>CM061092.1:5997500-15997500 GCA_030770545.1 Macropodus opercularis
CAGCTCTGCCCTCAAGACTCGACCCACACCAGTTTGCTTATAGAGCAAACCGATCCACAGAGGACGCCATAGCAATAGCGCTACATGCTGCTCTGTCACACCTGGAGCAGCAGGGCAGCTACGTGAGGATGCTCTTTGTGGATTACAGCTCGGCTTTCAACACCATCCTCCCACACAAGCTGGTGGCCAAGCTGGAGGACCTGGGGCTCCCACATTCAACCTGCATGTGGATCCGCAGCTTCCTCTCTGGTCGCAGACAGAGAGTCAGAGTAGGCCACCACACATCCACGGCCCTGAGCCTCAGCACCGGCTCCCCCCAGGGCTGTGTGCTGAGTCCGCTGCTCTACTCGCTCTACACACACGACTGCACCCCTGTCCATCACTGCAACACCATAGTGAAGTTTGCTGACGACACTACAGTGGTGGGGCTCATCTCTGACGGGGACGAGTCTGCCTACAGAGACGAGGTGGAGCAACTAGTGATGTGGTGTACGACCAACAACCTTCTCCTCAACATTTCAAAAACAAAAGAACTCATAATAGACTTCAGGAGAAAAAAGACAGACGTTCCACCATTACACATCGGCAGGGACTGTGTGGAGAGGGTGGCAGACTTCCGCTTCCTGGGAGTCCACATAGAGGAGAGTCTGACCTGGAGCGCAAACACCTCTGAGCTGATCAAAAAGGCCCAGCAGAGACTGTAACAACATCACACAAAGACTGTTGGTGTCCTTTTACAGAGCTAGGATAGAAAGTATACTAACATACTGTATATGCATATGGTTCACCAGCAGCACAGCAGCTCAGAGGAAAGCTCTCCAAGGGGTCATCAACACCGCACAGAAGATTGTTGGCTGCCCTCTCCCCACATTGGAAAACCTACACAGCTCCCGTTGCCTCAGGAAAGCGCAGGACATTGTGAAAGACACTTCTCACCCAGGCCACTCCCTGTTTGAAGTGCTGCCCTCAGGCAGACGGTATAGACTATGCAAGACTAGGACTAACAGACTCAAGCACAGTTGTTATTCCACTTTACTATCCGCTCTGAATGCTGCTAAAAAATAATGCAAAACTCAAGTCTGGACCAATGCAATGTACGATGTTTGTGTGGGTTTTTAGATGTTTTTTTTACTCTTATTTATTGTTTTAGTTTTGTTTTTTTTACCTCGTATGAATGATGCACTGTATGGAAAGCACCTGTTAAATGACTGGAGAGCACTTTTTTAAATTTCACTGTACAAGTGACAGCGACAATAAAGAATCTATCTATACTGTAGTATTCTGGAGGTAGTCAGCTGTCAAAAGAGGATAATGATACAACACAACCTTGAACTGAACTATTACATTATCTAAAAAAGCTGACGCAGAGCTTTGCCTGTTGGCTTAGATCTGCATCAAAGGGAAGGCTGCAGATTTACATTAAGACTGCAGTTTCCAATTTTCCTTTATAAAGGGCATTGGAGACTGGTAGTCTCCAATGCCCTTTATAAATATACGCATACTTTTAGGGCCGGAAGGGGCAAGGCTCCAAATGGGGTCCGAGAGAAGGGGCCAGTTGTGGCGTCACTTGTCGTCCCCGGCAAGGATGACCACCACCCTGTTCTAATTGCAAAGTAGACACTTAGGGACAGGGGACACCCACATCCGTCAGCCAGCAGTTGTGCTCCTGGACACCTCCCCCACTTTTAATGCATCTTATTCCCACACTCCCAAGCCAAGCTGGCTGGCAGGATAACGGGGTCCTGTCTTCCTGCTCCCTGGTCCTCCTCTGGTGGGGGCGGTGGAGGGGGCTCTAGAGGTGCCGCGGGTCCTGCCTGGGACCACGCAGGTACCGTGCCGGGAACCAACTCTCCTCATGAATGGGTACTTGCGTATGGTGTGGGTGTGAGTGTGTATAGAATCATATATGGATGGGCAGGTTTTGGGGGGAATGTATGTGACAGTGCGTGTATGGGTGTATGTATGTTAGTGGTGCGGCTGATGTTTGGGTGACTCGATCCTGGCTTGGGCTGCAAGATCCTGCTGCCTAGGCAGCCTCTTCTGCTGACTTCGTCTAATACCTGCCTAGTGCTGCAAGCCCATCGTGGCGCTGTGGGGGGCTCTGCTCCATCCCTGCGGGAGAGGCAAACTGGGAGTGGGTCCCCTTCAGGGCACCGGGGGCCCGGGGTGCACGGGTTCCGCTCTCTAGACCCCCTGGTGGGGGTGACCTGCTCTTCCTGGGGTGGACTGGTGCCGGCTCATGCCGGGTCTGGCTCCTGGTGCTGTTTCTTTGGCTGCTGCAGCCCTGCCTGGGGGGCGGGTGTGGTGGTGTTGTATGCCTGAAATACTTTTTTTCCACAACAAGCTAACCAGGTATAGCGAGCTACCCTGTGGATTTATGCGTCACTGCTTTTCCATAGAGGCTCATAACTCACCTATTGATTGTTGTCAGACCAGACAGTTGACAGCTGATAAATATCTTGACGTAAGCAACTGTTGTCAAACAAGGTGTATGAGTAAGGCTTTGCAAGGAGTCAGAAGTATTTCCCCTGTTTGGGAGTAATTCCATCTAATTTTTCCAGCAAGGTGTGCGTACATAGGAATAACTAAGTAAAAATACATGTGTTCCCCAAACCACTGGTTATAGTGAAACACAAATTATTCTTTTACTTTTCTGATTTGTTTTCTTTTGCTCGATGGTTAGCGCAGGTGATTGGAGTGTGGGACAACTGAGTTCAAATCTAGAGCCTATATATACTGAAGGAGAGCCTCAGGTGAAAGTGATTCAGTCCCTGCATTTCTTGCCAGTAGACTGAATTACTGTAATGCTCTGTTTGTAAGATGTGGCCTATTCAGAAAAACAGCCCTTGCGTCCTTAAATAAACACAGTAATGCACTTATTTACCTTAAATCTCTTCACTGGCACTGACAGAGTTGACTTTAGAAATCTGCTGTTCAAGCAGATTAAATGTTTAATGCTGTCTCTGATATGGAATTGACTTGGTCACTGACTCGTCCAAAGAACCTAATATTTCCATGTTTTTTCCATTTATTCAAGCAAACAGCAGAAAAGTGATAAACAACATTTCAAATATTTCCCCAATAACAGGACAGTTTATAAATCTTGAAAATAAAACAAAACTTTCCCCAAGATGCTAAATAATTTAAATTATAATAGATAAACATTTAAAGCATTATCCCATAATTACAAAGTGTAACAGAATATGTTATATACACGTTTAAATGTTTTCCCAAGTTCTAGAACTAAGGCCCTGTTCACTGACAGGAAAGAAAATGTAAACAAAGGTTTCATGATCGTCTGCTAAACCTTGTCATTTAGAAGACCACATTTCAGACTGGGGTCATGTATTCTGTGCCACATCAGATACATGTGAGCTGGGAGGAACCTGTGCACCAATATAATCTCTTTATAGTAACAAGGATCATATCTGTCTATCCTGGCGGAGGGAATGTGCAGTCCTGCAGTCTTCACACCCATATGGGAACTAGGACCAAGTCCTGCTTTGGCCAGACACATGCCCATGTAAACATCGTCGATGGGAAGAACAGTAATAGACTGAGACATGTTGTAAATGACCATAGCTGTGTAGCCAGACAGGAGAAAGCCTCCACCACCACAGTAAGGAGGGTATGAGTTGGACTCCTGGATCTGGACCGGGACAAAGTATTTGCTTCTTGGTGATCTAATGGGTCCTACATTCTGGATCAGGTGGCCTGTAAAGAGATGTTTGCTCCCGTCATTGTCCTCCAGGCTTTGGAGATACTGGACCATGTTGTCTGTGTTGGCAAAGACGTCGTCATCTCCATTAAACAGGAAACATGCTTTTGGACAATTTCTTTCCATCCACTCCAGGAAGAGGATCTGCTTCAAGGTCAGGTTGAAGAATGAGTCACCAAAGTCCCACTGGAGGATGTCATTGTACTCACGATGCTCCAGTTCCAGTAGTTTATTCAGTCGTTCTTTCTCTCTACCTGAATCCATGGTTCCTGAGATGAAGAGCCTTCGGACCCACACACCGTTCTCTAATCTCTCCTTAGCCCAGGTTTTACGCAGCACCTCTCTGCGGTCGTAGTTCACAGGGGAGCTTTTAATGACCAGCAGCAGGAAGACGTCTGCAGACTGATCAGCTCCTCCACATTTGTCAGCAACATCCAGCAACATGGGGAAATGGCGACAGTGTCGATAGTAGAGGAAGTCTCGTATGTGACCAGGAAGAGAACTGAAGCCTGTGATGTTTGCAGCGGAAATATTTTTTTGACATACGGACCATGAGAACACATGGTTATTTTTGCTGATCAGCTTTGATTCACTGGAGACGTTAGACGTTTGGTGGAGATAAACAACCAACAGTCCAAGAATTCCCACTGCAAAATATAGTGTTTTCATAGAGCCTTTCATTTTTTTAAACTGAAAAAAAAACAAAAAACAATCTTATCAACACATTTCTTTGGCATATAAGTTAACTGACATACAATAAAATCTAAATAGGCATTAAATGCAGTTCTCTGAATCTTGACTCCTGAATTATCCACTTTTGCTGTTAAGTGTTGCAGAGGTGCTAGAGTTGGATAGAAAGAGCCAAAAACATTCACATGTGGGCAGTTTAGAGCAACCAACAGACCTGTACTAGACAACCGTATGAATTTAAACCCAGGCGTTTCTTGCCCTGTTTGAGACTCTAATGCAGTAAATGGTAACGGTAAAATGTTATAATAATACTCTTCGTATACTGGTACACTATCAGTATTAAAAGCAATAATTACTATCTATTCCTCAGCTTTCTTGGATCATCTATTGCTCTGATATTATTTGATTGCCAGACAGGGAAGTGCAAGAGTTGAGTTTGAGTTTTTGACAAGGTGACAAAATGAGTAAAATAAAAAATAAATGTTGGTAAATTTAGTTGTAAACTATTAAAACACAAGAAGTCTGTCATGTCTTTTTTGAACGTGCAAAGTGAGTTATAATGAAAACGTAAGCGAAACAGTAGATTATTAATCACTGCTGACTTACTTTCCATTTGACCAGTGAGGGAGACTAATAAACTGACTGGTTAAACTGAGGCAGTTCCTTAACCGGCCTCTACTTTCCTTTGCCCTAGTATAGGGTTTTTTCTGGCGCCACCTATTTGTGTATTGGCGAACTGCAGCGTTGGTCTCAGCTCTCCCTTAGTTCATTTTTGTTCATAATAAAAAGACTATGTAAAGGTTGTGTTTAGACAATAACATAGTTAATTCAAGTTATATATTATATAATATTATATATTATATTCAAGTTGTATTTGTTCCTCATGTGTCCTTTTAGCCTAAAACTGGGCTTTTCCTCTTTTGCACCATGGTGCTTACAGTTATTCAGTTCTGTCCTTAATTTACAACACAAATTCTTTTTGAATTGCATAGACAACTTATATGTTACATTTTATATGTTTTAGTAAAGAAAGAAATTAATGGAAAACTCCTTTATGTTTTTATTAATTGGTGGACATTTGATTATAATGTGCACCAGTTACAAAATCAAGTCCAACAGGTGGTTGGGATGTGGTGGATAGATAGAATTAAGAACACAATTAGTCAACATAAAATAAAATCCTTTTTCTACAAAGCATTCCTTCAAGCAGACACATGTAAAGCACCAACGTGTAAATGTAATCACTATAATCAATAATTACCTGAACTGTGTCGATGTTTGGTTGTAAAGGCAAATGATGAATCAATTCCCCTGATGTTACCTAGACAATGCACACACCGTAGCATGGTGACACAAACATGACACCAATGGTTATGGTTATTCACTACGTTTTCCTGGTTCCTGGTGTTGAGTGACTTCTTCAAACCAGCGCTGTGTGGTACCATGCACTGAGGCATCAGTTTGTAGTACATTAACACTATGCACACGGCGGACCCAAGAGGAACAGCTACAGTCAGTTCAAAGATAAGATGTAAGATGACACGGAAATGTTCAGATTCTTGTCTGCTGAGCTTTTTGTTCATTTAGCTTCAGGCATCGCTTTTGTTTTTCTTTTTTGGCTCCAGGTGTGTCTGGGTGATTCATTCTGTGTCGTAACTTCATGAGACTTTGCAACTAATGTGAATATTTGTTTGTTTTATAGGTCCTGTACAAAATGTGTTGTAGCACTAAGTTTTATATGAAAAAGCTGGAAGTCAACAATGGTATTAGAATTTAATTGGTACTTTTTCGGCATTCGAGTGAGACGTAGCAGTGTGACAGGGACCCCAGCAGCTACAAAGCTCATCATACTCCTCATCATGTATCGGTTGGCAAGACGGTTTTATCTGCATTTTCTCCTGACTCCCCACTTAAAGTATGAAGGTTGAGATGTAATTAACTGCTTCATTCATTCTTTTGTAATTGTTGTCATTGTATTGTCTAAGTGTCTTACACATTAGGTTTGTCATTGTGGTTATAAGTGATCAGTTTATTGAAGAGCTCAGTTCTCTAAACTAGAGGCTACTATTTACAACGTTGCACTATTTAGCTACTGGCCTTTATTCATCTCTACTGTGTTTTTGTTTTTCAGAGGTTTTCCAAACTAGTTTTTGTGATATGTGTCTAATTATGCAAAATGATAACAGAAAAGTATGGAAGGTCTCAGCTCACAGATACCAGTGTACTGCTTGGCTGACACACTGTATACTGTACACTGTACATGTATAGTGTCTATCCTGAATGAAAACTGGTCCTTATTGCTTTGTAGCATAATCTCTTTCCTTTATTTACAAGGTTGTCACTGATGAGTAGATAACTACTCAATAGTGACTCAATTCAATCTGATTTGAACATTTTACATAAGATGCTTTCATGAAAGCAGATGTCCCTTCGTAATCAAGAACACTTGAATGTAACAAAGTCTTTATATTGTAAATGAAGCAAACCCCTGAATCCTTTGATCTTTGTAATAAAACATGCAGTTAAATACGGTATATGTATCAGTTATGACCATAATTTGTAGATCAAGTAAACACTTGACGATATTTGACAATTGACTGTGGCTGGAAAATGAACAGCACACAATTGGTGTGACATACGATTTCATATGCAGAAAGGCAGGAAATGCTTCTAAGACTAAAAGATTTACTCATGAAAAGTATTAAATGTCATTAAATCCATTATAGTCACTTAGTGGCCTATAAATAGCTCTGAATCTTAAATATTTCCTTTTGCAATTAAAGGTCATAAGTATCAGGTTTTCAGGATTTAAAACACTTGTGCCTTCACTTCCCAGCTGTCTAACATGTCTTTCAGCCTTTACGTACGTTACACTTCTTTTGTTCTGGGAAATGTTTAGCACTATTGGGGACTTTTTGTATGATGTCAGCATGACGAAGCACATAGCTGGCTGAACATGACACTGTCAAACGGGGCCATGGGTAATTTTAGGACGGTAGAAATGTCAGAGACACAGTATTCACTATGGTTCAGACAGAAATAGCAGGAGATCAGTTGCGCTCATCTTGTGTTTGGACATTTGTTTCGATGCAGCACCCACCACTTCTAGTACTTGTACTTTTATTAGAGGTTGTATGAAAAGTATCCTATGTTGGAATGCATATGGCTGCATGTGCATATATACTGTACCGCATGTGTATGTAAGCAGACATGAATCACTCAGTGAACCACGGCATTGATAGGCTGGTGTTCTTAGCAGCATGAAAAATGTAATCGTTTCAAAAGTAAAAAAAAAAAACATATTTCTACTACTTTAAAAGCACTTGTAACAACACTATATGACCACAAGAGGAAGCCACAATTTCCTATTTTTATAGAAACAGAAACACCAAATACGTTCTTACAAATCCTGCGTAGTAACTGATGCCTGCCAAGCAATTCATCAGCATTCTTCCTTTTTTGTAATTTATATAACTCCCTGATTGGTTTAGTCAGAATTGCAGTAAAATCTAATTTTGATACAGCATGTTTTCCACACAAAGACAACCAGAGTATCGCTTTTACCAGACGAGAAAAACGCGATTCAAGAGACATGTTTCTTTGGGGCATTTTTAAAAGGGAGAATTGTTGAAAGATCCACAATCCAAACAAAACTCCTCCCTTAAGT
This sequence comes from Macropodus opercularis, assembly GCA_030770545.1. NCBI lineage: Eukaryota > Metazoa > Chordata > Actinopteri > Anabantiformes > Osphronemidae > Macropodus > Macropodus opercularis. The sequence goes on from CM061092.1 coordinate 6,005,576, forward strand.
TCTCAGCTGTGTAACCTGTCAGTTTTAAAAGTACTGCACCAATATTCAGCCTTTACGTACGTTACACTTCTTTTGTTCTCGGAAGCACATTGCTGGTAGCTGAATGTTTAGCACTATTGACGTCAGCATGATGAAGCACATAGCTGTCTGAACATAACACTGTCAAAAGGTGCTATAGCTTAGAAATGTCAGAGACACGGTGTTCACTGTCGTTCAGACAAAAATAGCAGCAGATCAGTTACGCTCATCCTATGTTTGGACATTTGTTTCGATGCAGCACCCACCACTTCTAGTACTTATACTTTTATTAGAGGTTGTATGAAAAGTATCCTATGTTGGAATGCATATGGTTGCATGTGCATATATACTGTACCGCATGTGTGTAAGCAGATGAGAAACAGTCGGTGAACCACGGCATTGACAGGCTGGTGTGCAGGGTACATAGTTTAATTTGATGTGACCATAAAATAACGCAGTATACAGTACAATAACCCCTTCTTAGCAGCATGAAAATTTTAATTACAAAATGATAAATTTCTACTACTACACTACCTAAAATATTAATAGAATAATCAGTAGGTCAAGCTGTAAAAAGCAACGTGACCCTTGATTATGATTGTTTGATGAGTCTAAAGTGTAAGTTTAACCCCACGTATAGTAAATAGTTTTGATCCTACAAAACACATTTTGAACAAAACATCCTTTTATTTTTAGTTTATTAACATTTTATTAACATATAGTTCTGATACAAATATTCAAGTAACAGTAAAACCTTTACCAGTCATCACCAGTCGTACAAACCCTGAGAAATTAGCTTGAACTGAAAAAACAAACAAACAAATCTATTTTTAAATATTGCACAAACGAGGGATCATGGTAAATGTTTTAATGGGTGGGGGGATACAGACATTTTTATTTGGCTGTTAGCACTTATTGTGGCTCAGCATCAGGGCCTAGTGCCGCATCAGCATGTGTACTGTATATAATACACAACTATTTTTTTATCTGCACAACCACAAACTCATGAAAAAAAAACATTCTTGACATTGAATGAGTTGAACAAGGAAATTGCCCAGAAAAACACTAATAATGTTGTTGCAGTGTGTTGAATGGGTTAACAAATGTGTAAGTACTGTACAATGGTATTTTATAAAATGCAGCTGCATAGTAATAACGTGTTGGTCAGATCCAATCTGCAGAACAGGCACATGTACAAAGGTTCAGCCTCTTTCCGGTGATTCCTATCTTTAAAACCCATTTGAGTCACCTGACTCCTTACCCATAACAATGCCATTAAAGGGGTTAAACAAACTCCTGAAACCTGCACTTGAATAATGACAACAATGTTGATTTGTTGCTACCTTTTTATCATAGACCACATTTCAGACTGGGGTCATGTATTCTGTGCCACATCAGATACATCTGAGCTGGGAGGAACCTGTGCACCAATATAATCTCTTTATAGTAACAAGGATCATATCTGTCTATCCTGGCGGAGGGAATGTGCAGTCCTGCAGTCTTCACACCCATATGGGAACTAGGACCAAGTCCTGCTTTGGCCAGACACATGCCCATGTAAACATCATCGATGGGAAGAACAGTAATAGACTGAGACATGTTGTAAATGACCATAGCTGTGTAGCCAGACAGGAGAAAGCCTCCACCACCACAGTAAGGAGGGTATGAGTTGGACTCCTGGACCTGGACCGGGACGAAGTATTTGTTTTCTGGTGATCTAATGGGTCCTACATTCTGGATCAGGTGGCCTGTAAAGAGATGTTTGCTCCCGTCATTGTCCTCCAGGCCTTGGAGATACTGGACCATGTTGTCTGTGTTGGCAAAGACGTCGTCATCTCCATTTAACAGGAAACGTGCTTTTGGACAGTTTCTTTCCATCCACTCCAGGAAGAGGATCTGCTTCAAGGTCAGGTTGAAGAATGAGTCACCAAAGTCCCACTGGAGGATGTCATTGTACTCACGATGCTCCAGTTCCAGTAGTTTATTCAGTCGTTCTTTCTCTCTACCTGAATCCATGGTTCCTGAGATGAAGAGCCTTCGGACCCACACACCGTTCTCTAATCTCTCCTTAGCCCAGGTTTTACGCAGCACCTCTCTGCGGTCGTAGTTCACAGGGGAGCTTTTAATGACCAGCAGCAGGAAGACGTCTGCAGACTGATCAGCTCCTCCACATTTGTCAGGAACATCCAGCAACATGGGGAAATGGCGACAGTGTCGATAGTAGAGGAAGTCTTGTATGTGACCAGGAAGAGAACTGAAGCCTGTGATGTTTGCAGCTGAAAGATTCTGTTCACATCTTGGCCAGGTGAACACATAGGAGTTATTTTTATAGAGTTCTCGTCTTTTCATGTTGTCGTCTTCACCATCTATGTGATTTTGGACTGTTTTGTGCTCAATAAAGTCTTTGCAGAGATGGAGGACCAACAGACAAACAACTCCTGCCAGCAAGAAAGTTCTAGCTGTGTTTTTCCTCATCCTGGAAACTCTGCATTGAGAAACACACACAGTTTTCTTTTCAGCACATGTCAATCAGACTTTAAACAACTGATAAACAGTTATTAATGACTTAGGTAAATTCATGTTAAGGATATCAATCCTGCATGTGTTGAACTTTGTCACAGTAGTTCTATTTAACATAAAGGAATGTGAGCAGGCACGATCTTATGTACACTACCTGTCCCATGGAAAGTAAACTGTCGACTAACAGGTGAACTGGGGAACCAAAGAGAAAAGCTGCACTTAACTTAATTAAACTGGGCAGCAACAAACATTTGAAGTCACACGGCCTATCTGTGCTGATGCTGTTTACTTACTTTATCTTACTTAGTGAAGGTTAAACACTTTAAATGCCAGCAGAAGGATCAATTTGGGAAATAGTTTAGTGGCCTGACGTCATGTGCAAAATCACTTGTTTGCACACAAAATGTTTCTGTACAGCTCTGAAATGATTATGAATCACTGTGTTAATCAGGATTAGTGAGCCTGACTTGAAAGTGGGCTTCACGGATCCTCCCTCACACTTTAAGTCTCATCAGCACTTGACATGGCTCTTAGTACTGTTGACCGGTCCTGGATGTTGACAGCTGGGATAGGCTCCTGCACAGCCGAAGCCTTTACAAGGATGAAGTGATCTGGATGATGCTTAGTCCTTGGATTACTCTCTGTACTTATGGCAGACATGTTGACCCCCTTCACATTAAAACAAAGTCAGAATGAGGCAGCTCTGTGCTTCACTGCATGGCGTAATGTCCACTATGCAGATGACTGTAAGCAACAACAAATGATTCATTGAAAATGCAGTAGAGAAAGTGGGGAGAGCAGACGCCAGCTAATTTGGCATCTGGCTGCTGAATCCTCACATGCATTGAGTAAGACTGGCAACTAATCAAATGCTGTCTCCTCAAAAAGGGCGGAATACTGTATGTTGCATGTGATGTAAGTCACTGAGTCATAAAAACAAACGGAAAACATGAAATAATGATGAATGATGAGCTACACCCTGTTCCAGACATAAGGAAAACACAGAGTTGACTGATATACAGTAACTTTAAAATTTAACCGCGTTTGGAGTTGAGCTATGTTGGCGCCTTCATCAAATGGTAGTTTATGATTAACGTCACAGTGGCCTGGTCTGTGCAGTGTTTCTGAACACAGTGTGGGAATAAAGTAAATGCATCCATGAATGATCCGGGGAGCTGAGGCCTATCCCAGCTGTCATTAAATGAAAGGCGGGTCGCTGCTCCGTCCCAGACGGCCGAAGTGCTAATAATCCTGTAATATAACAAATGAGTTACTGCTAAGAGTCATTTTGCTGCATACACACATTTAATTATCCTAATATATAGAATAAAACATAAAGCCATAAACTTTGTCTACTCCAGGTAGTTAGTTGTTAATGTGAGAAGCCTTCGACCTGAAGGCTGAAATCCCTCCAGGTTTGCTTCTTCTCTGAGATGCTGATCTAATGCTTTTGCGGTTGGACTTGCTGTTTGCTGTTCTCAGTCTGCATCATGTGCATCCTATGGTTCAGTCATGTTCAAGTCACTTCTGTGTTCATGCGGTTACTTCTGGCCCTGGTGTCAATGTCAGCTTGCGTAGGAGAGTGGAAACAAAAGACTGGCCTCATTCATATTTAAATTCCAATACGAATAAGCAGCAGTCACAAAAAGACGATGCGTTGTATTTAGTGTGTTTTACATTAGGCCACTGACCCGCCTCGAAGCTGTTTTTATTATAATTATTATATTTAGAAAACCCATCAGACACACGAATCTTTACAAAAGTAAAAGTTGGTTCAATCGGATTTAAAAAACTCAACACACTTACTTTCTGTATAAAAACTGCTTATTCGTATTTTCTGTTTCGTCGTAACTTAAAAGAGACCAGATGCCGTCGGCCCCGTTTAACGCGCCAATAACTTCACCAAACGTGACTAAACCTTTGTTAAAATGGCTGAAAGAATCGTCACCGTCACTGCTTAATCAGGATCCAAGGTTCATTTAAACCAAGCTGTTCATCTCCGTTACTCTGCAGCTGTTTACGCGGCGGAGTGTGGACGGTACTTACCGCTAAGCGCTAAACCCTCTGCTCCGTGTCCGCTCTCAAGCTCCGGGGCTTATTAATGCGCCCCGTGTTCGGCTCGGCTCGGCTGGGACCAGCCCGCTGGGCGGCGCCTGCGGTTCCGACCCCGCTGCGGCAGGAGTGGCCACGCAGCGGGTCCACGAAGCACGAAGTCTGCGTCTTACTGCTCCATCTGCGTTTAATAGCTGCGTGCGGGGCTGCTTTAATTGTAGCCGTAAGTTGCGGGGATCATCTTCCTGGCGGTGAACGCGTCTCCCTCCACTGCTGCCACATGTCAAACCCGAGAGCGAGTTAATCATTACTTCTTGTATTTTGATCTCTGTGGATATAAGCAGCAAGTTCTTGGAACATGGGGACATCTGACTTGTGCATTATGACCTTGTTCAGCTTCACTTTTGTTTTACGAAGATAAATTAAATGTATGACGTTACGAGGGAGCTCGATGCGTTGTTTCCACTGAATAAGTCACTCATCTTTTTAACACAGTGATTCATGATGATGGAAGCAATAAATAACAATATATACACTTGACAAATATTAAGCCATAGTCTGAAAATAGTCCTTTCATGAAATAAATTGAACTTTACAACTTTGCATTTGCACATGTTCTAAATAATCAGGTTATGTTGTATCATCACATGCTGTTTCATTTTACAGTAATAAACATACAGACTTGCTTTGCAGATGCTGTGCTCGGTTTAAACTTGTGGATGAATTCTATGCAGCTTTATTTGTCTTCTACAGTGAATAATCCTCATGAATAAACGTCATTAAAGCAGAAGTACTGCTATCACCACTAATGTGACTCTGTAAATGTCAAAGTTGAATTTAAATTAAATTAAAGTTGATTTTGGTACAGAGGTGTTCTTTGCATCAACTGAAATGGGAATCAGGTACAAGCAGACTACATGGTTTTGTTCTTAAACATCAAAACATGTTCTTGGGCCTCCATGTTCTTTTTGATCTTTAGCGAGGAAGCATCATGTATGTGCTGAAAAATGAAGGGCACAAACACAAAAAACCAGGAACTGAAACTAGAAGTTCAGTTTGAACCAAAAGTGTTACTGTAAATGGCAAAGAACCGCTTCTTTGCAAGAAGCAGACAGAGCAGCTGCTGCAGTGTCCAGTGATAAAAAGGCGGCAACTGGTGGATCTGGCAGGTCTGCTCGTACACAAGCAGCGATAAAATGACATGAGCTTCCTCAGCAGATGGATTTCCTCAGTATTAAATGAACGGGTAGACCTTCAAATTCCCACTCGCTCTCGGGTTTTACTACACGCAGTAACTTCCCATTCTTCTCTGTGGATCTTCTTTTGACAGCAGACAGGCCAGTGTAACACCAGGACCTAGGACACAGCCAGGCTGGAACATGTTCAAATGTGTGTTTGCTGAAGTGAAATGTCACATATGCTTGAGCAATAATGGTGCCTTCCCAAACAATGCCCTCAAAAGGTCAGTCAATAAAAGCCTTAAGCCAGGTATGTCGATACTTGGCACCTAGATCACTGACCTGCTATGTGAAGTCTAGATTTACGGATATGAAGGCGGACAATGTTGTTAACTGGGTTGATAACAAACAGGTTTCCAACAGGACACACAGTGCAATTCCACAGGGAACTCGTGTACTGTACGCTGCACATACTGTATCGCAGTGCACAATATCAGTTTTCAGTGATGCCACAGGCCAGATCTCTGTGTCGGACTTAGAGCGTGTTCTTGTTGAAAAACTAGTTTTTCATTTTATGTTGTACAACTATGTTCTCAATCTATTAAAAGTGCAGTTTACACAACTAATGAGCTCTGCTCTGTCCCAAGTTATGAAACTATGATGTTAACTGGCTACACGTTAACCAGCAGTGGGATGTTTTATGTTTAGTTTTTATTTAATGTTACACAATGCTTTTTAGAGCAGAGTTCTTTTGTTTTGGGATTCCATCGTCTATGGTACATTAGGATCTTATCCGGACAAGTTCTTTTCCACAGAGGCACTTATTGTATTTTCAGCAAGACACTGGCCACAAACAAACACATTTAACATGTAAGGTGTTAAGAGTTGATGCATGAGATTGATTCCCAGGTTTCACGTTCAATTTAGTGTAAACATGTGAAATAACATTCAGAAATAGAAAAAAGAAAGAGATGAAGGAAACAAGCCCAAATAAATCAAAGAGACAAATGAGAAATGATCATTTACCGTGTGGAGAACTTCCTGTGGATTCAGCAGATTGCTGTAAATTGATTTCATTTAGATAGTTTTGTAATATATTAAATCTTCCTTATGATAAAAGCATGTGAAGTTACATCAAGTGTCAGGTTTAGATTACATCTGATGCTTTTACCTTTTGCCGCCTGTGCACAGGCATGACAAGAAAAAGTAGTTTGACATGTAAGTCACACACAAAACTGTTGAGCCGTGAGAAGACTGTGTTTTGTTATTGAAGGATCTATTTATTGAGACATTTGTTGTGACTTTGTAAAACTGTGGAAGATTTCAAAGCAAATTCCCAGACTGGCTTTTGGTTCCCGGGCAGCCTCCGTGTGAAAACACCAGCCAAGCTCGGTCCTGGCTGTGTGGCCAAAAACTCTTTGGTCATGGTGCAACACTGGCGTCACTCTTGTTTTCGCATTAGATACTTCAGACAGAAACTACAATCTGCCACAACGACACTGACACTGTATTTTCTGTTGACTGTATTCATAGGCACTCGTTTACGATACAAAGTCAGTTTAGTTGTACCTTCTGTACAAGCGGCTGCACATTACACACCTACACACCAGCGACCTTATGCCTGCTACTAACAAGCAAGGAATAAAACATTCAAAAACAATCATATTGCCAGTTTGTGTTCAGCACAAAAGAGGAAGGCAGACAATTGTGTAACTAAATTCAGCCTTAGGTTTACCACAGAAAAACAGCCAAAGAAGCTATCAGCTAACCGATCTGTTCTCTTCCTCTGCACTGTTGCCTCCCTCTGACGGATGGAAACACACGTCCATTTTCTGTCTGAGGCGCTTCCTCAGCTTGAAGCGGCGCTGCACTGAGGTAATGTTGTACTCCTGGGCCTTTAGCTTGGAGTAGTAATCGGAGAACTTGTTGAAGAGGAAGGATATCGGCATGCCATTCAGGATGATTCCAAATGAGATGCAGCCGAATGCCACGATGCGACCCAGGAACGTAACAGGAACAACATCCCCATATCCTACGGTGGAGATGCTGACCTGAAAGAAAAGAATCCAAACTCCTGTCATCAGTTTGCTTGAACATTTAGTATTGTAGGTTAGAGATGGAAGCTTTAGAGGAGCTGAAAGGTTAACATTTCACAGAACTTCCTGTTCTCTATCATATCTAACCTTTTTCAATGAGCTGATTACAAATTCGACTAAACTTGCAGAGCTTTCGCTTTATTTCCGTTAATTGTTGTGCTATAGTAAAGATGCTCTGAATAACTTGAAAGAGCTTTAGAGTTGTAGCCTGTGCTGTAGATAACCATCATGACTCACACAGTTCTCACAGAGACAAGTAGCAGGCTGTGCATTACTGAAGTTCATCCTCTCAAGCTGCTGAAACAGCAACATCTAAAGCATTTACTCTGGCCCAGCCCGATCTCTAGATTAATAGAGTTTGGTAACATGGAGCATGTCACACAGAATGATAATGCACATAACAGGAGCAGGGCCACAGTTCCCTCACTGGCAACCAACAGGCTCAGCTTTTATCCTATTTAATTGACTGCACGAGCATAAAACTAGCACAGCTTCAATGGTTTAAAACAAGATTTCCCCACTAGTAAATGAAAGGGTAGACCTTAAAGTTCCCAGTCAGATCTGGGTTTTACTACGCGCAGTAACTCCCCATTCTTCCTTGAGGATCTTCTTTTGACAGCAGACAGGCATTTGTTTGGATGGAAAGATATTTCTAGTAGATTAGTTTGCATCAGTCTGGGTCAGGGACCGATACTGGTACTCACCGCAGCCCACCACCAGGCATACGGGATGCTGCTGATCGGAGACCCCTCAGTGTCCCTCTCAGCTGAATGCAGCAGAGCAGAGAAGGTAAAAATCCCCATGGCAATGAAGAGCAGAATGCAGGAGGCCTGCTGGTAACACTGGCGCAGAGTAAACCCAAACGCTCTCATGCCGGTTGAGTGACGAGCCAATTTTAAAATACGAAATATTCGCAGCAGCTTAAGTACTTTCAGGACGTGACTTAGCTTGCTGACCCGAGCCATGGCCCGGAGGTCCTCCTGCGCGTTCACGTTGTCTGTGCTCGTGAAGGCTTCGAAAACGAGCTGGACAAAATAAGGCATGACTGCCACCATGTCAACGAAGTTCAGCCCACACTTCAAGAACAGGGCGATGTCAGGAGTGGTGACAAGGCGAATTAAATATTCAAAGGTGAAGAACACGATGCTGATAATTTCCACCCACTCCATGTGCGTTTTCCCATTGATCTTATAAATCTGAAGTTCCTCCACAGTGTTGAGAGTCATTGCCAGTATGGAGAAAAGCACAAAAAGGTTGGAGAACACGGTGAAAGCCTTTGCCACTATCGAGGAGTACGGGTTTTCCACAGTGTTCCACAGAATCCTCCGCAGGTTCCCAAACACCATGTCCTCGAAGCGTTCGTCATCATACTTCGTCTCGATCTCAGCCATCAGCTCTTTGTCCACCTTCAGGTTTTCCTTGACCTCATCCACCTTTTCCTCAAACACCATCCAGCAGCAAAGCTGAGTGTCCTTGAGGCTCAGGCCCCAATATTGAATTTCCTCCTCGAAGTTGATGGGGCACATTTCTCGCACCACCCACAGCACTCCGCTTGCGTAGAAATGGCAGATGTGGTGAAAGAAAGCAGGGTCACGGTCAAAGAAGAACTCGTTCTTGCTCACAGAGTAATCGTCGCACAGCGTCAGGAGTGTTGCGTGGTCCCGGCAGAGAGCCAGGGAGCCTATCCGGGTGCCAGGGTATTTAACAGCGCACTGTTTGGGGATATAAAACACTTTACCTCCAACATTAACAACGATGCTCTGTTGCTGTTTCAGCCTCTTCTTGGCTTCGGCGCTGCTTGCTTTATTGCCAGGACGGTCCAGACTGTCCAGAGAGCTCCATGCCTTGACTGTTTTCTGCAGAGAGACGGTGAACACTTTGTTGTCCGCTACACTCTTTGCCAGATAGTTGATAGTAGAGCGTCGGTTTGTCAGACATTTCTGCACCCGAGGATTCCCTGAGGCCATAGCAGCTGTCGCTTCAAGCTGGAAGTCAACACAACTAAAAAGGAAAGGGAAACAGGAAACACTCCTGGAAGGTTATTGTATCAACGCATCGTGCTGAGTCATCAGAAACACGCAATCTACTCCCGTGGTAAGAGGCCCTGCTGCTTTGCTGGACAATTTGTCACTACTATTGCAGGATGAATCCTCTCTTAGTCTGTTGAGGGAAAGATTTGGCCTATTACACTAGTAGACCAAGGGCAAGCGGTAGGGATTACATGGGTTTAATCTCATTGGTGCTCTTCCAAGTTTCCTTAAACATTTGTAGACACAGGGAGGGTGATTGGATTAGGAAACAAAGTTGATTTAGGGATTTTTAAGAGACTAGACAAATTACAAAGTGAATCGATTGATTTACTCTTGTCTTTAAAATTTCATTTTTTCATTTCCTAAAATAAAAATCAGAACATGAATTCATTCTAAAGCAGCACCGCTGAAGGACAGCGTTTCCGCTGCACAATTTGCTGCACAGACACAAAACCAAGACGTGTCCCACACAGGAAACGACTGGTTGTGAGTGGTTTGTCTGCAGCTGTAGCTGAAGCGAGTTTTACTTTTTTTTCCTTCCTGAAGTGCTGGTGCTTTGCTGAAGTTATTGACACGACTGTTACTACTTCAGCTCTTGTTGATGGTTACTAGCATCTGGATGTAAAAAGATCTGTACTAGGCCTATTGATATTTTACATTCACACCCTGAAAGGTGAAATAATTCAAACTCAAGCATTAAAATATCAGGTATTTTCACCAAGCAGCAACTTGTGATAAAGGATCCAAATAGTCTTCTAACAAAAGAGAAGGTTTTCATTTGAAGGAAACACTTCCTGCTCAAGCTACCACATACTGGACTTTGTTACTTCCTGTGTGCCCGTGCTTGTTCAGTCATGTATTGTATGTTATCTACTGGATAACAGCTGTGTTTGCTTCATGCTAATAGCGACTGAGTTACAGCATGTGCAAGGGACGAACATGTTCTCAGCATCTTTTTATTTAGGCCACAACATATAAACCAGGGCATCTGAGAGTCAGACTTTTAGAAATGTCCAGGTGTTCTTCTTCGGGTATTACATTCATAGGTATTGCTCTGTACTGTTCTCCTGTAGGTGCTCACTGACCCCTGTAGCCGCTATAAGACAAGAACAACAACTTATCTCTCAAAGCCAGGTGAAGTGGAACAGTGAGGGGAAAGTCTAGATCCTGCTAGATGATTTCTAGTCTGATGATTCTAGTCTCAGCATTTGGTGAATGAATCCTACTTCAAGGTGTTGTTTTATGCAATAGGGCGGTAAGAGGATTACATAATTTAGCCTTAATATACATAATTAATTATTAGTGTTACACCAACACGCATCCACTGCGTTCTCGCCTTTTGACTTTATGGTTATTAAAAGTCAACCTGCTACTTTATGCTGTTTTAATAAAGATGTTACGACTGGAACGACCATATATGTGCATATAATAATTACAACATAAAATAAATTTCGTACTTGCTGTGTCCACCTTTTGTAACACGTGATTTCCTGCAGTTAATTAATCATCACATTAGTGTTTAAGTTAATGTTTATGTACAGTAATGTTTACAAAGTGGTTAATCAGCTACACGTCTGTTCTGACGTGTTGCCTGAGCCACAGAAAACTCAAGAGGCTGTGAACACAGGTGAGAAAAAATGTTATTTGAATTATTTTTGTGCAAACATAGTACTGATAGTACCAATAGTAGATAGTACAGTACTATTAGCAAAAATAAATAAACCGACTTCCTAAAATTTATAAAATCTTCTCTCAATTAGTAACATACGATTTTTTTGACTTATATAGTTTTTATTTAAACACAGAAAACAAAACCAAAATAAAAATCACCCAAACACAATAAGCCAAATGTCAAACAAATCCATTCCCACTGTAGTACCATCATTCAGAACTCACCAAACCACATACTCGTACAGTATGATTTCATATACAGTAGTATTGCTATTAAACAAGCCAGACTCCTGTAAATCAATGATTAGCTCAGCGCAGTTAGAGAATAACAGAGTTTAGACAGAGCCATGGTAGCAGTTTCCCTGTTTCCAGCTTTTATCCACAACAAAGCATAATTAGTGCAGCTACACTGTAACAAAGAAGGGAATTTCCATAAATAAACGTTTTATTCCTAAATTCAAAGGAAACCATTGGGATGAATCCAGATTTCTGTGACACTTCCAATGTTCCTTTTGAGTCAAAACAGCAGTAGTTTAATAATTAGCTTTTTAGCTTTTAGCACAACTGTTTACTCATCCTTTAGTGGGTGAAAAGGAGAATGTTACTGTATGATGTCAATGTTTATCAGATTTACACTCTCATGCAATGCATGTAATGTAATTATTTTTTCTTGCATCCCTACAATGATACATGACATGACTTAACTGTCAAAAGGCTTCAAGTATCAATACAATGTTTTACTGACTGACAGCAGCGTGACAGAGAGTGTAGAACACAAAAGTAACACATCAGATTATAACTAAACATTAAGGATTATCAACAGTTATTAGAGAGAAATTAGGAAAATGACTCCAAGGCTTCCAAATGCCCGTTTTGTTCCATCTTTGTCCATAACATAAAATCATTTAGCTGAAAGCAGTAAATATGAAAGTAGAATTATTACACTGATGATACTTGCTCTAATCTAAAAAACTGTGAAACTCAAATGTGAAAAAATTGCTAATGTGTTGAGAAAGATTGTGCGTTTTAAATGCGACAGGTAGATGAATGCTTGTTTACCAAGCAAGACAAGCTCTAGAGCCACCAGAGCAGTGAAGGTACAACAGTAATGACGGTCTTCTCTGTCATTTCTAAACTGATTTATCCTCCAGAGGGAGTCGGAGTGCGACCGGCGAGGAGCCTCGTAAGCTCCAAGGTCACTGCAGGGGTTGAGAAAGCCCCAGGTCCAGTCAGGTGACCATCTGCGTCACACAGTCATTCACCGTCTAAGTCCAGCTTAGGAGTTTCCTGGCGGTGAAGAAAACGGGGCTTAGTTGACATACTGCACAGCGTAAGCTATTTAGCCTAAATAGAGCCAGTTAGCAGCGGCCATGTGGAAAGATACTGCGGGACGTCCTAAAAGCTGCCATATTAATGTTTGGTGTGTTAGGAGTACAAAACATATTAAAGCAGATAAAAACCTGGATAAACTAAAAACAAGTGTTCATCAAAGTGATTTCACTGCTAATTAATTCATTTGTACACTTTGTTACACTTTTCAGGTTTCAGTTTAACTACATTAAAGTAGTAGAGCTTTACACAGTTTGAACTGAAAAACAAAATATTATCTTCCCTCAATAAGACAAAGGCAGGAAATGTACAAACTACAGGAAATTAGTGGAAACAGACTCATTTCAGTCGAGTGGCATCAGGCCCAGATGGTCCTTCCTGTGTGAAGAGGCCGTCTAACCTGTGGTTCTAACTGACACCCGCTAGCATGATCACAGAACTACAGAGCAGTCGCTCTGGCTTCCGTAGTCAGCGACAGCAGACGTCCTGGGAGAGGATTCCGTTTGTGAGTGCTATAACAAGATAATAAGGCCTCCATCTGCAGAGTACGGGGATTGATTCCATTGACCTAAATGGAGTCAGTGAAATAAATACTAATTCTGACGACTGACGTTTGTAAAAATATGGATGCACAGTACATTGAACGGATGCACAGCTAAACGACCCTTAGCCTTTATTTGTGGTTTGTTTGTATTCATTATTTCCATGGTCCTGATTTAGTTTGCACTTGTTAAAATGTAAAATTCAAAATTCCGTAATTAATAAATGTGATGATATTTCTGTCTGCGCTGTGGAACACGTAGGATACATGCCTCACAGGAAACGTTAATAACTGTGGTGGAAGGCAGCAAACCTAAAGTTTATTATCCTTTTTCTGTCGGGAGGTAACTCAATGTTAAATCTAAAGCTAAAATGTTTTTTCACAGGTTCATTTTGGCCTTAACTAATCTTTAAAGCATGTCAACAAAAGGAACAAAGAAATGGCTCATTGCACAGAGCTAGAGAAACACAACAAAAGAGGATTATTGAGGTGGACTAACTGCAGACTATGTGTTACATAGATAACAGGAAATATGAATTAGTGTAACCTCAGACATTATTAAATATCAAGACTTTAACAATGAGTTATTGTCGAGACTTGTGTTTGGACCTACTAGTGGCTCCTGGATGATGAGCGGGTCGTGGGACTCTGTGAGGGAGAGGCTCTGCACAGTGAGAGCCCTGGGCAGCCTGAACTCTTCTCTCCACCAACACAGAGCCGTTCCCACCAGCAGCACAGCGAGGAGCACTGGAAAACACACGCAGTCATTAACGTGATGAACTAGAGAGCATGTTAAGAAGCAAACATCTTTGACCAATGTTACAAAAGACTTATTGTACGGAGACACCCCGTGCGTGACAGTAAACTGGACGTAAAGTAAATCAAGTGATACAGTAAACTGGTCCCCACTGATAAGAAACAGGACTTCAGCAAACAAAGGGTCGGATGGAGTCGATGCAGGAACAAGGCGCGAGATGGCAGGAGTCCAGGTCCTGTTTGGCCCCGTTAGTGGAGAAACGCAGCTGAAGTCAGGCCGCTCAGACGTGAGGCGGGCGACACACTGGTGCTGGCACACTGAGCCCGGGCGTCCGCATACAGAAGAACCTAATGACAGGCAGAGGCCACGTTCAGCGGAGAAGTGTTAACGTGTTAACATCAGGCCCCAATATTTTCATTTACTGCCCTGTAATGGCGTGTGTGCCAAAACTGTGTCAACATCACTGTGTTATCATGGTTTGATAAACTGAGATCTTGTTTGTTCAAACCGTTCGGTTGAAGAACAGGATGAAAGACGACCACACCACCCGGCGAGGTGACGTTTGTCAGCAGCACTTGAAGCTGGCTGCCATTGTGCTTGTTTGCTCGGCAGATGGAACGAGTAGCTTCTTCACTCCAGTATATAAAACCCTGAAGCAGAGTTAATCCAAACCACGTTCAACAGCACAAAAGACAGAGATCAAATCAATAAATAGAAACATTTCTTTAGGTTAAAAATCTCCATGGGTCATGCTGCTTTACCTCAAACACACTGAGTCCAAAGGGCCGGTCCAGATAGCCGTTAGACTCCACCACAGTTTTACGGTGGCGGCCTTCGAAATTGACTCTGGAGATGGTTCTCATTCGCTGGTCAGCCCAGTACAGAAGCTGGCGAGGAACATCTAGGGGACGGATGAAGAGGAACACACAAAAGGAAAAGGCCAGCACATAATGCAAACATTCCAGCAAGATCCTCGGAGATTTAAACTTAAAAACCAGAACAAACCCAGAGCCAGAGCAACAGGGCGGCGTAATAAGGAAGTGACCAGAGCCGTTCTGTCCCGGCCGTCCAAGCTGGACCTCTCAATCTGTGGGACGCTGCCACACTGAGTCCAAAAGAGCAACCTGAGACAAATGCAGCAAAGGTTCTCAAAAACTATTTATGTTTGTTCCCTTTCAAACCTTCTGTGTTGTATTATTGTTAGATTTCTTATTATTATACAATAGATAAGCCGCTAGATGAAAAGTATCATAAACCAGGAAGGAGAGCTATCGAAAACTTATTGACATAAGCAATACAATGAAACACAAACTAACAGAAAACCATGTGGAAGCATCTGATTAGATTTGAGACAAACAGGTGGCGTCTCTTCTTCTTTTCCTTCCTTCCATTCAAAGCAGGACTACGGCACAAGTGGAGGTTGTAAAACAGAACTAACGCACAAGCATAGCTTTACAGTTTGGAGCTCAGTGTATCTACAACATAGTGTCTGTCTAAGTAAACGTGGTATCTTAAGTTGTGACGTTAAAACTCTGCAAATAAAACCGTACCCCTGTAGAGGATCCACAGCTACTCCAGAAGGTCTGTCCAGCCCTGTGATTAGCTGACGGTGAACCGAACCATCCAGCAGGCCGACGTTAACAGAGCCGCCCTCTGCGCTGGTCCAGTAGAGGAGCAGGTGAATCCAGTCCACAGCCAGGCCTGACACAGAACCTCGGACCCTCAGCACCACTGCAGCTGCCTGTGGTTGTGCCTCCAGGGAGACACTGAAATATGTTCACAAAGGAGAAAAACATTTGTTATTTTTAGTCTATTGCAATTTATTAACATTCTAATCATTGTTCTAATATCTTTATCAAATAACATACAACATGCTTATTAGATAACTCAGCAAATAGTATTATTAGTTTATCCAGCACTATTATTAATGAATATTTCTTAATTAATCAACTACTGTGCTGTAATTATATGTAGAAAAACACAAATGCGCTTCAGTTGTAGCACATAATTATAGCTGGGAGGAGAACTGACACAGGTTTGCTTATTTAGTTCCACTTTAACGAAGATGCGTCAGAGGAGACGACAGAGCATTGCAAAGCTTCAAACTTCCTTGTTTGCCCATATATATATATGTTTTTTTTTAATTATTTTTTTTTTCACCTTTGTGTGGATTTCACCCTATTCTTTGATTTGCTGTCAAATGAAACTTGTCTTTTTTGCTCCCATTGTGTTAATGACCTTGTTAAAATTTCTTTACAAGTCTTTATAGAATGAATAAAAGAGGATGTAGCAGATGTAGCAGCAAGCTCTCGGGGCGTGAGGTGTGGGAGCACTGAAAGCACCAGGGCAGACCGGACAGAGCTGGGTTAAAGAGTAACACATTGAAGAATCTGAAGAAAATAAATGTAAAAATTAGTGTCACTGGTAATTCAGAAAAAGCTGTTTTAGTCTGGACCAGCTGAGGAGCAGCAGCTTCTCTAGCGCTGAGCCAGTTGATGAACTAACTCGTAGCATGTCCAGCTACAAAGCAAACATCTGCTCTGGCAACATTTAAACTTAGTAAGGAAATGCAGATTGTAGGATAAACTGTTTATTGTCCTACCATCCTGGTGTGGACAAGATGTGAAGGAAGGGGGCTCAACCATTTGTTTAGATTCAAATCGCATCATGTTTTAAAAGGAAGCGCACGCGATGATTTTGCAGAAGTGCAGCAGCTACTGTATAGCTCCACTGTGTTACCTGTATATGAGGCCTTGTCCTTGTTGGGCCCAGTATAACGTTCGTTTTGAGGCCAGGACTGCCAGAGGCCCTGGTCCACGTGTGCCCAGCTCTGTGAACTCTGTGTCACTGATGCTAATCCAGTGCAACCCTTTGGAGGAAGTGAAGGCCAGCTGAGCGTGATCGCCTGGAACGAGACACACAACACAGCATCTTGTCTGTTATTACACATGGAGCCGTGACAAAAAAAAGCACCAACAGAAGAAAAACTAAATGAGTAAAAACCAGGTTTTAACGCTGATAAAAACAGCTCATGAATATTAGGAGGCACCGCACTTGAGGAAAACTGTGATATCAGAAGGTGTGAGTCAGTTATTTCGTATTATCAGCGTCATATCATAAAGGGGCGAAAATGAAAAGCATTAAACAAGGAACTGCTACGCAAAGGAAAGAACGTAAACCAATAGTGGACCACAATAGAAACAGGAGACGCACTGTCTGAAGCCTGGATCTATAAATACGTCACCAGTGAAATGATTCACTGAGTAGTAACAGTAAATGTTTGTAAAGCCAAACACACCTTCAAATATAAATGTGTCAGTGTTTGTCAAGGTGGAACTGCTCAGAGCTTCCCTCAGCGTTCAGGGTAAACATAAGAGCACAACCCAGCCAAAGCTGCTGATAGCGCACACGCGCTTCTCACTTTGATTTGCGCGGCGAACGCAGCCTTTCATGCATCACTGCTTTTGTCCTCAGCAGAATATACAGCGTACCTCAGATTTCCATAAAGTGGTTCTCGAAAGGTTGTGTCTAATTGTTCATATTATAGGTGAAAACACACTTTATTCATCCAACTGTCCAATCTAATGTAAATCAATACAGCAACTCTACCATTAATTCTACTTTTACGAGGTTCACCTTGAAGCTGTTACAGAGGGAATCATTCTACTACATGTTCACTATTAAGGTCACAGAGGCTGCTGGGTGCCCGAGAGAAGAGACAACTCTTTTTTAATCTAGTCCGTTTAAGCCATGACACATCCTGCTGACACAATGGAGGGAAACAAACTCATTCTATTGGTTCACATACTTTTGTTACACACAAATGTGCAACACTGAAACCAGCTCCTTAGACATTTAACTGGTGACAGTATATTTTGTCTCATTCCTTTACCTTGATTGACATTTAGCAGAAAAATGTTGATCACGCGTCACATTTAAGCAGAAATAGACAAAACTTACAAACACCACAGCCTTTCAACACTTAAAATGAGGCACATTCTCTAATGCGTCTCACCTTCGGCTTGGCATTCCCTGCTCGCTGCATTCATGCGGTAGCCTTCGTGGCAGGCGCAGGTGAGGCTGGTGTTTGTGTGAACACACACCTGGTCACACATGTCTCTCTCCAGGCACGTGTTGACCTCTGAAATATAGAAGGGACACTTTCAATGCAAGTCTTGAATTAAAGTTACTATTATTTATTTTTAATAGCAAAACTGACACACATTAAGCAACTACAAGGCTACAACTCACCCTCACAGTGGCTGTCGCCAACCAGCCTCATGCCGTCAGGGCACTGGCAGATGAAACCCACTGGCTGCTTTATACAATGATGAGAACATCCTCCATTATTGACCTGACACTCGTCTTGATCTGCAAGAACAAACATCACATCATCAGCACCAGAATGAATTCGGTACCCTATTTATTCATGAACAGGCTGCACTCAGATGCATCAGTGCTAAATGCTAATGTGGGAACATTTCTCATCGTTTCATATGTTCTGGAAAATACTTTTTTATAATATTCTTTTCATAAATATTTTCCCCCAGTTTGTTTTCAGGTTTTTAGTTTTTCTTTTTTTCCTTTTTCCTGTAGCAGGATACAGTTGTTCGAATGTGTCTGCTGGGTGGTGGTGGTGCATAAAAATATTTGATGTTGTAAGAACACAAATCATTAACGAAAGTGACAAACTAAATAAACATAACACAACATACAAGTGGTTTACTGCTCAAAAAGAGTAAGCATTTTAGCTAATGGGGAAGTAAACACAGCTGCAAGATCGTATGAAGGTTTCATATATGTGTGCGTGCGTCTATATATATATATATATATATCTTCAGGTTGGTTGAGGTTACTGCTGCTAATTAAGTCACATGAGGTTTCACATACTTTACATCCTGCACTGTGAATGTTTACATGTTATGTTCAATAAAAACATATCATGTTTGTGCTGTATTAGTTTAAGCAGATAGTGTTTTTCTATTGTTGTAACTTAGATGAAAATCAGACATGCAGAAATCCATGTAACCCCAAAGGATTCACATGCTTCTTCTTACAACTGTGTGATGTTGAGAGAGCAGAGATTGAGGATCTGCGAATGCAGCACAATGCTGCCCTCTGCTGTGGCATTCTGTGTGTTGCCAGCAGAACATTAAACATGACGTCGTTGAACGTCTCAGTCAAAAAATGAAAGGACGTTCTTATGCCAGTTATATGTTTTTTGATGCGCCTCCACTGTGTGACATCACTCACCGCAGCTGTGCTCATCGCTGCCGTCGGAGCAGTCCGGGGCGCCGTCGCACCTCCAGGCCCGGAGGATGCACTGCCCGTCTCCACACTGAAACTCTGATGCTGCACACGGAGGAAACGGTTGCTTCAAAACACACAGCTGCCAAGACTCGTCCCACCCATCGCTGCAGTCTGCCCGGCCATCACACAGCTTGGATCGAGGCAGACACGTGCCAGACATCCCGCAGGGGATCAGACCGGCGGTGCAGTTGTGGCATAAAGTCTCATCGCTGCCATCGCCGCAGTCGTCTATATCGTTGCAGAGAAACTGCAGAGATATGCACCGTCTGCTGCTGCATGTAAATTCACCTGCGTTACATCGTACAGGACCTGTGAACAGCGACAAACACTACAAACATTCAGGACAGTGCAACAAGCAGGAAACACAACATATTGTCACTTCTTTAATAAGCAAACAGACGCTTATTGAGACAGCCACCATTTTGGATTTTTAGGGTCTACCCCCTATGTTCACTAGCTGTTCATTACCTGTGTGTGTCTGAGTTTACGTCCAAACTAAATTATTACTTATAAACGGCTTTAAATTAAATAAACAAACACAAAACACAGTCATCTGTATGATGAAACAATGTGCCCAGTATTACTGTCTCTGGGCAAATTCATGAGCCACACAAATCTCTTTCCTATTAGAATGTGTTTTTCCACTCGCCTCCAGTGCAGCTACATTTACTGAATTCTGCACTTCTCAGGGGAAGAAGGTGGATCTTGTTTACTTTCCTGGCCTACATCCAAACCACATAAGGTCTGAGTGTCGACATCTAACATCAAGCAAACACTGCTAATATTCATACATGCTCGCATTGCTGACATGTATTCATTTAATCACCAAATTATATTAAATCCTTTTAGAATACCTTCCTGCGCAGCATTACTTTTTGCAAACAGGTTTTAAGCTTCTACTGAACACAAAACCCCTCTGGAATTCAATATTTAAGCTTCCAATGACGTCAAGCGGATTAGGAAAAAAAAGTGACTGCGGGATTCAGGTGTTTCTGCCTAAGAAAAATGAAATGAAGAGACCTATCCTTTAAAAGCGTGCTGCGTAAAAAAGCTGCACAGTCGGTGAAAGGTAGAACACTGTGAAACACAATCAGACGTGTTAGACTTTGACACCCTCTGTGTTGCCCTGGTCTGAGGAGAAACTGGGATAATCTCAGTCACTTGACCTGACCGCAATGTGAAGGTAACATCGCGTACGTCTCATCAGGTGTGGATCTCAGTGAGACTGCAGCGTACGCATCTATGGGCTTTTGCTTTCACAGGGAGAACAAGGCCTCACTGTCAAGTCTTAATAAGTATAGATCTTTCCTATTGTCTACGATCCATGTGGTCGGAGAGCTGAAGAGTTACGTAGGAAGTCTGGCCTCACCGTCAACACTGTGGTCGCTACACTGACGCTCGTCTGAACCGTCCTCACAGTCTTTGGGTCCATTGCACACACGTAGCCTTGAGATGCAGGAGCCATCGCTGCACCTGAACTCCGCCTGCTGGCAGGGAGGCAGAACGTGACCTGCAAGAGCAAAAGGCCCATTATGTCGGATTTAGTTTTAGCATCCCTGTGTTAATAATTAGTCGGATGTAACCGTTCTTTAGATTATTTGTGTTTAGAGGACTACGTGTGAAATCAAATGCATCTCCATGTTCAGGAAAGGCTTTTTACAAACGCCCCTGGCTCAGGTCATTATTACTATTATTCTCATGTTGGTAGAAACAACTGCTAACATTATTAGATGTTATATTTCCAAATGGACTCAACATAAGCAGCTCAAACATGTTTTTATAGCACAACGATACTGTGTGAATTCAGATAATATCAAAACCCAACAAAAAACATTGCATTGTTTGGAGTCTTCTGCATAAAGATTTGCTAAAATTGCATCTTCCTGTTTTCAGTCTCAGTGCTTCACTTAAAATAAGAACAAACGGTGTTAAGCGGGCTTTTATTTTGTAGGGCCTAAACTTTGGTTTTATTCATTTCGCGTCTTACTCTTCTTCCTTCCCTGTGACGTGAGATGCCTGGCGATCATTTAGAAATAACGTTACTGTATTTTCTAACGACAGATTTGAGCGAAAGCAGCCTTTGACTCCCCAACGTGTTATTTTTACTGACGCACAGCTGATCAGTATTTACGGGACAGTTTCTCTGCACGAGCCCCGTTGGCTGCAGGTGGGACCGTCAACAGCCCTCATTCAAACTGACAGCCCGCGAGCGCTCGGGCGTAAACTTCCACCCCGTCTCACAGGAATAACAGCAAAGACAAACGGCTGGTTTAACTTCGCACACACGCACAGATAATCCCAACACGTTACCCCAAACACGACGATGCCAGGTGAGAAGCGCGAGGAGAAGCAACAACCCTCCAAGGTGGCCCATGCTCGCTGTCCTGAACGGGCACGTGGCGCGGGAAGATGACGCAACAGCCCGGCCTGTCAAGCCGCAGCTAAATGAACGTAAACATGCCTCGGCTTGAATATCCGTGTTTACTTCAAAGACTACACAGTACTGACTGTAGCACCATGTTGTTGACGTTTATATATTTTCATAATTCGCTGTCCTCCAATACTCGTTAGGAACCGAGTGTTCCATAACATTTTTAATAACTAAGGGAGTCACAGCAACACATCATTTAGATTATACTATATTGTTATAACTGTTGATACCAAAGAGAAGAAATAATCATTCAGCAAGGCAGCAACAATGCAACAACATCATGATGAGAAAAGAAAAGAACAAAATCACAAACTAAAATTACAAATACAAACAAGGACACTGCATCAACAAGGTGACAGTGACCTGTAATAAACAGTGGTTCTAATGATCTGTCACTAAAAATGACATTGAATGCACTTAATAGAAAGCTTTTCAGTATAAACAACTCACCTTTAAGAGCTAAACAGCGCCTTCCACCTGCACAGGTGTTTCTAATCCCGTCCCATAATCAGCAAGAGCAAAACGTCACACCCAGAAAGGTCACATTGGATTTTAGTGCAGCCAGATGTGATTGTAAATCCAGCTCGTGTTGACTAAATCTTCCAAATACACCCACAACTGTGACGAAGGAAAGCAAGACATCACTGTCCCATTTGGGAGGATTGAATGAAACGTCATCAGCTCCTTAAACTACAGCTTCTGGGGAAATTCACCTGCTGACCTCACTTTTTTTTTCCTGACAGTAACCCCAATAAAGTCACATCTGTTCGGATCAGAATAACCACTCAGACACAATGTCATTAACAGATCAAACATTTTTATTAACATTAGCTACTGTACAGGATACAACCAACACTTGCTATGGCCAAGCTGCATCGCAGGTTCTGGGTGGAGAAATGATGTTGATGCCGAGTGATTCCATCCTGCTGCTCACAGGTACGGCTGGTCTGTGGACAGAGGTGGCTCCTGATATGTAGATCCTGGGGTCACTGGAAGCTTTGGGGCTTGAGCAACTTGGCTAGAAGAAATCAAAGCACAGCATTCAAAGATGTAGCCCAAAGACTACAAGCTGAAAGCAAGCTATGTTATCAGCTTGTCTTTGTAATCACAAGACACTACATGCTGTTTGTTTACCTGCCAGCGGTGAGGGCCTTCTGTGAAGACATGACCACTGTGGCCGGTACCGACTCCCTGCGTCCATCTCTGCTGCAGTAGTAGTTGTTGGCGAATTTGTGGCTGGGTCCTACTGGCAGCTTGGGTGGTGGTTGTGTCCTACAAGGCAAACCACTTTTAAAAACACGCTCCGTGTATGTGGTGTGAATGAAAGGGATAAACTAGAGAAGCCAGTCACCAATAACCAGCCAACACCTGGATGCCCGAACACAGGACCGAAAACAATTGTTGTTACCGCTTTAGACGTGATGTGTCTGTTTTACACTCAGTGGTTTATGAGAAAGCACAAGCTCAGATAATCTAGTATGTTACTTCATACTACAACGGGGTCTTGTTTTCTTTTACCTCTTTGCAATCTCCCCATAGCGCAGCTGCAGCTTGGCCTGCAGGTCGTGCTGTAAAAGAAACCACCGGTGAATTACAAGTAGAACATAAATGACCAACCTCTTTCATATGTACAGTGCGTTTTCGCAGCTAGCTGGACAGCTAGCTCTCTACAGCTAACTAAGGCTGGCTACGGTGAAACGGCCCGTGGAATTGAGACAAAATAATGTCAGCTTTGCAGAACATGGCCACAGTTTGAAACGTATTTGCTACTTACCCCCGATAAGGCATTTCGTAGCCTCTGGATGAGTTTGGTAGCAGTCGCCATGTTTGCTGTTGTGAAGGACACGGAGCTTCTTCTCTACAGCGACGCAAAGCTTCTCCGCACGCTACGACCACCTGGCGGCCGGGAAGGGAACTGCATGAAAAAACGCCTTCTCATTACAAGCACTGCAGAGATTTACGGTTATTATAGCGATGATTAATTAATCATCCATCTACCCAAGAGCTGTATGCAACAACATAAATGTGTCATATAGTGTTATGTCATGTTATTTATGAAATACGTGTGCGCGTGTGTTGGACCTTGTATAGAGAAACTGTTCTTATAAATCTGAGTTTTATCTTACACAGAAACATGTAATGAGGTATAACAAGCAAAATCAAAGTGCATCTCTTCCTTAGATTATACCATTAAGTGTGTCAGTATCCTTTCAGAATACAGTAAGAATCAAATGCAGTCTATAGCACCAAATCACAACAAAAGGTTATAAAATGCAATTATATAGAAAAGGCAAAAGACAAAGTGTCATCAGTTTGACGTGTATAAATGTTTCCATGTAACATCATTTAAAGGAAAGCGTCGTCAATTCAGGATCGTGTACAGTACAGTACAGTCTGTCGCACTGATTGCCTGCACCTTCTCTCACACCAGAACAGAGTACTGAGTGAGAACCATGTGATTTAAAAAAAAAATAAAATAACCAGTGGACTCAGACTCAAGAGTGGTTCAAGAGAAATACAAATTTTATTTGTTGCACAAGAAAACACAGTACAGGGCAACCACGCCAGTATACCATGCAATCCAGTATTACAGATGTGTGCTTGTCTCATGCAGCATGCACTGAACAGAAGAGTCCACAGGAGAAGACATGCACATGTACAACAGTTTGACCAGTTCGTTCTAAAAGAGTAAGTTCATCGCCGGCTGAAGCTGTGATGCGCTTTCATTTCGGGCAGAGATTAGCTGAGATCAAGTGTTGACATCATGTGAGAAATTCAGCCTATTACAAACAGGATCAGATTAATTAAAAACTCCACAGTAATCAGGTAGTAGCATTGTTCTGAACACCCCCGTTTCATTTGAGACCTCATGGGTCCCGTCTATTTGAGAGAGCAGGTGTGTTGTGTGAATGTACATTCAGTGTAACATCTAATTTAGTTGTGCACTGCTACAGCAAATGTGAACACATAAAAACTATTTACAAACCAGGTGAGGTGACACCTGCTGCAGCCATGTTAATCCAAGTTTCACCCTCTGTTGCCCACTTATGCCAAAGTTAATAGTAAGTAACTTAAGTTGATGTAAATACATAAAACTCTTTCTCAGCTTGGTGGTAAATTACTCTTTAAGAACAGTTCCTTCAAAACAAAAACATATGTCACCTTCATGAGAAGTTTCTTTTCCTATGGTATCAAAGATGGTAGTTTTATCATAAACAGCCACGTATAAAATGTTTGTACAGTACATAGCATGTTTGTTCACTGTAAACAATTCTGTCAGACTGCAAATACAACTGAACCATAAAGGGGTCTGTCTGTCTGTGCAGTTTACTAATGCAACGTCCCCTCAGGCCATCCATCACAAGATTAGAGCTTTTAAAGTAGGAAGCGTTGAAGTTACACATCAACATCTGATGCTAGAGCAACAGAAGACTCCAGAGAAATTTGGTACAAAACCCACTAACAAAGAAGACGATCAACCTCAAAAATGATCAAAATACACATCAAATATAAGAATTATACAAAGACAAACATTTGTTCAAAGAAGCCCTGGGTCTGAATACAACATACTGAAAACGTGTCCCTCTACCGTTTTCCGTGGACCTTCAACATTTAGTTATAAAAAAAGTCACATCAAAATACATTAGTGCACTTTCCTCCCCAATGTAAACACCACTACACAGTACATTAAGTAGAAACAGGTCATTTAGGCATAGTGTAGCTCACACACCGGTGAAGAAAGTAAGAAAACAGCAGAAACACTACTGAACAGAAGATAAAAATACTTAAATGTTTTAAACAAAAGAGAAGACGGTTGAGTAATTCCCTCCTGGCTCTGAGGAAGACCTGAATTTGCTTCAACGTGCATGCTTTGATTACGAGGCATTACAGCAGGACCAGAGCCAAGCTGAGTCCCGGTCACACACTACGCCCTGAACAAGACTCTACAACATCCAGAGCCTCATACAGAAATACATTTTCATGAACTATTGTCAAGACTACCAGCAGGTAAAAGAAGACAACACTGCACTGAAACTACAATCAACATAGCTGATCCAGCTGGCATTTCTTTCTTCATGATATGGCTTGGAGGACTTTTAGGAGGACACCTTCTGGGTTGACTTTGCAACACTTTCACAATGGATTGTACGTTAAAATCATACATGGTGGGTCTGGATACCACGTTTTTAACAAACGTGCAGAAACATGATTAAAAAGTGAATGGAAGTTATTGTAATTTGGCAGATGTGAGATATAGATGACTCAAAGAATCCTTCTATAAAAACACAATTATCACCATTTGTGTCATGAAAATATGTTCTGATAAGGTCAGAAATGGAAGAATTGCAGCTGTGTGAAGCTTTCTAACTCGATTTTGTTTTGCAACCTTATTAATGCATGATGACTTTGTGTATCACAGTTTATGTGGCAGAAACAACTGCAGGGTCTGTCTGACATCTGTTTGAAAATGACACATTGTGTTGCTCATCGTGTGAAGCAAGCGTCATTCTTAGATTTATGAAGCTCAAGTATAACACTACTGGATGCTGCTTGTTCACATTTAAACGGACACAGAGGGGAAACGGGCATCAGCCTGGGTGTTAAAATACCTCCTCGTACCTTTTTGTCCAGTTTTGCCCAGAATTATCTAACTACTCTGTACCACAACCATTTCTTTAAAAAATAGACATTTATAAAAAAAAAAAAAGGATTTCAAAAGACATAATACCACATATTATGTTTACAAAACTGTTGAGCCTTGGCTGCTCAACCAGTGAGAACTTTCATCTTTCCCCATTGCCAGCTCATCATTTACAAATATAATAAATATGACCAGAAACAATGCAACGCCTTGAGGCCAATATTTACAATACAAAATTCAAGTAAATTTACCTCTCACTCACTTCTGTCTGCGACAGGTTTGTAAATGAGTTTACAGCTTCCGTTTCACCAGTTTTTTTAAAGTTACACCTAAAAGAATTAAAAGGACAGGTGTGAGATGTTAAAATGAGCAATCTATCAGTTTCCCTGACGCTCTTTTTGTGGGGTTTCCTCTATGCAGTCACTCTTCTTTGTTGATGTTCCAGTTTGAAGACCACTAGAACTGGTTTCTGTTTGTTGACTGCAGCTCTTGTTAGTGAGATAATGTCCTGTCTGTTGCTGTAGAGATGAAGAGACATCGACATCAAGCTCAGGATTCTCTGTGGATTCCTCTCCGTCTGAACACGGCTCCCATTCATCCTGCTCTTCACTCTCTGTTGAGCCCTGCACAGCGATCTGGGGCACCAAGGTGAACCTCCTCACCACTGGCACCTCCAGCTCCACCTCCTCGCTTGTCTGAGGTCGTGTGACCATCCAGGCCGTTCTGTGCTGTTGTGTTGTTTGTGTTCCAGCTCCTGGTGCTGTTGTGGTCACGGTGACTGTGGTACTGGTCTTCTCCTCTGGCTCGTCAAAGCTCACCTCCTGCACTGCCTCCTGCTTCTTAAAGGAGTCCCGTCTCTCTGATAGATTGAGCTTTCTCATAACGACAAGCTGTTCTGACCGCTCACTACCAGAATCCCTTATTCTCTGGCTGCTGATGTATCCCCCCAATCTGATGTGATCAGTCCCAATGTAGGACCCTCCACAAGCACCTTCTGCCTCAGAGTCACCCAATAGCTCCCCATCACCATAAAATGGAACTTCCAGTGTGTGCCTGCGTGGGGCGTACTGCTTCTTATCAGAATGATACACCCCTGACAGCTTCTCAGCTGACTGCACCCTCTTCAGCAGAGGAGAACGGGGTGGCTCAGCACTGCGTGGCCGGACACCGTGTCTAACAATGGTGGGTGGAGACAGAGTTTTGCCATGGTAGGTGTGAAGAGTTTTGGCGAAGCCGGGCAGTGGAGAGGGCGAGCGCTGTGGAGACAGGGGCTGGGTGGAGGAAGAGTTGCAGGCCAACGGTGAGGGTGGTATGTTGCTAGTGGACTTCCTGCGGCCCACCTTGTTGAAGCGCTGAGTGCTCAGTTTGGAGCCCAAGCCATGGAGTGAGCTGGGGCGGATGTGTGCGGCAGGAGAACTGGGAGAGCTGGAGCAAGGAGATGTGCTTTGAGGCGAGTTATTTTCTGGAAAGAAGCAAACTTACTTTAAACGGTGCACATGACAAGATTTATGTGAACACTATCCTTTCATTATTTTCCCAGAGGACTACAGCAAATAATAACAATGGCATCAGTTGTGGGTGTTCTAGGATTATTGTACTTTGCTTTTACACACAATTACTCACCGATGACCTGATGGTCGGGTGCAGGGCTCCGGCACGGTGTGGAAGGGCCAGGGGAGAGGCTGTGCGTCGGGGAGCCAGGGAGACTCTCACTGGAGGACACAGAGTGATGGAGACCTGAAGAGAAACTGCGACTGCTGTGCATCACAGTACTCTGCTTAGACAGCTTCTTCAAGATGCTTCTGCGTCTTGGTGAGGAAAAGGATAAGATTTAGACATTTGATCATGCGTATAATATTCACCGGTATAGCAGAACATCCATGCTGTAATTGTCCCGTCAATGTGCAAGACTGCAGGTTTTTGCTGACACGAGATGAGTAACACTGCAGAGCTGCAGAGGGCGAAAGGAAACGAGATCTCAGACTCTCACCTGTCATAATTATCTCTCCTCTTACTCTTCTTGCTACGACGGGCCATCTTGCCTTTGTGTTTCGTCTTTCGAGCTGGACCAACTTTGATTGAAGTGTTTTCGAGGGCAATGGTCTGAAGCGCCACCTTGCTGCCACTCTGCACGTTTTACATAGCACGAGGAGGGGTTCATTGGTAGGAAGAACAACGCAACTACATTTCTAATGAAGTGACAGCTTGGGAAAGCATTGTGAAATGTTGTACCTTCAGTAACAGTTCTATCATCTCAGTGTGAACTAGGCCTTGGACAGACTCTCCATTTACGTGGGTTATTAGGTCTCCAGTGCGGAGGCCTGCCTGGTAAGCTGGGCTGCCCTCCTCTACACTCTGTTAAAACAGCAACAGAGAGTGTGAGGAGAAGATTTTCACTGCATTATATAACCACCTTTTTATATCTCTCTCTCGCGGGAACATCACCAAAGTAAACAAATCACTTGTTGATCAGCTTTATGGCTACACATTGGGCACCCAATGTGTAGCCATAAAGCCTATAAAGTAGGCTAAAGCCATAAAGCCATAAAGTAGTCGTGAACCCACCGACACCATGTGATGCACCGTGTAGACATCACTGTCCCCCATGTAGACGCGGATGGCCTGCACTGTGAAGCCATACTTCTTTCCTGAGGTGTGGATGACAATGGGTGGCCCCAGCTTGGCAGGGCTGAGCGACAAATCCCGGCTGGGAGAGGAGTCGCGAGATGAAGGGTTGGAGGAGAGCGAGCGAGGAGAGATGGGGCTGGGCTGGAGGCAGCTGGGGGTGTCATCTGCAACAAACATTTTAAACTATTTAAATTTCACATTTATAATGATTTCTACCTATAACTGAAATGTAAAGCAAATGGTACCCAATTATTCCTTGATGCTATGCCAAATGTTTTCTGTACCTGTTGTAATGATGAGAGACAAAGCTGAGACAGAGGCTGACTTAGGAACCTTGCCTCCACACGGTAGCCGCTGCCTGTCTGGTGTCTCCAGTTGGTTACCAAAACGTCGAGGACCTGTTGGGTCCTTGGGGGATGAGTGTTTGGCCCCGGTGCTGTTGCTGCGAATCCTAATCCTCCGAAGATTTGAAACAACCACCTCTGCTGCAGTAACACAGATTAGTGCTAAACATGTAAATGTGTACTGCCTCCAAGAGCAAATGCAGATTTTTAACAGCATCACACAAACATGTCAATGCAGATTTACCCTCATCATCAGTTGACAGGGCAAAGCGGGGCATCGTCTCCAGGCTGTGGGTGCTGCTCATCACCAGGGGGCTGGGACTCCTCTCAGACTGGGAGGAGCTGGATGAGGCTCGAGGCCGAAGGCTACAAACCAAAGACCAGTTGGACAAGTAAATCAACCTGAAGCTTGACAAAGTCTTATCATCCAAAACACTTTAGACATAACCAATCAAGTACTCCAAGTCCTAGACGATAATAAAAAAACAGTGAAACAAGCTACAACAACCAAAGGAGAGGAGTAAAACAGAAAAGCTTATGACATGCAGTGTATTTTACATTAGCGTTTACCTGGCCATGCGTCCAGTGTGTCTATGCTCCACGCTCCCCTCTGCTGGGCTCAGAGTGGGACTAAGTCCTCCAACGTCCCCACGGTCATCTTTGTCCTCACTGTGGCTGCGGTCAGAGGAGAAGCTCAGGTTGGACGGCGTCGCCAGATATTCTGTGCTGCTGTAGACCTGAAAAATAAAAAGGGAAGGTGTGACAAAGTTTACACAAATTTGAAATGCTTTCAGCCAATGGCATGCATTGTCTAGCAGCTACATTAAAGTCCCCTAGAACTAATTAATTATGATAGTAGCAAGCATAAGTCTTCTGTGCTGTTTTACAGTCATAATGCTGATCTTCTCACTCCAGATGTGCTGTTAGTTGGGGTATTAATGATGCAAAGTGCAGGGGTGGAACATCTAACAAAACCTAGGCTTTAAACCCTGAAAAGCTGGTATTTCCCAACACATGTAGTCCCTTACTTTGCTGAAGCGATGTGACCAGGAAGAAAACTGTCTGATTTCCAAGGAAGACTCCTCATCATTTGTTTCCTCGTCCTCATCAGATGCCAAATGACGATAGCGATCTGATCGAGCTGAAATCAGACAAGATGACGAGACAATTTGTCCATTAAGTAAAACAACACAGCACCCAGCCAAACAGTTTTTATCAAGTCTTCATCAAAATTTTATTTTCAAATTGGCAAATAGTCAAATTTAGAATGAACTCTTTAAGCTTGAATATGTACAAGGAATATAATTTGAATTGGAACTTACTGTCAAAATAACTGGTGTCATCTTCTGCATCCAGCTGAGGGATGAATTCAGCTTTCTGTCGCAGGAGTCCATTCCAGTCCAAACCCAGGAAGAACGGATGCTGTTTAACCTCTGTGGTTCCGCCTGCAACCATGCAGCACATTTATCCATTTTATTACATATATATTACACCAAGTTATTGCACTTCATCATCACATTCAACATCAGGAATTCCTTTCCATTTAGACAAACTAAACTATTGTCAATCACTTTTAAATGGTTTGGTTTAAAATAAGTGGCCAAGAGATGCAAAGGAGAAGAACAAAGCAAAGACACCCCTAGACAGCAAATGCTTTTGGTGGCTACAAACAAATCATCTGTCATTATTGTGCACTACTGATTCTTCTCAAGTTTTGTGCCTTGCACAAAAGATCCGGGATTTCTCCGCCCTGATCTAGATCTGGGAGGAGAGTCCCCAGGACACCATCAGCCAATTCAATTAATCAGGAGCATGCCCAGGTGTTTAGAAAGTGCACATAGGAGCCCTTTGCACTTTCGAATCACATTATAAGTTGGCATAATGAAATTCATGCAAATTGAATGAGCTAGATGACGCGCTTCATTTTAAATACTGTCCTCTATGGGAAGGTGATTTGGTTTCAATGTGATTAATTCTTTTATCATAATGCCTCTTTCAACAGCGCTAATGAGCAGTATACTGGACAGTACCAGTTCCCAGTCGGTCTAAAGGGCTCTGCCTCAACAGGCGGGTGATCAGGTCTTGGGCATCAGCAGGTAAGGAGTCTTCTCCTTCCGGCCAAACAATTTCATCTGAAATAAATTACAGTAAAAATGGCCCAGACAATCAATCAATGATAGAAGTGTTCAAACAATTGTTTCTCGTCTAGTAAACTGCTAGATAAATGCGATCTAATCATAAAGTTTTGTATTATCTTCCAATAGCAATTGTAACATGTGCAAAATATTGACAATGCATTTCTTTGCCATTTCTGTACTCACCACTGACAACCTGTCCAAAAAGTTCCTCAGGAGTGTCTCCAAAGAACGGCACACAGCCCACCAGAAATTCATAGAGGATTATTCCCATTGACCACCAATCCACAGGCTTGCCATAGCCCTGCCTGAGGATCACTTCTGGAGCGATGTATTCTGGAGTGCCACACACCTGCACATACACGCGCATTTGCATGAAACTAACAGAAACAGATTCTTCCACGATCAAAGATGATTTTTCCTAAAAGCAAGGCATCACTTGTCTGAAAGCATCTCACCTGCTTGTCAACAAACTCCCGTGTGTCTTTCTCTATATGACCCTCATACAGGTTGGTGGTCATGTTCATCAGACCAATTTTGGACAAGCCAAAGTCTGTCAGCTTAATGTGTCCCATTGATGTAATTAATAAACTGTTGGAAATAGACAACAAACATTAAAAGAAACACTGTTCCCCATGTGCTACTTTTGAAAGATCCGTCCTTTCACATTTCCGTCACATTCAGACCGGCAGGACCATATATGAAAGTCTAACTAAAACTATAATGAAAGCGGACATCTCATTGTGTGACTTGTGTTCTCACTTGTCAGGTTTAAGGTCTCGATGGACAATGCCATAGTTGTGAAGGTACTCCAGAGCCAGGACGGTTTCAGCAAAGTACATCCTTGTCATTTCTACTGGTAGTGGGCCCATGTTCTTGAGCAAGTATGCACAATCTCCACCTTAGCAAAAAAAGAACAGCAGAGGACCTTAAGACAACGGGTGCTGCACCACATTGCTGCCAAAACATAAAATATTTATCATGTATAACTGGATCCTTGATTATGATTAGCTGCATATGATGTAAACCACTGGTAAATTTCAAATAGGAAATATGCAGTGCGCTCTCAAAACCTTACCTTCTACATATTCCATGACCATGCATAGGTGGCGTCGGGTCTCAAAGGAACAGAACATTGAAACAACAAAGGGGTTCTCAGCAAAGGTCAGGATGTCACGTTCCACGAATGCCTGCTGGATCTGGTTCCTCAGGACCAGGTTTTGGCGATTGATCTTTTTCATGGCAAAGCGCTGGCGGGTCTCTTTGTGTCGGACAAGATATACAGCCCTGTGAAAAACCAAATTAAGATAATATGCCTATAAATTTATCTTTATAGGCATATTATCACACTGGCAAAGACAGAACTTTAGGTTTAGGTCACTGCTTCACTGTCTCATCTGGTGTCGTCATCTTCACATACTCAGATTTATCTCTACCTGAGGTTCAATTAAAAAATTAAGTGCTCTTTGTCACAATCTGAAAAAATGGGGAAAGATGCAACAGCCAAAGAGACATTTGCTGTTGTGAGAGTCCACAAACGTAAACAGTCTGTTCAAAGAAACTTAAAGTAATGTTTTATCAAAGAACCCAAAGGTGACTACTGAGTCTTAGAGGTTTTTGTGGCAGTTTCTTCTTACCCATAAGCTCCATTACTGATAAGTTTGATAGTCTCAAAATCACTCTCAAGGGGTTTTCTTCGAGTTGGGGTCAGAGTCTGTGGAGCCTTATTCTAGAAGAGAAAGAGGAAACAATACTAAAACCAAGTTTAGGGTAATTTACGATGTAAACCCCATATGTAGGGTAGAAAGAGAATAGTAGTTAATAATTTAAGAACATGCTCAGTCAGACAGATGCATAAAGCACACTGGAGTCAAAGTGCAGTCTATATCCAGTAGTTGTTACTTTTGTGTTTATTAGTAATGTAAATGAAAAATACAG
Source organism: Macropodus opercularis (assembly GCA_030770545.1). Lineage (NCBI taxonomy): Eukaryota > Metazoa > Chordata > Actinopteri > Anabantiformes > Osphronemidae > Macropodus > Macropodus opercularis. The sequence continues at coordinate 6,039,196 of CM061092.1, forward strand.
TACAGAAACACATTTCAATGGCACATATACAAGCAGTATAATAATAAAAATGAAAATTACCTCCACAGCATCTGTGTCCACTGACACTGAAGGACCAGCATCATACTGTTCAAGCTGTACCATGTCTAGAAATTAAAGACAAATTTGTTTCTTGAGCTCGAGTCAAGGCTTTTTTTTTTCTCTACATGGTGAAAAACACGCTGCAACACCGATGTCCCATCTGGAGTTGGCCATGCACTGTAACTGGTATTTGGCTGCACAGAAACTAGTTGAGGCAGGTATTGAAATGACAGAGCCTGAATTTCAGGCTACTTTTACTTTCTCTATAGTGTCCATGCTGTAGCTGTCCATACTTTCTAGTATGGACAGCTACAGCGCGATTGTTTCTCTCGCTTCTGTTGTATTTATGTCAAACTACACACACCAGACATCAAACACAACTGGAAAGCAACAATGAAAACAACTTTGCTACTACTGTAGCAAAAAACTAAAAACTTTTTCAATGCAAAGATAGATAGAAAGTTTTATTTTGTACTTATTAGGAGAGAATTCCTTTACCTTCCAATAGGTCCCTTGTCAGACCCAGCTGGTTGATGATGTACCGTGGGATGTCCGTCTTGATTCCCTGGCCGACTTTGGCATGACCCTCTGCTGCCTCCAGTAAATGATAAAACTCTTCTGGGTCAAACTCCTGTCAACAACAACCAGGTCTCATGAGTCTCTACAGGCAATGGAGTTTTATTAATACTGTTCAAAATATGTGTAAATCTGTACAAATTACTCTGGATTATGCTCAATAACAGCAACTGGACATTTTTGTCAACAAAAGGGAAAATACGGCATTCAAAATGTGAACAGAGGTCAATAGAGGTCAGAATGTGAAACTACTATAATTTCACCCGAACTCAGCCTCAATCAAAGTGACTTTTTGTTTGCTTACCAGACATTCAAGTAGCCGAGCCGGTCGAGAGATTACGATGAGGATCTTCCTCACCAGCTGGATGATGACGGTTACCTCGTCGCTTTCAGAACGTTCGTAGGCCTGGAAGCAGTCGGGGAGCAGGCGCAAGTCAAGTTTATTTAAGAAGTTCATCATAAAATTACAGCAATCTTGATTTTAAAAATTATACAAAATGTATTTACATAGTGCTTTGTACTGCAACCTGAACATAAATATATAAAACACAATCTGTACACAGCACATAAAGCATCAACAGCAAAAAAAAGAGATGATGCTTGGCAGAACTGTATCAGAGACATCACTTTAAATCATGATGAAATATTAGAATAACCACAGTGAGTGAGCGGTAACGACTCACACATAGCCTAGACAGCTGGAGTGTCACTTAAGACTGGTCCTAAAGCAATGCAACACCACAAAAGCCATCTACCAGCATCTTTAGACCCTTATCTTTTTCCAAAGGCTAAGACAGAACTCAGGACGTGTTTTAGTTTTGCTTCTCACCCTCTGGTTATACAAGACCAAAACTCTTACGTGAACGTGTGAGATGTGAAAGTTGCACAGCTGAATTCTCAAACAGCCACGTATCCTGCTAAACTTCAACACAGAATCTTTTGATCAGGTAAACACAAAATTTTAGTTTACCTCTTGCTGCCAAAGGGCACAAAATTTCACTTTGTGAACTGTAGACACTATTACATGTGTACGATCTATAAAGTGAAAATCAGTCAAATCAAAATTACAGAGCTACAGAAAACGTAAAAGCTTGAAAATGCCATTATTTCCTTGAAACATTTTTAACACAGTGGCACTGGCACCAAATGTGAGCACTGTGTGTACAACAGTGTTTGTTCCACTCTATGGGAACAGACTTATCAGTTCAGCTGGAGGTAGAGCAAGTTAGCCATGCCTTCTGTCTGACAGCAAGCCGAGGAACAGGGGAAGGGGTTGCTATAGAAACTAGAAACGTTTTATCCCAACACAAATAAGACCTGTGACAAAAGTGACTCTCACCATCACTGACAAACTCCACTACAAATCTACAGTGTTTGCCTTTGGCATCACATGTGTCTGACTGCACATTGTTCCACAGTTCAGTATCACAGTTCTCTTTCACCACATCCAAGTCTCTAGTAAAAGAGCTCATAAGTAGAAGCTCTTCGGGTGATGATTAAAGTCATATTACAATATCCCACCCACTTCTAATCTTTATTACAAAAATTTTATTTTCACCTATAAAGAATTCCTCTGTCAGAATATGTTTCCCCACCTCATGAAGCAGCTTCTCCAGCTTCTCCTGGAGCTCAGCAAAGTAGCGGGAAGTAACAAGGCCTTTCTGGGACTTGTCCAGACAGTCTCTGACCAGCTCAACCAGCTGGTGTTGGATGAAACCCAGCACCCCGTCGGCCAGCGGGAGGGAGCTGTCTGGAGAGCAGTGGGTGACAATTTCCAACAAGCGCTCCTCCATCTGGGCTGTGGCCTACAAGTAGAACAAGCACACAAACAAACAGGACATTTAAAGCACTAATAATTAGGCTTTTTACTCTGCACAGCACCAAATAATATTACTGTGGGTGGATTCATACGGTTGTTGATTATTAGCAGTTCAACAAATATTCTGCCAGTTGGTGAGATTTGTGCTTTTGAAACTCTGGCTTAGATTCTACACTATTCTAAATAAAACATCTTTGTTAAGCTGATGCATGCGGTATATCTCCTCACAGTAAATATTGATTGTAGATATCTTACCTTTGGAAAACGCTCTCTATACACATGGTTCATCATGACTATCTCATTATCGAACGAGACACTTGAACGCCCAGGGCTAAAAAAGAAACATAAACATAAACTCATTTTGGCATTGATCCATTCCTCCTTTAAAACTCCTCTGAGTCATTAAGCCAGTTCATCCCAAACAAAGTTTTACACTTAAAGTCTCAGTTCAAAAGTTTGGGATGCACTGCAGTGATTTCCTTGGTCAGTTACACAGATTGTTTTGGATTCCAACCGCCCAGTAACAGAATGTTCCAAAATCAGGGTGGATTTAACTGGCAGGTTTTAATGCGTTTCTTTTAGATGCTTCTGTACAAGACGACGCTTCTTCTGGCCAAACTGCTTGAATCACCACCATCACGCAGAGTTAGTCATTTGCTGCAACACTGCTCGATGAGACAGGTGTATTTTTACAGAAAAATCTTGCTTGATGGAGCTTCAAACAGATGGAGGGAAAACCTATTACATGCAAACAGGCTCCATGAGCCATTTTGTTGTCATGAAAGGAGCCTCTGTTAGTCTGACTGGCTGCTGCCCAACATACACTGATGCAGCTCACTGTGGCTCTCTGCATCAAGCCCCCACCTACACTAAACCACCCCCACCTTCGACTACAGTTCAGCAGCTCGATCCCTGAGGCGCTCTCTGTTAGCTAGCACGCCCACACGGCACAACACGGTGCCAAAAAACAGAGCACGCAGCAATCGCACAAACAGTGCAGAGCAGAGTCAAACAAAAGTTGTCAGAGGCACACACCTCTGCAGATCTCTCCCTGCCTGCTGGCATCAGGTCTGTGTGATCAGTCAGAGGTATTTGAGACACCAAATGTTGTGTTCCTTGTAAATGTGTCTTGGTTATACAGAAGGTTAATAGTCACAGTGTACTTAATGACAGGTCCTCGTGAACAGTGCAAAACATGTAGTTGCCATCGTGAAATCTAAACAGTAATTGTATTCAACAGTAGAGAATTTATTCAACATAAACTATTCATTTCACTACTTTAACGGTAGACTAAGGCAAAATATGAAACATGTTTAGACTAGCTTGTAAAAGACATTTTTCATGGGATCTGCAAGTGCTGAACCAGTAAGTAACCAGTAAACGTGTAAAAACGCTCAGGGTGTTTCTGTTGTTTAAGAACAGACACAAATATTCATATGTGATAATTAAATGTCACTTTTAGTTTACAGTCATTGAGGCTGAGTAAAAATATTGCCTGGTATGAATAGTACATTGCAACTGGGTATTACATGTCACTTTTCAGCTCACTTAACTGTAGTTCTCATCTTTTTATATAACAACCATGAGCATAAAAAACAGCAACTCGCACATAACATTTGACTGAATAAACATTGGTAGTCAAAGCCTTCTCCTTTAGTGTTTAGTATTATTCTAAACCCTATAGCTTGGCTGTCGTGGCCCTCAGATTTAAGAGGTAGTCACCTAGAATGTTTGTAAATCACGAGTATGCATTGGCAAGGATTTCTGTGTGACATTTTCTGCCTGCCTAACATGTGTCAGGCCATCAGCTGTCTTGTGAAGAGTACATGACTGAAGTGGGGTTTTTGGTTGTAGATTTTTGACACACTGACCAGTAATTAACTTACAAACTATGCCATTAAAGTTATGAAGAGTGAAATTAGAATTAGCTACCTGAGGCTCCGAGACCGAGGCCGTATGACTGTGGAGGGCCTTCCATCCTCATCAGTGATGCTGTCTGTGCTGCGGAAATGTTTGAATAGGAAGTGCAGCTCATCTTGTGTTGGCTGGTAAGGAAGCTGGTGAAGACGCTCCTGCGATGACGAGGAGGACTGCAGACACAAATAAGTCAAGAAATTTGCATTTAAACCTCTATATTTACATTATTTGATTTAATCTAAACTCACTAACTGGATTTATTAAAAAGATATACAACTAAACAATTTGCACCAAGGCCATTTAGATATAGTAAAAAAACTAAAAACAAGACCTTGGCATAGAGTATGTTTGGGACACCAGCAGCTTCCTACAGTAAGCAGCCACTTCCTTGGTTGAATTAGTGATACCAAGATAAGCTATAGACAGATTTAAATAGCTGCTATATTTAGGATTATGTGAAGGTCAAACACAGTAGATGCAGTTAATTACTATGGAGGCTGAGCTTTTCTTTTAGACGATTAGGCTTAAAAAAAATGTTGATCTTGAAATTTGTTTTACTTGGATAAATTTGGGGATTGCATCGTTAATTGCTGCCCACAGTATATGTATATATGTGGTGTTAAAAACAAGGACATTAATTACATTACATTAATTCGAAGTCTGCTGAGGTGCTAAATAAACTCTTTAAAAGTGAACCACGTCTGTTGCTGGGACTGTGTAATCGTGCAGTCTACACATTCTGAACAAGGGAAAGGCAGAGGAACAACATCTGTGTGTGTCTTTCTAATGGTTCCACCGTTTTTCTCTCCCCCCTCCACATAAAGAGAGCAGTGACAGCCATGGCAGAAAGCTATTATCCCTGCTGACCTCTAGACCAGTGCATCGACTACCAAACCAGCTTTCCAATGTTAGCTCTACATGTCAGACCACAAATTGTTCACTTGATTGCTGTATAACCACACTGTCAGCCTGTTTAGACAGTAAGACTTTTACATATATATATATATATATTTTAAAAAGTTTCGACCAAAGTCTAAGCTAAAAGCTAAACTAATTTTAATAATGTATATATTAATACTTTCTCAGCAGGTATCATGTGCAGTGCAATCATTAAACCTGCTTTTTAAATGCCTCTGATTAATTAAAAGAAAATGAAAACAAGGCAGTACATTGTTAATGTGGCAAATATGTGATGTGAGTTGTGTTAGGTTGTCACAAAATAACATCACTAGAATGTGTAGTATTTAAACTTATAAATATCACAGCTACTTCATCTCATCGTTAATATGCACACACACAGACTATGTGTATTGCTTCCATCACTGTCTTCCACAGACTGAGAGAGTGACTCATCCGAGCAGATGATAGCAGAAAACAATTAGTGGTTTGTCATCTTGGTTTTGGCGTTCATCATCAGAAATTAAAAGTGCTGTTTGGACTAGAGTGAGGTGTTAGAGTTGCCTGACACCACATACTGACCGAGGAAAACAGTGGGTTTAGAGTGACTTACTGAGACTGTGGAGCTCGGAGGATTGGTTCCATAGCCAGATGAGGGGAGGGATGCCAGAGACCATCTCCGGCCCTCAGCTCTGAGAGAAACGGACATGCATGTTACATAAGTCTCACCAAGACGGGCGTTAGTTTACATTTCATATGCGAAACTGCTTACATAACAGATGATGGAGAAGCTCTGAGACTGCAAAAGCATGAAATTAAAGTCTCTTTTTCACCCAGATCGCAGACAACAGGGCTTTCTGTGTCATCACTTTATTCACAAATACACTTTAGTATTTTAGAGAATAATAACGTAAATGAAAAGTAAATATATTTACACAAAAGGCCCTTATGTCAGCATACACACAGCAAACAGCACAAAATTATATAAACATAAATAAAGGAGAACGCTTGGAATATGAAAAAGGTGACAAAGTCAAAGACAACTGTGAAAAAAAATTTGAGAGCAGCTACCTGTCAGCACGAGCCAAGTGACTGAGATCATGACAGCAAGGAAGAGAAAGAAAAAGGAAAGAGCTTCAGTGAGTTCTGGGAATCTTGCGCAACTGGGCCTATGACCTCTGGCATTCAGCTGAGGGATTAGTACTGACAATGTGGCCTTCCTTGCCAGTTTCATTTGTCCAGATGCAAAGAACAGCCAGCAAAGTGAATTAATTTGAGGACAGTTTACATAACACAAACAAATCTTCACTTCAAAACTAAAGTCAGTAAAAAGCTCTTGTTACTGTAGTGTTTCAAGTAACTGCAGCAAAGCATTCCATCAAAATCAGAAAGGATATAAATGTCAGAAAGTAATTAAGTAATCACACACAGAATTTCAACAGAAAACTCACAGGTTGAATAAAAGCTCCCACAGTGCAAAATTCTAAATTAAATATAATTGCAGTAACAGTCTGAGTCAGAAAGAAGACTTCAGCGAGGTTCAATACACAAGGAGAATAAAAGTTGTTGAATTGAAACAATCTGCGTTTCCAAAATGTACTGTGACTAGTAGTGTGTTTTACTAAAGTTATTGGATGAACATAAACAAAACAGTCTCAGCAATGTAACTTTAAGCATTATTATTATTACTACATCAAGGCTGAAAGCGATACTGTAGGAATGCATTACATTGCTCCGTATAAGAGGGCTGTCACCATTTCTAAAATGAATGAGGGGTAATGAATGGTAGAAACATCTGAAAATAGGGAAATTTTGGGGGAATGTCCACACTGTGGTACGAATAAATGTCTATCTGATCTTAATATTATGCACAATAAAACTTCACCACCCACTGTGGTCTCACTGCACTTGCCACAGAGCAGGCATCGTTTATCTTCCTCTTTTTCATCATGTTTGAATGCAGCACCTGAAACGCTTGAATGTAAACTGTGTAAATGAAATTTAACTGGCTGTCTTCAATGAGCTGCCACACTTGTAGTCTACATATGCCTGGAGTGAGACAAGCGTGTTTCCATGGGAACCAGGTTGAACGATGTGAGCGCGCTTCAGGGTTACCCTGTATTTAACTGTGCTCATCATGCTGAGGAGTCTGCTGTGAGAAGACCTGGCAGAGGAGGTGAAGGTGTGAATGCTCCAGGCTGAGTCAGCCTTCATCACCTTACTGCTGTTTCTTCAAGACTTAAAGAGCTCTCTGCCTCTGTTCCAGCACACACACCAAAACTCACAGGAAACCCTCATGCATTACATTTATGTTTTATTTATTTGGGGGGGGGGGGGGGGGTCCAAGATAGCAAATAAATATAAAGAAACACTGCTGTTTCATGACAAGTGGATTACAGGATTAATTAACAATTCATTCTACAAAAATTTAAATCTAATTGATGAATATCCCATAACTGCTTCTGAAGTGTAACCTCACAAGTCAGTGCACAAGTAAATTGTCCGAATGTGTAAAAGAAGTCATATAGTTCTGATAATGTATGGTTATATCAGGTTGCATTTAGGTTGACTAAGCAAACACAGCACAACATACTAATTTAATAGAGAAGCAATACATACCTCCGGGCAAATGGAAAGTTGAGGCAAGCGTTGGTCGACACATTTCGGGGGCTGTCTAGAGGACTGCTCGCTGCTGAAAGAGGAAAGAAACTTACTACTGCTGCTACTCAACATGTAATAAACGTATTAAAAAAGATGGAAAGACACATCACACATCCTCAATCATCTTGGTCTTTTTTTCCTCAAACATCACACTTTTCTAGTCAGCCTGTAAGTCCCACAGAGGATGAGAGTTGGTGGAAAAGCACACTGTGTGTTTTGTGCCATGTATGTGACTATGGATAAAAATAACTTGACAATTAATTTGTCAAGATATTTCTTGAATGAGTCAACAAATCTTTTTGTGGTGACATCCCACTTACTTTTCCTCATCTGTCTGTTCTTACCCAGTTTTAGTTTTCCAATAACAGCACACATACCTGCACTGAAACTGTAATTTAGCTGAAACTGTATATTTTCTATTTAATAGCTGGTGTTTGAATATTTTGCTTTCACAATTCGACACTTGCCATGGCACAGCTGCAAGTACAAGTTGAACAAGCTTATTCTTGTATTAGAGAGTGGCGAGGCAAGGTGCACGTCAGTGTCTGACAAACACTGACATGAACGGAGCTGCACACCCCATGGTGAGCTCATCTGCAACTGTATTAAATTACATTAGCACGACACTCAGATTTGATGGTCTACAGTCAACAATTGGGAATTTGCTGAGGTCCGAAAAGGCCTGGGGTCAGATATGTTTTTTACATGTTTAGATAAATGAGAATGTCATCATTTTAACACATACCTAGGCTAACCATTTATAAACATCTCAGTCTTACCTAAAAGAGTAAGAAAATGTTAAAGGGCAGTAAAGTAAGACCAACCATTCAGCTTTCTGGGCTCACAAAAGACAGGAATAAAACTGGTCTGACCGTCAACCACCTGCTGCCACCAGCATCACTCACATGATGTCATTAATTCAGTGGCGCAAGAAAGCAGACTTGATATTATATGAATGAAGCCGACAACATCAAGTTTGTCCTCTTTCCCACAGCTCAGCTGTAGAGAAACTACATTCTAGTTGCTATGTGCACTTGGCACTATCACATTGGCAGTATGTTGCTGGATAACCCTGCAGGTTGAGTTGAGCCTTTGCCAAGTCCAACTTGTTTTGCAGCAGTGCTTGTGAACCTGTTGGGATTACAAGTTACAAAATGTTAAAATGGATCTTACCAGTGTGGAGCGAAAGTGGTGACAGGGGCCGGGACAGGGTGGGCGATGGTGTCCCGACACCAAGGCTCTTTCTGTTGCTGCTGCGACAGCTAGAGCACAAAACAGGTCACAAAATTTAACACACATCCCTCATCAGTATCTGCCAACACTTTTTATATAAAAATGTCTCTGTAGTGGTTTGAGCCTTAAACTACCATTTATGTGTCTTTGTGTTTATGTACTGAGCTGCAGTTTTAAGACACAAAAGACTTATGACACTGGGGAGATTAAAGAAACTTGACCTCTAAGGTTTAAGACTGTGATTAATCTCAGGATGGGGTAGCTACTGTTGATTAACAGCGAACCACACATGTTTGTGTGCAAATAGACTGGGTATAAACTGGCAGTGGTACAAATACAGACCATGGGAATGGTGTTACTCCTTCTCCTCATTTTACACAACTATGTATAAAGTATACTGATATAAATTATTGTGGTTATTTCCCATAACTTGGCACATATCCTTGATTAAACAGAAGGAGGCATGAGAAAAGCTACGAAGACAAAACAAAAGCTAATAGAGGAAAAACTAAGACGGCAATTGTTTTGTTTTCACAACGCTTTGATGTTGTAAATTCAGCTTGTCATTTGAATTAGATGTACCTCACCAAAATACAGAGCAGTTGCTGTTAGAAGTGTTTAGATTAGTACAACTCTAATAAGTAGATGAATGACACACCAGCATGTCACACACACCACGAAAGGAGAAAAGACAAAACTGACGAGCCACGACAAGCTCCAGTCAAAACACTCTGAAGGGAGCGAGCAGCAACAGCAGGCCTGGCTACAGCCGCAGATGTCCACCGTTCCATCTGCACAAAAGGAGGCGGGAATGCCCCATAACCTCCACCCTTCAAGACATTCAACATTCAAATGAGTAGATAGAATCATTACACAAATCTGAACAGTTCTCTAAAACCCCTCCACTATTTTAGTAACACGTTCATACATTTCTTATCCTCATGTTGGGGTTTGAGCAGATAGATAGTAGTTGTGGCCATTTGTAGATATTTCAGTGTTTCCTGCCATATAGGATGCATCATATTTGGGATCTGAACTGCGAGTTTGCATCAACCTGTATACGACAACAGCTGCAAGTTGCGTCTAAGTCTTCCAGTCATCATCATCATTACACTGCTAGTTCAGCCATCGGCCACTTGTGTGAACAGATAAGCGTTAAAACGGAACGTTCTTCACACAAACGACCCTTTTTGTAGCTTTATCTGCCTGTCGCAGGAGAGAGGGGCGAACTGAAAGTGTGCTAACTGCGTTACAGCCTGGCTTCACACAAACACATCTGCTGCTTGCATCCAGTTTCCTCACGGTGAAGTTCACTTGTGAGACATTTCTTTGGGTGGCGCTCATTCGGGAGCAGCTTCCGTCTGGACTGAAACCTGCTTCCAGTTGTGCTGTTTTCTGAAAATACACTAACCGCGACGTCCTGAAGAAACCGGATTAGCGACAAAGCCGGTGCGGAGCCGAGATGAGCTAACCAAACGCTGCTTTAGCATAACGTCCATAAGGATGCGTTAACATCGAATACGACACGCTTGGGCCTGAATGGAGGCTACAAACAGACGTCAAAATAGACGATTTAACTTGAATGTGTCAACTCTTATAAGTACCTTTTCGAGCGCTTCAGCAATGACACCGGAACAAAATGAGACTTATTCTGGCTCGGCGCCGCAGACCAGTGACTTGGATCCGACATCCTGGAGGGTTTCTCGCATAATCCCGTTTCAGAGTTGATGTTAAATGTATGAAACTAAAGCTGGGGTCGATGTGAAAGGGGCTCCTCTTCCTCCATCTCCCCCTCCTCCTGTTGCCGCTGCTCTCTCCACCATCGCGTCTCCTTGTCGGCGGTTCCTTTTGTATTCACGCGCTGTCTGCCTCGTGCGGTGCCAACGACTCCCAGGGCAGCAGTTACATCCTCCGGTGGGCTCTCTGGTCCTGAACCCGAAACACGGGCTCCGTGGCGGGGAGTCTGGCGTGTGTGGCGCCGTTCACACGGATCCGCCACAGCACCACCAACAGAGGAGGCTCACTTTTATCCAAGTCCAAACAGACGTTGCTGGCTGCGCGTGCGTCCGCGTGAGGAAACTGGAGTCTGGTGCTGCGTTCATGGACCGCTCCGTGCAGTCGTTTTTCGCATTGCTACAAACATCCACTCTAGTATAAACGCCGGCTCGTATTTTTTGCATATTAAATACTCCTTGCGTTGTTTATGCTGTATTTTTGTTTGATATACATACATTTGATAAATTGCGACTTGCGACCGAGAGTGACTACTTATCCAGAATGGTACAACCTATGAATAGTTTCCCCACAGAGTTTTTCACTCATGTACTCAATTGATCCACTTCTCCAGAACTACTTCCAATGACGTCATCTGAACCTTAAACTCCAGATGACATCACATGGAGGCGCTTATCAGGTAACAGCAGAAGGATTTTTGATATGCAGTGAATGCATTTCCACATATCCTCTGAGCAGACATTAGGGTTCAAAGTTGCCTCTTAAAGTTGTATGTAAGCAATGATATAAAAACTGAAGACAAGCCAGTAAACACTGCCTCTTGTTTACATATCGATTGTTTGTCAGCAGCATTAGCCTTGAATTTAGGTCGTAGCTCTGTTACACAGAAGAGGAGGTTGGTGCATTATGTATAATCAGTGTAGATGGAAAATGCATGTTTATACAGCTGTTCTATGTGTATGAACATATTTGTGGTACTTTTCACAGATTTCACCAGATTTTTCCGCCTGTATTACATTAATTGTTTATGACAGATTATGTGTATGTATGTATAGCAAGCAAAGCCTGCAGTACCAGGCAACAAGTGTTGCAATGTTTGTATCCTAAACATTTAGAAACCACGTGTAGTGAGTAAACTACCAAACTAATTTTTTTCCATCTTAGAGTAGCAAATATTTCAGGCAAGGCAAAACTTGTTATTATTTTACTTTTAGTTTTGGTTGTTCTTATTTATTTATGTTTCAGATTAATTGAATTACTAAATATAATATTTAAAAATATATAAAATCAACTGACATACAAACAATCCCTTATACTTTATATAATCAGTTCATTCTGTTAGTTCCTACAGAACGTGAAAGCAACGTAAGATGTTGTTGGGTTCTACCATGAGGCGTCTGACAGAGGGAGGATCCCAGACGAAACTTCAACACTGTGGTACAGTCCACTGCATACAGTACCTCTAGTGTTAACGGGGTGTAGGCCTGCATCTATTTATACCTACTCTGTATGCATTTATTTCAAATTCACTTTCATGTTAATAAAAAAATAAAACATCAGCGTATACACTGTAAGAGGGATGTCAAATCTGTAACAACATCAAAATAATCTTTTAATGTGGGCCATAATTACCTACAGTACCAGGACATAGAAAATATAATATTATTATATTTTGCATGGTTTGGGATTTTATGCAAACATGTTAAAATATTAAAACAAACTTAGTAATGTAATGAATTCATCTCTTTGCCTCTGTCCATCTTCAGCGTCAGTAACTCTGAGCTTTAAGATGTTCCTGGGTCTGCGCCGACTTTTATAGAGCCAACCAGCAATTTCTTGATAACTTTATGTTTTATTTTATTTTAACATTACAAAACTTGATTCATGCCAAAGCCCATCACGTGTGTGTGTTAGTGGTGGAAGGTGCCTAATGCAAAACCTTTGAAGAATAATTCCACTGGCAAATGTGAATAACTGGAGTTTTGCATTAACAATAAATAGGATTCATTGCTTTACAGTATGTGGGCGTGACAGCGCAGCTCTGCTCACACATCCAGTAACATGCTGGATGCAGCCACCTCTGTTTGCAGTGTTGCCTTCCTCCACAGCACCCAGAACCGTTGCCAAGCAACCCACATAGAGAAAACTAATAAATGATAGGTCTTCTCTGGTGAAACAGAAGTGTTAATATAGAAAAAACAACTCAGACTTTGTCCATATTTCCTTTGTTCCCACTTCCAAGAGTTGGTCTGTTTTACACAAGAAACCCATTCAGAAAAATGTAATGCCAGGTTGTGCAGTAAAGGTTTAAAAATAAAACTGCTTTACTAAGCCATACATCTAGTGCTCCATTGATTCGCTAACCAAATATTATGACTCCAGCTCATTTTTGTAGCATCCTCAACAACAAACGTGGACTATTTAATATTATATTTTATGTTTTTAGATTTTGTCGTATCTAACAATGCTACTTTTATGATAACCAAGTAGTAAAGTTTTCAAAATGGCACAATAAAAAGTTTGAATTTAGTTTCTATCAAATGACAGCAATCTAAATAGCACTTGCACGTATTTGCATTTGAGTACTATATGTGGCATTGAAGCAGGATGAGCTAAGGATTGACATCGAGTAGCTGTCTTACCTCCAGGGATGAAGGGTTTGTAAGGGGCTGCAGGGGCTGCAGGGGCTGCATGGGCTCAGGAGAGTGGGGCTCTGGCAGGTGGGTGACAAACTGTAAGGCAAAGACATGTTCGCAAGGGTTAGTGCGCTGACTCAGCAGCTTAGCACGCCAACGTCTGTCACCAGGCTGATATCCATCTTAGGTTGATGGTGACAGACACTCCTCGTCTTTCTGCAGGTGGATGCTGCTTGTTTATCACGGGGTGGTTCCAGCTAATTGGCCAATATACAAACTCTTGAGCTCTTACACCACAGGAAGTCAGTAGCTGGGCGTCAGCACCCAAGACAGAAATTTTCATCATCCACACACAAACTTTCACAGTCACACGAGACTGTCTGACAGTCTTCTTACACTGAATGATGATATGAACTTGACTTAAGGTGAAAATTAACAATATCCATTATTTATTCACATTGGGTTCTTTTGCGTTATATTTTTGCACCAAAATATGCACACTCAGCCATCTTCAGGTCTATAGCTTCACTGACGCTGACTCAGCACAAAAAGCTGTTTTCTATTGATTTCAGTGCTCCGATATGTTTGCCTCCACAGTGATGCTATTGTCTCAGTGCTGCAGAGGCTTCTCGGTGCTAAACACAGCACTGGCTACCAAAGCACTAATGAACGTGTTGTCATAGTAATGCAGGGAGGATGGTAGGAAAAACAACTCCTTGCACAAAGACTCCTCATTCTGTAGTGGCGGCTCATAATTACACAACACATACGACTCATTACACTGAATTTCCTCTCGACACATTTTCTCCTTTAGACCCCTAAAGCAAAGCCGCCAGCCGTCAATGGTGCTTGGGTGAGTAATCATCCGTCATTTACATTTTCTTGCCACTTGATGTGCACTCCAGAAAGATAGGCTTTTCTCAGATGCTCATTCAGGCCGACTCATATTTAGTGCTACTACAAACCTCTAATAGAAAGACACAAGAAAAATCTCTTTTAACCATCTTTTAAATTACAATCATGTCAAATCAGTTTTTTCTTGTCCCTGTACTAACACTGTTGCTGGCTCAAGTGTCAACCCTAAACCCTAAAAGCCATAGGTTTGGTTCACACAAACATGTCTGGACTAATCACCCAACAAAATCAACAGCCAACAGTAGGAGCGTGGACCCCTCCCTGTCTGAAACCGCTGTGTATCTGTGCAGGAAGAAACTAAATGTCTAAAAATGAAAATGAAATGAAAACAGCGCATGCTCTGCTGAGATGATCCACAGTGGAGGCAGATGGATGGATAAGAAAACGGGGATGTGAGGAGGGAGCTCCTACGCCTTATGGATCAGCATCTAGTAGGTAGCAGGTACTCCCCTCCCCACGAAAAGTCTACATGCACTCTGGAGGAAGAGTGGGCAGATTTAAGACGGCAGCTGTGTCCTCTGACAGAGACAGGAATCACAGGTTAGCAGGAGATATATCTGAAAGCCATTTCTCCGTGAGGGGGGAGCATGTGATTCATGCAGGAAATGTGGAGTGTGAAGTTGAAAAAGAAAACGACAATAGACTAAGACAATAAACCTGGGAAAATGTAAAACACCAGGAAATCAACAACCAGTGACCGAAATCACACTGAGGCCAGAGCCTGACCTGAAACTAAGTGCAACATTTGGATGGATTAAAGCAAACAGGTCTGGAACAATACTGAGGAAGAGAAGTAAGCCCACAACTACTGTCTACAGCGTCCCTCGTTCACTTTGCTTTATACATTAATAAATCTGGCCATGTTGATAATACTCAAAAAGTTACAGACTACTGGTGAGACACAAAAGAGACGAGACAGCCTACAGGACAAAGTCTAAACTGACGCTGGTAAACAATATAATGCAGCATCAATGAAACGTCAACAACCTGGAAAAACACCAGAGAGATTGTTTGTGCTTCCACCAGGCTCTGTTGGGTGTTTTGGTCTCCAGTCGACACTGTAATAAACTGGGGAGTACACATACAGCAGGTTATTTCCCTCCTATTACTACTTTAGACTAGAACACTATCACACGACAGTCGACGTCACATAAGCACCAGACGATGACACAAACACAGAACTTACTCCAGAGTCAGAGATGGGATCTTCAGTTTATCTCGCCTCGACTTCATTCTCGCCGTACAACAAGCGCTGACTTCACTTTTCTCACAGCGCGGCACCAGTCGCTCTCACACCCGGCTTCCAGCCACTCATCGCTGCGGTGGGTGACTAAAAATAACCCTTGTAACGTATCGTTTATCAGCGGCTTCGGTGGATCCCGGCAGCTCGAAGGATTAGATTCCACACTTCAATCCAAAAACATTTAGAAACCAACAACGCGCCACGACAGCTTTGCGCGTTTTGCCTCTTGTCTCCAAGGCGCAGCAGAGAGCGACTGCCACTAAACCGAGGGAGCGACGGGTCACCGCTAACCTCCATGTGACTGGTGGGAAGGGAGGAAGAGAGGGAGGAAGGGGGGAGTCTACTGGAGGGGGCGGCTGAATCAATTCGGTGGTGGGTGACCGTTAATAGAAGTGAGGCTGTGCGGGGACGAGGGAAGTTGACGCTGGGGACTGAGATGTGATTCTCGAAGGTGACGAGTTTCACGAAAAAACGACACATTCAGGTTTGATGAACTCAAAGGTTGTAACAGGAAGCACATCGCACGCTTTACCTGTGCCTGTCTGTCACGCAGCCTCATTTTCAGCCTATTCCTGACACCCTGGTGTCTTTCTGTGTTTTTGTCCGTGTGCTGACACTAACGGCGGGCTATGGTCGTGATGAGGCTGGGGAATACCTCTCGTGGAAACCGTGACAGCTGCCGCTGCTCTACGCTCTGCGCGTGCGTGTGAGTGGCACGCAGCTGCATATGAGAGCGTTTAAAGCGACTGCGACAGGGAAAGATTAGCGCGAGTGCGCACGTGCACGTCTGCGTTTTAATGTCACACTTCTGAGCTTTTATGGCTCAAGCAGAGCTACTAGAGCTCGAGCGCTTTTTGAGATTTACAGAGCACACGTAGCGTGAGAGTGTGTGCAGCACGAACAGCTGCTGGCAACGTCCACCAGGTGAAGCGACCGTAGCTCATCAGTGTGAGTGTTGCAAGTCAGTTCTCTTGCACGTGGGCGTGTTAGTGCGCGTGTGATTTCCAATAACTGCACACTTGAAAGTCAATTAGCTAGCATCCACGAGGCTGCAGAGGCTTGTTATCGATAAAACGTTTGAAGCGCAAACCAAAATCAAACTTTCAAGCCCTGCTTGTTCTGAAAGTCTATAGATTTTACGGGAGGGCAATTATCCAAGAGCAATTATGTAACTATGACTCACCGGTGGTTAAGATTCTCACGCTAGTGATGATTAAAGTTGCTCACAGGTTGATCATCCGATTTGGCCGCTCTGCTTACCAAAATAAAAGCCGAACAATACACATTTGGTGCCTGTATTAAACCAATAGTAAGTAACTCTCTTCGAATTGTTGACAAATATTTAAATGGTCAGACCTTTACGGTCAAATTAATTTGTAATATTTGATGTAAGTTAACTTACATTTGACATTTCACTCCTGTCCTGCGCTAAAGAATAATTACCTTTAGTACTTGGGCATTGTCAAACCTGGATTTCAATTAGAAGTCTGAATACGTTTAATTAGACTGAACCCTGAAGCAAAGAGAATGAGGTGGAAACGTTTTACCTCCACACTACTCCTACCTAAACTGTGTGCGCTTTCAAAATATTTGTTGATATAGTTCCATTAACCAGTCTGTCACTGTGTGTGTGTGTGTGTGTGCGCGGGGGTGCGGTCAGTATTTGCATCTCAGCTTGGTTTCTATGGAATGTCTGCATCTCCTACAGCAACCAGTCAAAGCAATGACACCAGTGTCTTCCTGGTTGCTAGGGAGCGAGCGCTGGTTTCCCTGGTTGCTAGGACATGAGCTTGACCCCACATCAACCACACACACACACACACACACACACAGGGATGTTTTCCACCTGCATGATTTACATGATCTCTACTTGTTGCATTCACCACTGTTCTGTCAGCTAAGAGGAACATTATTCGTAATGTTTATGTAATAAATTAGGATTTTGCTGATTTTTTTATTATTGTTTGGAAAAATGGCTGTGACAGTAGTTTGGACTCAGTTGAGTCTTGTTGTATTACAGTCTGCATCAAAGCCAGATTAAAATAATATTAAATTCAAACTAAACACATTGAGAAGGTCCAAAGCAGCATTTTTTTATTTAAGTCGTTCATTTTCAGGCAACTATAGCTGAAACTTTAGTGGTATAAGTAACATAAATCCCTACCTAAAAATCTATCACAAATTAAAATATTATTAAATTCATATTAACCACATTGAGACGGCCCAAGGCAACATTATCACTGTGCTTCTATTGACCTTGCAAAATAAATGTAAAATATATTTTTTCTTATTTAAGTCATTTATTTAAACTGTGGTGGTTTACGTGACACAAATCCCCACCTAAAATTGAAGACAAAATGAAAATAGGAATAAGCTACAAGTGCTTATCAAGATACAAACAACACCTAAATATGATGTCCACAGCCTTGTCTTGAATGGCATCCACAGTTAGATCTGGTTCCGTGGCTCATCAGACTCAGTTTGAGTCCCTTTGTATTCAACAGCTGCCAAGTTTTGAAAATGAAAATCACCTGTTTATTGTGCGGCAGAGAAATTGAAACCACCTGTGTGCCTTGAGCTGAAGCAGTGAGTGGCAGCTGGTGCATAGTGGTGGTGGGGGGTTCCCAATCCAGAATGCTTGGTAATTGTTATGTTAGAGCCGCATTTATAGGAGAGTCAGTTTCTCAGTTACCATGGCAATAAGGGCTTTCCTGCTCTTCCCTCCATCAGCCTGTCTGCTTCCTCCCAGATGAAGCTTAGCTAAATGCTGTTTCAACAAATGGCAGCCAGAGCAGATATCGGGTTGAACATGCTTTAATTTATAAACACTGTTTTGTTTTGACATTTTATTTTGCATTCAGAATAAACCACATTTATGGTATACAGTACTAAACCATATAGAAAATATAGAGCGCACTATGTGAACACTATTTTGAAATATTTCCAGTATAATAGAAATAGCCAGGGAATCAAGAAATAAAATACTATTGATGCTATTAGAAGCGTTTTCCCGCAAAGGCTTATTAACACAGTTTTCCACAGGGACGTTTTCTTGAGAATTACAGTTTGCAGATTGAGGCTCACACACTCCTGAAGTCTCACACGCCAATACAGAAGACTTCAATAACAAGCCAGAGCTTTCAGTCTGGCATCACTGTGCAGCGAAGACGTGAAAAACGTGAGGTGAGGGATAGGAGGGAGAAAAAGGAGACAACTTGACTGGAGCTGACTTTGTATCATTTAGTTAATGCAAATCAAAGGATGCTTTCAGATTCAGACCAGTCGACTCCACTGTCACAAGCCGATGAATCTACGCTGCTGGAAGCATCCACACACATTTATCTGTTGGTACCTTACTGACAGATTCACCCAAACTAAAGCACCTGAGGGATTTATTCCTTTACTGTCCCATGAGTGTTAAAACATAGTCACAGATGCAGAACAGAATGACGTATAGGACAGAAGTGATATGTGTAACACAGTGAAAGGGATGCACAAATATTTCAGTGAACTGTGACGCAGGGGAAAAAAAGACTTCACAGGGGAAGCAAGAAGCAAAACGTGTGAGCATGTTATGTGCAGTCTGTGTGAGGGAGAGGAAAGGGAGGCGTGTGCATGTGCATGAGATCACGTGTCGGAGGAGGTGATTTACATCCTTCAGTGTAATGTAATGTAGTCCACAAGGTGGCGGAAGAATACAGTTATGACAGCGGAATAATTACATTAGAGACGCCGCTCTTTGTTTTTCACATCAGCCCCGTAGCAATCGCACTGATCGAATGCGTTTAGGATTTCATCTGGTGTATTAGACAGCAATATTCTATAATAAAGCCAAGTAATACTGATATTGTTCCCTACATCTCGATAGTATCTTCAGTGCAGCTGTAAATTGACTGAGAGCGTGTGGATTCAATTTAAAACACACGAAGCACACACATTATGAGACTACTACTATCCAGCTACTGCTACGACTATGCAGACCTGCAGCTGTGCAGAGGTTAGCGCTCAGTAGAGTTGCTGCCTCTCGTCATAACCCTATTAACTGTAAAAGTTCACTCACAGTTTCTCATGAACTCCCGCCACTCTTATTTGAAACGTGACTTATGCGCTTCGTTTTATTTTCAGTTTCTTCCCCTTGTTTATTTGCTGTGTAGTCTTGCATCAAGGGGGCGGTCACATGCAGCCAAAGCCTTCTGTACCATGCAAAATATTCAGAAATTATAATCAATAGTTTATAAGCAAGCTTGAGTCAGATCTATTGGTTCAGGTAAACTATTCAGACCTACGCTCCAGCACTGACAAAAAGAGTTGACAACCTAAACAAACGTCCAAACAGTGCAGTCAGTTACATTACTTTAGTAGCAATGAGCTGAGACAAAGTACAACAAAAGAAATGAGTCTGTGAAGTATATAGATCCCCTTGATAGACGGTGCATTACATCACTTGAGTGTTTGTGCCCCCTACAGCTGAGTCATCAGCTCTTGCGGTTTAACCCACAGGGTCTCAAAGTCACAGCAGGTTGACTGTGCACTGCTAATACTGCAGGTAGACAAAGAGCAGGGGTGTCACTAAAGTGACCCACACCATCAACCACTGAAACCAGGCTTCCAGGTGACAGAATCCCCCCGTACCACCCACTGACATCATTTTGTCTTAAAAGCATCAAATTGTACTTCAAACCCCCCACATCCTCTGCTGTGGTTGAAGTGTTGCTGAGAGTGAGAAAGGGTTCCTGATTTTCACTGTTATAACCATTACTGAAGCTAAATTTCATGGTGACATTGACACACTTTAGGAAATCAAACCAGTAAAATGAAGCGTGTGGTTAAATGCTTCACAGCTAGATGTAAAAATTTAACTGTTTTTCACAGTTTAGTCAACATGTTGCTCTGAAAATGAACCGCAGATTAAAGCACAGTCATATACACAACATTTATCAGTAAAAACAAATAGAGGAGTTTCACAGATGTTCAACATTCAGGTCAGAGTGACCAGCCAGAGGAAAGAAATGAAATGTGCTCAGGTCAGTGTGACTTCAGTTCCCATAACAATCCTGTAGCTCAAAGGACAGGACACATCTCTTATCTCTAATGTGTTTTTTATTTTTTTTTTTATAATTGTTCATTGTCAAGCAACAGACATATCAAAACATGCAGACAAAACAGAAACCCTTTACGTGTCTAAGTATAGAAAAATACAGTACTGGGTGTTTTCTTTTTTAATTCAAGTGAACGAAACTTTCAAGAAAAACAGTCTGTGTCAGTCTGTCAATAATAACAGTAAAGAGCAGTTTCATCTCAGAAGCGTACACAGTATTTTACATACGCTTAACATAACTGAGAGAGAAAAACGGAGACTATCCGGTGTGTGTAAACTTTCTGTGTATTCTTCCTCACAATATGAAGGAAACTATTTGCTGGTGAGAGTGACAGCTTCCTCAGACAAGTTCCTCAAAGTCTGCACCACATGTCCATGAAACTCTTTGAAGTCTTCCGTTACAGGAGGTGCCTGTGATGCTGTAGGTAGATATATCAAGGTTTGTGCAAGTTCCTGTCTACAGTTTCCTCCTGTCGGGTAGACTAAAAACTCACGGCTTCAACAGTCGCAGGCTCATAAGAATCTGTAAGGTCAGACACTCACAGGCCGTTTCACCAGGCCTGCGAACAACGTTTCTTCTACCATGGTTGACAACATCGTCGTAAAGCCTCTGGGGTTAGTTTTGATCGTCACAGCTCACATGGTGTTCAACGGTAAGCTGTCTTCTTTATGATTGATCTTTTACTCTCTGAAAAGTCAGTGGTTTTGTGGGGTTTCACCTGCTACAGGTAGATTTTGGCCTTAGTCTTTTCATGCCACACTGTTTGTGTTTCTTCTCTATTTATTAAATATGCTATTGACTGTTTTGTGACAAATCATCATTGTACTGAAGATAGTTTGATTTCCCTAATGTACCTGATGAGTCACCTGTATTACCGGCACTGAGCAGACCCACACAAATGTGGTGTTGAGCCATGATGTGATCTTGTGTTTCCAGTTGCTTTGTTGTTACATACAGTAGCAATATTATGTTGTGAAACTGTAAAGACAATTGGAGTTAGCTTAAGTTTGCTAAATGCTGGCTAGCGCTTATGAGTGGAGCCGTAGGTGCAGTGAGGGGCCTTGAGATCAACAAAACAGATGAATGCACATTGAAAATGTTACTTCTCAGCCATTTACTGCGATTTTAAGCCCTGTGCTGCGTTTTACATTTATAGTGCAAAGTTCTCCTTGCATCCTCCCACTCACGCATGTCTGTTGTTTTGTCTTGATGCAGGTCACAGCAAAGCAGAGATCACTGCAATCAATGGGACCCTCGGCAGCAGTGTCACCCTTAATTTTACATTTTCTGGACATCATGTCATTCATCACAATTCTCATGTGGCTGTTTACCTTACAGGGGAGAAAAAGATTGCTGAATGTAAAAATTGCTCAGGTAGCAATGTTCTGGGAGTTGACCCTAAAAATAAGGTTGTGCTCTACCACATTTCAAATCTTAAACAAAAAGATAGCAACACCTACTGGGCCACATTGTTTGAGAACACATTGGAAACCATCAAAAGCAATAAGGTGCAGCTGGATGTTCAAGAGGAAAACGGGAGCAGCACAGGTACCACAGGTAAGATCCGACCGTATGAGCAAGAAATGGCATTAACATGGAGCACACTAGTCAAAAGGGTACACACCCACAAAAAGACTAAACTGTTAGAATCAGAATGACGTCTCATTTATGGTTGGTAGACTAACCACGAAAAGGAGCTTTCAGATGTCTTTTTCAACATGCTACTCATTTATTCCCGTTTCCACCACGTTCTTTCATTCAGACTATGTTGTTTTGTCACGCTGTTTTATTTTTTGTAAATATTTACCACTCTTAACCCTTTTTTGCAATTTGCATCATATTTGATACATGGAGAGAGGGAGCGCTGAGAGAGTAGCGCATTGAATGGAATATCTGCAGCTCTTTATATCTATTTGTTAGTGTTTATTAACATATTAACATTTACAGATATTTGAGACACACTTGAACAGTGCGCCAGAAATATTGGACTATATTTTCAACATATTACGGGCAAAATTTGCCAAAGATTTTGCCAAACACCCACAATGTATCAAATGTGATCAAGAAATATGTAATCAACAAGTAATATGGCAATTATGGGGATAATGTTAAATGGTTTAAAAATGTTTTTGATGTGGCATTAAAGGGTTAAGACAAACTAATGATCACTATGTGCATAAAATTGCAAACAAATCCAGCATCAAGACCACAAACATCACTTAAGCAACCACTGAAACTAATTTCATTCCATGAAAATCACAAAAGCAAACCTCAAGGTGGCGCTTGAGGAGGATTCTGAAGCTCCCCAACATTATTCATACGTCCTCTCAGCACACTGGTTAATATGTGAAACAAACTTTCTGGCTATTAATATCTGTTGGGATTTTTTAGTCTGGAGCAAAGTGGTGGAGCACTTGACCAGCAGACGACGTTCATGCTGCCAACATTTGCACATTTACTTAGTTAAATACTCTTACGTTTGCTGCCTCTATAGGTCACAAGTTGTGATCACACTGTATTACAGCACACCTAGCTGTAAATATCAGGCGTGTTTTCATATTTTCCCTTTTAACTCCTACAGTTCCTCCAAGTCCGACTGACTACACAACAATTGAAAACAGTGGAAGTTCCAGTTTCCTTTCCCCTCCCATCATCACTGTCCTTGTGGTTTCACCTGTAGTGCTGCTGGCGGCAGGACTTCCCTGCTTGATTTGGTGTCTCGTGAGAACCAAAGGTAGGAAAACTATCTACTATATATTCACTCATCTTTGTGCTACTACAGTAATTCATAATTCATTTGTTTTGCATCTTTTGAATATCTGATGGTAGAAAAATAAAGGCTATTGTTGGGACTGATAGCATGAAATCCACTTTGAAATTGGATTTAAGCTGCCAGTGTGACTCTTTTAGTCCAGTTATGGCGTTGGTGAGTAGTAGTTTCTATGTGTTATAAGTGAACGAAGAGGAGATGCAGACAATTATTGTTATTCTATGGAAAAAACTTGCAGTTGTGTGGTTAGATGCTCAAAAATGCAAACCAGATTGCAGTTTCACATCCTTTTGATACATGTGATGATTCACAGCTTTTGAAAAGACGCCCTTTGCAGTGCATGCAAATGTAAAGTGCCTACTATCAATGAGGGGTGGGTGGAAAAAATGGTGAGCATTGTTCAATATTTTAAGTTTGCTTTCATTTCATAGTCCTCCGGCCTTGTGTGAGTGGGAACATTATTGGCTTGAAACAGTTTGGCAGCCCCCGTAACCTCAGAAACCTCATTTCATGGTTTCCCGTATGTGTATACAGATGCAGGCTTTTGCTGACTGTGCTCTGCTGTATGACGTAGTGTACCGCTAACCCAGTCCAACCATTGTCCACAAACAGCTCTGCTCTAACCAAGCTGTGAGCTGTCAACTGAGGAAACATCACCACTCTGCAACGTGACATGTGAAGATGGTGGCGATAACATTTGGAGATGGTGGCGATAAACTCTGCTTCTCTGCGCTAACGCTTTGTGTAGCCTAATGAGAAGACGAGCTGAAACTAGATAACATTTAGTTTGGTTTACTGCTATACGACGGATCTTGCTGCCAGGTTCAGAAGGCTTCATATTTAACAGACCAGTGGGACCTACAGTACAAAATGTGACAACTGTGTTGATGCTCAACACAAAATAATAAACAGCAGCATGACTGTAGTGTATGAAATAACCTGGCAACAATAAGACTATATCAATCAAAATGCAGAATAAATCTTTCCAGGCACCTAAAGGCCAATGTCTGCAGGCAGGAATCATCCCCCAAAGCTAAGCGCTCGCTTGTTAAGGTTGACCGTTAGCTTTTGGAGCATGCACAAATGAGTAAAATCCCACAACTACATCATCATCTGCGGAACCATACGCTGAACACCACGTGTGTTCACTACTGTAGACTAGTGGTCAATTCAATCAATTATTTTTTTATTCCTTCCCAGGCAAACAACCACGGTTAGAACAAAACTCTACTCCAACCTTACAGGTAACAACACTCCGATTCATTCACATCCTTAAAGATCTATGCGAAAGCAACGATTCTTTAGCTCGAGCGTCTATCTTCGCAGGAAACCTTTGAGACCAACAGCGCGTCCCCGCCGTCAGTTATCTACAGCGTGCTGGACTTCCCCAAAAGACCGTCAGCAGTTCTGGAGATGAATCCGAACGATACAGAGTATGCTGCCGTCAGCTATCTGACAGAAAAGAGAATAATGCAACGCTGAATGTAAACCTTCAACCTGGGTTGACTTAGAAGGTTTGTAAGGTGATTTATATAATGTATATGTAACTTGGTAAGTGCTGTCTTTATAATACAGCTGTGAGCCATCCCAGACTTCTTCCAGGAACTTACTGTACAGTGGAGGTGTAAAGGTAGACAAAACGTCAAGCCCCAGTGTGGGTCAGCAGTTTCAGAGTTACAAACCATGTGGCAAACCATCCGCTTGATTTGGTTGTAGGTGGTCTGAGGACTTAGAGAGTCGATCTGGTGACGTTGTGTATTTTGTTGGACATTTAGTTCATTTTGAGACAATCTCACACGCACCCATACGTATAATTACATAATTGTAACCTGAAAAACAATATCTACTGATTTTCTTTGGATTTTCCTTTGAGCCATTTACACAAAACTTCCTTTTCAGACCAAACGCTGGTGAAGTTGTTTATTAGAGTCAGGAGATGTGACATTTCTACCTGCTCCCTTTAGTTTCAGATTTAGTAACCAGCATCTGTTTCATACATATTTTCACCTAGACTTTATTTTTGCACTTAAAATAAATCACCGATGAAATGAAACAAAGCTCTGGAAGATAAAGATCAGTTAGCACGTCAACGATATAATATATTCACAGGTTTTATTTTTCCATCTAGTATCTTGTTTTACCCCTACCATAGCTATCTGACACTATCTCACTGTCAGTTTCCACTGCACATTTATGAAAGTTCTCTTGGTGGTTGGTGCTTATTTATGTTTTTATAGATTTATCAGACAAATTACTGATTTAGTTCATTTATCATTTTCCGTAAACATGTTGCTCTGTGACAGGTTCAACATTCATCCTTGGGTTGAAGCTCAAAAACAATGAGTGTAAAACACCACGGTACCAATCTCTCTATAAAATGCAAACAATATTTTGGTAGTAGTGTTGAAATAAACTTTATTGTGTATTTCTATGTTCATTAATGTTGAATGTATGACTCGTACTGTAAATACCACAACTCTTTGTTCTCTTGACAGTAGACCATGTTCATGGCAGTGCATAAAACATTATACATTGTGTTTTAAAACATGAAGTAGACTCACTTACTGTAAATCCAGTAAATGAAACAGCTGCTGATTCATGTTTATCTCTTGATTAACTGTGATTCTGGTCTTTGTTTGTCATCTATTTAAGGAGTTCAGTCAACATGGCTTCTCAAGTTATTTTCATGAAGGAGGTCATTTTTATGACTGGCCCAAGTAAATACCTATAATCACACTATTCGTGTTTGTACGGTGTTGTTTTTCTGAATCCTACAGGGTCCGTGATGTAGACGTTCAGCATTAAACACAACAATTACATAATATCTACTATTAGTTCTGGTGGAAGTAAAAGCAGAAAGGCTGAGGGGTGATGGGGTATTATTGCATAGATTGTTCTCTGTTATTTTTGGGGCTTTCAACCGGTTCTACTTATTACACCATAGAGTTTCATTTCATGGTAAAACTAGACAAGCATCCCACATACAGTAAAGAGCCCCGACTCGTAGATGAGTAAACCCTTGAACATTTAACGTGGAAACAAAACTACTTCTTACATCACTAGCAATACAATATAAAAAAAAAAAACAGGTTAAAGGTCAGATTATCAACTAAGAGCCATAAACCTTATACCGTGCAGTTACTTCATTGGTTGTCAACCAGCACACATTTAACACGTGCTTTGTTTGTTGTACATGTCGTACAAGTACCTAACAAAGCAAACAGCAAATGTGTTCAGCCTTTCCGTCATGTCTCCCATCGTTCATGAACAACCTGGTCCCTCATAGTCTTTGTTGAGTGCTTTGCAGGCACCGTACTCCGCTTACAGTGCCACCAAAAGACTGCGGCGTCCTCTAAGCAGAAACTGAAGCTAAAGCTGCTAACGTTCGTGAGTGGATGGTGAATGTAAACATGTGCAACACCTTCTATCAACTGAACTCTTTGATGGCTCTGCAGCCGTGTTGCTGCCTCCCACTTCTCAGAGGTAAAGGTGGACGCGTCACTGCCTTCTGTTTATGTGCATGTGCCACTATGCTGCATCTGTGGCAGTGTCACAAGCAATAATGTGTTTGCACTTTGTCCAACATAACACCAAACTCTCCTGTATAAAGGTTTCTCATAAAGCAAGTTGCACCTCCATAATACTGAACGTTGCATCTTATGCTCTTGCAACATTTAAGAACAGAAAAAGGATTTCACAGCTTTTCGTTTGGGGTCCTAAGGAAATGTCCTTTAGGCTGCATGCATTTCAGTGTTTTTGCAGGAGGGTCTAGTGGACACGGACATCAAATTTGGGTTTGTTGTTTTATGGCATGTTCAGTTAATGTTTTTTGAAAAAACTAAATCACAAATTCATTTGTTTAATTTAATAGTTTACACGTTTACATTACACATTTTAGTTTACACTAAAACTGATTTGTCCCTTTCATCTTGTGACCCACTACTTCATTGCCTGCCTTCTTGTTTTTCCTTGGTATTTGTACCTATGACCCATTAAGTATGTGATCGTCTGCATTTTTTGTTTTATTTTAGCACTATTCCTTGTATTTCGTCATGTCTTTTTTATTGTCACTAAAGCAGATTGTTTCACCAGGACAGGTAAGGTCACGATATAAATAAAATGGCTGCGTACGTGCAACCTTAATAATCAGCCACCGCGGGGCTGTAGGTGTGAGGTTGACATAGAGCCTGTGTTCCACTTGACATCAGCAGAAAAAGCAACTACCGCTGCACAAAATCTAAAAATGGGAAGGTTTCAGAAGTCACTAGAGGAAAATTAATGTCACTTGGTCAGAGACAATTTCCCCTGATTGTTCCTATTTCTTCTTCAAAGAAATTTCACATGGACTGACCACAGCAGCATCAGTAGTGATTCGATAGTGACACTAGAGCGGCTTTAAACTGTACAGTATTTGCAAAAACAGTTTGAGTTGCATTATTTCAACAGGTGGTTTAAACTTCTGCAGAAATGGAGGAAAATGCTCTCACTCGAAAACTACTGTAACAAAATCATTGTAATACATACATAATAAGTGTATGTCTACAATCTGTAAGTGTATGTAACTGTTCTCACATTTCATTACATGAAAAGTAAGACATGCTGTGAATGTTCCTCTTTTTCCTGTCAGGAGTCTGTATCTGCTCCTGTATCTGCTTCGTGCTAACTCGTATAAGCTCTGCTTCCTTTGTGCTCATCCCACGTCGAACATGATCACAGACCTTCTTTCCAGAAGACATTTTGACCTGTCACTGCAGAAAGTGCAGGTCACTGTGAAAACTGGTGCTGGTTGTGTGTTAGCACTTCCACTGTTACTCAGTGCTCAGAAATATTAAATATAGGGAATAACACGTATGCTCAGCTAGTTCCTCTGCACATGTTCTGCTAATAAGCGTAGAGGGCTTTCTTGTCTAGTAGCTGATATGTCACACTTTGAATTGTTAGGTGTAAAGCTGCATGATGTAAGTTTTATTGAATATATTTCTGACATATCATGATGTGGTGAGACGCTGTCAAACCCTGCTGTGACAGACTCCGAGAACAACAGTGACGAGGGGGCTGAGATGTCCCCTGTCAGGAAAGTCAAACCCAAACTACCAAACGCTGCAAACGTTTATTATTTATCACATTTAGTGGCTGGAATGGTTGGACAGGAATTTGAAAGGGCATCAGGGCTACAGGAGCCGCATGCAATTCAAGTTTACATGTGGACAACAGAACCTCTTGTCAACATATGTTGAGAAGCTTTACCTACATTCTGAAATCCGTAAAACACAAACATGCGTTTTTAAGGTTTTGATGTATGTACATCTATTAAGTATCAGTGTGCTAACACACTACTGGTTCTACAGTCTGTGTTGTATGATACTGACATTTCTTCATAAATACTGATGGTAGACATGTTTTTTTAGAAACGCTTTGTATCTTGGCCAAATAAATAACGAACAGAAATGAGAGTGACACGAGTTTTTCCTGACTTTCACTCGTAAAGTGTTGACTTTGTGGTTATCTTTCCCTTTCACATTTTGCATTTTCCTGCGAACGTGTTGCAGCAGAGTTGATCATTTTTGGTTTCACACCAATGATTACTGCCCACGTTTCCAGTTATATACAGAAAACCAATGTTGAGAGTAAAACAACATGGAAATTCAGTGAGTGTGTTTCTCTAACGGTCCTGCTAGAGACCAGCTCTTCCTGTTCTGTAAAGCAACTGCAGTCTAGGTGAATATTACTTTATATTTCTGATGTCCACTTTTACCTTCACTCATCTGATGGTTTTCTCTCACGACTGCTCGTGATGGTGAGTCTTTGACGCGTTCCTGAGGATTAAATGGACCCAGTGCACATTTATTACTCATTATAGGTTATTTTAGTTACATACGACATGTTTTATGTAATATTTGTCAGAGGGGGATTTCTTAATGAGCACAGACCGTTGATTAACACAGAATTCAGTATGATGCAGCAGATGCTGCCCCCTTGTGGCACTGTGTGGTAGTGCCTATGGGGAACCATTGTTGCATCCAACACTCACGTGTCCGTTAATGCAGTCGACACATTTTTTTTAAATCTTGAAAGCTATGAAACAGACACAGCAGGACTTCGGCATTAAATCTGTGTAACAACCAAAACTAGGTGATGACACTGGATGGGTGCAAAAACAAGTGAGTGGATGAATCACATTTGGTAACATAGTGGAGATGTATGAAGAATGATTACATTCATGATAGTTTGGATTGTAGATGTGTAGATGTGTTCAACAGCGACACACACACACACACACACACTCACTGGTGTTAATCACTTCAAGAGGACCTTATGTTGACTTACGTTCATTTCATGGACCATGACAATAACGTCTCTTAACCTGCCCCTGACGCAGAACTGACCTCAGCCTCACCTAAGCTCAGTGATTTTTGTGATGGGAACCAGCATCTTGTCCCCACAAGTATGTTTTCAGATGTAGGTTCCCACATCTACGAATGACTGACTAATAACAGGTACAGAGTGATAAGTTGAGGCTGAAACATCTGAAGGTGCAAGTGTTTTGATTATGATAATTCCCACAAAGGAAAGAATCTGAAGTTCAGTGAAGTCTACGATGCCCTCTGCTGGACAACCAGTGTTACTACATCTAACATGGTAAACCACGGATATGTACCATAGCAGTGATAAAGCAATAAAAATACACACCTTAATCTATGTACCTGTACTTGTAATATAAAACTGTTCAGGGTCAATCTGAAAAGATTTAATCAAAATGAAAACATAATAGTTTCATCTTCCTACCTGCTCTGGATGCTCTGAATCGTTTACTATGATGATATTTTTAAATGACACAATGACTTTGGTGCAAATTTGTGCACAACAATCTATCTTTGCATAAAGTCTTAAAAAATAGTATTTAGTAGTAGTAGAGTATTGAATTTTGGTTTGATGCTCAGCAGAGACCAATAGTCAACAATGAAGTCAGGAAATGTTCTGCACAAAAGAAGGAAATATCTTCACTACTGAGAGAGAGAGACGAGGGGAGAAAACTGACTCAGCGAGTTTCTCTTACCCTACGACCTCTCACAAACATCCCATGCTCTTATTGCCCTTCCCTCACTTAATGTAAACCCTCTGGCTCTGAAGTCCCTCCTGTAACATCGTATAAAAACTAGGACAGGGACCAAACACAAAACCAGTGACAGAATCTAACCTTATACAGTACATAGTGGCACATTTTAAGTCTGGTCAATTGTCTGTACTAAATCCATTACTGTGTAATAAAATCTAATTTGCTTAACTGTACTTACTTTGGCACATTTCCACTGTCGCCCCTGACAATTTTCTGCTGTTTTAATCAACACTCAAAAATTAATTAAAGGGCTTCAACTAATTGATATGTTGTTTTAATTGCTCACAGAATAACAAGATCCATAGTAAAAATAACACATGATCATGGCTGAATAAAATGAAAAGCGTACATTTATTACTTGAGAGGATTATAGTAAATGTGTGTTTTGTGGTGTCTCAGGATGAAAGTGCAAGTGATCTTGTGTGAAACTGTACGTTATGCATAAACGGGAAATGGGTCAAAGAATGAGGATGTAAGACGGAGGGAGGTGAAAAGATGGTATTGGTTCAATGTTTTCCCATCATGACAAGAACCATTTACCTGTATTATTGCAACGATTATGGGATACAGCTGAATGATGGTAACTGGACGTCCCTTTTCTTAGGTCGAAACACTTCAGTACTTGTCTAAGTAGCTTCATCGTTCTGAGAAAGGTTGGTTGGAGACCACAAATTTATCCTCCAGGTTGGTTTCACTTCACACCTGCTCTGAATTGGTGTGACAGGTGAAAAGGAGAGAGGGCTCTGTGAGTAGACGTATTAGTCACAAGCTGGAGTTAGTCTTACAACAGCTGCTTAAGAGTCTTTAACTGTGTCTGTCATGGTGGTGGAATATTTAAGGCTTAAAGTTAAGGGTTCCCTGTAAATTCTGCTGTTCTCTTTCTCCTTCA
The DNA here is from genome assembly GCA_030770545.1 of Macropodus opercularis. Lineage (NCBI taxonomy): Eukaryota > Metazoa > Chordata > Actinopteri > Anabantiformes > Osphronemidae > Macropodus > Macropodus opercularis. Next base: position 6,070,762 of record CM061092.1, read on the forward strand.
ACCTAATGTCTACTTACTTTGTGGTGGACACAGAAAAACTAGAGAAACGTTTCTAGTTTCTTTTCTTTGATGGGGATGCTGACGAGAACAAAAGCAGTTTTAGGGAAATGAACTTTTAAAAATGCAAATACTGTAAATTGAAATGACTTCAAAGAATCATCACTTTCAAAATGGCTGACGTGTCTGTCTGCCAGTGTGCCGAACGCAACCTCCCCCCGCCCCTGACACTGTGGTTTTGCTGCAAACTCATACAACCTGAGAGACCTGAAACTTATGTGACATTTCTGAGAAAGGCAACAGAGTTACATGAAGGCTGGTTGGCTACATGGACTCTCAAACACCGAAGGATGAACATCATTCTAGACTTTACACTATGCTTCATGGAAACTTTGTCACACTGGAGTTCGTGTTATGTTGTTATGTTTATGTTCCTAACGACTGTCAGCGAAGGTAAATAACTTTATTTTCAACATATTAAATGAGTAGCTTCATTCTAGCTCACGTTACTTCTCATCGTCGTCTGATTGTATAAAACATAGTAGAAAAAAATAGTAACATGCAAAAGTAACAAGGCTTCTGCAATAAAACAGCAGCCACAAAATGTTGGTTAACTTATCAGCATCGTGTGGTTTTCACTAACAGGCGCTGTGTAGTCTGGAGCTGCTTTACTAAAGTAAACACAATGACTTTTTATTTTCAATAGACGATCTTTTGAAACTAGTTTGAATATTTTGTCAGTCCAGAGCTTGTTTCAATAACTTTATCTGATATCAAATACTACTGCAAATGTCAGAAAGGCCAGATTGCTGAACAGCACATAACAGGTTTTTAGAAAGGGCTTAAAATGAAATATCAAAAACAATATAGCCTGAGACCTCTGTGAGTTCATGTTTTTTATGCATAGGCTTTGCTACTGAGCTCTGCAGAAGATCTTCCTGGAGCAAGTCAGTTAAATAAAGTCAAACTTTTTAAAACGTCTCACATTTTCCCCCAAAGGCTCAGCTTGTCAGGCTCCTTCAAGTCCTCAGTGCTTCAGGTCAAATGATACAGCTTCCGTTTACATGTGTGAATGGAGCATGGACACGACTGAGAGCAATGTAACATTTGACATTTATTTTGAGTGAGTATTGTTCAAAAGAAGGATTTTCAGTTTCTCTCTAATGGTGATGTCTTGTGAGATATTATCTGCTCCTGCTCAAGTGCCTGTTTATCCATAGTGAAAAACCATTCAAGGGCTTTAAGAAGACCTGGTGTCATTTAAATGAGGAACTACTGATTAAGTTTCGACCTGTTAACATTTTGGTGAAAGCTTACGTCGGGAACTCCAGCTGTGAATCACCTAAGAGCACTGTTGTACTCGGCCACACAGGTACTGAACCCAAGTAACATGCAAGAGCAAATACAATTGTGAAAGAACATTACATAAAACGTTTTGCTCCTTCTCAACAGTCAAATATGATGCACCACAAATTATTTCAACGTCCTGGTCAAAAAACAACCTCAGCTTGATGTGGAAAGTTGCAGATAACTATCCAGCTTTAGTTGAGGTTTGCTTCAGGCGAGAAGAGCACCCCACAGAACCATGGCAAAATGTAAGGCGTATGCATTTCAACCAGATGTACATTCTGATACTTTATGTGACCGTATTTGTATTATTTATATTTATGTGTTGATTTTTGCAGAGATCTGCTAATACGACCAATGACACTTTGCTACGTGAGTAGTTTACTTTTCTATGTCTATACTCATTCAGAATTAAGTCTTCTTTGGGTTGAAGGCAGATTCTCTGCGATTTTAGAGGAAGACACAAAAGAAAGAATGCTGCTGATTCCCTTTATGTAGTCCAGCAACTGATTACTGACTCAAACAGGTCCAGTGTTGTAACTTACAGCTGAAGAAAAATTTGCTTCTCAATAATGAGCAATTCCCCTGTTTTCCTTTATTTCTGCACAGACCAGGTCACAGTGGTGGATCTCCAAAATGATTCAGCTTATCAGTTTCGGATCAGACAACGGTCCAATAAGGCGCAGAATCCACTGTGGAGCAAATGGTCTCAAGTTTTTATTGTTCCTGCAGGTAAACCCTAAATGCTCTCCACTCAGTGCTGCAGGGTTCTGATGACTCCCGAGGGCAGTGGGAGTCAAAGCGTAAATACGGATGTGTGCTTCCTGTAAATGTCATTGTTGAGGCTTGAGTCTTCCTCAGTGTGCACTGCACAATCCAAAAAGGCCAAACAGCTCCCTGTGAACTTGATGTTGATGACCACAGTATTGATTTTCTGTCAGATGTTCTACTTCCTGTGTTTCAATTTCATTATCCCAGTATCATGCACATGCATTGGCTGTGTATGATCCCTAGAAAGGAGCTCAGGACACTATTCACACTTACAGAAGGCTGGTTTAATGACGCACATGGAAATCAGGCAGAATAACAAAACACCCAGGTGTTAAGAACTCAAAGACTGTCAGATGCAAGGTGATGCAGCTCCAAGACCTTAAAGCGAGTCCATACTGACTTAAAACTACAGTATGTAATGTAGCAATTTCTCCATTTCCCATTCATATCAATATCCCAGAAATGTGTCCCTGGCGTTCCCAAACACTTTACATGTATCACATGCAGGCCTGTTAAACTTACAGTGTGTCTTACCTGCTTTAAATGGCTTCATGTATAACTTTAAATGTAAAATGATGACAAGCTACTGTAGGTGCAACATTAATCCAAATATTAATGACTAATATTTTGTGTTTTTACTGCAGAACTTAAACACAAACCTGAAGTTACTATGACAACCAGCCTTTCAAATGGCTCTCGATTAGTGAGGCTGAGTTGGAAGGTAAGAAAACGATGGGTCAGCCTAAAACACCTGTCAGTCAACTTTAGAGCAACACAGTACACAGGGTGGTTACTCACAGCAAAACAAGTACTGTATGCTAAGACAAAACACTGTTCAGAATACACTGTTCACCATATGCGATCAGCTGCGTTTCTGTGAACTGGGTCGCTCCTTCTCTTCAGCCGATGCCACGTGCAGCAGCAGTCAGAGGAGTGACCTACAGGCTGAACGAAATACAGTCTGCATGCGGATGTCTCTGTGTGAAGATGTGTCCTCTTCCTTTATATACGGACAAACACACTTATGATGTGTACGTCTCGTACTCTGCGGTCAGTATCTCCGTTGTGGCCAATAACTCAGCAGGGGATTCTCCTCCTGCTATCGTACAGGTACCAGCCAAAGCTGCTGCAGATTTAAAAGGTAGGCCTGTGTGCGTGGTTGAGTCTGACAGTATCAGGAACGTTTACCCTCCCATAGAAACTAAATGTTGTTTTTTAATTTCAGCTTGTAACAAAACGTTGCAGCAAGTTTTACAGGTGAAGAAGAAAAGCTGCCATGAGTTGTACGAGCTTGAAGATGAAGGTCCAAGACCAGGGAATGTGATAACTTTAACGAGAAAGAACAGAAAGCAAAGGGCGAACCTGATGAAGAGTAAGTTGTTTTTGCTGTTGACCTCTATAATTGTGTGCAAAATGGCTTCAATAATCACTGGTCTGAGTTTGCCCTAAATTTCAGTGGCGGTTGCTAAACGTGCACACACAGACATAGTATAACTCCTCTGCAGAGGCAAATGAAATAGGTCACACCGTAAACCATGGAAATTCCTGCAATTGGTAGAATCAAACGTTTGGGTTTTCTTTGTTTTGTTTCCAGCATTCAGACTGTTCATTTTATATGACATTCTGTTTCTTTTTCAGACATTAAAGACTATGTACGCTACCTTTACTTTGAACACAGATGTTATGAAAGAAGGCCTCAAACAGTTCAAATGTGCATTTTTTATCGAAAGGAGAGTGGTGAGTGTCTTTCAGTTCCATTCTCAGCATGCTGCACAAATTGATGCCTTAATCTTAGGAACAGGATCTGAACAGCCTTGGATGCCACCAACATGAAAGTCTCTTATCGTACAGTAATTACTGATGAATAGTAACGTTTGTAAAGTTCTATTTATATTTATAGTTTTCATGTGCTTTATCACTAATGATGTGTCTGGTGCATGTTGGGTAAATGTTAGCACTATCACACTGGTGAACGACTGCGTCACAGCCAAGTCTGAGCACATGCTGTAGAAAACTACACTGAATTGGTCCTGTTTTTCGCTTTGCTCATCAGCGCCTAACAGAGCACCTCACGACTTCGTTGCTCTCAGCGAAACGCCTACTTCAGCCAGCCTGTCGTGGAAGGCGATTCCTCTCGCTAACCAGCGAGGTCACATCACGCACTACAACGTGTGCAGCATTAAAATCAGCTCTGAGAATAAGTCAAAAGGTGTGAACGTGCCACTTCCAAACATATAGCATATACAAAGTTCAACAACAGCGCTGCTGTGACGACAACAATGTGTGATCTTCACTCTGTCTTTCCATGTCTCATTTGATCAGAGTGCTTTAATGTATCAACTTCACTTTTAAAATTCTCTCTGAACAACTTGACACCTGGGTCAAAATACAACATCAGCCTGGCTGGAGTGTCCCGAGCAGGAGAAGGTCCTGCAGCCACAGTAACGATTAAAACGCTGCCAGAGAAGCCTGTGAACGGTAACAGACACCTGCATGTTAATACAGCTTTGCAGTAATTCATCAGATTAACTGTGCTTCAGACGAGAGGTTTTCCACGTGTCTGTACTGACTCCTTTTCCTTTTCTCTCAAACATTAGTGTGGTGGAGCTTCGGGCTGCTGTTTGCATTCTTTTTAATGTCCACTTTGTGCACAGTTGCCTTGAAGAGGTGAGAGACCCCCCCTTCCTCTAATATTCTAGCATAGTATTTATATGTATGTATATTGTGGTGAACATTTAGAACCACGCTCAACCACAAGTAACAATTAGAGGATCATCACCGGTGACATTAGGGTGTGTTGTTTAGTTAGTGTGTGTAGAATGGCTGCAGATTTCTACGTAAAATGTTACTGACATCCCACGAACAGTTCTTGATTTTATTGCTGATCACTTTAACTTGTGATATTTTGTGTTGTTCAACATACCCGGTGATGTTCGGCTCAAAGGGCTGAGTTCCAGTGTTTCACTTTGAGTTTCTTGACGTAGTTCATTGTGGATTTTGAAGTCTGCTTTGTAGTGTTGCTGTATAAACCAGCCTCTTTTCACTTTTGTTTCCTTGGATGACTGTGTGACATTTGCCACCCTGGTGATATTTATTAAGCAGCATTGCAGACCATAAATCTGCTTCCCATGTTGGGTTAACAGTTCTACTCTGTTTTAATTTTTAGAATCAAAAACAAGATCTTCCCTCCTGTGCCGACGCCGGTTATTCCAAATTTCAAACCCTGTCAACCGGAAAGTCAGGTAAATCCAACACAGAGCTTTTACTTTAGCTGGGTGGGAGCTGAATGCAGCGTGAGAAGCTCTCGCTCTTTTCGAAACCCCACATCTGGACCCATACTCATATATGCCCCATGGGAATTCACTAAACTAAATACCTCACTAAACTTGGGGGTTGGTTCAGTTTAGATTTCAGATTATGCGTTAACTAATTGCAGTGAGAATAAAACGCGGAATGTGTGCTTCCCCATATTCACACATGTCATACGCAGACTGTCAGTTTCAAATCATGTTTGCTGAATAATTACAGTAAACACACGATAGCGGTGAAAGTGGTTTTGTTCACCACAAACTCTGACTCTGTGTTAAATAAACTGGTAGATTTTCCGTCACATCTTTTTCTTGTGAATGTGTCGATATTAGTACAGTAATGACTACTAGCCTTAAAAGACACACGTGCATTGGCAGTTAGAGCCTCGTGAGTAATGTGAAATGTGACTGTCCTTCTTCTCTGAGTCCAAATGATTCATGCTGTACCTACAGTTCAGGAATATAGTATAGTAAAGGAATTATAGCGATGCAAGCACAATCACGCTGTGGGAATGTGGATGCATGTGCATATGTACACACACACTATGTGTTTACATGCTGGACAAATTAAGGCGTAAGGAATTCAGAAATATACATTAGTACGTTTAAGAAAGTTCGCTGATGTGCTGGATGTGCTACACATGCAGTCAGCATTCGTTTTTCCAAACAAGTGCAAACGGTGGAAAGTCCCTTGTGAAGTCGCTGAAATGAATGAAAAATCTGTTTGGCTGTTTGGCAGGTAATCAAATGTGTTGGATTTAAATAATATGATGTCTTTATGGTAATTCCACTTATTTTGTAGTTACATGAAGAATGAAACACCATGAATTTAAAGACAAATGTGTTATATATTAATATATATAATAATGGAATAAAACAATAAGAAAACATTCCACTGTGACAGCGGCATTTTGTGACCTGAAATTTCAAGTGACCTGAAATACAGTAGTTTCCACACACAGGCCCACTCAACCCACCGTATACACCCTGTTCAGCACAAACAGTAGTCAGCACGAGCTGGTAGCTGGTCAACACAGTGGAGCAGTTAAAAGCTAGAGAATGCTGGATTTCCTATAGACGCAGGTAGAGACCAAAACCAGAGCTAAAGGTGGAAGAATACTGGACTTGCATTAGACAGGCTGTCAGTAAAAAATGCAAAACGTTGCTTGGTTCAACCTTTTTTTCCCCAAATACTGTACGCAATCAGAAAAATTGCAAAAATATTTTTCATTGCTTTGAATTTTTCTGTCCTCTGTTGATGTGACCTACAACAGGAGATACTGGAGGAGAAGGAGGAGGTGCATGAGTTGAAGCTGGAGCAGCTGCCTCCAGAGGACACAGAAGCGACCACTGTCTTCCGGGGAGAGTGGGATGAGGGAAGTGACGAAGACTCGGACGATGAGAGGAGAAATTCAAGAATGTCAGGAGAAATTAGTGATGAGAGCCCTGCTTCTTCAGATGAGTCACAGAGGAGCCACACAGAGGGAGATTTAACAGATCTCGAACAGGTTGACAATGAGATCGCCATCTTGATTTACAGAAATGGTTTGGTCTTTGATTTGAGAACAGACTCTCCCTAAACTGGATCCATCTACCTCTGACATTTACGGCATCACAACCCAGAATTCAAGGGTGTGAATATTTCTTCATCGGCTGAATTACTGTCTTAATAGATTTATTAAAAGAGTTTAACGATGACATCTCTAGAAAAATATTTCCTTATGAACAATGAACTGCTAGTTTTGACATTCATGGAGGGTCACGGGCAGTCGCAGGTTTGTATAATTATGCATCTTTAATAAACCTTTTTCGCACACATATCCTCGTTAGACTTGATTTGTGACATTTTCATTTCCATTTCCTGGTGAAACATTTAGACAGATGGGCTGCCATAAAAAATGCATTGTCTTGTGTATTGTCTTGCTTGACCAACTACAACATACCACAGTAGAAAAAGCTTAAACTATAAAGGATGAGAAAATGTAAATACGTAACGTACATGAACCATGAGACTGCAAACAAAAATACGCAGTGGCTGTGACAGCTGAGCAGCAGAAATTTTACCCTGTGAAAAGCCCAAACAAGTCAGGAAGTGGTTGCAAAAAAAAACATTGACCTTAAAGAACGTAGCACATGCAAGTTGTAAGGCTACAGTAGATTAGTCATAACAACAGAACGGTCTGTGTGTTTCCACTGACTTTGTTCACATATGAAAATGTAAAGTGATTGTAGACATTATTCACAGATTACAGACCAGATGCACTTTGATCGCTTGACAGGAAAAAGGTATTTTCCCTGTTCCTCTGTTGGTCTGGTTAAGGAAGTATAACCAGCAATAATGTGACTCTACTATGTCACACATGACCGTCCGCATCTTTATCTGTCACCACATCAAGATTGTGCTGACCACAGACGGCTTCTGTAAATCTGATAAGTGAAAATGCGGTTGGCATACTACCATACCACAGTATTTTGCCTCGGTGTGTAAATGAGTAAATGAACTAACAACATGCATCTTCCACAGATATGGACTTAACTATATCTTAAAGTGGCAGCTCCCAACAAATCTGATATAGTTTGAGTGTTTCTGTCTGAATTACGTTATGCACAGCAAGACGCCTCGAATCATTATTCTGCAGATTTTGTTTAATTTTACTTTTATCATCCTCTGAGCTGCTGTGGATTTTAATACACTCAAATCTTGAGGTTATTATAAATATTCAAATAAAACATTGCCGTCACCCGCTGGACAACCTAGTAGACGGGACTGTGGCGCCGCCTGGTGGTGAGAAGCGATCAGTGCAGGGGAACGTGGGAGAGGTCCGCGCCGTGTTTACACCGGGACCAGGCGACCGGGCTGCGGCTCCCACCGAGCAGAAGGCGGGGTCCGCGCTCGTAGCACACCATGAACGGGCCTTTCGAGCCGTCGACCCGCTTATAACGTTGTTGAAAATGCCCGATGCGAGCTGCTCGGTGTTAGAAGATGGCGGAGTCGGACGGTGGGGATTTCGCTTCGAAACATCCGCAGAGCAGGTGAGTGGGGTCGGGTCAGGCCGGACCGCTGCAGCAACCTGCTGCTAGCTTGTACTACGACTCGAAGACGGGACTGTTGTCTCTCGGCGACGCGTCTTGACTTCAGGAAACGCCGAGGATCGGTCCGGGCCTCCGAGTGAAGCGGAGCTGGTCAATGTTTAATTAGCTCTGCTCGAATTTGACCCTTTTGGTTCTTCAAGTATGAATCTAATGTGTTAATATTTGTAATACATGTTTAATATCTTTTTTTATTTTTTGCGGGAGTTGTTTATACATATTTTAGTTATTTTTAAGGTTTTAATATGTAAATAAAATATTTTTTTACCATAATGGGTTCATGCAGATGTGTGGGAAAAACTGCTGGTTGAGGTGAAGTTGTGGTTACACTCACACACATACTGCTTTTTGATTAATGTGTTCCAGTCACATCTGGTGCACAATAAGGCGATAAAATAACCCGCCTGCTGCGATCAAATGTCAAAAGGTTGGGTAACGTGTCAGGGAGATCAATTTAGTCATATTCACATTGTGTTTAGCTGTGGAAATATTTTCCAAAGTGATGTCCAGGACACATTTCTACCGGATGTGACTGTCTGTGGGCGTGATGAAAACATTGCCTATGCTCAAGGCAGTTAAGTTTTGGACGTGGCAAGGACTGCCACACATTTTGATGTGGGATTGTGCTAAGTGTGGCCAAGTACTGAAAGAAGAAGAAGGCGCCCAGATTTAAGTAGTTTCTAAACCCATGGCAAACAAAAGCTACTGAACAAGATATAAGTTAAATTGTGGGTAAGCATTAGTTTACCTGTGAATCCAGTAAAACTACAAAAGCTGAAGTTAGAGGAACAAAATGGTAGAACATCTGTCCACAAATGTAACCAGTATCAAAGCCCAGGAGGATAAATTTATCCTTAAAAATAGAGGCAGAACAAAGTAAACTGAATGGAATCTCATGAGGAACGTGCTGACTTTAGTCTAGTGTTTATTACTTTATACAGGCATCTTTGTTTTTTAAATTGAATTCAGCATTGGTGGTTGTAGTGACTCTATTTCTTAAAAGTGCACAGACAGGGTATGTGCTCACTAACGCACTGGATGGATTGCATTTCTCAGTCGTTAAGTGCAGAACATTTGATTACGTTTTCATTGTGGTCTGCTGTGGAGATCGACAACTTAACACTGTACATATCCAGAAACAGAGTTATACTACCAGCATACTGATACCAAAAATACTTCAAACTCCATTTGTGAATTCAGGCACTAGAAAAATATGCTTTTATTTGACAAGACCTATAGGGTTCAGGATTGCCTGATTGTGATGGGGTCCATTTTCTCTTGCAGTATGGCTAACAAGAATAGCACCCTGCGCTGCTCTTTCTCAGCCCCGAGCCACAGTGCCACTCTCCTCCAGGGTTTGTCAGTCTTGCGGGCCCAGGGCCAGTTACTTGACGTTGTGTTGTCCATCAATGAGGAGCGCTTCCAGGTCCACAGAGCAGTGCTGGCCGCCTGTAGTGATTATTTCAGGTTAGTCTGAATTATTAAAACCTTTCCTGTCTGTGTACATTTAAAAATTGGAAGCACTTTTTGATTGTTATATTTTGAGCCCTTCACACTTTTACGGACAGAGTCATGCACTTGTACATCAGTTCCACGAACTGTTCTTGTGTTACAGGGCAATGTTTACTGGTGGCATGAGGGAGTCAAATCAAGATACCATTGAACTGAAGGGTTTGTCTGCCCGTGGGCTCAAACATATTATCGACTTTGCCTACAGTGCAGAAGTCACTTTAGACCTGGACTGTATTCAGGATGTGCTTGGTGCAGCGGTTTTTCTTCAGATGGTCCCAGTTGTGGACCTCTGCGAGGAATTCCTCAAGTCAGCGATGAGTGTGGAGACCTGCCTGCACATTGGCCAGATGGCCACCACCTTTAGTCTGTCTTCCCTCAAGGAGTCAGTGGATGCCTTCACCTTTCGTCATTTCCTCCAGATTGCTGAGGAGGAAGACTTTTTACACATTCCCATGGAGCGCCTTATGTTCTTCCTGCAGAGCAACAAATTGAAGAACTGTAGCGAGATCGATCTCTTCCACGCTGCCATCAAGTGGCTCCAGTATGACGAGTCTCGCCGGGCTCAAGCCAGTAGCATCCTCTGCCATGTGCGCTTTCCGCTCATGCGCTCTTCAGAGCTAGTGGATAGTGTTCAGACGGTGGACATAATGGTGGAGGACGTGCTGTGCCGCCAGTATCTCCTCGAGGCCTTCAATTACCAGATCCTTCCATTCCGGCAGCATGAGATGCAGTCCTCCCGGACTCTCATTCGTTCTGACGTAATTTCCCTTATCACTTTTGGTGGGACACCCTACACTGACAACGACCGCACGGTGAGCACCAAGGTGTATTGTCTCCCTGACGTCACCTCCCGCCAGTTCAAGGAGCTGACCGAGATGGAGGCGGGGTGCAGCCACGCTTGCGTTGCTGTCCTTGATAACTTTGTGTATGTTGTGGGTGGACAGCACTTACAGTACCGCAGTGGCGAGGGCGCAGTTGACACCTGTTTTCGCTACGACCCACACCTCAGCCAGTGGCTGCGAATTCAATCACTGCAGGAGGCTCGCATTCAGTTTCAGCTCAACCTGCTTCGTGGACAGCTGTACGCCACCGGTGGACGCAATCGATCTGGCAGTCTGTCATCTGTGGAGTGTTACTGTCCAAAGAAGAATGAGTGGACATATGTGGAACCGTTAAAACGCAGGATTTGGGGTCATGCAGGGACTCCCTGTGGAGAAAAACTATACGTCTCAGGCGGCTACGGCGTGTCTCTGGATGACAAGAAAACTCTCCACTGTTATGATCCAGTATCGGACCAGTGGGAGTTCAGAGCTCCCATGAATGAACCCAGAGTGTTACACGCCATGATCAGCACCAGGGACCGAGTTTATGCTCTGGGCGGTCGCATGGATCACGTGGATCGTTGTTTTGATGTGTTGGCAGTTGAGTATTACATTCCAGAGAATGACCAGTGGACCACAGTCAGTCCCATGAGAGCGGGCCAGTCTGAGGCAGGCTGCTGCTTACTGGACAGGAAGATCTACATTGTTGGTGGCTACAACTGGCACCTGAACAATGTCACAAGCATCGTGCAAGTGTACAACACAGAGGCCGATGAGTGGGAGAGGGATTTACACTTCCCAGAATCCTTTGCTGGCATCGCCTGCACACCGATTATACTTCCACAAAACACCACACAACGCTAACCGACTTGTCACTGTGAAAATTTTATTCCATGCACCCTTTCTGCTGATCACCGAGTCAACAAAAGGTGTGAACATTATGTAAGATTCTGTTGAGTGAGCATGTGTGTCTTTAATTGAAGGAAGCAGTTTTTATGCTGACATTTTTATGATATTGAAATAAGTTTGTGTATTATAGGTTTTGACAATCAGTACTCTTCCACCGGACAAGGCTTTAGCAAGATGATGATTATTAGGATTATTATTTCCCCTATGGGTTCAATAACACAATAATAGTTATATTGGTTTCAGTCTTGTAATTCGTATTTATTCATTTGGTGATTTTGAAAGGCCTGTGTAAAGGAAGTGAAAAAGTGCAGAACATATTTGCAGAATATCACAATTTAAATTTATTTTACTGGTTTAGTGGATGTTTCTAAGTGTCACAGGCTTAGAATTATTCTCCTTTTGATTTTACCTTGTTTTTCAATGAAGAGTTCAAATTTATCTGTTCTGTTCTGTGGACCCACCAAGTGAAGGAGGAGCCGTAGGGGGCAGCAGTCTGGGACCCGATCTCTTAAGACTTTAAATGGCTCTTGGGACTAACTCGGGGACAGACCCAAGACACGCTGGAGGGCCTATGTGTCTTGCTGGCCTAGGAATAGCTCGGTATCCCCCGGGAGAGCTGCAGGAAGTGTCAAGAGAGGAAAGTCTGGGGCTTTGCTCAGACAGCCCCATACAATGAGGCTGAAAATGGACGAACGGCTTTCAAATTTAATTTAAAAGCTCAGCCTTTATAATGTTGGACATTCTGATTGTACAGTTGTGATATTTACTTTTTATTCAAACAGCCATGATAACTGATGATCGTAGCTTTTTTTATTGTGTCACCTCAAATTTACACACAAACGACATATCAATGCACAATAACAATTGCACAAGTGAACGTGAGTTTTCCTTTCAGTTTTTCCACAATATGGTGTTTGTGTTTTGTTTTTTTATTGCTACTGCAATTAAGATGTCTGAGCTGAAACCCCCACTGACACACTAATTGTTTGCTAAGTGAACATAACAAACCAGTGTGGATGTCCTGTGGCAGCTACATTAATCAATTATGTGTGTTCATTTTCGAATGTATGTGCTGCTCTGTGTTAAAGTGCTACATCTTATATGTAGCACTTTTGTTCTTAAGATATGGTAATATGATAATTTTTAGAGACGACAGTTAATTTTAAAAACTAGTCTGAGTTACTGCCATACACAATGTTACTGTATATGGCAAATCTTTTAGATCCAGTCATTTGTTGTGGTTGATACATGCTTGAGTGTGTGTTTTTTTTTTTTTTTTTTTACTGAATTTCTGCACTTTTCAAAGCAGTGTTTCTCAGATGGCTGATTCTGCTGCTGTTGGTATTGGTGTTTTTAGTGTGTCTATAAGAAGGAAGCAAGCTTAATGGTCTAATTTCCTTTTTAATGTGATCATCATACAGTATGATGTTGGAGTGTCCATCTAAAAACTGTCTCTTCTTTGCCTTAGACTGTTTGTCGTGTTTTACCTGTACTAGTCAAAGCACATTATATGATTGAAGTGCAATGTTAATGAAACTGCTGTAGTTGAAGGAGAATGTAGACATTTGTGTAGCTTTATGTGCATCCTTGATTAAAGGTGTAACATGATTTAAAAAAGAACCCTCCCTGTGCATTTTCCTGAATCACACTGAAACTGACATTTGTCTTAAAAACCAACTTCTGCTATACTGATAATGAATTTAGGATTCTTTTGAATGTATATTCTGCTGCTCTAATTTAATCTTGAGAGGTAAGCAACTAAGCAGTGGCAACAGAAAGAGAACTAGAAGTACAGTAGTGTACAGCTTTAACATTCATCAATAAAATATGACCCTGAGGAATTTGGTCAGTGAATCCAATTGCAATATAATACTCTTCAAATGCAAGTATTAAGTATTTATATCCCCATATCATTAATTTATCTTGACCAGTGTTGCATATAGTAACTTGTGCAGAGCTTTGAGGACACAAGAAATCAAACGGTTGCCTTTTTAGAAGCTGTAAAGGAATGAGCCCATTATACCACAACCGATGTCCGGAAATTAAATTAGAGGTCCTTTTAATCTCAGTATCAAATGATGATGATGATGATGAGTGTGGTAGATTACACCTCTCAGCTTTTGTTTGATACATTCCTTTTTTGTGAGCAGAACATGCAACCTTCAGATGTGTGGTATTCCCGGTGGTTTTGAGATCATTATATCAGAAAGCTTTTCTCTGTGAAGACTGTAGTTAAAAGTCTATGGGAGAAATTAAGCACTGTGGGGGCAGTCTGGCTTGGGCTGGGTAGTGCTGCTTATGGAACAGGCATTCTCATGTAGCAATGCCTGCCAATTTATAAAGGAATGCATCAGAGCTAATTGGCAGGGGTTTCAGCTTTCAGCAAGCCAGTGGTCCAAAACACAGCGTCAACTAAACACAGGGCTTTATCAAAGGAAGAACGGGAGAGGGTTTGAACTGGCCAAGCTATTCACCAGATCATAGCCCAAATCAGCATATATTTCACCTGCTGCTACAGGTTTTGGAGGCTGCAGTAAAAGCCTGGTAAAGCAGATCAGAAAATAAACCAACAATTTGGTGCCACGGGTGAGTCGCATTTTTGAGGACTGTTTTGTGATGTATATTTTATAATTTCATTGTCTCTTCTTGTCTGCGTAGTTATTCGTAATATCTACATGCTATAATATGATCAAATGTGTTATTTAACATTTATAGGTGACTTTCTGGCAATTTAAAGGCTGCGATAACATTTCATTTTAGTTATTTATGACTAATATGTGATTTCTAAATACTACTGAACGCTTCAGTAACCAGTATAAGTAGTCAGTTATACCACGTAATGAGCCTTTTCCCTCAGAAAAGGGCATTTTCTGTGTTTAAACGACCATTTTTGGCGCATCTTTGGTTTGAAGCTTTCTGCCTCCGGGCTACTGGCAACAACCAGCACGTCCGTGCGTGATGACGACAGCAGGAGGCCTTGGCGTGGTGCGTAACGCAACATTCCATTGAGAAGAAGAGGGAAAGATGGCGTCCTCTAATAATCCTCGCAAATTTAGCGAAAAAATCGCTTTGCATAATCAGAAGCAGGCGGAGGAGACGGCCGCGTTTGAAGAAGTGATGAAAGACCTGAACATCACCAGAGCTGCGCGGGTAAGCGAGAGACGCCGCGACTGTTTACGTTTGTGTTGCATCGCTGTTTGGCACATAGCGAACGCTGCGGAGAGGAATCTGGACGTCGGGATGCCAAGTAGCTAAAGTTAATAATATCGCCCCTTAGCTGCGCCAGCCCAGCGCCAGAAACGACGTTTTCCCTCTGCTCTTCAGCATCACTGCCTTAACGCGAAGTGCAGCCGTGTGCAGCGTCCACCAGCTTAGCTAGCTCGTTGTTGCTGTGAATAATAAACACCTGTGCTCTGATTTGAGTCACACCTGTCAGTTTATTAGCAATGACACGTAGCCACCTGGCAATATTGTCACCATAACTAATAGAAAAGTCCGCTGCTGTGGCAGAATTTGCGGAATGTCGAATAACAGAAGGCTAATTTAGCATCTGATGTCCACCAGCCTTCCCAGATGCGCCTGTTCCCCATCTACTATCAGCTCTAGCGTTAACGTTACTCGTTACAGTAGTTCCGTTGTAAACGAGGCAGCGGGTTTGAACAGAAAGCATCAGACGCGGAGAATAACGTCAGCCCTTCGGTTCGTGTAACACCTGAAGCTCCCACCTCTGTCTCTTCTCGGCGCAACGCTACCTAACGTCCCTTAAATCAGGGTCTACCTGCTCGTTTTCTAGCCACGACGCGTGAATAGCTTCTGCAACCAGTGTTGACTAGTGTTTATTATGTGGAGTATTATTCTCAGTTGAAATCATGCTGTGCTTTAAATTTCAGAAAGTTGTAAAAACGCCTCTTATATGTCAGTCGGTGTTAATGATTTGTTTACCTGCTTACTCACTGTGATGTAAGAGGCCGTAAAACATCTTGCTGAGAAGCTGGAGCTGCTTTAAATCCACTGAAACAACTTGGATGATTTGTTGCCTGTTTTGTTTCTTATTAGAAATTCAAAATATTAGAATTAATACTAGAATTAATAACCTGAGACCCCTGTGGACTGTGACGTGTTATAAGCACGCTCCTTTGTTATCCTTTATTATATTTTTTAGTTTAAAAATTTTATCATTTGTTTCAAATCATTAAGATTTTTGCAATTGCATCCTTACACGATACTCTAATAATGAATGAAAATGAATCTGATTATCTTTCTTTAAGACAGTATTCAACAAATAATAGTAATGAACAAATAACAGTAATTCTAAAAATGTTTTGAGGCTGAACAAGACATTTTATATGTTAAAATCACCCGAACAATTATTGAAATGCTCAAACTAGTATTTTCAGCTCAGTTAACCGCAAAAGAATGGACATTTTCTTGCCAGGAACCATTTAGGCTAATTGTTGGCCCTGTTGCTGGAAATTATGTCCACTTATCACATACTGACTGTGTGGCCAGGCTAAATCTCTGCTGTACTGTTATTTACTGCAGGGAAAAATATGTAACTGCCGGTGTTGTGGTCTCTGTCAGTTTCTTTTTTGTGTTGCCATTTAAACATGAATCCATTGCATTTGTAAAGATTGTCATGACTGTTATTATACTTCATTAGCAATATTGAACTGCACTTAGAGCACCTCCTATTTTTGTAATGACATGCATGACTAACTAATTAGTGACTAATATAATAGTAGGTGTGTTACATGGAGACTCTGACTATAATTACACCAGCTATCAGTCAGGTGCCATTCACATAAGATGACGTGACTGTTTTTTATTTGCTGTGAAATATATTGCCTGCCTCTCAGTTGTTCATCACACATCCACATCTGCCTCATCTGTCTCATGTCTCTCATCATATTTTCTCTGTCACTTAATGGATTCATTAATCTTTCACGTCACCACTGTGGCCTGGCAGGCATCATTCGTTTGTAGCGTCAACTCTTTTGTGAATCAGATCAGTCATTCACTCATGCTTTCATGCAATTTTACTTTGCACAGCTGCAGTTACAGAAGACCCAGTATTTGCAACTAGGGCAGAATCGTGGACAGTACTATGGAGGCTCACTGCCCAATGTCAATCAGATTGGAAATGGCAACATTGACCTGCCTTTTCAGGTGAGCCCATAGCCTCTCGGTTTGTTTTCGACCAGTGTGCCTTACTTAGCCATTAGCGGTAATATTGGACATACACAGATGCAGTTGTCTGCAGGGTATTGGTGAAAGATTGGCTCAAAACTATGAATTATATGTAAAGCAATTTATAAAGGTCTGTGGGCTTGGCTTAGTTTTATACTTGTAATAAAGTGTTTCCAAATGGCCAAAGCAAGGCCAACTACGTTTAATTTTGGTTCAGAAGTGGAAGGAAGCCTATGTTGTACCAAAGCATACCAGTTATACCCTGGTTCCTAAATTTTAAACTATATCATTGCTTGTCATGGCTTTCCATCTTTAAGTACATTTGCCAACTCAAGCATCAGTTTCTGGGCCCCATGGCTTGATTCATTTTGAGAAGAAACACATTTGCACCATTAATCCTAAAACATTATTCTATAGTTCTTTTGTGTAAGGATTGTGCTTTCTTGGCCTCATTTATCTGATGTGTACGCTCTAGAACTCAGTGTTGGATACCAGTCGGACAACCAGGCACCACGGGCTAGTGGACCGTGTTTACCGTGATCGGAACCGCATCACTTCTCCTCACCGTCGCCCACTGTCAATTGACAAACATGGACGTCAGATATCCTTTTTTGCACATAGAGATTGGGATGTTTTGAAATTGTTGTTCTATTACCCACTTTAAGTATTCAGATTAATGTATCCATCATGCTTTAGTTTACTTCTGTAACAAAAACACACATACAAACCCACCAAAAATAGTAATGGTAAGATATCATCCCATCGCACTGCCTAGTCCTACAGATTTTGAAGAAAGAATGAGGTGAATTGTTTGTTTCATGTACTGGGATCCAAATATAACCATACAATATGAGACAGTGTGTTGTTTCACTCCTGTTGACAAGACTATTCCTGGAATATGTTCCAGCCCTAGATAACAAGACACTGACTGAAGCCTTTTTCTAAGTAATTGGATCCAAGTGACACTTGTTTGTGTGCTTGTGCGCGTGTGGCCATTTATTACACATATGAATTAGCCAGGAGGCTTGAAAGTCAGGATTAGCTGTGATCGATTTTTCATCCTCTTTTTTTTTTTTAGCCTTAACCAAATTCACATTGACAGCTGTCCTTACAGCTCAGTTTACCTCTCCCCACCCCCAGACACTAGCTGGAGAAGGTAAGTCATGTATTTTTGTTGATTTACCAAAATAACACAGCTGCATAAATCAGGGCTTAATTACTTAGGATTTTAGTTCTTTATCATTGTTTTGGTTTAAAGTGTGAAAAACTAACCAGCAGGAAGAGACACACATTGACCATATTATGCCAAACAACTTGTCTTGATGAAAATGTGGTGGTGGGATGACTCTCAGTGGGGGTTTTGCCAGTGATTTAGCTGATGTTTCATCTTTGTAATGCAAACAGGACAAATTCGGACTCTGCCTTACACCAGAGCGCCATGAATCCAAAACCCCAGGAAGTATTTGCAGGGGGGTCACAGGAGCTGCAGCCTAAGCGAGGTATCAGAAGCTCTAGTTACGATATACTCACCAGAGTCACATTAATTTATTAATGTGCTAATGCAAATTGCAAACCTAATGACATGAAAGGCCTGGAGTACTGATCTTTAGCAAAGCACTACAGCATGCCAGTGCAGTCCCACGAATTGGTGACATCTCTGAATGAAGCTGGCTCAGGCTAATCTACAGAGGGAGATCAATATTTCACTGATTATCTGTGGATTATGTCTTTTTACGTGCGAATCTCTGATATAATGAAGCCAAGATAGGCTGACATCCACTCAGTCTGTCTGGTGGTCACCTTGCTATTTTTAGAGACTCAAAAAGCGGGTACACAGCATTATATTCTGCATGACTGGCTGGGATATTGATGACGCATTTCTTGAACTGATTTGAATTGTTTTGTATTTTGTCATAGCAAACAACTGTGTCTTGCTGTTTCACTAATTAGTACTGCTGCTAACAGTGCCTGGGACCGGGAATTCAGAGTCAAATGGAGACAAAGATGCACAGACACAGTTGTGGGATGACAAGAAGGTACTGATGGGGAGAGTAAAGGTGGATGGTGTATACTTTATGTGATGCAAGACTTGTATCTTATGATTGTTTTCCCCTCAGGATGATTCATCAAAGCCCAGCACATGTGATGTCCCAGGAATCAAGTGAGTGGCTTAAATACAGTATTCTGTTGTTCTTATGTTGACACTAGCACACTGTCATCAATAAGCTGTGGTGTAACTACACGATCCTATAACAATGGCTGAATGATGTCAAGAGCAACTTTGTTTTTATGGTATTGGCAGGAATGTCAATGGATTTGAGTTTAGTAATAGACGTGTAGAATTTCCTCCAGCACCTCATAACAGGAAAAGTTGAACTGAGACATGTTGGGAAGTTTACCAGTGATTAGATGAAGATCCATCTATAACCACAGGGCTGAAAATGCTTTGCTGTAACAGTGAATCTATAATTTATAAATCTGTCCTCTGTGCTACTAAATATTCCTTTTGAGGCTGACAGTTTTTTTTCTTTTTTTAAGTATATTCCCATCTCCAGACCAGGAATTGAATCCATCAGTCCTCCCAGCTGCACACAACACCGGCGGTTCGCTGCCTGATCTGACCAACATTCAGTTCCCTCCTCCACTGTCCACCCCGCTGGACCCTGAGGACACCGTGGCCTTCTCCTCTCTGAGCTCCTCCAACAGCACAGGCAGCCTGACCACCAACCTCACCCACCTAGGCATAAGTGCTGCCAGCCATGGTAATAGCCACTGTTTTGTGTCTGTCAGGTGCTGACAATTCATATTATCCATTGTTGTTAACTGCTGTGGTCCTGGATAACAAAAAGTTGTAGAACTGATAGCAGGTTGAAGTTGGTGCTTCAGCATCAGTTGTGTTTACATGCGTTACATGTAAACAATTAACAGTATTTAATGCCAAAAAATAGCAGGATACAAATCCGTGCTCTTGTCTGCTACATGCAGTGGAAGCGCACACAGTGTTGGCATGTGCTGTCTCTGCACCAGTAGGCTTCTGGCTGCCTTTTCGTCATTTCCAGTAGCTTAGTCTTTCTAAGCTGATGATCAGTTTGACTGTGCAGCATGAATTAGTCACATCTTCTTATATGCAAAGCACCATATAAGAGAATCAGTACAAATGACTTTTGACCTCACATGTATCTGTGAAATAGTTGACTACAATGTACGAGTTAGTGAGGTCTATTTTATGCTGTGTTAGTTGTTATTGATTACAGCATTGTAGCTCTGTATATTGGCTATGTTTGGCTTATATTGGACAGGATAACTGAAGGACTGCAAGGTGTCACATTGTGCTGGGACGAAGTACTAACAAGAAATACCATAAGATAGAAATAAGAAAAAAATAAAGTACAAAAGATCAGATAACATTTCAGTAATAACCAGGTAATAGGAAAGAGAAAAAAAGCTTTCTTCAAAGAGAATTTGATGTAAAACACAAATTCAATATCTCGTTTCTTCTCAGGAATCCCAACTTCTTCTCAGCCCACTATGACTGTAACAGCACAACGCCGGCAACCTCCTGTGGTTCCGCTTACACTTACCTCTGACCTCCATCTGCAACAGTCCCCGCAGCAGCTCTCACCCACTCTGTCTTCACCTGTCAACATAACACAGGTAAGGGCTAAATTCAGGTTCCTGGCTCCTGTTTGGGCACAACAGAATGAGTAGCCATCCTGGCCACGTTGTTGTGTTACTGGTTTGTTTTGAACATTAATATACCCTTTTCAGAAACAATTTGTTTCAAGAGGTTGAAACACTGAATCACAGCTCTTAGCAAGTTAATTCAACATAGTTCACACTCATGTAGACTAGTCTATGTGCATCTTTCCTCAGTCCATGCCAACAGAGGCATTGACCCTGGAGCAGCAGCTTGCTCAGTACCCCCTGTTCAACCAGCTGACGCCTCAGGCCCAGGCTCAGCTGCTCAGTGACCTCCAGAAACAGCAGCAGGCTCTGCCACCAGGCATCCAACTCATCACTTTGCCAGCTCCTGTCTCTACTGGTACAGGCACAGCCAGCAGCCCCTCTCCAGACAGCCAGACTATCAGCTCGGTAAGATTCCAGTAATGGCAGTTGCAGTGAGCAATCGATAACTGAATTTCTTGTGTGATTTGATGTCTACATATACCTACGCTAGCTAAGAAAGATGCTTTTATGTACTTTGGTGCCTACTGCTTCTTCTGACCATATGCTACTTTACATTTTCTGTAATTTTCTCAGCTTCAGTGCCAGTTTGACTCTTTTGGGTTTGATCGAAGGTTTATGTACTGTTACAACACTAATTGCCTAAAATATGTTTATTTTTTTTTAGAAATACTGCTTTGATAATTAAAACATTTGCCTGAAGTAGGATTTACAGATTGTACTATTCTGCAGTCAGTCACCTTTTCCAAGTATTTCAGATGTGTCCACCTACAGAGATGCAGACACTTTATGTGGTAGTAAGCACTAACATTTCTCACCTACTTGCACACTGCACATAATGAGCAGATCCTTGGCTCTCTCACATCCTGTCTTTTGAGATTTTTGTGATGACAGGCATGAAGCTTAGTGCTAGCTAACCATCTTCCCTTCAACAGTATCGCAATCAGACTGGCTCACCAGCCACTCAGTCTCCAACCTCCCCAGTCTCCAATCAAGGCTTCTCCCCCGGCGGCTCGCCTCAAGTAAGGGCCCACCCACCGAGCTAGCTGCTGTCTGGGGATGGGCTTTGTGCCTGGGGGAAAGCTAATTGTAGATGAGTTAGGCTGCTTTTCTGTTTGTATCAGCAGTTAACCACTCACACTGTCACCAGCTACTACCAACTCATCTCATCACCACTGTCACCTTTTACTGTGTGCACGACAACATGGCGATAGTTTGTTGATGGAGGCCCTGACGATTTGTTACTATATATAAGTTTAACTCATTGAACGTTCCTGACAATAACAAAAAATAATGACCTGCCAGGTCTACACAGACCTACAAGACACCAGTATACAAAACAGACAGATGCAACCCTTCCGCATGAATTACAGCACCACAGCTGAGCAAACAGAAAATTGGCTTCACTGAAACACCAGAAAACAACACATTTTCTGAATGTTTTTCTAACAAGGACAACAGTATACTAAGTTTTATGCAAAACAAAGCCCGTCTCCCTCCAGCATAATTCTGAACAGTCCACATGCTTTAGTGTTGACTGCACATCATTAAAATAGCCTAGGACCCGCTGGGGTGGGTGAATACGCTGGGACTCCACCACTAAAGATAAGCCAAACACCAAGTGTTGCCTCTGTGTCCAGTGGTGCTTTTCTCAGGCAAATTATATTCAATGGAAATTCCAGCATTTGTCAACACTGGTAGTGTTCTCACGCGTCTGTAATTTATTAACCTGCTTCGTTGTGTAAGGGGCCTCGTGCAGCTTTCTTTGGTAGAGGTGTTTGGAAAGCTGTTGGTGCCCTTTCTTTAATCAGAAGTGCTCTACATCACCAGTGGTGTGTAAATGTCATCATGGCCAAAAGTCATGAGGACTATAACCAACGTAGAATAACATTTAGGTTGACTGGTATGGGAATTTCCATTTGTTGTCGTCAGTAGGCCTGCCATGTTCAAACCACTGCACATCTCTCTTTCTGTTCATGTGTTTTTTCATTGTCATATTGTTAATTTCAGTTTTAATAACATTAACAAATCACTCTTTAGTCTTTGATTTTTTCACATTTTGTCTGTTAATCGCACCCTTGGTTATGAAAGCTATTTGATTTTGATCACTGCTCAGTGTGGTTCCTGTTTTTTCCATCTCTTAAAAGTCAGGACAACCTGCCTTCTGACACATTTTATTTGTGTGTTGCTTGTAGCTGTTAACTTGCCAGTTGTTCTGAATTTTGCGGTTACCTGCTTTTCCGGCAGCACATCCCAGTGGTGGGCAGTATATTTGGCGACTCCTTCTATGATCAGCAGTTGGCATCGAGGCAGACCAACGCTCTTTCTCACCAGGTGAAACTACAAATGAGCAGCAGCACAGACAGAAATCTAGTCCCTTAGTTGATGCTGACGTACAATTGTCTGGTTTCTAGCTGGAGCAGTTCAACATGATTGAAAGCCCCATCAGCTCCACCAGCCTTTACAACCAGTGCTCCACACTCAACTACACGCAGGCAGCAATGATGGGCCTCAGTGGCAGCAGCCTACAGGACTCTCAGCAGCTCGGCTACAGCAGTCACAGCAACATCCCGAACATCATCCTAACAGGTAGCAACACAACACCAGGCAATCCTGCACTTGGAACAGCCTCCACATTTCCGTAACCTAAAAATCCTTAAAAATGTTTCAGTCACAGGCGAGTCTCCACCGAGCCTCTCCAAAGAGCTGACCAATTCTCTGGTGGGTGTCGGTGATGTCAGCTTCGATGCAGATTCTCAGTTTCCTCTGGACGAGCTAAAGATCGACCCGCTCACCCTAGACGGACTGCACATGCTCAACGACCCTGACATGGTGCTCGCCGACCCTGCCACAGAGGACACGTTCAGGATGGACAGGCTGTAACTGAAGACGCTGGCTGTGGCCAAGAACAAGAAGGAAAAAAAAACACACTACGTTGTGAATGGAGAGAAACAAAGGGCAGGATGAACCCTCTCCCTCGTTGCATGGCCGTCCAGCTGTCCGACCTTGCCCTCGACTCTGCGAAAGCCCTTTTAAACGATGCGCCACCAAAAGATAACAGGGAAAAGGACATTCAGTGACTTCCTGGGGAGTGGCGCTGCTGTCATTTTGAATGAGATTGGTCGCTCAGCGCTTTCGCTAGCCTGCTGTGTTTACAGTGTACCATTACATGCCACATATATTCTAAAAATGCACATTTGACTGTTTTATTCCTTTCATATCCACGTTAATATTTACTCATTTGCTTGTAGCAGGAAGCTGCTGGGACATTGGGTTAAACCGTTCCCGTTATAACAGCTGTCAAAAAAAGATTTACAAAAAAGCCAAACAGCTGGTTTACTACGTGCAATCAGATGGAGCGGTTTCCCATGATGCCGTAACGGCTTTCTATTTCACACCCAAAGCTTTATTTTTGACAACCAAATGTTTTTCATCATTTTATGTTTTTGATGCATTTAAGTATTTTTATGTTGTATTTATTTCTTTATTTATAGATTTTATATTCCGTCCTATCATTTAAATTTGATGCCAAAATGCTCTGTAGGCATAGTGTACAATTGCACTGATGTAATTTGTGTCTTATTTATTACTTACTAACATATTTATATATGTGCTTGTAAAGCTACTTGGTTACTGAAGGAGTGCAAAACCTCCCCATAGTTGCTCTTTGGTGTTCGACGTGCCGTTCTCTGACGTAGGACAAATCCAACTATATCAAATGCTGCGTGCTCTAGAAATGGGTTGGTTTTACTCCACTAGAATTAACTTTTTCTGAGAAAATTATCAGGTATTTCTATTTAGCTAGAAAGCAAAAGAACACGTCCAAATTGACTTTCTGCCACTGAAAAGCCAGTACACACCCAGACTGAAGCCGTCTGTTTTTAAAACACAAAAATCTTAAATCTTTGTAAGTCGTCACTGTGAACTCACCTGATTTTGCCTTACATGAGTATTCTACTGTTCTACTTAAGTGTCTAATGTGACAACGTATTTTCTTAACTTACTGTAACATTTTCTTGTATTTGAGAGGAACCTAACCTTCAGTCAGTGATATTTGTGGTTATGTTGTGTAAGGTTTGACAAATCAATGTACTGTATTTTGTAGCGGTACAGTTTATAGCCAAATTGTCTTTTTTTTTTAAGTGGGGCAAAAAAAACAAAAAACAAGACATGAGGTTTGAAAGGTTAATGTATTTCAGAAGGAGTGCAATTATGGGGAGGCTTTTTGCTCCTGACAGGGAAGCTCTAACAAAACGCTACTGACTTCTTACTGACAACACCACCGAGTATTGGGGTGTAAACTGTTCTACAGTACAAGCTGCCAAATGTTTGTTTCATGATAATGATATTTTATGTCGAATGGGTGTCGTATACTACTACGTTTGAAGTGTACGAGTACCTAAGGCTCAGTTTAAGAAAGATTAAGAGTGAATTTATATATTTAATGTTTTTCTTGGAGTTTTCCAACAGGAATAATATTGACACCTATGCGTACATTAAACTAAAACAGTCAGGGATGGTGAAGAGTTTAAAAGTGTTTACAGCACCTTCTCAACAGAGACGAGTTTACAGGAGTTTCATCTGTTTTGCTAAAATCCCGTCTGCCCTGGCTTTTTGTCAGAGTTTCCCTGAGTGCAGGTCGATCTGTGGGATCACGCATGGTATTGTGTAACGTTTGTGTACAGACTAATAATGATTTACTCACCTTACGCACTGATGGGGACATGAAACCCCACGGTCGTTACAGGAATCACGTTTGGTTTACCGCACACCTCTGCTGTTGTACTGTTTGTTTCAGGTCAAGTGTCTGCCTGCTGTACTTCTCCATCAAAGGTTTGGTTCGTCTTTAACAGATCTGTGATTCCTATGCAACTGAGGCAAAAAATGACCCTTAAAGGAAAAATCCACCTCATATTTAATTATTTTTAACACATTTCTATTATTTAGCTGGATTTATACTTCTGAAGTTGTTGGAAGGGAAATGTTTCTTTGGACCTTACATAGAGATGGGATGAGAGAGGCTTCTTGGTATTTACTTTGGCACACACACAAATGTAGCTAATGAGGCTCCAGTGAGACATCGGCCTGCAAAACGTATAATCCTTATTGCTGTATATAAGTAATGAACTCTGATATGCTAACTTATATTTCTGCATTAATGGAAAAATATAGCATGACTTTGACTAAACATCTGTTATTTCCCTTAAAGGTTTGAGTGCAGCGGTGCTATGACAATCAGTGAGTGAAATCATATGCTGAACTATTCATCTTGAAGCCAGTAGAACACCTCAACCAAGAAGCATAAATCCAGCGTTACTTTAAAAAGATGATTTTAATGTATAATAGCTTAACTTTTACATACAGTCCTACATCTTTCATAGCTGTAACATATACGAACTGTACCTCTGCCTCTACCTTTCTTCCTGTTCGACTGTTTCTGCTCTAGGGAAAGAATCCTCGAATCCTAAGGGAACTGCTGTCAGACATGATTTATTGGTCATAACTCAGCTCAATTGCAGTTGCTAAAAATATGTGTACATTGATCCTGGGCCTGTTGTTCAGAAGGAAGAAAAATAAACCACTAAAAAGGCCAGAAGTCGATTGTGTATCAGATGTGTGGGATTTTTCCTTTAAGTCACGACATAGATGTATAAAACTCGTTCTCTGTGTTTCCAAAGGTTCTTGCTCCTAAAATAAGTTTTGTGTTTGAGCCAAACACAACAGTTTTGTTGCCAGTAATGTCAGTGATGTTGCGCTTTCCTTTCCTCTGATCCTGCCGACTCCATTCACTCTGACCTTGTACATACGCTATAGCTGAAACAAAATGCATGACTAAACTGACAGTCAAAACCTCTAAATGAAGGCCTTCTATAGCTCTGCGGGTTTGATTTGTGTAACATAATATCACAAAGTCTAAAGGGATGCATGTATGGGTTTCTCCTGTGCAACAGTTAACTCCTGTTAAGTGACTCTGTTACCTCCATCTCTGTATAACGCTACTCTGAATGATATAAGAATGTATTTCTTGTGACAGTGTCCTAGTTTTAGCCTGTTGCCAAATGTTTCTGGTTCCGGCACAGCTGGCCCAGGCTACTGCTGTCTCCTCAGTTGTCCCCTCTCGCCCTCTATGAAAAATCAGACTGTTGCTTGTTCTTTTTTCGTCCCTCTGTAGCATCTCGAGTACGGGTGTAAACACTCGAGGTTGGTACTTAAAGAACCCGCAGTCCGTCCGGCCCCTCCCGTCCGTCAGCACAGCCTTTTTGATCTGTTTTAGAAAATGGAAGCAGGTTCTGTCTTGCAGAAATTGGCACACACACTGATCTTTTGCATTTGTGGACGTGAATCTTCTGAAGCTCCTGCGTTACGCATTCTGCTGCATGACATGATGGAGCTGATTATGTCCCATGTACAGGACTCTGATCTTGCTATGCTGAAGTGGAGTATGTTGTAAGACATCAGATAAAGTTGTTTTGTTGTTTTCCTATCATGTCACGGTCTGGACTTGGTACAGTGTCCTTCAGTTTTGGTTTTTTTCGGGCAATGTTTAATCCACTAGTTGCTTGGCACTTTATGTGGCTTTCTGGCTTTTGAGCAGGGACTGTTCTGCCCGATGTGAATGCTGACTGTTTCACACCAGATGTATACTCCGGAGATATTTTCATGTCAAAGAAAAGATGAATCCTCTATTTTCTTTTGTACACTATATTCTGGCTTGTCTTGTTCTTTTATCTGTGGAGATTTTAGGGGATGCAAAACTAGAAAGGGCTTACTCCAGTGCAGCTTCCGCGCACACGTTGGAAAGGAACGCCGGTCCGAATGTAATTCTTTGTTGGTCATTTCCCCCTCAGTGACACTAGACTGATCTTAGTCGAGTAATATCATAAAAATACGTGACATGACATCCTGCCACTACCAGAGCACCATTAGCTGCTGCAACACAACACTCACTTTGTGCAAATTGCAGAAATTCTGAAATGTGTGTTACATTTTGTGGACTGAAGCCTGCAGTTGGTGTGCTGTGAGTTACAAAGAGAATTAATACGGTAACTCTAACGCTAGCGAAAGTTCAAACCTTTCTAGTTGGTGAAGGGCAATTCGCAGTCCATTAGTCAAACATGACACAGGCGTCAAAGTGCATTTCCTTCATTTTCCCATTTTCAGTCTACATCACCGCTTCCCTGCTTTTTTGTGCAATTATTTGTTGTTTATTTTTTGCACAGGCTACTTTTATGCTGCATTAAAAAAGAAACAGTAATGAATTTTGCCCCCAACTTAAAATAAGTGGTGTCCTGTATAGTCAAAAGTGTCTCCTCAGTCCCAGAACAAATGGAAAGAGTTGCTGCTCTGTATTTACTGCTTGTTTGCAGTGTTTTAGTCTGAATAAAATGTCCCTTTAATAACATTTTTTCCAAAACAATTCTATAATTCACAGAAACGTGTAAAAGGTTCTGGAAAAAACGCAATTTCCGTTCCACTTATCGCTTATAGTGAGAATAGCATTATATCACTGTTGTCCTGTAAACTGTAGTAAAAGATCTGTAGGTATTTATTTGTTGCCATGTGATTCTCTTTATGTGACCATTTGTTTATGAGATGAAAGTCAATTAAATTGAATGTGGAAGACAGATTTTCCTCTGCACATAGTCTTGATTTGCAGAATAAGTCTGACCGAGGGAAAAACATGGATGTGATTTGTGAAACATCACAGTGTGTTGCTGTGGACGTGCATGACGTTTCAGACCTGTTGTATACTGTCTTTGCTATGGTTTCTATTTTGTAACCTGTATTTCCAAATGCAAAATTGAAAAGATTATTTTGGATATGTGCATGCTTGTGAAATGTTCAGAATGTTGATTTCCACTAAAAACTGTTGCGTTTGAAGTCATGTCTGTTACTTAAAGTCATCTGGTTACTAGTTATATTTATAATATTTAATAATTACGGAAGACGAGACTCAACAGTGTATGAATGTGCACAGTCAGCTGTGTACATATCACATCACACCACAAGTAAAGAGACTTTAAATTTGCATTTATTCATTTGTGACAGTGCTTGCAATAGTTCTTCCTTCACAATATTTAAGTTGGTAACATTTTGTTGCTAAATTCAAACAGACAGTTTAACACTTTTATATCAATGTACCCCTCAGGAGTGTGATAATAGGCGTCGGGAGTCTGTATATGAATCGTCTATGGACTGAAGGTATTTCGGAGACCTCTGTTGAAGTCTGCATCAAACGCTGGGTTTTATTTCTCAGGCTCATTTCTGCACTGGAAATTGTTGCCAGTATCCACCTGGTTCAGCTGCTGCCTGTGTCTCAGGCCACCAGCTGGACCTGCTGGGCTCTGTAGGTGTCGAAGTCCTCAGGAAGAGTGTCTGAAAAAAGAGAAATCTCAGGTTAGTTCACGTTGAAGCTTAATGAACATAGAGCCTAAAAACACCTTTGACTTCACCCACCTTCACTGTTCACATCCACTTCCTGCTTGTTAAAGCTCTCTGACACTTTACTCACCGTTGCAGCGATATTTCAGGTTGGCCCAGATTATGTTCTCCTGGGAGAAGCAGAACACTCCTAGTCGGCCTCCTCTCATCGTGGCGTCAATGATGACGCCTGAGTCTGCCACCATCTTGGGACCCTCGAAGAAACGAACTCTGGGGACCAAAACGGAGCGAGGTGGAAACATCAAGAACAGATCATATGTAGATGTCAGTTAATGTACCAACACGCAGCAGGGAAGTGTGTTGTTCTGCTTTAGTGTCAGTCTGCGTGTCAGTACCGGATGTAGCCGTCAGCAGGCCGGTGTTGCAGGACCCAACGGTACGAGGTCTTGTCCTTCCAGCCAACGTTACGAGCATCTTTCCACAGGAGTTTCACCTGGTCGCTGGTGTCACCGGTGTGCCACAGGGCGTTCCTCAGGTTCTCTCCTGGACCCGTGTTCGACTTGACAGCCTTTTGAAAACATCACGTGAACGCAAGTCTTGGCAGTAGCTTCTTAGTCTTTATTAGTATTTGTGGAGCTGAACACTACCTTCAGCTGGATGCCAGGTTCTGCCACGGCTCTGAACGGGTTGGCCTGCCAGTAGATCTGTTCCACCTGTTTCCACATCACTACGTAGAAACTGGAGCTGTCCTGGTAGCCGAAGATAAATCCTGCGTAGTCGTCATCTGTTACTGTGTTTACATGAAACGTCCCTTCAAAATCCACACCGCTGAAAGCAGTGTAACCTGCGGGAGACATGGTGTCACTGGACAGGAGTAAGAGGTACCGCAGACTACTCTGAACCAATTCCCCTGAGCTCAGTGGAAATAAGAGGAAAAGAAGAACACTGACCTTCGAAACACGTTAATGACCATTTAAATATATAACACTGGACAAACCTAAGAGTTTCCTCCCTGTTTATATTCACTCTGCTAAGCTAATCAGCTGTTGTTGGTAATATCAATGTTTTCATCAGTCGTTTTATGCCAGAAAAGCTGTTTTCTTATTTCCTTACCAACAGCCAAACCAGGATCACTGTTCATAGTCTGGACGATCTCTCTTCCCTGCACAAACAAAGAGTGGATTTAGAAGAAAGTCAATTAAGATAAAGACGAAGTTCAGTGTAAATAAAAAGTGTAAACAAAACTGGAACCAATCGACCTGGTTCAGCACCACCCAGTTGGGGTCGATCTGTGCGTCTCCCTCTGGATCCAGAACAACAGTCTGATACTCCCTGAAGTCTGTGAGCGTGACCTCTGCGTTTTCTGGGCAGACGTCGATGGTGTCCACAATAGTGTCGTTGTCAAAGTCTTTCTCGCATACATCCCCCACCCCATCACCTGGAGGGACACATGCAGGGGTCTGTTTGGTGCACGGCAACGAAATACAGTATTTGGACTCATCTGGGGCATCACCCACCGTCCGAGTCTTCCTGCAGAGGGTTGAAGATTAGACGGCAGTTATCAGGACCAGGTGGCAGCAGGTCCGGGATGTTGTCATCGTCGTCGTCATCGTCGCACTCGTCTCCCTTGCCATCTTTGTCGGTGTCAAGCTGAGAGCTGTTGATGACGGCTGGGCAGTTGTCTCGAGAGTCTTGGTGACCGTCACCATCACTGCAGAGGTGGGGATAATTAAACCCTGTAGACAGGAACAGTAATAACTACGATGTCTGCTCATGACGTCACCTGTCCTTGTTGGTGTCACAGGGGTCTCCAATCAAGTCGTTGTCCACATCCATCTGCAAAGGTTAAATGAGTCATATTGTTAAGAAATCATCAGGACATTGAACCCAGCAGTGATTAAGCATTAAAGGTTAGTTTTGGCACTAGAAGAGAGCAGCACACGTAATTCCAAAAGGAAACGACAGCAGAACATGAGGCGCGTTGATGCTTTTTACCTGGTCGGGGTTGGGAACGTAAGGGCAGCTGTCGCAGGCGTCTCCCACTTTGTCTCCGTCTCGATCCTTCTGGTCAGCGTTGGGAACCCTTTTGCAGTTATCCAGGTGATTGAGAATTCCTGAGATGAAGTCATGCAATGAATGGAGCTTCAAAACTGTTATAAACTTATATTTGATCCTACATGTACCTCTCTCTAATCATGTCAACAGTTCTAATTACTGACATAATTATATCACATAGGTTCAGAACTGAAAACACTTCAAAATACTGACCATCACCATCGATATCTTCATCACACTCATCACCAAATTTGTCCACGTCTGTGTCTTTCTGGTCGTTGTTTTTGACAGCGCGGCAGTTGTCGCAGGCGTCTCCAAAGTCATCCTCGTCAATGTTCCTCTGGTCCACGTTGGGCACCAATACACAGTTATCCTGGGAAGATTTGCTTGACGTTCATTGCGTTGACAGGCTTGTGCATAATCTCTCCTTTTAAATTTTGTGAATACGTTTCATTTCCATTTTTCTCTCTTTGTGCACCAACCTGGGTGTTAGGGATCCCGTCTCCATCGGCATCCTCGTCGCAGGCATCTCCAATTCCATCGTTGTCTGTGTCTTCCTGACCAGAGTTGGGCACGCTGTAACAATTATCCTGAAAGCAAAGCAAACATCAGGAGTAAAAACTCAAAAGACTCAACCTACTGCTGCTTTGCTTTTGTATCGTGGATGTGAAGTGGACTCGCCTTGTTACAGTTTCTCTCAGGACAAGTCAGTTTCTCATCAGGAAAACCATCGATGTCAACATCAGGACCACAGATGTAGCCGTTTCCAGCCCATCCAACTCCACACTGTGACAAGGAAAACGCTGGGTTGTTTAAACAGCTTCACTGTCCCGCTGCTCATTACTGCATCTGGTGCTGATTAAGTTCCTAAAAAACGTGCAACCTCCACATGTTTAATCTGACCACATGAATCTTAGCATTTGCTTTGCTGTGACCTGACACTCGACTGTCCCCTCCCGATGGACGATGCAGTTTGCGCTGGCGTGGCAAGGGTTGGGTTGTCCGTTCCCGCAGGCTCGCTCAGGTTTACAGCCCTGTTTCTGGTCACCAACGTAGCCTGTCTTACAAGGGCCACACCTGTATGAGCCCTGAAGGAGCACCAATGAAGTGTTTCTACGTGATTATTGGAGCTGCTCTGAATGCAGATGCATTACTTTTACTGATTTGACCTTATACTCACAGGGGTGTTCATGCAGACGGAGTTCTCCACGCAGCCTCCATTGTTAGGGCCCTCACACTCGTTGATATCAGTACACACCTGATCAGGACAAATAGACAGAACATCCAATATCAGAGGCTGGAAACAAGTAAAGGCAGCCGTGTGTTTGGGTTTAACGTGGTTCTGTTTGCCTCAAAAGATTCTGCAAAATATTCTGGAAAGTGTGCACTGCAGCGTGCGTGATGTCAGCGCTGACCTGCTTGTTGGCGGTGGCGTAGGCGAGGCCAACGCCCTGGACCTGGGGGCCAGTGTATCCAGCAAGACAGGAACCACAGCGGAAGCCTGGAGACGTGTTGATGCAGCGCACACCCATGTGACACGGCATCACTGTGCACTGCCAGTGACACAGAGACATTAGAACAGAGAGCAGACGGTCAAGGAGACGCGTGTTCGGCTGCCTACCTCGTCCACATCAGTGCAGTGGGTCCCGTTTCCCTCCATGCCGTCAGGACAGGGTCCACACTGTTTTCCCTGAGGTGTTACTACACAGGCCACCCCTGGGTGGCAGGGGTTGGGCACGCATGACAACCCTCCCATCCCTGGAGAGAGAGAGAGAGAGATACGATACGATACGATACGATACGATACGATACGATACGATACGATACGATACGATACGATACGATACGATACGATACGATACGATACGATACGATACGATACGATACGATCTGTGGTACGTCACCATCACTGGCTTTGTGAGTGTCATTCCAGCATTTGTGAATGAAGCTCTAATAAACATAAACTCACCACAGGCTTCACACTCCATCACTGTGTTCTTCAGAAAGACAATTTCTTTAATCTGGAAAACAAGATGATTAAAACAAGTTGCAGTGTTTTGAGCATTATTTTTTCAGTAAAGTGAAGACGGGATTTCAGAAGCTGTGAAAAGTTGTGTTTTACCTGTTGTTTCAGAAACTCTTTAATCTCAGCCAGGGCCAGGTTCGTCAGTTTAATCTGAGTGATAATTTCTCCGTCTGGACAGAATCAAAGAGAATCAGGTGCAATTCAGCAGTGTCAGCAGAGCTGTCTCAGATGGGGATAGGCCTGGTAAACCCAGGTGTGGGAACGTCTGGCCGAGCTCTGTCCGTGTGGTTTTTAACTGAAATCTGGAAGAACGGAGGCTGGGAACATGGAATCAGAACAGCCCATGTTCAAAGCCTTGATTATGGCAGCGGCTGCGGGAACTGGGGCCAACTGAACTTTGTGTGAGTCTTCATGTACTGGCCGATGAGTTACACAGGTTCTCAGAGGGAGTCTCAGGGTCGGACGTGTCACCAAGTTGCTTGTGGGTTTCCAGTGTGGGGACCTCAGATCCGAAGATGCTGCACCAATATGAAACAACTTCCCACAGCGTGGGAAAGGTGGAGTGTTGGTGGGGGTGGGGAGGAGGGGGATCCTCTTGCACAACATGTTCGCCTGCTCATGTCTCATACATTCCTCAACCACCACAGGCCTCACTTGTATCCACGACCCACGCATTCGCTGAATGTTTTGATTCCTGGGGCTAAATTGATTTTCCAGAGATGGAACCATACAGGATTTTCTGGGAGTTACATTCTTCAAGCTGGATGCGAAAGTAGCGACGCTCTGCAGGCGCCACTGTGTCTAATTTTAAAAATACTGTTCGACTCCCTGCGAGACATTAACACGATTAAAGTATGTGAGAGCTTGTAGGCACGAAAAAGTGGATGACAGAAAACTGCACAAAATCTCTTCTCAGGCTAACGTGAGTTATGAAAGCGCTCACAGCAGATAGTGGGTGTCAGTCGGATCCTGAAGGACTACAGTACTTTCATGGAATGACCCACAGACCCTCCAACATCCCCTTCGAGCTTCAAGCTCTCCCCCCTGAGGAGATGTACAGTGTCCCTGCTTAAAGCAAATGTGTTCTTCTCATTAGCAGTGGCCTCCACAGCACAGAGCCACAAAATCAATCTGAACACCAGGCATTTTTACTCAGCAGAAAACAAACAGACAAACACATCCAGTAGATTCAAATCAGTGTAAAGGAGGTTTTTAATTTCCCTATAGCACAGCTTTTTACACAGCTGAAATGAAGTCAATACCAAGTCTAACACGATTTGCATAGTAGATCAGATTTCCTCTTATTGTTTCGCCTCAACATCGTTAAAAATGTGAAGATGAACTAATAAGCAGAAGAAGCCGCTGCTCTCACCTCTCTGTCCCGCTGCAACGCGTCCTCCCATGCAGAGCGCGCAGGACAGCATCAGAAACCTCAGCATGGTTGAAGGTCTGCTTCTGGTCAGCTCCAGAAACGTTTGTCTGCCCGTGTTCTCTACCCTCAGCTCAGGAACAGGGCTCCTCCTGCAAACCCGTGTCCCCCCTGACCTGGTTTTATATCCCACTCCGTCTAACGTCCCCTTTCCTTGGAAGGATGAGGGAAGGAGACTGGGGATCTGATTGCACAGTAGCATGGCAGCAGAATGTGTTTGTGCACAAGCAACAAATAGTTTGGTGTCTTGGGCTCTAGTCTCACATTTAATCCATAAACTGTGCCTTAACTGTAAACAGAAATGAAGCTGATCAAACAAAAAAAGCATCACCACTTCTTTGTTGATTTCTGTTATTTACAATGTCAGTCTTGAAATATAAACCTTTGGATTCATTTAATAAAAATGGATTCTTTAATAATGGGTTAGGTTTGTTTCTTTGTTTCTGCTTCATTTTGTAATAAACATAACAACATAATTTCCCTTTGGTGTTGGAATCTTGTTTATCATGTTGTTTTAAGCTACATTTCAATGGAAAAATCCATTGAAAACGAATTTGTTGAGCAACTTCTGCTTGCGTGCGTGCGTGTGCGTGCGTGTGCGTGTGCGTGCGTGTGTGTGCGTGTGCGTGCGTGTGTGTGCGTGCGTGCGCATGTGTCTTGATGGGTTCAGCAGATGTGGATGAAATACTTTGCAGTGAAGGTTTGGAGGTTTTTGTCAAGATGATGACAAATCCTCAGCGTCTCCGCTCCATCGGCCTCTACCTGCTGCCCGTGGTTCAGATAGGTCGGTTTGCTGAAACTGCAAATGTCAAGAAATGTCTGCATCAGTGTAGCAAAGTCAGTGAATTTTAAAGGTCAAATGCCTTGATTTCATTTTGTTTGTAATAGTTATTTATTAGTCTGTTAATATTTTTTTCAGGCTGAGTGTCATGAAGAGGAGGCATGTTTCATAACAGAAGTTGAATTGATGCTTATATTAAAGAGAGTTTCTTTGATTGACTTATACAAGGGCCTCATTATTAATATCATTTTACATTTATTTTGTTTGTTGATGTTTGAATGTAGTGCAGCTAAAATCTTTCTGTGCCATCAGGTTCAACATCATCTTTAAAACACATTTACAGATGATTAAAACTTGGACGACCTCGTGAACTGATGGATCAGAGATCTGAGAGCGAGCAGCAGCAGAGCCGCACATCTTTTACGCCCCTGGATAGGTTCTGCTGCTGTGAGGAATGCGAGGAGGTGAAAGGTCGAGAGTAAAGAACCTCCTGCAAACTTCATTAGTGATGGTTTATTGCTTGTTCGCAGGAATTTGAGAAGACGAGGTCCTGGCTGCAAGACGACCCCTGCGTCGCTGTGTACGAAGCATCTTTAATTATATAATCTTAACACTTACTTCTTAGATAAAGAATTAACAGAAGACAACTACAACTACAAGAAGATTTAGGAAAGAAAGAGAGTGAGAACGCTTCAAAAGTCAGCAGCCGATGGCTCCGCTACGGCTGCAGGAAAACATCTGGTACTGACTGAGTTGACATTGTGCAATAAAGGAACAGTTGGTGCCTTTTTCTTCCAAATTCTCACAAAATATTTTAGTATAATGTATATAACATATAATATATAATATTTCTAATGACCTTTTTATGTATGACCTTTTCCCCGAGTTAACAAGCAGCAATATTCTTCCTGAAAAGCAAAGCATTTAATGCTACTAATAAGAAAATAATGCTGCACAAATATTTAATTTAACCTTTACTGACGCATTGCCACACACCCTGTCTTTCTCCTGTGCAGTCACCAGATGTCTCTCTCATCGTCCCTTTCGTTGGCCCCTGTTCCACATTGACCTTCAGAGCATTTACCCATGTTTTCCCTCCTGTACTTCATCTCTCTCACTCAGATTTCTTCCCACCTTCCCCTGCCTGTAGCGGGACTGATGGTCTAACCTTGTCTAACTCTCCTAAAGGACAGTCTACATTTCTGTCCTTATTTCCACTGTACGTGCACTTGCACGTTTAAACACTGTTAAGGTTCTGGTTTAATACTCAGACATTATTGCTTTGAACTCTGCTCTGCCTTTAGAAAACACAGGGGGAAAGAGATGGACACACAGTTTCTCTTGATTTTATTCAAAGACATAGATTCCTCTTCATCTCAGTGTGAAAAGCAACAATGTTCTTTCACCTAATTCTTGATTCACATTGGAAATTCTTGTTTAGAGCCAGATTGATGCGATTCATTCTAAAAAGTAGCTTTTTTCTGTAATTAAATAAAGTTTGGTGCACCAAAAGTAAACCGCTGAGACCTGGTGACACAACTACCGGCGTGGAAAGACGACCAAGTCCTAATGAGCAGCGGAACATAGATGCAGATGTTAATAAGCTCATAAATAAATACAGTAGGTTTCGAATGTCCAGGTTGGGTTAAGGTGGGAAACATTTGCCGTAGTATTTACAGAGTCCTTGTGCTATGTAGACATGTGGGAAGCACCATTTGGCTCTGACAGACTGGCTCTCATTTGGAAAAACATCACACTGCTCCTTTCCCTTTAAAGGAATGGGAAGTCCCATCACGTGGGGGCCATGCGGGCGAGTGAGATGCAGTTCACCGGTGCAGCACGGCCTCCTACTCGGCTTTCTTGACCTTCCTCTTGCGAGCACCTTCGCTCAGATCCTCCTTGGTTTTGAGGGGAGAAGTCGGAGTGGCAGCGGCGGGGGCGTGATGATGGTCCTCCTCTGAGACACCCAGAGGGGAACCGAACAGCAGGTGGCAAACCCAGGACTCGATGAGGGCGAAGGGGGAGCCGTGAGAGTGCCGGGCGGTCATCACCACCTGAGAAGGCAGGAGGAGAGAGAGAGTCATCTGGCACATAGAAGCAAGGCCATCAGCTACACTGACTCACACTCTCACCTTGCTTGTGGCCATGAAGAGGGTGAAGACAAGGATGAGGATGCTCTTGGAGACTGGCAGCCAGTGAGCCTCCTGCAGCGTGAAGAGGATGGCTCCATACAGGCTGGCTTTGGTTGGGCTGCAGAGGCAAAACACAAAAGTCAAAAATGACTTTACAACTCATTCTACAGAGTCACAGTCCAAGTTCTGACCCTGAGTCTTGACTACACGTCTGAAAATGCCTCCCGTCTGTACACGCTCGGCAAGACGGTGGAGAAGAGGACTTACAATGACATGTTGAGGATCTCATTGGTCTCGGGCCTCCACACACCGCGCAGCAGCTGCTCAAAGTTGGACATGAGAGCCACTCCAGATCCTGAGGATAAAAATAGGCCGTGGAAAAAACGAGGGCAAGAAATTGTGTGTCTTCTGTCAATGCTCTCATTCTGCCTCCTTTAGGTCTGCAGCGTTTGGAGCAGGGACGCCTGCAGGGCCTCACTACTACAGCTGCAGCGCACCAGGCATATTACTGCTGAGAGATACAGTATGAGGTCGGGTCTAAACCCCAGACACCCAAGTAGGTTTGTGTTCGTAATACATCTGTTAGTAAAACCTAAGATTTAAACAGTTCCCGCTTGTCTGAACCATAAAGTATGTAGCAAATGCCAACCTTTGACGTATCCGACGATCACCATGATGAAGAAGCCGTGGTGGTAGGCGTGGTGAGCGTGGTGAACACCGGCGGCGATTTTACGAGTGCGGACGACTTCCTTCAGGGCGACCAACACCAGCTTCACGGGCAGGAAAGCCACACATTTATAGAAGAGGTTCAGTGGGCAGTAAAAGATGAGGTACCTGACGAAAGGGTGACATTCATGACATCATACCAGACGTACTGGACTTAGAGGCACTGTCATATATACTGCACATAATAATCATATAAGGACGTGCATTTTGTTCGAGTCACCACTTGACTTGACTGGGAACGGCTCTCACCAGACAGCGGAGGCCAGCAGGATGTGGCTGTTGTTTTGAAAGTAGTCGACGGGGCTGTGTCCAAGCATGACGTCAGCCAGGATGTAACTACCGAAGCAGTAGAGCATGGCACACAGCCAGGAGGCCACGGGACTCCTGCGCGAAACCTCCACCGAGCCTGCGACGCAGAAGACGAGACATCACCACAACATGGAGGCTGTGAACGGTGTGTGTAGGTGGAGTGGAGAGGGAGTGTGTCAGTCATGTGTTTGTCCACATTCTGTCTTTGGTTAAGAATGAGACGAGAGTTTCACAAGTCATATTACTGACAATTTATTTATTTTCTTTGGTGCAAGTTAAACTTTTAAACATTAAACATTTTTTAAAAAAATATTTTATTTACAAATTCATTTAATATTATGACATAAGCTTCCTTCCAAAAGGTCTAAATCCTGTTTCACGTGCTGGCATAACCGGCTGAGTCTGATGGCTTACCGCCAACAGTGTGAAGTATGATAATGTTTCCTGTTCCTTCAGCAGAAAACAGTTCGTTTATCAATGGATCCCTTGGGTGTCGTTGTGTCGTATCTATGTTTCACCCAGACGAACAGTTCAGTTCACGCCCAGATAAACAAACCTGTTTATCATAACCTAATATTGACTCAGGATAACTACCACTAACTGAATACTGACAATTAACACTCAACAAATTACTTCACAGCCTAAATACACACACATATACTGTATATACTGCAATAACCCCAGTATATATGTTCATATACTGTACATTAAACTTTATGTCGATATGATTTTTAGAAATACAGTAAATGTTAGTGTGGGTAAAGACCTGCCACTGTTAGAGCATTGTTAGAGACACAGTAAACTGAGACGTGATCCCAAATCTCCTACAACAGGTGGGTGACGGTGTCGTTGTGCGACTGAAAGCAATCTGATCCTGAGAAATACTGCCGCCCTATAAATATGTTCTGCTCAACTGCTCCTCCTGGCTTATAGCTGTCGCTGTCTTCACCTTTGACCCCTCACACTTGTGTCTCCACCCTGTGCCCATGCAAAGTTCATTCATGTGCTCCTCTAACATGTGAACTGTGTGACTCTACTGGGGCACATGTAGGGAAGGTCAAATGTCAGGTCGTCTTTCCTCTGGTGGCACCAGGACTCATTTGACTGTAAAATACTGAGATATGAACTGACATACACTCGTACAGGTGAAGTCACCGTTGTGCGTCAGATGCTACATGCAAATAATCAAATGTTTAGCATTTAGCTCACACGAGCTACAACATGATTCAGAATTCTTGTATAACTTCACCTAATATTTCACCTCAAATACAAAACTCATTTGTTTTCTTCTCACCTTCGCCTCAGTTTGTCAGACACACAATGTACTAAACACAATGTACACTACACAAGGAGAGTGGACGAAGACCATTAAACCTTCCTGAGTTATAACTGTTATGATCAACCTGATATATGTTCCTCATTTACAGAGCGTGTTCTACTGTACAGTCCACTTTACTGTTTAGCTGTATTAATGTACGTCTGAACCTGGATGGTTCTGCACTGACTGCACGTCTCAGGAACAATAAGATCGTCCTGGGCTTCATCTTATTTCATGTTCAAGAGTCACTGTAAATAGCACCCAACTGCAGCAGAGGGGCTTCAGAGGCCCACGGCCACTGTCTATTTCGGGAGCTTCTATTTATTGCCTTAGTCACTGGAATGCAACAGCCTTCTCTCAGGTTTCATTCTCCTCAGACTCTGTTGCTCAAATTAGGGAAATCTTGGAAAATATCAGACATTAGCCAAAGCTCAGTGGTTTAATCCGTGATTGTCCTATAATGCAGACGAGGTCAGGCTGCAGCAGGAACAGACGTTCCCGTATCAAGCATGCAGAGCTGTGGAGTTTATGTAACAGGTCATGCTTTATAAGGCCGGGGTCCTAGAAAAGATAACAGCAGCATAAGGTCCGTGTAAGGCTGCCAGAGCAATAAATATACACGATTTCACTCAAACGTTCTCATTTTAAACTAGTGAGTCCTCGCATGTGTTTAACGTGAGCGTTGTTGTGCTTAAAGCCCTTTCTTATCACGTCCTCAGTGTAAATAATAATAATAATGATAATTACGCACATGTCTGTGCACCTGCCAAACACGCGCGATATAACCAAGCTTTTCGACTTTAATACGTTCACGTGTAACAGCTCGTCAAAATAAATCCGATTTCAAGTTGAACAGAAAAGTGAGAAACATACTGACCTGGCTCATACTTGAGGTAGAGGATTGACACGATGTAATAGGCGAGATCAAACACAGGAAACATTCCCATTTTGGAGAAAGCCTGGGCTAAATCGCCCAAGTTAAGAACTGTCAGCACATCCATGGTGTCTTTCGATGAATCTCTGTGTCCTTGTTGTTGTTATCGTTGTGTTTTTTTCTTACTCCAACAGCGCCGTCTGGATAGAAAGCCCCCCCAACCCGGTCCACTCTC
This sequence comes from Macropodus opercularis, assembly GCA_030770545.1. Classification (NCBI taxonomy): domain Eukaryota; kingdom Metazoa; phylum Chordata; class Actinopteri; order Anabantiformes; family Osphronemidae; genus Macropodus; species Macropodus opercularis. Next base: position 6,111,655 of record CM061092.1, read on the forward strand.
CACCAAGCCCCCCGGTCTCAGCAGTGAAAGCCTGGGACACTCAAGCCTCCTATTAATACCGCTCATCTCCACAGCCTCAGCATCATCGCCATCCTCCCGTGCGCTCCGCGCCAGCTGCTTCGTTTCTGAGGCGACAGGAGCGTTTACGCGTCAGCTGTTGGAGAGTTGAAACAAAAGCTTCCTGTCTTCATCGTCGATATTTTACTGAGCCACAAGGCGACGGGAGGTTTGAGCGTTGGCTCGAGAAACAGTCATACGAGCACAAGTGTGTTTAAATTAGGACAAATTGCCTATTTATGTCTAGATTAAAAAAACAGATCCGGATCAGATCCTGCTGCACTGAGACTTGCTCACCGCAGCATTAAGTGACATCACCGCGTGTCTACCTTCTCCAATAAGACGCAGAAATAATATTTGATCAAACCTGATGTGCAATAAAACCCATTAAAATAAACAGCAACAACTCAATGTGGGCATTTTTAAATTCAAGTGAGCCTGTTTTTTCCATTCCTGTTTAAAATGCCTTTTGACCAAAGCAATGCCTTTTAACACCGCCAGGTGGGGATAAAGTGCTCGAAATGTAAACATTTTTTACATAATATTCAATTCTCAGACACCAAGAAGTTTGTTACGCCATCTATGATTCAAAATGATTATAGAACAATTATTTTTAGTCGTTGCCTTTAATAAGGTGTGGCATGAACATGGAGATCTCTAAAATGTCAACAGCGAAAAATATTATGACATTTCCTGTCCATCAATCCACATTTAGGTTAATTTAAATTGTCTTATGTAGATAAACAATATAAGAAAGTCTTGTTACATATTATTAACAGTGGCGTGTGTCTGGAAGAGCAATGTATTGTTCGTTTTACGACGAGTGCAATGCGCAACCACTGAAATCCTATTGGACAAATTCCTGGTTGCGTGCGCAGACGCGGAAGTGAAGCGTTTCTGTGATGTGATCAAGATGATCGGAGATCTGTTGATATTCGGGTAATTGTTTAAACATCTGTTTTGTTTTCACAAAGACACTCGCTTGTACAGATTTGTTCTAAAGCAGAGTTACTGTTCACGGTGTTACTGATTCTATGACGGTGTATCACGCCAAATTAAAAGCTAAGTGGCTTTGTGCTAATGCCAGCTCAGCAGCTAGCGTTAGCTCAGCAGGTAAATAAACTCTCCAGTGTCATTAAACCGATCGTGCCATGTCTTTTTCTCTCCAGGACCTTGCTGGTGAATGCCGGAGCTGTGCTAAACTTCAAACTGTGAGTGTCTCAGCTGAACCTTTTCTCTCGTTTTTCTTCGTACAAATGTTAATATTGTCTTTACGTTTCTGCTTCTCATTTTTATATTATCTCTACATGGACTGCAGAGGGTTGTCAGTCCTCATTTAATGTCTGTGTTTATCAGGGTTCCGTTATCTTCTTAGTTCGATGTTTCTAGGAATACGTACGTTAATTAGTGTTTCTGAAATTAGATTAAACTGTGAAACAAAAAGCAGAGAAACCTAAAAATGACACGAACTGTTGACGTGTTGCAGCAAAAGGAAAGAGTCCCAGGGCTTTGGAGATGAGTCCAGAGCACCAACGACAGGTGTGTATGAATGATACACAGAAGTGGAAGTAAATTACATGTGGAAAAGGGTTTGTTACAGTTGTCTATGGTTCTCAAAGCGCTGTCTGATTTCAGGTGACAACATCAGAGAGTTCCTGCTCAGTCTGCGTTACTTTAGGATCTTCATCGCTCTGTGGAACATCTTCATCATGTTCTGCATGATCCTGTGAGTAAATATGATGAACATACCACTCTCTCTTTTTTGTTCTTGCAGAGATAGGCTTTTATTAAACATCAAAACAACATTAAAGTTTAATGACATGATTTAGAAGGGGACGCTTTGTAATAAAAACTTGTCCTGATGAATAACTCAAACTAAGTTTTCAGTTAAGTTTATTTATTTAGCACCAGATCACAACAAAGTTAATCTCAAGGCACTTTATACAGTAAGAGCTTATAGAATCCAAAAATACATTCCATACAATATTATATAATTATATAGAAAACCCTCACAAGTAAGTGATTGTATTGTATTTACTCTTCAGTAAAAAGGAGTGGTTCAGAATTGATTACAGTATGTCTGGTTAAACTACAGTTAAAATGAAAAACACAAATTTAACTCATAAACCTATTATTGCATCAGTTGTAACAAAACTAAGTAATTCTATTAAAATATATTGTTGTCTTTCATAAATGTGATACTAATGTTTGACTGTCTTTACTTCTCACAGATTGTTTGGATCATGATGAACATCTGATATGACAAGACTTCCACTGGGATGATGGCTCAAAGAGGACTCACTAAACTTTTCCTTTAGTCCTTCCTGTTCATCTGGTCCTTTTAACTGTAATTAAGCTTCATTTTCTTGACTGTACTTACTCAAACGCTAAGTCTCCCTCTGTTTGTACAGGAATTTATAAATCATTGTGTTTATTCTGTCTTATAAAACTTGTTACATATTAGATTGTTTATGCTGTCACTATAAACCCTCCTGCCTTTGCTGGATAAGTGTTGTCCTGTGCTCTTGTGCTTCATTATACATCAGAAGTCATTTTCTGTAGCACCTTGGTTTGCTTTTTGAATAAAAGTTGGGGTTAAAATGGCGGACAGTCTCGGTAACAGGCTGGCTTGTTAGCTGTCTGTCATAATTTTTCGCGGTGATCAGTGACCCAGATTTGCTCCCCATGGCCTTGTTTGCCCATAGAGAATATTTTACAGTTTAAAACATTAACAACCAATTAAAATATAGGTTGTCCATTACGTCTGGGCGCATGTGTTTTGAGTCAAATTTGTAAATGCTATGTAAATGTCTCATTCCTAATAAAACTTCAGTTTTCTTATTTAATGTGGTAATTGTCTTGACCCAGGTTACACGTTTATTCCGTTATTTTGCTGTGCTGCTACTGGCCCAATCTAACTGTATGTAGAGTTGCGTATACGGTTCTTCACACTATAGGTTAATATAGGTAAATCGTAATGCTTCAAAAAGAACAGCTGTAACTTTTAATTGAATAATACCTGTTTGTATTAAACAGTGTTTGTTCAGCTAGTCTCTGCTGACCACATCAATGCTGATGTTAGCCGCATGGATGATTTGACTGTTACCTCTGTATTATTAGAGGTTAGTGCTCTGTTAACACATGGTACAAGCAGTGTGATGCTTTGGGTAATGTTCTGCGGGAAACCTTGAGTGCAGCCATCGATGTGGATGTCACTGACAGGTTTGTTGACCATTGACATCTGTTGATAAAAATTGTATTACAATCATTGGTAGAATGAGCTGAACAAGCCTGACCTCACAATTTACTTGTAGGATCTGCTGTTAACATCTTGGTGCCAGACACCACAGCACACTTTCAGTGATCTAGTGGGTTCCATGCCTGAGGTCAGGAATGGCCACAAAACTAGACCCAGCACAATATTAGGCTGGTGGTTTATAGATTAGGCAGATGACTTGGAACACAAAGCCAAAGAAAACCCTGAGCAGACCCTAAAGCCAAACAGGAACCCAAACCCAGCGTAGAGAGGTTCAGTGAATGAGCAGTGGAAGGTGTAGAGGTGGGTCAGCATGTCAGAGGACACTACGTAGAAGGACAGTGTGCCAGCAGCGTGGTCCACATACACCGCTACTCTGTTTGAATCAGAGGAGGAAGAGGTGTGGAGGACGACCTCTCTGTTGTTGTGCCACACAGAGTAACCACCAGCAGAGCAGCACAGACTCCACGACTGCTCATTTCCCCCAAACCGGCTGTCGGCTACGCCGCCTTTCCTCTTGATTCCTTGATAGCTGACTGATATCAGATCCTCTCCTTCCCACTCAACCTCCCAGTAACAGCGGCCAGTCACACGATCTGTACACAGCAGCTGACAGCAGAAGTCAAATCTGTCTGGGTGATCTGGGTATGACAGGTCTTCTAACGTCCACGTCACCTTTCTGTTGCTGTCGGACAGGATCAGGTTTCTGTTTGCTGTGTTTGGGTCCAGAGTGAGTTCACAGAAATCTGACAGATGGACATAAGACACTCATTAGAGATAATATCACTTATATTTTCATCAACGGCTGTTTTGCTGCTATTTCAATCTTGACCCATAGCATCAGTTAATATTTATTACTAAGGTAAAAAACACACTTACACTTTCTCAGGCCTGGTTTCAACCACTGCTCTCCACGCGGCTCCAACCTGAAAGCAGGAGGTTAAGTAAAGAAAACAATGCAGCATTCTGCCGGCTGCAGGAAGCTTCCTCTTACGTGAGAGTGTTCAGCTGCCAGTTTGGATCCTCTAGTCCAGCACGCAGCACCTCTTCCCCTGTCTCTCCTGGATGGTTGTAGCTGAGGTCCAGCTCTCTCAGATGGGAAAGACTGGAGCTCAGAGCTGAGGCCAGAGATTTAAAACCTTTCTCTGTGATCAGACAACCTGAAAGCCTGCAGACACACAGGACAACAACTTTTTTCCTCCAGCTCTGTGAGTCTTACTTCATTACTAAAACGATATGTTGAATCCTGACCGCAGAGTTTCCAGAGAACAACTCTTCAGTCCAGCAAACAGACACTTCACTCCTGAGTCTTCAAGGTTGTTGTTGGTCAGGTCCAGCTCTCTCAGTCTGCAGAACCCTGAGCTGAGAACTGAGCACAGAGTTTCACAGCTTCGTGCTGAGAGGCTACACAGACTCAGCCTGGAGGATCAACAACACAGACAGGGGAGACATGACATTTGTCTTAAAGCATCAGTTTCTGTAATAACTGTAGGTGAGAAGGAATCTTGTGTTGTCTTAGTTGTGGTTTAAATTGATTGTTTACCTGTTTGCTTATGACTGACTGACAGACAACCTCACCCTTAGTCTGACAGTCTGCCTAGCGTATATTTCCTATTTTAGGCTCGAGCTTGAGACCCGACATCACTTTCGTGACTGATTTACTCGACCAAGCTGCTGATGACTGACTGTGTCTGACTGATTGTGTTCTATTTGATTCAAATTAAAACAAAAAACACGTTATCAGAGCTACGACAATAATGTGGGACGCAAGGACAGAAACAGTAAACATGTCAGGTTTTCTACAGCTCACACTGAGATAACGGTGGTAACTCAGGTGCTGTTATTGACGACTGACGTGAATAAACATGAGATTCAGTAATGCTGATAGAAGCTGTTATGTCTGTAGGAGGCAGTAACATTTCAACATCTCCAAACATTTGTTGTGACCTTGTAGCAGAATCTAACCTGAGAGCTTCCAGAACACAGTCAGGACTCATCAGTCCAGCAGTGAGAAGCTTCACCCCTGAGTCCTGAAGGTCGTTGTTGCTCAGGTCCAGTTCTCTCAGACTGGACGACTGAGAGCTGAGGACTGAGGAAAGAGCTTCACAGCTTCTGTCTGACAGATTACAGCCACTCAGCCTGAAACAGTGAACAGAATAAAGGTTAGATGCCTTCAAACACTTTCACCTGTCGTAAAGATAATTATGCGAAACTTGACAAACGGTGAAAGTTACCACGGTATAAACAGCTGAGTCCTCCCTCATATTACGATGGAGGCCAATCAACACCCAACATGGCTTCTGCTCATATATCATATATTACTTTGCACTTACTGGGCTTTTCTGGAGGCTTTCACCACTGGCAGCAGCTTCAGCAGAGCCTCTTCTGAAGCTGAATATTTGCTGAGGTCAAACACATCCAGTTCTTTGTCTGATGTCAGCAAGATGAAGACCAGAGCAGACCATTGAGCAGGAGAGAGAGTCCTACTAGAGATGTTTCCTGAGCTCAGGAACCCCTGGATCTCTGCTACTAAAGTCTGATCATTCAGCTCGTTCAGACAGTGAAACAGAACGATGCTCCTCTCTGCTGAGGGAATCTCCTCAATCCTTCTCTTGATGTATCTGATATTCTTCTGTTGCGTCTGTGAGCTACTTTCTATCTGTGCCTGCAGACCTCGAAGCAGAATCTGATTCTTTTCCAGTGAGAGGCCCAGGAGAAGGCGAAGGAACAAGTCCAAGTGTCCGTTGGGACTCAGCAAAGTCTCGTCCACTGCACTTTGGTAGAAGTTTGTCACTGCAGATTCTGGACTTCTTGCTGGGGTCGTCTTGAAGAGCAGTTGTTCTTCTGACAGTAGATTGACTCCAGAGTTGATGAACGTCAGATGGACGTAAAGAGCAGCCAGAAACTCCTGAACGCTCAAATGAATGAAGCAAAAGACCTTCTCCTGGTACAGCCCGCTCTCCTCCCTGAAGATCTGTGTGAACAATCCTGAGTACACGGAGGCTGCTTTGACATCGATGCCACACTCTGTCAGGTCAGAGTCATAGAAGATCAAGTTGCCTTTTCTCAGCTGCTCAAACGCAAGTTTTCCAAGGGACAGAATCATGTTTTTGTTCTCTGGACTCCAGTGTGGATCTGTCTCCGCTCTGCCGTGATACTTGATGTTTGTCAGTTTGGCCTGAACCACCAGGAAGTGGATGTACATCTCAGTCAGGGTTTTGGGCAGCTCTGCTTCCTCTTTGGTTTTCAGCGCTTCCTCCAGAACGGTCGCAATGATCCAGCAGAACACTGGGATGTGGCACATGACGTGGAGGCTTCGGGACGACTTGAGGTGGGAGACTATTGTTTCGGCCAGTTTCTCCTCTGGGAATCTCTTCCTGAAGTACTCCTCTTTCTGTGGGTCGCTGAAGCCTCTCACCTCTGTTACCATGTTAATCAGATCACATGGGATCTGACTGGCTGCTGCTGGTCGTGTGGTGATCCAGATGTGAGCAGAGGGGAGCAGTTTCCCCCTCATTAGGTTGGTCAGCAGCACATCCACCGTGGTCACCTCTGAGGCATCAGTCAGGATGTCGTTGTGTTGGAAGTCGAGGGGAAGTCGACACTCGTCCAAACCATCAAAGATAAACAGGACATTGAACTCTTCAAACCTGCAGACTCCTGCTTCTTTGATTTTAATAAAGTGGTCGTGGATAAGCTTCACTAAACTGTACCTCTTGTCTTTTAGCACGTTCAGCTCTCTGAAAGTAAAGGGGAACGTGAAGTCTATGTCCTGGTTGGACTTGCCTTCAGCCCAGTCCAGAGTGAATTTCTGTGTGAGGACTGTCTTGCCAATGCCAGCTACTCCCTTCATCACCACTGTCTTAGTCGTCACTGGCTGGGGGTAGGGTTTAAAGATTTCTTTGCAACTGATCGTAGTTTCTTTTTGGATTTGTTTCCTCGATGCAATTTCAATCTGTCTGGTCTCGTGCCTGGCGCCGACCTCTCCGTCCCCTCCCTGTGTGATGTACAGCTCTGTGTAGATCTGATTCAGAGGAGTTGGGTGCCCAGTTTTAGCAGTGCCCTCAAATGAACAGCAGAAACTTTCCTTCAGATTCGATTTGAGTTCACGCTGGCAAACGGCAGCAATAGTTCCTGTATAAACACACAGCAAAAAATTAAATGACTGCATTCCTACTCGCCCTGCTTCTTGACTAGCTTACAATCGGGCGAGAGACGGGGCCCACCATGGCAGGGCACATAAAGGCACAACTACCCCAATTAACTTAATCGAATGTCTATTTTTTTGGACTGTGGGGAAAAAATCGTAATACTCTGAGAAAACCCACGCAAAGAACATGCAAACTCTGGACAACCCTGGATTCATGCCCAGGACCTTCTCTCTGTGAGTGAAGAGAGGTGACAAGTAACCAGGCTGCCCAAGCACATTTATATAAAATGTAAACACAAATCACAGCAAAAAGTGAATTCACGCATTACGAGAAAAATCTTTTGTTAACCGTTTAAGGTCATTTTTGATATGTTTTAACACCATTTGTACAACATTGATTTTAATGCCACACTCACAAAAGCGGCCTCACACTTGCAAGCTAAAGTAAGTGTTTAAGTGATTGTCTAAATCCACACAGTACATACATAAAGCGTGTACCACTGGAAAATGTTATTGTGCCCTTTTATATCAACCCTCTGTTAAAAATTTTAGAATGACTGGTTCAAACTTTTCCATAAATTTGACCATTTACAGACGTCCTTACTGCTCTGCAGACGATTCGCCAGCTCCACATTGTTCATCTTCAGGAAGTTCAGCGTGATCTTCAGAAATGCCTCTCTGCTGGAATCATCTGCCATCGGCTCATCCACCTCCGGACACCCTAAATAATGTGAACTCAGAAATGTCTGGTGTCTCTTGAGTTCATGTCTCACAAAATTAATAATGTTGTCCTCCAGCTCCTACAAGAAAACAGATTTGCAGGTTGTTAGAGCACAGAGTAAAATGTTACATTGCATGTTTTTGTCCGTGTTGTGTTTGTACAGACCGTAAATATGAAGGCCACCTCTGTGCGCCAATCCTGGGCAGACTGACATCTGTTGACACAAAAATTAAATCCTACATGCTCACAAAACTCACGGAATGAATAAAGTGTGTCTTGGTGCACAGTTGTTCTCACACTGTATTGTTGTTTTTCTTTCATTTAGAGAAACAAATGATTGCTTCAAACTGGACATAATCTGCATTGAGAAAAATATTGCTTTACTGGAAACCTGAGTGAACTAACTGTCGTTTATTCCCAGCCGTCAACAGTCATATTGTTACACTACTCCATTGCAGAGTTTGTTTTCTGGAGAATGACCTTGAATGGGAAACAGTTGTAATTCGTCAAAACATGCTCTAAAAGGTTACATTTTCAACCTACTGCACATGGTGGGTCGGCTTGTCCTCCACAGCAAAAAATGGAGGCTCGTCCATTGAAATATCGCTCTTCTCATACATGGCTGGATCCAGATTGGGATTTTAAACCTCTGTGTTTCCAAACTGTTTTATAGCACAGTCGATACTTTAACACAAAGGAGAGCAAGGTTAAAAGGTGCACACATTTTAACACAGTTTAATTAATTAAAGTTTAATTACAAAAAAGCCTGAATAGTTGCAGTTCTCATGGCCAGATTTGAAGGGATCAGGCCTGTAAATAGGTGCCACCATCACAGATGGTGGTTAGAATAGACACACATATATATAAAATGGATACAATGTATTTTACTTTAGACATATTCATAATAAATAAAGCACCAGTGACCAGTTAGAAGAGCTTGAGCTCACAGGTGTTAACTTGCGTAAATAAACCTTTGCATCCATGTTTTCACGTTTTAACGCGTTGTCTGCTGTGTCCAGCTCTGAGAGCTAAACGACACTCAGCTCAAAACTTCTCCCTCCTCATCTGTGTGAGACGTGACTATGATGAAAACACAGCAGTCGCCATCACTGGGGCTCCAGGCTGTGACGCAACATGTCAGCGACTGCGAGGGAGAAACTAATACATACAATGACGCGACTTCAAGTTGCTGGGGTCGAGGGCTCGATGCCACATCGCTGCCGAACTGACACGAGCCTGAAGCCTACGCTGCGGATAAAGGAGCGGCTGTCAACCGTCCTACTGCAAACCTCCCTAAATAACGGATCGTGGTTCACTTGCACCAAGTTGGAATCACATGGTAACGCAACGGTTATTGTTGAACCAAACCGCATTTTATGATGCCGATAAGCGTCAGAAGTCAAGTACAATACCTGCAGTTGAAGAAAGAACAGGCGATTTTAATCCCCACCGACCCTTCTGAAGCGAAGTGTGACGGGGCGGCGCGTCCCCGTCTGCAGCTGCGCTCGCGTTTCCGTGGTCAAATCAGCCGTCGCTGGATTTTAAGTGCGGGACTCGCGCGAGAATTACGGTAACAGTATCGCGGTCGCTTAGAAAGACTGAGAGACTCAGTGCGCGTGTCCGGTCACCAGGAACCGGACCCGCTGCAGGTTCTGTTACGGGTTTTGTGTTTGCTATGGCACAGCTGTGAATTTTCAGGTTTAGCGCTGAGAGACGCTGTTGAGCTCTAACTATGTTTGCAAGTTATTGTAAAATTGGAAAGAAGAGTGAATCTGACTTAATAAGTCCTAATGAATTCAAAACCGTAAATTATTTCATATTAACTGATGGCAGAGGTTGGTTCCTTTTATCCAGGATAAAAAGCAACAGTCCAACTCATCAAAACACGAGCTGAAAAAAATACAGATAACTTACCACACTGTGCTTTTTAGGCGAGTTATTAAAAAGTCGACACTTTTATGTTTTTTACAATACCTCGAGATTAAGAAAACACACCTGACTCCGTCGATCCTGCTGGAGAGACGTGAAGTCCTGCAGAACGGCAGCGCTGCTTGACCTGCTCAACCCCTCAACGCAACGTTGTCAGGATGTTGGACCCCATCATTTTTTTCAGTCTGCCACGAAATGCAGAGACGACGTAAAGACAACAACTTACGAACGAGCTGTGTCTTGTGTCGCTACTGTGCTTCCTGTGTGTTTTACAATAACCTGCTTATACGTTTCTGGTATATTTCATGTTCATTGAACTTTTTAACAGCACTGGTTTCCAGTTACTAGAATCAGCCCCACATTCACTGGCTGCTGTCTCTGCAGTTTGTTTTTCCTGTCTTTATGTTGAACTGAAACCACACCATCTCCCCTCCCTCATGTTGCTGTGGGACCTTGAAAAGCAGAGACTTTGCTCTCACCGTCTTCTTCTGACTGTTATCTGTGTTTATGAACCCAGCGCCCGCAGATGTTACTGAACAAATGTTAGTTTTATTTATTTGTCCACCACACATTCATATGGAAAGATAGACATTTCACAAAAAATAAGAATAAATGACAGTCTAACTACATCAAACATAACTCAGTGTTAACACAACATAAATTGTTTCTCTTAACGAATTTTTAGAAGAAATTGACATAATTACTAAAGCAACTAATCATTAAAACATTTATTTGAAGAAACCAAAGATATGTTGAGTATACTTGGCTAATACTTCGCCACTTTTAGTTCATAAATGATTACTGTTTTATATGAAAGGAAAGACTGAACCATGTCATATACACTGGAGGCTCTACACTGAACACAGACTCAGTGAAAACCCTGAGCAGACCCTAAAGCCAAACAGGAACCCAAACCCAGCGTAGAGAGGTTCAGTGAATGAGCAGTGGAAGGTGTAGAGGTGGGTCAGCATGTCAGAGGACACTACGTAGAAGGACAGTGTGCCAGCAGCGTGGTCCACATACACCGCTACTCTGTTTGAATCAGAGGAGGAAGAGGTGTGGAGGACGACCTCTCTGTTGTTGTGCCACACAGAGTAACCACCAGCAGAGCAGCACAGACTCCACGACTGCTCATTTCCCCCAAACCGGCTGTCGGCTACGCCGCCTTTCCTCTTGATTCCTTGATAGCTGACTGATATCAGATCCTCTCCTTCCCACTCAACCTCCCAGTAACAGCGGCCAGTCACACGATCTGTACACAGCAGCTGACAGCAGAAGTCAAATCTGTCTGGGTGATCTGGGTATGACAGGTCTTCTAACGTCCACGTCACCTTTCTGTTGCTGTCGGACAGGATCAGGTTTCTGTTTGCTGTGTTTGGGTCCAGAGTGAGTTCACAGAAATCTGACAGATGGACATAAGACACTCATTAGAGATGAAATCACTTATATTTTCATCAACGGCTGTTTTGCTGCTATTTCAATCTTGACCCATAGCATCAGTTAATATTTATCACTAAGGTAAAAAACACACTTACACTTTCTCAGGCCTGGTTTCAACCACTGCTCTCCACGCGGCTCCAACCTGAAAGCAGGAGGTTCAGCCTGTAATCAGACAGTAAAGAAACAATTCTGCCGGCTGCAGGAAGCTTCCTCTTACGTGAGAGTGTTCAGCTGCCAGTTTGGATCCTCCAGTCCAGCACGCAGCACCTCTTCCCCTGTCTCTCCTGGATGGTTGTAGCTGAGGTCCAGCTCTCTCAGATGGGAAAGACTGGAGCTCAGAGCTGAGGCCAGAGATTTAAAACCTTTCTCTGTGATCAGACAACCTGAAAGCCTGCAGACACACAGGACAACAACTTTGTTCCTCCAGCTCTGTGAGTCTTACTTCATTACTAAAACCATATGTTGAATCCTGACCGCAAAGTTTCCAGAGAACAACCCTTCAGTCCAGCAAACAGACACTTCACTCCTGAGTCTTCAAGGTTGTTGTTGGTCAGGTCCAGCTCTCTCAGTCTGCAGAACCCTGAGCTGAGAACTGAGCACAGAGTTTCACAGCTTCGTGCTGAGAGGCTACACAGACTCAGCCTGGAGGATCAACAACACAGACAGGGGAGACATAACATTTGTCTTAAAGCATCAGTTTCTGTAATAACTGTAGGTGAGAAGAAATCTTGTGTTGTCTTAGTTGTGATTTAAATTGATTGTTTCCCTGTTTGCTTATGACTGACTGACAGACAACCTCACCCTTAGTCTGACAGTCTGCCTAGCGTATATTTCCTATTTTAGCTTGTCAGATATCATCACTCTGTATAAACAGGCCTGTGTGAGCTTGGGACCCGACATCACTTTCGTGACTGATTTACTCAACACGTCATCAGAGCTACGACAATAATGTGGGACTCAAGGACAGAAACAGTAAACATGTCAGGTTTTCTACAGCTCACACTGAGATAACGGTGGTAACTCAGGTGCTGTTATTGACGACTGACGTGAATAAACATGAGATTCAGTAATGCTGATAGAAGCTGTTATGTCTGTAGGAGGCAGTAACATTTCAACATCTCCAAACATTTGGTGTGACCTTGTAGCAGAATCTAACCTGAGAGCTTCCAGAACACAGTCAGGACTCATCAGTCCAGCAGTGAGAAGCTTCACCCCTGAGTCCTGAAGGTCGTTGTTGCTCAGGTCCAGTTCTCTCAGACTGGACGACTGAGAGCTGAGGACTGAGGAAAGAGCTTCACAGCTGCTGTCTGACAGATTACAGCCACTCAGCCTGAAACAGTGAACAGAATAGAGGTTAGATGCCTTCAAACACTTTCACCCGCCGTAAAGATAATTATGCGAAACTTGACAAACGGTGAAAGTTACCACGGTATAAACAGCTGAGTCCTCCCTCATATTACGATGGAGGCCAATCAACACCCAACATGGCTTCTGCTCATATATCATATATTACTTTGCACTTACTGGGCTTTTCTGGAGGCTTTCACCACTGGCAGCAGCTTCAGCAGAGCCTCTTCTGAAGCTGAATATTTGCTGAGGTCAAACACATCCAGTTCTTTGTCTGATGTCAGCAAGATGAAGACCAGAGCAGACCACTGAGCAGGAGAGAGAGTCCTACTAGAGATGTTTCCTGAGCTCAGGAACCCCTGGATCTCTGCTACTAAAGTCTGATCATTCAGCTCGTTCAGACAGTGAAACAGAACGATGCTCCTCTCTGCTGAGGGAATCTCCTCAATCCTTCTCTTGATGTATCTGGTAGTTTCCTGCTGCGTCTGTGAGCTACTTTCTATCTGTGTCTGCAGACCTCGAAGCAGAATCTGATTCTTTTCCAGTGAGAGGCCCAGGAGAAGGCGAAGGAACAAGTCCAAGTGTCCGTTGGGACTCAGCAAAGTCTCGTCCACTGCACTTTGGTAGAAGTTTGTCACTGCAGATTCTGGACTTCTTGCTGGGGTCGTCTTGAAGAGCAGTTGTTCTTCTGACAGTAGATTGACTCCAGAGTTGATGAACGTCAGATGGACGTAAAGAGCAGCCAGAAACTCCTGAACGCTCAAATGAATGAAGCAAAAGACCTTCTCCTGGTACAGCCCGCTCTCCTCCCTGAAGATCTGTGTGAACAATCCTGAGTACACGGAGGCTGCTTTGACATCGATGCCACACTCTGTCAGGTCAGAGTCATAGAAGATCAAGTTGCCTTTTCTCAGCTGCTCAAACGCAAGTTTTCCAAGGGACAGAATCATGTTTTTGTTCTCTGGACTCCAGTGGTGATCTGTCTCCGCTCTACCGTGATACTTGATGTTTGTCAGTTTGGCCTGAACCACCAGGAAGTGGATGTACATCTCAGTCAGGGTTTTGGGCAGCTCTGCTTCCTCTTTGGTTTTCAGCGCTTCCTCCAGAACGGTCGCAATGATCCAGCAGAACACTGGGATGTGGCACATGACGTGGAGGCTTCGGGACGACTTGAGGTGGGAGACTATTGTTTCGGCCAGTTTCTCCTCTGGGAATCTCTTCCTGAAGTACTCCTCTTTCTGTGGGTCGCTGAAGCCTCTCACCTCTGTTACCATGTTAATCAGATCACATGGGATCTGACTGGCTGCTGCTGGTCGTGTGGTGATCCAGATGTGAGCAGAGGGGAGCAGTTTCCCCCTCATTAGGTTGGTCAGCAGCACATCCACCGTGGTCACCTCTGAGGCATCAGTCAGGATGTCGTTGTGTTGGAAGTCGAGGGGAAGTCGACACTCGTCCAAACCATCAAAGATAAACAGGACATTGAACTCTTCAAACCTGCAGACTCCTGCTTCTTTGATTTTAATAAAGTGGTCGTGGATAAGCTTCACTAAACTGTACCTCTTGTCTTTTAGCACGTTCAGCTCTCTGAAAGTAAAGGGGAACGTGAAGTCTATGTCCTGGTTGGACTTGCCTTCAGCCCAGTCCAGAGTGAATTTCTGTGTGAGGACTGTCTTGCCAATGCCAGCTACTCCCTTCATCACCACTGTCTTCACTGGTTGGTCTGATCCAGGCAAGGGTTTAAAGATCTTTTCACATCTGATTGTTGTTTCTGCTTGCATTGGTTTCCTGGACGTTATCTCAATCTGTCTGGTCTCATGTTCCTCACTAACTTCTTCACTGACTCCCTGTGTGATGTACAGCTCTGTGTAGATCTGATTTAAAAGAGCTGGGTTTCCAGCTTTAGCAGTCCCCTCAAATAAACAGGAGAACTTTTGCTTCAGCTTCGATTTGAGTTCAACCTGGCAAGTGGCAGCAAGAGTACCTAAACAAACATGCAGCAAGGAAGATGAGTGAGACAATGTAGAGCAAAATGTTTTCCATTACTACGTGTTCCAATGATGATGTTGATATGCACAAAATGGAACTTAGAAAGTAAAGAGTTAAACATTCCCAAAGGTTCTTACTGCTCAGCAGATGATTGGCCAGCTTCTCCTGCTTCCTGCTCTTCATGAAGTGCACCAAAATCTTCAGGAATGCCTCTCTGCTGCCACCGTCCAGCACATCTTTGTCCTTCGACTGTCTCTCCAAGCACTGGGAATCCGAAGTCAGAAATGTTTGGTGCCTCTTAAGTTCATTCTTCACAAAATGAAAGATGTCGTCCTCAAGTTGCTGGAACAAAGTAACAGGTTGTGTGAAATCTGAGCCATCTTGAGTTCCACTGCACTAAGAGGCGTACAGCTGTTATGGATGTGTTAGGAGCACTGTGTCAAATAAAATTTATAAAGCCGGTTTTGCTCGGTTAAATTTTAATAGTTGTGCATATGCATACCACAAATAAGGAGTCCAGTTGTGTGTCAAGCTCCTGGGCCGACAAAGTGCTGTGAACGTCTGACATCTTCTCTTAAGTTCTGTGAGGAAACAAAACAGAATTTATATTAGGTTTCCGATTTCACAACACTGCTTGGTGAGCAGCTCGTGGTTGTAATGAGTTCATTCAAATATAACAACAGAAATAAATAATTCTAACTTCAGTATATAAAATGCACTGCACCATATTCCATGGACATGTACAGTGTAGTGACACTACAACAAATTTGATTTGATTACGTGCATACTGACACAGCACTGGTTTTTATATATATGGATAATGGCAAAGGCCCAATAAGGGGGATGATGAGTAAGCATACATGTCCAATTGTAAAGATATGTGCCGTTTTGTTTAATTAAAACAGAACAGATGGTGAAGTAAAGTGTATTTAGTAGCATTTTCTTGCCCTGTAGTTCAAGCAAAATTTAACGGTGCGCCTAGAGAAAACACTGTGATTCTCAGTGAAAGATGTTACTGTGTTGATATCTTTCTACTAGGAGAAAGGTGAAATGGGAGTCATTGATATGAGAGGTATGACAAGAATTTCTCCTTAGAAGAAAAGAATGAGCACTACAGAGTATGTTACTTATACAGTATTACTGAACATCACAGTACTGTACTGAACCCTTTGATTACAGTGAACCTGTGTGGTCACCAGCACACTGTGGAATAAACCAGATACATTAAAGGTTTTATGTGTGAGCCAGACTAGACATGTGAGCCAACCAAGGACACTGCAGCTGGCACAGGCTTGTCTACATTTATACTACTGTACATATGATTGAGATATGTGTGGTTCAGAGAGCTGTAAAAAACAAATTGTGGTGGTAACTGCTACATTTTTGGGGGATTACAGACAAAATTACAATTTACTTTTAATATACCTAAATACTATGACACGTACAGCTACATTAGGTAAAGAGTTTGAAGAAGGAGGTTAACAACTTGGAAATAATAAAATAAGCAATAAATCGAATTACGCGTGTATATAGGTCTATTCTAATCAGGTGGTACTTTGATACTTTAGCAAAATTAAATTACAGGAAATTACATTAACATGCAGGATGAACACAACTGGGCAACAAAACTGGATTTTTTACCATGTACCTACAGTGTAGTGCTTATGGTCATTTTGAAACAGCCTTTTCTGCACATTTGTATGGTTAATAATTGTTTAGGACTGAATAACAACCACTTTAATTGACCCTTTACATGATTCTGGAGGAGACCATACTGTAGCAGTAGAATGCTGTTGTACACGTTTCTTGCCTTCCAGCTATAAAAAGTAGAAAATGTTAATTGCACAGATAAAAAAGTGAAACGGGGAAGACCAGGTCATTATGAACATTAAACGCTGTCTCCACCTGCCGACGCTGTCATTACAGCGGGGCAGCGGGTTTCTAACGGACTAGGAGCCAAATAACGACACCTTTACATGGCCGCTACTGACGCATACTGAGCAGAATACCACACAAACAACACACATTTGCTATAAACCAGCTACACAGTCTTGGCGTAGAAGAAGACAACTTAATTACTTGTGATCGTAACATGTTGTACTTACACTTGATAATTTAGTTGAGCAGAAGAAAACTATCTGGACTGTACCTACTGTAACACGCTCGAAAAGCACGACGCGCAGTTCACGTTCTGTAGCTCTCTGATTCAGCGCAGTTAAATATATGTGCATAGGGACATCAGCGAAAAAGTAACGGTACAAAAGTCTAAGGAACCATCTGGTGCAATACTGAGCTGGGTTAACTGCGACAGACAAACAGACCCCGCCCTCCGGTCCAGAGACGCAATGGATGGACGTGAACAACGAAAGAACACAATCTGAAACTGAAATACAAAAACACAGCCAAACTATGAACACGTAAATGAAAGGTTTCTCATTTTAAATACGGAAGATGAACATTTTTGTCTTTAATGTCTTTAAATAAATAATGATTCAAATACTTGTTGGTTTTTATTGTTGTTGTTTGTTTGTTTGTTTGTTTTTTGCAAACGCTTCTTTACCTATACTTTAAAATATTAGCATTTTCTCAGTTTCAGACTTTTGAACCTGGTCTCCACCTCCTTTAAAGACCAACATAGCTTTGCTCTTACGTAACTCCAGAAAGTGAAAGTAAAAAAAAACCAAGACAACTACAGCAGGTTTAACCTTAAACTTAAAGTAAAGTTTAACCATTACAAACGTTTCTACTTCTTTACGCTGAAAACCTTAACATACATATATAGGTTATTAAACGTTGCCTTAACTGCTAACTATTATGGAATTTGAGGGTCTAATATGGAAATTGTCCACGCTCCATCAGTCTTTTCTCCTATTTCTTTTGCAACAAGGCAACAGTGCCATCACGTGGTAGTGTATGAAAAGAGCAGGAGTTACACACAAATCAAAAACAATACTACACAAATATAAACATATAAAAACAGCAGCCATACATGCTCATGCCATGATGGCTGGCTATACTCATCTACTAAACAGCCAAGCATAGTTTAATAGATGATACTTCTGGCGCTTTGGTCATTTCCCTCTCATTCTGGGAGTTAATCTTTTTCCAGATATGTTCAGGCTTTTCTGATCTGGCTTGTCTTTTCTTGAGTGTTCACAGTGTTTTGTCACTTGTTTTACATTTGTAAGGAATTTTTCTGATTGTGAACTTTGACAATAACATGCTTGAATCCACTGGAGTGTTTCTGACTTACTACTGCTAAATCTTGTGAAAGTTTGCTTTTTCACACTGCACAATGCTTCTGTGGTAACATTTTGTATTCTGAACTTTTAAATAATTGTTTATCAAGAAAGCTCATAGCTTTTGTTTGGGGTGCTCACAATGTTTTGTTATTTCTCTGATGGGTTTAGCTTTTTATCCCAAAGATGGTCTCCATTATAAACGTGTTTTCAGGCCCCATGTTGAGAATTCCATTGAACATCTACTAAATGCAGATGAAACACTGAAAGTCTGTTATTTCCATGATTAATCACAGATTATTGAAGGGCCAGCCCCCGTCATACAACCGGTTAGAACACATTTGTTCTATTAATAGTAAGCCCTCTTATTGAGTACACAAGTTTGTTAATCCCTTTAAATCAAAGCTAAAATGTTGGGTCCTGATTTTGCTCACAGTGTTGCTCCTTTGTTTCAATAGCCTCAATCACTATAATATACTTATGTCCAAATTATTCTTCCTTCCTTTACATTTTTATAAATATTTTAGTTTTTATGTTCATTCAGCTTTATGTAAAAGAAATGTCCAAGCATCGTGGTCAAATGGAAATCCCAGGCCACAGCACATTTTTATTATGATGCTTTTGGGGTGTTGTTGGATTTTGTCCAAATTGTTAAAAACGTAACAACTGCATAATAAAACACTTCAAAGAACACACCACGTGTAATTTTACCTTGTCTACTTTATGAAACAGCTAAAAGTGAAATATGGTCCTTATCTCCTTTGTTTAACAGGGAATCCTATTGTCTACATAAAAATAACGACGTATGATGTCGACGTGGTCGACGTCATGACGCCGGCTACGTCAAATCCCCCCATCATGCTCTGCGCGAGGGCTACACAAAAAAGCCAAGTGAGCCAGCCGAAGGGGAGGCTACCAGCCGAAGGGGGTAGCCGAGTCCAGGAGGGGGTTTTGTGTTTCCTTCGTGCCAATCTTCAAGTCGGGAACAGCCGGGAGCGAAGGGCAATTTAAAAGCATCACATAGCACGATGCCCGCCTCTGCTGAGCCCCAGCCGTCGGTGGTGTGAGTGTCCCGCCGTCGCCTTGGATCCTGCTGTCTGTCCGTCCTGACCGAGCCGCGACACCGCCGGGCGATGACAGCGGCTCCGGCCACTCCGCAGGTGATGAGAGACCGGCTCCTGCAGGCCATCGACGGCCAGAGCAATGTAAGTACGTCCGCTGGTTTCTAAGCAGTGGATCCGATCGAGAACTGCGGACATCGAGACCGAATCAGGCCAAGTCGCTTTCAGGTCGCGACAGAGGGTTGACGAAGTGGAGACAGTCGGTGCAACGTTGTGGCGACTTATTATTTGCTTGCTAATTAGCCGGCTAATATCGCTGGTTAGCGAAAGTAACTAAATGCCAGACATTCCTTCTGTTAGGCGATGAGTAGTTTCTTTATAAAACGCACTGTGCTTAAAGACTTTCAGCTACCGGGTAGACACAGTGTCTGTAGGTAAGTGTGCTTTTGTCTCATAGGCTTTCATTCATTTTTAGTCTCTCCGCATAAAGCTTCCATCACATGGGCTCAAATGGCATATTTACATTTACCAGCTTTTGCCAGCTGATAAGAGGTGAACCGTAGTCCTTTTAAAATATTCCCCTTCTCACTATTTTAAAATATTCTATATATCCATATAAAAGCGTGGCCATCAAGGTATATTACTCTTCCAATGCTTGGACAACAGAAGTAAGTTTAGTTTAGTCCAGGAATTCAATACTGACACTATGTGTTGCTGCTGTTAATAAATAATATTAATTACTATCAAAAGGATTTTCAAGCTTTTGTCACCACAGTATGACTCACACGTAAGTAGACCTGACATTGCTGAGGGAGAAACCACATTTGCATGAAGTCTCAGTTTATCAAATAGAGCCTGAAACCAGTTTGTATTGAAATACAGGTGCAGTTTTGAAAGTCTATTCAAATTACAAGGCCTTCTAATAGTTTCTCTGTTTCTATAGAACATTTATGTGTTTGCCTACAAGACTCTTGATTCACCGTAAAATTTCCAAGCAAATAACCTGCACTTGGATGTTGATTCACTGTGTTGCTCCGTGGTCGTGTTTATAACTGTGCTGGTCTTTTCAGCAGATACACAACATGGTGGTAGTTGTAGAAGTGATCTCTTTTTTAGAGAAATATCCCATCACCAAAGAGGCCCTGGAGGTAAGTTAAACTCAGAATTGCAGTAATGGCATTAAAAAAATACTCTTGAATCCAGCTTTGAGATTGAAGTCCTATCAGCTGTTTGACTCGGGTCTTATCTTTATTAAGGAAACTCGTCTTGGCAAGCTCATCAACGATGTCAGGAAGAACACTAAGAACGAGGACCTTGCAAAAAGGGCCAAAAAGCTTCTGAGAAACTGGCAGAAGCTAATTGAGCCAGGAAAAGATGATGTACTGTCCAAAAGCCACACTGGTACATCGTGGTCTTCCAATGGCAGTGCTCATCCCTGCATCTCCACTTCAACTACCACCACACCACCAGGAAAAATTGGTCCAGAGCTGAAGAACAGAAATGACTTTAACAACTGCTACTCTCCTCAAGTGGAAAAACTGAGCAGCAGGAAACGAAAAAGTGATCAGAAGGAAGCACTGTTACCAGCAAAAATGTCCAAATCAACTCTTAGTCATAAGATACAAAACTCCAAACAGTTGCCAAACAGTGGCGTTGGTGGTAGCTGTCAACATTTTTCGGATACTTGTCCACATCAAGTGTTAGATGTAGAAATTTCTGAGCCTTTGGACCATGACAAACATAATAAAATCCCTGTCAATGCTGTTAAACCTCATCCAAGTGCCCCGGGATACAGCAAGCCTCCCAGCACTGCTGCAGCACTAATAAAAGCATCCGCTCTGCAGCAGCAAACCAAACAGGGGCAAGCTGCCTCTGGGGGGCAGTATCGACCGAGAAGCCCTCGCTGTACTCCGCACAGTCCTCAAATTCCAAAACGGGAAGCTGTTGTCAAACAAATTGCACCACAGGCTCAGAATATGCCCAGCCCCACTGTGAGGCATGTGGATGCCTCTGGGCTGGGGCCTTCTTCTCGGCCTGCAAATGTTTTTGTTCAGGGTTTACACACAGACACTTCGTGGACAGTAGATTTGGACTCTGAAAGCAGGCCTGAGAGCAAGACTCTTCACAACTCATCTGTTTTGTCCTGCACTGATGGAGTCTATTTGGAACATGATGCTGCTGTCAGCAATACAGGGAAAAGGAAAAAACAGAAATACAGACCTAAAGACTATGTTACTTTGAAGGGACAGACAATGGAAGACCGTATTAAACCAGTCCGCTTAAAAGACAGGAGATTGACATTTGACCCTGTAACAGGGCAGATTAAATCATTATTTCAAAAGGAGTCTTCCCAGGAGCGGGATGTCAGGCTGGACCACAGACCTGAACCTCAATCTTCAGAACAGCTGAAACAAAATTCCACTGTTCCTCCTAGTCCATTTCAACAGACTGATTGGAAGGAACTGTCGAGGAGTGAAATCATCCAGTCGTACCTCAGCCAGCAAAGCAATGTGCTGACATCGTCGGGCACGCACACCCCCGGTGCGCACTTTTTCATGACCGAGTTTTTGAAAAAAGAGGAACACCAAAGTAAAGACACTAGAAAAATGCATGTGCTGGCACCAGAACCACCAACTAAGGATTTGCCAGGGGTTAACAAACCAGTCACCAGTGAAGACCTAAACAGATTACACACACAACACTGGTCTGGGGTTAATGGTTGCTATGACACCAAGGGTAACTGGTATGACTGGTTGGAGTGCATCTCCTTAGACCCACATGGAGATGAGAGTAGACTGAACATACTGCCATATGTATGTTTAGACTGAAATCGAAGAGCGCGTATCTGGATTGGAAGGTACAGGTGCCTGAATAGTACAACTGAGCAGCTCTAGAAAGTGTTTTGCCCTGTGGGTGAAAATAGAATAAATATTCTACCTGTTTGAGCATTTGCTAGAGAAAAGGCATTAAATTGTTGTTTATCCGTTGTGACCATGGTGTGAAGACAGCATGAAGGGAGAAGACTATGCATTGTCTGCCTATACAGTAAGAGTCAATACATTCCTTGTATTGAAGCAGCGCATAATTATACAGTTACATTTTATTAATCTGATATTTTCAGCATTCAGTCAAATGTAGTTTATAGTGCAGTTGTTTTATTTGTTGAAAGCTTAGTGAAAATGCTAATTACTAAAATGTGTGACCTATAGTGAGACACACATTTTATAATGGACACCCAACAGATACAGACATACCAGTAAGTATTATCAGCTATTTCTGCTGTGAAATACTCATCCATGTACAACTGTCCTGCAGAGTGAGAGGTTACAGATTACAGAGAATTTGACAATTCAGTCTGAAAAAATTTGAAAGTTTTTCTTCAATGGTAAATAGTCACATGAAACTGCCATGCACTATGCAGTTTCGAAATGAGAGAAAGTAACAAACCTGTGATACATTCTGATCAATGTCACCGTAATGTCTATTTATTTATATATTTTAGGATTTGTGAACATATTTGAAGTCTAACGACTTGGGTTTCGCTATTTAGCATTGGCTCAGTGGTTGAGCAGTGATTGTTCCAGGCTTTCTTTGCCAATACCTTATTCTTATTTATATTTAAATCTCTTTAAAAAACATTTTAATACATGTGTGATACATGAGCTAATTTTATTTTGTAGTTGCCTTTTCCCTTTACTGTATTTTAGGGTTGTGAAATATGAATTGAATGAATGAAGAATCAGTGCAGATTATCCTGTTGCACCTATGTACTGTCAAGGACTTGCAGATATAAACTGACATGCTGGACTTAGTACTTAATGTCATTCCTTTAGAAATTGTTTGCCTTATGGAAACCTGTGTTTTCCCTAAAGACAGAGCCTTAGTGGATGTACAGGAATCAATCTTCTGTGTTTGTACTCAGAAGAGAAACTATTTGCTACTTGGTCCTTAAATGGACATGTTGACGTGTTAATAAAAAACAATGAAGCACCAGTTTGTCTTCCCTTTGGGTATACGTGAGTCGTTCCAATTTTCTTCTGCAGATGTTTGAGTTAATCCATGCAAAGCAGGTTTGACAGGATGCAAATGTGTCACTTGTTATATGAGCAAGGAATGAATATTTGTGTGACAGAGCCTTATGGCGCAGTCCTACCAAAAACCACGTTTTAACAAGCCATGTCATCACAACAGGTTGTGACAGGAACGAATTGTATGGTTGCTGCAGGGACCTGCAACAATCCACCACACTGTGAATAGAACGGAGGGGAATACACTTTTATGACCGAGCTTTAGCTGGTGGTCAGCCACTCTGATCATATTTAATGCGTTTAATAAAAACGTTAAAGCAAACAAAGAATAACGGCGATGTTTTATTTTGAAGGCTCTGACAGGAAGCCGCGCGCGTTCTTCCTCGTTGGTAGTTTGACCATTGAACAGCTGCCCTCGCGCGGTGCAACCAGACACGCTCCTCCGGTGCCTCGTCACTCCGCGCTGGAAGATGGCTACGGTGGAGCGGGTCCCGGTCAGGGAAGGGATCCGGATAGTTTCGCTGTGTGCGTGCTGGTACACCGTCAGTTCGGGGGGGAACGTCATCAACAAGATCATCCTCAATGGATTCCCGTACCCGGTCACCGTCTCTCTGTTTCACATCATCTCTATCGTCGTCTTCCTCCCGCCGCTGTTGCGAGCATGGGGAGTCCCCAAAACAGAACTGCCGAGTCGGTACTACCGGTGGTACATCCTGCCCTTAGCCTTTGGAAAATACTTTGCGTCTGTGTCGGCCCACTTCAGCATATGGAAGGTGCCCGTGTCGTACGCGCACACGGGTGAGTACGGACCAGTTAATGTCAGCGATGGTAACGCGTGTCAGACGGCAACTTGTGTCTGTGCCGTCAGCTGACGCTAGCTGCGCGGCTAACGCTGAGCAACTCTGCGCATTTAAGCACCATGTGGGCCCCTGTTCACGCTGGCGCCCAGTAGGTCGAGAACAGACAGCAATTCTAGAACTAATTAACTTACTGCGGCCGTTTTACGTCTAATCAGTCCGCTCCAGACCTTCAGAAGAACTAACCGACTGCTGTTAGCTTAGCTAGCCACCAATTAAGGCTCCGGTAATACGTCAGGGGGAGGGTGCGATACTGAAGGACCTCTGACCTCAGACTAGTCCGGTTATATTATTAAAAAGATGCACGATTATCAGGTTACTTCCCTGGTCGGGAGCTACGCACACATTTACTCAAACACTGTGTGTTTTTAGCGTTATGCATTTATGTGACAGGCTTAGTTACTGGTCATAGTGGTAATTTTAATTATGAACCACCTGTAAACAAAGCAGTTTTCATTCTGTACTGAATATAGTGTTTGAGGAAAATATGCTGTTCTCAAGGACAAATGTGACATAATTATGCTCTAGTGATTGGACAAATTGAGTTACTTTGCAGTAACTGTTATATTTAATACAACATATAACAGATTGTAACGAAACACTGCTATCAGCCAGTATATACAATAGATAAAAATAGCTACTAAAATTAGGTACTGTTGCAAACAAAAGTAAATACTGTAAATGTTCCTTTAACACTAGAGAACTCAGAATCAGACTGCTACATGTTAAAGTATTGATTTTACACAATTATTTATTCATAAAGCTGCTGATATTAACTGGTGAGAATCAGGTTTTAGGTTCTTTTATTCTGTCATGTATGGTTGTTGTTGTTATGTTGGCATGTTCATTATGAAACTAGAGAAAGTTTATGCAATTCCTTTATACTTAATACAATCAGCGGTTAGTTTGGTAAATAAGGCATTGCTATTTGTAGTCATATTCAAATATATGCAGTCTATTATATAGTTGCATAATTTATCATTTGTTTAATTACTAAATCTGCAAATAACTAGCAACTGAAATATTTATTGGTTTTAATGTAGTGGACCCTGTTCGACCACTCTTATTCATAGTATTGTGTTGATCATTTGATGTGTAACCAGAGTGCAGTGAGTGTTGAGTTGAAGTTATAATTAGTGACACACATCAGGATAAACCTGCTGTAACAGTACGTCAGAGCAATCGAGACATAAGAATGTTTGAGTGACATGGGTTCAGAGGTTTGATGCTATGGAACTGGCATTTGTCTTTGCTGCTTTCCATGTTGTACCTGTGCAGCTTCTTGCATGTTTGAGATAACCAACGGTCATTACCACAATTGTTTCTGCTTCCTTTGCAGTCAAAGCCACAATGCCAATATGGGTAGTGCTGTTATCAAGAATTATAATGAGAGAGAAGCAAACCACAAAGGTGAGTAAGTTCAGCTCGAAAAACACTGCACAAGGCCCGCTCTGTTTCAGCCTGCTTCTCAGTCGTTGCGTCCCAGAAAGTGGTGATGTGGCACAGTGCTGTGCTTGTGCTTCATCTCATATTACCACCATCTGCAGGGGCTTTTGTCCCCACCACTCTGTGGGAGGGTGGAGGTCAGGGTAGAAGACTAAATCTGTTTACAAAGCTGGTTATGTTCGTTTAGGGTATCCTTAGATGTTTGCTTTCATGCATGGTCTCATGGTATGTAGGCTGCAGCTGACATCTCCATACTATGCAGAGTAACATGAGAACTAGAGGGAACCGATCATTCTGGCTCACAGGTATAATATGTTATGTGATCCAGAAGCCTGAATATAGTCATCAGTGTCATCTTTAGATGTCTTTAGGTAAATAGTTGGCCCAAAATGCAAACGCATTTATTTTACTATCATGGAAGATAAGTCACAAAATGTCCATAACTGGATCAGTAGAAACAGTGACTTTAATAAGTCATTTTAATATTTAGTATTGTTTGTGTTTAGTGTTGTCTAAACTAGATCTGTCACTTCTCCCTCTTTGAATAGCAGCTTCCTATGAAAAGGTCAGTGAAAGTTTGGAATGAGGTATAATTTTTCATGCCAGTGGTGGAAAATGTTACAGGCAGTAACCTCTGAAAGTCACACCAGCTTTTCAGGCCTGTCTTCCAGTCAACAGCTAAGTGTTCAGACAAGCAGGTTCCACAGACAGCGAAACGTAGGCGTTGGTGACGTGTTACTTTGTTTAAAGATCCTGTTTGAGAAACAGGACCTTGACTCTGGCCTGCACTAAGAATCTAAAAGCAATGCTTTGCAATAATTTTTATCATATATATCCCCAATGACAATTTTATTAGACACACCTTTATGAAGTTCTTTATCAGAACTGTGTAAATTCATAGACACATTATAACATTGAGATACTACCAGTAATTACATTGTAATGTTGATGATTTATACTTGGATGAATATTCTTCCGGTTATTTCCTGTCAGTTGATCTGAGCCATATCAGTGTCATAAAACATGAGTGAAGCAAAACAGTTGTATCATATTGCAGTAAGTTCTGCAGGTGTGCCTAATAAAACGACACACCTGTGAAAACAAAATGAGCGCATGCCTTTAAATTACATAATTCCATCTGTTTCTCCAGCCAGAGGTCAAGGCCTCTGCCAAAATACGCGAAGCCTCTTAATGGTCAGGTTCGTAATTTGTCCAGTACACCTGGAGTATTTGTGGATGGATTTACCTTTTCAACTTCACCAAGGTTGTCACCATGCTCACCAGAGTTCCAGGTCATCACCTAGAGCAGAGGGTAGTCACGGACCACTAAAAAGAAAAGAGAACCGCTTTAAGGGTAGAACTGACAAAGGGCAAGCATCCTGCACAGTCAACATGCAAGCTCTTTATTTCTCTAGTGTATAATCGCTGTCCTTCACTTTTCTTGTAATGCTCATTCCTGGTTTCTCTTAATGTGATTCTGATCACATGAAACATTTATTCGAAATAAAAGTAGGATTGTTTGAATAGTCGCGGCAGTAACTTGGTGGAATCTGCACAGTGCAGCGTTTCATTGTTACTGAGTGGGAGCACAAGTGGGTTTCAACTGCTGGTTTCTCATGATCCAAAATTTACAATATGCAAATACAGGTTACTGTGGCTGTTATGACAGTTTCAGTGCCTCGTGTGTTGTTCCCAACATAGACGTCTTTGGGTCCAGCTGCAGTCTCAAAAGTACATCACCTGTTTCATCTATAGATTTGAACAACATGCAGTTTTGTAAAGTTTACTGCAGATGTTTTCTAAGCTGGTTATCTTGCTAGATCTTAAATTAACATGTTTAGATTTGATTAAACCCAGAGGAGTGCTGGGTAGTTCACCTCACAAAAGCTTAATGCCACAGCGATAAACCCGTTTGATGGTTCTATGATGTGTGTGTGCATGTGTGTTGGAGTATCACCAAGCAAATAAGTGAGTGGTGAGTGGTTCATTACCAAGTTATTCAGTTACCTCTGGTAACTTGATGAATATCTATAACCTCTTCAAATTGTGTATTTTTCCTCAAGTCAAGTCCAAGATATTCAGTTCACTGTGACAACAGGAGCTAATCCTAATGGAGAAACATCAGACTTTTAAATGTTTATGTTTTGTTGTGGAAGAAACTGACCAATTATCAAAGCTGTTCTTCTTCAATGGGCCTTGATGCTTTGGCATTTGATCTGAACTTCAGGTTAGGAAAGACTTCCTGAAGCAACAGTATTTGAGTAAATAACCTTACAAGATGTAAACAGCAGAGGTTCTGTTTGTGTTTGCTCTTGTTGAATCCGCCTCCTGCTTCTGTGTGGTCTTGTTGTAGGTTTACATATCGCTCATCCCCATCATCAGTGGTGTGCTGCTGGCCACAGTGACGGAGTTGTCCTTTGATGTGTCGGGCTTAATCAGCGCTCTGGCGGCTACTCTTTGCTTTTCTCTGCAGAACATTTTCTCCAAAAAGGTAATTCATCTCTGTTCTGGTTTGTATCACCTGAATACCGCCCAGTGGTGAGTTGTAAAAAGACTAAAATCCATCAGGCTTTATGGCCACCAGCCAAATATTGAGTTGGTCCCCATTTACTGGCAAAGCAGTCCTTTCCTATAGTGGCATGGACTCCACCTGCCCCCTGAAAGGTGTGCTGAGGTATCCTGGCACCCAGATGTTAGCAGCAGGTCCTCTAGGTCTAGTAAGCCGTGAGTCCAGGGATGAGACTTGTTGGTCCAACACATTCCACAGATGCTCAGTTGGTTTAAGATCTGAGGAATTTTATGTCTAGTCAACGCCTCACATTAATTTTTGCAACTCTTCCTAAACCGTCTTTGCTTCCTAGCGAGAGGCATTATACTACTGAAAGACCCTGCTGTACAAATGCGTCTGTAATTCCTGGTCCTGGTTGACATTTTCAGCTCAGCGTTGAATCAGACAAGTCTTAAGAGAAGCATTTAGTGTGGAATAATAACTGTTGGACCTACCCAGGCTATTTTGTATTTATGTGGATAGGTTATATATGGATTATTTACGTAGTGGATCATCCTGTTTGTCAGTCCATTTCAGAAATGATATTTAAACACATCCAACCATTTGTATCTCTGGACACGTAAGAGGCACCAATTAACCGAACTGCAATCTTTGCAGTGTGAGAGTAATTCAGAGTTCAAGACAGGAAGAACATACAAACCTCAGACAGAAGGTTTTGACTGGTACTGTAGATTCATAACCTGGTCTTTAGCCACTATGCTACTCAAAGGTGAATCATTTATTCTGTCATACGCAACTGAATGTTTTCCAATAGGTCTTTTATTCTTCCACAACCTCTTTTGTTAATTGACTTTGATCAATTATTGATTTATTTGTTTTTTTCCTTTTTAAAGGTGTTGCGTGACACAAGAATTCATCACTTAAGGCTGCTCAACATCCTGGGCTTCAATGCAGTTATCTTCATGCTGCCCACCTGGGTTCTGGTTGATCTCTCTGGGTTTCTTGTTAATGGAGACCTGGTAAGTGGCTCCTACAGTTTCTGATAGTAATCATAAGTTAGAGTCACACCTGTCGTCTTACAGGGTTTTTTTGCGTTTTGTTCACCAATAAATCAGAAATACAGTTTTATGTGTTTCATTTACCAGCCAACAAGGTTTAAAAGTGACCTGTTGACAACTTCAGGTTAATCATTACTTAATCGTTGTTACTTACAAATGTCAGAAAATAAGGAAGACTAGCCTCTCCAGAGCATGTTAATGTCTGTGTTGTCTGACCATATTTAGGATTTAGTTTGCCTAATCCTTCCTCTTGTCTTTGTTTTCCTTCTCTCTTCTCAGTCTGATGTCTCAGATTGGATGAGCACCTTTATTCTCCTGGTCATCAGCGGCTTCTGCAACTTTGCCCAGAACGTCATTGCCTTCAGCGTTCTCAACCTCGTCAGCCCGCTCAGCTATGCTGTCGCTAACGCCACGAAGAGGATCATGGTCATCAGCATATCACTCCTAATGCTGCGTAACCCAGTCACCCTGACAAATGTCCTGGGGATGATGACTGCCATCGTTGGGGTCTTCCTCTACAACAAGGTAAGTTACCCCAACAGGCATCAGCAGATCAGCTCACAGATCTTAATACTTGTAGATAATGATATAGTGTTAAGTATATCGTTAAGTAAGAAGTTTTTATTTCTAAAAAGTATCATGATGTCAGATGTGAGACCTTAACAAACATCTATAAGA
This sequence comes from Macropodus opercularis, assembly GCA_030770545.1. Lineage (NCBI taxonomy): Eukaryota > Metazoa > Chordata > Actinopteri > Anabantiformes > Osphronemidae > Macropodus > Macropodus opercularis. The sequence goes on from CM061092.1 coordinate 6,141,417, forward strand.
AAGTTTAAAATACATTTGAAATCAACATGTGAACATAAGATCAACATATGAACATAAAAGCTAGTCATCTGTCAAAAAGCTTTACCTTCTAAATTTAAAAGAGAGAAGAATATTTCTGTTGAAACTCTACGTCAAGTTTCAAGGAAAGATTTGATTTGGGCTCTTGGGGAAAATCCATCCCCTGCATTTGACCCAACAAAGCTATTTAGGGTCAGCGCTTCTTGATGTCAATTAAGATCTATTTCCTATTCTCAACCACAGGCCAAGTATGACGCAAACAAGCAAAAGAAGCTGCTGCCAAGCGCCAAGCAGGATCTTGGGTCCTTTGACAACCCGGTGCTGGAGAAGATCCAGGCTAACGGGTCAGTGCCTTTCTCCCATGGCTCAGAGCACAACTGGAACAACGTGCTGACCGACCACTTCCAGTACAGCCGGCAGACCTACACGACAAACTACAGCAGCAACCCACAGTATGTGGTTTAAAGGAGGTGTCTGTCCTTGCTCTGGGTCGCTGTCATGGACATTATTGTTTGTAGCTGCCCTTCAAGCAGCGGGTCTTCATCCCGCTTTAAATACAAGACTGAAGGCAAGTGCTGTTTGCTGTTGATAGGAAGAATGAGCCAGTCATGATGGGCCAGCGATGTGTCCTCTGTCTATACTCTGTCATTCTTCATCATTTTGCCACCAACCGTATGATATTCTCAGAGAAAACAAAAGTCATATCAACAGTTCTCAGACATCTGGGTTAGCCGGACGGTAATATAATTTTTGTTTTCACAGTCAGCCATGCATGGTTCACATTCAGAGGGAAGAATGTCCTCTTAAATTCTGTTACATTTTGTAACGATAGCTTAGTCCTCACCCTGATGTGGACGTTTACTTTATGAGGCACTTGTTACAATGTGGAGACACACTTTTCAAATCACCCTGAATGAATTGGTCGCGCTCAGGGTAGTTGGAACATGTAGAACTTGTAGAAAAGGCAGGACATGTTTTGTAGATTTGAATTGATGTGACCTGCGTGGTTCTGTAGAGAATCTGGTTAAATTCCTGAGAACCTTCTCAAATTCCAGCCTCAACTGTACTTTATTAAATTTTACTTACGTAACCTTACAACCAAGTACAAAAATACAAGTGCCTGATGAAGAAAAATGCCCAAATCGGAAACAAAACAAAAATTTATAACTTTAACTCAAGATTGTAAACCTGTTGCTCGATCAACTCCGTAAAATTTTACAGATTTTTTTTTTTTTTTTTTTTGGTCAGTCAACAACAGTCAATGACCTCACACATATCCTTTGTCCTTTGGGACGAGTGAAGTGACTTGTTATTATGAGTTGAAAATGTAAAAACATTAGTTAATTAGAATTAGCCAACCTCTTGCTGCATTGGTTCTTCATCAGCTGTGTAATGTTTATTAGGGACTAATCGTGTAAAAATGTAATTGTGTAAAAGATGTAAAAATCTATAATTTTTTTGTGTCATACTTTGGAGAATTTGCAAATTAAGAATCAATTTAAAACCATGCATACTTTTTTATTGATTATTGGTATTTTTTCATCTGCGAAGCATCTCAGGCAGAGTGAGAGGTTCTCTCCTGTTGGACAATTTTCAGTCTGAACAAAAGCTGCTCTGTCATATTTATGCTTTTTAAAAAGGAGTCTGTGTAGTTTGCACATCACGTTATGCAGATTGTAGCTTTTTAGTCCTGTTATTTAATTTAAAACATTTTTGTCACAATGGTGTCAGACAGTCACTGGATAGACTTGACATGATTTAAAATAAGTTGTGTAAGATATCAGAGTTTGGTTTGTGCAATTTAAAGTGCAGCTGGAGTTTCAGGTGGATTTGAGAGCTATCATGTTTAAAATTCTTGTTTCAGCTTGAACAACAGAGTCACCTGGTTTTCTCCATGAAGGTTAACATCTATCCCTGATGCATCTCACTGCAGCAATATAAAGTAAATTCTTTTTCTTGTGATTTAACTTTGGGGGAACGCACACTGATCGAATGTTTGTTAAAGTGCCAGTTTTTAGCCTGTTTTTCCAGCTGTAGTTTGTTGTAACTTGGGTAACGGGGTAGTGCAGTTATTTATTTCATTTTTTTTTATTGTACTATATTTGCCTTTCTGACTTTTAAAAGACTGCTGTGGTATTTAGTCTGGATATAAACCCCAAAACAGTCTTGCAAGTAGCCCTGTGGGACCTGTGCTCTCTGTACTTCCCAGAGATAAACTAATATCAGTAATTGTCTGTTTACTCCTTAATGAATTAGGTTAATTAAGTTTAGATTGTTTGCAGGACGTTGGGAACCAGGCGATGATCTGTTTTTCAGAGCCAGGGAACATTTTAGTAGGTAAACCAACCTGTGTCACTCTGATTGACCAGAGAAGTAGTGAGTACGAACAGCCCTGGAACAGTGAATGCCTTACCCATGTGATTTTTCTTAAGATTACAGTTGTAGTTGTATGTGCATTGACTGTAGAACTGCATCAACTGACCCATATTGTTCTGCAAATTACAGCCTCAAAAATGGCAAGAGATCAATCAAAGCCTCGATACGATCAATTAATATTACACTTTGCTGCGTCAGTATGGAATAAACAGATTGACTTCTCATGAACCTCAAAATGTTAATACAACTGTCAGTGCTTCATAGTTTCATTGACCCTGTCTTAGTAAGTTCAGTCTGACTGCTCTAATTAAATCCTGCAAGCAGCTGCTTCCAGTAAAAACAGCTGTCCAGCTACTCAATATTAGAAAACAGAATCTAAACACCAGATTGTTTGGTTAGCGTTTTAGTTTCTCCCTGTGTCAGATGGTCACATCGTCAGTCAAGGAATTCAAAGTGTTCCTGTCCAGATTATTTTAGTAAAAACTAAGCACGTGGAGGTAAATTATTGAAATATACACACAAAAACCCTTTGTTTTCTTCTTTAACTAGGTCCTATTACAGTCGCACCTCATCAGAAACGCATTTTGTAGATGCCCCTTCAGTTGTGACAGACCTTTTGAAATTTAAACATTTTCAACACAACAAGAAGACAACAATGGTTAGATTGTTCATACAAGGATCAGAGGAAAGTAAAAAACAAATCTCTTCTCAGTCTATGAATGATGGCGTTAGATGATAATTAACACTGAGTCAAACTTACACTCCCAGTTTAGGATTGTAACGTTCGCATGTAATCTGTTTCACAGCATCTAGTGGCAAGTGAATCTAATGGTGTTTTTGTATTTGCTGCAGTGGGGAAAACGAAAAAAAAATCAATGAAATTCAACCCTTAGGTTTACTGTCGCAACTCATGGTTTGGTTTTCCTCTTGTTGCCAAAACCTTTTTATTGATGCTAATGGAACCTGACCATGCTCTCATTTTAGTTTTTAACTTTCTTTTTTAAGTCACACTGTTTATTGAACTGAACCAGGAGACAAGTTTAATTACTCAACTGTGGCTCTCTGCTGTGAAGCGTTTCCTGCTATGTAAAAGTTAACGAATCAGAAACAGAACATTACTCTGTAAACTTGTATAATTATTATTTTTGTGTGTCTTGAGACAGAATTTTTACTTAAGCGATGTTTATAGATTTTTATTTATGGTGTCAAGGTATAAAATGTACAGCGGTGCTGCTATGCACAGTCTTGTCTGCTTATGTTTAGTAAATGCTATTTTTAAATGTTGGGGGGGGAAATAAACGCGTTATGGAGTAAGTACTGAACTGTGACAGGATTTTGTATTTAATGTTTGCTTTTCTATTATTTCTTATGAAACGTTGATGGTGGTTCCCACAAAGCGAAAGGTTGAGAACCATGTGTTCAATCTTTGACCATGTGTCGTATATAACAGACTGTAATGGAAATAATATGTCATTAATAAATTTAAACCGTTTCTGCCCCCTAATTTTACTTACTTACATATTTCGTTATTTTATCAGTTCTGTTTTCGTGTCTGTTATTCCAGATAAATCATGTATAAACCTTTCAGCAGTTTTTTATCATTGCAGTGCATCTTTGATCAAACCTCACGGGGAAAGAAATGTCTCCTAAAACACTGGGGTGAATGACAGAAAGTGCTTAGTGGAGACCTCTACAACAAGTGGCACTGAAACGCTGCAGTGTTTTTACACAGGTGAGAAATATCATAAATATTCATCTGCACATCAACACTCAATTTATCTGAATGTTTTACGATGATCTGTACAAATGACATTTGCTGGTCCTGGAAACTAGAAGCTGAAGAACAGCGTGACGGTTTTCTTATTGGAGCAGATGTGTGTACACATTTACAACAAAGACGTGACACACAGTAATCGGTGAAGTCAGGTTTTAATGAATCACCTGACAGCCGTATTGAATGTCTCATGAATACAGTGGTGATGGAGAAAGACAGATGTTGATGGATGATTGTGTCATGTCCCTTCGCTGCTACAGTAAACATTTTACACTACACACTACATCCACTGGAATGAGTTACAAGCCTGCTGGATATAATGCTCCTGCTTAGCTCCATAAACTGGGAAAGGCAGAGCTGGAGAAAAGTGGGCAAGAGGCATGAGAAGGGAGTTAAATGTCTTTTTGTTGCACTTCTATAACAGCATCCCGGCCAAACACTTGTACCTTCTCTTCCTCATCTTGTGCTGCTGCAGGCGGCATTTACATAGATGCAATCCGAACAGTTCAGTTCAATAAATAAATAACCCTGCAGGGACCCGGTCCAGTCACGTGTTTCATCATCCCTGTGGCAGCAGCCTTGAAACAAAGTCTGTGTCCCTGCATCAAGCTGCTTGCAGCAGCGCAAAGCAGACGGCGTGCTGTAGTCTGTGCTTTAAGTCTGGTGGACACTTTCTGTGTCGTGCTGAGTGAATTTGACAGCAGCAGGCAGCTGGGTGATGATGTTTGCGTTGCACATTAGCTGAGTGAACACGTGACCGTCCCTCATGATATCAGGATGAAGCAGATTCCTTTGGGCTGCAGACGACAAACTATTGCAGTTACTGCTTCCTTTCCTCGATAAACTGAGTAAGCGTCGAAACAGAGACCTCCTGAGGAGGATGTAGATCCAGGGGTCGAGGATGGCGTTAACTGAGGCTATCCTGATGGCAGCCAGGTCTGCTTTGGGTTCATTCTTCAGCTGGAGGCGATGAGCAAACACACGTACCTTAAAAATATTTAAAATTAGACGTCAGATCATCATACTGTACAGTGCCAAGAGTTTAAAAGTGCTCCAACGGGCCATTTCTTTGTTGTTATTAGGAATCTTTATGATTGACCAGGTTTATTCTTTGGGCTAAAAAAGGGCTTATTTTCCAAACTTTTCTTACAAATGAAAATATGGAGCTGGGAAGAATTTGAAGATGTTTTGCTCTTAGTTTTTTTCTTCACATTATGTGTTTTGTAACATCAGTGTAATCAGTTTCTAGTAGTAAATTCAGTGTTAATGAACAAACTTTGCAGTATTAAGGTCAATTCTAGAGCAGTGATCAGTTGGTGCTTGTTGTTACTGCATCCATTTGAAGATTGTTTGCAAAAGCATCAACGGCCAACGTGAAGTATTTTGTGCTTGATTCAAGACTGGACTAACCACTAACGGAGCTGAACAGGCCAGAACCACCGCGGAGGTCATTACCAGCACCGCTATCATCTGCGTCTCTGCAGCCGAGGACAGAGCCTTCCACCTTTCCCGGACGCTGCCTCTGGTGACCGGCGTCACCGTCCTCTGGCGCATCAGCAGCAGCGTTCCGCACACCGCCAGGTTCAGCACAATGGTGCCCAGGATGAGCAGCAGGCTGACGGTGCCGTACAGGATGGAATAAGCGGCGGCCATCGGTTTCCGTGTCCTCCAGTCGATGAAGCACCAGGATCTGGACGTCTGCAGCTCGCTCCTGACCATGCCCATCATCGGGAGGCAGCAGAAGAAAATGTGACTGATGTAAATGAAGAGCAGGAACTTTTGCGCGAAGCGTCTGTCCACCCCCCACCGCTGGTAGGTGTACGGGCAGCAGATGGCCAAGTAGCGCTCGGCTGCCATGGCGCATATGATGCTGAGTCCTGTTAAACTGAAGAACAGTAGCAAAAAGGACTGGAACTCGCAGACATGTTTGTCTTCCAGCACTTGCCGGTCCATGATGTAGTTGGCTATAGTGATCGGGCTGGCCAGGCAGGTGCCCAGCAGGTCCGTGACCGCCAGACCGCACACCAGCGTGTAGAAAGCGGAAGACTTCCTCTCCTGTCTCGACACCGAAAGAACAATAATTGCAATTAAATTACCAATGGCGCCTCCAGCAAACATAAAAATAGGTATCGCAGGTGCTTGTGAGGGTCGACTCCGTGTGTCGTTCATGGTAATGGATCCGTGCGTAAAGTTTTCCATTGCTTCATACATCCACAGGCTGACGTTAGTTACATTTATTTCCTTTGGTCTGTTGTGGATTTGTAGGGGCATTTCCTTTTTAACTCCCCTCCAGAGAAGATCAGGAGTAAGCGGGGGTTTCTTCTCTGGTAGTCTCATCCCCTCCTGCTTTCCAGTAATCCAGTTGGATTGAGGTCGCTGCGCACAGCTCCACGCTGAGAAGTGGGCTGTCTCTAAATACAAGGAACCACCCGGCAACCCCACCAAGGATGCATGGGCTCAAAGAGATAGACAAACTAGAAAAAAGACTCTTTTTTTTCTACTTCCGCTCTGTTCGTCATTGTAGCGCTGCGTAATGTGTTGAGGGGCTGCTGAGGAAAGATAGAGAGCACGGACAAGATGGTTCTCTTTTCATCCAGTTAGACATGAGTCATGATGGAGGGAGTCTGGAGGGTCGGGCAAATTCAGCAGCTGCAATAACTAATCATAATAATAACTTATCCATTTATATTTCCAGATTAGTAAAGGCTGCAAATTTTCAGGTCGTAAATCAATGTATTTACCGGTTATGAATGAATTGTCAGCATTTAGAACCACATTGTTGTTCAATAAATCCTGGGAAAGTTTAAAAATCCCTAACAATCATCAATCACAAAATGAAACACACTCCTATAAAAAAACTACTTTAGTGATTTTCCACACAAATTAAAATACACGGTTGTCAAAAATATTATTTCACTTTAGTTTTAAACCCAAAAATGTTTTTTGAATTTGTGGTTGATACCATTCAAGTCAAAATACTGTAATAGTGCAAGATTGTAATAAAGTTACATTGTTGCCAATAAGACATGATGATGTTGAGCAGTGGGAAGAGAAGGTTAATTAAACACAGGACTGAATGCGACAGACGTCTGGACCCAAAGTGCAGCAGCATGACTGTAAATGGTTGTGAGGAACAACACAGAGCTGATGGACAGCGGGAACACAACACGTCAGTGCACTTAGTCTGAGCCACCTCTCCAGCCTTCACACATTCATTACAGCGTGACTTGTGTTTACAGAGGGGGAAGCAGGGGAGATGGGTTTCTATCAGCAGCCAGCCTTAAAAGACAAAGCGCCCAAAACACCTCTCTGTGCAGTAAACCGCTGCCTCGCGTCCCTGCTGCAGACAAAGAGAAGAAAACAACAAACCACCTAAGTGAGGCCAACATGCGTTTAAAGTTATGAATCACGCCATGTAAGACCCGTCCCTGCACTGCTCTGTAGTTTTCTCGAATGTCGTAAAGGTAGTTTATTTGTGTCAAATGCACTTAAGCTGTATTATCTCTGTCTGTGGTCTCTGTTATAAAACTCTAGACTATAGATCTCATTGTGTGACTCAGCTCCAAAAAGGAACAAGTAACTAAAAACCAACTTCACAGGTGTTTTCTGTTCTTCTTCACTTCACTACATCACTTAGTTACTACTGTCTCTAATGAAATTAACTTGACTCACTAACCCTGATACCTTTACATGTGATTACTTTCTAAAACTAACTATAAAGTATACACATTTGAAACTATTTTGAATAATTCCTCCTATTTCTTTTTTAGTTTATTATGTGAGAGGATTTACTGAAAATTTACTGAAATATGAAAGAACCGCTGTATATTCAATTGCATTTACATTTTCACGTATGAATATCTAATGACTTACAATAACTGACTTGCTGAATAGTGTCTTGTTTATTTTAGCATCTGAACACAAAATATGGAACTTTTGTTCATACCGATTACTGTAAACTGAACATTTTGCAAAAACATTTAATCCATTAATTCGGCTACTAATATAATTTGTAAACTCAAGCGACTAACAAAAGTAGAATTAAATTTAAAACAGCGTGAGATCTGATTCCTTCTCCATTATGTGAAACCACTTTAGCTCTTGCACAATACAGGACGTTTGTGTAATTATTCTTGAGACGAATATTACTCATACCAACCACATATAGTTTCCCCCATTTTAATTGTTAAATGTAAATGAAGTAAATTTCTCAGTGAAGCAACTTTGTCACCATGAGGCGCTGGCTGAAGATGATGCAAACAGTTTAACCAGTACGTTCCTAGAGTGTCTGACAGCTGCATGATGTTTCCATCAACACATACAGCTGATGGGATGTGACACAGAGACAGGGCAGAAGTCTTTCCTGGCAGTGACACAAACTGATCTCCTGGGTCCTGGTAAGAGCAAAGGAATCCAGCGTGAACTGGGCGGGAATGACCAAAACAGAAGTTAAGCCAGATCAGACCAGAACCGTCCGATCAACGGGTCAGGGAGAGGATGTCAGAAAACAAACAAGTCATCACAAGAAAGTCAACTTATGTCAGTATATAAATTGGGAAAAGCCAGAGGAGATGAAACAGATTTGTTGGTTATGAAGTTAATGATAATTTGGATTGCATTGAAGCACAGGTTAACAGAGTCTGAATCAACATAGAGATTTGCTCTAGATGTGCTAATTCACCACCACAACATCACTGCAGTGGATCCAGATGTTGACTTTGACCTGTGAGCTTGTGAACAACATTGGTGAACAACTCACATGTTCAGCGTCAAGGTGTGATTGACTGGTAGCAGTGAGCTTTCCATGTTGAATTATCCTTTCAACACAAATGCAGTCAGAAACATGAGATCTCCTAAGAATTAATAAAAACAGATGTGACTGTGTAGTGACACAATACGAAAACACTCAAAGAACTTTATCAGTGGGTTCAAGTTAAAGCCACATATCAAACCAGATGGGTTTGGTTTCCAGTAAATTTCTGCTGATGTAGTTTGAGTTGCTGTAACGCTGAGGTTTAGGTCTTCACACAGTTATGTAGACAAAAGACAGAGCAATGAGACAAAGACAATTAATTTTCTTTCATCAGTCCATTTTCTGTGTAACCACAAGATTCTGATGAAATCATGTTTACTGTTAGCAGCAATAATAAAATGACACACTTGTCTCACTGATGAAGCCTCTTTACTAGAATATTCTGATCTGTCCATTCTGTTGTACGGTAATTCCAGTATTAGCCCATGAAACGTCTTTGTTATCAGAAGCCAACACAAGCAGCATGTTGTTTAGCATAAATACACATCATTTTGTGTTTTCATGCACTCAAGAGGTCACACAGTTTCCATCAAACGCAGAAGAGCATGTAATCCTGAGCACAAACCACACAGATCTGCCTTCGTCATATGAAGGGATGTGGGAAAAGACTTGCTAACGTATTAGTTGAATAACAATACAAACATGAGCCCGTCAGGCCTAAATGTCAGGACACAAACTACAAAACAATTTAATGAATGAAGTATGTTTGCACAGAGAGGTTTGAAAAACAAACCAGTACTGGGTTAAATCACAGAGTCAGTGTGATCAAGGCTGTCTGAGAAAGGCTTTGAAACGTTAAATGCTCAGGCACTGTGCTGGTTTTCACTTTGCTGTTGTGAAATGAGATATCATTCCATTTGATTGTTTCATTCTTGTCTTCAAAGTCCACTGGGCACTGAGCAGGCAACGTCTACAATGAAGGAGGAGACCTGTTCGAAATGTATCAGCCTAATACACAATGTTCAATGTTTATTTCTTTACTTTGACATGAAGTTCTTAAACTCTGCTTCTGGAAACTTTACTTTGTGGTGATGACTATTTATTCTTCATTAAGCTAAAAACCAGCAATTGAAGACAGTTTGCAAAAAGGTTTGGTCGTACAAGAAGTAAACGCAAATGAACAGAGTAATGTAGTAAATGTTTACACGTGGTCTCAGGTGAGAAGTTTAAGTAAAATGATAATTATAATAATATTGGCTCTTCTCTTTATTCTGGGTGACATTACTTTGTTGTTGCTGTTGTTATTTGGGTTATCTTTCACCTGATCCATTCATTTTACTTACATTATTCATTGAGGCCAAGAGCACAATCTGATTTAATCGCTCAGTTATGAAATAATTTTTCCTTGATGTCTGGTAATGGAGAACAGTCAACAGTAATCCATTCATCTTGTAAATTCAAATTATCTGGTTTCCTTTTCATCCCCTGCCTCCCAAAGAGCGATACAGGAGAATGTTTTGCTGGTGTTGGAGTGTAAATATTTTGTAAATGAGGAAAGATGATCTTTTGAAAGCATTTGAATGTGTGAGGAGTTTGGCAAACAACTCTCTTCTGAGCTTGGTCCTGTTGTTTGTTTGTGAGCCTTATGTCTCATTTTCACTTGTGGGAAATGGTGACTATTATCACATTTGTCTCAATAGGGTTTTTCATGTGAAAAGGAAATTTGAAACCCCCACAGTGCTTTGACGACATAAATGACCTCCCCCCGTCTTTGATTTTTCCACACAGTCACTAGTTGGTAGATTAAATCGGGTATTTCTTGCCCTCAGGTTACTAAAGATTCCCTCTGATCTGTTGTTCTAACCTAAATATTCAGGCTTTACACATTATTTTGACTTTAGAAGAATTCCCTCTCATTTAGAGGAGATTATGGGAAAGCTGTGCAGTAAATCTGCTGTAAAACCTTTCCTGTTGCTGGGGGTTCTTGACAAATTAGCTCTGCTTCCTGAGAAAGGGTTTCTGCATGCAGTAAAACATCTTCACTAACATAAATATTAACTGGTCTGGTTAATAAATATTTATGTATGCTCCTATTTGAACTCCGAAGCAGAGCTTTCAGCAGTGATACAGGTGCAGGGATCAAGAGTCAAAGGTGCTTAGGTTGAAACTCAGCATCATCAGTCGATCTATCCACCAACTCCAACGTTCTCAGTATTGTTTGAACATATGAGTAAAGAGGTTAAACAGTGTTGCAGTGCAGGGACTCTTGGTCATCCTCCTGCTGCCAAAATATCGCAAGGTCCCAAGGGCATGGACTCCACAGGACCCCTGAAGGCCCCCTGTGGCATCTGACACCATCATCTTAAAACTCTGCAAGCTGCGAGTCGGAGCCACAGTGGATCAGACCTTTCCAGCTCCATGAGCTGCTCCGGCCCAGCTGTTTAGTCATGACAACCACCAGCTTAGACACATTTCTCCTACAGTCACCAGGTCAGTGGCAATGGCCAACATTCATCACTGTGAATGCTTTAAAGCATTCACAGTATTGTTTTCCTAATCTTTTTTATTATCACTGTGAATGCTTTAAAGCATTCACAGTATTGTTTTCCTAATCTTTTTTATTATCACTGTGAATGCTTTAAAGCATTCACAGTATTGTTTTCCTAATCTTTTTTATTATCACTGTGAATGCTTTAAAGCATTCACAGTATTGTTTTCCTAATCTTTATCACTGTGAATGCTTTAAAGCATTCACAGTATTGTTTTCCTAATCTTTATTATCACTGTGAATGCTTTAAAGCATTCACAGTATTGTTTTCCTAATCTTTTTTATCACTGTGAATGCTTTAAAGCATTCACAGTATTGTTTTCCTAATCTTTTTTATTATTATAGTTCTTCCGTACGTTTTTTGGCATCTAACTAGTGCCGCACCGTTTGAGCTATTGGAACCATTCAAATATTAAAATGTGCAGCTTTTCCGGGAATCGAGTGCTTCTATACAACTTTTTGATATCTTTTATACTTTTTGAAATATTAAGCTATTTTCACTTTTTTTTCCCCATTGAAAATGAATGGGAAGCTGTATAGGGCAACTGGACACTCCCGCAAGAGACCCCAGTTCAAATCCCGCTCAAGGCATCTATGTTCTGCTTCCAAGCTTTGATGCCTTAAACAGTGTATGTTGACAGTTACAGCGGTTTGGAATCGCTGACGATTCAACAATTGTGAGTTTTCCGACATGAAACTCACTCAGGTTGTAGAACGAAGTACATTTAATTAAAGTACAGATTTGAGCGTTTTGAACTAGCTGTAAATTCAACAATTGTCAATCTTCCGACATGAAACTCACACAGGTTGTAGATTAAAGTCTCGGCTTTCATTTGATGTGGTGGTCTTTGTGATTACTGTTACGGTTTCGCCGCTACGAACCCGTTTAGCGGGCTTCGTTACTATCGTCTCATAGCCGCAGCTGCTGCTGTCAGCCTCTTATAGACCTTTGCGCACAATAATATTAAATAGCCCTGTGGCTGAGTGGATAGTGCGGTGAGCTCCGGACCCAGAGGCCACGGGTTCAATCCCCGGTCAAGCCAACTAATTTTAAACTGATGTTTGGTACCAAACTGAGGGTCTAATACACCTTCGGACGCGGCCGATTTCAGCTTCTTAAATGGCCAAGCGGTTAATCTGCTGCACTGCGAAGCGGGAGATCCCGGTTCGAACCCCAGTCCAGGCAACTGTCTTCATACTGATGTTTGTTACCAGCACATTGAATCTGGATGTTCTGCTTGTTGTAACAAAGCTTTTTAAGCTTCAGCAATATCAGAAAAAATCTTGCAAAATTCAATCAACATATCTTAGGGGTTATCTATACTTTTACTGTGTAGATCAACTCACCTGTGTTTTATTCAATTATTGAATTATTAATACTTACTTAATATTTTTTCATTATGCTTTATTTTGAAATTTAAGACTTTTAACTTGTTCTGGACCTGTACAACCCTATTCTATCCACTTCTATTTTTCTTAAACTACTTTTAAGAACGTTTTAAACTCTCGAGCTACAGTCAGCAGTTATTGGGAATACATTCAGCATAAAGCATTCACAGTGCATTTTCTTATGGAAATGCTTTTTCTAGTTATTATTATAGTTCTTCCGTACGTTTTTTGGCATCTAACTAGTGCCGCACCGTTTGAGCTATTGGAACCATTCAAATATTAAAATGTGCAGCTTTTCCGGGAATCGAGTGCTTCTATACAACTTTTTGATATCTTTTATACTTTTTGAAATATTAAGCTATTTTCACTTTTTTTTCCCCATTGAAAATGAATGGGAAGCTGTATAGGGCAACTGGACACTCCCGCAAGAGACCCCAGTTCAAATCCCGCTCAAGGCATCTATGTTCTGCTTCCAAGCTTTGATGCCTTAAACAGTGTATGTTGACAGTTACAGCGGTTTGAAATCGCTTACGATTCAACAATTGTGAGTTTTCCGACATGAAACTCACTCAGGTTGTAGAACGAAGTACATTCAAACCGCGGTTTCTCTATAAACTTTCACTTGTAAAATGTCACCACGGTCGCAATTTTCGCTCTTTTTAAAAGATTCTTTCACTCTAATGTAGAGGCACTTGTCTACTTGCTAACTGGGCACATGGCAAAACCGAACGACCGACAAATTTCGCCGCATTTGTCTCGTAGCAGCGGCCGCTTTTGCGTCATTAATTTGCCTTATTCGCGAGCAGATTTGAGCGTTTTGAACTCGCTGTAAATTCAACAATTGTCAATCTTCCGACATGAAACTCACACAGGTTGTAGATATAAGTCTTGGCTCTAATTTGATGTGGTGGTTTTTGTGATTACTGTTACGGTTTCGCCGCAACGGACCCGTTTAGCGGGCTTTGTTTTAATCGTCTTTTTGTCACAAGCTTAAAACGTTCACTTGTAAATTGTCGCCACGGCCGCAATTTTCGCTGTTTTCAAACGATTCTTTCACTCAGATGTAGACACACTTGTCTACTTGCTAACTGGGCACATGGCAAAACCGAAAGACCGACACATTTTGTCGTATTTGTCTCGTAGCGGCCGCCTCTGTGTCATCTGCCCGCCTGATTAGCAGGCAGATTGATCGTTTTGAACTCGCTGTAATTCAACAATTGTCAGTCTTTCGACATGACACTCACACAGGTTGAAGATTAAACTCTCGGCTTTCATTTGATGTGGTGGTTGTCGTGATTACTGTTACGGTTTCGCCGCTACGAACCCGTTTAGCGGGCTTCGTTTCTATCGTTTCGTAGCCACAGCTGCTGCTGCTGTCAGCCTCTTATAGACCTTCGCGAGCTAATTGTTCAAGCTGCCCGTTGGCCTAGTGGATAGTGCGGTGAGCTCCGGAGTCAGATGCCACGGGTTCAATCCCCGGTCGAGTCAACTAATTTTAGACTGATATTTGTTACCAAGCTGAGGGTCTAATACACCTTCGGGCGCAGCTGCTTGAATCTGGATGTTCCTCTTGTTGTAACAAAGCTTTTTAAGCTTCAGCAATGTCAGGAAAATCTTGCAAAATTCAATCAACATATCTTAGGGCTTATCTATACTTTTACTGCGTAGATCAACTAATTATTGAATTATTAATACTTACTTAATATTTTTTCATTATGCTTTATTTTGAAATTTAAGACTTTTAACTTCTTCTGGACCTGTACAACCCTATTCTATCCACTTCTATTTTTCTTAAGCTACTTTTAAGAACGTTTTAAACTCTCGAGCTACAGTTAGCAGTTATTGGCAATACATTCAGCATAAAGCATTCACAGTGCATTTTCTTATGGAAATGCTTTTTCTAGTTATTATTATATTTATTATTCCATCCGTTTTTTGGCATCTAACTCTACTTGCACTATTTGAGCTATAGGAACCATTCAAATATCAAAATGTGCAGCTATTCTAGGAATCGACTGCTTCTATACAACTTTTTGATATATATTATACTTTTTGAAATATTAAGCTATTTTCACATTTTTTGCCCCATTGAAAATGAATGGGAATCTGTATAGGGCAACTGGACTCACCCGCGGGAGACCCCTGTTCAAATCCCGCTCAAGGCATCTATGTTCTGCTTGTTGTAACAATGCTTTGAAAGCTTCTTGTACTTACAGCGCCGTCTTCTGGTTGTTCCTAAGAATTGCATTATAGGTGTTTTAAAATTCAACCCTGTTAAGCTGTTTGGCGTTGATGCCTTAAACAGTGTATGTTGACAGTTACAGCGGTTTGAATTCGCTGACGATTCAAGAATTGTGAGTTTTCAGACATGAAACTCACTCAGGTTGTAGAATGAAGTACATTTAAACCGCGGTTTCTCTATAAACTTCCACTTGTAAATTGTCGCCACGGCCGCAATTTTCGCTCTTTTTGAAAGATTCTTTCACTCTAATGTAGACACACTTGTCTACTTGCTAACTGGGCACATGGCAAAACTGAACGACCGACAAATTTCGCCGTATTTGTCTCGTAGCAGCGGCCGCTTTTGCGTCATTAATTTGCCTGATTCGCGAGCAGATCTGATCGTTTTGAACTCGCTGTAAATTCAACAGTTGTCAGTCTTTCGACACGAAACTCACACAGGTTATAGATTAAAGTCTTGGCTTTCATTTGATGTGGTGGTCTTTGTGATTACTGTTACGGTTTCGCCGCTACGAACCCGTTTAGCGGGCTTCGTTTCTATCGCTTCACAGCCACAGCTGCTGCTGTTGTCAGCCTCTTATAGACCTTTGCTAGCTAAACGTACAAGCAGCCCAGTGGCCTGGTGGATAGTGTGGTGAGCTCCAGAGTCAGAGGCCACAGGTTCAATCCCCGGTCGAGCCAACTAATTTTAGACTGATGTTTGTTACCAAACTGAGGGTCTAATACACCTTTGGGCGCGGCTGATTTCAGCTGCTCAGATAGCTGAGCGGTTAATCTGCTGCACTGCGAAGCGGGAAACCCCGGTTCAAACCCCGGCCGAGGCAACTGTCTTCAGACTCATGTTCGTTACCAGCACATTGAACCTGGATCTTCTGCTTGTTGTAACAAAGCTTTTAAAGCTTCAGCAATGTCAGGAAAATCTTGCAAAATTCAATCAACATATCTTAGGGGTTATCTATACTTTTACTGTGTTGATCAACTCACCTGTGTTTTATTCAATTATTTAATTATTAATACTTACTTAATATTTTTTCATTATGCTTTATTTTGAAATTTAAGACTTTTAACTTCTTCTGGACCTGTACAACCCTATTCTATCCACTTCTATTTTTCTTAAACTACTTGTCAGAACGTTTAAAATTCTCGAGCTACAGTTAGCAGTTATTGGGAATCCATTCAGCATAAAGCATTCACAGTGCATTTTCTTATGGAAATGCTTTTTCTAGTTATTATTATATTTATTATTCCATCCGTTTTTTGGCATCTAACTCTACTTGCACTATTTGAGCTATAGGAACCATTCAAATATCAAAATGTGCAGCTATTCTAGGAATCGACTGCTTCTATACAACTTTTTGATATATATTATACTTTTTGAAATATTAAGCTATTTTCACATTTTTTGCCCCATTGAAAATGAATGGGAATCTGTATAGGGCAACTGGACTCACCCGCAGGAGACCCCTGTTCAAATCCCGCTCAAGGCATCTATGTTCTGCTTGTTGTAACAATGCTTTGAAAGCTTCGTGTACTTACAGCGCCGTTTTCTGGTTGTTCCTAAGAATTGCATTATAGGTGTTTTAAAATTCAACCCTGTTAAGCTGTTTGGCGTTGATCCCGTAAACAGTGTATGTTGACAGTTACAGCGGTTTGAATTCGCTGACGATTCAACAATTGTGAGTTTTCCGACATAAAACTCACTCAGGTTGTAGAATGAAGTACATATAAACCGCGATTTCTCTATAAACTTTCACTTGTAAATTGTCGCCACGGCCGCAATTTTCGCTCTTTTTAAAAGATTCTTTCACTCTAATGTAGAGACACTTGTCTACTTGCTAACTGGGCACATGGCAAAACCGAACGACCGACAAATTTCGCCTTATTTGTCTCGTAGCGGCCGCCTCTGCGTCGTCTGCCCGCCTGATTAGCAGGCAGATTGATCGTTTTGAACTCGCTGTAAATTCAACAATTGTCAATCTTTCGACATGAAAGATTGTAGATTAAAGTCTCGGCTTTCATTTGATGTGGTGGTCTTTGTGATTACTGTTACTGTTTCGCCGCTACGAACCCGTTTAGCGGGCTTCGTTTCTATCGTTCCATAGCCACAGCTGCTGCATCCTCTTATAGACCTTCGCGTACAACAATTTCAAGTAGCCCTGTGGCTGAGTGGATAGTGTGGTGAGCTCCGGACCCAGAGGCCACGGGTTCAATCCCCGGTCGAGTCAACTAATTTTACACTGATGTTTAGTACCAAGCTGAGGGTCTAATACACCTTCGGACGCGGCCGATTTCAGTTTCTTAAATGGCCGAGCGGTTAATCTGCTGCACTGCGAAGCGGGAGATCCGGGTTCGAACCCCAGTCCAGGCAACTGTCTTCAGACTGATGTTTGTTATCCAGCACATTGAATCTGGATGTTCTGCTTGTTGTAACAAAGCTTTTTAAGCTTCAGCAATATCAGGAAAATCTTGCAAAATTCAATCAACATATCTTAGGGGTTATCTATACTTTTACTGTGTAGATCAACTCACCTGTGTTTTATTCAATTATTGAATTATTAATACTTACTTAATATTTTTTCATTATGCTTTATTTTGAAATTTAAGACTTTTAACTTCTTCTGGACCTGTACAAGCCTATTCTATCCACTTCTATTTTTCTTAAACTACTTTTAAGAACGTTTTAAACTCTCGAGCTACAGTCAGCAGTTATTGGGAATACATTCAGCATAAAGCATTCACAGTGCATTTTCTTATGGAAATGCTTTTTCTAGTCACTGTGAATGCTTTAAAGCATTCACAGTATTGTTTTCCTAATCTTTTTTATCACTGTGAATGCTGAAAGCATTCACAGTATTGTTTTTCTAATCTTTATTATCACTGTGAATGCTGAAAGCATTCACAGTATTGTTTTTCTAATCTTTATTATTATTATAGTTATTCCGTACGCTTTTCGGCATCTAACTCCGGCCGCACCGTTTGAGCTATAGGAACCGTTCTAATATTAAAATGTTCAGCTTTTTCGGGAATCGAGTGCTTCCATTTTGCTTATTGATACAATTTATACTTTTTGAAATATTAAGCTATTTTCAACTTTTTTTCCCCATTGAAAATGAATGGAAACTGCTATAGACCAATTGGACTCTCCCACAGGAGACTGCGGTTCAAACCCCACTGAGGGCATCTAAGCCTTTGCAAGCAACTCATCTATTAAACCAGTCCTGGAGCTGCCAAACTTTTTACCACTTTTATCAATCTATTTTTACTTTCTTCAACTGCTTAAACTTCACATGGCATTATTTAAAAGTATGATTTCTAACAATTGCATTATAGGAGTTTTAAAAGTGGGGGTGGTCACATTTGAATATTCACACCACTTTCCCACAGAAACAGCTTCAGCTTATAAATAGTGACTGCTGCTGCAAATTAACAATTGAATTACAATGTTGGCTGTACTTTGTGTGAGATGTAAACGTTTGATGTGCTTAACATTCACGTTTTATAGAAATAGTTGTCAACACCCTAACTGAAACTGCTGTGACAAGAAATGACCTTCACACTGCATGGCAAGCTAATGACATCCATAACAAGCTGTTTGGGCTTTGATGATTAGCATGTTGTGTAATGTGCTAATTGTTGGCCCACCAATCAGTAGATTGCATCTGATGGTATTGTCAAACCTGCCTGCAGTCTGTTTGATACTATTTCTTCTCTTGTTTTCAAACACATAACTTTAGTTTTGAAGCAGTACTCTAACTTCTGCTGTGGGCATGTTATAGAAGTTCTGCAAACATCCAAACAATTCCTGCTGTTTGTTTTAATTGCTTCAGCTGTTTCATATTAACTTGTCACTAATGTAGTAGCAAAGTATTTGTGCATTTTTAATGCTTTTAAACTGCACTTCTATCAATCTATTTCAACTTTCTTCAACTGCTTCAACTTCTGCAAACAAACAATTCCTGTTCTTCTATGTTTTAACTGCTTCAGCTGTTTCATATTAACTTGTCATTAGTGTAGCAGCAAAGTATTTCTGCATTTTTAATGCTTTTAAACTGCACTTTTATCAATATATTTCAACTTTATTCTTTTAAAATCCAGCTTTTCCTGTTTAAGCCTCTCATGTACACAATATATTGTACAGAACCTTTTACTGGATTCTGCAACACTCTGTCAACAGTTTCAGCAGTTGATTTCAACACCAATAACTCTTCGACGTTTCTTGAAGCCAATGTGGCACTAAACAGTTTCCACAGTCTACTTAGTGTCTGACACTGACTTTACAAGTCAAACACTCTAAGATATTTTACACACAGCCCCATCTTCTGGTTGTTCCTAACAATTGCATTATAGCAGTTTCAAAAGTGGGGGTGGTCACATTTGAATGTTCACACCTCCTTCCCAGAAAAACAGCTTCAGCTTATAAATAGTGACTACTGCTGCAAATTAACAATTGAATTACAATGTTGACTGTACTTTGTGTTAGATGTAAACGTTTGATGTGCTTAACATTCACGTTTTATATAAATAGTTGTCAACACCCTAAGTGAAACTGCTGTGACAGGAAATGACCTTCACACTGCATGGCAAGCTAATGACATCCAAAACAAGCTGTTTGGGCTTTGATGGTTAGCACATTCTGTTCTGTGCTAATTGTTGGCCCACCAATCAGTAGATTGCACCTGATGGTACTTTCAAAACTGCTTGCAATCTGTATGAGACCTGCTTCAGCTGTTTCATATTAACTTGTCACTAGTGTAGTGGTTAAGCAACTGCTCTCTGCTCTAGTAATCTTGACTTCAAATCCAACTGTGGGCATGCTATAAAAGTAACATCTGTGACAATTTTAATCTACAGCTGAAGCAATTTTAGCAATGTATTTCAAACTTGTTCAACTCTTTCTACTTCTACTTATTACTTCTTCTATGGTCCTCTAGCTATTTGTCCTGTGTGCTGCTCAATAGTGTAGTGGTTAAGTGATTGTCCCCTGCTGTAGGAATCTTGAGTTCAATTCCTGCTCATGGCAGAATTTACAAGTCACATTTTTAATGCTTTTAAACTGCAATTTTATCAATATATTTGTTTCAGCTTCCACAAACATTCAAACAAATTGTGCTCCATTCAGCTATGTTTTAACTGCTTCAGCAGTTTCAGCAATACTATGGAATTCATTCTATTTCAACTTTCTTCAACTGCTTCAACTTCTGCAAACATCATGGCATTATTTAAAAGTATGATTTTTAATGCTTTTGAACTAAACTTTTAGCACTTTTATCAATCTATTTCAACTTTCTTTAGCTGCTTCAACTTCTGCAAACATCCAAACAATTCATGTTGTTTGTTTTAATTGCTTCAGCTGTTTCATATTAACTTGTCACTACTGCCTTTTTTCATCTCCTATGTTCCTCCAGCTTTGCATCTTGTATGCTACTGGGTAGTGTAACGGTTAAGCAACTGCCCTCTGCTACAGGAAACTTGGGTTCAAATCCCACTCATTGCGAACATATCAAGTTCAAACAAGTTGTGCTCCATACAGCTTAACTGCTCTAGCTATTTTAGTAATACTTTAGAAATCAAATTTGTTCAACTCTTTCTACTTCTACAGACATTCAAACAAATTCAGCTACTTCAGCTATGTTTTTACTGCTTCAGCAGTTTAACCAATTCAATGGAATTCATTCGGCATGTCAGCATTCACAGTGCATTTTCTTATGGAAATGCTTTTTCTAGTTATTATTATAGTTCTTCCGTACACTTAACGGCATCTAACTCCGGCCGCACCGTTTGAGCTATAGGAACCGTTCAACTATCAAAATATTCAGCTCTTCCGGGACTCGAGTGCTTCCATTTTGCTCATTGATACTATTTATACTTTTTGAAATATTAAGCTAATTTCAAAAATTTTTCCCCATTGAAAATGAATGGAAAGCTGGTATAGAGCAATTAGACTCTCTCACAGAAGACTGCGGTTCAAATCCCACTGAGGGCATTTAAGCCTTTGCAAGCAACTCATCTATTAAACCAGTCCTCGAACTGCTCTACACATGTTCCTATCAGTACTGTACTGCTTAAACAAATGCTCCTTACTGTGGGAACCCCGAGTTCAAATCCCGCTCTGGGCATGATGTACAAGTAAGATGTTTGACATTTTAACTCTACAATTAAACTACTCTTGTAATAATAATGCGTTTGAACTAAACCTTTACAACTTTTATCAATCTATTTCAACTTTCTTCAATTGCCTTTTCAAGCAACTTTCATCTCCTATGTTCCTCCAGCTTTGAGTCTTGTGTGCAACTTAGTAGTGTAATGGTTAAGCAACTGCCCTTTGCTCCAGGAGACTTGGGTTCAAATCCCACTAGTGGCAAACTTCACAAGTTCAAACAAGTTGTGCTCCATTCAGCTTAACTGCTCTAGCATTTTTAGCAATACTTTAGAATTCAAAGTTCAAGTTGTTCAACTCTTTCTACTCTTACAAACATTCAAACAAATTCAGCTACTTCAGCTATGTTTTAACTGCTTCAGCAGTTTTCAGCCATCCAATGGAGTTCATTCAGCATGTCAGCATTCACAGTGCATTTTCTTCTGGAAATGCTTTTTTCTAGTTATTATTATAGTTATTCCGTACGTTTTTTGGCATCTAACTAGTGCTGCACCGTTTGAGCTATTGGAACCATTCAAATATTAAAATGTGCAGCTATTCTAGGAATCGAGTGCTTCTATACAACTTTTTGATATATTTTATAGTTTTTGAAATATTAAGCTATTTTCACAATTTTTGCCCCATTGAAAATGAATGGGAATCTGTATAGGGCAACTGGACTCACCCGCAGGAGACCCCTGTTCAAATCCCGCTCAAGGCATCTATGTTCTGCTTGTTGTAACAATGCTTTGAAAGCTTCTTGTACTTTCAGCGCCGTCCTCTGGTTGTTCCTAAGAATTGCATTATAGGTGTTTTAAAATTCAACCCTGTTAAGCTGTTTGAGCTTTGATGCTTTGAACAGTGTATGTTGACAGTTACAGCGGTTTGAATTCGCTGACGATTCAACAATTGTGAGTTTTCAGACATGAAACTCACTCAGGTTGTAGAATGAAGTACATTCAAACCGCGGTTTCTCTATAAACTTTCACTTGTAAATTGTCGCCACGGCCGCAATTTTCGCTCTTTTTAAAAGATTCTTTCACTCAGATGTAGACACACTTGTCTACTTGCTAACTGGGCACATGGCAAACTCGAAAGACCGACACATTTCGCCGTATTTGTCTCGTAGCGGCCGCTTTTGCGTCATTAATTTGCCTGATTCGCGAGCAGATCTGATCGTTTTGAACTCGCTGTAAATTCAACAATTGTCAGCCTTTCGACATGAAACGCACACAGGGTGTAGATTAAAGTCTCTGCTTTCATTTGATGTGGTGGTTGTTGTGATTACTGTTACGGTTTCGCCGCTACGAACCCGTTTAGCGGGCTTCGTTTCTATCGTTTCATAGCCACAGCTGCTGCTGCTGTCAGCCTCTTATAGACCTTCGCGAACTAGTATGTTAAGCAGCCCAGTGGCCTACAGGATAGGGCGGTGAGCTACAGAGTCAGAGGCCACGGGTTCAATCCCCGGTCGAGACAACTGTTTTTAGACTGATGTTTGTTACCAAGCTGAGGGTCTAATACACCTTCGGGCGCTGCCAATTTCAGCTTCTTAAATGGCTAAGCGGTTATTCTGCTGCACTGCGAAGCGGGTGATCCCGGTTCGAACCCCGGTCCAGGCAACTGTCTTCAGACTGATGTTTGTTACCTGCACATTGAATATGGATGTTCTGCTTGTTGTAACAAAGCTTTTTAAGCTTCAACAATGTCAGGAAAGTCTTGCAAAATTCAATCAACATATCTTAGGGGTTATCTATACTTTTACTGTGTAGATCAACTCACCTGTGTTTTATTCAATTATTGAATTATTAATACTTACTTAATATTTTTTCATTATGCTTTATTTTGAAATTTAAGACTTTTAACTTGTTCTGGACCTGTACAAGCCTATTCTATCCACTTCTATTTTTCTTAAACTACTTTTAAGAACGTTTTAAACTCTCGAGCTACAGTCAGCAGTTATTGGGAATACATTCAGCATAAAGCATTCACAGTGCATTTTCTTATGGAAATGCTTTTTCTAGTTATTATTATAGTTCTTCCGTACGCTTTTTGGCATCTAACTCTATTTGCACTATTTGAGCTATAGGAACCATTCAAATATTAAAATGTGCAGCTTTTCCGGGAATCGAGTGCGTCTATACAACTTTTTGATATCTTTTATACTTTTTGAAATATTAAGCTATTTTCACTTTTTTTTCCCCATTGAAAATGAATGGGAAGCTGTATAGGGCAACTGCACACTCCCGCAAGAGACCCCAGTTCAAATCCCGCTCAAGGCATCTATGTTCTGCTTGTTATAACAATGCTTGGGAAGGTTCGGTCACCTCCGTTCTTGTACCTAAAGCGCCATCTTCTGGTTGTCCTGAGCATTGCAGAGAGAACAACTATTTATACTAATACTAACTTATAAATACTGACTGCTGCAGATTAACAATTGAATTACAATGTTGGTTGCATTTTGTGTTAGATGTAAATGTTTGATGTGCTTAACATTTACGTTTTATAGAAATAGTTCTGTGTTACGCTGTTTGAGCTTTGATGCCTTAAACAGTGTGTCGCTACGGCCGCAATTTTCGCTCTTTTTAAAAGATTCTTTCACTCAGATGTAGACACACTTGTCTACTTGCTAACTGGGCACATGACAAACTCGAAAGACCGGCACATTTCGCCGTATTTGTCTCGTACCGGCGGCAGCGGCCGCCATTAATTCGCCTGGCTCGCGAGACAGAAAAGACACATCTGAACGTTTTGAACTCGATATAAATTCAACAATTGTCAGCCTTTCGACATGAAACTCACACAGGTTGTAGATTACAGTCTCGGCTTTCATTTGATGTCATGGTTGTTGTGATTACTGTTACGGTTTCGCCGCTACGAACCGTTTAGCGGGCTTCGTGTCTATCGTTTCATAGCCGCAGCTGCTGCTGCTGTCAGCCTCTTATAGAACCTTCGCGAGCTGATACTAGAAGCAGCCCAGTGGCCTAGAGGATAGTGCGGTGAGTTCCAGAGCCAGAGGCCACGGGTTCAATCCCCGATGGAGTCAACATTTTTAGACTGATATTTGTTACCAAGCTGAGGGACTAATACACCTTCGGGCGCGGCCGATTTCAGCCACTGACATGGCCGAGCGGTTAATCTGCTGTACTGCAAAGCGGGAGACCCCGGTTCAAACCCCGGCCGAGGCAACTGTCTTCAGACTCATGTTTGTTACCAGCACATTGAATCTGGATGTTCTGCTTGTTGTAACAAAGCTTTTAAAGCTTCAGCAATGTCAGGAAAGTCTTGCAAAATTCAATCAACATATCTCAGGGGTTATCTATACTTTTACTGTGTAGATCAACTCACCTGTGTTTTATTCAATTATTTAATTATTAATACTTACTTAATATTTTTTCATTATACTTTATTTTGAAATTTAAGACTTTTAACTTCTTCTGGACCTGTACAACCCTATTCTAGCCACTTCTATTTTACTTAAACTACTTTTAAGAACGTTTTAAACTCTCGAGCTACAGTTAGCAGTTATTGGCAATCCATTCAGCATAAAGCATTCACAGTGCATTTTCTTATGGAAATGCTTTTCTAGTTTCATCTGTGATTGTGTTATTTCACAATTTGACCATCTGGGTCATCGGGGAAACTGACAACATTCACGCCTGTAGGTTCACCAGTTAACGTCAACGTGTCACAGTCAGTGATTTTCCTTTACTTCCGGCTCCTGCTCCTGTGTCTCTGTGTGTTGCTGCCAGCTTTATACCTGAAGCCGGGGCTTATCCAGATCAGCCCCTCTGCACAACCAGACAAAACAAAGTCAGGTTAACATCTTCATCTTTTTTCTACATCGCTGAAGTGACTCATAATAACGACTGTCTGTCCCTAATGGTCACAACATTCACAAGTCGTTCAGTTTACTCATCGCCAGACGTCATGTTACGCTACTGAAAGCTGATGTAAAATGTTTTCTATGAGTCTGGAGGGAGATTTGTCAAGTCTGAGGAAATAGGCTCCTCACCAGGTTACGCTCCCGCCTCACCCAGTGACAGGACAGTAGAGGGGTTAGGATGGATGGATGGATGATCCCTAGGGATGAAATCATATTCATTCCTTCCCTTTCTATCTAGGTTTACCTTTTTATAGCACCAGTGATCCAAACCAGATACAACATCTAATTTAGGTTATTTTGGAGGCAGATTTTCCTCTTTTATGAACTGATAAAGCTACTTAAAGATTGAATTATATTTGTTCAGCATTCACTGTACTAATGGCTTTTCTCCTAACTTTGTCCTCCGTACAGGTTTTCAGCAAGCTCTTTTTGGCAGCAAGACACTATTAGTTTAGCTGTTGTATTGGTAGATTACCACCCAAAAGCCGTCCTTAAGGGAAGCGCATGACCTCGCATTCATCCGCTGGGAGAGAAAGCTCCGTGTATGCTATCCTGCAGCCTCTTTAGCCTCCTACAAGAGTTCCCATGTATTTGAGCCTCCCAGAGGATGTTAATATATCACCAGCAAGTCTGAGGCCTGACCTTTGACTCTGAGAAGTTTCAGCTGAGAGCTGAGCCAAGCAGCAGGGTTGGAACAGAGACACTGCCAGCAGGTGTGCTCAAACTGTTTCTTTCACAAATGTTGTCCTAGCTAAACTTTAAATCTGCAGAAGTTTTGCTTTTAAAGGTATTTTTCTTTTATTTCCTGCCGTCTTACCCTCAAGCTGCTAAACCGATGTTGCCTGCTCTTTTACAGTCAACAACGGTGGCTGCTGTTCTGCGGGATCCTGAGACGCGATTTTCCAAACAAAACTCATCACGATGGAGACAGAGCAAAGCGCTGGAAGTTGTCCTGCCCCGGGCCAGACTGCTGTCAGGACCTGGCTGCGCTCCAGCACTAGAGGTACAGCACAATCTGCTTGATGCAGTTATTATTATATCTATATATAAATATTATATAATCAGATAACAGGTATTTTTCTCAGACCATGAACTGACTAGAATTACTTTGGTTCTTCATAAATCCAAAAGCAGGACGAATAAAAGTTGATTCAACATTAAAGGAGGGACTAACAAGCCCTGCATCATTTCATTTTCAGGCCAATGCTTTCAGTGACGTTTCATAAAAAAGTGTCTCTTTGTTGTTATTATTAATTTGATTTAGTCCTTATGCTTTATTTTAGTTGGATGTTGCCATTGGTTGTGTGCACTCAAGTTTAGACTGAATCTAATTGCAGTCGGTCGACTCTGAGTCAGGGAGTTTGTTCATAACTGATGGGATGTTGGATGATTTCAGGTAAAGACTGTTTATTTTATTAGTCTAGCTTGTTGTTTGATTCTGCGGGGCTGGAGGGCATCCAGCTCTTTCAGATGTCTGAGAAACATGTTGGTGATGTCATTACACAGCAGGGTCTAACTGGAAAGTCTTTGACACATCTCCAGCCTCCAGGAGCTTTGTTGTGAAGCAGATAACTGCTTGTACCATTTACAGAGCAGTTCATGTTATCCAGAAAAAACTATTTGCATGTAAAAAGCAGCTGTTTCTCTAAAAACTGCATTTGACAATCTGTTATTTATGTTAACCATTAGTCAAGGTAATGGTTTTAAGAGAGTGTTTTCGTTCTCTGCACAAACTGTAAAATCTAATAAAAGCTGTGTTCTCACCTTTCAACAAACTGAAAAGTGATTTGTAACGGATTCCCAGTTCACTCACGTTGAAAGGACCAACCCATGAAGACATGTGTTGCCCTCATGCTGATACTGTGCACGTTTACATATAACGCAAGGACGCTTCTTCCCTTTTAGTATTTATAACCTGTCTCTGAGACATTTATGTAACATTATATATTAATCAGTGAGCTCAGGCACTCCAGGGAGATGGAGTCGTTGTAGACCATAGCAGCCTGACGTGGAGGTGCTTGAATGGATCAGCACTTTAAAGATGAGGTTCCTGTTTGTTTTACACGTGTGGTTGACAGAAAATGTATTGGTGCATAACCAAACCACATCACGAGTCATTCATTTTAATCCACTTTATGTTCTAGTTTCTGTTTCTGTTATGGGTCTAGTTTATGTTCAGATATTTTAGTTTTTAAGTTTGGTTTCCATCGGTATCTGCTTATGTTCAGATGTTTTAGTTTTTAAGTTTGGTTTCCATCGGTATCTGCTTATGTTCAGATGTTTTAGTTTTTAAGTTTGGTTTCCATCGGTATCTGCTTTAGCGACACGTCCAGTAGTTCGGTGCCAACTACTTTGCTCAGGTAGTCTTTTGAATGGACAGAGTCAGAATGTCCAGGACTTATTTATGCTGCCGGTGAAGATGCAGTTCTCCAGGCGAGGTTATCTAAAAGTTGAGTCGTGGCAACCGGACGCCTTTCTTCTAGAGTTCAACTCTTTTTTCAGCCTAGACTCAACTTGCAGACATATTTATGTTGTTTTTGCTGGAGTGTAAACAGAGGATTAATCTTGTGTGTTGAAGGGAGACCGTTTATGTGGGTCCTTTAGAACTAATGAAACCAAAACCTTAAACCAAAGCATAAAAGCAGCAAAAATGTGCATATCTTAATTAAAATACAAAGCTGGCAGTTGCTGATAATTTCCTCAATTTACTGTTATTAAACTATTTGCTATGGTGGCAAACTTTGACTGAGCCAGGCTGTTAAACTCAGATGTGTATTTGGGTTAACGTTAAACTTAACGGTGACTAAAAGCCAGTAAACTGTTACACAACCCATGTAAAGCTGTTTTAAAAGCCGACCTTTGTAACTATGAAACTTTCTCAGTTTCCTTAATTACTAAATTACCTGGTTTCATTGCAGGAAATTAGATGAAACTCTGACCAAGCACCATTCAAACGCTTGCACATACTGTATGGACAATGTACTGTTCTACAAATACACACAAGCTGCATATTACACACAAAACCTACACTTGACTTATTTTGAGGTGAAATGTGTTTCAGACCACGCACTGCTGCCTGGTTGAGTCAAGGCATCTCAGTCTGAGAGAAGCTGACTCCAGTGCTGTGGTTAAAGGATGTGGCTCAGCCTTGGACTCTGAGGGGTACCCCAAGACTCTGTGCGTGGCCTCGTTCTTTTCCTTTGTTTGTTCTTACTTTTAATGGGTCCACTTTTATTTCATCAAAACACAAAACTGTATCCGCTGAAGAAGTAACTAAGGTTTTTACATTTTCAATGTCTTTGGCGGAAAAGAGTTTGTTGTGTTTGGGCGTGTTGAGTGCTTGGTTCTACTGGCGGATACCTCGTCCTGTTAACACCGTCGTGTAAACCTGGGTGTGATATTTGACAGCACTCTTACATAAATTCACATGTCAAATCTGGTTTCTTTCAGGTGAGCGAGTTGTCTCATCTCTCTCTTTTACAGACTTTGAGAGAGGAACTGATTCAAAGTTAATTACAGATCAGAGTCTTTGCTCGTGGTTGCACATCAGCATGAACAGTATCGTTGCAGTGGGAAGTCATTGAGCTTTTGCGTCTTGTGACTTCCTCAAACCTAATTCAAAGCTTTTCTTAGCGTTGGACGTTAAACACACTCGATTTCATGTAAAATTTACTTTGATGTCTTAAAGCTCTACTGCTGTTTACATGTGCTTATACTGTAAATACACTATCCTGAATTGAAGTAGACACCAACACAGGGATTTAAGAATAAACGTCACAGAAGTATAAAATTATTAAATCACAAATACACATAAAGCCAAATTAAATTACAAAACACAAAAACCATACAGACACAACTATTCAATTCAATTCAACTTTATTTATATAGCGCCAATTCACAATATCAGTTATATCAAGGCACTTTACAAGTAAGGTTTTAAGACCTTACACAACTAAACCCAACAAATCCCACATAGAGCAAGCTTTTAATTGTAGCCAATCAAAAAAATGTACATTTAAATAGCAACAGTGGAGGAAAAACTCCCACCTCCAGCAGACCCAGGCTCAGTGTGGGCGGCCATCTGCCTTGACCGGTTGGGGTGAGGGGATAGAGAAGAGAGAAAAGAACACAACCACAACAACAAAACAAGCAGCAACAGACACAGGCAGGATGGTTGGACCAGCAACTGAACACTGGAGACACACGGCTCTGAGTCTGATGATACCTGTAGATGAGAATAGAGAGAGACAGAAGAGGACAAGCACAACTAGGAGAGAAAAGGGACAAAGTTAGTCACATGTGGAAATGGAGGCATGTTGGCGGATAGAAGAAAAAGAGAAAAAAGAGCTCAGTCAATGAAGGATGTCCCCCAGCATCTAAGTCTATAGCAGCTTAACTAAGATATGGTTCAGGGTGACCAGAACCATCTCTAACTATACGCTTTGTCAAAAAGAAAGGTTTTAAGCCTAGTTTTAAAACTTCAGAGGGTGTCTGCTTCTTGAACCTGGACTGGAAGCTGGTTCCATAGGAGAGGAGCTTGGTAGCTAAAGGCTCTGCCTCCCGTTCTACATTTAGAAACTCTAGGAACCACAAGTAGACCAGTGCTCTGAGAACGAAGCGTTCTGTTGGGAGCATAAGGAGCGATGAGGTCTTTAAGATAAGATGGAGCTTTATTATGAAGAGCTTTGTAGGTAAAGGGGGGGAATTTTGAATTCTATCCTAGTTTTGACTGGGAGCCAATGCAGAGAAGCTAATGTTGGAGAAATGTGATCTCTCTTCCTAAGTTCAGTCAGACTCTGGCTGCAGCATTTTGAATTAATTGGAGGATTTTCAAAGAGTTATTGGGACAACCTATAAGTAGCGAGTTACAGTCGTCCAGCCTAGAGGTAACAAATGCAACTAAATAACACAAATATACAAAGATAAGAATTTTTCCGCTCACACACAGATTCAGTGGCACAGTTTTGTCCCTTTGGCCCTTTATCGCCTGTCCTCATGTTTCCCAGGAGCCACCAAGTCACCCAAGGAGACTGTCTCCCGTTTCCATGGAGATGGGGTTCGCTACAAAGCTAAGCTAATCGGCGTGGACCCGGTACCTGAAGCACAGGGAGAAAAAATGTGCTGGGACTCCATGATGAAGCTGAAGGTAACTGAACAACATAAACCTGATGTACCTCTGCCGGGTCTTCATTAACGACGATCCAAACCCAACACAGAAAATTACAAATAAACACAAGAAGACAAGTAGTATATGACGAGTCAACTTATTACTTCAAATGAGCTGGTGGTTCGTCAGAGTTTAAGAAGTCACGAGTCTCCTTCTCACTACTACACTACTGACTGACTCTCTCAGGTTAATGTGTATAAAAGTGAAAATGTGTGCAGCTTATCTCATTTTATCATAGTCCTGTGCAGACCATGAAGATTCACTTTGCAGCATGATTATAAATTTATGTACAAGGCTCAAGAAAACATACTGTGAAGACACCACAGTGACCTTTCATTGCGATGATTTGAAAATCCTCATGTGTCATCGAGTGGGGACTCACTAAACAGTTTTTGAGTACTGGATTCATCAAGGCAATCTGAATTCAACACATCCAAACAAAACAGCGAATGTTTGACACTACTGAACACTAGCTGCAGATAAGTCAATGAAAAGTTAACCATGACCTGCGCTGAAGGAATTTGCTCAAATGCAAACTGAGTTGTGGGAAAATTGCTGCAGTGGCGACGAGGCCTCTGATGTAGTTGACATCCTGCCAGCTCCAGGGTCTCCAAGCTCTGCACCACGGGGAGTTCACATCCAGTCGGCAAATGATGCTAAGCCCATTAGTAAACGTTAAAACAGACAGTTACTGCAGCTGGACAACACTCACAGGCACTGGAGGTGAATTCATTTCTAACCTTCAGCCCTTCACTGAGTCTGGTGTCTAGTGATCGTTTAGTGTCATGTATTGCACAGATTTGCACATGTGCAGTTGCAGCTACATCACTAGAGGGCGTTTGTGCTTCTTGATTCTTCTTGCTCCGGTTCATCACTACGGGTGAGGAACAAGCTACTGCATCGGCCTTTAACTGCATAGGTTGTGGTGCGTGTCTGTTTTAGGGTTTTGAGGCAGCAGCAAGAAAACAGGGGAAACACAAGCAGAGGGTCTGGATGAAAATTTCCTTAACTGGTGTGAAAATCGTGGACGAGAGGACCGGGGTGAGTAAAAACTCCCTGAACGCTATTGCATGAAAGCCAGTTAACATTATTTGTTCAACATTGGAGGAATGTCAGGATTCCTTTGGGAAAAGATACTGAATGAAATGCATCAGTGGAAAACCATGTTTTCCAAATTTTGCCTTTGGGTTTCCTGATAAAATTTAGACTCTGGGGAAACTTTAGGTTATGATGTGGTTAAGGTCATGGTACAATTTTTCCTTTCAATTTTTATTAGTTAATAATTCAGAAGTTGAGGTGAATAAAAGAAGGAAGTGTGAAATTATTACTCAGCTTTATGTGAAAGATGGCGTTTAGAGCTGATAATTAGATTCAGTTGAGATATTAAGCATCATTAACATTGTATTGCTTCTGCCACGTTTAATGAATCCAGTCCTTATCGGCTTTTTGAAAAAACAGACTCAACAAATGGGTTAATAATATCAAAAGTTCCCTTTCTGCTGCAGGAACTGTTGTTTTGTTTCCTCAGGTTGGTGTTTTTATTGCTGATTAACAGAGTAGTGGTTGGACATGTGGCAACTGAATCCTCTTAATTTGCTGTTTTAAGGCTGTACTTCATGACCATGAAAGGAGCAGGATCAGCTCTCTGACAAAAGATGAGTCAGACCCCAGAGCGCTGGCCTACGTCTACCAACAACAAGACAGCTACTCGCTCTTCTACCTCAGGATGGCCTACCTGGTAACAGCCTGGGCAGCAGTGTTGCACACAGGGCAGTGAATGTTAGTTCCAGGTCTGGCGTGAACACTGTTTGATGCTCAGTGTGAATATTGGTTCCTCAGGCAGATCCGGTCCTGGTGGACGTCAGGGAAGTTTGTCAAGGTGTGGACCAAGAGACGCCACCGGAACCTGCACAGGCATCAGAGCAAGTCAGAGAAAACCGTTGGGTTTGTCAGCACTTTCTGGTTTTATGAATATTTTCTTATTTTATATTTTCTTATTCTTTATCAGACGAGCTCCTTACTGCTGCTGAATGAGAGCTCAGCTCCTCCAGCTGAGGTAAATGAAGAATCAAAACAAGTATTTCCTTACCTTCATTTAGTTCATTTACTTAACATCTGCAGTGAACTGTTGTGCTTTTTTGTTTTGCGTTTTCAGGAAAACATTCTTGAGCATGTGTTTAGTCCACGAGCAGACCTTCCACCTGCTGTTCCACAGCAGGTAAACCAGACCTCACTGTACATTATAACACGATGGATCCTGCTTTATATTTTATTAGTCGTAACCATTAATTCTGTTTGTGTCTCCAGGTGTCTTCTAGCAACGCGCTGATGGACGTCTTTTCCTTCCAGGCTGAGGAGCCGCTGGCGTCCAGCCAGAGCTCATGTTCCTCAGCTCAGCCAGGTTGGTGCGGACATCAGTCGGGTTCCACCTAAATTCAGCTGATTTGGTGGAGTTAACTCTGTTCCCATTACAGTAAACATTATGAACGAGCCAAAAAACCTAAACATGAAATGTCTGTCGTACATGAACACAAAAACGTACGAAAAGCTGCTTTTGTCCTTAAATATTGAAACTACAGAAAGTAAATTATACAACCAAATTATGTATAACGCTGATCACCAAGAGCACATTGTAATCTGTGGATGGGAAGGTTGCATTTCTTTATTGAAACTTCAGACAAGCTTCCTAGTGTCTTGTGTCATTTTACCATATACTGTACAATCATTGAAAAAATTATTTACTATATTTTATTATTTTAAAACAACATGCTCATGTAAATACTGTACATATCACAGAGATGAGGCTGTTCTGACATAAACCCCTGACTTTCCTTCTCTGAAGTCACACTCACATCACACTCAGATAATGAGATCGTGACATCTCTGAAGTTCACACCAAACAACAACAAATATGTTAAATATTTAAAATGTGTTAAATATGTTAAATATGTCAAAACTAAATCTAATACCTCATTCTCCAGCAGATTAAACCCTCGGGTTTCGTGTGGATGTACATTATATACAAGTAACACCCACATCGTCCGTTGTTTCCCACAGTCGGACCTCATGTTCACACACACGGGTTAAAACGCCATCGTTCCCTTGGTACTGCATGTTGTCATGTCATACAGTACAGGAAGACGGATAAATGTGCAGTCGCCTAACGTGTGCTCGGTTCCCACAGAGAATTATGAAATCATGTACAAGTAATTTCTTAAAACAATACAAACATGACAACTGAATATCTGATGAATTAATCCAGAAGATGCACTTTAACATCAAAAGTGTCAATGAAAATGAAACACTGTGTGACAGTATGGACGTGAGTGAGTGAGCACATATATGTCACTATGCAACTACAGCAGGGCTTAGATTCTTAGATTCTCTTTCTCCTCTTTTCTTTTCCCCAGAGCCTCCTCTGCTGAAGCTCTCCACATCTCAGATCCTCTCCATGTTCCCTGGGCAGCTAGCTGGGGCGTCTCCATACTCCTCTCCCCCATACTCTCCCACTGCGTCACCCTGGGGCCTGCAGGGGCCTCTGGGA
This sequence comes from Macropodus opercularis, assembly GCA_030770545.1. Lineage (NCBI taxonomy): Eukaryota > Metazoa > Chordata > Actinopteri > Anabantiformes > Osphronemidae > Macropodus > Macropodus opercularis. The sequence goes on from CM061092.1 coordinate 6,175,246, forward strand.
ACCCAGTGGGCAGGTCCAGCAGCTGTGGCGCCCGGGCCCTCGATGCCTGGCGTGGCAGCCTGGGCACCAGCAGGTGTCAATGTGCCCCCTACAGGCAGCTACGCTCAGGCCCATTGTCCTCAGCCAGGACTCGCGTGGGCAGGGAACGCGCCTTATACACTCGCCGCTGTCAACGGGTTCCCCACACCTTCCAACCCCACCTACACTCCCACTGGATCTGCGCTGCATTCAGCATCTCCCATCACCGGCCATTATCCCCACCTGTAAAACAATAAGTGGATCATCAGTTATTTTCTGCCCTAATTGGTTTAAAACCTTTTATCAGGGACTCGTTTATCTCAGTCTTCTTCTGTGACCGGTTTGAAACCTAGGCATTTAAATTTTACAGATTGTAGCTGCTACGATTTCTTCTATCATCGTGTGTCTGTTTGCTTTTATTATGATAATTATGATCACTGAAAAGTCTCAAATCTGTGTGTGGATGAACAGTAAACGTATGAAACACTATTTTTCTGCGCCAGGAATAGTGTGACTGTGTGTAACAGCAACAAGAGTGAGGGTCAAGCTGTAGCCACCACCAAAGTATTATATAAAACATATTATACTGAAAACTTTGATCTAATTTAAAAGATTTCATAAATTATTGAATGTGAGTTCTAATTTGATGTTAGCAGCTCATATTGTGTTATATTTCGGTCATCAGCTGTTCTGTTTTTATATCAGGTTAACTTCAGTTGTCTTCAGTTTTAAAGGCTGTGATACCTATGTCATATAAATAAAATCGAGCTAAGTTTATCACCAAAGGCTGAATAAGCAGCAGTAATACTCAATTACGCAATAAATCAGTGTTTGTGTCTGTCTTATCGTTTGTGTTGGGTTTTTTTCTAGATGAAATGATTGCACTTATCTTTTTGTGCCTTTCTTTATTTCTGCCGACACACACAGATGATAAAATACAAGATAAATGCAATAATTGCTCTTTCACCCAAACACAAAAATAAAAGCCCAGAAGAAAGGAAACCAGCTCCCTGTCAGCAGGTTGCTGATCCAGTGTTGTGGCTGTCAGTCACACTGTTGCCCACACTGAGCATTTCCTCATTTGCAGTAAGTGTGGTAACACAGGCCATGTAGCCGTAGCAGGCTTGTGGGGAAGCATCAGCCTGAAGACACTGCTGGACATGGAGCACTTTATCCACCACTGAACCGTCACTAAACACCAACATGGTAAGACTATTTATTTGTAGGATTTTGTGTATTTATTCCTCTAAATATCAATGAATGGATGAGGTGACTACACGGTTCTCACTTGTCTCCATTGGTTTTCGATTTCATTTTGCCCATTTCCTCCTGGCTGACGTAGCATCTATGATTAACTGAAGTTAATGATAGACATTTTATATTGTTTCTCTGTGGTTCAGTAAACCGCTCACTCGCTTTTACAAACTTCTACCGTGCTTTACAGCCCTGTAGACGTGACTTGACATGTTGAAACAGCAAGTGAAAAACAACATTAGCTAAATCCAGTAAAGTTCAGTTGTTCTCGTGTTAACAGTTACATAATCCCGAGTGAAAAAAGAGGAAGTTGTATGTTGAGAAAAAGGAATGTTGATGAAAGAAGACGTTATCCCACAGCTATTGCTTGTTAATGATTCACAGTGTGCTCAGTGGTGCTCGAAGCACATGACTTATGACTCTTAACTGTAACAGATTCTGCACATGTCACACACTAAATTATCATGACTCTAAACTACACTGAAACCAAGCTTATTGTTGAACGTAAGCGCTTACACCAATAATTCACTTTAAATCTCTGTTTTTGTAGCAGAGACAAGTTTTCACGCAATATATTTAAGCACATTAAAGCACTTTTTGAAGATAACAATGAGCATTCAGGCACATATAATAATAAGTTGTTGCCACTGTAATTTCACTGTTTTCTGTGTAGGACACCTGCACAGCTACAGTCTGTGGTGAGACCGTTTTAAAACATTCATGTGATTCAATGTGATGCTGCCACAGAAGGCCCCACATAAAAAAAGCACAACTGAACATGCACAGCAGTCTTCTGCAGGACGCTCACTGACTGAAAGTGGAACCCCCGCGTGTGTTTTGTGGTGTGGAGAAAAGGTTTCTGTCTGCTTCCTTTGTTCCCTGTAATAATGCACACGGCCCTGAGTCTGCAGCATACTGGTGCAGAAGTGACGGCAGGTGGCGTTTCTATGGTAACCAGCGCAGGATGCTGGCTGAGGTGCAGAGGTGTGTGGTTGTGAGCACTTCCTGCTCTTCTTCGCAACCTTTGCTTGGTGACAGCTTTATGTTTAGTCTGTAGATGGTGGGATTCCTTTACTAGCTCGTTCATTTCTTATCATTATGTTTTCACTTTGTCAGCAAAACAAAACACAAACACAAGTTATTATTCACAACAAATTAAGTTTTAATTCATTTTGTTGTGGATTACAGCAAGTAACAAGCAAGTACAAGTAAATAATCAACTTTAGCCCATGTTGGTGCACTTTATGATTCTGTGTCTGTGGTGGCAACTATGTCAGAGGGCTTAAAGTAAGCCCTAAGTATTTACTTTCATTTGGCACACACACAGTTATGTCCTTATATGAATATATATATAAACTAACATGTTTGTAAACTGCACCCACGCCCATGAAGTGGCGACGGTACAGTAATGTGATCTCTGCTTTACTGTCTTGATATCTGATTTACAGGAAACCTGGCCTGTCAGTTTCAGGGAAAGTATATTTACTTTGAAATATAACCGAAGCTTTTCTCAGGTTAGTTAAGCTAAACTGAACCTGAAATCACCTTTGTGTTTCATCCCCACTGATGCATGCAGTGTCATTTAGAACCTACTGTAGATGTGCTGATCATGTTAAAAGCAAACAAGGAACATCCAGGAATTCACTGTACAACATGTAAAACCTGGCCTCACTATCACGTCAACACGTGTTCATTTGTGTTTATTACTGAACTTGGGTCATGGTTTACTGTACGGTTTACATGGTTTGCATGTTGTTACCACAATGACCCTAAAAGACCAAAGTATAATGACAGCTTCTCCTATTACACTTTAAAATATGCAAGATGATCCTTAAGTTCGTTCCCAGTTGATCTGACTTGAAGCAGCGACGTATTTGCTGATAGAACAAACATTCTGAATATTTTTCTCTGTGTGAGATTGTATATGGGTACAGTACTGAAATTAAGACGAGCTGACGTAATGTCCGCTGACAAGATGTAAGAACCTGTTTGTGATCAAGGCGCACACAAAAAAGATGCTAAAAAAAACAGGCGATCATTTGTGGTGCACCCTCCGTGTAACTTGCTTTGACAAGAGGGCAGGCGATAGAAGAAGAGTTATTTAGAGCACCGCTTTGTTCAGCCAGTGCCTGGTTGCACTTTGAGAAATGTGTGTGTTGCAGAGCATTGATATAGACTCATCAGCTCTGTGACCATCAAAACAACCAGGAAGATGTGTTGCTGCACTTCTCTCAACTTGTAAAGGGGTTTGAGGAGTGGCGTGTGCTTGAGAGTGTGGGGGCCGTGCTTTGCTGTGCACTGTGCTGCTAACTTCCTGCTGCAGAATCAGATGCAGTTGTGAGATTGTGTCCCTGTGTTGCTTCGCAGGAGGAGAACGTTGACGTCAAGGCGCTGAGGGCCCGGTTCAACAAGGCCAACAACTCAGACACCAGCAGCCGAGACAGCAGCTCCCCGAAATCCCCGCGACCTGGGTTTGGGAAAGTGATCTTGCCAGTGACAGAGAACAATCTGGCCCATCACAGGTTGTCACCCACTGTTCCACCTCCTGTGGCTGGACCGGGCCCGCTGCGGTTCCCGAGGGCAGAGCCAATGACTTCTTCCATCCACTCCAGATCTGGCTTCCCTCGACCACCGCCTCCCAGCCCTGCAGTCAGAGCGTCCATACAGCAGGCAGATGCCACCAGGGTCAAGCAGACCGGGGAGATGTTACAGAACATGATGCTGAGGCACCAGAGGGCTCCAGCCCCAGGCATAGCTGCAGTCATGGCCCCAGCTCCACCTCCGGCATCTACAAAAGCCGCGTCGTCCAACATGACCCCCCTCCAACAGCAATCCAGGCAGAGGAGCGGAGGGGAGGTGGCCCCACTGAGGAGGCCGATGCCCCCAGAAGGACCCCAGCCTCTGAAGCCAAAACGTCCCCCCAATGTCAACCTAGAGCCTTTCATGAAGTTTAGTCGAGGACCTGCACTTCCCCCACCGAGGAAAACTAACGGTGAGTCTGTTTGGCTTCATAATGTCATCGCCAAGATTGAAATCTCTTTCAAATCCCTTAAATTATTGCTCTAAAGACATATTGGTTTAAAAGGAGAAATATTTATTTCCAATTATCAGCCAGGTGAAAGTTTGTGAACCATTTATCTTCTTTATCAGAAATATGAAAGGTGATGAAGGAAACACAAACACAAATTAGATAAGAAAGCTCTTATTGATGTTTGAATTGTGGAAGACGATCGAATCTTTCTTATTTGTGTGTGAACCCGCATAAGTAACTGGCGTCGCTCATCCTTTGCAGCGATGACAGTAAAGAGGCTTCCGGGGACTGTTTACCAGCCCTGCACATGGATTGTTGTCTCACTGCACCTTTGGTGATCTTCAGTTCACGGACAAATGCTTTGACAGTTCCTTGTAGAATCAGGTTGCACAGAGCAAGAATTGACTGCTCCACCGTTCGTGGCATGTTGTCCTAGTCCAGAGGCAGCGCAGCAGACAGGATAAGGTCTTATGTGTTTGGCAATATAACATTTGTCATTGAACAGAAACGTTCTCGATCCACATCTTTCTTATTTAAATACGCGATTTAATCACCTGGACTTAATTCCCCCTTCATACTGTATATTTAGCATTGGATGAAGCTTTATTTCCCATTAATACAGCCCAGCTCTACCTGCGTCTGCTTTTAAGTTGTTGGCACAGTTTTGTGGTAAATTGATGCAGCCAACGCATTTCTGTGGATTGCTGCATGCAATATTTTGTATTTAAGGGAAAAATATAATTTTTCCAAAATTTATCCAAAGCAATAAATAAATGTAGAAGGACATCATTTATGAAACATTTCTATTCCAATTGTGTCATTTATATCATTGAGAATAATGAAGCAGTAAATGAAACAGAGAAGCCGTTCGTCATCACTCTTTTCATCTGTGGTTATATTTTGTGCTCATCTCGACAGATTCCCCAGGCTCAGCAGGCAGAAAACTGTCTTTAATCAGTCCTCCGAAGCCACCCGAACGATCCAGCAAACCCAGCAGGCTGCCACGCCAGACAGCCTCCGTGTGAGTAGACACACAGCGAACTGTAAAAAGCCAATGTCAGGATGTTCAGCTCAAGAAAACGTTTATTAATATACCACAGGAAGAAACTCTGTCTTCACTCATATGTCTAAACACAGGCGAAAGTAAAAGAGTCAAGCACATCACATAACAGGGGCTACTGGTTGGAGAGTAGAAAACGCTGCCTCACGTCATTAATCTGTCTCCGAATCTTACGTTACGCACTACACTCACTCACCATTTTGTTAGGCGAACTTAATGCAATGATGAATCTGTGTTGTGTTAACTGCAGCTTGTAGTAGCGTTAGTCTGTAATACACTCACTGAAATATATGAACAGAACAAAATTTTAAAAATCATAAATCTGGTTTTATGGTTTCAGGGACATTGTTGATGACCAGTATGATGACATTGGAAGCTTTGAGAAGAACGGTAACAGTAATAACAACAGCTTGTTTACTGTTGCTTTAAATCTTCCTGTTTCTGATCACAATGTTCTTTTACTTTAAATTAATTACAATGTTTCACGTTTACTGTGATTATCACACACTGCGTGAAGACACGTTTTCATTATCATGTGACTTCACAGAGTCCTGGAGTGACAACAGTTTGCACTGTTTGGATGAGGTAAGCGCAGACAACTGAAAAATGAGTTTACTTTAATTCAAAGCCAGGTGGTTCCACCTGTAAGAAAAAGTTTACATTTGAAAGCTAGAAACACAAAGTAAAACAGAATTTCAGTTGGTGTTATTAATTATTTATCCCATTGGTGGAACAATTTTATTTGGGTTTAATATGTTCTCATGTTTGTGTTGTCTAAATTTAGGGAACATACAATAAACTATGAATTATTTTCCCTTCTTTTGCAGGATGGTGAGGACTTATATGAGTTTATAGACGAGTAAGTGTATGTTTTCTGACTTCACCAGTAGAATGATGTGTTTGTGTAGTATAGTTATTATTAGTTATAGTGACACAGCAGCATGAACATAAAGAGAACGATGCTTCGTAATTTTGCCAACCACTGCTTACAAACCTATATGATGCTGTATTATTCTAAAGAATAAACCAGTAATTGCAGAATGTGTTGCCCAAAGTGATATGACAAGATAAGCCACAACCAAGTGGTTGCCAAAGTCATAAAAGTGTTTGGTGATGGGTTTGGTGTGTTTGTGTGTGTGTAGTGTAACCTTCCTTCGTCGGCTGTTTCTTTCTTTCTATGAAATGTCTCCTGTTTCTGTTTCTACACCCTGTGCTTCCCATTAACACAGGATATTGTGACAAATATAGGAAAGGATGTGTGAAATGTGACACAAACACAACGAGTGATGGGCTGTATATTATGTGTACATGTATGTATTCAGAAGCTCTGTTGATGGTTTGTTTGTGGGTGAAGTATTGATTTTAAAGGTTGTTTTTTTTTACTCTGATCATTTAATAATGGTAGAGAACAGCTGGAAGTGAAACAGGTAAACGTGGAGAAGCTGTGCAAGAAAGACGCAAAGAAGCAACAAGAGCAGGAGAAGAAAGAGCAGCTGGAGCGCCAGAAACGAGAGAACGAGTTGAGGAAGAACTTTCAGGTGAGGAGTCGACATCTGAACTATGGATGGGTCAGACAAAAGATTTAAATGACACCAAAGGAAGGTATTTGTGTAACTTGCTGCAAGGTTACTGCAGCTCACTGTACCTTCCAGCTTTGTGCATCTTATGAATTTTATGAATCTTCTTGTTTAAAACTGAGCTCACACTCTGTAAACAAATTCATGGTCTTTATTTCTTATTCTTTGTATTTGTCTTTCTGCAGTTGGAAGGGGAGGTGGAAGTTATCCATACAGCCAAAGTCAGACACGACTGGCACGGAGGAGGCAAACTGGACCTGAGTGTACAGCAAGGCGAGAGCGTGGAGATTGTCCGAGTGAAAAACAACCCTGGAGGGAAATGGCTGGCCCGCTCTCTGAATGGAAACTGTGAGTTTGAGCCCATAACAGAGAAACCAGTCATATCAGAACGATCCAAAACAATCAGCATAATAAACAAGCACTGCTGATAGAAAGGCTGGACAATTTACAGATAAACGGTTGGCTGTTGCCGTGTCGTGTTATTATTTTCTGCTTTTCAAATGTATAAAGTCAGGTTATAATACGGTAGTGGTGGTTGGTCTAGTTTACTCTATAAATGTCTACATGAACAGGATAACTTAAATATTCATCAGGAAACTGAAACTTGTTTTTCTAATATGCTTTAATCTAGCAGCCGTTGCTTCTGCACTTTCTGCACTTTGGCAAGCGCCGTGTGTGGTTGTGCTTCAGAGGACCAGGAGCCTTTTTTCCCAGCAGCCGCAATGCCAGCATGTGTGCAGATGCATGATTAAGCAGCAATAATGCATCTTAAGCTATCTTCTTCAGCTCCAGCTTTATACGCTGCGTCTGCAGTTTACTGTACCTATTCTTCTGAGAACCATTCTGTGCACTACAATGATCATCTGTTTTATCGCTAATAACACGCTGCGTCCTTCATCTTTTGTAGACGGATACATCATTAACACTTGTGTGGATATTGATTATGAGGCAGTGAAGCGCAAAGTTCTCCAGTCCAGATTCAAAATGGACACGTCACCTCTACCTCCACCACCACCAGACCCCCCACACATGTTAAACATGGACTCCAACAACAGAGACAGGTGCACATTGGGCTCACAACATACAAGATTTAGAACTGTCCCTGATTTGAGACTTGTTGACGTTGCATTGCTGACTTTTTGGCCGTGTCAGTCAAATGTATTTCAACTAACGTGTTGCTTATGTTTCCTCTGATCTCCAGCATGCTTCAAGATGATGGTAAGTAAAAGCAGAAGCAGCTTTTCCCACATCGATTCCTTCAATCGCATGAGCAAAACACAAAGGAGAGGAAGAGAGAGAAATGTTGTATCTGCACTGTTTGATGTATTTATTCACCCTAATCAATGGTAGCAGTCAAAGCCATAGCTCCTGTTTTCTTTGTCTGACAACTTGGTTATTAGTAATTTTGTTTTGTCCCCAGATGAGTATGATGATGTTCAGCCACTAGGTGAAGTGAATGAATTTCCCCCACCACCACATGAATTAAGGTATCTATTCACATCTGAATCACTAAAATGGAACAAGAAATTACTTGAGTTCCTCTATAACATAAATATTGATACATAGTTTTACCTTTCATATTTTTTTGAATATGATACATTGAATGCCATTTGACTCATTCTGAAATCCTTTTCAGCATAGATCCCAAAGTAGAAAAGGAGCTACGAAAAAAGTTCAAGGTAAATCAAGATTCTTTGGTGAACATATTGTAAAGGAATTATTGCGTAGCAGCAAAGAAGGGAAACACTAAAATGTTTTTCATGTAAATGTTTCAATGATGCACAACCAAAACTCTCGACTGTTATTTCTCAGTATGATGGTCCGCTCAGGATTCTGCACACCATGATGGTAGATCCTAATGGCGTCATAAAAAAGCCAGGTGGAAAGGATCTACTCGTATCTCAGGGGGAAATCCTAGATGTCATTGAGCTCACCAACAATAAGAAAGCTCTGTGTCGCAACCAGTTTGGAAAATGTATGTATCATTTTATTTTTCAGTGCATGATATTTGAGTAGTTTGTGAAGGTAACTGCCTTCACCACAGTAAGAGGTGATTAACCACATGGTAACATGTTGGACGGCACAGACACAGCTTCACCATTTCCTAAGTACGGCACAGTGTTTTATAACAACTACATTGTAAAATAGCAAAAAGACAACTACAAATAAGATAAATTATATGTGTATGATAATTGCAAATATATGCTTTATATATATATGTGTGTGTTTTGTTCCACCTCTCACAGACGGTTATGTGTCCAGATCACTTCTTCTTACAATGTAAGTGAATCTCACTCACTGGATTGACCTGCCAGCATTAACACATTTAGTCTAAATAATGGATGGATTACTCTTCTTTAATGTGTGGTTGTTGTTTTTTTAATATACAACAGAAGTTGTTATACTGCCGTTAGTTACTTAGTTGATTTAAAATATAAACATAAACACATTATACTGACAGATATCAATGGAAATAATATTTCTGGAGTCAAAGATTTGTCTATTGTTTTGCAGGGAAGGAGACATTTATGACGATGTCGACTATGCAGGTGGTGAGTTATCGTTGGATTTTTATGTTCTGAAATCTCTCCAGTGCAAATTGAACTAATCTAATATTCAGCATCATTCAAATTTTCTAAATCTTATTTGTCTGACTTCTTAGGAAACTTTCTCTTATTTATTTTTCGTTTGTTTTTTCAGACATCTACGACAACGACTCTTCCCAAACTGATTATTAAAGCATGTCAAATTAACAAACTAAGAACAACAACCATTCTCACAGAGAGTGGCAGATAAAAAAAACTAACTATAGAACTTGTGCCAAAAGTATAACGAAACTATAGAGAGAGACACATATATTCTAACAGACAAACAATGCTATTTTAAAACTCAAACTCAGATGAACTATACATTATGTGAAGCCACGCAAACTGTTCTATGTGGCCACAAACACACATGCACACAGAATAGAAAACGCAAACTCACCATATCATTGTTTTTCAAACTGCTTGTATAGAAAATGAGTACACTATATTTGTAGCTTTGTGTATTGCTCAATGTCTAAGATAATTTAAAATAAATGAAATGTTTTTTACTGGTGTTTGTGTGTCACTGTGATTTATTCTTAAAACCAGGAAAGTGAAATGGACTTAGAGGCGGAAAGGAAGTGAAGCCTAGGTGGTAATGGGGCAGAAGGAGCAGGGAAACAGGCAAATTAGGGTGGAAAGCAATCTGAATATGAGGCTTGAAATAATTCATGAGCTGAGCTGAACTGAACTAAAGTGAACTTTCTACACCTGCTACAAGTGTAGGTGTACAGCTCTGCGGCAAGCTGTGAACAACACCAGCAAAGGTTGAAGCCATTGAGGTTTTTACTGAGAGCAACTGTGAAACGCAGAACAACAAAGCCAGTAGCGCTTTGCAGTTTACAAAAGGAAAAGGATTTACTGTCTAAACAGCCTGGGTCGAGGCTGAGACAATATGGGACTATATCATATGCAAATAATGGCTAATGATGTTGATTAATAGGCATCGTCACTGAAAAAATACAAACTACAGATGTGTGTTGTAGTAAACACGATGCAGCCTAGAGCAGGGGGTCACTGACACATCATGTATGTAGCACGTATCCCTCTGTTCCAACAGAAATCATATCAAATATGTGATCGACGTCTGCGTGATTAATTACCTTGTAATCAATTACCTTGGCCAAACGGAAGAGGGCAGCCGCTCACCGACACTTTTTATATTATGCACGAAGAAGAAAAGAAGCGGAAGAAGCTCCAGTAACTCGGCGATCGTCTGGTCGGGTCTGTCCGGAGAAGTTCCTGTTATAAAGTCCAGCTGTGTTCTGCTTCAGAAAGCAGCCAAAGCTACAAACTGCCGCAGTGTTAATCCTTCTAACACCTTTACAGTGTGTTGGAGCTGGGCGGACATGCAGCAGTCTCTGGAGGCTCTGGTCCAGCTGCTGGAGTCCTACAGGGGAAGAGATAAAGTTGTGAGTATTCGTGGAGTCACAACAAGCTGCTCTCACTTCTGTCAGGGATTATACGACTACCTTTAAAACGACGTCGTCTTTACTGTTTACTGCACATCGAACAAGAGTGAACAAAACCGGGTCTTTTTCAAAACCTTTGCAAAAATGGCATTTTACTGATCTATAAGCCATCCAAGACTAGTCTATTAGAGAGTGTATATGTTTTTCATTATTGATGTGCAGACTTTATTGTAATGCTATAAAAGTAAAGGGAATTTTAAAATGCTCACTTGCTAATGATTTACTACTGATTTATTCTGTCAGTCTGAAAAAGGTAAAGATTTTGCGCCACAAGATGTCACCACAGATCAGCTTTCACTATCGCATCATATTTTTTCTGTCTGTTCAGATTAGGACAGTATGTTATGGCTCCCAGCTTGTTGGAGGATTTCTTTCCCGTCAGGCAGAAACAGATGTTTCTTTCCAACGCCTGGGGAGAAGTCTGCTGCTGTTTTCAGCTCAGCTCAGCCAGTGCAGGACGGTGCTGAGGCTGTTTGACGATCTCTCCATGCTGGCCTACTCCCAGAGCTATGGCTTTGGAGCCAGGGTGAGCCAGACAATAACTCACCGTCCTCTTTCCTAACTCGGTTCTAAGTCAGACAGAGCTCAAGTCGTGTGTTCCAGTAGGTGGTTTGTTACACTACGGGTCCACATTGTAGGCTTATCAGGTGGCAGTTTCTATATGAGATGGTTAAATGTGAAAACATTTTAATTTGAACAAAGACAAGTCTTTAAACACACCACAAGTTATAATATTAATTAAAATGGCTCTGTGGTGATTTATTACATTTTGTTTATAAAGGACCATGTACAACATAAAGTAACTATAACTGTAGCCATGTTTATCATGTGTTATGGCAAGAGATACAGCATTAATGTGATCTGCGTGTCTTAAAGGAGGAGGACTCAGGCATACGTTGGATATCGGTGCTGACCAACGTGGCCGACCAACTCTACTACCCCTGTGAACACGTTGCGTGGGCTGCTGATGCTGAGCTCATCACAGTGAAGTCTGATAAGTGGTGGCTCCTCAGCACAGTGTTGTGGGGAGCGTCGCTGCTGCTGGGAATACTCAGGTGAAATTATATAGGCCAATATTACCATTTTAAAATGTTACCACAATATGATAACATACTTTTGTAGTATAATTTAGAGGTATAAACCCCAGAAACAACATAAAAACTAGATTTAGAGGTATAAACCCCAGAAACAACATAAAAACTAGATGTAGATGTATGTGGAGCTGTAGAGGTATGTAAAGAATGGGACTAGCGGTTCAGTAATGTGGTCCATCCCATTTCACATAATCATCCCATTTAGTGTGTCACTAAGAGCACTTCTTGCTCTACTTTCTAAATGAGGAGCATGAAACACCTTCAGGCTGAGCTGTGAATCGTTGTTTTACAGGTCACTCCGCGTTCTGTTGCTGCTGAAGAAAAAGCTAAAGAGCTGTGGGAGTGACAGGGCGGAAACCAGGTTTCATTTCTGCAACTTTTTTACATTTAATTGTATATTGCAGGTAATTTAAGACGTAAGATGTGCAGGCAGTGTGTTCCTGTCTGGTGGAGACAGGCTGTTATATGAAGTTTAATTTTAAATGTTCATGTCTGACTAGAGGAAACATATGTGACATTTATTTCTTTTCCAAAACCATGTGTCCTGATAAAAGGTCTTTTCTCCTCCAGTCGCTCTCAGCTCCAGAGACAGATGCAAGGGGAGGTTCTCTCTATCATCAGCAACATGGCTGACCTCAGTAATGCCATTCACTGGATGCCCCCCGGCTTCCTTTGGGCGGGTCGATTCCCAAACTGGCTGGTTGGGTTGATGGGCACAGTGTCATCGCTGATTGGTTTGATGCGGTGACCAGTCAGATTGAGCATATTGTTCATCTCATAGTGAGGAACAGATGGGATGTCTCGATCAGCACTGAATCGCAGTCTTACAGTGTGTTGCTGTCAAAGCTCAGTCAATGGATTTGTCCCAAATCATTGGCGTGATCAGTGTGAGAGGAGATGTAATTAAGTCTCACTGCAAGTAAAATCATATAACTGCACACTTAATTGAAAAGCTGCCGTAGTATGATTATGGTGAACAACACGGTGGTTAATCAGCTGTTAACTGTCCTTAACAGTGTAGCACATCTACTGATTTTTGTTCTTGGATGCTGTTGTAGTGCCGGTTTCGGGACAGGAAACTTAAAGTTTGCATCTGTGTTTGTCCATATGCAAAATGAACCAAAACTACATCCTGTTTCTGACCAGCTCAGGGATCATTTTACTGTGTTTAACAATAACTTGCAGAGAAGATGCAGAGTAACACTAAGCCTTAGTCGATTCCTCCAGGTCAATACATCAGTAGCTAAAACGGGAACAATGGACATGTTGAATATATTGCTGTTTTATGTTGATTTTAAGAGGATTACGAGGTCATGAAAGCTACACATCCCATAGACTGATTTTAAATATTTGATTAATTCTTAAACTACGTATGGCAGTGCAATAGTCTAAATATTATGATGCACTGGATGAGTTGGAGATTTTAGCTTGAAGTGCAGGTGATCATTTCATACAATTCAGTGTTTATTAGTGGTTAAATGAGGAGTCAACGAAAATAAATGTACGATCGTTTAATATACTAAAATGTTTTAACTAAACAGTTTTTCTTTCTGTGTCGATTTTTTTAACTGACCGAGACTCGAAAGTTTGGACTTTGCCTTCCAGGCTGACGATTATATTTTACGTACGCATAAAATGTTTGGATATATCAATATTGTCAATACATAACAGGTGGTCCCTCTAATCCAGAAACTGAAATAACTGTGTATTCTTGCATATTTCTACGTATCTCATAACTAACTAGAAAAGCATTTCCATAAGAAAATGCACTGTGAATGCTTTATGCTGAATGTATTGCCAATAACTGCTAACTGTAGCTCGAGAGTTTAAAATGTTCTTAAAAGTATCTTAAGAAAAATAGAAGTGGATAGAATAGGGTTGTACAGGTCCAGAACAAGTTAAAAATCTTAAATTTCAAAATAAAGCATAATGAAAAAATATTAAGTAAGTATTAATAATTCAATAATTGAATAAAACACAGGTGAGTTGATCTACACAGTAAAAGTATAGATAACCCCTAAGATATGTTGATTGAATTTTGCAAGATTTTCCTGACATTGTTGAAGCTTTAAAAGCTTTGTTACAACAAGCAGAACATCCAGATTCAATGTGCTGGTAACAAACATCAGCATGAAGACAGTTGCCTCGGCCGGGGTTCGAACCGGGATCTCCCGCTTCGCAGTGCAGCAAATTAACCGCTCGGCCATTTAAACAGCTGAAATTGGCCGCGCCCAAAGGTGTATTAGACCCTCAGCTTGGTAACAGACGTCAGTCTAAAAATGGTTGACTCGACCGGGGATTGAACCCGCGGCCTCTGACTCCGTAGCTCACCGCACTAACCACTAAGCCACTGGGCTGCTTGTAGAATCAGCTCGCGAAGGTCTATAAGAGGCTGTTAGCAGCAGCAGCTGCGACTATGAAGCGATAGAAACGAAGCCCGCTAAACAGGTCGTAGCGGCGAAACCGTAACAGTAATCACAAAGACCACCACATCAAATGAAAGCCAAGACTTTAATCTATAACCTGTGTGAGTTTCGTGTCGAAAGACTGACAATTGTTGAATTTATATCGAGTTCAAAACGATCAGATCTGCTCGCGAATCAGGCAAATTAATGACGCAAAAGCGGCCGCTGCCGCTGCTACGAGACAAATACGGCGAAATTTGTCGGTCGTTCGGTTTTGCCATGTGCCCAGTTAGCAAGTACACAAGTGTGTCTACATCTGAGTGAAAGAATCTTTTAAAAAGAGCGAAAATTGCGGCCGTGGCGACAATTTACAAGTGAACGTTTATAGAGAAACCGCGGTTTAAATGTACTTCATTCTACAACCTGAGTGAGTTTCATGTCTGAAAACTCACAATTGTTGAATCGTCAGCGAATTCAAACCGCTGTAACTGTCAACATACACTGTTTAAGGCATCAACGCCAAACAGCTTAACAGGGTTGAATTTTAAAACACCTATAATGCAATTCTTAGGAACAACCAGAAGACGGCGCTGTAAGTACAAGAAGCTTTCAAAGCATTGTTACAACAAGCAGAATATAGATGCCTTGAGCGGGATTTGAACAGGGGTCTCCTGCGGGTGAGTCCAGTTGCCCTATACAGATTCCCATTCATTTTCAATGGGGCAAAAATTGTGCAAATAGCTTAATATTTCAAAAAGTATAAAATATATCAAAAAGTTGTATAGAAGCAGTCGATTCCTAGAATAGCTGCACATTTTGATATTTGAATGGTTCCTATAGCTCAAATAGTTCAAGTAGAGTTAGATGCCAAAAAACGGATGGAATAATAAATATAATAATAATAAAGATTAGGAAAACAATACTGTGAATGCTTTCAGCATTCACAGTGACTAGAAAAAGCATTTCCATAAGAAAATGCACTGTGAATGCTTTATGCTGAATGTATTCCCAATAACTGCTGACTGTAGCTCGAGAGTTTAAAACGTTCTTAAAAGTAGTTTAAGAAAAATAGAAGTGGATAGAATAGGCTTGTACAGGTCCAGAAGAAGTTAAAAGTCTTAAATTTCAAAATAAAGCATAATGAAAAAATATTAAGTAAGTATTAATAATTCAATAATTGAATAAAACACAGGTGAGTTGATCTACACAGTAAAAGTATAGATAACCCCTAAGATATGTTGATTGAATTTTGCAAGATTTTCCTGATATTGCTGAAGCTTAAAAAGCTTTGTTACAACAAGCAGAACATCCAGATTCAATGTGCTGGTAACAAACATCAGTCTGAAGACAGTTGCCTGGACTGGGGTTCGAACCCGGATCTCCCGCTTCGCAGTGCAGCAGATTAACCGCTCCGCCATTTAAGAAACTGAAATCGGCCGTGTCCGAAGGTGTATTAGACCCTCAGCTTGGTACTAAACATCAGTGTAAAATTAGTTGACTCGACCGGGGATTGAACCCGTGGCCTCTGGGTCCGGAGCTCACCACACTATCCACTCAGCCACAGGGCTACTTGAAATTGTTGTACGCGAAGGTCTATAAGAGGATGCAGCAGCTGTGGCTATGGAACGATAGAAACGAAGCCCGCTAAACGGGTTCGTAGCGGCGAAACAGTAACAGTAATCACAAAGACCACCACATCAAATGAAAGCCGAGACTTTAATCTACAATCTTTCATGTCGAAAGATTGACAATTGTTGAATTTACAGCGAGTTCAAAACGATCAATCTGCCTGCTAATCAGGCGGGCAGACGACGCAGAGGCGGCCGCTACGAGACAAATACGGCGAAATTTGTCGGTCGTTCGGTTTTGCCATGTGCCCAGTTAGCAAGTACACAAGTGTCTCTACATTAGAGTGAAAGAATCTTTTAAAAAGAGCGAAAATTGCGGCCGTGGCGACAATTTACAAGTGAAAGTTTATAGAGAAATCGCGGTTTATATGTACTTCATTCTACAACCTGAGTGAGTTTTATGTCGGAAAACTCACAATTGTTGAATCGTCAGCGAATTCAAACCGCTGTAACTGTCAACATACACTGTTTACGGGATCAACGCCTTGTAAATTTTGCCATGAGCAGGAACTGAACTCAAGATTCCCACAGCAGAGGACAATCACTTAACCACTACACTATTGAGCAGCACACAGGACAAATAGCTAGAGGACCATAGGAGAAGTAAAAAGTAGAAGGAGAAAGAGTTGAACAAGTTTGAAATACATTGCTAAAATTGCTCCAGCTTTAGATTAAAATTGTCACAGATCTTCCTTTTATAGCATGCCCACAGTTGGATTTGAACTCAAGATTCCTATAGCAAAGAGCAGTTGCTTAACCACTACACTAATGACAAGTTAATATGAAACAGCTGAAGCAGGTCTCATACAGACTGCAAGCAGTTTTGTAAGTACCATCAGGTGCAACCTACTGATTGGTGAGCCAACAATTAGCACATAACACAATGTGCTAATCATCAAAGCCCAAACAGCTTGCTTTGGTTGTATTTAGCTTGCCATGCAGTGTGAAGGTCATTTTCTGTCACAGCTGTTTCACTTAGGGTGTTGACAACTATTTCTATAAAACGTGAACGTTAAGCACATCAAACGTTTATATCTAACACAAAGTACAGCCAACATTGTAATTCAATTGTTAATTTGCAGCAGCAGTCACTATTTATAAGCTGAAGCAGTTTTTCTGGGAAGGAGGTGTGAATATTCAAATGTGACCACCCCCACTTTTAAAACTGCTATAATGCAATTGTTAGGAACAACCAGAAGATGGGGCTGTGTGTAAAATATCTTAGAGTGTTTGACTTGTAAAGTCAGTGTCAGACACTAAGTAGACTGTGGAAACTGTTTAGTGCCACATTGGCTTCAAGAAACGTCGAACAGTTATTGGTGTTGAAATCAACTGCTGACAGAGTGTTGCAGAAACCAGTAAAAGGGTCTGTACAATATATTGTGTACATGAGAGGCTTAAACAGGAAAAGCTGGATTTTAAAAGAATAAAGTTGAAATATATTGATAAAAGTGCAGTTTAAAAGCATTAAAAATGCAGAAATACTTTGCTACTACACTAATGACAAGTTAATATGAAACAGCTGAAGCAGTTAAAACATAGAAGAACAGGAATTGTTTGTTTGCAGAAGTTGAAGCAGTTGAAGACAGTTGAAATAGATTGATAGAAGTGCAGTTTAAAAGCATTAAAAATGCACAAATACTTTGCTACTACATTAGTGACAAGTTAATATGAAACAGCTGAAGCAATTAAAACAAACAACAGCAATTGTTTGGATGTTTGCAGAACTTTTATAACATGCCCACAGCAGAAGTTAGAGTACTGTTTCAAAACTAAAGTTATGTATTTGAAACAAAGAGGAGCAAAGGTATCAAACAGACTGCAGGCATATTTGAAAATACCATCAGGTGCAATCTCCTGATTGGTGGGCCAACAATTAGCACATTACACAACATGCTAATCATCAAAGCCCAAACAGCTTGTTTTGGATGTCATTAGCTTGACATGCAGTGTGAAGGTCATTTCTTGTCACAGCAGTTTCAGTTAGGGTGTTGACAACTATTTCTATAAAACGTGAATGTTAAGCGCATCAAACGTTTACATCTCACACAAAGTACAGCCAACATTGTAATTCAGTTGTTAATTTGCAGCAGCAGTCACTATTTATAAGCTGAAGCTGTTTTTCTGGGAAAGTGGTGTGAATATTCAAATGTGACCACCCCCACTTTTAAAACTCCTATAATGCAATTGTTAGAAATCATACTTTTAAATAATGCCATGTGAAGTTGAAGCAGTTGAAGAAAGTTAAAATAGATTGATAAAAGTGGTAAAAAGTTTGGCAGCTCCAGGACTGGTTTAATAGATGAGTTGCTTGCAAAGGCTTAGATGCCCTCAGTGGGGTTTGAATCGCCGTCTCCTGCGGGAGAGTTCAATTGCTCTATACCAGTTTCCATTCATTTTCAATGGGTAAAATTTGTTGAAAATAGGTTAATATTTCAAAAAGTATAAAAGGTATCAATAAGCAAAATGGAAGCACTCGAGTCCCGAAAAAGCTGAATATTTTGATAGTTGAACGGTTCCTATAGCTCAAACGGTGCGGCCGGAGTTAGGTGTCGTTAAGTGTACGGAATAATAATAATAATAATAACTAGAAAAAGCATTTCCATAAGAAAATGCACTGTGAATGCTGACATGCTGAATGAATTCCATTGGATTGCTAAAACTGCTGAAGCAATTAAAACATAGCTGAATGGAGCACAATTTGTTTGAATGTTTGTAGAAGTAGAAAGAGTTGAACAACTTGAACTTTGAATTCTAAAGTATTGCTCAAAATGCTAGAGCAGTTAAGCTAAAAAGAGCACAATTTGTTTGAACTTGTAAAGTTTGCCATGAGTGGGATTTGAACCCTAGTTTCCTGGAGTAAAGGGCAGTTGCTTAACCATTACACTACTCAGTACCATGCAAGATGCAAAGCTGGAGGAACATAGGAGATGAAAAAAGGCAGTTGAAGAAAGTTGAAATAGATTGATAAAAGTGCTAAAAGTTAAGTTCAAAAGCATTAAAAAATCATACTTTTAAAAAATAACATGATGTTTGCAGAAGTTGAAGCAGTTGAAGAAAGTTGAAATAGAATGAATTCCATAGTATTGCTAAAACTTCTGAAGCAATTAAAATATAGCTGAATGGAGCACAATTTGTTTGAATGTTTGTAGAAGCTGAAACAAATATATTGATAAAAGTGCAGTTTAAAAGCATTAAAAATATGACTTGTAAATTCTGCCATGAGCGGGAATTGAACTCAAGATTCCCAGAGCAGAGGACAATGACTTAACCATTACACTATCAAGTAGCACACAGGTCAAATAGCTAGAGGACCATAGGAGAAGTAAAAAGTAGAAGTAAAAAAAAGTAAAACTGCTAAAGCAGGTAAAACATAGCTGAAGTAGCTAAACAGGAGTTGAAGAAGCTGCAAGAACAAAGTAGAAGTAGTTGTACACTCTATATTGGATTTGAAGCACAGCCCCTGACAGTGAAGGCCTGCAGCCTAACCACACAGCTAAAAGTAGTAAAGGTTAAGTATTGGGAGTAAGCAGATTGCTGAAACAGTTGAGGGGACACTTTGATGTAATTTGTACAACACATGGCCAAGGTGGACTTGAACCCACGATTCCCAGAGCAAAGTGCAGCTCCCTAACCACTGAGCTACTGCACCACACAGTGTGGAGAGAGGTGCAGGACGTTGACATTTCAGAAATAGTCAGGAGCTGCATAATTACTGCAGATTGCAAGCAGGTTTGACAACACCATCAGGTGATATCTACTGATTGATGGGCCAACAATTAGCACATACTACAATATGCTAACCATCAAAGCCCAAACAGCTTGCTTTGGATGTATTTAGTTTGCCATACAGTGTGAAGGTCATTTCTTGTCACAGCAGTTTCAGTTAGGGTGTTGACAACTATTTCTATAAAACGTGAATGTTAAGCACATCAAACGTTTACATCTAACACAAAGTACAGCCAACATTGTAATTCAATTGTTAATTTGCAGCAGCAGTCAGTATTTATAAGTTGAAGCTGTTTTTCTGGGAAGGAGGTGTGAATATTCAAATGTGACCACCCCCACTTTTAAAACTCCCATAATGCAATTTTTAGGAACAACCAGAAGATGGGGCTGTGTGTAAAATAACTTAGAGTGTGTGACTCATAAAGTCAGTGTCAGACACTGTGGAAACTGTTTAGTGCCACATTGGCTTCCAGAAACGTTGAAGAGTTATTGGTGTTGAAATCAACTGCTGAAACTGTTGACAGAGTGTTACAGAAACCAGTAAAAGGGTCTGTACAATATATTGTGTACATGAGAGGCTTAAACAGGAAAAGCTGGATTTTAAAAGAATAAAGTTGAAATATATTGATAAAAGTGCAGTTTAAAAGCATTAAAAATGCAGAAATACTTTGCTACTACACTAATGACAAGTTAATATGAAACAGCTGAAGCAGTTAAAAATTAGAAGAACAGGAATTGTTTGTTTGCAGAAGTTGAAGCAGTTGAAGAAAGTTGAAATAGATTGATAGAAGTGCAGTTTAAAAGCATTAAAAATGCACAAATACTCTGCTACTACATTAGTGACAAGTTAATATGAAACAGCTGAAGCAATTAAAACAAACAACAGGAATTGTTTGGATGTTTGCAGAACTTTTATAACATGCCCACAGCAGAAGTTAGAGATCTGTTTCAAAACTGAAGTTATGTGTTTGAAACAAAGAGGAGAAAAGGTATCAAACAGACTGCAGGCAGGTTTGAAAATACCATCAGGTGCAATCTCCTGATTGGTGGGCCAACAATTAGCACATTGAACAACATGCTAATCATCAAAGCCCAAACAGCTTGGTTTGGATGTCATTAGCTTGCCATGCAGTGTGAAGGTCATTTCTTTCCACAGCAGTTTCAGTTAGGGTGTTGACAACTATCTCTATAAAACGTGAATGTTAAGCACATCAAACATTTACATCTCACACAAAGTACAGCCAACATTGTAATTCAATTGTTAATTTGCAGCAGCAGTCACTATTTATAAGCTGAAGCTGTTTCTGTGGGAAGGAGGTGTGAATATTCAAATGTGACCACCCCCACTTTTAAAACTCCTATAATGCAATTGTTAGAAATCATACTTTTAAATAATGCCATGTGAAGTTGAAGCAGTTAAAGAAAGTTAAAATAGATTGATAAAAGTGGTAAAAGTTTGGCAGCTCCAGGACTGGTTTAATAGATGAGTTGCTTGCAAAGGCTTAGATGCCCTCAGTGGGGTTTGAACCGCAGTCTCCTGCGGGAGAGTTCAATTGGCCTATACCAGTTTCCATTCATTTTCAATGGGGGAAAAAAGTTGAAAATAGCTTAATATTTCAAAAAGTATAAATTGTATCAATAAGAAAAATGGAAGCACTCGATTCCCGGAAAAGCTGAACATTTTAATATTTGAACGGTTCCTATAGCTCAAACGGTGCGGCCGGAGTTAGATGCCGAAAAGCGTACGGAATAATTATAATAATAATAATAAAGATTAGAAAAACAACTAGAAAAAGCATTTCCATAAGAAAATGCACTGTGAATGCTTTATGCTGAATGTATTCCCAATAACTGCTGACTGTAGCTCGAGAGTTTAAAACGTTCTTAAAAGTAGTTTAAGAAAAATAGAAGTGGATAGAATAGGCTTGTACAGGTCCAGAACAAGTTAAAAGTCTTACATTTCAAAATAAAGCATAATGAAAAAATATTAAGTAAGTATTAATAATTCAATAATTTAATAAAACACAGGTGAGTTGATCTACACAGTAAAAGAATAGATAACCCCTAAGATTTGTTGATTGAATTTTGCAAGGTTTTCCTGACATTGCTGAAGCTTTAAAAGCTTTGTTACAACAAGCAGAAGATCCAGATTCAATGTGCTGGTAACAAACATCAGTATGAAGACAGTTGCCTGGACTGGGGTTTGAACCGGGATCTCCCGCTTCGCAGCGCAGCAGATTAACCGCTTGGCCATTTAAACAGCTGAAATTGGCCGCGTCCGAAGGTGTATTAGACCTGTATTAGAGCTTTCAGCATTCACAGTGATTAGGAAAACAATACTGTGAATGCTTTAAAGCATTCACAGTGATAATAATAAAGATTAGGAAAACAATACTGTGAATGCTTTAAAGCATTCACAGTGACTAGAAAAAGCATTTCCAGAAGAAAATGCACTGTGAATGCTGTAATGCTGAATGTAATCCCCAAGAATTGCTGAAACATTTAAAACATAGCTGAAAGTAGCTGAAGAGTAATAGAAATTGTTTTAACAAAGCTGAATGTTGGCAGAAGCTAAAGGAGTTGAAATTCAATTTGAAGAAAGTTGAAATAGATTGCTGAAATTGCTAAAAAGGTGTCTAAAGAAAGAGTTAAATATTACAGTTAAAATATTTAATTTGAAAGAGCTGACATTAGCTGAAGCATTGAAAATATACAGTACCTTCATTTAAGCAAACATTTGAATATCAAAGTTAAACTGCTTTGTTTTAAAGAGCTCAAGCATTTCAAATATAGCTGAAGTAGCTGAGGAGGAATAGAAGATTATTTTAACAGAGCCGATTGTCTGTAGAAGCTGAAGCAGTTGAAATTCAATTTGAAGAAAGTTTAAATTGCTAAAAATGTGTCTAAATAGTTGCTCAATTTAAAAGTTAAATATTACAGTTAAAATATTTAATTTGTAAGCGCTGAATGTAGCTTAAGCATTTAAGATATACAGTAGCTCAATGTAAGCAACCATTTGAATATTACAGAAAAAGTTTGGTTTTAAAGAGCTGAAGCATTTTACACATAGCTGAAAGTAGCTGAAGAGGAATAGAAAGTATTTTAACAGAGCTGAATGTTTGAAGAAGCTGAAGCAGTTGAAATTCAATTTGAAGAAAGTTGAAATAGATTGTTGAAAAGGTGTTTAAGGAGTTGCTGAATTGAAAAGTTAAATATTAGTTAAAATATTTAATTTGAAAGAGCTGAAAGTAGCTGAAGCATTTAAAATATACAGTAGCTCAACATAAGCAAACATTTGAATATTAAAGTTAAGGTGTTTTGTTTTAAAGAGCTAAAGAATTTCAAATATAGCTTAAGTAGCTGAAGAGAAAATTAAGTTAATTAAAAAAAGCTGAATGTTTGCAGAAGCTGAAGCAGTTGAATTTATATTTGAAGAAAGTTGAAAAGAATTGAGCTGAAAGTAGCTGAAGCATTTAAAATATACAGTAGCTCAATGTAAGCAAACATTTGAATATTACAGTTAAGCTGTTTTCTCTCTATTAAAAGCAATGAATTGGAACGGTGCTTTTATTTTGAAAAGATTTGGAGGACGTCTGCGTGGTGAGTTACTAAATAGTCAAACACTCTAACTGACTGACCATTAATAAAATGAAGTTCAAGTAATAACCTCCATTGCCAGTATTCAGTTCAGCTATTTGAATAATTGGATTTATTTTGAAAGGACATGCAAATTGTGATAGAGGGTCACTAACAATAAAACCAACCATTTTAGATAATATCCAGAATTATCTAACAATAATCAGAATTCTCTGCGTTAAATTTATGTATTAAAAATGTAATGTCATACTTTTATTTTGAAAGGAGTTGGCGGAAGTACGCGTTGAGTAATGACCCAGTTCAAACATTGACACTAACCATCACAATGGTCAAGTAATAGGCAGAATTCTCAGTATTCAGTTGGTCTATTTGAGGTTTTGATCACTGTGTGCTTTTATTTTGAAAATATTTGGAGGAAGTGTGTGTGGTTAATTACTAAACAATCAAACAGTCTCATTAACTGATCATTAATTTGCATGGAGCTGCTGCAGACACTGAGGAGTCTGAGCTGTCAGTCAAACTGTCCCTGGCGCCTGTGAGGTTGTCATGGAGACGAGTGGCCAAAGGCGGGAAAATCTCCAGCTCATTGCAGTGAATGGTGAGGCGCACCCCTGCTAAATGGGCTTGTTGGAGAAAAACTATAAATGCTACCACAAAAATAACTTGATTTTATGAGAGCTGAGACTTTAATGAGCGACTGGTGTAAGTTTTATGTTCGAGGACTGAAAATTGTGGCCACGGCAGCGATTTCAAAATGTGTCTTCTTCTGTGCGACGGAGCGAAAACAGGACAGATTTTATTATTACAGTCTATGGGGAGACGTCAGCGCGTGTCGGACTTTAAAGGCTGATAGAGAGAAATGCGTAGATCTGTTGGCTCAACAAGACACATCATTCGAAAGAAGACAGACATGGCTACGTTTTAGTGAAAAAATTAAGTTAAAAGAGTAAGGATTGCGGCTGTATTGACAATTTTAAAAGAGAAAAGTTGATTTAAAAATTGAGCCCCTCACACTCTGGCTGTGACATCACTCACTGTACCTCATCCAATACACACTAATGGAAAAGCTGAAATTTTTCCAAAAACCATGCTGTGCTTAAACTGTCATAAATCAGAAACTATAGAAGATATTAAAAACCTGAATGGATCATTAATAGCTGAATATTTGAAGAGTATTTTAAAGTTTAAATGGCGTCTGTAGCTTAAAGTATGCTGAAGTAGATAGAGCTGAAAGAAGACAAAGCTGAAAAGGATTTGAAAAGCTTTCTCCATTCATTTCAATGGGCAAAAATATTTGAAAAAAGCTTAATAATTCAAAAAATATGAAAGATATGAAAAAGAAAAATGGAAGCACACCTCTCCTTAAAGAGCTGAATATTTTGATATTTGAATTATTTCTATAGCTTAAAGTATGCTGAAGAAGTTAAGTGCCGTAAAACGTACGGAAGAAAAATAATAAGAAGAACAATAACTAGAAAAAGCATTTCCAGGAGAAAATGCACTGTGAATGCTGTAATGCTGAATGTAATCACCAAGAATTGCTGAAACATTTAAAACATAGCTGAAAGTAGCTGAAGAGGAGTAGAAATTCTTTTAACAGAGCTGAATATTTGCAGAAGCTGAAGGAAGTGAAATTCAATTTGAAAAAAATTGAAATAGATTGCTGAAATTGATAAAAAAAAAAGGTGTATAAAAAGTTGCTCAATTTAAAAGTTAAATAGTATAGTTAAAATATTTAATTTGAAAGAGCTGAAAGTAGCTGAAGCAATTAAAATATACAGTAGCTCAATGTAAGCAACCATTTGAATATTACAGAAAATGTTTGGTTTTAAAGAGCTGAAGCATTTTACACATAGCTGAAAGTAGCTGAAGAGGAATAGAAATTATTTTAACAGAGCTGAATGTTTGCAGAAGCTGAAGCAGTTGAAATTCAATTTGAAGAAAGTTGAAATAGATTGTTGAAAAGGTGTTTAAGGAGTTGCTGAATTGAAAAGTTAAATATTACAGTTAAAATATTTAATTTGAAAGTAGCTGAAGCATTTAAAATATACAGTAGCTCAACATAAGCAAACATTTGAATATTAAAGTTAAGGTGTTTTGTTTTAAAGAGCTAAGAAATTTCAAATATAGCTGAAGTAGCTGAAGAGAAAATTAAGTTAATTTTAAAAAGCTGAATGTTTGCAGAAGCTGAAGCAGTTGAAATTATATTTGAAGAAAGTTGAAATAAATTGCTGAAAAAGTGTCTAAGGAGTTGCTGAATTGAAAAGTTAATTATTACAGTTAAAATATTTTATTTAAAAAAGCTGAAAGTAGCTGAAGCATTTAAAATATGCAATAGCTCTATGTAAGCAAACATGTGAATATTACAGTTAAGCTGTTTTGGTATAAAAATCTGAAGTAAAATTAAGAAGATTAAGCTATTAAAAGCTGAGTGTTTGCAGAAGAAGCTTAAGCAGACTGAAAACTGAAGTGAAAGTTGCACTTCATATTAATAAAAATGCTTAATGAACCAAAACATTATCGTTCAAAGACTGTCAATGTATTAGCAAATGCAGACTTATTTTGAAAATCTGTATATCCCATAAATACATAATGACATAGATGGCAGACACTAAATAAAGCCTTTCAGTTTGCTTAAAGAACACAAATTCAGTTCAATTTAACCAAAAAAGCAAATTTCTGTGCTTTTATTTTGAAGGGTCTGGGCGGGAACAAATAATTGTCTAAACTGTCAAATAGTTTTATTATGTAGTCATAATTGATCAGTCAGAAGCAGAAACCTTGCTATTAAAGCCAATGAATTGGAACGGTGCTTTTATTTTGAAAAGACTTAGGGGAAGGCTGCGTGTGAGTTACTAAACAATCAAACACTCTAATATACTGACCATTAATAAGATGAAGTTCAAGTAATAACCTCCATTGCCAGTATTCAGTTCCGCTATTTGAATAATTGGATTTATTTTGAAAGGACATGCAAATTGTGGTAGAGGGTCACTAACAATAAAACCAACCAAGTTAGATCATATCCAGAATTATCTAACAATAATCAGAATTCTCTGCGTTAAATTTATGTATTAAAAATGTAATGTCATACTTTTATTTTGAAAGGAGCTGGCGGAAGTACGCGTTGAGTAATAACCCAGTTCAAACATTGACACTAACCATCACAATGATCAAGTAATAGGCAGAATTCTCAGTATTCAGTTGGTCTATTTGAGGTTTTAATCACTGTATGCTTTTATTTTGAAAATATTTGGAGGAAGTGTGTGTGGTTAATTACTAAACAATCAAACAGTCTCATTAACTGATCATTAATTTTCATGGAGCTGCTGCAGACACTGAGGTGTCTGAGCTGTCAGTCAAACTGTCCCTGGCGCCTGCGAGGTTGTCATGGAGACCAGTGGCCAAAGGCGGGAAAATCTCCAGCTCATTGCAGTGAATGGTGAGGTGCACCCCTGCTAAACGGGCTTGTTGGAGAAAAACTATAAATGCTACCACAAAAATAACTTGATTTTATGAGAGCTGAGACTTTAATGAGCAACTGGTGTAAGTTTTATGTTCGAGGACTGAAAATTGTGGCCACGGCAGCGATTTCAAAACGTGTCTTCTTCTGTGCGACGGAGCGAAAACAGGACAGATTTTATTATTACAGTCTATGGGGAGACGTCAGCGCGTCACGGACTTTAAAGGCTGATAGAGAGAAGTGCGTAGATCTGTTGGCTTAACAAGACACATCATTAGAAAGAAGACAGACATGGCTACGTTTTAGTGAAAAAATTAAGTTAAAAGAGTAAAGATTGTGGCTGTATTGACAATTTTAAAAGAGAAAAGTTGATTTAAAAATCAAGCCCCTCACACTCTGGCTGTGACATCACTCACTGTACCTCATCCAATACACACTAATGGAAAAGCTGAAATTTTTCCAAAAACCATGCTGTGCTTAAACTGTCATAAATCAGAAACTATAGAAGATATTAAAACCCTGAATGGATCATTAATAGCTGAATATTTGAAGAGTATTTTAAAGTTTAAATGGCGTCTGTAGCTTAAAGTATGCTGAAGCAGTTAGAGCTGAAAGAAGACAAAGCTGAAAAGGATTTGAAAAGCTTTCTCCATTCATTTCAATGGGCAAAAATATTTGAAAAAAGCTTAATAATTCAAAAAATATGAAAGATATGAAAAAGATAAATGGAAGCACACCTCTCCTTAAAGAGCTGAATATTTTGATATTTGAATTATTTTTATAGCTTAAAGTATGCGGAAGGAGTTAAGTACGGTAAAACATACGGAAGAATAAAAACTATAATAAAGATTAGAAAAACAAACCTGTGAATGCTCTAAAGCATTCACAGGGATAAAGATTCAAATAACAAACCTGTGAATGCTTTACAGCATTCACAGGGATCATGACTCAAACATGACTGTGGGACGTACTCTGGGAAGAATCAGGAAGCAACCAGCGGACGTGAACGCGGCAGCAGGCGGCGTCTTCCAATACACAGAAGCTGGCGAGTCGACAACAGCAGCAATAATGACAAGGAAGCAATTTTCTACTTCGCGTCTGTTTTGTTAATTCTGTATTATGTGGGCCTATTGTATTTACCGGTGCGGCTGTTGTTAGCATGAAGAATAAAACAAAGTCAACGTTTTGGAAAAGGCTCGCATCCCAAACCACGTCAACTTCTGCGTCGTGGCAGCCGCAACAGTCTCAGTGTGGACAGAAAAAGGCAGCGAAGCGTCTGAAATAGCAGGTGAGAGCTAATATTTTGGCTATTTGACAACTGTGATAAAACACAAAAACCTTGTTTTGCTGTCTGGGCTCCTGTAGTTTACTTCGGCTGAGGCTGAGCAGTCAGCGCTAACTTTAAGCTAACGCTAGCTGTTGCTGCTAGGTTTAACGTTAACCTGCTAACTTCAGCTTGTTGACAGTAACCTAACTAAAGCTCATCGCCGTTAGTTGGTTTCTGTAACATCACTGGCAGCGCTGCAAGTCATCAGCTGCCCCAGTTAGTGTCTTTGTAGTTCGTGCCAGTTTCATGCACTATAATATTTCGCCTGTTTGAGGTTTCCCAGTTTAAAGTACACAGTCCAGCTAGCTGTTAGCATTTCAAGTGGAGTGGCTTCAAGCAACTCAGTTTCTTGAGCCGTTAACGTTACGACAGCTAAAAAGATTCAAGCAGCAGGTGGTTTCTAATATACTGAGTAGTAGTAGCACTTCTTAATATACTAGATTAGAGCTGGATAACAGGGGCGTCATGTAAGATGTTCCCCGCTCATTTATTTGATGGCTGTATACTTTTATTGCACAGGGCAACGTAGACAAGAATGTGCACGATTGCACGTATAGATGTTGCTCATTTGACTGATAAAACTGTGTCTACTCACTCTAAACACAATGTTTAAACAACGCTTTCGAAGCCCAGCAGCTCATATTGCTGATGGGCTTTGTGGTGTTAATTTAATTTGAGTTATTTTCATGTAGTGGACACCATGTGAAACAAATCTCAGGTAAATGTGTTGTATTGTATAGCTATAATCAAGTTTACCTTGAACAGGTTTTCTTTGAAAAATGGACTCTGACGTCTGCCCTGTTGATGGAGCCTTTGGGATTGGAGACAGCAGACAGGGTATAGCAGTGCCACTAGGTTCTGAAGTGGAGGATGTGGATTCCTACAACCTAATCGAGCCTCCTCCGTTAGACTGGAGGTCTGATTGCTCCAGTGAGACAGACTCGGCAGACGTCCTGGATGAGCCCGGTCTCCCTCCCTCTATTGATAACCTGGACAAAACGAGTCCAGGTGAGCCAGTATTACTGCCCTTGGACATGGCCGATTCTGAGGCGCAACGTGAAATAAACCGTCAGGAGCCGGTGAAGAATAATGCAGAGCTAATGCCACATGCTGAAGTGGAAAGAGGGGAAAGGGCTGAAGAGGATTTCAGGGAAGTCTATGAACAGGTAGCTTTTACTGATGTGGACAATAAAGTCACTGAAGAAAGGATTGATAGGTCAGGTGATGACGACCATGGGCACATCCAGACCCTGCTCAGCCAGCTTCAGTTGATGGGTGACGAGCCTCATTCCAGTCCTCTCACAACACCTCACCAATATTACTCCAGCCTGTCTGAGGTGGAAGCATGTGCCCCCTTCCTATTAACAGATGAGAGCACTGAAACCACAGGGCTGCTGTTCTCTGAAAGCCACCAGAGAGACCTGCTGGGGTTGCTGCAGTGCACTGAGATTGGTGCTACACCTCGCCCCACCTGTTTGCCACACAGGGGGGAAGTAGATGCTGTAGTTTCTGTTTCCTACAGTCAGGAGGATGCTCAGAGATTCTGGCGTCACAGTGGCAATGGTCAACTTTGTCGGCACAGAGATGACTCAATTGCTTCCTTGCCTGAAGATGAGTATCCTGAACCAGTGTGGATGAAGCTGGGAGAGGATCCTCCAGAGAAAGAAGCTGCTGCAGAGAACGAACACGTGGGTTTAGGTCATTTTATCACATAGGAGGCTGAATTTATGGGAATTGTATTTTTATTTATGCTGATCAACTAATTGCTTACTGAACACCTTATTTACAATATTATATTTTTTATTTGCTGTAACTGCAGAATGATGATGATCATCCTTCATATAAAGATGGTGAGTCATTACACTACAGTCCTGCGAAATGACCAGTGTTTTGAAGGTGTTCAATATAACACAATTTAAAAAGCAGCAAGGCAAGGTCATTATAAATGTTAACATGTTATTTTAAGTTCCTGGCCCTTGTGACCCGGAGGACCTGTTGGACGGAGTAATATTTGGTGCCAAGTACCTGGGTTCTACTCAGATTAAATCGGACAGGAACCCATCTACAAATGCTCGAATGGCGCAGGCTCAGGAGGCTGTGGACAGAATAAAGGTGAAACGATCTGTCGCGCTCTCATGGAAATTGAACTATAGTAGTAGCTGACCCAGTATTGGTACTGAATATAGAAAGATGTGAAT
Source organism: Macropodus opercularis (assembly GCA_030770545.1). Taxonomy (NCBI): domain Eukaryota; kingdom Metazoa; phylum Chordata; class Actinopteri; order Anabantiformes; family Osphronemidae; genus Macropodus; species Macropodus opercularis. Next base: position 6,205,684 of record CM061092.1, read on the forward strand.
GTGTTTCCTTCAGGCACCAGAGGGAGAGTCTCAGCCTATGACAGAGGTGGATCTGTTTATTTCCACACAGCGTATCAAAGTTCTCGCTGCTGACACACAGGTATGTTTTGTTGGCCTACTCTTGTTGCACCTCATTTGATCATGTCACCATGTTAGCAGGTAAAATCACATGTAGAGTTTACTTTATGTTAATGACCTCAATTTGCAAAAAGAAACAAGTTATGATCATGTTATTTATAAGCAATTCCTGTTCGACACAACCTTCAAGTATGTTGATGGACATGTATGTTCATGTTGATGATGCAAACAACACCAATCCTGGCTTCACTTGTTTTTCTTAGCAATATTAACTCTCTCGTGTCCTGGTTCTGCTAAGGAAGCCATGATGGATCATGCATTGCAGATGATCTCTTACATTGCCGACATTGGCAACATTGTTGTCCTGATGGCACGACGGAAGCGTAAAGGACAGGATGATGACACAAACTCTAAAAAAAAGTGTGTAATGATCTGCCATGTCTTCTCGTCTGAAGATGTGAGTCCAATTATTATTATTATTTAAATTTTTTCATTTTGTATTTTATTTATTTAATAACAGTTATTACAAACTTGTAACAGTTATTTGGAATTTCAGATGCTACTGGTATCCTGTCCCCTGTTTTAAGCCAAACATCCTGCTCCACGTTGTACAGTCTGTGTGTTTTCCTGAATGTAATAGTGGTCTGGCTGTGTCCCACTGCTGGCAACAGTGAATAGTACCTGGAAGAGTTTCTTTTAGGAACTAATTACTGTAGCTGTGGGATTCTTGAGGCCACTTGCTACTTCTGGCTTTTCACTAAAACACTACTATGTTATAAACGTTTTTTTTAAAATGAGGTTCACACAAGTGAACTCAAGGGCAAAAGTTAATTAAAGTCTTTCAAAGACATCTGCTTGTCTTAAGGTTTACGTTCTTGGTAAGTAAAATTATTTACTTTATAGAAGAATGTCTCTGTCATTTTCTTTTCTTTTTTTTCTTTTTTTTATCCTTTCCTTTTGCAGTCTCAGGTCATAGCTCAGGCGATCGGCCAGGCATTTGGTGTGGCCTACCAGCAGTTTCTTCAGACCAATGGCATCAAAGCCAGCGATCTGAGACCTGGCGAGTACAGTGACTACCTGGAAAGCCAAGAGCTCTACAACGGAGACCTAGCCCACTTCTCCAACTCCCAGAACCTCAAAGATGTAAGCAGAGGGATTGTGGCTACATGTCCTTCCACACACTACACATCTACTGTACTCTGAGTGGTAGTCAAAGTAGATGCAAAAAGACAAGTGTTTGTGATTCAGGTAGCAATCACTAAGGCACCTGGAGACATCCTGGGGCTAGCAATTGTGGAATCAGGCTGGGGCTCCATTCTCCCCACTGTGGTAGTGGCCAACCTCCTACACGGAGGTCCTGCTGAGCGCTGTGGCGAGCTGAACATCGGTGATCGCATTATGTCCGTAAATGGCACAAGCCTTGTGGGTCTACCCATCACCACCTGCCAGAACATAATTCGGGTAAGATGAGAGGAACAAATATATAATGGTGGTCATAAAAATTTGTAGTGTGGAAGCAGGATGGAACAGGTGGAGAAAAGTGAATGAAAGAGTATTTGCGAGAATCAAAGTGAAGGATTTCAAGTCTACAACTACAACTTAGAGACAGTAGCACTGAAGTAAAGACAGGAGGCAGAGCACTAGATGGCAATGTTTCCATGCTGAGTACATCAAAAGCAATTCAATACTAGATCAAACAAATGGGAAACTGAGCTGAACTTGTTCACTACATCAGCTTTTTGAAATGAAAGATATTTTAATGAAGGGTAGGAAAGCCTTTAAAACATTGTTGCGTAGGCAACAGTATACATAGTGTAATAAAGGCTTCTGGCCTTCTGACTTTTTAATTCTTTTAATTTCAGTTTATTTTTATTGTGTCAAATTACAATTTAGACACTGTACAATGTTGGATGTAACAGGAAAAACTATATTAAAAGGATTTAGGGGTTATGGCTTTAAATGAAATAGTTAAAGAGCAGTAACGTTTTGGGGGTCTGTATTTTTGGGCTTCAAGCTGTCTTGTAAAGGACTTTAATTTGTTGCTCTCATTCAAACTTTGTTCTCATCTCAGGACCTGAAAAGCCAGAAGTATGTGAAGTTGAGCATTGTCCACTGCCCTCCTGTCACCATGGCAATTATCAAACGGCCAGATCCCAAGTTTCAGCTGGGCTTCAGTGTGGAGGACGGCATAGTACGTAGGACTGTGTATTAATACATATCTGATAATACAATTTGTGTCATGATAGAGGTGTTGCAGTTCAGTAGATCGTGATATGTGTTGATACTGTAAGCAATATTATATTGTGATTGTTTAAAGTATAATTGTATATACTGTAACTGTCATGGTAATAATAACACACCACTGATTATCCAACAAATCCTCCTGATACACAGTATAACCATCTAGTTGGCTGGGGCTTAAATGAACACAAGATTTACATGTCTGTCACACATCTAAGCTACTATAAAATTTAAAAAGTAATGTAAATGTTTCTGTAAATCAGTACAGTTTCACAAATCATAATAACACAATAGTCAAGTGCAAGGATGTTCTGAAATGTTCTCTTTCCTCGTGGCAGATTTGCAGCCTGATGCGTGGTGGTATAGCAGAAAGAGGAGGCATCCGTGTCGGCCATCGCATCATTGAAATCAACGGGCAGAGTGTTGTTGCCACACCACATGAAAAGATTATTCAGATATTGACAAATGCTGTTGGAGAGGTGAGAGTTAGCTCTATCATTTATTCTGGAACGGAAATATTTCCGTAAATAATAAAACACACAATTTTAGATTTTTCATGAATTTGAGACATTTTCTAAAAGTTGCACTTTGTCCTTATAAGTTTTTGTAGACTGGTGAACACAAAATGCATTGTCAAATATATTTTGAAGTCAGAGAAACAGTATTGCAGTATTCTCTTTCTCTTCTGTCTTTGTGCAGATTCACATGAAGACGATGCCAGCCTCAACATATCGACTCTTGACAGGACAAGAACAGCCAGTGTTTCTTTGAGCACTTTCTGCTTCATCAAAGAATAAACGATTGCACAGTGTGCTGCTAACATGAACTATTACCAAATTCAGAAAATATTATGCAAGTGATCATGCAGTATTACTGTTATCGCACCACTGATTTCAACAAACTAGACCTGCCATGTATTTTTAGGATGTATAAAGAAGTTGAATATCAACTTATTTTAACGTGACAAGACGTTTACACTTGATATTTATCAGATATTTAACAATGCAGGCAGTAGCTGAGATGCAAAAGGAAGGTTGTTGTTTTTTGACACTAACTGCATTAAGTCTAGTGTACTTCAAATGTCTTCCAGCCTAGGATACTGCCAGTGTGCCTAAGGTATGCGTGCATGCAAGAGGGACCTTATTGAATCAGCAGAAGGGGTCTGTGTATTTTATATGGATGTGCTTCCAGTCTCTCACGTGTTGAGTGCAGCACTCTGGTTTACTTACACAATGATTCCTGACAGGAAGCAGATATGTCATCAATAATTGAAGGTTACAGCCTTAATTGATAGAGAGATGCTTATATTTTTAAGAATGTACTGTTTCAGATCCTCATTAAAATAATTTGTCAAAGTTTTTGTGCTTTTTTAAGCTAGATATGTTTCTATTGCTAATAAGGCAGGGTTTTGCTGTCTCTTCTTAGTAATGCATATTATGTAAAAGTATGTTTTTTTATGTTTACTAAAGGCTTCCATTACATTTGAAAAGTATATATTATTGTATTGGATATACTGATATGAATTTTTTACTAATAAAAATATATTTTTCAAGCTGCATAAATATTCAGAACATCATTGTAAGAACATGTAACGCTGTTCTGATGCCTAGCCAATCAGCTGTTTTCTTTTGTCAAAACAAAGACCTACACCAATCAAATTACTTACCGGCTTTCTTAATTACGCCTCTTTAAGGAGGTTTAGCCAATCAGCGTTGAATTTGGGCGGGGGTTGTGCTTGTTTTTCATACGGCACACAGTGAGGAAATGGTGAGTCAATGAGAAACCGACCGGTTGGTGTGTCCGGAATCCTGAACGGAGACTTTATCGTCTTAAGGAGAAAGGTAATCATTAACTGTTTTAGGCGATCCCTGCTTTGTTTAAAGTACCCACTAACCTCACAGCGTCAGCCGCAGTAAAAGCTAATGTAACGCTGGTTAAGCTAACCGTTTTCCTTCCCACTGTACTGTAGCTAGCGCGCTAATAGTTAATTATTTGATTTAAAGTGACATGATTCCAAAACTACAAAGAAGGAAATGTAGTTATAATTGCAATTGTTATTTGGTTTATTTTATTTTAATTGTAAGTTTTATTTGACAACGTTGCATCGTAAGTTGAGTTGCAGAAATGCCTTCATATTGTTGAAGTCCGTAGCCTGCAGGTAATGTTAATGTCATTAATGCCATATTATTATATTTGAGCATGGTATCATATTGATATGAACCTTCTTTTGCTCAGAAGCATCACATACTAGTAGAAAATAGACACTGTACTGTAAATGTCAGTGCAGCACACCAGACTTGCATGAGCAAACGATGCAGTGTAAATGTAAAGTAAATGCACAAAATAGATTGACTTACACAATATGTTACGTTTACTTGCAACCTGGCAGTACATTTCTAACTTGGCACAAATTATGAACCCGATTCTCACAACACAAGCAGAGAGACGCTGCAGTCTGAAGTAAAGGTGTTCACAGAGCAAAGGTCTTAGAGTGACACGTTTAAGCTGTAAGGATCAGGAGGATTTCAGGATAAAGTAGAGGATTGTCTGTCTTGAGCAGATACAGATGGCACAAAAGGCAACCTTTGCCTTCAATGTAAATATAGAATACAAAAAAGGCTGTCTGGTCTTAGTCAGGAGGTTTCACTTTGCCCTTTGTGTTTTATATGTAAAACAGAAACCTTTTTAAACAATGTTTCCTTTGAGGATCTAACTTACCTGTCCCAGCTCTAGTTTAGTCCTCCACAGAAGAAAGGTCAACACAGTTTCACACCAGTACAACAAAGTATCGATGGAATAGAAATGGTCATCATCTGTTAGGTTGAGCGCAGTGCTGACAGTTTTCTCACATCATTTAGTGTTTTTCAGGATCTCATCATGGCAGGTAGCTGTTGAGAGTCATGGGGTTTTTCAGACAGCTTTTCCTTTTGCTCTGGAAGAATGTCACGTATCGCAGAAGGAACAAGGTGGCCACATTTTCTCCTCACACAAAAATAAAAATAATTGGCCATTCTGTAAGAAAACATCAGTGAACATCTTCTATGTTCTTCTCTCCTGCAGATCCAGCTCATCATTGAGTTGCTTTGGCCGCTCTTCCTCTTTGTCATCCTCATCTCTGTTCGTCATTCCCACCCTCCTTACAAACAGAGTCAATGTGAGTGTTCTTATGTAATTTCCATCCTTGCAAACACAGGTTTGAAAAATGAACCTTTGCCAAAAAGCAAAAGAGGATTATCTTGCTGAGAGTGAGTCTGGTGTTGGGCACGCACACTTGTTTTCCTAACCTGCTGCGTTCTTGACCTTGTTTAAGAAATTCTGCGTTACTGTAAGGTGACATGGTCGTAGTCAATGTCTTACATTCTGCAGGAAAAATGTGCATAATGTGTTTGTGAGAGTGAAAACATTTTAAAACAATATGTGGCCTAATTATAAAACTAGGTATATTTCTATTGTAGTAGAACAGAGCCATTGCTACTTGGTGTGTGCTAAGGTTATTGTTCCAGTCAGTACAGTGCCTTTATTGTTTTATGTCACTGATTAAGCTCCTTTTACAGATTTTTTTCTTTCTATTTGCTTGTAGGTCACTTTCCAAACAAGGCCTTGCCATCAGCTGGCACACTGCCCTGGATTCAAGGTATTATCTGCAACATCAACAATCCGTGCTTCCACAGCTCGACACCTGGGGAGACACCAGGCCAAGTTGGCAACTTTGACAGCTCCATGTATGTAAACTAGAGATGAAAACGTGCAATGCCATTTACAAGAGAACTGAGACAATAATCAGATAAAGCAGTCAGCCAAGAAGATTGTGAACATTTTTAATTGTGCAGAAAGATCTCCCTTAGAAGTTGTTTTGATTAAGATGTTTGTATTACATTTGAATACAATACGTCTTTAAAATAATTATTGCAGTGACAATGCTACAACACGTACTTAATTAAATAATTGTGAGTTGCATTATAAGTTAATGCTCTGTTAAGATAACATCAGAGTCTTCTCAGTAGAAACCAAAAACATAAGAAAAATAACAGGTGGTTTTCCGAAAAGGGAAGTTGTCTTTGCTTTTTAAGCAAACCATCTGTTAGTCTCTTTGTCCCAGTAACAGCTTCTGTTGTAATGTCCTCTAGACTATCTCGCCTGTTCGTGGATGCCCAGACTCTTCTGTCCTACAGTGGAAACCGGAGCTTATTGAGCTTTCAGGACCTGATGGAAAGCGTGCAAAGGCTGGGGGAAGGATCTGGAGCTTGGCCAAGTTTGTATAAAACTCCTCTAACGTTGATCTAAAGGGATTCACTGAGTGAAAGTCACGAGTGAACCGATTTATTTAACTGATAAACTTATTTTGAGTGAATGAAACGGGTGTCAATTGACTGTCTGAATGAGGCCATTTACTGCTGAACACAGAGGCTGTTATCGCCTCCATACTGTGGACAGATTCAGTTACACCACTGACCCAGATGAACAATGGGATGAGTTAAAGCAGCTGAAGTATTAGATGCCATGTATTACCCAACAAAACAAGCCATCTATAATCATTCTAGGTTAAAAAGTAGTGTGTCCTGCAGAGCACCTATTTTGAAAGATATTATAAAAAATATAAAAATACACTAATAATGTACAATGTCACTTAGATTTAATGTTTTTAATTCTTTAGATCTGCCAGTGGAAGAATACCTGAGAGCCAATGAGACATTTTCCTCCTTCCTCTTGACCAATGGCAGCCTGTCACCTGTAACTGTGGACCAGTTGATGAAAGCTCGGCTTAACTTTCAGGTGAGATATTGAGCGTAAAAGTTTAAGTCTTTAATACAAAAGAAAATTTGAAATGTTTGCTATTTTTATATTTCTCTTCGTTTATCATTGTAAAAATATTTAAACAGTTTTTTCTCATGCAGGTTGCTTTGGCTGGTGCTCGGATGCAGCTGAAGGACCTTGTCTGTAATGCGAGCATGTTAGGACAGTTTCTGACAGTGGACGGAGGTCAAGCAGTCGCACATGATGTTCAGACCCAGCTGTGTGACCTGCCCGCGGACGTGCTGCGTGAGGCAGAACGCCTCTTTCTAACTCAGCTGGACTTTACCAAATTCTTCACGGTAGAGATGACTTTCTCTGTTAAAATACAAAAACGATTAGGTCATGTTTGTTGTTTGCTGAGACATTGAGTTGCTTATTTATACGTATCTGATGAACTACTACTAGTAAATACCAGCACTGTCTGTCCTTCCTGTCAGAGAGACCGTCTGATGGCCAATGCCGGGGACCTCAGGGTGATCAGTCAGGCCGTCACCACAGTTTCTCAGGAGCTGGCTGTCCTCATGGATGATGTAAGAATGAAGCTGTTAATATTTTCTGAATTGATAATTAGTATTTTTCCATTAGCTTTGACCTCACTATGTTAAGTTTTATATAATTTAACTGAAAACTGAAACAGAATTGTTCTGCTGAGCTTCTTTCTTCCTTCTGCTGTTTCTCTTTCTGCACCTCTTACATTTCTTTCTTTGTCCAGTTCTCGTCCCTCTCTAGCTTCATGGAGATGAGCACTGCTCTTCATCTTCTGTCTACAGAGAATCGCACCGTGATGCCCAGAGAGAGTTTCCAAGCTTTCTCGAGGATCATGTGTGGTCACCCTGAGGTTGGTGGCGAACGCATCCCATCACTCAACTGGTATGAAGACAATGACGTAAAGTCTTTTTTAGGCAATAACGGCACAGAAGACATTGACCTGGACCACGACAACCACACCAGTAAGAGAGTTTGTTGATCACAGTTCTGTGTCTATTGTTGTCATTCAGCATCATTGTAGCTATTTGTGATTGTATTCTAAACGTTTTGTTTTGAAGCCCTGTCTTTTAGCCTAACATTTGTCCCATGTGGTGTGTTCTGTGCTTACTGCAGCTCCATTTTGTAAAAGTTTGATCCAGGGTCTGGAGTCCAACCCTCTGTCTCGCGTTGTGTGGCGGGGAATTAAACCTCTGTTTATTGGAAAACTGCTTTACACACCAAATACTCCTGCAGTGCAACAAGTCATGAAAGAGGTACCTCAGCCAAAGGTTTTGATTGATGTTAATATGGAACCAGACAAAAAAGTAACCTCTGCTGATCATTGTAGAACACAGAATAAAATGTAATTGCAACCCATAAAGACTGAGACGTTGTCTGCATGCAGGTTGTCTGGTTAAGGCAAAATAAATACACAATTATCACTGTGGCTCAGTGTCGACTGACTGTGTGTGTATTATTTGAGAGACGAACTGAAATGAACCAGAACCAACAGACTTGCTTTTCATTTGTATATGCAAAGGTTTATGTGAGTGTCAGCTCATTGTCAGGCCCCTTCATTATAATGTCAGTCTCATTTAACTGAACCGTCTTCATTCTGGCTCTGTGGGTTTTGGATTTCTACTGTTTTATCACTTTTAGCACATTTACATTAAAACAATTAAAGTATATATGTATTGTCTCTTAAAGCTAACTGTAAATTGTGTCTGTCTAAGGTGAACAAGACTTTCACAGACCTGCAGCTCCTGCAGGAGCTGAATGAAGCCTGGATCGAGGTGGGGCCAAGAATCAAGAACTACATGGAGAGTAGCGTGGAGATCCAGCTGCTGCAGGTCTGACTCAGACTCAGACCCATGTTTGGTGTTAAATACATCCTTTTTTAATATTTATATTAGTTCTGTATGTGTCAAACAGAATTTATTAAGGCGGCCCGAGCTGGCAGTACTGGTCAACATGCGTTTGGAGAACACATCCTGGACAGCATCTCGGATCACACGCTTTCTGTCTACACCCTCACCAGATGCCCCTAGGAAGCCTGGAGCACCTCCTACGTGGCTGGACGTCTACAATGAGATCAACCAAACCATCAGCACTTTGTCACAAGTCTCTGAGGTTCTTTCCTCATTCCACAGCCTAGTTTTTGTTTTTTCCATGCTGGTGACTGTATTTTGTGTTTTCCTGACATTCACCATTGTTGTTGTCGTCCTACAGTGTTTCTCTCTAAACAAACTGGAGGGGCTGGAGACTGAGGGACATCTGGTTGACAGAGCGTTGGAGCTACTGGAGGACAGGGAGTTTTGGGCAGGTGTAGTTTTCGTGCTGCCCAACTCTTCATCCCACACGCTGCCACCCCACGTCACCTACAAGATCCGAATGGACATTGATGATGTCACCCGAACAAACAAGATCAAAGACAGGTGCTGAAGATGCAGCACCAAAGCCTTTACCTTACATCTCTACACTAGTTTCTAAATGATTCCATTGTAATTGAAATAAAAATAACTCATACTAAACTGTGTGACAACAAATTCAACTGGTTGCTTTTCAGGTTTTGGGACCCTGGCCCAGCAGCCGACCCATTTAATGACATGCGCTACATTTGGGGCGGGTTTGTGTACATCCAGGATGTGGTGGAGAGAGCTGTGAGCAGAGTCCTGACTGGGGTTCAACAGACCACGGGCATCTACATCCAGCAGATGCCCTACCCCTGCTATGTGGACGATGTGTGAGTCTTAGCTTTGATTCTTTTTTTTTAGATTTTCTTTAAATTGGCTTTTCCTTTTCATGCAATTCACAACCTAAACAAAAAAGTGTTTCTATGTATAGTGAAACTAAACATGTTTATTTGTATGTGTAATTGTTTCACACGAAGTAAGACTCCCACCCCATCCTGTCTTACAGTTTCCTCCGGGTGCTGAACCGCTCGTTGCCTCTATTCATGACTCTGGCCTGGATCTACACGGTGGCCATGATCATTAAAGGCGTAGTGTACGAGAAGGAGGCGAGGCTGAAGGAAACCATGAGGATTATGGGTCTTGGAACGGGAACCCTGTGGCTCAGCTGGTTCATCAGCAGCATTGTGCCTTTCCTGTTCTCTGCAGCTCTCCTTATTGCTCTCCTCAAGGTAAGAAGACTCACTCTGCACAACATACAAGCATTGAGGGGTAATGTGGGGAATGTGACAGTTTGTATAAGCTCTAAATTTAGCCTCTGGTCATAAACTCTCTTCTTCATCTCTTTCCTTCTAGTGGGGGGACATTTTGCCTTACAGCAACCCAGCTGTTGTCTTTTTCTTCCTAATGGCATTTGCCACTGCCACCATCATGCAGTGTTTCCTCATCAGTACATTCTTCTCCAAAGCCAACCTAGCTGCTGCCTGTGGTGGGCTCATATACTTCAGCCTCTACCTTCCCTATGTGCTGTGTGTTGCCTGGAGAGACCACCTCAAAACCAAACACAAAGTATTTGCTGTGAGTTAAATTACTATAGAAACCTAGACTTAATGGCCACAAAACTATGTGATAAATGTAATGTGCGTAATGGTTTGCGCCTGTTTCCTCAGAGCTTCCTCTCTCCCGTGGCCTTCGGGTTTGGGTGTGAGTATTTCTCTCAGTACGAGGAGCAGGGTGTGGGCATCCAGTGGAACAACCTGCAGTCCAGCCTTGTAGAAGGAGATTCGTACAACTTCGCTACTTCCATAGGCATGCTTTACTTAGACGCCTTCATCTATGCCATTGCAGCTTGTTACATCGAAGCCGTGTTCCCTGGTACAACTGCATTTGCTTTTATGGGACCTCTATCTGGCAGCAAAAATAGAGATGTAAGATTTAACGGAACATCTATACCTGAATATGTGCTTGTCTTTGTAAAATGGCGCCAGGTGAATATGGGATCCCCAAGCCCTGGTACTTTATCTTCCACATGAACTTCTGGGCTATGCTTCCCCTGGAGGCAGGCTTGCCAATCCCACAAGCACCTACGGAACAAGATGAAGGTATAAGAATTTCAGATGCTACCCTGTTGTTTTCTTGTGTGATCTCCAGTGTAGGTACTGTACATTCGCTTTTTACAAACATGTGTCTCTTCTAAATGTATTTATTGTCTGTGATCAGATCACATTGAGCCTGAACCTAGTAACTTGACACTGGGGGTAAGCATCAGGAACCTGGTGAAAATCTACAAGAAAGGAGCCAAACTAGCTGTGAACCACCTCAACCTGAAGTTTTACGAGGGACAGATCACATCGTTCCTCGGCCACAATGGAGCTGGCAAGACCACCACAATGTGAGTACAACTGAGAACTGAAGGCTACCACCGCTGAATAGCTGTTTGTAATCTGTAAAAGGCATGATTGTACATGGTTTTACAAAAATCTTTCAGATCTGTCCTGACGGGTCTGTTCCCACCCACCTCTGGGACCATTTATATCAAGGGGATGGACATTCGCCATGACATGGGGCTCATTCGGAGGGACTTAGGCGTTTGTCCTCAACACAACGTCCTGTTCGACATGTAGGACATGCCTCTCCTATGTCTGCACGTCTACTGGTACAGCAGCAAGCAGTAAGCTCAGCTGATTTTCATATTGTGCATTTGTGTGCCTCTCTCTCAGACTCACGGTGGAGGAGCATGTGTGGTTTTATGGGTGCATGAAGGGTTTGACTGAAGCAGAGGTGAAAGCTGAGCTGGACACTCTGCTGGATGATGTCGGTCTGCTGCACAAACGGAATGAACAGACCAAAAATCTCTCTGGTAAGCACACACATTTAGCTTCTCTTGAGAAATGTGTTTCTATACCTTTTAATACCTTTAATGTCTCTGTCAGGTGGGATGCAGAGGAAGTTGTCTGTGGCAATCGCATTTGTTGGAGGCTCTAAGGTGGTTGTTCTGGATGAACCTACTGCTGGTGTTGATCCTTACTCCCGCAGAGGGATCTGGGATTTACTGCTTAAATATCGCAAAGGTGTGTGGCTAGTGTTTTAGGTTGCAACGTATGTGATTCTGTCAAAAATGACTATAAATTGGTGTGCAGTTAACAGAGCAGAACCAAATACATGACATGAGGCACCTGTGTGTAATTTAATACTGATCTAGATTTGAGAGTTACAAAACCTAATGTTTGAAAATTGTAGCATTTCATCAGAGAATAAAAGACCAAACACACTGCGAAGCTCTGGTAGATCGAAACACCTTCTGTTCTGGACAGACCCTCTTCCAACGTTAATAACTGATATAATCATCAGCAGATCTATGTACTTTATAAATAGGCAACAAGTCCAAGGAACCTTATTTTTATAAATTTATTTTGCTGCTGTTGTTTTTTCCCATCAGACCGAACCATCATCTTGTCCACTCACTACATGGATGAGGCAGAGTTGCTAGGTGACCGTATCGCCATCATCTCCCAGGGAAAGCTGTGCTGCTGTGGCTCGCCACTCTTCTTAAAATCCCACCTGGGCTCTGGCTACTACCTCACTGTAGTAAAAAGGGAAGGGCTGAACACCAGCACTCCCAGCAATACTAGTATCTGCACCAGTGTCAGTACCAACAAGCTGCCTCCTCTTAAGGTCTGAAAAGTCACATGGCAAAACCACATGTGTTTTATATAATACCTAATTTTGGCGTATTTTCTTTAAATGCTCCTTTTCCTGTAATGCTGTATGTAATTGTTGTGTTTCAGGACAGTGAGTCATCCATGAGCGAAGATACAGGGCTGGGAAGTGAGGAGAGCAGCTCATGTGAGTGTTTGCTTGATGACTGGCTTCCACAGTCATGCTCTCAACAAGGTCCAGCTTAATGTCCAGTTCAGCCCACGTTCCACCTTTTCAATATCCCATTTGTGGCAGATCTGGCCGCATTGCTCTCCCTGGCTCAGCGTCACATTCCAGGAGCAAGGTTGGTTGAGGAGCTAGGACGCGAGGCCGTGATCAACCTGCCACAGACGGCTGCCAAAGACAGCAGCCTGGCCGTCTTCCTGGGTGAACTGGATCAGAGGCTACTCGAGCTGGGCATCAGCAGCTATGGCCTGTCAGACAGCACACTGGAGGAGGTAAAGGTGACATTTACATTCACAGATAAGTCATTGGCTGTAGGGAAGAAAGGTGTTTTCAATTCAAAATATGTGTTTATTGGTAAAATTAGACCAATTAAGAAAGTGTCCTCTGCCCCGTTTTGCATGTATTTGCAGCCCAGAGATGGATAAAGTAGCAATAGTGTGGAATCTTATCTCAAGTGTGATCTATGGCAGCTTAGCCAGGTTGTATCAGGAGAACTAGATATTTGTAGAGTAGCCGTGCTTGTAATGGGCTTAACATTAGCATCAGATTAGCACTGATAGCGCAGATTTAAGATGCCTGATACGTTTAGGTCTGAGCAAAACTACTGAATGCTCTCTCACTGCCACCTGCTGTCTATGACTTCAGATGTCATTGATCAGTGTGTGATAAAAATTAAATTACTTGCACTGGGTTGGAGTCTACGAAGACTGATTTAAAAATATTTGTTGGGTATGAATTGTGAATTGTATTTTGACCTCTTTAAGTCGTCCAGTTGTGATTAGTCCTGGAGCGACCTCTTGTTTCCTGTCTCCTGTTCCAGTGTTTAGTTGCTTGTCATGTGCATTTCCAGATTTTTTTGAGAGTGGCAGAGGAAACTGGTGTAGACGCTGAACCAGACCAACAGGCTCGATCTTCCAGTAGCCGACAGCATTCTGCTGGGCAGAGAGAAGAGAGACAAAACACTGAAGAAGCAGAAACAGGTGTGTCTTGACATTCACAAACACACTGTACAGATACGACACAGTGTCACAATGAGTCCGTTCTTCCTTCATTATCCTTCATTTATTTCCATAATGCTGCCAGGAACAAAAAGGCTTCGTAAGCAAGGTACCTTCTAACTTCCTGATGAAAATCATCAGTAATGGAAAAAGTCCAATAAATAGTGTTTTATGTTCCCTCAGAGTAGCTTGCATTTAGAAATGTGTTACTAAGTACCTGTAACTGTGTGAATTGACAAATATACTAAGCTAAAATGAGTTCACACGCTGTGTGTTTGTTTTCTGTAGAACCACAGGAGACAGACCTGCTGAGCGGAGACGGTCGAGGTGGCATCCCTCTGACCGGCTGGTGGCTGACCTGGCAGCAGCTGAGAGCCCTCTTCATCAAACGCTGGCTTTACGCTCGCAGGAGCCGCAGGGGCTTCTTCGCACAGGTGAAGTCTAAAAACGGCTGTTACACGGCAATAATCCAGAACTAATAATGGTAGTGATTATGGTTCCCATAATGAAAACAAGGATACCGCACTTCGTGGGCTCACAGGTTGATTTGTGCTTCAGATTGTTCTGCCTGCGGTGTTTGTGCTGGTGGCCCTGCTGTTCAGCCTCATCGTACCTCCGTTTGGGAAGTACCCCGCCCTGCAGCTGCAACCCTGGATGTATGGAGAACAATACACCTTCTTCAGGTGGGTCTGTTCTCCATGACCTTATTCAGCACAGATGATTCAACCGTAAATTACTAAAGCTGAAGGTGTGTTCCCTTATATCTCGTTTAATATTTCCAGCAATGATGCCCCGGGGAACCCTGAAATGGAGAACCTCCTGGAAGCTCTTCTTGATCAGCCAGGTTTTGGTACCAAGTGCATGGAGAAGGCGCAAGAGGACAACAGCACGTAAAACAATCCCTTTGAATGCTTTTGACACTAGGCAACATTATTTTAATTGTATATGATTTTATAATATATTGGTCTGCCATACAAATAAAACTATGAATTAAAACATTTGAAACATTGTAATTTATGTGTACTTCCCATCCTTAGGAATCCTTAAGTCAAAAGTAAAACTCGTTTTTATTCTCTTTTTGATGGGATTTTCACTATTCTGGATTTGATTGGACCATCTTGTCTTGCTGCAGGACTTGGTGTGGAGTTGAGCGGGGTGGGCTTTTCATGCGTCCACATCTCTCGTACTCCATCTGGGACATGTTGAACAGAGGCAACTGGACCAAAGACAGACCGTCTCCTGAATGTAAATGTAGCACAGAGGACATCCGCCAGATGCTGCCTGACTGCCCCCAGGGTGCTGGTGGACTGCCACCTCCACAGGTCAGTGTGGGATCACGTCATGACATCAGAAGTTGCAGATTGGATTAAAAGAATCAAAGTGATCTTTTATTCTTCTGCAGTTTATTACAAACTGTATGTTGTATCTTTTTAATTTTCAGATCAAGAGACAGACGGGAGACATCCTACAAAATCTGACTAGTTATAACATCTCTGATTACCTGGTGAAGACATACCCTCAAATCCTTAAGAAAAGGTTTGCACAGAACAGTAAAAGAGAGGAAATATCACTGCTTGTGTTTGGACAGTTTGGGATTTTGTGTTGGTTATTAGATACATTTAAAACTAGCATCTCCAGTGAAATAAATGGTCAAACTATACATGTAGAGATATCAAGCTTATATCGTACTACTTCCATTCTCAAAGGTTCACTCTTTCTATTGTGTCAATTACAGCCTGAAAACAAAGAAGTGGGTGAATGAATTCAGGTAAGCTCAACACCATTTATGAGGGAAATACCCTTAGTGACGTTTCTCTTCTGAATGACAGTTATAACCTATTATTCTTAGCACATTTGTCTTAGCTGTGTAAACGTTCATTTCTGTGCTGCAGATATGGAGGCTTCTCGCTCGGGGGCAGAGCCACCCAGACTTTATCACAGATTCAAGATGTCCAAGACTCAGTGTTGGGAATCAGGACTCGTTACCGAGTCTCACAGGTAGAAGGAGATCAGTGTTGTTTAAGCAGTCCTGCCTTCTTTCTTCTCTCTCTGAATGTCTGATTTGTCATTTCCTTCGTCACAGAACAGTTCGCTGGACCGTCTTTTAAAACGGCTGCCAGATTTTCTAGGGGGACTGAACAGTCAAAACAACGTCAAGGTAACTGTGTGTATGTACCTGTGTGTATCTTATGTCAGCAATTTAAGTTTAAATGTGAAAAAAGGCTTTGCGTCACCCAGGTGTGGTATAATAACAAAGGATGGCACGCCATGGTGTCATTCGTCAACATCATGAACAACGGCCTGCTGAGAGCAAGTCTCCCACCTGGTTCAGAGAGGAGGAAACATGGCATCACAGCCTACAATCACCCGCTCAACCTCACCAAGGAGCAACTCACTGAGATGGCCATGTAGGTGCACCGCTGCGGTGTTTTCAGTACTACTGATTATCTTCAGTTTAGTTATTCAAAGACACAAATATAGAATAAATTCATGTATAACTGTGAGTAATGTAAGCTTACACACATTACACACAATAAATAGGCTGCTCGGGTACAGTTTGTGTGTTAAGCTGTGCTTTTGTGCTTCCTCTTCAGGATGACCTCATCAGTGGATGTTTTGGTTGCTATCTGCGTGATCTTTGCCATGTCCTTTGTACCCGCCAGCTTTGTCCTCTTTCTGATTGAAGAGCGAGTCAGCAAAGCCAAACACCTTCAGTTTGTCAGCGGGGTCAAACCGATCCTGTACTGGCTCACTAACTTCACCTGGGACATGGTTAGTACTTACGAGAAACGAGGGTGTAGGTTATTTTTTTTTTACTGATACACTACTCAAAATGCTGAAATGTATCTCTAGGACCAGGGACTTACTTGAACCATTACCTGCCACCAGTTAGGACGTCGTCAATGGTAAACGCACATTTTCTTTCCTGAACTGTATTGTTCATTTCCTCAGTTGAACTACACCGTCCCTGCCACCATGGTGGTGCTGATCTTCATCAGTTTCCAGCAGCAATCGTATGTCTCTGAGAAAAACCTGCCAGCTCTCATCCTGCTTCTCCTGCTCTATGGGTAGGTTGAGTCAAACTCCACTGGCTCTCCACCACTGACTGTACTAGAAGCCTGGTTCATGTACTTTCTAAATTAGTTTGAATTCAGTTCATTCATTCATTCCATCTTATGTCTTTATGTGAACACAGTCTCTGCTGTCTCTCCTTTATTCACGGTCTGTAACAAAAGTCCTGTGTTTCCCCGCTTGTTCAGGTGGTCCATAACACCCTTGATGTACCCAGCATCCTTTGTCTTCACAGTCCCGAGCACAGCCTATGTAGTCCTTACGTCCATCAACCTGTTTATAGGAATCAACGGCAGCATTGCCACCTTCGTCCTAGAGCTGTTTGTTGATGAGGTAAATGACTCACACGTCTTGACAAAGAGGAGAAGGTTTTATAATATGTAATATATGTTTTTAAAAGCTCTCATAAGAGAAAAGAGCAGAATATAAACCCAACATGAAATCACCCTGCTCATTTAATGTTGCTGCTACTCGGTGTGAGGTCAGATGCAGAAACTTGAAGCTTCATTACACCACTACTATAAAGTCACTTCTATCAGGCTGAATTTGCGAAACTTTACTGATTAATGACCGGTTTTATGGTATAATGAATTGTCTCATCACCTTCTGCATCATATTGTCTTTGCAGCACCTGAACGAAGTTAACCGAATCTTGAAGAAGGTGTTTCTGATCTTCCCTCACTTCTGTCTGGGACGAGGACTCATTGACATGGCTAAAAACCAGGCCATGGCAGATGCTTTCCAGAGACTGGGTACCTGTACATTTACATCTGAGTAGATACATCTCTTCCTTATTTATATCTAAAAATCAAAGAATCTGCAATTTTCCCTACTATTGCTGCTTACAGCTTAGTTTTATCTTATGAAATGTTTTCATGATCATTCTATTGATGATTCATAATGTATACTTGTGTAAATATCTTTGGATGTTTATCTTCCTTGCACAGGCACAAAGCCAAACCTGGAGCCTCTTCAGTGGGACTTTGTTGGAAAGAACCTGTTCGCTATGGCAGCTGAGGGTGTCATCTTCTTTATCTTCACTGTTCTGCTGCAGTACAAGTTCTTCATCCGCTTCAAGTGAGTTTCAAAAAAGCTTTCACGAAGGACAGAAAGCAGCTTCTACTTGTCTTGTTTTTCACTTTATCGCATATGTATGATGAGTGCAATCACGCATAATTAGTGTCTTATGCTTGTCTTATTTGTTGAAACACAAAACATTGTCCAACTAAATGTGTGGGTTTTTAGGCCGTGGTGGGCTGAACATGAGATGCCTCCTCTCGGTCCAGAGGATGAAGACGTTGCCAGGGAGAGGGAGAGGGTGAAAGGTGGCAAAGCGCAATCAGACATCCTCACCATGATCGACCTAAGCAAGGTACAGCGCAAGTGAGATGCAGAATGTAGTCCTCAGTACCAATCCTACACAACAGAGTAGAGGATATTACGATTATATGACTTTATATGTTGTCACTGTAGCATGGTTGTTTTGTTTTGCAGGTGTATAAAGCAGGCAGGAAGCCAGCGGTGGATCGTCTCTGCCTTGGGATCCCCCGTGGTGAAGTGAGACTTTTCATTTGCAACACCCTTTACATCATAGTGCCTGCACAACAAAGACACCCCCATGTGGTGTATTTTAGCAGCTGCTGATTCCTTCTTGTAACTTGTTTCCACAGTGTTTCGGCCTGCTGGGGGTGAACGGAGCAGGGAAGACCTCAACGTTCCGCATGTTGACTGGTGACACTCCCATCACTTACGGAGGGGCTTTCCTCAACCAGTACAGGTACACGTATTAGCTTTTTGGAGGGTTTGAATGTATCCTGGTGTAAAGATATGTTAGTGTGAAGCTGAAGAAATGCATAACTGTGTTTCTGTGTTTTTTAGTGTGTTGACAGAGATGGAGAGAGTCCACCAACTGATGGGTTACTGTCCACAGTTTGATGCCATCAGTGATCTGCTGACGGGTCGGGAACATCTAGAGTTGTATGCACGACTACGGGGGGTCCAAGAGGTGTCTGTGGCTAAGGTAGTGTAAGGAAAAAATCCACCCTCATCCTGAAATACCAGTAACAAGGAATTTTTAAATTCACACACACACATTAGTTTTTTCAAATGTATATCATTATAAACAATCATTTCAGAACAATGTGTTAAAATAATGGGTAAATAATGCATCGTGGCGTCTCTGGTGTCCTGTAGGTGGCGCAGTGGGGCGTGAAGAAGCTGGGGTTGATTCAGTATGCTGAGCGGCAGGCTGGAGGCTACAGTGGAGGCAACAAAAGGAAACTCTCCACAGCCATTTCACTCATTGGTGCTCCACCTGTAATATTCCTGGTGAGGATCTGACTTGTTCAGAAACAGCTGATCGTGAACCTTTTTAAAAGTCAAACAATGAAACTTGTAGAAAGCAGCAATAATACTAGTGTTAACAGTATCACCTCTTTTATTGATGGCATCTGTAGTCAGATGATGTGGACGTATATATTTACACATTAGATGAAACAAAAAAACAATAAAACTACCATTAAATCTTTTTTTACTGTTGTATCTTTTACCCCCTTATGTTTTGATTTTCTTTTAGGATGAACCCACCACTGGTATGGACCCGAAAGCCAAAAGGTTTTTATGGAACTGCATTCTCAGCGTCACCAAAGAGGGGCGGGCTGTTGTTCTCACCTCCCACAGGTACAGTAGGAGCAGCCGTACCACAGAATTAAGACTTACAAATGTCTATTTCATGTAACAAGTACTTAACGTGTTTGTCTGCGTGGTCAGTATGGAGGAGTGTGAGGCCCTCTGCACCAGAATGGCCATCATGGTCAATGGCAGGTTCCAGTGTCTTGGCTCTGTACAACACCTGAAGAACAGGTAACCACACTAGACTCCTGATTTTACCAAATCTTTACCAGGACCAAATTTTATTAAACTCCTGCAAATGTTGTTGCAGGTTTACTTAGTTTTTCCATTTTCCAAACCATTTTCTTCCGTACATTCTACTGAGTCACTGTGGAAATCAACAGTGCTTATACTGTGTGTGTCGAACAACGTTGTCTTGGTCATTTTTGTCTTTGAGGTTCGGTGACGGCTACACCATCATCCTTCGCCTAGCAGACACTAAATCCAAATCCACGCCTGAGTCATGTCTCGTCAGCACCTACATGAAGAACTCTTTCCCGAGTATTGAGCTGAAGGAGCGCCATCAGAATGTGCAGCAGTACCAGCTGCCTTCACACACCTGCTGTTTGGCCCGTGTCTTCGATGTGCTGGCCAACAACTACGAGGAGCTTGGCATCATTGACTTCTCTGTTTCACAGACCACCCTGGACCAGGTGAGATCATTAACTGAAATAATTAATTTCAAAGTGTGTAAGTGCTCATTTATTAAACGTCAAACTCACGCGGGATCTGGTTTATTTTTACAGGTGTTTGTCAACTTTGCTAAAGAACAGACTGACGACGATCACCTTACACACGTGGCCATCAGCAACGGGGCAGCGCAGACCAACCAGGCTGCAGTTGCCACCAGGATTAACCCCCCCACCATCCAAAAAGAGCCACCAGTTACCCCCCCTGGGCCAAGCAAGAGCCCACAGCAGCAAGACAAATCATCTGACACCAAACTCAAAGAAGGTAAATCAAAAAAGGGGAAATCTAGCAAGAGCCAAGTTGATAAAGAAAAAAGCAGTAGTACGGCAATGACGAGATTGCCTCAACCAGTTGTGATGCCCCAGAAGAGTCGGAGGAGCAGTAGTGGCTCCAATAGCAGTAATGTTGGCGTTCAGGGAGAATCCAGCAAATCTGGTGGTTCCAAACACAAAGCAGAGAGCTCCAGTAAAGATCCTTCTGCACTTTTTATAGTCGGCAGCAGCACACAGGACAGTGCACTGTGAAGCTACTGGGGCAACACAAGAGGACGCAGGTGGAAATACAAAACTCAAGAAACCCAATATGTGTTGATTGGCTCAGTCTTCACTCGTTCGATTACTTGATCAACACAAGACAAGGTTTCAAGGTAACAAACTGTAACAATGAAGGTAAATTCATCCCTTCAGCCTCCTCTAAAGTTGCTTCCTGATTATGGCTCTTGTGCCTTTTCAGCCATTAACAGATCTGTAATTTCATCCTACAGTGTCTTCTCTTTATGTATCACATTATCAGTCCAAAGATGTGGTTTATTTACCCTTAAAGTATATGATGCAAGGCTTAATTTGACAACTGTGGACGGCATCCCTCAGGGTTCGATCACTAGCCGTGGTACGTTTTAATATTTATTTTGCAGAAAGCACTTAAAAAGAAAAAGTGATGCAACAGAGACAGTTGTTACTCCAAGTTCATCAGTAAATGAAATTTGTTAGATGTTTTTGAAAGAGTTTCGTGAATCTGTAGGGTTTTCTTTTGTCATTTTTTTTTATTTTACTTTGTGTGATTGGCTATTGAGTAACAGCTTTGTGTCTGGAAATTAAAAACTCATGTATTTTTCACAAGATATAAAAAAACTACCTTTATGAGGAAATAATACCATACTCATAACAAATAGTACTTGTGTTTTTTAGTAGTGACATTTAGAAATTGTTACAGCAGTAACTACTAAAAAGGCAATTTGTAAGAATTTTATTCCAAAATTCAAACTGTTACATAAATGTTTAAAGAGGTTAAATGTATTGAAATGTAAACTTTAAGCTGGATGCTTTAAAATCACTGTACCCACTGAATGTACTTTTACGGTATTATGCTTGAACAGTTCTACTTGAAGATGAAGTAATCTATGCATGTACTATAAGATGTACATCATATACTGAAGAAATGCTACTGTAGAAAGAAAATCCGGTGTATCTCTGCTATTGAATTGAATATTTATTGTTTTCTCCTCAAGTAAAATAAACATGTATTGTTTCCTGTATAGCGTTTGAAACACTGAGCTGTATGTTGTGAGTCTGTAGCCTGTTGAAAGTCAATTGGTTTTCTTCGTCATGGTGAGGATGAGGGTGGGTGGAGAAAGTGGAGGAAGGTTCATTTGACTCTTCACACTGTGTCCAGGCACTGATGCAGCTGTTGCTGCAGCACTGTTAAAATAAACAAAGGTAACAGGTGTTTTACAGGTGTGTTCCTTAGGTAAAAATATTTATAAACGTGTATCTTACTTAATAAATACATTTGATAATATAACTTAATTTATTTATTATCTTATTAAGTTTAGTTAAGGCTTGAGATTTACTGGTGGCCTTCTTCTCTGCAGCGATCATTGTGCTCCATCTGCTCTCTCAGTTGTCGTTCATTAGCAGCCACGATGAGCTGATCAGAGTGGACTCGTCCCCATGGTCCATCATCAGGGCCTCTCCTCTTCCTCGCTAGTTTCTGTGTGACTGTCTGCAGCAGGGCATCCAGACTGGACAAGGAGATGACAGGAAGACAAAACTCAGCAGATCTCTGGAGAAGAAAACAATGAAGAAGAGACGATCACCAGTAGAGTCGAAATTTATTTCGAATCAGGTTGAATGTTTTGCTCTTAAACGAAAATCTTTCTACGAAACTAAGTACAAGCAAACGCTTCAGTTCACTGCTTTTGCTTTTCGTAAATGAACAACTTACACTTCTCGAGAGCAGAGGATTATCTATCCATAGCCTGCCATCGCCATCATCACTGCCTTTAGTTGTGATGTTTGAGCAGAAAGTTGTTGGTTGCTCACATACGCTGATGGGAGGCAGAGGTGTGAAGCACATTCTGTTCTCCTGATGAACACAACTCTCCAAAGCTGGTTTAGGTTGAGTTAAAGGTGGCAGCGCCAAACCAGATGGTAACTGTTTGGTTTCAGTTGCCTTTTTCAAACGTAATGCTGTGTAAGTATCTCTTGTTTTGAGTGTTTGTTCTGCTGATTTGATGACAGACGGCTCCTTCTTCCTTATGTTTTCTGGTTCCTTTCCAGTTGCACAGCTGTTAACTTCCTTTTTGCCCTCCTCCGCCTCCACAGGCTCCTTGGCTGAAGCCAAAACAGGCATTAGGTTGACATAAAGCTTCATTATATTTCCTGATGTCACACATGCAGTTGTAGCTTTCTCTGTGATGGAGCAGCTTTTCTCTGGGGTAACGTTAATCCTCTCCTTGGGCTTCACAGTTCTTATCCTGGGAACTGATTTCTTCATCACACACACCATCATCAGACATGTCTCCTCTTCATGTGTTTCTGTTTTTTCTGGCCTTTCTGATTTCCTTTCTTTCCCCATTTTGAAACGTCTATAAAACAAATCCTAATGATGGTTCTCTGATGTTTTTCAAACATCTCTCAAAAAAACAACAACAAAATCTTAAAAATAAAACAAAATGTCAAAATTCAACCGGATTTTTTGCCAAATACGTTCCGGGTCCTGTTGTCTCTCCGACTGAGGGAAAGGCTCAGAACAATTACTGTGTGAGGCTCATTAAACCTGCTGCTATGGTGACATGCACACAAACTCCAGTGGCGAGTGGAACAAAGTCTTTGTTATTTCAGGTTACATCAAGGAAATAATACCTGAGCCAAAACTTGATGGCGGAGGCGGTTTTGTTTTCGATTGAAATTTTGATCGGACTTTTTGACACGAAAAGATTGTCTATTAACGGGATGCATCACTTATATGTTCAAGGATCTCCAAGACAGATAGTGTCAAATAACATTAGATTTAAAAATCTGTGAGCTACAACATTTTTCAGAATTCACAGATTATTATTATTTCTAATCTTTTTAAGCTATTAGAAATACACATATGCCCCAATCTTTATTGCAAAAATTAAGTGTCAAGTAATTTGAAAGACTATAAAGGAATTTAATAACATCTAAACATCACAAAATAACAACTACTAATACTCTTCTTAAATGCATTTCAGTGCGTACCGGTAAGTGCCGTGCTGTTACATGTGCCCCATCCTGCCGACAGAGTGAGACCTCACACCTTATTCCAGTGTTTTCATATTTTGCTCCACTGCTTCGGTCACTGTCAGGCTAGCAGCCAAACAGCTAGCTAGCTAGCTCCGTCAAACATCCCCTGTCTTAACTTTTATTTCGCTCCTCGGTCGTGTTTATTTCTTATCACGGACTGTACCGTGGGCTCCGCTGCACGCTTGCTCGAATAAGATGGTCGTTTTGACGAATGATAATGAAGACCAGGATTATATGTGAGTGGAAATTGTGGCTCTGTTATGTTAGCATGGTAGTTAGCTTTAGCCAGGGTTTTACAAAAGGATTTAATTGCATTCAAATATCTAACAGCCGAGCGTATATAGAATTCTATGTAAATATCCAGCTAATTAGCTTGGCCTTGTGTCAGGAGTTGGACCTGGGTTCAGACTAAATCATCTGAAGTCCTGTCCGTCAGTCATTTAACTCCTATTACAACCTTTGATATAACGTCAGGTTTGCCAAGCAGCTGGGCTTGAATATTCGCGTTATAGCCGCAAATCATCGAACCATCTAACTAGTTACAGTCGTTAACGCTAATCAACCAGTGTATGTTGGTGTTTTCGAACCAGAAATGATCTAGAAACCTGCTAAGCCACGTATTTCGTTTCATAGTATGCTTTGGATGTCCCTGTTGGCATATCAAGTTACAGACGTAACTGGAAAAACAGCCAGATATGTTTGACTTCCTGTGAACCCTGTAGTAGAGCCACTGCCTAGCTAGCAGGGTTAGCATAGGGTTCGTTAGGGTTTAGCGTAATGTTTTATTCGGATGAGTGACCAACCCAGATCACATTATATTAGGCGGCTGTAGTGTTGCTTCCAACCTGCAGGGCTCAGCCAAAAATGGCATCAGCTGAGCAAATACTTGGAAGCAGAAACCCCAGCAGAGGTCCTCACCACACTGACCTACATCTGGAGCTACCGCAGGATGCTCTGCACAGCTATGACCCATTTAATCCTGCAAAGGTGGCAAATCAAAGGGAGCACAGCACAGTGAACGAGAGACACTTGCTGACGGCATTTTTGCTGTTTAATTGGGTTTTTGTACCTTTGTGATCATCCCCACTTTTTCAGTGGGAACTGAGATGTTTGGTTTAACGTTTTCCCACTTTAATATGTGTATTATTTTTATTATTATTAGTAGTAGTAGTAGTAGTAGTAGTAGTAGTGTAGTACACTGTATTTTAATCCTTCGTTAAGTCTTGTCTTACTGTCACAAACACACAAGGTTGTTAACATATAACCTAAGCATCTATCCTGTCTGATATGATTCACTATCACCCATTTTACCTGTACTACATTTACACTTCTGTGTATATGGCTGTAATCTCACTAGATGTTCTTCTAAAGTATCTTACCTTAGGCAAAGTAATCATGGACTGAAGAAGTATTACAAGTCAGCTAAACAGAATCTTGTGCACTTGTTTCTGCAGCCTGATAGAAGAGCGCAAATGCGTCTCCCTTCCCAGCTCTCCTGCCAAGCGTGTGTCTCCCACCAAAAGGAAACAGTTCTTTATCAATCAAGCCATCCGAAACTCTGACCTCACTCCCCGAGCCAAAGGCAAAAAGAGCCTCCGCAGACAGGAAAACAGTAAGCTCTGATTTCACATGATCATGATCATCATCATTAAAAGATGCTGTCGATCAGTGTAAGTTCTGCCTGAAATGGCCAAAAACTGTATTCACGTTGAATAGATGACTTTATTTTCCTCATATTCCACTCAAACTATGCTTATATCACAGCTGTCCTCTGTCTGTCTCTAAAATCAGCACGCTATCTTGATAATCTTCTTGAGAGAGAAGACTGCACCAAAGATGATCTGGAGGTATGCAGTAACCCGGCCATACCATCGATCTTCACTGAAGCCTGCACCAACGGAAACTACATTCAGGTAAATGGTCTTTGGTTAGACACGACTGCATTACTCCCAGTCTGCTGCCGCCTTGGGTCTTTTCCCCCCATTTCTGCTGAAAGAAGGATACCAAAATGTCAGCAAGTAATGATTCTCAATATTTATTTATGATATAAAATTATAAAGGAAATACAATTAAATAATAAAAAAGCTGTTAAAACATGTCCTAAAAAATTAAACATTAGTCATTTCTACAGGTCATCAAGTACAAGTAAAAAAGCTCCATCATCAGATGGAGGTTTAACCTGATACACTTTTATTGTTTTGTTTCTCAGAAATGGGATGACTTCATGAATTGCTCTGGCGAGGAGCAGGAGAGGTTGTTGTCTCTGCTGGAGCAAGACGATGCCAAAAAGAAAAGCACCAGCCGCCTCCTCAAAGACCAGAGGAATGGTGAGTGTATCAGTCAGTTGGTAGTTGTCAGAGTACAGCTGTTTGGCTGATTTTTACTCGTCTCTTCACAGTATATCCTGCCTTTACTGCTCAGGACTGCTTCCGAAGAATCGATCGCAGGTTGCGAGCAACTCTTAAACGGAAGGAAATCCCTTTGGTGAGACTCATGCCTTGTTGTTGCTGGAGCGCTCAGTCAGTCATTCCTGAAGGTGATAAATTAGTTTTGGTTTTCTAGACATGGTGACTTCTGATGTTTTCTTTATTACAGTAGTAATAAAGAATATATTACAGTAGTTCAAAACTATAGGATTTTAATTTGTACTGGCAAGGAGTTGAAGTTCAACAATTTGCTCAAGCACAACGTCTGCATGTGAACAGATGACTGAATATCTAATGTCTCATCCTCTGTGATGCTCACTGCTGTTTTCCGGCTCACAGGGAACTCTGGGACTACTTGAGAGCAACCTTCTGAGCTTCTTCAACACTCAACCTCAGTCAGTTTACACAACCAACCTTGCCAGCAGGTAGAAAACCTCTTTTTATTCTCATGCTACACTGACTTTTTTTATTAGTGGTGTTCTAACATGTTACCCATTTAGAAATAAACTGATTGAGTTTTAGTCAGTTAAATTTAAACCTGCAGTAAATCCTGACAGATACATTATGGTAATGTTTGTAAGACACAAATCTTGTAAATGTCATAGCGTTATAAACCACTGAACAGTGCTTACAACTTATACAATAAACGTTTCTCAACCTGAGCTTCCTGCATCATATGTCATGTCGACATTGCCCCTTGTGTTATCGTTACCATCTCACTAATAAAAGGGTTGAAAGCCTGACTGATGGATCTTAATTATGTTTGTGACAGTTTATATTAAATTACGTGAAGCCACACAAAGTAGTGGAGTTATTGTAATAACGGGAAATACATCACAATAAACAGGATGTGAGGAAACAACAAATCACTTGGAATCATTGTGAGAGTGGTTTGTTACAGTTGAACCAACGTGTCAGTGATTTGGGAAACTGAGGAGAGGAGTGAGAAGTCATGTTTCTGTTGCTTGTGTTTGTGTTTCAGCTTTGAGAGACTGCTGCTTCATGCCATCTGCCAGTACATGGACCTAGTCTCTGCAAGTAAGTGCATTTCTGTGTCTGTGTCATATCAAACTTAAAAGCTGGGATGTTTTTAATGTCTGCTTTAATATGTTTTTTGAATCTTTAGGCACTGACAACAATGGCTCACGTCAGACTAAGGTGGTAAATAAGCAAAAAGAGTTTCTGCCTCCTACACCTCTGCTGTCTGTCTATCTGGAGCAGTTGAGCTGAGAGCAGGACCAGCCCGCTTTCTCTACCTGGCTGTGCTGCAGGCAGGAGCTCTGCGAGATGCAGATAAAGGGCATCATCTGTATATAATGTCTGTGTAATGTCAGCGCTCAGGAAACAGCTGAACAATGCCTGCTACCTTTGGGTTGGTCTGTGGATTCTGTAGTAAATGTCCCATTAGTTATATCCATCCATCCAACAAATCAGGTTTGTTCATGCAAAATGTTCAGTATTAACATGCTAGTATGCTAATGTGTAGGCAGACGCATCCGAGACAGATAAAGCACAACCTTAGGTGATAAGTACGACAGCCACATAGCCACCATGCACAGAATATCTTGTTCTGATTTACTGTAGAGACGCAGTAGATTTCATGTTCTTTCTTTGTTTCACACCAAATCTTCAGTCCCTGTCCCTCTGCATGGAGCTGTGCGGTCTGATCTAGGTTAGTAACAGATTGTATTCAACGCTTAATGATCTTTATATTCCAAGTGTTTAAAAAACCTTTAGAACTAGTACAGTTATAAGTTGTCATTGTACTGGAACTAAGTAGTAATCGCAGGCTCTGAATTGCTACTTTGGCTTCATGATAATTACTATAATTATCAAAAGTAATGTCAACAGTTTCATTAAGGTTATTATAGCACTGTGTCAAACTGTATTTATAAATCAGGCATACAGAAATGAACTGTAATCAGCTGTAAACAAGCAGGTGACTTGGTTCAAAAAAGCTACATCAGACGTCAACAGTTACAGTGAATTTAATGACTAGATTTCAGTGAAGCGACCTTTATTAGATGTTTGTCAAAGCAAGCGCCTGCAATTACTGTATACACATATACACAAAGGCTGTTTTCTGTTGACAGTGCCCGAACAGATTTTTTTAATGTCCTTGTTAAATTAATGGACAATTGGTCTCTAGGATTCTATTCCATTCTCACACCATGACCGCTACAGCTCACATCTACAAACCAAATCGAATTAGCTTTACAATATTGTATAATCAAATAAAGTAACACATTACTTCTAAAAAAAAAATCTGCAGACAGGAAAGAAGAATATCCTGCTAAGCTACACTCAGACACATCAGACATGTGCCTCTGGTGAAAAACTTCCTGTTTGTATCAAAGTGCTATGATTCACCACATTTTTGTCGTACATCGTGCCATGTGTCAGACTGATATCGTACAATCTGACACTGATTTGAGATTTCATCAGAACAGCCAGGAGACAAGACACTCAAAACGCTCTTTGTCATACAGTCTAAAGACGTTTTCTTCTTTTCTGTAATGCTAACTTGTATCTGGTATAATTAACACCCGTGTCCTGATGATGTGTGTGGTAGTTTGGTGCTAATAAGGAATAACAGATTTTAAGGTGCTAAGATTAGGTAATGCATCACTGCCTGACAGATTAACCCATAGGACGTGTGTACGTAGTTAGATATGAAGCATGAACATTAATGAGTTTTCTGCATTGTAGATACAGACACGTAATCACTGCTAGAAACGTAAATGTGTTCAAGGATGTAAAATATCAGCTTCTAATGCTTAGGAAGTAATTCTTTAATAAGCATCACAGTTTAATGTATCAAAGGAAAGTTAGTGATTTGGGTTTTTCTTTTCATTTCAGTCACCTTGTCTACGCCAGTTTCAGCTGCATTATTCAGTCATTATCTGAAAGATGCATGTCAGTTGAATAAAATCTCTTCTGTTTAGAAGTGAAAGCTCTCTATTGTACAGCAGAACCGTAGCTGTAACAGCTTCAGGCTAGACGCTGGCAGAAGCCTGCAGATGCTGTCACTGTGCTGCTGTTGTGCCGGTTACACTGGTGTAGACAAGTTCCAAGTTTCAGTCCCAGTCAGTGTTGAAGCTCAAGATAAGAATAATATACTCTGCATGTGTCCCTGCATCTTTAAATGTGTTACACACATTACATTCACTCTGTTTACTGTACATTTAACACACAGCTATAACTTTTAAAGCCCTTTTTTTCAAGTACTTGTGATATACCTTGGAAGATCTATGTACAGAGGGTGTGGACAAATAACTACATGTAGGCTGCTGAGTTCTGACTCTGCAACCCCTGAAAAGCACTTCTGCCTTATAAACACAGGTTTCTATGGTTCTGTATGTATAGTTCTACATTAGTTAGTTGAATTTTGAATATTACGTGAGTTAAGTTACTTACTTAAAAGCCTTTTGGAAACAAAATTCAGTTAAGTCAATTAAATACGAACACCCACACAATGTCAGCTCTGTGACATGACTGTTGTTTGTGTGGAAATTCAACTCAGGCTTTGAACATCTCACTCTGAATGTTGCCATGATTTCACAAATGATTTTGTCATTGAATGACTGTACACACATTCTTTTTTTCTAGATGAACTTGTTTAGATCATGTTTGCTACCAACTTTTTAAATACCTGTCAAAGTAATTGTGCTTTAAAAAATGAGATCATAGAGTTGTGCCAACATTTGGATTCAAAAAGCCTCTAGTAGTCTGAAAGCTTTACAGACTATATACTGCATCATCTTTGTGGTTAAAATGCTTTGTGTGTGCCACAGTACCTATTTATAATCATTACTGCAACTATTAAATGATTTATGATACTGGTTCTTGTTTTGTTTGGGAATTTTTGTTTTGAATAATAAAAAACATTGGAAGTAGGAAAGGATCTAAGTGTTCTAAACAGATAAAGCATGCACAGGCAGCACGTGTTCATCAGGGTTAAATCCTCAAGACAACATGATAAAGAAATGTTTTTTAAATTGTGTAGAATGATACGTGCGCAGCGTTTTATCTTGTGATTGGCTTTGTCTGCGGCCCATAGATGGCGCACTAGTATAAGACGCAGGTCAGCCTGAACGGATCCAGCAGGAAAGACCTTCGTTGCCAGTAATGTACTGTACAGGACATTTGCACATGTTTTAAAGACTGCAACTGTCTGCGGATTTGTAATTTAATACTCACGGGTTTAATTTTAAATGCAGAACCTGATGTAAAGTTGACATTCAGAGGATAACCCATGCAGCTGTTTTGTTTTGCAGTTTAAAGTAAATTACAGCTCAGGAGGTCAATATGGGGGAAAACTGCAAAATGCCAACAAGCAAATATTATTACATGACACACAAAGCTGGACTGACTGAAACCTTGAAACTTGATGACATTTATTTGTTAATTATTCCCATATGTATAACCATCAGCGCAGTGTTGTGAGGGTTTTCTGTTTTATGTCTGTCTGTTTTTTTTTCTGTTTATGCTGGTGTTGGAAAAAGCTTGACTGAATGTCATGTAGCACTAAAACTGTTCTGAAAGGATTAAGGGGTCATGGGCACATCATTATCCCTTAACTTGCATTTATGTTTGGCATTTTGTGTCTTATTTTTGGTATCAACTGTGAACTTATGGCTGTCGTCGCACCTACTGAGATCCATTTGATTTTAATTTCATCTCTCACTGTGTCAGAGCAATGACCACTGTTTTGACCTGGATCCCATTACGCCCTAGGGAGGCACAGGCAGGATCACTTTTCTGCTTAAAATATCTTGAGTTCTTAATTTGAGTAAACTGCTGAAAGCAACTACCGAATGGTCAGCACCCACAGAGCTTTCATGCCAGCGTGTAAACTTATATGTGGTAATAAATTATGTTGCCAGTGGCTTTGAGAAGGTGTTAACAATAGTAGAGGAGGATATAGAAAACTATTTCCTGTGGTGTGTTTATTTAAATGGAGCTCAAGGGTTTATTTTCAGTTACAGATTTCTTGACACAAGGTGCAGTTTTTGCCACAGGCCTGGTCTGTGTGATCGAGCCTGTTCTTTGTTTATGTTGTGGTTTGTAATTTTTCCACTCTCAAACACTGTATGTACTTTTTTCCCACTGTCAGTGGCTGGAAATATGTGATGCCTTCACAGAGATTTACGCTGCCCACCATCATACAAAACATGTTTGTCTTGTCATACCAGTTACCAACTTGTGTTAGAGAGAGGAAATTATTAGAATCATTAGATGATTAGTATGCGAACGGAAAATTACCTGATTCATCATTATTACAAAATGTAATAAATGCACACAAACTCACTGGGAAGATCTTCTGTAAATCTGTGCAATTTAAATATGTAACGTAATTTCTACGTTTTTTTACACTGAACAATCAAATCATTATTCTGTGATAGTTACCTGAGGTCTTCTGTATGAAATCTATTTGATCAAGGACTAATTTTCACAACCTCAGTATTAACTAATTAAACTCAGTAAAGTAACTGTTGACACCAGGTGCCTCTACAAGGCCTGAAATACTGCACATAACATTGTGCCTCCAGAGGATCAACTGTACAGCCACGTTTTATGAAATCTGTCGAACACAAAAAAAACTGAAACTGTATTCCTGATTTGGGTGAAACTTAATGAACCATAGTGGAATAGATTAGTAATATCAGAAACTGGTATTTTATGCAGTTTTCACACATCTAAACAAAGTGTCTCCCACTGAGCCAACCTGCTGAACAGGGGCTCTCCACCAAGGGACCGTCAATAAAAATCAACCCTTAGATCAAATGGAAACGAACCCCCAACTAAATGTTGATTATACAAATTATAGGCTAAGGGAAATTAGAAAATTTAATTAACAAATAAACCCCATTATTAACAGTATACTGGTTGACTTACAAGATTTCTGAATACAGAAAGCATGGATTGAATGAGTCATATTTAGGCTCTGTGTACAGAGTACATATTTTTGCATTAATAGAATAGTAATATCCTGTTCTATTTTTAGTTATACCTTCTGTTGTGTAACCAAGTCCAAGAAGTCCAGGTGTGTGTTCATTGGTACATTTTCAATGAATTTTGTTGATATTACAGTTTCTCTGCTGGTAGCTCAATTTGATGTTTACTGCAGAGTCACTTGTGTGGCTCTTACCTTGTAATCTGAGAACAGCAAGTTTCTAAAGAGACTTATTTGGTGCTGTAGTCACAGCTTGTTCGTCTGTGACTTTCTTATATTAACCTTGTTCATGCTGATCTGGTGTAAATGAAGTAGCATTTTCTGGTCTTCTCTTCTTTTAATGCCCCCTTTTGTGTTCTTTCAATAGTTTCTCTTCATTTTGCATGTTCAGTTAAAAACACTGAGCTCTGCCCTCTGACAATAAGCCAGCTACGTGTGACTTCTAGCCCGAAGCCGCAGCTGATGAAAAGTGGAAAAAATGTGCCCCGCCAAGGTAACCGGCATTCAGACTTAAAAACAATCACTTTACTCTTATTTAAGACAAAGAGAATGTTTGAAAAATTAAACCCGCACACTGCAAAGATGATGTAGGAAGGTGGTGACAGGAGCGTTAGGATTGATGCACAAACAGTCTACATAGTTATCAGAGGGAAACATTACCTGTGACTTCATCGTCTGAAGTATGCAAGGCAACATCTGGATTTGTAAAAGGTGCTGTGAACAGATCACAGTCATCAGAGGTATGTTGAAAAGGCGGCTGCATTTGATCAAAACAACCCATGCTCAGTCTTAGGTACGGAGGTGGAAATATTCTGTTTTGTGGTTGTCTAGCAGCAAGTAGCACAGGAAGCACGGCTCCAGCAGAGGCTGGGAATTCTCATTTACACTGCGAAGTAACTGAATGTCAAACTTCAAAATCCACCATGAACCGCTTCAAGAAACACAACCTCTGTCATTTTCCTTAACTTGTTCCAAACCCTCCACAGACCAGATCTTAAATTATCTCAGATCAGAGAACTGGATAAAGAACTTTATGGGAGAAGCTTGAAAAGGAGACGTGTGTTCAGTAAATGTCAGAGCTTCAAACTGAATCACAGTTTGTACGATTTCAAAAACAGGACGAATCTTGTTTTATTTTCAGTGAGACAGAGGGCACACTAACTCTCTGGTTTAATATTACAACAACATTTTACTCTGGTTTACTCTCTTACTTCCCCTTAAATCAGGTTTGGATCTCAAATGTTTTCTGTTGCTACTGGTCTCGTTTGATTTCCTTTGGCTGTTTGGACAGAGATGAAAAACATTTTATGTTAATATTTGTAAAAATTTTAATGACCCTGGTTTGAATACCTCTGCAAATATGTCAAACTCAGTCATTGTCCATCTCTCATTTTTTCTGCGTTCTCCACCCTGTGGCCTCATTCCTTCATTCTCCAAGTCACACAGCAGTGAAGCGTGCGCTTGTTTAAGGACTCTTTTCTGACATGGATTTCACATTTGACATTTGTATTGCAACTATTTACAGCAACACTCAATATATATAGTGCCCATGTTCCTTGTTTAATGGCACAATACGTATAAAACATATAAAAATACTGTGTGTGCAAGCCAAACTATAAATATCTTCAGTAAGTTAGACTGACTGAAAATTCCTACTTTAATAACAGTGACAGTTACAAAGTACGTGCATTTTACTAGTAGTTGCATTCTCTTTTGTTTTATCTCCATTTCAGAGACAAAGTGGGCATTTATGTCCTCTGCTGGGACTGCTGGAGTAGCTCACCTTTCTGCTGTGTTTTTTCTTTTCTGTGGTATTACAGACATGCTTTAATTCATTCCCAGGTAGGCTGGACCTGGATCTTCATCCGTGAGAGTCAGTTCTTGTGTCTTTGTCCTAATTTCTTTGTCTTCCGCGCCTTTGGTCACTGAGTACCTTAAAACTACGACATTATACTTGAAATGACCTAGACAGAAGTAGGACTACGTATTTCCTTTGGTATAAGGGTTTTCAAACGTTTGCACATGTCACAATTACTGTTTACGGCTTCGTGTTTTCGAAGTTCTTAAAATATGAGGCAGGCCATTGAAGGCTGCAGAGAGGCTCGTTTTTACGCCTGTTTGCTGCAGGGATCGTGTTTACTTCTCTCCACACCCTTGAATTTACCGACATCCCCTGCTCTGAGGGTGGGGGTGCGTTGAGGGGCTGGCCCCTGCTGATTCAGAGGTTAGGAATTTGCATCTGATTGCTGTTTGTCAACCAATGATCTGAGTGTGCAGGCCGGAGTCTCTCCACGCCTCTCTCTCTCTCTCTCTCTCTCTGTGTCTCTGTCTCTCTCTCTCTCTCTGTCTGAACGATGCGGCCTCTCAAACTCTGACAACGCAATTACTCTCAAGAGCCGAATGCGTGTCTATCAACCAGTGGCATCAAACCCGATTTATTCCCAGCCCGTGAACGCCGCCACCGCCGCTCCTGCTCCTCTCGTGCGCGCCGCTCGTGCCGCTCATCTGCGTGTGGTCGGAGGGGGAGACTGGAGTCAGACACGGGGAAAGCAGGAATGTTTCTTCCGCTTCCAAAGAGTGTAAAACCCGAGCGGAAGCCGACGTGGTAAGGTTATAATTCGTTTTTATTTTTCCTTCTGTTTAATAGTGTTGTCTGAATTATTCCACTGTTCGCTCGTCTTTCTGTCAGCTACAGACGCTGCGCTTCACACATCGATACGAACTTATCAGTCTGATCGATAAGGTAGCGGCGCTGGGCTCTGAATGTCAGCCAGCCGGGCTAATGTAACTCAAGTTGAGTGTAATGACACAAATTAAACGTGCGAGTGGCCGTTTGACGTGTGTACGTTTGAGTGGTGCTGAAGATTTAGGTGAAAAGTCCGACTGCAGAGAAACGAGTAGTTTATAAGCTAGCGCCGTCACCTAACGTATAGAGCCGTTGACGTTCGACTGTCGACCGCTAACTTTAAACTCTGTTAACGTCCGGACTGCGGCAGTTAACTCGGTTTTACGTTGTCAACAAAATACTTTCACAAATATCCGGAGCACCGTAACTTGGCTTGTTGCTTAAGTCGTTATTAAAGCGGATTATTTCCACAGTGCCTTAGCGTAAAGGGGCAAAGCTGCTGCTCGCGTGTTTGCTGTTGGGCGTTTTGCAGGTAAAATGCTAATTAAAGCTGTGTTTTGCTAATGGCGGAACGCGGTGTACAACGTGAACCCAGCGATTTTACAGCGCCATTAAACGGGCGCTATGAGATTGTGTAATGTTAATACATCCTATCGCCCTTTACGTTAGTGGGTCTGTAGAAGCCTGCGCATGTGACAGCATCTACAACATGGGGCCTGGAGGAAATCTAGTCAGACACAGTCATGTTACAGAGAATGTACTAGAAGTAAGAGATTCAGTTTAGACTTATTTTTAATTACGTTTTAAGCTACAATGTTATAAAATGTTATCATCAAGAAATAATTTTCAATGTAAAACGTGTTTTACTTGTTGGATTAATGAAACGAAGTATCTGAAACCGTCACCTTGTGCTTTGAGTAACGAGGGTGAATAGTTGTTTTATTGTCCAATACCTGTGTCCAATAAATTACTCAAATTGATTAAAAACGAATATAATACATTTTGCCATTAAACGAGAACTCCACCAACCAAAGTCATAAGCTAACTATAGTTTTCACTTTCAGTACTGCTCTACCTTACGATTACATTTACATGTTGCATCGGATTTTACAAAACCTTTGGGTCCGTGTTCGTTTTGTCTCGGGTGAAATCCCTTGAATTGTTTTGTGTGCAAAAGGTGGAGTAGGTGGATAAAAGAATGTTGGCATCTGTTGGTGGTTTGAGATCAAGACAAGTCAAGTCAAAACATCCATAAGACAGGTTCAGCGTGCAGGGGCAGTGATAAGGGTACAACAAGAGGGGGGTATGGATGTCGTTCATGCCTTCTGTGGGAAATCTTCATGCATTAAAGGACATCCCAGTGCTGTGTTTTCAGGAGTGTCTGGTGGATTACAACAAGCTGGCAAACCTCACAGCCACAACCAAAACTGACTCACATTTGGTTTGTGGTTAGTGTTTTTGTTTCTCACCAAGTAGTTGAAGGGTGGGGGAGTACAGGCTCAGGAAGCTCGTTTGATTTTGAAGCCACATATAGTAATTTGTATTAATGACCTTGTGACAGATGTGTTCCTAAAACCGTTGAAAGTCTGCTTTTGTTGCAGGCTTTCACTGTCCTGAACTGGTCTCGAATTGTATTTTTGTAATCTTTTACCTTATCAGGATGCGCTTATTGAAATAAACAGCCATATTTTCTAGCTTAATAACAAAAGAGTTTTGTTATTAAAACCGTAGACAATGGATCATATGTTTAGTTTTGCTGGATAACAGAGTTGGCAGGAACACTGTTATGAAATAGCTTTAGCATGATGAAACTAAAAGCTTAAAGCAACATAAATCTGTGGACAGATTTGTGGTTTGCTGTAACTTCAGAAATTCAATGAGGAATTGAGATTTTAAAACCTGAAAAATTGAACTACACCCAAATGGCAGAAATGGAGGAAGGCATAGCGATTCATGGAGAATGTTTTATATTTTATGAATTAAAGTGAAAATTTGGTTTAGAGTTTGCATGCAAGTTGTTTATACTAACCGTAACAAATTATAATTATCTTCAGTCTTGATCAACTGCAGATAGGTGAGATATTCCCACCTGCAGGTTCTCAATGTGATTATTAAGGGAGAGAGGTCCTTATTACACCCTGCTCCCCACCATGCTCCAGTCACCTTACAGCCTAGCCAGGTCATTGCCACACTAGTCTCCCTGGACCAATCTGACTTACAGTTTTGCTTTGGCCAACACTAGCCAACTGCACTAACTCAGTCTTGGCTGTGAAGATAAGCATGTCTGCAGTGAACAGTGGAGGGGTGTTTACATTGAATTTAGCCCACTCTGGCTTAAAAACCTATGGTTTGGGATCAAGTTCTGGTCTTAAAATCCCTCCCTTTGCTTTTGCATATTGTGTGCTGGGCTCAGTGTAACATTATTTATTTACACTAATATTATTATTAGTGTAGTGTTAGTGTACATTATTTACCTAATATGGACTTTTTAAAGTTATTGGTTTGACACTGCTAATAGAAACAACCTCTACCCACCATTCAATTATACTTTTACTAATTGTTTTCTGAAATGTTCTTCGATTATAAATGTAGATTTATAGCACACTTTAGGTTTCTCTTGTCATTCAAATATTTACAAGCTGCTTCCTGTCACCATAGATGTCTGATCTGAACCCAAGGGTGTTTGAAGAACATTTGGGATCAGCAAGTGTAATACAAATAGCTCAGTTTGCCTCTGAGCATCATGGTTGAGCCAGCATTGTCACTGGCTGGTAGCCACAGAGCTGGTTAGTGGTTGCGAATTAATGAGAGGCAAACACGCACAGACAAGACAAACAGGTCTGGCGTCCGTTTGTTTTCTTACTCTCAAACTCTAATCCTTTACAGGGTTGTTAAGTCTGCTTTTTATGTTGTCACTGCATTAAAATAACCCAGCACAGCTTAAGGGTGTGAGCCTTGCTTTACGACCTACATTGTGTCACTTGAATGTTTCATTAATACTCACCTGTAAATACTGGCATTAATTGTATTGCAGTGAATCCAGCTGCTGTCTACACACCACTAGTTTCCCTGCCATTAAAGAAGTGGGAAGTAGCGTGGCTTGGCTGACGTTCAGCTGTTCCTGTGCCAGAAACTGTATTTCTGAAGGGCCTGTGCGGCACGTGGGGCTTTAACTCTGTTGTCCTGCCAAAAAATGCAGGGAAAAAAAACTCACAAGTTACTTCACTGCTTGGGCTGTAGCCATGAGGGAATCCCAGCAAGGCTGATGATGACGCAGCCATAGAGCAGATTAAGGAAGGGTCTGAGCTTTTAGGATGCCCTGCAGTTTCTCAACAAGGCTGTTTAGATATTTTTTGGCTCTAGTCAGCAGCTGACGCCGTGTTCATTGCCACTGTGATCTATCCTGGTACTTGTCTGCCTAGATACTTGACCACAGCTGCAAAATGCCGACATGTCAATCAAACCTAAAGAATTTGTATTTCATAAATGTGTGCGCTAATATGGGCTGCCTGCCTAAGCAATCAAATCATATAAGCAGATCTGTGCATGAAAGATGCCCCTCACTTGTGACATGCATGAAGAGTGCCGACACATTGAATATAGAAGTGACATTTTTGTTCTGGATGTCTCCTCGTACAATGCACGGAGCCCTTTATCTAAGATTTCTCCATCCATCCCCCTGTGCAGACAAAAGACGTGATTGTTAAAGATCACAATGCAATGACGTGACCACACAGTCGCCATATAAACCAACAAGTTAATCCAGTTTGGGATGTTCGTGCCATTCAGTGAAAATGCAAACCCCCTACCCTCACGCACAAGAGGAACTATCATCATACCGTCAGTCTAGAGTTACAATAGCATGGTGCTGAACTGTGCGAGCAGCAACACGCAGGTCTCCTCAGTCTACGTTTTTATGATGGACTCATGTTTAACACTGGAATTTGAAATTTGTTAGGTGCTTCTCCAACACAAAACCAGAAAAAAATTAGATATTTCTTTTAAACCTGTCTTTTAGATTATGTATTTAAATAGAAACCCACAAACATGAGTAGTAAGGACCGTGTGGGGATGAACAGCCATTATGCAATTCACTGTACTAGCCATGCATCAGTTTTTCTCCGAATAGAGAACAGCTTTATAGATACTACTACTCAGCCTGAACAAAGTTTAAAAATGAGAAATAGTGACTTAATGTGCCATTGTGTTAGTTTTGACTGTTTCTTTTCTGTAAAAACGATCTCCCTTTCTCTGCTAGAGTTGTCATCACATGAGATTTATGTTTGCTCTCATAATACTCCACGTGAAACTAGGCAGGGTTGTAACATGGTGAGGTCAATATCCACCAGTGTCATGGTGGACATGCGCCTGCAGACATTTTAGCTGAATCAGCAGAGACGTTTTCTTTTTACTATTCATGTGATGACTTACTGTGGTTAGTCTTCATATTGAACTGAACATTTTCTTTAGATGTTACCTGTAGGCTGTTCTGTCTTTAAGCATTAACATATAGAACGTAATGAGTCAGGAATGTTGTTCTACATTGCAAACACAGATTTAAATAACAATACACATTCTCTCTCACAACTCTCTTTTTATATTAATTCCAAAGAAGAACATTAATAAATACGTGCAAGAACCTGCATACTAGGAAATGGACCTTGGGCTGAAAACTGTGGTTAGAACCAGTATCTGTTAGCATGAACATAAGCTGCTGCATGTGGATATAATCGTACCATAAATCACCTTCAGGCTCAGTTGCCTGAGTCCTGCTGTTTGATAGATGACCAAGGATTTCGCTGCTGAGAAGTGACTCTCTGGATTATTTTTGCTATATGCCCACTTAATTTATGAAATAGCTGGAGCTAATCAGATTTGGCTCACTGTGTTGCTTCGGCTCACTGGAAGGGGTCAGTGGAAAGTGCGTGACCAGCCTGTGCGACACTTCCTCAATGATTTCGTTGTTGGTGCAGTGGGGCTCAATGGAGCCTGTGTTATTGCCTTGTGAGGTAATAATGCAAGGAATGTGAGAGAGGAAAGCATAATCAAGACCAGCACCACTGACCGATTTCTTGTTTTTATGCTCCCCCCCCCCCATTTTATGTAGAAAGGTTCTTAAATGGTTACTGTTTTACTACTCCTACTGGCCTTTACTCTCATGATCATATTAAATGCTAAACTGTGTTTACCTGAGCAGTGATACCTATAGACAAGACAATTTTAATAAAATAATTTGCAAAACAACATTACATACCTTCATTTGCAAATGTGTAATGTAATTCCATGAGCACTTATTTATATAGCAATTTTTTTAAATAATACACAAATACAGGTTTCCTGTAGATCTTGTATCTTTTTTTTTTTTTTACTTCAGTTCTGAGCATATGGGCTCTACAAATAGTATTTATTAGATAATTAATTCAATTTTACAACGTTTTCTCATGCAGCTCATTGGAGGTCAGACAATCTACATATTAAAATATATTTATTACATTTGGCTAAGTGCATTGCCTTAAAGAATCTGAAATGATAGGTGAAGTTAAGGTGTTCCTTCTAAAGTCGTTTATTTCATTTATAATTATGTAGTACTGTAAAGCACAGAAGATGGATAAACTCTTTGTGAGATGTGTACGTGATTTTTGTAAAGTTCTTGTTAGTGTGTTGTGCTGCACTCGGCATCTAAGATAGACAGTAAAGTAAATATCCAAATGAAAAAATAAACATGGACTGAAAACATGTTTCACAGCATTGGTAGAAATCTTGTTTCACAACTGACAACAATACACAACACCCTGATAAGTGTTGCGTGACAAAGATGTTCTGTGATAAAACTCACTAGACTTCCGTCTACCCATATACTGTACATAGAAGTTAGGCTAGAAACCAAGTACAAGTCCATACACGTTTATTCAAAACAGGTGTAGCTTGAGCATCAATACGATAGCTAATTTGATAAAGAAAGCACTGTACTACACCCACCACCTCCAGAAATTCAAAACTGCATCAACAGAAATCCAAGAACACATTACATTACCACCCACACTGATTTACATCTGTAGAAAGTGAAGCACAGAAACACCAGCAAAGAGCACTTAGCACCAGATGAAAAACATAAATCTTGTTGATTACCACTTTAAGAATTGAGTTCTCTGATTTTCCAGTTGAGCAGCGCAGACAGACGTTAATTTTAATATCCAGTTTCAAGTGCCACACAGACCATACCCAGCACGGCATACCACACAGCTTTATCGGTACGTAAAAGGAACTAAAAACTTTGAGTCCAAGAGTTGAAATGCAAGATGTGTATCTGCACTGATGTTGGCACATGAAAACAGAACTACCTACTGAGGAAAAACCCTGGGGTTTATGTCTTTGTTCCTCCCTGAGAACTTCACCTCTTTATTGCATTATGAAACAAGCAGTTGTGCAGATTTAGGTTAGTTTAGTTTTTTTGATTTTTAATTTTACATTTTGGTGGTTGAAAGAAGAAGCCACAAAAATAATTTATTTGTATTTGTTTCTATTCATATTTTAGTCTTTTAGTAAAATACTTTGTTTTTAGATTACATTGACAAGCTGTTATATACATGTATGTACAGTATGTATCTGCCTGTTAGCTGCTGTGGGTCTCTTTATCTCATTGGAGTTAGACCCTTGGCTCTCCTTCTTATCACTCTGTCCTGTTTGCTCAGACCTTGCAATCGTCCACCTCTTGAATGTAGGTTTAAAAAAAAAAAGGAGATTAACCCATTAGCTGACATCGTTTTTATCCTTCATTCAGCCAACTGTTAAGGTTTCCGTTCTGGTGGCTCCTCCCTACCCTGCCCCCATATGGGCTTCTGCCACCTATCCCTGCAGGCCACCCTCCCTTGAGCCAATTAAGGTGTTAAATGAGCCCTAAGGGTCTTATAGTCAGCTGTGCAATTTCAGGGATTGCCTTTTATGTTGTATAAACGTAATGTGTGACCATTGGTCTGTGTCCTGAGGGGTTTTACTGGCGGTTTCCTGAGCCTAAGTACTCAATGCTGGTTCAGCTCCAGCCAACCTTGCCCTAAAATAGAGCTGCGAAAAGGATGGATACTTGAATTTGAATCTCCCAGTTGAGCAAAATGCAAATTTACAGCCTTACAATGTAAATTTGAGTTATAGAAAAAATATCAATGTGAGAGTGGCAGCACAACTCAATGCAAACATGCCAGCAGACAGTGTTGTGTGACAGTGAATAGAGCTGCATGAAAAGAGGTTTGCACAGTTACTAAACAGATGGTTACCCTTTAAAAGAAAATCCCTATATGTCAACCATGACATCAAGATTTACATTTGTCCTTTGGTCCTTGGTAAACACAATATGCTAAGTAGGTATATTGATTCGGTGCAAAATGATTGAATTTAGAAAGCCCACCAAAAAGCCCTGGCAAGGAATTGTAGAATTAAACTTTAATTGCATTGCCAAATATTTTCTTTCTTTTTAAATTTTGACAGTTTATTCCCTGGCCGTAATGGCAACATCTTCTTAGATTTTGTCAACGATACCGCTGTAGAAGAAAGTGGGATTGTCAAATACTAATTGGTGTAAATAAAAGCACCAGTTTAGTTTCCTGACTTGGCTACAGCGTGAAGGACACACAGTGGGGCCTTTTTAAGAAGATCTGCCTCTTGATCAGTTGAACTGCTTGCTTCACTGCAAGCTATGGTATAGATATTAAACGTCTTATCACTCTGGCCAAGGTCTAGTTATTCATAATATATAAGAATGAGATATTAAAAGCAATTCCCTGTCTCTCTGCAATGCAGATTGGCACCCAAAAATGGTTTGCTTAGCTCTACTGTCAATCTGTATATGGGCTTGTTGACAGTAACACAAATCAGTAGGAATGTTTGCCCTAATTAGTTATGAGACTAGATGCTTATAACTCTAAAAAACTACTTTAATGAACTGTTGAAAATATGTTGTTATGAAAATAACATCTGCATAAACTTACAACATTTGACTTTATATGACATATGCGCTTACACCCTGATGTTGATACAACTTAATAT
Organism: Macropodus opercularis; assembly: GCA_030770545.1. NCBI lineage: Eukaryota > Metazoa > Chordata > Actinopteri > Anabantiformes > Osphronemidae > Macropodus > Macropodus opercularis. Next base: position 6,248,585 of record CM061092.1, read on the forward strand.
TGGAAGACAGAGGATGTTATTGTTGACGAGGCAAAATTCTACTTTTGTGTTTACCATCAACATTCATTACCAGGAACCTAGCACACAAATCAGATCACAAAGCAGAGGGCTCTGCTGTGTGAAAACGAGAGGAGCAAATGTTGTAGGGTGCGTTTGTGGAATGGCTTATACTTTTACACTACTATAGTGTATAGGGATTGGCCAAGGTTAGTGGAAGTGTCAGATCAGCTGCTGTTGTGTCATGTGAGAGAGCCAGCAGACCTTTTGGGTGTGATCAAACATAACTGAAACAATGAGACTACACTGAAGCAGACACAGTTGGTCATCCTCAACTCTGAAGAATCATTCACACATGTAAATAACCCTCGACTTGTACTCTTATTTTCAGAGACACAATAATTGTCTTACCAAATTTCCAATTATGACCATTATTACCAAGATTTCTATCAAGCATGTCACCTTATTTGAGGAAGTGTGGAGAACACGCTAAGTAGTGCAATGCATTTTGCTCCATCTAGCATATAGGAAATCATGATGCTTGTGATAAACAGTGGCATGTAACGAAGCGACCACTTCTGCTTCCCCCTGTACAGGAAGAGTCAACAGAACAGCTCTGTTACAGGCACTTCTCTTTTAAATTAGGTATGTGATAGAGTGAGGAAAAATAGAATCAAAGTCTGTTATTTTAGGTTTGAACACAGTGTGAAAACTAAAGATTTATGTTGCATTCATTTCTAGCTTGTGTTCAAAGTGTGACTGTTTAACATGCTGAAGTCATTTCGCATGCGACATACAATGCATCACTGGTAATCCTCGACTTTTTCTCATTTTGATCCTGCCATCTTGAACTGTAGCAGAATTACACGCAGCAGGTGTCAGCCAAACCACATCCAGTCAGGTTAGATGTTTTAATATATACTACTATTCTCTATCTGACAACTGCAACCATTCAGTGGTGCCCCTTTGCTTTAAAGAATGCAATGAATCAATATTGAGTATCTGTCAGCTGGCTTACTGCATCTGCTCAGTCAGTTGTCACTTCCTTCACCCACTGAAGAAAGACAAGTTTCACAGCTCTTATTTCCTTGCGCAACATGTCTTTAAGGCCATAGTATAGGGTGAGGGGAAATATTTTCTTTGCGTGCTGTAGTTATGCAATATTACTGATGATACACTATGCCTTACTATGCAGCAGTGTTTTTTCATTAATGCATACATATACATTACCTTGTGAAACACAGGATTCATTGCACATTTGGAGATTACAGATGACTCAAATTCCACAAAGCTGCACTATTTTTTTTATTTGATTGTTGTACTGGCAAAATGAGTAGAGTCTATCAAAAAGATGAAGTACAGAGTAATAGTGATATTCAGGGTGTTTGTGGGTGTTGTCTCTCTTCTCATTGTGTATTCATGACTGTGTACACATTCAACATGGAAAGCAGTCAATTTTACTGTGCCAAACTAAATTTTATTTGCCAGCCTTCAACCTTTTGTATATGGAGATTGTCCTGCGCTCAGAACGTGTTTACTTTGTGTTTATTCGTCTCTGCTATAACCCTAAAACTCTAGCATAATTCCTGTGTAATTCCAGTGAGCCAGATGTGAGAAAAAAAATTAAACATTGTTTTGTCATATGAAGAAAGACCTTATTGCATTTTAATGAAGTGGTGCATTACTACATATTCTAAGCAAGGACTGCTGTGGATGCGGTGGAAGTGGGCAACTTTGTTTGACTGCAGGGAAGTGTTAGGGTTTCACTCTTGCATAAAGTTTGGGTAAATTGCTGTGAAGTACCTGTGTTTCTGAAACTGTTGCTTACTTATACATGGATATATTTTCTGTTAAGCAATTTAGTGTTGAAAATTCTGCAATCGTTTTGCAAAGCCAAAGATGACAAATTTCAAAGAAAACTTGTTTAATCCAACAAGCAGACCAAAAGGAACAACCTGAAAATAGTCCGCAATAAAACAATTATGTATTTCCAGTTATCTTTGAGCTCCAATGAAAACCTTATTTGTGCTTTCATCCAAAGTACGTTGTGTGCTTTCCGTAGTACAACATTGGGACAGGTGGTAGTTGCAGAGGTCTGTTGGTTCATGTATTAGTCAGTGTAACAGAATGAGTTGTGGCGTACAGTCACTGCTGCCTCCTGTCATGACTGGGTCTGCAGCATGTCCAGCACCTGCCTTCAAATTCAATTTCCCCACGAGCTGTCGACTTGCTGTGAAGCTCATATCACTGCGTGGCTGATCTGAGCCATTTTAACATCTTCTGTGTGAATGGAGAGTAGGAAAAGTAGACATTCCCTTGCCTCTTGGGTATAGGTTGTTGAAAACAAAGAACAGACATTACCAGGATGTTGAAGCTCACCACATATAGCAGAAGCTGCTTTGCATGCTGTAAGACTTTTGGGAACGAGTATGTAGGTGAAGCATTACCGCCTACAGTTACATACCAAAAAACTCCCCACACCGCCTTATTACTTTGCAATAAAACATTTTAGAGATGGGAAAAACACACCAGTCATACCTCTGCAGTGTCACCCCTCTTAATATTAATGATGTCTTTTGAATTCATAGTGAAGCCAGTGCACCAAACCTGCTGTTGACTCTAAACCAATCAGGTGAAGTAAGTGAAGTGTTCTTCCTGTGATTTCATTTCCTCGTTGTTGAGGTTAACACACTATGTCTTTTGTGAGCAGCATGTCTGGTCTGTTTTGTGTGAGTAATCTTATGCGTGTTGCACAACACAACAGGCATGAACTCATTGACTTTATGCTTCATGTGGATAAAGCACAGAGTATTCTTCATGGACTGATTCATTTGTTGTCTAAAGCTAAGATTTTACTTGACAGGGAGATTGTGTAATCATTGAAGTAGTTTTTCTCTGCAACTAACAATAGTTTTTAAGAAGACTTGAGTCATGCAGCTGATTGTCATGAATCTAAATAATTGATCAAGTAATAATCAATTGATCAAATAATATGTTGGACTTCAGCGTCATCCACTAGCTTTATTTTTCTTTTGAACCTGACATGCACAAAGTAAGTGTGGTCTTGACACACAATATTTACATCTTTAGTTCACATCAATGGAGACTGTCCACTTGAGTGAAAGGCCTGTGAATGGAAAGTTGCGTTTTAAAAATAACAAGATGAATGATGTGATGCTTTGGGGAAAGTTGTCAAACTGTTTTGGTGCTGCCGCAAAACGTTTTTGCCCTTCATCTTAAGGTACTGGTGTTAACAGACATTGAGGAAGTAGTGGTCTGACACGTTGTTATTCTTTCTTTCTCTCCCATAGGTCTTTGTAGTCTGGCAGCAAGCCCTTGTACTACTACTACCACTTCCAGTGCTCATGCCTCATTGAATGCTCTGCACCTCAGTTGGCGACCTTGTTTTCCTTCTTACTGCAGGAAAAGCCAAATAAGAGAAAAGAGGCCTCTGTCTCCAGAAGTGCAGCTGACCTCTCACTGTATGTCTCAGAGCTCTGACTGACCCTCTTCCTCCTCCTCCTCCTTCCACAAGCCCACATTTCCACATCATTATAACCATCAAACCTCCAGCCAGCTGCTTCTTCACAGGTGCAGTTGGTTATTACCCTCCCTGTGCAGAAGGATCAACAATTGTTCCCTGACTGGCCCACAACTGGAGCTTCTTTAGAGGGGGAGGAAGGGGAAGGAGGGCAGCTAAACGCTGTGCTGACTTTCCTGGAGATGAAGCTGCAGGCTGTCATGGAAAACTTGCACAGGCAACAGAGGGCCAAGCTGCTGATGGAACAGCAGCTTCAACAGCAAGCCATTGCCCAACAGACTCAAGTCCACAGAGGTGGAGGAGGAGGGGATGAGCCTGTGAGGAGTCCAGCTCCAGAGGCAGAGCAAGCCCAGATGGCAGCACTTGCAGCCATGCGTGCAGTGGCGGCTGGGTTACAGAGAGTGTCAGTCAGTCCTATGTCAGAGCGCAGCAGTGGTGGTGAGGATGATGGTGACAATGATGACAACGAAGAAGGTGAGGATCAGGAACACAAGAACATGATGGGCTCAGACGAGGAAGAGCAGATGTAAGTACTAAATGTGTTGTCCTGAATGTTTGTTTAACAATCTCAGGCGTTGTTAAACAATATAATTTTTGTATACAATACACATACAGAAAACAGAAATGGGATGAAGAAGATTTTGAAGGTGAAATAGATGAAGACTATGATGATGATCTGGCAGAGGAGGATTTGCCAACAGGCCATGAAGCTGTGGCACCTGGAAAAGGAATTCTCCTGTTGCCCCACCGCCAGCTTCACCCTCACTCCCAGCTGCTGAAAGCTCGGCCCAGTGTTGACCAGGAGCCCCGTGTTGCCATCCTTACTCCTCACAGCACGCACAACCATCTGGGTGGGCAGGACCACGGTGAATGGACCTACGAGGAGCAATTCAGACAGGTAGAATCTACTTCTTCATGTCACCTTTGCTTTGTGTCTACTATATTTATTATACTGACTTTATAGTAAAAGTCACCCAGATAAATAAATAGGAGACATGTAGACTTTGTTCAGAAAAAAAAACCTTGACATGTGGAGGGTAATGATGTACCACCTGGGAAGTCTAATTGGAGAGTGTATTTTTTTAGCAAATTAGATGCCACATCACAGTGGTTTGCGTTTCTCATATAGTGCAGGACCATCCGACCTGTTTTATCTTTTGTTGTGGGTAAAAAGAAAAACGTGCTAATCCACCAGGAATGTGTGTCTGAATTATTTTTATTTGCACTTGAGTTAAATCCCTAAAACATTCTAAAGTAAGCTGCTAAAACCCACTGTGGGAGTATATAAATCACAAAAATGTTGTTGCAAGTTTCACCTGACCTTCATACCCCTCACATCAAAACTATATGTCACTTTCTCAGCACTGCATGCAGTAATCTGACCAGGGTGGGAAGTTAACACCCGCCACTGACCAAATGTTGATAAAACCCAAGCTGAGGCTTTAAAGTTTGTCTCTCCCACTTGGCATTAAGGGCACATTTGTTCTTCTGCGACTAATGTGGCCAAAGAGTAAAAAGACAGGCTAGAGAAGGCAAAAGGGTGGGGTTATGGTGCATTGTAACAGCTTTACTTTGCTGTCGTTTACTGTAAACATGCTAGTGGGCTGGATACTATGAGGGAGGCCCGGTTGGAATAAGATGGGCTGTTTATGTAGCGAGTTTCAGCCCTGTCAACACCTATGTTTAGAAGGAGAGCTGCTGCTGAAAAATAGAACTTGAGTAACACTGTAAAATCAACTTACTGGTCACTACTGATGATTAAAAAAACAGAACTGCTTCTTGTCAAATACTTGCTGTATTTGGTTAAACTGTAAGCCATTGTGAGGACATTTGATCATTATGGTAAAACATTCTTTAAATAAAAGGATAAAATGCACAAAATATCTGGGTGAAAATATTTTTACGTGGACAAGACACTACGTTATTGGTTACTGAAACAGTTTTGCGCCTCATTACTTAGACTTGGACTGAGAATTGGCAGTAAACCCATTTTATATGGCCTAATAGAAGACACTACTAAAATGCTGAGTCACTCATGCAGTGTTTTAAATTCCAGTAAACATGTTTTGCAGTATGAGAAGCATGTCTATTGTCAGTGCAAATGTTAATGAAGAGAACTGGTTCGGTAATTGTTCAGAAAAGATTTGAAAACCTTTTCTGCATTTGTATGCATTCGCTATATTAGAGGTAACTTACTGTACCATCAGCTCAGCTCACCACAAATTGTTTTAATTTAAGGCTTGTATCTAGTCATTACAGAGCATATGGAATGTAATTCCCCTAAAACATCAGCTTCTTTAAATAGTTCCCCACTCCCTCTGTACAACTTAATGTAAATGACTTTAATTGACACTCTCAGTAGTTTGTTGTTTTTATTATTAGTATTAATGTTTACCTAAAAATGCATTATTATTAAGTGCATAATTTTCAAAAGTGGCATGTCACTCAGTGGGGGATTTACTGTAACTGGCAGTTATATAACCAGAACAGCCAGTATCTTGGCTGTTAAGATAGTGTTGAACATTTCATTGCTGATTACTCTGTCACACCTACTCGAGATCAAATTCTTTCAAGTGTGCTGACGGAGAAGATGGTAGAAGCAAACCGCATATTCTGTTTAAAACCTTCTGCACGTCAGCATGTTTGTTTAATAGCAACAAGCACCAACAATGACATTAGTTTCACCTCCTTACTGTTGGATATTAGTCCTGTACATCATTCACACAGGGCTGATTTTGCAGTTTTGATAATTACTGTGATTTTTAACATTGCACCTATGGTCTGTGATTATAATTGTCTGTAAATGTGCTGCTTCTGCAGCATATAATGTTAAAATAACCAAACCTGTTATGATGAGCACAACCATTCCCCTGATAATTCTAAGCCATGCAAATCAAACTTGGTGATTTCAGCCTTAATTTATATTTGGTGTGTGCCATTTATACTCTGCTTCTGCTTTTTGTCTTGAACCTGTCATTTGTGGTGTTCTTGTCGCATGAAATGTAGACAGTTAAATTAAACAGACCTCTTGTCTTGGTGAATCTTAAATAAAAACATATATATTTTATTTTTTCATTTAACTAGAACATTATGAGTTCTAACATTCTAATTATATAGTAACATCTGCATTAGTGCTAATGAGAATAATACTGTGTACTTAATGTCTTACTATTACACGTAGAAAACCTTCGGACTGCTCGCTATTAACATAGTGTCCTTGATGATTATTATGGGTGAAAATCCTCATCTATATATATATACACACACACACACACACACACACACATACATACATATATGGGGATAGGTTTGGTGGCATGTGATTGGGGAGGAAGGGGTTAAGGCTATGCAGTTTATTTTGGGCAGGTGGGTGGAGGCTGTTGGAATGTGCCTGAGGGAGGGTGATAATGTGGCCACTAGGAACCCCAGATACTCAGCAGAAACACTGTGAACCTCTATCAGTCCGCTACAGTTGGAGCTATTCCAAACTGAAAACTTGGACTAAGTCAAGACGTTTGACGTTTTTGTGGGCAACCCAGACTCATGACAGAAGGGTTCTTCCCCTGCCTGAGCTAAACCTGACCCATAAAACATTAAAAACTAAATAAGGAATGCCAGCAGATTCAGCAAGCTGTTGACTTGCAACATGGCAATGAAAAAATTAGTAGAAAAAGTTGGAACAGTTAAAAGAAACTGTATCGGCTTACAACTTTACTACAAGTTTTTATAAATGGTCCAAATAGTAGAACCAGCCAATTTACTGAACAACTCCACATTTTTCACAATCTAGTTAGAAGTTTCCTGGTAGTTGTGAAAATATGCACACAAACCAAGCTTATAGTTCAGGTTTGCCCCTGGCCATGTGCGGATGTATCTGCCAAGACCCAGCCTGTAGTTCTTGTATATCTCTCAGTAATTTTCTCGCTACGCTGAAAGGTCAGTCTAAATCAAGCCAGGATTGGCTGTCTGTTCGGATGTCTGATTGCACTGTGGTTTTAAGTGAATTAATCAAAATATTCAAGGCACTTTGCCAGGACTGTCATATCTGGCGGTGGCAGAGTGCAGCAGAATTAAATAAAGGCCAAGGGTTTATACAGATATCAAATTATGCCAGCATCGTTGGATTATTTTGTAATTGAAACTGATTTGTGTTACTGGTGGAGTGCCATCTCAAGTTATTTTAGTAATGCCAATGCAGCCCTCATCTATACCTTGAACTCCTCCCATACATCTGCCCATATCAGTATCACACTTTACATTGCACTCTGCATTTTTATTTTCAGGAAACGTTTACACTCTTTTAAAGTCAATAGTACAAGTGCAATCCTGCCTCCCATGAGGCTCATATTCATCTGTTCCCACCAGCTACTAGACCAGTTTGGCCGTGTTTATTCGTTCACACAGCTATAATTATAATAATTCTAATTAAGGAATGAATGGTAAAGAATTGTGACATAAATCTGACCAAACTTTGAATGTACAAAGTTATTTAATATAAAAGTTTTTCTTCATACAACTTCATTTATAGCCCTTTCTTCATAGCTGCTTTAAACTCTGTTAACACTTAGCTGATAACTGTCAAGACAAATAGCTGTTGGCCACTTGGTGACATCCCAACATGCTTGTGACTTTGAGATATACAGATAAGTTACATAAGTCACAACAAACTGAATTTTTACTTTTTGCATAATAGCACTGTGTCTTAATTCATTGAACTCTGTAAACACAGTTTTGTTTTTTGTTTTTTCTGTAAACTCTTTTTCTTGGCAGTGGATGGACAATGACAATCTGGTTCCGTCACTGTGCAGTTTCTTTAGTGCTATGATATACATCTAACTGCCCACCCCCCTGCCCCTCTTATAAACAATATCCTCCTCAGGCCAGCAACCGTCCAGAGACCGTCCAAAGCCTTTGAAGTCTCTCTTCTGTGTCTCTGTCTGCTTTAAACACCAGCAGCTGGGCAGATGGAGCCCAGATGGACAGTAAAGTAGGGATGTCTTTAAAAATTCATGGCACTCACCATGATCAGGGTGAATGGAGGGGGAGTTGGCATTAAACATTAAATTGCTCAGACACACACACACATTCAGTGTAGTTGGGGGGAGGGAGCTGTTAGTGGCTACAGGAAGTGTAGCTCGAATGAGAGCCAACTGGGAGCGACACTTACTGGGATTGACCATCAGGGTTCTGCTGATACAGCTGTCTGATAAGTGCTTGTTGGGTTTATATTCCACTGTTGTTCTGTCAGGCTCTTTTGATCTCCCTGAGGGTTGTATATGAACATGTCGATTCATGTTGTTTTTGCATTTTATATGAGCATTTTCACAGCTTTTGAATTGTTCACCAGGAAGTTAAAACTTAAGCGATAAGACAAGTATTTCAAATGTCGTCTTGTCTGTTTCTGAATTACAAATGACAGTTTTGTTTTCGTTTTGGAAATGAATATACACTTGTATTAACTCCAGAGAAAGAAAGACTTTTAAATGTTTTTTGTTGGTTTGAGTCTGCATGGTTTAAATTAATCTGCACCAGAGAGCTTTCATTAATGTACAATGCTGTGCTTGATGAAACCCTAGGTATAGTCTAGTGGTTTGTTTGTCACAAAGGAAGCACACTTGATGGACCCTGATCATCTTCTTAAATAAAAGGCTAAAGCTAATTGGCAGTATGAGGAGACCTCTGAAACCCTTCCTGCAGAGACGGGGAGAAATGGCACAGGAGGGGAGAGAGTACGTGTGACTGAGGGAACAGGAAGAAGTCACTTGGCTGGTGCTAGGCTGTGAACCACTGCCAAATTGAGTGATTGGTAGATGCTCATTTTAGCTGTGAAGTGCTGCAGAGCATTTGAATTGTGTCCAGCATGGAGCTGATGTCAGAAACTGTGCAGCCAAGGGACTCTGGAAATTGGCAGGCTCTCAATACAGAGTAGGAGAAGGGGGGTTGAAGCAGGAATGTAAACAGAGATTGTGTAAAAGCTTAGAGTGGCTCCTGCAGCCTGTCTTATTTGACTTTGGGTTTGGGAGAGATTTTATTTTGGCCCTTTTCTCTGATGACTTGAATGTTTACTTCACTGAACTTCCTCATGACTTTGTGTCTATGTTTAATACAGAAAGAGGAAGTGATTATTGTGATCTGAGGAGGGTCACACAAATGCTTCATATCTGTAATTGTTCTTTATACCATCCTCTTCTCTAACTCATCTTCCTCTTCAACTCTAACCTTTTCTCTCATTATATGCACAGAACTAGAGAACACAAAGTTATACAGGATATAATAATCATATAATAACTGAAGCAATTTTTGGAAAAAAAATGCAGGGGGAGGGGCAGGACCTGTGCTTTCACCTTCAAAAGGGCACTTTTGTGAAAGGCTGTCTGGCTAAAGGGACTGAATATAGCTGGAAAAGAAACCTAGTTTAACTTGAAATCAGTGGAAAGTAAATCGGCATGTTTTTAACTGTGGCTAAACAATTTTACTTTGTGTGTGTGTGTGTGTGTGTGTGTGTGTGTGTGTGTGTGTGTGTGTGTGTGTCTCACGAGATCACGAGATGTTGGCAAGAGGTGTCTTGTTAACACTACATTCGTTCACCAGTACCAACAAATGGGCCTTTTTATTAAGTTTTCCAACCTGTCATATAAAAAAATGTGGGTATTGCTGTAATTGTTATTAAAGGATTTATTAGATCAAAGACTTTATTATAGTACTTCATGGATCACTGGCAAAGCTTAGTTTAAAAAGGTGTGGTGCAATCATCATTATTATTATTATTATTACTGACAGATTTTGGTTCACAATTATAAATCACCAGCGTTAACTCCACCTTTTGAATTAAAAGCACAACTTTACAGTGTGAGTACCTAACCTATCAAAATATGTCAAGACTCTTTTGTTTGCCAACAGTTTTGTTTTAAATTTCAGTTCAGTTGCTCCTGCATTGATATTTTTATCATTAGTAACAGTATGGAGCAGTGTTTTTGGGTGTGTCCCTATATAGTTGGTATGGAACTTCAAGCACATGCACGTACACTTAATACAAAGCTCTGCTGATTGTTTCTCATAGTTGTTATAACTAAAGCACCAACAGTAAGGTGTGCATATGTCAAAGGCTTAAAAAAATTTTCGTAGAAAAAGTCGTAGAAACTTCTTAAAACATGTCATTAATATGCATTCATTTAGTACAAAATTAGCCATGGTTGCAGTTCTGCAGCTCCATAAAACCCTAAGGGGTTCTCGAGGTCAAATTGTAGCCTGTTCACCTATTGATTGGGGTGGGATTAGCCACGTGGTCACAACAGCTCAGTCTCTGAGGAACCACATGGACAGATATGTGTCCAACATGAAGCTGTGTGGGCCAGATAAGTTTTTAAGGCCACCATTGTCAACCATTAAACTCATTGCTTTGCTCATCCATCACTCTGATTGATGGCGCAGGCACCCAACCATGCGTCTTTCTATCTACACAGCGTGGTGCTCCAAACTGAGGATCTGCAGTGCTGCACTACGGTCAGTTTAGCCTGTCTGGGTCAGATTAAATATGTCTGCAAGTTTTTATCCTGTTTGTAGCAGTTATGCCCTTCCTCTGAACTTTCTGAACCTTCTATCTCCTGTCACCATCTTTCTGTACTGAGACAGATGCCTTATCACACAGCTGGCGCTGAATAAATGTCTACAGATTTCACACGCACTCATTAAATGAATATTGACTTCATGACTGATGATAGATATTGACTTTTTTTTTCACCTGGGATTACAAACTTAAACTGTTGCTACACCCACTTTCTCTGCTTTGATCTGTTCAAATGTGCCCTGCCCAAATTGGGGTTCCCTCGTTGTGATACTACTCATTAACTGTGTGGTTTGAAATGTGACCGCTCAGTTGCATGCATCACACTTACAAGGGCTCTGGGAAAGCATGATGTTTTTTTTCTAAATCTACATGCACCAGCATCTGAAAGGAACAGCCCGTTAAGTTTGTACATCTTTCTGGAACTCTTAGTCCAACTCTTAGCTTTCAGTAAGAAACAACAAGTAGATTAAATAATTCACAACTGCAGGGGATTTATGAATTACTGTTGTTTGGTATTTTGCCATGGTTTACTTTGTCAAACATGCAGCTAAGCAAACCACTTACTTTTCCAGCTTGCATATCACTTTTACATTTGCTCAATTAATAGTGTTGCAGGTAAAACGTTATTTGTGGCTTTGTTGTGTATGTTAACAGGCTTGTGATGCTTCATACTGACTCGACAAAGTTAAATTTATAAGGTCAGTCGGTCAGTTAGAATGATGATGTGTTTCATCCTGTCTGTCAATAAAACACCATTCAGTGCATCTGCGATGAGACAGCTCAATTGTTGCTGTTAATTGTGTGCATGTGGGGGATGGGTAAGGAGCGGGCACAAAAGACTAAGACGGATTCATTATAGATGTCAGTTTATAGAGGCATATTAGTACAGACAAGAATTCGAGAGGTGGCTAGCATATGTCATATATGAAATGTTCATTAAACTTGTAGAGCAGTTTGTTTAGCAGGTTTCGTAAATTGTCAGTCAGTTGGCTGCTTTTCAACGTAAGGAGATGCCACTATTTTACTCATAGTGTTTAATTAACTCGTGATCTCTGGAAAATGTTGTAAAGAGCAGCAGAACAGCATTGTGAACAACAAAGGGCAAGAAAAAACAAGAACATGGGCTTGTCACTTCAGCTTTATTCAGTTGTCAAGTAGAGTAGACTGACGGAACAAATCACTTGTAGCAACACTGTAACATCTACTCTCAAATGTCACCGGTTCTGTTTACGTTAAATGGAAGCTCACATCTCTATTTCATACTGTGTAAGCAAAAGAAGGCTACCTGTTTAATACGAACAAATATGACCGTGCTTTTTTTTCACCTTCTGGCACAGAAATGTATTGTCCTTTTGTTTATTCTGCGAATGAATTCGTGTCCAAATTCCCGACATTTGATACTTGCAAAACAGGCAAATTAGATGCATTACAGATGACAAAACTCAAATTTACTGTACTCTCTATGGGTCCAGTTATGTGTTTCATTCCTCTCTGGTCATGCTCTTGTGACCTCAGTGCTTTTGTTTAAGTCCATTTAGTAGGCTTGAAATGGATGTTCGTTCTGCTTGCACTTTGTTTTCAGCTGCATACTGTAGTAAAAACAAGGAAAAAAAAGAATTCATCTACAGTTTTTGACACATTTTTAAAACATAACCAAAGCATAAATGTAAGTTTCTCTATCTTTCAGTCACTGTTGTCAATTTTACCATAGTATTACACTGTGACAATAGACATGATATGACACCACTATGTTTTCACTGTGTTCACACCAAAACCAATACTTGTGATCGTGCTTCCTTTGCCACGATATTGATGCACATAAATGGGCTTCGGCCAGAAACAATGCAGTGCTTATAGGCTCTTGAGTAGAATCAAGAGCCCTGGAATCTCCTCAGCACAGCTCTCTGCTCTCAGCCTTCCTTCCCCCACTTTATGGGTGTTTACGTTTCCCATTCTTATCAGCTTATAGACTTTTTTTTTTTTTTTTGAGACTGTGCGCATGTCTCCATACAGCAAAGTCCAGTTCCCGTAAGCTTCCATATAACCTGACTAGGGTTACAGAGGATCTTCACCAAAGTATTGATCTACACATTTTTTAAAGTTTATTTTTTTCGTGACAACATTTTGTAAATGGAACAGCAGTTTTTTTTTTTCCATTCCAGTCAGGCAGGATTATACAAAGACAACATGTTCATACTTAGATTGCTATGAAGTTGTAAAACTGGTCCTTCTGCGTTGGGTCAAACTGAATTTAGTCGTAGTGTAAACATGTTTTCTGTTATTTACATTCACAGGTAACTTATAGATTTCTATTTCAAAAAGTAGACACTCACAGCTCATGGTTACCACTTTGTTGTAGTCCCATATGTGTATGATAACCTACTCAACTGCACAATATACTGTATATTAGCAAATGCAAGCTGAAAGCATGCAAATACAAAGCAGAATGAAGCTAATTAATATATAGGCAGGCATTATCTTATCTAACTGTTAACAGTCCCACTCATCCACTCAAAGAAATAAGGGGTAAATACACTTCCTGTATTACACAAAATACGTAAAATCTAAGCAAAAAGCATAAATCAATTGATACCTGCTGTTCTTATTTAGAATTAGTATTTTTCACAATGTGAAATCTGCCTTGTTTCTCATTTGACTTGTGTGGTGTTCATGTGAGAATGTTTGTGTGTGAACTAGATGATCGACAGGTGCATGTCACATGGTACAAGTCACATGTAGATACCGGGTCTACTCTCAGTTTAGGTTTTCAGTTGCAAAGCCTCTATATTGTTTGCTATGTGACACTTCTGTACCACTGTCTTGGTGAGTCCCATTTGCATTAATGGTGAAGTGAACTCCTCCCCTGACTCAGACACCCCCCCCCCCCCCCCCCACACACACACACACACACACTTACAGTATTATAGCAACCATGACCGCTTTCATGGTTTCAAGGCTGCAGCGACCGGGTTTTCTGTTTGCAGTTTAAAACCACTATGCATAAGGTGGGAAATGGTCAAACACTGAAGTGCTTCGAACACTATTTGGTTCCGCTGTCACCATTTGCCACTAGAACAGGTTCTTGATGATAAAATCTGTCTATACAAGTCATATAGTCTTTTTGTCTTGGGTTTTGCATTGTGTAAAACAATGCTCAAAACCAGCTGATGCCATTTTTGTTATTTTATTAATCAACTACAACTTTATTCAAAGCTAAAAACTAAAGCTCCTAAAGCTAAAACCAAAGATGACATATAAGAATTAATATTCTTGTCACATGTCCAGTTATGTAAAGCAGAAAATCATGTACACACCCACAGCGGACACTGAATGAGACTTGAAACTGGATATGCAATACTAATACACTAATATAAAACATGAAGACAAAAACCTGCTTTTTGTTGGTTTAGTTTTTATGCATTCTGCAGTATCATCAGTGCTTCAGTACTAAGCTTTATTTGATCTCCAGTATGCTATGTAACCAATTATGGAAAAATGGAGGGACTATGATCTTCGCCCCTTTCTCCTGGACATGGCAGCAAAACTGAACTCTACCAGGGCAATATTTGATTGTGTGATTAGAACAGAAAGTAAGCAGAATAGAAAACAAATAAAACATTGGGGGAAGGGAGTGGAGGGGTCATATCCAAGATTTATGGCGTGGCACTTCACGAAATGCATGCATCCTGTAATTAAAACTCCCCCTTGCCTCCAGGAGGCCTGTAAATTAGCCAACCCCCCACCGCTTGTCCACCTCAAACCTCTTCACTCCAGCAGTCCCCACCCCTGTGTTCCCTTCTACTCACTAGATAACAAGATCATATGGCAGCTTGGCGTCACTAATGAGCACTGAATGCCACAATGAGAGACAGTTTGTTGGTGGTTAAAGGCCACCACTGTCACAATCATACTTAACTTCTTCTAGACAAGAGTTTTGTTTTAATTTTCTCAGCGGCATTGCTTAACAAAAATGCAGATATCTCTAATGCTACAACTGTAACTAAACATGTAGGTGGGGGAACGGTGTTTCATTCATCTGCATTGATGTGGTGGCACAGTAGTTTAGTGGTTAGAAGGTAAGTCAGGATTGATCCAATATGCAAATTCCATTCAAATGTCATATGGGTACAGTTTTCTCTGTTGTCTTGTCTGACTTTAAACACAGTCTTCATCAGTGGGGTTTATCTTCTTGTCACATAGTAGGCACACATCATTGTATACTGCTATACACCACTGAAAAAGAATAGAAACTAAGCAATTTAATATTTCATAATCATACATGCAAGCAATTTCAAGACTCAATCTTCTAAAATGCATGTAATATATGTATTTTTCCTTGTTTTAAACTAATAAATGGCACAGTAATCAGTAGTGAAGCTATTTATGTATTAACTTTATTAACACAATGTTTGAATTATCATTAGTTATATGCTGAGCTGTTTTGCTGTTGTGTGATATTTGCTGTACACTGTACAACTGTCAGCTTTCTGTGGACTGGGTCTGTGTGGCCCCGCTTGTGTTCTTTGTGGTTTTGTTTGGTGACGTTCAATTGTACACTGTTTCACAGCATGCCATTTCTAATAACACATTATGAAACTGCATAGCCTCAAATAGACACTTGTATGTTGTTGTTAAGACCAGTGTGGTCTGTGCCTATGCTAGCTCACTGTTGAGTAAATGAATGCTGTGCCAACTTCTGTAGAAATGCCCCAAATAAGATACGTCACTATCACATGGGCAAACCAGAAAAAACGTGCAGGCTCAATGGACTCAATGTACTCCCCAGAGTAGGCGCCCCACTTTACTGCAAAGTTTTTCTCTGAACTTTCTGGAGCCTGGGGCCCCACTAGCAGCTGGACCCACATCAGGTTCTCATCAAGCCAGCCAACATTTCTTTATTCATTTCTCTTTTTACAGTACATAATCAACAGAACACCATAAACAGTTAATTTAAACAACGTTTTACTGTTTTGTTTGGACAGTTTGCTTTCACAAGTTATAATACACATACACACAGCAATACCATGTTAGTCATTTTCTGTCATTGACACAATGCATTATTTCATTTAGACCAGCAGAGCATGCTGGGTTTTGGTGTTTTTATGCCACATTGTATCTTCATTTGTGTTTTTTCTCTTTCAGCTGTATGAACTGGATGGAGACCCAAAGAGAAAAGAGTTTCTGGATGACCTCTTTAGTTTCATGCAAAAGAGAGGTATGCAACTCTAAATGTTTACTATTCCAAAAAACACTATCAGAATATAGCTTACCAATTTACTCTTGGTAAGCTATGAATGGAAAAGTTATGCTTTGTTTTCGTATTATATGTCATTGCTTTATCTTCATTGAGAGCCACAAAAAGCTCTTTATAGTTGAATATAGAGAGGAGAATTCCTGCCTTACTATCCCCTCTGACATACAACACCCATCTGCTCATCTTTCACTCGGATGGGTGGGGTCGTTATTCATATCATAGATGATTGCTTTATGTCACACAAACCTTCATCGTTCCCAGGCTATAACTAGAAAGAACACTTTGTAACTGTGCTCAGAACTGAAATGGTTTTCCTTCCCATCTTGCCAACACTGTACTCTCATACTGACTCGGCTATCATGCACGACATCCACTGCATTAGATCTGCAAACAGTGTCAAACGCAGGAAGCCACGAGTCATGCAAATGCTCATCAACTCATTGTAGGGGATCTGCTCTCATAAGTACTCATCAGTCAACAAGCCTGCTTGCAACAGGATGGCTGAACTGGTTTAATCAGATCAGGAGGTTGGTAAGACAACAGGCATGTGTTACAGCTGAAAAACCTGTACTTGATGTACAACAGTGGTAAGTTCCTGGTCAGTGGGCTGGTCTAACAAGTCAGCTCTGAGAATCTGAGAGTGACATCTGCAGGTCACAATATGCAAATCAAGGATTCATTTTGTTTTGTGTTCAACATGATCCTGAGGCCTGTAGCTATTCACTATGCATGTTTGACAGCTTCGATAATTTCTATGACAGATTTATAGAAAATGGTAGATATAAATAGGTATTTTCCCAAGACAGTTGGTCTTACTTTTGGTTTGTCAATAACGTGCTCTTAAAATGAACAGTCTTGTCTAATTGAGTAACAAATGGGGGTTTACCAGATTTTTGAGGCACATACCAAAGGTTGGCTTTTGTCCATAGATAAAAGCATTTAATCAGTTTAAAATTCAGTCAATCAATATCTAACATCCCAAGAGTCTGCACTTAACATAGGGGTTTGGGCACACCTAAGCAGTCAGAGGGATATTCCGTTTTAAAACTTGAGAATGAGAATGAGCTGAGGAGAAGAATCCTGTAGTTTATTACTTTAACTCAATTTATTATTTCACTTAATTACAAAAGTGATCGATCTAATGACTGGTTTTGGATCAATTTGTTTGACTTTCATTAAAGCACACAGTTCTTTGTGCTCTGTGTGAGTTCTTAAAATTGAGACAAAACCCTTTCTTGGCCTTGATGGAGCAGGTGTTTACAAGGCAGTTAATAAAACGTCACCATCATTCTAATGGAGTCCTGATTGTTCTGATTATTTATTATTTTAACAACTGCACTAAGCTTTATGTTGTCAACATGAAAAGCCATGACTGTGTTTTACCTCTCAGTTGACCTTTCCCCTGTGTGTGTGTGTGTGTGTGTCAATTCCAGGAACACCAGTGAATCGTATTCCCATCATGGCCAAACAGGTTCTGGATCTGTACATGCTCTACAAGCTGGTGACAGAGAAAGGTGGCCTGGTGGAGGTCATCAATAAGAAACTGTGGAGGGAGATCACCAAAGGACTCAACCTGCCTACCTCAATCACCAGTGCAGCCTTCACCCTCCGCACACAGTCAGTATATGCACACACACACACCACACACTTGCGTGATCGCACCTTTGTTTATCGAATC
This sequence comes from Macropodus opercularis, assembly GCA_030770545.1. Taxonomy (NCBI): domain Eukaryota; kingdom Metazoa; phylum Chordata; class Actinopteri; order Anabantiformes; family Osphronemidae; genus Macropodus; species Macropodus opercularis. Next base: position 6,266,622 of record CM061092.1, read on the forward strand.
TGAATGCTTCTGTTGTTTGTGGTTTCTTTGCTCTTATTCAGCCACCTGAATCTGTCAAAAGCATAAAAGTACAGTTTACTGGGCAGATTGGTTCCTGTTAAAATTCAAAAACATGTGATTTGAGTTTCTGTGTCTTTCAGCTACAACAATTACAGCTGCACTATAATTCATTTGCTCTGTTCACTGTGCACCTGCTCCTTATCAGTTGTCAACATCTTTTTGTTTCAGCGTATGACCTCTGTTTTTGAAATCATTGAATGCTGTGGTTGCCTTGCAGTACACTTTCACTCATTTCACAGATCAGTTGAGCGCATGTCCTCTTATGGGAGAGACATCTCTACTGTATTTACTACATGTTACTTAAAGTCATTTTTGTCATGTATCTTACTGTAGACAGTAAGAAATGTGAAGTTTAGTGCTCCTGGTCATCATATCATAGACACGTGTCAAGATTTATTGCGACAGTATAAAACCCTTTCACAAGCTAAATAGCACTCACTGTGAAAAATTAATTTGAATGTGTGTAAATAGTGGAAAATATCTTTAATCTGACCAAAAGTCCTATCCTCTGAGAAATTGCCATGTGGTGTTTATGTGTGAGTAACCTATTTGACATTTTCAGAAGTCATATATTTGCACTGTGCCTAGGACTACTCAATCTACTTTGTGAGCCTGTTAGTTAAAACAGTTATTTTCTTTCAGATACATGAAGTACCTGTACCCATATGAATGTGATAAGAGGGGTCTGAGCAACCCCAACGAACTCCAGGCAGCCATTGACAGTAATCGGCGGGAGGGCCGACGACAAAGCTTTGGCAGCTCCCTCTTCACCTACTCTCCTAATGGGACACCCACCATGCTGTCCTCACTCAAGCGTCCCTCCAGTGTGGATCTGTCGGTTGCCACCAATGGGGCCTCACTGACCCCCATTCAGAAGGTCAAAAAAGGTGAGAAGTGAAAGCAGTAATCTTTAGTGATTTAAAATGACTTGCCTTACCATTGAAATATTGCATTGATCTTCTGTTTATGCAAAAGCAAACCCTTCATTCCTTCCTTCATTTCACTGTAAATCTTCTGTCCCACCTAATTGGACAGAATGCTGGTTTATATTTCTTTATTCTGTATTTTCCCGGTATGACTGCTCCTGTCTTCCTGTTTGTCTTGTCTGTCTAGAAGAGGAGGGAGGCCAGCCACTTTCAGGGGTTGGAGTGTCTCATTTGCCAGCTGCAGCTTTGGCAGGTCACTCTGTGGCTGCTGTGCAGGCAGTGGCAGCTCAGGCAGCAATGGCAGCTCAGGTAGCAGCTCTGGAGCAGCTGAGGGACAAACTGGAGGCTGGCGAGCCACCAGCAAAGAAAAGGACTCTGCCAGCTGAGGAACACCAACAACTGCTGCAGAGAGCACTGCAACACAACCTACTGGCCATGACTGCCCAAATACCCATGAACATTCGCATCAACAACCAAGGTATTCAAAGGTTTTGGATATACTGAGCTGGTAAAAGCAGAACAAAACAGCCAGTCACACATTCAATGAGAATAGCTTGTGCCTACACCTGTTCAGGAAATTCCTCTAGCTTCTAATGACCTTGATATGAAAGCTTTTTACATCTGCTGAGCCTCAAAAGGTCAAACTTTAGCAAGGTATGAATAGAGCAGCTTTGAAGCTGGTTTTATCACAGTGTTGATCTTAAAATAACAAGAAATCAGGCTATCCCGTCTTGATTTTAAAAAAAAAAGAAAAAAAGTAGGTCTTAGTTTTAGCTTTGTTAGAAATGGAAAAGCCTAAAATCTATTTATTTCCTTCAGAGTGAGGTAGATCGTAGACAGAAGCATGGTCATATACATAGCTCAACAGACATACATGTTTGCGAATAAAAATAAATTTTCATAAAGGACAATGCTCAAAGGTAACGTGCTACGTGGTGTGAAAAGCATTGAACCTATGTAAAAGTATATGATAATTTATAACCCTAGCCTTTCTTTTTTGTTTGTAAGTGTTTTCTCTCTTTCTTTTTTTTTTAAGTTAACATAATCAGCAGCGTAACTATTCATCATTATGACATTTTAGTGTGTCACCTGAGAATTTTCATGAGCTGGATTTCACACATTGTCTTCCTGGCAGTTAGTATGTTAAGAGATTCTTGTCATTGTACCACAAACCACACCACCCAGCAGTGTGGAAAGAACACAGTCGAGCTATACGTTGACCTGTTTAATGTATAGATGCAGTTATGCATGCTTGCATGCATACACAACATGTGGGGATTCCCTGATCTTTTAGCATGTTTTCTTGGTTTATGTCTGTCATATTGAGTATGCAGTGTTTCTCAGCATTAATAATCGTTTACCTTTGAAGAAATGTCCAGCTGGAGTTTTTTTTTTTTTTCTCATTGTATTCGTGAGCAATGTTTTTTTGTTTGTTTTTTTTTTATAAAGTTGTAGTAGTTTATACAATTCGTAAGAGTAAATGTGTAGATTAGAAGTTTTGTAACCATGCCTTTGCTCTCATTGTCTTTTTAACAGACGGCAGGCAGGACTCAGCCCTTAACCTAACCACTAACGGCACAAGCAGCATCAGCATGTCTGTAGAGCTCAACGGCGTGGTATATACAGGTAAGTTTCACTGTCATATTTAATCAGGGACTGATTTAAAGGAACCAGTAAACATCTGAATTCAAGCTTTTTATGCTCATGGTTGAGAGGATTGTCTTGTGTGTGCAGAGCTCTGGGGGCGATTAGTTCAAACATCAGAGACAGAACGTGCATTACAATTTCGGTCAATTATTAAGTTGTCAGGATGTAACCACTAGGTGCTTGTACTACCTGGAGTCAGTTACATGAAGGGCAGCTAAAAGAAGAAAGCTAGAGAGATGGTCCAACTCTTTTGTCACCTCTGCACAGTTTTCCAGTCACACTGTGAAGTGGGTGTTGATGTGGCAATCTTGCCTTTTCGACACAGCCTCCCTTAATCTTACATCGGAAATGTGCATGTGCAAGTTTCCAAAGCTATTTGACCATCTGACAAACAGTTCTGATGAAGCATATTGACATCTTGATATAGCACTTAACACATTATTGACAGTTCCATTGTTCAAGACATGTTCAGCTAAATTGTGTTTTTCATAGAAACACACCCACTCTTCTTCTATTAATAGATTTAAAGAAATTTATGAAGTATTTCTGCTCCAACCTTTTCTCCTCCTTTTTTTTTATTTTTTTGTCTCTTCAGGCGTTCTTTTCGCTCAGGCTACAGCCGGGTCCACCTCATCTGGTACGTCTGGATCATCCATCTCCAACAAGGTGATCAGTAGCCGAGTCGCCCCTCAACAGCAACAGAACACACCTACCTCAACTTCAACCTCAACCTCCAGCAACCCCTTGTCTTAACAGTCACAGAGCCTTTCCCCTTTTAGTTTTCCAACCTACCAGGCTAAGTAAAGCCAAAAATCAACCTCATTTTGTACATCAACTATGCCAAAAAGAGAAGAACCATACATTGTACAAAAAGACACAAACTGAATATCAGATCACTTGAAGTACACTATCTCAGGTTTTCTCTCACAAACTCACCTCTTTTGTTCTTCATAGCCAAATTATATTGAAAGAAATATCTCAACTGAGAGCCAATATATGCTAAACAAATAAGTATGCACAACCTGTGAATTATTTATTTCTGCATAAATGTACAGATTAGTGGAGAGCAAAAGAGAAGGTAATAACTAGAAAGGGTAATACACTGTTTACACACACAAACAGCTACTGACTGACAGCAAACTTTTATCCTCTAGGGGAGAGATTTCTTTTTTTTTTTATTTCAACTTTTTATTGTCATTATTGTTATTCTCTCTTGTGTTTATCATTTAAAAATTTAACAATCCTCTTACTGCAGGAAAGAAATCTATATTCAGAATTCTATAAAAAAAAAGAAATATGACTATCTTCTATTTTTAATCAGAAAAGCTTTAAAGGTATGTGTGTGTTTTTTTTCAGGGCATGTAAAGCTGTACCAATATGACCTCATTTAAAAAAACAAACAAAAAAAAAAAACGTATTCACATGGCAACCATTTCGGACCTCTGTGTGGAAGAGCAAGTTTGGTGCAGGCCTGAGCTCCTGTTGTGTACCAATATACTACAGGTTATCGATGCCACAGATTATCCAGTGAAATGCAAAACTGAAACAGCTGGATCTCCAGAATCTGTGAGAATATTTGTTCACTTTTAATATATTCTACTCTATTATCTGGTCTATTATTGATCTCTACCTGTGTAGAGTTCAGTTACAGTGCTACAAAATTGATGTTCCTGCTGAGTTTGAAGCAGTTGTTGTGGTGTTAGCTGCTGAAACAGCTGCCTGGTGTATGTTTGAGAGCCTCACCTGCTTGATGTAAGGCCAGTTAAATCCATTTCTCTGATAATCATACAGGTAGATTATCAATCTTTCACTATGGCTGTTTGTATGAGCATGGTCAGATTTTAGTTGCAGGTGGGGGCCTTGTGCTTTACCTTGACATGCGGGGCCTTTTGTGCCTCAACAAATTCAAGTTCAAGTTTTCTGTGAATATAAGACTTGACTTTTCTCAGGTGTCTGTCGGCTTGTCATTTTGTTTCTAGCAGCTACACTTAATGGTCAAATGCTTTTCTTCATCTTGCATTTTCATTTTTTGCTAACTTGGCCTTTGAGTGGAGTGATTGTCTTAAAGTCCTTCAGGAACTGACTTCCTGAACTCACAGGAATTGCGTGGCCACTAAATCTTGTTATTGTGGAGACACACGTGGACAATCAAATGTCAATAGATGCTGTCTGTGACAGAAGCATGTTTGCTCTTTCTGTATATAACAGACTGCAGATGTTTGTTTTTTTTACTTCTCTGCTTTGCGTTTTTGCAGACCTTTGTGCGTCTTCTGATCCAAATGCTTCTGTTTTGTGCAGTGACGACGGGGTCTTCTTGAGACCAGCTCACCATCTGTCAGGGATATAATGCAAAATGCCTTGACTGTTTTTAGATGTTTCCTATTTTGGGTTTCTGATCATGTGAGTGCTGACCTATCAGTGCTTGCTTCTGTCTTAATGTTTTTTTAAATACTCAGATTTATGAAAGGTTATATCAGTCACACCGAAGACTCTAAGTAGATCAATCATTCAGCTTTCTGAACTTTAACCTGCGTTACCTCTCTGGCCCTCTGACTGTTAACGATTGCCACTCAACTCCACCCCTACTCAAAGCAGCTTCATTCCTACTGACGTTGTAAAATAAATCAAGCTTTGTATGTAGACTCAGTTCTGAGGCCTTAACACAGCATGGGATGAACAGAAAGTGAGCAGAACCTCTGTCTAATCAGCTTTTACCGTTCCAGTCAAATATCACCAGATGCCTGTTGTGGCTTTCATTCTGGGCTCACTTCTCAGTGGGGAATCGCCACCAGCTGCTGCACAAGCACTGTTCAGTTTTGGAACATTACACTCAAATAGGCACTTCACACACAAAAAATAGCTTCTTTATATACATTAAAGCTGATATAACTAGATTTTGTTTTATCTCCTATGAAACGTGGAGTAGAAGTAGCCTCTCACTGGAGGAGCAAGGATCAAAATGTGAATTATAATTTGTTTTCAGATACACACAATAACAGTTCACAATCGGTGTATTAGTCGAGTATGAAAGCATACAAAGAATGTTGCCTTCTTTGCCGTTGCCTTTCAACCTACTACCTATAGACATAAACTCAGTATCAAAAAGTAATCATAATAATAATAGACAAAGCCATGTTAATATGTCACCCATAGACAGACATTGAAACTGCAGCAGCTGTTTTTTTTATTTGCAGATGTATAAATGATGTCACCACCAACATGTAATGTCAGTGCCATTGGTTCAACAAAGCTACTATGGTACTATCCTCAATCTGAGCAGATATGGTCATTGTTTCTCTAGCTTCCAACATTATATACAACATTAAACTGCTATGAATTGTTGTTAATGCTAACAAGCACACATACAACAGCTACAAGTACAAACTGTTGCTGCAGGTACACACTGCACTGGCATTTCTGAAACCGCTGCTGTTGTGGCTCTCTGAGTGGCCTGTACAGAACCTGGTTTCATTTGATTCTCACCAGCACTGCTTTGTCCTTGTTCTGTCTGCAGGGTAGTAAATGTATGTGATCCAGTGTCACTTATAGGCCATGTAGCAAATCTAGATATAGGTGAGGCATGTTTCCACATGTTATTGTACAGTGTTTCACTGGTTGCCAGCCATCAGGTTATCAGTCTAACGCTACTTTACGGACTGCTGCTTTTTGTTTCCAACCACAGAAGTTTAATTCAACCCATGAATTTGCTTTTTTCTCTCTGAGAAACATTTACAGAAGTGAAACTCCCGTTTACGTGAGACACTGCAGCTTTATTGTATTACACAACTGAGCGATTACACGAACTCAGGTTCCTCCTAGGTTTGTGAGCACCCCTTTCTGTTGTGGAGTAATTTCAGACATATAGGTCAATGTGTAGACAGTCTGCAGCCAAATACATTGTTTACATGCAGAATTTGGTTGCTTAGGGGAAGGGCTAGTTCTTGTACAGATGTTGCTTTGCAGCGTGTGTGTGTGAAATCGGTCTGGAAGTCTAATCAAATCATAGCCTCTGAAAATGTCAGTATGATAAGATTATGTGTAAATGTGGGTAAATAAAGCTCTGCAGTGCCTTCTGACTGCCTCCTCACTCTACCCAAAAGATTTGATGATTAGTACATGTTGAATTGACTGACTGGCTCATGATCTGATTTCATACACAATACCTTCAAATCAACTAGACAATCAAAGAGGAAGACGGTGTCTTATCAGAATAGCTTTTCTACAGCTGCCTGCTACATTTGAACCCACTAACTTGGTAAATCTGTAATGAAAGTTTGAATGTGTGGTTTAAAGGTAGCTTAACCAAATAAAAATATTGTTGGCATGAGAGTCTGAGGCTGCACACATGGCACATACTACTACCCTGCTAGAAGCAGCTAGTTAGCATTTTACAGGACTATTTCATCCATTCTAATTTCTTATTTACCCCTTGGGCAGTTTATATGGGAACACAAGATCAATTACTATGACCTAGGAGCATCAAAATGGATGTTGAGAAATTTAAACAGGAATAGGTGGGTAAATTATTTTTTTCGAGGTTGGAATATCCATTTATACATATATATTGTATAGTTGTAATGAATCCCCTGCTGTTTTTCTTAGATAGCCAATTAATCCTGTGAGAATGTAAAATTTGATCTATGTAGTGACTGCACAAGTTGTTGCAAACAAGTGATGAATATGGCAATGTTAATTTGAATGGCTTAATCTTATAGGAATGTCATACTTATTCCTCAGTGTGATCATAAGCATCTGTCAAATTCACAACTGATCATGTAAAAGATGTTTCGTTGATGACACATTGAAAGTCCAGCATCCCTCTCCACGCATCATTTCATGAGTAGCAGATGTCAGTTGCTTATAATCTCCAGACAATCAAACAGAAAACAAGGGGGGTTGGGGAAAGGGCTCCTGCAGAAGACAAAACTCAATCAATCGTGATCTAAGGGATCAACATTGCTTTTTTTGACCCTGTGACCCTGTGGCCCCTAAGGCAACATTGAAGCACCTGCCCCCATCAATGGATCCATGTTTATTGTGTATCTTTCGATCTGCTACGAAATATTTGCATTTGAAGAGTGGACGTACTGCAGCTCTTTCTCTGTGCACAGCAGCATATTAGGGAGGATGATTTTAATTTGCGTGGTAGTGACAATCAGACAAGGTTATGACAACACTGTTGACCTAACACGCCCCTCAATCTTAATCAAGTGCTGTTTCTACCTCTAAAGCCTCTGCCTCAGCTGAGAATCCTGTTGAAACCTGATGTTTGTTTACTAGGAGTTTGCTTTGTGAACACAGACAATCAGGCCTCACACCTTGGACTGACTGATGTAATGTTGGGGGAAATGGACATGTCAGTACAGTAACATTCAGACCAAGCCGCACCCTGTAGAGTAAGGGCTCCCCTCTGTGGAAGCTTTTCTTATCACAGTCAGTTTAGTTTTTTTTAACTTGGGACACAAATATCTTAAATTCTTTCTCTCTTTTTCTTCTGAACACTAAAATACTAAAAAATCTGCCTTTTTTTTAGAATTAGCTTTACTAATCAGCTTTACAATAATACATTTACAAATTGAACACAGCGAACAGTCTGTAATGGCCTTTCCTGTCTTGCCTGTTCCTCTACATCAGTTGTGGCTGTTTTTTGTCAGGATTAGATTATTGTGGAGTGGTAACTGGTTATGCAGTTTACAGCTTCGTGTTCAGGTGGACTTGTTCGGTGCATTCATGAGCTGTTGCCTGTTGTACAGATTGGAACAATAACTTAGCTGGACTAAACATGTTTTTTTGTTTGTTTTGTTTTCTGTCTTTGAGTTTCATTTTCAGACCATGGAAGCAGTGAATACATTGCTTTTCCAGAGCTGACTTCCAAATCTCTGCTCATGTCAGAGCTTCCAAACAGCACAAAACCTACCTGTCTTTATCAAAATGTCATAAATCATGAGAATGTCATGACTTTCTGGTGTTTTATGTTGAAGTACTGCTGCTTTTACTCCAACAGGAGCCATAGCTGCCATATCCTGAACTTATGCCAGGTCCAGAGCATATAAACTGTCTGCTCACACATGACACCAGTATGGAATAATTGCTAGAACATTTACGGGTGAATGTGGGTTTAGGGCTTTTGACTGGACTTCACCACTGACTGTGGACTAGAACAATTATGAAAAGATGAGAAGATGCCTTCTGCTGTGACAATTGTTTATTAATCAAACTTTATTCTAAGATTCATTAAATACATTATTTCTGAAATGAGGCTTGTTAGGGATATGGATTATATCTTGTTTCTATTGTTTGCTATATTTTTTGTCCTTTTGTTTTTTAGATGTGCTGTTGCACCCCAGAACACAGAGATTACTTTGTTAATGACAATGATAATGTGATTACATTAGGGAGGCTTGTGATGTGTGAATGTGTGCGTGTGCGAGGGCTTCATGTATCGTTGAGTTAACTTCAGATCTGAAACAAGGTTCTTGTCTTTTGTCTTTACAACTTCTCAGGAAAATCTACCTCTACCTCCAGTTTGATGCATTTAATTCAGTGAGGGCTCAAGTTACAATGTAGTGGGTTCACAGAGAGAACGTGGAGGCCAACGCCAGGGTTTGAAATGAACCATAACGCACCAGAACAACTCCACTGATGATACACACTTTGGACGGAATAAAACAAGTATTCCAATGTAGTTATAAAATGGCAGGATATAAATGTTAAGAAATCCTCAGGAGGTGTTTAGTTTTACTCTGGTTAAGGAACAGGTTCATTTGGACTCTGATGTTTGTCTCGTTGTTTGTCTGTGTGTGCGTTACAGGGTTGTAACGCTTCTGCTGTTTAGTTTATTTGAGCACCAACAACAGGAAACCTCCAACTCAACTGCTAAATACTAAGAATACTTCAACAAGTACTACTTCTAGTACTTCAGGTCATTTTTCAGTCTGTTCTATTAACGTGTGCTTGTTCCTCCTTTTCTATCAGTAATGAAATGTTGGAATGGGATGTTTGTCCCGGTAACCACAGTAACAGTGAAGTGGCAGCAGGCAATGCAACTGTTTTTCTTTTTTTTAGGGTGAAGAGATATTCTTGCCTATTTACTCAATATGTGTTTGTGTGAATACTTTTATTTTGAATCTCAACTGAATAAAATATCAACTTTCTGGAATTAAAGAGCTTTGTGTGTTTTTACATTATAGTTTTCTTTGTGTTTCCCAAGGTGTTTAAATAATGAAATCATAGTAAATGTGTTTAATCAAAAAAAAAATACTTAGCTATGAGTAGAAGCAAACCGTCAGTCTTTACTTTAGCGAGGCCTTCGCGTGGCAGGACATCTCTTCTGTGTGATAAACATTCCCTGCACTATTCAGCAATGACTGGTCATGCAGTCAGGGATTGGACCCTGTTGAGTGGCAGCTGGACCTGCTTGTTCTGAGGTCTCCCAGGCAGACACTCAAATGATGAAACCTGGAAGGAAGGTGAAATGTGAAGACATCCAGCCGCCACTGAACAGCACCTCTGGGGTAAACGCGGCCCCGTTGATGTCACAGAGCCATTCGTTTAAATAATGTTTTTCATTGTACTTGTCAACTGTCCTGCTTCACGTACTACATACAGCCTTTCTTGGTCCTGCAACGTGACTCGAGCTTCACGTTGACGCCGAAGCACCGCCCAATCAGAGCGTCCGCTGCGGTGAACCTATCGCACCCCGGCAGTTTTAAACACTGCTCACAGGGCTGCGCGCGGCGGGCGGAGCTACGTAGACTCTCGGCTACTGAATCGAGGCCGAATGTGTTGAATAGCACAGAAAAGCAAAGCATCGTACGCGTTACCCTTTTTACTGCGGCGGGGGTTGTTTGGACGTTTAAAGGCCTTATATAAAGAAGACACAATGAGACTCAGGTCTCAGAAAAATATTGAAAGTGGTTTGGAGACCCCGAGGAGAAGCCACCGGACGATCAACAAGGTGACGCCGAAACGAACGCGCCTCTCGGTGGCACAAAGTCCGCTTCAACCCAGGGTAACAAACTACTGTTTATAACGTTACTATGTGAACACGTAGCCCCGCAATGAACCCTAGAAAGCTGCTCCTCCCGGTAAAGCCAGTATTAAGTGGGTATTTGTGTCTTCTGGTGTTACTGTGTTGTCCGGATGTTGGTTAGCTCAGCGGCCGTTCTCATAACAAAACAAAACGTCCTGTAGCTAACGTTAGCATTAGCTCAGTTAGCCACCGTGCTGAAGCACCACCAAGCTTGTGTGTTAGTTAGCAAAACATACTCACATCTATACAACAGATATAACCACGAACTTGCTTTTTAATGCAATTGATGCGGCAACACCCAACCTTTACTTATGGCCCTTGACTTGATCAGCTGCTTAGTGTAGAACACGTTAGGAAGGTGCCGCTAATGAGCATCTGTTCAAGGGTCTGGGGAGCTGTTTAAAACCCAGCGGTGATGTGTTGGTCAGTATAATGGAGTAAAGCTTATAGTAAATATTATAGACAACTATTTGAAGGCTGAAACGGTGGTTTGGTTACTTGTCGTTTCATAAGAATTAATTAAGAGTCGCAATATATCGCGAAACTGATCACATTTGACCAGTACGACTGTTCTCCAGGTCCTGGTCCTTGTAGACATGCTAGCTTGTATCAGAGAGGCATCGTCTGGGTGGTGTAGTCAGCATCTCCTGCTGCTGTGACAGAATGTTCGTCACTTTGCTTCCTGTTGTCTGGTTTTCCTCTGGCATGGCTTTATCCCTGCAAAGATGAGCATATAGAGGACTGTGACGTGGCGTCCGACAGAGGATTAAACCGTCCACAAACGAGAGGTTTTCAGTCAAAGTAGGTCACAGGACACGTGCGGACTGTTTACCCGTAGATTCCAGCAGGGCGCACTTTCCCTTCAGGATAAGAGTCAACCCAGCTGCAGCCGCATCACTAGAGTTGGACACTGCCCCGTGCAAAGTTATTTACATGTTTGTTGTTGAATGGGATTTCAAGTGACACACAAACTCAGTCTTATATTCCTTCATAGGTTAAAGACACTTTGGATAATGACTCCTGCCACTCGGATGATGAGGTCCCCACGATGAGAAGACGCCCACTACTCCGAGGCCGTGCAAGGAAACGAGCCATTGCTGTTGATGACAGAGAAACTGGTATGTTTTGAATCTTACAGTTACGGGACAGCTAGGATTTATACACATTTCATAGTTTCATTTTCGTGAAATCAAAATCTGAATGTCTTACCTCTATTGTGTTTTCTAACTGATCATCTTCTGGTCTAGATTTGGCCTTCAAGACTCCTGTTAGGCCCATCATGCGCCGTGAGCGCATACTGTCAGAAATCAACACAGCATCTTCTCCTCACTCCACAGCTAGAAACATTTACTCACCCATTGTGCGTTTCCTCACACCCAGCAAAGAGAGTAAGTAAAGATGTTGATGCAGCCGTATTTGAACCTGTCTGGTAAATTTGTGTGCTTCTGCTAGGAAGAACAGTTTGGGCCTTTTAAGGCGGTCAGCTGGTGTAACAGCAGTGAACTGAAGGTTGTTTCTCATTTAACTGTATGAGCCAGTACTGAGTAAATCACAAACAGAGTTGATGCTATAAACATCTTTTAACACTAGTATGTTTGGCCACATATGAACAATTTGTATTGGTTACAGTTTACACCTGATGTCTTTTCTGTACAGATGTCAAATGTGCAGGTACTGGAACCAATGTGTTGATGAGCCCAGAACAAGGTGTATTTGGTTATGGATCAATCGAGCTTCTGGCTGGAGATGAAGATGATGAGGTGTTCAATCCGTAAGTACAAGCACTTTATCTTACGCGTAAGGGATGGAGAAAAAAAATCCATTCACATAAGAAGTGCAAACAACTTTCTACGAAAGTAACAAAACCACCAACCCTAACAGGCCAAATGCTTTATTTGTTTATTTAAGAAGTGGATTTGGTTTGATCAGTAGACACTCGTTTGGTGAAGCTGTCAGTCGTAAAACTGCCTTGTAGTGGCCATAAGGTTGCAATAGTTTGTCGTGCTAATGGAGTGGCAACATATAGAATGTGTAGCTGTATTCATAAAGGCAGTATTTAATATATAATGTTTTTTACCCAGAGAGTTACCTGCCCAAACATTCTCATATCAGCTCATTTTTGAAGAAGTGTATGTGATAATATTTTGTCTTTTTGTACGTGACTGGTCAGTCCTTGTGATTCTAAGACCATTTTTGTCGATGTACAGATGTACATTTATCAAGAACATACCTTCACGGTCTCAGTATTCCCGACCCCGACTCAGAGACATTCCCCCCAAGACCAGGAGCACGCCAGAAGCCACACTCGTCATCGACCTGGTGAGTTTAAGGAGCATCTACCATGGAACCTGAATGGAGTTTGTACGGGTGTCGTGCTAAGCTTTGTTGATTGTAGCCTGCAGCGGGTTGGATGTACAGTATAGTGAAAATGGAACAATGACAACAATCAGGCAGATGAGATTCATCTGTGCTGGAGCTCATTTTACAGGCTCTTCATGATGTCACTCACATGTTACATCACACGCATGTTGCTGCAACTGGTTTTCCTGACTGAGCTCATAGACTCTTTTTACTCATCTGTCTAGCGTTGACCTTTTTGGGGAGTCGCGACAGTCGTGACAACAATGAGAAACAATTGATGGGGGTGATTTGTGTTCTTTTAGGAGGAGACCCTCATGTTCAGCTCTCTGAATGTGATCGAGGATGCAGAGTACAACTTCCACACAACCTTTCAGGACGATCAGTATATGGTAATTAATGAAATGTGTTTATTTTTTATGAGCATATAGTCTTTTCTGTAGTGAGACAGGAAGCAGGAGAATTCAAGAAAGCTTCTGTTTTAATGACAGGTGTACGTGATTCTTCGACCACATGTTAGGGAGTTTCTGCAGGCTGTGGCAAAAAGCTATGAGGTACATGTTGTCTACTTTCTCAGTTTGTTGCAAAAGGGATAAGGTGAACTCTGTCTGCATATGGAATTCTTGTTTCTGTAGACTTGTCTTGAGCTGCTGTTTGTGTTGTGTTCCAGCTGTTTGTTTACACATGTGCGAAAAAGGAATACGCTGAGAAGGTACTGGACATCCTGGACCCACAGAGGAAGCTGTTTCGGTACGTTTCCTGAAGCTCTGCTTCCAGCTGTGTTTCGTAATCTTTGTGCTTTACTGCGGATGTGCATCCAACCAGCCACTGTCCTGCTTGTTCTCCAGTTATCAGGTGTTTAGGCAGTTAGAAGCTGGAAGTGCAGAGAGTCTGTGTTGGCGTAGAATGGAATTGACTGCATCTGTTTCAGCTTTCTATTGGACTGTGGATTTAATAATACCATATTGTCTGAGGGGAAGAGATATACGTGTAAACATACGCACACTTAAGAGCAGCAGATGTTTTGAGCACGCTTTTTGGTTTTTGTCTTTTTTTTTGCCTCGTAGACATCGTTTGCATCAGGAAGACTGCACCTGTGTTCTGGGACACTATATTAAAGATCTCAGCATTCTGGGGAGAGATCTCACCAAGACCGTGGTTCTGGACAATGCGCCACACACATACCCGTACCACGTAAGAACCTGTTTTTAGTCTAATGCTGTGATATCTTCTCTGGATCCTAAAGACTACTTTCCATCTTCTTTCCCCTGTTGTACTTTTAAAGGCGCTGCACAATGTACTTAATTCAAACTGGACTCTGTGGTTGGAGACTTGTATTTTTAATAGTCACCCAACTAAAAAAAATATTAAAGTATATCTTGGGGTTGTTTTTTTGTACTTTTCAAGCTGATGAATACGATTCCCATTAAGAGCTGGTCTGGAGAGCCAGAGGACAGAGAACTCCAGAAACTCATCCCCTACATGGAGAAACTTTCTGTAGCGGTAGGTCTTTCACATTATCAGCGTATACTGTCAGGTCTTTGAATATTTGAACAGTGACACCGTTTTTATTATCGTGGCTCGCAGAGTTCGGGGGAAGGCACTTTGAACATAGATATTGGCAAGCTGCTACTTGAACCACAGCATAGAGATGAATGGGAGAATGTTATTTGGTTATCTATGGCTTACATATAATTAGAAATGCCAAAAAAACACGACTCGGCAAGAAAACCCCCGTTGTTCATGGGACGTGCAGGAGAACTAGCTTCAGTGTTGTAAACAGTGTCCATCTGTCCGGCATCTGCCTTCCAGACACTTTAAATCGGGACGTGGAGTTACACTAAGTAGCCAGTTAACTAAGACGTTTGTTAATGAAAAGTAAAAAGCATCACCTTTTACTGATTGACGCCTGATATTCAAGTTTACTTGAATTAAAAATTGGTTAAGGTTTCTCTCTCTGGATAGAAAGGCCTAATCCGGTTCTGAACAAAGTGGTACCGTGTGTATTTGTAGTACATTTCTGTAGCACTGTACCAGTTCCACTGCCTGTTATTTGATGTACTGCAAATCAGTTTTATTGAGCGGGTAGGTTTTACGTTTCCTGAGTGTGGTGTGAATAAGACTGCTGGTTATCTGCTGCAGCTTCTGCTTGCCCTGTCATTGTTCTGTCCTAATCTCTCCTCTGTTGTGTTATTTCAGGAGGATTTTCGGGAGGTGTTGAAGAAGAGGAAGGATCACTTCCACCGGCTGCTGTCAGAAGACTGACGCCACTGCCCTCCACCCTCACTTTACCTACCTAATGTGACTTTCACAGTTCATGTTTGCTTTATCTTTGCTTTGGCTAAAAAGCAGGCTCCTGTAGGAAGCCCTGTGTGTGGACCCACACACACTCCTCTGTCCGCCCTGATGACTTTAAAGGACGGGGATCAGTATTTCAGACACGCTGCTGGTCGTTATTGTCCAAGGCTCATTCCACAGTGTGACAGCTCTCCACTCTATGAACAATATATTTCAGTCTTGTAAATATTCATAGTCAGACTTTATTTATTGAGTATATTGCTAAACAATGGCTCAGATACGTTTATATTTTAATTTGCTTTTTATTGCAATAAAATGACTGATATTCTCTTTCTTTTTAGGAGATTGTGTTAAATGTTTAATTTGACTGCACTAATATTAGGTGTTTTTTTTTTAAATGAGTGACGAAAGCTGCTTCGGACTGATGTAGTTTGCTAATCATCACTGATCTAACAGTATGAATTCCCTGTTGGTGGGTATTACTGTGTAAAATTGCATCGGACTATTTATTTTGGTGTGTGATGGACACTCAACAGCGTCCATGCTGCTGAAACAGCTCACAGCTTCCTGTACAGCAGGAAAGCAAGCGTTCAGCACAGTGAGTGGAAATGATTTGTGAAGCAGAAAAAGGTGGGATCACAGTTGAGTTGTGTCAGGCACACGGAAACCAACCCTATAAAAACACAGACCTCCCCATCATATTAAACATTTCAAGTGAGTTCTGGTGAACATGAATATGAGAGAAGTTCATTTGCTGCTGTGGATATTGTTTTATAAAATGCAGATTTATGACAGTTACTCGTAAACGTCTAAGACACATACTTAGCTGAATTAGTAGTAATTGCTAATGAAAACAAAGACTAGATATTTACAGCGTTATGATCTACCTGTGAACGTGCTACTTAATTATTACAACAGTAGTACACAGCGTCGTCCTGCCTGCAGTTGGGTTTCAGTATAAATGTTTACTGACCCGTTTAGATAAACTCGTGTTGGTGATGGTGTGATTGTTAGTGTTGGATTTGAAGGTAAACCGAGAGAAGCGCTGTTGCCTCCTCCTCCTCCTGCGCCTCTGGTTTTATTTACTCCATATGGTGTTTGACATGGTACCCGGGAGGAAAAAAACTGTGGGCGGAGGAAAAGCCTCGTATTTTGTCCGTCCTGAAATTTGATTCAGAAGTTCTGGATCCTGGAAGACAAAAAGCAAACGGAGGGGGAGGGAAGAAAGGCAGAGAAGGACGGAGGGTTTTTTTTACTGGGAGAAGAGTAAACTCACCAAATACTGCAACCTCCGCTATAAGTAAGTTTATTCATACGAGTCATTTCCAGCTCAGTAAAATGCTTAGTTTAGATTTGTCTTGTAGATCTAAGCTTAACTGTGACATTTGCTGCTGAGTGGCCACAAAATATCAGATTTCTACAACAGGGTGACTAGTGTGTGTTTTACGCACAGCTTCGTGCGGCTCTGGCGCATTTTTGCTTCATTGGGTTTGTTTATGGGCAGCAGCGTTTCCTGCAGCCTTTGAATTGAGCCCAGATAAGACCAGGCTCTGTGGAGAACTGCAACAGTTCTTATGTGAGAGAGTCGGTCGGCAGCGGGACTAACGCTCATATTAAGCGGGGAGTAGAAAGCACATTGCCTCGCTGCGTGCGTTACGGCATCCACGCAGCTCCGACAACCACCGACGTTAAGTCCCCTGAAGCCAGACGGCTCGTAATTGCGCTCTATACATGGTAAAGCCCGCGTGTGTTTGGAGAAAGGTCCACGGCGCGCACATTTGCGTGCGGACTCTGCGCCACAGTTGGATGTGCGCCAGAAAGTCCTAAAAAAAAGCTCCAAATTTAATCTGCAGATGCCTCTGAAAATCAGCACACAGTTCAAATAACGAGCCGCGAGAGACGCTGCAGTGGAGATTTCATTCATTTAAAAGACTTTCCTTCAAGTCGACGGGATGAAAAGTGACGTTTATATGTGAAGAAATGACTAATAACAGGAAAGGTGTCAGATAACTGACTAAAAATAAACGCAGTTTAATAAATTCTGAAGCGTTATTTAACTTTTAAAGAACGAATGTAAAGAATGTGCTATTGGCTCCTGAGTGGTAAAGTAGGACAGTCGAGCTAATTTTAACTGCCTCAGATTCAGTATGGTTCCCGTGGTTCAAGGTTTATGAGCTGATGATGTGTTTTGTGAATAAAACCAACAAGTCGCTCCTGTATTAGAACCGCAGTGATAATAGAGACAAGAAGCAACATAAACACTACTTAAATACTATTTTACTGAGCAAACAAGGTCAAGCCTGTATGAACCCATCTTGACTTCGACCTGCTTCCTGCTTCGCGTGGCTCCTGACAGAGCTGAGCTGCCCCTGGCTTTGTTCAGGTGCTTGTGTTTTCTCGTGGAACACTTGGCTCTGCTCTGCTGCGTTTTCACAGAAGTTCGCTGGATGCTCATGGAGCTGCTGTGAACAGGGGTTAAAGCCACTCTGCTGTCAGGCCAATTCCCCCATCGTATGGTTTACACACTAGTTAACAGCTTACTTATGGTTGGTGTACATTCTTCATATCCAGTTTCATATGCTTTATTAAACAATCTGAATATCAACCAAAATATGTAAGTATGAGGCAGGTGTCTAAAGTTTGGATGCAGCAGTTTGCTTAGCATGGCTTTTTCTTTTTTTTAGTTAGCATTAGTCCCATCAGCATCCTGCATCCTCTGTGAAAACATATTATGAATGTATTCATTAAAAAACTAAATTGCTATAAGAGCCACATTTTTTTTTATTGAAGAAGGTAAAAAGGTTGTTTAAAACCCACAACGTTACATCACTACAGTCTCTCCAGTGAGGCCATGACCCTGGCTTCATGTAGTTTGACTTTAAAGTCACAGTCTGGTTGTTAATATTATTGTTTTCGCTTATCAGACATATTAATTTTCACATGTGAAGAAAAAAAGGGTATTTTTATCGTCAGATGTTTTAAAGCGCTTTACGTCAACAAGCACGCAGAAAGGAAAACACTGAGAAGACGGTTTATTAAAACAAGTAAAAGAACCTCAGTCAAGATTATTTAGAAATGAGCATTTGGCTTCGGCAGCTTCTTCTAAAACCTCCAGTTGATGTTGGAGGTAAAGTCAAAGTTTAACTTCAAAACGGTTTTAAGTCTTTATTGATGTGTGTGAATCTCCTGCGACGTGACTCGTATTAAAATACGTATGTGTTTAGCGTTTGGCTGACAGTTGGAGGCAGGAGATGATTTCAATTCTTCTGGACGTCTTCCTGCTCCTCTCAGGCTCAGTGTGACTATGACCACCTCAGGGCTTCAAGCCACTAACCGGCAGAACGTGAAGGAGCTCGACAGCATGAAGGAGTCCATCAGCGACATCATAAACCAGCTCCAGGACATTGACCCAGCCAGGCTCTCCTTCTCCCCCTTCCTGGACCTGGACACTCAGATCTCCTTGGCGCCGGTGTCAGACAGCCCGGAGTCCTCGGTGGAGGAGCTGCACTCGTCCTCCCACTCTGTCTCCGGCTCCCAGCGCTCCCTTGAACCGCCACCAGCAGCCGATCAGCCAAAGAGTGAGTTATTACCGCTGCTTTTTGCTCTTTGTCTGCTGGAGCTGCAGGATTTGAAGGGAGGCCAGAGCAGATTAGTGAAGGCTGAAGGCAAGTCTCAGTCCAGACGCAGCCTAAAGGAAGCTTCAGAGTAAAGCTTCGTGAAGTCCACCTGTGTTGGCCTGGTGTGTGAGCTCACGTTGACTCTGCAGGGAAAGGTGTTGGAGATTGTACAGGTTCGGAAGTTCCAGCACAAAGACAACGAGAATGTGCCTCAAGGAAAAAGAAGATTTCAAGTAGAGAATGAGTTAAATAGATTATTCAAAGCAGCATCTTTAAAGCTGGAGCTGATGTGTGAATCTACCCGGGGGAGCTCTGGCCACCAGCACCATCAGCGGTGTGATCCTCTAAACGAGTTGAGTCTCCAGGTTTAGGAGAAGGTGACAAAGCAGAAAGCAGGCTTTTCACATTTC
This sequence comes from Macropodus opercularis, assembly GCA_030770545.1. NCBI lineage: Eukaryota > Metazoa > Chordata > Actinopteri > Anabantiformes > Osphronemidae > Macropodus > Macropodus opercularis. The sequence goes on from CM061092.1 coordinate 6,285,970, forward strand.
TGTTTTAACTGATGGAGATTAAATGAAAAATCACAGGCAACAAAGTTCAACATGTGACCTTCACAGTGAGTTTGACTCCATGTGTCATTTGAAGAGACTGAATATTTATATTACTGCAGTTTTACTAGTGGCTCCTGCTGTTTGATAGATGTTGATATGATGCCCTTTATATATACAAAACACTTTTCTACATCCAGGATTTTATGAGCTTTCATTTCTGTTGTGAGGCTGGAGGATGATGATCTGATCTGTTTCTGCACGTTGTAATTAGCCGGATGCTTGACAGATGAAACATTGCACCATCTACTTGGTCTGAGTACAAGGCTGGTGATGCTTTATAATTTGTCTTCTTGTCAACAAATCCCATAAAAAGACTAAAACCAGCAGCGTTTTACTCGCTCTGACTTCCCTGCCTCGCCTGTGGCTCTCAGCCTGTTTGCTCCTCCTAACACATAAAGTTTTAAATTTAGGTCACAAAATTTCAACTCCAATTTTTAACTGAATAAAATCATAACACAGCTGCACACTGTGGTTTCAGAGGATTTGGCCATACCGGCAAGTAGGACAGATTAATTGTTGCTTTTGGTCTTTTTATATATTTGTTGACAATAAGAAAAACTATAAAACATCACCAGACTTTGGGCTTTGCCTTTCATGAAGTCTCATTCAAACCCCAGGCTGCGTTGCCTTATGATTGAGAAGTGTCTGCTTTTGGCAGATACATTGACATGTGCTCTGATTCGAACAGGCTCTGCTCCCTGCCACCAGCGGCCCAGAGATGGCCTCCCAGAACAGCCACGAGCAGATCAGACCCAGGAGGGGGAGCTGGATCAAACTCTTTCCAGTCCCATCATCAAAGCAAACAGTCTGGCTGCCGCCGTGGAAAACAGCACCAGCACTCCAACCCCAGGCTCTCAGGGCGACATTCCCAACGGCACTGACACTCCGAGATGGAGTCCAGAATCCACCAACCTGGACTGCACTGCAGACGAGGGTCGCCCTCTGATAGGCCCGTCGCCTGAGAGCGTGGAGCTGACCGTGTGGAGGTCAGAGGGGCGGGGAGAGACTTGCGAGGCTGCAGAGGAGGCTTCAGATCGGGGACGATGCTGCTGCTGCCAGTGTAAATGCTTTCAGAGCAGCAGGGTCCCCGCTTTCTTCTCAGTCCTGGCTTCTCTTCTGTGTGCGGCTGGGCTCCTCTATGCACTCTATTTCTATGTCCCCATTAAACCCCCCGACTGCCCTGACATAGCCAGCCGCGTCGTTTTTACCCTGTGCTGCTGTGTGGTGGCAGCCATCCCCATCCTGCTAGGTACGCCTTCGAACACCTGCATGCACCATTCAAACGCAGATACAGATTAGGAGAGGATTTGGTTTGTCTGGCCGCCTCGTCTCGGAATGTTTCAGTGTCTCCTGTCCTCTTTAATTTTATGCTCTTTCACCCGTGTCTCTGGGGAGAAGCGTAATTTCCTTCTTCTGCACATAGCTTTAAATCGAATCTACAATGAGTGTCTCGTCTCCCAGGCTGTGGCCTAATTGTTTCGGAATATTTTAAACGCTTCCCAACCTGGACGACCTGAATGAGAGACATCCAGAACCTGCTCAGGCAACTTTCCTCCCAATTATTTGTCAAGCTGACGGCCGCGAGGAGGATTTGCATGTGGGCCATTTTGCTATATTCAAATGAGAGTAGAAAAACAAAGCATCCAGCACAGGTGAAGTTGGTTCTAACCCACATTCAGGATTTTGACCGACTTCTTGCTCCTTTGTCCCTCACAGCGATGCTCACGGGTGCAGTGTGCCAGTTCTGCACCAACTCCTTCAACCTGCAGGAGCCACTTCCCAGAAGACGTGCAGTTCAGCAGCTCTTTGTCACGGCCTCTTTGGAGCAGCTACTCCTCTACGTGCTCAACCTCGTCGTCATGGCCACTTTACTGCCCCAAGATCAGCTGAAGCTGGTGCCCATACTGGCTGCCATGTTCGTCTTTGGAAGGTGAGGCCTAAACGTGGACCAGAGGGGCTTTGTGAACAGACTCATCCAGGCAACCTAGTGTTAAACACAAGCATTCGGCATCAAATGCATCACTTCATAATTAGAACTGACGCTTAACACTACAGAATTAAGAATGAAGAGTAGTCCTGCATCAGATCTGTGTTTCACCAGAGACTGTGTGTCATAAACCTACAGGACGTTTGACCTCTTGATCGATTGCTACATTGTTCATCCTGACAGAGACATGATTTGCTGATCAAATTTCATGGTAATTTAACCAACAGATGTTGAAACATTTCACTAAAAAATGCAAAATTTGAACCTTGTGGTAATGTTAGAGAAAAATATCTGTTGACGTCCAAAGTCATTTAGATCCATCCCCTGGGGAACGTGAACATTTGAACATAGTTCCATGACAGTCCAGTAGTTTCTGTCTGAATCAAAGTGGTGGCGTGGACAAGCAGCTCTGTTATTACCTCAGCTGTGCTGCTATCATGGCTAAAAACAAACATAACCACTGTTGTTAACGAGACCAAAGGAGAAACCTGGCAGAAAACCCAAGGATGAACTCAGCTCTGGATTCTTCTGTTTTTCCAGTTTTTGCAGCGCTTTGCTTGGATCGACTCAGTCGTTGTGGTTTCAAGAGTTTTCTGAATTTTCTTCATATCCTAGGTGTTGAGAATTAACACAGACAAGTGATATAAACCATACGAGTAATAAAATCATCAGCAGTAACGTTATTTCACCTTATTGAAATTCTTATTTTTGATAAATTAATTTTGGTGTGTTTCTTTCTTTAACGTTTTGTGAAATATACTGTAGACATCGGTCTTACATCTGTGCACATCTGGAACCAGAATGAAACAGGTTGCCTTTAGCTTCATGAAACACTTCTGTGAGATCTGCTGGAGTTTATCAGTGAGGTTTGAACTTGATCTGATTTCCTGTTTGTTTTTGGTCTCTAATCCTGCACAGACTTGTTTACTGGGTCAGCCTGAACGCATGCAGCTCCTGGCGAGGCTTTGGCTCCGGGCTGACCGTCTTCCCGCTCCTTGCCATGGTGGCTCTGAATTTGTTCCTCATGTACATCCTGAATCTCAAAGAGCCACTTTTCGGCTCTCAGGACGTCGTCTATAATCAGGTCACCCCCTCTTCCTGGTCGGGGGAGACATCACAGAGCCCAAGTGGCGAACCAGACATCCTGGTCTCTCAGTGAGGAGACGAGCTGCGCTTTCTTCTTTCTGAGAAGGAGACCTTTCCAAAAATAGGCCATTCCTGTGGTCTGCAGTTCAGCACAGAAACACACGCTGCCACTATAACCTCAAAGTGACGGCTTAACTTGTATTTTTGCTCCTCCTATACAGGACTGTTTTTAATGTGGATTCAAGGTTATTATCTGAATTTCAAGAGATTTTTCCCTTCTAGTGGTGGAGGAAGCCTTTGAACAATGCTGTAATCTTCAAGCGTTTGTCTTTTTAAGCTATTCCAGTTGAACTCTAAGTACAAAGGCAAATATATATATACATATATATATATATAAAACACCATGAGTAAAGCGAATTCTCGGACTTTATTGTTATTCTAACTGTCCAAAAGGTTTGTACATGATGGATGTAGAATAAAAGCCATTTGTAAAAGCACGTTTTCATCTTTTCCATCTTTTTGGTTTTTGGCTGCACGGTTATTCCTGGAGGGAACTGCAGTGTGTGTTTTCAGGGTCGGGCTGTCATTATGTGATAACATGCTCCCACAGTGCCCTCTGGTTGCTCACGGCCTCCACCCTGCTGGCGTCCTCGCCGCTGCTGCTCCCGCTTGCTCGGTTTGTGGCACCACTAAGGCCAAAGCAAGAACAGGAAGCTAAAGAATTCTTTTAATTACTATAATCAGAGATAATTTATTTGACTAAAAGTGTTTATTAAGTCAAAATAAGAATTTTCCACCTTCAAGTACAAGACATTTAATTTAATGCTCTCAAACTGCTTTTAGAAATGTCATTTCTGCAATGGGGATCCGAGAGAGCAGGAAGTGAGTTTGTGCTGTTCGTTTAAGTACAGCTTTGCACATGCAAAGTATCTGTACTACCAGCGATACCAGTTCTACTCAAGTTGGAGCAAGACTACGTACCTCACTAAGAACATCATTTCTCTGCGCATCGATCTAACTAATTTACTGACTGATGCTGTTGATTCATGTACAAGATTAGTCCAGATTTGTTCCACGTCCCTCACATAACGTTTTTCTAGAAATAGAAAATGTTCCTTGTTCAGTTTCGCTGATGTAAATATTAAAGATTCAGGTCAAAAACCTGAGTTTTGAGAACTGTATTTGTAAAACCATCACCTAATAGTAAAACATTGGAAGTAAAAAGCCTGCTCCTACGTGTGTTTTTGTGTATTTCTGACTTCTTCCCGGTGGGGGGCGGTAACGCGCAGAGCTTCATCCACGCCAACCACAGAAGAAGAACAGAACGCAACCAGAATCCCAAAGATGGCGGCGTTGGTCGGTGAGTTGTGTTTTGAGTGAAATCAAACATTTTTCCAAAACGCTGTTAAGTTTTAATACGTCTGCTGTTCAGTGCAGTTAAACATTGCGCACACTAAAGCACATTAGCCTGTGGTTTGACTGACGGCGAGAGGATTTGTCACTTTTAGTTAATGCGCACACTGACCTTGCTCTGTCTGCGTTAGCATAGCGGCTAACCAGGCTAGCTAACGTCAGTCACTAGCAGGCAGGGCTCAAGCTTACATTATGTTACATACAGCGGTATATTACGTCATTAAAAAAAAATATCATACCTGCAATATTGTATAGTTTGCTGTACGTATAGTGGGCTGAATATGCCATAAACCTGGATCGTCAAACACTTCGTCAAACGTTTCTCTCCTACATGTATCATGACATAATTTGCCATCAAATGTGCCGATCTACTGCATATACCTAGGTTAAGGAGAAAAGTGTCTGTTCTTGTTTGTACATTTGTCTTCCCTGCCAGCAAAGAATTTGTACTAGTGTTATTCCTGGAGTCACCTCATCAATGTTACTCTGCTGCAGCTTTCTTATGTAGTCGACCTGCTGCATAAGTTACTTCACATTTGTATTGACTGGTTCTCAGCAACGTTGCTAATAAGTTAACCAGATGTCGTACTTTCCCTAAATGCATCAAATGTATCACGAAACATAGCTCAGGTTTGTGTCATGCTTTTATTTTGCAGCACCTCGCCTGGCCATGTTTGGCTCTTATTCATCAAGGTAAGAACCCACTAATCCTGTTCCTTGTTTCCAAACTTAATTAAATCGGATCTTGACCTGATGGTCCCGCAGCTGCTGTTTTGTGTACTTTACAGGGCTTTACGGGTACTTCATACTTTTTTTTCAGCAAACTTAGTAGGCAGGTTATTTGCTTTGCAGGGAATTGCAGGCAAACAGTCATTTCCAAATGTGAAGCAAACATTAACTTATTTCTTACATTTTGTCTGATTACCACATTCAAGCAGCATTCACTCAAAAGAAAGTGCTGAAACGTTTGTTTTTTTCTGCAGCTCAGAGCTTGCCGACTGTTCACACAAACAGTCACGTTAATCCTTTAAAGCGTCATCAAGTTTAGGAAGCTCAGACAAAATCTGCACTCTACAGTAAAATCTCTCCATCTGCTCACCAACATCTTAAAATGAATAAATTTCATGTTATTTTTTTCAGTGTTTCCCACTTGTGAATTTCAGTTCTTTAATTAGTTTTAAAACATCAATATACTGTGATATTGATTTCATGTCTCTTTTTGCTAGTCTGTTTTGTTAATGCAGTTCTCCACTGATTTGTTTTTCATCTAACAGGCCCTTTGCAGTTTTTGCTCTTCAACAGAAAAGTCTGCACAACAGTGCTAAAAGTGAGAATACCACCACAAAGTGAGTTTAGCAAAGATACCCTGTGTAAATATCAGAATGAAGAACACACACACACACTAATCTCTCTGCACATGCCTCCCTCCTTCTGTTGCAGTTTGGTTCCAATCAGAGAGAAGAGCACAGTGGTGGCAGCAGCCAAACCAGCATCTGTAGCCAGTAGCAAGGGGGAATATGTTATCACCAAGCTGGATGACCTGGTTAACTGGGCACGTAGGGTGCGTATATGAGATGCTGTTGGCTGTCCTAGTATGAGAGGTTTTAATGAAGGTCTGTAGTATTGTCTGGTTTATATTATGTTTTTTATTTATCTGTCACAAAAAACAGAAGTTAGAAATTTCCCCAGTGGGATTTATAGTCTGCACACACCCTTTAGAATATACTGGGAAAAAATGGAACAGCATTCAGTCTGAGCGGTGGGGGAGGGATGCCTGTTTTTGAATGAACAGATGTTATATCAGCAATAAAAGAAAAGAGCAACATAATCAATACAACGTGGACAGATTCTTCACATATGTTTAGTCTATACTAAGATTTTGGAGCAGTTAATATTGTTGTACTGCCAAAAAGACCAGTAATGCAGCATTTTCTCCACCATTAGCTGTTCTGGAAAAACGACAAACTACATAAACACACAGAAGGCAAATGGCATTCACCATTCACACATAGGAGAAAGAAAACAAAAACACAGATTGGGAGAGAGACGAGAACAAATGTGTACGCAGGGGAGAGAGACCAAATAAACAGGCAGAATTTCCTGTATGTGTATCTGTTATTAACTGTGACTGCAAGGTGCTGATGTACAGTGTCTCTTGTTAGTGGCTGGTGTGGTGGTCATTTATTTCTAGATATATAGTTTTCAGGTAATATATATTGTACATCCTGTACTTACAGGAGAAAGGAAAGAAAGAATGTCAAATATATAACTGTTAATGGCAATTTATACTTTTCATGTCCTCACTTTTAATCTTAATCTTAATCTTTGTTGAACAGCATGCTGAATGAAGTAATGCATGTGGGACTTCAACCGTACCAATTGACTGGTGTTGTGTTCATTCCCATCAGAGTTCTCTGTGGCCTATGACCTTTGGCCTGGCATGTTGTGCAGTGGAGATGATGCACATGGCAGCGCCCCGTTACGACATGGACCGTTTCGGAGTCGTGTTCAGAGCCAGTCCGCGACAGGCTGATGTTATGATTGTGGCTGGAACACTGACGAATAAGATGGCTCCTGCTCTGCGGAAGGTGAGAAGTGTGGGGTTATTGGTTGCTGCTACTGCTGCAGTTAAAGGTCTACTAATAATGCGCTGAACTAAAGCCCAGGTGGCCTCTTAAGTTTGACTAAGAAATGTGAAACGGAGGAGTTTATATTTCTATTTCTGCCCTAAAGTAGTGAGAGACCAAGTGAGCTTCCCTCTCCCTTGCTCTGATGTTTCTGTCTGCGAGTGTTGAGAACAGTATATCTGTGTAAATGCTGGCAGGATTATGGTCCACCTGTTGGTGCATTGGTAGACTGGCAGGAAGCTTTCCTCCAGCTGAAGGGGTAGATTAGTTCTTAGTTGGTCATTATGTAAGAGCTGAACAACTTATTCTCTCCAACAGGTGTATGACCAGATGCCTGAGCCCAGATACGTTATTTCCATGGGAAGGTAATGATTTATAAATAAATAATATAAACACATTTATATTACCCATTTGCTTTCCTCCTATCAGCAAATCATTTAATGTTACCCTATCTGTTTAGCCATTTCTACTCTTCATTTTTTTGTTTGTGCTTTTTTTGTATCCGTATACTTCCTGTTCATACAAATCAACCTGAAGTCTTGCATTAAACAGACGTGTCCTTTTCATTTTCCTCCACCAGTTGTGCTAATGGAGGTGGCTACTATCACTACTCCTACGCTGTCGTCAGAGGCTGTGACCGAATTGTTCCAGTGGACATTTATGTTCCAGGTAATCTAACAGAATAGGACGAACCCATGTCCTTTAAAATCACACCATCTCAAACATACAGCATGTGAACAGCCTGTCATTGGATTATATTTTTGAACTTGGTGACACTACTTTAACAACATAATTATTTTGTTTTAACATCCCAATGCTTTCTATGAGGTCTGATTTAGAAATAGATTCTGAAACCCTTACAGAAGAGCAGGGGCTGTTACAGCAGGTCGGTGCCTGTGGAATGATTTACTGGGTGTCTAGAGAAATTTATTTATGAAGATTAGATCAGTTTAATGCAACTAATACTTTTTTGTAATTAATAGTCTAAGTACTTTATTACTAGATGCATAAAGTGGGATAGTTTGGTCCAGTCTGTACTTTAGTGTCACACACTGATGAGGTTTTGTTTTACAAGCTGCCAAACGCATAAGGGAAAGGAATAAACTGTTAGTATATTAAAATGTTTTGTCTGGATCTGTTTTGTCTGTCAGGTTGTCCCCCAACTGCAGAGGCTCTGCTCTATGGGACTTTACAGCTGCAAAAGAAAATCAAGCGTGAGAAGAAAATGAAGATCTGGTATCGGAAGTGAACGTGTAATATTTGTGTTTATTTGGTTTGTAAATGTTGTATCTCTGGTTTCGTTTGGAGTGACGCTCCTCCATGTAGAGCTGCAGGAAGTAACTTCAATAAAATCATTGTTGTAATGACATTTTTTTACAGACTTTGTACTGGTTCTTATTTAAACTCAGACACAGCATTGTCAGTTTGTCTGCATCTTTATGTACAAATTAGTTCTAAATAAACTAAGAACAGCACCCTTCATACAGTCATTACAGATAATGTAGCTGTGAAGCGTTGTCAGCTGACCAACAAAGCCACGTGTGAGCCACTAGGTGGCTCCTGTGATCACCAGCTGTGACCTTCATAGCTCTGTCCACACAGCTGTAGTTAGTAGCAAATAGATAGTTGTGCACTAACACTGAGTGTGTAATTCTGTGTCCATGGGATGATGCAAAACACATGAATAAAAGGTTGCTTTGAAGGTGAGTCTCTTAAAATGGTAGCGTTTATGTTTAGCTTGTTCTGTACGTTCAGATTTGCTTTCGTGTGTCTTCAGTGCGCAGAACTCAGATTCAAAGGTTCAGTGCTCTGCTGCTGAATGAGACACTTTGCCCTGTACAGCATCTCAGTTTTCAAAGATTAGCACAGCTGGGTTTGCAATAACCACATAATTAATTATTGATTTGTGTGTTATATTTTAAAGCTTTTAAGATCTATACTGGGAGTTACTGGGACCCTTTGACACATTAAAGAGGCAACTTGATGTTTGGTTTTCTAAAGCAAGAATCAATCATAAACCACACTGTAAAATCTCGACCTTCTGAGTCCGGAGCTGAAAACAGCATTGTCTATAGAAACCAACCAAGCCTGTTGTATTAATCATGGTCATTAGTGTGGTATTAGTTTCAATTAATAGTAAATTGTAAGAGCTGACTTAATTTCTCAAAGGACTGGTCTGAAGATCAGTATATTCAGTGCCACCTTATAAAATGGAACACCATCACATTATGAAATCTAAATACTTATGCTTGAAAATATTAAAAATCAACTGACTCTAAACTTCTTCCCTTTATGTGCAGTTTAGAAACTGGTGTTTTCTCCAAAAATTTCTCTCTGTTAACCAACTTTCTAAAACAGAAGACTCGAGCTCCTGAGTCAGACCTCAGAACTGCCAGCTGCTGTAGGTTCCCCCCTGACTGCAGCCGGTGTTGCATCAGCCACGCATCTAATGATTAATGTGTCTTCGCCAGGTGTTGACTTATTCCCATGTGTTGAGAGAACATGCACCGTTATCCATGGAGCTGCATTTTAACACTACGTACTGTTTACACTCGATTGTCTAATTTAAAACTATGCTGGACTCTGTGTCTTTTCATTGGGCTGCTGTTAGCAAATGAATGAATGAATTTTGTAGGAAGCTGACATTTATTATATTTTCGGATTCTCTGTTTTTTTAATAATTATACATTTTGATGAATTTAATTTTTTAAATCAGATTTTCACCAAGTTGCATGAGCCTGACATACATAGCAATAATCAATTTTGCATGGAGTTCTGCATTATGTAGTAAGATTTCCACCGGAAAAACACAGGTCTGCAGAATTTAAATGTGAAAGTAGAAACTACAGCTGAATCTCTTATTAATCTGTAGAGTTAATGACAGAACTGGCCAATGGTGCAAAGGATGCTGTGTGATAAAACACATGAAGCCCAGTGGGACGTTACACTGTTATCTCGTGTTTGTTAATGTGGAGCATGAAATAAAAACTGATATTCGAGCAGTCTGCTGGCAGACGGCCAAGCCAGGTAGAGGAATCACAGTCTGCAGGTCTGACTTTGAAACCACATGGGGCAAGTAACAGCTGTGTAACGTGTGATGTGTAGAAGCAGCTGTGAACAGAATTGGGTGGACTTTGGTTTATTGACAGACAGCAAACAGACGTAACAAGGACGAGGGGAGCGGGGTCAGGTGAGACAGAACTTTACAGTACAAAAATGTTGCAGTAGTGTCTTCACATTTTACTCTTTGATAATGGTGGGAGTTATCATCTTCTTGAAGGAATAGTATTTGCATTCACTAGGTGGTTCAATGTCCATGGTGGTCGTGCTAATCTTCTCCTTCTTGAAGCCGGCTTGGAGTAGATGAGGCACCTGTGTCTCCTGAAAATCATTAACAGACAGTTCATGAGTATGAGGTGGCCTGTGGCTTTATCAGCCTCCACAGCTGGTTAATATTAACTTGAAATGCTCCATTGTGGTTATATTATGTCACGCTATTATTGCATATACATTATTTATTTTACTGGAGCCTGAGGTCGTATGGGAACCTGCTGGGCCCATGACAGGTGACAGCATTCTCCAGGCATTTTGAAATCACCCAACACACAAGCTGCATATATTGTAGCTCCTACTCTCTCCCGAGCTAAGACTAAATGCTCTGCAGCTTGACTCCATTTATATCTACACTGTGTCTGCTCAGACTACCTGCAGCTTTACCTGACCTCTGACCTGCACAGCTGTTCAGACACTGCTTCTTCTAAGCAAATTAATAAAAAAAAACTCACTAAAACAAAAAACTCACTGTGCAGTGAAATACATAAAACCTAGTTTCCATGTGTAGTTTTAGACTAGTTGTATTTAATATTTTGTCCTAGACCCACCTCAAACATCTTTTCAATGTTATCGTATTTGGTCTTGAGCAGCTCGCCCCAAGAGGTCAGGTTGCAGTATGTGAGGACGCCGCTGGGCTTCAGCAGCCTGTGAGCGTGACCCTATGCAAAACACACACGGCACAAAATCAATCAGTCCTTCAACTCTGTTGGTATATAACCCAGAGTACAAACATGGTTCATGCACATGTCAAATGAGGTTTCTATGTTTGCTTTGTACTATATGTATTATACGCTAATACACAATTTACACTTTCAGTGTTTTTAATCCACTTAGCAAACTATTCCAAGTATTCAGTCTTTATAACTCTATAGAATGTTAATCAGTTTCATAGATTTCATGGATTTAAACCACCAACCTTAATGAAGTCAAACTGGTGAGTGTGCCACGTCTCCGCTGACAGAGGGTAAGTGTCGTACAGGATGCCTAAAGGAAGGACACAGCAAGGTGAACCAACTTTCCACAGAGGTCTTTATTACCGTTTTTATCTGTGAAAATCTCTCGACTTACTGCTCTGAATGTGAATCAAGGAAAACAACGAGCTGATTATTTCCCTCACAACTAAAATAGCCCACATCTGCTTTGATTTCCTACCGTCAAAGTGGTTGTCCGGCAGGGTTGGGACAACGTTCTCCCAAAGGCCCTTCAATGGGACGACCTGCAGAAACAGAACCATCAGCATCTTTGCTTTCAGACACTGTGGAATGTACTGTTCTAAACAACACTAACGCCTAATAAACCGACCCAATCAGGTTCTACTGACCTTATGGGGCTGAGACTTGGCCCAGTTCTCCAGTCTGGCGAAGACGCCGTCGTTGCACTCGATGATCCAATGCTCCTCAATGGGGAAGGACTCGACTTTGGTGGCAGCGATGGCCATGCCGAAACCGATCTCCAGAACCCGACCACCTTAATGAGGAGACACATCCAAACAGAAGTGTGAACCTGCTCTACAGTCATTCGCCTGTGTAGACTGCTCAGAGCCTGTCATACTATGTTTACTATGTAACATTTTAGGCAGGGTAAACTAACCAAAGCAAAGCAAAGGTTCCAGTGGTTTGATCCTACTTTAAATGAGTTGTGTTGTACATTTCAGACAGACCAACTGGCTCCGGTTGTTACAGTGACTTTTACTGTTTGGTGTAAGTTCTCTCCTGCTGTGAAGAAAAAGCCAGTTGCTTGTAACATGTGTCTGGACAGAAAAGGCCAAAGGGATTAATTTCCTCTCAGAGCACATTATAAATAGAACGGGGGTAAAGGTTATTTGTTGTTGCTTGACCTCGTCATAGTGATTTATCTGATGTTCTGCGATAGTAGAACTCTAACAGTCATGTTTTTCAGTGTGTTTACTTTTGTGTTTGTGCAAAATTTGAGCATGTAGATCAAATGACAGCTTCCACTTGTCAAAATGCAACATGGCTCTTTAGGCAAAAAGTTGTTACATCTAACTTACAATTAATTGTTAATGTCACAATAAACTTCAGAACATAAAGTCAGCAACCATGTAATAGCTGACAAAACGTTAAACTGTAAACATTTAGTCCCGGCCTTTCAGTGATCCAGCACATTATACAGCATCTGTAACACAGGGTCAAAATATCATATCATAAACGTCTGGTACCTTCCCACGTGTCTGACTATTTTCACGTCTTCGGGCGTCCTGGACAGTTCAATGAGTAGAGGAACAGCTGTTCATGCTCCGCGCGCCCTGCTGCTCACCCTCTCACACGTGTGCTAAACACTCTCTTACTGGTAGTGCAGGAAAAGTCTAACGTGGACGTGCAACACAAGTTGGTTTTGTGAATTTTCTCTCCTCTTGAGTCTCCTGTCAGCTTTTGTATCCTCGTATTTATACTCATTTTTACCTTTAGACGCTGCAGCGGTCGCTAGGGAGTGCATGTACGGGGTTTCCCAGCGCTCCATCACGGGTTTACCCATGATCTCCAGGTGTGTGTCGGTTTCATTGTAATCGGCGCTCGCGTCGTGCCAGGCGGCCTTGCAGTCCTCTCCCTGGGAGAATATGGGCTGAGCGGCGCTCATGTCGTTCTGTTACAGTAGAGGCGGCTTTTAGGCGCTGACGAGAGCTTTGGCCGGACCGTGTGTCCACACAGAAGAGGGTGAAAGGCAGGAGGAGCCGCTTTATATCGGACCAGAAGTGCTGACACCGCGTGAGTTCCACTACGGGTCAACACGCGCACAAATACCGAGCGGGGGTCAGAGGCGTCCAAGATCCTCCGCAGACAGGATCATCCACTCAGCGGTGAATTATTGACGCGCTTTCTGTTTAGCCACATGCTTAGAGGCTAAACGCCTGGAGTTGAAGTTCGAGCCTGCTGTTGCACATTGTGTCACACGGGGAAGCAAGTTGCTAAGACTTGTCTTAAAAGACTCCTTTTGAGGCACCGGGAGGAGGTGAGACTGGAAGAGCAAGTATCCACACCCCCAGCTGCCAGGTCATTTCTCAAGGCTTGTGAGGGGAAGGTATTTTATAGCTGCATAGAATTTGTGGTTTGCCAATCACATCGGCTGTGGTGCTTGTTGTTCTTAATACCCAGAACTTTGAGCAGAGTGAAAGCTCTTTGATTTTCTGCTCTTTGAGTCTTGGCCCGCACAGCTGAACTCAGCCTGTGTTGGATCTCTTTCATGCACGTTGTACATTTGCTTCTATTACATAACATCATTTCAGCAGCCTGGTCAATTTCATGCTGGGCATAAACATAAATGGAAGCATTTCCCCCAGAAACTAATAATAATAAAAAACAAACGAACATAATATTATGTTATATGAATTTCAAGAACAAAACTATTTACATCAATATATTATTCAATGTCTTTATTATTATTATATTTTATATTAAAAGAAAAAAAGAAAAATCAATTGTTCTAGCTTCTAGAATGTAAAGAAGGTTAATGATGCTATTTCATTAATGTTTATTATAAGGATGAACACACATATTCAGCAGTGTCATTTAGCCTTTTATTTGTGTGATATAACTCGGTCAAAAATGTATTGTCTGATCGTCTTCACAGCCACAGCCCTGGTTACCCATCATCCACTTCATTCCCATTAGGTGAAGCTGAGTGGCACAGGCTTCTCCGTGAGGGTCCTCATCAAATAGCAGGTTTTCATCCACCTACCACTTTCACACACGGCTCTTTGTTCACACTGCCTTCAAATAATATGTCCACAGAGGCACACGTTCATGCAGCAATAGCTGCAGCATAATCTTGTTCTGCTGTTTTAAAATGTTGTCATGTCACGGACCGATCTGAAATATTTTGGTGAGATTTAGTTGCAGAAAATGCTCCACTGTACTAAATGTCAGCATTGAATATACTCACAGCATCCCTAGAACCCTTCAGTGGACATACTGTCATGTAAAGACCCTCATATAGTCAGAACTGCTTTAAAACCACATGCTGGTGAAATCATGGCAGAATTTTTGATAGAGCATTTTAGGTTTCTCGTTTTAATTGTGGTGTAACTGCATACAATGGCTAGCCATAAAAACAAAACCCACAAGCAGCACCTTTTATCCAAAATCCGTATTGTAAATCTGCTTTGATATCCCATTAGTCTTACAGTAATAAAGGTTTCTATCTATTACACGTTTATTCTGAGTGTTTTTAGTGGTTTTCTTTTCAAGGTCACAACAGCATGTAGTTTATCAAACACCTTCTGTTATACTCTCGTTTATTTATTTTTCCAAAACAGTGCTGTGTCAGAGACTTGTGGTTTCGTTCAATGATCTGTTTCATCACAGCCTTGGGCTTTGTCTGGTCACTGATTTGTAGCGTGCTGCATTTGTCCACAAGGACCAAACTAAAGGTAGCATCCAGTTATCAGTGTCAAAGGGCATAAGATGCACAGTCTTCACAGATAATCCCTCACTTCATTATCAGTCGGTGTAGAGGCCCTTTATGTTTGTCAGTTGACTTCATCAGGTTTCATCAACAGAAGTAGTTCCTGTAGCATATGGGAGTCTTCTCATTGTACTGTGTGTCATCACGGATTTGTTCTGTGGTACGTCAGATATTCAAATGTGTCTGGACAAATCATGCCGTCTGTCACCAGCGCTCTCATCTTCAGTCCTGATCAAATGGCAAATATAGAACTTTGCATGTGAGCTGCTTTTCAGGCAGTACAGCAAAAAACCACCAATCTCTCACGTACAGTTAACAAGACCAAGTAGATTAAGTCATTTCACAAATGTGCTTATTTGAAGTAACTCACGTTGTACATCTTATGCAAGTGTCCATGTGCTTGAGAGAATTGCTTTTACTTGTCTTGAGTGACATTAAATTAAGGAACCATTTTGATGTATTCCTGTCAAATAGCAGATTTGTTTTGTAATACATCCATCCTCAATTAATATGAAAGGCTACCAAGCCTTTAAGAAGTCTGTAACATTTGGATAACCTGGTATGTAGATATAAGTGTCATCTGAAGTCAAAAGAGGCTACGAAGGTTCACAGAAACACTCCCAAAACAATTTTGAATGTCTATTTGCTGCATAAAACTCACAGCACCGCAGCAAAGTCCTTATATCATTACAGACTACGGACTTCATCAAGGCAGAAACTGAAGTATCAGCACTATGCAAGTCAACCCTTACAAACATTGATATGAATAAACAATAGGCCGACTGACTGAATGAACCTGTTTGCACCCATTAAATATGACACAAAGAACTCCACCCAAACAGACACAGAGGTGGGTCACTTCATTTCTCGGGATGCCTTGCAGCTGCTAGATTAGGTGAACTGTCACTGGCATCATGGATTCATTTTCAAAAAGATTGTGACCTAATCTTGCACTAATAATAAAAACTCAAATGGTCATTCCATTGTCTCTAATCCTTGTTTTAAGATTCATTATAGGCCTAATATTAAGAGGCATCTATGTAACAGTTGTTTGGAACTGAAACCATTTAATGTCTTGCACAATCAAATCTACAGAACATGCAGAAGCACATGCAAAGTGTTTATTTTTAAATCGACAACCACATCCATTCTGGTACATTAAAGATACAAAATATTACAAGGTAGCTATTATTCATTTAATTTGGACTTCATTTATTTATATATAATAACACTGGACCACGGTGGAGTCTCACCAACGATCAGCGATACAGGTGGTTGGGTGTACGATTGGGTGCTACAGGAAGAGGGTGCTGTTCTTACAAGGAGTCCTAAAGTTTTACAAGTAAATTCTTTGCGGAGCTATGACAGTGGTCTCAGACAGATTACATAAGACTTTGACTACAATCATTCTGTTGTACTGTTATGTGAACCTGAATCCAATTCTATTATATGAGAATAAAAGATCTGTTTTTGTCACATGTGAGGAGAACTATGTGACTCAGTACTAAATGAGTTGTTGTTTCTGAAGCTTTAAAAACATCTCAACTCCACTGCCCCAGTTTGTCTTAGACATACTTGTGCTGTGACTCTTTATGTTTTAATTGTGATGTGTCAAAATGCTACAGAAAAAATGGCTTTGAATTAGAACATATAATGTATAAAGCACTATAACTAGGAATCATTGAGGGCTTGAGGTAATCATCATAGGAACATTGCCTTCTCCTCGTCCTTCTCCATTTTTATTCTTGGTAACAAACAGCCTGTTTCTGGTGGACCTATTTTCTCTGAGGAACACGATCAAGCTGTTTCCCCGCATTTAAGGTAATTTGAAAAACCCTGTCTTGATGGACTTTGGTCCCTGTGGAGAATCTGTTATAATTCTTGACATGCTGATGTGTCACCTTGTTTTGTCCCCTAAAAATGATTGAGAGAAATAAATAGAAACAAGAATATCTCACCAGGAAAACACTGAACATGAAGGTGAATTCTCACTGGGAGCTCTGTGAAACCTCAGAGGAAAGTATGAAAATGATATCTGTGTAATTCTATTTTCATTATTAAATGGTTCTTCAGTTAATTTAGGGAGTATACTACATGTTTGACATATTTCATTTATATGTTGACACTGTGTGTATTTATGCATACACTCATATTTTATGGCTTTTGGATATTGCATAGTCCGTATTGCCTTAAAAAACTGTACATGGCGCACATGTGACATGTTATAATCACTTTGTACTTTGCAGAAAATTAAACCTTCAGTTGCTCATATTGTCATAGGCTATTTTTAAAAGGAAATTAATGTGAATGGCAGCTGAAAGCTATTATTTAAAGTGAATACATTATGTGTCACCTCTGTCACTTAGACTGGCATTTCATGTTTTAAATGTCACTGTTTAAGGCTTATCACTGGTATTTTATTAACTCAGCCACAGAATAGATGTCATCTCTGTCCCATGCGTGAGCAGCAGATCTTGAAATGCAGCATTTGAATTTGCATTATATTTGTTCACATTCATGCAAAGAGGAAGATAACTACATATTCTGACAATGGGATGCTCAGTAGGCATTTTGCACTGCTGTGCCATAGGCCATGTTTTAAACGTTAAAGCATAAAAAGATAAGAAAAACATAATGTGACAAAATCTGACCTATACTCAGAATATACTCAGATTATGAATAAACAACAAATACATAAAAACACATAAACCAGATTATTATCCTAGGGGGCCATACCCTGCTCTGAGGCCTCTGGTCATACCCAGACATATCTCTAGGCAGAAGCTAACTTGTCTTCTAGACCACAAATTAACAAAGAATAGAAAATTAGATGATTTAGATGATGAGAATATTCATTGTGAAAACACTAATTATGTTAACAATTCCCTGCTACAAGCTAAAACTTGGTTTTCACAGTTATCCACGACAAACTTGCTTCAGATTTATTTATTATTTATATAGTAGGTTGAGTATGTCGACTATTTTGCTCAATTTAATCTGAAATAACTACGAAAATAAGATTTTGACGTTAGTTACCTCTACAAGACTAACGTTTTCTTTGAGAAAGACACATCTCAAATATTCAATTTAATGAGTTATGAAAAGTTGTAATCAAATTAAGAATGAGTGTATTGCTTTATGGTTGGGGTTTGTTCGCCTCCCCTGCATGGAAGCCGTCCATGCACCTGAGCCGCTCCGGTGCTTTGGTGAAACCCGGTCCACGTGGTGTCTGCAGCCCGGTTCGGTGTAATGTTCCTTTAACGCCACTGCCCCCTGCAGCGCCGTCATTGCGCAGAGCATTTGAACCAAAAAGCGGAGTGACCTTCCTCCGCTCTCAGTCTGAGTGGGGCAGCGCTGAAGCAGTAAGCCGGTCACAGCTCCTGCAGTCCCCCCGCTTTAGCATCAGCAATGAACAACACCTTAGTCGGAGATGAAGTCGGGTAAGATTAATTTAGCAAAGCCTTCCGCTGCCGGAGCATCACGGAGTGAAGTGCGCCGTAAGTTGCAGTTCCCGGGCGGGCGTCAAGCTGCCGTTTGACAGCTAACGTTAGCTAGTGGGCTAAGCTAGCTGAACGTTAGTAACTTAGCGAGCTAGCCCGAGGAAAGAGCCAAGAAGTGAAACTAGTCGCCAAAGTAGCTCGGTTGACGGTGTAATCGTGCGATGAAATAGACCGCTCTTGTCTGCTTTGCTCTCACCTGACTTGTCATGGAAATGTGCCGAAATGTAGTTACTTATTTCAGTGTTTTCAGTTAGCTCGAAGCGACGGGGCTAGCTTAGCTAACGCTTGCCAGCAAAGCGAAAGTCTCCTGTTCTCCACTTCGCCAGTGTGAGGACATTTAGCGGGCACTGCCGGAGGATGAAGCATCCTGGTCTGCACCAACTCCCCTCTCCTGTCACAGGCGCTACGTTTGTTCCAGACGTGTTCCAGCACTTATATTGTTCAAACATTAATGAACTCGTTAGCTGGTTTGGACAGTAGTTCGGTGCAAAGTTAAACTTGCAGGCATGCCGCCCGAAAGCCGAGTTCGCCGGTCCGCATGCTGGGACCGAGCAGCCGCTCGCTCCGCTGCGCGCTGACGGTGAAATTCTCGGGACTTTAGTACTGGAGGCTGGAGCCGGTGTTGGACGGAGACAGCCGGGGCTCATAGAGTCACTGTGTCGCCTCAGTGTTGCGTTAGCTTGCTAAACGCCCAGGCTCTGTCCCGGGGTAACTTACGTGGCAGGAGCTTTATAAAAGCCCTTTATTGTAGAGGCCATCGGTGTCAGGGAGAGCAGATGAAACTTCTCTGCTCTTAAGACGAGGGTTTCATCGGTATATGGGTGTGCGTCTCTGAACGCTGCGCCAGTTTTGGTGGCTGTGATGTTGTGTAATATCTGTGTACTTAGCCTTTCAGCCTTCTCAATCACTGTTGTTTTTGTCACTCTCTTAAGCCATGACCGGTAATATTAATCTGCTTTTGTTAATGCTATATGCTTTGCAGTGATGTGTATATATAGTAATTGATCATTATATTGTAAATCAAAGCGGTGATCAGTCATGAATCTAATTGTAATTTATCTTGTGTACAGGAAACTGTTTGTGGGTGGATTGGACTGGAGTACCACACAAGGTAAGATGCGAGTGTGAAGGCTCAGTTGCCTCTGGCACACTGTGTTGAAAGAGGTTTGTTCAGGGCGAAACATGCTTTATGGATTTGTTGGTGGACTTCAGGCTTTCAGTTTTGGTTTACTTGGTTGTCGTTTGGAGAGTAAGTCTGAAAAACTACAGATTGTTGGGTCACAAGTGTTTAGCACTTACCTGTGAGATGCAGGAAAATCTGGAGGAGTTTGGTGCTACCATGATACAGATGTCCCGATGGCATTTTTGTGAATGAACATTTATGGGTTGTTGTTGTTTTTTTTTTTTAAATATATAATATTTTTAATATGGGTTTGTGTCCAGGACTTGGACTGTGGTGGTCATTCATATGATTAAGGTGATGATTAATCAGTTTCAGTATTTTTTTTATTATTATTATGGAAAAATACTCATGTGGCACATAATGTTTCGGATGCATTTAGCTTGTGTCAGCTTGTATCAGGAGACTCTACCAGAGAATAAAAGCTGATTAACTTGTGTGTAAATGCGTTTTTAAATCGCATTTAAAAACAAATATCCTAACTACTTATTTTCAGTCAGTGTGGTAAGAATGTTCCTTCCTTTACTACTTTGTAGTTTTTAGGTGTTCAAAATATATTTCATAGTTAAAGTCCATCTTTTTCTCATTCTTAACTGTGTGTACATTTTCCACTTGTCTATTTGGTCTGGTTGTTTAAAGCCCTTTACTTTCCTATGCTTGGTTGGCAATTGTGTAAATTTGCACTGGTGCTTGTCTCTGTTAACAGCACTGTTAACATTAAGATTTAAACCAAGGAGCTGTGTTACACTGAGCTTGTTTCTCCAGCAATGCCCCGGAGCTTCCCAGCAATGAGAGAGCCAATTACTATTACTCTCCGAAGTGACTCCTGATTTGTTCAAACTTGCACGCCTTGCCTCTGTGGGTGTGTGCAGGCGTTGCAGTAGTTGGTTGTATATTTGGTGCCATGCTAGATGATACTGGGTCAGGGCTTGTTTGCTCCGTGTTGGTATGTGGCTTGGATATGTTTTTATTTACCAGTATTCTGCCATAAAACAATGTCAAGGTCACTGAATGAATGTAGTTTTATGAAGTAGTGCTTGTGTGTGGGTTTTTTTTTTTTTTTTTTGGTCTTTCCACTCATCCCTGTTACAGTTTTAGTGCAGGAGTTCATACTGTACATCATGACACTTTTTTACTGTTCAGAAGCAAACTGGTCTGAATTAAATCTTTCATTATAATTTCAAATTTGCCATATTTGTTTTGTTTAATTATGTAATTTTTTCCCCTCAGAAACACTCAGAAACTATTTCTCACAGTATGGGGAAGTAGTAGATTGTGTCATCATGAAGGACAAAACTACAAATCAATCGCGGGGCTTCGGCTTTGTCAAATTCAAAGACCCAAATTGTGTACGGACAGTGTTGGAGACAAAGCCGCATAATCTTGATGGAAGAAATGTGAGTATTTTAAATCAAAGGACCAGATGGCCAAATCAGCTCGAGTAATCTGCCTGCGCTTCGTTTGAGCACAGTGAAAAACTTAACTGTATTTCATCATCCAGTTATTCAAGGAGAAGTAAAATTTGCTTCAGGTTGAATCTGCCTGAAGCCAGTAGTGCAGATGATACTCTGCGAAGACGGTCTTGTATTTGCCCAACAAGACCTACCTGTTCCAAATCACATTAGCAAAACTGACAGCTAAATTTGGATCTCACTAAGATGGTTGAAAAAACCACAACAAGCCGTTAATGTAGCTTTTCCTTAGCATTTATTCTACCCTATAGTCATGTGTCAATTATTGCGTAATGGCCAGATATTAAAATTTGTTTATATCAGTATATGTGTTGGTATGTTGTGTGAGTACAGCCAGGCAATCTGCTGTAATGGATTTGGTGAAGATCATTTGAAGGTGCCTTTACTTGGACCTAATGCAAAACGGTTTTCTCTGTCCTTGCTGCTCAGATTGACCCGAAGCCATGTACTCCCAGAGGAATGCAACCTGAAAAGTCTCGAACCAAGGAGGGCTGGGTAAGAGGAATCTGATTTCTACTGGGGAGGCTAGGTTAGGTGTTTCTGCTGGAATAAGAATCAGGTCTTCAGTCTCTCTTATGGTTCTTTTTGGTTCTGAAGAAACACTTTGGTCCAAACCATTTTTTTCAAGGTGTTCTTTTAATTGACTTATTTTTTAGATTGGTCATCATAGCTTTTGCTAGCATTTAGTTTTTGATAAATCGCCAAAGCAGTAAGAATCTCCAAGTTTAATCAGTTTCTATTTGTGACCGAGGGACTGCAGCAGTATGAGCAGATCTCAGAGACAGCTTTCAGTGTTTATGGATTGGCACATAATAAGGTCACAATTTTCCTGATTTTAGCAAAATGACTCACGAATATGTCATAGGGCTGCTAGAAAGTAAGGTCCTTGTCAGAGGGGGGGGGGGGGATTATGAAAATGTTATGAATTGTAGCTAAAATGTCCTTCGTTGTTTTTGTGACTGTCATCCCTTAAGACTGTATGTCAAAGGCGTTTATAAATGAGACCCTCTCCCTGTTACCAAAACTGCTTTCACTGAGTTTAAATCACGTAGCTTTCTCTGATTGAACTAACAAACCAAAAGACGTAATTGTTAGAAAACACTGTTGTGGCCCTCTGCATATACAGCAGGATTACAGTGCACAGAAATGGTGAAATGCTTAGTGGTTGAGCGTAAGAGGAAGAAGCCGTGTTCTCTGATGTGTGGAGACTAGTGTTTGCATTGACATGACATGTTAAGAATTATACCCCAGGGCAAGAGGCGAACCTAATTTCTTCTGCACCGTCTGCATAGATGATAGCTAACTGGCCCCTTCCTAGAGTGACCCTTTAACAGACATTGAAATCCATACACTCCCTGTTTTCTTTCAGAAGGGCAGCAAAGCTGATAGCAATAAATCAAAGAAGATATTTGTAGGTGGAATCCCCCATAACTGCGGCGAGCCTGAACTCAGGGACTATTTCAATAGATTCGGAGTGGTAAGTATTGCCAAGTGCATAATGAAACTCAGTTCATATCTTCATTAAGGCTGCTTGAATGGATGTGACATTGAACAGGGTCAATACTACAGCATAAAAAAGATGGAGTTAAGTGGGATGGGATAGGACAATTCATTATTTTTCCAAAGTGAGAGAGAATATTTAATTGGAATGAGAAGAGACCCTGTCTAGTTTTCTAAATGGAGCCACCGTTTCCCTTTGTCCCATTCAAGGTCACAGAGGTGGTAATGATCTATGATGCAGAGAAGCAGAGGCCTCGAGGTAAAAGCTGATCCCGTTTTTTCCTCTCTTCTTTCCATACCTTACATCTTAAATCTCATGACAAACTATTCTGGCCCAAAGAGAAAAAAAAATCCTATTAGCCTCAGATCTTCAATTAAATTATAGCCCATTCCATGTGGTTAAGATGTGCAGTAAAAGCCATATAAAGTCACTACAGTGTACATTAAATGATAAATGTAATTACATTCTTAGATGTGCATCATGCTGCGTATGAATGAGTAGTGAAGTAAATCTTTTGGTAGATTGAAGACACTGACTTCATTTAATATAAATGATATAAAATAGCATCTTTTATAAAACAAATGCTGACGTCTTAAATGTCCTTTGCTGTGTGCATAACACACTTATGTTTGAAAATGTACTGAAATTATAGGCTTTGTTTTTTGGTGTCCTTTATGACCTTGTGGAACAATATGAGTCTGTTATATGCTCCCATTTCTGCACGGTTAAATACATTTTTCTGAAAAGAAACCTTGTTTGGTTAGTATCCTAATTAGGATAGAAATGGTAAAAATAGCTACACACTACTACTATTTGCTGGACAGTTTTGTCTGCTGTGCACTCTTTTGGGGTAATTATGAGTTCTACGTCAACGTTTATGTATCAGACTATTAGAGCATGTACTGTTGGCCCCTCAAGAACATTGCGATTAAACCTCAAATGCTTTACACATCTCAGATTTGGCCAACATTTATCTGTGTGGAACATTGCTGCTTAATATAAGTTGAGATGTTTATTCTTAGTGTTTGCAATACTCTTTTAGATAACTTTTAGATGACCATATTGTGGTTTAATATTGGTCAAGTCTTGTGCAGTAAATTGGAAAGTTATAAGGTGTCCTATAACACGAATGGAAACTCTAACTTGAAGGAGTCAAAGCAGGTTGCAGGAAAGTAGGTGCTCCAAAAAATACAGTACTTTATCACAAGCAACTGGCATATTGAGAACAATCTAAGTATGTGAGGGGAGATTTGCCCTTCAGAGATTCTATGCTGTAGGTGATAAAAAAACAACAACGCTATCATAAGAACAATGGAGTAATTTAGGTCTATGTGCCCTTTGATACTCCAGAACTCGCACCAAACTTCAAAACGTCTAACAGTTCTCCACCTATGACAAAGTCTCAGTTTGTCTAGTTAAGACATAAATATGTCATAAATAGTGTCCCTACATGTAGCATATAAGGCCTCACTGGGAATCAGACCTGTGCCACTGGCAGTGGTGGTGTCAGGCTCGCCACTGAGTTATAGTCACAGCTGTTTCATCTACGTTTCATCTACGTTTGCCCTACATAGCAGTGATGCAGTGGCCACTGACCCACAGTATTTTACTACCCCTTCAAAACCTCATTCATTCTCTGTTGGGAGAAACCCAGAATAGTTTGTCATTGGAATTTAACGTGATGTTTTGCACCAGTAACAATCATTACATGATCTTTTAATAGTTTAAACACTATATTTTACTAAAACCATTAGATTTGCAACATTGGAATAAGTTTTCTTTACCTTGATTTAGATGGAACTGATACTTGTATCTTAAATGGCATAGTATGTGTTTTCCCATATGTAGAAAGTTAAGTATTTTTGTAAGTAAGCCCTTTCTATTTTTCTTTCTTCTGTCCCCCTTCTCTTTGTGAATGGTTTGAATGTGATTAACTGTGTCTCTTAAGATTTGTCTTTTCTCCTTTAGGTTACTGTGCATTGACTGGTAGCACAGAGGTACAGGCCAAATGTAAAGACATGAAATTTTGTACTTGGTTAAAATGGGGCATGCACAAAGTTGCATCATGTTGAGTTTAAGAGAGTTAATGGGTTTTTCTGTAGGTTCTTAAGTTTTTGGTAGTAGAAACACTATGACGGCACATTTTGTATTGCAATCCTAATTTTGATTAGGGCCGTAATTGGTAATAATTGTCAGTAGCAGCAATAATGTGTTAATTCATTGTGATAGATTGTTGTAAAAGTTTGATTGAGCTTATTAAGTCTTGCAGCTCATTGGCTGCTAAAATGCATTTAATATTGATTTAATATAAACACACGCTTCATTTGGAGTGAATATTTGATTTCAACTTGACTAACCAAAATATGTGCCAGCTAATTTTTAGATTTAGATCAAGGACAGGTCATTGACAGACGTTAATAGCAATAGATCATGAGGTTAGGGAATACTTGGCGTGTTACTAGAGGCCTCTTGAAAACGCTGTTGTCTCGCAGGACATTTAATTGGATTTAGGTTAGGTCCCCAAGTAAAGATGACACAACCCAGTTCTGCCAGTGTGAAAACTTGATGTGATTGAAAGTAGATCACGTAGTGAGTGGTGACCTCACTGTCTCTAATAGTCAGATGAAGTAGATCACTGAGCAGTTGTGTAGCTGAAAAGTTGGACAAAAACTTGTTGATGAACGTTGTGTCCCCCCCATTAATCCAAATCATTAACTCTTCTCTTCAGGAAAAGCAGCACTGGCCTATATCTTTGTGTTATCATTGTGAGCAATAATTTAATTGTCCATTATAGGCTTATCCTGGCTGACTCAAAAGTAAAATACTGAAATTGGGAAAGCTTGGAGAAAGCTTTAGGCATTCTACAGTTTGTGTTTCTCCATGTTTTTGTGATGCATTAACAATGGCTGCTGCGAGTGTGTGCTCCACAGCATTTATACCAAGGGACAGTTCAAGGTGGGGTTTGGATGAAATGGCAGGAAGTTTTTCAGTTGGCATGAATCAATGTTAGAATTGTTGTGGAAGATCAACTCAATTGACATTTTTATGTGAGAATCTGCATCGAGTCTAATGCTACCTCATCCTTTGTCCTTTTGTCATTCTTTGTGATAAGTAGTCCTGTGTTATTTTTACAAAATACTCCACAGTCATAGGTTTCCTACAGTTCCTGGGTTAATAGCCCTGAATTGGCATTGTACTACAAGTCTGCAACATCATCCAAACCCCAGGAGCCTTTTGCTCAGTCTTGACAGATCCTCACTCTGCTGAAGCCCAATACTGTTCTTCATCCTGTGTTGTCACAACCCCCTGCTACCTTGATTCACTCTTGGTCGTTGGCTAGGTTTTGGATTTATTACTTTCGAGGCCGAACAATCAGTGGACCAGGCTGTCAACATGCATTTTCACGACATCATGGGCAAAAAAGTGTGTAGTTGTAGTTTTATTTTTCCCTTAAGATCAAACGGAGGCTTGGGCGACGGCGTGAGGTGCACACTATGGTGCTGTGCGTTTAGTCATGCCTCATTTTTCAGTGGCTAGCTATCACTGACTCCAGCATTGTACAACATGAATTTAGCCTTTAAACGGTTAAAATAATTTGGCCTCTGACATTGTTTTGTTCCTAATGCCTACAACAATTACACCTATTGTTTTGTCTTCTGTTATTTCTATAGGCACACTTATTCTTCACAAAGGCTGTTTTATTGCAGTTTTTATTGTCGCCCAAGGCTTTGTTTAAAACGACCACTCCTTTAGGATGTTTTAACTGCATAATTAAATAGTTTTCATAGTACTGCTTTTGGCCCTGTGTACTCCACACATTGTTACATAGAAACAAGTTTAGGTAAAGTTAATGTGCCTTCTGAATACAAGTCACCTAAAGGATTGGTCCAATCAGTTCTTTTTTTTTTTTTTCCAGTTTTTTTTTCCGATATTTTGTTGGCAGGTCACTTACATGTAAACATGTTTTTGGTTTTTTTTTCAGTTTGAAAAGTTAAAGAAAAAGCTCAACTCAGTGACCTCAGTTGAAGAATCTCCATACTGTGTCTACTAGTTCTCTACATAACAAATTATTACTCTCTCTAAATTGCTGCTAAGAATGAGACATGAGCTGCACAATGCTATTTGCATGTCACTTCTTTTGTTTGCTTTAACTCAGTGGGTGTACCAGATGGATGGAGTTTACTGTGCTTGACAATTCAGTCAATTCAGATAGTGTCAGGTAAGCTTTCCATCCGGCAAAGGAACAACCGATTCGCATAATGTAGTATTTAAGCACACCCTCCAACTTGGCTGTGCTTCTACTGTTCTGTTGTCATTGGCAAACGCCACCCACCTGGCACCTCAGCTGAGTAAAACCAATCAAAATGTTGCAGGTATACAGTTGCGTCAGGAAATATTCAGCATTTCACTCTCTAAAAAGATCTAAAATCTAAAAACATACAATTTACAATTCAAAGACTATGTTCCCAACCTTCTCTTCTCCCCTCCATGGTGATGCTAATTATTTGTAGCTATAAGTCATCAGAGTTGATCACAGTATGGATGTAGTCATGATTTATTATTACATTTATTCAGTTTTTGTCCTTGATCTTTACATCACTACATAAGCCCTCTAAAGGTTTGAAGGTCAGTCTTTGGTGCCTGATGCTCAGATACATTAATTCTTTGCAACCAGCAATATTAATCCTCAGGCAAACCATACAGTTCTTTACCATTGTTATGTTTTTATACATCTAATAATGAAAACCATAAATGACGAAGAGGTGTTTTCCTTTTCTAAATAACAAAATTCAACGTTCCCTTTTTATTAATTTTTATCTCTAGTAAAATGCTACCAGACACTTCTGATTCTACCAGAAACTGTCAAAACTCTTAACATTTTTTAAACTGTATACTAAAAATATTTCTTAAAGACAGAGAAGTAAAACAAGGCATTTTTATTGCAATGTCAAAGATTAGTTATTTAGCCCAGTCTGTTGTCGCTGCCCCCTTGACTTTACTTTGGTTTCCAGCAGGAATCAAAGCTTGACTTAATCCATTGTTCTTGACTTGACATTACCTTACGTTGAGGGAGGCTGGGATATACGAGTTATAAAATTAGAAATTGGAGCACATCAAACTGTGGAACAAATCCCAGTTCTGCTGTTGGGGACTGTACAGAAGTCATGGTATCCATCACTCGTTGCTGTGATGCCCCTGGGAGAAAGTCCTCAGGTAGCTGCCGGCGGCGGCGAGGCCACTGCCGGAAACGTGCATGTAATTAGGTCGACAGAGAAGGAAGAGAGCAGGCTGGGGTAGGTGGCAACACCTTAAAGCGGAGAGGAATTTGTGATTCGTTTTCCTCCTGCAAGGTGACCCCAATAACTCAACCCCTCAGTCTATTTCTGGTAGTCTCCCACTTAGTCTCAGCTGGTTTCTTTGCTCTGGTTAACTGCTGGTAGCTCTGCTTAGAGAATAACATGTTTTTATTAGGGCAATAAATTCATAGTTTACTCAAGACATGAAATAGTTACACTAATTGATAACTTCATTAAAAAAAAATTTCTCAGCAGCCATTTGATATTTTATTGGGGTTAGTGTTTCAATTGTATGTGTATATATAGGAAATATTTTCTCATTTTTGACACAGTATGAAGATTCTATTTTAGATTGACTGAAAACACTGTTCATTTGTACAATCTGCATGTTTATATTCTGTTAAAACTGAGATACATTACAATTCTCTCTACATTCATTCCCCCTAAAACTTATTCCAAATAAAATACACATTTTAAAGATTCTTTGTAAGCGTTAGCTGGAAAAAGGTAAGTCATGACCTTCACTTAGATGTCTTTATTATATTTATATATATACACATATAGGGCCGTTAATTTGAGTGAAAAAACAAGTCTATGTTTCTCAGGTACCCGAGTCTGATTTGACAACAAAATTTGTTATTACAGTGTAGTATGGTTTTTGGTGCTGTGAAATTTCTACTTAGTACCTGAGACACATGGCTGTACAGCTTTCCTGCGTACAAAGTAATATTAGCTAAAATAGCCTCCCCCATTAATATGATAAACATAAATTCCAAAGTGACCTATAAATATTGACATTGCCAGTGGTAGGACAGGCCTGTCTAAGCAAGGGACTTCAAGGACCCTAGACTGGTGTTGCCAAATGTGCTCTCCTTGTCCTTTGTCCAGGTGGAAGTAAAGAAGGCGGAACCCCGTGACAGCAAAGCTCCTGGCCAGCTTGGACCTGGCCAGTGGGCACCCAGGGGCATCTTAAGTGCAGCTAATGGTTGGACAGCACAGCCTGCCCAGGGCTGGCAACAGCCTTACGGGCCACAGGGTGAGTGGGAACAAGCCCTAGGGCAGAACGAGTGAATCTGGCCACACACAGGAAGACGTAGTGGTAACTGTGTAAATTTGTTAGACCCTCTGTTTTAACGTTAACCTCACATATAGGTCATTGCACAGCTCTCTCAGCATAATCGATAAACAGTGTTATTTGAATGTCACTTCTGTCCCAAGTGTAATTCTTTTTTTCCTTCTCTTAAAGGAGTGTGGGTGTCGACTACTGGCCAACCCATAGGTAGGCATCAGACCTTCAAGAGAAAATACACAAATAATATACTTTTAATTCAGTTACGTTTTTGTGGACATTGATCAAAACTGCAGGTAGATGCCCGGTTGATCATGTGCTTTTCCTCAGAGTGTCACAGAAATGGGCCTGCGCTCTGTGTCAGCACTAGGCTGATGACCGTTAAAAGCACGTGTTATCACTGATTCGTAATGGCTGAGGCTGCTGATAATTTGCAGTTTGAGACAGATGGCAGCCTTGAGTGGATTCCGGCCTCCCTCTGCTATTGGTCAGGCTTGGTTTCATATCACCACCTTCGGGTCAACCTGCAGCGCTCTCTGTAGTGTCAGTCCTATGCTTGCTTAATGGATGTTTCATTTTTGTTCACCTTCAGGATAATGCTACATATTCTACATTTCATGCCATTTATTTATGAACTTTAGTGATTTTTGCTGGAAAAATAATGAGAAATTCGATTCAGTTCAGGCACACACTACATCTGCTTCTCTTTATCAAAATTATTCTTACAGCGTGTACTTGATTAAAGTCCAATTCATTTTTATTAAATGTATTATTGTGTAATACATTGTGTTATCTGTTGGGGCAGGTGGGTATGGACCTCCTTTGCCAGCAGGCCGGGGAACACCCACACAACCTCCATCCCCTTTCAACGCATTCCTGGTCACGACCCCCGCGGGCAGTTTCGCTGCACCTCAGGGCTATCCTCAGCAGGGCTATACCACAGCACCTCAGTTTGGTCAGTAATTCTGATACAACTATTAATTACGTTGATGTAATGAATGCATGCATGCAGGATCAGATATACAGCAATAATATATATATACAATTTCATTATGGAAGAATGATTTACAGGTTGGTTTTTGTTCAGAGAAACCACAATCCTAAAAAATAGCCCCTTAAAATATTCTGTATTAATAAACAAGTAATGTAAAAGTTATGTAAGCCAGTATCAGGTTTTACAGACAGCAGTGCTCTTGCTGTGGTCAGGGAGGAACCATCACCTTATCAGAGATGGACAGCGGGACATGCAGCTACCCGACAATAACATGAAAGGCCCATAGAGGATGTCAGCACATGCTAGTGTTTTGTGAATCATAGTTAAAGTAAGACAAAGTGTAGGAAGAAGCCCAGATCTATCTGCAAATACCTATGCAAAGTGGATAACACAATTTGTTTTCATAATGCATAAAATAATAATTGTTTTAAGTTATGTTCATAGTTTCTGGCTCAGCTTAAAGACTCCACTACTCCAGCTTTGTTGCTCGATCAGAGTTATGTGTTTATAATGACTTCCTACTACACAGTGTATCATAAAGCAGTGTTAAGAAATAATCATTAGGGAAAAACCTAACCCACTGACCTTATTGATCTCCAACAGGTTACAGTTTTGGGACACCCCAAGCAGACCAGTATGCTCCACAGGTTCCTCCTCCGCCCACCACTCCAGGAACTGCACCTCTGGGCTTTGCCCCTGCAACCACACCAACTCAGGACTTGAGCAAGGCTCCCACTGGGCAGCCTGACTTCCCTTATAGCCAGTATGGTAAGAAAGACATTGTGCATAAAGCCGTTTGCTGCCTACTTCTCTCCCATTTGATTTCATTTACTCCCTGGTGCTGACCATCTCCGCAGAATTGGGTGCAACTACAGTTGGTTTAAGTTTTACCACAGCCCTCAAACAAGCAGGAGCTTGCTCGTGGTTCCATTTAGCTTGAACAGCTACATATGCATATATGCTTCTTGCATACATGAAAACCCCTGGTTGTGCTGTGAAGATGCTGCTGAAGTTTCACCATATCCAGGAGTCTTCAGCAGTCATTTCTGTCAGGTTTCTCTAGTTGGACTTTGGATTGGTAGGTTTGAATTAGATCATCCTGTCTTGCAATGTCTTTTGTTTTGCGTTTTTGTTTTCTTTGGATTTTTAAGGGAGTGCAGCCTTCTCCTAACTGACTGTACTGGGCGTTTGACTTGATTAAATTATTCCTGCCTTTTAAATTACTCCCTCCTGCACCTCCTGCTCTTTCTCCCTGTTGACAGTTTTGCTGGTTTCTTTTCCTGGTCTGATACTTTCACCACAGAGTGCAGGCATGAAAATATTAATTCCCATTGAACCATATTTCTTTAATTACCCATGACCAACTTACCAAGCAACCTAACCTATACCTATATTTTAACATGTTCACTGTTTTGTCTCACAGATCCTTGTCTACTCCTCTGTCCTACTAATTTCTTATAGTTTACTGGGTCATGCTGTGGTTTGCACCATACTTTTTAGTGTAATATAACATTGCGTTTGTGCTGTTATGTCACAGTAGTATTTCTCCTCAGTCTCTATTGAACTTGGAAACACATTTCACTCTCTAGTTATTGTCTAGGAACTTAAAATTAGATATTCCATGATTCCACTTAAGTGTTGATGTGTTAAATGTCTTTTTAATTTCTGAGCGTTAAAGCCATTAGTGGGTAGCTTTTACAGTGACATACTGTATGCTAATGCAGGATTAGGAGCCCGAGATCACGCTGAGAGCACAAATGGAGGGTTTCAGCTCTGAACCATAATGAAGACAGATACTGTGAAAACAAACCAGCATCCAGGGAAAAGGAACAAGCCTTTTGTTCACTGAAGATTCACTGATTGCGAAACATAGACACACTGTCGCATAAAACAGATGTTCATCCAGGTCCTACATTCAGTTTGCTGGCTCGCTGGTACATTTCTCCTGACTTGGCTTACAGCTGCTTCAGTGTTCAACCTACAGCAGTCATGTGACTGTCATGACAGTTGCCCATCGTGTTCAGTGTTTTCCTGCTTGTGCTTACCTTCCATTAAGCTTTTAGCATTTAGTGTCTGCTGCCTGTAGTTTAGGCCAGTAATCACAGCAAGTAACCACAGCTGACAGCTGCAGTTTCTTTTGTGTAAATTTCACCAGACTCTGAATATTAGTCATTTTAGTAGTAGTGGTTTTATTGGCTTTTGTGGAATTGGGGCAATTACAGTATATTGTTTATGGTTAGAGCAGGTACCATGCTGCTGGTTTAGAAGTCAATTGTTTGATTTATACAGTTTTTTTTTAGTTTTTTAAAAAAAAAATTTAATTACTTAACTTGACCTGAAGATAAAACTGGCTCATTGTGTCTCAAGGCAATTTCAAGTAGAATTTTTGATATTGAAACCAGCCTAGAAACAAATGGCATTTATCAAAACATGTCTGTAAAAAGTCACATTTGATGTTCATAAACATGCAAAATCGCTGTTGTACTACTTTTGGTTTCATAGTTACATACTTCTCATAACGTTGTGTTGGTTGGAAAAGCTATTTTCTCACAAGTGATTTGCATCTTAGCATGCCATGCACATCTCACAATATTTCTTGGGACCAGGCTGGCACGATTAAAAATCAGACATGCTAGCAAATAGATCACAAACTGCATTTGTTCTGACTTCTAGATGAAGCACAGCAGTGATGGCTCGCCAGGTATAGAGCAGGCGCAGTAAATTAGTACAAATGCAAACCTCTGTTAGCTCAGTAAGGGGGCAAGTATGTAAAGTAGTCGGCCAGCAGTATCTGGGTTCAGTCAACCTGGTCTCCTCATCTTCCTGATAGGCTTGGGTAACTACCCTCAGGACCCTTCTGCCTACGGACCAACGCGTCCTTCTCACAGTTATGGTCAGGATGAGCAGGGAGGATATAGTGCAGGTAGGTGCCAGCATCGTCTTCTCCAACCACAAAAGTAGCTTTTCTTCAGTACTATAGTATTTATAGAGCTGCAACCTAGTTCTGCTTCTTTTCTTTTGCTTCGTGTTCAGTATTTTGCATGTACATTTTGCATGTACATACAAATTACTCTGTTTGCTCTTGTATAGTAAGACACAGCCACCTTACTCTAAGTGGAAATTTACATTAGGATTTGGCATTTGGAGCTTAAAGCGCGTTGTCTCCCTTAGTGGCTGTGTCTCTACAATACAAAGACTAACCATATTCTCCCTTTTGTCAACTCTCTCCGTCCGCATTGCTTTGCTGATTATAAAAGGATGATCTAATTGTCAGAAAATGTGTTCATGGTTGAGTTGTCTCTATGCATCAGCAGTCCATTCACCCGTTCTTTTCCCCATTTTCTTTTTCTACATTGTAGCTAAAGGGGGGAGAATGGAAAGAAGAAATAAAAAAGCACACAATGCCAGTTATTTTTCAGATTCTTTTGTGTGATGGTCCTGTTGGTATTGCTCCCCGTTTTTCAGATTTCTGATTCTTGTGATGTTTCTGGATCGTGTAAGCACCTTAAAAGACATCTTTCATTCAGAAATGTCTCTTTCTTCTATCACTCTTTCTCTCTTTCCTTTTACCTAGAACTTTCTAGTATGTAATGTATTAATTACTGGTAGCATTTCAAGAACCTAGTGTGAACTGGATGCTCCACAGGATGAATCAGGGCAGGAAAATAACCAGTCACTAGCAAGTTGCTGGAAAAATATTTGGCTACAGCTGTTTTTTGTATTTCACCAGCTATGGTTGGCAAACAAACAAAAATAAATCCTCCTCCCAATTTTGACTTGAAGATTCTGTTAAATTTGGGAATGTACCGGCCGTTTTTCTAGACCGATTAATTTCCTTCCCTGAGTGTTTATTTGTTTGCAAGCGGATAGTGCCATCCAGTGTCTAAACAAAAGAATTTGATGCAAGTTGCCCAGATCATTTAAGACAATCTAGACATTGTTTTCCTTAATGAAGCCCCCTGAAATTGCTTCACTTGAAATTAAATGTCCTTCTTTTTTTCTTTTTTAACATTGTTATGTAATAATTTCTAAAGGCTCATTAATGGAATACATCATCTAAGGTAAAAAAATCCACCACAAACACTGGAAAAAGTGGCTTTGGCAACACAAAGGAACCCCTAAACTTTGTCACACAAAATTTTTCCTTAGAGTATTTACTGTTATTATACACCAGCTAATTTATGTATAATTACAGCTAATAATTACAATCACATTAGTAGTAGAGAAGTAATTAATCTAATTATTTTATTTATATAATACACAAAAAAAATCTGAAAATAGCTTGTTTAAAAGTGATGTGATGCCTCTACTTGCAATAGCTACAACGTAGTAATTATTTATCTAAAATGAGGACAAATAATAACCTGTACAATACCTTTAAAAGTGTGAAGGTGTGGTGGATTTTTAACTTCAACGTTAACCACTCTTAATAATTTTTTAAAGGAGTAAGCCTTTTTCCCTTAACACAATGTTGCTTATTAAAGCCTTCTCGTCTTCACAAATGTCCTCTCTGTTATCCACTGTAGGGTACGGTCAGGACCTCACAGCCTTCAGCCACAGCTTTGCGGACCCCAGTCAGCAGACGGCTTCATATGGGGCCCCGACAGCACAGCCCGCTGCTGCCCCACAGCCTGCCGCCAGTGCGTTCGGCAGAGGGCAGAACCACAACGTACAGGGCTTCCACCCGTATCGACGCTGACCGCCACCTCTGAGGAGGGCTGTTGTGTAAAGTTCTAAAACAAAAAGAAGAAGTCAGGGAAAAATGTGACCTTGCTAAAAAGCAAAACTGGAGTTCTGAATCGTTTTGTGGAAATGTTAAATGCACACAGTTTGTGAAACAGAAACGTTTGTGAAAGGAGGGATTCCGGTAAATTCGAAAGGGGTGAAATTGAACCCAGGTTTTTTTTTGGTTTGTTTTTTTGCATAACTTAAGGAATATTCAGCAGAAAGAAGCTTTTATCCTCCACCCCCATCCCATGTTTTATAGTAGAATTTAACTACTTTGCAATAATTTTGATTGTCTGGTCAAACACTAGCACAGAGATTATATGTAAAGAGACTTGCATATAAATATGTATATTTATGGTGGACACAAATGAAAACAGGGTCTCAAGTTTCCTCAGCTTTAAATTCTAGGGAAAATGTTTTTATTTTTCATTTGGTGAATTTTGTTTACTTTCTGAGCCTTTAAAGTTTGTTTAACATGGAGATTATGAATATATATATATTATACACAAACTGTGCAATTTTTTAAAAAGAGAATTTTGTACTATAAATGTACACTTTGCTTGTTTTTTTATTTAAAGATGTAGACTTCCCTCAGGTGGCTGTTTTGGGTGCATTTTTTTGCACTTATGCAAAAAGACAAAAAAGGACAAATTATTACAAAAATAAATGTTTTAAGGATACAGCACTTGTCATGGATCTTTGTATATGGATGCAGGTATGTTGTGTGTTGCAAACCAAGTTTTAACAAATGAATGATGAGCCCGTAGAAGAGTAGACCAGCATTCACAGGTCACAGCACATCCAAAATGAGCCGCTGCAACCAGAGCTTTTCAGTTTCATGTAGAATATTTTAAGTACTTTGGTGTTTGACAGTAATACAACTTCACCTATTAATTAAATTTATTTAAAATGAGTTTTAAAAAACTGAAAAGTATGTTGGGGACAAAATTGTGTCGTATCATATCCGGGTCAATGGTTTCCTCAAGCTAGTTCCGCATTGTTAGCACATTAGCATCAAGCTATCTGTTCTATGGAGACAGTGGTGTCTGTCATTTACTTTTCCCATGGTCGTTCGTTTCAGCAGAGACGCCTCTTCAGTATAAGCGGGGACGTTTTCGTAGTGTTTGGACAGAACGTGTAAGCTGATAACGAATAATTATTCCACTGATGTAAGATTTTACGCTTAAATTGTGTAGTGGCGAGCTAGCTAACGAACCGCTCAACGGCTGGCTAGCTGGCTAGCCTAAACGCAAAGTTGCGAAAGCAACACTAGATCTTAATTGTTTTAGGTTTGCCAGGTGCAGTGAGACGTGTCCTCTTCTGAAGGAGTGAAGCTGTACGTGTACATTCACGCTAGGTTCATTAGCTGATGTGTCAAAAAAGAATAAGCGAAACTGTTTGTCCCTAGTAAAAAAAAAAAAGATTTTTACATAACCGTGGGTTAGACGCTAAAGAACAATGTGTAACGTTCCAGACAGAACGATGTCAGATGATCGACTGTTAGGTTGGGTTATTTAAGGGCATGTAAACAAACCTGGATTGACCATGTTTAAACTAGTACAGAATCCTCACTGAAGGGTTTTAGTTAAGTTCCCCTGATTGAGTTGCTAATCTTAACCCCTAACTGATGTGTCCTAAATAACCCAGATACTTTACTGACGTACTGCTTAAGTCACATCTGACAACCTGTACTACTGAAGTACTACACTACCATTAATCATGCTTTCACTCCACTGCACCTTTTTGGCAGGTGTATTATGTGAACATGACCTGCAATGATTTATTAATGAGTTTAACCCGTGAAACAGTTATTGGCAAGTATGTTTGCACTACTTAATAATTGTTTGCGATCAAGTACTTTTTTTTTGCCATTTTCAGATCAGTAACAGATTTTCTTTGTGTTCCAGCCTTTACAAAGTAAAACCCAATGCTGCCTCTTAAACTGTATTAGACCTCTTACCGTTTCTGCAACAACTTAAAGACTAAAAAGTGTTTAATCTATTAAATTGTCTGAAAATTTGCTATAGCAATGATCATTAATTGTAATAAGCAAATCAGAGATAAGTTGTTTAGATGGTTGGCAATAAATTAAATTATGTATTTTTTTTTAAAGCTTGTTAGTGAGTTTATAATAAACTATGCAAAGTAATGTGTTACTAGTAGACCCTTAGCCTACCCTATCAAAAGTAGATACATGAGCAGTAAAAGTACAATGTACAACTGCCTGAATATAGTTCATGAAAGTTGATTTTCAATTTGTAACAACAGTTTTACACACACCTTTATTTTCTGCTTCAACATGTGCTTGTTTACTCAAAAAATGCTTAAAACAAAATTCAGATTGGGGCACAAGTCATGTGGTTGCTTGTTTACAGATATTGTACTTACTGAATAATGATTTTGTCATTAGGAGACTGATAGTGATTCAATTAACAAGTTAGGAGTCGATCTATGTTACCTATTGTACATTTCTTTAGTTTGTCCACTGTCTAGGTGGTACCCATAAAAGGAGAAAACAGACAGACAGGATGTACTCAGTATGGAGCTGGTTGACACATTTCCGTTGTGTCATTGTGTACATACACACAAGAAAATTAGGGAAACATACATTGTTAGGAGTGGATACAAATTATACAGTATACATTACATTTTCAAGTGAAACGATTTGGTAGATTTGATAACGTGATTTGGTGAAAAGTGCAGCTGTATTGTTGATGTGTTTTCTAGTAATGAACAAACATTTTTAGTTTAGTCATGAAACTGTTATATTTTTATTTATGCCCCAGCAACACAGCAGAATTATACAGCCTACAGTAAAATGTGGAGGAACAGTGTAACATTTGCCACAGTTATGACACAGACGTTGTGTTGCGTGGTGTGCTGAAGTGTCAGTCGAGCGACTGAGTCACAGAAAGTCAGATAGTCCATATCAGAAAAACTCAGCTGGAAGTGTGGGTGTGGAAGAACATCAGCTCTTTGATGAAGAAGCAAAGGGATGTTTCTCCTGAACAGGGTCATTCCCTCAGTAACGGCATCACTGTTTATAGCTTATCAGCATAGCTTAGATTAGCTTGGGTCTGGTGTCTGTTTTTTCTTATTAATATATGTCTATTTAAGGTATTTGTCAGTAGCTCGTTCAACTTTAATCTGGTGTTTTGTAGGGTGTCAGGTCTGGTCGAGGGTTGTTGAACGGTTAATGCACAAAGTAAAGAGGCTAAAAATTGAAGACAACTCAGAAGACGGCCAGGAAAGGTATGTGCATTGATTTGCAATCTTGTAACTGCACCTTTATTACTAATTGTCACAAATGAAACATTTTAACCAAATGTATTTCCCTTGTGTTTTCCACCAATATAGCTTGTGATTTATCAACCACCTACCATCATCATATTTGGTATACTGATATACTGTACAAAATGTTTTATTTATAGAAACATCCATCAGCCCTGCCTGTCAGCAGAAATTGATTTGGGTAACGTTTACGTGTTGCCGTCAACCTGTGTTTCTGATATGGCTATTGTCTGAATTACTGATCAGTCTTGGTGTCTGTCCACAGCATCACAGAGGCACTGGCAGGTATGACAGGGGTGGACGAGCTATCGGACAGCACAGAAGTGGTGGAGATGGAGGACGTAAATTCCACGCAGTTCCATGTAGAGAAGCACACGTGGGATGGCCTGCGGCAGATCATCCACAACTGCCGTAAGAACAGCGGCATAGTTATCAGCAAGGCACCACATGACTTCCAGTTCATCCAGAAGGACGAGGCCAGTCCACACTCTCACCGCATCTACTACCTTGGTGAGTTGGGGGAAGTAAAAACTGGCTTCTAACAAAATATATAAATGCTCAGTGGTGAATAATGTCACAAATGGTACTGTGGATTCAGTCACTTTGAATCTGAGGACACAGCTGGTGAGTCAGCGTTTCCAGCCTACAGTTGTTTTCAGGTTTATTCAGTGTCCACATATCTACAGTGAATCAAGTCATTGTGTGCTGTAGAAAACCAGGAATACTGATTTGCTATGTGGCATTTTTTTTGTTTTCATATCTTAACGCTATCATGCACAGAATTTCTCCAAATTGGTAGTTGTTGTTTGCTCCCATGTCTCAAGCTGTTCGTCCTGGTGTGTGATGTAATTTCCACGCTTTTGTCAAGTGGTGGCTGCAAGATGTGTGTGTAGATGTTGACTGAATTCAAAAGCTCAAACCATAAACAGACTTTCCCCACTGCGGGACGAGTAAAGGCTTGTATTACTGTGAAATTCAAGGCCAGCATACACTACTTTAATTACAATGCTCATTCACTGGAGTGCTCTTGCTCCTCCGACTGCATAATTGAAATACATCAATATGCGAAGAAGGATACGTTTCAGCTGTGAAAAACCTCTGCTTCGTTTTCTAAAGCTGATGTCTTGAAGCAGCGTTTTCTCATTCAGACACGTAAGAGGCTCTGCTGACAGACACTCTGCTGTGTGTGTGAAAAGGCATCTGTGTTTAACACTTTGTTTTGCTTTTCATCATGGTATATCAAACTTTTTTTTTTAATGTAAAGTTTTATAGACTCAGTCGATACGACAATGTACGCATGCTCAAAACAGATGAGTATTAATCAGGTCATGGTATCAGTGTTTGTGTTCCTCCCTGGTTTAATAACTGGGTTATTTAAGGACATGTAAACAAACCTGGATTGACCATGTTAAAACTAGTACAAAATCCTCACTGAAGGGTTTTAGTTAAGTTCCCCTGATTGAATTGCTACTGTTTATAAATCTGTTAACCACTGATACATCTTGGTTAATGAAGTAAATGTCTAAGTCGAGTGAAGTTGGTAGACATTGTAGCACTATTCTATTAAGAGATAATTCACTAATGTAAAAAGTATTTACTGAAAGCTGACCTAATATGTAATGTAAATGTATGCATTTGTTTTACAATGCAGTTTGAGCATTGTTATGCAACTGTCGTTATCAGCATAGTGTTTTGTTTATACGTGGTAAATACTTGCCTTATAACTGCAATTATGATGTAGGCTCGAGCTTTTATTCTATTATGTTTTAATGCTTTATTACCAGGCTCGTACATTCGGTCTGTCTTCTCCCTTCATACAGGAATGCCCTACGCCAGCAGGGAAAATGCGTTGCTCTACTCAGACATTCCCAAGAAAGTCCGCAAAGACGCTCTGCTGGTTTTGTCATGGAAACAGATGCTGGATCATTTTCAGGTCAGTTTTTAGATTTTTTGAGATTTTGCGTCTAAGATCTATTAGCAAAGGTACGTGTATATGTGGCTGTAACGTAATGTCTTCTTATCGTTTGTTTTCCATGCCCTGAAAAACTGTCTTTGACCTTGACCTCGGTCGACCAGCATTGTCACATTGTGTGTCTTCCTGTCACCCCTGACCTCAGGCCAGCCCTCACCATGGAGGTTTCTCCCGGGAGGAGGAGCTCCTGCGAGAAAGGAAGCGTTTGGGGGTGTCTGGTATCACTTCGTATGACTACCATCGACCCAGTGGTCTCTTCCTGTTCCAGGCCAACAGCAGTCTGTACTACTGCCGCGATGGTGGAAACAGCTTTATTGTGAGTTAGAGACAGTGAAGTACCCTTAATGCCACACACAACAAAGGGCTTAGTAAATTGCCTTAGTAAAACCTGGATTATTGGGGTTAATGTTTTTAATTAATGGGATACCTTTTATTTATCATCACTCTTTTTGAACTGTACATTCACACTGTGTTTTTGTACAGACTTCTCCCATGAAACCTGTAGAGATCAAGAGCCAGAGTCCAGGAACACGCATGGACCCAAAGATCTGCCCAGGGGACCCAAACTTTATCGGCTTCATCAACAACAACGACATTTGGGTGACCAGCATAGAAACGGATGAAGAGAGGAGGCTCACCTTCTGCCACAAAGGTCAGGAATGAAACACGTTTGCTTCCTGTCACTTACCTACTGCTCTGAATGTTTTCCTCTGTGGATTTATTCTGTTTTGTTTTTGTTGTAGGTATTGACAACCCAAAAGAAGACCCCAAATCTGCTGGCATAGCCACTTTTGTCACACAGGAAGAATTTGATCGTTTCACTGGATACTGGTGGTCACCTGCCGCTCAAGAAGGTGAGTATGTTGTTGTAGTAGTTGACTACTACAAATACTATTATTAATGATAATATGAATCTTGATAACATTATGCGTATTATGACTCTTTAGTTGTACTGGTGCTTTTCCAGGAGTTTCTTTTTCAAAGAAAAATTTAAATAATTGTGATGCCTGATTTCCCGGTCTCCTCTTTGGTTCAGAGCCAGATGGTGGTAAGACCCTGCAGATTTTGTATGAGGAGGTGGATGAGTCTGAGGTTGAGACCATTCATGTCCCATCTCCAGCTCTGGAAGAGCGTAAGACTGATGTCTACAGATACCCACGTGCAGGTACGTGAGCACCAAACAAATTTGGCTTTTTATTGCTCCTGTTGTTAGTTTGGTTTGCATTAAAGCAGGTGAAACTGATTCACAATCACTTCTGCTTCCTTAATGGGCAGCTTAATATCCCTGAAGATGAACTGACTTATAATTTTGAAATCTTTGAAGAAGTGTATATATTTAATAAATGCAAATTTATTTGTGAGTAACTCAGTTTGTTTTTATTTCCAGGTAGCAAGAATCCTGCTATTACTCTCAAATTGGCAGAAATCAGGACAGACAGTGCCGGCAAAGTGAGTGCTTCTTCAGAGCCAACTATCTATAAATATCTTGTTGTGCTGCTTGTATAGATGCAATAAATTAAATGTCTCCATCAGATTGTCAGCACACAAGAAAAGGAGCTGCCAGTGCCCTTTACGACACTGTTTCCCTCTGCTGAATACGTCACCAGAGCTGGATGGACAAAAGATGGCAGATAGTAAGTTTCATCTTTACTAGGTAGAAGAAACATACAATGCTCCAAACCCAGACATTGGCCTAACATGTTACGTGTCTCTCACCTACTCTTTTTTTATGTGTTAGTGCATGGGCTGTGATGATGCACCGAAGACAGCAGCGTCTCCAGTTGGTCTTGTTGCCTCCATCGCTCTTCATTCCAGTAAATCAGGATGAGGCCAGCCGGCAGAAGAGTCTGGAGGCTCTGGGAGACACAGTTCAGCCTTTCATAATCTACCAAGAGAGTAGCGACATCTGGATCAATGTGAGACCTAACTAACACATATATCTGCCACTGTCTTTAAAAGCAGAAAACCTTAATTGCCCCACTTAAGATTCCTCTAGAAATGAGGTTCCCGCCCAAACTGTGTTTTTAAATGTTTGTCCTACAGGTGCATGACATCTTCTACCCTTTCATCCAAACCAGTAATGATGAGATCACCTTCCTCATAGTAAATGAATCTAAAACAGGCTTCTGCCACCTGTACAAGATCACATCAGTTCTACAGCGGGGCAGCTATCACTGGGCCAAAAACTACACTCACTCTGAAGGTATGCATGTGTGGAAACCCAAAGCTTGTGTCACAGATTCTCTGTTGAACTGCATGCTATAGACGAAGCCATGACATTCATTCATTCAAAAGCATAAAGAAATTCATTTGAGTGTTCAGATGGGATGCACTGGGCACTTTATGCTACAATAAATCATATTTCAACCATTTGAACATGTAATAGTTAATTTAGGTAAACACTTATATAACAGATGGAAGGTAAACAGAGTGATGTAAATGTCCTCTTTGCTCCTGTGTCATCAGATGATTTCAAGTGTCCGGTGAAAGAGGAGGTGGCAGTAACAAGTGGAGAGTGGGAGGTACTGGCCAATCATGGAGCAAAGGTAAAGCTCTGCCCACATACAGTACATGTGTGTTTAAGGGCAGCTGATTTTTTACTGTGTAAATAATGAAACATAACTAGACACCAGTACTCTGTGTCAGGGGCTCTAATAACATGCTGACACAAAAACACTTTCTGTTTTACAGTTGTTAATATTTTAAATTAAAAAATGATCAAAATTATTGAGTACCGTAGATATTAAGTAATGTTGATAAATAAATCAAATGGACATAACCAAAGCAACTGAAGTAACAGAAGCTAAAAATTGACCTTATTTTTTCTCCTTGGTGTTTGAACAGCGCTCATCAAGCCCTCAGATTTGGGTGGATGAAAAAGCAAAGCTGGTTTACTTCCAGGGAACCAAAGACTCTCCTCTGGAGCATCACCTCTATGTGGTGAGCTACGATACGCCGGGTGAAATCGTCCGACTCACCAAACCTGGGTTCTCCCACAGCTGCTCTGTTAGCCAGGTAATGAAACACAGCATAAGGAATTTTAGATTAGCATTTTATTTTATGTTGGTAGCCGTTGTTTGTAGTGCTCCTCTCTTGTATTCTATACGTCTAGTCCACATCATGTTACTGTCACATACATCCAATGTTGGCTGACATGTAGATTTTAAATGCTGTGAGTATTCACAGCAGGTATTTTATTACCTTCTAATGGAAAGAATGGTTGTTTGCATAACGTGCATACAAAAGCCCACATGGGTCTGATTAAAAAGTTGCTGATGAGCATGTGTTCAACCCACATTTACTAACTCACACTTTTTTTTCTTTTTTGCGTCACAGACCTTTGACATGTTTATCAGCCATTATAGCAGCTTGACGTCTGCACCCTGTGTCCACATCTACAAGCTGACCGGTGCAGACAGTGACCCGCTCCACAAAGAGCCGCTGTTCTGGGCAAGCATGATGGAGTCATCTGGTACCGACATTATTAGTCCATTTTAATGTAACATTTGAGATGCACTGACCCTTATCCAGTGACTCGTGAACGTGTGTGTTGGACTAATGCTTTATGCGTCTCCTGTTTGTTTCCAGCTTACCCATTTGAATACAGTCCTCCAGAGATCTTCAGCTTCACAGGGAAATCTGGTTTTGAGTTGTATGGCATGTTGTACAAACCACACAACCTAGTCCCTGGTAGAAAACATCCCACAGTCGTCTTTGTCTATGGGGGTCCTCAGGTTTGACCTCTTGTTTTGCTTAGGCCTTTATGCAGTACCTTCTCTGACCCTTTGTCTGTAGTGATTGATTGTAGCGTCTAAGCTTTCCATGTGCTAATCAAAGGTCATTCAATAGCAACATGCTAAGATAATGAAGTCAGGTGGTCAGCTTTAAAGAAATCATATTTGTGGTTTTGATTTCAGGTGCAGTTAGTGAATAATTCCTTTAAAGGGGTAAAGTATCTGCGGTTGAGCACGCTGGCATCTCTGGGTTATGTTGTGTTGGTCATCGATGGACGGGGGTCCTGTCAGCGAGGACTCAAGTTTGAAGGAGCAGTGAAAGACAAAATGGTATTTATCACATGAATAAAAGACACTGACTGAGACAAACATGTATTTCTTTGTAATTTTGAGGTTTAAAAACATAGTTTTTTAAAAAATGTTGCTGTTTCATATTTTATGAAAGGTGAGTGGTCTTCCTGTTGTCGTCCAACCAGGGTCAAGTGGAGATTGAAGACCAGGTGGAAGGTTTGCACTACATAGCTGACAAGTACAAGTTTGTGGACCTGACTCGTGTAGCCATTCATGGCTGGTCATACGGAGGCTTCCTGTCTCTCATGGGCCTCATCCACAGACCCGACATCTTCAAGGTGAAAAACGCTTGTATTTAACAGTTTGTGCTAAACTGGACCATTTCACAGTTGGTGTATGAGCAAGATGAAATTTAAAAGGGTATTTTGGTCGCCATGTTGAATTATACACGTAAGATTATGTTTGTGTGTTTATCTGTTTTTCTCCATAATGGTAGATTTGTTTTTTTAAATTTTTGGTAGGTTGCTATTGCAGGAGCTCCCGTGACGCTGTGGATGGCTTACGACACCGGATACACAGAGCGCTATTTGGACACGCCTGATAAAAACCCGGAGGGATATGAGGCCTGTTCTGTTGCCCTGCATGTCAACAAACTCCCAAATGAGTAAGAACAGTGTATTGTTCTGTAGTTACCTTGTATGACTGTGCAGTAAATAGCATCTAACATAAAAATATGCTGTTAAGTTGTAAGTGGTAATGTTTCTGTTAAACACAGGCCCAACAGATTACTGATCCTGCACGGATTTCTAGATGAGAATGTGCACTTTTTCCACACTAACTTCCTGGTGTCTCAAATAATTCGGGCTGGGAAACCATACACCCTGCAGGTTGGAGGATTTACTCATTATTATTATTATTATTATTATTATTAGTAGTAGTAGTATTTTCTGATGTTTATTTATTTATTTGGTGGTTTCCTGTGTTTCCAGATTTATCCCAATGAGCGACACAGCATCCGATGTCCAGAGTC
The DNA here is from genome assembly GCA_030770545.1 of Macropodus opercularis. Lineage (NCBI taxonomy): Eukaryota > Metazoa > Chordata > Actinopteri > Anabantiformes > Osphronemidae > Macropodus > Macropodus opercularis. Next base: position 6,330,957 of record CM061092.1, read on the forward strand.
CGGTGAACATTATGAGATTATGCTACTGCACTTCCTCCAGCAGAACCTCTGATAAGCCTTTTACGCACACTGATCTTCCCTCCTTCCCTACTCCTCCATTTATTTAAGCCTGCATCTATTTCTCTTATACTTGATTTTATTACATGCTAAATGCAAGCTATGCCAAACCTCATCTCACCTCAGCAGTTATTTGTCTTAAAGGTGCTGCTTCACTTTAGCATCAATAAATCATTAGAGGATTGATATTCAGATATCAGATTAATTACTGTAAATAAAGTACATTTTACAATGGAGGGACCACAGACTTGATACAATCAGAATGTACCGTTCGCCCATAACGAACAGCGAAGGCTGAACCTTACAGAGATTCTAGACTCTTCTAAATAAAAAAATAAAAAAACCCGCCAAATTCAAATGTGAGGAATATTTTTATTAGAAATGTTTCTTAATGTTCCTTTTAACAGCAAAGCAAAAAGAGAGTAACGGATCCAGCTTCGTGTGAGCTTTTCTCTTTGTGTGGAGCATGCGTAATTAGTTTCCTGTTTCTGTGAACGCTGGAGAAGTTATAACTGTAAAGCTCTATAAGAGCACACAGTCAGTCTCTTAACCCTTTTTGTCACCTTCTCTTGTTTTGAAGCTGTGCTTTTGTGCGAGTGTAAGAAATGTTTTGTGTAGTTACAAGATCTACACATTTTTTTTTATTGTGGTATTAAAAATATTTTATGGATTCAGAAAAGGTAGACCTATGTAGCGACCCGTCACCTGCTTTGATTTTCTGGGAGCTTCTCTTTCTTCTGCTGCTGAGGAATTTTGCACGTCTTACATATTTGCCTTGGTGCCAACGAACTAAACTATGTTCTGACACAACTGTTGGCAGTCTGAGGTGCCTTGCAAGAGCTTAAGAGGGCCTGCTCATATAGTATATATCAGGGAATCTGTCTGAGGACCTATGACAGTTAAATGCCTTGTTACATGTGTGTCTTCTGACCATTTGTACAACAAGCTTCTTTGACTTGCACACAAATAAAAGTACTATCAAATATTGAGGAAATAAACAGAAGTGAAGAATTGTTTTCATCCTCTGACCAAATAAACTGTATTGTTTCAAACTGGTTTCTGATGGATGAAGCTGAAAACCTGATACAGTAAGACATAACTTTTTTTGTATCTGAGATAATGAACAAGTTTAATCCACATCAGTTCAACTCAATTAACTCAGACTTTAACAATGTTATAGCCTTTGGCTACAGTGAATTAAAATGTCTTCAGCAAAGCTTTTAAGTTGCCCCCTGTAAAAAATGTAGAACGGCCACACCCAACCTCAGCTTCCGATGCTCATCCAGGCGGCTCAGAGAGTCAGAAACGTTTATACAGATATTGTATATACCCTGCTGTTTGTGTGTGTGTATAAGTATGTATGTATGTATATATATATACTGTGTGTGTGTGTATATATATATATATATATACACACATATATATATATATACACACACACACACGCATCTAACAAAGGAAAAGAAAATGCTTGAGCCAGTTTTGGATTCATGAGCTTCATGTCAAAAGTCAAGTAAATTTCACTTCACTCCAAAATGTTATTTTTGGCTGAGGGGGCTTTGACGTGTCTGCCACATACTCCAAGTTCAAATTTAACTGCATTTTTACACTAAAGCTTCTGGTTATACACTCGAGTGTTTTGATGTCTCTTCATTTCACCATTTCACCGACGGGGAGCAGTGTCGCTGAAGTAACCATAGTTCAGTTTCTTGAAAACCATGACACATCAACACTCATTTACTGTACATGAAGTGAAGTGCTGGACAACAAGACGCTTTAATTTTAGTTCTGCTTGATCTAACAACAACAAGCATTAGAAGAAACAACATTTAGATTTAGTGAAGGCGCTTTTTGTATTAAATATAAATGTGTCATTCTTGACTTCAGTGTAAATTTGTCGTGTGACTTAAATATTTGACGTTAAGAAACGTCCCCCTTTCATTTATACTGAACTGAATGTTGGCTGAAGCATTGCACATTTTAAGTTTAGTCGTCTGTAAATAATGAATCCACTGGCTCATCGCTGTCTTGTCACTTGGTACCAGATTTCACGGTTCCTTCTTGAGACCTTCTTTTAAATGAAACCGACTTTGCACATGTAATCAAAAGGTTCCCCGGCACAAATGAAACACCCACAGCACTTAAATAATGTCTTGTTTTCAAACTTTATTTTCATACAAAATGTTTCTATAAATGTTTAAAGGAGATACTGTACATGAGTTATGTACAACATAAACACAGAAATATAAAAAAATAAGATTAAGCACAACCCTTATAAAGGGAACAATGTTGCTGTCAATGTGACACTTGATGATGACGTTCATATGGCGTAGCATAGAAATATTACATGATCCTGTGCAGGAGGAAAGATCATGTTTATTACAGAAAGACAATGATATCAGTCCTTTAGTAGATCAGCAGTATAAATAACTTGCTCAGTCCTGTCTGACGCTGATGATGAGCTCATTGCATTATTGCTGTAGGTGCTATCTTCAGAACAGTGGTCTTCAGAGAGTAGCTCTGTCCCTTGGCGGACGTCCAGAACATGGCTTGTCTTCTGAACTGCTGTCTCCTGAGCAGGCTGGGCCTTCTGGGATATCTGCCGTTGAGGTTTGACTCGCCGCAGCTGCTGAACCACCAACCCCCTGCAACAGCACAGTATTTGTGGTTTGTTAAAAACCACCACAGTCTTTGAGATTTATTCATAATACTTCCTGCTATAACAAATCGTCCTACCTGAGAACAGCTGAGCACAGTTAACATCAGCGGCGAGGTCGTTGTCACTGTCGGCTGTGGAGAAGGGAAGACCGGAGGCTCCCGTGCTCATGATTTCCTCCTGAACCCCAGATGGAGACTCCTGCTCCAGGTGAAGGGCAAACTTCTTCTCCGCTCCATCAAGTTGGAATCGATAACGAGCCGCCTGCTGCTCTTCAGCTTGACCTGAGAGCTCCACCTGCAGAATGTACCTGCCTTGTTTGGACACGGAGTGGATGTTCTCCAAGCCCAGCCAAAACTCACCTACAGCACAAGGAAATGGAAACGGTTGCACCAGTTAATTTTGTGTCTACAGGCGTAATGATGCAGGGCTGTTTTTGGACATGTTTGGTAACTGCTTCTCACCGTTCAGGCTGCCAAATCCTTTCTTGTAGCTCTCCCACTGCTGGTTAAAGTTCTGGGATCCATCCTGACGTTTTTGGACAACGGTCCAGCCTCCTTCTGTAGAGCAGAGAGTAAGTGTTGAGGGGATCATGCAGACGACTCTTCTAAGGCAACAGTCCAACTAAAGGAAACACCAGGAAGCAGCACTTGGCTCCTGCTTGACTCACCTGAAGTCATTTCACAGAGAACGTTGAAGGGCTTGGAGCCCTCGGGTTGGATTGCGTAGATGCCGTTGGCTCGCTGCCCTTGTACAAACAGGTCATGACAGTCTCTGGCCAAACCTGTACAAACCAGAGCACAGAGAATCCGTCAGGCACTGAGCCATTTCCCCTGAGTCTCGTGTGTCAGCTTTTATTACCTGCTGTCAAAATGGGAATTCACTTCGCTTGTCATAAATCTGCCTTTCAGTGTTTCAGTACATTTATGTCCTAAAACACACAGTATAGCAGGTGTGTTTGGAAAGTCTGCTGTCCTCATTTTCCCTGATCTTTGGACTGTGTGTGAGCTGATCTGCCAACAAGTCACGTATTGTAAATGTAGGTGCAAAGGTAGAAGACAACTTTTTGGTCTTATGTCACTTAGGGGCAGACATCAGGTTTCAGGTTTGTTTCTTACGACTGCTGACTGATTGATACCAACATTTAATCCCTCGTTTTGTGACGTACGTGGGGGCGTGCAGGGTGCGTTAACAAGGAATCACAAACTGTGTGATGAGTTGTTTTTCTTTGGCACTCAGCACTTGCCCAGACAACGGGAGTGAGTCACTTTCTTACCTAATGTGGCTGTGCTCTGCTCCGGCTCTCCCTTCAGCGCTGTCTCTTCATCTCTCCGTCTGTGTGACTTGACTCTTCTTTGTGTGACCTGAGGGAATCACAGAGGTGGTTAAAATACGCTCAAACGGAAAGAGACGCGTGCTCGCTGTTCCTGAATATCAGCTGTCGTCCATGCGGCTGTTCCTCACCTTGCTCTGCAGCGCTTGCAGGTGCAGGTTCTGCTTCTCTAGTTTGTCCTGTTGCTGCTTGATTTTCTCCACCAGATGGTCAATGCGTCTGTTCTGAGCTGCCACCAGCCTCTGGAAACAGCAGGAGTGTTAATGTGTTTTTACATCAGTCTTTCTCAGATGAACGATAAACAGCTCTCGGGTGTTTTTGTCTGGCTTTGCAGCAGATGTTCTACTCTCAGACAAATGTAACCATGTTTTAGAGCGTATCTTAAAGACCAACAACACATGATTCGATTGTCATCGATCTAATCAGAACAGGGTTTCCTCTCACCTGGATCAGCGACGTTCCTGAGTGATCGCTGTTGTTGCTGTCCAGCGCTGGCTCTGTGAGCACCTCCTCCACCTTCTCCTCCAGTTGGTCCATCCTTGAGTGGATGTCGTTGTTCTGCTTCTTCACCTCCTCCACCTTGGCCCTCACCTCCTCTGCCAGCTGTGCAGCCACCTTGGCCCTCTCCTCCATCTCTTCTCCTCTGGCCTTCAGAACCTCGCCTTGCTCCTGCTGCTTCCTCTCCAGTTCAGCCATTGTGCTGTTAAAGGCTTTCAGTTTGCTGTTGATGTCTCTCATCTGGGCTTTGGTCTTGTCTACATGCTCCTTCAGACCCTGACCCAGCTGCAGGAGGCCATGAGCCACCACGTTCATGTCGTCCCAGGAGGCATGCTTCTCCCGGGCTTGTGCAGGTTTTCGGTCAGAGGGGAAACCGGAACCAGCGTGGACCATAATCGCCAAAAGGAGGACGAGGAGCTGTGGCATCTTCATCTTTGTTGCCCTGAGAGTCCGCCTCACTGGAACACTGATGTCTCTCTGTAGGCTGTGTGCTGCTGAAGGGCATTGTGAGGCTTTTATAGCACAGTGCTGCAGCAGAGGTCTCCTGTGATTGGCTACTAGAGCGTGGAGGAGGCGTGGAAGCTCTTATAGTTGGAAGCCTTAAGGGGACTTGGACCATGATGCAATGAGACGCCTGAATTACTTGTTAACCACACACTAATACAGCGATTGACACGCACGAGTTATTTTTAAAACTCAAACTGAGCTTTTACACAAATGCACAGGTCAGATTAGACAACTAACTTAATAAGTACTATAAATAGTTCATTTTCCTTCAGTCAATTAATGGTTAAAGATCTTTAAAAATGAAATAATGACTCATAAACTCAAAAGTCTGAGCTGCAGCTCACTGATTTTGTTTGATTCTGCCCTGGTTATATAAAAAAACAACAAAATCCATACTTTTAATTGCAAAATATTAAAGTAGCAAGTTATTAAAGAGGGTAAATCTGTACAATAAATCTGCTGAACAGCGTTGATAAGCCACAGAGGAATCAGCTGGTTGCTTTGTGTCGTCAGTATGAATCCTTAACTCTGGAGTGTGAGAAGTAGGGGAAAGTTCAACCTTCAGGCCTTTTTCCACCATCATTCCTGACGACAAAATCCGACAATCACGCACACTCCCACCCACAAACCCAGACACATGGCACGTGTTGTGCTGATGAGACACAGATGACAAACCAAACACTAAAACACACCCACTATTTTTTTCAAGCAAATGGAAAAAAATACTCAGATCACAATTATTTACTCAGAGTTCAGTTATTATTGTTGTTATTTTTTTAAAGGTTCCATCCTTTATTAGATTAGGGTGAAAAAATATTGTCTTGTTTATTTCATTAAGTTAAGCAATAATAACACAGATTTGATCACTTTACTGGATTTTTGTGGGTTTACCTTTACAAACCAAAAGAAAAAAACAGTTTTAAAATTCACAACCAATGATGATGGTACATGATGGGATTGAACTGACAGCAGAGACTCGCTGCTAGTGTGCAGCAAAGAACAAAAATGACCATGGTTCTACTGTTTAGGACATAAAAGTCTTTGTTTCCTAAATCACAGAGTCAAGACAGAAACTAAAAGTAGAAAGTTCAGAACAGCTGAGACAGTTATTAAAGAAAATACACAAAATGAAAATGAAAATGAATTTATACGAACAAAGAGTTCAAAATTTATTTGCATAGCATCTCACACAGTTACAAAGTACAGTAAGATAAACAGGGCTAAAACTAACATGGACACATTTGAACCAGGACAACTGACTTAATGTTTGACTTAATTTAGCTTGTGGACCCTTCTGGTGTTTTATATAATCCCCTTTCATGCAGCAGAGGCCTGAGTGCTCTCCACAGGGGACTTTGACATCATGAGGCTGAACTGGGAACGTCGGTTGCTGCTGCTGCCGTTCTGCACGTACCCTCGAGCCTCCTGCTCTGAGCTGACGTGAGGCAGAGCACTGTGTGCCAGACGCTTGCTCAGCTGGTTTCCCTACACGCTCACTTGTATGAGAACACATTGTTCGACCTGTACGCGAGGTTGTGTTTGGATCATGCCTTGACTGGGTCAGTTACAGTAGTAAGTAAGTCGTGTAAGGATCTGATTTAAATATTAAACTGAGCTTGTTCTGTATTTAAGATTATTTAATGTTGAAGGCTGCAGTTTATTTCTGGTCAAAATTCTAAGTGAATTATTATTATTTCCCCTGACTGGTGTTTTGTCACTGAGCCAAATACTGTAAAGATCAACGATGTAGCGAACAATAATTCTCATTTCAATGGATGAAAAGACAATTTTACGCGTGCGAGGCAGTAAATGTGACACATTTGCTGTATTTAACAAGCGTGTGGGTCAGCAGGGCAGAGGACTTTCCCACAGTCCAGTGTGAAGCAACAGTCTGTAATTAGTCACAACGTTGTTTTGTTTTTTAAGCCCCATTCGTAACGTTGGGCCAGTTCTCATCTGCCCCATTCATATTAATACATGCGTCAGAGTAGATGACTGACTGCGGCCTCATGTCCAGTTTTCATTGTCACCTTATGTGTGACGCAAACATGCTGCTGGACTCAGAACACTGGTGTAAACTGTTGCTGACAGGCTGGTGGAGTCTTTGCAAACCTGTAAAGTTTTTCACGTTTTACCATTTGAAATCATACTTTCATCGTTGGTGACATGTTAAAAGTAAATTACATGTCTTTCTAGTCTGTTTCTGTACCCGTGTGACTGATGCTCCATCATCTGCGAGGCCGAAGAGGCTCACACGTTAAATTAGATGAAGTGTTATCGACAGAGAGACAGAAACAGGAAGTGAAGATACTTTCCATTTCTGACATATCTACAAAGATTCCTTAGGGTCAGCGTAACTGCGCAGATTGTACCAACACACGTCCCTTCTGATCTGCACATGAACAGTACGTGGGCTTGCATCGCGCTGCAGGATGGAGGGGGTAGGTGGTGATTGTAGCAACCAGTGGGTTAGTGTGCGAAAGGTGAGGGTGTTGTCACGTGTCTGGTGTGTTGCATCAGCCACACGGGCGCAGAAAATAGACCCAGGCTCTGTTTTGCAGCAGACATGCACAGCTGGAGAGGACGGCCAGGCTGCCAGGGAACTGAACTGAGTGGCACACAGCTCCGGAAGCGGCGCCGCTGGTTTTGAACTCGTGATCCTTAACCTCAGGTTTGTTTAGCAATTATCAGCCACGTGTAGCAACGAAGACAACACAATTATACAAACAAGAAAACATCACTAGCCTATAATTAGCAAAACAAACACTGGAGTTTGTTTTGATTACAAGAGCCACAGCAGAACAAGATCTCATTCATAAGGTCTGTTACCAGTCTATCCTGCCTCTTCCTCTAATGAGTTAATAGTTTAATAATCTCACTGGGCTTGAATTATATCAGCTCTGTGTGTAACTCATCCAGTTTCTTGAAAAGACATAATCAGCAGCTCTAAATGTCTTTGCTTTGTCCAGTCTTTATTATTAATTACTTAATCATTATGTCTCAGACAGTGCAAGGATTTCATCTGGCTCAGCTCCTGCTGTTTTGTTTTTGTGTTTTTTACAGGGAGGTTGTTGAGTCTGTTCGACAGAGGAGCGAAGTGTGTGAAAGGTGACTCTTTACATCTCCGTGCTGATGTCACGTGAGTTCATTAAAAGCAGCTGTTTATACACAATTCAAAGGTTGCTCCTCCATCCATTCACTTCCATCACACCGACCTTTTACCCAGATTCCACTCTCACACAGCATCTGCATCCTCGTGTTCGCTCTCGCTTTGGGACCTGCTGCCTTTTTGTTCTTACTATGCCGCTCGGCTGTGTGCACTTTAACCCAGAAAGCAGAGTTGTGTCCCCAGAGGCATCCACACGCTGATCAAAGAGAGTAGCTCAGTAAACCAGAGGTCGCTGGGTGTGAATGGGTTAAACACCGCTGGTAAACACGACACATGTATAGTTTTAGGTGAATAAATCAGTCCCTTAAGTTTGCTCACTGTCTCAGTTTCGTTTAGTACAGTGTGTGAGTTTACTGGGAAATAACAAATAATAAATTATTAAGTGGGACTGTGTTTATCTTAGTATCTGTGAAACACAGAACCTTGAGCACCAGTCGACTTACGGTTGGTGTAAATGATGATTAGCGTACATACATGTGCTGCTTGGGTGTAAATATGAAAAAAGGGCACTAAAATGTGTGTCTCTCTTTATCTTCTATCAGAAACTGTACTGATGCTGTGGCGTCCGAGGCAGAAGCATGCAGAGGAGTGTTGGGTGTGTCTCAGCACTGACCGGCCAGCAGCGTTCTGACGCGTTTAGTCTTGATCTTTGAGCCGTTGCCCGCGTTCACCCAGCAACTGGATGTTTTGTTTCTGTTCCCCATTCCAATAAACTGCAGTCCTCTGTAGACCAGAGGTTGTGTTTGTGTGACAACGTAGCTTGATGCACTTTTACACTGTGACTTCTTACGTCATGTCTGAACAGGAATGTGTGGAGGCAGGTCTGTGTTAGTGGCCCTCCTCTGGGTTGTAGGTCTGTTCTCTGTGAGCTGATCTTTCCCCAAAATGTCAGGAAACTAAATGGTACCGTTTATGAAACATTTCTAAAATGACATTGTTACTTTGTAAAAATCTCAACTAAATCAGCAGCTACATGTGTCTAATGATGAAGTATAAATAACTGGCCAACCTTTGATCTGTTCCTGAAAATAAAACCCAGTTGACCTTTTTGTTGTTGTGGCGTTAACCTCGGTTTCAGGCTACGCGTCTGTTTGCTCACGTGGGGCTGCAGCCGGTCACTGACCTGCTCCCTCCATCTCTTTACTTAACGTTCTCCTTGGCCTTGACCTCTGCTGTGGGACAGGTCAGGGCGTCTCACACAGTTCACCTTTTACCCAGAAACAAGGAGGGAAGCCCCGCACGGGTCCAAAACACTCACATGTTCAACACACATGACACATGCCTCCCTTTTTTTACCACGTGTACAAGGTTTGTGTGTGAGGATCTCCAAAGACATATTAGTACGATGTTTAGTTGTGTGTTTGTTAGAATTAATTGAACCATTCTTTCTTCTTTCTGTTTTCTGCTTCCTCTCATCTTAATTTTAATGTTTTCAATTCGTTTTGTTTTGAGTTTTATCACTGCCACAGTGGAAACTTTGAAGGAGCTTAACGAACTCCAGCAGCGTACAGAGCAGAGTAGAGTCTGTTCTCTTGCAGGACGTCTCTGCAGGAGGCTCATTAGATCCCAGCTCCCTGGAACGTTGCGGGGAAATGAGGCCGTATATTTGTCTGAATGCGTTTAGAAAAAAAGAACACGTTCTCCACAGGCAGCCACTGGGAAAGAATGGAGGCCATGTGATGATTTTACTTTCATTTTCCTGTTCCCAACAGCCCATTAGGGCCAATCTGTTCACCGTATACGATTCCAAGCAGAGCACAGTCTTTATGGGACTCAAACTCTGCTGTCATTTAAACCACAGTGAAGACGCATTGATTATGAAGATTAACATGAGCTGCATTATTTCTTTTCAGAAAGGAGCTCATTTCCCTCCTACAAGGCCTTGAAACTAATACAACTGTGTTTATGACTTCATCCTGTTTGGCTTACCTTCCACTCACCTTAGAGAAAACACGTTTTGCTGCCAGCGTTTCTGGACTTTGGTGCATACTCAGAGCTGATGGACAGGTTTTCTCCTCTCCCCATCCTGTTGGTACCACTCGCTGCTAAGCAGGGAAATTACTTTATGAGTTATTGTTCTGATAAAGTCCTGCTAGTGTTTGACCTCCAACTTTGTTTTTCCTCCCTGGTCGGTCATGACGTGCAAAGGTCTCTACAAGATACTATCAAAATTTACTCCCACACAAACTCTTAGTTGTGGCTCAGACACAGTGACACAGTAGAGCAGAATCCTGAAATCAACAGTCTCCCAGTTAATAACTGATAACACACTGCAGAGGTGAGAGGTCAAAGACATGGGCGCACAGATAAGGTGTGAAATGACACCTATAGCCACACAGCGGTTAGGAGAGAGTGGTGTTAGAAGAAAATCATTTTCTCGTTTAATACTAAAAAGCAAACAACATAACATGAAAACAAAACATTTCAAATCAACGCGGACTCAAGTGAGGAGGAAGACAGTATGTGACGTCCAGATTGTTATAGCACCGAGATCAACGCAATGTAAACGATGCCTCACTGAAAATAAAGACTGTAAGAGAAGTAGTGACACGAATATCTGCTGTTACTAAGTGATGAGCTATGTTGATCGTTTTCTGGTTTTGTCTGTGTTTCAGTCTTGAATAAAAACCAACACACTCATGACTCACAATCACAGCAGTCACCCTTTTCTCTGGCAATAAATTCAGTGCTCAACTCCCTCTGTGGGTGTTTTTCTGCCCTGAGATTTTTATTTGTTAATACAGTATATTAAGCAGTGAACAGCTCATAGTGGAGGTTTTATATCGCTTTTAAAACATCTCAGTTGGCTTCTCAAAATCCGAATAGTTCTTTTCAGAATAACATAAATGTTGTTGGACTTCTCACATTTGCCTATTCTGCAATTTCAGTAGGTGGTGTTTTAAAAGGTTACCGTTGCAGTTAAGCAGGTTTTAGCTGACAGCAGTGAAATGTTGAAACTAAACAGGCACTGGAAGGATGAGGATGGGTGTGTGTCTCCAGGGTCGGATGAAACAGAGTGCGACCTTCTGGGCTGCAGGTCAGACTGACCTGCAGGAAGGAGAAGCTATAAGGAGTTTTCTTTTCAGCGCCTCCATCTTAGCGCAGCTTCCTCCATCTGTACGGTAAATCAGAAAACCTCCTGCTAGTTGGTCTGGTTTTTTGTGTGACTTTCAGTGGGAGGAAAACAGCTTGACGTTAACGCTCAGGGTCGTTTCCAGGCGTCTCCCAAGAGAACCTGCAGCAGCAGGACAGCGGCGTGAAAAACGACAGTTATACTTATGTAATACAATATAAAGTAAAGCGTCAATCCTCACGTAATTATTATGAAACAAATGAATGCAGTCTTAATTCAGGGCCAATGCAGATGGACACTCAACTTATTCCTCTTTTTAGATGACGTTTAATAAACGTTTGTAAAGTCAGCATTTCACCAGAGGAAGTTTTGGTGGAGACAAACAGGCTCATGTTTGACGTCTGTTTCTCCAGGGTGAGTCAGTCTGACTGCAGAGAGCTTGAAACAGTTGAACCCGTCACTCTTCCTGTTCTGGGTCTGTGCCTGGACGTGGTGTTTTGACAGTGTCGTGTTGATCATTAATTCATTTCATGCATAAACTTTGTGCTGTTCCTGCTGGGTCACGGCAACCTGCCAATACCTGCATTGTTCACTGTGGTCACTGGAGAAACAGGCCTTCCTGTCCAACACCTGCGAGTGCCAGCGTGTCTTTGATATGAACTGTGTGGTCTGTTTCTCACACTTTAAGAAAAGTACAGTATGGTGACCCCATCCCTCACAGCCACTATTCCTCATAGTTCATATTCTCACAGAGGGAGACAGCGATAAGTTGCAGGGACCATTTTATTGTGTGGTAATTAGTGAAATCTAAATCAAATCCAGTTTTTACTATGTCCCTGTTGAAAAAGGAGTTTTACTTTGTTCAAGGTTCTCATAGTTCAAACCTTCACAGCCACCACAGTTTGAATCACGCGGTATCAGGTGGTAGTAAATGAGCCTTTTGCCAGAGTTTCTTATTACATGCATTTAACAGTAAAAAATAATTGTTTGAGCTGGAGGGAGTGGAAACTAAATAAAATCGTCCATGTTTAGTTCAGTGTTTATTTGGTTTCCATAGAAACAGGCTCAAAACAGATGCTTCATATCAGACTAAATAATGTTCCAGGTTTTCCTAATTATTTTTATAGATCAGATTTGGTTCAGGAAGACTTTTCCCAGTCCCATGATGTCTACACAACTCCAGTGTAGCTAAACCTTGTGTCTAATCTAACAGTACAAAGAGCAGAGGTGAGGAAGAAAAGAGACAAACTTAACAGGACAGCAACTTCAACTTAAATTAAATATTATAATAATATATAATTAAATATTAATATTATATAATATAAATATTAATAGAATATATAATTAAATATATATTAAATATTTGTATTTAATGTAGTATAATCTAAATGTCTAAAGAGGCAATACTGTGATTTTTTCATAGGACTGTAATCACAAACAAAAAACATGACTATAAAGCAAAAACATAAAATATTGTTTGTATTTTGTGGGGAAAACACACTGCAAAACACAAACTGTACGCTGTTACATAGACTAGACGTTAAATAAATGGTCAGCTGATAAATCACAGTCAGATTCCAACATGCTTTTAGAAAAAACTCAAACTGAACGACGCCGCCATCAGCTGCTGGAAGGGAGACAGTGCAGCTGCTGAAGCTACTGGGCGGCAGACGTCGCTCTGTTGGTGGACCAACAAACCATATATACAGTACGTGTGTGTGTGTGTTGTGTATATGCTACGTTTCATTTTATTTTTTACGTTTTTGTTCTAGTTATATTTGACACCTTAAACCACTTCTCGTCAGTTTGGCGCCAGATGACTAAACCTATGCACAAGTCCCTCCTCTCGGACTCCGGATGTTGTTCTCCATTGGTAGAACCGTCTGTCCGTCGTCGAGCTCATTAAGGCGACCCACGCAGCAAGGAAATGACCGGAACTGAGGGGGTTGCCTTCAAAATAAAAGCACAACATGCAACGCTAGGCGAATGTAATACTGATTGATACTGACTATCTTTCCAGTTCAAGACACGCCACAAGTTTCAGGTCACAAGCTTCTGCAAGCCTGCTTTATAACATGCTTTTATAGTTGTATGCATGTGATGATTTAAGTGTTCAGGCAACAGCAAAAGTATGTAATAAAGCAAAAGCTGATGTTCCTTTGTTTCAGCTCTGTGCTGCACGTTTTAGTAGACGTAGTGGAGGTTGTGTCATGTGATTATAGCATTTGTAAGAAAAGACAAACGACCAAAAAAGAAAGAAAAATGAAAGATACAAATTAAGTTACGTAAATACAGGCACCCAATAAAAAAATTTATAAAACTGGTGCTACTACAAATTATTAAAACAATGTAGTCATGCATTTAATACTGTGGAAATTACTTGTTCAACGTGGCAGTGTTATTGTGAAAGTCACCACCGGAAGCGCGCTAAGCAAAGCGGCTGGTGACTGTGGCGGAGCGACCGGAGGCGGAGCTTTACAATCCTCCTCTCAAACTTTTCGTACCTTCTCGGAAAGTCATGACAAGCGTCAGTGTGTCCGGACTGAGAGAAGCCAGAAGGTAAGAGCCCACAGCCCGAGGGATCGATTCACGCACTGATTAGCAGATTATTGATCGAACCACACACGAGGCTCTGCTTGAGTCAGGAGTCGATCTACTGATAAAAACTGACGCAAACAATTAGTGAAGCTTTTAATGCACATTTAGAAACTTTCTTGGCTGCAGTCAAATCGTGTTTGTGATGCTGTACCAGCTTCTGCGTCATGTTGCTTTCAGATCTCAAATATACTTATTTTGCACATTAAGCAGATGTTTCTTTATTCAACTATTTTTCACTACTTTTGTAAAGTTTGTATCATTTAAATCAGATCACTTGTGTGTGACCGAGTGACAGCCTTTGAACGCTGTAAATTATTGTAATTCATCGATTTTGATCTCAGGAGATGCAAAGACGTTGTGATCTATGATTTTAGCCAATGAGGTCCTAATATAAAGTCCTGGGCTTTTTGTTTTTGTGTTTTTTTTGTTGCACTTTTCGGCCTATTAATGTTCCACAAACTCCCGTAAAAGTGAAGTAATTTATTATTTTAGCCTTTGTTTTGTTCAATTTTTTTAATCGACCTGTTGCTTCATTTAATTGCTTCTTTGTGTTTTTCCTGTAAAGCTCCTATTTTGAAAAGAGTCTGAGGATTGAGAGCAGAAATAGAAGGAATCTTTTTCCTGATACTGTTGTGGGTGAGGCTTGTGCATGGGATGGAAATCCCCCTGACCTCCTCTATTGTGTGAAGTGTTGGACGCCCCTCCACCCTGCAGCTGATCTCTGGCCTGTTATTACACTGTGCATCATCTCTCGCTCCTCACTTTCCAGGGCAGGCTGTGAGATGCATTACATTTCAGTTTGAGTTTCAGAATCAGCGAGGCCACTCTCAACAGACGCTTAGTTAGTCTTGCTCATGTTTCTCCTGAGTGACTTTGACTTGCTACAAATGTCAAAGACGTTTCCAGAAGCTGCAGTGAAGTTTGATTGTAGAAAAACGTAAACAATACTTAACCAGGCCTTGGTGGAAGTCCCTGAAAAGGGACGGACGAAGAAACACCTTCCACAAAACAAGGGAGCTCTCCTTCCTGATGAGATGAGATGAAGGGAACTCGTATATACATTTAACTTAGAGGGTCTGAGAGCAGCTTGTTGGTTGTGTTCCTGGAACAGTGGCTGCTGATTTATAAATATCAGGCTTATAACCAGTACTATCATGTGCTGCATTTCAAACTACCATGGCCTGTGGTTCACGCCTCTCTGAACGGAATGCGTCAGGACCATTGCAGTATTCCTGGGAATTCATCCATTGGAGGGTTCTGCTGATTGGTTTCTTATGCATTCTGTGCCAATGCAAGAAGAAGCTTGCCCCTCAAAAGAAAAAGCGTGTTTTTTTGCCAGGGACGAAAGGCGTGACTGAAAGCAAGAAGTCAGACTTCCTTCTAGTATTTTGTATGTTGACAGCTGAAAGGTTTGCTAATAAAAGTCACACTGCATAATAAGTAAACTTGGGCCTTATCAGAGACAATGATGATCAAAAGTCTGTAGGTCTGGATGTAGCCGATGGTATTATTTTACAGTTGTAGGCGCTTTTCTGCCTCAAGCAGTGAAGCATCCTTGACCACTGAACTGTAACGGCAGCAGGAAGTGTACATGGTGAGTCCGAGGAAGACTGATCAGTCCGTTTCTCCACAGACGTTCTCAGTCTTACTTTACGAGATGTGGATGGTGGCTGGAGTGGTTTGCTGCTGGAGGGTGTCTGGCTCACCTCACACGTCCCAATGTTTTAGGTTTGATAAGAGAGGAATCTGTGGGAAGGGTGAGAAGTAAACAGGCTGCATTAACACTGAAGAGAAACAACAAAGGCTGACGAGGAACATCCTAACGGCGTGACAGTTTAAACTTCCTGGTTAATATTTTCATACCGTCATAGAGGAATGTTTGCTCATTGTCCCCCCACCTGTTTGAGTTTCTGAGACACAGTTAAATGTAGTTTAATCTGTGACCGTACGTCTGAATGTGAGCTTATCTGTGTTTCACTGCGATAGGCTGGTGATCTGTCTGCTTCGTGTCCAATGCTCGTGTGCCAGCTGGTAAAGACAATAATAGGCCTCCTCAATGCTGCCAGTAAAAGGCAGGAACTGTACATTTTCCTCTGTTGATTAACAGAGGATGTACAGGCCTGACATAAGTGAGTGAGGCAGGTGATGAGCGTAACGTCCTTGTGTTAAGCTCATAACAACTTTCTGCTGCTCCCACAGGAGAAACTGTCTCGTTGCAACTGGACCCTGGTATTTAACTTACTGCAGTCACCTCAAAAATAGATTGTAATTTTAGTTAGAGGTATCAGGGCGTCAGTGTAACAGTCTTCACACTACGGGAATGAATATTACTGTCGCTTTTAACTCAAATCCACTCATAGTAAATGACTTCCTGCCTGGGAAGAGTTCGGTTGATTAAAGTCTATATTACACGTAGCTCTGTCCTCCTGCATTTTGATAAAACACATGCTCTGTAATATTTTTAGCTTCATTACAAGTGGTTTTAATTTTAGGACGGGGGGTTACTCCGGGCTCAGCAGCGACATGATGCAGCGAGAGGAGAAACCCGGACTCATCAGTGTTGGGTCAAATATGACTCGTATTGAATTTATGAGATTATAGCATGTAAATATTAAAATTCCCATTATCTGTGATCGTTATTGCTTTGATGCATTATCTACCTTCCATACACCAGCAGACCCTCAGTGCTTTCTAAATACGCTAAATTCAATTTTTTAGCTCGTACCCATCAACCTTTTTATAACCGTGTTATAAGCTGTGGATTAAAAGCACCTGACTGGATTCTTTTGTGTTTAACTTAATGTTGTAAACTCATTATCTTGTATGTCTATATAAAGTTAGATTGACTGCGTTAAGGGCAGAACTTTGTTGATTTGTTTGTCGTGTGTGAAAAAGTCTTTTCTGTCTGTAGAATGTAATGAGAGTAATGTGATAAACTGCAGCTACTCATATTTATCCCCACTGTACATCCAACACCGTTCGACTGGGACGGAGAATATAAACATTATATCTGATGTGCATCAGATTAGTTTGATTTGTTTTTCAAGCCGTTGAGTCTGACAGTGTTGTAATGGTGGTGCACACCAGTAATTACAGGACGTGTTTTTCAAAGGCTGAAACTTATTCTCTGTGGTTTGTTTACCTTTGAAAGTTGAATCTTTATTTCTGGGGGTAACAATTAGTTTTAAGTGTCGGGCCTGTGTGGAACCTGAGAGCAGGAGGGTTTTGTTATAATCAGTAGGAACTATTTGAAAATGGAAAACTGCCAGTTTGTACGTGAGTCCTGTGATTGGAGCGGTTTCCCAAATTGCTCCTGAAAAGACGGGATGCTCCACAAAGGTTCAGCTCAGTGCTTTGAGAAACGGGTCTGAGTTCTGTACATGTCGTTCTAGTTTGACTTTCCTTAGTGGGTATTGCTTTTGTAGCAGGAACAAAACTATTTTCAAAAACAGCGGCTTCAGGGAAAAAGATGCACTAAAACGTGGAACCACAGCGCAGACTGTTGTGGGCGAGAACAAGGTTGCATGGTCGTACTGTGGTCGTCTTTTTGTTCTGGAATTGCTGGACCAGCTTGATCTAATCATGTTGAATTAAGTTATCTGTCCATTTCCTCTTGTTTTCATCAACTTGTTCCTCTTGGCTGGTTTTAAATAAATCTCATCTGTTGTGATCTTTCCTTTCACCCTCCTATAATCTGTCCAGTTATTTAACTCTTAATAAACTACATATTTCACTTGTGAGTAAATGAAAGAAACGCAACCGGCTGAATTTAAGATCTGTTTCATTAATGTTGGCTTTAACTAACCAAACACAGCTACAGTCTGTTTTTGCTTGGCTATTTCTTAATGGGGGAGGGATGCAATTACCAGTTAAGGAAATAATTAAAAAGTTATTTCGTTGTTTTCAATGGCAACAAATCTTCCATGAAAAGACCAAAACCAACATTGTGTTAGTCCATCTCTTAATACTGCTACACAAGTCCTACCCATTGAGGAAGGCTTGACAGACCACAGCTGGACATTAATTTCCCAAAAAAGAGCTGTGGGATTGAGGAAATAATGCTAAATCTGGAGCCAATCATCTCTTTGTCTCTTTTTCATTCAGATGAATAAGTATTTAGTGGGACAGTGAATCATGTTCATCCTGTTTAGACAAGGCTAATGCATCATCGACCCCTTGCTCTTCTTTGTCTTTTAATACTAAATCAAACCAGATTTATTATTTTTTAAAACCTTGCTCATTACTGTAAAATCATGCTCCACTAATTTTCTCTTTATCGGCAGTTTATTTATCCGTGGTTCTATCCTGGGATACATGTGGAATTCTGAGTGGGATAAAATGGGACCGTATCATGAGAGACTGTCTGTGTGGCCCAATCGGACGCTGCTCTCGCCACTGTCTGAGAATCGCCCTAAAAATACCAAGGTTAACTTGAGAACTGGCGGAGCTTGGGAAGGAGCCACTAATCGAACTGCGTGCACTGAAACACCAAAATAACCAAACGCTGCCCTGGTTTGGTGGCTTTGTTTACCCTACCAGACACTTTGGCCTGTCACCAGCCTTCATTAACAGACTGTAATCACTGACCTAAAAGGCTTTTAGCTGCTAATCTGGTGTGAGCGGCAGTGGTCGTAAATCTTGTGGTTTTATGGAGTAAAAAGATTAGATTTTTCTCTGACCGCTTCTCTGTGGTAAGAACCAAACCACGGCTGCTTTTGGAAATGCTGCACGTTGCTGTGATGCCACAGACTTTCATTTTTGGATCAAACCATGAACAATCTGTGTGTCACTGAAAAGAGTCCGTGGTTACATTCAGACTTTGCCTGACGCTGTCTCTACATTGTCCTTGTTTCGAAACACCACTGAGGGTGAAGAGTGGGCGCGAGACCTAGATCTTCAGTTACCAAGTCTGCAGTGGAGCCCGGTTTCCCAAAGCTAGATGACTAACGCTCGCTGACCAAACCAGTTGTTATCGCCGTCGTCTTCTTCTGGCTGCTCTCTCAGGGGTCACCGTGACGACTACTCCGTTTGCATCTAACTGCTTTCATAGTTATCGCACAGTTCATGTCCTGCTGCAAAATTACACGGTTACTAGGCTACAGTCATGGATTTACACGAGAAACACGCGTGATGGCAGAGAAACACGTTGCCATCGCTGTTTACGTAAAGTCAAAGTCTGCTGCAGATTGCAGGACTAGCAGCAAAGCTCGAAAACAGTAGCGTGGTAGCGTTAGTTCTCACTTTGTCATCGAGGGCAAACGCACAGCGATTAGAACTCGTTGCACAAACCTTCTGTGTTTTCAACTATTAACCTCGTGAAGGATGAGGTGTTAACCCTCACAATGCTGCGATTGTTAGTATCTACCAAAGATTACATATAAAGATTTGTAAATGGGGGGAATCACTAGCTCCTTATCTAGTTTAGCTCAAAGTAAACTAGTTTCTAGTTTACTTGGTTTTTATTTGTTTTATTTTGTTGGCTGAGACTTGCAGCGTTGAAGTGTGAAATTCTCTTTTAGCACAGAGGAAGTTTAAGAAAAGAATATGAAGCTGGTCCACATGGTCCATAGTCTTTACCTCCAGAAGCCTGTAAGTGTTTCCAGTGTTTACAATTATCAGTTGTTCAAGATGAAAACATGTATTGATGCATGTGTTTTCTTAATGTGCTTCATAATGACCCAAACACTGGGTGTTTGTGGAAAAGCTGCTGCCTCCATATGAAGTCATAGAAGGTGTCAGAACGAGGATCCACGGATGTGTTCACTTCAGTTTATTTTTTTACTTTGTATTCTTTCACTGAACATTTGTCATTATAACCTTTATTATATAAAAATGCTTTAGAAAATAACGTACACGTGAGTAAAGTAAGTTTGTATGTGTGCAGACCCCAGTCCCTCTGTCATCCCGCTTTGAATGACAAACACAGAGCGCTGCCACCTGCTGGTAGAGGCAAATACAGGAGTAAAGGCTGGTTCAAACCTCACACGAGTGAATCACTATATGATGGAAAACTGAATTAGAGCCCTCAAACATATATTTTCCACAGAAGCAAATCCATAGTCAAGGTGTGTTTCACATCGTGCGCCTTGTCATTACCTCGGCCATCTCCATCAAAGACATGCTAAACGAGTATAATTTCCAGAGGTGAAGGAAGTAACATGATAACAGACACATATTTTCAGTTGCTTGTTGAGGACAACAGAGGCTGACATCTGGTGTTGTTCTGTACTTGTGCAAATCAAACATCTGGAGGCTGCAGTTGCTACTGTTGAAGAATACAAATGGGACAGAGTCTCCTCTTAAACGCAAACGTGCAGAGCAGGTATCTAGGTCAACCCAGAGCGGTTTTAAGATGCCTGAAGCTGGTTTCTTCGTTAGAATACAAATGACTAAGATGAGGGAAAAGAGAGAGATGTGTATGGTTCAGATGAAAGAATAGTGGAGTACGAAACTCAAACTCTACAGAGATTCATATTTTCATGTTTGAGTCCTGGAGAGTTTGTTTCTTGGTGCAGAAGGAAAACAGGGCGTGTTCGCTCTGAAATTCAACGTGACATCAGGGCTGGAAAATGGTTAATTGGGGGAAACTGGATTTGTGAGCCCTGCTTTGTTTCAGGGAGAGGCCGTCAGACGTGAGGCTGCCTCAGCTGACTGGATGCTGCTGCTGGAACACGAACTGTGTATTTACTGTGTGCAGTTTTGGAAAGTTACAAAGCTGTAAACCGAAGTCAACATCATTGTTTCCAGAAGGAAACGTATAATGTTGCTATTCTCAGAATCTGTTCATGTTTGATCAGGTCTTTGGTTGTGTGGCGGTTGGTCATCTTTAAATCTTTACTGGATGCAAGACTGTTTCCAAGCGATAATGACCTAACAATCGCAGAGTCAAACTCTCATCTAATCTTACCAGAGGTTCTGTTGACTCACGTACAACCCATCACTGTTTACTGTTGCACTAGTGCCGTGACTCGACTTCCAGCAGAGTTCAGTCAGAATCAAAACTGTCTTTTGGTCGAGATGGTGTGAGATCAGAAAGCCGCTCGTGTTCAGGTAGGAAGTAACTGAAATGATCCCATGTTTACCAGCTTGCAAAATAAACAACCTGCATTGATTATTCTCAGGTTACTAACGTACCCTAACATTAACGTGTTGCTAAGATCTACAATAACATCTAGAGCAATATTAAAGACAGCCTTTACGTGTTTGGTCCTTCAGTACAAACTCTGTTAATGACGGTGTCTTTTATTCTTCATGAGAAACTTTGAATGTGAGCAGCTGATTCTCAATAGGAGCCTTCATTTCTCTGCTGCCAGACTCTGCCTCTTCATTTTAAGACACATCAAGTGTTGGACTTCACCAGTGACTTTACTGAATTCACATTTGGGGGAAAGGCGGGCGAGAGGCGGGTGGCGCTGAGCGAAACAACGAGGCCTCTCAAAACGGCTCGAAAACAGCGTTGCTACCAAAGAAGCATAAAGCTTCATTGTGGAGGCTGAATGTGCCCGATTGTGTTTGCTGGAGACTCTGGAAGGAAGAGGAGGGGGAGGCAGGACGCATGTGATGTTTGAAGTCAACCTGATCGTCATTTTAAAAAAGCGTTTTTTCATTTATACAGATGTCGGCGATGTAACGTCAGTGCGTGATTTGTGAAGGAGTTCGGATGTAGACGTGACGGAGTGGTTCTGCTGCTGTGGGCACACACACGTAAACACTTGAGTCCTGATAACACGCTATCTGACCTCAGCGTGATGCATCATGTGGGGTCGACCGGTGCTGCTGTTGCATGCCAGAGTGTGTGTTTGTTCAGCTCACAGTCTTTGCTTGTCTTCTCTCTGGTGTTTTCCTGCTAGTTTCAGGAAGCAGCTTTCAGGCCGGCCTGATGGGTTTCCTGGCAGGACCCCCCCACAGTTCCTACTGGGAGACAATGGGAGGTCTCCCACGGGGCATTAAGGAGTGTGTGTGTGTGTGTGTATTGTGATGAGGGAGATTTATTGGGGGAGAAGTGGGCTTCCCTTCAGGAAACTGCAGATTTATCCCAGCACCAGTCAGGGCCTCCTGTGTGTGTGATTTGTCTGTTAGTCCTAAATGTCCTCAACCGACATGAAAGAAATCTTCTACAGGGGATTCAATACGATTATGAGTAGCTTTTAGGTTTTAAGTTACCTGGGAGCAGTTACAAAAGAAGCCAACTTCATTGTTAGCTGTTCTGGAGCGTCATTTACTTTAGTAAAATGGACACTAAGTTAGTGTCCATTTTGCTGACAACTCTGCTTTGTGACGTAAAAACTGTATCTGTTCTGCACAAGTTTTTTAACATGTATTTATCATTTACATTTTTTTACGATTACTTCTCTGAAGTTGCTGTATCATAGGAGAGAAAACTGTCATGTCTGTTAAAATGTCATCAACATTTGTTCCTGACTCAAAAACCACGGCGTGACAGACAAACACCACAGCCATAGGAGCAGGTATTAAGGGAAATTAAAAGCGTCCATTTTGTCACAAGCACATAGTCCATGTGTGGCACGACTGAGCGCCTGCAGATTTCTGAATGGGCTTTTTCTCAGGCAGTGAGACAGTAAAAGTCGCTGTCAGCGGGAGGCCGCTCGCACTCGCTGTCATTCACACTGGGCCTCTTTCTCTGTTTGTGCTCCTTCATCGGAAAAGGGTGGCGCTGGGGATGAGGTCACCATTTCGAAGCCTCAAACTAGCTCAACATTTCCTCTCTCGTGATGGAGACTGAATGCAACGGCCCAATGTTTTGTTCATCAACTGCTGTCTGCTCTGTGGTGACCTCTCTGCTGAACCCAAGAGGAGAACGTCTACCAGCTGCATAGGACTGACTCCTCTCTCGTACTAAAGTACTGACCCACCTTGAGTATTTTTCTAGAAATAAATCTGTGTGAAATCTGCAGTATCCCAACAGCTGTAGATCGAATTCATGAAATGTTAGCTGCCAAAGACAATATGCAGCTCATTTGGTTTGTAAGCATCTTAAATCCTGCAGTTTGAGTCTGTAGACGCTGATGAAACCTATTCAGCGTGAAGTGGTTTGCAACAGCTTTAGGCCTTATTGTTTTGGTTTGACCACATGACCTGAATTTAGATGAAACTGTTCATGAGTTTGGGATTTATAACTTTAAAGGCCAGTGTTCACAATCAGGCATAAAGATGTTTACAGCTGTTTAGTTCTTGTGAGGTTGAATGTAAGTAAATTAAGGTGGTTTGCCCACAATGAGCTGACTGAAAATGTGTCTTTGTCTCACTGCAGCATCATGTGACTGTATGTGTGTGTGTGTGTATTTGTGAAAGTTGGCAGTGTGGCTTCCAGCTGGTCAGGACTCTGGGTTTACTGTAGAGAGAAGGAATGTGACTTCTCACTGCAGTCTGTAATTTGCTGTGTGTCATCAAATCTCATAGGAAAATAGCAAACAGCAACACTTGAGAGGAGCTTAAGTGTGTGTGTGTGTGTGTGTGTGTGTGTGTTTGTTGGTGACGAGTGAAATGAGAAATGTGTCATACAATGAAACGAGGGGAAAGATGATGAGTGGGAAGAAAAAAAAAAGATAAGCAAAGAATCCAGAAAATCAAAGTACCATTAATCCCAGTAGATTTACCAACATCAACAATTTCGTTTTGTGAATGAGACTCGGAGGCGACGCTTCTCAGGTTGCAGAAATCTTTGGTTTGTTGTAGCTGCAGTCTTGTTAGCTGAGCAGACGTACGTATCTCTCTCTCTCTCACATAGTTCAGGCCACTGAGTGAAGGAGACCAAGAACAAGTTTGTCTTGACTTGACTTAGACGAAGATGCCGCTTCCTTTACTCTAATGTGAGTGATGTTATAGCTCTGATGTGCAGCATAATCATGAGAATAATGCATCTTTGATGTGACGTGAGTGATGGAGTCCCTTTACCCTTTAAATCGCTTCATGCAGCGAGGTGAGATCCTGGGAAGCTTTGTCGTGTGCTGCAGCGTCACGTTTACCGTGGTTTGACCTGAAAGTAGAAGCTGACACCAACACTGAGGAGAAACAGAGCTGAGGCTGACGAGCAGGCTGCTATCAGTTGCACAACCTTTTTCCACTTCATAGTTTAATGAATCCATTCTGCAGAATAGCACAAATTGTGATTTGCTGCTGCAGTCTGAGCTCATGGATTGTGCGTCTATGTGTATGCGTGTGTTTTATGGGTTTTCAGTAGTCATCGAGTTAGAGGACGACCAGCGTGTTGCAACAGCATGTGTTACTGTAGGAATGTGCCTGAGGCTGCTGGAAAACACATCTGTGTGTGTCACTAGTAGAGTGAGCAGAAAACTCTGGGGGCAGGTCACTGCATCTGAGACTGTACATGTTTTTTGTATTTTAAAGGTGGAACACAACTATGTTGCATGTATCTCTCTCTGTTATTAAGAAGTGAGGTTCCCTGGATTTATACGCGCCTCGTAGAGCATCCCCTGTAATTTTCCTTGTAAATGTGCACACCTGTGATAGTGATGTTTATACTGTCACATTTTACGATGGTGTTGGAGCGTCTCCATACCTGCTCTGCCAATATTCAAGTCCCGTGTAAAGCCTAGTGAAAACCTTGCTGACATTTATGTCAAACTAGAAATTCTGTGATATCTCTGTATAGGTAATGATGTCAGAACAAGTCTTTTTTTTTTTTTTACATCACCAGGTCACATGACCCATCAGTCTGAGCAGTTTGCAGATGCACTGGCCCAACCGTCCCTCTCTTGGAGTACCGGAAACATTTCATGTCTCACATAAAAACACTACACTACTACAAGAGGAAAAAATTTGAACCATATGCCAAAGAACACATGGATCAGACTATCACATGTGCACAGCAGGCCACTCTATGGCATCTTCAGTATGGCAGCCAGACGCCCATAACTTGGTAACAACAGAGGTTATAAACCTCTGTTGTTGTTGTTGTTGTTGTTGTATTCGACTTTACTTAGTTTTCAAGTATTTCCCTCAGCCTTTTAGCCCATAATGTACGAGCAGCCGTCTGACTTCTTCTGTTTCTCACAGGGCTGTGTGGAGCAGGGAGCACCCAACCAGCCTGAACTCCAGCTACATGAATCCTTCACTGAACGGCTGAGGTACATTTCTCCTTAAAATGGAATTTGCATATTTTATTATGTAGGATGGCATGAATTTGTGGCTTTATGTCCCACCAGCAGCATGCATGGTATACAGGATATTACGTCTTCATGCATAACGTCATTATAACTGTTTTTGTACGTGGGTTAATATTTAAATGTAAAAATGGTCAAATGTAATTATTACCTATCACTCTAAACTAAAAACATGATTTTAAAAGAGTTTCTGAAATCTTATTGTGGAGTTCAGGAACATGCTCATATCTAAATTTGCAGATCTTTTCTCCTCGGTTCCATCAGACTGGATATGAACTACAGTATGCACAGCCACTCTGAGGTTCTTCCAGATGTTCTGTTGTGCTTAGATCATTACTTTGGTTGGGTTACTCTACGTTTGTTTTGGGTTACTGTTGTGCTGACACATTAATTGTCTCTGTGTGACTCAAAGTTGCAGTCAGGTTTTAGACACGTTTCAAGAAAAAATGTAGTTCGAAAATGCACCTGTCCACAGATTGGACTGCCACAGTAAATTGTATGAATAGAGCTGAGGGGCTGAACGCTTTGATGTGACTGCATGGATCTGTCAAGCGGTTTTCCATTAGTCAGGGGTTTTGGTAAATGGCAGCTCTTTCCTGCTGTACTGGAGTGTTTTATGTTTCCTGTCTGTCTGGAACAAACAGCAGAAGAAGCAGGTTGTTAACAGTGATGCAGTAGCTACTGTGGTTAAACACACAAAGAATTTGTGATGTGGATGCATTCAGACGTTTTGGCTTAATGTTCTTTGTTCTGTAACAGGTTTTCATGAACTAAGGCCTTTTTTAATCCATATATATGTATATGTATGTATATAAAGTGTTAAACTTCACCCTTGAATTCCAAATAGTTTTGCTACTTGTTTCTTTCATAACGTTGAAGTTCTACAATACAACAACAATATAAGTTTGTTAGTGTCTCCATCACGTGTTCTGTATTTTCACGTATGTCAACAGATATTATGCCTCGAAGACATGATTGATTTTGTTGCTAAAGGGAATCCTGCGGTTTTTCAGTAGAACTGGATGCTATGATGCTGTTAATGGAGCAGCTGTCTTGTGGTTTTGGACACTGTTCAGTTCTTTATTGTTGACTTTGTCTTAAGTTGTTTCTGCTGAAACACACACACACATTTATTTTCAAGCTTAATGACATGTTATGACTCTTACAGCAAAGAGTCTGGAGTTTTACAATGTGGATCCTCTGAATACTCCAGTGCTTGCAAGTGCTTGTAGGGAATAAAGGTTTACTAAGTAGTGACTGAATTGACCTACTACTGAATCCATTCAAGCTAACAGGCCATAAGAAAAAAGCCTTTAAGCCTTTTACAAGTTAAATAAAGTAAGAGCACGGAGCCACTTGGGCTGTTGTTGTCGCTTGTGGTGTAAAGCTGTTTTCCATTACCAAAAATATCTTCATGAGGAGCATGTGATGTTGATTCTTACAGAAAAAAAAGCTGACGGTAAAGTTTTTAACTGAATTGTGTGCAGTGCTTTAGAAATTAGAACTTTTCCTTCCTGTTAATCTAAATGCGCTGATGACAAATGCAGCCATGTCACAATATGTTGTCTTTACACAGGTGTTGATTTTGAAGCTGTGTGGTTGCTGAAAGATCCCAGTACTGAAATATGACTCAGTCGGTGCAAGTTAACCCAAAGCTCCCTGGTAAGAACCTGCATAGGTAACGTTGATGTCTGGGTCTTTTGTACTATGGATATTATTGTAATAAATCTGATACTGGCTTTAACCTGATGGTCATAGAAATATTATCACAGAAACAACTGTTATTATGTAACAAACATTGCATTATAAATTACTATACTGTAAACACACTGCACCATTATATTGTCACATTTTGCAGGTTTACTTGGTTTACTACTCACACACTGCAAATCCTACAACTTTACGCTGTTGTTAAGCAGCAACATTTTTTTTTAACCAAAGAACTGCTCGTTATATATGTTTATCAATGCCCACAGCAACTTTCATACATATACTTTACAACTAAATTACTGTATAGTGGTATAGTGGTGACAGTAAGAGCAGTAAACATGACTGGAAGACTTCAGCGGAGCAGGAAAATGTTTATACATGTATTATCCCCTTATAATTTAAAAAAATCATAATAAGTGCATCTCCTGTCTCCATCAGATCTGGGCACCCCATTTATCTACTCCAGTCAGGAAGTGGCTGACCAGCCTGCTTCCTACTCTGTCCAGACTCCATATGGTTTCCAGCTGGATTTGGACTTCCTTAAATATGTAGAAGAGATTGAAAGTGGGCACAGTCTCCGTAGGGCACCTGTGAACTCCCGCCGCTCTAGCCGAGGGGTCAGACTGTCCCAAAGAAGTCCAAGTGTGGGAGGACGTGCCAGTGGCTGGACATCCACAGAGTCCTTAGCATCCCCAGCTAGTGAGGATGGCAGAGTTCCTCCACTGCCACCACCACGCAATCGCCTTGGGTCTGCACCCTGTGAAGGACTTTCACTTTCCCCCGTGACCTTCCTCACTGCGCCTCCTCTGTCTGCAGGAGCCAAAGTGCCACCACCTCCTCCACAGCGCAACCCCAGAGTTGAACGGACCCTTCTGGAAACCAGTCGGAGGCTACAGCAAGAACAAACCCAGCACCAGAATGGTGGGCGTTTCCAGCTTGCAGATCCTCCCAAACCGCTCTTATCTTCTGCATCCACACAGCCTTTGCAGAGCAGCTGGACTAAACCCAGTCCTCAGACCTCTGGGCGCAGCACTCCAGCTGCTGGCACCACAGCCACTCCAATTCCTCCCAACCAGCTGCAGACAGTTAGAGAGCAGATGGCTACAGCTCTGAAGCAGCTGAAGGATATGGAAGAGCGGGTAAAGGGTGTTCCTGCACTTGAGAAAGAAGTGGCAAAGCTTCGTGCAGAGAAAGACATGTTGCTGGTGGCCCTCCAGGAAGCCCAGCAGAAGCAACAGTCTGCAGAGTCCTCGACCCAAACCACAGAAAGCTTTCAAACCCAAGTAGACCACATCCAGACCCAGCGGACTTCGCCAACCTCACCTGGTCACAAAGGCAATGGAAAATATAATGAGCTGAAAAGGCTGACAGAGAAATTTGAGGGTAAGGAAGAGAAAGCCCCAGAAGTGACATCAAACATTTTTGGAAAAACACAAAAGGCTTCAGTTGTTCAAAAGAAATCAGTGGCTGTTGGGGATGACAGGCCTATGGACTCTGTTGTATTGTACTACAGCCAGGGTGTGAAAGATGCCTCTGAGGGCACCCAGGTGGATGTCTGTGAGAGAGGTTCAGGAACAGATGCCCCTCTTGTTCATGAGGAGGGCGTACAGGCCAGGGTGGAAACACATGATGCTGAAGTTTGGGTCATGGAGTCTCTACTTGGTCTGAGCAGTGAGGCACAGCGGGAGATAGACACTTTACAAGACACCATCAAATTCCAGCAGGAGTCCATTGTGGTTCTCGAGGACCGTCTGAGTGTGGCTGACAAAGACCTGGGGGTCCTTAAGGCTCAGATGGAATCAAAAACCTCCAAAGTCATGCTTGATAAGGGGGTCCTCGTTAAACCAAGCACAGCAAACGCTCAAATAGAGACTCTTAATTCAGAGTTCAAGCATGCTGCTGTTTTGTGCCGTCCCGAGATGTGTGATGTATCTATAGGTGACGTTTCAACAGCAGGTCATATTGAACAGGGCATCCAGACTGATGCACCAGAAAAAACAGAACCAGTACCTGTTACTCTGATCACCACGGGGTGCCAGTGGGAAAACCTGTTTGAGGAAAAGAATGAGGACCAGAAACTGATGGCGCCAAAGAAAAGACAGTTGACAATCTCTGAATACAAGGTCTCTCCAGACGAAGAGCTGGTCAGTACGGTCACAAAAGAAGAAGGAGATCAAGGTGAAAAGACTCCAGGTGACAATAAGACAGGTAAGAACGTACAAGATTTGTTTTTACTGTAGCGTTAAAACATGAATCTACAGTATTTCCAAACAACAGCTACACAGGTATTTGTCATTGGTGTAAAGAAATCAGTAGTAAGGTTCATTCTGAGCAAACGGAAGAGAACATAATTTCACACGGAGCATAAAGTGGAGACTACAGATATTAACGTGATTTATTTCATAGGTTAATTTCTAAGACCAGCTCTGAAAAATCAAATGAAACTATGTAATGTTCCTGTCCGGTCTATCTTCACTACATAACATTTATTTAATTTATAAATATTCTCAAACCTTATGTGTCACATGACATTTGTCTCTCTGTGATGTATGTTAAGATCTTTATGATCCATGAGCTTTCTTCATGCCAGGTAAGCTGAAATCAATAATGAAGAGGAAAGATGCAAGTAACTCGGGTGAGAATCGTACCACTGGCAAAAAGAGTCTGCAGTTTGTTGGCATTCTAAATGGAGGGTAGGTAACATGGAACCTCTTTGATGTCTGTATCCATAATACAGATTTGATAAATAAGAAACAAAAAACCCAGGTTCCTAATGTAATGAATGCCAGTGTTCTGAATGTGAGCAAATATCTGTCTTCTAGATATGAATCTACATCAAGTGAGGAAGAAGAGGAGGAAGAAGAAGAAGGTGAGAGTTCCTCTGGAGAAAGTGGTGACGGCGAGTGCTTGGACAGCACAGAGGAGGATGAAGCAGCTTTGGAAGAAACATCTGAGGAAGAAAGAAACATCAACTTGGACGAGAGTGACACTGATGAAGAGACACTGAGAGCTGCAAATTATTCATCCGAAACTGTGAAAGAAAAGTAAATTATTACTAAATAGAAAAGAGCACGTTTTGTGAAGTTGCTAAACTGTGTGTGTGTGTATACACTTCTTAAGTATATACAATTTAAAAATCCACATACTTATACAATGCAACCATGTATAGAAAGCAACGCCTATTTTGTTTCGACTTGTCACAGGTTTGAGTTAAGCTCTAAAATGCGTGAAGCCTGCCTTATTCTGAAGAACCACCTCAACGATGACATCAAAACACTGAAGAGTAAGGAAGTGGTGCGTCCATGCATGCCTTTTCAACTTTTCATGACCAGATCATTGTTTCTTCACTTCATAACTAGTTGGAATAGAATAGAAACGTATTCTCTATTCACTGGTTTGTAAAATGAACATGACCACCTTTGCCATCTCAAGGTCTCTAAATAATTCTTGGAATAATTTACTGCACGTGTGTAACGCATACATATATTCTAAGTTTTTACATTTTCAGCTGACAAAATCCATAAATATTAAACCCAGTTACATTCAGGGATTCAAAATGTTAAATAATCAACTGGCCTTCAGCTCTCCAGCAGCCACACTGTCCAATTGGAGTGGTTCCGTATCTCCAGTGCAAAAATGGCTCAGCCTTCTCGTGTGTCCGACTACCTGATGGCGTTCTCCGAAGTGTCGTCTCTTCTGCTGGAGCACGTAGTCAACATGACCGACGGCAACGGCAACACAGCTCTCCACTACAGTGTCTCCCACTCCAACTTCGGTGTTGTTGGGCTCCTGCTGGACACAGGTCAGTAATCAAGAATATTAAGAGAAGAATCATTAAACTGACCTCATTTGTGTAAAAGTTGTTTTTCTAAATCCAAATAATTCTGTGATTTGCTGTGATCAAACCCAGTTGAAGGGCAGGCAGTACTGCAGAACCTCCCGAGTCGTAAATAATGATCCATCTGGGAAAATTAATTTGTCCAAATCTTTCTGACTTTAGTTACAATGTCTATTTAATTGTTTTTTCACTGGTTCCTCAGTAAGACAAAGTAGTTAATCTGTGGAAAGTGCCACAACAAATTTACATAAATGAACTATCTAGCAAGATGAAAAAATGTGTCTTCTAAAATGGGCTATGGTACAAGTACGTGGTTCGGCTGCATTAACCATCAATAACCTACGTTGGGTTTATTGAGGGAATGATTTCTTAGACTGCATTAGATTAGGTGTGTGTACCTAATGTTGTACATTTATATGGTAGTAACAATGTACTCCTTTATGAAAATATGATCTCTTTAGGCGTATGTTCTGTTGACAAGCAGAACAAGGCAGGCTACACAGCCATCATGCTGGCTGCTCTCTCTACTGTAAAGGCAGAGGAGGACATGGCTGTGGTCAAGAAGCTCTTCAGCCATGGTAATGTCAACGCCAAGGCCAGTCAGGTAAGTTACCCCTACACTGGAACAACTGATAACCGGATATAGAAAGACAACAAATCCAATGAGAACCATAAATATGCATCGTTTTGGCACTAACGTAACGTAAAAAGTTAATGTTCATTGTGACCTGATTAGTTTTGAATGACGATGATAGTTTTTATCCATTTAAACTTGTTTATGGTAGTTTTTAAAGGGCTACTAAATCAAATGCAATAAGTCCATGTCAGGAGTTTGTGTTGCAATGAAAGTGCTTCACTCAAAGCCAGAGACTGAGAACATTCGGTTATATGTTAAACTCAATCAAGTAAATGTGAAGCCTAACGTAACGCACAAGGCATTCATGAGAATATGCTTTTCAATCCTCGTATCTTTATCTAATCGGCGTGTCTAGTGTATGTGTTGGGCCATGGCGCCTGACGGACTCTCACTGCCAAGTCATACGATTCCGAATTTGTAGAATCACCAACTAGAAATCTAATTACTGGCGCTTGTTATTGTTGCTGTGAAGCATTCAATGCAATGTTAGAGACAGGAAGTTTAGTATTTAGAGTTGGGAGTTATGTGCTGAATGGCATTTAGAAAGATCTTGTTTGTCTTTTCTTTGAAACAATGTCTTAATTAAAAACTAAAGCAAATAAGCAATCATCTGGTTTTTGCATTTAAGAGCACATTTACTCCTGACAGTAAAGTAAAAATCTGTACTTGATCTTGTCTCAATGTACGGTAAATGTAAAAACCAGTGAATTGCGCGTTCAGCATCCAGCAGATTCAGCAGAAATGTTATTCAATACCTCTGCAGGCAGGTCAGACGGCGCTGATGCTAGCCGTTAGCCACGGACGTCTGGAGATGGTGCGGGCACTGCTTGAGTGTGGTGCTGACGTTAATGTGCAGGACGACGAGGGATCCACCGCTCTGATGTGTGCCAGTGAACATGGCCGAGCTGAGATCGTCAAACTGCTCCTGGAACAGCCTGGCTGTGACATATCTGTTGTGGATAATGTAAGTTGTTCATACAATGGCTATTAAGACGTCTGCGTTATTAGATCACAGTTACTCTAAGATACACAATTCACAATATGTCTTAGATCAAAACCTTAGATATAATGATGATGATGTTTTTGAAGCTGCTCTTAGTAGGTCGCTGTTAGCATTACATTCACGGTAAGGACATCCAATGGTTTTATATTGGTTGTTGTACTGTGAGACAAGAATGGCATCTTTTGAGACAGAGTTGTACTCACTTGAACGCATTGCATTACCAACAATGGTGACTTACTGTATAATGAGCAGAATTTACTAAAAACATCTATTTTATGCATTGTGACATTTAGGTGTCTTTAGAGTAACTAATCTAAGAAACCAAGTCTTGGTGGCCAGAATTCCTTTTAACATTTATCCAATGCACTCAGCCCAATTGCTTGATCTGATGGCTCAATCTGGCTGTTTTCTTGTGTGGGACTTAGCTTAGTCTGCCTCAGGAAATAGCTTCTAATGGGAATGTGTATGCAGCTTCCTTTCCTTGTCACTTCTGTCTCCTCTCCTCATTTTTTGTTGAGTTGAATTTGCTTTCTACCTAAATGTGTGCTGCGTACAGGACACAGTCAATGAGCTCACAAGCCTTGATGAAAGTAAAAAAGTCACGACCTTTGACCAACATCTGACAGACATTCCTTTCCATTTGGAGGAAATGTTACATTTACTAGCTGACCGAATATGTTGTTGTTCAGACTCTGTATTGGTTTGTCAGTGGAACGTAAAAAGCGTACATCTTGCCCTTAAACGAAACTTTTGTTGCATTTCCTGTTTCATTTCATGCAGCACAATCATGTGCTTTACAGTGATTTTTACAGTGACTGCTCTAGATGCTTGAAGTGACGCCAGGCTCACAGATGAGTGTTCACATCTGTGCCAGAATGAGTTTGCCATTAGGTCTGCACTCCTAGCTTGTCTTGCATTGCAGCACAGCTGGACTGGAGGGGTAGGGAAGTATTGGGCAAATCCCCCACCTCCGCTGGCCTCGCTGAGAACACAGAACAGCACGACAAAAGCAAATGAAAACGGTTATCTTCAAAACTAAGCTATTTTGAATTTATCTCAGCGGGTTCTTTCTTTGACTACGTTGTATGTTCCAGGAGCAGGTTGTTCACTTTTAAGAGTCAGTTAACTTGCTTCCTCTCTCCTCCGCTGTTTGTCTCGGTCTGTCCTCCTATGTGTGCAGGATGGAAGCAACGCTCTGTCAATTGCACTGGAAGCATCTCACAATGACACGGCTGTGCTGCTCTATGCCCATATGAACTATGCCAAAACCCAGACCGCTGTGGTGAGTCTACCCTCCCTCCTCCTCCACCTCTGTGTGCCACAGGAACTGAATTTAGCTGAAGAACAGACCTATAGATTCAGAGGACATGAAAAAGACAGTTGCAGTTCAGATCAAGAGCTATAGCCTGAAAAAGAGAACATGTAATATATATCAAGAGTCAAGAGTTGACTTGATAGGTAGCAGAAGTATTTTTTTTGAAGCCACAATTTTAAAGTGTGACAGGAAGCAAGCTGAAGCTGTGTGGTCACAGTCACAGCATAACTGTACAGTGAGCAATGTCTCCTGCATTTCGTATTCGTTCCACACTAGCTGTCAGTTTTCATTTGGGTGTGGGCAGCACTGAATGAAGCTGCACTGCTGCCCCCTTCAGGTGAAAGAACACCACAGGAGTATCTATTACCACAAGACTTTTATATTAAGAAAATACAAAGAATAGAAAGAACAGCAACGTTTTAAATCTAACTCTATATTGTTTGTTTAAGGGAAGTCCAAAGGCCCAGCAGCGAAGCCCCACCAGCCCCGACAAGCCCTGGGTCTAAGACTGACACAGTACCTGGTCACTGACGCAAACAGAGCAGCAACCATAACTGGATGTGTGCAGAGAAAAGCTCCACTGGAATCCACTTAACCCTCGTGCAGCCTTCGAGGGGTCAAAACGACCCCACTGTAAACTAGGGGGCGCTCAGAGCTCAAACACACACAAGGGTTGGATAAAACAGCCTCGTGGGTGCTGCGTCCAAGCAATGCACACGTGTGGGTCTATGATGAACAAGTTCATCCAACCGTTCATCTAAATAAAGCGTGTTGTGATTTATCGCCTGTCTGCGTCTGTTTTATCCAACCCTTGTGTGGTTTTTGAGCTTTGAACGCCCCCTATTTTCATTTTGACCCCATCGAAGGCTGCACAAGGGTTAAATATATGTATTTATATATTTTCAAATGTTCTACATTTATAAGTACTGTTAATAAAAGAACATTATTTTTTACAGTGAAAGTTGTACACTTGACTAATATAAGATCCTGTCTAAAAAAAAGGTCCCCAGTGATTGTTTTGATTTGACCGAATATTATTTGCACTTCTCTAATATCACTGTTAATGGAGGTGAGCACACCGGTGGCATATAAAGCACATCAAATAGCCCATAACCAATGTCCTCATCTTAATACAGTACATCTTTGAATTGTGCAGTGGATGTCTGGTTAAAACAATGCAGCCGATGTGTTGCTCTCTACTCTTCCCTTTCTGTTCTCCCGTCAATAATTCATTCATCTGTGAACTTCTTTACCTTCTTTATCTGTTCATTGTATGTTCATATATACAGTTTACATATCTATATATCTATATATATGTCTATGTCTTAAATAAACATTTACATGAAAGTGATTTAAAACTCTTTTTGAAAACACTGGTGTGAATGAGACGCTGTGCCAAAGCGCAAAAAGTAGAACAGCACTATACAAGTGCAGAGCACTTACACCCATATAGAACATTCTCATTGAAATTAATTTTATAAAGTTAATAAAGGCTGCTAAATAGCATTCTGTCAGATGAGCTATTTATGACTTAAACATTAAAGTATAACAAAGACGCCAACTCAGAAATGCAGGGACGTGATAAATGTTATTCTAAAATTGAGGTAAATATCTGAACATCAATTTAAAAAAAAAACATGCTGTACTTTATTGTACTTAAATGTTAAAAACATACTTTCTTAAATCCATTGTGTGTAAAAAGAGTTATGGATTATGATTATGAATAATACATGATTAGTTTATTCAATGACAATGTTATGCGTAATTGATGGAATTTTGATTCTGGTTATGGAGACAAAACACAAACTAGGTTTGCACATTTATCAGAAAGCATTTGGGTCTGCAATAGCGTTCTGCCTGCAGCCCTCATGAGTGTCTGGTGATAGTCACATGAACAGTAACACCACTTGGAATAACCTCTCAATCCAGCACTACATGTATTTAATGGACACCCATTCTTAGTTTACCATTATGTGCAGCTCTGTGTATTAATATATTCCATATTCATGATACTTTCCACTATTAGTGCTTTTGCAAAATTCTAATATTACATTACCTTGAAAAATGTAGTCAAGCATCATTAGTCAAGGCAGTGACAGTCAGCAAGATGAATGAGACACAAAATTAAGCTTCTTAATAGTGTAAGAAAAGACTTAAAAGGCCACACTTTCCATTGATTATTTCAATAATGGCTAGAAAAAAACACTGGTGAAGAAGAAGTCAAATAACGGTGGTTTGAACCTGGCATGCTTTAACAAATAGCTACAGTATATCTGCACTATAATAGATTCCAATGAAGCCAGTTTCAGGCATCAAGTAATACAGTAGATACCATCAGTTCTCTGAAACACATGGCAGTCAGCTGAAAAATGGTTTGCTCTTCTAAAGAAAAAAATAAACAAAATAATTCAATAAAAATAAACACATTAAATAAAATTAAATTGGTCTCAGAAGTCATAAAAATATTTTTATGTTTATAAAATTAACACAAATAGTTGTCCACTTTGAAAAACTGAATTTTTAATAGTAAAAATAGCTTACATTTCTATTGTTTAAAAAAAAATCTGATTTCAGGTTGATCTAGCAAATAGTATAATGTTAAGAAGTGACTTATTCATAATCAGCGTTTCATAGATATGTTATCAGTACAAATGTTATACAAATAAATTATTATCATATGTTTTACAAAAGCACGCTTAGTTCTCGTGAGTGTAACAGCACCTCCCTGCAGCTCTCATGAATGAGTCTGGTGACTGTCACACTATGGTAGCACCATTTAAGGAACATGATACGAACTGATGGCATGTTTGGTTTGATTCTGTGACATAGTGCTTCCTTCTGATATTGTGATTAAAACTGCTATTAATCGAATTCCCTCCCTTGAAGAAAAGAAAGGATAAAAATACTCCTTGTTGTTATGTTCAACACTACTCTAGATGTATGTATAGCAGAGCAAAGGTTTTTCTCTCAAATGATAATCACGCAACTAAAATAAGCATCCCGATTAACCTTTAATATTTGGTTGTACCCCTGAATAAAAGGCCAGGGACATCTTGATGAATTACAAAATAAGGGCAGATTCTTCAAACACAAGACAGTCAGCAGGGTGAAGTCATGTCACATCAGTTTATGTCCTTCTACCAGTGTCATACGACTCCCTGCATTGGAACTAAATGTTAGCAACGTGTTGTATGTCAAGTACTAAAGACATACAAATGTATTTGTATGTGTAATCAGCAAAGATATCTGTATAGATATAGAATTTCTTTGGTGCAAAATGACTTAAAGTTATGATTGTTGCCAATGTACTGAATCTAAAAAGTACAAAATTATTATTAAATTATGTGGATTATTAGTGGATCTTTCCAGCTTCCAAAACATTTTTCTACAAGCGGCCCTGAAAATTTAGTTCTGAATGAGAGAGTCAGCCTACTCTTAATCCTACTGAAATTTCACAGCTGTAGGCTACAGAAGCTTGTTAAAGCCTCAGTGTGTGCTATTTGTTCTACATACTCAAGGCAAGTTGCCTGTGACCTCAAATCTGAGCACGAGATTTCTAGGTATTCAAGCAAATCACTGGATCAGTAAAATATTGCATGAAAGCATTTGATGCAACACATTTTAAATCTGACTAATGAGATAATTAGATACCTTGTCTGTGTAGCAAGATGAAACCTACTGATCTTAAATGAGGTGGTTGTTCACATGTAAATTTCTCCTTCATGGCCATGTTTAGTGATGCTATAGCCCCAGGGCCCATGTCGGGCTTTAAAAATCATGGGATCTTCTGACACCACTCATTCAACAGGATACCACTCTGCGTGTTTACTTCATCCTGCAGTTTTTTTTTTTGCAAAGGTTGGAGACAAGACTTAGAATGGAGTATCACCATGCTTCAGAGATGAATGGAGTAGTTGCAGAATATTTGAACATGTGCATTGAGTCTCAGCATAATGACATCCACAAAGAAGAGAAGGACTCTGAGGACGCAAACAAACTGTCCCGCATTGAGAAAGCATACACAACGGTGCTGAGGGAGCTTGGAGAAGATGTTGATCGAGAGGGACTGCTCCGTACACCACTGCGTGCAGCCAAAGCCATGCAGTTCCTCACCAAAGGGTACAAGGAAAAAACTCAAGGTATGTGTAGGATGTTCTACTTTATCTTAATAATAAATGAGCAAAAGTGGGGCTTACTTTATTTAAATTCTCCTTTATTATTTGTGCTATTTAACTTCATAGATATCTTAAATGATGCCATCTTTGACGAAAACCATGAGGAGATGGTGATTGTCAAGGATATTGAGCTCTTTTCTCTTTGTGAGCATCACCTGGTTCCTTTCTTTGGCAAGGTAATTTAAATACAAAGCAGTTTATAAGACTAATTATGTTTAAGTTATGTAAAAATGCTGACTAAGATATTTACTAATCCATACAGAAATAATACATTTGTCAGTGGCCCAGTCATCCAAGTATGACAGGCAAAGTTCTCTGCTCTGACCATAGCCATCTTATTTTCCACCTACAATGATAATTTTATAATTGTATTAAATTTATTTTATCATATAGATATGAGTTTTATAATATTGTTAATGGATGTTTATTTTAATCGATCAGGCCCACATAGCATACCTCCCAAACAAGAAAGTCGTTGGCCTCAGCAAACTTGCTAGGTAGGTAAAGACAAAGCAAAAAGTCTAATACCGCAGAAAGCCTGTGATATCATATACATCTAAAAATAATAAGTCTGAGGATCTAGAAACATTGCTATTCTATTTATTTGATTTCAGAATAGTTGAGATCTACAGCAGGAGGCTTCAAGGTAAAAACTTGAGCTGTACAGTTCTAGTACAGTTCTACTATTACCTCCACTCTCCTACTATTTTATGCTCCTACTGTATATTACATGACGTGATAATGGCACTACTGTACTTCCTCTACAGTTCAGGAGCGCCTCACCAAACAGATTGCTTCAGCCATCTCTGAAGCCTTGGAACCTGCTGGAGTGGCAGTGGTGATTGAGGCTGTGTAAGTATTGAGCCTATTATTTTCCGATAGATTACTATTTTAAAAAGCATGTAAGTGTGGTTTTTGATTGGTTGGTCGAGGTGGGATTAGTTTAGGTGAATATACATCACACATACTGTATATGCAGTTCGCCAATATGACTTTTGAGGTTTTACGGTAACTTTACCAATCTCTTGTGTATTTCAGTCACATGTGCATGGTGATGAGAGGTGTGCAGAAGATGAATGCCAGTACTGTTACAAGTGTCATGCTGGGTCGATTTCACGATGATCACAAGACCAGGAAAGAATTTCTTGTTCTTACAATGAGGAAGTGAGGAAAACTGTTTGTTTATGGCCTCGCAGAGCTTTCCTTTACTGAGAGTAACGCACATAGTGGTACATGTAAGTAAATAAATACTGTGACGTGTGCTTAAAGTTTACCCTATTGCAAATTTAAATAAAAGAAGATAAACAAGGAATTTCCTGGATTCTCTCTTAATTTATGTTATGTTATGAAAATTACAATACCTTTGTTCCATTTTTTAAATCTGTTCATGGTTTGGTTTAATGTCACCTAACTAATACTCAAAGCAATTATGATTTGAATTTGGCATATTAATAATAATAATACAGTTTAATATGTCCAAAGCTAAGAGGGACCATGGACAGGACACTGGCAGGGCATTGCTCCTATCAGCACAATGTTTCAATCAATATTTCAAACATCTTTCTGATGTCATTAATTTGCCTGCCCTGTATTTGTAGCATTTACTCAACAGCTGCTGCTGAAAGATAATTTAACCAGATCATCTGCACATGAGTAATTATGAGATTACCAAAGACACAATCTGCCAGAAAAGAATTAAAGTATAATCTTGTGTGTGAAATGACTCTGCAAACAAAACAAGAACACATTATATTAAACCAAACAATAAACATGTATGAGTAATAACATACTGTATTTGTGAATGTGAACTATAGATTCTAAGCTTCCTTCGCACGTTTTTGTTTACATTTATGTCAAATTATATTTATTTTGTTAACACTTATGTCAAAACCTTTGCAAGTTAGAAAACAGGATTGGTACAGGTACTTGCATGTGATATAATT
The DNA here is from genome assembly GCA_030770545.1 of Macropodus opercularis. Lineage (NCBI taxonomy): Eukaryota > Metazoa > Chordata > Actinopteri > Anabantiformes > Osphronemidae > Macropodus > Macropodus opercularis. Next base: position 6,370,613 of record CM061092.1, read on the forward strand.
TTGAAAAAAATGTGGTGGAAAAAAATCTAGATGACAGGGCCTCAAACTAGAGAAGTAGGAAAACATGTAAGATTAGTAACATTTCCCTTACATGCAGTACGACAGTATAACGGAGATGAGATCAACGAGACCTAGTTTGAAAAACCCCAACAACCTATAAGCACACAGTTAAAGTGGGCTGTTTCATTAGCTAAATCTCACAATATTCTACATATTACTCAGATGGAGTACAGTATACAAATATAGCGATAGAAATAGAAAATAAATCTCCCCTGTGTGTTTATAACGGTACTGGCAGGGACAATACAGAAGAAAGTGGGGTGGCAGAAAGATGCTTCTGCTGTTTTGTCTACAGTGCCTTTTTTTTTTTTTACCAGTTACTTCCACACCGCTTCTTTCATTATGCTGATCTGTGAAGTGGAACGTAACGCTGGCAGAGTTGAGAGGTCAGGGGCTCCCCGCTGCCTAGATACATACAGTCTAATATTAGAACATTTCCTTGATTTGTTAGCAGCATCTCTGCTGACTCCTGAGCACATGGCAACAGACCGACCAATAGGATTTCATGAGACCACTAAGCCCCTCGCTTTGTATAGCAACAGTGGCATCCTTCCCTTATTTATTTATATAGTTTTTTTTCCCACCGACTCATTCTCATACTTCTGTCCCCCCAGCAGTACCTCCACACTGTGCTCTCAAACTGTGAAAAAGAGTTCCGGTGTGAGGAGTGCTCTGCTTTTCCTTTATCTGCATAAGCTTGAAATCTGTAGCTTTTGATGTATTTTTCATATATATTTATTCCTTTTTATAGATTTTTACACTGCACCTGACAGTGCTGTGCAGTCTGTGGAGATTTTCTTGTTTGCATGCAAAAGTGAAAACAAGTAGGAAATGTCTCGGAAAAAGCTTGATTTGAAGACATGACATTCATCTGTGAAGATAAGAGGAAATACCCAGAGGAATGGCATCGTGGGAAAAAGTGCCCCTCAGAAAGGATGGACAACCAAGTAGAAAGGTTCTTTAAAAGAAGGAGAACACAGGGGGAGAGGCGGTACGGGATGGGGGAGTGGGGGGGTGGCAGAGGGACATAGGATGGCGTGAGGACCGAGGCCGGTGGTTGGTTTGATCGGAGCCACGTGTGCGTCCAGCCACATTCTCTTTGCCGCTTCGTGGATGTCGATGAAACGTTGGCTTCCGCTGATTTACAGTTCCTTCTATGTTGGCTCAGGTAGGTGCGTTACTGTCCCACACTGCTGCGTTTCCTGATGAGGTCTTTATTTTTTCAGTACACATTAACTACGGCAGATGTTGCCATTTTGAAAGTTCTGTGCATGCTCAGCCATTATATGTCTTCGTCATTCCAAGCTTAGGTATGGGACGATAGCAGGCTTAAAGGCGGTTAGTAAATATGGCGTACTTCAGTCGTACCGTTTTGGGTTGCATCGCTGACTGAATAACATAAATGCGTCAGCACGATAAATCTCTTGAAGAATTTTTGTTGGATGGTGGATTTACAACTTTGCTCATAACATGTGACATTTACCCACAGCGCAGCTAATAAATACAACATTTGGACAGACATTTTGTCTAAATCCAACTTTGAATCGTTAAAACCAAATGACACTTCATTGAGTTGGTCATCATTAAAAAGCACCCCAGTTTGAGAAAGTTCATTTTTCTGACTAGTAGATTACTGACCCAGATGGATACGTAGATCACAGGTGTTTATTTGAAATCACGCTTTGTATTCCGCAGCTTTTAAACAGGAACCAGAAACCATGTACATCGAGCTGTGTAGATTTAATGGCTGCGTATTTTCCCGCTGACGCCATTTCAAAGGCTTCAACTTCACATTGAAGTTGCATCACTGTACATTTAGATACTTGTACAGCATATGCATCATTCAAATGTGCAATACCATAACTGATAAAAAGTACATTTTTGCAGTTGCCATGTTTCTTTGAATTTCTGGGTTCGCTACAATTCATCCAGTGTCCAGAAAAATTCAATAGCATCTAGTCTAAATATGAGGAAAGTTGGATTTGTTCCAGGAGCAGTAAACTGTTACCGTTACACTAAACCATAATTATAATCGCTTCCTTTTTTGTCAGTTGATCATCAAATTAAAAAAAATTAAAAATACAAATCTTTTATAAAATAAATAAATTATTATAAACTTACAGTAGTTTCTACCTGCTGCTAGATGATACCCCACTTCATATCCTTTCAATAGTACAGTATGCCACATTGTAAAGGTTATAGGAGACTAAAAACTGCTGACTAATCCTAATGCTTGGGAGATAAAAAGGACTTAAGAGCAGTCTCACTGAATTCATTTAATGAGTTTTATTTGTACTGTACATTACGTAATAATATAGCTGACCCAGCTAAATCTCATGAAATCCCAAAAATTACATGTCGTACTGTATTACTGTTGTAATACTGCGACATAACAGTTTTTTCTTTTTACTGTCAAGAGGCCACAATATAGGAATAGATCTGAACAGCTTTTAAGGGAAACTATCTTAATGCGTGTCGTGAACCTCCAATATCAAGTGGTGGAGGGATGACTGTAACTGTAAAAGATGGTGAATGCTGTTGCAGTTGCTAGATGTAGAACTTGTAAAAAAATTAATTGTGCTAACAATATTATATATCTTATGTTAGCAGATTGTTTTCTATTAGACATGATGTTATCGTATTTCTTTACCAATTAGACCTTTTTTTTCTTCCAGACAACGGCCACGTAAATAGCACAGTGGGGACAGCAGTGACTGTAATTATCAACTCTTTCATTTTAAAAAGCCTGAGATCTTTTTCAGGCTAAAGATACATTTCAAAATGTATCTGGAAAATGAAGGGAATGAAAATATAAATGAATGACTGATTCTTAAATGTGACTTTCTGTTTCAGGTAAGCTGACATAAGGTGATATGAGAGTCCTTGAAGACGAAATCAAACTGTTGTGCTTCAGTCGATTTTCCAGTGGATTTACTGTCCACCTCAACAACTAATGTCAAGCTGCCCGTGAACCAGGCTGTTCAGTGACTGATTATACTGGGTACAGCCCAGATATGAATCTCTCTGACCACTCTGAGACAGAACAGTGTTTGACCATAGAGAACTGCCACTACTAGTAATATACGGTACATGCTGTATAATGTACTGGATCTGCTGGCAATGCCATCACTCTGCTCTGTGATATTCAAAAAGGGGTTTGGGTTAAGCAACATGCTCTATCAGCACAACACTGGACAGACATGAACTCTGCACCATCACCCTCTCTATGCTCCACCATGAGTGTAACCATAAGCTGATAGTATGTGATCAGAAGTGTTGTGGCACTCTGGATCTTGCTCTTTCACAACCTCAAAAAAAAACAACAACTACTGGAGCTGGATTTTAGCCTGTTGTGAAAATGGCAGAAGAGGATTTGCAGCTCAGATTTGTCAACAGCAACTACACCGAGGACAACAAGCTCCTGCCACCTGATTTCCCAACATCATCACTGGCATCCCTGCATCTCGGTGATGAGGCTGTGGTCACCAATGACAGCACCAACTCTACAGGGGATAATCCTGAGCCCCGTTCGGTATTTCCTGTGACAATGTCATCACTGAACAACCCATCACAACAACAAACAAACAAATCCATGGATTCAAGGCCTGAGACATCACCAGCATTTGAAGGTAAGATTAAATATGCTGCACTAAGGGGTTGTTTACACATACGTCATATATCTACTTTATCTCCATCAAATTTCATTACTCTCTTTAATACCTTCTGTGGGTTACACCTTGTATACACGTACATTTTCAAACTGAAACACTTTGCTTGTGAAGCAATTCATAATGACTAATGTGCTCTGAGGAAGCCTTTCAGATGGAAGGTGAAAGGTCTTCAAGCAGTAAAAGTCCAGTTGCTAGTGCTGTAAACAGCAGTTCTGGACACATGCACCTGCAAACCTTTTGCAAGAGCTTTTCAAACCCTGCAATAATAAAAATACCTCTACTGAACAGCAAAATGCAAATCGTGTTGATTTCATATTATGTATTACTAAATCTTATGAAATTGGTAATAGGCATAGTTACAGTAGATGTTTGTATTGACCTAAGATGGATTCTGGATTTATTACACATTTATTGGGTTGAGGCAAGATTTGACAGGGTTTTGTTGTAAACCCAGGGTTAATAAGTTTACACAGTTTCTAATTTTACAACAGCATATGTCTTTCAACACAGAGCTCTGTCTGCAACAGCAATTTAATGCAAATCCAGGCATGCTATCAGAAGGGATGATTTACATCAAATGCTAACAGCTTGCCGTTCAATACATGCTTGTATTAGTGCATGTGTCCATAGACACATACTGGTAAACAAACAATTCAACAAATGTGATGCCGTTGGGAAATGCCTGACACACAGGTTCTCCCCTTACACTGCTTACATGCCAAACACACAAGGACAATAAACACAAGCACACACAGTGGTACATCAGCTCCAGTCCTTCAGGCTACCGTGGAATCTCTCTGCAGACAGCTGTTGTTTGTTAGGCAAGGCGAGGCAAGGCAAAGCAAGGCGAGGTCGCCCACTACGAAGCACTGAGTCTGGCAGCGCTAAGGAGTGCCAGTTCTGGTATTTTAGGCAGTCAGACAGTGTCACCTGTCAACGGACTAGTCTGGACATGGTGCAAGACTAAGCAACACAACGATATCTCCCTCTAGAGTCCTTGTCAATAGGCCAGCAGTTCGTGCTGAACAGCCACAAAATACAGACTGGCCTGAACTCAGATACGCAGTAACACTGTGTCGGGGTTCGGTTGATGTTTCAGAGTTCCTGGAGTTTAAGATGGGACAAAGTGACAGGGAGGCTCAGTCTCTCACCTTAACAGCACTCCTGCAGGACCCTTCTTCCCATGCTGATCATGAAGCCTTTCCTGCCATAAGAAACAACGTCGCAAAGGAGGGAGGTACTTTCCAATGTCTTTCTTCTTCCTGTTAGAAAGTTCAACACATTTAGTATATTTAAATACTTAAACAACTTACACACTAATTGTTTGCACATGCTGTAGTAATTTGTATTCCAAATGCAAGCATTGATTTTCTCATCCCTTCATGTTTCTAGTCAATTTATTGCTACTGTATTTGTAGACTTGCAATTTAAATCTAACTTTAACTATGGAATGTATCTATTCGTCTCTAAGGAAACGATTTCACCTTTTTGACTGATGACTGTGATATAGTTATGACATACTGATGATGATTTTTTAAAAACTGGACATATGCATACTATTCTACATGCTGAAGTGTACTGTCTTTCATTTGGTAGTTCTGTTTTTGTGACCTAATGTTGTACTGACTTTTGCCAGCACTTCAACCCAAGCACAAAACTACCAAAGCCATGGCGGCATGTGACTCCAGTGCTGATGACAACCAGCTGTCAGGTGCAGACTGGTACTGGGGAAACATTTCACGGTACTGACTATTTTAATGTATAATAAAAATATTAATTTATAGTCACACAAATTTCTTTAAAATGGGCACTTCTTGTTTATCAGCTTTTGAAAAACTTTTCTAAACCTTTGTGTATTGTTTAGAGAGGAAGTTAATGAGATGATGAGAAACACTCCTGATGGCACCTTCCTTGTTCGAGATTCTTCCAGTAGGAATAAAGGAGAATACACTCTTACGCTAAGGTAAATGTATAGGAGTCTTGTGTGTTGTGAATTCAGAGAAAATTAATTAATTTTAATTCTACATATGCACTTTTCTCATTTATAGATGACATAAAAACATTAAGGATGGTTATTAGTTTATTAGAATCATTTTTACTAGTTTTTAACTAAACTGAATACATACAGTCTGGCATCATGGATTCTTTCCTGGTTTCAAAATTTAAATTTAGATTTACTGGTTTAAGCATGTAACTTTATATATTTCCTGGTTTCTGTCTAATTTTAGTTGAATCAGAAGAGACAAGGTTCCAAATTTAAAGCTTTGTTGATTTGAGATTGGCTCGGGCTGTGGTGGTCAGCAACTTTATACCCTGTCTACACAGCCGAATTTTCCAGTCATCCATCTAACATCTGTCTGGAGTAACAGACACACTCACTGTAATCAGCGCTGTCTACACCATCTTTCTTACACCTTAAACTTGTCCCTTGCTATATAAAGCCATCACTTCCCTCTTCAACTCTTTTAGTCCATACACATGTGTAATGGTCCATAGGAGGTAAGAATTCTCTGGATAATAGCATCCATATAGAGGTCTGTGTGGAACTGTGGATGCATGGGACAATATACAGACTCAGATTTTCATAAAGTATATGAAATTACATCCGGCACATACTGTATGATGCTGCCTGCTTGCTCCTAACCACATTAGAGTAAATATATCCCACACCCAGGACACTTGTGATGAGTCCTGCAGGGCCCAGAGCATTTCAGGCATGCCATAATTCTCCCACCCCTCAAAAAATTGTTAATACATTGTAACAGATGCACAGTTAAGCACATTCACTGGTGTCCAAACTCAAAAAGCATGTACTGTAAAAGTTACTATTGGTGGCAAGATTTTTTGCAACAGTTATTCTTTGCCCTTTACAGAAAAGATGGCTCCAACAGACTGATAAAGATTTTCCATCATGGGGGGAAGTACGGCTTTTCTGAGCCGCTGGCCTTTACGTCGGTGGTGGAGCTAATCCAGTATTACCAGAACAAGTCGCTAGCCCAGTACAACGTTAAACTAGACACAAGACTACTGTACCCCATTTCAAGATACCACCAGGTGGGTTTAGACCTTGTTCCTGCACGGCAGTTATTTAATAACATTTTTTTCTTCTGTATAATTTGTATATTTTCCATCTGACCATCTGTTGCTTTATACATGAATGCACAAGATAAAATGTGTTTTAATTTATCTTAGCAGAAAAAAAACTGTATATGAGGTGCAAAAATTTTGTTTGTCTTAAATATTATTTACAGGCTGTGTTGGACATTGACATTGATGCAGTGGGAGAACAACTGAGGATATTTCAGCAACAATTCAAGAAGAAGAGCAAAGAGTATGACTGTCTATATAAGGAGTTTAATCAAACCTCGCAGGTATGATATACACTACTGAGACCCTTTAGCAAGCAATATTGTGGTAAAAGCAACAACTTATACGGACAAATTTACGTTTCGCAGCATTCTTGACTGCGCAGATTCTGTATAACTGAATGGAAAAGTAGCAATATGTTTCTTTTCCTTGCCAGGACCTGCAGAGCAAGCGAACAGCCATTGAAGCTTTCAGTGAAATAATTCGGATCTTTGAGGAGGAGTGTGAAACTCAAGATCGGTACAGCAAAGAATACATCGACATGTTCCTTACTTTGGACAACAGCAGAGAGACTGACAAGTATGTTTAATTCATGCAGCAAATTATTCATTATTTACATCCAATTTTCCTTATTTTGTGCATTTTACTAAAAGCTAATCTCCCAAAGCAAACTGACTCTAAACTATTACCTTGTCCCTTCTCCTGTTCTAGAACTCAAAGTAACCCAGATGAGCTACAGTCAAAGGTGGAGGAGATCCACAACAGCAAGAAAAAGCTTGAGGAAGAACTGTGGAAGAAGGCGCTGGTTCACATGGAAGTCGACAAAAAAATAAACAGCCTGAAACCTGACCTTGTGCAGCTCAGGAGGATCAGAGATCAATACCTGCTGTAAATTTAAGCCTAACATTCTAAGATGTCAACAGTGTATTGGTTCTATCATTTACAAGCTATAATCAAGCCGCTTGAATTCTGAATGATCAGGACCACAGCCATTCTCGTGCCAGTTTTAACCCTTATTCAAGCATGTGATAAGTGAAAAGGTTAGGATACCAGAAAGCCCCACGTACATCAGATGTCTGCATATAAAAACACCAGTAACAACAACAAATATACTCAACAGAAATAGCAATAGCTGCAGCCTGTTCACTTGGAAGATGGAACATGAAAATATGAATCATCTGTTTTTAAGTAACAGAACAGGGCTGCATGTATACACTCGCTAATGTGTGTTCTGTCCATCTTGCAGATGGCTGACCCAGCAGGGCACTAGGCAGAGCCAAATAAATGAATGGCTGGGTATGAAGAATGAAGATGAAGAGTGAGTATGAAGTCATAGCATTTCATTACGACTCAAATGTGCATATACTGTCAGAAAATACGTGCACATAATGTACACAAAGCACATTTTTGCAGAATTGTTTATACAAAACTAATTTTGTGATTTTTAAATAACATATCAAAATATAATAATAGTTAGCCCAGGTTAGGGCCCTGGTTGATCTAAATGTATACTTTTTCATATTAGTTGATCTCAATATATATTATAATATAAAATACTTCTGTCAAGCCTAAGTTAATTTTTATTTTTTAAGTTAGTATAAAGTACTGACTAGTGCCATAACTGTGTTGATTACTAGTTGTAAAGCAAGGGGAGACTAGGGAGACTCTGTTGCTGCTGAGCAGGTGTCATACTGGTTTCTTCAGGCAGACCATCCGTACTTGCATGGGTCTGCGAATTTCAAGTCTCACATTTTCATGCTCTAAAGAATGGGACTGCTTTAGTGGCAACCATGATTACTGGTGTTGCCTGTCTTTGTGGCAACATCCATGCGATGCAATTTGTAGTTTGTAGCTTCGTTTATATGTATATTTTCTAAATATTTACCTGCCACCCCATTTCCTTCTTTAGCCCTTACACCCTAGCCGTTGATCTGGATCAGGAGGAAAGAACCTGGTATGTTGGTTGTATGAAACGAAGGGAGGCAGAGGAGATGCTGAGGGGGAAGAGGGACGGGACCTTCCTAATCAGAGATAGTCAGACGCAGAGAGGCTCATTTGCCTGCTCAGTTGTGTGAGTATATTGATACAATATTTCCATACTTGGGTATAAAAATAAGTAACATCAACATAATTTTATCATTAATTTTGCAATTACTGTATATTATATTGAAATGTTTTCCTCTCATGCAGTGTGGATGGGGATGTAAAGCACTGTGTGATCTACAGGACGTCCACAGGATATGGCTTCGCTGAGCCCTACAACTTATACTCATCGCTCAGAGAGCTAGTTCTCCACTACCGACACACATCCTTGGTCCAACACAACCAGCAGCTGAATGTAACCCTGGCCTGGCCTGCTCTCAGCCAGCAGCCCAGCTGAGACACACCAGCACGTAACCTACTGTATGGCACTTTCCCAAAGCGTCACTGTATTCGCACTTAAGACACACCAATATGGACACTGATACCAGGCTTAAACTGAGAATGTGGTTAGTCACAACACAAGAGATTTAATGGTTTCTGTGCTAAGATTTGAATATATGGAAACAAACAGGACCCAACACCGCTATGCTGTAATTTTTTAAGCTTAATTAGTTCTTTCCATTATTCCCACTAGTTAAAATCCCATTTATTTATTTGTTGCTCATGGGTCACATAATCCACCAGGAATTAACCCCCAACATTTGTTGCAGTTGTACTACTGAAATTACAACAATCACAAAAAAAGTGTAGTGATTTATAAACGCTACTGCGGCAATTATGCTATATATTAAAATATATCATATAATCGATATTCACATGAAAAAAATATTAAAAGGAGAGCATTGTATAAAAATGGATAATAATACATTATCCACTAATTCAGACAGGTCTGTTATATTGTCGGTCTCATACTGTACGTCAAGTATTTTTTTAAATATTTGACCGATTACCTAAATTAAGTAGTAAAGACAAGTCTCTTATTCAGGCTTTGAATAAGTGATTTGTTGTGTCCATAAATATCTTTATGTCCATATATTAAGTGCAGTGGCAGCGTTTCAGGTAGTAAATGAAAAATGAGCTCAGGATTGGATTCTGCACTACCCTACACGTCTTCAATATGGGTAATGCTAAAACGAAGGAGACTCATAAGCACTTTATTCAAAACAAAAGTACACAGAGGCACAGAGATCTGAGTTAGAGATTTCTGTGTATGCACCATAACAATTTCACAAGTTGATGTTGCTGGCAGAATATACTTATTTCAGAGTATAAGTAGTATTGTCTTGCAGACATTGTGTGTTTTATTTAGTATTTACATGATGCCCAATCATGTCTTCATTCAGCAAATTTGACTAATTTTCTAATATTTAATTAGATAATGTTTAGTAGGGCATTGAAGGTAAAGTTTACATAATATAGGCATTGTCATGAACTCAACTATTAACAACGGAAATTGTTGAACTGAAAAAACAGTTTAAGAATATAATATATATAATAATATATATTATTATTGTGGATATGAAACTAGCAAATACTGCAATTACGGAAAAAGCAGAGTGACCTGTTTATTACTGTATATAAAGATACTTATAATGTATCATTTATAGGAAAATGCTATAAAATAAAGGACACATTTTAACTGGTCCTTATTAACTTACTTTAAGTAGCTGTTTTAACCTGATTTCTTCAAGTTTTAGTTGGAGTCATATCTCAATGCTCTGACAAGTGTTCTGCAGCCTGATGTGAAGTGATGATATGCTGTAAAGATCTTACAGTATCCTAGTTCTGTCAGAAATAGTTGAAAAGTGCCTTTAAGTGATTTTGTTCCAGCCATTAAATTATTCTTGTAGACAACAATTTTCTGAGGATTAAAATGCTGAGGTAGTTCTTAGTTGAATATAAGTCTACAATAGCACAAGTAAACTCAAGGACGGCATTTCACTAAAGGTAACAGCGCTCCTAGAAATTACTGCTTTAAATCTTTATATTTAAAACAATGTTAATCATATTGTAACTGTAAATCAATCAGACCTTATTCCTGTGTTCTTTGCCACATTGGATTCATATCACAATTAGCAAGAGAAGATATATAAATAAAATAGATTTGCATCTCAGGTTTTTAAAATGTATATTAATTTCCTGTTACATATCTTATCCCAAAAGAGGCTCATAATTAATAATCATTTTAGCAAGACTCTTAAGTGTCTAGTGGAAAATATACATAAAAAGCTATTTAAAAAGGAGCTAGTGTTACCACAATGGTCAACGATCTACACTGTATGATTGACCAAAGACTTGTAAAATGATCACCATAACTAAATTTATCAGGCCTGTCAGCTAGCTTAGCTAGCTGAGGGGTCAAAATGTTGTTAGACAACAAAATATAATGCAAAATGGCATTGTCAGATAGATATACCATAAAAGGGGTGTCACATATTTTTGTCCTAGGTTTGATAACAGTACTTCTATTTATTTGTATGTATGTCCCCTGTTTAAAAGCACATTTAAATGGATGTCTCTCCTACTTTGTAGCAGTGAAAAGTTGTAAATGTTCGCATGCCAGCAACAGATTACCTAGGTATCTGTACGCAGTGTACGGTATTACAATCAGTAAACTGACAATAAGGCTGGGTACTGTACCTATACAGTAAGTTTACTACCAGCTGTAAAACATGTATTACCTACTTTTCTTTAAATGGTTATTCTGTGAAGGTTTGCAAAAATACCTTTTGCTTAGGTTTTGTCATTGGTGCTATAGGCAATTGCTGTATTTTTTCTTAGATGCACTCCCCTGATATCAAGTCACGCTCACAGTATGTGGCAGTACTGTAGCATCTTCTTTTAAGTCTGTCAAAGAATTTTTTATTTGTGCTCTGTGTGTCATACTTGTGAGAACATCCTTCCAAAATATAGTCTAACACACAAGTCAAATATCCAATGACTGCATTGCAACTAAAGTGTTTAAATGGGCACAGATAGTTCCTCTAAACTGTGTGTTATACAAAGACATTACCTTTCAAACTGAGAAGAAAGTGAATTCAGGACAAAAACAAATACATTTAGTATGAATTTTAGGTCAGTTGTTGCCAATTTTGTAATGCTACTGGACAAAAGCGCTGCACTCTGTTACCTGTTACCTGAAGAAATGTGCAATTACAGCAGTGTGTAGTCTAGTTAACGTTCGGCCATTATTTCATGAACATTAATTCCCAGTGTCATCAGACTATAGTGCTATCATCTTACTCAACCTGACATTTTTTTGCTTACATTTTTTTCAGATGCTCATGCATACAGGCATTTAAACAAAACATTATGTAATGCATGCGGCGTCCCAGCATGTGAAAGTAAAATGTAAAAATGTAAAGCGTCTATTACTTATCATTTAGGATTTATGTTTTGCACACAACACGTTATTGTGGTGGTAAATTTATTTATTTATTGCTGTGAATAATAAGAAAGATAGTTTATATTTCTGAATTAATTTTTTAACAGGGAAATTGAACCCCTGCTTCTTGAGGTTTAGATTTAAAAGCATAGTATTTGCACACAAGTATCTCATGTGGAGATTCTATGATACTACTACATATATCTGTGAATAGCTACACTGTTACTTAAGCAGGTGGTGGTGCTAAATTTTTGAGATGTTGCTGAAGAGATTGATACAGTATGTTGGAGACCTGATAAACCACTAAAAGGAGTTTTCAAACCCCCTTCTCTCATCTTCAATGAGCTGACCTCTTAATAGTGTTTAGCTGTGAAAAGTCCTTGTATCGTTTGTTTTTTGTGAACAGTGTTTTTCTGTCATTACCGTTTTATAGGTTTTTTTTTCATGGTGTAAACACTGTGCAAAAGAAAAGGAAAGCTAGAAAAACTGAGAACACATTTTAAAGTGATTTTGCAGGAAAACATTTTGTGTGTCATGTCATAAGAGTGTGTCTTGATGTACGCACAGGATTTTAAGTTACTGTAAAACATAATGTGTCACAGCAGACAAGTTCAGGTGCAATTGTTTATTTTTAAAATTCGATTAGGTAGAAATCAGTAAATAGCTCTGTGTCAAACAAAAGCATTCTAAATGACAGCCATTACCACTCTACATTTGCTGTTGTGTAGTTATAGTATAGTATTATTCACAGCTATAACAAATATTGTTATTTGGACTAAAAGCAGATTTAGGTTTTACTTCCACAACTATTCATATAGATATAGATATAGATTTGTTGTCTCTATGTTTGTTAAAACTGTGCTAGAACCCATGTGTTTTGTGGCATGGAAAATCAAATTAGTCTGACTGAAAACAGCTACACACATTTGACTAAACAAAACCTAGTTGGATGTCTTTAGAAATCATTTTCTATGAAGGTCATTGCATTAATAAGTATGGTATATTGTATTCGCGATGGTTTGGTAGTGATGTTAGGTTTATGGTCCTGAAAGGTGTTAGAAAAACACATTCCTTCTTAGGAATCATCACACTTGCCTCCGGGCAAATGTACAGACACTATGCAGTAGGCAATGTATTATTTAAATAGAGAATCAGAGGGTTGAAAGTCTGACCGACATGAAACAGGTTTGAGTTTCATACTGGAAATTTACTGCATCTTACTTTTGCTTGTTTGTAACCATAGGGGTAATCTTAAAAAAGAGACTTACTTGCCTATTTCTAATTATACCTTTAATGAAGAGACATATTTCTAAACAGTCCATTACATAATGCTTGATGGAATGCTCAAAAGCATCTGGTAAATTGATTGCCATAAAGAAATTCTAGTTATATAGACGTTTTGGTTCTTGGTGGCTTTGAAGGAAGTGGTTATGAAGGTATAGTAGGTTTGATGTGTTATGTAGAAGAGATAAAGTTAAGTACGTATAGAAATGGTTTCATGGTTGTTATTTATTAAGCTTTGGCTTCAGTTAGAGTTGAAAAGAACAAGGCCTGTCACTGATACATGCATATACAGACTGCAGTTTATTCAGGAACTTCTATAATTGTTATTAACCTACTTCCATGCCACAACACAGTGGAATCTAACACACGTGTGTTAAAAGTAAACCACATTATTTTGTGTGGACAGATGGTTTTAACTCTGAGTTAGAAGATATTCATTATCAACTTTAATGTTTGTTTAAATTTGAGTTGTGGATATGATCAAATACCTCTACGTATTTCTACATCACAATCACCATAGTTCCTGAAAAGGTTTTGTTTCTGTAACATTTTTTTCCCATTGTGCTTGTATGGATTTGTCTTTTTTCTTCAATGAAATTTAGCTGCCCTTAGTTAATAGCCTGTTGCTATGAGGAAATACAAAATGTTCATTTACTGTATTTATTATGCAATAACAGTATTCCATTAGATTTGGCATTAAAGTAGCTCGTGTTTCCTTTAGGTGTCATAGCTGAAGAAAATGATCATTAGAAACATTTTTGTTGATGTAAAACTAACTACTTACATGTATGCACTTTCGAATCCCCAAATAAATTTGAGGTTACTATTTGTGCTTTTGTGCTGGATTTTAATTGTCTTGGATGTGTCAATAATTGCTCTTTGGGGGGATGAATGTGACCGTGCACAATTTTCTGTAACAATGCCTGCAAGTTAACAATTTTATTGTATGAACTATTTGATTTGGCCCAATATACTTATGCAATCAAGGAGAGCTGTAGGATTTTTGCTTCTATCCACATATGTGCGAGTACAGCGAATGGGTCGCGTCTCCATCTCTTTTAATACACTAATACGCCGCCAGGAAAGGACTGTTTGTGGCAAATAAACAAAAAAAACAACAAAAAATGTCTACGTTTCCAGATTCTGCTAACCATTTAAAGCAATGAACTCTTAACTAACCTAGCCTAGCTGTTAGCATATCCACTACCTGCATGGAGAAGCCACGTCCCCCGCGCGGTTACCGGACACTTCCAGACGTGGTGCTGAGCCGACGATGCTTTAGCTCAGTTTAAGACAGTTTCCACTGTGAAAATGTCTGGTCGCTAACCTCGAAGTGAAACATAACTAAGAACACGCGACCACAGCTACGTCAGCCTCGTCCTGCTACCACAGAACTGATCAGGTCGAGTCAGACAAGCTTCATGATGGCGCCCTTTTTGTTTCAGTAACTCGCCTCTTCTCAACGGTTTTCCAAATGGCGTTTTGTAATAAAAGTGTATTTTTATGTTTTATGATTAATGCCACTATATACACGGTGGTGTGGTGGTTAGCGCTGTCGCCTCACAGCAAGAAGGTCCCGGGTTCGATTCCCGGAGGCGACCGGGGGCCTTTCTGTGTGGAGTTTGCATGTTCTCCCCGTGTCTGCGTGGGTTTTCTCTGGGGTCTCCGGTTTCCTCCCACAGTCAAAAGACATGCAGTTAGGTCAATTGGTTGGATGCGTAAATTGCCCATAGGTGTGAGTGTGTGTATGACTGTGATTGTGTGTCTATATATGTGGCCCTGCGATGGACTGGCGACCTGTCCAGGGTGTACCCTGCCTCTCGCCCAAAGCCAGCTGGGATAGGCTCCAGCACGCCCGCGACCCCTTCGGGGAAAAGCGGAAGAAGATGGATGTTCATGATCCCACAAGGCTTTGCGTTTCAGATTTACATTCCGGTTTTGGTTTATAGCTGAGCGTTGAAAATAATAACGCAGTAGACCTTTTAAACCGATAATTTTGTTGATTGTTGTATATGCAGACATGCTGCTTTTAAATTGAGGATTTGAAGTGTTCCCAACATTTGTAAATAGGCTTCTTTCCGCGGCAATTAAACAGAAGCTGCAGTGTCCGAGCGCTCCTGAAGGCAGCCGCAGTCAACCCTACCAGGTGGCGACAGTGCGCTGCTCTCAATGTTACTGCTCCTCTCAACTGTGTGATGAGATCATGAAGCCGCTACGACTGTTGTCTGTGTTTTTCCTCATCTGTGTGGACCAGATGTGTTTGGGGATGTCTCATCCCAGACCAGCCTGTCGTTATCCTCCGTCTCAGTGGTGCCGATCTCTGGAAATAGCAATTGAGTGTAGGGTGAGTAGAAATGCTCTATTTGCAGCCTATTTATTTTCCAATTTCACCTTCGTCAATAACAACTATTAACAAATTTTATTGTTAAACAATTACTTTGTGCTGCTCGTTCATTTCTTCATTAAAGGTTTTTATTTTGCTATAATCACTCTAAAGTACAGAGAGACTTTACTTTGTTACTTTGTTGCAGTTACAGATTAAAAACATAATTTTAATGGCATTGTAATGTGTCCAGCCTCCAGAGTTTTCATGACCCAGCAGCTCCTTCCCACCTGGATGATGCTGCTGGACATCATCGCTGTCACTCTCGTTCCTTATGGGAATGCTAAGGTAAGCTGGTCTTCATCATCTTCCTCTGCTAATGCAAAACGTACACATGATTTAGCCAGGAATCTGTCTAGTATACAACATTAACATGAGCAGGCCTGAGAACTGACACTTGTATTTTTCTTTTAGGACCTACGCTCAGCCAATTCTCCTTTCACCTGTCAGCATGGAGATGGCTGAATGCTGGGGAAACATGATCGAGGTTTGCAATTTGAGCCGTAGCACTGTAACATTACTATTCATACTAAACATAATGACCAATTAAACGTGTTCCCCAGGCCTGTATTATCCACTTGACTGGACACCTAGCATTTCACATCATCTACTGCATGGAGTCCACTGCAGATGTTCTTAACACTGCAGAACCTGTAAGGATGCACAGCAAGGCTTTAATTACTGACACAGACTCTTGCTGTATTGCTGTATAATGCTGAAGCTGGTTCTGTCCTGCTGTTTTAGTGCCTCCAGCTCTATGCTCCGTCCGTCTCCTGGTCCAGTGTTGACTCCTGTGTGAAAGGAGATCTGGGATATGAACTCATGCATGACAACGCTGTGATGACCAGGGCGCTGAACCCTTCTTACAGACACATCCCCTGGATCACCTTTAATGGGGTAAATGTGCTGGCAGCCTGTACTAACAAAGCTCAGTATGTTAGAATGTCTTTTAATGAATGTCCTCATTAAAGCAACCTTCTACTCCATCAGCATTTTTCACTGCTTTACAATAGGTCCTGCAGCTTCAGCTGTTGTTGGCAAATTGCACCTAGTCCCCACATAACATTCAAAAATTCCCTTAAATAAAATTACAACAATATACATTTTGCACTAATTAAATGTTAAGGCATATACATGTGGGTGAGTTTTACCTTTTAACCTTCTTTACTCTGGCCACAACAAGTCTTTTTGACAGCTGTGTATGTCTGAGACTAATAGTCAGACTTTTGCAGGAATATACAGAAGAGAACGAAGACAAGGCGATGTCGTCCCTGCTCCACTTGGTTTGCCAACTGTACAAGGTGAAAATTTAGTTGGTTTTCCCTCTTTTATTTGCCAGTGTAACTGGTCTAAATGCATATGAAGAAACTAACTACACACATTTGTGTGACTTGTATATCTCCAAAACCCAGTTTGTGTTTTGTGCCGACAGGGAGTGAAGCCTCCTGCCTGCAGTGGAGCCCCGGTCAGACTGGACAGAAGCTTCTGCTGAAAATAGAAAATAGACGAATGACACGTCTCAACATACAAATGTACCAGCATTTAAATGCCTCTTTACTTAATGGAAACTTGGTGAACAGATTGGAGAGTAAAATATATAGCACATTAATCTATGTAAAATAATGTTAAACTAACTAATTAAGACATTACTCCATAAATTTCCATATAATTTATTGGCATTTTCCACTTAAAACACCCTGAACTCCCGAGACTCTTTTGGTTTAAAATAAGAAACAAAAATATAATTCTTTTCTTTGACAAAACATTGGAGTGGCAGATGTATACATACTTGATTTTTAGGCTCCAGAACATAAAATCAAATGTCCTATGTTACAGTACTTTGTCTCGACAGACACATTTTGAGGAATAAATATAATTTGCACAACACAGAGGCTGAGAAAACAAGACAGCATGAACATTAATGGTAAATGGTCGTCAACACATTTAACACTGCATGGCACTGATGTTCCTAACGACTCACGGTGCTGGTTTCAACATGCCGACACCTCGATTTGCTCTACTTTGGGCTGACTGAAACTCTCTCTGTGTTGCAGGACACGGAGTTAACCGATGGTGTTTCCGTTCCTCATTTCTTGTTTTTAGAACTTTACACTTAGTGCGAGTAAAACAGAACAAGGAGTAATGTTAGAGTGGTGTAAAAGCAAAGGCCACAAAGTGTTAACACAGCAGCAATCTACCCGTCAGAATCAGACATTCTGGCCTGAAGGCCCTAGAGGTAAAGCCTGTGAGTAACAGAGGTAAATGCTCTGGGACAAGTGAAACTGCTGGTGAGGTCTATGGTGCATTTATATGTCATTTCTTATAAATAAACTAGTAATTGCATGTGTTGTGTGGCTTGTAATAAAGAAAGAATAATAAAATAATTTTTGTGACGCTTCAATAGTTTTCTCCTTCTTTATGAAACATTTTCAGGCCTAATAGTGAGCAAGGAACCTGCAGAATCTCTCAGGACAAAAGTGAATCAAATGAGGTTTGGCATGTTCAAAGCAGCATAACAATCCTTTAACACCAGGCTCCGACCTCTCGTATCACATGTAAGGCTTATATAATGCTTACTAGCTGAGTTAATGAAATACTGTTAGACTAGTGTTTTCTACTGCCTGACCAGGAAGTGCATCATATCTTGTGTAGTGCTTGCGTACTCCCTGGTCTTTCTACCTCAGTGACGGCGACAAACACTGCTCTAGACTGAACTTGGTACAGAAAGAGTCATGAAACTTCTGGATCTACATACATTCTCAAGTCTCAGCTATCTGATTAGGAAAGGGCTGAACAGACTGCTCCTAAGTTGCAGAAAATCTATTAAATTGTCTGCTTTAAATACAGTTAACATGTATCATTCGTAAAAACTAACACTATAAAGTAGATGACTTCGATACAATCATCAGGTTAAAATCTCTAGTGTAAAAATGTACAGCATCATAGGCTGGCAGGTGTTTGTGTTTTCAACACTTATGGCACACCGTTATCCCAGTCGAGCACGAACGACCAACGAAGGTTGAAAACCTGATGGAACAATCAGCTTTTTTAACTACTGGCAATTCACCTGTCAGAAGCTGCGCTCGCTCCCTGTCAGCCAGGCGGGAAAGTAACCAGTCATTCTGGGATTATAAGGTCCAAGAGGAGCTTCTCCATTTAGAAGCACTCTTGGTTTGTTGCTTCAATCTATTTTTAGATCAGGCTTGATTACTAATTTATGGGGTGCAAAACGTATGTACCAGGCAGGGAAGCTGTAATGTAAGGTGTTCAGTTGCATCACGGTTTAAAAAAGACTTTACTTGCCTAAATTTTGTTTTCACAATTGTTGGAGTGTTTTACAACACTCTGCTAAAATGTGACAGCTGGAGTCCTATAATTCCAGTGTTAGCGGACCAAAGTTACACATTTTGGTTTCACACAACCAGCACACGACCTGCTGGCTCTGTTTGTTTCCTTTCCCACCGTTTGGTGACTGGCGTCAGGCGTCCTGTACTGTGTTTCTGTGATCAGTAGGCCTACAGTGGGTGAAGCCCTTTGCGTGACGGAATAGAAGAGCTGAACGGCAGAGACGGTAAAGTGCTACTGCGGACCAGAGGCACCCTGATAGAAAATGCTTTTTAAGCACATAAACACAGACGAGACCAGCAAATAAACAACAGGAAACAGTTTGAAAATCAAAACCCAAAACGACGACATCATTTAACATCATCTCAGGTAAAAAAATAAAGCTCAAACTAATTGTACAGATGGTGTCGTTTGTTTTCCAACAGGTGAGACTGAAGTACAGTCTTTATCTCAGTGGTGCTACAAGCTGGTTTAAATACATATTATTTGATTGCTTCATTTGCCAAATCTTCTATTAAAGGGTTATAATTAAAAGTAGAGACACACAGGTTGAACAAAGTCTCAGTTGTCTCTGGTTTGGAGGTAAATCATACAGACCGTTGGGTCAGGGGTCGGGTCGGGTCAGGGGTCGGGTCAGTGGTACCCACTACATCCGTGCTACATAAGATTTATATTTCTCTTCATACCCTGAGGTTAAGGTCCATCGATTTTCTCTGTGCTCACCTACATCCTATTTTTGGTAAAATGATTCATCTTTCACATCATTCTCGAACAAACAAATCATTCTCATTCAGACTCATTTAGTTTATATAAACTAAACCTGTGGTGCAAATTAAAAGAGAAGACACTGTCAAACCACCACAGTCCTCTTTCTCTGTTCATGTCCACGTGTCACCGGCGGTTATTTTGAAGGAAGACGGTTCCTTTACCTTTTGTTCCTGTGACTATCGCAGCTTGGCTCCGCTGTTCTTCCAAGGTAAAATCAAGCATTGTCTGTCTGGGACAGTCCCAGCTGTAGCTACTGCGAAGCAGGACAGGACACACAGGCCTATCAGGCATTCAAAGAGAGGCGAAAACAATTCTTGACGGAAAATAAAATCAGTCAGAGGGGGAAGGTCCCTCTGTTCACCAGAGACTGTGTCTCCAGGGTAAAGGGACTGTGGTGATTTTACAGACATTATTGGTAAAGGCCCTGCCTCCATCTCCCTACACCCAGCACTTGTGTCTCTCAGGCGGCAGGTAGTGCTGGTTGTTACGTCCCCATACGCAGGCAGGCCACCCCATCACCCTCCTGGCTCAGCTCTCTGTCCCTGTCTGCGTCCTCTTGGCCCGGGGAAGCCAGCGTCCTGTGAGGGTGCGGGCTCCGCATAGACATGGCGGCCAGACTCAGGGTTCGAGGTGGAAGAGGCGAGGGTGGGCGGTATCTGCTGCTGCTGTTGGGGTCCGGAGACAGCGAGGAGGAGGAGGAGTCCTGGTGCCGCTCCCCACATGACTGGGACTCCTCCTCTAGGGGGCTCTCCAGGTCAGAATCTCCTTCATCGTCATCCTCTTCCTCTTCTTCCAAAGTGAGTTCAAACTGGAACTTGTCCCCTCCTCCTCCTGAAGGCGCAGCTCCTCCTGACCCTACAGCTCCTCCTCCCAGCCCCACCTCAGAATGGTGGTCCTCGGGGCTTGGTGGCTCAGGGCTTCGAGGGATCATACTCTGGTACCACTCCCTGTTGTCCTCAAGTGTGTCCAGAATGTCTTGGGCATCAGGGTGCACCAAGTCTGCCCAGGTCTCCCACAAAGGGTGGACAATGTAGTCAATGAACCCCACCTGCAAGAAAAAAAGTTAATACTGACTGTGTTGATTGAAAAAACAGTTCCATAATTTGCACCTCTGATTGTTACCTGGCTCTTCTCGATGGAGGCGTTGTGTTTGTCACACATAGGACTGATCTCCATGCCCTTGTCCCGCTCTCGGTCTCCCTGGGTGAAGAGCTCCACCATGATGCGGTCTGTCCACTGTCGGTACAGCTCCAGTGGTTTAGTTGGGTTGCTCAAATCAGCACAGTGGACCATGTTCTGCAGAACCTGGAGAACGTGCACTCAGTCAGTCTCAACCTCAGTGATGCCGTATTAATAGGGATGTGCTTTTAGTATATTTGTGACTCAAGCGATTTAACCCCAAACCCTCATCACTGTGTGTTACCCCACATCCTGATATGGATACTGTTAGACCACAAACGGTCTATGCCTCCAGGACACTCACATCTGGATGCGTATTTTGCACCAAATGATGAACACTATCGCTCCTCTCAATAATATGTGTCTATATATGTTTTCTATTCGATTAGAAGATTATTCAAATCCCGACAGGACTGTTGTGGTGGTTGCTGTGTCAGCGGTCTCAGCTGGTGACAGTAGTTTCATTTAGTTGGTACTGACCAGCTAAACATAATTCTGTCAGCACCACAGAACAGCCAGTAGCTCAGCTCAGATGTAGTGACGCCTGTTTGTCCAGCAGGCAGCAGCACTTTACCAGAAACGTCCCGGTTGCACACGCAAGCAGCTGTTCACGTTGTCGTGTAGGAATACATGATGTGGAAACACACAACGTCTGCTTGAAACCTACCACGGGTTTATCACTGTTCACAAACCACCATTATCTCCACATATGTACTGGCCTAAAACACTGTAAACTATTGCTAGTGGTGATGACTGCATCCTATTTTCTTCTTCCAGATGTGATGTCTTACAGCAAGTGCCAGATACAACAAAGTATATCAAGTAAGCATTTCAGCAGACGGCTCTCTCTCACCTGGATGCGGTCAGAGTAGTTGTCCAGAAGCAGGACTCCCAGACTGGTCACCTTCTTGGTCTCCACCATAGTCTTCATGTCTGCCAGGAAGTTCATGTGTTTGGACATATCAGTGGCCAGCACCTGAAGAGGACGACAACCACACTAGAGCATGAAGTGTCTTTATCGAATGTACTGCTGCATGTCGTGTAGTACAGCAGGATTTCATAAACCGTGCTGCAATCTCACCATGTCGATCACCATCTTGCGGAGGGAGTCTCTCTGCTTCTTGCTGAGGTTTTGGAAGATGTCACAGTTTTCTTCTTGGAGCAATTTGAAGCCCACAGCGAGGTGGTGGTTCTCTAGCACTGAGGCGTCGTTGTACATCAGCGCCAACTCGGAACCTGCAGATACGCAGTAGGTATGTATACTTGATTTATATGGCTAAATCAAACAAACTGCTTCACAATGAAAGAGAAGATTAACACTGGTCATAATAACGCTCATAACAGGGTAGAGGTGAATACATCAACATTTTCTTTACGTGTGATCCTTGTTTGGACTAAGTCGGTAGTGGCAGATGTGCACAGACAGTCGGGGAAACGTACTGGTGTTTATTAAGAACTGGTTGGTGACTCCTGGGTGGTCGACATCGTGGATGGCGCTGGCAAAGAGAGCAGCCATGATCTCCAGGTCTGTGAACACCGCCTGGGACGAACGAAGAGAAAAGACACGGATTCAGAACAATAAAGGTTCTGGAGCTGGGAGGCACCACTTACATCAGCGACAACAGCTCACCTCTAATGCTGGCGTGGACAGAAGGACGTGCGTGGACTGCACCACGTCCGCGGCGTGGATGTTGTTGTGATAAGCTACATCAGCGTGGTAGTGGTCCTCCAAAGTCATCATGAAGGTGATGAACGTGTCAATTGGGACCTTAAAGGTTTTTAAAAGGTCTCGCTCCTAGCAGGGTGGTTAGGAACAAAATGAGAGCCTCATGTTAGTTCACAGTGACACTTACTGCTTTATTATGTCTCCATAATACATACATGAAGATACACTGATACAGCTAGTGACTGTATTTCTAGCCGAGGTGCCTCCTACCTGGAAGACAGAGTACATCATCACCGTCAGAGGACGGTTTCCGGAAAATTCTGCTATCTTGAAAATATCCAGACCCCAACGATTAATGTCTTCAATTTCCTGGAGATGAGCAACAGACATCTACAGTGTAAGACACAGTGGTTTGTGTACGTATGTGTTCACGTCTGCGGTGCGTTTGTGTAAAGCCACCTTGGCGAGCATGCTTTCATGTGGCGTGGTGACGCCGAAGCGAGGGATGCAGGTGGGCGCTAAGCTGGGACTCTGTGTGGCCTTTTTCACCCCGCTGATCTGTGACATTGGCCTTTTCTTCTTCTCTTTCTCCTTAGGAGGTGGAGACAAAATCTCCATGTCATGTTGCTTCTCTGCAACAGGAACATACAGACGTAGACAAATATATTAAAGACACATGTAGTTTCTTTTATTGTGTACCTGCAGATTACTGACAGCACATATTAAAACCTTAACAAACAATCTAGGGAACAAAGAGCATTCGCTTACACCAATGTCTGTTTTAATGCTGGTTAAAAACACATTTACACAATTTACAGTTGCTTTGTCCTTTGTACTGTGGTTTCATTTGCTTTAATACTGTGTCAACTTCCTCACTTCAACACTGCACCATTACTACTACTACTACACAGGATTCACATGGAAAGTTAATTAAAATGTCTCATTTAAAAGCTTTCAGTCTCTTAATTCAGTACTTTGTAGAAGCATCAGGGGCAGAGATGATATGTTTCAGTCTTCTGCTACTGTATATGTCCTCAGTGCATATGTATGAAGGGGAACAGTTTATCACAGTCTTTCCTCTAAGGAGTTCAAGTCTGGCCTACAAGGTCAGTCAGAGGCAATGTTATGTCTACTATTATCCTTATAATAATAATAACATGATGGGAATTGAAGAGATTTCATCAGACACACCTGAATCTCAGTGAATTGGTTAATGAGCTTAATCTAACGGATGCAGAGACACTACTTCTCTCCCCAGGGGTCAGGAGCACTTTGAGAACTTTAACCCCCAGATTTGTTGTCCACTGTTGTCCATTTCTACTAGAAGTAAGTTTGGTATAGTTTGACAGATAACTCCTGAATTACTGCACATGCATTACAGGTAAGAAAGAAAGTGAAACCAGTGAAAACATGGGTGAAGAGGCCAGCGTGAATAAAATCACAAGCTGTCAGCATGAAACTTGTGCCACACTAATTAATCTGAGCTGACCTGGAGTGCTTTTACAGATGTTCAACTGAAGAACAAAAATGGAACAAACAAGAATATACAGCAGTATATTTACGTACCACTGCAGCATGTGCATAGCTGTGTCGTTAGAGCCAAAACACGTGCACATACAGATCTATACATATTTCCTAATGGCAGTGTCTGCAGAAAACCAGCAGTACGAAGCTGAGGATGATGGGTAAAGCCTGTTATCTTATTAGCAGCTCTGCATTGTTTTGAGCTTAATGACAAAGAACATCTCACGTGTGAAAGAGCTTCACGGTGTGAACAGGTTGGAGATTTTTTACAATCCATAAATAGAAAATATAGAAATCACCAAAACAAGGTCATCAGAGACAGTATCAGCGTAACCTCATACGGTACAGAGTGTTGACTGTGCTGTCCCAGCAGACACGGATGTGCTGAAAATGACTCATGCGTTTTGTACATACCAAGGAAATAATGATCCCATATTGACATCACAGAGATCCAGTTTTACCTCGCGTCCACACATCACACTCAGTATTTTCCATCCTCGTATATTTAATAAGCACCGTAGCAACAGCTGCTTCTGCACTAAGCCCACAGTATCATAAAGATGCAGAACGACCTGAGTGGCAGCATCGCATAAGCCCGTCTGGCCTCTCTCACCTCTCTCACAGTGCCTCCTCTTCCTCACCCCCAAAACCACAGTGTTCATTTCCAAACAAAGCTGCGATTGATGCCGAGGCACTCATATCAAAACAACGTCCGACTGACAGCCCCATCCTCGTTCGGCGGGATCTCCATCCTGCCGGCAGGGCTGTTGAAGACTGAGCCTCCTATTGATGCAACACGCCGTGTGATAATATTGCACCCTGTTGCTACGACAACGCCACACAATGTGTTCGGGAATGCTGTCAGTTGCCGCGCCTCCTTCTCGTTTAGGGAGGGAAAAATCCTCACCTTCACCATCTGTCCCCGTTCACAAAGCCGTCTCCTCTTTCCTCTCCTTTAAACACGCTGTCGTCATTTTTTCAGATTTTTCAGATTTTCCTTCCATCCTTCACTTTATAAATCCCCCTCTCCTCCGTCAAACACAATCTCAATCTGAAAAACGTTCTTGTATATTATATCTTCTTTTTTCTTTACACCTCATTTACACTTTTTTTTTAACCTCCTTTCAAATTTTCCATCTCTGTGTCAGCATTGTACTCCCTAAATCATTGTCTCTCCTTTTTTATTGAATTATAAAATCTCTCTCTCTCTCTTTCTCTCGTTCCTGGTTTAATTTTCAAGCCCATTTTTTCTCTTCACCTTTTTCTGTCCTTACTAAACATCCCCTTCTATCTGTCCTCTATAACCTTAAACAACATGGTGAATCTCAGGTTAACAGGCAGATCACCTGAATGAAAGTGAAATATAAAACCACTGACTGCACAACAGTCCAGTGGTGGTATTGAACAAATAATTTTCGTGTGTAGGGATTTCACGTAAATTAATTTTACTGTAACTATTACAATTCAACAGCGACACTAAAAACAAGCATGAGTCAACAAGCAAGATGAGTCAACAGTGCAGAAATTGTTTTAGACAACTGTACAATATTAATTGTTACAGATTAAATAAATAACATGCAGAATTTACATTTCAATCAAAAAATGTTTGTATTTACTTTACATTTTTCATGCTGACAGTCCATGTGCCTTTACATACATACGTTGGTTTTACACAGGTGTTAAAACTCACCTAAGAAGGTGCTGGCAATGAACTCGGATACCTGATTCCCTGAGCGGCTCGTCTCTGATAGCTGCGTCAGCTCACGATTTAGCATCCTCTTAAACTGTGGACACAAGAATGAAAAGAAAGATGTGTTTAATGGTAGGTGTAATTATGAAATTAGTTATGATTCCTTTATATAACTACCATAAGATCACATAGTAGACGTATAAATATGAATAAAATCCACATAAATGAATTGTACTGTACAGTATATTGATGCTCTGCATACTCATGGATCGTCATCTGATATAAGAAGACCACTAACAAATGGCAAAACAAACAACAACAAAAAACAACAACATGAATGTTCTATTGTTCTTGAGGTGCTGTATGCTGTAGGACAGAAGGCTGGACTGTGGGTTCATTTCTCATAATGCTTGCAGAGCCCTGTGACGTTAATCCAGGAGAATTAAATGATTATTACTGCATGTCATTATTAGAATCAATCCGTGTGCATAAGACATTAAAACATTACCATCTATATTTGGTTTGAAAACGATAAATGTGAGCATAAAAGATGAGGGAGAGCTTCAAAACAGAATATATCGTAAAAAATAGAATCAACTCATTGGGCCTAGCAGACTGTATTTGACTCTAGCAATAATCGCAGTAAAATATATAGTTTGGTGTTGTACTGTGATGCAGCACATTTACTTGACTGCACTTTCCATTTAAAATTAGTATAAAATTAAATGTGCTTTTCTTGTTGTGTTTTCTAAAACACATGAAGAACAGGTCTAGTATTTTAATGGTTGGATACTTTTGTCCATGTCAAAAAAACAGTGTTAAGGTTTTCCCTTGAGTTTTATCGCAGCAGCAGCTTCTACGGTGATTATGTAACAGCTTTAGCACGTGGTGGCCGAGGGAGGAGGGAGGAGATCTGGGTGAGAGAGAGTGTGATGCTGCAGTGGTTACACACAAACACATGGGCACACACTCAAACACATACTGACATGAAACATAATCCTGCAGCTACAACCAAAACCGTCTGCACCTTTTCAGCATAAGCGCTTGCTCTGTCAGGCTTTTGCTCTGGTTTACCTTCTTCCCACTTCACACGCTGACAAACACAATGCATCACATCCCAAAAAGAGCCAGAGCTGGCAGCTTCTGTTTTGCATTTAAAAATCACCTCAGCGACTTTTTCTAGAATGCATATGTTGGCTTTTTGTGCTGCTGTTTCTAATTATCATACACACACACTACAGTCTGCCTGGTTGTGGACCCAGTCCTGAGTCAGATCCAACAGGCAGGCTCACTCAGCACTCAGCCACCTGCCACAAGTCAGCACTGCCGGATCAATAGATCCCAATGTAAACACAGAAAGCAGCAGAACTCCCCGCGGCTCACCTGTCTCCGGCACAGACAAACCCAGAGCGCCAGCGCAGGCATGTCAGCCCACGCATGCTGATGTTGGAGGTCGCTGAAATCCAAAAGCCCGCTGGCTTAATGTCAGGCTGCAATCTCCTAACTCGGACTCTCCACATTCAGCGGGGACAGTTTGAACGGAAGAAAAAGTCCACTTGGAAATAAAAGTTAAACACACAGCTCCATGTGTTGTCCCCGACGTGAGGGGGGAGTTGGAGCAAAAGGATGGTGGGATGGGGCAAGACTGGGGATGTGGCCTGTCAACAGGGTAGAAAGGGTGTGACTGCAGTCTCTCATCCGACTACTGTTACACACTGTCAATGAGAAACATAAACTGGGAGAGAGGGAGGAAAGGCTCTGAGAAGTCCCCCCCCCCCCCTGTCCCTCTGTGCTGTCTCCCCTTCTCTATCCAATCAGGTTTGTCTCACTTCAGGGGCTGGGTGGAGGAGAGGGATCTGATTGGCCGACTAGGAGACGAAGGGGGTTTGAGTGTAGCAGCCAGACAGGGGAGAGAGGCGGGAAGGAGGGAAGTGAGGAGCTGCCGATTAACTCTTTCAGTGGAGGCAGATGCCATTCATGAAGCATTCACAGCCATGTCTACGCTGAAATGATACTGAATGTTCTGATCCTCCATCCACAAGGACATTTAAATGTGATCCTGAAGCATGAGACCTAAACATGAGTCGTAGTCAAAAGCAGGAATCAAATGAAGTGCTATCATAAATATAATGTTAGAGTAAAAAAAGAAAAACATCAGGCCTAACTCAGCTTTTAAAGTCCAGAAACATCAACTGAGTGACAAGTTTGCTGAGGTTTCCTTGAGTGTCTGAACGAAGTTGAGTCCTCACCTTATTGGATGCCATCTCGCTGACCGAGTGCCTCGTCTGTAGTGTCTCCAGCTGGTCCAAACACCAGTCCAGCTCTTCCAGGGTCTCCACTGCCAGCTTCTGGTAAGGCTCCTCTGAAAGGTCAGAGGTCACACAAACACAGGTCAAACAACATTTTCACTGGTCTTCAATATAGGATCAAATGTACAGTCCCAGATTCTGACAAATTACATGAATTATAGTTTGCACAGCTAAACACAGAAAATCAAGCAAGTTTCCAATAAAAAATCATCAATCTTGTATGAAATTCCATTGTTTTATCCTATTTTAACACTCACCTCCGACACATGGCTTACACATGGATGGTTGGCTGCTGCTCGACGGGCGCCTGGAACAAGGCACAGAACAGGTGTTAGTAACAATCCCCAAACCTGTAAGCAACCGGTTAGTCATCCACTCGGTTTTCTTGTTCTTACTTGCTTCCTACACGATCCTGCAGATGTGTGAGTGCAGCGACATTACTTCTCACTGTTCGTAGACTGGCAAGAACCTAAAAGAAGACGCAAAAGTGTTATGTGTGTGTGTGTGTGTGAATATGGGTGGGCACATTAGAAAAGCTGTTTATGAGTCAATTTACACTAGAATAAGCAAGTATTATGTATAATGTATAATAAGAGGAGAGTGTCTGACAACTGAATAATTATAGGCAACACTCTAAAAGCCATATCTACAGATACACCTGCTTAATATGGAAGTGTAGCAAATGATAGATATTGTCTTAGACATATAACGTGTGCACAGATTGTGATCAGTGTTGAGAAGTGCAGCAACGAAGAGAATGAGCTGTTCAGCACAAACAGTGTGTGGGAGTTTTCTGTGAAAAATGAACTATTTTTAATTATGATGAGCCATGTGGATTGTCTGGACAATTTAGTTGGGAGAGAAACACAGTGGCTGTGAATATAATCTACCTCAAAATAATATCCAGCGGCACAGACAGGGAGTGAGAAACAGCTGGTCGGGTCAGAACCAGCAGCTACTAACCTGAGCAAATGGCGTCACTATCATGTCTTCTCCATGCCTGTAAGAACCACAAGCACCCAGTTAAAAGACAGCAAATACCTCACACATGCACACACAGAATCACAACATGATGTTTGTTGCGATTTTCCTCCTAATAGAGGAGAACTACAGTTGACAGAGGATCCCAGAGGATCAATCAAGCTGGACATAGGGAAGGGTTGGAGAGCGTTTGGTTATACAGCCATTTCTTGGAGTACACAAAAACCTTAGTGGGCCATAAACACAACTAATCTCACACCCAAGCACCAAGTTATGCTTTTTAGATGCTCTGTAGGATGCAATATTTAAATAATGCTTTCTTTTCTTCTATTATTGAAGGCCTCCAAGATATGTTTGTACAACTAAAACCGGAGGTGAGGAGCAGCGTTCATGCACTGATGGCTGTGAAAGCCAACTTCTGGAAAAATAGAGCTTGCTGGACTTTTTTGGGTCACGACATGCACCTCACAGCAATTCAAAGTCCAGGATGAACCCATGCTGCCAGTGAAAAGTGTCAATCGATTGGTCTGTAAGCATCTGTCCAGCAAACCCTGTAACGCTGCGTACGTCTAGACAGGACAGCCTGTTAACACGCTGGCTAAAATGTCACTATTGTGCCTAATTATCAGACTGTCAAATTTAAATGTGTGCGAGGCCGAATCACCTCCTGGCTCATGCTTCTAGAGCCGCAAGCAATAACCTCACAGCGGAGTGAAAGTTGTGTTTTTCAGGTTGTGTTCAGGAAAAGGTGGGAGTGGGTGGCAGAGGTGGCGGGTTTGGGCTCATGACAACACAGAGACGGACACACAGCAGGCGTCACTCTTTGTCTCACCGAGGTAGCCAACTGACTTCCCAATGCTTCAGTCCCTCCTCCCTTCAAAACAAAGGAGCGACAGCTATTGGTGGTCGAGGCTCCATTTACACTGTGGCATCAAAGAGACGGCTGGCAGTACTGATCTAGTAGTAGCCAGTAGTTTAGCTGGGTGAACGTGAAGAAACTGGACAGAAACTGAGCTAACACTAAAGCTTGGGGGCGTCCCCGAACTAAACGTGACTGCTCCGCTCTGGACTGATAGATATGAGTTCAGCTTTTAAAAGCCTCTTCAAATCCAGATTGCGAAAGGCTTCGGATAGGAAATGGATGGAACAATAACACATTTAAGTGTTATTGTTCCCCAATAACCGCTGTTCACACGGGTCAGAGGGGATGGAAAAAGGTTTGCTGCATACGTGCCTATATACACATGTTGGTAACCTGAGCTGTGATGGAGTTAATCCTGTTTTCAATCTTCTTATAGGTGAACATAACTAATTATGGCAAATCACTAGTGATACGTAGTGACCTGGAAGCGTCAATCTTCCATCAGTTGCTGTCGACCAAGTGATTTCGCTCCATATCCGACTCATACCTCATCGGTGTAAAATGCAACTCACAGAGACTGATTTACTGGTGATCAAATATTGAAGATAACACCGTTTAAAATACTCACAGGTCGCTGGCAGTGGACGAGTTGCGGGACATGGCTTTGGGGGAAAGGTCGAAGTCTGAGTCGGAGCGGTAGAGGAATGACTCGCGGCGCTGACTGTGGGGGAAGTTGGCCTGAAGTACCAGACCAGAACCCGGGCTAGTCTGAGAGTCCAGTGGACTGCGACCCACTGACAGGCCATTCTCCACATCAAAACTACAGAGAGGAGACAAGAAGCAGAAAGACATTTGCATCACTTTAAATGTAATGATTATGATATAAGGATAATGATAATACTACTGCTGCTGCTACTACAGCAAAACAAAGAAGACAGGCACAAGGATACATAAGAACCAGGAGAGTGTCTCTACCAATAATTCCATTGCTCCGTTTAAATATTCGGAAAAGGAAAATTCATAGTAGTTGGAGTTATAACGAATGTTTTCTGTGACCTTGTGATTAGTAGTGTTTCACAATCCAACACACACAGCTGCACCTTTCCCTCCTCCATCCGTGCGTGACGTCAACACTGACTTCACACATGTTACGTCAGTCGAGCTACTTACCCGTACGACCCCCTCACTCCGATATCACCCCATCGCAGGCACCACATTAAAAGACACCGGCGTTACCGAACAAAGACCTCCTCTCTAAGTAAATAACACCCAGACGCTTCGGTGTTTTAAGCGGATTTCATTTGCATGGATTCACAGCATTCGTCCTGATTTATAAAATCTCTCTTACACATTTTTTTCTTTTTTGGCGATCAACCACAAAAAAAGTTGATGGCTAAACTAGAGAAAGATAGCAAAGAAGGGGTGCAGGCAAACAGGGACAGCGAGAACAGAGAAACCTTTTCAACAGGGAAATCGTTTTCTGCTGCCCCTTTGTCTACTGTGTGCAATGCTCTGCCTTGCTCAAGGACATTCTGGGCCCAGGAGCAGTGCACAGTTCACCTGCATGGTTGCATTAGTCAGTCCATCAAAATTAATCTGCTGTTATACCTGAATATTTTACATCTGAATTTCTCAGATATAGAATCGTTTTTGTTGCCAGCATTATGTGGTTACTACATTTTGTGTGTTTTTCTGAATTAGATTTATTGCGATGCGTGTCAGTCACCCACTCATTTGTTGTTACAACAATAGAAAACAGAGCACCGGCTGAGCAATGCAAGGTTGCTTCTGAGTCTATTTTTAGCTCAGCCTGCCTCCTGCACTCCAGCAATAGCACTGGCTGATAAATGCAAGACGGGCATTAGGCCACTGATACTGAATGAAACAGACCCAATTCACAGAAGCAGACAGAGAGACACAGAGATGAGGAGGAGGAGAAGGGGCAGGGGGGCTGTATCCAGCAGCGTGATGTGCCGCAGCACCTCACACCCGATTGGTGTGACACAGCACAGAGAGGCGGGGCTTGCAGCAGGGCTTACCTCAGTGTCGACTCGGCCGCCGCCACCCCACCTCACAACCAACCTGTTTTTGCACCCCCACCCCTCTCCTGGCCCAGTGTAGTCAGTCGTGACGAGGCTCCATCAGAGGAGACCAGTGACGTCAAAAGCTATAAATAGATCTGCCTGCCAGGAACGAGGGAACTAGGAGACTTATGACAGAGCTTACGTAGATGACTCCCCCCATCCTCATGAATACATATATGAAAGATTTTTCAATGTAATTTTGATTGGTTGATGATAAAATGCTTCTAGATGACTCCAGGTGCAGCGCTGTAGTATTTTCCCACAGTGCTTATACTCCATTAATCTATTCTTATCTTTCTCATAGGGTGATAAAGGGAGACTGTGATGGTCTACATGGCTGCTGCCAAGACCAAACGTGGTCAAGTGGTGTCATCACATCATCCCAAGGTGGGAGCAGTAAGTGTTGTGAGTTGTCACGATATGTCCCAATATTTTAGATGAAGCACAATGAAACACAAACTATAACACCACCAGCGACAGGGAGAGAAGCAGGCACGCTGTGATTATTTGACATTATTATTATTATATATTTCACAGCCTGTCAGCTGCTGCTGCCGGTCGATGGGTCTCTTCCCTCTGTGATGGGGAGGTAGCGCCCACTGCTGAAGATAATATGCTACTGCACTGCTCACCACCGCATCTACAAATGAACGTAAATGTCTTATTACTTGTTAGAAATAACAAACTTATATATATAAAATCTGTGTGGTGCATAAGATAATGCAGCTGAACCAATCACTTCCAGACATGTCTGTAGAGCACAGACCTTCATAAAACCAGCATTTCCAGTCTTACTAAACCCATTTAATCGACTTTAAAGCAAGTCTTCTGTATCCTGCTGTATCTAATTAATTCTATCTTAGCAAACACAAATGAGCAACGTGGTTCCTTAAGGAAACATCACGTTTCTTCTGCAGGAAGGAACTTGAGGAAACACTAAAACACATGTGAGGATAAAGGAAACGGACAAAAGCTAGTGAACACAGAACGTCAATTTACACGCGCTGTGGGAATATAAAACCTACTGTAGGTGGAGGCAAACAAGTCAAATGTGTTGTCCAGGGTCATTATACACCGAACAGCTCGTGTCCTCTGAGCGACCGCAGACGCTGGCCCCAACAAGAAAACCACCAGCTGCAATTCATTGATGACTGATGGTCCAGTTCTTTGTTAGTTATTATGAGGGTGGAAAAAAATCACACAACTGTAAAACTGCAGACACAAACTTCTGCTGCTAAATATCCTGTGTCCTACTGTAAACAGTCTATTATTACTACCTGGGTAATAAACTGGGACTACCCTGCAAGGGAGCAAGGCAGGCATCCCCCCTTCAACCAGACAAGGCGTCTTGTTTAGTGGCAGTGTACATAACAAGCTGACCTTGTCGGTGTCCTGCCTCCAGCATTGTTCTCCAGCTCTCTGACGTAAAGGACGGCTCCCTTCTCTCTCTTTAACTGTGTTTTACTGAACTTTTCTCACACATCCCTTCACAGCCACATCCCAACCTCTGCTTTTCTTCCCAGGATGTTGAGTTTACAACTCGTCACCAAATAAAAGCAATTTTATCATCCTTTGCACAATTTGACAAATGACAATACATTTTCTAATTCTAGCTTTCGTCACGATACTACACTAGATATCTTGACAAACATAACTTAATAAAATCATAAGCGTCATTCATTACGCCTCAAAGAATTGGATTATAAAGTGCTGATGAGTTTTGGTACCTGGCCAGGATTGATACCATGCATTTAAAGGGGCCTTACGTCATCCCTAAATTCCTAAATAAAACAAGATCAGATTAGTTTGATTTGATGGCAAATGACAAAAGCCCAGGGTCAAAGGTCAACCCAGACATGCACATACACACACAGTCCCTCCTGTTTTCTTTCCTTGTGGCGTGGGAATTGGCCAAGGGGCCTCAAACATCACACCAGGAAGGAGGCGAGAGGTGAGAAGAAGAGGAGGAAAACACACCATAGAGCATTTTATGTATGTGTGCGCGCACAGAGTATAATTTTACTGTTGCTTTTACATGACTTCTACAGAACAACAAAAGTTGAAGAGGCCATATCACTGTATGTGTTCGTATGTGTGTCTGTGTGTGAGGAGAAAAGCAAGAGTTCAGGCAGAAAGAAAAGAAAGACAGTTGTTTTCGCGCCTTACACCTCAGGCCTATTGCACGTTTGACCTGAAAGCACAGAAAAACACTAGGCTTCCCCTCCACACAGGCTGCCAAACAGATCTTTCCGTTTGCTGCCACAGTGTGTGTGTACGTGTGCTTGCGTCTTCATGCCAGCATGCAGCGAGGAGGCAGGGCAGCGTGAGAGAGGAACAAGCAGGAAAGATATTTATGCTTGTGAAAACTCCGGCCAGAAAGCATAGATCCGTCCACAGTTGGCTCTTTCAAAATGAATCAAAGGTGGAACAACAGTTTCCAACACTTACAAATTACACATGATAACAGAAATTAAAAAAGCCCAGTTAACGCAATCACTGCAGCAAAATAATGCAGTGTCATTAAGATATATTTAAGTGATATATATTTTCCTTATCTTCATGCACATAATATACACGGATTGCTTTCCAAGCTCTAGCTCAGATTAGACCTTGAGTTTTCTTCAGACTCTTCCATTTCTGAGGCAGGAGTGAAAGAAACCCAAACAACATGTATTGCAGCCTCCAGTACTAAATGTTTTGGACAAACATAATGAGACTGATGATGAGGCGAGAGAGAGGCTGCATTAGCCGATACCTGATATAGATACACTGTAAAGTACTTTGCCATGGCCGTTTTCCATTATTCTGTTGGAAGGTGAAAATAGTTCACAGCTGAATTCAAACAAACAGAATAAGGATCAACGTAAACATAAGATCCGCCTCCAACCTGGAGAAACTGAAACTGAGAGCCACACCTCTCTGCAGAGTCCGTTGCTCTTTCCATCCACCTGACCAGCCGCTGTGAATCGCGATCCAAGCACACCAAACACCCCACGTCCAACATCAACATCTGATCTCAGAGCAGCTCGTGTCCCTCTAAATATAACCAAGGGGAGGAGAAGCTTGCATCGAGCCAAGCCAGCTGCTGTGTTTATTATTTTTCGGCGTGACTTTTGACCTACAGGCAGAGGAAGGACTCGTGCGTTGCAAGCGGCGGAGCTCTGTTTTGATTGATGTCAGTGACAGCAAGGAAGAAAGGAAAGAAAGAGAAGATGGTTGGAGAGGAGGGGAGAGGGATAAACGTAGCAGGTTACAGTAGATCTACATCAGGTAGCCTCTGTCTGAGACATTGTCAGAAGTAGCTCTAACTGTTACACTGTTATTACAGATCGCTTTGATAATCGCTCTGGCTATTTGAAGTATTTGCTTGTCACATTAAATGTCAGCCCAACAGGAAGTCTTCATGTTTCTGTTTTGTTTGTCTAGCAATTTCCCATGATTAGATCTGTATGTACAGTATATACAGCACAGTACTGTATACGTGTAAACAGAACTAGCACCAGTTTTGGGCTAATGCTGCACTAATGCAATCGTGTGGTCATACACAGAGGTCACACATCTTAGTCGGTTTTATCTTACTCTGCGTGCAGACGTTGGAGGTTCTATTCAACTTCGGATCATTCTGAGTCTAAAAATAATCTCTTTGCTATTAGATTGCGAGTGGCCGTTTTAAATTCAGACGTTATTGTCAGAGAATGATCTTTGCTTTTGTTTCTGCACTGATGTTTTTAGCACACTGGCCTTTTCGAATCCAATCCCTGCTCCAGTGCATAAGTGGTTAAATTTTTGGAGTTCAGGGTGCCTCAAAGGTTGATTCACTCCTCCGGAAGGGTATCGATCGTCTATGTGCAATGATTAGCTCGCTCCCTCTGTCCGGCCGGGCAGAAATCCATACAGTGGCTGATCAGCATTAACATCATTAGCAACTGGTGGAAGGGGTAACACAGTGGGCCAGAACCACCCAGAACCACACACACAACACACAGTGACACGGGCGATGTGTGATTAGTGGAGATCTAGATTTGGCTCCAGCATCGATCTAAAAATCGAACAACCTTACATCACACTGGTGCGCAACTGGACAGGCTGGTTGAGGGCACGCACAAGCAGGGACACACACACACGGACACACACACTCTCTGCCCAGCAACAGGCCGCGCTGAGGGTACCTCTAATTATCTTCATATGGCGCTAACTGGCGCCTTTCGGTATACAGTGATTGAGTCCGGCGGTGGGGCAGCAGCGGGCCACTTCCTTCACTAATTATCAAGAGCAGGAGGCCAGGAGCAGCCAATCACATCACTGATTAGAGGGACACAACAAAGTGGAGAAAGCGGGAAAGTGCTGTGTTTTTTCTACACCTTTATCAGTTTTCGTTGACAAAAATGATTTTAACTTTCAGATCCAATAAAAAAAATCTAACGCCTATCATTTATTTATTATTATTATTATCAATAACAGAAAGAGGATTTAGATTATTTAAAAATCAAAATCTAGTATTCACATTTTGGGAGGCACTGATTATTGGATTAGCATTAGCTGTGATCTACTACGCAGACAGCCATAATATAACACATTACAACACAATATCTACACACAATTCTGTATTTCTGCTGTGATTAAAATATATTTTATCTTAACGAAAGGCAGAGAGTCAAGAGTCCTGGTAAAAAAGAAAACTACCTGTCAACAACATCTTAAGCTTATTATTTTTTAAAACTGAATATATGAAGGTTTCTCACTGTTGGTTGGACAACACCTCACACTGCGATTTTTCTTTTGCCGAAGATGAAACTGTTAATTGAGAAACTAGTTGAATGCATTATTCAGTGCTTGAATTATTCATTAGCTGCAGCACAATTCTTTGGGAGGATAAGAAAAGGTTGCACTGCTGTCTCTCTGTCTTTTATAATTGTGTTTTATTAGCATAAATGAGCAGACATGGGTTTTAGAATTAAACACTTCATGAGTATCAATGAGGATTCTTGCAGAGTTGCAGATACTTCTAGTTAACCCCAACTTACTGCAAAAAACAGCTCTTCACCATATTTCTAATTTATTATGTTCATACTGTACGTACATACATAGCACTAGATTATTTGACATAATAAAGCAAGTTATTCAGAGTCCCCTCCCTCCAGGCCTCGGCCTTTCCCTACCTGGCATCCCGCTGTGCAGGCGGAGCCCTGAAGTCTAGGCAGGTGAGCGGCGAGTTCACCTGTGACAAACTGAGCAGGAGCAGGCTGCATGTGGATGCTTTATGTCTTCGTTGGTTTGGTTCACGTCAAAGTCCATTCACCACACTATTGCCTAATCCTGCAACAGGACAACAGGACACAGCTTCTTCTGTTGAGTCCCTGAGTTGACCATCATTCCTGGAGTCACACAGATGCCAGGGTAACACTAAGCCCAGTATTCTGGCAGTAATATTCAGCACAAGTACACCCACAGTCACACAGACACAGTCACAGTAGCCTCTGACGTCAGTCGTGGTTTCATGGCTGTCACTGCCATGCCGATCGACCAGCTCGCAGGCCTGCAATTATTCCCGGCCCAGCGCTCCGCTCTCTGCAGTTCTGTTTTTCCACTAAATGAGAGAGTACAGCACCAAGGATGCTACGAGACATGCTAAAAAGACACAAGCCAGAAAGTTGCTGAGCATGAGGAGCAGGGGGATTTCTGCTGAGACGTGTTTGTCGTTCGAACTTCAGAAAATGACTCCAGAGACTGGAAGGCTTCCAGCGGCTCGGCGGGTTGAGGCGTCAGCTGTGAATTGGTAATGATTTGGGATCAAGTCCAGTAAACAGCCACTGTCCTGTCAATATTTTCTGTCAGTCCTCGCCGGGGGTGAAAAACTTTGATTCCTGTAAAATGTATCTGTTGTGAGTCATTTAATGGCGGAGAGATGCTAGATTATAACAGCTATGGATGTCATATTGGACGTGTTCTGTATTTTTAGCTACACTGAAAATGGGGTTTGACAGGAGTGGTTTAAAACATTACATGCAACAGCTGTTGAATCAGTACAGTACAAGTCAAAAAAGACCCCAGACAAGAGGCTGAATAAAGCCCAGAATCTGCCACCACCTGTGTGACAGCAGAGGAAAAAAGCCATGGAGTCAGAAACGCCTGTGAACAAACGCATCTTAAACCCTAAAGATGTTCGGTATGAGATCATGTGTGAAAAAAGAAACGCTGCAGATCTGGACATTTTATAAGTCGTAGCCTAAAGTTGGTGTTTTGGCTTAGAAAAGGACTGAGGGGCAGATGGGCTTCCTGCCAATAAACGTGACTGGAGTTTGACCTCGTCAGACACTTTTCTTTCCAAGAAAAGTCTCAACAGGTTTTCAGTTTGAAGCAGCAGAGAATTAGACAGGTGGCTCAAATCTGCTTTAGGTTTGTCAGTGGCTCTGTTGAACAGCTGCAGGGACCTGTACTCACAGTATTTCCCTGTTACCAACCCACAAAAACACAGTCAGGATCAAGTATCAAGGTAAAACTGCGTATGCAATAGCTTCAGCAAAAGGAAATCAGAAACCCCCCAACCAGGCTGAACAGGACTAACTACAATTAAAATCCCAAACAGTGGGAAAAAGGGAGTTTGACCAAATCCTCATTAAAGCACAGACTAGTGATGTTTCATGAGACAACGAACTTTCCAAACGGTGTCGTGTCACAGGCAGTAAAGAGCATAAGGCTGCACACACGCGATATTTCAGCACGGCTGTCACCGAGCAGAAGGCCCCTGACCTCAGCAACAAATCCCGCTGCCTACCACATTCAAAACACACCACATCACAGCTCTCACTTATTTTATATTCATATTTCTTCAAACATGCTGAAAAATAGATACGGTACTAAGAAGTGACAAACCACTACAGCTGGAAAAATAAAGCGTTAGAATCTCACTCTATCACAGACGATGGCTCATTTTACTTCTTATGACAACTTCTGACAGCTCTTTAAATCTAAGTAGAAGGTTGACTTCTGACTGCGTGAGTCAGCGTTTAGTCGACACCAGTGATCTCTGTTGGGAGTCAAACACAGTGAGTAAGTCAGAGTCCGACATCGTCTGCGGATAAAAACTCACAAATGCGGAAAACAAGATGTAGGATGTGTAATATTGAAATGAAAAAGCAGAGAAGCATGTGTTTTCTCTTTGTGGTGAATTTAGATAATGAAGTAATGTAGTAGATAGAGAGGTGACGTCCAGGTGACAGCTTTTTGTGTTTACTCAAGTAAATTAGGTTTTTGTTTACATAAAGAGGAAAATATTCATGATAGATAAAACTGTTAATTAGTACTTAATAAAAGTAAACAAATTAAAACTAGTCTGATTTATTCTAAACATAAACAACATACATTGACTGGTCTATATATAGAATTAAATGAGAAAAATAAACACTGAGCTCTAGTTCAACTTCACCATTGATAATAACAGCAGAGCAGAAGAATCCTTCAAAAACTGATAAATTATAACCTCGTAAAGGTAAAATTAGATTGTCCAGATGTCCCTATAGGAAAACGCCCAGCGTATAAAACTATCGTCAGGCTTTGGCACGACATCATCACTGAGTCAGTTTGCACACACTCAAGACAAACCCAAGGCAGAAACACTGAATACCTACACAGATGTGTCTCTTTTCCAACACTAACTGTAAAACCTCTGACTTTATGAGTTAAAATGACGATGATGGCAAAAGTTTCCGTCTAGGAATTAATGCAAAACTACACAAGCTGCAGGGTTGAAGGGATCTGGGCGATTACCGTGATCACGCCACTTTTCTCCACTGCTTTTTCACTGTTATTACACATATGGTTGATCCATTAGGCCTAAAAATACGTCCGACTCCGCGTTCATTACCAATTCCCCTTTGAAGGATTTTTATTGGTGGGCTGACATTATGAAGACACTTTGATCCCCCTCCCTGCCCAACAAGGCTGATGCCATCATGAATTTCTGAAAGGCCGCCTGCAAAATTAGATCTGTCCGAGTCTTAAAGCAGCAGCTGCTTTCAGGTGTGTGTGAACAAGTGTGTCAGTAAATTAACTTACAAAATGCCAATATTATTTAAATTGATATATTTTCTTCTGTGATACACATGAACAGTTTAACTGAGAATAAACTTTGATCCAGCTTATCTATTCAAAAATACCACTGTAGACGTAAGGATTAACAGCAACTCAATTCTTTTTTGTTTATGCATGTGTAGGTTCTCAGTGGGAGTTACACACACAGTATAAACACTATAAACACACACACTTCAGAGGAGACTGAGTCAGATCTTCCTCTGAGACCACATCAATCTGCCTGACTCACCATTAACCAGCATTTACAAACCAAACTCAACTACACACGTCCAACTGCATCATTTCTTGTGAAGGAACCTGGCTGCGGGTGTTGTGACATTTGTTCCATCTCTGGCCCTTGACCTCCTTACACTTAGCTGTAACAACAGAAGGAAGGCTGTCTTTTCTCGTATGTGCAGCTGTGACATCATCATGATCAAATATTACTACTGTATCGTGACAGAAAGTAGAGCAGACAAAATACATAAACCAACCAATAACAGTAAGGAAGTCACTTAAAACTCACTATGAGGACACAATCATCTGGGCAACACTGAACCATCATCAGCCTCATTAACAGTGCTACTAAAATATGTTACAGTACCAAGAATCATTAGCTAACTACTGAGCAGCCCTGATGCAACACTACTACTGACACCGGTACTACATCACTGATCACCCAACAATATGCTGCTCATCGTGTCAGTGTCAGGGTGTCACAACCACCTTACAATACAAGCAGAACTATCATGACATGCAAACAGAAGTGGAAGAAGTAAAGTCGTGGATAAATGTAACGGATGAAGTGAAAGCCAGATGTTTTGGCTGGACTACAGCTGGACTGGACCCCTGGATGTTGTCCTGCTGCTGTGAGCTCCCTCTTCTTCTAAAAGCACTAAAAGCACTAGTTTCTGTAAAAGCGCAGCCTATGTTCGAGGTCGTGTGCAACAGCTGGACTGAAACCACATCTGGCCTACCGCCTGCGCTTCTGCACGATGTCAATGGGCCGGTTGACGGCGCACGGCGACCCGCACACATTTCCGTTGCGCACTTTGAAGTAGCGATCCTGGACCGAGGGGGGCAGGAACACGCAGTTAGTCGGTAAACTCATGTTTGCGATGGTCGTCGGCTCCCTTCTGCGTCGCTCTCCGCTAATCTTCCTCTTCCTCCTCCTCTGGGCGCCCTCTGCTCTCCCTTCACACCGCACCAGGTTTCCAGTGACGCGCAGGCACACGGAGGAAAGCCCTCCTCGGCGTGTTTCAGCGGCATGCCTCCAGTCCGACACGAGGTGAGGGGGAAGGAGGGAAGGGGGAGATACTGCAGACGTCTTTTTTAAGGAATCATTTGCTGAGAGACGGGTGTGAAGACGCGAAGTTGGTCAGTGCGCGAAGTGGCTGCTTTCAAGTCCACGTTGGGGAGTTCAGAGCTGAAATCTCCCCCTGCTCTAGAGATCCACTCCTCCCTCTTCCTCCGTCTGTCTCCTCCTTCCAGCACACAAAAGACATGTGCATGTACAGCACAGCGTGTGTGGTGAGCTTATACTGTGCCTACGTACGCTAGGACACATCAGGCACTTTGCAAAATTCCCAGTTCAGTCTCCAACTTGGGGCATCTCCAGTCGGTCTCACCCCGGGAGTGATGGCCTTTCTGGACCCCTTGAGTTCATCAAGCGACGCCTCCTCCGCTTTCAACACCAGAGGCAAATATTTGTCTTTTGACACACGGGGTAAGCGGCCGGGTTGGACGCGTGGCCTGGCACACGGATGAGGGACGAGGGGCATTTTAAAACTTCAGGTGTTATATATATTATTGCGTATATGTTTTACAGCTACGGGCTCTTGTTCGTTCTTGTTTTACATGTTGATGCTGGGAGTCCGTGAACTGTACAGGCTGAAAATTCAAGGACCTCAGTCAAAAATTCCTCTGCATTAGTGGAGACAAAAGACGCTCGTTCTCCATTTAAAACACAATCAACCATTTGAATGAATGAACTGTTCTGTTCCTTCGCACGGACCCACCTCTCACCTTCAGTCGAACCGGGTCAGACTGGAGCTACATTCGTTTCACCACCACAGAACCAGCACGGCTACTGCTGAATATCACACCCAGCAAGGCTTCGGTGCTTCATTTCTTTTACACCATCTAAAGCTGAGCAGCAGAAGCAAAAACGACCCGAACCACAACCCGAGCCCTGTCACCACTTCCTGTTCCTTTAATGGGCTGTAGACCATCCATTCCTACGTGTTTTCTTATTCTCTGTTCGGCGACACTGATTCACACAGAACAGGTTCTTGATTGACTCTTTGCACCAAACACCTCCTGCCTCTTTTGTGGCCGGTTTAAACTCCTAAACACAACGGTCTGAAACGTTATCATTTCCATATTTAGATGTTCTGTCCTTGTGCTTAAACCGCAGTAAACCACTTTGACCAGCACTTGTCTCGCTCCATGTGCAACGTGCCTGTGAAACGTGTTGGGCCTCCAAACAGATGCTGTGGTGGAGGTTTGCTGAGAATGAGGTGCATGTGAGGCCTCTGTGTAACCGGACCCAAACGACTTCTACGGCCCAGCTGGCATCTGGCTCCTATGACAACGTTACCTCTGGTCATGGGAGCAAACTGTGGGGGAGGACTGACATGCATGCATAACGTATACGAGTGTGACAAAGTGCAGAGGTACAGTCCGTGTTGATGTGTGCATGAACTACACATTTACACAGAGCCAAAAATCTGCTACATCAGGCTCCTGACGATATTTGATTTGAGAAGTTATTATTGACTTTTCACTGTAGTAAAGTTCACTATTATGAAGTGTTATCAGCTTGAGCAAACGCTGTTTTGCGGCTTCTCACTGCACATAAACAGTTCAAAGAAATCATAGCACAGTAAATCTTTTTGAAAGCAGGAAGCTCACGCTATGGTTAAGTTTACATATTCTTCACTGTGTGTTCTGTCGTTAAAGTACAACTACCTCAGGTCTCTAACATAACATCAGTGACATTTGACAGAAAGCTTTACTTGCACAGCAACGTGTTTATTTTCAGATCAATAATGACGTTTAGACTTTTCTGATAACGAAGACGATATCCATCTTGTTTGTGAAATAATGCTAAATAATGCATTTTAGGACACAGCCTGTTACCATAGGGTTTGTAAATGCACATTTTTAATAACCTACATTAATTAATAATTAATAATGTATGGCGTGAGTTGAGGGTTGGCGCCACCTTGTGGAGGAACCTTAGAGGCGAGACCATGATCAACCTGCAGCAGGTTTTCCTCTCAGGGCAGATCATCTCAGTAGCCCACATGGCTTTGACTGGACAGAAAGAGTTTGTCAGAGAGCTGGTGTAATGCTCGGTCAGAATGATGGTCGCTGACGTCACCAAATATAAATAACAGTGAACAGAAACAACCGCAGTGAATGGGACCTTTTCTTTTCTGTCTTGGACCAATTTAAGCGGCAGACCTCATCGCAAATAAATGATAATGAAATGCAGATGTTTTTTCTGTGTGTGTGTCGTGGCCTGAACTATTACGTCACTCGTTGCTCTCAGATTGAGCCTTGAACAATCAGCCCTGTTGCTTAATACATACTTGTATTGTATTTATTTTTTCATGCAGAACTTCTTCTCCCACGCCGCCTCCCACAAAACACACAACCTGGAGTCGGAGTTGACCAGAATGTGATATTTCAGAGGGTTGTGTCTGTTCATTTCTTTTCGTCTTTAGACTTTGTTTGGCAAAGATAAGGTGATCGAGCAGGTTTTAACATTCCCAACAACACCCAGATTTGCACTGGATGCAGGAACGTGAGTCAGAAAACTGTGATATTCAGTGAGTAGTAAAATCCGACTGCTGCTGTTTCAGAGACTGAAGGTGAGCTGACTGTCCAGCAGAGGCCACTCTATGGCTGGGAACGTAAGACATGAACTGCAAGAACAGGTCGACATCCACTGCTCAAATGTGGAATTTCTCATTTTTTCCACTTTAAACAAAACAATTAAAATGAAACATTAAACCATAAACAGCTGCCTACTGTAATCTGGAATAAACCTCAACCTCTCTCAACTGCTGGTGAAACACAGCAACTAATGCGGCAACATGACCTCAAAGCATCCAGCAGTTCTCTGGTGGAACAAACGATCGATATGGATTTTGGGGCGGGTGGCTTGTGTGACACACATGACACATTCGTGTTTTGTGTGTAGCCAAGCTTCGTTTCCCTGCTCTACTTGGTGAGCTCTCTGTCGCTGTACGGGCAGAATCAAGTCTCCTACTGAAGGTACACTGGACGATGAGCTGGGAACAGCCTCAGCTAAAGGGACGTGACAGCCTGTCTCTCACAGCTTCCATCTCTGAATGATTTGTCTGTTTTACACATTTCTTTCATGTATAAACTGTAACATGATTGATTTTTCGGGTGAGGTCACAAGCAGTAACACTTTTAATATTTTTAACCTTTAAACCAGTTGAACAACAGATGAGTCTGTGTGAGCCACATT
Source organism: Macropodus opercularis (assembly GCA_030770545.1). NCBI lineage: Eukaryota > Metazoa > Chordata > Actinopteri > Anabantiformes > Osphronemidae > Macropodus > Macropodus opercularis. The sequence goes on from CM061092.1 coordinate 6,415,448, forward strand.
CGCACAGATGACGCCAGATAAGATCTTCACACACCACAACATCCTTTGAGCACAACCTGGCAACCCAAATAACTATCAACAGCAGCAAACAACACTCAGGAAGAACTCAGGTGCCTGCAGCTGCCTGTCACTCAGTATCTGTTCAGACACAGGATTTCTCAGGGGTGGGGACACAAACTTACCGTTATCGTTTTAACATTAAAGTGAGAACTTTTTTACAGTAGCTATGTTTGGGGTTTTCCTGACGTGAGAAAACAACTGTTATGTGTTTTGCAAGGGATGTGGTGAATCTACATATGGTTGAATCAAACGAATGGAAACGGTTTATTGTGTCGTTCTCCACCCTTTGGTTTTCTTGAGATCTGAATGTTTTTGAAAATAGCAAACAAAGGACTTGTCTACTTAGTGGATACACACAATGCCACTGCAGTTCACATGGCTACAAAAAAACATTAAGTAGATAACATATTACAGATTTAGGACTAGAACTGAAAAGAGCTAAATAAAACTAAAAGTTAAATTATAGATACATCATCATTCAGAAACCTACAAATATGGATTGTAAATGTAAGATGTCTGCCATCAGCAGACATTAGCAATTACATCTGGATCATAATAGAAGCTTAATTGGCATCATCAAAAAGCCCTTTACACAGTGCATCTTTATTACACCAGTGTGAGACTGTGGCAACTGTAAAAATCAGTATTTACGCTGTTTTGCACCTAAGCGTTTGTGGAGGAGACAAAGATGGGTTGACAACAAAATACATAACTTGTGTTATACCTTATGCATACGAATTGAAAAGAACATTAACCTTATTATAAAAAACCCGTTCATTCTGGTGGATTGTGGATATTCATAATGTATTTTTTGACCAGGTTACTAGCAGCTGAAGAGTCAAACCTAGCAGCGCAGCGGAGAGCTGGGCGGTACCCGGAGCTCCTGGCCCAGTGTAATTCTTACTGGGACTGGGGACAGGAACCAGCATGAACACACAAACGAGAACTTACACAGCCCACAAAACAGGGAAAAGCATAAAACCACAATACAATGTGATTATAACCTGACGCACAGCAGGCATGAGGCCACTTCTCATTGTGACATCAGTAACAACAGGAAGGGTTATTTACCCTCCCTCCCCTGTTTCAGGGCAAACTATTCATCAGGCAGACACACACACACACACGCACAAGCACAGTCAGAGAAAAATACATTGTTCACACAACGAGGCAAATGCGTCGATTAAAATATGAAGTGTGCTGTTTGAGCATCTGTTTCTTTTACTGCCCAGTAATGTCCAGATGGCCTCACACTCTATTTCAGAGCACTGCTTTCACTCACCAACACTTGTGTCAGAGCGACTGCACTAAAAAGATGTAGTTTAGCAGAAACAGGAAGTCTGCTGAATAAAACTTGCCACAACCAAAACAAGCTTCCTTCTCTAAAGACTCTGGGTAAAATTTCAGCAAACACAAACAGTAGTGCTGGAAAAAAACAGTCCCTCATAATACATGTGCATCATGTTCAGCACAGAGAGCAGTACGAACCTTCCCATGCACCACAGGCTTTCATATGCATAAACTACCGTGTAAAACAAACTGGGAATGTTGGTGAAACAAGTATGAAACATTTCCCCATGAGAACTTCACTGAGTTCTCTGCTGCTTCTGCTACAACACGGCAGTAACGCCTCATTGTCCAGCTTGTATAAGCAACAGGCACCTCACGAGCAACCACACAAACAACTGCCTTGAGTTGCCCAATATCCTGTTGACCACTGACCTGTGCACCGCGTCAGCACAGACATGTGTTCGGCATCGTAAAGTTACCAGTATGTCAGTGCACCCGCACTGTGTTCGCTTTAAAAATACACACGTGAAACTGTCACTGCAGCTCTGTGAGACACACGCGCTCCGCAGTTTGCATGAACACTCCCTCTCGTGAATTAGAGTGCAGAAAAGACGCAGGGCGCAGAGTTTTGGAACATACCCCAAGCACGAGTGTCTCCGACCGTGTCTGAAACCGCTCTGCACTCCTTTCCTTGCCAGTCGGACGTCTACGCTCATCGTCACTTCGGTTCCCGACACACACACTAGACACTCTGGGCTGTGAGGAAAATATCCTGCACATCTGAGCTAACGTCTTGTGAAGATTCCTGAACTTTTCAACTCAGTCTGTCAGTCTTGTTGTAAAGTCCTCCTGTGAAACACTGGGTGCTTCTGGACTGACTCCATGAGGGGTTTTTTCTGCTGTTGTGATAAACCAAAACATAGGAATACATAGGCGGAAAAGCTGACGGACGGCAGATTTGATGAATCCTCAGCACCTCAGGATGAAGGGAAAGCCGTTCAGGAATGTTGCCGAGTTCCTCTACTGTCCCAGGCAAGCCTCAACAAGGCTGACTGGAGTGTGCTTTCAATAGGAAGGAGCAGAAAGGAAGCTGTTGTAACTGAGGACTCATGCACACAGTTTCTGCTCTCGCTTGTTCGTTGCTGTTGTAAATATCCAAACTGATCCCAGATGTGACATCCACTACATTCCTGAAAAGGTCTTCAGCAAAAGAAGCTCCAGACTGTCCAGCACAGGAGAGATCTTGAGAACAGTCTAACGTTTAGAGTAGACTTGTTCCTCTACTGCTCTGTCACTCACTCACTCTGCAAGAAAGGGGAAGGGTTGAGTAGTTGCTGAGAGCAATGATGCAGCATGGTAGAGTCATCCAGGGTTGACCTCTTCCTGCTGCAGTGTGAGAGCTTGCCGAGTCCCTTGAGGTCGCCGTGGGAGCGGAGGACAGCCCACCACATCCAAACGTTGTCAAGGAATCTGTTCTGCACAGGATCTTTAATGCCAACGCAAATGTGCAAGAGCTCAGTTTGAAAGTTTTGTATTTAATTATAGGACGATGCTATTCTAAGTAACACGTTCGAAGATCTAAGGCAACGCCAAAGCGGCGAGTGTTGACCTGTGTTGAGGGCTGCAGGACTGAAAATACTATAGTTACAGAGGAAAATGTTGGTGTGTCCCAACTTGTTAAAGGATCTGACTGTGCTGCGTTGCTGAGGGGCGTTTTGTGTCTGGCAGAGCAAGCTTGGCTCAGCCTTCACTGACATGTGAGATCAATGGGCCGTCTGACCCGTTACCCTCCTTCTGCTGCCCCGGAGCTACATAATTACAGGGGGATATTGTTAGACCTGGTGCTGGGCAGTGGCGAGGCGTGTGTTACAGCATTTATTTTGCAAAACTATACACGAAAGTAACTTAGAATTAGCACCTTTAGCGACGTTGGTTTAATATTGCTATAATTTACCAGCAATACCTTTTACCAGGCACAAATAACAGAAATAATCCGGAAACCCTGCAGAATCCATGCAGAGAAATAATGTAGGTGCAACAGAACTGACACGATCAGCTCACCAGCAGAGACAAAAGCCGTGGGAAGCTGCACCCAGGCCTAGATTAATTCAGCTGTGTAGCTGACTTATCGTAAAGGCCCTGACGATATATCTGTTCCTGCTGACGTCCTTAACTCTGCCTCCTGTCACAGTGGACAGGCCAGCGAGGGAAGCCAGTATTTCTAGGTGTCACAAGTGAGCTGCAGATAGATGGTCACAGCAACAAGTCAGTCACCACAACCACTTCCCTGTAAAACTCAAAAACACAGAAGATTAACCACTAAACTTAGCTTGTCCTTATTTGTATTTGTATTTTTTTTTTTTACGCTTGTGCTCTCTCAAATAAATTTAAGTTAAGCTTCCCTTGGCAGTGTTGTTTGAGGGATTTAGGTTCTACTCTTTCTCTAGGGCAACGAGTGCTTGGTGAATGCGAACGGCAGATAAGCTCGACATCATCCTCACGTCAGCGTGAAGTAAAGCTGAACATCTTCTTCAACTTGCAGTTGTTTGGACCCGACTGACGTTAGCGTGAGAATGTTTAGGAGGTGATGGAACGGGGGAGTTCGGGCTCAGGCCTGAGCAGCTGACAACAATGAAGTTCAAACGTTAGATGAGGGGCAGCATAATGACATCAGTGAAATGTAACGATGGATGACGTAAATACTCATCTTGTTTACAAGCCGCTTCCTCTGCATAGTTACAGGCAAACTGCCAGGCATGCAAACAGCTACGGAGCAGAGGCGGAGAGCAGGAGAGTTAGGGTTTGAAGTTTACCTGATAAAAGACGAATAAATAAAGCCAATTCCTGAATGGCTCTGTATTCAGTGATTGTATTTTTATGAAACGGTGTATTTCTCTGCTTGGTGAACTACTCCACTGGAGCCTTTCCTCTGGCCGTCACGCTCCTGCACTCGACTCACCAGGCAGATTTCCAGGGATAAAATAATTGCTTGATTTTACTCCTTGACACACCTGGTGAAATCTGGTTAATTTTAATTACTTCTGTCTGGGAATTCACTGTGAGTGAAATTGGCAGGGGAGCTTTCCTCATCAGAGCTTAATAAGGAGTGTGTTGCTTGAATGGTCTTCAGTATAACTGGAGTAATGAGAAAAAGCAGAAGGTCGGCTTTATGCATGTAGTCAAAGCCATTGTAAAGGAAAGGAAATGCCTCGGTGCATCGTATTATTAGATCAGTATTCCTCTGGGTTTGTCAACTTTGAGGCCTAGTTTGATTTCTTAGCAATAATCACGATCATACGTTTATAAAAACAAACAATGAAAAAGTTTGAAGCTACTTTAAAGCTGCAGGGGGAAAAAACGCTTGCAGACACATAAGTGAGCTGCTCTTAGCCTCATGGTGACGGCAGATTAATACCAAACGCTTTGAATTAGCTGTGAAACACTTGATTCACAGAGTATTTCTAAGAGGAACCAGCTGTCTGTCTGAATAGTAATTACTCAGATCATGATGCAACGCTGTGAGCGAGTCTACGAAAAACACCAACGTGCCATCAAAGCTCATTAAATAAATATGTGACTGCAGCCGGATGGTTTGCCTTGTGTGCAGTTTCTCAGAGTTTCCTCAAACGACCCGCAGGTCATGGTTGTGTACATGGAAAATCTCTCCACGTCACTAACCGCCAGCGCGGCTATTTCTCGACAGTTTTCATTTTAAAAATAAATAAAATGACATCACTGTGACATGTGCTGTAGAGCTGACATGCAATTCTGAAATGATTGATAGTCACCCTTCATGACAATACCAACCGAGCCCGAACAGACTTAATCGGGCTGACCTCTTCTGACGTACGGAGCACACATGCTCCCTCTGTTTGGAGTCACGAGGAATGAGTAAATAAATGACGGTGGAGAGGGAAACGTCAGCTCCGTGTTTACTGTGGTGCGCTTTGTCTCTGACTCTAAGTTTCTGCTCAGCGATCCATCTGCTGCTACAGGGGCCTTTCTCCTGACTATCTGACCTGTGAAAGCCCTGCTGAGTGCAGCGCTGAACACCTTAGGCACATAACAAGAGCCTCTCTTTCATTGCCGGAACAACGAGGTCCATTGAGATGACACCGGCCTCGACGTCAACAAAATCATGATTTCCCACAGTTACCTTCCCGTCGGACAATGCTGCTATTTTTTGCTGAGACAAACCCATGACACTCATTCTGACGTGAAGAGACATTAATGCACCTACGAGCTGCAGAAACAAATACACAGACTTGAGATTATCCAGTTGAGAGGGCCTGCAGAGGTGAAACACAGGCTCAGGCCTCAGGCTCTCTACTGTATCAAACCACGTACTGAGCATCTTCACGCTAAAGGCTTGTTGTTTACACTACCTGGGTGTGTGTGCCAAGGTGAAGCGCCTCTGGGCGAAGCTCCGGTTCATCAGGAGTTTGCGGAACAGCAGAGGAGAGTGTCGGGGGGAGTTTCGGGGAGAATCACAAGGAGACATCCTGGGAGATCCGCAGGGTGAACCAGAAGCCGACTGTGGTTTCTGCTTGATGGGCTGAGTGCGGCTGAGTGGGAGGGAGTCAGCCTCCCCGGAGCTTTCCCACGGGGCCTCGCTCATGCTGCCATGCAAAGGGTTTAGCAAAACCTTGGTCTTACGCGGAGCTCTGGTGCAGCCCTCTCGGTTCTGACAGGTAGTCCTGGTCACCCATCTCGTTCTTCAGTAGAATAAATATCTCTCGTTGGGGGTCACGGTATGATGGCGTTCATACCCAGAGACACTCGTGGGAGTCTCTAAATTCTTCAGATCCACTTTTACCCGACACCCAGAGAAGCGTCATTACTTTCCTCACCAGTGCTGTCTGCAAGCACTGTTGATGGACACAGACACGAGTGCAGGAGCGAGCCCTCCCCTCGGCCGTAAGCTCTGTTTACATAGCACTGAGCCCTGACTAAATATGGCCAGGCCTGAATTATAGTGCTGTAAGCTGGGCCCACAGGTGAACACGCCATGTCCAGCACTGGCCTCTGCCAAACGCACTAGTTTGCATCTGTTTCCCTCCTCAGTCCGTCAGTGCACAAACATTAATCGGGGATTACAGCTCTGCCCGTGTGGACACATACCAGAGCTGTGCTGCGTCGAGAGGCTGCAGCTTGTCACCGTGGGCCCGCTCTGTCTAAAAACAGCCCCGCTTGAGATAAGAGATAACAGCAACGCTGCAAATGTCACTTAAACTTTCACTCCTATCTTGAATGGCGCCCTCCCAACAGAGCTGAGGGGTGACGGGAAAACGGAGACCAAGCGCACTTTCATCTTTGACCCGCAGACGAGCGGTGACCCCAACCTCCTCCACGCAAAACAAAAGCTTGTGAATTCAGCCAAATGACACAAACTGAAGTCTGCTTGTATCTAAGCATTTCCCCCTGACACACTTCGATCCTGCGTAACAGTTCCGTTGGTTAAGTTACTAAATAAGTTCCGATATCGACACAAAAAAAGAGCTGAAGAAATCCACACAGTAAAATTTTTGTTTTGAAACCAAAAGTGAACTGCAAGTCGCATTTTGAATCTAAAATAGCAGCTTCATTCAGCTTTCAAACTGTTTCTATTGTCCGTTTCCAGATCATTTTTCAGCTTTGCAAGTGTTCAGCACTTTTGTCTGTGCTGCAATTACCACAGATCGCCTGTCAATCAAACACTGTGACTACACATTCTCAGCGCTTGTATCTGATCTTGATAAGGTCTGGGTTTGTGTGGTTGGTGTTCTCCCCTTTGTCTGTACAAGCATATCATGATGCAGACTGTAAACATCACATTCTATCTCCACAGCAAATCAGAAAATGACTAAAACGGTTGTTTGTCTCTTTGTCCGTCTGCATCCATTTTACTGAAGCGTCACTGGTGAGATGGAGCGTGAGGAGACAACTGTCACACTCCTGTTTTAACTCAGGAGGGGCCACTGCAGTGAGCTCACCAACAAAAGCACAGCTGTTGCACCAAAGGCAGCCAAATGTGACCAGCAGGTGGTGCCCCAGCCCAAACCCAGACCCACAAGCCGACGCACACGCGTGTGAAGACACACATATAACATCAAGTCAGGGTTACAACATGAAAAATCATCCTGTGAGGGTTTGATTCAGAGGATTTTTCTGGCATTTGATTTCACATTGTGGCGTCAGAATTGTCTCTCCAAGCTCGGAGGCCAGGTCTGTTTTGACCCTCTAGCCCTGGAACGAGTCCACATCATTGGCTAACACAGTCCACCAATATGCCTGGGACTGAATGAGGTGTTGGCTGAGTGGGAGAGAATAAGACTATGTGGGCCCCTGTCAATCAGATGGTTGTCACAATGAGTCAACAGGGAGAAAAGACTAAGAGCTGAATCCAATGACTTCTCTTAAAGTGACTAATGCTAAGGAACTATTTATTGGTCTGAGTCACATACTCCACCCACACACACACACACACACACGCACATACACGCGCACGCACACACACACACACACACACGCACACACACTCATTTGGACGTCACTCGCATCACACACCTAACAAGTTCTTCGAGTTGTGACTACACAGCTTCACTGGATCATGTTGCTGCTCACATCCAGCAGCAGAGACGTCTATTAAAAAAAACAAAACATAAACACAACATAATGTAAGTGACACCTGTCTTCAGCTGAGCCTCTCTCTCAAGGCTGTGCGATGAACTAGAAGGTATTTGCTTCTTCTTTCAGACGTTACGCTTCTTCTGTGAAAGATTCCCCCGTGAACTGTGGTGGTGCGATGGACGTAAGGTTACGTTTGCTTATGTTGGGCTGCTGCCTTCTAGAAGAAAGCAACGGCTCAACACAGCTTATTAGTGAGGATTCTTAGGATTCTTACAATAATTGCCCGGCCTTCAGTGATCATTTGTAGGATGTACATCTTTTTAAATGAGTAAGGTTGGTGTGGTTATTAATACAATTATGCATAGCAACAACAGGAAACACACCTTACTGTAGCTGCATGCTTGGAAAATGGAAAAGCTCTGTTTCAGCAGTCACTGAAGTTATTTAATGTGCCCCAGTTTGTCTGTGTACACTGAGCCCCGGCTTTGGGAAACACCACTTCCACTATTTGCAGCACTAACTCAGAGCTACTCTCCACAAAATAGAGAGGACACACATTTACACACAGTACATCTCAGCTCCTGCTCCTTGACGTCACCTACTGTCAGCCTGCACTGTTTAAATAACACAACGACACGGAACAACGTGAGAGTTGCAGCTCACGCAAACCGGCAGCAGGACGCGTGTGAAGCTAAGTCATGGTGGTACGTTCCCATAATGCCACAAGTGGTTATTGCGCCACTTTGCTGCATTCAGTTGTGTGAACGTTAACTGTGCCTGAATTCTTAAACATTGACACTTCTACTGAAGGACGCGTTTTAGGAAACATCTGCTCCTGCAAGCACAGCGAGTTATAGGATAACATATTACCGCAGAGCACCTTGCGTTGATTCTGTGCTGAACCGAGTCGTGTCATTCAGACAGCACTGTTTGTGTAGGCAGCCTATGTGATGGTAGTTCATTAAGACGGCTGACAAGTGTTAAAGTGGCAACTTGAAAAAAGAGAGGAAAGGAGGCTCCATCACGGAGAAGAACTGTGTAACAGTGTAATAAATTCATTTCACCATCACACACAAAGAAACGTAATTTGTCAGTCAAACCATCAAATGCAGCCTTTTCTCTGTGAAGATTTATTTTGCTGTTGTTTCCTCTGGAGGAGAATTTCATCACTGGTGGCATTTCAAAGATGCAGCACATTTATAAGTGAGCACGGTTCAACTGCTAAAAGGTGAAAATCTGCAGTATATGCAAAATTAACACGTTCTTTCTAAGATGCAAACAGAAGAAACATGTTACAATTACTACAGTAATTTAAGATTAGAGGCAAACAATTATTTATTTGAGCTAATGTGTGTAGAAATTTGTATTAATCATCCAGCAGTTGACCAGCTGCTGCGTTGAAAATGATAAGGAACCAACGACGGCGTTGGCGGATGGGGTAGCTACCATCCGTGGAGACATATCAGAACTCAAACAAGAGCTACGGGGTGAACTGATTAAACTCAAAGATGAGCTGAAACGCGACGTCAAGCAGGAAGTAGCAGCAGTACAGAACGAAATTGATCGAAAGCTCACCGACAACAAGCAACAAATGCAAACAGAGGGAGAAAGCATAACTGAAATGCAAACTCGTATGAAGGAGTTAGAGGAGTTGACAGCGCAATCTAAAGACAAGCTGGAAAAGCTGACAAGATGCAACCAAAAAATGCAACACAAACTGACGGACATGGAGGGAAGGTCGCAAAGAAATAACATCCGCATCTTTGGATTACCAGAAGACACAGAGGCCGCGAACATGACTACCTACGTGCAGCATTTCATCCAAACCCAACTCGATCTACCACTCGATAGCCCACTGCAGATACAGAGGGCACACCGGGCGCTGGGGCCGACGCCAAAGCAAGGCACAGACCCGCGATCAGTGGTGGTGAGCTTTCTACAGTTTGAGATGAAGGAGTTGGTCCTCAAAAAAGCATGGCAGAAGAAAATACTTATTAACGGAAAACAGGTCCAGTTTGACCACGATTATCCTAAGGAGGTCGTCAAGAAGAGAAAATCGTATTCTCATATCAAAAGAGCCCTAAAAGAACAAAACATTCGTTTCCAGACCCCATTGACAAAGATAAAAATACATTGGAGCGACGGCCCGAGGACCTATGAGACAGCTAGGGAGGCAGCGCTGGACATGAAGGCTCGCAGCTATCAGACCGACGTCCGAAAACGAAACGGCAAAGAGTGGAGCAAAAGCAACAATGGAACCATAATGGAGAAGTGGACAACAGTGCTTTGGGATTCAATGAAATCAACTGATTGTCCAAACATCACTACTGAGGAAACACAAATTGGAGAGATTTAGAACAACTGAAGAACACAGAGAAGCTCAGAGAAGGAACATGCATCCGAAAATGCCCCAAAACCTATGAAGAAATCAGAACCAACAGAAAGCATCTCAATGAGCTATCACTTGACGAAACGAAACTTAAAACCAAAATATTACAGATAGGCCCTAGAGCAAACTATTACCAAAGAGACTTCGAAAGGAAAAATTGAAACGATTCACCTTATGGAAAAGCTCGCTGGCACTGTGAGATTCCAGCAAACACAAAAATGGACCAAACGGACAAAATACATCAAAGAAGAGACAACATGACTTCAACACTGAAATGGTTAGGACTGGCAATTCACTGGCAAGTGTATGAAGATGGACGCATTACCCAGATACACTGTTAAGTTATGTTTTGCTATGCTATGTTGTTAAATATATAAATAATGAAAATGAAGGTAAAAAATGTATGAAAAATACAGCAGGAAGGCAAAACTGTAAGTGTTTCTACAGAAGCCAACTCATGTTGCTCAATGCAACCTCAATGCTTCGGGTTTTAAGACAATGCTTAATATGGAATAATAAATACTTATTTCCAATCAAATCATCTTAAACTGAACTTTAAAAATAAAGGGATGTTTTTACATTACAAACACCACAAAAATAATGTGCATTGTGTGGATTTAACACAGCGTGAGAAATCAACAGCTAAATTTCTAGTCTCATGTTACAGCTGGCTTGTTTCATTAAAGATGCATATTATACTGTACTATTATACTTTCAATCAAAACATGAAAATAATCAAACCAAGTGTAAATACAGCTGACGTTTTTTAGTAGCTGCATCAGACTGTCAGCAGTAACCAGCTGCACCTGATCTGCACCAAGATCTGCACCTGTGCAAACAGCAAATTCAATTGTGGCTAAACTGCTCGCTCAGGATAATAAAAACCCAAAAGGGGAAAGTGGCTCAGATCAGGTAACACAGCGATAACAGAGATGCACGGAGCCGAGTGGTGCTTCACTTGTCCAGATGGAGTCATCAGGTCCAAGCCAGCTCTGGGGGGAAGACGAGCCAGAAACATGAAGAGGCTCATTCTGGACAACTTCCTCTGGAAAAGGCCAAGAGCTGGGACCAGAGCCAGCGACCTGTGTTGTTGACACTCTCTGTACGTTCCTGCTGATCAAACAGCCACCATGCATCTCTGTCTGCATACATGCTGCTGGTGAATCTTTATAATGGCTGGCTGTGAAGCATCAGTTTCTACGTGAAGCCGCTTGTTAAATTAACACATTCAGGGCATTTATACCTTTAATCGGAGCACTCCTATTTTTAGATTGACGTTAGGCATGAGGATCACACTAAAGATGATTAAACTGAGGATTAATCATTCAATAATTCGGGGCATTTGCAGCTTAAGGTGGCTTTTTATTCAGAAATCACAGTCAGCCTTCAGTTACATCGCTAAACATAATAAAACTGCACAGTTGCAGGTTCCCTTCAAAGTCGTGTTGAGTACATTTTAGCTGTGGAGGAAGTTTAGAGGATGGAGTTATTTTGTGGCGTCTGACAACTAATTTGGTTTCTTTTACTGGTTTCTGCACATTTTGTTTTATGTTTTTCATTTAGGCCCGTGTGGAAAAGTACTTCATTACAACTGACATTAATATATTAACGCTATGTGTAATATATATAACTGGCATTTGTCCGGGTGTCTAATGGTTTGTCTGACCTTAACCTTTAGCTAAACTTTAGATTTCCCCATGATCTCATCTCCACATCGGGGATCACACAGCATCATATTTGTCTATGTGTCAGGATATGCTGCATCTCCAAGGCAACCGAGCTCCACACTGGCAGAGAGTGTTATTGGACGAGGGCGAGGCTCAGCCTTTACCTGTGGCCCTGCACGCACCTTCCCAAGCCAGACGACTTATGTAGTTACTGTTATGACCACTGATATGAAGCTAATTATCATGGTGAAGAAATCTGAATGGAAACACAAGTGATGAAAGAAGGAAAAGCTCAGATGATGCTTGATGTGGATTTTGTCCATGTAACAAACTCAGCTCAGTTTTCTGTATGGTTTTGGCTTCTGAGATGAAAAGCTCAGAATGAAATCAACAAACAAGAGGACGGGTCCGTGTGACACTTAATTTGTTCCGCAAGCACTGAGTTGCTTTCATAACAAATTGCCGCTGCTACACTTTTATCAGCAGACGCAGCACAGCAAACACAACCGAGGGGCAAATGTCAACTTTCTCTGAGCTCTGAAGAAAAAGAAATGTGTGGATGAAGAACAAAGACAGGCGGTAAGAGGCGATCTATCAAGTCTGGAGTATGTAATTATCTTCCCTCCTGCACTGTGTCAAAACAGTTTCAAAGTTTGAGGGCATAGGAGGAAATGACTCTAACACCTGTTTCTTTCAAAGTAATATACTATTTGAAACAATATCTGCTAAAATACAGATCTTAATCAAAATGCTCGCTTTAATTTTGCCATATTTGAGGGCAAAGTCAATTGTCCAGTTTGTCTTTTGTTTAATATATTTTCATTACATTCCTGTCCTGGTCCTTTATTATGAAATGCTGCTACACTTCTCTTCTGTCAGAGTGTGATCTCTGTCAGTCTGCCTTGTTAAAGATGTGTTAGTTACTGTAGATAATGTTACAATGCTCAATGATTTCCAAATAGTATTGCAATAGGAGATGACACCCATCCTAGCACTCCCAGCCTGTCAGCCTCTCAGTAGCTCTGCTCCACCAGGGCTGTTAAGTGTGGATGATATTTTTGCAAAGATAAACGACTTGTAAATGTGACGACTGGTTGCTAAAGCAATGAATCCGTTGTCTTATCGGTCTCTTACCAAACCTTTTTCTTTGTGAACCACAGGAGCTGCACATTGCACCTGTGGCTTTCAGAGCAGTCAAGCTTCCCGGCCACGAATCAGAGAGAGGAAGATCTGCGATACTTCCCAGCAGCAGCATCTCCAAAGCGCCTCGGGCAGATTTACAGACTGTACAGCTCCACTTAGCCGACCAGCAACTCGGCAGTCCGGCAAAACACATCACCTGGTGAGAAAAAAACAGCCAGGGCTCTAGAAGAACAAAGACGGCCTGTGCCGAAAAGCTCTCCATCGATCATGTTCGCAGCGCTTTGATTACCTCACCCATCAGCTTGGCACAGGGGTGAATTCAGAGGCACAGCAGGCAGCTTGTAATTTTTCAGAGTCAATTCTCAACGTGCATATTTTGAGTATGATAAAAAGGCATCATTCATGTCACCTGGAATGATCTTTTTGGATGCTTTGTACAGTATGTGTAGTTTAGACGTCTCTTTGTGGCCTTACGGCATCCCGTTGTGCGTCGCCTTTCTCTGGGATCATTCTGCATCTCTTTGTTGCTGCTTCGTGTCTCTTAACTGGGTTCTATAGATTTCTAACCAACAAATCGACAGTTACTTCACACAGAGGCTTTGCGCCCAGGGGGTTCCTCAGCATGTACTCGGTCAATTATCCATCGATGTTCACCACAGCTTTGTGCCGCTGGAGAGAGTGTTAATGTAACACAGTCTTGCACACAGTGTCGGAATAGGACTGGTTTGTGTCTTGGTGTGTGGTTCAGTTTAACTCGCAGGACTTTCTCAAGGCGTGTTTGTCTTCAGACATTAACTGCAGAACCAGGAAGGAAATCTGTCAAACTCAAAGAACGACAGTTTCAAAATGCTCAGAAGTTGGTGCGTGACTCAGCTGTGGGTTGGACGTGTTACCGTACTGTATTTGATGTTTAACCTCTAAGCTTCAGCCTTGAGGACTGTCCTCTTCTTAGATCAATAGTAACGAATCCCACAAGGCGAGTGTAGGGACTGATTCATTAAAAGTTAATGGTCCTCCAACCCGTCCAACATTAGAGGAAACAGAGTGAACGCGTTGTCACTTCACGAAGTGTGGCCCCGCAACTTCACAACATTAAACCGTGAAGCTTAGACTCAAGGGCACTTTGAGTGATTATTTCTGACAAACTCAGTTCAGAAAACTTCAGCAAAGGGGCCACGGTGAGACGTCAGGTTTATTTAGTAACTGAATATGTTTCCACTGCTGGAACTCGGGAAGTTTCAACACCCAGTAGTGAGGAAAGTACCAGCGGAATGTGTTGCTAAAGCGGCCACGGTTCGCTTGCACACATCCCGTCCGCTTCATTAGCATGTGGCACTGAGAACGAACTGACAGGTCGCCTTCAGCTTATTTGGGGGCGTTTTTAATGGACTGCACCCTGGCACAAACCTCACATACTGTATGTAGAGTAAACCTTAATGCATTCTTTTTAATGGACTTCATCATAAGCTCCGCGCGTCATTGACGACAAAGAAAACTCTGGTAAAGGTTAACCATCCATCCACAGGCGCCAGCAGGGAGGAAGAGTGAGCCAAAACAAAGGGAAACTTGTGGATGGGCAAACCTTTTGACAGTCCCAGGGGTGGTGGCTTATTGACAATGTTTCAACCAGAAGGTCAAACTTTTGTTCCCGTTGCGGATGAGGAAGCTGGACGAGACCATGAAGCTGAACGTTGCCAAAAGGTCAAAGCGTTGGGGGGCTCTCAGCGACGGTTTTTGGAGAACCATCTTTATTCCATCTGCAATTTCTCTCCCTTAAAGGTAAAGTAATACGATGACATTTAGAGGCTGAATGTGGGATTTTTCATCACACGGTGGTAAAAGGTTCCCACATTAATCTTGAGTGTTAATTGCTAGTTAAAAGGTGCGAACAGCAGCCACTGCATGAAGGCTTCGCTTTCCATATGTTCCAGTGAGACTGCCCTTACTGCCTGAATAGACCCATCAGCTGCAGTAAACATTTCATGGCCTCTCATTTAAACCCTCAAACATCTGCCAGGTGGATGCTGGGCTGGACGGGTCCACATAGGATATAAAGCAGCTGTTATGTGCCTAATCCCGACCACGTGTTTGTTATCTGTGGGTAATAATCGCTGGCAATGAAAGCGACATGAAGGGAGTTTTGTATTTATTGTGCACCATGCGCTGCTTTCATGTGTTTTATCAGTGTTGGGTCTTTGTGTCAAATCAGCAACAACGATCAGCAGCTCACCTCTGTGTCTACAGAGACAGCGATAGGCTGATTGTATCTCTTGCCTTCCCTCGCTGCCCTTTCTGCTGCGTCTGACCTTGACATGTGCAACCGAATCGATTCAAAAAACATAAAGCAACTATAAGAGATAAATACAAATGTTTGTAATTAGATCATTTATTTATTCCCTGTACAGACCGTTCGGGGGAATATTGTAGTGATAGTTAAATGCCTGTAAAATCCAGGAGGTGACTGAGACACATCATAACGTGACCTGTCCAGGCTGTACCCCTCTCCCCCGACAGGCTCCAGCATGCACGCGACAACTTGCAAGGAGAAAGACCACACGGTGTGTACCATCTGGTTTTCAGCTGATTGCCCTATGAATAGAAATATTAATAAAGAACAAACAATAAACTAAATTCAATTAAATTATCTATGATGTAATAGATGTTTACATCTATTGTATGAGCTTTGCTGAAGAATGGTTTCCTGCAGAGAACATATCAAAATAACCCTTTTCCACAAGCAAAATACTGAGTGGACTGTAATGAAAACCAGGTCCAGCTATTCATCAAGGCAATCACAATGAATGCAGACTTTTTCTACCGCGAATACTAAAACTCAAATGACTTCCCTGATTGTCTTGGAAAGGCAGAATAACAGACAGTGACCCCTTTCCCTCCTCCATCGCCTGCACGTGGAGATCATCATTCAACCCCTACTAAGACGTGAAATCCCCCCCAGGAAGGCGAACAGGTACACAGATCTGAACCAATGGTTTGAAGCAAGAAAACATAAATTAATTAAACACAAATGAACATAAGCAACCAACAGCGGTTCCACGTCAAATCTCCCAAGCTTATATTAAATCAAGCATCAATAATTATATAGCTGTTTATGTAAGGTTTTACTATAATCCGGTGTAAAAAACAGATGAACACATGCTCATTAAAAAGTTATATACGTATATCTGGAGCTGATGCCACCACCCGCTCAATAAATGATTATTCAGGGACAAACCTGTCATTTTTGAGTTTACAGCAGCTGACGCCTGACCTGATACTTACTCTTAGTACAGCTCATCTTTAACAAGAAGCATAATCACTGTTTGCACCGCACCACCTGCCACCGTTTGCTCATGGTGTCACAGATATTCAACCGTTATCTTAAACGTGCCAGCTGTGGCACTCCGGCTGTCCGTGCCCGTGGCACTGCTCAGCATTCTGGCCAAATGACGTTCAGCCGGTGGAGTTCACTTAAACAGACGCTGGAATTTGCGCATTCCTTCTTTGTCACTCAGTTTTGGTGTAAACATGATGCTGCCGTTCACAGATCTAATCGGCCCTAATCATGTACAGCTGGGTCTGTTTGTGTGTTTGGGGTGGGACTGAAAAAAAATCCCATGAGACACAAGCGGTGCGGTGAAACTGCCATTAGTTTCCTCAGCTGTCTACAACATTTACGGTGTTTGCTACTGAGTTCAGGACAGTGAACGATGTCACCGGTGATGTCATCAACAATGACCTGAAATCACTGCCATCACTGTCGACCAGTGAACGATTTCTTCAAAATTGCCATATTTACAGCCGCGTACATGAGTGTTGCTCCCTGTTGCTGCTACCCTATGCGTGACTTACTGTACAGTAAGAGCACAGTGCTATTGCGAATTTACTGCAAGAATCCTCCTCATCAAGATACAGTAAGACAATGCAACCAGTTTACATCATTTAAAGGCTCACCTAAATTTAAAAGCGTTATGTTTCATGGTGTCTTCCTGTGTATCGGAGATTTCCCAGTGGCCTCCATACGTCAGAGCAGAATTTAATTAGATTCTTCAAAAGCATCTCAGCCTGGGGACAGAGCCAAACCTTCTTCACTGTAAAGTGTGTGATTTACACTGTTTACTGTAGGTGGGTGTGTTTTAACATATAATATTTGCTTAATGCAACTTTAATTCTGTTAGGAATAAATAAAAATGCAGATTATGACTTTAATCAAATTATAACAATCTCTTGAGGCAAAGTGTGTCAATTTGATCGCTGTTAAACATTACAGAGCTACTGCGATGTGGACACAATACAGATTCAGGTTGCTTAAAAGTGTTTTTGTCCTTTTCCATGTCTCCTTAAATCTGCAAATTATTATGGATACACAACACAACAAGACGTGACATGGTTCAACCAGGTATCCCAGGATATTTGGCAACGTACAGCATAATGATGATTAACATGATGTTATAACGGAGACGATGACCATTAGCAATGATGCCCGACAAAACGTCCAGCGCTTCCTGTTTAAACAGAAATATGAATCCTACTCTCCGCTCACGCCTGAGTAATCGTCAGCGAGATTCCTCTCGACTCCACAGATCCGCATCCATGTGATGAATCAGAATCATTATGGCCACCGCCTCCGATTTGCTCCTCAAACTGATCTTTCGTCCTTGCTTCTCATATTACCGGTCAGCATAAAGCAATTATAGATATCACAGAGTTATTGTTTCTGTATGAGGTGGCGATGGGGGGAGGGCGTGGCAGAGAGGTTGCCGTCAAGCAATCATCAGGTGAAGTAAAGAGTGTTTCCAGAATAGCTATGTTTAAATAAATCACTGACAGCTCACAGTAAGAGATGTTTCTGTAAGTGGGCACATTAAAGACAGATTTTTCTTCTGATGCTATCCCACGTATTGACTCCTCTCTGTAGCTCATCTCACACCTGATTAGGTTAAATGGAAATAGGTCAATATCGTGACTGCATATAAAAATAGGATCCAGAGTGTCAGACTAAAACTGGGATGTGATTCATCACTTGATTCAAGACTGCGAGGACAAATGTTTCAGTTCAAGAATATTGTTTCTCTGTGCAGAATGGAAACTAATAAGGGTGTTTTATCGTGTAGGGTATGTTTACTGCATGGGGAGCCTCACCCCTGGAGAAGTCACCAGTCCATCACAGGTCGACTGATACAGACGGACACACATTCACACCATGTATGGGAGAGACACCTAAAACCAAACAGACAGAACCCACAGTGACACAGGAAGACGCCTGGGTGTTAAGCTTCATGTATTAAGTGTCATGTTACCAGATAAAGTCTTCAAATTTGACAAGAATGAGGTCAGTGCAAAGGGCAGGCATACGGAGCACTGCCAGTAAATCGTCTGTGTTTTATCACAGCCTCCATTTGCCTGATCTGTTTTACCTTGGCTCAGTGAGTGGGCAGCCTGCGTGCAAGGACAAGAAGTCCGTCATCCGCTGGAGTGTCGCCGCCACACAGATCAGAAACCCTATTTGCGCTTGTGATTGCAAAGGAAAAGCAACCGGGCAATAATGAGCTCAGCTCTCACTCAAGCCTCCAGGTGTCTATTACCCAAGCAAAGTTTTTATTTCCTACCAAAACTAGCGCACGGACTCAGTAATGCTTCAACTTCAGGCTAGACTTAAACACTTGTGCTCCTTAATCCTCCATAATCCACTATGTCTTCTGACTTAAAGGACGTGGAGGCCCCCGTGCAGTTCTAATCTGACTGTAAGGAAATAAAATCAAGAGCAAACATGCAAATATTCAGGAGACCCATTTTTTCATACCCATACTCTTTGGGACACGGATAGATCACAAACTCCACCTACCTTCCTGCTCGGTGGCTAGAATTCAAACACTGCGCGGCCCACGTTCTCTCCTGTGGGTGAGACGCCATTGGAAAGGATTTTTCTCATTGCTGGTAGTGTCTGCTGACTCATTAATATTTTCCATTTCCTGTTTATCTGGCATTCATAATTGATTATTACAGGCTGAGTGGCTTGAATTGCACCGTGGGCCGTTAAAAGAGTAGCTATTTTCTCTTGTACTATTTACATCACACATTTTGCTTCCTAAAGCTGCTCGGTGCAGTCTGTGCCCAGGGTGTTACGCTCTGGTAAAACTGTCCTACCAATGAAATGATACACGTTTACGTGTTGGTCAAGGTCAGGGAGCAGAGAGTAGAAACCGTTCAGCTAGATGACAAAAGGAAACTATTCTTTCCTCTTTCCCATCCATCATCTTCCATTAGGACACAACTACCTGTGAATGAGTCATGTTCAATGCTTCAAGGTAATTTAAAAATTCTGTTTTCACATTTTATATCACAGCTATGCCCTCACTGAGGAGCAATAGTGTGTATTAGGTTTATTATTTCTTATTCTTTGACAAATGCCTGACGCTTCTCAGGGGCATCGCGTTTATTATCAGACCCTGAGTGAAATCAACAAACAAGTTTATCAAGAGGGGAGCAACGGTGGTTTCCGAGAAACGTCTGACCTGTTTCTGCCACCGGCAACGAGTCCGCGCTGGAAATGAGTAAACACTGTCAATTCTGCATGAGCATCATCAGCAGCCGAAGGCAAACGCACACAGAGCAGGAGGGCCGCAGCCATTTATCTGAAGAATGTTATCACAGCTATTCAAACAGGAAATAAGCTCACTGATTAATTGTGACACTGTCCATTTGTTATGACATCGCTGTAAAGGGGCTGAAAGGCACAATCAAATGTATCCAAACTGAAGGATTTGTGCTGATGATGGCTCCACAGCCAACACTGGCCTGAGCAACTAGAAGCAGTGATTCAGAGTTTGCACTGAAATCATTTGTGGATGGAAATGGAAAAAAAGCTTTTCAGCTTTGTTGACAACAGTTGATCCTTCGGTCCAGTATATCCGCTCTGCATCTCTGCTGGGAGACCCACTGTGCAACAACACTCTGTCTGCTCATCAACAAAATGGCCACGACAAACATAACGATTATTGGTCAAGCTTTAAAAAATGCTGGTTGACATGTTTTAAACATTCAAGACCAGCAGTTTCCCCTCAATTCAGTTTATTCTGTGCTGCACTAATTGTCTCCTGACTCCAGCTCAACATTTAACACAACGCAGGCAAGGCATTAATACCTATGTTCACATCTAACTGAGGGGGAAGCGAGTAGACACACATACAGTATGTCCCCAGTTAATCTATTACCCATGACGTTACTATTGCCGCATGTGCTTGTTTGTGCCTTGTCTCGAGCTAGATGCTGAATGAATTAGAAAACAGAGGTTATCAAAAATAATTGGCGCATAAATGTAATGCAGTTAAAAGCATAATTATACTCTGGGAAGTAACAATTGTGAGCCTTTATTTGACATGCAATTATATTATTACTGCCTTTGTTAGATAATGTAGTATTTTAAAATGGAAACCTACAGAGTAAAAGCATTAATATGCTTAGAAAAATTGAAAATATCCCATTTGATGAGTGGAGGTACTGTAAAACAGGCTTTGGGGGTTTCACTGTACGGTACACACTACACCTAGAATAAGAAAGATCACAGATGTGGTGACCAAAGCCAGAGCAATGTGGTGTTTATGAGGTTCATTAGTCACATCAGAACACTGTCAAATGTCGGCAAGCAAGAATCCGAGTGGTTTCCATTGACTTCCAGTGATTTACATATTGATTGTGTTGCAAGCTGAGGAGAAACAAAGTCGGTGCTGGGCTCTGTTCTCGAAAGGGCTCAATTACAGTTATTCCGAGTTGGTCTGAAGGAACTTAATGACCTGCTTTATTTTCATGACCAAAGACAACAAGAGCTCTGGACTCCGACCTCTTCAAATCATGCTTTTTTAAGTCACAAATGTAACGTTACGATGGGAATATGAGCATTTTATTTACTAGATGGGGCTATAAGCCAGAGGAGACAGAAGACATTCTGCATTCTGATAGAGAACAATATTATAGTATATACAGAAAAAATGACTTTAAAAATTGTGAACCTAGGCTTCAAACTTACTTTTCACTATACAGCCTTTTCCTAAACTAATGAGTTTCCTTTTTCAGCTTGTCTTGGATGTTGTGTGTCTTCAGTGTCCTGACTAATTATTACTGGCTAACAGCCCTGGTGAAAACAAACTCAGAGACTGAACATATTCTCCCAGGACCGCGGTGATTGTGTTTGCCTGGAGGAGAGGTGTCGGCTGCTTCATGTTCCCTCTACCAGCTCCCAATAAACTGCAATGATAATAAATCACTGTCCAAGCCACTTGACATGCTCTTCTTCACCTTTTACCACCACATCTCTCTTTGAGGGCCTTCAGACTGCTGGGGCTCAAAACTCATCATGCCAGGATGAACTGTGGTAAAGTCTGCCTGTACTGAAGGCAAACGAAAGCATAAAATAAAAAGATGAAAGGAAAACGCTTTTGCAATCTTTATATTTTTAGCTTTTTTTATTTACAGATCAAGAATAATCACCTCTAGAAAGGAAAACAGAAATCAACTGGAGTTGCTTAAAGGGGAGCAACAGTGAAATTGTAAAGTGGCTTATTAGAATGTTTCGTTATTTTGAAGAGTGACTCATACGCAATTGATTTTTTGATTAATGTAGCTGGAATAAAACTAGTAGACCACAAAAAGACAGGGGAGAAAGCAACAGGTGTCATTTTTCACCACCATGCCAGAAGGCGTACTACTGGAGCAGACTGTTCCTGTTTCAAATTGGCAAACCATCTCTTTTCAGGACAGTATCGATGGCCTGGCAGCGCAGTTACTTGAGATGCATGAACACACTTCAGCCCTAACAACATAAGAACGTCCTGTCACCAAAAGGCCTCCGATTGATTCCCTTTAAGAGCTGACATGCCTACATCGTAACAACAACGTGTAAGTGAAGTGTCCTTGGGCGAGGAAGCCAGACGCTTCTTGTTAATTCAGTATAATTCAGCCTGGAGAGCAGCGTCCAGCACATTCTCACATCAGTGTATCTGCCCTGTTGGCCTGGCCTGTTCACACCAGTAACAAGCAGATAAGTCAAATCAGCAAAGGGACAAGACTGTGCAAAACAAAATAACTGCTTGCTTTTATTTTCATTTTGCCAACTAATCAATTAAATTCTCTGTTATCAGTTACTGTGTTAATGCCAGAGTTTAAGTTTAGTATAGGAACCAATATTTAATGTTTATGTCATGTTTATGTCTTGTCATCTCATGGAAGCCATAAAAAAACAAAAGAACGGTAAATAATGTCCCTATTTCTACTGAGAGTGGCTGTGTTCTGCGGGCTTGCAACAAGCGCAAAAAATATAAAGGCATAACAACGATATGTTGGAACTATAACAATTGCAGCACGTTCTACCAGTCATTTAACAGTTTAAAACCCAGTGTCTAGTTATGGCTGCACTTTTACGTGTTATGCATGAATGTGTTATTGAGTGGGAGCTCAGAGGTCAGAGGTTTCTCAGCCCAAAGCCTATGAGGTGGGAGGTATTTGTGTTGAAAGGCACAATCCCTAATTTAAAAAGAAAAAGGAAAAATTATGATGAAGAATAGTTTGTAAAATCGTCTTGAAGCTATTTAGTGATGTCTTCTAAACTCATACAGTAAAGCAAAACTTGTCTCATTTTTGAGACGAGTGAAGCTACAACTGTGGATGTTATCATGGGTTTCAGTTGTAATGTTGTTTTGAAACTGAACATCCCATGACATAAAGCAGAAGTGGTTTCGCTGTCATTGCTTTATACCAGGTCTTACATAAAGCATCAGCCCACCTGGACTGGGGCTGATTTCTATTTAATAGCAATCTGAGTCATGTGGAATGAGACACAATCAGAGGCTTTCTGGGACAAAAGGAGCGATATACTGAGCAGAGCCAGTGGTGTTATCATTGGTGGCTATATACAGTAGCTGTCTGACTCACGGCTCTTTCTCCTACCTACAGCTCAACCTGTTTGCATTTCCTCTTCATTCATCATTCAGTGCTGGCCAGTCAGCATCCGAGGAGTCTGGGTAGCATCAGAATAAAACTGTCCTTCCCCTACAAAGCAACTGAATGAGGGAAGGCGAGGTAACATGACAGCTGTTTTTAAAGCCCATTCAACTCTATTATCCTCCATCAGTATTTGTATTTCTATTCAGAATTGGTTTTCACACATGCACATACTGTCCTGCATCACTCACCGCCTCATTCTCACTTTCCTCCCGGGGTGAGCGTGTTCTACTTTTATGGATTTCATGCATGTTATTCATGAAGTCTGATGGCTGATAGATATTAAATTGATGTGGCCACACTGAGAAGAGTCACATTGGATTTCCATCATATTTTACTTTGATTTTTTATTGAATCTTCTACTTTCTCATCACAGGAAATGTGGTGGGTTTAGTCTGCGCTTACATTCAGACCCTAACGGCCAATTTAAATGCCTTTGCTCAGAACTGATCTTTTTCTCTTGACTTGCAGAAAGTGAAGTGAATGTCACGATACCCTGAAGGGATCGCCGTGTACATTTTGAGAGCGAAAAAAAAACCTTGTGCATGTTCTATGTGCAGGCAAGAACCCCCCAGAATATCAACTCTACAAACCCAATCAGAACAAAACGCCCTCACACAAGCTTCAAGACACAAACTGGATGATGAGATAGTAATAGACTAGGACATAATCTGCATAAAATGTATAAACAAAACCAAAATGCACTGAAGATCTGCCAAAGCAGCTGCAGAGGAGGATGGCAAACACACGTTGGACACAAACACTTTCTGCAGGAGCTGTCTAAACAAACAAATGAAGGATTCACCTGAAAGAGGAACCTTCGACAGGCCTGACAGCCCACATCAGCAACAGGCTGTCAGAACTGGAATATTGTTCCATTTACCGTTAGAAATCTGAGTTGGGAACGACATTGCTCCTGAGGTTGATCGAGTACACCAGCCGAGAAAACCACAGCCCCTCCAGCTGCTACCCAGGTTAGCCGTTAGCAGCTATGCCAGCACTTAACTGTACATGATGCATGCAAACAGCTCTCACATTGCTGCTCCACAGAGCAGCCATCTTGGACTCACGGGTCAAGGCTGGTACTTTCTGAGTTGGACACTCAACATCGAGATTCCAATTACTTTACAATTTCCTTGGGAACTTGGGACATTCTGAACGTTACTGCCTCAATCTTAACACTTCAGGTGTCACTACGATTTCCGGGACGACAGCAAGCTTATTTTTAGGAAAACAAATTTTCGGTGATAACGTTCTCGGTGCTGTATCAGGGGAGAAGCTTTGAGCTGAGACGAGCCACAGCATCGGCGGCTGACAGCGAGTGGCGTCATGGGAGCCGAGCTGAAATGACAGTGGTTTTCATGCCTGTTCAACTCTCCACAATGTTTTCTCTTCCTTTTCTTGTGGGGAAACAAATGCTGTGCAAACATCTTATGTCAGCGTTTACAGTGCTTTAATAAACAGAAGAACAGATTCTCCGTGGAAAGCACTGATGATGGAGTAAAACCATTGATAATAAAACACAAATAAATCAAATCTATTTGACCAGTGATTATATTTGACTTTAATTGAATTAATTTCTCTTTCTTTAATCCCCTATTACACACAAATGCAGAGCACCAGTCCCTCGCTGGCAGCGCTCAGGTATGAACGAGGCTTCATCAGGCCGACTGATGAGGTTTCCAGAGCGGTTCACTGGTAGCTAAAGCATCACTCTCATCTCCTCCATCAGCCCCCAGGGTGCAAAGTATACAGCCAGGATCAGCCTGGAGAAAAGGTAGGCAGCCTCTGCAGGAGACACCCACTCGATCGCAGAGTGTTATTTCAGGGGCTTTTAAAGACAAATCACCTGCAGTGACCATGATTATTACAATTACAGCCCTCTTTGTTTTCTCATGTGCTGAGAGTCTGATTAAATTATTAAGAGAATAAACTGCTGCACAATAGCCGGTGAAATTAATCTACATTATCAAAAAGAGCAAAGAACCTTGGCTCCTCCATCCACTCACTGGGTTACGGAGTCAGGAGGTCAGCAACAGCACGCAAATAAAAAATGAACCTCATCCTTCATAAAGTCGTCCAGCAGACACAATAACCTGCGTCCCAGGGGAAGCAGGTTGTGTGTCCAATTTAACAATTTCCTCAACAGCCATAAACCATGATCCAGATGCTTTTCATTGTCTGCTGAGGGCTGCAGTAATTGGAGCGTGGGCAAATTGACGAGTATGACAAGCCCCAAGAAGTCCCCAGGAACCAATGGCAGGTCGGCCAATGGAAAGTCCAACACAGCAAGAATGATGCATCGACACTTTACCGGTGGACATTATATGACAACTGCATAAATGTCATGGGTTTCATTATGCAGACGTAGTGCGACAGTTACTATATGTCTGCTCACCGTTTACATCAACTGAATGATGACTGAACTGTGAGGCATCAATTCACATCTATCAGGCGAAGGCGCAGGAAAACACATTTCTCACCAGCTGTGAGTGCGATCTAACATCATTTTCATTCTACCTGTCGTGTTCCACTCAAAGTCAGACAAGTGAACCCGACTTGGTGTGAGATGATTTAGTCAGAGAGAAAGGACAGACATTCCTGGACAACTGAGTTGATAAAAAATGAGAAGGAAAGGTCAGCTGACGTCTGGATATAACGACGAGCTTCGCCGTGTTGTGGTGGCTTATCTAGGAATCAACAGCCCCTGACATTCATCATCTATTCATGTCGCAGTTTTCTGAGGCGCCACAGAGGAAGAGGAAGTTGTCTTATCATTGTTACGCGCGTTGTAAATGTTGAAGTCTACTATTATGAATTAATGCTGACTTTGTCTCCTGAAGTTGGTGCCAACGAAGCAGACGGACCGGGGACGTATCTGTTTATGTTTACGCCTCATGCATATTCATTGAGTTCATGTTTTCTTTCCTCCAGGCGCAATCAAAGAAATGTATCTATTTCATTAAGTAGAAAATGTGATTCTGGAAGCAGTTGTGCTCCCTCCTGAATTACGCGCGGGGCCATTGTGAGTTTCGGACTTTTTTAAGCTTAACGGGGCTGGACGCGGTAAAAACGACCCGTTTGGACACTTGGACACAGGGTTAAGAAGTTACCGTTTCAGCGAGGAGGGCCAGGACATGCGGGGTTTCTTCAGCCCGGGTCGCAGCTTCTCCAAGGTCCGGTTGCGGCACAGGTAGCGCTCGGTGTCCGAGTTGAAGCGCTGCTTGATCCGAATGTGCGTCCGCGGCTGCCGCCACAGATGTTTGGGCGGCTTGGCGAGCCCTGCTCCCTCTCTGCTCAGCGTGGCACACTCCATCGTCTAAACCACGTATCTGCTTACGGTCGAGTTTGAAGTTAAAGCTGTGATCGGTCTGAGTGTGAGGAGGAGTCGTCAGCGGGCGCAGAGAGACATGATGCTGCTGTCCACGCACCGGAGAGCTGAAGCCAGCCTCTGCGTCGCACCTAATAGGCTCCTCTCTCTCCCCCTTCTCTCCCGCACTCCTCCCTCCTCCTGCTCTGTTTCTCTCCTACCTTCTTCCACCTCCCATCTCCACGTTCACCCCTTTCCTCCTTTCTCCACCTGTTCCCATCTGTCTCTTTCTCAACGTTTAAATTACTGGCACAAAATAACAATCTGCATTAAAGACAGTGTAAAGACTGTGAGTAAAGAAACCACAGCGCTGACAGCTTTACAACCTACTTTACACTGTATGTGCTTTTATTCGCTGGAGTCATGACAGCTTCAGATCCACTACATGAAGTAGAAATTCAAGGGTCTAAATTCCTCCAGCAGCAGCTCGAATCATTCGATTAAAACCATGATGTAAATAAAATAGTATCTTTGTTACCAGCTGCAACATTAAAGCGCAGAACACAATCAATCAATCAATCAATCAATCAATCAATCAATCAATCAATCAATCAATCAATCAGTTTACTGGTGTAAAGTAAAGTTACCCATACTACACAAAAAATACTATCCAAACTAATGTTTTTATATAATTAATGATTAATGAGACACGTAAAAAATAAAGTAGACACAACAACAACTACTATTTCAGAAGGACTTGATGTTTTAGTGTGAAAATCCGTCCTCGGCTGCTGGTCACATGTTCACAAACATTCCCCCAAAAAAGAGATCAGGTCAACATGAAAGCAACACGGCTACTTCAAATTACTGGATGTCACCAAACTCCCATGTGTTTATGAGCCTGCAGGAAAACTCTGAGCGAGATCGGTAGCTAACAAGCTGTTTATCTGAAAACACGCTGCTATTTCCCAGTGCTAACTCCATCATTAATGTTTGGACAGCAGTCACGTTCACAAATTTTAAGGATAGAAATTGTCCAGTTTAGTCCAGAATGGAAGAAGAGATGGTATAATATAGGCCCCACTTAGAGACACAGACAAAAACACACCTACGGCCGTTTAGTGACAGGTTCCGCCTGCTGCTGGAGGGAATAGGGTTTTTATTATCACCTGCAACCACAACCGAATTTCGTCTCTCAGCAGTGTCTGGGTGCAAACAATGTTGCCTTCAGTGTTATGCAGTAAATTAAGATGTTTAGACAGAGATTCGCTGGTTTCACCTGAAATAAACCAGATATAGAAGAAAGCGGCTGGGAGCTAATGAGCTGAAGTGACTCGGTGTGCTGACCTTAGGGAGAGAGAAATGAAAGACAAACATGGACAAAAAGAAAGAGCACTGATCAGCGTGTCAGTGTTGAGCTGAAGACATCATTTGCCTTGGTGACACATGCCAAGAGAGGCTCCAGATCAAGGGCCTAAGATGACTCACAACCACCAAAACAAATCCATTCTTTCAGAAAAAAATCAGCCACGTGAGTTTCAATAGGCTTCATTAAAAGCATGACTCTCTAAAGATAAACCTTCACTATAATGGGCTGCACTCTCTGGATACTGGATAATGTGGGAGGGGTGTCACCAGCACTAGAAAAGCATAAGGCTAAAAAAGAAAAAAGGGATGTAGCGCAACAAGAGAAGCTTTCAGCTTTTTAATACCCTCACTGAGGACCAAATAAATAGACTGAATTTGAAACCTTAAACATTGTTAAAACATTGGTAATAAAGAAGCCAAACATCTAAACCATCCACCTCCTACTTTCCACCCCAGAAGTAGCGCAGAACTTAGGACAGAGAAAGTCAAGCGTTAAAAGCATGACACTGACCGGTGCTCGTCGTGGCTGGCCAGCGCTTGGCTGTACAACACCTCCAGTTGCTGCAGCGGCAGGCCGTGTAGCGCAGCCGTCCTCCGCAGGTTGTTTGGATGCTCCTGGCAGGAGTGTCTCCTCCACAGGGGAGGCAGCACCACGGGGCCGGAGAACCGCCGACGCACCGCATGTTGGACCACCGGAGGAGAGTCCCTACGAGACTGCATCCCATGAGACATGCAGGGAGGAAGAGAGCTGTCAATGAATAAGTCACGTCACAGCCTAAAGTCAAACACTGGACACAGATTTTTTTCGACCTAAGGCTCAGTTGCAGCCTTGTTTAACTGTACTGCATTATATTGATTGGTGTTTCATGACACCTGATTCCCTGTATGTCACATACGGAATATTACAAACAACGCAAACAATAAATTCAGCTACATTGTGAACGAACAGCCTTCGGCTAATGTGGATGGCTTTAATTTATGGCTGCATGATGCATCCACTAGGAAGATTGTGTATGAATTAAACAATCACACAAATTACAAAATGAGACTTTTATGTCTCACAAAAAGCTCCCATTTAATCATATTACCATATGGTACTGTTTGCAAAGCATTGATGCAACATGTGACAATTCACTGCAATCGTCTAGTCCTGCAATAACAAGTTAAATGGTGCAATCATTTTGCTGTGTCAAATACAAAGTGCTAAATACAAAACCTATTGTTCTCCCATCAATAGCTAATCAATATATATTAGTTCAGGACATGTGACATCTGCTCGATCAGCCCTGAGGATCCCGCAGTTGGAGCTCAGACACTTTCTCATTTGACACTGAGTTGTTTGTCTACTTCCCAGAGGATGGAACTGGCATGTTCTTCTTGTGCATCTGTTTATTAGCTGTGAGATGTGTGATGAGCTGTGTGATGGATAACTGCAGTGAAGTATGCAAAGAAGAGAGACAGACAAACAATATGGTGTACAGTGGTGTGTGTGTGTCTGCCTGCGTGTTCGTGGAAGCGTCAGCCTACATAACCACGACTTCTCACCATCACGAAGTGTCAGATGAGATTAAAGCAGCCAGGAAAACCCATGTTCCAGCAGCTCAGACCCTCGTTTCGAAGCAATTTGTGCATCAGTACAGTTCACAGAGCCTCTACCTGCTCTTAGAGGTGTAACAGCGGATCTCATTTCCCCGACACCAAGCGTGACTGACTTGATGCTACTAGGCCAAGAGCTATTGATCTGCTCAACTTGTTTCGGTTATGATGACTACATTTTTCATTACTGCCATATTCTGTACAAACAATCATCAATATGTCCTATTCAAAACGTTTCTTACTTCATCATTTCGATCTACAGTGAAAGGCCCAGCTGGCAGAAGAGGTGAAGCTGTGAGAGGTGAGCGTCAGGGGCTGCAGAACAACTGGACTGTGGGTTGCCCTTGAAAGCGTCTTTTCTGCAGCGTTGCTGTGCAGACTGCTCCGGCTCACCCAGAGTTACGCTAACTTCTGCTCACGTGCTGTTAAGAAACCAGCTTACACAGAAATCAGGTTGTGCAAACCACGGCACACATGCAACTGGTCAGTAATCAAATTTCTCCTCTACCACAACCTGATTCTAGAAGCTCTGCAGTTTCCTTAGGTGCACATACACACACAGAGGTTTTGAGCCAGGACGTAAACATACTGACCTAAATAAGGCTGCTACTTGCTGTACCCCATGACAGCAGTGCAGTACGTACCTGTATAAACCGGTTACTGAGGCACAGACAGAACTTTAAATGGTTTTATTGACTGAGGATTCGTGTCCAACTAAATACTGCAGTCAGTAATAGCATCACTATTGAACCACAGCTAGTTTCCTCTGCAGCTGACACTTTCCGCTTCTGGTTTCCTTCAACGTGGTGTTTTTAAGCTGACTGACACTTGTTTCCCAACCAATCAGCAGCAGAGAGGAAGCAGCTGGCCGTGTTATCACCTGGCTGGGCTCCCACCACGCCAAACACAGAAAGTGAGAATGAGATGGAGGCTGCGGGGCTGCAGTGTGCTCAGACGGGCTGGTGGCTTCACAGCAGGCCTGTCCCTCTGAAAAACACTGAGCCGGTGGTCACATGTCCCCATTAATCAGACAACTGAGCTGGATGAATGCCTGTGACTCACACCATCTCCTAAAGTGGCTGTCATGCTTTCAGCACAGTGTGACAGAACACAGTGGAAATCAACCCCCTAAGCGTCAGCTGTGTCAGTGTTCGAGTACTGTAACTGAGTAATGGCTCATCAGCAGTTCGACGACAGCACAGTTATCACTTAAGCTTCAAGCCAGTCTGTAAACAGCATTTTGTTTCCTTATTTAATTACAGTCCAATAGAAAAGCCATTTACGTTTTAATGGAGTCAACTCTATCAGCATGTTGAGTCGCTGTAGCGTTATCATCTAGCTCTGAGTTTCTCTGTGCTTAGATGCAGTCTCACAGGGACTCTGACAGTGTTTTGACATTTCTGTAAAGATAAACACCATTCAGCTGAGAGCGCTTCTGAGGGGCCGCTGACCTACGCCGTGTACAGTCCCCGAACGCCTCACACCCATCTCTTGTCCTACACACCACACATTTACATAACTGGCACTTCTGCTGTTAGTGCAAACAGTGAGAACTTCAAATAATTAGCAGCTAGTTTCTCAACCGAACCGCTGCAAAGTTGCACGAGTTACACAAAGCGGAGGTTGCCTAACTGTAACGCAGACGCTCAGTGACATGTATGCGCAGCGCGAGAATGTGGCATCTGCTGTGGGGGAGCAAAAACATACTCTTGGTTTTCACACCATCCTATCGACTTGGTGATCTAATAAAAACATTTCCCAACGTTAACATTTCTTAACCTCTTGTTGTTGAGGCAGTAACATAGATGGGACTCTTTGTGTGGTTCTCATATTTCCATATAGGTTCTCAGCATCCCTCACTCAACAACACCTTCTATTTTAGACAAAACAGCTCTGTCATGGTGAAGTGATGGATCGGAGTAACTCTAACCACAGAGGGCAGCGCCTGTGCTCTGTTTTAGCATCACAATGCTGTTTTAAACACACACAACGTACCTGGACTTCTGGAAATCTCATCTGTAAATGAAACACAACACCCCCACAAACAGCCTGCTGTATTTTTTCCACTGTGTAATTCAGCCTTTTGTGCTCAGGATAAACAACTTAATGGGTGCCGCCGGGTGTTTTTCCTCATCATGCCAGCAGCCTGTTTGACATTTAGCATTTATTTGCATATTGGCTGGTGCAGATGAGCAAAAATATAAATAAATAAATAAACAAACAAAGACAGAAGTAGTAAAGCGGGAGGTTTCGTTCAGTGTGCGTTTGACTGCGCTGGCCACGCACCAAAAGTTTAATACAGGTATCCCACAAACCTCAGGGCTTCCATAAAGACATGCATACGTTGTTACTGTTCACGTGATGGAATCATAGAACATTTCATCAGGAATCATTGATCCTTAGCGAACTAGTGGGATCGATCAGAGCTGTTGCAGTTTTCTTAATGAGGAAAATGAATATTAATTCATCCCTGCTGTGAGAACAAGGAGCTGGATCAATCTTCCCACTGTGCGTGTGATATGTGAGACATGTGCATGTGTGAAACCAGACAACCAGAAGAAGGCTGCTTTCTTCTGATGCAGGGCTGGGGGCTTTCACCTGTGTGACTAATGACATACGCTGGGAGGGGGAACACCACGATCATCACTCCATAAATAGAGACAGTCTCCAGTCAAATCGCTCTTTCTCCCTCCCTGCTCTCACATTTCTCTGCACTGTGATTAATTCTGCAGGCAGACAGAAACTGAATGTTCTTACAGAAACCAAAGTCATTTATTGTCTGGTTTTGTGTGAGTCCATTTTGTCTTTATTAACTGCGATGAAAGCAATGAAATAGAGATAAAACCTTTATGGTGATAAGGCAATCATAGTTCAAACTCACTTGCAGACTAACACTGAGGTTTGGATGTCACATAAAGCTTATCACTAACGCGTGTGTGTGTGTTGCATGAAGAAAAAAGTCACAAACCTTATTTACTTCAAGCCAAGACATTGATGTCTGTTAGTTGTTGCAGCAGAAGGACAGCAACTGAAAAAAGAATGACAAGACACAATAAAGAGGGTGTTTTATAATCAGACAAGCTAGTACAGGCTGATCTTTATTGTATGCAGTATACTAATAAAACGCTGCTGAATAAGACAGGCTACTACTGTCTGATGAAGCCTGGGCAGAAGCTGTTATCGCTCACTGACAAACAAACCCATCACATCACCTCATGCAGAGTTTTCTGACATTCAAAGTGAAAAATTCTGTATGAATCAGAACCATTTGAAACCTCTGCTTTGCAGAAGAAAAGTCACGCACAAGAAGACAAAGATGAAAGTCAGACTGGCTTATAACAATCTACACGCTGGTACAGGAATCTCATCTACCAAGTATTTATCTGACTCATCGACACCACCTGGTGTTACCATGTGCTGGGGAACGGCCGATGCCAAAAACAGCACAAAGGCTAAAAAGCTTTTCAACTCAGCCATGAAGTAAAAGACAAAGTGTCTTTTTTATTTGGTTTAAGGGATCTGTTTATTTTTAAAGTGCTCAACCCACACAAACTCCTAACATGCAGAGATAAAATAAAGTGAAACACAATAAACAGAAATTATTACGCAGTCGCGACAGCAGGGATAAAATGTGCTGTCGTGTCTTTCGAGCCAAATTAAATTATCTAACATGGACATTCTTCAGCGCATACAGGCTGGTAAACCACAGAATAAAAAGGAGGGCACTGCCTTCAGCCTGACACCAGTAAAACGCGATTCATAATTCATAAGTCACACTGAGGCTGGAGCTGCAGCAGCATGGAAGATAATTGTTTAGGTGTATTAGGACCATGCAGGGAGTTTCCAGTCAAAACGTTTTCTAATCAGCCATTTAAAACTCCACTGGATTATTACAACAAGGCTTTTCCAGGAGAGATCTATCATGTGTCCAGCATGTTTTGCATCTGCACCTGGGCGGGAACACATCCAGTGGAGGGGGCTTGGGCATCCGGATCCACATTGATGGACACACACTCGATGCCTTAATGGACAGTCCCCTCACTTCTCCATACGCGACACACTTCACTGAATAATTTAGTTTTGTCTTCACGGATTGTTACACTCAGCACATGTGACCTTGTTTCTGTCGCTCATAACCAGTAGCTCAAGGGAACAACACGAGGAAGCGAACCAAGGGCTCGTTTATCGACATCAACTGTTTTAATTACTACCGTTAGTCATAAGGACCCGACGAAGGTCATTGACTATTAAAACTACACTCTGGGCCATAACAGTCATAATCTCACATAATGTAACAAAAACGAAAACTTTGACAACAAACTTGTGGCTGTTTTCTTTGCTGCCCTACACATTTTCACATTTATTTCAATGGGTAAATAATTTAATTCACCTCTTCCACAGTTTAGCAATTTTAGGACAGACTTTCAATGTTTATTTCAATATATCTGCTTTAAACATCTGCATCTGCCAATAATTCAAAGTTTTAAAAGCTACTGGCTACTAAATGTTGCTTGGGTAGAGCAAACATGCCAGTGTCACAACTGCGATGGTTTATGAGAAGTGGCTGCTCTAGTCCTTTAAAGTCCGCTGTTGATAAAACTTGCTCTAGGTGTGATTCAAACGTTGACACGACTTATTTACATGTAGTTGACTTAAAGAATTGGCCAGAAAGAGGCTCCTGGACCAGAACACAATTTATTTTATCCCTACTTTTATTAGATTTATCTGTACATCCAATTTGATAAATCCATCCTCCTGAGATATTATTATTATTTATTTATATATTTTGTGGGATGAAAGTGTTTTCCTGTATCCCTTCCTGTAATTTTTTTTGTGACATTTTATCCCAAGCCACAGACAAAACATCTTTCACATTCACATTTTGTTTTCATTTCATTGATTTTATGGTTTGTTTGTTTGTTTGTTTGCTTTTTGTGGTTGTTTCAAATTCTGTCCTAAAGCTTTAGAAAAATAGAAATAAGAAAGAGGAAAATTGAAAAAGTGTCCACTATTAAAAGACATTTCAGAAGAATTCAACAATGTTTCTGAAAACCAAAATCACCGTCATATGCTTTTATTCCATCCAATGGACAATGAGCAGAGATAAACAGGAGACATAAATAGATTTTTCTACATCTACGTATAATATTAGAGTTTATCCCTGCTATAGATGACGTTTAGCAATCATGTAAATCAAGCATGCTGCTCATCACCTTCCTGCTGCTTCATGTCTCCATGGAAAAGCAGCCTGAGCTATTCACCAGACCCCGACTGTAAACAGGGCCTGCTGTTCACATGCTGGAGGCAGATCCTCGCCTACATATTCAAGGTGTTTCATTTTTCAAACGTGGAATTACCCATTAAACATTAAAGAACGTAATGTTTAGAGGCACAATGGACAGAGCAGGCGACAAGCAAACGCAGTGCAGGCCACAGTAACCTATTACTCACCAAGTTCGCTAGTACTGAACTGAAGGAATAAAGCAAAAGATAAGAGAGAGGCAAAAAGAGAGCGATGCAAGTTGCAAGTATTTCTGAACATAAACTAAAGCTCCTCTCTTAAGTAATAATAGTACAATAATAACTCATTTATCTCATTGTCATTCACTGAAACATTTCATGTAGGTTATTTTACAGAAGACATTTTGAGACGATACATTAAAAAAAGCACGTGCTTCCGTTACTGGGAACGCAAGAGAAGTGAGTCAGTTGTCATGTTATCAGAAAAAGATGAGCTTGGCTACAGAGCTTTGAAGCGGCCGGTACAGCTGGTTCAGAAAAGATGAGATGATATAAGAGGCGCTCCTTTAATTACATCTGGTTGCACCCTGTATTTCTGCAATCTTTAAGGGCAGCAAGTGGAGAACAAGCATCAACAGCTGTTTACTTCCTTAAGGAACTTGCCATAATGCAAATTCATCCAAGTTCAATATTAAGTGCAGGTCACCCATGTTTCGGAAACGTCCCTGTCGTTACTGCAACTACACACATTAGAATAGAACTCTAATCTACAATTGCACTTAGCTTGCATTAAAGAGCAGAACAGCTACAGTCGCTGGGTTAAAATAGGAGCACACTGGCTGGTTGCATGTCAAACACGCAGCTGCCAGACTTTCACTGGCCAGTAGACAGGTTTTGAGTAAAAACTACACAGCAAGATGAAAGTTAGAGCCAACATTCAAAGAAGTTGTTGTATTGCAGTGGAGGCCAATCCTGGTCCTCAAAAGCCACTGACCTGCTGGTTTTCCAACTCTCCCTGCTGATCACCTTGATCAGGTGTGTCAGTTGGCTTTTCCAGCTGCTGATTGCCTGAACACACCTGATCAAGGTGATCAGCAGAGAGAGTTGGAAAACCAGCAGGACAGCGGCTCTCGAGGACCAGGGTTGGTCACCTCTGTTGTATTGTATACAATCGACGAAGAGGCGCAGGGTCTGCGAAAGTAAATGACAAAGTCAGAACATGCGGAACCTCAAGGATCTGCATGCAACAGAACAAACACACTCGGAGAACGGCTGACTCTCAAATAACAAGACAAATCACATTCATAAACCGGAGATGACGTTACATACTTAGCAGAGTGACAGACTCCTG
The DNA here is from genome assembly GCA_030770545.1 of Macropodus opercularis. Lineage (NCBI taxonomy): Eukaryota > Metazoa > Chordata > Actinopteri > Anabantiformes > Osphronemidae > Macropodus > Macropodus opercularis. The sequence goes on from CM061092.1 coordinate 6,451,465, forward strand.
CTCAGCAGACAAAAGATGAAAAACCGAATAAATTAGTAAATGCAAGGAAAGTTATTTTGGGAGGTGAAATACAGCAGGTAACAGTAAATGAGGGAGTTAAGCTCCAGCATCAGTCTGCAATGATCCAAGCCACTTGAGTTTATGGGGAGTAAGTCTGATCCCAGCAGGAACGAAGGACCTGTGGCTGTTACAGTAGAGCGAGTGGAGCAGCCTCGCTTGTCTGCCCCCACACACAGCCATCTGCTGCTTGTCCTTACGGGCCGTGACTGGGCCCAATGACTTGTCTATGTTATTGGAGAGACGAGGAGAGATCATCATGTATGTGTAGCTCCTTGACTCCTTGAGTTCTGCCTCATCAGCTGCTGATGGATTTCAGGTCCCCCTCATGGAGGCAGACCTGCTTTTTGCAGCGGTAAAAGCTAATAACCAGCTCATTGCTGCTGCGTCCAGAATTGATTTAGAAAGACAACTGAAAATGGAACTTTGGAGATTTCAAAAAGGTCCAAACCCTGAGAGCGACAGTCGTAGCAGTGACCCCAATATCAGCAGATTAACATGTTAAGCTACTTAAACAGTCACTGACAAAATGCACAAGCTGTAATTAATTTATACTGACTTTATACAGAAAGTGACACAGAAGAAGGAATTAACACTGCAGAAGGTACAGCACAGCACCTGCCTGTGACGGAAAGCACTGGATGGTTCTTTCCAAAATAGCTCTTGTGGAGCTGAAGCTATCAGGGAGCAGATATTCTAAATGGTGCTGATGCAACTCCCAGCAAAGCTCCAACTCTAAGAATCTAAGACGCATCAGACTGTATGGGTAGAATGAACAGCTCTTCAAAATAGCTCCTGACAATGTGCAGCTGACAATCTGACATAAAAAAGCCCATCATTGACGTGTCAGTTATTAGACGGCGCAGCCTCGACAGCGTTCTGCTTGTAACTGCTGTATCTGCCTCCTTCCTCGGCACTGGGTGAATTCTTCTCTGCCTCCAAGTAAAAATAAAAAAGGTCAGCACGGTGGAAACCCCTAAAACCTGCTCTCTCCACTTCACCCCCGCCTTCTGCACCGAGTTGTCTCAGATGCTTTTGTTTCACAGTCTCACCCTCAGTACTTTTCTGGTCCGTTTCTTCTCAAGGCAACCTGTCACTCCTCCGAGCAGTTTCACTGTGTGAGTTGACACTTAGCTCCGGCCATGACAAGTTCTTCAGGAGTGCTCTGCTCTTCCCAATGATCTTATTTATCATTCACTCTGAGTTGCCTCATGTGCCAACTGATAAGCGTCTTACTGGCTGCTTGACATTTTATGGTACCATGAACTCGCTGATGTCCCTGAAAGGAATAAGAGGTTCATCGTTTGGTATTGGCTTCATGTACGCACGTTCTGCAATGATAATTTTGGATGTCTGCTGTGAGGAAGACTGACAAGCTCTCAGACCAGGTGGATTAGGAAAGATAACCACTTCTCAAGACTCCAGGGCATAGAACCGAAATGATTCCTTCTCCCCAAATTAATTAAGTGAGATTACATTTAGAAACATTGAGCAGCAACCATTCAAACGCTCGGAGTGTGTGTAGCGTAGGACGGCTGAGTTGATAATGATTAACCAGCAGCGGTATCCTTGTCTTAAGTTCAACAATCGTTCATCATAAAGTGAACACAGAAGTAGTCTTGTGATGAATATCCTCGCAGTGACGCACACTTGTTAAAACTTCTGGTGATAAGGGCCCGAGGCCTCTGGGCAACGATCAGTAGGGTTACTACAGTGTAGCACGAGAGGGCAGACGTGATTGTCACTTCTTTTTATTGCCATGTCTTACGTCTACAGTCACTTTAAAGACTTTAAAATAAATGTTGTTTTCTGGCTGCAATTTTTATTTTAATTTAAGAACATTCAAATGAACTGTGGGTACAGATCTTTATACAGGAACAAATGAAACCCACATGTTGTTTTTCCAGATCCAATCACTGAATGACAAAGTCTTTCTGAGAAACCAACACAGCAAAACTGGAACTGAAGCAAGTTAAAGTCATAATCAATCTCTTTAGCTACAAATCTGTTTCCACTTCACTTCTGTCCTTTATTCTGTTTATTCTCATCTTTATCTGTAGATCCGTGATAACCAATATCTTAATTACTCTGTACGTAAGTAACTAGACCTATAGCAGACATGATAAATGATAATGCAACAAGATAGACTTAGTCAATGGTGAAAAACCTTACATGACTTAGAAAAGGGAAGGTGCCGTGAAACTTTGAAAACAGAACGCGTTTCTTAGCGACCTCTCAAAAAGCCATTTAATTCTTCTCAATTGCAATTTCTGGAGAAGTAACAAGAGAAATGTCATTTTCTGTCAAATTACCAGTGAGTCATGCAAACAGATAAAAAGAGATTTGGGCCCAGGCTCTGCAAATGTTTGCAGATTAAACAGCGGAGGATGGTGATGGGCGAGAGAAGGAGGAGGCGGCTGAGCGCTGGAGATGAGCGCCATCTGATGGACACTGAGAGGACACTAGGGAATCAGACAGCGGCCCGACAGAACAGGTGACAGTACAAGGTGTCAGGCTAATGTAAAACACAGCAGGTACCGAGCAGGTCAGGTTTCCAGCATGTGTTACAGGTATTAGCACTAGACTCCACCACTGCTGATTCTACACAACTCATCAAAAGGCTAAAATAAAAGCAGAGGACGTGTCTGTGGTGATTTGGTGCCTAGATTATTATTATTTTTAGAGATAGATTATTATTTTTTCTTATAAGATATTAGATTTATTTTACTGTTCTGGATGAAACATTTGCTGCTCTGCTGCTGGTTCAAAACCAAACCACAGGTCATGTGGCAAACCTGATTCAACAAATAACTTTGTGCACTAAGCCCATCACAACTAGTCTGTCAAGAGGAAAACCAACCCATGTGCAATGTAGCAGAAAAGAGTGACGCAATAAGTCAAATTAGCCTGATTGAATAAAGTGGATATAAAAGACTAAAAGCAATCTCAGCGTGCTGACGTGGAAAAACTGAGCGCAGGGACAGCGAGTGGCCTGCACATTGATTTTAAAGATAGATGACGGGTGACACATTTTTCTTTACGTCATCTGACGAAAATGTGCATGTGAGGGCGAACCAGGGTCAGAAAGAAATAAAGATGAAACAAACACAGGAAATAATGGCAGACTCAATGAGATCATCTTTCCCTCTCCCATTTAACCCCATTTAGGAGAAAAAAACAAGAGGACTTTACAGCTCCAGACTGTGGAGAGGCGTCTGGCCATCTCTGTGGGGGTTTGCAGAATGAAGGAAGCAGATATGGAGGAAGGAAGGAGATAAGGAGAGAATGAGGGATGAATAATTTGGGGAAATACATTCCAGCACACACATACTCTGCTTACATAACATTAAAGACAGTACAACACACGTCTGTGAGTAGAAATACTGTCACTGATACTACTGAGTACTTGCTGCTCTGATCTTACGATAAACACTATAGACGTTCTTATACAAATATTATAGCAAGGCGAGTCCATGTGGGCGTATTACACCGCTACATAAATACTATGACGAACTACCATAGAAAGGCGCCTCATTTTTACAAAAACATCATGGAACAAAGTTACATGTTTTATGTACGGTACGTCTAACTTTAAACAGAAATCGATTAACCGGTCAAGTAATTGTATTCTTTCGTATTCTATTGTTTTCTACTTGGGTCCTTTAAAGTTCCATAGAGAAATCAATGTTTTGACGTAATTATGTTGTTCCATTAGCAAACTATCTCTTCAGGATTTTTAACCTGTTGCTCTCGGAAAACATCACCACCCAGGCATCAGCTGACTCGTCTGAATTTCACCTGCCCTCATATTCCCGTTTTAAAGTGTGAGGCTGCTTTTCCACCCACCTCAGCGACGCCGCGTTCTCCTCCGACGGCTTGTTCTGTGATTCGCGGGACGAGCCGGCGGCGGCTGCAGGTGCGTGTCAGGTTATGCTGCAGCACTTATCGCCGTTTGCCATTTTTATTGCTCCAAGTAACAGTAGTTAGTTAGACTTCAAACTCTGCAGCATGAAGCGCTGCGTGTCCGGCACGTCACCGTGACGTAGGCGGCCCGGTCACGTGACGGGAAGTGTCGCTCCGGGAGGTAAACAACCGTTCAACGCCGGCACGAGGGCTGCTGGAGCTCAGCGTGTCTGCGGCCACCGTTGGCCTGAAAATGACACGTTTGTCTGCTTGTGTGTTCATGATTCATTTAGCCCACCCGTGTTTATTATCATTACGCACCTGCTTTGACCTTTGTCTGCTCTTAATGGTCCGTGTCTGCCTATAACGCTTGATTATATCTGTTTATTTACAGTCAAGAGTGAAGATCGCTAACGTTCTTTTTTATTCTTAAGATCTAAGATAAAGTGTGACATTAAAGGGCTACGCCCCGCTTTAATCTTAGGCTCATTTCCAGGTCTAAGCAAAATGTAGAGGTTTGCAGAGTCACAACAGAGACGCAGCAGGAACTCAGTCACGCAGACACAATCGGTCTGGACACAGTGACATCTTAGTCTAGCAATCAGCGAGTGACTTTATCTCTTAGTCTTACTCATCTATCTTAGGAAACCTGACATGTTCAAGTGTGGCTGACTGAAAATGACACCGGAGTGAGTCAAAGTTTACACCAAGGAGTAACACCTTTAAAACCAGTGGGTTTGAGGTCACAGACTTGACAGGAGAGTGGAAGAGTTAACGCATCATATCACCTCATTTCTGCAGACAGTTTTCTGTTCTGCCACACAGGCCGGACTGATTGGACTAGTAAACCACCAATCAAGATTATGTTTAGTTAATATTATACTATGTATGGTTAGTTATTATATGGCTTAATGTGTCTTTTTTCTTCTTTAGCAATATGTTTATTTCTTCCTCTGACTTCCTAAGTCTGTAATCTTTACTGGAGGTGTGAAATGAGGGTAGGTCATTTATAAAAAAATATGACAATAAACAATATGAGACAATATATGATATATTTCACATACACATTTACATTTAAGTTACACTACACTCATGTGTCTACTGTATTGATCTATGTTTGCAATAATTGCCCATATTTGAACAAGCAGATAACACTAATCTTTTAACTCTGGAAATAAATCTTTCTGTGTATTGTTGACATAAGTCTGCAGGTCTGCATGTACTAAAATCATAATCAGAAATGAAATGTGCTGCAGAACAGTAAATTGTGACTTCTTGCAGAGGCATATTTCACCACTGGAAAGCATTGCATTTGCATTTATATGGTTTATTCTGATTCTGTGTTTGAGTACGCTTCACTATAGTGAGTACAAATCAGCAGAATTACAACAATGTGCTTCATGAAGTCATAAGAGCCTGAGAGAAAACTGTAAACACTTCGCACTTGGCTGCAGGTGCTGTTTTCCTGTGCTCGTAGAGCCACGGTGCTCCTGGATCTGATGTGTCTGATGAAGTCTTCTCCATCATTTCGAGTACTGGGCAAATGGAGATTTCTCATTCATGCTACCCTGGAGAGATAAAAAAATTAATTAAACTAACAAGCAAACACGATGGTGTTGGAATGTTGGTCGCAAGTCAGTTTACTGACCCCCTGGTTCAAAAGAGGTTCAATCACTCTTTTTTGAAGTAAATATTCAAAATGCAAAAAAAGAGGGAGATTATAATTTCCTATATTATTAATATTGTCATGATTGGTAGCCTTTATGCTGTGCTCTTGCATAAATTCCAACCTTTTACCTTTTGAATAAGAAAAAAATCAGGCAGGACTGATTATTCAGGGACTATTTTAACAAAGGATTCGGATATTTGCAACATGTTTAAATGACCTTGAATGAATGTAGAGACAAAAGCGTCTGCTTGGCCCAATCAATGCCAGGCACTGCATCTGCGGGTGTTATATAATATCACTGACTGCACTTTGATTTTCCAAGAACTTTGAATTAACTTGGTCTGTGTCCAATCATGAAGAGGACTCACTGTCACTGTATTTATCTCTGGTGGTTAAATACTGTTCAAATATTTCATGAAATCTTTTACTTTACACCACAGGCAGCAGACACAAGACGTGGTGTGTTAAAATACAGCACAGGGCGAATGTGTGTTTAACGACTCTGTAGACAAAAACTGATTAGCACACTCAGAGCAAAGTTATCTTGTAAAAGACATAATAATCCTGTCACTTATTAAACCGGAGCGTCATCCGCTTATCTTCATCTACTCTGTGTTTTCAACCCACATGTTGTTGTGTATGTTCCATCAGTCAAAGTAAAGGTTTAAAACCAACCTGTGATTATTTTCCATTGAATGTTTTTATTACAACCCTGGAGAGAATCGTTTTTGAGGCCTGGCTCTGATCATTACATGCTCATTACACATTATCCTGTTTCTGACGTTTTCACACACTGGCAATCCAGCCAGGCTTCCTGTTTGTCTGAAACCAGTGTACCGAAGGGAAACGGAAGAACGACACACATTTTAAAAGTCAAAACTTGTAAACTGCCAGGGTTCACAGTTCAATTTCTGTGAAACAACATCGAGTCCAGAGTCACGCCTTGTTCGTGTTTTAACAATACTCACACCGTTGCACTCTGCTAGTGGAAACAGCAGCTGAGGTGCTCAGCAGGCTAAACTCCTTTTGTTTGTGTATTTATCTTGTTTTCACTTTTAATCTTTTTAGATTCTATGTTAAAACTAGACTCCACATTTCAGTCTTTTGTTGTCTCTAACTGCAAAACAAAAAAAAAGTGAAATGAATATGCAACAGTAATTGTGACTCCGTCATCGATGTGCAGTGTGCATGAGTCAACCAGCACACATAGCTACCTGGCCACGCACCTCTCGCCTCGGCCCCGCACTCCCACACACCCAGTCTGTCTCTCACATACCTGGCCGCACCCGGCACACATGCCCTCACCTTTCCATGTCCATCCGCAGTATTTCTTTTTACATATGTAGTAAATTAGTTTCAAACTCCTTAAACAGAAAACTGATTTGACTGAATCATGGCATTCTGGGCAATCATCGTCTTGTCTTTAATAATCAGCGCTGAACATAATCAGTGAGGCTCATTTCTCAGGAGAATGAAAACACTAACATGGCCTGATTATTACTTTTAATTATCCTCTGGGAACCAAGAATGTCTTGCAAAACTTCATGTGCAATGCATCTTGCTGAGATACTGTATTTACTCTTGCTTACTCCAGCAGACTGGAGCTAACCGCCTGGCTAAAGGCTAATAATCAAATAATAATAAGTTTATCTTGGCCCCTGTTATTCTTCTAACTATGGTTAGTTATACTGAGACTTAGATGATTTAGATCATTTAGGTGCTTAAAAGTCTCCGGTCTTTGAAAAGCTCACCATTGGCACGTCTTCCAGCCTCTCGAAATTGGACCTTGGTGACTGGATACATCTCACCGCAGCGACAACCACCACAAGGACGATAGTGATGCAGAAGATGACAAGGATGGCCAACAAGCCAGGGTTTGCTGCCAAGTCACTCTTTCCCCACTGGGGAGGAAATGCTGAGGGTGAGACAGAGAACATGACTCAAAAAAACTGGATGAACTACATGTTTAATATGGTCGACTCCCCCCGTGTCCTGGTTGATTTCCCCAACCTAACCCTTAATCATCATTATTATAAGGTCCATTTCCAATTATTATAATAATACATATAATACTTCCTGCTGAGGTCAGTAGTTCATCGTCATAGTTTTCCTTCAGTCAATGCAGTTTAATTCGCCCGTTTCAGGCTTTAGACTTTATAACAACAGTTTGAAAGCTTCATGAACGAACATAGGCTGGTTAACACATCTGTGCTAGTGTGTAGCCATGGTCTGACCTGTTGTGGTTGTATTTATCGTGACTCTAGTGACATTTGTTGTTTGTGATGTTGGCGTGAGTGTCGCTCTGTGGGAAACTGTCTCGTTGCCCATCTGGTGGTTCACTGTGGTCCCAGGCGTCTGGCTGGTATGAGTTTCCTCAGTCCTGTTGGGTGTTTGTGGGGAAGTTGAGGGTGGCTTTGATGATGACGCATTGTTTGGAGAGACTGCATGGTGGGCTGTGGTAGTTTCATGCTGTTGTGCATTGGTGGTGGTTTTCTCAGTGGATAAAATGACCTTTGTCACAGTGGAGTTTGTGACGTGTCCAGCAGTTGTGGTTGGTTTTGATACTGGAGGTGACGCGGTGGAAGTGGTGGAATCTGCAGAACGTTGTTTCGTTAAAAAAAATTTTAAATACAAATTACTATTAAATGATGTCTAATATTCCAGGTATGTGCTCACACACAGTGAACAACTTTCACCCGATTCCACTTTGACCTGAGTGATTGAGCACAGAAAGCTGAACCATAAAGCCAATAAAACAATGGGGTGTGTGATTTCCTGACCAGCCAATAAAAACCTTACATGGAGAGGCCGCTCCTGTTAAACTAGCAGAGACATTTAGCCACTTTAATCCAGTCCTTCAAGAAACAAAGCAATAAAATAGGTCAATATTACATTACCCACAAATATTGAGCATTTGTTAAAAGTAAATCTTTACTTTTTTCACTTCAGTCTTAGGTGTTGATTCAGGTTTTGTCTTGGTTGCTAAGAGGAGAAGGTCAGTGGCTCAGTGCCCTTGGTTTTCATATTGAGGCGTTGTCTCAACGTTACAGCTCCACCAAGTCAAATAATCATGGGCCACCACTGCCCAGAGGGCCTTTTAATAACAGAGTGCTTCTAACTCTCCAACCAATTTGTTACTGCATTTATAACTCAGGCAGCAGCTTAAAACAAAAGCCACACAATGTGACATACAGAATAAAAACATAAACATTATATTTACCAGTAGAACTTTATTCAGGACAAACAGAACAACATGTATTTAGGCTGCTCTGTGCTAAATGGAGAATCATATATGGGATTAAATATATCAACCATAACTACATTTAGAAACAAATCTTGTGCTTTTTATTGCAGTAAATTTAGCTGAGACTTTCGCTTCCTGATTAAATAACATTAAATGTGATTAACGGATGAGTTGGCATCTAGATTTATAGGTTGAGTTAAGACCACTGGTCCCCAGATTAAGACAGTTCAATGAGGCTGTTAACTTTATTAACAGCATGTTTAATAAAGCAGAATGAGCACGGGGTAATGATTGACACATAGCTCCAAGGCGTTCAGTATGTAACACAGCAGTAGAGGTAGCACACAAAAACCTTGCTGATCAAATATTTGCCGCAGTTTCTGCGCAGATGTGATGTTTCTAGTTTACTTTAAGTTCCTTGCTTTTGTTTATTCATAAACAGTTTTTCCTTTTGTTTGTATTATACAACCTGTTTAACATGTGCTGTATGTATCAGCACACATGAATGAAGTGCTTTAATAGTCCACATTTTTATTGGAACCCAGGCCTTGTAGGTTGATGCAGACATTTTGGATTAAATAAGTTATTTGACACAATATTTTGCTGCACACTGACTAGAAACCTGAACCAACTACATCACACAAAGCAGCTGAACTTTGGTGTCACTTCAGGTAGTTTCCTGTTTGCATAACTTTGCATCTTAACTCAACTTCAACAAAACCCCAAAAGGCAAACTGTGAAACAGGCCAACGTATCAGCTCAACCAGTAATAAATGTGTGAAATGTGGACATACCTGCACAAAGTGTCACTGCAAACAGGGACGCCAGGACAGTGAGGTGCATGACTGCGAACATGTTGAGAGAGGAAACGACTGGCAGTCATATCAGCAGCACCATTCACCCACACAAAGACGCAAGATCCTTGACAGCAGGATGTGTTGAGCGCCTGAGGAGGAGTGCTTTAAACGCTGGGCTGATGCATATCGCGTCCCTTAAAACTAATCAGCCAATATTTGAATAAGGCTCTGTATTTGCTTATAGCGCCGTCATCATCGACTGCTAAGGCTCATGGGTTTATTTCTAAACTTTCTTCAACACAAGAGACACTTATTCCTGAGCTTCCTGTGGCAGTGTTCTAATCTTCGGGATTTAAGGTCTAAGTACATTCTGCTCTCACATTCAAGCTCTTTTATGCGGTGTTGTGATATGTTAAAAAATGTCTTGCACTTCTTATTAAATATTTTCTATTACAATTAGTTCGTTCAACTTTCTATTTTTATTGTCTCAGGGACATCAGTGTAACACTAACTGATCTAACACAGTGTGCACTAGACCAACACAGCATTTAATCAAATCAACATTTATTTACATTGCGCAGTGTCACAGATCATGTGTTTGCCTAATGGGTTGACATAGATTTACAGATTTACATCATCCACAAACATGATGATCATATTACACACAACAAACACATAATAGTTAACTGATTGTAAACTCAGTCTGTCTCATGACAGATCGTCATCATTCATAATTTGATTAATTTGCAAAACACATTCTGCAGAGAATAGATACACTTTTATATAAATATACAGACATATTATGGCAGTATTAAAAAAAAATAGAAGGAAAAAACAGTGAAATGACCCGTTGCCAACTCAGCATGAACTTCATCTCTGGATATTCTCCTTCAGAGGCTTGGATGCTAGAAGCACTGACACTGAGTCAGCATTCTGGCTGGGCGCCTGTTGATAAATCTGAATCCAAACTAAATTTGGTACGACTAGGACATAATTCATATGTTTATTGAAGTAAAAGAAAACAATGAGCAGAATGCACCTTTACTGTCCTTTGTGTTTGACATAGGAGAGGTAGGTGTCCCACCCTAGACCCACAGTGTAGATGTACAGGACACGTAATTTGGGTGAAACAAAGTAGAAGTTCAACATCTGAGCAGGAGGCCAAACGTACCAGTCCATCTGCAACAAACAGTAAAACAACAGTAAACAAAACAACTTCAGGAAATCCAGAAAATTATTCAATTAATCCTATGCATATGATTTTTCTAGGTAGGTGTTATATGAGGAGCGAACAATAATACAGCGATCTGATCTGCTGCTCCAGATCTGCAGGTCAGCGCTACCAACCTTATAAAGCTCCCAGAATTTGTTCCTAAACTCCTCCCAAGCTTCAGACAAAGTTTGTCCCTCCATGAGATCCATACCTGCAATAAACCCTGTCTGTCAGATGTGGGTTCCGCCAACATCAAGTTATGACTACGAAGCACAAATCTTTCAGCTTGAAGACTCAGGCTTATGTGTGTGTTATACAATAACTGCCACTGTGGTGAACAGACAAAAGCTGAGTTGTGAAGCAGAGTAATAAACTCTACTCACCAAGAAAAAAAGCCACTGCAACGACTGGTGTACCGATCAATTGATCTGCCAGGATCTTCTTTCCTATTATTTTCAGTGTTTTGCCCGCATACACTTTGTCCAACCACATGTACCAGTAGTGCAGGAAGGGACTCATGGAGCATCCCACCACAAACATCCGTCCTTTTTAAAGAATGAACAATGGTAAAAGAAAGAAGAGAGTCATTATCTTTGTGTTTAGAAAAATTAGGATGAATGTTAGGATGAATGTTTTTTAATAAAAAAGGATATCAAAGGAGAAATATATAAAGAATAATTTACAGTAACTCCAGACTCAATTTTAGCTAGAAGAACAAGACACTTAGGGATTGTTACACAACTCTTTTTAACAACAACGATATTAATAAAGACATTATTTAATAATTTATTAATTATTAATAATTAGAATACATTTAGCTTTGAACACATATTTCTTTTTTTTCCACTGGCAGAAGTGACTTCCATCCTCACCTGTCCTGCTCCACTCCTGGACTCTGTCTTGCTCCCTGCTGTTATGCCAGGTCTGCTGCAGGACGTCACCCAGCGCCAGCGTCCCTCCTCCACTCAGGGTGTTGGTGAGGAGCAGATACCGTCCCTGGAAGAGCGGCCGCACGTAGGATCCTAATCGAACCAGAAGCTCTTTACTCGCCCGTGGAAGCATGTTTGGACCTCAGACAGACTACTGCCGTGTGAGAAAACTCCTTCCTGACCTGTTCACAGATGCTCTGAGGGGAGCAGCAGTTTGTTGAACATCCCTGTAACGGAACCAGCCAGTAATGGAGACTGTGGAGTAATTTGCGGAGCATAAATATCCCAAAGGCCACAACCAATGTAAATTTGTGACTACAGTCAATATGAGCTAAGTTGTAGTTAGCAAACGTCATTTGTTTACAGCTCACTCACCATTTTAATGTAGGTGCTGAGTTAAATCCATTTTAAGTTGATGAGAACTGCATCAGAACGTATTGGGAGCAGCTTCATTATGCAGCAGTTTTCCAAAACACAGCATCTCATTAGTTTAGTCACCTCACAGCATTTTGCCGGCAGGACTGAAATTTTCACACCTATTTTACCCATGAATTAATATTGTATGTGTCTGCACAATTAGAATAATTATATGTTTTCATTCAGCAAAGTTCATTTTTTAAAGAGCTTTATTAAAAACAAGTTGTCAAACAAACGCTAAATAAACAGGTTTAATTACTTTAACAGTAATTAACAAACAACATCCTCTGTATACATTTACATTGTGGAAAATCAAAAAGACCACATAACACATAGGAGCTAACTAGCTATGAAAAATCCCCCAAATACTGAGCTACAGCAACAAATTCTCCACATGCTAATATGCTTTTCAAGAAGAAAGAAGAGTTGTAGAGAAGCTGTTTATCTGTAGGGAATAAAAAGATTCTACTAATAAAACCCACATACACACACAATAATCTGGTGGTATTTTGCAAATGGATAAAAGAGAAGATATATAACAGTAGAATGATCCTTGGCCACCTTCCCAGCTCAGCATGAACTCCATCTCTGTGTGTTCTCCCTCAGAGGACTGGATGCTGGGAGCCCTGACACTGAGTCAGCGTTCTGGCTGTAATCCGGTTCCAAGCAGAAAAAAGGATAAAACATGTCATTATTTGAGATTTCGTATAAGAAGGAACTAAAACAAATCCCTGAGCACAAAGCTCATTTAATCTGCTGTGTGTCTGACTTACTCTGTGTTTGATATAGGAGAGGTAGGTGTCCCATCCTAAGCCGACAGAGTAGATGTACACAACACGAAATTTAGGTGACAGGAAGCAGAAGTTAATGATCTGAGCAGGCGGCCAGATGTACCAGCTCATCTGTCAGCAGCAACCACAAGGATTAGATACAAAGTAACCAAAAATACATGATATAAAATTCACGAAAAGCACGGAAAACACAATTTAACCAACCAGAGTCAATGTGCTTTGTTTTTACAGTTATGAATTAAATAAAAATGCAAAGCGACACAGGGAGCAAACAATAACGAATGAATGAAGCCTGACTGCAGGTCACAAGACGGCCGACCTTATAAAGCTCCCAGAACTTGTTTTTAAAGTCCTCCCAAGCTTCAGACAAAGTTTGTCCCTCCATGAGATCCATACCTGCAGTAAACAGGTGCATGTGAGTCACGTTTTATTCTCAATAGCCGTCCCAAATTACATATATTAGTTTTAGCAGCACCTTGACCTAAAGGCAAGATAAAAACAAAACATTTACTTATTATTGAAACTTTAAACGATGACTTACAGACGCAACAAATACAGTCATTCCGCCCTCTAGAGGGCAGCAATGGAAGGAAATGGAACTGTAACACATTAGGAATACAAAAATACACTTTACTCTTCACTATATTCTTTACCAGTTTTTTTCTTGTTGTCTTTAACAAATGAACCATGATATCACCATGCAAATGTTTGCCTTTGTAATACAAATCAGTCTGCGCAGTCTTGTGTGATGTGGCAATTGTTGACACATCCTGAGCGTGTGTGTGTATTAAAGGAGGAAGAAACCAACAAACTCTTCTCACTTAAGAAATACCACACCCCGATGATTGGCGAACCAATCAGCTGATCTGCCAGGATCTTCTTTCGCCACTAGGTTCAGGGTTTTGCCCACATACGCTCTGTCCAGCCAGATGTACCAGTAGTGCATCAGTGGACTCATGGAGCACCCGGCCACAAACGCGCGCCCTTTGTGAGGAAGGAAATAAAGAAAAACTAAAAAGTAAGAAAAATGTGGATTAAAAAACAACGTCTTTAAACATTTAATGTGTGTTTCATCATACACAGCCTTGTTAGTTATGGTCAGTAAAACGCTTTTCTGTATTATATACTATAGTTGAACTTGTACCAGAGGCCACTGCACATTCTGATGAGTTTAGCCATTTATGAATGAATATTGATTTTCTCTCACCTGTCCTGCTCCACTCTCGCCCTCTGCCTGCCTCTCTGTGGATTTCCCAGGTCTGCTGCAGGACGTCACCCAGCGCCAGCGTCCCTCCACCAATCATGATGTTGGTGAGGAGCAGATACCGTCCCTGGAAGAGCGGCCGCACGTAGGATCCTAATCGAACCAGAAGCTCTTTACTCGCCCGTGGAAGCATGTTTGGGCCTTGGTAGTAGAAGTGAGGAAGAAAAGAAGCTCCCTTTTAAAATAATGAAGTAAAAAACTAAGCAAACATACCTGCAACTTCTTGACCAACCGAGACATATTCTGAATCTGTACCATTCAAGTAAATCGTTTTCCTACTCCACTGTCACAGTTTGGTGGGTCTCTAAACTTCTTGTTCTCCTCTCAGGAGCATGTGATGAGTAGCTGTTCACAGCTGCTCTCGGAGTGGAGCATAGGTTAAATGAGCACAATGTTTGTTAAACATGCCTGCAAGAAAACCAGGCACTAATGCAAAGTAATTAAGAACCTGTTAAGTAAGCAGAGCACAGACACGCTGAAGGTCATAATCAACCCTAAACCAATACACGTGGGTGTCTACAGTCACTTTGAGCTAATGAGCAAACTTCAGCTTGTTCACAAGTGTTGGGTTAAATACGTGTGAGAGGTTTAAGATTAAAACTGACCACAGGTGCACCATCACGTCTAAAGGCCACACTGAAGCAGCGAACCTTAAAGGGCCATCATCGGTCAAGTAAAGGGTTTTTAAAGGCTTGACCTTGGGACAGAACTGCTGTAAATATGAAAACAGTATATTTATGAGAACAAGTTTAGAATTTTGCATCTGGCCACTCAAATACTGCGTGAGCAAATGTAGCGACACATGACAGACGTGTTTAACCAGCTTAGACACTTTATTGATGATATAAATCAAAGATAGCAGAAATATTCATTTACAAGACAGCAGAAACATCTTGTCTGTCAACTTAACAATAAATGCAGCAGAAATAATTGGAAGACTAAAGGTTCTGGAATGGCCAGGACAATCACCAGACCTTCACCCAGTTCACGGACTGCAGGGTTCTCCCTTTAAAAGAACAGGGGGCTGGGTTAGAAGAAACCAGTGATCTAGTTGAGAACATGTTCTGTGGTATTGGAAGTTTTTAACCTGTTTTCTAACGTCACACTCGTTTACAGGACACTTATTTTAAAATATTAAACTTCACTGACTGAATGAAAAGACCCAAAAAAATCTAAAGGACTCATATTAGAGACGAAATTAACAATTATTCTTAAATTTAACAAATGATTTAAAAAAGTAAAAAATAAAATACAATTGATCAGAATTCCATAAATGTGCCTCTCACTCACTGACACGATTATGATGCACTTTAGAGACAGAAATGTTGCATCTAACTGATATTAAACCTATTATGAGTAGCAGCACCAGAGATTATGTAAACAAAATTACATATGTTTAATACTTTTTGCACTGTCCGTGTCTCCATTCAAGGACTTTTAAATCAGCTGCTGGATAGATGCAGTAAATTAAAGTTACTGGTAGAAAAATGCATTTTACCTCCTCAGTCTCTCAAGAATTAGTTTCCACACATTTGAAGATTCCGCACGACAATAAACATGGAAGCTCTTATTTAGAACAATCACCCATCATTTTATGGCTACCTCAAAGGGGTAGGACCAGGTAGACACTATTTGGTATATAGTACGAGATTATATAGTAAGGCAACGTTTACAAAGGTAGCTTAAAAATTGATTTACAGGTTTATGGAGGTTAAGGAGAAAAACACAGAAGCTGTTTGCAATTAATACATATTGTTTCCAACCAAATTTTCACTGTTTGAAGGTTTAGGTGCAAAGAAGACGACACAAAGATGATGCTTGAAAAGTCTGGAACATATACTTTCTTGGTGTTTTGAGCTCCACTCAAACTAATTTTAAGTCCAGCTGTTGTGGCAGTGAAGCAGCTTTTTATTCCTGAATTCTCCTGCAGGAACGCACATCAGATCAAGACATTAAAACCCTAGTGACCTAAAAGAAAGCACATCAATTTAAACAGTCCAGACATTTTTTAAAGTCAAGTAAAACTGCCTGCAGAAAAAATGTCAGATTAGAATCACAATCAAAAGTTTTGCAAAAGAGGAACAATTAAAGATTAAAAACAGCTACATGAATTGTCTCTGAAGAACAACTTCACAGCATAATTTCATCTCTAGGTTTGCTCCTCCAGAGGTTTGGGTGATGAGAGCACTTCCTGCTGTACATCCGCAGCAGTTCCATCTGACAGGGTGTCAGCGTGTTCGTCATTCTGTCAAAGACAAATCAGAAAAGCAGTGCAATGTTATAATTATACAGACATATACAACCTTTCTACAGGCAAAATAAGTGAAATGATCCAGAAAGTATTTATTAGCAGAATGTGTCCGACTTACTCTGTGTTTGAGATAGGAGAGGTAGGTGTCCCACCCTAGGGTGACAAAGTTGATGTACAGGACGCGGAATTTGGGTGAGAGAAAGTAGAAGTTGATCATCTGAGCAGGAGGCCAAACACACCAGTCCATCTGCCAGACACCAACAGGACGAGAGATAAAGTTAGCTTTGCATCTCTATTAAGGAAGGAGGAGTGTGTGGTACGAGAAGTGAGCAATGATCAGAACACCCCAGCAGGTTTACTTACCTTATAAAGTTCCCAGAACTTGTTTTTAAATTCCACCCATCCTTCAGATAATGTGTGTCCTTCCATGAGATCCATACCTGTAATAAAGACACGTGTCTGTCTGATGCATTATCAAAACATCTGATTAGGTCAGGGAGTATGAAACTCCTACAACAAATGACTGATCGTCATAAAAACCATCGGACAAATGACAATTTATCACACACAACCTTTGAGCTTCATCCACCTGTGATATGATCATACACCATATTTTGTCTTATCTTGTTTGATCTTCAAGGACAACCTCTGAGTCTACTCACTGACTACTATGTGTTTGTGTGTCATAGTGCAACTGCTCACACGATGAAGATGGAGACACGTTACTTAAGTTAAAACTCTACTTACCTAAAAAATACCACATGCCAATGATCGGCGAGCCAATCAGCTGGTCTGCCAGGACCTTCTTCCCCACTGTGTTTAAAGCTTTGCCCACATACACTTTGTCCAGCCAGTAGTACCAGTAATGTAGCAGTGGACCCATGGAGCAGCCCACCACAAACATGCGTCCTATATGGGGAAGAAGCAAAAAGGAAAAACTGAAGAGGCAAAGGTAAAGTAAAGTAAAGGAGGCACCATTTTGTAAAGAGATTAGACATCTTGGCTGAGTACCAGGTGATAGTTTCATTTCCTATATACCACAGATCCCAAAACACAAATTATATCGGGGGAAAATTTCATGTGCTGCCTTGAATGTCCCAGGTCTGTTAACCTGATCACACTGTAGTGTTTGTAACTGATCACATTTTGACAAGGATATTTTTATCATTAGAACCATGTCCAAACTGCAAATTCTCTTAAGTTTGATTTATTAACAAAGAAGGTTGATTCTACTGTGACACAGCTAATGTTTGTAATGGAGTCAGACATTTCACGTTTGTAGCGAGTTACAGGAAGACCATTCAGCTTTAACTTGTGAGGTTAAACTCCCCCTGGAGCACTCTTAAATATCCACCACAATCAAAGTTGATCAACTGCAGGGCGTCATAAAGAACAAGTTAAATTTTGTCCAATTTAAACTGATTTCTGCTCCAGGATTTTAGAGAAATGCAATTACTAGACCATGGGGAGGATTCATGTTCTCAGGCTGATTACTTTATGCATATATGTTACATAGAATACCTTCTGGCGGAACAATGGCCACCACTTTTTTCTTACCTGTCCTGCTCCACTCTCTGACTCTGTCTGGTTGCCTGCGGATCTCCCGGGTCTGTTGCAAGACGTCTGCCAGCGCCAGCATCCCTCCTCCACTGAACGTGTTGGTGAAAAGCAGATACCGGCCTTGGAAGAGCGGCCGCCAGGAGAATCGTATTCGAACGAGAAACTCTTTACCCGCCCGAGGAAGCATGATGTTTTGCCCGCTGACAGAGAACTGTCATCTGAAGAAGAAAAAAACTGCTCAGTCAGTTTCTACATTAGAGAAAAACGCCCAAAAACTGACAGTTAACATTCATGAGGCTGAGTCAGAGACAAGGACATAGAGAAGTGCTCTGATCCCACACACTTACAGCGTTTTTAAACTGGGGCATCTCTACTTGTGTCTCTCCTCTCTACATGGGAGCCTGATGGGAGGGGTGCGCTGACCGCAGACACACACAGTGGAGCAATGCTCACAATGCATACCTGCAACAAAATCTGCCACTATTGCATATAAGTGATGGGTTTGAACTTACAGAGCAGCCCACCGACGACTGTATATTTCTTAGGTTCAAAATGAGAAGACGATTAATGAATAATCAGAGTAGTTGTTGATTACAGCTGTAGCTTCATACTCGGTTAGCTAAGCTTTAACTTGGCTGTGCATCAACATGCAACTATCGTTTGTAGGTGTAGCAAATCTGTTTAGATGTTTATTCTCGCTTAAACATGTGTGAATAAAAGGTTGCTTAACTTCTGGATGAAACAGCGATTTTAAGCCAAAACGGTCCGAAGGTCAATAGAATTCATTGATTTGACCCCATGCTAGCGCCACGGGGTCCTTTAGCTGCGTTAACGGCAAGGCTTATACATTTAAATGAAGCTAAATGAACAGCTCGGTTACCCTGCTCTACAACCATAGACAGGTTTTGTGTGTACCGTTTTTTTTTCAATTTACAAAGGTGAACATGTCACAAACCGATGATACTGGAATCCAGTCGGATGTTAGGTCCGCTGCTGTCCGATGTGGGTCCGCTCTCAGTTTGACCTACACCTAAATCTGCGGCTAAGCTAGGCGACTTGTTTTTATGACATTTAAATGGACTATAACCTTACGTCCACTATAAACTGCAACCTCCGCAAGACAGCGGTAAGTTTGCCTTATGGCTCAACACGCGACTTCCTGACCGGCCAGACTAGACGGATGAGTACAGATGCGTTCGAGCGCCACCTGCTGTTTGGGAAGAACAAGAGCCCAAATACCCGGTGTAGTCCAAAAATGTATAACTGTGAAAATGTTATGAATAATCTTCATCATGACCGTCTGGTATCTATTTCGCGGATTAAGCTATAGAAGAAATGTCTTCATTGGATGGTTTGACCAAAGGGAAATACTGCAGGTTATAAATACATGGTGTAAAAGTTCTGGAGGTTGCACAAACATAAAACAAACTAATAGCTCAAACTACTAGAAACGTAACAATGATGCTACATGTATGTTGGAAACAAACGCATACTACACCCCATAGCTAGGTTGAGGTACCACTTATAGAGCTGTTTTGCCGCGGTCTTTTCAGACACTGGTCTGTAGTCTGGCGCAAACGGCAGCAGTGGTTAGTGCTGCCCTCCTCATCAATAATTCAGTCTGTTCGGCAGCGCTCATCAATAATAGACGAAGGGCTGAGGATAGAGGCGGGACAAGTGTTACGGAGCGGCTGTCGATTCGTCACAGAGCCTGTCAATCGTGAAGTTTGTCTCCGCCCAAATACCCGCCCACCTGTCATCTTTTACGTCAATGTCTTTTTATTTGCGTAAAGATGACGGTTTTACGGAAAGACAGAAATTGTTTTCTTTCAAAATAAAACACTTAATTTCGTCTTTATAACAGCCTCCTTTATTCTCGTTTATTCTCAGACGCGATTCTGTTCATTTGTATAAGCCAAGCGTAGCGTGGCGTTAAATACATGGTTATTAATTAAATTAAATTTAAAACGTAGCTGTACTACACATTAGTCGAAATATCATGTACATTATTCACATTTTGAAGCTAGTTGGCATTTATCATTGAATCTGTAAACACACTGTAAAACACAGTGGACACTAAACAAAGGTCTCCTCAAAAAACCTATGTTCGTTCAAGTCAATGTTATTTACGGGTATATTGTTAGTACGCCGTTTGAACGTTTAGGGTTTTTATTTTGGAGGGCCTACACGGAAGCTGTATTGCAGACCATTTCTAACTTGGCAGCAGTGGTGTTTTCTGCGGGTGCTGGACGCGGTGGACAGCAGCAGGACAGAAATCTGTAAAGGTATGATTTTCGTCTTTGTTAATCGATTGCATTCTTACCTCCGCTACATTTAATCTACTAAATCCTTTGCGCGTTTTCTTTGAACGCGTATGATTAAATTCCAGGTGAGCGAAAGGGTTTCGGATTGGACTACATTTGACGATGCTTAAGAACAGCTGTTTCATTGTGAAATCCTAACAGCATCATTGACGGGGAATTGCGTATTAATTGGTGTTATGTGTGAGGTTGGATGCGAGGGCTGCTGGTGGTGTGGATCTCTGTCCTGCCTGAGGGCCTGTCCTGCAGAAAAAGGCGTTTTACTCCGTCCGATGGTTCAAATCAAGAACATAGGTCTGAACAAAGGGGAACAAACCAAACACGGATATACAGATTTGACTGTAGCCTGCAATTATCAGTCATTAATGTCTGAATGCATTACATGTGAATCTGAACATGATTAGTAAGCCTAATGAAAACCGGCTATAAATAGGTTGATAAATGTCTTTAGTAGGAGAGAGTATAATATATTAATGTGCTCATCTTCTCTCCTTTTATGTGGATGTGTAACCATAATCCATCAGTTCTGTTTCCTCAGTTAATAGATGCAAAGTAATAAGAGATGATGAAAGTAGATTAAAATTGACCAATAAGTACTACAAAAAAATCTAAGTCACCATGTTCCTGCTGCACTGATGGGCCGTTCACCTGTTTGTGGATATTTGCCCATCTGGCATCTAAGATGTTTTACTGTAATTAGGAGTCTGAGCTCACTGTCAGCTGGTCACATCTGCATTTCTTCTGCTGACAGAGTGCTGGCAGTCAGACCCGAAGGCAAAAGTGACGCATCTCCTGCATCTTCTCACAGAAAAACATATGGACATTCACATTGGCTTTGACAAGCAATGACACATAGTACAGTACCAAACAAGAATCAGCTGCACTGGGTCATCATAAGACCGGTTGTCACAGTAATGAAATGATGAGAGATTCAGGCCTAACCGACCCCAGATGCAAAGATTGTTTTGCGTGAACATATTCTGTGCTACCAGTAAAACAGAGTAGACTCTATGATTTTATATTATTTAGACACACAGGAAAATATCGTTAGCTTTTAACTGTCTTACTGTCATGTTGAACGTCTATAAATGTGAAATACAAAATGTTATGTATCACCGAAAACTTAAATCTTGAAACAAATACAACATTTTATTAAAAGATTTGTGAAAAATTACTATAAAAGGAAAACTAGACTGCAAGTACTCAAGAAGTGAACATAAACTGGTTTTACATGATATTTTTGAACCAAATTGTCCTTAATTCACCCGCAGACTTTTGCATTTAAAACACCTCCTTCATCCTGACTGCTTCCCTCTCTGCTCTCTGTTTGCTGTGGGAGAAAAAAATGAAGAGATGCTATTTTTAGGTTCCCGTGCTCTTAGCTGCATCCCCACGCTTCCTGGAAAAAGAGGCACGTGATTGGAGGAAAAGGGGAAAATGCCGTCTGAGGCAACCTGGGAGCAGGACAGCAGCTGCATAGTATCGTTTTAGTAAATGGCTAGTCATCGTGTGGTACTCAAGGCTGGTTAGTCACATAGTGACAAATGATCAGACAGGTGTGTGTGAAACTTTGATTGGGCCCATTGTTTTATTGTAACTATTTTTATAATAGATCTGTTTTTGTTTTTGTGTCTGCATCCTATTTTTATGTCCTGCGACACTATTTTTTATTATTTGGTTGTAAAAACACAGCATACTGGATTTTTCTAGAGCAAATACAGAGAATTAGGGAAGATGCAACGCCAGCAATCTCTATGGGGTCAAAGGTCAACTGGCTGCTGAGTTCATAGAATATTTTACATCTGTCAGACTGTTTTCTAATTGATGTGTATATGATTTATCTTTATATTATTACTCTCAGCACCACAAAATGCTTTGGTGTGTAATTGCAAATAAGTAGCTCTCATCCCATTTGCATTTTAGTCAGACGGATATTTCATCCATAAAACAGAAACATTCATTAACGTCTTTGCAATTAAGGATATAGGATGAGATCAGTCGCACAAGTGGAGAGTACTGATGTCGCACTTTCAAGGTATCTTCCCGTTACTGTTGAAGGCTGGACATTTAATTGCCATTGGCGAATGGAATTGTTTCATACTGCTTTTTCCACTATTTCTACCTCTTTAATAAGATCAAACTTGTGCCTTTCATTGTAAATACCACATAAAAGGTTCTGTGGAAATATATCTGTAGCAGTTTTAGGCTTTGGGCACATTCAATAAATTGTCTAGTAAGATATTTGCCTTAGACATCTCAGTGTTTTTTTCAGTGTCTGTGATTAAGAAGGAAGGTGTTCGGGTGATCTGGGATCAGCTGGGGATTAGCTGTCAGTGTGCAGGAAGCCAGCCAATTGTGATTAAATGAGTCAGACTAGCGGTTGCAGTAGCACTTACTTCTGGATCAATCCACTTCATACAGGACGTCAATCTCCTTTAGGTGACAGGTTTAGAGAGGAGCTTGATGAGATCATCGCCCAGCGCTGAAACTCTCAACTCTTAGTCATGATTGAATTAGAATTTTAAAAACCCTCTCTCCAAATGTGGCTTGAAAATTGGCCTGGGAACTAAGGCTGTGTCCAAGCAGATAAGACCCCGTCTCTTTGATGTCGCTGGCTGATTTTAAAACGTAAAAATGGTTAAATAAATGCTTGTTTTGCTTTTCCATTGTAGCAGTGTTCCAGATTCAGGGCCTTAAGATGTAACATATAATGTTTTGTAAAATATATTTATATTCTCAACATTGTTACTTAATGTTGGTAAAGTATAGATGTTCGCCATATATCAACTTTGATAACAACACGTCCTCCAAGTTCTCAGAAGGTCTCAGTTTTCATTAATTTTGAACTCACATCTTTCCAAACAGTCTCTTTCTTTTTTATTGTTTAGGAAAAAGTGTAATAGAAAAGTGACTTCATTTTCAAACACACAGTCAGTTTATCAAGATTTATTTTATCCTAGATGACAGTACAGATAATCAGGACATTTTTTTCACAGGGCTCCATAGCTCAGGGGTTAGAGCACTGGTCTTGTAAACCAGGGATCGGGAGTTCAAATCTCTCTGGGGCCATTGTTATCTTCCAGTGAATCGCTGAATTTAAATTCTTCTCACAGGCCTGTGCAGTATCTTCAGTGTCTTTGAAGCAGGTATTTCATCAAAGCCAGATGGAGGAATCAGCAGCATCCCACAGCCTGAAAACAGCTGTTTAACGACGATTTAGTAATTACTCAGAGATTACGCGAAGTGGCCTCAGTCTGTAATCCTCACGATCATATTAGCATTTAGGGATGTTGAAACCATCTGTCTTCTGCACAGCTAATCTAGAGGAAAGAGCAGCAGTAATCTCGCTGCAAAGTCACATACTGCTGACAGCCAACATAGACGTGCACATCTTGATTTACTTTAAGCTGAAGCTTTGGACCAGAATAAGTGTAAAACCCTTGTGTCTATGTTTAAAACAAAACCTTTGATTTACGATCTCTGTTCTCAGCTGATTCAGCTCAAATAAAATCATTGATTGGCTGAAATATCTGCAGAGCTGTTTGGTCCAACAGTAACATGAGCAGATACTTTTTTCATAAAGCGAGCCAAAGAGGGAATTGAACACCACACACTGACTTGGATCCAGTGTGATCATCTGGCGAGAGTTGAGCAGCACCGCTCCACCTTACACTAAACTAAGTATTAAGCAGTATCATATTTGAATGTTAAGGCGATCACGCCAATATACCATGTCCTCCTCCAATTAAAGAGACACATTGACGGGAGCCTCTGTAATCCTTGCAGTCAGCATCTGCAGACGGTTCATTGCCACAATTGCTCTCCTGGCGGTGATCTGTCAGGATTATACTGTTGACAGCTTTATGTGGCGCCCGCTTTGGGAGGTTTTGCTCCCATTCTGATCCTCAGTAAGTGGACTGTGAAACTGTCAGATTGCTGACTCAGTTAGTGAGTTTGTGAAAGAAACAATTTAAAGGAAAGACACTCTGAACAGAAACAGTCACCTTTTGAGTTTCAACCAAGCTGTTTTAAATTTGTTGGCTGAGGCCAAGCCAAACATACATGCATATACCAATATCACAGTATTTGTGTAAAGTAATTTTCTGTAAATGCAACATGACATACACGTATGCGTTATAATAATTTTTCTGATAAAGTGAGATAGAAAACTATGTAATGCTGCAAACCATGCAGTCGTTTGAAGTAGCAGCTCCAGGCTGCCGATTTGTGGGGTTGACGTCAGCTACACAAACACTGACAACCATGAAGAAGATGCATTTTCAGATATTCTTTAATTAGAAACCTTGGACAAAGAGTGTTTACACAAAAATAAGACCTCCAAGAAGCCAAACTATTAATTTCAGGGTCAGGTTTTCTTTAAAAACCTCTCTTAATGTTGTTGTGCCTGTGGTTGGTTTGGTAATATCTGTAAGTCACATCCCAAACTGTCTGCTCAGCCTCCTTCTGATTGAAACCCACTGATGTGTTGAGGAAGGGTCAGTGCTTCTACATTATTTAGCGAGCTTCTCTCCATTCCTTCGTGTAAACTGATCGAGCAGCAGCGTGAGGAGGGTGCAGTTGTTTTGTTTGCGCTTTATTCCCAGTTCTAGTGTTCCACTGCAGCCCAGTCGAGATACCGGTCTAAATATAGAGCAGGGTGCATAGAGTCAGTCCTCCGGCCTCTACAAGGTTTCCTTCACCAGTGTCGTCCTTAAACGAACAAACTGTGCTCCAGTGGCAGCTTTAGGACCAAGTACGCTTATTCAGAACCGCTGAACAGTTTTGAACTGACTTTACAGCGTAATAGGTCAGTTGTGAAGTTACATAGCAGCATGTCTTTTACATTATACAATCATTTCCTTTACTTTTTTACAGTACACATGCTACTCTGCCTTCCAGGAACTGACTGACTGTCCTACAATATCTAACATTGCTGTTTTAAGCAGAGAGTCTACGTGTCCAAGCATATTTGTTTATGAGTGCGTAAACTACCAAAT
This sequence comes from Macropodus opercularis, assembly GCA_030770545.1. Taxonomy (NCBI): domain Eukaryota; kingdom Metazoa; phylum Chordata; class Actinopteri; order Anabantiformes; family Osphronemidae; genus Macropodus; species Macropodus opercularis. Next base: position 6,476,878 of record CM061092.1, read on the forward strand.
CTAATATTCCCACTCACTCCTTAGTGGTGTCGTTACTGGTGTAAATGTCAGGCTGCGTCTTTCCTCTCTGTAACTCTACCTGTAAGTGTGACACTCCTGACTTGTGCAGCACCAGCAGCTCTAACTGTGTCGTCGGGTCACATGTGTCACGCATCCCTGAATCGACTAATTGTGTCTAACAGATGCTGACAGAAGTTCATCTTTTGTCTGAACACATCTCTGCTAGTTTAAGGGGGACAGTGATTAATTATGTAGTGGAAAAGACCTTAACTGTGACAAGATGTTAATTGATCGTTGAGTTAATTGGTGCTGCTTCCAACTTATAGCACAACCTTTACAGCAGCATCAATCCAGCTGGTGTTTCAAGTTTTGTTTTCCTCTGGCGTCCTCGTCCACAGATGGCCTCGGCAACAGCGACCTACGGGCAGAAGGAGTCTTCGGACCAGAACTTCGATTATATGTTTAAGATCCTTATTATTGGCAACAGCAGCGTAGGAAAGACGTCCTTCTTGTTCCGCTACGCCGACGACTCCTTCACACCGGCGTTTGTCAGCACGGTGGGCATCGACTTCAAGGTGAAGACAATCTACAGGAATGACAAGAGGATCAAATTACAGATCTGGGTAAGATGGAAGGGATTTGTAATTGCACAGTGTTAGATTAGGATGTCACCAGTAGAAGTTAAGCGTGTTTGTGACCATCATAAACACATGAGTTGTGTAAAACCTGCCTCCTCATCCATCCAACGCTGTCGACCATCTGATACTTATGCATGTGTAGAGGTGAGAACAGTAACACACTCCACACAGGAATGCTGTTCTGTGAGATACTGCCCGTGGCGCAGTTTTATCATGCAAACTAGTGTCCTTTAAGCAGAGCGACACAAATGTCCAAGCAGTGTGTCTGCTCCTGCAGAAGAAAGAAGCAATGGCGCCTAAATAGAGCTGATTCCCATATCAGAAAGAAACAGGACTGTGTCTTTCTGATGCTTTGTTGTATCAGACATGTATTCATTCCTCTGTACTCACACTTCACAGAGTCAACAGAGCAATGAAAACATGCTGGGAGATCAGGTGAGCTGCAGGAAACTGGAGTGTTGGTATCACGTTGTGGATCACAACAGCATCTCCAGCCTCGTCTTCACATTCTGCAGCAGACTGAGCTGTGAGCAGAGCCGCGTGTGTGTCTGTGCGTGTGCGAGAGTGTGTCTACTGCCTCAGTTGTCAGCCTTCACCAGGACTTGCCTCTAGTGAGGTAGACACCGTCGACCAATCAGAGCCCGAGATACACATGAGTCGGCGCCGCGCTCCCTTCCCCCATTACTACACATCTCTCAGAGTAGATACGCTGCTCTCCACTCACACAAATACTCACTTTCAGACAGCACACACATAAAACCACCATCCCCCATTTCTCAGCATCTCAGTTGAGTCTCCAGTTACAGTAGATATAAAAATGCCTTGAGTCACCAGCGCTACTGTCCTCTCGCGTGTATTTATGTGGCATCATTGTAAGGGCAACACATTCCTGCAGGTGCGGACATTTTTTACAGTATGGGGCGACGTCGGGTGTTGGGCTGCAGTGGTACAGTTTTCAGCTTTCAGAGCTGAACAGCGAACACAAAGATGTGGACTCCAGTGTGTTGGTTATATAACAGGACTAAGTTCTACCTACTCTGACATTTTACTGAGAGGAGTGAGCAGCTACACGCCATGAGAGGTTTAGAGCTACAGCCAGCTAAAAATACAGAAGATAGGGTTGATTGAGAGCCACTGATTAGTCGAAGAAAAGAAATGCATCTATATATGATGGAGTATACTATATGTACTGGATGCTATATGCGTACAGTTACACATATTATGGTGCTATGTACGTTCAGGCTGACATAAAAGGGGTCGCAGTAGGAGGGCAACCTGGAAGCACCAACGTTTAGGTGGAGACCAAAGGCCCACTGTGTTGACAGATGCCTAATCCAGCCTGTGCGGCGGATGTCAGTCTCAGTGATCTTCACATTAACAGCAGATTTATGTTGTTGGACCAGGAGCAGCTCGGCTCATAGACAGATTGTGTTCGCTGAGTGTTTGGTATCAGAAACGCTGAGCCTTAATGCCTTGAGCGTTCATTAGGGCTTAGCTCTGAAATTCAAGCTCGCTGGAGTCTGCGGCCAAAGCCTCACAGTGTAAGGGAGGCAGAACCTGCAGTGGGACTGACAACCGGGCAACTGGAGGCGTTTTAATGTGCTGTAAATGTGGGAACAACGTGTCAGTATTAAACCAGTGACACGTTGCACAAGTACTTGTTTGCATCATGTCTTTACTAAAAGTCCAAGCTGTCAGCAGCACTTCACTTTAGTGACCTGTCTGCTGCTTCCATCTCTACCAGGACACAGCCGGTCAGGAGCGGTACCGCACCATCACCACGGCGTACTACCGAGGGGCCATGGGCTTCATCCTCATGTATGATATCACCAACGAGGAGTCTTTCAACGCCGTGCAGGACTGGTACGTGGTTGACTGCAACACTGTGTTACCAGTTATCTGCTTGGGGACGACTGTAGGAGAATCAGACATTTGGGTGCAGGCTGCATCACAGCCTCAGAGATTACTGGGAGTTTACTGTCTGACGGCTGCGCGTGTTGGTTCCCAGGTCGACCCAGATTAAAACGTACTCATGGGACAACGCCCAGGTGCTGCTGGTTGGAAACAAGTGTGACATGGATGACGAGCGAGTGGTGAGCGGAGAGAGAGGCCGCCAGCTCTCTGAACACCTTGGTGAGTCCATGGTGCACACAGTTTATTTGGACCCTGATTATGAAAAAATGATTCAAATGTATGTCCATGTAATGTTGACATTCATCACATCATTTATTCATGGTGGCTGTAGTTAAAACAGCTTATATATATATATATATATATATATATATATATATATATATATATATATATATATATATATATATATATATATATATATTATATATTATATATCAACTAGATATAACTGCGCCATTTCCTCCCCAGGTTTTGAGTTTTTTGAGGCCAGTGCTAAGGACAACATCAACGTGAAGCAGACCTTTGAGCGCCTGGTTGATATCATCTGCGAAAAGATGTCTGAGAGCCTGGACGCAGGAGATCCTGCCGTCACAGGAGCCAAACAGGGGCCGCAGCTGACAGAGCAGCCTGCTCCACCTCACCAGGACTGTGCATGTTAAATCTGACTCTCTGTCGTTCATTGGTGATCGTTGATGATCACAAGAACAAGGCTGAAAAGTGTCTGAAATCCCCTGCGATGCTGGCGAATCAGTTCAGTAAAACGCAAGTGTTTCAGGCCCTTTCAAGCCAGGTTCTTGAACGTTCCCAACTTCTCTTCTGTTGTGTCCTCCCCCCTCCGTGTGGTGTTATGAGAAGGATTTGACGGCGTCATCTTCAGTGCCATTTAAATCCTTCTGATGTTTACAATACTTTGTTTTACGTCAGGTCTCTACATTATGGAGAAGGCAGTGGGACGGGTGACCCAGCTGCTCCATCCTGGTGTGTTTTCTCACCTGGTATCTAATCACAGATACTCGTATTAACGCATCTTTTGTTTTTTATTGTTCATCTCTTTTATTTTGCTCTGCATGCTTTTTTGTTTTGTTGTTATGTTTTTCCTTCTTTTATTTTTTAAATTCTTATTCTATATCGCTGAGTGTGGGGGAAAATATGAACAAGATAGACATTTTATTTAATTATATTTATTTTAAATGTACATATAAATGTTGTGCAATATATAAGATCTACAGGTATGCATTTCTGGTAATGAATTTAAAATGAATGAAGTTATAGTATCAAATATAAAAGGTCTATGCTGTGGGGTTTTGTGTGGGAGGAGAGTGTATGTGTGTCACTTCTTTTCTGTTCGCTCTATTTGGTTTCATGCTGTTTTCCAGTGATGCAAAGTCAGAAAAGCAAACTTTCTGGTAAATAAATGCAGTGGAATGGCCCTTTAAACACACAGACGAAAGGCTCGCTGGAGAAACAGTATTTTAGCCTGCAGCTGCAGTGAAAATATTTTCAAAATAATCAAAAGATTCTAGTCTTTTGAAATTTCAAATGTGTTTCTTCCTAAATGCAACCATGGTAGACATCAAGATTTCCTGTTGATCATTCAGACGTTGTGGTGTTCTCCTGATCGATTATTCTGTTATTCTGCTTTCATGTGACAGTTTATCCCCATGGAGAGAGAGGAAACATAAAGAAAGGATACGTTTGCTGCTGTTATACAGCACAAACACTAACCTGCTAGACCATACAGCCTGATGTGCAGGCCTGAGATCAGCATGACTGACACTACAATTGCAATTACAATACACTGACGTTTCCTTTAAAGTAACTCAAAAGTAGAACTACATCAATTGACATTCAAAGTTATAGAAGAGCAGAGATCAGACCGATGGGAAAACAGTAGATGTACTGTCCTGTGGCTTTCACAGGACAAACAAAATGACAACAATCGTTTGCTTAGCTGGTAAATGCAGTGTGCACGGATGGATTCAGGCCTGCAGGGAGGGCTGCATGTTGGCAGATCAGTTGCACTGAGAGACGCGTCTTTGTTTAAGGCCACTACTGAGGCAGTGTTACAGAGCAGATGAATGGGATGCTCTCAGGCGTTTGTGCGGACACTTTATTTGTCTGTTTGCGTTCAGTGGCTCGTCTAGTGCTCAGATATTGGATGATTCAGCAACGTCATTAAGTCAAACAGCTGGAAGCAAAGTAAAGTTCCTGGAGCGGAGCACATCATGCATCTGCCCCTGCGGGACTCTGACCTGGAAGCATTCGTGCACGTGTGTACATACATTTCCAGCTGCGTTTGCTGCGGTATTCCAGCAGGTTGACTCGTTTTAAGTTTGCAATTGTAAATAGCAGTATGTGCTCCTTCGTGGGCTAAAGTGACCCCATAACTGCATGTGATTTTTACTCAAGGTTTGCTGGCGTGTTATGCAATCTTAACGTTTCAAATGCTGTTTCCTTTATGAAGATCTAAGTCACTTTGACTCCATGATTGAAGCCTGCCTGGCTGAACGTGTAGCATACAAAGCTAAACTTCAAGTTTGAAAATGAAACGAGTGATGATTTACACAGTAATTATCACATGAAACCTGAGAGCTGATTTCAATCCTGCATATGTGTTACTTCTTACTGATGTGACTGTTTCTTTTCTGGTAAAATACGAACTTTGAAACTGTTCCCTTTCTAATATGTCTTCCTCTCTATATAAACTAGATCTGTAAATATTCTACCTTTGAGTCTTATGTGTGGATTGTGTTGTATCAACTCAGGCTTGCAACAAAAAAGAAATGGAAGAAAATGCAACAAAAACCTGAAAAGCCCCAAAAGAGCCATGCTGTACTGTATCTGCATTCATTTCTAGGTCTGCTCGTGAATGAATGTGTCACTCATTTATGAAGCAATACACACTACGGTATCTACACAAAAAAATGCCACCAAGCTTGGTAGAGGTTGCCGACTGTAGATCTTCTACTAGCTCGTAGAAACGTGTAACTTTGTTTGGTCTTGTCACTGCCTCTTCAGATCCTCCTCCATTTGGGCCATTAAGGTGAGAGACTACGCTGTGGATGTTTTTATCTGTACTTTGTGGTAAAACAATAAATAAGTTGCTAACAATAGCAGACTCTCATTTTTGAACAATTTGTACACTGGGATTAAGCTCACGGATCTTTAACCAGGTTGTGATCAGGACTCGGAGAGGTCCACTACAGGACCTTGGTTCTTTGGCATCGATACAATACTATTTTACTAGGAAGTCCCTTTGATCTGATTAATTTCAATAAACTTCAATCACATCACACATATCATGCTTGTATTCATACTAAATGGATCCATACCTCTAGGCCCTGTTTATGTTTTCATAAATTCCAAATCATTGGTGCTTCACAATTATTTGCCGTTTCCAAATTAACCAGCAGGGGGAGACAGATGCCATGATGCGGGTTCTCTGCTCACACTGCAGAGGGCAGAGATTATGCAGCCAAAATGATGCTGTTGCACAACCGTGACCTCAGTAATTAAAGCTCCACTACAAGAGCAACTTACTGCCTATAATACAATAACTCATCTAAGCCTCTCTGCAAGATTCTGTATCGTCTGTAGAGTAATGATTCATTAATGGAAGCACCACAGACACCTGGAGGCCAAGACCATTCACACAAGTCCACCTCCTGACACCACCAACGTGTATGTGTGTAAGTATTACAGGCGCATTTCAACAAAAACAGAGGAAACAGTGTTTATTGCCCAGCAGCATTTAATTCAGGACACAGGCATGACGCCAAATAACTGTAGGCTAGAGGTGACAACAACCGTCAGTGCAACAAAAAAAGGTTACGACTCCTCACATTTAACGCGAACACGCTGAAATAGGGACTCACCAGGATAGAAAATAGATAAATACACGTGTCTGTATAGGTTAAAGATGATAAAGACTGATTAATTGCTCCCTGTGACATCCAGCTGTGGGGAAACATTCGAGTTTGTCAACAACACGCAGGTTGTTTCCTATAGAAATAAGTCAAACGTGTGAAATGTTTCCTACATATCAAATGTGAGCGTGTGGACATTGTCCTTCCAGGCAGTTTGCTATTTGTTTTGTGTAGCTCTCTGTGTCATTCATTTGCATAGGCTATTACTGTAGAAATGCTGCCGCCCAAGTGTGTTTGGTCCAGGTTTTGTATAGACACAGTCAGTCCGTAAACATTTTACAGGAGAGGATGAGGCTTGTACCCATATAAGTGTCTCTTCCTCCCCATTAGAAAAGTTTATGGCCTAATCCCATTGGAAAATCTGGCAGTTTCATGCTGCCTCGTTCAACAGTAAACGCACATGACATGATTTCATACAAACAACATAATACAGTTAAACGCTCTTCATTTCGACATATCCCAAAAAACTGGATATTAAAACGAATTAGCTTTTCCTTTGCCCAGTGCCAATTGCTTTAAGTGCCATAATCTTGAAATTTGCTCTATCGTATGTCTGCATGTCACCGATGCTCAGACTCAGCCTGACGCTCATTCATCGCTGGCGTACACACAGAAAAGCCGACATTGTTACAGTCCGTGGAGCTTATATGCTGGTCAGCAGCCGACTGCGGGTCCATCCAGGACTAGTGGACCTGAACCTCGTGTGGCAGCAGCTGGCAGCCGCTGCTGACATGGGCCAGGACCTTCTGTTTCAGCTGGGCCACCTGGTCCCGTAGCAGGCCAGCCGTGGAGGCCAGGTCGTTGTTCTGGCTTTTCAGCGTTTTGACCCTGTCCTCCAGCCTGGAGATCCGCTCCAGTTTGCGTCTCCGGCACTTGGAGGCTGCGATCCGGTTCCTGAGCCTCTTTCTCTCGGCTTTGATTCGCTCCTGTGAGTCCATGTCGACGGGAGAAAGCGGCGGGCTGTCCCCGAAGCTCTGCACGTCGGGCACCGTCTGGGGCTCCTCCTTCAGCGGTTGTACCCGAGAGAGCTCCGGCTGTGGCGGTGCTGTCCCCGCATGATGTGGCGGAGGAGGCGGGAAAGGAACCGTGTCCGTGGAGTAGTTGACAGTGGTTCCCGGTGGTCCGCTGCCGTAGCTGTTCAGGTTCGTGTACACCGGTAGGTCAGGCTGAACGGAGACCGGCGCGATGTTGGCGCCCAGGTCCAGGCTGCCGTTCGCCTGCCCGGTTCCGTTCAGCTGGTTCTGCTTGTGTAAATCCTCCAGCGCCTTCACGAAGCCCTCGGCGAACTCCTGCTCGTCCGTCACCGACTTCGGGTAGAGGAACTGGGAGCTGGTCGGCGTGGTGGTGACCATTCCGTTGGACTGGATGATCAGTCGCTCCAGCTCCGGCGAGGCCAGCTTGAGCAGCCCCAGGTCCGGGGAGCCGAGGATGCTCTCGGCGTCGCGGAGATGCGGTTTGAGGTCTGCGTCGTCCACCAGGCTTAAGTTGATGTCCTTCTTCATCATTATTTCCGTTGGATTCCTCAAAGCGGCGTTTTGTCCATAACCTCACAAATAAGCAAAAATATATCAGATATGCTGCAATTATAAAAAAAAAAACCTTTATTACCCCACTAATGCCGTTGCCCGCCTTCTGCTCTCGAGCTGGATCTGAGTGTAATGGACACCCGCGCGCGCCGCCTCGAGCTTTTCTAGTCTCGCACGTTCCGTTATGTCACACCGGAGCGCGCGCATTGGGCAGAAATTACGTTTTCCAGCTTTTCTTAATTTGAATATGAGGACGAGCCAGTCGAGATGGGCAAAATAGAGAGAGAGCTCACTCTGCGCCGCATTACAGGGTTCGACTAAAGAAGAAGATGCAGTAATGTTACTATGCGGAAACACGAAGCCAAGCGAGCTCCAGTTTATATGGAGCTGTGGACTGTTCTTTGGTCCATTTCCCTAATAAATAGCTCATGACAGTTCCCCTGGCCTATATAAGTAGGTTTTCTTCTACCAAATGACTAGTTTTATAAACGTGTTTGACCATACATTGCTTTATTTAGGCTATATTCATATATTGTCAGGCGTGACCGAGGTGTCAGCTGTTCCCCATAGTGAGGTCAAACGGAGCTGGCATCAGTCAGACACAGCCTGTAGTGTCAGTGTGCAGGGAAGCTCGTGTTTTCAGGAAGTCTGTGAACCCACTAGCATCAAGTCTTTGGGTTTTCCCTTTATTGTGGATGTTTATTTTTCCAGAAAAAGGAGGCTTGGTTCTCTTTTTGCGCTTCCCAAAACACCACAGCTACATTTGGCAGAGGATTTTCGACTTCATAACAATTATTAAGTAACTATCTCTCTTACATTGGTCATAGAAAGATAACACAACAGGCTAAGATGTAGTGAACAGTGATTTCAATATGAACTGCTTCGATAGCTTATCTATTCAGTTTGTCAGTGATTGAGCTAAATTGTTCATATTCTTAATAGAGGATCTTTGATAAAGTCTCAATCGCTGTGGAGAGAAGGTTTGATGTCATTGTGCGTAATGATTTCATACTCTTTATTATATTTATAAGATGAATGAACAATGAGAATGTTTCATAATTCTGGAATCTTTTTTCTTAATGGCGGCTGTTTGATTAAAAATAAAGTTGATGTCTCCTCAGCAAAGGCCACTTAGTTCTGTTTTATGCCCACACTGCCTTGAATTCCTGCACACCCAAATTTGAAGAAGTTCAATCTGAAACTCGCATGCCAACACTTCCTCTGGTCAGTCATCTGTTTTTGTTTCAGAGTTACACGCCACAAACCCCTTCCACTGAAAAAGTCACAGGACAACTGCCCGTTTTCTGTTTCCATTTTCCGTGACAGATGTTCCTGTGCAATGCCTGATACCGGATCACTGTCTCTATTACTTTTTAGTTTTGTGTTTGTTTGTCCCTTTTAAACATTTATTGACCTTACTGATGAATTCAAAAATAGCACTGTCATGTCATTTCTATATATATGTTTAGAAAAGTTTGATGGAGATTGTATTTTATATTTTACTTCGTCAGAGCCATCTGTGCCAAGACTAATTAAACTAAATTAAAGACTAACTTGCGATCCATCATTTTGCCACGTTTGTCTCTAAAATCACAACCATGTCTCCACAGAGATGTACTGAACGCTGTGTACCTCCCTTTCATGTAATTTCATTTCTAAATATTCTGACTGCAGAGTCAGTTTAGTCATTTATAAATGTATATAAATGACTATACATTTTCCAAAGGTGTGTGGATATTAGTAGGATAACAGCTCCAATTAAACAGACTTCTGGTGTGTAAAGGGTTACACAGAGGAGGCATGCGTCAGAGGTAGGACCCATCCATCAGCACAACGTATTGTGCGGGTGGATCACATGACGGCCCTAGTGATGTCAGATGTCTTAGCACTGTGGCGGAAATGGAGGTGGGTGGGGAGTCAACCAACAGAGGAGAGATAGTTTGGTCTAAAAGCTGAGTATCAGTGTAGAGAGAGTGAGGTTGCAGAGCCTGCAGCCAAAAAAAAGAGGCAGTCTGTGGCTTGAAAAAGGATGCACCACTCACACAGACGTTTCATTTCCTTTTCCTTTCCGTGTATCATGCATTGATACAGAGTAGAATGCGTTTTGAAGGAGTTCAGCGTGACAAAGGCTTCATAGTTCTGCTCATTGCACTTCTGTCGTTCCGTTTTAAGTACATACTGTACAAACTGCTGCAGCCCAAATGAATGTGTTCTTAACATGTTGTTGTGGTTTCACATGTCAGGTCCCACACGTGGCTTCATTACAGTGTTACTGAATTGGACGTTTAACTCAGTTTGATGTTTTCAAATGCAGGAAATATGTCATAATGAGAATAAACCAAAATTGTGCAAACTTGATTTAAAGTTGTACTTTTACACTTAAATGTTAACTTGTAGCGATGGAGAACAGCATGAAGAAGTGAGTTTAAGTTAGTTCAGACTGATATGTGTGAGGAAATATTTGGCTTATTGAAATAAATGGCACCAGGTCCTACTTGACATTTAGTAAATCCAAACAGTCAAGAATGGTTGACAGACGAATACATCTGCGTATTAATACATACATTAAGCAGCTAAATATTTTGAGCTGGAGGGTACAGTCAGGCCTTGAATTCAATTTTCAGTGCCTGTGGTTTAAAACTGCAAGTCGAGGCATAACATGATGAGCTGCCAAGAACGCATCACTTGGAAAGGTTCAACTTCCCCTTCAGGAACATTATGTACTGAATTGAGCAACATGTGAATAATGTTGGCTTTGTATGTGAAGCTTTATGTGTACAGATAAACCTGCTTTTCTTGGAGGTGGAGATCTGTTGTTGTTCCCTTATTTGAGTTGGCAGTAAAATGTGAATGGGAGTAGAGGAAATTAAGTACACAATGTGACTTTGTGTCAACAATGTGACAGTGATTGAAGGGCAGGTATGTAACGTTGTGTGGGCATGCAAATTAAAAAAACTGATGTAAAACAAATACCCATCTTAGATCTAATGACTCTCTTATAGCACTCTACAATTACAGGTATTAATTACCTATGTCACTTTCAGATTGCTGATCTGACTAATGGTCTCATTAAAGTCACACACTGACCGTCATATTTCTACATCCCTCAGTTTTAGTTTTGTCTATGTTTTGTCCACTTCCGGAGCTGGACAGGCAGGACAACGATTTGATGTTCCCTTGTCAAGCTCTCTGTACAGCTATTTATTACATTTGTCTTTAGAATAGTGTCACACTATGCCTTTAGGAAAGACTGTTATCATCTGTAGTTGTCCTCATTAACACCAAGATCGTGTGTTGAACCTGGTGTGGTTGTTTTATCAAATGTCAGAGGTTCCATGTTACGAGAACATATGGAGAGATGGATGAGATGGAGAAGTGCCCCCCACACATGGACTGTTTGCTAATGGAATGAGTTTCTGCGTTAACACCTACTTTGACATTAACTTTTGAGGTTTCGCTTAGCTTTATACGTTCACCAGCAAAGCAATCAGCAGGAAGCAGCAGTTCTCACAAGTATGTGTACACATGTATTTTTCATCAGTCCCCTGCTCCGCTGGGTGTGATGACGTAGTTTCAAAGTGTAGGTGAGGTTCCACAATCACAGAAGACGTATGAAAACGGTGAGAACATGCATTTAGTGTGTGTGTGGTGGTTTTCTTCAAACCTGCTGGTTTGAGCACAACTCACCTGTACCCACGCAAACAGTGCAATTAACCACGAAACCGTAGACGGCCCACGTGTTTCTGTGGTTATATTTTACCTTTTGTACGAAAAAAAAGATAAAAGCTTTGAATTTGTGATTAATGTACGTTTCCATGGTACGTTGCTGTAGCAATAGGGCAGGTAGATCTGATAACACGGCACAATTTATTTTTTCTCTTTCTACGCAGCTGATGAAGCCACCTTACAGACAGATTTGAACGGAAACCCTGATCTTTTCTGAGTTTGCTTTCTCCCCTTGTCTCTGCAGGTTACGATCCAAGGAAATGCAAGTTAAGTGACCTGAATAAAGAAAATACCCATAGGCTAGTGTGTGTGAGAACACATGCACTGATGCTGTTGTATACTGTCTTGCATGGAGGGAATGTGGAGCTTTCAAAACTGCTTTGTCTGTAATTCGTATTAACGCAGTGTGAAGAGTTATTCTTCATTTAAATAGTCTAATTGTTTATGTACGATATTAAAAACTGTAAATGATCTATTCTAAATTAATGACTTTATAATGAACTGTCATGTCCCAGCATAATATTTACTGTTGTTTTTGTCTTGTTATTAACCTGCGTTACACCACGTTTTGTTAGTCATTCCAGTTTTAGAACATGGTTTTATTTCATTTAACAACAAAGGTAGTTGAACCAGTTCCAAATGTTTCATGGTTATGAGCTGTTTTGACTAAAAGAAAAGAAGAAAGTTAGGTTATGTTCTGTTAACCATCCTCGTAATAGGCTAAGGCTAATTAGTTTGGCTGCACCCACAATGCCCCAGGTCGCTACAATATCCTTTTTAATTTTTATTTTCAATGAACGCTATGTCAAGAATGTCTTTTGAGTTTTCAATGGTAAAAAGAGGGTAAAATTCAAAATTCAATTTCAAATCCAGACTTAATGATGATCATCTTCAAGCCATACTGAGGGTCTCAACTGCTTCCGCCCTCAAGCCAAATGAGGCTTAGCTTTGTGACAGGACGGAGGCAAGAGCAGCCATGTTCAGAAGAACCGTTCATGTTCTTCAGCAGTCCGTTCATATTCAGGACAGAAGTTAAACAACTATTAGTATGTCATTTGTTAAGATTGGATTATTTTAACAAAGCTTTTTTGTGGAATACGTGATGCGGGCCAACCTCAACCAGACTCTTCCTCCTGTGGCCCCCAGGTAATTCGAGTTTGAGACTCCTGTTGTACAGCCTGTGTTCGTAGTCAACACATCTACTAGAAACACTCGGCGTAGAGAGATGGAAAAAACAACCACAACTTACTTCAATGTCACATATGTAATCTCAGTATTGGGTAATTTATTTGTTGGTCTGATAATGTTCTTTTATTGTTTTAAGAAAGCCTTTACAATAATGCTATGAAGCCTGACACTCAAACAAGTTTACTCAAAATATTCACAAGGTGCGAAAATGTGCCCTGTAAGGCAGATGAATGGAAAGGAAGAGAGAGAGACGCAGCACATGGGGAGGGATGTCTTCTTGGCAGGATGGGATTAGATGCGCTTCCATGAATATGTTAGGCAGCTCGATATACTTTGTGCCGAGTTGTAAAAATAGGCCTTCTGCTTCCCGAGGGAACTGATGACGTCTGCAGCCTGCCTGCATCACCAGCAAGGAGACGGCTTCATCCTCACACTGGAAGAGGTAGCGAGACAATGTGTGGGGAGAGCAACAGCGATCCCCATGGCAACACACAGAGTGACGCAGGTGAAGGCAATGGAAAGGAAGAGCGCCAGTGATTGGCTGGAGACTCCGGTGGTGTGTGTGGCAGAGATGTGTGGGTGGTAAAGAAGAGGAGGAGGACTCAATAACCCAGCACTGAGATTAGCCTCAACGCACCCCTGCACACACATACAGTCCAAGCCTGTTGGCACCGTCAACAATTGAGTGTAGTGATATGATTTAACGTGCTCCCTGAGCACAGACATCAGAGGCAGTGGAATATTGTGCTATTTTCCTCCCCCACAAATGCCATCTATATTATGCATGCATGAAAGCTATTCCTCCCAACATGAACTATATATAGTCTTTAATTCAGCACCATTAAACAGACGACGAAGACAACAAATTCAAATCATTTTAAGTTGTTTTTCTGCCCTGTAGCTCTTCGGCGCATTTTATTCTAGATGTTCTCGCTGTTTATAGCTTTCCCTGGAACAATCTGTTTTTAGGATTAGGAATGAGACATTCTTGCCAAAATGATCAAATACTGTGTTTTTATAGCTATATTGCAAAACATTCTGAAGAACATAAAGACCTATGAGGGATCTGAGTAGTAACAGTACTGCACAGGGCGCCCTGACTCCATCCAGTCCCTACACTAAAGGTGGGGAATTATGGTCCTTGGGGGCCACTCTTTGCTTGCTCTGCTATCATTCCTGTGCACCCTACTGGTGATTATCATGAGCAGATGTGTTCACGCAATCGGAATCTGTAAGTGCAAGAATGGTTGAAAAAATGGTCACGATTTCTTAAATGTCATCTTAAAAGGATAAAGTACATAGTTAAAAGAGAACGTGGTAAATAGAGCATACCTGTTAGTTTCCACCTTAGTACAATGCCTGGATATCATGGCTGAGCAAAGTGCTCTAGTGACAGCTGCTGGAGATGTGGTGAATGGCAGCATGTAAATGATGCAGAGGATGCAGTAAAATGAACACTCACTCACTACCACGGCAGCTTCGTCCTCACAAGGGTTGCAGGTATTTGCTGTGAGGCAAGAGAGCCAACAACTACACCGTGCATAATAAAAAAGGTCAACTATTGTAACATTATAATAAACTGAGATAGAAGCTTTGTGGTACTTGTCAATGATGTGAAGACAAAAAAACTTGCTGATCTAGCTGATCTACCCTCAAAATGTACCGTGTCAATATGATGAAACTACAACTGAACTGTGCAAGTCTGTGCAAGGTTAAACTATCACATATAAATAAATACAACACGTAACAAAAGCGGTTTTATTCTCACGTTCTCATGTAAATAAATTACAATTAGGTCTTGTGTTACAAAAATAAAATGAAACCCAACCAACATGACACACTGGACTTTTCCTTATCATCATTATGATCATCATGCAGTCTTACAAATGCTTTAACCAAAGTGATAATTAGTGGGGACTGAAACGTTGACCCCAGGCTGCTGGTTTAACGCTCCACCTGCTGTGATCGCACCATATGACTCAGCAGACAAACAAAAAGTCTGTAAATCACAGAACATCACAAAAGTAAAGAACCAAGATAAAACAGTATTTATACAACAGAAGGTGGGGTTGGGCAGTTTCTTCACCATGAGAACTACACCTGAGGAGACCAAGTTTACAGACAAACCACCAAAACTAAAAGCTAAAACCTCATTCCACTGTACCAACTGATAGAAAACTGTTTAGAAATAATAACATGGTTTTTGATTTTTTTTTTTTTTTAAAAATCTATGCAGTGTTATAATGGTACATACCATAACCTGATCTGGAAGGAGTCGTCTGTCAGGACTGGTACACTGGGATGTGGTCATAGAAAAATGGTAATATCAACTTACAGATGCTAAAAAACAAAATTCAGTGCAAAAGCACAGCTTCTCCTAATGGCCCTGGTGTCAATTCTGCAATGGCCACTTCTGACAAAGATCACAGCAGAAGCAAACACCAGAGTTAATTTTATCTTCATGTACTGAAGGAGTAATCACTCTGAATGACAGCATGTGTTATGAAGGTACAATGTTGACTGTCAGTGCTGGTTCTTCATTCCTTGTGGTTTGCCTGGTTTCTTATCCGGCTGCAGCTGCTGTGGCTGTTGCTGCTGACCCCGACCAGGGCCACCCATTCCTCTGCCACGACCACCAAACAAACCTACAGTGAGACAGAACCACTTGTTAAACTACTGAAAAATGCTATGTAAATAATTTCATTCATCTGAAGTGCCCTGTAACACAGTAATAACCATAGAATGTTTTTATTTACCTCGGCCTGCTCCTCCTCTTCCTTTCCCCTGCTGTTTGTTCTGCTGGCTTCCACCTCGCCCACGACCCTTTGACAGAACTTCCTCCTTCACCATGTCAATGATCTCGTCTGGGATGCGCAGATATTTAATAGTGCTCCCTCTGATGTAGCACTCGGGCATCCTCCAGAACTTATCTCCATCCTGTGACAATAGTGGGGTCATCAGCGAGATCCAATAAATCATAAAGATAAAATCCCATATGAAAACACCACTTAGCTTTTTATTGTAAGTGAACATTATGAGCAATTTTGCAGAAGTACAGCATTACCCTTGAGGTGCAGATGACTTCTCTCAGGTTGATGTTCATCCAGTTATCGCAACTAACCAGGTGGCCGTTATACGTTTCTCCATTCTTCAGCTCCACCAGCTGAGCAGAGATAAGACATAACAACAAACAGGTAAACAATCTAAACTGACTGAATACTGAAATGTTTGAACCTAAGAAAAAAGATGACACTGTGGCTCAGCTTCCAGAAAACCTCATCTGGATGACTGAGAACCTCTACAGACAACACACAGCAATGACGGGTTACACAATCACAAAACAACTAAATACTGATCGTCAGCTAATCATACATGCAAATTAAAAAGTTAGTCAAAACCCAGATTCTGGATGGATCTTTTAGTTTGAAAGTTTATCCGTTGCTTATGATTTGCTAGTTTTACCACATTACTGGTTAAATTACTAAATCAAATCCTTCGCCATCAAGTTCAGCATTTCCTTACCATAGGATGGTTCTGGGCAGTTTTCAGCAGAGACAAAGGAAGCTGCAAAACAAGAGAAAACCCATCAGGAAAACAAACAAGTAGAGTTTCGTCCTAGTGAAACCAATTCCAGAACACCAGTCCAGTTGAGCTTTTACTTGCTTCTCACTATTTTTCAGAATGTACAGACTTCAAGTATTACTACTTTCAACGTAACTCTGCATACCTGCCGCTTCAAACTGCAACCACTAGTTTGTGGCCACTAAGTTCAGGTTGCAGCTACGCTACGTCAATTTGCTGGAACACACAAGCTGAGACATGGAGCAGCGTCACCATTATTATATAACCCATATGTTTCGTAACTGAAACGTTAATATAAGCTTTTTTTTCTCAAAGCGATTAATGTGTACACTTACATAAGGCTCTGTAAATTAACGTGAGGGCATGTTAGCTTTGCAATGGCTAACGTCGGCGGTACGTTACCGAGCAGCGTCAACTACAGCTTTGTTTTAGCCAGCTGCCAGAAGCGGCTAGAAAATCGTAAGAACAAATGTTGATGTTGGATTTAAACGCTGGTTAAATATTTACCATTGTGACAGTATCTCTTTTTGATTAAGGTTTTCACTTTCTCTCTCTTCACTAACACGATTTTGCCTCCTTCCGTTCTTCTTCGTGGTGTAACGCGTTTCCGGCGGTGCAGTACAAAACTGAACGGCGTGTTATAAGATGCCGCCCCCTGCTGTCAGAAACTGTCAGAAGATTTTCAATATTCCACCAAGAATTAAATATCACTCCAAACAGCAATACGTGAAGAAGTTGTCTTTTCCTTTATGTATGAATTCAGCGATAAGTCAGTGCCAAAAGTATCATCATAGTCATCAAAGCAAGAGTGAACCCTCAGTGGGAATGTCACTTGATAATGTTCGTTTAATGCAGACATATTTTAAAGGACACGGTGTGTGATCAAAATGTGTTCTTTTTTTAATTTAAATACTCCGTTTATCTCAAAGGAGGGCGCGAATGATTTTTGGCTGCCGATCGATAGCAAGAGAAGAAGAAGAAAATGCGTCTCTGTGATGACGTAATGACGTTACGACCTCCGAGGAGGACCGGTGGATTGGTCTGTCTGGCAGAAGGAGCCGTCAGCTGTGGAGGATATCGACTCTCGTTGCGGTTCTGCTTCAAAATAAACACCGAGAAAAGCACCGAGAAAAGCAAAAGCCGACGCGACGGGAGATGGACAACAGCAAACGGACTGTGGTCGTGACAGGTTTGCGTTGTTTTCCTGCTGTGGTTCGTTGTCGCGTCCGTGTGTGTGTGAACCGAGCTGCGGGGGTAAAGTGGACGAAAAGTTGTGGAGATAACAGTTGTTGTGCCGCTAATGGCGTCAGGCTGTTACAGCCTCTGTCCGCTGCAGTTTAGACTCTTGCTGCGAGGTTTCGTCCCGAGGTTTCAAACTACCACCTTGTATCCACGTATTCTGCTTCCACTTATCTTGAATGCGGTTTGTTTCTCTTTGTGGGCCTTAACAATTTTTCTGTCATATTATTATATTGATAGTGTTGTTTATTTGTGTTGTCTGTCTACTCTCTATGTTGTGAAAATCACCAGTGTGTATTTTTATTTTAAGCTATGTGGACTAAAAGGTAAAACAGATAAAACACATTAGCTTTCCGTGGCTTCCGTGGCTTGGTGTCAAACTGCTAATAATATTTGCCGATTTAACATACAATCGTTTTTGTCCATATAATAGACAAAGCAACAGTAAATTTCAGAGATGAGGTACCTTCACATAGAAAGTGTGTGATGCTAAAGGTATAATTGTGAATTTTAAACTTGGGCTCTTTTCCTTCTTAAATGCTTTGTGGTCTGGTTACATGTATTGCCTACATGCCTTTTCTTCTCTCTTTCAAGAAATCGTTGTAAAATGTTAACAGTCTAACTGACTAATGACTTTGAGCGTTGGTTTATTATTACTTCCTACAGCATATGGATCAACAATAGCTACGTTTCCATATGGTGGTGACATATTCAGTGTTGCAACTCTCTTTTTAGAGAGATGTGACATTTTGTGGGTGCACAATGTACCGTTTTCCACATAAAATTTGATCGGTAACAAACTTGGTGTTTTCAGACACAAAGGGGAGCAGAAGCTCACAGTCCCAGCTGAGACTAGATGTGGAGATTGCCTGGGAACAGCACTTTCACAATAGCAGGCTGGCTGGCAGCTGCCGGCCCCTTACTCTGCTCCTTTTCAGCAGCCTGTCAGACAGACTGACCCCCCCCCTCCACCCAACCCCAAGGGACCCACTGACCTTAGGAAGGGTGGTGGAGGGGGATCAGTTATAGATCCCTGTAAAAACAAGCCTGCCGCTGCGATTATTTGTAGGTCGTATGGAGCAATAAATGAAACAGTATTGAAAGTTGTAAAAAAAAAAGTTTTGCAATTTTCTGCATAAATTGAAGTGAACAACAAGTTGATTAAAGTCACATATAGCAACATTCTATTCTGCTAAAACACCACCATCCGTAATGTCTTTAGTGAACACGCTCATACAGTGATGGTGTAAAAAGTCATGGCAACATGCTAAATACCTGGTTGAACCCCCTGAGCTTTCCTTTAGCTGTAAGTTTAATCAAAATATTCAGGAGAGATTTTGGACCATTTTCGTTAAAGATCTGCTTCAACTCAGCCTTAAGATGAAAAAGAAATAAACTTTCCCTTCATTATGTCAAACAGCACAACTGCCCCAAGTCATGATGATCCCTCCACTATACTTCACATTTAGGATCATGTGAACATGTTGGTATGTGCTTCACTGTCTTACGTCACATGTAGCGCTGTATGTTCGTCCTAGCCAGTTCTACCAATGTACACAAGAAGTCTTTTCCAGTAGTGTTGGTTCTGTGTGTTGTAATGTTCACAGAGGTGTTTGTCAGCTTCAACACATCTTTAAACTCTTTAGCTGGCACTATAAGGTGCATTTTTACTTTATGGGACATTCTGTGTTGATCGTGCGTTTGAGAATACCACACTGACACTGTTTATTTTTTGCAAGTAGTCAAGGTAGGTCTGAACCACCAGTCATTTCATTGACTGGACCCCAGGTTTGCTACAACCTGACTGCAGCTGACATTTAGTGATATCAGATGCCTTGTGTTGCCAATATTTTTAATGTTTGTTCATATTATATTTATAGACAAGAAAGACTGTTTTGTGTGTTATCAGCTTAGAAATGTTGTGTTTGAGGATCAACATCATCATTATCATTAAAACAGAGCCATACATTTTTTTGCAGCTGTCTCTGTTGGGTGTGTTCAGTAAAAACATAGATTATTGTTGTTTTAGATAAACAGGAAATTGCTTTGCGGTGCCATTATTTTTTGTTGCAGCTATAGTGAGAGTGATCATTTGAAACAAACGTATTATTTTAAGCGGAGTCAACATTGGCGCACTGCAGGATTAAATTTAGAATACAGTCTAAGTGATCTAAGCAGGATTCCGTTTTATTTCTGTTTGTGAATATCACTCACTCAATAATGTTTCACCTTGTGTGTTGCAGGTTTTGGGCCATTTGGAGAGCACACGGTCAACGCCAGCTGGGTAGCAGTACAGGTACCGCGTATTTCACTTCTCTCTATATCACAACAAAGAAATCTAATTGGCGATATATTGATTCAGAAACAAGAATGATGCAGCTCACCGTGCCTATGATGCCCTGGTAGTTACTTCCTGGCTTTACACTGTGCAGTACTGTGTGTGTTGTTGCCTCTGTGTCCTGACAGGGTAACTACTTGTGGGGGATGATGGTGTTGGTGGTTGTCAGGGTGTCTAGACGGACTTGATAAGGATATTAAAGACACACAAAAGGCCCCTTTGTGGCAGGGTCACAGACATGGTCGAACAAGGCTTTTTCAATACCAGTGGGGGTCAGTGTCCAGGGCTATTTGTCCTGAGGGGAGACTGGGGGAGGTGTTGGTCTGTGAATCTGACACACATTTGTCTTGCTTGTATGTAAGGTTGTATCCTTTATGATGATTTTATGTATGAACATGGCTCGGCATTGGGTTTTTTTCTTTATTTGATATTTTAAAAATATCATGTTGTAAGGATATGGCAACCAAGAAACATTTCAGTTTTTGGTACTGTTGAAATTTACATGGGATTTTACTGGTATAACCTGTAAATCTAATTTCCATTCTGTCTTCATGTAATTGTTTTTCATTAAAATATGCTTTCTGATAGCACTGCTATCGGTGATCCAAGCAGCGACGGACATTGAATGAATTTCAATACTTTTGTTGGTTCCACCAGGAGCTGAAGAAGCTTGGGCTGGGAGGTGAAGTGGACCTACATGTGTATGAGGTTCCTGTAGAGTACCAGAAAGTCCAGAGTTTGGTTCCTTCGCTATGGAAGCAGTATCATCCACAGGTAACGGGAACACTGCCTGACCTATTCCTGTTATTCCACAGTTTAAGGTACAACACGGGTCATGTCTGCTTTAGTTCAAATTGCACACGTTTATGAAATTAAGCAATTTGTGAGATCATTTTGAATTGTGGTACAGTAAAATCTTGGTGATTGTGACATTGTGTTTTCATTGACAGTTGGTAGTCCATGTAGGAGTCTCGGGCATGGCCACCACTGTCACGCTGGAGAAGTGTGGCAGAAATCACGGCTACAAGGGTCTGGACAATAGTAGCTTCTGTCCTGATTCACAGTGTTGCGTCGTAGGAGGCCCGGATTGTATCGACTCAGTTATTGACATGGAATTAGTCTGCAAGAGAGTGACCTCTTCGGGTTTAGGAGTAGCTGTGTCTGTCTCCAAAGATGCTGGAAGGTAATTATCCACACACTTTAGTTGCCTTCTGCACCACTGAACATACACTCAGGTATTACTTCATTCTTAGTTTAGAGGATGTGGTGTAGGTGCTGTTTTATTATTGATATATTATACTGCATTAGTCTCTGTGGCACCTGTGTGTATAAGTGGGAACTGAAATGTTTACTGACCAGGCTGTAACTATCACGATTGTCTGAATAGCTGTTATTCTGTCTTCATTTCTTCATCTGAACCTCATTGGCCTTCCTCCCTGACAGATATCTCTGTGACTTCACCTACTACACATCTCTGTACCTGAGCCACGGTCGCTCTGCCTTCATCCATGTGCCTCCTCTTGGAAAGCCTTACAGCGGTGAAGACCTGGGTCGTGCGCTGAAGGCCATCATCCAGGAGATGCTGGAGCTTCTTGACCAGGCTGAGGAGAAGATCCACTGCCAGCAACACTTCCACTAAGTGACCTCCAGATGCCAACCAGCCTCTCCAGCCCTCACCACGCAAGAGAAATTGCACTTAACCACAAGTAGCCAAACTTTTTTATGTTGTCAATTCTTGGACAAAATGAAACTGCATGCATGTTTTACTTTTTGTTATGCTAGGCCTGATTCTGTTATTGTAATGTCTCCCAATGGTGAGAAGATGAAATGGGAGTTTCAAAACAGCCCCATGTCTCATTGTAACTTTGTTTTCTCTCTCTTCGTAGTAACACTTATGATATCTATCCAACATTTCTGATATCTCTCATATCTGTCAGTGCAGTCCAGCAAATGCAAAAGTTCTGAAATGTAGCAGTCTGACAACCTTAAACCCCAAACGTGGCTCCTATTGTTGCACCTTATCGGGTTAGGGTTATTCAGTTAGTTATAGAAGTCACACATGGGGAAGTTGTTAAATCTACTCTACATTTTTAATATTTTAACGTTTTACAATATAACATTTTCAGTTAAAGGGTTTAACAAGTGTCTCTAAATACGTAATGTATGTGATACATTATGGTTTTAGTAGAAATGTTTAGCACTGAACTGAGTTTGCTCATTTAATTTTCCTGCAGATATTGTTTGTAGTTGCTCTAAAGCCTAACTGTCCTGTTTCACATTTGATGTTGAATTGTTTCTTGAATCCTTTTGTTCTTTATAAGAAGTTGTAAATTTGCCTTCTTTTACAAAGGTTATTAAAATCAGGGAACGGGTTGGTTCCAGCTCATACCCCAGTTTTGTCCGGCCCAGTTCTCACAGAAATTATTAACATCCACCACACTGAGAGATCTGACACCAAGTTGTGCAATGTCATTTTACAGATCTCATCCACTAATTTAGGATTTGTTATTTTATTCTGTCTGCTCAACCAGAACTATCACTACACAAATTCTTGAATGCATTAAACACGTGGTGCATGTGTTGTATCTTAAACTGTGTAAAATAATTCAAATTTTCAAAACTGTAAAATTGATTTCAAATTAGGATTAAGAGTTTCAGATTTTCCTGTTGTGAAACACTAACTGGCATCCCCTGATTAGAGTTTTTTGTTTTTACCCTCACTGAATCAAATATAGCTACTTATTATACCTAAGAATTTAAATTTAGGAAACTAAATGTCGGTTTTGTCAGAATTGGGCCTGGAGTCACTTCTGTAGCACTTTCTTTTTGCCTGTCTTTCATTATTCTTTAATCTGGAATTTAGACAACATTTTCCAAACAATGTGAATGCGATCCTTTTTTTTTTTTATTTAAACTTTCCACACTTACTTGCCTTCAGTGTTTCCCTCAGTTATTATTACCATACAGATTTCTGTCTTTACCTTGTTTTAATCTTTATCCTGTTAAACAAACTGCAGCAGATTCATTCACTACGTGACGAGTTTTTTTGGATTTTCTTCATGTTACATAACGCAGTTACAGTTTAAAAAGTCTTATTATAAATGATAGCATGGAATTGTGTACTTACTGGTTCACAACTGTGTATTCACTAGTGGGAGTTGTGGATACAATTTTAAACTGTCGTAGCTAGTTTGAACTAACTTAATATTGTTTTTAGCATTGCAGCAGTAATCTTAAAACCTTTCCTTGGGATTAGTTTAGTGAAATTGGTTTCACCTGAGCTTTGCAAAGTGCTGTCAGTGTATTTGAGTAAGTTTAGCTACGTGTGTCATTTCAATCACGGTTTTAAGTACGTATCACATCCTGGAGAACTGAGGTGAAAATAACCACCTTCTCAGACCTAGATTTATTTTAGCCTTTGTTTTTTGACTTACATTTTTAATGTGGTTTAAAAATCCTTAACTGGCGAACAGGTTTTAGATCTGAGTTTGTAGGTGCTGATGTTTGCTGCGTGGCTTTGTGTGAGCCGAAAAGTGAAAGAGTTAGTTAGTAGAGGAGTAGCTGCCCCATGTTTGGTCTGCTTACTAAAATGAAAGCCTCAAGTTTACATGAGGTGACCTCTGACCCTGACTTTCTCCCGTGCCTTGCTGTTGTTAGTGTGTGGTATGAGAAGGCCTTACAAATTCCTAGAGGGCCTGATCAAAGATATTACTGATGCTGTCCTGTCAGATGTGTGGCTACCTCAAAAATACTTTTTTTTATATCTCAGTCTGTGCTCTGTTGTACAATAACATTGGCTCTGATTTCTTGTGAATCCTTGTGTTTAGGAAGTGTCCTCAGAAATATATTTTATATTTCTGACAATAACAAAGCACTGTTACAATACGTAATACCAGCTTTGTAAAAGGAAATGCTTTGAAGTTACGAGAATTAAAGGACTACCAACAACGTGTTAGTGTCTGCTATTCCAACTACAAATACAGAAGACGTTTCCTCAAAGTTTTGCTCTTAAGGTAAACAAAAAGACGCGGAAGCAGCGTGTAAGCCATGAATAAAAACACCCCACAGCCGAGCGGCGCAGTTTGCCAAAAACGCACCAGGAAGTAAGGGCAGAGTGAGAGTTCCTCGCGTCAAAGATATGTCTCCAGGCTCACGTCACGCGTCGAGCAGCGCAGGAAGTCTGTCAGCGTTGCTGTTGGACCAGCTAAAGCTTTCGAGGTTCCGATCGGTTCCATTTTTGTTTGGGTTCAAATTAAGGCTCCCTGCGTCGGAGTGTAAAGCAGAGTTCGATCAACAGCCGCAGAGGATTTCCTACATCTTTATACAAACACCGATACGCGTGCAGTAAAGCGAAAGTTACGGGTCGAGATGAGTGTGGAGGCGTACGGGCCGAGCTCCCAGACCCTCACCTTCCTGGACACCGAAGAAGCGGAGCTGCTCGGGGCGGACACCCAAGGCTCCGAATACGACTTCACCGACTTCACCCTGCCGAGCCAAACGCAAACTCAAGGCCAGACCCAGAGCCAGTTGGACAGCCAGGTTTGAAGCTTTCGGTTTTTCCAGGAGGCACGAGAAAACGCGGTGAAACGCTAGGTAGCTAGCTGACCCTGCGCTGCATGCTACCCCGCTATTAGCTCCACCTAGCTTCACGTTAGCTGGCTAATAGCCCGCGAGCACGTTAACTGTCTTCACCTATCCTTAATAGCGGCTGAACGTTGGTTTCAAGAAAACGTGGCTCGTGTGCTCAACTTGAATCACCAACGACAAACGATGCGACCAGAAACAACCTGTTAACTTAAAACGAGCTACCTAGGTTTTCCGCGCTGTGCCCCGTAGCCGCTAGCAGTTAAACATTAGCATTCAGTTGCTTTAGCAATTATGTGTTGTTGCAGGTAAATGGTCCCGATGAGTGTCTTCACAACGGTGGAGTGGATGACTCTGTGGCCAAAGCCAGCCAGCTGTTGGCTGAGCTTAACTTTGAGGAGGACGAAGAAGATACGTACTACACCAAAGACCTGCCTGTGCACGCATGCAGGTACACTGACAGGAGCCGCACCACGCTGGGTGATGTGTCGGCTGTAGATCGTCAAGGGAATTACTGAGTCAACGTTTAGTACGAAGATACAGAACGTGCTTTCGTGTGCGCCACCACATACTCAAAACCAGTCTGCATCGTAGTGATTTTATTTAAAAGGTTAATCCCAGTGTATCAGTTAAGTTAGTAGTAGTCTCCTTAACGCATCCATTGGTAAATGACTGTCAATTAATTGTAGTAACGTATAGTTTTTCAACAATAAGTTCTTTCAAATTCATGTTTACTGTTGAGCTGTTTAGAAATGCACCACACCAGAGATACAATATGAAATATTGTGCACAGACAGTACTTCCTCTGTAATTAAAACACTTTCTGTTTAGCATGCTTTTAGTTCTGTCAAGTCAAGATCCTGTAATTGACCAGAATATTGCGTGATCACCATAGATATTTTACAACTGTTTTAATATGTTGGGTGTTTTTTAGCTACTGTGGCATCCATGATCCAGCGTGTGTTGTGTACTGCAATACCAGCAAGAAGTGGTTCTGTAATGGACGTGGCAACACATCTGGCAGGTGTGTAATGAACTCTCTCTGTAATGAGCTTTATTGTTATCGATATTAAGAATCACTAACGCAATTTCTTATTAATGATCATTAAAACATGTATTTGTTAACTGTTTGACCTCCTGTTCTTCTCTTACCTCAAGCCACATTGTGAACCACTTGGTAAGAGCTAAATGCAAAGAGGTGACGCTGCACAAAGACGGGCCGCTGGGTGAGACAGTACTGGAGTGTTACAACTGTGGCTGCCGTAATGTCTTCCTCCTGGGCTTCATTCCGGCAAAGGCTGATTCTGTGGTGGTTCTACTCTGCAGGCAAGTGCTGGAAGGGCCACACAATTAAATAGTGTTAAGAGCGTGCATGAAACGTTTGTGTCTTTAATCATTATAAGGCTGTGGAGCATCACCTCAAAGCTAAATATGCAAATTATTGTATCGAGAAATCCAATAGATTGTTAAGGTGTCAACAGCATACGAATGCACAGAGACCATACAATCCACCTAAGCTCCAGCTCTAAACCAAGGGAAACCCTGGACTGCTAATGTTGGTCCGATAACCACGTTGATGTTCTGTGTAAATGATCTCAAACTGACAGGAGGCAATATGTGCTGACTTTACCTTAAGGCACCCTAACAGTGCAAAAGGTGAGACAAATGTGCCCCATTGTCCACCGTCATAAGATAAGTTACTGTTTCATCCTCGTTTGACCGATAAGTGAAAACCTCATCCCTTCCAGAGTCACTAGATTTGCATACAAACAAATTGGGTTCGCAGATAACTAAATTTCCCTCAACCATATTGCCTTCTTCACCCAGCTTTGGAAGCGGGACATGGGGGGGATACAGTTTCTTAGGCTACCGTTCAGCAGTTTTTACTTTTGTGCTCTCTCTCTGGATTTTGAGCTTTGTAAATGGGTAATGGGCTAATAGTTTCTTTTTCTGAAGATTGAGAGAAGCTTTTATAAAGACACTGGGACACAGTGCAACATCTACAGGTGCACCATTTAATGTCCCCTCTGGTTGTATCCTGTCTGAGAGAGATGCTTTGCACAGGCTTTTTATATGTGAAATAGACAGAGATATTTTTTTTATAGCCACAAGCTGTGGATATTGGAACTTGTTGTGAACATGTACAGTCATTGCTGAATACTGTAGGTAGTGTAGGTTTAACGTATTGTAGTAATCTTCTTTAAAAATTGTTTTTCACTTTTCACATTATTGGAACAGCAACAGGCCCATTTGTAATTCCTTGTTGTTTTTGTTTGACAATAAATGTATTGAGTCTATTTCTTGAAGCCCAAGAAACCAGGCCCCTGAAGCATCCCTTTCACAAAAGTAGGAGTATTTAAATCCACAAACAAAACAATGGGTGGTCTGAAATGAACTAAATAATCATTTGTTTTAGCCTTTAAAGTATCTGTGCTCCAGAACAGCTTTAATCCTTAAAATAGCCAACATGTGTTTAAATGAGAAAACACTTTAGTTTGACATGTTGTTGTGTACAGAAGTGCAGCTTTTATCCTGATGCATATTAAAATAAACGGAGAAGTGGACTCTGATCAAAATCACATTCGTGCTGTCTGTTAGATCTCCACCCCTGTCCCCACCCACTGAAATGTTGCTCTCCAGTGTAGTCGACCCTGTAGTGTGCAGCTGCTGCGTGGGGAAGTCCCCTCGGATGCTAACCTGTAACTACAAATGTGTTTATGTGGGGATTAATTTAACCATTTCAATGTTTATATGCGGGCACAACAAGCAAGCAGGAATATGAATAACAACCCAAACATTTGGATTACTTAGCGCTACTATATGTAAGCTAAACATAATTTCAGTTTGTCTTTCTGAACCTTGTTTATTCATGCAGGCAGCCATGTGCCAGTCAGAGTAGCTTAAAAGATATCAACTGGGACAGCTCGCAGTGGCAACCGCTGATCCAGGATCGCTGTTTCCTGTCCTGGTTGGTGAAGATCCCATCAGAACAGGAGCAGCTTCGGGCACGTCAGATCACTGCCCAGCAGATCAACAAGCTGGAGGAGCTTTGGAAGGTATGCACCTGAGATGCACCCCAGGCTAAAGGCATGTGACAGCTGTTCAGAAGAAGCAGAGTTGCCTCATTTACTGTAATGGTTTATAAATACATGACAGGATAGCCTTGTGACTTCCCCAGAGAAGAATATACCTTTGCATAAGCCCTCAAGCAGTTACCACAAGCTAAAGGCAGCTGCTCTTATCTATATCTTCTTGTGGAACTCTAGTTTCACAAGATTCATAGGTGTTACAGGAGTGTATGTAAACTGAGTAGTTTACATATGGTTAACAGGTGTTTTGACATTTTTTTTCCTTTCAGGACAATCCCACAGCCACGTTGGAAGACCTAGAGAAACCCGGTGTGGACGAGGAACCTCAGCATGTGCTGCTGCGCTACGAGGACGCCTATCAGTACCAGAACATTTTTGGCCCTTTGGTCAAGCTGGAGGCTGACTACGACAAGAAGCTTAAGGAATCCCAGGTACCCTTTTCATAAGTAGGAAATTACAGTAATGATTTGAATTTTAGCAGATTGCGATGCATTTTCCTTTTATAGTTTTTTATTTATAGGTGTGTGTGCATCAATTTTGTTCCTTTTGTAGACTCAAGACAATATAACTGTCAGGTGGGACCTGGGACTGAATAAAAAGCGGATTGCCTATTTCACACTGCCCAAGACGGATTCAGGTTGTAAATATGAGTTTGACTTCCCTTCCTGGTTTTGTGGTGTCGTTAGAGCACATCTCTCATCTTTGTTTTTAAATCTTTGTCATTGGTTCAACAACATTTTTTCAATTTTCTTTTTTGTTTGACGACCAAAATAATTTGGGTCCATATATCAAAGGTTGGGGAAAAAATGATAACAGCAGTCATAAAATTTTAGTTTGTTCTTGCCTGTTTGTATTGGGGCTTTAACTGTCAAATAGCTTCACAATACAGTGTCATCGTGGTCAGTTTTATTGCTTGTCCTCCCTAGTTTACATGTAACTGTAATTCCAGATATGCGACTGATGCAAGGTGATGAGATCTGCCTGCGATATAAAGGAGACCTGGCGCCGATGTGGAAAGGCATTGGCCACGTCATCAAAGTTCCTGACAGTATCCTTCAATGAATTACAGCGTGTTGAAGTCTAGCTAACTGCAGTGACATCTCATATGGTAGTTTAGAATGTAACCCCCCTTTTCAGTGGATGTAGCCTTATGATAATGCTGGACATCCTTAACTTGCTTTGTGCAAAGACTATGGGGATGAAATAGCCATTGAATTGCGGAGCAGTGTTGGAGCACCTATAGAAATCCCCCATAATTTCCAGGTGGATTTTGTGTGGAAGTCCACTTCCTTTGACAGGTAGGCAGAAGTCATATACCTGTACGCTTTAGGTATCATAGCAACATGTAATTTAATCCCTTACAGAACTTGTTCTCCCATTTTCTTCACTTTTTAAGCATTTACTCAGTGGAATGTATCTTGGTTTTCTTTTGTTGGTTGTTTTTTAAAGATAAAAACGAAAGTGAAAACTGTCACCTGTGTGTTTGGACGATCAGAGGATGGCATCTGGCCAATTTGAACCTGCAACCATGCATAAAGATCCTATATTGTCCTTTAAATCAGATGTTTTCCTGTCTCCTAACAGATCAGGAAGAGAAGCAGATCTGTTAGTCACATGACCTGTCCCATAGATTAATGATTAACTCGTGTGTGTTGCAGAATGCAGAGTGCCCTAAAGACTTTTGCAGTGGACGAGACGTCTGTGTCTGGCTACATTTACCACAAGCTCCTGGGCCACGAGGTGGAGGATGTCACCATCAAGTGCCAGCTGCCTAAACGCTTCACTGCTCAGGGTCTGCCTGACCTCAATCATTCACAGGTCAGTGACTAAACACTGGCTCAGCCTTAATTTCCTGTCATTAGTTTCTCAGTAACTTTCTTCTAATGTGATCAAGATGTGACAAAATTATGGCAGTACAATGTTTGAGTGATTAGGTTGATTATTATGTGCCAGCAGGCTTAACGACATGTTTTGTTTTGTTTTTCATCTGGCAAATTATTTTATTTCATTTGATGCCGAGTATGAATTTGAATCTGACTTCATCAATATAAATACAGTGCAAATGAAGAGCATTTCCTTCTAGGAATTTGTCTACAGTTTGCCCAAATTGAATGCAATTTGTCTCACTTGTATTTAAAGGTGTATGCTGTGAAAACTGTGCTGCAGAGACCTCTCAGTCTGATTCAGGGTCCTCCTGGCACTGGCAAGACTGTCACCTCCGCCACTATTGTTTACCACCTGTCCCGACAGGGCAACGGGTAAGAAACACTTTTTAAAATTTTTTTATACAAATGAAAAAACACCACACTTTTACAATCTTGGCTGTTTGTTTAGCAATGTTTTTACAAAACATACCATCTTCCCTGCAGACCAGTGCTGGTGTGTGCTCCCAGTAACATTGCTGTGGACCAGTTAACTGAGAAGATTGACAAGACTGGTCTGAGGGTTGTTAGACTGTGTGCCAAGAGCCGAGAGGCCATTGAGTCACCAGTGTCTTTTCTGGCTCTGCACAACCAGATCAGCAACATGGACAGGTCAGTGACCCCCAATAAGGTTATTGATGCTTGATTGCTGCCTTGTATGTAAACAATAAGCAGTTCGTCCAGCTGCTGTCCATTCAGTCACACACTGCTCTTCTGACAGACTGTACAAAGGTCAGACTTC
This sequence comes from Macropodus opercularis, assembly GCA_030770545.1. NCBI lineage: Eukaryota > Metazoa > Chordata > Actinopteri > Anabantiformes > Osphronemidae > Macropodus > Macropodus opercularis. Next base: position 6,507,292 of record CM061092.1, read on the forward strand.
GTGTTGATTGATTGTAAAGTCGCTTTGCAATGGAGGCTTCCTTTCTGTTGGAAATCCAGCAACACTAAAGCTGCATTTCAGACACAGCCTGCGGGATTTTCAGTTCAGTTTAGCCTGGGTTGTCATTTGTCACTGTGACGTGTGATTGTGTTTCTAGTATGCCGGAGCTTCAGAAATTGCAGCAGCTGAAGGATGAGACTGGGGAGCTATCGTCTGCTGATGAGAAGCGCTACAGGGCTTTGAAACGCACAGCTGAGAGAGAGCTGCTCATGGTGAGGAGAAAGTGTTCGATTATAATAATTCGAGAGCTTTCACTATAAATGGCTTCCTGAGTATCAGGAGCTGTCAGGTTACATTGAGGTTGACTGAACTACTCAGTTTTTGGTAGTATAACGACAGGTTTTTGGGAAAGCAGCTTGTTGTGATGGTGCCAACTACTCTGTATCACCAGAGTCACCATTATAACTAGGCTTGTTGCTTGTCTTTATTGTCATCTAGTTATTGTTACTGTTTCACTGCTGTATCCTGGTTCCTTCTTCTTTTTGAAGACTGTTAGTAAAAAAAAATAATCTCCCTGTTGTCCAGAATGCTGACGTCATCTGCTGCACCTGTGTTGGGGCTGGTGATCCTCGCCTGGCCAAGATGCAGTTCCGCTCCATCCTGATTGACGAGAGCACCCAGGCCACAGAGCCGGAGTGTATGGTGCCCGTGGTGTTGGGAGCCAAGCAGGTATAAGGCTGGAAACGTCGTAATGTTTGAACCAAGCATTGGTTTTCACATTTATGTAACTGAGTACAGTTACAAATGTACTTCACCCAGTGCTGCTGTCATCAATATAAATTATATGCATGGCTAGTACGTATGCAGCACAAGACTAATTGTCGTAAAAACCTCTTATATTAACCCATTTTGTTACAGCTCATTCTGGTGGGTGACCACTGCCAGTTAGGCCCTGTGGTGATGTGTAAGAAGGCAGCAAAAGCAGGTCTGTCCCAGTCCCTCTTTGAACGCCTGGTGGTTTTGGGCATCAGGCCAATCCGCCTGCAGGTCCAGTACCGTATGCATCCGGCCCTCAGTGCCTTCCCCTCCAACATCTTCTACGAGGGCTCGCTGCAGAATGGTGTTACTGCAGGTATGTCAGTATTTAGTAGTTTATCTGATTTAATGGAGGGGGTGGTATATTTTCACTGTGGCTACAGAAGGAATGTAAAACAATAAAAAGATGTACAAACTCTTCCAAAGACTCGCAACATAACAGTTTGTCCTGGGTCTTTGCAGCTGACCGCATCAAGAAAGGATTTGACTTCCAGTGGCCACAGCCGGACAAGCCCATGTTCTTCTATGTAACTCAGGGTCAGGAGGAGATTGCCAGTTCAGGAACCTCCTACCTCAACAGGTACCACAGTACTACCTCTTTTAATTCAAGTTTCAAACGAGCAACTAGAGGGTGCCATGCAAACAGGGGCTGACACAGTTGCATGCCATATCTGAATGATGAAATGACTATTTTTAATTCCAAAGGACGGAGGCTGCAAATGTAGAGAAGATCACTACTAGGCTGTTAAAAGCTGGCGCCAAACCTGACCAGATCGGCATCATCACGCCATACGAGGGTCAGCGTTCCTACTTGGTCCAGTACATGCAGTTCAGCGGCTCCTTGCACACCAAACTCTATCAGGTACCACACACACACACACACACACACACACACACACACACACACACACACACACACACACACACCTGATACTCTATTACTAGGGCTGCTTATAAACTTTTGTACCGCATCAGATTTGATGAATTAGCTGTAAAGCGGTAACACCTGCTGAAATATAAGTTGGTAGACGTTGATTGCTGTGTCTGTCATATAGTTTTCCATCTGGTTGGCTAGTAGCTGTAGGTCATAACAGTAGATGTTCTATATTTCTGACACCGTCTGAATATTGGCCAAGACTATTTATGGTCGGGTTCAACGAACAGTTAAAACCACTGTGTGGAACCCCCATCAAAGGCTGTGCCATATTTAGTCATGTCATTTCTGTTGGAAAGCCAAAGGTCATGCAGGGACAACCTACCTTTTACTCACTTGGAACCAGACAGATTTAGCTTTTTTCAGTAATTAGACCGAGCCAGAAGTATCTTCAGTATAACATTAAGAAGATGGATTTTCTGTGTAATTGTTATGTGTGTGTGTGTTTTTCACTGTAGCAAGTGGAAATTGCCAGCGTGGATGCCTTTCAGGGTAGAGAGAAGGACTTCATCATCCTGTCTTGTGTCCGTGCCAATGAGCATCAGGGCATTGGCTTCCTCAACGACCCTCGTCGCCTCAATGTGGCACTGACCAGAGCCAAGTAAAAACATCCCTCCTAATAGCTAGTCTGTCAAATTCAGTTCATTATTTTTATGAGGACAGTTTCTGTGGCCGTTTTGAGAGTTTAATTCTGCTGACCTGTTTCATAGTGAAAATAATCAAACAAAACTGACAGAGGTACTTGTTGGCTGATTTCTGATTTCACTTCGAAACATTTACTCTTCCATAACAAGCTTTTTGTGTGCTGTGTGTGAAGGTATGGGGTCATCATTGTGGGAAACCCCAAGGCCCTCTCTAAACAACCGCTGTGGAACAACCTGCTCAACAACTACAAGGAGCAGAAGGTCCTGGTAGAGGGGCCCCTCAACAACCTGAGGGAGAGCCTCATGCAGTTCAGCAAGCCACGCAAACTGGTTAACACCATCAATCCTGTGAGTAATAGCAAAACCCATGGGCCAAAATGCAGGAAAGTGTGCAACTAATGCTGACCATGATTCATTTTAGGGAGGCCGTTTTATGAGCACTGCTATGTACGACGCCCGTGAGGCCCTCATTCCTGGCTCCGCCTACGACCGTAGCAATTCTGGTATTCATTTATCTAGTATCTCATTCACTGCAGTTTTTTTAGACAAACTGTGTAAGATTTGTTTCCTTCAAAAAACAAAAGCTATGGCTTTTCTTTCTCCTTCAGCTGCACGTCCATCCAACATGTACTTTCAAACTCATGACCAGATTGGGATGATTGGGGCAGGCCCTGGTCACATGGCTGCCATGAATCTCCCAATACCCTTCAACCTGGTGATGCCACCGATGCCTCCGCCAAGCTACATGGGTCAGACCAATGGGCCTGCTGCAGGTACAGTGCTGAGCTATACAAGTGACTGCCGTGCTATGAATTACAGACCGGACGATCTCATAATACCCTCTTACCACCTCATGTGTCCTTCAATCTTTCGTGTACTGTAAGAAATTATGACTGTAAAACAAATTCTTCTTTTGCTCAATCAAGGCCGTGGAGCCTTGAAAGGTAAGCCTGGACGTGGTGGAAGGCAGAGGGGCCGAGGCTCTGGAAACCAGGGTGCCAGTCAGGGCAATGGACCAAATAGCCTGGCCAGTCAGGATGGGGCGTCCCAGCCCTTCTCGCAGGGCCCACTGACACAGGGCTACATCTCCATGAGCCAGCCCTCTCAGATGAGCCAGCCTGGTCTCTCCCAGCCAGAACTCTCCCAGGTAATTCATTGACATTGTGTTGGTCATTTGACCTTCAGCCAAAAAGCACCACATAAAGGTCCAACGATATTACCCAACAGAGTTAGACTGAGAAAAATGATCAGAGAATGCCTGTGGTTATTGTAATATTCATATTATCACAATGGGGAAGGTCATTTTAGCTTAAGCCAGTTGGGTGCGAACCATTCATATCATACATCACTGGACTACTATACCATATACTATAATGTGAGATGAATTTTCTTTAACTGTTGGAAATCATCAGTCCTTTAAACGGAAACTGTCCTGTCACAAAACAATCTAAAGATGTTGTTTCTGTCCTCATGTTCTCCAGGACAGCTACCTGGGCGACGAGTTCAAGTCCCAAATCGATGTGGCTTTGTCCCAGGACTCGACTTACCAGGGTGAACGTGCATACCAGCATGGTGGGGTGACTGGACTGTCACAGTACTAAAGCGTGAGTAAGAAAGGTTCCTAGCTGTTATAAAGCACATTGGTTTTTCAGATTTGAACAATATGTCACTGATTTTACTCAAGGCCACAAGCTCCAGTATCTTTAAACACTGTGAAGGCACAGAATACTTCTAGTAAACACTGTTTTTGTGTTGTGCAGGATGCTTGAAGAAGGGAGCTAGGCTTGAGCTGAGCTTAGTTCGTCAGCTTTTTAATCTGGGAAATAATAAAAACATAAAATGGATACCTGTTTTCCTCTGCTACAACCGAAGCACCACCGAGTGAAAGCGACGGGATAGCGAAACAAAATCAGTGACCAGCGAGAGAAACGAGAGGGTAGAAGAAGGGCACGAAGAGACGGGCGGGGAAATGCCAAGAAAGGTCGAGTGAACAAGCGAGAGGCGGGAGCGATGCCCGTGCAGAGTGAATGATGGAAGTAGAGAAGATGGCGGCTTGTGGTCGAGCTGTGGAGGGAAACAGGAGAGATCTCAGCATCTCTCGTGGGAATCCGAATGAGGCTCAACTCCCAATAGTATAATCCAACCAACCCCCTTTTTCACAAGGCCTCTGGGGAAGAAAAGGAAAGCTCTTTGAGTTACTTGTCTTCAGATGAAGGTTGCAGCTCTTGGCTCAATTTGAAGAACATTTTCTCCAAACCTGGACGGACATGGTTACAGAAAACCTTTGAACAGGCAACACAATACCCTCCTGCTTAAAGTCGGTTGGTTGCTCAACCTGTATGATGTTCCAGACTGTTTTAAATTAGGTTTATCGTGGGAGGAGAGTGGTACCAACAATCATCTACTGGGCCAAAAAACCTCAGAAGCCTCTGAAGCAAGCAGCAGTCGACACACCCTATGGAAGAGGAAATCGACGTGGTTTCTGTGCTTGAATCTGATTGAAGAGCCTTGAAAGGAAATACCTTTTATCTGCCTTGAGAACCACTGGCTCATTCACAAGGTCTTTATTAGGGTAGTTTAGGCCACACACCAGCGGTGGAGTGGCACTGGGATTTGAGACTGTTTTTTTTTTTTTTTTTTTTTTTTTCAAGGCATGAGTCGCGAATCTCACCAGTATCGCGATGATCCTGGGACAGTTTTTCTTCTCTGAAGTATCTTTCTTATCACAGAGCACAAAATTGCAAAAAAGGCAAAGAAACTTCAAACGTGACCAGCATTGAATATTCAGCTCCGTGTCATTTGTTGTTTCAGCGAAGGCTTTTTCCTTATTTTAATGTTTTTGAAATCAGGGGGTGTTGTCAGACCCACTGTGCTTCATGACAATGTGTTTTTTTTTTAACTCTCTGTATACACAGATTGGCAAATGCTTGAATGCTTTGCAATGATTGAATCCTCTGGGGATTGTGGACTAGCCCATCGTACGAATCCCTGCTTGAGGATTGTGGTGAAAGCCACAAGGGGCAAGGAGGATGATAGTCAAAGCTTACAGGTGGTCACGGCAATCGCCACAGGTAAGAAGTAGAAAAGGAAGGTGGCTGGGGAAGAGAGATACGAGAGTTTGCACCGCTGGAATCCAAGTCAGGCCAATACCAGGGTAATTAAGTTACAGGGAAACATGGCTTTAGGACTTTCTGTCCCAACTGAGGGCCACATATTTGACAGAGTGTCTTTTAACACGGTATTTGATGTTGTGAATGTTCACCTGCTGCATACGTAGCCATGCCAATGGCCATATTACCCAGCCACACAAACATATGTGACCAAAATGTAGAAAGTGTAATGGATAATCAGAGGTTTAATTTTGACAAGTCAAATAAAAAAACGCTAAGTTGAATGTTCTCCTTTGTGTGTGGAAGAAAGTGAGATTTTACCCCAGTTACACACAGATGACAGGCCATCAACGCAGATGATGATGGCAGGAGGTTTAACAGAATAGTGAATGACAACCCCAAACCCAAATCAGTGCCTATAACCAAACACCTTCAGCAGCTGCAGCACAAGCAAGAATGTAGTTAAAATCAACCAGCATATGAAAACCTTCCATTCACCAGAGGGCTCCAGAAACCCACGGAAAAGGACTTGTTACATTTTATTTTTTTAACAAAATACGGCCAGGTGACAAGGTGAGTGAGTTCAGCAGCTGGGTTGTGACGGATGGGCTGATGGGGAGGGGAAGCCACCTTCCTTCTCTGGAGTGAAACGAAGGCTGGTAGAATTTCTTTTTCCTTCAATGGACTTGTGATTTGTGCAAAGCTGTTTTGCCTGCATTGTATGGATCTAGTTTGTGGAAAACCATGTAAAGCAGAACCTTAAGTTGATCCAAATGTTGCTTTTGTTAAATGATTTGCTTTGTGCATCCCTTTTTTCTTTAGTTTGGTGTTATTTAGGCATTTTGTGTAATTTTTTTTTCCCACAGCAGCTCAAAAAAAGGAGTGGCGACGAGTTTCCTTTCATTTAGGTTTTGTATTTTCTCTGTCTGAGGGATTGTAGTTTCGTAACCTCTCCAGTAAATACGCTTTCTGAACACAGAATGTACTCCGCTGTTGTTTCTCGCTTGCTCATCTCGGCAGGTATGTGACAATCACGTTGTGAGTAGATGTCGCCATGTTTAATTGACTTTAGGTAGTTCTGTTCTTTGACATTGTGCAAGCTTTCATTTGTGATTAGTTTCACATATCAACTTGTTCCCCTGGACTCCTAACATCTTATAGCTTTAAAAACCTGCTGCCGTAATATTGCTTTGGTGTTTTTTCTGAGCCACAATGAATTGCAACAGTAATTATTGAAGTGATTCAGTCGTAGATTTAGCATTTGCATCCAAACCCTTAATTCTCTACATAAACGGATTAAATGAACGGATTAGGGCTCTCATGTGATGTAAAACCTGTTTGAAACATTGAAACTTTTTTGCAGTGAAATTTCAACACAATAAATTGATTCCCTCATTATACAGAAAAAAAGTTGTCAGTTAAATTGTTATTGATTTATTTATGACATGAAAACATAGCAAGTTATTGCACCGTAATAAAAGTTGTAGTATATACATGTATGAGCAGTTTTTACGCTGTTGCCTCTGCTGCTTTATTCTTTTTCATTTGTTTTCTTTTGGTCAGTGTTTGTTTGAGCTGACTGTGTTTCTGTTTCTGAATGTCCTCCTGGATTTTCAGTTTGAACTTCTTCTTCTGCTGTTTGATCTTCTCAAGCTCGGCCTTCCTCTTAGCCTCCAAATCTGGGTCCTGAAACAGCAGTTGGTTCACAATCAGAAGACAAATCAAACGCCATATACATATACGGCTCCAGCTTGGCCTTGTTTCATTCTAGTAGTCAAACTTTGCTCACGCTCCTTTAATTAACAGACATGTACTTGCCTTTCCCTCTAGAATTAGTTGTTTTCTTTTGTTGATTTCCTTTTTCTCATCAAAATCTGTTGACTCAAGTTTCTGAAAGACAGACACCATCAATACATTTAATGCCATTTTAGTGATGGAATCCTATTTTTAAATAATACTACATGTAACATTTATAACTATGAGCTAAGAAGAATGAGGAAAAGGTGCATCCATACTATTTCACACTTCCTTCTGGTCACATTGACCTGCGTGAGGATCTTGTGGACTTCTTTCTCCTCCACAGGATATTCCTTTAGTTTAGTCTCTAGAAATACAGAGACAGACCTGTTTGTGTAATTAAACCACACCTTGCACGAGAATGGGTGGAATTGACATTCCTCTGTAGTCTATGACTTATAACCTAGTAACTTACGAATCTGTTCTTCAATGGAGTGGACCAGGTGGATGTCGTACTGCGTCACCAGTGTGATCGATACACCGTTCCTTCCTACAGAAAATGACAATTATTAAGCCATGAGTGGAGGGCACCTGCGGGTCACCGTGCACCCAAAGCTAAGAAATGACACTCAGGCAAATGTACTTAAACCAGCTGAAAGTTGTCCGTACCTGCTCTTGCTGTTCGTCCAACTCTGTGGATGTAGAGCTTGGGAAGGCCGGGCGTGTTGTGGTTGATGACAACCTGCACAGTGGGAATGTCCAAACCCCTGTGAGTTAGAAATGAGAAAACAAAGTAAAAAAAATATGGCAATTGACTCAAACACTGTAACAGAACATTCAGCTGAAGGCAGAGTAAACCTAAATATGTAAGAAGCGGGGTCTTACCGGGAGGCCACATCCGTTGCAATCAGGATTTTGTAGACGCTGGCCTTGAACTTGGCGAGGTTTGCAAATCGTTGTTTCTGGGGAGGTTGAGCACTTGGTTATTTAGCAGGCTCATTAAATCTGTTCCCACCTTTCTCACTCAAGCAAAGACAAATTCAGTGGTTGAATGGATTCTGTTCTCCAGCTGCGTTTTCCTTTGACACGATCACAAAACTTTCTAATGCTGTTCTTCCCAGCCATCAGGAAGCAGCTAGCATCACAGTGACCAAGGACCAGTAAGTGTGTGCTGCACTGGTCTCACCTGCTTCATCATGGAGTGCAGAGAGATTGTTGGAAAGTGAAATTCACGTAGCATCATGGTGAGGATTTGACAGTTCCTGGGGAAACACAAATGATATGAGATGGGGTTTTTTCTCATGTTACTGTAATTAATAACATACTGGCTGCACAAACTCAATGTTTCAGCCACTGTCCTGCTGAAGATTTTAAAACTTTTCAGTCACGTTCAGGCTTCTTACTTGCACGTGTTGGTGAAAATAATGATGGACCAGTCGTCGTGCTCGTCAGTGAACGTTTGGATCAGATGGACCAGGTAAGCGTCCTTCACCTTCTCGGGGGTGAGGATGTAGCGCTGGTCGAGCTCCTCCACTGTCCGTGTCCTGGTAACAATATTATGTTTTACAACATCAACATGTTCAGGTTGGAAGGGTGATGCTATTTACTTATCACTTAAGGCAACAAGGTAACTTAAGGGAGCTTAAATATTTAAAAAGTACAAATCAACCATCATTGAAAATGCCAGATAAACAGTCCAAGTCATAGCTGCAGAAAATCAAACTAACGAAAAATGCTCCGTCACGAACAGCCCATTCAAAGACAAAGTAAACAGAAACCTTGACTGAACAGGAGTGAATTCAAGATCAAAAGCCATTTGTGCACTTCAGCCATTAGCACTTGCAGGATTTAATTTTCAAATCAAAAATTAGGCAGACATGTACATTAGATTCATCAGCAAGCGAGTTTGAAGGTTGCACTAGGACCAAGTCTTTTAACAGCAGCGGGTTGGTTACTCACTCCGACTTGCTCTCCCAGAAGTACGGTTTGTTCATGGCGATGTGCTTCAGTTCCTGCAGCGTATCGGTGAGCGTGGCGCTGAACAGCACCGTCTGACGTTTAACTGGCAGGATCCTCAGAATCACCTCCAGGTCTTTGGTGAAGTCAGTACAGCCCTGCTCCAACAGTCGGTCCGCCTCATCCAAAATCTGAAGCAGTAACAAATCACAACTGCAGAGGTTACATCTGTCCAATAAATCTAAATAAAAATATCTTCTGTTATAGCGACAACGCTTTAATTTATAGGCCATGGTTTTGAGCAAAGGTTCCCTACGTATCTCTCTTGTAATACTGATTTACCAGTACAGTATGTACATGAATAATATGCAATGTTTGAGAAACGGGTAAAACCAGGGGAAGCACATGTGTTATTAGATACTCATGTCCAGAATGTCCTGTATGATTTCAAGCACAAACAAGCTGCTCCTGAACTCACCAAGAACTTAATCTTCTTCATGCTGAAGGTGTTGGAGCTGCGGATGTGATCTGCCAGTCGTCCCGGCGTCGCTACCACCACATGTGGCTGGTTGGACAGCTCCAAAGCCTGCGCCACCATGTCTGTCAGCAACGCAGCGGGGGACAACGTCAGGAATTAGACTAAATGAACAGCAGCCTTTGCTCCAAGCTGCTATAGAACAGAATTGCTGCCATGTACATAGTTACCCATTCCACCAACAATGATGCATTCGCGCAGACCAAGAGGCTTCCCCAGGACTCTGAACTGCTCAGCGATCTGATAGGCCAGCTCCCTGCACGACCATGATCACATCGAAAACTCAAAACATACACAAGCACAAAACATATTGTACCCATGTTTTGTTACGGCTATTGCTGCAGAAGTTTAAAAGAACACTGATATAAGGTTGTCTCTGCACTAGCTACGAACAGACAGCATGTCCTATAACACAGGTGTATTACTCCCTCTGACCTGGTTGGAGTGAGCACCAGGCAGAAGATGCCGTAAGGATCCTCTGACAGTTTCTGCAGCACTGGCAGCACGAACGCCGCCGTCTTCCCACTTCCGGTCTTGGCACAGCCCATACAGTCACGACCTGCGTGGGAACAGAAACACGCCTGCTACACAGGTTCCGGCTAAAATCTGCTCACATACGTGTTCGTGTTTTTAACGTCACTTCGCTTTTATTTTCACTTTAACGCCAACCAAGCGCTGGTGGACGCATGAGCGACGTTTCCCAATGTCCTCAGTTTGTGGTAGATAACTTAGCTCGGTGGAGGAGATGCTAACGCGGCCCGCTTACCTTCCAGGATCGCTGGCATGCAGTTCTCCTGCACCGGGGTGGGTTTGTTGATCCCCAGCTGTTTGCACTGGTTAACCAGCCAGTCTGAGAGACCCAGCGACGAAAAGTCTCCCATTCCCGATTAATGTTGCTCTCCGAGGCCTGTTGGCTGCTCACGTGAACCCTTTATGACGACAAAGCAGTTAAATGCTCTATTTTGACCGAGAGTTGAACACCTCGTGTGCGACTTGTATAGTCGCTGGATAATTACGTCATTATCAGGCCTCGTCGTAGCGACAGCGCATCACTGCCCTTTTCCGGCCAAGGGCGCCCTCTATCGGCGGGTACATGAGGTTGAAGAAACCAAAAATAAAACACATTGTTGTGCTTTATTTACCCCGTGAAAAAAAAAAAATCAATCTAATTTATTTGTTTTTCAAGGACAGCTGTGTTAAACGACGATTTAAGGCGCGATCATTCACAGTCTGATGATGAAGTAAGGCTGAGTTTCACGTCATTAAAAAAACTCGTTACTTTGTCCGTGGCAGACAATTAATTTCTGTGATGATTTTCATTTTATTGTCTTCTCAATGTCATTAATAAAAAAATGGAAATAAAAAAATTGATAGATAACATAATAGATTTTATTACACTTTCTTCAAACAATGTCATTCTCAGAACACCGTTTAGACTGCAGACCATTGTTTTACACTCCAAACTTTTATAACAGCCTGAAAATGTCAGTGAGTTTTATTTGGCCATTATGCGGCAGGTTCACAGCCTGAATGGATCAAAGCATTTATACCAAAACCTTGAGCTTTTAGTGTCTCTGTGTGGTTTCTGCGTGCTCTGACTTCCTCTGGTGCTTCTGGCTGAGGTGAATTAAATCAGCTTGAACCTGCAGATTTAGACGGTTTCAGAGATGTCGGATTTTAATTACTCTAACAGAAATATTACAGAACACAGTTTTTCTTTTACATTTTAGTCAGAACTGATGCCTGACTGTGGAAGAACACATTATGAGATGTCAGTAAAGGAAGCAAACATTCATTTGATGTTCAGCTGCTAAAATAGTCATTTGAATATTACATCTTACTGTGACAGTTTAACAGCTTAAGAGCAAATAAACCTATGGTTACATTTCTCTATGACAGATTAATTGTCTTGGGCTTGTTTTCTCATCATACCAAACAAGTTGTGTCATCAGGGAACCGCCACCAGCGGTGAGTGATTTAAACAGGGTTAAAAATGTGTGGGAGTAAGTTGTCGTTAGTGTTTGTCTGTTTGTGTCACCAGCGCCGGTGAGTGTGAAGATGATGATGTTTGTTTGGAGAGAGGGAGAAATTCTCCTCAGGAAGATCATGTGTCACCATCACCATCTGTGTCCGCACCGGGCTGGCGGAGGTGATTAATGCCCTGCGTGTTAAAGGCTGAGGCCAGGAGGTTTGGCTCTGTCCAGCCCAGAATGTCAAACTGTGCTGCAAAGTGCCTCAGACTGGCGGAGAAGCGTCTTCCTAAATGAACGTGATAGTTGTTGAATGTGAGGTGGAGCCCTGATGTTCCCTGCTGCCTCCCTGCAGCACAAAGAAGCAGTCAGCTGCATCGCTGTAACAGGCCACTGAGCAGCACGATTAGTGCACAGGAGCTGCTCCCATTGCTCTTCCACTACATTTGATGTCCCACTCTCCTTTTTCCAGCCCATATTCATGCAAATAAGCGGCTTGTTTTAAATAAGCTGAGAAAACCAAGGCCTGTGAGAGATTGGTTGTGAAAAACTCACAATAGCAGATTTCTCTCTATGACATGAGGATTCCATATTTTGTAGACCGTCTAAGCGTCATTACAAATCGAATCCAATTGACAGTAAGCCACAGCATGTGCATATTTTTTAAGTTGGTTAATGTTCAGGAGGCAGCTTCAATGGTCCCCTTTTGTTTATGCAGTAGTTTGATCAGGTTTATTGCAAGTCTGCTAAAAATACCATTTAATGTCTACCAGCACATTTTTTGACATTACTTAAAGTATGTGCGTTTCAATAAGAATGTAGGTGGGAGAGTACGTATGATGAGCTGTGTGATATCCAACTTCCAACAATATTTTCTGTAAACATGGAGATATTTGATGCCATTTGGTTTGATTCGTCTCAGTGTTTGATATGATTCCCACATGCGTCTGCACAAACAGCTTTATTCTGAGTATTATCTGATTTAACGTGAGATCAGCACAGAGCGGTTTCAGGACTGAACATCTGACAGATTATTTACTGAAGCTTTTTTGTGAACATCCATTTGGCTGCAGTGCTTCCACCACTCATTCCTGTTTCAGCTTTTATTACTGTGCACCTCGTAAATATACAGTGCGGTGGGCTTTTAGGACTGTCCGCAGCCCATTTCCACAAACTGAATTATATTTATTATGAATATTCTGGCATGTGCAGAATAAGTGTAAAATGGGAAATTGAAGGGACCGGTGTGCGAATTCCACTGCGGCCATGGGATGTCGCTGAAGAGGCACTACGGGTCCCGTCGAGACAGTTGAATGGGATCCCACTGTGATCTGGCACGAAGGCGTGAGAGGAGCACAGCACAGAAGTCCAGGAAAACGCGTGAGCCTAAAGTACAGTACTCTCGTCTGTTTTCATCGACATTTCTCCGGTTCTCGGGGCCGCACACATAAGTCGGACGGTTCACGGTGCGTAATTACGCACAGGGACGACAGATCCTCGGTGTTGCTCGCAGTGAAAGCCCACGGACAAAGAAAGGCAGGCGGGCTGGAGTACTACAAGTGACTTGAGAGGAGAGGAGTACTGTTAGGAGACGGGGGAATCTGGACTCGGAAGTAATTAGTCTTTCTTTCTTTAAAGAAATGTAACCTACGTCTGTGAAAGAAAAGAAACCAAAAGAAGAAATCGGACAGAAAACAGAGTTACCGAGTGGAATAATTCCCCCAAACCAGCATCCAGATCCTCAGAGCATGGGGTAAGTTAGAGATCTGTGCCAGTTCGCTGATCCTGCTGTTGCCTGGAATCCATTTGTGCTCAGAGGGAATTGTGTAAAAAGTGAACTTTGTGGGAACGAGAGCTTGATTAAACCGCTGTTAAAGAGCGCAAATGATTCCGTTGAGATTTTGACCACATGTAGGACACAAGCGACACTGCGCTGCTTTTTTACATTCTGCTAGATATGAACAAGACAGAATAAAGTAAAGCCCTTATTTTGACTTATCCATCAGTAGCTTGAAGTCACACTTGAATGACAATGACTGTGATCACAAGAAGGTTGATGTTGACAAACCTTTCATTGGCTGATGCATGGTGGATATTTATAGTACTGTGGTAAACACACACACAGGTCACTGATGCATCCTTTAGTTGTGATCCCCAGTTCTCTGTCAACACACACACACACACACACTGGTGTGGATTTGCCTTGGGAAGCTCACGTGCTCAGACACATTAGCTTTGTGTTTAACCACCCATTCAAAATTCCAGATTGGTTCAGACACACCTGATCCCTCCATACATCACCACAGGCCTTAACTGCCAACTTTCTCTGCTTAATCTGAACTGACGCTAAGAGGAGAAGGTGCCATCAATGGTCTCATCTTTAAAAAGATTGGACTGAAGTAGCAGTGAATAGGGATCCTGATGTAACCTTATTATCAGAGGACAGCATGTTTGAGCGTTTATGCTGGTTGCAAAGTATTATTTTCATGGTCTTACAGTCGCTTCCAAATGTAAGTACTTGTGAAGATGTAGAGGAATTCAAGTGGACTAATTGGGAAATCATACAACTTGATGCAGCACAATGTTGGTGCTTCCCTGTATGTTGCCCACATTGCAGCTGCATCTCAAACCAGCCACTGGATCGCTCAAAGGGGATGATCCGCGATGAATCCTTCAGATGTCCACAAGCTCAGGATGAGTCTCGGTTCTTTCTTCAATGGGACATATAAAGGAGAACAAATGGTGCATTTAGAAAGTCGTTCAAATCTTGTGAAGCCAACAAATGTTAACTAACCGAGATCCCACTATAAAATCTAGCATCAATCCTAAGCATGAGCCAAACTCCTTCCTCAAGCACTTTAAGGTACTGCACACAGCTCTTGCCATGTGGGCCCTTAACTGTCAGTGGTCACACTGTATTAAGCAACTTCTATGTTCAAGCGTGTGTAACCTCTTGTGTCCCACATGTCTGGATACGAATGAAGTAGTCTTTCATCATTAGGTTAATTGAATGCCACCTGAAGCAGGTGAACGTAATGTGGTCATATGACATTTTCTCATCTCAAGAGTGCTCCATCATCAAAATGAGCTGGGGGGGGGTGAATCCAGTTGTTTTCCAGTGCATCCACTATATTTAAATAATTAATTTTATTTGCATTCTGAGCACTTCTTCTGTTAACAAAGGCTGTTACAGCATTGCAGTGTAGTTTGTTGGACATCCTCCGTATTTTTGCCTACAACTGTGTGTTTTTTTTTTAATCGGCTGTGTGCAGCGTCTGTGTAACTTTGATTGTCTTTCCTCTTGTCCTGCTGCAGAGGAGCTGCCGGCGAGCTGTAAAATGTACCCGCTACACCGAGACAGGTACAAACAAACTGCTGTCTCTGTGCTGTGACCTTGCATAGCAGGGATGGGTGAGATTGCAAGTGGAGAATTTGTACTGTACAAATGATGCTGAGCGTCAGATCACTGATGCTTGACAGTCTACATGAATGCATTTGATTCTATCAGGACGTGTAGTATTGAGACACTGGGAGTCAATCCACCCATCCCTTCTTCATCAAACACTGATTTGCTTCAGATTAAAATTCACCCCCATAGTGTTTATCCTTCCTTCGGTGTCTGTGTGGTTAACAGTAAGACTCGCGGAGCAGAGGTTTCATGCTTGTCATGTTGTGCAGTTGTTATCAACGTGTCTCCTCCTCCCGCTGTCGTCGCCTCGTGTTTCTTTCATCGTGTCAGTTGCTCCATCGCGGCCTGACTGTCATGTACTGTGTGTACCCCCGGGTTGTCTGAAACTGTGCACCGTCTTCCTCCAGCTCTTGGTGTGTTTTGCATGTCAGACCTCCAGCATAACTCCAGCTGCTGCACATGTAATGACTCAGTGGACAGAGAGATGTGGCCTTGTGACTAAAATTCATCAGCAGTCGAATGTGCCAATACCTAATCTGACTCCAATCCAGGCTGACCCACACCCACTGTGTGCTGCAGACAGCATCGTGAAGCCGCCCTGCACGCTCCAGAATGTAACCTGAGTAACTGCGTGAGATAAGAAACGTAGGCTCAAGTGCCATCTGCAATTTCTTATCGGACATATTTTCGTTCAGAAGAAGCTGTATATCATCTGTGGTGTGGAAATACTAAGAAAACGCAGACAAATGCTGCTGATGACGTCAATGCCAAGAAGTCACAAGGTTTTAGACAATGAAGCTCTCACCTGACTGACTGGTGGCGTATTAAGGCATTTAGCCTCTGCTGCATCGTTAACAGTCAATAACACCTTTCAGCTCACTGGCTCATGAGTCAAGCACAAATGGGTGTTAAAGAGTCTGAGGAGGGATGTCGAGACTGCAGTGGAAGTGGTGTCATAGCCCTTCTCTGTTTAGTATGATGGCTTTCAAAGGAGAAGGGAGGTTTACCCTAAAGCTGCTGTAAATATCAATACCTGGATCACAGACAAGCTCATACTTAATGTAAGTTGGCTCATGAGTCTAAATAGCAGAACTCTTCCTCTTAACTCCATGTTGTTGTGTAAGTTAAAGATGAAGTTTGTCACTGAACTCTCTAAACCATCGAACTGCATTTTCCTCTTCTGCACAGACGATGTCTAAACTTTAGTGTCCGCTAATCTGCAACAGAAAGCCTTGAAGACAGTTCAGTGTGTGCGTTCTGCCTGTGGCGGAGGAGAGGCCAGCTGCTCCGTGGGGAGAAGAGCCTCTTAATTGCTGTTTCGGCGGCATCTACAATTGCACGAATACACAGTCATCTCTCTTTATGTTCACTGCATTTCATGGAAGAGAATACAGCGCCTGCAGAGAGCTGCGGTGGAAGATCAGCTCTCTTCTTGACTTTCGTATCACAAATGCAGAAAACACTCTGGCGCCGCCACCTCTTGAGACTGCAGTTAACTTATCAGTGGCCTTCATATAAGCAAGTGCCATGTTCAGCACCACTAGTTAGTTAGTGGCTGTGCAGTGGAGTCTACCTTTAATAATCACAAAACCAAGGTAAAAAGATGAGAAAGAACTTGAACTTGGACGACTGCAGTCCTGGAGTTTTCCTCCCTTTGTGCCAGGAAAATTAGCTGGTGCATGTGCTGGGTTGTCCCGAGCAGCTACGCTATGAGTTAGCGTTTCCCCGTGTTGTGCTATTTTGGTATGTATTGGTTGCGTGTCATGTTGCTGGACTGGGCCAGAGACTTGGTTCAGGAATGTGGACACGGTGCTGCTGGCTCTTTGAGGTCAGAGGAGGCCGATCCTTAAAGGAGAAGTGTTTTCAGGGGAACAAAGGGAAGCTGCCAAAAAGAAAAGCAAAACGCTTTTCCTGTTTCTGTGAAGGCTAAAGTCCCTAAGGGCTCAAAGCCCCACAGGAGGGCTCCAGCTGTGTAGCGTCTTAAAGTGCACATGGTGAAAAACGATGCTCCGCTCATGCACTCAGCTGATTCTCATTTGGACTGAAGGTAATTCCTTTCAGATGCTTTCAGAAACCAGGGCAAACACACTCATATGGGTCGTCACTTCTTATTCAGACAGACAGGCTGGACGCAGGTTTGCCCTCACAGCAACTTTAATGTAGGTGACGGCAACACAAAACCACAGTCTGGTCACATGCTGCGTTACTTGTTCACTTCTTTTTCTCGGAAGGGAAGTAAGTCCTAGAGATGTAAATGGCTGCAGCTCTTGTGCTGTCCTGACTGCTCAGCTGTTTTAAGGTTATTTGCATACGTCTTTATATCGCGTGTTTAATGCCTTTGCTTTGACCTTGGCCTGCCCTCTGTGTCAGGCCTCCTGCCGGTTCAAGTGGGACCAGTAGAACATTCGAGTTTGGCGTCTTATCCCTCCTCCCAGGCCGTTTACGGGCGGCAGAGCTTCCGCGCCGCATTATTTGAGGAATACTTTCGAAGCTGGACTAAAACTCAGCTCATTGACATGGGCTCTGCTCCTGTTCCTCATACTGAACTGAAGGCAGTAACCCCTGAGAATAACAACAGACACTGACACTGTGAGAAATGATGATCTTCATTCACTTCAACTCAGCACGTGTCTATATGAGATGTGTGATCTCAGCGGTTATCAAAGATGCCTGGGCAGTCATTTGAAGCTGAGCATGAAGGAGGCATCCTTGTTCAGAGGAAGTCCAGTGAAGCCTCCTTGTTCTCCGGCTGCTCCCCGTTGAAAAGCTGAGCCCTCCTACTGTCGGGGTTCCAGCTTGTCCAGATGGAGCTATCATAGAAGTCCCTCTGTTTATGGCCTTTGCTTCAGGCTGCAGCCAAATACTGTTGTAGTGTTTTCCTGCCCCTTAGAGGAATTATTTCATCTGTATGAATGTGAGGCTGACAAAGAGTGTGCATGCTCAGCAGAAACCCTTCCAGGAGACAAACTGGGGGAGAAGATGGGCTGTTCCTCTAGCTCAGCCAAATCTCTCATTTCATCTCTCATCTAGTATGTACGCCCATATCCTCAAAAATCATCTGAATGCTCTGGCAATTAATATTTCATGAGGGTTGAGTGTAGCTGACGGCCTGAGGGCTGCGTGCCTCCTCTCCTCTAGCTGGTGTCATTGCGATGCCTTTATTGTGGGTTGTAGAGGATGGTTGGTGGGTTAAAGAATAGCTTTAGCTCCCTTCCTCTGACAGTGGCAGAAGATCAGCTAACGGGTTCATTACATAGTTTACGAAGTTCTCTTTGAGGGTGAGTGTAATCTTTATGTGGCCCGTTGGCACCGAATCAGACTCAGATGGATCAGACGATCCAGCAGTGCCCGTCCCCTGTGGTGGTCGTGCCTTTCGAGGATCGGACCAGGCTGGAGGATTCAGCCCTGTTCCCTTGTCGGTGTGCCTGCCTGGACTCGGAGCCCACCTGTGCTTCCTTCCTAGATGTTCTGTCTTTATTCTGCCTCCTTCACTCTGACCCTGAATTCAGATCAAAAAAGGAGACTGTGCGACCTGTTCATAAACAAAAAAGCTGCTTTGTAGTCAGTTGACGTGAAAAGCAGCTCATAACATTTTCTCAGGTAACTCATTTGATTTTTCACACCGCTCATATCACAGAAAGTTTGAATGTTTAAAAACATTTTTTGGCCGAGCTTCCTGTCGGAACTGAATTGATACAGTGATTAAGTGAGTCTGAGTCTTTTCTCCCCTTTAAACCACACATCTCGGTTTTGGGCTGTAATTTGAGGATATTACTGTCTGTGCCTGACTATACTACTGTAGTCTGGAGAAAATAATTTTTATATCACTGATTGATGTCAAACTTACACATTAATCAGTAATAATAGTGTTTATCATTTGAAAGTAAAATGCTGTACATTAAAGGAGCAAGAAGCAATTTTGTTGGGACAGAGGTCAAAGGTGACATTTTTTTATCTGTGTGCCTCAAACTCTTTGCTTGATTCCTTTCATTATTGTAGAACCATAGTGTTAAGGGAAAAACATTTATATTTTCCAGAACAAAGCACAAAGGGACATTCTGTATGGATTTAGGTTTTTTTTTTTTACTTTCAATATTTTTTATTAGTACAGTTAATCTGTTTGTTTGGCTTCTGAGAGAACGTATTTCATTTGTAATGAAACAGAGTCAGCAGCTTTTACTTGTGAGACCAGAGACCAGGTCCTGCTAGAGCCTTGTTTTGCCATGTTATTGTATTTTAGTATCTTAAACCGCCACTGAAACATTTTCCAGTCTGTCCACAGGATTCTACCTCATTTACTTTTATTCATTATTTACTTCCTGCTGCCCTAGAAATTGGGTTGATACGCTCCCCTTCAGTAATGATGGAACAGTGAGGCCAACTCCTTCATTTCAGGTGTAGACTGAAAACATTTGGGTTTGGCATCAAATGAATAATATGAGAGAAATACCTGGAAATCGAAGTATTGAACTCTTAGTCTCATATTCATGTTTTATTGTCAAATCCAGCAATAAAGGACTATTCTAAAGGAAATGATATCAGTAACTGGATTAGATTCAAGAGCAGCGTTTATTGCTGTCAGCAGATGGGGAGGTGAGTGGCTAGATGCCAAACCTCCAAAGCACACGAATGAGACTCCAGAGACCATGGTCTGCATCCATTGTCCTGTCTGTGCTTAGATTTGTGCAGCAAAAGCATTTTGATACAGAATAGGGAAAGACAGCGTTTTGGGTCTGAGGTCACTGTTGTTTTATACAGTAATGGATCAGAGTGCATCAGCATGTCTGTACATCTAGTGACTACGTGATTTTGAAAAACTATTTATTTATAGATTCATACATGGTACATTTACTTGTAAGATACAGAATATTTCTCAAAACAACATTTGCTGTTCGGTTTATAGTATATACATGGAATTTCTAGGAAAACGGGCGACCACTTAGAGCCTCAAGTAGGACTCAGAGAGGCACACACTCGTTTAGCATCTAAGCAGAAACCAGTTTACTCCATATTTCTGACCCATTTAATTACTGAGCTGTACCGTGAACGCCGTTCCTGCTGCACCCATACGTGGCTGAGTAGCAGGGAGTGTGGATGGAGGAGAAATGGATGGCGGATGTAAGTATGAATAGGAAGAGATTAAAAGCGATTGGTCCAGATCACGTCTCTCTGGATTTTAAGACTTCTGGCTCCAAGCAGGAGGAAGGTGCCTGCAGGAGAGCGAACAGTGGAAAGTAGCATGCGTTCACTCAATCAGTTGCTTTTACGGTACTTAAGTACTTCACTTATACCATGTCCAGGTAATATTATGATAATATTCTATATTTATCAGAGAACCATTACTGACACAATAAGTAGTACTGAAATAATGACTGCAAATTAAGATTCATCAGTAAAGTTGAAACCGATTTGATTCAAATGATGCAAACAATTCCAAAGCCACAGTGTTTACAGTTTTTACATTATGCTGCTAAGATTAAATATTATACAGAAAAATATCAGATTGGACAGTTTCGGATCAAAGCTTGTAGGTTTGCAGTAGTAAGACGGCTGCATACAGATGGGTTCTCTAGCACCCAGCGAATAATGCACAGTGACAGAAAAACCGATAAGTATAATATATTCTCCACCCAGTACAGTACAATACACGAAGTTGAACTAATGCTGTTGGTGAACTTTAAAATCACGTCGCTTGTAAAGTTAATTGAAGAACTGTGGGATTGAGGGTCTTTCATTCGTAAACTGTTGTATATGAGAAGTGATAGGTATAAATCCTTAATGGCAGCTGGATGTTAAGCGAGTATGTGAGAATAGAACCAAACATTAAAGTCACTGTGAGGGCAGAAAAAGCACCTTTTCAACACGTGCTGCTTTTACAGGGGAGCACGCATGCGTGACGAGACAGCAACAGCTAACAAGACCCCTGCTGCTTCCAAGGTCAAGCGCTTAGGTCCCCTCTTCTCAAACGTACAGCTTGTGCGTCTGTAGCGGTGGCTCAGCTTCATCGGGCTCCGCGGAGGTGTGTGCGAAGTGCGTGACACCGGAGCTCCCCGCACTGCACTGCGTCGGCTCAGGCTGTGAAGTGGCTGTGCAGCGATGGCTCTCCCTCACCTCGGGAGGAATTTAATCCAGTTTTAATCTGCTCATATGATCAAACCTCGACATGACGCATCCTGCCTGAGCTGATTAGCGTGGCAGGCCTTTCACGCAGCAGTGTGAAATGAGTGACAACTGGGAGCTGATGAAGAACCCCTGACTGAATTTTGCTTTGATGATAATTCTCATGTTTTTGTCTTATTTTGTTGGGCATATTGTCTTTATTAGTTTCGTTAAAACACATCTTATGATGTTTTGGATCTACTGGATTTATGGATATATGGCTTGGTGATTTGTCATTAAGCAGGGATTTTTCTTTGCATATGTGTCATATCTCTAACTGCTGCCAACCTGGACCTGGGTGATATCTAAATCAGCTTCCTCGGCTGCTATTGTCTATTGTCAGTTATAGGTATGGTAATCTGTGAAAACATAACAGCTATTGTTTGTATGCAAATCTATAGTAATTCCAACCAAACCCAGCAGGAACAATGCTTCATTTGTTGAGCGTTGACCTATATAAATAGTTATTTCTCTTACTTAGACAAAGAACAGAACTCGCAGCGCACATTATCCTCGTTAACGTCGGTATGTAATTGACTTGAGATGTGAACGGCTCATTACATGCACTGACATTATTCAAACGCTATTAGCTGTCTAATGTTGCATGACTTCCCCGAAGTGCCCGTGTAGTCCCTCAGTCCTGTGTCGGCCCCACAGGACACGACGAGCTCTGGGTCTTCTTCATTTGTAGCAGTGGGTTCATTACACCAATAGAGCATCACTGACCTCAGGCCACCGAAGTTTGCTCTCACTCACAAAGGAAATAATCGTGATGTTGAATACAGAGCTTTAGCCTTTTGGATATGAATGGTGAACTCAAACGGCTCCTGTGTCTGAGATATGTATCTGCACCAGGGTTGCTAAAAAGGTTTCATGCTTTTGAATTTATATGAATAGAGCAAATAGTATATTTATATATGTTTTACAAAATAAAAGCACCACAGCTCTACTTACACTAAAGGTCAATGTCAGTAGTATAGCGTCATGTGCCGCGTCAGTGTGAGCACCGACAGCTCAGTTATTTGCAACCAGTCCACTTTTTTTCAAACAGTATTATTCCAGCTGGGTTTTTTGAGCAACACCTGCAGATTTCCACCTGCTGTGTTTACGGGTTGACTGACTGGCAGATGTCACTTGTCAAACTAGAATCAGGATCGGCTTCAATGACCAGCTATGTTTATGAATCTTGCTGTTGGAAACGTCAGTTTACTCGCACAAAGTCCACATATCAGCGTTTGGGGAAAATGCGCAGCAAGGATCGGGTGGAAAGGCTAATACGTAGATAGCGTGTGATTGGTGTGGGGAGCACAAACCCTTCATGTCTGTGTATAATAATATGAATCCACTTTGCATTAGACTTCAAAATTGAAATTGTTTTCCAAAGCTGGCTCATCTTTATATTCATATATTTTTCTCCCTGAGGTGAATTCTTCTGAAGACAGTCTGGCTCAGTGAGCAGTGTCACAGACAGATTTATGTCTCTTTAAAAAAATGGGCACGTAACACTTGACCTCAGGCTCGCCTAGCGAGGAGACGAGTGACAAACGAAGAGGCCTGATGAAAGCAACGCTGACGTGCACACTGTTCGTGTTCAGGACCGATGATTCAATCAACCGAATTTAAGTTCATATATTCCCTTTTTTGTTTTGGTTTTTAAGGGAGCAGCCCATCTTCAGCGCCAAAGCTCATGTCTTCCAGATCGACCCGGCCACCAAACGCAACTGGCTGCCGGCCAGCAAACACGCCGTCACCGTGTCCTTCTTCTACGACGCCAGCCGCAATGTCTACCGCATCATCAGCGTGGGTGGGACTAAGGTGACAGCTCAACACGCTTGGCAGATCATCTCGTCGTACACATAGATACACGTATTTGGCCTCATTTAAACAGTCCTGTGGATGATTACATTAACGTACAGGTCAGAAGCTTTGTGGGTCACAAACAGACCAGCTGCTGCCGGTTGGGAAATGCTACGCTTTTCATAGATTAGAGCACGACGGTGTGGCAGCAGAGACATAGTAGACAATGTACACATTATTACTATTGTTGTTATCTGGTAAAGACATAAAAAAAACCACACAATTCATTAGCCAGTTGAATATTTATAACAGAGCCATATTTGTGCTGCATCCACAGCAGCACTAAAGCACCTGGGAGTCCCAGCGCTAACAGGGTATCTTATTAGCACCAATATGAAACGTGGAGAAAAGCACAGCGCTTTGTTGAGAGCAGCCTGTGCCAAGTTATCGCCCAGAGACTGGAGGCTCTTGGAGAGGAGACCAAAGAAATCTACACTTGGCAAGAAATCCACCTGATCACGCTGCTCACTCGAGGACGTTACAGATCACCGCGCACCACAACAAGCTTTTTCACTTTGCTCTCTTTCCTCCTGTCTTCTGGCAGTTACTCGTTTTGTCTTTATATGCACGCAGCGAATTCTCCAGTTGACCGGCATAATGCTTACTTCCCTGGAAGAATCACAGCTGCAGAGGCTTCAGGTTGAAAAGACTATAAAATCTAGATGCGCCTCTGTTCTTATTAATATCCTGTATTTTCTATGCCAGGTCATGCTGTTTATTGCAGTACCCACCTTTCCTACTGAAATCATTTGCTTACTTCGTCACTTACTTTATTGCTCCGAATTCAGGCTATCATCAACAGCACCATCACCCCCAACATGACCTTCACCAAAACCTCCCAGAAGTTTGGCCAGTGGGCGGACAGCCGGGCCAACACCGTCTACGGCCTGGGCTTCTCCACAGAGCAGCAGCTGCAGCAGGTAAACGGCTCTCGCACACACACCGCTACCTTCCAAACAAAATCAAAGCGAAAGAGACTTTTGGTTATTATTCATTACCTCAAGCAAAGAAGCAGCCAGATTAAGAACAGGAGAACATTATTGTGTGTGTGCACAATGAAGCTTCGGGATGAGACTCAACGTGTGTGTGTCTTGCAGTTGTGATTTTTCTTTCCGTGTGACTTCTTCTCTTGCTGCACCCACAGTTTGCAGATCAGTTTAAAGAGGTGAAGGAGGCAGCGCGTCTGGCCAGAGAGAAATCCCAGGAGAGGTTTGACCTGGCTCACCCTGCGTTCAGTATTGCAGCGCCACAGGTAACGCACAGCACACTCTTAACTCTTAACTGTTTCGTGCTGATTGGAGCGTTTCCTGGACAGAAAATGGAAACTTCTCATATTTTTACGTGAATAATAAGTAAACAAGGTAGGTATCAGGTCTAACATTGTACATTGGGTTTATTTTCATCTGCTGCATCGTTGTTTGTCTGTGAGTCTTTACACTTAGTTTAAATTGCCCTTACATCTGAATGGGGACTTGATGTGAAGGATGGCACTAATCGAACTTGTGACCTTGAGGGGAACTTGATGGTCTTTGCATCTATACCCAGAGCAGAGCAGACGTTCATTCCAGTGAACTCAGTGACTTCGTTTCTATTTTAAACATATAGTACAAAATGAGGATTAGATGGATCCCCATCTGGCTGCTCTATTATTCCCCCATTGGTTAACTCCATTAAAAGATTTCATGCATGACAAATGGAGATGGGAGGCAGAAAGCTGACGTTGGAGGTGTTTGGAGGGGCAACGATGGCCAGGGCTCAAAGAAAGAAGAATGAGGTATCAGTAGAATAAGGAGGAAAGAGTGGAGGTGGGCGAGAGGGAGAGGGAGAGTGGCTGAGTCATTTATAATTGAGAGGAATGTGGCTGCTGCTGTTGAAAGGACAATGGCCAGCTTTCATCCTGCCAATGTCTGAGATTTCTTGGTGGATTCAATAACTCAGGTTGAGTTGGATGAGTGAAAGTTTACCTGCACTTGGAGGCAATGGAAACTTTTTGTTCTTCAGATTTTGTCCCTCATGAAAGATGCCCTGTGATGACAGGTAGCCAGTAAGAGACAGAGGGATATTTACTGGGGACCATTCTCTGACTTTTAAAGCATCAACGTTGTTGTAGCTGTGATTCACTCATTGAAACAGGCTGTGAACAGCTTTGCATATAAACTTGGTTTTCTTATATCTGCCAGGTATTAGCATAAAGGATTGTGTTGTAGATTTAAAACAGAGTCAAGTTAAGTCTCACAAAGAGCGAGAGATAAGAGCTGGTGTTTTGTCTTGTCTGTTTGTTTGGCCTGGAAACAACAGCGTAGACATCAATAGCAAGAAGGTCAACAAGACTAGAGTCCAGAGCAACACTAATATTTCATCAAATCCGCCGACATTTAATCACAAACCTTTATTACCTTTTGTTTTCAATGCTGCCATGAAACTAATATCAGTTTTTGCACAGTTGCTGGTCTATGCAGCACAGAAACAAGTCTGACACGAAGGTCAAAGGTCGGAGAAGCAGCAAAGCAGCAACAAAATATGCTCCTGCTGCCGGTCTGAACGTTTGGGACGCACTGTCCACAGCAGCACACTCTTTGTTCAAAGACAGTAAACCCTTTCAAGTTTCACACATCTTGTATTGTCGACACTGCAATTGTTGCAAGTTGAAATGTGTGTAATGAGGTTTTTGCCTTTGCGTGTCCCTACTTGTCAGACAAGAGCTGCTTTCAAGAGCCAGTTCAGAACAGTGTTAAAAGCACTCACACGCATAGATGCTCATTTAAAAGATGCTCACAATTAACTTTTTTTTTTTTCATTTTGTTCAAGTTGAACTACAGGTGTATTTTCAGCTAAATGTTCTTGACTCCTTTTACAGGCAGTGATCCCAGGCTAGATTATTATCAGAGGTTGTTGCAGTACTCGAGTACGTGAGTTAAAAGGTTTGAGATCAGTTAGAAATGTCTGTTTATGAAAGAAAAGCAAATGCAAAAGTGACCAGAAATACAACCATGCACACAATGTTAATATGTCCATACTTGTACTTCTGTACTTTTTGAGCTGAAAATGGGTGTAGGAATATTAACACAGGCTTATAGAGGCTCCTCATCACTCAGTTAATTATGTTAGCACAGACGTAGTAGTGTTTCACCAAGGCTGCAAGAAAAAAAGTTTCTCAAAGTGTGAATAAATGTGGAAAATAGAAAATAATGTGATCAATTCTCACAATGGTGAGGAAATAAGGTACGAAAGGGTTAAATCGGTGCACTTTCAGTGTGATATCCAATACTGAGAGGTCGGACTTCAAGGTCAGCAATAGACCAGCAAACACACAGGTTGCGTCCTGTTACCACAGCAACCAGGACCTTTGCAGGAACACACACACACTGAGCACATAACCACACGGCTGTGCATACATGCATGTTAATCGATTAGTCAACACACACACATACAGACAAACACGTGCTGGACAAAGCTCCAGGGTCAGAATTGGTGAGTGGCGAGCAGCCTGTGTTCTGAGGTGCTCATCAGACAGCAGTCATTGATTTTGTGTCTGGCAGTAAACACAGAGGTGTTGTTGGGGTTGTTATCACATGTTCTGAGTCACAGCTGACTGTTGTAAACACTTTGGTGGTGACTGTCCGAATCCATGTAATAAACAAATGAAACCAAATCAGAGCAGTTGTGGAGTGTAAGTGCATGGTGGTATTGTACAGTAACAGTAGCTAAGCATTGACAAAGCTATTAAAGCCATTAAAGACCATGAGGCTTTTATTTCAGCTTTTCTACAAACATATTGCAATAGAGGAAAAACAAGAAATATCACTTACTTTTTGAAAATCAAACTGTACAAGAAGACAAAGTTTACTGCCAAATGCTGGAAGCACAATGCCAAATAGACATATGATACTGGAGAAGCTGTGGCACGGTGAGCATTACCTCCGGCCACTCGCCATCCACGGTGCTGCAGAGCCCTACCTCTGCAGCCTCGGGCTCCGCAGAGCACACCCTCTGCCTCTGATGTGTGCAAAGCAGCAGGGGATCTGCAGGCAGTAAAGCCTGAGTGTTCAGACTTATTTACACAGCTCAGAGATAAGATGGAGGCGAACGGTGGAGTCGGTGAGATAGTGAAAAACAGAACATTACAGCGAGAACTGTCAAGCTGACAAAAGCAAACAGATTATAAATGGATTTATGCAGAAAACAAATAAAACAATAACCTATGTATAATGAGATGAGTTATTGGCCACAGTTGGAGAAAGAAAGCGCTCAATCCTTGATTACCTAATTATTTTAGTATAAAAGATTTAAAAACAAAAAACCCTCACAGATGGACACAATCACTTGGTTGAAGAACATTAGAACCAGAATCTTAATAAGATGCAAAACTGTTAGACTATAACTCCAATGATGCACATGTGCATAAGGGAATAAATATATATACATAAAATGACTGCACAGAAAGCCTTGAAGTGGAGAGGGGTCATGAGGATTTTTAATTTAATCAAGCTCAAAGCTAAAATCACTTCAAAGCTCGTTTGTGTCATTGATGGCATTTGAATTTGTGTGACTGACAGTAAAACACCCGGGAATCACTGAGCTATGCAGCGAACGTACTAAACGCGCGTCTGCCAGTAAGTCAAGTGAAGATCAGAATAAGCACAGAATGACTGTGTAGGATGCTGCTTCCCTCCTCTGACGGCTACCTGCTGTCATTTCTTCACACCTACTGAATTCAGCTCTTCTCTCTGCGTCTCCTCCAATGTACTGTAGAAATACCGGCCATCAATATTTAAAGCCAAAGACGTGGCATTAAAAACACACAAAAAGAAGTGTGTGTGTGTGTTTGTGGAGGGATGATGCTTCAAAAGGCACCTAAGCGTGTACAGTACCTCAGATGCATGGACGCATAAATAAGTAAACATAGAGGGGGGGGGGGGGGGGGGGGGGGGGGGGGTGTAGAAACAGGAGCTTTATAAAGCTGAGGGACCAAATGGACTGAGGCCTGAATAAATAAATAAACAATTTAGATCTACTTGAGACAGTGGTGCAGAGACATCATGATGAAAGCTCTCAGGAAAGTTGCTCTGTATTTAGCAAGTGGGCTCCCATTGATTACAAAAGAGCCTAATAAGTTTTAAAGTGGCTGCTTTGGGGGTTTTATGTGTGGGTAGATCGTATATTGCAGAGTATTCTGTTTAATTATTTCACTTTGTGGTAACGTGAAGAATGTATTCAATCTCAGTCTTCTTGTTGCTAAGCGCTCAGAGCTGGTGTGTTTCCCAGGGATCCCTCATCACTCAGTGTGGGTGGGACTCGGATCGCTTCTTATTCTGGTCCAACACATTTGTTTCATTTCATTTGTGGGTTCAGCCTTCATTTGCAGCCACGGCTGTAAAATTAGCTCCTGTGCAGAAACTAAGCTCAATGATGGATCATTATGTTGTCAAATTAATACTGCTAATAACTATCTTTGTCTTCCTGCGCTGCTTTCCTGATGCACCGTGGGGCCACGTTCATCTCCCAGCTCTCTCAGGTGCGTGGACGCACGCTCTCCACCCCACATTTGAAAGACAATGCAAACGCAACCATCTTCTTTTGTGTGAGGGACTGCAGTGTTCATAGAGTTAGTGTTGCACAGACGCGCTCAATAATTCATCCGGACTCTCATCCAGGTTCATTTTAGAACAACTGTACTTTAGAACACAGCTGGCATCTGCTATAAGAAAGTTTTCAAACAGTAATACAAAGTGTGATTTATTCTATTATGTAATACATTTAATCATTTGGCTCCATGGAGTTAAATCTTTCCCGGGTTACCTTTATCACATTGTATTCCTATTATCAAATATCCCCCTGAGCAGAGTTTGTCCTTTAAATGAGGAAAATCCAACTCTGGCTCATTAGTAGCTGGTTGTTTGCATGTGTATGCTCCTCTGTCTTTGCCTTGTTTCTGCTCAGCTTGTTAGAGAACATGTGAAATTTGCAGCAAAACCGTAAACCCAGTTATGATTTAAACATGATCCGCTGTTTGAATTATTCAAGTGTACATACAGCCGATCTGCTGGCTTTGGGGGTCGGACTGTAGTTTTCCTAGCACTGAAGTTCGCTGCTGGACACAGGGCTCATCCACGCTGTGTGTTTTATTCCCATTCCATGAGGACAGACAGAGAGCTGCTGAGTCCTCAGGGGAATTCAGTCAGACTCACTGAAATTAATTATACAGGGTTTTTCTACAGTAAGTGCAGGATTGTATTACTTCAGGTTCAGGTTTCTGTGCAGAAAGAAGACGTCAGAAAGCGACGGGGTCAGAAATGCTCCTGTGCTTTTTCAACTGCACTCATTTAAATGTTAGACTTTTCAGCCCACAGCCTCAAACTGAGCACAGAGCTTCAAAAGGCTGATTCAAACAAGCAATGAAAATATCAAAGCAGGCTGCTTAGACTGGAGTCAAGCCATCTGCAATATCTGATATCACAGTTGAAGTGACACGGCAGGAAGATGAACGTTTTTCTTACTTCGCCATCATTCAGTTTACTGAACATTATTGTTTATTTTACAAAAATCCTAATGAGGTAGCAAGCAAAGGCAAATGCAGCAGAGTGATGTTACTGATATACTGGTTTATTAATGCAAAAAATGTGAATGAATATGAAGGCCTGACTCACATCTCCTAGCAACCACGTCTGCTCACAACCCAACGCCCAGTGAACAATGTGAACATTGTTTCTCGTATCCAGATCCATCCATTTCTAAACTAAAGGTCGGATGGTGAGACACCAACATCAGATACGCAGCTTGAAGCACAAAACACAAACCAGTAACTGGCCCCTGATTAAAAATCCTAATATAATGAATGTTTTCAGCCTGAAAGTTCTTCCTTATAATAATATCTCACTCTGTTACTGTATGTGTAACTGCATCAGCAAGGAGTCTGTAACTGAATCTATTGACTTGGCAGATAAAAGCTTTCATGATCCCATGACAGTGGAGGAAGCATCCGCTGCGGAGGCCCTTTTAATTTGAGTTAAAGCTGCAGCGCAACTACTGAATGTTTCTTAATTTGACTATTTGAAGATGATGTTAACATGTAAATAGGTTTGAGTCAAAGATTAAAAGTCACAAGTTAATTAAATCAGCCTGCCCCGCTTACAGCCAGATGCCAAGCTTGTGTTCATTCACGCACAGACACCGGATGAACCCGTGGAACAAATAACGGCACTTCAGTCATTCCTTGTTGAGTCAGAATCCAGTCGGACTCTGCGAAGGGAACACAGCTGGGCTCCACACATAGCTGCTCGCGCTGCGTGAGGCCTGTTCACAGGAGCCCAGATGGGACATATCAAGCACTGACAGGTTGACTTCTGGCCAGTGTTCTGCCGCGTCTTTCAGTGTTCAGGCATCAGGTCTGAAAATAGAGACACTACTGAATCTGACAGAGCCTCAGAGCCCAAATCAAATTTATTGAGCTTAATTTTGAATCAACATCATGTACGATCAGTGATATATAGAGGTGCCTATTTTGTCCTATCAGAATTTAATTAAATTTAGAAAACCCGCTCTGAGTATAAATATGAACCATCCTAAGAGGACTGGAGAACTGACTGTGGTCCCTATCGATTTCCCGACACTTACACA
Organism: Macropodus opercularis; assembly: GCA_030770545.1. NCBI lineage: Eukaryota > Metazoa > Chordata > Actinopteri > Anabantiformes > Osphronemidae > Macropodus > Macropodus opercularis. The sequence goes on from CM061092.1 coordinate 6,538,036, forward strand.
GTAGGTGTTGGTGTGTTTAGTCTTTTCTCCTTCTTTGGTTTTCCTAAAAGCGTGAAGTCTGCTGGGAATCTGGGGATATCTATGATAAGCTAAGCTTTGCTGACGTCTCCGCCATCTCTCTACTCTCTACTGGCTACTGCCAGGCCCTGCTCGCAGCAGCCGACCAACCTGTGCAATTAAACCTGTCCAGCTGATTTAAAAATGCGTTTGCTTCCAGTGACTCTTTCCTGACTAGCTCCCTGTTCCTCGTGTTGTCTTTCTAGGAGATGTCAGAGGAGCGTCACTCCCCTCCGCTGCTGACAGTTAACGGACCGGGTGAGGAAAAGCTGTTTCGCAGTAAGAGCGCTGAAGTGGAGCTGACTGTAGAGAAGGAGAGGGTCAAGAAGATGTTGTCTGAAGGGTAATGACGGCCACCTTTTTTCTATTTTTCAGCAAAAAAAACTGCCGTGAACCAGCGGATTGCAGTTGAGAGGAAAATAATGTCATAGACTGAACACGATGAGTGATCAGAAAATATAATACGGTGTTTCAGCTATAACCAGTATATGATTAAATCTGATTTAACAACACAAAAAGAAGAAACACTATGCAGGGAGAGTTTATGCCCTGGAGTTTGGCTTGCAGCAACTATACAGCACAAGAATAAAAACAATGATCCATAAAACTCAAAGCACACACATAAAATATACATTAAAATCAAATAAGAGAGAGCAGCAGATGTGTCTGTGTGTGTGTGATTACTGCATAGGTTGCAACTCAGCGTCTGATCCACATTGTGGCCACGTGAACAGACGTAAACGGCCAAATCGGTTTAGACTAATTACTCCCACTGCTACATATCTTTCATGAGAAACGATGATCGTAGGCCATTAAACTGAAAGGCATTTGAAATGGTGTTTACCTTTTGCAGAGCTTCACAAAACCTCCATGTGTTGGTGTTATTCAATATGTTAATGCAATGTGTTTCTCAGAACTGTTTTATTCAAATGACCCCAGTGACAGATTTTGTAAATATCATTTAAATGTCAAAAAAGACATCCGTGTCCACAAAAGCGACTCGTTAGTGCTCTGGCTAATGGCCTTTCCACAAACATTCACTAAAAAACGTTCACCGCGTTGAAGATTTCGCTCGTACTAACAGAAAACTAATGACATCCTCAGCACCAGGAGCTAGTTTCATATGAGAGCTGCCAGCACAAAACAAAAAATCTATCGCAAGGTTGAAATGAGCTGTTTTTCATTTCCATCTGTGACGTGTGGCTGCAGCATCACATCCACACCAGCTGGAGATCCTGGTGCCCATATGATCACTTTTCCATACAGGGAGAGAGACTAAAGCTGAAGAACCTGCCTTAGCACCATTTACTGTACTTGTCATCTTCCTTTTGTTTCCCTGTGTCTGACTAATGGAATCATGATCAGCTAATCAGGAACTAATGAGATCAAGATAAATGAGTTTTACTTGAACATAGTCACAAAGAGCTTGTGGAGCGTATGACGTGTTGATGGATAGAGGATAACTCTTGGGAAAAGGAAGGAGGGATCATATTTCTATGGACAGACAACAGACGTGATTCTAAAACTACAGCAACTAAAGACTAAATAATATTCAACAAGAGGCTTGGTGTTGTGCAGAAAATAAAGAGATGGAGACTTGTCAGTGCTGCGGTTGCCTACAACCAGGAATGGATGCTACTAAATTAGAGTAATTGCTTGACTCGTAGTTGGGACTAAAAGTCAGGAGAAACAAATTTTATGCTTAAGAGCAGTGAGTGAGTGCTCTGCTCTAAAAACACAACTCAGCCCTATTAGACTGTTCTGCCTCCTCTTCTGTTTTTATTGTAAAGTATCACAGAAGAGCTGCACTGGTGAGTCACACTGCAAACATTTTCCAACTGAGCAGAAAGTGTAGTCTGCTCAGAAAGTATGCAACAGGTGGAGACTGCCTGGTTCTGCAGTTACTGCGTGTGTGTTGTTTTAGAGAACGTAGAAGAATAAACTTGTCTAAATCAACCCGACGGATTTATGGCTCGGTGTCATCGCACTTCATGCTGTTTTTTACGTGTCTCTGTACTTTGGGACCAACCAGGCTTTATTGGTGCTACATTTAATAAGCTTATAATACTGCCCATTACGTTGGTCAGTATCACTCAACCTCCTATCTGAGACCAGGAAGCAGGAAACACTCGTCCTTGCCTACTTTACAAGCTGTTATCCAAGCGATTTCGTTTTATGATTGTTATGAGGCTTTTTCCTGCTGTTGCTATGGTGAGTAACTTTATGGTTGCCAAGCTGTTAGTTTGGTCGTCATGGCGAAGTATGAAATCCTTAACTCTGTCTTCTCATGTGAAAGCCCTTTGGTTTATTAAATACCCCCACTGGATTCTGACCTTTATGAGAACACTGCATCTCTCATTCCCACATTTTGATGAAGTAGAACATTTTACCCAGATAACTTTACACCCAGGGCAGTTTTTTTTTTTTTTTGGCCTGTTTGTTCAGAGGGTATTTGTTCATGCTGCCATGTTGTCTTCATAAATGCACCGATAAACAGAAATAACCAATATATTGACTGATATGATAAATAACTATTTTCACTTTCACATTTAAAGCTAGAATTTGTATATAAATAATTTGCATCAAAGTGGACATTTCTTATCTTCAGGTCCATGTGTGAGATAAACCTGGAGGCTGAGCTCTTCACTCTGCAGGACAGTAACGCCAAGCTGGTGGCCGCGCTCCAGGAAGCCAACAGCAGCGTGGACATGTGGAAGAAACAGCTGGCAGAATACCAAGAGGAGACCGATTGCCTCCGAGACCAGGTGAGCATGTCGCCTTCAAGCTTTATAACTTTATGCTGCAACGCCCCTGCAGTTTGTAGTATGTAATGCGCGAATGTCCCTGGACAGCCTTCAGTGCTGAGTTTTCCCATGTGATGCTTCCTGTCAGTCATTTCATCCCCAAAAGAACAAATTTGTCCTCCAGCAAAGCCTTCAAACTCAAGTTTATAAATCATTTTGTCACGTCCCTCCTTTTTATTTAGGGCATTTGCATCAGCTGCACCGTAGCTTGAATATCCAACAGATCATTTATAAAAAATGAAACCATAGCTCCTTATCTTACAGGCTTAAATACAGTAAAATTCACATCATCGACAATAATGAGAATGCTTGTACATAGGTAAATGTGTGTTTCATGAGTCTTTGGAAATAGCATGTTTATAGCAGCTTCCTGATTTCCACGCCCTATGTGACACGTCACAGATAAGAAATGGATGTGAATTTTTTAATTTTTTTTTTATTCAAACATCTCTGAGTTTAACATTAAACCCTCACAAGGGTTCGGTCTGTTGCAAACTGCAGATGCATTTTTTTATCCAGACCCCTCGGTGGGATATTTCTGTTGACAGACTCCCGTGATAATCTCAGGGGCCAGAATGCAGACATTTCATCTTTAATTTAGGGAGAGAAAATTACGCCCTTGGTCAAGCTTAACAAGCCGTCTTTGATGCGACAGAAGTGCTGCCGCATCCGGCCTGCAATGAAACTATTATCACCAGTGACAGAGGACCGGCCTTTTATTTTCAGCCTGCGTTGTTGTTTGATTTGTGTGTACGCGTCCAGGTGAAGGTTCCTCCCAGAAAGACACACGCGCTGCCGCAAAGTCAACCAGGTGGCTAGAAGTAGAGCAGGCCTCCAGGGTTTGGCAATGGGATGTTTAAGGGGGGAAGGGATATTTTTTATTTATTTATTTATTTATTTTTGGGATAGGACACCCCACGCCGCTCACCCCCACCTCCCCCTCCTGTCCCAGTTAGAGGAAGAAGATAAATCACCGTAGGAGCAGAAGGAGAGAGGTTGGCTGGCATTTTCTCCCTCGTCGCGCTCGCAGCTTTAACCATGTTTGTGATGATCCGCCGCAGAAAGGCTCTGGCTTTATTTTCTGGGTTTCTGGGTTGACTCTGACCCCTGAAATGTTAACAGCAGTTGCTGGGTGTTACTTAGGCAGCACCACTTAATTTTTAAAATAACAAAGCGGCTTATTGATTTACAGGCCGCTAACAAGTAAATGACGTGACATGATGCAGCAGACTGTGGCTTTTTGAAATAACCCTGTTTAGTGCTTTAAATCACAGAAAGACAATAAAGCAAGTAATGAATTGATAGGCCTTACGCATATATGCAATATATTTACAATCACTGGATTTTAAGTGACCTGTCTATTGAGACTAAAACATTCTTGGGAATAAAGTTAAAAGATGGGATTTTTCTGGCCGTGTACATTCGTGCGTGATGTGAAGGATGCAGGGGGCCTCTGGGGACACTAGCTGTCACATAGGGAGTGGGCAGAATGGACCACACATCCCTTCAACCCGTGGCAGTTTTCTGAAGCCTGGATGTCGTGCGACATCTAAGCTGAGTTTCCATGAAGAGCCACTTTGAAAGTGCAACACAGATGCAGAAGGGAGGGAAAAGGAAATGCAGCAGGAAAGCTCCTCTCCCTTCCAACACATTTACATTTTGCACATTTGGCTGATGCAGTTTTTCGTTTTTGGTTTTGGCAGTTTTGCTTAAATCATTCAACTGTCACTTCTAATGTGTCTTTATTGATGCTTATCAACAGCCAAACTACCAGTCAGCAGCTTTCATCTCCACCATTGGGTAATTAGGCCACACTGATGTGCAGACATTAATTTAAGTCAATTAATTAAGGCAATGCACATGATATTTGGACTGTCAAAGCATTTAATCAGATTTTATTACTGGTTTTGCCAGAAATGTGCATTTGAAAGTCAGTAGAGCTAATTGCTAAGTGCTCAGTCAGTGTCAGTGCCGGCTGGTCACTCACTGTCGTTGACTTTTCCATTAGATAAATTGATCAGATGGGGAAAATATGCCGCTTGACTTTTCAAGATCACATTTGTCTTGCAATTTAATAAAAGATGATGATTTTAATACTGTGCGTGTGTAGTCAAGTCAAGAGAAACGAGACGAATGGCCTTGATGTATTTGAGATAGCAAAGCAGAATGATGCATGATGGGGGCTGATAATGACACTTTATCAGCTGTGAAAATCCCTTCACATAATATACTGTTTGTGTGTGTGGGTGGGTGAATCTCGCTGCTGATTTAAAATGTACAACATGTCCGTGTTATACGTGTTGGTATTATTGCATTTCCGTGTCGCCGCTGTTATATTGAAGCATTAACGATAATTCTGCTGGTCTCTGTGTTTGGAGGTTAGAGGCCACATGGTGTCGTCTGATCTTCATCAGATTTATAAAATATGAAAGCCTAGTCATCAGAACGCATCTTTCTCATTATAATGCATTTTTGTTTGGCACCTTTATTTTACCTAACTAACGAACCAAGTTCAGGTCACAGCGGCCGCGTAGAGTGAGAAATGCAACGACAAACGTAAGAGTTGTTGAGAGATGTTTGGATTTGCTGTTGTTCGCTGTATAAAATGACTTTTATAAATCAGGTTTTTCTGTGTGTGGTCCAGGTTGCAGAGCTGGAGGCCCAGCTGGGGCATCCTGCTGCCGGTCAGGCTGGCAGAGAGGAGCTGAAGCGGTCGCTGGAGGAGCTGGAGGCCCTCCTGAAGGCCAAAGACCAGGTAAGTCACCTCGTTCAGTCGCTGCTCTGCACATTGTCTGAAACTAAACTAAAGGAAGACACATAACCAGCAATAGGTTGAACTTGAAGTGCAAGTGTCACCTCTGTACATAACCTTTAAGGCTCTTTAAGACATTTACTCACTGTAAGAAAATGTGTTTTTAAGAAAAAAAACAAGTTGACATAAACATAAGAGAACGTTTTTGATCGTTATACTTTGGTCGGGATGAGTGGCGATAAAATGTTCCTACTTGAGACACGATGCACCTGCACATTAACAGTGGTCATGAATTAACACCTTTGGGATTCACCTTCAAATGCTTCCCTTCCTGTTTTAATTTGACTGAAGGCAGGTCCAGTGTCATCTTTATTGTTTTGGCAGTGTCCATCAGACAAACGCTGGGTTCCATCAGACAAGTCAGCTTCTCAGAATATAGCGAAAGAGTCATTGAAAGCAGCTTCTTGACCTCAAGCCTCGTTAACGGAACCTCGCCTGTCCCCTCATTTAAACAAGCTAAGGTGACGAATCATGGAGCAGAACCCGGGCTGCTGTACCGTAAACGTCTCAAACTGATTCTACAGCTATGTCTACTTTTAGATTGTGATGCAAAACAAGCGATGGCTCCATACTCAGATGCAGTGGGGTGGTGGGTGTGTGGGTACAAGGCAGGTATGACACCACAGTTATGTGTAAAATGCCCGTGTTTTCAGGAAATCCAGAGTCTACAGAGCAAGAAAACAGATGTGGGCGAACTAGAGAAGGAGAGAGAGGAGGCCATGCAGAGACTCCAGGTGAGCTAACGGGTGTCTCGTTTTCTACGTTAGGATCTATTTTGTCATATGACGGATTGTATTGCAGAATTGTCAGACATTTTCTTTTACTATTGCTTTGCTTTGCTTTTTTGTCATTTGTTCAGTTTAGTTCAAGTCTCAGACTAGATCACTGTGTTTGTTCTTGTTGAGATATTTAAAGGTCAACGGCCTCTGTTAATTATATACTATACTTATATACTACTATACTATGTAACATATTCAACAAAGGGAATTACGCATCACAATACTTCTATATATTATATTAACACACATAAAAGCGGGTTAAAGACAGCCTGACATCCATTCATTTTACAAGAGAACCTCCTAAGAACACAGTGAACAGACAAACAGTGAAATAGTCAGACCCATTACTCGGTATTTATACCTGTGATAAAGTGCAACTGAATGCATTCTGAGAAAAGGCTGTTTTGCCTTTTCTTCCTAATTTCTGCCCTTATAAAAATGTGTGCATTTAATTTCAAATGATTATTATATAAAGTAAAAAACTGCCTACAAACTGCCCTTTAAGGCAGCCGTATTTGTGTCTTCTTCACCGTGTCAGCTGTATTTCTTCATATTGCCCATCAATGCCCTGTGGTAAGAGAAAGCCCATCTCAGGTTTACAGAATGCGCAGCAGCTTTGAGCTGGTTTCTTCTGTTCTCTAAACCAGACAGCTCAACTAATGGAAAATCAAAGTATCGATATTGTTCCTAAAAAAGAGACGGCACCACTCAGAGCATCTGCAGCAGAGAATCGTTACAGGTGAACCGGGCACTTCAAGGAGAAAACAAATTGTGTGGAATTTCTATGTTAATGCAGGCGATTATGCCTGATGAATATTGCATAGCCTTTATTAGGTCCTCCGTCATACTGAGTAGTGGTGTCAGTTGTGAATTATGCGTATTCATAGGTGACCTTTGCCGTCCTTGTGTTCATTCCGTAATCTGTTAATCAGTGCATTAACCTCATGAAACACAAATTGCACATTTAAATTTTTAAGAAAATAAACCTGATAGGAGATTCTCTATAAACTGCAGTCAGCAGCCACACAAAACACTGGACAGTAGGCATAGAGGTAGTAATACAGGAAACCGTACAGACAGAGCAGAGAGGGCACTGCATTAACAACCCTTCCTGTGTGTGTAGGATCTGGAGAGGCGAAATGCGGAGCTGGAGGAACGGGTTCAGAGCACTGAGAAGGTGCTGGCCTCCAATCAGGAGGAGCAGGTGCAGGCGGAGGTCGAGGTCAAACGCGTCATTGAGGTTTTGGACGTCAAAATCTGCGACCTGAACAACCTGAGACAGAGCCTGGCAAAACTCATCGATAAATAGCCACAGCTGCAGTTGGGCTGCATCTCCACAGACAGAGCTGGTCTCATATCATTTGGCCTTGATTGGTGGTTTCAGTGGTGGTGCGGCTCAGAGAAATCGAAGCAACATGGAGGAAAACGCACAGGTGTGTACCTTCATGAATCTCTGAAGCCGCGAAGAGGTGCCATGTACAGAATAATAATAAATCTGTATGGTGAATAATCGGCAAAATAATAAAGCAGCCTTTTAATTTAGCTTTAATCATCATGAATTCGTGACAGTAAGGTCTACTTGGCTACAGCTAGTTGCTTTTCCGTGTCTCATCAGCTGCATGTTCGTCATGTTGTGATTGGTGCCATAACAATCCAGCGTCTTCGTTGTAAAATGTGACCTGAGGTTTCTTAGTCTAAAACAGCTGATGGGAGGCTACAAGCTGGTCTTTTAATGATGGTCTCATTTGTTTATGGTAATTCTGATACTTCAAAATGAGTGAGGTGTTAATTTAATTATAGCAACACGCAGTATTACACAAAGACATGGACTTCAATCACAACACATTTTAAGCTGTGTTAGAGGATGTTTTACTTGTTAATTCTTTGTGCATCTACCTTTTATTGAATGCAGAGTGTAAAATCCACTTATACAGGTTTATTGTTGCTGAGTAAAGAGGCAGACGTAGGCGTAAAAAACACAAAAGCCGGAACTGGCTCACTGCTGACGGCCTCAAGCATTCAGCCATGTCTGGGCTCAGACAGTAACCGTGACAGCACCAGGGCTCATATAGTTCAAGGTATTATTTAGTGAATAATTGCATCCAATAGCTATTCTAATAACGTTATTTGGTTAAAAAAAACATTAAGGTAACTAAATGTTCTTTCAGTGCAGATTGGCAGAACATGTTAAACCCACATGTAAGAGCCATGTATGAATTAAGAGCTTAAATCAAAGGTCAACTTCTTGGCGTCCTCACTCACGGCTGTGGAGATGCACCCCAAAAGAATCAGGTCGGGGCAAGGACAAGGACTCATGGAGGCAAAGTCAGCTCCCAGTAACCTTCAGCAGGCTGGACTGGCCTCACACCAGCCAGGACGTCAGCTTACTCAGAGATGCAACACCCTGCTACTATTTGTTTCACGAGGATAATTTGTTTCCACAACGTATTCTGTTCACGGATGGATCATTCAGTCTGGAAGGGAAGTCGCCAATGTCGACCAGCCAGGATGCTGCTAAATCCAAGCTGCAGCTGTTAGGCCTGTCTCTTCACCGGCCACATCAACAGGTAGAGCTGTATTCAAAGGAAACCACGTTGGAATGATGACAAACTGCTTTTCCACCCTGATATTGCTTAGCTGATCCTGAGGTTGCACTTGATATTGTTTGTGCCAAGTTTCTTTACTTTGTTTACATTTGTCAGTGCTCATAAACAAATCCACTTATACATTATGTACTTCCCTGTTTTGTAACACTACCATTTCGCATAATAGTAACACTAACCCTAGAGAGGCAGAGCTGCAGAGCATAAATCACTGAGAGCACTGCATGAGCTCTGCAGAAGCCTGGTACCTTCCAAGCAATGTGAAGCTGTGTGTGTGTGTGTGTGTGTGTGTGCGTGTGTGCGCGTTACTTTGCAGTGTGCATCCTCAGACTGCTTGAGTAAAAAAGCACAACTGCAGTAGTTTTAGTAAATGTGGAAGTTAATTGACTTGTCTGTCAAGCTTTGTACGTGAACTTCTGATGCACACTATCGATCTGTGCTTCTAGGCGCCTGATGAGTTATTGATTTGTTCATATGACAGTAATATAGGTACAAATAAGGTGCATTTCTTTGCAGCTGATGATGCAGTAACTGTCAGAATCATAATAACATGTCAAAATGTGATTTAAATAGGCCATAATGAAATATTCCTGTAATAAACTACTACGTAATGTGGTAGAACTATTACAAAGAGGTTTTATTATACTTTCACATCCTGTAAGACTGATCTGACATCGGTTTGACGAGTTCTTACGTCAGCTGGCAATTCTGGCACCAGGTGCTACATGCAAGTCTCACTAAATAAGCAATAACATTTTTAGCATAGATGCCTGTTTGTAGTAAATAAGAGTAATTTATAGGTAATGACACCGCTACAAAGCCTGTTCTCATCCATTTTAATAAAAGGTGTTTTTCTGCAATGCTGTTTTTTCCTTATAGCTTCACTGCAGCCTCATTCCAGTGTCTAATAGTACCACAGATCTATGGTTGCAGGAGCAGGACTATTTTGTTTACCAATATAATATTTTTTTAAACCTTTGAAATGTTGCAATTCACAATCCAAAACCAAACAAGAAATGCAGCCTTTTCATTCAAGTATGTCTGTCACGGCAGACGCTGCAGTATTCTGAAACAAACCAGCTGGAATGAACACTCCACGTCTAGTCAACTTTTACCTTTGGATTCATACACAGTGATACTAAGTATTATTTCCAAGGTCTTGGACTTAGTCTCTTTTTTTTTTAGTTTCCAACACATCAGCTGATAACGTATTGTCAGCTTATGCTATTGCACTGCATCATAATTGGAACTGATAATGGCTACAATCTAATTGTCCAAGCTGTTTTTGTATTGACAAATACCAGGAGGAACAAGCTGTGTGAATTCAACTGCAGGTGATGGCCATGGTTACATGGTACAACAGTAGCCTTTGTAATCTACCGCCAGGCAGGTAACTCCATAAATCTGTTTCTTTCAATGTCTTCCTGCAGTGGAGTCGTCCAAACAACCATAGACTTCACACATGAATCCTAAACCAAAATGTTATTTTTTCCCCTTCAGATTTGTAAAGGTACCACTAAATAAAACAGACAAAAAAATTGTTTTCTTAACATTTATTTTAACACAAAATGGCACAAGTGCCAATTGATTTTTTATGTCTACTTCAGCTTCTTCTTGGGGCGAAGGTTGTTGGTGTGTCCACACTTCTTCTTACGACAGTTGACAGCACGGGGGTGCAGACGGGCATAGCACCTGAAAAAAAAGGTGGTCAAATAAGAAAAATGTAACTCAAGTTAAAATAATCACGATGAATCTAATACACTTGATTGAAACTGAACTTACTTGCGGCAGATCATCTTGTCGCAGTTATATTTCTGGGCCAGCTGTCTGAGTGAAGGCTCAATGATGCCACCACGCAGGCGCAGAACCAGATGCAGAGTGGATTCTGGTTAACGTTTAGGATACATTGTCACTTAAGTTCGACACATACCAAAAGAAATCCTTTTCTACTTTGGCATCTTACAGACACCTCACCATCTTAAAAATATGGAGCACAGAGCCTTCTTTAAAACAAAAATGCTGCACTATACTTTTTTACACTTTAATTAGCAAAATCATAATCAATTTTACATTAAACACACTTTACCAGCAGTTACCTTTCTGGATGTTGTAGTCGGACAGTGTGCGTCCATCCTCCAGCTGTTTGCCAGCAAAGATCAGACGCTGCTGATCAGGTGGAATGCCTGCAAACAAAATGACAGAACCGATAGGAGCATTAGCTACATTTACTGCAAGTTCTCTCAGTAGACACCATCCGTTAGCAGCAAAAAACACAACCAGTCCTGCTTGACAGTGCAACAGTCAGGGACTGGGGGGGAAATCAAGGTCATATGCAGTTGCCTCCTTCCTCTTCATCACTCACTCCTACAGCAGTTCTTTGACGCAGGTAAAGCTACAGTCAAGGAGTTTTAAACAGATGTTAAGTGAATGACTAAAAAACATGGACAGTATTTGTTTTTGGCCCGTCTTGCCAGACTTATCTGCCACCTCTGTGCGTCTTCTCATTAGATAACTATAGAAATGATCTCTTCGTTGTATTAGGACTGAACGTTATAGCAAAATACTTAGGTCTTTGCAAATTACTGCTTCTGGCAGTCACTACAACATTTGGTTGACTACACTGTTGTTTTTACTTCATAAATTTTGTCGAATCACATTTTATTTATTAAACACAAAGTGTGAGCCGAACCCATGAACCTGGATTTAAATGTGATCACTCACCTTCCTTGTCCTGGATCTTAGCCTTGACATTTTCGATAGTGTCGCTGGGCTCAACCTCAAGGGTGATGGTCTTCCCCGTTAACGTCTTCACGAAGATCTGCATGTTTGCAGGCTGAGAGAGAAAACTGACGTTAGCTGTGCGTCCAGTCATGGAGCTAACCGCTAGTTGGCGAGCTCGCTGTCTACACGATAAACGACATTCAACTAAGAGGCACAAATACGAGGCATTAACACATAAAGCAGTAATGCAGTCGTTGTTCGCGCAATAACGACATTGATGGAACTAACCAAAGATTAGCCAGTAACCGTGCTAGCTAACGTTAGCTACAGCGGGGCCTGGCCACATGCGCCTCGTCAACGTGTCGTTCAGTCAAATATTTCTTTATTTCTACCTTGGACGGAGCCACTTATGCTTAACCACACACAACGTGCCGTTGCGACCGTCTTTACTGCCTTCCAGTCGCTTTAAACAACTCACTATTTAGTTAAAAACCGACAAACAGCTACCGGACAAAACGTGCACCTACCCGGCCGCTAGCTGAGCCTCAACGAAAAGGGAGCGGAAGAGGATGACGCAGAAATACGTCACTTCCGCCACCGGCATTTTTGTCCGAATAAAACCGTCGGGTTTATTTTTCATCTTTAAACATGACATAAATCAAACTGCTGCTTGAAAATGTGTGGAAAAAATGACATAATTAACGATTTAAAAAGGAATGCGAATCAATCTGTTTGTTGTGTGTCCTTTTTAAAGTAGTAACGTTGTATTTGTCACACAGTTTTGCTATGAGAATGCTACTTCAGTAATAGATATATATTTATTTCTACTAACTAGAGAAATTAGGGTGAAAGTGATCACTGAGGCTGACTTCAACCACTGACAACTCATTGAATCAGCACCAGAGCCTTTGTAAACCCAGATTACACCACGTGTTGCCTTGATTACTAGTTAGTCCATGTTGTCTTGAAGACTCAGTAACCTACTCATATTTTGTTTCTGGGCAAAACACGATGGACCAACATGAAGTTTGACTGACACCTGCTGTTGCAATGACAGAAACGTCTTAGTTTGGCAAGAGTGGCTTTAAACAAATAAATCAACTGACAAAAATAGAGATAAATGATGTATGTTTTTTTCCCTTTTACATTTCACAACAATTGTTGTGCTATGTCTTATGAAAGCCTTTGTGAATGTGGTACAGACTGCTTCCATTTCGTAATTTGAACTGCATTGTGAATGCAAATGCAGAAAGTATTTCTAATATAATTTATATTGTTATGTTGAATTATGCAACCTTTTAAAAAGGGAAGCAGTCCAAATCCTTATACTATAGTTAGGTGACTTGTGATGATGCTGCTTTGTTAATATAAAAAGTCTGATAAGTCATATTGCAATATTACAGTGATAAAATCACAATCACAAAGTCTTTTATGTTAACACCCATTACTTCAGCGGGAGCAGTTCTTCATGAGTTTCCTTGTTGTAGTATAAAACAATTGCCTGTTTTTGTTCTGTGGGTCCGCTCCTTGCATTTGGTCCGGTAATCAGACACCATGGAATGCATTTGTGTCCCTGCTGAAGCAGCAACAGTATCATCATCATCATGTTCCACAGCACGCAGGTTTCCATGGAGAGGCATTGTAGCATTTTTCAACCTGCTGCAGAAGGAGATGGCTGTCTATGGAAAGAGCCAGAGTAACCAAAGATACCGGTGAAAGCCAGCATGGCAGCAGAGATGAAAATACTGGCTCCAGCCCGTCCTGTGAAGTCTGTTCTGTCCACCAACATCCCATTTCTGGACAGAGACAATCCAGATGAATTCTCCACCAGTTTCCAGGAGGACTTCCTGCCTTTCTCTTTTAAAAAGGTAAAACCTTTTTGCCCATCCTTCTCAGCCCATGTAGACCACAAGGACTTGAGGCACATTAATGAGAGACTGACAGAGGCAATGGACTCCTACCACCGTCACCTCTTGCCAAAGATGACCCGGATACCACGATGGACCACATTGTACACCAACTTCAAGATGCAAACAGACCCGACGGAGGTTGGTTTCCTCACAACGCAGTCACAGGCTTTCTGCCCGAAGCCCTCCCAACCCCCCACTACCGCTTTTCGACCATCACAGTCCTTCAAGATCCAGCAGGTGGAACCGCTTCCAGAAAGCATCAACAGATCCAGCTTCACTCCACATCCAAGCTCTACTGTTGTGAAAGTCTCAGCTAAACATCTAGGTTAGTGACAGCATTCGTAATTTTCTGCAAACTATCTTTGAGAAACTCATTTTAGAACACAAATTCATCATAATAGTTTAGTCCTGCAGAAAGTTGTATGTGGTAAAATTTTCAAACTTAAAAGCGTGCTTTTCTCTGCGGTAGAGGGTTTTCCCACGATAAAAGGGGACAACCACTACTGCAGCTTTGTCTCCCAGTACAACGACACCTTCCAGGGCACTTGGAGCAGAGCTACTCAACCTGTGGCGAAGGTAACACAGCAGAAATGCTTCACTATAAGCCTTCATGATCTCAAATTAGACATTTTACAGTTGAAAGGAAAGTGTTGCTATAGGTCCAGTACACGTCCTTGTCAGTGGAGTTTTGAGTGGCTATAAAAAAACAATATAGAAGGTTGCGTGAGTGGCTGTACATCATCATTACTTTAATTACCATAACTGACATCATGTAAACAAATCAGCCTAAAAGTGTTAAAGGTTTTAATAGTATCTGTGTCTTTCAAACACACCACAAAACAGACATTATCAGTGTAAGACTGTCAGCTTGTTTTGTTTCAGCATTCCTCGTCAGTGTCTCTGGGTGATCCTGTGAGGATTGTAAACAGAGAGAGCACCTATACTATGTCATTCTGCAGGCCCACAGTCTACAGGTCTGCAGCTTTTCTGCATCGCTGCAAAAATTGCCACCGTGTGACTCAGTTTGTATCACACACAAAACACCAAACTCTGCCTGGAGCCATCTGTCACATCTCAGACATCTTAAAATGGTCCAAAATATTATCTTCAGATGCATTTGTCATTTTTCACCTGTACTCATTTGCTGATGACTTTGTCTCTACCCACATGTACTAAAACATTGTTTGTGTGTTAGATACAAGCCACCTTTGGTGAAAGAGCATTTAAAACTCAACCTTGGAAATTTCTCAGAGATCTCATGGTTGTCCACATCTAAAGAAACCTTTGGTTATCACAAACCAGGTGAGTGCTTTTGGCATTGCTCAAAGTCCAGATCTGATACAAGTGTGTCCTTTTTTAGACTTTTTCAAATAAATAAATAAATTAATAGCTAATTAATAAATTAGCTGGTGACATTACTGAAGTAATTTCTCCTTTATACTGTTTCTAATGATTGAAACTGATGTCTGTCAGTATAAACTGTAACAATGTTGCTTTTCTTGTGACCATGGTAACTTAACATGTGTGCTGTGCAGTTTATTTACTGTCTTGTGCAAACCAACCTGCCTAGGATGACAGATTAACTCTTTTATTGTAATCATAACTATCTTGTTGAAATGCTTCCGCTTGGTTTATTTCCCAGTGGATCCAATTGCTGTGACAAGGAGGAACCGTAATTTCAGTTCCTTGCCTAGAGGGGACACAGATCCAAAGCGCAACAGAGAGAGGATGTTCGTCACCACTAACAGAATCTCCTTCTCTCATGTGAGCTAACAGGCATTCAGTGTAGAAGCGTGAACTTCCCTATAGTAGTGTATCATATTTGATTACTCTGACTATGTTCCATCATGAAGCAGAACCACACAGAGCATCCAGTGTTTGCCCCTGGGCCTAGCCTGATGACCAAAAGCTGTGTAAAGTTAAGCTCCCCCAGGCTGTCAGGCCTGTACTACACAACCACGGTGGAAGAACACTACAGCAAAAAGGACGGAGAGCGAGCTGCACCGGCCATCCAGCTGCCGAGCAACATCCTGAGTGGGCCAGGTGATGGATTGCCCCTGTGTTTGTTTGTTTAAAGAAGGTACATGAAGGCATTTAATTTGTTTGATCTGGCAGAACACGGGCCGAACCTCAGCACCACTAAGGCCGACTTCATCCCCTTGAAGACCTGCAGAGAGAAACCATTACTGTTTCAGCGGAAGGTGAGAAATTCCAAAATTAAATCAGAAATAAGAGGAGGTGCCATATAGCAACAATAACAACAGTTGCAATGCTGCTGTAAAATTTTTATGAAAGATTATACAGTATATTCTGATTTCCCCTTTTAATAAAATAGAGCAACATCAGGTTTCCACTGGTAGAACAGAAATTCAGCACCACCCACGATGAACAGTACAAGGCCAGACCCCTGGTACCAGCTCAACCAATACTGTCAAGAAGTGACTGAGAATAACAGCTTTGCTGTCTGCACCTGTGTTTTTGTGTCAAAGCAGCAGTTAATCTTAGGTTGGCTATGGTTTAATATGTGGGACTTCCCTACCTTGTCGTTGTACATGCAGTAAAAATAACATGACAAATTATTGCTGTTTTAAAGGCAGTTATGATTTTTTCTCATTTACATGATCAGAATTATGCAAATAGGTCAAAGTATGTGTTGCATGAGTTTACATTTTTCATGTGATCCATGGATTTATAGAGATATAAAAATTAGAAATTATTATTAGTACTGAGACCATTAAACCCAGACTGAAAAATGTTAAAAGGTGACCAAATGGCACCGTTCTGACATATACTGAAGCATTTTATTTGGTGTGTAATGAAAGAAAAGAGGAAATTGTTTCATTTGTTTAAATGTCAACCAATCAAAGCTGCTGTGTATTCTACATTCAACCTGCATAGCATTCATAACAAATAAATCATCTTTACAGTAAAGAGCCAGTAAAGAGGCCATCAGAATGTGAAATGTTGAAGCAGTGTGTCAGTGCAGCTTAAACATAAGCCTTAGTCTTAAAGGCCATGAAGGGAGGCAGTCTGGTCCATGCTGTCCTACTTCCACACAGTTTACACTGTCGATGCTAAACTGCAAAGAAGAAGGTTGATGTCTGTGTCACAGAAATAAGCTAATCCTCCCCCTTCAAGCATGACTGACCAGAAAACTGGTTCAAACTATCTATGTTGTAGCAATAACACAGCCGTGACCCTGAGATGCAGGCTCTGCTGATAAAAAGTTGGCAGGTGAGCAGATGTAAATAAACTGATTCTGGAGTTCATCAACCTGGGAAGCTTGCGGCTGTCCAGGTAGTAGCTGGATTGTTAACTGGCCAGCAAGTGAGGCTTCAGGCCCACAGAGCTGCAGGAGCACAGTTAAAGAACAGTCCAGAATAGGCAGACAACAGCTTGTGAATAAAGAAATAAAGTTGAGGATGTACATATTTTTTCACAATTCCTTTTGCATGTGGAACAATAACGAGCGAGCATCTAGTTCTAGGACAAGCATGGTTCTAGTCCAGCTGTATTATATGTTATTCTTTGTATTAAGCTGTCTGATTGCTTCATTCTCTTGTGCTTTGTATTATTCATTTGCAGCGCCTTTAAAAGGATTAACAGGCTTTTCAAAGACAGCTGTGTCAGTAGTGTGATCATGAAACATGTGACACAATGATCATGTGAGGGGCTCTCGTAAAAGCTGAGGTTCCTACATGCTACTGCTTTTCTCTGTAATTTACTTTTGTTCATGTATGTATATGTAACCAATTTCTCATATAATTCAAGTATCCAAACCACATTATGTCCTTCTACTTACAGTTATAATACCATTAATGAAAATGTATTCTTCAACCATTATGTCTGAATTAAAATACCATTTATATCAGGTTCACAGAACCAAAGCTGCAGAGATATTTGCCTTTGTCAATAATATTGATAATTTAATAATTGTAATTTAAAAACTAACTTCATCCATTACAAATACAGAAAACAATGTTATTCAAAAAGAAATGCTGCTTGTAGATCTACAAGCAGCATTTCTTTGCTTTGAGAAAATTTAACAAAACGTTGTTGGATTAAAATAGCAATGAAAAGAATAAAGCTCGACCTTGTTGTAGCTATATATTGAAATTCATGTTTAAAGGGCTTTTTGAGTGGAAAAAGCTGTTTTGTTGCTGGAAACATTGGTTTCCCTATAGTTTACACAACAGCTTTTTCCAGTGGGCACAAAAAAGGGACATGCACGACTGAGATGGCTTGGTGTTGCTATGACGACTCATTAAGCTAGTGATTTGGCTGCTAACATATAAAGTTACCCTTTGCAAACATGAGTATTGCCATTTCTGAATATCTCTTTGTCTGCTCGCTAGCAAAGTACCTGTCTGCATTTGGTTGTAGTCTATTTACATGTGCACACTTTCTTTAAATTCAGCTCAGATAAAGGCATAAATGATTTTAAAAAATAAATAAAAATATATATACACAATCAAAATCAAATCCCCTCCACGTGAAGCTGGGAGACGAAATTTGATGACATTGTCTGCACCTTCCTACGTGTGTCCTTTGCCCCGCCCCTCCACACTGGAAGGGGCGTGACGCTCGTGCTCTTGACCATTGGTTTAGGGAGCGAGCTGCGGCGTTTGTGGGCGGGGTGAGCTGACGCGCTTCATAACGGCACATTGACCCACTAGACCGAGGAGCTCGCTTCAGGGTTTCTCTGCTCTGGGAAGACGCCGCCGAACCCAGCGCTGCGTCGGTCCTGACGGTGAGTCTGACGCTTTTAATGCATTTATGTCACACACAGTCACATATTATAATAACACTAACTCACATGTTGTCACAATAAGGCTTCCTGAATTCCTATGTTCACTTTTATTCACCTTAAACCTACGGGACTATTTTAAGAATCGTGCAGTGAAAAGGTTGATTTAAGTTGCTGTGGATGTGTTGATTTCACAAAACACCTTTATATATTATAACGGTTTATTTTTAGCACTAACACTTTGTTTATTAATGTGATCAACTAAAATTATTTACATCAATAAATATCAGATGTCACTGAAATGTCATGTTTTACACAAGAAACAGACCACATGATAGTTGCCTACTGGGCTACTCCTGTCATGTTTGGGACCCTAAAGAGATCCAAGCTCACCCTAAAATATGATTAATACTAGAAAAAAACTCTAGATTTATCTGAGCACGCACTTACATGAACTGTAGTGGTTTAGCCTTTGTTCTCATGGGCTGTTTTCAAAACTCCACATGTAGGAACAATGTTGAGCTCCATGAAGTCTTTCAGGCTGGAGCTAGATGGCCCCGCTGATGCGGCGTTCACCGGAGGGGAGGTGGTGTCCGGTCAGGTGGTGCTGGAGCTGCTCAGGGACACCAGAGTGCACTCCATGAAGGTGCAGGGAAGAGGGGTTGCCATGGCGCACTGGCTGGAGAACCGCGGCATGAACTCTGTTTATAACGATTACACCTCTAAGGTCACCTACTTCAGGAAGAGGCAGCATCTGATTCGAGGTCAGTGCTGAAAGCTACAGATGGTGTTTGCTCACTTCGTGGTTAATATTCATTTAATGCTGTGTTTAGTCATCAGACTGCCAAATAGCTACAGCTCATGAAGGTGCTTGTGCAAACACCCAGACACGTGCCCTGATTGGTTTTTGATTTGGTTTATGTTGAAGCACTCATTTCTGATCTTTGTTAGTAAAATGTAGTCCATTTTAGATAGTTACACTTAATCAGGCTAGTGAGTCGAATATGGCCGATCATCAGCTTTAGTCGTGATAAAGTGGTAGTCCAAAGGTGACTAGAAATAAACACGGCTTCTGTTTGATAAGACATAACCCATAGTTCGCTGGAATATTTATGGTAAGTCCATTTCAGCATTTCTTTCAGCTGGTGGATGAAAGGTGTTTTTGCTGCAGGTTGTAAAGGTGGTGTAAAACTGCTGATCTGTACTGTCACATGCCTGCTGGCAGCTGCTGTGTCTTGTTGTTCCTGCAGTTTGCAAAACGAAGACACCTGGGCCAAATGTTGCATGTGATCCTGGGAGAGACGTAGACACTGGCTCGTCGAGATACAGCTGTCAGATAACACAACCCCATCACTGGACACAAATCCATTAGTGCTAAGTCCAAATAAACACAATACTGAGTAAGGCACGTAAAAGCCCAGAGGCAGTAGCTCAGCAAATACACTGGAGACACTGGTTAATGTTTCATTACATGTGCTCTAAACAGCACATTTTGTTGTGACTTCCCTGTTGCTGCTTTGGCAAAAAACTGTCATACAACTGTGTGTCATTCCCAGGTTGTCTGCTGCTTCAACAGCTGCATTATTTTTACACTGCTGTGAAATGTGCAGTGAACATTTAGCATTTTTGCTCGTCCATTTTTAGTCTAAAACATTAAACCATAACCACAAAATAAGCACATCAGGTAATAGACAGTTTGCCAATATACAGTGAGAGATCAAATGTTTGGGGGATTATCTAATTACTACAGTTATCAGTTACATTGTCACGTTTGTCTGCGGTCATTGGTGCCTCACACGGGAGTCAACTTAGATGAAATCTTTAATCAATCTGCACAAAATCTTTTACAACTAAAGGATAGTGCGAATCCACTGTATGATATCAGTTTGTCAACTGTAAAGCATTTAGTTCTGATCTGCTAATTAAAGAGCAGTTTTATGTCAAAGGCAAAAGAAGATTTTTATATTCTCTCAGCATGATTGTGGTACAATGCTGTCAACAAGTTTCTTTGACTTCCTCAAAAATGTTTTATTACCTTTATAGCAGAATGTAATGAAACGTTTTTACTACATATTTAAGATGATCATAAAATGATAAAGTTTTTATTTAAAATGAACAAATAAAACCAAAACAGACCAAAACTAAATTTGCAGAACGATGCTGGTATAGTATTAGAAGAAGTATTATTTGTGATTCCTGGTTTAACAGTGTTACTGTTTTTTTGCAAAGGTCAAGCCTCCACAAATTCAAAATACTCTTGCAGGGACAT
The DNA here is from genome assembly GCA_030770545.1 of Macropodus opercularis. Taxonomy (NCBI): domain Eukaryota; kingdom Metazoa; phylum Chordata; class Actinopteri; order Anabantiformes; family Osphronemidae; genus Macropodus; species Macropodus opercularis. The sequence continues at coordinate 6,558,738 of CM061092.1, forward strand.
AATTTTTATGGCCCTGCTAAGTTTGCAATTATTAGTTAATGTAGGTTATGAATACAAATCATTTGAAATATTGTGTTAGGTTCAGCTTGGTGGGTACTGCAGCAGGAGGAAGTGAAGAGAAGGTGAAAGATAGAGTGAGGGGGGGGTCAAAAAATGCTGCCTGTGTTGCCACGGTGACCAGGAAATCAAAACTTGGCTCCACCCTCCTCCTACCCTAACAGCTGCTGCATTCATTCTGACAAAGCCTTCTCATTTTAATCTCATTTGTGGGTTTGTTTTGTTTGTTTGTTTTTGCACCTTTTTGGAGAAAATCTATTTCTTGTGCAAACACCACAGAGGAATAACACACTTTCACAACATCCATTTGACTCTAGTATTTGTTTTACACTGTTGTGTATTCTGAGGGGCTTTGGGTAAGACTGCAGTTCATGTTTGCTTCAGTCTGCAGCAGCGGTGAATGCGTTTTCAGCTTCGATCAGGGTGATCATACTGAACCATCTGCACTTAGGACGCTTTTATCATCCCATCGTTCTGTGCAGGGCACCACACGTTACATGTTATCAGGGCCTGAGCACAACTGATGCTGCTGTTCACCAGCAGGTGGTGTACTGGGCCGCAGTTTCACCCCAGAGCAGGGCTCCTTGGGTGTTTTTAAAGACAAAAGTAACCGGTAGCAGAACCAGTCTGATGTTGTTCACAAATAATTAGACCAACTTTAACATGCAATCAAAACCTCCATGTGCTTTCTTACATTGCACAAACAGGAAGCAATTTGATAAAAGTTTGTCACACTCTGTAGCGTTTTATATGGAGCTGCATCATTTTGTGCTATTCATATACATTTATACTTTGGTACAAGTTCTGCACTTGTGCACAGTGTCTCCGCGTCACCAGCTGGAGGCACTGGAGAGCCAAGAGTTCACAGGGAACAAAAGAGTAAACAACCTTGTTTTTCTCAGACCAGACTTGCTTTTTGTCTGAAGGCTTTTGAATTAAATGACAAGCTTAAGTTCTCTCGGTAACAACTAGGCAAAGACACTGTTGAAAAACTGTTTAATGGCTGCAGAGGAGTTTTAAGATGAATTAGATAAAAGTAAAATGTCTTTGTTGTTATGTGTTGGAGGTGGATTTGTTAGTGAAGGTTGTGTGGATGCTATGATTCACACTTTATGCTGTGTTGAATGGTCCAGGCAGGAAGACCTCTACACCTATTATATCTCTTAAAATTATGCTTTTTAATATAATCACATACAGTAGTTGTGTGCAGTGTCCCAGTCTGTGTAATGGCATGTTCATAGACGCATGGAAAAAGTGGAGTCAACAGCTTTGGTACGGAGACATGCTCAGCAGGCCTGTTTTCTTCTAAGAACCTGTAACCATCACTCATCACCAGGGGCTGTTTTCCTCTCAGCCCTCTCCACACCCAGTCTGCATGTTTGTCATGCTGCTTTCACGCTCAGTCTGCAAACTTGGACTCTGTTAGGGAACACCTGCAAACAGCCAATTTGACTTAGTTTAAAGCAGGACTGTGGAAGTGGGGATTTGTTTGACTTTTAACATTACGTAGTGGCAACTTTGTGCCAGCTGTTGCATGTTTGACCTTTGCACCCCAGCTGTTTACCTTTATACGTTTGAACCTCTGTTGTTATGAGGCGCTGCTGCTAGAAAGTAATCAGTTACAGTCTTGTATGGGTGCGTAAAACTGAAAAGTCGTTGGCGCGAGGCAGCACCTGAAGGCGGCACAGCCCAGCCTTCAACCCTCTCCTGAGGCCTTACATAATAAATCGCGATGCCCCGCCCACTTATGTAGCCCGCAAATAGGACCGAGCTCCCAAACAGCTCGACACTTTGAGCTTTAAAGTACCGGACAAAAGACGTCTGCAGCCTGAAGACCTACTTCAGGACACCTGGACACTTGTGCGCAACCAGAATAAAGGAATCGCACACTTTTTGCGTTTGGGGAGGACTTGCACGATCTGCGCGATGATTTTCGACAAGTTGAAAAAGTTTGACATCGTCTTCGACTCTCCGGAGGTGGACTGTCCTCCGGTGTTCAGCAGCGGGGACGTGGTCTCCGGGCGGGTGGTGATGGAGCTGTCCGGGGTGACCAGGGTGGACTCCCTGAAGCTGCACGCCGAGGGTTTCGCCAAAGTGCACTGGACCGAGTCGCGGTCCGCCGGCTCCAGCACCGCGTACACGCAGAACTACAGCGACGAAGTGGAGTATCTGAACCGGAGAGAGGTGCTGCTGCAGGCAGGTCAGTGCGCTCTGCAACGCGCATGGAGGTGTGTTTGTCCGCAGCATGAGATGGCTCAATGACACTAGCTTTTAGTTTTTCTAAATTCACATTTACTTCGCATCGGCGACGCTGTGGTTCAGTCAGAAACTGGCGTCAATGACTTGAGGTGTTTACTTGCTCAGTACTTCCTTGAACTAGTGGATCCAAATCAGATTCAGATTTAGACGCGAGAGCTTCAGTTGTTCATAGGCAAAATCATTGCTGCTTATGTGCTCGGTCATATGAGAAGTTGTTTTTTCTTTCTGTATACCAAACACAAAGCCTTCCTGTGTGGGGAGAGAGAGCAAAACATATTGCAGCAGCTGTCTTTACATTCCTTTGTCACTGCGAAAACATCTGTTGGGGAAGCAACATCACTGGCTTCAGACTTTTTCCCCATATTAAGAAAACTTGGAGTTGTTTTTGTCCTCGGAGAAGCGGGACAGCTTCGGGTTCCCATTCATTGGGCACCGAGCTGTTTGGGTTTAAAGTGTAGACAGGAAATGGACAACTGGGGCATTGTTGGGTTGGTGTGGTGTTGCTGCACAGTCCAGTTTCTGTCATTTATTAACGCATCATATATATAATGTGTATCTGTGTGTATATCAGATTAATCTGTAGCTTTTTAAGTTTTGGTTGTCAGCAGCCTTTAGTAACAACACTCGTAACTCATTAACAATTTGACAAGTTTTAAACCAAAGAAAATAGCTTTCAGGAAACAAAGCACATTGATGAAACGCAGGTTTAGTGCAAACACGTGTTCCTGGACCAGTGCGGCAAGAGACCGAAACGAACCAGAGCAGTGAGGACAGGCTGTGTAACATAGCTGGAGGAAAACATGTTCTCAGTCAGCACAATGAAGCAGGCACCGCCCCTCTGAGCAAGCACAGAAGCCATGTGATTGCAAAGAACTGCAATCACATTAGGATTCATCCAGTTGTGCCAAACTGTTTTAGGTTTTGTGTTTTTTTGTTTTTTTTTAAATAATAAACTGGCACCAGCTGGGAAGGTTTAGTCCTGTGTAAACTAACGTTACACTCACTACCTCTAGCAATGTCAAATGAATGAGCTATAATTTAAAGGCCATACTTTTTTCTCCCTTCATCCACAGATAACGGCGAAGGGACCACCCTTCCTGCTGGCAAACATGAATACTCTTTCAGCTTCCAGCTTCCAGAGGAGACGCTTGTCACCTCCTTCGAGGGGAAACATGGCAGCATTCGTTACTGGGTCAAAGTTAAGCTCCACAGGCCGTGGGCTACTGTCAAAAAGATCAAGAAGGAGTTTACAGTCATTGAGCCCATTGACATCAACACACCAGCGCTACTGGTGGGTATCGCACGGCTCACGGACGTCTCATTACACACTTTGTGGCGTCCCGCAACAGTTGCTGATTATTTATTGTAATTCTCAGGCACCTCAGGCTGGAACGAAGGATAAGATGGCACGGGCATGGTACCGCAACTTTGGACAAGTGTCCGTAACGGCAAAGATCGACCGCAAAGGGTACACCCCAGGTAAGACGCAAAAAAACCTTCCCTAAATGCGTTCATCGTCAGCTATATTAGAATCTCCTGCAGTATCTCACGTACATTCCCTTTCTACAGGTGAGGTGATACCCGTTTTTGCAGAGTTTGACAACTCTACCTCCAGATCGATTGTTCCCAAAGCCTACATCACACAGACGCAGACATTCATCGCTCGCGGCACCATGAAACAGAAGCGCTCCGTGGTGGCCACCCTGTGTGGCGACATTGTGGGCGCCAACTGCCGGGAAACCTGGCACGGACGCGCCATCAAGATCCCACCTGTGGGCCCCTCCATCCTGCAGTGCCGCATCATCAAAGTGGAGTACATGCTCAAGGTCAGTTAGGGGCCTTTTTCCCCCGTGCACTGAAGTAAATGTTTTCCCACTGGATTTGGAGCTGGACAACTTCACATGCAGGCCTTTAACAGCACTCAACTCTTTTCCCCGCTTTCTAACAGGTGTGCGTTGATGTTCCTGGGACATCTAAGCTCTGTCTGGAGCTGCCTCTGGTCATAGGCACCATCCCCCTCCATCCCTTTGGCAGCCGAACCTCCAGCGTCAGCAGCCAGTACAGCGTCAACCTGGAGTGGCTGCGTTTGGCCATCCCCGAGCAGCCTGAGCGTAAGTGTCCTTTGAAACTGCCGTGATTTACAAAGACGTGTGGGATTACATGAGCACGGGATTGTGGGTTTTTTTTTTTTTTTTTGAAAGACATAAACAAAGCAGGGAAACAGACTGACCAGAAAACGCATCACCCAGATAGAAAAGTTATTGGCTTCACCATTCCCAGAAACACGTTGGATCGCATCCATGTTCTGGTGCTAAAGGCAGTAAACATTATGTGGGATTTTAAAAGTTGTTTTACCTCTGTCCATACAGCTCCTCCAGATTACAACACAGTGGTGACACAGGAGGAGGCGGAGCAGCGCAACAACATGGTGGTCCCACAACTCTCAGAAGACCTGAGTGGGATTCTTGAGCGCCCCCTTATGGCTTTTGTCCAAGAGTTTCGCTTTAGACCTCCACCAGTGTACAGCGAGGTGAGTCATCGAATATGCAAACACCCACATCTCTGAAGGGCTTCTTCCCTGCTAAAGTGTTGTGAAATAAAATCTGTGGATGAATTACAGCAACTGCATGAACTGCTTATGTAAGTTTGACCTAACGAGTCTTCGTTTCAATTCCCTGCCTGCAGATTGACCCCAACCCTCAGCCCGTCAACATGAGACCTCGCTGCATGACGTGTTGAACCACAAGCCCCGCCTGAGCGTCATTAATGATCCAATAAAGAGAATCGTCTTCTCCTGGATAACTTGTCTCTGATAAATGGCACCTGGTCCCACCAAGTGTTGTGGATGGACTGCTAGAGCGCCAAGGAGACGTCCCGGGAGCAAATGGAGCTCACCAGAACTGGGCGTCGGTGGAGGAGCTGCCGCTTCTGGTCCATGAAGTAACATGGACACTTTCTTACTCCGTTGAGAGTGGCGCAACTTCTCTACATCAGTCCCTGTCCTCCCGAAGTGATTTATTTTTTGGCTCGTGGACAAACGAGCTGCAAATACCTCCCAATCAATGATTCCGTCATGTGAAGAGCTTATTTTTCTGGGGAGATCACTTGATATTTGTCAGGTAGAGAGTAGGAGTTGTACCTGATGTGTGGGGAAGAAAGCGCTTTTGATAAGTTGACATGTTAGTAGCACATTGTCATCTTTGAGTGGCGTAAAGAAAGAAGTACAATTATTGTCTTCAACTTCCAACTCAGTAGATTTTATCCACCTACAGTGCTATCAGGGTGCCTGGGCTGATTTCTACTGTTATTTACTGTATCTAAATGTGTGATGGTGGAAAAGAAGTCAAATAAGCAGATGTAGAGGAATTTTAATGCATGCAGGTAACAATATGTATAAGGGAAACACACATATGCCTTAATAATCTGCCGTTAAAAGATTGCATGAGTGTTTCAGGAAGTTGTTCTCACAACAGTAAGAAACGTTGAATTTTCGGTGGAAGAATATCAAGAGAAGTGTTAATGCGAGGCTTTAGGCACTGAGGTGTCCGCTACATGTAACTGTGGTTGCTGGTTTTTGCATAGCGACAAAGAATGGGCAGTTTGTTTATGAAGCTGCATGAAGCGCATGGATTTGCTCCCCCAGCTGCTAAACGAATAAAGCAGAGGTCTGACGTGTTTGACGGGAGCCAGACGCAGGTGCTCTGGACACTAGGTGAACCAGGACACACTGCTCGGCGTTCGAGTTGAGCCTTAAGCTGGTGAGGCCGCTCGTGTGTGTGGACAAGGAACATTCCAAAAACCGACTGGAGGATTACAATTTCTCCTCCACTTCCAAAAACTGTTGGTCTTCAGGGTCAGCTGTGTGACTTCAGTGGCACACACTGAACAATCGAATGTATTTTTATACAATTGCTATTGTTGATTCCCAACCTTGCCAAAGTTTTGTAATGGTTTTCTAATAAAACAATTAAATGGATGTTTGTCTCCAGTGTTTTCGTCAAACCTTGACTTGTGTGTAAGCTGTGCGCTGTGTTGGGGAAGTAGTAGAGGGCCTCTGTTGCGTGCTAGTGCATTGGTACATCATGTTCAGCCTGTGTGAGTCAAAACTATATTACTGCCAAGGGCAGGGTTCACTGGAGAAGCAAACTACACATGGATCAAAACAATAATTACAAACTAAAGTTGGGCTAGTGAAAGATTTAATATAGACTTACGCAATTCGTTTTTCTGGGTCCTCTGCTGCGCCTTAAAAAAGTGGAGGAGTCCAGTTTTACCGCTTCACTTCACCACTGAACTATCTGTTACACAGAGTTCAGCAGATAGGTCACATCTAGATCTAGTGTCCTTGTACAGTGTGTACTTTGTTTACATGAATATTCAACAAGGATTGTGGTTATTTTTGTATGTAAACATAGAAACAAACAAGCACCTCAGTAAATTATAATAATAAACAATGTTTCATAAAGTTTTATGCCAAGATATGGGATGGAATTATTCACCAAAACTAAATCAAAAGTCCAAACTACTAGCGGGTAAAATCGATTAGTGGTTTCAACATAAAAGTCACTGAACATAAAGTCATGGCTACAGGGTTAATGTAGTTTTGTGCATAGTTAGACTCGTAACCTGGCAGAAATTCTTGAGTAGCTGATGCTGGAATGACAGAAGCCTGAGATCTCAGCTTTCAGCATATGGATATGAACCTATTTACGTAGAACCTGCTGTTGGTAGGAATCAGTTGTGGGGAAAATGGAGGCCACATCACATAGAACAACAATATTTTATTATGTTTGCTGATGTGTATCTTGGTTCCATCTTGATTAAACTGCCAAATATTTATACTGCACCAACACACTGTGATAACGACCGCCTGTTTTCTTACTTCTCCTATGAAAGACAGAACTCACATTTATCTCTGAAAGCAAACAAAAGACATGAGGAAATGACTTTAATACTCTAACAGTGTACCCAGTGTCAGATGCAGCAAATCGGCCCCAAAACCTGGGGTTGATTCTGCTTGAAGCATCGTGGTCAGTCAGCACGTTTAGTCTGTCATGCCTGCTATGTTTAGATGCCTGTAACTGTCCTCCATGGGGCTAAAAGTGACCTGTGGTGATCAGCGCTGATGCACTTTGACCTTGAGTTCAACTCTTATCTCTACTAGTTGTTTACCAGTCTGCCCTATTGTACTGTTCAGTCGGAGTCTTTCTTCCTTTCACATTCCCACAGTTTAAAAGTCTCATATCTGTAAGCGTAGTCACAGGCACCACTTCTTTGAGACGATCTTAAAGTTTTAATTTTACTTATGCTTGTGCATCCGTGTGGTGAACCCAGCAGCCTCTTAGTTGTGAGATATACCAGAAAATTCATCAATATTTTTACAAGGTGTCCGGAACTAAATGCAAAATAATGATTAAAGTAAAGTAACAGTTTAACTAAAGTTGCACAGATGCCCTTCGGTTTAATGAACTGATTGAGGCTAAAGCACTAACCAACAATCTTATGTGTGAAGTGAAGAGTGACGGTTAGCTTTGCATCGACCTGTGGGTTTGTCATCAGGGTGCTCAGAAGTGATAAAAGACCAAAGATGTCTCACAGGTTTATCTTGGATTGTGCAAGAGTTTGTTTTCCTGCAAGGCTTGTTTAAAAGATGCACTATTTTTAATTAGTGACTCATTCAAGCTTAGCTGTGATTCATCTTTGTTTCTAATGTTGCCAAACCTGCTCATTCAGTCAGTGAGAGAAACAGCAGCTCAGACATTTCAACCTGTCATTTGCATTTAAACGGTTTCACACGTGCTTTGCTATTGTGTCTGTCTTGTTCTATCACAAATCATATAGAAGAATGAACAATGTTTGATTTTATTACACAAACACACAACTTTTCAAAATAAAACCCTCATTTCTGATTTGACATTCTCAACTTGTTAAACTGTACTTAACGTGAACATTGAAAACATCCTACACACTTTACTTATAAAGATAAATCGTACCACTGTGTCTACTGTGCAGAAAGGATGAGAACGTTTCATTGTTGCATTATCTTGTTTTTAAGCTTCACTGCTCATAACATTGTAGTCAAAACATCTGAGCTACTGTCCAAATGTCAGATAAAGACCTCACGTCTCTTCTAATGTAGTTTTTAGCTACTTGTGATACGTCCTGAAGGTTAAAGTTGCTTTTAAAAGAACTCTCCTCGTAAATTGACACATTATAACTTACTGACCTGCCTCAGGGTGTTTGTGGCATTAGTGTGAACATGCACAACTGCTCTTCAAACGCCATACCACAACCAAATCTGGGAAGGTTTAAAGGGTTATTTGAGCAAAGATGTTTTCCAAGAACATGTAGTCAAATTTGTAGTTGAGCCTCAAATTGTCTTTGCCCAGCTGTGATTAATCCCAATGAAGCTTTCATTCAGTGCTAAATTAAGTTAACACAATCACATGAGTCAAATAAAGAAGATGTTTGGAGCAGGCTGAAACTATCACAGGGCTTCTGACTAATGAAGTTAATGTGGAAAAATGGAAACTAGGTGTATTACACAAAATGTAAATGTGCCGAATCTGATTATCCAGATTCTATTTGTCATGTTTTCCTCAGGGCCTTTAATGAAGATCTCTCTCTCAGGACTTGGCACTTTGATGCTGAATTGTTGGATCCTAAAACTACCTTGCGTAAACAAACATAGATACCTCTGGTATTTGTGTATTATTTCGTATCTGGAACCTGGCTGCTGTCATTTGAACACATTCAGTCACAACAGCAGTTGACTAGAAAGTGCTGGATGGGGCAGAGGTCACGGTTCAGTCCATTTTCTCTACAGCAAACTGCAGCTGTCTTTATGGAACTGACTGACCTTCCACTGTTGCGCTGAAACAGGAAAAGACACAAACCCCGTAACTACACAAATAGATTAAAAATGTTGTAGCAGTGAAATTTCCGTTAACATAATGAGCCTTATTGAGAGTTTGAACTTGAATCTGCGCTTACTTCTCCATCTCTGTATTTGCTGATGTATAGCACTTCTCCGGCCCATGCACATGTCAGGCAGATGACATGTTTCCATAAGAAAGAAGAAGTCACGTCTTATGTGGTCAATGTCAGGGTAGCTTCCTGTTTCTAGTGGGGACAGTTGTTTTCTAGCATAGCTCGCTGAAAAGACATACATCAAAAAACAACAAGACTAAATAATCGTGAATACATACATTTTATTTGTGATATGTATAATTCAGGGTGGCAAACAATAAAAATCTGACTTGGTGAACTATGTAAACATTAAAGAACATGTTTGGACGCAGCATTCAGTGAGCAGGTCTGTTATTCCTGCTTGTTTTTGTAGCGTCCTAATTTAGTTTTCAGTCAGGATACATTTTGGCAATCACTGTTACTTGTTTCTTCTCTAGATACAAAACAAACCCCCAATCAGGACATGTCTGAGCGGAGGAGACTCCTCAAGGTCGCCGGGAGGAAGTCAGTCATCACGATTTTAGTATCGATGCACATTCCAAACAAATCACAGCAGGACCGGAGGGAATGATGGCAGCAAAGAGCAAAACAAGACAAGGAGTCGCTCTTTCTCCACCAGAGAAGCTTCGACATGTGAGGACGCTTTGGGAGTTGTTTGGGAGGCGTCATCAGGCTTTGTTGTGTGTGTTGGAGGGGAATGCAGGGAGGTTGTTTGGTGGTTCAGTTGATTTCTCCATGGCCAAATACTCAGTGTTTTGTCTTCTGGGAAAACGTTTAGATTTCAGTGTCAGTTATGTCTGAGTAATACGCAACCATGTGAAAATAAAGCAGATGGTTGCTGATGAACTCAGTGTTGGCTGGAGGATGGTGGACGACTTGAAGAAAGCTGTGTGTTGATCTAACGTGGTCAGTGATTACAGACAAAAAGCAATGAATCAATGATGATCATGAAAACTCACAAAATAAAGTATTGTAATAAATGAGGCTGAGGTTGTTTGCTGTGTTTACTTTTAAACTTTCATTTGGTTTTTGTCCTGAAATTGAATTTCTAAGAGCAGATGTTTCCTAGAAGACATTATGCAAATATTCTTTTTATAAAATTCTTCAGAGTGCTACATGTGAAATGTGGGGGTGTCAGACTTGAACTGTGTGCCATGAATTCATCGTTAAGTGGATGATCCAGCTGATGACGCCTCCTCTGTCCTGCTTGGACATCAGAACGTAGGTCGTGGCCCATTTTGACGCCTTGTTGACTCTAAGGAGAGCAGGCCGGGGGATCAGCTTTCCAACACTTCATGGAAACCAGTGTAACCTCAGAGGGGTCACCGAGCAGCCAGCGGAGAGCTGCACGCTAAGCTGCTCCCAGGAATATTCTGGAAGGGGCAAAATACCACGAAGGAACAAACAACGTTCTCAACCAACACGCAAAAAGAGCAGCTTTGTTTATGTCTGCTCCTCCCATTGTCATTCAGACTTCCACAAAATCTGCCTGTTGCTTTGGGCTGCTTATGATCTGTCTCTCTTTGTGTCAAGGCTCTGCAACGCTCTTTGTTTGTGAATCCTCCTGAGCACAACAGAGGCTCCACACAGAGCCCAAAATGTGTGACGTCATGGATTTTAACAAACACATCCATCACATCCGTCTTTCGTGTCTTGAGGTGCCATCACCACAAATGATTTTTTGGGGACAAGGAACAAAGACATCGACACAAAAGTTACACGACAGTAAAATGTATGCACAGAAGCTAAAAACAATGTCTTGTGTTGCAGACAATGAGATACGCTGACTATGTGTGGAGAAATATTGCAACCTGATGTATAAAACATGGCTCATGAAGATGTTTCACTCGACAGTACGACACATACTCACACATACTGTACATAGCAGCTCTATCTTTCATTGCCTCAGTGAACCCTGTGTAGTTTGAGCGTCTTCATACTGTACAGCTCGAATAGTGCAACTGTATTCCTACGTGCCATATGTGCACAAGGCGTATTTCCCCTCCATGTGACAGCGCGCGTGCTGGGGTTGTTTGGTTGGGAGAACTGGCTGCCTGCCAGGAGGGAGAAACTTTCGCCTCTATAATGTCACAAACATGAAAGCAGTGCTGAGGAATGTACTTTTCTTGGAAAGAACGCAGGATTAGCACATGGTGTAGCTCTCTGAGACGTGCAGCGCAGGAAAACAATAACAGACGTATTACCAAAACACATTCACAGTTACATTTTGTATGTAACATTTCAAATTGAGCAGGTCAGGATCTCTGCTCCAACACGTGAAATGGTTAAACACAGGAAAGATTATTTTATTTGCTCTTTGAAAAATTTGAAAGACTGAAATACACGAAGCCCCAGTTTCATAACAACCACATCCTTCAGCCACGGACACAAGGCTCACCAGGTAAAATTATGCATTGTGTGCATGTATTAAACTTCAAATGCTAAACCTTTCAAGAAACAGAAATGTCAGATTGCATAAATATTTCATTTAGTGTTTTAGCTGTTGTAAATATCAGACATTTAATTCAGATGTGACTTTGTGAATTTAAGTTTAATTGTCTTAGAGCTTCTCTTCTTCTCATTTCCCTAGTTTGCATGGGATTCACTTTAAAGTGTGAAAATGGAAAATGATGAGGTATTACAGTCAGCAAGGTGAATGAGTGTAAGGAGAAAGTAAGAGGTCAGTGTCATCACTGCTCAGTCATCCCGTCCATGCATTTCATAAACAAATAAATGCACCTATGAAATATATAAACTAAAAACACAAACGCAGTCATAGACCTCACGAATGTCACTGCAGGGCTTTGCTGCTCATTTACAACTCAAACACTAAACCTTTAGAATTTTTCCACGTGTCAGTGTCATGACAGGCGTCTGAATTCCTTCGGTATAACGGCAAAACAACAGGAAAGATTCCAAAGTTGGGCCACATTTATGTATTTTATTTACAGTTAAAGTGATATGAATATTTAGTAAACAGTGTCATCTACGTTTGGTTGGCTTCAAAGAGGGAAATACACAGTTAGTGGATGTCTCGGCACAACGTTCACTCTTCATCACTTCCATACAAGTCAAACTAAGATGAGATTCAACATTTTCTATAGTATTTATGTAAATTTGTATAATTACAGTTTCCTTGGAGAACTAAAGGTGGAAGAACATCGATTGACTTTGACTTGAGGATCCTCATTAGGCAACCCTAACCCTAACCCATGCGTGTTTTGTAACGTGTTTCCAAGTAACATCCAGCTACATCTAGTTGAGTGTGAAGTCTTACAGGGGACGATTGGGGAACATGGTCGTTACGCAAACAAAGTGAAGACAGAAACTCTCTCTCTGTGAGTTTTGTGTTTTTGTGGATTTCTCACAACTGTGGTCCTCCCTCGGGAGGAAGGACTATCCTGGGTTCTGACGTCATGCCTTATGGGTAAGTAAACAAAGGCTAATAGGGGACAAGCGTCTATGTAAACAGAGCTGCTGTCACTGTCAATAAGATTTAGATAAAGAGACAAACATGGGTCAAGGTCAAGTGTGGAAGATGCATAAAAGCAGATGAAGTAGCTGTTATCAAGAGAACGAAATGATTTGTGAAGGAGAAACCAACTCAGCAGAGTCAACTTCCATTTATTTAAAATGCATCAACAAACCACAAACAGGCACATCACTTAGAAATATATAAAAAGGATTAAATTCATCATAAATAACAATTCGAATGATAGCAATCATTAAAGTGGTCGGAGGTGAATGTCTCACGTGTGTCTCTCCACACACTTTGATGTCCACTGTTATGTCAATTTTCTGGTCACAACTCCTTCACATGATCCTGATCCTCCACAGAAAACTTTCTGTACGCGTGTTAATTTTGGACAGTTTCAGGTGCTCGCGTGTTTTGGTTAGAAATATTTATGTTCACTTGTCTACATTACATTTCTGCATGCTGCTACCCACATATTATTTTTACCGCTAGCAAAAGTCACGTCAAAGTGATAATGTTGTGTGTGGTCTAAAGTAAAAATTGGAAATCGTGTGTAACGAAGTTATTAGTTTGAGGATACAGTGACTTTCCTGTGTACTTGCTTTCCCTGAATTGGGCTCTGGTTCATTGCATCAAACAATTGACAACACAGACGTTTTCATTGTGCTTTGTTGGTTTCCACAATGTGTATCTGTGCAGATTGACTTTCCCAAGTCACTTTTTCACAGACGAATTAAACTGGTTCTGTTTTCATACTTAACACAACTTGAGAGACATAGAAGAATAGTGTAAACAAATAATTTGTCTGAAGTTCCATTTTACTTCTGGTTTCTATAATCTAGTGTTAACCCCAGATGATTCTGCAGTGATCCCCTGTGTCATAAACCTGAGAGAAGCACGTTTTCCTCCAAACAGCCACAAAATTCCTGAATGTGACTGGCAGGGAATGTGAAGTTAAAGCTGCCAAACCTTGTCTGTGTGGTTCTTCAGAGAAGCTTTTTCCAGGTTGAGAATGCTGACTGTGTCATATGAAGTGTTATTCACACTTCAGATGAAAATCTGAGTATGTGAATTTCCCTGCTGCATGACCCGTATCTGTGGTCAGCAGAAATCTGCACAGAGACACAGTGATTCTGCTGGAGAAACAGATGACAGCAGCGTGAATTGGCATGTGTTTTGAAATATATACAAAATAATGAACTCCAGAGTTTCACAAGACACAACACTTCTCTTAAAAGTCTGGTGTTTTCCTGACACATGATTTTATGTGTTGCACATTTATACAAGGAAAAGAAGAAAATAATCCCAGCATTGATTCCAATTTATCTCAAGTGCAGCACATTAAAAACAAAACAAGAACATATGTAGGCCCTAATTGCACAGCTGAGGTCTGTTAACGGTGCCTTCATTTGTTTTACTGCACTTTATTTAGTTTTATTCCATCTGATCTGTTCGTTTAAGGTGTTTTTTAAACCCTCAGTTTCATATATATCAGGTTAAAGCAGTTCAAAACATATTATTACAGAAATAAAGCACCTTATCGCCACTGTCTCCTGCCCTTTGCACCTCTTTAATGTTAGCTTAATGTACCAGTTATGTAAGTGTGTTACTGTAAATGACCCAGCTTCCATTATGCCCTTGCTAAACTGATTTCTTTGTGCATTATCACAGGTGCCGTCCACCTTGTGTGACGTCTACCTGCTATAAACTCAGTTATGGAAAGCTGTAAAGTGGACTGGTGTATATGTTTAAACAGGCTGTCGATGAAGGAGCCGCTGATGTACCAGTGTTCATGCTTGGAAGTTAAATATCATACGTATACTGTATATGTGAGTGTTATCATTTTCGAACCACTGTGTTTAGTCTCTGGGTTAACAGAAAACTACAGGCTGAGTCTCAGAACGTGCGCCTTTAGAAGGATGCGAACCGTCGCTGTACACTTTGTTCTATTCTGTAGCCACAGCCTGTCACAGAGGAAGAGGAAGACAAGACACGCTTCAGCTGCTGATCATGTTGCTGTCGCCACGTCGAAAGCAGGGCTCCCTGTAAAGGGAGTGTGTTCGTCGGCTCCAGAGGCCGATCCATGCGTCCTGCCTCTGTGTCTGCAAGGTTCCTCACAATGACATCGAGTCTGCTTCGATGTTTTAAATGAATAAATTTTAAATGTTAAAAATGAAACCGAAAGCAGTTACTGTTTTAGTAGAGTTAAGGCTCATAAAGTTTGTGAGAGGGAGTTTCTGTTACAGGTAACTTAGAAATGCACTGGTCTGCTGAATATCCTGCTGTACTTTGACCCACATGGGGAAATCAGTCGAGTGGGAGCTTGTGTGCTGGCACGAAAACCTGCACTGACTCGACAGGTGTAAACAAGAAGCTGCACTAACTAACTCTGACCTGGAGAAGCGCCAACGTCACACTATTACTGAATGCATTGCCATGAACTTCTGAGCAGGCGTTTGTGGCTTTTAGGGTAAATTTATGAAATGGCTTCAGTGGTATCGTGAGTTTTCTGGTACGGTGTGAAAGTGCAGGGTGAGAGACTGCGGCTGGTTCGTGTCTAGGAATACAAGTCTCCCTTATGCTAATCTTCCTGCTGCTCTTTCTTTATGGCCTGTTTCATTGTCCACATGGCGATTGAGTACCGGAGGAGAACAACAACTGTCTGCGACGTCACGGCTGGAGGAGAGTGCTGTTTTTGTTCAGCCCGGCCTCCGGAGAGGATACGATGTCAGAGCTTTGTGCAGGCGAACAGGATCGTTTCAGAGGAGGCCGTGCACAGCTTTGGGATAAAACTTGCATGTGGCATCTAAAGTGATTGTATAAACACACCAGCTTTAATATACTCAGCCAATACTTACTTTAGGAGATTAAACATCTTTAATAATAATAACCACTGGTATTTCTGCTAAAGGTTGTGGAAAATAATTCTGCCCCCAGCGTTTTTTTCTTCTGCTTCTTCTTCTTTGGCACGTGCTGACTTCTCCAACTTGGCGAGGGGATGTGACTGTGGAATTTTGGTCTGCTTGCAACCGAAAGACAAGGTCAGACGTGGGACGAGCTCCCTCTGCCCTCATGCTCCCCCCTTGCAAAGCCAACCCGTCCACAAGCTCACTGCAAAACAGCAGTTCAGACGAAACCCTGCGTGTCAAAGGTCAACAAAACAGTCTCTCCTCAGCTGGTGTGCAAAGACGAATCGCTCTCATCCTCACCCACGTCTCTCCATCTATTCTTCTGTCCCTCCCTGTAAACTCTCTGCCCCTGTTTGTTTTTCATTGAGAGGAAACCTGAAACCTGTCGGGTTTGTTTTTCTCCTTCTCTTGGCCGTGTGCCTGCTTTCAAAGCCCAGGTGTTGCCAAACAGGGAGTCAGCTTTCAGAAAAACATGAGGTGGATCGCTCAGATTGGAGGGAGAAAGGAGAAGCTGGAGTTTGACGTTTCTGTCATCTCTGAATGTGTTTTCAGTTGTGACATGTGTTGTGTTTAAAGTTAAAAGAGAAATAAATCCAAACCCCGTGAAAACTATTCAAAAGAAGGGTTTTCCCAACTCTTCGGGAACCAGTATAACATCATTCTCAATGACATCACAGTGTATAAGTGTATGAGGTGGAGTTCCCCTTAGGTCAACCAGACATTACTGTTATGTTACATCATGAAAACTCCTGTTGTTTATTAGATGAGTGAAGAGATTTTTTACTGTTATTCTAGTCTTATTTAGTAAATGTAATGTATCCTTTTACTGTAAAATCCTGTGCTATTATTGAATTTTCTTCTAGATAGCTTTCACAACACACCAGTACTGATAGGACGTTTAATGTGAGCCGTCTAAATAACTGGTTCTACTGTCACAGCAGGCCTGTGTCCTACAGTCTGGATCTTCACCTCTTGAGGGAAAAACCCAGCGGGGAAACAGAAGTAGGAAAACAGACTCAACCCCAGAT
Organism: Macropodus opercularis; assembly: GCA_030770545.1. NCBI lineage: Eukaryota > Metazoa > Chordata > Actinopteri > Anabantiformes > Osphronemidae > Macropodus > Macropodus opercularis. The sequence goes on from CM061092.1 coordinate 6,575,435, forward strand.
GCAGCCCCTGACACCCATCTATTAGAGCCCCATGGGAAACCCCACGTCCTGCTGCTCGTCCTCCTCTGAGATCGAGCGGCCAAAGCTCAGCTGGAGAGTCATAAGGTCACTCAGCTGATTGAATTCCCGGGCCAGGTCACATAAACACACAACACTGGGAACGCGACCAATAGGGAGCTGACGTAGATGTTCTGAGGATGGACGTCGAATTTAACCATTTTTGGTTTCACCACAAACACAGGAGCTTTTCACTGACTCCGTCCATCAGAACATATCACACATAAAACACTCACTTTTCATTTCGTCTAGATGCTGCTCAACCTTTATGTTATGGACAGCCAGGAATGTGGGCCTACATCTGTCCTGCATTACATGCTGACCACACCCACTGTGCATGCACAGACGCACAGAAGTGTGCAAAACAACTGCAGGGGATTATATAAGGAGATGCTGCTCACACTATACATCACAAGGCAGAACGAACTCATAGGGGTAGAGAAGCACAATGCAAGAGGTGTAGATATAGAAATATAACCTATTTCACAGTGAGAAAATCATTACAATCATCTTTAGGCTGAACAGAAGTAGAAAGAGGGGAATAACAGTGTTTAGGAAGAAGAACAGTGTTTGTTTCACACACCACGGTTTTGGGTGTGTGCGCTATGATGATGGAATGCCCCTGACACAGCAAGACCATTGTAGGTCATATCTGACCTGGAATCAGCAATAACGACCAGCAACAGGAAAGACCTACCACCTGATTGATAGTGGACCAAGGACAAAAAGACAAACTCAGTGACCAGCGCTGAGAACAGGTTGTACGAGGCTGTGACAGCTGGACAGGCTGAGAGAAAAGCCTGTAAACAAAGCGTCCAGGTTTGGTGTCGCACGTTCCACTTATGCAGAGCAGAACGAAGCGTTAAGGCCAAAGAAAGGATATACAACGACTGTACCAGCAAGGACGTAAACTCTGTAACAAAAAAGCGAATACACAATACTTGCAGTGTTATAACGTCCTTACTCATACTTTTAGCTATTACACATAATATAATAAATACCGTATTGAGTTTGTGAAGTAGTGCGTTTTTCCCATTTACTGTACAGTTGAAACCATAAATGTTTCCTTTAACCACTGAAATCTCAGTTTAGATTACGGAAACTGTTATTTATAATGTTGTTGAAAGATTATATGACATTTTTCACTCATCAGTCCATCTCCCTGACCACATGTCTTAGCTGTCACTAAGCAAGAGGTAGATTAACCATCCAAAAACGCTGATGCATAGAGACAGAGAACAATTAAGAGTCGGCCGGTGAACTGCATGTCTTCAGACTGTAGGAGGACGCCAGAGAACCCAGAGAGAAGACACGCAGACACCAGGACAACATGCAAGTCCACACAAATAGGAAACACAAATGGACACATGATTAGTGTAAATAATATTTGCATAATAAGGTGGAATAAAATAATAAGTAAAGTTTGAGGTGCTGTGTCACATCACCAGACGCAAAATAAAGGTCAGCTGTGTTTTGCAGTAGCTGCACTGGGATCGCTGACCTGGATAAACAAGAACATCATAATGAAGCTAATGTGTATGGCTCAGAACTGAAGCTACACCAACTACACGGATCTACACGCCTGTGCAGTTCGTTCACATTTAGGAGGAAGTGACAGAAATGAGCTTTGGTGTGGTTTGATGCGACATGCAAAGTCTCGAGGAGACAGAGACACAGGTGGGTTATCCTGAGCTGAGTTTGACCTAGAAGCCACTTAAGTCCTTATGTACAGAAATACACCCTAAAATGTAAGAAAATGTGTCATAAAACATCCACACAGACACACTTCAAATGCAAACATTTACACGTATACACGAGCAAACACACACACACAAGCTTTGTCTGTGCAGCAACAGCTGTGATCCAGACATTTACCAGTGACTTGCGTGGTTAGTGCCACTGTGTGTGTGTGTGTGTGTGTGTGTGTGTGTGTGTGTAGGCGGCCTTTCTGCATTCTTCTGCTTGCTTGGTGTGACGTACGCCTGTACGTTGTGTTTATGTGTATGTGAGACCGTGTGCAAACAAACTGCCGGTGTCATGTAGTCTGCTTGTTAGTTTGCCAGCGTGCTTTAAATCTCAGGGCACGAAGGACCCGGAAGATCACAGAGAGTGAGAAGCACGAATAAAAACGCGGAGTTGTTGATTTTGTACTGGGGACAGTTCAAAACGTTCAGTGAACACATTTTAACCTGCGTTACTCGTGCTCAGGTGGCCCGTACAGCTGAGCGGCTCCGAGCCGTGTGGTACGTGCAGACCAGCAGCACTTCCCTGCACAAGATTCTTCTTTATAACCTGCAACAAAAACAAGCAAAGTTGCTTTTTAACGGCACTTGCCTGCAGCAGTCAGCAACAATAGAGCAGCTCTGACCTTTGACCCCTCTAATGCTGGAAGTAATAGCTGAACTTTTAAACCTACATCTGTAAGTCATTCTTTAAATGTGCATGATGTTGTTCACTACAAACTTTGGTGTTTACTGTGTGTTATTATTGTGTTAGACATATCACGCTCAGGGTAAAAACAGGGTTTCGTTATTTAAGTCGTCACATGATTTACAAAGACATGTTTCAACAAAATGCAAATCTTTGCAAAATACCACACAAACTCACTTTCAGCATCTGTCTCATCATCAAAGAGCAAGTGAAACTACGAAGAGTGTGTGTTTGTGTGTGTGTTTGTGAGCACGCAGCTGGGAACATCAGGCCGCGCCCACCGCTCTTCATTGGCTGAACTGTTGTCAAGTGCACAGCATGTTTCTACTCAGCCAATCAGGAGAGAGGCAGAATTTCCCCCAACGTGCTACAGCGTCTTATCTGTGGTGACATCACGCAGCCCTTTAAACGGCAAACCGCAGACCAAGTTTAAATGGCTTCACGAACACACCTACAGCAGAAAAACAAGAGCGGAGCCGGGCTGACTGGCCTACTTACAGCACCTCTACAAAGTGACAATGACACCTTGTGGCACATTTGACCACAGGCTGTTTCGCTTTCCTGAAATAAATAATTTCTTTAAGCACGTTGGAAAGTTTTTTTTTGCTGCTGTTCAAATACATTAAATAATGATTTTAGGGACTCACAGCTCAGCTAAAACTTAAATAATCTCTACTTGAATGGAACTGGTTTGGTCCGTCCACAGGCACCTGAAGGCTGGGCTGAGGCCGGCGGTGCAGGTGAGCACGTTGCATGGTTGCAGTGGAGGTTTGGGTGGAGAGAAGAGGATGTTTTTCAAGTCTCGTGTTTCATTAGCTTGAGTCCTACTTACGCATCATAGCTCCGTGTGCATTCATCTCAGACTTTTGTTAAGCACTTTCCTGCGTTTTATTGTGAACTCAAATGAGCAGCATCTATTTCCAGGTTGTGGGCCAGTGAAGTGTAAAGTGGCACAGAGCAACATGTTCCAAATGTCCAGCATGCAGAGACGGAAACAACACAACATTCAATCGGTATAGCACAACACAAGGGCTGATATTTGAGCAGTGAGATAATAACGCTGGTCACTGATTTTACGTTACGAAAGACTGGGCGTCTGTCTCGCGCTACTGGAGCCTCCTAGATTATGTGTTTGTGTGGGAATTCAGGTGAGGGGGCAGAGAGTTTGTTCCTGGCCTCGCATGGTGAGGGAAGCGGGGGGGGGGGGGGGGTCTCTGGGATGTTGACTCATTAAGTGTGAGGGCACAGCCAAGTAGGTGACTGACCAGCAAGACCTGGTCTGATGTTACATCTGTCCCAAAATAGACCTGACCCAGAAGTCATCGCAGTAACAGAGCAATTCACGAATCCCAAGGTTAAATTCCGCCTCATGGGTCCAGTTTGGGTTTTTTTGCTTCCAGGAAGGTTCCAGAGCATCTCACTTTCAACTTCACCAAACAAAGATCGCACCTCAACACTCAAGCCTAAGTTAGAGTTGTGATCTAAACCTGGAGAAATAAGAACAATGCTTATTTGTGCCATGCAGATTTGACTGTGTGACCTTTTGAACTGCGTGCGACTGCTCCCTTAAAAAGATAAGATCAGTGGCCTCCTCAACACACACACACACACACACACACACACGACTACTGTGATGCACATTGCAAATAGTGAGTGGAGAAAAATGTTTCCTGTGTTTCCTGTGTTTCCTGTGGCTTTTAAGCAACAGGGGGCTGCCTCCGCTGTAAACAGACTAGTGTATATGAAATGATGCCGACTTCTCACGCTTTGTTTTCATCCTCCTCAAAGACACGAGTTCTTTGCATGTATGTGTCTGTTGTTGGACGTGTCCCTTTACTGTGTGAGACCAAAACAGGCAAGAGGCAAACGGTGATTGGGTATGAATATTAAAGCAAGTCTAGGTAAATATGCAGCAGGCACTGACCACTACAATTACACATGCATATTGATCCTCGCTGTGGCTGCTCCTCAACTCGTTAGGAATCTAGAGTTTGGTCAGTAACGACAACAGCAGCAGAAAGGAAACGCACTAACAATCTGACACGTCCTCCGAGCTGAACTTACAAAGTTCAGAAAACTCAATGTACTGTACATTTCTATTCAAACATGGAAGCACAGCTGCATGTATTTATATGGTGCGAGAGAATGTGTGTTAACATGAGGAAGTTCTGTCACATTTTCCCTTGTAAACTCCAAAATGGGGGTCGAACCAAAAAAAGAGCGTCCTTGAGTGAGTGGGAACCGCTCCCCAACAACAGGAACCGGCCTAGTAAACGGGCCTGCTGTGGTCAACCTTGTGTTCGCTCTCAGTGGACCTGTACACAGCACATAACAACTTTACATTGATGAATGATAAAGCAGTCTGTTGGTATTGTGTGTACAAGCCTGAATTGAGTTGATTTATGAGTATTACAGTAATAACAAACTAATAAAAAAGCCTAAACATTCTTCAAGTGCAGGTCACAACACGATGTTTGTCGAAGGTCAGTATGAACAGTCAGCGTCAGGCCCTCATACAGCGAGTGCACTAATCCTGATATATAAGTGTGTCTGCACATATGGTAGGAAGACGTCGGGGGAGGGGGCGATGAAGCTCGCAGCACTGGCTCATGCCGGTTTGCGCCGCTTCTCTCCAGCCTCTCAGCGAGTCTGAGAGGTTAGCGGCGAGGCGGGTGGGAGGGGGGAGTCATCTAACGCCTCGGAGCAGCGGCGAGGCGCTTGGCACAGCGAGCAGGCCAGATAGATATGAACACGCAGAGTCAGGCTGGAACTGTTTCATGTCGATAATTGAGGGGGTGTCGCCAGTCCAAGAACGTTTGATGGATTTCCCACTTCCTGTCAGAGCTGAACTACACTTATACAATAAAGAAGAAGAAATGATTCAGATTAAGTAGAGATGAGAAGAAACTCACAGGTGCTTATAGGCTGTTGTCTCTCTGTTGGTTGTGCACACGGTATTTACTGATGTCATGTGAGTTCAGCCTCCTGCCCGCGGTGTGTACGGTATCAGTTCATTTGTGTGTAAAGGACATTTGAACACTTACCAGCACCGAGATGCCAACAGGAAAACCTTCAGCTGCCCATTGTGCCAAGTTAAAGTGCGGGCAACAGGAATTGTCGTACGTTTGTTTTGACTTCCTCTTCCCGTCGCTTGTGAGTTCTCAAGGCTTCAGTTTACGAGGCTTGGTTCACTTTTATTTGTTTAAACAGGCAGAAAATGGTTAGACTGTTGTTCTGGTGGGTTCAGGTGCTCTGTCACCTCAAGGCCTAGTCATGAGGCTTATCAGACTAATAATTCTGTGTCATCATTTATTAACTCACAATATCTTTACTGGCTTTTGTCCTGTAGCTTATGTGTAGTTGTTGAACTCAAAGTGTATTAAAGCCAACAATCACTGTGGCAAAGATCTTTTGCTTTCAGCATTTTTACAGCCATATGTTGTCTTGTAAATCGCCAGAGGAATAAATAAAATGCAGCTGCAGACTTTTGCAATGGAAAAACTAAGTGGAGCCTCAAATCTTTACAGGTGGGACTGATTTTCAGCTGCGGCAGGAAACTGTGCAAAGATGTTGCCCAAGTGCGCTTGAGTTGGAGCACAGATGTTTCCCTATTCAACTACCACTAGTTAGTCCTGCTGATCTGTTTTTTTGGATATTTAGCTGTTGTTTCTTTTATTTGCGTTAGTTTAAACACTGGTTAATTTCACGACACACTTTTCAAACAGTAGCATTTTTGCCAAACACAAAACAGGTAATTACTGAGAAACCAGAGAGCCTCAAGTGGCCACAACTCTCCAGCCTCACGCTGCCTTGGAAGGAAAATCTGCTGGACCACCTCACAGACAGAAACAGAAAGACGCACCCCACCCGCCGTGCCACAAACACTGGGAAACGGTTGCTTTGTTTTATTGTCACAATCTGATCTAATAGTTCCAGTAAATATAAAAATAATCGCAAAGAGCTGAATCAGTAAATGCTTGCGTGCCTCGCATGTGAGGAAGGAATTGGCAGGAAACTATCGAGCGGAGCTGGAACAGGACTTTGATGTCTCTTTATGTTTTCCTGTTCAGTGGTGTTATGAGTGAAAACAAAGGGGATCACTGGGTTATAAGACACCAGCTCTGGGCTGCTTCAGTGGAACAAAGCTGCCATTGGTCACACACAAGCCAGACTGGAGCGGTTACCATCCTCCTCTGGAGCCGCGAGGTCATGGCTTGGACCTCGAACGCTGACGAAGCCGACGCAGATATGACTCTGATGCTAATCCCAGCGTGCACCAGCAATCATCCACTTTTCTTCTTGCCCTCATCTTTCACTGTTGCTTCTCTTCCCTGTGACGCAGCAATTTTCATTCGCTTTCGCTGAGGAATTTCATTACATAACATGTTATTTTACCATTAATGAAAATGTTGACACAGCCACGTAATGAATAAAGTGTTAATTCCAGCTTATCTAACAGGGAAAACATTGTCTAACCTGAGGTTAAAATTTACGTAACATGTTTACAGCTGAGTTTAACCCGAGGCCCTAAAATGGAAACTGAGGCTTTGAACTGGCTGCAATGGGCAGTTTGCTCTAATGACTGAAGATTACTGGTTTACATATCCAGTGATACATATTAATAGCTAGAGTCTGGTCTCCAGTGAAGCCAGCGGCCAGCTTTAGCCAGTCCAGGAAAGTAAGTTTAGTACTTGGCAGTGGGCTGAGTCCCGGAATAGAGCTGGTTCTCATAGCTCTGTGACCGTGTGCCAGCTTACATCAGTCGGAGTTCATCCCAGAGACCGAGACGCTGCTGACTCTGACCGCACTGACCCTCTGTTATCAAGGTCTTATAAAAGCTCTCACCTATTAAAAACGGACGGACTGGCGGGGGCCCTGCTCCCGCACCTGTCACACGCTACTTTCTATTACTGCAGGATTTCTCGCATATCTATCATTTTGCCTGACTCAGACCTGGTTAAATAATAATAGCCGGACTGAGTAAACAAGCCATAAATCACTCATCTGGTGCAGTGAAGATGAGGCTGCTGAAGTGTGAGCCCTGTTTCCACATATAGATCTACAACCTATAGCCCAAAATAGCCGAGTTCACTGTGACAGTGGGAACAAACTGTCCCACCAGAGGCAGATCTGCATGTGCACTAATTCCAAGTATGTGACTGATAATCAATAGAACCCAACCCGAGAATCCAAGCCTTCACACCCCTCCTGATTTGTTATGTCATGCCCTGGGGAACACCGGGTTCTCATTTGGACCATCCAGACGCCGCCAGCCCTGCCCTCACTCTGCTCTGGATCCTCTTACCCCAGAGGAATGCGTACCCTAAGATTTGCTTGTGACAAGTGCATGACGAGGCGCTAACAGAAAAAGTTCAGTCAGTCTTAGTCAGAGGACAGATGAGGAGGGAGGGAGGAGGACGAGGGGGGGTCGGTACTGTAACCCTGAGAGTCAGCCCACACTGGCTCAGACTGGTTCCCTGACCCATCCTCCTCTCAACATCTGAGCTCCACTCCTTTCCAAGTTCACTCGAAGTTTTCTCACTTTTCTTCCTTTTTTCTTTTTGGCTACCTCACCACCTATATTTAAGTATCTTGATATGGTCAGATATGTGTAAACATTTTCCTTGGTAAACACCACAGGCAACATCATTGTGTGAACCTGGCAGGAAGAGTAGTACTTATTAGATGAGAAGTGTGTGTTCTTACAACACAAGCGAGACGAGCACAACATGAGTGATGCTCCCAGGCAGAAAGAAGAGAGTAAAAGCCTCCGTTTTACGCACTGAACGCTGAAAAGATGAATAAATAAAATGACAACGTGAACCTGAAGCTTCCTCCTTCAGACTGATGTGACGAGATCAGACGAGAGCAAGTGTTTCATGTCTTAGTAGCTGAGAGGAACTGGCTCCACACAGAGGCTGTGGACTGGTGGGTAAAACATACCACCTTCATCTCTGAAGACACATTTTATGTGAAAGCTGCTTCTGCAGCTTTTGGTGGGAACAGATGTCAGATCCAGAGCACAAACAAGCGTCTCTGGTGACAGGGAGACAGGCGATAGCTTGTCTAACTAATTAAGGCTTGTTTACTGGTTTGCTCAGCATGTTGACCAGCAAATGCAACATCTGAGAATGTCACTGACCCACATCGCCTGCTCTGGCTGGACTTTTTCAGCCTTTGATACAGTCGGACACTGGATCCTCTTATTTTACATTTGCATTACCCAGCAGCATGTGGACATGTTAATCCATCCTTCAGCGATGGCAGCTTCTCTGGCTATGAGGGTGCTGGAGCAAGTCCCGGTCCAAACCCTGAGCAAGCACAGGGAGAACGTGTGAACACAGGAAACACAGGAAGTCACCTGGTCGTCAGCTGCCGAGGCAAACACCAGTTCAAAAACACACTAAATCAGATCGGCTGCTGTTGGTGTGTTTTTGCTTGCTCGGCATAATTTCTCATGTCCTATTAAGAGTTTTTGCAGCTCTGCTCTGCCCTGAGTTTACCTGATTCAAACTGAATGTTAGTTGAGTGTTGGCACTCAAACTAAAGCTGTGACTGGCAGCGCTGGTGCTTTACGGCTGTCAGAGCCTCCAGGCCACAGCTCCCTGTTTACCGACAAATACTGAGCTTCTTCAGCGTCACTACATGTGGTTTAAACTATTTGTCTCACCAACACTAGAGTGAAAAATAATTTTGTCCATGTGCCAACAGCTGATGTGAGCTGTAATGATGACAAAGCATGTCAAGGTGACTGAGGCTCCCACAACCAAGAGGCAGTGAAGCGACACCATCAGACACTGTCTGGTGAAACACACAAACACCATTAAGTGTCTGGTCACAACTGCCCATTTAACTTCTCCAGCCATAATCAGAACTGAAGACGTCAGCACAGTCACGTTTACCACCATTACGCACGGACACAGAACAAGTAGAATCCAGCATTAAAACTATGTGGGTTGTGACGTCAGAATTCAGAGATTGAAGCCACAACTCAAAAATCTCAGTATCTGGAGAGTTTGAGCCTGAGTCAGACTCATGTACCGCTGGCTGAGTCGAGCTCTTACCTCACAGCCTAAAATATAACGTCTTTTCCCTCGACCGCTTTTCTCCCCTTAAACATAACTTTGCTAAAAGGAGCATCACCGTTACACAGCGCACCGCTCAAGGCCACAGGCTGATGCTAAAGAAAGTCAGAGGATGATGCGGCTCTTTGTCAGCTCACAGTCTGGACGTGTTTTTATCTGTGTTTTCTCACCCAGTCACAGTTCACTAACCACCTGTTGCTAATAGAACAGAGTCTTGGTTTCTACGTTTGTTGTCTGCTTTAAACCATCCATATCCTGTGTAACAGGAACAGACTAAGTTTTGTTGAAGCTCCAATTACAAAAGTATTTTACAAGCTGGCTTTCAGAAGAGATCTCTGAATAATTCAAGGAAGCTGACATGGTCCAGTTCTGCAGAACTGTTGGCACACACTTTTCATTACTCCTGCAGTCGTCAGTGTCTGACTGTAAATGGAAACAGCATTTCAGAAGATGGCTTATTATTAAGTACGTGTAACGTTCACCTAATTATTCTCTGTCCTGAGCTTGGATCTGCTCCATGTCCAGCCGCCTCGTGCCTGGTAAGACAGAGAGGTGTGTGGCCCACAGCAGACGTATGAAGGTGGTGAAAGTGCTGCGTGTTAAGCAGACTGCTGCGTCACACGGCTAAATAGTCGGCATAGCTCCCCTTTTAGGCGTCTGACCCCCCGCCTCCCTCTGCAGACCCCATATCGGCAGGAGCTGCTGAGTCAGAGCTCCCTCAACCCATCGCTCGACCTGTGTAGTGAAGATCTTCACTCAATAATTCATATATACGGTAATTATACAGTCATATGTACTGAAAACAAGTAAAAGCAGGAGCTTAGCTGAGATGCCTGCACTCGGCCTGCACTGAATGTTACATGACTTTTGGCAGTCACTTTGTTTTGGAGGGGAATCATCTGGACTGTTTTACTTACTAGAGGTTGGTTTACATTTTTTGGAAGCACATTGGCCGATATCAGTAGGTGCCGTCGTGTTTATTGTGGTGCATCCAAGACAAATGCACGGCTGCCAGACAGCGCGACAGCATGTTCCTGCCTCGTCTAGGGACACCCTGCCATCCTCCTAATGATGGGGTTTATGGGACACACCGTCATTTTTGCACAGCCTGCTGCACAAATCCATTGGTGCTGAATGTGTGAATGTCAGGGGTAACTGTCAGGAATAACTGACCCGTCAGATTCTCACTTCTGCTTGGCTGTCATAACCTTCGATGTGCGCCTCAACAACATCTCAGCGCCCCTCGGCTAAGACAGGGCACAACCTCACGGCCACGGTGTGGAGCGTTATCACGCCTGATCAGGTGTCCAGATAAAGTCCTGTTGGTTCCACCACAGTAATTTCAAATGATAATAAACTGAATTGAAAATAAGGTAATGTGACTTCTGATATATCAAGGTTTTGATCCAGTCTGGGCTCATGTACTCACAGCTGAACTTGTGAAGTGATTTAAATAGTTTTTTGCATCAGTGTCTTTACTAGTTTACACCGGTGTGTTTTCAAACCTAACTTCTATCCCCATAATAAACTGCACCATCTGTTCATGCTGGACTTCAACTTCCTGTTTAGGGTTTTCTGAAGGCAAGTAATTTTTGCAAGGCAAGTAAAACCAAGGCTGACTGAGCTAATATGAGTATGAAAGTTCATTTATACAAAACCATATCAACCCACACATGCAGTGAAGCCTAATAAATAAAACATCTCATCCTTAACATTAACATTGTTGATTTTGAAAGCATCAAGGTAAACAACATAACAACAATTAACTACAGCAATGATTAAACATTAAGGTTTCCTGTAGACATCTGCATCACCCTCAAACAAGCCAGAGAGGCCACAACACATGAACAAGACAAACACACACTTCCACTCAAAGCAAGTTTGTCATGTGCGTAATATCAGTCACCACTATTGATTACAGATTGATGTTTAACTCAAAACATTTTGGAATTATTAAAAGCTACTGAGTGATGATAAGGACTATGTTAGGACGCAGAAGGAAGCTCTGAGCCTGACGTTGGACACAGGTTGACCTCTGCTGTCAGACACCAGGGACACGTGCACAGCTTCAAACACGGGACTGCAGCCCCCTCTAGTGCAATGAACATTCAGTCTAAACTCATCCAAAAGGTCTCACACAATTATTAAACACACCTGAGCGACAGGTCTTTCATGAAAATGGTTCATAATGAGTATTACAGTATTATAGCATTGATATTGAATATTTTCAGACTTGGATGTGGCAGTGGAATGAAATTCTATTGTGGCCGTTAGTTGTAAACATACTGTATGTGCTGTATGTGTAAACTCCACCTGTTCAGAGTGAAAACAAGAAGAAAGAAACTGTTACATTCATTCTCAGTATGTCAACACAAACCAGCACAACTCTCCGCTGCTGGGGGAGGAATATGCTAATAAACCCCCGGCGGCACCAGCCTGAACTACTCCTGCCTGACAGTGAGTTTAACTTTCACTTTCCTTTCATCTGAAAAGAAAAAGTCTCAGTTGTTATTCCAGCCTCTGCTGTTTGGCAGATGAGACATGTTAAAACAAACGAAGAACACAAAGACAGACGCTGCGCCAAAACCCAGGTAATGTTTAAAACCGAGCATAAAGTTATGCATGTGTCTCTGTCCTGCTGATGTGAAAGACAAATCGTACAGTTTATCACTAACACTTGATTCTGTTTCTCTTTGTTGTTTTACAAGCTCATGTTTTACATTTTACAAGCATTTACATAAGTCTTGAAATTTGTAGGACTTTACTAGTACATAAATAATAAAATGAACTGGTAAACTGAAGAGGGAGGTGGTAGTGAAGCGAACAAATATGTTACCTGTTTAGCAACAGGCAGACTTAACGTCATTAATAGAGTCACTTCAACATCAGCATGTGTTGATCACCTGCCAGGATGTTTTGTGCTAGTGTGGCTTGAATTAAACTGATATTAATAAAGTCGACAACAACACAGAAAAGAAAGTGGAAACCGATCCACTGACTCACTAACTCCACCTTCTCCATCTTCCTTTCTTCAACCTCAGCAGCGGTTTTCCACTTGGAGAGTGGAATTTCGCTCTACCTATTTCAGCCGAGCCCCCCATCACCACAGCAGTGGACACCAAAGATGTTCTCATCAGTGGTGAAGGTATCGTCAACTCAACAGACAACAACAACCCTGTGTTTACATAATGTAAAAACAAGATGCACTTTATTTCCAGCCATTTCCATCTGTTTCACCCGGCACAGCACTAAATGTTACCGAATTTAAACTCTCGCTCTCTTTCAGCACCAACAAAACAGTTTTACAGAAAACTGCCAAACCTCAAATTGACAGAATTTATATGTTTTAATAATAGTGTAATTTATTTCATGAACTTTTTTTCAACAGTATATGAGCCAAAGTCGGACTCTCACTGGAGAAATGTAGAGTGGACGGAAGAGTGAGCATTGGATCAAATGCATGTAACAGAATTATTAAAGTCAAGAAACGGTTTTACTAACTTATTCATTAATAATATCTGAATGCAAATCCAGGCATAAAGCGAGTCTGATGAAGACTGTCAGCTCCTACAGGCCCATGTGTGACAGCGTGACTCAGGCCCGGGTTCTCCTGCTGGGGCCAGTCGGTTCTGGAAAGTCCAGTTTCATCAGTTCAGTTCAGTCTGTGTTCAGTGGGAGAGTCACCAACCGCGCCATGGTGGGTTCCTCCTCCACCAGCTTCACCAAAAAGGTACAAGAGAAGCACTGGCATGTTAACTTACGGTCACAAGCTGGTGGCAGGATTATGCTATAATGGTTTGTTTGTTTGTTTGTTTGTTTGTTTGTTTGTTTGTTTGTTTGTTTGTTTGTTTGTTTGTTTGTTTGTGTCAGCTGCAGTCCTTCAACATTTGTGATGAGAAGGGTAAAGAACCCACTGGACTCGTGCTGTGTGACTTTATGGGCCTGGGTGGGGGCGAGATGACTGGACCTACCCTCCACGACATCCTGTCTGTCATCAAAGGCCACGTACCCGAGGGACACAAAGTAGGCGTGACCAGTGATCGCCACCACTCTAGTGATCCATGCTGACATCAGTTGTACTTCAATGTTTTTCTTGACTTCTCTCCTCCAGTTCAGCCCAGATCAGCCAGTGAGCTCAGAGACCGTGGGCTATGTGAAGACGCCAACTCTTAAAGACAAAATCCACTGCGTGGTGTTTGTTGTGGACGCCTCACAAATGCTGCAGTACCCGAAAGGCCTCGGCAGCACCTTCCAGCAGCTGCGAGAGCACATCAGTGACCTGGGTGAGCAGAGGACGCATACGTTCTGGCACCGATCCACACACTGAAACGGATTAACAGACAGCACTGCTCTCCCTCTCCTAGCTGTTCACCAGGTGGCTCTGCTCACCCACATAGACACAGTTAGTCTGGAAACAGCCAAAGAAACCAGCCAGGTTTACAAGAGCAGCGTCGTCAAGGAAACGGTAGGTTGAAATCAACCATCGACACATTCCTGCACTACAGGTCATCAAAAAAAGCATGAACACAAATGATGCAGACACAACACCTGTTCATTATTGTCAGCAACTTACATTATAGGTTAATTCAGCGTTGCCTTACTGGATTTATTTAGGTGTAATTTTAGGCCCAGTGTGAGAGCATGGTGTTTAGGTGTGTGTCATATCTGGTGTAACGGTGCTGTCACTCCTGGAGATTAACGGTCTGTGTGTGTGTAGATGTCTAAAGCCGCTGCTCTGCTGGGGATGTCCACGTCCTACATCGTCCCTGTGAAGAACTACTCATCAGAGCTGGACCTGGACACCAACACTGACGTTCTGCTTCTCAGTGCCGTCGACCACATCCTGCAGTATGCTGACTTGTATTTCCAGGACAACCAGCGTCCAAACATCATGTTGTAAACGTGTAATATTTCAGTGACTGGTTCTTTGTTCAGTCTGTCATTATTCATCCACCTTTTTCTAGCCAGAAATAAAAATATTACTAAAATAATAGCATCTGTTGTAACTGACACCATGTAACCACTTATTTTTCTAAGTCTAAGTCCAGCAAAGAAGAATTACAGACATAATGAAAAAATATAACAATGTGAAATATCCATTAAAACCTGCCTTGTGCTCACGTACACGATTTGTTGTTTGTGTAAGAATATGTTCACACCTTAGTTAAATATAAAGGTGGAGCGTGGCAAACACACTTTTTATAAAAAGACTACAAGCCAAGAATGCTGATGAGACGTTACAGTCACCCACCGTCCATAAAAGCGGACTCAATCAGCATCTGTGAGAGCTGCTTGTCCAGAAGCGCAGGAGGTACGTCTAATTATGACAACGGTGTTCTTTGCCAAAATGAAAAGAAAACTGTGGAAGGTGCAATTTGTAGGATTTTAAGGTACAGCTCTAAACCTACTGATGTGCCAGTTCGGGTGTGGCAACGGGCTTTTCTGACGAAATCGAAAGTCACCGTTTTGCCCTGTTTTGTTAGTCTGGAGAAATATTTAGGAACATGGATGTAATTTGTCGGAATGTCCGGGTCCTAAATTGCAAATATATTTAAATATTGTTTTTAATTAACTGTGACAGAACAAATGTGAAGTCGAAACTAAAATGAGACAACAAGAAAAAAGGGGTTTCCAGGCAACAAATAACATTTCAACTAGTGACTCTCTCCACAGACATATTCCCCATGAAGCGAGTCTGTTTAAGATGTTTTCTCACGACTACAGCTGCTTTATTACTTTCCCTGTAGTTACAGAAATGTTTGTACTAGTGATGGTGGTCAGCAGTAGTAGCTGAATGTGAGGTTACAGCGAAGTTGATGGGACCTCATTCTTACTGAGTGATTATTATGAATGTTGCAGTATATTTGTGTGGTTATATGATATATGTCAGATATTCTATTTCTTCCTTAAGCTGTTAAACATCTACCTGCATATTTCAATTTGCATTTAGGCTACAAAGTGAGTAAGCAACAAGAATAAGCTGTGCATGATGAGCTCCTTGCTAACCCGAGAGCAGCAGAAAGCTATCTGCTCCCAGCTGGGACGTGTCAAACTGCAGCTGCTGTACAAGGCCAGCATCCACGGATTCACTGGAGCAGCCTTCCACCGACACTGTGACAACCTTTGCCCCACAGTGTCTGTGGGCTACAACGCCTCTGGTCATGTGTTTGGAGGTTACACCAAACAAGCCTTTTGTCAGTCTGGTCGGTATGTGTATGATGACCAGGCCTTTCTGTTCACCTTCAAAAGAGAAAATCTGCTCAAGTATCCAGTCGCAACACCTGCAATCGCAGTGAGAATGATTGGAAAGTCTGGTCCATATTATGGAGGAGATTTGGTTCTAGTCTATGGAGGCCAAGCTGTAGTTTATAGTAACCCAGGACATCATTACAACTTTAATGCTGCAGACATGCACGGCCACGACCTCGAGCTGACTGACTGTGAAGTCTATCAAGTGCAAGGTAGGTTCACTATGTAGTAGTAACCACATTTTTTTCTTCTTATTCTTGGCAAATTCATACATTCATGTACTGTATGTATAGTACTTCCACTTCCCAGAGTAGTCGCTAGTTGACTGAACAACTTGGCAAAGTAACAAGGCTATGAAATATAACTATGCAAGAAATCATTGTACATGGAACTTGACATGGTGACATAACTAGACTAGATTTATTGGAGTTTAGTAAACTTCAAAAAACATTTCACATATTAAATCCCATTAACTATTTGTTTTGTTGTTGTTTGTCAACTTCAGTTATATGTGATTATGCTTTTCAATATGATTATTTTTGTCACTGTGCAGAATCCATTGAACTGGAGAAGCAATGGAGGACAATTATTACAAATTATATTATTACAAATGATAATTTGTAATAGAAGTTATAACATTTACTTTACAGTAGACTTCTGCTTTTTTGGGAACCTAACAGAGGTTGAGTTGAAGCCAAATGTACTCTTGACACTTCTCAATGCAGAATTAAATTAAGTTTTTAAATTTTTTTTTCTTTATGTCTTCGATTTCACAGAAAAACGAAAGTTAAAACTACCCGAGGAAACTATTAAGTTAACATTTACATTTAACTTCCGGTTTAAGTACTTCACAATGGTCCGCAATAGAATGACGAATCGTAATTATAATAATATATATATTAATTTTACTTTAGATTAATTCAAAAATTCTGATGAATTTTAAGTTGATTTTGATATTATTTTATCATGTTTAACGATTCCATGATTAGACCACAATATTTGAAGCTTTGTTTTTTAGTTTGAAGGAAACGCACTCATACTTCCGGTTTAATGTTGCCTGAACGTAGCTCGACTGGATCAGACAGACGCACTCAGCCCAGTGCGTATCCTTCCATCCGCCAGAAGAGTAAGTCAGCGTCTCTTACAGTTGTAACAACAACTAATTTAGTTAAATCTGAGGTTTGAAGTTACTTTTATATAATTAATGGGATCATCTTCGCTGCCTTGTAGACACGAGTGTCAGCTATTTCAGCTGTTTGTATTAGCATTTTACTTTCTAACGTAGTTCACTTAGTTTAGCTAAACTGGCGGCTGCACGTATTAAATATTATTGTCTTAGCTATTTGACTGCGGTCAACTGAGCCGCTGTTCGCATTTCCGTGGTCAAATCAGCCGTCACTGGAATTTAGGTGCGAGATTCGTGCGATAATTACGGTAACAGTGTTGCGATCCCTTTGAAGAGCGGAGAGACTGAAACTACAATATAACAGATAGAGCTGATGATGAATGTGATCATGTTATTAATAATGTAATTTGTAATAGGATACAATTGACTGTGTACGTTTAGAAATATTCACTAATGAAATGAATTAAGAAAACGCAAATGACCTCTTTTCCAGATTTAAGATAAAAAAAAACCCTGTTCCTCTAATTAATAGATTACCATTCCATCATAGTACTACTTAGTACTTCATAGAGTACTACCACTGAAAGTATCAACTTATTTTACTTTGTACTTTTGGAGTAATCCACTACTCAAGTATCATAACATGAGTAAAACTGAGATTTATTTCCAGACTTTGGGTTTGAATAAACCCTGTTCCTCTAATTAGTAGATCACCATTCCTTCATAGTACTACTTAGTACTTTATGGAGTAGTACCACTGGAAGTATGAAGTTATTTTACTGTATACTTTTTGAGTAATCCACTACTCAAGACTTAAGCCTTGAACAAACCCTGTTTCTCCAGTTAGTAGAACTGGATGCAGGGAGCAGGTCTGAACGTTCATGACTTTGTGGAGCCTCATTCATCTGTTATGTGCTGGTACAGCAGCTCTTTTCCTCCTGCTGCTCTCAGACTTTACAATCAGAGCATCAGACATTTAATAAGCACATATGTTTACATACACTTTATTGTTCTGACAGTTACATCCAAAAACATTTTTCCTAAATGTGGCAATAAATGAGTTATGAAAAACAGCATAAAAACTGTAATATAAATAATTTCAAATACAAAATAATAGCCCAAAAAAGTTTATATTTTGCTGTAGTTACATAGTTTTTCCTTTGTATTTCTTAATTATTCCCATTATGTGAAATAGTCAATATTACATAAACAGCCAGAATGCAGAATAGTAGTATAAGAGACATGACAATAGGTGAACTAAGGCACCTATTGCATTGGCAAAACTGAACAATAATCTCAATAACAAAACATTAATTCTTTAGTTTGTATTTGTCAATTGGTTTCATAAAGTTTGTGATTTAAAAAAAATAATAACATAATAATAACCACATTTGTGCTTTTATACAGATACAATGCGACAGCTGTGAGCAATGGTTCCTCGATATTCTTGGCTTTTATTTTTTATTTGATATTATTTATATTAGAGTTTTTGCTCTGATTGTAAAGTCTGAGAGCAGCAGGAGGAAAAGAGCTGCTGTACCAGCACATAACAGATGAATGAGGCTCCACAAAGTCATGAACGTTCAGACCTGCTCCCTGCATCCAGTTCTACTAACTGGAGAAACAGGGTTTGTTCAAGGCTTAAGTCTTGAGTAGTGGATTACTCAAAAAGTATACAGTAAAATAACTTCATACTTCCAGTGGTACTACTCCATAAAGTACTAAGTAGTACTATGAAGGAATGGTGATCTACTAATTAGAGGAACAGGTTTTATTCAAAGCCAAAATCTGGAAATAAATCTCAGTTTTACTCATGTTATGATACTTGAGTAGTGGATTACTGAAAAAGTACACAGTAAAATAAGTTGATACTTAGTGCTGTGGTACTCTATGAAGTACTAAGTAGTACTATGATGGAATGGTAATCTACTAATTAGAGGAACTGGTTTTATTCAAAGCCAAAATCTGCTAACTGATGTTGGTTTTACTCATTGTATGACAGTTGAGTAGTGGATTACTCAAAAAGTACACAGTAAAATCAGTTGATACTTTTAGTGGTAGTACTCTATGAAGTACTAAGTAGTACTATGATGGAATGGTAATCTATTAATTAGAGGAACAGGGTTTTTTTTTATCTTAAATCTGGAAAAGAGGTCATTTGCGTTTTCTTAATCCATTTCATTAGTGAATATTTCTAAACGTACACAGTCAATTGTATCCTATTACAAATTACATTATTAATAACATGATCACATTCATCATCAGCTCTATCTGTTATATTGTAGTTTCAGTCTCTCTGCTCTTACAAGCGATCGCAACACTGTTACCGTAATTATCGCACGAATCTCGCATTTGAAATCCTGTGACGGCTGATTTGACCACGGAAATGCGAACAGCGGCTCAGTTGACCGCAGTGCTATTTGCTAGTATTTGGTAACCTTAAACTAGGAAATATTCCTGCCCAATGTTTTAGGTTTCTCGCTATCTTCATTTCCTGGTATTGATTGGCTGTAGAGTTTTGTTTTTTCTCCACAGGATCAGGATCCACAGCAGAACTATGCAGCCCAGACTAACCAGGACCCAGCAGAGAAGCATCTGCTCGGAGCTGGGAAGTGTCAAGCTGCAGCTGCTGTACAAGGCCAGTGTCCATGGTTTCACGGGCGCAGCCTTCCACCAGCGCTGCGACTCCCGTTCACCCACAGTGTCTGTGGGCTACAACGCAAGTGGTTATGTGTTTGGTGGCTACACCAAACAACCCTTCAGTCAAAGTGGTCTGTATGTGCATGACAACCAGGCCTTTCTGTTCAACCTCAGTCAAGAAAAGCTCGTCAAATACCCCGTCACTGGTTATGCTTATGCGGTGAGAATGATAAGCAACTCAGGTCCGTACTTTGGAGAAGATCTGGTTCTTATCAGTGGAAGCCAGTCAGTTGTGTATAGCAAACCAGGAAGTTATTACAGCTTTAATGCTGTAGAAATGCACGGCAACGACCTCCAGCTGACTGACTGCGAAGTCTATCAGGTTGAAGGTGAGGTTCTTCCTTAACTGCTAATATTTATGCTTTGGTTTAATCTGTCTCAATAATACATTGCAAATTAAAACAATTAATAATAATATTATTATTTAATCTATTATTCCTCTTTAACAGCGTGCCCAGAATTTGAGAAGCCCTGGAGGCCGATAACCTGGGAGGTCCTGTACGTTGATCACGTCATTGTTTAATGTTGTTACTTTACTGCGCTTCACTGTCATGCTAAATTGTGAATGAACCAAAATGAAAACGTTAATTGCACTAGGTCAGGTCACAAAACCGTAATTATGACTCGTCCTGCTGTTGAAAAGCATATATCACACCCATGTGACTGGCTTAGCTGCTCTGATGATTAAGTGTACAGAGACATTGAGATACAGTAGATGATAGACTTCCAGGTCTATTATGTTTTCAACTTGCTCTCTCAACAGGAAGAGGACAGAGATGTTAGAAAGCATTAGGTCCTACAGTCCCATGGCCAACTCTGTGTACCAGGTTCGAGTCCTGCTCATAGGTCCGGTAGGAGCTGGAAAGTCTAGTTTCTTCAATTCAGTCAACTCTGTGTTCAGAGGCCACGTCACCAGCCAGGCCATGGCTGGCTGCTCCAACACCAGCCTCACCACACAGGTTAACAGTCTGTCTCCGTTATGTCAGTGGAAAATCTGAATCTGCCCAAAAATATGTAATATTATTAAAACTATGGTGATTTCCTTTTTCATGTGATGTAATGAATAACTGAAGCATTAAGTCCTTTCCCTTCACAGCAATGATTCTGTTGAAACGTTCTTTGTTTTCACCATCTATATTTTACATATCAAACTCGTTTATTACTTGATAGTTTCGAACTTACTCAGTGAAAGCTGGGCGAGAGGGGAAACCTCTGCCAATCATCTTGTGTGATACGATGGGTTTAGAGGAAAGCACAGGTGCAGGGCTTGATCCGGACGACATCGTCAGCATCCTCAAAGGTCATCTGCCAAACAATTATCAGGTGAGGCTGTTTGTCACATACAGCAGAATAATGAACCCGATGCAACACACTGATTACGTCATGCTGTCGTCTCTCTTTTTATGACCCAGTTCAACCCATCGGCTCCTCTGCCTTCAGAGGCCTACAGCTATCGGAAGACTCCAGCACTGAAGGACAGGATCCACTGTGTGGTCTACGTTGTTGATGCCTGCAAGGTCCCCATCATGCCAAAGAAGCTGGAGGAGAAGCTGCAGTCTGTCCGCAGAAAGGTCAACCTGATGGGTCAGTAAATCCGAAATCTGAAGTAAACCAAACATCACAAGTAAATGAGGAAAACAGTATTTCCCTCAAAATCATTAGCCGTACTTGCGCTGTACAGTATGTTCATATACTAAAATGCTTGCCAACTACAGGTAATAGACTGAAGCAACCATTTTTTTTATCTGGAATCCACTTTCTTTTCAATAACATTGAATAAATTCAATAACATGTTGTTGTTGGTTCCCAGCAATTCCCCAACTGGTCCTGATGACTAAAGTAGATGAAGCCTGTCCTTTTGTGGCCCAGGACATAAAGAACGTTTATAAGAGTGGCTACATCAAGGAAGTGGTGAGATTAACAATCACTTCTCCTGCATGAGTTTAGGATAAGTTCGTTATCATTTGAGTTTTAATGGAGGAATTATTACTATTGTGCAGTTCAATAACGAACATAAACACCTATAGACATGTAACGCAGCCAAACGTCCTGCTTGTCAGAATATATGCTACTGAACTCAGTTACTTTACTCCTCACGTGCTCCAGATGCAGGAGACCAGTGCTCGGCTCGGTGTGCCCTTGTCCTGTGTGGTTCCAGTGCAAAACTACAGCAAGGAGCTGGAATTGGACCCCGACTGCGACATCCTGCTGCTCGGCGCCGTCATCCAGATGCTTCGCTTTGCTGATAATTACTTTGACGAGCTCAGTGACCGACTGAGAAACATCGAAACCAAAGAGTAGCAAGAATAAAAAGCAGCTGTTAACGACATATCCCTCCGCTAAGAAAAAAACGGCTTATTAACATTTGTTCTTGCTGTTTCAAAGCTTCCAGCTGATGTGAACGATTTGTCCCATACTGCAGCTCACAGTCCATAACATATGTTCTTACAGTAGAGTTTATCAATGTTCCAAGTGGAAGAACGTCTCTGAATGCTGACTCATTAGCATTAAGCATGTAACATTTCTGCACTTAGAAATGGACTGGACCAAATAATAGTGTACTGGACTTAATAATAATGTAATGGCCCAAATAATAAAGATCAAATGTACTGGATCAAACTATTTTAGCTGTTTTCTCATTCATGGTTGTTGGTGATAAATTATTATGGGGCACATATTAATAGCTGTGTCATTTGTGAATATAAAGCCTTAGCAAGAAATGAGGAGATGTGGAATTTCAAAAGACAATTTGACATGAGGAATAAAAACATTTGCTTTAATTTAAATCCTTTATTATGAATGAAATCAGTAAATCTAGTCAATATTGTGCAACAGAAACGCAAACGACCTGAATGAACTGATAAACTGAAATTTATTAATGCAGGTCACACAGCAAACAGTGTTGGAGTCAGACCAGCTGAGGTACAGTCTCCCTTTGTGTAACAGAAAAGTGATATGACAGCGAACTACACAACACCTGTCACCTGACTCATGACCTTCTGCATCACTGGAATTAACTGTAGATTATAAATTGGCAGCTTAGCAACAAATCAGTTAAAAAATAATTACTCTGTTGTCTGAACAAACAAACATCTTGAAATAGTGTTTAAAATAACAACATTGTGTTAGTGCACACATTAAAAGACATGTTCTCTGATTTGGCTACAGGTTACATGACACTATGAATTTGTAACTGCCACGTAAACACACCTGGAATTCAACAACATCCCACCAGTCTGCTTCCATGTTCGCCTACATTTCCTTTGTTGGAGCTGCTCGGTGGTTGATTCGCTCCGTCTACATCAGATGACGGGTCAGAGGGGCACAAAAGAAGACCACTGGGGACGGAGACGAGGGGAGGCTTCTATGGCACAGCTGACGCTCCGTCCTCCCTCTCATCAACCAGTGGCTTCAGTCATTAACAGAAAAGGCAGCCGAGTGCAGAAGAAGCCATTTCAACGTCAGCCAGCAGTAAACACACACACATCCAAAACACATTCACGTGAACGAGTATGCACAAGCTCGGTCAGAGTCAGAGCCAGAGCCAAAGGCCAATTCGAGTGACAACCAGAGCAGAATAAAGTTGGACTGCTGGCACTGCTGCATTTTGTCCAATTGTCATTTTGGTAAACCACAGCAAAGTCCTGCTCGTGTCCTTCAAACGAACAACAAACAAAACCACAAACCCTGTGTAATAAGCTACAGCAAGTTTAGAGCCTCAAGCTGTCTGGAGATGCCTCCAGTTCTTATCAGATCGTTTTTAGGAAGCGTCATCACGGAGGCAGCACAGAGGACACATGGAAGATTTCGATGTGCAGTTCTTTTGCCATTTTTCACAGAACAAACAGTCAACAGTAAAAACAAATTACACAAAGGAAGAGAAGGTATGGACACAGCTGTGAAATGGCCTAGAACTGTTGAGATTACCATCAGTGCTTATTTACAGATGAATTGTGCTATGTAACAGATCCTCCAGCGCCTACAAACTATTACAACTGCATACTTACTCATTTACTGCACTGCCTCCAGTATCTACAGAGATTTGTGATGACTTCGGGTGGTGTCGTTGGGAGTTGTGTGCATAGCGTTAAATAACGCAGGAGGATAATCTCAGGTTTAGAGGGAACGTTATGACTCTTCTAGAAACTGTTTGTGGAACTTAAAACCAGATGATTAAGGAGGTGTTTTAAAACACGAAATATAGAAAATGGAGGTCAGTTGGCAGATTGCACACGTTGCCTTACAGTCCTGAACTCATGCAGTGGCACACAAACAAAAGTAAACTTGAACATTAAAACAGCTCAGGTATGAGTTGGACCCGAGCGTAAAAACAGTGAAATTCGAGTTTCGATACCAAACTTGACTTACTTTAACCCATCACTGAACAAAGGAACAAATTAAAACCTCTGCACGTTGTCACTCTGGCTCTTCAGCACTTGGACCCGACCAGATGATCACACACTGTGCTTAACGTCAACATCTACTGAGGTGACATTCAAATTCCACAGAGTAAAAAAAAATAAAAAGAAATGTCTGTTTCTTTTCTTTTCTTAAAGGACTGTACACGATTATTAAAAAAAATCAATAATTAGTTATACATATTTATATGTTATATTACTATAAAGAAATACAACTTGTGATTCTTGTTGGTGTCTGGATGCAGTATTCCTTTTTCAGTGTTGTGGCTTTCCTGCCTCCTGAAGATTGGTCTTTATCTTCTCAGCAGTAAAGGTTTAATATTAATAAATGTATTAAAAGCTGAATGTAGGTTTGATTCCCAACCTAAAAGCATCATCTCATGCAGATAAAATTATTAGCTCTGCTATAGCGATGTCTGTCCATAAGGTGGAGCTAAATGATCAACCTACAGTACGTGACAATGCCATTTTTTGGTGGTGGTTTTCTTACATTGTGAAAGCTTCAGGACCCAACTGAACTAAACCACATCACAACACTTGAACCTATAAAAACATCTTTGAGTCTCACTGATGATGTAATCTGCCCTGTGACAAAGGGAGGATAATCAACAGACACATTTTAGTTCACTCAAACGTAAACATTATGAAAGAAAGACAGTCCAGTCTGTCCCCAGCTGTTTCATCCTTCATGCTTTCATCAGGCCAGTTTGCTCCACTTTGCCACTGGTTGGAAAAGGAATGCTGCATTTTTCCGGTGCTTGTCTCTTCAACTTGTTCGTCAGCTCTAGTGTGCATCCTCGCAGGGGAAAGAAGACGGGTCGGAGGGTTGTCTAGGGGGGGCCTTCCTTTGGAGAGGACGGAGTCTGGGATGAGGAGCTGGATGAGGACGACGCCGAGCTCTTCAAAGAGCCCAGAGTCTTGCTGAACCAAGAGTTCTTGGCTGCTTGGATCTCGTTCATCAGAACCCCCCGCTGGTGCTCAAGCTCCTGCACAGTGACGAGAGAAGTAGAGAAGATTTAAAACAAGGACATATTTAACTTGTTATCCAGACTAACCACTTGTTTGATACAACATTTCTCATTATTGTTGCTGCTGACCTGGATGCGACACTTGGCCTCCACCAGTTGCAGCTTAGTCTGGGCCAGCTCTAGCTCCAACTGCCTCAGCTGCTCCTTCAGTCCGTCCTTCTCCTCGTCCAGCGGCTCAGAGGACGTCCTGTCCTTGTTGGGCGACAGCGCCTGCAGGGAGCCCACGGTGCTGAACAGGTCCTTACAGTGATCACAGCCCATAACTTTGCTCTGCACGGGAAGCCAAACACGATGAGAAGAGAAAGTGGTGGATAAGCATTCTGACCACAACCGACATCTGAACGTGACGCACAACTGATCTAGCAGAATAAATTAATGTTCATTACTTATTGATTCAGGTGCAAATACCTAAACAAGTCATGGAGCATTTATGCAATTAAGTTCTTTTAGGTGTATTATGTTCCAACCTAAACACGTCTAACGTAAAGTGAAAGAACGGAGCTAAAACAGACATGGGATGTGCACAGTCTCCTAACCCGACATCTGCAGCCGTGTATTAAAGGGGAATCTCACCCGAACAATGTCCAGCTCTTCTTTTGTTGTTGCCTGCTGTTTTTCCAGCCGGGTGCTCAGCTGAGAGCAGATCTGAAACACGAAGAGGAGGTGAGGTTACATAAGAGATGGCAAACTGGAATTACAAGGTAAGAATTAAGTTCTTCATGACCACATTGGTCTGTACCTGAAGCTAAAATGCTCTGGTATAGCCTGTTGCTACAGATACACTAGGACCCACTGAGCATTTACCTGCTTGTATTCAGCTATTATCGCTGTGGTTTTCTTAATCTCCAACTCTGCTTTCTCCAGCTCCCTCCTGAAAACTTCCTTCAGCTATGGAAAACAGACCAAAATGACAAAACATGAACAGGATTTTATTTCCATTTGCTGAAGGCCAGAACAAAGGCAGAAGGGCTGCACAGCAGGCAAGATCTGAAGGTGGACGCAGTGAAGGACTGAGAGAGCAACACCAGTCAAAGCTGCATTAAGTGCTGGATGAGGCCCATGGATGTTTGACTTCAGGCAAGTTACATGTATGCTACAACCCTTGATTTTATTTGAAACCCAAGCCGGAGTAACAAAAACAAAACGTTTGGCTGAGTGTTAATGAGGTGAGGGTAAAGAGAAGGGAGATGCTACCTGAGCCGTCTCCTCCTCATGTCGTCGCTTCTCCTCCTCTGTCTCCACTAGTCGTTGTTTGGTGCTCAGCAGCTCTTTGTTCAACACATCTGCCTTGTCTTCTGCCTGAGGGCGCACAGACACACACAAATCAAACCAAACGTGTCAGCTATGTGTGTCTATGTCTATACGAAGCTTCTGACTTAATACATTTCAATAAGAATTTGGACTCATTACTCTTTGAGCAATACAGTAATTGCAAATGTGGCCTTACATATATCATATCTCTTAAGTAGTTGTGTTACCTGGTCAAGGTCATTTCGAAGAGCGATCTTACTAGTGACTAGTTCATGGGCCAAGTCATCATTCTCCTGTTCCAGTCTCATGCTGGTTTCCTGCAGACGTCGATTCTCCCTCTGCACACATACAGTAAATTTATTAATGAAATTGTCTTTGTATAATACACAGGATAAGGCATATAAGACGTCCAGTCTAAATTTACCAACCTGGACACATTAAGTGTTCTGAAAAACGACCTCTCACAAATGTTTTTGTTCATGTGCTGCAACCATCCTGGTTCAAGTCCAGCCGGTTTTTATCACAACAAATGAAAATATTATGTGAAATGAGATAAGTAGTATCATGGTTTATCATACCTGGTTCAACTAATGTGTAACATGTGATGTGATGCTAAAACCCTGCAGCTTCCCGCTCTGCTCCACACACACTGATCATCTTAGTCCTCATTGTGGACCATTACTGGAGTCCCATGACTACCGGTCTCCCTGTAACCGCGTTCACATGACTGCCATGCCTCAATTAGACCAGTTGTCACGGTTACAGAAGTCACCTGACTCCTATATCCTGTCCCTTTAGCGATGACCATCCTCCCACATACATTACATGGGTGTAAAGATGCAGCATAGTTGGTCTGAATCATAAGCACAAACACATCAACGAGGCTGGTCACATGCAGCGTAAAGTGCTTTCTCTGTGTTGGATTTCAAATCTGCATAAACTGACGGCACACAGAACCTTTAGGGTGTCACAGTAAACAGACACAGCTCTCTCTGGTGTATTACAGTACGTCATGCATCAAATGAACAGGCACCAGCAGGAAGAGTCACTTCACCACTTCCTGGCCAGATGTGGCGAGTCTAACTTGGACAAACGGGTGAAAACCAGAGAAAGACAGGAGTTTACCCTCTGTCGCACGCATCACAATCAAAATTATTTCAACACCTTGCCAACAAACGAGATCGCTCATAAAAATAAGAACGGCTAAAAATCTGTGGTTAATTTGCATGAGTTAAGCTTGAAGTTCGGTAAAACCATAATCATGCAAACATTACCAGAATAATGTTTCGTAGGAGAGGCAGCTTACCGTCAGTGTTCACATCAAGCCACCAGCAGCACAAACTAAACTTGACCACATGATCGTGACAGGAGTTTCCCCTGTCTCACACATCCCAGCGTCACTTTCTCAGTCTTTAGCGTTTCCTTTCCGTCCTGCTCTTAGATTTAAGGCTAATTCATATAGAAAAGCTAAGACAAAACAACAGAGCACAGTACTCTCTGCGTCTTGGTCAGTAACAAAGTCTTTCCACTGGCTACAGAGGAGATGACTGGTAAAACATCTTATCAGGTCCTTCCTTCCTTTCCTCAGGAACCAGCGGGTATTTTTTTCTGCTGTTTGTTGTGTTACTGTTTTGCTTGAATGGCTAATGTAACATTGTGTTTTATTTCATATTTTAACATTCCATTCTATTTATGTTTTTTAATGACAGCAGACATGAAAACGTTTTAGCTTCTGCTGGACAGTTGAAACTATTTTGAGAATTTTTGGAAACATTTTTGTTTCTATTCAGCTTAAGCCAAAGAAATTCCCTTCGAAGGTCAGCCTTGTCATTCATCACCTTGGTTGCATGATTAAATCAAGCTCCTCAAAGTTATCAGCAACGCTACTTCTACTCACCTACATTACAGCTTGTGTCCATTCTGTACGTAGATGTAGTTGTCATAACATACTGTACATTTAAACAAAAAGTAGTAGTTACATCAGTTTCTATTTTAGCTTCTCCCAACTAATCCTGACTTTGGACTAGATGTGATAAAATGAAGCGAAGCCGTCTGTTGACAGTTTGCAGAGAGTGTCTGAACCTTTAATTATCTGCCTCTACCTGCAAGTATCACACAAGATAAATCACAGCGGCTGAACCTTCAACAGCTTTACCCAAAAATAAATGTTATAGATGTTTGGGTCAGTGGTGCTGTGTGACAAGTCACGTGACAGAGATTTCTAATCTTAGAAACAGTTAATTTTAACAACAGAGCTACTAAAAAAAAAGCTTCGATTTATTTCAACGCCATCTATGAAGTGGTTACATTGAGGACAGAGGACATTGTTGCGCTCACTTCAATGAGTGTGAATATTTCATCCCATGCTGTGGAATAAAACAAGAGACAACTGAAACATTTGTGGGCTGGAAGTCCTACCTGGTAACGGTCGATGGGGTCCTCCTGTTGGAGCTGGCTCTCCCTCAGCGTCTGATATTCTTTCTCAAACTTCTTCAGCTTTTTGGTTGGCACCTGAAAGCAACGCTAAAGTTGTTAACACCATTATTTTACTGTAAAATTGCACTTTTCTAAAATAAAGAAATAAAACAATAATAATTTAAATAAACAACTTATCCTATCCTAGATGCTCGAGATTAAGAGGACAATGCACTGTAGGCTATTTACACCCAATGAGAGGTGGCTGACTCAACGCTCTCGCCTTCCCTCTGGGACATAAAATTCATATGGTACAACTCGTCCTAGAGGGTAAGGACAGCATTTCATACTCATCATGCTTCATACTAATCATCTGCCATCGACATGTACAATGCCTCTTCTGTAGAGTCACGCTAGGCGCCTAGTGTGTCCTGCATGTACGATATGAGGTGGGCAGGGAAGAGAAACTGAAAGCGTCAGAGGTTACAACATGAAGCAAAGTGTATTCATGTAAAAAATGGCTCTGAAACACTGTGGTGTTGTGGTTAATGCTGCACAGGTTACAATTTCTACTGCACAGCCTCCCTATTTCATCATCTCTTTTGTTTGTCGTTATCAACACGATGCTCTACACACAGACATGCATAATGTGGCACTGCAGACAACATTTCAACACAACTCACCAGAAACGGTCAGTTTCACTTTGAGCTCAACAGTCGAATACAGTAAGCGATTCACTTCCTTGACAGACAGAAGCATGGCCTGTGCAAAGGAAGCCCACTGAAGCCCAATGGGGTGGCTCTCTGGTTGTGTGGCCAACGATACAGTTTACTCTAAACAGACTCCAGGTACTATGTAATCCTTACTGTTATTTGAGACACTGATCACACCTTGTTAAAAAAAGTGACTATAATCTAAATATAATTTAAGATTAACATTCTACAAAGACCCAAAACATCTGCAGGGAGCTCTGAACCAAACATTAGGGACATATGAGACAGCCCTGATATTGAGCTGCATTTCAGGTGAGTGGTAATGTTACCTCCCCAGTGTGGAAACGGTGCTGCCATGGCGCCCACCGTTAGGGATGGGGATGCAGCTCAGCTTCCTCAGAGACTCACACGTCATCTTATTTCACTAATTTACTGAGGCACAAAAGCTTTAAACAGCACACAGCATGGAGGCGTCTTTGAGCTCTGCTTGGCCATTTTGCCTTTATCAGTTCATCTGTGGGTTTAGTTAATCATTTATTGTGTAAGTGTGTTTGGCAGTTTGGTAATATGAAATGGAGCATAATGTACAATATGTACACAGCCAGGAGCAGAAATGTCCATGTCACTAATAAAATACTGAAAACAGAGCAGTGTGTAGGTTGGGATAGGTTGGTGTAGGTTTTCCTTCTGATAAGTGACTGGACTGACTACTTTCTCTGACCTTTATGGCCCAGGAACTGTTGTGACGGATACAATTGTAACCTAGTGACAGTTACCCATCAGTCAGCACGCATAGAGCCATCGTGTTATGCGTGAGGATCAGCTTGGTCTCTGCAACCTGCCTGAAAATCATTTCATTGTAGCAAAAACAATGCAGATTAATGGAACATAGTGTTCCCACATGGGCTGCAAGTTTGATTTTCTATATGCCACAGTTTCCAGTTTTACTCTATAAACACAGCAGTAGATTCAGGAAGTGAGAATCTGTCCTGTTGAAAATGTTTTCAATGTTCTGTGGTCAACGCAATAATAGTGGACTTTTGTAGTTCCTGAAAGTCTCCCATAGTTGTGCTTCTTCCTCTCTGTACCGTTCTGCAGGTATCCTCAGCCCCAGACTGTGTCCTTAGTGTGTCTGTAATGTGCTGGCCCAAACAACCCGCTTGTGATGTGTTTGCTGCTTGTTGCTGTTGTTCATATCATGTGTTGCTCACTTTTCTCTTCTCACCCCAACCAGTCGAGGCAGATGGCCACCGGTGGATCTGCTGGAGGGGCTTTCCTATCCACTTTTGTCTAACGTTTGAAGTCCTGTTTCTTTCTGAAAAAAGCCTTTTTCTCCTCGTCACGCTCCAGTCTAGGTTTGCTTTTCTGACACGCCACACACATATTTTAAAATATAAATTTCCCTCCCCGCCCTCATAAACGAAAACTCTGATGTTAAACTGAAACAGAGGAGATAGTGACGTGTCTATAATACCTTTGATTTTACCCACCTCCAGATTTTCTGTTTTGATCTCAAGACGTGAAAACATTACACCTCGACTAAACCCACATCTTTTTTCCAGGGTTGTCAATAAAAGCCTTTTAGCCTTCTACAGAATCAGCGCTACTTTTTCCTTCTTGTTCAACTTTCCACTTATTCACAAGTTACAGCAGCTACACTAGCTAGCTAGTATTGCTGTAGATGGAAATGATTACATTTATATCTCAGTATTTAGTATTTCCTTCTGCGTGTTATATGCGATTGTCTGTTCTATCAGTTAACTGTTTTTGTGCCATCTACGGGTGTGTTGTTAACACCATCCAGCTGAGAGAGTAATGAGGCTTCTTATTATCAGTGAACATAATGACACAGCAGGAAGGAATCCACCCTTCACTTGGTTTTACGTGTTGGGCCGGTGCCGTATTCACTGTTAAACCATCAACACACAAACTGTCCAGCGACTGATTATATAACCTGCTGCTCGTCCTGCAGCCTGACTCTGTGACGCAACGCCATGCAAAACGGGGCCGTGCTATTTAGCGGCGAGGCTTTCATTCAAACATACTGTACAGACCTGATACAGTCACAAACCCCATTATCTTTCCACAGAAACTGCACTGGACTGCTTGTATTTTACTTAATCATGTCTGCTTCTGGGGTGTTTAGGACTTTCAGCTTATGTTTTTGAGACACTGTTGCCTGTACAATCAGTGTTTGTTTTCATTGTGGAGTCGACAGCTTTACATGTATCTAGAATGACTCAAAGTAAATCAAACTGCAAGATACGGCAAGTGACCGTAATGACATGGCAAACAATACGTTGTCCACAGTATTACAGGAATGTGCTCTGAGTAACATATTTACTATAACACTCCCAGCAACTTTCACTGCAAGGAAAAAAAACCTCCAACCTATTCCTGAAATTCCAGGGGCAGAACAAAGCCTTCTGTGCTCAGTTACACACAGGCTTGTGCAGGGCCCAGCCTCCTGCTCAAAGCCACTTCAGCAGCACACATGGAATTATGTGTATGTGTATTCATCTCCACATCTCAAAGCCCTTCCTACAGCTGTCATTGCTGACATTACAGGCCAATTTGAGGACAGATGTCACTCTGGATCAGGTGATGCTATTTGAGTCAGGTGCCACAGGAAATGGTACCGGGCCCACTTTTAGATTCCTGACCTGAATCCCTGGAGCAGAAAATGGAATTGGTCCCAAACGTTCACACGCAGTTCATACTGGGGATTACAAAAAGTGAGTGAGTGTATGTGTGCGGAGAAGCGCGATCTAATCTTACACAAAGTGGCCGCTCAAGAGTTTCAATATTGAAATAAGGGCAAACCCAACTGGGCATCTCAGCTATAACTAGGCCACTGAATTCAATTATCAACGTTAGGGAAACACACAGACACACATGCTCTCTGATGATTCCCAATTTACATCCTAATTGAAAAAAAGCGACCGCCACAAATAGGGTCTGTGTGTGAACTGAGAAAGCCGTGTAACCTCACATCACACGCTTTCTTTCAGCAGGGCTGCAACACACACCCATGTACTGTGCACAAGGCTACACACTATTTACTACATGGAAGAAAAAAAAAGATAAAGTGGTATAAATAACAGTACATTCCATTTTTCTTATCGGAAACTTGAAGAAGATAGAAGATTGTAGTGCTAGCTGGGAACGTCTCCATGCGAAGCAGAGCGGGAACTAAAATGACGGAAGGACAGACCTACCACCGGTCTTGGAATTCGGAGAGGTCTGGAGTGGGCAACCAAGCAAGCCAGAGTATCCTCCTCACCCGGACGCTCTACGACATGAGCGTCGTATGCCACCATGATGGACACCTCCTGCATCATCTTGCCGCCTGCTCAGTCCCAGCAGCAAGGAGGAGGAGAGGATGAGAACTAGTGGTGCAGAAGGAAGAGACAGGAGCGCAGCTGATAGACGTGTTTCTCTCCGAGAGTGGAGAAGGCATCCGGCTGCTTTCAAGAGTCCTTCAAGAGTGAAGTCCCGCCCACAGTGAGGAGGAGCGCGAGGGCAGGACAACACACCTGTTTGTCTCTCTCTCTCTCTCTCTATGTAACGCTAGATGTGTGCGACACAAAAAGGATAAGTACTGCTTTTTCTTCCTTTCCACTGAGTGAGTACATCTCTCTGCGTCTCATTTGTTCCTCTCACTTACCCGCCCCCACTCTCACACGACTCTCGCTAGAGGTTGTCTTTTTTCGTTTTTTCTGCTACTCATAACAACAAAGTCCTGTTTATCTGTGCGTGTGTGTGTTGCGCATGCAAGTGTGTGTTAAAAGAGAAAGGAAGGAAGTTGTCAGATCAACCACAGTCATCGTTCACTGTTGCACATCATTTCAACGGTAAAAACCCAGGAAATGAAGTAAAAGCAACTTCTGACTGTTCCTGCTGATGCCTTCCTGAGCCTAAAAAAGCCAACAGCTTGCGTTCACCTGTGTCTTTAAACATTACATATGCTACCATATAAAAAACTTGTTTAACATGAACATGTTCATATATGTACAGTAGCTTCCATATCACGCAGTGACTATATCTCTCTGCTTTGACAGCTGCTCTCTGTCGTTTTGAGACATCTTTGCAGCTTCTAAACCATCCATGCACTTACAGCAAGTATTTCTGTACTGCTTCTCTATAACTTATTCTAAGTCCCTCTGCTCAATCGATCGTCAGTCTGTTGAGGTTCAGCTTTCTTTTGAAGCGATTTAGCAAACACTGGATTAATCAGTCAAACCCTTAGCAGCAAATGAATGTACAACATTTCTCCCCTTTTTTTCCTTAAAGCCCTGAAAAGTCATCACTCCAGCTGTGGTCCAGCAGATTGTTTAAGAGGGCTGAGAAATTCAAATTCTTCCCGTAATCCCCAGAAAGGCTAAGCCACCCACCCTGTTGTGTTCATCAAGCCAAGGTGCCATGAATTCTTTCGCTGTTTTAAGCAGCTTACGGAGTTCAGCTGATCCGATTTAGACACTGACAGAGAAAAAAATATGTCAAAGGCAGGGCTGAGGAAAAAGCAGAGTGGCTGGGACAGACTGTTCTCTCATTTTCTCTGATAGCGGTTGAGCTGTACTCAAGAAATTACTGTATTTTCTAGCTGTCTCAACCTTGAGGTTTTGATTTTGTTGAGTGTTGAGTCATTTAACAACCACGATAAAATGGCATTTTCTAGTGCTACGTAAAGTAGTGTTAACTACTGCAATGCTGGTGTTGGGCTTAAAGTCCAGTAAAATAAAGTGATTTGATTATTTCAATCACTCAATTTATTCAATTAATTCATCATTCATTGGACTCCTCAATCTCAAAGGTGATTTATAGTTAAAAATGAAATATTTAAAACATGAGATTGTGGAAACCATTTTGATATTTTGCGTTAAGACAGACGAAATGTGGTGCGATGATAAGGTGTGATGTGAGATCCTGTAGTCGTGCATGTGTGTTAAAGCTCTGTGATGTGATCACTAGATGTGGCCTGGCCTGGCTGTACGAGTTATTTGATGTGGTGTTGTGCAACAGCTGATGTAGCATCTCTTATCTGTCGAGAGCTGCTTTGAGTTGGCTGGAGAGTCTGTGTTGACCACAGCGTCAGTGAGAAGGAGTTAAAGTAAAGCAAGACTCCTTCTCCTCATTTTCCTCAGTCTTGTTTTCCATCTCTCCCTTTCTTGCTAACCAAGCTGCTCCACATACCTCAATCCAAGGGGAATATTCCATTTAAAATATCAATTGTAGTAGTCAAAAAAATAAAATAAATAAATTGTGCTACTTGATTTAGTTTTTATAGTATTCCAGTAGATTGCTTTGATCTAACACCTTTTGTGACCAATGTGAAAAGAAGAGTTTCCAAAAACTCAGCAGTGAAAAATTGTGTAACGCTTGGATGAGAGAAAACGTGTAAAAAATAAAAACAGCAATGCAAAAGTGGGCTGAGGATTGGAAACAACGTGACCTCTCCTGATCAAACGGCACTTTTGTTTTGTCTAATCCTGTATGTTTTTGACAAAGTAAAGGACAGACCTGAATAAATGTATGGAAAGAAAACAAACGTTTCTTCATTAGTACGAATGTGCATTAGAAGTTTGTGCCTCACAATTAGCTAAGTCACAATGCTGCAGGATTGTGCAAGAATACCATAAACCACCAGAGATAAGCAATGCAGGATATCCTGTATGTAGAAAAACAGAAACACATCAAGCCCTTGGAGAGTAAACAATGTCCTCACCAAGATAGTACATCACAATCTGTCTACCAACCGGACTTTACCGATTTCCTCTGGCAAAGAAAGTTAGAAAATGCTACAACTGAAATGTAAACTGTACTTAGATAAATGAAGACACAGAGAGTGAACAAGGAGAGAAAAGAGAAGGGTGGATGATTAACTATTTCCTTCTTCTATCAAAACACACTGTACTGACACAGACACACAAATAATATCATACACACTGCTGTGTACTGCTTTGGTGTCCTCAGTGAATACCCCAAATACCAGGAGTCTCATTAAGGTCAATAAGAGGATGATGAAGTGTGTGTGTGTGTGTGTGTATGAATTCTACTGAACACAACTATTTAGGATTTGAAGGCAACTATGCATACGATCTACACCAGCAACATGGCAACACCTTGCAAACAAGACAGCAACAATAAATACTATCAAAACATACAACAGCTACAACACAAGTAGACAATTTGTCAAATAATCACCACCTCTGGTAGAGCTGTCACACCTGACGTGCAACCTTCAGTACCAGTCCACCTCATAAGGTGTGAGTCAAGTATGAAAGCATTTACATTTAGGGCTATCGCAGGAGCTCCTTCCTGATGCCCAGCAAGTGACACTATACAACATAGAACATCCCGTGGTTAAAGAAACGAAGAATCTACTTAAGTAGATGCCTGAGTCCAAAGAAGAAGTCAGAGCCTTACCTACCACTGGCCAACCAGCACAGAAAACAGCCATCAGTGCAAACAACCACAACACAAGAAATACAATGTACAATGTACAAATCACTGACAGTTGACCCACACCCACAACTGTCAAATTATGGGTAGCTGTTTTGTGCGTCAGAGAAAAAGTCAAGGAAATAATTTGCAGAATACATTTCTTACATATGTACACTAATCTCATGATCAGTCGTGAAATTGTACGCATTTGTGTTTTCGATTGTCTCAGTGCCAGGGATGTTTGATGGATGCCAGGATGTTCTCACTTGGAATGTTTGAAAGCTTGGTTCTGGTTTAGGAAGATGCGCAGCGTATGCTTAGCAAACAGAGTTTGCAGAGCTCCTTACCTTGATGTTGCATGCCTGCTCCATTAGCCTGCGGGCATTCTCCGCAGCTCTGTAGCGTTTAGGTAGTTGGACTCTGAAGAACTTGAGAGCACCTTCAAAGTCTGCCTGCAGGAGGTCCTCCTTCGATGTCTGGAACAAGACATGGGGAGAAGGGAGGAAAGTGGAGTTGGTGGTGAAGAGAGACAAACAAGGCTATTAAGAGTCTAGGGGAGCAGAATAAACAACAATATTGTAACAAAAAGAAGCAAATTAACCAGTACAAACATTTAAATGATCAAGTGTAGTATGACCTCTGAATGTTGGATCCATTGTTAACTGTGCTGCGCTGTTATTTTTATAAATCATTCTAGTCAATGTATGCATTTTAAATGCCAAGAATATAACACTAAACTAAATGAAACCACTGAGATAAACCTTCACCATCATATAATAACTATGAGGATGTGCATCAAGGCGACGTTAAGCACAAAGTTTAGTGAACACTTATTTCAAAACGCAACAACAGCACCATCTTGTGGAGTGAAGACACACAGGCACTAAAATTAAATCTTAAAATTGAGGAATGTGACAATCTACGTAGGTATAGAAGAAGCAACCCAACAGTTTCATCTACTTTTTCTGCATGTTTTCCCCACAGGAATCAATTCATATAAGCACACAGCCTCAAAAGGAAACACAAGTCAGTGCCAGTTTTAAGGAACAAGGCACAAGCAGTTGAGGATGTCATTAAAGGTCAAAAACACATTTAGGTAAATATTCTGTAGCTGGTCTCAAAAGCCGATTAATAGATTTGCTTTTCTGACACTTTGTCCCAATCGTCTGTCCTTATCAATTTTCTTTCATCCATCATCTGCTTTCCAGCCCCCACCCCCTCCTCTCACCGCCAGCAGCCTGGGAACGAAAAGCCGGTGTCCCATCCCAAGGAGACCCATCACCCTGCAGAACGAGTCCGCTGAGGCCTGACTGCTGTTGGGTCTCTCTTGTGCTGTTCCCTCTCCATCCTCCACAGCCCTGTGCACTGCTGGAAGGGGCAGATGAGGGGTGAGGGCCGGTACAGGGGGAGGAGAGGCTGGAGGGGAGGGTGGCGGACTGGGACAGGGGATGGGAGAGGGGCAATCCCGCTCTGGGGCCAGGGCGGCAGATGACTCCAGGGTGTCGTCCAAAGGTTCCAGTGGGTTTGGCAGTAATAGATACAGAGATAGAGCAGGGTTGGTCTGTGCGGCCAACTTAGCTTTGAGTTCAACGTCCAGCCAAACTGCCTGAGTCCTGGCAAACGAGGTGACCGACTTCCTGATAATGACACATCAACCCAACTTCTTAATGATACTCAGCAAGTCTTCAACCGCAGTCCAGACGCCTACGGCATCCAACCTGAGATGTTAAGACTCATTCAGTTCATCTGGGCAAAACAGCATTTTGGCAAGATTTTGGTGGAGGCCGCTCAGGTCGTACCTCTGTCAGAGCCCAGAAATGGCCGCCACGTGCGACAAGGTAACAGTCAGGATATGATGCAGTGCCAGGGTTTTTGTCATAATGCCAGCTTCCAGCTACCTGCCAGGCTCACTTCGAAATGCAGTCCCACTACCTAATGTCATCTTACCCTGCCAAACTCCAACAACCCCTTCCAATCCAGTATGCGGTTGCCTAGCAACAAAACTGCTCCACACGTGGGCTGCTGCTAAGGCAAAGAGCGACGGTGAATAAGTACTCCACCTTTTATATTTTTCCGTTGCTAGACTTCAAAGACAGAGCAAAACCCCCTCAGTCTGTACGTCTGAGTGGCCTTAAAGCTTGAGGCTCAGTGTCTGTGAGACAACACATCAAAGCAGCCGACTTATTTTACCCAGATTCCAAATGGTGAATGGTGAAATAACAGACAAATCCTTTTATTTGAAGAGTTGCAGCCTGAGACCGAGCAGGAGGTGCTGAAAAGACAAAAGCAGGGGAGACGCGGCCCGTTTGCAGTGGCAGTGTAGCACTTTCCTGCCTTTAGGGGAAGATGATGCGCCGCATATTTGTGCTGGTTTACGCCTGAATGGATGCTGACCTCAATGACTCAGATTCAAGGCAGAGATGCATGAGTTCAGCGGAAGGAGGTAGTAAAGCAAAAGCCTATGCTTGTCATATGCATACAAGTCTGTGTCTTTGCTCTTCCTCTTCAGTAATGTCACATCTGTTCTGAGCTCGGTCCAGTGCCAATCCCACACAGAGCAGCAAA
This sequence comes from Macropodus opercularis, assembly GCA_030770545.1. Lineage (NCBI taxonomy): Eukaryota > Metazoa > Chordata > Actinopteri > Anabantiformes > Osphronemidae > Macropodus > Macropodus opercularis. The sequence continues at coordinate 6,613,916 of CM061092.1, forward strand.
GCCCAGTAAACAGCTACAGCATGGGGTTCAGCTTTTGTCCCTTAGGCAGATTCCCATTAGCAGCAGCCAAGCATCCTGCCTTTACCAGTTAGTTGATCCTTTGGATGGTAAGTCAACTCCTTCAGATGGAAAGCTTCTGCCTCTTGATGACACAGGGTAAATGGATGAATCTGTATGAGTGTGTTGTGGTATCAGGAGTGGCTGTCCAGGCCAAGACGAGGCAAAGAAATCAGTTTCCCCATATACAGATTTTTAACTCCCTCTGCTTTCGTTCTCCAACCCTATCTCCTCCTTTACAATGCTAACAGCTGACAACTAGCAGTTAGCAAGGGGTGGCTCCGCTGCAGAGGTCTGGGTGGTGGGCAGAGGTGAGGAGAACAAGGTAAAAGAGTAGCAGGTAAAGAAAAACAGAGAACTGGAGAAGACAAGAAGCTCCGAGTGGCCCCGACGGAGGTAAAGATAATGAGGGAAAAAAATGTAAAAGGAAAAAAAGCAAAGCCTTTTGCCTCTGGGTCCAGAATGCTAACGCTGTAGCTTATGATCCTGTTGTGATGTGGATGGAGACTGCTAAGCAGGAGAGGGAGGGAGGCGAACACAGTTGGAGGGAGGAGCTTTGAGAGCAGGATGGATGAAGGAGGGAGGAGGGAGCCTCGTGAGAGAATGCCGTCATGCCTGGCCAATAAGAGGCAGACAGTGGAAGCCCCTTTCACCCGCCTCACATCCTCTCCATTAGAGACCACAGCATCCACACAGAATACATTACAGTATAGCAAATGCTATTTCTCTGTGTCCTGACTTTCTAGTCTCAGTCATCTATCTCTCAAGATGAGCATAAAAATAAATAAACCGAATGAATTAATACTTGAATGTTCGTTAATTGACATTAACATTATACTATTATAATAATATTGATTCCTGAGTTCAAAACGATGCTGAATGAATTAACTTCAAATGTCTAAGGTCTCACAACAAAAATGTCTAAGGTCTCACTGTGAGAAGCACAAAGGCCCATCGAATTAATGACCACACTGAACAACATGCAGACAGTCAATGCCAAACCCCATCGATCCACTCCACCAGCCAGTTATTATACACCAATCTTAGCAAAAGTTTTTGTGTAAGATCATCAGACTGTACTTCCATGTTCACGTGCAACTGCATCACATTTACAGTAGCGCCCAGACTTGTTTAAAAATGAAAAATTCTGCAACTCTTTGCTGTAAGAATCGGTGAAAAACACTGAACCACTAAACATGAGGCTGAACACGCCGCCACACAATCACCATTTCTAAAACTTTGTTATGCCATTCTAATTAGCAACAGCTTTAAAAATGTAGGATCTTAATTGCAGTACTGTATGTGCAATTACGATTTCCTTTAATTCCAGAAAGGCTGTTGTCTCCTCATAAAAGGAATATTTGGTTGTTCTTTTTCTAAAATCAATACAATCTATGTTTTGGATACACTTAAACATAACTGGAGATTTGTGGAAGCTAATTTCAATACACTGTTGCAATATAAATGAATGACGGTGGTACAGACCTTGAGCAGGGCCAGAGCTACATTGAAGATGATGTTCAGACCCTGAAAAAACAGAGATTTCCATGTGTAAATAAAAACAAGTAAAAACAAACTTTCATGTTTATTTGAATCTGCTACTACAACACTGAAAGTGGAAAGTGTTGTGAACTAATTCTAGTTGACAGTAAAGTGTTGAGCAGAACACCTTTTCCCCAACCCTTTCTTACAACGTTCACACAGGCTATTGAGAAGTTACAACGTGTTATTTATATATTTTGCTGTATATGTTGCTTATATCCTGGAAGGCTTATTGTGTGGAGCAGACTGAACAGGGTCCATTTACTTACTATACGTACCTTCATGTACATGAATACTGTAATACTGTGTTATTCCCTTTCTTCCTTCAATCTTCAAATTATTGTTATTTTAAACATAGAAACAAAAGAAATGTGAGGCTGATGCCAGCTCTGCATGGGAACACCCATCTCCTTGGGTTCTGTGACAACCAGTTCACATGGCAACAGAGAGCTAAAAATATCCAGAAAGATCTAAAAATAACCAGAGAAAGAGAAACCGGGGGAGCACCGTCTTTACACACCTATCTCTGTAAGCCTCAAGATGGTGCTACAGCGCTAAAGATCCACGGCAGAGGTTTCTTTGCAAGATGAGGGAGAACATTTTATGGGTAAATAATAAAACACACACACAAAAAAATAGAATCAAACATACAGAGAAAAGCAGGAATGTAAAAAATAAAAAGCAAACAGAGTAAAAAAAAGTGAAGTCAAAAAAAGAAAAAGTAAAACAATATGTGGATAATTAGAGGTTTAGTGTAAAGATGGTGGATAGGAGTAGAAAAGCAGACAAGAGATTCTGTTTTAACAAGCAGATTCTCATCATGCGGCTCAATGGGTGAGAAAAACCAAGGTAACTTTTAATTGCTCTGCCTGGGGCCGAAGCAGGAAGGAAGAGAAAAGGTGATGTAGAAAAGGGCATAAGGAAAAAGGTGTGTGTGTGTGTGTGTGTGTGTGTGTGTGAACAGGAGAGGGCATCTGATTTTAATTTCTAAACAAAACACAAACATAATCTTCATCCAACCTAACTGTTTTGGACAAATGCATTTACATATATTTTTGACCAGCAGCCCCAAATTGGCACGGATAAATAGCAGCAGGTATAGCTGGAGGTGGTCTCTTTGTGTAGCGTCTACAGATGGGGTTTCTGTAAAACCATTTTAGAACAAGAAGCATCCAGTGATGGTTATCAGTGTAGGCGTTCGTAATGACATTAAATTAGTGATTGTATCAACCCTAAAAAGTCTGATTGGCACATTTCTATTGATTATCTCTGACAGGCCGAAGGGCAAAAAGCAGCTGGATTAGTGCTGCTGCTGGTATATCTTTCCCTTCTGCCTTTTACTTGCCAGTGATAGCTGGTCAGTAGAGGAAAGAGAAAGGTCTTATCTGTCAGTCCTCCTCTTTCTACCTTTTACATTGTCTCCTTCCTCCTACCTTAATGGTTGCCATCTTCCCTCCTAGCAACAAACCTCTGCCCTTCTCCTACATTCGTCCTTACATCCATTCTACTTCTTTTCAGACGTTGAGTCCTTACTGGACTCTGGGCAATGCAGACCAAAACCTCCTCCAGTAATCCCAGATTCATGTAGTGCAGTGAGTGACATTTTACCTCACAGAGAAGCAGGTCAGTGATGTGGAAAACCATGCACAAAGGGAACTTGGCAGTGAAGAGGGTGAGGAACCACTGGGAGGCGTACATGTGAGCCTCCAGGTTAAGTTCCTGGAAATGTGACCACAGGTCTGGAAGCTGTTCCTGTATGAGCCGATAGTGGAAGAGAAGCAAGAAGAGGAAAACGACACTTACAGTGATGATCAAGCAAAAAGACATGAGAGTTCAGTAACCTGTCAGACATGCTGTAATACAAACTGTAGGTGAAACACACTGTTATAAACTCATTGAAAAATTAAGCTAACTTAAGTCCAGATACAATTTATAAATTAGATACAGATTTCAGTGTGTTTAAATGTGTTTCTCATCATCTGCGCGTGTACAGTAATTAAAGGATTCAATTAGCAAAACACTCCAATCCTGCAACCCACTTTGCTTTGGCAGCCAACACTTACCATGTTACATGACACCCCGCTGAATCAGATAGTGAGCTCCCACCAATATGCTAATAATTAGCAATCAATGCAAATGTCTTTACAGTGAGCCCATTAGGTCAATGCTAACAGAGTTCATCTGGATGCTGAACTGACTGCTAGGTGGGCCAGGACGGATTTCAGGTCCAAGGGTTCAAGCTGATACACCTTGTGTCCACGAAAAGCATCCCGATACAGCACAGTGATTGCAAGTTTCAGACACACCGGAACACACACACACACACACACACACACACACACACACACACACACACACTTTTGACTGTTGTTATACTTGATATATTGTGAGACCAAAGGCCAGGCAACAACAAACATGCTGAAACCTCAGGTGATGCAATCGCTAGTAACGTACCGCAAAACGTTTTATCAAACTTGACAAGCTTTTATGGAAAACTGTTACCGTTATGACAGAGATTACATTTCTGCCATTAAGTGCAGGTGAATCCCTTATTCAGTTACACATAGAAAAAAAACGTGGGATAGATGAACAAAGAAACAAAGCAAACATTGGGAAGTCAACATTGTTACGCAGGAGGAGCCATTTTCACTGCTTATCCATTCATATTCTGATACAGTTCACATTATAATTATTACATTTTACAAATAAAATACATTACCAACCTGCATAAGCCTCTCCAGCTGGTAAAACTTGCAGTGAAGATCTTCAAAGTTGTTCTTGTAGAGAGCTCTGAGGCCGTACTCATACATGACTTTCACCAACACGCAGAAAGCCTGCTCCTCTGGCATCTAAAAGCACACGGGCACCTTTCAACCAACAGCTATGGTATAATCAATAAACTGACGGATGCCTGTTACACAGACCTACTGTAGTTCTACGAAGGACACAAGGCTGCGGGAAACTCTACAAGATGTGTAGTTAACAAAAGAGAACAGATTTAACCCTTATCTGCATGTCAGTTACAGCTGGGCACCGACCAGACCACAGTCACATGCAAATGTTATTCACTTCCTGTAGCCATGTGCTCCTCAAACTTCACAGGAAAACATTTTTCTGAATGAATTTGACAGACGAAAGGTCAATGACTTTAGGGAAAAGACTTTAAGGTGTTAGCATGTGCACAAACCATGCTTTTATGTGTGAGCGCCTGACTGTCTCACTGTGTGTGTGTGTGTGTGTGTGTGTGTGTTGTTTGCATGTACAAAGATAAGAGGCATGAGAGACAGTTTACCACTGTGCCTGTGAAGGTCTATGGGCTTATTCCTCCTCACACACACTTGCAGACAGGTGAGCTTAGGTGATATTTAATCGGAGTGACAGTATGTGTTTGGGACTGAATGGGCTCCTGCAGGTAAACCTGAACCCCTATTAATATTCCTGACATCTTCTCTATAACCTCTCTTCTTCCTCTTTCTCCTCTATAATCCGTCTGGCTCCTCCTGTATAACCTCTCTTTCTTTTACTGCAGCTCTCCCCTTTATCTCTGCGCTTCCTCCTCACCTTTACAGTCTCCCTCTCTATAACTTCTGTTTTTCCCCTCTCCACTCTCGTCTTGCCCATTCTTTATAAAATGTACCCATAGCACTTGACTCTCCTACTATCTCCTCCTGACCTCTTCTGCTCTTGTCATTTGGACTTGGACTTCTACCACCCTCTCCTCCAGCTGGGACTCCTTCATCCATGTCTCCACATCTCCTCTCCCCAAATCTGTCTTTTAACACCAACAAATTATACCATATGTAATGAGAATAGGAATATAAAGCTATGTCTCTGCCAGTGACCTTGAAAATAAATGTGTGAGCGAGTGAAGGAGTGCCAGGTCCATCTCCTTCCTGCTATGACACCGTTTCCTGCTTTCAGTTTTACGTTATTTCACACTTCTTCACTTCCTCTATTCACCCAAATCATTCTGCTATAAACTGTTTTCATTCGAACAGTCAGCAACTTTCTTTTCAGGCGGAGACATTCTTCCTGTCTCCCCTTTCTTTCAGCGCCATTGAGCCTGTTATATTATCTTCGTTCTGCTTTATTACACCTCTGAAAAAGAGTGTGAACAGACTTTGTATCTGCAGACATACTGTAGTGAGTGTAGGTGTTGGTGCACAATGCTGAAACATTTTCTTTGTTGAAGCGTTGACCTTGATAATTTGTTTGAGTAGACAGCTTTTAATTTAAAGCATGGAGCAAATGAAAAGCACCAGAAGCGAGTTCTTCAGTTAATGTAAATTAGATAAATGTGATAAATGTGTTGCCACACAAACATTTATACAAGCAAATATCTCTACACCTGCTGCCAGGCTGTTCTGTGAGCCAGGAGGCTCAAACAGCTCCAACGGAACCTCTTCTGTGTGAACGTGTTGTGTTACTCACGAGGCAGGTTTAATGTACAGATGGATTGCGTTTTTACTCACGTGTAGCAGTAGAACGGCAGCGAGGAATGACTGACCCTGACAATAACCAATTTCCTCATCATAGACGGAGTAGGCCTGCGAAAGAGAGGGAAGAATATTTAGAGGACTCCGCTATTCTGCAGTAGATCACTGCTACAGTATCACTCATGGTTATTTAAAACACTTTTATTTGACAGTAGTAGCAAAGGGTTAGTGGTACTGTGCAGGGGTAATAATTTAGAAGAACCCACATAGCAGTGGGCTGTAATGTGGTAACAGGTGGTGGAGCGTGTACTGTAAATAATTATACATTTACTGTGAGGATCAAGGAGAGTTGACTACTGATGGTTTCAAACGGGCTCTGAAACATCCATCTCCAAAAGCCACGCCATCGCCATGGATACGACATTACTGATGTGAGTGTGAATATTCTTCACCTCATTAGATGGATAAGGTGATATGTAATCTGAGATGTTGTTTTGTTTCACTGCTACATAATGTGTAGGAGCTTGCTAAGTAATATGGATTATGTCAGCATGAGCGTGGATACAGAACAGTGACCAACTATGATTTGATATTTTAAACAGGCTCAGAAACTGTAGCTTCTTATTATGAAACAGTCAGTAATTAATCATCTCCTTGACATTTGATCTCAAAAAATTATGGCCTTGTTGATCTTCCATCTGACAATAGTCTTATGCACAGTACCAGCACATGTTGGCCCGAATTTAAACATACAGATTCCATCTAGTGTCGCATTTCTCCCCTCCCACCTTTATGAGGAATTCCCCAGAAAACAACCTTCACATATGCCTTGTAACGACAAGGGCATCTAATTAAATAGATTATAATTAAAAACCATGAAACACAGCAGACGTTACTGTACTTTATGTCCTCAAAGCTTTACTATGATAATGACAGCAGGGCTCAGAACATTTGAAATGTTGCTTCAAAGAGAATGTGTTGCCTTAAAGATAAAATCAATAATTGATTTGGTCAGGTTCAGCTGTGTGGGGTTTTTTTTTGTTGTTTTTTTTAACCAATGCCTCTGGATTTTTTTGGCTACAGTATATGAAAACTATAGCTGTTGAACCAAGCACAGCCTAAGATAATAAAGCCGAATTCATGGCCGCTGTTAAGCCCAAATCAATGACGTACAACAGAGCAAAAACACAACATGCCACAAAATTACACTTCTTTGCTGTGGACAAGCATAAGGACAGGAAGCTTCTCCAGTGAAATAAATGAAGACAGTTTGGTCAGTAAAGCACTGTAAGGAGGACTAAACTTGCAGGGTAACCTTCAGACGACCGTTCAGGAGAGGCACTGTCTCAAAGCAGTCTGTAGCTCATACACCCCACAAATCATGCTAATGAGCAAACAGACAGGCTTTTTCTATGTGTAAACAAGGATCCAGGGAGAGGTAAAAGTCTCTGAAACCGTTCGACCTACCATTTTTCCACAAGAGAGAAGGTGAAGACAATGTTACACAGCTTTAGAGCTTATCTGTCTGCATTCTTGCAGGACCGTATAGAAGAAAAATGCAGTGATTTAATGCCTGGTTCACAAGGCAGTAATGAAATGAGAAAGCCAAACGGGTAAGACTTAAAGCCAGTCGACCACCTCATGCACAAAATCAGCAGCTTGGCAGCCTAAAATGTTTGGGAGGTCATCTGCATCACACCAGAGCACAAACAACTGAAAAGAACTGAAAAGGATTCAATGTCTTTATCACAGATATTTTGGCAGGACGCTCATTCTTGATGATGGACATGTTCAGTGGAAGAACAGTCAAACCGCCAAAACGATTCTCTCTCTAATTTCCAAGCTTGAAAAATGAGTTTAGACGTCGGGAGCTCAAGTGTTGAGGTGTTCTGCTAAACCGGGGTTTGATGTGGAGGTAACAGAAGTCTTGTGGCGCTGTCTGCAGTGTAATCTACAAGCTGACATGCCTGATGGATTGTGGCATTCACACGTCCCCAACTTGGCTGGGAGAAGTGCATGAAGTACTGACAGATGGATGGGGGAGGTCCTGGTGGGTGAAATCTAAAATTGTTAGCTTGAATGGATAAAAGGATCAGAGGGGTGTATTATTACAAACTACAGTAAATGTCTAGTTTCTGAAATTCAATAAGAATGTTACCAGAGATGTTTAGTTCCTTCATGTTTTAATGATTTCCACAAAATGTACTATACTGTGTGGCCAACCAGAAATACTGGTAGTCTCTCATTAGCGATGAGACAATCGTTGAGCCTCTGTGCTGTTAAAGTGACTTTGAGGAACCACACAATGGATACCTCTCAACGCTTCACTTCAGACGAGTCTTTGACTGAATTTAGTAAAAGGATATGAAAACTAGTGTCGAGGTCAGTACTGAATGATGTATGATATTAAAGTTATTGCCAGAAAAATATAATATTGCTTCTGTTTTCATGGTAACTTCATTTCATGTGAATTATTATTTGCTCATTGTAAAACATATGTCAATGTACGCTTCAGAAGATAAAGAGACTCAGTATGTAGAAATTAGATTGGCCAGTAAGATCAGCGGTTGTAAAGGCAAGCTCCAAGTGAGGGCCACATTAACCAAAGCAACAGGCGACATTCCCCAGGGAATAAAACTAAACAAGTCAAATATGAAGACGAGCACCAACTTTGTCCTGGACCTTCTAGGCCTGTAACCCACTCATGCCTCGAGATCCAACCAACCTTATCAGCTGCAAATCTACATGGATTTGCATACAAATGAGGACTGGCTCGCCACTGACCTAGTTGGGTCCAGACTGGATGCTAAGCGTTCCTGACAGGTTCTCCCAGAGCGCTGACCAGCCATACTCTACTTCTGCCGTGCCAGGAAAACACAAAGGTGCTGAAGTTCCACATCATTCAACAACTGCATCAGATTTTAATGGACAAATGCGAAAAACACCTGGTTATGATTTTGCTTCCAGCTCTTATATTTCTGTTCATTACATAGTGAATAAATTATAGTCAATCTGACATTTTGAAAAGGTGGTTTGGTAACACAAATATCACTTTTTCAGTACTATCTTGCCATCTTTGTTTATATTGTCGATAACTGGAAGTTCATTTAAAGTTCTCTGTGGTTGTGCAGGCTTTTTCCCTATAAAATGCAAATTGATGGATGATCAAAAATTGCTCCAAACAAAACTAATGGACCTAAAGATTATTATAACATATCACATACAAATCTACAGGAGCTGTATGCGTGTATAGTGCCACAAACAACAGTCTGTTCTCTAGTTATTGCTTGGTACTGCAAAGCCACAATAGTATAGAAACAACCAAGTAAGTACACAGAAAATAAAGCATTAAGTCAACTAGTGACAGTAATTCACTCAGGAAGCCCAGAATCTCTCCTTTACTTCACTGAATACACTGGTAGATACTGTATGTAGTAGTAAAATCAATGGCAGGGCTGTGTAAGAACTTTAATTTCCATGATAATTTATAGAATTTGCTGAGTTTGTTAAGTTAATTCTTTCTTCATTTTGTGCATCATCATTCAGAAAAATGTTTTACATAATGCTCCCTGCTTGCTTGGACCTCATCAGACTCTGATGGGATTTCTTGGAAAGTTCATGACACTGAACAATGTGCTTGATTCTCCCAGCTTCTTCTAATTATTAGCAAATCTCATATAATGGTTCTTGGTTCTCAGCTCAGTTTACGGCCGTTTATAAACTGTTTTCATACTATACCTTGGTAAAATGGTAGACCACACAGTAACACATGAACGCATCATTGTTTAATGTTGCCCATCCTCTTTTTCAGATCTCTGCAGCACTAAGCTCAGTGGACTTTACCAGTCAAACAAACCACTTTAGAAAGAAGCTGCCATCTGCAGTCAGTCTGTCAGGGGACAATGCTCATCTCAGGCGTACAGTACCAACAGCTGGTACTGTACCTCTTAGGGTGTATGTTATACTAATATTCAGTGAAATGTTCAAATAATAATAATTTTAAATTGAATTAAAGTCGAGGTGATAATATGTCAACTTGCTCTTGCAACTGTACAGTAGATAGCTCCTAACACACACACTTCCTTTACTAGTTTCATGAGTTTGTGGTGGAGCTGTTTGAAATGCGGGGTGACAAAATTCATTAGTGTATTAAAAAGAAAGTCTTAGTTGAGTTCACAGCTGTAGTAGGTGGTTAAGAGGAAGACAGTGATAGAGATTAAGGCCGCCTGTAATACATTACAGTAGTGCTGACCTTTTTGCCTGAATAAAATGTACGTTGTGTCTTCACAGATAATTACCCCAGGACGCTGGGTCCACTGGGATCCTCCCCTTATAACACATATTTTCCTCATTCATCTTAATGAAAGCCGGCACTATTGCTTTTTTTTTATTTTTTTATTTTTTTAAAGGTTCCAGGCTAATGGCCGATATACAACAGCTTATCATGATGACTGTTCAATACTGTAAGCATTTGTTTGTACAGAGTAGGTCTGTACTTTACTATGAAACTTCACGTACACATGTGTGAACTTTGTCTACGATGCACTGTACCAGTTATTCATAAACGATTATACCCATACAAAAGAAACACAAATGATGCACCTCCTGCATTTTGATATTTAGAAGGAATCTTCCATTCATTTTAAAGACCTCTGCCACCTACATAACAGCCGCCGCTTTTCTGCATGAGTGGCCACTGAGGGCTGCGTGTATCCGGTATGTCATGTGTAGGAATACTGTAGCTAGGGAGGTGTCACTGTCAATCTTATGCAGTAGAGCCAATTTTAAATGGTAAGCAAATTCCTACTGTGCCTTGCCAGGCAAAGTACTGCCTGGCTTCATAGGGATACACACACATATTAGAAGGTTTAGCACACGCTTCAAAATTAGCTTCTCATCTCACAGCACTTGATTCTCAGCAGGAAGATTTTCAAAAATGTTCAAAGACAGAGATTTGCCTTCTGTTACACAGAGCCATAAAGAGTGAGGTTAAATCCAGCACTGAATTTGATCAAAGCCAAAGTATGTGGATGCTACTTACAGGGAACTCTGCCACTAGATTTAAGTCTTTCAATAACATTTCTCATGCTCACCTTGCAGATCTTGTACAGAGAATCCTGTCCATCTCCATCAGAGTCCTTGAAGTAGTCATGTGCAGGGAATGTGCGATGGATATCCCGGGTGATGGCACTTTCTTGAGCCGAGTTCTGCAACACACACAAATTGCATGATTTAAACAGAAGGAAAAAATTCAAATCCTGCTGCACACTCAGGCAGTGTCTCGTTGCATTTTCAGCAATAATGTTCTTACATAACTTTTTGGTGTAAATATTTATTTCCAGCGGGAAAGAGGTAAATGTATTAGGTTCATCCCACAGCCAGATGTTTAATTTCACAGCTACGATGCAGAGCAACCAAACAGAGTGTCTGTATGACAGACTGTATTAGTGCGTGTCCTGTTCCTTATGCAACAACACTCCTTGGGTCTTTGTCACATAGTCTGCACAGTGAAATACACAGCCAGCACAGTGCACACACCGATACCGAACACTGCTTGTTTTCCTATGCATTTCTCACTCACAAACATAACCTGGCATTCTGCTATATCCCTTCTCAGCTTCCATTCTCACTCAAACACACATGCAGACAGTGCAAACAGTACCAGAGAAAAGACTGGCAGCACAGTGTTCTCCAACAACTCACTGTAAGCTGCAGATAAAGCAACCCAGAGTCTGACTGGCCTTGATGTGTGACAGAATGGGAGAGTGCGCATGTGTGAGTGAGACATTTCATCTTTCTTCATTGTTTTCTTTCCTTCTGTCCAAACCACAGAGAAAAGGAAATTAAAGTTAGGAGTGTCTTGGTGAGAAAAGGTCGACTGTTGTGCGTCGTTTATGATTTTGCGTTATGTTATTTGATTATATGACATCGTTCGTGGTCCAGCACAATATAATTTCAGTGCTTTACATTTATCCACTGCACACATTCAGTAAAGTGGTTGGAGAGGGGCTTCTGGCACAACTGTGTGCAACGCTTTAATGAGATTTGTAGTATAGAGGTGGCGTGCCTTTCTGTGCTAGAGGTGGTACTAACAGTTTGACATTATGTTGCTTCTGATGTGGAAAAAAAATGATGTTCTTCAGGAATTAGTGCTGTGTAGTTTTTTTTTAAAGTTGTCTTTACCTAAATGTACATATAAAACACTGAGAAATTACATTTCCAGTTTGTCAAAGTGTTAATTTTACACGAAAAGACCTGGAGAGAATATGGCAGAGTAACACAATGAGGCACCTGGCGGAACTCAGGTCCTTCTAGCTGTAAGGAGACACTGTTCTAGGCTGCAACTAGCACATACTATGAACGCTGAACGAATAAAACGTATAAAGACTGCACAATGACAGCGAAGGTTAGAAATAGTGCTTCTTAAGGATTATTTAGAAAAAGAATGATGGCATCACTGAAAATAAATAAAAAGTAAATGTATGATTTACAAAACATAGGGAGTAGAGCACAACACAGCACAAAAGACAAAGACATTATTTTAAAAACAATTATAGTCTAAAGATTAATGTATTGCTCTACGTATGATGCCCTGCATTAACAAGACACGCATTTATTACACAGTAATTACCATGGCAACATCAGCAGGCACCAGCGTGAATTCTGGTTGACAGTGATAGTTGTAAACACTTTGATTTAATAAACCATGCATGCCTTTATTAATTAACAGCCTCATTAATCAAAAAATAGCACCAAAATAAGGGCAGGACGTCCTCTACTCTGCCTAATCTCCTCCTCCAGTTCTTCCTACTTGTTTTCAGTCCTTTCTTCTTTTTAATTTCCTCTGTTTATTTTCATCACTCCTTAAATTTGTAACCTCGTTCCTCCTCCATCTTGTACTGTACGCTCTCTTTCTAGTTTCTCCATTTTCCTCTTCTCATACACTTCACGGATCTTTCTTCTGCTCACCGTTTCATTTCCTTCTTTGTTTCATCTGTGACCAGAAATTCACTAAAATCACCACTAGATCTAAGTTGCATAACGTTCAGAGCACAGTGCTGTGACTGTACCATGTCAATGTCAGCAGTGACTTCAAGTCCTACAAATCTTCCCCCTCTCCCCATTTTATTTTATGGTTGTCTCCAGATCTGAGCAGATGTACAGTGTGTTTCCTTAATAACTAGAACAAGTTATCCACAGCTTATTTAAATGGATGTGTGGACCTGTGCTGAGAGCCTTTTGATCTCTGTAGACAGAGGTGTTCGGCAAAATCTGCAAACTCATCAGCAGCAGCAGCAGTTTTCAATCACACGCCCCAGTTAAACTTTCCAGTTCTAACAAACACAATACACTTCAATTATGCCTCCTGATATAGTTGGTAGCAAATAGCAAACAACAGGGTGAGCAGGTCAGATTTCCTGAGCTCGTAACATACAGTCATACTGACTACATGGATGATACTACAAGCTTTTGCACACGCTACTATGGCCTGAAGCGGGAACCCTTCTTAGATCATCACCTCCTAAAGCTGGTGATCACGGTCACTGAAGGTCTGATGTAAAGGGGTCAGCATCATCACCACTATCTCCATCATACAATGACTCGTCAGTGCAAATCAATGAAAGAGACAGAAGAATCTTCAGTAGAGGGTTGTTAGCAATGTGTCTGTTCCTTTCCAGACAGGGGTAGGAGAAGGGCAGCGGATCTCTGGCTGTGATAAGACCTGGGTAAGGAAAGAAAAGGCTATTCTTGACTCCAGATAATCCTCTTTGTTTCATGCTCTTACGCTTTTCGACACTGAAAAAAAACTGGATGGTAGTTTGGGATGTGAAGATTTCCACAGTCATTGAAAGGGGGGCAGGCAAAATCAGTAAGCTGCAACACAGGAGTGACAAGGTAAGCCCACAGAGCCTGTTCAACTGAGGCCTGTGTAAAACAAAAGTATAAATAAATTCACGAGGGCTCCCACAATCTGCTAACATGCAAACAGACGCACACTGCTGAATACATGAAAGCTCAAATGTCGTGCACCCAAGCACACACAGACACATGATATTTGCTTTTACTCCCAGACAAGTGCACCAAAACAATTATCAACAACACTGCAGTATAAAACCCATAGATTACATTAATAGGATACTGTATGTGTGCATTTCTGTTTTGTGTATGTTAGTCAGAACTATTCACTGGTGTGGAATGAAAGTGGAATCCAGACAGAAAAACTGATGGAAGTAAAAAGAGGAGACACGAAGAAGAAAAAGACAAACAGACATCAACGACATCAAGAAAGTTATCAGAAAAAGCAGACGGGCAGATAAAGGAGGAGGAGAGATATGTACACAGAGGGGAACAAGAGGCTTCCTCTAATTGCAGCCTGGGGGCTTGTTGGGCAGACAGTCCATTACTCAGACCTCACCAACAGGTAACCTACTTAACACACAGCTAAAAATAAAAAATGCTGATGACTATAAACCTACACTCCATATTCACATCCCTTTACATTCATACCGACTTATACCAAGGCAAATAAAAGACATCTTATGTGATGTAAAGGCAGTAAAAGGACAGATGCTTGATGGGGGTATTTTAAATCGCCACGGGAAACAGCTTCTTAATTTACATTAAACAGAAGGCATTAGGAGAGACGCAGTAGTCACCCATCATTTTATGATAAAAACAATTTGTACACAACTTGAACAACTCGCTGAGCTTCAGTGCAGCTAATTTGTCCCCATGTCATGTGTACTCTCACACTTCCTGAAGCTGGCGCCTTAAGTCTTCAGTTCACTCACTGTTTGCCAAGTTGCCTTTTAGGCTGTGTCAACTTCCCCAAATTTGTATACGGGTGACAGATGAAACCAGGACAATGGGGACCACTGGGTACTCATCTGAAGCTGCTTGACACTGATGACTAGTGACCTTGGTTTGTCCTGCTGCAGGTCTGCACTGCATCAGGTAGACAGGTCAGGTTTTCCACTGACTATCAGTGTCACAGTATCAGTACCGGTGGGTCATTTAATTAGCTGAAATGCTTGCATGTCTGATACTAGGGACAGTTAAACTGACTTCATGGTTGTGTAGGACATACTAAAGCTAAGGTAATTCTAAAACATAAGACATGTTAGAGCAAAGCAAAGACCAAACAAATATGCTAACGTTACACAGCTCAAGGTCAATGTGTCAACATTTTGCTTCAGAAGCATGAATCATTCTATCTATCCACAGCACTCAGTGCTGTCAGAATGTCCTTGAGCAAGATAAAAAAAAAACACACCTGCCGGCACACACACTCTGACGCCTCTGGATTAAAGAGAGAGTCCAATGTGTAAAAGCACAACATGGATATCAAGAATTTAGGAAGCGACGTTTGTAAGCACAGTCCTCCTTATTATATAGTTCTGAAGGGAGCAGCAAGCTCCCAGTTGTGTTCCACAGTGTTATGTAACTCCCGGGTGTGGTACAGACCCATGGGTGCTGGCGGGTGAGGCCCTCAACAGAGGCAGCCACACTTGGCTAAACCAAGCGAGCAGGAGCAAAATACGCCAGGTCCAGACAGTTGAACGCTCAGAGCCCATTAGGTTCTGCGGTGACAGCTCAGCCAATCACAGAAGAAGTTGCCAGAGTTGAACTGCTGGAGGTAACCATGAGGACAGCTCGCTGGGTGTGATAACAGTGTGTGCAGGAGCACCGACACAATGCTAATGCGCAAATGATGTGTGTACCTGAAACAAAACAACTAAAAAAAAAACTATTAAAAATGTCAAAGTATGTAATTCATGTAATGTATGCAGGAGTAGATATACGAACCACAAACCAGCACAGGTTAAAGCATTCAACACTCGTTGGACCACCTGATTGTTGACCCTATTTCTGTGTCTTGTTTGCTGATTATCTTGAGAAAGTAGAGTTAAATTCATCACTTGGTATTCTTGCAAAAACACAAGCCCAACGTTTCAATGCATCTGTGAGCTTCTGTTCAAGGCAGCAGTAGAGTTAACGGCTGTTTACTCAGTTTCCCTGTGTTGTAGCCAGAAAGATGGGTGCTATTAAACACAAAATGCAGGCTCAGCCAACCCTTGTGATGGTAAATCTAAAATGCTTTCAAGGCAATTCAAAGGTTTACCATTAATTTCCACTGAGGCACCTCCTGGCTTGATTAAAAAATATGCTAACCTGCTGGGCTTGAATATATACAACTGTGCCTTATACGGGCATTGACTCAGTAAGCCACTAATAAAACATGGGGTAGAGATTAAACAGTGTGTACTAAGGCTGTCTTTTGGTTTAGATTTCAAAGAATGGGGCTGATTTAGGTCAGTGCAACATAACTTCACAGCACAGACAACATGGTCAAACAGTCAAGGTGTAATAATGACAGAACCCGTCTCTGCTGTAACACCTGGCTCCTCCAACACTGCTCAGTTCTATTTATTTCTGTGGGGGACAGTGCGATAATCTATCAGTGTGATATTCAGAGGATGGGAGCCCGGTAATTAAAAACCAGCTCCCCCGGAGGCCTTTGTCCTTCGTTGCTTGTGAGAAACTTTCTAGAGGCTTCCCTGGAGGGTCGGGGATAGGGAGGGGCAACAGCTGGCTCGCCTGGCAAATTGCAAATTCATCTGTGTCTGTATCACTGCTGTGGCATTTTAATAGTCCGACTGGTTCTGCATTTCAATAAGATGGGTTGAGAGTACAGACAGTGTTCAGGCAGCAGGCTGGAAAGTGAAACGTCTAATTTACCAACAATGAAACCGGTGACAATCAAGCAGGTTGGAGAAAAAACCAGAGGGGTAAGAAAACGTCATTAGGATTAGTGATTCTTTCCTTACCTCGGATTTTAAATTTAAACCAGCTCACTGAAAAGTCCTCACTCAACAAATACGGTATGAATAAATTCTACATTTGCTTATACATCTATTCAATGTAAATGTGTTTGAAAATATACTAATGGATAAAATATCCTGCGTTTGGTCACATGCCTCTGTGCATTCTCTGCGTGTTTGTGTAGGTTCTCTCTAGGTGCTTTGGCTTCCTGCCACTGTGCAAAGACACCAAAGACTGTCTGTCTCTATGTGTTCGCCCTGTGATGGACTGTCCGGGGTGAACACGTCCATGGTCGAATCTATCTAATCTTATAAAACCTTTATGTTCATTTAGGTATTTGAACAATGCACCAAAACAATGCTACATTTAATATCCAATATACACATGTAGAATCCCTTTTGTTTTTGTGCAAATAAATGAATACATACATCCAGGAGCTGAACTATCCACAAAACACTACTTGAAACAAGGTGAAAAACATGCTGTACTGTTCCACTCGACATTTGGCAGGGACTAAGTTGATGCTGGGTGCAGAATGAGACATCCTCCTCTTTTTCTCTTATAAACACACACAGTATTAGTGAGAGGTCACTGGCGCATGGCTCCAGGTAGCTGACATTTTCTGTGTTGTGGTTTTACTGAAGGAGCCTGTAAGGGGACGTGGGGCCGTAAGGAAAACCCAGATGTAGTAGATCGCTGCATAAGGTGAAAACGAGCCATGTGTTTATCCATATGAAGCTGGGAATATACCCGTG
Organism: Macropodus opercularis; assembly: GCA_030770545.1. Lineage (NCBI taxonomy): Eukaryota > Metazoa > Chordata > Actinopteri > Anabantiformes > Osphronemidae > Macropodus > Macropodus opercularis. The sequence continues at coordinate 6,631,530 of CM061092.1, forward strand.
TGCATGTGGATGGCTCTAGACTTCTACCTATTTGTGACAGGGCCACATCCCATACAGTTCTGAGATGCAGGCACTAGACATACTGATCAATACCTACATTCCGTACATTGTATATACAGTACACTTCCTTCTCTGCTCCTGCATCTTCAAAATAAAAGTGCACTTGAACAAATAATGAAGAAGTTGCTATTTTAGAGCCAATGCTAACATCCATTTTAATTGCAGCCTATTTATAAGCTTCAAATAAACTCTTTCTCAATCTTTGTTGCTTCCTCTGACTCTGGTTTCCATAGCAACACAGTGCCTCTTAAGTTCTGATGTTCAGCTGGGAAGAACCAGAGACAATAGAGACACTCGGCTGTAACCAGGGATGTGGCACTGGAAATTTGGCTTGACAGTTAGTCTTCATGAATGCAGTGACAGGGAGAGGACAGCTATCCAGAACAATCCTCATTTCAGTTTATTTTAATCAAATAAACTCATGATCTCTCTTTAAGCTTTGTGTGCCAACATACATTGTGGTTTAATCTTTATGAAGATTATGCTAAATAACGCTTTGCTAATCTACTGCAGCAGTATATTTTTACATTTAACAGTTACTGTAACTGGTCCTTTGCCTTCAGGGAACAGTTCACTGGTAAATAGATCACTCTGTTGTAGATTTACAGCACAAACATGCCAAATACATCTGAAGCACTCAGTCAAAGTAAGTACAAGACTGTGTCTACACAGACTGTGAAGAGAAAAACAGCACAGTAACAGCATCAGCCTCTGTCCTCTGTCAATGCTCTCAGAACACGCGTTGAGACCAGAGTTTCTGGCACCAGACGGCGCCTAATACACTTAGTTATGCGCAATACAAGAATAGACTTGAAGTGTAAATAATGCTTTGGGTCCAAGATATTGTACAGTACAATTCTACACCACAGCAAAATGTCAGGATAAGGATAGAAATCATTCTAATCTCAGATTTTTGAGACTGATAAAAACCTACAAACTCAATTTCCATATGTACATCAATGTAATTTTGTACTGAATCTCAACATTCACAGCTACTGTACATGTGTTGCCAAAGTCAGACCCACTGCCAGCATTACACACTGCTACAGTCCTCTAAAGAGACTGCAGCAGATTATATTTTCAAAACATATAAAAAACAAAACAATATAAAAAAAAACTGCAATCAGGACTAATTATTGTTCTATCCTACCCAGATACAACACAAACCTTTACTATCATACTGTAGCTACGTGAATAGACTTAAAACACACCTTTTGGGTGGTTCAAGTAATAGTAAGAACTTGAATCTAACAATAATGAAACATCCCAGCACATTTTTCCCCCCATTCATTCAGGTTCGTCCTTGGGCGGACGTGTGCTACAATGTGCTACTATGGGAAACACAGTTTCGTGATACAGAGAAAGAAAAGAAGAGCAAAAGAAGGTAGACAGGAGAAGGGAGGAAATATGCTAAGAGGGCAATGGGGCAATTTGACTCTCTTATGGAACTTAATTCAGCTAAAGTGCCCTGAGAGAGAATTAGGGGAGCTGGCTGCATGTCTTCTGGCAGAGCTTCACCACCTGAGCTCTACAGGGAGGTTAACTGTAAAAAAAACGTACACTCAGATTTTCTTTCACTCTCCGTCAAGTTGTTCCACTTTGGCTTCCACATATGAATATGTAGAGCAGGATTATTGGTAACAGAACATGTTACGTGAGCACAGCAGTCAGGAAAGTAGACTGAAGTGGCCCCAAAGCCAACACAGTGGGCTCCATCCTGATGTAACCATAGATAAAGTCCATGTTGAACAGGAAAAATATAAATGCATGCTTTTTAAAATGCCAGCTACGGAGAGTTTAGCACAGAGAAGACAGATGCATCACAGTCTGAGACAAACCAAAGAAAGACCCAAAATGTAAGAGATTCTGGGTCACAAGTACAGTACAGCCATACAATTCGATACTGCCCAATGTTATTTGTCTGAATTTAAAACCTGCAACGAAGACTTAATAGAAAAGTTTCTACAACCACAACATACAAGGTTATACTTTCTTTTTTTAAAGTAAGATTTTCTGTGGACTGTACCTAGTAAATTGGCCAGAGAGCGTATACACATCAGTACCAGTATTAGTTGCCTGTTTTCCTGTGTTTGTATGTTGTATCCAACCAATGCTGATCCCCTTTCATTGTCTGTGTTGTGTTTGCACAAGTATTGTGGCTTTACCTCTTAAAATGACTCTTTAAACTCAGCCAGGGCACAGGAGGCCGCCAGCTGGGTCTACAGTGGTTATCAAGGACGCGGGCGTTCACTCTTACACACACAAACACATATTACATTGTACTATTTCTGAGCGCTTGTATGTCTATGCTGTTATACATTCCCTATATAATATTTCTAAGCATAACTACAACATGGCTGACTTTAACATTCACACTAATTGGAATTAAAAAGCAGATGTTTATATACGTTAGGGCCATGTCTTATATTTTTTTATCCTTTAGTCCTCAAAAGAGTCATAAGAACATTTCTGCTAAAGTTCATCTTGGCATATATTTTATACCATGAATGGATTCCCAGTGCAGTTAGACATGAAGGCCATTGTTCCCATAGAAAATTGCTCCTGACTAGGCAGATACAAACATTGCAGGCTAAATCAGCAACACAGCAAGTCTGGTCCCATCGCAGGGCAAAGCAGACAAATAACAACGCTGACCTAAATTAGTTTTCATAGTTGCCTCCAGCCATAGAAATGGCTATGGGGCTCAGGGCCGAGGTGGGATTTCACAAAGTGGTTTCAGTTGCGCAGTCAGCGCTAACAAGATGAGAAAATAAAAAAGAGAAGTGATGCAACATGCAAAACAGAAGAAGTAGACTGGAATTAGAATTAGACCAGACTAGAACTGTGTGTTATTGCAATGTCAGAATTAGGATGATTCAAAGCAGATGAGACGAAGGAAAAGCCCTCAGTCAAGTGGCCACTGACGGACAGAAACACTATGACAATGCTCACGTCAAAAGGTGAAATGGAAGCGCTTAGGTCTGAAAAGCAGGGGATGATGACCTGTGATCACACACAGAGTACCTTTATCCAGAGCATCCTGCATGGAGAGGGCAGGTACTGTAGGTCATGAGGTTATTGTTCTAAGGGCACAACTAAGACTAAAAAGGACCAAAAACTATGATCAAAGTTGAAACATCTCATCCACTAGTGGGTGGATTACCATTACATGCTTCGCAGACATTCAAAGAAAATGTATCTTGTTGACCTCGCAAGAAATCCATTTATTCTTTAGAGGCATCATAGCATTAACCTTTAGGTTTTTGCCTACACAAAGTAAAAATATAAAAATAATTGTAAAAGTGGTAAATAACAGAAACTGCAGAATTGTGATGAACACTCGTCGGCTATTAAGTTGCAGCCTATGTTGTCAAAGCCTGGCTGAAGCCATGTAAGATGCATGAGGGCGTGTCTCTTGATGTCATCAAAGGCTTGCGGTGGGCACTGCAAAGGCTTCACCATTAGCACACAGAAGCAGGAATTGACTATCCCTTCAATTCTAACTTCCCCTCCTCGAGGGTCAGGTGGTCTCTTCTCAATAAGGATAGAAAGAGGTCGGCGAGAGTGGCAGGGAAAGAGGAAATGATACAAGAGCTGCCATTTATGGAAATAAAAGGGAATTCCTGATATAGCATGGGACATGAATATTGAAGAGTCTTAGACAGGGAGCTGCTCTTGGATGTGCCAAGAAGTTGTATGTGAATTCAAAGCTTTTTTTAGGGAATAACAACATGAATATCTAAAAGCTATTTAAGTCCAAGAACAAGGACTGAGGCTCTATAATGAGGCCACCGTTCATACTGAGAGAAGACATGACATAACTCCCTTAAGGAAAGGCTACCGATACCTATACTACATGCCATTAGTGTTTCTTTATAAAGAAGAGGTGGCCACTTCTTTAAGATTACATAAGAAAACATGCATTCACTGCATGTTTCATACTGTATGAAACACTAAATCTGTTTATTTGCAGATTCTCTAATTAGATTAGTCAGTTGTTGGATCAGAGGAAGATTGAGGGACCGAAGACTGAAAGTTGAATCTTTGCTTGGCTCCATATTCATATTCATTATGGAGCAATCATCTTTCTGGAGCGACTGTGTATGACAGATACAAGATATGATCAATAGAAAAAGGCTCTTGTGGGCTTTATTGTCTGATTAAATGTATTAGGGCAGCCATTTTCTCATCTGACATCCCCACTCTCTAAATAGGACCAACATTTGATCTGAACATTTATACAAAATGACACAAAGGGGCACAATTTAAATAATTCATGTTTCTCTCACAGGAACTACACAGATGTGAATGTCTACTATTTTCACTTTTATTAGGTTGGCAGCAACAGCAAAACCATAGCCTTTAACAAAAGTAAAATTAAAAAAATAGATCCTGGCTAATTTAACACAGTCTGTTTCCTACTAACAACATTAGCAGCCTAGTTGATTGAACACAAATCCAAGCGCCATACCTTTGTCAGCAATTGTCAGATTTTCTTTTTTTTGCTGTACAGAAGATAAAAAACCGATACACACACTTTACATGGCGTATACTCATATACAGTATATTATGTAAAGCTTTGAACATAACTTAATAAATAAACGTATACATATCATTTCATTTAAAAGCCCCCATCAATGCACTTTGAGAGATTACTTGTCTGAACAAGATAATAGTTTTCATTTTCTACCACTTCAGTTTGGTCAGTGTAATAAAGACACATACAGTATAAACTATTTTTTAAATATTCAGTTAATGGCTCTCTGCTACAAAAGCTCCAACAATGGAATTAATATTGTGCAACATTGCCCATATACTGTAATCTCAATTTTAATACAGTTTTTGAACATTTACACGATATTGTAACCATTGGAATTTATTTTAGGCTGTTACATTAATTCTGTTTTCTCATAACTTATGTTGTGTCACCACACCGAAGATAATACAGCACTAATTCAAATTCTATAAATTTCATCTACTACCCCACTGCACTATGCCCCAAAGGAGCACCAAAAACACAAGCTACCGTGTCAAAAATAAATAAATAAATGAGTCTAATATTTGACACTGCTATGCTATTATTCCTATCGTTATTCATTATACTGTATATGCCAGGTCATATGGCTATAGAAGGATTCACGATAATTCACGAGACCTACACAAAGCTGTTGTCTCGTCTATTCTACACATATGATAAGAAACATTTACCCACTTGAGGGCAGAAGGCAGATCAACTATAATAAATTAACCACATGACCTATCATTAATTCATATAGAAATCTCTGAACTTTGTCATGAAAAAAAAAGCTAAATTTAATGACCTCAAATATTTACATGGACATGTTAATGGTCATGTAGCTGAAAAATGTAAAAAGTATGTCATGTCCATAAAGTGATAATTAACTTTGACATCTTTTCCTCCCACTTATTTTCTACAAAATACATCTTTAGGCACGTTAACAGATACATCTGTAATGCATTAAAGCTGCATGAAGCAATATACTGCAGTTCTGATCAAACACTGGATCAAATAGCCTTGCTATTTTAAAGGGTGACAGTGCTGATACCACCACTACATTCTGCAGCTTTACAGTGTTTTCACCTCACTAAATTGGTTATTACCTCATGCAGAAAAGCTGAGGGTGGTGGCAGGTGGCTGGTGAAAATGTAAAGCATGTATAGTAGAAAAGACCTAAATCACACATTTTTTGTTGGTGGTGCTTTTCTTTTTTTCTTTTACAAAAACATACTTTATATACATTTATGTGTTGACAACAAAGACAAGACCATATACGGTAATTTTGTTTCAGTTGGATATGTAATCAAATTGCTTGCAGACATACGGTAAAGCTAAAACATAATAATCAGAAAGCTTTTTGCTGCTAAAGGTAAAAACAAAAATCAATTAATGCAGCTTTAAACTGAGGAATGATTTACACTGTTGACACTGCTGGAATGGAACAACAGTCACAGTATTAGGGGTTTGCTTTGTCACTTGATGGACAAATATACGATACACAGGAGGCCCACGCCACAAATGACCAACACCACTACATGAGCAAAAGGGAAAAATCCCTAAAGGTGACTAAATGTTATGTGGTGGTTATCTTTTCAAATGACTTGAGTACCGACAGCAATTTTTATGATAAATTGACTGGAATTACTTGATTAATGTGTTCTAATCTACGAACAGTCAGTCCTGTAGATGCTTTAACTGTATATTTTTCATAACTGAGAATTTGATTTTAGAGGAGTTACATTTTAACCTCAAGGTAACCTCCAGACAGATCAAATCACATTAACCAGAGCCCCATGTCCACTGCTGCTGGAAACAATGAACTTTAAGAACTGTTGTAAATGCGATAAATTGAATTAATTCATCATTTCTGTTATGTGTTCACGCTCCAGTGCTTTTACTTAAATCAAGTTGTAACTTTAATTTCCTGCTTAGAAATGCTTGTAATAAGTGATCGTGCATCAAACTGAAAACACAGCCACGCCAGGAATGTGACACCAATAGTGGACAATTCTGGAACTAATTTGCTATTTCTTAAGTGCAGGGGGGTGGACTTCAGAAAAAAATACTGCTCGTTGTCGTCTATCAAGACTATGAGTTTGCTGCCCCTGTGATGGACTTGCTACCTGTGTGTGAATTCTGCGTTTCTCCCAATTTACAGGTGAAATAGGCTCCATTGTGCCCACAACCCTCACAAGCACTAAGCAGTAGAAGATGAGTGAGTTTGCTGCCCTCCACATACAGGGTTAAAAGGCAGAACTCAACATATTATTATATAAACTCACTGGCTGGAATTTTGGAAAGAGAGTGACCAAGCATAACCAGATATAACTAACTATGATATGTGAAATCCTTATTCATCTTTAACACACTTACATAGCTTTACAGCTCTTTTAGTAATGTTGTGATGTACAAGTATGTTTTGCATAACTACATGTATCCAGACCTTCTATACCATACTAACTGCCTCTGCAGATGCGTAATAGTTTTATGAAGCATTTTGACCTGTCTTATACGGCTAAAAAAGCCAAGGGAATACTTGTCTCCTTTTGATCCCCAGCTAGGTTACAAAGTCATAACAGAGCCCATGTACTCTTCTTGTTAAAGTCATCAGATGGAGCACGAATTTGCCCTCTTCCTTGGTTTAGGTTCTCCAAAGTCCCGGTCATCTGCCGCACAGTGGCTGAAGGTACATATTGTCTGCGAGAGCCTACGCATGCCCAGACGAAACACACTATTAGACAGACTGTAGATGACACAGTTGCAAAAGCTGTTACTAATGGCCAGCCAGGTTGTGATGAAGGAGAGTGCAGGGCTATCCAGCACATGGGAGCTCTCTAGCAGGAAATAAATTATGTAGGGCAGCCAAAGCATATAGAAAACACTGGTGATGCGGAAGAGCACCATCGCATATCGCCGATCTGGTCCATGCCCTCCGTGATGCCCATTGTCCCCTCCCTCACCAGCCTCCATCTCCTGACTAGGAAAACGTGCACGCCGCTCGCTGATCTCCCTGTTGTGCTGCTGGCATATGCGAAAGATATGGTAGTAGGTGAAACACACCACAAGGGCAGCAGGTGCATAGAGCAAACACACCACAAAGCCTGTAAAGAGAGCAGAGGTGGGCCAAGAGTGAGCACACCACTCAAAAATGTCCCCATGATATCCTGGCTTACCCCACCCAAAGAAGGAGGGCAGGAAAACCAGGCTAGAGTAGACCCAGATAAGCGTGATGCAGCCCCGAAGGCGGCATGGAGTCACCAGCTGGTTGTAAGACAGCGGTTTAGTTATGGCAAGATAGCGGTCCACACTGATACAGGCCAAGCAGGCCATTGAAACACTCTTCAGAACAGAGATGACATAGCTGAAGACCTGGCATGTTAAGGGCTCCTTGACACCTGCTGGGTAGTGGAGCAGTGACAACGTGGGAACCAGGCAACTAAGACCCACCAGTAGGTCAGCATAGGCCATAGTCTGGATGAAGTAACTGGTGGTATAGTGATGTAACAGAGGAGCACAGTGGAACACAAAAATCACAGTCAAGTTCCCTGCAATAATGAGTACTGTCAGAAGTACAATCACAGCGGTCTCCAGGATGCAAGCCTCTAGGCCTTCATTCATCCCCCATCCCAAGGGACAGGAGTGGTTAGAAGCCCTGCCAGGAAAGAAGACTCCCTGGCTGCTGTTGGCAGTGAGAACTGGGTCTGTTGTAAGTTCAGACTGGTTCATTGTTCTGGGTGCTATCCAGGTGGGTCAGGTTTGCAGTGAGCCGCCCACAAGTTGGCCTGAAACTGGAGAACTCCCTGCCCTCCTCCTGCTCTTCAACAGGCATCTGCAGCCTTCCTCGGTTAAGCTGCTCAATACTCTCAATAGTACACGCATGCACACACACACACACCCATACACACACGCACGCACACAATCTCTTTCAGCTTACTTTTACATAGCTGGGTCTCAATCAAATGAACACTGGCTGCAGGAAAATCAATAATGTCTCTGGAAGGGTAGAACACCCCATCCGGCTCTCCTTTTCCAAGCACTCATGGTTAGTGAAAGTAAAAGGTGGGTAACAATCTGGAGTGATGTGACCAGTGTCTATCTGCAAAGCTAATTCCTCTGCTGTTTTGCTTGCTTGTCTGCAGCCTGATATTGTGATGAGGGCATGAGCTCACTTCACAAGGGCAGAAAGCACAGCAGATGCATGGGAGGAAACCATAAAAAGAGGTTGAGGCAAAAAAAAAATACTGTCCTCTCCTGACAGGAAATCAAAGAGTGATCAGACAAATTAAAGTCTTTCAAAAAAATATACAAAATAATAAGGAGGTGGAAAAACTGCTCCTTAGAAATATCTCTCTCTCTCTCTGTTTTGACGTATTCATCCCTTGAATATAATCCAAAGTATCACATGCCATGTCCTAGTGTGTACGATGTTACGGCAGGCTTCCCTTATTTTGGTGGTCCTCTCGTCCGTGTCTGGAACCCATGTATACCCAGCTATTGTTAGAATCAAAACACAGACACAGGCTAGAACAACATGGGGATCTCCGCAAGAGATAATGTCACAGCTCTCTCAGCACACATGGCGCTGGGGGGGAATGTGTTTACAGGGCATCCCCAGACAAAATGGGTTAAAGAACCAAGTGTGGTAAAATGTCTGGACATGTTCTGACATCAAAGTGATTTAAAGTTTTAATCCTAATGTCCAAACTTGCCTCTCAGGGTTCTGGACTGCAAGTAGTGAACAACAGATGAATGCAAATGTCCAGTAGCCGATGAAAGTGTTAAATGTCAGACTCCCATGCAGGTAGATGAAAGGACTCTCCAGGAGCAATGACAGGCCAGCTGAATAACTCAGCGCTCCACTCACTGACTCCTAAGCAATCCCGTGGCAGACACTTGCAGAGAGAAGAGAGAAAAAAAGACTTGATAATCTTATTTATCCAGGAAACTTGAAACTTGTACTGTGACAGTCTGAAGAACTGGCAAAAAGAGATTCAGCATCGTCTCCTCAGGTGCCCAATGTGGCCATAGATGTTCTAACTTGCCTTCTAGTCCACTGATGTGCTCGGATTTGTTGTAGACGTGTGGGGTCCTATAACCCAGCATTTAAGTCCTCTCTCTGTACGGCTGTTGCCGTGAAGAAAGCTAGCAGCACAACAAAAGGGGAATCCACTCGAGCAGCATAAAGGACCAAGTCCCTGTCGGAGCACCAATTTTAAGCACTGTCCTCTGCAAAGGTCCCCCTTGAAATTCCGTCAAACGCAACAAGCCGCGTTTTTAAATAAGTAAATCCGTAGGTTCGGCAGACGTAGATGGATGCAATGCATCTGTCAAAAGCAGCAATTAAAAAGCAAGAAAAAAAATGAATGCGCTGATGGAAATGAGTTAAATCTGCAGCAAGGGAAGCGAAGGGACGTAGAGTCCCTCAGCCCTGGTGCAGTGAGAAGGAGAGATGCTGTGACTGGCTTACACTTCTCTCCCTCCCTCTCCACAGTGTCTCTAGCCTGCTCACACCCCCCCTCTCTCTCTTTTTTTTTTTTTTTAAACACACACCCTCCTTCTTTCTTGCCTGCCTCCTTCAGCTTCTCGCTCACTGCCCTGCCTCCTCCCCTCCCAGCTCCACCTGAGGCCCCCTGTCACATTCTGCCTTTCACACAGACTTACCAGAGGTAAATCTGGAGAAAAAAAATAAATCCTATTTACATGTTACTCATCTCTTACGGCCTATTTTTTATTGACCAAAGTCCCACTGTGGTCCCACTTTATCACACCTCTTCCTCTCACCAATTCTCCACAAACATATCCATTTAAAGTACAGTGAAACTCTATCAACACATAGAAACAACCAATGGCAATGAAAATACTGTATAATGCGATAAAATATATATATAACAACCTGTTTTTCCTCAGTGGTTACACTGCCTTACTGTCTGTATGTGGTATCAGACTGAGAAACATCTTGACAGCTAATCCCAGTAAAATGTATCTCCTCCCTTATTCAGCCAGGTGCCCAGTTCTTGGGGATATGTTACTTATTCATTATTTAACCAAAAGCTTAGCACAGCTATGCCAGCCCCTTGGTTACAGTTGCCAGGCATTTTGGTCAGTTGGGAGAAACCCCTGGTGAAAGATGATAAAGAGGATTAAATGACACTGGCCAAACAGAAGAGAAGATAGAAAGAAACAGTCAAGCATCATGCAGTAGTTAAAGAAACTAAAGACACATTTAAGATAATATTAAAGTGGATGAAAATGGAATATTAAAAAAAAAAAAAAAAAAAAAAAAAAAAAGGAGGCTTGGAGAAGGTACCACACAAGAACTTTTATATTGTGCAGCTTGCTAGTTTGGTGCCTGAACAAACCACAACGAGTCAGTGAAGAAGTAGTTACTGGGCTATTCCTACAGTAATAGCTATTAAATACATGGCTGCTGTCTGTACATGTAAATGTTACTGTAAAAAGCTAAATATCAACGTTTGGCCGTATTTCAAACCATCTAGGCAAAGGGAGACAAGTTTTCCAGACCGTGCCTTTGAGAGGAAAAGCCTTTCATAGTGGATGAACCCACACCTCACTGAGTGTCCTTGAGGAAATGGTTATTTGAAGTAATAGCGTTTTACAAGAAAAGGTGCCATGCAGCCAATTACACCTGTTTACGAGACAGCGTTTAAGTTACACACATGCTGAATTCAAATATCGGGGATACTCGTTTTACTAGTGTTACAGTGGCAATACATGACATTTAAAGACATTTTTTTATTCAGGTTGTGAATTATTTGACAAACCAAGCTAATCTGTCACGTACTGTAATAATTATTTTTTTCATCGTTTCCACAAACAAATCACAAACCTGATAAAATCAAATTAGCATTGATAATTATTCATTATTTATCATATGATCTGCTGTATAAAATCATAATTATAACAGATGTTACAGGTATTAGAACTTAACTATTACACAATTTGCATTTTTTGGGGGGTCTTTACATTTATGAAAGGAAAATCAGAGGATATGCTACTCAAGGGAAGGAACGCAGCACCTTAGGATTAGTTAGTCTGTGTTACAGCTCTGTGATTACCATGGAGTCTTCTGCATTTATACTGCATAGTAATGAAAAAAAAATGGAGAGAGGCGTCAGATAGAGAGGGAAGCTAAAAATAAAAAAAAAAACATGAAAAAAAGTTCTTCTGAACCGTTTAGCTGTCACTATAGAATGAGACAGTCAATGACGATCTCCCAGCACAGCACTCTTTAACTTTGGATGCGAACATCGATGAAAAACACGACTAGAAGGCCACCGTTAATAATTCATTCCGTTCCAAAACAAAGCCAGCAGGGCCACTTTGAAACAAAGGTGGAGGGCGATTCACCTTTCTGCTTCCCAGCGTCGCACCCACCTTTACCCATAGGTTCCTGCTGATTCCAGGCTCAACAATGTGTTGACATAAGCTCGGGTTCACATCTACATTACATTGTTTAAGTGATACAATTATCCACAGCAACCCACAGAACAGGCAGCAAGGAAGAGGTGCAGTTTTTCGACCAGTCGGCAGCTTGGGGTACAGTAGTTAATGAAACAAATTACTCCTCCAAGACAGTATTCATGTGTACAGCATCAACAGTGGGGCAGGCTGGAGCTTTAGCAGTCAACAGTCATTGCCTTTAGTGTGGTCTACTTGCCTCCACATAAAAACGGAAAAGGGAAAGTTAGAATTCAGACACTGACACAATTTGGCAAAAAAATAAATCCCGGGTTGCCATATTAATATTTCAGTACATATTCTGCCTGTCTTTTGTGCTTGTTTCAGTATATTGGAGTATTAAGCATCATAGACCAGCAGCAGGCCTGGAAGGAATGAGAATATTGATGACACTTAGTATTGACACTGATGTAATTTCTGATTTTGTATAGTACTTATAAAAGGGAAACAGTGACTCTGTCACCACACAGCAACTATAGAATAATGATCTTCCTGTGCTTGAGTAGGTTTCCCCCGGATACAGAGACAAGATGCGAGGACACATTCTATAACTGCTCAATACTGGTCAATTGGGAAAATGTTAAATGTCCAGATTGGAGGCATCTCTCGGCGTAAAGGAGTAACTATTGACGGGCATGTCAAAAGACAATTTACACCACTGACAGGAAAAAAGAATCACCAGCTATAACCACACATGCACATATTTACCATTATTTCCAGTATATACAGATACATAAAACACTTCACATATTAATGGCTGGTTGTCATGTATGATGTGAATTAACATGAGCACTACACTAGCTGTGACCAAAGACACTGCAGACTGAATCTCCTTCATCTGAGCCGTCATATCAGTGTTGGCCTGGCTGTGTTAATATACACATACGTATTGCACTCACTACTGTATGGCCAAGTCTTACAGTACCAAGCCGCTTTATTGGTAAAATAATTTAACTACATCAGTGGTGTCAAAGAAATGACAGATCCAATTTTTACAGTTTTTGGTTTAGTACTTGATTACTTGGTACTACTTGATTTTTTTCCACTGACACTAAGCACAAAAGGAGGTGCGTCCTAGTGGGTTTTTGTTGTGGATATGTGAATGGGAGCTAAAGGGGAGATACAGACAGTGCTGTGAATAGATCCATTTTGTAAAAAAGGTTGGCTGTGTTATGGCTACGCAGTAAAGCAAATACCGTGAAGAAAGAATAAATGTTGGGGACAGAGAGAGTGAGCTTGCCAAAGAAAAACAAGAGAGAGAGAGAAAACAAGTTTTTAAAGGTTAATAACTCTGATCAGACCAGTGAACTACCCTATGTCACACATCAGTAGAATTTAGAAAGTATTTAAAAAAAAAACACACACAAACTATATACATTTGCAGGTTTTACAGTAAGAAACATTTTGTGAAGCGTTGTCAACCAAGCGAGTACAATGTGTGTGAGTGATTCTGTTAAAGAAATAAAACAAAAGCATTTTCCCGTGCGTTGCAGATTTTAAGTTTGAATTCTAATGTGTATAAATAGGGCACAGCAGGACCTGCTGTGGTTGGCAGACGACTGGGAAAATAGTGGATACAATTTGGCTGCATTTTTAAGTAACCAACCACCAACTGAGGTTCCCATTATCCAGATCTCTTATAATTAACGAACTAAGGGAGAATGTTAAAAGAAAAAGGTGAAAGGAGACAATGAATTGCCATGGAGACAATTTCAAGCAGCAGGAAGACCATAGACCCTTATCGTTACCATGGCAGCGCACCTTATGTATATCGTACTCCATGTTTCTGTATGTGGGTTATCAGACGTGGGTGTAGTAATATTCCAGCCTGGCTGCATGGCTGATGCTACCTTTGATTGTAGAGAGACGTTAAATGTCATTGCTACGCTGGTGCCAGGCTCGAATATGACGCAACATAAAAACGCTGAGAGCCCCTATTTTTTTTTTTTTACCTACAGGTTTTATTACAGGCATTGTAAAAACAATTTTATTGTCTTGAGTCTTGAGAGGGACTTCTACTTCAGGAAAGGCATGAGAAGTAACTGCAGGAGTTTCAGAAGTGGCAGGTTAATATACCAGTTAAGAAGAAAAATAAAAATCAATTCCACCTGCAAAACAATCGACTTGAGTGGCCTTCAGACTAATACAGTATAAGGCTCCTTACAGCCTGCTGTGGTGGAACCAACGTCTGATTACAGCTGCTGTACCTGTGGAGAGAGTCTGCCCTCTGTTAAGGGGCTGACTGTGCTGTGAGACAGATTGGTCTTTGGAAATGTGGGCCTAGAAATAGCTGGCTGAGCTGTTTTAAGCTGTGGGTTCAAGCGTGGCAGCACACCTTGGGCTTGTTCAGCTCTAGGGAGACGGTAAAGGTTGTCCAAATGTCACTAGCAACCCCCCAACCCTGACCTCAAACAGAGAGATGCATCAGCCGAGTAAAGAATTATTTGGGAATGTGTCACATGCCCTAGGGCAATGGTGTGCAACAAAGTGTATTTGGGACTGTATATGATGCCTTTAAATGAGAACAGTGAACATGACACTTGTGTGTGTCTCTTGCAGTAGCCATATGTTGCTACAGTATATGTTCAATACGTTGGCTCTCACACTGGAAACAAACTCCCAAAAGGTCACGTGTTCATTCTGGAGGTTTGCAAAATGAATTATGACCTCAAAAAAAAAATAACACATACTGTGGCTCCATAGCAATTCACACAAATAAACTTCTCAGTCAATGTTTTTGTGGGACGTAATGAATTAATGTGCCTCAAAAAGTCTTGTTTCCTACTGATCTTGCAATTAGTTAATGTTTAAAGCTACAAGAAGAAGTCACCTAAATTAAAGCAATCTTTCATTTATCTGCACAATTAAGCTAATACTTCTTCATTGTTGTATAAAGTGTTTTGCTTTTATGAAACCACAGTTCAACTTCACTTCAAATCAAGTACAATAAAAACTTGTTGCTGTAATGTACTATGGGTTTAGGAGAATCTCCCGATGGCTGTCAGTCATTGAAACAACACCCGTCCAGAAGCCCAGGTGACAGACAGCACTGATTTACAACACTGATATCCCTTCCATAAAGGCCGACAGTCCAATTACTTAGAATTCAATCAGCATTAACATCGTCACTGAGCCCAGACAACAGACATTAATAAGCTCCACGTCGTCCTCGCTGTTGCCCATCGCCTTTCCCTCCCTCCTCCATCTGCCCTCAGCTCCATTCATTTGGTGCAGCTATTAATAGCCAGGCCACCCGCCTATCAATACCATCACTACTCCAGCAAGACAGAGGATGTGGGCATGGCCCAGCCTGTGGGATGAGAATAAATGAGCTGAAGCTTGGTCATATGTGACGAGAAAGACAACATGGCTCATATAAAAGACAGAACGAGCAATGAGGCAGCAGTTCACATGACAAAAGTGAGGGACTATTGGAGGAAAGGGAAATAAATGCAATGGGATATAAAGAGCAAAAGAAAAACTGTCCTGATTTAAAAGATATAGATCCTGAGAGAAACCAAAAGACAAAAGAAAGAGGAATTTACACAGTAGGTGAAAGGCAACTAAAAATATTTGACTCAGGAGAAAATAATCTGCCTCTTCTCTTGACGTTTACACACATTCCTTTTCTCCAATTTCCCCCTCAGTGACTACAACCTCTTATTTATGGGTACGCATTCTTCAATCCCTCCATTTTTCTTATTTCCATCCATCTCCCTCTGTCTGCTTATTGATCGAGGAAAGCAGTTTCATTCGTCTTTGTGTGGTGTGAAAGACCATTGTATTAGCCATAAAAGCAAAGATTTCTTTCTGCTTTGAGTCTTTATATCACCTCCTCCTCCTGCTACTGCTGCTGAGTGATCCAGTGGGGTTTTGTCACACCGGTTTAAAAATTTGCTACATGGAATTTAAGGATGGATCACAAAAGATATACCACTATATGAGCAACATTGGAGATTTCTGTTTAATTGTAAAGGAGTAGCAATAGTTGGACAACAATCAGGGTTCAACATAAACTGGATCAGCGAGTCTAGAAGAAAGAAACTCAAAAAACAGTAAAGGTTTTTCCCAGGAAGTGTTATTGTACTAGAGTTCATTGCAGGCAACGTATACTGCATCAAACAGGTAATTTATGTGGACACAGCCAGACAAACACAACTGTAATTTATATAAAGACTTTCCACTTCCAATCAAAAGGTGCCCTAGGAGATCAAAATGCCAGCAGGGCTGTAATAGTTCTGAAAGTTGAGCATACAGCCATTATTTAAGGCTAAATCTGTTTTCCAACAACACACAACAGCTATATTATCAACAGCTATTTGGGAACATATGTACCTTATTTTCTCATATAGTTGTTTGTTAAGGAAATCAAATATATATATGTATCTATATCTATATATAGATATATCTATATATAGATATAGATATATCTATATATAGATATAGATATAGATATAGATATATCTTAACCACTGTATATTAGTGTAAGAAGGTGTCGACAGTCTGTGTGTGTGTGTGTGTTTACCTTGGTGATGAGGATGCGATAATGCTCTAGCAAGTCGCGGTTGTCGTGGCAACCAGCCAGCAGCTGCCAAACTTCAGCTCTGAGTGGCTCAGGGATGCCACTGCGAACCAACGAGGGCAAACCCTTCGGACGGGTGGACAGGTTACTGTGCCTAACACACACACACACACACACACACACACACACACACACACACACACACACACACACACACACACACACACACACACACACACACACACACACACACACACACACACACAGGTATTATTCTGAAATCTCGCAATTCAACCACTTCAAATATTAATTTGCAGCAGAGGTGAACTGAGTTCATAATTGTTTTTAATATGCCATTTGGCTGTTATTAGAGTATTCGCAGCACAGAGACCAACGAAGTACGATGTAATGTGCCTCTCACCCTGTAGAATTAACTCTGCTCTCTCTAACATCATGACCACATGCCTAATATTGTGCAGGTTCCTCTTCTGCTGAATCTGCCCTGACTATGGGGCATAGACTCCACTAGACCCCTGAAGGTGTGCTATGGTTTCTGGCACCACAATGTTTGCAGCAGATCCTTTGATTCCTATAAGTTATGAGAAAGGCCTTCACAGATCTGTCTTATTTGTCCAGCACATCCCACAGATGCTTGACTGGACCGAAATCGAGGGAATGCAGAGGCTTCCCAGCTTACATTCAGGCGCCGTGTGTACCTCAACTGCTGTAAGTGAAGCACACGCCCCTTGCCCTCCACGTCATGGAAGAGAAAATGTGATTATCAAGCCACGTTCTTTCATGTCTATTGTGGACAGAAGTCACAAATGTCTCCCTGGCTGTTCTGTGGCTATACGATAAATTGCAATGCATTGTGGATTGCGACATCTTTCTACTGTATCTGAGACAATAGGTTCTATCAGCAATCTGAGCCACATTAGCTCGTCTGTTGAATTGGACCACATGGGCCAGCCTTCGCTTGCCACGTGCATCAGCCATCACCCCCGCTTCTAACGAGTCAACGTTGACTTGCTGCCTGACATATCCCACCAATTAACAGGTGCCATGATGTAGGGACATAATACGATGACGGAAAACGTATAGTACATAAATAACTACCATCAAAATGCAAACGCAGTTTTGTGTAAAAAAGCTATTAAGACTTAACTGACCCTACACTAATAATACTAGAATACACTGCTACATAGGAGCTGCTCAGCACATACACAATACTATTACATAGTACAGTATGGAGCTACAGTAGCAGACTGTTTTTCACAGTAGTAACAGCAGCGTTGATATGATGGACGTGATTAAATTCTCGTACATGAGGAAACATTCTGCTTTTAAAAACACAGATTCAGCCCTTTTTAATGAAGCTTGAAATCCCTTCATAATGCACTTAATGAGGCCATATCAAAGACATTTCCCAATAAAGTACTTTACTTCATTGTGCTGATGCAACTGCACGAAAACACTGTGTGAAATCAAATAAGAAGCCAGACACGTTCTTCAGTCTGTCTGGAGCTAAAAGCTTAAGATGTTAGATTATCAAAAGGATCAGAAAAATGACAATATATATTAAACAAAAAGGGAACAGTTCAGCTACACAAATCAGCTAGTTTAGGTTTGGATGTTTTTACTGTATACTCTTAGCAGTTGATGCTGTTCATTGCCTCTAAAACAGTCCTCTATTGTGGACATTAGTTGGATAGTTTTTAATTCAACTTCATCTCTCAAGTTTTTTTCTTTTCAGTCATTCAAAAACAAATCCTCTTAAACTGCACTAGGTCCTGTCTAACTGTACCTACGTTTGCCTAACACCCACTCCCATCTGATTTAATCCAGTCTACATGTTTGCATATCACAGCACTTCACTTTGGAAGCTTTACCATCTATTGAGGATTCCTCCCCAGGACTCCAGGATTTTCTCGGGGCAGTCTTTGGAAACATCTCCTGTCCCACTGGAGATTTCATTGTCGCTATCTACAAGGAGCACAAACAAACATTTACAGACATTCAGAGCAATTAGTTTATTTCTGATATACAATACTGTGCAAAAGTTTTAGGCATGTGTGGAAAAAAAAAATGCTGTAAACAAAGAATGCTTTCAAAAATGGTTAAACACAAAAAAAAGTTTTAAACATTTATTTACATAAATGAACAAAGGTAGGTTGTTCCAAACATCTTTGAGAACTAACGACAGATCTTCTGTGGAAGTAGGGTTTCTCACATTCTTCTGTCTCGTCATGTGATGCCAGACACAGATCACTTCCAGTATTGACGTAGTGACACCAAATATTGATTTGATTTAGATTTGTTCGCTCACTTTGCATTTTGTAAATTGACAAAAATAAACAATCGTTATTTATATTTCTGAAAACACTTTTTGTTTACAGCATTTTTTCCACACCTGCCTAAAACTTTTGCGCAGTACTCTACGTAAGAAAATTGATACTCTATACAAATCCATATCAAGAGCCTCTGAACTGTGCTGTGAACATTTTAAAATCTGTTAATATTGATGGCATGCCTTCAGGGTGGAAAGAGAAGTGCCTGTGCAGTGCCTACACCTTCCATTACTGCTGTTCTCCTGTCTGGTGGTTCGTGAAGCAGACAAGAGGCAATCAGCACAGCGAACCACTTGTGCTTAGATGCAGTAGCACTAATTGACCGTCTGGCCTGTTCTGCTGCTGAAGAGATGAACGGATTCCCACAAACACACCGCCCACAGAAATAAATGCAGTGCTTCTGGCCTGTATGACAACAGCGTGCACAGTTTGGTTTTGGGTACTGTACAGTGTGGACGTGTACTTTTAAATGAGAAAGTATTTTTCTGTTTCTCTTTTTGTATTCTGTAGATAGAAAAACAATAGGAGCCTTTGCTCAAAGTAATATTGATTTGCCCAAGGAGTGTCTAAATGGGAGAAAAGAAGGTGCATTCACAGACTCAGACAGGGAATAAGAATAACACAGCCTGTTCATTTGAATAGCGAAGTACATTTACACAGTGGGAGCTGGCACCACTGACGCCTTGACATTAAATACTGAGTTAAGACATTTTCTTCTAGAACATGCTGCTACTATGCTCAATGCACTGCTGTTCCTATGCATCTTCCCAGCTTCGGCAGGAGCTTTTCAGGTCGTTATAAATGCTTGATGAGCTCTTTTAAACAGGTTCAGACCCAGCACAAAGCTGCTGCCCTTGTCGTACGATTGGCTAAGGTCGCATGGTGGTAAAGGCCACTGCCAACTTTCCAGGTGATGAAAGAAACCGTGAGGATGTGAGGCCATAGCAGTTACTTTTTAATCTGGAGAGACGCGCTGCGCATTTACTGAAGGATTACTTTCAAACAGGATCTCTTTGATGTTGGGCTTGTTTTGTCTAGGCAATCAGAAATCCCTCATGTAGATGTTTTCCATTTTGAGTAATTTACAAAGCAGAGGAAATAGAAAGGGAATCTTCAGCTTCAGACCTATTTTCCACATTAACAGCTGCCATCCATCAACCCATTAACTACACCTACAATACACTTGGGCTGCACGAAGCTGAAGGGCACCTTCTCTACAGATCTCCTACTGATCAGCGGGGTAACACTGAGAAAACATCCGTGCCCATATTAACATCTAGGAGCAATTTGGAATTACTCCTTAAGTTTTCATCACCGTCTTTGAACAATCAAATGGCCAGGACGAAACACAGGCAAACCCACATGCCCCCCACCCCCTGTGTTTAAGACCCAGAACCCTTTTTTTCTGTCAGTAAGACTAAACACTGCACCACACCCATATACTGTAGTACACAGCTTTCAAGAAGAAAAAATGAAGAATTGAATGAATTCAAGGTGTGTGTCTTCACTGCAGTGTAATCTACACAAGGTAAGTATTCATTTCTATACACAATAGGGACGACCTCCAGCTTCACAGCTCTAAGCATCTCCAATTTTCAGTTGTGAGGGAGGAGAGGGCTGTTATAGAAAAAGTCGTCTGCATGGCTCCCACAGTGCACACTGAAAGCCGTCGTATCCAGCCTTGACAGCTGACTCGTGACTTTCGTTGAGCTGGAAGCTAGACACAAAGAAACAATTTTTGCCTCCCTCTTAATACATTAAAGTATTTCAAGGTAAAAATAAAAAGAAGTAAAAAAAATGAGAGACACTTAACACTAGCAAAGAAAATGAAAAGGCAACAGCCTTCAAATGTTAACATGTCAAATCAACACAGGAGGGACTACTGAGGATCCACGCAAACACACACCACCAAAATACATTCATATGGACACCTTCATCCCAAACAGTGCAATCATTAAGCATGCAATCTGAACAGTGGCCAGGCCCAATCTGCAACACCTGCACTACAATGCCAGTGGTCAGGTGGAAATGCCAGTACTGTTTATATTAGTAAGCTGAATCTAGGTCACATTTGGAAACCACCGAGTCTAACAGTCAGTATTACTGCTATTGTTGCGGTTGTTTTGCCTTCATCCACCCAGCACAGCTACATTGTGCTCTAACTTCACCAACATCTCACGCAGCACAGACACATCAAGATGGTGTGTGTGTGTGTGTTGGTAAACCTCAAATCACGACGGTATATGGATTTTATTTCTACGAGGTTCCCAAACCCATCAGAAAAATATATGACTGCTGGATATATGGAATGTAAATCAAGTACTCCTTCCAACAAGCCTTTTGTACTAAAGCTATTTTTTTTCTACCTCTGAAGGTTCACACAAATAAAAAACCCTTTTGCCCTGAAACTCAAGGTTGCATTTTTCAAATCAGAAAGATTCAAGATTCAAAGATTTGGATGGCAAATACTTTGAGCTGTGGTACTGTGTGTGTGTGTGTGTGTGTGTGTGTGTGCGTATTATGATAAAGATTTCTGGAATCATAGAGGAAGCTTGGTTGGCTTTCCAAAGATTGAAACAATTAGGCACCATGACATATTAGTGATGTGCGTTGCGGTACTGTTAGTCCATATGGTGGGTGTAGGGGGAAAAGAAGGGACAGATTTCCATACCTTGATCAGCCTCCTCCTCTTCAGTGGGCGAGGCCAAACGCCCCCTTTCTTCATTGCTTCTCTCGGCCTCCCTCTGAAGACTCACCACTTCATACACTGCATCACTCTGACCCACCTTCTCTGGTATCTGCTGTACACACACAGACAGCACCATAATCAGAGATTATTAAACCCTTACAGGGAAAAACATTGCATTGGAAAATAAAATAAATATAGTTCCCAAATAGTAAAATAGCACATAATGTTCTTACAGTATATGGTATTAGTACGCTTAACATTTATTGTTAATAAAAATACATCTTGCTGGTTACACAATTACTAAGATAATTAATAATAATTATAGTTGTGTTAAAGTTAAACACTGAGAATTTGACATAGAACCCTCAGGAGCTGGCAAAGAAAATAATACGTACCAATAAAATAATAAACAAAACAAAACAAAAAACTAGTGTAAACAGGAATACAGAGTTGCAAGAGAGAACAAAGTTGCCAGCATGTTCGACCTTGGTTGTCATAAGCTTCTGATATTTATTTATGGTCTATTCGATAACTCCAATGCTGTTGCCCTCTTTCCTCTACCTGGTATAATGAATCAATGGGCTGCATTGATCTGCCCACTCACATGGCATCTGGTGACTAACTCAAGTCAGAGAACACAAATTGGGAGATAATATCTAGCCTGGCCTATTTTTAGAGAAAATCTAAGGAGAGTTGGGTAACACATTTGCTTTGCTGTGGCCTCTTCCCACCAGTGAACTGTGGATCCTATAGGATCAATTAAATAACTATTATAAATTAGTGACATAAAATGGGCTGAAGACAGTTAGTTGTGACAGGAAGGCAGAAAAAAAGAGAAATAATAGGTCTCTTTTCTAAATGCACTGGGTGGCCATTAGGGACACCTGAGTCTAATTCCACTTTAAGAAGTAGAATCAATGCAGAGCTGCTGCACTGCACTGAATTAGGTTGTACAAGGGTACCTAATAATGCGGTCAGTGAGTATGCTTTTATAAATATTAAGAATTCTAGAAGAGTAGTTCACTTTCAGAAACGTGTATGTGAAAGTTAAACTGGATCAGTTAAACAGATGTTTGGTGGCTCGGCTCCCGGGACAATAAATTTACTGTAACTATAATGCAGTGAACAATCTTGTCAATCTTTGAGGATGTTCAGTCCAAACGTCTCCCTGTTTAATTTTAATATAGTTTCTACCTTCTTCTGATCTGTTCTTGACAAGAACTTAAATCTCCAAATCAACTTGACAAACACACTGAGAATTTATCACAGACAATCAGCACCATACCTAACGGATAAAGCGTCAATATAACACAACAGGGACATAGTATGTTTTGTATAAGTGTGTGTCTCCTCTGATCGTCATCTTCCACAAAAACCTCCACACAATATTATCTTTTAATTAGCTCTTAACCACAGCACCAGTCCAACACTCTTCCATTTACTGAGGCGATAACTAGAGAGGCAATCAAGCGAACGAGTCAGAGCGCCGCTGTTAATTACCCACACGCCAATAATGAGACAGAGCCTCTTATTAGCTCCCCACAATCCAAAGCTTCCCCACACTCCACTGCTTTGCCAGCTCCCCACGGCCCACTAAAGAAGATCTGCTTTTAACGGGGGAGAAGAAGCTTAGAGTCTAACTGTTGTTCCTCAGGCAGCAGTAACAACTGCTGCGTCTGGGCATCCTTGTGCTCTTGCGAGGTTCTGTACAAGAACGCTTCCTTCACTCTTTCAGCTTTATTTAATTAAGCAAAACTCAATGAGGGAACTCAAATAGGCAAAACCTTCACTGTGAGGTTTCCTGCCACTCGTTATTGGTCAAATTTGGTTTAATTACTGTTATGCAGAACACATGAGCTGTGCTAGTTCAGATACCTGTCTGAGTCTGAGGTAGAAGGTCTCGCTGAAAGTCTTGCGGCTGAAGTACCAAAAGCGTTCATTTGATGGATAGACCCTGGCCAGTGTTTCCAACAGGAAGCGAACCGGCTCCACTACTTCGGTCACAACCAGGTCCACCGCCACAGTCATGTAGACTTGCCTGTCTGGAGCAAAGCAGGGAGAAAAGGTATCGTCACTTTGGCCACATCATAGTTTATCCTGCTTGACAATTCCTGAAACTTAATCAACTTTTTAGAGCACGACTGAGGTTTTAGTTTCTGCTACATAACAGAGGGATATGAGATTCAAACACACAAATTAATACTGCCAGGGACAGTCTAATTATAAAAGGAACAATAAAATAAATGAAACAATACACAAGGGTTAAAAAAATTTGAACATTAACATAATTGTAGTCATGACTCTGTCAAGCAAAGCAACAGTTCAGGGAAACATTTCTGAGATGTCGATAATGAACCGCCTGTCTCTTACCACAGCAATACGAGCATTTGTTTTGATGCTTCAGGTTGTTTAATGGCTGCATTTGCCTTTACAGCCTACAAGTTACTTTATACCACAATCTGAATTAATTATAGAAGACATATGAGCCAAAATAAAATATTATTCTACTCAAATATATCCTTATCAGATATTCAGAGACTGAATATGTGGAGAATCACTTGCTCTATACAGCCCTCAATAATTTGGATCATGACCAGTGGTTGTGGAAGAAAGTAAATTGGTTTCACAAAATCGCCACCAATTCCACACCGCACAAAAAGGAGTAATAAAGGACACTTACCCATCAACTACCAACATTGTGGACTTAAAATTAATTAAGTGTCTCAGTCTTTTTGTCCACACCTAAAGTAATTAGGCTTCACATTCCCTGAATCCTGTGATATCAACTGCTGTGACAGAAGTGCAAGTCCTTAAGACAGCAACAAGTTGTCCAATTTGTTAGCTTGCCTTAAAAAAAATCTGGCACAGATGTTTATCTGAATTCACTTAACTACACTATTATCAGAGCATAGTTAAACTGATTTATAAACATGGCAGTACACCTGGGTAAAACACTGATTATTACTAAATGAGGTCCACACAGACAAACATTTCCAATTTTATGTTCTAAATTAGCTTCTTAATATTCAGAATTATGAGCACATACTGTACAGTAAATCCCAGGTTAAGAAGCATTATCATTATTGAGAGCCAATAAAAGAGCAACTTAACAAGTCAGATAACTAACTGAAGAAAGAATTGTATAAAAAAAAAAAAAACAAAAAACAAAACACTACAAAGCCAATAAATATTTCATCCTTACCTTTAGGTGTGTCTTCATTGAGGGGATGGAAGGCCAAAATGTTGGGGTTCCATGTTCCTGTGATAACGTAGGCCTTCCCATCAGAGCTCTTCCCCATTGACTCCTGCAATAGGTTTTAATCAGTTCCCAGTAAACAAAACTCTGAAGAGCAGCACCAGTAGTTCTTGTAAAATGCTAATTAAATCCTACTGGACCAACCCAAAATCCGCTAAAAATGATTAAATAATGTTTGTCACTAACAAAATGGAGAGGACTGGCTTCTACTCACCATGTCCAGTAAGTGCATGTCACTGTTGCATACTTTCTGTCCTGGACTCAGCAGCATCCCAAAACACCTAGAGGGAGGGACAGTAGGAATATTTACAAATCAATAACCACAAATTCCACTGCAGAATTACAGTCTGCATTCGCCATTTACAGCAAATCCAATTAGCTAAATGGTTTAAGAAACTTAAACATGAAAAACCCAAACTGCCATTACTGAGCACCTTTAGGGTGATAAAGGAAACAAAAACAGTAAAAACAGTGTTGATGTGGCTTCACAGGTTTAATTGTCACATTCTTTGGGGACTGAAGCTCCTCACTCTTAAACAGTAAGTCTATGACGCCCTACAGTCTCTACATAAGCTGCATAGCTGATATTGCTATGCCATTTCATTATATCAGTCCAGTGACTTGTTTAGTGAAGCTTTAGGCTGGCGATGCCATCAAGTGGTCAACATAGGAATTAGTTACAAAAATATATTGCATAAGAATACATTTACAATAAACCCTCCACTAACTCAGCAGAAACCAATTTTTTTTTACCAAGGAGACACCAAGTGGGACTTAGACAGGATAAGTAAATGTAGGAAGCAACCCTTCAAAGTAAATTCATTCAGCTGCCCTCTGGTACAAAACCACACATTATGTCAAAGTAACTATTTGAACTAAAACAAGGAGATGGCATGTTGTCAAAAATTCACCAATCACTATTTACACAGAAAGTAAAAGGAGAAGGCAGGTGAGTCTCTCCTCTTGCTTTCATATATACAGGGGGAGTGATGAAGTTGGCCTGTTTTTTCAGTGATAGCACGCTGCTAGAGCATGTACTGTAAACACACAAAAAGATTCTTAGCCAGTTATTTTTCCTTCTCAGATGTCGTGACAACTATGTGTTTCATTGTTGCTGCTGCAGTATTCTAACCACTCCATTTGTGTGCTGCCATTGTGGAAACAAGCCTATTCAATCAGCCTGGTGCTTTCACTTGGAAAGCCATTGTATAATTTGCATAATGGAGTTTATAACAAGAATACAGATTTGTATGATCTGTTCATACCCGGAATGCGAAGTGTTCTTTAGCTCTACATCATTACCTCCTTTAGTACCACTGATTTGTTCAGCTGAGTCAGATGCCTTCTAAACCCATGGTATAGTACAGAGATGAACATCCAAAACTATGTGGTATAATAACCCTGCAGCCTTCGATGGGGTCAAAATGAAAATAGGGGGCGCTCTAAGCTCAAAAACCACACAAGGGTTGGATAAAACAGCCAACAAGAGGATAAAACACAACAGGCTTTATCTAGATGAACTTGTTCATTATAGACCCACACGTGTTCATTGCTTGGATGTAACGCCCACAAAGGCTGTTTTATTCAACCCCTTGTGTGTGTTTTTGAGTTTTGAGCGCCCCCTATTTTACAGTGGGGTCGTTTTGACCCTCGAATACTGCACAAGGGTTAAGCCAATCACATACAGAGAACACCACTCAAAAAGCAAAAGGTTACATGGGTCTTGTTATGAAGGATTCTATATATAGATCTGCACCTTTCGATGCCCAGCTCCTTGTTGCACATTTGCTGCACTGTAACCACAACCTTCTTCTGCACGCCCTGTCGCAGCTTGAAGTAGAACTTATCTCGGTCCTTAGGAACTGGACTGTGGAGAGGAAACAAAGATGGTGTCATAGGGGAACGTCACTGCTTTCTGTCTTAATGCCATTTTTAACAAATCTGGGGGGGGGGGATTCCATTCATTTAACTTTGACATGACTTCAGAGCAGCAGAGATGATAAATAACAAATACAAACATGAACATTTATCTCTAAAATATAATGTATAATAGCTTGTCCAAAACCGCTTCAGATGAACAATGAACAAAAGGATAGGAATGCTTTTTACAGTGACTCACAACATTTGAATGACAAAAGGTCTGTTTTGTAACACATTTAAACATGCATATGTGTAGATAAGGGGCAATACCTGTAGTTGCCTTTGCCATCATCCTCTTTGATCTCCAGTGACACAGTGAAGGTGTAGAGATCACCATCGGGGGGACCACTCAGCACCGTGTCCCGGATGTCTGCAGGCCGAGAAGAACGACGAAAAGCTGTAGAGAAACTGTACAGGATACGACTGACCTAGATGTAACAGAACAAAAGAAGAAAAACAGAAACTTAATGAAAGAAAGAAAACTGGTTGGGTTAGTAGGAGGGGAGGAGTAAAATACATCACTGTATCTGAACCAGATAAAGTAATTTAACTGAGCAAAAATAAAATTAAATGCATTGCATATAGAGTTAATACAAGCAAACAAAATAAGTTGAACATATCAATAACAGACAGATGCACTAAAGAAGGGAGCAATATGGAGCAACATTGCCACCAGCTGGTCCACTAGTGATACTGATACATCCAAGTGGGCCTCAGGTACTGTACTTCCATCAGGATACATGTAAAACTGCTGAAGTGTTTAGTAGAATTAAGTGTCAACTGCAAACAGCATTGTTACTGTAACTCACAGCTTCCTTTATGTGGCAGGAGAACACATGAATCTGGAAGTCCTCCGAACTTCTGTAACTCTCAGTGAAGGAGAAGCAGTCACTTTCCACTGAGCCGTCTCGTCCACGAGCACAGAACAACACCTTGTAGATGGGAAATGAGGCGATCTCTGTACCAGAGGCCTGGTCCACAATCCTGGGAACGATGGGAAAGATTTTACGCGACAAAAAGAAGAAAAAGCTTGCAGTGAAGGTTAAATCAAGGCAAGAGATATGTAACAGATTTTCTAAATTATCTTGTGAGGTGAGATCTCTCAGCAAATATGTGCTACACCATTTAAATTTTTAATTAGTTCAATTCTCTGGCTGAACATAATTTATGTACAACAACTGAGACCGAGCTGCCATAAAGAGCCATGTCCACATAATCCAGCCCTGCAGGCATTTTCACAGTTTAAACATGGTCCAAACCCCAAACAGACATGCCTCAGTTCCTCTTTTGTTCATCTGAAGAATTTTGTTCCTCTTTTATTTTATGGCTCAATACTGACTCTAAATGATCCTCTCAATCTTATCTGTCATTCAATTTATTTTGCTGGTTAACAGGCACAAGAGCTGGTCTTCATGTCCTAGTTTGTTTACACCTAAATCATATTTAAATCCCATTTCATTAGGTTTAGGACTGAATTCCGACCACTCAGTTATACACAGACCTACACACTGAGTCTTATTTGCTTGGCTGACCTGACAGAGCCATCTGGACCACAAGGAACGTGCAGGGTGATGGGGATAGGGATGGCACTTTCAGCTCTCAGAGTGGCCATGGCCCTTTGTGCCTCCGCTTCGTTGCGAGGGGCTTTGACCCAGGTGCAGCCAAGGTAGGAAAGTTTGTTGAACTGCACACTGTCCTCCTCAAAGACTGTGGGGCTGGATGGTGCTGGCCCCGGTCCTGTGGACAAAGCTGTGATATTAACAGGACATTTCCTAACTTTCACAACAAATATTTAGAAACATTTACCATAAAAAGGAACAAACACACAACTGACAAGATAAAGCGAAGGCAACTGAGCACAACAGGCAGAAGTCTGGGGGAGCAGGGTCTCCTCTAGACAGACCTTTGACATTGAACTGTCACACACGCAAACAGGACGTAGAACAATGACAGCAGCAGTTGAGAGTCCATTGCCATGCTACCGTTTCCTTTTAGCTCACTCTGCAGCTGTCAAACGCTACCACTAAACCTAAGATGTCAGTAAATCAACTAAAGCTATTTTATCATTATATGTGACAACACATCCATTTGAGGTTGACTCAACTGACACCACATATTGTATGACATTATTATTCTTACTACACCCAGACCTGTTCTTGCATAATTTGCAGGTGGCTTAACAATAGCTGCATCCACGCAAAGTTTGGACCTACCTTGTTTTTTTGCAGTTTGCCTTGCTACAAATGTTGTTGGCAACATTACGAACTCAACTAGTTCTCTGGGGTGAGAGGGCTAGAACATGCTTCCTTTATCTGTGACACATTGTGTCACTGGCTGTTTAATTTCACCTGAAAGCGAGAGCTGCTTATAAATACACCCCCAAATATCTAAAAATAAAGCTTTCTGGGCCTTACAGGTATCGTTCTGCTGCACTTAAAGAGCAGAGGTTTGTGGCGTCTCAAATGAAAGTACACTTGAGTCACACAGAAGCACATGTTGTTTCCGAACAGCCGTTAGGGGTCAAGATATTTACTCATTTAAAAGCCTGAACTACGTATAACTAATGCAGGATAGACACGGAAATTAAAAGGACTGTGCTAAAACAACAGATTCTTAAATTCTGAAATATAATTCACTGAGTGATCTTATAAATTCCTGTACTGTAACTGGCATCTGACTTTTATTGTACATGCAAACCATCTATTCTTGAGAATATCTGTACTGATGTTTGTTAACCCATCTGGTCCAACTTGTCCTTGCTGATATGCAGAGTAGTTAAGCTAATGTCAAAGTGTTCAAGCACAAGCTTTGTCTGATATGTATAGCAAAACTATTGGCATAGGTTGTCTGAAAGTTGAGTCATGGCAACTGGACTTCTTCCATTTCATAGAAACGTTTCACTAACTATCCAAGTAGCTTCGTCAGTCTGTGGGAAGTTGGTAGAGACCACAGATTTATCGTCCAGTTAGGTTTTACCAGGTTCTTTCGCTGGCTCTGGGTCTGACGAAGCTACCTGGAGGTGGTGAAACGTTTCTATGAAAAAGAAGAAGTCCAGTTGCCATGACTCAACTTTCAGACGTCACCTGGATGCCCGAGAAACAAATATCCTGTTAAAGATTACTCAATACAGACAATAATTTCTAAAATTAGGCCTTGATATTGTTTGTAAGACACATTCAAGCTCACCAGAATTTTCACAGGTTTACCTGGTGGTTTGGGTTCCACATGTTTCTCCATTTTTTCCACACTGCTCTTCTCCACCTTCACCTCGTCTTCATCATCCAGCACCTCCTCCATCGCTTTCTCCAGCTGCTCACTCCCATTCAAAGACATCTAAGAGAAAAAGGACAAGGGGCAAAGACAAATAAGCAGAGGTAAAGCATGGTGAGGAAAAGGATACGCAAAGACAGACAAAGACAAAGTGGGACTTCCTGGCTTGAGCTGCCAAAAAGCTTGTGCATCATCTGATTTCCTCTTGATGTCACACAGCCAATCTGTTATTAACACGACTGGGTTGAGAGACATCAATTTAAGTTGCAGAAAGAGTTAACAGGAAATTAAGGACTACATCAAATGACTTGAAACTGTCTTATTTTAGAAAGCTTTGTGCTCCTGGGGAATAAATATACAAACATCATATAGTGCAACACTTAAATCAGGTGAACAAGTATGTCCTTGTGCATTTCTGACCTTGAGTCTTGGTTTGCCTTCCGAGTCCTGAGGAGATCCGGCGGCACTGGACTGTACCAGAACAAACTCCTCACTGGTGACAGTGGCTACGGACTCAGTAGAGCTGCCAACTTTTCCCAGTGAGGAGCTGTCATCCATGGCTGACTGGTTTGCTCAGGTTTGGCTGGGGAGACCAGGGTCAAAGCTCTCCCCTCCCTCTCCTGTGCAACCACCACTGTGGAAAGCTAGTGTGCAGGGGGGGAAACACTAAATTGAGTGTTTTTTTTCTCATATTTCAGTTTAAGCATTTACAAACTGATTCACAATGTTTGAAGATGTTTAGAGCTGCCCAAGCTGCTGTTGGAGGTTGGAAATCTAGGCCCAGATAAACAAGTTACGGCGCCTGTATCTTAATGACACCTTCCAGCTGTAACAACTATTTGCAAATTTAACCTCAAACCTGCTGTTACTCGAATCCTACTGTTTTCAGGGCTTAGGGTGAGATTACTTGTGTCGTCTGACAGGACAAGCTAGCGGCAATCTGGGCTTGATGATTTGGTTGTGGGTGGTTTTATTTTGTCACAACAGTTACTCTTCTTATGCCCTCCACATTTGCTAACATACAGTAGCAACAAATAAGAAGCACTGACAAACTCTGTTGGCATTTCCCATTGTCATAACTGGCTCATTACATTTGCTGGGAGTCGGACTACGCTGCAAACAAACATGTTTTGATGCAAGGTTTGTTGACTGTAAGCAAACAAAAACGGCAACATAAGGCCTAAAAAGTCATCTGCAAAAAGTCACTGAAGTTTGTCTAACTAACTAACAGTTTTCACTAACTAAGAAACATTAACAATTGTTCTATATCCAGGGATTCAATGAACAACAGAAAAATAAATCTGAAATTATCTTAATCGTCTGCATATTGAAAAGTGAGTTTATCTTAAGATGCTACAATGATCAAGCAGCTTTGTTTTCCCTCAGTGATGATAATGCCATAGAGGCGTCTGTATAAAACTCCAAATTTAAAATGTAATATATATATATATTACATATGTGTGTGTGTGTGTGTGTGTGTGTATATATATATATATATATATATATATATATATATATATATATATATATATATACCCACACACACATTATGATAAGGATAATAGGTAAATATATAATATGAGAATAAAATAGTAACTCAGTAACTCCAGCAACAAGGCCACCCCAGTCAATCACATATCACTGGCTCCACCCCATCTTCCTTAAATGACAGTCATTCTGCTGAAAAGTTGCTTTATGAAATAAATAGGCCACAGTGTTATGACATTAAGCCTGATGTTCATAATGTTCTGTCATATTACATATTTGTTTTAAACAGTACTTATATAATCCATATTTGCAATTTTGTTTGCAGTCCCATATGTATACACACAGATAAATAAGCAAATCACACAGTGAGGCATATCGAGAATGAAGAGAGCATTCATTCACACAGCGGCAGGATTACACAAACAGAGAAGGCCTTCATACACACCGAACGCACAAATGATATTCGTGTTTGCGTTTACACACAAACATACGACTACGACAGAGTCACATGCTCCAGTCACGTTCATTAAACCACTCATCCCTAATTTGTGTCTCACATTTACCCAGTATGAAACTCCCTTCTACCAGAAAAAGGAAATGAACAAACCATTGGAAACCTGGGTGACATTTGCATCCACAAACACCATGTTTACATACACAGTATTTATTCAAATAAGATTCTATCTAACCCTTCTTATGTGAAGCTGGACAATGTCCCAGTGCACCCAGTCATTACCAGCTTTCCCCATTAGTACACTCCCAGTTGGCAGCCTCACTGTCCAACCTCTGCCTGTAAAGAACTGTACAGTAAGCGGCCTGTAAGCAGCACTGGGTGTTGAGCAGTCTGTCGAGTTACAACAGGGTGTGTGTGTTTCTGTGGGATGAATTGTCCTATTGTTGCGTTAAAGATTCATCAGTGTTAAGAGATACATATAAATACTGTATTTACTATTGGATCAGTAGAGGCACACACTTTGTGGACCTTGACGTGCAAGGTCATGATTCCAGATGATGAACAGTTTGTGAAACATGCTAACTTAAAGTGAAGAGCAGAGCTATGGCCCCATTTGGAAGTGCTGACAGTAGCTTTTCAGCCTCCTGTTAAACAAAGTGATTTTGGGTCATAAGTACTGAACAGTCCTCTCATTTCAACCCGACAATACTGCTCTACAGACACAAAAAACACAATTGCCTGTGTGTGGGCCAAGCTAGGTCTGATGACAAAACTTTTTTTATGAAATAAAACTTCATGCTGTCCCTACTGGTCACATAAAAGTTACTGTTACAATGGAGTCTGGATGAGTAACTTTATACTGGAACTAGGATGTGAGACCTTGGCACTGTCAGGGGTTGGAGTTGATTTCCAGGTATTCATTAATGTTCCTGGAATCTCTTTTATGCAAAAGAAGCCATCACACCTCATGTTACAGGTAATTGCAGCCAATCTAAACATCTGTTAATTATTTTGTGCCAGGTGGTTGTTCAGCCATCTATGTAGCTCGGACTGAAACTAAACAGCTCTGCTGTGAGCACAAATGGTGTCGTCCTTCTAGTTACTGAATGTCTGAAACTGTTCTCATATATAGTCTGTTTATAGCATGTAGACACTTTCAAGCTGTAACAGCTCTGTAGAGCACAGTGGACCACAGAGCAGCAGATAACTGCACACTACAAATAGACAATGTATTCCAGTAAATCGAATGATCTAATCTACCTGTTAAATTTCTTTATGATTGTGAAGAAATATTTCTTAAAGGACATCAACCATGTCAAGGACAACACCTCCCTATTAAGGCCTGAATCAGTGCTAATACTACACCCTGACCCACACAGGGTCTTCATCTGTTTACAAACCACTAATAATGCAATGAGAAACGATTTCTCCACGTCCATACACACTGTCAAGACACGTATTCATTTCATAAGCAGAAGACATCTATTGCTTTAAAACAGGTGGAGAAAACTGGCTCTGACTGGGTCTGATGACTCTGCTGACCATATTGAAGACAACTTTACACAACTGCCACAGAAAACCTGAACTTGAAATAAAAAATGTAAACATCACTTCCTATTTTCTTTTCATCTCTAACCCTGGTCTGACTGAATGAGATACTGAACGTACAGTTTTTCTACTGATAAGGAATAGGGAACCAGACGCTACACCACATACTGCATTTTATTTAATATCATGTGTTTGTGAAAAACACGTTGTTCAATAAGTTTAGCTATTGCAATTAATTCAATGTTATGTGCTATTCTGACATATTCTGGTGATGAACTAGAGCAATGAAATAAATATGAGCTCTCTCCAGTCAAATAAAACTTGACGAAAAGATGCATTGCGCGTTAACACAAGCTAAATTACTTAATTACACCTCCTGTATCACCTGATGAAGTCGGACGTTAAATAGCTTTATGGTTATGTATGGATTTCCCAACACATCAATCCAGTAACAGGCCTTGATCTCAGTCCGTCGAGGCACAGGACCAGCAGCAAACAGTGTTTTAATGTCAGCATCCTTTCAAACAGCGGTTTTGCGCGTATTTCGTTGCCAAGCAGGCGTCAACAGACTATTTGTAAAGCGGACAGACTCCTCTCGCAGCAGCTAATGCAAACAATACCCACAGAAAAACGGGAGTCAAGGCACCAATTAGCTAGCAACAAGCGAACTCGTCTATATTGCAGACGTTTATCCATCACGGTAGAGATACTGCGGGCGTATCACAAGCAGACCTGTCGTCAGGCAGGCAGCTGTCAGAGCAGGTGAACGCAGGTTAAACAGGAAATACATAAGTGTGCCAAGCTAGACCTGCGAGCTAAGGCTACGTTGGGCTAACGCTAACCAGCTCGAAGTCCACAACAGTTGGTGCACTATTTGGAGGAGCGCCCTCGCTCAGCAACACCCCGCCCGGTTCCGGACAAAAACGACAACAGGCAAGAACGACAGCAACATTTCCTTCCCCGCGACATGTAAAACGCGACACCAGAACGAACACACATTGACAATTCAGCTGTCATCTTACTTCTTTGTAGCGTCCAGGAGTTGCTTGCTAGCTGTCACAGGAGTTGCAGCGAAGATCGCATTGTTCAACGCGATGAATCACTCGGGAGTTTTGTGGTACGTCTTCCGGTTTTCAAGTTGAGCTTTACTGTCACGCATGCGCACTGAAAAAATGATTCGTGGCCTGAAATGTGTTTTTGTTGTCTGACTTTCACTCAGTTTGATGCAGACAGTGTGGCAATTATAGAGTATCTATGATTACATTAATAGACACTGGATTTGCTAAACAAAAGTAATAAATTGTTTAAATATAGGCCAAGTCATGCTGCATTTTGTTTAACCACTGCAATTTAGCTATGAAAAGTCTCTAAGACAGTGAAAAGTGAAAATCTGTGGTTTCCTTCTAATGAACACTCATCTTTTTGTTTTCGTAAGCACATTAACTGTTATTAAACATTTGAAGAAAATATTAATAAATATGTCCTTGTGTTGACAAATTTAGTTTAGTAAATAATAAATAATATTGTAGTGAGGGCATTTTTATCTGCTCCTCAAAACTTCAAAGATCAGTTTGAGGCTTACTGCTAGGTTTTAGAGTATGCCGCCAGTGCATGTGTGTGAGTGTAGTCTGATCACAAAACAACCCATTTCAAGCAGTTATAATCTTTAATTCTCAAAATTGAACACTGTCTAATATTATTGTTTCTGTATTTATCATGTACAACTATAGTTTTAACCACATTTCTAAAAATGTTTAGTTTCTATGTTCAAAGATAACATGTTAGGTAAGTAGTAAAATTGAAAGTTAATACAATAGCTAAATAAGACAATGGTGACAATCATTAACTGTGATAATGGACAATAACATGGACAGTTATCTTCTTGTCCAACCTTTAGTGATTAATATTCCATTTAGTTGATTTAAAGAGAGCACAACTTGAAAATTTTCAAAATGTACAATGTAAAAGTATTGCAGTTGGGTTTTACTTTGACTTTAAGGTAATTGAGAAGTAAATTATGTAGCTGCTCATCATAGAATTTTAACAACAGTATGTGCACATACTGTGAGACAACCTCACTGAATTCTGCTGTGCATGAAAATATTAAGACGTATATCTCAGGGAACACTGTGTATGACAAGCAATGCTCAGTAGGTGTCGTGTGGAAATAAATGGACGCTGCAAAACAGTTTTCAATCACAAACAATGTCAACTTAAAACCAGAAAAGAAATGTCACGCTCATGTGCAGTTCAAAGATTCAAAATGAGAGCAGCGTGTAGACAAAATAGTACATCCCTCATTGAGAACACAGCTTATCCAAATCCCAGGATGCATCTCGCTCCACCAACAACAGCCCAATGGAATGAAGAGAAGCTTTGATTGCTTCTGCTTCACCATTTGTCTTTCAAATTATATGTCACTGTCCACTGGTTAAAATCACACAATTGCTTGATAGTTGCTACTTACAGTACTTCCCAATACTGCGGTTACTTTTTGGCAGTCACTGGAAAGACAAATAGTAAGGAAAGACATACAGTAAATGATCTGCAGTAAGATAGCCCTCAGTCAGTAAAGTCACAGTAACAGTCAACAAACAGTGAACAGCCATGCCCTTTATGGTGAAGCATAACTTTCTAACAAGACATTTTACAGCTACAGTTTCACCTACAGTACCATCAATTATTTATTAGTGTATTTAGAACAAGGTCAAATTTAAGGGTATTAAGTGTTGAAGTAGGTTTGAGACTCCTCCCTTTACTGCGTGTCACACATTTTAGCCTTTATTAGTGCAGATGATCCTTAAATCCCCCAAAACCCCAAACTATGTGATAACGCAACGTCCACAAAGTCCAGCAGATCCTCACTGGCAGCTGCTGTGGGTGTCAAATGATTATTGGGATCTTGTTGGTGACGGTGCTGGTGTACGTGTATGTGAGAAGGGTGTCTGTGTGGGTGAATGGTAGTGTCGGGGGTAGTCTTAGGGTAGTCACACCTCGGTGCTGATGGCTCGAGTGTTGGTGTAGAAATCAGGAGGCCGGCCTCGCTGAGCCTCCCTCAGCAGGGAGCCTCGCACGGCGGGCAGCGGCATCGCCAGCGCCTGGTTCTCGTAGTGTGTGGGCATGTAGGTGATACGCTCGCCGCCGTTGCGCATCTCATCCGTGGTACGGATGTAGAAGGGTGAGTCATAGGGTGAGCAGGTGGGGCAGTAGCGCCCCCCTTTGGGTTTGGTGAAGTCGGAGGATCTGGGCGGTTCTGGAGGTGACAGGGACAGTGGGGTGATGATCGAGCCGTCCAGCCCGGTGACACTGCAGGCGTTGCAGGTGAAGTGTTGCTGAGAGATGGAGCCGCTGTCAGACCCATTCTTCTTACAGCAGTAGTACTATAGAAAACAGTTTTGAAACATAAACAGGCAGAACCTCAGCCTAAAGGTCTGCATGAGCAAGTTCTTTACTGAGTGGTATCTTAGAGTGCATCATGTAGATGTGTAAACATTTACATTTTATCTGTGACAGGAGACATACCTGGAGTCTACAGTAACAGAGCACAGCTATGATACACAGAAGTATCACTGTGGCCAGTATTCCTCCGGTTATGACAACAGTTCCAGCTGTCATCCGACCAGCTCTCCATCAAACTCTGACACAGGCACAGGAAGTGACATCATCAAAAGGCGGCTCCTCAAAGACTTCAAATTTAAATCAAGATTTAACTGCAATACATTTCATGCATAAAACCTCATAACAGTGAGACCCGATATGCGTAGACATCATATGATTTATTTACATTATTTCATCATTATTTTAATTTATATTCTCTGGTTAAAGCTCACCCCATAATGTTTACTTTATGTTATGTTATGTTCCTCTCAAACTCAAACAATTAAATTTACAACATCCTGCTACATTAATACATAGACATTTTTTTAACTCACAAAAATGTAAATTAGTTGGCTAATAAATACATGTAAAATAATAATAAAAATAAATAAATTTTAACACCTGAAAGCAGAGAAATGCCACAGATGCAAATACTGTTATAATAGAGACAGACACTAGACAGACTTACTTACATCAGAGGAGTGTTGAATGTGAAGAGAGAATCAGAGGTCAAAGGTCAAGGGTTACACCACCTGGTAGCCACACTGTATGGGCATGTCTAGGGAAAGAAGAATGAAGGACATAGAAGAGGAAGCAAAAACTTTGATTTTAAACAATTTCACACAGGACACTTTAGTTCCACAAGGTGGCGCAGAGTGAACAGTAAATTGTCTGTAATGTAGTTGAGTCATGACATAACGACTTGGCTTACTTGTCCCTGGACACTACAAAATGACTTTCAACAAACCCACTCTTGCCACACACGCACGCAGGTTAATGGGAGAGGACCAGTAGAAATGATTTAGTGGCCAGGGGCTCTCAGTTAGTTAGGGGTTTTAATCTGCAAGCTCGTCCGGGTAAAAGAAAATCTATTCGCACCAATAACAACATGTCAACTCTGTGATTGGAGGAACAGGGAAAGAAAATGTAGGATAAAAAAAGGACGAAGAAAAGACAACAAAGACTTGCAAACCCTGGTGTTTAATGTCTCCATGGTTTGTGTTATCTTCTTGTGTGAACGGTTCGAAGTCTGTCATCATGTCAATAAAATTCAATTAGGGATCACACTAATCAGATCTGGCCTCTCACTGCATGGATGTTACCTTCACATGACGTAATGGACCTGACAGGAGGTCAGCAGGTTTTCTCATGCGCTTACGACAGCAGGAAGCCGAGGCGATAAGAAGGTGCCACTACTCACAGAGGCAGCAACGCAACCACTGCACTGGCACTGACACATACACATTCAGTTGGAAGGAACACTAGACTTCAATTAGTTGTGCAGACTAAATGGGATGACAGCTGACAGATCCTTCTTTACATCATTTATCAAAACTCCCTCCAGTTTGTGCAATCTCAGACTCAGTACACCAAACTATATTTCATAATTTATGCCAGCATGGTGACTGGTACTGCAAGGACGAAATGGAGATGGAGTCACCACCATCACCACATCATTCTTTATTCACACACGCACACAAATACACCCATTTGTTTATCTTTTTGTTTACATATTGCTCTGCAAGTAGGAGAAGCTTGTTCAGCGGATTAATTTCAGCGTACCTCATCTAACCAACTGTACAGGAGAAAGACATATCTGCATCAGCAGACACACAAACACAGAGACACATGCTGAGCACAAGCAGAAAGAAAGCTGGATCAGACACCACTGGGTCCAGATTAGAGTGGTCCTCAATCCCCACACTGCCTGAAGAGCCCTCTATACTGATAAGGCTCTCACACACTAAGCACGCATACAGTATTTATACAGTAGTATAGTCACTCATGCGTTACCAACTAAATCAGGACATCCTAATAAAACATCCATTAGAGCAGGCAGAGGAGCACTTCACAGCATTGGCAGCAGTCAATGAGCAAAAAACCACAGTTTGATTTACTAAACAATGCAATTGAACCACACACATACATAATATCTAACTAGCAAATAAAAAAGGATACTGCTGTGTAATATATATAAACCAGAATTAATTCCACTCAATGTGAAGCAGCGATTTAAAGTACTGTACATGCATAATGTATGAGAGAGAAACCAGCTCAAGTATTCACAGATTTAAAATAAGCTGGTTTAGACTTTTATGAGCTCCTGTGATCCTTCCCCCCGTCAGAAGTCCTTGGCTCCGTTTCAGCGCAGGTGAATAATAACAATAACAATAATAATAATAGGTGAGCGAGAGGCAGGGGGCTGCCGGTACGGGCCACACAGAGAGACAGGCAACCAGCAACCCAGGTCCTTCTCACTGTGAGGCCACAGTGCCAGCCACTACATCACCGTGCCACCCAGTCAAATTACACAGTATAAGAATGGACTGAGTCATGTGTAAAGAACCTGTAAAGCAACTGATTTGCTTTTAATTGGTTAGAGCCAAAACACACATTAGGCTCAGTATTATGCTGTACATGGCAGCATAACTATAGCAGTAGCACTGCAGTCGTACACTGAATTACACTATGCTGTCACATAATAAAATTCACAGCACTACACAAACAATTTACAATTATCAGGCTTGGACAATTCTTGTCTACAGGATTAATTCTCTTATATATTATAAAACGAGTTTCTGCTAAATCTGGAGCTAAGATAGAGCCATTGTTTGGCTCTACCTTAGATCCAGCCCTCATTCTCTCTGATGGAGTGCTCCCTCTGGGGTCTTGGCCATCAGTCTTCAGGAGCATCTGAAGGACCTTGACTGCCCTGGAGGATTTTTACTAGATTGATTCGCAGGATCTTAAATTGCTCTGACCAGCAACGAGCGTATGTCAGTCTCTGCTCCTCCAAACGCACTGCGAACACCATCTGTCCTGTAACGTAAAGGTCACAGCTTCCATCTTCATGGTTCGGCCAAAGACAGTACGTTTATGCACAACACCAGCCTGCTTGCTCATGCTCAATCTCTGACATGTGAAACGCATGGGTTAAGACAGGATCCGAGGATTTGGTTGATATGCAAGGAACTTGGACACGACTACTTTATCTACTGTAAGACATGAAAATGCAGTGAGCAGACATACAGGAAAGGAAATGACTGATATTCACGCTTAGACTCCCAGTTTGTGCCTCCTTACATTTACTCATTTAGTCACATACAAAAAACATCAAATTAGAACCAACACTCATCTAGTACGGCAGCAATTCCAGCGAAATTACAGCACATACAGTATTTTTTTGGAAACCACCAGTTTGTTGCAGCTTGATCGCTGCCATTATAAGCACGGCAGAAAACAAGTCACACATCCAAACAGGATTGATGTTCACAGTTCACAATGTAATTTGTCTAATCCTATTATCTGCCACTCCGAAGGCTTTCCTCTATCTGTTTCCCCTCGTTTGCGTTACAGTCCTGCGTGGGCATCTGTGTGTGTGTATGAAGTGTTTATTTGTGTGTGAGGTAAACACAGTTTAGTGAGCCAGTTTAGAATTTCTTGCACTGGTTTTGTGTGTACGTTATTCCCGATACACGGACTAACAATGTCACGCTCAACAACTGTGTGCTGTCCTTGGTGCTGAAGTGATGCTGGAAACGCAGTTTGTTGTACATGTATTTGATGAGCAGAATCTCAGGTTCAGATATTAATAACCCTAAACATTCAAGTTCAATTACTTTATTTTTCTCTAGGTCATTTGGGTAGAAGACCGCATTGAATGTGAAGAAGCACTCCTCAGGATTATCCTGCCCAATAAAAGCATATGATCAATAGAGGTGGTAAAGCAGCTTTGTCCCAGTGAGGATGGAGGAGAATAGAACGCAGTCTGAGCCTTTCACGCAAATTTTGGACTGTGTTCTGATGCCGTATAAGCAGATTTATCACCCGTGTACATTTTCCAGTTATGCAGCACTTCAGGCTACTGTACTCCACTCTGCCAGCTCCTTTAGTCTTTTGTACCGGTCCTTTGGCTCAGGACTGGTGAATACCTTTACTCAGATGGCAAGAGAAAGATTTAAAAAGGTTTAATACTAGTACTCTGTCACAAGGAGTCACTTAAAACTAACAAGGACAGCAAAACAACAATATACAATCAGTGATCAGTTGTTGGGTATAAAGTGTCACGCATGACCCAAAACATGTAATGGCTGAATGTAATTATTTAGGATTTTCTATCTAACTCTCAACTCAAATCACATCACTGATGAAGCGCTGGTCTCTTGAAGAGCTTTTCGAGTCCATTAAAAACCACAATGGGCGCAAAGCCTGAGACCTCATAAACCAAGACACACTGGAGGATTTGCTCAGACATGGTTCACTTAATAAGGGCGGAGATTTGATTTAACATGATCTGGCAGTTACATGAACTAACATACACAGTACGAAAAACCAAAAATCCATGTGCTTCATGCTTAATAATACAATTAATAATAATAATTGGCCTGCTTCGCATGTGTCCCCATCGTTTCACATCATGCTGGACCTAATAAATTAGACTCTTCTATTTACTCACTCAGACCATCATCATCTGAGGGGCCTTAGGGGACATACTGTAGGTACACCCTCACGCCCTCGCACCTCAGTCTGTGACTTTTGGTTAGTTCAGTTGATCTAGTTCAGTTCAAGATTTATCGTTTTGGTTGCCTGTGCATCTCACACCTCATTTGATTCATGGAAGTTGTAGTAATTCAGTTTGCTCACTATCGTCAGCTTGCTTTACAACCCAGTGCTATAGGAACATCCAGGTAGACCTCTGTCAGGACATGTCTGAACTGTTTACATAATCTTCAAATAACAAGCCTTTTAGGAGTGTCACATTTACACAATACGCTCACAGGGTCAGAACACCGAGGTAAATATTTAACCAGTTCTTACAATTCTTCAGAAACTATCATCAGGCATCTGGCTTTGTGGGAACAGCTCAAGACTTGAATTGATTTTCTATTGACTGATTTTCTTCAAGTGACTTTAAACGTGCCTACAGGTCAGATGTTTCATTACAGCTGCTCAGCTCTTGCCCTGCTGCCCCCTGATATTTCAGCCTCTCTCACACTTGGCAGTCGTGCAGCATCGTTGACTTCACATGCAGTACAGGGCAGCGGCAGCCTGGGAAGCTGTAATTACTGTACTGCCATTCTGCTGGTCAGCACAGCAGCCTCATAAAAGGAAATGAAATGGTCCGGCTTCTATCTTTGAGGGAGTAATGTACCACGAATATTACATTAGCATACATTCACATGAACATTTTATCGGTGACAGCTAATAAAGTGACGGAGCGTAGCCAGATGGCAGGCCAGGAAGAAGGCAGGGCTGTAGAGATGCCTTGCTCAGAAGCAGAAGAGCGGAAGGAGAAGTAATGTGGTTTCAGCTTTCTCTAAGGACTAGCACATACAACTGCTCTCCAATATGAAAACACGCTGTAGCAGCTGTGATAAGTCAGATTTTCTCCTCATCTAGTGCAATGGGTGAATTGTGAATGAACAGGTACACGTTTCAGACTGATGCGTTACACTTAGCTGTGCTCAGAACGGAGCGTGCTGCGTGACCTTCAGATAACAGGATGGTAACTGAATCCACTGTGCCATCCTGCAAACAGCCACACAGAAGAGGAAACGCTTCCAGGACAAACAAAGACTCGCATCTCCTCTCATCTTTCTGTTAGTCATGTGAAGGCTCTCATCTGATTGTTTCTATATTTGAGGATGTCACTGCTTGGTTCATGTAATACTTCATACACGGTAAATCAGTTTGTTCATCAGAGGACGTTGACGACAGAACGCAACAAGCTACTTCAAATTTGTTTGCACCAAATATTACAGACGAGTCAC
Source organism: Macropodus opercularis (assembly GCA_030770545.1). Lineage (NCBI taxonomy): Eukaryota > Metazoa > Chordata > Actinopteri > Anabantiformes > Osphronemidae > Macropodus > Macropodus opercularis. The sequence continues at coordinate 6,674,451 of CM061092.1, forward strand.
AAAAAATGGTTTAATCTGCAGCATAATGCGTGGGAACAGACATGAGAAACCATATGGGCTCAGAGCAAGGACATCAGTCTTTTCACAAACCTTTACATACACACATAATAATCCACTTGTAGTCAGATTAATAGTCTGATTCATTTTTCTGATCTTTAACTTTACACGTTTCCTTACAGCAGAAAATTAAAAATGATTAAAAAGTACAGTATGGTTAAAATTACATATATAAGTTTAGGACTGGTAGAGTGATACACATTTCATAACATGTGTCATGCATAGTATATACTCTACGTTCACCCACAGGCCACGGCATTACTAAGTGAACCCTGTGACCTTTGACCCTCTCCCTCCTTACTATTTATTGCCTATGGGTTGGTCGCCTAAGGACAGTATTGTATTTCAACCTGGTGAACAGGATTTTAAAAAACCTCTTACTGCTACTGTAAATGTTAGATTTAGGCTTGGAGCAATGCTTGCATAAGAGCCAGTTTTACTTAAATAATGATGAAAAAACGGAGTCGGGGAGCTGGTGGGAAGTGATGACAAAGAGATGAAATTTCATGAAAGAAGATAAAATAAAGGAAGTGTGTGCATGAGGAGAGCAGGGGTTTCTCAACAGGAACCTTTTAGGCGAGAACCAGCAGGTAATTTCAAGCTGAAATAGGTTGTCTCAGTAAGACACTGGGAGGTCAAGAGGGGTGGACACATCAGATCAGACTCAGCTTCCCAGCTCAGGAGGGTTTGAAGGTTTCAATACTGTGTAGAGAAGTGTCCAATTTATGCTTCTGCTCTGTGTTCACTGGAAAAGACTCCAGAAATATCAATGTGTGTAGAAGAGAAATCTGTGAGTCAGAGATTTTTGGGCGATCTTGCTTACGCTGTTAAGGGTTTGTTTGTGTTCTGTGTTTTTGATGAGTCAGCAGATGCAGCAGCCAGCAGCGGTAAAGCTACATTAGCAGATACCGGCATGTCTGTTGCAGAGGCCTTCCTGTCACAGGCCTCATCCTCACGTGGCCTGGCTGGACCTCACACAGTACTGCTACACTGCTGCGATGCCATCCAGCCGTTATCTGGGGATCTATTAGAGAAATGCTCCTGGCTGAGCATGGTGGAGCTTAAGTGGACGCGATCTGACGGAAGCTGGAGATGAACATTGGAGTTTGGTTCCTTGTCCCGCTAACGCGGCAGCGCAGCTTGGACACAGCTCTTCTCGCCTTTAATGTGTGACTACAGTTCGCTCGACTCACAGCTTTGTGGCGAGGAATACCGATCCAGCCGGCCAGAAAAACCTTGAGGGCTCTTCAATAATTCACACACCACTCCTGAAACACTGAAACACTTTCCCCTTTCCTGGGTAGAGAGAGACTCTTCCCACTGCCGTCGCTCAAACACACACACACACACACCTAGCAGGGCAGAAATACACTCTTTCATGCATGTTGTCCCAGAAAATACATAAAGTGGAGTGTCAGCAGGAGAAGGCAAAACATGGCTTTACATCTAAAGCTAGAATAAGCCAAAGTTAAGTACAGTATCCTGCCTCCAGTGAGCAACAGAATACATTTATGATACACAGGTCTTCTCTTACACTTTATGAAAACTTCACTTTGATTAAAAATGTCTCTTTGCATGTGTTTGATTCAATTAAGCACAGAATCACAACACACTTTTCAATGCAAGGTTTCAGACTTTTGCTGTCATGAATCAAGAGCCATCCTCCATCCTAAGTGCTTTTGCTGACACAGGGTTGTAAAGCCAATCTCCAGTCTGTCACAGTCCTGACTTACAGACAAGCAATAATCCCACTCACTCTCACAGCTCAGCGCCGCTCCAACATCCAACAATGTAAACAAACAAAAACAACTAAATAATACATTCCAAGAATTGGGTACATAATAAATTGCTGTATTAATGAATAGTAATAATGAATATTTTAAGTTGTGTTTTGATCTGTTGGTACAGAAAACTATAATACAGCCTGTGTATTAAAGACATTTAGTCTGTTGCTGCGGCGTGTGACAGCCCTGAGCGCAGACTCCCCTGGGAAATCAGCCCACTTCCTGTTGTATCACAGCCACTGGAGGTGCAGGAATTAAGTCGCATGTGTGTTTGGGGTGTGTGTGGTGGGGAGGCTGCTCCACAGTTATTTAGTGAAGCTGTATTTTCCAGCCTCCTCTGTGAGAAATGGGTCAGAGCTGTACAGCACCTGCTGCTGGCTGCTGATGTGGGAAATCAATACACTTCAAGTACTGAAGTTCAGATGCCAGGCGGGCGCAGCAGATAGGCTGCTAGCGAACAACTCGGCGTGCGTGTGTAAATCTCTAGGTAACTCAGCTGGTAAGTCCTACACAACATAGTGTTTAATCTTAATGACATTCTGAAATCCTGAAGCAGTGTCATTTTCAGAATGTTTCTGTGTAGTTAAGGCCACTGCACAATTTCATTTTACAGCTTCAGACAAAGGCATTAATAAAAACCTCAGACGTTTGTTTCATTTTTAATCTAAATTACTAATCCCACAGATGAGGGTTTTTTTTAAGTCCAGTCAGTCTGTAAAAAGATCACACACAGAGATAGAACAGTGATGAAACAGAGATAGTCTTGCTGTGCGGTGATAGAAATATCCTCATTGTATGGTGGGAGCAGATTAATCTGCTCCTGCACTTATAACAGTCATTTATCTAAATTAGTCTTCTCCACTCTGCATTAATAGGTAAATTGCTAAATTAATACATACAGACAATTCTCCAGATATTGATCCATTTCTCAAGAGTTAGTGCAATGCTCAACCCAGCAAAACTCTTGTTTTACTAAACACTTAATGATTTTATAGGGAAATGTCACGAATCCAAGTGGGGATTCAACCCACACTGTCTTACTTTACCCTCATTATCTGCTCCATTCGACATTAAGATGTGTTTTTGAATCAAATGTCAGCAGCAGCCTCTGCAGACCAGATGGAACCAGTATGGAAAGATCACAACAGCAGGAACATAGCACAACCCCAAGACCCCAACTCCTGCTACGCTGCTCCTCTGTTATCGCCTCCCCTTTTCCATTTCGCGTTAAATTAAGTAAACAGAGTCTACATTGTCAGTGGTTGGCATAGGTGGCATTTAAGAATCTGAGACATAGAAACTGGCCAAATGCGGACATCGTTTGTCCTTCTCATCAGTGCACATACCTGATCTAGTTACAGTACATAGTCCGTGCGTCCAACTCGAGGTAATCCTGAGGAGCGGAGGAGTCCCAGCATCGTTATCGGGACTGCCGTGGAACTTTTCCAAAGATGAGCTGGAGTCCAGAGCGCACAACGCAGCCAGGAAAGCCCGGCTGCCCTGCTGTGAAGTAGGCTAGACTAGAGGTCGGAGGGGCGGCTGCAGAGACCGGACCCCGAGAAAGCGGCGCATCTTCACTGCGCTGCTACTGGATCACGCGTTGCTGCACATGTCGCGGCGCGGACGACGGGTTCGCGAAAATGCCTCTTTACGCGCGCGTAACCTGCAAAGACGCACGCAGCACTTGTCTCCTCCAAGACGACAGAAACGCCCGCAGGAGAAATCGCGGAAATTTGAACGGACACATCCAACAAGTGAGAGACGAGGAGGCGAAATGACGGAGTCCGCTTTAGGGCGAACTAGGAGGAGACGGTGGGAGGAGAGGAGCCGCACCGCCCCACAGAGTGCCTCCCTGGCAAAGACCCAGATGTGGTACATCGCTTTAGAATGACACTACAGACATCACGCTGAACTATACTGTAGTTATTGGGTGAAATGTATCATAAGAATTAGCCTGGCGTGGAGTTTTCTAACCTACACTTTCTTGTAGATTCCCAGCAGAATATTAGAGGAGTGAGTTCAATATTAAGAGGTGTCACAAATCATAAGGTGCAGTGGAACCTGCTATGTCTGAATAAATGAAGTCTTACTGGACAAGCTAAAGGATAAAACCTGAATATTACAGTGCGGTTAGTTCAGGATGTTCCTAATAGAAAAGGAGCATGTTAATGTGATTGTGGGTCAGCACTTAGTAAATAAATGCTACAGTAACTCCCCCAAACACAGACCACTGAGCTACAGTAATTGATTTGCCCTCAATCACTGGCCCTTAATCTACTTACTGTTGCAACCAAGTCAACACAGATACTGACAAAGAGGGAAGGCCTGCGTGGTCGACCAAACAAAGCTGCACCACGACACTGAGACACTGAAACTCAGGACCAGCTGAGAAGATGAAGGTGATGGAAGGCTGGGAATCTGACTAGATCGTGCAGCATTTACGATGCTTCAGGAAACTAGTAAGACGTCTTGCAAGGGAAATGCATATGAATAGTTACAATGACTAGTTCTAATAAAAACACAAAAGACAAAATGTTAAGCAAAAGCTCATTTGGATTTGACTTCACCGTCTTGCTCCTCACAGTTTTCTGCTTTAGCGGCTGACCTTCAATGAGTCGTCACCTTTCCTGAGGTGGCTGTTGAGCTTGATGCCTGCGCACCTACTGTAGTTCATTCATAAAAATGATGAGCGGTTGATGGACTGGTTTGGTCTGCTACACCCCACCAGCAAGCAGGCAAACAGTCTGTGCAAGGACTGGGTTTCCATTTTCATGAAAAGCCAGGTGAACGTTTGCATTTGTTCGATCAGGCTGCTGCACTGGGCTATTGATTACACTGGAGGTTTGAATCTCACAGTCAAGTTCAATATGGAGACCGGAGAAGTTGATCCAGAGAGGACAAAGTGAGGTCATCCTCATACATATGGTTGACATGAGCCCCAAAACACACACACACACACACACACACACGGCCAGCTGCTGGAGAGTGTGTAGAGGGGAAGCAGAATCTCTATGGCAACCTGAGAGTGTGTGTGTGTGTGTGTGAAAACATGGGTAATGCTATTTCCTGTGCTGGGAGGCAGCTCTGAGTTGATGCCTATCAGGACTTGCCCGTGGCTCATAGTAGTGACTGTTGTCTCTCAAGCCTTGTCCACAATAATCTGCACTGGCGGCGTTATCACGACTCTTTGCTTTCAGGCTTCGTTAAAAGGACTCAACCACAATAAACTGTACAAGTATGTTGACTGTGTAGTGAATGAAAAGCATTGACATACATCTGCACTTAAAAACACCGAAGCGTGATCCAGCCTGGTCTGTAGGTTCATTCAACGGAAGCGGGTTCTTCTGATCTGATCACCGGTGATCAAAGCGTGCAGGTTGGTTTTCTGTTCGATTTTACCGTAACTTGCTCGGATGAGACACAGCACAGTGCGACTGCGTGTTTATCAGACAGGCTGGAGCATTTAAACCTAGTTCTACCGTAAAGACTCTTTCAGCCTCGAAGTCATGCCGAAACCTTCGGTAAGCGGCATGATTCCTAAAATAGCGTGCTCAGGTGTTTTAGCCCGGACAGCTCAAATATCTGACAGGTCAATCATGGACGATGAAGTGTTTGTTTTCCCTTCACCGACTGCTTAATTTAATACATTTTAATACACTAAACAAAACCAATCCAGCAAGTGGCCATTTTCTTGTGAATCTAGTTTCATCTGAAGTAGTTTCACCCGAGTAGAGTATTGAGAGAATATTTTATCTGAACCTGAAATCTGAACAAATGCTGGCCTTACTGTTGTTGAAGGTGCTTTAGCAACTTATTGTGCATACTGCAAATAAAAGTACAAACTATAAAACTAAACTGTGAGCTGGGGGAAATACACACAAAAAAAGAAGGAATAAGAGACGGGGGTCGAAAAGAGAGAGAGGGAGTAAAAGGCGGGAGATGAGCAGGGAATGGGAGGCAGAGAGGAGTAGGAGGCATGTGGCTGATGATTGGTCATGACTAAGCATTAGCCTGCTGGCTGTAAGCGAATCCATTCATCAGACGACTCGCTGCTCTTCGTTCAGTGCTGCTTTCTTTAAATACAACATTTTATCGCTTCACGGAAGACAGATATTGTTGCTTTAATAGCGAGCACACGTAGCCAGTTAGTACCGGCATCGATCTATATTAAGTCAAGTGAAGATATGCAATTTGTCACATCACAGTGAGCGAGCAGAGAATTATCCCAGCAGAGTCAGTTAAGACTTACAGTACACAGCACTTTTACTGAGTGAAACAATCAGCTGCTGGTTGGTAAAAAAGCTTGGCCTTCAACTTCCTCTTCAACACAACCGTCTGATGCAAAGTCTACTAATTGAGTCCAGATGCCACTAAACTGTACAGTCCGTGCTTACTGCTCATCTACAGAAGCGCTGACTATGCAGACATCTAGCTAACACTAACAGGAGCGGTGGGATTCCTTTAAGGACTCCAGCATCTCTGCTTTGGAACAGAAGCTGGGTCTCGGTCCAGTCTTCCCTGGCATTGTGCTCACATTGGCCCATTCTGCAGTGCACGATTTAGCTGCAATGTCAGCATTCAGTGCCAAAGCAGAAAGTCATGTCTTCAAGAAAAGAGGGTGTACAGTGTGCAGTGGCTGGTGCGCAAGTAGGAGGCCCAACACTAAAACACTACTGCAGATCTGAAGATGCTCAAGTGGCTTTACACAAACAAACACACAGCAGTTGAATGCAATCCAAGTATCAACGGCATGGCTTGATCACATTTTCTTTAGCCTCGCACAACAAGCGTCCAAGCAGCTTTCAAAAAAGACTGTGGTTCTTGTTGCACTCAGCTGCAGACTGTAGCTTTACATAATGCGCCTAAACCCAAGGTTTACTGGTAACAGTGTGCAGAGTGATGATGGGGTCTGACGCTGTCTACACATATAGAAATGAGTTAGAGCCTGCACATGCCTGATATGTCTTTTGTTATACAAATCCTGCCCAGTGCACCAGAGCAGCAGACTATGGAGCAACAACAGTTTACAGAGATTACACAGTACAGCGGTTTACTTTGCACAAGGAAAACAAGAACATTCACATATAGAGCATTTCTTCCTTTACTTCCTCGATGTTTTACAGAAATAATGCGTTTTTTGTATTTAAAGAGAGAAGAAGGAAAAAGGACAGGAGGAGGGAGAAAAGACAGAGAGAGACAGACAGAAGCAGAGAGAGAGGGACTGTGGGGATGAACAATGCCCATGATGGTGTATATTGTCTGTGTTGTCACGGAGCGTGGCAGGTTGATGCATTGCACTGCTGGACCAAACACAATTCTGTGAATGCGGACAGCCTAGCGTATCTGCATATTGATTATTTGTGGCTACCATAAATATGGTTTAATGGAACTGTCAGTGTGTGCCATCGCATATTAACTGAGCCTGGAGCTCAGCTGCAGCTGGATACTGCTGGCAAACAATACCGGTCACATCTGCATCCAGCTGGAGAACAGCAGCACTGACTTGAATGAGAAAGAGTCAACATTTATTTTCAGCAGCTACTATTTATATTGCAATCACAAAGGAAAGCTCACGAGTCCCAGAGAGGCTGCTCCTATATCGATTTTGATATTATAATAACTGACGTAGGCCTTAGTGAGGAAAGGTCTTATTTTATGTCTTAAAGCAAGACTTCAACCATCTAATCCTCTGGTCTACAGTGTTACATCACGCACGGTTTAAATGAGCTCATAAGAGGCTATGTCTCCCTGATGGATCCTCCTGAAAATGAGGGAGGAGGCCAAACTGTCAACTCACACAACAGAATTTGTGATGCCACAACTTTTAACAAGAATGTGCAATCACACAGGCCGACATCAAGGGCAAGGGCAGACAGACTGCGCTGCTCAGCTCCCTGGTGTCTCTTCAAGGCTCCATCGGTTCAGAGGTATAAATTCTCACACTTTAGATTGACAGGAGACTCAGCAGGGAGTTCAGGGGTCATATTAGTTCCAGGACGTTTTACAGAAAATAAAGAATGGGTAACGCAATGTTGCAGTGGCTGTATGTGGAAATGTGAACGTTTGCCGGCTGGTTAAATTTCCTTGTTCATGCCACTAAGCTAGTCTCATAAAGGAGGCAAGTGTGACATATTAAAGCAGTGTTTCACTTTAAGTGCTCGTCCCTCTGATGTGTTTATGCATAGAACTAGAGGCCTGAGGGATTAGCAGCAGAGCGAGGCTTCCCTCCACTGTTCTTCCAATTGTCCTAAAATTAATACAGCAGATAAGAATTTAGACTCAAAGACAAAAATACAGGCGCCTCTTTCCCATTAATTATCTCTCAGCGGATGAATGTCACTTAATGCAGCCTCATTTACACAAGGCCTATAAATTCACAGGCACAACTGCTCACCCACAAACCTCCAAACTGCTACACACCCTGTGACGACGCACACACTTTGACATCCCTAACTGCTCTACAACTGTAGTAAAAATGCAAGTGGAGACGACGAGACGGCAGAAAAAAAAAAAAAAAGAGCAACAAAGCAGCGATGGCTAGAAAAGCACAGGACGACCAGATTACGCGGTTAATCACAGCTCAAACTGTTCAAACATTCAACACAGATGGGGAAATGTGAACATAAAGTTAGGTCCATAAATATTGGAGCAATGAATCCTTCTCTACACGTCACATTGAATTTGAAATGGAACACTCAAGACGCTGCGTCCCGTCATTTTTGCAGCAATTTTGCAGAAACTGCTCATGCAGCACGCATGAGCAGTTTCCTTCTCCCTGAGTTCCTCTTCCCATTGTCTTGGTACAGTACAAGTTAATCTCAGTTTTTTTAGTCAGAGACTTTTATTCTGGAACTCATTTGGAGTCATTTCTTCTAAAAGCAAATATACTGACTAACTTATTTATTGTAATGCATGTTTAAACATTTCAAGGTCTGAGCTGCTCAGTTTGAGTGAGTTCTGTATTACAGAATTTTCATGCAATAGCTTTCACAGACCACAGCTGCTACCAACTAAAATGGTAAACATGACAACAAATACACAAATGAGCAAACAGACCAGTCATCTGCTTGTAAGAAACCAGCATGTGAAACAAAAGGTTTAGGGTCTTGTCTGTAAATCAGAGCCATCAGATCTTCATGCTTCATTCAGCACAGATGCTGCGCTGCTGTCGGCTGCTAATTCAGCTGCAACCACATTACACTCCTCCTTAAAAAGGTTAACAGCGTGTTTGCTTTACCAAGCCTCCGTCTCCTGCAGCAACACACACTGCCCAACAGTCTGGATCAGCTAATGTCTTGCAATGTGTATGTGCGTTTATAAAAGATATATGTGAATTCATTTTGCGTTTGTCATAACATTGTGCAATGTGGAACATCTAAATTATGCATTTAATAAAATATTGAGTAATTAATCTACATTGACCTAAAGAAAGTTGGAAAGCGTGCAGCATGTAGGTTGCTGTTATTTATTGTTTCGCTGTAGTGCAGAGAGAGGAGGAGCGATTCTCATTAGGAGCCATTTAAAAAGCTAATTTGTTGAGCCAGTAAAGGTCAGGACGCCCAGCAGGATGCAGGCTAATGAGGCAGGACTAATTTTGCTTTAACCTTTTGAAAAGTGAACATGCTTAGTCTATGAGCTCTGGTTTCAGTTCTGTGAAAAACGTTGACCCCTTTGCAATGCCCCCCCCCCCCATTTACAGAAAAAATGCAGCTACTTCATTTTTTCGTAGTAATCAAACCGACAGCTTGCTGATTTATTCAGTGTCTGAGCTTTAACCTGCAGGTGATCAGACACCTCTGCACCAGGATGCCAGAATCTTAAGGTTCTAACATTAAATAGCATGGTAGCATGTTGATCTACTGACATTCCACTCTACTCAAGTTTTCAATATTGTTGTGATAACACTTTCCTACCAAACAGCTTCAAAATAACTTATATCAAGTAAGAAAATTACGAATAAAATGTTCTTTTAAATACAATTTACTTTCCAAATAAAATGACTGACTGACTGAATGAATGAATGAATTTTGGTCCCGCTAACATGTTTTTGTAATGTTCATTATAACACGACCTTGTGCAGAACTGCAATTCTACCACATTATATATAAGACAATTTAACACATCTTGTTGACTTCAAGGAAAATTATAAAACCCTCAAAACAAAAAAAGATCATTGTAAAACCGAAAAAAAATAAACGCTTATTCACATTTAAAGAACAGTAGCCATCCATTATTCATACCAAGAGCTTAACATATTAACATTAACTTAATACAGGCCAGATTAAAATTACATAAACTTTAGAAATCAACTTTCACAGGTCACGTCCTTATTGACACCAAATCATTGCTGTCAAGATCTCCAGGAGTGTCAACATCAGCTGTGCAGGAATGACCGTTTATTCCTTGTGGAGGGGTTCAGGTGGAGACGGTAAGAGGCCCAACCTAACCAAGGCAAAACAAAGTCTGTCTGTGGAGCAGGAACAGGAAGCATGGAATGAAAACAAAGCAGCTCAACAAGAATGATCATCGTAGTAACATCTGTTGAGTGTGTGTGCGTATATACATATATAAAATATAATGTATATGCTGCCAGTGTCATAGTCTCATTCTGGTTTCTATCTTGCATATTTATTCATACTAGCAGCTGTGTGAATCTGTAGCTCAAACTGCCTCAGCTCACACTGGTTGGCCTTGCTCGTTTACACTGTGCAACTGGAAGCGCTGCATATCGATATCAGGACAAATGCACTGAAAGCAGCTTGTTGGGTCAAATAGCTCTGGTAACAGATCTAATTGAATCTGTCGGGCTCTCAGTGCAGGTACATCCACCACAGCAAGCAGCAAGATGGAAATCAATACCCCTTCATCCATGGACAACTAATTTCATAGACGGCTTTTCTGTGTGCATGTCTGCGTGTGAAAGAACATATGTAATGACGTTTACTGAAGGTCAGCGTACAATTCTTACAAAAAACAAGTGAGTGCCAGGCAAGTTTTTCTATATAAATAAGGATTAATCAATTCTCTGAGTTTGAACTGAAAACCTCTGGAAACCTGGCGCAAATTGAAGAACCATTATAAAAGCTGATAGTGTCATATCTTTTGGGTTCAGATGCTGCAAATATATTTTAGTTAAGTTAGATGTTCACTTTTATTCAGTGATCAAAAGCTTGAGGTGAATTTTTCTCTGTAAGCTGCCTCACACTGAAACACCCACCTCTTGTCCAATGTGATTTTATTGTCATGGTTAGAGGAACTGTCACCATAACGTAACAGGACCTTGTACATATTCACTAATGCTGCATCACTGTACCACACTTTGAAAATGTTTTTAATATGGTGTTGGAATTTCCTTATTTTTCCTACCATTACAGTATCATACGTATATATAGTATATATGTGTGTGTGTGTGTGTGTGTGTGTGTGTGTGTACTGTGCATACTGTGCCTTGTGTGCTGCCCTAGTTTTTGGCCAGGTCAGAGGAGCGCAGGCTTAGACTTCTCCGTATCAGAGGTACACTGAGGGATGTGACCGCAGTGACTTTGAGTGACTGCTGGGGAGGGGGTCACGCCTGACTGAAAACAGAGCAGGTTTCTTACATTTTGAATTACTCAGGTATTAAAGTGCTTAAAAAACTTAAAGTCTTCTTACTGTCTTATCAGCTTTACAGTTAGAAGTCTTCATCTGGATCACATCTGAAGGAGCGAGATGGCTTGATGTGGGACTTTTGGGGTTTTTTGGAGGAAGTCCACTTACCTTGGCCCCATTTAATTCACTACCGCTCAAATCTTGCTCAGTTAGCAGAACACCAAATGGGTTTTCCTCTTTAACCTGAGCAAGATAACACAACATAGAAGACTAGGTGCTCTGCTGTAAAGAGAGAGAATCCGAGCCAATCTGTGTCAAATACCTGGAACTGGAAGTTATCAGTGTTCTCATATAACTCAAGGCTGGGCATTTCCTCCTCTCCAATCTGAGACACAGAGGAAGCTCAGGCATAATTGCAATTCAAACATTAATAACAAATATACATTAACTGTATAGCAGTTACATTTAATGCAGGTTAATCTACTTCTACAGTAGTCAATCCTGAAAAGATTAACTGGTAAACAAATAAAAAGATATTTTTAATGAAGCTTATTGTTACACAATACATGTTCACATCTAACATCTAACTAATTATCAGAAGCTGCATGTTGCAAAACGGTTACAACGAAAGTTTCCCATTTTACCTCTTTTTGAAAGTTAGAGACAAATATAAAAGAACACAAGCATGTCCTCTCATATACAGTGTGTTCAACTCGAGACAACGGTCATTTAACAACCCACTGATTAAATGTTTTCCTGCCAAAAGACTGTGACCTTCCAGCAGTGTCACTACACTACAACAACTGCAACTGTAGTTTCAGGTGATGTTGTATTTGAACTATACATGCTGGCCCCATGCTGTACCTTTAATGTTTCCAATGTGAACTGTTCACGGCTGTCCACTGACTTTGAGCTGGAAATCATCTTCTCATCAACCTCAGGCAGTTTAATCTTTCCCTCCCCGAGGTACAGACTCACTGGGTTGACCTGGACACACAACTGAGGGGGAAAAAAAGTCACTGAATTAGAAAAGACAATTATTAATATGACTATTATTTTCTAAATACTATAAAATACAGCATATGACGCATTTTCTGTACGGTGAATTTGTAGAGTTAACTACACAAATACCCTTTGAAAAGACACTGGAAGCTAACTAAAGAAAGATAAATGTGGTGTGGCTCACTGCTGTACTGGCTGATGGACTGCAGGATGCTGCATGGCCCTGGTTTAGCAGGACAGTGTGGATGTAGAGGTCTTCATCTGTACGTGTGTCACACAGATAGAGCGTCAGCACATCTCCAATGTAGCAATCCAGGGCGCCCACCAGGGTGCGGTCAGAGCACAGCTTTTTGAACGAGGTAGTGGCTGCAGGAGTCCAGTTGTCCTGTGAGAAATAGACAACAGCTTTTATTCATATAACTGGATGGAACCGACACTAAGTGCCACTAAATGACACTAATCATCATCAAATTGCAAAACTGAATAGGTTAGTTCAGTGAAATGATATTAACTATGCCGGACTCACAGTGTTTGGTTTAATGCCAGCTAGTGATGATGGAACAGCTTGTGCTGGAAGAACTGAATAAGACGACCTGATAGACAGAGACATAAACTGTGGTGGGCAGACAGAACATGCACTGACATACAGTTTAAATATTTGACATATCCTACTTGAGGAACTTCAGGTTGGCATTCTGCACCACGTTCACATCACCAAAGTCAACATAGTAAACTTCAGCCTGGGTGACGCTTAGGATCTTATGGATCACCACCCGGTAGAACCACATTCCTTTAGGTGACACACAGCAGACCTGACCACAGCGGACAAATTGCTCGGGAAGGCGGTAGCGCTCTGAGACCTCAGGATTGGTGTAACACCGCCTATGAATGAAACAAGAGGGGGGAAAAATGTTATAAGGCACCACTTAAAATAATAGTAATAAGTAATATACACGGTTAACGGTTGTATTAAAACAGCTGGATTCAGTAACGTCCACCACCTCATGTCAATCATCATGTCCTCCATGGCCCGTGCCTCCTTGCTCCTGCTGAAGCGGATGTAGAAATGCCCCGGTGACACCACATGCTCCACCAGCACTTCTACCAGATCTCGGGCTCTGTTGCGTGTCGGCGGTCTGAGACATTCACTCAGCAGGGCGTCCAGGGGCACAGCACGGCTAAGGCGCACCTCAATAGCACTGTACACATGGGGCATCTACAAGCAAATATCAGTCTGTAGTGTTACATAGAGGATCAGAATCAATAACACAATTCATAACAAAGCACTTGAAACTGGTTTTAAAACTGTCCAACCTGCATGCGTGAAAAAATTCAACATTCTACACAGAATATGCATAACCGTGAATAACAGGCTGATTTCAATGCTTCTTAGGCGCAGTTAAAACCGTGGTGGCATCAAACAAATCAGATTAATCTATTAATACACGTATCATACATTATTTCCACAAAGACAAAATGAGTATGCTTGTCTGACCGTTTCCTGGGGCTTGGAACCGTTAGTGGTCTGGGCCTCCTCACTGGCATCATCTGCTTCAGTACCAGCATCCTCTCCATCCTGCTTGCCTTCCCACGAAGACTCTCCACAGCTGAAGTAGTAGCTCAGAAATGGCTGCTTAACACCAACAATTCCATTTTGATTTGTGTCTAGAGAATAAAGAAACGATTTTGCTTTAGCTATTTTGTTCAACAAGAACGCTCTAAAGTTGGACTAAACTATGAGACACTGGTAATTACTGGGTTGAAAAACAGGCATAGTGAATGACTGTGATTTTTTTTTTATCCATCACTCATCATATTAATCAAATGGAAAATATTCAGTGTACATGAGTTTATGAAGTTTAGCGACCTTGCCCTAAACCTATGCCGACCATACACACCTGACTGTGCGTTGACTTTGTCCTGTACGTCCATGACTACCCAGTCCTTTCCATTATGAACCCCTGCAGGTTTCAGGTGGAAGATGTCGCTCATGGCACTCACCAGTTCAGTGACGCTGACAAAGCCGTTCTGTACCAGAGGCAGGTCTTCACCAAAAACTTTCTGAACAGCAAAGAACAAAAGTGAGACTCTTAGTGATGTCAGTGAACACAAAAAGTGGCACTGAGCTGTATGAGCACTATTACCTTGTATTGAGAAGGGAGCTCTTGCACCGACAATCCACCGCTGTGCTGACCCACAACCTGCAGAGTTAACAAGTCAATAGTTTTATTAAAACACTAATCATGCGCCTTTGTTACAGTCTGCATTAAAATATATGTAGGCAAACTTAAGCAAATGTAATATTTTTAGTGTAGTATGCAATTGTATCTACACAGCCTTCTGACTATTTTCAAACACAAACTTCTTTAAACACATCCCAAACTTTGAGAACCAGAGTAAGTAAATTGTCTGTTTAGTGTGAAGGAGTCTGACCTTTCTCAGTTTGTCCCTTAGCTCCTGATCAATGGTACCAGCAAGACCATTTTCCAGAATGCTCAGGCGAAGCTCCTCCTCCAGCTGATGGAGAATTCAAGTAGACAGAATTATTAGTGTAGATAAAATTAACCTCTTTTTTGATGTATATGTGCTTTAGTATATTAATCAAGTTCTATGCAATTAAACACTAAATTGCTGATCCAAGAGACACATACATTGTGTCTTAAGCTATGCTAACGCAATTAGTTTTCTGTGTATCTACATACAACTCAAGGGAAGAGTACTCAACCAATTATGTTCTCGTCTTCTAGGGAACATCCCAGTCCTATTTTAGATGCATTTACATTTCCTTGTGTTAACGGAGAACAAACCTTGAGGACATGTTTCTGAAAAAGGTGACTATCCTGGCCAAGCTCCTCAGCTTCTTGCTTCTTCCCATTAACGCCCGACATTTCACTGATAGCTGCTGACTCATTAAGGACAGGAACTAATGCAGGCGCAAAAGACAACTGGTTCAGAAGACTCTGGTTCGCTGCAACTTTAGTTAGAGATCACAAAATTGTTTCAACACATCAGTATAGTTTCTAATGTATGGTAAGTACACTGTGTAAAAGAAATTGGTTAAACTGTGTAAGCTGTTTCATTAACACACACTGCATCTGCCACCTCTCAACACCACCTGCACCTGTCTAAGCACTCTAACAAATCACTATCAAATCAAATGCAAACACAACCAAATAAAACTGAAGAAGTGCTCTGTGTTTACAGTACCCACATCTATAACAACATACCAGGGGGCACTGTTGGTGTTTGAACTTTGATGGCTGGTGCTTTGGAGCCTGGCTCCACTGTAGACCCTTGCGTTTTTATTGATTCGTTCCTCCTTGGTAAGTTGAATGGTACGAGCAGTGGCCTGGGACCCATGTGTTCTCTCAGAATCACAACTGAGCCCAGCCTAGTCTGCTGGATGAGGACCAGGTCCGCCATTGCACCCAGCATCTCTCCAGTGGAGTAGAAGCCATAGTTGTGGACACGCAGTGGGTGGCCAAAGCAGCGCAGGAAGCAGGCCTCAATGTCACACAACCTGAGAGGACCCTGGAGAAAAAGAAAAAGAGAGAGTTCTTTGATTTTGATAAAAGAGCCATGGATTCTGATGAGAAACTGCAAATCATTTCATTGTACCTGGGACAGCAGAATGCGTAGCTGTGCCCTCAGCTGAGCAGGGAGAGCTACAGGAGCACGGCCTCTTCTAGGAAGTAAAACGGAGGTAGACTGATGACTGTAGCTGGGCATGTAGGAAGTGACACCTCCTCCCCTCCTGAACTTCTTGACTGTCTTTGACGTTCGCTGTTTAGCCACTAGTTCCTCAATGTTTCGTGTAGAGTCATTGCCAACAGCTGAGATGGTGAAAACAAAAATGACAACTTAAAAGTATTAGAGCCTATTCAGAAGCAGAAAAGAGTGAGAAGTGACAACCTCTTCATCAAACCCTATTAAGCTCAGTTCAATACAATGAACATGTAAATTATAAACTGAACACAGCCTCTACCCTTTAAGAATGTGCTTCCATCTGGCCTGAAGTTAATGGATACCACATCTGGCATCTCCTTCACCATATCCACGATGTTTCTGAAGCCCAGCTGTTTCAGGGGCATGGGATGCCCCAGCATTGAGAAGTAGTCCCGCTTCAGCTGATCGAGGTCCAAGCCCATCTTGGATGAAATAAGCAAGGAGCGAACATCCTTCTTCAGCGTTGCCAAAAGGTCTTCCTGGTTCATCTTGCCTGTGGACATCCAGAAAAACACGTCAAGAGGACAAACTGGTTTTTGACTCAACAGGCAACACTACATGTACCGGTACGGATAAAAAGATAGGAAACGTCAGATGTTTACAGAAAGTCAACTGAGGTCATAATATATTCGTTCCCCTGCAACCTTAATTGTTACCATGCTAGTTGATATTCCACGTCCTGCACATGGCTAAAGTTAGCTAAGACCTGGGAACCTCTCCCTCGGTTGAGCTAACACTATGTCGCATGTAGCAGCTGCAAATGTGATTGATTCATTACTGATTTCTTTAAAAACAGGAACAGTCGAGCCGATTTATGGAGTGAAAGTAATCTTACTCTAAAAACTCAGTGTCCTTACCACATTCTCTCAGTGTCACAAATTAGCCTCGGAGCGAACTCAGGGGCGCATGCGCAACGACTACACTTAGTCCGCGCGTGTGCTACGGTGTCATTGGGTAAATTGGGGTTAAACGTCAGACAACCGGAGAAGCCTGAGCTGAGGAAGCGTGGCCGCGTCTCATAACCTAGACGGACTCAAATGAATGTTTCGTTGGCTTTTGAATCACGTACTATTCCTGTTTAATGACCCTTGGAGATAAACCACTGCAGCTTGTTCTGCTTGTCGCAGACCCAGCTGACCTTGGTTTAGCCTCAGCTTAATTAAGGCTGCGCGAGGGAGGGAAAAACGTGAGTCAGCACATTCCCACGTTTAAGACTCCCTGACATTGTCCCTAAAGTAAACTCCGAGTAGCAGTCGCCTTGATGACGCTGGTTTTACTAAATACACACAGAGAAACAAAGGTTTAGCCATAAACACATCTGAATGCAGTGTGTGCGCTTCACTTGTAAAATGTAACCTTAATATCATAGAAAGAAAAGAAACTACATGTTGCAGAAATAAACAGGAGTAATCAAAAAACAGGAGACAGTTAAACCTGTACATAAATATTTGCCATTATACCGCGATTTAATTTAATTTAGTTTTCCGTTTGGCAGTTTCACAGTCATTAATGTTCACTGACTTGAAATTCTTTGAAAAACACTGACGTGGGATTCCTGTTGCCATGCGCCACTCCCACGTTCAGTCACCCATCCGTGTACTGTGTCTCCTGATCACAGTAGGCTCTAGTCACGGAGGAAGCAACTCACCGAAGCAAAGTCTGTATTTATGCTTCATGTCTTTTTACACTTAGACAGAAAACTTTCACTAAACCATCGCCACCCACCCAAGCCTCCCAGCATCCACCTCTCCTATGCTCCTTAGTGCAGAGCCTCCACCAAGCATGGAAAAGCCCTTCGGCGTCAACCTGCCGAGATCCAGAACAACGCCAAGGAAGGAGAGAGAGAGAGGAGCCACGGGGCCTCCCAGAAGTCACCGGCAAAAGGCATCGAAGGTGGGCCGTCTCCCTGAAGCATCGACAAAGAAGAAGGAGATTCCACAGAACGAAGAGGTGAAGTCGGACCAGGAGACGGAGGTGAAGTTGAAAACCACAGTGGTGGATATAGACAGCGTAAGAGACAATGAGGTTAAGGAGGAGAACCTGGGGCTCCTGGAAGCGGCAGAGCAAGACGACGGTGAGGATTTTAATTGGAAATGTGTGTCTTTCCTGGATTTATTTATACTAAACACTGTGGATTTTTACAGGGTTGAAGCGCAAGAGCCTGGGAGTGTTTGAGTGGATGCTGATGGTCTTCATCCTGGCTCTGGTTCTTCTCTTCCTGCCTTTCTCCATCTGGTTCTGTGTTAAAGTACGAACTGTACAGACCCCATGCAGAACAAACACTGTACAGAGAGTTCAATTTCTAAAACTGACAATGTGCAAAGAACTAGGGAAAGGATAACAAAGTTAATACATGCAGGTGGTGATGTCAAGATAAGGATTGAATTACATATTGAAGTCATTCAAAATTATAAAACACAAAACTGAAAAAAACAAACAAACAAAACGATCATTTAAATCAATGGATGACATTTTTTGAGCCATTATTGAATCTGTTTAGCATTAAAACAGACTATTTCAAAATGTACCTCTACATGTATTTTATTAGTAGTGAAATGTGTAAACAGCACAACTGGAACTGTATGATCTTCTACAAAGCCATAAAAACAAGCGGTAGCTGCTTGTGTTGTATGTCCATCGCTCTCATAGACTTTGACAGAAAGCTGTAATTCTGTTTGACAGATAGTGAGGGAGCACGAAAGAGCCGTGATCTTCCGAATGGGTCATCTGCTTCGTGGAAGACCCAGAGGACCAGGTTGGTACTGTCGTTTAAAAACTGCAGTTTATTAGGCTTAAAGGTTTTCTTTTGACCGTGGCAGTAGATTTTTTGCACTGTAGATATTGTTTGTCACAGCAGGAAAAGGACAGATGTAACTATTTTCATTAATTGACTGTCTTAAATGAAGTATCTCAGTGAGCAAAGAGACCAGAATAAAGCATTTGTTGTTGTTATTTAAAGTCAGTAAAAGGTCAGTTCTGTTCCTAGAACACAGGTGAAGGTTTCATATACCCTTCTCCCTCCAGGCCTCCTCTTCTACCTCCCACTCCTTGATGTGTGTTACAAAGTTGACATCCGTCTGAAAATGCTGAAGGTTCCTTCTCACACGGTACAGGACGTTGAAAACATCACACATATGGGAATGAAAATATAGAAAAAATGTAAACTGTGGTCTTTTTCCCCCACACGTGTACAAAGGTTGTGACTAAGGACTTGGTGAGGCCAGAGCTCAGTGCTGTGTGTTATTACCAGATTGAGAATGTGGCTCTGTGCAGCACAGCTTTGTCCAGTGTGACCACAGCGTTGCAGACTCTGGTCCAGGCAGCGGTCAGAGACGTTCTCGCCCAGCACACGTTCAGCCACATCCTGCTACACAGGAGGAGGATCGGTCAGCAGATACAATCAGCGGTTGATGCAGTCGCCTGCCGCTGGGGGATTCGCGTCGAAAGAGCAGACATGTAAGACTGAAGGTCCCCCACAGAGGTTCCCTCTGACTGTTGTGGATCAATAAAGAGAATTAAGATTGTTTTAGAAGAAATCAAAAAGCCAGACTTGTGGAAATACACATGCCTTCATTCCTCTGCAGACACTGATCAGAATGTGATTCATTGCGTACTGTGAACTTCCTGCTGACTGGTCTAGTTTGTGTTTTGATTTTCAGAGACGAGCTTAGTTTTCCTGTGGAGTTACAGCAGCATCTGGGTGCTGAGGCTGAGCTCAAGCGGAAACATCAAGCCAAAGTAAGTACCCATCCAACTCAGGTGCAGCACTTCAGTTGAACACTCAGACAGCAGCCTGTCTCTCCTGCAGGTAAAAGAAGCAGAAGGGGACAGAGATGCCTGGGAAGGCTTCAGGGCCTCCTTCCGTCACCTCCACCCTGCCCTGGTCCTTCCATTTTCCCCTGATCTCCTCAGTCTGACGTCCGACCACTCCTCGCTTCCACCACGCCCTCCTCTTCCTGTGGAAGGAGAGCGAGATGTGACAGAGGAGGAGACAGACTCTCCAATGATGTGACTGCAAAAAGATCAAATATTAATAACTGTTAAACTTAAACAAGATGGAAAAGTTCAGATTTTTGATTGCCTGTTATAACACCTGAAGCCGAAAGACTGCTTATCTCAGCACAATTTTAGTATGTGTATATCAGAAGATATCTTCCTTCAAGCGAAGTCATTGCTTGAACTTGAACTGGTCTACACCAGTGCATTTAACTCTGAATGATCTGGAGCCTTTAGTGTACCTATAGCAAACCTAGGCTTCTGTTCTAATTTTAAAATGTCAATGTTTTGATGAAGTATTCAAAAAACAATAGCAATGTAAAACGAAAACACTGCTGAGTCCTGATTGATTCGTTTTAATATCAATTTGAATATATTTATTTCAATTACCTGTGATACAGAATGGGCTCATATAAACGTGTACAAGTATAAAATGATGGGTTTAATATAAGATTGCATTAGTTTTGCCAACAAAATCCTACCAAGTCAGTCCAGAAGGGTCTAAACTTTATATTTTGTTATTTTAATGACAAAACGTACAGTATAAGGTTAAATGAAGCTACTGTATTTAAAGACATAATGTAGATGTAGATGATAAAAGCAACCTGATACTAGATGTATTAAATACTTGATAGTAGCAACAGACAGGGATACTTTTCTCCTTTTTTATTATCTGAAAACCTGTGAAATGATGCATAGGCTGGTAACATTTTCCTCTTTTCCAATATGAAATAAAACCTACAAACAAGGAATAGTAACATCTTTCTTTCTCTCAGACGATTAGTGTTTGCTAGACTTTCGGGTGCTGGTTGTTTGTCCGGTTTTAAGAGGTGTTGTCTTTGGAAGAACTGGCTGAGGTACAGATAAAGTCACTGGTGGTGAGACAGGTGGTGGTGTTTTCTTAGTCTCTGTGGAGTAAGCAGGAAAAGACATGAACCATCTCTATTCGTAAGCCGAGTCCCTTCTTGGTTAACGTTAAATTACTTTTTCATACTTTCAACAATCTGGGGCTCCAGACTGGGACGTCCCTGCAGTTGTCTCTCCAGATCCTGAATTTTCTGCAACGCAGCCTGTAGGGCTTCCTCAGCTTTCAGGGCTCGCTGCTCAGCTGCCTGGACCCGCAGCTCTGAATCACTAGCAAACATACAAAGATGATCCATCAGGTGCCACATGCCACAATATGTTTAAAAATACAGTAATAAGCTCACTATAGCTCCTGCTGCAGTCTCCCTACTGTGGTCAGATCATCAAAAGCTTTCTGAGCCTCATCCGTAGCTGGAGACACAACCAGCTCATCAGTCTAAGAGACAAGCAGATCATCAAAGAGACAGACAGAACGTTGAGTTCTGGACAGTTCTACAACAGAAATGTTAACTGGCTGACCCCACACAGGTGGACATTACTCGCTCCCAGGATTCTATCAGTGATATTTCCATCGTAGCCGATCAGCTTCACCACTGGTTTTTCACAACCCAGTAGCTCCACCTGCAGGACAATAAGAAAAGCAAGAGCGTTAGGTTCATCTGGTCATAGAGTAATTAACACTAAGTCCAGTTTAAATGATCCACATAAGCTCCAGATCTAACTTTTTATTTTTTAATGTTCTTCAAGGATGATGAATTAATATTTTTTATTATGTTTTGTGTCCTTCATAACCATCATCATAATTATGATCAGATTAGTTTGACTGGTTTGTAAGTTTGTAAGATGTCAGCTAACATCACATATGTGGTTCACACAGTAATATCCAGAAGGTCCTATATTAGCAATGCAATGTTCTACAAGTTGTTCTCTACAGTAATTCCAAACTCACGTCTCTTGGTTCTGCTTCAGTCTCAGTTCTGTCGCTTTCGGCCTCATGGCTTGTTTTATGTTCTGCTGATTCCTTTTGGGTGACCTGTAACTAGACACACCACCGTGATATGGTAAACAGTTTAAGGCGCTCGTCAGCTCGTCAGGCTGATTACAAAGGTTTCATAAACTTTTCCTTGCCACTGTATTTATGCTTATAGTTTGACACATTCGTGTGTGGTTCATTTGAGTTGAATCTTTACCCGAGTCTCCGTGTTGATCGCTGGATGGACCTGGACATGACTCCCAGGAGCAGGTTGCCTGCTGGGCAGCTCACCAGGACCAACTTTCACATCTGAGAGAAGGATTGTGCAGGTCTCCACCCATTCAGTGGCCTCCATCTGATGAAACACACATACAGTAGGTTTGTTGAGTTAAGCTTAACGTTACTAAATGTTTGACAAATGTTTGTACTTCAGTGTTGTTTGACCCACAGAAATTATATACTATGTGTACACACAAGTGTTAAAACACTGTTACTTTGATACGTGTAATATAATATAGTCCTGATATTACTCATGACTGAGTGAATGACTGCTTTTATTTGTCAGGTCAATGTTTACCTGCAATTTGGTGCATTCGCTCTTTTCGTTTTCACGCTTATCTTGATGCAGGTTTTGCGAAATCTGCTCCTCCAGAATCAGCTTATAATAGCTAAAGTAAAAACAACATATCTTGACGAGTAAATCCCACAGAGAACCTGTATGAATCCTTCCTAGTCAGTTCAATATAATAGCAACTCTACATACTCCATCTGTTATCACATGTCTAAGGAAGTTATCAGTGCACTCAGTTCTAAGCTGACTCATTTTACTACACACTAGACGTTACCTGCTGATGTACTTTGAACAATAATCCAGTTTCTCAGCCAGCATTTTAGCATTCTCATCCAACGTTTGTAGACATATATTTTTAGTGCAGAAATGCTTCTGTTGGTTCTGGTCCTCGCTATGATCAGGTACCATGAGGAGTAACAGATCCAACATCCAGCGGGTCTGAGCCATGTGGATAAATCTGACCTGGAAGGAAAACAAAACTCAAGACAGAGTTTATCACTGGAAGAGGACTAACAACATATTAGTGTATGGGTGTTAGTCTTTTCCCTCACTTCTCATCAGACAACTCTGTAGCTTCATACATGTAAGTAGTTGTAAAAAAAAGAAAAATATTGTTGCTTTAAACACCCTTTGTGCTTTGATGGTACTCACTTCCTCACTGAGTCTCTGGTTCTCACCATTAGTGAAGTTGGACAGGTTGGTTCTGAACTCCTGCACTTTTTCTAACATCTTCGCTGCCTTTTTACTGGAACGACGGTTTAAGAATAATCACAATACAATATTTTCATTTCTGTTTTAAAACACCTCTCATAAACATATTTCCTTTATGCACAATATAATATGTGGATATATGAAGCATTTATAAACATCATACTATATGCCAGGATTGGTTTTATCCCTTTTATTCTCAGTCTGCATGCTGGAGATGTTAAAGGCTTCTTCTGCTAAACTCTGCCAGGTGTGTAACTCCTTCTGCAGGTTCAGCCAACCAGGGACAGACACCATTTCGTGCCGACCAATCACTGCACCAAGTTTGGGAACCCAGGACTCCATAACACAGTACAGTGACATGATTTGTTTGTGGATCCCTAAAACAAAATGGCTGGAATCAACACCTTAACCTACGGTAGTGGTTCTGGATCTGTCAGCAGGTCTGTTTGCGTTTGAACAATAAACAATTAAAACATTATATCTCTCACCATTCTCTCCGCTAACTTGCGCACCCAGGTCTTTGAAGAACTCAGGTAGCATCCATTCTAGCTCTCTCAGGACCTGGTGGCCTCCAGGAAGTTCACCGTCATGAAACGAGTGTTTTCTCAACAGTCGAACACTCATATTTAACCATTTCTCCTGGACACTAGCAAGCTCACTCAGTGTTTGCTGGCACCTAAGCAGATCCTCACCTTCATAGCGCTCACACTGGAGGGCCAGAACCTACAAAAAATGAGAAAAGTGTGTCTGATCTGAACATTTTCAGGGATCCACAGTGTTTTTATATAAAATTTTTATATAATCAAAAACAGTAGTCAAGCCGGCAGTTTAAAGGACATAAAATATTTTATCTCAACAATATATTGAAAAAAAAAACACAACTCTAGTTGCCAAGCTAATGCTCATCCCTGCTCACCTAACACCTACAATACACATATTTTTTCATGTCATTTCTGGTTAGTAAAACACTTTTAAACAGAGTAACACGTGATCACATCTACACCAATATGTAATAAAGCAGCTGAGACATGTCTGACAGGAAACAGCACGGATGGGATCAGATTTTCAGGTATCAGATGCAGTAAAGTATATGAGACAGATAAAGATAAAGATGACAAACATCAGAGTTAACACCAACAATCACTGTGAGAAAACACACTAAATATTTGTACATTCTTACATGTGACCACTGCTTCAAATCTTCATGCATCTTTTCCAAGGATATGTTTGGATCAGCACACCTGACAATTGAGAAGAACACCTGCAGTAATGGCAAAACACTACATCGTACTGAAGTGAAGTTTTAGGGCAGGGTTGGAAACGTGTATTAAGTATTCATTGGACTGGTGGTGCTTTATATTTGTAACCTTCTGGCCATTCCAACCTACTTGTTTTGAGTGGTGCAGAACGTGAGCCACTTGACAATGCCTTGCTTGATGGTGCTGATTTCTTCACACTGAGCATGTTCAGTCTTCTTCAGTTGGGATATGAAAGCAGTCAGCTGCTCTTCCCAATTGTCCAAAAGCTTCATGATGACATTCAAATCATGTGTGTCCTACAGCAGGATGACAAACTACACCGTCAGGTCAGTAAGACATTCGGCCTCGTCTGGGGCATTTAGTGTTGTTTTGCCGTGTTGATTGTAGATGGTGTTAAACTGCAGACAGCATTGTTACCTTCGAAGAGAGGTAAAGGATGCAGTGCTCTGCGGTCCTGAACCAGCTCTGCTCGCAGATATGCAGTCGACTGACCAGCTTTAGCTTCTTTACACTGATAACCTGACAATTACAAAAACATACAGTACAAAGTTCCCTTCAATTAAATTTAGCTAATATTTCCAATATTTGATGTGTGCAACATAAAAAGTTAAAATAAAAGTTATTAATATCAACTTTCACAACGCTTTCATTTCTGTTTTCTGTATGTAGAATAACACACGTCACCATAATAGCAGAAAGGAAATGGCACACACACCTTAAGGGCGAGGCACAAGGTGACCTGGCTCCAGCAGTCCCTCTCCTCAGTAGCCTGAAGCAGCTGGGCCTCGAGGCGGCTCCTCTGCAGCTCATACAGCTCATGGTAACCCTGGACCACGCTGAGAAGAGCACATGGACTATGTGAGAAGGAACATTTAGGCACTTTGTTTTGCTCTGAATGAATGGTCACTAGAAAATGAGAAACTGACTCTGAGCTGCTGTGAGTCTGATCGAGCGCCTTGGCCAGCTGCTGATGAGCATGTTCTGCCTGATGGAAAACAAACGCGTCATGGTCTCTGATCTTAGACATCTCTCTGTAAAGACAATGGATGTCCATGAACAAATATACTGTACAATACTTGATTCACCACATCCTAAAAGCCTGACCCAGATCTACATACCTGCTGAGCTGCTGGATGGATGTCTTTATGTGGTGAATTTCTTCAGTAAGCTGACAGTCCAGAGCCCGCTGCGCGATCACCTCGGTGTGTAGAGCCTTCAGGCGAAAGGGAATTCGCTCCAGCAGTGACTGGTAGCGCTGTCTAGAAACATAAACACAAGTATTGACAAGCCTCCCAAACTAACTCAAAATATGTTTTAGATTAAACTTTAGGTATCCAAAGAATTTACATATTTGCATACAGTTTCACATACAGCAAATTCAAATTTCCATTATGTCGCTTTAACCAGTTTAACTACCCTCGTGGTCACGTATGCAGTTCTTTACCTGAGCTTGGCAAGCAGCTGTCCCCTCTCAGCACAGCTCACGCTGACCTGCCTGATCAGCTCATGGAAAACAATGTTGTAAATGTTCTGTTCATCTTGCACAAGCTCCAGCAGTCCTTCCATCTGTAAGACAGTAAACCCAACTTGCTTCTGCTGTATGTTCCTTAATTCTACTGTACGTGACGTAAAGGCAAAGGGACAGAGCCTGTGTAGTTTCTGCTCATCTGTCTGTCAACCTGTGAGAGCTCAGTCAGCTCCTCACACTGCTGATCTACTCCAGCCTTCTCTAGCATGTCGTCCATCATCCTCATCAGCTGGACAGCCTCTAATCTGCCGCTGGGCCTCCTGGAAACACGCAACATGCAAAATCTTCTTACTACCTTGATGACATTCATTCCCCACCTGTTAGTGAGTAGTTCTACTCCTTTCTATTACTAAACCATTGTGTTGCTGAACTCACAGAGATGGAAAGGCCCGTAGGTTTTGTTCATCATCGCGTAGCTGCACTGTGAATGCACTGATAAAGACAAGCAACATGAAAGTTGGGAGACAAACTACATTTCAGTTTGAAAATGTAAAAAGAGTGAATTGATATAAGAGTTAAGAAAGTGGATAATCATCATGAAACACACTCACTCCTCGTAAAACTCCAGACTTCGCAGTCCTTTGTTTGTCACAATGTGATAGTCTTCTGGAATCAGACTTTCTGAGATAGACAGGCCCTGAAAGACATGAGACAAAGAGAACATGATTTTTACCTCATACTGTAAAACAAGCAAAGCGTACATACGGTAAAGCAGCGTACCTGAATATCACCACTGCGACTCTTGTCAGTCAGTGGTGGGAGGGATGCTGTCCTTCTCTGGGTTACCATCGCATCGCAAAGAAAAGAAATATCTCTGTACAGTACATGGGAGAAGGGAAAAATGCATGTTTGGCCTATACAAAGTAAAAATGAAAACTACTATGATGGTTTTGTGTCAACCTGTCAAAAGTTCCCATTCATAAATGCTGCGGTTGCACTTGGTCTAACTAACCTGCCGGCTCCAGTTAGGGAAGGTGGCTGCTCCAGAAAGTATTTGTATTTCTTGCGTCCGAATGGGTGATGCCAGACTGCATCCGGCCGCCTGACTCCACAGCCCTACGACAGAGTTACATTGTTGACAATGGTAGGAATTGATTGCAGCCACACAGAAACTGTGCTTTGAGACAGTTGGGTGTTAAATGCACCTTGCAGTGGCGATGACGTGCACTGTGTCCCACTGTGCTGCTGAGGCTGACCAGCAGTTCGTCTGGGATGAGCTGGTCATTGACAGGAGGGTCTATCGCCCTGTTCTCCACTGGGTTTGTTACAACTTTGGGTGGAAATACATTTTCACTGATCATCAGACGGAAGGAAACGATTTTTTGGAATCTGGACTAAATGTACGCATCTTCAGTTTAAAAAAATGAGTTAGATACAGAATTATATGCAGCTGCTTTCCAGAGGCAATAGTTTCAGTTGTTATTGTTGTTTTGATGTTATTATTAATTTAAAAAAAGTGAGCTTGTATATAAGTGTGATTGAATGTAACTTATCTAAATGTTGAATTGAGTAATCCATGAGTTGCTTGAACTTATTACACAGTCTGCAGTGGCGGAATGCTCATCCTCCGTGTGTTAGCCTAGCTGTCATGCTAGCCCCCCCCGTCCGTAACCTCACCTCTGCGCTCCGTCCTCGACGAACTGGGCGCTGAAGTGGCTCTTACTGACCCGGACATCCTGGACTCGCGCTTCAGATCTTACACGAAGTATTCATGAATAAAACGGTCAAGGTCTGACTAAGTCATCCGGGCGATAAGCTTCGTTTAATCGCCCAAATAGGGGTTTCATGTCCACTCCCCGCTGAGTTTCAACTTCCTGGTCGCGTTGCCATGGAAACGTTGAGTCGGACCAAGGGCAGTAGTTTCTTTTTAGTCATAAAATTATTTTCCCTTTGTCTTAAATATTTATTTTATGATTTATTCGTATTATGTCTAAAACTGCTTTTTATAAGCCACATTATAAGCAAAACACAAATAAATACATTATTTATATATACAAATAACCGTTTTATAAACCAAAAAACATAATAGACGAACTAGTCTTTACGTTGCATATTTAACATACTCAACATTAAGCTTATGAACTGCGACATATATTTTTGGGAATAATATGCAAGAACTGATGCCTGATTTCTAACCGACTCTTTTGACAGTTCCAGGTCCTGCAGCGACATCTAGCGGCCACAACTTGTCTCACGAGCCCAGTGTTTATCATCATTGTCACCTTGGTCTGGTTTCACTAATTAATTAATAAAGTAAAAGTAAGTAGTAAATGTAAGAAGCGACCTCCAGAAAAGCCAGGCTCAGGCAGAGCCGGTTTGGGTGAGTGGAAAAGAAAAGCAACAACAAAACAAGTTAAGTCATTCTTCATTCTTCGAAGAGCCAAACTGAGAAGCTCTACTGTACCTGATACGTTCTACTTTTAGAACTGGACTAATCACATTCAGTCAAAAGCGACTCCTGAAAGGTTCAGTAGAGCAGGTGTGGGTACGTCGAGGGCAAGGGTCCCACGCTGTACGTAGCACCACCCCACTGGCAAACTCTCCCAAGGAGGGTGTGAGATGCTCAGCTCCTCTAATCAAACTCCTCTCCAGGAGCCTTTCATGGGCTTTGAAGGCTGGACCACCCTGGCGGTTCCTTGAACCCGGCTGTATGGTAGAGTCAGAGGGCCCTTAGCTCAAAGTACCCGCAGTAAAACGGTGTGAAAGGTAGGGCCTTTATCAGAACACACACACACTGACCCACACACTCTCTCTGATTGGACTGAGATTTCGCCTACAGGTAAATCCTCAGGCCTCTGTCGAGCTTCCCCATGAGAGAAATACTCACATCAGCTGCATTCACAGCACGCAGAAAACTACAACGCTCTCACATCAGCCCTGTCGGATAGTTGTCGGGGTCTGAGGCAAAACAGTTGCAGAGTTTGGCTCACATGACGCGTTCTCTTTATATTGTTGTTGTTGTTGTTTGTTTGTTTGTCCCAGCCCCGTCGAGCGCCGTGCCGCGGTCTTCAGCTGTCATTGCAGGCGCGATGGAGCCTCTTGCTGGGGCATCAAGTGGACCTGGAGGTGACACAGACGCGTCGGCGGGCGGAGGCAGACGCAGAGGATCCGCGTGTGATGACGCTGCAGCGGAATTAGCGGGATGGTTTTCGAGCGCTATGGACTATGGATTTAGTTCGTTGTCGTCTTTTTCAGTTACTTTGCTGCACAGTTCTCACCTGGTCGCTGTCTGTGCTTGATGGTGAGTGAACGCTTTATGTTATCTCGTCCGTTAATTCGCTTAGTTTCATTTCTCGTCACGTGCGGGTCCAGTCTGTACACTTTGCATATGACTATCAAAGTAGAAAGTTGCTGTTATTCCCATTTACAAACACACAGCAACTATAGTCAATCAAAATCCGTTTGCTTTATGAAAACTTTGATGCAAAAATGTCCTTAAAGTGAATCGAAAAGCAGGCGACCTGTTGCCAGTGTCAGGCTGTTTCATGGGCTGATGTTAAACACTCCATGGTTGGAATTTCAATTACTAGACTGAGGTGACATCATTGCCTGTAGCGAATTTCACACACATGACTGAAAAGCTAAAGATGACTAAAGGACACCCAACAAAGGGTGAGATGTGGAGGTGGTGGGGGTCTGGGGGGAGGGGGAGTGATAAGGGGATGCACATTGTGTCGGTTGTGGTTGTGCAAAAGTCCTCTTATCTCCACCGACACAAACTGTCTGGCAGATACATCAGTCCAGAGGAGATGTCAGACGCCCCACGTGTGCTATTCAGGGTCCTCCAGATAGGACCAAACAAAGACCCTCAGAAGTTATTTGCATATGAAAAAGCCGCGGTGGCAGCCTGCGCGCTGTGGGACGGGATGTGTGCTTGGCTGGAGATGTGTGTCTAAAAAGCGCAGGAGGCCTGGTTCTGCATCCTCTGAACTCAGCATCAGGCTGACCACCGTCATTTAGAAGGCTCCATGTTAAATGCTACGGCTGAGACTAATGTGGACATATGGTCAGAACATCACATCATACGCCCCCGGAGACTGAGTCCGAGTCTAGACAAGCATAAGCTGCAGCTGTCTGTGGGGTTGCTTGACCTCCACGAATGACAGGAGACGCCTGAGCTGATGAAGAATGGGCACCGTGTGTAATTGTGCTCTTGAGGGATGATTGCTGTGCTTGAATGTTGGGACATATCTGTTCATATGAGCGTAGCAATGATTCATAATGCTGTCAAGTTCTTCTTGTACTCTTTCACACAAACATCTCCGTTTACGCTGAATATTCATTACTTTCAAGTGTCTTAGAATTGCGGCGCAGTTTGATTGTCATCTAGTAGAAGTAGCACTTGTTCATCGGCTCTGGAGCCTCTTTCCTGTGGAGTCATGGCTGTGTGTGCTCCGATGCATACTTCATGGATTATGAGGAGCTCATCTCAATCAAGCCGTGGCTTCCTACATAAATAAACTGTAAGGCCTGCAAACCGCCTAAACATACAGTAAATTCACCAAGCTAAACCGTGGAGCCCCTGTATCCAACAGTTACGTGTGCACATAGTCTTTGAATGAAATGAACTTGAAGGAGGGTTAAGGGGGAAATGTACGTATTTGCCTAAAATGCTGTCTCAGAGATTTGAGAAATCTAAACTAGAACAATGCTGCTGAATCTTCAGCATTTTGGAGTAAAGGAGTTAATGCATAATACTGAAAAATAATGTACGCAGTTACCATGGCAACGAGCCACGACGCCTTGAGAGGCCCTTGTAACGACAGCTGTCTTTTTCTCATCAAAGTCAAATAGGGATAATGTCGTTGAGATCATGTGTGCATTTAAAGGCGTACGGGGATTGTTGGCCCTGTTCTCTCCTGAGGAAAGGAACTCGAACTTTAATAAAGCTGCTGGGTTCTACTAATATTTTGAAATGTGATCTGCTCAAAGGCGCATCCTCTGACTCGCTGCCTCCAGCTGTGGGCCTGTGTTCTCCAAATCCCTGCCAAAACCGAGCGATATGCAGGAGCCGCGGGGACGGCTACTCGTGCTTCTGTGTGCCGGGTTTCCAGGGTTCTCGCTGTCAGATCGATGTAAACGAGTGCATTTCACAGCCCTGCAGGAACGGAGCCACCTGTGTGGACGGAGTGGGCAGGTTCTCCTGTCTGTGTTCCCCGGGGTTCACGGGTGAGTATCGAATCACCAGAGAACATGTAATGAATACAGTCTAAATCCAATGAATGAATTCTGAATTTGATGTCAGTATGTCCCTGTAAACAACGTGGACCCTCAGAATCTGGACGTGCTGTTCTGGTTTTAGATGTTAGTGTCTGCTGAACTGACAGATTCCTGCTGTGGGATAAAGTGAACATGATCACAGCCAGTCCACATGAAAGCTTTATCTGTGCAGCCTGTGCTCACCTGCCCTCTGACATCTGTGCTGCTTTGTTGTGTTCACAGGGGCCACTTGCGAGGTCCAGATTGATGAGTGTCAATCACGGCCCTGTCTCAGCGGCGGCAGTTGCCATGACCACGTCGGTGGCTTCACTTGCACCTGCCCGCCCGGTTTCCAAGGACACCGATGCGAAATCAACATTGATGAGTGCCAAGAGCAGCGATGCCAGAATGGGGCTCTGTGTATAGATGGAGTGAATGAGTAAGCAGCCCAGACCCAGTCCTACGAAACAAACCGTTTCAACTCAGATCCATGAACGCAAGCTGTCAACGCTGTAAATAACCTCACTCAGTCATAATGGTCTTATTGTGTGGTCGCCTCAGATACAGCTGTGACTGCTCTCTCACAGCCTTCACTGGCAGACACTGTGAGACCCCCCCACCACCGTGCAGCTCACAGCCCTGCTTCAACGGCGCCATCTGTGAGGACGACCAGGGAAACTACACCTGCCAATGCTGGCCAGGTAAAGAACACAAAGCGAAGACAAAGCGTCTGAATAAAAGTGTGTGTTTGCATGTGTCTATGTGCAGGCGAGTGCATCCAAAACAAAATCCAAACTCTGCATTTCAGGGTTTGAGGGGCGTCAGTGTGAGACCGACATCAGCGAGTGCATTAGCAGCCCCTGCATGCACGGAGGCCGCTGCATCGAGAGGTCGTGGCAGGTCCTGTATGGCAGCGAGCCTCTGCTGCCAGAGCGCTATGACCAGCAGCACGCTGCAGGCTTCGTCTGCGGCTGTCCTCCAGGAGCAGCAGGTAGCATTTTCTGATCAAGCTTTAATGTTTTGCTCCTCAAATTCCTTCTGATGGTTGGGCAGCAGGAATTCCAGTACCGGGTGCTGCTACCAGCCCCAGCAGAACTCTGCTGGAGTCCCAGAAGGTTCAGACCCGGCACCGTGGACAGAGGCTTTGGTGAACTCATCATGTTCAACGTTTTAGCGCCCCCCGCTGGACATAAAAAGAACAGCAAGCCAGAAGCTAAATCATTTTCCAAAACGGCTTATGCATCAATATAAACAAAACAAATGAACTCAGCTTTAATTTGAATGTAAATGAAACTGTCTCTGCTACAGAGGAGTTAACATTGATAATACTGTTCCATATAATGATGATCATCTTGTGGATGCTCAGACTGCAGTGTTGCATTGTTGGGTGTCACACTACTTTATACAGGTATAGCTTTTTAAATAGTTTATAGCTTTTGCTTGCACAAGAGTTGAGCTGTTGCCTGCTGAGCGTCGTGTTCTAAAAGCTGACTCTCTGCCAGTTGCGGTAGCACCCACTCAGTGAGGTGACCAAATAGCATTAGCTTAATCCCCAGGATCTGGCTTTGCCGGTCTCCTGACTGGGGCTATTCAGCTCTACGTGGCTGTGGAGACGTAGACGAGGAGCAGAGCTCACCTCCTCTGGGACGGCCTGTAAACAAACGACCATGGTGCAGATAGAAGAGTTTGGGGCTAACCGGGGGGACAAGGTGACGGCATGATGTGGAGATCTGCAGCATGGTTTTGGGGAATCTTGTTGCTTGGAACAGGTAACAACATTTTTGTGTGAATAGGTAATAAATGTATTGCATAATAGCTATTACATTTTTTCAATAAGAGGCTATAATACCTGTTATCATTGTTTTCCACACTTGGCAAGGCTTAGAAAAATTTGGTTTGGTTTAGAAATTTGGTTACAAATTTCTAATGCAGAGAGCAAGATTTTGCACAAACACACAAGGGAGGTTAAAAAAGTAACACACACACAGATAAGTCAAGTGTCTCTGTGCAGCTTAGTAGTCAGTAGTTTGGTGAGGATACGTGTCTGCGTGTTGTTTGACGAGACCATGGTCCCTATTACTTCAGCGTCCGATAACAATGACAGGAGCGAACAGGAACTATGGACATAAAATTATCTAGTGTAAAACTCTGCGTTATGTCCGTTGTTTTCTACTCCAGCAGTCATTATGCAGCTTAGCGACGTAAGAGCCCAGCACGAGGGCACGAATGTGACTTGACTGGTAAACGCACAACAGGAAAGAATAAGGACAACAGAAGAACACTGGTCCTTCACATGTGTTATCGTGGTTTTGATCTGCGGTCTCATAGTTTTACTCTACTCTGCAGGTTCCCTCTGTCAGGAGGTGATAAACCAGTGTGACCCCGGACCTTGCCAGAATGGGGGCAGGTGTGAGAGCCATGCTGGAGGCTATACTTGCCACTGCCTCAGACAGACTCCTGATGGGATCGTCTATGGGGGCGTACACTGCGACGTGAGGCTGGTGGGCTGTGAGGGCCACGAGTGCCAGAACCGAGGCTCTTGCTCTCCTTTCCTGCTGGATGGGACTCATGGCTACACGTGCTCATGCTCAGCTGGGTTCACTGGGCCCTTGTGCAAGACTCCCACCACGTTCTCCTTCGAGCGCAGAGGCTACCTGCTGCTTCAGAGTCCCCTGGTGGATGCGGAGATCTCTTGCAACATCACTCTCAGCTTCAAAACAGTTCTGCCCAGAGCTGTTTTATTCCGACAGAACAGCAGAGGGCTGCTGCTGAGCCTGGAGCTGGAGGGGGGACAACTTCGACTCACGCTGAGGAAGGAGGCCTCTGCTGAAAACCCTATTCAGGTTTTGGAGATTACCCACAATGTTGCAGATGGAGAGTGGCATTCTGTAGAGGCTGTGCTTGCAAACTGGGTGCTCAGCTTGAAACTCTTGGATCATGCTGAGAGATATGCGAGCCAGGCATGCCACCAGGTGGCCCTAGTCCAGAGCACCCTGGCCGGACCGGTGTCCCCTCCTCAGAACACTTTTATTGGAGGAGTGCTCCAGGAATCGCACGCTCCCAGTAACCCTCCACTGCCAGCATTCATTGGATGCATGCGGGATGTGTTTGTGGACTGGCAGCTTGTGGTCCCTGAGGAATGGCGGAGGGACTCTGCTGTTAACGTGTCTCCTGGCTGCAGTCACAGGGACCGCTGCCTGGACGTGCCTTGCCAAAGCAGAGGGCAGTGCGTGAACCTGTGGCAGAGCTACCAGTGCTTGTGCTCAAGGCCTTATGAGGGGCAGGACTGTGCAGAGGGTATGTTTACAGCTGTGTGATGATGAGAACACAGATTTACACGTGTCATCAAAGTGGGTTTTAATGTTGCTCAGACAAACGAAACGTTCACAGGAATCTTTAAGGTAAAAACAACCAGATGAACTGAGGGTGAAGTAAAGAGAACAACTCTAAGGGTAATTAAACAACACCTTCACTTACTGATGTGCAACAGAGGGTGAAGGAGCAGAGATGAGGACAGAGGGACAGATCCTCTTATCTGACAAGCTGGATTAGTGATGCAAAGGCTTCTATTCTCGACATGCAGCCACAGGCACCAGTCAGTAAGTTATGAAGGCGGCGATCAAAACGTCAGAGACTGAGCCATAAGGTTCAGGTTCCCCACTGAGGATATCTATAGCCTATCAAAGCAGATTACTGGTGGCAGCGTCTGAGTTTCTGTTTGAACACACACCTGCCTACTGTCAAAAGCTCTTATGTGTGTTGTCTCATTTTGCAGAGCACGTCACCGCACGCTTTGGGAGCGAGGACTCTCCCAGTTACGCTGCGTTCAGCGTAACCGACGACCTGGGCCACAACCTCTCCATCTCCCTCTTCCTGCGCACACGTAGGCCCAACGAGCTGCTCCTCGCGCTCGCCAACAGCAGCAGCCAGTACCTTCGCATGTGGCTGGAGGACGGCAGAGTCACGGTTCAGCTCAACCAGCACGAGCACCTGAAGGCGGACAGCGCCGTTGACGACGGGGAAGTCCACTTCGTGAGCGTAGAGGTGCTGAAGGGTCACGTGGAGCTGTACGTCGCAGGGCAGAAACAGGCTGACGCAGAGGTCGGAGCGGTCCACGTGGAGGCGGGAGATACGGTGTTCGTGGGAGGTCTGCTGGAGCAGAAGATGACTTCAGCGTATGGGGGATATTTTAAAGGCTGCATCCAGGACCTGAGGATCAGCGACAGGAGACTGCAGTTCTTCGGGCTGGACACGTCCGTGAGATCCTTTCCTCTGCAGCTCATGGAAAACGTGACAGCCGGATGCTCCGGGGACAACGCCTGCGCTGTGAGTAAAACGCTTGTTTTGAGCTTCTGTACCTAATGACAGCGAGTTCCCTGAAAGAATTACGGTTTCCCCCACGCAGAGAAATCCTTGTCTGAACGGGGGGTTGTGCTACTCCATGTGGGATGACTTCACCTGCACCTGCCCCCCCAGCACCGCAGGGCGGCGCTGTGAGGAGGTGCGATGGTGCGAGCTGTCGCCTTGCCCCGCGGACTCAGAGTGTCGGATGCTGAGCCAGGGCTACGAATGTAAGTACACATCTGCAAAATAACGGAGCGTGTGAAGCTACCGTACGAAGGCCCCGACCTGTCACTGCCCTCAGTTCTTCATTGAACCTAATCCTCAAACCTGGACTGTTGATTAAAGAAAGGCTCAAAGCAAAGGGAACGCCAACCCTCAAATGCTTCGCCCTGACTCACGTCCAAGGCTCAGGTCTGTGAAGTTCACAGCTCCTGTGACGTGAAGCCTTTAAGCACAGTCAATGTGAAAGTCTTTAACGCGGTTAAGTAGCATCTTGTAATGTGTAATGAGAATAACGTGCTCAAAAACAGGACATGACATTGACTAATCACGATGGGATGATGAAAGTAAAAACACATTAAGCAATGGAATAAATTGTGCTCCTATGTAACAGATGAATGAATGATGATATACTGTCTCTGTCTGAGGCCTTCTTATCCTTTTTTGCTGGGATTAGAGGTGATTTACTGTGGCGTCCGTCTGTAATGAAGCAAACAGGGAAAAGACTTTCTGTAATAAAGCCTGTTGCCCTATATAATAAATATAATAAATACAAACAAAATATGAATCGGTTCTGGTGGATAGAGTCAGTAGATAATGTGAAAGAAGCAGCCAAGGTACAGGTGTAACAGATGTTTCCTGCTAATCGTCCAGGCTATGCCAATGCGACTTTCCTGAACAACGGCACCGTGTTGTCCTACCGAGGAAACGGCCACATGACGCGCAACCTGACCAACCTGTCGCTTAGCCTGCGCACGCGGAAGCGCAACGCAGCGATTCTACACGCGGAGAAGGGCTCGGCATTCTTCACGCTCTCCGTCCAGGACGGCTTCCTGTTCACGGAGCTCCAGAGCAGCGCTCTGGGTGAGGCGGAGGGGAGAGAGGAGGCCGTGTCTACAGTGAGTCTCAGCAGCCGGAGGCTCGTCAGTGATGGCGAGTGGCACAGCGTCCAAGTGTTCATGGCAGCGCCGTGGATGCAGACCTCCCAGTGGACTTTGGTGCTAGATGAAGAAATAGAAGAAGCCAGCACTTCCAAGAGCCGAAGTGGCAACCTGGACTTCCTCAGGGAGGGGGTGGACATCTTTCTGGGGGACCTGGCCCCTGACGCTGGCTGGTCCCTGGCTGGGTGTCTGAGCACCGTGGAGCTCGGCGGCGTTGCCCTGTCTTACTTTGGCCCCTCCGAGGTGAACTTCCCACGCCTGCAGGAGGAGCAGTTCATCCAGACGTCCTTGCACCCACCGCTCACCGGCTGCTCTGGGGCCTCAGTGTGTGAGCCAAACCCCTGCTTGAATGGAGGTGAGTGCCAGGACCTCTTCAACTCCCACAACTGCACCTGTGCCGAGGGCTGGGCCGGGCGGCGCTGTGACTTCTTAATCAACACGTGTGCGACTAATCCCTGTGTCCACGGCAACTGCACGGTGAACGGGCTGAGCTACGAGTGCACATGCGAGTCTGGCTACGCAGGCGTGGACTGCGAGGAGGAGGTGGATATGTGCGAGAACCACCGGTGCGCCCACGGAGGCACCTGCCTGCACGGACCAGACCGGTACGCCTGCCTGTGTCCTGAGAACTACACCGGACTCCTGTGCAAGTACGTGGTGGATTAGAATTAAAAAAACGGGTTTAGTGAAAAATTAGACTTAGACTTGGCTTAAGAAAAGGAAACATGATTTCATGCACCAACATGATTTTTCTCCTTGAGCCTGGTTTTGTTGGTAAAAACAAAACCCACAAATAATTGCTCCAAAATTGCACAGAAAAAGAGCCGCGCCGCAGCACAAACAATCCCTTTACTGTAAATGTCTCCACGTCTCTGCCTCTGTTCAGCATTTCAACCGAGCCCACAGCGAGCGGCTCAGAAGCTGCATTTCTATTCTAGTGTCAGCCAGAAAAGGCCTCAGTCTGCTGCGGTGTCTCACTACACAGGGCTCTCTGGTTCAGAGCCAGTTTCTTTCCCCTGTCATCTAACGTTGCCTCAGAGAACCAGCAGGGGAACGCCTCCAACCATTTATCCTGTAAACACACAGCTTCTTGCATTTTGCATCTTTTGCACGACGAAAACCTTTGGAAGTGTCTCGCTAAGCAAGCCACCAGACAAGCTGCACATCTCGCTTTACCGGGAACATCTACGCTGTAAAGTTTTCATCAAAATGACTTCTTTTTGTTTGTCTCTGTCTTGTTTTTGCCTCTCCACCCCCCCTCCCCGTCTTTCTTTCCGTCTCTCTCCAGTGAGCGCGTTGAAGAAATTCCATGGTACATTGTTGTCAGAAATGTGTAAGTAGTTTTTTTTCTGCACCTCTCAGGTGTTCCCAGGTGTTTGTTTCCTGTTAGATATTTGTCTTTCAACCGTCATGTACCATGTCTCCAGTTTTCTTGTTGAACAACGTGCAACAAAATGCCAAGCAAAGCTAATATTAATGCTCTCCCTGAAATTGTTTCAAAATGAGACACGCACGGTTTCACGTGAGTGACAGCTGCACTTCAAAATGATTCCCAGCTTCTCCAACTTCACCCACGAAAACTGAACACTTTCCAGAATGAAACGCCAGTGTTTTGTAACCACCGAGAGATCAGTTTCAAGTCGCTAGGAGATATATTATTGCAATTTTGACAGAGCTGCTGCGCTTCAGGCAAACACAGTGTAGAACATATGCGAGGTTCTTTCGTCTGAGTGCACATGATTCACCATCCCACTGTTTCCAGAGGTCTTTAATCTTATTATGGCGCTCGGCCTCTAAGCCTCTTGGGGTGAGCAGCGGGAAGCCGAACAATGCCGCTCATAGCTGACGTTCCACTCGGCTTCGCTTGACCTGAAGCCCTCCGTGTCTCGGATGCCGTGGCAGTGAATTAAAACACAAGCAGGAAGTAAGTCTCGCGTGTGTGCCTCTTCTCTAACAGACGGCCCAAGCTGCCAGTCTCTGTGTGCGGCGACGACACCAGGAACTACACCTGCTTCAATGGAGGCAACTGCACCGATCGAGAGCTTTCCTGTGACTGTCCACCAGGCTTTACTGGACACCGGTAGGAGGACGCAACAGAGATACCACATAAAAGCGCCAAATACAGTAACTCATAATCCAGACAGAGATATTCAGTGTTAGCTGGCATCACTTCCTTCTTTCATGTTTCTTAATTCAAAGTCTGAATTCTGACTTAATGGATCATCAACTGTCTGCAGGTGTGAGCAGGAGGTGGATGAGTGCAGGTCCAACCCGTGTCTGAACGGAGGCTACTGTCGCAACCTCGTCAACAAGTTCATCTGCGTGTGTGACATGAGCTACGCGGGAGACGTGTGCCAGACGGATGTAAGCGACCTTTACTTTTACGTGGCGATTCTGCTGTGGCAGAACCTCTTCCAGCTGCTCTCCTACCTCATCGTCAGGCTGGACGATCAGCCAGAGGTGGACTGGGGAGGGAACGAGTGAGAGCGTGTGTGTGTGTGGGTTGGATTTGTTGCTTTGTTCCAGGCATTTATCAGCAGCACAAAGTAGGGTTTTCACTAACTTGACAAGAACGTCGCAGTCCCACAGAGCTGTTTCTGTGCCTTAAAGTTAGACTCTGGTAATCAGAAGCACTTTATTTGATAGAGTTCATAACTTTAACTTCCTCAGTAGCTCTAGATCATAGATAGCAACCAAGAAACTCAGTAATTATCTTAATTATTTGGTCATGTTTGCTTCTTCTTCAGACTAATTTGTCATTTCTTCTGTTGCTGGACTAATGAATTAACCAGATAATCGCTGTGCAGCATAGTTACAGTGGGCTAAACGGAAGCAAAGCGCTTCTTGGTGCAGTGAGGATCTTTATAAAATATGTTATTTATAACAGCCTGAACTGGATTTTGGGAGCATCGTGCGTCGGCGCGTGAACTATCAAACCAAGTGTTGTAGTAACAAAAGCAGCTAGAGGGGCTAGAAGACGACAAGGTGTCTCACTTTGTTCTCCATGCGCGTTCAGAGCCTTGTGGTGACTGACTGACTCCTGTGTGTAGTTTTCTACCAGAGACGAAGCTTCTGTCTCTAAACCTTCCTGCGTGAGGCAGATATTTTAAGCCTAAACTCTCTGCGGCTCTGTTTAAACACCTGTGCACCTGTGGTCAACATTTTCTAACGCTCTGAATCGCTGCTCTTGTCAGTTCTTCATGCTAGATTTTCCTGTGTTTAGTTTGTCGTCATACATGTGACTTTTGTTTTGTCTTTCCCCAACATGTTGTGTCCTGTTTCCATTAACTCCAGTCTCCTTCTGTTACTGTCAAATAAAAACAACTTTCTTATCAGCTTTGATTTGTTGTCTGTCCTCTTTTCATCTCTTTCTTCCGTAATCAAACATTTTCATTTTCCTCCATCTTTGCCTTAGTGCAGCTTCAAATGAAAATGAACCAGTTTCAGTCATTGCATCATTTCCTAACTGTGTGTGTGTCTATGTAAAGAAGCGGAGATGCAGAGATCAGGTGGTAACCATGACAACCAAACATAGACTAGATCTAATATTTCTTAGCCCGATGCAGAAGCACCTCCCAGACAAACAAATTCCTACAGAATGAGTGGACGCGGACTGTTTCTGCGCGTCTTGCTGGGCTGTGGCCCTCATGCACATAGCATGGGACAAATTACTAGACTTTAGTAGTGAGTTATTTCAGTGACCAGTAGGAGGGATGTTCACATACTTTTGACCATATAACACATATGAAGCTCCGCCCTCGTATGCCTGCCAACACTCTCCTGTCTTCCGTACGTGTGTGTGTGTGTGTGTGTCCTTTGCAAGCGCAGCTGGTCCTAATGTGGAGAAAAGAGGACGAGGAAATGGGAGGCAGTTTTTCAGCGTCTCCACTGATGTAGCCATCCTTTGAGAGCCAGGGATGCAGAGAAGGAGAAAATGTGCTTCGCCAGCGAAAAAGCAGCATCGAGCGCTGAAGTGCAGTTTCAGCAGAGATCTGGTGGCATTCACAGAAGTTTGGTGTGCTTCACAGAAATGTATGAGGCAGGCACACACACACACACACAGCAGGTTGATAGTGCTGACAGCAGGGAAGCACGGTCTTCATGTGTGTAGCAGCTCTGCTGAGGCTCCAGTGTGGCCTGCCGCGTACCTTAGAGACTGGTTAGTTAGACATTTCCGTGTCTGTGTGTGTGTGGCAGTCGGTGACTGATGGCAGGTCCTGGCTGCAGGCTGCTCTGGCTCGCTTGTGTCACACTCGCTCTGACAGCCAACTGTGCCACAGTGACAGGTAAGCACTTTCCAGGAGTCAACAAAGAACCTGTAGCGAGGCACAGAAAGTGTAATGTCTACAGTGTCGAGCATGGGCGCAGGAGTTATTTTTGCCTCAGGATACGGATGGTTGTATTTTTATTAGAATTAGGTTTCCGTGTTGATTGCTCCATGTAAAGTTTGCTGACTTCTGAGATTTTTTTCCGAGCCTGGTGCAACCTGACAAGTTTCAGCTCTGAGCTTTAGTTATGGAGATTGTGTCAGCGAGAATTTTAAGTGTCATGGAGTGATACCTCCAGCTGTTGTGCTGTTGGTAACCTTGTAGCAGACACCAGGGACTGATGTGAGTTCGTACACTGCTGCTTCGTCTTCTTCTGCTGTTTAATGAACATTAACAGTCACTCACCTGCTGTAGTGATCTGATTCTTCTTGATTCACTGGCTTTCGCTGCTGTGGTCAGATGGTGTTGATGGTGGGTTTTGGGTAGTTAACATCAAAAGCCTTGTTCAAAATGTATCTGAGCAGACGTCTCATGTAAAACAGCTTGAAAAGAGCCTTATGTGTTTATATGAGCTATTTTTGGTGGCAGTTTTTATCTGGTAGTGTTTGCCATGTATGTGTTGACGGGATCAGCAGGCAGCATCTTGCCTGTGTGTGTGTGTGATCCTCCACAGATGAAGCGTGCTCCACGCAGCTCTCAGTTGGCCGCCGTGCTGGCGCCGTGGCTGGTTGGCGTGGCGATAGTGGCGATGCTGGGCCTGGCACTGGCCGTAGCCAAACTGCGAGAGAAGCGGCAGACGGAGGGAGGTCTCAGTCTGCAGCAACTCGAGGCTGCTGGTGGTCACAACCCGCCTGCTGAGCTGGGAAACACATCCATCAGCACGTTGGCAGAACGCGTGGAGCGCCTGGTGTAGTGTCATCAGTCAGGAGAGGAGTGTGTGTGAGTGTGAGGCAAACAGTGTGAGAGGGCTAGAAATACACAACGTAGCATGTGGGTGAACGTCTTTAAACTAAAACTAATTTTTATCTCAAACATCAATCGCAAGCCAACACTTTTCTCTCTCACCTCCCTGCAGCTGACCTCTGCGGGTTTGACCTCTGACCTCCTACTGTCCATCAGTCTGGTGTCTGTTGTTCTGCTGCTGATTCTTATTCTGACGTCCGTCGGGCTGGTGATGACGCTCAACCGCCGTGCCACCCACGGCGCCTACAGCCCGAGCCGTCAGGAGAAGGAGGGGTCTCGGGTGGAGATGTGGAGCATCACCCTGCCACCACCTATGGAGCGACTGATATGAGACGCAGGTAGTCATTCTAGTCATTAGAGCATCGTAGGAGCTGATGCCAGATGTGATACTGACTCGCACTGGAGCCACGTGGTCTAAAACTAGAGCTGTTTATTCACATAGCTCCAGCTGACAGACTGCGTTAATGTGAAGCGCAGAGCTTCATCCATTTGTGGTCAGAACATTGAATCTGTTGCAGTATTATTTTTCACAGTAGTCCAGAGATTAGGTCTTACAACCCAGGGATACTATTTATTACATACATGTTTATTACAAAACGATTCCTTGTTTCGTGTCTGTGTGCTGAAGTAATGCCGTTAAGAGCTCTGAGCACCAGTTGCACTACTTTTTAGTTTAGTGAACTGCATCCTTACTATTAGAATCATGTACATACTTTGGTTTATTTTGTTTATTATTTTGGACTTTTTCATACAGTTAAAGTCCATTTTTATTTATTTCATCTCTACAAATTATGTCCTGTGTAAGAATTACGCTTTACTTTAATATGTGGCCCTAACAATAAATCAGTACAATGATTTCTGACAGAGATGTGCAGTTTATTGAAGTATTAAATAAACCAGACTGTTATTTGCTCAGACTGGTCAAATTACTGCTGCGTTCCCCGTTGGTGCCAAATCCCCATCATCACATCCAATCAAAGCTTGGTTATGTTTTGTTCAGACATGCAGAGCCGCTTGGCTCTAATACTCCACGGCTCCATCTGTATTTTTTATTTGATGAAACACGAATTTCTTTCACAATATCCACCTTGTAAGCATAAATACATGCATTTAGACCCTGGATTATATAATAAAGTTGAATTATAATATTAACTAGCTCATTTGAAGTTAAAACAAACTCGTTTCCAAGTAATCCAGTTACAAGAGTCCTACACAGTAACCCGGGGACTAAAGTGGCTTCTTGGGGTCTGCTCAGTAATCTAGTCTAGGTTCCATGAAGCGTAACAAAAAGCAATGAAAACACATTTCGTTTTTAGGTTCATACAGCATTTTGGTCTACAAAAAGAGCCCAGACATGCATGAAACAATATAATTTAT
The DNA here is from genome assembly GCA_030770545.1 of Macropodus opercularis. Lineage (NCBI taxonomy): Eukaryota > Metazoa > Chordata > Actinopteri > Anabantiformes > Osphronemidae > Macropodus > Macropodus opercularis. The sequence continues at coordinate 6,717,821 of CM061092.1, forward strand.
TTTTAGCTCACAGTGCATACATTATGTGCAGCTGTACCAAGATACTCATCAACAGCACATTAGATTGACCTCAGCTGCTTGACTGTCGTTTTCTCTGCAACAGGAACATGCAAGTGTGCACAGAATCAGAACAAAATCATCATTACGACACCCAAACGAGGAACGTGAGACACACGTCTGCTGGCTGTGATATTCAACGCATTCGTCACTAGAGTGAAAGCGTCTGCGTTACTGGGCGGCTTAGTGAAAGTGATGTTGCTATTGTTGTAAAAGACTCCACAGTGCGTCGAGCTGTTACATGATCCGTCTCCTCCCACTCTCTCAAAACTTGCATTTTCATTTACCATATATCTACTAACAACCTCAGGCTCTACTGTAGCAGAGTACCGGGCACCGCAAGCCTGCAGACAACACGCTTCCCTGAAATTCATTACTTCATCCTTGTACAGCGTTAGTGTAAACGACACAAGCGTTTCCAATCACAGACGGATCAAGTGTCGGGTTTTCAGGACACAGTAGCCAAACAGTAGAAATGTCTTCCACATAAAATGCAAGGCAGATGACATGGAACTCACAACACCCAATGCAAGGCAAAATGTGTTGCGTCCATCGTGTTAGGTTTGACGTAAATGCAGAATACTGAAATAATTAAATATCAAGAGAGTGGATCAGATCTGAAAAACAAAATGAAACCATTTTGTACAACACATACTGGTACGTACATGCAGATACAGAAAGCATCATGTACAACAGAAGCAAGCATATCGTTCACGTTGCTTTTTTTATCTAGAAGGTCAAATGCTTTTCAGCATCAGTAACTACAAAGTACATTTTGTTAATATCGTCTCCACATTTTTTTCTTCAAAAATAAAATCTAAAACATTCAAATATTAAGTGTCTTTTTTAACAACAACACCAATTATATATTATCCATGTAAAATATACTCAAGCCTGCAAAATATATATATGTATATATATTTTCAGTTGAAAATAATTTTTATCATTATGAAATCAAACTGAGAAACTCGTCTGGGAAACATTTTGAACAGTTAACTCAGAATGAGCAAAAAGAAAAAGAGCACAAACTATAGATCTACTCATCAAACAGTACCTAAGTGATAACCCAAGACTTTCTCTTTTCAAGCTGACCGTCGTCTGCTCGACAGCAGCTGAAGCTCAAAAATAAAGCAGCTACAGAAACAATGCTAGTTCCCGAGGTCACCAGAGGTCAGTCCGTCATGTCCAGGTGGGTTCTGTGTCAGGAATCTCTAAATATTCAGTGCCCCTTTCTGAGAACATTGCATAGTCCACCTTAGCGTAATACTGTACCTTGCTATACTGGCTGTAACTCTACTACATAAGGCACCGCTTCCCTCCATCATTACCACGCACAGACACAACACAGCTCCATACTTATTTATTCGGGGGCGTGAGGTAAACTACTTTATTTGTAAAGTAGAATTTTGCACAGTAAGAAAAACTGGACTTTTTGATTATTTTCAATACTTGCATAGTAACTTAACATATTTGCAGTGAATAAGGCCAATAGAGAGGTTGATTTGGAGTCAGTTTTTTTCCTAAGCCTGATTCCTGGGCTTTTAGAAGCAAGCCAAAGACTTTATGAGTAAACTGTTAACGCAGAGCAGCACTCAAAAAGTGGAGAAATAGCTGCTATTAAAGTGCCACACCGACTGGCGTCTGGCATAAATCACAAGAACAACGAACCATAAAAGTAATGATCCTGACATAAGCGCACGAAAATAAAAAAGCTTTCTTCTTTTCCCTGGGTTTGTGGCGACGCAGAGAATGATGGGAAGCCGCAAACTCTGGACGCGACCATTTCCTCCACAGGAGAGTCTGCTGTGGAGATACTTTAGGCTCTGTGCACATTTCATCCACTCTCTGAGGAGAACCATATTGCTTCATTACAGTACAATCAACAACCACTGCCTTGTGTTACAGTGAGTGACTCTAGGAAGGACAGCGATCACATTTCCTCACGTGAGAGAAACATACCAAAAACATATAAGACAGATAAATTATGAAAAATCCCACGAAAACACCAAAACCCACAATGAATGAAGTGAAACGAGTTAAAACATCCCCTGGAAGTGACCATTTAAGAGTAAAAGAGTAATTTAGCATTTTACATCCTCATTAGGAACAAAGGGGCCGGAGTAGCACAGGCAGGTTAAGTATTAAAGCAGGAAAGTTGTGGTGTTTTCAGGGGGTATTTCCAGTATTACTGTCAATGTGAAATGATTGTTTTTCACATCGGCTTCAAACATCACAAGCTCTGCAGCAACTGGCTGCAAAGATCTAAGGTTGAGAGTGAAAGTCATAAAAGGCAGAAAACTAGGAGACAAAATGTGGAGAAGAGTGGGAATAGTTAAAAAAAAAGGAGAGATGAAGCATGGACACTGGCCTTTTCCAAATCATTCCTTTAAGGTTTGGACTATATTTGCATCTCTTCAGAGTGAAGGAAATGTCCTGAGAAAGTTTCTACATGCACATATCTTTATCTGGAATGCAATTAATTAAATCAGAAGCTTAAAGCACATCCTGTACATGAAGTGTTTTACCGATCCAGAGAAACACAGTACAGAGCTGTTAGAATACTATTAACTGTTGCATTTAACATCAGACACTAATATGATTACAAAGTACCTGTCATGGCATCTAAAGATTAAGACACCAGAGTATCAAAACAAATCACATGTCTATTTAAGGCATGGTGATAAAAACATCGTATCACACAGTGTATCATTAGTTTTAAAGGCCAGAGTGGACTTTTGATTCTAGTACCAGGGACTAATAACCGAGTATTATATCTTAATATACAAGTGCAAACTGAATTTGATCATGGAAAATGTGTTATTTCTAAATTCATGACCATGGACAGTGCCTGATACACAAATACGATTTTTTTGGAGCAAACTGAGGCTCAAAAACTACCAGCAACAAGCTGTGCTATGGGAAACTGGTGTAATCCTACTACCACGGCGGATTTGTCCTATGAAATAGGGCTGTTGGCATGTAAGGGGGTGCATGTGAGGTGGATAATAGACAGCACCAATTCATATCTGGACTTCTTCCTGCATGTAGCTCTCTGTTCTTGGCTGTTTGCATCAACTGTGTTGTAAGCTGACCCAATGATTTCATCTGAGACTGTAAGAATGACAGTTACGTTTTCAGTAGATTCATGGCCTTTCACAGACAGCGAGTCTTTGACGTCCCTTAGGACTCGTCGGTGGCTTTACCCTGGACCTGGTTGTGACTGTTGTTGCAGTGAACCTGCGAGAGCTGCAGGCTGGTGTGGACAACTGAGCTGAGGCAACACATGGATTCAATCTCCTCGAGGAGGCCTTGATCCCCTGAGCTATTACTCTGACCCAGACACAAGCCGAGCCCCAGAAGCCCCTCCTTGGACATGTCTTTCTCCCATGGGACCTGTATAGCTGACTTCTTGCTCCTCAAAGGGCTCCCGTCGCTCTCATGTTTGCTCCTTCTGGCATGCGCCTGCAGGGCTTTCTCCTGGTAGGACCGCACCGTCTCCTTGGACAGCACCTTCCTCCTCAGGACGCCTGTGGAGGAAGTTTGGCTCTGGGTCTGAGGCGGCTCAGTGCTGGTTTGAGGGTCTGAGATGGTCCGAGAGCGACCCGTGGGTTCGTCAGAATAGTCTGGTTGAGAAACAGGTGCTGGAGAACTGTAGGTGTGACAGAGAGTGGGTGATGGCGGCGTTTGTCTGGAGGAAAGTACCGGTGAGTAGGACAAGCGAGAATCTGGTTGACGTCCTGAAGGTTGAGAGCAAGGGATTTGGTCAGAGTTGGATCGATGAGGCCGCGATGGGGACTTAGAGATGTCAAAGTCCTGGACTGGGGGAGTGGTGGTGATGACTGGCACTGAAGGAGCTGCTGCGTTCTTTGACATCTTTAGGCTGCTCTTGTTGGGCTGTCTTCTTGGAGAGGGTGGAAGGTGTTTCCCGTGGACCGCGCTGTCGTCCTGACCCATGTTCCAGCTCCCCTGATCCCCACCTCCACTGCAGTAACTCTGCTCTGGGGGTTTAAAATCAGTGGAAGGTGCTTGCTTGGTCTAGGATAGAAGAGAAGGGAAATACTGGTAAATCTCACGTCATTACATACCAAACGCACAAAACACATTTCAGTATCAGTGGGATTGTGGCCAATTCTTAAATTTAAATTAGACATCAAGCAAACCCCATGCTTGCATGCTTGATGTTACCGGAGCCTTGTAGTCTAAGTCATCCAGGGACCTGAAGAAGTCCAGGCTCTTGGCAGTGCTCAGTTTGCCTTGCTCCACTGTCGTGGTGTTCAGAGAGTCAAGGATTTCTTCCAACAGGTTCATGTTGCCTGAGCTGGAGGAGTCGATATCGAGATCCAGAGAGTAGGAGTCATCGCTGTCCTCAGTGTAGGAAGGGACGTCGCCGCTGTCCTCTGAGGAGACCCTGAGTTTGATGGAGAGGTGTTCTGTCAACTGGTGCTTTTAGTGAACATCACCACTTGGTGGCAGTATTATCATGAGTAACGCAAGACTGAATCTGTGGGAAAAGCGTTTTTACAGTAGGCTATTAACTTTTTATTAATAAAATGATTCAGCCAGCTGGCCAGCCACATTTCTCATATGTTGACATACATAATTTGAACAACATGAAAGGGCTCTGGTGGCAAAATACTGTGAGGCAACAGATTATAAGAAGAAGTGCGTACTTGCTTGCACTGTCCAGGTCGTCCTCATCAAGCCCACCGGCGAGGTCTCGAGGGCCGACGCTCATGGGAGACTTGCCAAAGTTATGCTGTTAATGAGAATAACCCAGCAAGTGGATGCAGTTAGACAAAAAAAATGACAGGCTTAAACAATCCAACACGGGGCTTGAACATACACAAGAGCTTTTAAACGTGAAATTCACATGTGTTGTTTTGCAGTGACACGTTTTTTCTGGACTTGTGGGTCAATAAGAAAACAAAGCAGGTCTGTGTCTGGAGGGAGCCCCAGAGACAGGACCACTAGCTTGGCTTAATGAATCTGGATCCTATAGGTTGCAACTAAATTTGTCAAATTTGAGTCGAGGGATAAACATCTTTGAGATTCTTGCAGTGATTTATCAAAATCAGCGTCGTTTGTGAACTACAAGCTACTTAAACGCTGACTGCATTAACCATTAGCAATACAGCACCAGTGCATTTAACTGTATTTGTCACTGCTGTGTGCTGAATGATGTGCGCTGCAGTCGCCTGACACAGTGGGTTTAATAAGCCACCTGTGTACCATGTTTAATAGGCGGGTTAAAGAAGAGACAGAAGCTTTACAGAGCAGGGCAGGACTCTCCCCATGGGAGCCCAAATCTGCCCCAGGCCACTTATTAACATGCTTTCCACTACATCGCACATGTTCCTCCCTCACTGCGTGTGCATGTTTGCTTATGTTAACACTATCTTTCACTTTCTAATTTGCACACTTTGCATTTTGTCCGTCTACCTTGTTACACATTGCTCCTCACCTCCGCAACTCGAATTGTCCCTCGGTCTCAGTGCAGATTTTTTTTGCCATTAACATGCTAGCACTGTTAACAACCCGTGTGGGTTAACATCAGGTTGCACTGCAGTGTTTTCTCTATTATTTTCCGCTTACTTCACTCCACCTCTTTTTGTCTCAGCGTGTTTCTCTGTAAACTCACATTAGCCACATTATCAAAGCCCAACTCTGAGATAAAGGTTCTTTACAATCCTAAAAGTGAGCAGAGCGCTGGGGGTGTGTTTAAGAAGTCAAGACAGTGCTGTTTGTCTGCTCGCACTGAGGTTTTGGTAGCGTAAATATCAGACAAGAAGGTGAACACTAGTAGGAAGCATTTATGATGAAAGGTAAAAAAATAAATAAATAAAAAAAGACGACGAACAAAAGGGGGAGCGAGGGAGGAAATGAATGAAAAAAGGAAATGTTGAGAGGTGATGAAAGATTCCTCAAAGACTCAAAGAATGATGGGCATGGGGGAGGGGGGCGTCAGTATTGGAACAGTGAACCGAATGGGACCGGTCTTGATTAGTCGACGCAGTGCCAGCCAGACAGGCGGAATGTAACGTGTGGCTGGCTTGGCCTCGTTTAGAGCCCTGTGTTCGGCCAGCGAAGACACACACACGCACTCACACTCAGTCACATACGCACCCTATTACAAAAAACACAAAGAGTTAAAGTTCCATTTTCTCCATAAAAGTCAGTGGAGGAGATGTGTGCAGTAGCCACTTAAGCCTCTCAGCCATCAGGCTAAACACGAACACATGTGGTGGCACTGCTGATTGGCCAAGCCGCTCCCCTTCCTTGGTAGCTTGGAGCTATAATGAAAAAGATTTCAGAGGGGCTCAGGCCTGGGATCCCTAAACAGCCTTTAATGGATTCCTGTGTCAGGGCTGTAAATCTGGGGCCAGGCTGACTTGCCAGCCAGCCAAAGCGAGCCGGCAGAGCGGAGATGCACCTGTGAGACACTTAAGCAGGGTTGGCGTAGGCCCAAAATACTTAGACAAACACTACAAACTCATGCACCTTATGTTCATGGTGTGTGCATTTGCTTCTTCTTAATTTGTGCAACAGGGCTGTGTTCAGGGAAGCGGGGCCTCTCTCCGTATCTAGGTGTTTATTAAAGCAAGGTGAACCCAAACACAAGCAGACACAGGTCACGAAGCCAGGCCCTCTGATCTCTATTACAGCTTTGGTGCCGTCTGCACAAGAGGAAGTTCCATAGGGAGCAGTAAATGGATGGTACCTCACTTCATGGCTTTATCAATTTGTCATTCTCTCTCTTCACTGTGACCCGTTAGAGCAGCAGTTAAGATTAAACTACTTAGAACCACAAAGCATTTTACGACAGAAGCGCCAAATTTGGTTTATATCCTGTTTTGCCTTCTCCAAAATACTGACACGCTGCATTCGTTTCACTGGTGAAGTGAGATGCAAAGTAGGATTTTGTCAGTTATTTGAACATATTACTTCTCTTCCAGAGCTGTCGAAACCAGAGACAGGAGTTAAGTCTGAGCTCTAAAATCAAATGTAGTGTGTGTCAATGTAAAAAAAACTAAACAAAAACAAAAATAAGAATATAGACACTCTTCAAATTTTGACATTCACAATGAGGTACACTGCAAACAGTTCTCATGTTAAAGCTGTGACAGCTCTACTGCCATCCCATACCTCCCCAGGCCTGACAGGACAGCGAAAAACATGAAATAGAAGGACAACAGATTATCATACTGCTCCTTCATTAGCTCCTCGCTGTCGGCTAATGGTGAGCTGAAAGGTGAAAATGGAAAAGCGATCCTCTCTCCCTGTCTCCCATTTTCTCTCTCCATCACTCTGCTGGCAGTGACAGATGTCACCGTTTCTACCTGTCTGGCTCACTTCCTTCCTCTCTGCCACCAAGTAAGACTGTACAGAAAGCAGAGAACAAAACCGTGAGGAGGAGAGACCGGAGACGAACAGGAGTCATGAAAATAATAAAAATGGTCAGGGTATTTCTGTAAAGCTAGCTTGATCCAGGATTTTGGGAGAGGTAGAGATGCCTCTTGTGTTTTGGAAATCAAGAAAAAGCCACTGACAAGTTGCAAAGTGGAATCCTGTCGATTTATTGTATTTATGTCATTAGTTTTTCATGTTATGTTGATGTGCGTGACTGACTGTCTGGCCGAACAAACACCAGGACTCTCCCTCTCCCCAGTTCAGGCTTTATACATATAACGCCTACACTGAGTGTAAACAAGGACCAAAAACCAGCTAAGGTGCCTTGAAGAAGGTCTTCAGCTTTAATATAACAAATTATATTTCATTGTGGTTTTTATGCGGGGAAATAGTCATCAACATCCAGTTTAGTAGCGACATTTGAAGAAAAACTTTCTCTTCGTTCCCTGCGTGACCGATTACGCAGAACAACTGTGACTCTCTGTGACAGGGCCAAACGTTAGCACACTTTAATAGCCAGCCTTACATTATACATTTCATATGGTATTTCTGAGCGGGCACTGATCTCACAGTTTGGCAGTGTATGTAAAGAGATGCCAGGAAAATGCAAACAAACCTTGGGGAGAGGCAGAGCCTTTGCAGAAGTACGGCCAAGTGCCGGTTTAAGAGCCGCTCGCTCGAAAGGGGAAAAAAACAGTGTTTGAGGAGTGATCCACTGCTCGTCTGCCCAACTGGCTGTTGCTGAAAGCCCACTTCCTTTCCGCTTAAAACAGAAGCCGTATAAAAGAAGGAAATGCATTATGCTCATTCTGTCTAAACTAAAGTCATCCAGTAAAATCACCAGGTGTCTTCCTGTGAATGGATGCGGTGCAGTACTTGGTTGGTGCCAGGAGATGGCACTTTGGTTTCAGCGAGGGAGCTGCTCGGCCTCTGATGTGGTGAGAAACGGAGCGAAGTGGAGACTACAAACACGAACAAATAAGCATGTAAAAACACGCACAGGGCTACGGACAGAGCCACTGTCCTTACGAGCTCATGGTGATGCAACTATTCGTATGAAAATATTAATCTTACAGTGAGTATTATGAGCATATTTAAGCCACATTGAATTAAAAATCTGACAGAAACTGCATCATAAACCTTGACAAAACACAACATCTACAATCTACACCCTCTAAAAGTGGTGTTGCCTTTAAAGAATACCAGAAACTACTGCTCTGCATATTGATCGCATTATAATAATTTTAGTCACATACTAAATATAACACGCAAACAATATCTGCGGATTATGAGCAATACTTTGGGTGTTTAAAGGTATATTAATAACAAGGAAAACTCTCTCTCTTCATTGAGAAATTCTGACCACACAGACGTGTACTTCTCTGAACACAACACAACCAGCACACGTACAGTATGTGTCCACTGGCGACATGAGCTTTCTCCCACTGCTGGGAGCATTCGAAAATATTCACCCATGCATCACGCACACAGCAAGTACACTCTAAAGAATCTATGCGACTTTGTTCCTGTGTTTTACATCTGTGTTAGCTCCCTGCTTCCCGCTCCACAATGAGCTGTGTGCGGTTTTCTGAGCTGGCGTCTTCCCTTGTCTCACCAGGTGAAGTCCAGAGCCTGGGGCTGAGCCTGCTGGCTGTCATTGTCCATAACACTGTCCCAACCACCAGTCCCCCCTTTTCTCTTAACAGCTGTCATTCTGTTCGCTCCATCCCGAGGCAAACTGATAAATGTATGCACATTTGTATACATGCGCACTACAATATGTGCTCATGTACAAAAGGGCTGATGAACAGACAGAGTCACAGCTCCACATCCCATAAAATACGCACACGCACATACCAAATGCACAAAATCATAAATACAGACTCTCAAAACAGATGTGGCACTCACCCACAAGACCATACAGGAGCCAGAACAATGGCTGTTGTTTGTTGTATCAGACAAGAAGTCAGCAGTCCAATTCAGTCTTGTTTTTGTCAAACGAAAGGATAACTCCTACATTCTTAATCAACAAGCTCACCAAACGCCGCAAATCACCCACACTGCCAAATACGGCTGAAACGTGCACGCAAACGACAGAAGCACTTTCACTTTGGTGCATGTGTTGGCTGATCAAATAGAACATGAATTTCAGAAATCCGATTATTTTTGCTATGATTAATTAAGCGAGTTTCTCCGAGATCATTCGTTTTATTTCAAGGACAGACTTAGTGGTGTTTGCTGCACGTGATTATTGATGAGAATATATCAGGTTTTCCCCTTTAAAAACATCTGAGCGTTCTGATGACAACTGATAACAACACAGAGGAGGGGCAGCTAATGACATGTCACTTGTTAGTTAGAGTAAAATGTATCTATTGTGAAAGAGGTGAGGGTCTGATTTTGTTTCAGGTTACCCCAATATTTTATAAATATGCAAATAACCTGGCATTTCTAAAAATTATATGTGTGGCTTGTACAGACAAATAAAGGGCCTTGTTTTGTGTACAGAGTGTCAATGGGACATATTTTCATTTATGAGGAGTTATGAGGAGAAATAAAGACAAGCCGATACAGAGCTGTGTGTGTGTGGGCATAAAGAGAAGAGGAGCTATGAGGATAAATCTGAGCGTTTTGTTTCCCATTTTACTTAACCTTTATTTAACCAGGTCAGTCCCACCGAGATCAATTTCCCGTGCAAGGAACACCTGGTCAAGAAAAGTGTGGGCAGAAGAGCATTATCAAGATTTCATAGGAAGAAATGTAGGGGGAAAAAAAAGGCTAAAAAAGGTTTGATTCAGACAGATAAGAAAGAAGGAATCGCTACAGTATGTTTGAACTGGAACTGAAATGTAAATAAAGCTGCTTCAAGCAGTCAGGTGAAAGTAGTTAAATAGCCACTAAAGTGTAGCAACATCAGCAAAAATAAAGAAGCATGAGAAACTCAAAAAGGCTCTAGTTCATTATGTACTTGCCAAATAATTTTCTAATGGTATTTCATAAACAAAAACACTGACTCCTGCACATATCTACTGTTTTCTCATTTTTTCCTGCTCCATTTCGAGTCTCTAACTAACGTCCTTTAATTTGTGTAATAAGGAAGAAAACCAAGCTGCTTCGAAAAACAACAAAACACTGACATCATCTATAATTTCCACTACAATTTCCTGACAAATGTTTTGAAGAGTTTCAATCTTTCAGGGGTTGCTGCACACTGACTGGCCATAAATTATCAAGGCTTTCTTGGCTTCTCAATTTTTAGCCTTAGCTTCAAAAAAAAAAAAAAAGTCTCGGGTCGTCAGAGAGAGAGAGAGAGAGAGAGAGAGAGAGAGAGAGAGAGAGAGAGAGAGAGAGACTTAGAAACCAAGGCTTTGCAGAGAAAGTCTTGGGGTAATACACTGATGTCTCTTGGTTAAGAAAGCAATTTGAAGAGATGAGAATGAGAAGAGCATTGACTAAAGAAAACCTAATATATAAATGCACATGTGGACAAAACCAGCACGGTGGGACACGACATCCTGTGTCCCCCTCCTCCCGTGGTCTTCAGGGACCTGTTATTGTGCCAATGAACAGGCCTTAGTGGCAGGGACACTGGTGTGAGCATGTGTATATCCTGCAAACTGTGTGCATGTGTTTGTGTGTCTACACATCAACTCCATGTTAATCTGTGTGTGTTGCCCCGCCTTTGTGTGTGCGCTACTGTAGCTGTGTGTGTGTGTGTGTGTGTCCACGGAGGCCTTTAGAAAACCCCTAATTGCCGTTCCTCTCCTCTTCCCGGCCGTCACACCTTCCACGGCGCGACTTACCAGGCTCATCTCACACACAGGAAACACAATGCTAATTAGAGACAGCGCAACCTCTCCTAATCACACTCTTACATGACTGTGACCAAAATGTCAGTATATGCATGCAGACATGCTTTTTTTGGTTTTAGACATAACTGGGAGTCCACTTGCCATTTTTCACTTAGCAATATAAGGTGAAAAATCTCCAGCTGGTGGTACAGAGGTATAAATACGAGTAAAACTGGTTCCCTGAGGCTGCTTGCGTACATCTCGTAATGCACAGAAGTGTACAATTTGTATTGCATAAACCTTCATACTCTAATAAAAGAACATGTTCATTTACACTCCACTCTGCGTGTTCAATAAATCTCTTGCATTCTTAACTCTGCTGGAAAACTTATTGATGAATGTGTATTTTGTGAGGATGCATGTTCTTGTACATCTTATGCCAGCACTGCACGCAACAAAGAAAAAAAATGTGCTTTCCACTTATGGTGCACAAGCAAATTCTTCAGAGGAAGTGCTGACCAGCAGATGAATTGCTTCTACTGTCCATGCAGTTCAGAGGAAAATACTGAATGTACAACATGAGCACGTTGAAAGAAAAAATGCTTATCATTACATTTGGCACTCTGACAAACTACTGTACTTCCAAGTGCTGTTACAAGAGAGAGCGGGGGAGAAAGGGAAAAGGAGGAGAGGTGGGAGATAAAAGGGGAGAGACAGAAAGATATGGAGATGGAGAACGGGGGAAAAGAGCCCAGAGAGCAAAAAGTGGACAGAAAGATTACAGAAGTGGAAGACTGCACCCATGTCAGTCAAATGAAAACAGTACAATCAGTCAGGGTAGATGTAGTTAACTCATTTACTGATGTGCATCTGTGTGTGCGTATCATACCCCTCTCATCTTCTGCAGTCTCCTTGGAGACAGGCTCTTGGTGCTAGTGGGAGACCCGGCACAGACCATCATCCCCTCTTCCTCTTCTTCCTGAGATATGAATGCATATCCTAGGTGATTCATGTTATAAGCAATATGAACAAAAATATCAGTTGGTTAGTTAGAAGAAGAATGTACATTTGCATTTATGTAAATTAACCAAACTTTCTCTCCATTTCTCAGTGACACCATTCAAGGTTAAATATTGTGGCATTTGTGAGTGAATCTCCTGATACGAGGAATATTAGAACAAAATTATTACCTGTAGAAAAGAAAAAAACTCTGGAAGGCAGGGCATCACATATTGATGACCTACCGTATGCACACAGTGCGAGTGATTGGGCTTAGGTCTCCAGTACTGAAAGCGTGACAGTTAATCTTGGTCTCTCCCAGAAACGGTTTTCATAATAAAGAAAATGCACAATACTGGAGTACAGTAGAGTTACCCCTTTAAACATTTCCATAGCAAGACGTGACAATAACAACCAAGGTAATAATTAGGCTGCCTCTGATGTGTTTAATTTCAAAATGGTAGTGCCGGAGGGCTTCGTATAAGCGTCTGCAGCTGGAATCAACGTACTGCAAAGGCTCTGCAGATTAAATGTGATCGTAAGAAACCTGAATTCATTTGTCTTCTGACTGCACAGGAAATCAAGATCAAATAGATCTCAGCACCTCTGTTTGTCTGCGTGTGTGTGTTTGGTGCGCACGCAGAGCTATGCATACACTGCGTGCTCCGTTTGTTCATCATCAGTGCCCTCTCTCCTCAGCTTCCCACTGACAGATCAAACTGCTATTGCCTTATCAAATCCATCAGGCTTATGGAAACATACACCTCGTTACATTAGCTTTGAGGAAATCACAGGCTCACTGATGAAATATGCAGACAATGAAAGAGAATGAGGGGCTGGGGCCCGGATGACATGACAGGCCATAGCCAGAGGGGCGTTGGTTAAAAATGTACAGCCCTGAACAAAGTGCTAAGCAGGCTTCAACAGTTATTAAAGGCCGCTGCGTCAGAATCACACACTCCATGTAAAGCAGCCATCCTGTCTGTTTCCATGAGGGGGGCGTGTGTCTGTCTGTGTGCCTCAGAACAGAATTATGCGTTGTATCCTTGTATGAGTGCACACTGCCTCCGAAACCTGTGCAGGTCTGTGCTGCTCACCTTTGCTTTAAGTCTGCCCTTAATGTCCCGAATGCCCCTCCTAGCATGACTCTTGGCCTAGGTGGAAAAACAACACAAAGACACGCACACGTTCACACACATTACTAATCAAAACATGTTGCATTAACATTCTGTTCTGGTTTCATGTAACATCAAGAAATGCTTTGATCTCAGCGGCAAAAACACAGAGACAAAAGGCTGGATAAGAGAGCTTCGCACACTAACGGGAGGCGATAACATGAAAGGGCACCCTGACCACCTATTGTACGGCACCTAATGACACGGCGTTGCTCATCAAACACAAACTACTCATGAACTCATGCCTGCAGTCCCTCCACACTGAACTGCCACTGACAATGTTTTCACGTTGATGTTCCTGCATTCAACCGCACTGATTAATTTTCTCTTAAGAACCTGAAAAATGTCAACTTGAGGTTTATTTCAGTGGATTTTTCAAGACTTGAGGGTGTACACACCGTACTGATGTGGCTGTGGAGCATTGTTACACAAGAACGTACCTTTGTCACAGCGGTGTTGATAAGTGCTCCTCCTCTCTACAATAAGACAGACAATTATTTGTCAGAGAATTTAAGGGAATTCACACACACAATAACAACCCAAGTTTTTTGTCACCTGCAATGAATATACACAAAAAGATGAGCAATGGCTGTATATCGTCTTTTATATCAATCATATTATTATCTTCAAAGGATGCCTCATAATGTGCATAACATAGTTAAAATTAGTTGGATAATATTTTTTGTAGCATGCGGTTATGTTCAGTACCCTTATCAGTGTGGGATCTTACCCTCTAACCCCTGCAGAAGTCACACAGGATTCATTTTCAATATCAAATGCAACCACAAGTCCCAGTGCGGCTTCAAACGTATTGTTACACATCTTCAGTCGAGTGGTGACACAGGGCTAAGTTATCATATCTGTGAGCTATGATAAGCGGCATGATTCATAGCATTGGTGAGGTTTTTATTTAGAAGCAGCCTAAAACAACAATACAAGAGTCTGTGCTTGATTGATTTTTACTTTGAGTCCTGCAGACTGACACTGTGGTACCCAGTGTCTGCGAGCTTGTCTTCTTTCTCCTGAGTTGCTGCATCTCTTTTTGTCGTCTCACTCTTTTCCTCTGTTTGGTCTTTAGTGTAAGTACAAAGCGTCGGCTAAACGGCTAAACAGAGTAAATGGCAGACAGTGTTTTAGAAGTCGGCAGAGGGAGAGGAAGAGAGGGGCCGAGGTGAAGGCCCCTCTTATAGATCCCTGTCAGTCAGGAAATGTGAACTTTAACAAACCTTTGAAGAGCACTCTAGAGAACTAATTCAGCCTTAGCTAACGGCGGGAGGAGAGAGAGAGAGGGTGGAGAGAGACACTTGGTGAGAAAGAGTGAGAGAGAAAAGGGGGGGTGTCAGAGATAAAAAGAGGGAGGGCAAAAAAGAGAGAGCGCTGCAGCGAAGAAAAGAAGAAAATGAAAAAGACGATGAAGGAGAGAGATCTATGTTCTCAAGTCCGTTCAGCGGAGTAACGCCTGTGTTTGCTGCCAGATCAACATGTCATGTCGGAGGACGTCTTGTCACGTCAAATCACTTCTGTCTCCCTCCCTGTCTGTCTGCTGTCCTGCTGCACGCGCCGCTTCACACACCAGACTGCACTCAGGCTGCATCTGTACATTCAGGCAGCCCCTCTGTTCCAGAGGCAGCGCTAGGACACCCTGAGCTGTGTCAGTCAAGCCTTCACTTAAATGTAAAGATGATGTAAAAGACGGATAAAAGCGGGTATGAAATGAAAGGCATTCTCTGATTACCTTTACAGTGTGCATCCACTGCTGGTAGGATCTTGAATTACCTGAAGGGACACAGAACCAATAAATTAATCAATACGCGCTAAACACCACAGCATGAATATTGAAAAGCAAACGCATCTATGGATACACTGAGCATTAAATGGGGCGTGATTGGCAGAGTGATTAAAGAAACAGATATACTAACAAACCTAGACTCTACAACATACCTTTCCAATAACCTTTAAATAATAATCATAAATTAAAACCTTTACTACTGGGTGTTTAGTTTATTATTTAGTTTTCAAACTCAAAACAATGGAGCAGTGTTTTCTCGTGTTTCGACAACATAATTACAAATGACAGCGTGGGCCTGGGTCAAGATCACAATTGATAAATCTAATATTACGAGTATTCACTGTAGCTGCAGCATCTGGATGGAATTTCCTTTTCTTGTCATGTACTGTAAATGCGACTCAAACCAAAGGTGCAGCGATCAAAACTGTCTAATTTGTCTGAGCATTCCAGAGGGATTTGTTTCACACTCGAACCTCTGATGTCTTGTACACGTGTCTCAACATGTAGTAACACTCATTCCTGCCAAAACAATAATAATTATTTTGTCAATCATCTTCTACGAGTTTCAGATTTATGTGTCACCTTTGTATCACTTCTAATAAAGACATAAGGTTGACACGACAATGCTGAATGAAAAATAATGAACCAGTTTACCCTGGGCCTGTACTGGGGCCACACAGGCAAACTTTATTTATTTTATATATATAAAATAAGTTCATTCAAATAAAAAATGTGTGTTGAAGGTGGTCAAGTGTTACAGTAAAAAAAACATCTCAGTAAATATATAGATAGATTTTATAAAATGTAACTTCATGAATTTCTTTCTTTCATTTATATACCTTACAGTTAAGTTTTAGATAATAACTGCATGTGTGTAGAGTGATATATAGGAAACAAATATAATGTGATTAATTGACAGACAAGTCTAGCACTACTCACTGCCACAGAAGCCCCCCTCTGTGATCTCCTCTTCAAACACGTCGGTAAAGCCGCGGCCTGCATTCAATTTGGCCAGCCGTCCGTCGATGAACTACAACCATAAATTACAACGTGCTTATTAAAGACGGAAGGGTGGGGGGGTGGACACACTTAAACAGACGCGCACACACACACGCAGATTCAAACATTCAGTGGGGTGTTATTAATCCTACCTGATGGAAACTACACCCCAAAATTAGATGGCTTGCAGGTAATGGGGATTTGGTAATGTGGAGCAGGTGAGGGATTGGGGCAGCAGACTACATGCTGCACACTGTCTGAGACATGAGGAAGTTTCATTTCCTCTCTTTGTAACATGGAGCGGCTAAAACTCTGCGTCATAAATATGGACCCAACAGCTGAGACGACTACATTTCATGACAGACACAAATTTACTGACATTAAAGAAAAAGCACATCACACACAACATACTGTACTGTTGTAATTAAAACAATAAGGTAAACATTAAAGTGAGACAAAAACCTTAAGAGACTTTTAAAGGCCATGACAAAATAAAACCAGGCATAAGCAAAGAATTGGCTGTAATACACAGTTTGTTTTTTCTTACATATCGTTTTGTTTTTAGAGGAAATAAAATCTTTCTAAATGCTGAACACGGAATCCACTTACATCACTCAGTCACACATGCAGAGCTGTTTCCCATTAACAAAATCCAACCACAATGACCCACAGGTTGCTCTATGTTTCCTGTTCTACTGCCTTTAGTATTAGCAAATGTCCGTGTGGAAGTAATAATTCTGTTGTAGAAACAAGCAGATGTGACACAGCTTGGTTTTTAAATTTCTATCAGTTTGTTTCTGTTCTTGCCACCATATCATTTTTTCACCTTAAACTCAATCTGTCCTAGTCATCCAGTAAGCGTCTGTGTAAAGGTGGGAGGGAGAAGCAGCTCACAATCTGCAGCTGTGCATTTAGATTTGAAAGCTGACATTGTATTAATTAACAAACAACACCTCCTACCTTTCAAACCTGTTTGTGCGTTTCTAAGTAAAAAAATAATACAGCATGTTTTTGAATACATTTAAACCGAAGCCATACGACTCCCACCTCAGCAAATGTGTCCAAAGTGTAATAACAGCGTAAGTTGTTTTAGGGTGCATGTCCTCAGGGACAGCCTGCTAACTAGCGACCGACACGGCCGCCCGTTCCTCTGGTCAGAAGAGCTGGAAGCTCATCATTAGATCATTTTAATGAGAGGTGAGACTGCAGGTTCCAAACACTGCTCTGCTACTTAGCTGGTCCAATTAGTGCAGATAATCAACCCAAATCATCACCTAGCCAAAGCCTCCACTTATCTATCCCCCATCCTCCCATCTCCCTGCACGCGTACACACACCCCGGCCGGATTACCTGCCTCGCTGTGGGCCTTAATTAAACATTACTCAACGATGGCAGACTGCGATCACCACACTCGCAAACACTCGAACACACATGCAAAGCACTCATGTGCGTACACGAACACAAAGGCTCAGCTCATTTTCTTTGTTTTGAGAATGAGCCACCATAACAACTGAACAACTAAATCCTAAACAAAGACATTTCAGTCAAGTCTAGGTTGAAGTTAGTAATAGGAGATCAAACTAATTACTCGCAAGAATTCAGATGCTGTCAGTAACTGAAACCAATGTTTCTGCTATGATTGTTTCCTGTTACCAGATCAGCCAGAGCCCAAGTAAAGTTGTAAGCTGAACTGATACCAACGCATGTAGAAGAGATTAGGGAACAGCAAGTTCCACACATTACTGGATGTCACTTTGCTTCCTTTTGGACGCATTAGAGGCGGAGTTATCGCATCTGGCCACCAGCATACTGACTCATGGATCAGTCAGTCACTGGGGTCTACATTTATTTTCAACTCTGGAATTGTTGAGCCATAAACTGGGATAAGGAAAGTACAGAGGTTCACTTAAAGAGACACACAGGGGGAGTCTGAAGGAAATGTGGTTTTATTTGTAGAATGTGATCCCAAAAACTGTAGATAATGAAGGGTCTAACAGAAATCCTGTCACATGCTGTAGGGAGCTTGTTTATGATTCACACCAATTACCAAAGAATGAACATCCACTGCAGATAAGGACCAAAGGAAGAACACCCAGGAAACAAGTAGTGTTTAAATGCAGATGTACTGTACATACAGTACTAGTCAGACATACCAAGAACTGTTCTTTAAATTGCCACCAGTGCATTTAATACTGTGTATAATAAGCCGAAAGCTGGATTGCATAAAAAACTGCCTCTGCGTTGAAATACAGCTTTCTATAACAGGTTCAGAGCATTAGAAGCTTTTCCTGAGCCAATAAGCAGCAGCTGTTTTGCAGTGGTGCGTCTATTCTTCTTCTCTTGGTTGTAGTAACATTTATCATACTCATGCACCCCTTTAAATAAATAGTGGGACCATACAATCGTGTTTTCATTCAAACAACACAGTATGGTTTTGAAAGGGTAAAGATGTCTTCCTCTCTGAAAATGGTTCAGCAATCACATTCGTATACATGTACACCAAGAATGACAGATCATTATTGGCTGATGGGAGGCGTTCTGTCTAACAGGGCTCCCGGTGGTGAATTATCAGCGTACTCAATAAAACCGTGTATGGCTTAGTTTTGTCAGTAATAGGACCCAAGTACATTGAAACAGCCTCCAGTAGCACAATACACACAGATGACAGTTTGAGTGTGTGTGTGCGCTTGTGAGCACTGCACGTAAGCGCGTAGGAGCAGAGGATGGTTGATAGGAAGCAGGTTAATGTCGACAGGTTTCCCCCGCATTCTTGTGAGAGACTGCTCCCACTTGTTCTGTTCTGAAATGAGACGAGGCCGGTGGACGGCGCATTGAGGAAAGAGTCTGAGGACAGAAGTGTGTTAGGAGGTGAAACTGCGACTTTTTAGGACGTGCATGTGTTTAGTTGACTTTTGGCTTAGCTTGGCACCTACAGCACATTAGCTAGTAGCACATGAAAACTATGATGGAGAGTTGCTTTTGATTACATGCACCAAACCCAAACGCAAGAAAAGCTAAAACTGTAAATAACATAAGAATAATAAAACATTTAGTTACATTTCCTGAAACAATTAAATTTTTTACAAGGGTATTATGGGGTATTGTTGACTTTTGGTGTCCTTTTATGAACTAAATACATTTTCTGTTTCCAAACTGTTAATAATGTTTGCTGACTTTTTGTCTTCATGCTGTTCCTTATAAATCGTGGCTGATTATGAAACAAAATCGCTGCTTTACAGAAAGAGAAAAACACCACTAAATAAGGTACCTATAGAAAAGCAATTTCCTGATGTGTCGGTAACACCTCAAAGTCAGGTTAACACCTCAACATCACGTGTGTAACGTGTGCTGCAGTCTGCTAATCTCAGTAACATGGTTTCAGTTTGGCTCAGGTTTGACCCAATATTACTACAACACAGCTGACAGTAAAAAGTCTCACACCTTGTCCACAGCGTACAACTCAGTAAATGTTATATATTCAGCATATAAAATATGGTCTCTTAGATGTACTACACTGTTCCAGCCTAGTTCTGATGACTTGTTGCTTGATAACTGAGCAACCCAACCTGTTTGTTTACACTACTGTAGCTTAATAATGGCAGCTATGACGCCCTGAGGTTCTCCTCTGTTAACAATCCCTTTGGGAAGTAAAGCACAGATTGTTCAGTGTAGCTGACGAATAAGCAAAACAAACAAACAAAGTAGGAGAAATAATTAACTAGTTCTTCAAGGTATGTGACGGTAGAAGAGCTGTTCCTGTTCTTACAGTAACATAAGCAGCGTAACTGCTGGTATCGCAGTGACCACATCACTACGGACAACATCCTATAAATTCTTGGTTAATACCGGACGTTTCACAGTTTGTAGTTTTGCTTTATTTATCTATAACCTATTTGCTTGGATGGACAGTGCCTACAGTCAGTTTGTTACCTGTGGCCATGGCAGAGATCTTCAGTAACTTGTGCATTAAAACTTAATTTTTGAGGCCTCACAGTCTAAATTTTTTATAGACAAAATATATTCATTCTTTGCATGTCTTTGTGCCATTATTTGCTTTTTAGCACCTGGCAACTTTGACATAGGTGCATTATATGACTTTTTGGCTCACACACTAGACCTACAAGAAACTATTTTTATGTGCACAAAAATTTATGTGTGCATGTGTGTGGCCATGCAAGCTGAGTATTATATGAATGCTTGCAAGAGGATGCGGGTCATGGCCAGAGTAGAGCTCAGGCGGACCGCTGGCCTCTCTCACGTTAGTCAAAAGAGGAGTGAAAGAGATAAGCTTGCCCCATCTCCTGTACTGGAGAAGAGGAGGAGGAGCAGATAAGGGCCTGTTTCCCAATGCTACCGCTGAGGCAGGAGCCAGCCGGGAGGATGCTTTGAACTGCTGCTCGCTATCTGCTCTGCCTGGGAAAATTATAGACTGGGCAGAATGTCCAGAGAAACAAAAGGCCGATTGAGGGCCGCTGTGCTGTAGCTCTCGGGGGTAAATCACACTACTATCACAGGTCAGAGAGCACAAAGAAAAATTTAAGGGGTGAGAGGAAATTTTCTTTGGAGCCAGAGGTGTTTCTCCACTCGGCTCAGACTGGGTTTAGTATTGCTGAAGGGATTTAGGAGGAGTGAGAGGCATTAAGTATACATGAGTTATCTTAAGGTAAACTAACGCAACTATACATGAATAAAGGATTATACACACACAAAATTGACAATATTTAGTAGAGAATCATATGTCATATCACATTTTCAATAATCTACATTAAAATTGTGATCAGATTTTTAGTTTGACTAACTTGTACATTACTGATAAAGACTTAAAGACATAGAACTGTTGTGTGATTTTACACTGTAATATGTTTTTAAACTGCTTCAACATCATGATTTTAACCAGAGGCATTAAGAGAGATATCCAGGATTAACACGTTGCAGGGGTCAATAATCCCAAATTAGACCATATGATCTTTTCTTTGTGTTTGCCTATAGATTAGAGGACATATGTAATCTTTAGCATCTGAAGAACAGTGTGACTGCACATTTATTGCTGCATATACAGTTATGGCTAAATTAACAAGGTCTTTTAATGTCCTCAGGGCAAAATCTCCACCATTTCTAGATCAAATTAATTATCCTAAAATTTGTGTTTAATGCTGCTTAACAGAAACTCTGACATACACATACACACACACACACACACATACACACACACACACACACACACACACACACACACGCAGACAGCTGTTGGTACCTGTTTGAAGAGCTGCAGGTTGACAGCCATGGACAGGAAGTTCCTCATGGTGCTCGAGCGATGGTTCACAAAGCTCTCCTCGCAGAAAGTGATTGGCTCGCCCTGACGAGTCCACAGAGACATTATTGGCAAAAATGTAAATAAACAATTATTTATAATTCATTCTGGCTCCCATTTGCTAGTACCAATCTGTTTTTCACTATGTTTATGTAGTTCCGAAATGAGGCACACGAAGGAAGGCAGAAACATTTGATGCCTTGAAAGGCAGGGGGTCTAAACTAAACAATATGGTTCATAATATAATTCACTGCACTAAATCACTCACATCACGCCTATTTCAATTATGCACTGTAAAAAAAAAAAAAATCTTCCAACAAAGAACTATTTCATCCAATTTCTTCATTTGCAAGTTAAGTGGGACTGAAAACAGAAATTTGGTCTAAAAAAGAGACAGGAAGGAAAAGGAGAAGGAAGAATATTAGGTGAGGAACAGAAAACAGTCCCATTTAAACAGTTCCCCTGGCAGAGTGCACGCAGTATCCCCCGAACCAGCAGACAGCGTACCAGTAAACTCCTCAGTATTCAACACTCACACATTATCACATTATTACTATTTCTTACATCATGTCTGTTGGCCTGTGAGCTATAGACACGGAGGATGACAACAGAACCACCGCAGGTCGATCACACGCAGCCCCGCAGCCATTCCCAATTCATGTTTTCTCATAATTAACATTATTCTCACACATTTCAGCGATGCTCTAAATTCTTCTAGTGTAAAACAATGTCCTTTGTCTGCTATAAGCGCCGTGTGGCACGCAAAAACAACTTAACAACACTGGAGACTAACCCCGTTTTCAGGGATGGGTGGATGATACCAGTGGCCCAAATTAAATCACAAGAATACTGCTCCACTTACATCACTGAAAGTTTTTAAGGTGTTATTGTCTCATAAACGAGGGAATACACTTATGCAGGCTCCATCTGGCTGCTACAGCCACTGACTATACTACAAAGGAACTTTCTAAGATGACTTTAAGGGCTGGATCTCGATCAGTATCCAAACCAGGCTGCTCAAAACAGAAACTACATACTATGCAGTACACACAAATGTAAACATAATATACTGTAAATAAAGCGCAGGTTTTGTTGATCACTTAGGAAATGTTCATTTTACATTGAGTTATGAAGAGGCACTATTAGCTATTATGTTCCTCAGTGACTACTGTTTAATGTGAAAAGCTTTATTGTCTATACTACTGTACTTTTAAAGCCCTGCCCAGGGTTTTCATATCTGCTTGGACGATCTGAACTGGCTACATAGTTTGCTCCTAAATTGTACCAACCACACAAAAATGTAATATACACACCCACAAAACTGACTTGGCTCCATCATTGGTGTTAAAAAGGAGTCTGCATTGCTTTTCCAGGTTTCTTTGCCAGACTCTCGTGCTACTTTATGCTGGTGCGGAGCACCTGGGGAGCATTGCTGTGAGATAAAATTGATGACCTAAGAAATACTGTATAAATCAGCTGATCATGATTCAACTCATTATCATTTTACAGTATGAGATAATGTGGAAATTATAGCGCGACTGCCACCTAGCACCCACACCTTCCCCTCTATCGAGACATATGGTGCTGTAAAGCACTCAGCTCGGCTCTCCCTAGGAAGAGCTTTTATTTGGCTTTAAACATTGACTAGCAGACTGATATAAATATCAGAATACAAGGAGCATCACTGGCATCTTCATGTGCAGCTTTAACCATGCAACTTGTACTCGACATACAGTCCGCTGTGTGGGTGTCTCCAAGCACACCTGCTATTTTGGTTCATGTCAATGCAAAGGTCTGGGTGAAGGCGACTACAGATCAGATGGCGTGGAGATTCCTAAACATGCTCTCAGTCAGTCACATTAACCATCTCACTGCTGTGTCAGTCGTGGTGATGCATGACAACAAATCGTGCTATGTTTCAGAGAATCATAGCGGCGTCTGAATAATGCACAGCTTCACCATCTGAACAAAGAGCATCACATATCTGCAGCCAGAGGCACACGATGTGTTCTGTGTAAAACAACCACAGAAATGACCACATCAAATGTTATTTACATTTTAAATCTATAGTAACTCAGATAAATACTGACTAGCCTAGTGTGAATGGTACTGTATGTATTTATTCTGAAGCAAACTGGCCTTATATTTAGGTAAAGGTAAACACGCTGGTCGATCCTAAACAGCACTGCTGCATTCTGGCACCGTGCTTGTCAAATCATGAGCTGCAGATTTTCCAACATATGTGTTTTGCTGTCTTCAGATGGTTAGGATTTAATGAACTAAAAAAAGACTTTTTATACATTATAAAGCAGCTGTGGATAACTTACACTTGAAACTGATATGCATAGATATGTACAGACTACTTTACCAGTGTTCGTGCTCTCTCCATAAATATTGTGGGTTGAAGAACAATTCATTAAATATTTCACTAAAATTTTGATTATTGTTTAATTATTTCCATCTCTTGTTGGTAAAATTACCAAACTGGCAGCAAAGAAGCACATTTCAAAGGCAAAAAGTTATCGTTGTTGGGCGCCCACAAAAAGTGGCACCAAGACTTTTAAACAGACGCTGCCTAAAAGAAAACAAGATACGAGCATGATGGAACTGAGACACTAGTGCATGTTGCGCTCACACACACGCAGGGGTTCAGTGCTAGAGTCAGGGGGGAGGCAGTTTGTTCATATACTGTCTGTATACGGAAAAAAGAGAGACAGCATCAATAATGTAGCATCTTGACTCCAGCAGTCCACAAAATCCAATTAATCTCAAAGCCAAAGGAACAAAGGCTTCGCTATTTGACAAACAGGACATGCTGTAGTTTGCTCTGCTCCGAGTCAAACTTGATAAGCAGAAAAGATATAGAAAAGAAATGTTAGGGGGTCTAAGTAAAGAAGAGTAAAACACCAAAGGTGGCTAAAAGGGATCTTCAAAGAGAACGTCCTGACTCTTTTCAGCAGCTCCAACATTTCAGTGCCTCAGACAGGCCCACCTTAGCTCTGCACTTCGACTGAAAACACACCTTTTACCTTCAGTCAAACCTGCCCTAGTCTAACCAGGTGCCAGTGAGATGGTTACAATGCACATCGCATTCACATTTCTTTATTCATCTGTCTGCGAATACTGGGATAAAAATTCAATCTAAGACATTTATGTTGAATAAAGTTTGCATTTATATTTTTCACAATCCAAAGCAGGAGCATTGTTGAAATGTGGTAGTTCAATTGTGCTTGTGTGCTGGCGTCCTCACAACAAAGACAGTTTAAAGGGTCAGTTCAGCCAATCTGCACTACATAACATTTTAATAATATTCATTGCCACCTTCTATTGAAGAATAAACTCCTATACAATAGTTTAAAGTGAGTTATCAGAATCTGGTAAGATGCTTGCAAAACTGTAAACAACACAGGCTTGGACATGTGTAATAAGTGTAAGATGACAAAGCGAAAAAGAGAAAATGATGGTGATTAATGACTCTGGATCCTTACAGGTTTATATCTGAGGGCATCCCGGTAGGATCCAAACAGAGCTGCCTGCGCTCTGAGGAAGGCTCTTGCCACGCCACTTCCTGTTGCTGTTGACTGCTTCTTCAACTTGCTCTTCAGAGCGGACACCTGGTGGAAAGTATAGAGAGAGAATGTGGGAGATAAAAAAGAAAGGCGGAGTGTGAGGGGAAGAGAGGTGAAGGAAGGGAGGGAGAAGAGGAGAGGAGAGGAGAGGCAGAGGGGTAAAAGTTAAATTATCACCTCTGAAATTGGTGGAGGAAACAGCTAGCCCATTCTGGGTGTGAAGTATCACATTTGCAGGTCATCTCAAAAAAGGAAAAGAAAAGAAAGGGAAAAGCTTCAGCCTTTCCTCCGAGCTTATCTGTTGTGCTGCTGGGAGCACCTGCTGCTTTGCTAATTGAGCAGAGAACGGGGGGCGGTAAGAGGGAGGGGACAGCAGAGAGGAAATGGAAACTCACATAGTTGCTCTTCTTCTCTCTCCTCTGCCACCCTCTCTCTCTCTCCTACCCATCACCTTCTTGCCTTTTCACTTCTCCTTCCATTTCTTACTCTCTTTCTTTCCAGTCCTCCTGTTTCTCCCTCCCCTGCTGGCTCTCCCTACCCCCTCTCGAAAAGGACTCTTGACATAAAATATCTTTAATTATTTTCCCCTCTCCTGGCTCTGTCTTCAGGACTCCAAGCGTGAGTGGAGGAGCAGCAGGCCCGAGCTTGTTTTAGGATGACAAAAGATTCACCCTGGCCACTGGGCCCTGGGGAGTCTGGGAAGGAAGTTGTCAAGAGTCTCTCCTCACCTGCTCGGCAGTAGTCTGACTGTTGTGGCAGAGCGAGGAGGAGGAGGCAGAGATAGCAAGGGACTGCCGCTCTATGTGTGGGCTGTGCCAGCTTAGCACAAAAGTACAACGTTTGATTGGGTTGCACAGGAGGTCTGCATCACTGTAATGCAGTTTGGTGTGGGCTGTTAGCAGCAGCAACGTGAATAAGACTTAAAAGGAGAAACCCTATAAGGTTAACCTTCAACCGCAATTAGTGAAGATGGATTAATTATAATACCTGGCTGAATAACTTAGCATTATTTTGTCTTATATACCATAATGCATACGGACAATAACGTCCATAGAACTCGCCTACAGAGCTGAACCTGTGATAGTAAGGAGTTGATGCTCATGGGCACCTAACAAGGCAGATTAACCAAGTTCTCCACTGAAGCACGCTCCATCTCCTTACTTACTCCTCACGCTATGCTGGGTTAACGTGGGGCGAGGAAACGGACTTCACATGCAGACCTGCAAGTGCGCGTGAAACAACCAGGAATAAAGTGACTTAACATGCTTTGGAGAACGGCCCTGCAGTGTCACATATTTCACCAGTGCATGTAATCACGTCAGAATGCTGAATGCCACACTGTGTGGCCTGTGCGCTGATGGTTCTGTGATCAGTGGCTAATATTGCTGCATTACTCCTGTCGAGCTGGTTCACCTCTGAAAAGCAACAAAGAACATTTGCACATTTAACAGCATCATTAGTTTGAATGCTGCCACTGGTAGCAGCAGCAGTAGTTGTGGGCAGGAAGACAAGGAAAGATAAAAGACGGAGAAAATTTGAGCTTGTGTCTACCATTAAATGACCCCGGTTCATCTGTAATGTGATAAAATTTTGATCAGGTCTATTTCAGACAGAGGTGGTCAAACATATCATGCTGTGAAGCTGCAGCGTTAAGGGGATATCACGGTCTGGCGCATGCAATTAGCCTATGTGGGGAAAACTTCAGGGAGGAGAAGCAAAGTGGTAGCACAGCTCACACGGAGGACAGGCAAGAAAGAAACAGAGGCTGAGAGGGAAGGAAAGAAAGCGAGACAGAAAGTGGCGGCCTTAAACTGGGACAAAGACAAAACGAACAGCGTCGATTCCTCTCCCTTGAGCTTTCTCACTCTCCACAACATCCCTGTGCTGCCATTGCAAATGCTCCCAGGCATCAAACAGAAAGTTTATCACGGTTAAATTAACAAGTGTCATCTCCATATCCACTCATTGTGCTAAATGCTTTTATGTTTATGTAAAGCCCTTTCTGGAATTAATATTTAATGTTTATGTGCATTTTCACAGATTTTTTTCAGCCTTGCAAATCATTAAACTGTCTTTTTTCGGGGGAAGAATCAAAGCGAACACAATGTCAGTCTAAGAGGGGGAGGCATACCCCAAAGACTGTCAGAGAAGACGGGATAGCAGAGTTTACTCTGCGCACACAGTTCTGTACAGCAGCTTTGAACGGGTGAGAGCACTGCAGTGGCAAACACTTTTTAATGAGGTGGGGACACAATCACTTGTGTTTTTGCTTCCATGTGTTAGAGAAAAATGGGTGATAAAGTGATTATTTTCAAGTTGATTCTCAAGTCAGATTAAGCATGATAAAAATATTCTCTTGTCGTGTGGTGATCTATTAATTTGTCACCTATAACAAATACGGTTGTAGAGCACGACAAATAGCAGAATAACTCTTTTGCTACTAGAAAAACACTCATAACAAAATGTGTGCATTTAGTAGCTGGGCTTGAACATGCGCCTACACCACAATCATCAGGTATGCCTCCACGCTAATAGCGCTGTCAAACTAATTAACTTCTACAGTTTGAGCGAAGCTAACGAGATGCGTGCAGGCATCAGAGGAAGGCCAGACTCTACAGGTGATAACCCTATTTGGCAGTGACATTTTTTAGTGTAAAGTCACAGTGGCGGTGACGAGATCAAAGACAGAGAATCCCCCATTGGGTCCAATTAGAACTATAGCATTGTGCAGAGAAGGGGTGGCAGGAGGAGAGAGGAGAGTGGGAGGTTGGGGGGAGAAGGAGGAAAAAAAAACTGTCGAGTTATGATATTTATAATCTATGCAGAGAGGCCTTTCCAGTACAGGTCTTCTCCCCATAGCTGTGATCTTTTCAATTTACATCAAGGGAAGATGGTTGGGGATGAAAGCGGGGCATCCAAGGCGCACAGCCCACAGAGGGCAGACATGGGGCCTCATTAAGGCCCAGCCCAACCAGCCCCAAACAGGGTTTGAAGTGCGTCACATAAAGAGCATGAGGTCAAAGGTCAGACATAGAACAGATCTCCATTTAACTCTCCAGCTGGAGATGGTAATTAGCAGGTGCAATGTTGATCCCTGGCTGACTGTAAGGGATGATACCACTGTAGGTGACACCAGGCATCTGTGTGAACGTGTGCATGCGTGCCGCTAGATGTTTGCACAAAAACTCTTCTCCAATTGTTGAACGCATAGTTAGTGCATACACACACACACACACACACACACACCATACGTCACTATATATTCTGGAGAAAAACCAAAATAAAAAAAAATCGTTGACAATCAAGAGTTTGACAAAAACACAAACACCTCAGGATGAAAACCTGCTCCTTTACAAAGCCCAGTCTAACAAATGATTATCGTTTTAGAACAGCACTGAGCATGACATGCAGCATATCTACTGTATCCAGAGTAATGATAATATGAGGCCGACCGCAGCACACACCAAACCTGCTCACTGCTGTTAATTAACTACTTAATACAAGTTCCACTTTAAGCTGACAACAACAAACAAAGCATGACTAAATGTAACAGCCTGGCCGAAAGCATTACATTTACGTATACGGAGTACATAAAAAAAAAAAAAAAAGAGTGAATGAAAGAAAAAGTTCTGATTAAAACTCTGATTATATATTTAGGATTTTCCACCAAATTTTCACTAGAGCATAAAAACCCTCCCAAATAACGACCCTGACACTTGTCTGTTGTTAAAAAAAAATAATAAAAAGTTGGGTTTTCTTCTCACAAAAAAAGAATGTTTTGTTTAAGATTCTGTCCAGGGAAAGAAAGCCATGGGGATGCAATTAAAGAACTACAAAGAAAAAAATAGTTATGAAAATCTCCCACTTTCTTTTGATGTGCTGCAGTCTGAACTGTACACACACATGTGCAACACACGCACAAATCTGAACAAAGACACAAAGAGAGCGCATACTCTAACACAAGCCTCTAAACAGTAGGTACACAGTGAACATGCAATTTGAAATCTAGAAAAAGAGCTCATTTAAAATAAAATAAAATTGAGAAATTTGTTCATTAACCTCTTTTTAGTCTTAACTGCACAATCATGCAACTACAGTCTCCTTAAACTAAATAAAGTCACAATAACTGGAGTGAATATTAAATTAGCAAGATGACTGGATAAAATTAATGTGTAAAGGGAAAAAACTATAATGAAATAATGAATTACTATTATAGCACGTGATCCATGTTGATTAGCTGTTAAGTACATGCAATACAATATATTAGCCAGGCAGAATAAAAAAAAGAGTGAGAAAGCAAAGAGGAGAAAAGTGTGTGTGTGTGTTTCTTATTGCCACGAGATTCTCCCCGGTGTGGGGTTACTTTGTCAAGCTGACCTCTTATAGCAGCTGAGCGGCTGAGTTTTGCATACATAATTAACTACAGCTAAATGTCATCTCTCACTTCAATAACCAACGCAGTGGGTGATGCTGCTCTCCCTTTTTGACTCCTAATCCAAAGTGAACTGCCGGCAGAACGACTATGTGAGAATGAAGTGCAGCTTTTAAACTCTACACGGGTAAATGATGGGCTGCGAACATGGCGGAGAGAGTGTCGGCACAGTAAAACAATCGCAACCTGTGAAATAATGTTTCAAATACGCAGACCTTAAATTTCGACGATGTTAAAGCAGAGACTCAACAACAACAACAACAAAATCAAATACTTTGCTTGGAGCATGTGATACTGTGGTGTAGAAACTAAGACGGTTTCTGGTAAAGTACAGTAAGTAACTGAGGTGGAGCAACCACATTCCCAGCACAGCGCTACCCACTAGTTAGTGCAGCATGTGAGGGGCTCAGCTGTACTGGGAATACACCAGTGAAATGAAACATACTTGGCTGCATCTAAACTTACAATGGGGGGAAAACTGGTGGACAAACCAAAAACCTGTGAGTAGCTGAAGTTAACTCCTAAATTAGATCTGAGTGTCACTGACGAACAATCCAGGCTGACAACGTGTAGGTGTGCCTGTGTGTGTCTGTGCATCTGACTGTGAGAGTGTTTTCCTGCTGTCAGCTGCACTCTGTTGTAGATGATGATGTAGATGTTGTTTTCGGGGAGCGTCGGAAACCGAACACCAAATTAAAGCCGCAATGTTTGATTAAGTGTGCCAGGTGATCTCAGGAGAGGCGCGCAGACACAACCTCAACCCCCTCATTCATTTGTAAACCTCCAAATGCCGGCTTGAAATACAGGAAGTAGGAGTGTTCGCTGTAAATTTCCCCCTTGATTGGGAATACAAATGATCAAATGTATGAAGGCTAGGAATGTATGGGTACACGGTGTCAGTAAAGTAGCGAGAGGCAGAGAGGTGGAGAATAGAAAGAATTAGGCTGTGATGTGAAAAAGAGCATCAGAAAATAAAGATGTAAGCTGCATTGTAGGACCTCACCTTGAATATGTGGTACAGAAAGAATAATACATGAAAACATTCTTCAGTCACTGGTTTGAGATCAATTGCGGGGATCAAATAAAAATCAGATTCAGTCGCACACTGTTTGTTTTCAGAATTAACAGAGTCCTAATTTGCTATTCTTGGATACTTTTAATGACTAGCGCGGTAAACAGCTCCACCAACCAAAAGCCAATTATAACTTTATCAGCACAATCTCTGTGCGGAAGAGGAACTGCAGATCTCAGAAAAAGAAACGCAAATACCTTGATCTTCCAGGGAAAAACTACAGTTTATTTCAGAGTATTTCTTTTCAGTGTGCTTGTCAACACATTGATTTTACTGACACGAGCACAGCCTCCTCAGATTAATATGATTTATTAATGTGTAAAAACTATTGAAACTTTCAGTGAAACTTAAGAAACCTAAAAATATACAAAATCCTGCTAAAATTACAATATAAAAAACACAATGTGCTTGTGTGTTTCTCTAATAATATCACAATGTCGATTAAGATTTTTCTACACCTTTACTGGTTACATTAGGAAATGTTTAGACTGATTCTACATGTTATGGATAAATGACTTTTTGATGGGATTTATTTCAGCCGTCTAAAAAAGCCCTGAACATTTCTTAGATAAACCCAGGACAAAAGGACAATTAATGCTGAGCCTTTGATTTATGTGACATTTCTTATTAAAGAAATGTCAAGTTATTCTCAAAAGATTGCTGCATCCTTTTCCTGATCCATTACCAATTGCTCTCATTCAGATCTGTCCTTTTTTCCTAAACGGAACTGCTACTGGCGTGGAAGCATTTATAATAGCCAATAAATCTGAAATATTATGTGTGAAATTGCAGGAAGAGCGCATTAAGGGGTGGGCACTTGTGGAGCCGATGCAGGGGTCCTGTCTGAAAGAGGGAGGCTAATTCGGGACAACTGTGAACTCTGAACTTGCTAAAAGCACGGCCACTGGTCAGCCGAGCCACGTAATAGAGTCCACATGTGCT
Source organism: Macropodus opercularis (assembly GCA_030770545.1). Classification (NCBI taxonomy): domain Eukaryota; kingdom Metazoa; phylum Chordata; class Actinopteri; order Anabantiformes; family Osphronemidae; genus Macropodus; species Macropodus opercularis. Next base: position 6,749,364 of record CM061092.1, read on the forward strand.
CACAGCCTGCGCTGCCATAATTAGAGGGATCTCTAAAGGTTTGCTTAAATCAACATCAGAGTGCTTTGTTTTCCCTCGTAGCTTCAAATACACACCAAAACTGCCTGTGGCCCTTACCTTTTTATCCATTTCATGCTTTATATATTCATACAAAGTGACGCTCGGCTTTTAAAGCGGGAATAATCATTACTTCATAGGTCTCAAGGCTTCGGCTTCACACTGAATACAGCTTGAGTGTTAAGTAGCCAGTGTTACAGTGAGAATTAGAGGGAAGTGAAGAGTGGTTTTAATGGCTTTGAAACAACGCGCAGCAGCTCAGTTCAGGCAGAGAATCGCTCAGCATTAATCAAGATTTCAGGCCTCGATTTGACAAACTGCACAATGCCTCAAACATCTCCTCTTGTGTAAACACAAACATCAAATGCCATGTGGCATGTCCTCATCACTAACAAGCAAACTAACAAGAGACCTGGAATTCCACTCAATTAGTACCTGCTCGCTTCCTTATTAATCCTCCAGCCTTGTTGAAAAGATGAGAGAAGACAGGGAAAAAATATGAATAGGAATAAAAACAACAACAATTTGTTACAATAAATATATTAATGCCAGTGTGCAAGTTTCTGTTTGAGGTGGTGTAATTTGACATGATATGTGGGCTATGTTCTGTCATTAGTCAGGAAAAATGGTGAGTAGGGGATCAAAGCAAAAAGGCTCTGAGCCTGCCACTTAATTTATCACATGGCAAAGACAAAGGCTTTTCTCTCTGCTTGTCACGTTTCAGAAGCCCTGACTCCTTTTTATGACAAACTCAGTTTGCAATTTAATTTAGGGCTTCAGTCCCTGGGTGCTGAAAAGCGAGCAGACAGGAAGTGAGAAAAAGGTACTGTAGCCAGACAGGCACACAGGCAAGGAAGCATGAGAAGCCAACAGCGGGTGCAAGAAACGTCCAGGCTGCCGGGAAGTACTGTGAGAGGGAGAGAGAGAAGGCAGGCAGGTGTCATGAAACTTGAGGAGCCAAGCAACCAGGCAGGCTATGAGGAAGGCAGGCAAACAGGCTGAAAAATAGGCAGGAAATGGTATAAAACGTAGCAAAGATCGCACTAGTGCAGGTAGTAGGGAGGCATTCTAGTAGGCTGAGCAGTGCTAAATCAGGAAAACCAGAGAAGTGTGGGAGTGTGAGCAGGTCTGGAGTCTGCTGGGCAGTGGATTGAATTATATACTGCTGGCAGGGCAGGAGTCTCGTAGGCGAAGGAACCTGAGCCTTTACTGTTCGCATCGTGCGTGCACAGCCTCAGCAGGGCCTCGCAGAGGAGCTTTAATGCACACACACAGGAAAATATCTAAACAAACACATTTCTGCTTCAAAAAAGAAAGGGACAAGCAACTGTGTTGTTTTCTGTGCACATGTGTGTGTGTGTGTGTGCGCGCGCGTGAGTGAGAATGTGCGTGAATGACCCTGACGGCGTGGTGATGCTTCCTGTAGCACTGACCGGCGTCAGTGTTCCATTAATTAAAGAGACGATGCGCTGGCAGGTGGCTTTACTGCCCACACTGGTAATTGGCCCCCTTCTTCCCACTCTCTCCCCCTAGAAAATCACCCATCTCTGCCTTTTCTTTCTGCTGCCTTGTTCCCTCCTCCTATCTCTCGCTCTCCGAAACGTGCCAGTGGGCAGGCAGAAATGCAAGACTTTGTGAAATAATGATTAGAATGGATGAAGATGAAGGGAAGGGAGTTGCACATTTTCCCACAAGCCTCTGATGGCCGGGGAATGCTGTTCGCCTTCAAGCGTCATACAGCGCGACGGGAGTTTACTTTAGACAGCCACAATCTGAGGAGCCAGTACTGCAGTCATTAATGATGTGGGGAGGGGACAGAGCTGTACTTTGACAAGTTTCTGCATGTGTTTGTGTGTGTGTGTGTGTTTTCATATGTGTGCATGCACATGAACAAGTGTGAGTATTGGAGTATGATTGTGCATTGGAGGACAAGAGAATGTGGATTTATGCAAGTGAGACTTGAAATGAACCTTGTGCACGCCAAGTGTAATGAGACTATAAACGTTGAGAAGCTCTCAAAGGTGCGTCTGTGTGGGCATGTATGAGAGTGTGTCTCACCACGTCACTGGGCAGGTTTTGCAGGTCGTCAAAGGGACTCTCCAGGGTGTTTGTGTCCACGTTCAGAAAGACCACATCCTCCAGTGATTGACTTTGCACTCTCTAACAGAGGAAACGTGCAGTGTTGTCAGCGACATTAAACATCCCCTCGTAATTCCAAACACAACTATCTCACAATATTCGACAGATCACATTTAAAAATATCTAGAAGAAATGCTAATTAATATTTAGAATAATATATTTTTACTTATAATCATTAAACTTATCGTATGCATTTCATAAAAACCCTACATTTTGGTTAATTATTAAAAGTACATAACATTTTCTTAAACCTAGTTTGCACCAGGTGAGTTTCTAAGTAAACAGGTCACTGCTGTCCTGAAAACCCAGGAAGGTGAAATAATTTCAATCCCATTTAAAACCAAACTGACATCACACATTAACAAAGCAAAATGGAATAGCAGGAGATACATTTTGGATTGCACCAAAACCCTGTGCATCCACAACAGCACAGTCAGGCTGTGCTGTGCTGTGTATCCTGATTGCGACAAACTCAACAATTATTTTGTGTGGTGCAGGATGCAGGCAGGTGTGTGTGAGTTGGGGGGGGCAGCTTAGTGTGTGAATTTCTAGTTTGTCACTTTTGTGACAGCCTGTGCAGTGGAGGCTCACATGCTGATCTGGACTAATTATGTAGTGGCGGAAAGGGGGTCTGTCACGGATGCAGAGTGTGATAAATACTGCCACTGCCGCAACTGTCAGACAAATATCACACACACGCATTACAGCATATGCATTTGCACAGTTACACACACACACACACACAGACACTAACACTTACACACAAGTGCAAAATGTGCATGTGCTGGCAATGTGCATTCACACACAACAGCAGAGCTGGTGACGGCTTGCCCCCCAACCAACACACAGGGTTTAACAATGAAATAGAAAAGCTCTTTGTTTGCAGATGCTTTTTCTGCCTTTCTTTCTCTGGCTTTTGTTTAAAGTGCACAAGGAGAAGAAAACAAAGAAAAAAAAAACATTCTCTCATTTCTATTTAATGTTTTAAAGGTGCCAAAATAGCTTTGATGAAAAGTTATAAATTAAAATTACAAATCCAATTTACCTAAAGTGATGGTGGGACAGTGACTGGTCATTGAAAAGTATACAACCACAAGTGATTTCCCATAAAGCATATTTTTACAAACACCCATACAGACCCTGAAATTCATACTGTACGTCTGATGCAAATAAAACACACATCAACATGTGTCATTACCATTTAAATTTGATCTACAGTACAGTTTGCACATAGTACTGTATACACACACACACACACACACACACACACACACACACACACACAGCTTCCAGCAGCAAACATAAATATGCATATACAGTATAGTAATGAACATTTGACTGCATACATACTGTACAACTTAAGATTCACTAACGTACCTCCAGCAGACTAAGGTGAACACCCACAAAGTATGGCATGGGGGCACTGTGGATGGAGAGAGGAAAACAGATGTGAGCAACATAATTATCAAAGGCAAGAATACATGTTGTGGCTATATTAAGTGCGATAACTAATTTTCCACTCCGATTGGAAAAAGTAAAAATTATAGATTGCTGTATTAAATTATTATTTTAACATTTAACTTATTTCTGAAAGCTAGCACAGGAACAAGCAGAAATGACGGCATAGTCACTCTGAGGATGTGTGTATCATAATACTTGATTCTATAAATTCCTTTGGCTGTATGATACAATATTTGCGAACTGAAGGCAACTTTCTGTTATTACTACAAACTACTCCAAAAAAAAAAACTTTTCCCATGACAAGATTTTAGTATAGAAAGACTGGAAGACTTCCTATAAAAAGCAGAAGTGAAGAAATGTCAAAGCTCTATGCTAAATAAATCAGCGTTGCATGGTTATTGTTATATTATGTCACATTTATCTTCATAAGTTAGTAGCAAGGAAAGACTGAATCATAGAGCATGCTTCCAGTCGACCAAGATGAATAAAATCAACAGAAACAGTCAAATAATAGAAACCATTTTTTATGATGAGGTTTACAGAGGCAGCAATAATTGGATAACTTTGGGTCAGTGTATTCCCGGCCCCGAATGATTCAGAAGCCACAGGCTTGTAATCAACTTAAAGCAACAGCAAAACAAACAGCAGGCCTGTAGCTCTGCACCGTAGACATTACCCTGTGTTGTATGAATGTACAGTGCTGACTTTCATCAACATTTATCCAGATAAATACACATATATACACCAATATGCTCAGAAACTCAGATGTGCTGTATACGCACACATAGCCATGTAATATCATTTAGTTATTCAATCAGCACATGGAGGGCAACCCTGTGATTAAATAAGATCACGATGAGTCTTCACAGAGTGTTGAAAATCACATTTTACTGTCAGTGATGAATAGTTTCTTAAAGCTGCTGTATCCCTCGTGGTAAAAGCCTGTAAGTATATGAACTATCATCACTGAATAAAAAAAGCCTTTTACATTAGCTGACTTCCACACTTTGTAGTTTTTTTAAACATGTACAGATTTTGAGTTGAATGCATGAACATTTGTAGGAGCGGTTACTTAGAGTAGTCTTGTTTTTTCAGTTTCAAACAAGCTCATTCAGATTTATTAGATTTGCACTGGATGGGTGGTAATAAACCCCTAAGAGGGATAAAATGATGAGAGTGTGGTGCTAGTACTGCTATGAAATATGGAGCAAGGTGATCCAGGCCGTTCATTATCTTGAGGGGCCACACCGGAGAAGGTGCACCACAAGAGGAATCACGAGAACAAGTCGAAGAATGTGTGAACATGTGTGCCTGCACTTCTACACGGAGGCTTTAGCCACAGAGCTCAGCGCATGAACCAGAACCAGCCCATGTGGTGAGGTGCGTGTGTTGACTGTTTGTCAGGCGCGTGCGTGTGTGGGGTGTGAACATTTATTACATTATGATGATCCTGCTTGTGTAGTATTCAGAGGTGGTCAGCCTTACCAGCAGCAGTCCAGAAGATCAGGGGGGAGCACAGGGATGAAGATGTGCTGCCAGTACATGGGAAAGAGCATAGCAGCCGCACCATGGATGCATGCAGTTAACTAAAGAAAGCAACAAAAGGAAAGGAAAAGTGAATATAAAAATACCACTTCACTCTAAGAATGAACTCCCAAAAAGTTGAAAAATGGGTATAAGCTTGTTCTAAATCTCACAGCTTTTGCTTTTTTGGTTCCTATTAAAATTTGTGCATCTTATTTTAACTACAATTCAAGACAGTATATGTAAGTTTAAAGAAAAGAGCTCTATTGAAATAGCAACAATACCGTCCCAATATCTAGCTTTCAAAAGACCTGCAATGAGACGGCTGATATTCTGACGCCTTTTATTGATGTGTTGATGTGTTGTACTGTGCTTTTGATTTCACTGAGTTATCATTGACAAACATGTTGCTAGCCTTTGATCCTGGTAGAAACATGTTACACTGACTTGTCTAGTGCTGTTGTGATGAACACAAGACCTGCAAACTATTGTTGGAGGAAGAGAAGAACAGACTGAGAGCTGGAGCTCAACAACCTGACAGGAGTGTGTCTTTAACCTCATGAAAGAAACACGGCAGAGGAAAGAAAGATCGATGGGGAGGTGAAAAGAAAATGATAGGAAAGGCTGAAACGAAAATACACGACAACTACATTACACAAAGGCTACATAAAATAATAACTTCTCCGCACTCACTGTAAACACTGATTTGTGGTGGGTAATCCCTTCAATTACATTGCTATTACTGCAAATGGCTTTTTAAAACATCATTTAAAAAACATTTAAAACAGGAAAATAAGCACAAACACAAATTCAATGTCAGTAATAAATTATTTCAATTCAGTTCCAAAGTATTGTAAGAATTGTGCTGCGACCTGCATGAAAGCAGCAGTCGGCCTGGCAGGGCTGACAGCAAGTATAAAAATCAAAATTACCCCAACTACTATGACTAAGAAATTAAAGAGAAAATATGGAATAATTAACCCCTTTTTTTGACAAACAATGAAAAGCAATCAAGTGAAGATGACGTTCCTTTTTAAAGAAGCTCTCTACATTGTCAAACCAACATTACACATAAAATTAAAGTCATTGCCTCCCATTGTCTTAAAGCAAGCACTCCCCTCTTGACATCCCTCATGAAAACCCAGCTATAGTAATGACCTGCAACACACACACGCGCGCACACACACACACACACACACACACTCGGCGGGAGAAAGAGGCGTTAGCTCATCCCCCAGATTAAAATAACATGATTAAATATGGAAAGAGAACAGAGGTCTGAGGGGCTCCTGTGGGACTTCATTAGGGCAAATTGCCAAAGAATGAAACATGAGTTAGCCAAGAGAGACTGCGGGCTAGGCCAATGCCGCCGGGACCCTAGAGCAGCAGCCGCTGTTATACTGCTGCAGCTTCACAGTCAATGTGTGAAGGGGACACACACACTATCACACGCATGCACAACTACCATGAGACCCCCTGCTCACTGACACACACAGTGTCACAGATGACCGGCCAAAAGAGGGCAAGCTTGGTGGCTGAAAACCACCTCTGCCAGAAAAAAAGAAAGAGCCCCACCCCTCACAATCCGCCCAAACATCAAACCTGGACATCTGAAAAGCTCAAAACAAAACACTTCTGTGTGTGCGTGTGTGTCAATGTGCCTCCCTGCATGTTTGCTTTAACTGCATTCATTTTTCATATTGGCCAGAAAAAGGCAATGATCTTTTTTTTTTTTATTGTCTCTGCGCACTCTCCCATACACCAGCCCCACAATAGTTAGGACTTAATCAACATTTAATTGGTGTCTTGCTCTGTGTATCTGCATATGCATATTTCCGCTGCCTGCCGTCTTCAAATAAAACACAATGCCACGCTTCTGTCAGGATTAATTCCCTGACAAACTGTTTGTTTTTTTGTTAATTCAGAAAATAAATCAATGCTATGAATATTAATGTGTGAAAGTGAAACACTTGGTTCAAGAACTACTATCTAAACCATCCCGCCCTTCTCCCTTTTCCAAGGTGATGACGATAAGGGACCATTAAATTGTGATGAAGAGAGGTCAGCAATCTGGGTGTTGAGATACTGTGCATATGTATAAGTGGCACGCGCGCACACACACACACACACACGCACACTTAACCACTGAACCAACAGGCAAGACAATTCCTCCTCTGGGAGTGTGAGACAAGCCCCAGTCATTCGCTGGTACCAGGAGGTAATGGCACAGAACACCTCGCAAACCAACTCCAATTATCTCCGCCAGGCCTCAAGGTGAGCCCCCCAACTGGCTTGATTTACTCTCAGGTTGAAAGGAAAAACAGGAGTCACTCTCTCGCTGCTCCTCTTCTTCTCAGACTAGGTGACCGGCTTGAGGGAGTTGGCTGAGGGGGGAGGGGGTTACTAAAACTTAGATAATGATTCATAAAGCAAATCTAGATTCCTGTTTTCTTTTATTTGCTATTTCCAAAGCGATGGAGGTGGCAGTGTGCCCGAGATAAGACAACTTGGAGGGAACTCCAGAGGAATAGTTCACATATTTGCTTCTCTAATTCAGCTTAATACAAATCCCTGTGTCCTTGTTCAGGTTTTAGAACAAATGAGGCAAAAAGAAAAGGAAGATAAAAAAACTGAAAATGAACCCTATTTTTTTTTCTTCATTTATAGGAGGGGGGGGGGTTTCACATGAGAGTGGGTCATGAGAGGCTAAGGCTGATAAAATATTTGCCAGGCTGATAAATAATAGATGAGTGGAGCCAAATGGCTTACACGCTCCACAAAAGACCTGGGTGCTTAATATTCCATTCAATGGAGAATCACAGATACAGTCCCCAAGAACAAATACAGGATTAGGTGCTGGGTCCAGTCCTCTGGGACCAGGGCTCTGCCCGGTAATGAGGGGCTGCCTGCCTTGCGCACTGTGTGTGTGTGTGTTGCCCCTTCCTCTGAGGAAAGCTAACCGATTATACAGCGACAGCCTGCTTCAAAAAGCAGTCAAGGTCTTTGGTTCAGCCCTAAGAGCTTTCTCAGTGCACTGTGGCTGAGACAGAAAGTGTCCACACAAACACTGGCTTTGCCAGATCCATCCAATGACACTAAAGGAAAGACAGACACAGATAAGGACAAAAAGAGACGTAAAAAGATGAAGAGGTGAAAGTGAGGAAAAAAAAGGAAGAATGAAATAAAGAGAAAAAAACAACACAAGAACGCTGATGTAGGTCACAATACATCTAAGAGGTCACACACCAGTTTGCCAGTAATATGTTCTAGGAGTGAGACGACGGCTGTACTACAGTTCTGTGTCACATACTAATACTACCGTGTATTAACTATGGCATTAGCTGACTGCATTTGTAGCTATTAAACAAAATTTACCAACAACAAATTAAACTTTTTCCTTAGGATGTAAAACAAATTATTTTTTTAAATGTCACTGATAAAATCTATTAACGTGTTTCTGATAACAGTTTATTAGGAATTGTTTTGCCTTGTGATGTTTCCTTAAAGGGCTAGGACCCTCCAGAGACATCAGCTTCTCTTAAAAGCGTAACTCCGAGCTCTGTGGAGTGTGTCGGTGCGCAGTGCGTTTCCACCCACACCTTTCTTCTTCACCTGAACACTGTCAGAAAATGAAAAAGCAGCTACTATGGTACCTATAGTAGGTCCAGTATTTTCTCCTAATATCAAGGTAATCAAGCATTTCACCTAACTAAGAAAATAACCGGCACCTTGTCTCTTGGCATATTGTGGTCATACAGTATGAAGAGACCTATTGCGTTACAATGAGAGCAGAGAGACAAATAGCTGCTGCTACAGTAAATGTAATTCAACTTGACGGGAGTTATGGAATCAACAGAGTGGGTCTTCACCGCCTCACACTCAAAAAACTCAATTCCCCTCAACTGGCCTCTGTCACCAACACAGCACATACAAATTTAATTCTCTGTTTTCATATCCAAGACTCGTTTTAATCCCAGTTCACTTCCCATTTTGTTTCCTACTTTTAGTTAGTCTCACTCTCACTTCCCCTACACTGAATAAGTCGCCAATTACCCACGTTTTGCTCTTCCCTCTGTTGACAAACGCCAGTGTCAGGCTCTGCACAACACAGGTGTGTCACAAACAAGTAGGTGGCACTGGGAAAGAAAGAAAGAGAGAGAGAGAGAGGGCACACAGGACAAGACACATAATACCTATTGCCAGGCCTCCCACAGACACATTCACTGACTCTCTCACAGAACGACATAAGGTAAAAACACCTGTGAGTGAACAAGACACACACAAACAGATGCATGCAAAGAAGACACACCCACAACCGGCACATATGCACCCAAAGCGGCACAACACACGCGTTAACTCAGACACATGGCTGAGATAAGTCTATTGAAGGGAAGGAGGAAAAGGAGGAGGGGATGCCCTGATGTTCTGCAGATGCCCAACAACAGAAAGACACATTGAGACACCCAGAAAGAGGGAGGCAAAGTCAGAGAGAACTAGAGGTGCAGCAAGACTGCATGAGAGACAGATGGACAGAAAATAATATGTCAGCGAGGAGGAATAAGATCGAGAGAATTCAGAGAGACAGAAGTCAGGGAAAGAGAGAAGAGGAACAACAGACGAAAAGGCAGGAAACAGAGAGACAGCTGGCACTCTAGGGCACGGTGGATGGATAGCTCCTTGTTAGCATAGGCCTGACAGGCTGATGAGAGGGCTGCTGTCAGCCGGTGCTGGGGCCAGGCTGTGTGAGTTTCGGCGATAGGCAGGGCAGAGGCTGGGCTCAAGAGCCGGGGGGCCTCGGCAGATGAAAGACACGGAGGGTGGTGGGGCGATGGTGGTAGTGGTGGGGGTCCTCCCAACTGACTAGTTAGAGGAAGGGCCGATGCAGCCCTATTATGCGGCCCTATGACAAGGCTGCACGCTCGGCTGGCTACTACCCCTGCGCCACCGCCGACCGGCCTTTTAAAACAGTAGTACCATTCACCTCCGGTCACGAAACAGCAATAAGTCAACTGACGCATTGTTGTAAGATCATGATTTATTCCTTTGCTGTTGGCTGCCTGATAGACGCGCAGGCCATGTACCGACAGACTGACACACCGGGTTCACCGGGGGCTTTAAATGCGGTATATCTGTGTGTGTGCGTGCGTCTCTCTCTCTACTCCCTGTTTCTCTCTGCTTGGCTGAGAGGCTGGACAGGCGGAGGTGGTGAAAAGCAGCTGGATGATACTAACGATGTTACTAACAATACCTTCCCTCATACATCCTCTATCCATGCCAGGGAGACTATAGAAACATTACCTGTCCACCAGGTGACTGTTAACACTCACTTTAACAAACATTTTGACAAACTCTGACATAAATTATATATTTCACATCCTTTAAGATATTTGATCAGGGGATGGTGGTGTGGATAATGAGCTGAGCTCTTTTCAGTTAAGTATAATACGTATACACTTAGAATCATGGCAGCCATTTCCATTTGAACTAGGAGGTCAATCTACCCAACAGCAAAAAATAATGCATCACAGGAGCAGTAATAACACTAGGCCTGCTAGCAGTCCCAGTGGAGATATGAAAATACCTTTGTACTACAGTGCCTGACATATATCGCTACCAAACCAAAACACCTCTCCCCGAGGAAGATGGATGGATAGACAGATGAGTGGATGAAGGATTGCAGCGGATAAAAGGCTTACAGAGGTAAAGGTCTGATGTGGAAGCTCTTAAAATATCCTGTCGGCATATGTTTAAAAAAAAGAAGAAAAAAAGAAAAACAAGCCAAGATTTGTCTCTGAGCTGCAGAGAACTGTAAATCACAGACAAAATTCGCCTACACCCCCCTTCCTGCTCAAAAGAAAAACACCTTCACCCTTGAGTCTGATAATTTACATGGTGTAACCCTTGTGTCACAGCACAGGGTGCTGCCTGAACCACGACTGGAAGTGTTGCTGGTCTGAGGAGCAGAGGGGAGACAGGTGAAATTCTCTAAGGGCTGGGTAATTTCTACTGCTCCTCCTGATTACACCTCCTGTGGGAAACCTTGGGTACCATTCCCTCCAGCACCCATCACCACCACAGGCCCCTCAGGCTGTTCAGTGTTCTGCCGCCTTGTACTGAGCGGCAGGACCAGCTACACTGCAGACACAGATAGGACTTAGATGACATCACTTCCCTCTCCCATCTCATCTGTCATAAACATTTGGCTTTGCTTCATCAGCCACAAAGATAACGGGCAGAAAAAGAAATGTGGAACAGAGGGAGGAAATAAGGCGGGGGACAGAACTCCTCCTTCATATACTGGGACAGACCGTAAAAGTCATAGGAGAGTTAAGACATGTAATAAGAGATAATTTAAGGGGTTTTGCCCATTAATATGTTTCAGTTACAAGATTAACAGCTATGTATAGAGCAGCTTCAGTGTGGATTTCACAGCTTGTCACAGTGTGGTGATAGTGCAGCTTTCTGACGGCAGGATGCCGGGGTGAAGAGGAAGAGGGGGGCAGACGGATCACTGCAACCCTCTCCGTACAAGTAATGTAGCCATGTCAGATACATGTTTGCATCGTTCCACTTAGGGTTTGATATCCTGCTTGAATATTGATGAAATAAACATGTATCATGTTCAATCTAGGAAAAAGACCCAATGTTTTGCGAAGGCACGTTGGTATGTGAACTTCATCTGAAGCCAAAAATAGCATGCGTGACTCTACGACTGTAAACTAGCAACATTTTGTCATATTATGTTATCATTCATTGGATGCATGCGAGACAGAGTGTAAAAATCCCACATTATGACATGAAAACCTGAACATTTAGGACCAAAGTCTAGACACACTGGAATGTTTAGAAAACTTCAAACTTCAACTAGTAGGAGTATTTAAACCAGTTTGCACCTTTTGAGCGATAGGACAGAGCTGACAGCTGACTGCACAAATGAAGAGGGAGAGACAACATGAACTCACAGTGCTAAGCTTGCTTGAGGTAATGATGATGCGCCGTTCGTGCAGCATACTGGCGTAGAGCTGGAGCATGTTGTTGACGTCCACAGCCACAAAGTACTCTGTCAGGTTCCTCTGGAGATAGACAGGAACAGAAGGACATGCGGGTATATAACAAACTGTCCTCGCACATCTTGCTTACAGTTAAATGCCGATGTTACGGACTGTGAGTGTGCCACGAAGAGAGGCAGAGAGTACAGTACAGACAGAAGAAGGACTCGGCCTTCCACCTCTGCACATACTGTTTAGCAGGAAAGATTAGCTGATTGATTAATGTTCACATGTGGTTGCCACGAAGACTTGACTTGAGCTGCAAGTAGAATACAAAGTGTGGTGACTTCGAGTCCTCTAATTGCCCGTGATCACCGTATCTCAACATTAAAAGTACAAGCACCACAAGAGATAAAACCGAAACAAGAGGATGATGCAATAATTTCAAAAGGTGACAAGTGTATCTGATTAAAAACGATTAGAGGCAGAGATGTTTCAAGAAGAAAGGGCTCTCTCTATACCCCCATCGTTTCTTTTCTTTCTTTTTCCGTGCATACTTACACTCTCAGGGATGGTTGGCAGTCCATTGATATCCGGGGCGATGAAGTAGGAGTGCTGCAAAAACACAAACATGCAGGAGAGAGAGGAGAAGGTCACAAGTGAAGCATACCACTCAAACAGAAGAGAATAAGGGGAAAGGGGGGAAAGGCCGTTCACTTTGTTCTATGATTTATGGTTCATCTTCAGCTCTGTCTATATGAATTGCTGAGCTGGTGTCTGAACTGTGGCAATGCTTTTATCAGGCCTACAGAACAGAGAGAAACTCAATAGCAGCTCAGCTCCCCATAGACACAGACTGGGGTGATGTCTCCGGTGAAAAACTGAGTCTTTATTTAAGCATTAAAAAGGCTTGTGGGGCACACAGACAAAAGTATATGTGCACATGTGCGCACACACACACACACACACACACACACACACACACACACACACACACACACACACACACACACAGAGGTTGTTTAGAGGATCACAGGGCTGCCTGTCTCACTTTGGGAGAGCAGGGCAGGTTCAATGTTCAGATCAAAGGGGCCTGAGAGAGGTGCTGTTTGGAGACAGGTAGACAAACCACCAAGTAAAGCACATGAGTGTGTCTGTCACACACACTCTCCTGTAGCCTTATTACACCTGTGTTTGTCCAGCCCTTCACTCCACCATTTGTTGCTTGAATCTAAATTCTTCACTCTGGATTATTTAAAGTACATTCCCTCATAGTGCACAATACTTTCAGTTAAGTTACTCACCTGTAACTAACTGAACACTACTCACTTGTAAATACAAATCATCGAAGAAATATTGCCAGGTCAATACACGTTGCCGTTTTATGCAATAAAATCTATGTGATGTGTAGCCCTGTGGCAGGCAGAACAGCAGCCTGCATCTGAGAGTTGCTTTCCAAACAATGCTGCATTCGGTCTGATCAGGAAACTCATTTTCCACTTAAATATATGCATATATTATAAATGCACCTCTGTGGGAAACATTTAAATCAATATGCACTTTAAAAAGAATTGATGAGGCACAAATATATTAAATCTCTATATTATAATGTATTAGGACTTATAAGCAGAAAAACCACTCAAAATTAGACAGAAAAAGACAGAAAGTGTCCCTGATTATAAAAACGCATGAAGAGAGACAAAGCCCATCACAGCCTGACAGAAAGTTAAGAAACGCCAGCTTCATTTTCCCCCAAAAACCATGACCAGTTGTTTTTTGACATGACAGTTTACCCTGATTTTGTGCTATTTTGAAAAACATCCTTTCAATCATAATGACTTTATTAAACTGAGTGATGAAGCGTCCCAATAACGACCCTTTACTGTTTATTACATGCATATAACAAAGAAGACGTTGACATCCATTCAGCAATGTGACCAGTATAACCAGCCATAAATGCGACTGTTAATTAGACTTAACTAACACGTAAAATACTAACTGTGGAAATGTTTAGTGGTAAACAAAATAATAAAATTGCTCTATGTACAAACAACTAACATGGGTAAACAATTATTACAATCCCGAAGGAGCATAATTGTTGTATTTAAATGAAAGTATAGAGAAAGATGCTGAACAAACGAACTTGAACCAGCAAAGACACGTGAGCAGGTTTGTTTACTCTTGCGCATACACAATTTTCATGTGAATTTGTTTAAATGTTGCACTTACTCTTGCTTAAAAGTTTAATACGTATTTTGCCCTGGCAATGTTACTGTACTCAAGGAAGGTATTGTTGTAGTTGTGCCTTTTTTTGTTTTATTTAGCCACAACATTTGCAGAGGTGGGAAGACATCTCAATACCCTGCACTGTCACAATTTTAACCCTGTTTCAATCAGTTAAATGTATATGTTCAATATGGGTAGTAATTAATAACATGTAAAAAAAAAAAAATCAGACTTTTTGGATGAGTCAAAAATTTTCACATGGCCTAACAATTGTTTTATTTATTTACTCGTCCTGGAGTAATGCGACAGTATTTTATGTACGGTTTATTCTGATGGAAATGACATTTATTTGATGGTGATGAGGGTCAGTTTTAACGTACTGTGCCAGAGAATATTCTGCCTAAGGAAATGCAGCTTGCTTGTAATGATACTGTAGCTGAGAAACTGAGAGGTAGGCACAGCTAATGGTGAAACTACAGCAACATGAATAATTACTAATTTTTACACACACATATAATCAAAGAAGACATTAGCAGCATGAATTTATAGCACATAAATACACAGAAGTTGAACAGTTACTGATAAATATTTTTAACTCAACTCTGTGTGTTCACATATAAAATCTACTCATCTTCCCTGTGTTATATCTTAGCTCCATTTTCATCATCTCAGAATAAAAGCACTTTTTCACAGCAGCACTCGTGGTAGTGGAACACAAGTAATGGTAAAAAAAAAATCTTTGTTTCACAGTCATCTTTGGTGCATCTATTCATAAACACACGGAAAAGAAGACCAGCACCATCATTAAATCTAAATGAGCCAAAATAGTAAATTGTGATAAAAGACTGGGGACTTTGGGAAATGCATTTGAGGCCATACATACAGTCAAGTACAGTATAAACCTCCCAGCATCTTCATCTTTCGCTTTCTTCCTCTGTTTGCTAAATAATGTTTCCCCACTGGTCTACATATTCAAGGTACTGTGATAATCATCACAAACCATGCCCCCTTATCTCAACCCAGGCTTTCATTGGCTGTTTACTTGCTTATCTACTTTTTTGTTCTTTCGAAGACATGTTTATATAAAAACATCGAAAGTGGGTTAACTGGAAAGGCATCAAGGAGATTTTTTGAGCACAATTGCCTTTGCTTTAAACATACAGAGAGGGGAAAACTTTTGATATTCAGAGAGAGAATATAGCAGAGTGGAATGGCATTAATCATTTACAAAGTTTGATTGTTTTCCAGAGGAGAAGAAACATACACCAAGGCCCAGGATAGTTTGTTTTTGTTATATTTAAAGAGATAGCGCAGCTTATTTGGCCAAATTGGAAAGCCGTTGCTCCCATGCGATTAGTACAGCAGCAGTTTCATATTTCACAGCAGCCTCCTTCCCTCCTCCCTTGTTCTGCCATTCACTCATTCCCCTCCACTCACCGGCTCTGTGCTTCGCCGATCTCTCAGTACTTGCCCAGTGGCAATATACAACTGCTCATTCTTGCACGAGAGGGGGAGAGAGAGCAAAAGAGGGTTCACACATGAAAAGGGACAATGATCCTTCGTCTTACTTAGCTTCCATGATAAAACAAAAAAACACTCTTTTAGGGGAATAATTCTGCTTCATCAATTAAATATCACACTAGTGGCTTCACCAGAAAAGAGATGAAGCGATCACCTCTGTTCTCCGGGGCTCCTTTTCCAAAGAAGCTTTAAGAATCAGATGAAAAGGTTTTGTTCACATAGAGAACTGATAAAAAAAACAGACGCAAAGAAAGAATAAATTCTAATTGACCTTGTTAACCTTCATTGAGATGTATTGATTATCTCACATTAGGCTTGTTATGTTGTATATTCATCTGTGTAATTAGATGTGTTTTCTTCAGAGACCTACGCCACAGAAAAGACCCAGAGTTGCTTGTTTAATTGGACCAAAAAAAGGAGCGGCAGTCCTCAAGGACAAAGGCGAACACTTTTTTTCTTTCTTTTTTTAAATGACGGTGTGGAGTCTAAGCCACTCAAAAATAGAGCCATGAGTGAACAAGCCACTCGTTTAACAGTCCCACTGAAAACTATGACATCGGCGTTAAACAGGCCAGGTTTAAGGGAGCAAAAACTGTTTTATGTATGAGACTGAAAAGAGAGCTTACACAAACACAGGCTGACATTGAGGTACCTGGACCTCATTAAGCCATTTCAGTTTTGATATGTAGGAGCAGCTGAAGCTTATCGCACAAAAACCTGATAGTGCCACTTCTTGTTTCAGTGTCGGCTTCAGTCCTCTGCCATCTGTGCCTCTCTGTTGCTAACTAGTGCATCTAAACTTCCTTCTGCTTCCTTCTTAGATTCTATCAAGCACAACTTTTATGATATATTAATATGATAACAATATTTCTCATCCTTTTTCTGTTTAGTGCCTCTTGCACATTTAACTACTTCAGCTTTTTTCTCTACAGTAACACAGCTCTTCCCATCTTCCCGTCTTGTCTCTCAGCTGTCTGATGGGGGGGGTACGAGATCTATACCTACCACACTCAGCGTGACTGGCGTGAAGGGCTTTGGCACAGGCAGATCATAGAGAGAATTCAGCATGTCATTCAAGTCATTTTCCTAAGGGAGAGACACAAACAACAAAAAATTAAAAAAAAAACACACATAGGGCAAATAAATTTTATTTACTTGCTTTGTAGCTGTCACAACTCAATCTTAACAAGAGTCCTAGGACAGACACTACCGCAGACCAGAGGGCAATCCTGCAGCAAGGCCTGAAGGGCTCCAAAACATCCGACTGACATATGTTTAACGAGCAATGCTGAGGTTAAAAGACGGCTGAGTGTGAGGCAGCAGACGCCTATTATCCAGCAGCCTTGATTTACGGCTGAGAGTGGCCTGTCAGTAATTAAGCAGGGGACCCCGCTACAAAGACGGGGGCTTTAAGAAGCCGTCGCAGAGCTAGCTTGACCACAGAACGAGTTAGGAGATTATTCTTCCAGCATTTATGAGCGCCACGACAAGACTGCTATTTATGCTCTGGAGACTGTAGCTGGAGAACTGAGGGAGGCAATACTTTGCAAGTTGTACTTAAACTAAACTAACTACTGTGAACACAGAGTACGGTCACTGTTCCAATAGTTTTAGCTTCTTTTTCTACTGCCCTCATGAAGAACTTTGTTTTGGTTTGCGCGGCCTCTTTGAGGAAATGTGCTTGTGAGCGTGTGCCCGAAATAAAAGAAACTGGAGAGGAATGGGTGGCAATATAGAGCAGAGAGAGGAGGTGGGAGGGAGGGGTGTTAGGGTGTGTGCAATCGAACAGCCTCCTGTCATGAGAGGCTCAATGCTCACACGCATGGTCAGCAACACGGCCTGGGGAAACAGTTCATTTACCCCTCGCCTTAAACCCTCATCGCTCTTCTGTCTTCCCTCGTCTGTCAACATCTCCCTCTCGCCTGGAACGGACAGCGGGGTAAATAGAAACCAAATCATGCACACTAACACTTCAGTCAACCAGGATTTCCAGCAATCTTTCTGCCTTTCTCTACTTCTGTCTTTTTAGCACACAAACTGTCCTCCTCTGTTTGTCTATATATTAAATGATCTTGTTGGATTCTTTTCAGTCACAGAAATGCGTGTGTACGGTAAATGTTTATGTGTCTACTTTAGCAGGATTCTGAGTCCTGATCACTGTATTCCGAGCTTCTTGGAGAAGGCAGTGACTACATGACAATTGAAAGCGGTCCCAAAGCTCTCTGCATGTCTCCCTTGCTTTGTCTCCCTCCCTCCTTTTTCCTCTCGCTTCAGTCTAAACATGGGAACATCACCTACACCCTCTGTGCTAGACTCTGCACATCTCCCCAGTTTGTTGCATATTTTACATTTCCCCTCCCTTTGCTAGTACAATGCAGTGAATAGTCAGGGGAAAAGACTTTAGTGAAGTGCTCACATTTGTGTGTATGTGTATATAAGTGCGTGTGTGTGTGTGTGTGTGTGTGTTTTTTGAACGATTTGTTTTCCAGTAAATCATCAGGAATAACTTCCAGTGTCAGATCAGCGTTTGGTCTGTGAAATGTCAACATTGTTGCTGCTAACAACAGGAGCCAAGTCGAGCCCAAGACGGCGAACAAAACTTCCACACAAAAGACAACACGCAGCAGGCAGAGGAAGAACTGAACGGAGGAAAACATTGTCTAACGGTGAAGTTTAGAACATTAAGCTGTGCGCTTGTTTCTCAAAAATATCACACTACCCAGTCTCACTGTCAAATCCGTAAAGCACTTTCGGCACTTACTGTACAATGCAAGGAGTAAATGTCCTGTAAAGGAATCATTACCTGTTGTTTCTTTAGGTAGTCTGCAAAGGTATTCAGCAGCTTGTAGTAAATTTCAAACCATGGTAGATAACTGAAAGAAACAAATGCATTCATTAACAATATGTACATGCACAAGTTATTTATTTTTTCATTTACAATAAACAAACAGAATGTATAATTAAAAAATATGCATTTAGGAAACTATGTTGCTGGTTTTAAATAGATGGTGCAGTCATCCTGTAGTTTTATCTTTAACGTCTATAAATAATTACACCATCTGCTGAAAGCTGTTAAACTTTAAAACTTTGGTAAATTCAGCTCTGCAATACTAATGACTGTATGTATGGGCTAATGGCAGCAATGTCAAATGTACACAACACGCTGAATATCTTTAAAGCAGCGAGTCATTGTTAAATTAAAAAAAGTGAACGTTATGTAGTCCTTATTTTGACATTCCTCAGTCCCTGGGGTCGTCCACATGCTCTGGATTCCTGTCATGTTTGCTCTTTAAGACAACAGGAAAGGAGGGAAGAGCAAAAAAGAATAGATTCTATACTCTTTAACAAAATAGCCATCATAGTTTTCATGTGATGCAGAGGGATGCTACGGTTTACAAGCATGCTGCTCCCAGATGCACAAGCTCAACAAAAATGCAGCCCGAGATGCCTCACCCCCCTTCTCCTCCGCGCTTCGGTTTCTGCCCTTCACGTGTAAAAAAAAAATATATAAATAAATAAATAAATAAATCTTTGCCTTATGTAATTAATGCAAAATTCATTAACAAGCCCAAAATAATTTACACTGCAGTGTTTGTGTTAAGCTAATCACCAAGTACACCGACCATAAGCTAAAAGCATCTGCAGCATGGCTTTCTTTACTAAGTTGACATTTTCTTGGCCAAGTCGACTCGCTTTCTAGGAGGAAGATAGCCAACATTTTCTTCTGGCATAAAAGCTGTAAGGGCTCAGTTCATTTAATGTTATGCAATCAAATAATAAAAATATGGTGTCTTATTAAGGTATTGCATTTTTATTAGTTTGGGGTTTTAACATGCAGTTTTGAACATTGCATTAATACTGATTATGGGGAAGGACTTCTAAGCATTGTGATTAAATAAACAGAAACTCCCATTAATGCTTCATTAACTTGCCTGGATGCAGGGGTCGAAAAATAAATTAGTGGCCAAATGAGCCAGTCAATCAAAAGTGGACTCCAGTTTGCCTACTGAATTGAGTGAGTGAACACTCTTTATTACAAGTCATTAAAACTATCATTTAACTCAAAATAAAAATCTGGCATACGACTAAAATCTTGCTTTTTCATGGTTAAATAATAAGATGTTTGTAAGAGTTTATATGTCCTGAGAAAGCAGTTGGCTGGAGATTGAGGAGTTTCCAGGGCATGGGTCACTGGCTGCTCTGTAGACTGGAATTAACAGACAACAAGAAAACAATAAAGTGAACCTAATGCAAATTTTCATATCGCTAAATCTGCAAGGGGCCAATGACAGGCTGGATTCCCGTAGAAGTGCAGCCAAGCGCACCAATCAGAGAAGCTGAGTGACCATCAGTCTGAAACAATGAGCCTCTTAGCATACCAATATTTTGACGTCTGCATTAAGATCGACTGCAATCAGGTCAAAGTCGCAGGAGACACTAATTCACGTATGTTAATTCACATGCTGACCGGATATCAACCTATATCTGCCATGTCAAACAACACGCAATACTAATATCCCAATGTGGAGTCAGTTTACATTTAAGCATTACATGAAAAGTTCAGTCTGATATAATGATTAAGACAGAGGAGGCGGAGAACAAAGACTGAATTATCTGCCTCCCGTATGCCTTTTGTTTAAAAGCCTGGCTTCTGGACATTAATCCTTCATTTTTCACAGTTGAAGGGGATGTAAATAAGATTCGCGCTGTCAGAGCAGCCGTCAGGCCTCACAGATCTCACAGTCATTACACTCCTACACTAAGGTGCTGTAAATCCTTTGTGTTACAGGCGCACGCTATCGTTAAAAGCAGAAAACCCCCAATTATCAATATTCTTCCAAAGTCTTCCCATAATAAGCGAATGTGTTTTTGTGCTGTTTTTTAAATGCAATACAATGCCTATAACTTAAAGATACATCGTTTTGTTCTACTTATCCCCTCCCCCTGCACTGCTCGCTCTCTGTTGATGCAAAGTTAAAGTTTGGAAAGCTTAGAGAGATACTCCTACTCGTCACAGCTCATTGCTCAGATCTGTTTGTGCTTTGCAAATCCTCCGATAGAGAGAGAAGCATCCATCACTGGAGTGCTCAGTGCGTGGGGGCCCGGCAATCTCTCCTGCCATTTTAAACACATGTCTCCTCACAAGTGCCATGTACTCAAGACTGAACCGGTTAATCTGCGGCCCACTCGCAGCCTCCATCCATCGCGCTCTCCATCCGAGGCTCAGACCACCTAACAGCGTGCAGAAATTTAACAGAAGACAGGGCCATGTAAGAGCCTTTGGTATATGTAATTATGAAATTAAATAGGACTGCACACCAACATCGATGTAGATGAAATACATCAAAATGTGTTTTTACAAGCATTATGCACATACAAAGAATGAGCACCTACAGTAATTAAATAAAAACATCTCCAAATGTTTAGCACACACTCCTACACTGCATCTACTAAGCGCCGTACTTGGGTGTTTGATTAAACCTTAATACTGGAGCATTATTTTCAGACGTTTTTGATGCTGTAAAGTATCTGTTAGTTGTTAAACAAGGCTTTTATTCCAGTTCTTTAAATGTGTCTTAAATCTCCTTTAATGCACAGCCACCTGTAATCATAAGTCATCTTACACTTTGTAGATGGCTCAGTGGAAGATTTCATTACAACTTTGCTTTCTCAGGTCAAGGGTTAAGTACAGGGAAGGAAATGTCCTCGGGCGACTCAATAACTGACCACTAAACAGAGCAATGCGGTCTCTTAAATGTATCCAAGAGCTTCAACTTTAAATACGGCACATTTTTCATCTTAAAATTAATCATGCACTCAAAGGAAAAATATTAAAAGTGCGATAATACAGTACAAAACAAAACTGTCGTGAATGTGGTGTGTGTGAGCATGTGTGTACGTGTGGTGTTTTCTAAAGGGGGGAAGTTTCGTCTGGCCCTTTCGGCCACGGCTTTAGCAATGAGACTACAAAAGAGCTGTCCACATAAAACTGTCTCACTCATTAGGAAACTTCCTCCTGTAAGCAGAGGTGACAATTTTACGGTCCCAGTACTTCAACAATCACGCAGACGCAAACTGTTTTAATTACATCTATTTTCCATCCAAGGGAAATGATAAATAGACCAATGAACATAAGCAAGTGGGTTTGGGCCTTTGTGCTTTCGGTTTAAACCAGGCAGAAATCAACAGATAATTCTTACACAACATAGTGTGCATAATCTGTAATAATCCCATTCCTTCAAGGCATTTCTTTAAACAGAATAAATCTGTGATTCATAGTTTATAAACTAAAATAGACCATCTTAAAGTATTATAAACAAAAAATAAACTTTTGACCAAGAACCTTGAAATGTAGGAAATAATGAAATAAATAAAAATAGTTTCTTTGATGAAATATCTAAAATGTTGTTTTTTAATGCTTTAGATTTTTCCTCACTTATCTTTTCCAAATGCAGTGGGGCAATTTAAGATACAAAAACAAAAATATCAAGAGTATAATAAAGGAAAAAAGTAAAAGGAGCACACAAATAATTTTAAATCAACAACAACAGAAAAAACAACTTTCTATACGTTATTTTATTACAAATGAAGTGAGCCATGCAAACTACTCAGAATGCATAATGAATTTTATACATCATATGTCAAATGAATTAGCATGTCTAACTCAGCGAGAGGGACAGGGGAGTCTCTGCTAATTGGCAGTGAAGCTTCATGCATAATTATGGGCCAAGCGTCTTTGCTGTCGCACTGTGGCAGTAGCCGAATAACGAGGAGAAAAGAGAGAGAGAGAGGAGGAGAGACAGAGAGAGAGGGAGAGAGAGAGGAAAAGGAAAACAAAGGCCATGGAAGCTGGCCGGGAAGGGTGGGTGGTGTAGGGAGGAGGGACACTGTTCTTCACAGCAGCTCATCAGGGCAGCGACAAGCCCACGACTGTCCATCAACAGCCACACACACACAGAAACAGAGGCGAGAGCTGCACTTACAGGAGAGCTGCTTAACAGTTAGGGAGTGAAAGAGAAGGCTTTGTGGTCTTTTCCAGTCTGTTGTTTGTTAAACTGCTTTATACATTCGTTAAATATTGATTTTCTTGGGTACATTTTCCGTCGTTTACTATAAAGTGCATAAGCCTTTCAACTGAGATTATCACTGAAGTGCTCTTTCTTTGTAATGGTAAGGTAATTACGTCTCTAAAAACATTGTGTCAACATGCAATTACATGGGAATTCAATTATAATAGCCTTTGTTGGCGAGTAATTATGCAAAGAAAATGCAATTTTCCTGGGTTTGCTGTCCTCATTTATGTACGCTGTGATAAAATAAATCCACCTATCAAATATCAAAAACTGCTAAACTTTTGGATAATTATAGGCACATCACTAACATATTTGTGTGGGCAGATGAGAATATAAATTTGTTATTCTGGCGTAGTGCAGCTCAGTGTGAAGTGTGAGAATGAATAGGAGAAAAAAAAAAATCTGTGTGCACTTCTAAGATCTGCTAAATAATTTTTTTTCTATCACGCTTGGGAAATAAATGCTGATATTAAAAAAGCTGTTCTGAGACTGATCCATGGGCAATTTGAAAAAGGGCAGAAGAGAGCAAGGCTCGGTTATCTGAACAAGTAAATAAAGACAGAGTTTCCACATAGCTGCTTCATTCAGATTTAGGAATTTAAAAAGTGATTGGATGTTTAGATTTGTGACATGTAGCAGAACTTTTAGTACATCCAATTTCCTCTCTTAAAAATGTGTTTAATTTCTGGAGGTCGGCTTAAAAAACACGAAGTTAAAGTTGTCTATATGTTATAGACAGCAGATGAAATCAGAAAATAGAGAAAATATGTATTTATGTTGAAGTATTGATTCTAAAGTTATACAAGTTCAAGAGAGCACATGATTATTGTGTGAATTGTGTGTGTGTGTGTGTGTGTGTGTGTTACCTGAGCAGACATAAGCAGACTCGGCAGCCTTGAGTGAGTCGACAAAAACCGAACCTGTGTTTGCTGTCGAATTCCGTTAGAACAAAGGTGAAATTCTGCCCCACCTGACTCTGGGAAACCCTGGGACCAAATACATGGACACATACATACACACAGCCAAATTAGCAATTCACAAACAACTGAACAAAAAAGTTGGATAAAATCTGTAAAGTGATATTAAATGAAAACCAGCAAACCGAAATGTTTTCACCACTGTCTAATTTCACCAGGAGCAAATCTCCAGTCAAAGTCTGCACATGATGTTACATACTTCCAGAATGTCTCTGAAAAACTGTACAAAGCCTTTCGAACCCCAAGGTAAATTCCAGACCAGCTCAGTACATCCACACACCACTAGATGGCAGCAGCTCAGCTTCAGTAGGAGACACTACAGCGTTCCCCTTCCACCCTCCTCCTCCTCTCTAGTTTTACAATGGGAGCTTTAACATGTCATTTTCCATGCTTAAATAAGAGGCTGGTCATTTTCTGTGAGGTGTTGGTCTAACTGGATCTATGTTATGTAGGAGGAAACAAACGTACCCACACCTACTAATCTGGATTTCTTTGCACTTATAAACATCGTACTCTGCACAGAACATTGAGTGGGTTGGTCACTAATGACCTCATCAGCATCACTCTTAATGGAACTTGTTGGCATCATTATCATCGTCATTAACATGTGCCCCCGCCGTCACACCACTTATATTTTGGGGATATTTTTTCTCTAACAGCTGTGTTGTTTTTTTATAGCTATAGTAAAAATTATGTTCAGGAAAAAGTGAAATGTGTTAGATTTTAAGACCCCGCAGTTGCACCCGTGTGTACACAATAACAAACACACTCATCATTACGGTCTGACAGTGAATAAATCCTCGTGTGACAGTATCAATGAATGATGGTAATTTTATTGTTCATCTGAACACCACAGTGTGAGGCAGAACACACACACTTTTTCATTTCCTTTTTAAATGCATGTGTCTGCAAGTGGGAGGAGAACTAGGTATACATACATCATTTTGTGCTCCTGCATGTGTGTGTACAGTATGAAAAAAGGTGAAAGTGAGCTGCAAACAAGGAACCACAGAGGAGGAGGAATCGTACCTTTCCACGTCAAAGGGAAAGCAGAACTTTGGTATCGTCTGTAGGACCTCCTGAGAAACCAGAACAGAGAGAGACACACAAATGCCTTTTTAGAGGAACACATATCACGGGGAAATCAAATAATAACCATGTATTTCAATAGAAGGATCTCTGGGGCTTCTGCTAAGTGGGTGCTATCAACTGGCGGAACAAAATGAGGATTAATGTTAAACGCTACTGATAGCAATCTGACAGAGTCTTCACATCCCAAACACTGCAGCCTAAATGCACTTAATCCAAATGAATGGGCAACATAAACCACTTCACCTGGCAGAACACAGTAGAAAGGTTCCTTTTTGTCCAAGGGTGGGGAGGGATTCTCGATCCACAGCTTGAATAATTAGCAGTTAATAAGTTCATCGATTATCAGGTGCCAAGGAGAGATGAAAGGATGAAGGAAGAGACATAAAGAAAAAGAAAAAAGGAGGGAGACACAGAGAGAGAGAGAGAGAGAGAAAGGGAGTGGGGGGGGGCACACAACACCAAGGCTATGGTGGCAGATTGTAGTGACAATGGGCTAAGCAGCTCAGAGGGGTTAAGAGGTAGGAGGGGGGTACAAGCCTTCAGGGTTTTACCTCCCAACACCTCCCTTGTGGGTTGGAGAGTAGGGAGGGTGAGGGTCTGCATGCTCTTGAAGCTGGGTGGGAAGGGACAGGCGAGGGGGGCACCTTTCCACCAGTGGCATATGGATTTAGACAGGGAGCAGGAACAGAGCGGAGCACCATATGGGTGAGCCACTCCAGACCAGCCACACAGACACCGAGCACAGGTCCCAGCTCTGTCTGTCGCTCCGCTTCCTCATCTCTCTGACTACTAACCTGGCCCAAAATAGATGCCA
This sequence comes from Macropodus opercularis, assembly GCA_030770545.1. NCBI lineage: Eukaryota > Metazoa > Chordata > Actinopteri > Anabantiformes > Osphronemidae > Macropodus > Macropodus opercularis. Next base: position 6,775,237 of record CM061092.1, read on the forward strand.
GGCACTGCGTCCTCTTTGCAGCCTCCCTTTCTACTACCTCTCTCTCAGCTCTGGCCAGGCTTTGCCAAACTCGCAGGCTAATCCTGGGGACTGGGTGGCTCTCTCTGCTATGCTCTGGCCTCTCTCGCTGCCCACTCTCTGGCTCGCTTTCATTTGCCTGCCAAGCTCGGCCACTGAGCCCAAGGTCTGTCTCGATTTTCATTCTGCTGCATCGCTATCTTCCTGTCTATCTTTTTCTCTGTCCATCCCCCCAGAGACTGATCAGGACGACAGGTTGGGTGTCTGCTGCTGCTGCTCCCTACTGTTACTAAGACCTCACTGTGGGGAGTAGTCACAGGATCCCCCACACCACCCACCCACCCTTATCAAAACTTAAATCAGCCACCCCAGCACAACACAACCGTAGCTACAGACAGGGAAGCAACAGCAACAATGAGCTATGACAGAAAGAGGGGTGAGGGTGTGTGTGTGTCATATTTGAGCATTTGAGTGCATGATGCATGTGAGTGTCTCTCTGCTTCAAGGACTTTGTGCATTCAGTGGCGGAGGGTGGCTAAGCATGTATATTTGTGTTTGTGCGTGCGTGTAGGTGGTGAGTTTGACTCGGCTACATGTTTGTGTGTGTGCCCACATATGCAGCGTACAGTGCTGTGTGTTCTGGGGTAGGGGGTGGCTGGGTGAGGCAGGGAGGTAGTTTTAACGTATCAGGATCTGTGATAAAATTGAGAACTCAACAAAGGCAGAGGGTTTGGTGGTAGAGGAGGTCTCCGCCTCTGTGGGAGAATGTGTGTGTGTGTGTGTGTGTGTGTGTGTCTCTTGGCGTGTGCGGCTGTAAAGCTGTCACACACATCAGAGCTGCCATCGCTGTATGCGTTTGCTACTATTATTAACCACTATGTACGCACACCAATATGTTACAGAGAGCCCTCCCTGGTGCACTACATATGGCATACAAACCCAAACAGACACAGACACATGAGCGCACACCCAGACACTCGCTTCTCGTGCAAATAAAAACATTTGAATCGCCAGGTTTGAGAGTTGTCACAGCCCCGCCCACATCAGGTATCTGTGTTTGAGTGACAGTCGAGGGGCTGCAGAGACTCTGATCTTGTACAGGACCAATGATATATTTGTATTAAGATACAAATCCTAACTTACTACAGGAAAGAAACCATTAAGTCAATTGATTCAGAAATTGATTAATTAAGCGATCATGAACAGTCTATATTTAAAAAATGTTCAAAAACCCATCATTAGCTTGACATATTTTATATGTCAAGCTTTATATTTGATGACAGATTCAATCCTCTTGGGTACTAATGATATCAATCTTGTACAAATCTGTCTTCTGCTGTTCTTCACAGATGATTTTTTTTCAGATGCTCTTTGCTGGAGGGGTTTTGTTTCTCTACCTTCAGCTTCAGAATACTTCAAAAGGTGCTGTGCTGCATTCAGGTCAGAGGACACGCTTGGCCAGGCTGAAGTCTTTGTTTATTTCTTCTTCACAATCTGATTTCTAAAATGCGTGTAGGAACCACTTTTAATTCTAATGCTTAGTTTGGCGTTGTTATTGAGTGTTTCCAGTCTTGAATTTATAGTGCCATCTATGAACCTCTCACTTTGTGCTTATAATGTATATAGCATACAACAACCTATGCATATCAGGCTCTATTGCTGAAGTACCAGTGGCAGACAGTATAATCTCATCTTCTGTCTTAACCCATTAAAAGGACTAGACAGCTGAGGCATGCAAATGGTTCTACATGGCTAGATACCCGCCTCATTTGCGGTACAGAAAGTTACTGCAGAATTCAAAATGACATTTATTAGTAGCATGTTGCTCTGGAGTTGGTGTTTCCATTACTCTGAATGAGTCGCAGAATTCAAAGTCAAAAGGTTTCATTCGGCCCGTTTCTCCAGTAGAAATTTGTTCCAGAAAAAGTTCAGACGCACAAAAACCCATCCTAAAAACTCAACAATCAGAACCAAGACTATGTTTGTACACACAGTACCACTGAAGGTAAGTCAGCAAATGTACTCATTAGTAATTTGGTTGAACCAACCTTTTATGATGAGTTGCAGTTCAACAATCTATGTCAGGCCCCAGGAAAGACATGGGCCGCTTATTTGAAGCACGCATAACCTTTGGTTTCATAATCTGTCAGGCTGTTCTACTTCCTACATTGTACCTGTGTATTACTGGTAAATCTTACGCATGTGAAGATCCGTTTCCGCTTCGCTCCCTCCCTGACTGGGCCCTATACCACTGGGATATCTAAACAGGAATGGCACAAAGGGGGGTGTTCTTCCAGTTTCTGGGTACAGTAAGGCCCCCCGCCACACACGCACACTCCCCCTGCTTGCCATTTTCCCAAGACAAAAGAAAAAGAGGCAGCTAATATATTTGCAGCTTTGCAAGGGAAGGGGTGGGGGTGAGGGAGGAATCTGCTGCTAGGCTCAGCTTGGCAGACACTGGTGTGTGTGTGTGTTGTTTATCGTGAGTGGAGACAGGGGTATCACTCAGTGAGACAGAATGCTCTGGGTTCCCCCAGCGGATGATCCTGCTATCACTGCACCACAACAGCACACAGCAGCACTGTACAGCTTTGCACCGCACCCCTGCAGAATAGCATGATACACTTAGGGAGAGCAACAAACTTTGCAGCACAGAGCGACACGCTCGCTTTCCCACACTTAAAAATAGGCCTAAACTTCACTTTTATTCTTGCGCTACCCTAATTTTTAAAAGAAATTGAAACAGGTTAAACTATATATACAGTATCCCCAGTTGAGGCATAGAGCAGATTCTGGAGGGATTAGAAACATGACAGATCATACTGTGTGGGCTGTTTCTAATGCATACACGAGTGCACCACCCCTCTTGGCTGCTCACCATCACTAAAAAGGGCAAACCAGCTTTTTGATCACAGCAAGTGGACAGAATGATGTTAACCAGTTTTAAAATGTGTCCTTAATAAATGGAATAAATGCTCAACTCAGCGTCGGTGGTGGTGTTTCATTTCGGGTGTGAACTTCATGAGCAATATTCACTTTCCCATATGCTCACAATTACAGAGCACAGAGACGCAAAGGAGTGCTGGAGAAAAATGTGGATGAAAGAAAAGACGAAATGAGGTTGGAGTAAATTGGAAACGAAAACTATATGTGAAAAACAAGAAGAGGAGAAATGTGAAAGCAGACGGAGACAAGTATGGACGTCACAAGGAAAGGAGAGGGTATTTGATGGATGGACAGAACAGAGGAAGGAGGGAGGGAGGTAGAAGCAGCTCGGTTCATGCCCCTCTCCCCATGCAGCAAGGACTTCTCCCTGGGGGGACTTAGACTTTAAGCCCCTGCCCTGCTTTATATTCCCCTGGCTACTGCAGCCAGATCAATCTAGCTATCTACCCAGTGTAACTCAGCCTAGTTCAGCCCCCAGAGCCCTCCTTACAGGGTGTACTTTTAGGACAAGTGGAAGCTGGTGGCAGGCAAATTTGTAAAAGTACCACTAGTATACCAATATTAGAAGCAGAACTTTAAAGGGCGATTGCAGCGTTTTTTGCATGTGTTAGCTTATTACTGCTATCCTCATGTACTTTCCATTACCGTCACCTGTTTTTACAGCGTACAGTTCTGTTCTTATATATGAGAACCATATAATCCATCACATTCAACATCAAGTCTGACTTTCATTTTCGGTCATTTATTATTTTGCTGTAATACAATTGTAAGTGTTGACAGAAAATGTCTGTGCTGCATTACCACACAAAAATAACAAAAATAGCAAAATAATGTAGACAAGACGTTCACTGCCATGAAGCCGCTAACTCAAGTTAAAACTTATACCTTATTGAAATGAATGGAAATTGATTAAAGCTGTTAAAGTAGTAAAACACATCTGTACAATCTGTGAATCTTCCTGATCATTCTGTGAGCTACACCCAGTGTAGTTAATTACAGTGCAGTGTAGTGTAGTGTATCACTCGAGGTCAGATAATGTGTACAAGTCATTAAGGGAGAGCTCTAAATTATTTTGTTTTCTGTACAGGTTAACAATCTCTCTCCAGAGATGTAAACGGCCTCAACTCACTGCCTCTATAATAAAAATGATCTATTAACATGTCAAATATTAAAAGTATGCAGCCTGAATATTACATGTCTCTCTTATAATTCCTGAAGTTATAACTAAACAACCAAATGTTTATAACTACAATACTATGAGGAATCTATAGGTAACCTACTTAAATCAATAATTATACCTAAGAATTAGAATTAGTCAGAGTAAAAGCCCAGCTTTGTTACCTAGGCCACAAAAAGTTAACAAGGATTCCAGCGTGTAGTTTAATTCATTACCCATTAAGCAAAAATTCAAGGCCCATAAAAAGCAGATGTTTCGACCTATAAATGCCACAACTCTCAGGCATTGTGTTCTCAAACTACACATGTGTATCATATGAGAAAAGGGCTCAAAGGATGTTTTCAAAGACTTTAAGGTCCGGCTTCCTGTTTGAATACGTGTAATAGCGTATATGTGAAAGAAAACGAATATGTTGCTAATCCATACACAGTGTAAGGCAGCGGCAGTGAGCAGCAGCAGCAGGGGCGCTGATTATTCAACGGTATGACATAGTCAGCTGGGCCACTAGCACAGGAAACCACAGTGTCTCTACTCACCCTTCCTTCACCTCTTCCTTCAGCACACTCCCGTGCCCTCTTCATCACCTCCTCTCTCCCTCCTGTTCTCTCTCGCTCCCTCCATCCCCCACTCTCCGTCCTCTTTCACCTCGCTCCTAAACCTCCTGTCGTCATCTTAGATTCCCCCCTTCTTGCAGACCCCACCTTTTCCTCACCCTTACCGGCACCCCTCGTCCCCCTTTTCGCCCCCCTTTTCCCAATTAGTCTGTCTGTGTGCAGCTACCCAGCCGATCTCTGCCCATCCTGCCGGTGCTGGTTCGCTCACCCAGCCCCTCTGGCGAACATGACAAAGAGAGATCCTCAGTATTCAAACAGACACACTGCTTTCAAATGCCGAATGGCAGGGTCGACCTGGGTGCAGCTTTAAGCAAAATATTCAAATTCTCAGCCTTTCTTTTTTAAGAATTTGCATGGATATGCATTCATTTGCAATGTGTAAAGGCACAAGGACAGCTGAGCCTTGGTTTTAGAGAGAGAGGGAAATAAAATAAATAATGCAGAACAAAAATGTATGATGGTATGAAACGTTGATTGGGCAGACTGTTGGATGAAAACAAAGCGCAAATTTCACAAGAACACCATGACACAAACAAATGAGTCACATACAACTCTGTCAAGCAACTGATGAACAGAAAACTATCATTCTATTTTCTCTGGTAAACAGTCTGTGATCTAATACACTGTAAATAACTAACATCCTGAACAACTTCCTGTTTCCTCAGCGATGTCCAAACCGCGCCAGAGACAGAAAAAGGTTACTGGATGTGATACTATAATGAGAAACAGAAACAGAGTAAGACACTGAAGGGAACTCAGAGGCCAAGTTGATAAAACTAGAGAGATAGAGGAGATACCCTATACCATAACACAGCATCTAAAATAACAACATTAACACTGAGAACCGAAACATAAAGGGAGCATTGGTTATGACACGACAAACTATCGCATTCCCATACTAGTACCTTTTCTATACATTCAAACAACCAATACATATGGAATAAAATGCACAAGAGATAAATCTACTGTCATGCTCTAGGCTGCAGCACATTAATCCAATGTTTTATAAGTATCAAACAATCTATATCAGCATTTCTGCTTCCAATAATGCTTAGCAGTCCGATACATCTTCCTTTAGCATACCTAAATTACCCATCCTCCTAATCTATGCTCCATGAAAGTGAGCATAATAGAGCGATACTGTATGTGTATATTATATACATATATTACTAAGGGAAGACATGCATATCAACATTAACCACACTTGGAAAATGGAGATTTGTTTTCAAAAAGTGTAGCAAAAATGGCAAAGCTGCACATTATATTCCTGTGATAACTACATGTCACAGTAATTTACAGTGGCTGAGCTAAGCAGACCTACTGCAGGTCACAGAGGCAACAAATTTAGAAAGCGGTAATATGTCTAAAATCAGTACATGTCTCAAACACCACACTTCTGTATGTACTTCAGTAAACCTCTAACCACCGCGCAGAGGGGGCAAAAATGGATGAGTATACATAGTAAATTAATTACAGTCCCTGCATAAATAATTATAAGGTTGTGCCATATGTTGAAAAATGAAATTATGGTAAAAGATTCATAGTAACATCTCTGCTATTGTGTATATAATATGCAACAGCAGCACTGAATAGAAAAACGTGAGCCTAAGAGTTTGAACTGTTAAGTTACAGTCACAAGCCTATAGCTGCTGTACACTGCAGGTAGTTTAACAAATTCACTGGAGTGAGAGCACCATTTGAAACTACTGGATACAAGCACAGCTTGAGTAAAAACTTAAAGATGCAGAGTAAGAGAGGGAACAAGACAAGACAAGGCAGAGACAGCAAAGGAGTGAGAGAAACAAAGGGGGTGACAGACAGAAACAGCCGGAAATGGGGGAAACAGAAGCTAAACCTGATTTAGATAGAATTTTTTTAAAAAACTGAATTGTGAGGAGAGCAGCCGAAGAACAATGGGCAGAGGCACAGCCTCCTCTGGCCACTGCAGACCTCAGACCCTGCAGAGATTCCTTTCATTAGGCTTTAATAGTATGCTGCCGGCTTGCCATTCTGACCTGCGCTCTGTGCCGGTAATAAGAACGGCCTTCAGAGCGGGACCAAAGCAACAGAGCTGCTTGAGAGAAGGAAGGTGGAGGGGGGCGATGGAGAGAGATGGAGGGGCACATGAGCCGATGAGGTGCACTTTCAAATTGGCACGGGGGCGTAACATTTTCACATTCTTCCTCATTCTGCCCAGGCTGATAGGACAGGGAGACTGAGGGGAAGAGGGAGTTTTGGTTTTCTGAATTTTTTTAAATCCTCTCTGCAAATCTCTATTCCCAGTGACCCCTCTGCTGCTGAGTGTCTATGGTGAGATGAATGATTTTGGTTAACAATGGTCCCAAGTTACAAGAGCTCCGATGCAGGAGGTGTTGAAAGTGGCAGGTGCACATGACAACACCTAGCAGGTTCTGTATGTGTTCTTACATCCATAAGAGTACATCCCACCGCTACTGCAAAGGCGAATGCCATTTCCTGAAAATCGTTGTCAATTTCAAAACTTTTTGTCTTTTGGACACTTAAGGACATCACAGACACCTAAACCAAGGACAAAATGGAGGCCATAGCTTGTCCACTGTGTACTCAGCAGTCTCCACTGGTTTCAATATTCTACAATAGAAACATGATTGGGAAATCAGCCTGAAAGCCATTGCACTAACCAGCAATGCTTTGCTTTTAAGTTCAACAAAGAGCAGCAAAACGTTACCTTGAATGAATTTGGGCTATAGCACCAATAGGATGAATTTAATAATTTGCGTTAACAAGTGGGATAACACCCCCTAAACCCCCACACCCAGTCCTAATCCATCGGCCGTTAATAAGTCACCTCCAATAGCACATTCCACTAGGATAGTGTAAATGCCATCCATTTCTGTCATTTATTGTGTGCTTTTCCACAATGGATGTATTTATGTTGTGGGGTGAAGGGGCATATTGCTTGGAGAGTAAGTATGTGGCGTCAACAATAACAGTGTGCATTATTCCTGTGCTAATACCCTGTCCTGCTGATGTCCTTTCTACATATCACAGATGGGCTCAGACAGGGGAGAGCGGCAGTATTATGCCTCTGCCGAGATCTTCCACTGAATATATTACCATGTGATAGAGGGAGATGTCTCACTCCTTAACACACACACAGACACACACACACACACACACACACACTCAGCGTTGGCCAAGAGAGCTGCATATGCCCCAAACATACAAGCATGGGCTTCATTAATGAAGTGCCAGGAGGAGAGAGGGAGGGAGAGAGCGAGAGAGAGAGAGAGAGAGAGAGAGAGAGAGAGAGAGAGAGAGAGAGTGTGTGTGTGTGTGTGTGTGTGTGTGTGTGTGTGTGTGTGTGTGTGTGTGTGTGTGTAAGCAGCCGGGGGGGATTTCCTTCTTTAAGCTTTCTGCTCCCACTGGGCTTAGTTCGACTGTATGAACCCTGATGTGGGCCTGCCTCTAACACATGGCGTCACACCCTTGCACGCGCACACGCACACGTGCACACACACACTCACATACAATGTATACATTGAAGCTCAGCAGGGGAGCAGCACTGGCTCTGAAACATTTGGCTGTGGACGTCTCATTGACAGATGTACATGGAATCTAGCAGAGAGGGTCAGGTCATCGCTGCACCCTCCTGTTCCTTCCTCTCCCCATCCTTCTTTCCCTTTGCTCAACACCCTATTTGTTCTCCCACTGCCTGCATCTCTGTCTCTGGCTGGTGGCTGCTGGTTGTGCCATGCATGGGGTTGTCAGGGAAAAACGCATGCCAATTAAGCTGCATCATTACGTGTTTGATAGCTCTGTTGGCAACAGCAGAATGTGTTTTGAGCAAGTCTGGCATTTGAGGCCTCCCTGGTTGAGAGGGACAACAATTTCCAAGTATAGATGAGCTCTTTCGTTCTCTGTGACTTGAATATGAACAGCAATACACTATTTCAGTTGAACCCAGTGAGCGATGCAGAATTTAATATATCATTGTGAAACCACATGACTAACAACCTTTTGGTTCCCTATTCTAAACTTTCTGTTCCTTTACTGCGGCCATGTGTCCAGTTTTAGCACGTTACAAGTATGCATGTATAAAATTTTTTTGCTTCTCACCCTTGCAGGGATAGAATTTTTTATTATGATCACCAGAGCTGCACCGTGCCGACAGCGGTACTGCTGTGTCTTTGGCATCGCCACTTCCGAAGCATCCGAATGCTTTATAGCCCGTCAAGCCTCCAAATGATGATCGAAGGACCCATGTGAAGCAACCACTCGCGAATGACGTCAGCTGGCGTTGCACATGTCTGACAAGTCACTGACGAGGTACAACTAGCTCAGCTCAAACCTTCACTCTTCATTTACAGAACACTTCTTATGAAACGAGTTCATTGAAAACTGAGGGTCCAATGTACAATTGCTTTTACCATGAGTGACTTCTGGGACAGATACATCTGTAGCCGAAACCACCACTGTCCACCTGCAGCTTAGAAAAGACATGCTCCCAACAGCTCTCTACTCCGCTGCCAAAACACACCAACACTTTCTTTTTCGCCAGTCACTGGGCGATGCTGGAGACATGTGAGCAACGGGGCGTAAAAACACTTCCCATGCTTTTCTCTTCTCTCTCCACCACTGTACTTCTCCCAGGAAGCCAACCCAGAGGTCAGCACAATCAGGACCCATGAGCAACAAAGGGCCCTAGTTAGGCGACCAGCTCAGTGCCTGAGCCAAAGGCCAGCTTAGTGGGGCGAGACTGTCCATTAGGCAAGACCCTGGAACACCCCGGAGATGTGAGGTGAAAGGGGTTAGAAGGAAGAATAAAAACACCATCAACCCAGACACATACACACACACATTCTCAAAAACAGACACAGATCATATGAGGCCTTGTTTGACACCACTGTCAGGGTGCAGTGAAGGGGAAAGACAAGTCCCTGTGACACACTGAGACATCACACACACACACACATTTAGGCCTTCACGCCACACATGCAAATACAAAAAGGCATGGATTTCCATTTTTTTTCAACCCACAGTTTTACGCATCTGGTGGCTTTCTGTTACAGTATCATACCATTTGTTGCTGCAAGTGACAAACACAGGTGGCAAGAAAACCTCACAACCCATCTTTATGCAGAACGCCACCGCTCCACTTATAAAAGCGTCTGGTGGAGGTGCAGTGTCTATCACCTCCTTTGCGTATGTTGACCATCCTACACCTTCGTCTGAAACCACGCTAATAATTTATCCTTAATGAGGTTAACATAACTGCTGGCATTCACATCTAAACTTGGACCATGGATTTCATTTAGGTGAGAACATTTTTTTTAATGGAGGATCAGAGGTAATGTTATGGCAAAATTATTTACAAAAATACTAAAGTTCAACAAATAGTTTACAAAAAAACATCCACATTTGGGATTTCTGCAAACATAACATTCTGCATTCTTAAAACTTTCACTTTACCAAGTCTCCTAACTGCCAAACCAAGTCACTATCTACTTGACACGGTTCTCAGCTTACTTTCCATTTTGCCACTTCCCACACCTCTCACCTTGCCTTCATCTTTTCATCCTCCCTATTCCTCACCTCCTTCCCACCCTAAATGTCACCTATTTTGTTATTGCAAACCTACTGTAATTCCGATTCTTCACTTCCTTTGCTCCTTCGTCTACCGTATCCTCTACAGCATTATTTCTCTTTTCTATATTACTCCCTTTTTTGAGTGCTACACAAGATCTTAACCAAGGCCACATAATTTGTCTTCAAGTTAGCATTTTCTGGCCCCTTGTTAGTGAACCTCCTCACACCCATGTTGACATCTCCTCCTCGCCTGCTTTCTGCAGGGTCAGTTTTCTGCTCCCTCAGGGCTCAGGCCAGATATCATGTCCTCTATTTGCACTCCTTTACTCCAGACCACTGCTACCCAGGTCCAGTCCACAGAGCTGTGGCCACCAATCACAACATGTCAGGAAGCCTGAGTATAGTGTCAGATCAACACTCGTAGTTTCTGAGGTTCAAGCCTCTTTCTCCATGTCTGTCCCTCTGCCATCCTGCCTGGCTCATGACAGGACTATGAGTATATCATACCTTTATAACAGAGACAAAAGAATCAACAGCTGCCGTTACATTTGCCTTATTTCCATGTTTAATTTGTCAAAATGAAGAGGACATTAGGTAAAGACAGTAATTGTTCCTCTACAGTGAAGTTACACAAGCAAATATTTCTAAAACAACTGCTGTTAACATCTGATGTTGGTGTCAGTGCAACCAAAGGGGCAGAGCTTCTGGGCTATTTTAATTGTATTAATTATACCATGACATACGCAAGCTCCTTTTTCTCAACTGGTAAACTCTTTGCTCTATTCACAATCCACTACAATATACATACTACAAAGAAACTGATCATATACACCACAAAAGAAATGACTACATCTCTTCACAGCATTGAAGTATGTAATGCATTAAACATCTCAAATGAATTAATAACAGCAATGTATGTGTCATATCAAAGCACAGATATTTCCTTTTAGTATCAAATCACATCTATTAGAGCCATGGCATAATTGAAAAACAGCATGTTATACGTTATCACGGTCAACGTGATGCAGTATGCAGCAGGAAGATCAAAGGTTCCCAGTTAAAATGTGTGCAATGGCCATACAGAGTTAACGTCTACTCCAAGTTCATATCTATGAAGAGACCGTGGAGTAAAATCTATTCATAATTCACTATTTCCTTTATTTTACTCAGAAAATTATGCTGCAACTACACTGCTGGTTTGTGTGTAATCTGCTACTTCCTGCAACAGTGGCTTGTGAAAAGAAATATGAGATAAGGATTTTTCATACAGGAACGTTCATGAACCAACAGGGAGCAGGAGGTTCAGAGGGGACGGACAGAAAAGACGAAGAGCACAGAAATGAAAAATGAGCAGAAAGCAAGAGCAGTGGACACAGACAGTGAAATATAGAGGAAAGATTAGCAGAAGCATCGAGACACTGAACTAGAATGACACATAACGATGACATGCCATGAAAGCAAATACAGCGTTATCTCTGCTATGCAAGCCCTGGCAGTGGACGAGTTCACAGCTAACTGGGGGAGGATGGTTACGTCTAAATTGTGGGGAAGGAATGTGCAAAAAAAAAAAAAAAAGAAAATAGCCAGGAAAAGAGAAGAAGTGCTGGTAGAAAATGAGGCATAGCCAGAGTACAAAACTGTTAATACTGCCTTGAAATAAGTTTCTGTCTAAAGTGTTGGGCTGAAAGGGGCAGCAGATTCCAGTGGTGTGTGGAGTAACGCACTGCATCATTGTTAAAAACCTGCAGTTGCTCACAGTCTCTGGAAGTTTTGAAATTGTCATCTGTTTGTGGAACTTGCTGAGTGTTTATCATATTACCCTCTGTTCTTTTGAGAGAAGTGAACAGTTCTCTTCTATACACCACACTGGTTGGTTAAAATTAACTGGCAGAAGCATTTTCAGTGTGTATGTGTGTGTTCTCTCTGCCGTGTTTTTTCCAACAACTTTGGGATGAGATCTGAGAGGAAATGGACAGATTTCCATCTGTCTGCTTCATTTGCAATAAAAAAAGCCCTTCTTGCGATTCAAATATATGCTTTAGCCACCTCACTATTCCCCTCCCTCTCTTCCATCTCTCACTCTCTATCCAAGTGGCATCTGCAGATGACCAGGGCATCAAGAGTCTCAGGGGCTGAGGGAGGAAAATGGGGAGCAGGAGGGGGAAAAAGAGAGAGGTAAGAGAAGAGAGAGAAAGAGAAAGAGAGAGAGAGAGAGAGAGAGAGAGGAGCAAGCGCCTCTCACTTCATATTTCCCCAGCACCACCCTGGCGTGCCAGCCAGCCTGCAGTCTGTTCTCCTTTGAGCTTTCTATTCTACCACAGAACAGAAAAAAAAATCAATTCATATTTCCATAATCCACACTCCTGTCTGTCTGCATGTCTTTGCCCCCCCCTCCAACTTCCATCCCTCTCTTTCTCCCACTCTCTGTCTCCCTCTCTCTCTCCCGTTTTCTCCCTTGGGGTAGACTAACCCCTCCACCCCGATCCTACGGCCTACAAATGTCATTACGCTGAGCAACAATAACAGCCTAAACAAAAGGAGGCCTTGCTCTGAGCTCTGAGCCCTGAGCCCCTCTGCGGAGACTGTTGGCTGCTGCCATATGCTGGCCAGCTCGAGCCACAGAAAGAGGCAGAGACTGTGGCTACAGAGGACTCCAGCCTTCATCCCCACAAAGGCAGAAAGAAGCCCTAATCCTGGTAATGAGGCCTGTGAATACAGCCTTTATGTATAGAGGGGAAACAGCCAATCCTTCTGTACACAGCACGCTAACTAGCCATCTTAAGGGCCATCTTATCCACACAAATGATCTGGTCAACAACACAATGAAAGAAAAGTGAGGTTGAAGGGGGCTAAAAATAAGAGACTTGCAGGATGAGGCAGGCCCACGTCAACAAATAAACTATGTTTACACTGTGCTTTTTTATTTATTCTCTCGTGTATTCAGCTGTTCTTCCTTCACTACAATTTCCAGTGACTACTTCTGTATGTCTGTAATTTCTTGCTCACACTCTCGTTCCCTTACAGCCTCTACCTCTTACTCTGATAGTATGCTCTGGTTCTTGTGGGGCAGGCAGACATTGCCTGAAGCATCTTTCTACAAGCCCGTTTATTCCTCAAAGTGGATCAGAGAGGCAGGAGAGCTGTTTAAACTCACTGGCTTGGTTGCTGTGTTGAGACATAGTTAGCCTACGCACAGATTGTCTTTCTCTGTATTTTTTTTTGTATTTGTCCGTTTCTCTCTTTCTCCCCCTGATGGGATGCTGCAGTCATCTGTCCAGTGATTTGCTCCAGGTCCTGTTTTGTGGCTGTTCTTGGCACAAAAACAATGTGTTGCATATCTTATTTGCTTCCTGTCAAATATCTGTATTTTACCACCCCTTAGACTATTGGTCAGTGCTAAAAAGCACACAAGCACACGCGCATGCACACACTACAACAGCAGAAAGCAGAAGTCACAGAGTCATCACATGCTGCTGTGTGATCATTTCGATCAACTTGGATGCTAACTCTTTGAATGTGAAGTCAGAAAGAAAAAACAAAGACATCCTGCTGAGGCCGTATTTTCTAAGGGTAAAGAGCGGGCCTTTAAAACAAGCATATCCAGTCAAAGTAAATTAGCATTTTAACAGTGTGGACACCTTTTCCCAGAGAGATCTGATTAAAAGACAGATCAGGTTTATGACAACTGAATTATCCATTAGTTTTAACCATCAGTGCGTTACATCACCAAAAACAAATCCACCCCGATCAAGCACTAAACACACGCATTCACACAATAACAAAATACATAAATAAGGATGTACGCACACAACTCAGCTGATACTAAGCAATAATAAATGACTTGTGTTAATATATACACACAATGCTGCTTTAGTACACACTTATTTCAGAACCACAGAATTGTACTGAAAGATTAACAACATGGCTGATACCAAATTTATTAAAATAGGGTCACTGGGCAATGACACCAATCTGACAAACAAAATATAATACAAACTTAGAAAGATGTAGCTAAAGATTATTGGTCACATGTGTGCACACAGAATAAACGACTATAGCAGGCAATGTGCTATGCCAAAATGTACTGCAATGCTGATTTTGCTTTCAGATGGAAACTGAAACCAATAATGCTCTAAATGTGAAACAAAAGGAGTCAGGCAGAGTAGGACAATGAGAGAAAGCAAAAGATACAAACACAGACAGGTAGGGAGAAAAAGTGGAAAACAGAGGTGTGCATTCCTGTCACGATTGCATGATAATTACTGATTCGTCGGTTATTGAAGACCTGCTCACTGCTTTTCATTACCAGCAACAGACATACAATGAGACAGAGAGAGACAGAGAGGAGGAGGAGGAGAGGGAAGGAGAGAGAGAAGGAGACAGTGAGAGAGAAGGAGAGGAAGCACTGATAGGGATAAGGAGAAGAGTGGTAGTGGTGGGGATAGGTGTTGGGGGAGGTTACCACAGGATCGCAGGGTGAGTGAGGTCATTAGGTAAAGAAGGGAGTTAGTAGAGGAGGAGGTAGATGTTGGCTGTAACAGCCAACGAGTGTGAGAGAGCATTTGGATGGAGAGAGAGAGAGACAGAAGGAGAGAGAGTAAGAAAAGAGAAGGAAGAATGAAAAAGCAAAAGCAGAGTGTGTTCCAACCTGGTCTGTGTGGTCCTGGGGGAAGCTCCACAGCACGGTTGGATCTAGAGGTAATTGACAGACAGCATTAATCAGCGGGTGAGAAACACACCGTCTTCGCTAGCTGCCTCAGAACACATACATATTAATGAGAGGGGTGGGGGCAAGGGTGGCTGCTGCGATTCTGTGCACGCACGCACACACACGCACTTCTATGCTCACACACACAAAGTAGCACACAGTGAAAGACAAGAGAGTGTCTAGGCTGTATGCGCTGTAAATATGCAAATCTATATTCTCACTGCAGATATGATAGCTTATATTACACACCAAACCATGCATGTTTAAATCGCATCAAAACACACTGTAGCTCATTTGCTTAATTATTCCAACATTGAAACAAGCCTGGATATTTGCTGGAGAAAGGTAAAGCCTAAACTAAAGGTTTATAGTTATTATAGGGTTTGTGTTTTTTCCTGGAAACAAAAAGAACATTATTACTGCAGAGAGATCAGCCACATTAATAATCAATTTGCAGAGAAACACCATACTATCCAGTTCTAATACTGTCCACTTACCATTGTCAGTTAGTATACAAGATGTTAGGTGGGTACTAGTAAATATTATGGACTTAAGTTTCACTGCTGTCTTTCTGTATAGACAAACTACATGACTTATCAATAAAAAACAGCTTGTTTGCTAGGAATATATATAGGTCTTAGAAAATCTAGTGACCAGTAGAAAATTCATTCTTTTTTAGTGAGACTTTAAAAGACTTCCAAAGTTCATGTAATTGCAGATGAAGAAAATGGAGCAAGATTACATATGATAATATAACATACTGCACTAAATGAGTTTTTAGGCATTAATAAGCTGACATACCACTGTTGCCGTCACTCAAACATTGTAATTCTCTTCCAAACATAAAAGTGAGTCTTGTTTCTCTGAGGGTTATGTGAGTTTGAAAGGAAGCTGCCACCAGCCTCAGTCTGGCCATGGGGGTCCGTGGTAAACATGGATTCCACAGCTCCCAGGTCATTCTGTGACCTCAGCAGGAACAGCAAGGGTTTGAAATGATGAGCTCTCACATGCAAAGTTCACTGTATACAAACAAAGCTGGCTACAAAAACTACATCTGGAGGTTGAATCTCTCAGTACAACAGGTATAAACAAAAAAAGTGAGGACCACTACTTAAACAGGAGATGCAATAACACAGAACGCGCCACATGGACACACCAGGCTGCCTGGGAAAGACAGAGGAATATAACAGACAAACGGATGACAGGACATGGCAGAATTCATGATGCCTTACATAATCCTATTGGATAATTTCATGGGCCCCATCTTGAAAAGAGCGGCACCAGGAAAAAAAAAAAAAGCAGCAGAGCTCAAAGCTCTACACTCCAACTCCAACCACCCCCCTTCTCCTTACTGTGTGATCTGCACAGTTAGGGCTATTTTATGCTGATTTACTGGGTGACAGGATGGGAACTGCCACTGGAGAATGACACAGGGCAGGCGAACAGGAGGTACAGAGGAAGAGGACAGGAGCAGATTGTTGTGTCCAGTTTGGAAATTATGCAGAAAGCAAAGCTCATTTTGTTCAGAGATTGGTCGGGTAAGTCTAAGTGAGAAAATGAGAAGGACTCAAACCACAAACAACTTTTCTACATCGTCCAATTTCCATAGATACTGTCCACATTTGCGGCTGTGCCAATATTCAGTATAACAGCAGGAGTGTGATTAATTTAAGTTCAAGTTCTGACAGCAGCTGCACTGCATATGTGCCAATAAAGAGCCTACATTCAAAACACCAAGATGTGGGTTGAGGTGGGGATGCAAGACTGATGCAGACTTCCAAAGGTTGGACACTTCACACTTCATTCATTTACACCACAAGACAACACACAAGATTATTTACATCACAAACTGTGACATAAATCGTGTCAACATAAATGTTGGGTGTGTGGAAGCAGGTATTTGTGTGTGGAAAAACTCGTGTGATGATCAAAACAGTTGCCGAGCTTATATATCAACAGCAGTAGAACGTGGGATAACGCCCTGCTATGCCTAGCTTTAATCTCTGACAATGCGTCCAAACGTGTCACAAAAAGTCGTTAGAGCGTCAGAGCATTACCAAACTTCTTCGTTATTGTCTTTATTCTATGTGCACTTTCCTTTCTACCCTACATGCTCTTATTTCGTCTTTTCTGCTCTATCCCCACCATCTCTGCCAGTCATTCAGCCTTTCGATCCTACTGTCTTTTATTCTCATACTGTACATTCACGTACTTCCCCCTTGTTTCTTTCTATATCTTCCACAACCTCTTTTTCTTTTGATTTTGCCCTTCCCTGCAGCTCTCTGTCCTCGTCTCTTCTGCACCCCAACCCTTCCCCCTCATCCTATTTTTCTCACTCTCTTGTATTTGTATCCCGGTCCCTTCGGACGTGCTAAGCGTGTGGTGGGCACAAGAGGGGGCCTGAAGGGGGTTAAGGCTGAAAGTTGAAGGTTACAGAGGTAAAGAGGACTCCTGCTGCTCCGCCAGGGGACACAAATGTCACCATGACAGACCCTGCACCGGTTAATCCTCCCTCCCCTTTTTTCAATAATACATACGCACACATAAATAGACAAGCTCCATATAACTGGCTCCTACTGCGATTCATTTCTGAATTAGTTGTACAGCAAAGTAATGACATAAATACACACTACAACCAGTATAAATAGGATGAGTTGCACAAGGACACTCAGCTAAAATCAACCATTTCCTGTCCTGACTACCTGCTATATGGCTTTGTCACGTCATGCTAAACATATCTCCATTCAGAATGTGTTTATTGTGTTTCCTACAGTTGACAAAATCTATAAAGAGCTGTTGCCAACAGTACAATAAGCTGTCCATTTGGTGTGACATCAGTGGCAGCTTAAGTAACAAGAGGAAAGCAAACTTTAGAATATTTCGCCTTGGTGGTGCGTAAACCGATCCAGTTGGTGAGAATTGAATTGAAATCACCTATCCAGAGTCATCTCTCTCCATTCACACCCCAGAATTGGAGGTGGACAAACGTGATGACAAGCTCAATGAGTGACCATTGGTCTATGTTTGCAAATTGCACGTGTGCAGCTATGTACTATACAAGTACATGCGTGTTGACAGATAGATAGCGAGCCCAGGAGTGAATATTTACTCTACAGTAGCATTCCCATTGATCCCAGAGGGCTTTAAGCGTGGCTGACCTCCAGCAGTGACGACGGGGGCAGCACGAAGGCAGCCTCTGAGCCGTGACACAGATACAGGGGAGAGGGAGGTAGTGGGGGTGTAGATGGTCAAAAATCAATGTTTTAGATATTCCTGAGACGCCTGTCTTTACAAGTTGGATGAGCAGAGAGAGCGAGGAGAAAGGAGGGTTAATAGGTGAGGGGTGCTGGGAACTGAGAGCGGGGCAATAGGATGGAGTGGAGTGAGAGGACGAATGATGGGGAGAGGGAAGAGATGGGATGGATTGCCCAGAAGTGGCAGGTAGACGTCTGCTTCTCTCAAGTGATAGCCCTCCTTCATAACTCCTCAGGTTGATTCACATGAATAGATTAAAGCAAGATAAGTATTTATGCGGTGGAACATGTGAGAAAGAAAAAATAAGCCTACTTATTTGTCTCTTGTTCCTTTAAATTTTTACATAAATCTGTGTCTCCTGGTACCTCCAAGTAGGCTAAAAATGAAAAATGCTGGCATGCTCTTCTTGGCATCAAACTATGCTTCTTGGGATTTCCAAGTAGGCTAAAATGAAACTGTTGGCAGAGGATGTCGTTCCTAATGCTGCCCTAATGCTGCTGGCTGGAAGAAAAAAGTTGGCACCTAACAGTTGTGTGTCAGAAACCTCACAATGCCCAGCACAACACGGTAAGTTATTCAACTTTAAGCCATTTTGTCACTAAACTAAAACGAAAAAAGCGAAAACCCAACTTACAGACTTACTTTGAGTGACACAAAGCTTTATAAAAAATAGCCTCTGCAAACTGCTTAAAAAGACATATGATAAACACGCAGCACACCCACAGTCTATGTTTGTGCGCAGTGTTTCTATAGGATAACCTCAGCAGTTCAAGAACAGTGGCCTGAATGCATGGTTCTGAGAGAGACTGCAGTAAAACACAAAAAGGCCTCACCCTAAATCCAGTGTGAATACACATTTAGATAAAAGCCTCTAGTTTATAATTCTCTATACTATGTGAATCAAACACAGACTTAGAGCCCTCATGGCCATACAATGTTCTAAAGGCATAAAAAATGCACTTTTTTCACCTTATTCCATGAACGACTGAATGTGTGTTGTGAGTGAATAGGGGGCCTGTTTGTTAAGAGAGGCCAAATCCCATATGGTGAACAGCAGTTCCTCTGGTGAGAAGAGAGGCTGTGAAAGCCACCGGCAGCCCCTCTCCTCCATCCGTGCTCTGGAGATGAAGGGATGTAGCGCCTGTCTCTCCTTGTTCCTCCTTTCTATCGCTCCCTCTGCCTCCTCTCTTCCCTCTTTCTTGGCCAGGGGTTAAACTGCTGCACTCTAACCTCCTTGGCAATGATTTCATTCACTCCGTTTCTCTCGCTCACTCTCTCATCTCTGAGAGAGATTTATTTCACAGTATGTAGTGGATTAGGCCCCCCTCGTATGCCCCCGGACAAAAGCATTGTTTTAGCACTAGCCTGTTCGCGGTAACGGGAGGAAACTACCACTACTAAGCGTCCACAATACGGCCATTGTGGACACAGGGCTGGAAGGACCCTGCCTCGGAGGCCGTCTAGACTTTGAGCCCGAACCGATTGGAAAAACAGAGGGAGAAAATCCCATCAGGCAGTGGAGTGAAAGTTAACTAAGGTAACCTGCTGTGAACCTGATGAAGATGTCAAGCCAACATATGGCCAAAAATGTCTATTGTCAGAACAAGGAGCTTTCTTCCCTCTGAGGGAGGGTTTGGTGGAGGTGGAGGAGGAGAGGGCTGCCTAAAGAAGTCTAGGAGGGGTTTGCACAACCTAAAGGAAGGAATAACTGTGGTGGTCATCGTTTTACTTCTGGATCAGTAGCCTTATTCTGGCCGGGAGGAGGCCCAGCCCTTCCACTCACAATTAAAGGAGTAAGCAGATTAACTGGCATTTTTCAAAGGGCAGCAGAAAGAAGAACACACTCACAGACGTTTAAAACATTTTTTCCCCTTTGCCTATCAAGTCTCAGACTGCACACTGCAAATGGCATTACATTTCATGCTGATTTAGTGAGCAGAGGTTCTGAGAAAAGAGAAACTTCTTAAACGATGATATGGTCCTTTAGTTTACTAATACTGATTGGTCACACTGTTGTTAAAAACACAGACCTCAACTGAATTACAACAGATTTGTGTTTGATGTAGATGTGTTTTGTGCCACGGTAATTACTAATACTAGACATATATATATATTATATATAATACATATAGACATAAATATATATTATTTCTTATAAAGGGAACCGGCTAATATGAACCCAACATCAGATCTGTAAATAGGTCTATAATTTGCAAAATAGTGATCAAGTTCAATTCCAATGCTTGCAAATTTGAATAAACAAATGAAAACAACCTCTAAGGTACAACCTGCTTTACAAGCCAAAAAAACCAACTGGCAGGCTTCACATGTGAGAGATGCTGGCCTGGGGGGATTTCTAAGCCATTTCTACAGCTACATCTGAAAAAGATAAACAACAGCCTCAGCCTCACTGGAAGGAGAAGAAAGAAAGAGCTGCATGGAGATGATGTGACCCTATTAATGCCACATTAGTTGTTCTGTCTTCCCAGCTATGTGAGAAAAATGCTTGAGCAGGATGAACTCAAATAGAGAGCGGTAGGAATAGAGAGAGAGGGGGGAGAAAGATGTGCAGAGAGAGAGGGAGAGAGGAAAAAAGAAAAAAGTGAAAGTGATACTGTCTCCAGGCTAGTTGGGATGCAACCCAATTTCACAGCTTCACGAATGAGTGGCACAGCATATGGATGCAACCTTTGTGACAGCCTCAGAGTATCACCACGTATCAGCGTTGATATTCCCAGTCAGATTCCATACTGGTCCAACATTATGTCAAACACCGTCTTCGCTTGACTGCCTCTTCAACACAGCACACAGACAGCATGTTTGTTTTGAGATGGGGGGGCTGGGGGTGGCATGTGTGTGTTAGCATCTTAAGCTAGAAAAAGAAATAAACCGGAATCTCAGAAAACAGACACTATGTTGAGTGCTTATATTGGGGCATCAGTGTGCCCTAATGATTTGAAATCTGAAACCCACAATTTGACCTAGACATGTGTTTCCATATACTGGAGAGGTAGAGATAACAGACTGCAGAGGTAAGTCCACAACGGTACAGGTAATGGCTATTCCACCAAAGGATTTTGACCGACTGGCTGAAAAAGCTGTTGTTTTTTTTCATGTAATCAAATATTTCTCAAAATATGGCCCAACCATCTGCCCTGGTAAAAACATCTAACATCCAAGCATAATAAATTAACAACTCCATTATTAAGCTAATATGCATAAACACTCAACAATATAACATGCACCTGTAAAGTGACTCAACAACAAGGAACCATTTTCCGTGAACCATAAGGAAGTGATTGCAGACGCTTTTGAAGTTGGTTATATGTGAACAAAAGCAGTTTGTTGTGGGTTAAGTATTAAATCACAGTTGTCAAAAAGGAACCCTGGATTTTTTGTGAGTCTCATGACAGAAACTACACTTCAGCCTAATGATTCTGATAAAATTTAGTTTCTGCATGGTGCTGGTGATCAGGTCACCGCGAGTCAATTGCACCTGCTTGGGGGAGAGTTCCTTTTCTAGTCTTTGAGGCGGTGGTTGTAGCATCAGAGAAAACACTGTGTGTAGCACAGCAGCTCCTTGAGGTGTGGAGAGGATCGATCTCAGTTAATGTCATATGGCACAGCACCCAGAGGCAGCTGTGTGGTGCTGATGACAGTGTAAAGCCTTGCCTTTGGCGGCTACATGCTCAGTGCTGCAGAGCTATGATTTGAAGTTCACATGCAAAGGCTGACAGACAGACAGCTCTCAGTCAGACAGTCAGTCAGGCAGCCAGTCTTTCCACAGGGATGACAACACATCTGTATCTGTTAAAAGCGTACAATAGTGCCTGATCCTAAACACATTCACAGGGTCTCAATGTTCTGCGCAGCTGATGGACAAAATTCTGACAGACAAATACTGGGCAACCACTCAAACATACACACATCTCCCCAAAATGTAACTGGCTTCAGTAGAAAAAGTAGCGGGCGGTTTTGGACAACCTTAAGGCTTATTTTCCGGGATGGTCATTTAAAGAGCTTGTGCAGTCCAGCAAATTCAACTGTAGTTCGTCCATTTTCCGATTCCCTCTTTGCTAGTTTCCAGTTTTACTTTTAACTGAACACAAATTTAAGATTGCAAACAAGCTGACAAAAACTGTGTAATAATATTTGTGTGTCCACTTTGGATGATTTTATTTTCACTGCAAACACAGAACAAGGTGAACACGATACTCCATTATCTCCTGTGATTGTGGACTTAAACTTTATCCACCTTATGTCTTTATTTACCAGGTTCAGAAAACCACGGCGCTGTGTGTATTGCCTCTGAATTCCATGGGAATTTGAGAAAACTGGCACAACCAAATAAGTGACTCAGCAAACAGGCTAAGACATGTCAACAAAACTACACCCACTTAACGGACACATCTTTGATGTGGGTTAATAAACACACATTGTTGCCACATTGGACACATTAATTTCAGGCTGTTGTCAGCTTTAATTCCCCGTCACCCACGTTTACACAGGTTTTGCAATGTAGTTCCACAGAGATCATTTTTAAACGATTGAATTACAGAAGACCTAATGATGTTATGGCATTATGAAATACTTAATTAGGTGCAATGACAATTATGTCCATTCTTATTTACTGAACTATAACAATTAATTGTTTAATTTACCAAAAGTCACAAAATAGTCAAAACAGTATGTTACATCAAACCAACATCATAAAAACCTAAAGGTTAAAATGAGGAAAAAACAGCTAACAGAAGCTAAAAAAAGTGTGAATGTTTGGAAATTGATAAATGGTTTTAAACAACTAATTATTGTTAATTTTACACCAATAGGCGAGCAGACGTTTATCAATCTGTTTTCTTCTTGACCGACCACGTTCAGTTTATTGTCCACATCTATTGCTAAGAAACATCAGACTCTCAGTTCCGCTCCCAACAACAAAAGGAGACGGAACGATTTGAAAGGGATTGCATATGAAGTATTGGTAGGTGCTGGAACCGTCACGTGTGTATGTGTGTGTCCGCCAGTAGAAAAACAAAGGCTTTAGATGAATTGTAGGACTTGCGGTGATAAATGGTATCAGACATTCACAACGGCTTCAAAACTGACCTATATTTTCTGTCTTGAAAAATAGGCCAGACCCCAAATTAAGGGCCAATAAGGCTCCTACACGCACGTAAACGCCATTATCTTCACTGTAATTGTGTTGCGTTAGGCACCATAGGAGCAGCCTTGAGTGAGGAGACAGACCCTGGGGGCATAGTTGTTGACATGTAAACAGTGAGAATAAAAGCTGAAATGACAGCACAGACAGGCTCATATTACTAGTTCTGCTACTTAGGTTTGGCCTTGGCCCACAAAATTACGGTCTAAAGGACAGCAGCCTAGATGTCAGGATACCAGTAGTCATTTCATGTCAATAACTAGGTGGATTTCCTTAATTGGAGAATGTATTTTTCTGTTTATCATTGTCTTGGGCGTTTTACATCACTCTATGTGGCAGCAGCCCAATGAGGTTTAGAAGCAATTTCTGCCTCGTCTATAATTGTCTGTTTATCTAAAAAGCTGGTTCATAGTATGCTGGAAGTCCTTATGGCTTTAAAATTAATACTTGTGGCTAATGTCATTTACTTTTCATTTTGGCAACATGGTATCAAATAAAATGCCGTTCTAAATAAGACATCTTGCACTGAACCTGCTCAGATAAAAGAAAATCTGGTCAGTTTTGTTTAATATGTTTGGGATCCCAGAAAAACCTTTGCGTGGCTCTGGTGTTAGCACTCAATCCCACTGCTCAAGTAATCCAAAAGCAAATCCTGTTAAAATCATGTCATCATAAAATCTGCTCAACATGAGAGTCATAAGAATCAACATGTTAAAGCAGAGCTTTTATATGAAATCCAATTTGCCAGACCAGGACAGATTAACATCACTGCAGCTACATTGGAGCAGGAGCTGCACTAATCCTGTTCGTTTGTGGGCTAAACTAGGCCACTTCGGTATTACATGCATATGAACCAGCCAATCATTGTGCTTTGACTCACTACAACTACTTGTCTGTGTTTGTGGGCAAGTAGCTGTGTTTTTGGTTGTACATGTTTGTGCCATCTGCTGAGCTGAACATATACACTCCTGCACATCAGATGTCATTCATTAATACAATGCATGTGAAGAACAGCTACAGTAGATGCATTAGAGGTTTTCCACAGCTGAATTCAACTGGACATTAAGTTGTCCTTTGCTTCATGTGTTTATTTTTAAACACATAAAATTCCCAAAGCTCCCTGGAGCATGGCTTAAGAGTGGTCACAAGGGAATAAATTCATCTGTCATCCCACAACGATGCATAGCACATCCACACAAACACACAGATGAAAGCAAGCCACCAAGACTGACACTGTGAGGCTTGAAGTGAGGTGATGTGATGAAAGTCTCATCAAAATCGTCTCATTTTAAATTATTGATCGGGTCCCTACTTTTCCCCCTACTTTCTCGCCACAGAAAGGGGAAGTCTATAAATAGCCTGTGAGCGTCAGTGCCTAGAAGTCTTGTTCTTCCAGTCTGGCAGCATTAGTGAATTCAGACAAGCCTCCTGCAGCTCTAACAGATTCTCTGTCTCAAGCACACGTTGACGCAGCCGTGCACACGCACACACAGCTATGTGTGCATACTTAAACATACCTGCTACCGCACATTCTTACACAAAAAACGGCCCCTGGAGTTTCAGTACTGCATCAGTGAGTGGGAAATCTCAGTCACCAACCCCCACAGTACCTCACCTCTCACTGCCATCAGCATATCTATCATTCCTTTACCCTCTTTTTTTTGTACTTCCCCATTGCTTTAACCCACCTCAGGCCTAATGGTCTGGCCAGTGATGCTCAGTATTAGGCACAGTAAAACACATTATGTGGTCACAGTGCACTGCCTGAAAAGTCCCAGTGACCTGTTCCTTCCATTTTCCCCATAGGGCCCATCTGTCCCTGTCATAGCGAGTGATAGTCAGGAAGCTGGTGAGAAAAATTACACCTTATTTGTGCGTGTGCAAACAAAGTGTGATCACAAAGAAAAAATTGAAGCAAGAATGTCATGTGTCTGTACTAGCTAAGAAAAAAAGTTATAAATGTGTAGCTTAGGATTTTCTACATTGTGCTGAAAAACAACAGGGTGAAACGTAAGGACAGTTTTAAATAAGACAAAAACTGGGAGCAGACCACTGAGCAGCTGGCCACTACATGCCTACTGAATGGATGAGCGAGAGCTAGAAGGGAGCTACAAATGGCTCCAGAACACTGAGAAAAGCAGAACCATTGACCGGTCCACTTGGCTATGTTAAGAACCAAAACAACAATATAAAATGGTTCTATGTTGTTTGTGATAGGAAGGGAAAAACAAACAAACAAACAAAACACATTGCACGTGAGGATAAAAACAATAAAATTCTAAAACATAATATTAGAAATTCTATTAGCTATTATCAATATCTATTGGCTACTAATGAGGAACTTCTCATTTCATCATGAACAAGATTAATATACAGTATCTATATATACTTAGGTTGTTTTTCTAAGTGATGTCAGAGACCTGAATTTTAAATTTCCACACATCGACTGACCTCCAGCCTTAACGCAGCTATAAGAGAGGTTGGTCTGCGATCACTAAGTCACTCAAAAGGACATAGAGTGGGAGGGGATTTCTCAAAGTTCATGCACACTGTGGTTATTACCATACCATAGCGAGGAAGTGAAGAGACTTCCTCAGTTCGATTTACTGGAAACTGATAAAAAAACAAAGCCTTGGATGATATCTGACTCTGTCAGAGCCAATTTAGTGAAGTCATATGGGTGAAATAAAAGAGAAAAGCAGAAGGGTCGCGAGATAAACAAAGTGTGAGACCCTGGGGTCCTTTCAGGAGTGTGAGTAGAGGAGTGTGGCCTCTCTAATGACCAATCAACACCCTCCTTGCTGCCATGGCATCTGTTAGTACTCCAATGGCCTCCCGTCTGAGTGTGAGCCCACCATGAACTCAACACGCAGCCGGAAACCAATCAGACCGCAGAACTGGCAAAGCTTAGGTCAAGGAGCAATTCTGACATTTTGCAGAATGTCAATGTTCAACCTTTTCTGAAAGTTTTACTACACAGGAGTTCTGCTCTATGAATACGAAGGGTGGAAATGAGAAGGGTTGAAAGCCAAGGGAAAAAATAGAACATCGCAGTGGTGTTTGAAGGGGAATGAAGTGCATGAAGCAGATTGATAACTAACTAGAGAACAGTAGGTGACACCGCGAGACCTCCAGGTCTCAGTGAAAATGCTCTTCAGATACAGATCAAAAGAAGCTTTTCATAATTGGACAAAGTGAAGCTATACAGTGTGTGTGTAAGGCCATGTGAAGGAAAGGGCCAAAAGCATCTACTCTATATCGTATTGTTTCATGCTTCTTTTTCTTTACAAATATCTGAAGGAGCCACGCGACAACCCATACAAGCACTTATTTTATGCTAAAACTCCTGCAGCATGTTTCAATTCTAGTAAAATGGTATCTTGAGGTACAGAAATACAAAATGTCACTTGTGCCTCACCAAAATAAGAGACACAAGCTCCATGGCAAACAACTGACATGCACAAACATGACATGGAAACAAGGCAACAACAAGTGCTTTCATCCATCCTCTAAGGGCATAAGATGTCATGTTGTAGAAATTCTAAAGTACTTTGAGGCAAATTTGGGATTTGGGGTTGTGTACATAAAATGTGCTTGACTTGACTGTGTATTCCTATTTGGTGTTTGAGTGCTCTGGCTGTACCTGCATGCACAGGGGGTAAAGTGCAGGAAAACACACTGGACAGAGATCACACTTTATCTGAGCTGTGAGAAAATGAAGACACCAAGGCAGCTACACAGAGAGCATGCAAACCACAAAGAGAAGCTCCAGTTTTAAGAAGCAAGACCTTAGTCTTCTGACTAACTAAGCTGCTCTGATTGAGGTTTTCTGAACCAGTCAATCGTTGCCCTAACTGCTCTATGAATATTGCTGTGGAACTGATGCTGATCTATTAAGTTTATTGCTTTGTTACCGGGAACAATCAGGCTGGAGGGAGTGGGTGAGGACAGGTAGCATCTGTCCCCACCTACTGCCTTGGCAGCTACAGCATCATCTGCTAGCTTTGGCAGCATCCTGGAAGCACATCAATATGGCTTTATGTAGCCAGCGCTGCTACTAGCTAGCATGCCAGTCACGATCTCGGGCAACGCTTGCTCACAGGCTGAGTATCAACACAGCGCTGAGCCAACAGCGCTGAGCTCAGGCTGAACAGGGAGGCCAGGTCTCAATGGGCCTGTATGAGGAAAAGAAGATGCGAGTGCGTGTCATCTATTCTCACATCCATGGTTAGAATTGTGGAAGCAAGTCCACATATGTCCACCATTGTAACATAACTTTAATTTCTCTTTTTCCCCAGCAGCACCTTAGTTGAGAAATCTTGTTAAATGTAGTCTGTAAATACAACAGGTCTACTACTCCGACAATCTAAAAAATGACTTTTTTACGCTATCATAATCATTTGTAAGGTGTTGGTACCTTCAGCATGGATGATGTGTTACCAAAAGACAAGCAAAATCAAACCTACAGATGAGAGTAATATTTGGGACTTTGTCCAGTAGGAACAGAATCACTGGCAGAGTTAACCATCCTAACTGGCATGCTTTCAGCTCCACACCTACTGATTAATAGCATTCGCCTTGACCATGGCAAGACACAAAAATTGATGTGAATGCCTGTGAACCAGACAACATGAGAACTAAAAGGTCATGCATCAATAGCCACAGAGCACATGTCGTTCAGGGCGACTGATTGGTTGTTTTGGCTCAGCATCACAGACCTTCAAAAATCTTGTAAACCCATATGAACAGCTACTTAGTCTGATCACAACAATGTATTAACTAAACAATTTTAAAGTCACTTTAGTCAAAACCCTTACCCCCTACTATCGTGGGGTTTAAATTAAGCAACTACTACATGGAAAATGTACCGAATTGACTTATGCAACCTTTAGGATAATTTTAACATTTAACATTGCTTACCAATGCAATTTAAAGAGAACTTGTACAAATCAATTGTCCAACAGAAAAGATCAATCATTATTGATAAAAATAGCCTTTTCATTAGAGGCTTGGAAAACACACACAAAAATGCTACTGACATAGAACTGGCTTGTTTACAGCACAACATTGTGCTCCATACTGTCACTCAGAACTGTCAGTCTTATTCTGTAGCTAATTATTTAGCACATGGCCACGCAATATTCAAACACTTCAACATAATTATGCCTAACTTACATATTGTTCTGGGGGAAATAGATTATATTACACTGCATTATGCATGCTTTAAACAACATAAAGTGCTTTACTCTACAAATGCATAAATAAAATATTAATTTCTCCAATCACCTGACAACAGTCAGTTGTTCCTATTTATGAAAAACCTGCACGACATGCAAGAGTGTCAAGTAGGAGGCATGCACATTGAACTGGTCAGGCAAGAAACAAAAGGTTCCAAGTGCTTAGTTGGGTTTAAAACACAAAGTGGTTTCAGCGTATCCAACACTGAAATACGAAGGTTGGGTTTAGTAGTATTGGATCTTTAGTTAAAAAAAGAAACTTTGTAATAGGATTAATTGTTTACAAAGGTCACTGTAACTAAAATAATACAAAACAGGCTTGTTGTAGGCCCCTCTGCAAGAGAAGCAGTGGGCGTTATGTGCACGTACAATGCAGAATGTGTGAAACACGGCTAACACAGGAAACTGAGGTACAGAGTGACCATCTATAAAGTGCTAGGTTATTTCTGTCAGGGTGTTTAAAGTGAACAGTCTGGTGACAACTATTGGTGAAGCAGCCTCGATACTACACTGGTATCACATCAGGTTTTTCGCACATGGATCTAGTTTCCAACCTAAAAGACCAGGATGTGATGATAGGGGAAAAAACGCTGGTGTAGTATCAGCCAAACCCTGAACACATCTAGCTTCCCATCACTCAAAGACAATGCCCTTACAGTAAGAGCAGTACAGCTCTGAGAGAACACGGCGACTGAAATGCAGCCAAAATCAATCTAAAATTAAACTGAATTTCCTAAACTGTGAGGAGATATGAAAAATATGAGCAAGATGAAACCTTCCACCACTTCTCCAATTGTACAAATGTTCCACACCATGTTGCTATGACAATTTAATTATAGCTGTTCATGGTTTGTTTGCATCTGTAAGGTAGTGGGAAGATAATGTGTGAATCTGAAGTGGTGTCTCATGCTTGGCAGTAAGAGACAAGGCCCTAGTTGGTAGCAAGTGGAGGTTTGACACAATAACCAAACGCTTACAGTTATGACTCAGAGTTAAACCTTTCAGCTCGTGATGCGCACATTGAAAAAAAGACCAATTTAACCAGAGTTAGGCAATGAATAATTATGTTATACATCATCTGGTTAATTTCAAGTCTATCAAAAGGAACTTGATGTGAAAAAACATAAACCATCCCACGTCATCAGAAACGGGAGAAAAACAATTCATCACAAACATCGTCAATACCATCAGCCCCTGCTAGGAGCTAGTCTACGTCGACATCCCAGCAACTTGCTCGACAGGAATATTTTTAGACCCATTCTGGACAGACCACGGAGCAGAGTGTATTCCATTTTACCCAAGGGGTGTGCTCTGTAGCT
This sequence comes from Macropodus opercularis, assembly GCA_030770545.1. Taxonomy (NCBI): domain Eukaryota; kingdom Metazoa; phylum Chordata; class Actinopteri; order Anabantiformes; family Osphronemidae; genus Macropodus; species Macropodus opercularis. The sequence goes on from CM061092.1 coordinate 6,805,240, forward strand.
AGGGAGCAGGAGCCCGGATATGAGTCTGACCCTGGATCATACATGAGGGAAGTTGGTTATTACAGCGCAGGCTGGTGGTTTATGAGTTTGGTTTAAAATCCAATATCAGAACTAGATCCAAGGACAACCTTCAGACTACTCTAGTCAGTTCAGCAGCTGCACAAGTGAACCATCCACATAACACCTCTTTAATGTCAAAACTGAGTAGGCAAAATAAGACGGCCAGTGTAATGTGTTGTGAAAATGTTTTTACATGGTACTTCATTTATGGGTGACACTGGATATTGACGTGCAATATAGGTTATTTTATTTCCTATATTAATAAAGGTAGAATATAATGTTATTCTTCAGTGGCCACAGTAATTTGCTGGCTGGTCAGACCACTTTTTGTCCTGACCACCACTGCTGGAATGTTAGACTGCGGCAAACAGCAGAACACTTAATAGAGCTTGCTGACCCAAGCATGGTCTTTCTAAAAAAACAATGGTATCAGAGTTACAATCGAAGAGCTTGCAACGGAGAACCTATTATGTTTAATAATAGAACTAAAAGAACTTTGAACTATTTTGTCAAATAAGGAACGCAAAGCGCTAGCAAAGAACATAACATAGTAGACATTAACTAAACTCAGTGTCGACCTTGTTCTGTCCTCAGGACTGTGACTGATTGGACACTGGAGCACACGTAATACCACCACAGACATAACTGCTCTCATTGTGCACACTCATTCATGCAGTACAGTCCGGTGATGTCCACTGTCTGACTTACAATACTGTGTAAGTGCATTCACTAAATACTAGTGCCAGTGGTACATGGCATGTTGACTCTTCAAACACGGAATTAGTGTAATTATACTACCGTAGTTTTCACATCAGAAATACAATCAACTGTTCACATATTAAGAAGGATGTAAAAGCCACAATTAATTATTATTTTTTGTCCTCAAACCAGAGGATGGAAACCAAGAACACCATTATTAAAACGTTCCTAACTGGTAATTAGAAGTGGTGGCAATTTATTTGATGCCAACTGACTAATCATTTTAGTTGTTAGATTTAACAAGGAATGAATGTGCTCTGTTTTAGACTGCAACTAATGACTTTAATTGACTTTATAATTATGTATGTAATTATTTATAATTCAAAGGTCAATACTAAACACTAAATCAATCAATAATATTTCAGTCCATAAAATCTCCCACCTAGAAAAGATGACACCTTCATGTTGTGTTTTGTCTAATCAAAATTTCCTTTTAGTTAAATTATCACATAAGAGAATCTGGGCAGATTGATTTCAATCATTTTTGGCTTTGTAATTTTAAATGTTGCTCGCTGGTGGGTTTTTGTTGTTGTTGTTGTTGTTGTTGTTGTTGTTGTTGTTTTGGTAATCCAATATTTCATCGATGGCCTAAATGTTTCACCTCAACTCTACTGATTTTAACTCGTGTAAACACCAAGAAGCATCAGTAAGCAAGTGTCAGTACCCATGAAAATGCAGTCTCACAACCTACCCTCATTTTCAGATGTGGGACATTCCAGTTGTACAACCAGATCAAATGTTCTTTTTGGGTGCTCCCTGAAAAGAATGAAACATAGTTTACTCTGGGCGGGAGAAGAACAGCTGATACAAAATTCCCGTCAACAAGTGTGTGATTGTGTGTCCGGGAATGCACAACCTGTTGTCCTTCATTACACGTAACGCCGCTGTGAATTCCTCCTTCTACCTGTGCTCACTTCTAGCTAAGTTTGCACCAGTCATTAGCCGACTGTGTCATTAACGCCACGTTAGCCAAGTCAACGCCGACTGTGCTCCAGCCTGCGCGTGCAAATGACGACGCACACTTATCGCTGGCGGCGTTAAGTCCACAAACCTGGGTCACCGGACCCGGTCGCTCGCTGTCGTGTCCACATGTAACCTACTTAGAGCCCTGCGCCCGGCTAACGGCGCTGCTAATTGGCGGTCAGCTAGCAGACAGAGCAGCAGGCTGGCCGTGCTGTCGAGCCAGCTGGCCTGGCCGTTAAATCCGCTGCTGGAGACGATGGCTCAAATTACAGCAAACATTCCTTCGTAGTCTGCTCCAAACGAAGCTAACGTTGCGCGCACGAGCGGCACATTAGCAGCTAGCTCGACAGTTGTACGGAAGGGGGAGAAAACAGAGAAGAACTCAGCGGACTTACTTTATTCTGCTGTCCATGGTTTTAGCTACAACATCGCGACAGCTTCGTGCTGTCCGCTCTGCAGGCTGTCGGTAAATATCCTCGTCCTTCCTCGGTCTCAGTTGTCTTCCGTCTCAATTATCTGACACCGGTGGAGACCTGCCGCGACTGCATGCTTGGAAGTGGGACAGTTGAGCTGCTCTTAGTGTCCTCCTGCCGCTTAATATGGTCGGAATCCCCCCAGCTCAGCACCACGGTGGATATTTCCCACAACAAACACCACTCCAGGAAGTGCTGTCAAAGATTTGGTGACGTCACGCGTCAGATGAGCGAGCACCTTTGCCCGCGAGCGTCTCTGCTCCACTGAAGATGATGAGCAGACGTGGGGAGCGCGTGACTCGCACCGCTGACACAAGTGCGCTTCCTGGCTAAGTAACGGCGGCGGCGGCGGCGGCGGCGGCACTTTCAGCCGAGTCTCCGAGCTGGAGGGTCCTTGAGCGGCCTCCAACAAATACGGAGCGTTTCAATGGGCCACGCAGAGACATTAATGAAATACAGTCCGCTTCCATTAGAGGAAGAGCCACGGCCGGACTTTCCTTTTCAGAGCCCTGGGCTACAACCTGCTAGTGGGCTCCTCCTTAGAATCTCCTGAACGGTAGTGATAACAATGATTTACTGTTTATTGTGTAAATGTTAAGGAAACATGTCAAAGGTGGACATGTTGCCTGTTTTGTCTAATACTGTTGCCTGTATTTGACTACTATGTTTGACACATGTAAGAAATAAACAATTAGCAACAACTGCTTTTTAATTGGTTTTGGCCACCAGACAAATGTGTCCTTTAGCAAAGTCTCTAACCGTTAACAGTTGCCTAAACAGTGGCCAACAGAATCTACTGTGCAGCACAGCAGCCGTCTGGAAAAGGGTGGGATGATTACAGGACTGTGTAATTACAGTGTGTCATGAGCGAGTTTGTTGATGCTACACAACAGCAATTCATGCATGAAGTAAATGCTGAGGCTGCAATGTTAAACCACAGTCAGCTTGCTAGACTATACACACAGCTGACCTAATAACAAAGATCTCCACCCTAAAGTGAAGATTGTGTAACTAAGGATTTTATCTTGAATAGAGCAGCTCCTTGTTTCATTGACATGCTCTGTACAGGTGTAACCTCCAGTCTGGACTAATTAGGATCCCAGATCAAAGTCAGTCCCTCATCTACCAGTGGACTCCCTAAAGTGACACCTGATGACATAATCAATTAATATTACAACGTCCTCTCAATTATATTTATATAACCATTTTGAAAATGGAACAGAAAAACCTGTTTTCGCTGCAATATCAAATTGGTTTTACTGTGGAATTGGAATTTCACATTTTAACAGAGCTTGGGTTTTAGCAATATTTGTCCCGTGTCCCTAAAATTGAAACCAATGGATTCGATTCAGTTCTTTGCCGCCTCTAGAGAGTCTGTCTGGATCAGAGCCAGATCTCTTCAGGCTGACTGGAAGGTAATTAAGTGGCAGAAGACTGCGGCATGCTGTTTCAGGCATCCATGTGAAATGATAATGGCGGGGCTGGTGCCTTAAAATTAAAAAAAAAACTCAACACCCCTCCACCCCGGAAAAAATACGAGACACATACACTGACACAAAAAGCTCTTATGATTTTTGTGGTTCTAGGAAGCAATGAGTTATATTTATTTATATTCAATTGTAAACAGCCTCAGATTATATTAATTTGAGTGAACTTGAAACTGAGCAAAACAAAGGAGAACAGCACAGTGTCCCATTGTCCTTCCCAGGCTTGCAATATATACTTTAAAATGGCCTCCAACGTTTGAAGTGCAAGTGATTTATCTTGCTGAATTGAAATGTCACCTACAAGAATATACACAACACAGGTTTATATTGGTAAATGCATCTTAACCTGCAGCTGCAATTTATTCTGGAGCATATTGTAATATATTATTTAGAAAATCTGTTTAGTTGCATTCATCCGCTTGTCTTGCAGTAAAGGAGAAGCTCTCATGTTGCTCAAATGTTAAAAAGGGGTTGGAAGCCAAGCGCACGGCTTTCCATGTCCACAACGCTTCACGTGGTAGCTCTGCATAAATATTTTTACCAGTGATGTGTAATTTGTCTGAGGGTAAATTGACCCTACAATGTCAGTTAAAAGACACTTGTCAGGTTTCATTACCCAGAATCCTGGAGGAGACACATCATCAGAGGTGCCTTACAGCAGTGGCTAACCTTGAAAGGACTCATTAATGTCCACTCATCAACCTTGCACTGCTTAGTCCAAGGCTCCATGTTAGTTTTATATGATGAGAAGGTGTCTGCAGCCCAGTCAGGGAGGGAGAAGCTTGGCATCTATGCAGCAGAGGGTACAGTAGGTGGATGGAAGGTTTACTAAGCTGCTTCACCAGTCACCCAAGCTGTAAGTCACAGTGTGTTAAAGACCACAGACCACTCATTTAGTATCTAGAATATGTGCACCGTTATTTTGAAAGATAACTGATAATGTTCTTCCTGCTTCTGTTTTAAGCTGATGGATGGACACAAATTTACCAAAAAGCCGCCACCAAAGATTAAAATATGAGGCAGAGCAACCTGTTGAAAGTCTGCTTTATGTCGTGGCGCCTGACGGAGAAGCTCTGGTCATTGTTAAGCCCATAAGACGACTCTTTTCGCCGTGTATCAGCCGGTGGTGCTGAGGTCACCGTGGAGCAGCTTCTTATAGTAGCTGCTTTGAAACAGCAGAGGCGCTGTGGGAAGTAATGGTCACATGTGGGCGCCGTGACGAGCCGCAGATCAGGAAGTGCTGCACATTTTGCGCCGGCTAAACAAAAGACGAGGCAGAAAACAAACAGGCAACATGGACACCATTATATAGGAATAGATGCCGCCGTCAGTCGTCACCGTGTGGTGGAATGGTTTGTTTGGTGGTGCTCAAGCCGTGGAGTGGCAGCTTTTAGCCTGTGTGCACATACAGATGGTCGTTTTGCAGGAACATGTTTCACCAACATTTCCCCAGTAAAGCGTTCGTTTGCAGATTGATTTTCCTCCATGTCCCGTTTAATAAACGACTTGTAGCCGTGTCGATTGCGAGGCTCTCTGAAGGAAGCTCGAAGCGGCTGAGGAGCAGCAGCATGTCACAGATCAATGCGGACGGCGCGCTGACAGGCGGGGTGGGGGGCGAGCGCGTCCACGCTGCGAGGACGTTCACGGAGGAGGAGACGAGCATCCACAGGATCCACAGACAGGCGTGTGAGGTGAGACGAACCACTTCCGATCCGATGCTGTCATGTTCTTCAATCGGATTATAAGGCACGGATCATCACAGTCACACTCAGTCACACTCTCCCACGTGGTTTGCTATAGCTGGACTCAATTGACCCTTTTAATAGAAACAGCACATTTAAAGCACATCAGTGGATTCATACTGTTGCTTTCTGCCATTATTGAATCAGATTACACTGAAACTTTACTATAACTTACTACAAAATATAAATCTTTTAACTACACGTCCATTTGTCAAGACAAATTCAACATGCGTACGGTCAGTTATAAAGGTCTGCAGCAAATATCAATATTCAATATTTTCCATTCAATATATTGATGAGTTTATCTTCAGTAGGAAACAGGATAATCATGCTGTGACATGGCTCAAGGTAAGTACCATGTCGTAGTACGTATGGCAGCACCATGTTTCATAAATGACATGCATGTTGGAAAAAACAAATGTAAAGGTCAGTGCCACAATAGGCCAAATGTCATAAGTACAAATAATACTGGACCAAGACCAACATTGTTTGTTAACGTCGACGCTGTAGAGGCAGAAGTATGATAATGTGCCAGCTGTGGAGCATCTCTAGAGCATCCCAGTCGCCACAGCAGTGCCCATGGGCCCTCGCAGCTTTTTAATGACTAGCAGTGCTTATCTCTTTGTTCGGTTACAAGCTTTGACTATTTGCAATTTGCTGTCTACTGTTTTACAAAGTATTAACTCCATCATTTAATAAAGAAAGTGGGATTAAACATATGTGTTACATCACTTGTAAAGCCTGAAGGTTTTTTTGAAATTATTGCAGCTTTTTATATATTTGCGGCTTTATACACAGTGCTTGTCACATAAATAGTGACGATTATTGTTTTCGTCAGCTCTGTCATATTCACCAAATCGGCCCTGCTCTCCCTTCAAACGGAGCCAGTGAGCCCTGTGCTGATGACAGTGGTGAATGGGTGTCACCTTCATGCCTTTAGGCTTATCTGTTGCAAATATTGTGCTTCTGAGTGTGGGTGAAGTTGAGGCAAGTTGGCCGCGACCTGAGGAGAGTGGTAGGGCCTGGGTGGGAAAAGCACAATACAGAGGGGGCCGAGCTGTGCCAGCTTCACTATGTGGCCCTGCTATGCCATGTGAAATGACAGGCCGTGTCACCAAAAGGCCTGGGGCCTTTTTCCCTTTGTGGCCTGTCAAAGCTCACCAGCTAGTGAGCGCTCAGTTTGAAACAGACTGAGAGATGACATTTTCTAACTTCCTAAGGGATGGCAGAGGAGTTCAGTGTTTTCCACTTACAGAAGGTGCTTGGGTGGCTCTCTATGATGTATTATCAATGCAAATAAGGTAATGGTTGTGTCTAAAATGTGTTCAAGCCACCTGTAGCGAATGAAAAACAAACTTATTACAGTTCTACTATTTGATTAATCATCGCAGATTCTCACCTACAGGATTGCGGACAAAAGGACAACACAAATTAATTAGTAACATCACAACAATTAGAGTTTGTCTTACATCTGTTTTTATGCGAAGAGGTCGCCCGTTCCCTCGTCTCCTTGACCTAAAGCAATCTGTCTCTACGTATACGCCCATAGTCAGTACTGCGCTCGCCTGCTCTCTCTTTGTGTTTGGGCGTGTATATGTTCTGTATATTGTTGAGCAGGTGGGTGTGTGACCTCCTCGTATCTTCATTGTGTTCAGGCAAAGAAGCAGATGTACGTCGACCCTTCTACTGGGTACAAGGTGTTCACAGAGTATGCCCACCTTCAGAGAGGGAAATGCTGCGGCAGTGCGTGCAGACATGTAAGCTCATTGTTTTCTGTTTCACCGGCTCGTACTCTCTCTATTTGCATTTGGTCTCTGCAGAACAAGATGATGAATTCAATTAATGAAGGAACCAGGGTGGTTGCTGCGTATAGTTTTAAACACCCACAAACCATTGTTTAACTTAGTTAGACATAATACCTTGACCTATTCATTCTGTATCATACGTGCTGCTCAGTAAAAGTCAGCGTAACAACATAAGCTCCATGTACTTAGTTCCTTGATGAATGGCAAAGACACAGCTGGTTTACTTAAATGGGACACTAAAAATAGGCGTAAAGTGAAAATATATATATATAGGACGGCATGTCTAATACACTACAGTGATGACTGTGCTGTACATCATTGCTGCCTTGCCGTTGACACCCTTACATGATTGAGAGAAGAAAACGGGCCGAGGACGGTGACAGATCAGCAGATGCAAACCAGACAGGGGCTGTGCAGCATATGGCCTGTTGGATGTGGCTGCTCGCTCAACAATGCATTGTTAAAAATGTCTTTCACCGCTTGTGTTTTCACTTTTGCACATGTCGCCATGTCATCCCAATAAAGTATAGACACTAATGATAATTCAGTAAAGTTAGTTCTGGGGCTACTTTCTAAGCATCTGCTACATGTTTAATCCTTTACAAACTGACAGGAATCTATCTTTTGTTTTTACAACTTTAGCTACCACCGCTTTCAGCCCTGTAATAACTAAAGGTCGAGTAAGATGCCTGATGGGTTTTTGCCTTGGCCCAAGATCCTCCTTTGTTATCTGATGTCGCGTCTGCCATTTCTCTGCTTTGTTCGTGTCTTGTTTTCTCTGCATGATTGAAGCTCTTCTCGCTGTGCAGCCATTTAACACAGCTTAAACGGTTTCTCTTCCTCCTCTAGTGTCCATTTGGCCAAGTCAACGTGAAGGACCCAGCAATGAAGAAGCAGTTTAATTCTTTATTTTATGCGTAGGGCCTTGCAGACTCACGCCTAAGGTACAACGTGAGGCCCTTTTTAGAATGGAACCCACCACCGTTGCCTGTCTTCTGCCTGTCGTTATTTGGACTACTTGAGAGTCATTTTTAGCAGTGTACCATATGATGAAATATGGCTAGTGTCTGTGCAATGCTTACCTCCTGTGAATCACAACTATTCTGAGGATTATTTTCATTCTCACACGACAAGGAGGGAGGTTAGTTCACTAGAGCCTTGTGTAAAATCGTCTCTTATCACATTTCTGTTTTGTTATATTTTTCAGACGTTTTGTTCTGGAATGTCCAATGAAATGCCTTGAGCTTCGTTTTTCGTTTCTCTTCAAGAGTATTTAATATTTTGTGGTACTCTGCTCCTCTGATGCACTTACAAAGGTTGTGGGAGTATGGAGATGAAAACTGAAAGAGCATTTTAGATCTTCGCCCTCAAGATAAAGGGCATATAAGGGAAAGTAGCTGTAGATAGTCAGATGGAATCTTGTGCTCTTTTGCTTTGCATCTCTTGTTATTTTCTCTCCCAAATGTACGGCTGCATGAATATTAGCATCATTTACACCCCACAAGTGTTCGACTGAACTGTCTACCTTTGACTGAAATGCTGTGTTGTTAAAAATAGTCTGGGGCCAAGGGTCAGCCCTCACACTTGGCTGAGCTGCTTTTACACCACTTGATGGAATCAGGCTGTTAACAAACATGCCATGGACATCAACAGCAGCGCTCCCCACCAGACCCACAGCTGCAGCCTCCTGGCAACACTTGGCTACAGCACAGCTCCCTGCGGCTGCTCTCCTGAGCTGCAGCCTAATGAACTCCTGGGCCGTCCTATCCCAGCTCATGTTCTTGAGCATGCTTAGACGCACACATGCATAGGCAGACTGACTCCATGAGAGCTCAATGAGGCTGCTAATAGGCCAATATAGAACCATAGTTGCGCTAAACACCGCACTTAGTAGCTCTCTGTGATAGCGCAAGATAAGGTCAAGTGCTCGCACAGCTCTACCTGTGCGTGCAGGAGACGGTGAGGAAAGATGTGACTCTTGATTTGTGAGCGCATGTGCGTAAAGGCAGCGCGATGCCTTCAGGCGCTCGCTCTGAACCTGCCACACACACTCGCCTGTCTCCGCCTGATTGGGCAAACAGCGTCGGGATGAGAGGATGTGTCTGCCACGGAATCCTGTCGCAGCCGCCTACCGGCGCGGCCACAATTTTTCTCGGCAGGTGGGTCCCAAAGGCAAGTGCTTAGTGATCGGAGCAAAGCCCTGTGAGCGGCTACAAGGAGATTCATGATCTCAACAGTGCTGGGGAGGACAGGTTCTTGGGGACGCGTCGTCAGGCGGGATGAGAGGCGAATTTATTTGGTGTTATTCTAAACCGAGGCAGCGGAGCGTGCGGCAGCAACATTTCTACAGCGGGACGGTGAAGGTGTCACACTCATCAAGTACCTGGGCCCGCTTGCCTGCCGCGGCTCCGCGAGTTTTGCCTAGGGACTTGTCTGTCACATTAAAGTAGATGCATTGCCATTCAGGGCCTCGGCAGTCCCGCAGCCTGACCATGAAATAGGCCAACTTTCATGTCTGCCTCATCCCTCCACGTCTTCCCAATCCAGTGATGGCACAGTTTGAGATATATATTTTTTTCATTCATTCGTTCTAGCCTAGCAGTTGGCGACTTAGACACAAACAGCACAGCGATTCCTTCGACAGATTTGTGGAGAAATTTAGTGCTGCCCGTCCTTCAGCCAGACAGGTCACTCAAGTCTGGGCTTAGCTATTATCTTGAATTGCGTCTCTTCGGGTAAAATGAAATGGCAGTTTATTCTAACAAGCAGTCTAATCATCCATGACTTCTTTAATGTTTATCATTATTTAGCCCTTATTAATTATAGATCCTAATAAGTAATGAATTCATTGTGGTTGTAAACTGCAGTGGAATGATGAAAGTTTTGTTGTACTTGTACATACTTTCATCTCACCTACACAGAGCGTTGCACTCCCCCGGTGCAGATGTGCTCCCAAGTTACCACCGACAACCAGACGTGTTTATTTCAGGCATTTTGGACTGAACATCTCTGACCTTCAGCAGGAGCATATGCTGTGCTGGAGCAGAGTGGCAGCGATATAGCATGTCCCTTTCTACAGGACTGTGGCACTAGCCGCAGAGAAAGAGAGAGCTGTCCAGTTTGGAACTGTGACCAGACAGGCTCCAGTCACAACCAGTTGACAGGCCAAGCAGCCCCCTCTCCCCCCTCTCTCCGTCTAAAACAGGCACAGCAGCCCTGCGGCCAATGGCCCTAACCACAGTCAGTTACAGTGTCTCCATCACTGCTGGCCAAACCAGCCAGGAACTGACACAGGGTTGGCGGCGGAAAAAACTTGAGTGTCAGCCCTGTGATGGCTGAAAGGAACATCAGTCTCAGCAATTGGCCAGGCACTGCTATGTTCGTGTGTGTGTGTGTGTGTGAGTGCACATGTGGATACGTGCACATGTGTCTTGATATTCAAGCAGCATTTGAGCAGCCCCTACATCAACGTCTGGTCGTTCTACACAGACAATGTCAGCTTGCCTCGGGGCAGCAGCCTCCACAGTGGTCATATGGACAAGCGGATCCCTGTGGTAGAATTAGTGATAAAAAACACACATGGCCACTGAGTGACAGTCAGCGCACCAGATTCCTTTGGACAGACAGGGCTGCAAATAGCACAGAGGAGCAGTTTCTCCCCCAGACCGCAACTGGTGGTCAGACTCATGCCAGGCCAAGTTGTGGCCGCCAGATGAGCCCAGATAAAAGGAGAGTCGGGGGCAGGGGCCCTTTAGCCTGTTTATTTCCCCTTAGGTTCCTCACTGATGCAGTCATTTCGGTGATTTATCCGCACTTACACGTCAAGCGGCGTCATTGTGTCTATTTAAGCTTTTACACTGTCCAACCTGTAACTGTTATCACGTTGTGTTTCGTGTCCACGGAAAACGAGCCGCTTTCACAACGCGCAAACTGGCGCGTCTCCTACAAAATATCCGCTTTGCCCCAAAAGGTTATATAGCGATAAAGAACATCCATCTATTATGTTTCCATGTCCTTTCTAGTGTGGCCAGATATGGACTAATATGCACACCATTCCCCAGGAGGATGATCTGTTCCCAGAGGAGATGGAGAAAAGGGAGGGTTGGTGGGGGGGGGGACAAGCATGTGAAGGTGGCAGTGTGCAGTTGGAGCGGTTCTGGAGGCAGGGAGGGGAGGCAGGCAGCAGTTGGTGTGCAGAGAGCAGAGGCTCAGGCTGGCTAGTTAAGAGCTTCTCTCTCCTATCCTCCATCTGCCAGGGACTGGGGTTGTGATTTGAGCTCCAGCAGAGCAGAGCAGGGAGGAGATCGAAGGAGGGGTGGGGGGGGCGAAGGTGGAGGGAGGCGGGGGGGGGGTGTTGAGAGGGGTAAAGAGAGGGAGGCTGGGGGTTGGAAGGGGGTGCGTGTAGCGTTAGTTGGAAGAGACAGAAAGAGAAAGTGGAAGGAGCAGGGAGTTGGAGGAGGAGAGGGGAAAAAGTGAGCGAGAAAATAGGGATAGAAATAAAAAGCTGGATACAAGCGGATAGAGACGTTTGAAAAAAGTCTATTTATAGGCCTATTCTTGTCTGTCTTTATTTCTCTAAACCGCTGTGAGACGTTTTAATTCTAGGTATCTGCAATAAAAATCTCTGCCATGACTGTATTTCATCGCTGCTCGTGAACTGTGATATTTTCTTTCCTCCAGTAATTATGAAGCCATGTCCACTGTGTGTTTGTAAATATTTCCAGGACGTCTCATCATCGCCTCACCTACCCACACAGGCTCATGTGACTGGGGTCCATGTGACTGGGATACAGCTTTACAGTGCTTCACTCCTCCCTCTGCTCTGTTCCTCCTCCTTTTCACCCCCTCATGCTCTCCCTTCTCACTCTTTCTCCTTCGTTCTGTCAGTGTTTAGCCTGTGGTTCCCTGCACCACAGAGGATCCTGGGAGAGCCTTCCCGCCTATATCCTCCTCCTCCTACTTCCTTTTCTCCTTCTTTTCCTCTCTGTGACTCCTCGCCTGCTCCTTTTCTGGCCGGGCTTTGGGAGCGACTGAGAGCTCCCTCTGCAAGACCGAACGTGTCACTTGAGGTGACCCAGAAATGATAGCTCCAGATGAACCTTGGATGTGTGGTAATCTAACCACCATGCCCTACAGCGGAGACGAGCCAGGCAGGCAGGCGTCCTGCGTGCTGCGTCTGTGGTTTCACCGGTGAATCGAGCGCGCTGCAGAGCCTGCATGCCTGGCTCTCATGCAAGGAGAACGCTGTGTGTGCAGTACGTGTTGTGGTGCACAGTGAAATGGATCTCGATGCCGTTGCATTATTGATGAGATACATTGTGATGTCAACCCAGGCGGAAGGAGCGAAGCAAAATGACTGTTAGCGGACTGACACGTGATCAGTTATGCAAGCGGTTAAGAGGTGTAATTAATCCTCACCCCTTGCTCCCAGTCCCAGTCACAGTGTTGTGTTCACTTGTTTTCAAGTGAAATCTGTGTATGCACACCTGAGTGTGTTATTCTCTGAGTGGCCAGTGTGAGGAGGTTGAGGACACACCGTTTCCTGGATGACCTCCCTTTGTGGCATTACCACTAAATATACAGTTTGAGTGGAGGCCCCCTGCACTTTAAACACGTTTGAATCCTGTAACGTCATTATTTAAAAGCCTGTTTCCACTTTGGTGAACTAGAATCCAGTAATGTGTAATGAAGCTACAACACCAATGCAAACAGTGGTTAATATAATATCGTGGCCATATTGTAGGTCTCCTAAATGTCCGGGCACTGTCAAACCCTCCTCTAAACATAAACAATATTAATATTCATCAGAATCTAGACTTTATTAAACAGTGGTGAATTTTTCATCAACATTTCTTTATTCATTAGATGCTGCAACATGAGGCCAAATGTGTGTAAAATGGTTTCTGGCTAAATTTACCCAGTGTTGCGTTGAATTTATAAGTCAGCTTGATTCTCCAGGTGAGACAGAGGGAGACACCGGAGTTACAGGTCAGAGAAAGTGAAATATAATAAATATTTTTATGTAATTGCTATTTTTGGAGGATTATTAGTGAAATAAAATCAGATGGACCAGGGGTTGTTCGTGGTAACAAATGTCCCCTGTGAGTTAATCTGTTAATTATTAATTTTATTTACATCTGCTTCGTTTTTATGAATTGTTATTCGTTATCCACCCATAAAAGGTATTAGGAGTATATATAGTTTATATTGGGGTATTTCCCCCTGTATGGGTCCTAATCGTCATGATTAAAATGCCTAAGATTCAGGAATTAATGAGCACTTTTTTCTGTTTTTTTCCAATCTGGTATTGTTATTCATTTCCAAATCCTTTTTTTCCGCAGGCGTGTGTTGTTGTGCTCCACATCTTTGTCAGATTGATTGAACTAGTTTGACTATAGACCCATTATTTATTCACGCAAACCTCTGCTCTCCAACCAGTGAAATTAGAGCTGTAAGCGTCCTCACTCACTTGCATCTCACGCAGTGTGAACTTATGCCTGAGCGATATTCTCCATACATTTAGTGAATCGAATTTTTGGGAGGTATTTGCGATCGAACTTGGCTGTAATTGTGCTCGCAAAATATGATCTAGTCCTGTTTTGTATAGAATAAAACTTGAAGGCATTTATTATATTACTTAGACTTTTAGCTAAAACTGCATGAAGAGCAAAACGTGATTTTCCTGAAATGTCTCTAAACGAATTTAAAGAATAGTCCACTTAATAATGCTTTGCCATTTGGCCACTACCGACTCCAGATCATTTAGCTTATGCATCTTTCATTTACGACTACATCACACGTTATAACATACTACATGCTGAGTAGGCCATTGGCTCTGGCTTTTCGTTTTTGTGTGTTACACGTGTGCGCGCGTGCTGTGATGTGTTGAGGGCTGTCTGCATATGGCAGCAGAATATTTAAATGTCTGTGTGTTTTAATTGACGCTCGAACCAGAACTGTAAGCTCAGAGACGAGGAACAGCCCCCATCTACCGGCAGCGTTTCCTCCGACTCCTCTGCTCACTGCGCACAATCCGGAGCTGCTCAGCCTGCACGCTGCTCAAGGATCTCACACAGCTGAGCCTCAGGTAAGACCTTTTATATGGGGGAATAATAATAGTATTATGGGATTTGCTTTTAACGAAACGATGGGCGCGAGCGTGTGGAGCAATGCGCGACAGATCTGATGCACGATAACTACATAAAATGGTATGTATTTACCATGGGTGGCTCAACATTCTCCGGGAGAGACAAGGATGTGGTGGAAGGTAACACCATCTAAACTAAACTCGCGCTCCACATATATTTGTTTACTTACAGAATATTGTAAACAAATCCCCCCTCGCCCCAAATTACCCCTTCACAGTTTAAATATCCGACACTTGGGACATTTAAATAAAAAGTTTAAGCGCTCTGGGAAAATGTAAAATGTAAAACTATGGAATAGGTTTGTTTGTATCGGTGCTGGCGTGTTTTTTGTTTATTTTACTCATATGCCAAACGACAGTGGCCCACTAAGCCTTCCTGGTCGCACGGAATTTCAAAACCGGTTTTATTTTCTCTTTAATAATAAATGTCAAATTTTAAATAGAGCAAACATGACGAAGCGATAACGACGTGTTTTCAAAGCCTTAATCTGATCAAATGGTATCATGAATCTGAAATTAGGACAAATCATTCTCAGTAGCTAAACGAACAATGACACCGATTCGCTTTGATTAATTTAATTTTCTTTAGTTCCGTTAAAGACAGTAATAGTAATAACTAGCTTGCTTATTTATTAGCGCAGAGAGGATGGTTATTTCCACAAGAAGCAACCTATATATTGTTTTTTTAAATTCTATTATTGTATAATTATTTATAAAACCCTGTTTTAGCTTTACAGTTTTGCGACACTGAGAATAAATGGCGGCTCATTGGATATATATAGTTCCAGGTAATATCCCAATTAGATATGAAGAAACAACACAAAGCCTTTACTCCCTCAGCCCCTCGGTGTGCACTGACACAATCTTAAAACCTCTTCAGTGAAATCAAATGTCAGTGCTGGAGGCAACGGGTCATAACAGTATTCTTTAACTGCGTGATAGACGTCTTTATGAAAAAAATACGAACATGCGCATATTATGAATAAACACAACTGGTGAATAAGCCAAGATCTGGGGACGTGGGTCGCTTTTATTTAATTTCGGTGGGGAAAAGAGCAGAAGGGGGAAAAGCAGCAGTTAGATTAAATATCACACAGAGCTGAGCTGATCATTGCTGTCAGGGCGTCTTTGTCCAGGTGAAATGAAATCCGTGTGTCCTTTTTAGCCTCTTTTCACCGCTCGGCGCTGGTGCTGAGACACTGGCGGAGCGCAAATTAGCGCTCTGCCTTTCAGAACAGCTGCGGGTCCAGCCCGTCCAGGAGGGTTCAAGCTTCGTCTTATAGCGCTGTTATCAAGGGGCCTCCAATTAAAGCCAACACAACTTCATGCTGGGGGGTGGGGTGGGGGGGGGGGGCGTGGAGGAGGAGGGGGGTGGTGGTACACACGATAATGTAACACGTCTTGAGATGAAGCATCCACACCTGCAAACCCCCCTGAGCCCCAGTAAATCTATTAATGGGACTGAAGCCGAGCCACAGATCCAGTCGGTCTCCGTTGTTTTATGGCAGGTTCTTCAGTCGTTGACCTCGCAGCGAGCTGCAAGGATTCAGGCCCGAGCTGTGTTGAAATACAGACTTTGAACCGCCTCGTTTTGGTTTGTTGTCACCATAGTTGGCCTCTGGTTCGCTGGACGCCATCCCGTCTGCTTTTTTAATTTGCGTCACAGAGTTTTCACACCCTTTTAAACAGACACAGATCTTTATTGTGGCGTCACAGTCGACTCTCTAAAGCCGAACATGTTCAGTAGAAGCGATCTGGTGATTTTAAGAGCACATCAGGTTCTGTGCGTTAACTGGTGGTGATTTCCCAGGCTGGAGGTATTTTAAGTCCCCTCATAGACTCCCCTTCACATGCATGATAAATGAAATGACGTGCTACAGTCAGGCACCTCTCCTCCAGGTTAACAAGGGTTTGGCCTAAATTAAGAGGCAGAAAAAGGACAGGTCGCGTTAATGAATGCACGACAGTGAATGATTCTAGCTTTAAATAGAAGTTTAATGAAGCGAAATTAGATTTTGCGCACAACCTACCCTCTATATTTGTATAAAATAGACGTTTGACGGTGGCCTAATAAATTAAGGCCATTGTCTACAGCATTAAAATTCTCTGTCTTACTTGGGTGAAAAAGTTTTTCATGTGATAGAAAGACGTATTTTTAGACAAAACCCCATTCATCAAAAAGTCCCATTCTTTTCAAATGTTTAATGCGATCTATCCCCGCCCTCTAGCCTATCATTGATCACTGCCCCGCCCCAGACAATGCATTTATACCACACACGGTCATGTTATTTTAGGATAACTAAACACCTGATTAAAACTCAAACCCTAAAACAGCAACTAATGTATGGTAATGGAATTTCACAATCAAGGTCCTTAGATCCTTAAATAGCTCGTTATTTAAAAAAGGATTTGTATATATTTCTACGCATCTACTGCATCTGTGAATTATTTCTATTACAGTTGCATATTATTTGACGCATCTTAGAAAAACGAAATGTTTACATTTCGGTTAGTCTGGGTACTTTTCATTTGATGCAGCTTATGACTACACTCCAGCGTCCTGCCCTTTAATAAAAGTAATGAAAATGTCAGTACCATGAAGTAGTGTCCTTCCCGTAGCCAGAATCGGGAGTTTTTGAGGGAAGAGTGACAGCTCTTTGTTGCTGAATAGAAATCAGTGGAGATGGAGAGAGAGAGTGAGAGAGACAGACACAGAGTGAGAGGAAAGAGAGAGAGTGAGTGAGTGAGAGGGGGAACTCCTCCTACCAAATTATTCAGACTGGGCAGGCTTTGCTCTCCTCACAAATAGGACACGGTTCTCAAATCCAGGCAGTCCCAACCTGACCTCCAAGCACCAAGGAACCCCTGACTGGGAAACCGGGAGAGAGAGAAATCACCAAAAAGAAACAAGAAAAACTTTGTGTCATTATTTTTGGCGAGTGTTCACACTGTAGCCCCCCTCCCCTCCTCCCTCCCCACCACCACCACCACTTCCACAACCGGTTTGTCGCATCATTTGGACTATATATTTTTTCTGGACAAGAGACATTCACAGGAAGAAGGAAAAAGCTGATGCACCACCACCACCACTCCTGTCCCACCCATGTTGTAGTTTCTTCGTCTTTCCTTTCTTCCAGTTGCCTTTGCACTCTGCCGAGGAGGTGATCTGAATCTCTGGGCTTGTGTTGTTGTTTCGTGTGCCTCTCTCAGAACCTCAGAGCCCATTTGGATGCGCTGAGAGAGTGGGGCGCAGCGCTGCAGTATACAGTATATGGAAGTTGTGGGCTGCAAGACAGAGGCAGGCAGTTGCACGTTGCGTCCAGGACCGGGAGCCATGCTTTTCCACGGGATCTCCGGGGATCACATCCAAGGGATCATGGAGGAGATGGAGAGAAGGTCGAAAACGGAGTCGCGTCTGGCGAAGGGCATGCAGCTCAACGGGAGAGAGTCGGTAAGAACCAGGTCTACCTGGGTTTAAATTCACCTCAAAAGTCCCTTTTAACCTTCGCTACCACACACACGGCGACGGCTGCGTCGATAGCGCGCAGGTAACCGGTGTAAGCGGGAGCTGGATTCTACGTGTGAAACTTGAAAACGTTTTCCAGTTTCTACAGCTTTACGCAAAACAGACAATGTGCGTCAGATGGAGAGTTTAAATTTCCTTTATTTTACTAACTCGTCACGAGGCTGCACAAAAGCGTAAACTGCCTGTTACTTTACAAGTAATTGTGTAAAATATAAACACGCATATTGTTGTTGTCCAAAAATGACAACACACTGGTGCAGTAATGTGTAGTTTTTGGTTGCAAATTCATAAATTGTGATTGCAGTCATAAGGCTACAAATAACGTAACAAAAGTGTAAAGTCTATTTATTCATAATATTCTTGTGTTATTAATATTATATTATTATATGCTATTATCATTGTTATTTTGTTTTGCGTTCAAAAGACTGACAAAAATTAATTTCAAATCTACTGCATTTTTAAGACATTTGTCACCAAAGCGGTTAGTTAATTTACTGCTTGCTTTAAATTAGAAATTAAATTAACAGAAAACTATGACATGTGAATTTTATTCGTCTTGTTTGACAGAGGCGTTGTTTAATCCTTGACGAGTAATCTGTGCGAGCATAAAGCCTGCATTGTTTGAGTCCATTTAAAGGGCTCTTTAAAGACTTCACCCGGGCTGTTGGACAGATTAAAAATATTTAATTTAATGACCAGAAAGCTGCCAAAGGTCTGCTCTTAATCTTCCTGCATAATGGATATTGTATATGATTTTCCCAGCAGCCTCTTGAAGAAGCTAGTTTCCATGAGCTCTCTGCTCTCTCTCTGACTCAGACCATGCCTTCTATGAGCCCGGAGAAGCCCGCGCTGTGTGCCGGCTGTGGCGGCAAGATTTCGGATAGATACTACCTCCTGGCCGTGGACAAACAGTGGCACCTGCGGTGTCTCAAATGCTGTGAATGTAAACTAGCGCTGGAGTCGGAGCTAACGTGTTTTGCCAAGGATGGGAGTATCTACTGCAAGGAGGATTACTACAGGTAAGACAAATGGAGGTTCAGCATTTGTCCCTTCAACATGTCGTCTAAAATGTAGTGGCCGGCACGCGCGCACAGCCATGCGAAATGTTGATCCTCACTTTTTAGAAGGACACTGATTTTTGAAGCTGTTGTCCAGGCGTTTAGCCCGGTTCAACAGGCGGAGGCTGTTCATCTGGAATGATGAGGCGTTTTGCTTCACTTACATTCTCACGTGAATAAAATCTTCTGGGCTCTGCCTGGTACCAGTTTAGAATAGGTTGTATTGGGAATTTGCATTTTTTTCGTTAGTGGTTGACGTTTAATAGCCTCGATAGCTCTGAATTTGATTTAAACCACATTCAACTCCATGACTCACCCTCAGACAGTTGGGCCCAGGCCTTCACCGCTGTGCATTTCTATCGTTTCCATTTACAAGAACAGAACTGTTGGCCCAGTGCAGCCACTTATTATGGCTCACATGTTATCGATACACTCCTTCTTTTCCTACGAACCACCGTGAATGGAAATACCGTCCCGTCACCTTTAGCTTACCTGAGCCCTTTGTGCTTAATGGCAGATATGCTGCCAAATTAGCAGTAGGACGTTCATCACTGACATTTCTTTCATTTTGAGAGCAGCCACACTGTGACACTCACCGATCCGGGGCCTGTCGGACGGTCAGACCAGGCCAGATGTTAGCTCAGCGTGCCGGCTAGCAGGCTATGTGGCACCGAAGTGCACGTGCCCAGCACATATTAGCCAGCTTAGCCCATCAGGCCTATGTTCCTGTCAGCGTTTGTCCCGCGGTGTGTGTGTGTGTGTGTGTGTGTGTGCGCGCACACGAGGAGTCCTGACGGTGTGTCTGTTCCAGAAGGTTCTCCGTGCAGAGGTGCGCACGCTGCCACCTCGGGATATCGGCCTCGGAGATGGTGATGCGAGCGCGCGACTCTGTCTACCACCTGAGTTGCTTCACGTGCACCACTTGCAACAAGACGCTGACGACGGGCGACCACTTCGGCATGAAGGACAGCCTGGTGTACTGCCGGCTCCACTTCGAGACGCTGGTGCAGGGACCGGACTACCACCCTCAGCTCAACTTCGCAGAGCTGGCGGCGAAGGGCGGCGCCCTCACCCTGCCGTACTTCAACGGCACCGGCACGGCGCAGAAGGGAAGGCCGCGCAAGAGGAAGAGCCCGGCCATGGGGATAGACATACCCAGCTACAACACAGGTGAGGCCGCGTGCTGCTCCGGGCAAGCAAGCAAAGCGCGTGCAAGTACACGCGTGACATAAACACACAGGAAAGTGTCGACATTCATTTAGGTGCAAAACTAGCCCAGAAACTTTATAGTGTTTATTTGCAACTAGCACATTAAAACAGCTTGAAGCTTTCATAGCTGTACTCAACCCAGTGAAACAAACCACTAAGCTGGTCGGTATGGTGATCCTCATGGAACAGGCCATGACCCCAGTTACAAAACCTTTTTAAATGACTGTCACCTTAAAACAGAGCAGCAGAAATACATTAAATAAAAAAACAACAATAATAAACAAGCATTCACATTCGTTTATAAAGATTTTAAATGTATTGTTTGTAAACGTAATTGTTTTCCCTTTACGCGTTTTTAATCCAGACGGTTCCTCAGTGGCCCAGCTGTAGCAGCCGAAGGTCCACCTTACGTGTCTGAAATTAATAATCCGTCCTGTAGGCCATGCAAATGTAGGTGAGCGTCTGTAGCCGTGGGCTAATTGATCCGCAGCTTTCTGTCCACGCGTCTCCCGGTCTTCGCACCGTTTCTGTTCTGTAAACTCTGGCGCGTGTTGCTCGGGAAAATGATCGAAATCTGACCTCGCCATCAACCTGTTCATCGAATTTTATAATTAAGACCAATTTGGGTCAGAATAAACGCGCAGCATATGTGTGAATGATGTGAATGCAGTTCCTCACTATTGCGTAAACCCCGCAGCAAAATAAGCATCGAATGCTTTATTTGTTGGACTCTTGCTGGAGGAGGAAAAAATAGCCACCAGAGCGCACACAAGCTACTGTTAAACGAAGGTTTCATCTCAGTTCTGGTATTGAATCGCTCAGTGTTATAACTCGGACCCCCCCCCTCCCGCAGCGTCCCCATTTTGTTGTCCCTTTCTGCGAATTAGTGCGCGGTTGAGAAAGTTGGTCATTGTGCGCCAAGTTTCCTCTGTTCGCGGTGAATAGGGAGGAATAAGGGTAATCTGCGCGTTAATTGTTCTTCGGTAATTAAAGGTGACGTTGGAATCTGTGGCCTCCTGCGCCGCGGTCAGCACAGTTCTCAGGGACACAGCAGAGGGGGCCTGCTGCAGGGAGAGCCAGGCCACACGGCGCAGTCAGCGCCCCGAATGAAAGGGCTCTGGTTTGTTTTTCGAAAAGAGCGTATGCAAATCCTAAATGTTCTCATGGATGCCTCGTTAGGAAAACAATCACTGTAGTTCTGAAAGTTATCTTACAACAGGACAACATACGTGTCTCAACAAAGCGTTAAACACAACGCAACTAGAACAGGTAAAAAACAAAAGGAAAAGCCCAGAATAATAGAGAAACTGAGAGATGATGTCCCAGTGAGCTCATTAAAAAGCCCCACAGACACAGTAAAGGTCCCACCGGGAATATTATAGATTTTCCATTTGGAATATTTAATTAAAATTTAACGCGTTCCAAACTAAAAAAATGGTCCGAAGCGAATTTCTGACTTACTTGTTAAATACTAAATGTTCTTGTCATATGATGGATTTATGAGTAATACATACCTAAACAACCACTGATTCATTCAAAAAAAATATCACGGAGGGAACAAATGGATGATTTCGTCTTTATCTTGGGTCTTTTCCAAACTGCCCTTGTTCTTTTCTTATGCTATAATAACACAAAATCACCTATTATACCTTCAGTTATAGTCCCACAACTGTTCAGGCTAATATATCATTCTCCAGATCAGGAGGCTCATATTCATGACAAATAGGAAGTGGTTTTGTTTGAGGGTTTTGTTTCTGCTTTAGCGAGCACATTCATGTTTGTTTTCACCAGGGAAAGGTGTTGGTCCACTGAGTATTCCACGCCACTCTGTAAAGTTTGGTCTTGTTTGGATATAGAGACCCCTAGTGGGTAATAGCAAGTGAAACACAATTCAGTGAAGGCTGGAACAGAAGAACATAGACGTCAAGGTTTGTCATATTAATGGCGCAGAGACGTGTTACAAGAGACGGTATCCTATAAGAAAAACATAATCCTCACTATAAACATGCCACAGAATTTAAATATATTTCAAATCATTTCTCTTTACACAATTATTAAAACCTATTTGTTATTTAACTCAGCATTAATTTGTGGGAAATCTAAATTAAAATGAAGTAATGCGAGTTTAATTTATTTGGTATTTTATTAGCCACAGAGAAAATAAGTGGTCAGCATTTTGGACACAAGATGACCAATGGATTTAACCAACCTAAAGTAAATTAGAAATAATTTTATTCACTGACTGATGTTCTCTGGAGTCATGTAAAAAAGAAAATCAAAAAAAGATCAGCGGTGCTGCTATTTTATTGTATTGTTTTCACGTTGAAATAGGACAAAAGAATTGTCTGTTTTCAGAGCACCAGATAATGCAAAGATCTACTTTAGAGGAGAAATAAATTACCGACCTAGTATTTTTAAATTTATTTTCTTTTTTTAGTGTGCTGCCATAAAGACGCCAGCAGCACCGTTTAGCCGTACAAACATTTAATGTAATGGATCTGTTTGTTGTGTGTTTCACCACCTTTAAGTATTTTACACACTAAGCTATTGACAAATGAGGCCCATTAGGCCTTTTAGTCTCCGTAAACACACAGAAAAAAAATTCTCGCTATGGTTGAAATGCATCATTTTCCTTTTTTTAATGTTTAAATAACAATAACAGTGATCAGAATAGGAATTATAAATGAATGGAGGTCAAATGTATTGATTTTATGGCAGGCAGAAAGTGTCACGATCCCCACTGTCTAACCACTTAATAATAAAGTAGTGAGTACAGTAGTCAATACTAGAACTAAGTTCTTGATTTCATGTTGTCTGTCCACTTCTATTAAAATACAAGTTAATTGGAAACATTAATTTAACATAAACAGTCTCTTCAGAGTTGTGCTTTCGGACTTTGAGCCACCCCTGTGCTTTGCCTCCTGCCCTCTCAGGCTGCAACGAGAACGACGCCGACCACTTAGACCGAGACCAGCAGGCTTACCCTCCAACACAGAAGACCAAACGCATGCGGACCTCGTTCAAACACCATCAGCTGCGGACAATGAAATCCTACTTTGCCATCAACCACAACCCAGATGCCAAGGACTTAAAGCAGCTGGCCCAGAAAACAGGCCTCACTAAGAGAGTTCTACAGGTAAGCAGAGAGTCATTCCTTCTACTGATCTGATCACCCAACATGTGTCCGCACCCTGTCCTCCTTCATATCTCTCTCATTTCTCATCAGAATGATCACTGAACTCATCTTTTTGTTTTGTTTGGTCCATTTAGTCATTAGATGTACATCCAGGGGTATTTATCTGAAAATCTGTAAATTCCTAAATACCACTCTTTGGGAGAGAAAGAAGAAACGTAGTTGTTTGGCATAGAAACGTAAGTGTAAAACTGCAGCTCAATTATTCATATGGAGAGTGCACATTTTTTATCTGTGACACCGAGAAGGTGTAATTCAGCTCTCACAGATAAAATTTTAAAACCATAGGATTATTGTTTTGCTAGTAAAATCCACCTTCTTGCATTTAGTGTTTAGGAAATAACTGATTCATTGTTATTTGCCCCTTAAGTTCAAACTATGTATTAAAATTGCCATATAAATATTTTTATCTCCATATATATATCTATATCTATATCTATCTAGATATAAGGCAAGGGTAACTTGATACGGTAATAGCTGTGATAACTTGATATGCAAACTACTGTACACTGACTCTTTTTAAAACAATTATCTTACTCAAACACCAAAAGTAAAAGCCACATTGGAATTGGTTTGCAGGTTTGGTTCCAAAACGCAAGAGCCAAATTCAGAAGGAACGTTTTGCGACAGGAGAATGGAGGTGTTGATAAGGCTGATGGCACCTCACTCCCTCCACCCTCATCCGACAGTGGGGCCCTGACCCCCCCCTCCAGCGCGGCCACACTAACAGACCTGACAAACCCCTCTATCACTGTAGTGACCTCCGTCACCTCTAGTTTGGACAGCCATGATTCGGGGAGCCCTTCACAAACTACCTTGACAAACCTTTTCTAACAAGCTATCTCTAGCAGACTGATTTTTTATTTTATTTTATTTTTATTTGTTTGTTTTGTCTTATTTTATTTCCTCAATTTACATTTTATTTTTTTAAGTGACACCTTTAAATCGACCAGAGACAGCTCCTTGGAACAGAAAGTGCTGTACTGTGTACACAACGAGAACAACAAGTTCAAGAACAGCAGCAACCACATTAAAAGGAAATCACTTTAATGTGTAGCATTTGACACAACATGGCAGCCGTGTCTGTAGTTGACTTACGGTTACAGAGATTCTGGACTGGACATTTTGAAGGCATTAGAAAATAGCCATGGATTCACACGGTTTACTGGAAAAATAACTAAACTTGAAGATTGTCTGGAAAAATAGTTTTACTTGATTTGACTTTATTTGTACATTTGTATTGAATGATGATAAAAACAGCCCTTCTTAATTTATGCGTAATTGGTAAATCTTAAAGTAACACTCAGACACCTGTATATGTATGCACTGTGTCCGCACTAACCAATCCATTTTTGTTTTGGAATAATTTGCAAAATAAACTTGTAGAATGTTCTGCATATGGGTATCTCCAGAAAACAGGCTTTAATGATTTCCAGAGCTACACGTAAAACGTCTAAATTGGATTAGAATTGCCTGACTTTCTACAGCATATACGTACACACTGAAACCCCACTTCGATCACACCTCTACTGTGATAGAGAGACAAACGCAGTCTACAGAGTAGAAACGGTTCACCATGTCATGCAGTCACATTGGTAGAAATGGCTTGTTAATTAAAACAGCAAGAGAAATTTAGATTGGAAAGCAGTTTACGGGCACTGTTGTAATGGACTGTTTCATGACAGAGCACTTTTCTGGATTTGTTGGCCTCATAGATTAACCAGTGAAATGGATCAATCCTGTTAAACATCCATAGACCCACAGCTAAACTCAATTGCACAGTGACATTATACTGCCCAGTGAAAAGTGCATTATTGTTTTTATCATGTTGCTCAGGGTAACGACGTGATTATAAAAAGGGATGGAGGGTGAGAAATTAAGTGGTTGCGACGCTGCAGACTAGATTTGTAGAGCTGACATGAACATTCGAATGACCTCAGATAGGTGGAGTGGTGAGAGGCAGCCAGTGGGAGTCATCGTCCATGTGTTCTCCTTTTTGGCCATATTTATCCTTTCTTTAATGACACTTGCCACTGAACAGACCAAAAACATGTTTCTTCTGGCTGAAAGATAGAGAGACAAGAGCGACAGAACGAGCAAATCTTCAATGGAGTTGATACATTTCATTGTGAGCGTCACAATTTGTTCTATTGTAGAACAAAGTGGTTCTCTAGATCTACTTAATGAAGTAGACGCCTAACTCAGTTCTACTACGTGCCTTACGCTATAACTTGGGAGAAAGTATGTGAAATTCAGGATATATGTGTTCTTTGTTAACTGATTCACATCCTTTTGACGCCTCACTAGTTTTGTACTGTTTTGCATCTTATTTCCGAAGATCTTTTTATGGTGTATCCTGTTAAAAAGGGGGCAGCGATGTCATAGAAAGCATTTGTGCACTCTTTCAGATATAGTTGGGTAATCCAAGAACCTTATATATTGATCTTCGTGTTAATAGTTGAGTACAGTAAGTGTTCTATCAAGATTGTCCATGTTTCCCTGTTTCTTGATAAAGATGGTGTATAGAAACTATTTCCCCTTAAATATTTATGGACCAAACGGTTGTTATATATCTTATTAAATTTGTGTGAATAAAACTACTTTGCTTTAAATGGGTTTTATTTTTCATTACACTTGCCATTTTTGTGTTCCTTCTTGAATACAGTTTTCGTTTCACATCAACAATTGAGAAAGCATTCAGTTATTAATGACCTGTTAAACCTCCTCATTTTTGCTTCCATTTTTAATTTCTATTTCCTATTTTTATGATGTTTATGGTTTTTAACGTAATGCCCCATGGATTTGCATCTAAACCCTGCAGTCAAAAATATGAATTTGCTTTTTAATGCATGAACATGGCTTTCAAATTCAAATTAAAAGGAATGCTGCAAAGCATATTTTGATATATCTATATAGTATATTTATGCGTAACATATTGGTACATCTAAAATGAAGTAAGAGTAATTGCAGACCCCATAAAGCCAGGTTGCACTGTAGTTAATTTATTCTTACTCTATCATTTCTTTCAGGGAGAACAAATCTTGGGGCATTACAGCCATACATCCCGACGTTTGAAAATTCCCTAAAGTATTAACAGAAGGGGAAAACTTTGATGGGAATTCCTCACCATTGAAGACAAAGACATTATTAGGATAAGCTGATAGCATATAACAAACAAATAAACAACCAACATAAAACCTGTTAGAGTTGCAAATGTACAACAGATGATTTTTTTTTTTCTTTTTAAAACAAAAGTTTGTCCGGAATATTTGAACCCGTCAACGGAGGAGACCCCCACAGTGTATATTTATGAAATCGATACGGAAAAAATAATTATTTGTTTTGGATGGTACATGCACAAAATGAAAATAAAATGTATTGTAACATAGTTAAAGAAAGTCCAGGATGTCAATAAAAGACGTTCGACATGACGGCAATGTGAAACAGAGATGATATGGAAGTTACTGGTATGAACACGAACACGCACACACACACACTGTGCAAGCACAATATATACATTTACACATTCCTTGTTCTTCCCAATACACTGTTACACACACACACACACACAGCTGCCCCCACGCACCTCACCCAGGAATCAGCTTGCTAAATAGAAGTTTTCTTTTGTCACAAATGTCATTTCGTAAACACATGGCCTCCTTGAAACTCGGCAGCAGGATGCCCATCAAATATGATGAGTGTATGAAGAGGACTGCAGATCTGGAGCTTTGCCATCTGGTTGTTCCGAGGAAGGGAAGTAAAAAAAAAAAAAAACAACAAAAAACAAAGCCGATAAAGAAGAGATTCTCGTTTTGCATGCGCCTCGTCATCTTGTTAACATTTTTCTTTGGATGTATATTATTTTCTTTGATGCATTGTATGATTCATTGTCAGCTGCAAATAAAGCAAATGAAAATGATGTCCCTGATGCTCATATAGTTCCTCAAAGGGGTAAAAGAAATGATGTCATTGAGAGACTACTGCTGCTTCAAGTTTATTTATTCTTGACATTCACAGGGTAAAACATTGTTGGTTTCTTACATTATGGCTATTCGTGGAAGCAGTAGATCTTTAGAGCACGTAACATTCCTAAACACTTGGCTTCCATACCTCAGATTCAAGTCATTCACATCTGGCGTTGGTTTTACTATTTATAGTAACTTTCTTTTTACTGTTAAACTATATTCTACTATAGTTAAACAATAAAACAACTTTTGTGTGCGATAATATACGGTAGTAGAAGAACGGTCATACCAACGGATACATACAGGCCAGGAAACGGTTTCGTCTTAGTAGTTTGGCAGGGACTCATTACTTAAAACGGAGGCTGGGTATGTATGCCATGCAGAGAAGGTGTGCTGAGGAAGGAAAGGAAAAAAGCAGAGGGAGGCTGAAGCCACATGGGGACCAGTAAACAGGCTGGTGTTGAATTCCAACAATGTGGGAAACAGCAAACACTTCAGTCAGTCCAAGAGGAAACCTCAGTCACCAGGGTGCCTGTGCGCTGTGGCAGCAGGGCTGTGTTCCCCGGGTCTGACGGGAGGACGGTGGGCGGGTTGACACCAGTGAGCTACAGGAAGCAGGGCTGCAGCAGAAACGTAAACAAACACAGCACTGCTCACTTCTTGAGCTGCGGGATGAAAATTCTGGACAACATCATGGCCCCGTGTTGACAAGAATTTCAGGGGTTTGCCGCTTGGCTGTTGGTGGTGACTGGAATGCATCCTATCGCAACATTTGTATGTGTGCGTGTGTGTTTTTATAAGCAGTCCAGATAAGCCACCTTCTTGCCAGGCGGATGGCTTCACCCTCTTCCAGGTATTTTGTTCGTTTCCCCCCCAAAGATATGAAGAATGGAAAAGAGAAGATAGAGGCATTTGAAGAATGATGCCTGGTGACTCTTACATTCATGCATTCGAGCAACACATGCATCTTTAGTCCATTAATTCCCTGTAAAAAACTGCAGTTATCACAGTGACACGAGTCCTACTTCAACCTGTGACTTTTACCTTCGCCTTAATCTCAGCGTAACAGCATGAGAAGAATGCTGGCTGCCTGTGCAGAGAGCTCTGAGGGTAAGAAAGCCCACCGACATCTCCTCCACCTCTCTTATCTCTTCCTGCTGTTAAATGACAGCCCCTGTGCACTATGACTGTACAAAAACAATGCTGACAATGCTGTATGTTCGCTGTCACATAAGCACTTTGTTCATAGAGCCTGAGTGATCTTGATGCATGTGACAGAGCTCTGGAACGTTTAACCATTTCAGCTCCTTTAGTCAGGAGTTGGCCACAAAGCAAAAATATACTGCAATTATAGATGGAGACAGCTCATACAGACGTTTTAAATAAAGTGCTACTGCACGGTGCTGCGATCTCGCCGTACATGCCTTAAATATGCTTGGAGGTCAAAGGAGAGACCAGTCACAAGGAGAAGCGCTTTACTTTGCCTGTCATCCCTAGAACACGGATCATTAATATCAACATCGGATTTTGCCTCCATGGCAACCATAAACCAGCAAAATGGTCAAGCCTACATTACCCAGCACCTCACAGGCATTAAAGGCTTCCCTCTACCTGCAGGAGGTTGTAGATGATGAGGTACAGTTATTTTCAAAATCCCACATACAGCAGCGAAGCGGGTTCTCTGCGGTTGGCAACACCTCTAATTCACACTACCTTTGACAACTAAATGGAGGGTAAGTTTCCTACAGAGTTGTCAGCGTAGTCCAGGAAAGTGAACCTCTGCAAGGCCAACACAGACAGACACGCACAGTCGCAAATGCACTACCAAACTAAACAACATGCAGTGACAGACGACAGGGTCCAAACTGAATGAAATGATCACCGAGCCACAGGCCCCTCCAGATGTTTACATGGTTTCCTGATAGTGTTGTTTCTATTGTCACTGCCGGTGTGTGTATACTGTACGTGTGTTATTCTGCCAGTTCCGCCTCAGCTCCCTCCTCTCATCGCTAGGCACCTATTTAACCTCACCTCGCACACCAACCACCCTGCTAACACGCATACACGGACACACACGGGTGACGATGTGAGCGAGACGCAGCTTAACTGCTGCACTTGTGTGCGTGTGAGAGACTGAGGCCGCAGGTTGATGCAGAGCAGGTTTAGAGCCATCGTGCTGGGTGTTTGCCAAGACAAGCTCAGACAGGTGCACACGTTCACCGACACATGGGCACAGACTCACAAAGGCAGCACACTGAAAAATAGATTTTTATGATGGATCTGGCCCGGAATAATTTGCTAGTTTTGTCCTTCACATTATCACAGACTATCTCTCCTGTGTCTCATTTGCACAACGCTCTCCACACGCCATAAAGCCTTCATTCCTCTGTAGCGCTGCTATTCTATATTTACACGTATTTGTTATGTGACGGCTCACATCTAGACAACCTTGAAAACGCTGCGATCAAGGCTGATAACTATGGGTTGCAATTTCACTTTGAAGACAAAACAACATTAATTAGCGAATAAAATGGAAATGCAGGCATCATTGCATGCTGCCTCCAAGTTCGCCTGGGTATATGAAGTGAGATGCAACATTTCCTACATTTCCATCTGTAATGCCTTTCTCTTCTCCTCTGATAGCTCTGCTCGCCGAGGTACACAAACAGGAAGCTCGTGTGCATTGATACGGCATGTTTCAGTTTGTGACAGGTCATCTTTGTACTGGTGGAGTGTAACCTCTTAGTTCTTGCTAAACCTTCAGGATACACGCGGCTCCTTTCCCCTCCATCTGCTGGTCTCTATGAAGTCTGCACCCGATCACGGTTGCTTTGACTGCAGCTTCTGTCTCTACTACCTTGCAGTCTTACCTAACCCCTGAGCCAGATCAACAGCATGGTGGGATATAAAAAAGACATGAGTGAAAACATCAACTCTTTTTTTTCTGTTTTAAGCATTTAAAGTGTGTTTTCAGCCCCTGGGTGGAAAGGTTTTGCACGTTTAGCAACAACAAAAAAAATCCAGGTAGGCTTACACTAGAATGTATATGTATGTTGAAGAAAACAAAAACTGAATTAGTGAGCATGTGTTCTAAGACTGTAACAGCTCTTATTCACTACTTAGCTGTTGAGCTGTTTCACAAATATCTGCAATTGGCCCAGATTCATTTTGGTATAAAGTGCTTTTAGGTGTCCTGCCCTGTGTTCGCATTAATGTGCAAAATGTACATTTTAACTTAATTGTGATTAGTTACATTTGTGGGAAATTCAGAAATTCACTGAACATGCACTGTACGAGCAGCGGTTTGTTTGAACACAGAGATAAATGTCATATTTACAGTAAAATGTCTAACGCTTCTCTAGAAATCTAGTGATTCAACCACCCCTTCTTCCCCTGGAGGAAGACCCTTTTTCATTCTGGTTACCTGCCAGCGACACCGGAAAGTTTGAAAGGGAAGACAGTAAAACCGAAGACAATACTCTGTTCGCACCCCCCAAAAAAAGGCAATCCTTTCTGTTAAATAAACAATATCAGCAAAAAGAACACAAAAAGTTTGCTATTGGTTTAAAGCAGCAGATCAGTGCAGAGAACCACTTTTAGAACAATGGAAATTCAACATGATTATTAAACAGTTTTCTACCAAACAGACGTGCGCGGAGGCATGCGTGTTGAACTAGAAGATCTCTGGGTGCAGCTCCCCTCGCAGACTGATGCATTACTTTTCATCCATCCATCTAATTATTCCCTCAGAAACCTGAAATTTGAGGATACAAAAGACCGTCCCTATCTGTCACTGAGCGCCATTGATCTTATTGAAAGAAAATGTGGGTGTAGAGGAAACCCAATATAACTCATGCCATTAAATTCCACACAGCATTATTCACATACAGAATTGACAGATTTCTGTGAGACGTTTCTTTTAATCTTCAACTGTTGTTGAAGAAAAAGGGGAAAAAAGGGAAAAATCCCACACTCCAGGCATATCTTCCTTTTCCATATTTGCAGTGAGGTTAACAAAAAAGGCTATTGAAGTAGGGAGAGAAAAAACACAACCCTACCTAACTTGTTGATTATTAACAATGGGGTGGGAAGAAGACAGATGCGTTTCCTGTGTATCAGCAGTGTTTGAATTGTCAGACTGAAATCAGCGCCGAAGCTTTTATCAAAGCAAAGTAAGCAGATCAATTCCAGATGCTCTCGCTGTCCATGCCACACAATCCGCAATACCATTTTTGTCAATAAATTCTCATGATATTCCCAATTACAGACTGCGTGTGTGGGACACGTGGGTATTCTGCATACGTGTGTGAGATGATGTGACAGCGTGTAGAAGAATCCATTCGGCTTTCTCGCCGTTTGCACACATATGCACTTATACCTGTAGACGGTCAACAAATTATTTGTGTGACTACAACACTTCAAATTAACCTATGTTTAATTTTGGACAATTATTGTTGTTTCAAGACAAAGATTACAAATACTGTAGCTTATGAAATATGATCTCTATGGCCCTGAAAAACTTACCTGTTATTGGAAACTGTAAAACTATACTATTAATTTCAAGCCCTAAATTCGCTCTACATCAATAAGTAAAATGACACTAAGTCAATAATATATTAGTGTTGCTAATAATGCAAAGCGAGCATCTTTCCAGGGGTCATGCTGCTCCACGGCCCTTAATAGACGTCCATTCACTGAACTGCTCTTCATTAGCGGCACATTTGCCCCAGGACTAGTTGTTTTCTCGCTCTCTGTGCTCATTGCTTCTTAAATGCAGGTATGTTACTGGTGATTAAGTCTGATTCACACTGAAGGACTAAATAAAGATGCATTTTTCAGCTACTGGTCAGCCACTGCTGCAAACAAGTGAGCCGCGCCAAAATGGACAGATAGAGAAGCAAAACGCAGGCACAAGCTGGGGTCAGAGCGCTTCTCCCCATTCTGTGTCTCTTTTCAGTCTTGAGGCCTGTATAGGAGGCAGTGATGGACTTTTACCAGTGTGTGTCTGGGTGCATCTCATTACACATCTATGCAATAAAGCAACTTAAGAGGCAACAAATAAAGTCGAGACAATGACCAGTAACACAACAACCTCATTTACGGCCTAGTTCTTCGCGTTGGTTTCAGCGAGTCCCGGAGGTGAAGGTGATGCTTTTACCTGCCGGCCCGTTTTACACTGCTCCCTTCTCTCTGGTACCGTCTCTAATGTCTGTCGGGCTCATTCCTCCTGCAGGACACCAGCTGGATGCTGCCCTGCGACATTATCACTCCTATTACAAGACGTGCCAGTGCAAACGGGGCATAAATCACAGCGGTTTGCTTCCCGGTTCCGGTTGAATCTCGCGGTATTTGACAACTTCCCTCCAGTCTTTGACACTTGCCCCTCCCCTGCGCCCCGGGAATGCTGGGTTGTTTACATTACTGGCACACGGGTCAGTGTGGCGGCGAGGGGGCCTAGTGGAGAGAGACTGCCTGTGAAAACACGTACGCATATCGACTGGCTTTACAGGACAGCCTCCCAGACCGAGAGAGAAAAGTTTGGAGCGCTCCGGCGGCAGTGCCACGCAGGACGAGAGGCCCGTCGAGGCGACTTTTCCGTGGAGCGACCTTGGGAAGAAAGGGAAAGTCAAAACAAAGACAAGCGCCATAACCACCAGGCGAAACTCCGAAGGAACAGCTTAGCAACAGGAGTCGCACTTCCTGGTAAGAGCGGACACGGCGTTAGCTGACAGGGAACTTCTCAAACTCAGCCCCGCTCGGCAAACTGCCGCAAACTGCCACTCGCGCTGTTTTGACTCGTTTGGGGACTTCGGGCTCTGTCAAAAACTCACAATAGTCACTAGTTGCGGCGCAAACGTGAGCTTGACACGCCGCTGGGAAAGTTCCCAGGAAGTTCCTTAGCTAGCTTAGCTCCCCATGCTAGCATGCCGCATTGCTAAGTTTCACAACCTATAAATTACACAGTCAGTGTTGTCAGTTAAAGTTAGCACCAACAACGTGATATGATGATTACAGTGTGCGAAGGAGCAGCCTTAACGAGCCCGAAGAGCTAAAGCTGAGGTGGAAACAGCTTCTTACAGGCGACTCTTATTGATGCCATGCTACAGTTTGATGTTACACCATGCACACTGTCCAATAACGACTCATAAGGCCGTACAAAGTCAAATCTGCACTTCACGGTGTGTTACTGCTAAAGAAGAGGCTGAGTTTCTGCACCACGTCTCACTCTGGCTGGTTTATGTCCGTTTGCCTTGTGCAGCTTAGGCATGTTTATGTGCGTTTCCTTAGAGGTAGTGAATATACTTGCAAGGCTGTTTCTTCTAACAACAAACAGCGAGCAGTCCAGCATGCTTACTTTACTTTGGATTAATAATGTGTGATGCACTGACAAATGGATAAATAGACAGAGTGGCATGCTAGCATAAAACCGAAGGCATCAGATGCCAGTAGGATGACCTGTCATTAAAAAACAGCAGTGGAGACGACAAGTTCATTATTTGCCTCTATGTGGAGATCAGCAACTTCAGCTACTGACAGTTTATAAGCTTTATGTTTGTAGGGGCCTGGTGTGCACACTGCTGCATTGCCACATCAAAAACGTGTTGGGAACCTGTTTTTGAATATGAAGGACAGAACAAAAAAAAGTGCTAAACATGCCCTTCAATCACAACTTAAAAATCAAAGTTAAGAAGACTGATGGAGATTGTTTAGACAATGTGATATTCAGATTATAATATCTGTAAACTAGTAACTGTTGTTAATAGTCACCTGACTTGGTTAGTTTGTTGGTACGGAAGTTATACTGGGCCCAAAAGACTTAGTTGACAGTCTAGGTGAATGTTTAGAAATTATATAAAACAATACAGCTTTAAACATTTCTTCTTAAGTGTTGCCTATACCATCGAACACATTCTTGTTAGCTGTTAGTCTTATAATGTTTACAGTAATTTGTAGCAGACATTGCCAATATGCTTTCAAATCAAGAGTCTGTTGTATCGCGATACCTCCTGATCTGTGCAGAAAAAAAAAATCTTGGCCCTAGTGTTGCTTCCAGCTGTCTATTTCACGCTGTTAAACATGAAGACTTATGGCATGGAAGACATGTTTCTGTTTTGGAAGAAGACCTGGTAGTTGTAAAGAGATGATTTATTTGAATAGAACATAAATCATGAAGTCTTTGCAATAGAAAGTTTCTCTCTTGCTTGGCTCACAGCTTTTTTTTAACCCGTCACATAATAATTTTAATAATAACAATTGTAATGAAAATAGCAGCAGCATGAATATAGAATATACAATACAACCCAAAGGCACAACAAATGCATCAGAAAAATAAAACTTTGAGATTCACCATACAGGTATTGATCTAACTATTTTGGGTTACACATATGTTAACAGTTTCTCAGGCCATGTTTCTGTCGCTGCCTATCACAGGCTAATATTTCAGGCATCATGCTATCACATTTGGCAACGCTGCAGAGAGATGATTCAGATGAGCGTTAGTGGGAACTGACATACCTTGCTGACCCAATTATTACTCACTTCTCTGTTGCCACATTCAATCATCGTCAAAGACAACAAGCTTGAGTGTGCCAGCGTCATCAGGTGATGGAGATGAACACCGGCTGGCTCTGTGAAGTTGACTATCAAGGAATGTGTCATGAACCGGATGATCAGCAAATGGCTGCCAAATGTTTGCATCAGTCTCTGTGGTCGGGATGTTTGCCAGTATATACCACTTTGAATTTTAGCTGATGAGCAGCAGATTACATTTGACAGGCTTTGGCAAAATGTAATCTCTTGTTGTTTGTTTCATTGTTTGTTTTTTAGTAGCTTGAGTGAAAGTCTTTGGAACAGTGATAATCAATAGTGTTTATTTGGATTTGAGCCACAACGGCTGAAATTGGATACACACACACACAGACAAAGTGGAAAGTTGCCATTCACCTGATCATGCTTGAATTTGATTATTAGAAAAAGTACTGAAGATGTCATTACACCATGAGCATTTTTTTTTTCCAAATAAATAGCCAGTGCCAAAAAAAAACATATTTTTTGTAAGCGTGGTTATAATGGTTTTCTACTAAGGCATTTGAGAGAGAGCTAAAAGAATTCATTGGTGTGAAGAAATCGGCTGCACCCACAGCAGTGATTTAGCACAGTGGAATTTACCAAATCACTCTATCCTATGAGAGTTTCCTGTTTTAGCCCTGGAGCTGGCCCCTCAACTGGATTAAAGATCAGATGAGACATTTGTCATCTGACCACTGTAACAGTCATCTTGCCTTTGGGTTTTCAGAAAGAACAAAAAAAATGGTCGCTCCTTTTTTCCCTTTTGTAAAGCATATTTGAAGGAGGATGCTTCCTGAGGCCATTTTTGAGCTACATTAAACACTGTCTTTTGCATGAAGTCAAAGACCTTGGACAAGCACAGTGCGGAAATTATGCCAGTGAAGGTAGCAGATCACTGCTTAGGATATAGGCTCCTTTGGTGTTCTGGCTTTACAATTATGTGTTGTATTATTGGATAATAAAAAGAGAGAAAATTCTATCCAGATGCCTTCCCCAGAAAAATTTTGAATTAAGTTTGGTTAGAGTTTGAAGTGAGGTCTTTGGCAATGAGGGCAGGCTGTCTGAGCTGCTTTTTAAATCCCCCTCAAACAGCCAGCCTGTCAATACTTTTCACATCCATCGCTCTTCTATCTTATGAGGGGTCACTGATGTTTCAAGCAATCAAACATCCTTGGAGGATGCCTTGCGGCTTCCCATGTCACATTAAAGTTCTCAATTTCACTGTGGCATCCATGCCTTCTCTCATTGGGCTTTATATACTGCTCTGAGGGAAAATAGACAAAGATGTGCAAACACAAAATTACTGACCTAGGACCCCATTTAAAGTTTATAAAATACTTTCCATGCCCCCGAGTCATCTTATGCCATGACCACACAATATCAGTGGTTTATTTCCGTGCAACAGGGTCTCTTCTTCACGGTCCTCACATTGGCTCTGAAACCCTGCCTCATACAGAAATATAGCACTTACATGTATGTAATAGATTCTATTAGAGTAATGAATTATTAAAGCAAGATCATTAAGGCATTTTCACTTATTCTAAAGAGCCTTTAAGCAGAAAAATGAATTAAACAAAGATGTAGAAATAGTTACGCTTTTTTTCATGTACCCGCTGGAAAGGTTAAAACAGGGCCTATGTAGAAACAATGCTGTTGAGCTAAATAGCAAATGGTTAGGTATTTAATGATCTTATTTTGGAGAAAATGTGAAGTGTTGGATTTTCAACATTTATTTGGAAATGCTGGCTGGCCTGAAATATCAGTGTTATTTTATACAGCCATAATAATTGAGATTTGTCATCGTCTCTTGTTATGCTGCTTCTCTCAGTGTTATGTTTAATTGAATGTACCTTTTTGTTAGATTTAGCTTATCTAAAGAGTGTGTGTTATGCTTCTTATAGATAAACTATCATATGTATCTTGATCTGTCTGTACTGGCCTTATAGAAACTGTACCCGTATATAACTGCATGTTGGGGCTTGCTGCCATCTAAAAAAAAAAAGTCACGTGAACTGTACTGGAAATACGGCTCTCAAGCAGAATGTTCTTTTATTTATTGGCGATCACTCCCTAATTGTCCCCTCTCCATCTCTTTTGATTATCCACATGCAAAAATACAAATCCCCCAGGAGACAAATTCACTTTCACAGAATAATTACAAGATGCTAGATGCCACTGTAAACACCACATCAGTGACAGTGACAGTGTGCATTTGTCATGAGATGAGACAAAAGCAGAATGAATTTGCACTCATGAACAGAATAAGAGAGGCAGCTTTTTTCTGTTGCTTGCTGACTGTGCTATCGGCGTTTGTTCCAACCTCACCACAAATGAGCGTTAATGTTTCACACGGGATTTGCTGTAGAAGAAAGCAAATTTGTATGAGAGCATCTTGTTTTGACAAAATGTCTCTTTTACCCTCCCCCCTTTTCAGTGAGAAAACCCAGGGCCATCTCTCTTGCACGGTTTTTGTCCTTTTCTAGTCATAGGCAAAATATGAATTAAAGATAATTAAGGTATTCTAAAATCTGTATTGGGTTGGTAAAGCCAGATTTACTGTGACCAATTGTATTTCTGTACAGAGCACTGTAAAATAACTCGCCACTGCAAAAGCAGCATTTTCAACTAATGATATTCAAAGAGACATTTACAGATGTTGAGAGTAAATTGTATTTTTAGAATATTTTTACACTCACTATAATTACACATAAGCATTTATATCATTCCAAGTGTCAGCATTTGTTTGCCTTTCCCTAACTTGAATGGGCTTTAATCATTTTAATACAGACCTTCTTTGTAAATTTACTGTGAAGCTATATTATTAAAACAAAAAATAGTAGGTTCTTCTTGCTGTAAATACCTTAAATGACAAAAAATGTTTTTGTGACATGCTTTCTTATTAATTTAGTTTCATGCTGCCTCGCCTGGGTGCCAGGGACACTCTCCTCTCCACTTCTTACTCAACATACTCTTCCTTGGTCTTCCTGGTCCTTTGGTTTGGCCTGGAGCCCTCAGGTTGTGGTCAAGGCCAGGGGGCAATAGAAAGGACAGGCTCTCCTCACCTCTTGCCTTATCCCTTCATTTTGCTTCCCAGTGATTCTCTTCATTTAATTTTCATCTTCTTGGCCCTCCTCACCTTCTAACCTATGTAGCTCTCAGTATGTCCCCCCCATTTTTGCCTCGATTCTTCTCTCGTGGGAGTCCTCTCTACCTGGGGCCTCCCCTCAGCCCCCTCCTCCCTCCACAGTCTGGCCCTCTGTCAATAGGAGGCAGGCAGCCTGACTCCCTCAGAGCAGCAGGAAGCTGCAGCAGCAGGGGTTAGGCCTTCATGGCGCTGCCGGCTGGCTCTGTCAGAAGTCCTGCCAAGCCAAGGATGAGAGACCTTTGCCAGTGCGGTATTGGGACACTGAAGAAAAATATTATACAGATGTCTGTAGGCATTGCGAGTCAGTAGAGGCTTACTCATGCCTAGGGCAGAGGTACCGTTAAATTGCAAACAATGTGTGTGATAATGTTTTGTCACATATTTATTTATGATGGAAAATACTTTTAAGTACGAATAAGCGAGAAAGAGCTTACTAGTGCAGTAGGCATTTCAGGAAGTGGCCGTGCAGCTGGAGGACAGAGAAGGAAGCTTTTATACTGGACTCACTGGAAGAAGATTGATTGATTTGGTTGTGTTGAATTTTAACAGCAGGGGAATCCAGCTTTACTGTACTGTGAATGTCTGGCTGGGTTCCCAACCAATGTTGGCTTGACAGTTTAACACTGAATATTTAACGTTATGCCACACTGTGGGATGTACAGTAAACAGCAGTCTGTGAGCAGCATAGCAGTAAAAGCCTGCGTGGTGCTGGGTCCTGGTTGTGAAGCCCACCTAAAAACAAGGCATAAGCAGAAAGCACATCTTGGAAGTTGTGATTTTAGAAAAGGCAGATGGCATGGGCTGGTGGTGTCACACTGTAAGAAAAAAAAAAACCCACCAGGATCCCCTGATGAAAGCGGCTCCTGCTTGCTTTGAACAGCGAGTCTGTCATGGTTGGTGTCTGCTGTGTGGCTCCGGGTCAAACTGTGATACGCAACTCCTGGAATTTGCGCTTTTTAAGTTTTTCATGTTCAAATCGTCTGAGGGGAAAAAACAGAGGGGGGAGAAACAGGAAGTCTCATTAATATTAATATTCTAATATGTGAAGGAGGCAGGGAAGACCTCTCTGGTTTAGCTGCTTTCAACCCCTGTTGTGGAGCTTTTCTCTCCCTCTTTGTCTCTCTTGCTTTCTTTCTTCTGTCTTTTTTTGTAATTTCTGTAACTGCTGTTTTAATTTAGTTAATATTGTCAACACTGTTCTCATACACAGTACACATACACTCAGATTTCTATTAATATTAAAAAGTCTAGTAATACGTAAATACGTAAAGTTTCAGTTGTCACACAAAGCAGCTTTAATTGGGTTGAATGGGTGACGGCGCAATGGACTAAACTTTCTGTTTAAATAAAATAAAAACTAGGATTTCTAAACATGCAAACTACTTCCTTCAAATATACAAGGAAACGATTGATGTGATTATTCCTCAGCATCCTGTAATAGTTTATGTATATGAGTTTATACTATGCATCTTGGTGAGATTGATCACAAGACATGATTAAGATGCAGGCTAAAGACAATAATAATTGGGATAAATTATACTTTGAGTATGTTTCGAGATGAGCTCACGAGTCTCCAGCTGTTAACAAGGGATTCCTCATTTAGCCTTTACTTCTAAATTTGTACTGTCTAATAGATACTGATTAATTTCTTAAAAATAAACAAATAAGTTGAAGACACTTCTAGTCTGCAGGAGCCTTTATACCCCAGTTAGACCTGACTGTGTCTCTAGAAATGAGGCTGATTTGTGGAGTTTTACAGATGTTTGGTGAATAGAGGGCCAGTTCAGCCTCTGTGTGAGGGATGGTGGAACAGGTCTGACATCTCTCCTGAACTGAAAAGGGAAATCCCTGCAGGCACAGAGTAGAGAGGAAGGATAAGGGAGGAGGGCGCGAATGGAGAGAGGTGCGACCCCTAAGGGGTTACGTTATTCTCTGATCGTCAGTTCCTTACACACACGCACACACTTATACACACACACACAGGGAAGCTCTGTCGTGTGGTAGGTGATGCACTCATGCAAAGACGAATGAGTGCCTGAGGAATAAAAATAAACATTGAACTTCTTGTGTGTGCTTTTGTGTGTCTGCGTTTGCAAGTGTTGTGCTCACATGCATAATAGTTTATATGCTGCTATGATTATTTGCTTCCAATTGTACATTTTTGAGGTGTTACACTTGAACTTGCCTGAGGTATCAAACAATTTAGAGCGAGTGAAACGGCAGAATGAGCCTTATTTCTAAATTTTTTATTCTACTGCTGTGAACGGTAAACAGACCAAATATACACGTCTACCTAGAATACTGATATATAGAAGCTAAGTGCTAAATAAAGAAATAGAAGCCAGCTTATATTATTTTTTTCATTCCTAAAATATTATTTGCGTTATTCCTGATTTATTTCGAGTCCTACCCTTGAAGACGGAGCCTTATGTCTGGAAATGATCAATGCATGCCTTCCTGTACCCTGGTTAATAATCATCACACAGCTTCTGTTTTTCAAATTCCAACTTCAAAAGGATAAAAACAAAACCTGGAGGAAAATGCACCCGAGCTCTTAATTTGGCTTTGCTGTGTAGATTTACATATGTGGTCAAAGTGAATCATTTCTGTGTGACGTGATGTGATTCTAAGTCGTGATAAATTGTGCTACTGGAATCAACTGCAATAGTTGCGTTATTGTCGGTTTCATAGTCAGGAGTCATCCTTCTTGGCAGCTTGACAACAACATGGGTGTATACACACTCGAATGCAGCGTGACCTCCAATTGAGTAGCAGCTCTCTGGATCTGGTTAAAAGATTGCATGAGCGTGTGTGTGCGACAGCCAGCAGGGCCCACCACAGAAACCACAGCAGGCTAAAACCGAACCAGAGCCAGACCCAAGTTGGATTTTTGAGGAGACACTTTCCCATGAAGCCACTATTAGTCCATATTCAGTCCTTGCGTTGTGTTCTGTGTCTTTGGTCACCATACTTCGTGTTTTGGTATCTGTTTCGCTCCTTACTGAATGCCAACATTAGGCTACGGTTGTTTTGTGTTCGGGATCTTGAATTTCTTTTACTGAGATGCTGAAGGTCTGTGGTCCCCTTTGCTTATCCCCCTCTGAATATATGAGAAGCACTGGGCACAGTTCAAGCCCTTAGCCTTTATGTTAGCACTCAGCTATGTAACGAGACATGCCTGGGAACTGCTCCTCTCACATTACTAATGATTTGGACATCTTGCTCTTGTCATTTCCTCTCAGACAAACTTCGAGGCTGATTCTGGATAACTGCTCCAAAATATCCAGGGAAAACTTAGGAAAGAGCGTTATTCAAGGAGTATGAGAGACTGGCTGGTGTTGTGTAGACGAGCAATAGACTACATTCATATGCAATTTTTTTTAATGGTTGTTTTTTAATAGAGACACTCGTCTCCAAATTAGTCAACAACTGCTGTAATTGAAAAACATCACAGCTAAGACAGCACGTAGGCAGTCGAAGGCAGTAATGCTCGAATGGAATCAAAACAGAATAAAGCCGGTTTGTTTTTGTAGCTGTGATCTCCCTGCACTCACCCATTAAACCTTCACGTCTTGTGTAAATAGCAGTCGACACATTAGGTATTCTTTGTACACTATGTTAACATTTAGCCAAAGTATATATTTGCTTTTCTACAGATTCTACACAGCAGATTACACTTCTCGTATTTGCTTGTCCTTCATGGACCAAGTCAAGCGGCTTCATCCTTTGTATTGTTACCTTCTTTGTTTTTATAGAGGCTTTTCGCAAGAGGACAAAGAAGGGTAATGTAGCTTCTGTGTCTGAGTGCTGCCTGAAAGATGATTTTTGTTGACTCCCGTTAGCATGATCAGGAGGACAGGCTTGAGAAAACACAGCTGCTCTGTGGAAGACCAGACTCTCGTTTGTAACACAGTGTAAAACAATTCTTCATTTAGAATGGAGCAAGAAACTAAACAAAAAATTCCCTTATTTTATTTTTCCATGAAATTTGCTCATTTGTCCCCCTTTTATTTTTTTTACTATAAGCCCTGCAGCCTTGCAGACAAACAGAGCCTCAGCCCTGTGGTACAGAATGTCACATCTGATATCCTGGTGCCAGAGGTGATGAAGCTAATTTGGTGGTCAGTCAGTGACATGGCTAACAAACAAAGCCCTTGTTGGTCCTGGAGCACTGGAAGCTCTGCTTTGCAGTGGCAACACTGTTTCGCATTGTGAAAGACCATGAGTTGTTGCCACAGGGCACTATTGCAACCTAAGGCCTTGGATATTTGTCATGCAGAGGTTTGCACATCTACTTGTGAATATGCAGTTCAGACATTTAAATAAACAAAGAAGTAAGCTTCTAAAACATTCATATGACAATTTTAATAACCGCATAATCAAATAACATTGTTGGCTTCTGCTTTTGTTTTGGTGTTTTCTGTGAGCTTCCCTCATGTATTTTCATGTAGAATATGGACATGGAAGAATGCACACAAGCAGCCTTTACAGCAATGAGAGTAGCTGTTGCGTTCTGGCCTGTAATATTATTTCTCTTTAGAGCAGATTTCAACCAGTGGCATGGCAGCACCGCTTTGTACTTTTAAGTTGTAAGTAGTTTGAAAATGCATATAGAGCCTTCTAAAATGCTTGATGCTTTATAAAAGTGCAAGTCTAGCCTTCAAATGTTTTTTGCTCATGGATAAAAGCATGTAGTTTAGTCCATCTCTATTAAAAAAAGCACCAAATATTTTTGACTGTTGCCTTTTCCTAACGTATGTTTTGTATCTTTAGGTCTTTTGTTTGTTTTTTTTTTTTTGTATTTTTTTAAATTGTTTTTGTAATTGCGTACTTACATTTATATGACACCCTAAAAGTTTTGCTCTCAAGAAATTCATAGCCAGGAAGTGTAAGTGTAGTTAAGTCTTATTTAAGGATGATTGTCATCATCTGGTCTTTTAACTCATACATTCTAAAAAGT
This sequence comes from Macropodus opercularis, assembly GCA_030770545.1. Taxonomy (NCBI): domain Eukaryota; kingdom Metazoa; phylum Chordata; class Actinopteri; order Anabantiformes; family Osphronemidae; genus Macropodus; species Macropodus opercularis. Next base: position 6,848,301 of record CM061092.1, read on the forward strand.
TATAGCATCACTTCCAGCTGGATCACACAACCTTAATTAAGTGCTCTTGAGTTTCTGTCACATATTATGCATGCAGTTTCTGTCTTAACTGGAGTTTGATGGTTATATGGCATTTTGAAGGGCTGTGAATGTAATAAAGGTGTGCAAGCGTAGCCCAAACCCCAAGGGTCCTTTCTCTTAAATGCCTGAAGGTCCTTTACTCTTCTTTTTCAAACACTAAGCTTGTGTCTGAGGACTCAGATGACAGTCGTAAATGCAGCTCTGGTTTTGCATACTTTGTTTTAGTCTTTCCTCACAGAGTCAGCAATTTGTCAATATATCTTGTTTATTCTTTGTGATTGACAGCAAGAATTGGTTTTACCTAAGGAACGGCGGGGGTTGAAGAAAAAAGCGAGAAGGGTAGTGTGGCGAGCGGTCTTTTTTAACTGGTAGCATGGTTGTCTGTCACTCTCCTTTTATCATTGAAATTGGAGTTTATATTTTACAAGCTTGAGTAGAATGTTTTTGTTTCTCAAGTGATTATTAGCATCCTCCTTGGCAGCCGTCTCCGGCTGATGAAATGAGCACATCAAATGGTGCTCTGCGCTAACGAGGCGGTGTGGGCTGGCTGGCTGGCTGGTTCCTGCCTTTTGCAGGAAGGCACCTGCTGAAGTGACAGGCTGGCAACAAAAGGCCCCTCAACACAAGAGAGTTGTCAGTGCCGCTGTAGAGTGTGCAGGACAATAGAGCAGAGAGGTGGCCTGGGCTTTTAGCCACGTGCCAGCTCGTGTCGACAACACGCAGGAGCAGCAGAGCACAGAGCAGCACGGATGGGAGGAAGTGGGGAGGACAAGAGCAAGAGGGACAGGGCAAGGAGGAGAGAGTGGCTGACACCTGCATGTGCTTGAGCTCTTTTCTCAATGATGGACGTCTTTACTATAGTCGCTAAAGAATGGAAAATGTAAACTGACATAGAAGGGGACACACAAATGTGCAGGTGTGCACAGGAGGGTTCAGGGTTGTTAATGAGATTACTGGTTCATGGAGGGTCAGGCTGTTATTCTTTTTGAAGCTGCACTAGGTGATATGTAGACACAGTAGAAATGAGCACTGCGGTGGTTTACTTGGATTGTTGTGAAATAAATCAGTTTGGGCCTCACATGTAGCTCAGGCTATTTGTGCTGTGCTATTTACTTTTGCAGTGAAATAATCATTAGCCTATAAAAATTGGAAGGAGAAAAATATAAAGGAGGACAACAGTTGGCAAGCAGCGTTATAGATAACTGGCCTTGGAGTGTCCCAATGGACCTCGGCTATCTTAGCCTTAATTTCCACAATCATTTCTCTGTGCTATGTTGACTAGGGATCGCATGAGAGTTTGAATTTTATGTAAACATTCAGATGTACTGTGTACATATACATATCACAGATGATACATTTATTGCTTTGTAAACTTTGTCAAGCTTTGCTTACAAACATGTTTTTACACACATTAAACACAAGTGGAGCTGGACTGGGAAATTGATGGCGATGACATATCCAATGATTAATGTAAATGGAAATTTGTTTAGAAAAATGCAGGTCATTAATAAAAACACAATCATTTTTCCCCCCATGTAAAATTTATACCTTGTTGTTTCATAGTGGCAGCAACTTCAAAAATACCAATAAATGCTGCTTGCTTGTTTTTTGTTGTGCAGCGATATACATATATTGGATTTCTTAGTACTCTTCAGACGCACATAGTTATCATGGTGTCCAATATTCAGTTTAAATCGAGTGTTCGTTGGACAATGCTGAAAAGACGCATTGATTGGTCCAGTCCACTTCCAGGACTGCGACATGAGTCTTTGTGCCGTCTGAAAGCAGCATGGTCATTAATCCAGCCGTGTTCTGCCTTTAAAGAATGAAACTGTTGTTGTTTGGCTCCTCTGATTCTGTTATATCCTCACCCTGAGTTGCTCCCTGGTTAACTTTATGCTTTTGTTGCAGGATTCAGGGAAAGTGGAAAGTCTAAATGGATTGACTCTGTAGCGTGTTTGGCTGGCTTTGCAAGGCCTACTTTCAAAGGTTTCTCCTTTTATCTTCATGTTGTGTTTTTTCCTTTTTAGATTGAGAGACAATAAAGTTTCCTCTTCATTTTCTATTCCATCAAGTCTTGGACCGTCTTACTCAAAGACCTCAAAGACTGGCTCACATGCTGAGGTGTAATTGGTCCTCTCCCACTCTCTGCCACTCTCCCGGCTCTTGGTCCAACTAACACGAGTGCTTGCACATTTGGACTAATGATTTTGCATAGTGATTAAAATGAATTGGAGAGTGCGCGGCTTCTGTAGTATCCGGACCCCTCCATCATTAGTGGCTCTCTTCCTCTTTTTTTTTCTGTGTCTGTATCATCAGTGTTAGTCAAGCAGGGGTTTCAGACGAGGCCTGGGGTGGGCTTTCATGAGCACAGACTCAAAGATTTCTCCACTTCTTGTAATCATGGACACCACTCTTCTAGCACTTTCACTGCCGTCTTCTGGCTTCTCAAAGGTGCCTTTGATTCCCTCACATCCGACACCCAGGCCAGATAGTGTCACATTTTATTTTTCCTGTCTCCTTTTTAACTATCCCCCAACCCCGTTTATCTCCCCATTTTTCTTAGCCTTCTCTTTTCTTTTTTCCTCAGACCCAAGCTCATCAGTCTGTGTTCATATTTATTGTGTTCGTACTCAGAGCTGATTTAGCACTCTTCTCTTCGGGACCGCTTAATTTCAGACCTCTCCCCTTTCACTTGCACATTCACCCCTCGACCCCCTTCCAGTTTGCCTTGATCCACCTTTTTATAATCAGCTCTGTCTTTGTTTTTTCTGTTCTCCTGTTTTAAATGAATAATGCAGAAGGGAGGAAATGGGGATTAAAGAGGAGCTAAAGCCAGTGCCAACTTCTGTGGCGCACAGCTCCACACCGTCTCTCACTGGGCCACGAGCACATTAAGGCTAACAAGCTTTTTTTTCTCTTCTCCCTTGGCATTTTTCTCAGTTCTTCATCCGTCCCGCACTGTCCTACTCCATCCCTGAGGTGCCCGACTTTTTCCTACCCGCACTCAGTTTCGTCCCGGTTGACTGAATATATGCACTTTCATGTCAAGGCTGGGACACTAGTTCTCCATCATGCTGCCAAAGGTTGACTTTTGAAATGTAGAATTTACAAGTTGAACAGTTAGTAATTTTTACTTTTAAACGCTGGATGCAAGCTGTGAGTCTACAACTTTGGTAATGTAGCAAGAACCCATGAGTTCATAGGTGTTTAAAAAAAACTGAAAAAAGGAAGAACACTTCTGCTTTCGAATTTGATTGTGCTTTCTCCACTTGCTTTGCCAAGTCACATGTAGAGCCTTTCTAAAATGTTGTTCGTACCATTTCTAGCTAAGAATCTGACGATGGGTGACTGTAGGCCAGGTTGAGCCTGAAGATTCATTTTCCAGTTTAATCCACTGTACTAATGTAGATTTGTCTAGTTAAGAGAAGTGACAGTAGTTGTATAATATGTTTTGTGCACACGTGGCACAGTTTGAGATAAATTCCCTGGGTGACGGTGCATAGAATTGTTCTCACATTACATTAGTTAATTAAGCACATGTCACAGAAAAGAATTGAGTTGAGATGACTGTGACAGGAAATTAGATCAAGTAAGACATTAAAATAAACCTGTGACTGTGTTGTGTGCAGAAAGTGTGAGAACAGTGCTTCCTGAAAATCCCTGAATATCCCCTTTAATATCATCTGCCACACCGCGCTTCTCCTTTCTCCTCTCCTTCGTATAATTACCCACAGTACCGTACGTACGATTGGCCCTGCTGCGAGCACGTCGGGCTGCAGTCAGACTGAAGATGGAATGCAGTCAGAAAACTGTTTGTTTACACTGAGTGGTTGGTGGCCTGGATGGGAACAGTTTTTCCTCAACAGAAAGTAAACCATCAGTTTGACTGAGAGATGAATTTGTTCATGCTGTACTAATATACTGTGGTTTCTCTCAGTTTATTGAATCTAGCAGGTACTGTAATATAACCAGTTTTTATTATTAGAAATATTGTTTTGTCTATATCTAGTACATGTACGGTTCAACTGTCATTTCACAGCTGCCAGATGATGGATAAACCTAAATGGTAAATCTTTACAATATAAATATGTTTCAGGCAGTTTGTCCAGTTACTGGACCAACGCGTTGCTCTTGTGTGATCTGTATGTGGATGGGAGCACTGTGAGCAGTGGCCTTGCCTTGTTTACTCCACTTGATTGAGTTAGCTTCGTTAATTGTGCTATTTCCTGGTGTGTGTTAATCTAACATGGCAGTCTTAATTGATCCTGTTAAAGGGAGCTCAGTTGCCCTCTGGTTATTTTGACACGTCGACAATCAGAAACACAAGACGGAGTTACGGAGAGGAGTAATGGTGCCAGTCCCAGTCTTCACATATTTTTTTATTATTGACCCGTCTTTTTTGGTTTTTAACCATTTGAATGTTTAAAACACGAATCTTCCTTTCTACTATTTTTAAATCTTCCCATCACCAACGAATCACAATATTTTAGTCAGATTATATCATAATCATATTCTGCGTTTGCGGGTATCTTGCAAATAATTTCAGATGTCGTCTCATCAGTTTTTATACATTTCTTTAGGATCATAGTTTCTCCCTCCCGAATAATATGTGTTGCATAGATCTGCATATTATTAAATAATCAGTTAAGAAATAAGTATGCAATGTCCATCCATGGTGCGGATAAAACCTTTTATTAATTTAACATATTGTTTGTATGAGTGGTATGTTTAGACAGCTCAACTATACTTTGTCCTGTATGACATTTATGGCCGTAGTGGGGTGCAGGTTATTATTCTTACTTTCTGCGTGTTTTCTTTTTTCTTTCTTGCAGTGGTGGTTGCTTTTAGAGCCCTTATTAGTTGTTAAGCCTTTTTACATCTGAATTGATTTAAACATGTTTGAAACAAGCATTTAATGTAAATTTCAGAAAATAACATTCCCAATATAGCCTGTGTTCCCAAGAGAAATTGGGTTGTGCAAACAGTTATTTTCCTCATCTTCAAAGCTCACATGAAGGCCAATGAACCCCCCAGAAAGAAACACAACAGAAACACACACACGTACTTAACAGTGCCATGCCTGCATCTGTTCATGTCACTCTACATTATTTACATGTGCTCCACTAGCACCCTGTTCATGTACAGATTATAATTTGGTGGTGCAGAAGACATACAAGACACCTCACCTCCCTTTGTGTTTGCTTGCGGTTGTCACAAGTAAATACAGCACATATCTATCATTTAGGAATTTTGAGTCAAGTTATGTGTAAGTTTTTTTTTCATATGATGACAATGTTTGTTTTAAGTGCGGTCATGAACAAAACAACTGGTGGTAGAGTATTTTAAGCAATTAGCTTGCTTCTAGGCTACATGCCAGAACATGCGGCGATGTGGCATACACCCATACCCGAGACGCTCACCTCTGCGTGGCCTATATTTTCTCAGTAAACAGAAAATTTAATGGAACTGCTTAAATGTCAGTATAACCAGTAATTCCCATGAAAGCTTTCTTGGAGGGATGCCAAGGTAACACAGAGTGACATTATCTTTGCTTTGTTCAGATTATTATCCCTGCCTGTTGTAGCTCCACCATATTGCAACGTGAGAGGGACGCATACAAAGAGTGTCAAATCCTCTGGCATGCTGTAGGATCCAGTTCAGCTGAAACTCAACACCGTAGCAGCAACAGGCAGCCAGTACATTTTTAATTTCTGCTGCTCTGTAGGTTGTTGTTGTCATTGACTGCTGTTTGTGTACGGTTTGGTGTTTTTGACTAACTGGACGTTCTGTATTTGTGTTTTTGTTAGTCAGAGGTGTAAAGGATCAAGCTCCTGACACCATGGATATGGACACGCAGCCACAGGGACTACAAGCAGCTGTGCCAGTGTTTCAACCTCAGGTAACACCACACACGAACAGGTGTCAAACTGCTAACAAGAGCCATGAAATGGAATGAGACTTGTCAGCCAATATTTATTTAGTTCATACTAACGTAGCTGATGTTTTTATGTCAATGGCACATCACTGTAATTAGGTGTCTTGACGTATTTATTGAATTAGGAAAAACATTCTGTCAACATTTCAATAAGGGGGCTTTTCTGTGTGGAGTCTGCATGTTCTGCCCGTGTCTGCGTGGGTTCTCTTCGGGTCTCCGGCGTCCTCCCACAGTCCAAAGACATGCAGTTGGGCTAATTGGGGAAAAAAACAACAACATATGTGTGAGTTGAGTGTGCGCGTAACTGGTTGTGCGTATATATATGTGTGTGGCCCTGCCTCTCGCCCATAGACAGCTGGGATAGGCTCCAGCAACCCTATGGGGAAGAAGCGGTAGAAGATAAATGAATGAATAATTGTCATAAAGGAATTGAAGGTCAAGATTTTTGTTAAATAAGTAAATTGACAAAGTGAAGTACTTCATATTTAAGATTATATCCCTCCACCCTTTCATTGCTGATGGCCTTGTTGCTAACTGTAAAGACTGGATCAGGTTTCATTCTTTTTCTTTGCGTCAATCAAGATATGCCATTTATTCTAAGCATCCTTCAGACCGCTGCAGCCTGGGTGTGAAACAGACAGCGGTGGATGAATGTTGAGTTGTTTCTATTGATCAGAGCTCAGGAGGCAGGCAGAGGCTGGCCTCCCCGCATAGCTCTCTTGGTTCGATACAACTCAGGTTTGCTCTGTGCAGATCTAGTCATTGTTGGATTTTAATACCGCCCTCCAACATCAGGCCCATTGATTTCTTTCCAGAAGGATGTTTTTGCCTCCATAACTATTGAATAGACTTTAAACAAAGAGGATCATCCGTATGCCCCAGAGTACTTTTTTTTCTAAAAGAAACAGCACTAAAAATAGGCCTGTGCTTTCAGTTGTTTTTCTTTCGTATGCAAGGGCACTGCAACATTAACACAGGAATTGCCAAGGGGGGTAATTTATTCTAAGATTTGTAATTGCAAAATTAAGCATAATTGGGTTGCACACAGAAGAAAATCAGATAAAAGCTCTAATGATTAATTTGACTTAGGCAACAGCCCCCACGCATATACACACAGACTCTGGATCTCCCAGCAGTTGATTGTGTTATTGTTCTGGCTTAATGATTTCTCTCTCTGTTTTTCAATCTATTTCCAGCAGTTTACATCAGTGTTAATTCCAGGCCTACTTTTTGTGCTCATCCGTAACACAGCGAACTTTATATTATTGCGTCATGTTTTTCCACTCTCACACAACTGATTTCACATTTAGTGGGAAATGGAGGGAGAGAGACGGTTATGTATGTAGATGGCTGTCTAACTAGATGGGTCTCTTTCAACAAGTGCTGTATCTGTTTCACACTTTCCCAAGGTTCAGTCTGCTTGGCAGTGCAGGGGAAAAACCCACCAGCCTCTTCCTGAAGAAATCTGAATTGTATATGTGATGAAGGATATTCTGTATCGCTTGCAATATCATTTCTCTTGGTCCCGAAGGTATGATGCATATGCATTAGGTAAACGAGATGAGCTAGTAAGATGTGCATTTTTAATGGTGCATTTGCTCTTTAAGTAAGTGGGAGGGTTGGCGAGAAGGCCCCCTCAGATCTGATTTTGATCGTCAGAGCAGAGTTTGACAGACACGGATCTGTCTGCGAGGGCTGAGACAAGGCGGTGCAGTTGTGGAGCAGATTGAGAGGAGAAGAATGAGAAGCACCTTTGGGGTGAATCCTGCTGGTTTGACTGCTTGGCTGCCTCACCAGCCGACTGGCTGAGGATGAATATTGCATGGTGCTGTGCTCAAGGGGCTGGTGACTGGCGAGGGTGGGAGTGGGCCCCCTCCCCTTTCTGCCAGCTGCAGTCTCTTGCTGACTCTTCTCCTGTGCCTCTCTGTCTTCCTAGAGACGACATCCACAGGCTTTCAACTAATCTTTTTTAAACACAGGTTACATGTGGAAGCAGTCCTGTTAGTCGACAACCGCCACCAACATCTGGCTGGAAAGACGGTGGTTTGTCTCAAATGCTGAACCAACTCTGGCTTCTAAAATAGACGATCTGTGACAAATGTTTGTTGATGCACATACCATTTTCATCGTGAACAGTAAATAATTGTTAATTGTCGCTTAGTTCTTGGGTGTGAGTTCAGTGTGGACACTGTGCCAAAACTGAGATGTGCGTTTTCAGCTTGAGAGGTGGCCCCTCTCTTTCTCTCTGTCGCTCTCCATGGGAGACAGCACCTCTCTGCCGCCGCTGGCCTTTCTGTGGCAGCCATTGGCAGTACTGGGCTGTCACATCACACCCTCTCCTCTCTGCTGCTTGTCCCCCCCATCACCCTCTCTCTCCTTCTCCCTGTCTTTAGCATTCCCTCTTCCGCTCTCCATGTGTCTTGTCAGTTGTGTTTGGCAATGGTGTCATTATTGGGCAGCCCGTATCACACTTTCTGCGATGAGCTGTCTGTCTGCTCTCTCTGTCTCCAGCTCTCCTCTCCTCTCTCCTTCAATCTCTGTGCTAGTGAGTTTCCTATGGTGGTGATGTGTCACCTTTATACCCAGTACGCACTGTCCCACACAGATGTTACCCATAACACGACTGCCACATCCCCTGCATCTTGTCCCTATCAAGTGATTGAAGTAAATTAAACGAGTTGTGCACAACATGTGAAATGGCACCATGTCTGCGGTTTACGCTAGCTATTTTTATGTGTGATTCGGTGCAGTTAGAAGCTATCCCTCACCCACAGATCCTTATCTTTAAGCACCTCAGTTTCATTTAACATACACTTAAATTTAAAGAGTCTTACAAGCAGTAGTCCGTAAAGAGAAACCTCTCAGGGAGGTTGAGACGCTGACCGGCATCATTCAGGGTCATTCCTCTGCCTTATGTGCATGTGTACATGCACGTACGTGTGTTTGTCAGTGCGTTGTGTTTCAGCTGGGAGCTCGCGATTGTGTGACACCCGTGTGTGGCAGATGAGACGGCCTGTCAGTCAGTTGTGGCCTGGCTGCCCTTTGAAGGCCAGGCCAGGGGGCGAAGAGGTGCCGCAAATGGCCTGTGAAGTTTACATACACTGCCCACCGCTAAACAGATTAGCTCTAATGAAGTGTCTAATGCCGGGGCCGCTGGCTGACATAATCCTGCCTGGCAGCCCGGCCCCTTGGCTGCCAAAAAAACTGCCCTCCCTCCAGCCCTCTCTTCCGCCCTCGCACGGCCTCTGCTGCCACCCAGGGCGACTCCACACAGGGAGGTGCCCACTGTTAATCATGCCGGACAGTGTGCGATCTGACATGCAAATGTAGGTCATTGCATATGTAAATGTGTGATTACGGGGCTGGCATGCCAGGACACATTAGCAAGACTGTGCTCTCAGCAGGCGGTTGTCACAGCGCTTTAGAGGCTCATGCTAACATTTGTCAAGCTACCATGCAGCGAATGAAAGCAATGCCCTCTTGTCCTCTCTGCTCTCCCTTTCTCGTTCTCATTGCGCCTCTCTCTCCCGTGTGTCTCTCTCGGTCATCGTTTTAAAGACCTTTGCACCTTAGTTTTTCATTTTGCTTCCCTCAAATATACATTTAATCACCGTAAAGGCACCAGTGAAGCAATACAACAATAAGGCAGGTGGTAGTAGGTATGAACACATCACTGTGCCACATTTTTAGCACCATGAATACATTGAACAATGGGCTATGGAGCATTATGTCATGCTCACTGTCAGTGACTCTCAGGCAGCTCGGTTGATTGTGGTGTCATGCTGGACACCTTGGTGGTGTTAATTGGACAAAGCGTCTCATCGGTTCATGCCACTTCCTTTTTCTGTCAAATTTTAAAACAATGAAATGCTGAAACTGGTTCCCCACTCCCTCCTTTGCCACCATATTTACCAGAACAGTCCTGTTTTCAGTCATGATAAACCAGTTTTGCCATTGTGTTGCAGCAGCTCAAATTGTCCTATATCTTAAACCTTTTATTGAGTCATATTGTTCAACAAAAAAAGAGAAAATAATCAGCTTTCTTTGGTAGTTTTCTTAGGTTAAATAGGTAATTATCAGTGAATAAATTCTTGTTGTCTTTGTTGGGAAGTAGACGACAATGGGAGTCTTGTATAGCCTCCGGTCTATGCTCGTGGTAACTTTGTCAAACTGTGAAACACAAGCGAAGCAAACAAGTGTGATGACACACCTCTTGTATGTTTTAGCGCTTAAGAGATTAATTTTGACCTTCTTTCCTTCTTCGTCTTCCTTCCCTCCCTCCTAAGTCGCTTGCCCCAGAGCTGCTCCCACAGCTACATTGGCAGAAGCACCAGTGACATGTGGCATTCTGATATCTGTCACCTTCTGTTTGCTCCTGCCGATAACTTGTACAAGTTTACCAAGAGGCTGGAAAGGTCATGTAGCCCGCTCTGTGCTTTCACACATCGTATGCAAGGGGCTCATTGTGGTTTATTTTTGAGAGCGTTTTTTTTTTATTGTGGAAGGTGAGTGTCTCAGCCTGCTCAGCCAGTCTTGAAGTCTGTGGCCCAGTGCCAGACTGTCAGTGATGTGACGTTGCAGACAAAGAGAAGGAGAGCTCTAGATTCCTAGGATCTTTGAATCAAGGTGGATGAAAAGATAAGATGTTGTTATTTCATTTATGCCTCCAGAGAAATAGGTTTTTTCCACTTGAATATAAAAAAACTGTTTTAACCACAGAGCAGCACCTGAATCTGGGGCTGATTTGTTAGTCTCAATATTAGAGAACAAAATGACAATGTTTAATTTTCATGTCATCATTTTTAAAAAATTTCAAATCACATCATAAAATTAAAATCAAAATTTCTGAAGTAGCTAAAAATGAATGCCTGCTGCCACAACCAATGCTTGCGCATGACCACTGTTTTCAAAACAGTCATCCTTGTCATTCTTCTTTTGACTTCATGCTTGCGAATGGATTAGGAGTCCCAGACCGCTAGGTGTTTTGTGGTTAGTAATGAAAAAAAACGGAAGCTATGGATTCTCTTCCAACTATAGGCTTTAGTGAGGCAGTGCTTGCTGGAGTAAAATATGTGCATATTCCGTAAGACCTCTCACAGGGTGACACATCATTCTAATGCCAGTCAAATCATCAGAAGCCTGGAGCACCCTCTCAGCAAAACAAACAACCGAAACTGGGCCTCACCCGCATCCCTCAGCCCTCATTCTTTCCTAGATCAGTGATGTGGAGATAGTTGTGCTTCACTGGCAAATACAATACACTAATGCAAAATGTCTCTCTCTCTATTTGGAACATTTTAATAGTTTCGTCTTTTTTTTCTCTTTCAGAAACCGCTGCAGCCAGATATGGGACATAATTCGCTGGCTAACTTCCACATTGAAAAGAAGATCGGTCGCGGGCAGTTCAGTGAGGTGTACCGGGCGAGGTACCTGCTAGACAACACATCAGTGGCCCTGAAGAAAGTTCAGGTACAACAAGCACTTTGGACACCAAGTGAACTCTTGGTCTTATCTGGTCTTAGCTTGATTATTGTTATTATTTTTGTTTATATTTGAAGGCAGTCCATCCCAGGCAGGTTGCCACTTTGCTAAAAGGCCAACATAAGCAAATGTTTACCCCCAAATTCACATGGGGGGTCATCTGTTTAGCATTACAGTAGTAGAAAGTTTATTGATATCTGAAAAAAGAAACGCCATAGCTACATAACAAAAGAAAACACTTCAACACTACATATGCTATACTGTTCTTCACATTTAACCTGTTATTTATAATTCGAATGCTTAACAGCTATGAAGATTAGTCTGCTTTCAGTGTATGACTTGCTGTTTGCAAACTGAACGTGCAAATGCATGTTCACAGATTTACAGTATCCCCTGATACACACACACACACACACACACAAACACTATCAGAAGAATTTGCTGCTGTGCTTGGGCTTAGCTATGAACATGCACAAACCTTAAACACTCCCTACACAGTGATATGTGTGTTACACAGATGTGAAACACCTGTAGTCACTCCAACGCCACCCTCCAGATAACAGCAACCTTGTTTTCTGTTTAGTGTTTTTTCCCCCTACCTTCTCCACATCTCTCCATCTTACTGTTTTTTGAATATGTCATAACACCCCTCTCTGTCCTCTCTCTCTCGCCGTTTGATCTCTTGATAGATATTCGACTTGATGGATGCCAAAGCTCGGCAAGATTGCATCAAAGAGATAGACCTCCTTAAGGTAAAGAACCAGAGAAGAGGGAGACGGCGTCATGCACTGTGCTCTGTTCTCTTAAGGTGCCTCAGCTGAGACCTTCCACCACAGGAAAACGATTGATCTGCACCAGACGGCTTAGATTTGTGATTTGAGTTTGTGTGTGTGTGTGTGTGTGTGTGTGTGTGTGTGTGTGTGTGTGTGTGTGTGTGTGTGTGTGTGTGTGTGTGTGTGTGTGTGGACATGTGCCTATGCGTGCACTCTCTTGCATGGTTGTGAATGCAGAGCAGTGTTTGTTTATTTGCGCACTCAAGTGGGAAAGTGAATGAGTATGTGTGCGTGACTGTACAGTATGTGTCTCCTTATGTCTTTGAGCGAGCAGCGTGTGTGAAGGGGTGCAGCAGTGTAACATCCCTCCAGGCTCGCTTTGACTTTTTTTTTTTTAATGGCAAAAATATAGTTTTTATGTTTTTGTAATGTTTAGAACCAGACAGCAGAGGATCAGCATGGAAATTTAGCATCCTCCCCCATGTGGCTCTTGATGCTTTACCTCCTCCCAGTCTTTATTCTTGCTTTTTCCTCTGAAGAGGTTTCATTCACCAAATCTTAAACATGTGTCAGCCAGCTTACACTTAAATACTAATGAAGGAACTAATGACAGCTTAAATGCTTCCCCCTGTCTGCAAATCTGCAGATTTGTGTCAAATATTATGTGTGTGGTTTATTTGTGTGTATTCATGCATCCCTGGAAGTGTTTTACTCGTATCTGCAGCCTTTTAACGTGCGTGTGCACTGCAGGCAGTTTGTGCACATACGCACACTTGCTCACACACACACCAAGGAGAACAAAAAAACAAAACCAATTAGTTTGTGCCACTCAAACACTTGAGTGAAGCTCCTGGGGCTCTTTGGGCCAATCAAAGACAACGATACTCGGATGCGGGCGAGACCATGTAGAGAGCTGTAATCTGAGTAGCAGATCATTGACTTGACGGCACGCTACAGTGAGGTTTGCCTGGATCTGTATTTCTGACCTCCTAAGAGGGGTCAGGGTTTGGTGTAATGTCACACTGCCAGGTACCTAAGTTTTTCATTTCCTTTATGTATTTCCAAGTTTTTTCTCCTTATATTGATTTTCTTTCTCTATATATTTTGGTGCTCTTTCGCTTTTCTTATTTTCCCAGTTGCCGTTGCATTCCACCCATCCTTAATCCTTCATGTCTTCCCACCTGCCGTCTCTCACTCAGAGCTCTTTGTTCCCTTTCTTTTTTCATCCTATAAGCTGAATGCTAGTGAACATGTAAGTTATGCCTGGCCCTGCGCTGTCCAGCCAGCCTGATAATAAAGGGCTGAGTATGAGAGAGAGGCAGTCCTTCTGCCTTATTCCCCACTAGACAGGCGAACAGGAGACACAGCCAAATCAGAATAATGAGAGGCACACTGGCATGGACCGACTGGAATGACACACATACTTGCGCGTGGTCACACACAGGCACGTATGCACGCACAGACACTCCGTTATGGCCTTTCAACAGACTGTCTGTTTGTTTGTTTGTCTGCCTATGTTTTTGTCTGCTCATTCATCTGTATTTTCCTTTTCTGGCATGGCGATTCCGACTTGAGAATCTCCTCCTCACTCAGTCCTTTTGTCTAAATCCTTGCTGATGGGAATGTTGGTTGCAGAAGTATCCTGCTCCCTGCCAATCTGCTACTTTGCTATTGTGGAAATCCCACAGCTGTGTACTCCTGTGACTGATGACGTCTGAGGTTGCTGTTCTGTGCCGTTTGTCTTGTAATGTGCATTTGTGTGAAAATATGTACTGTATATTGTGTCTGCAGATGGGTGGATCATACCAGCTGACAGCTTTACTTAACCTTGTATACTCACTATAAATACACTTAAATCCTCAGGTTTATGAGCAGTGCATTGCTATTGCTAAGCTTAGTGCATATTTGATTTCTCTTCCAATGGATAAACAACCCAAAACTGTGTGACTGCCCATTTTCTTATTCAGTGAATTGAAAAATATCAATATGTGCAACGCAAAGCAGTCATTTCAGCCGCTGATCGACATCAGAAGCTGTTTTTCCTTCATTGTCCTCCGCTGAAGTACAGGAGAATGTAATCTTTGCAGTAGTTCATAATCCTACCAGCTGCTTTCCTCTAAGCATGTAATTTCATTTAGAAACACTCTAACCTAATTCATTATTGTAGTTAATTTTGCGCCATCAGATTGCATTAGTCAGTAGCTTGTTCTTCTTTGAAGCACATCACCAGCTCGCCAAATATATCACATAGAGTCTTGCATGATTAAGTAATTACACACACTGGTGAGTCTCAGCCAGTGTGTGTAATTACATAATCATGCAAGCCTCTATGTCATATTTCCCAATGAATGCTTGTTGTCTTGCATCTATCATTTACATAAACATCTGCATGTGAACATATCTCTTCATTTCTCTGTAGCATCCGCCTGAGGTGCAAGTGGTGGAAGAGAAGTGTGTGTGTGGGGGGGGGGGGCTTGTCATCACTGCCTGCCTGTGCTACTGTGTGGAGCCGTGCAGAACTGACACTCTGAGCCAAAACTACATCTGGCAAGAGAGGACAAGGGAGGGAGAAGGAAAGATGGAGACATGAGGAGGTGAAAGAGAGAACGAATGAGGAAGAGGATTGTGGAGGGATGGAGTGGAGAGTGTAGTGTAGCGTGGTGTACTGTACTGTGCGCTCCTTTCCCCTCTTCTCGGCATCATTCAGAGCATGAACATTTCTTTAATCACAGCAGAGAAAGCAGAGCACGGCGCAGTGGAGGGTGCGTGTCACACCGCTCCGTCTGCTCGCATCACGAACCCCCCTCCCCGACATCACCATGCCACACAGCTCCATGTCTCTGGCTCTCCATATATCATCCCCTCTTCTAACACAGCTCACCTTGTGTCTCCTCTGCTCTTTTTTTCTTCCTCACCTTTGTTCTCTTTCACTACCTCTTCACCCCGCCCTGTCGCCATCATTCTTTTCACTTGTCTGTGTCACTGTGTCATTTGTTTCCCCCCTCTTCATTGCGCCTCCCTCTCTTCCCTTTCTCCCTCCCCCTTTTCCTTTGCTTTGGATGGATAGAGACTTTTTGTTTACTACAGGGAATGCTGTTCCTGCCTTATTGACCAACCAACAGGAAGGAATCTCAGCCAGAGATGAGCCTGGGATGCTTGTTTTTCTGACTGCCAGCCATGTCAACTTGTCAGGCGTGTGTGTGTGTGTGTGTGTGTGTCTGTCTGCGTGTGCGTATGTGCATGCATCTCACACATGGGTTACTGTCATCACACACAGAGGGGTTGTTGTGACATGTCACCCAGCTTTGTCACACTTGAGGACAAAACCGTCTCATTAGGTCCACGCTTAACAAATGCGGATACCAAATGTGGACTGAGCGGTTTTGTTTTAATTGGTGGTGGATGTACAGTGGCCTACACAATTCGTGACATGAGATCCTCTTCTATTCATCTGTTGATACGTTATATAGATTGTGTAACAAGTTTGAAAGAAGATGCTGCTGTCTGTAGCTCGTACAAAGTAAGATTTTCAGTCGAGGAATAGGTAGTGAAACCAGGCACAATCTCAATGTGACAAGTGTCACCAACAGGTCTTCTCTTTACTTTTCTCTCGTGACATGTCTTTTTTTTTTTCCCTCCCACAGCAATTGAACCACCCCAACGTGATAAAATACCATGCATCTTTCATAGAGGACAATGAGCTGAACATAGTCCTGGAGTTGGCGGATGCCGGGGACCTCTCACGTATGATCAAGGTAAGAAACCCTGTGCTCATTATATACTGAGTTACTCTTAATCACTTATCACACATAAGCACAATAGTCCATCCAATTTAAAATACTTTTGTACAATGTTAAATGTGTCTCTGGGTTGAACACATGACCAGCCCTTCGGAACACTGTCCAAGCGTTAGCCAGCTCAACTTCAAACCTCACACTTGGTGTCAAAAGGAAGCTCCAAACTGCTGACGTGGCCTTTTATTACTGAAGGAACGGTGGCCGGAGGTCTGCGTTTAGTGGTTGTTGCGGGAATTTGACAACCTGCACACTGAGTCCATGTGAATCACACATTCCACACTGAAACCAAAAACCAACTAATAAAAGGCCTGCTGCAGCTTCTCTGCTGACACATGGGGAAGTTGTATATGCATAGATATTCAACACAATATATTATAAATTGTTCTCATGTCAATTACACAATGAATCTCAAGAGCACATACTTGCAAAAGCTGTAATTTGTGTTAATATTGATAGAAAATTATGGGAATGTTGAGGTGCTGCTGTATATTTTTCCTTCTCATCTACACAATCTACAGCTTCCAGCCACGCCACACATCAAGTTGACCATGTCACCTCAGTCTACAAGCTTTTTGGTGCAGGGTTATTGTTATTGAAATCTGAGACTAAGATGGACTGTTGTAGACTGGTAAACCGGTAGTGGTTGCATCCCAGGCTCTCCCTGTAATTTGTCTTTGAGTTGGACCAGACCTCCTGTTATTATAAAACCTGACTGTATAGCAAATTGATGGTGTGCACGTAAAAAGCCTGGTCTTCTTCCATGCATAAATGATGCCGCAGCGTATCAGCAAAAGCTCGAAAAGCTGTTTGCAGTCATACTCAGCGGCTCCACGTCGGCACAATTCAACACAGCAAATTAGGAGAAGCAAGGATTAGCGGTACAAGAGAGTGAACATGGCATGTTCGGCACACACGCACTTTACTGAATGAATACATACATATAGAAACGTATACTGTGCAACCTAACAATGTGCAGACACATACTCACAAATAGATGCACTTTACAAAGATGGAACATGGCAGCATGGAGAGGAACGATAACTAACCACTGAGCGACACTGCTATATTAGCTAAGCTACCAACAATGCTGGGAGCCTTCAGACTGTCACCTCTTTATGGCTACTGACAACACAAACTCCCACACACAAGTACACGCCTCTCGTCTGTACCATTTGTCTCCTGTGTCGTTCTAAATAATTTGTTTTTCTAGTATAACAGTGGCAGTCCTGAGGTGCATGCCACGGCTTAAGCTCCACTCCTTGGGCTGTAGTGTGAAGTAAACACATTCGTACAGTGTGCCATATGTAAAACAGAACACCCCCGATGCATGAATTTAACATTTTTTATTCTTTTTGATTTCTCTCCTCCTCTTTCTCCCCCTCAACCGTTCTCTATCACTCCCTCTTTCTTTCTTTCTTTCTCTCTCTGACCATCTCAGAATTCAAATGAAATCAAATGGTCCTTGATTTGCATGCACTTACAGAATATTGCATGTGCACTGTTTGCTGTTAAAGGGATGGAGGAGAGGGTGGTGGTGTTGGTGGGTGTCTATGTGCACCGACATTGACATCAAACAATCCTCTGATATGGTAATGGGAGGGCAAGGGAAGAATGGCTCCTCACTGAGGCTTTGTTTGGATGTAGGCCAAGGTCTATCCCTCCCTTTTTCTATCTCTCCTTCTATCTCTATCTTTCTCTCACATCTTCTTCATTGCCTTTATCATTTTTCCTTATATTTTCACACTTCATTTCTTTTTTCATTCTGTCTCTCTTGTATGTCATATTGATTATTAGGCCTAAAGCCTCTTTGACCCCTGACCTCACAATAGCTGGACAGGTTATTTTTCTGTAGTAGATACATCTGCTTCTTACTTGATATAATGAACCAAGTTTTCTACTGCGTCTTGTCCTTGCTAATGTAGCCTTCCTGTATTTCTCTGATGCATCAGTAGTTCAGACAGGCTGCTGTCACCTGCTGTTAAATTGAACAATATTTTAGCACAGATCTGATTGCTGTAGCTACTACGATTTTAATGGCATAGACTTTGTCTGTGTCTAACTCTTGGAATTTAATTAGCATGTCTGGGACTCCCATCCAAGCTTCCTAAAGTCAAACCGTTTCTGTCCTACAACTGGAGCCATATGGACGGCCCGTAAAATTCTTCTGATAGCTGTACTTTTTACACCCTGATGTGCTTCGCTGTGCTATTTATAGAGGCGTTCCTATCAGCAGTTGTTGGTATTAGTTACTGCCGATCAGAAAGGCATTATGTTGAATTTTAAGCTCTGTCATCACTGTGGCTTTGCTGCAGAGGGACTAGAGTCTCTGCCCGCCTAAATAAATAAATAAAAAATAAAGCGAAAAACAACTGGAACCGCTGTGCCACTGGAAGCTGTGTGCCAGATGGGAGGCTTTTGGAACCACAACTTTTTTCTCTCTGCTGCTAAGAATCCATGTGCTTTCCATTGTAGGCTACAGAGAAAATGAGCCACAACTTGGTTAGGGAAGGCACAGACTGCGGAGTGAGTGGTCTGGGTTGCATTAACTATGGAGTCACGTAGTTAAGGACTAAGGCTGGGGATGGATGCTGTATAAATACAGAAAACTTTGCTACCATCTTAAAATGGCTTTCCTTGGCACACAAAACCTTTTCCTGTCCTATTAAAATATTTGTATGTACTGTATCTGTTTTTTCTTTCAGGTATTACATGTTTACTTTATTGTGGATGTTATTTTATTTAAATGTATACTTATATTTACTTTGCAGCACTTTAAGAAGCAGAGGAGACTTATCCCAGAGAGAACAGTGTGGAAGTACTTCGTTCAGCTCTGCAGTGCACTCGAACATATGCACTCCCGGAGAGTCATGCACAGAGGTAGTGTTAATGTACACTCTACATACATATTGATCCAGTTTGCTTATTACACAGCAGAGACTATACCATCACAATTATGGTTTTATTGAAGGTTTCCATAATTATTGAGCGATCTGATTGGTTCGTAATCTTGAGAAAAGGGACTAAAGTAATCTAATTTCCTTTTTTAATTCTATGAAACTGCGTCTAGTGGTCAAGCTTGTTTACTTCACAAGTATAATAGACACAAGTGTGACCCCTCAATCCATCCTATGAAGTTTTAAAAATTTAAGTAAAGAAAAAAAGAAGCTAAAAGCCTGACAGTATTTCAAGTTGGATAGTGTGAACAGCCTTATCGTAGTATTATTAACTTATTACAGAAGACTTAAGTTGTTACTACAAGTGAGACCAGAGAATGCAGTGTTTATGAACCTACATGCTTTCAATAGGGTCCAGTCAAGTAAAGTCGTGGATTTGTGAGCTTAGATGTACTTCCGTTAGATTGATTTTGATTAGGGCACACAGACACTAATGAACCCAGAGCTCTGGGCTTTAACGACCACTTTAGCAGAGACTGCCCATTCAAAAGCTGCTTACAATTATGGGAGTGGTACATTTCAAAGGCTGATGCGGGTGAAATTAGCGGCACTTCAGAATTGCTAGTTAAAATGGTTTGCAAACACTCTACATTATCCTAAATGATCATTTTCAGTAATACATTTTATGCCAACAACACAGGCAGCCTGATGTCATTGAAACTATTCTCCTTTCTTCTCACCCCGACCCCTGTCCTGTGCTTGCCTTTCTGCTTATCTCTTCTAGATATTAAACCAGCCAATGTATTCATCACAGCCACGGGAGTAGTAAAACTAGGAGACTTGGGATTGGGACGATTCTTCAGCTCCAAAACAACTGATGCTCACTCGCTAGGTAATTTAAACAGTCTATACGGACTTGGTTACACACACACACAGTGTTGGATGTGTTTCATTAGGCAGTTTGAGCCCAGACCCATGTGTCATATGGCCGTGCTGCCTGGCCATTGCTGTGCACAGCACCTTCTTAGACCACTTAACCACTTCCTGTTGCCTTGAACTCTAACCCTAACTCAGACGAAGAGTGGGCAGAGGCGGTCGGTACACAGCTCTGATTGTGAGTGGGTGCCATAAAACAAGCCAGCCAACTTTACAAATCAGGTTATTGTTGGAATTCGTAGGTGTTTTGGTTGCTTTTCACACACAAAACAAACTGATATTTTTTAAAAATTCAAATGAAGTAGAATTAGAAAGTAATGCACAATCTCCACAGGAATTTAATACATTTATGTTAGTTTAAAACGAAATGCAACAAAGAAGTGGTAAAGTTGACACTGTATGAGCTTCCGAACAGAAGGGTGCCACATGTTGAAATACATTCATTCAAAGCACAGGGTTCTTTAATTACTGGGAGGTTTGTACTGTATGTTTACAGAAGACTACAAAGCAAAGTAAGTTTAAGAGCAGAATGACTCTTCAGTAATTCTTGACATAAGGCATTTGTACCATTTCGTAGTTTGTACTGTGAGTGATAATCAGTTTGCTACTTGACTGTACAGGAGACATCAGGTTTAACACAAACACTCCTTTGCTTTAAAGGTTTCCTTATGCACCTCATTAACAATTTGTTAACAGCCAGGTCTTATCAGCCTTTATCACTGTGCTCCACCACTAAAGTCTCCTTTGCTCCTGAACCTTACTCTTGATTTTTGGAACAGGAAAGTGAGGAATCAAAACTGAACAAGTGTTGTGAACTGAAATGTAGAAAGTAAAAATTATAAAACCTTCCCAGTAAATATTCAAGTTTAATATGCTTTTAGAAAATGATGCGTACTGCTGTTTGAGCTTCGACTGCTGTAGTTCCCAGACTCCTTCCATGGTAAACAAATTGTCCAGTGTCCTGCAAGAATTTCTGACAAGGATCTCAGCGTTTTGGTGAATCTCTCAAGAACTGGACTTGTTATAGGAGAAACACAGAAGTTTCTTTTAGTAATTTGTCTTTGTAATGTGTTAAATAGTAAAATGAATGGTGTTTGTGTAGTGACATATACATGTAGTGTATATTACACTGGTTTAAACTTGCCCTTTTGCAGGTGCTATCCAACATACCCTCTGCAACTTCAGCAGCTTCATAGAAAACTATATTCCTTAGACAGATATAAACACCGTCATTCACACGATCTCACTTCCCTATGTCAAACTGTTATTACTGAAATGGTGTGCTATTCTCAGCCCTTGTACAGCAGCAGCCTTTTCTTTTTGAAAAAAAAGTGTGAATCGCCTGATCAACTCAACAGAAGCCCCATCAACTTAAGCAGCCTGCAGAGCCAGCAGAGCCGGGTGGAAACGTTTGTGATTGCTCATTAAACATTGAGTTCACAGCACCCTCTTTAGGCTGACGGAGGACAGGCAGCCACACAAGTAGAGGGGTCAGCTGAAATACCCTCGTCATTAATCTGAAGAAATGAAAACTGCTTTGTTAATCTACACAGCTCGCAGTGCGATTCAGTGGCTGTCAGGTGTAATTAATTTTTACTTTGGGATATTTGATTGACAGTTACGTTAGCTTTGAGAACATCCAGTCAGCACAAATGATTAGATATTATATTGGCGTGTTAAATGTGTTAATGTGTATGTGTTCTTTTTAAGAATATTTTAATTATATGTAGAGGATCTAGTACTGCAAAAGCTGATTATGTCTACAGGTTAGCATGACCTATGGACACAAGGGCACAAGGGATTTGGAGTGCGTCCTCATTCCACGCTATGCCCCGGGCTTTCTCCAGCATTTTTTCTTTCCATTTGTTTTAAATGGCGGCTCTCCTGTCTGTCTGTCTTTCTGTCACTGTCCTCTCTGCTGGTTTTTCTCCAACTTGTCCTCACTTCTCGTTCTCTCTGTCTTCTCCTCTTCTGCCTTGACTTTCAGTCAGGGAAAAAAGAAGGTGAGAAAGAGAGCAAGAGAGACGATGTTAGAAACTAGAGTTGGGGAATGGAAGACAGCACACAGCGTAAGACAGAGTGAGAGGAGAATGCAATATGCCAGAGAAAAAAAAAGAGTATACGAAATAGAAGAATGGGTGACAAAGATACAGAAAAAGAAAGGTAGAATGTGCTTGGTGCAAGAGAAGGGAATGTGACAGAGTGACAAAGGGAAAAAAGAGGACAAAAAAAGAAAGCAGACAAAGAAAAAAGTTAGGAAGAGCAGAGTAAGAAGAGAGAATATGACAAGGTGACAGCAAAAATGGAGGAGAAAAAAGAGAGAGAGTGATGGAAAGAGTGTGTGCGTGTGTGCACGTGTAATCGCAAGCCAGCGTGGGTCTGTAATGAGCCCAGCCACCCAGCAGAACAGTAGAGCAGAGTGGTGGAGCTGAGATGGAGGTCCAGGCATACAGCCTGTCAGCTTCCAGGCTTTCAACTCACCCGCTCAGCATCCTGCAGTCTATCTCTCTCTCTCTCTCTCTCTCTCTCGTGCACAGTTTTTTTTTTTTGTCTTACACAGATACACAAACGATATACACTCAATGCGCATGTGCTTAATGCATATGCAAAAACAGTCATTCATGTACATCTGCAGCGTACTGTACATGTACTGTATTCCACTCACACAAATACACACATGTAAGACTGACAAAAAAGCATACAAACATACAAAAGACACCCACAACCTGAGTATTCAGGGTAACAACAGGAAAGGACTTTAGGAATGAGGAACCAATCGATTGGCAATTTACAGTATGTAGTAGTTTAATGTACCTGCAATTAACACCTGTAATGAGAAAGGTGTTAACGATGAATACGTGGGAATGGAAAAGAGAGGATAGAGAAGGATGTAGGAGCAGATTGACTGTGGAGGCTGATGTTGGAAATGATTTTAAGTTGTGAAACAGAGTGGGGTAGGCAGAGAGCCAGACTGGAGGTGAGGGCCCAACTGGACATATAGCATAGGAAACCAAGATAAACATGATGGAGAAGTAATGAAATTCAGGGAGAACTGTCTGACTATGAGCTTAGCTGTGCTGCTGTGTGATGTTGTTGTTAAACCATAACAGCAGAGGTTTCTAAACTGCCCTTGGTCTGAGCGAGAAATGCAGTCATATCCGTCGAGACTCCAGCTGAATCTCATTCACTGCGAAGAAATGTCTGGTAATAGAGCATAGATGAGAGAACGCTTCCGCTCATGAGGGGGAATTCCTATGAACTGCTTCACTGTTTAAATGCTCCAGTTCAGGTCTTAATGCAGAAATTGCAGACTGTCTAAGTAACCACACCAGAGTTTGTACTTATACGTATCGGCTTTGATTTGTCTTTTTAGCAGGGCTTTAGAAATGTGGGCTGCTTCATACTAGATGGCATCTCACCTCCTATACAGCAACGCTTAGCCTGTTACACAGAGAATACAGTGTTGTCACAGCCACTCTCAATAATGGAAATCAATCCCAACATGACTTTCAATTTATTTGCATGAATAAGTAATGTGCCCTTAATTTAGCGTGCTGTAGGAGCCTGAGCCCAGAGCTGCTGCCTTTTTTTATGCAACTATTAGCATAAGAGAGGCTGATTCTTTTTAATCAACTAATAATGAATGTTCAGGGAGCTTGTTCAGAATGCACCATGAGACCTCGCAGCTCACACATAGAGCCCCCTCCCCACGCACACACACAAACCACAATACCAACCTGATGACCAATTAAAACGGCAATCCCCAGTCCCCTGCTTATACCTCCACTTGCTCTCTCTGCTTCTTCTTTGCCTGTGCAGATGCTGATTATTTTTGGAATGACAGGTAACACTTCATTATTCAAAACTGCACATTTAAGATAAAAGCATGTTGTTTTTTTCCTCCCAACCCAATTAGATCTGCACCAAAATTAAAAGTGCTGGCTTTCATTTCAGTTCCCATAGACTTCAAATCTAATAGTCTCTTCTATAATAGTTTTATTAATTGCAATTACGTTAGCTGAGTTTCCTCCGACCTGTTAATGTGCTGAATGGCTCTGGAGAGCTGGTGTGTGCGCACATGTAAGTGTGCAGTTATGGCTTTTTCCTACCATTTTCCTGTACATTTTTTCCACTTGAGAGCTGTTCTCATCTATAGTACCCAGCTCATTTGTGGGTACTGTAAACCCCCAGCAACTACCATGTGCCCTCTATAAGAACTGGTTATCATTCCTCTGTCTAAACGTCTTGTATTTAGGTTGGAGACATGACTTTGTCTGGGTTATTTACGTTTCCTTCTTTACCATTACGGCTTAGTCCTAGTACTAATTAAGATATAATTCCATTTGCTTCACAAATTAATTTCATAAAACCTCTACAGAGGAAGACGCCTGTGTCATATTTGAAGACCTGAGAACCCCTTCATAACTAGACATCTCCATCTTGGAGGGAACACTGGACACACAACACTTCAGACAAGTATACAGCTATAGTTCATATTAGATGAATGGTGTAATCCGGCTTAAACTGTTGAAATGCAAAGGAAAGTTAAACCAGGTTGGAGATTTCAGTGTAAAAAAACTGTTTTGTGTAATGTTTTTATGAACCAGTTTGGACCCAGAGGAGCCTGCAAGTAGCTGCTGATTATGTTGACATTTAAAGCATAAGCTGCACACCGTGTCATGTATGGCAGTGCTACTGGTGGAGGTTGCTCCACAGCTCAGCAAAGCCTGTGTAGCTGTCATCTTCGTATTTCTGTAAGTCTTCCACTCGCATGCCTGCTTAAAAGGATTTGGAATGAGCGGAGTCTCAGAGCTGCTCAGCGCAGGTTAGACGACTGGTAAAATTTCCATCCTATAACCATATGTGATTAATGTAAAACCGCTGCTGTAAAACATGTGCTTGATGGGCTTTTACATGGGAAATCACAATAAATAGAAAGCAAATGGGTAAAAAAACCACATCCAGCAAGGAGCAACTCCTCCAGAGCTTCCTGCAGTGTGTTATGGATGTGTCATTGAGCTGCGGCTCCTCTTTGTGCCTCTCCGGGTGAAGGTCTGATTCTGTGGAGCTCTGCCAGTCTCCATGGCAGTTCAGGATTCCTGAGTTTCAAAACCAAAACCAGAAACAGGAGAACTTTTAAGGCTCCACTGCTGCTCCCTGGACATATTCACCCACTACTGTTTCAGATCATTACCAAAACCCAGTAATCAAAACTGATTTATGTATATTTTGTATCCGTATGTCTGCTAAACACATGGATGCAACTTTGTGGAACTTGTGCAGTTGCGTGCATTGTATGGATTTCCATAATATCTAACCCTATTAAATATAATTTCTAAATGAAGCAGAGGTGAACCACTGTAAAACCTCTCTTAGTATTCTTTTGTACTTGCTAAAATACACTGATCCTCTGAATGTGTCTGACACTGCACCTCCATTCCTCACATGCTTTCCTGTACTGCGTGAGCTGTCATTGATGTTGATGAACCGGCTGTAGCATGGGTTTGAAATGCAAAGTGTTAACGCTCTCTCTCTCTTTGTCCTGTTCTCCTTCTGTCCTCTTTTTTCCTTCCTCCCTCCTCACCCTCCCTCTGTGTTCCAGTGGGTACTCCTTACTACATGTCACCGGAGAGGATGCATGAAAACGGATACAACTTCAAATCTGACATCTGGTCGCTAGGATGCCTGCTCTACGAGGTAAGCTATTGGAATATGTGCACATACTGTCACCCTGCAGTCGACTGTAGGAGTGATGTGAGAACATGTTGGTTCAACTACAGGCGTAAACAGACCATCCATATAATGGAGGATAGAGGAATATAACAAACACTTCCCCTCATGATGATGGTATATTTGCAATGCTCTCCCTTTACATTCAAAATAAAAAATGCAGCCCATCTATTTCAGAATAATGACATTTATCATATGTCATTTTATCTTTACCTGCTGTTCCCCCTGTTCTTCATTCCTTTCACTGAAGCTTGGCTGAGGTGAAGCCTCAAGTTGTTTAGCCTGGGAACCTGCAAAACATTGAAAAGCTGGTGAGTTAAGGGAACTGACATGGCCATGTGTTTTAGATAAGACCGCCCGGTGACACTGACTAGTTTGATTAGTCAGGAGCAAAGCACCACAGGGCTGTGCTGTAGACCACACTAAGCGGAGACAAGCCCGGGAGGACCACACAGCAGAGGGAACAAAGAGGAAAAGGTTGAGGAGCATAACAATGATAGACATGGATGATAGCAGTCAATCTGATTTTTCACCTTGCCGACCTTCATGTGCAGTGAATCCACAAAGGCAGACACAGATTCAGAGACACACTGTCAGCCAAGGAAACACCCACTTTATCCTCCCCTCCTCTCTCCAAACTCCCCTGAGTTGCTGATCACTTGGGCTGCATTTCAACGCACCAGTGACTACACCTTCTGTACAACGCCTCAGGCATAGCAGTGGAGATAGCACGAGGAAGAAGTTTGAGCTCAGCTTGCAGGTCGTGGTTGCTCAGAGACCAGTCCTTCATGCTGATTAGTTCCCCACAATGCACTGCGGTAATGCACGGATGTGGTTGGCCGAGAGCAGTGTGTGCTGTTGGTCACATTCTGTTTCTGCAGTTGTAAACTGTGTGTGATACTACTGTTAAAAGAACAAAACAGGTGTTGTTGTTAAAATCATCCAAATTGCTGTTGCTTTTATTTAAAATGTATTTAGTTGTCTATGATATGAAGTCTGTCCACTATGTAACTTGAGGAAGCTGTTCGTTTTTAAACTGTCATAGATCTGCACACGTAGCAAGAGCACTGAGAGCTTGGTTTGAGATGGACACAGTGCATTGATCTTTTATACAATACCTTTCACCCATAGGAAAACTGGGGTGGAGAGGAAAAGTGAAAAGAGATGGGGAGACCTGTTGGTCCCTGGGGAGGCCATCAGATGGGGAGTAAAGATCTAAAGTGAAAAAGTTTAGGAGTCTATGCTGGAACAATATAGGAGTCTGGATATCGGGAAAGGAATCTGCAGTATAGGTCTAAAAAGAGAGAACGAAAAGAAAGAGAAGATGGAAGGTTAGACGGGGGGAGAAGTGGAAGGGGAAAATAACAAATAGTGAGAGCGGGGTTATAGATTGCTGGAGCGAACAGAAGGATGGGGGGTGTTCATTCACAGAGAAGGTACTAGAGGTACAAGAGCAGAGACAGAACTCCAGCCATCAGGTCAAGGTGAGCCATGCACGGAGCCTGTGGAGATAAAGATTTTACAGCCTTATTGTTACCAGAGCAGTGCTCACTGCGCCATTCTTATTCTCTTTGAAGAACAGACCCTTGCTTCTCGCTCTTCTTGGTAAGAGGGCTCCACAGTGCATTCAGTGTCAGGAAACTTAGCTCTTTCTCTCTGAAACTCTCCATTCCTCTTCGCTCTGTTCTCCTCCCCTCTGCTGCGTTCCCCTCCGTATGCCTCCCTTTTCCTCACTTAACCTTCAGGCATAAGAAATTCGCATAGAAATCCACGCCTCATCCCTTTGGTGCTCATTGATTTCAGCCTGAACATACAGTAGGGGCTGAGGTTTGTGCTGGATGTGTGTTTTATCCAAGGGAGTATGATTCCTTATGTGTGAAACGGCTCCATTTGAGAGGGCCTGCATTTTTCATTCTTCTGCCTAGGGGTTGGGTTAGGGTCCAAAGGGTATGCCTGTCAATACCTGGTCATTGTATCTGCGTCTATCTCCATCTCCCATTCTGTTTGATCCCCCTCTCCTTGTGTCCAACCTCATTACATCACCTGACCCTGCCCTATGCCCCCTAACTCAAATCCTTTACACTGTGGTAAATAGGGATGCTGCAGTTGCTTGGGTTGTTTCCCAGGGTGACCAGGATGGTACGGGAGGGAGGGTTTGTTCACGCGCAAGTCAATGGGATTGCCGTCTCCTAGCGCTCTGTATTTCTGCTCAATCAACAGCATATCTGCATTAGTAACTCTCAGTTACTCAGGTTGCTTCAGTTTACACATGCACACACACAGTCTTGTTGTGGTTGCTGTGCTTGGCATAAAGGTTAGCAGAGTGTGTTAAAAAGCTTTACTGGAATGTGTCTCCTTCCTGTATGGAGCGCAGCCATCCATACGTCTGACTGTGCCTATGTCTCATGCCTCCTTCCTCTCCCTCCTTTTTTGTTTTGTTGCTGGTTTTATGAGGCCCAGTAATATTGGGTTCTCAGCAGCTGGAGTTTGCATGTGATGAAGTTTTTATGGAGACTTGTTTTTATATCTATGCTTATCTTTTAATGTTTTTCATACTGTGTGCAATTTTGACGCATACATGTTCCTCATGTTAATGTCAGTAGTTCACTGATCTAACTCTTATTAGCTTGTTTGTGTATCTCATAAAAGTTTACCGTTGTACACAGTTATGCGTCCTATTTATCTTGACCACTCTAAAGTCTGTCCCTCACATGTGAAGCTAAAAACAGTTGTGTTAAGTTAGATGCATATGTTGATTGGTAAGGGTTAAATAAATATAAATATATGAGGTTCATAAGTTTAACTACTGGCAAGAAAGCGAGAGTAGCATTGGACTCTTTCTTTAATTATACTTATGATTTTCACCCTTAGTTTAGCTATAGTGGGATGAGGACATGAGAACACACTTCCATCAGTTTTTCTCAAAGGTTTGACCAAGTCTACTGGGCTTAGGTGCAGTATATTTTTAATGACTGTCCCCTCACTATGACTTATTACCTTGATTAATATATCATCATAAACCCACATAAAGGGCCAGTGAGCACATAAAAAAGACATGCTATCTTGAATTTTACAGAGCTCTGTGTGGGTGAGAGACAGAGAAATCATGAAAGTCAGAACAAGATATGTAGTGTTTTGCGTGTGTGTGTGTGTGTGTCAACATAAGGGTGTTTGTTTTGATGTGGCGTGTGTCTATACTGATATGTTTATGAATGAGTATGTGAGAATTTATGAAAACCTCTCAAGTCCCAGGCTGTAAGGGTTTTAGAAGGGGAGGATGCGGCTCTTTTTAATTGGCGCACAGGGAGAGAAGCTGGAGAGAGAGCGGACTCTGTGTTAATTAAACTGGAAGGCCCAACCCAGACCTTTTACACAGACTCGGATGCTGGCTTTACATGCCTGGGCTGGGGAGAGTACAACCTGGCCAGCTGAGGAAGAGCTGAGGAACAAAGGGGGGGAGGTTGTGTGCGTGTGTGTGTTTGTATGTGTTTGTGAGGATGGGTGTGTATTCTCTGCCACCAGCAGCTCACACCCCTTGGACAGACAGCAGGCATGCGTGTGCATTGTATGTCTTTCGAATATCAATGAACCATACACACACAGTCTCACACTCGCACAGAGGCCTCAGAGGTCAGAGAGTGAGTCAATCATCTAACCCAATGCGATGACACAGTCTGGAAAAAAAGGTGTTTGTGTGTGTGTGTGTTGCGGGGGCATGCATCTTTCTGTTTGCGTGTGTGTGTGCGTGCTGAGAGCAGGGGGCCGGCAGCTGTCAGGGGCTAGGAGCAGCAGGCACTAATGAAGCAGATGAATAGTGCAAAAACTCCCAAATACAAACAGGACAGTTGACATTTTTCATCTGTCAAAACCAGAAGATGCATGAAAATACGATGGGGTCTTGTTTAACCCTTTGCCTCCTGGTGTCTACAGCTGGTTGATTTTCTTCTTTTTCTCTATCTGTTTCTGTCTCACCCTGTTTTTCTCCCACTTACTGTGAAATTTATGTTTTTGGAGAAGCACTAACTAGCCCTTGCACACAAACCTGCAAACATACACTGAATGAACAGTCATATATATATATATATATATATAGAGTATACAAGAACACTGAGTACACCTCAGTGGCGCATTATTTCAATGAATAAACATTTTTAAGTTGAGTATTTAAGGTTCTTTACAATTATTTAAACTATGTTAATGGACTTTCCATGCGCAGTATTCACATTACAGTTGAGATTTCACATTAATGTTACTTTCATTAATACGAACGTGTGACCTTTTATAGTTGTGAGGAAGCAACCTGTACAACCTGAATTCAAGAGTAAGCCACTTAGAAAATGGGGCAAACGTGTAAGAAGTAACCGTGCCAACGAAGATGAAAGGAGCCCAATGAATATTGACAGGAAATTCTTTGATAAGGTCAAATCTAAATAAATTAGTGTGCATCACACGAGGTCGAACACGTTTGGTGTGGGCCCAGCTTGAAATGAGAGGAATTCTCCGACACAATACTGATCCCAAGCACAGTTATTTAGGAAAAGTTAAAAACTATGACCAGGCCAACATTTGACTTGAATCCAATAAAACACCTTTGGAGTATTTTAAAGCTGAGTGTAGAGAAACAAATCCCCTTCAGCGAAGAACATCTGAAAAGAATCATCTGCGAAGAATGACAGATTATCACTCCAGAGATCTGTGTAAGACTGGTATTATCTGTGCCCAGGAGGTTTGAATCTGTCATCAAAAATAAAGGCTGACATATAAAAATGGAATCTCGCTAATGAAGTGTGCGCTGGCTTTTGTTGCACTTGGTTCCTAAATATGGAGCTTTTATTAAAGTTTAATTACTCAAACATTTCCATTTATCCATCTAATTGGCTTCCTTATTCTTGGGTTTTGGCTTAAAAAAACAATTGTAATAAACGTTCTGGATTTGACAGGATTTGTAGTAATGTTACTGATGTTTGCCCAGGAGTGTACTCAGCTTCATTGCATACTGCACATTTGTTATAAAATTCTCAAAGAATGTTTTCCACATGATCCTTTCCAAGACTCTGAAGTGAACTTTTCCAGCAGCTTTACCCAAACGAAAGTGCAAGGTGTCAGCATTTTTGTCCAGACATGGGCACAGTGAACAAACTCGTCCTCTTCTGAAAGAAGCCAAGAAGAGTTTGGGCTGTCTCCGAGTCCACCAGAGCTCTCAGAGCAGATGCTGGAAAGTTGTTAGCTTTTCAAATTAAAGTCCAAGAGATCATTGAATTAAGCAGTAAATATATATGATGTGAACTATGTCTAGTTAACAAAGGACAATTTTTTTAAGTGTAACGCTTGACTAGGTCATAATGTTAGAAGCAGAGTAGCTGGGAGAGTCTGTGGTGGTATACTGCACCACACCAGTGGATTCAGTCTTTACTCTGACTGCTCAGCTGGAAACTGGCTCTGAAACACTGGTTGTGTCCCAGAGGTCGCCTGCGTCAATTCCACAAATGCTGTGTTACACACATGTTGCTGTGTTTAGTCACAGAAATCACATTGGAAATCTTATGCTACCTTCATGAGCCGTTGTTGAGGAAGGGGAAGGCGCCGTCGCACACAGGAATACACATTTTCACACACACATCACTGTCAACTGCCTGCTGGGCTGCTCTCAGTAACTGTTGAAGCAGAGAGAGAGAGAGAACAATCCAAGGAGAGACAGAAAGGAAGATCATCTTTACATAGCATACGTATGCATGTGTGATGATATACTGTGGTAATGTTAGTGTCTGATTAAAGGAGGGGATGATTGAGTGGTGGTGAATCATGTCCAGAAGAGACGGAGCCCGCTGAGACGGCTGCCATCATCTTGACTTCCCACTGGAAGCTGTGACAGAGACTCTGTCAAAATCTGCCCAACAGGGAACAAGAACTTTTCTGTCTCTGCAGCATCAATGTCTGACACATTATTTGGTGAAGGCTGAAATGAAGAAGCCGCCGACAAGTTGGTGATGTGCAAGGCACTTTCTGGACAATGTCAGTGGGTTGCGCTCGTATCTACAGGCAACAAAATGCAAGAAGAAGAGAAACGCATTTGTCATTGTAGTAATTCTTGTGACTTTAGTGTTGGGCTGATAAAGAAGCCAGTTCATCAATATTTCGCATGCATCGCTGATCTGTTAGTTTGTTTTTACTACATGACTCCAACATGCGCAGCAAATGTTGTGACTTCGTCCTCAGCTGCTGAGTTGCTGTATATGTTTATAGCCAAAAAGATGGCGTCTGTTATTCTGCAAAATTTCTTTCTTTGAGGTCTTAATTACGCTGAAATGCAAAACATGTTGTCTGTCTAGTGCTTAATATTACGGAAGGGAAGGTGGCACATTCACACTACCATGCTGTGGTCTGTATGGAATCATTCCATTTGGATTCATATGTGGAGATGTTGTTCACATCTATTTTCACACCACCAATTAGCAAGTTGTCACAGTTTCTTCTCCAATTGCAGCAAAACCCAAAGTTTAAATAACTTTGGTGTCTTTAAATACCCACCTGCGCAAATCAGTACAATTAATATATCAAGATCACATCAAGTTGGATATGTCCCAGAGTAAGAAAACAAACTTTGACATGCGTAGCCGGCCAGAGTCTGGTGGCGTGGACCAGTGTTGCTGTTGTCATTGCAAACAGACTTTACGTCTGTCTAGAGCAAACTTTCCTTCCTGTGGACAGATGCATGTTTGAGCGTGCAGCCTTTTGCACACGGCGGTGGGCTTTGTCCGTCCAAGGAGATGAATCCCCTTTCATATCATGTCCGTATGTTCCTACGTGAATGAATGTAAACAAGCTCGAACATCTCCCAGCAGCTCATCATCGTCACCACTGACAGCTATTCCTGCCGTGTTTGTTTATCATTAGCTATGCAATTTGGCCCAGCCCATAAGCCTAACAGATTCATTTCGCAAGCACTGAATCAGAAAACTAAGAGTTGGAGCGCGCTTGTTATGCAAGTCTGCTGCAGGCTTCACCTTTCACATTCACATTTAAACAAGAGTAGGAGAGTCTGTAACCAAGCCTGGCAAAAATTACATCTCTTCTATTCTTGGAAATTCTTCACCTATTTCCTCTCACTAGCAAAGGTCTCCTTATCCTCAGCACTCTTCCTTACTATTCCCAGGTGCCCTCCCTCTGCTCTGCCTGCGTGCATTTGTTTTCTAGAGGATATAGTTTTCTCGCTGCTCCAGCAAACAGAAAAATTCTCTCCTCTTGTATTCCCATTTCCCTCTCCTCTCGCACTTGTCTTCCAGTCTCTGCTCTTTGTTTCCTCTCGTTCGTATTTGTACGTTTTCGGGGCGGTGTGGCAGAAAAGGCCAACAAACTAGAGGAGAACACTTAGGCAAATGTTTTTTTTTCTGTTTTGGTTCACTTGAGTTTCAGATGAGCTCTTATGCATCTACTGTATGAAAAACGTACATGTGTGTGTACTTGTACACATAACTTTAGACATATTGACTGGTTGCCTTGCTTTGTCTGTTGTATCTGGCCCCGTTTTAATCAATACGTTATATAGCTCAAAAGCGGTGAAGTATACAGACTTCTCCATTGTGTTTTGAGATTTTAAATGGGTGTTTCTCTTCCTTTCTTTCCCTTCCTTTACATTTTTCCTCATATCTTTTTATTTCAGATGGCAGCCTTACAGAGTCCGTTCTACGGGGATAAGATGAACCTTTATTCTCTTTGTAAGAAGATAGAACAGTGTGACTACCCCCCTCTTCCCTCAGATCACTACTCAGAGGAGGTGAGTACTCCATCAGCTGCCTTTTACTGCTGTGGCATAAAGTATATCTGGACCTGCTCAGTGTTTTAAAAGGGCTTGTGATGGTCTCTACTCCTGAACTTCTTTAAAGGAAAAATGTAACATTTGTACGTGCACCACTGTTTTAAACAGCAGTAGATTTTTTTTGTGCCAGTTCATAGATTTTTACTTGTATTGACTGCTTGATTTTTTTCATATAAGTGAAATCCACCCAACTGTCTGAGCTACAGTACAATATGACGTTACTCTGTGATCAAAGGCCGGCTATGATTTTAACCATTTGAAAATGAAATGCATATATCAAAAGCATCTGCCCATGCTGCACAGGGCTGAATGGGCTGGGGAGTCATGTTTCCCAGCTAAATGGTAAATCATCTGCTGTGATTCCGTGTAGACTTATCCATGCACAAAAACTGTAACGCAGTCAGGCTGTGGTTAAAAGTCACTGTATTGTTGATTACTGGTGACATGTGCATGAATGTGTGTGGCTTTGTGTTGCATGGCCTCTTTGTGTGGGTGGCATTTTACCTTTTCTGTCAAGTATATGCGCCTGCATGTCCTCTTACACCTATAGACCCATATTCACATGGTTGATTAATTGAGCTGCGACACTCGTCTGGGCTTTTTGTTCTCTCAAGCCTTGTGAATGACAGTGTTGATCGTTGAGAACAGTAATGCTTGGGGTTGCACTGCACAGCCCATGTCAGGCGTGTTCTGAAGGAGCAGTTTTTGTCTCAAGGTTTTTACTAGAAATATTAACACATTCAAATGGGATGCACCTTTTTTTTTCTTGATTCAGACTTGATTGATAAGTGGTTCTCCATACTCTCTATAACTCTATAAGGCAAAATATGTATAATTTTCCAATATTAATTAATCATGAATCATTGTCTACCTACTACTGGCTCAGTTAACAGTTTCAGTATTCTTATTTGTCACATACTGTCACACGTCACAGCTAAGTTTCTACATACATGTTTGTCAGACTGCCATTTCCTGCAAAATTTAGTTTACTCTTTGCTGAACAGCAGGAAGCTCCACTAGCCAACTGATAGTTGACTGGGTTTATTATAGTGAAAATATAATAAACCCAGTACCGTATCTTAGCATTTTGTTGGTTCAAATAACTGTCCATATAAAGGCTAGATGTTAGAAGTCAGTTATGCTAAAAAATAAAACCTGTAAGTCCACAGTGGCAACTTTTAACAAAACTCCCGTTCATTATTATGGAGAGGCTTTTTCAGACATTAGGCTGATGAAGGCTAAGGTGCTGTTGGTGCATGTGTTTTTGCAGATGCAGTAGCAATTGTAAATTTATTACACAAGCTCCCTCTCTGCACATTCTCACACACACACACACACCTTGCTGAGCTCCTGTGTTGCCCTACATGTCACCCCCATCCAGGAGAAAGGGAGACAAAGCGAAAGAGAGAGGGAATGATAGAGCGAGAGACAGGGCGATGGAGAGATGGAGATGAGGGGGGTGCCTGCAGCGCCTGTCTGGATGTAAACAATGCTCCTGAAGGATCGGCAGCAAACTGTCAGCTGCTCATCTTTGTTGTGTCATTTCACCATCTCCGTCTATGCCTCCCCCCACACCTCCCTTCGCTATCTCCTACCCCCCCTTTCCTCTACCTGACACTCCCCCACCCCAATCGCCATGCAAAGAAGCGCATGAATATTTTACATATCTGCATCTCTTCTCCCCCCCATCTCTATTCTGTGGGACTAATTCTCAGACTGCCTGAATTTGCATCTTTCTCTCGCTTTCTCCCTCAGACACACACACGTATATATACATAGAAGCTGACGAGCTCGTCCAAGCCGGTGCCACGCAACAGCGGCCAGGAAGTCGGTAGACGGTTACCATAGTTACCTCGTGTAGATGTTATATTTTTTTCCTCTCCTCTCCATCTTTTATTCTCTTCTTTTTTTAATGATGGTGGTGGCTGTTCCGCCTGCGAGCCTGTCTATCTATCTGCTCCAATCAGCCGCTTCGCTCGGCTTCAAGTGTAAGTGCTGTCTCTGGGTGGCAGTGGAGTGGCAGCAGTGTGTGTGTCTGTGTGTGTGTGTGTGAGCACAACCTTATGGATGGTTGTGCATTTGTGAGCTTGGGTAAAAGTGGATTCAGCAGACCAATAAGTGATTAGTGCACTAACCCAGCCTTGCGTCTTTGTCTCAGCTCAGTTACCTGTTGCTTCGTTATAGCTGTTATGGCAAGCGTTCGTTTAAAGGGGATGAAAAGATGAGTGGATCTTTGTCAGCAGAGATCTGATCATTTCTGCTGTTGCTTCTTTAAAAGTCTGTATCATGACTGTGTCATTTAATGTATTATTTCTGTCTTTACCTTCCACCCAACACCCCGCCCCTCCCTGCCCCCATCCCTCTCACTAGCTAAGGAATCTGGTAGATATGTGCATCAACCCCGACCCGGAGAAGAGGCCGGACATCACCTACGTGTATGACATTGCCAAACATATGCAGAACTTGACACAGGGCAGCTAAGCCCAAAGTTACACACACTATAAGTTGCAAAACTCCTGACTCCCTCCTTGCTTTTCATGCTGGACTCGTACACACCTGTTAGGTTTCATACATTAACTTACAGTACTCCAGAGATTAGCTCATTGTGATAAGTAGTATGTGTAAAAGATTTTTACTTCCAAGGCAATGAATATAACATGACTTACATCCAGTCTAGACTTATTCTGTCTTAGAATAAAGATTCTAGAGATTTGTTTGTCAGATGGACCTCCCCATTCCTTAGACTTTCATTTTACAACACTGAAAATCAGTGTATTGTACCTCAATGATGTGTGTGTTTTTATTTTCACTTGGTGAACCAGAGCCGTTGTTTGGCAGCTGCTGCAAACAAATGCTGTTGAAAGCAGATATACTGGTAAAAAAGTTTTTAGTGTTACCTAATACCTTGAAGACATCTAATCAATGCGTTTACTAATAATAATGTCCCAAACAAAGACCTTTATATTTTCATAAATCAAAAGTATTGGTGGAGTAATTACGTCTAGTTTAATAGCAGCAAAATTGAGAGTGTTCTTGAT
The DNA here is from genome assembly GCA_030770545.1 of Macropodus opercularis. Classification (NCBI taxonomy): domain Eukaryota; kingdom Metazoa; phylum Chordata; class Actinopteri; order Anabantiformes; family Osphronemidae; genus Macropodus; species Macropodus opercularis. Next base: position 6,884,764 of record CM061092.1, read on the forward strand.
GGTTGAAGTGTTGTTGTTGCACTTTTTACCCTGGTACTGGAAGGCTGGCAGGGTAATCATGCCTAATGAATGTATTAGGAAGAGAAGGATCGTTTATGGGGTAGACTAGAGACATGCTGGGGAGAAAACACAGCCAAATGTCTCCACAACACTTTGAATGTACATTCTTTTGACACCGATGTATTGTCTTTGAGAAAAAAAGGGAATGCTTCGTTTTTGACAGCCTCGAAGGAGAAGTGGAAGCTGTAACAAAAGCCGTTTTACATCTGCTGTTTACCTTAGTCACTGACACCAAAATATCTTCTCAAGCAAGGTATACTGCCACAGCCTAGTATGTGGTAAAATCACAGTGAATCACAATAAATTCAAAGTCAAAGTAGGTAGCTGTCCATCACGGCCCAATGGATGCTTGTAACCGTCCAGAAAGGCAGAACCGTATATATATATATCTTGTTGCTCTGTAATTTGCAGTGTTGTGTCTTGTTCAGTAACAGATTTGTTGACGAGCCTTGTGTCCACATCAGTAGTAATGCACAGCATGCCTACTAAGTTATGTTCTCAGTTGAGATAGCAAAGAAAGAAAAAGCAGGTTATATATGTTTAGTTATTTTCTATGACGGTATACCAAAGACGGCACCAGTGGGATTCATCTGGTATTGTACATATTGAAGTTCCTATGGTTTTGTTACTGTAGGGTTTTAGCATCTGTTCATTTGGTGGAAGGAAGCAGTTCAATAAACGTTTTACCAGTGAATAGCTTTACACCAGTGGGCCACAACCAACCACTACTGGTTTACACAATGACAACAATGCTACAAGGAGTGTAGAGTAAGTAAACAACAATAGTAACGCTTTATTTCCATGTCTCATGAATTTTCATTTAAGCATGTGAACCATTCAGGCGACTATTGTGCCAATATGCCCATGCTCTTTGTTTTTAATTAACATGTAATGTACTTTTAACTTGTTATTTACAAGCTAATAGGTGCAAGAAAATGTAAATTATTTTGTTATGGTTAACTGAATATTTTGATAGCGTGTTCATACGACTTAGCGCCCGAGACTTGTGAATACAGTGTTTGCTGTTATTGTTTTCAGTCATACACCTTGTCTCTAATTGTGGTCATGTATGTGTTTCTCCCACTGCAGTAATTTCTTTCCATTTCAGTAATTATTTTAGTTTTTTTTTTTTTTATTATTATCCTCACCCAGAGTGCTGCCCACTTCCTGTCTGTCCTCTAAATAAGAGCATCTGTAGTAGACTGAAACGCTTCATGGCTTTTACAGAGGTGCTACATCTTCTAGTTATTTTCAGGTTTGATGCTATACAAAACTCACAAAGGAAATTGTTAGTGTTTACTACTAAAATTACATGAATTTCCTTTCTGACTATATCATAAGGAAAAGCTGGCGTAGACGCATAATAATGTTTTTTTTTTTTTTTTGTTTACCTGAAAAAGTGAAGCTTTCTTCTGTTTAAGCCCCACTTGAAGTTTAATTCAGCTAAGTGCTAACAAACATTAAGAGTTATGTCTACTTCTTGATATTTTTTGCACACCCTTCTGAAGTTGGTATTAAAGAGTACTAATGTTTTTCAAAAAGGAAAATTAAGTAATTTGGTAGTTTGGTTGTTTTTGTGAATGGTTTGTCAAATTAAAGAGTTTATTGCAAACACTGTATGCTATTGAACTGCGATAATAAAACAGGAGTTTTAGTGAGTGCTTGCAGCTCTTAAATGGGGTTTATGTCATCTAATCATTAAAACTCTTCTGAGTCTCCTGTAAACTGAAATGTCCCACTGGAAGTGTTGGGATGCCTCCTTAGACCATCCTGCTGGTAAGTGTGAAGATCCAGACTGATGCTGGTCCCCTGGCATCTTACCTGGTTTCCATTAGTTACATTCTGTAGAGACTGTTAATGATGCTCAGCGTTTTCCACTGAAGACCATGACACGACACCACATGCACTATTAAACATGATAATGTGATCATGTGATGTTTCCAACTTCTCCTTTAGACTAACCTACACATCCGCACACTCTGCCTCATGGATAAACACATTTCCACCCGTTTTCATTTCTCTTTTTAACAGGAATAAATCAGAGAACTCTCCCGTCATATTACACTGCAGGAGGCCGCGTTTCTCTTAGTATTCAGTAACTTATTAGAGGTTCATTGTGTCAGTGTCATTGTTGTGAATTAGATAAAAAAAACTAACGTTTTAGTGAGAAAGAGAGAGAGAGAGTGTAGCTGGATCAAGTACATTTCTACATGTTGAAGTCGGCAGATATGATTTAGGATCAGGTAAAAGAACCAAGTCTAATCCTAATTTTACAGGCAATTGTTAGCATTTTTGCCAAGTCACTGATACCTGCAGGAAATGATCTATTAGAAAAAATGTCAATCATTAGTGACTTCTTCCTGTAGTGTATGCTGTACTCTCATCTTTTTTCTGTGTGAAATTAAAACAACGTTTTCTAAATATTTTTACTAGCAAATCTCATTTACCAGACTTAGTAGCTGGACTCTTTGTGTGATTGAACGAGTCTGAGTTACTTTAGTTTGCAGGTGTTTGAGGGTCTGAGCTCATGACTTCTGCCCTGATGTTTGCAGGTAAGGTGGCTGTTTCTGAAATGTTTGTATCTACTACATTAAAAGTGCTTCATAATATTGATTCAGTGTGAATTTAGCATCGGTTGATTTGATAAAACTAACTATTTGTCAGCCAGTTAAAATTTGAATGTTTTCAGGTTGCTGACACTAAAACATGTTGTACTGCATGTGGCCTCTTTCTTCCTAATAATAACCACAAAGATCCATTTTCCTGTTACTTCGAGAGTTGCCTCTCTTCTGTCTTTCTATCATTACTGTTACTACATGTCTGTTTAAAAAAGGATCTGATAACTTCCATAGCTTTGTAAAGTTAGTCTTTGGAGGAGATATTAAAAAAATATATCTATAAATATTCATACTTCCTGTTTGTGCTGTGCGTAAGAACGTTTGTCAGAATTCTACTTACATTTTCTCACCAGCTGACAAATTTAATACCGTTTTTTCAAACTAATAATTAGTTGTGATCTGAATTTCATGTTATCTTTTCCTACTGGCCTTTGACCTTTGACTGTCTTTTCAGGCAGAAATTCCTTCCTGGTGTTCCTGAGATACTCTGCTCACAATGATGTGAGGTGTTACTGCTGTGGAGGCCTATTAAAATAAGGTGCATTACTGTAACTTAGCTTTTGTGGTTAAAGAGGAATCGAGAGCAGACATGCTGACAACAAATGAACTATTTGCCTCTTTTATTTAATATTAGGAGAAGTAAGCTCTTTTAAAATAAAAAAAACGACCATATGTTAACCTTATGCAGACATGTGAAAAACCCCATATATTACACGTGGCTTCCTTCCTCTGCAAAGTTCCTGTTATAGGTATGTGCTGTAGCACAGCAGTGAGACATTAACCTTAAAGTGTCCCAAAGTAGCATGTTCAAGTCCAGACAGTGCAGAGCCTTGGCTTAAATTCACAGGAAGCCCCTCCTACCAGCCTGTAGCAGTGACACGCTTATAAATTCAATGTAAAATGCTTTCACGATATAGGATTAGTCTAATTCAACTCTAAGCAGGTGTGTCAAAACACAGAAGTCACCCGGAAATCAAGTTGACAAGTCGCTAGTCACAAGACGCATAAGACCTCACCACTGAACATATTTGTAGCAATGATGTGCTTCAAAGTTGCAGCAAAATTTCTTCCAGCTAATTGCTAACAACTGTTGTGCACATCAGGATGGGTACATGGCCACTGCTGACGCAGGGGGTGAGGGGTAGCTGGACAACTTTTTGACTCTCACTCAACCTGATCTGGGTCTTTAACCAACATCACTGTCTATCAGTGATGCTCAACTAGTCTGTGTTCGATGTTGGACAGTCTGTCTCTCGAAGCATTTTTCTTACACTGTAGTCCTGAGAAAGGTGGTCTTTGGCTGCTGGCGTGGTGACGGTATGGCTTGGAGGGAGCTCCTTGTTTCTGCTTTGTCTGTTACTTGCTCTAACTCCGAGCAATTGAGGTCACTGCTGTGGAAATTCTGCGGCTTATGTCTGTGCTTGGCATATTTTGGCTCACTTTTCCAACAAACATCTTGTCTTTGTTGTAAAGAAAGGAAACATTCTGCCATTTGCTCCAGTACTCGATTTCTTCATTTGTGCCCTTCCATTAATTTCTGCTGTGTTGTTGGTGTGCTTGAGGTCATTAGCTGAGTGTTTATGGTCTCTTTCCTCCTCGCGTCCCATGAGTACCCCCCTCCTGCTACACTTCACTCCATTCAGTAGGTTCCCTCCACTCCACCCACCAAACTACCCCATTCCTCTGGGTCTTCTAAATCCCTCTTGGCCAAGGAGCAGTGGGGGTGGGCACTGGCTCTCTCCCTGTAATGAACTCCACAGGGACTGCTGTTCAGTTTCATCACAGCAGAAATTGCTCCCATGGATCCCTGAACACAGTGAAAACAAACAAAAGTAAATATCTGGAATTAATACATGACTTGTTTGGCACTTCCCTGGATCCGTGGCCTCTCCCTCATCGACTGCTTTGCTTCCAAGTATAGAGATATTTATATATTACTTGAAACTGGTTCTGCATTTTGGATGTAATGGTAATAAAAAGGTTAGGCAGGATGTGGCCTGCTCATGTTGTTTGCCGTACATCCTAATTTCATGCACCCTTAAGTCCATCTTGTGGTGAAAAGTATTAACTGCAGGTTTATTCCACTCTGAGATGCGTCCATGTGATCTGTAGTCGAGACGTTTAACGTGTTGCTGTACCGAATCTCAAAACACCTGTTTTCAGTGTAACATAATTAAATTTGTCAATGCAAATCTTGAGTAGAAGTGAGAACGTGAAAGCCAGGTCTCCTGTGGTATTGCTTGGCCTCTTTGGTGTGCAACTCTTGTATGACAGCATGTAAATCATAAATTCAAAATATTTAAAAGACCAAGTCCTGCACTGTTTCTCTAAATTGGCTTTTTGCTGTGCTTCAGAAGCATGATGCAGGTACGCACGCATCCGTGTGTGTGTAGTATGTGGAAAAATAGTGTAGCAAAATAATCTCTGAGCTCATCATTTGTCCCAGGTGATTGCTGAACGTTCTGAGGCATAAAAATAGGGCCATTCCAGAGGACATTGACTTGGATTCTTTTCCTTTTTTCTTTGTTTATTGTGCTTTTAGAAGCCTGGAATATCAATATTTTTTGCACATTTGAAATAGCTTGTGGCGCATGCTTGGCAATGGCAGCCTGAGCTTCAAACATATTAGTTTGCTGGGAGAGAGGAATCACCAGGGACAGTCTCCAAACACAAGCGGGAACAGCAGCACAGTCCTGTTCATCATTTGAAAGCTGCTATTGTTTGAACTTGAGTAACTTTAAACAGGTTAAACTCATATTTAGAATGAAACCGTTGTCTTGTAGGCCTGCCTGGTTTTCAGGTTACAGTATTTGTCAGCGGCTGCTCTCCAGGGAAAATGTTGTGAGGTTCATGTAAAGAAAGACAGTCCCTGCAGTCATTTATCAGCTGGAAGCAACACCCAGCAGGCCGCAACCGGCGTCACTCATCAGCACTGTGCCCGACACACAAACATATGTGGAGCAGGCACACGCACAGTAAACGCCACACATAATAAGCACGTGTATTCACACAAAACACTGGGATAATGAGTGACTCTTGCTCTGCATGTCCTTAATCTGCAACCACAGGCCAGCATAGAGGGGGCACAGTAAAGTACAAGCAGCCTGCAGTGAGCTGAGCCAAAATGAAAAGCCAAGTGGCTCACTGAACCCTTCAGGGACTGTTAAAAGGCACGCACGGCTTCTGCCTCGGCCGTCCAGTGTCTCTGCGGGAGGTTCTTAAAATGCCGCCCTGCAAAACCAAACTTGGAAGCGTCGGTCCAGCCTTCCGGAACGGGCGTTTTCACAAACTGTAAACTATTGGAAACAAATGCCGCCTTTAAATGTGTTCAAAAGAAACACGATCTTCACAGACAGAGTTTACAGGTGGCTTGGGGTGAGTCAGTGCAGACGGCACACACCGCTGCTGGGTTTTACTTCCTATGTGAGACTTACTCACCCCACTGCTGCCCCCCCAGCGTTGACCAGACCACAGCCTGTAAATGGAGAAATATGTTGACCTACAAGTCTCTGTTGTATGACCATGTGTGTGTGTGTGCCAAAAGGAACGACATCATTTTTCCAAACATGACCAGTGCTTGGGTACCAGTTTACACTGTCATAAATGATTGATAGATAATGATTAATTGATTTTATATAAAATTATTACTTTTAGTTTCCCCAGTGACAACTGCAAAGACCAATAAAATCATTTGCAGCTAAACTAACTAATGCCTACTTGTGGTTCTGGGGGAGCTCATTTGCATAATAAAATCACGATGGTTTAAGTTGAACATGAACTCAGAACCGGAATTTATTTTTAACACATTCTCAGTCAAAGTTGACTTTTTGTGGTAATAAACATGAGGCATGTTTTTATGTCCTCTTAAGTCCCCTATATTTCAGCCGTATGCCAGACTTCCGAAAGGATTTCCCTCACTGTCACGAGCACATGTGCTCAGCTCTAGTAAAATAAGTGCTCTGGCCATAAACTTGGCAACGAGCTGTCCCCAAATAACCACATCTGTCAGCTCAACTTAAACAGGCCCTAAAGACTCACGTTTAAAGATGAAGGGACCACGGTGGCTACACAGAGACCCAGTCGGAGACAAGTCACATCTCTGCCAGGAAATAAATAACGTTATGAGAAGTCCTGACGAGTGTTCATCTGCTGCTCACAACATGACGAAATACCGGATCTTGGCTAAGTACAGCTGTTGCGTCCATGCAACCTTAAGTAATATTACTGAGGTCAGCCAGCTCGGTGCTCATGGGTGTTGTTGTTATAGGTTCTGCATTTCACCTCACAACATTGAAGCCGGAGACAAACTGATTGCTTGTGTCTCCGGAGTCATTCAAACACAGCTGCTGCGTGTGATGTGAGGAGCCTGGTGCTGTAAGAGGAAGAAGGGAGTTGTGCCTGGCTGCTCCGTGTTTTGTTGTTCCCACGGCCGTTTTTTGTGCTGCAACCTACCCCTCCACCCTCCGCACCCTATCTCCCCACACCCTGAGTGCTCCAACTGTACCTGCTTTGAAATTATCAAAACAAAAGTGTCCTCCTAAAACTCCGGTTTAAAGGTTCCCGAGGAGGGAGGAGAGGCTGGATGAAAGAGCACACAGGGAGTGGGGGTTGCTGTCAGCATATCCGAGATAAGTTTGGGATGTCAACTTAAAGAAGCAGCTAAAAAATGAAACTTAAGACAAGGCATTGTCTGGTAAAATAACAGTAGTCAGTGTATGACTAGCTGCACCTGAAAGACAGGCGAGGAGCCAGACACACTTTTTCATGGTTCAAAAAGAAAAAAAGGAGGATAAAATAAAAACTTGGATCATTGTGAAATGCCGTCTGTTCTGGATATAATCAATAGCTAAAGAAGAATCCAGTTCAGGGTTGTCTCTCATATTTCAATCCCTGCTCTTCTCTGATCAATAAACGTGAGCTGAAATCAAAGCGAGCCCTCTTTACTATTGTCTATTCAACGTTAGCAGACAAAGACTGAGGAGCCTTTGATCGGCCTGTCTGCAGGGCCCACAGCTAAACACAGACCCCATCCTCCCACTCCCACCCACCACCTCCAGGTGAGCAGTGTGTGTGTGTGGAAACCAACCAAAATGTTTTGTGCACACATACATGTGAGCGCACACACAAACAAAAGCACTTTTTATAGGAGAGCTCAGAGAGAAGCTGTAAGGTTGTGTTGTCAGTTGGCAGGTCATCACACAAGCTGCTGGCCACTGTCTTACAGTGTGTTACAGTGTGTTACAGCGTGTTTGTGTTCTGATCTGACTGTTCTGTATGTGGCTGCAGTCGGTAGACGGTTGTGTGGTCTTTTCTGTCTTCTGTTCATCTCCTTTTATTAGATTCTGTCCTCCTGAGTTTTGTCTCTTCCTTCATGCCATGTCCTCTTTTATCTTTTTTGTGTTTGTGTTTTTTTTTGTCCACCTTCTGTTTTGTCTTGTTCCTGTCATGTCCTCTTCAATCTTTCCCTGTCTTCTTCTGTTTAGCTTGTCTGTGTCTACTGCTGTTTGTTCTGTCTTGCCGTTTCAGTTCTGTCCTTTGTTTTTCCCAGTTTGTCCTCCTGTCTTCTTTTGTCCCTCTGATTTCATTTTTATTTTATTTAGCGTTAGCGTTTCCTCTTCTGCTTTGTCTTGTTCTGTCCTGCTTTGTGCAGTTTGATTTCTCACACCATTGGATTCACAGTATGTTGTTTGTGTTGTTTTGCGTCTTGTCCCACTGGCTTTTCCGTCAGATTTCTTTGGCGTATTTAGTTTTTTTTTTTTATTGTCTGGTATTTTCCCCCTGTCTCACCTCTGCTTGTCTCTTTGTCCTTCTCTGTCCTGAGTTCTTTAGATATTCTCATCTTCTTTTCTCTCTCCTGTCTCATTCTCTGTCGTCTTCTTCTATCCTCCTCTGTTTTTCTTATTTCTGTTCGGTCATGTTCTTGCGTTGACCTCTTGCGTTTGTCATCTATCTTTATTTCTTTTTGTCTTCTTATTTGTGTCACGTCCTCTTTGGTTTTGTTTCCTCTTGTCTTTCCTCATCCCTCTTTGATTGGGCTCCATGTCTCCTTTAGAATCATTGTTTCTCCGCGCTGTATTTTGTCTTCTTCTGATTTGTTGTCATCTGTCCTGTCCGCTTTCATCGTTCGCTTTCGTGTTAATCTCAGTTCTTCTCTATTTTCTTGTTCATCTGTCTTGTCTTCCTCTTTTTCATGTCATTTCCTTTTGCTCTCACCTCCTCTGACATGTGTCCTCATGTCTTTGTCCATGTTTGTCTGTCTGGTCCTCATCTCGACTCCTCTTGTTTGTTGCATGTTCTCTGACGGCTCAGAAGAGATTGAGCTTAACATACACCCACTGGCCACTTCATTAGGAACACCTAACGCAACGATCTAATGAAAGTCTGGAAGATACTTCATTAGACGTGAAATACATTTGCTTAATTCTGCAGAATTATCATGATTTTATCGTGATATAAGAAGCAACTGGAAACCATGGCCATAGAATAAATGCCTGACATTTACATGCTTTTACCCAATACTCTTAATTAACATCTGCGTGTCTGCTACTGTGTGTCACCATGACCAGAAAATCAGCTCTCCCACCTCTGCACCAGTCTGCCTGCTTGTTTGCTGCTTGTTGTTTAACTTGCTCATCTGCCACATTTCCGTGTGTTCCTTCCGTACCCTCGTTAAACGCTCTGTTGCTGAACAGCTGAGAACACGGATGGACGAACGGAAATGCAAATTAAAACTCGCCACAGTTACTTTGACAACCTGTTTTTTTTTTGAGTGACATTTTATTTTAACGAAAAAGTCGTGAACAGAAATGTTCAGAAAGTCGGATCTGCTAGCAGAGAGGGGGGACGGTTTATTAATTGTGCTTGTTAGATGTGCTGCCTGGTCTGATAAAGACAGAGATGTTATTCAGATGCCTCAAAATTAATCGACATCGTGAACTTTATAACATTCCTCTGTCGAATTGCTGTGGAAGTCAGAGTAGATGTTGGGCGTGGAATAAGAATCATATGCATTTATGCAAGGGAACAAACATGAGGCTGGAAGTGTGTTTTGTGAATTTGTTTAAAGGCCAACATTAGCATACAGGGACAGGCAGAGTCCTGACTTCCATTCAAAGTGCCCAGCCCACAGCGAGTTCTCCGTTGCCAGTCAGTCACCTCACACCTCCGAAATGAACCGCTGCAGATATGAAGGGAATCTGGAACGAGGGTCAAAGGTTACAACCTTTGAGCCACTTCCCTGTATTGTGGCAAAGGAGGGACCCCGTTGATCAAAAAGGAGAAACATGAAGGGAAAGAAGTTGAGGACTCAGAGGCAGAGGAAGTTTTCCTCTCTCTATACACCTAACCTTTAAGCCGCGTGCCCCTCTGTGACTCCTGGATTCCTGATTAGGTTACAGTATACTCCCAAATCAGCATAATAAAGCATGTGATGAGGCTGATGAGATCTAACAGCCTGCTCTTGTTTACCCCGCCGAAGCACCAGCTCCTTCTCTGCATGCGTGTGTGTCTGACCCCGAGGCACCGAGTCACTTGATGCGTCTTGCATCTCTCTCTAATACACATCCACACGCACACACACCCACACAAACCCCCCCACTGGTAGAAATCCTAGTTGTGCTGCCGGATCTCAGTGGAGGCCGGGAATCCACATCCCCTTTAGGCTAGTCCTGGGGTGCATTTACTCCACACATACACACCGACACAGAAACAAACACAAGCCCATAAATACATGCATGTGCGCGCACACACTTACACAGGCTGTATCTTAATGAGAGAAGGAGATGGCACTATGAAGGCGACAGCAGAATGAAACCTACTCACCAAGGACTGACCTGTGGTTCAGGGGCGGCAGCAGCTCGGCAGGGAGTTCCTCTCCCAGCGCTGATCAGAGGGCTGCGCCACCGAGGCTGCTAACGCTGACGGCGCTGGAAAAACCAACTGATTAAACACCGCTGTCGCCTCAGCTCAGCTGCTATATGGAAAGAAAGCTTCCTTTCTTTTATATTTTTTCACTCACTGTTTGTTTGTCAGTCTCCTTTGTTTTCTTTGTCCTCTGCCGAGACAGCGGTGCCGGTGGATTGGAGCTGTGAGCATGAGGGATTTGTGCGTAATTAGCTGAAACGCTCACCCAAGCAAGCACAAAAAGTTAAATTTTAAACTTTTTTGAACTGTACTCCTTTTTAACGGTATTTCACTGACACTCTGCTTCACTTCCAAGATCAAAACATTGCTTCGTGGTAGAAATCTATTTTATTTGAGCCTTTGGAGTACACGGACAGCAAAACAGCGCTGCCAACTTGCAAGTCCCATTAACAAGCTGTGCAAACTTTAAACTGTGCAACGCGCGTGCTTGGAAAAAGTGAGTGACTGTAAGACCATATGAATATATTGATGAAATGTTAATAGAGTGACAGACAGTGTAATTGGATTCACTGACCACAGCTTTAAAATGGTGTAAACCCGCCCTTTCTTTTATGCATTGCTATATAAACTGGCATTTTCCCCCTTTTTTTCAGGCGCAGTGTCTGTGAAAACACTGAAACACTTAAAAACAAGTTTTCACACAGGCTGCGTTTGTGGAGTTACGGCTGCATAAAGCTTCAGAGGATACTGCTGTAAAAACTAAGTTTGCAAATCCAAATTTTCTTTAAGGAAATGCTGACGCTACTTGAAAATGACTTGCAGCTGTTTATTAAAATGTGCCAGCTTGTAATAAAGTCAGATAAAAGGGTCACTCGACATGTGACGGGTCAAATTTAAGCCACACAAAACGATAGTGCTCTGGATCAGAGTTTCATGGCAGCGGCCTACCACACCTCTCCATCAGAAGCCAAAGCACAGTTCCCTGGACTGAACAGAGTCTGTGTCTGACCATGTGAGGTGTGGATGCACCATTGTTAAATGCGGAGACATTCTGGCACAAGTAAAGGGTTAGAGGAGTCTGCCCACTATCTGTGCCCTCTGGCCTAGCTGGGCAACTCATCCAAGGATGGGCAGCGGCTCTGCCAGCCTGGGGCTAGACTTCGCTGACTGCCAGCCCCTCGTGCCACGTGTACAATGTCAGCAAGGCTTTTTTTTTTTTTTTTAAACAACAAAGTGCAAACGAAATTAACACAAAGTGACATGTAATCAATTTTAGTTATTCAGTTAAAAACCAAAGTTTGAGAAATGGAAGAAATACTGGGATAGCACTTAAGTAAAAATGTGTGCTGAGGAGAGAGTTCAGTCAGCTGCCCTCCACCCTACTGCACCGTACCCCTCGCCCTTGACTGCCACAGTTTGGCCGGGGGCTTCTCTGGCCAGATTTGACAGATCATGGAAGGGCTGGAAGAAAGACAGAACAGGGGCAAACAAAGGAGGAAGCTCACTGCAATGCCCTTGAATGACAGAGAGCCGGTCTAAGAGACAGACAATAGCGACCTTGCATACCCAGCCAAGTCAACTTTCCCTTCCTCTTCCCCAGTTTTGTCTGATTTTTTTATTTAATAAGTTTGCCCCTCTCATTTCAAAGTCACTGTCCACCCTTTGCCCCTGCAGTGACAGCTGTGAATATCTCTGGGTAAGAGAGAAAGAGAAACTAAGCATTATCTCATCTGGGCCCACCGGCGGCAGGAGGCAGGAAATGAAAAATAGGGAAAGAGAAGTGAAGGTAAAAAAAAAAAGGGGAGCGACTGGGCAGGGGCAGTTTCAGCATAGAGACGCAATGGCTGGCAGCACAAAGGATGGTTCTCCTTCTGTTTTTTAGCTCCATTAATATCAGAGCTCTAGCCTGCATATTTTCTCATTCATTATTCATGAGGCGACCAGGGAAGAACGCAAGCGAGGAGGAAGGTGGGAAAGCAAAAGGCCAGAGATGGCTCCAATCAGTCCTGGTTTAAATGACACTGAGTGACAGAGCCTGCGGTTTTATGGCTCGCTGTTCAAATGAGACGCCGCGTCGTGGTAAAAGGTCCACGATGGCCCACAGTTAATGACCAGCAGGACGTATGAGAGGCTGCACCGCTCATAAAGCTTGGTACCACACTGGGCAGCAAATTTGCTCAAGCTAACGTATCGTGGTTCTACACAGGAGCCCTGTGTGAACACTACCACATACCGGACTGACCTGCAGCTGACCTGAGCTACAGAGCAACTGGATACGTCCAGAACGCCTCCAAAGGCGCAGTCCTCCGTTTACATGCGTTTATCCATCTGTCACGCTGCGAAGTCCGTGAAAAGGCCCGAACCCAACAGTAGATCAAACTCTAAAATAGCTAAAAGAGCGTATTCGCCTGCGTCAGTAATATACCGGAGAGATGAACTTTGCTGCATGTTGATCACCTTTTATTTTGATTCTTCCATCACTGCAGCAAAAAACATTCAAGAAGCTGATATTATGTAGAAAACAGTAGTGAATTTACAAATATAGAGTCTGTATGTTTCTGTCCTAAGAAGGTTGAGGCTTCTTTTCTAGGGATCTGAGGACCACACTGTCACATCCTGCATAATTAGCACAATCAATTCTACTAAATGTTTGTTTTTATTCTAGCCAAGTCAAACACTCTAATGCTTTTTTACAACTATGTATTCTGTGCTGTTAATATTAATACCGTCTCTTGGCTCTGTGTGCTTAAACATTCTTGAAGTGAATTTAGTGCTTAGTCAGATCAGTGAAACCACTGTCCCTCAGGCACCGATGTCACTTTAAAAATGCCGACTAGGATCATTGTTCAGAGATTAGTGAACAAAAATGAAAACAAGCCGTCGATGAATATGTGACACTTAAAGGGAATTTTTAAGCAGAATGTATGGTAAGCATTTTGTAAAAAGCCTCGAAAATATTTTATCATCTCATGGGGCATCTGGTGAGTATGCCTTCACTGTGTGTGTGCGCGTTTTCCTCAAGTCTCAGAAATGGTAATGCCCTTAACCCCAATGCAGGGGAGACTTAACAGTTGGTATTGACTTTGTGAACATTTACCATTGAGGATTCAGACTATTCAATTCTATTTCAACTGAGGCCTGCAGACGGAGAGGGAGGAAGTCCCAAGGCTCCGTGTTGTGCACACTCACACACACTCGCGTACACAAGCACTCAGCCGCGTTGAATGTGTTATTCTCCAGTGATATCGACTCAATCGGATTTTAACCCCTCTCTGCTGGAACCGTGCAGAGACAAACACTCTCGACATAACAAAGACTGAGTTTGTGTGTGTGTGTGTGTGTGTGTGTGTGTGTGTGTGTTGGTATGTGCCTCTCCAGGATGTGTGCACTTTTGGGATCGTTGTTTAGAATGTGTACCCATCTGAGTAGCTGCCACACAGGGGACTAATGTGCCACTTCTATCAAAATAAAACCGTCATTTATGCCTTTATGCACGTCCATCTGCATTTCTACACTTTGTCCTTACAGCAAACGTTTAACAGCTAATACAGAAATGATCATAACACTCATATCTACCTGTTAAAATTTGTAGCCGTGTGTAGCAGCGGCTTAGCTCAGCACACAAGGCTGGAAAGCTGGCCTGGGTCTCCCATCACTTTTAAAGTCACTCATTCTATTTATAAAAATCCTCCAGCTCATTGTCATTTCTTCTGTTTTTGCAGATTAAAAACATTAGATTCAACATAACGTGTTGGCTGGGAGACCTGGTAGAAACGTTACAGCTGGAGACTGATATGAGAGTAGTGCTACATCCAACCCTGCCAGGAAATCAATAAGGGTATTTTCCAAAATGCCAAACGAGTGTGTTCCTTTAATGTTCGGCTCATTTTACTGTGAAATGACATGAATTTCTGATGCTTCCTTTGTTTATTTCCCGCGGTTCACTGAGTGGATTGTGTGTTTTTCTCTCCTGGGCCATTTGTCAGTCTCTGGCCTGTTCCTAAAAGCCACCCATGCTCTCCGAGGATTAATTTCACACAGTCACATCTTACCCCAGCGCCCCCCTCTGCCCATCCACATCATTTATACATGTGAGCATTAGGACTTGTCACAGCCTCTCAGTCAAGCCCTTTATCAGTGCGGGCCATAGATTCTCATTAAACGGTTGAGTCCCCCAGTCCCTGACACTTTGGCCATCACACGTCCGCTCTACCGTCTCTCCACCATTTGACCATTTGTCCAATCCAAGCGGACAGATAGTAGTGGAGCGACTGTGTTATTGTATTATTCCCTCCCAACGGTTGCATTTCTGCACCGCTAACGTATCACACACACGCGTTTCAACCGCTGCAAAAAGATCCCTCCCGTTCTGCACTTTGTCTAAAAGCAGAAATAAAATCCCTTCCCGAGGCTGAAAAGTTTGCTGCGCACACATCAGTGTATCTCTGCTTTCTGTAACTGTAGCATAAACTCAGTCGAACCAGTGGTCAAACGCGGTCAGGAGATAGCCGGCTCTGTGTGGTCACCAGATAAGAGGCGCTACTCCTCAAAGTCCGGGCGAGCTGTCTCGTTAGTGCTGGGTCACTGAACTGCCGTCCAGATTTCTAAATGGCCACTCAAAGCTCAGAACTGGATCTGTGTGATGGTGTGTTTGCGAGAGAGACTGGTGAGCCTGCTGTCTCTCTGGACTTCCTCACCGAGGGCCCGTGGTGCAGCTACCGAGGTCCCTTCAGCGCCTCCTCACGGGGGGGGTGCTGTTTAATAGGGATGTTTGTGTACCTGTGCTGCTGCTGCTGCTGAGTTTAGAGTCGAGCTGTGGAGTTTCTTCTCGCCTTCTGCATGTACACACACGCTCCTCGGGGGCTTTCTTGTAATATTGAAGCAGGTAAATATCAGCGGCATACAGTATTTAGCAGGCATGAATAGAGGAGTCTCGCACTCTCACCCAGCCCCTTGACCCCGTGTCTCTCTCTCTGTACACACACGCTTATCTCCAGCCCCTGACCCCCTCAACAGACAAACAGCGAGGTCTGAACGGCTGCTGGATTGACTGGCAGTTCGTTGCGCGTCCACAGTCAGGCAGCGCCAGCGAATGTATATGTATGTGCGTGTGTGTGTGTGTGTGCTCCAGTATACAGGCCCAGTCTGGCAACAGAAAGCAGGATCTCCTGGGAGGGCCGGATGCTGGGTCAGGAAGAGAGGAAAACAAGAACGGAGATAGAGAAGAGGGGTAGAGATATACATGGAAGACATGAATCCGTCTGTGTGTGTGTGTTTGTGTAAATGTAAAAAATGGATGCATCCTCCACCTCCTGCTGCATCAGGTATTTGTCTGGCATATGGGAATCTCTCTCTCTCTCTCTCGCAAACACATACAAACATGTATGCATGTGGGGGGAGACTGAGGTAGATTTTGATTTATACATCCGTCTTTACGTGCTGTGTGTATATATTTTTGATATTATACATCAACATTTAATGGCAGCAGGACGGTGGGAGCGCCGCACATTTTTTCACCTTGGTTTGAATGCACCAGATCTGTCACTACATGGGGGGTAGAGAGAATGTCACGGAGGAGGTATGTCTTTCTTCATCGTATCCATCCACATAGTATTTTAATTGGGTTTTCTTTTCACTGGAAAAAGAGGGAGAACAGAGGTGAGAGGGGGGATGGATCATGAAGCGGCGGAGGGGGGAGAAAACGCGCTGCTCTGGGTTTCCATCTTCACCTCCCCAGCTATGCCGCCTCATCACTGTGGCCCTCGCAGTAACGACGCTCAGACACACACACAGCCACGCACATGCAGTCCAGTTGGCCCTTAGTGTTCGTATTGAACCTCGCTGCACAATGGTGCTGCTGACATTCCTTCTGTGTTAGATAAGGCCGCTTCATAGAAACATAATAATACTGCTAAACCTGAACCGTCTCCCAGAGACTGTCAACACCACCTCAGCAACGGAGACACTGATTGAGCCTGGGAAATAGGACAGAGAATGTCTGCAGAGACACTGTGGACGTGTGCGTGCGTGTTGGTTAATACAGTATATGTTTGTGTATAAATATATGTGTGAGCGTGCATGTGCATGAGTATGTGTGCGTGCGTTGTATGTTGATGGTTGATGTACAGGTCTGGAGGGCAAACGCTCCAGGCTGCTCTCGTTAAGAACCTGTCAGTCATCGGCAGAGAGGAACCAAAAGGAGTCCAAATCGCAACACTGAGCCGCCGTGTGTGTGTGTGTACATGTGTTTGTGTGTGTGTATGAAATGCATTCAGCCACTTGGCTACTCCCCAAAAAAAAAAAAAAAAAAAACAAGCCAGGAGGGAAATGTGAGCGAATGAGGGAAGACTGAAGTGAACGTGAAGCCACACTGCCCTCCAGTGGTTTTGAGTTGCCTCACCGCTGCACTGACATTGTGAAAGCGGAGACTTTGGTGATTGAGGAAGACGGAGAGGAACTAGTCCGTGGGGCAGAGTTGAGTAACTAGAAGAAATAAAGAAGAGTTTTAACTTAAAGGTGTGGCTTCATGCGTACGGATGCACAAAGTTGCTCTACGTTATCATCTGCAGTATCAGAGTAAAGAGCAACAGACAACACACAGGAAGGACAAAGGGGAAGTGTAAAAGCCATTCTGACTATGAACTCTTATCACAGTTCGTCTGAGACATGCAACTGTGTATGTATGTTTCACTTAGCCTCTCATAGCAGAGACAGGCAGAAATCAAAACTGGATACTGGGATTGGCCCGGTTTTGATTATTACTGTGCACTGCAACGCAGCACAATAAGAAGAATCTTGAAATGTTGTTAGAACCGTTGACTATAGGAAACACGGCTACTGACTGTCTGTCACTTTTGGTCATTTCATCAGATTTTATCTCAAGTCCTTTCCTCAGTCTAACTTTATCTAAACGTCTTTCACAAAGCTGAAATAATGATGAGTCATATATGGCAGAAAAAGAAAAAGTTTTTAACAACCATTGACTCTTGTTGTGAAAGACGGCAGGTCTGCCACTGAATAGTTGCTTGGTTCTGTGTTTAGCAGACTTTAACAGTCAAATTTGACTTTGAATGCGAAAACATGCAGAAGCTAAACGGAGCGAATTGCAAAACGACAGCATCTGAAACCTCCAGCCCACATACACAGAGTAGGTGCACCGTGCAAGGATTGCATGTGCCTTGCTGCAGAGCGTGCACACCCTGCGATCCATTTATATCTCACCTCCCTGTGGTCACAGCTGTGACTGCACAGAGGAATCAACAGCAAACTACAATAGTCGTTCTGTAACCTCCTCTAATGTCCTCATGCCTCTTTGTTCACAACCCTGGGAAGACAAGACGGCATTAGATGATTAAAAAGAAATAAACAAATGGGAAAGTGAGCCAGGAAATGAAGCTACAGTAGATGAAACATCTGAGCAACATCCAACATAATAGAAGCTGAAAAAAAAAGAAATTGGGGAAGCTGTGACACAATTTCTCATTCAAACCACACCCCCTCGTCCAGCTACACTACATAAACATCCAGCACCTAAAATAGAGACCTATTCACTTACTGTTAACTGCATTAAGCAAGTAAGTGAAAACGAGCTGCTCTCACTGTTTCTGACTTAACTTAATTTGTTTATTTATTTACTGTTTGACTGATAACTTGCAAATCTTTACAAGTTTTATATTAACACGGGGAATTTACCTACAGTAAACTGAGGTCCGATCAGTATTTCCCCTAAAGCGAACTAAGGAACTTCTGTCATGTGGGAGGAAAGACGTTGTCTAGTTTCCCTTCACCTTGTAGCTTCACCGGTTTGCCTGTGACGGATGTGAAACGGGGAGTTACTGAGGAGGAATTCACTAAAGTAAATTATTTTATGAAGCTGAATTTGCCGCACTTGTTTCTTGTTTGGTCAAAATGTTTTACTATTCATCTAATTAGCGTCTTTACTTCAGTCAGACCTGAAGTAGCTGAGCAGTGAAATAAAAACTCAACTTCCGAGTAGCATCACATCCAGCACTGCTTGTTACATGTTACAGCTCTATACCAGCCTTCACTTTGTTAGCACCACATCAGATGCCCTGCAGATTGAATGACTTACTAATCAACTAACCAAATCATCACACAAACATACACACAGCGATAGAGGAAACACACATGAGAGTGATAGCAGTTATCTTGTGTTATTCCCTGCAAGACAAATACGTGTGTCCCCAAATGA
Organism: Macropodus opercularis; assembly: GCA_030770545.1. Taxonomy (NCBI): domain Eukaryota; kingdom Metazoa; phylum Chordata; class Actinopteri; order Anabantiformes; family Osphronemidae; genus Macropodus; species Macropodus opercularis. The sequence continues at coordinate 6,903,517 of CM061092.1, forward strand.
ATGTCAGAGGAGACAGCAAGGAGCTGAGTCCACAGTCCAAACACACACCTTCAGGTTAACTGTCACCTGTAAGTGTGAACGTGACCGTTTGCCTGTCTACATAGAGTAATGTCTGAGTTTTAGGCAGGTGTGAAAAAATGCTGTAAACAAAGAACGCTTTCAAAAACTGCATTCTCATAAATGAACAAAATGCAGTGAATGAACGAAATCAAATCTATGTTTGGTGTCACCACCCTTTGCCAAAACAGCAGCAGTTCTTCTAGGTTCACTTGCACAGTTCCTGAAAGAATCTGCTGGTAGGTTGTTCAAACATCTTACTAAACTATCAGATCTCAGATCTTCTGTGGATGCAGGGTTTCTCACATCCTTCTGTCGCTTCATGTGATCCCAGACACACTGATGATGTTGAGATCAGGGCTCTGTTGGGGCCATGACATCACTTCCAGTATTGACGTAGTATCACCAAAGATTGATTTGATTTAGATTTTTCTTTTGTTCGCTCACTTTGCATTTTGTAAATTGACAAAAATAAACAATCATTACTTATATTTTTGAAAACATGTTTACAGCATTTTTTCACACCTGCCTAAAACCTTTGCAGAGCACTGTATGTATCTGTATCATAAATAGATCTACTGTAGGTGATGCACCAGCACCTTCCTGACTTGATGGTGTCATTTTACATTTGTCCTCTACTCCTGTTTTCTTCTCTCCTCCCACTTCTTAGGATGGAAGTTACACGTGAGCTTTACATGTCTTTACATAACGTGAGGCTTCTTACTGGTGATTCCTTTGGATGTTTGCCCTTACACTCAAATGTAGATCTCAGTTTCATATGAAGACGCATCAATGCTAAAACCCTTTCAGTCAACAGTCAGTGGACAGAGGACTGAGTTCATAGATCTCTAACTTTTACTTCAGATGAACTGTGAAGTCGGATTTGGAGGGAACATTTAAATCTATTGAAAAAGTCGAATGACGTGCCCAAAGGGACTTCACTTCCTGATCTGCCATCATTCCTGTTTGCTGTTCTCTAGTGTCCACACCAGCTCCAGTCAGAATAGCCGCGTGGCCCTTCTGCTGTAACTTCAGGGAATTCCAACTGAATGTCATTCAGAGACTGTTTTTAGTTTAAGTGACTAAGTCCTTTTGTCAGGCCATGTGATTCTATTTCTAGTCTGTGGTTAGTTTGTGAAACAGCAGTGAAAATCCTGAATGTACAAGCTTAACAGTCAGTTACTGTGTGATTTACACTGATCACAGCATTTATAGGAATTGAATATGCCACATGTCACAGCTTAAAGCTAAGTATGTGCAACAGTTCAGTTCAGCTCACAATAATCAGTCGTAGTTAACGTTACTGACCAGTTTCTGACCCTCAGCTCTTCTCTTGGGTTATTATTATGCCTTTTGTGACTAATTTGAGCTGGCACATGCTCCACCACTCTCTCTTCTTCTCAACCACCTCACTCATGCATAATAGGCTGCAGTAGGAGGTTTACAGCAGTTACCAACACACGTGTCTAACACTTTCAATTTTTGCTAAACAATATCCAAGCTTGAGCCATGATCACTGTTATGATGCATCAATGCGTGACAATGTAGATTAACAATGTTCACCATCTGAAAACATGCTGTAAACAAAGAACGCTTTCAAAAATGGAAGTGTTAAACATTTATTCTCATAAATGAACTAAAGAGAAATCAAGTCAATGTTTGGTGTCACCACCCTTTGCTTTCAAAACAGCAGCAGTTCTTCTAGGTTCACTTGCACAGTTCCTGAAAGAATCTGCTGGTAGGTTGTTCCAAACATCTTGGAGAACTAACCTCAGATCTTCTGTGGATGCAGGGTTTCTCACATTCTTCTGTCGCTTCATGTGATCCCAGACACACTGATGATGTTGAGATCAGGGCTCTGTTGGGGCCATGACATCACTTCCAGTATTGACGTAGTATCACCAAAGATTGATTTGATTTAGATTTTTCTTTTGTTCGCTCACTTTGCATTTTGTAAATTGACAAAAATAAAAATAAATAAAAAGAATTATTTATATTTCTGAAAACATGTTTACAGCATTTTTTCACACCTGCCTAAAAAACACAGTACTGTACATTAAAATGTTTTGATATAATATTAAAAATATATCTTTTAAATTGACAAAGTTCCTGATACTTCATCATGTGTTCTCGCGTTTGTATTCTTTGCGAGAGGCAGCAGTTGTGTCTGTGCGTCTCTTCCAGTAACACTCAGCTAACCTGCCGTTGTCAGATAGTTGTTACGTGCTGAGCGCGCTGAGCTCTGTCTTAATATCAGCTCTGCTCCTGAGCAGGCACATCACATATGAGTGGATTTAATCTGAGATGCAGTAACATGATGATTTTTGTTGATGAGGCACTTCCTGATTACAAGAATTGTGTGCGTAGTATTAGTAGGAAATCCATATTTAGCTCTTCATATTACAAAACCTTGCAAGTTCCTCTTGACATATATTTATATCACACATAGTCTAATGTATGGGTTAAGTTATGGTCTCTACTTGGCTGCTTTTTGCTTGTGTTATTTTCTTATAGGCTACTTGCATAAAAAAGATGTTTCATCCCTCTTCACATCAGCCCACCACCCGATGTTAGAGTCACTGTCCCAGGAGAGCTTCTCTTCTTCTCTCCTTTCTCTTTTATCCTTTATTTTCTTGTGTATGTAAACAGAAGTAAACCATTTTGAGCTTTAAGGCAGTGCACAATGATCAAACACACCAGCACGATCAATGACTTTGAAGAGATCTGACATCCCGTATAAATGTGTTTCAGACAGAAGCAACGGCAAAAAAAGAAATGCACTTCTGGAGCCAGTGGCCACATGTTTTCTCTTTCTGAAGACAGAGAGATAAAGCAGAGAACAACGTTTCAGAACAGGAAAGGCTGCATTTCTAGCCCTGCATGCCACATTGCTAACTGCTCGTGCATTTTGCCTACATGTTCCAGCATTTGTAGGCCTGTAAGCTGAAGCACAGGGAGGAGTCAGCGAGGACGAAGACGAGCTCGAAGAGGGTGCACTGCAGGGAGTCTCCTGTCTCACACAACATTTGTCACAACGTGAAGTTTTGCAGCAAAATGGATCAGAAATGAGCCACAAAGAGAACATTCACACTTTTTAACAGTCTGTCAGTGAAATTAAATGGTGCAATTAAAAACAATTAAATACAATTATTGTAGAAATAAAGACAAAAACAGTCCATATTTACTAATTTGTCAAACACACCAATTAAACCTAAAAGCTTCAAACAGTTGAGAAGTCAGTGGTTTTAACACTTGAGCAAAAGCAAGTGGAGGGTAGTTGAGCGAAGACTTCCTGTTCTTGGTGGCGTAGCTGAAATGAAACTTCCTGTCACTAAATGTTAAGGTAAAGACTTTACTGGTGTGACATCGCTCCTGCCTGACTCTGAAACCAGCAGCAGCGTCTAAGGGTTTGGGCAACAACCAGGAAGCTGCGACCACTGATAAGACCTACTAAAACTTATGTAGCTTAAAATAAGAGCACGTGTTTACTTGTAGAATTTCGTGAGGGTTTGGAAAAACGACTCCAGTTTGGCACATTGGTGTCTGCAGTAGGACTAAACCGTGGTGTGTGGCCCTCCACACCCCGACGCCTGGATATGGCAGAGCTCAGTGCTCTCAAGATCCTGCTGCTCTGGGCTGGAATCATTGGTTTGACCAGATGTAAGTACTCGTTTGCAAACTTAACAGAGGGAGCTTCCTCGTGAATTGTCGATGGGGAGGACGTTTCCGTGTGCGTGCCATGTCAAAAAATATACTAAAGTCAAAAAATATACTAGAGTCAAAAATGTTCTTTTAAATAATCTGTAAATCAGAAAGAAAGTGATGAGGTTTCTCATTTGAAACCTGGGTGTAACCTTGAAACCGGAGTTTATGGGAAATGCTTTTGACACAAGTGAAAGACTTTAGCAAAACTTGTCAATTAGTTTTTTTTGACAAACATCACCAAACTAGAAAATAATCACTTAAAGAAGAAACTGAGAGCGGAAATGCCAAGCTATTGTGTATCACGCCTTCAATCTTGCGCTTGTGCTACTTCGCTTTTCGAAAACTAGAAAAAGACGGTGCGAGTACTTGATGTGAGAAGCTGAAGAGTGACAGGTCTGTGAGGCCTTCTGGTGAAAGATTAAACACTTACGCTCAATCAAAGGCTGCTGTTAATAAGCACAGGCTCTAAAAACATGCTGCCTTTTGTACCAAAGCTTTGGGAATTTTAGCAATGTTTCTGTTCTGCTTTAACATTTGTTGCGTGTGTGTGAGTGTATGTATGGGATGAGGCTGCATGTGGGGGGAGATGACATTTTGGGGTGTGTCCCTGCAAGCTTCTCTCTCGTTTAAGTGTGTGTGTGTGTGTGTGTGTGAGACGCCTCTAGCATCACGCAGACTTGTGTTGCATGTTCTGCTTTTTTGAGCTTAGACGTGTGTTCAGATGAGCTGAAATGAGCCCACTTTACTGTTCATCTTCAGTCAGGGTCAGTGTAAACAGCGTTTGTCAGGTCAGCTGCCAGGTGAGTCGTCACAGTACGACCACGTCAACAGACACTTTGCTATATTTACATCTGTCACTTTCTACTCCCGGGAACAATTCAACAAAATACAAAGGCACCAATAATTCACCATATGAATATGACTTTAAATGACTTAAATGAGTGTTGATAGTTCATAGCTAATCTAAACATTTATATTGTTACTACAGATTCATATTTCAACAAACCATAATAAATATTTAAAGTATGATCGCATCTATCTAAACTAAAATAATGCAAATAATAATGCAGCCAAAGTAGGAAACTGACAGACTGTGTACTTCACTTCAAGCAACCATCAGACCTCTACAATATCTGTCCATATGTAAATGCTTCTACAATATTATTTAATATTAATATTAATTATTATTCATAAAGGAAACGTGGCACTGAGACAAATGCTTTTTCTTGTGAGTTAGTTAGTGAGTATTTTTACTTTTGTTACCTAAATACGCTTACTGTAATATTATAATAGTTATAGTATTGTTAACATTATACTATTTGTATGTGCTGTTATGTTACTTAATTTTTTTTATCAAATATAAAAAGAAAATAAACGTCTCTTAAACGGAATTATCTTTCAAAACAGACCTGGACAAAATGTGGAACCAATGAAACATGGCTGACACGTGCACAAGTTACCATAATGTTAATATACAGCAGACCATAAAAATGCAAGAGTTTCGGTCTTTATGTAGGATTAGAATAAAGGTTGGTTCAGGTCTGCCCTAAAGGCCGAGCGTCCTGCTGATCGTTAAGAGGCAGATTTTCTGGATCCATGGAGCTGTTTGATCTGAACGTCGACCACTTCCGTGTTCCATTCTGAGCTGTCTTCATTTCCTGGCAGAGCAGAGCCGACGAGCTCGGCAAGCAGACTGAGAGAGCACAAGTAAATGACTTGAGAATTAAGAAAAGGGGAAGTGCAGCGTGTAAAATGAAGAAGTGAGGTTAGAAATATGCTGCACATTAAAGCAGTTTCTGGGAGGAGGGGGACGCTGCTCATCACAGCAGCGGAGGATGGTGCTCTGCGGTCAGGGTAAATTATCAAACAAAGTAGAGATTGAAAAACCTGATAAAAGCGGAAACTCACACACGAGAAACAGATCCGAACACTGCATCAGCCCTTTTCCTGAATGCCAGACAATTAATGAATTCAGGGACGGCTCTGATTGTCTCTAAACTGTGGCTGTTGTCTCGTTTGCACAGCTTTGTCTCTGTGGTCGTGTCCCTTCTCTCTCCTTCTCTCTTAGCTTCGTCACGCTTGGGCAAAGCTGTTGTGAATTTCACACTTTCATTTTACACTCTGCACCAAAGACCCTGAAGCAGATAAGAGCGAAACTTTTGGCCGTTTGACCATAAGAATAAACTAAAGCCTGAAAGAAGCAGAACTACAGCGTTTCTCTCTCTGTGGTTCTTATTAGGACAATGAGACTGTGGTCGTGTTCCACTGCGTTGAGTGAGGCCAAAACTAGTTGTGATCTAGTTTACTTATATCTGGAGCATTCATAGAACACAATGGCATCTGTCAAACCTCACACTGAAACCATTTAAACACTCACCGCAAAACTAATAGAGAATGTACAGGGGTTGTGTGAAATGATGAAATGTCACTGCAGAGACTTGCACCTCTGCTCAGCCTGGAGCAGAGCGCGCCAAACCACATCCTGGCACTGTTTGTCATGTTACTGCCGAGCGTAGCAGCAGACACACTTAACCACGCAGCTTACTCTTAGCTCGTATAGTTACAGTTGATATTATTGCACTAATAGTGTATTTGTGACTTTGGTTACTATTAACTAAAATGAAGTCTACATCTAACTTGTGCCTCAGCGTGAACCAGCGCTCCAGCCAAACTGAAACCAGTCTTAGTTTGAGGCAGCTCTGGGTTTTAGTGCAGGGCAGGAAATAGCGGGTTTTTTTTTTTCTGAAATAGCAAGTGTGGCTGTTTGCCATGTCGCCATAGCAACCAGGTTGCACAGCACTGCCTCATGCAGACAACGATTGCCCTGATATTGACTGATAAGAATTAATAACATTCAACTACTGGAACAACTTGTGTTAAAAGGAAAAACGGTTGAAGACTCATTTCTTTCATTGTTTTCTCTCTTGTATTTTCAGGTGACAGTAACAATACCGGTGAGTGACAACACAACATTTTCTCTTGTTATAAAGAATAAAATGTTTGATGCTGATTATGCCTCCATAAATAGCTTGAGCCACACCTTTACCTCTGAAGTATGACAAACCAGCAGAGAACCCAAAACCTCACCTTTCTAAGGTTTAGCACTGGGATAAAATGCACTCACGCTGTTCTTTCCCTTGGAATCCAGACACCACCTTACCCACAAGCATCACTACCAGACATTCTCCTTCAGCTTCAGCCTCACCTACAAGCATCACGTCACCAACTGCCCTCAAACCTCCAGTCACCACATCATCTCTCACCTCCTTCTCCTCAGATCAGACAGTTAATGTAACCACGTCGCCTGGTAATGCATCCAGCCTTGCTTTACACTTCTCTTAGCCATGATAGCAGTTCACTCGGTGTGATGAGATCGTAATAAGGTATAAAAGCATTTGCTGATTGTCTTTAAACTGACCGAATACAAAGTAATGTACATGTAATGTACATTGATTGGTGCTGGTTGACTTACATAATAATCCTGTAAACGTTGACTGTTCTGCTTTTAAATGCAAAGTAACAATGAGCTGCAGCAGATTGTTTTAGCATCGTGTCAGGTATGACTGTCGGCGGTAAAGCAGTTCTGTGTGAGGATGACCTTCAGCTTGCTCTTCATCTTGCAGCCAATACTACACTCACCTCAACTGAGGTCTCACCTACAAACGATCCATCCAGCATCAACAGCTCTCACACGCAAGTCAGCATGACAGTGACTCCTACAACCAAAGGTTGGAACCTATTATTTTGTTGTGTAGGACAATGTGCTGACTAATTTATTACAGCCAATGCAGGAGTCACCCTCAAACCTCCACTCACCTCAGACTCACGTTCTAGCCCCATTCATCCAGGACTGGTCTAGTCATGGTTCCAGGTTTGTCCTGATTGTCCTGATTGTCCTGCTTTTAGATTATGTTTTATTGGATCGATTAAGTTTAAGTGTAGCAGCCATTGGTCTGTTGTCAAGATGTAAAAGAACTGGTCTGATGTTTTCCAGACATGCACATGTGGTGATTTTCCATCCTGTAGGAACTAGCGTTGTGATGTTTTGTCTTCCCTGGTTTTTTTTCTTGGCATACAGAACTACCCGCCTTACCTCCAAGCACCTCCACACATTCCCTTTTCACTACAGTAGGCAATGTTTCTGTCACCTCCTCACCTCCACGCACCTCCAACTCAACAGCCGCGCCCTCACCCACACTCACTGCGACAGCGCCCTCCTCACACCCCTCCCGTCAGGCACAAACGCCCGCCTCCACGTCTGGTAATGCATCCAGTCTGACTTTTTATACGCCAGGTTAGCAGAACATTGAATGTAATGCTGTATCGTGCGAGCATCATGTCAGGTAAGGCTGCTGGCAGTGAAGTGTTTCCGTGTGAAGATGACGTTTAACGTGGTTTTCGTCTTACAGCAAACATCTCTGAGCCCACACCTGCATACTCTACATCCAGCAGTTCAAACACCACTCAAAACCAAACCACAGCTGCAGGCACGCAACCCAACACCACAGTGACTCCTACCACCAAAGGTTGGAATGATCTCATGTGCATGGGACTGTACCTCATTTACGGTCAAATACAGTCGCTTCAGCGCGGCTGAGGGTGTAGGTTGCCCAGAAATCCCTGCCTGATGAGCCCATGTAGTGTTTTGGATGTTGTCTAATCATGTGTGTAATGTTTTGTTTCTGTTCTTCCACTGCATCCTGTAGCTCCAGCTTCTATACAGTGTGAGTATCAAATGTAAACAATCTGTCTTGAGGTCAAGTGTCTTTTAAATAGTTATTTAATATGTTTTCACAGTGAGAATATACTTATCTTCAATACAGGAGAGGTTGTTTCAGATTGTTATCAGTTTCTTCATGTTGCTGTAACTAGGTCTGTTGATTTTCTGTGCAGGTTCTTACACTGTTAAAGCGTTCAAGTCTGGCTTCCAGTTTAGTATAACAAACAATGCTACTGGTACCTACACCATAAACCTCTCTGAAGCAGGACAAAGACCAGGACATAGACGGTCCAATCAAACCACACAGTATGAAATCCTCCACCTGAAGCCCTGTACTGAATATGAGCACACTGTCACATTTAAGAGTGGCACTGTCAGAATAACATGTAATGGCACTAACAAAACTAGGACAAAAGACCTGAGTGAGTAAAGAAAATGTATTTAGTTTTAATACATCTTTCTTTCTTAGTTTCTTACATTTTATTCACTGTGTATTTCAGGAGAAAACGACATTGAAGTTTCAAATTGCAGCCCTGGATTTATTTGTTACCGTAGTGACTGGAACATCACCTCTTCACTATCATCATTAAATGACAGTTACAATGTTACAACTGAGCGATGCAATGGTGACAATAAAATCGTCTGTGTGAAACTTAAAGAGGAAGACTTTTGTTCAGATTTCAAAACAACCATCAAATCAAAAAACTGTGTCGGGACCGTTCACATCACCAGAAGAATTACTGTTGGTATGTATGAAAAAATCACTTTTTACTTTTAAATACATGTGTTCTGGACATAATTTAATCTGTAATAATTTGTGTTTTTTCCACAGATTTCTTGGGTTCAAAAAACATCGACCTTACTAAACCCACTAACCTTCCTGCAGAAGTAAAACCAGAATTACCTCCAAACTGTAAAAGCCCCACCTTTACCTACACCTGTAGGAGTGAGTGAAACCACTACCAGACTTTGATTGGATATGTTAACGTACCTGTAGAAATAGGCTGAGTTTGAATCTGCAGTTTCCTGTTGATCTAAAAGTGAAGCAAAAGTTATGAACGTAGTTAATGTGTTGCTTCATGAATCCGTTTTATTTCACCTCTAATATAAAATGTCATTCACTACTGGAAAAGCACTGACGTGTGAATAAACACCAGTAAGACATGCTGTTGCCGTTTTGTCTCCTCAGATCAAAATAAATCCATTGTGAATTCGACCGATTGGGAGCCATTCACTGATTACACCTGTAGTGGTTTGATCACGGACCACAACGTGACCGTAAACACAAGAGATATTAACTTCAAGGTTGACTGTGGTACGTTCATGTTCGCTTCACCTCAGTCAGTAAAAGCTTGTGTCCTCTCATACTACAGAGTCAACAGAACTGCACTGTATACTCAGCGTAGCGTTACACATGTCTGATGTTCCAACAGATCTCACAATATCCTCAACGAACACCTCTACCAATACCTCCGTTGTGCTGAGCTGGACCACAACAAGTAACAACTGCCCAAGTAACATCAATCGACAAAAACGTTTGACGTATGACTGCAGCTGTGATCGCTGTAATAATAAGAACCATCATCTCCAGCGTAAGTTAAATGGTTTAATAGCTGTTATTATTTTAGTCTTTGCACAGTCCTTTTGAGCCAGCATTAGTTAGTTATTAGTTTCAGTATGCTGAGCTATGAAATCAGATCACTTTCCATGTTTGATATTCATTTTTTCCATCCTGCTTAATTATTAGTTGTCTGTCTCTGGGTAGACTGTCTGTGGTACAGCTTCCCCTGCATGTCAGTTAGCGCCATTATCCTGCTACGAGGAAGGTTTTAGATTACAGGCAGGCATAGGTTTACCACCTATGAATAGACAATATTAACCGGTTCATTCCATCTATTGTTATTTAATTAGAGACAGTCTGCTGTTGTATTGTCGCATATTTAGTGTTTGTTATTTTTAGTTAAATAAAACAACATAACGGTTTGTGAATCTTTACAGAAAATAAATTACAAGAGTGTTCTTTTGAAAATTTACAACCATTCACCAATTACACCTTTACAATCCACCCAAAATACGATGGCAAGGACCTTTACAAATCACAACCTGTTATGGTGACAACTGAAGCTGGTGGTAAGTGTCAAACTATTTATACTTTATATTATTAATTATAATAATATAATTATTAATTGATTGACTAATGCCACCTATTTGTTAGGCTTCTTGACTTAAAAAAAAATAGTTCCATTACATATTTGTATATAACGTAACTGCACTGTATGTCTTAATTTTCTTACAGTACCATCAAAAGTCAAGGATCTGAAGGCAATCGTCCAAGAGCAAAATACCATCATAGTCAAATGTCATGAACCAACAAAGTTTAATGGACCTAAAATAGATAAGCCATATAGTGCAACTCTTTATGGTGATACCAGGATACAGACACTTAAAAACCCGACATGTGACTTTAAATTCGAGGGTCTGAGCTACTCCACAAGCTACACAGTGAAGGTTTGTTTCTTCCTACTGGTTATTCACAAAATATTCCAGTTTCATTCCTCTTATTCCTTCAAACTAATGAAGGATTTTTCTGTCTTTCTAGGTGACAGTTTCCAATAGACATTATACAAGTAAGGCTGAGGAAGAACATGTTAACACTCTCTGTAAGTGCTGTTTAAATTCATCCCACAAATTGTCTCACATTGAGTTGTGACAAAATCATTTCTATGCATTCAACATTTAATCTGAAAGAACATTTTTCACATTCTTTTTCTCATAACTATGCTTTCACAGATAACGACAAAGCAGTTATCGGTTTTCTCGTCTTCCTCATCATCTGCACGTCGGTGGCTCTGCTCTTTGTCCTCTACAAGATCTACATTCTGAAACGCAAAACGTCCAAGTAAGGATCACTCTCTGTTTTAAACTGCAGCCTTGATTCATGCAGACCAGTGTTATTTGAGTTAAACTGTGTTTCAGGCAGAAATTCATTGTTTTCATTAAATGCGTTGTGTGAATTTCACATCATTCTGTTCTTTTTTACAGCGATAGAGATGAAAGCCTTGTGCTTATTTCACAAGGAAGTGAGTGCGTTTTTGTTGTTCCTCTTGATTTTCTTACACCAGATAAATGTGTTGTGTAAATGTCACATTTGGCAGCTGCTGTTTTTAATTCATGGCCTGTTGTAAGGTGTAAAAGCAGGAACATTTTGACTGAGTGTCATTGACGTCAGTCTTTAAACTGACTCTCTCCCTCTGGTTCGCTGTAGACGATGAAGACAACCTGTTGTCTATTGAGCCGATCGCTGCTGAGGTCCTGCTGGAGACCTACAAGAGGAAAATCGCGGACGAGGGAAGACTTTTCCTGGCTGAGTTTCAGGTAAATGTACTACATGGACGTGTAATTATTTTTGGTGTCAGACAGGGGACATCTAACAAAGTCAGTCTCCTCTATCTGCTGAAAACATCATGTCTTGTCTCAACCACGGTGATGACTCACCAACGGGGTGATTGTGGAGAATAATTAACACCTGGTATGATGGTATGATTTTCTGTCTTCAGAGCATTCCCAGGATTTTCTCAAGGAACGTGGTAAAAGAGGCCAAAAAGTCCTGCAATGCCCCCAAGAACCGCTACGTGGACATCCTGCCATGTGAGTGAGCGTCTGTCCAGCATCACAAAGCTTTAAAAATGAGCCACTGAGCAGATGAGGACTGTGTCGTGTAGTGTAACACGCTGTAGAAGCTCGGCTGCTTCTGTAAAGTTGTTTATTTCTGTCTTCAATCAGATGATTATAACCGTGTGCCGCTGGCAACAGGAAATGGAGAACCAGGATGTGACTACATCAACGCCAGCTTCATTGATGTACAGAAAAAAGACACTTCACACTGTCTCTACTTTGTTTTTACAACAATTTAAAATCATTTATTCATAAGAGTCAAAACAATGCCAAAAGGCAACTTTGTTTGTTGGAGCCACATTTTTACAGATTGTCTATTTATTATTGTTTTCTTACTTCAGGGGTACAAGGAGTCCAAGAAGTACATTGCAGCGCAAGGTAAAGTTCTGTTACCTTACTTATGTACTCACTCAGTGCTGTACAGGGTTTTAAGCTAACAATGTATGTACTGTATGTATTGTGTGGGGCACAGGCCCAAAGGACGAGACTGTGAGTGACTTCTGGAGGATGATTTGGGAACAGCAGTCCTCTATTATCGTCATGGTAACCCGCTGTGAGGAGGGAAACAGGGTGAGGTTCACGCATTCAGTAGCATTATCTGTATCTGCCTGTTGGTCTTTTAGTTAAAGTAGATTAGCTGTCGCTCACTGCTTCGCGTGTTTCGTCTCAGGTCAAGTGTGCCCAGTACTGGCCGACGCCAGACAGAGAGACGGAGATCTTCGAGGAGTTCATAGTGAAGCTCAACTCAGAGGACTACTGTCCAGACTACATCATCCGTCACCTCAGCTTGACTAACGTGAGTCTCTAAAAGTAGAAGCCAGCATTTGTTGATCTTCATATCAATAACTATCCATAATTCAAAGATGCGTATGTGCATGTCTGTTACCATCTGTGCACATGTGTGACTGCAGAAGAGGGAGAAGAACTCTGAGAGGGAAGTGACGCACATCCAGTTCACGAGCTGGCCTGACCACGGCGTCCCAGGGGAGCCGCACCTCCTCCTGAAACTCAGGCGACGCGTCAATGCTTTCAAGAATTTCTTCAGCGGCCCCATTGTTGTCCACTGCAGGTTAGTAAAGGCTAAGGCTGAAGACGTGGCAGCACTGCTTGCTCCAGGGTCTCTCATCGCTGAACACAATCTCTACCGTTGATGTGTAGTGCTGGAGTGGGCAGGACAGGCACCTACATTGCCATCGATGCCATGATGGAGGGTCTGGAGGCTGAGGGCAGAGTGGACATTTACGGCTACATAGTCAAACTACGCAAACAGAGATGCCTCATGGTTCAAGTAGAGGTAAAGTATCGGACTTGGTTTAAGGTGTTTGTAGTCGAGTGGTAATTTGTACATTTGCCAAGGATTGTAACTGTCTGTCCTCTTCACGTAGGCCCAGTACATCCTGATTCACCAGGCTCTGCTAGAGCATCACCAGTTTGGAGAGACTGAGATCGCGCTGGCCGAGCTCCACAGCTCGCTGAACACACTCAAACAGAAGAACTCCAGCAACGAGCCCAGCCTAATGGAGGACGAGTTCGAAGTAAGGACTTGTACTGCTCATCTCAAAAGCAGTGCATGATGGGAAGCTGATGGAGATACCGTAATAAGAAATCAGTCACAGCACTTAATATTTTACTGTAAATTACTAAATGAGGAATAATTAATAATAAGTTTTGCATTTTAGAGAATCCCAACGTACAGAAACTGGAGGACATTTAACACAGGACTCACAGAAGACAACAAGAAGATGAATCGCTGTTCGGATGTCATTCCATGTGAGTTACTATGAGTCCGTGCAGGTGGTTAAATGCTCTAACAGGCTCAACACGACGCTCCCACGCTTAACACCGCCTCATACGGCTTTTAACCTTTAGTTTGAGTCTCTTTTTCTTTGCCTTTTATCACCTTTGTCCTTTCTCACTCTGATTGTGTCTGCCTTCCTCTCTCAGACGACTACAACCGCGTGCTGCTGAAGATAGATGAAGGCCGCAGTCACGAGAGCGCCCCAGACGAGGACGACGAGGAAGAGGAGGATTCGTCGGATGAAGAGGATGAGGACTCCACTAAATACATCAACGCCACCCACATAGACGTGCGTTCCTGTGTCTAGTTTAATTACAACATGACAAGCTGCGTTCCCGTCACGGCGCCATCCTGCCTAACGTATCAGCTGTTGAGGAATTCCTGTTTTTGAATTTTAAATATCATAAAGCTGATGCCAATGTGTGCTGATGTGTGTTTGTGCCCTCGCAGGGCTACTGGGGCCCACGCACCCTCATCGCAGCCCAAACCCCGCTGCCGGACACCGTGGGGGATTTCTGGATGATGGTTTACCAGAAGAAAGTTTCCATTATCGTCATGCTCTCAGACTGCACTGAAGGAGATAAAGTACAGAATCTACAGCCTTACGCTGGTCAGAAATCACACAATCGTATGTGCAGCTACTGTGTTAACTCGCTTGGTTGTCTGTTGTTTTTAGGAGTCTGACTGTGTTTACTGGAGTAAAGACAAGAAGACATTTGGCGAGATTGAAGTTGAGGTGGCGAACACTGACTCCTCCCCAGCTTTCATCTGCCGCAACATGCTGATCCGTCATGTCAAGGTAAAGCCACGTCGCCTGAGCTGTAGCTGTGACCGTGTTTGCTCTGTGCGAACCCGCCTGGTGATCACACGCCGTTTTAAACCCACACCCCTTCTGTCCGCAGAGGAAAGAGAGTCGGCCAGTAAAGCAGTTCCAGTTCCTGAAGTGGGCGGGCAGAGATGTGCCAGAGAAACCTCAAGAGCTCACAGACATGATCAAGAACATCAGGGAGAGCTGTGCCAGCAAGGCACAGAGGAGCGTGCCCATCGTGGTGCACTGCAAGTAAGATAACCTCACGCAAAAGGTCGCATGAGGAGACGTGTAATGGCCAACAGAGGAGCCTGTTTTTTCTTAAAGCAAGGATGAATGTTTCTGCACAGCTTCTAGCTCTTACTTTCCTTGAATGTGAAATTTAAAAACAAACCTCCTGACCTGCCTGAGGTCAAACTGTGTCAGCCGGATCCCACAGTGAATTGCTTTAGGAACATATTGGGATTAGTAACATGTTTTATTGCATCATGTTCCTTTTATTTGTGGGAAATCTCCAATATGTCATTTGACTAAGCACAGATGTAGATGAAGGTGGTGAATGTGACGTTTTTATCTGTGCGTTCCCTCTCAGCAACGGTTCGTCCCGTTCGGGCATTTTCTCTGCTCTGTGGAACCTGCTGGACAGCGCAGAGACTGAGAAGCTGGTGGATGTTTTCCAGGTTTCCAAAACCCTGCGCAAGGAGAGAAAGGCCATGATCTCTAGTCTGGTAAGGAGAGGGGCCTGCGAGGCTGCTGTAGGGACTTAGAGGAGTCTTTATGCACGCAGCTATGTCTAGTTGTGGTAGTTCCTCTCCAGATAAATGTTGTTTCTTTTCTGTAAACATTTTCACAGTGTCAGGTTTACTACAAGCCACTCTGCTGTACTTCTGTATTTACAGTAAGTGTTTCTCCTCTGCCGCCAACAGGAACAGTACCAGTTCTTGTACGATGCCCTTGAAGGCGTCTTTCCTGTGCAGAATGGGGAAGTGAAAGTGGCACAGGCTCCCGCAGCCGACTCTGTTCAGATTGTCAATGAAACCAAAGTTGCAGAGCAGCCAGATGAAGCCAAGCCCCCACAGGCAGCCTGCACTACCGGTGACGACCAGCAGGGGGCAGCAGAAAGCATCCCTCTGGTGTCAGATGAACGGAAGGATTGTGAAAAAGAAGGCCCCACAGAGACTACGCCCCTGGAGGACACCAGCAACGGCCCCACGGTCACCCTGGAGGTGTGAGAGAGGCCACAGGTGCACACATGGCTGTGCATGTAGCTCTGAGTATAAGCGCTTCAGCTGGATGCTTCCTTTTACTTGCTTTGTGAATGTACATTGTAAAGTGTTAACACAGAGTGATGTCAAAATTTGATCATATAGTTTAATATCTTTTTTTCCAAAAATAAGGTTTTATAGATAAGTTATAAATATTTTAGTAATATTTGTTTCAGAATAAATATTTGTGACAGGTGTTTACCATGCTGTTGTCAAACTTAGATGCCAGAATTAACTGATAAGAGGTTCTTAAATATACAGTGTTATATTCGACTATCAGTTCTGATGAACTTCAGGATGTTTTTTATGCTACTGTTTTACGTTTATGTCAGGGGTCAGCCTGAATCCATTATTCATTTCAATCAAAATGTTTTAGGAGTTATTTCATCCACGGATAAAAATAGTTAAAATAAGAGTTTCATTCATGCACTGTACTTACTTACTAACCATTTTAAATGTTTTTGTCTATGTTTTGTCTTTTATAAAATATTTTTAAAGCTCTTGAAACCTGTTTAATCAATCAACCTCTGACTGGTTAACTGAGGAAACAGGTTGTCATCACTGAGTGACAGGGTCCTACGTGATCACTTATAGTTTATCGTTTCACACTGATTACACTGCCACACGTCATTCACCAGTTAATCACCCAGAGCAAACAGTTCAAACAGCATCTGTAATCAGTTTCAAAGGCAAACACAGACAAAATGTAAGACACCAACATGTGAAATAGACAGAGTCCTTCAGTTCAGGACACTCAGCAAGCGATCAGTTTCTGTTCTCTGTTCAGAGCTGCATCTTCAAGTAACTGCGTGGCTTTCCTTCTATGGTTTCTCCATATCTCTAAAAACTGATCGAAGTACAAGGTAAAAAAGTTTGTTCTATGTATAAAAAACATCAAACAATTAAAAAACGAAAGTCCTATCAAAGCGTGTGCTTTGTCTACAAATGCCAAATACTAAAGCAGCGTTTTAAAGAGTTTTCTACCTCGTATAAACACCTGGAGTATTACAATATTGTAAAAACACAGTATGTAAGCTACTGTACGTGCAGCTGGCTGACCGACGACATCCCATCAGTGTCACGCGCTCTGCACTTAGTGGGACAGTGACATCAAGTGCAGCTCTATTGTGGAAGAACTGGTAGTGTGTGTATCAAAATATCACTACGGTAATATGTGACAGCTTCACGTCTCAGGTAAAAGATCATTGCACTTCAGCTTAGTTTCGATGAGAAATCAATGATTGTACATCATTATCGAAATGCAGCTTTGAGACTTCTTTTCTTTAAGTTGCAGCAGAGTCACAATCCTCCTCCTAATAATAAACTCAACACTCATGTGACTTGTGCTAAATCTTTGGCGCATTCTGTCCACGTACTCTAAAGCTGTGATTCATTGCTCAGCTGCTGCTAATGTTAGGATGCAGTTCCCTGAACCCTAGGTTCTTTAGCTGAGATTTGTTTTCTCCTTCAAAAGCCGAGGAGCAATTGCCCACAAAATAATGTTCTACTAGAATAGCTACCTGTAGTACAGGAGGTAATGACAGTCCTCCTCTTGTAAACGTCTGATGCGTGAAGCAAAATAATATTCATGAATGTTCTCTTCTACGAGTCACTGAAGAACAAAAAGGCCCAGAAAGTCATTTGAATAAACACTGTGCCGTTTTTAAAACTCTACCACAGTTCAGCAGTTGTGCTTTTGAACTGGCTAAACTATGAATGAACCTGTCCGGGAGGTTTGACCCGTTGTTCATTGTGACCCTCACACTGAAAGCTGTGTGTTACTGTGTCGTTTGCTCCATTGGCCCTAACATCACTAACCCGTAGCACTTCAAGGCACAACCACTTCTTCCCTTCTGCTGGACGGCGAGGGCTGGCGTCATTACATCATAGGACCTCATTTTTCTTTCAGCTGGTATGGCCGACATATCAGGACTTGGACTTGTTCCTGCTCTGCATCCAGCCCAGAGCTAAGCTGTTCATCTTAAGCGTCAATGGCTACAGCTTTACAGCTCATGGCCTGATGTTTGCAACACCCACTGGAAGTTTCAGCTCTGGTCCTTATTCATTTTTGGCTCTGCTGTCTGGCTCTTCGCTTGCGTGTCCGTTTCAGGATGTTTGCCTGGCAGTTTCAGGGCGGGCCTGGACGGGCTCGGGCGCAGCCTTGGCGCTGTCAGTCAGGGCTTTGGCCGTCTCTGGACGCGCTCTGGACTCCTTCTTTGGCGGTGGAGGGTTGGCGGGCTCCCAGAGCAAAAACTCATGCAGGAGTGTGTTCACAGCATCAGGACACTCCATCATGATCATGTGACTGCCGTCCTCCAGGACCTTCAGAAAAGCCATCAGGAGGATCTGCCCACAGAAGACAAAGGAAATAAAACCAAAATATTCACTCATTCGATTCTGATTCTAGGTTTTGGTTGAGGCGATGGTTGCAGAAGGTCCTTCACCTCTGCCATGCGCTGGTCTTCTTCAACGGGAACAAACTTGTCGTGCATGCCGTGTATCAGCAGAGTGGGCACCGTGAGCTCGGCGTGGTAAACCTCGTCCCCCTCGGGCCAGTACTGCCCGCTCATCATGGCCCGCAGCACGAAAGACGACACGTTGAAGGCATTGTTCTCTTTCAGCAGCTGCTTCTCTTTGGCACCCTGCCGAGCAAAGCCGGCCCTGAGCGTGGCAGAGCAGAGAAGATGTCACTGAAGAACTGGTGAGCACAGTATCGCATGTTTAGATACTAATCCCGCTCCAGCTTCAAATGATGATGAGAAGACATGATCATTTTATAACAACCTATAAACAGTCAAACATCAACATCAATCAGAAAACATTTCAGACAGTATGCTGTTATGAAAAATCTATGGTAACCATTTCTGTGTCTCTGCTACGATCCTTACTTGAGGAAGCTCCACGCCAGCAGTGGTGAGAGGCAGTGAAGCACACAGGTGGGCAGGTTAAAGATGGAGCAGATGCTGGGCTCCAGGGCGGTGGGACCACCTCCGTTGATCATCACCATCTTGTGGATCTGCTCCGGATACTCGTGTGCCAGGAACGTACAGAACGACACACTGAGGAAGAAGAGGACAGAAGGCAGAGATGCTGTTTGTTCTAGAGCCGAGGGTGAACATGCCGCAGGTGTCTATTATTAGTTTTATTCAACTGCATAAAGTTTAAATATATTGGATTTACAATTATACTATAACAATGTATACATGTATACAGTCTTCAAGTGACATTTGAGCGTAATTTACCCATATGAATGTCCTATGAGAATATTCCTCTTGCGAGCGTATCTCTTGAAGATTAGCCTCATATCCTCAGCCAGGGCGTAGAACGTGTACGCTGCAGGTATCTGTGGTGCTGAGCTGGCTCCGTGACCTGCCAGGTCCGGGGCGATCACCTCGTAGCCCAGCCTGGAAAAGAAGTCCAGCTGGCTTCCCCAAATGTCCAGCGATCCCCCAACTCCGTGGATGAAGAACAGAGCCACATCTGGATGCGTCCCTTTACAGGCTGATATCTTCCTTTCGCAGTCGATGACCACGGTGCGCTTGGGTTTTCGCCTGCGCTTCCTGGGTTGCTGGGATTGGTCAGTCTGTCCAGCGGCAGGTGCTTCTCCTCTAGCTCCTGTGTCAGAGGCCCTGTTCTCGCCAGCTGTGACGGAGTCTGACTTAGCCTCAGGGATGCTGACGGGTGGCGAAGAGTTACAGTCTGTCAGTTCAACCTCAACGCTGCTGTTCGGTTCGGTGTCTCCGTTCTGGCAGTGTTTCAGCTCTGCACTCGCTCTGTCACCCAAGTTCTCAATGAACAGCTGTCCACTGCGATATACCGTGATCTTTCGTTTGCAGCTGACAATCCCCCCCTGCCCGGTGGGTTCCTCCACCACTGACCGGTCAGGAATGATGTGTCGGACCCGCAGGATGCGGCCTGGCTTCACTTCCACTAACTCGTAGCCATCTGCAGCTTCTGAGGTTTCTACAGGAACCACAATGTTGGTTGGCTTTGAGGCGAGGCAGCAGAAGAGACCTTCCATAAAACTGGTCAGCATGGCTGCCAGTCTGGAGAAGAGATATCCATATAAAGAGAGACATGAGCACAGACTGGCAGAAAACAAAAGGCACGTAAACGGTCTCTTTGTCATATGTATTTAGGTCATTATTGAAAAGAACCGTAAATATTAAATAAGGTGTCTATGACCCCTGAAGGTACAGTTAAAAGAGGTAAACAACTTCTCGTGCTTTCACCATCTGGTGTTTGATTACAACCTAAACCCTGGCGACTTTCAGTCAGACGTAGCTGAGCAGCAGCTTCCCTCTGTTTGGCCTTTGCAGGTATTTATAGAGCAGGACAGTAATAGCTTTGCGAGGTAAAGCTCTGCACCATGTGATCGTTCTGCAGCAGCAGTCTGTCAGTCAGCGTCAGGAGTATGGACCAGTGAGCATTCACCAGCCATGGCACGGGCAGAGCGGACACGCAGGGTCTGCAGCCTCTCTGCTGGTGGCGCTCCCCTCCAGCGAGGAGGGGATTATACTCACCGTCCGTCTAAGTCAGCGCAACACAGTCTCTCTGTCCCTTCTCTCAATGAAAACAGCGACACTTTACTCTGGCTTCATTTTCTATACATGTAGCCCACAACATTCCTGCTTTGCGTTCTGCTGTCTGTTAGATGGAATTTCTGTGGCACATTACAATACATTTAATACTGCGAAGTGTATCTGCTGAATAGTCGACCTCCAGTGCTCCTCTGCTGGTCTCTGAACGTGTCTGCTCTTAGATCCTGAAACTGATGAGAGAAGGAAAAGTTCTTCCATTCACTTCCCTTTCAGATTCCCCTGGGACTAAACCGACCACAGCTGATCACACGTCCTTAAGTTGAATAATACAGAGAGATCTTCCATCACTGTGGGAGTTAACAGTACCCCCCCCCCCCTGATATGTTCCATGTTCACACCATATGCCACACTGCCATCATCCCTATTGTGGGTTTGACTCCTGTGGCAGTCAGTGGCTCCATGAGGCTGTTATGTAACGATTCACGCAGGTTGGACACAGTCACAGTGGGAACTATGCCCAGAGAGGAGCAGAGAGAGAAGAGCTTAAAAACAACCACACTATAGGTTCACTTTGATAAACCTGGGGTTAGTTCCCTTCTAGTAGCTGTGTGTTTACCTGTTAGCAACATCTTTGTTAAACACTCGTGTACAGACAGAGAAGCAGCGTTCAGGGGTGTAACTAACACCATAACATGTGAGACATTTGAGACGTCTGGTTCAAAATAAAACAGGTTATTAAAACTACCAATTTACCAAAATTATAAAAGCTTACACACCAGTTTGCAAAAAAAGTTTTCACAAAACATTACAGTAGCTCTCTGTAAGTCAGTAGGTGACCCTCAGGGCCCCATCTATTCATTCACGACACTAGAAAGGACTTGAATGGGCCACACAATGCAGAAAATGACGCTGGTACCTGGATGATTGTTGCTAAATAAAATTAATTTAAATACTGTTATTCCAGATATAGACAGCAATGAACGGTCTGTGATGGTTCACTCCGCGCCCTGACGTTATGCGTCTATCGGCTGTTCGTAAACGGAACAATAAAACAACACTGAATAAAGCAGATTGCCCACCTTTGTCCCAGCAGATATGATCAGGTTGCTGTGGTTTTCTTATGAAGCGTGGAGGAAGCAGGCGCTGTAATCTGTGGCAGTCAATCCAATAATCTAATTTATCTGCTGTGCTGCAGGTCGCCTCCGCATGGCGGCCAGCATCGCGCTGCTGACGCCGTGTCTGCCCCTGGGTGAGAGGTGTATCCACACCTTGCCGGCTGCGGCACTTCGGCTCCGCAGCTCCGCCGGATCTCAGGGTTTTCATTCATCACATGAACCACTACAACCAGGTTTCAGGTTGTGGCTGTGAGGAGCTGCCGCTGTGTGGCGTTAGGCAGCCAGTGGAAATGGAAAAAAACAAACATCTCTACGCATGGACCTGTAATATAAGCAGCTCACGTTTAATTTATTTTAAAACAGATTTACGAGTTTTCGGGTTGTCTTAAAACAGCAGTGACGTGTCCATATAAACCCAAACAACGTCTTACTACCTATAACCTGTTAACCTGCGCGTTCTGGCTATGAACACACAACACCCGGTCCATGGAACCACTGTGACTCAACTTCAAAGGGTGTTTGCTATATAAGTGATGGTGACCAGAATGTGTTGTCCACCGTCTGAAAAAATATCAGCCTCACATTAAATGAACACTTCAAAGCCTTTTTTGGTTCGTTCCTTTTATTTTCCATCCCCACAGAGAGAACTTGTCTCTGTGAGTGTGACACTGTCGAACTCCCCCTTATAAGCAGTTCAGGCAGTGGATTGATACATAGTTTAAAACAATTTTCCAGTTCTCGTTGAAAAGGTTTTCGCAGATATTCCACTTCATCATCATTCCATTCTGCAGCGTCATAAAAAGCTCATGCTGTTGCCATGGCTCTTGTTGCTAGGTAACTATGCCTTAAGGGCTGAAGGAGGCAGGTGCTAGTGAGGTGAGAAGAGAGACCCAGTAAAGGCACTGAGCCATTTGCTGCATTACCGAACTCTCCCTGCAGCTGTAACCAATTAACGTTCCTCCAAAAGTTTCTGCAGATTGAGTGTGATCGTGATGATAAACTCTAGAGATAAACGTGCGTTTGTTTTGAAGCATGAACTGCTGCAAAGGGCCTGACATAGGTTAGACATAGCTCTGTCAATCTTAATAGGAGCTAAATAAATAAAGGAAATCTGAAGAATACATAACTAAGGTCTATTGAATGTATGAACTGGTTTGACAAGTTGACAACACAAATTCCCCGACATCACCAACTCATCAGCTAAAACAGTGACAACGCTGCGTAAGACGCTTTGCTAAAGCCCCAAAACATCAAGTTGGAGAAACATGCGGGCTGTTAAAATATCTTCTGTTGTGCTAAAACCGTAGCTGCTGGTGTTTTATGACGCGTCGAGAGGCGCTTCCCTTGTTACGTTACTGGGCGGGGCTAGTGTTCTGCTCAATGATTTGCTGCGTGGCTGAGATGTGACCACGTGGGAGCAAGGCTAAGCCAATGGGCGCTTTGGAGGTGTGGCCGGGCGGTACGCGTCGTTACCAGCATGCTAGCCGAAGCCCAGTGTAACTATCTTTGCCAACTCATGCAATGACATTGTGAGGAGTATTTTTTTCAGGCACGCTGGGATATAGAATGGAAAGAAGAGCGTGCGTGTAAAGGCCCCTGCCGTCTGTGCCCGGGGAGCTCTACCGGACTGTCGTCCGTTAACTAGCCATTAGCTAGCGCGGCTAATCACTACCTGCCATAACGACCAGCACAACAGACAGCAAGACACGCTACAAGTCGGCGTTTCGACCTTGGACGTTTCTACCATCATCATGGAGAAGGTACATTTTCCACACACCTCACACGTGTAATGCTGGTTTAAGCTGCAGTACAGGCTAAAGTAGTCAGGGGCATATGTCATGAGCGAGCACGCTAACTAAGCTATGGGCTGCTAGCTGCTAGCCACGCCTGCTCCACCGGTGTAGCTTTCCGTTTACCAAGGCCAAGCCGGCAGCGTTTGTTGCTCTGAGGCGGTCACTTAAAGCTGTCTGCCGTACACTCTGTCTGATATCATCACCTCCAGCCGGGGGGTCACTGGGAGAGCAACAGGCCCTGCGACGGTTAGCGTGTGTGGTTGCTACGACGAGGGAACGCCCAGGACTCCGGTCCAGTCATATGCACCCTAGGAAATCCAACATCATACATGTATGTCAGCTAATCTGTTGACAGGGTGTCATGAAAAGCTACAGGTGAATAACCACAGGAGTCTGACAGCGGCTAGGTAATAACAAAGCAGACCTACTGATCACCTCACCCCCTTCCCACAGGCAGACTTCCTCAAAGGACTACCCGTCTACAATAAGACCAACTTCAGCAGGTTTCATGCAGATTCTGTTTGTAAAGCATCTGTAAGTAATGTTTTCTCCAACATACCACAGAGTTTTTTGATGCTTAACAGTTGGCAGAGATATTGCTCAAATCTATACACCAGGTGTCATTTTTCCTGCCTTATGTTACAGAATCGAAGGCCTTCAGTGTACCTGCCAACACGGGAATACCCCTCTGAGCAGAGTGAGTACCCATCTCTGCGTGCAGTCTGGGAGAATAGTTTTCATTTACACAGCAACAAAATGTCATAACTGTTTACTTTAAATGTTTTTTTATTTTGGTTGATCACCGATGTGCTAATTAGATTCACATAAAGTGCCTTTTGTGGAGATTAGCCTATACTCCAATCTTGATTCATCGATGCTCTGGCTGTTTGCTCTACAGTTATTGTAACAGAAAAAACCAACATTCTCCTGCGTTATCTTCATCAGCAGTGGGATAAAAAGGTGAGCACGTTTTTTGTTTTTGAACGGTACGAGGAAGTCACGAACCATAGAACACAGATTAAAACTGTTAGGTTTGTTAATTTTTGTTTTGTGTTGATCAGAATGCAGCAAAGAAAAGGGAACAGGAACAAGGTGAGGGCGACAGCCCAGCACCCCCAAGGAAGATCGCCAGGACAGATAGCCAAGAGATGAACGAGGACTCATAAATCTGCGTTTATGTCTGTAAATGTGTGTATGTTTGCGTACGCAAAGTATAGCTAGCATAAAAAAACAAAGCAAAAGGATAATCCCACCTGAGTAAAGATTTCAGTATGTGCTGTGGCAGAAGGCCTTTCCTGGCATGAAATTGCCTCAAGAAGTTAAAGGAATGTTCATTAACAGTGCAGAAATGTATGGTGTAAAGATTTGTTGCATAGAAAGGATTCAACCAGAAATGATCTTAAAGTCAGCATTGGACATTGATGGCGACACCTCCAGTGAGGGAACCGCATACCACTTATTTTTTTGCATTGGCTAGTCCCTGTTTGCGCTCATGTAAATGTTTGTATGCATGCTGAGCTGTGACTGTGTATTATTTGTTATATTGTATGTGTGAAGTGAGTGAATAATTGAAAAGGAGTAGATTTAGCGTCAGAGATGGACTTGGCAAACAAAAGCAGACACCACCCTTGAAATCAGTATCATAACTGGTACACGAGTTGTGTAGCCTTCTGCCGTTTGAAGCCTGTCCTGATTTGTGCAAAGATGTTCTGTTATTGTTTGAATTTTATTATAAGTATTCATGTATGTGTATGTATGGCAATGAGCTTCCTGCCAGCCACAGTGCCCACCCCTCCCAGTTTCACTGCCCGCTCTGCAGCCACCTGGGGGCATTGTAACATTTCTCCACACTGTTTGATTCAACAGAACCAAGAATGCACTGTGAAGAACAGCACAAAGTAGAAGCAACTCTTCCTGAACTCCCCATAGTTGTGTGTTTATGGTGAATACAGTATGTTTGTCTTAATTTGCATCTGGGACTTGTGCTTGTAGGGTAAATGTTGTTGATTGTTCTTAGACTAAATTTTATGCCCTCTTGCCAGTGGAAGTCAGACGGAACGGCAAGTTTTTGCTGTTCGTTCATTAAATGATGTAGACAAAAAAATGTTGGTCAAAGTTAAACATGAATATGAAACAGTTGTGTATCCACATGTTCAGTGGCACAACTTGGTAACGACACAGACTGTAAAGAGCAGTATGCCTATTAATATTGGGCAAACAAGGAAAGAATATAATATGTTGTGTGTAAATAATTACTGTACCATAATTTGTTCATCCTTTGTGTCAGCTTTTTTTTGTTAAACATGCCCATGGACACGATAGCAATCTTTCTTAAAGTAAAGAGAAGAGCCTCGTGCACAGTGGAGAACATCTTGCCTTGCATATTAATGTTTTCATGACTGGCTGTTCCATCCCTGGAGCGGTAATAACACTCAACAGGTGTCGGTTTGAGTTGTTATCCATGCTGCCGTGGTACTGTCTGAAGTATGGTATTAGTCTAGAGGCCTTACATCTTGTTATCGTGGTTGGGGCCCCAGGTCAGGGCCCAGAGACCTGTACTTTTACCTGACTGGATGGTTTTTGTCTGAGAGCTGACGTAGAGAATCAGGGGCTTAAAGCAGTGTTATTTTTTCAGCCATAAAATGCACCATAAGCATGCACGTCGAAGTGCAGCCGCCATCCTGCCTTGTTCCCACGTTTCAGTTTGTATTGGTGTCATATACTGTACAAGACTGAATAAAGCTTTTATAAAGTGTTACCACTGCCCAGCAGAGTCACGTAGAGGCCTCCTCTCCTTCCTGTCCTTTCGTAAGTCGATGCTGCAATGTGGGTTGACAGTGTGGTCAGTCATCTTCCTTCCTGGAGTAAATGATCCATTTTTGAAGCGTAAAAGCTGCGTTATGCTTCTGCTCAGACTGTTCTACGACACCCTAAGCCTTCCCCCATTTCATGTTAGATCACATCTTCTTTTTAGCTTTGCTGAAATAAAACTGGATATAAACAGTTTTTGTCATGTGGTACTTCTTGATTTGAGGAAGATGCATGTTTTGTAAGATAAAAAGCAATAGGTCATACCTCACACATGCTTTTGAAATTGTTTTATTAACTATTTAGGTCTTACAAAAATATGACAAAATAAATTAAATGAAATAAATAGTCCCATTTCCCAGTATTTTCTTTAAAAGGGTTTTTTTGTACAGTGGTACGTTGGAAGAGCATACAATGTTCAGCAAGTGAGGCTTCCATGGACATATCCTATCTAAACTTTGAGGTTAGGATCAAGTTTTAATGTAGCTGTGGTGAGAATCTCACCTGTTCAGTCCAGTAGACAATACATTTACAGAATTCACCCAGTCATCTCACGCTGACCAATACAAAGCATAGATAAGCCCAAACTCTTTAGAGAACTGCCGATTTAAAAGTGAGGGAACGTCCAGTGAGTTGTCTGAGCTGCTGTCCTTACATGAAGGATTCTTGTGTTTGGCCCGATGACAGTACTGTCTCTGGCGCGAGATGAAGTTTGGATCAAAAACTTGTTATTTTACTTCAGTTAACACTTATTTAAAGACCCTCATAATAGCAATATGCAAACGTTGCTGCCAGGATTGCAGGAATGAGGAAGTGGTATGTGTGTTTTTGCTACCAATTTCTACTCTGAAGTTGTACGTTATCCCTGAATAAGGCGGAACTACATACATGGAGTCTGGACCTAAGCCTTGCTGTGACCTGCCTGCTGTAACTGCGCTTCTCTCTGCCCTCTCGCGTCACTCACCTCGCTACGACACTGACTTTTCCTCCCTGTACCACCTTTCCCACAAATCACATACGACCTCTGTTGCATCATGGCTCATGCCTGAAGTCCAAACACTGAAAGAATGCAGGTTTAATGAGGCGAATGCTCAGCTTTGCTGCCGTTCTAGTCTGAGTTTTAGCCTGTGAGAACAACACATAAAGACATGAATGATGTTACATTTCTACCAGCCTTGCACTTAATTTACGTTTAATAAACAACGACTTCCAAATATAGAAACACAGTGTAAATTGACTAATTGATGTCCTGCCAATAGCCTTATTGCATTTAATGTCAGTAAGATCTTTTTGTCTGTCTGCAGAAGAACATCTGTGTATTTTCTACAAGCACATAACAGAAAAGTGGACTATAGTTATTGTAGAACTGTTACATACTGTACACATGAAAAAAGGGAATTGAATCTAAACGCCTGGATCAAGCAGAGTGATGTCATCACCCCCAGCTGACAGATTCTGTTAACACAAAGCAGTTGACACATGAGATTATGCTTATTATTTTGGATGAAGGGAGCTTTGTGTGAGATTGAAGGGAGCTTTTTGTGACCCATTAATTTTCACTGATGCTGAAAAGGAGAAAATGCATAGAGCCTGGCTGGGGATGAGGCAGCAGTAAAATGACGCTACGAGATGGGAAAGTATTCCAGACTTCTTGTTTACATACAAGTCTACTACAATTCAGTGTCTTATTGCCATAATCCTTGCCACAGGCGATTGTATGGAAATGCATAGTTAATGGCTTGTCTCTCAAACTGCAGTGCGATGGCATCGGATACGTTTCTCAGACTGAACCTTCCCGTCGTTTCCCTTTCTAAGTGCTCATGAACTGCAGCCAGACGCTCCTTATTCCTTTGCTGATGACCAGACGCTGATGTTATGGATGGATAGTCACACTGAATTAGAACATGTCTCTATGTGCATGAACTCTGGCACCACCTTCTGGACAACCTGCAGAAGTGACCCATAAATGGTAGAAGATGAGTTTGCTTACTTTAGGAACATACACATTATTACCAATAACTATGTTGATGGTAAACAGAATATAGAGATCATACAGCTTTGATAAGCATCATAATCCAAAAATACCACTTTGGTTAAAAAAATGAAATCTCCATTTTCAGCAAATGGTGCATATAAAAAATAAGATATGGACACATAACAAAGCCGCTAAAGAGATGCTATTGAAAATTAAAAAAATCTCATTTTTGGGAAAATCCCGTCCCTGCAGAGAGCGGAAACAGATGAGACGTAGCTTTACTGTGTAAAAAGAGGAAATTAAACAACCTAGCTTTTGCATAAAGTTATGAGGCAGGCTGGTGTGGGCCCATTCTCCGACAGAGAGAGATACGTTTCTATGCAGGGCGTCAGGATTTAGTGCAAATGTTATTTCTTTAGCCGTTCTCTGTCTCGTTTGCCGAGTCTGGTTAGAGTGTGTGGAATGGAGCACCATCTGTGTTTACAGAGCGCTCTACGGGCTTGGATGGAGAGCAGCACTCAACAGGCTTTAACGTCCTGAAATCACCTTTGTCCACTTGTTGGGGGGGAAAATACTGGTCAGTCATGAATTATCCTCATTTTAATCTGAGCAGAAAGCTCAGACATCACCCCCGCTTTGAAAATAAAGCTGGTGATATTTCAGGGATGCGTTTTAAGGGAGAGTCTGTGTCGCGAATGATAAGAATAGTTAAAACACTGACTGACTGAACTTTGCCAAGTTTCTACTTCAATATAAAAGTGAAGGGCCCAAGAATTCCTGTTAAAATTAGACAAATCTAATGATCTCTCGTGTTGTGACAGCTTAAAAACACTGTCAGTAGTTGTTTGATGTACATGATGTGATCCTGTCGTACCACTGTATGTCTTAGTTACTTCCCTCTTCAGTAGGCTGTTATGGCCTAGTGACAGGCCACCAAGATGCTTACAATTTATGACTAGAAGAAATCAAGAAACACAGCTCTTCTGCTTTAAAGGCTTAAAAATATTAGAAACGCAGCTCATGCATTTCTTCACGTATTGCAGATAAAGAAGGATTTGTGTGTGTTTGTGTTTTTTATTCTGCCATGTCACACAAACTTACGTCTTTCTTTTAAAGCCTGTGTTTTTTTTGTCTCTCAGCAAAAAAAGCGAATCAAAACAACAGCCACCTCGCATCAGTTTCACCTTCTCCTCTCTCTGCTTCAAGTGCTTCTACACATTGCTTGTGACAGCACAGAGGGTGGGTCAGACCTTTCACCACAGCAAACACAACACTTCTTCACTCTCTGGAGCTACTGGACTTTCGAACCCGACTCCAAGTCTGCCGAATGCCCGTTCTCGGAACCTTCTCCTCCAGGCGAGGGGATCTCGTCCGGAACGCCGTTCAAGTCAGACCTGGACGGTTGTCTTTCTGTTCCTTCCCCGGGTCTGGGCAGCGGAGCCCCATTCACACACGTGCCCCCCTCAGATTTCCCAAAGTTGAACAGCTTCCCAGGGTTGAAGGCTTTGCTGGGTGACTGAGAACGCTCCTGAGAGCTGCTACCTGATGATGAAGATGACGACGACGATGATGCTGCGGATGCTGCGGTAGTCGAGGCTGTGGCAGCAGCTGCGGACGCTGCAGCGCCTTCCTTCTTATTTTCAGGTGACTTGAGGAATTTGAAGCTCAGGAACCCGGGCAGCTTTGGCTCACTGCCGGTGGGCGACTGAGGAGAGCGGGCGCCACCAGAGGAGAACTTGCTCTGCAGCGGGATGATCTGTTTCAGCTTCATCACGTTATTGTTGGCCAACAGGGAGCTGGGTCTCTTAGGTTTGTCCGACCCTGCACTTCCGCCCCCTCCCCCCCCAGCCCGTGACTTGCTGCTGTGACTTTTATCGTGGTGGTGCTCCCCAGAGGAGTCGCCCTTGCCGTCGTCCCGCTCCCTTTCCCTGCGGGCCATGTGCTCCGCCTGCCTCTGTCTCTCCTCCTCCTCTCTCTTCCTCCTCTGCAGCTGCTGGTAATGCTGCTGTGCCTGCCGCTCGTGCTTCTGCAGAGAAAGAGAAATATTCTCAAATCGTATTTACTACATTCAGCACTAACCCAGCAAACCATTACAATACTGCAGCACAAACCTGCTAACAAGTCCCGTTCCACAGTAAGAACCCTGCATAATTACTGCAGGTTTCTAAGTGCTGCCATTGGAGTTTCTCCACAATAGTAAAATATCACCAAGAGTGTAAAACAAGCAATTTATCTCCAAAGAAAGCTGCAGTGCAGCAGTGGACTGTGTTTGCAGCAGGTTTGCCTCATCTGACGGCAACTGCTACTGTATAGATTTATTGTGAACTACAGCGTCCTGCAAATAATTACAGCAGGCACAGTAGTTGTCTTTTATTGTTGCAATACTTACCTTAAATGCTTCCCTGCGCTGATAGTCCAGTTTAGCCATCTCTTCTCTAACCCATGTAGGAATGTCAGGAATGGCCACATGGATGACGTACTTCAGGAGAACGGCAAAGTGCTG
Organism: Macropodus opercularis; assembly: GCA_030770545.1. Classification (NCBI taxonomy): domain Eukaryota; kingdom Metazoa; phylum Chordata; class Actinopteri; order Anabantiformes; family Osphronemidae; genus Macropodus; species Macropodus opercularis. Next base: position 6,934,280 of record CM061092.1, read on the forward strand.
CAGACAGACAGGGATACAGAGCGTTACAGAAAACACAACGCCAGTCACAAAAAGGACGCAGTGCCTGAGAATGCTCTTTAAGGGTACTTGAACTAATTCTTGCACAGCATTTGGGCTGATCCTCCTGAAAGCCCTGACTGTTTTATTAGGCCATGACGGTGCCGCAGGCTGTTTACCTTTTTCGAAATATAGACGACCTCGGACTGCAGCACCGACGGAGCCAGTATCCAAATGTGTTAGTAGCAAAGTATGAGAAGCACAAAGAGCCCTTCACTTGCTTTGTTTATTTCCCCTAAATACTCTAATTTAAGTTTCCAAGTTCTTTTTACTTAACCGTTCAGTCTGTCTTCACACACAGTACAATCTTTATCTTAGACTATGATCCACAAGGTCATGCAGTAGCAAAAACAGTAGCAGTTTTATGCCGGTTCATACAAAAAGGTCCGTGTGCAGTAAACAGACTGTACCTCGAGGATGACTATAGAGATGATGGCCATCTCAGGGCTGAGCCATGGGAACAGACGCTGCAGCTGACCACACTGACCGATCAGGTAACAGTTCACTATGATGGCGATCAGGCCCATGGCTTCCATCGCAGTCTGCACGAGAGAAATTAGCACCGTTCAGCTTTTCTGCTTCTGAATTCATGACTTTTTATTCTGGGAGCACGGGAATCGTTTATATTGAGTTCAGCTTTGATAGATGTCATAATGTTATTATTACTATCACCGACCTGCCACTGGCCGATGCTTTCCACTCTAAGTCCGAAGGGCCTCTGCAGACCAGTGCAGAGCTTAAAGGCATCGCTGCGAATCTCGATGATGTTGTTGATGAGAGCACACATGGCGGCCAGAGGGAAGGCTGAAGAGAAGAGCACCACGTAGCCAAACTGGACAAACATCTCCTGGTAGTCCTGGAAGGTGTCCTGAGAAGGAAGCACTCCATTCATCGACTTTACTGAGCATGTGACGGATCACCTACAGCTTTCCAAATCAGTTACGTTTAACACACATCATCATCAACACGCCTCCAGCTTATGTTTTATACACGTTGTTGCAGTAGTCCAAGGCTGTGGCTTATTCCTCAGCTTTGGAGTGGGTGAGAAATCTGGATTTCAAAAATGTATGAATTGCAATAATAAAATGATAATGTACTGTTTGCACATCCTAAACCACTAGTCAGTATAAAAGCAGGTCTCACAGCGTATGTCTGCATGCAGCTCTCCATCTCGGCCTGGGTGAGCGTGGTGCTTTCCCTGTCTTCGGGTGGATCCATCCACGATTCCCTTTTCACTTTGGGTTCGGGCCTGTCTGCGCTTCGACCTCTTCTTCTGTGTCGCAGTGACGTGCTGCTCTCAGGCCCAGCAGGGAGCGGTGGAGCAGCGCTGGCCACGGCGGCGGCGGCGGCGGCGGCGGCGGCGGCGGCGGCGGCGGCGGCAGTATTCACTCCCTCGGCTGCACCTGTCCCTCCCCCGCCTGAATCCTTCACATCATGGATGCCGTTATCGTCGTCATCGTCACACATTTCAAACATGGAAGCAGGGTCCATTCCTTTCTCCACCATAGTGGGGCTCCCCTCCTCCAGGAAACTGTTGTCCATGGGGGGCCCGCTGCAGGCTGCTCTTTTGTCCTGTAGTAAGAACAACACGAACCAAATACTAATACTGCACAGAACCTAATGAAACTAATGACCCAAGCATTGGAGTATGAGCAGGTTAACATAAGAATCTCTGTGATGATACAGGACTGTACCTTTTCAATGAAGCTGACTTTCCTCAGCTTCAAGCCACAGTCGATCAGACTTTCCTCCTCCGTCTCTCCCTCACTGAACCTCCCGCTGTCAGCCTCGTCCCTCTCACCTCCCTCCTCTTCATCAGGCACCCCGCATCCCCCATTCAAACACTTCTTTTCCCTGAGAATGGTTTAAGAGAGCGTCAGACTAAATGTGTGTGTTGACAGCTCACAGTGGTGATCTGATGGTATATTTACTCAGTGTCTGACTTGCATGAATCATATAGCTACATACAGCAAATAATGGCAGAGGCGGATAAAGTGGCTCTTTTTGAACTCGGGCTGCTCTGTTTGTAGTGACTAATACTTTGAGAGTTGATGTGAATGACAATGTTTCATCCCACCGATGGATTTCACTACAGCTTATGAACATTTGACTTTGAGTTTTAATAAAGACTTGGACCTTTTTTCTGGCTGTCCCACCCCAGGCTTGGTGCCCCTAAGTCCAGGTCCGGGCATAGTCTGGTCAGTGGGAGAGGCCTGGGCTTTTCCAGCTGCCAGGCGGGCGTATTTCAGTAGCACAGAGAGGAGCAGGTCCCACACAGCTCGCAGCGTCAGCTCTCCCAGCTTGTGGCGCTCATACAGGTAAGGCTGGAGCACCTCCTTCACATTTTGAAGGAACTGGCGCATGATGAGCAGGGTGGCCAGCATCTGTCAAGGATTCAGAAAACAAACACAGCCAAAAATTAGCTGTCGAACAACTCATCAGTTATGCTTCCCCTTGAAAAACAACGGGATAGAGAAAGAGGAATAGGGAAAAAGATGTCAGACAAACCCCCACTGAATAAATGCAACCGATCAAGAACACAATGTAACATTAATGCAGGAATGAAGTACGTAGTAAACCGAGGTGGAAGAACCAGAAGGAAGTAGTGCAGACTTGTAAATACGCCCCAGCTAATTCATAACGTGCCCTTCAAGAACATGGACACGTTTCAGTGATGATGCACAAGGGCCCCCACGGATAATAATCATAACTAAAGCACAAATGCAAATCATGCACAGTAGGAGGTAACAACAGGTGTGGCTTAAAGGCCAGATCTCAGAAATGATTAAAACAATGACAACAGAACCCTGGATCGTCCAAGCCTTCATCCAAACCAACAGGCAGGCTGAAAACAGTGGCATCATGAAGCTCGCTACGTGTTCCTGCGTCACAATCAGCTGTAGCTGCCACAGTTAGTATCTCACAAAGACGTGAAAAGGATATCATTTTTCATTTCATTGACCTCAGCAATGTGGAGGACACACTGTTCTCCAAGCGCGACCTGCTGGAACAGTCAGCACAGATTCAGTCAGTCAGACACTGGCAGAATCAAGCTGACAACACCAGATGGTTTTCATTTCAGACTAAAGCAAAAGCACTACACCAGTGATTTTGCATGTTTTAGCCAGATTATACTTCTGAGGTATCAGTTGATTTCTACTTATTTCACCACATTATAACATTTAACTCACAAAGTCATGTCTGCTTGTATTTGTAACTGAGAACAATGACTAACTAATGACTTACTAATTTACTAAGACAACTATTTGCACATGTACTGTTTACTCTACATGGAGAAAACTATGAAGTCAGGTGATGCTAACAGATTACGACGCGCTCAATGAGGTGGCACTCCAGTTGAGAGCGTAACAGAAACTGATGGACAGAGTGAGAAAATGAAGTAGGAAGGGTGAGAGTTGAACCGAAAGACCCGTGAAAACAGCCATGTTGAATTCAGCTGTTGAGGAAAAACCGGACAGTTGCTGAACGACTGGATAGGAGAATACAATGTGAGCTTAAACCTTTACACTTTGAAGTGGCAGAAGATAAAAAGCAGCTGGAATATTTCTACATGGGCAGTCGCTGGTTTGTGGCTTGGTCAAGAAGCAGCATGCAAACAATGAACCTTGGACCCGGGCAGAGCATCAGCGGGAGCGTCATACTTTGGAACCGAGCAAAGCTCTGGTGAACCAGGGAACAGAGACCACAAGCGCCTGGATCTTCACGAAGATGAAAGGCAGCACATTGACCCGGACCTGCCGCTGCAGACTCCGCAGCAGTGCCAACACCAGTAACATCTTCACAGATGGAGAAATGGATGGATGTGAAGACGGATGGTTAAAAACATCAATGCACATGAGTAGACAGGACCACGAGTGCCACAAGTATCACTGAAGCGAATGTGGGACAGACAGACTGAGCTGGATGCGTTACCTCCTTCAGACGCTCCATGTCTTTGAGGTAGAATCCAATGTAAAAAAGGCTGAGATAAGAATTTACAAACTGAAACTGTAAGAGAGAGAAATGCCAGATATTATTCAGATGGAAATTATGAACAAACTGAATGTTTAAAAACATCCACAGGTTGAATAAATAGTATAAAATGAAAAAACACTCACAAGAACCATTTTGATGATGAGATTTTTCTCGTAGGCACTCTGGAGTCTATAATTTTCTGTAGAAACCATATAAATGATGATAAACAACATAATACACCGTTATATGAGTGAGTACTGAACCTGGGCAGGGGGGGAGCTCATCTAACGTTTTTATTAACATATCTTACCCTGTATTGCTCTAAGTCTGAATGTATGCGTGGACGTGGATGAACTTTATTCTTACCCATGTCATTGAGCCAGCAGGCAATTTTCCTGTACACCTCGTCACATGCAGTCACAGTGATAGCCAGCATGATTTTGGGGATGAAGCGGGCTAGCCGAGGCATTTCCTTGATCCCCATCACAAACTCCTGCAGGGGCACAATCACAGCTTTCTGTGTTTTCCCATTAGGTTGCAGTCATACGCTGAACACGCAACACTGCATCTTCCCACTGCTGCTGAACTCACACATGCAGAACTTAGAAAAGCAGACACTGACAGCTCACTGACCTGCAGCTCGAAGCAGATGAGCATGACCAGGAAGACAAAGCAGAGGCAGAGGATACAGATGGGCAGGCTGACCAGCCACCTGAACACGCGCCGTCGCCACGGAGGATAGTAGAATTCCTCACATCCTGTTATGGGACTGCATCGCTTCACTCCCTGGCAACGGAGAAGGAGGAAAAAAGCGTGAAACAGAGTTGGCAGAACAGCTGGATGGAAGAAATCTGAGATTCAGCTTGTCCAACCCGAAACTGAGGCCGCGGCTCCTCCAGGGATTCTGCGGGCGTGTCCAGCGTTCCCCACTTGTACGCCAGCTCCGCCCCCCTCCTCTTCCACCGTTCCAGAAACAAGGTGGCCCACACCACGTTGAACAGCGCGAACACCACACAGCAGATGTCACGGCTCGTCTGAAACCCGCATAACGCAAACAGAGCGGAGACGCTGCAGATTATAATGAGGCAGTACGGCAGAGCTGCTGCTAATTTAAGCTGTCGCAGGAACATCTGTCCTCACCTGGTCTGACTCTGTTAGCATCCAAAGCACAAAGCCGATCACAGCAGGGTATAACATAGAGGTGGTGTAAAATCCCAACCAGGCAAAATACATGGCAATCTTCACCCCAAAGTAGTCGCAAATGTCATCTGCAATCATCACAACCCAGCGTATAACAAAATGCACAGCGGTACCACTACGGAAATCTTGTGGATGACATCTGCGTCATTTAACTGACCTAAGGGCTGCTTCTCGCAAACAGCCTGAACCCAGGACTTCATCAGCTGACTGAGGATTCTCTGCTCGTGGAGAGGAAACACCTGCTGGATCACACCTCGTGCACTCAGCTCCGGGACTGAGGAGAGTAATAAAGTAATACACCAAGTAAAACTACCGCTCATACACAAAAAGCATATGATTTCACTCTTTATTACTTCCAATCCCAAAGCCTCCCCAAGCATAGACAGCAGTAAAGGCATAAGCATAGTGGAAGCAGCTTACTGATTGGCTGGCCCTCGAGGAAGTTGATATTATGAAGCACTTCTCCATGTTTGGCACGTAGATTGTCCAGCCAGTATTTAATGATGCTCTGTCTCTCCTACAGCAAACAAGACGAGCAATTCAGGCAAAGGCTTTGACAGCATGTTGTCTGCGTGTGTGTAACCGAGCCTGACCTGTGAGGTGAAGAAACACAGCTCGCTCTCAATGTTCTCGTAAATGTAGTCCTCCTCGCAGGAGAAGCTCCTGGTGCCTCCTCCAAACTCGGGCTTCACCGCTTTCCTCAGTCCCATCTCCTCAGCACCTCGCAGCAAACTGCAGCACAACGAAAAGCAAGCGTTCAGTGTTTGGTTATCATTTGTCCTACAGACATTATTAACATCACGTTCAAAAAGAACAATCTTAGCTGATGAACATTTTCATTTTGATTGCTACAGTGTATTTGTTGGGAACAATAACACAATTAGTCAGTCGGCTCCCCTCCACTAATGCCTCAACCTCATCTCTCTCATCATCGCATCGTCTCCGCCATTACTATTCATTCTTTTATCTCCCAGTCTTCTCTTTTGTCTCCTTCTACCTCACCCGCCTTCATCCCATCAAGTCTTCCTCCCTCTCCTTCTGTCCTTCCCAGCGGCTTTGTGCCGAAACCACAGTAATAATGCAGCACCACGCTCTCTGTTCCTACTCTGTGGCAGGAACATGTAAAAACACATCCATCCGTCCTTCAGCTTTGTGCGTCTGGGGTGTTGCAGGGACATGACAGTGAGGTGAGTGTGCAACTGCTGCATGATGGATTATAGCAGAAATATGAGGAGTCTGTGTTTGCACTGAATACTGCTTAGTGTGCAGCACCGTCACATAAAGGTTCCAGCTTGAGGAAACGAAACAGGCTGCAACTGTTTAGTAATCTAAGCCAATAATGACAAACCCTTTCAGAGGTGTGCGCCTGCTGCTGCCAGGAATCTTAATGAGACTCCCCCTCTCTTAATCAAAGGCTTTATCACCTTTTACCATCTCCCTGCCTAAATATCAGAGTTCATTTGGAAACGCAGTCAAAGTCAGTGTGTGCACAAAGCTCACCTTGTAAGAGAGCAGAGCACGTAAGCTTACTGCTAATTTTGCAAATATCCATATTAGACAAAATGTAGACACTCAGCAGAACAGGATGGCAAACTGTAAAGTGCCAAGTCAGAGCAGAGGAACGAGTAACTGGTGGTAAGTGTGTCTGAGTGTATTGACTGAGTGGGTTATTTGCCACAACTGCCTGGTCTTTTCTGAAACAACCTCTCACTTAGTAAAGTCACTCAGTAAGCAGGGAACGATCCAAGGTGAGCCCATAGAATACTGGGCTACCTTTCCATCACATAGCATGTAGGTCAGTCTACCTCACAGCAGGGACGTGTGTGTATTGAGGCAGAGACGAGAACGTGCCTTGTGTCACACAGCGATCATTTTCTTTGAGCAGTTCATCTAAACGCCACTGGTCCACTTTCAGAAAGCGTTCTCCCTGTTCTCCCACTTCATTACCGTCCCTCCTTTTCCTTGTGCCTCCAACCTTCTTGTCTGCTCCTGTCTTTCTCTGTCACTCCCTCTGTTTCCGTCTTGCCTTCTTCTCTCCTTGTGGTCATCTGTCTATTTCTAGTATGCCCAGGTTAAAGTCTCTTGTTTTGTATTCAGATTTTCTTTGCTAAATGCACAGTCAGCAGGAAGGACTCCTCACTTGACAAGCGATGAAATGCAGTACGGAACAATGAGTGCCACGCTGAGCTCCTGGATTGTATTTCTCAGTATTTATACACCAAAGTCAGCGCTGAGATTAAAACGACCCTGAGCTCAGCCACGATTCCTGTGGTGATTTCGTCTGGCAACTACAATGCATGTGCTTTAACCTGCCTGGAACCTTCTGCAAAACTTTAAATAAGCTGCAGCACAGCAGCAGAGGAGCGATGCCAAAACTCAGCTCTAAAGATTCACTGTGTGTGAGCTAAACGGCTGCACCTACTATAGCTGAAGCTAAATTTACAACAAAAGCGCTTTTTTTTTATACCAGCAGGGATATTTATACCTTTAACAGCTTTACTGCAGAACAGCATTTAAAATACAATAAATAAACCAGCTCTCTATTATTGACATTGTGACACAGCTAAAGGTAAAACAGCTGAAATGTTAACTGTGAGAGTCTATGTCAACAAAGCAGAAATCACACAGATGGTTACATATGACTCAGGCACAGAATTAACAAGAGAGATCCAGAGATTTCATTAAACTAAAGTATTTATTTATTCAAGGATTTATGGGAAATTCTTATTAATGAGAGTGTGATGCCACATTTATATGAATACACTAAAAAGAGTAGAAGCATAGAAAAGCTGAAGTATTTTTGGGTGCGAATAAAAGAAAACAAGGCGTCGAAACACATTCCTTGTCTGAGAACTGTGACAAGCATTTTAATAGTTACCATTGGAATAGTTCTTAATAATTTCTGTGTTAGTTAATCCATCAAAACAAAAATTGCAGATAAGCAATACTACATAATAGTAACTCTAGCTATAGTAGGTGAGTTCTTACTTTTCATATGTAGCCGTGACGAAGAATGCGTAGACCTGCGTGTGCTTATGATGTCGGATTTGGATGATGAGCTCTGGGATTCCCAGCCGGATGTGGTTCAGTAGCCATAGCAACGTGTGGTCATCTGTAGCGTCTGTGGCGGGAAATAAAAAATAAAAACACATTTTTGTCCATGCCCACGCATCACTGTACACAGGAACTGCTGAGTACTCCCACGGTCTTGTACTATTTATTCCTGAGCAGCAGCTGGAGGTTAAGTGTCACGGGAACAAACACTTGAGATTTTCTTCTCTGCTCATGTAGTTGTTTAAAAGAAAAAACCTGGTTCTCTGAGCCGAAGGATGTGTTGAAATCATAATATAATATTATAATCCTCATAATTAATTAGAAACTGTTTATAACTGTATCGATTCTAACACCTTATGCTGCTCAGTGGTGATCTGTAATCTGCTCATACTGAGATAATAAAAATCATTAAAATGGAAAAAAGTAAAGCAGTAAAGAAGAACTGTGCATGCAACCAAGTATGTAAAGTAACAAGTAATAAAATAACAAAAAATTCATTTGTACAAGCAAAGACACAAAAGGAGACATTGCAATGCTTAGTGTTAGTTACGCAAAACAAACGTGTGCTGTTGAATTCTGCACCACCAAAAAACTGGCCTTGGTTAAAGTAAGGGTTGGCTTTTGACATGTAGTTATGACAAATAAGATGAGCTGAGGTGCTGGGAATACTGCGTTCTGCCCGTGACAGCCTCACAAGAAGGAACACAAATGTGTGTGTTTGAGTGTTGAATGCTTGACCTGCAAATGTCATGAGGACGTCACAGTTCTCTGTTGGCACTGTTTTCATCCAAGACTTATGAGACATGATGTGTCTCCCGGCCTGCAGCAGCCGCTTTCCAAACAGCTTATCTGAGAGACAGAGACAGAAGGAGAGTGTGAAACAGTATAAGGCCAATTGACATTTGTAACATTTTCAGCAACTCCCCTTCTAAAATTCATTCCCCGTTTACACAAACACACACACACATAATGGTCAGGACAGATTTAAACGCTATGCCCCTTCGCCTCACAACACGACACCCACAGAAATAATCGCCCCGAGGACACACTTCATACACACACACACACTCACCTGATTCAACTCAACACTTTTTCTCTGTGCTGTTCTTACTCACTCGTTGAGTACAAGGTGCTGAATATGCAGATGAATAATTACCTTGTCTCTATTTCCGAAGTCAACACAGCACCAAAAATAGCGCAGACACAGTATCGTGACGTTATTAAGTCACAAATGCCTGAAGGAATATAATGTACAGGATATTTCCTCTGAGGTTCAGACAAGGTGGAGAAATCCATTTCTAAGACAACTGCAAATTACTATCTCCGGGCTCAACTGTCCTTTTTGACACCTCGTTCGTCTCTGATCCTCTGGAGTCTCACGTTTCAGAGTGACAGGTGCTTGCGACTGGCAGCCGTGCCAGTGGTTTAAACACACACACAAAGAGGCGCTGAGTAATTCTGTAACCAGCCGGACCATGGGCCCTGTTCACCTGCTGAGGTGACGGGATCCTGAAGACAGAGCCCGCTCCAGCCCTGCCATCACCGAGAGGGCAGGTCATCACAGCTCAACAACACTCACCCAAGAGAATAGGCCTTATGTGTATATACAAGAGTAACACCTGTAAAATAACCGTCAGTCATGTTACAATATCCCCTTTCATTCTCACACTCGTGGTCAGGTTGCAAATATAACGATGATATCACTGCGACGACTGTAAATCACTAGAAACCTAAAGTAAGTAAACACCTGTTACATTAAAGCATCATTGTGCTGCAGCTCACGTTGTCCCTCTACTTCCTGGTGACAGAAACAGAGGGGGCATTCCCCGAAACACAGCCGCTGCTTGTTTTCCATGTCTGCATTATATATGCACAGAGGCACCAACATGCAACGTATAGACGGAGCCCAACGTTGGAGGCTCACTCTGTTTTCCCTCCTAACCCCGTTTTATACTTTTGCTTAGTAATTACTTTGATTCCTCAAATGCTGTGTCTTCTAGACTTAATTACAGTATTTTTTTTTTTTACTCAGTTTTTATATTGAGCAGCTGCTTTGAAATAGTTCTTCTGTATTATTGTGTTTTCTTCTAAGTGTATTCCATTTTAATATTCTCTGTTGTGATCCTGTTTAGATTTTCATTTATACATTTTTCATTTCCTCATCTTGTTGCTTTCTGTGCTTTTTCTGGCCAGAACTAAACTAAAACTAAACTAAAATGTTCGGCATGTACAGTACTGTGCAATGGTTTTAGGCAGGTGTGAAAAAGTGCTGTAAACAAAGAACGCTTTCAAAAATGGAAGTGTTAAACATTTATCCTCATAAAAAAACAAAACGCAGTGAATGAACAAAAGAGAAATCAAATCAATGTTTGGTGTCACCACCCTTTGCCTTCAAAACAGCAGTTCTTCTACGTTAACTTGCACAGTTTCTGAAGGAACTGGCTGGTAGGTTGTTCCAAACATCTTACTAAACTATCAGATCTCAGGTCTTCTGTGGATGCAGGGTTTCTCACATCCTGTCTCTTCATGTGATCCCAGACACACTGATGATGTTGAGATCAGGGCTCTGTTGGGGCCATGACATCACTTCCAGTACTGACGTGGTATCACCAAAGATTGATTTGATTTAGATTTTTCTTTTGTTCGCTCACTTTGCATTTTGTAAATTGACAAAATAAACAATGAATATTTATATTTCTGAAAACATTCTTTGTTTACAGCATTTTTTTCCACACCTGACTAAAACGTTTACACAGTACTGTATATAAATAACAATATAACAAACAAATAGAGGATGTCAACAACAGACCACTTACATAAAGTAATGCATGAACCTCGGCTGACGTTTCTCTCTTCTTGGTACTTACCAACGTGTTGTGACAGTCTTATCTGGTTCGACACTGCTCTTACTCTCTGAAGAAATTCTTCAATCATTGCAACAGGCCGGACGGAAAACTGAGCCGGGTACTGCGTTTTGAGTATTTAAACTGAAAATACTAGAAATGTGACCAGCTGCTCGACTGTGTTTTGGATGAAATGCTGCAGGCAGGACTGAGACGTGACAGCAATGCTAACGAGTCCTGTATTCACCACTGAGGGCAGCACACGCATTCAAACGCACCATCCTGGAACAGGCAGCAGATTGGCTTCGACGCATCCTCTGTGTTTAAATGTGTGAGACCCAATACTGAGCACAAGATCAGATGGTTTGCATGCATTTGTATTTTGGTTATACTGCTACTGGAGAACACATCAAATGATTCATACAGACAATAAGGCTTCGTGGCGTGGACAAGGCCAGTCCGACAGGTTTGTGGGTGCGTGTGTGAGAGCGCTCTGCCCTCTGGCTCTGCTGTCTACCAACTCCAGGGGGAAACATCAGTCTCGGCAGCTACTGGATGCTCCGTTAGGCTCGCCAGCTACTTGTTAAGTACGTCTGTCATCTGCTTTGGTTCTGAGCAGGTAGTGTAGCTGAATACGTCTGCCTGGTGAGTCAAGTAATCAACACACACGGGAGTGGAGAGGGTGAAGCTGCAGGTCGGGGAGGAACTTAATAATTTCATGGTAATCCTTTGGTTGATTAACACAAAGGCAATCATTTAATAGCTGCTGCATAGAAACAATCTCAAATATGAGAGTCTCTGAGTTACAACAGTGCCAATAGTGCCAACAGTGCCAACAGTGCCAACGGCGCAACAGAAGCAGGTCGCTGTAGAGCACGTTGGCCCTGGACTCATAGTGATACCGATAAAGCCTGTGTTGCCCGTGGTCTTCACGGTGAGCTGACTCTTCCAGGGCTAATGCTTATCAGAGCAGCCAGGCAGGCGTAAACGAGCCGGCGTCTCTCTGCTATCAGAGTTGCTCCGAGGCATTTCTGAGTGTGTGCACACAGGTCGTTGTCTATGTCGTGTGTGCCAGCCTAGGACATAAAGTACCAGATTAACAGGGTGTAAGTCAGTTATAAAACTAGCGTGAAGCTTTAAAATGAAGGTCACAGGCACTTAAGGAAAGACTTGATGATGCATTCATTGTCTCTGTTTGACGTGTGAATCTGAGAACGGCTGCTCTTTATGCTCGGCTGGCAGCTTTGGGTCAACGGTGAAGACTGTCCAGGCAGAGGTTATTTAACGTTTACTGCTCATTCACCATATAAAGAAGACATAGACAAAGAATAACACACAGAATCTGTAGCACCAAAAAGAGCGTCTTGTTTGTTCTGACAGCCATGTTGGTGATTAGCAGTAATGAGCAGTAATTACTTCAGTGATTTGCATAGGAGTGACGCCCACTGTGCTTCATGCTAAACATTCCCACTGTATACTGTATAATATACAACAACGACATACAACATAAGCTGTTGTTGTTGTGTTTTGCAACTACTGAGCAGCATCATTCGTTACAGAGGGTGTTTTTTCAGTGAACACTACTGAAACACATTAGTGATGCTTCCTGTTGTGGACCAGCTGGTAACAGTGGCATCTCACCGCCTACATACAGTTGACATCATGTGTTTCCCTTTGTGACTTTCAGAGGCCTGTGGTGCAGATTTACTGCATTGATATTTATGTTGAGACACAATAAGACACACAGAGACACTGAGGAGCTTGCATCGCTGCGTACTGTATGTGCATGCACAGTGTAGAGGTGCAGCGACCACTCAGCAGACTGAGTCATCAAAGCTTGTAGCAGAAACGTCTGAACGCCGTTCCACCTGTGCAGATTATGTGAGTCAAGAAAATCCGTCCCTTCTCTTTCTCCTACCTGCCATCCTCCCGCTCGCTAACTTCTACCACACTGACGCACTTTCAAGCCTGTCGCAACGGCCACCGCACTGCACCCTGCCAGCGCAACGCACCGTACGCACTGCATGCATTCAGGCACCAAATCCGACAAACACAAACACTTTCAGTTGCACGTTGCGTCTTCTTTTTCTCCATGGGCAGATGTGTTTTAGATGACATGAAAGCCTCTCTTCCCGCTGCAGCAAAGCACTCCTGTCTCTCTTCACTGTCTTTTCACCTCGGCCTGCTCCTCCTCTCCAAACCACGGCCCTCTTCATCTCACTCTCTTTATATATATCTTTTTGGCACTGCCATCCCTGCTCTTTCGCCTTTCAAAATCTCTTCCTTCGCTCCCTCGGGGTGGACTCGTTCAGTCCAACCTTCTCTTTCTGCTTTCTTCTTATCTATCGCTCTATCAGCTCTCACCTCATGCCATTCACTCTGGCTGTCTCAAGAGCTATTTGTCATCGCTGACTGCACAGCTCCTACAGGTGATGTGCTCAAACTAAGCAACGGTAAAGGAAGGGAAATGCTAAATAGTTACAATTAAACCTGCAACTGATATGTCAAAACAACAACACAACAATGCCTCCTAAATAGGCATTTCTGCCTTTAGTTACAGCATCATTGTCTCTTAATACTTGTAAATAAAGTTAATTCCGGTCTTTCGTAGATACCTACAGACAGCAAAGCTTATTTTTAAAGGTTTCCTGTCAGTTTTCGAAGCATTGTATGCAATTAATTCGAAGTCAGCTTGAAGTCAAAATAAACTGAACGTGCTCCTAATTACAAACCTTTGGAAAAATGTCTCCTCCAAGCTGAAAGCCGATGACTAATGTTTGCATAAAACTGCAAGCTGTGCTACAGTCCCGTTACATGGCTAAGTGACCCATCACCCAATTTATTAGGACTGTCTTTACGCAGAAAGGGACAAGATGGAAGGCGTCGGTTTAACCTCTTTGATGAATAGGATGGGGATGTCAGTATTCTGATTTCCTCATTAACAGGAGTAGATAATAAGCATTTGTCCTTGGTTTGAAAATCACAATAATTACATGTGACGTTGGAGTCGCCAGAGGGACAGAGCGAGACCACGTAGGAAAAACAGAGAGTGCTCACACGGATGAGCGGCTATATCACTTTTTCAGTGTTCCATCTTCTTTTGCTTCTGAGCATCATCCCCCCTCCCACACGTCCTCACTCAATCCTTCCATACCCATTCCCGCCATCTTTCTGCCAAGTGGGCTAATCGGCGGTTCATTTTAGGTTAGCGTGTTATTTTTTAAAAAAAAGAAGCAAAGAAGCAGCGATTGAGCAGTCATCCATCATAAACCCGGGGTTAAACGAGGAAAATGATCGTGTGTGCTAGTCAGTCAGGCCGTAATCAAGCACTGTGTCAGCCTTCCCCCTGAGACAACCACCGACCGGTTCTCTAACAGGCTGAACTGAGCATTGTCAAGGAGGGGATTACGAGTTATGCATAAATGAGTGGCGATGATGAATATAGTGGAGTGAATAGCAGCCTTTGTGGAGAACACAGACCTCCTTGTTGAGCTGTGGGCAACAGCCAAAGTGGAGGACGGGTTTTCTGATTAGCAAACAGAACAAAAGGACGTGAATTACACTCATTACACATTTGAAGCTGAGTTGCAGGGAGCGGGTTAGAATCACTGTAACATCCCACTGTGCATGCTGAACGGCCATAAGAAACATCCAACGCAACCGCTTAAAGTAAGCGAAACAAATGATTTCTAGGCAACACGAGGCCCCTGCTGCCTGACAATGTAAATGCTGTCACCATGACGAAGACGCCTTCGTTCTTCAGAGCGGGTCATGTGGCCTGTTCAGGCATGCAGCAAAACAGACTCATACATTTTTAAGCAGCTTTAACAGAGAGCATTAGTGGCTGATGTAGGCCCCTTACTGTCCATCTGACCGACTCAAACCTAACTATGGCGTCAACCTTGGTCTACTGTTCACAGTTATTTAGGTGAACTCAATTACAGAGCAAACTATATAATTGAGATTGCTTTCATCAGAATTAAAGAGAGCCAGTGTCCCAGGAGGTCATTCATAATCATTATCATTATTATAGTGCACTGACACATTCCCATAAACATTAGTCAATTGAGTTTTTCTACTCACATTCATATTATGCTGGGCAGTGGGGCTCTACAGCAGGCCAGTAAGAAAGAGTGGTAAGACGATGAATTAGGAGAAACGAGACTGTACCACTGAGTCAGTCAGTTTGAAGGCTGTGTGATGCTACCATATTCTATTCCTGGACAGGAGAGTAGGGAGGGAGACTCCAAGTCGGATCAATACTCAGTGGAACCAGTGATTATTGTATATTACTACACCATTCCTCCCACTTCTAACTGACTGAAAAGACAATAATGCAAAACTAGTGCAGGGCTGGGCTAGTTTAACCCAACTGAGCAACTTTAGAAGATAATCTAAAGTTCTGATACTTAAAGTTTTTAAAATCTCTTGAAATTGAGGCTAATTAAATGAATCGCTCTCTCTGTGAGTGGAGGCTTCAACAAACACTGAATAGGCACAAAGCAAAAAACTCAAATTCAAATATGGGCGTCACAGCAGCACCTGTGCAGTTAATGTCTTCAGGCATCATCAGAAACGCTGCACAATCACTGCACTGTGTCAAGGGAAATGAACAGGTGACTGACTGCTGCACCAACAATAACACAGAGTACAGTAATCAAGATGTTCAGACATGTTGCTGCATACGGTACATGTTCCTTATGCTGCACCAGCAACGGTGCAGTATACAGGAGAAAAAAAGAAGAGAAGATAGAAGGACAAATATCTGAACGGGAACCGCAACAAAAGCCTGTAATAACAGTAAATGTAGGAGGTGGAATAGAAAGTATTCTCTTGGACAGACCAAGACCATGACGCTGAACGCCACTAGGCTTCTCACACCAGGGAAGAATGAAAGCTAAACTAAAAAGACGTCAAATCTACCTCGGCAGTAATTCGACAATCCAACCTTTTCAACCCACTGACGCATCAGGTCAGGCAGTAGAGGCTGTGCATCCAAATACATACGCTGCATCTGCTGGACATGTCCATCCAGACACTACACGCCAGCCTGGCTTTACACTACATGCCTATCAAATATGCCCATGACATACAGTGCACAGACAAACAGTCTTGGGTTGACATAGTCAAATTCAACCGACTTGGCTAAAAACTAAATGTTTGACCCCACATATAGTAAGTTGTTACTGTAGCTAAACATACAGTTTGAGCAAAAGTGCACTTTTATACACGTCTGCACGTTTGTGTTGCTACTTGACACAATACTACTACAGTACTACAGGGTTTCTAACTGGTCTTAAATGTACGATGGCAAAAAGCCACGCAGCACAAAAAGAGCAGGCATTAGTGAAAAGAGCAAAGCAGTTAAAAGGTGACTCCTGACTGTAGTCAGTCAGAGCGTACCGAGGTTGCGTTACTTCAAACAAACAGATTAAGCTGCTTTTCTAACGCTCAGCCTGCTACAGAGCGAAATAAGTTGAAGGTGAGGGGACCGATTGTTCCTCTCTACCTTCTAAACAAATCCAGAAGTAGAGTAGCTCAACGAAACTAGTCACAGGAGAGTGTTAAGAGGGAAACAAACATGATGGAGAGGATGAAGACCTACATTACAGACAGATGGGGGTTTAAAACTCCCCTGCTTCTCATTGACTGATATGTCTAGTTATTAGCTGCAGGACAAGGAGCTTTTGTCGCCGTATGTGTCGTATATTACTCTCTCATAGCCCTTTAGCTTTCTCTTGAGGCTGCGGAGTGGTTAATGTGGAGCAATTCCCCAAGACTCTGGCTAAAAACAGCATTCTTCACCATGGTCATTGTACTTGTCCTGGCTTTGCTTAGCAACAACACCCTCCCCTCAAAAAAAGGAAAGAAATCAGGCCTAGTCAGTACAGTTAAAGAGGATAAAGGACAGGATGACCAGATGCATTTTCACCTGACTCTTCCTTCAGAAACGCAATATCAGTCGCACACAGGAGGAGGCTGGTTATTGAGAATGGAGTCTAAACCCCCCGATAAGGTCTCTGCAACACGTCACGGCCTTCACACAAGGCAGGAGACAGGCGACACCAGCGGCACCTGCACTCTGTGCTTGGAATGCATTAAGCTCTAGAGTGCGCATTATCATTTTCCGTTTACAGTACGATAATCTTCATGGGTATAAATGGAAAAGTGTAAACTTCCAGAGGGCACGAACACAGATTTAGAAGTCGGTCGGCTAAAGGCGAAGAGGCATTGTGTGAGATACGATTAAGCCATTAAACAGTCGAGAATCCAGGGCGGTGAATCACCACTGGCAAGACAGGTGGTTTATCACTACGCAGTGTGGGTAATTTCACGAAGCATCCTGCGTTTCAGAGTTGTGGGTGCAGGTATGTACGTGTAAACAGCGGCGCAAGGATCAGATAACAAAAGCTGAGCTGCTGGGCGGAGGGTGAGGCCTCACAGATCCGTCACCAAACGGATACACTATAAGCTGCACAGAGCATAATGTTCTCAGGTTGTGTGCTTCTGTAGAAACACTTGCTTTAATATGCTGACAAAATGCACAACTGGCACAACTCTGACATCTGCAGTGATGATCACAGTGGAATTAAACACAAATCAGTGTGGCTGCTGCAACAAGGCCGCAATCAGTGTTTTCAGGTAAAGCTTTCATAGAAAATACCTCACAGCAGAGGCACATGACTAATAAGAGCCTTTGCACCTTTATGTATCTTACCACCTCAAATTACTGGTTTGTTTTCCCCAAATTCAAAATATGCAAACCTCACTGCATGGGTCTAAGGCAACACAAGGGCGGGAAATGCTACAGTAGGTCAATGACAGTAACTGAGGAAACGCTGAACTCTGATACTGAACCAACATTTTACCGATGATACATCACTCAGTAAGGTTACACTGGCACTAGGCTAATGTTTCAGAATGGAGCATCTCTAATCCTTCCTGGCATGTCGATGGATCTTTTGTTTCTAGTTAAGGCACAGACACCACACCCACAGTAGCTGGATTGTTGACCATCATTTGTTCAGCACCTACTTCCCTTTAATGAGCTCAAATGTGCTGCAAGCTGCTTCTAATAAACATGAGGTGTGATCACATCAAGTAGCTGGCCACGTAAATGTATGCTTAGCCTGTTGGTTGGTTGTGTAATGTGAAACTTTCTTTCCCATCGTAGGCCTGTCCGTGCTGTGCTGTGTTTGACTGATCAGGTGAGGTCAATGAAGCTCCAGCGCTGGCAACGGCAAGGTCACCCCACGTCCTGTATGGCTAATGCAGCTAATGTGCGGCTTCACATAGATGGGAGGAAGAGAAGGAAATATATCTCTGTGGAACACGCACTGAATGAGGGTGAGCGAGGCGGCGAGATCCAGAGAGCGACGCATTAAGTTCAGAGTCATTAGGCATAACACGCTGCTGTCATTATATCACACTGCATTACATTCATCAGCTCCTTCATTTACGAAGCTGTGGGAGGGCACAGAACCAACGGCTGGGTCTTCCTGCCGCTGCTCCTGAGACAAACAGATCTTCTAGGACGTTAAGTGTGATACGTTTCCCTCTCACCGCTTCCACTGCCTTTCACTGCTGTATTTAAAGCAACCTGTGTGACACTGAACCTGACTAAATCTGTCTGAAGCAAAGCAGAGGTGTTCTGTGGCAGCGAGAGCAAAAGAGCAGAGTCTGCGCCAAGAGTCTATGAGCGAGTGCATTTTGTAGATGTGCATTTGGTAAAGCCAAACCTCAAGGATGGAGCTCAATACATTTCCAACAAGGGACCACTCCGACCTAGTTCATGACACAGACTGTGACACAAACTGCTACTGCTAAATACTCTGCAACCAACCAATTAGGAGCTACTGTCATTGTCCAAAAGTCTGACGTATCAAATTTACAAGAATTTATATGGAGCCACAAAATTACTGCTTATGGTTGTGTATTTTCCAAAAAAATGAATATTACCATATATTACAACAAATGTCCTGAATCCCAAACCTCTATGCTGGCCACAAACTGCATGACCTGATTTCCATAACACAGAATCTAATCAACACTGGCCTCGGAGGGAACACAAACTAA
This sequence comes from Macropodus opercularis, assembly GCA_030770545.1. Taxonomy (NCBI): domain Eukaryota; kingdom Metazoa; phylum Chordata; class Actinopteri; order Anabantiformes; family Osphronemidae; genus Macropodus; species Macropodus opercularis. Next base: position 6,953,485 of record CM061092.1, read on the forward strand.
TTGGTGAGACTTTTACGTTGCCTTTTCTAATGATGGGCGATTAATTAATCTTTGAAACGCCGGCTTGTGAGTGTTGGAGCTACAGAGGACGGCTGAGGAGATCAAAGTCATCCCAGTCTACTGTGGAGGGATTAGGAAAACACGGTGGATGGAGGCATGGCGACGATCGAGCACCCGAGCCTCCAGTGAGAGAAATCCTTCCAGGCTTCAACCAAAAAAAATTTATAATAATAATAATCGTAGCTGCAAGGAGAAATCAGCCTGACTTGATGCTGTGCTGGCTGACTGGCAGCGACACGTGTGAGGGTGGTTATGTGATATCATGGTAATCCCACTGAAGTCCCCAAATCCAATGCTTCTCTCTCATGACAAGTGGGAGCAAGAGATTTCAAAAGACAACCGCTGCTCTTAATTTTACGGATACACGTGTTTGACCAAAAAGCAAAAGGAAAGATTCTCCCCAATTTTAGTTTTAGACTTTTTAAGTGTTTTTTTTTAACTTGTGTGACACCAGACTACCTGTGTGCTGTAAACAAGCATTCATTAGTACCCAATCCTGTTACATTTCATCCAGGAACAAGAGTTTTGAGGTTTGACATATTTCAGCCACCCAACCTTAACACGTCCCTTCTAACCTTCGCATGGCTGACCCTCTCTAACTTGTAACGTATTCACGAGCGGAGACGCCACCCTCTCAACAGCCTGCTCCTCCCGTCAGCAGCAACCTGCTCAGGTTACCTCCGCCAAATGCTGAGAGGGGCGTTCATCGGCCGACGGCCCACTGCTCCGCTGCATCCCTCTGCAGCATGAACTCCCAGGGAGCTCAGAGACACACGGCAGAGCAACCCAGGCTTGGCAGCTGAGGCTCTCTACCCAGGCTAATATTGTGTTCCTGTTCCTAAAATAGCCTCAAAAGCAATCCTTGCGACAACTATGATACGGCCTATTCATATCCACTGTCTGTGTCATGGAGAGTAAACAGAGGGCTTGTTGGTTCTGTTAACCCTGGTTCTGTTAAGGGTATATAATACTCATTTTGGCACCTCATAAAGAGCAACAGGGATACAGCAATAAAAAATGGAATGAGGCACAATCAACCAAACCACATTGAATAAATTATGAGCATATTCTTTTCATATGGGCATTTCTTTACATATTCTTACACACCCTGTGTACCAACTACTTAGGCAACAACGTGGGACTACATAAGAGCCTGTAGTAGCCCAGTCATAGCTTAGAAATCCCTGGATGACATCATGAAGTTAATAAACATTGGGTGAAGCCTGGCAGACTTCGCACACATCCCACAACAGGATCCCTGTAATACAAACTGCTCATCCTGGCACAGTAGCAGCCTCCTACGATGCTATGGAAAACTAAATTAGCCGTGTCCACCTGCCCGTAGGAACAGTGTGGCTAAATATACGATAAGGTCAAAAGCAGATATTAGGCTGCGCCAAATGTTACCAATCCCCTAAATAACGTCGCCCGTTCAGTGATTAGAAGCGGACGGTGCCACACATCGACCCCACTATTTACGGGCCTGGGCTTTGATTCATTGCTCATATTGGGACGCCCTCGTGCAGACAAAAGAGGTGCCGCGAGGCGCCCGATGGTGGGGAGCTCGTGCCGTTTCCCACCGTCGCGTTCACCTGCGCTCTCATCCCCTGTCCGCCTCTACACCGCATCGTCCCGAGCACAGCGAGGCTCTGTGGACTCACCCAGTACACCGGAGGAGGGCTGCGGCGGGGCAGCGCCCGGCTCCGGCCTCTCCGCGTCTCCCTGTTGCGTTCGGTGTCGGTGCCGGGAGCTGTCTGGGCCGTCGCCGGCGTTGGCCACAGCGCCGGCGGCCGCAGCAGCGCCCGTGGCTGGCGTCCCCGTGTCGGGCATGCTCTCTATCAGCGAGGAGCGACGGCGGATGATATTCTCCGGGAAATTGTGCAGGGGTATCGCATCTCAGGATGAGGGCAAAGCATGGGGGTAGCGCAGAGAGGGAAGGGTTAAATGACTGTGAAAGTGAAGTGAAGGTTGTCGGTGCAGCGGCGGATCATCCCGGTGCTACTCTGGAGCAGGATGCGCGGCTGGATGGAGAGCGCTCCTCCAGCGACTAGAGGAGGGACAAAGGGAAGGAGGGCGGGGAGGGCGGCTGGCTGGAACACACAAACACCTTCCAACAACCCACTGCCAGAATAACTACCCTGGGTATCTCAACAAAAACGTTGTCCCAAGCTGGTGGGGACGTTTCTTCATGAGAGATAAAATACATATTATAAAGTCGGTTCACCACCCTGTCCCAAGTCCATTTTAATGCTTATTAATACTAAGAATTCACGTCAGTGCAGTGACACCAGGAGAAACTTTGTCCTGCTCTGCAAGGCTTTAAATTGATGCCAGATTTTATGTTTAGTGTAGTAGTGCACTATCAAACAATACATGACTTTTATAGCTAGGATGAGATAAGACAGGACTTTATTAACCCCACAGTGGGGAAGTAGTAGTACAATGTACACGATCCACAGGATCAAACAATAAAAGTCAGTACTGAAACAGACATCAATCATGGAAGAAAGAAAATCTGTCTGACTCTAAAAATCCAAAACATATTGAACCAGTAAAAATAGCCACATTTAGTTTACACTGTATACTACACAATGTGCATCACTTATAACCAATGTGCCTTTTGCAGTGTGATTAAAAGTCTTGTGCTTCTCTTTATCATGAGATTTCCACTGGCCATGATCTTATTTGCAGGTGGCAGCAGGTGCACCAAGCAAATTTGCGCAGTCCAGCAGGTAGGCTCTGTGAGTGACTGCACTAAGCCCTGTCCATGATGATTAAATAGACTATGATTTATTTATTATTGCAAAAAATATCTTCATAGATTAAAATTTTAGTGACACTCAGGCCTAGGGACAAGAAATGCCTCTTCTCAGTCCTCTGGATGCTGTGCGATACACGCTGTCTATGCAGCAGCTGGGTTTTGATCTGGTGCTTGCAAATATTCAATTGTCCATATCAGCAAGCAGGAAGCGATATGTGTTAAATTTCATGTTTGCAGTTGTTATAGTTACAGTTACAGTTGTTTAAATATCTCTTAATGTAGGTAAACAATAATTGGGCAAAGTAACTCTACGCCCTACATCAACATCCTTCAAAACAAACAGTGATGGTGTAACTTCATCAGATGATATGACACAGTATCTGTTTATGTCATAAAGTACTGTGTCATAAAATGCATAGGTTTGTGAAAGGACTCCTAATAAAGAATGTATAATCGCCATAATCTATGGCCTGATTACCATCTTTACGTTGTTCACTGATGATAATGAGCAGCTGTGAGGTGGCAGGTGTCATGCTTTGTCCTTACAGAGCCTGCTATAAATTATTAAGATCGCAGCTTAAGGTTAGCTTCCTGGACTTGGCCATGCGCCTCCTGCGTGTGCACAGTTTATTTCCTTTACCATCACTGGATATCATGCTTCACTGTGGGTCCAGCCCTCCCTGTTCAGAAACACCTCATCTGCGAGTAGCAGTTCTGCTTACTCACCACTCTCCTGGGCTGACAGCTGCAAGGACCTGCAGTGGGGCGCACACAGCGGTGCACATGTAGTCTGTATATCTTCTATATATTCTGTATTCAGTGCATGCAGCAAATACTGTACATGTATGTGTAGCCATCCACAAGGGCTATATACTCAAAAACGCCATTTTCAGTGACCTATACCATGTGTAAATAAATGTTGTGGCAGTGTTAAATGAGCATCACATCCAGCTCCGTGTCTATCTAATAAAAACAAAGACAAAAGTGTCTGTCAAAAGTCCTGCACAGACAGAAAATAAAACCTCCTATTTGGTGAAAGTGTTAAATTTTGTAGAAGTTGACTGTGGTTGTGTGGTCCTATTCAATAATAATACCTTATTGTGAGGCATTTCTTATTTATTCTACTCTCACTGATACATGATAAGAAATATGATGATATTAGAAAAACTTCTAAGCTTTACAGCAAATGAATTTCACATAGCAAAGCAGCCCCGATAGATTAGTCAAGCGTTTAAGGATGTTGGACATCGAGCAGCAGTTGTTACACGGACAGAATTTCTCGGCGCACAAAAGGCGGACCTTGGTTGTAACTGACAGCTCATAAACCAATTGGCCTTCAAAAGATGCCGGCACGTGGAAAAGAATAGCCAATCAAACAGAGGAATCGCCACACTCGCAAACATAAACGGAGTGTTGATATGAGTTTTGTAAAGGTGCGTTAACAGAGAATGTGAACGCAGTCGATACATTTAATCCACTCGCTAATGTTAAATGCTGTTAATACCAAACGTCCAGTCAGGGAGAACAGACTATGTTGTGCAGTTTCAGTTTCCAAAACCATCCACACAAACAAGAGCAACGTTAAGTAGTTCAATGAACGGTTAGTGCCGTGTGATCATGTTGACGTCTGCTTGTCTCGGGATTCTGAGACCTACTGCGAACAAACTCAGAGCGAGGTTAGCTGATAAATGTCCTTCTTACTTCTGTTTTCGTTCTGTATTTCATCCAACACACTGAACAGTCATTTAGACTCAGATATAATATTGTGTCGTCAGATATTAGAATGTCTTACCGTCTTCTCATCCACAGCAGAGCAGCTGCTCTTGGCAGACTCTTGTCTACAACAGGTGGTGTCACAGTCGGCCTTGCTGATGCCGAGACCATCTATGCTATGTCGTCTGGTCATGGCAGGTGTGGTGTGGCCGTGGTCCGGGTCAGTGGTCCAGCATCAGCTACAGCGCTGAGGCGTATGGCCGGGGTCACAGGCAGCCTTCCTCCTCCACGCACAGCCCTCCTGCGCAGCATTACGGACCCCCAGTCCAAAGAAGTGCTGGACAGAGGACTTGTCCTCTGGTTCCCAGGTGTGCTCCCCTAAACACGCTTCATCTTCATATTGTACGTCACATTTTGCTTGTGTATTGCATTGTTTTCCTCTGTGTTTATATCACCAGCTCCTAACAGTTTCACAGGAGAGGACAGTGTGGAGTTTCACATCCACGGTGGTCCTGCTGTCATCACTGCCGTCTTACAGGCTTTAGGTAACATATACATGTTCTTGGAAGTTTCTTAAACCCGTAACACGTACCTCTACTTCTACATAAATATGCCCAGAAAGGACTTATAGGAAATGTAACTAAACAAATGAGACAACAATCACACGTCACTGTGGAAAATATCTTAAATGTTTGTTTCAAAGTTTTTGAAAATTGTGAATTTTACATTTATGAGGATAAAAGAAAATTTATTTAAATGTAAATTTTTTTAGATGCAATGTAATATTTTAAAGGTTATCATGAGTATGGTGCAATATCAAAGCTCTAAGTACATAACTGCATAAAAAGTCTAACTTCAGTATCTAGTTGAGCCCATGTGACTTTCCATCACTGTGACTTAAAAGCCAATAGTGACAGATGCATTCCTGTTTCTAGGATACTTATAAAATGTGTCTTGGCAAGCATGACAGTCTTACTGTGATTGACAGCCCATTTTCCTCCTGCAGCTCCTCCATTGGCTTTCTAGAGGGCAGTATTGTATAAATCAGAAACACTCAGCATCTGTTAATATGATGCTTTCACTAATCAGAATAAGTCCTCGCTAAGGTTTTTGCCTCATTTTCTAACTTAAAGCAATACTTTGTTAATGTTTGTGAGACGATACCCAGCCAATAGAAGGTAAAATATAATCCTTTAGTGACATTAAATGGCCCATCACAACCTACGTTTTGCCAGTGGTTTCTTCTCTCTAATCATCGTGATGAGATTTTCAGAATATTTGAGAGAACAATGAAACATAACCTGTTTAATCTGTGCAATGGTTCTTGATTTCATCATAATGTTAGAATGTTTTTAACATAATTGAACTTGTTGACCTTGTGTTTGATCCTCGTCGGTTTGCATGTCTGTACTTTATGTGCATTATGCATGTGCTCCTTGTACCTGATATGTTTCTTTGTGCGTGTGCGTTTCTCAGGAAGCGTGCCTGGCATGAGGCCCGCTGAAGCAGGAGAGTTCACGCGGAGAGCCTTTCAGGCAGGGAAGCTGGGTTTAACAGAGGTAAGACAAGATGAACATTTATGGAGACATGGAAACAAATATGTACTGATTTGTTTATCAAGATCTTTATGATCATAATTATGAAAAAGGTAGCAGTAGGGAATTCAAGTTGAGTTCACATCATGTCCTCTTCACATTTATCTCATTTGTTTATATATGAAAGCAGCTACTGGCCCCCGTAGGCTTTTTTCTGACAAGCAGCCAGCAGACCTGTGGGAGTTCTGTGTGCAGCATACACTGTAATATTGTTTGTCAGATTAAATATTAGTATTATCAAATCCCAAAAAACAATTGCTGCAAGGGAGTAAAATTCTTTCCAGGCTGTTCAAGCTGTTGTGCAGGTCATATAGTGGTAAAATGTAAAATGTTAGGCAGAGTGGAACGTTTGTTACACATTTTGATAAAAGAAGTCTAAAAATGTGGTAATTAAAGTAGTTTAATTGGTGCTTTTGAAGGTAGAAGGGCTCGGGGATCTGATCCATGCAGAGACAGAGGCTCAGCGGAGACAGGCTCTCAGACAGATGTCAGGAGACCTGGGACGCCTTTATCAGGACTGGAGCCACCGACTGAAACGGGTAGGTTGAGCAGGAGAGCAGAGTCCGTCTGGTGCAGTCCAAAATCAGCAGGTCAGGAGTCCTCAGGACTACAAATACATAAATGATCAGCCACATCACATTGATTGGCCAATGTGTAGTTAACATCCAAGTGTTGAAGTTTATATATCTCAGTTAGCTTCTTCATGTTGGCATGGAAACTTGGTTTGGTCTTTTCTTCAATGTGTTGACTACCTTGGGACTGTGTAGTCAAACCCAGTCAAATTTGTCCTTGAAGTAACAGATGGACAGAGGCCTTTAACAATGTTCTGTTTAGTTCCACATTAGCTTGACAGCAGAAACAAGCCAGATCCTGGAGCTTTCCCTGGAGAGACTTTATCCAAACTCATGTCAGACTTTTCTCTGTAAACTGTGTTTTGGAAAGAACCTGTTGGTACTGTGTTGTAGGTCAGGCCTCAGTATTTCACACCCAAACAATGCTTTTTTTGTTTTTTCTACTGTATCTCTACAGCTGTTTTTGCACTGCATTGTTGATGGATTAACCAATGGAGATCCGAGGCTTCCTGGCTTCCTGTTTTCATGTTGCGGCAGGCGTGTAGTACGTGTGTTTCTGTTCAGTAGTAAGAACTAAAATTCAGTCTGTGTAGTACACACACATTTACTGGAGATACGTTAATAAGTAAAATGAGACAACATGGGAAAATGCAATCAGCTCAGGAGGAAGGAGGGAAACATGCTTCTCGTGCTACATTCTTCTGGTATCACTGTAGCAGAAGTACAGTGACTTAAGAACATGTAATTGACTGACATTGTTTACACAGTCAGCGCTCATTAGACTACCAACCAGCGCTGTGTGTAGCCTTTGCTGTTTTGGCATCAGAACTGAATCCCCAGCGCTGGGAGGCTTGGTCGAATTGTTAATTTGGACTTTCCTGAGGAAAGCCGCTTCTAAGTAGCCAAAACATCCCTGAGAACCTGGCTTTTCATTGTTCTGGATGAATTAACAATAAATTCGAGCACACTGCCGTCGTGTATATCATAGTGCACAGTCAACACACGTATATGTGCTGGGCAGCATCTTATCTATACTGGATCCTGTACATTAAGTCATACTTTGGTGAGGCAGTTCAGAGAACCTTGGCACCGGAACTGACCAACCGGTCCAGGTGGTCTCTCCTGAGGATCTCTGTTAAGCTACTTGTGGCCGACTCTGTTAACGAAGTTCCTAGAAGCTTTTCAGATGTGACCTTATTTGTATTGAGCTTTCAGAGAGTCCAGTTAATCAGAACTATACCATATGTGTGAGTCTAGGGGTCAGGCCTTCATTTACCACCCAAACAATGCTGTTTTTTTTAAACTTGGCTTCCCACTTTTGTGAAGTATGGGAATCTGATGCTTCCTGTTTTTGTGCTGCTATACTTCTATTGTGTTTATGTTCTGCTGTGTCAGTCAAAATACTTTTTAAAATCCTTTTAGGTTGTAAAATTGTCCAAAAAATGTGGTAGTGAAATAAAGACTTTTGATTTGTTTTATGTTACTGACACATGGGCTGTATAACCGTATTGTTTAACACTACTAGAGTTGGTAAAGAAAACGAAAGACATAGACTAAAGTCTATTAGAAAAGACTAAAAACCCTGTTAACACTCATCATAAAAATATTCCTTATAGAAATAATGTTCAAATTAATAGCAAGTTGTATGAATAATCAGGTAATCCTTTCTGTCTAAATTATAAAGAATGAATGAGTTTTTAGTCTTCACCGAAGTATTTGACTTTGATCATGTCTTAGAACACTGTATGAATTGGATTTATTTTATGTCATATTTTAGTATAATAGTTTGTTTGATTTATGTGGCTTACACGTTAACGTCAACTTCTTGTTTTGCACGTGTCACAGTGTCTGGCACATGTTGAGGCCTTCATCGACTTCAGCGAGGATGAGCTCATTGAGGATGGGGTCCTAAGCCAAGGTATGCGAGTAAAACACGCAGCAGCCACTGTGCTAGTTGGTGCACTTTTTTGTGGGGCGAAGCAAGATACGTAAAACATCTCAAAAGCCAATTTCCTTCAGGAAATGTGGACAGGAGGCCAGAGAGACAGTAGAGCCATTAGTCTTGTCTTCAGAGGCAGTGTCACTTAAAATGCTGCCAACAGCAAAACCAACTGTTCTCTCACCTCACAGCGTACTGTATGTGAGGTTGAGTGTGAGTAAAGGAGCCTGTCTCCTGATGTCTGTCTGGGGGAGGCAGAGCGCTTCAGAAGGCGTCAGGTATTATTAAGTTTTGACATATTAAAGGCTGGGCCCTATTATGTGTATCATTGTTATGCTGCACAGAAAGTTGGGTCACACCTCAGAGCTGCAAAAAAATCACAAACTGAGGCCTAAAGTCTAGTGTAAATACATTTCCAGCTACACACATACAGGCATATTTAACCCAGTGACTGATTTTGTGAACTAAAAAGTTACACATTAGGCACCAGAGGAAGGCCAGAGATTTTCTGAAGATGAAGGTGAACATCTCCTCTGGTTTATGTCTGTCTCACCCTCTGACACGCAGTGGACAGATCAGTGTGTGGTTTACAAGCAGAGATTGAGCGGCATCTCAAGGACGAGAGGAGGGGCGAACGACTTCGCAGCGGCGTCCAAGTGGTCATCGCTGGAGCTACCAATGCTGGGAAAAGTAGCCTCCTTAACACACTCTGTAAGAAAATCACCAAAACTAACTCGCAAATATCTTCTAAACGCAGACCTCACATTGAATCATACCACTGTCAGTTGTGGTTTGGAAGAGTGCAACCTCTGCCACGCTTTAAGCAGAGCCATAAGTTCATTTAAGAAATGTGTATGATTCAATAAAATTCTTCCATGGGCAAGATAATCTAGAAACAGACGTCTTGCTTTCAAATAAAACCGTGTCAAGTTAAAGGTGTGCTAAATTAGAAGATGCAGCTCAGTAATTATCTCAAACATCTCGACAGTGTGGACACACATGAATCGTGTTTTTTCATACAGTGTTGTAGGTTTTCCTACTCTGAGTCCCATGTTGTCACTTTCCCAGCGCTGTTTGTTGTCAACCTAATTAAAGTTTATTGTTTATGGGGGTATGGTCATGACTGTTTATGCCGTATCCTGAAATTATTTGAAATCCTTTTATAAAAACTGCTCAGAATAAAGCTTTGGCGGAGACTCACAGTTTCCTATAAGAATAATAGACGCATCCGTCAAACTCAAGATAAACGTATCCTTGTCTGGCTGTCCCACGGGGGCCCAGACAGCACAGGCGAGTGAGATTTAGCCAGTAGTGTTATATAATGTGGTTCATATGAGGATGGTCAGCCCACAAAGGTCCTGGCTAAAGATAAGTCGTCACGCGCTGTGTTCTGTCAGCGTAGAGATTCAGTGGGTGTCAACTTTTCTATTCGATATGGTGCAGCTGTGAGTTAAGAGATAAATCATGACATAAACACCAACACTGTGCAAGAAGAACTATTGCAGGCTATGGAAATGAAAACCGAAACAGTTGTCAGATTTGATATTGAGACTGAGATTTACTGTTTCATTACATATTGTAAGTGATATGTAAGTACATAATGTAAGAGATAATTTGTATTTCAGAATATAAACCTAAAGTAAACTAATTGAATCAAAAGTTTATCTTTAGCTTTATTGATAATAAGAATTACAGAAGTCATTGAATCTTTTTTATTCAGGCCAGAGACCTGCTGCCATTGTGTCTCCCATTGCTGGGACAACCAGGGATGTGGTGGAGACAGCACTAGACCTCGGCGGCTTCCCCGTCCTTTTAAGTGACACAGCCGGCGTCAGAGACAGCCTGGACCTGGTGGAGAAAGAAGGAGTCAGACGAGCTCGAGAAAGGTAGAGCGGAAACAGAAAATGCACTTACTTTTAATCTTTTTTAAGCACTGCTTCAGTACGTACACAGAACAAATTACTTAGGAGACTAAGTGAATATGTTCTAGAATACAAAGAAAGGAAGAAATAACTCATTACATTACCAATTTACAACACCAATATTATTTTCTAATATCTGTGCGACTACCTGAATTCATATTATTGTCACAGTTATAAATAAATCTGGCAAACACACTGGGAGGTTGTGTAATGAAGAGCCACCTTCCCTCGTCGCAGAGTTTACGCCATTAAGACATTTTTCATGGTGCGGAGAACATACGTGTGGCTATTCAGTGACAGCTGCTTCCACTGTTTACACCACGGAAGAATATAAATACATGTGGCAGTCGTCATCCCAGCTTTATCATACACAAGCAGACTGACATGGTCCCTTTACACACATACTAAAAGTCCGTTTTTATACACGTGCATGTTTTATCTTATTAATGGTGCTACAGGAAAAAGGATGCATCTTATGAACATCTAACGTCTTTGTAATTTGTCGGCTTTGTGACGTGTTCATGCCAAAAACAAGACAAATGTCAAGCCTTTGCCAAAGTACTTGTGTTCTTGGCGGGTGGAAAGTATTTGTACAAAACAAGTAGGTGTTGAATGAGCTCACGGAAACAATTAGCAATGGAATTTATTAAATGACAGGGAGCAGACAGAATAGCTACCTTGCGTTGGGAACAGTATATGGTTTATTATTTGCCCAAAACACAAAGGATTTTTCAAGGTACAAATATTTATTTACTGTTTGTTTAAGTTTGCGGGTGACCTGGTGGTTCTATAGGAAGGGTGGGTAATGTGTGGACTATATGGAACTTTCTGTTCGGCGAGCAGGTCAGAGGCTCGTGACCAGGGTCACTACAGGAAGGATGTGGTAAGTACAAGCATCCGTTGCTGCGGCTGCTGCTTCTCACTGGGATGAAGTAGCACAAATACATAGAAAATATCAAGTAAATACAGTACTGTTTAGATACATTTATGAAATAAATATTTTGGAAAATATTTAATAAGTGCTTATGAAACAGTGCAGCCTTTTTTTTAAAGGCAATAAAGACTTTCTGCTTGGAGGCCATTGTTACACAAACTGGAGCTGCTACAGTCACTGGAAAACGTTCCCACAGAAGAGATTACAAAGCAGAACATTTCAAGTCAAATAAAATCCCCAAAAGGATGTTTGACGTTTCTTTTATGGTTGAAAACATGATTATGTTGGCAAATAAAAATATATCACCATGTAAATTAAAATGCAACGTATCTATGTTGAATAGTTGCTATAAAGGCAGCGTCTGTGGCTGTGATGTCAGTATTACTATCAGTACACTAACTAGCAACCTGTGAGTTTAAGATAAAAAAACATAACAAAATATAAATCTGTGCCCAATTCTTTATCCTCCAGGATGCAGCAGGCAGAGCTGACTCTGGTGGTTGTGGACTGTGCTCAACTTCCCTGTGATGCTCAGCGAGCTGCAGACTTCCTCCAGGGACACCTGAGAAGTGTTCTGCCCACCCAGGAGCAGCCGGAGACAGGTGTGAAACTCGTCTTTCCTTTCCAGAGGACACAGATACTTAAAGTAAATCCTTTGACAAAATGTAAACCATAATATGTTTATTGAGCGAACTTCTTCTACAGACAGGTGTCTGATGGTGCTGAATAAGTCTGATTTGCTGCCTGAAGATGGGAGACTGATGTTGCAGCGGGAGCTGAGGCAGGTGTCTGGACTACCTCCCATCTGTCTGATCTCCTGTCACACCAATGAAGGACTGCAGCACTTCCTCAATGTGCTGCACAGCAGAGTCAAGACTCTGTAAGTTGCAGGTTTTATCGTGGTCTCTTACAGCCGAGCTCATGGTACATTTTAGTTTTACTGTCCATCAGAAAAATAGTAATAAATTAGCAAATAACCAGAAAAAGTTTAATTTGAAGATGGTGCATTTAGTTAAGATGCAGGGTATTAACACAGCCTAAACTAGTTTATTACACTTCTTCATATATTGTTCAAAAATACATCAACCTGTTTTTAATAGTTCCTCTAAAAGTAACTACAGTGACAGAAAATGGAACAGAAATATAGGTACATGCTACAGTGGGACTTTTCTGTTTCTTTTCTAAACCAAAAGCACAAGCTAAAGAGTGTTTCGTTGCTCTGGGTCATTTTGTTCTCTGACTTCCTCTCTAGATGCGGCAACCCTCTAACTGGTGCCCCCACCCTGACCCAGGCCCGCCACAGGGCCCACCTGCAGCAGTGCACGGCTGCGCTGGCTCAGTACTACAGGTACCGAGATAGCGACCTCGCTCTGGCAGCTGAGGGTCTCCGGCTGGCTCTCACCAGCCTCGGCCGGATCACTGGGCGCGTTGGGGCAGAGGAGATCCTTGATATCATCTTCAAAGACTTCTGCATTGGAAAATAGCCAGATATGTAGGTGAGAGAACATGAGACACGTGTTAATTGCCTGCTGAGGAGGAAAAGCTGTGTTGTCCTTTGGTCCCAGAGTGTCCGTAAAGAAAATGGACAATGGGCACAGCCTCTTCAGTACACTGTGCCAGGCTTCGAAGCACAGCCAGAGAGAAGAGAATAATACTCTTGTTCGCGTCCTGCTCCCCAGATGCAGACGTGTTTGTTTTTTTTTGACTGAAGTAGCTTCAACATGATAACAGGTGCCTCAGAGGCCTCATGTGCTCAAGTGTTTGGCAAGTCTTAAGTCGTAAAATTTTAAAATACATATCGAAAGCCTGTGAATGTTGTGCTCTTGGGTTACAACTCGCCAGCATCATTTAAAATCAACCAGCTGCAGATCGCTGCAGGGCAACTTGAAGTCGTCGTAGTGGAGCTGCTGGACAAAGAAGAAACACACAAAAAACTGTGGCATAAAGCGCATTTTATGCCACTTAACATCTTTGATGTGAAATGAATAGAATCGTTTTTAAAGGGCTTCATAACAAACCATAAAACAGCATAATAGACATACCATATGTAGGAAAAGTCATAGTGACCCAGATCGTCCCTGTTCTCTGGGAAAGGCTTTGGAGGCGATGTTCCCTGTACCCTTTGTTCCTCTGTCAATCCGGCCTTGATCAAATATTTATGTTTCCTTGTTGAACTCCTAACCCTTCTTCCCCAGTTGGTTTCTTTTCTCTGAGTCTATGACGACATTTGCGCTGCCGTATACCAACACAACTGCCCGTTTCCCTGCCTTTTGGTGTCTTTCTGCTCCGTCTCTGTTATCTGACCTTCTTTCCACACTGCTCTGTCAGCCTTTTTGTCCTCTTTCATGTTCACCCTGATTAATTACAACAAGCAGAAGGGAGGGGGCTTCACCTAAAAGTGGTACCTTTGGTGCCATACAAATAAGAGGCAGTAAATCCTCAAACTGAGTACAGCTTTGAAGTAGCATCCGTGTGCTATATCCTGTTGACTGTATTGTTTACTACTGTGAAAATGTGTTAATTATTATTGCACAGTAAGAGTAACTTAAATAGCTTTAAATAAAATGAGAGAATCCTCAAAAGCCAAAACATTTAACAGATTAATTCATTCATTGTATTATTCTCTTTCTTTGGAAGATGACTCAAGTTTAGTCACAGATTTTGTAGAAACTGACAGCGGGACTTTTAGCTTTCTGTCTGTTTCCTGTGGTGTGGAGTTGACGTAGTCCGATCCAGTGCAGCCAGTTCCACCCGTGTGACTTAAAGCCAGGGTGCGAGTGTGTCCACGTCTATACATGGGATCGAAAACACTATATGTTAAACAAAGGATTTCCTGAAGACTGGAGACAGACCCACACACGTGTAACACTCATATCCATCAGCAGTGACAGTTTAGCTTAATGTACTTTCTTATGCAACTTGGAAGGATTCTCAAATTAGCTCTGTCTAAATGTGAGTGTGATTCGTCTGCATCCAACTTCTCACTAAAGACATCTTTATAAAAACCTTGTTCATCAAAACCCGGTGGATAATAAATATGAACAATTCTAATCTTTAATAATGACCTCCAGTGATCCACCAAGGAATAATAAATATGAATTTATTTTTCACTGCGACAACTTGACAATAGTAAGGTATTTAAAAAGCAAGTATATTTTAACGTGCAGGAAATAAAGTTAAATCCTTTAAGTCTTTTTATTAATGCAGAATACAAAATATAGTAGAGGTTTACATGGATACGTTTATTCTCTGTAAATTCAAGGAAACATCGACTGTAAAATTAGCTGCTCTTACTCATGGGAAAGGAAAAGGAAACAGTAAAGCGGGAACAAGGCATATAATTGCTACTGTACTTGTAAAATGTGCCATAAAAGACTTTCAGTCATAGCTTTTTGTTTTTATTAGCCATAAAACCTTGCTATATAAAAACAACTGTGGGTCAACGTGTGCCATATTGATTCCTTATTTTTGGTGAAGTGCACATTGTTCAATCTCTGTGATGATGTGTACGTGTCGAACATCATCCAGACTATGGCAGAAATTCAAAAAAATATGAGTCACTGGGAAACGAATGCAGCTATTTTGAGGATTCAACACAAAGGATCGACTGACTTTTTATTCCATAGTAAAATACAACACATGAGAAAAATATTTACACCAGCATCATGGAAATTTTTACATTTACCTGAGAATACAGAGACAAAGCCCATTCACAGCAAAGTAAACTGAGACAAACACGGATTAATTTTCATTTCCAGGTTCAGCTCAACATAGTAACATCAAAATAATATGTAGTTAACGTAGAGTCACGGTATTTACAGGTCATACTCTATGTTGTATCAGGAATATATACATGTCATCAGAAGATATAAATGTAAAATGTCGTTGACTGTGATGCGCCACCCGTTCCTTCAGTTTTTACTCCGTTCATTTCATCTCGACTGAAAGACAGAACATTAACAATTATAACACACACACACATCAATCCATTGAAACTGTGCAGTTCACAGAGTTCAAATGAAGAGGAAGATAAAACGCTGAGGGAGTGAGCTGCGGCGATTGTCTGGTTAAGGCTATTTATAGTCACGCTGTTGGCATTAAAATGTAAGCCTGTCGGTCACTGCACCACTTTGCTAACTAAAATACCTTGACAACAATTGTAAAAAAAAAGTAGTTGCACAGTTATGTTGCCCTCAGGAGGACAGTAATAACTTTAGTCGTCTCTTTGTCATCCAGTGCTGCTATGTTAGTACAGTAAGTCACAATGCTAGTGGAAATTAAAATCTCAAAGTAAAAACACAAGCATTTCACTCAAGCTGCTAAAAAACTGTGTTGTATGATAATTAATGATAATGAAAGTGGTAATATGCCATGAACAGCAAACAATTACCTTCTGAGTTTTGCTGATCTCAGTTTCTCCATTGTTCCGCGAGCCGAAGCCGATTGGGCTTCCGGGTTTAGAACCAGAAGAGACACCAGACTGAGGACAGAAAGATGATTTCCTATTATTTAACATTAAACGCAGCTTAATGGCTGTGCACCAACCTCTAACACGGTACACGAAAAACCCACAAGTTTGGAATGACGTGTATTGTGAACTTGTGACTCCTTAAATATGGTTTTCCTTTGTTATCTTGGCTGCTGATCCTTCCTGCTGCTGCAGCTTCACCGTTGCTGCTGAGTCAACATGCACCTCATCTGCTAGTCTTTGTTCATACATGGATGTTTAACCTCAGTGTTTTGAGGACAGAATTTGTGTGCACTTCATCTTCTTACTGCTTCATGTTTGTTTTACCCTAAAGCCCGGCTGAGCAGGCTGCGTTCCCCGAAAGCTCTGAAGTTCTTTGTCTTTCAGCACCAGGCGTTCTTCCAACAGCTCCTTCTCTTTTCTCAGTCGAGTTTTCTCAGACAGTAGTTTCTCCATCTAAACAAAATATGCATGTTATTTTAAATGTTATGTTTCAACATGAGTTGGGTTTAGTAGGCTTATATCCAGACACTGAGGGAGTCTGCTTGTTCCATTTGTTCCCCCCCTCCCCATGTGTACGAACATCTCTGAGGAAACGTCATCTACCTGGTCATCGTGCGTTATTTGCTTGAGCTGCAGCTGCCTGGTGGTGTCGATGATCGTTTGATTGCGGCTGCGTTCACACTGCTGCCAGTCGGACGTAAGGTGGGAATTTTGTACCTGCAGACGACTGGAGAGGGCCTGGATCTCTGACACCTGGAGGAAGAACATCTATTGCTCTATTTTGTCTTCATTATATGACATTGAAGGAGAAAGTGTCATAGTTGACAGGAGAGCGAGAGAGAGAGTTAATAGGCTGCAGTTAAAGCAAATGTGCTTCCAGATGGTGTTTTTGTTTGTTGCAGCTGAATGTTTTGCCTGTTCAGTGTTTTTCTCAACAGCGTCTGAGGTTCATGCTTCCCAGCTGATGAAACGATAAAGGTTTCAACAAGTCTGGAAACACACGTAATGAAGTTCACAATTATACATCTAACAAAAACCAAAGTTAGATAAATGCATTGGTTTTTGGAAGGTTTTAGTTAGAGCCGTTCCTAAATACAAAAGCAGCAAAACAAATGATGATTAATGACTTCTTGTCTCATATCCAACTGAAATATTGCTGTAACCTGTAAAAGTGATTTTGCTGAGGATGTGATTTCGTCGTCCTGCACAGTGCCACTGTGTTATCAGCAGAGCCACATGCTTCACCTCTGCCCTGACCCGAGGTCGCCTCGGACAGCATCTGTCTCTTTAGTTTTATTACCCACGATGCAGCAGACAGACTTCCTCTCTTGAGCAACTGATTTATCTTCTTTTAAGAAATAATTTATCATGTTCAATGAGTTTTACTCTAAAGAATAAAAACTTACATAGACCGCAGAAGAAGTTGCTCAAGTACTTCACACATACAAGTATGGACTAATTACGTACTTTTGAAATTTAAAATGGGCTTTAGGACAATCAGTGGTTTCCTGTGTTTTTGTTTTGCAACCCCTTATGATAAGGTTTTGCTTAGAATGAGCTGTTACATTTATGGGGTCTTTAACTTTTACTCTTCTTCATTATAAGTTTATTAGAAATAACAGTTTGAGCCCCAAACAGGTGAGAATTGGAGATGCCATAAATCTGTTTATGTCAGGGTATTTGTATATTGCAGTGATGTCAAATGTGATACTAATGCATCTGCACCACTGCATAGAAATGAGTTTATGGTGGTTTCTTTTAATTGGAACTGAATTACTTTGCAGTTTGATTCCTGTCGCGTATTCTGGCATTTACTGAGGGGTGAAGGGTCCATACTGGACAGGTTTAGTGTCTTCATGAAATATTACACACATGCACTCACCTTGTTGCCCACATTGTCTAAATACACCTGGAACTTATTCTCCACGTCCCTGGACAGGTTGGTGCAGCTGTTTTTAATTTTTTCCATTTGCTCCCTCTGGCTGTCACAGGTGAGATGAAAGGTCATCTGGTTGGGAAACATGTCATTGATCCGGTTTAGGAAATTCCTGGTCACCGCCTGGATCCCGTTCAACGAATCTGCAAAGTCCTGTTTGCATTTTCTTGTAGAAAATAACAAGAAAAAGAAATAAAAGCTTTAGTGGTTAATGTTAATGCCTCCAGCTGCACTGACAGGACAGGCAGACGGTACCTGGTGTAGGTGGAGAGCTGCTCCTTCACCATGGTGTTCTCCCTGCGCAGGGTGATGGCGTCCTGGTGCTGCATGTCTCTATCTCTGAGGGCACTGTCTCTCTCCTCACTCAGATAATGAACCATCTGGGTGAAGTTTGTTTCGATCAGATGTATTTTAGCTTTCTGCTCAGCGATGAAGCTCTGACACGTCTTTAGTTCATCTGGAGAGTTAGGAACGAAACAGATATAAGACAAAGTCTGCAGTTAAAATATTTACAACTTGTTATTAATGTAATAAACTCTCAAATAAACTGTCAAGTACATTGCTGGAGGTGGTTTCCTTAAATAATATAGGGGAATTCCCCTATTTTACCGTTCATATTACTTTATTATTTGATGAAGGTAAAGGTTTAGAGCCTTAGACTAAGTCTCCCTAAAACCCTGCTATTGGAATACGTACTGCAGTTACAAGTCTGGATTGGAAGTGTGGGACATCGTTTCATCGCAAATGAAGTTTGGCAGCTGGACTGAAAATAAAGAAATACAAGATGATAAATGACTTGTGAGTAATAGCTTTGTAACAAAGCGACTCACACGAAAACACAATGCCTGAGGAAATAATCATAATTTCCTTGATTTGTTCGGGTCTTCCACAGAATGTTTGAAAGGTGGTTAAAAATGTAGGTGCTTCACAAATTTAACTTAAACAAAAAGCAGTTTTGTTAAACCAGTCAGCACTTACTAATCTTTGTTTCAGCTCCAGCTCTGTGCTGTTGGCCTGAGTCTTCAGCTTCTCCATCTCTTTCTGAAGAGCAGCTTTCTCAGCTGTGCGAGCTTTCAGCTGAGTCCCGAGCTCAGTCTTATCTTTTCTCAGCTGGGTGTTGATATCACTCAGACTGTTGAAGCTTTGCTCCAGATCCTTCACAACAACAACAGGATTGTGGAGCATAATGAGCATCACTATATTTCATAGCTCTGAACATAAAGACACAATACTTTGAAATTGATAATACATAGTAGCTGTCTAATAAAAATTATAACTTTACTGATTCAGAAACAGACAGTTGCTGTTTGATGCTATCTGCACTAAGATTAGGTTAAAAAATTGTACAGTAGGAAATGCATCAATGCCAAGTTTGAAATAATATACAATGGTTCTTCCTCAAGGTTCTTTGTTGACTTGAGAAGAACAAAAAAACACTGACCTCCACCCTCTTCTCCACTGCAGATTTCTCTGGCTGTCCATAGATGAGGAAGAGCACCAGGCTGACGATGATCAGAGACTGGATCAAAGATGAAAACAAGAAGATAATCCTCATGTAGTACCCACAGCTCTTTCCTTTGGGCTTGTGCGGCAGCTCTCTTGCCTCCCGGCCATACTTGGCCTGGGAGTAGCTGGAGCTGTACATGGCTGTTGGAGGTGAAATGGTGGCAACAGGTTTTTCAAAGATCTAAACAAGAATTATTTCTCTGCAAAAGCTAAAAACAAATCCACGAGGTTTTTGGTCGTCTCTGTAGCACAGGTGATCTTGAAGGTGAACTCTTTCGAGCAGAAATAGGAGAGCTTGAGAGTATTCTGCAGTTCTATCACACTGTCAGAAGTCTCATGAGCAGACATAAACAATGACCCTAAGGTGTCTAAAAGGGTCATGTTTATAAATGCTGCTGGAGGCACACTTCCACTCCATCCTGGCTCAGCCCTCCCCTCTCCTCCCTCATCAACCCGTCAGAGTCCCAGCTACATCCTCCAGCTGCACCACTGCCCAACACTAACCTACCCACTGTTTGGAACAAGAAGAGAACTACGACAGGATGATGAAATACAGTTATAAGACACATACACTCTTGGCAAGCGTGTGTTTATAGATGGCAAATCACAAAAGGGACAGTACAACTTTGTACTAAAGAATGACTGGAATGGATTAAACACATATATTGGGAATTATGGTCTTATTAATATTGTGCTACACATTTCTCATGATGAAGAATACAAATGCAAGAAGTGATTTTCAAAGGTTAACTTACTTTGCATGATTTGATACTCCAGCAGAAGAGCATTGGTTGATCACTGGCCCTTATAAAATTTAACTAGACAACTGGGGTTACGAACAACAGCTTGTTGTGGGAGGGGTTGCATCAAATGCATCGTTTCATACTGAAGTACCTGAAGTATCTGAGAGAAAGGCAGTAGGTAATTTAAATGCTTATTTCATTTAATGTGAGACACAGTAAAAAAACATTTTCCTGTAGGAAAATGCAGTTGGAGCCAGATATACTGTGGACCAACAACGTTCACCATCTAGAGGATAAATACTGGAAAATCCTCCCCCATCACAAAAAACATGCTCCATATCCTGTTCTAAGAGTCATGGCAGTGGAAGAGTGAAAGAATGAAAACAATAGGGACCTGCCATTCTTCAGGGATGAGAGAATAACAGTGAATTCCCTGCTGTGTTATCTACGGCGATGACGCGAAGGGTGTGAGAGGGGAAAGGTCCACCGAGCCCATGGTCTTCCTGCTCCCCATTGTCTCCCTGACAACCTATCCTCAGCGGAAAAAATGCTAATTTATGAAGTCATATTAGGCCGACAGAAAGTGAGTGACAGAAGTTGAGTCTGTCCCAACTCCTGAACAAAAACAGGAAACCTAATGTTTGAAGACTGAGATAACACCACCTCAGGATCAGGCACCTTTAGGGGCACAGGAAAATATATATCTAACGTTGAAGTAATATTCATGATTTAAGTGGATAACAGACAAGACTTTTAACCGCAAAAAAGCCATCATTCTGTGAAACAGGCCTGTAGATTCAAAAACGTGCTGACAGTGTAGATTTAAGGAGAAAGATCACTAATTCATAGAAAAATCTATTTAACACAGGTCAGATCTGAACAGCTGCTTTAAAAAGCTGTATTGAACACGATGCCACACAAAGAGGCAAAGCCTGGGTTGACCTCAGAAGGGACGTTGCTGCCATCTCTTGACAAAAAGTTGAAAGCTTTCGATTAAATTAAATACATCCACAAATTATCATTGTAAGTATCATCAAATATGTTTTAATATGCAGAAATAGACTCATAGATCATTTAAATAATAGGCCTCATGCTAGAACATTTTCATACCTCTGTACTTAATTTCAGCTTCACCAAAGAGCGTCTGCTCAAACCTGTTCAGTTCAGTTCATTACAGGACACAAAACACCTCGACTGTACTAACGTCAATGGTGAATTAAAGGAATGTTCACAGAACAGAATTGTTCTAAAGCAAACATGGTCCATGACTAATATGTTTGGCACCAAGTAAAATATCACCAAGATAGTAAAGGATGATCCATTCTCCCGTAATTGATGTGACAGTGTTATAGAAGATGACACTGGACCGAGATGTACAGGCAGCGACAGGAGTTTTACTTATTTACTTATGTACAGAAATTTAAAAACACATGAAACATGCCAATAAAAATACTAAATAACAAAGGGTCTTGATGATGATGTTGATTGAACAAATTGTTGTTTTTTATATATACATTTTATTTTATTTTAATTAAATTCATTAGTTCTACACCCTAAACTACACCTGATTAAACCTCTATGTGTAACTACTAAGGAGAATGTGTTAATCATGAGATTCTTTTAAATCTTATATACTAAACATTTGTATAAAGAGATTTGCTCTTCAGTGCATTTCAAATGAAGCTAGACAGGCAGTATAGGAACCCTTTTCACAGTCCAACCATCAACATTATACCATGACCATAAAGAAAGAAACTACCGCTACCTCTACATCACTGACCATCCGTTCCCTGTTTTAATATCATATAACAGTGGCAAATGAACAACTTTTTAAAACAGCCCTAAAAAAACATCAACACAGAGGTGGACATTACCAAATAAACAAAAAGGCAATGTTACAGACGCTGTGAGGTCTGTTAAACAGTACACCAGTTTAGACCTGAAAGTCTAAAAACTGTCACAGGAAAGTACAGATATTATTTCCTATTCCAATTAAAACAATGCCCTGCTGAAAACCAACTTCCTTAGAACAACTGTCCATCTGGTTTTGGATTCTCGAGAACTACAAAGCTCTACAAAGGGAAACAAAACTTAACCCCATCCCACTTAAAACACAAAAGTACAGTGTATGGATTTCACAAAGAAGCTGAGTTTTTTTGAGTGAGAGCAATTTCACACTGTTGCCTCAATGTCCTGAGGGTCTTCCCCCTCCAGCAAGCTGTAAGAGGCATGAGTCTGGAAAGGTCTCTGTAAAGGGTGAGCCAGAAGTTTGGCCATGCAGTTGTGCAGCTCGATGGCAGGTCCACTCAGGGAAACCTCAAAGCGATAGCACATGCCCTTTGAGTCCAGGTTGCAGAAAGAAGTATAGTTTTCCTAGAAAAACAACACACCACCCGAATAAAACAGGCAACTATGGACTTGTACAGATTATATGATCAGCCGTTATATTTAAGTGGGTTTCCTTCACACTTTCCTTCACTTGTGCAAATTTAGGAATTAGATTTAAATGATAATTTAACTTACATACACTACATGGAACACAATCAGATGTTATCATTTTAACATTACAAGCTTATTCACTCACTCTCCAGCTGGTCTCATCTCCTTGCTCCTCCACCCCATTGTGCAGATAGACTACATCAAAGAAAAAATATGGAGACTGCAGCATCTTCTACAGCAAGACACAAAGACATGAATATGCAGTTATTGCTCAAAACAAACTTACATGGGAAAAAAAAAGATATATATAAATCAAACACAAATGAAAAAGAAGATATTTATAAAATACCCACACTCTGTATGAAGTACAGGGAATATCTCAGCATTGTTGTACTTACATTAACAGCTTCAGAAGGGTTGAACTGTAGCTGTCCTGCATGGCGACTATAAATAAGGACAGTCCGCACCACATACGGAGGTGGGACCGTCTGAACGTTCTCCATCATTGGGAGCTCTATCTTCTGACGACTGAAAAGAAGAGATTGAAGCCCTCAAGTTGATTTCCATGTGCTTTACAGGGACAAAAAGATTCATCTCGCCATTGTTCTATACTCACATTACATTGAGAAGATCTTCCAGGTCTACAGAAGATTGTTAAGGCTTAAACTATTTAAGAACTAATATAATATTAAGAACTGTTATGTATTGTCTCATGTATTGCTTCATTGAGTTAAATTTATTTTAAATTATTTAAGCATTACTGTAGAAGAAAAGGATACTGAACGACTCGCAAACGTTGGTCTCTAGATCGTACAGACAGCTGCACAGCTCTCTGGGGTCAGATGTGAAGCCTGACAACTGGGACACATAAGCATAAGACAATGACAAATAATACACAATTCTAAAAACTGAAAACATGTTGTACAGCTATACCATCTAGACACAATAGGCATCATGAAGAGGAGATTAACATACGCCTGTACTCACCCAGAGTGCGTCATCATTGACTACAACCAGAGCAAACTCATGACGCTTGTCAATCTTGTGTTTTGTTCTGACAAACATCTCAATCATCTTCTGGGATATGTTTAGAGCATTTGTTTTAGACCTACATGGAAAGACCGTGAAATCAGGCAGTGTTCATAAATATTAAAAAACAGTGTGGAGAAATAATTAATTTTATTCTACCCATTAAAAGACTCTAACTTCGGCAAAGACATCTCTTCAGAAAGATCTAGGCAGATAATCTGTTTTGAAAAAAGCACAGAAAAAAATCAGTTAATAATAATTCATGTGCTAAATATGGAATTAGATTCACTGTTTAACTGTGACGCTGCCTTACGACTTTCTCTGGGCAGTTGACTCTGGGAACTCGAAGCTGGTACTCCGGTGGTGGAGGGACAGTGGTTGTAAGTGTGGACTGCTGCTGTGTGGGTTTTGGCCTCTCCTTGGCAGCCACAGCTGCTGTGGAAAGAAGCGCGGTAGAGCTCGCTGCAGCCACTGTTGCACCTGCAGCAGGAGCCACAGTCTGAGCTGCAGCTGTTGAGACAGTCAGGGTGGTCGATGTCGGAGGACTGTCGCTGGTTGAAGCCTCTCCCTCGCCCTCAACACGACTGCCCACAGCAGGCTGGGTTATGTTTGGGTTACTGTTGCCTCCGAGGCTGCCTGTGCTGTTGCGACGGTCCTCAGCACCTTCGGGGTTGGAGCGTGTCCGTGGTCGCAGCTCCACCAGACGTTCCTCGCCATCTGCGGGGCCAGGCTCAGGTGTCTCCATGGATCCAGATGTTACTAAAGCACAGGTGACAAGTTGAGTTTGGATGGTTAAATGGTTTAGCCATTCAAAAAGGTAGGAGCTAAATTCCAAGAAGATCAAGAGTAGACAGAAAAAACTGATTAACGTTAGACTATGCTCGGCGTCAGGTGAAGCATCACAAGAAAGGACAAGTTAGAGATAACGTTACATTTGCGTTCATTTAGAAGAAAACACAACAGAGCACAGCTTACTCCCAAAGTTTAAAATCTAACCCTTCAAAGACAGATCAGCTGCAGGTCTTAACCAACACTGGCTACTTTTAAAATACAACACCACTTGTCCTTCCCGTCCTGTCTGTCAGGTCTGTGTGAGCACAAAGTGAAATATTTAAGAAACTTAAACAGCTGTGTGAAATATCAGAAACATTCATGGAAAGAAATCCCACACGGTCAGTCAAAGCGGCCAACTGCTGCTCTGTGCTGAAAAGCTCGTAAAGAAAGTTGATGTCTGGTGGCAGCACAGCAGCAGTTTAGAGCTGTTAGCAACGATAGGAAGGCTAGCTAAGCTTTAAGCTAATAAAAACACAGCTAAGCACTCGAGATATAAAGTGTGTAAAGTCTGAATTAAACAAAAAACTTACGTGATTAAGGAACACGATGCTTATATGATTTAGATAACGACAGACGCATTGACAGTTACAGAATATATCAACTACGAGCTAACATTTGTTTTGAACAGACAACTTCCTCACCGGAAATGACAAAATCGCAAACGTGTGGCATTATGGGTAATGGCGTTTTAAACTGCTTCGTTTTCTATTAGTTAGAAGGTTATTACGGCAAATCTAGCTGAAGTTGTAATTATAGAAGCAGCTGTATAATATGAGTAAAATACAAAAATAAAAGAAAGAAATTCCTCCGTGAATTATTAATATGTAATAAAGAAATACATTTTCTCACCATTCACACGTTTTTTTTGCCATAAGTGAAGCACAATAACAATATGCAGGCCACCGGCACATAAACTATGAATGTACATTATGGTCATAGAGTCATGGACGCCAGCTGTGGACAAAACAGGAAAGGACACGCGGAGACGGGGAATGGGTGGGGATGACTTTCTGTTTTCCACTAACTTCATTCATCACACTAAACACAGCAGCCACATACGCGGAGAGCAGAGCGTTACGAGGGTCAGACCGACTGCTGGAAATTATTATAACGCTAAACATGTAGTGTGGAAGACAACATCTCACATCATCAAATGTATAAACGCAACAGGAAGTGAATCGCTGCTGCAGTAAGGAAGTATGGAGGTAAGGTATGCGTATGGAGTATTTCAGGGATTGTCTTATGTGCTTTCACAAGTTTACAACTATGAGACTTTAATGGATTACAGTGCTGCCATTACTGTGAAATAATTGCACCTTGTAATTAAAAATACTACGACCACATTGACGTAGTAACTAAGAATCTTGTGTATGATAATAGTCGTATCTCACATGTTCACATCCCCCTGTAAATGTATACTATAAATATAATTTGAAGTACTGTATGTTGCCAGCTACGGCCTGCTCATTGTACTGTATGATAAAATTAGTGACTGGATATATAAATATGAAATATTTGGATACATTATGTCCTTTTAAGTTCCATTTTGTTCATTTCATATTTCAAGTTTTTATTTAACTGATGGTCTTTGTGCAAAATCTAAGGATGGTTTTAGACGCAAATATTTCTAGACAGGAAGTAGGATCTCAGGATGTTTTAGTTTCCTCCTTTTCCGCTACTCAAAACAATAGCTGCTAAACAGAGCAGGAAAACTGTCTGGTTCAATAATATACTCAGTTGTTATAGTAGATACATACTGTGCTGAGGTATTCTGTCATTAATTTTAGCGTTTGTTACTTTTTATTCAAATGTACCTCATTAAAAGATGAAACCTAACAAAATCACTGAAACACAAACTAAACATGTATTATTAATAATAATAAACCTAACAAATCCTCATGTTGCTGCAGGATGCCAGCCTGGTCAGATGTGATAGTCTGGATACGTCAGGCTGCGACAGGGTGGTAACTGGCCACATGACCTTTGACCCTGAGGGCTCTGACCCTACACCAAACCTCGAGCCTTCACCAGCAGAACTGGCACAGTGTGAAGCTGAAGTGGGCACGCTGCTCAGCATCATCGCTGAACTGAACAAGAAGATGGGGTCATTAAAGGCACCAAGGCAACATAAATCAAACAATATAGATTCAATTTACAGATGATTCAATTATAGATCAATAAAGAGTCTTCAAAACAAACTTAGTGGTGCAGTGTATGATACTTACATACTTTTGACACTCTTGCCTACAGTGAATGTGATGACATGAGACCACCGGGACCACCCAGACCTCTGGTTCCAGACCTGCTGTCCCACAGACTGGTCAGAAAAAGCCCAGAGAGACACATTTCGACTGCTGCTAAACCTCCACTTGCTGACCATGGTTGGTAATAGCACCAGTCATTGTTCAGTAGATGTCCTTCTGAAAACATATCTCGGTCCATATACAGCATTTTTGTCATACATAGACAGAGGCTATTATCTAATGCTTCATAGGTCTAGCTCATCTGGCATTGACAGACTCTATATTTATATAATATTCATCCTCTAGGGGGCAGTGGCGTCTGGGGTAAACTGCAGAGGGTCTTATCGTCAGTAGAGGATTCCATCAGCTGTAGAAGGACATGGGCTTCCCCCATCAGAGCCACTGACCAGGACAAGCACAAAGAGCATCTGAGAGCAGCTCAGGAGAGCTGGGTCAAGGCTGCTCAGGTATTAAGCCCAGGAAAAACACGCTTGAAGTTTTTTCTCTAACCGTACTAGCAAAACCCAACAAAGACCTGGGATCAAATACTTAACGTCCAAACTATTTTTTGTCAAATATATCAAGCGGTTTCAGTCAGAAGTAATTAGTAGTATTAGAAGTATTGTTGTAAGAGAAGTATACTCTTGCAGATTTTGGACGAGATGGAGAGAGAGTTTGGGATTTCATGCCTCCCCAAGGATCAGCACCTGGAGGAGATGCTAGATGGGGACAAACAAGATTCTCTTGTGAGAAGCAACTTGCAGAGTTGTCAAGAGGAAGTGGAGAAAGCACCAAGCACCATCACTCAGAAAGACGAGGAAAAAAACAAAGTAAGTCACTTCATGGTAGGAGTAAAGCAACATATGACTCTTGAGAAGCAGTGATGATAATGATAATAAATAATTCATAACTGGTCTACTTTGCTGGAGCCAGTGAACTAATAATATTGGAAACTCAACACAATGCACACATTTAAGATGTAGACTGCTTGTCTCGTCTTTCAGCCGGTGGGTCTCCAGAGAACCTGGAGGTCGAGCAGCCGTTCTCCGTCCTACCGGTCCACCGCTCGCAGCCTCAGTCCGGACTGGTCCTCTCCGTCGTACCCTGGTTCTCCTTTACTTCACAGGAGAAGAGCCCGGACTGTAACGCCCCTGTGTGCTGGAGACAGCTCTCCACTGGGCTCTGTAAGCGTAGCCAGCCCCTGTCCCAGCTCCAGCCCCGTCAGCCTGGAGTCTGAAACAGAACGACTGAATAGGCGAGTCTGACTGTCCTTACATAACATAACCTCCACCGTACTGTACATAATTCACTCTGGTGTATTTGTTATTAACACCTCCATCCTGTGGCTGTTGTCTCAGGTACATTGAGAGGTTGAAGGCCAGAAATGAACGTCTCACTACAGCTCTGGAGCGAAGGAAGTTAGAGTCGGAGCACATCAGTATTACTCTGACCAGACTTGAGACCGACTGCTCTGCCCTGCAGCTGGCTCTCAGCTACTGGTACACACATACCTGACACACCAGTACCCAGGCCTGTCGGCACAGATTCCATTTTTCAGTGTTTTGTACATGCGGGTCAGCAATCTAACAGTATTACTTTAGCTCCTCCTCGTCTTGTGCGGTTGTAAACTGTCTTTATGGTTGTGATTGACAGTGAGGAGTGTGAAGAGGCCTATGGTGAGCTACTGTCGCTTTATGAGGCCAGGAAGCAGCAAAGCATTCCTCTGCAGACAGACTCAGCAGGTCTGTGAATACATTTGACTGCACTCGCATACTTTTACGTATGCAGTAGGTATGCATGTCAGTCACCCACATAAACACACAGTCGGCCTCACAAGTTTTTCCTCTCATCAGTGGCAGCTGGTGACAGGCAGCCGCCTGACAGTCTGTCATCTCAGCTCAGGAAAATGGGAACTGAAGAGTTGTCCACCTCCTTCTCAACAGCAGGGGTCACAGAGGAGACGGAAATCCAGAGTCACACAGGCCAGAGGTAACATTTTAAAGTGCTCTTTGTACATTCAAGCACAGTAAGAGAGATGTTATTAAGGGAAATATGTGTCAGTGAAGACCACAGGTCATAAATACAGCACATAAAACCGCTGTGAAACGTTTTAAAAGCTTTAAGGGATCACTTAGCGAGGTGTGAAATAAAAATAAAAAAATCAAATCTAGAATTATTTTTGATACCCATAACCTTCAATACCACAGGACACCTGAGCTGGTGGATCGAGAGACCGTTCTCCGTAGGCGGATTGAGCACCTGAAGAGGGACCGGGCAGCCATTTGTCTATCCAAGCCCAGGCCAGGAGTTAAGGGTGAAATGAGCCTCGACACAGGCCACCCGGTTGGATCAAGAGGAGGACACGCGGCTAAAGATATGGCCAAATACCCTGAAGCCAAGAAAGAGAAGGCTTCTCTCTTCTATGAGCTCATCTCTGTCAGGGTAGGAGCTGTGGGTTCTGGATCTCAGGCTAAATTAAAGCTCCCGATAGCGCACTGTGTAGAAATGTAATGTGATGGTGTCAAAAACACTTTCTAATGATTATGTTTTAAGCTTTGACTTCCTCGTCCTACAACGGCATCAAAACATGCTTATTGTAAAAATGGTTTATGATTTAACCGGGATGTTTCAGGAGGAGATGTCAGATCTTCGATCGCTAATTCGCCTTAAAGAGAAAGAGTTGAGGTGTCTGGAGTGGAGCTTGATGGCACCAAAGGCCCAAGAAGCCACTGGAATTTTTGTCCCAGAAAGTCTTGCAGAGGACCTGGATGATCCCAAAACCGAACAACAGGTAGGACAGACTTGTCATTTTATTTTCAAATAATACAAAGTCAAGGTGAAACGAGCAAGAGAGAGCAGGACGTTGGTCTACTGTGACAGGCCCGATTCAAATCTGGCTGTCCCACATGGGAAATCACACATCTACCAAAGCAGCATCCCTCCAGGCCGCGAAGGATAATTTGGTTCCACAAGGTCTTCAGCTGGTCTGTCCTGTCACCGCAGCACAGATTCCTTCCCCAACACACCTCAGTCATCGTCACAGGACAAAGGACTGAGCAGCTACTGTGCTTCAGCTTTCTATCTGTTGGAGAGTTACCTGTAGTTACCGGCCTCAAAGTATAAAGTTTCCACTTCATCAAGAAAAACAATGATATGTCCACTGCATGTTAATGTAATGTGTAACTGTTGGGTGGAAATGCTTATGATTCACAAACATGTGCTCTGAAATCACGTTTCTTCAAGGAGGCTGAGTTTACAGTGCTGTTCTTACATCAATATGGATTTGAAAGAAACGCTTTGTTTCACTGTGTCGATGTTTCAGAGACTCTGTGAGACCACTGCTAAACTGTGTAGTGATGGGGACATGGTTGATCCTCGAACGAGGCCCATTCTGAAAGAGCTGCACACTATCATGCAGAGGTGAGAGACCCAAATGCACCCAGTGCAAATCTCCTGTTGTGTTGTCTTAAAGCAGTGAAGGTACTTATCTGACACTCAGGGTCTCAGCGAGCTGTCGATGCTTGTTTTTCTCCCACAACGTGATGGAGCTGCTCAAAGCTGAAGGGAAATTAAACTGTGGGCGGTTGTGACGCATTTCAATTTGTGTGTTTAATTGTTGGCATCATCTCAAAGTCAATCAATGAAAAAAGGTTTCATTGATGTTAAGCATTGCTTCCTGGTAATAAAAGCTGTTCGTGTTTGTATACAATCAGCTAAAATAATTCAAGTTACAAGTTAGTTACAATTCCTATGTAGTAGAATTAAAGTCTTTAAACCACAGAACGGACACAGGTACACTTTGACTCAGCAATAATATGATTCATACTATGTAGCATTTTTAGTAAGATGTCTGTGATAAGGAAAATAAATAAAACCAATTGATAGTGTTGGAGATTATTAAGCCAATAAAAAAGATGCATTATTTAAACATCAATTGGATGAATGTAATGTTACCTTTTACCTGGTGAGTATTCAGGGATTTAAAAATGTGCCTGATGAATGTAGGAAATAAATCCTTCAGACAGCAGTTGCCTGAGTTTTTGATCTGTTGCTTAGGAACACTGTCAGAATTTCAGTCTTTGGACATAAAGAGCAGCTACTTCTTTATTTCCACCTGGTGCTTCACATAGAAACAGTTTTCTCTCCTGACCTTGAGTGGTGAATACTTCTACCTCAAACACTGCTCCAGCACTCTGCATCATATTCGCTATGAAGTCAGTGGCTCAGTGCATGAAGTGCTTTCAAGGATTTTAATGTTTCTTTTAAAGTTTGTTGTTTTGTATGATGCTACTGTTTTTTAGAGAACAAGCCCTGAAAAAGAGACTGGCTTTAGTGCACGACTCGTTGAACTCCGCTCTCTCGGACAGCGCCTCACACAGGAGGGACAACGGCGAGCAGATTGCACGACTCACGCAAGCTCACAGGTAAACATAGCAAGAAAAGGCACGACCAGTTCATCTGCATCTCCAATCTAGAGCTAAACGGCTAAAGTGTCTCCTTATTCCAGTAAAGCGCTGAGTTCGTATCGGCAGATCCGGCGGAAGTACCGAGAGCAGGCGTGGAGGCTGGAGCAGAAAGTGGCGGCCATGATGGACAGTCACCACAAGCAGAGTGAGGCACCAAAAGCTGCAGGGGAAGATGCAGAGTGGAGACGTGAAGAGACGGTTCTGTGATTCTTCAGCCGGACAAACCAACCTAATCAGAATCTATCACTGTGTACATTACTGCTGAATTGCTTATGGATTTACAGTATACTAATAAAAAAAAGTGAATATCGTTTGAATCCTTGCGTCTCCTTCAGAATCGTTGAAACTTCACTTGTTTTCCATCCAGGTTCGTCCGTCTTAAAAGGCTGTTGAAAGGTAAATATAGAGAATGAAGGAGGGTAGAACGTGGAAAGGGCCGTCACCTCTCTTCCCTTCCTCTTACACGCCAATAAACTAAACAGGATTCCAAAGCTCAACTTGTCTGACAGGACTCACACTTCACAAGACACATTCCTCATTTCAGAGAAACAGCTGTCATGCAGTCACAAATGCGTAAGGCTGACGGAAGAACTGAGCTTACTGTGTGAGGATCTGAGGAGCCGACCCCTTGGGAGCACACATGTGCTTTTTCCCATGCAAGCCCACTTCATGCAGCCTCCCCCAAACACTGGCGCTGCCGTGACAGTGTTCCCAGATGGGGGATGGGGGCCGGGACAATGGCTGACACGCACAAAGTACAGTCAATGTACAGTCACTGTACAGTCAGCCCACTTATCATCTTGGACATTTGGGTTTTCCTGCGTAAATGTATTTGAGGATGACTAAACTAGTAAATTTCCTTTTTTAAAACATACACAACACATCAGAGACTCCTTTGTAAAGAAACAAATAGCCAAACCCAATGATCTGTGGCAAACTGGACCTAAACCCTAGTCATGTTCTTTGGAGTTGTTCTGACATTAACCTACTCTTGGACGTTGTGAGACTGTGACAGTGCTGCTTTTCTCTCATTTTGTTGATTGTGTGTAGTAAAAATGCAAAAGA
Source organism: Macropodus opercularis (assembly GCA_030770545.1). Taxonomy (NCBI): domain Eukaryota; kingdom Metazoa; phylum Chordata; class Actinopteri; order Anabantiformes; family Osphronemidae; genus Macropodus; species Macropodus opercularis. Next base: position 6,985,713 of record CM061092.1, read on the forward strand.
AAGTGTTCAGCTTTATTGTTAAATACACCACAAACAACACAACATTAGCAGCATGGCGTCATACCATGAAATCAAAGATCAGCTCTCAGTTGTAGCACTGATCCAAGGTCTTATCCTTTATATACTCGTATTGTCTCTCACCCCTTCTTTCATACGTCTTTTGCTCTTTCTCTCCTACTCATACGTCCATTCATCTTCCTCTGCCCTTCATTTCTACATCCATCTTCTCCCCTCGCTTATCTCTCAATCATCTCCGTCCACCGTCCCCCTCCAGGCGACCCTGTGCCCCGACCTACTCGAGTCGTTCAGCTGCAGCTGTGACCGGTGGTCAGGAGGTTAAGGCAAAGGTTGAGCGTCACACCCACAGGGTCACAGCGATGCCTGGCTGTTGTGTTTTCCTGTGAATGGGGAGTTCAGAGTGCCAGACGAGGTGGCGAGCCCCTGACGCCCTGACTTTTGCCTGAGCTTGCCCTTTTCCGAGCAGAGGTCAACACAGAGGTCCTGCCCCCCCACCACCCATACCTCCAGGTCACCACTGCAAATAGGTGCCATTAGAGCAGATGACACAATTATCGCTCCATTTTGTGTTCCCACTCTCTAAGATCTATGTTAAGCTTCTGAGTTCATCAAAGGCTTTTTAGACAACGTGACTGTTGTAACCTCTGGGTGACTCCTCGACAAAGAGGAAACAATAATAACAAAATGTAAGGAATGAAGAGGGAACTTTAATCCTGCGTGGCCCCAGGCTCTACGCCAAAATCCGCCGTAAGTAAAAGAACAAAAATAAAACCAGGAAATGCTCTTGAACTACCAAAGTAAAAGTAGGTTCTGCAAAACCGTCCAGATTAAGGTCCATGACTAAATTCAGCGTAACAGGATATTATAGTCCACTATAATAATTAGATTATATTAAAATTGTAATTTACATTTGTTTAGATACATTAATATCTGTTTGTATGTTGTGTAAAATACGCAAATAGTACAACTATCAGATACATTTAGTGAAGCAAAACATCTTTCAATGCGTTGTGTCAGTAAAACCTTCTGTAACCTTGAAGCCACATGAGTGCAAAATCTAATCTTTCCCGTGATGAAGGCATTGTAGATAATTCTCTGCACTAATGACTGAGTCAGATACGAAAGTCAAACACAACACACGGGGACCAAAATCATCTGGTAAATGAATAGTTATGTTGAAGTCTGCAACAATCTCATGTTGCATTTCTGGACACGTTCTACCCCCACACGTAACAGCCAGTTCCTCAGCCTGTGGACAGGGGGGTTTTCAGTGCCTGGGAAAAATAACCAAACCATTATTAGACAATGACAGAGGCTGTCAATCAGCTTGGGGGGTGGGTGCAATCACACACGCACCAGCAGGGGGGTAGTGACCCAGGGGTTTAAGGTCAGCTCATTTACTCTTTGGATCCATTCCTCATTTTAATAAGTTGTCCCTCTGTAAGCTGCATAACAGGATCACAGCCTGTGCCTTGATCTCCACGCCCTTTCTTTCTCAAAGTCATCAGCTCACCTGTCACAACCACTCCATTTCCCCTCTCGTCTCCTCCTCCTCTCCACCCTGGGACGCCGCCTCGCTGACCTGACACCTCTCTTCTGGGCTTTCTGACACCAGTCGGCCCATGGAGGGGTCAGGACGTCAGGGTGGTATCAACGTTAAGAAGCGTAAAAGAGATCTGACCTCAATCAAACGGCCTCTCGTGTCCACTTTGAGCCCTTACCTACTCAGATAATGACGGCAAACGCCAGCACCACTGGGGGAACTGCACACGTTCAATTCAGGTGAATTTCGTGCTTAAGATCCTGTTAAAGGATTGGACGCATGCTTGTCACTAGGCTGACAAAGTTATTTACGTACATGTTCACAACCAGCTCATTTCAGCACGTAGGGAGGATTTGTTTCATTGTTCAATGTGATCTTTAAATATATTAAAGTTGGGACGTTTGTGTGTTGAGTCCCCAACTGCACATGGACCAGCAGATGTTCATAGTTGTCACATATACAGTGACTTCATCCTTCTATCTTACCAGAATTCATTCACAGGTAGCACGTCAGCCTGTAGTGGGTTTAGGTGTTTGTAAAAAGGAAAAGAAACAAACTGGATCAAATAAAACTATGTTAAACTTCAAAGCAACAGGCTTAACGTTCGACTGTGACGTATTTTACGTTGCTGGGACATAAACCCGCAGAGCAATTGAGGCCAGATAGCTCGTAGGTCCGTGGGCGGTAAATTAAAGAGGTGTTTAGAGGGTAAAGGTGGCAGGGGGAGTGTCCTTGGAGTAATCCTGTTAAAGCATTTGAGTCATCTTCACTGAGCTGATTAGGTTAATTTTCTGTGACCAGCTGACCCGCAGCCCATGTCTGGCAGACAGCAGAGGGCACAATCAGGGAACAGATGGATCCTCCTTACCCAGTTTGCCCCTCTGTCGCCTTTCTCCCATGCCCTCCTGTCACCAGGGTAGTGCTGACCTTTGCTGGCCTGCTGTTCTCGACCTTTCCACCAGATGCCCTCAGAGTTCTCCACCTCTAGTCAGGTGACCCTCGCCCTCGACCTGTTGTTAGTTCTAGTTCGCATATTATCTTTCTTTCCTCTGTATCTCTGTTTTCATCTGTTTTCCTCCATTCACCTGTTCCTGTGACTGCTGATCATTTCACTCTGGCCGCTTGTCTGTTTATTTGCCCTCCCTCCATGTTGTCTACACTAGTAATTGCAGTAATGACCTAGATGTTGTGGCTACAGAGAGCATTAGGTTAATGCCCCGTCTGAAAATGTCTGGCTTATAGGATAGTTGAAAGCACAAGGAGTTCATCTATCAAATGGACAATCTACTGATGTCATATTAACAACATGTAAACAGTAATCTGTTGTTTTAAGTGTCATTACAAACTTGATATACAGGTCTGAAGATTCCTACAGATTCATTTTTACTGAATGCAAATACCCACCAAAGTGAACGTAAGCGTTATGACCTACAGGGCAACACAAATCACACAACAATGTGTAGCAAACAAGTCATGAACATTACATTTGAATCATGATTTGAATACCCTGAGCTCTATGTGATACAGCTTTAGCCCCACCACGTACGTACTAGAAGGTCAGAGTCATTCAATGACAAATAAACACAGTCGGCGCAACACTGATTTTATTGGTTTCTATTTATTGTAGACAAAGAAACTACAAATAAATAATTATCTTCTAACTTGAGTTACAACAGAGGTCAAATTTATTTAACACCTGGTCAAAGCAAGACATGGGCATCTGCCTCGACCAGTTGGGGTGTGGACTGGTCATACTATCAGTATGGACGTGGGAATGCATTCATGAAAACAGCAGATTTGACCAGTGGTCTCCTCTTTCCCATCCGTCTGTCAGCACATTCTTGTAAAGTAAGTTCATTTCCTAAAATGTGAACCTGTCCCTTTAAATGTGATCTAGTGCGGAGCAGCTGGAAGTGACCGTGACATAACGTACAACCTGTGCCACAAAAGTCTGGAGAGATGGTTTATATGGCTGCTACAGCTGGTCAAAAATATGCCAAAACGCCAACAACGTAAACATCAAAGTTCAAGTGGCTGAGAGGCAGCACCAGCTACATTCAACGACGCATCACTGCGGCAGGCACACGGGAAGACAGCTCCACCACTAATACACCCACACTTCTACTGGCTCCAGTTAATCCCCAAACGCTAGATACCTGAATGAGGACAACAACACTCGGCACATGAGAGGTTTCCAACCGTCTCCAGCAGGTCCAGGGTGAAGGGGAGGAGGAGGAGGAGGGCATGTGTGTCTCTCTGGAGCCACCCCAGCAGATGTTGTTCTGCGGCAGGTTCCAGTGCCCTGGTTCTTTTAAATTGCTCCATCATTCGCTCGAGGTCAAAGGCCCATGGATGGAGAGAGTGTTGTGACATGGGGAGATAGAGGAGGGAGAGAGGAGAAGATGTTTTTTTTTTTGCTCTGGGCCAAAGGGCATTGGGGCTAATGAGGAAGGAGCAGGGAGTCATGTGCTGCTGCTTGTTCACTCACAGTTACTCATCAGAGTTGAAGTTTAAGCCCCAGTTTCAAATTCCCCCGCACATTGGTTAATGCAGTTAACACACTTCCAGGCGAAAATTCAAACTCAGTAGAAACTTACGATCCTTTCCTTTACCGACCTATCAAACACACTGTAAAAAGTGAACCTGTGCAGCTCTCTAGCTTGGAGTGAGCGTTATTTGCGTTATTTCCATAAATAGCAGTTTAAATAATAAGACAACAGCTGTACTGTGCTCAAAGGTGAATGTGTTACACAACGCAGCAGATCCTACTGTGGCTACTGGTCCAACCTGCAAGTCAACAGTGAAAACAGCCTCTGTCATGTCTCTCTGATAAACTCACAGACCAGCTTGTTACCCTGTCGGAAGGAACGTCGCATTAGTGGAGAACGCAACCTGCAAACGGTCTCGTGTTATTTGCTCCCAAGCGAACGAGCAGAGGTCAGAGCTATCGTCCCGTTGTTGTGCTGTTGTCGTGCGTGTTGGGTGTAGTGTGGTGGGGTTAATCTGCTTCTCTTCTGCCTCCTGACTGTGTTGAGAATGCACAGACTTCACTACAGTTGACTTCACGCTGAGAGCAGCTGCATTCCTGACCTACAGTTCAAAGAGCAAAGAACACACACACACACACACACTCACAGATATGTGAGGCACATGTACAACAGCCCATGCATGTGGTGACACAGGCATAGATGAAACAAACATATCACACACAGTATTGAAATTATATGACAACAACATTCAAGGTTACACCCAAACCAAAGTTTCTTTGGACATAAACACAGAAGCGTTGACATTTATCCTAATGTCACATGGCAAAGCTGGAAAAAGGCAACAAAAAGGCAGCAAACCCACCTCCTTCGTCCTTCTGAGCTGAACTGACCCCATTGCTTCTTACCATCATTTCTCCTGCTTTGCTTCAGAAGCACAGAAGCAGGGACAGAATCTTCTTTTCACGTTTATTGTGTTGAAGTTTTGGTTTACAAAATACAAAGATTAGTATGAACTTTGGAACCCAAGCATCAAGGCGCACACCTGCACTTGTTTTTTGTCACTTAGGTTTCAAATGAACAAACTGGTTTGCGTCAACTCTACACACTAATGTCAAATGAAGAACACAGACTGGTTCCTTTGCAGTAAAATAACATTCAAAGAAAAAGATTACTGTGTATTTTCTCTCTGGGAAAACAATCTGTTGTTTTTATAATCAAACATTAATTGATAGTTAAACTGCTCCACGTGGTTTGACCTTCACGTACACAGGGGCTTAAGGAAAAGGAACTTACAGCAGCTTAGTTCGGCCCTTGATGATGACTTAACCCAACAAAAGGCTTCACTGCACAATGAGTCATGCTGTGACGAATGTGGTTTTAAGTTACCTTACGCTTACATCTAGAAATTAACATCACAAAAATCACATATGAGTAATCCTTCCTGGTCTTGTTCCACTGGCTCAACCTACGAGAGACAAAATGTTCCTTTGAAGCTCCCAGGGACGAAATGTTTTGTCATTCTGGGGGAAATTCCTGTAAAACCATGTGATGAGCAAACACTCGGGTGCTTGGTGTTTGGACGCAGCAGCAGTGAATATCGCCTCTGTGGCTTTGGAGGCTGTTATTGGAAACCTTGGTTGCAGGCTCTGATTGTTTATTTTGTCCTCCCCTTTTTGGAGACCTTCACATGACAATGCTGTTGGTATTACAGACCGAGCAGGCCAGAAATTCCACAGGAGCCCTGGCTACAGCCAAGACAACGGATAGTTATACAGTAAACTACTTAGATTCATAAAACAGAGCTGCACTGGGAGAGTATGACAACGATTGTTTAGATTACTGCCTTTTTCACATTTGGATGGATTTGTAATGGTAACAGGATTATGTTCTTATCATCATAATGAGCCAATAATCTGTGACAAAAAAAACAGATGAGACTCCCAACGTTGCAAGTTATAAACATACGACAAAAGATGATTATCAGAATAAAACTAAACATCATATGCATACGATCAAAAGCACAGCTCCTTCAAAGTACGGGCGACCTGTCCAGGCTGTGTCCGCTTCAGGAAAACGTAATAGGTGTGTGAATGGATGGAAAAAATGAATGAATGAGTTCCCACCTGCCTGGTTTAATAATACACGTATATTATGTTATGCGAGGTCTCCTGTGGGAAGACGTGGGTGTGCTACAGTATGCGGCCACTCACACACTAACGCACTAACCCTGATGTCCCACGACTGCGTATGCTGCTCTACTTACTGTGCTGACCCTGAAGACTGGCATCCAGGATGAATCACCCACAACGGCCGCAATTCTTAAAGAGACACGAGCCAAAAGTTTTACTCAACAATTTGACCATTTCTCGGAAGACAACTAGGCGGGCAAACACAACCAGTCAGCACTTTAAGATGCGCTTGCAGCCACACAAGCAGCCCCATCCATCCGCTCACCAGGAACAGGCATCCTTCACGCTCTGTGTGCAGCAGGTGTGAAAAGGAGCTGCAGCGTATTGTTTGACCTCCTGACAGGTTGCCCAACAATAACAAGCCCTCCCTGATATTATTGGGTCAACAAAGTTGTAGGAAGTCTTGAGGATTAGAGCGGAGTCCAGAACATGAGTGTGCGTGTCATGTGTTGGCTTTGTGACGACGCCCTCCCCTCCCTCCTCCTCTTTGTCTTGCAGCAGTGTTGGGGTTAACTCCCCCTTGCTCCCAGGCTCGCCCGGGGTCAGGGGCGACAGGCTCCCCGTCAGGCAGCGAGGCATTCTTTCTGTGCATGTGTGCATGTGGCTGCAGCCCACTCGGTGCTCTTTGACTCCTCTGGCCTTATAAGGCATCCGGCTCCATGGCAACCGCAGGGCTTGAATAGCAGTGTCAAATCCCTCAGCACACAGACACACGCTCGCTCTCCCTAAAGGAGGGAGGCAGGCAGCGACAGAGAGGGGATTGAGAGGAGGCTATCTCTGGGCTGCTCTCCACTGCAGCGTCTGGCTTTCACTAAAAAGCTTGTGACTCTGTTTTTCCTGCGTTTGTTTGCCTAATTTATTCCTACGCTGGCCGGCAGAAAGAAAGGAGGAGAGCTGGGGGGAAAAAGGCTGGGCAGAGTAGTAAAGAGTGCAACAGTACACCCTGACTCGCTGACAGGGAATGCGGAGAGGTTCTGGCCTCTGGTTGTTACTGCTGGATGGACAAGCACCGACAAAACAAGAGGAGCGGAGGAGAGAGGAGGTGCGACTGCAGCTGAGGAGATTTCTCAACTGCGCTTTTGTGTCTGCGTGCTGGGTTTTTTTTCTGTGACATTTGAGCCTCTGACACTACAGACGCACCACAAGAAAACACCACTGGACCACAGACTTTGGTGAACTTTGTTGCTGCAGAAACATTTTCCAGGAGTCAAAGGAGCTTATCGTGTTTCTTGAGTCCGGAATCAGTGTCTACTTTTATCTTTCCACGAGAGACAACAGACAAGGCGGCAATCCTGCTCAGATGTCTGCGACATGTGAATGAGCATTTCCAGGGAGAAATATCATCTCGTGCATCTTCTTCATCACTGTCGCCTTCTTCTTCTGGCCTCGACAAGTCAAGAGTGAGTCTGAACTGGAACGGGCTCAGATCAGCAGATAACACCTCTTCACTGCAGGAACTGGTTAGACTAGTTTAGAAGTCGGAGGAGAGGGCAGGGCAGTTTAACCCTGCCTGAAGGAGAGCTGCTTTAGTTTTCCTCCCACTTGCTCGTCCTTTTAGGAGAAAGTCTCGTGCACACAGAGAGAGAGAAACAGACAGAGAGAGAGAGGGAGTTGAGTTTCATTTGTTACTCATCACACTGTTGAGATAGGTGAGGTGTTTTTTATTTTACTACTTCCAAGCGGGGGAGACAGAGAGAGAAAGTCAGAGGGAGGGAGAAAGGAAGAAGGAGTCAAAGTGTAATTTATTGTTTCCTGTGAAAAGAGCAAGGCTGCACCCTTTTATCCTACCTGAACTCTGAACCATTGAGTGTGTGACTGAAGTTTCCTAATACTTCGGGAGCTATTGATCGGAGGTCAAAGGAGACAACAGAAGGGTGAGAGACAAGGATTAAACAAGAAAGGGAGCGAGAGAGAGAGAGAGAGAGAGAGCGCAGTGCTGGGAAGAACCTCCAGGTCAGCCTAACCAGACGGCAAAGGGGAGAAAGGTCAACCCGCTGGAGCCTGGAGCGACTTTCTCAACACTTTCAGATCTTCTAGAGCAAAACCTGTCTTGACTTCTAAACCCGGATTCAGTGTCGTTCAGTGTGGAACTGTTTTTAAACTCTACGGTTAGTTGGGCACTGTGGAACAGGGCGTATCTGTGTATGATCCACTCGCGGGGCTGCCTGCCTTAGAGAGTATGGCCATGGTGAGCGGGGGATGGGGCAACCCCAACAGGGACACTAATGGACTGGGGGACAAGGCTTACCTGAGGAGGGAGGAAGAGGAGGGATCGCCGCAGGCTGGAAGCAGCGACGTGGACGTCGGGGACGAGGACAAGGCCTGCGTGGTGGACTGCGTGGTGTGCGGGGACAAGTCCAGCGGGAAGCACTACGGCGTGTTCACCTGCGAGGGCTGCAAGAGCTTCTTCAAGAGGAGCATCCGGCGAAACCTCAGCTACTCCTGCAGGTAGGTGCTGCTGTGACATCCAGACAATGGATAATGGAAACGTGTTTACACATTTTAATCATCAGCATCACCTTTTAGTTGAACTTTCATTCTTATTCATAACCTTTATCTTTTAATGTCACCTGAGATGTCATGAAGGATTTATAACACATATAAATACATTTAGGAGCAGCTGTTGTGCTGTAAATGCAATAATATTGCAATAAATTGAAATGTTATGAAGCATTTATTGATGCTGTTTGTGAACAGTAACTTACAAGACTGAAGTAAAGCTTAGTTTGTGTTTATAAGCTGTTTTATTACACATTTACAGGAGAAAGCAGACCAAGTGCATTTTTCTTAGCAGAGTGATTTGTTCCAACCTTGGATTTGTCTCACAAAGAACTCTAAAAAAAGAAATAAATAACTGAAATCCCTGAAGGTCAGCCACGTGGAGATGGATTGTCTCAGAAGGTCAACATTCCCATTATTCTCCACCACAGGGACATAATGTTGCAACTCAATTCCCTGCTCTTACTCAGGGAGCTCGCAGCTACGGAATCAAGTCATTTCTCCCACATAATAACGCTCACTCTGGATGGAAGGTGACTTCTTAGTCGGTTTGTCACGGGTTCTCTTTCAAACGCCGGCAGACCTCAGCCTGCTGTAAAAAGGCAACACAAGGGCGTGTAGGGCTGATGATTTACAAAGGTCACAGCCTTGAGAGCTTTTCAGCCACGCTAGCTCACACAGTTCACTCAACATAGGGGTCAGAGGGAGGAGAGGGGGCGGAGGCACACATGCAAATGCAAACTTCACTTCTTCACGGGAAATTTTACAAGTTCTGGTAGGATTTATGGCATAGTAGAGTCAAATATTGGTGCACGTTATGTAATCCTTTACTTTTTGTGTTCTTTTGTTTAGGTCAAATCGAGAATGTCAAATCGACCAGCATCATCGCAACCAGTGCCAATACTGTCGTCTGAAGAAATGTTTCCGCGTTGGGATGCGCAAAGAAGGTATCAAGGCTCTGTCACACGGGTTAAAGTGTTTGCTTCAGGGTCAGTGTTGCCTAAAAGGGCTCCACTACATGCACACGCACTAACTTTAACTGTATTGACAGCTGGCTAAGAATATATGATGCTTTATATTTAGTATTAAGAATAGAATCGACAGTTAAAAAAACAACTAGTAACTAAAAGTGACAAACATGTAACACATTAAAAAGCACAAGGCCTTTCTGAACTGTAGTAAAGTCAACACAAATGCAGAGAATGAAGACCTTGTCCTAGGGTTGTGAACTGTTGTCCTTTAGCTCATGGTTTTGGTTTTATGGCTGTTTGTGTTTTGACTTTTGTCCTTGTCACTGTCAGCGTCCATTTCAGTCCCAGCTGACTGTTGCTATTAGCTCTAAAACACTGTGGTACCAAAAAACAGTCACAAGGCTCGTAGAGAAGGGATGAACATGAGGAGCTGGGAAAAATATTTCTCATGGTCACTGGTAATTTATCTCCCGTTCGGGATTGAAGCTGATTTATAACATTTATCAGCTGGACGGAACCAGATGTCAAGTTAATTGCTGTTTACAAGCAACGTCACCACATTCAGTTACAGGTTTGGGATTGTTGCACTGCCACCAAGTGGTCCCACAAGCAACAAATGCAGATTTCATAAAAATACAAAAATCTGAAACAATCACGTTCTTTTTCTAAAAAGCCTGCCTTCAAAAGTAACACATCAGGAGCGAACTGCACTAAACACATTAGAGGAAAAATTGCTGGCTCATAATGAGGGTGTTTGATCTAACAACAGTGTTTACACTGTCAACTGAAGCTCATTGAATGAGGAGGAGGAGAAGGAGGCTGATTTGCATAACAGAAAAAAACAGCAGAAGGTTTGGTGACAACACACGGACTCAGAGTTTCTACGGTAAAATATCATATCACCGACTGATGACTCATTTTCTGCTTTTATTTTCTGCTTCAGCAATCAGCCTCACAAACGCAACATAAACTGTTTCACTGTTTAACTTTGCTGCCATGATCCTTCACCATCAGTCAGTGAACAGCGTGAGGTCTGTAATTGTACTCAAGTGTAACCTAATCCCACTTTCAGTTCGTGTCAGCGGATACCACAAGCTGTCCCATACATAATGTGCACGGAGGTCACGGTGTCCCGGTGGTTATATTCGGCCGGGTTATTAATGAACTATGCTGACCATGGCCGTGACGCAGGTTCCACTGTTTCCACATTACCTGGAAAGGTCATTTTCACCTTTAACCCTGTCTAGGAAGCCACTTCTTCCCTGCTTCAGTGAATATGCTGTCATGGAAAATGGTCAAGTGTAGTTTAAAACAGCCTCAGGTAGCGGGTATGTTAGAATAGTGGCATTAAGGCTTAGCAGCACCTGCACTGCTTCCTTTAAATAAAGGAGTAAAGTTTTTTAGTAGAAAGACAGGCTTAATGCTGATGACACCAGTCTGCTGTTGCTGAAAGGGACCAAAACGTTAACTTCTAATGATCTGAGACAAATTCTAACTCACACGTTTCTCCTCTGTAGCAGTCCAGCGGGGTCGGATCCCACCGTCTCACTCAGGCATCAGTCCAAACTCCCTGGCGGGCGGGGTAGGAGGAGCAGCGCCTGGTCACTTAGGCACAGATTACTTCAACGGCCAGCCGGTTTCAGAGCTCATCTCCCAGCTCCTCCGGGCTGAGCCGTACCCCAGCAGCCGCTACGGAGGCCCCTACAACCAGGCGCAGATGCAGACATCCTCAGGCGGAGCAAGTGTCATGGGCATAGACAGCATCTGCGAGCTGGCTGCCCGGCTACTCTTCAGCACCATCGAGTGGGCCAGGAACATCCCATACTTCCCAGAACTCCCAGTCTCAGAGCAGGTTGGGGTTTTTGCTTTTTGTCTTTGAAAAGAAAAAATCAACGTTTATGTTAAAAATTCAGGTAAAAACAAAACAACAAAACCTATGTTTCATTTAATATTGCACCGCATCTTAGGTGGCACTGCTGAGGCTCAGCTGGAGCGAGCTGTTCATCCTGAACGCGGCTCAGTCCGCTCTGCCTCTGCACATGGCTCCTCTGCTGGCAGCAGCTGGCTTCCACTCGTCTCCGATGTCTGCCGAGCGAGTGGTGTCCTTCATGGACCAGGTCAGGGTTTTCCAGGACCAGGTGGACAAGTTGAACCGGCTACAGGTGGACTCGGCAGAATACAGCTGCCTCAAGGCCATTGCGCTCTTTTCGCCTGGTGAGTTCTCATTTGTTGTATGATGATGTGATGATGGCGGCGGCCACTGGATGTCTTTACTGTAAACCGAGTCTGAGTGTCTGCCAAACAAACAAAACAAAACTGTCTGAGTGAGGCTGCATACAGGGGGACATGAAGTCTCTACCACCGGAGTTCCTTTGATTTAACTGTGTGACCTCTGACCTCACTAAAGGAGAGCAAACAAATAGGATTCTTCTAGTCTGAAAATGATACCAGCACCTGGCTTCTTTTTTATATACAGCACGTTTTTAGTCCTTTCATAGTCCTTATGAAGTTAAAGCAGCAGGAACAAACTTCTCATTAAGTTCTCAGCAACAAGGCAAATAAGCTGCAGCAAAATGGAAATTAAGCATGAATTTAGATTTACATGCCAGTGTGAAATAGAAAACATGCAAACAGAAAATAATACAGTTCTGCTCTTTTCCAACCAGATGCATGTGGTTTGACAGACCCAGCTCACGTCGAGTCCCTGCAGGAGAAGGCTCAGGTCGCCCTGACAGAGTACGAGCGGTTGCAGTACCCCAACCAGCCTCAGCGCTTCGGCCGCCTGCTGCTGCGTCTGCCCGCTCTGCGTGCCGTGCCAGCCAACCTCATCTCCCAGCTGTTCTTCATGCGGCTGGTGGGCAAGACGCCCATCGAGACGCTGATCCGAGACATGCAGCTCTCAGGGAGCTCGATCAGCTGGCCCTACGCACCGGGACAGTGAAGCTTGCATACTCCGGGGTGGGACGGACCGAGATCAGATGGGGAAGATGCAGAGCTTGCAAAAGTACAAATATGAAAACAAACTGGGATTTCATGAGTAAAAGGTTGTATTTGTGAGGGTAGAGGTCAGTGCATCCTTCAGTATCTCTGTAAAGTCCTGTTTGATCTCTCTCAATTTTACTCTGGGCAAAAAAGAAATACAAAATAGTGCTTTAAAAAAATGCAGACTCTAACCTGAGGCCCTGTGCCTGTACTACCTCCTCCCACATCACCACAAACGTATCTCAGACACACAGACTCTGAGCATTTCCCTCTGCTTTGTTGAAATGAAGCCATAGCACTGCAACTTGAACACACAGAGCCAGAGCCAAGTGGCCGCTACGAGACGAATAACTGACATGTGTTGTGCAGATCCTAGCGAAGTTGTGTAAAGTTTGATACCGGACTTTGTTACCAAATGTGTTTGTAATGACTGCAAAGTGTCCCGTTGTACAGCATTGAAACAAAGATGAGGCACGGGCATTGCCTTGTACATTAAACAAAAACTATAGAAAATAATGTAGACAGACTTGAAGGAACCGCTCACAGAATTACACGTCAACTAAATGAGAAGGTTATGTATGTAGTTGGCACAAACGTATTGGCAATGAGTTGAATTGTGAAAACATTTTTACTGTGTTTTAACCCTTTCAGGCTAGTCTCTGCTCTATCGTAGCCTCCAGCATCGCAATGAACGGAGCTGTACACAGACTGTACTGCCCACAACGTTCCTTAATATGGTATATTACACAATAACATTCTATTAGCTCGGGTCCTCGGACAGTCACGTCCCTGTCTGACATTATTACCTCATATTTTACGTGTGGCAGAATGTGCAGTATAGAGAACAATGAAGGTAAATGTAGAGGGGTCATGATGTCACCAGACCTTCTGATTTAAAGTGTAATACTAGAGAATAAAGTACAACAATCTACACTACAGGTCCTTCATTTTGATCCCCGTTTATTAGCAAGGCCTGATGGACGGAGGCCACTTTCACATGATCGCTTTAATCGTGGTACTATGTTGTTTTTTTGGTACTGATGAAAAGGTACTAATTAGTTCCTGAGCCGTAGCCCCATGAACTGCTGCCCTGTGTGAATGTTTCTTGCCAAGGTAAGTGGCAGTGAGTGTTGTGTGAACACGTTTTTGTATATATTTTGTATTTCTGTTATATTTCTATATACCTGGGTCCCCAATGACTCTGATCCCTCAACACATGCTGTTCCAACATCACATTTGCTTTCTGGACTATAGTAACTTGACTGTGTACCTTTACATTTATAAAAGATTTACTGACCACGGCTATAGTACAGAATGCAAAGTTCTTCTGACTGCCTGGTTCTTTTTGCATTAGAAGAAATAAAAAAATGTGCATTTTCAAGACTCCTGAACCAGAGAATACATTAAAACACACAAACAGTCAAATCAGTAAACATTCAGCATTAACGCATCAATTTTCACCACATTTCACATTGATGAAATGCTTGATCACAAAAAGCAATGACTGAAATTATTGGTTATATTAAATATAAGGTTCATAGGACTTCCTCACATTGACCTTTGACCTTGAGTCAAAGCTACCTTTTAATCGCAGGAACAGTGGCAGCTCCACACAGGGTATGTTAGTAGTATAAAAGTAGCCCTTAACACCATTTGTTGTTTGTTTACTTTCCTACAGTTTTAGTTACTAGTTACTTTGCAGATAGTGTATTAATACAAAATATAATCAAGTAATATATGATGAGGTATTATTTACATGCTCTCTGTATTATGCCAATATTATTTTTGGGTAACTTTTATAGTACTGTTACCAACAGAGGGCAGTGACGACTCACACTAAGCTCCCTGGAAGCACCTGCTGGGCTCAACATCATCTGGCTAAAACCAAGTCTTGCTGCTCTCCCTGCTGGAGGCTCACTGCCGACGCAGAGCTTCTCCAAACCACCAGGCTCAGAACGACAACTGAAGTAGAAGATACAAACAAAATCAGACTTAAATAACGTTTAGAGAATTAGAAATGTTTATTATTAACTACATTTGAAACCTTTTAGACACATGGTTACCATTACAAAAACAAATGTCAAAGAGAAAGAAAACACATCCATAAAAAAATAAATGGCTCACAAATGTCACAAAACAATGTTCTTCATAAAAAAAGCCACGTTAAATCACAAGCGTCTAAACGTTTTGAAAGAGAACAGCAGATGCTAACGTTTTGCTCATGAAGCAGATTAATACAAAATTACAACAGGTGACGATTTTTACTAGAGTGAATCAAAAAGATGATCTCAGCTTATCGCTAGTCAAAACAGTGAGACGTGTTCTTCGGCTCTTTATAAACGCTTTAGTTATTTTGACCATTTGCACAGCTTAAACACCTTTGAACCATTGTTGATTAATGAAGTTACAACGTTCTTTAGTATTTACACACCGACATCACAGATACTAGAATATGTGAACTTAATAAAAATATCTAAATTTGTTCTTGGTACAGTGGAATGAGAAGGATTTATTAAAATTATATACAACATGAAGGACACTAAAGTACACACACGCCCTCACCGGCCAGATCGTCTGTATCTATGACGACAGTATGGGAAAAATACACACGGTCCCATCAGAGAACAGCTAACGTCACTCACACCGTTAGTTACAAACACTGACACAAAAGATGAAATAATAACTGAACAAGTTCATTTGAGACCACGATAACGCCCCGTCCAGGATTTAAAGAAGCAGCATACGGCAGCAAACTATCCAAATGAGCGCGTTCTCTACCACAGCGTTCCACCTCTTATCTGTGGAGATAAAGAAACACTGGAGAACAAACACAGCCACAGTAACCGAGCACAGTGTTATCGCAAGTGACTGAAGGTCAGGTCACAGTCAAGAAAGCTTTCTGCAATCGCACCCTCTGATCCCGCACACTACAAACGGTGCGCTGGGCCTTCTGGACAACAGCGGTGTTTGCTGAACCCGTGGCTACAACAAAAGGTCCTGCTTCCAATTTTGTACTTATCGATCCACAACCAATCAAAGAAAATGGGCATAACACAAGTTTAGATCATTATTACCAACATATTATATGTTCTCTGTGTGTGTGTTTGTTTCCAGTGTGTGAAGGTAACTTTGGTCTCAGCGTATCAGTCTTTGCAGTATTTTTGGAGTGTATCTTGGGTCTGTGAACATCTGCTCTGTGGCCCACAGAGCTGAAAATCGGAACTTAGTGGCTTCACGAGTGGTTCTTGTCGTAGTCCTTCACCATGCGTTTGATGTGGAACAGCTTGTGTCTCAGCCTGCGACACTCCCTCTTCTTAGACCGGTAGTCTGACGTCTACAGAGCAGAGGAGGACAGACGAGTCACACGATCACAATTAATAACGCAATAATAAGTTCAACGCTCCATAATATATGGCCATCTGAGCTGGTTTATGTGAAAATAAATAAAACTACCTGCTTTAGGTCCTTTAGTTGATTGTATTCCTCTGCGACAGCCTTTAGAGAAATTAGGAAAAACATGATGATCACAGCTCCTTTATAAGTAAACTGTCTTCATATAGATGTATGGTGGTCCATGCTCTGTTCTGTGTAAGCTACATGTCAGCACATCTGTCTGTCCTGAAAGAATTTCCACAGTTGGCCTAACAACAGAGGACATTGATATAAATGTTTTTAACGTTTTAGAATGTGCAAAGGAGAAAGACAGGGGCGTTTTACTGGATGCTACTCCAAATCCGTTAGAGGACAGTATAAGTAAAAGTAAAGTAAAATTAAAACGCCAGAATGTGGAGGACGTGGGGGTGTTTATATGTGAGGATAAAACCCTCCAGAGTAGTGTCACACTTGTAATTAACAAAGCATAAGTTTACAATTCAAGGTGCTGGACACCACAAAGCTACATTTTGACATTAGGAATTATATTAATCTGGATTTCAAGACTGTTGGTAAAGTTTTCTCATTAGGTTATTAATAAAATGGCAGTTTCGCTCGTGTCGTGCTTGCAGGAGGACGGCGGCGTGTTGTACCTGGTATTTCGCGGAGGTGTCGTCCAGCGTGTCCAGCTGCCGGCTCAGTTTGTTGAGCTGATCATTGATGTCGTCCATTTCAGCACACAGCCGCTTGTATTCCCTGAGGTCGGCATCAAACTCTCTCTTATAATCGTGACGCTGAGCATCAGACGTTATCACCGGATACCTGCTGGAGGAACAGAGGAGGTCGGTTTAGTGAAGCAGACTAAAGAGGTTTCTACTGTAAATGCTGCTTTATTAATTGTGTGTTGGGCTGTTTCCTTCTAGGATTGATTACTATGTTTTATACCTTTGGCCCAATTCTCTCATTAGACCTGACTAATGAGAACCCAAGTTAGTGGCATGCCTCAGGAGATTAACATCCCCCATCGACAGAGTCAAGCCAACACTGTTCAGTCTGTAGCTTTGCCTAAAATCTCAGATACGTGTTTACTGTGCCTCTACCATCCATTATATATTTCAGCCATGTCTTCCTGTAAATCTGCCCGTGCTGGATTTCCTGAGCGCGCTTAGATCTGAGAATTGGGGTCTGGTCCTGGTGGAGCAACAGTATCTGGCTGTAACCTACATTCGGAGTCCTTGGCTAATGACATTTCCCTTTCTAATCCAGACTGCGTGTGAGCTGCACAGCGGCAGTGCAGCCGTGGGAGCTTGATTCTCACCTCTCCCACTCTTCGGCGTCGAGCTCGTTGCCCGTCTCCCCCCCTGTGGTGTACTCCGTGTCGTACTGAGACTCGTCCAGCTCGGGGTTACGTCTGCGTCTCTTGCCCCTGTTGGCAGAGGGTTTGCGGCCCCCGCCCGTCTCATCCGAAGGGCTGGAGCTGGTCCCTCCACCATGGGAGAAGGCCTCTGATGGTCGGCTGGTGGTCCTCTCCGAGTACCTGCAGAACAGGAGCAAAGCAAAGAGAACGTTACCAACGGTTACCATAACTTCAGCGTTAGTAATAACTCTGCTCTCAGAGTTTACATCATTATTCTGTGGTCTGTAATTCATCCTGTCCCAGATAACACCAGGAACTCGAGCGATGACTTAATACGAGACTGTGACTAAACAAAATGAATATTTTGTGAGATGGTGCAGACAGATAACATATGGACACGAGCAGACACTTTAAACCACTAATGATTATTGTTGCTCCGAGCCACGAGCAGGGCCTCAGTGACCAGGAAGCACAACCTGCACTTTAATAACAAGAGAGGAAGACACGCTCAATTTTGTAGGTTTGCAGGGATTTGTAGAGGAATCTAAATCCAGCAGTGAGGATATTACAAGTTTTAAAAAAAAACAACAATGTAATAAAACAAGGCTGCATTATGTCGAGAGAAGAGAGCAGGTCAGGGCTAACGTATCCCAGCTCATCAAAAACAGATCTGTTGACTTTGTGAGGGAATTACAATTTACTTTGTGTAATAGGTTTGCGGTTAATCCAGTTTGTGTTATTGGTATTTATGAATATATTTTAGCAGGTGGAGCAAGTGAAAAGAGCAGTTAGTGCGCTGCCGCTTTGTCAGAACTAATTTCCAGCCTTTAAATAAAGCGTATCCAGATTTTCTCGTCCTCTGAGAGTTTAATGAACACGAGAGGAAAAAAGGGGAATAGTTAATCCAACAAAAGCTCAAAGGTCACACTCTGAGCTTGTTCCGTGGGCAGGGCAATATGCTTTCACAGGCTTTAGAACAGAGCAGTGATTAGATGTTGCTTCAGAGTCTCGTGGTTGTACGTTATTATTTTTGTGTGCTTCAGACTCTAATGTTGAAGGGATACAGTTGTTTCTGCTGTTTTCTTGAACCTGGTGTATTTGTTACTAAAGGTCTTAAGGACTGACCCATCCCCGACATCACTGCTTGTGTTTCACTGCAAAACCCACTCTTTGCCGTCGTAGTTGTCCCCATTATAAGAGCTGCTGTCCACCTTGGCTGGGGGGTAGGAGATGACGCTGTTCGCTGAGGCGTTGAGCAGCCCAGCTCCCTTCTCTGACACCAGCAGCGTAGGGGCATCCTGAACACTGCGGCTTTCCTCCACATTGTTCACCTACAGCGAGCAGGAAAAAACAAGAGGAACAGACTCAAACAAGCGAAACAGTCACGGAGAGCAGGAGGCACCACAGGCACGTTCTCTGACTCACATCCTGTTAAAGGATTTGTTCATTATGGTGAAACATTTAAAAAAGAAGGGAAATGGGACGTTGCAGTGCCCGTCTTTACTGAGATGTGGGTTATCAGACAAACCCGGCAGTAAAACCAGCATTTATCAAGCTGTACAGCCTAAAATAAATATCGTTTTATGTCTTCACAAAAACCTGACACACACGTCCTCCACGTTCTCTTCAGAAATTGAGGAAACAATGTCAGTCATGTTTCTTTTCATCCTTATTTCCATGTCCTTCCTGTGAGGTCAGCCACTAAGGAATTCCTCACAATGAAAGCTGCAGGGATGGTCGGTGCTTCCGCCAGTGATTTCATCAATCATTAGGTGACTTTTACTAAACTTATAAACCTCCTCAGGGCAGTAGCGTCTAATTGCCTGTTTTATTTTCTACCTGCAGGGTCGACTGGTCTAGTGTCTGCAGAAACTCTCTTTTCTTTTTAAAGTATAAATAAATAAATAAAAACCCTCCTGGTTTGTTGGGTGGTGCACCAACAACCAGGCTAATAATTCATCACAGCACAGGAGCAGAGCCGAATGTCAGCCTACACCAAAAACAATAATCATCTTCAATCCCCGTTTGAAGACTCCAAACAATGAGCCCCTCAGAAGCTGCTGCGCTGTGAGCACAGCATGCAAGAATGTCTGAGTGTCCTGAACCTGCTGAAGCAAAGCGAGAAGAGAGACCTGGAGGCCGAGTGGGGCATACTGATGAAGGAAGTAGGAATCAAGGGGAAGTAGAAAACCAATGAGAGAGAAATGTGCATGTGTGATTAAATGAAGCCAAAGGATAAAGCTTTCATCTGATCTTCAGGTTTACATTTAGTTTCTTATATTTCATTGAAAATGTAATTTGTTGCAGCCTTTCTTACGCTCTATACGATATAATGTCTATGAAACCAGCTCAGGATGCTTCCACTCTGCAGCACATCAGCCCTCAGACATCTACAGAACCAGCGATGACCTCATGCACCAGACACAATGCAGACCCAGGCTAAGCTGAATGAGGCCAGTGTGTGAGCTCATCCGAGCGAGCCAGAACTCCCGATCTCTGCCCCAGAGACGGGTCCAATGTCAAACTGACCACAGTCACTGGCCTTGTGTTACCGGGGTCAAAGAAGCCCAAAGGCTCATTTATGGTTTAGATACAGAAGGTGGTTCAGCAAAGCGCAACGTTAGCACTGGTGACGAGCGTGTGAGTAAAATGAAGTGTCTACAATCAGCGTAACAGGACGCACTCTGGGCTTGTATCTGCACTTCGCTCTGCCTGCACAACTCCCGCGCCTGACGCCACGTTCTGCCCGACAAGCGCCCTCAAAAACAAACAGCATAACACCACGTCTGTGCAGCACTTCAGCCGGTGACTCAGAAATTTTCTGCAACCTTCAATGACGGATTTGATCAAATGAAAGAGCAAAACAAGCACAGAGTCACTTCGGTGTACACAATGTTTTACATATTGCACAATGCGCCGTGCAACGTGGTACGTGAGGAGGATGACTGAGCATACTGTCCACGCACTAAAACCCTCCTTCACAAATGCTCGGCTTTGGTTTAGTTCCATATGAGTAAGCACGTATCTGCTTTGGGTTAACTTTCTTGTGTCCGTATATGAATTATTACGGTTATTGTTACGGTTGGATTGCATGCGGCTAGAACATGCTGCTCACACAGACTCCCTGGACTTGAAAACTTAGTTCATGCTGCTCTTTATGGCCATAGATTAAAACCTAAACTCTGGACGGTAACTCTGTGAGAGGGTTCATTTGGGAAGTGGCAGGTGGAGTCAATAATCAACCATATCTCAGCAAGCAGTCTCATATGACTAGCGTGTTGTTGACATTTAAAACCTAAGCGCAGCCTCTCTAGAAACCACTTGCCTGCTACTATCTTCTCAGGTTGTTAATGATCACCCAGAGTGAAACCAGGTAGTAGACCATGAGTAAACAGCCCGAGTGCTATCAGCCCTGACCCTGAACAAAGTGACTCAGCTCAGACCGAACAATTTACCTGCTCACACCGATAAACATCTGCATTTGATGCCCAGGCTGGGACTTTCGACTCACTGTGACACATCGTGAGCACTTTTTACAGATGTAAATTATTACAAAGTGGATCCACGCGTATGTCTAAGTAAAAATAGCACAAGTGACAAACCGGCCTCAGGAATGTGCTGCTCTCAGCTCGATTATTTTCTGCAATCACATCACCACAATCACCAAACCCATCTTTACAACTGATGACTACTTATGTGGGATGACTACACGCCTGATGACCGACATTGCAGTAAAAATGGGTGGAAACCAAACGTGAAAACAAGACGCGACCGACAGATGGAGAGAAGCGTACGTCAATCAGTTCTGGTGGCTGAACCCGCCCAGCGGGAAAAAAAGACGAACGCGGTGGTTGTTCAGTTCATCATCTGCTGCAGGACACTGTATTCCATCAACCTGACTTAGGCTGGATTTAAACTCTCGGTGACCCCGTTCATTTGACTGCAAGCTGCGCACACAAGAACTCCAGGTCAGTTTGGGTAAAACAGTGTTTTCCTTTTTAATCCCATGCCTTATTAAACTCTGCTCTAAACTGTCTGCCACCCTGCCTTACCCATTCCTCCACATCTCTGCCCTCCGACGCCTTCCCTCCGACAAGAGGCTCTTCCCAGTAGATGTTTGGTTTCCCGTAGCGCCAGATCTTCCCCCGAGTTTTTTGCGCAAAAAACGCTGCGATGCCCAAGGCGATGACGATCAGGAAGCCGCACACCATGGCGATTCCCTACAACAGCAGAAAACAGGAAAATAAGACCTTGCTCCACACATTAATCCTCCACATCCAGCAGCTATACAATCATCCAGCAGGACCCAACGTCTGCAGAAAACACAACAAACCTCCTGTGGGTCCACAAAGCAGTAATGGTAGAGATACTGGTTGTACATGGGGAAGCCTCCCACTCCTCCCATCTGAGAGTAGCTGGTCTGGTAGAGGTTCTGGCACATCATTAGCATCGGGTTGTACATCATACTGGAGGTCCCTTGGGCCATGGGGTTCACGCCAACGATGTAGACGATGTTTATAATGCCCTAAAAACATAAGAACCATTATGAACATTGTTAACGACCGTCTGTCTCTCACTCATATGAGATATAATATGACCAAGCACTTAGGAAAACGATTCTTCTCCCTCAGGCCATGTTTACGTCGTGTTTACTCGTCCTCCCATACAGATCCACGTCATATACAATGTGCTGCTTTGCTGGCCACAACCCAAGATCCGCTCTTAGATTGGTCCAGATTTCTCCTGGGTGGTTTTCCTAAACCGACCCTCATTTGCCGATTTCATCTGCCCTGCATCACGTCCGTTCGAAAGCCTATACTTCCTTATACTTGTTTACCCTCATGAGCAAACAAAATACCAGCTTGTTTCCTCTTTACGTGAGCTGACTGAACCTCGAAGGCCTTACTGTACTTGCAGCGTTTGCCAGTCTCACCTCAGCTAGTGCTGCAGCACTGGCAACATGTTGATCTGAGCTACACTGTGTACGCGAAGTCCTGCGGCCAGATAATTCTGGTATTCGGGGTCGTTTTACGTGCCATTCACGATGGTTACTGTTTGTGTGTTAGTGAGGAATGTGGGATGGGAGCATCATCATATTGCACTTAAAGTGAGAGCACCATGTGAATTTAGTGACGTTTCTCACATATAAAACAATGATAATAAAGACAGAACAACCTCTGTGGAGAACAGTCCTCTCCGTCTGAACTTCCTTTAGATAATTACAAGAAAAACCTTGGAGAAGACAAAACGTCTGTGCAGTACTTGGCTGTACTCATTACTGGGTGAGGTCAGATAGAGAACAGTCCTACTGTATTGGTGGTCAGCAGATTTCTGTTGAGTTTTGTTTACTGGCTTTATAAAGCAGTGTCAAACAGCTGAAATGCTGGTCTTACCTGCAGCAGAGCCATGATGACGCTGGTGACCAGCAGGGCCAGAAAGAACTTCCTGCTGTGGAACGTGCTGGATTTCGAGAAGCTGGCGATGAAGAAGCCCAGAGATCCTATGAAGTTAATGGCCGCCATGGCGATCATGGCGGTTTTGGCCGAGTACGGAGAGATGTAGGAGCCGTAGTAGCTGCCATAGCCGCTGCCATAGCCGTAACCCCCATACCCCCCCGAGCCATAGCTGCTCCCACCGTACCCACTGCCGTAGCCCATCCCGGAGCCGTAGTATCCCATTCCCATGCCGTATCCATACTGCATGTCCCACATGAGGGTGGAGGCCACGCAGGCGAATATCGCCACACACAGCACGATCACCATACCCATCATGATCTTGATGATCCCTGGGGGGGACAGGAGCTTGTAGAAGTGCTGCGGCTTGTCCTCCATGTAGTAGGATCCTGGCGGCGGCGGGTACGCGTTGTACTCACTCTGAGGGCTGTGGTAGCTGCCTGCGGGGCCGAAGCCATTATTGGACGGCGGACTGAAAGGAGGGCTGTAGACAGGTGGACTCTCGTAGTGCTGCTTGTCAAACATCGCTGAAGGATGCGAGTAACTGTGAACAAAAACAAAGCAGTTTGTGAAGAGAGGAGGGTGTAACTGCACAAACCTGGGAGAAGCTGTGACGCTTGGTTTTCTAGAAGCACTGATATGAATAATAGAGGAGAGATATGGAAAACCTGGGCGTGACTGACTCAGCAACAAGTGTAAATGTTTTACCACTTCCAAGAACTTTGATTTACGACAATCTGAGCTGAGCTGCAACCACAGGATTCAACACTTATCACGTCCTGAACTGGATCACGACGTGCCTGCTTCACCTACATCTGCCGACGGAAGCATTAAAGCCACGAGGTCTCAGAATCAGTGCGGTGACGTCGGTACCAGGGTGGAAAGCACAGACAAGCCTTTCCTTTTTGCTTCTTCACAAGCCGTAGGAGTCTCGCTCCAGCCTCTGCGACGCCCACTGAGACTTTGGACACTGAACTGTCCCCCTCCAGCTAAAGTGCCGTGTTTCTGTTACCAGCCTTACGGAGCGAAATCCAAAGCCACAGTGTACAACAGGCTATGGGCAATGGTCATTCTTCCACACAGAGACTTGCAGGGAGTGCAGCTGTCGACGTGTTTGGGGAAAAACAAAATGTCTAAATTAACTGGTCAACGTGGACGGTTGTCTTGGAAGCTGTGACCGGCTCCCCATAAAATAGAGACGTGGATGGAGTCACTTTCTAGTCTTACTACTGTCTACTCTGCCCCACCCAGCCCGTCTTTCCTCACAGATCTGCTCTACTCTGCTCCACCCAGTGCCCCACTTCTGATTTTGACAGCAGAAACACCTTTCATCCACATCTCGGCCCTGTTCTGCACCGTGGTGGGAGTGTGAGCGAGACACTGGCTAAGATGCTGGCCATTCAGAGGTTTAGACATCCAGGCAGGGGGACAATCCCTGGCACTGCCCACGGCGCTGGGTAATAACTCTTCCCTTTATGTGGCCTCGCCTCAGAGCCTCCATCCCAGACACCTTCCCATTATTCCCTCAGTCATTCCTCCATATCCTTCATCCCCCTCACAATTCCCGTCCCCCCTCCTCCACCTCCCTCTATAACTTCTTGTTTTGTTTTGGGAGTAAACGTTGAGACTGCTTGTCATGGGAACGGCGTTGCCATGGACGCAAGGTAAAAAAAAAAAGAAAAAAGAAAACTGGGGCACTGTCCAGGAAGGATCAGACAAGGGTTCCTCTGTGCTCCGCGGACAGGTGGATGGGTGTGAGCGGTAGCAGCAGGTGTCTCCTATTGTTGATCAGCAGGCTGGTCTGTAAACCACAGCCCCTTTATGTTTATCTCCTGCTGCAGGGTTTGATTACATCGTCGACTGGCAGGAAACAATCTAAGGCCCAAGCTCCTCCCCAGCAATGAAATTCCACCACTCTGCAGTAGTTTGTGAGAGGAAACAAGCTGCTCTGCCCACCTCGAACCTACACCACTGTCAAACGCTTCTTTTAGATAAGCTCAGCTTCTTATATGTACTACATAGAGCAAGCCCAAGCACAGGAGACGTGACGCCAAAGTCTTTACAATCCAAATCTTTAACTCGTCTGAACCTGACAACAGTCTGCTCTGCAGGGTTTAGTCTGACAGTATTCGTTGTTTTTGGCTCTAAAGCAGTTGAAATAAGGTTTAAATTCACTGTCATGCAAAATATGTTAAATATTTGGCACCAGTACCTGATTCGTACTTTAATATAAAGTAGTAGCAGGACAGTGTCTGGCTTTCAAGTCTCCCTTCCTGCTGGGCAGAGAGCTTGAGTTTTGGCCACAGCGCAGGTCAGGTCAGACACCCACCAGCCGCAGCCCGAGCTCCACCACACAACACAGAGGCTCTGCTGATGAAGGAATTCCAGTTGTACAGTCACATGTCTCACATCTGTCAAAAACAATCAGGCCCCCGCTCGGTGTAGGACGGAGCCTGGTGGCACACACGCAGGAATCCGCCAAGACTTCCTGCCCGAAAAACAACCCCCTGAGAAGCCTCTCACGTTCGCATGCAAGCTACGATGTGCAGGGAAATTAACTGAACGCAACACAAACCCAAGGCCATTAAAACAAAACGCTGATTCAACTTCACTGTCCTGTTGCAGACTTTCAGTGTGAAGCTGTCGGTGGAGGCAGATGCTTCTGTAAAAACCCCGTAGTAAGACCAGCCTGGGGCCTGCAGCTTAAACTGTGACCTTCATGGAGCCACTAGTTACTGCAGGGCTGTGTTAGAGCCATGTGCCTAACAGACATTCACACCAAGTTTAAGTCCTGATCAGGGCACAGGTGAACACATGCATAACCTGCACAGCATTTAAAATTAATAATAATAATAATAATAATAATAATACCAGCCCGCATGTGGTTCACCAATAACTTGAGGGCTCCCACCTGCCAAAGTCACAGACGCAAACTTCTACGATGCAACAGCTTCGTTGACTCCTGCAGGTTCATGTGATGTAATAAGTTTATGATGCGACTAAACGCGCTGGTATCCGCCTTGTTCTTACCTGAGGGTCGCGGAAACGACCGGAGCTCTCTCTCTCTCTCTCTCTCTCTCTCCCTCTCGGTCCTTGTTTCCTCCCTAAACTTTTGATCCCACTGGAAGTTTGAAAATTGCTGACGAAAAGAACCGGGTCTCACAAGGAGCGATGCGTTTCTGAAGCGCTTTAAAGCTTTTGTCCGGGGAGAAGCCTGGAAGTCGTGGCTCCGCTTTGAGCTCCTGTCGCAGGCAGAGACGCAGACAACGGATTCCTCACAGAGCGCTGCCCCTCAACAAGTGCTTTGTCCCGCCTGTCTGTGTCCGTGTCCGCCGCCAGGGGTCGCGCTTTCTGCAGAAACACGCCAATATTTGTGAAGCATCTACACAAGTACCATTACTCAACCACCGAGGTTTTTCTCTTGTGCTTTGAAGTAACAATACATTTGGGCTTTTTACTTTTAACAGTGTTTCTACTATTACTTAAACAAATCATAGCACAGTCTTTATTATCAACAAGAGAAACATTTGAGGAGGTCAAAACTTCCTCAGATGTTTTTGTTGGTTTTATAAGTTTATCATACTATTACAGTTTTGAAAAAAGAAAACTGTGTTTAGCATCAAAATTCTTCTGGCTAACAACAGAGTTTATGCTTTATACCACGAGGAGAACAAAAAAGATCTACTCAATAAAAGAAATTAACTATTTTAGTGTGGGCTTGTTTTACTTGATGAAATTCATTAACTATATAGCAGGACATAGAGTTGCTTGAAGTAGTTACCAGCTGTTAACAGCTGCAATCTTACAGTATCGTACTCATCAACCCTACGTAGGAGGACAACAGGCAGTTGAAAATGAATCATTCTGCATATTTTACCTATTTTAGTTTAAACACATCCAGCCTTTAGTATTTTAGATACTTTTACCTTCATCTGAGTAGTTATGTGTACAGCCACCAATCAATAATGCATTTTAAGTTAAAAAAAATAATGAAAAATACACAGAATAACAGTGATACTGTGTCAGTTAACATCTTTGCTAAACTCCTCACACTTTTTGTCCTCAGAGTTACAGTTTATTTTTATGACACTGTTTCACAATCACATTGCAAAATCGTCTTTCTGGACATATTCTGCCACATTCCTCCATAAGGGTGTGCACCAGGCTTTACAGTATGTGACAAACAAACTCAGCTGCAGACTGATTTCCTCCCAGGCTAAACAAGGAATGTACAAAAACAAGTACATAAACAAGAACCACAATGGGAATGCACAGTGTGTGAGCATTAAAAGAACGCAACATTACAATATTAACACAGCTATCAAACTAAATTCAGATTTGTTTGTGTAAATCTCTATACAGGTCATGTTTCCCTTGAGTCAGAGGCAGTTTAGTTCTCTTTGCGATTATTTTTCTAATGATAAACTTAATTTGTGTGTATAGTTGTTAGTTAAATCTCCAGTGAAACATTTTTTATGTAATTATAACGTTAACAGCGTCTGCAGTAACGGTGTAGCTACACATTAACACACTAGATGGCAGCATTTGTCTGATACACCAATAGGGGACAATTCTTTGGGGACTGTTAAACTAACTAAAGGTTATAGAACCAATTTGATGCATTAATAGGACATGTAGAAATAAAATACACATCTTTTTTTTGTGCAGTTATGAGACAACGGTGATACAAATGAGTGGTGATTCTGAAAGTCTAATTTGTCCTTATCTTGATTGGCCACATGAGAATAGTGAAGAGGCAAAATGCTGCAGCCACGGCAACGCCCCCGGTTACCGTCACCATGACGTCACGATAAAACCAAACGCAGTCCAGGCAGCACAGCTGAGAGCTGGTAACGAGAAAAGAAAACCAAGGAAGACAAACTCAGTAACTGCTGTATGTGAGAGGTGAAAGGTCAAGTGGGCCAAAAACAGAGTTTCATGACATCTCTCACTCCTGCTTCGCATTTTTTCCATAGAAATCCGAAGTCATGAAGTTTAAGGCTTGGCCCGGATGATGAGTGCGAGTTCTGACTTAAAAGCAGGAGACTCACCTGCACGGACGGATGCTCTGGATGACGATGACCCCGACACCATTAGCCACCTTATCTGTGAAGCTCATTGATCCGTAAACAAAGGCTCCACTTTGCTGCCAAACAAGAGAGAGGAAAGATTGTTAAGTCACTGCAGCAAAAAAGAACCTAGAATAAGACGCACAAGCAACCCTGTGTCTGTGTGGGAGGAGACAGGCATGTGGCATCGTATAACAGCCAATAACACAGTAAAGCACGGGCCCATTATGATTCTGTATTTCTGGTATTATGAACAAACCCCATAAATGCCAGGACCAGCTCATTTTACAGGCTTAGTCAGCACAGGAGCTCTGTGATTCACCTGATATGCCTTCACCTACCGTCTGCTCCCCTATGAGCTTGGCCGTCATGGACAGAGACATGACCAGGATTGTAGCAGAACCGGCCCCGAGCAGCACGGCTGCGCCGTAGATGCTTTTAGCTCCCATGTTTTTCTCCAGAAACACCCAAGTGGCAAACGTGAGCACCAACAACAGGCCAAATAAATAGGTAATCTGAGGGCAAACACGGGATTCGATTCAGCGAAGCTCAAACATGCAATACAATCAGTATGGACACGAACCCAAGTGAACCCAGACTCACGCTGATTCCAATGCGTTTGCTGGCTGGTTGCATGACCAGAGAGCACACAAAGCTGCTGACATAAATAACCAGAGGTATGATGGCAATAAAGTTCTGAGGAGAGAAGCAGGAAATGCATGTTTACAGTGAAGCCTTTCACTGAGACATGACGGCTGGCAGGGGTCAGCATGAATGCAGACTGTGCGACCTCACCTTTGGCAGCATCAGCGAGTTGGTGAGGTAAACGGAGACGTAGGTCTGAGACAAGTTGACTATTAGTCTGGTGCACATGTACAGAAAGGCCACCTGCAACAACACACAAGGACACAGGAATCATTAGGAAATACCAGCGACCTGAAATTCAAACCCCCAAAGCTTTTTAGTTAACACATGTTGATGTGGGAAGAGAACATCGCTGTCAAAGGTCTCTGACACAAACAGACTGTTTGACCCCAGCAGTGCAGGGGTTTTCTCTGAATCTTGATCTTCTAAAAACAAAAGGCGAGGCGTGATGTGAAGAACTTGTCAACATGCATCCGCTCTCCTTCTGCCTGTTTACCAGGAAGGGTAAAACACAGTCACCTGGTAGAAGGACGGCTCCTTCAGCCACTGCTTCCAGTAAATTACAGGACGCTGCAGATGTTCCTGTGATGGGGAAGGTGTGATGAGCAGATTCTCTCTCTCTGAGGCTGATGCATCTTCTTTTGTGCCAACGTGAAAAACCAGAGAGAACAATGCCCCAGTGCCGAGCACAACCAAGGCCAGCGTCTACGGGCAGAGGACACTCAGATGAACGTAGTGGCTCGTGACAGGAGGTCACATCTGAGCAGCCTCACTCTTACCCTGAACAGAGGGATGTCGACCGGGCCGAGGCTGTCTGCTTCGGAGGGATCCACGCTGTGCTGAGCCTGGAAGCGAAAGAGCAGCCAGGCCACGGTGTACACTGTGATGTTGGCCACCACAGTAAAGGCATATCTACACAAGGACGAAGCTCACAGAATCAAAAATAAATATGGGGAGCTTTGTTTTTCTATGCTGTGCTTTGTGAATGTATAACATCCAGATTTAAGCTCCTCCAAGAGACCAGACGAAGAAGGAGACGCCTTCTCTCCTCAGTGACGCATCACTGAGCGCTGCCTCACCTGTACGCGGTGAGCTCCACCTTGGCGCTTTCGCTGGACACGAGCTCCGGGATGAGCGACAGGTGAGAGATCTGCGTGGCTGCCCAGCCGAACTGGAAGATGACGACGAAGGGGGAGAAGTAAGCAAGCTGAGCCCACTGAGGAGAGCTGTCAGTGCACAGCAGGCAGGGGTTGAAAATGAAGGGGAAGGACACAAGGACGCAGACGGTTCCTGGAGAGAACAAATGAGATGTTCAAATGTTCGACTGCTTTGATCCATAACTTACAATCAGCTAAAACATCATGCACCACATTCCTGAAACAACATTATGAGTTAAGTGGCAGATTAGACCTACTCAGCCTGGCGCTGTGCCAAGTGTACACGACCTAATATCCAGATTTAGCATCTGCTGACAAAACACAGAACAGCCAGTCTGAAATATTTACCTTGTTGCAGAAAAAAAAACGTTTGCTCAGCAGTTTGTCTGACGACGCCTCAGTGTAAACATTATCACCGTGTTAAAGACGTGGCTTGTTGTTGTGTTTCTGTATTATAAACTTAAACTACGTGTAGCTGTTGCTGGTTTCACACTCAGAATGCGGGATTGACCACTTATGTATTGCTGAACATAAGAAAGCAGTCGGTTTGCGCTAATTAGCTTTTGCAGTTACACACGCATTCGCCTCGAACATCGCACTTTCATATGCTCACCAAGCAGATGCCAGGTTTTTCTCTTGCCGTGCCTCTGCGCACCCGATCTCCTGTCGGACTCGTACCCAATCAGAGGTGTACACACTCCGTCGGCTATCTGGCCAATCAGCAGCAGCACACCTGCATAGGTGCTCCGCAGGCCGAGCACGGAGTGGAGGTAGACCAGCAGATACGTGAACCACATCGACGCGCACAGGTCGTTGAGGAAATGTCCCGCTGCGTAACACACACGCCTGCCCGCCGACAGAGACCGAGCAGAGCGTCCAAACGGCTCCATGATGGATCTGACTCCTGTGTTAAAACTTCCTTTATTTACAATTAAACTTCTGCAGCGGTCATATTTACAAAGACACAATGCATTGTGTTACATTAACAGGCGTAGAGCAAAAACACAGTTCCGATCTGAGCATCTCCAAAATACCAACCCAATTATAAATCACATTATAATGGATTATGCCAAGCTGGGTCCCTGCGTCGGTCAGCTGAACAGATTTAACGGAGCCAAAACGTTAATGTGCCAACAAACGCTTATCTGAGCTTTCAGGGGCTCTTTGGGTGCACAGAGAACCGCGCGCATCCAAGCGCCCTGCTGCGTCTTGGGTCGTTGGGTCATTGTGCTGTTCTAATGCAGCCTATATTACATGACCATCCAAGGAGCTGCTTGAGAACAACGTTGTTACCAAACCCACTTCCACTCTCCACACACACAACGCGTCAAGCACACAGTCTACTTTAATCTCCCAAAACACGCTTATGCAAATATTTCCCTTTATTAACAGGCTAAGTTGATAAACACTTGAAATGGTAAAATGTGGATTTTAATAAAAAGCTAATTAACTTACAAGCAAACAATTTCAGTATTTAATATATTTTATCTGTCTGTTTTTATTACCATTACTGGGAAATCATTTGTTTACCTCTCCATGACATGTTGGCAGTTTCACATGGTCACTGTCATCATTACTGCTGCTGAATAAACTGATCAGACACAAACAACTAAACTTGAATAAAACAACTGGATCCTAATGGGTTTGGATACTAAAGGAGCACTCCATCAATTTGTCCATCCAGCCAAACGCCTCTGAAGACCCTGCATTAAAAACTTTGCAGGTCTGAAAGAAAGATTTAAGAAACAGTAAAGGTTTGGGGGATGAAAAGCGGGACGCACCATCCTGGACCCACATTAGAAAATAAAATGTCCAATGTGAAAAGCATTTGGCTGAACATTGAATTTAACACATTGAAAAAAAAAAACAGATTAGAGCCGTTTTGGAAAGTCTTTTACCAGCATCATTACAGCAGTTCCCTCACGTTTTGTTTCTGTACCTGAATATGAGCTTCTGTTGGTTCTTACCGTGATTTTAAATGTCACAGTAGCAAATACAGTGCACAAAATTATTTTATTTGCATCCTAACTACTTGTTACATCTTTCACGTCAGAATTTAGTTCTGAGTTTTGATCTGAACAGTCTCTCTTCACCAGTTACAAACAAGATAATTTAGATGTGTATCAGCAGCAGATGAATTGAGACACAAATGAAAGAGATCATTAAAACTAATAGTAAGTTAACGGTCAGTAAATGTAGGTATTTATATAGATTGTGAAAGATAATATCGTGCGTCACAGATCTTTGCGCACGATGAGGACACGGACGTGACTCAAATATTAACATTTCTTGTTTAAAAGAGAGTTTACTTGAACAAAAGCTGTGCAACAACAACAGAATAGAATTTTGCGAGCTAAACTCCATCACCCGTTATGAACTGAACAAAAAGGAAACATTGCTGAAGTGCTCCTTTGAAAGACTCGCCACGCATTTTGTAACGTCATGACCTACGCGATTCAGGGGAGAGAAACGGCTGCAGACACAGCAGCAAGCGGTCAGTCATACCAGGGAAACATGGAGCTACAGTTGTTGTGTAGAGAAGTAGAGAACAGCTGTGTTTTCTGATCCAGCTCATGCTGTTTTTGGATACGCTTTCCTCCCTCTTTTGCAGCTCACACACAGCAGCCCATTAAGTTCAGGGACAAGACCAAAACCAATAGACGTCATTGAGCTGCACATCTGGCAGTGACCTCATGCAAAATGAAACAAGGTGACTGCCTGTTAGGTCTCTTTCAGTTCGCGTCCAGTCCTGACACCACCTCTGTAGAGAACACGTCGACTGTCACCATAGAGGATGAAGGGAGGAAAACGTATCCTGGTTATAAACGAGCAGAAGATGTGACTCTCATAACACACTTACAAAAGCCTCTAGATTCACTCACTCACACACACACACACACACACACACACACACACACACACACACACACACACACACACACACACACACACACACACACACACACACACACACACACACACACACACACACACACACACACACACACACACACACACACACACTAATCCACTGAACATTTGGGACAGATTAGATAAAATGTCATTTGCAGGACACTCGCTTGAGCTTTAAACATTTTACTTAGAAAGGCACAAACTATGATTTCCTGGTAAATTATTCTGATGTAAGAAATAAAAATTGAAAGACATCTCTTTTCCCCACGTAAACGGACAACATTTTTCGGCCATAACTCAGATATAAGCGTTTTGAAGGACTCTTCCTAGATCAGTCTTTATTAAGTTGTTTTCTTAATTGTTAATTTCAAACCTAAAAGTTTACCACTGTAATTCTTTTTTTTTTTCAAAAGTGCAATAATAATGAGAGCTTAATATCTGTTTCTCTCAATCTTCCACAGTACCTGAGGCCAGTGACTGTGCTACAAAATCCACGTTGACAGACAAAAAGAAAGCCAGAGTGAGGAAAAATATTGAACTCCATTACACTACAACATAAAAATAAAGTTTTCAATGCAGGGATTTGACTCTGAAAACTGAGGATTCAATTACAAAAAGAGAAAATGAAAATCATAAAAGTCCTCCAAATCCTGTTTGAGATGAAATGCTTCCTGTGTCGTCCAGAATTAACATCAGCATTGTTCACCTTTTCCTCTTTACTTTGATCCCAAAACACACACCAAAGGAAGAGAAGAAAACAAAAATTAACAGTTTCCTAAGGAGCAGATTTCTTTCACTCGAACCACCTGAATGGTTCCCCCTGATCAACAGCTGACTGTGGGAACAATACACGTTCTTTATGGAATCTAGATACAACAACTGTTTCAAACAGTATCTTTTTTTTCATATTCACGCCACGAGTTTTCATTGTTATAGCTTTTTTACTTTTTCTCAAGCCACCCCATTGTAATGCAGGTACGTTTATTTTTCGTTGATAAAGGAATCAAGAGTCTGTTGTGAAGTCAGTAGGACTGCAACATTCCTTTAACTCGCCAGTAGCCGGACAGCACTGAGAACGAGAAAGAGAGCGCGGGGGGGGGGGGGGGGGGGGATGGTCAGAGTGACAGGGACAGGAAGGTGATGGGGGTAAAGGGGTGAGGGGGGGGTCTGGAAAGAGATAGGGGCGGGGGTCTGTGTAGTTGCTTCCATTTAAAACTTAACAGTGACCACAATGTTTCAAGTTCACTCTGTTCTCTTCTTTCACTTGTGCCTCTGGAGAGCTTTCCTCTTTCTCCTTTTGAAGAAACAACAGCACCTGCAAGGAAACAAGGAGATGCAAAATTACTCGTACTGTAAATCAACAGTGCTTCAGTAAACGGTTTGTCCATTTTAGATGACACGTTCGCATATCTAGTCAGTGTGTCCAGACCAGCTGCTGTTTCCAGCACTGTGGTAGGATGGACAAGCTTAAAGAAAGGGCCTAGTGATGTGAGCTCTGCATTTGCTGAATGGACATTGTCCCCCGCTAAGGTCATGGAGGTCAACTAAACAGTGTGCGCACAGCAACACTAGCTGAGCTAACAGGAAAGATTAAATTACAGAGGACACCTTCAATTTCTGCTCATAGTCGATGTCTAATTAGCTGAGGCATCTGCTACCAACAGTCTATTGTTGGTAAACCTAACCCTTGACCGGGAAGTGTAATCACAGGTTTTATAAAGGGTGTGTTCGGCTTCAGAGAACTGCTTTACAGCAACGCGAGTTATCTCACTCAATAAATCGTAAAGATTGTGTATCTGACACAGTATGTGGTAAGTGCATTTTTAAGCACTGGACAAAGCCAAACTAGCAGCTTCCACCTGTTTCTAGTCTTCGTGTCACGGCTTATCCAATATAATTTACGAAATGTGAGCAGGTTACACTCGCATGCTTTTTTGACACAACATATTGTATGCCCTTAAATTTTAAATTTATCGTCTTTAATCCCTCTTAATCAGCAGGATAATGCAAATGCTAAAAGCCAAAACTATGGCAATTTCTCAGTGATGTAACAAACAGAATCTCCTTTAGTTACAGTGCTGCTACACAGTACCTAGCTAGTATCACCACACTGGACACATCAATAGCAAGTAACACCGCCGTTCACCTTAGGGACTTTATTGCCGAGATAGCACCTATGTTGTTTATTGTGCCTAGCTGTTTTACAGGTATTGTCCGTAAAGTCTTATCTTCTTCACGCATATGTAGAGGGCTGTTTCATACTTAGTTTCATCAGCCACTTCAACCTCGGTGGGAGCAGTGATGGGAGCGTTGGAGTGTCCAGCTGTAGGATCATCAGTGTTCAGTTCACCGTTTGTTGAGCTCATCACCTGCACAGATAGAAAGAAGCCACCTGGCTGCTCACACACATTCGCTTTCAGCCACTGATTGAGGGGAGGTGATGAACATTCACATAAAAGTATGTAATTTGGATTATTTGTAGTTATCAGAGCTCTCAAAAAAAGAGAGGAAGCAAACATGTTCTTTCTATAGCAACCTCACAGAAGTTTAAAGGATAGGCTCGCAATTCGTCATGTGACTTAAGTCAGGTGCCCTTATTATTGTTGAAACAGGTTTTGCTTGTTGTACTCATTTCTCCTGTTCACACGGCCTGGACGAGAAGAGTGGCCGCCTCTCCTCTCTGCAAACGTATATTATTGAATTTGAGCTTGGAACAAAGTTTCCAGCAAGGGGAACAAAGCTCGGAGGTCACCACACAATTCGCTTCTGATTTTTTTATCTTTTCTTTTCAAGATTCAGGACTGTTAATTGAAGACTGTAAATTTTGTTTCAATTCCACTTAATCTACATCGTACCAAGACAAATGATACGGACTAATAAAACCTGCTGGTGTGTGAATACCGTTTAGACTTGAGAAAGAAATGTGAGCCTACCGTTTAAAAGCTGCAGTTCTAATGACAAACACTAGGTGGCATATTTGCTGTGCATATTTACTACGGGCCCTCTGACTACACAAATAGCTCAGATACATATGAATACACTTGTTACATAATGTATATAGAAGAAAAAAGTTTTAATGTGGTTTTTAATGGTTTTCCATAATTTCAGTTCAGAAAAAATGTGCTGTTTTGGGGCTTTCTATTATTTTGCTTGTCTTATTGACTTTTAATCCACATTTCATGGGGTTTGCATGACAGTTGCTGCTGGATGTGATCTCTGCATGGCCCTTCCTGTGTGCAGCCTACAGCACATGCAGCAAATGAAGCAATCAGAACAGGCAGAGCACTGACACAGAGAGTCGACGCAGGCTAATGCAAACACAGAGAGACCGAGCACCCGACAGGTGCAAGGTGAAGTCAGTGTGAGAGAAGGGGGTCAGACACATACGAAGCAATATGGCTTCATGCATTAGCCATTGGAGCAGCAGCGGCAGCAACAGCAGTACCTGAACAGAGCCCCCCAGCCGCTCAGCTGTGAGGTGCGACCCCAAAGTCTCCTTATTGGTCACGGGAGTGGGCTGAGACTCACTTCCTTTGGGCTCAGGCGACTTGACGCAAAGAGCAAAAGGGGTCGAGGCAGGTGGTCATGAAGTAGTGAAGAGGAGGATGGTTGGGAAAGGAAGGTCGTGAGGTGAAGGGCGAGGCAATGTGAGGGGGAGGGGGGAAGTTAGAGGTGTGAAGAAATGAGGGACAAGAAGGTGGGGGGTGAATTAAAAAAAAAAGAAACAAATACAAAAAAAATTAAAAAAGACATCTCCCAAGCAGAAGCAGGCTTGTTAAGACAAACTATGTTAATAGAGGAGTAGAGAACAGTTCAACACACTAACAAAGACATGCAGGAGTAAAGGAAAACAGCTGTGATCACCTCAGCTACGAGTGAATATTCAAAACAATACAGACAACAATCTGTAGCACTAAGTATTTCCGTTATTACAGCTTAAACACAGGCTTTGTGACCCACAGTGGCAATTCCTGGACGTAACAAATGTTACAGTCGTGCATTGATAGCGCCACTGTTACAAAGCCAATCATATTAGATGCCGAGCAGTAAAAACAGGCTAGAGTCCATGGTAAGAAGTCAATCATAAAATGTAATGCATTCTCCCACTTAGCATGACTTGGGCCTTGATTTAAGTCTCATAATAATTTCAGTTGCATTAGTACGAGTTTGTTTCTTTGCTAAATCTAACAGCGTAACGGTTATGTAGCATGCCAATAAAGGGGGCAAAATAAAAAGTCTACACTTTGTCACACTAAGCATATGGCTGGTCATTACTCGTGTGAAGAATGCACTTTGCATTTTCAACTCATGCATGCAATGACTGGAGCTTAGAGTGGCAAGGTGTGAAGAATAAATTGAAGCCAGAAATGGTGGTATGTTTTACAGCTGGAGCAGCAGAGTCTGCCTCGTGACTGCGCATGTTGGTTAATGTACTACTAAGGCCTCAATGTTTTTTAATACTCTTACTGTCAGACAAACAGGGAAGGGTCAGAAGCTGTCAGACTGCAGACAGAACAGGAAGGAAAGAGAAGTGGAACTGAGCAGCAGCCATTTTCATCAGAATGTTGCGTATTGTGACAGAGAAGCTTGACTGACAGGACGGGTTGGTTGGTCATTGGGTTGGTCGTTCTGTTGGTAGGGTAGATTGCTTGGGTGGCTGTGGTGTCGAGTGCTATAATGCTGTTGAGCTCACCGGGTTTTTGTTCGGCGGTTGTGCTTTGTCTTTGCTGGGCTGCAGTGGCGTGTCACTGGGGATAGGGCCTATTGGTGTGGGCTGCAAGAAACAGAAAGAAACCTTGGTCTTAAAACAAAGATGTTAATGAAATAATACAGAGGGAAAACTAAGGTGACATGTGTTCAATCAGTGATAATCTAATAAATAATTACAGCGAGAACAATGAAGTAACAGCAGTCATGAGATCTGATGGACCAATCAAACGATTTTTAGAAAAGAGCAACTATGACTGGCTTTAGTAAGTGGCACTCACAAGTGATTTGCCGACCCAGTCATACTCATAGTCAAACACATAGCCATTCCTATCAAACAGATCGGTAAAGAGCTTCCTCAAGTAGTCGTAATCAGGCTTCTCGAAGAAGTCAAGCCTCCTCACATAGCGCAGATAGGTGGCCATCTCTTCTGTAGCAAAAGAGAACAAAATGTCAAATGGGAACAAACAAGAAGTCAGACTAGTAACTGTATGGGAAAAGAGGCAGAAAATGGTTCCACTGACCGGGGAAGCTTTCACAAAGCACTTCAATTGGTGTCGCTCGCTTGGTGTCACCAATTTTCTGATATCTCTCTTTTAGAGTGTCCGCCTAGATGAGAGAGAAGTTACAAGAGAAGGGAAATGTATTCTTTAAGTAATGTTGAGCAAATGCGGCGCAGCGGGTGGTGTAAAAGAAGAGGTGCAACACTGACGTGTTAGAAATCGGGCACTTGAGTTGTGTGCAGGTCATTCTTATTTCTCCCATCACCATTACACAGATACTGTATGTCCAGCCCTGTCTATCACAGCATTTTAGTCTAGAAGGCCATCGTTCCTATTCTACAACATTTATCATAAATACTGTGGATTTGGTGTTGGCTCATGTCCCTCAAACCACCTGAACAATTCTCCAGGCCCTCCTGGTGACCAGACCAGACTGTTTTATGGACAGCCTACTTCTAAGTCCCATCTCCTTGAAAGCACATGAGCTGTATGCTGCTAAAATGATCAGATCACTGCATTCATTTGATTAGACAAAGAGAAAGATCATACTTTACTAACCTCATCACAGTCTGGTGTTGATAACTCACCAGATTAATAACCTATATACATTTGCCACGCAGAGGTACCATGAACTTATACTTCACCCAGGTGTGACTATAGCTGATTGTGAGTTCCATATCTAGGCTCTGTACTTCATTGTATTTTGATGCCAACTGTCATGTTGCGTGTTGGTGAGAACTTGTTATTGCCTGAGCCTGCCTTCATCCCCCACATTCATACATCCCTCACAATCATCCACCAAGAGCTGCCTCCCACATAACAAATGTTCAGATGAGGTGTCTTGTCTTCCAGTCTATTCTATGTACACCTTTGATATCAATTCAAAAAGCCCAGCAACTCTGCAGCCAGCTACATCGTGTCCTGTTGGCATCAGTGATCTTGTCTGTTCCTTAATGCGTTAGGCTGTATCAGCATGCTGTTCAGATGTGGTTTTTAATGACTGTTTTTGACTGTAATGATCCAAGGAGAATATCCACATGTCCGTATTTTTTAGGTGACCAACGATATCACACTAAAGAGAACAAAAAAGCAACATGGTTCTGTTTAATGCAACTGCAATGAGTTAAGTGATATCAGAATACAGAATAGTTTTTGTATGCACTTGACACTGGAGATGTTTCTTAGTCTTTCAGGTTTAACAAACACGCATATAATAATGCCTGAAAATGAGTCAGAGGATGGTGTGAAGAGTGGCTCTCGGTCCCTTGGAAAAGAAAGAGATGGCGTACAGACAGTTGCAAGAGTACAGATGTAAAGGTTACAACTCTGTGCTGAGCAGCATGATGTGCCAAAGTGTGGAGAATATCCAATGTGAAATGACAGTACCTTTAGGCCCTGCCAGGGCAGGCTGCCTCGGAGGAAGTACATAAACATGTGACCAAGTGCCTCCAAATCGTCCCTTCGGCTTTGCTCTTAATGGGAAAAGACAAAAACATAAGATAGCTGTAAGAAGGCAATTCATTTTATAGTCAGCTGAAAATTATTTCAGTCAACTGGGCAGGAGGGAATCAGTAGAAGACAACTGGTCAAAATGAACTAGATTCACTATAAAAGGGAGAG
Organism: Macropodus opercularis; assembly: GCA_030770545.1. NCBI lineage: Eukaryota > Metazoa > Chordata > Actinopteri > Anabantiformes > Osphronemidae > Macropodus > Macropodus opercularis. Next base: position 7,025,200 of record CM061092.1, read on the forward strand.
AGACTTTGAGCAGGGCTGGCCAAACATTTGCCATGAGCTTAATGGGAACCTACAGGTTTTTATTCCAAACACATAACTTTACTCAACAACAGCAATCCTTCAAGCTTAGAGAAAGAACTAATCAGTGAAAACATGTCACCAGGGCTGACCACAAAAGCAAAACATATTTTTTATCTACTTATAACAGAAAACTTGAACCTGTATACATTTACTATTCATGTTTTTCTTTTGCCCAGTTTATTTGCAAACTAGGAGTCTATGAATGGCTATTATTTGCTTACAAATTTGTACACCAGTGAGTTGTTGGTACACAAAACAGTTAGGACTTTTCTATACAGATGTATGCAAGTATGATTAATGCTATCCATCTATTTAAAGGGCTAAACAAATCACATGCGCCTGCCTCACCCTTGCCCAGGTGTGTGTTTATGCTCATGTAGCGCGCCGTTCCAGTCAGACTCTTGTGCTCCCGGTAGGGAATGTGTTTTTTGGTCTCGGGGTCTATGTACTCTTTGGCCAGACCAAAGTCAATGATGTGGATAGTGTGCTGCCTCTTGCTTCCTGGCCGTCCCACAAGGAAGTTCTCTGGCTTCACATCTCTGTATATCAGACTCTTGGTGTGGACATACTCCATCCGTGTTATCTAGATGAGCAATAAACAAATCAAGATTAATGTATAGAAAATCAGTCATTCGGTTGTCCTGCTAGATTTTCAAATAAAAACAAAACATACTCCAAGTGACAGCAAACTGATGGTATGAGTTTTATCTGAGCACACACACACACACACACACACACACACACACACACACACACACACACACACACACCTAAACTCATCTTTATTAACGTCAGTTATCGTTAAAAATTAACTATCTTCACAACAGGATTCGAAGAACAAAGACAGTGCTGGAATGCATACCAAGCTATTCTGTTTATCAGACAGATTTGGGCTTATGTATTCATCCATTCAACAAAAACCTGTCAAACTTGTCTGTACCGCCATGCAGCAAATGAGCTTCCATAAGGAATGACTATTCAAAGTTGCACTATTTCTGTACAGATAAGAACGAAATCTAGCTTAGCCAAATATATTCCCGCTGCTCTTCTTCTCTGTAGGCCTTACCAGCTGTATGGCTATCATGAGGACGGTCTTGAGGGAGAAGGTGCGGTCACAGAGATCAAATAGGTCCTCTAGACTGGGCCCGAGCAGCTCCAGCACCATGGCATTGTATTTCCCACAAGGACCAAAGTAGTAGACCTGAGGGATTCCCTCTGTGGATAAAGAAAATATTTAGTGGACATTTTGTAATAAGTCTTGTTACTTATGTCATGCATTAGACACATTTGTATTTAATGCAGAATAGCCAAAGTAAGACGTTGATATAAAACCTTTCTGTTCACACATACTGTCCCATACTAGTGTGATATGTGGGAAAGCACAACTAAGTTAATGACAAACTATAGTTTACTTCCCTCACTAAGGTTGTCAGACATGTCTTTGTTCTCTGAAGCAGTACAAGAGAAAGGCGTCAAAAAATCAGCAGTATAGCAATCAGTACAATGTCAACAACTGTAAAGAGCCTCCAAAACTAGAAACCACCACACCCATTCCTCAGTGGTGTTTGACTTTGAAGAATGCAGATGGATCAACCTGTAGTACAGACAATCTTTTTTTAGCAGGGTACTGACTGTGGGAAAACCGGGGAGTGGAAAGAGATGGCACCGCCTCTATTTGATAGAACAATAAGAAATTCACAATACGTATATCTAAAACAAATACATTCTAAATATAATTTAAAATCTTTGACTGAAAAATTATTTCAGCTGCACTGTAAGAAAGTTGGAATGTAGGCAAAGGCAACATGTCAATGCCTACATCTGCTCACATCCACTGCCTCTAAACCAAAGATCAGCATACTAAAAAAAAAACCTTTATTACGTCCTGAAATTAACAGTGCAATAACATTCAAAAGTACCACAAGTGAGGGAGCAAGACCAGGACCTTTGAACCTACTAAGCACACTAAGTGAGATACATCTGTGCCAGCGTGTTACCACAGCAGGGGAGTTTAATGCGTTGGAAGACAATGTTTTGTTGTGCCAAAGTTTGAGGTACTTAAACACTAAAAGAGAACAACTACATACATTTACACTAAAGTAAATAAAAGGTGGACAAATGGATAAGAATAGACACAGCTCTGTGTGCACTAGTATTCAGTTGGTGAGACAAGCGCACCTGTTTACACTTTAGTCTCTAGGATTTTCCTGGTAATGATGCCATGACAGATGGGGTAGTGACAAGAGATCGCTGGAAGGCAGACTCGTCAAAGCTTGTCCCAAATCTACAGGGCATTCAAAGCGCAGTCATCACAAGAGGAGAGTGCGGTGTGTATTATAATCATCTACTGGTGGATGTGAGCAAAGATTACAGCAGCTATAAGCGCCAATCTGAAAATTGATGGGGAAAACAGCCCAGAATACATTTTTTGGGTGATTTTAGTCTAAAGTTAAATATATATTGTGACATAACCTGCCTTTAGCTGTGCAAAACAAGATTTGGGAGATTTTTTAAAAACTTGCAATGCATTTCTCTCCAACAGAAAATGGTGAGCACTTCAAATCAAAAGAATGATGTGCGACTGCAGACCACCATGTCGATCAAGAACAATTTTCTTTCTTTTCAGAGGTTAAAGGTCAGACATACCATTTCAAAAGTCTCAGTTCTATCAGTGAAAACATAGGCAACTGAATCGCCTCTGCAAGAATAAATGACTGTAATACATTAAAAAAAAATACATCTTAGCAATGTGGGTAATGATCTGGCTTTTGACTTGCAAGCCAGCGTAAGTGGTGCTCTGACCCCTGCTGTCTTGACAGTTTGAGACAATCTACCCTATTGTATATGTAGGCAGGGCTTCTCAGGCAACACAATAAGAGGGTAGGTTGCATCATGGCAGCTGTAGACAATGTTGCCCTGCAGTGAAATGTCAAGAGTGAAGGCCCAGAGAGGAGTCAACTAGAGTAGATGACGGAGGAGAGAATGTGCAATAAAGATATGGATTATAAAGTGGAGTGCACCGAGAGGAAGCGAAGGGGGAGAAGTAGTGACTTCCATTAGGCCCAGTGCTCCTGAGATGTTCTCACAAGGCTGAAATGTGATCAGGGCTCAGGTTAACAATGGTTCTACGACTGTGAAATGGTTCATAAGCAACATAACCGTACAAAGCTCTATCCACATCAGTTCATTCAGTTATACATCCATAAAAAGTAGCATTAACCATTCTGGAATTACAGCCACTTATACACACCAGATTTTCCTATCACAATTACAAAAACTGGCAAAAGGGCAGTCATACGTATGGCATAACACTACCTCCAGTGCCATGAGGTAGTGACGTACCCAGAGGACATGGCATGCTTCAGATCACAGAGCCTTTTGCTGAGCTGCCAATTAAGAATACTCCAAAATGTTTACCCCAAATGGGTGTGTGTGTGTAAGTAAATGTGCTTGTTCTGTTATGTAGATACAAGTCCAGTGTAAGGGCTAAAAATGATAAACAGTACCATGCTAGACCTCAGTCAATAAGAATCAAGATTAAAGTAGTGTCTTAGCGGAAGAGGAAATGATCAAGATACGTTTATAACACACTAGAGTCAAGCCTAGACTGTCTGACTCCTCTACTATGATGAGGTGAAAGAGGAGCTGATTACAATACAGAATTTATGTACGTACGGGCCTGCATTGCATAGCAGTAGCTCACAAAACATAATGAAAGGTTCAAATAAGAATCCCTCTAGAGAAATAAGGGTAAACAGGCCCCACCCTGTTAGCAATGCATAATGGGGTGTTGGAGCCACTATACTGTGCAGGGAGCTCACAGTCAATCAGGGAGGCAGAGGATACTGTGGGTAGGGAAGCTATCCAAGCAGACACAGCATAATGGTCTGACTGCTTGTGGAAGGCCATCTATAAATAGTCAAGGACTGCCCTAATGCCACACCTCCTTATCAACAGGAGGGCTTTGCTCTGGCAGAAGGAGACAAGAAGCTAGCAAGTGTCACTAAATTAGACCACAACATGGAAACCTGTCAGTTTAAACTTACCGCAGTAAGTTTACTAAACTAGAAGTTGTGGGACCTCCACAGGACACAGACTGTAGTGATCTCAGAGCAGACATCCTAACATTGAGGCTAAAAATGATAAAATTGTCCAGAAGGTTTCCTAGATGTTGAGCAGGTCTAATCTACAGCTCCTAAAAGCCTTTGTTTGAAGCTACTGCTGCAAACGGTGAATTGAGCAGTGATTCACTCCAAGGCTTTAATTATTTGTTGCCACATCACTATGCACACATACCAAAATCAATGGCAAACAATAAAAATCAGTTTTCACGACCATGTTACTGGACTGCAATCACTTAATTACTCCAAATATGGTGTAATTAATCCTACTTTAATCTAACTCTGTAATCAAATTTAAAGTCTAACCATGAAAAGAAAATGTCAAAATAATAAAAAGTAGACATAATAAAATATGGGAAACAAATGTACCGCTTTCATTGTGCATATGGGTGGTTGAAGCATTAAAAGCAACAACAGCAGGAAACAGTGCAGCCATTTTGTCTTTATTGTTCACAAACTGAGTAGGAGGCTATATATACACACGTGACTGAATTAATCATGTAGCATGGTTGTTGCACACCAGCCAGAATCAACATGGAAATACACCTTCACACACTTCTACAAACAGGTGAGCCCTCACTAAGTCATGCAGGCAGCGCTGTGAAACAAAGCCCTAGCCCTCTACCGCCCCTCTCACTCTAACTAGTTGACCAGGCGGACCAGACCAAAGAGCTGCTATGCTGGAGACACAGCTCTGACTTACAGCAACGTTTAGGTCTGTGCTGTGGGAGAGGAGAGGCTGTAGAGACAGAGGGATTACAAAAGAGCAAACAGGACTTCACAGCATCCACTGAAAAGATGAAGAAACAGAGTGAAAATTCTCAAGTACAATGGAAGTTCTCACACTTGTTTTCAAGTATCTGTTCCCCTGATGTTACAGTACACACAGATACATTTGTCTGTATTCAGCTATCATTTCTGAGAATTCTCTTTGTAACGGGTTCCATCTCATGTGAAAAGACTTCATCAATATTCTGCTGTTAGTCCGAATAATAATGTGTCTCTTACCTGAATTTCCCAACTGTTTGTAAAATCTATACTCCAAATGGAGCTGTGGCGCCCTGGACTTTATAGGTTCCTGAAAAAAAAAGGAAAGTGAATGTTTAACATTACATAGCATTCAAACCACTTAACGCAGAATATCAACATCCTGTGCTGCATTTCTGCAGAGTTTATGGAGCTAAATGTGATTCTTTAAAAACACTGAAAGGCGTTTGTGGGAGAATGGACAACTACATTAACATTTTATACAAATTAACAGAACCTTTTGGCGTCTCGAGACATTTTAAAGATCTTCAGATTTCTGTACAACATTTGTTTTAAAACATGCTGGTTGTGTAGTTCAGTTAATCCTGCCAGGAAACTATTTGTTAAAAAAGGTAATAACACTCAATAAATAAGAATACTGTTTGGCTTTCACAAAGTCAACAAAAACTGCCGACCTACTATAACCACAGCACAAATCATGCCACTAAGAAGTGAGAGAAGAAAAGTGGTTCACGAGTGGTAACCTTACACGTAAATCACCATGATTCTGCCTGTAATTAACTGAAATATCTACGGTACATTTTCCTTATTCGAAGCCTAATAGAACTTTAATTAAGCCTTAGGTCAGACCTGTGGGATGTGAGAGGATAAAGAGTTAGTTCCAGCTGGTGAACAGCAGGCTTTTGTGATGACATGTCTGATAATCAACCCACTAGGACATATTGTTCATTATATCGCCAGCTCTAGCTTCACAACCTAAAATGTAATCTGATTAACTCCACAATCGTGATGACAAGGGCATTATAGACAAACACAAAGAGGAACAAACACATGCCAAACTTAATTCCTCCCCATAATCTCCAATAGCTGTGCCCCAGCCTTTACCAAAGCCTCATCCACCATGACAGTACAGTCCCCTTTTTCACACAGTGCCTTGAAAGACTGGTTTTACAGGAGCCCACAGACGTTCACTATTCTTTGTCCATCAAAAATTATTTAACATTAAAAATCCCTGCAAGATGAAAGAACTTCACATAAAGATTTATAGTATATTGGCAAAACATAAATGCTGCTACTTTAGAAAGACAGTTAAATGGTAGTTTTGATAACATGATAATAATCTGCAGATTTATCAACAGTGAAGCTAATTATCTGTAGACATAGGAGAGATACATAGAGCGTAAGGTTCGCTAATCTTCATACAAAAACATGAATATGCCCAAACCTTTAGGTGCTGAACGAAGTGATTATTTTTTCCCCATGTGCATCCTACAGCACTTCTGTTTCAAATTATATAAACGGAAAGCTGAAAGGCTGTTAAGCTCCCACATCACTCCATTAGGCCTTTATCAAATCAGGAGCAGTTTTCATCTGGTGCCCCTGCTAGTCCTTGGAGTGGACACACAAAGTAGGAGTATAACCAAATGAGGGACTCTCCAACATTTTATAGACTCTTCCAAGGCCAGTAAAATAAAGTATAGTTTCAGTTCAAGGTTCAATCAAGGTGGTATAATAAGAACAGACTGGTCTGCATGCCAAAAGGTCCCACACAGATTTAATTAATGGGCCTAACAATGGAAAAAATTAAAACGGTTCTTGAGATAATCCTCTATTTTCTCTCTACCAGCAACACTATAATGACTGAGTCATTAAAAGTAGTGGATTAAAAAAATGTTTGGAGAGAGGGCAGACAGAAAGAAACAGAATGAGTGACGCAAAAGACAGCGAGACAGAGCAAGACAGTCAGTCATGTCGTCATCTCTGCTTCCGCTTTACTGAGAAGAAGCCACTCAAACAAATCTATCAAACTGTGTAGTTAAACACTTAAATGGAAAATGTGTAATCCAATAATAACATGTACCTCGAAAAATTCCCTCAAACAGCAGTACCTGCAGTAATCACCTATGGGAGAGTTACTAATTACCGATACTCAAATTATGGCAATATGAAAAATATGAAGACCCAATGTCAATTCAAAACATGCTACAAAAACTCTGAAAGATACACAGTTTATGGAAATTATTCCAGAATTGTGTTCCTGTATGAGCCCAACAAGTGAAGAGAACAACTGATGGTAGTACAGTTAGAAGACACGGTTCATATGAGGAGGCAGAAACTGAGAGTGTAAAGAGAAGAGGCAGAAAAGAAGTGTGGAAGATTGTGGGAAGATGCCACGTGATGGGTCTGGGAAGTGGAGCGGAGAGCTGCTGTAGCGTCATCCAGCTCCTACGTGAACATGGAGAATGAGCATGCCTCACACAAGTCAGGTCATGCCAGATAGAAGAGGGAAAGAAAATATTAAATAAATAAATAATGAGTCAAGGCAGATGGTACCAAACCACAGGACCTTTTAAAACAGCTTGTAATAGGAAACAGAGGCTTATGGCAGCTTTATGTGATTAGGAGTCATCTCTACTCCCAGCAGATGGGTGACGCTGTGGTCATGTACATGACCAGGGTCAAGCTGCAAATGTCTGGTGTAACATATTTGCATTTTAAACAGATTTTCTCAACTTCAGCACATATTGTTTGATGTGCAGCTTGGTCTGCTCAGTGAAACCATGACGTAGCAGGACTCCCCCTGCCCCTTCCCCCTAAACTTTATCATAAACCAAATAAACTGGAACCAAATCAAACCAAAAACTAAAAAAATAAAATATCAAACCATGTAAAGAGAATGTACCGATATGTTTCTATTTGATTTTTTTTGGCAAATTATTAAACAAATGACTAAACTATTTCTCAGTACTGGTCCTGATAAAAAGATGAAAGCAAATGTTTTATTATTTAATAATAGCTTTAGATTTTGGATCACTGTGGCATAAAACAAGTAATTTGAGTAGGTCTCATAGTACTTTGCAATATTTCTAAGAATGCAATTACAGTTTTCTGCTCAGGAATGTACCAATCAAGAAAATGACACATTTGATGATGAAAATAAGCATTAGCTGAATCACAAGCAAAACTGCTCAACACTTTGATATTAGTTCTCCCAGCAAATACTGGCCTTTGATCATAACCTGCAGCTACAGCAGTGATAGTGTGTGAGAGAAAAAAAAATTATATAGATGACTTCATGTGTCCATCTTAGAGCGAGACACATGAAGCACACACAAATATGTGCTTATGTCAGCACAGATTAGGCAGTGGTGATGCTTTAACCTGCAGTAGCCTCTGTATACTTGTGTCTGGACAGAGGAAGCATCAACATCACTTTCACTCTTCCCGGGATTAATCAACACTGCACATGATGTCACGTAAGCTAAATCTGATCTCCGCTCCAACACTGCTGAGAAAGATCAGAGTTGACCTTACTGACTAGATGGAGCAATGACCACAGAGTGAAAGGAGCAAAGAAGAAAATTATAATGATACATTTTCCAGGCGAACAAATAATAACGAAAAGGTAAGAAATATGAAACATGGAGCCACAGCAAACCATGGCCCAGTGGACATAATGGCAGGTTTACCTCTAGCTTTTAAACTGTAAGTTGTTTAGACAAAGACATTTATATAAAAAAAAAACAAGCAAAGCAATATATTAGTTCCTGCTAGCTTCAACTGAAATAAATATAATCGTTCTCACTATAGTCTGGTCTGTACACCTCAGCCTGCGAGGGTTGCAGGACCTCCTTTTACTGCAATCTACTCTCCATTTCAGCATTTCACTGCATGTGCAGGTGAAAATTAGTCTGTACAAATGTGAGACATTGAAGGTGGCAAAAGTTGTCAGACTGTAGGGCAATAGCCGTCTAGTTAAAAAGTGTAAAAAGCATCCAGGCAGCAGCATCTAATTTTAATTAGACACTAATGCTTTTACTGCTTGAAACAAAAAGACACTTGTTAATGACAACTAAGATGTGTTGACATCTATTTCTATTCCATTGTCTATGAAATCCTGGACTATATAGTACATCCAAACAATCTTCTATTTGTAACAGACACTATTGAGACTATTTTCTGTTTAAAAAGATAATAATGCAGTTTTGATTAGAATATATATATTCAGTAGTGAGGTTGTGATTATAACGTGATACAGCACAAGACAGGAAACACATAAATAAACAGTGTTGATTTTTTCATTTCAACATTCAGAGTGTGCATATAGATGACTGTGTGCCATGTCAAAAGGAAAAAGGTACAGCATTATGCATAAGAACCAAAATAGACCCTGACCTTTGCCTGACACCCAGGAAACTATTTCGAAATATGCAACTGGCAGCGTGACTCATCCTAGACAGAGCAACTCAAATGTCAAAGTGCATGTCTACACGACCACTTTTATAGAGGCATTAATGATGCTAACTGTAGCACTAGGACAAATCAAGTTGATTGCAGAGTGCGTTTCCCTCTTCAAGCAGACTTTATGATCTTAGGTGTCTACGGCTAGGAGCTGGTGTTAAGCACTGAGCAGTGTCAGAGAGCAACAGCTGGCCGGTGTCCAGTTCTTCTCCTGTTTCAGCTCAGATTTAATACACCCAGATGGAGCCACCAGCTGCCTCCCAAAAACCAGGGACAGTCACTGCTTGAAATTAGTCAGAATCGGACATCAATAGTATTCTTTGGTAGATGCTTTCAGCAGAGCAACTGCGGTCTGTGATCCACTTCATATGTTGAGTTGGAATTACTGGGATGACGGATTATTTATTCAGTGAATGGCTATAGGGAAACATGTGGCATAACTTAATGAATAGAGATAGCATCGGTGCTATTAGTGGTGTTTCACATTATCCTGTCAGCAGTCAAGGTGAATGTCCAAGATATTTTTTAAGGTTGACTGAAGTTGAAGTTATAAAAGCTTATGTCAATGGGAAATATCAGTTTTCAGTACCCCACCCCCAAACTGCTACAGTCAGAGGAGGGCAAACAGCAGACAATGTTGCCAGTGAGCGATTCAGTCATAGGAAGTTCCTCTCACATGAACCCAAGAGGCAAGTCTCCTTTGTCATTTAATAGAGGAGCGAGGCGTGGCATAAGCACAATGTCTTGTATTGTTCACTCCCAGATTTGTTTGATTTATAAGTCTGTGCTTCTACCCAATATAAATTATTTTCAGGAGACATAGCTGGGAGTAATGGGCATGAACAGAAAGTTGTACATTAGGAAATATAAAACAGAAGAAAATAGAAGTTATTGATATTGTTGTGATCTCTACTACTAACAGTGAGGTTAAAGTCTTAATGTATTGGTGCAGAATTTAAAACATGCTTTTATGCGGTTAATTAATAGCGTTAACAACAACTTTCTTAATTTTAAGTGCATCAGTAAACCAGCTAAATAATGCCCTAACACAGCAATTGGATAAGACCTACAGTATACTATTAATTATACACACGTTAAAATGTGTATGAAGCTGCTTTAATTCTAAGCTCAACCCTTGCCATTTCATCGCACAAAGTAGACTGAAAAATCGATGATTATCTGATTCTGGTCTACATTAACATTTCACTTAGGATGCTATAAAGAGATTTAAGACAGAGCAGTAACAGTAAAGTGTGGATTCCCCACGGTCACTATGTGAGAAAAACTTAACATGGAAATAATTATCAGTGCTTTGCCATGAACTAGGTTACTATAGAAGGTACAATTACACAGCACTTATTTCTCTACACCACAATGTAACCTGTATTTTGGACAGTCAGTTCACAATTATGGATTTCTATAAAGGGCACAAATACTTCTTTACTGCTACTTTGATGTCATCAACCTGCGGAGATTGTTTTAATGGAATTATCTTCAAAGTCAATGTGGACGTACTGTGCTGCTGCTGCTGGCTATAGATTCATTAGAGGATTAGCTAGTTGAAGGTAGGCTTCTACATGCTGTTGATATCCAAAGATTTATTCATTCAGCCTGTCCAGCATGCTCTCCAGAGAGCCCAAACGGCGCAGGGAAGAACTTAAATCGTCAAAATGTCACTTTAATTCCAACCAAACATGCTGATAGGGCTTTTGTGCCTTCACAGCTCTTCAACAACTGCCTAATGGTGAGCTGGTGTAAGCTGCTGAGCTAGACTGCAACAAGAGCTGCTTATCATGCTTCAGTGGGAGGCAGACGCGGGTGTATCACGACTGAGCACCGCGAGGGGCTTCACTTATACGAACTACCTTACTGTTATGCTTCTGCATCAGTGACTCAAGCGAAGAAAGCTAAACTTTCACAACACACTAAATACGGCTGTATATACCAGTATATTCACTGAGTGCTCTAAGGAGAAAATAAACAATTTTGACATACAACTTAGTCAATGATAACATTTAAAATAAATGTAATTTCCCTTGCAACACATTCAAGCAGAAAATAAGCATCATCATCATCAGTGTAAGTTAACATTTCCTTCCTTACAACCTAAATTATTCTTTCCCAACACTTGAATAATCTGTGTTTACTTGCTACCTTAGTCTGTGTGTTTGATCATAGGAGGGCAAATGTGAGATTTGCTTGGTGCAGCTGGAAATGATGCTGATGCCAGGAGAGAAAATGAACAAACTAAAAGAACGAGCTGGAAGTTGCTGAAACTCTCCTCAGAGCAGAGGGGAACTGCAGACTCAGGTCATCGTCAGTGGGTTTGTCTGTGAGTGATTGGTCTCCTATTGCACAGTCATTTGACCTGATGTTAGGATTAAAATGTTAATTTCTAATTCATGACTTCACTGAGACTTTGGTTGTTCATCAAATACGTGTCATTTAAAGTACAATATCTTACTTTTCAGAACAGCAGAGGAGTGCTTGGTTTATTCAATATCTATGATCTGTTGTAAATGGTACAGACACCAGAGAGTGTTTAACAGTCAGACAACAACCAACACCTGAGACTGAGATTGTGTGGTTTGTCCAACTAGTGGAATTAACCTTATTTAACACCAGCTAATAAAGGCTCTGGGCGTCACGTCATTTCAGCCAGTACAAGCAAGGTCATAAGCTAAAAATAAGAAGTCTGAACATCCATTGTGTTTTTTCATTTCACAGTCTGAAATACTTCCTTACTTTGAGCAAGCACTGACAAATTACATATGGTAAAAGACTACTCTGAACGTGCACGCCTAGAATGCAATGCACACAGGGATCTGTGTTTACTGTCCATTGCGCCTCCTTGAGCTGTAGCGATGCAGTGTGCTATACAAAAAGTCTAAAATCAAAAATACTACAAGACTAGTTTACTGCTCGTCTCCCATGTTGTGCAGTTCCTAATGGTCAGAATTAGTCACCAACACAAAGAGAAGGCTGCAAGCAAAACCCAAATACAGTGGCAAAACTGTGAGAGAATTTAGAGAGAGAACCTAACCATAACAGCTAGAGATGTGTGTGTCAAATTAAAAATAGCATAACAGTAATGTGCAAAATATTTGGGGGGGGTATAAAAAAAAAAAAAGAGGATTATCTGGTTGTCTCCTCGGTGGACAGTTATGTCACTATGCCATAGTATATGGATGGAAACACTGGCGTCCCTTTACTGCTTAAATAAGTCTGAGTGGTGCTAGTTTCTACGGTGAATCTCAAAAAGAGGCTGCTGTTTCTTTAAGACACTGGGATCTCCCCTTGGGATTAAAGCCTGCAGTGTACATATAGCAGAGGCTATATGGCCCTGCCTCCATCACACAGCCATTTGTCAGAGCAAGAAAGCACCCAGCTGAACCAAAGACTGAACTACTGTGTGTCGACAAGGCCTGCTAACAAAGACGACCTTTCAGCACTCAGCAGTTTCCCCCTTCTGTCTAGCTTTTTGCAGTAACATTCACAACTGTTCCAGATCCACTTACACGGCTCTAGTGCGCTGGCCTGCCATACATCTCTCTCTGCCATCACGTGGTGGAGCAGGCTGACACCGGTATTCACCTTTGTCCCAGGTGCAAACAGGCACCACCCAAATGTCCAGCTCGCCAAGTCAGTTCACAAGATACTCGGGCTTTTACACTAGTTCAGCTCTGTGTAATCACCCGCACTTCATAGCCTGGAAACTACAGCTGAATCCAACAATGGAGAGAAATTAAAGCGGTTTTACCCAGTCAATTACTTTCTTTAGAATAATTTACATGCCATCCTGACAGTTTGACTGACACCAACTATTCTAGGTTGTTATTTCAAACATATGTAGAAAATAAACATTTGTGTTTTTTCTGGCACACCATAATGATATTACGTTTTGAATAACTACAACTGGAGAGCTTCCATTGAAGCAACTGATAACTAACAAAGGAGGCACCACTCATATCAAGTTTGTATTAACAGGTGGTTGAAGATAACAGGGCTCGCCCATACAGAAGCACTTAGAAAGATCTTCAAATAAACAGAAGGCCTCCTGGATAGACAGCAACATTTACTGCTTCACCTTAAGGAGCTGGTAAATAACTCTAGTGAAAAGGGTCAATTTTAAATATAATAATTTTAGGAAAAGAAAAAAAAATAAATCACATAACGAAATCCAAAATATATCTAATTCCTCACAACCAATGACAAGCTTGTAGACCCCATTACCACACTTCCTTCTCTCACTATTGTAAATTGCAATAAGTAATGGATCCACTGGGCCACAAGATCCGTGGGGCAGTGTTATAGCCCTAATGCCAAATCCAGATATAGCTGGACACCATGGGGATAAAAATACCCAAACAGATGGGAGGGTTCACAGGCAAAGGGGGATAGGCTGCAAGCACAACTGAAGATTTCAGTGGAGAGGAGAACTGCAATTACAGCTGTTTGCTAACCTCTGCCTTCTATGTGGTTAGCAAAGCCTTCAGTGGATGCCTGTTCAAAGATAATGACCTCCCTGGGAGATACAAATGTAAGGATAATCATACACAGACCAGTGTAGCTGTGGTGGAGATTACGCCTGTCTCACATCAGTTTCAGAGCAACGACTGAACTTGAATCAGAGTCACATTGAGAGATTATCAGGAGAAAAATTATCTACAAGTGATCAAAGCACTACAAGCATATTTAAAGCAAAGACAAATGTGAAAAGAAAGGTTAATATGAGAAGGAAATGGTTGAGCACTCACTGGCTGGCCCAGAAACTAACAACCAGTAAACAAACAGGCCTTGACATTTTGTGTGGTTTATTCACAGCCTGTCAAAATGCTACTAAACCTGTGGCTTTGAAAAAAAGTGCTCATGCTAACACAAAACATGAAACAGTAAATAATTGATTGCTGTCAAGGATCTTTCATGTGAATACAACTTTACAGTAATAGTGAAAAAAATGCTCTTTTAAGACATTTAAAGTATTTATTACACAGCAACCAGGTATTACCACACTTGTTCAGTCCAATTCAAGGACTGAATCCAGTTTAACCTACATTTAGTTTTTATGTTTTAATAGTGTAACGATAAAAGTGATATAAATAAATAAAAAAATAAACATCTCAGGACATGTTTATGAACCTATGTAATCTAAGTCTTGGCTTAGTCTTTATCTTTGACAAACACAAGCAGAGCATGGTTGACTCATTAACAGTACGTGAGACCAAGCTGTGGGAGAAGGAGTGGGTGGAGAACAGTTCCTATTTACTTCCTGTGTCTGTCACTCTTAGATCAAAGAATCTTCTTGGTGTCTGCTGGACTTTCAAATAAACTTTAAAACATAATTTCAGCTGCCAACGCAGCTTGATTCCAGGGCGTGGATTAATACTGAAAATGTACCATGGGGTGTAGTGCATATGTGGAATTGTGAGTTCCTAAATCTAAGGGAATACTTACCAATTTGATGGCCACGTATTCATTAGTATAGAGATTTTTTCCCAGCCGCAGCTCTCCAAAGTTCCCACAGCCGATTTTTTTACCCACACGGAAGTTTGGGCCAACCATAAGAACTCCAGAATTGGTCCCTGAACTCCGGCCCCCATGTCCAGTCCTGCTGCCTGCCGTCTTAGACATCTTTTTCCCTTCCTCTGTCTCTCCCTTGCCCCCTCTCTTGTCAAAATCCATAAGCTTGTGATACCCTGGCCTCTCCACGGTTATTCTCCAGCCATGCAAACCATAGAAACTCCAGCAACGACAAGAAGAGGATGCTTTAGGGAGGGGGAGGGAAACAAAACTCACAGGACAGAGGAAAGGTGTTGCTGGTAAATTGTGCAATGGTCCAGAAGACACATAAATGTGCTGAAACTACAGCTAAAGCGACCTGTATTTGAAAGCTCTTAAGCAGAGTGCTTCCCCTTTCTCTTCGTGTTTCTTGTTTACCAGAGGGGTTCCTTTCTTGTGTGTGTTCTCCCAGCAGGCAGTGCTAGCATGTGCCCACAGACAGACGAACAATATTAGTCATAAAAAAAAGAGCACTCCAAAAACCAGCTACTGCATCCACGAGGCCACTTGGGAACATCTCCTGGAGTGCCTCATTCTTTCTGGTCAGCCTTTGGTGACACTGTGGACACTCTCCATGTTGCAGGGCTACAGCAGACAATGCAACGACGAACAGAAGAAAGCATCAATGGGAAAAACGGCCAGAAGATTGTTTGATGTACCAGAGATCTGCAAGGGGATAAAAATATAAAATGAGCCCATAGTTTCATGCATAACATGTAGAATGCATATTACGCTCCAATGGCAATCCTACTCTACACCTGCCTTGAGAAATACCGTCATATATATATATATAAACACACACAGAATCAAATCAACAGAAGCTAAACAGAAGAAATCAATGATTTGTTAGGAATTTAATTTTTTAAAAATTATACACACACACCTTGCAGATCAAATAATGTCTACCGTTGCTGTTCCTTACTACAGCTGAAACAAGATCTTGCTACAGACTGACGCAGGGCAAATTCAATAAAGCAATCAATAAACGAGTGGAAATATTCCACAGAGTACCTCGGACAGAAAAAATGTCTCCTTAACAATTAAACAGATTTTTGACAGCAGACATCTTTGTATAACAGTACCTTACAAATATGTATTACTGTGTTTTTAATGAGACTGATGCATCTAAAAATGTACAAAGAATGTTAAATTTCATTAATCTGCATTATGAAAGCTTGTACAAAAGGTAAACTCAGTAAGTGTGTGTCTATATATATATATATATATATATATATATATATATATATATATATATATATATAGACACACACACACACACACACATACATACATACGTTATGTGTGAATATATATATTCACACATAACGTTCAAATTGTTCAGTGCTCAGCTAAATCTATATCAGAGTTCAATATTATTAAAGCTACACAAACAACGGGCACAAACAACATCACATGTCCATGTCAGACTAAAGCAGGTATCATAAATCTCCTGTGTCCATGATCTAAGATGTTAGTGGTGCTGAGCAAAGCAGGTAATGCAGGCAATAGCAATGAGCAGCTACTCTTTCTCATGAAAGAGCACTTACATGGATCAATGACCATTGTAAGGCCTCATCTCATAACATTTGCATTATTGGGAAGCATATCAGTGAAGAACTGGACATGGTCTTGTTTCCAGCGAGAGAACTACTTCATGTAAAAGATGTATTAAAATCATGTATATGTATAACTTTATTCTGTATTTAGTGTCCACACAGGTTTTTCCCCAAACAACCCAGAGGCATATCCTTTTCAGTGCTGCACTAGCTAGTCAAGCTTGACACCTTTTGAGATTAACTTGTGAGTAAATAAGCAATAACAATGCATAACACCTCAAAAGCGTGTGTTTGTGTGCACTTTGCATCTTCCTCATACCATGACTCATAAATGTGACTGTAGGAAATGGGCAGATACAAGCCTACCTGGTCACAAGTTCAGACACACAAACAATGAAGTTATACGAGTCTGCATGTCCAATGATCACAACAGCCCCTGAAATGACCAAGTACAGTACGCCGAGCACAAAAACCAATACTGGTTCGTGTATTTAACAAAACAGGGAGATTTCCTGGCTTAGCGTTAAGCAACGTTTTGGCAATCTTGGCCAGGGCTCATTTCAGGAAGTTGTGTTTGTGTTTGTGTTTTACGTCAGACGATCGGCATAACTAAATTGTTCATCCAAGTGTTAGAACACCACTTTTACTCACATAGACAGAAAAATCTTTTAATGATATCTCGCAGCAACGAAACCTTGAGGCAGACGGTGGCGATGACGCCAGCTCACCACAATTACAGTCTATAGGCAGCAATAACAAGGCAAGACCATTTCCATCGTCACAGACATGAATCCAACTACCCGAGGACAGCGTACAAGTGACATTGAACAATTTCACCTCAAACCATGGTGGTACAGAACACAATTTTAAGCTTACGTTAATAAAGGCTAGCACGGCTAACTGGCTACAGAGTGGTGCCCTAGCAGCTGTCATTGATTTAACGTTAGTTTCGGGTGAAGTGTCCGTTTGCTTTCTTTGTTAGCCCCCAGTATTGTGTCACGCATTTGACGACGACTCGTGCGTAAAATCCTACGAGGAAATGTTGCTGACAAATGTCTTTAATACATCTTTTGGTAACACAAGCTGATTGAACGGACAGGGCCAAATGCTCTCGAGCTATGCTTGCGTTTGTTAGCAACCTCACACTAGCTTATCTACTGTTCAATCGCAGCCAACCGCTCTCTGCTAAACTGCATTCAACCATTGCAAACATGTGTACATACACGCACACCGTTTGCGACGAACAAATTAAAAGGCAGATGTGAATTTTCACGCTGCAACAAAAGTCGAATTTCCACACAGCTGAATTAAGCTAACCTAGCTAGCGCCTTCCAAAAAACACCGTTCCGTTGGCCCAACGTCTGATAAAACAGCTAACGATGTAGCGTTAAGGTTAGCAAAACTGTCAACAACACTGTAACCGCAGGCTGGTCAGTCGTCATGCAGATTGATCAAGTCGAAGCAGGACATAGCATTAAATATTCATTGATTAACAATCCCTGTGCTACATTAACCTGGCTGCTTAGTAAATGCTTAATAACTGAGAACGTCCCAAGCGACGTTGTTACTAACTAGCTAATAGGATCAACTACATTACGAGAACACTGTTACTGGTTTCACCTGAAAGTGTCGTTTCGGAGTTCAGATTCCTGCCACAGCCATAACCCACAGCACTGCCGGGCAACTCCTTAATCCTAAACAAGCGACTGCTCACCAACAAGGCAGGCTGGACCTCTTACCGCTTAGCTCCAAGCTAGCCGTTTAGCAAGCTAGCACACGAAACACTGGCGAAAAAACGTTAATATGCGGACTTGAAGAGCTACCGTCGAGCGTGGATTCCTGCCGCTAACGACGAGCGCGTTACCTTTAAATGTTCGCTACCGACACGCCACCGAAGACATGGTTCTCCGTTCGTAGGTGTCTTTCTGTTGTGCTCAACTATGATTTCGCTGTGGTCTCTTTAAGCGTCGCTCGGCGTCACGGCGGCTCGCGGCACTGCTCCACGACCAGAAAACTGGCGCGGCCGGTTTCGTGAATACGGCGCAACGCCAGGCGTGCGCCGTCCGCCAAGCAGCTGCCCCAAACCGGTTGATTGGCGTCAAACGCGTAGTTTTGATACAACTGTAACCAAGAAACCGCGAGGACGTTGAAACTACAACCACGTGGGGCCTGACGCTACACTTTATTGGGGGATTTTACATGAATTAGGCGACCATCGCTTTAAGTGTGACACGAATTCCAGTTGAAGTGTTTATATCCTCCCCACCAGTGACATGCATATTTCGCACAAAGGCTTAATTCAAATGCCTTTTTCCTCTCTCATTTGCAAGTACATACGCATTTCTAAATGTTGTGTCTGTCAATGTAAATAGTGTGTAATTTTTCCTTTATTTCCCTTTTATGGGCTGCTTTGCCACCCATATTTACACAATGGGCAAGAAAGAAAAGTAACAATGAGTTAAGAGATGCACAACAGATATGAAGACACAGAAATGAGACATATCACCACACATGCACAGTAAGAAGTTTGGAAACAATGTGAAAATGTTTGCTCTGAAGTTAACACTGAATTTAGATGCGCCTTAACCAAAGTCATCATCTCTCCCAAACCTTAACCAAAGTGCTTTTGTTACCTAAACCACAAACACAACTGCGGTATATAAACATAATTACAGGGAGATGCTGGTAGTGGCTGCATCATTTGCGTCAGTCTGTGTTTTCTTCCTCTGTGACCTACAGACACAGGTCTTCGTCCTTTACAAGTCTACCCATGGGCGCCTGTCGCCATTTGTCCAGGTACATCCCTCATTAGTCAGTTGCCAACTAATCTGATAAACAACTTTGAGTTGATTTTATGGGATTAATTTACGTTTAACATTTACTTAAAAGTATCAAAAAATAAGCAAATCACATCACGTTGACGAAACTAGCGAGACTTAGAACATCTAGAAGAAAAGAAACAGAGAATTCAAGTACATCTGCTTTTATTTTGTGCTGTATTTGTGTGTTGCATTGCGTTCATACAGTAAGGAGCTTCTCTCAACAGCCTAAATAACGTTCAAGGACACAACAGCGGCGCTAAATGTACTTGTCGTCTGAAAATGCAATGTGATGGATAAAACAATGACCACCAGCAAAGTCATTCTACCAAACACTAAAACCAAATTGGTAGATGTGTGTAAATTACACCCGAATTAGACTTTGCCTACTAAAATTTTTGACAGTGCAGTTTTACGTCCCTAAATGGACAGGTCTTCAGTATAACTCACTAAATAACATTCACATTCTGTGCACAGCAGGTTGACAGTCACACGCCAGTGGATGCTTCTCTACTTGGTTGGCCAGTTTTCTCCCACACAGGCCCTCCAGGTGAGCCCACATGAAGTGGAGAGGTGGATTCTAAGTTAAGTCCACATCAGTTACAGCCCCAGGTGAGGGTGAGGCACGGATTTAATGGAACAAGCAGTCTGAGGGGAGAGGTTACAGCTTTTAGTAACCGACCCTGCAGTAACCCCCAGGGTGGAACTGTGCTGCTGTAGGATAGGCCAGAAAACCGGGGGCAGGGTGAGCTCAGTGGATAGCGTTCCTACGACGGGCTGGTGAGCTGGGTGGCTGTAGTGCTCCCCTGTCATGAAGGAAAAAACTGGAGGAGAGTGCAAACGGAGGGCGCACCGAGATACATCAGAGTCCGCAGGGGTGAGAGGGGGACAAACGTCCCTACTTTTGTCCACAGCAGGAGCAGGAGGGATGTTTCTGTCAACATATGATGTGATGACGTCCTGTTTGACTGTAGTCCTGACTTCCTCCTGTCTGACACTGCTGCGACGTGGAGCCTCCTCAACACTGTGGTCTCTGGAGAGCGGGGAGCACCTTTGACCTTTACGAAACTTTGCCCTCCTGTTCTTGAACCACACCTAGAGGACAGAGAAACCGCAAATTTAAATTTATGTATAACATATTAATGGAAACTAACACTGTTTGGTGGATTAGCATTAATATTTTATGCACACATTTGCTGTACTGTAATTTCCCAAAAATAAATTCTGAGTTTTATGCCTGCATATTAACAATCCTAAATGTTCTGAATTAGTTTCAGGTGGAGTGTGCGCTCACTTGAATGCGAGCCTCAGGCAGATTGATGCAGACAGCCAGCCTCTCTCTCATGCCAACATCTGGGTACTGAGTCTGCTGGAAGGCTTTCTCCAGAGCCTGCAGCTGGGACACGGTGAAGGCCGTGCGGCTGCGGCGCTGTTTGTGCTGGTTCCCGTAGCGAGCCTCCAGAATCAGCTCTGTCGAACGAAGACAAGCAAAGGTTACTGAGAGTTATAGCAAGCGAAGGTAGAAGAAAGCCATGCAAAGTACAACCCAGGAGTCACCTACCCGCCAGTCTTTCCGCTACAGAGAGGCTGTGCACGGTGGGGCTGGCTGCAGAGTAAACGTGGTACTGCTCCGCCATCTGGTGGCGCAGGTCGAACAGCACCGAGTTCACGCCGTGGTGGGGAAACACTGCACCGCTGGCCGCGCAGAAGTTCAAGGAGTTCATGCTGAACCTGAGGAATATTCACACTTATATCAGTATAATACAGGAAAGTTGACATTCAGGCATCTCTCGTTCAAATAATAGGTCTGTATCTACAGGCGGTATTTCACATGGTACAGCTGATATGGGGACACGCTGGCCATCAGAAAAACAAACACGACACTTCATCCTTTCTTTACTAATTTATTACTAGTACTACAAAAGGTATAGTTTCATTGTAAGTTGAATGTGAATGTAATATGAATTGCTAGGTAATTTGCTCGTAAATGTAAAATAAAAAATATTAAAAGCTCACTTTCTGGTCACTGGAGCCAGTTTAAAGTCAAACCTTGTCCCTAATTCACATCTATGTTGCGTCTGACGGTCATAAAAGCAACATGTCGAGCAAGTTAAGACTCCGACTTTAGTTCACAGACAGTAGAACAGCGCCATCGTGTTAAATCCGTTTTTATCTGTGCAGCATTTCAGCTTCATTGGCCATTTACCTGTGAGCCAAATCCCGAGCAGCGTGAGATCCAGGTGCGCTTTTACGCACAGGCGTCCAGTTGGTTCGGTTTAGTCCAGTATTTCCGAGTCCAGTTCTGTGGCTTCTTATCCTGGCAGACCAACGCTCCTTGTCGTCCCATGGATAAATCTCCGAAACCATTCTCACCCACGACTATTTAAGAAGCATTTACCCAGGCTCCCCTCAGCCATTAGCCAATAGAAAGAAAGGTATTAGCCGGGATTAGGTGGGATGAGGGAAGAGAGGGGGGTTGCAAGGGGCTCAAGTTTTTGAAACTATTGAACTTGAGAGATTTATGCCAAGGATCCCCCTATAAGCGAGCGTTTCATTCCCTCCCGTTAAAACAATTAAAACAATGTGGTCGGCTAATCTCCGAGGCAGGACAGATTAAAATAACAGCCTTTGATTGTCCTCTTCTTCTCAGACCGCTTTCTCCCATACCGCTGCCTTTGACAGTCTCTCCTCGGAGGGGGTTTTCTCCGAGGGTTTGTTTTGCTAACAGGCACCATATTTTGCCTATAAACTGTCACCATGTGAAGTTAATCTGAACTCGGCTCAATGAGGACAATTTCTGAAGATCCAGCTAAGCTAAATTAGACGTCTTCCCAGGATGAGGAAAACATCAAACTATCACCAAAACGAAGCCCACTAATGGCAATTTATCGTTTCAGGAGGCATTTACAACATTTTCATTGTTTTTCCAACATACACTTTAAAACGTTACTGTGTATTTACTCAAACTCTGCATTTAGCTTTGCAGTATTGTCACTTTTTGGTCTTTCTCATGTGTATTAACACATTTTTCACCAAAATGACTGGTGGCACTTGAAAACCTACCAGGCAATAAACGTATGTCTGAGTTTTAATATGTCTAGGCTGTAGTTGTTTCACCTGCAATTTAAACTACAAACCTTGGTGTAAACTCAACAGTTCAATTAGCAGAGGACATTTTTTAGTTGGAACATCAATGAAATGGGACATTCTTTAATTACTGCAGATTGCGTATCTGGGAATTAACTGTATTCTGCTTTTTTGAACTTTCAGACTTTCACAAAAACATGACAAACGTCCATATCAGAGCAGAAGAATTTTTTTTTAGAAGTATTGATACAAACGAAATTCAAATGAAACATGATAGAATCCTACATTTCCCATAATGCAATTGTGTTTGACATAACACCTTTTCTTGTGATAAGGCCACTGCTTTCAAACTCCAAACCTCCACTTTGTAACCTCTTCTGTTATGAATCCGTAGCAACAAACTCAACATGAGACAACCCAAAACATCAGCAAGTTTATCTTTTAAGCTCCACAGAAAAATCTGATACTATACTACTATGACAAGTGAAGCATTTTCTATTCAGCAAAAATATCTGAACATCACTGCTGTGTTACACAAGCTTTACCGTGTGTAGTATGTTTAGGTTACACAAAAATGAAAAGAAAATGTACTTTGTGGCGGCAAAGTTTTGCATAACATGAAGCGTTGCAAGGGCAGAGTTGACAGACAAGCAAGAAAAAAATGCACAGGTGCAAGTAAGTTCATACAAGAAACCAACTGCATGGCCAGAAGTAGTTTATTTTCTCATAACATTTGCAGATGAACTTGTTGGATGTCTCCAGTGTTGGTGTCCTTTGATGGAGTAGCCCAATCACTATGGTTCACTTCTTCCTCTCATACCCGCGCACAATCAACAGCTCAGACTTCCAAAATATGTGAAAATGTTTGTGTTCGCTTTTCTCTTGGCTTTTTTTGCTCTCCTTTGCTGTTCCTGGCTGTCAAGCTATATTAGTGTCCGATAGAAATAAGTCATTTAGAAGAGGCTCCGTCGGCCAGCCCCTCAGCCTCACTAAGAGCTCCAGGATTAGGTCCCAGAGGCCTTTGTCTCCACAGCCTGCAGGATTAAGGGAGATTTACTGCAAGGAGAGAAAAAAAGTAGTTATTTCATGGCACTTTCATGATGAAACCTGGCCAAAGCTGTGTTGGCTGGGGGGATTAGAGGCACACAAAGAGTGTGGTTGTGTGTGACCATCCCCATCCAATAGTGCACCCCCCCCCCACGGATCATTTCCCTTTCTGCGGGCCAGCAGGACTTGTCCGGGTTCAACTCCTGCACTCATAGACGACCAGGGTTCAGTTGAAATGAGTAATAGCCTCTTCAATTATGTCCTCACTTTTCAGTCATCCAAAACCTGCTGAGTGAAAGACGCAACAACCAGCAAGCTCTAAATAACACAAACATCTTGTTTTTGTGCGTTGGTCCTTAAGTTAATCAGGCACCAGGATGTGAGCATCTTGTATTAAACGACTCAAGTGCAGAGGTAAATAAGACTTTACAGGATTTCTGTCCTTCCTGTGGAGTAAAACTGCTTAAAAGGAGTTATCCTCGCTCTTAAAGGATCCACTTACACTTGCATGGATTACAGCGCATAAAACACAAAGACTAAGTCACATCACTGACAAAAGTCTCACCGCTGAGCAGGTGAAAGCTCACACAGGTTTAATTAGTGCTGTCACAGAGCACAGGGAACAACCAGGACCGTACAACACTGTCAGAACATCCAGCCTTCATCCTGCTCCATGTCACAAAACCCGAAGTTGTTCAAGTTGAGCCGCTAAAAGCTGCATACCATAATATTCTGTGCTGTTGGCTGACTTTACTGCAAATGTACCAGGCAGGGTCTTAATAAAGACGATGTGTGGATGCTGTTTCACTCCCCATCAGATGATTTAGCTTCATTTGGAAGCTGACGGGTCCTACAGAACAATTGATAGATTATTACAACTTTGGGAACATTTAAAATACAACATTTTATATTACTAACATGGAAAATACAAACAACCAGTTATACATATAGATAAACCAAACAAACAAACCAACAACTGAAGAGTAATAAGAATCATCAAAAACTACTGCATGTTGGTATATGCAGGTAGAAAAGGTTTTAAAAGCATTATTATTTATCAACTTTATTTAACCAAGTACATTCAGTCATTTTGTAAGCAGATGTAGGATTTGGGTTTCAAGACATCAGAAAATCACCCAGAGACTACACGGATTTATCAAAAGTAGATGTAACTACAGCTGCTGATTGTTTGCTATGTGTACCTTAATATATCTTATTTAATCTTTATAAGTACTATTAATGAAACGTAAAATGTAGAGAATGAGTGCAGAGGAAGTGGAGGAAAAAAAAATCTTTAACACCATCTTCTCTTTTTTGTTACGTCTCCTGTTTAACAGATGTTTTGTAAAGCAAACCCCCTTATGTTCAGCCTTTCTTTAATTACTCATCAATAGTGGAAATTTGTATTGACAAGGGCCTGTCAGGAGGGGGCCTTTGTAGTTGTCAGTTATCTCAAAGAAAAGGCCCCTCAGACACCAACTGGATCGATTGGCATGCGACACGCAATTGAGATGCCTTTCACAGGCCGAGGTGCAAGTCTGGGAGCATGTGGGCCAAAGAGGGGAGAGCAGGCGGAGGAGCTAAAGACTTCTTCTTCTGGGGAATCGATAGGGCCGGCTGGCCTTTGACCTGAGGGAGACAGGTCGGCGGCGGCAGGTCAGTTAAGCCTCTCGGAGTGCCAGGATCACGCTGTGAGACCTGACACTGGCTATGACACACTCAGGGCTTAGACTGACATTGACTGCAAACACACCAAGTACACAGCCACGAACATCTCAAACGCAAACACAGATGATCGTGGGTAAGACAGGGGAATTAAAAAGGAGATAACTAACGCCTGGTATTCATGTTCACTTTAACTGTACATCTAAAAATGGATTTGGCTCCAGTAATTCCAGCTTTTTATTAACATAGGGTTTATTAGCTTCCAATTAGTATCTGGTGATCTCTGATGCAGCCCCTGGGAGCACAGCAATAAGCAGCTACGAACACATCAATAATAGAGGCTGAGTAAAGATCAGTCTCTTAATTGGGAGAGAGTGCTATGGATTAAAAACAGAGAGAGAGAGACGGGCAGCTGTGGGAGTCCCAGGGGTCAAGGGCACCCGCAGTAAGCGGTGGGCTTGTCTTTTAAAGCCAAACACAATAAAACTGTGTAAAGAGAGATTTAAGTTCACTTCCAAGCAGGTCTGAGATGCTGACAAGCCTAAAAGAAATTGACTTACACAGGGGAAAAAACAGTGGAATCACAAATAATTTAGAAAAATCAAAAGCATTAAATATGCAAGAAACTCTCGATGATCTCTGCATTTTAATTATTTTAATTCATTTTAATTTTGACATACAGCTCTCAGATCATTTCAACTTCTCATTTTCAAAATCACATCTGATTGATTTTTTGGGGCATTGTGCTCAATTAAACAATTTCCACCATTAATCAACCAGACATTCTGAGTTTATTCTGGGACGCAGGCACTGCAGTGTTTCTTTACTCAGTCTCCCTCAGAGATAAAGCAGCTCTCCGTCGCCCAGCATGGTGTCAGCTACGGGGCCCCGGCCTGGAGCCTCCCCCTCCTGACACCACACTAGTCAAAGGTGATCACCGGGAAGAGAGAAAGAGAAGCACTGATCGAATTTGATAATGAAGAAAACCTCTTTAAGCCGCTTTGCTCCACATGTTCAAAACTCAATAAACACTAGGAAGCCCCCCTCCCTGTCACTGCAACATTGTGTAGGTATTGATCCCAGCTAACTGCCTCTTTTAATACCTGGGGTCTGTGGCCCAGCCTGGAGAAATGCATACTGACATGTGACGGGAGGAGCTTAATAGGCAAAAACACAGAAGAAAGGATGGGCCTCTCAGTTTAGCCTTTCTCTCCCATTTCTTTCCAATTTACACATCTGCTGGAGGAAGGAGAATTACGGCAGCTGCACCTGCTGTTGAAGCGACATGTAGACTACAAGAGGCCCAGCACTGTACCGACAGAAAGCTGTCACACTGTCAAAAACTATTTGTATTTGTGCTGTAGTGGACGCAGTGTAGATTTAATCAATTCAACTGTTCACATTTTTGCTTCATATATACCAAAACCTCAAATAATGTAATAGTAATAATGAAACGGTTTGTTTTTTCCTCACAAATATAAGCGTACTTTAAGTCATTCATGATTTTGGTTTAAAATCTTCCCAAAACTTATCAAACACATTGCAGAGATTCACTTAATGATCCATTGTAGTGATGTAATCATAGATAACACACAAACTAAATAATGAAGATGAAACTTTTATGTGACTTTGTATTCACACAAGGTGAAGTAAACAAAGTTTAATTCAAAGTATCAAAGCTCTGTCCCTACTTACATGGAACGGTTTTAAAATTGAATGAGCCTCATATGCCCATACACCAACCCCCTTTATATACATGAATATTGAAAACTCTAAAGGCAGATTTACACCTGAACAAGTAGCTGTTAAAAAGGTTGCATAAACTCTCACCACATTCTTCTAGGCCAAGTCTAAGGCCAACGGCCAAGTAGACTGTTCCTGTGTTCATATTTGTCTGTTTTCACCTGGGCTGTACAGGGTTTGCTTATCGTTTACCACAGATGGATTACAGCTACTTTACTTCAGGGGTTTTCGTTGGCTTCATCACTTCTGCTTCTCTTCTCATGCTGTGGCTGAACAGTCAAAGTAAGTAGACAGGTGAGGTCAGCCACCAATCAACACGGCGAATGTACCAGATGAAGACAAACAACAACAAATACAAAAGTAAACCGCATGTTACAGATTTTGGGATATTTTTGTAGACATGAAATAAACAAGCTCCTGAAGTGGCACATCTAGGGGTCAGACTAGTGTCAGCACTGCAGGGCACCCTAAAGCCATCTAGAGCGTAACACGTTCACCGACAGCTTGGTGTGTCACGCACTAAGACACAGATCTGTCCGTACAAATTCACATTTGGTTTAACTGCAGCTGTCAGAGAATAGTGGTGCAGTAAATAAAGACAACACTTACCTTAGAACTGTGCTTTACAAAATAGTTATATTTCACCACTATAGTGCAGAGGCTGCTTGGACGTAAAGACAAAGCAACATCTTCTTTGAGCTAATATTGTTTAATAGAAAAGAACCAAAAATGAACAAATACAAAAGTAAACTGCTTTCAGCATATTTACAGCTTGTTTTTTTTTCAGTCTTCATAAAACAGCACCAGTTAGCTGTTCTGCTCTAAGTGTATGTTATTAACCCAGGTCTGGTTCAACACTACTGAACCCTACTATGGTCTCAATGGTGGAGTAACATGTCTTATCTGCAGTCACAATGATTGCTGTAATTTTACTCATGCAGTGCACGACACAGAGACAGTGATGGATACTCAGTATTTAGTTTGAGCTATACAATACAGTGACATATTCAGTATTTTTTCCAAATAGGTAGTAGCAGACAATTCACATTTCTGCCAACTGTCTTTGAAATTATCAAGTATTATAGGATTAGTTAGGTTTAAGAGCCAACAAACAAATTAAACTAACCGCAGAGACAAGGTGCAACATTAAAAATACAAATGCATTTACATAGCAATGCTGGCAGACTAAGACATGATGCCCGTACTGTAAATGTAACTAAGAAGCTGTTTGAAGTGAGCACTTTATAACCCAGTTGAGGTACTTACACTTGGGCCCTATACAACAAGAGCATCTTTATAGTGCAATTTAGGCTGAGCACACAGCCTGGCGTGAATTTTCTATTAATCGCTGTTGTTTAGCAGACGATGCCACAGGTGTTTTAAATAGTTATTCTATTTTATTTGAGGGCATAAAAGCTCAACAGCTAAAAAAAAACAGAAACAGGTTTAAACTAACATTTATAACTGAATTAACAACAAGCAAATGAAAAGAATGTTCACCTGTGCTCCTATTGCTTTGAACGGGTTGACTGTAGGTAAGAAGTAACATCAATGAGCTCACATCAGGTTTTCCTTTTTACTCAAACATCCCTTCTCCCAGAGACTCTGACCGAGACTCTCTGAGAGCAGGTGCAAGCTTCCTGAACACGCGTCTCTCTGAAACCAACATGAAGGCAGAAGCTCCTACTGATGAAAGTGGAGGAGCGGGATCAGAGGTCATCTTTTGACTTTTGCATCCTCCCTGATCTTCCAAAACATCAGCTCCATGCAGGCAGATGCATCTTCACTGGAGTCATGGCCCTCCACTGGAAAGACATAGATAAATAAACAACATATAGGTTTATTGTTTAACTTTGTGATTATTGCGCAATCGAAAATACTAAAATAACAGAACTAAGTAAATACTTCTGGTAAAAATCTCCAGATATAAGTCTCCAGAGAACCGAACACCTTAACAGCTGTGTTAAGGTTTAAGATTACAGAGAGGAAACAGAAGGAAGCCCTGTTAGTTTCCATCTATATATCTGGCTCACAAACACCTGAGATGAACAAAGTGAAATGTTTCAAGTTTTAGGGTCTTGCTGAGACTAAAATGGGTCCCGTGGTCAAGCTTTAAAAGCTCAGTGCACCAGTGGCATCTGCTGGTGACATGAGGAGAAAGCACTTGTTGGGCTACAAACCAATCAACCCTGTCTGGATATAATATGTGACTTTAAATTAACAGTTCAGCTTGATTTACTGCAGTGACCTGTAATTAATGATAACTAATGATCATTAGCAATTAATGTGTTTCAGTTGCCAAGTAGTTACCACTTTAATACATAAATACAAATGTGTCTTAACTTCAAAAAGGATAGTTAATGATAGATGTTTAACGTGAGATTATGCTAAGTTATATGCTATACTGCATGCAGGGGAGAGGGTTTCTTTTACTACATCCATGATCATTTGACAACAAATTATTAAGTGTAACGGGAACACAAGACACTTTCACTTTCACTGGGACCTAAATATTCTCTCAGTGTGATCAGAATAGTCCCAGTTCATATATTTGAATGCTTTGTATTAAAGAACCACCGCGTTTCACGCTGCTAGTTTTGCATGGTTTTCTTACCGTTGTCCTGGATGATGCGTTTCAGGTGGTCTGCCATCAGATTCTTCAAGGCACGTTTGTAGGGCAAGCCGAGGCGGTGAGGGAATATGATGGCAGTGTCTACAATGGAGCTGTGGATTAGCTGGAGATGAGAGGCACAGCAACAAAGAGAACATTACAGGTGTTTTCCTTTATTCTCAGTTTAAAGTCACCCATTTACCACAAGTTAACATGATTGTAAACGAGTTCGACTTCATGAATTTTCTCCACTTTGCCCTAGTAAACAGGCTTCTACCCAGTGTCATGCAGTCATCGGTTAATGAATGGCTACTTTGCTTGTTAACACTTAAATATTTTACATGATTTAATAATTTATTTAACCATTTCTGCCCTTTTGAACATTTTCACAGAACAGTCTGGTCTACGTGGGATGTTTTTGTTAACAGATCAGAGCACAAGTCAACAGTCAGATGTTCCACCTTTAAATGTTATATGATTGTCGGTAAAGTAGAAACAATACAGTTCTAATTTGGGGAATTAAGTTTGTGTGTGATAGTTGTTGTGATACTGTATTTTGAATTATTACTTCCTCTGGAACATGTGTTTAGCCATATTTTGTATGGTTTATATTTATAGGACAAGAAAACTCTCTTCTGTCACAGTTAAACCCTTTTATCACAAAACCGATGACATATAATGAGTCTATTGATACAAAGCAGTACAAAGCATAATGGAGTGTTTACATGTCACATGGTGTGATGGTACCTTCAGGGCGAGGAGGTCGCTCTCCAGACTGTGTCCTATGAGGATGGATTCAGCACTGAACATACTAAGCAGCACAGCCTGAACGTCTCTCAGGGTGATGGTGGTGCCCTCTAGGTCCTCCTGCGTCACCCCTGAAAATCTGTGAATCAGACACAAGACGCATGTGCAATGTGAGACAGGGCAAGAGCTAACAGCTAGTTCGTGAGTTCTACTGAATATATGTCAAACCATGAAAAGAGGCAGAGGACGAACTCACCGTGTGTTGTAGTCAACGACTTTGCTTTCAGGTTTGACAAATGTGTCATATATGACTTTCATCTCAGCGTCGATGACCGTCACCCTGGTCAGTTCCAGGCCCTGCTTTGTGTAACACTATTTCCGAGGATTAAAACATAATGCTACATGTTAAATAAATGTAACTATGCCTCTAACGCTAAATCGGACTAGAATATATACAGTGGAATTTCAAACAGATAAAATGGCAGTTTAAAGGTTTTTAAACTTCATCTCACTCACCATCTCACAGTCCAATGCAAAGACCCCTGCATCACTATTTGGTGGCAATGATTTACTGAAAGTTGAGACATAGCCGTCAAATGACTCCTTACGTCCATCCTGAACGTGTTGCTGTGGCAAAATGAAATGATTTATCTCAGACGACATTAGTAAAAATGCAAAAAAAAAAAAATCTCAACTTTATGTGAAGCAACTAAATGTGATATTTTTGTCCAAAGGCTGAAACATAAAAAACAGACAGACCGTTGGCAGTTATACTTCAAGCTCGCTTCCATAAAACATGTGACTATTTAGCTGCTAAATGCTCCACTACTTTGTGTGTTGTAGCATATTGCTAGAAAAAGTTCAAAGTACGATGATTGCCAGACAGTTCAAAGTATGATGAAATTCCAACAACTCAAAATGTAAAACTGCTAAATAATTTTAGCAGAATATTGTAATTTTTTGCTGGGATAGTTTTCGATAATACCTTGGCAACTTGGCAACCTGGAGAGCCCACAGCTGAGGCGCAGCAGCTGTAGTTAGTCTCCCAGCCTCCAGCGACTTACAGAGAAAAAGCAGAAGAGGGAAAACAAGTCCAAAAACAGTAACTACAATACAGTTCATATAATGAATTACGTAATAATAATGATAACTTCCACAACTTCCATCAACCAACACACACACACTAAATGAATGTGAACAAACAAACCTTTATGTCGACGTAACCGTCCCCAGTGGTAGCTACATTCCTCTTTCCGTACACAGTTGCCATTGACATTGATCTTGTACTCTGCTCCACATCGACAGCATATCTTGGTGAACGCTTTAAAAAGAAACAACTGTCTTTCAGCTGAAAGTTAAATGACCACATGCTCTTGCTGTTAAAATGTGGGATCAACCATTAGAAATGAGTAATTACACATGATGAGAGGGTGTGGCCGTGAGATACTTACGATCTATGATGACCTTTTTCTCTGGGAGGTTGTAAATGACAGCCTTGCCAGTGGCTGCTGGGTTTGGTCTAGGATATCCATGCTCCTGGAGCTGTTCTTCTGTCATCAGGTAGGCCTTCAGCTTCCTGTATAGTGTGGCTCCTACCAGGAGACAGCAGAGCAGGTATTTTACTATTCTGAAGAACTTCACATGGGAATCAGAAAAGGTTTGTAAAGTATGGACACATCACTATCAGGTTCACTATCATTTGTCACTTTTTTCTTCTTGTAGAGTGATCTGGTTATTATTAGCTCAATTATAATACTTAGGTCAATGTACAAAAAAACCTCATGAAACTCACCACTGAGTTTCTCCTCTTGCTGTTTGCCCATCCTGTTGATGGTAAAACTTGTCGTGGCAGCAAGACGACCTCCTAGCACTTCCTCATGGGACTGCGCCCTCCTGTTAGCAACTGACCCGGGCTCCTCTGTGAATAACATATATACACAGGGTTAACGCTGACATTTTGTTGGACAGGAAGTTGCATTTATTTCTACGCTTGCTCATATGTGAACGTGAAGATAGAACAGATTTGTTAACATTAAGCATATCATAATTGTCACATTTTGGTGAGCTGATCTGTACAAGTTAACAAAAACACCCAAATGTAAATACGGAGACTAAATACTGCAGGTTTCACTGCACACGGCCTGAGGTGACGTACTGGTGACAGGTGATGGGCAGGAACTGCTCTTGCTACGCA
Source organism: Macropodus opercularis (assembly GCA_030770545.1). Lineage (NCBI taxonomy): Eukaryota > Metazoa > Chordata > Actinopteri > Anabantiformes > Osphronemidae > Macropodus > Macropodus opercularis. The sequence continues at coordinate 7,057,638 of CM061092.1, forward strand.
GCTTTTTCAGCGTATTGACAGCTACACTGAGGTAGATGTTCTTACTGCTACTGCGCTCATACACCAGCTTCTCCTCATCAAGGGCCTGAAACAAGAATTACACTGTCAAAACTTTAGCTTACTCTGCTGTAGAACGATTAAAACCTCCTGAGAGTAAAATAGTGCATTCAAAGCTATTTTTTATATTAAGTCAGAATACATGAATAGCAGGCTGCACCTAATGCAAAGTGAATTTTGCTCATACCATCTGAAAAGCAACTTCATCTGATGGGCAAAATTTGCAACATTCATCGATGAAAGTGTTGAGGTAGCGCTGCCGGATGTTGGTGGGAACTTTGGCCCCAAACTCTGTTGGGATGACTGGGCGTTTCATCGAAGTACTCTACAAACGTCACAGAGAACACTGACGATAATTTACATTCTTATGCAGAGATGTTGACCTCAGCCAGTAGTTTTCAAGGCTACACACGAACATGCTAACACTAAATACACAGATCAAACAAACTGCAAAAGAATAAGCAGCCTAGCAGGTGGAACATACAGATGGATGCTGAATACCTTCATGGTGGGGGTGTGTGCCAGACGCCTCTGCATGACAGCGGAAGTTGTCTTTGACAAAATACCAGCTGTGGTTTGAGCCTTGACAGTATGTAAAGTATGATTAGGTGATAGCACTCTGCCGACAGCTGGTTTAACTTCTGCCAGACCTAATCCGCCAAGTGTAAAAACACACATGTCAGACTTGTAATTTCAAAATAATGCAACTTTAGCCAATACAAAATAGTAGCAAGAAACAGGAACAATGAATAGTGTTCTTATTCAGTTGGTTTGGCCCAAGAAAATTCTAACAAAGCTTAATCCTGCTACAACATTGAGTAATGGAAGTACTCATACTGGTTTTGGAGGATGTTAGCTGTGGGCTGGGACGGTGTGCTATTCTCTTCTTCTCTTTAGAGAAGCTGGGGCTCTGTGGGGCAGCTTTGACTGACGCTGAAAGCTGTGCAGCTTGCTGTTGAGCCAACTGCATACGCTGGTAGCAGACTTCCTGGGCTGTGGGTCTGTTGTATGGCCGCACCACCGTCTTAGAAGGTCCATCAGTCTGCAAAACGAGGACAATTGTGTTAAACCTTAGGTTTCACCATAATGCAGTAGCTGTGATTGAACATGTAGTTCAAGACGTCCCGAGGAATCTTTGACCGAAAGTGTAACGATGCAAATTAGAATACAACTGCACACATTTCCTCGTTGAACCAGTGTAAACATAGTTGCTCAAGTGATCAAACTACAAACATTGATTATCCAGTTTCCCTGGTAGAAACACAAACGGTGGAATGTTCTTACTGGAAAAAGCCCACCACACCTTTCCTAGTTTGTTGTTACGCTAGTTGTGTAAGCTGCCATGTCTTCATGTTTATTGAAGGTTCATGATGTTGTATGTGTATAAATAATTGGGGTGCACTTAATTTTATTAATTAACATGTCAGAACTCCAAATACGGAGCAAGGTGGTATAAATGACAACGGCTTCCACTAATTTCTGTCAATAATTTTACAAACACAAAGAGGCACTTGGTGTCTGGGCCTGCTTTGTATTATGCAATAGAGGAAGACAATAAATTAAAGATGACAAACTTACATTTCCTTTGGCAACAAAATGGGAGACTCTCTTCTTTTGACCAGGAAAAAGAGTGGTTAAAGTGCTCTCTGTGCTTTTCTCCTCATCTGAATCTCTTGAGGGCTGAGAGGTCACAACATATATATTTTTTTAAATACCAGTAGGTAGGCGTAGCAAGATATGACTCCAATAAAAACAATAAATAGTTAATAGGAGAGACATGTGAGACAAGGAAGAAACACCAATACCTGTTTAGTTTGCCTTCCCTTGTCTTCTCTCTTTACATCATTGGACTCATTGAAGATTCTCAAACATTCCTCCATGGGGTCTGAGTCAAAGTCCATATCTTCCTGGAAACTGGAAAAGTCTATTCCAACATTAATGTCCTCCTTCTTACCTGCCTTGCTTCCTATCAGACCATGAACAACCTCATCATCAGAGGAAGATGGAGTCAGCTCTGATGCTTTCCGCTTGTTCAGTCGTCCTCTCTTTAAAGCATCAGCTGACTTCCTGACAAGAACTTCCTCTACTTCATCGTCCGTATCATCCACCTCCATTGGACCAGCGTCATCTGGACTTTCGTCTCCAAACAGATCGGCATGGCTCAAACTCAGACTCTGCCGTTTCTCCTCTTGTCTTCTTCTTTTGTCTTTACTGCTAGCAGAACTGCCTTTACTGTTAATGTGACTGCTCTCACTACTCCTAGAACTGCTTTTACTAAATGTATTCCCATTTTTTCCTCTTTTAGTATCAAGTTTTCCATTTTTGTGTTGGTGGTCCTTACACTTGCTTTGCTCCTTCTCCTTACCTGATGTATTGGTTTTGTTGCTTTCGCTTGCACAATTTTCTGAATTTTTATCCTTACTGCTTGAGTCAGTTTTAACTTTTTGCACAGTTTGGCTCTTACCATGACTTCTCTTCTCTTCTTTGTTAACTTTATCAGATGTCTTAATTTCCACTGTGTTTTTCCCATCATCTCTCTTTCCATGGTTTTTGTTCTCCTTCTTCGCAGAGTCCTGGTTTGTGCTCTTTATTGAACTTTTGTCCTTACTAATAGAACTACAACTACTAGTCTTACTACCAGATGTTTTGTTTATTTCTTTTTCAAGTTTATGCATTTTCTCAGATTTGCCACTTTTCAGATGATTAGTTTTACTAGCAACCTTGCTTTGCTCTAGGTTGTCTTTAGATTTTGTATTGTCCTGGGCATATGAGGCCTGTGTTTGGTTGTCTTTATTTCTCTGAGTCAGTGCATTTATCAAAGTTTCAGGTTTCTCTTTTTTCACCTTGCCAAAAATATCTCCTACCGATCCAGTTGTGCCTTTTTTCTGCTGGAGATTGCTAAGAGTGGTGGGACGATATTCTGTTCCAGAGTTCTCCCCATCAGAGTCAGAGAAAGTGTACTTTTTTGTGTCTACACTCTGCTGCTGTGGCTTTTTTACAGCTGCAACGTCCTCCTCATCAGAAAGAACTGTCACTGGTAATTTGTGGGACTTGCACCCCTCACTCTTAAGTCCATGCACTCTTTCATATCTCTTGCTTTTTACTGCAACTCCTGCTGAGTAATTGGACAACGGATCATACTCCATATCTGTAGACGGTTTAGAAATGTCCAAAGTGTATTTACATTTAGAGGAAGATGTGCTTTTTGAATATTTTGGGCTTGGGGGAGGAGAGGGGAGCTGATGAGCTTGTGTTCGAGGCTTTTTCAATGAAGTAGGAACATATTCCATAGAGTTAGTTTTGTTCCCCTGGGTGTCAGCATCCAAGGTGTACTTGCTACAACCAGGAGTGGGGTTATAACCTCCTGATGTCATCTGATAACTCCCAGGATCATAGGCCAAGTGTGAATTTGGTGTTTTACTTTTAGCAGCATCAGATGAGGACACACCACTACTTTCGCTGGGATCATACTGTTCGTCCCCAATTCGAGAGAGCTTCCTCTTTTCCCTCTCCACCTCGCTGCGAACCTCTTCAATGGCCTTGTTGACCAGCTCCAGGGCACCGCTGATGTCTCCTGAGGCAGCTGATTTTCCATTCTGCTGCTCCTCAGGTCTCACTACTTCTGGATTGAAGGGATCATAACCTTGTTCTGCAGGGATGCAAGAGAAGCAACAATTATTGACTTAATCTTAAATTTAAAGACTCAGAAAAGCTGTGTTGTTTTTATTTTATGAATTATCCCTGGAGCCAAGACAAAAAGAAAACTGCCTCCTTAATAGAAAAGCTGCCCGCACACTGACAAAGAATTAAAGATGCTCTTCAGATAACAAGACAGTTAATTTATTCCACCTGGCAAACAGTGCTTCTCTCTAAAGACTGTTGCTGGCCAAAAAAAAAACCCATCACAATAACTAAAATTCCTTTTAGAAATGGACAGAAATTAATCACATTCTTTTCAGTGAGCAACGTGACTTGTTGCTTATAATGACCTACTTGACTATAATGGTATTTAATAGTTTGTCTAGTTTATGCCTTATATGACAACACATATTACACACGTTATGGCCCTCGGTTACTTCTACCATATATCAGTAATGTAGCTAAGGAACCATTCCTTAGTATCCTTACCTTTACATCTTTTTAAATTAAATCTCTCTGTCTTTCGTTATGGCTAAAATAGCTTGAATATTAACGTAAACGCATATTTAATACAGTTATAACCTTTAAGACAACCAGTAAATATGATAGGATTGATTACTTCACTATAGAAGCATTTTGATCCTCCGTGTGTGTGATAAGCTATCACACCTAAATCCACACAAAGTACTGAAACGATCATTTAATTGCGGTTATGCAAACTAAGCTAACGGCGAAACAAAATCACAATCACACTATTTTTGGTTTCGTTTGCCCAGCTTTCGAGGCTAAAGCACAGCTGTCACACGCCTTTGCTTCTTCAAGCGTTGAGGGGAGGTTTGAGTTCACTGGGGTAATACCAAGCACCTTTCTGGGTGGTGTGGAGGTCTCTTTGCTTCTTAGCATCTGCTGGTGATCCGTAGGACGCTCGTCTCTGCTGGCTGTGCCTGAAGTGACAGTACGGTCTGTTACACCCATTTCTGCTGGCTTTACCCTCGCTGTACTCCGCGTAAAACGGACAGTCAATCCCTCGGAAGAAGCCGGTGGATCTTAACATTATCTCCAGATGTTGCTCTCATGCCCGCATGAATCCACTTGGTCGCTCTTTTGCGTAGTTTTTGTCGTAAAGCAAAATCCTTTCAGAAGCGACGGAACAATAACAACGTCCTACGTCGCCATGTTGGCTTGGACGGGGGAGGGTGTGTTTGAAATCTCGCGTGAGGTTCCACGTGTCGCGTTCGTGACGTCATGGTTCTTTGTTAAAGTTACGTGAGGAGTGTAAGCGTTTGTTAATTTAACTTCCCACTGTCAACATAAACTGTAATACTTCTACTTGAAAACAGCGTCTTGTTCTAGTGTGAGTTGTGTGTTCATCCTTCAAGTATATGGCACTTGTTTTCAAAATGTGTTTATATTTTAATTCAATTTCTTTCTTAGCCCAGTAAAGATTTTATTGTGAATTTGTGATATAGCTGTGGTTTGGAGAAAAACAAACATTCACACAACTTGTTAAAGAAGTGACGCAACACATTTAAACTCTTTATTTCGCAGAATTCTAGAAATTGGTTTTCTTGTCCTTGGATTAAAAGACCTGGAAAGGATTATTACAAAATGTTACACAACTATATAGTTCAATCTTCCAAACGTGACTGATTTTGACTTTGTAACTCGAGTCCTCGAGCAGTACATTAGTTAAATAATGTTACATCTGCCTTGGAAAACTTTGACTAACAATAAAGTCTCTTACTTCAACAACCAGTTAGTAAACCTCCCAAGTGAAACACCTAAAGGTAGATCCAGTGTGTGGGAAACAAGTTGGAAGTCATCAGTTTATCTTTTAACTATCAACCTAAATCCTACTAGCTGCCTGAACACACTCCAGCTGCCAGTTACACAGTTTCACGTTCTGACATTCAGTACGGATTATGACTGCGTTAAAATTGGAGACAAAAGTGTTAAATAGACTTCCAATGTAAAGCAGTTTCTTCTTTAGGTTTTGTTAAACCGCCAACAAAAAGAAATAGTACATTTAGAATCTTTTCCTAAAGTGCTTCGAATACCTACCTCCAGCGGGACTTTCAAACTCAAGTTTGACATGTTCAGGCTTTTTGTGCACTTCTCAAGACAATTGATCCAATTAAATAAGTCCCCATAATGACTCAGGTGTGTGTGGCAGGTGCTGGCTGACAGCGACGGACACTCTTTCAACAGGTAAACCTGTGTTTTCAACACCCCTAACCTCAACAAGAAAATAATTTCAGTCCGTTGAATCAATAGAATTCAATAAATGTTTAAATAAAGGTTTTTCTTACATCTTGAACCAAAGTAAACCAAAATGATCAGCAAAATAATTTCATTTGTATCTTATTGCAGAAACAGATGAATAAATGTTTAGTGCCGACTGCTTAAAAAAGAAGAAAGAAAAACACATTAAGTCGATTATACAGTATTTGTACAAACATACTTAATACTGTCACTGGCTTGACTGCTGCCTAAATTATGTTCAGTTTAATGTTTTTGTGATTCATGCGCAGCAGAAAAAACTCTCCACCAGAGGGAGATAAATCCTGTGAAGTTACTAAGTGATCAACCTCTCTGGAGGTTGTACAGAAAACACACTGCTATTGCATCATTTCATTTCCTACTGCCTTGTGACGTTTGTGAAGCTGTACCAGAAGTTATGCAACAGAAAAGGCTTTTTGAGTGCGTTTCTTTTTGAGTTGCTTGTCTTTTAATTTATTACTGTCTAAAATTCAGCCAATTCAAATCATCATACATTTGTGATCGCTGCAATATACTGGTGGTGATGCACTGTAACTTCTAAAAACATGCCAAATATTTGACGAATTGAATGTATTAGTTCCCTTCAAATATTTAGCATTTTTGCAGTTGCATTTCTTTGTTTTGTGTATCTCAACACAATGTTTACTTTGGGCTTTCATAATGAAGTCGGTGTCCTCTGTTATTAACCCTCTCATTGTTTGTCTAAAGTTTAACATTGGGGAAAATTGTTCTGTGATTATAGACTTGTGATGAGGGAAAAAAAATCCTACGTAGCCAGTATTTCAGTCTACACAGCTGCTTTTCTCCACAGAATGACTAATCCTGACTTGCACCACTGTTGATACACTGGTATTTGGTCAATTCAGCACAAGTCATTTTAAATCTCCAGGGAGACCGAGAGGTGGTACAGCTGACACAACCCGCAGCTCTTGCAGCACGTTGCATCAGTTTCACTCCTATGGGGTGTGTCGTTAGGTGCCACCAGGCAATGTGCCATCAGCAGCATGATTTTCTGTAAGGCAACAACTGAGCTCATATTTACCAACAGCCAAGGACGTGTGACAGTCGGCTCAGATATCAGGAACTGTTACCGATAAGATTTGCTACACAGAATCAGATGAAACAACTGCAGCCCTGGCAGAAGATAAGACAAGGCTAGTTAATGTGAAACTACTGGGATCTGGGAAAACGGGTTTCACATCAGACCTTTTGGCCTCAAGCAAAGAAGAAAAACAGACTGTAACCAGACCGTGTGTGGTTCAAAGCATTTTATTGCATTTTTTTTTAAGAAAAAAAAAAACATTACAAAAATCTTGCAACTGTCATAAATGTTGCCTTGAGTGAACTGCAATCATTCACGTGGTACAGTAAAGTGCTTATTTGAAATCTAAATATTTATGTACTTGTAGAAGGATGTACTCCTTTCATGTTTCTACCCATGAGCACAATGGGTTTGGGGCCAACGAGACAGTGTTAACATTGGGTGTTTTCTCAAACAAAAGCTTGGACTGTATCAACAGACATAACCCCACAAGTCCACCAGTTGAACTACATAAAACATTTGACCAATGTTGCTGGATTGTAAATGGTTTTTGCCTCTGGGTTACATTCATATCATGGGGAGGTTGAGAGACTGATTTTGAACACTTAATTCAAACAATATAGAATTGGGAGTTTGAAGGATATTTTGTTCCCACCCCCAGTAAAAAGCAGTCCAAAAGCTACTGCCATTTGACAAAAAGTAGTAAAGGTGACCAATAAAACTCTTATTATACCTTTCAGGATTTTCGAGTATGGCCAGAATCTGTGCGTTTAAGTATCCAACCCTATCAAAAGTAGGATTAACTTGTTTGATGCTCAAAAGGGAGAGAAAGGTAGAATACTGAACTGTATAGGTATTTTCAAAACTCCAAGATTGCCTTGATTATGAGCTTAATGCTTTGAAATTACTAATGGCAAAGTAGTTTCCAAATTGGAAAAGAAACAGCTGCATACACAAATTCAAGTAAGTCTTATTATAAGACATAAAACCCCTTAATGTATCTGTAGAAATGTTATTTTTCAAACTATTACAGTGTCCTATTAACAGCATAGTGGGTCCTTGGACACCCACTTCCAGAGTACCACCGCTGCAGTGCTGGCAACAGGACATGGACAATCAGAAGTTCCCCACTGCAAGGTGATGAGCACATGTTCAATGTCATTACTTGAACTTTCTTTGGTGAAATGGCTGCAGTGTTGTGAGGCCACCTCATCACCAGACCATTACCTGTCAGTTTCAGAATGAGTTTTAACTTAATCTGAACAAAAAGACCTAAGAATTATTGCCAACTCTTACACATTACACACACACACACACACAGGAAAGGGTAGAGAACACACACACACACCAAAAAAAAAAACCTTCACTGGGCATGGAGGCTCCAGATGAACTAAAACGCGTTCCATCTTCATCTCATACAACACATACTGTGAACTTTTAAAAAGACAAAACTTAAAGGAAAACATCCGGCGTTTCACCTGAACTTACAGCACCTGCATGAAAACCACCATATAGAAAATAAAAGCCTATTAACAGCCATACAAAAAAATGGAGAAAAAAAAAATCAGTATGGCACATTGACATGGAGCTTTCAAACATGAAAAATAAAGTAAACTTAATACAGCTACACATTTGTGGAAGACTTTTTTTTTTTCATTTTGTGGAATGTTTTTCCTTTTTTTTTTATGTTTCTTTTTTGAAAAACATTTTATGAGAATTTGTAATGTCATCTTTGAAAGGGGTGTGTCTCAAAAATAAGACAATGGTGAACCCTATATATATATATATATATTTAAAAAAACAAAAAAACAACACAATGGTCCAAATATGCATCAACAAATGACAACCAGGTCACATTGGCCAAAATGTGCTTTGCAAACCCGTGAGAGTTGCAACCTTTACTACAAAAATATTAAAGGTCAACCCTAATGCATACGTTGATTTATAAAGGGGAAAAAAGAAAAACAAAAAGTTACGGTGTCGGCACGGGGCACATGTCAAATTCTTAACAATGAAAGTAACAATGACCCAGTTTCACTTGCCTAGCCATCAATATACTGTATTACTAGCTTGTATCAACAAACCAAGTATACCAATGAGTGAGCCCAGTCTCATTTTGGGATGGCCATGCATCAAAAATCATGTAATATAGATTAAATCAATACTGTTAGACTTGTTTGATAACCTCAAACACTTGAACAGCATGGCCATTGATAATTTGGCTTATAGTGATACAACAAATATTATAATTTGGTGCAACAGTAAATAAGGGCTAGCTGGGTACAGACAAACATTCTTTGCTCTCAGAGCATTAAGTGCACAGCCACCAAGCTGGATGAGTGCGTACGTCAACTCAGACCGAAGAGGCTCAGTAATGAGGAATTTATCTTAAAATTAACAAAATAAAAAACCATTGAAGCTACCCCAGCTACATTATGGGCTGCACCAGGCACACTGCAGCCCTTCCAGCCCCTTATACTGAATCGCTTCAAGACAGGAACAGCCTTCATCTTGGCATATTGCATAAGCTTGTATGTATCTGCAGATAGGCCATTCATGCATTTACATACAGGCAAAGAGAACATTCCAGATAACTTAATTCACAGTGGATCCAGTTGTAACGTGGGAGCAGCACAACAGGTTGTCCTTTGGTGTCGGAGCTTAATTTCGAAGACAAATGTTCTGATTTCTTCTGAGTTGCATGGGAAAAAAGCAAACCTTAGAAAATACTTCTTTCACTCTCTCCCAAATTATGAACCATCCCTACTGCCCAACCTGGACATATGTGTTGCTAGATGTAGGCCCTGGGTTGATGTGCTTCAGAAGTGCTGCAGAAGAGCAGAAGGCATTTAGAGGAAGGGCTGAAAGCAGCATCTCCCTTTACAGCGAGGCAATAAAGCCTGAGTGGTAGAGGAACCAAGGCCAGCTAGAATCAGAGAGAGGGACCAGCACTGAGGAGGTCAAGTCTCAGGGAAGTCTTAAATCTGGAAATTAATCTTAACGGGTGGTTGGAGGTCAAGGTTGATAGAGTTCAGGCACAGTCTCCCACAATAACAAGAGGGGCCAAGAGCTGACGAAGCTCTGCAGCAGAGACGGGCCCTCCCTTGGGCTGGCTGCTTCTCTGCCTACGTCTGGCCAGCTTGGAGTTGGAAGGAGGAGAGAGGCGCATAGAAGAGCCAGTAGCAGTAACAACAAATGGTATTTCGTGCTGCTGCTGCTCTTCCATACCATCCTGTTCAGCCAGCTGCCTGTTCACAGCCATAGCCTTGTCAGCAAACAATGTTAGGTCTCGGGCATTGCTGGTTCTATGGGACAAGAACAGACAAAATTGCTTAAATTGTGGAGTAGATAGAATGCAGATATTATTATATAAGTGTCAAAAGATTTTCTAGTATCAGCCCTCAAGTCCTTTTACCTTTGATGCAAGATAGATGTTGGCAGAGTGTCAGAAGCACCCTAAAAACAAAACAGAGATCAAAGTCATTCAAAGCAGGAATCTTACAACCTCATAGAAAATGTGTGCCACACGTGCAGAAAGTCAGGTGGTTTTAGAGACTTACCCCCTGCACCCACGGGTGATGCAGCACCTGACTGGCACTCAGGCGGCTTTTGGCGTCCCGAACAAGAAGTTTGGATATTAGGTCTTTGGCACTTGAGGAGATGTGAGCCCAGTCTTTCTCTGGAAACTCGTATTTTCCTTCCTGAATACTCTCAAACAATGTGTTCTGTAATTTGACAAGAGGAAAATTTGCATTGGCTTTCTTATCCATGTGAACAGGAATTAAAGCAGCTTTAATGTGCTAAATTCTTACCTGGCAGGTGTGGCATGGCTCCCCAAATTCCCAGCCACAGTCACCTCCGCAGCGGCCTACGAATGGTGGGTAGCCACTCAACATGATGTAGAGAATGACACCAAGGCTCCACAGGTCACAGCGTTTGTCATAAATTGTAGCCTCTTCGCTGAAGGCCTCAACTACCTCCGGTGCCATGTACTCTGCTGAGCCACACTGAAAAGACAGTGGATCAAAAACGTTTAACTTCAGGGATGCGAAAATTGAAAACCACACCTTGGCTGCTGTACACATTCATTCAGCTGACACCTTGCGAGTATTAAAGCTCAGGGGTTACTTTAATGCTGTGAGATGGTGAGGCATACTGTATGTCAGTCACGTCAATTGTAAAAAGGCTCTGCAGGTTTTATAACATTGAGGATGTTAGTAGGTACATCGTGTACAACTGCACATCATGAGTAGAGAGGGGAAGCTATAGGCTATAATGAGGCAGTTTGTGTGGGTTGGCAGAAACAGTGAGTCACTGCTTTGACCGTGCAGCTGTACACAAGCTAAATGGGCTGAGAGCAAGGACAGGTTCAGCTCTGACAGTGCCTTGTTATGTAGCTAAGAAATCAGGCCAAACACTGAGAGGAAAAGAGGATTGGCTGTCCTGCAGAGCCAGAGATTGGGCTGAGCCCTCAGTGGTTACATAACTTGGAAACACAAACACCACATGTTTTAATACTTCATGAAACAAGGAGAGCAGGTCGCTAGTTCAGCAGGACATGTAGCCATTCGTGGATTTGACATTTTATGTTGCTTCTTATTGGCTTTTGCAATAAATTTTGTATTACTTTTTCATGCTAAGAGTTTTGCTTTCTTGAGATGTGAGGAGTCCAAAAATATAGACTGTTACTAGCAGAACATCTGAAAACTTGTTCACCTGTTACTGGCCTGATCAGTCATTTTCAAAATAGAAGGCGCACATCCGCCTAAATATACATTTTGATCTGTGCATGTTAGTGTTTCTGTTGAGCAGACACCTATTGTGTACCACAACCCAGCTGTCTCAACTCCTCCTCCCCTCATGTTATGAAATTTGCTGCTCAGGAATCTCATCTCAGACAAAGCTGCTTCTGTTGAAGTATAACCCCCAACCCCCACATTTTCACTCCCAACCTCATGTCTGGGACAGCTGCCTCTACAGACAATCCCATATGAATCATTGTAAATGCAGACCCAGGCACAAAGGGATATATTTTTTCATACCAAGGTAGCCCTAAATGGAAAAGCAATGCGATTCAACTCCAACATTTAGTCTTTGTGTGCTACTGTTAAAACACCTTGTGCACCTACAGTAACAACCTCCTCAACCACGTCAGAAGCGGTTACTGGCGAATTGGATAGCATCACAATCTGGGGCTTTCCAAACGCCATGTGACTAGTCAGACCATATACACGACACTGATGACACACCTACGTGGTTTAGAAAAGCAGCTTACAGTAGGAAGTCCTGTTCCGATGTCATGCAGGTGCACCTCATCTGTGACAGATTACAGAGACTGTTCCATTTTTTTTTTTAAACCGTCTAAGCTGTTTGTACGTTGTGTTTATGAATCCTGAAATGTCATTCATTTAATACTGGGCGGGCAGGCAATCACTTGTACTAAACCAAAATAACTTTCTTAGAAAGACTCTCACATTACTTGCAATAGTGACACTTATATTACAGATCACAACATTACATCTTAATGGTATATGACAAAAGTAACCACATTAATCAGGAACCTTAGCAATAAATGCAAAAGCATGAAATTGTATTACAAAAGCATTCTATTGAGGGGGATAGTGTGAGAATGACAGTAGTGAGATGAAATTCAGATAGTGTTTCCGTGATCAAGACAAGAAAAACAAGCCAGGGCCCATCAGCTGTATTTGTACCTCCCAGTCACCCTCCTCCTCCCACTGATGTAGCCAATCACATGCCAGTTGCTAGGTATGGGGGAGGGGTGGACTAAAATTTCCAGAACAAGCCCTATGTACAGCCTTTGTATAGCGACCAGAGAGAGCAGACAAACAAGCATGGCTGGGGCTACTGGGCAAAGACTAAGTAGAAAGAGGGTGGATGTTTTTCCTCTCGGCCCACAGAGAAAAGAAAAATGGGCGAGAGTTTGTCTGTTTTGGTCTCAGTGCTCTCCACTCTAGAGGACACGACGTTGCAAAAATTCAGAGTCAGAGTGTTCCCTGCAGCCATAACTTTTCAAGGCTATCACACTCTGTCCTGCCCTCAGCCATCAACTTTTCTTCAACTGAAAATATTTTGATTAGAGATTTGAGGTTATGCAGAAATACTTTTTTTAGCCAATGCTAAAAACACACTAATAGCTGTAATCCATTGTGCAAAACAGACAATAAGATCCAACAATGAAGTGTGAAGACTAAATACACAAGTCCCTTAGTATTAAAGGAACATTAAAACAAGTAAATGAAACCCCCACCCACCATGTCACATTCCTGCTGGCTAAACCACTATCCTTCACCTGCTCCGCTCCATCTATCCTCCCCCAGACAACAAACCGTATGAAAAGACAAACGTAAAGCTCCCCAGTTCAATTTTGCCATTCCTGCCATAGATCGGCTTCACTGTCCCAATTTCTGGAACTGTTCACCAGCTTTACTTTTTATTATAACAACAAGAGGGTTAAACTATCTTAAAGCCCATCAACATTTGCAATTGATAAGCAAGAGTTCATGGACATTAACCCATGGGATATAGATCCAAGTGTTGTTCGTACCTTAGCCTGATAAGGAAACGTAATAGCTGCCAGGTAAGAACAGTCAAAGCAAACCATGCCATAGTTTCAGAGAAACAGTGAACTACCTTAACCCCTAGCTCCATGTTCTTTCATCCAATCAGCAAGTGGTCCTGCAGTTAACACCACTAAGAGCTGCCCAATAGGCAACCAGCCAAGTGGACTCACTTTACAGCCTGGAAACCCTTCCAAAACATTATGACATTATACAAAGATGAACAGAAAAAGCTGATAAACTTACAGGAGTAAGGAGCTCAGGGGTGGAAATGGGCGAGCTGTCACTGTTCAACTTGATCCCACTACCAAGGTCAAAGTCACAGATCTTGACTGGTGAAATCTGAAAAAGTGTGGCAACATTGAATCCTTTAATTTGCAGAAACTACTTAAGGACCAGAGAGTTTCAGTGTTTTGATACTGTGGTTATCACAACCTTAAAGTAATTTAAGATTAACACCACTTTGTCTGCTCTTTGAACAAACCGGGTTTGCAGTAAACCTACCTTGTCTGCACTCTCACAGAGAATGTTTTCAGGTTTCAGGTCTCTATGTGCCATTCCTACAAAAATCAAGTCACTTATTTGTTAATGGAATCTACCACTTTAGCCACAAGTTTAAAGTGTCTTTTCTTGTGTCCTAGGATAATAAGCAAGCATTTAAATACAGTAGGCTTCAGTTGATGATTACTGTAGTAAAATCCATTACATTTGCCATCTATATTTGGGGCTTTTTGTTTGTTGCATGTCTTTTAGTGAAAATAAAAATATGTTCTTACCCTTGTTATGCAGGAAATCCAGAGCACTGGCAATGTCTTGCACGACAAGACTGGCTTCCTGCTCACTGAAGTGCTGCCTCTTGTGAATGTGTGCCAAGATTGATCCTATTTGAGGGGGGGGGAAACCAGTACAAGTTATTATCTCGTTTTGCATGCAAAAGCGGCCTTCTCATACACAGCGACAGCAGACTACAGATTGTACATGCCTTTAAAGAATCCTGAAGCTGCTATAATTTACTGACCTCCTCTGAGCTTTTCAAACACCAGGTAGAATTTGTCTTCCTCTTCAAAGAACTCCACCAGCTCCAGGATGTTGCTTTAGAAGATAACAAAGCACATAAGCGGAATTCAATTTTTATTTTTGCACAGTGACCAAGGAGGTGACTTCAACAGAATACGATACAGCAAAAACTTGGTCACACAGTCAGCATTACGGGGACAGTATTCGTTGGTGAGGACATTACCTGTGGCCCTGGCACTGGTAGAGCATTTCAACCTCACGGAAGACACGACTGCGGCTATGACCTGGTCTTTTCTCAATGATCTAGAAAAGAACATGGTTGCATGGTTATTTTACTTACAAAGTTATTGTGACAAACACAAAGAACCTGTAGCATTTGCTTTCACGTCTTCTACCATAATAGTTTGAAGCAAAATTCTGTAATTTCTCTGATGTAAGCAGAGCAAAGACCAAACAGAATGGCAATGAAACAAAAAAAGGAGTCACAGTATCTCTATATTTTAGACTCATGTGACCCATATTTAAATCTTAAGTGCCCTGAAGGAGTCATAAGTGTTCCTTTGAAACGTCCCATGAGCTAATCCAAAGCTGTTTACAATAAACAAAAAATGCTGCCTAATTATAACTCTGGGCTGCCTGGAACTAAACTACTGAGGGGCCACCAGCTGTGCCATGCCCTGCCCTGCCCTGCCAAGAGACCCAGAAAGACAGACTGCTGACACCAAAGCAACAGGCCTGAATTTTCCAGTCCTAGTCAGTTATTGTCTGCTTGGGAGTCTGTTTAGTTTCTCTTCCTGGTAGCTGGATTACAGCTGCTATTGAAGCCTGTTGGGGCCAGAACTGCAATGTGTGTCTAGGATTAATGCACAGACAAGGGGCCTGTGACTAGTCCAAAGCCTCTGCGCTGTTCCAGTCTGAGTCAGCAGCACAAACAACCCCCAATCAGCTCACTTTCTCCCTACCACAACATAAACCTCCCACCCTGAGTGACATGTACATGAAAAAAAAAAGAAACAGAAGCTGAAACAATGCTAAGTTGAAATAAGGCACAGCACAGCCCTCTGCTCATCAGTCATGCTGAGGGCTTTGTTGCAATCACAACACAAGAAGCCCATATTCACTGCTTGTCTGGAGGGGGAGGGAAGAGACAGGACATCTGGCAGGAGTAGACTGAGCCCTATCAGACTCCCAAATGACCTCCAATAACTGCCAACCCCCATGCCGCCCCAAGAACTCCCAAGAGATCTACAAAAACACCTCAGCATAAACAATACCAACAGATCGGTCACACGACAGAATGTCGCTTCTTCTAAAATATTAATTGGTATGCTACAGACACTCTCCCTGGAGAACCACCTTATAACAATCAACACTTTTCCAAACATCAATAAAATTAAACTGCAAATAGGGATTCATTAGATGTATGTTAACATCCTGTGTGGATTAGTGGGTTTGGGGTCTGAAGGTAGAAAAAGAAAGTCAATCTGTACTTTGCACACCAGAAAGACATTTTGCAATGTACTGCTGCCAATAAATGAGGAAATGAGCATTATATAGAAATACAAAAAGGGAAGTCCCAGCAGTCAAGACAAGTACTCACATGCCCAAATACAATTTGCACAGGCAAAAGAAAAAGTTAACTGGTACTGAGGAAGAAGAACAAAGCAATGTAAACACCCTGGGTCACAACCCTCACCCAATGCCCCTCCTTCCTCTGTGTGATTTCTGTTTTCGCACAGCTACCAGTACATAATGTTCTCACTATGAGCGTCCTCTGTAGGCCATAGGAGTTAAGAAAAGGGGTGGGTAAATCCCTCCCAGCTTTCTGATAGGATAAAACTGCAAGAGGAAATATGTGCTTACAGCGGCACACCAATCATAGAAAAAAGCAAAACAAAGATGACATCCATTATAGAGGTCTGAGGACCGCAAAGAAGGACTGTATCCTGTCCCAAAATGATGACTTCTAAAGGATGACAAGCCAAGAGACAACTAATAGCCCCATTTTCTTTCAATAACTGTTCAGTAGCATAGCTATAGAGCTGAATGGCTGTTATGTCAACACCAGTAAGTAACCTAAACTAGAAGTAGACAAGGGGATTCAATTTAAATTATTGTTCTCTAGTCATGATATTTTACGCAGGCAGATGTCAAGTGTTCTATGGCAATGACAACTATCAAACTTGTGATGAAGGAACACAAGAATATCACCCTACCCCATGAATTATGCTGACAAATTATATAAAACAATTCCTGTATTAATTGTTTGCAGCTGTCTTACCTTGACAGCATACTCCTTGTTGGTGATGAGGTTGATGCATGTTTGCACTCTGGCATAAGCACCCTCTCCTAGTACCTCTTCCTGCAGTCTGTAGACATCTGTGACAGAAGGGTTAACATTAGGACGATAAGCATTTCAAGGAAAACATTTCTAAAGAACTATTGTTAATGTAAAGTGATAATACTGGAAACTAAAACTTTTACCTTCGAATCGTCCAGAGAAACTATCAGTTGCTCTGCAACGCTTTTTCTTCTTGTTTCTCTTCTTGGCATCGGGGATGTCAATAGGCTGGCTAGAGGGCATATCTGGTAGAAGAAGCATGACTAAATTACCATGTGGTGATAAGGAAAAAAATCTAAACAAAACTAACCTTAATTTAAAGAAAACCACACTTCTATGCATTGTAAACTAAGTTTGCAGATTAGTCAGCAAGGAAAGAAATGCATCGTCAACACTCTTTTACAAACACAAGTTTAAACACTCACCGTGTCTTGGGGAAGAATCAAAATTAAAAGATGAATCAATAAGATGGGATCCATTTTTGGTGAAGTCGTCTGATTCAAATGGATTCTGGCCCTACAGGGTAATACACACGCTTGTTAAGGTATGCAATCTTATCAATAAACGGCCTAGCTGAAACCATCAGTTGTTTGTCACTGATATGTGCTTTGCGTTTCTACGATCTTATAATCTGAAGCCATTAAAGTCCACTCAGTTAAAATACAACTCGATCCGAATTTATTCATACAAGTGACTGGATAAGCGCTTTTCCACAGCTCTTCTTTTACACTTAGCCATCATTTCAAGCTTGCATTAGCTGGACATACACGTGTTCGCGGACCACACGGTATGTTTGTCAGCCACAAGATGCGAGAAAGCAACAGATGCGTTTATATTTAGCGAGGCCTTTCCCATACATGCTGACAAACGTGCTCCGATTATAGAGATTCCTCAAATGAAGGAGGAAGAAATCTCACCTTGAAAGAGCGGTGGAATCCAGTAACTTCGGTTATCTTATTTTGGACCATGTTTGCTTCAATTTGCGTGGGTTTTTGGTGGATACGCGGCGGCAGTGGTTTTGGGATATCAATTTGCACTTCTCCGAAACAAAAGTCGCTTCAGAGGGAGTCGCAAGCGATTACACTGCGCTGGCTGGTCGAGATTGCTGCAGCGTTTTAAACGGGAGCCCTGTGGACAAAAACAACGTAGCGTTAGCGTTACGGCCTCAAGAAACTGCTTTGCAAAGGCGAGACGCTGCCATTGTTTGGATTATTACGGACTCCAGAAACCAAGCAAATCCAAATTTACGAAGAGTGATAGAAGCTAAATGGTGTATTTTAGCTAAGGTTTGTTTGTCTCATCCCGTGAACGGGTGACAATCAAGCGCACCTCAAGCTAACCACCGTCACCCACGTTTAGCCTAGTTAACAGCCAGAAAACACAACACAGACACATCGATTACACAAATACAGTCTGTGTAAGATAAGCACTCAACGTTGCACGGCTAACTGGACAACGATCGTTTAACACTGACGGGCTCGCGCGTCATAATGGCCAACTGACGTAATCTAGTCTCCTGCACTGGTTCACGGTTCTAACTTCAAACCCCAGCTGACACAGGTTTAACGCTGCCAGGCCGCCCCAGCAGGAAGGCGTTAAACTATCGGTACTTACCCCGTTGTTAAATTTACAGCTCCAGTGTTAGCGTCGTTGTTGGACCCACTGCTACAACAGCCGCGGATGACGGTCGAGGGGGGGAAACGCCTGGCGAAGTGCGTGGAAGGTGACGGGAGAATAACGGCGCGGGTCATTTTATAACTTCCCCGTGACTCCTCCTCGTTTCTCCTCCCGCCTCTGGGTTGCGTCAACAGACGATGTGTGTCACGTGCTTCTAGAAAAGGCCATTGCGACAAGGTTCCATTTTGTGTCGCGTAAACTTTACTACGTCCTAAGAAGCAGACACGCATAACGGTTGAACATCGCACGCACTAGTCAGAGTAGAGGGAGATTGATCGAGCTGTTCTGACAAAGCCAGCGTGACTCTGTTTAGATTCTTGACAGTTATCTATGAGAACTCCAGTGGAACAAATGGGCAGTGCTCACGAAACGGTACGCAGCCAGCGCGGTCTGTTTTGTTTGAGGCCTAGAGCTGGGATGCTGGAGAAGCGCTGCGGTGAGTACGTGCACATCCGCACAGGCAGAACTGTTTTGCTGCGATAGATGTTACGATACAAAGACTATGCAGAAAGATCCACATGTTTCCGCTGAGAAAGGCTTTCTAAATCAGATTTATAATTCACAACAAAACAATTTGTGTTGCCACGTGAAATAAACCAACAAGCAGACCCACGCCACTCCTAACCTTGTATGGAACTCGGACTTGGACACACTGGCATATATTATGCCCTACACTTCACCCTCTCGCTCCCTGATGAATGTCCGTGGCCAGATGGGTGTTCAAAGAAATCCCCAAATGAGTCACTGCATGCAGCTTCCAACAGGCTGCAGCGGTGACATGACTTCAGCTGTTGCAGTATTTCAGTGGGACACACAAACACATCCAGAGGCCATGAGCCAGACGCTCACATGCCTCCGTGCAACACGAGAGAGTTCCTAGAGTTGCAATGTCGAAAACAGACTTAATAGTTTAAAATTAGACGCCTGAGACAGCTACGCACGTCTGTACTGATGCACCGCATTAAACATATATTTGAATTTGCATTTGTACTGCTTGACTTGGATTTTTGATGTGACAACAGCCAGTTGCATCCCCCCTCCACTCTTGAGGTGTGAAGAGTCACGTTTAGGAGCCTGATGCATATTTGGATGAGGGTGGGGACATAGTCTCATGGCTGTGATAATGAAAGTAATCCAAGAACTGAGTTGATATAGAAATATGTCCTGGTTGTGAAATGCCACAAACATGTTCATGCAGTACTTTGAGAGATTAAAGCTAGAGGCCTTATCAACGAGGCAGCGTACAGCGGCGTCCTGCTCCTTTGTTATCTCATATGATTTGCCTGCGTCCGTTTAACGTAGGCTAAATAATAATAACGGACTATCATGTGGTACAGGTCACATGCTTTATTGCACTTTATGTTTTGTACTGTATGTATTGCATGTATTGATTTGTACAAAGTAATGTATTACTGCACGCAATATCTGTCTACAGACTTGCATTAATGTACTGTTTATCAAAGGTTGTGGTTTGTTCTCAGAATTCTACTGTCTTGTGACTGGAGGTTTCCTGTCTCTCCTCGTTCTCTCCACTTCTGTCCCGCAAACATAGGTTCAGTGTTTGCAAACATTGCGCAAGTTGTTGGCTGCCTGTCCCAGTCAAGAGCACATGGTGGAAGGACCGGTTTTAGGAGGAAAACAACATTGGGTCCAGGTGGCAGATCTTTGTTACTACAGGGCAAAAGTATGAGGGATAGGCTATTATAAATTAATGAAGGTGGCAACAACCACATACCGGATGTAAGTGACACTTAGTCAGGAGATACTCACTCAGGAGGGGGTTCTTGTTAGAAGCTGCACTTATTTCTGTCTGCAATTTAATATGACAAAGGTGGGTCTCTGATGTTGTTCATGGTGACAGTAGTTCAAAGGCAGGCTTACTCCTCTGCAGTATAAGAAGCTGCAAAGCAACAGTTTCAACATGCTTAAGGCGTAATTGAATGTTAGTTAATTCAAAGGTGAATCCTAAAAGATTCTTTAAGATACAGTAGAAATGCCTATTTGTATTTAGAAAACCTCCTACAACCCAGTCAAGTGCAGCATAAGGCTCTTGTTCTGACCCAATGGGGAGGAAATGCTTGTTTACATTGTTAACCTCATAACAGCCAATCCTTTCCACTATATGAACATAACAAATAAAAAAGGCCCCGAGCTTTACTTAAAGGTTTTAATAGTGACTAAAACAAGTCATTTTGATTGATGCCATAAGGACGTTCAGTTTCGCGTATAAACATTCCTGCGTACCTACTCTACATGTGTACACGTTTTACACACACGTGCATGTCATTGCACTATGTACTGTAGCCATACCTGCAAATATATTCATGAAATGCACATGTCTGACATGTACAAATAAAACTGTCAAAGCCTGTGCAGATAAGTGCACTGCAGGCGTGCACTGTTTCAATAAGATGCATCTGTTTCTCAAGTTGGAAGGTCACCGTGCCCAGAGTGCTCGTACATGTGCCCACCCTAAGGGAGCTTCTGAGAGAGAGGCTTCCTTGAACGTCTCAGAAGAAACGGGACTTCTCTTTGGAAAAGCAATCAAAGGGTAACCTCTGACAACACTGTGTATTTGTTTTAGGCATAACAGGACTCCTGAACGCCTTTAATACAAAGGAGCCAGGACAGATGTTGCAACTGTTTTGTTCCATTTTTGTTCCTCTTTTCTTGGAGGCTTATTCTTAGGTTTTGCTCTTGGCTTTTTTTACCCAACCGTGAACTTGAATTTTGAAATTATTATTGTGTAGTTTTGTGAGATTGAGCAATGTACCAACGAGGGAAATGTTACTACAGTAGTTGATAGTCAGCACGCAGTTAAAACATTTAGTCGTGGACATTTAGATCTCAGCGGGAGGGTTTGTGCTGCTGCTGAACTCACAGTCACTGCACAAGACAATAGGTTGTAAACACAGAGAAATGAAAAATGCCACATCTGCTAAATTAGCTACGGAGACCGCAGGAGGCTGGGATCTCAAGGTCACATTTTTAATGCTCTTCATTGGATTTGATTCAGTTTTTTACACATTGCCACTTACTTACACATCACTTAAAGTAAGGATTAAGACCTGTAAGGATTAAGATGTAAGGATATGAAGGCAGGCAACAGTCAAAACAAAAGCAGGTTGGTTGGGCCACACATGCAACTTCAGAAATCCTAACTACATCCCTACTAAATTTGGTATTGTAATATATAAACAACAAAAGTCTTAGGTTGGCAGTTCTGCTTTAAACAGGATTTAAATGAATAATTATCATTTGGGCTTTGGTGCATCTGACTTAAATGTCTTATGCTGTTACTGCAGCTGTTGTGGGTCACGTCCGTCTATAATCATCATGATCAGCTACACCACTACATGAGGTAACTGAGTTGTAAGCCACAAGACCGTTAGGGCGTGTGCTTTCTCCAGCTCTTGCTGAGTCACATTTTTTCCCGAATGTTTAATTCCACTTGTAAACACTCACAATTCAAAACACTACTATCACAGCAGGCGGAGCTGGCCACGTAAATCCGGACAGAGTTGGACGAGCTTCCGGCTGACTGGTTCCAGCCTGAAATTCCTCTCCTTGTTCTTGGTCCCTCTCCAGTCTCACAGAGCCCTTCAGGGGTGTGTGGTACATTCCAACAGGGGAAAAACACACCAGGGGGAGGGACAAGCTGGAGGAGGAGGCAACACATCTCACACGTAACAGGCATAACGAATGTGGCCTGAGGACAGAGTCTAGTGGAAGTGACTCCATGGAGAGAGGAGGGACAATCCTTTAAGAGGATCAGGTTACAGCAGGCAATGAGGTCATTTCAGTGGTTGATGTTATTTAAGAAGAGTCTTACATCATGTTAGTTCATAAAAATTATATTTATGTGAAAATGTTTTACTTTGGAAAGCAGACAATTAGCTGTAATTATAGTGATAGACAACCAGTTTTATACAAAAGCATCTGGATAAGACTGTGAAACAGAAACAAGCTGCTTTAAAGATGAAAAGTAACAACGTACTGTGCTCAGGTACTGCATGTACTTGCACTACGTGTTTGTTAGCATTTTCAAGGATACCAATACGTTTATCATATTAATCTCCACAATGGTTAAAAGTAGCTCCACATTGAGGATGAATATACATTTGCTTTTTACTTATTTAAAAATGAAACAACTTCTTAATTTAGTAACAGTTGATGTAGTTTTTCGTTGTCTTCTGTTTTTACTGTATTCCGTTGTGTGTGCTGTTTTTCCCTGTTCATAATTTTAGCTCTATACACTGTCTTCCCAGAAGCCTCCCAGGACATGTAGCTGAATAAAGTTTATGTAGCTTTTTGTTAACGTGGGTGTTGCATTGTTGAAACGTGGTTTACTCACTACACTGGGAGGTGTTAACAGTTTTTGTCCCCGCTGTTTATAAAGAACAGTAGAAACTCCTCTGATGATACAGTAAAATACTATTATACTAGATTTCATGTACACATTTCTGACAATTACATCAAGAACTAAATGAATTTAGAAAGACTGATGTTATGGCAGGGCTTTGGAACTGGACTGTGTCGTACATTGTACATGGAAAACATATAGGTAGAAAAACTGTTGGCGTAAAATGCGTCATATTCCTTTATGTCCTAACGCAGAGGTAATAAAGATGTTCTTTCACAAAATGTGCTTAGCTTTTACGACTCTTAAGATGCAGGGTTAAAGGTCATCTTGCAACTGTGTTGAGTTTGGTGTGTTTCCTGACGCAAGACACACCTATGATTTACATAATCCCAACACCGTGACTGATAACTGCCTCTAAATCCCAACAACAATGTTGTTTCAAGTTTGTTCCTGACTGGCGTTGACCCAATCATGCAAAGCTTAGCTTATTCAAAACAAAAACTCTCCCTGTATTCATCAAGTACAGTCTGGCCTGTTTCTTACATAACCAGCTTAGACGACTCATTAACCGCACCAGGACTGCATGACTATAACTGGGACATTGGGCTGATTTTATAATGACTACAGCATGAACTGGATTGCAGGGTTTCCTCGACATACAGAGGTTTTGGAGTTTGATGCCACCCAGTGGTCACTTTCAAACATGATCTTTTGAACATGTGCTACCGCCTGAGATTTGTCACGTGAGGGCCAAGTCTCGTGTGGCCTTCAGCTGCCAACAGCGTCTGCAATGAACACCTGCAGGTTTGACATCTGAGAAGCTGCCTGGTGCCCTCATGTTCTAAGTGAACGGCACAGACTGGGTCATGTCTGACTACCCTGCCCTTACTGCATGTACTCCTCTGCCACCTGTGTAGCTTCAAATCTATTAATTTGAAGGCTAAAACGTTATTTCCTTTTATGTATTCCATACTGGTGTGAAGAAATTTTCAAATTCAGTAGAGAATCATTTTAATCCAACAACATAGCAATTTTTAAATGTACAGAAGGAAATCGTACAAATTTTACTTCAATAGAAAGAAATACAAGCTTCCTGGAATGATTTGAGATCGAATTGAAGTAGAAAAACAAAGACATCAACATAAACATACAGCTCTCTCTTAATACTGTGCTCTGATAAAATGAAGCGTTTAAGGAACAGTTTGCCTTAGAGACAAGATTCTTAGTTTAAACCTACAGTATGTGGCTAAAATAGATTAAAGTACTTAAATATAAAAATAGACTCTTTTCTGCATTTGTTCTTTAAGTTCTGTGCTGCAGTCTTCTTAGTGGACGGATGTGTTTGTCTTGCCCGTGTCCTTAGGTCCACAGTGGTCCATCAGTGGCACATCCGAGAGGTCATCTCTTTCTGTAGAAAACACAACCGCCACACAGTTCTGTGAGTTACAGCTACGTAGAAACTTGTACTACTTGTACTCGTACAAGTGTCATCAAAGATAAGCTGATAAGAAAACCTGAATATTGAGAAAGAACAATAAATGGGTTTGTACAAATAATCGAGTTAGATATTTTAACTGTGAATGAACATATTTGAAAAGTTAATACTGATTTGTAATAAGATAAAGATAATAAGTAGGTCACAACATCTAAACACTTATCTGTCTGAGCTTTGCTCATATAGGCCCAGTTCACAGTACTGGATATCCTACACATAAACAACCTAGGGTGGAGGAATCATAAATCAATTCATAATCAGCCCACAATCAATGTTACCCTGTAGCCTGTCAGTGTTGTGCAATGAAAAAAAAAAAACCCCAACATAATGTATGTTTCTATTATAACAGTTTCATTAAACAATTCATTACACTAAAGCAATGAAATCTAAAGTTAGTTTGGGAAACATACGGATTTGTATAAGAAGATCACTTTTTATACAAATCCGTATGTTTCCCAAACTAACTTAGTTAGTTTAATTTGTGGGTCATAAATGTTTGGTTTTTGCTTAGTTAAACCTCTTTTGTCGTGCCGTATTATCTGATATTGCAAACTGCAGCATGTGTTACAGTCGGTACCACACTAGTCCACCCCATGACTCTACTTTCTACTAGCAACTAGCTACAATATAGGTCACAGTTCACCCACTACTTGAGGTCTTGTAACCCCCATTAGCTTACAAGCAGGGCGTTGCAGAGAAACCAAATCTATGTCTGAGCTAAATGGATGAAGGAAGGTTTATGGCAGGTTTACTTTATAACTAACATATATCACTGAGAAAGAAATTAATGTCATATATTGTTATTAGATTCAGGTCAATGTTGACCTTAATAATCCAAATGCAAATTTGCATTAAAATAGATGCACCAAAATACTGTGGAGATTCTGACTCATCTAGGTCAGACTTCTACCCAAGTGCTAGTAAGGTCACATGTGGGGTTTCTGTTGCACCCAGCCACTATTTTCATATGCAGCGATTGAGCTTCTGGTAAAAGGTGAAATGTCTCAACCAAATTCAGTCGCTGCACCAAACACACGAACACTCGCACGTGGTCAAAGTGGTGTTCATTGACATATATCTAATATTTAATTCATGTCATAAAATAATCACTGTTTGCTGGTTTTTACCATGTTTTATCTCCAAATTATTACTTAATTAAACAGCTTCAGTTAAGTTCAGAGTTTTTTCTTAAAGCTCACCAGAGGCTCCAGCTCTTTGTGGTCCGTCAGGTTAAACTCAGTCACAAAATAATAGAAATGCTTGTAGCATGTATTGACGTGAGCCTCGGCACCCATCTGGCTCACACGGTCAAAGTGGTGGATGTAGACGTGGACAAACACCCGGAACAGACGAGACAAAATCTTCTTAGCCACCTGCATGAAGGTCTTAGGGAAGGGAGTACCTGCGAGTCAAACAGATGGACACGGGACAACACGGCAGTCAATCCATGAGGACCTTTGACTATTTGCTCTATAAAAGAAAAAATACATTTAAAATATCGATGTGTACAATAAATTGATTTGTAATGAACATTAACATGTTTGTCTTAAGGAGTCTGTTACATTGGACAAAAGCAATGGATTAAAACCAATATAAAACCAACACACGCAGTCATGTGCTGGATTTATTACATTATTTTGCTTTTAGTAATTTAATAATATGTTAGGAATCTGTTCCAGAGGACAGACATGTCCAAGGTCACTTCTATTTATATCCCTCTGTACATAGCCTGACCCATTTTAAATCCATTGCTTGGATTTTTCTGTAGTTAGTTCACACATGCACAGTGCAACAGACCGGGATAATCAGCAGCATAGACCACAGCAACAGAAGATAAACGAACAAATAATCTAACGAATGTGGCCTTACACACGCAACCTGATCTAATCTTTTATCTGAGAAACAATGGCCTTACATTTCATGACGTACCTCGTTTATCCGTGTTCCTTATGTGTTAAGAACTGTTATATTAACATGATAGTTTTTATTTATTTAAGGCGTTCATAAAGAGAGAATGCTAAATATTTGCATTTAAACAGGAAGATTTGTTTCTCTTCTGTCGCTGGAAAACATAATGAGAATTCTTCTTCGTCTCCATGTAGACCTCCTTTGACTTGGAATGGGCAATGATGACTTATAATAAAATCTTTGTTTTATTAGCTAACGTACAACCAGCAAGCAAGAGACCCAAACGTCTGTGGTCTATTCAGTCAGATTGTAGACACAAACCATCTGTGGCTCATCTCAGCACTTACCAACATTGGTGGGGAAGATGTTCTCATTGTTGATCTGTACCTCAATCCAATCCATAAGCAGACTCATGTACTTCGGAGCAGACAGCGCGGTCGGCCTCTTGTACTTGTTCTCATCCTGCCAGCGGTATTCATACTTGGGCCCACCAGACATGACAGGGCAGGACTGATCTGTGCAGGAGTCGCTGATGGTGCCATAAATGAGGTTGATGCGGTTGAAGAAGTCGACGACGTGCACGGCCACCCAGTCATTCAGGTCCTCACCGTGGGGCAGCTGCACTGCCTGCTTCAGGTCCAGCCCGGCGTTCAGAGATGCCTGGGCCTTCTTGTGCAACTCAAAGCGCTGTGTTCCGGGCTCGAACTTCCGCTTGGGCCGGAATGTCCTGTCTTTGTTGAAGACCTGTTTCAGGGCCATGGACATAGTTGCATGTGGGGACAGTGACTACGGATCTGCCTGACCGTTTCTGGTGACTTATTTATACTTGAAAAGGAGGCAATCAAAAGGTTTATGAAGAGCTGATGAGAGTTTCTGTGAACTGTTGTTTGTTTTGACCAGCACTGTGATTCTATGTTTAACAAAGATAGGGAGAGAGGGGAGAAAGAAAAAAAAAAAAGAAGAATTTGGTTAATGAATGTGCATTCACACAATCTGAAGCTGAAGTAAACAATATGCATAATGGAATAATGGATTAACTTCACTTATTTATTAACAAATACTGGTTGGGAAAGTTAAGCGCATGGATTGGTCAATTAACAAACAACTGGACTCATTCACTTACTTTGTTTTTCTAATATACTTCTGTGCTTTAATGATTCATTACACACAAAGTCAACATTAGATCATTTGACCGTTTTGCGATACAATTAAACCAAACCAATTAAGAATATCGTGATTTAAATAAACTACTTTTAAAAGAACTGTTACCGATGTAAATACACAGCAGCTGCAAGTTTGGGCCTAAACTTGCAGGAATGTGGCAAATAACCCACTGAACCTTCCTAAACCCGCACGGAGCTTAAATGTTAGTGATAATCTGGAGACAGGCACAACAGATGGAGGTCACGTCAAGATTAAATCATAAACGCGTGACACACCAACATAAAATCAATATTTGATTGACGATCAGTGCGAGCTTCGCCGCGTCTGCCACCGCACGGCCGCCGGAGGAGTCAACTCAAACCGGCCCCGGACCCAGTGAATCCACCTCCTGCCTCGTTGTCGCGGGTAAAAGTGGAGCCAGACGCGCTGCGTTAGTGATGAAAGTCTCCGAGCCAACACGAGTCATTTCCTATTTCACACTAATTCCGCCGTAAAACCAAGAACGCGCGGAATGACAATAAAACGCCGCTACAGACAGAACCGCATCCTACTGATTAAATACGGATCCGATGTGAACGTGTGCGTCCCCAGAATAATTCACACGAAACTTTGCGTCGTTTACAGCTTTATCCGACACAACGAGCAGATATAACGCGGCGCGCATGACGATTCCACCAAGTTCATCCGTGACGTGACAAGCTAACTCGGTGGAACTTGTTGCTTCCTAAAACAGCTAAACGGGCGAAATAGGCCCCGGCGAGCCGAGCCGATTTGAACCGGAACACTTCACGTCCAAAACGAAACCTTCTAAAAGCAGACATTGCAGCAGAACGGCCACCAAACGCGGATGAAATCGCGCAGTTCAAAGCCACTTTGCCGAACTTACTTGTTCCGCCTTCCTGTTCCGTCTGTTTCCTTCGATGTTTTACCAAAAATTACCAGATGGACGATCAATAGCTTTGGGTCAACAGAGTTCACAGGCTACATTATGGACGCATGGCGCAGGAAATGCCGTAGAAACGCTCATAATTCAATAATCGTGTCACTTTATTAAAGAAACTAGCGCCTGACTCCTCCCTGCGAGACGAAAAGTATACCAGAGTGAAGCTGGACGCAGCCGGTAAGCACATCCGGATAAGCTTTTCAAAATAGTAACACACCCTCGTAAGTTTGCACAGCAACGCCAGTATTTTTACTTTTATTCGATGTTTATTACGATGGCGTCAAAAGAAAAACACAACTAGAAAGTACAATGGTTACAAAAGACCCCCAGCAATATATAACATCTGTACAGCTCCTAATCTTTGCGTTTTAACTGCTACCAAACTCTCAATACCCACGTGTAAGCACGAATACTTGCTTAGTACTACCACTGATATATAGTCAGTAGATGCGTAATATGAGGAAAAAACAGCTTGTGGAGATTGCGCTCATTAATACTACTCCCAGCGTGTTCGCCTTTATTTTGAAGCGTAATCCATTAACTTCCGGTGTGTGTGTCTTTGCCTGTTGCTACTGAGTTCTTCCTTGGATGCAGTGACAGGGGGCAGTAAACTACAATCCAGCAGATTTTAATGAGTGTAAAACAGTGTTTAAATAAACATTGTTTTGTTTTTTTAATATAAAGTGATCTTGGTCTACTCTGTATGATTATCCGGTTCTCAGATTGTACACATGCTCTTATCACAGGTGGATTATGAGGTTGCACAAAACACTGTTTGTAGTTTTGTGCCTTGTTGCCAGTTTGTTCCCTTTTAGGAGTATTTTGTACTCTACAGCTTTTTTGGCCTCTGTAGTCAGTTGTAGCTGCTTTTTCTCTGACTTGACACACTGGGCCCACAGGGTTGTGTAGTCTACAAATAACCTGCATGTGATTGCCATGAAGATTAAGACAACACAACAAGACACGTGTGCTTGGTTTTCAGAATACTGCTTTAAATCGCTAACAGGCAGCTTGAAATCACACATGATGACAAAATACACTTGAAATAACATAAAAATATATTTTAAAAAAACTATGAAACTGCTCTTAGGCATGATGATGGTGGCAGATTACAATAAAAACAACTTGTACATGTACCATTTGCTACTCCAAAGACCAGGATGGAGAATAGTGTGAAGACATCACACTTAACATTCAGATCCACTTCCCAGGCTGACGTACAAATGCACATTTATTGTCACTCGGGTCTGTTGAGACGTATCAGCGCTGTAGCTGAAGCCGGTCAGTGTCCACTGTTCATTAAAAGCTCTTTGTTTGCTTGTCTAATGGCAAGTTGAAAGGATTCTTTGTGCAGCACTAGGACTGAACGCGCCTTGTTTCTGCCCACTAGAAAGGCTCAGCGGCTGCTGCAGCCTCCTCAGGCTTGGCTTTGTTTGATATGGAGTAATGGTACGACCTCATGGACTCCTCAACCTTCTTGAAATCTGGACGATCTTCGTGTCTAGTAAAAAAGGAGAGAGACAGTTAGAAGGATGACCAGACATGTCTCCCAGGAGACTTAAACGTAAAAATGCCTCGTTGTCAAAACGAATCAAACAAAATCATGCCATAAAATACAGTGAATTAAACTTTTTGCCAAATATGTCTTCACATCATTAAAAAGTCTTAAACTCGCACACTGCTGGAAAATCCAGATTTGCAAATGACCTGTATCGTAACGGGTTTGCGGACCACGTCACCATAAATTGAGTCAAAAAGAAAATGAGGTTCTCACTTGTACGTCCAGCACTCGTTCATCACCGCGTACATTCGCTCTGGACACGCTGCTGGACACTCCATGCGTTGGCCGGCGTCAATGAAGCGCATCACGTCCGGGCCTTTCATTTTCTGGACATTGTAATCGCATTGTTTGTCTGGTGCCAAACGGAATTCTAGTCATTTTGTGATCCAGCTGATTTTGCCTGATACAGTACCTTGTACGGCTTCCCTCCGTAGGAGAAGGCCTCCCACATGGTGACGCCAAAGCTCCACACGTCGCTTTTACTGGAGAATTTGTGGAAGTTTATACATTCTGGGGCGTACCATTTCAAAGGCCATTTACCTGCAGTTCGAGCCTGTGTCCAACAACAAGCCACATGTTAGGAAGTCAAATAATACTGTTAGTATTTGTATGAAACATCATAATGACTGACCCGCCTAAACCCCTTATGAGTACCTTGTAGTAGTTGTCGTCAGCTCCCAGGGCCTTGGACAGTCCAAAGTCACTGATTTTGGCGAACTGTTGGTTGACCAGAAGAACGTTACGAGCTGCTAAGTCTCTGTGCACAAAGTTCTTCTCCTCCAGATACTTCATCCCCATCGACACCTGGTGCATCAGGTTGACGATGTTCTCCACGGTTACAGTATCTCTGTGAGGGAAACAGTGATGGTGACAGATTCATAACAGAAGAAGCTGCATAACAATAGGAGACGTAGCAGACTTTGCAAACTGTAAACCCAGCATGAATCTGAAAGTGAGGCTAAATTTAAATAAAGCAGTTGTAATGTTGACACACAGGCGACAACTCGTCATGAGGCCACTGTGACTTTCATACAGCATATGAGCAACAGCTGGCTTTAATTGAACTTAAGGAAGCGAGTCTTACTAAAGTGAGATAACTGACCTAATAGAAACAACGAAACACTGACAGCTTAAAGTGAAACATCAGAAACACCAGTAAAGTCAACTGACCCAGATCATCCTGCTTTACGACCGTGCTTATACCAAAATGCGCCACCAGGAGGTGCTAAAGTACATTTTTCTAGACAAAACTTTTCAGATTTTCGCTTTTATGTTTATGTTGCTTATGGCTAATAAATGGGTTGTGTTGTGTCATGCTGACAACATGTTGCTCATACAGCCATTTGTGATTAAATGTGTTTGAATGCCCCTGACACCTCTTCCTCGGTCACCAGATGTCTCTGTCGCACTGCCTGCAGTCTCAGCTCACCTGGCCTGTGCTTGTGGACTAGAGCCATGAGGCCAGATCCCAGTTTCCAAAAATCTGTAATCGCGCCATCTTGAACTCACTTATTGCTGGAGAGGTACTTGTTGAGCGGCCCAGCAGACGCCATCTCCATAACCAGCATCAGACTGTCGGAGCTGCAGAGGCCCAGCATGCGGACGATGAAGGGGTTGTCCAGCTGGTACATGATCTCCGCTTCTCTCATCATCTCCTCCTTCACCAGTTTCTCATTGTCGTTCTTCAGCACTTTGACGGCCACGTCTACTTGACCCCTGAAATGCATACGTTTGGTTGAATATCCAATACAAGGAACTGCTGGATGAAGTAGTTTAATGTCCTTTGTGTTCAGTGTGTCTCTTTATCATTTCAGCTCTTACGAGTCAGTATGAAGGACTCCCTTCTTCACACAGCCAAAGTTCCCAGAGCCGAGCTCCACCTCGTCCATCAGCAGCTGAGACCTCTTGATGTTAAATCTCTTCACATCGTTGGGGTTGTGGTACGGGTTGAACACGTTGCTGTCCATGGGCAGAGGTTCGCGTTCTGGTGCTTTGGAGGCTCCTGCAACAGCTGAGGAGAGCACACACACCCCATGGGAGTAAGAGCCCACTATTGTATGTTAAAGCTAAAGCGATGTGGATTTAATCACTTTAATATTTAAAGCCACATAGGATCCATGTAGAAACTGTAATGCATCATGTAAAGCGGTGGAGTGCTACAATGTTTAATATACACATATACAAGTGCACACTGATATTTATTACACTCTATGATTTGTTTGCATTTTAAAGATCTTTCAACGTAGTTATAAATGTGTTTCTGTGGTTCCTATTTTCACCATAAAAGCCTTTAATACATAAATAAATGAATTTGCTGTTTATACATATCATAGAACATCTAATTAAATGTGTTTTACATAATGTACCAGTTACTGTAAAGTGCTGTAGCTGCTGTACTTCGGATGACTAACCTTGAGGTGGCGGTGTGTATTTATTTGCGGCATTCCGCCTCTGAAAGAGTTTAAGTCAAATTATTCTCAATCAAACATTATTCTGATTAAAACAGGTGCAGGACATTGTCAGTACTCACATTTGGAGGAAGGCTGGGTGTCTCTGAAAGGACAAATTAGAGTGATATGAATTTATTAAACAAGCTGAAGATACAACTGAACAATTAGTATAATTTTGAAAATGTTTTTCTATGAATAAAAAGCATTGACATGACTGAGAAGAGGAAATAAGATGTTCAGTACTTTCAGCAGCTTTGCCGTTAACACACTCCTCCGTGAGAACAGTCACCAAGCCATCAGGTTTCATCTTCAGGTACTCAACTAGCTGAGATTGATTGAGATTAATTGTCATAAAAAGGGCTGCATATAAAATGCTACATAAATGAAACAGCAGCCGATGTGCTGGAGGATCTACCTGCCAGATTGTGTCAAACTTTGTTCCCTCTGGCATGCAGTACTTCCCTGACTTGTCCTGCAGGATCTGATAGTGGTACACAGTTTTTCCATAGACAACAGAGAGAGCAAAGCTGCCCGACTCCTCTCTGTCTCTCACTCTGGAAGCAACAGCGAAACAAAGATAACGCTTGATTTAAAAGAAAAAAGAAGGAGAAAGTGAGGAGTTTTGTGCACCAAGCTTGAGCAACTTACAGGAACTTGCCGTCGGGTTGCGCTCCGGAGTAGAGCCGCCTCTCTCCTTCGTGCCGGTTGATTTTACCGTGGTACCAGCGCATCTTCTCGTGGGCTGTAGTGGCGATCAGCTTCTCCAGCTGAGGAGCTTGACTGATGATGGCCTGCTCCATGGCTGCTCCCTGACCAGACACACATGAATTAATATATTCTCTATGTATTATAATAATACATCACATTGTAGGTTGGCTTGAATGCTGTGGGCATGGCCACATACACTGTTTAGAAGTGTGATGTGAGCCACTAGGAACCTGATTCAAATCCAAAGTCTTGTTATGTAATGATTTACATTCTTAATGTAAATTATTCCCAAATGTTTTATGTAGCACCAAATCAAATCCCTCTCCTTACAGTTTACAACGTAGATTTAGGACCTAAGTGTAAAATATAGAATCACAGAGGAACCCAAGAAATCCCACGAGCAGCAGTGGTCAACAGTCGAGAGGAAGAAATACTCCGAATGGTAGATTCCACCAGCGATGAAGGTTACTGGTCTAATAGACTGTAACAGGAGACTGAAGTTAAACTTTAGAACATCATGTAAGTAAGTAGATGTGTTTGGGGATCAGTAAAACAAAAGAGCATAACCTAAACGCACATCCTGAGTCTGTGTCTGTATTTGATTTATTCTGGCTCCTCCTATTTCAGTTTAGGTTTAAAGTTTAAACCGTTGTCTCTGATTTTTAGGTGTGTGGGAATGTAATAATCCAGATCACATCAACACCTTGTGGTCAGATTGTACGAGTTCTGTTTTTGGTTGACTTCACTCAAAATACAATTTTTTATTCTGAATATTTAAAAAATACGTTTTAAGTCAGTTTATATATTAATACACATTTGATCATATTCCATAAAGAGATCATGAGCACGGTTAAGGCTGTGTACTATCAGAATGCAGGGCCTCACCTCCAGGCCCCAGGTCTGCCTCACATACTCCCTCAGCATGTTTTCTCTCAGGCTGTCAAAGACGCCGGGTCGGATCGCCGTGTCCGCGCCGCGCAGACAAGGTTTCCTCAGGGTGCACACCAGTCCATCAGGATCCTTGCTGTAGAATTCACACAGCTCTGCAGGGCCACAGTGAGGCTTCCCTCCTTGGATGCAATAAGTCCCATTGAGCTGCTTCTCTATGGTGTAGTGGTGAAACTCTAGGTTCCACACGACAGAGAGGACGTAGCCTCCCAGGCTGCGGAGACACTGCCGCAGCAAGAAGAGGCCGTCGGCCATCCCAGCCAGCTTGAGGTGCTGCTCGGCGTCAGAGCGACTGATGCTGCCGTAGAAGAAAGGCAGGTCCATCGCAGGGTCAGTGGACATGGTGGAACCTCGGGGTGGACTTCGGCTTGGAGTCCTGGGTGGAGCGAAGGAACTAGAGAGATAGAAGGGAATGAAACGAAGCAGGACAAGGGTTTAAATTCAGCGTGTGGCCTTTCAACATTTCAAACAACATTCATTTTACCTCCCGTATGACCTGACCTCTGCTGTGTTTCTTCTGCGCTGCAAACTGACAATTTAGATTCAGGATTAGAGCTCTGTGTAGCCGAACTGCCAAAATCCACCCAAGCGCCCACACTTTGAGACTGCATGAAGCTTGCAGATTAACAAACTGATGACAAAGCCACAACAGGAAGTCACAGTCCGCCCTCACAGCCTCCATTCTCCAGCATCTTGCTCTTCCGTTAAACAGGTGCTTTTGGTTCTAGATCATTCCCTCTGCTGTAGAAAAATGTCCCTTTTTAGGATGAAAACAGTTTACCCCAGTAACTGGGTACAATTGCTGCCACATGCACAATTGAGTTGTGCCTGTTAGCAGCCTGACTAGAAAGGCTCTGTGCTGAAGCAAAGACTTTCAGATAAGATTAAAATCACACTGGTTTGATTGCACCGTGGAACAATTAGGTGAAAGTAGATGGAAAACGCCTGTAGCTGTTTATAACCGAAACTGACAACTGACAACTAAGCAAATCATCTGAATACACATAGTTCAGTAGGAGGTCTGAGACGTTATGACTGGAAATAAGAGAGAAAAAAGAAAGTAGTAGTACGAACTATAAGAATTATTTAGAACATCATCAGATTATTATTAAACTGCTTGTTTAGACTGACAGTTATCGTGAGTGGGATCATCATAACATGGTATAAAATCACAGGGAGAAGCGCGAAAACCTCCGCTTCTTGGCTACACACCTGTGTCGCTGCCCACATTCACAGTGGACAACCAAGCACAAGTGCCACAGAGGAGAAAGAAGACACCACTGTGGCCTGGCCCCTACTTCACCACAACAAAGACCCCCAGAAGCTGTGATGTGGACGAGCAGTGATGCACCAGCACAAGTGTAAAATGACATCGACAGACGTATCTGTGAGAACTGGTCTGTGTATTCGCTTTTTAAGCCACACTACACTGGAAATTGGACTATTACTTGAATAATTGAAGTATTCCTGCTTATACTTCACAAGCCCTTTAAACTGACTGCACGTAAGTGTGGAGTCATCTATTCACTTTTACAGTCTATCCAGACAAACCACTGTGTTTCTGTATCTCTGTTGTTTTTTCATTTTGTCAAATAAGCCAAAACGAGTCATTTATGCAGTTTCAACCTTCTCACATGTAAAGTTTTCCTCCTTTGCCCATTTAAGATGAAAATGAATTGAACATTGTTCAATTTTAGATTCTTAGTTCAACTGTAACAGACCTTTTTTAACCACTGGGTGACACTCTGGCTAGTTTAACGCCAGACGAATGTGAAAATATTCACAGAGCAACACACAATTAATTAGTGGCGTTTCCCAGCAGTGTGAATTCATCACTGTGATACTACTTTAGAGTTAAACTGAAACAAAAAGTCAATTTTAGTATAAAGTAACACACACCGTGACAAGAATATTAGTCACGTTGCCATAATATATGACATGTCCAAACTAACCAAAACACTGACAGTTTTCCAGCAACGGCAGCAGCAGCCAAGTCTCAAATCACATTTTTATGTTTTCTCTTCTGTGCTTATACAGCATGGGCCACAGACGCAGGGTGACAAAAGACGAGGTGACACATGACGCAGTTCCTGATCCGGCTTTGAACCCACAGTGTTGCGTGGTGTCTTTCATACCAAGACTCTAGAGTGCAGGGCATAAATCCCTGTCTTCACTACAACATTTTTCAAATGAGGGTTTGCAGAGAAATCAGACCGTGACCCAGAGAGCAGTGGAAAAAGCCTTGTGAGTCACTGTTTTCGGCAAGAGGAGGAGCACGTAACTGACATCTGCCAAAGCCTACAGACTTTTTACTCCTTCGCAAAGAAGACGCGAGTGCAAATGGTTCCTGGCTTGATTTAGATCCTCTGGGTCCTCTCAGGTGTGAAATAGATGGAATCAAACACAAAGCAACAACCTGATTGTGTTTGTCGTCTGGTCAAACACTTCTAATTGGGAGAGAAATGGCTGTCCCAGATTATCAGTCTTTAAGGCAGAGGCTCTGAGGGAACGGGAGGTATTTTTACAACTTCACAGAACACATCACAGTCCAAAAACAGTTTGTTCTGCTCACCTGGTAACCGTACTACACATAAAGTACAGCTGAGGCTGATAGTGAGGCTACTAGTAGCTTGGTTGGTGATAAATGCAGGTATTGGACCTGCACTGAAGTCAAAGGAAGCAGGATTCACTCCCTGGGGACAGGACATGTGGAGTTTCTGGCAATCAGTCCAGTGGTTGTGGATCAGAAATGAATGCAAAGCACCTGCTAATATTATTCAATCTACAGAAGACATTTACATCTTCCAGCGTGTTGCTCCTGGATTTTAGACCCCTTGTGCAAATCTAGTTTTAACTCCTGAGTTGTTTTGATTTGTTTGTTGCTCATTTGTTGTAAAGTTGTGTCTGTCTGTCAGGAAAGGTCACCTCAGCAGGGCAGGAATCAGTGAATCCAAATAGAAATAAATATGTTGCAGTTTCTGTTTTGTCTCTGTTTGTAATTCATTTTCTGTCAAAGAGTGACTCATCGTCTCTACAGCAGAGTTCTGGTAGGTTTCTGGGCGCCTTGGTAAATTATTAACCTTGCCTGTGCTGTGTTTGTTGGCCGCGGATGAGTAGGTGTCATATCAAATGAGCTTTTTTGCTCTTCTAAATGATATGTGTTATTAACGCCGCCATGATGTCAACGATTCCGCTCAGCTCTCTGAGAAGCACAAGCTGTGTTTTCAGTCGACTGTGTGGTTCACATCAAATCAGCAGCGATAGCCATTCAGCCATTAGTGCTATTTTAGGTGGTGATTATTTTGGATTGCGCTATGAGGAAGTTAACGTGCAGTTACATAACTGAAAAACATTCCTTGATGCATACATCAACCTTTAGGTCCATGTAGGCAGCAGCTGACAGACTATGTGTCCATTAACCCTCAGTCATCAAACAACTTCGGCCCGAACTTTCTTTAAATGATGATTTATGACCAACTAAATGCGTCGGTGGGGCTGAATGAGTGACTTATCTACATATCAGATCAGTGGCCCGAATGCCACGGACTCAGCATAATTTCCGGCATCGGTGGAAACAATTCACATTTAGATAAACAGCTTCCATGTTTATCTCTCAAACTAAAATGGACGAGTATATATTTAAAGCTGAATATTAAACAAAGATTTAAGCCAAGTAACATTTCAAAACCTGCTTCCTACCAACTTAAAGTGATACAAGCAAGGTCTAATTTCAAACAGCATTTCACTGTACATTAACAGAACAATCTGAACATAACAGTCCTGGGCCTTTCAGCCCGATATCGTCTGACTGCGGCTGGAACATTTTGCAGATACGCTTCGCTCAGGAACCAAAAATACATCCAGTAATTTCCAGAAAAGTTATAAGCGATAAAAGACACACACGGAGCTCTTGGGTGTGTTAAACCCTGGCCATTTTTGGTTTTCTATTCACAGGCACAATGAAAGCAGCTATTTATATTTTGTATGTAGTCTCTACTTTTGTAAGCCAGAACAAAAATGCCTCAATCCAACTGTGGCACACACTCACTTTTCTTCTTCTTCTTTTTTTTTTTTACAGACCAGACACAGCTGTGGAAAAACACTCACTTTAACTTATGAGTTTTGAAGCAGATGCGTAAATTGAACAGATCAAAGAACATAAGAGCATTTACAGACTCAGTTCAGATTAAACTTTAAAAACTTCCTTTAACTACAAACACAACTAAGATATTGTGTTAAACTAAAACATTAAACCAAGTGTGTGATGCTGCAGAGAAAAACTGAATATGAACAAGTTAGATTTCAAACCATGATATCACTTTCATACAGGTTTGCCTCAGGCCCGGTGCAGCTTCAATAATTTCTTTATCTACACCATTTTATATTTTCTCAGTTTTCTCCAAGTGTAATCTAACAATTACAGGAATCAGATGCAATAACTTACGTTTTACTGCTTCACTGCAGAGCGACGTTGTTGCTTCAGAGACACAGTTCTATCTCTTTATCTGGCAACCGGGTGAGGTGCTGCACACAAGTGTGGGTTAGAGACAATGAGGCACAAACCCGCACACATTGTCACACACCTATACGCAAAGGGAAACGCACACACAGCCATCTGAACTCAATAGGTCCTTATAGGCCGGTTACAAACTGTGGAGAACCATGACTGGATCCACAAGAAAGGAATTTGTTTTGGGGAAAGGCTCTTATTTGTTTTCTTGCCAGGAGTTAAATGAAAAGATTCAACACTTGTGCCTTTGTGTTAAATATCACACTTCACAATGTGAAAGTAACAAACTCCACCTAATGGCGCCTTTAGGTTCGACTATAAACACCTTTAATCTCAAATATTGCAAGAGACCTGTGAGCCGTCACACACAGGTATAGATGGTTTGTGTTTCCTGTCCTTGAATGAAGCCAAGTTTATGTGTTTTATTTACAAATATAATTTTGGTTTATTGTTGAGATGACATATTACAGCCAGGACTCAGTTAGCATGAGGATTTATTCTATTTTTAATAAATAAAATAACAAAGTGCTGGTCTACAGTATTTGATAGACATGTTTATCGTTGTTTTATTTTAGATACATGTTGCCTTGTTTCCAGTCTTCCAGAGGCAGATAAATCTAAATTATAGGCCACATTTTCCAAAACTAGAGGCTGATGCTGTATTTGAACAGATCCAGTCATAAACTAACAATCTTAGTGATGTTGTATATTGACAACAACACGTTAGTTACAAAATAACCATATGCTCAACACACACACACACACACACACACACACACACACACACACACACACACACACACACACACACACACACACACACACACACACACACACACACCACCCCCACCTCACCGGCTGCAGCTGCTTCCTCGGATCCGGAGATAACTCAGCGAATCAGCCAATCAGCAGGCTCCCCCTGAGTGAAGTCGCCCACAATAAAACCAGAGGGGACGATGTGGGACTTCAAAATAAAATGCCAAGAAACTCTGGTCACGAATGGTTCAACAAGATATCTACGTGTATAAATACTGTTGATCTTGAAATTCAAGAGGCGTTTGTGCAGAAAACCTCGCTGCTTTTCAATGGCACCAGTATAACGTTTTGACAGTAAAATCCAATGTGATTCTGTGCCTTTAAGGTTGCACCTGTTTCTGGAGTAATAATAAACATTTAACACCTAGTTCAGTCTCCGGCATTACCACCAAGTAATCAAGCATTTTCATCAATTCTTTAATCAGATGCATCTTCAAGCCATCCTGCTGCATAGTGTCACCAAATGATGCCTTGCCCAAAGGCAGAGAATGTGCTAGCAATTGGTAGATTGATGGAGAATATGCAGTTATGTTTTATTCCACAAATACATACTCTCATGCTTTGTAAGACTGAGGGATCGAACAAAGAACGTTCAGCGTCACCAGTGAAGCCGTTCGCTACCCTTATTGTGAAAGCCAAACCGGAAGTCCATCGTCGCCCCTCAGCACGCTTGACGTAAGGTCTTATTTCTCTGGCTGGTGGAAGTGGAAGAAGTTGAGTCTCCTCTGTGACCGGCGCCGCCTCCGCCTCAGCTGCGCTACCGAGGACCCGGGACGAACTCCCGGCGGAGACTTGCTGCGAGCAGGACGCGCTGAGGTAGGTGACCGAGTTTCCATCCAGCCTGACACGACACATGCAACCGGCTGCTGCTCGCAGTTCTCCCAGTGATCCCGCTGCAGGGGCTTTGGATGCCGCCTCTATGCGCTCTGTGTGTCTATACATTTGGTTTTGTTCTTGCATGAGTCGTGACATGCACCTGTGCGGGGTCAACGTGGTCCTGCTGCATCGACTGCGTCCTCAAATCCACTGTTCACCTCGGGATCTGTGGGAAGGCGCGTGTGTGAGCGCGCGCGCGCGTGAGTGCGGCTGATCGAGTGCATTACTGCCCTATAGTGTAATTTCTTACAACACGTGTACCATTTCATAAGAATGACAGGTATTGTAGGGGTTGCAGCTCCTCTGTTACATGGCCAGACGTGTTTTCATTAGTTGAATGACACGTGTGCACTTGCTTCTGTGTTCTCTCACCGAGCAGCATAAATGAT
The DNA here is from genome assembly GCA_030770545.1 of Macropodus opercularis. Classification (NCBI taxonomy): domain Eukaryota; kingdom Metazoa; phylum Chordata; class Actinopteri; order Anabantiformes; family Osphronemidae; genus Macropodus; species Macropodus opercularis. The sequence goes on from CM061092.1 coordinate 7,098,403, forward strand.
GGATGAGTCCTTTTATGTGCTGAGGATCTCGTTTCTGTGATGCATTGGTGATGCTTGTGCAGCATCATTTGTTTTTATTACTTGTGGCAAATGCATCCTGTCATTATTTGCGATAGAGATGCTGACACTGGTCTCGGTGCCGTAACCCTGCTTATCTGCAGATGAGCGGCACAGATACTACACCAGTGTCATCCTTATCCCAAATGTTAGGATTAATGGCACCTTAAACCTAAAACACTGAAGTCAGAACACTGTTCAACTACAAACTGTATTAATGCTGGTTTTGTTATTCCACTAACCCCAATAAGGTCAGTAATGGTGATTAAAGATTACACAAGAGACAGAAAGTTAATGAACCAATCATCTCTGAAACGCCCGACGGCTCCATCTTATCACATACGAGTGTCTGGTAGTGTTTTATTATTTAGTTCTGTAGCCAACCGTAAGGCTGATGAACGCTGCACAGAAACCAACATGTGATGCACGACAGAAAGTGCCAACCTTCCACTAACCATCTGTTCTCTGCGCTGGCCGACTCGCAACATGTCGAGTCAGCTCCGTGTCTCACTAAATATTGTTTCAGACTCGAGAGGCACATTTTCGGTGTTAGAGGAGTACATCCGAGGTTCTCCGGCCTGTTTATGTTCCCACTTTTCATCTGCACGCTGTTTATTTGGGGAAAGTTGAGAAAGGAATGCCTGCCTCTCTCCTTTCTCTGTCTTCGTGCCAGACGCAGAGTTTAGTCTGAGATGTATCCCCTGGTTCTTTGTATTCGTTCTATCACCTGTTCAGGGTTTCATTTGGAAATCTGAGCTGATTCAGACTGAATGGCAGCATCTGACTGGTGACATTGATCATATGGACCCTGCAGCCGTATGGCAGTTTAATGAAGTAATAAACTCCAACTAAAGCTGATTCATGAGCTACCCCCTGATCAAAGTGGTGTGTGTGTGTGAGATAGCGGGTGGGGGAGTGCTAGACTCAAAGCTAAACTGAGGGACACTTAGCATCTGTTCGCTCCGCACAGCCTTTACTCTGAGCCGGTCATATGGCTTTGATTAGTGTGCTAGTTTTCGGATAGCTCCACTCACCCTGGCAGCAGTAGAGACAAGGACAGCATAGTTAGCTCCAGTGTTTAGGAGATAAAAAGAAGAAAACTCACTGCACATCCTTTTACACCACATGAAAAGCACCAGTCAGTGCTCACTAGTGGACGTGAGGACGATGAAACGACTTGTCAAATCACTTCTGTGTCCACTGGCTTGATTGCATTGCAAATTTGGCCCAGCCTTATATTCCCACCTAATTATCCTGAGCCGTCCAAATGTTCGCTCTCTTGTTATAACAACGACCCTTTTCTTCTCCCCTCCCTCTTTTCTCTTCTGCAAATTGTGATTGAGTTGGAAACTCTGTCTGCAGCTCCCACCACTTTCTCCTGTGGCCGTGATTGCAGCTATATGGCTCGATGTTCCCTGTTCATCCAAGCAAAACACTGAGCCGAGAGTCGGCGTGCGTGCTCGTCTGGCCTGCTGACAAACATGTGTTTTTTATTGTGCAAAAGTGATACAGCCCAGAGGGGAAAGTTTTGCACAACAGACCACGGAAGATGTACGACACCATCACCTCGGCAAGACAGCTTGCTCTTAATTTAGCTTCATTTCAGTGCGGTTTATGCCGGAGCAATAATTTACAGAGAGGGCAGCACATGCGTGTTGTTGTGGGGATCTTTTGAAGGCTGTTCACAAATCTTAATAAGCAGCGTTGCTTAAAACGCATCGGGGGACAGCGTTGAGTCGGTGCAGTCTCTTCCCCAGTCTCTGGTTTAAATCAACAAGGGGAGAGTTAGCGGTAATGAAAAGCGCTTGATATCGAGCTGCAAGTTTAATAACCCCACAATAAATCGAGAGCAGGAGCAGAAGAAGTAATGAAAATGGAGGAGAGTTTGGCTTGTGCAGGAAATGACTGGGAGAAGGCCTGAGGGAGGGGAAGAGAGCGAATTCAGTTGTTCCACGTATGAGGGAAGCTGCAGAAGTACAAAGACCCCTTAGTGTTTTTAAGCGAGCTCCACGTTTACTGTACCTATTGCTGTTTCAAATTAAACGAGAGGCACATCCTTTCACTCGTTCCTCCACTCAGTCCAGGGTAATAACACTCAAGAATGGCTCTCCCAGCTGCTCTGAACCGCTTACAACTCTTGTCTCTCTCTTGCTCCCCTTGGGCCTTGCACTCGTTTTTCTTTCCTCCTTTTCCCTCCTCTTCAGGAGGCAACTTGTTCCCCCTGCTCTCGTCACCAAAAGGTTTCCCATCTGCTTCCGATTACCTTTGGCTGCAGTTGGTTAGCCGCCAGCCATCTGGGCCAGTGTGGCGTCTCAGCTCGCTCCTCTCTCCCCAGACGGGTCTCTGAGAGAGGGATGGAGGGGAGGGGAGAGAGGGACACGAGTGAACTGGGTGGGCAGAGTCGGCTGGGGGATAGCAGGGCTGGGTTTTCGCTGACAATGCAGTCCAAAGACAGGAAACGACGAAGTCATTTTTCATTGTTAATACACCAAAGACTTGCTGCATGTTGGTCTTTAACTAAACAAATTAACTTAAAAATGAATGCTCCTCAAATTTCAAGGAACTCGGGTTTATTTATAGCACACAACGGTTCAATTAGCAGAGCGGGTCGTGGTGTTTGGCCTCCTAAACTGTTCATCACACAACGTTACTATAACCTTCTTTTCAGTTTCAGTTGTTATTCTCTCCTTTATTCCTGGTGCATGGAAACAATCATTAACACCTGCTAAGTGAGACACGTTATGAATTTGATAGACTGCAACCTAAATTATTTAACTCAGCAGCTTAAGTCTGGTGGAGCCGTCTTGCAACTGATTCTACTTTAACATAATGTGATGATGTTCAGCTATTGGTGAAGTTGTTTGGGCTCAGTGTAAAGCGTAAGAACCATTATAACCAGTATGTAGTCCAGTCTGGCTACTGGCGCTTCAGCTGAGACCTTCATACCCGTATATAGTCATTAATGGAAGAAATAAGAAATTGAAATTCACCATGTTTCAGCGTTACATAATTTAAACAATTGCAATTATTTATAATATGTGGTTATGTCTTCCATTTTTTCCCAAATATTTATATCTGTATGTCCTCAGAAACACAGTACTGGCCAGACTCCCATTGTTACTGTACTCATGGAGATGTAAACTGGCTTCATATGGACAGTCATGCCATCAGTCTGCTTACCAGGACGCCGGCCAATTAGTAGGCTGTACAGTCAGGCAGCCAGCCAGCAAGTCACTCAGCCATACGCTGAACCACTACAGCCAGCCAGCGTAGCGGTGATGGCAACCTGCTGCTCCTCTCAAATTGGCTCATTTTACCCCCAGAGCCTCTGACATAATACCCACTTCAAGCTCTGTTTGGGCATTAACGCAGCTTTTTACAACATCAATGGCTTCCTTTGTGTCGTGTTTAAAGTCCTTCCGGTGGGCAGGCACCATAAAGAGTGGGGCCTGAGGGCCCCCAAGGTTGGGACCTGCTGTTGTCTCTGGTCATCGGAGTGAAAGGCAGAGTGTTTGCCCTTTGCCAAAGCTAAGATTGATTAGCTTAGGAGAGAACGCGGGACTGGGCGTCTTTCACTGGATGCTGAATATGAACTGGGCAGGTTTGTCTTGCTGCTAGACTGTGACTGCATGGGTCAGTGGGATCTCATGCTCTCTCTCTCTCTCTCCGTCTGTGCTTCACTATGTTCTGTCCTCGTTGAGTCTAAATCAGTCTCTCGCCTCCCTTTCACCCCTTTTGCTGACTTCCTCTTCTACTCACTGAGCGGTTTCCCGTCTACAGGGCCACACAGAGGAGTCCAAACCTACCATCGATGCCTGACCCCCTTGGGAAATCCAATCCAATTACTTGTGTGAGGGCGTCTCCAGGATTCGGCACCGCTCCCTGACTGACACACTGTAGAGGCTATGTCCGTCTGAACCCGCAGCCTGTTCTGCAGCCATGGCCCCACAGAGCGCTGAGCCGTCCCACTGCTAGGCAACGGGGCATCTGATAGGGCAGGAGACATGTTGGGACAGACACCCGGTGACCACTGCACTGAATTCTGTTACTATAGCGACTACTGTAGTAACCATGGAAATGCTATGGAGGACTGGTTTGGTCTGCACTGTCATCGTCGTCATGGCTGCCAGCAAGGTCGCTGGAGGTCACACAGATGAGTCTGCTCAAACACAAGGTGAGATGGAACAAATTATTAACAGATTATTATTATTATTATTATTATCATCATCATCAACAATTCACTACTGACCATATGGGAGATTAAATTCACAGTATTATAATATAATAAAATATCCAGTCATGTCAACAGTCCACAACCAAATAAAAGCAATGTTCACATTTGAGAGTTTTTTATTGTTACATTCAAAAGCTTTAACCCTGACTTTACTTAGTTTGACCTCATCAAAGACTGAGAAAAGCAGAATTTCTGACTAAGAGGATGAGACACACGCTCACTATGTCTACTGTTAAGTTATAATCCTATTACAATTCTATAGTTACTGGACAATAATCCTATTGTTATTATAGCATGTGTTCCCCCTTTGTGTCCCACCCTTGTGTGGAGCGGCTCTAAAGCCATGTTGCATAATATAAGTTCAACCTGGGTTTGTACAACAGAAGGTTCTCCTCCTTTTTTTGTCCAGAGGACATGGGGCTGGTTTATGAAAGAAAATTTGATTCTTTGGACCCCAGAACTGTTTTCCACTCGCTGATCATTTTAAATGACCTTTGGCCCAGACATTGGTTGTGGACCATGTTCATATGTGGCTTTGTCTTTGCACGGTACAGCTTTCATTTGCATTTTTGGATGGTACAGTGAACTGTGTTCACAGATAGTAATTTGTGGAAGTACGTGATGTCATCGTGGAATGAGGCCTGTTCTTAATGCAGGAGCCAGAGATCACACTCATTGTGTTTCAGCCTCGAGCTTTGCTTCATCTTGGGCCCAGAGGTTTTTTGAGACGTGGCGCTGCCATCAGTTAAACATTTGAGTAAAGTTTGGCTTCATGAGATTTACAAATGATTGCATTCTGTTTTCTGTCGATTTTACCTGGCATCCCAACTTTTGTGGATTTGGTTTTATTAAACACAGTTAACATTACACACCTCGTTCTCCCAGGCCTTTAGAAATAGTGGGAAACATTTTATTGTCTGTAATCTCAGACTGGCTTCATACTGTGGCCTGCTTTAATTATTTTCACTGCTTTCGACCAACTTTACTTTAATGTATTTTATAGCCGACCTGCCCAGACAGACACCTGCTTTTCATTTTGACAAGGAAAAACAAACTTCTCAATACCACTGATGGATTTCATAATAAATAGACCCTGTTTAATTTAGTTAGTGATAGTTGTGTGTGTGCTCACCTGAGAAGAAGTTGGGTGAAATGAATTAATGGTACAGGTTGGAGCTGGCTCTTTGACCGGTGGAACAGACTCCAGGCCAGCTCTGAACTGCTGAACCTCACAAAATCGGACTTCACAAATCATGTTGCTGTGGCAGAGCCACGTGCCTGCCCCACTCACCTCTTGCCACACAGCCTCTCGATCTCTCTCACATACACGGTGGAGCTAAAAAGACTGAAATCCCCTCAAGGCAAAGACATAAATTCCCTGTCTGTCCGTGTCCCATCAGCCAGAACAAGGCTGTTATTGTGTCTTTCCTAAACCTCAACTCTGACCCCTCAGAGCCATCTGTCTCCAATAGTCTGCCGTGCCGCTTCCTTTAAATAACACACCCTGCAGACCCTGACGTGGCTTTTTACCTCAGAGGCCTAACAATAGTTTGTAAAGACATTTCAGCTTTAAATTAATTTTGAAGGCTCTTGTGTGTGCTGCTGTGTCGCAATATTCATCTCCATACACTTAAAACCACATAGCATAGTAAACTATATATGTATTTGTTACCCCCAACGTGACCCTGCGTTCAGGAGAAGGACGGGATGGAAAGATGGGTAAGGCCTGATTGAGTTAGCAGTGCTTGATATCCACCTGAAGTGCCATGGAGGTGGGTCTGGGATGTAGGGAGGAACGCTTTTCCATCCAAAGTATTTCCGCTTACTGTTTTGATTCAGTGATAAGAGGACCAGAGTGATGCCCGGCTCATGGGTGGATGCTTCAGTATATAACCCAGGTCAGGGAGTGTCTTCTGTTCAGATCTTTCCATCCTGTCTCTCTGTGCTTCTTTGCTTTGATGTTGAATCAGCTGATGGACATTTTCGGCAGTCTGGGCTGCCGCATGATAAAATGATGAGTTTATGTTCTCAGGAGAGATGGGAGGTAAAACATTTTGATGTGATGAACAGCTGCAAACAGGATGATGGGTGTTTGCTGTGATGATGAAATGAGATTGTATGCATGTAAGGCTATTATAGTTGTACTTAACTATGCATGTCATTATTTTCCAGATTATTATACTTCCAGGTACAGTGGGCCGTACACATCCCAATGTGTAACACACCGCTTTACATCCCATGTTTTATGGCTTCATTATGTAAACAAGAGCCGTAAAGCTGCAGCCCTCTTTTCTTGTGGGACTAAGAGGAACTGGTTGGAAAGCCTGTGGCGAGCATTTAATGGCCGTTTAAAAAACGCATCCGCTCCAAGCTTTTGTTCGAACTGCAGTCTAATTTGTTTTGCTGGTTTTCATTAGGCTACAGTTTATTCTGTGTGAGGTCTCATTAATGTCTTCCATGGAGGTTAGTTATGTCTACTTTGTTAATACTCTGCCTTCATTTTCTCTCCAGGAGCTTTTCTTGCGCTTCAAAGGTTATGCTAAAACCACCTTCCTGATTACTCGCTGTGTGCTGCTCTGGGGATGGTAAAGGGGATTTAGTGTCTTGCTGTGCGCCTGTGAGTTCATTTCATGACTGTAGAAGTGGTCATTTTATGCAAACTCCAGTCGACACCTTGTGTATGTGTTTAAATTAGTAGTAAATCTGTTCAAATTAATATGTTCAGTATGAAAGGTAGTTCCGATATGCTGAGCCATGTTAGTGTGAAATCAGCGCGAGCAGCAGAATGGACGTTCGCCATCATTCATTGATTTACATACACTTTTAGCCACATGCTTTCATAATGTGGCCAAAATATCATTAGTGAAATAAATTTTTATACACAAGGACCACATGGTACTTAAAGGTGTTTAGCTTGTCTTGGAATTGGGCACTAACCTGATCAGGTTAGAACACTGACCCGGTAAGATTCTGGCTCATTCACTGCTCTGGAGGCAAAAGGAGAAAGGTTCCCTTTTATGTGCTCATGACTTACACTTGATCGCTGGGCATATTCTCTACTCAACTTCCCATGTCGAAAGCACAGAAGTGTTCCATGTGAAGGCAGCGTTTGTAATTGTGCTTGCTGTTTATTCAAGCCAGACTGATCCGATGGTTTTCCCCAGTTTCCAATTCTGTTCCAGGGACTTGTGATCTCGGGGTATTTACTCTGTGTGGGAATGGGCTGCTTCTCCGCCAGCTGAGGCCTAGGGTTTGATGGAAACCGTGACCTTTCACTGTTGGTGAGCTGACGACGGCTGTTTAGAGCCGTGTGTGTTTGGACAACAAATCTCCACCAGGCCCTGGCACAGACTGAGGCAGACAGGAAATATACGGTTTCAGGGTAACCATAGCAACGTCTCTTTGGCCTCATGAGGGAGGGGGGGCTTTTTTTGAAGTGCTGCAGGCTTCTGAGTAAAGAGCCAAAAAAGTGGAGGGGATTTCTTTTACCAACTTGGTTATTTACCGCTTATGCAAAATAAGCGTCTTCAAAACTATTCGTTTCTAATTAGGCTCAAAGCGATTAAGAACTTTGGCTTTATTACGCTTAACTGGGATTGTGGTCTTCTTATTTCTTTGTAGCTGCTTTCCTGTCCAGTTTAGACCAATATGAGATTGCGATCCCAGTCCAAGTGGGACCTAACGGTGAGACACTGGATGCAGAAACACCTGAACACCACAGACGAAGACGCAGCACTGAAGACCGGCCCACAGACTCTGTATTGTGCTTCTTCTGTCTTACTATTAATACCCACATTACTGTATGAGGGACAGATTTTTTTTTAAACTGCTCTTTCTTTTTTCATCCTAAAGCTCTTTTATCAGCTCTCAACGTCGCGGAACAACTTTGTGTTGAACCTGACGCTGCAGGCAGCTCTGTTATCCCGGCAGTTCAGGGTGGAGTACTGGAAGAAAGGCCGGTTAGCCTGGAGTCACCCTTACTCTCCCCAGTGCCACTATGTAGGACACGTCCAAGACCAGCCGCACTCCAGCAAAGTGGCCCTGAGCAACTGCAACGGCCTGGTAAGACTGAAACCTCCCACCTCGTCTAGAAAACTAGAATGATTGATATTGAGCCCGACTGAAATCCCAGCTCGTCTTCAAGCTAATCAGAGAGGACGGATGCATATTGGATGCATGATGTCATTGATATCATGATTATCGTTTGTGAGGATTTACTTTAATTTAGGTGGTGTTGGAGATAAAAAATACTGCAGTGACATCATCGCACAGTGTCTGGGCTTTATTATGTTGCTGAACTGACTGTTGGCCTACGTGAGGCGTTCGTGTTTGTTTTTATTTGCAGGCATTTCAGATATATCTGTTTCTCTCCTGCAATTATAACTTGGGTTCTGAAATAAATTCTGTTTGAAAAAATAAGCAATTTGGGTATTTCAGGATATGAACTGTGGTTTTCTATTTGTTTCTGTCTCTAGTCACTTGACTGGATCGTCTGAAGTGTGATGCATCATTTCGTTGATGCATCATTTTCTGTGTCCTCTCTCGACAAACAGTGACAGTTGCGCACGCAGCCGAGGATTAGATGTGTTCAGGGAGCGTTATTAAGCAGCACACGTAATTACTGTTAGTCAAACCAGCGTGAGCACATTCACCAGTGAGCGGGCTGTGTGCGCAGAGGAGCATCACTAACTTTATTATGAGATTAAAGGCACTTTGAAAGCTGCCGCAGTGAGTCGAAGGGAGACGCTCACTCTGAACACAATCAAAGGCAGTGTCAGTGTATCACTCTGTCTCTCTCTCTCATTTGTCTCGCTCTCGTTCACTCTTTCATGCTTTCACGCGTGTTTGTCTGCGTGTTTGTGTGTGGTTGTTCTGTCCGGTTTGTTCAGTCCTGATCCTGCTCAAATTGTTCCGCGCGGCGCAACCTGATGATGACTTTGTGCTTTCATCTGCCATTAATCTGTTGATTATTGTCATTCAAACAATTATTCTGACATCAAAGTTGAAATTTGGGAGAACGTAATCCGTAATGGTGTTTGCAGTAGCTACGGGGAGCAGAAAGGTTGGACTGGTGAATCCCTAGCTTCAGTTGAAAGCCACACAGTCGCTTTGTGGTGGACAAACCGCGTGTACTGTGTGTGCTGCGTCTAAAAATACATGTAGGCAGTGAGTGATCATAAAAGGAGAGCAACAACTGTAACAAACTAGATACTGACCTGAGAAGCTGCTGCCCTAGTTATTATCAGGTCTTATTTACCTCTGCACTGTACATTTTGTCATGCTTGTATCATACTGGCAATTGTCACCTCTCTTCTATTTTATCCTATTCTAACCCACTCTATTTTATTCTACTCTACAAATCGGTCTCTCTGCAGAAGGGGGTGATTGTTGCAGGGGGGGAGGAGTACCTGATTGAACCCCTTGTCTCACCAGATAACCAGACCAGAACAGAGAGCGGGGAGAGAGCAGAGGGGCGCCCCCATGTGGTTTACAAGCGGTCTTCTCTCCGCCATCAGTACAAGGGCCAGTCCTGTGGAGTCATCGGTGAGAGCAGAGATACTCGGGTTCTTTTAGTAACAGCAGAAACATGCAGACCGGACTAGTAAACCGTCCCAGGCCCATTAGCAGCCAGCCTGTGGTCATGCCTGAGAACCCAGTTGTGACAGGGTCTGACCATCTATCCTACAGGGCATCGCAGAAAAAGCATTAGGATGAACCCTCCTCTATAGTCAACCTGACGGGTTCAGATGACCATCCTCCATCTCTTTCAAGTCACAGTAACTGCAAAACCTGATCTTGTGTGTGATTCTCCCCAAATTCTCCAGATGAGAAGCCGATGAAGGGCGCGTCGTGGTGGCAGCGGACGCTCAAGACGCCTCCGCATCACGTCGGCCGCGGGCAGCTGCCTCTGAAGCGCTCCGTTAGTCGGGAGCGTTACGTAGAGACACTGGTGGTAGCCGACAAGATGATGGTGGGTTACCACGGTCGTAGGGACATCGAGCAGTACATCCTAGCTGTCATGAATATTGTAAGTTTCACAAAAACAGAAGTTGCACGTGCACGTATCACATTAAAAGTCACTTTCTACAAGCGTCGCGCCAAGTTTCACACTTATACACGTACAATGGAAAAACACTGAGAAGATGTGGTGAACCTGATGTTTGCATGTTGTATCATTGAGTTTTCATAAGCTGTCAGCAGCAATCCATCACACACCCGTCACGGTTTAGTCACTTGGCTTTGTGTAAAACAAAAGAACAGCTTGGAGCCAAATAGCAAATACTTTAGGAGAGATTAAAGACAGTTTGAAGACAGAAATGCTCACTGTGACAGATATATGTTACATTTCTGTGCTTCTCTAAGGCTGAAGATTAGTCAGACCTATTAAATCTTATTTATACCGTCTTTAATTAAATGTAGACAGATTGTATTTTATTTGCCCTTGTGGAGGCCATGTGTTTTAGTCAGACTTAGATTGTATGTCATCATCTGCACTACTGTGGTTCACCTCACACGCATTTAATCTAATCACAAACACACTGAGACACATGTTTGGAATGTATTTAATGAAAGGGTTACCAGCTGCTATTGTTACAAGGCAGGTTACAAGTCTCAGGAAGCAGCAGCACGTCTTCATCGTGTTGGGCAAAGTGGGCCAAATTACAGCAGTCACCAGTAATGACAAGTGTCTCGGTGTGGCTTTAGTGTACTGCTTCATTACTGTTGGTGCTTTTAACCCTTAACCTTTAACATGTGCCGCGCAGGGACTGTCAGTCTGTCCGTTAGTTTGGTTGTGACTGGCCTCTCTCCTTGGATGTAATTGAAATGTGAGGTGCTTGCCTGGAGAATCAGCTGTTTTTAAGACTGGTCTTTTCTTGTTTCTTTGGAGGTCAGGTTGCCAAACTGTTCCAGGATTCTAGCCTGGGGAATGCAGTCAACATTGTGGTGACACGGCTCATCCTGCTCATGGAAGACCAGGTGAATGAAGTTTGCCATCCCCTATAATAACCTGCACAACGCCCTCCTCTTCTATATGTATGCCCCTCTGTGCTTGTCCTCATTACTATTTTGTGCACACTGCACAAAACGGTCCCTGACTGGTGTCTATGGGCTCCTTGTCTATGTTAAGTATGGGCTTAAGTGTCTTTTCCTCTACCCCGCCCTCCGGACGGCGAGGGTGCGTCTTGTGAATGGCGGCTGTAATGAAAGGGGTTAGAGGATGTAAGCAGGAGAGGAAGAGGGAGATGGGTGAGGAAAGCTGGGAAAGGCAGGGAATGAGGGGAGTTCTGTACCTGTCAGACAGAGCTGCTTTGTGGTTGTCAGGCTTGTTACCGCTGTGAACAGTGATCTCTCTGACCTTTGCTATGACGCATGAGGAGGGTGTAGAAAATCTGTTAGATTAAGATTAAGCCGTCGGTGTAAAACACATCAGCATCTAAGTCTGCTTTACAAGAGGAGGTAAAACAAAAATCCGGAAACTTTAAGTTTGTAGAAACATCCTTTTATTATCACTATAATATCAAAAATAGTTGGGACTTGGTTCTGAATCGCATGCTACTGCTTGCATACATACACAAAGGTGGCTTTAATACCTCTAAAATAAATGACTTTCCCGTTTGTTGTAATTAGCAGATGTTTACCTGCTTTGTCATAGTGACCACGTTATGGTTTAGAGCCACTAGTGTGAGCGGAGACTCTCAGTGTCTCCTTTCAGTGTGAGAGTGGAGGAAGGACGCACGGTGAGGATCCACTCCCGGCCAAAATGAGTTCAGCTCATATGAAGAGCACGACCTCACCAGCGAGCCGTCCTAGTGAACGGCCTTATTGGCTTCCGTTAACGGCATGCGGCGCGACGGGGCCGCCGACTCCATCGCAATGTTGACCTTCGAGTGATCTGACAGATGAATCGTATTGAATTAAAGCGGCATTACACTGTGGCTTTGGGGTTTCCTCCATAGCTGTCTTAACAGGGAACATTTATGATTCATACTGTCTCAAAATTAGCTCCATAATTTACCGCTCCGATGTGCTCGTCGTCTGACAGACTGACTAGGTAAATGTTAGGGTCATTAGCGGCCTGCTCTATTAGTGCTGTTATTCTTGCTCCGTATCCTCGCGCCACTGAGGTTGAGGTCGGGCCTGAGCCTGCTCTCAGTGAGCGTCTCTGTTGCCGGTTTCCAGGTCTGAAAACGGAGCACTGCCCACGGAACGGAAACCAGGGCCAGCGGTGGGCCCAGAAATGAGGGACTGTGGGATGAGACAATTACTAGTTATGTCACCACAGGCATTCCTGGGTTACGAGTTCTCGCCAGCTGTGGCCAGCAGTGCAGTCCTCCTCCTCTCATTCTCCTCTCTGCACTCGTAATACTAGAAAGCACCTATACTCCGACCGGGGCTGCTTCTTCGATACGCGACAGGAAGCTTTTCAAGGAACAAAGCCAGGAATGTTTTAGGAATGTGGTCTCATCATTTATAGCAAAGAGTATAAAATAGAACTGAACGGTCTCTTCGAACCCTTTTCCTTTTTTATATACTAAGGTCAAGAATTCTCCCTTGAACTATTTGGCAAGAGTCACCCTGTGATGCTGTCTAATCTTATGAACAGCTGACATTCTGGAGACTTATATACAAACCTGAAACCCTGCAATACAGGAAGCCTGTGTGTGGTTTATCATGGCACTGTTACTGTTGCTTATCATCTGGTTTTTGAAATCCTATCTTTGTTGACATTGGACACTGTCGACATTCTGTTGTTACATCCGGTGTTGATTTAGCTGCAGTCCTTGTATGTGTTAACGTTTGAATTTGTGACTGTGGTTCTGAGAGTATTTGCTCTCCCACCTCACCTCCAGCCAACACTAGAGATCAATCACCATGCGGGGAAGTCTTTAGACAGCTTCTGTAAATGGCAGAAAAGCATCCAGCACCGGAGCAGCTATGGGAACGCCATACCAGACAACGGGATCGCTCACCACGACACTGCTGTGCTTATCACCAGGTCAGGACACCGACTCGCAAATGTTTGTCACAGAAACGAATAAAGAATTACAACTTTATTTTAAAAGCCAAAACACATGTGTTTGGTGCTTTAAATAGTCAAACAGTAACAGTACAGTTCTCCAGCTCCCATAGTTTCTTATTGTTCAAAGAACCAACGAATGACTCAATGGTCAAGTCATTCATTCATGAATTATATGGAAAACATACATGCTCTTAAATTATTATACTAGCAATTAATCATTGCATTGAGTTTCTAGCATACAGTAACTCAGACATATCAGCTTTACAATGTGGATTTTGTCTCTGGGAAAACATATAATCCAACATACACAAAGAATTAAGGCTCCAGAAATAGTATAAATTGATAATTTGTGAATATTTTTGGCTTTAGATGGAAACGTTCTGGAGCAGGAAATAAGCACTTGATTTAAACTCAGTTAAGCTGAGCTGATTTTTGCTTCTGCTTTTTCTGTAACGGCACCAAATTACGCAGGTTCCTTTTTTAACACCTTCCAGGAAAGTATTATGAATCACAGTCTTGTAAAATGAAATGCTACCATTTATGTCACAATGCCAAACACACTGCTTTGTAAAAAATGAAAGCTCCTGCTGCACATTCTCCAGGTGGAAGGCAAGCATATGTCTGTTTTCAATACATTTCAGGGTTAAAACTGTGTTTCCTCTGAGCTGAATTCTTACATTCCCAGCCCAGCTCCTCACAGGCTTCCATTAAGCCAAGTCCCAGAAAGTTGGGCTGTGTCTTGTCCTGTCTGGTGTCAGTAGCTCAAGCCTGCTCTGGATATGAGAATATGAGAAGGGAGTGAGAGGCAATGGCAGGTTTATGATAATTATGAGTTGTCTTTTCTCTCTAGACAAAGTGAAGACACCTTGAGAGAATGAGGAAAAAAAATCCTTAGTGAAAATGCTGAATCTCCTGAAGGAAGTAGGAGAAATCCGTCGACAGTTGCATATTAAACAGACATATCAAACTAATTCTATTGACTGAGGAATCTGCAGCAGCACACGACACAACAACGGCTTGTTAGAGTCATCTGAATGGGATGAGTCCAGGCAAAGCTGACACAAATACCTTCCTGCTCTTCCTCCTGTGCTATGAGCTCATGTCAGAGAAGACATGAGCCTCCTATAGACTGACAAATGTCCTCTTTGGAGATGACTTTGTGAGAACATTTTGGTTCTACAGCCGTATTTATCACACAGGGGATGGACGCTGGCCAGACAGATGACCCAGATTTCCTGCTATTGTTCTTTTAAAACTAAATCTGTCCGCTATCACTGCTGCTCACTGACCGGCCACGGAGTCTGTGTGTGTGCGTCTCACTGTCAGTGAACACATCATGCCGTGCGTCCAGTGACCTTATATTTCCATGTGTTCGTACGCACTTTTAGTTTAGCTCGTTCTTTTTGCTGCCTCTGTTAGTGTTTGAGTTCTAACTATTCATTTTAAACAGCCTGGTTTACTTTCTTTGCATCCGTAGGTACGACATCTGCATCCAAAAAAACAAGCCCTGTGAAACCCTAGGTAACGCACGCTCACATTCACACTAGTCCTGGTTTTACCCTTATGCAAACTGGCCTCTTAGACCAGTTTTCAAATGCAACTAAACTGCAACTGTGATTGTGTATTTTAGTACCTTTCTTTTTTTGTGTAAAATTAATTCTGAATACTTTAAAGGCACCTTCATGTGACGTGTGTGTGTGTGTGTTGCGTTTCAGGTCTGGCTCCTGTGGGAGGGATGTGTGAGCCTGAGAGGAGCTGCAGCATAAACGAGGACATCGGCCTAGGAACAGCTTTTACTATCGCCCATGAAATAGGACACACGTGAGTGAAACGCACGTGCAACAAATAAAACATGATGATGAACACAAAACATGTATTTAAATGCATTCTTATCTGAGCTCTACGGTATACCTGCCAATACACACAAATACAGGCCTCGTAATAAGGAATAATTATGCATTAACACAGATAGCTGTCATCGAACATAGTGCGGTGATTTGTGTGCGTATATATATCAACACAATTAACAGTTGTTTTTAATTGTCACGTAAACAGTTTTGACATCTCCGTGCAGCATTAGATTGAATGCAGCCTCCTGTCTCTGTGGGAACTATTCCCCTTTAAACACAGCCTCAGAGTGTTGTAACAGTATCATCATGGGCTTTAGGTTTGGGATGAACCACGATGGTATGGGGAATGCCTGTGGTCCCCGCAGCCAGGAGACCGCCAAGCTGATGGCTGACCACATCACCATGAAGACAAACCCGTTCATCTGGTCCGCCTGTAGTCGGGATTACATCACCAGCTTCCTGGAGTGAGTCAGCCTAACAGATACTGTATCTGCAACACCACAAATACTTTGGTAATTTCAGGTCCCAGAGGGAAACATTCACTTGGATGTTGGTGTAACATTTTGGTGGTCACAGTAACACTGACGATACAGTTGGCTCTTGCAAGCAGGTGATTAAAATGTTAAATAAAAGGTTCCATCTTTTAACCCCGCTCCTTTTCATTTCCTATTTGATTGTCTTTAGCTCTGGTATGGGCTCCTGTCTAAACAACGTCCCTCCCAAGCAGGAGTTTGTGTATCCCACCACAGCCCCTGGTCAGGCTTACGATGCAGATGAACAGTGTCGTTTCCAGTACGGCATGAGATCTCGACAGTGTAAATATGCGGTGAGTGGTCAGTTTATCATTTTTGTATTTTCTCATGTCAATGTCCTCTTGATATTGTTCTTTCAATCAGTCTCTGCAATGAAGTAAAACATCCTGCAGGACCTTTGCTGAATAGCATCCACTTTATTGCATGGCCAAATTTTACAGGGCCAGGTCCAGAGCGAATGCACATCTGGAATAGCCCACTGCTTTATAGACTTATTATTGATACTATGTGGTCTGAGCATATGTACACAATAAAACGTAGCCCCATGTGTTAGACGTCCCCGGAGAGGAAGAAGGGGCGAGTCAGCAGATCCACCATGCGTCTTAATAATAAGCATGTATAGATGACTGATAACCTCACTCTGTGTGTTTCTCTCACTCACAGGAAGTCTGCAGTGAGCTTTGGTGCATGAGTAAGAGCAACCGTTGCATCACTAGCAGCATTCCTGCTGCAGAAGGAACCATCTGCCAGACCAACACCATAGAGAAAGGCGTACGTTTCGTTTTCAGAGTTAGGGCGTAATGTCAGCAAACCAAAACCAATTCATTTTCTATTTTCTAGTGATGCCTGAATATGTTACTGGGACTGTGTAGTAATTATGTGTTTGCATTTGCTTCAGTGGTGCTACAAAAGGATGTGTGTGGCCTATGGGACCCGTCCAGCGGGCGTGGACGGAGGCTGGGGGTTGTGGTCGCCCTGGGACGAGTGCAGTCGGACGTGTGGAGGTGGAGTCACTTCATCTATCAGGCACTGTGATAGCCCCAGGTACAGATTGTGACTTTGTGAGGTTACATTTGCTGTTATACTTTAAATGACAGGCTTTATTTATTTGGGCTGTGGCAGGTCCTGAACCTTGAATTCATTTTGCTCAGCAGCCATTAGGCAGTAGCTGGCTTACACCTCTGCACCTTCCTTTAAAATCGTGGTGCAGTGTTGATAGTCTGTGAGACAATAAAGGAAAACAGACAGTGAGACTTAAAATGCACTGATGAATGCGCACGAAGCAGAGAGAGCAGGAGCCAGCGCCTCGTGGTGGTGTGACGAAGGCTAGATCTCGTTAAATTGCACTCAGATGTGACTGACTGGCCCGATTCGCTTTGTATTTGGTTGCAGGCCAACCATCGGTGGAAAATATTGTCTAGGGGAGAGAAAGCGCTTCAGGTCCTGCAATATTGACGTGAGTATCGCCGCTGTTCATCATCATCGTAATCATCCGCACCCTGAAAACAAAATCATGATTGTTGATTTAAGTTGTTGTCGTTGCGTGGGAGCGCACGTGTTATCTGTATGTGTCTACTCTGAATGTATGCTGTTTGTGTGCGCCGGCTACAGGACTGCCCTGCAGGCTCTCGGGATTTCCGAGAGATTCAATGCTCCGACTTTGACAGCGTTCCCTTCCGTGGAAAGTTTTACACCTGGAAGCCATACAGAGGGGGTGAGTGAGTAAAGCAGAGCAGCTTGTACAAGTGCACTGCGTGAATTTATATTTGCTTAAATATGTAATATTCACGTCTCAGGCCACAGGCCTGTTGATAGCAATTACAACAGCGACTGTTGGGAGCTCTTCATGTTCCCTGTGGGTCACCAGGGAGGGTGATGACAAACATACAGGTTGTAATCCGGCTTTTCACCTAATTACAACCTGACAGTTTGGCTCCTCTACCACTGTTCCCCTTTGTTTTCTGTCCCTGTGAAGTTTGTTCAACCTGTGACCTGTCCAACCTGCCAAAACAAACTTTGGAGCAACTACATAAAACTATTAAAAAAAAGCAACTTTGACTGACTTTTGTGTGTGTCTTAGTAGAGCAAGTAAGTAAATTATTGCAATTAGAAAGAAATAAGAAGCGAGAGGAGAAAGTGAATGGAAGCTGCAGACTCTCACTGTCTGGTTTACAGATGCGTGCTGCTGAGAGCCATGCATCCCACAATGCCTTGCTAGAATTCCTTGCTCCTGATGAGCACTACACTGGACGTGAAAGATAAATAGTTTCAGCGACATAACTGCCTTTAATCTAGCCCTCCAATAACATAATGGCTTACAGAGAAGGCCAGCCAGCCAATTCCAACTTCAGGCAACAAGTGCTCCTTTCATCAACTCAGCTGATTTTACAATGGAAATCCCTTGCAGCTGTTAAAACAGGAGTAGTGCCATAGACTCTGCCCTGCATTATGTCCAGATCACACCGCCCCTCTCTCCTCCACAGCCGTCTCGTTCTCACTTCGACGTTCTGCCTTTCCCTTTTACCATCGCAGTCAGCAAGAGCGGCTTCGTTTTCCTCCCCTGATCCTCTCTGGTGTGGATGCCCTGGTAGAGAGCTGTACATGTTTCGCTGTTTCGTCTCATTATGCAATTTCTCCCCTTTCTAGTGTCGCTGAAGTGACCAGAAACGGACGGACTCTCTGAGCTCGCACACACAGTTCATAGAAAAAAGCTGCTGCAACTGTTTTTCGGCTGTTGAGTCTTACTGTTCTCAGTCCAGCAGACACCTGTAGAATACACACTGCAAGTTCAACGCACATCCCGTTGCAAGTCGTGGTTGTCCTGCCAAAACTAGGCATCATGGGAATTGTAGTTTTCTGTCTGATCACTTTATCGTCTCCAAGCCCTTCCAGTACATACTGTCCCTCTTTTTCCTTATTTCTCTTATTCCTTGCCAGTACATATTGTGCTGTACCTGCTGCTGTGCTGCCAACACAAACAAACACAGCCCAGACTGATGTCAACAGCCTCTCAAATAGCTGTTGGCAAGCTGCACAGTTGGATGAAGGATGTATGTACTGTACCTCCAGCAACTGTTGGTGTGTGTGTGTGTAACGGAGGAAAGTATCATATACATATGTTTATATGCAACTTTATGTGTTACGCAATAATTTTTAATTTGTTCCACCAATACATTTGTCTCCTCTCTCTCATTTGACTCATTTTCTTCCGGCTCTGTGGGGCCTATACATATATATATATATGTGTGTGTGTGTAAGTTCAATATCACGTGTGTGTGAGCGTGTTTAGTGCAGAGTGAATCTGCACAGCTACTGTCCTGCTGAACTTGTTTGTTTCGCTCTGGTTTAAATTTTGTATGCATTTACTGAAGGGGAACAGTAGTCTGTCCTGTGTCTGTGTGCATGCGTGGACTCAAGGATCTAATCACATTCAGCTGCTTGATGTCATCACTGAAAACATTTCCTATTTGCAAACTCTTGTCTCAGTCTCTTTTCTACCTTCGCCTTTGATTAGGACGCGATACGTTCAGCAAAGAAGGACAACCAGTAACACATGTCAGTAGAATATATAGTTGGGCCAACTCCACGGTTCCCTGATTTGTGTGTGTGTGTGTGTGTTCAGGTGGAGTGAAGTCCTGCTCTCTCAACTGCCTGGCTGAAGGTTACAACTTCTACACGGAGCGCGCTCCAGCTGTGATAGACGGCACGCCTTGTCGGGACGACTCGCTGGATGTGTGTGTCAACGGAGAGTGTAAGGTGAGATAAGAAGATTTTGTGTGTTGGGTACCACATCTTCGCTGTACATTGGCATGTGCGTGCTCAGCCTCTAGGCTCGTGACAGCTGCCATTGTATAGTTTACAGCTGACTGCTGACAGTCATCGTGATCAGCTGCTGAACTGAAAAACTGTCTTAACTTTGGCACAAATCTTATGTTCCCATTACTAGTGTGCTCGCTTAATCCTGGCTCCTAATGGAAACAAAACATTTAACGGCTGTTCACTGAGATAAGGTGGAGACCACCTGGAGTTCCAGCTGGTCCCTGGAACCCATTTTGACACCAACATGGTACATTTCTTAAGAGAAAATAAAGCTGTTGGTTTCTGCTGTTTCCCAATCTGTTGTTTTTGGATGTACAGTACTTGTGCTTAACTCATGCTTAGGAGAAGTACGGAGAGGCATTGCATTGAGTGCATGGATGCAAGGGCTGATGTCAAAACTAAGAAGCAACAACCTCAGGACCCCCAGCTGCTTGTTTTTTTTAGACTGAGGGGCTGATTGAGGCTGGATCGTTGTCTAGTCTCGATTCTGTTTATCTCTGTCGTTATTCCTCTTTTCTCTTGTTGTACTCAGGCCTGTTCTGCTCAGTAGGAACTCGGTGACCCTCCTGCTCAGCTGTTAGTCAGTCTGCACTGCAGGCCGGCTTTTACTCACTGCTGTCTTATTATCTCTCTCTATGTCTCTCCGTTCCTCTCATTTTTCATCGTCCTGTTTTTGTTTTGCTTTTTTCCTCTTTCCTTTACTCTGTCTCTGAAATCCAGCAAGCCTCTTACTTTCCTGCTCCCTCCTCTCATGCAATTCATGTCTGCATAAAACTTGGAGAAATCACATCTTTAATTGAGGAGCTGGGGTCTGACAGTAAAAAAACATGTGTGGCCTGAAAGTAGACGACCCAGTTGAACAACCTGCAGGAGAAAAGCTTAAAAAAAGTCTTGAGCAATTAGTTCAGCTTTTCTTGCAGACGGTCTTATAAGTTTTGATTGTGAGGTTTCCTGCAGGCACATTGAGTCTATTAGAGTTTTGTGATGGTCTTCACATCCAGTAGTTTTGACGTTCATCTGTCCCGTTGCTTGATGATTTAGTGATTGTTTGTAACTGAATAGACGCGTCTCATACAGATTAATGTTTATAAGTGTGAAACCAAACGGTGTTGTGTCAAGGTCTCACTCGTTTCAGCACCACTGATTTATGAATTGTGCTTTTGGTCCAAATGAACCCTGGGAAACACAAAACAAGGCATCTCCTGCTAACTTGAACCTTGAATAATGCTCCGTTTTGTAAAGACGGCAGATAACCACAGGCAAAATTTAAAGTTTTTGCGTAGGATTAAGTTTTGAGCTGTCTAATCAATGCTAAAGAAATAATAAACCTATGCCTCATTATCACTCTCTACAATAAGCAGCTGTCATGTGAATATATGAGAATGAGAGCGGTTCCCGTTCGTTTTTTGCGCTCTTGTTTAGGTTTGGTTCACTGTTAAAGAGTTTAAGTAAAACCACCTGTTTCGCTCATCATGAAACTTATTTATGTCGACAGCTATGAGTTTAGCAACCTAAGAGCATTATGTCTGCACAGGATCAGAAAACACATCTGGACTTACCATCTGATATTCCTGTGTTTTGGGAAAGTGGTCTGGAAGACATTAGAGGTAATCCCTCAGCCTGGCCTCTGACACCTCTTGACTTGCTGACTGTGCCCCTTTACCCGTGACCCCAGGTGACCCTGCAGCTCATTCGTTTCTATCCTCTCACAGCACGTTGGTTGTGATCGCGTCCTCGGCTCAGATGTTCGTGAGGACCGCTGCCGGATCTGTGGGGGCGATGGAAGCAGCTGCGTGTCTGTGGAGGGAGTCTTCAACGACTCACTGCCAGAAGGAGGTACACATAAGAACACAGTCAAACACTTCGCACCTCCCTGTCGTCTTGTTATTTTACTTTTGGGAGCTGCTGTCACAGTTGTTCATGAACATCAATCGGAAAAAACTGAGAAATGACAGTGTTGTAAAGGTAGACAGTTGATGACAGCATTGGAGTTTACAGCTGCACCTTGGTTGCCCTATATCGCTGTGTTTCACAGGGCAGTCTACTAAGTACACAAGATAAGTGATTACCAAGCCCAAAGAACAAAATCCTTGAAAACCCGCAGGCACATACCAAAGAGCACATACTGTACATATATACATGTACATAAGCTGTAGATGCATACGTATATTTATGCTCCAGCCACCCAGGAACACATGGCAGACAGATTTAGGTGAGGTCCAAGCAATGTGGCTTGAGGTTCGGCTACCATTTTGTCTATTCTGGGTTCCATTTCTCCCCACAATACCACCTCCAGAGTCTCTTACCCAGTTGTCAACACCACTCAGCCCGTTCCAAGATTCCTCAGAGGGGACACACCCTGAGCAAGCAGCTGTACTTTGGACCACAGTGACCAGTCCAGTATGTAAACCTCAGCTCTGGTCTCAAGCAGCCTCGAAATATCTGACAGTATCATTAGCTTAGGAAACATGTTGGTAAGGTTGAAGTCAGAGTAGAGGCCTGTCAGTCGTGTCATGATCTGGGGTTGGTGCTAATTTTAGACTGATTTACGCATCTTATGTTAGTGGAATTGAAAGAGATGAGACTAAAAGATTCAACCGAGCCGCAGCAGAGTCGAGACCCCTTTGCTTCCCCCTTTCCCCAAACACCACGCTTAACCATCCAGAATCCAAACCCCGCTGATTCGGTCAGATCTATTTTGCAGCCTGGTCTCCTCGCGAACCAAACTCAGTCTGCAGATCCAGGACTGCAGGCAGATTTATGACTGGCAGAAACGCTCAGTCATGTCTACAGCGAGCGTTTGATGTCTCTGAAGTCCTAAAGTGTGTTTCAGTGATTTGAATGTTCCCTGTGGAGTTTCTGACCTCTAGTAAAGATGTGAGAGCCACCCATATTTTTTTGTGCCATACATGTGCACCAGGCGGCTAATGGGCACGCGTTTCCTCTCTAATGAAGCGATTCACTTACACTGTTGCTGTTAAACTACTCCAGTGTGTCAGAAACCGGCTTCTTTTCACCTCAGAAAACGTGAAGGGCTCCTAAAGCTGCAGCGTTATTCAATTCCAGCTCTGCGCTCTCCGTTAAGTTTCTTTCCATCTGTCCAGCCTGTGGCTCTGGTAGGAGGTGAGGGGTTATTGAAGTGTCAGGGCCCGGGGTTTACTGCGCCATTGCTCTCTGTTTACCACGCAGGTCCCGTGGTTGTTAACAGAGGAATCTCACTATTTCGCTTTTGCTCTGTACACACCTCAAACTCTGTCCCTCCATCTAGAAACCCAGACCGGATCAGCCCTGCTTCTCCGGGCTCCACTGAGAGGTCACGCTAGCAAGCTTGTCCTGTTCCTCGTGTAGTCAAAGCACTGAAGGAATAATTTTATCCCTTCTTCCTCTGTTAAGGCGAAGGTTGTTTACATGGCTACAGTGGTTAGACAGGGGAACATGGCTGAGAGGAGCAGAACAAGGTGGGGTAGTGACATGGGCTTAAAAAGAAAGAAGGACAGACTCAAAACAGATAGAAGAAGAGAGGAGAAGCTGGCTCTTGGCTTAGCGCTCGCACTCTAGAAAGAAGCTGAGGCTGACTGCCCAGGAATGCAGCTGGAATCCGGAGCCTGCGCTCAGTCCACTGGCGTCCCACAGAGCTAAACACCATTTATAAGCCGTTACCCTGATCCCAGCGAATAAACCTCCTTTATGTTGCTTTGATGGTTTGAGTTTGTCTGGGTCTGTGCGTGTCTCAGGTTACGAAGAGGTGGTGAGAATCCCCAAAGGATCAGTGTTCATCCACATACAGGAGCTCAACATCTCCCTCAACTACCTTGGTAAGATGCTCAACTCTTCTTCAAGTGTGGGACCTTTTCATATACGTACAATACGGTATGTTAGTTTGATGTCTCTTCTGGAATGGTCCAGCGTTTAGAGAAATGTCTTGTCACGCCAAGGGTTTGTACGACGATCCAAAATGTCTGACTTTTACTGTACAGTGCTTTTATTGTAAGGAGATGTGACAGCTGCAGGATTTTCTACTTGATTGTCTATAATCTGGTGGCTGTGAAGTCGTTGCACAGCTGACGTTGGAGCTGGATATTTCACACAGGGGTGTTGACGTGTTGATGTTGTCAGTGGGTGAAACAGTTTAGGCCTCTGCTCATCATCAGCCTAAACAACGCACACCCTTCATTTACTCTTACTTCACTTCTCTTACTACTAATGAAGCTTTTGAAAAGCTTAGCTACTGCAGGCCTCTTGTGCAAATCCAACCCTGGAGCCCGCAGCGTTTTCCTCTGGGTTCTCCAAGTGCCTGCAGCGAATGTCAGGTGGTTATTGCTTGTGTTTGTTCACTTTATCAGGTTCCTTCAGAGGTTTCTCTCCTTTTGTCTGTGTCCCAGTGCTAAAGAGTAAAGGTGATCAGTACTTTGTCAATGGGAAGCTGACCATTGACACCCCACGCAGGTTCGATATCGCTGGCACCACGTTCCACTACAGGCGACCTACTGATGGACCAGAAACCCTGGAAGCTCTGGGGCCTACAAACATGAGTCTTATAGTCATGGTGAGAATGGACACGTTCAAACTAGGCCTTCAAGGAAGCATCTCCGATTTGTTTATGTAATATTTTGAAATGTATGTGTAGGTGCTGGTGAGAGAGGAAAATCCAGGGATCCACTATCGCTTCAACAACCCAGTCAACAGGGATCCCCTGACTGGCTTTGCTTGGCACTACAGCTCCTGGTCACGCTGTTCAGCTCTCTGCGCTGGAGGTAAACTGTGCACCAGCAAACCGTCGTTGTGGTAGTTCGATCAGATTGATAAATGTTTGTAAAGGTGAAGAGCTTTTAAATGATCTCATAATTAGTTCCAGTTATTATGTGTTGATTAATTTGAATTTGAAGTAGATTTGTTGTATTATTGTACATGGGGTTAATGTTTTGCCACAACAGTATGTTTAAAGTTGTCGAGGGAGCAAAAACATTAGAACCAAGTCTTAACGTAAAGCACCACTAACAGGCAGTGAGCTCAATAACAGAGGAAGCAGAGGAATCATCTTTCTAATAGCTCAGCTTAAAATTTGAGAAATTCTTGTCTTGTTTTAACCAGTATAATATTATCTCTCCAGGCTCAATTAGTTGTAGTCTGCTTAGATTCAGGAGAGATGTACTGTAACATTCAAGACTGGGACATGAGGTCACTGTGAACGTGACCTTTCACTGAATCCATCTGCCACTGACTCCATGTTGACATGCGATAGATTCATAGCTGAAGCTTTTCATCAAGCGCTCGCTCTCCTTTGTCTTGTGCTGTTTCCCCCGTCAGGTGTGCAGATCCAGCAGGTGATGTGTAAAAAGCAGGCAGATCACACGGTCGTCTACAACCACTTCTGTGACAAGAAGAACAAGCCCAAAGAGAAGAGAAGGTCCTGCAACACTGAGCCGTGCTCCCCAACGTGAGTCGCCTCCTGTCGTTTCGACGCTATTACACTGTCCAGTGAACATTTCTGAGCAGCCAGATGCAAAGTAAGGGCTCCTCTCTGTCTGCAGCTGGTGGACAGGAGTGTGGTCTGAGTGCAGCCGCAGTTGCAACAGAGGCCTGCGGACCCGGGAGGTTTTATGTAAAAGGCGGATCTCGTCGACGGAGGAAAAAGTCCTGGACGACTCAGCCTGCTCCCCCCCGCACCCCTCACTTACTGAGCCCTGCAGCAACAACAGCTGCCCCCCTGAATGGCTGGCCCTGGACTGGTCAGAGGTAGGCCGGCGTGTGTGCTCTGCAAACACTCCTGCAATGTTTTTTGTCAACTCAAGGATTTCTGTGAACAATGCTTGAGTTTAGTGCAGAATTCCTCCCAGATGAAACAATAGTTTCTCTTCCAGACGAACCTTACAAACCCAAACGTCTGCCAGGAGAAAGTAAGAGCACCTTAACCATGAAATACACAACAGAGACACAGAGCAGGCAAATACATCTCACTGAAGCTGTTGTTTCACTCGTGAAGACATGGTGTTGCAATGCCCTGACCCGTTTTCTATACAGACCTCCAGTTTGAGCGGTGAGGAGGTTTTTCCTCCTCCTGTTTAGCTTGTAAAACTTTCTCCACGTGCTTTGTTCCTGGAGCGGACTGTGTCTTCACAGCTCAAGGTGAATTGAACTGGGTTAAATGGTGTCAAAGGTGCTGCAGTGTTCAGCTTTTCTCTGACAATGGCACACGTAGGAGAGGAGTCGTGTCCCGCGGATTTACAGGAACCAAGCAGCCTCTTGACTTGCTTTCTAATGCATCTGCTGCCCTCTGCTGAGAGGACTGAGACTGCAGTGCCCTCCATGACCTCCTGTCTGTTTCCCCTTTTCTCTAACTCTTTCTTCATCTCCGTGTTTGTCTGCAGTGTACGCCCAGCTGTGGTCCTGGATACAGGCACCGTGTGGTCTTATGTAAGAGCGGGGAGAGTGGCGACACACTGCCAGAGTCCAAGTGCCCCAAGAACGGCCGGCCCACCTCCAGAGTGCGCTGCAACCTGCAACGCTGCCCTCCTCCTCAGTGGGTGACAGGGCCCTGGGGGGAGGTAAGTTCACACTTATTATACAGGTTTACCTAATAAAGTGGGCGGTTCAGTGTAAGTCCATTTTGAATAATGACGGGTTTGTACGTTCAGTGTTCTGCCAAGTGTGGCCTGGGTCAGGAGATGCGTTCAGTACAGTGTCTGACCCACACCGGGCAGCAATCCAGCGAGTGCCTGGATCATCAGCGGCCGGCAGCCATGCAGCAGTGCAAGAGCAAATGTGACCTCAATCTGCCGATCAGTACAGACAACCCCGAAGGTAAGTCGGCCTCAGTGTCGTGTCTCTGTAGCAGGAAATCCAAAATACAGTTTCTCACTTAGCATTTAGCAGAAACCTTCACTCATTCATTCATTGTTTAACCCATAAGCCTGAGTTAACCATGTACATGCGTGTCTCGCCTGCAGAGTGTAAAGATGTGAACACTGTGGCCTACTGCCCCCTGGTGCTCAGGTTCAAGTTCTGCAGCCGCCCATATTTCAGACAGATGTGCTGCAAGACCTGCCAGGGCCACTGACCCCACGACTCTGGGTCCTGTACACAGTCACGCAGAAAGCCTGAAACCCTCCCACTGAGCCTCGTGACAGCAGTCCCCACGTTGCTTCTGCTAGAAGAGCGTGAGTCCTACCTGCGACGCTGTTGACCTCGCATCTGGTCCCAAAACTGTTAGGAGGGGACCCTTCTTTCCCGGCCAGAGGGCTGAGCCGGGCCCTAAATCGGCCCGAGCTGAGTTTATACATTCCACTGGACGGAGGGCTGCTGAACCCTGGATGGGCAGAGAGCAACTCTCTGTCGTCTCTCTGTCTCCCTACACAGTCCCGGTGTAATATTTGGTGCTACTATATTTCACTTTGGCCACAGGACTGGTCACTGTATTCCAAGTTTGTCTTAAACCTGTATGTTAAGAGGTGATATTTGTTTAGTTAGGAATCTTTAAAACATCCATGTTGTAAAGAAACTATTTTCTTGATATCCTTGCCCATGAAAAGTATTCTCATATATAATGAAATGAAATATTTGTTTCTATGTTATCTGATAGTTACTTGATCACATTGTTTTATGCTATGGCTTTGGTGGTTTCAGCGGTTTCAAGTCCTTGCTGTTAGTTAGCTTACGTTTGATTTGCACAAAGTGTCAGCAGCCAGAGGCCTGTGCCTGTTACAGAGTGTGTGCGCCTCCATTTGATTTGACTTGATTTCTCTGTGGGATGTGTCGCTGCACCTGCTCCTCAACCTGCCACCGTCTTGCCGTCTTGGTTCGCTCACCTCTGCCCTTGAGCAGCGCTTCGTACAGCGCTGGCCCAGCAGATAAGACCACCTTCAGCTGATGATGACTCGCGTGGATATTTTAACTGTGTAGGATGTTATTTTTATGCTGTGGCTGCAGACGTGCAAGGCTTTCGAAAAGGAACTGTCAGCAGCTCGTCTCTGCGTTGCTGGTAATCATTGCCACATATTAGCGCTCACTTAACAGTGCTACGAGTGGAAATTCAGATCACAGTGAGACAACTCTGCCAGCAGGAACGGGCCCAGCGAGGAGTGAAGACACCTGACCACGCTGCTTTCAAAGAGTCTGATATAGATTTAGGTAGAATGCAAATCTGAGGATGGATTTATTCACATGTAAAATAGCTTTGTAGCACACATCTGATTTATTCATGTCCGTCTGGTGTGAAGCTTTCTGAATTCGAGCTAATTTAAACTGAACACAATGCATTAGTTGCAGATGCTTTTTTGCACGTGTTTATCCATCCGAGTGATGTAACTTCAATGTTCACTCACTTTTAGTTCAGTTTATTGTCTGTTTTCTAACACCCAAGGGAAATATTGTTTTATTAATATGGTGCGGAGCAGTGAAGTTGTGGCCAACATTTAAAATTCACCATAAATCTCAATTTGAGCGCCAGAGTTTGTTTTCACATTATTGTCATATGTGTCACTGTTAGTTGTAAAATACCACTTATAGGTGCTTTGATGAGTCAGCGCAGTGCACGGCTGGATTCTGCATCATCAGAAGCAGGAATCTGAGACATTTATTAATGTACGTGTTTTTCCGCGGTTTACAAACTGGCCCTTCTGTCTGAGTCTATTTTAGGACCGTGATGTGACTGTAAGAGCAGATTTCTCCGCTGCCAAATCAGGATCGTGTCACCTGACCCACAGCTGCGTTACATGGATTTCACTGATTAAGTCGACTGACGCATTTTTGAAGATGCAGCTTCAGCTGTTTTCTTGGTGGCCCCCCCAGTATTTTCAGAAATGCTGCCAGAAATACTCATCATCCGGTCTGGTGGCATCATTCTGACTCTGCCCTGTTCTCTGTGGTTTGCTGCTGCTGCTCACATGTTCACACTGTTTACCACACATCATTTCATTGTACAGAGAAGAGGCTCCAGTGTCTCTTTATAACAATAAGCTGCAATGTTTCTGTTTTTTCCTTGTGGTGCTTTGGTTTGGATTGGTGCTATTAGTTCACTCTTGTTATTATTGTTTGTTTCATCATTTCAGCAACAGTGTCATCTGGACTTTAAAAAATGCAGCAACACATCATTTTGGATTCTCAAAACTGCAAATTCCTTTGGGGACTTAAATACGTCCTCTATGAATTTGGGCATTCAAAAGCATGTTAGTGGCATTAGAACTAATTTTCCAACAAGGAGCGTTTTCATAGGAAACTAGTGGAAACTAAGAACTAAGTCATGTTGCACACATGATGTTCTGATGTCATATTCTTCATGCAGTTTTTTCATTGCTAAAGACTATTTATAACATCTTCTGTTGCACATACTGTCACACATTTTAGAAAACCTTTTAATTTTACATAATGTTAGGTGTAGATCAGTTTCAGTGGGGCTGAGGAGTGGACCTATTTTAAGATGGACGCTAACATGTTGATTCTTCACTTGCTAAATATGAGATTTAATGTACTGTATGCCAAGACTGTGGAAGATGCATCAATTTCTCCCCCATGTACATTTTTTAACTATATATATATATATTAAATTGATTTAAGATGGTGCATTGTTGATGTGAAGACATGGGTTTTTGTCATTATCCTTGTAGCGGTGCGGCAAATCTTTCCTGTGTGCCACACATCTCAGCCACTCAGGTGTTACTCAGAAATAGTCGACCTGCAAGCAGACAACTGTGTTTTACTATAATGCTTCATGATATGTCTGCAAAGTCATATAAAAAACAAAAACACTCATCTTCTGCTTTATCCTGTAAGGGTCTGATGTAGGGCTACACCCTTGCCACTCTCGCACCTACAGGCCGTTTAGAGTCTTCAGTTAACCTGACTGTGTGTCTTTGGACTGTTGGTTCCCAGGGAAGAACCCACGCAGACACAGGGAGAACGTGAGAGGCAGCCGCTACATCGCCGTGCAACCCGGAACAAAACAACAAAATGATCACAGGCAACGCGAAGGTAGCACACAGCACTGCAAAATAGGACACAGACTAGACACAGAAGTACAAAAAGCAACCGCCACAAACCTCCTGTGTTATCTTTTCATCATAAACTGGTGGAAATGGAAGCAACAGACAGATCGATATTTTTTTTTTCATTTCAGAAGTAAAGACAACGTTGTGTGTATTTGGTGTTTCTCATAAAAATAAGTTCATTTAATGGTTGACTCTAAAGTAGACCGCATTCACAGTGGTCTACACCGTGTAGGCATGTTGTCACTGTTCGACACCGTAACACACACACATCCCTGTCACGGATGCACTCTGCGTGAACCAGCATCAGTTATGGGCGTTGGGAGCAGCAGCCGCTCCAATGACACAAACAGCGTGAAGTAACCACAGCCTGGGTGGAGCTGGCAGCTCAACTGAAACACCATCATTTGGCAACAAGATAATTGACACTTGGCTGGTGTTGTTGCCATCAGCCCTGGTCTGCTGTGCTGGAGAGGAATTGTACTGAATAATTGTGCCGGTAGCCTGTGAATGTGCTGAGACAAACACCGTCGTCAGACCGTTAGGTCATTATTTCATTTTCCGCCTGACGACTTTGATGAGTGAAATAAAGAAGCAGAGGCTTAAGTACGTGTGTGAGTCATCTGTGAGCAGTTCTTGTTTCACACAATGACAGTAGGAGGATGAGGAAGTAGCGTTTGAATGCTGCACTGGACGTCTTACACAGCAGCTGCTGTGAGCTCGGACTGGTCTGCTGAGTGATGGCTGCAGTCTGAGCAGAGGCCTGGGGATCTTAACGACACATACGCACAAACACACTGCAGACGGCGGACACCGGTGGAGGGAAGAGCCACAGCAACCATGGTACAGTACCACACCTTTAATCTGTCTTCAATCAGCAGCAACATGTGTGCACACTGATCACACTGAGCCTGGTTCAGCTCTCACCTTGCTGGAGACATGTTCTCGATCATATTAAGCTTGAAGTGGACTAACCTAAAAAAAGCTCACAATGAACTGGATTTAATGGCAGCAGCTTCCGTGCGAAACACAAAATGAGGATATTTCACGTTTCAGTGTCAGTTTTGAAATATGTGGGACGTGATTGTGTATTTCAAAAGTGTTTTATCACTTCAGGGAAATTCGGCTTCTTCACAACAGTAACAATGTGAGTTCCCCCTTTTTCAGAACAAGTCCTTTAATTGATACAGCTCAACAGCTTGATGGAGCAAAATCAGCTGATTACATTGTTATCTTGTTTGATGTTTGAGCACATTTTCTGTGAATGTGGGTTTTTACTGACGTCAGTCAGACAACTTGACATGTCCAGCATGGAGCAGTATCCGGATGTTCATGTCACTATAGAAACATATTGTGTGAACAAACTGTGGATGAATGACTTGTACACTGCTGCCCTGTGATGTGCCTCAGTGGAAAGAGTCCTGTCACATAGCGGTTTTCACTCAGGGGGTCTGTCAATGAGAGCTGTTGACGGTTGCAGGAAGGGACCCGGCAGCACTAGTATGTGCAAAGTTTAAAGGTTTCACAAGAGGCAGAGATGAGATGTTAGAGGAGGAAGTGGACCACAAGGAGGCCTGTAGTTTCTGTTGCAACACTTCCTTCTCAAACTCAGAATGAGCCTTACACAGATTTAGTAGTTGTAAACGTTGTGCGTTAGAAATCTAACATTTGTGTTGTAAAATGTTTTAATCCTTTGCTTCATTAAACATTAATCCTTGCCATCAAAAGCATGCAGCTATTAGCAGCAGCGACAAGTTTCTGGCGTCGGTCAAGTCAAAAACAGCGACAGGATGTTGCAGCCTTTAAAACCATATGCGTCCATTTAAATATAAAGTAACAATGATACACAGAGGTGTTAAAGTATCTCTCACTGAGCTGAAAGTTTGGGTTTTATGTCACATGATGTTGAGATCAGCGCTGCACAAACAACGCTTCAACTGTTTGGGGGACGGTTCTGAATGAAGTGGCCCAAGTACAGATGACAGGAAGGCTCTTTAACCATTCAAGCATCACAAGCTCAGTGACTTGAAGCAGAAGTGGCATTTGCCAGAAATGTCACTGCTGCGTGTTTGACATTAAGGTAGTGAGCACCTTTTGGTTTTGATTTTAAAAGAAGAACTATCAATGTGTTTAGTCACAATCCACTTACTGTACAACTAATAATGCAGTAAAAGCTCATTAGTAGCACATTAATAACAACACAACAAATCCCTCTTTTTTGATTTGTGTATTTATCCAAATTCCAGTAAGCACAGGAACCACAAACATGAAACACACCTTGTGCTACACAAAATGATGCTAAGTCCTTCATCGTAAATGCTATATACGCTCTCTGAAGCCAGACGTCTAGTTTGATTTCCTGCAAGTCATTTCTCGTGAAATAGTGTTTAAATACACAAGTAGACAGTGCGTAGGCACAGCTAGGTCATAGTGTCTTTCTAATGTTAATTTCATACGAAAGGATAAAGAACTTCCTTAATGTCATTGATGTCGTCGCACACAAAGCTGTCTGTGCAAGCAGCTTATTATGACGCCTGGCGTAATTGCTGGCAAACCGTTTGCAGCCTCAGTTATTATGAGGATCAATAGAAACTGACATGTATAAAACACAACCGCTTACTTATTTATTTATGTACTTATTTTAACCTTGATACAAAATCAAGTGGATTTGGAACGTCAGACAACCTTAAATGTGCTTTTAGACTGTTGTCGTTGTTATTTTAGGAATAGAGGAGTCAAATGACGTTAGATGTACTAATACAGTTTAGTACGTCTTCAGTACAGTTTGATTCATGTTTTAGTGGGAAGAGCTGAGAGTTTTTCTATCTTTATAGGTTTTGTAGGTTTGAACTTCCTTTTGAATTTCTCCTTCAAGGTTTTTAGTTTGAAAATAAAATTAGACTCTGATTGATGCTACTGGGTAAAGCTACAACGTTTGTAGCAGGCTTTTGATGATGGTGAACTGAACGTTAAGGTTTGGGAACGCTGGACAAACACAGCAAAGTCACATTTTTCATTTATTTTGTATTTAATTTAACTAATTATTTCCCATGATTACTGTGCTATAAAAAGCTCAGAGAGAACAAGTGCCTACTGTGGCACTTTGCTCCAGTTCCTTCACATTTCGTACAAACTATGAAAGCCTTTCTTGGAAATAATATAACCTCAAAACTCTCAGGAAACTAGACAACCTCATTATCTATATTTTACTCCAGTAGTGCATATTTTTTACTCGTCCCCGTTGTCTCACAGCTGAGCAGAGGCTCGCGTCATTGCGAAATCTTTTGTCTTGAGACACATGGCACAAAGCTGAGGGAGAGTAGATGTAGGCAGAAGCCCCAGACCACAGCCCAACCACTATGTTATTGACTTTACCTCTTCACAGAGGTAAAGTTCACACATCAAAAACTTCAGCATTTTGGGAAAACCGAGCTGCAGGGGATGTCTACATCTCAAGGCTTAGAAGGTGTTCATAGACGTCTCATGGAAAACCAGGGTCGGCCTGATTGTCAAGGCACGAAAGTCATTTTGCAAAACAACAATAGTTTTTTAATTTGTACCTGTTTAATTTCCATATCTACATAGTTAGGGAGAATAATGAGTGTGTTGTTGCTTCTCTAAAATTACCAAATTAGAGAATGAGCTCACCTCATTTAAACCTGTTGCCAGGCAACCAGCCCCAGCTTCCTGTAATGACAACCACAGGGGTTTAAAACATGTTTTAATTTGTCATTTATGTGCTTCACCAGAAACATGTTCACATTACCCCAGTTTTCTCACCCTCTTCCTTTCTTTTGTTTTAGTAACTTTATTTATTCATATGTTTTATCTTACTTTAAACCGTACGTTTGAATTGAAATTTGTTGCACAAATTAAACATCGCTGCGTATGAAATGCTGATAAAAGTAATCAGCAGAGCCTCAAATATAAGATGGAATACAGGTTCAAGTATGAGCAAATGATGGCGAAGCCTTGACAGATGAAAGCCTTGTCTCATCTTTATCATTTGTTCCCTCTGTGGTGTGTGATCCAGGCGAAGTACCACTGGCAGAGTCAAAATGTGAAGCAAAGCGGAGTGGACGACATGGTCCTTCTGTCCAAGATCACAGAGGACGCCATCGTGGACAACCTTAAGAAGAGATACATGGACGACTACATCTTTGTATCCTGCAGACTCTTATTTGTGTGAGCACTCAGGGACCAAGCTGCACAGTCTATACTGCATGCAGTCGCATAACCAACACAAACATATATGGCCATGAATTCAAAGATTTCACTCTTCCTCTTCTGCATTTGCTGTGTGACATAGCGGCTCACTTCCGTCTTCTCAGAGCACAGCTGAACTTCAAAACTATATTTAGGGTGTGGAAAAAAATCTAACGCACTACTGGACGTTCTTACTGGTTAAACTACACCGTGACAAAAAGTCATGAGGAATTACAAGAAACTGGCAAACAACCAGATTGCAGCATTCTGCAGAAGTTGTATTATTTTTACATACAGTCAGGATGTGGAGACTTTTGATGCTATTCAACATTCATCAGTTTTGATAGACTACATAAATATGTAGTCATACCATGAATCACAGACTATGTCTTGGGTTTGTGTAATGCAGGAAAACGTGGAGGTGGGAGAAGACAAGACAGAGTAAGCCCCATATTCAATGTAAATATGACTCCCACTTATACTGTAGCAGGACTGAAATGATTGACGATGGCAAAGATGCCAGACAAAATGCAAAGGTTCTACATGCATGTTTTTAAAAAGAGTAAGTATTGCCTGGTCAAATACGTCCTGTGACGTCAGTCCAGTCACTTTTGCATGAATTAAAAGTAAATAGTAGTTTTTTCCCCTAGCCACCGATGTTTTTAAAATTAAAAAACAGGAAACACGGTAAATATTAAAACTGGGTCAGTGGTTGTTTTGAAGGTTGATCTTTCTGGTTGCCAGTCCGAATGAGAAGATAATTATCCATCGTGATCCTTATCCTCGCTGCTCAGACTTACATCGGGCCCGTGCTGATATCAGTGAACCCCTTCAAACAGATGCCCTACTTCACTGACAGAGAAATCGAGCTGTATCAAGGAGCTGTAAGTAGACTCCCCCTCCACCGTCTGCTCATTTAGTAGTGGCCCGTCCGTCCTGTTGTCGCACTACACGAACCGGAACTAACCACGTTTTGCCTCTAATTCTTTCATTCTGCAGGCACAATATGAGAATCCACCTCACATCTACGCCTTAACGGATAACATGTACAGAAACATGATGATTGACGGGGAGAATCAGTGTGTCATCATTAGGTGATCGCAGCAGACTTGTTTTCCTTTTTGTCTCTGACATCACAGAGTCTGTTGTAGTGTAATAATGCGTTGCCCTGTGTTGTGTTGATGTTGTGGTAGCGGTGAAAGTGGTGCAGGAAAGACAGTGGCTGCCAAATACATCATGGGTTACATCTCCAAGGTGTCTGGAGGAGGCTCAAAAGTGCAGGTAGAGATAACAAGCAATGCTGCCACTGCTTGACTTCCTTTAGTGAGGCGCAAGGGTTTCTCTGCTCTGTCTGACTCTACTAGTACTCTGTGTGTTGCAGCATGTAAAAGACATCATCCTGCAGTCAAATCCGCTGCTGGAAGCCTTTGGTAATGCCAAGACCGTCCGCAACAACAACTCAAGTCGATTTGTGAGTAAATTCGTTTGGAGACAATGAAATCTTTTCTTCACTATCATCTCACACCAACCGGTCGCTCTGACCCTGGTTCTGCTGGAGGTTACTTGCATTGAAGACTTTTTCTGGTCCAGTCTGAGCTTCCTAGTGTGAGATTTGTTGCATTTTCTATAGAATAATATCTACATAACGTCCGATTTCATTTACTGTTGGTGTTGGTGTTTTTCATTAAGCTAAAGGTATCTACAACCTTTACACAGGTATGTTATGGTATGTTACAGGTTTGCGTGCACACCACAGTGTACGTTGGTGTGTTGTTTCTCATATCATGCATATATTCATTTGCTTGATATTGTTTAAAATAACTTGTGTCACGTAGAAAGGGGGAAGAGGAACTGTTGCTTTTCCATTGTAGATCATTATCGGAATGGACATATTTACATGGTGACAAGCAGTTTCTCACCTCAGCTTATTGACTCTGAATTTGCATCTATCAGGGGAAATACTTTGAGATCCAGTTCAGCAGAGGAGGAGAACCAGACGGCGGAAAGATATCAAACTTCCTCCTGGAGAAGTCGAGGGTAGTGAGCCAGAATGAGAATGAGAGGAACTTCCACATTTATTATCAGGTTGGAAGCTAATGATGGGACAAATCAGACAATGCCGAACACAACAGCCACTGTTGGAAGACTTGATTCCATCTTTGCTTCCCGTTGATTTGAGGCTCATGTTCAACCTCTACCACACCTGCATTGCTGTCTTCCAGCTGATAGAGGGTGCCAGTGCTCAGCAGAAGGAGGGCCTGGGCATCATGACCCCAGAGTACTACAGCTACCTCAACCAGTCTGGGACCTACAAGGTGGATGGGACCAATGATAGCAAAGACTACCAAGAGACTATGGTACATTTATGCTAAAGAAAGTCCTCAGTGGTGATGAGTTTTCTTCATGGTTGAATTTGAGCTGGTGAGTCTGGTGCTGTCCTGCAGGAAGCCATGCAGGTGATCGGGATCCCGGGTGACATCCAGACTCAGGTGCTGCAGATCGTCGCGGGCATCCTCCACTTGGGAAACATCAGCTTCATCGAGGCGGGAAACTATGGGCAGGTGGAGAGCACGGATTGTGAGTAACACACACGCACAAACTCCTTCACACAAGCTTCTCATGCTCGTATACGCTCATACACATTTCACTGTTCACCTGAAACGTAACGTTGCCTATCTTTGCTCCAGTGCTCGCCTTCCCCGCCTATCTACTGGGCATCGATCCCCACCGCCTGCAGGAGAAGCTAACCAGCAGGAAGATGGATTCAAAGTGGGGAGGGAAGTCTGAGACCATTGATGTGACCCTGAACCAGGAGCAGGCCACCTATACGCGAGACGCCCTGGCAAAGGCCCTCTACGCACGGCTGTTTGACTACCTGGTGGAGGTAAGCAGCGAGAGCCACAGCTTCCTGAAATGAAAGTAACACTGTGCATATAGGATTCATGC
This sequence comes from Macropodus opercularis, assembly GCA_030770545.1. NCBI lineage: Eukaryota > Metazoa > Chordata > Actinopteri > Anabantiformes > Osphronemidae > Macropodus > Macropodus opercularis. The sequence goes on from CM061092.1 coordinate 7,135,050, forward strand.
ATTTGAAATGTATAATCCTGCCCCTTTGTCACCGTGTCTGTCTTTGCCAGGCTATAAATAAAGCCATTCAAAAACCATATGAGGAGTTCAGTATTGGAGTACTTGACATTTATGGCTTTGAGATATTCCAGGTTGGTCCTCTTACAGCTCACAGCTGCATACATTTTAAAGGCAGCCACTAAACAACAATGCTAGTGTGGAGGTTTCTGCAGCGTTTGATTGGCTGTGCTGGTAACGTGTCATTGACTGGATTGTTTTTGCCTTTGCAGAGAAATGGCTTCGAGCAGTTCTGCATCAACTTTGTCAACGAGAAACTGCAACAGATTTTTATTGAACTCACTCTCAAAGCTGAGCAGGTAGCTCACAGTGTATCTTTTATTCTGTCACATCTCTCTCTATAACGTCTGCTCGGTGACCGGGTTTACTGACGCCAAATTAAGTCAGAATGGTGTAAGAAATATTTCAAAATGGTTTTACAAACCGGTTATTTCATCTTTCCACCCAGGAAGAGTATGTTCAGGAGGGCATCAAGTGGACACCCATCGAATACTTCAACAACAAAGTTGTGTGTGACCTCATTGAAAATAAATTGGTAAGCTCCGTAAGCCAGAACATAAACACAGGGTTTAAATAGTAGCATCACTTGCAAGGGGGGATGTTTTACTAGCCGTGTTCTCCTTGAAGAACCCTCCTGGTATAATGAGCGTGCTGGATGATGTGTGTGCCACCATGCATGCCAAAGGAGAAGGTGCGGATGGCACTCTGCTGCAGAAACTGCAGGCCGCCGTGGGAACGCACGAGCACTTCAACAGCTGGAACTCTGGTTTCGTCATACACCACTATGCTGGCAAGGTAGGGACTTGTAACACTCCTGCAACAGCAATGCTTTGAATGGCCTTTTATGTATTTTACGGATTCTGACAAAGTGGGATAATTGCATACTAACTGCGATGCGCAATCCAGCGTTTGCTCAGGAATCGTTTTATTGGTGTTGTCTAAGGTTTCTTATGACATCAACGGTTTCTGTGAGAGAAATCGAGACGTGCTTTTCCCTGACCTCATTGAGCTCATGCAAAGCAGCGATTAGTAAGTCTTCCACATCTGCCCAGTGTCCAAACATTTAGCATCCTTGGTACAGTAATGTGGTGAAAGCAATTCATCCTATATTTCTCTCTTCAGTACCTTCATCCGTAGTTTGTTCCCTGAAAACCTCAACACAGACAAGAAAAGCAGGCCGACCACAGCTAGCTCCAAGATCAAGGTGAGAATATTTTTCATAATTTACCTTGAACCAAAGATTTGTTTTACGATACGTTTTTAGGTTTCAACAATTTAATGCTTCCAACAGAAACAAGCTAACGATCTCGTGAACACCCTGATGAAGTGCACCCCTCACTACATCCGCTGCATCAAACCCAATGAGACAAAAAGACCTAAAGACTGGGAGGAGAGCAGGTCAGCATCCTCACTGAGGCACATTCACACTCAAACATGTTGTAAGCGTTATGTTTGCTCATAAATGAGTGTAATCCATATGTTTTAGGGCTAAGCATCAGGTTGAATACCTGGGACTGCGGGAAAACATCCGCGTAAGAAGAGCTGGGTTCGCATATCGCAGACTCTTCAATAAATTTCTGCAGAGGTGAGTTTAATTCTGCATGTTTTTCTTGCTATGTGCGTGTATTCCTGTTCAAGCGCTCTCTGTGTGTGCTCCATCCAGGTACGCCATCCTGACAGCAGAGACGTGGCCGTGCTGGAGGGGTCCAGAACAGCAAGGGGTCCTTCACCTCCTCCGCTCTGTCAACATGGATAACGACCAGTACCAGATGGGACGCACCAAAATTTTTGTCAAGAACCCTGAATCGGTAACAGGCCCTTGGCAAATTATTTTAACAAGTGGAATGAAACTCTTCACCTGTTTCACTACACATCAAAATCAAAACCTGTGAATAGGTCCATCAGTAATAACGATCCATTCATACATACTAGCACAGAACTTATGGGGCTCTTCGTACGATAGTGTCAGCTCTCTGTGTAGATGTGTACCCACAAGTTCCCTGTTTTGGTTCAACCACTTGCATACAACAAGCAAATGCCACCAGTCTAAAACATCTCAAAGCTAATGCTGCTCTGTAAAGGCTGCATGTGTATTTATACAAAGCTTATCTTCCAGCTGTGCTATATACTCCTATAGGTGCTAAGGTGTGTCCAGAAGTTCCTGCCCTCGAGCTTTAAGTGCAGATTAAAGTAACAACTTAACCACTGACGCACTCGTGTCAACAGAGCCTCAAATGTATTTGATTTAACAAACACTGACCTAATATAAAATGTGTTAGATACGGTCTTTCGTGTAGATGCCTTCAACATGCTGTATGTTCCTCAGTTGTTTCTACTTGAGGAGATGAGGGAGAGAAAGTTTGACACTTTTGCAAGAATCATCCAGAAAGCTTGGAGAAGATACATTGCAAGAAAGAAGTATGAACAGATGAGAGAGGAAGGTGAGTAAGGGTAACGTGTCTCCATACTGCCCCGGCTACACGCACAGTTCCAGCCACGGTTCTAAGGGTATGTCCGTCCTTGTGTCACTCAGCCTCAGACATACTGTACAACTCCAAGGAGCGGAGGAAGAACAGCATCAACAGGAACTTTGTTGGCGACTACCTCGGTCTGGAGCAGAGGCCTGAGCTGCGGCAGTTTCTGGCCAAGAGGGAGCGCGTTGACTTTGCTGATTCAGTGAACAAGTTTGATCGCAGGTTCAAGGTGAGGCTTCATGAAACACACTGCACTGTACTTCAAAACATTTTTACTTTTTCCACTGTCAAGTGATCTTTGTGGATTTGACAAACCCTTCATAGCATCCACTTCCCCAAAGACAGACACTCTTCTTCTCCTTCCTGACATTGCTCACAGTTCCCACTTCTGTTTTTTCTGTTTAGTCTATCAAGAGAGATCTGATCCTGACCCCTAAGGGCATTTATCTAATTGGTCGGGAGAAGGTGAAGAAAGGGCCTGAGAAAGGTCAGATTAAGGAGGTGCTGAAACGAAAGATGGAGTTCGTCAGCATTAACGGAGTCTCTCTCAGGTAGGTCTCCCACGTTTACAGAAAATGAATTACTCAAACCAGAAGCGTATGTGGTTGATGGTTGTGGTGGAAACTAAAATGATGTCATGATTAACTGTGTGAGAAGAAAACTCACACATTACGCAGAAAGAGTTTAGTTTACACTCAATTACAATTTATGCTCTAAGTTATAATTTTAGCACAATAGTGTATACTTATTTATTTTCTTCAGTACAAGACAGGATGATTTCTTCATCCTGCATGAGGCCCAGTACGACAGTCTGCTGGAGTCCAACTTCAAGACAGAGTTTCTAAGCCTGCTGTCTAAACGCTATGAGGAGGTCACAAAGAAAAAACTGTCCATCTCCTTCAATGATCGGTAAAGAAACAAACACATATAAACTATGTCTGCACAGGATCCTCCACATTAAACACAAACTACAACAGGCTTTCTTCTGACTCAGGCTGGAGTTTAGAGTGAAGAAGGAGGGCTGGGGTGGAGGTGGCACCAGAGTGGTGGCGTTCCAGCCGGGGCCAGGTGACCTAGCCCAGCTCAAACCTGGAGGAAAGACCCTCACCATCACAATAGGGGGTGGTCTACCCAAATCCTCTAGTAAGTGAAAAATAACAGTGAGCATGGCCTTGGACTTATTAAATAAGGACATAAACTGTTCGTCTGACTGAATGTTTATTTCCTTAGAGCCGACCAGGAAGAGTGCTCCACAGTCCTATGGCGGAGGGAGAAATCATGTTGCCAGCAGAGGTACTTCACATTTTTAGCAAACTGATGAAACACTGTGACGAAAGTAATACATACTAGCTACTTAAGTACTACTTTTACATACATTTTCAAGGTACTTAAAGTACTTTGCACTGGATTTAAAGTTTCCTTATAGTTGATGAATGGGCTCCTCAAGGATTAATATTAGGCCCACTGCTGTTTTTCCTTTACATAAATATAACATAGATGGCTTTATGATCCTTATACTGTATATTTTGCTCCCGTGACCCTGCATTTTCTCTCTTCAGCGCACCAGAACGGAGGAGCCCAGTTTTCCAGAAAGTCTTACAACCAACAATCAGAAATGACATATTCCTCCCCACAAAAACACGGCCGGCCGCCTAGCACAGCCTTGCCCAAACTGGGTTCCCAGAAAGCCCCCAGAGTCCCAACCCACAACCAGCACAACCAGAGGAACATGGACTTCCTTAATGTGCCTGACCAGGGCATGTCAGGGTAGGAGAGATCACTGCATGAACTATACTGTACAACATATTAGTCACTACAGCCGTCATGAGAGAATGAAATGATGGGTAGTAATGTAGAAACTACACTATAGTGCAGCAATCATGCCTCAGGTCCGTTACTGTTGCCTCCAGCTACTTTCATCTCTTGATTTACCCGCTGTTTACAGGAAGCAGAGGAAGAGGAGCATCAGTCGGCGACCTCCTCCTGCTCCCAAACCACAGCTTCAGCCACAGGGGCCTCGCTGCCGGGCAATATATCAATACGTTGGACAGGACACGGATGAGATTAGCTTTGAGGTCAATGACGTGTTTGACCTGGTCAAAGAAGGTGCGTGAAAAGATAGACGGTTGGAGTGAATACATATATCGTCAGGAGGTAAAAAGGGATTTTTGGTGGTAAATGATGTGTGTCTGTGCTGCTTCTCTCTGCAGATCCATCAGGCTGGTGGACAGGTAGGATTCGAGGACACGAGGGTCTTTTCCCTGGTAACTATGTGGAAAAGATCTGATCAGGACTTCAAGAGCTTTATCTTAGGCTGCTGAGACTCTTAGAAAGGCTAAAAGAAACTCCCTGTGAAATGTACGGTACATGGTTGCATAAAGCCTCATCCACTGTAGAAACAGAGCTGTTTCACTGACATTCAACATGTACACTTCAAGCAGATTGTGCTGCTCAAGAAAAGCACAGGAATCGTCTTCATGCTAAAACACAGACCAACTGCAAAGATCTCCGCTCTCTTGTCTGGTGACGTACTGAACTATCCTGTTCAGAATGACGTTTCGCTGACTCCCACACTTTTCTTTGGTCCGTTTCTTCACTGAAAATGACTCAGCATTACGTTTATAGCCTTAACAGAACATTGCTTTTCAGTGTCTACAGTGTTTATGTTCGCCTGAAGCTTTATCCAAAACTGCTCTTCATTAAGTCAAGCATATAAAGTAAATACAGGGTCTGCATTCGATGGATGGATGTTACCTAAGTCAGAACAATGCTTCAAATGAATCCAAAACAACTTTTGGTCTGAAATGTTTGTACATGTTTATGTATGCGTGGTCAGTGTGATCATTTTCCTCTCACATATTCACATACTGCTTCACCTCAATTACAAAACCAAATTGTCGTGTTTTTTACCTCAATTACTTATGCACTGGACTAGATTATATTGCCAGGCAAGTTTAATAGTTTTACTGATAACAAAACAGAAGGTGACAGAATAATTTTAGAAGGTGTCTTCCAACTTAGCATTTTTTATCTGCTGTTAATTCTTGTAAAATATTGTTGATCAGTCACTGTTTGTATATTAATAAATGAGTTTTACCTCTTTTCAAAAGGTTTTACACAAGTAAACAAAATTGATTCTTAGAATTATATTTCTACAAAAAGCACATTGGTTTGTCGTTTTTTTGCTCTTCACCGTGAGATGATGCAAAAAAGCAACAAATGAAGAAGTGGGTGGAAGATAAGTCAGCAAGGAGGCGCAAGGTCAGAGGAATCATGCACGGACGCACAGCACAGAAAAAAAAACACGCTCAGCAAACATTTAAAGATCTGCACTGACTGCACTGACAAAAGCTTCGTGATGCGCAGTTAAGAGCTTATGTGTCATGCATCAGAGCTCCCCATGACAGCAACACTTTAAATTCCTCGAGTATTTTCTTTTTCCGCTTGCCTCAGGTTGTAACTCCACTTGTGCATCACCGGACGAGTTTCCGTAACGGCTTAGTATTTCAGAAAGTTAGATTTCACACACGTTTCTATGTCACTAGTCTAACACGAGGCATTGTTACACAGTAATCTTAGGAGAAGCATCAACTCACTTTATCTCTGACACAAAAAACATCTTAATGCATCAGTAGAATATGACACATATCATAACTATGTTGTACATATATTCACTTTGTATGTTTATCCCTTTGTATTTGGTAATCAGTGGTAACTGGTCTTGCTTTAATATTCTTATAGACAATTCATCTTCCACCCGTAAGGTTCCTTGAATTTTGAGTTCAGTTGCCACCTATCAGCAAATACAAGTATAAAGGTTGGACTTTACATGTAACTGAGCAATTTTACAAGGTTGCAGTGCTGCTTTTATTTACTGTAATGCTACCAAACAAATTTGTATACAACACTTTATCTTTACATGTTTCTGCTGAATGTAAATATCTTTTGTTCACTATGTCAGTGTCAAGTATTACATAACAGAGTGGCTGTGGCGCAACAGGCGTCCAGCCCTTGTAGTAAACCACCTTAAATCACTAAAATGCCTTATAGTGCACAGGCCCACAAACATGAATTGAAGCTTTGTATTCTATGTTTATCTTCGGCATGTGATGATTCACTGCTGGTATGAGGAAACATATTAAATGGCCTCATACTGTAAAGGTGGAAGCAGTTATACACATGCAGACAGATCCGAGGAGAAAAGGCCAACTAGTCCTACCAGTTACTCAGAAATGGATCAGTGGGGAGACAGCAGTTGACAGCGGGACTGACAATGTGTGAAATGCTTTAACGTGTAAACTTTATTACAGCTGCATTTGACCATTATTGCATTTATTGCACTGCAGTACCATCATCATCACTGGCACTCCTGGTTCAGCCCACCCGTGCTTTTATTTTGAAGGTGCCGTTGGCGGAAACAGATGGACCGGTTAAGCCTGAGACGGTTGAGATTTTACACACACGCAAGACAGCCAGGTGTCACACCTGCTGCTCTTATCGGGCTGCGCCATGTTCCCTCGCTCTCTTGTTTATTCATTCATTCATTTTCTACCGGTGCTGGAGCCTATCCCCGCTGTGTATGGGCGAGAGACACTTTAATTGCCTTTTATTTAATGTCATTTCATTTCATTCCATCCCATTTTATTTCATTTCATTCCATCCCATTTTATTTTATTTCATTTCATTCCATTCTATTTTATTTTGAGACTGTCCGTGTGTGTTAAAGTACTTTTACTGCATTGGTTAAACACACCTCAGTGTCTTCCACAACTTTCGTCCTCTTTGTCGCGGGATGACAAAATGACACCTGTAAACAACCAACGGAAAAACAAAGGAGTCCATTCCAGACAGAGTCCGTCAGAGGTGTTGCACCGTTTAACTTGCTTAACATTGTCGCGCAACAGGACGGGCGCGTTGCTAAGCCCCGCCCCTCTGCACGCACCTGTTCCGGCACCTGCAGCCGAGTCTTGCACTTACCAGAGGCCGGGACAGCAGCACCATGGGAGGTACGAATGAACCTTTTTTAAGAATTTAAGGCTCTACTTTTAATTAAACTTACTGGTGTATGTTTGTCCAAACCAGCCTTGTCATTATCATCGAATTGTCACAATCTTATTCTCTAATTAATCAACGCTTATCTGTGTTCATCCCTTATTATTCACTGAGTATTAACAGTGAAGTGACACGGTTTTGGGCTAATCTCTCGTTTCCTTGTAACTCTCTGGTACTGGATCAAAATATTTAACGTGAGCTGACTCATATTTTTAATGATTCCTGGTGACTGTTCCTGTTCCTATTCAAATTGATACTTGCCTGTAACAGTAATTATATTTTAATGTATCAGAAGTCAGAAAATCGCTTTACAATGTTCAACTCCAATAATCAGAATTAGAATCTGTTTTATTTACAAAAAAGACCAGATGGACATTCAAATCAGAACTTTAAAAGTTAAAGGTTGTTTTAGACAGCTAGCTGTCATTTGACTATCATATTATAACTGTCAGCAGGTGCATCTGCTGCTTTCATACGACTTGTGCCTCTTTCTCGTCTTTTTATTTTTACTTTACTTCTCCTCTCTCCCTTCTCCTCATGTACGTTTAGTATGTTAATCCAGACTGATGATTAAATGTAATATAATAAATAAAAAATATATGTCATTATGCTCAACATGGCGGTTGCCAGGAGATGCAGCTTTTATCACCAATCATCTTGTGATTTTTGTCCCGTGGATACTGAGCCATAACACGGAAGTCAATGTTGTTATAGTTACCACCAGCATTTACATTGTGAACTAAGTGTCAGCTCAGTTAGTCTCGCTGAACGCGAACATGAGCTGATTGTAACTAAGTGAATTTTGCTTAGCTGTATGAAATATTATTAAATTGTTTACCAGCCATTAATAAAGCCATCAACTAAAGCTTAGTAACACTACATAACCAGTGCCTTACGAGAAGATGTATGACTTCTAGGTTGAAACCTTTCACTCAGGATGCCTCCTCAGTCTGATAGCTGGATAGGAAGAGATTTGCAGGGAATGTGGATCAAAATCTGTGCATAACCTTTGTATTAACGTTAAAGACTGCAGTCTTATTATATTATCACTAATTCACAGAGTTTCAGAAGCACTCCGCCTAGTATTAAACTTGAAATGTTACATACATAACAATAAATTACCATTTATGACGACAACCATAAAGTTGTGAGAAATAGTGCAAAGCCCCATTTGAATACACATACAAGTGAGGAAGGGGAAGCCACATGAAAATGATTTTCATAAACCAACTAAGCAAATGCTCTGTTTGAACCTGCAGGTTGCTCTGGGTTATTGACCAATAAGTAATCAGCAGGTGTTGTTCCCCATCTCATGTGTCTGACAGGTGTCTACTCCAGTGAAAGAATAGCAGCAGTTTTCTCCTATGAGAGTTCAGATATCGACTGGTGTGAAGACAACTACGAACACTCGGAACATGTGGTGGAGTACTTTAACACTGTAAGCTGTGTGATTTCCTACTGTACCATTTCTATTTTTACCTGCAGCATAAATATCTAAGTGTTGTTTTGGTTGATTGTCTGTCTCTGTTTCTCCTGCAGATGAGCAGCTTTACTTTCTTCATCATAGCTCCGGTCATGCTCTACCTTCTGCATCCTTATGCTAAGGAGAGGAGTCTGTCGATCCACATGGTCTGGATCATGATGATATTTGTTGGTTCGTTGAGTTTTATGTTTGGACTAAAGTTAATCTTTTCAAGTCTTACCACTTCAGACCTTTATATACAGTACTGCTTTGTATTTGCGCTTCCAACACACATGCACCTTCACACCTGGCATCAGCGTGGTCCAAACATGATCCCCTGGGGAACCAATGTTGTAACATTAAGCAAAATTAGACCCATAAACCCTAAAATGGCCCAATTTCACTCTGGGTGTCTGTTCTGTTAAAGGTACTTCAGTTTCCCAGTATAAGCGTCTTCTTATTCCCTTAATAATCAGTCCAATTTGTGTCTCAATATTTATATATAAAATGAATTCAGGAATGTTATCTTTTTTTTCAGGGCTCTTCTCAGCATATTTCCACATGACTCTCAGTTTTGTTGGTCAGATGTTAGACGAGCTGTCAATCCTGTGGGTGTTGGCGGTGGGGTATGCTGTGTGGTTCCCCCGTAGGCTGTTCCCTTCTTTTATCAAAGACAGGTAAGACGACGTTTACACTGTTTGCCGAACAACGGACGACTAGCTGATAATACAAACCTCTATGCGTTACTATGGACTTGCACACAAATCAAGAATCATTTCGTAAAACAAACACATCCATGACAATTTGCTTCTAAGGCACGATAATGTGAAATCCAACCTGTGCTGGCTGTGGAGCCAGTCTGACAGCCTCAACGGGTGTAATTAATGGATGTCACAGACACAATAGGGTGTTGAACCCTTCATCTTGACAAGTAGCGACTCTGAGCTTTGTAAAACAAGAAGCTCCACCTAAACAGTGTAAATATTTAACCACGAGATGAATGAGTTTTTGACAAGCACAAAACAGGTTTAGTTATTCAATTCAGCCTGACATAACCGTTAACACATAATCCCAGAATAATTTACATGCAGGGATATCGTCAACACATCTTGTTACAGTAGCCAAAGGAGCTGTTTTGATGATTTTGTTTATTTGACAACTGCTGAGACACATTTTGGATGATTTAGTATCTAAAGAGACATTTGTTTGTCTTGGTCTTGGTAGAGATGAGTAGATGGACAATAAAGAGTTAATACTGGTGACACGTTTACCAGGTGTCCAGAACTACACGTCAAAGAAGGGATAATGTTCTTTCATTTCTGAAAGTTACAACTTAGAAAGTGATCATAAGTCGATGTGCACAAGTCTGTCAGGTTACAGAGTGCAAATAGACACAAATTACACGTGCCTACAGTAAATAGTGTCTCACCCTTTGCTTTTAAAGTCGAGTCAAAAGGCAACGTGTCCACAAGGAGCGGTGTGTCGAATATATTTGTTCAGCGTGGTATAATCATTGGGTGGTGAGTACTGGGCTGCTCTGTGAATACAACAACAAGGAATAATAAAGGCCTATGATAATTTAATTGTTTTTAATACATCGAAGTAAAGATCATTTAAATGCTATGTTGCATTTTCAGTTCCCTATAATAGTGTATAGTCAAAGACTATTCACTCAGTCAGAAGCTGGGTGATACCAAATCCACCCGTTGTTCTAGCTTGTGACTGACTAAACACCTCAGTCCAGTAAAGGTTCAGGTTCCTTTACCTGTATGGTATATTTGCCTGAACCTGAGCGTTTGCCTCACAGCATCTTCGCTCTGTCCACAGGGCCACGTTTTCACAGCTGGTCATGGTGATCACTGTCGTCACCTCAGTGTCGTCGTTTGCCAAACCTACGGCCAACGCCTATGCTTTAAACTGCTTTGGCCTTCATCTGCTTTACACGTTGGCCCTCGAGATGAAAAGGTATGAGGACACTGGTACCGCAGATATCGGTGTCTGTCTTGAGAGCAGCTTGTCATCTGTGCTGGTCTTCTTTCTCAGCTGCAGTGACCAGAAGGCTTTGCGGCTGGCCAAGCTGTCAGTGGGTCTGTGGGTGCTCGCCATCTCCTGCTGGATTAGTGACCGCTTTGGCTGCAGTTTCTGGCAAAGGCTAAACTTCTGCTACCTGCACGGTATATGGTGAGTCCTGCCTTACCCGCGCCTCCTTATCTGTGCTTCACGCTCCTGTCCTTTCTCTGACCTTATTGTTCCCCTCCTTTCCTTACCTTTACTCTGCTTTCCTTCTTTTGATAAACTTTATTGGGTCATGGGATAGGATTGTCATAGCTGGAAAATATTGCGGGTTAGGTTAAATATTACATTAGGTAAACAGTGGCATTGGTCACAGTAAAATGCACACTCTGATTATCCATCTCACCCATGTGTATTGCTCTTCATTTAATCCTTCAGGCATATTCTCATTGTCATGGCTGTGGCCTATGGCACCACGCTAACAGCTTACCTGGACGCCAACAATGAGATACCCTATTCGCTGCCTGGATTGCAGTACTGGCCATGTGATAAATGGAATCTTGGATTTCCTCACCTTGTCCTGAAGGGAACAACCAAAACACGGAAACGGTGCTGATGCTGTTAAAGTCTTTATTAGTACATCGCTATAGTATTTCAGTTATGATGAGGCACCAAAATAAACTCATCAGTGTGGTGCGACACAAAATTATATCCTTAGTTCAAAACTTTTATAAAATGTTATATTTTGCTATGCTGACTAGTATTATTTGTGAATGAACTCAAACAGTCAATTTTAAAACAACGTTAAGACTTTATGAGGTGTGCTTTTATTGCAGTTTGTCAGGTTTTAAGCAGACTTGGTCTCAAATGTTAATTATAAAAGATGTCATAAACTGCCTGTACGTGCTGTAGAAAACCAACTGACTCTGACTCGGCAGGATAATATATATATCATATCAATATATATATCCATCATATAGTGCATTAGTCTCAAGCTCTTAACTAATAATTAATACAAGTCATTATTGTATAAATTTATTAGAGTGAAATGAGTTTGGATGTAGTCGTCTAATACCTCACTAACAATTTGAGACTGGCTACCATGAGCTGCTCAACCTGTTTTGTCTAATTTCTAATTAATTCCGCCATCAAATGTATAATTATCGGTGCACTAAGGATTAAAAGTGCAATGTGACCTGACTTTACACTGACCGTGTAAAATGGGTTATGAAACATGTTAATATACACATGTATATCTTGTCAGGTTTGGTTTCATTCAGGTCTAAATTGCATTTGTGTGACTGACCATTCAACATCAAATGTCTTTTATTTGCAGAATGTTTTTTTTTCTCTTTTGTTTGACTAACCCCAGTTTGTCAACACACCCTATTCTGATGAATTTGGTGATGTTTGGAGAACACTCAGGAGCAGTGTGCCCCGACCATGTGAATACATTGAATACAACAAAAGATTCCTCACAATGAGAAATGTACACTAATTGCTGCACTTTAGCGTTTAACAGTGACAGAGCAACCAATACTTTTAGAAATGTTATGTTGTGAATATTATTATGGGTTAGCAGCAGAAAACTGCCTTAGATCAGAAAGTCACTAATTAAACACAAGGTGTTGACACTACTATGAATGACACAATAATAATGACACTAATTCCATATGACCTAGATTATTATTTTACTTTCCCTGCAATGTTTACATTTGTGTCTGAAAGAGTTGAACAATGTTTGAATGGACCACAGCTAAAACTGCATTAGGCTAAGGTTGCATTTGTACTTTTAGTGAGCTCTCGTCACCACCAACACCACAGTTCTATCTATTTGTTTTTAAATACTTTATATTCATCATGTTAGAATTCTATTTGGATATTGCACAATAATGATGAATACTGTGGATTTAATGACTATTGTTTTGTTAAGCGTTACGCTTGTTGACAAGTCTTTTAACGTGTTTAGTATCAGTTATAAGAAATTTTGATTATGTGTGTGAAATCTGTAGGATGTATCTTTTGTATTTCTCTATTTCCCTGCATACTGAAAAGGAAGATTTAAAGGTTGACGTCTCAATTCAAGTGTGGCAGTCTCCTGTGTGACAGCCAGGTTTCTTCTACTCCGATTTGATTAGAGGCAGAAGGGATCAATTTGAGCTGCAGGAGAAAAGTGGAGGCATCAAGCCAGTGAGAAAGTAGTGACCTTCTGCTCCAGAGCTGAGGCCAGCTAATCTGACATCAAAGTCTGAGACTTGACTTCACTGCAATGGCCCCTGACGCTGACTCAGTAAAAGAGTGGTCTTAAATAAAAAAAAGCTTTCTTTTCAGATGAAATGGTTGAGACAGTGTTTGAAAAAGCATAGCAAATAGGACAATCTAAGGAGTTAATAACAATATTAATTACAATTACAATATATTTGAAGATATACACGCACCCTCTAGTATTCTACATGATTAATTAAACCATGGTTCTGTCAACTGGTTCAGAATCATTGTAAGACTGTTTATAGGTTACAGAACTGAGCCAAACACACTGCGTGTTGGTTCTCCGTAATATAAGTTGACTAAACAAGCAGCCACATAATTAACATTGTAAATTTGCTTACTATTTTACTGTGGACTTTGGAAGCAGATTTAAGGTTTACACTATATTTAACAGGCAACCCGGCTTCAAATCATTTTTAAAAATAACTCACATGGAGGAGTTGTTTGTGATATATACACTACTAGAAAGCAAAACATCAAGCAGTAGTGAAAAAGATAATAATCATAAGAACATGGATGGTGTCAAAACATTATTTAAAAATTATGTTGTATTACATATCTCAGCTATGTTATATTATTAGGATACGGTTGGAAAATACTTTCTTTTTTTACCTTGCACTCCGATACAGTAGGTGATGAAGGAGATGTACAAATACGTAGAAGAAGAAGAAGACGAAGAAGAAGGAAGGAGGAAGAAGAAATCAAACAGTTAATATTATGACCTGGTGCTCAACCCAGAGGGTGACACTACCTTCTTCTCACAGACACATCTGTAACAACTCCACAGGAAAAAGTTGGTTTGGTGAGGCTGCCTGATTGGACAGACTTATGAAATGATGTATGAAAGTATAAATGAATCCTCAAATAAAAACCTGATAAGTTCCTGGGAGCTTGTTTGATAGGTTACATTTATATTTATTAATTTCTTTTATTACAACTCTGCAATACACTTAAATACATGTTAGCATTGACAATGTATATATGGAATAATATTTTTACCCTAACTTAATGTTGGTCTTGAACTGCTTCAGCATGTATTTTTGTTTTCTTTTGAGTGAAGTCTGTTTGTAAGCTTTGGACTAAACAAAGTCTCTTTGTAAGCCTCACACTGATTCTGTTTAGCAACACTGTCTTCAGTTCCAACATAACCTCCTGCGTCTATTCTGCCACCTAGTGGCTGTGAAATACATGAAGCCATATCATCAGCCCCGTTTTTGTTTTTTTGCATTTTCTTCACATTTCACATTCATAAACACAGAAAAGACTGTGTGTGCATCAGAATATGGCCCAATTCAAACAAACTATGGTTTCCTCCTTTCCACAAAAGTCAGTGACACTGACTTTCACTCTTTCACCCTTTCACTCTTATAAATAAATGTTTGAACATACTTTTCACTGTTTAAATCTTCCTCAATATTTTAGCAGAGACATTATTTACCTTGGTAATACTGTATTTGTACCAAACCATCCAGGTCAAAAATGCTGTGATGGCAGTGAAACCCTAATTTAAAATTTTCTCTAATAAATTTGTTAGTATAATTGTCTTTAAATTGTTATTTTTCTCTTGAAATACAGTAACAAATTCTGTTTACTTGGATTTGAATGGATCAGTTTGAGCAGCAGGAGAAAAGGGGGACGCACCAAGCCAGTGAACAAGTGGTGACCTGTCCCAGGATTGAGGATGATAATCCCACATCAAAGGCTGAGCACCACAGAGACTATGTTACTGACTGGCTCTGTAGATGGAGAACATGCTGCTTTGTATTTAGATGAAACACCTTGCAAATGCAACATGTGAGAAATAGTCCATTTAACATCATTATTATCTCTTTGAGTTTGGAGTAATAATACAGCACTTGTATCCACATATAATCAGTGTTGCACATCTCTACCAGTCCAGTACATGTCACATACAATTCATTTTTCAATGAATTGTTATTATGAATTGTTATTATTATGTTATTATTCTATTATTCTTGATGACTTTTTCAAATTGTTGCAGATTGTTGCTCTTATATGCATTTAATCCTTAAGACTTATTTCTGCATACTGTAGACTTTTTATACTTTGTTTATCCAGATCATGAACAGACAAAAACTAAAAATGGCCAATGCATTTTATTTATTCTTCAATGCATTAGTGGAGGAGACATGTAAAGACTCCCCCATCTACCGCAAATGAAGTCAGTATTAAGCTGCACGATGCGCATTAATTAGTTTTATTGATGTTACATTTACCACAATAATGCACATAATAAAACTCCGATTAATCAATTAGCATCATGTGCATCGTACAATTGAAACAGAGCTGTAGCCATTGGGACAAACTTGCTGTCACTCGAGAAAACCTCTAGCGAATGCTTTAATTGTATTTGCAGCTCGCGCTCCGTCCCGCCCCTCCAGTGTTCTGATTGGCGTCTTTTAAAGCGTTCTAAATTTCTCCCCTCTGTGATTGGCTGAGAGAGCTTTCTGTTTTGGTCGGCTGCCAGGAGCCGTCTGGAAGGGGAGGGGAGCCGTCTGCCTTCCGCTTCTGGGCTGGATTGACACACAATGAGGAGCACAGGCTGGGGAGACGGTCCACAAACGCCGCTGTAAATAAATACTACAATCACTGAGGCCGGAGAAACATGGAAAACCAGGTACGGTGGCTTTTGTGTGTCTTTGTGGGATCTGGTGTTTTTCAGGGTGAAAATGTCAGCGGTGTGCGTGCAGTCGGGGCAGCAATGAATCCTCTGTTCTGCTAGCAAGAAAAAAAAGCTCCTGCTGCTAATGAGCTCGCAGTTGTTTGGCTCTGGAGCTATGCTAGCTGGGCACTCATACATCGGTATGTACCGCTAGCTAGCTTCGGTCTCCCACAGCACTCAGCCCCGCTGCTTGGCTGTAGCCACAACCAGACACACAAAGAGCCCCACACCTGGGGGCGTTTGTGATGCTGTCGCCTTTTAAAAGCACATGCACAGAATTATACACCAGGGGAGCAGTTAAGAGTCGAGGTTTTGTGGGGCTAAAGCTAAGCTAGTCAACCCACAGGAGAGTGTCGGCCGTTGGCTAAAGGCTAAGGAGCTGCTTCAAGGCGCCGGGGGGAAGATTTGTCCTCTCCAGGTTGGGCTGGAGAGGAGGGTGGTGTCTCCAATGCCAGCGGCCTGAAATCGTGATACACAGGGCTTATAAAACCCGCCACAGCCACACAACTTCTGTAACGTCTTTGCATCTTTTACAAACATTCGGTGTGTTTAATGCTTCACAGATTGCAGATTGTTGAGGTAAATGCATGAAGCATGCTGGAAAAGCCGACAAATCCTCTGTGTGGCAAACGCTGGATGAACTTGTGTCCAGTCCCGGTGGCCACCCTCGTTCTGGCTCATCATTATGAAGCCAGAAAAAAAGAAACCCAGGAGATAACACGTCATTTTACAGGGTGGCCTGTACACCGTTTGATCTAGAAAGAGATCAGTCAGTGTTCTTGTATGTCTCATACTATGAATTTGCAAAGTTGTGATTTATGTCATCATAAAAAAGCTACATAATTTATTTAGCAGAAAACAGCTACGTGGGTAAACCAATTACACATCTGCTTCAGAATGGGTTACTTTGTGAATGCCTGAGGTTGCTTAGGACTATATTTCAGATGGTTAGGCCACACACACCCATGGAAAGCGGCTCAGCCACTTTCTTGGAACTAGTCCCCATTCAGCGTTGGTTCCTTTGAAGTTTTAACTAGATCTGTGAATGTGCATCCAGAGGAAGCCGTCTTATACAAGTTGAAAGGGTAGCGTAGATGAAGGGTTGTACGTGTGTTACCTATGTTGCGTATGGCTTTTCATTCTTATCACATATGCACAGTTTGGTGTGATTGATGTTTAATGCTTTAACTCCTCAGCACTAGCTTCATACAGATAACAAGGTTTAGTTAATATGGTTTGGGGGCAATTCAACATTATAGTATAAGTAGTGTGTTGGGGGCTGTAGTTTGTGCTGTTGCGTGATTGTATTCTTTGGCATTAACAGTTTGAATGTTGTGTCAAACCATAGTTTGACAAAAAACTAAGCCAAGTGAAGTCTGTGAATATTTTATAGAAGTGTATTTATTGCATATTACAGGACCATGACACAGCTGAAAAACCTCTGCTTGATCCATACTCCTTAATGCATGTACCGGGAGTAGGGTTGTGCAGTGGCTGAGTTTCTGTGTGCTCACTCAGGATGTTGTGGTCCTATAGCTTACCCTTATCCCCACGTGCCCCATTTCCAACACTCACAGTTTTCCTAGGTTCCGTTATAGACTATTTGCCACTTCCCTGTGGGTCTCCATTTTTCATTACAGCTGTTTCATCTCGGCGTCATCTTTTAAATATTTAAGATTGATGAAGGATTCAGCTGTAACTCACAGCATCATCACACCACAACAGTTGTTGTGAGGTTGTGACCTCTTTTAGTGCAAAGTCTGACTTTTTATTTCAATAATTTATTAGCTGGAAGAGATTAAACATGGCCATGAGGGGCGTTATTTACATGGCAGCTGGGAGTTCATTGTTTTCATGGGAGCCTGTGTATCTGCCAAAATTTCTATTTCTCCTCAATTGGAGCCTTGTGTGTGAGAAAGAGCACACATCATCTCAGTGTTGGTGGCTTTGTGTGTTTGTATCCCTTGCCTTGCGTTTAATTGAGGACTAGTAAATACACGTTGTCATTTTTGTCCATTAGCAGCGATTAAACTTCTTTTTAAGATTTGTTCCAGTGTTTTATATGTTCAGTCACTTTGACATGGTTTAATTAATGTCTGTCTTCCATCAGAGTTGTTTTGCTTTTATTTTCTCAGTTATTACCTTTTATTGTTTCCTGAGGTGTTAATTATCCTAATGCAGGTAAAAATTTATAGCCAGCTAAATTTATAGTCAGTTCTTAGACATAACTCTAAGGCGATCTGGCATCCGTTTTGCTTCGTATTTTAAACAGTTTGACACAGTTAATTTCAGGTTCCTCCCCGTTGGTGTTTATTTTATAGTCAGTAATGGTTTTTTTCACTGTAGACAAAATAGTCTGCAGTTAGTGTATCTTTTTAACTGTTTTTGACATTTGAAGATTTGAATTTGGAAACTTGCATATTACTTTTTATCATCTTAATGATTAAATAATTATTTACACAAGAACTGGCAGATGTCTGTAATAAAATGTAGTCCTTGGGTGAAATGCTGGATTAGTGGAGTCACAGAAAGCACTTGCTTTTTCCAGCTTTCAATATATAAACATTAGCTCCATGTCTGTTTTATATTACACGTCATGTTCTTTTGTGGTTTTTGCTATTAAATAGAACATTAACAAAGGTAGTAGCAGATTTTGATGGACATTTTTCATTATTCTGGTGTTTGTAGACTAACTGAATAATAGATAAGTAATTAACACTTCAAATCATACATGCATGCATCTGCTTGGCCACAGAGAAACTTTGAGCCTTTGACAGTTCATATACTAAACTACTTTTATGCAGTTAATACAGATGAATTAAAAATTGAAAATACGTTTTCATTGCAGGCCTCATATTGTCTGTCAGGTGTAGTGTTTTGGCCAGTGGCAGAAAAAATAGGAGAAATAAAAGCAACTGTGTTTATTGTTGTTTTCATAATGTTTGTTATTTCAGGGGGAAATTCTTTCTATTGTTTTTCTTTAGTTCATTATTGTCCTGACTTTTATGTTGTCCTTATCACATTCCTGATTTTGCGAACTTCTCAGAGGGAGGTGGTGTTGATGGTTGGAGAGACTTCACGGCTGCTTTCTTTGGGTGTGGTGGAGTCGGGAGTGTAAGGGCATTACTGACACAGAATAGCCAGGCAGAGTGCCAGGCAGGGTGTGCGTGGGTGAGAGCTGGAGAGTGGCAGACCAGCTCATCTCCATCCTGTCCCCTTTAATCCCCCCTACTCAGTCCCAGCTCACGAGCTACTTAGTGCCAGGGCCAAATCCCCTCATTCTTCAGTCCTTCCCTGGCCATAAAGTGCCTCTGTCTCTTCTCGTCTTCCACTCACCCCTCATTCCCTTGTGTGTTCCATAGCCTCCTCACTTGCTTTGCCAGTCACCACCATTACACAAGCGTGCTGTCATTTCGTCCCTTTGATGTTGTTGTTGCCAGAGAGAGATAGCCCAGCGATGTGCCCCTCTCCTGGACAAGCCTTTTGAGATCTGTCGGTTTGGGCAGCGATTACTCCCAGGCCATGGGGAGTGTCCCGACACCAGTGCAGCTTTGTGTTTGTCCAGGCCAAGTGTTCAGCCTCTTTGCTTCAGTATAAAAACCACACACTCAAATTAGAGATTAAGGGCTTTGTTCAAGGTGTAATCAGAACCCAATTAACGAGGGCCTTGTGGAGTAGTCTTTGCTTATCTTCCAGGGTATCTGCAGGTTTAGAAAAGTCTTAAGCACTGATTTAGGTTTCTTTAGGCAAAAAGGAATTAGATGGTTAAATGTTATGTACAAACGTTTTATTTTAAATACAAGCGCTCATTGATTGATGTTCTGTTCTGCTAAATATAATAATAAATTGTATTTCCAGGAATAAGGTGGGAGATGTAACTTTTTAATCGACTTTAATGTACATTTTAATGAACTTCATACATGGTCTATATGACAGTGATTACATTGTAGTGTTTATTTTTATCTTGAATTATCACCTCTTAATGTGAAAAACTGTTTCCCAGACTTTAACGTGATGCTCTTTAATTGTCACAAATAGTCCAAGTTTATTAATCATCTGTTCACCTTTTTAATGGATAAACTTGCATTATCAAACACTACTAATGTTACTGATAATGGTGCTCTGTGCCATTTTCAAATCAGGGGTCTACCAATGAGCTAAATCACTCTGCTTGCTCATCCTTACTCCCAATGTTCAAATAAAGTTAAAGGCAGAGCTCTTCCGCAGTTTCCAGTGCACTTCAAACTGTCTTTCTGGCTCTTATGTCTCATGAAACATGGCACTTAGCTTCAAGTATCTTCTCCCAGAGAGAACATTTGTTGCTTGCATAGTACCTCATTTATAAGTTGCTTTGGATAAAAGCATCTGCCAAATTACTCGATCTAAATGATAGTCAATTAGAAGATTAACAATGTTTAGTGTTTCAGTTTAGTGTGATGTTATAAGTTCATCCATGCTTTTTAAACGAAGAAGGTGGATTTCGACTTTTTAAAAACATTTGCCAATGAAGTACCTTTTATGCGTAGTTTACTACCAGCTGTTTATCTATTTGTTCAAAAATAAAATACAAAACACTACGACTCAATAAGGATAAATAATCAAATGATGATGAATGTTTTATCCTGAAGGATAACTTAATTTGTTAAATCTTATATGAACCAGATCATTTGCTGCAATCTACTCACAATAACGTGAACGTTTATAGGTTTTGAACAGTAATTGGATAGAAAGGTGATTTGAAGATGTCCTTTTGAAGGCACGTGAAGGAAATTTCCTCTGCTTTTTGATCTAGTCAGTTTGATTATTTTAGAAATTATAAAAAATGTAAATATGTCAGTTTTATCTCTGAGAAAAGATCGAATAAACATGTAGTTTAACATTTAAAACAGGCAGAACAATTTTCCAAGGTTTATCTTCCTCTGCTCACCACAATGTGTAGATAATGGCAGACAAATGTTTCGCTTCTAGTTTTGTTAACCACTTCTTTATCTGAAAAAATCTGTCGTTTCTCATCCTGCCTTTGTACTTCGCATTTTAGTAATGTACCCCTCGTGTATGCGTCCCCACCCACAGGCCTATTACAGTAATGTGCTGTGTTTGACTCTAGTTTCTGTCTCTTCAGTGCACAGTGCAGGTGAAGCTGGAGTTGGGCCACAGAGCTCAGCTAAGGAAGAAAGCGACATCAGAAGGCTTCACTCATGACTGGATGGTGTTTGTTCGAGGGCCAGAGACCGGTGACATCCAGCACTTTGTTGAAAAGGTTGTCTTCCGCCTGCATGAGAGCTTCCCCAAACCCAAGAGAGGTATGACGCATGGATAGAAACATATATTCTCATTCAAGGTTATTTCTATTTTAATAAATATTATTTTCATCAGTGATTCTAATTGTTTTAAATTAATGCATTTACTTTTCATTACTCTCATTTTAAAGGTGTCAAATTCAGAACAGATTTTTTTTTCTGTCTAATTTTTTTCATGGTGTAGTGTGACAACGTTAATACTTTGTTACTAGCATTAATACAAATGTAACAAAAGTAGCTTGGGATTTTTTTCTTTCGTCAACATTTCATTAAAATATCAATATGATGCTCATAACCTTCATGGAAATGCATGATAAAGTTTGGGGTATGAAATCCTTGTATTTGCATTTCTTTCAAACCCATTAAGGGATGAAACAAGCTCACAGGTGCTTATAAAACACATAACTGTCCCTGCTATTTACTAGTTGTGTAGTGCATAGTGTTGGTTGTAATTAAAATTTCTGTGTGAAAAATACAACTCTGCTTGCTCGGGGACATTAAAATTCGCTAACATTAAAATCTGGTACGTAATTTCTTTTGTGACCATTTGTGGATTTCAGGTGTAGGTCCTGACAAATAAATCAAATAATTGGAATATAATATTATCAACATAAATTATCCCATGTCGTTGTGTGTATGCAGTATGCAAGGAGCCTCCATACAAAGTGGAGGAGTCCGGCTACGCAGGCTTCCTCATGCCCATTGAGGTTTACTTCAAGAACAAGGTAAGACTGACTGGACGCTGATAATAACCTGTGTGTTGTTGGGTTTCTTTTTGTACATCCTGCTCTAATATAAGTCTAATAAGTCTTTTCAATAACACTGAGATTTTCTTTAAAAGGTTTAAGTGTATGTGTTAAAAACGGATTAAAAAATGAATAGTCAGTCTTTGATAAAACAGATGTTTTTATGTGAATGGGCTCACATTAGACAGCTGTAATGTTGACACTTGGCTCTTTTTCCAATCAGCGTATTAGTATTGTATTAAGTTGAGCCTTGTGAAATAATTAAAATGAGCACAGCCTATTATACTGGCACCTTTGAGTCTCCAACAGCCATTAAATAAGTAAAGAAACAACCACTTTGCTATCATTGCGAGAGAAGGAAAACACTTAAAGGTGTACGCTGAACCATAGCGTCCGAAAGTCTTGGACTTCTGGACTGCCTCCAAAAAATGTTACATCCTCCTTTTATGTGCAATTACCCTAAGCACAGTAGACTGACCTGTCAAGGAGAAGCAAGAAAGTACTTGAAGGGTAACAAGAGGAATGTAAATATGAGCAACCATTAATCCATCTCCTGATTTTACAGGAAGCCATTTTTGTTTATAAAATCTCTTAATAGCATCTTAATGCATTTTCCACAGCTTTAATTGTCCCCCACTACAACTCTGCCGCGTCTGTTAAGAATGTTTAGCTGCATCTTATCAGTGAGCCTGCTCTTTAGACGAGTTCATTTGTGCAAGTTATCGTCCTTTGTTTTCCAATTTGTAGTCATCCAGAGGTGAATGAAGACAAACGCATGACATTCTGTCAGGCATGCTGTGTAACTCTTTAACAATGTGAATCCTTTGGTCTTCAATCAGGAGGAGCCAAAAAAGGTGTGTTTCAACTATGACTTGTTTCTTAACCTGGAGGGCAACCCCCCAGTCAACCATCTGCGCTGTGAGAAGCTCACCTTCAACAATCCCACCAAAGAATTCAGGAGAAAGCTGATCAAAGCTGGAGGGGTGAGAATGTTTGACACATTGGCTGCTTGCCAGGCCGGCCTGACTAATGATGATTGAATAATGTCTGTATACTGAATAGCCGACACTGTAGATAACGATAACAAGATTTTATTATC
This sequence comes from Macropodus opercularis, assembly GCA_030770545.1. Classification (NCBI taxonomy): domain Eukaryota; kingdom Metazoa; phylum Chordata; class Actinopteri; order Anabantiformes; family Osphronemidae; genus Macropodus; species Macropodus opercularis. Next base: position 7,158,204 of record CM061092.1, read on the forward strand.
AAACTGTTGTGGCTCTTTACTTCAGGTACTGGTGGTTCCAGAGGGGGCTGAAGTTGTGTCTAGGCCCAGTCCAGACTACCCAATGCTCCCTACCATCCCCCTCTCTGCCTTCTCAGACCCGAAGAAGACCAAGACCTCTCATGTGTCAAAGGTTGGTTACACTGCTCACTGCTTGATTTCGGTCTGCTCCAGTTTCTAATCACATCTATCATTCCAGTTTTTAGAAGATTTTCAAGGTCAATCTCTAAATGAGCATTGTATTCCTTCAGCAAAATCATCAAATCAGTTTTCATAGCTGACTGACTAAGGCTTCTAATTGTTGCCAGCTGTGTTTGAACATCTGTATGCATGTATGCAGAATTACTCACCCTGTCTTTCTGCCAGGAAAGTGAATATATCAGAAGTAACCAGGAAACTCGTTCCCTTACATTTTCCAGTGTTATTCTAAATTCTTTTGCAAAAGTTAATACCTCACACCTTTTAAATCTGTTCTTTTGCGTGTACAAGCATTATAAAATCATCAGATCTTTGAATGTCCCAAACGCAGCCTCAGAAAAACCACAGCATTCAAATTCAAATTCAAATGCAAAAACGCCTCCTAGCTAGTGGAGAGGTGACGATTTGTTCTTTGGTCTGTCACAGGATCTAGGTACCATAGAATCGCCAAGTTCACCAAAACGTTTGGCGTATTGTGAGAGCCTTTACTTAACCTAAGCAGATGGCAGACTAGTATGTATTCAAATTGTCATTTAGAATTAGAAATGCATGTTGTTGTATTTTTTAACTGCAGATCATTAGTGTTCCATCAGAGTTTATGTGTTGAGCACCACCTTAAGGCGACTGGGACTATGTTTCATCCAGCGGTCTTGCTGTTTGGCGTTGCATTACTTTCTCACTGCAGGAAGCTTCCCTTCCCGGTACAGGATCTCTTTGGGGAACTCCTGGGATCTGGGCTCTCAATGAAGTTCTGAGGAAAATAATGTTAGCCACTGCAGGACACAGGGTAGTACTTATTAGCAGAGCCAGCTTTAATCCACATATTATTATTATTATTATACAGTCCACTATATTTTGCACAGATGATTATTGTTATTGCACCGTGCACTACACTGTGGCGTGGAGTGCAAAAAGGTAGAAAGAGATTTATCAGAGGAGAGGGAAAGGCTGGGATCACGTGATGCTGTAAACGAAACCCAAAACAAAGCTGTCTTAAGTAACCGTGGTATGTTCTCAGAACTCAGTAACTTTCATGAATTGTTGTCTTCGTAGTAACACCAGGTAGTGCACGAATTGCATTGGACAGCTGAACAGTTCCTGCTCAGTGCAATGTTTTTGGTGGAGAAGCACCCACAGCCCGTTTTAACTCTGCTAATAATACAATGTAAATTCAGGAACGTGTTCAGCTTTCTCTACATCCAGTTTCACTTTTTCCTTGTTTGGTCTTTACCTGCACAAATAAGGAGATTACTGTTGGCCTGGGGTGTACATTGTATTTAGCGGTAATTGCCTACATAATTTTATTTAAAATGGTGAACATGGTAAACGATAATCTTAAAGTGGTGTTTACATAAGGGGTGTAGCTGTTCAGCCTCACAGAGCTCCTCAGAGTGTTTGGTTTGACATTTAATTGGCAGCAAAGCAATAGCAGTGCTATTGATTTCTCTCCTCAGGAACCCAGTAAAGAAGGAAGTGGTGGCAGCAGCAAAGGACCCAAACCACACAAACTGACCAAGGAGCATCGTGAGCGGCCCCGAAAAGACTCTGAGAGCAAAGCCACATCAAAAGGAGACAATGACAGAGACGGAAGCAGCAAGAGTGGCCGTGATCCTTCCTCAGCTTCATCGTCTTCAAAAAAGCCGTCAGAGATCAAAGTGAAAGATGAAGTAAAGGTCTTACCTAAGGCAGCCTTCAAGGAGCCTAAACTCACCCTAAAGGAGTCAAAGATGGAGGGCATGTCCCCTAAAGGAGGGGGGGCTGGAAGTGGAGGGGGTGGCGGGGGAGGGGGTGGTGGAGGTCAGGGAGACTCCAAAGCTCCAGGCAAACGACCCTCCACTGTAGACTCTCCAAAGCCCAGCGCTAAGAAGCAGAAGAAGGGCAGCTCAGAGGGGCCGAAGGGGCCACCTAGCGTGGCCTTCACAGGAGCTTCTCCTCGTGTGTCCTCCACGACCACAGCCAGCCAGCCATATGCAGAGAAGAAACCTCCCAAGGAAAAGGGCCGCTGGGCTAAAGGCAAAAATGATACACAGGAGGTTAAGGAACCCAAGAAGATCCCAGAATCAGAGGAGTCCAATTCAGAGGATGAAGCATCTTCAAAATCAGAGGTATGAGCACTAGATGGGGTCATTTGGCTTTTATTGATATTATTATTATTATATAGGTGCAACCCATCTTCAAAGATGTCATCCGTGATCGCTATCTTTCATCTGGGGCATCAGATTATTTTCATTACTTCTTAATCTGCCATTAGATTCTTGTAGTCAATATTTTTCTTCAGCCCTCGTCTCCTGCCTCTATACCTTTTATTCCTGGACTCTTATTTTTTTTTTGCCTCTCCCTACAGCAGTCGGCTCCTTCTAGTCCTTCGAACTCCAGTTCCAGTTCTGACTCCAGTTCAGACTCAGACTTTGAGCCAGGACAGAAACAAGGGCAAGGTACAGTTTTTTTTCATTGGAGAGGTCCAATACTACACATGGCATTAGCTCTGATAAATAATTGCTCTGAAGAATGGGTGATGTGAATCACTTAGTTTGATTTGGCTTCCCTTCCTTCAGGCCCTCTACGTTCTATGGTGGAGGAGATTCAGTCAGAAGAGTCAGACGATGACGACAGCAGCTCAGAGGAGGAGACCCCCATCAAGACCAACCCACCCAACCGCGATTCTCGGTGAGTCTCCCAAAGGTCCCTTCGGGATTGTGGTCTGTCAATGACAGACAGGTTGACAGACAGAAACGATATTTGGTGGTAAATTAAAAATGTTGCTCTTATGTCCTAATGACACAAGCTGACAAAAACTGCTGACAAAAAAGAGAGCCAGTATAATACTGTTCCAGAGATCACTAACTTTGTATGTTGTTCTCATTTCAAGTGTCGACATTATGATCAAAGCTACCTTTTGTTACCATCCAAATTTACGATAAACGTGACCACTTTTTCAGAAATCTGGCAAAGCAAAATGTGAAGTAATGTGCATTTCACTTTGTTGGTATGTGGGTGTTGTAGACTCCTCATCTCTACCCGGATGATGTTCTCAGTCATTCCAGGGCAGCTTCAGCTTTGCTGTGTGTGTTTCCACTGCATTATATCACATGGTGCTTTTATCAGAACATGATTTTTCCACCTCAGACAAATCAACTGTTTTTCCCCCGTTTTTTTTTTTTTTTTGCAGTTTTTACGTAAATTGAAAATATTATTAATGAAAACTACGTTGCTGACATTAGTTTTTTTCCACTTAAAGCAGGTTACGCAGTTCAATTTCAATGTGATCTACAGCAAAACCATGTTGGAATCTAATAATATAACGTATTTTCAGTTAAGCACAAGGTGAGCAGTGTGTCAGTGTTTTGTATGTTTGACCTCTGACCTTTGGTCTGTCTTCCTGTCAGTCTCAGCCTAGACAGCGAGAGTGACAGCAGTGATGGCTCGCACCGCCCCAGTCGAGACCCAGCCCCACCTCCGCAGAAACACAGCTCCTCCAATAACAAAGTGAGTCACATAAACCTCACTCGTTTAACTGCCTCCTTCGACTGACCTGTTGACAGGAGCTGAAGTAGTTTATGCTTGTAGACGGTCTGAGTCATGGTGAGACCTGCTGTTTATTGATTGTGCTTTTGTTTATTTTTAATGGCATTGTGATTTTCCTGCATACAGTGTCTGCATTCTGCAGTGTTTAGCTATAAACATAATCCTTTGCCAACTTTGACCAGGAATTTCCTGAAGCATGATGTTGTGTTCCTGAGTAAAACTATGGGAATTATTTTGTTTGAGGAAGTCATGTATGAGTAATACTATAAAAATGAATGAACAAACTGTCCTGCCATTAGTTTAGACAAAGAAGATTCTGTCTGAATGGTAATCCACACTAGTCTTAAGCAAACTGATAGAGAAACCGTTCCGTGCTTCATGGTCCTGCCTCTGTTTCTCTTCTCTCTATTCTTGCTTTTGTTTTTTGTCTTTTTTTCTTCCTCTTACAATTTTTGTTTTGCAGGTGCCAGTCCGAAAGAGTCCAGATTCCTCATTTCGCTCAGAGAAGGTGTTGAAGAAGGGATACGACAAGGTAGGAAGGGTAAATCAAACTTTTTGTTTTATCTTCAACACACAGTGGATTTGTATGTTCAATGAGTGTATAAATCAATTCCATGCAGTAAGTAATGTATATATCTGATCCAGATGTGCAGCTAGATTCTAGCCGTGACATTTTTATTTAACTAAATAGTTACAGTGCTCTGGTGAACAGATTTTGTGTCAAGCTTACACCTTACATCATCTGCTAAGTCACATGGAGGTGGTTTCTGGGGAAGTGATAAATCCCAGACTGACGGGCAAAGGAAGATGTAGAGCACCAGTCAGATGGACTGAAGAGTTTGGAAACGCCCTCTTCCCACACCTTTTAGACCTCGAATGGGAGAGTAGCGTCCTGCAATTTGTGCACCTTTCCAAACCTGACATTCGTTACCCCTTCACTCTGTGAATGAACAGTGATGATAGTGGATGAGAAAATACACTCAAGTTAACCTTTCTTTGCTACCTAACAGTTTGTCACACTTTTCATCGGAACACCTGAATTCGACGATATGAATGTCTCCCCAGAGAGCTATTCTGAAAAGGCAATTATTAACCTTTATTCCCATGGATAAACAATATTGCATTTCCCCCCTCACGCGAATAGCCGTTTTCTTACTCCATCTTCTAATATGCCTTTCAAATTGATTAGAAGCACATTTGGATTGACACAACACTTAGTTTCTTTTATAACTGTTGGATTTTGATCAATCATAAGAGCAGTCACTGATTAAAAACAAACACATGTACAAGAATCCAACATGTATAAATAAACATATACAAATGACAACACCATTGTTGTTACATGTCACCAAAGCAATCAAAAACCATTCCCACTCTTGTAACCTCCCTGCAGGCCTACACAGAAGAACTGGTGGACCTCCATCGCAGACTGATGGCTCTAAGAGAGCGTAACGTCCTGCAGCAGGTTTGTTTTCATGTATCTGTTAAATGTCTGTTTAATGTCAGCCTCATTTGCTTGTTTGATTGGAACCATTTTCTAAGAAGATGATAGATGTGCTATAAAAATACATAAACATAGATTTCTAATAATAATAATAATAATAATAATGCTGACCTCCTCCTGTCTCCTGTCAGATTGTCAACCTAATTGAGGAGACGGGTCACTTTAATGTGACCAATACCACCTTTGACTTTGACCTATTTTCTCTGGACGAATCCACTGTCCGTAAACTACAGAGCTACTTAGAGGCGACGGCCACGTGACAGGAAGTGGAAAACGTTGTGTGGATGGCAGCAGCAATGGATGTAGACGCGCCTCTAGGTCTCCTATGTAAGGAGAAGACGAGCAGCTACACCTGTCGCATCTGCTTCACAGGCCTGACTGAACCATCGAACAACTACCATGAAAACAGGAACACACGAACAAACACAAGCACACATGAAGAACGCATGACCCCCACATGATGCTGAGGAGGAACCTGGAGGAGGAAGGGGGTGTGGAAGAGAGCAGCGGAGTAGCTGAGCTCTGTCCACAGTCAGGATTTCCACTACACATCTTTTTTTTGAGCCTGTGCAGAGCTGTGGAATGCACCCCCCCTTCACTCATGCTGCTCCCGCCTTTGCAAAACCCAATAATTCCCCTCCTCCTCCTCCTCCTCCTCCCTCTGAACACACACACTCCTTACTCGGCAGAACACTCCAGTTCCCTTCCCCCTACTGTCAGCTGGAGCTCATTTCTCTCCCGACATAGTCTATGTGTGTGTGTGCGTGTGTGAGAGAGACAGAGTGTGTGTGTGTGTGTGTGAGCACTGCTAAGGTTTAAGAGGAGATGTTGTCTTTCTGCTTACCAGCTTCTCTTTGTTGGTTAAGTTTGAGCACAAACACCCGGTTTTCCCCTTATGATAAACAAATATAGGTACTTTTACTCTAACTACCCCCCAGGTAATATTTACAAAAAAAAAAAAACTGAAAAAATTAATATTCAAACACTCTCTAATGCAGTTGTAGGTAGATCTCGATGTTTATTCGTGGTCAATATTTGACTAAAAGATAAGGCCCATCTTTATATTCAATTATTCTATTCAATTTATTAACTATTCAATTTCTGTACAAACTAAATCAACAATGAATTGTCTACACTAATAGTTAAAGGGCGACTTCACCAATGTTCAGCCTGCTTCATATGGTTCTAGTTTCAGGTACATGAATGGTATTCAGTTTCTCTCCTCTCCCTATTAAAATACTCTATCTCTCTGGTTTTAGCAAAAAAACCCACACACTCCTTGAGGACATCATGTGGAAAGGATCAACCAAGACTACACTTTTCATCCTAGAAGCAGTTTGATGAGTTTTTATTTTATGTTTTTGGGAAGTCATGTTAGGCCAGTGTAATTTCATCCTTTGAAAAAGTAAAACCTCACAATTTCCATGGAGGGAGATCATGTCTCAAATGTTTGCACTTGTTTATTCACTGACCATTAATTTCGTTCTCTGGCAGCCTGAAAAAAATGTCTGGTCCTGAACTGACATGAATGATATGAATATAGTTAAACATTTCCATTACTGATTGATCTGCTGCTAATAATCTAGGTAGTGTTCAAAAATCGACACTTAAAACGTCCTTACATCTGGATACAGCTTCATTAGTGTGTGTTTATTAAATATGAAGTGTTGAATGGGGGGGCGTTACAGTAAAACATTACCTAGACACACATTTAACACTGTACCTGAAGACACTGAGACGTCTGCTGTGTGTGTGTGAGAGAGACTGTTTGAGATGAGATTTTTCTGTTGTCCAAACATCTGAAAACACATTCTGTTGAGTTTCCCTGTCTACTTCCTCGCACTGAAAGCTGAGCCTTGACCTCCTACAAGCAGCCCCCACCCAGTTCTCCCCCATCCCTCCGAAGCCCAACGTACTTCATCCCCGCTCTCCACCCGTCTCCTTCTCTTTCTCGTCTCTTATTCTCATATTGGCGTCCATGAAAGGGCTCGACTTCTCACGGCCACTGCGGTGGAGGATCACTTCTGAATTGCCTTCTAAGTGGTGGGTAAAAAGCCGTGAAAAAGTAGCCATACTCGTCTCCCAGAATCCAAAAATAAGAGAAAAGGGGCCACGCTTTTTTACATTTTATTTTTCTACAAGTGTGTGTTGTGTATTTATTCCCAAACTGCGGTTATGATAACCTGTGAGCTATGAATGTATATTGCTTTTACTTTTCTATGGCTAGCAACAGCCCCACTCTAGTGCCTTTTACTGCGACTTGCAGTGTGTGTGGGGGGTGTGTGCTCGGTTAGCCATGGTCCCCCCCATACACCTCTTGGGGAAACAAGTGTTAATTAGGATGCCTGAATATCCAGTATTGTCTTAAAGGCTTCCATTCCTGCTTTTCCAGTGTCTTTGTAGGCCGTTGTCTTTTGTCAGTGATATTTCTGTTAATCAAACCCTGTAGATGTTTTACATTGATGGTGGTCATGTTTATGTTCTTGCTTCCTGAGATTAGATTCCGTGCTTTGAAGAGGAAGCATCAGGTAACTGTGTGCTAATAGCTACTCGCATTAATTAGCTCTAGTAACAGTTGCTTTCAGCTGTGTTGTGTGTGTTTTTTTGAGACGGTTGCCGTTGAATAGGGCCCGGGTTCCCTCTTCAAGCGCTTTGAAGTATTTGAACTAACAGTGGAGCATTTGATACCAAGTTACCAGGCACTTGAACAGCGTCTACAAAGGACATGTAGGCAGACAAATAAGCTACATAAAGTGGTCCTTGTGTTTTCTTTCCCCAAATATTTGAATTGTATTGCCCAGGGGCCTGCATCATTAGCAAGATTAGTGAGTTGGACTGGTCTCACAAAGCTGGCTCACTTTAAGCAAGAGCGCTAAACCTGTACTGCATTGCTCTGCTGCTTTAGAGGAAGTTTTAGCTTTGGACAGTGAAGCCTAAAATGCCAGGAAAATAGTGAAACACAACTTCTGATGCAACACCTACTGACTCAGTTTAACATAATGTCTCAAATTTTGGCATGTAGGAAGAGCAAATGTGTGTGTTGTTTTTGGATCGCAAAATTATTTTAGCCTTACTATGTAGTAACTATTCCAGTAGAGTCCTCTTAGTTTTAGTGTTTTTATAGCATTTTTATTTGCCACGTTTCCGAGCGTGTCTTCTGCATCTTCTTAATGTTGAACATTGCTGCTGCAGCAGCTTTATACTCTATTTGTTACACTCCTAGACTGCTGGCGGGACCTTGGGCTTTAGTTGCCCCTCTTTAATGTCAACAAACCGCTGCTTACTTTGGTAAACTGTGGGGTTAACAGAGCCAGGACTCAGCTTTGTGAGACCGGTTTGAAGGATAGGTTTTAGGTGTTGCTGTTTTTTGTTTTTTCTTAATAGATTTGTGAAGCCAGAAAAATCAAAGGCAGCCAGAGTGAGGTGAATCTGCTTTGTGATTCAGGCCCCTGGTGTGTTAGTTCCTGTGGCCCCTCAAGGCTCCACACAAACACAGCCCGCTGTGGTACAAACCTTCAATGAACGATTCTCCCAGCCCCCCTCTCCTCTCCTTCACTTTTTTTCCTGCTTACTGTTTGTTTTTTATTTTTATTCCGATCCTCCAAAAGCTTTAATACTTCACTTTCTCTTGTTCTGTTGCCTGCCTGGCTCAGCAGCCTGTACACAGTCCCTCTGCCCTCACTGTAAATGTGTCCGAGCAAACACAAACATTTAACAAAGGAAGAAATCTGTATCCCTGCCGCCTTATGTGCCCTGCAGTAACCCCCTTCCTCTGCCCGCTGCCCCACCTTCATTTTCTCTTGGTGTGCCTCTGTCAACAGAACTTCAGGCCGTGATTACTGAGAATGAACTTTGAAACTGTGTGAGTGGCGTTTGTGCATCTGCGCGTGTGATTGTCAGCCATAGGAGAGAATGAAAAAACGTTCCTCTCTGTGCATCGATGTGGGAACTTTTAAGTCCTAGTTCACGAACTCTGACCTTTGACCAGGCGCTCATTAAGTCCCTTGTGGTGGTGGTGAAGAGGGGGAGTCTTGTGGGGACTGGAGAAGCCCCACTGTCTACCCACAGTCAACATTTTATTTATGGACTTCTGCACTTTTGGCTGTGATGACTTCAGTACTTAAGTAGTTACCTAAACTGTATTTTTAAGGATTTTATACAATATTTACATGCAATACAATATGAATTGATTTTTCTTTGCCAATTTCTTTGTTTCTTATTTAATTGTCCTGATTTTTGGCATGTTTTGTCATTATTATTCACAAACAAACTTCTAGAATATTGGGATGTTGCCTGTATGTTTTTGTGCACCCTGATCGTGATGACAGCTTAACGGCACAAAGCAGGTGTTGGAAAATGTTTGTTTGATGAGCTCAGTTGTGTCATCACACTCTGCTTCCGGTACAGATAACTGGACCAGACTGAGGGCATGAGGAGTTCTCACCTCAGTTCAAGGAACCTACGCGCACTGAGATGAAATTCTTCAATTTCAGTGTCATGTCCGTTGGTGTTTTGTTTTTTCCTGCTCATTCATAGGAGTCTGTACTGAAACAAAAACTCATCTTTGCCTAGTTTTATTGTGTTATAATAACTTGAGCCTGAAGAAACGCATCATAGAAACAATAGAGTTGCAAAGTGGGAAGAGGAGTTTTGGCTCATTCATTTCTCCCAAAAACACATTAGACATGGCTCATATTTCAAGTCCTGTTTGTGCTGTGGAAAACGTTTTGTTGCAGCACTATAATCAACACCAGACCAAATTAGTAGTGAGGCTTAGCAGCCATATGCAGCTCTCCTAATACAACTGTAATACACGAACAGGTCCCAAAGTGAAGGGCAGCAAGTACCACAGTGTCACTGATCTTCTGCAGATTGAATGAGTTCTGTTTTGGTCAGGTTTGCATTCATTCTACTGTGAAGTGTTCAGAATGTGCTAGTTTTGGTGCCTGTCTCTTACTGGCTTTTTATCTGTGGCAGCTCAGGATCATGGGTATTGTAGTATTTACAGCCAAGGCTAATCTTAACGGTAATATTGATCTTTGCGATATCTGGCACAGTCCTGTGTCTTTGACGTATTAGCAAAAGAAAAACTTGAACGTGGAACAAAATGGAGAAAAACACTGTTCCTCTTCGCAACTCTGAGCAGTTCTGTGGGAGTGAAGCATTTCAGCTGAGACTGTTATAGTCTCAGCTGAAATGTGTATAATACAGCTAAGGTAGAATATCTACTGTGTGGATCTTTAGAGGACGAGGAGAAAACAAAATACAGAGTCAATGGTTTCTTTCAAATATGTGGAAGGGGTGGGAGGGGGCATGTGCAGATGGGGAGTTTCCTGTGTCAGTGGTCGTCATGTGTCTGTGACAAGGGGACAGGGTTGCCTGTATTTATAGAGGTTTGATTTGTTTTCTACTGGGGTCGGGTGGGGGGTCTACAAAGTCGGCAGAACAAATGAGCTGGATGCCAGAAGAACAATTTGGTATTTTTAAAAAATGTCAAACTTGGCATTACAATGCCACCATGTGGCCGTATGATGCAAGTTAACGAGGACAAACCATGTTATTTTAATGTTATTTTTTATTTTGAAATCATATTATTAATAAAGTCATTAAGTACTATTGTCCCAGAGTGTCTGATCCCTGACAGCTGTGTGACCCGGTCATGGCCATGTGCACAGAGTTCACTCACAGTTCATGCGATGGTCACTGGAGGCTATGGGTTAAAAGGACAAGCAGTAGGTGGGGCAGTAACGCTTGTCATCCTCTGACCGTCCACTCAACATACGTTTATCATCAAATTATGTTGTATGTCTCAGTCACTCCTTTCAAAGCATGTCGAAGAAGAACTAGAGTAAAAGAAAATCAGTGAATGATGGGTTAATTTCACTTTGCTGCTTCAGCACCAGTAGAAGAAAACTAAACATCCTTTGCTCAAGAGGAAGATAAAACAAACATTTGTTTTCTAAAATGCAGCTTCACTTGTCAACATGGAGGCTTTGCTATGAACTTTAATCTAAGTAGGTAAACCAATGTTTTCAATGTTAGCTTTAATCAAACCAGAACAAAACCCAGAAGTAGAAGATGTATCACAGGCTTAGAAACATGTCCAGTAGTAGGAGTCAGCTTAATTTTCTTCAGCTACAACATAGGTTAAACATTACGCAGTAATTCTGAATTAGCCATTATGAAACAGAATGTACTTTTATTTAATTTTAAGCTTTTGAATACATTTTGTTTTGGTAAATGCATAAAACTCCAGGACAACCGTTGCTTTTCAAAACACTATTATTACATAGAAACGAAAGGAAAGAGCTCAACACGTCAGTATGATGAACTTTTAATTCTCACACAAACATTCACATTACTGAAGACAAACTGCAGCATCGTCTTTCTGACCCGATATCAACAGTAACCGCTTGTTAGGGTCGGGTGAGTCTTCTCTTCATTTTACATTGAATGGCTTCTGTCATCTTTCAGTCAAAGATGGCAAGTAAGTCCAATCGCCCAGACACCGAATCACCGTCATTTCCTTATCAGTAACAGTAACAAACTTTCTTTACCACAAAGATACATTTGTTTGGATTAAAACCTCACCTTCATTTTAAACGGTCAGGACTTCAAATACCTAGAACCAGCTTATATACAGCTACATTATATACAGGACGTTTTATCAGTTCTTTGGAGTGCAACCGGTTTTAAATGTCTTCATGGAGTCACTATATCAAAAGCACCAGATGTTTTTATATTTCATGCATAAGGCAACAGACCAATAAGGACAGGGCAGCTAATAGATACACGCTCTTTGTGTAATCCTTTAACTGACGCCTAATTTTACCTTTGTCCAAATGTAAGTAAAAACTAAAACCAACATGAACTTCTGGTCTGGAAAAAAAAAAAGTCAGGATATATTTACAGTATCCCACAAACTCAAAGCTGGACTATACCTGAATTTACAGTTACACAAAAAACTAAATATATGGCTTTATGACCTTTTTACAGCAGAAAATGAGAATGTTTACATATGACATACACTTCAATTCATGCTTACTGCACCCGACTTTGCAGAAATCATTTGACTTTTTGAACATGTACAAAATCAAAAGGTTGTTTCCTTCAAATTCAGGCTGACAAAGACAGAAAAAGCCCAACACATAAAAAGTCTGTAAACATTTGATACGTTTGCTCAATTTGCAGCAAATTTTCACCGAAGCTCATTTATCTCACGCAAACTTTGGCAAACTGTAAATAAATAAACACACGAATTACTTTGTTACAATATCTTATGAATTACATCATCTCGAGTACTATGACGAACACCTCGCTGCGTCTATCACCAATCCGATACAAGCTCTCCTCCCTGTGTAACAAATAAATAGTTGAATTCAGTTGAACTCTAAAATCAAAGCTTTTCACATTGGCTTCAGCTCAATTCTTTGTACAACAACCAAAAATGTAAACCAAGACAGAACAACCACAACTTAAGGCATCAAATTATTTAAGCAACAGGAAAACTGGCGATGGGGAGGGTTGGTGGAGGTGGAGTAACCGCCCGGTAACAGACAGTCTGGACCTCCCTGCTGGCGGAGAAGCGGATCTATTTTGGAGGCAGTGGATTGTCGGGAGTCGTCGGCGTCGCCAGCTCTTTGTAGAAGTTATCGATCTGCTCTTTGTACATCTTCAGCACCACCGGACGCTTCAGCTTCATGGTAGGACCTGTGAAACACTCACTGTTAAACACTGAGCAGCAAAACATTCACGGACGATGACTGTGCTTGTTAAAAACAAAAAGTCTGTGTTTGCAATAATTTTCCGAATAACTTCTCACCCATGTTTTGGGATACTGTGTAGTTTCTTTCCAAATGTCTAAAATATATTTAAAATCTCTTGTGGCTATTATGTTCAATCCACACTTAATTTAAAAAAAGCATATAGTTCCTTTAGTGTGAGCTCTGTAAAGTGTTCCCGTCCTACTCACCCAGCTCTCCTCCGCTAATGGAGAAGTCCCGATCCAGAATGACCCACTTCTGTATGCGCTGAGCATTGGAGGTCGCCTTCTCATTGACCCGGTTGATTCCCTCCTGGATGGCAGCGGTGATCACCCGGTCTCGGCCCCCTGCGATGTCAGAGACGCGCGTTGCACTGCTGCCCAGCTTCCTGCACAGCTCCACGGCTTCTGGAGACAGCTCGTCTTGTGGCTCACCTGAATCAGGGTTTACCTGGCACTGCAAGGAAACATCAGTAGCATTTACGTTAATACAGAACGTTCTATAGAAATTAGAGCACTGGACTTGCGACCACAGTTTCCATGAGTGTCCACCAGAGGGCAGTGTATATAATTTAGTCAGCTTCATATGTTTAAACCAGAAAAATACAGTAGATTACACTAAACTTCAGAAACATTGTCTGTTCTGAGAGTCACCTTAACCGTGAGCAGCATGGACAGAAACTTCTTCTTGTCTCCGATCAGCATAGCGTTGCTTATGAGCGGCGCGGCCTCTTTCACAGCATCCTCAATAGGAACAGGAGGGATGTTCTCTCCTCCTGCTGTGATGATGAGCTCTGAAATCAAACGCAGACACAGAAGGTCAAGTATCTTTTATATATATATATATATATATATAGTATAAGTATAAGACTGGTTTGATTTGAGCTTCCTCGTTGTTAAACATACTTCTAAAATCTAAAGTAAGAGAGTAAGAACCTTTAATTCTTCCTGTGATGAAGAGGAATCCTTTCTCGTCGTGTTTACCCAGGTCACCTGAGTGCAGCCATCCTTCTGCATCGAGCGCCTCCTCGGTCTTTTCAGGCATGTTGAGGTAACCCATGAAGACGTGCCGACCCCAGAAGCAGATCTCACCGTTTCCTTCCTCGTCCTTGTTGTGCAGCTTTGTCTTGCATCCTGGAAGCTCTACGCCACAACTGCAGGGCAAAACATTTTTCTAATTCATCATGGTTGTGTCTTGGAATACGGCAGCTCCGGTGTGCAAGCGCAAGGAAATACGCACCTCGTGAGCTTGAAGGCGTCAGGGAGAGAGATGGTGTGAGGTCCGGTGCTCTCGCTCATGCCGTAAAGCTCGTAAAGAGGAATATCCAGGCTGAGAAAGAACTCTAGGGTGTCCTTGGTGATGGGAGCAGCACCTGTGTAGCACCTGTGGCAGCGGTCCAGGCCGAGGGCTTTGCGCACCTTTTTGAAGACGAGCTTTTTGGCTATGTGATAGCTGATCGGCGTGTGATTAGCTGCTCCATTTCTGAGCAGACACAGAAAATAGATATAGTGTGTTTTTTGTGAGGATTTACTGAAATACACAAAATATACATAATAAATTAAACTGTATAACATACTGGCTCATCTTGTGCAGATTAGTCTGTAGACCAACATCTTTGGCCCAGGCAGCCACCTTCCTGCGCACAGTGGAGGACTTGGCTCCAATGGATTTCATCTTCTCTTGCATCTTCTCCCAAACCCGTGGCACTCCCATGAAGGCTGTGGGCCGCACCTCCTTCAGAGTGTTTACCAGAGAGCCCTGAAAGAGCAGGTTTGAATACGGTTACCTCCAGGCGCCTCTCGTTCATGCTTTACACTGGCTCAGGGGATAGAACTCGTGTTTACTGGTCAAACGTCTCACCTTGAGGGCGTCTGGCTGTGCAAAGTATGTTGCTCCCCCAACCTTCATGGTGACCCAGATGTCGACCATCTGGGCTGCGATGTGGCTGAGAGGCAGGTAGCTGACCACCACCTCCTGAGACTGGGTGGCATCTGTAAGGCGCACGTGACGGCTGGTGGAGAGCGCAGTCCATGTGAGCTGCGGGGCGGGAGAGAGGTCGGCCGTTAGCACGGTTGTACTGGAGTATTCGTAGAGCGTTACACAAACGCGCAAGTTGTGTAACGTACGTTGTCATGACTCAGCATGACGCCTTTGGGCTGCCCTGTGGTTCCTGAGGTGTAGATAAGCGTGCAGCATTGGTTGGGCTTCTGGCTGGAGATGATCTCATCAAGAGTGGCGTCAGGCTCATCACGTCCGAGCTCCATGAACTCTGCCCACTGGAGAACAAAATAAGTTCACTTGGATGATGCTAAACAAAATATTTGTAATATATGTTTTTTTTTTTATAAAAAGTGTTTACTTACACTGTACAGATTTGGTCTCTTCTCTTTCAGTGCATCTTTGTATTGGATAATGGCTTTCAAATGAGGAAGCTTGTCTTCAACCTGTGAACAGATTCAACACATTGATCACAGGCGTTTGATCCCAAAATCCCTACTTCTCTAAGCAAGTAGGTAGTAACTAGTAACACCTCTAGAAATACAAAAAAAATGTACATGTTGCTCCATTCACAAGAAATGAATATTTAAATTTAGTCTCCACTGCCCCTGAGCTCACCTGTAGGACTTTCTGCAGCTGTTTGTGGTTCTCCACCACGATGATGTTGGCCTTGCAGTTTTCTGCTACATACTGACAGGCCTCCGGAGAGTTGGTGGTGTAGATGCCCACAGCAAAGCCTCTGCAGCAGAACAGTAACCATGAGGCTCAGTTTCTCTCACATTTACAGATGCACAACACACACTCTCCCCATGTGCTATTCTGAGGTCTGAAAGCTATACATTCATTTAACCCACAGAACCGCAAGACCTGATCACAACCAGCACCGTCTTTATTTTTATATTCTAAATTGTTTAACCACAGTTTCCAGCAGACCTTCTCACAAATGCAGAGGAAAACATTTATCTTTATTATCTAACATTTCTTATATTCTCACTTGTGTGACTTTTGTCTTGTTGCTAGTTCTGCTGGGGCAATAGCCTAATCTCACAGCATTGCGTCATTAAAATACCAAACACGCCTAAGGAGGAGGAAGTCCAGATTGGATTTCATTTTGGCTCTGTATTGTTGACTTTATCAAAACACCACCTGATTTGTTTCATTAGGACCAGTCTGGCAAGTCAACATTGTTGTTATGAATCCGTTCTGAGCAGAGATTATGTGTGTACGTCTGTGAAACACACATACGGGTTCAGTAAAAGCAGAGAAACCAAGTAGCTGCTCTTTCATACAACCAAAACTCGTTTCTGTCAGTTCACGCTCAATGCCCTGAAATGGTGAGTGTGGGAACATAAAGGTCACAAAACCCACCCAGCCAAAATGGCCCCGATGTCAGCAATGAACCACTCCATGGAGTTGAAGCCCAGGATGCCGACGCCGTGGTAGCGCTGCAAACCAAGCTGCGGGGGAAACAAACCTTTTACCCACAGTTTATAGAACAACATAGTAAATAATCTTAGAAGAAGGCAGAAAGTCAAACAAATAGCAATGGAGCTCATTTTGCTTTTAACTGACAGTGAGGGTGACACGCAACAATGTTAAACCCCCCCCCCCTTAACTTTTAAAATACACTTCCCAGAAATACACAAGTCAGTATAAGTCCATGCTCATTTCCATTACATACATATTTAGATTAGACTAGACATGCGAATGAGCTGCAGCAGCTGTTACTATAGAGGCAGATAGAAAGTGGACCGAGCTTCATAAATAACCCATCGCGTTAGAAGTTGCAACATAGCGAGGCTTGACACCTGAAACTCAGCGCCTGCAAACCGAGACCCATCACCACCTTAAATGTGTTTTTGTTTTTGTTACTGACAGCAAAGGCGCGTGTGTGGGTATCAGGTACCGGGAATGTTGTGATGCGTGTACACGAGCCCAGAGTCACGGGTAACTTCAGCCATTCACAACAAACAGTAACGTGCTCTGTTCTGTATGAACACAGTCGCACTGTCTGTCTGACATTTCAACACACTCACTCACGCTGTGTATTGTCTAGACAGCCTTGGTTTAAAATCAAATGCAGCAACACAACACTTTAAGACAATAACAAGATGTTGAATGTTAAGACTAAAGTTGACATGAAAGCGTGAGGACTGCAGTTCAGGGTGCAAAGGAAAAAAATTTCTCAGCAGTTTCTATTCATGCACTTCTCTCTCCAGTCTTACTTCTCTCTCTTTAGTCGTAACCGGTTTTGTAATTGTCACAAATATGAGGCTGTAATCTGCAAACAGCACTGGATTTGCTGTACACAAATGAAAAGCTGATAAGATCTGTAGCAGTGAACATTTTGTTATGATTTCCAATATGCCAATGTGATTATTTCAAAGATCTTGTCTGACCAACAGTCAAACCTATGACAGGAATCAGCTGGTCATCGCCTCGCTTTGCTTGTAGTGATCTTTAGTGATTATATAAATAAAGTCGGTGGCATTTATAAATAAATCATTATTTTAAAATAAATAAATAGATTTGATAGAATCAGTTTTTGTTCACTCAACTCTAAATAGTGAGCTTACCTTAAGGAAGCTCTTTGCAGCTGTGCGACAGGCCTGGTAATATTCTTTGTAGCTAAGCGTCCTCATCTGATCGCCCTCCTTCCAGCCCAAAGCCGTATAGTCGCTGAAACGCTCCACGGCTGAGGAGAACAGCTGGTCGACGGTCAGGGGCGTCTCAGCGGCCAAGCCCGAGTCCCCCATCCTCAGTTTCACCTCTGCATCGCCCTGTGTTGTCCACAGGCCCGGCTCTGCCGCTGACGCCACGGACAGGGAGCTCGGGCGCTGGATGTTCACTGGAAGACAGGGCGCCACAAAACAGGGCACAGCCATGAGCGAAGGCTTTACAGGGAAACAACCCCTGGACTTGCTTCACTCAGGCATGTGGCAGTGGAGGTGATGCTATTCACCCTCTGGCACTGCATTAACGCTAAAAACAAGAGTGGAGCACTGAGCAAATAAGGGGGATTAGTTTATGCTACTGGCAAATGTTAAGTAAGAGAAACGACAAATCATCACTTCAGGCTGATGAGCTGACTTGTTTGAAACGGACAAATCAATATTAGCTCATCAGTGCGTCTACGCTCTAGGCCAGAATTTCTGGGGAGCTTTGTTGACAACAGTAGTTTCTATGGTTATATAGTTCAATGGAGTGTGTTTACCATGCTGACCTATTGTAGACAGAGGGACTAGCCAATGGTGGATTTATTGCACAAACAGCTGGTTATCAGTAGTGAGCAGGATCACTCCATATGTAAACACTGCCGATTTCCAGGAAACTTGATTTTCATATTTTCAGATCTTCTAGTCAGTCCCTGACAAGAACTTCTATACAACAGATTTTTACATCTTTTGTACGGTGGCATAAGCAGCATGTTAACAGACAGGAAAGGGAAATGAGGCTTGTTCGGCAAAAGAATGTAGTTCAGTCAGTTCGGTTTGACACGTTTCCTCAGGAGCAGTGTTGAGAGATTAAAAACATTTAGTAATGCTGACTTCAGCAACTGCAGCCAACTGGTTTCAATTCAGCTGCAAAAATAAGAGCCTGCTTTTCCTATATTTTATCATTATGTTATTTAAGTATATACACGAGAGTAAATGCAGCGTAACTGCTGGCTGCTCCACAAACACTCACCTGATTGTGTGTCTGACGGCTGTTCAGCAGAGACCTTTGTGGTCTTGGTGCTGCTGGTGGGTCCTTTGCAGGCACCGACATCCTCTTCCCTTTCCCCTGTGGACTCTTCCTCTGACGACTCACTGAAGAAAATAGAAGCAATGCAAAGCCAGTACTTAGCACAGCCGACCAAATCTCAGAGGCCGTTCACTGTCACATCCTCTGGGATAACCAGAGGTGTCAAACAGTGGTTCTCAACTCGCTACGACTCATCTGCTTGACAAGTCAAACTATCAAGGACAAAGCCAGTGTGATGACTACCATCATATGACATACTGCTGAGCACTGAGGCTCCAACCTGGGAGGTTATTCTAGTTGACATCTTAGTTACAGACCAATTAACCATCAACAGATAGATCTTTAATGTCATTGTCACGTGTACAACGAAAATTTAAAGCAAGTAAGTCTGGACGTGTTCCCCAAGATTTCCCGCTTATGATCATAAAATAACCCAGAAGCGCTCATCAACAAGCTCGCTTCTCTTTTCTAGTCTCCTGATCATATTTCATCTCTCATATTGGTCTTCTAACCATCAGGTAGGGGACTACTGCTCTGGAGTCAGGTTGTTGTGACGCACTCATGTGAACATACTTTGCTTCGTTGATGTCATCGAGGGAGGCTGCACTTTTTTCTGCACCGCAGGATGACTCCAGGAAGTCACTGGCCCTGGGAGGCTCCATCACCTCAGCTTCAGAGATGGTGGTGGACTCACACGCGATCACTGAAAGACAGGAGCGACCAGGCTCGTTAGAACAATATGATGAGTAGATTTTTCTTTTTTCCTCATATGCCTGTACGTGGCATTAGGCTTCTCACCTGAATTTACTGAGCTTTTTTTAACCAACCAATGATCACTCAATGCCCTGGATGACCTCTGTACCGCTGCATTGTTTACTTATTTTATTGTCCATGTGTTTTCCTGAATAAGTGACTCAACGTGCATAAACGTGTGTGTACATGAGCCGCTGGGTGTCCATGATGGCTAATGCTGTGGGTCACAACAACGTGCTAGGTCTTGTATGAACCCTGCCCCGTGGGTTGCTGACCTGGTCCCTGGTCTCATTATGACACACACCTCCACTACCCATCGCTAACCCTAACATCAGCCTCTGAAGATAAGACCCTGGCTGACTAGGTTCATTACGTTTGGCTTGAAGTTGCTAAACTAACTTTGTCTTTACCTGTTGACAGAATTTGGTTGTTTGGCAACATCATGGGAGCCTAGTTACAAATGACATTGTGTTATTGCCTCTAGGTTAACAAAAAACCTTTTGAATAAACGTTTCTACTGGTCCACATTCTCAATCCTTCCAATTCAAATATCCAGAAAAGAACCACGTAGACAAATCTAGAAGTAATGAAGCCATGGTACGAAAGGACGTAAAAAGGACAGACGAAGTCAGGCAGGACACCGGTAAAGACAGGAAAAATCACTCATCCTACATCATTAACAGCAAGTGACCTCCTTTGCTTTTGCCATTACCTCATCACAGGAACCACGTCAAAGCCTCCTGAACAACAAGCCACTTCACAACATCACCACTTGCTCGCTTTCTCGCTCTCATCTGAGTGGCTGTTGTTGCTGAGCCCCCACACAGATCTGAACTGTTTATTTAAGGGAGCTGAAAACACATACCAGCGGCTTCGTCTGCCTATTGTTGCCGCAGCCTATCAGGGACCCGCCTGTCAAATGGGTTTGGAAAGTGGAAAGAGACCGGCTTCAATATTTTCCATCATGCTTTAGAGCTTGACGCATATATCAGAGGTATTTATGAAAATGTGAACGTGGAATCAACATCCATCAACATCATCAGTGTTGTAGCGTGATCCAGCTGAGCCTGAGGAGACTTCACGGATGCGACACGTGTCACCAGGTGGTCGCACCTCTGCTCATATGGACACATTTATTTTGCTGCTTCCTTCCAACACAGCTGCAGATTTAGTAAAGGAATCGGCTTGTGATGAAGGTTGACAGATATCCGGTGAACTGGGGTATGATGGGATTTAGATTAAAATACCTGTTTCTCTGTAATTGTGTTGGTCTAGGGATGGAGGAGGTGAGGGATGTCACGCTGAAAAAATGCTCAGTCATGCACGTAGCCTGGACGACAAAACCCGAGACAAGACTGGAAACTGTCCTGAGGCTATTTCTGGCTTGTCCCTTTTATGTTTCTGCTTTTTCCTGCTTTTCAAACACTCAGTGTCAGTCTGGTGAGCTTCTACCATGTGAGCCATTGCACATAAAGGAGTGACATGCGAGCATCTGGTGTAGCTTCCTCTGCTTCTGTTCTCTGAGAGATGACAACATCTTGCTTTGCGGGTTTCCAAATCATCTCAAGTTGTTAACAAGCAAATACTAATAGTTTAACTAGATACTGAGTAAAAAAAAAAGATAAAGGATAAATCAAATGCAAACTGACGGCTGAGCTGACGCAAACTGCCATCGTTTCTGCAGCCACGTAATCAGCAGAAGATTATCAATGTAGAGCAACAGATGCTATTCTGAAAGGGAAAACGCAAGCAGTGGGAACCAGATAAGATCAAGACGTTTCGAAGGAGAAGGGGCCAAACCTGCCTTCTACGTATAAAAACCCCCCTCAACCATAAAACTAGGCCTGCCCCACACAAAACTACGGGGCTCTCCCAACACAATGCATCCATGCAAACTTCAGTTAGGTTAATCCCCACGCAGACAAACCCACCCCTCCCTCCAGTTTGCTCCCACCGTTCCAACTTATTGTCTCTTTTCGTCTAAGATACCAACCAGCTCCACTCCACTGTCTGAAGCTGTACGTCAGTCAGTCACATCCCCAGTCAGCTGCTGCCTCTGAACAGCACCCGGAGCTGCAGCGAGTACTGGGCGCGATCCTCAGCATCCTCACTACATCCTAACAACCAGGGCCCAGCTATCAGTGTCTGTAGACCTTTTAAAAGCGTGGCCCAGGGCTTTAACAATGGCATATTCACACATATCTACTGGCTGGGTTACACCCTTTAGTAGGAGCCAGCCCCTCCACATGTTACCGCTCCTCAAATCCCCAACATTATTATATCACAGTAAGAATCTAAAACCCTGAAACCAACCAAGTGAATTTCATAATCATTTAAAACGATCTTAGTTACGTGAAATTAAAACATTAAGATGAAAGACTCACATTGCATTGTGGGAAACTGATGATATTCCTGCTTATTATCACAGACGTGGTCTTCGATTCCTTTTCCCTTCCTGTAAAAGTTGTTTCTCCAATTTCCCACTAAACACACACTAAGAATATGCCAAGCAGCCTGTGTGTCTACAACTCGAGAAGCATATCATTCATTTTCAAACCCGGCTTGGTTAGTCCATCCCCCGTAAACCCCACCCAGACTCCCGTCCGCCCTAAAACCCTCGGATTGGCTCACACTACTCACACCACAAGACTCATTTTCCATATAAGGCCACGAAAGCCAAATGAATAAGGTGGGGGAAGTGACTCTGAGGATGCACACACACATTCACTCTTAACAGATGATACCGTCGTGGCAACCCATCCCCCACACTCACCAGCACATTCAAATAGCTGAGGTTACTATCGGACAAGCATGAAAAGGTTTGACACCAGCTCAGTGCAGCTGCGCGAGTTTTCACTTTCCACTGTGTAAAATCGTCCATATGCATTTTGCAAAGACCTGCATTTTGACCTTCATTTATTTAATATATTATCAGTTGCCTTTGCTCTATTGTTCCTTGAATTTTGCACAGGCTTTAAAATGATTGATGATGAGTCTGTGACAGTGCGGGTATGTGAAAAATGCCAACAAATGGTAAACATTTCTGGTAAACCAGTTCTGTTGGGGCCTTGCAGCATGATTCATTTTCAGTGGATTATTATGAAATGGATTATTCTACTGCTGGGTGAAGAAATAACGAAACCTAGACAATGTGAAGTCCTCAAAAACAACTAAGTCAGCGAAAGACAACAAATCCTCACAAAAATCATTTAAAAATTGGCTTATCTAAGTATCTAACATATAGATATATTATATTTTATATACAAGATATTAATTATTTAAACAGCTGCTAAACCTGTTTTAGCGCATGCATTCAGTATATCGGACACAGATGCACACCACTAAAACAACTTTACAGCTATTACCTGCATGTACATCCTCCTCATAATACTTAAAGACTTTGTTAACATTCTGAAGTATTTATACAGTCTTGTTTTGTTACGTTTACTAAATATCTGTCTACCTCGCCACTGCAAGGAAATTCTAGGAAACAAAAAAGTTGCTAAGTGCATTACAGAGGTTAAGCTACATAGAAGCTGCTGCTCATATGTCTCATCTCTCATCTCGTCATGTTGTGACTACATTATTTTAATTATTATTTGTAAAGATGATTAGTTCCTTCTGACTAATAAACAGAGGTGACAGCCTTATTGGAAGTTTGACAGTTCGGGTCAGTCCTGTAAATCTTGTTCTTCAGTTAGCTAACGTGCAGGTTGATGATACTTAAGTACAAAGATCAAGAAAGGGAACAAATGCAAGAAGAAAAACAGGACTCACTAAACTGCTCACAGATGAGAAATATCTGCTGTTGTTAAACAATGTGCAACTATAAACTAAATGAGTGAAACTGACAAGAACAGCAGCAGGCCATGAAGCGTAGACATCTAAATTTGCCCTATACTTAAACTGCTGCTTAGTAAGACACACCTGTCGGTTTAATTAAACCTTCTGCTCCCAGCACCCAGTAGGTGAGGCAGAGGATGAGAGAGCGAAACTCCAACACTAAATATAACACAAAAGCTCGTCACTGTACATCTAACACCTATTTTCCAAATATTTCCTAAATACTTCCATCAAAAACCTTCACACACACACATCAGGTCCAACTGTGAGTATGCACAGATCAACGACCTTAATAGATCCTATGACATGTGGCTTTGTTTTTGTTTGTATGTGCCTCACTTTTTGAGTCTTAAATTAGCTCACATGACTTCACAAAGTGGGCCAACACCGCTGTGTAGAAAGACCGGCCTCAGCCAATGGCCAAGAGAGACGAAAGCAGGGAGCAACCACGCCACACCACGGCATCACGTGACGCACCGGCCACGCGCACGGGCAAAATGCCGCAGCGTGCGTCGTGCGCGGGCGCACGAGGTTACTGCCGGTCAGTGTCATCCACACTCTCCTGAGGTGGCGCCACACACCTTTATTATCCCCTGGAACTAGACAGGACATAGAAACCCCGTCTGGCTCAAGTCAGAACAGACGGGAGAAATCTGGAAAACATGTTATTGTGCGATCACCCTTTGGACTACTGCGCTAAATAGAAGCAGGTAAACTGGATACAGATCGCTGAACTAAATGTAAATTATAGTATGAGCAATTAATACAATACAAGAATAAAGTAATAGAAAGGCTGTGTCCATTACATGGTAACATATCTGCTTTAAATAGAAAACACGTGTAATATTACCTGCTGAACTGCATTTTTTTTTGGCATTCAAAAACTACAAATCCCAGAACATTGCATAATAATAATAGTCTCATAGGACCCACGGGAAATGTTGGTGCTAAACGCTTGCAACTTATCAAACATATTGAGCTCGGGTTATGAAGAAAAAAAGCTTTGGTAAGACATTAAATGTGATTGTGGGAGGTCAGCTCCTCAGAGCTCAGCAGAGAAATGCGGTTGGAGCTTGAAGAACAGGTATTACTGGCAGAAAACGCCCCCCGCTGAGCAGCTAGTCTTTTATATAGGAAACACTCAACTAAAGACGTGAAGAGGAATTGAAACCCCACCGTATGTTTGTAACCACTCAAACTGTGTCACTTTTCATTCATAAGATGCAACTTTGCGGTGTTTTAACATGAACTGAACGTTAGCTTAAACACAACATAATTAGCCTAACAGACAGAAACCCCCCCTATAGATACTCATCGACATCTGGGCTGACGGTGAGCACGACGATCCAAACCTGCGGCAAACACCGGGAATCAATCGGGGCACAGGTGGCGTTGTCTTACCTCCCGTGGACGCTTTGCTTTCGGCTGTAAATGTTCCTGCCTGTGTGTCCGTGAGCAGCCTGTGAGGATGTGAGCTGCGCTTCCCCTGGCAGAGAGTCAGAACCACGGAGAACGGGCTGCTCTCCTCAACCAGCCGCTCAACCGGCCTCGCCTTACAGCTGCATCGCCGTGTATTATACAGACAACATACACTCGGGAAGCTGCAGTGGGTTTATGGTATTCTGCTTGATGGATTATACATTTTAATAAGTATAATAAAAAGTATAAATTGCCACCCATCCATCTATTTCCAGTCTAAGCAATGACACTTCTAGCGCTTCCAGGGGATCCCAGTGTGTTCCCAGGCCAGCCAGTGTGTCCTGATCTGGAAGCCCTTTGAAATTGATGCTCGACCCACCTCAGCTGACCATTGATGTGGAGGAGCAGCTAATCGTCTGTGTTTTAAGTTCATGTCTAAGGCCTCTATCCTCACCTGGTTGTATCTCTGTCTAACCAGATTCACTGTCACTAAGCCAAACACACAAAAAAGTACATTGGGGTGACAGCTGTAAGAAGAATAAAACATGGAGTCTTTAGTAAAACACTGAGACACTATGAGCTTTAGAGCAGCTTTAATGTGCCTTGGCTGCACTAGAGGGATGAGACATCTTTCTTCCAAAATTTGTGGATAGTGCGGATTAACACAATGGTCCAAAGTTAAAATTATTATTTACTTTATTATTTGCTTAGAATTACCCAATGACCTAAAATGTTTTAATATTTTACTGCATATCTGATACATGTACCACTTTACTGTGGAAATAAATCAAACTGATATATCTGAATATAAGATTACATGTCTACTCTAAATCAAAAATATATTACTCTTTATCAAAAAGCTTTATTGTTACAGTATGGAAATTCTCATTGACTTTCATGGACATACTGGAGCCTAGTTGAGTGAGTGAGTGAGAATATAGGTATATGCTGCCACCATGTGCTAAAAACCTGAAAAAGCAGAAAGTCAACGCTGGTTCATGCCTCGGATGATGCATATGTGTAAAACTGTATTATGCTTATTTATGTTTTGATTTAAAAACCAACATGCAGTGGAGTTACCACTGGCTCAGATTATTCAGGCATTTCTAAATTTAAGATATCAACTTTATTAAAATCACAGTTTAGTGGTGTCATAAGCTGCCTGGCCAAAATGTCAATTTCTATCATCAGATTATCATAACAAAATTTACTGAAATACTTTTTACCCTGTTTATGACAGCTTTACGTTTTAGTGACTTTTTAGATACAGATTCTGAATAGAAAACATCATTAACGTATACTTTAGTAGTAACCCTAAGATATTTTCATTTTTGTCCCTAACTACATGATGTTATACATTGCATTTATGAATAGAATAGAAATAAATGTTGTTGATGAGACTAATGAATGCATAATATATTAGCAATATTTATTATTATATATGCTTTGATTCGAACAAATCGATACCGGTTATTATTAATAACATCTATTCAAATAGAAGCATTACACATCCTGAATGGAATAAAGAGGCGCCCTCTAGTGGTCCACTTTTAACGTACAGCTTAATTTTGCTGGGCGGGGCTGTTGTTCCTTTGGCCCCTCCCTTGCATAGTGAGCACCCTGACGTAAGCATTCGAGGGTAGCAACAGTTGCCTCGAGACCCCGTCGCGCCATAGTGACTGTAGCCGTGGAGACAGTTACTTACCAACGGGCGCAACACTCAGCAACAGCAGCAGCAGCATCTGGAAGTCACCGCGCGAGTGGGAGAGAGGGGAAAGAGAGCAAAGCCAGGGCAGAACTTTTCTCAAGGCGAAAGGTGATTATATATTCGTAGAAATTAAAATGTGGATTCTTGTGAATGTGGTAAATGACTCTGGGATCCTGTGCGTCGCTAGCGCTCTTGGTTTTTCCCCCACAACTTTCCCTTTGTGGCGTTCGCCTCAAGTTGAGAACGGGTTTCCACTCTGCATTTAACTGCCGTCCACATACTGCAGGCGACACCTTGTTGCACCTCAAGTGAAATTTGCATCAAAAACATCTGTCTGGTTCCTGCTAGTTACTTACTTTGCTCCACTTTTCCCGAGCGCGCGGACAACGTTAGCTGCTCGAAGTCCGAATTGATTCAACATCGCCTTACACTTGTTGCTACGCTGTGTCGTGAACGCACTTCCAGCTCAGTCCCAGCAGGATGGATGTTACGCTACCAGTCGAGCTACAGCTAATGCTAACGCAGACAACAGGCGGCGTTTGAGTGCTACTTATTTTGTGAGTTTCCCCGTTTGTGGCGTTGTGAACGAAGCTCCGTCTCGGCTACCAGAACACGGGCGAACTTCTTTCTCGCCGTGTCCCTTCGCTCAACTGTAGCCATTAAAGCAGGTGGAAATGTGGCTAGCTAGCGTTAGCACCGTTGGCGCCGGGGCTCATACAGTAACCAGCGCTGCCTGCAAGCAAGCAACACTTCAGTAAGACTCCAGAAGACAGTTTGTGGGCTCGTTTTGGTGCGAGTTAAACTGATGTAGTCTAAAGGGAACAGGGAAAAACATTACTCTGTAAGTAGACATTTCAACATTTACGCCGTTACATTATCAAACGCGAGGTTTCCATCAGTCTCCACCTCAGGGGCTTAGGAAACTGTGTGGATGGACACATTTTTGTTAATTGGATTATGTACATTTCTTCAACTTGTTTAACATATATCTTAAATATATCTTAAATAACAGCATATGTTACAGCTAGGTGGTGCTGTGCTGGTTCTTCCATGCTGCTCTGTCTTATTTTCTTCCAGTCTGATGAAAGTTGGAGTGTTGAAGTGCTGTGTTTGTATGCTTTTAGAACCAAACAAGTGCCTTTTACTGTGAACAACAAACATCTGGATCTGTTTTATATCATGTCCTCATTCTGTCATAAATACATTAGCGTAATGTAGTAGCAGTAGTAATACCTGTTGAATAATACCTACGTGCTGTTTGCCAAAGCTAAGTTGATTTCAGTGGCACTGCTTGGCTGTGGAAGCTGCAGGTTTCTATTTGAGCTCTGTCCAGGGTTAAAGGCTCATATCAATCTGTGCTGTAGCAGTAACGAGAAACGGAGGAAAGCTAGACCCCCATTATTTATAATTCTGCCTTTCGGTAGTCTTCCTATGTGGCTGCGGCCGGCTTCCAGCACTTAGCATACCCTTTTTATCCTTGTGGGATTGTGTCTTTGCCCCCCCGAGATGTGTTCATTCTAATGAACTATCGTTACAGAGACAGCTGTCAGGTGCTCGGTCATATGTAGAGTTGTTTGCCACTGAAGCATCAAAGAGATCTCCATAGCATGAACATCTCTCTAATGAACGTCTTTTCTGATTGCTATTAATGAATTAATTTATAAACTTAAAGTTGTGTATTTATAAAAAAGCACTGGTGACATAAAGAAATTACTCATTTAAGTAGTTTTATTGTTTAATCAGCCCAGTGTTTCTAGATTTCTCTGGGTGCAATTGGTGTAATTATATGATATGATAAGAAATATACATGTTGCATAATAAGCTAAAACATAGTCTTTATGGTCTCTTCGGGAATTTATTTTGTTGTTTAATCTAATTTTGTTCAAAATATTAGAAGGGCAAACTGAATGTGCAGTAACAAGATTTCATTTGCCAGAGTCATTGGAGGAATCATAGTTTCGATTGGTCAAATAACTATCCACAGCTACAAAAAAATAAAGCGCTGACTCCGTTTACACTCTCCATATAACCCCCTCCAACCCCACGCCCCAATCTGATCGTGATACTGTTATGTTTACATGGCAACTTGATATACAAATACACCCAAGTCATGGAAAGAAAGGGGATGGAGTGGGCCAGGGGGTGAGACCTTATTTTTCTAAAACTCACTTTTTAAATCAGGTCTTTGTGGTACAGAGTGCATAGTTTTGGCTTGCAGACGCAGGTCAGACAGAAAGGGTGCTCTGAAAAGACAATTAAACAAAGGTAAAGCACATGTGGTTGATTTAGAAATTTCCTACTAGCACGGAAAGTGCAGAAAATGACTCGTTTAAATGTCTGTGTATAAGAGTATTATTATTATTGTTTTTTAGCAGCTCTGTTGTAGGTCACTTTGGTTCATCTGGCCAATGAATGCCACACTAACTAGTGATTCACAGAATAAGTCCTTAATCCTTCGCCTTTTAGCATTTTTGCCATGTCCAGAGTTCGCTGGATGATTGTGCGTAGCAGTGTCCACCATTACCCATGTGCCATTTTGAGTGTTTAATGGTGTGTAGTACAGTTCGGCTATCAGTAGGACAGCTGCAGTGGTCTCTTGGGCAGCGGGTGACCTGACACAGCTTTTGGTCACATGTTGTGTGTGTGTAGATGTGCATGCATACATGAGTGTGTAGTGTGTATTTGTGTTTGCACATGCTGTATTTAGCTTGTCTTGATGAGGCCCACTACTGCCCCGGGGAGAAGTTCTTTATGCAGTAGGCAGTTAAGATATAGCCTAGGATCTATTTACAGCCATCACTGCTGCTTACAGTTGATCATATTCATGTAGAGTAACCTCCTGCCTGCGTTTTCATTTCGTTGTATGATATTAACACAATTTTAATGGGTTATCCCAAAACTCTACTTATAGTCATGTCAGGAAACCACAGAGCAAGCAGAGGAACTGAAAGGAGAATGCCTTATGGGGCTTGTTAAGTAGAAATTAATAGCTCCATTTGTACACACAAAATGTTTCAGTTTCATAATCTTTATAATTCATCTATTTGCTACAGGCTTTTCTTTTTAAGTGAAGTTACAGAGGTGTCCTTGTTACTTTCACATGAAGTCTCCCATCTACTTAGATTTTGGAAATCCTCACAGACCAATGCTGCTAGGATACTAAGAAACAAATCTTGTCATATACCAAAAAATGTTGCCACTGGTTGGCCCTCGCTCAGTGGCAACAGGTTTAAACACGTTGCAAAATGAAATGTTTTTCAGTCTGTCTCTTGTGTTGGTGTATGTGCGTGTCATCAGGAGCATTCTTAACATTCCACCTGTTTGTATCGTAGCTACAGAACTGCTAATTACATTTTTTTGCCACAAACAGCAGGGAAATCAGTGACATTTGCATTACAATGATGGATCCGTCCCTTTCTTTCAGACGAGGATTGTAGCAGCCCCCCATCCCCTCTTCACCTTTCTTTTCCTTTGTAGAGTTTAGACTAGTTTATTAAGGGATGTTTGTCTGTCTTAAAAGAACTTCTGTTGGTCTAAACCTGCTACAAAGCAATTACCAGACCCAAAACAAGTTTAGTGGGTTGAAAGTTGGCCAACTTTGCGAAAGAGTAGATCTTTTTTGTTAAATAGGTTTCTTTTCATTTACATTTAAAGGGGTCTTTAATTGAGTAATTAATTGGGTAACAATAACAGACGATGCCATTGTGACAGGCAGAAACGTCTCTGTTTCATCTAAATAGTGAATGTTCTCAGATCCCTTTCTTGATCTCTGAGAACACAACATCACTTGTGATGTTTGGAGGTGGTTGGATGTCAGTTAAAAGCAACTTGGTGTACTACTTTTGAACATCGCTGTAAACCTACGCCAGTGTGCCAACTGTGTTCTCTCATCATTTAGTGGGTGAAAAGATTGCTGTGTGATGCGAATTCCATACACAACCACTTGCCCGACCCTTAACTAATGTGACGGGTAATGTGCTGGAAAAGGCATTAAATATAATGTGCTAAATTACCAAGAATGTTAGTTGGCTGTGACACTGCTTGGTCTCAGTTTAAGTATAGGTTTTTATGTTTTAGTTATACTACGGATTTAATATATTTAATATGATAGGATGTTAATATTAGGGATTTAATAACATTTCTGTTTATTATTAATATGACCAAATTTTCAACACAAACTTTGTGTGTGTAAGTGATCGCTACATACGTATGACCCCCTTTTTGTCTGTCAATTGCACATGAACTTATTTTTCCTTTGTCTTGCACAAGGTTTGTGTAGAAATGTTTAGGTATTTCATACCTCACCATGGTACGGTTTTTACTACGTTAACGAAAGATATTTGGCTCTGCCCTAGATTTAAAGCATTAACTGATTAGTCATTGTTGTGTTTTGAGTAGTGCTAGTTGAAGCATAATGTTCATACAGTATGAGCAGGTGTCATAACCGTGTGGAGTGAACGCCTGCCAATAGGGAAGACTCCACCAGTGCCACATAACGCTCTCTGGATTGTCAGTAAAGACTAGGGCAGCACGCTGACGGCCTCTGAGTTCAAGTCCACAGTTTTGACACCTGTTGAAGACAGCAATTGAAAGCAGATAGCAGATTTAAATGCGTGTTTTGCCTCTGGTATCAATATTGTTATGCTAACTGAGTTATATTTAAAGATTTAGATGATGATTTTCATAGAGACAGCATAGCAGTAACATATCCAGTGAGGAGTAATGTTTGATGATTGACTGATAGTTAACAGATTTAAGGGACAAGTAATTCGTTTCAATTGTGGGTCCATATTTATCCATATCCGTAAATGGCTTTTTATACGTATTTAATTGTGTTGCTTTGGCTCCCTTATGGAAAGAAAATTTGTAACTGTGCAGAATAAGCAACATTGAGAGGGTGAGCTGTCCAAATACAGCTGTAAAGGCCTAGTAATGAGTAGCAAAATTGAAAAAAGGCTGTTGTGTGATCTCAATGTCAGCTTTTAAATGTTGGATGTTTGTTGGACAGTTTATCCTCAGTATCTCTAAACCACTAAATTACTTGCTGGGGTTAACATTTTTTGTGCCATCTATATTGCACCCGAGACATAATGTAGTTACTCATGACAGACTGAGTAAGTTCCAAGTTCATATTTTTGTGTGTTTCAGTGTTCTTTTACAAATTGTGCTGTTGTAAATCCTTATTCTACATCTTGACATGTTAAGGACAAGGAATCGAGATGGAGGGCAGTGGAAATCTGGAAAGGGTTAGAAGAGGTAGGGCGTGGGGGAGGAAGTTGCTAGTGTAGAGCTTGGGCAAACACGCAATCTCCATGGTAACGGTTTGATCTTTCTCTCTGAGGCTGTCAGGCCTGCAGTGCACATGGTGACGGAGTGGACAGGTTGGGTTGATGACCAGAGGTGGGGAGGAGAGCAGGGGAGGGTAGTTCGATGGGTGGTTCAGAGATGTTGATTGGTGCCTCCTATCTCTCTCCCCCTCAAACTCTGCCATCTGCAGACCTCAAGAGCTGCTTTGATTGGATTAGTCATGAATTAATGAGACGGGCTTGAAGAACAGCCTCTGTTGTGGAAATCTCTTATCATATCTTAATTCATGCTTTGTGTTGCACATGTGCCCGTGTGATCTTATAGCGTGTTTTACTGAAATCAAAGAAAATGTTTCCTAATCCTCAAATGACAATGAATTAGGGTGGCACTAAAAGACATATTTAAAAGCCTCTTCTGAGGCATGCTGTTTCATAGATGAATGATGGCACTGAGAAGTTCTTTGTGGTCCTTTTTAGAAGCAGTTTTAAAATGTCTCTTTTATTCAGTTTTACCTTCTTTTGAGCTGGAAACTCTGTTCAAGCTGTTTTGCTAGCTCCTCTGCCTTCTGAACCTGGAAAGACTTAACCTGCTTTTGAAGTATTGTTTTTGGGTGGCATAAGCATAAAAAACTTGCAGAGTTGCCTGTTGTCTCCATAATGACTTAAACATTCCCGCTTCTACTACAGAGAGGTAGGAAGTAAAAAGACAGAGTATTTTTACCCCATACTTCTTAATGAAGTCTTAATCAGTATAAAGTCTGTACATTGTACATAACTAAAATGCCGGCACAACTCTGCCTTCACGTCCCTGGTGTCTGAAATTAATAGCTTACATTGTATTTATAGTTGTAAGTTTCGACTTAGCATGAGATAGAGGGATCAGGTGGGGGGATGGCATTGTTTGGTTTGGGAAGTATTCTGTTGGTTGCATAGCAACAGGCTCCTGGAAACGGGAGTGGACGGTGTTACCACTAGCAACCGTTGTTGCTCTGCAAACAATGTGGGCCAGTGCAAACATGAGCCAAGACTGTGGGCTCCTGCTTTTAATTGAACATCTGTATGTGTTTTTCTCTGATTGAGCCCTGTTTAAGTTAGATCTGTCAGTGACAGATGTTTGAATCTTGTCTACGCTGGTAACATTATAGACTATAGCATAAAGGAAAATTTGTGAGGCTTAGGAGAATTTGTGCTCTTGTGTCCCTGTATCTTTTTAAAATCCAGGTAACTCAAAAAATGTGGTTGTAACGTTATTAAGTGCTCATCAGGGATTTGAACCAGGCTCACATACTGACATGAAATGTGTGCATGTGTGTGAAGTTTTCGTCATATTGGAAGCAGAAAGATTTGTCTCTAAACAGCAATGCATCCAGAGTAGTGATTTAGTTGGAGTGTGCTATATCTCCTGCTGTTTTTTTTAACCGCAACGCTGCTGGTGGGGAATTTGTGTGGCTTTTAACCTTCCATGAACACTAAGCAAAAAACAACTCATCGTACTCATTAAAACCAGTGCCTTAATTGAGGTTTACAGGTTTTTTGGTCTCCCTCCATCTTGCTATGCCACCTATGTCTTCAGGTCTATGTCACTTCCTCTGTTAGGCTTGTAATTTCATTTAAAAGAGAAATTACAGGATTACAAGGGTATTTATATGTAAATTGACAGACTATGGTGAAATGTCTTTCTTTAGAAAGATGCAAATGTTTAGTTCTTGTTGACATCAGTCTGATAATATACTTTTGGTATTTTAATGGGAAAAAAGAAAGAGGTGTGTAGACAATTGTGATGAAATATGAGAGCCTTTGAATGTAAGTGCTAATTGTGCCCTATAATAACAAACAGATTGAAGATGGACTGCTCCGACTCATTACTGTGGTTGTGTGAAGATTGACACGTCAGGAATTTCAACACAGGCCTCATCAACTCAGTCTATTAGTCATGTAGGCAGAGGAGTGACTGCCTGTGGCAAAATCTCAACACATGGAAAATGTCAGTTGTGGCACACCCATATCTGATGTTTTTTTCTGTTTTAAAGGTACATGCTCTGTCTGTTATAGACTCCAAGCTCCCATATTTCTGTTGAAATGTTACAAAAAAAACACAATTCACAGCTGAGTTTTAAAATCACACAACAGTTTTTGGGGCATTGTTTGCATTTGTGTGCAGCTGAATTCTTAAAAAGGTATTCTGTCTCCATCAAGATCAATCTGTCCAATCTCTTCTCTATCTAATCTCTTCAGAGAGCTGTGATCAGAGGACTGATACTATATTTAGCAGTGGATCCAGAAAGGACTGAAAATGCCAGATGTCTCATTTGGAGAACCACCATTAGAACAAAATTCCACGAATATGTTTTTTCCTAGTTCAGCACTGATATGTTTTATTGTCACTGACTATGATTGCTTGAGGTGGTTGTGTACATGAATGCTTGTATTTTGTATCATCATAGTCTTGAACAGTGGAAGTGTTTCACAAGAGGGACATGAGTTTTGTGTGAGTTTTTCTGCTTGTTGTAATTATGGTTTATTTCAATAAACTTTCTCTTCCTCACCATCACCAGCAGGGTTTCCTTGACTCTGACTCATTGTTTCCTTCTTTTTTCCTAGATCACATTAAATATTTGTTTCTGTTACAGTCAACTCTATCTAAGTTCAGTTTTTTAAAAAGATGGTCTTTTTGTGTATTGATAAAATTCAGAAACCCATTGGTAACACTAGGTTTGATGAAGTGGCTCTCGCTGCTAATGCTAAGGGACCCTCCATGGCTGCACCTGTTGCTTGCATCTAAAAGCTTAATGTGCAGATTATTGCAGTCTAAATTGTTCTTGGCAGGTCTCTGGCTATAAGTTAAAATAACATTGTTGTGCATGTTGTGTGTTATGACTAATCACAGCATGTCTACTGGAGCAGGCCGTGTCTTGCAGCACTTCCTCTGTAATACTCTGGGTGAACACCACTCTCACGTCTACCTACTGACTTCTCCTGCTGCTCCTGGATTTCTGCCTCAAACCAAGGACTGCTCATCAATTCAGCCTACCCCCCAACTGTTCTGTGTCTCCCTTTCCCTTATTCTAATCCTCCTCCCCCTCTTCTCTCTGCGTTCGCACTCGAAAGTTCCTGTGCAAGAGCTTTATTAAGAGAGGAGGGGGGTGGGAGTGAACGGAGCAGAGGAGGCCGTGTCGTTGGGGGTGGTCGTCATGGATTCCTCACCATAGCAACCGACAAACGTTTACAAAGCATTGAGGAATTTCCTCATATCAGCTGTATTATTGGAGCCCTCAGAGAACGGCACTCGTTAGCAACAAATGCTGGATATCATCAGGACCCTGCCAGGGGCCGGAGTCCCACTGCCATTTTCATCTTTTTCTCCTTCATCTTTTTCTTTTTTGGAAAGTGGGGAAGTTGTATTTTAACTGCTTACTCCCCCTTGCAGTTTTATTCTTCTCTTGTTCCTGCCTTACTCCCACTCTTCCCCCCGTTCTTTTTTTAAAGAGAACCTTTGTGTCACTCCATTTTTAGAACCCCTTTACTATGCTGTGCACATTGTCACCCAGTGGAAGGGTGAGTGGCGGCAGCCGGTTTGGTCCCCAAGCAGTTTAGGCCTGTTGGTAACTTGAACTCCTGTACTTTAACTTGGGTTACATGTTGGTCTGGGAGCATCTGTGAAATGCTCTGGGGCTGCTTATTTCACTGATTAAGGCCAGAGGTAGTTGGCCATTGGGGCTCTGAGTGCTTCAGTGACTCAGCTTAACTTGACAAAGCTAGAAACCCCCTGGGTCACAGTGAATGCACTGGTGGCTCCAGGACAGAAGGGGTGGGGTGAAAGAGCATTTTATTTAGTATGGCTGTCCATGTGTAGTATGTCTTTAGCCTACAATAATATTCCCACCTACTTATGTCTCCAACCCAGGATGCAGAACTCAGAGGGGGGGTCAGACACCACAACCAGCGTAGCAACGCTGCGGACGTCATCATCCGCCCAGGCCCCTGTGGTACAGCCTGTTCCAGCTTCCCAGCAGGTAGGGCCCTGCATCTCCCCTGCTACTACTGCAATGACGGGACAAACTGAAGGAGGCTATGATGACTTAACTATTGCATCCTATTCCTTTCCAGATGTTAACTTTAAAAGAATATCTTAAATATATATTTGACTAACTATTTAATATAAATAAATACATGTTTTCCAGACCCTATTTGACATGTTGTTGTTTATTACCTCTAATGCCTGTTAATAGGTGAAGAACCTTTTGTGACAATAAGCCTCTCTGCACACACACAGAAGAGCAGAGCATTTGTGCAGTTGCTGATGTGTTTACTCGTGTTGTGATCACATGTGTAATTGTATGTACATACCTATGTAATTGAGTTATGTGTTGTATTCACACAGAGGGTGCTGGTTCAAGCCACAGGCTCAGCTCAGAAGGGAGGACAAGTACAGCAGCTTTCAGTACCCAGGGTTCAACAGGTTCCCCAGCAGGTACACAGTACTGTACATACATACACAGTGCTGTGAAGATATCTGTCCAAGTTTTTAATAGTAAACTTTTTTGGGACTTTTGTTTTATAATAAAAATAAATAATTTGAGGTTGGCAAAGTAAATGCCTGATCCGCACTGGGTTATTCGAGCCACTTTTCAATATAGTTAATTACATGTTAATATGTTGTGCATTTAGAGATATTTAGGTGAGAGAATAACAATCAGTATGGTGTTAATGGTCTGTCCTGCTGACCTACACAGTAGGTAGCGGTAGATGGGTCATTCCACCAATTGTGAAAAGATTGTCATACCTCTGCTCCTTATGGGTGTTCTTCTCTGGCTGAGCCTGGTCCACGTGCGTGCATACATGAATAACATGAGATTGGTCTTTTCAGATGATGTGTATTACAACTGAGCTTATTATAAGTCCCAAGGTCAAATGTTACCTGGCTGCAATGATCACGATGTTTCTGGGGGCTTGAACCAAATCCCAACATGGAATTTGTGTGATGTGTCACATCAAGGGGTGGACAAATCAATTTTATTCATTGCTTGTAAACACGTGGTGTGGTGCACATGTCTACACCCACGTGATATTTGTGTGCAGTGTTTTGTTACAGTCTTTATAAGGCTTTTCTCCAGGTTCTTCTATTACCAGTGAGCTCTGCTTTAGCTCTCTTTACTGTGTCTGTCTAGGTGCAGCCGGTCCAACATGTCTACTCACCCCAGGTCCAATATGTAGGAGAGAGTGGAGACACTGTTTATACCAATGGAACCATGTAAGAAAATATGCATGCAGGCATGAAAATATGCATTGAAATTGATCATTTTGTGTACATGTGATCATCTAGACAATGGTTTTGTTTTGTACAGATGCAGCACTGCACACAATATTTTTTGGATATAAAACAAAACGTTTTCAAACTACTAACTAACAGTTATAACACATTTCACATCAAATGTGTTCAACTCTGGCGTAACCAAATATTTTGAGGACATTAGTTATGTTTTTGTGTTGTCCGTAGCAACAGTATTTTTGTGCTCGTTGGTGCTATGGAGGGTTACATTTAGCAGTTTAGGGTTTGGAGCATCATCTTGTATTGACATAACAATGATCTCTCCCCAGCCGAGGTCCCTACTCCTACAACCCCGAGGCTCAGCTGTATGGGCAGTCTAGTGGGGGAACCTACTTTGACTCACAGGCCAGTGGCACTCATGTCACCACAGTAGTCTCCTCTGCCAGTGGCGGGGTGCCCCCTCATGGCATGGTGGGCATCGCCATGGATGTGGGCAACAGCCACATTATCTCCAGCGGCAGTACCTACCTGCTTCATGGAGGAAACATGGAGGGGAGCCGCAATCACATATCACACTCATCACGCTCATCTTCAGCTATGGTAAAGACCACTCGTACGCCGCTTTGTCTGTTACACCTTTTGTGAGTAGGATGGGTTA
The DNA here is from genome assembly GCA_030770545.1 of Macropodus opercularis. Lineage (NCBI taxonomy): Eukaryota > Metazoa > Chordata > Actinopteri > Anabantiformes > Osphronemidae > Macropodus > Macropodus opercularis. Next base: position 7,195,910 of record CM061092.1, read on the forward strand.
AATAATCTTGCAAAAAAAATGTCAAGACAAGCCAACGGCCACAGATACTTTCATCAACTGCTACTGCCTTCAAGTAATGTTTTTATTCTATAGAAGCCCAGTAGCTGTTATATCCAACTCAGTACAATACTATTATGGCGCTGTGCGATACAGTGCAGTACATCTGGGGCAAACTGTCAGCGTTGCTACCCGTGTCTGTGTCTAAACCACTTATAGTTTTGGGACAAACGTGAAAGTTAGGCAGAGACACCACATTTACCCAACCTGAGCTGGGGCCTCCTGGCTCTGTAGTAACGCAGACAGCAGAGCAGGACAGGCCAGAGAGCCTGTAGAATCGGGACACTGGCTTAAATAATTCAGCACTGCCTTGTTTCAGAGGTTTTCACAGGCACTTGAGCGACCTGCGAAACAAAGCAACCCCTGGGGCTCATTACCATTTGGCCAAGAGCCCTCGGGAGTCTTCTTAAGGCTTGGAACGCTGCCTGCTTCTTTTTCCTTTTCTTCTACGTCTCCAGTTTGGCTGCATTATCACATAGCTTTTCTTTTTTGACTTGATTTTCTTCTACAGAGCAACAGAATGTTCTTGGTTTTGTCATTCACTTTGCCTGCCAGTTGGACTCCATTATTGTTTGTTGTCCAAAGACAGAATAATATGTCAGTGTCTTTTATACCATGACACTATTTGGTCATGGTTATAACTTACTCCTGATTAGTAGTTAGTTAGTTTAAATAATATTTTAAGACACTGCTGTTATATGTGTTGAGCTATTGTCCCTGAGCTTGACTTGACCTGTGACCCAGTGGTTCCTATTTGCATACATTGACTGCAAGCCCTCACTGAGTAGCTTAATCCTATGAATGACTTGATTTGCATGCGTTTGACAGTCAATGATAGATTTGGCTACAACACTGACATGAATTTAATGGAAATGCATAGATGTGGCTGCTGGCTAACAGTCTGATTTCCTTTATTTGTTTTTTTTTGTTTTTGTTTTTTTTGTTCCCCCTGCTTATGTCTGTACCATCGTTTTTCTGTCTCTCTCACCTCCACCTACTGTGTCCACTCTTACTTTTTGTTATTTTTTTGCATGCTTCTTCTTTCTTTAGCTTGAAATGGCGATTGAAAACCTCCAAAAGTCTGAAGGAATTGCAAGTCACAAAAGCAGCCTGCTCAACAGCCATGTAAGTCAACCAGGAACCTTCTTTGAAAAGACACAAGAGAAGATGAAAACAGAAAGCTGTGGCTGAATTCGTAGGCAGTATGCGCTGCTGCTTGGCTCTGTTAACCACTGTACCGCTAGACCCACTTGCCCTGCACTGTCCCACTGATGTTTCTAATAGCCTTTGCTTTGTGAACTGGCATTTAGTTTCATCTTTCCCCCAAGAATGGCTCCTATATATGTGTTTTCATATTTTGCATGAGGACAACCCAATGAATTGGATGCATGTTTTTACAGCTTGAACTTGTTTCTTGAGGGGGTTTCACTCAGTCATATTGATCCATTAGTATCCTGACTTACTCTTGCATGGGGGAGTTTGTGGTTTAGAGGCTTTAGCTATCCTGCAGTGTTTAAACTCAGCTGCCATTTACCAATCTCCACATCATTAATGCAAATAGTTTGGTGTTGTTGTACTTAAAGTACATTTCAGAGCATTTACTTAGTACTTTACTATGAACGGGATGAACTGTACCTCACTTGTAGTGGAGTATTTTCAGGCAAATATTTCTCGTGTATGGAATAGCTTGACTGTTACCCTCTGCCCCTGACTACTAACTGGGTTCAATAAATCAAATAGATTATAAGGTGTTTGCGTGTTCCCTCAAATACCTTATGTTGTCCTTACTTACTGCTCCAATCAAGAGCATAAAAGCCAAGGCTTAGCTACAGCTGGAGTTCAGGTGGTGGGGCCGTGTGATGTGTGTTTGTGTGTGGTCTGTCTTTTGATGTGATAATAAGATGCACTCCTCCTCTCTATTAATGGCCAGGTGACAATCACAAAGCAGTTTGTCCATGTAGCCTCACGGACTGAACAACCGTGTCTTCTTCTGTGTATTCATAGCTGCAGTGGCTGCTGGACAACTATGAGACAGCAGAGGGAGTAAGCCTGCCCCGGTGCTCCCTTTATAACCATTACTTAAGGCACTGTCAAGAACAGAAACTAGATCCGGTCAATGCAGCCTCCTTCGGCAAACTCATTCGCTCGGTTTTCATGGGCCTGAGAACCCGCCGCCTTGGCACCAGGTACAAACAATAAGAGGTTGTTGATGATGCTGAAAATTCTCATAACAGTAATCATGTTACTGTTATAAATGTGATGAGTGTAACAATGCTAATATCCAGTGACTTCATGGGTAATGGTGGTCATTACTGTGAGAACGATCCTTAACTGATTCTTGGCTTTTTTCCTCACTTCATCTATCAGAGGCAACTCTAAGTATCATTATTACGGCATCCGTGTGAAGCCAGACTCACCGCTTAACCGGCTGCAGGAGGACACGCAGTACATGGCTATGAGGCAGCAGCCGGTCCATCAGAAACAGAGGTTGGAACTCTCACCATGCGCTATTTTTACTGTTCTTCTTCGTGCTCCTTTCACTTGCTCTCTGTTGTGTGTGATGTAGCGTTAAATGATGTTTAACCTGTAACAGCTGTCTTATCTCTGGTCTTTCATTTTTCTGTTCCTCTAAAAAGCTTTTCATTTTCTGTCATGGTTGCTAACACACAAGACATTTGACCAAACAATACAGCATGTCTGCCTGCAGTTCTACCACAATGTAGTCATACCTTTATAGAAATCACTTATTCAGTGATGTGAACTGTTTATTGTACTTGAGATTATTCTACACCACTCAATGAACATGTTCATGGGTTATATGGCATTGTCCTATGTGAGTTATTTCTAACCCCAGACAGGAGAGGGGAAATGGAGCCACGGTGTGAGTAACCCTACGAATACATGAAGCCTAAATGTTCTACTAATGCAAAACATTTGGCACAAATGCAAATAACTTCATCAGTCAACTAGAAAAGGAGGTTGCACACAGTAGCTAAAGGACTGAAAGTCTCACACCTCAGTTAATTTCTTCAGCAGGTCTTGCTGTGGTTGAAGGTGTGCTTGCCTGGGAGTTATCTAGGGTGCTTTTATTTTGTATTGAAAACCTGTTTGCTCCCATTCCTCGATGGCTCATTATGTTTTTATTTTCCCAGTCTTTTAGAGCCCAGGTCATATATGTATGTTTTTCTGTGCAGGTTCAAACCTCTACAGAAGGTGGACGGCATGTCCGACAGCTTGTGTGGCAGCTCTCAGCACTGTAACAGCACTCCAGAGCAGTCGGTGGCCGCTCAGAGCCAACACCACCAGCAGTACATAGGTAAGGACAGGAGCTACTAGTCTGCCTCTACCAGTGTGTACGTGTCAGCTGCTTTCATGCTGCGGTACCAGAGCTTAGAGTAGGATCATGTTTTGCACAGCTACCATCCTATTTTGATTTTATATCAAGTAAAAGCATAAAATAAATATGCTGCTATATACATTCAGGGCACTACACGGTATATTGTCATATATGATATATTATATATCCTTCTGCTCAGTAATGTGAGTGCGTGAATGAGTGTGTATGTGTGTGTGTGTGTGTGAGACAGAGAGGTTGACACCTGTCTACGTTTCTGCTTTGGTGCAGATACGTCCCACACCTTACCATCATTTCCATCTCCTGACTTGGGAACTCAGCCTCTGCCTGAGCGCATCAACATGGGTGATATCAAAAAGCTGCAGACGCTGTACAGAGACCACTGTGAGGTGGGTTTATCCGAAATGTGTTGTCACTAGTTTCTGCTGGATCTTTAATCTACCAGCCATGTTGTCATCACGGAAATTCAATCTCAATCTTCATAATTAATCTACGTTGCTATTTGGTCACTTAACAACTTTAAATTTGTGATCGTTTAAGCTTATCTAGAGCCGTAATACCAGTATTTTTATATTGTGTTTGCAGAGCTACAGTATGTTACATACCTGACATTTCGGCCAAAAACTGTAAAACATTACACAAATAAGCTTCAGTGCTGCAGTGGGTAAAGTGTTCCTTCATTGTCACGATCAACGGAGAACCCTGGTTTAGAAACGAGATCAAAGTAATTACAGTATTTGTGTACGTTTTTAAAAATGGAACTTAAAAGTGTGCAGTTTTGTGCGAGTACAAAGTACTGACTGACAGATAGAAACGGTTTGGGCCTATTTGTGTGACTGTGGTAACAATCGAAGAGGAATTCCAGCCTTATCCTTTGAGATTAAGATGAATCAGTGACAAAATGCAGATACATGTGCTGTAAAACAAGAATGCACAAGGAGCGAGCTATGGGGAACGTTCTTATTGTGTAATGATATTTCATAGGTTTCAAAGTCTCTTGGTTGGGCAATGAATGACCCTCCAGAGTGAAGCGCGTTTCCACTGAGAAGAGTAGAATTAATACTGAACATTAAAATCCAGGCTTTCTAGGCAGGAGAGAGGCTGTGATTAAAAGCAGCCAAGCTTTGGCTTTATCATATTATCCTTGCCCTCCCCTTGTCCAGCCTCACCACGCTCTCTTTGTTCCAGCCGTCTTTTCATCTCGGTGTGCCTTTCAAGACATGCCAATTAACCTTTCAGCACGCTGGGTGGACATCTTGGTGTCTTTGTGGTGGCCTCCCCTTGGGCCTTTGTGTTGCCTTGTCTGTGGACAGGCACATGGGCTCCTGCCTTTGTCTGCCAGCGCATTTCTGTCTCAAAGCTCTCATTGCCTCTGTGTTTTTAATGTTTATGCATTTCACTTTTTACCCTTTTTTATAAGCCATCAGTGACCTATTGGTGCGTTAACCAGGACGTTTATTGACCGCATTTTAAGTTACAACACAGATAAAAGTAACCAGTTGACCTACTCATAAAACAAAACATAATTTCCTTATTTCCATGCAGTTAAGAGTGTTTTTGAGCACAGCTGTAAATATATTTGTATCCGCTGTCAGGCCAGTGTTTGTTAATGTCATGGTAACAGCAGGCAAATATTCACCGTGGGCTTTGGTATGTAATTTATGCTCAAACACAAATCACTAGTTGTTTCATAAAACATTACTGTAATAAATCACACTGTCAACCACTGTCTGCTTAGAAGCGAGGGGTTAAGGTTTGGGAATCTCTGCTGCAGCCTGCTCGTCTGTGGCTGTGCATGCGAACACGTGTTATTTCTGCTCCACGCATATTCTTTTTTCTTTCTAAAGGCATGCTGTGTTTCCTGTGTGGTAAAAACCCGGAGAGGCAAAACACTCTTGTTTAAGTGTGGATGGGGAATTCTCCTTTTTGTTTTGGAGTTCTGTGTTTGACCTGTTGCTGGGGGCAACTGTAAACAAGGTTGCCATGGAGATGGTTGGAGAGGAAGCAAAAACATATCATGTGATTGAAGCCTACACTGCTGTGTAATAAGATCCAACGGCAAGTGTATGTCCTGCCAGATAGAAAACTGACAGAATCTCTGGGCAATGTGTGAATCACACTCTCCTACTCGGCATCAGAGAACTGGCCTCATGAATGACCTCAGTACCTTGAGCAATGCAAAGAATTGCTATACTTTATTTCATGTATATTTAGGATCAGTGTTTGTTCGGCCACAAAGTGGAGCTTATCGCTGTAGATTGCTAGCCTGCCTCTGCTTCCTCTGCTCACTAGCAGTACACAGTGCTTTCAAAGAGCCTCATGCATATGAACAGGAAAGAGGAAGTCACATGATTAGTTAAGGTCAGTGCCTCTCTATTAAAGGAAATCAAATGCATGCCTACCTATGAGAGTAATTTATTTTATAAAGGCAACAAGGATTTAGGACTGTGTAGGAAAAAAAAATCTCCCTTCGAAGCCGATCATGGTTTTCATGATCCTCCTGACAATTAATGTGGGAGCTGTGTTTAAGCTGGCTCATTGTCCAACCAGGAGGGCCCACAGTGAACAGGCTGCCTGCCTGCCTGCCTGCAGAAACTTTGTTGTGTGTCTGGTTGCCATGGTTCAGCTCTGTATGTTTTGTCCCCCTTTTCCCTCCCCTTCGTTCCCTCCCTGGCTCGCTCGCTGCTCTCCTGCAGGCTACGTTGGATGTGGTGATGAACCTCCAGTTCCACTTTATTGAGAAACTCTGGCAGACCTTTTGGTATTCAACATCGCCATCTAGTGATGGAAGCACCACCATCACTAACAGGTTAGACCTCAATTATGCTACAGTGTTGATACCCTCAGCAAAGTTTTAGCTTCTTTCTTATTTTGTAAGATGAAGGTATTAACAGTTTGAGCGTGTTTCTGTTTACGTGTGTAGTGATGATGATCTGGAAGGTGTGATCCCCAGAGAGAAGCTGATGGCTCTTTGTAAATACGAACCAATCAGAGTATGGATGAGGAGCTGTGATCACATCCTCTACCAGGCTCTAGTGGAGATCCTCATCCCTGATGTCTTGCGTCCTGTACCCAGTCAGTACCGGTTCATTTGTAGTTTACGGCATTTGTGTAAGCTTGTTTGTAATCCGGGCTGTTGTTCCTTCAGGCACTCTCACTCAGGCCATCCGTAACTTTGCTAAGAGTCTGGAAGGCTGGCTGACTAACGCCATGACCAACTTTCCTCAAGAGATTATCCGCACCAAGGTAATAGCATAGACTAATTTCCTTTTTATATAAGTCCTGGAGCATATGGGTTTATTATGTTTCTTGCTTATAACCAGTGCATCTGATTTAGTTCAGTAATATAAGGCACATCTCATCGTTGTGTGCTGTTTGGCTCCGCGTGGTGTAGGTTGCAGTGGTCAGCGCCTTTGCCCAGACTCTGAGACGCTACACCAGTCTGAACCACCTGGCTCAGGCAGCACGAGCCGTCCTCCAAAACACTTCCCAGATCAACCAGATGCTGTCAGATCTCAACAGGGTGGACTTTGCTAACGTCCAGGTAAACTTGCTCCTCAGTTCCTCTTTTCATGTTTACACATTCAAACGTTTCTGTTCAGGAAGGACTCTGGCTCTGTGACGGTTTCTTGCTAAACATGGTCGGGGTGTCTGTTGTGCCCAACAGGAGCAGGCGTCATGGGTGTGTCAGTGTGACGAGAGTGTGGTTCAGCGACTGGAGCAGGACTTTAAAGTGACGCTGCAGCAGCAGAGCTCTTTGGACCAGTGGGCTACCTGGCTCGACAATGTGGTCTCTCAAGTCCTGAAACCTCACCAGGGCAGCCCGAGCTTCCCTAAAGCTGCACGCCAGTTCCTGCTTAAATGGTCTTTTTACAGGTAACAGGAAAACACTGCGGCTTTTTAGGAGCACCTCTGTTCAAATGTAGCATTTTTGTCAGTTTGGGTTTGTGCGTGTGCTGAATCCTCCGCTGAGGTGGTGACTGTTGCCAGAAAAGCTGACAGCACATTTTGGTGACTAATTTGCAACAGTGGTGTTTCCCCTGATATTTCCTGTCCTGCAGAGCTGAGCCATCAGTGTCTATTGTGTAACCTTCCACATGGTGTATACACACTATTGCTAAAATGTAGTCTCTGTCTTCTTTCTGTAGCTCCATGGTGATCAGAGATCTGACTCTCCGCAGTGCAGCCAGTTTTGGCTCATTCCACCTGATCCGCCTTCTTTATGACGAATACATGTTTTACCTGGTGGAGCATCGTGTGGCTCAGGCCACAGGAGAAACTCCCATTGCAGTCATGGGAGAGGTAAGAAAGAAGATATTTAAAACTATTCAAGTTGTTCAAAATACTAATAAATGAAAATTATTTTTATTTATTTTTCGTGTCTCATCTCATCTCATTATAGTTTAGTGATCTGAGTTCCATGATGCCATCACTAATGGAAAAAGGTAGGTCCTCTTAGCTTCTACCATGAATCTGGTAATGTCTTAGCACTGCCTCTGTTTTTTCTCCTAAAATTGTCCCCTTGTAAAAGATCAATGCAAAGGGTTAACTCAAAAAAACAGTGACTGTAAGAAAGACACTAACTTATCTTTTCTTTTTGTTCACTGTTTACATGCTGATTTTTCTCTCATTTACACTGAACAATCCCTTTGCCACTAGATGCGTCCTTCTCAGACGAGATGAGCGACCTGGGCAGTGATGCTGATGCATCCAGAGGACCTAGTGAACCAGCAGTAAAGAGAGAGAGGGTTGAGATGAGCCACCCTCTGCAGGAGATGTGAGTCCACACTGGAAGCCACGCGGACCAACATTGCTCCCTAAATGATCCGAAAGTGGCTTTTGGGGCCTTTTGGGACACAGCGGCTTCTGGGCCAAGTGTCCATCTGCAGTCAGAGTGTGCAATGTATATAGAGAAGAGAGTAGCATTATCAGCCCTCCCCTCATTAGCATTTGGTAAAGACGGTGATCTTTCTCTCGTACGTCTTATTTTTTACTCACAGGGGTGTAACACAGGTCTGATATTAATTTTATTTGTTCTGTTGCAACTGTGAATGACTTTGTGCAGTACCATTTTATTGGATGTGTAACTTTGAGTGGTGGTGTGTGTGGTGTTGTGATTCTTTTCAGATTTGAACTAGCTGTGCCATAGTCACGTGTCATTTGAGTGCCTTAGATTCCTATCTTTAAACCACCACTACAGATGTCTCTGTCCTCAGCTGTGCCTCTACCGCAGTATGAATGTATTGTCTCCAAACCTCAGACATTCAAAGCACCTTTTACATTGATTAGGTGAAGGCGTGTACTCCTCGTTGCCTCTGCTGCAGCCCGCAGCTACTTGGGAAAAAAACATGAATTTACTACGACGAACATGCAGCCTACTACCCAAAATACCTTTCCCTCAGTCATTGCCACCAGCTTAGCCATAGTTGTGGGTGTTAGTCAGTCAGTGGGGCTCCATAGTTTCCCAGTAGTCTATTACCTTGGCTGTGTAAGAAGCTGGTTTGTTTACCTCAGTGGATTTCTATGCTGTGCTCCATTCAGCTCAGATGGCATGAGGCAAGTATTAAAAATGTAGCCACTGTTGCAGTTTGTGTCCCGTTTCCTTTCATGTAAATAGTTCTTTGGGTTCCTGTAAATGATTTAAACCCAGTGAGAGCTCATCTATGTGCTGTTTCAAACAGTCTGAAATGAAAAAGACCTGAGGAGGTTTATTCAGCTGTTGCACAATTAGGAACAAATTCAGAGTAGTCGCTTAAGGAAGATGGGACAATTAAACCTAAACTGGAACGTGTCATTTAGCCTAATTTCATTATTCAAATAAGTGGTTGTACATTTCATTTACAAAAATGATTGATACAAGTTAAAGCTTGAACCAATGAAACCAAAATCCTCACACAAAGGAATCTCATTGGCATCTGAGCCAGCACACGCGCCCCAGCTTCAGATACTTTGACCTCATGCCGTTACTCAGATAGTCTTATGTTTTGTTTGAATTAGATAGAAAGTAAAGTGCATTATTTGGGGGATTTGTCCAGAATAAATTATAAATATATCTATAAATATATATTATATCCATATAATGTAGAAAGTGTGTGCTCCTCAGCCTTCAGTCTTGCTCCTCACACCGTTCTTGGTTGCTTATGTAACAGAAGACAAATGTGTAATTGATTAGACTGGTGTGTGTGATACATTTGTTTCCAATCTCTGTAGTTCAGTGTAAGAAATTCAATTATTCCCATGGTGCTATTTGCACCTGAGTAAGCTATTAAACTGTCACAAGAGAATCTCTATTTATAGGAAGTGTTCTGATTTGACCGACATCAGCTTTGTGTTCAAATTGGTTTGGTCGATTTATTTTCCCTCCTCCCCTCAGATGACTTTGTTGTAGCAATGAATCCTCGAGTTATTTAAGGCTTTTTGTAACTTGTGCCTGTCACAGTAATTTGCCTTCAAGTGCTTTGGAAAACAAGTAATTTCTATGTGTACTTTGTAATGTTTTGTAAGACTGTTTTAGATTTTTGGCGGAGGATTATTTTTTATTGAACTAGATTTGGTTCTTCTTACAAGTATACTGAACCCTTATTTTTGTGTATTTTTAAACCTGTTCTTGACTACACTTTAACTAGCCTAAGGACAGAAGATGGTCTGTAATAAACAATAGTTCAGCTGTATTTTGTACTTGGTCACAGTGTAAATAAATTGGTGGAAACCAATGAGGCCTGGGCACATTTATTTTTATCAAACATCACAAAACCTAAATTTGACAGACAGCAGATTTATAAACTGTTCTAGATATTTGCACACAAATCTGATCCTTTTAAGATGTCTTAAAGATACAGTATTTACAGAATTTGAAAATCCTAGTTTCCATGGCAACTTGGCTCCAGACAGTAATTAATTGTCATATTTTCTTCCAATAATTTTAGAAAAGTTCTGACATCTAGCTTATTTTGCAGTGTCTTAATACAAAGGCACACAGAACGTGAACAGTGAAGGTTCAGTAGAAAACAGGCAGAACGACACAACACAACTTAAATTAGAGGAAATGAAGAAGAAGATGAAGACTTGGTCCTAAAACAGCAGGACACTGTCAGAAGTAAGTGCACATTGTCCTTCGAGGCAGAGCTGACTGAGCGATGGGGGCCTCGTCTCTCCTCCTCCTTAGTTGATCCCTCCACTCGCTGATAAAGTGCCAAATTCTGTGAACCTCCAGTGACGGGCCATTAAAAAATTTGACAGTCCTTTTTACACGATTTACAAGGAGCAGCCCGCCATGTACTTCCCTGGGAAAGCGAGAAAATATTAATTTACTGCTAGAGTGAAAAAACTAAAATTGAAATCTCTGTGGACAGAACTTCACATTGAACACAGAAATTATGATCCGAACCTCTTCTGAAAGCATATTTCAGTTTAAATATAAATAAGTAATACTGACATTATCAAAGCTTAATTCTCAACCACACTGGTGGCAAAAGAGGCGGCTTCAGTGTGTTCACATCATCACCTGTAGCAAATCTCTTCTTGACCAGCGACATGCGGTACCGGCTTCCCACCAGCTCCATGTCCATGCCCGACAGCGAGGCCCCAGAGCCTACAAACTGGACCGCCAGACTGGGTGGGGGGCCGCGGGGAACCTCCAGGCACTGCCAGCTGGCACACAGGGTCCCTGAGCCTGGCAGAAACAAATACAGGGCAAAGATTAATACAGAGCATAAGCAAGTGAGGTTTCTAATGTTAAATGCTTCCTCAAATACAAGACAAATGCTGCAGCAGTTTTAAACCACTGGAATGTAAGTACACTCAAAGCTACACAGAATCAGTGATGTTAGGAATAAAAAAAAAAAAAAACAACAACTTTAAACACGTCAAGGTCACTGTAAGTAAAACCAGTACCAAACACCTGTAATATTAATTCAACAGTGCCAGAGATCAGTTATGTGCAACATTTTAACATTAAAGAAACAAGTATTGTGACACAAACCTTATTTATAAAAGGTTTAAGTCAAACTAAAAGTGGAACATTATTTTTCACGTCACTTTGAAACGTTGCAGCTGTTTAAAGGTAATAATACGCCTTCAGACCTCAATGTTTTAAAAGTAGTATGTGAAAGATCTATTTATACAACTCTCAATTACTAATTTCTACATTCGCCTGCTAGAAACATGAAGCAGAAAGTTCTCACACTTATTTTAATAAAGTGTAAATAGAATTATTAGCTTATGAGAGACACTGAACAAGTTGAGCTTCTGAAGATGGTGAGGTGATCGTGGATGGCTTCTAAAAGCAGGTGTAAAGGAAAAGAGAAGGAAGCGTCAGCAGAGCTCTGACCTTTGCTGTGGTTGGTGGGGGAGAGGTTGGGGAGTTTCCACAGCAGGCGTCGCTCTTCAGCGTTCCTGCAGAGGCAAATGAAGCGTCAGCGAGGGGCAGGCTGCTGCTCCACAACCTACGCTTTACCTTCTTTAAATTATTCATCTCGTCTATTGCCGTCATTCTCACCCGTAAATGACACGTTAGCAGTGGGTGGTGCTGAAAGTATATTAGTACATTCATTCAAATACTGGACTTAAGTACAATTATGAGCTACTTGCTTTGAATAATTCTATTTGGAGCCATTGGATCAAGACACTCATGGTCCCCAGAGGATAAAGTCAAGAGGAACCAAGAGGAAATTGTTTTAGATAAAATGTCCTGAAAGGAACCATGACATTTAATGCAGACATTTCTGGTCTGCACTGCCTGTTTGGTGTAGAGTCAAAGAGAAAATCTGGGAAAAATTATTTGAACCTCAGCTGATTTTGTAAGTATGCCCAGTAACAAAGACATGATCAGTCTATAATGTCAATGCTAGGTTTATTTGAACAGTGAGAGACAACAATAACAAGAAAATCCAGAAAAATGCATTTCAAAATAATTTGCATTTTCAAGAATGAAATACGTATTTGATGATCAGTTAGTAAGTTCTCTGGCTCCCAGGTGCATCTTATACAGGTCACTAGTTGACATTGGGAGCCATGATCTCAAGGCAGCTGGGACCATAGTCACCAAAATAACTGTTGGTAACACACTACGCCATAAAGGACTGAAATCCTGCTGTGCCCGCAAGGTCCCCCTGCTCAAAAAAGCACATCTACAGGCCAGTTTGAAGTTTACCACTGAACATCTGACTGATTCAGAGGAAGAGTGGGTGAAAGTGTTGTGGTCAGCTGAGACCAAAATGGAGCACTTTGGCAGCATCCTCCTCCTCCAAACATGGCGAGTCGAGTTGATGCCAATGACTCCAAAAACACCGTCCCCACCGTCAAACATGGAGGAAACATTATGCTTTGGGGTGTTTTTCTGCCAAGGGGACAGGACAATTGCACCGCATCAAAGGGAGGATGGATGGGGCCATGTACCATCAAGTGTTGGGTGAGAACCTCCTTCCCTCAGTCAGGGCATTAAAAATGGGTCGTGGTTGGGTCCAGAATGACAATGATCCAAAACACACGACCAAGGCAACAAAGCATTGGCTCAAGAAGAAGCATAGTAAGGTCATAGAGTGGCCTAGTCAGTCTCCAGACCTTAATCCCATAGAAAATCTGTGGAGGGAGCTGAAGGTTCGAGTTGCCAAACATCAGCCATGAAACACTGACTTGAAGGGGATCTGCAAAGAGGAGTGGGCCAAAATCCACCTGACCTGACTGAAGGCTGCCACCAAGTACAAGCACGTTTTGCAAAGGGATCAAATACCTATTTCATTCATGAAAATGCTAATTAATTTATAACTTATTTTGAAATGCATTTTTCTGGATTCTTTTGTTATTGTTGTGTCTCTCATAGCATTGACATTATAGACTGATAAATTCTTTGTTAGTAGGCAAACTAAAAGTAATTTTTTCCCTGACTGTATGCGCCTTAAAAATAAATGCAACACGGCATGATTTTAATCAGACACATGTCCTGTTCATTTAATCAGACATAATCTGCAAATGTTACGTCTCTGCTTCCCTTAACTCTTTGTTTAGTCTACTTTTCCATCCTCAGATTAAGAACTCATCCCTGGATTTACAGCACTTAACTGGATGCACTTCACTGCACATGTGCTCACCAGGAGGCGGGCGGCTGGCACTGCAGGTCTGTGGCAGTGTGGTCCAAAGGCAGCAGCACCTGGACTGCGGTGAGTTGGGTGGAGGGTGCAGTAGCGGGGCAGCAGTGATAATCCAAGGACACCCGGGTCACGGTGCCACTTCGCTGACACTCTGCTGACAGCAGGAGAGGAGCCCGACCAGGGTCCTGAGACGACACCTAAGCAATGACAGAATGCAGCTTTCTAAAGCTGTGGAACTGTTGTGGAGAATAGCACCTAAACACAGGCAGTGTAAAATAAATGACAGCCAGAGAACAGAAGTTCAGCTACAGACATGAAACGTATGCCTATAAAGTAATACAACTGAAAATAATACATCTACGTATTAACTTCAGCCTCCATGAAACTACAGTCCTAAATTGTTTAATTGGGAACATTAAAAAATGTTTTAATAACACAAAGAAGCTGGAATATGATTTATTTACTACAAACACCAACCTGATACTTGAGCAGCCCGACGTTGTAGTAGGAGGCCTGAGGGTTGAGTTCAGCCTCTCTCTGCAGGTAGAGCTGCAGAGCCTGCATGTTGAACCAAAAGTCTCTGGTGTCTGGGTCAGTCTGAGACGGGTCGCTGCAGAGACAAAGACATGCTGAGGACCGCACGCAGGAAGAGACAGGTTTGTGATCGTACACGCAGAGGGCAGCTGACCTAAACAGCAGCTTTTGATTCGGCAGGAAGTGATCGATGCGCGAGATGTTGACCAGCCTGAAGCTGAGAACAGGAATATTGGGGTTGGCGGTGAAAATCCTGATGATGCCTGCAGGGAAGGACATCGTCAGGTCGCCCGTGATCTTCACCAGGCAGCTGAAGGAAGATGAGACTTTAGACTCTTTGCCTTTCTTAAGTAATGTTGCTCACAATGTCTGTTCTTGTAAATAGTAATCTCTCACCGGTTGTGCTGTCCACCTTTGAAGTAGGCGTTGATGTACTCGGTTATGGCTGTTGCCACAGGCCAGGCCTCCTGTGTACTGAGAGAAATGGGACTGGGACCTCTGGACAGGTGCACTGCGGAGGACATACGCTTACACGTTAACATTGTCAGGTATGATGAGTGAATACGCTACAAAGCTGGGAGATGCCCCAGCTTTCACACATCCATCTGTTTGCTTGTGCCGATGCCTACACTGCCTTTGGTGGTGGTCCTGGCGTTGGTAAGGTAGAGGTGAGGCCTGCCCTGCTCTAACAGGGCTGGGTGCTTGTTGCTGCCCGCCCCATTCGCTGTCCCTGGCCTGAGGCCCCCACTCGCTGGGACTGGAGGATGAAGACGACGTGAGGGGAGGGCTGGGCTCCGGTAATGGGGACGAGCATAGGGATCTGGACTGAAACACACCAGGGATAGCCAAGACAATATTAACACTATAACACAATATTAGCAAGATTGTTTCATTTGTTCATTTACTGGAGTCCTAGTAGTCACTGGCTGGTCGTACGACCGACACTCACTCTCTCACAGCCGCTGAGTCGGCCTGAATTCCTCTTAGCCCGGGACGCCCTCTGAGGAGCAGCTGCGACTACTTCAGCTGTGTCCTGCCTGAAGTTCTGCTTGGACCCTTACGAGGAAACACACGCACACAAATGTATCAAAGCTGTTCAAAATCACACACTGAAACAGAGGAGCAGCGTTAGAGGAGGAGTACTTCGAACTCAGTGATCATTTGTGTTGAGAGCAGCTGGTGACAAGCTGAACAAGACAATGCTGCCAAATGAAGCTGGCACCAGACAGAAGACTCTCTCTCCATTGACTTAAATGAGAGCGTTAGCATCCTGTTGGTGTCTGAACGCTTTTTAAAGGAAGAGAAAAACGTTGATTGAAGATGTTTCTGATGTTGATATTTTGCTCATTGTCTGGTAGCATTGAACATGACTTAATATATTATAGGACATTGTTTTGTAACCGTTTGTACGACTGTGATGGAAACCTAGACCTACTTATGCTTGTATACATGAGACATTACAGAGTCTTGAATGAAAAGATATCCGTACCCTTGTTTGAGCTGACGCTGCAGGATATCTGCGTGTTCAGATCCAGACAGTCTTGGTCTTTGTCTGTTGAAAAACACAAATCCTCCTGTGGGCCTGAATGCCTTGTGAGCGGAGGGGCGTTCCTGCGTGGCTCACTTTCTGAGGATCTATTTTTTCTCCTCTCTCCTGCTCCGCCTTCTCCTTTTCCTCCTCCTTGCTGTGCTTTGGAGGTGCTCAGCGCACCAGGGGCACTGTCACTGAATGGGTTGTGGACAGAGTTCCAGTGCATCAGCTCCTTCTTTGGCTGGCTTATGGGTAAGGAGCTTGAATTAGCACTGAGTCCCAGCCTATTGCTGCTGGCAGAGGCGCCAATGCTACTGCTGCTGTGCGGAGGAATGAATCCAGCTGCTGCAGCCAGAGACGACTGATGCGTTGGGCTGCCGATCATCGTGATTGCAAAGGGGTCATCAGAGGTAACAGGAGGCGGGAGGCTGCGGTCACGTTTCCTATCTCTGTCTTTGCGATTGGTGGATGATGATGAGGAGGAGGATGAAGTAGGGAGTGTTTTAGTGTCAGCAGGGGTGATGGCGAACGGGTCTCCTCGCACCTCCACCCCTCTGCCCTCTTGAACTAGACGGGGTGGCGGCCGCGCCCAGGCATCAGACAGGTTTACAGTCTCCTTGCTGACAGTTCTCTCAAACGCAGCAAGGAAGGGGTCTTCGGGGGGGATGTGCTTACAGTTCCACACTGACGACTCCATCTCAGAAGGCTGGAGAGACTGAGAAAAAGCAGGGAACCGCAGGAAGGAGGCCTCAACATCTGGGGCTACACGGGAGGGACGCGACTGAGCAACAGACCAGACAGTAGAAGGATCTTCCTGCAGATGAGGACTGCGACCCGAGGAGGGCTCATGAAACACAGAGAGGAATGGGTCAGCAGGTCGCCCCAGTGTTTGTTCTTTAGTCTGTGACATAGGAGGCCATGCTGCCCAACCCACTGGTTCAGGAGAGGGCCCAAGGGGCTGATGGGAAGGCGAGTCCAGACCAGAGTCTTCAATATTCTCCGGGGAGGACGAGTCAGACGAAAAGGCTGCATCTAATGCACATGTACACATGTTAAAGATGAAAAAATAAACTAACACTTGCAAATAAACCATGCAAAATTTATAGCAAAAATGCTACAATTAAAACTGTTGAAATTGCTGTTAAGTCCGGGTTACAGATACAAACAAACGTGCAAAGTAGGTCTCACACAACTTACATTCAGAAGCATTAAAAGCACGCTGCTCTCTGAGTTGCTCCTGACTATCAAAGCTTTTGGACTTGAATGCAGATTCCAGCGGTGGTCCAAAGAGGCCGTCTGAGCCAGACGGCGTTGAGCTCAATCTGACGGAGAAGAGAGGAAAATCCAATCAGGGAAAACTGAAGGAGAAGGAAGTGGTGTGAAAGGAAAGTGTGTGGATGTTGTCCTGCTGTGCAGCTTGAGAAATGACATATGTGTTATGATATGCTTTAACGTATGTGATGGTGTTTGTCCACATAGTTCTGTCCATATAATGTAAAATGTTGAGTCCCTTCATTTCAAGTTTATTGATCATATTAAAAGGGCAGAGCCATCTCACCTGCTGTGATCAGGACTGGAAGTGGACCTGCGTAGACCCTCCTGTTCTCTATCTGGAGCAAGGAGACGCACAAAAAGAAAGCGTGACTGACTGCAGAGGATGCTAATCACGACTAATAGGTCTGACAGGAGGCCAAGGGGGATCACAGCCGTGATCTTCTTTGTGATATACACCAGCAATTATCTGCTGCTGCTGTCAGTGCAGAGTCACCACTTCATTCAGATGCTCATCGCTAAACCTGTCACTGCTGATTTTAGAGAGAAGAACCCCCCGCTGCTCTTTCAACTTCCCAGTCCAGCCTAACCTACAGGCAGCTAACAAACCTGTCAGGGATAAAACACGTTTTAGAGCAAGAGCAGAAGGTCGGGTGTGACTAACGGAGGGTGACGGCTGGAGGGATGCACGGGGGCTGGAGGTGCATTAGAGAATCAGGTGCTCAAGTCTGTGTGAAAGCAGTTGCTTCAGTTACTTCAGCACAGGGTGATTATTTGGTTCATTTGAAACATGCAACACTAATGTTTCAAAACATGTAGACAACTAATACCTGTACCTACTGATTACCAGACTAGTTCCTGGTTCTATTGGGGGCAGTAACTAGTTTAGTCATTTCAAAAAGAAAAGCTCAGACTGAACTGAGACTCACCCGTGTGGGAGGCAGCTTCGCTTTCTTCTGAGCGGCCTCCTGCAGAGCTCAACTTCCCTGCAGACACGCAACAGTAAGACTTTACGTCCTGTATCAGTTTCCTTTCTCAAAATGACAGCATGGTGTGCAGCAGCACAGCTTTGTTTCAGGTGGCATTTGCTGCATATTCATGCTCAATTGACTGAACTTACTGGAGAGATGATGCTTGACCTGCACCTGAAAGACAAACATGAAATGAGTTTCAAATTCACAATATTAAAATGTTGTTCCAAAACCTAGCCTCTCAAACAAACAAACCAGTTGGAGACAAAACAAATCAAATATTTCTTCTTCTTCTTGAGTAAATTGACCCAAACAAACCTGTTGTCGTGCCCCTCGGTTGGGCGGCAGTGTGAGCGTCCCCACAGTGGCCTTCAGCTCCTTCTCAGTGGCAGCGGAGTTGCTTCGATTGCTGGTGGCGACCGGTCGGATCTGGATGTGGAACTTCTTGGGCTCCTCGTCATCAAAATCCGAATCGCTAGAGTAGAAATTGTTCTCCTTCTCAGAGCAGCGTGCAGAGAGAGAGAGCAGGGTCAAGGAGAACAAGCCCATAAGCTCATGATGGTTGGCAACTGGAATTTAACTTGCCAATCACGCAGTAGGCTACAGAACAGCAGAGTGAGCTGGAGGGCTGCTAAGTTGTCAAAATGCCAAATCATCCACCTCCGCCTCTGCCACATGTAAACTTGCTGCGTCGTGTCACATGTTGTGTTTATTTCACAATTTGCAGCATGCGCGTCTCTGATGGTTCGATGATAGGATGACATCATCTCACATCAGTCAGGACTGTGAATCCCTACAGATAGACATGCACTCATCATTTGTGCTAGCAAACCGAATCACGTCACGGTCCCTCAGGTGCGAAAGTTATGAACGCGTCCAGATAAATATCCCTCAGCTCTGAACTTTTGATTACACAAAACATCTGTTCAGGCTGGTTTTTGTTTGATTTAGAGTCTAGTCATTTGGTGCCTGTGATCCAAATGCCAGGAAAGCCTGCAATACATTTCAGAAATCTTTATGAAACGTGGAAGCTGCAAATGATCCGATGGCTGCAGTAGTTGTTTGTGCAGTGGGTCTTCGATGGTTTTCATTCCACAGATGGTGAGTTAAATTAAGATCATTGTTATAAGATTTTGTTTTAATTACTTTTAATCAAGTAAAACAAATATATGCTAATTACAGCTTTGCTAAATGATTTTGTTTCTAAATGCAGTAACTGAAAACTAAAAAAAAAAAAAAAGTGTTCATGATCAATTGTTCACTCTTGATGAAAATGTGCCAGTATTTTAAAAATGATGATAGCATGGTGAAATCAGACACTCAACGGTCCAGAGCACGCGTCAGCAGAAAAGGATATCATTCTGGGTGCTGTCGACTCGGATGACAAATCCCTCATCATCTACTTCCAGGGGTGAGTTCTATATGAAGAGCAACACACACACACACACACACACACACACACACACACACACACACACACACACACACACACACACACACACACACACACACACACACACACACACACAGCAGCTGGGTGAGGCACACGGCACAACAGCCACATATGTGACACAAAGAAGCTGCACATGAGCTTTTAATGTGATTTTAATCACTCGCTCATCACCGGATGACTGAAAAGGTTATCGTTAGATCAAGAAGAGAACCAGACGTAGGAGCGCATGGTTTAACAGATACTAAGATATTTGATATGATTAATAATAAAAAGCTTACAGGGTCAAGTACACGTGACAAGTTTAACCTGGTGCACGAAAACTCGCTGCGTTAACATAAATGCCACCGAACCGGATTTAGCCTTTGTATGTTGCACAGAACTCGGCTGTTTACACTGACTATTAAAAACACATCAGTGAGCAACACTGATGCACATGGTGACGTTTTTCTTCACAGTGGAAAATACGGGGACTGTAGTTTATAGCTAAACAGCTCGATGACATTCAGTCTCTGGTGATGAGTTCCTGTGAAGCTGGTTTTGTTCTCTTATGGGATGTGTTAAATGTAGGAAAAACATTACTAAACCTAGTCCTTGAAAGAATCTGTAACTGCAGCAGCTGCTACAATTACAATCACTACCACACTGAGCCTCCCTGTCTGCATCATCTCCCCTTTCAGAAGTAACAGGCATTTCCTTCCACAAACTGATTATCCCGACCGTTCACAGCGTGTCTAGTAGACAGAATAAGGAGTTTAAATGCAACTAAATGCTACAGAGATCATTCTGTCGACTGGATGAATTTAATTGTGATCTATTTACAGATCTTCATCAGGTAATGATGAGCTCTTATTAAAATACTACAGTAAAGTACTGTAATATTTGATACTTGAACTTATTATGCGTCTCTTTTCGTCTTACTGGAGCTGTCCCTTATGTAACATTTAAAGTAAACTATGTCCTTGAAAGCACAAACAGCCTGTAGCAGCAGTAGAAGTGAACAGTGAACTGCTGTTTTCCTTTCTACTTGCACATCACTGTGTCAGATGCCTTTCTGGCAGCGTCTCCATGCCGTTACACACATACACACACACAAACGGTCACGTACTTCCTCTCAGGCAGCCAGATTATCTCACAAACGTCTTCTCAGAAGTACTGGAATAAACTCCGGAAACCCCACACCGTTACATAATTACCGTGCACCCATGATCACCTGCTCTCGCTCTCTCACACACACACACACACACACTGGCATTTAACTGACAGGAGACGCTGTTTATTTATGTCAGCTACTCACCAGTGCCTCTGTCACTGCTGAATCCCTGCAAATATAAAAAAAATGAATTAAACAGTTTGTTAACATTACTGAGTTGCACCTCAGATTGAAGCTGGCAGCAAAGATCACATTTTAGTTTCAGCAAATCTGGGCCCTGCACCACAAATCACATTAATCTCTAGCAGCTCATCCCAGGCTTTACTCAAAAAAAAAAAAAGGGAGGATGAAAATTCGTTCAAGGGAACTGTGGGAAACCATGAGTGATGGCTGCAAGCAAAAGGTTTAAAAACAAGGCTTCACGTCAACTCATGGTTGTTCATCTACACCACCCGACGTCTGTGACAACCTTCAGGCTCACTGAGGCGAAACCGAGCAAGACTTCGTGTTTGTGTGCACCGACTCACGTAGAGTCTGGCTCCTTGTCGCGCTTGCCCAGGCCGGGGATCCTAAAGGCTTTTGTCCGACTCTTCTTCCCACCTTCAGGTGCCAAGGCAGTCATGTACTCCTCAAAACCAGCAAGAGCTGCAGGAAGTTCAACAACAAAAAAAACAAAACAAACGCAGACATACACAGACACAAACAGATACTCAGACTTTATGGAAGCATTCACTTACTATTGTATTTTGTCACCAAGCCATTCCACCTCCACAATAAGGTTTTCTGTGTGGGAGTGTTCATATTTGTGTGGTTGTGTAACTGAAGTCATGTTTGTGCTTCCATTTCCTACCTGGCCTGTCTTTGCCCGTCGCCTTCAGCTCTGCAAACTTCTGAATGAGGTTATCAATGCCAATGTTTTCCACGTTCTGCTTGAATTCCTCGTGGACCTACAGTAGAGAAAAACACGATATATATTTAGTGTCTCTCTTAATATGAAAGCATGACGTGGCAACATTTTTCTGGTTCTGTGGTTGAGTGGTAAAGGTTTGCACAATTCATGTATGAGAAAATGTCAATGGCTGTGTCAATAACAAAGAGACAGGGCGGCGCCAACTGATGCCCCTCAGAGCAGCATTCAGTGTGAACATACCTGTCCCACCTGGACATGGGTGTCTTCTATCGAGTGAGAGTAGCCTTTGATCAGCTGCTTCATCTGCCGCAGGTGAGCCTCTTCGATCTCCTGAAACTTCTACTCACATACCACATAAAAAAAAAAAAAACACACGACAAAGAAAACAGCATTTTGTTACCGTGCAATACCTTGAAACCTACAGAATAACATCAACACTTGTTTGGTCTTTAAACGGTTTTCTACCTGGAAAATTCACAATTAATTGCGTTACACGTGTGATTAGTCAGAGAAGCAATCAAAATATTTTATTGTACATATATGCAGTGAGGAGAAAACAGACTGAAGGGGATCAGAGTGAGCAGAAGCAGCTTCAGAGAGACAGTCAGCCAGAACACGCGCCGAGCTGCCAGGCTGTTAAACTAGAGGATTTAGTATTTAGGTTTGATCCCAGTCTTTATGGAGCCAGATCATTTGTTGCTGTCTGATTCAGGGAAGTTGTCTTGATTTGGTGGATTTGGCTTCTGCTTGAGAAAAGCATGCCAGCTCCCTTTGTCCAATTAAAAAGGCAAAGTCTGGGCAGAGAGTGCAAACATAAAACATTCTCTGCTCTCTTCTCAGTTGGGGTCAATCTTTAACAGGGTACGTCGTTCCCATCTGCTCTGTGTCACTGCAAGTTCTTGAGTGTCAAATGAAACGTCTTTCTTCCTTAACTTAACTTAACGGTTGCTATGAGAACACAGTTCAGTAACTAAAGATACTTTAAGACCGAACATGTTTGATCTGACCCTTCTCTGGTGAATGTGCCCGTTTAATCCAGGGATCATGTGATGGTCTGTCAACTGGATGGCGATCATAAACAATAACTGTTTAAGATGCTTTTATTCTCTGGTCGTAGATTCATGTCATGTCTGCGACTTCAGCTTAATTATTGCTGTTTTTGTTTTTTTACTTGTTCTGCATTTGATCTTTGACTACTTATTCTCCAAAGCATTATATAGGCCCTGATAATTATGAGATAATTGGTCACAAGAATTTCAGTCATCATTTTCAATATGAACCACAGAATCACTCGTTGGGGTTTGTTAAGGATTTCCATGGAAACACCAGTAGCAGTAACCATGGAAGTGTGGAGGCAGTGATTAATGGTAATGAGCAGGGTTCAGGATGTGCAAGCAGGTGGGTGTTTAAGACTCAGGGGGTTGAGGTTTCCATTTTTGGGCAAGGATGATGTAGGATATTAAATGAAAGGATAAGATGGAGGAGGTTACGAAGAAAGTGAGTCATAGAGATAAAGAGAAACAAAGATCACAAAAAAACAAAAACACCACAGGATGGGAGGGGTGGCTCAGTCCAGCTCCTTTGACAGCTGGAGTTGGAGCTGACCTGGGCGGACTCGCTCATCTTCTGCTCAAACTCTCCTCCAACACGGTTGTACTTCTCGATGAACAACGCAAATGACTCAGCGGCTTTCTTAGACTTCAGCTCCGCCTAGCGAGAAACAAAAAGAAAATGACTGTACTTAGCCGCTGAGACTAATTTACAGACCTGAAATAAAAATGACTAACGGAGTACAGATATGTTATGTGAACAATTTTCCATTACAACTTGCCAATCGATATGTAGTTTGAAAAAAGCAGCGATCCACTGAAAACACTTGTTGCATGCGTGTTTTACAGATGACAAATCATTTTACAATGACCCAACGGAATTATCTACTCGTTTTTAATGAATTTGCTGTTTACACATGCAACAGTGAAACAGGTAGTTTTACCACATGTGGACTATTCTGAGAATCAGCACATAATGAGAGCGCCACAAACCAACAGGAAAAAATGTCTGATAGACAGATCTTCAGAGTAAGGGCAAACCTTCTCGAGTTCTTTCTGCGGAGCCCCCTCCTTCCTCAGCCGCTCCAGTTCCAAACACTTGCCATGATAGCCCTCCTTTGACTTCTGAAGATGACCGCTCTGCACCTGCAGCGCCTGCACTGCCTCTACTGTCCCCACCATCTCCTCCTTCGTCTGGGTTAACGCACGCACATGCATGAAGAAAAAAAACGCAGAGTTACAGATTATAATTGTACTTGATGCCTTAAGGGGAGCAATTACTATGAGGGGACACGATGGTAATTGGATTTTCTGTTAGTCATCCTGATTGAACATATCTAAGGGGTTGATGCAGGACAACCAGCGGGAAATCTATGTTCTCAGAAACACACACACAGACACTAAAATCCATCTGGGTTACGTACCTTTCTGTGAATTTTGACTTGTTCATCTCCATATTTGTTGATGTCCCGGATGAGATCATTCATCTTTCTCATCAGTTCAAGGTGGCAAAGAGCCAGTTTGTCTGAGGACACCCTGAACACATCCCACATAGGTGCAAAGGTCCTAGAAAACACACAGCTGTAGAATTACCTATCCTGTACAAGTCGCTGTTTTAATATACTGTACTTGCATCTATTCGTGGTACTAAAACAACAAAAATTACATTTATTGAAGTGACTCTCTCCAAATCAGATAAGATTGTGGAAATCCCAGACTTTTGGAATTGGCACTATTGTTATGTATTATAGCAAATATCGAATAAAGTGCTTGAATATTTTTGAGAAACACTCCAGGGGTATTTACTCACTTTCCACTGCTTAATAGAGTTATTTAAATCATGTGCACCGTCCGTTTATTGCATGGTCTTCTGCGTTACTTAGGGTTAAAACTTGTCACTTTTCATCACTGTGGTACATAAAAGAAAACCTGCCGCGTGACAACATGTTTCAAACTGTATATGCTACATGCTGGAGAGGACATAAATAGAGACATTTGGTGAACCAGATGGTACTCATCCATATATTATATGTGGCCATATGACAGATATGATCTGATACAGGAAAAAACACCTTCCAGGGGGACACGTGGTGCTATAATACACTGGATGTTGATGCTCTTCTGTCCTTTGTTTTCAGGGAAACACTCACCCCTGTGGACTTCCATTGCTGGCCATCTTGGCAAGTTTGCTCATTGATTTAGAGTAGGTCTCCTCAATGGCAGCCCTGCAAAAACAAACCGTCAAATTATAAAGTCAGCTGATGTATCAACTCCTGAAACACCTCAACACCTTGTACTTGTAGTTCGGTTTTAACTTCACCTTTAACTGGTATAACTCACGCTTTATTATCATCCCATAGACTAAAGACAGGCTAACTTCCCTGAATCATGCCAGAAGATGCATTTGTTGTTTGTGTCTAATAAGCTGGACTTGCCAGTAATGTGACAGGAAGAGAAATGTTGTGTAAATTCTTCTAAACTGCCTCAGGCCTGGTGAATGTAATATACGCTAATAGCCTTCCCTGACAACATCACAGCCTCATACGTTATGTTCTCCAACAGGAGTTCACCGTTGCCCAAACATTGGGCATCCACCACAGCAGTCAGTCAGATGAAGACTAATACTCCTCCGTGTTGGGTAAATGTCAAATAAGCCACATTTGAGTGATGAACTGACTTGTTTTTTGAGGTTGGACATAAAACTTTAATAGCCATCTGTAGAGACTGAAATGAAACAAAGAAGTTGTGTTGAGCTAATTATCCTGAGGGTGAAAACAACTGCTGCTGGAGACAGTCATAAAACAACTTGTTTATCAGGAACAGTGATATTGAAGTTGTGTTCAATCTTAGAATATCTTCCTGTCAAAGGCAAGATTGCCAAGCTGTGAATAAAGATGCCGCTCAAATTTAAATGTTGACATATCCATATATTTAATACAATGTAATCTGAATTATTAACGTATACAACTTTTAACTCCAAATCAGATGTCTAATGTGCAAATAATCTCCATTAGATGGACAACCAGGCATGAGCAGTGACCGTAACTGAGATACCTTGAGGCCAGGTCACTGCACAGGGACTTCATCCAAGTGTTTCATATCGACCTTTTAGCAAAATGAAGGCAATAAAAGAGAAACTTAACAACACAAGCGCCTTTTTTCCATTCACTGGGATTGCACACTATTTAAAAACACTGCCCCCGTTTCATTTGCTGACTGCTGCTGTCCAAGCGGTCAGGTGAATTTCCCCTGTAAAGAATGTGCACAGGAACTCTGCATCAATGTCAGGGTTATACTAGCGGCCTGACAGTGAGAACTGTGTCTGTGTTAACTTCAGCTTCGAGGGCAGAATCTCCTGAGAAAATCTGCTCAATTACTCAGTGATAATAATTAATTCTACTATATTTGAGTAGGTTGTTTTAATTTGGTAAACAGCCAGCGTCTTTAGTTATGGCTGCTAAAAGTTTCACACAGGACAGATGTAGCTCATCTCACCTGGCCAGTCCATTGCTACTGCAGGTACCATTAAACTGAACCAAGTTGGCATCCAGGATTAATTTACTCAGTGAATATTCCCTTTAGTCTAATCTATAATCCTACAAACTCATGTTGCCCAACTAGCTAATGATGTGCCCGCTGGTCATGGAAGTAAACACTAATTTTCCTCATTTACACCTCTTATAAATTAACAGTACTTAGTGGTTTTTAAACTTTTTTGTTGTAGTATTTGATTCAAGTGTCAAATACTACCTGAAAATCGGCCTGACTTTTCAAAATGACGATCTAGATGGACTATGTTCTTTCAGTGTATGCATTAAAGGGATGTAGCACAGTAGTGAGGACAGAGGGCAGAGGTCACAGCAGACAACAGAAGCAGTTTTAACAAAGAAAGCCTTGTTAAGATGTTTTCAATCTCGAATCTTTCTGTGCATGTAAACACAGGAAAAAAAAAAGTTCTCACTCCTCCACCGCCCACACAGATATTCACAAATACACACAAACCTCACCTTTCACGGACAAACTCGGCTAGCTCCTTGGTTGCCAGCTGGCCATGCTTCATGTTGTGGTAGAGCACGTCAAAGCCGGCATTCTTCTCACCCTGCCGGGGTACAAATAAAACACACACACCGTCTGTTAGAATCAGGGAAGTTAAAGATAGTGAGTGTCAGCAAACCAGTATCACACTTGTTTTCAGTTTAGGCCAGTTTACAATTTGCCACTGATACTCCAAAAGCATCCTGTGAAAGATTTTACAATGATAACTATTCATTAACAAAAGGTTCAACAAAATCTTACTTATAACTAAACCAGCCAACATAAAGCAAACATTATTCATAAAATGCCTACCTTGGAGCTAAACAGATTTATCAGCATTACAGCACCACCTCAAACCAGTCACTTCCATAATTACACAAAGCTACACCTGTCGTAGCTGAAATCTCCATAATCCAGAAAAGTGGCTGCCTGAAGCAGCCCTATAGGTCACGTCATTTCTGGATGCTCATCACATTTTTCAGCCAACAGACGGCCGAGCTGACAGCTGCTTCTCTGGACCTAAAAATACACCATCAGAGGAGAACAGACCACTTCCCAGGTACCAGGGGAATGACTGGAATGCAAGGAAGGTTCTCCCTAAAACCACACAGTAACAAGAACATTTGCATTCGCTCGCCTATAACCCGCTACACTAACCCAGTTTAGCCCCTTCAACATGACATTATAGTACCAGATAAAATGTTGTGATCGCATTAAAGATAAACTGAAAGAAACTGGAAAACTGCCCCTGGGTATAAAAAGTCAAAATAAGAAATCATTTTGGAAACCACACACATCCTCCAGGCTAAAAGATCTGAGGCACCAAGTAAAGTCAAGATGCCAGACAGTGATACTGCACATATTACAACAGAGCCTGGGCGATAAGACGGCCTGTCTGTAGACCAGACTCACTGTAAGGACAAGAAACTTTATGAAGATACAAACCATTAATTGTTCAAATATATTTACATAAAAATACACGTCTGTGGTCGTGTGAAATGGACTGTTCCTTTGGACTCAGGCTTTTGACCCACAAGTGCCTAAAGTCAGTGCACAATTAGGGTTGGGGGTCTGGATTCAAGAGGACACCTTCATCAAAGACACACACACACACTCCCAGCTCAACACAGCACCTGTTCACCACTGCGAGTGGACTCGTCTGTCTGCTATGCAAATATCTTATCTGCAGACCGTAGATAATTACGGCACTTAAACGGTTTTGCAAACAGTAGTTGATATTGATAAGGAGCCACCTTGAATATTTAATAAGGCAAACAATGCCACAAAAAGCCAGAACCTCTCTACAAAAAAATATTTAACTAGTTATTTGATGCATTTACTGCTCACTCACAACCTGGACAGGAAAGCAGCTCTATGCTACGCAATTGAGGCTGATAATTCATGTCACCATCAACTTTTTTGCCTTGACACCACTATAAAGCAACATTTTTAGAATCTGATCCAGTTTCCTTTTAGCATGGACAACAGATGGTCTTTTGTGATGCTGTAATTTCCACCTCGAAGAAACTCGTAGCAGAGCCCACGCACCGCTCTGCTCAGACTTGTTTAATTGACTTTAGCTGTGTAATAATTTCATCAATCATACCTTTCCAGTGTTTATAAAGCCTGGTATGGTTTTTTTGGGCAGTTGTGTTCCGGTGACGAAGGAGCCAATCCATCAACTACACTTGAAAACAAATGTGAGGTTGCCACTTGTTGCTGTGCAAAGTAATGCGATAGCCCGTTGCGTACAAATGCTCCATCTGACACTGCTTCAACAATAATATATTCCTTAAAGCTTTAGCGAGCAGAAAAACTTTCATGTCTAATAAATGCAAACCCCCTCGTCTCCTCTGACCTGAGCTCTTCTTCGTTAATTAAGTTGACCGTTTTGTTCATGCACGACGGATCCCATTTCCATGACAATGAGAGGAATAGCAGGAGGAGAGACCACAGGAATGGAGGGGGTGTCTAGGGAGGTATACCATATTTTGGACAATTTGAGGATTCAGGCCTCTAAAAATCACTAATGCTACCAATCTCCACAGTCCCGATACTCAAACCAAAGCAAATCTTAGTGAATCTCTTACTATTACTGTACATATTGCAAAGACTGACAAAGATTTCACAGCTGATTCACTACAACAAATTAAAATAAACAATAATAATCTTCCTCTACGTGTTTGTGTTGATCACCAAACAACAGGAGTGAGGGGGATTAGAAGGCAAGAAGGGATTTCTGCTGACTCGTGATAACTAGAAGTCTACAGTTTTTTCAAACATTTTATCCATGAAAAAACAAGTCATAAAAAAATGTTGTCACACATTTATTCACTGTGGTGCAATGGGCATTTGCTACCAACGTCAGCATGCTTCCTGACTCGATGTTCTTGCATATTGTTGCTTCTCACGCTTGAGGTTGAAAAAAAAAAAATGATGGATGTTAGTGTAACATTACATTTCCACCAAAATCAATCTGAGGGATAAAAGGAACAGAACAGACTTTACTCCACCGGTTCTCTTTTAGTGCTGTATGCACTTCCTAGAACACGCAAAGGGAAGTGTGGCTTCATGAGAGACAAGTGTGAACATATCAAAGTTAAAAAAAAAAAAAACAACACACACACAAAAACAATAAAACAGGTTGTAGGTGTCTCCAACATCCTAGGGGAGTAAACTGAAGTTACAAGACAACCCGCACAACCTGTTAATCTGTTTGATTGAGAGCAGAAATGAGCTGAGGAAATGACAGATGTGTCAAACACCACAATGAGCCACCAACCTCTGTGTGCGTGTGTCAACTTCTGTTCAACACTGTGACGCAGGGAGGCATAATTATACACCAATACTAAAAATTATTTCATATTGATAGCAATACCTAATGTCTAATTTAATTGGAAGACCATTGTCAAAGTTCAGATCTGAACTGAAGCTGAACATCTGACACACATTTCTGCGTGAGATAAGGTTGTGTTGGACTGAATTTGGTTCCACGCTATATGAGGTTTCTCATCACCTGCAAGGAATAAAAAATTAATTCCAAAGCTCACCCTGCATTCTAAGTCAAAAGGACAGATTTTTTAACCGATTCTTTAACTTGTTTAATTCACAGTTCTACAGTATATGTGATGTGATTATTGGAAGTCAGTTATTTTGGCTTCAGTCTGTTGATGGTGAACCAATTCTCACCTGAGGCACAATTAAATGACTTTTCTTTGTCAATGCAATTCAGCTGCTAATGACCCATTAAAGAGCACATACATCCAGATGTAATATAGCCGTCCTGTATCAGGCAGCTGCCAAAAAGAAAGCTGAGAAAGTTTTCAACCCGTGTCGGCAGCTCTCACCGAGACATCCATCCACTAACTGGTCTGTCAGTGCTGATGTGCATTTAGCTGACTCAGGAAGACTTTTCCTGCTGAGTAGGCAGGTGGAGCAGAACAGTTCCCAAAGCAGAGCGCTGCCAATAGCATCAGGAACAGGTAGCAGCAGCCATTCATTAGAGACGGCACTGAATGAATTTGCTGTATAGACCACGCTAGGAATTAACTGGAAGATGCTCACATATAAGGTTTTAAAATCAGCATAATGTAGCTTAATTAACTGCAATAAATCTGAGACAAGCCAAGACATAAGGAGAAGCTTTTATCTCAAACAGAGGCTACTTCAGTCTTGTGCATGTGATTTGACTTTTGAAATCCAACATTTTATGGTTTCAATTCTTCCTCCTTTTCACTAACCGAAACACGAACACAAATTTGGCTCATTGTACTGTATGTGGCTTGGCTGTTAAATCTAACCTAGCACCGAACAAATCTACAGCACACAACAAAGAAGGAATTAAAACAAGAAAAGGGAGAAAAGCCGAAAACATGGGAGGAGAAAAAAAAAAAAGAAAGAAAAAGAAATGAGAGAAACATGAAGGAAAAAGAACGAATGCCGTGCATGTCCTGCATTTCATACTAGGAGAAAACCCTGTGACTCAGAGTGATTGGACAGAGCCTCCCTGGCATCAATAAACTGAGAAGCAGGCAATAATAAAGACGTCGTACTTCTGTACACACACTATTACATCTGCAGGTGGAGGAGGCGGCAAACGATACTGTATCCTACACAGCTCCAAAACAGAACCCGCTCATATTTAACCCCCCGTAGAAGACATGCAGAGTCGTATCAAGGCCGTTTAGTGCAACTTTAAAATGGTGAAATATCTTGGCACATAAACATGTCCCTCTTTAATATAAAGCCTATTCTAACTAATACAAACCAGTGGGTTTCCCAGTCCCACCAAGGATGCAGTACAACATTATAAATATTTGGGAGTTTGACTGAACAGCAGATTATCCTGCAAAACTCATGTGGGTCTTTATAGTGTTTTTGTTCAGCAGCTTTGCTAACCAGAGGGAAAGCATGGATTGGTATTCTAGCCTTTACTAGAACCGATCTGTGGGATAGAGATAACATATCTGCTTAACACATTTTCCTTTGCAATATGTAAACAACCTTCCTCCTCTGCTTCCAAATTGTGCAGTTGTGCATGAAGTCCTGAAAATGAAATCACAAGACTTACAAAGCAGCACCAGTTCATGAAAGAAAGAAATGATTCTACCAGGACTTAACATCGTCTCAATATAGACCCTCCTCAAGGCAAAGCATGTACTTAATTACAGCCGATGGGCTTCCTCCTGTGGGCCATGAGCACAGCTCTCATATATTTAATGAGAAGGGACAGCATGAGATGAGGAAGCTTTGTGAGCGGCTGTGAATGTTCTTGAGCCAAACAAGACAGGGCTCTGTGTGCGAGTTGTTCCCAAGTGGCTGCGCTGGCTAATTAACTAAAGGGTTGATTTATACTGCAGTCTAAAAGCAGGCTGGATAGGAAAAAGGCTTATGCACACGCAAATACAAGTAACACACAATAACCATCCAGAAGCGGTGGCTTTTACACATTATACATTTAAGAGGCAAACACTGTGACTTCACATTTATTCATCTCTATGACTTTACCGTTGTGTCAGGCTATGTTTTGCTGATCTGCTACCAGTTTGCTCTCCTCCTCTTGTT
This sequence comes from Macropodus opercularis, assembly GCA_030770545.1. NCBI lineage: Eukaryota > Metazoa > Chordata > Actinopteri > Anabantiformes > Osphronemidae > Macropodus > Macropodus opercularis. The sequence goes on from CM061092.1 coordinate 7,227,379, forward strand.
TACTCTACTTGCCCTTTGTCTGCAGACCAGTTTGTCTGCTTTTCTGCCTACAGCAAGACTGCACTACACTCCTATCTACATCACGGACTGTGTGCTTACGGGTTCAGCAATCTCAGTAAGCAGTTCAGATGATGATGATCAAATTCTGTGTCTTCATGGCTTGTTTTAGTTTTAATGCTAAAGTCTCAGTGTGATGATGCAAGGCGGAAGAAGTAGGGCACACACCTGAAATAGACGATCCAGGTGTGCAGGGGCAAAACAGAGAAAGGAAAGTGAAGCAAAAAGAGTAAACGAAGGGGAACGAGCCCTTGTAACAGCACAAGCCACACACAGAAGAGATGATGCTGGGGAGAGGATGGAGAGATTTCACCCCTCCACTTTAACACCTCTGGGACAAGTTGTTAATGAGGAAATTAAAGGCAGCACAAATTAAACTAATGAATGCCATAATTACCTAACATTGCTAAATTGAGTTACCACAACTTGAAGTATGCTACAAAAATCAAAAGTAATAACTTATTAACGAATACAATTTTTACATGGGAGGGCTAATCAGTTTGCTTGGGTCCACATTGATTTAGAGAGATGGACTGAAACAGCGTGAATTTACTGTGACCTAGAAAAGCCTGGCAGCAAAGCAAGCCTCGCTTTACAGAACCAGGGGTGGGAGCTCACAGCCATCAGTCAATGCATGAACATGCTTCCGGCAGGAATTGTTGCTGGAAGAGGCTGCTAGCAAGTCCCCGCTTCCTGTGTGAGCCAAGATAGGGAACAGAGGGAATGAAGGGCTGCGTGGACATTCACAGCACAGAGGAGTGAGCAGAGTGATGCATGTCAAAGTCTCAAGCTTCATTTGAAGGAATTGTTTGGAAAAAGCACTTTTACACATTTAGTCAGACAATTTCCTCAAAGCACAACTGTCAACTTAATCTCTCAGCCTTTATTAACGAACACCAAACAGCTTATTGTGTCACTTTTCTTTCTGTCTGTGCTCCAACATGTTTATTTCAAATAAAATCAATTTTTAGCAAATTTTGAAGAAATTGTAATGATCATACAAGCATACAATCTTCGCAGCAAGAAAAGCATGAGCAACAGCAGCAGCTTTGTTCCTAAGTGAGGCTACACAAGAGGCATCTCATACAAAGTGTAGGTCACTCGCATTTTCAAATCGCTCAGAGCCCAGTACACGAGCACTGAATCATATTCACTAAATGCAGGAAAACACACTCGAAGCTTAAGAACCCAGAAGCTGAACTGTCCACAGGGAATATGAATGAAGAAACTCAGTGACTCACAGCTGCGACTCAAGTAATATGTGGCTGCTCATCATGATTTATGTAATTACACAGTGGGTATGTGTTCCTCTGCATAATCTCAATTATTGCATTGATTAATTTAAGACACTTACCCAGAAGTTGTTCTGAAAGAAAGCCATCTTCACTCAGAGATTCACAGCAATCTGTAAAAGCAGAGCAGAATTAGTTCAAAGTCAAGATCTGCTCTCGAAGCTTCTTTTTCTCCACATAACATTTGTGTTGGTGAGAATGAAACCGGGGAGTGTCTTTAAAGTTCCTTTGGCACAATCTGTTAAGTGGTTTTTATTTTGTAGTGTTCTTTCTGCCCCTCTGACAATACACAGCAATATTAAAGGCTCTGTAAATTGCACATAAGCAAACTCTGAGAAAGCCCTGGCTTTGTAAAAATCTTCTGGTACACCTTCAGTGTAGGAAGGGGCCTCCTCAGAGAGAGAAGAAGAAAGCTTAACAAAACTCTGAGGATGGAGAGAGCTACTGGAGAAGCAAGCGGGACTGAAGGAGCACCATGAGAGATGGAGGAGGAGAAAAGAGATGAATCGATGGAGGGAGCGAGGCAGGAGAGACGGGTGGAGCCACAGAGGACACAATCACAGCTGGTGAAATTGGTTGCTGCACTGGCTGAGTCACACAGTCACATGCTGCTGTTGATCTGTGCCTGCATTTTTTTTTCCTATCTGCTGACTGAATATCACACCCGGGCTCCTGAGTGGGTGCTTTTGTTTATTTACTGCAACATATGGTGGCCTGCATTCATTATTTTGTAGTGTGAAAGAACGACAGCTGCAATCGCTCAAAGCTCAAGGAAAAAAAAGGGCTTTATACAAGATAATTCATTAGTGTAACTTCTAATACAACAAATCAGGTCATTACTACAGGAATAGTTTGAGATTACACAGCACAGCAATGTACTTAACTGTACATATGTGTAGCCACAGCAGCTCTCGAGCTTAGTACAATGAATGAAAACAGCAGCTCACCAGCAAAGGAGCAAATTCAACGACCAGGACACGGAGCATTCCAGTACGTGGCGAACTGTTAGCATCACCTTTTCTTTTAACGCAACTGTTGTCGTTTTTGAACTGAATTTCATATCTTGGTGCCACGTGAGGATGTTTGCAGTGAAGGACGAAGTTGCCTTCTTTTATTGCCACATAATATACTGGCGAAAAGAGAAATACTGACGTCAATAGGTTAATAGATAATAGTCCCTTGACACTCCCTTTAGCAGAGCTACAAAAGCTCCTGTGACCGCTCAGAGATAACTGGCATAAATATTATGCTTGAGCACGACACTCAAAACAAAACCTGGAATGGAGTCATCAGACCCTAGCAGTAAGCTGCAGGAATTTACGGAGAGAGAATTCAATGTAGTCAGTGAAAACAAGGTGAATTCATGCACACACAATAACATGACATTATACCAGAGACACGAACTGGAAGGTGGTTTTCTGTGATTGTCTTTATTTGCCTGATGAAAGGAGGAACTACACTGAGCACAAACCTTCAGAACCTCTGCTCACACACATGCAAAATCAGGGGAATTTAGTTTTGCTATTTCCAGAGAATCCATTGAGTAAAAAAGTGTTTCCCCAGGCCTCCCCTCCTGCAGAGATCCTGATGATCCTGATATATGATTCTGCTGACTCTGTGTGTGTGTGTGTGTGTGTGTCGATGGTTTTCGGCTGGTGCTCATAATATCCAAACAATGTTAGGGTTAAGATTTAGTTTAAGGGTGGAAGCTAGAATTACCTTGAGGTTTGTGATGGTTACGTTTAGGGTGAGGGGATAACAGATCATTAGGTTATTGGTCATATCATGTCATGCCTACACAAAGGCTGTGTGCACGTGTATGCTGACAGCAGTCCTTTCTCTGTTTTGGCATAGACGCCGCACAGGCCTGGTGACCTGGCATCAGGCCTCTACTGTGTGTGCACATCTCACACCTTGTTAATTAGCTCAGCAGTAGGACGAGAGGCCCCTGCAGTCGGCTGTGTGATAGGTAGAGCTGGACAGTCCAAAATGGAGGTGAAGAGAGACCCAGAAGATATTATTATTGTTAAGAGCTGAGCCATAATCCACATTTGTTTTAAGTAGAATCAGTGTGTGACAGTGTGTTCCTATTTAATTTAATATAATTTGTGTGTGAGTAAAATAAAAACAGTCGCTTGACTCAATTAATTATTATCAAGACTTCAGTCCTTCAATTGAACTAAATCACTTTTGTTTCCTCATTCATTTGTAATATTGCTATAGTATTTTAAAGACAAAACTGTTCACTGATGTAGAAATATCAGTTTAATAAACAAGCTGACTTTAGAGAAGATTTGTGCCACTGGGCAGACCTCTGATGGAAAAATACCCATACAGGGGGACAGTGATCCTGAACAATCCACCAGATGGTTCTCATGCAAACATAGAGGGGGACACAGGGAGGACACAGGGAGGACAAGGGATAAATGGAAATAATGACACAAGCCACTTGTTTTCTTTTCTTGACAACCTGGTGCCACATATTGAACAGTACTGTAGATCTGTGTTAATTGACCAATTCACTTTAATCAGTGGGGGGTTTTAAAATGCGAGAAAAACAGAGCTTTGCACCGGGAACCCTTGTGGATATCAGTCACGATGGGATGTACAGGAGTAGCTGACATCCAGTTTTCTCCATCTGGTTTCAAGCTGAAATCAGCCCTGAGGAGAACAAAGCCCAGAGAGGAAATGGGGCACACTGTGACCTTGATTTCTTGAGCTCAAGATCATTCTTCATTCTAATATTAAGTTGCTGTGTGCATCTCTATGCACATATGGTTTAAACACAATAATAAATATTACATGTACACTGACCTGAAATAAGAAATAGACAATTCAGAGCTTGAGAAATTTAAATTTGAGTTCTATACAGAGTGTTGACATGAAGGTACGTAGACTATTATTACGACTGACGTACACCAATATTCTCTTATAAATAACAGACCATCACGTTGCTGCTAAATATATATGCTAATGCAACAGGAATCGCGTTTGGAATATGCAAATTGGAGTGTACGCTACCTGAGAAGCACTCCTATAAAGTTTTGCCCTAAAAAGTAAATTCTGCTTTGTCCTGGCTTTATTACTCATCGCATTTCTCCTTGAAATAGTAGGAAGGGACTGTAAAACGTGGGTGAGCTGATGTAATAACCATGACAAATGACTTCTTGCTACAAATTTAAATCACCACAGAGACTTCTTCTCAAAATGAATAAATTAATGTTGTAGTAAAGGAAGACCAGTAATAACATTTTATGGGATTAATAACCAAACATTAAAATCAGAACATTATACTTAAGGCACATTGCTGAACACAAAATGTCTTTTTCAGGTCAAAATAATTTTACATCTAGCAGGGCTAAGAATTTATACCCATTCAGTGGTCTTTTCTTTTTGCCCATACAGTCTATGGGCAAAAAGTAAAAACACCCAGTTTGAGCTGAGGAAATCACCAACCAACAGCCAAAGCAACCAGTCTTATCAGTGGAGACCTGCTCTCTGGCACACTCAGCCTGACATTGCACAGATGGATTCAGATGGGGAGGAGTGAAATCCTCATACACAGACAAACTACCCAAACTGCCCTTTTCACTGCATGGTTCTCTGCCATATTCCCTGCTTTCCGTTTCAGGTGTTTTTTTCAGGAGAAGAACATGATAACAAATGTCTCTGCAGAGGGATGGGAAGGTAAACACAAACTCCCAAGGCCTCACGACCTCCAACCTTAGCAACAAGACAGGTTGGACGGAGTCCTTCCCAATGTTTCCTTACACCATGAGTGAATACAGCAGGGAAGAGTCTCTCCCTTTGGCCCATACACCAAAATATGAATGCAAATGGGTAACAGATAATGCTACAGCTGAGTGTGGAATAAAGACGCTTCAGCAAGCTCTAAAACAAAGGAATAAAGCCTTTGAACCAAAAAGAACAAGTCGGGGTAAAAAAAGTGAGGCGAACAAAAGACGGACATCTATACTCCAACACGAGGCAGGCAGTAAATAACAACCACCTAAACAGGTGAAGGAGAAGACAAAGGAAGAGACAAAGAACAAAGTCACACAAAGCCAGGTGTGTTTTATCAGCTAAAATTGGTAGCGTAGTTCACACAGTGTCAGCATTGAACACGACTTAACCACAGCTCAGAGGAACATGTATTCTTATCTCCATTATTAATGGGAATAACTGTCTCCCAGTGGCAGCCCTAGAGTCTGCTTACAGCTAATGTCATTACTATATTTAACACAACAGCAACACTCTTCATTCTCTCTCTCTGATGCAGGTGTGGGCCACTTAGTGAGGAACAACACAGACAAACGCACCGCTGTCCCACACGTCAACCCGTCTGTCCTTCAGTATTAGTTCTACACCGGATTTGCTGAAGCGTGGAGACCATTTTGTGTCAGGCCTAATTTCCCCCTCTCCACCAGCAGCCTGCGCTCCTCTGCCACATCTACTAACAAGTGTTGACTCAAGGCTACATGCGCTAATTCAGAGCAAGGCTTCATGTGGAGGTTTAGCAATTTCTTTCAAACATATAAAAACCTGCTTGAGTGGACGCGATCAGCCAAGGTCCATTATAGGCTCTTAGTTCATCTGCACAACTGTCAGACATCTAATGCAGCAGTCCCAAATTATCAGCTCATCATGCCAACCAACTGCGTCACTAATGCTTGGAAGCAGACCCAGCAACACACTGAAACCAACAATCACATCACCTCCAACTTGATGACAGAATTACACCCTGTACTTAATGACTAAAGCAGCTAAAGCCTCCAGTAGCCAAGACTGAAAAAGACAGCATGACAGCAAACAACAGAAAGAAGGTCGTCAAGAAGAGGGCGCAGAGTGATAAACACAATCCAGGCTGTCAGATCCCCATTGTCCTAGAATGAATGTGCTTTTGTCAGTGCACCATGCAGCCTCAGTCAGTCCAGTCTATGATAACCAAGCTGAGCGGGCATCACTTCCATGGCCTGGCATCACCAGCAGTGTGAGAGCACGGAGCGCCTGACACGCTCACAATACATGTAGAGGTCTGCACACAGGCTTTAGATGTGCAGCTGTAAATTAATACACTGTTGAGCCCAACTCTGCAGCTGCTTGTATGAGCAGAGAGGGGATGCAACTAATAAATCATAAATGACAAATGATTGACTGATCATAAAAAACATTTCCTCTCTAGTTACTTAAGCCTCACCTCTGTCTGAGTAAAGGTACAATGTTAAAAAGCAAACAACCAGAGTGAACATTTTGACATCAATTTAAAATAAATACACTTATTAACTGAGCAGTAGACAACCAGATATCTTGTACAAGAAATAAACAGAAAATGTATAAATTACTAAAAGATCAAACATGAATTATGAATTTGAACTGTAAATGAAAATGTCACTTGTGCCATGTAATTATGTCAGGATTCCTCCTCATTCCTGATTTTCAGGTGATTGAAATAATCTGAAAATGAAATCACTCTGTGCTTCTCCTCAGAAAATGAGCTAAATAATGTTCTACACGACCTCTCTTTATCTCTCTTGCTTATCGAGCACAACCCTGCATAAAATTAACTAGTAACACATAAACAGAACGAGGACCAGAGCCACGAGGCAATGCTGCCCCTCCATCCTGCCCCAGGATCTATCCATCTGCCATGAGGGGACCTTGGCTGGGCTCATTCACAACCTCAGGCACAGGTCATGGTTGCACACGGTTTTGCAAGATTTCTCAGCAGTGTGTCACCTGTCCTGACACTTAATTCTGTAAGCCAACAAAGGCACTGCACTATAAATTGAAGGTCTGTACTGAACGCAGACTTTGTTTGTGTCTTTATTACGCAACAGGTTAGCTTCACCATTTCCTGCCTCGTATTTCCTGCCTCGCTTCTCAAAGAGTACTGGGGCTACATATGAGAGGCTTGCACATATATAATTTATATTTGGCCATGGCACCATAAAATGCATTATAGGAATGCAACAGGGAAGGAGGCAGGGAAGATCACAATAATTAACTGTAAGGAGATCCATTTGAGTGAAACACAGAGCACGAGGAGGCAGGTGGGTTCAATCTGATTAACTATACATGGCTGTGTACGCATGAGCATCGTTGCCCATTTGAATATTTTAGCCAACGTTGTTGAGCAAGTTGTGGTCCGATAAAGTGACAGCTCAGAAGCAATATGTAAACCACTCAAATCCAAATGCAAACCAGAGAGCTCTTCTTTTTCACCGCCTTAACCATGTTTGCAGTTCAGTAATTCTGTGCTACTGCTGTGAGGAAGCAAGGGAGCTTTTCCATCTCCACTTTTACCATGTGCTGCTCAATGTGGGATTTGTTGGGCTTTCTATAAACCTTAACCTTACACCAATATAAATGATACATTTTACATGGCAACACTGACATCAATATGTATCCAAGGTCCAACTCTTAGTTGGCACGATAGCAATAGTCCCAGTAAATCTAGTCAACATGTGGGTCAATGATGAGATATTTGTAGATCTATGCAATATGTTCGCATGAAATATTTATTATATCTTCCGAGTATGGTGACAGCTCTGAGCTTATTCAACGTACCACCCAATTCTCCCTTTCTTTAATTAAATACCAGCGAGACAGTTATTGGTAATACTTTTGATGGTTAATGCTGAAAACTGTATTCATGTAGCATGAAGGCTACAAGTAGGCATTGCTTTACAATCACAGACTTGTTCATTGTTTTCATTTTCCAGTAGAAACAGACACACTTGAAGCTTTTCTGTAATCAGGACCTACGTTCCACACATGATGGCGACCACCTGACTACAAGAAGAAGAGCTCCTTTGTTGCTGAAACTGGCTAAACAACAGCAATAGGAATAGATGTCAACTCACCCTCTGGAGACCATGAATGTCTGCTTAATACTTAGAATAAATATGCAATAGTGCATAGGACAACCAACAGGCTGGCACTGACATCCACAGTTTTCGGGTATTGCGAACAACACAAGCAGCCTGTCAAACATTCACATAATATGCTACAATTTAGCTAAAAGAGATAAAGTGAAGCCTCTGATCTTTAACATTGCTAAATGAACAAAAACTAATCAAGCTGGACCCCTAAGTCATGCAGTATGTCATGAAACTTTCATGATGCACAACAAATGCAAACATCCAGGTGCTTCCTGATCAGGTGGCTTTAGGTTTCTTCTCAGGTTGGTAATATCAAGCACGTCTTTTATTTGTAAATATCAAACACACTTGCTATTTACTGTTTGACATTGCACCGTCATCCAGTGCAGAGCTTTAGCCTCACGTATGTAAACCCATCTCGCCACAGAATCATAATCCAGGGCTATGGAGAGTTTAATGATTAAACCTATGTCACAGTACTGTAAATATCTACTTTATGTCATGGGAGCTTTAGTTGCTTTTTTTCCATAATTAAATAAAAAGCTAAATACCTTCAAATAGATTTTGATTAGAGAATGAACCTATATACTGAGAAGAGGGAAGGAAAGAGAGCTGCAAATGGTGGTTTCTTTCTTTTTCAATGCAGTGGCAGTAAAACTCTGTCTCCTGATCTCTCTCTTCTCTTCATCCCACTCACCCTCACTGACTTTCTCAGCCTCAAACAGGGAATAGGTCTATCTCCTCATGAAGTCAGGGCACCAGGGAGGGTGTTGTTTTGATATGAAAAGACCAAAAGGCATTAAAGCTTCAACTCCTGCCATGGGCTTTCAAAGAAAAAAAAAAAAAACAAGGCCCACAGAGAAACCTGTGCAGCCGAAGAAGTAAGCTGTGCTGTGGCTTAAAGATGTAAATACTGCGGCTTATACTATAGTTGTTTGAAAGTAAGTCAAATGTCAACGTGACAAACATTTATACTGTGGTCAAAGGGGAATACCAGAGTGGGTACAGAGATGCAAATAAAAAAACATGATGCTGTGAAACAAAGAGAGAACCTGAAGACCCTCAACTCACCAAACCCATTTTTCACTTTCACTTTTAAACACTGAACCAAAAGTAGAATCAAATAATGGTCACGCAGTCACAACTATTAAAATAGCAATTCACAAATGTTACCAATCTTCAATTAACTAAACAGAATTCCTTAATTCCATAATTGCATCATTTGATTCCATCCAGTAAAAACCCATATGTGGTTGTCAAGATGTTGGCCCCAGTAAAAACCCCCAATATGCTCTTAATGCAAATGCTTGAGGATGTCAACTTGATAAATCAAAGTAAGTTTATGTCATAATGCAGAGTATTAAGACAGGCAAAGGCTCATAAGATTAGACAATTTCCCCGTCATCAACACTGTGTGTTAGCAAGTGTTTATTACTTATCAGTCGAAGTATCATTAAACATCAAGATCAAAGTTACATTAAACGTAAGAACTTTATTAATAACGATCCTCATATGAAACCATCCTTTGGATGCAGGAAGTCCATTTGTCAAGTGACATTAAGGGATGTTCATTCAATTTCAGCCTCAGACTAGTACATTAACAGCCTTTTTTTGGTCCAGCAATAGCTTCAGGTACCAAGTAAAACCTCTGAATATGGTCCAGAGGGTCAGATACATGTGTTAGCAGCACCAATAAAACCATGACCCACCTGGACAGATGTTGCTTGTTCTCAATCCCTCACAAGAGACATTTGGGTTTGTTACACTGAACAGCGTCTAATAAAGTTTAAATTCTGCGCTAATATTACATTTTAAGCTCATATATTCATTGGTCCCCGGTGTTTCTGTCCTTGAACGTTGAAGCTAAATTTGCCTCCGTTCATACTGTGTGAAACCAACGTGCTGCCAGTTTCTATCCAACAATGTCACAGCCATGCAACTCGATATTTTAATAGCCTAGCATTAGCGCGGCGTTTCCAGACAACTGCTGAATTGCACTCACGTCCCAGAAGGTTGCGAAGAGGACGAGCAATGACTTCTCACCTGTATGGAGTCACCGGGCAGCGTTTATGGCACATTTTCCATCCACTGTCTCGGTGCGACACTCGCCTTCACCCTGAGCGGTTTGGTCATAGTAGTAGAAATTCACCAGGCAGTTTTCAGTGTGAGCCAAAACTCCCGCCCAGGGCGACGCGCGATTGGCTGCCGCGGTCATCAATCAGACAGAAACGCAGAGTAGGCATAGCAACCAACAGGAGGCGGGCGTTAGAGAGTGTATAAGCAGCTCATTGGATAATTACTTTTAAGGTAAAGCCCACAGAATACAGCCCGTGGAAAGGTGGTCGATGTTTTGATGGTGAATCAAATGATTCTGGCTGTTGGAAGCACAAAAATAAAAGTTCAGGCATTCAGATGTTGCACAATACGAAAGACACAATTAAGACTGAGCCGTATTAAAGTACAGATACAACAACATATATAAATGCCATATACAATGACCAAAATATTATTGTTTAATTATATATATGTCATTGGTATATCGCAATGCGTCGCCTGGATGGAAGCAATAGTAGGAGGTCATTTTAATACCTGATTGATATTGTGTTTATTTATGTTTACATCACATGTTTGGATAAAACTGTAAATACATATACTAGCATATACTCTTGCACCTACAATATGTGTCAACACATACACAAAAACAGTAGTCAAGTGCAATTCATCCACAAACAGTATGTCCACGGTATTCATACACATAAATATTGTGTCTTAGGGAATCATACTGTAATTGAAAAGAAATTTAAAAAATCTCTCTCTCTCTCTCTCTCTCTCTCTTTAAGTGCTTAAAGTACAGGCTTAGAACAAATACGGCAAAGACAGAACTTCATCCTCCATCATTAACATGGAGAGATGTACATGTCTGATGAGCCTTTTGGGGCAGATTTGTCATTCATTTAACAAACATACAGAGCTTGAGGATATTCAATGCATCAGTGAGATAATGGTTCAATCCCAAGCCCTTAAAAGTCAAAGCAGCAGTATTAATTCAGTTCCTAATGTGAATAGTCATTACATTAAAGCCTGCTGGGCCAAAATAAATCACACACACATAAACAAGGCACATTTAGAAATGAATACAATTGCACACAACTTGGTGAGTTAGAGCATAGAAAGGATCACATGAACAATTCCCTGTCATCCAATGAATGCATGAAACTCAAGTGCAGCTTGAAGGTTAATGAGCGTGTCCTCCATACCAGGACAGGATCTATATCAAGGGAGAAGAGAGAGGAATGTATTTATCCCGTTATCAAAGTCAGATAAAATGGCACAGAGACACAGACAGGAGTCCTGGGGGAGGTAAAGGCAGCAGGCCTGCCAAGGTGCAGTTGACTGACAGGAGGTAAAACCATCTTCCCATCGGTTCTTTAATTAGGCCTGAAAAACATGTGAATTTATAATATGAAATGGAAAAGCCAGGCAATCCGTAAGTGTTGGCATATGGTTGTGAGAGATTGAAATACTGATGATGCTTAGTGTAACAACACACACTTGTTTAGCTTGAATTATTAGCGTACTCCTGTTAACCTCACAATCACTCAAATAAGTACTACTTCACTTTTTATTTGTGCGTAATCAAATGAAATACTAACAAATGCATGCAGCCAGTGTTTTGTTGACTCACAGCTGTTTGTGTGTGTCCTTTCCGGTGTTTGTACACATCCAAGACGTGGTCCGTGAGAGTCCCCTGCTGGAGGGGATGCAGCACAGGGTCACAGAGCATAATGTCAGAGCAAGGGGTCACAGCTGATGTCTTCCTGCTGGGGCCGTTACAGAGTCATCACTTCCACCTTGAGATTTAAACCGAGCTGCAGACAGGAAGAGAACATTTACCACAATGTCACGAGGCAGCAGATCTATAACAGAAGCGAGCCACACGGCAAACAAATCTTAGAGCACTTTTCCATATGTTTAGAGTAAGAGTGAGACTTTAAAGATGGGTGGTTGTACAAAACTCCTGTGTGTGAAATGTCTAAGTGGCAGCTCCTCCCTCGCTTCCATCTGAACGCACAAATGAATCAGAGGATAATCTTTTGAGCCTTTAATCCACGGTGAAATCTCCCAAATAAAACCAAATGAGCTGTTGAATTTAATTATGCCTCATCAGTCCCTGCCACCTGTTGGTCTATTCTTACACTGCATGAGGTGTTTTTGCTCCACACACCAGCATATGTGCTGTCATTTGTCTCCCTCTAAACGTCCTTTGTAATCATGTTCTCGTACATTATATCATCAAAACACTATAGACAAATATATTGTTACAAGCATTTTCATTATTTCAACTGGACGTTAGTTGACATTCCATGATATTTATATGAATGATCACAGCAGTCAAACTGACACAGGACGCTTTACTTGGCAAGTGCTGTGTTTGTACTCTCGTGACAGCAGGTGACAACTGCTGTGCTATTTCCTGTTTTGAAATTCTCTCCAGCATGTTCATTTTGCAGAAATTGTTTGCACACGTCCAACTTCAGTTAGCAGCTTTTTCTCAAACGTCATTTCCAGTTGAACAACACATTTCCCCTGAATGAGGCCTGGTGTGTACACCCACACATGCCGCATCACCTCTTCACCTTGAGGTCTCCATGCTTCTGCCTCTCACTGAGCTCTTTCCTTCTGCCCGATTCCTGTGTGAACAGCCTGGCTGATTAAAACTGCCAAGACCGAAGATGGGCTCCGATGCTCACAAAGCACAGACGCAGCTTTGGATGCAGCTGAATTTCCCCTCATTTGTGTTCTGGTCTCCCCAGGAGATAAAGTGTGTATGACACCCATCTGTGGCAATAAGTGATGTGTGTCTCACATCATCGGTGATATTACTGCCATTTTACAGATTGTCTCTGTGCCAAATGTCTCCCTGTGGACTCACCTGCCTGCAGAGGAGGATGATCGAGACAAAGTCACAGCAGACAAGTTGAAGATCAACATTTCCTGCTTGCTTCAAATTTGCTGATCACTGTAATGCACAAATAAAATATTTGTTTAGCATATTACAAGAACCCGTAGGCAACTATGGATTAAAGAACAATCAATAATCAGACATAATTTATTCCATAAATATAATGCCAACTTGATTTAGAGGGTAAAGTAACAATTGTAAGCATGTTAAATGTTCTATGACCTGCTTAGTAAAAAAATGTCAGAAACTAGTGTTCGGTACAGTTTTGTAAAGCTTGAGATCATTGCACGATGCTGTTTTTTAGATGTTACACAGGCTGACAAGGAAATGCATCTGCACACACACTACTACACATTTTCACTGGGAGATTAAACCCCTGAAGCGTTTTGCATGTTGTCATTAAGGAGCAGGCAGTGTCATTCATTCATTCACTCCTCATCCCCACGAGCCACCAGCTGCTGTGAAATCCTCTCGGGTGCCTCACAGTAAATTGTAGCGTCTCAACCAGAGAGCAGTTTCTTTAGAAAGAGGCAGCAAGGCTCTGCAGTCTGATAAAGGGCACAACAAGATTTCACAAAACGTTGTGGCCACCAGGGGGCACAGTCATTTCACTGTCTGCACGCAGATACTCAGTGTGGCAGGAATCGCCTCTGGGTCTAATTAACTTATAACAGGCGCAATATTAAATGTGTGTGGATTTCCTCTTATCTTAGTGTTTAGTTTCAACCAGACTCTGTGCACTAATGAGCATTTTTCCTCTACTTAGACTATGACATGATGGGAAAGTACCACAGACATGATACGATCCAACAACACTTCCAACCACAAAACACCCAGAAACCTGAAAAAATCTGAATGATAAAAACACATCATCAGACCAGTCTGGGATCCTGAATGTTGTTGCTCTTGTTCCCTACAGTAATACTGTGAACTTTAGCAGGAATAACAGCCACATGTAGTTACTTTATATATATTCACCAGATGTTCATCATTTTTACTTACACTTTTATTGCTGTGTTTTTGTTTCAAACCTTTAAATTAAACAGGTTTAAAAATACATCTGGTCACTGAAGTGGTCATATTATGTAAAAGGAATGAGCTAATAAATGAGCTTGTTTTTGATTCCTCTTGTATCTAGATTATACTTATCAATTTTATCACCTAAACAAAGTGTTTAATAAACTATTTAAAAATTAAAACACAAATATTTTTCATGGCCACGTCACTCAGTAAATCACTGCATGGTCATTCCTGAAGCAGCTTCACCTCACTAGATCTAACAAAGTGTTGCTTTCTCTGGGACTGCTCTTCCTTGTCGACTTGTTCAGGACACTGAACCCCACGTGTTTGCACCTCTTGTTCTCAGTGCGTGTCCCTCAGCTAAATTAGCTTTGGATGCAAGTATCTGCGACAACAAACAAACCTTCCATGCATCCTTTTATTTGTTAAATGGCTTCTCTGTCTGTGTGGTGTTGATCTGACAAACCAACTGTTGCACGTAACTTGTTGTTTTTTTCTTTTTGCTGGAAAGAGTGCGAGTCTGTCTGGCACAGGCGTGTCTTGATGTGCTTCCAGCTGTTTGTGAGGAACCGTGATGTCTGGACCAATGGTGTGGACAGGAGGATACTCCCTGCAGCCTATGAGATCACCACACCATTAATTACACCGGCTTTGCCTGCTAACTGGAAGTCGCCCAGTCAATCCGAGCTCTTTAAAAGGAGCTGGAGTCAAACTTCAACACGAGTCAGAGAGGTATAGACAAGGTGAAGTGACCTTTCATTTTCTCTCATCACTCTCAAGGGTTCTAGGCATGAACACCTAAATCTGATCAGTTTATTCTGTTCATCTTTCAGTTCCAGGTTCATGAGGATGTCTTCCACGTTGCTTTATGCCGTCTTTGTGCTGGCTTCTGTCCTGACATTTAGTGTTGCTCAGCGTGAGTAAAATCTGTGTGCCTGTGGATTATTTGCATCCACAGTAGCCACTTGTTTTTGGGTTTAGATTATTTTATTTTAGAATAACAAGACCATTTTTAAAATTTTGCTTGACGTTTCTCTTCACTGTCTTATTTACAGCAAGCTGCAAAGAACGTTGCGGTGCTGAGTACTACAGGGGTTATATGTGCCAGTGTGATTATGACTGCCTGTCTTACGGAGAGTGCTGCAAAGACTACGAGTCTAAATGCACCACAAGTGAGTTTTTTGGGGAATAAACTGTAACTTATTGCTCCCAACCCATAAACATACACCTATTGATTTTTACTTTATGTCATTGCATCGCATGTTCTTTGTGAGCGACAGAAAACTCGTGTAAAGGCCGTTGTGGAGAAACCTTCAGCAGAGGCCGTCTGTGCAGCTGCGACCCCGACTGTC
The DNA here is from genome assembly GCA_030770545.1 of Macropodus opercularis. Taxonomy (NCBI): domain Eukaryota; kingdom Metazoa; phylum Chordata; class Actinopteri; order Anabantiformes; family Osphronemidae; genus Macropodus; species Macropodus opercularis. Next base: position 7,242,944 of record CM061092.1, read on the forward strand.
TGAAGTACAACCAGTGCTGTTCAGATTACAAGAGCCACTGTGATGCTGCAGGTAGGCTCCCGGTCCACCAGCATGTAGAGTGGCCTGCAGGGCCACAGCATCAGCACTGACACAGTGGGTTGTTTTAACATGCTCTGTCGTAGTAATTACAGCAAAGGAAATGAATAGAGCAGCAGTAAAGACTAGTTGAAGAGATAATGCACACGATAAACGTAAAGCTCTGTCTGTGGTTTGTGATTATTCTCCCAGAGCCAGCTATGAATAAAGGCATAGGACAACCTTTCAGCGAAGGCAACAGTGCAGGTAACTGTGCTTTTTAAGATCTTCTCACAAAACTTTATTTCACCCCTTAAATGCAGCTTGATCAACATGTTGTAGATCTCTGCTGCGCTTTAGTGGCCAAGTCTCACTGGCCAAAAACAACACAAGGAAGCAATTCAGCCATGAGTGAGTAGGAGGGCCAGAGAGGAAATCACTAAACGAATCCAAAGCAAGACTTTCATTGAGGTTTTTACTCAGGAGCTGGCCTGGAAAGTTTTGGTGGGAGGAGTCTTGTGAAGTGCGTGTTGTGGCGTTTTGCGTCTGAAATGTCAGGTTGATGTGTTCAGTCATGAGAGAAAATGTAGGAAAAATAGACGCAGCATTGATTTTTCCATTTGGAATTATCTACTTTGTGTGTGTTTCCCTGCAGATGATCCAACAGTCAGTGCATCATATCCACCCGATGATGTCATTAATGGTGAGCAATGACGTCTAATGAAAACTAACACTGCTTCCTTCAGTGAATTTAACATCTGTGTACACACCACCTTTCAGATCAGGGCGACCAGATCTTCCCCAGCGACCTGACCCCAGAGAGCACCAGTGGCTATGGATCTACAGCTGTCCTGAATCGAGTGCCTGGCGAACCGACCGTGAAGTTCAGCACAGAAATAGTCACACAGGCAACAACACAGGCCGATGACAAGTCCTCCACACTTTACATGTCTAGTGGAGAGGGCTCCACAGAGAGCACAGGTGTGTGATAGATACTAGATGAAAAACGCATCTTACTCTTAACTCTTAAATAGACCTGGTGAAAATCTTCTCCCCCAGATGCCGGTGGTTTTCTCACCTCAGCCATCCCAGGAGCAACCACAGTTCCCCACGTCTCCATCCAGCCTTCAACCAGCAACATAAAGCTGGAAAGTTTGGGAAAAGCACCTGAAGGTGCAAACCTAACCGAAGCCTCTTCTCATGAGCCAGACGTTACAGCCACATCCTTCAGGACAACCTATGCAATGCAGAACCCCACAGTCCTTCAAACCACTCAGGCCACCACAGACCTGACGCCCAGCCCAGAGTCAACCACTTCCAAACCTGACTCTGATCTTTCCACCAGTGTGGCTCCAGCGGGGCCTGGGACCTTGACGACGCTTGATAGCTTGAGAACACACGCTCCAGCATCCACTGCTACTGCGCAGCAGGACAGTGAAGGCAGTACACAAGAAGTCACCACCGCTCGTCCAGTAAAGGTCACCTCACCAGTGTCCACACCCAAACCCCAGAAACCCAACACAGACAAGCCATCACCAACTAAACCTACTGGGGTAAAAGCTACGGCTAAACCTGATTCTACACGTCTGGATGGGGCACAGAACACTCCCAATCCGCGAGACTCTCAAGCAGGTGAGATATGACCTATTACATCCAACAATGTGTCTTGAAAAGGCTCATTTCACTCATGTATCTTAATTTCTTTGTGTGATTTTCTTCTGAAAAGTTAATCAATGTAAAAAAGTGCAACAACATTGCAGAGATGGTGGCGTTTTATTCCGGTCCAGTGTTATTACTGGTTGCAGTCTGGTTTATGACTTGAGCTGTTTTTATTGGGTTTCTGGGTGAGCACAGCATCCTTCAAAGCGTAGCTTCACTATATTAAGTGTCAAAGGTGGGAGTTTTCACACACTGTAAATAAATAAAGTGCCAGCTTCTGGATCACACAGTCACGTCTGACACCCCGTAACCTGGCCCATGACTGTGCTGGTGTCTTATTGCCTAATAATCCCAATGTCTTTTATTTTCAGATGACAACGACGACACAAACCTGTGTAGCGGACGCCCTGTCAGTGCAGTTACTACGCTGAGGAACGGCACAACGGTGGTTTTCAGAGGTTAGTGCCTCACACTGATGCATTCAGTCTGGACTTCAGTACAATTCATTTGCAACTTTCACATAATTCAATTGTAATCAAAGGTTAGATTGTTTCATAATGTAATTATAAATAAATAAATAAAGTTAATTAATGACTTTACTTCTCAGGTTTAATTGGTTTAATTAACCAATTACACACAATTCATATTTATAAATGTACTTTTACTTAAGTAGAAGATGTAGAAATAAACCTGGAACATCTAAGGTACTGAAATGAACAAAAATTCTCCACATTAATTTCTACGATATTCTAGTCCTGTATGTGATCTTGACGGTGGACCACCCTTGAGTAGTAATTTTACTTACAGGACACTACTTCTGGACCCTGGACAGTAACAGCATGCCGGGTCCAGCACAAGGCATCACACAAGTGTGGGGTGTCCCTTCCCCTGTGGATACTGTGTTCACTCGCTGCAGCTGCCAGGGAAAAACATACATTTTCAAGGTATTCATGCTCCTCTACTCGGTAGAGGTGCATTGACTCTTTGTCCTACTGATACAGTAGGTCTCCCCACTTCTTTCCCACGATGGATTGCTACACTGTGCTAATGTGATGTTTACAGGGACCACAGTACTGGAGGTTTGAAAACGATGTTCTGGACCCTGGTTACCCTAAAGTCATTGAAACAGGCTTTGACGGGCTGCGGGGCCACATCACAGCTGCCTTGTCTGTGCCTCAACACGGAAACAGGAGAGAGTCTGTGTACTTCTTTAAGAGAGGTGATGACTGTTGCTGCCGACTTTCACCTTTATTAATTAGACTAGAAGACCTTTTACACCATTCAATTCATTTGTACTTTTGCGTTATCGGTCATGTTCTAAATAAACTACATTTCCAGGGGGAACAGTCCAGAGATATTCATACCAGTTTGGCACCAAACCAACATGTGGCAACAGGGTCCACTACGCTATTTACGCAGTCCACAACCGTGTGGCCCGACAAGCAGGTACATCAACAGAATTAGGATTTTTGAAATCCTGCTTTTACTTCATTACATGAACATATTTTTATTATATATATATATATTTCCACAGTGTCGGGTTTAGAGGCTCCCATCAACATCCAGACATCCTGGAGACGCTTCCCCTCCACAATCACAGCTGCTGTGTCGATCCCAAGCAACGGAGAACCAGACGGATACAAATACTACGTCTTCTCAAGATGTAAGTCATCAACATCCAATGTACATGTTCATTTGGGTGAGTCTTTAGCAAGTTTAGAGACAAACACCTCCTATTTTTAAGTTTCCTGATTCTCTAGAAGAAAAACACAAAACTAAATTCAAAGAAGCGTGTGAAATAACACCTAAAAAGATGTTTAAATAGCAATTGTGGTCTTCTCATGTCTTCCTTGCATCCTGTTACATGTGTTAAATGGTGTCTGCCATCCAGCGCCAAAATATTTAAATAACCTTCACTTGAGTCGGTCACACAATGTCTGATGCCTAACAAGGTCCATGTGTGTGAGAGTGTGAGGGTGGGGTTGCGTAATAGGCAGATGTAAAAACCATTAGGGGTGCAGACTGTTCATCAGAACAAACCTTTGTGTGTGTAACCACAGTAAACAACGTAATTTCTACTGTTACAGCGTAGCCTAAAAAATGTTGTTTGAGAGAGAGTAGACTGGTCACGTCAGGAGCAGCTTACTGTGAAGTCATGTACGTCATTCAGGAAACACTACAGCTCTTCAAATTCAGGTGCTGCTCCTGCCAAAAGTAATCCCGTAATAACACAGATGCCAAATTCCTCTATAATGGAAACTGACAAGTAAATTAAAAAAACCTACATCCTTAATTTAAACGCTTTAAACAAACTAGCCATTCTGCTTGTTTTGCAGCCAACTCCTACAGGGTGAGGATGGATGGTGAACGTCCTGCCATTGCTGCTTCTAACACCAACACATCACCTCAGAGCAAAGACGTCTTCAAATGCCTAAAGAAAGTCTGACTGAATAACAGTGAGCATTTTTAAAGAGCTGCCTTCCACGGGAATATTTTTATACTGTTACACTTTATTACAATCTTAATAAAACACGGTTCATTGTAATAAAAAACAAAACAAAAAACTCCCAAGTATAATAATGACAAAAGCAAGCTGAACAAACAGAGCTGTCAAAACTGCAAACACAAACTAAATGTGCTTCTGAATGGAATGACAAGTTATCCATGGTTGTCAAGTTCTCTGATTAGTGCATCATCTGGCGAATCGTCTGCCGTGAAAACCCCGGGATGGAAACGCTTGACCTGTTGAGATATATTAATAGACTTGTTAAGTTGTGACTGAAGCATTAAAAATGTGTCACCTGAGCCTCACAATAAACATATGTAACAACATTACCTGTTTTGAGTATTATTTTCTAAGGTTAAATCTATGCCAACTATCAATATTTACTAACACCTATATGCCTTCAAACATTACCTCCTCTCTTCATGCGCCCACCGCGGCTCTCTGGCCAGCGCTGCAGCTGCCGGCTGGGCCCGGGTCGAGAGGGTTTAGGGGGAGCGCTGCTTGTATCTACAACAACACAAAATGTCGATCACAACAGAGCAAACAGCAGGACGGGTGGACAGTGGTGTGGCGACATTATACTGTACTACCTGCAGAGCTGGAGGAAGGCTCCTGGCTGGTGGAAGGGAGGCTGGCTTTGTCAGACAGCTGGCTCGAGTCCTCCACATCTCCCTGAGAGACCACTGGATCTGCTGGCACTTCAGCACTGGACCTACAGAAGAAATAATGTGCAAAAATATGTAGCCATGCAGAATTACAATTGGACAGAATGAAAACAAAAGCCAGAGACTCAGAGCTACGGTGGTTAACCCTGGTCCTCAAGCCACCATCCTGCTGATCCTAACACCACAACTGATTAATATTTCTTTATTGAATAAAAAGAACTGAGTTTTAGATTCCTAAATCTAAAACTCCTGGTACCTAAATTTAAAGCTACAACTTTAAAAAGCACATAACATTGGCAAACAGCAAAGGGGAGTGAGTCTAACCTATCAGTGTCTGGCTCCAGGAAGACGTCGTCTCTATCTTCTCCTGAACTGACTGTGCCTGACACAACCAGACCTGGTGTGGATGTGCTCACTGTGGGAACGGACTGCGAGGCGTGGTCCATGTCAGACTGAGCCACTTCTGAGAAAACTGTTACTGTAAGAGAAAGCCACAAATAAGGCACAGTCAAAATATAGTTTTCAGCACCTGATGAAATCTGAACATTTCCACCCAGTTCCAAACACTTTCCCGAAAATGTGGGAACCCAAGACTCCATATTTCATGACTGAGGCAAATACCTGGCGCTGCAACTTGCAATGGTGTGGTGGGAACACTGCGTCCACCAGACTCCTCTTCATGAGCTGCTAAAAACAGGGGGCTTTCATACATCCCAAGACCTGATAACAACAAATCATTTAAAGTGCAACACAGGTTTCACTTCAGTTGCACGTCATTAAAGGAGCTAATGGCGTAACAACACAATGTTTTTGTAGATTACCTCCTTGTGATGCAAGTTGTCCTAGGTCAGAGTGTAATGAGGAGCTGGTTGGCGGCATGTCCTCTGAAGGACCAAACCTGAAGCGAGGCACACCAGCCACCTGGGGAGAGCTTGACATGTACATATGTCAATTTATGTTATTTCTGAAATAACCACCTAAGAATTATATTAAAGTTATTAATGTGTGTGTGTGTGTGTGTGTGTGTGAGACGTACTGGATGGCCTGGTCAAAACCATCAGAGCGTTGTGGCAGAGTGGGAGTGCTGGGAACCATCCTGTCATCATCGTCAAAGAAGTGCTGCTGCTGAGATGCACAAATGGTGAATGGAAGTGTAAAATACAAACATAAACATGGATTAAAACACAGGAATACAAGTAATAATAATAATAATAATAATAACGGCTCGGGCTGAAGATGTGACTTACCGCACTGCTCGCCACACCAGGAGTGAGCTGAGGGACTCTGCCCACTGACTGGCGACGGACGGGGATCCGCTGGAAAAACAGAAATTATAGAATATTTACAGGTATTGGAATAAGGCCGCAAGAAATAAATATTTTAGCACACATTTTAACATTACTCATCTTATACCTGAACTTGAGCAGGTGGTCCAAGCTCTGAGGTTGGGGCAGGGTGGATATTCAGTCGAGGAGGCAGCTGATGTGTAGGTCTCCGTGGCGACTGTGGCATGCGTGTACCAGAGCTTGTGATAGGTTGTTCTGTGGAGAAAACCTCCATGGAGCTGCCCTCAACTAGAACAATTTGTAAAAAGACTAATCTAAACACAGGTCCATGTAACTTCAAACAAGCAAAGTAAAAACAAAGCCATATGTAAAATGCATTCAGATTCTTAGATGACACAAAATATGGTCAAATTGTCTTAATATAAGTAGCTATTAAAACAAAGGACATCATTGTTTTTTAATAATTTAATTTCTTTCTATGTCTTTTGAGGCAGACAACAACCTATTACATCTTCCACAGTCATCAGCAACACAGACGTTTGAGCGAACGTGTGGAGAGTGTGAGGTGGATGTTCGTCTGAGAGTTGTGACGGGGTGTCCTGGCTCTTACAGCTGGGCGTCTGGGAATCTGCGGGTCTCTGGGTGGAGTCGGACGCCCCCAAACTCTCTTCCGTCTCTGTGCCTGGGTCGGTTACATCAGCCCCCTGAGTAAGTGAAGAACAAACACTTTTCTAATAAATGACGCTGGAGTTGAGCAGAATTGAAGGATGAAGGTTACAGGATAACTCCCACACAGCACTGATGCCAGGATACACTGGCAGAACCCAACATACAAACAATTATTCTTTTCTCTCCCCCCCCCCGACACGGAACAATGATGGCATTCAGAGGAGGAAGAACCATCAACATTAGGTTTTGGTCTGACATTCAGACAAACAGGAATATTACACTATTATGATATGTATACATGTTCTACACTAAAGACTAGACGGTTATTTGCGTATTTCTGACTGACTTCAAACAACTTTCACATATGTAGATTAGGTGACAGACAGTTAACTGTCCCTTTGCAGACACTGTCTCATCACACTCAACATGTGCAACCAAGACTGGAGTAAAAAGGTAAACAACCAAAGCAAACGCAGACAGAAAGTTATGACACAGGGGCCAATTGCAGAGGAATCATTTATGGAAAAACTGAGTATGTGTGCTGGAAAGTAAATCTGTGCCGGTAAGCGTGGGAAGGGTTAACACAGGGCACTGGATGTGGAAGCTTGTGTGGGCACATCACGTGTCATGAGTAATCAAACCTCTGCGTCGTCTCCTTCATAAGCTTCATTGCCATCTCCGCTCCCCTCGTTGCTCTCCTCTCCCTCCTCCCCCATCTCTCCTTCATCTTCATCCTCATCGTCTTCCTCCTCCTCTTCGTCATCCTCCTCTTCCTCCTCCTCATCATAGTCCTACATTGAGCAGTGCATAAACATTTGTAGCAAAAAGACGTGACCAGCCATTGCATGCATGATATACGTATATTGCTTTTTAAGACAGTGACCTGCTCTACATCTTCCTCCCCATTCTCCTCTTCCTGCTCGTCGTCACTCTCTGTGTCTGTTATTATGACAATCACTTCCTGTGACAGCTGGTCAGGGAGGTCTGTCTGCGTCACTTCTTGGTCTGCTACCATGGACTGGGAAGCTACACTCTCTTCTCCTTCCTCCAGGTTTGGAAACTCTTCCATCTGCGGGATGAACAACAGACACATTTAACACATGTATTATTAACATAAAAACTCTGTAAACCTCAATAATGGTAGATTCAGATTTGTACACACAGACCTAAACTGCTGATAATGGGTCAATATAAAAACAGTCCTCTACGTTAGATTTTCTAACATTAACATATTATAATTAAATGCAGAGAGGTGCAGTGATAAGAAAAGAACTCGTCTTCCACTTATGGAGCAATTGGAATGTATTATCATTTCCACGGCCAACCTGGCTTGCCTCAGCACTGTCTTGACTGTCTGTTGGCACCACACCCTCAGCCTCAGCACTGTCCTCAGCAAACACCTCCTCCTGAGGGAAACGCACACACAAACACTTAAAAACATTTAGAAACCCAGGAATTGCCAACAGAGTTCTTTGTGTCCTCTGCCTCACCTCTGGACCCACTCTCTGGATGATGCGCAGTTTCTTGGGTATAGGAGCCCTGGAGGCGTCCTCCTGAGCAGGCTCAGTGTCTGTGACAATGCTGGAGCTTTCCTCCTCATCCCGAGGCCTCTTGGAAATTGAAGAAGTGCCTGCTGTTGCTGAAACTAAAAATTAAAAATGGCAATTGTTCACACATCATAAAATTATACATTCAATATGTAATTATTATTATTATTATGACTTTGAAAGTTCATTTCCAGCACTGGATCAATATGGAAGCATCAAGCAAAATTTCTCACCGGTGCCAAAGACAGAGGAAGTTGAAGGCCGTTCCACCTGTGAACTAGGTGTTGGCTCAATGACCACTGGTGGTGGCTCCTGATTGGCTGGCTCTGCATGAGTCAAGTTCTGTTGCTGCGTTGGCTGGACAAATGCAGTGGCCTGTGTCTGTGTCTGCTGGACAGTCAGCATGGGCCCAGCTAAAGTGGTCTGGACATTGGGGCTGGCGGAACGCACCGAGCCGCTGGCACTGCCGAACACAGCCACATGCTCCACTGGCGGGCCTTCAGCAGACTGCATGGCTGCAGATGATTTGAAGACAACGGAAACGAGTTATATTAACATAAACCTAAAAGGAAACATGAAAATACAGTTTTATTTAAGCTTTTTATCAGACATACGTTCCTGGGTCTCCATCTGTGTAGTGGGCATGACTGTAGCAGTGGGAGTTGGGGTTGGAACAGTGGCTGGAGTGATCATGGGTCTGATGCTTGCTCTTGGGGTGGGTTTGTTCCCAGGGTTGACTGGCTGCTTGCTGGCTGTAGCGACTACAGGTGTTGGTTTAATGTTGGCAGTTGGAGGCTCCGAGGTGCTGGCACTAATACAAACAAAGAGCAGGACACCAATGAGAAGCATTTCAGGCCAGTTCACCTTATTATAGCCACAGTTCACAGTAATTGAAGATGAAATGGGTTAAAATGGTTTGTGAGCCTTACCTTCCCCTGTCTGCCGCTGGAGTTGGCTTCAGGCTGATCTGTCTCTGTTCGGTGGTCCTTTGCTGCTCCTGCGTCTAAAATAAGAACAACGCGATTAAGCCATAATGGGGACTAACAAGACGCAGGGACTCATGATTAGCTGCTAAACCAAGTATGGTAGGACAACAAACTCTTATAGTGTTAATATGAAAGCTAATAGAATTTCAAGTCAATTTATCAAACAAATCCATAGGATGTAAGGAACAGAATTTAAAGTTTAACATTTACTGCATTGGTTTTATTTCAAAACGTTCAGTTGATCTGTTCCTATGTTAAATGTCAGGCTAGAGAAACCTTTGAAGCACACTCTCACCTTGCTAGGACCAGCCTCTACTGGCTCGTCTCTCTGCTCTTGCCTCTCCTGCTGCCCTCGCAGATCTCTCAGTTCTCTCTCTTGCCGACTCAGACGGCCTTCGTATTGAGACTTGAGAGCGCTTACCCGTACCTCCAGCTCCTCACGCTGCTGCTTCAGCTCCTCATTTTCATTCTGAAGCTGGTCTCTGGTGGCTGGACATGAGTTTGGGTTAGTGTTGTTTGACTCTCAAACCTTTTCAAACTTACCGCAGTGATAAGAAGACAGGGGAGGTACTCTTACCCACGAGCTGGCTAATCTTCTGTCTGGCGCCAACGATGAGCTTCCTGCATTTCTCCTCCTTCTCATTCATCTGCTTCCTCAGTGCTTCTTCCTGAGAAGCCTTGTCCTGCAGCTCCTGCCTGAGTCGTGTCATCTCATTCTGCAACCTGGACGACTGTTCCTGGGCACTGCGCAGCTCGGTTTCACGCTCTGTACCCACCTGTGGCGGCATGAGATGAAAAGACAGAAAAAGAAAAGTGTATGGCTGACATACAATCTATAAATGACATCCGGATGCTGTTTGTTTCAAAAACAGTGATGGCTTGAATGTCACCTTGGACCTTGCAGAATGACTACAGTAAATGATAATTATGGGACAACATAAAGGTTTGTGTAGAACATGGAGCAGTGTTGTCTGACCTTGTTTGCGTTCTCCAGCTGTCCCTCCAGCTCTTTGGTCTTGGACTCAGCCTGGTTCAGGGAATCTTTGAGGCTCTGGAGTTCTTGAGCTGAAGCCTGCCGAGCCTCCTCTTCTTGGGAGGGACCTGCTGCAGCCTCAGCTACCATCTGAAGAAAACACAATATAAACGGGTCAACCAACACCGCAAGAGTGTTCATAGGAAACCTTTTACTACGACTCACACTCTTACCTTGTCATGCTGCACCTTGAGCTCATCATACTGAGTCTTGTAGCGGCGTCCGATCCTCCTGACTTGGGCAATAGTTTGCGCTTTTTCCTGGAGTTCCTGATTCTTGGTTTCCACTTCCTCCTTCAGCGTATTCCTCTCATCAGTTACACTAGTTACACTTTCACGCAGGCTTTGCATCTGGCTTTGTAGGGATGTCGTTAGGTTATTGGTCCTACAGTGACAGTTGGGAGGAATGTAAACGCTAAAAATCCTACTTTAAAACAGCAATTTCAACATTTACATTTCTCATCATCTCTCACCTTGCCAAATCGGTCCTAAGTCTGGTATTTTCCTCAGTGAGCTGCTGGATGCGTTTTAGATTGGCCTCCTTCTCTGAATGCAGACGTTTGTACTCTTCTGGATCAGAATCTCTCTGCTGACTCACCAAATGCTACAAGAATGTGGTGGTGGAAATGAAAACCAGCTCAAATTGTGATACATGATTATGTGAATGAGGACAAAACTACTGATAACAGGTATCATTTTACCAGTTTCTCTTCTCCTCTTTTTACTGACCTGTGTGCGAGCCTTCCAGCGCCTGATCTCCTCGTCCAGTATCCTCTTCTCTGCTTGAAGCATAGCACTTTTTTCACACAGCTCAGAATTTGCCTGCTGCAGTGGCAGGACTTCTGACTCCAGCTTTTGCACCTGAAAAACAACAAAAGGGAGCTTGATCTGAGTAGGCGTGAAAGATGACAGAGTATATTAACAGTATAAGATCAAATTTAACACAACCACTAGATTAAATGAATAATACCTTAGCTTGTGACTGCTGCAATTCTTGCTCCGTCTTGTCTTTCTCCTCTCTCAGCATCTTATTGGTCTCCATCAGGATGCTCATTGTTTCGGTCTTCTTCATCAGCTCATCGTGCTGAGCCAGGGTCTGTGCTGTGACCTAGGTCAAATTATCTTAGTTTTTATTTTAGAATTAGACTTCTACATTTGTGTGTTTGTATCATTCAGAGCATAACAGAAACCTGCAGCAGTAAAAGTAATATGACAAAAAGTAAAAACACACCTGCATCCTCTCCCTGGCAGCAGTCAAGCTGTCCTGCACCTCCTTCAGCTCTCGTTCCAAGTGCTCCACCCTTAGGCGGTAACGCAAACTCTCCCCTTGGGCAACTTCAAAGCGAGATTCTGCAAGTTCTTTCTCTCGTCGCACAAATCTGTATGGTCAGGGGCCCATAAAAAAAGAATACATGTCACCAAAGGTAAAACGGGGGAGGTTGTTTTCCAACTTACTGAGACACATTTTACGTGTAGGACAGCTCCTCTTTAATGTGTTTTTGAAATGCTTACCTGAGAATTTCAAGCACTTGTTCTTGAGATTTGCCCTCTTCAGTCAGAGATATGTTCATAGTACTCTCACTGGCAGCACGCTGCAAATTGTCAGCCATCTTGCTGCTCATTGTCTCAATCTGCTCATGCAGGAGGGCGTTCTGCCTCTGCAACTCCTCGTAGCTACTTTCCATCTTTGAAACTTCCTCCTATGATAAAAAAAATAAAAGCATTTGTGTCAAAAACATAAATGGTCAAGAGAGGTTGGACAAAACATGCTAAATATGAAATTAAAGTCTTTATTCTTTAGAAGTGTGTGTTTCATTCAACTTTATTAGCTCAAAAGCATTGAAAATAATGGTACGTGGTCACCACCTATACCAACCTTAAGGATCTTTTCCTGCTCCTGCCAGGAGACCCTAGCTTCAAGCAGCTCGGCACTGATTCTCTGGTTTCTTTCTTCCAGCTGGTGCCTGAGCTCGACAGCCTGCTTGGCCTGAGCCTTAGCCTCCTGCATGGCAGCCACATCTGCTGCATGCAGCAACATCTCCCGCTCATATTTATCTTGCGCTTCTGCAGCCAGCTTAGCCTTGGAAATCAAGAAGAGAGACATAAATTATAGGATAGGATACACTACACAAGGGACACATTAAAATCAAGGACTGCAACATAATGTCCAAGAACTGCACATTTGGAGCAAGACATAGGAGACGTCTGTTGAAGAGTTGCTTACCTGTTCCTGGCTGTCTTGTACTGTCTGCTGCAGCTGGGCTTCAGCCACTGCCACTCGCTGTAGCGCCATCTGGTGCTCTTCCTGGCTATTGACCAAACTTCTACTAAGAGTGTTAATCTATGACAGAAAGAGACAAGAAGACATTTATTAAGAAAGTTGAAAAACTTTGAGAACAATAACACACTTCAGAATAGTATGCAATATACCTGCTCCTCCAGAGAATCGACAGCTCTTCTGTGTTGCTCCTCTTGGGCTTGTTTATCTTTCTCAACTTCTTGAAGTTTCTCCTCCACTTTGCGCTGCTGTTCATTGCTCTCCCTCACACGAGCTTCAATGGACGAGCGTGCCTGCTCTGTAACCTGGTGATTAAACATTTGCAAATATGAAAATGTACATTTCATGTTGTTCTTAACATATTCCTCTTTTGATACATTATTTTTGTCACACCACACCCTGGTATATAGATGTAATGTGTGCCTCGCACACAGTTATTTCAAATGATTAATGCACATCAGGACCCAGACAGACAGTTTGGTTTGCACCTGTTTCTCTTTATCCAGGGATTCCTCCAGGCTTTGAGCCATGGCTCTGTATTGCTCCATGCTGGAGGTGACTGTCTTAAGGCTCTCTGCCAGCTCATCTGCCCGACTTTCAGCCAGCCGCAGACGGCTCTGTAGGTCATCTCCATCAAGATCTGAACTGCGCATCCCTGAAATTAGGAAGAATCAGCAACCAAAGTGAGTTACGCAATTTTTCCTATGCTTGATTATGAAGTCTTTTATAGAAGGTGGAATCATTGTTGACTAGCGCAAACACTATTACAAGAGTCTGTGCCTTACACAGACAAAGGCTGTGTGGCTTAATTGGGCCTCTTTTACTGAAACCTCTCTCATATAAACTGCAATAAACATTGAATGCAAGCATGTGTTTAAAAAGGTTCCAGTAAAACGTAGGTGTTTTGTTTTATTAGCTTCTTCAAAATGTAACCTAAGCATCAATTTGAATGAAGAATAATTTCAAACAACAACTTTACAAGAAACTAACACTGAACCTCCAGAGAGGTTAACGTAGGAATGTCCTCTTAAGCTGATGGGATCTGACGGGGAACACTGCAAACATTTTGCCTTTAGCTGCATCGGTTCTGATATGTGCTGTGCATTATTGCTGCATTGTTGATGTTTGTGCGAACCTCTGGCGAGTGTGGAGGGGGAACCCAGGGTGTGACGTGCTTCACTGCTGCCTTGCTGCAATCGGAGGGTGTTTAGCTCCAACTCGGCAGCATTTAGTAGCTCTTTGGTCCTCTGGTGTAGAGCCACTTGTGTTTCTAGCTGCCTCTTTGCCTCCATCAGCTGAATCTGTTGTGTATATATTAGTTATCAGTTACACTGGTTTGCAATATCGAAAATGAAAGAAAGATAACATGAAGTACCAAATAACCTACAGTTGCATCCATGCTAAAATCCAAACTTCTGTACCACGACGTGTAAAAGTCAAAGCTATGCTTACGTCTTGGTTTCTGCTGAGCAGATGACGCTGCTCAACTTCATTCTCCAGCTTCTTCTGCAGCTGGGAGATCTCCCTTTCTTGCTTCTCTACCTGGCTGGTGAGATGTTGACGTGCATCGGTCTCTGAGCGCTCAAGAGTGGCCTAGAAAGTAGAGTTATCTGCATATTACGTTTGTTGATGTCGCCTATGTGAAAGAGATGAACGAGAAAACCAAGTCTTTAATCACCTGAATAGCTTGAAGGTTAGACAGCAAAAGGTTTTGGTTCTGTTGTTGGCTCTGGAGTGTCTCTTTTTCTTGGGTCAGCCTGGACTCCACCAGCTTCAACATGTCCCTCTCCTTACGTAAGCTCCCAGCCTGGCCCTAAGAGGACAGAGCACGCGTGTTTAATGATACTTAATCACAGTTTTGCTGCAGCCACAATGACAAAATGTTACCTCAGCCATAGCAAGTTTCTCGTTGGCAGCTTTTAGATCCTCCTTCAATGAGTGGACAGTCTGCTCTTGCTTCTGTGTGGCTGCAGCCAACTTCTGTTCCTTCTCTCTTAGAGAGGCGATCTCTTTTCTGTACCCCTCAACATTGTCCTGCAGCATCTCATACCTAACATGTGCGATAAATGCAAAAATATCAAGTCAAATTAGTTGTAACAGTTGTTACCAGTTTATCTTATGTAGGTGATGTTTTTGAACATACCTTTTTGAGGCAAACTCAAGCTGGGTGGATATTCTAGCATTCTGGGAGCGCAGATCAGAGAGCTGCTCCTGAAGCCTTTCATTCTGCTGCGTCAATGCCTTTTCACTCTCTGCACGTTCCTTCTTATAGCTGGAGAATACCTCCTGCAACTGCAGATGCACCCAGACACATTACAACCCAAATGAAAACACCACAAACAGTAAATGCTGGCCAATAAGCAGTATATACTCTGGACAGATCACTAGTACATCACTAAGCTTTAGGCACATCCTTTAAGCCAATGGTTTCTCTTGCAATGGCCAGACTACCATCTAGTGGCAGACACTCAAAACAAGAGTCTCTTGCAGGCAGTGGGTGCTTATATTAGGGGATAAGGTTAGAAATACAAGGGATGCACATTACTTCACTAGGTTTTTGACAATTAAATGAAGTGTCGAACCACAAAGATGTGAGTTGGCATGCAAATGTAGGACTGACTTGACGCAAAGTTGCTTTGGCCTCCACTGCTTCAGCAGACTCGGTTGGCATGGAGACGAGTGCAGTAGGTGTTCCTGTGGTGGGAGTGGCTGCAGGTGAGCGTCGGGGGGTGGAGGTTAGGGAGAACTCCTCAGTAGGTGTACCTTGATATAAAAACAGATGTTGAAGCTGCTGTTAACAGACATGCTTGAGTCAAAAGCTGTTAAATGTGCACTAGCCTGATGTCTGTTTAGTGTCATTTACAGACGTCACCTTGCTGAGGGAAGCTAACTCCAGTTGCCTGTGCCAGCAGAACACGGTACATGTCTCTCTGTCTCACAATGGACTCTGTCATCTTTAACTGTTGGCTGCGCTGCTCCTTCAGAAGCTCCAGCTCAACCTGTGCCTTCTCCAGACTCTGCTCCAGCTCACCACGTCTGTAACAGTTCAACTATATTAGCCATCTGACAAATCCTTAATCCAATATTACACACACTGGAAATGACCAGCTGATGTATTTACTTTACTGTTATTGTATTTTGTTATAAATTATTCTGATGTTAAAAAAAACAAAAATAAAAACTTCTTAAATACTTATGGCCAGACGCTTCAAACTCCTCCTTCTCTTGGGCATCACTGAGATCCCTCAGGGCTACGAGAAGACGCTGGTTCTGCTTCTGAAGCTCTTCCACACTGCGGAACGTCACTAAATGTTGGCTGATCACCTCTGAAGTGCTACTGACATCAGCTGAGCTCACGTCTTCCTCGTGAAGCACATGGTTTCCACGAGCCTCTTCCAGCTCAATCAGCAGGACACGTACCTGTGTTCAAATGAACAATTAGAAAATGTCACATTTCTTAGAGGTTTGGTTTCTGAAGAGGTGAAGATGGAGGAAGGAAGAAAGTCAACCCACTTGTTGAGACAGATCTGCCAGCTGCAGTTCAAACCTCTGGTTGTCCCTTTCCAAGACTGACGAGCGTTTGTTGGCCTCATCAGCCTCCCTTTGCAGACGGTGCACCTCCTAAAGCAAACACGCACAAAAAGCATACTCTTGTTAAGTTGCAAAAGATTCTGTATAAGTGCTTATATTTGATGAATGCTATACCTTCACAGCCTGCTCCAGTTTGGTAGAAAGACTGGATACAGACATCTGCATACGCTCATGCTCATCCCTTTGCCTTTTCAGGATGGGGGCTTTTGCTTCCACTTCCTGCACTATATCATCCAGGTATTTGTTGACCCGCTTGTTCTCCAAGCGCTCCAGCTGCAGTTGCTCCTGGCTCTCCACATAAGCTGTATACAGCTGAAAGGTCCAAACTTTAAATCCAACATACTCCAAAAGATATAGACAAGTAAAGAGAACTACAACTACCGGGTGTCAATGTTCAATGTTGTTTTTGTCTCAAGCAATTAACAAGCAAGAACAGCAGCAGGCGTTCAGTGACTCGCCATGTTTGCACGGAAAATAAAAGGAGGGAACGACAACCTCCAAGCATAAGAAAGCATATGTATTTATAGCAACCAATTCTTCATGTATGCAACTTCACAAAGAGCTGCACATACCTCAGTCAGCTTCATGTCAGGTTTAATCTTGGATACTGCAGTTGCTGTTGGAGACATTGTCGTTACTTGCTCCTCTGTTAACATTGATGTTATACCAACAGGGCCTGAATAGAGAAAAGGTAAATATCTTAAAATTTACTTTAAAATGTCCACAATGCAAACCAGTGTAGCTGCCCTACAAACAACTAACCTCTAAGTTTAGAACTAGACAGCAGCTCATTAGCATTGTCTAGCTCTTTCTCAAGACCTTGGATCTTTTCCTTTAATTTGGCAACAGTCATCTCTGTGGCACCATTTATCTCCTGCAAGTTCTCTTCAAGTGCCTTGTTGGCTGTGGTGGAAAATCAGAATTAGGAAAAACAGAACAACAACTCAGTCAGCAGATAAACGCATGACACCTGGTAGTTAGAATTAGGTGTTAGCCTTGCACCTTCTCCAGCCTCTTTCAGTAGCTTTTGTAACTCGTCCACTGCTCGACTCAGCTCTTCACTTTTCGCCTCAGAATCTGCTGCTGCTCCCTGCAACCACACCAGTTATGGTAAACATTAAGCGTTCCATTTAAACCTGCTGAAAAAAGCAATGGAGACAAATTTCTCCAAGCAACGTGAAGAGAATGCTTGTTTGTTCCCACTATGAAATTCAACTAAAAAAGAAACTCAACCGTGTAAATGTAATGTTTGTACACTTTAGTGGATGGTTCAGGTTTGCTTTTACAAATAGACATACCTTGTACAAATTGGAGAGTTTAATGTTGGCATTCAGCTCGCTTCTGAACTTTTCTTCCATGGCAGCTTGTTGTTCCTTGGCCTAAAAAGAGTAAAAATCGAGCCATACTTTAGATAAAACCTTTCACTTTACATTGACTTGTTTTATTCAAGTAAATGTATCAACTGTGTTTTCGGGATAATTACAACATACTTCTTTTAGCTTGCCAATCATGTCCTCACTCTGCCTCTGAAGGT
Source organism: Macropodus opercularis (assembly GCA_030770545.1). Taxonomy (NCBI): domain Eukaryota; kingdom Metazoa; phylum Chordata; class Actinopteri; order Anabantiformes; family Osphronemidae; genus Macropodus; species Macropodus opercularis. The sequence continues at coordinate 7,260,733 of CM061092.1, forward strand.
TTTCATTTGAAGTTTTCAAACTAACAACTTGCTCTTGGAGTCGGTTTAACTGGAAAGTTGAAGCAAACAAAACTGTCAACAGCCAACACAGAGTTACTGCATATATACTGGTACAAAATCAGTGAGTAAATGAAAAAGAAACGATACATGCCTCATCTTCTTTATTTTCCAGGTTGCACTTCAGTTCGAGGATCTCATTTCCCTTTTGACGAGAAAGAGACAAGAGTTCCTCACTCTTGGCTTTCAACTCCTCATTTAGCCATGATATTTGGCTATGAAGCAGCTCCTTCTCTTGTTCCATTCGCTTCTCCTTGTACTGAAATGGCAGGTTCACAAATGCAGCAAAAATGAAGGTAAGATCTGTCAAAGAACTTTGACTACAAAAACACCAAAAAATCCTCCATTTACTGACACAAGACTATCTTACTTTGATGTTGATTTCAGCAGATTCAAGCTCATCTAACTTCATCTGCAGCGTCATCTTAGAGGTGTTGACCTCCACCAACTTATCGTTGAGTTGTCTCACGTCATCTGGTGGAGCAAAACACATTACTGAGGGCTCGGCTAAAGCGACAGTAATTAAAGGTGAAAAAGCCCACAAATTTACAAATCTCAAATCAGCTTCAAGTCTCATATACCATTCAAATGCTCCACTTCCAGGGATCTCCTCTCCAGTGTTTGCACAAGTTCGCGCTTTTCTGCATCCAGTTCCTCTTTAGCTTTGGAGAGTACAGTCTACAACACAGGCATTCATTTAACAGAAGGAATTTCCAGATATATTTATAAATGTCTCATACTTTCTAAATATAACCCAAAAATTGACAACGTCAATATTATCTTCCCGGAAAAGGTCAATAAGCAAATTGATGACAAAAATTTTTAATTGCATTTCATTGCAATTAACCATCACAAGGGAAAATACAATAAATAGGAACTGCAATATGGCTAAAACTGGCTCATTACCAACATAGTTGATGGGGTTAACAAACCTGCTCTGATGACAGCTTCTCTTGGGTGGATTCATATTCCCTGTTTTTCTCATGCAAACTTTTAAGTTCCTCCTCTTAAAAAAAAAAAAAGACACAAAGGATCATGAGCAACTTGACATAACACAGAGACGCAAGATAGACAGATCCATATATATAATATTGGCCATGTAGTAGGTTCAGGTTTACCAAGCTTGGCAAACTCTTCTTTGAGTTGAAGATGCTCTTGACTCTTGGACAAAAAATCCTCCTGACACTGATTCAGTTGTTTCACCTTCTCAAAGAAATGTTGCTCTGAAAGAAAAAAAAAAGGTCATGAAACACACCACAATTTAGGAGGAAGAAATTCTTTGTTACAATTTTTAAAAGTAACCTAAGGCTAGTGTAGAAAATCATCTTTGGGCAGCTCAAGGCCCACTGAGGACCAACTATCCCTGCCCTACGCAGTGGCCTCTACCTCTGTTAAATGTTCAGTCAATCAGACTCAAAGTAACCAAAGTCATGCGCCACGTTCTGACTTTGCTACAAGCAAACTTGTCTTTTTGATTGTATGACGCTCGGCTTTATAAATATTGTATCGAACGCATCATTAAGTTTCTTGTGATTACGATTATGTTGTATTTAACTGAATCGAATTTGTGCGGTTGGTATACGACTCAATGAAGTCCAACAACGTTTGCGTTGGAGCTAAGTTAGCCAACGTTAGCATTGGTTAGCCTCACATTGTTGTTAACAGCCTGTAACTTCATATAGGTTGACTCAAATCCTCAAGTCAGTGGATAAACCACAACCAACAACGCGAGGTTAATTTGTTTGTATGTTTATGGCTAAGTGTGTTAAAGTTGGCTCAGCAACACGCTTCTCTCTGAGCAGCAAAACCAAAAACAAGCACTTCTAGCTGCTAAAACAACAAACGACTCACCGCTGTCAACTCGAAACTGTTCCTGTTGCGCTTTTAAAGAATCGATCTCATACTGCTGATCCGAAAGAAGCTTTTCCAGCTTGTCTTGAAATGTTTTCGACAATTTAGAAAGCTCAGAGCCCTCTAAGTCCTGCAGCAACAGTGCCGCCATTTCTCCCCTACAATGACGAGCTGCATGCGCAGATCGGGAATCTGTTAACGGCACTAATGCATCATGGGAAATGTATTTGTTTCATGCGGAGTTCAGCGGGTGTAGTCGTCCAATGGTGATTCAACCAGCGCTCTGATTGGCTGCTTGACTCTACCACTACCAGTCAGGTTATTTATATCATTAGAGAGAAGTAATTTTATTTATTTAAGGAATTTAATTTATTTGACAAAAATTTCAAGATATATTCTGAAGGTTTATTTGAAGCTTTTAACATCTGTTCAATAAAATAACAGCCAGCAGGTGGCGCCAACACACAGGCCTTCTACAACAGCTACAGGACGTGCTGGTGTGTGTGTACTCACACAATCAGCCATGTGCGTGCGTGTGTTTGTGCACTACTACTTCAAATCAGGGTGTAAATCTGAAAATTGTGTTTTTTGGACAGACTTGTGTTGCGCAGTCCTGGGAAGTCCATAGATGACCAAATAACAGTACAGTAAATATCACAGTAAGACACCAGCATAGGTTCAAATAGGCAGCAGCTAAAACACTGATGTTCGCTGTGATTCAAAACTTTCTAATGACACAAAAGCAGTTGATGTATTTATATGGAAGTTTTGTCATTGCTTTGATGTGTGTGTGTGTACGTGTGTGTTAGGTGACTGTAAACTGGGATTCAGTTATGGAATTTCCCATAAACTTTAAACATAAAATTGGAAATTTTTATAGTTTTTGTAGATGTACTGATTTTAGATCTGCTATTCCTACACGTTTTACGTCCTACAGGGACAACTTTACAATACTTAATACTTAATACAGTAAATTACTACAGTTTTATTTTAATAATAATGTTCATTCAATCCAATCTGTGTTTTACAGATTATAATTCAAAATATGGTCCTTTGAAATGTTACGTTTGGTCACAGCACACCTCACCTCACCGTGCCCCAGAACCATACAGGAGGTCCTTCATCCGCATTGTGATCGGGCTGTATAACAACTTAGCTAACGGCAAATGACTTTGCAAGACTTTCTTACCTTATACCAAAGATGGCTTTTTTTGTGGGAATGCCTCATTCTTTCAAATGCTTTGGGTTTCAGCTTCACATGTTTTAATTGCTTTCACTATTTCAGCTGCAGTCATTTGCTAACTGTTCCTGGTGACATATGCTCGGCAGGTATTTAGACCCTGTCTGGACCAGTTTTTGCAAATACCTCAATGGTTTATTGGTTTCATAACAAAGTTGATACCTCTGGGAGACAAAAGACCAACGGCACAAACATGAGAAGCGTTAAGGCAAAGGTTTGCTTCAGGCAACAGAACTATTTTCTTACACTTTGCTGTCACGCCTGGATATTAAGGTGTACAGTAACTTCTAGCAGCATTGCAGTGCAAACCTCTATAAATGTCATAGTGGTTGTTGTCAGCACTTGTCATGGAAGTTAAAGCATGATGACATACACCCTGCAAACTAAAGCTTCTGAAGTTGTTGAGATATTAGTCATCCTAACAAGTGGTTTCCTATTTTTACCTGTAATGCTATGAACTCAGTTAATATCTCACTGTGTCTGTCTATTTATTCAAGCAATTACTAAAGGCAGCCTAGCTTGTGAGACAAGTCCAAGACAAACCCAACGGTGCTGTGTGTGTGTGTATGCACTGTAATTCTTCAGTTACTCACGCTTATGTTCATGTCTTATCTCTTGCAGCCTTTTTGCTCTTGTATGTTTTTTGTAATAAATCTGTAGTTTTGTTGCAAATATGTAAAAATGTCGACACATGTAATAATCAGGAGCAAGTGAGCCAAGCAATAACTCAGCTCATAACTACCAGGAGGGATCTAAATAAGACATAAATAGGCTTTTAGCTATGATGGCAGCAAGTGAGCACAGTACATAGTTATGTCCTTTCCCCCACATCCGCGCTTCCATATTTGGTCCCAGGAACCAACTGCATCACAGAGCAGATTTCTACTGTCATGTCATGACATCAGCTTTGTAAAATTGTTTTTTTGTGTGGGTGAAGTAGAGCATGGCTGCTTGGCTTTCCAAGAGTCCGAGCCCAAACTGCACAACAGTTATCCAATTAGCAAAGCAGCATAAACAAAAGGGGGAATCAAAACGTCACAAATGGACCCGAGCGTCAGGTGGCCATCACGCGGGTAAACACCGAGGTAAACATTTGTTTGAGGGGAGCGATGAGTCAAATCAAGGTCTGGGGCCAGTTCCAAGAAACAAGTCCCCTGAGTTATCCCCATTACTTTGCAGAGTAAAACTGAAACACGCTCAAACCTTGACATGCAACAGCTGTACATGTAAAAACTCTGTAATCCTGCATCTTAGTGAATACATATTGAGGCGATGTTATTACTTATGTTACTTTTTGCTTACAGATAAGTCATACCGTCAGTCTGTTGCACAGCCCAGAGGCATACTCCTGTTAACCTAGTGGCAGCGTGGTGGCATGCCAGCTTGAAAAAGACCATCTGGCTCTCGCATGCCTTGATTTAGTCTAGGTCAGCAGCAAGCGACGTGGCAGACATGTTTGGGCACCGCTGAAAAGAAGGAAAACCTCTAACTAAAAAACCTTGATGTAAAAGAGGGAGCGGTATCTAAAATCTTTCACATGCCACAGTGTGAAAACGATGTGTTTCCTGCTAGAGGCAACACAAGCTACGCCAGTGGTACTGTCGAATCACACTCACATCTACAGTACTGTGCAAACATTTTAGGCAGGTGTGAAAAATGCTGTAAACAAACAATGCTTTCAGAAACATAAATAATCATTGTTTATTTTTGTCAATTTACAAAATGCAAATTGCGCGAACGAAAGAAAAATCTAAATCAAATCAATATTTGGTGTTACTACGTCAGTACTGGAAGTACTGGAAGTGTTAAATGTATGCACCATGGGTCTGAGAGTAACCCAATTTCATTTCTCTGTATGTATGCACTGTACATGTGGAAGAAACGACAATAAAGCAGTACTTGACTTGACTTGACTTGACTTGATGTCATGGCTCCCACAGAGCCCTGATCTCAACATCATCAGTGTTTCTGGGATCACATGAAGAGACAGAAGGATGTGAGAAACCCTGCATCCACAGCAGATCTGTGGTTAGTTCTCCAAGATGTTTGGAACAACCTACCAGCGAATTCCTTCAGAAACTGTGCAAGTGAACCTAGAAGAACTGCTGCTGTTTTGAAAGCAAAGGGCGGTGACACCAAACATTGACTTGATTTCAATTTCTCTTTCGTTCATTCACTGCATTTTGTTCATTTATAAGAATAAATGTTTAACACTTCCATTTTTGAAAGCGTTCTTTGTTTACAGCATTGTTTCACACCTGCCTACAACTTTTGCACAGTACTGTATATGACCAGTCTTAGCGAAATGCTGCTATTTTGTTTAAGTGTCAGATTAACCTTTTGTGTCTTTGGACACGTAAATGCACCCTGTCCACCTGCTTTAACCTTAATCCTGTAAGAGGGTTAGGGTTAGTACAGGTCTCAGGTCATCTCACAGTCTCTGATGAAGCATCACCTTCAGCAGGAGAGAAGTCTTGCTATGGTGTGTGTCATCAAATCATCAAACCTTCAGGTAATGTGAAGTCAACCACAGCAACAGGTTAAGTCAGCAGGATGACAAGTGGAAACACAATCTTATTCGTCTCACATAACATGTGGTTGGGAGGAACCAACAAAATACAATCCACTATTTTATTTCATTTTATTTATATTTTTTATTATGGAATACATGTATACTAGGATATGTTTCTTCATATTCCTGTAAACTGTTGATAGAAGATCTTAAGTAAAATCAAAACCTGACAGAGATCTCTGTGATGACTCAAGGCCTCAAGAGTCCACTTTTTTTAAAACCACACTTTTTACTTTATAATACAAACAGAAATGAGTAAAGTCTCAAAGATGACATTTTACGTATTACCGTTAAAATACTAGACACTCACGAATGTTTTTAGTTTCCAGACACTGTTTGGTCCTCCCACACTGGCTTCAGGAGCAGGGGTAGGTAGTGTTGGAACTTACATCCAGAAGATGTGTTTACACAAACATGTCCAAATCGACATGGCTTTGACCTGTTGAATCTTGGAAGCTTCTAGTGTATTTAGCTCATATTTTACTTTTGGCAAGCGTATGCCTATGAGCACCTGGAACGCAGATGTCTTTACCAACTGGGGTTTTCCTTCAAAGAGCAGTCTTCAAACACTATTGAGCTAGTGGTGATGTTTTGGTTTTTCTATTAAGCCCAAATGAATAACTTGTCTCACAAATGGTCCAAAGTCAAACATTATTGATTATTTACTCTACATCGTTTTCTTCTTCATCATCCAAGATCAGCTCTTTCTCCGGCAACAGCCCGTAGCTATTGAGAAAAGCCTCCACATCAGTGGCGAAGAACTCTTCATTTAGGTGCTGTGTGCAGGCCAGGAAGTTTCCTATTAGTTCTCCAGCTTTGTACACCAGCAGCGTGGGCAAAACGTCATCCGAGAACCGTTCAGCAGCGCCAGAAGCAACAGCGTCAATCCTGCAGAACTTTACAGTGGGGTACTCGGTGGCTAAGCAGTCGAGACAGTTGTTCAGCTGCTCGCAACCTTTGACCCCAATCTTGTAGATGTGAACAACCACCACTGTGGTGTGATGCTCCTTCTCGATAACTTCCAGGAAGGCCTCTCCACTGTCCAGGTCGTGGACGCCTTCAAACCTGGGCCCGAAGCTGAGCTTTTCATGCATCTCCTGCATGCACTGCCGTCTGTACTTCTTTAGACACCCCTCATCCTCCTCCTTCAGCAGTTCATACTCTTGGACACTCATCTATAAAAAAACACCAACAATTGTAATCCCAAATCTGATAACACAATATTCCATTAATCCATCCATTAATACAGATGCTTTCTAAATAAGTTCAAAACGTATTACCAGCTGATTTTATGCTCTAAGTTGTTGCTGGTCTGTTGCTCCAGGTTGTACAGTACCTTGCGGTTAAGGTTTGCTCTGGAATCATCTTTCGGCTTGTTAGGGGACGACATCTGTCTCAGTAGTTCTTTTTTTGCAGCAGGGAGATTTTCCTGCTCCATACTCTCCAACTTAAACCTCCTCCAGTCGTTGATGACTCCTTTTGGGCCTGTGAAGGAGGCAAACAACAGTAGGTCTTTACTTTTTCAGTTAGACTGTATGAAGGCAGGAATATTCCGAGGCAGACACAACTGAATCTTAATTGTGCAGGACCTTGTGCGCTGCTCCACAAAGCTGCATTCACAAATGTTGTGCTCAAGGCACAAATAATTATTTACATGATCATGATAATACGGCTCTCAAGCTCAGTCACTGATATTCTTGTTTGTCTGTGTCCACATTGTGTCCTGTTTTCATTAGGGATTAAAGCTTTATCTCAGCTCTATAGGAAGTGCCCTAAAAGAAAAAGAAGATTAAAGCACCGGTTAACCAGCGAAGCTGCACTGTGACCTGTGAACCTGTCTCCTACTCCATTTACAGATATTGTTCAATACAATACACTAGTACAATACTTTTATTTATATATTAATTTAATTATTTGCTGATTAATCACTAATAACTGACAGACGACCACAGACAAAGACCACCAGGTTGTAAATTCATTTCATTTGAACACCGCCTACCTGTGTGGGTTGCAGTTTCTTCCATACTGATGAGTCTGTCAGACATAGTTTTCTGTGTAGCTACCTGCAAGACAAAACAAAGAGCTAAAGGAGATCAATGTACATGGTGTCTGCACGCTAAGCATAACAGCACTTCACTTATTCAGTGAACAGAATAATCTGCAACTCTTTGTTTTGATCGGTTTTAATAAGATAACTGTGTGGCTAGTGATTTAAAATCTTTGTGCTGTGACAGAGCTGCTGGATACCTGGTGAGCTCCACCATATTTAATTAAACTAATGCAGTTTAAGAGGATTAAACTGCAACAGCTTTGTCTTGCTTGCATATACCTCACGTTTACTGCTGTAATACTCACTCAGCACAAAGTAGTATCAGACTCTATGAAAACCTAATCATGCAGTAACACAGATAAAGCAATACTGCAAATATCTTGCGTAACATTACAGATGTATCGGAAATTAAGCTGATGAATAAATGTATTCATTGTGTTCCACTTTTAATTGCTCAGCATTAATCTATAAATTGTATGACATTTTCCACCTACGGTGTCAGTGTCGGAACAAGCAGATAATGTGACGCATGTAGAGCCAGTATCTTATTGGATTAACTCATCTATCCCCAGCGTTTCAATTAGTTTAGCCTTCCTTCCTGTGTGCTGTCCCGATGCTGATCTGGCCTGATGATCTTTTTGGCGAGTTCTCTAGCTCCCAAATCCACAAGTCGAGATTTACTGCGATTAGTTTTAGCATGAGCAAATGAAGTCTTGTGTAAATGTTTCAGTTTGATGTGTTTATGTCTGCGTGGGAGGCAATAAACAGCTGACTTTCCATGATACACCCCCCCCACGCGCCCAAGGAAAAAACCCAAACAAATAATTCTTTGTGCTCTTAGCTTTTACTTTAAAATAGCACATACAAGTTAGTATATAATGGTATACGTATATTAAAAGTATTCCTTTTCTATTTCCTAATACATTATTTGGGATTAATGGTATTAATAAACTGTCAAACAGCTTCCAAAAATGCTCAAATGTAGAAACTTACAGACTACGTAAACTAACTCTTCAAACTCTCCTCCCAAGCTAAGAGGAGTCAACAGTTTTCCTTACCTCTCCCAGTCACAGTCCACTCTGTGTGTCAGTAGCGCTGGTCTACACTCGATCGCCTCACAGAGCTATCTGTTGATGGAAGGCGTCTGTGAGTGTGTGCATGCGTGTGTCTTTTCCAGCCAATAAGCTTGGTCTAATGGCGATTTCAAAAAAGACCCTATAGAGCAAACAGAAATAGAGCATAGATCCTAAGAGGATTTCTCTTCAGGAATTAGAAGCCTCTACTTGATTAAGGCCTGACTACAAACTGAGAGCGAGAGAGAGAGAGAAAGAGAGAGAGGGGGGTCATTCTTTATTTAGAAGCTTTTACCAGAAATCAAACGCATCTTCAGATTTTACAGATGACAAAAGACCCTGCTATTCAAGAGATACACACAAGGGCCACTGTTTCTTCTTCACAGTGTTATGAGCAGCACATCAAGAGTTAAACGGGCACCACATCCCGGAGATGATCTCTCGAATAAAACGACCTTGCCTGGAATCCAAAGTTCTTCGAGGCAAAGCATTTCACACGAACACCAACATATGAGAATGTTTCAAAACACAAAACACCTCCGGCTAAGAGTGGGGATGGTCTGCTCGATCATGTGCCTCTTGATCGTTCCAGCACAAAAATCACACAGTGGCCTCTTTTCTCACAGTTGAAGAAGACAGAGTAAAAACGTTTTCATTCCCTCCTGCCTTTAGTGAAATGATAGGATTCATGAATAGATGCCTATTGTCTGGTGTGTGTTTCAGTCATGTATGGATGGAGATGTTTTGAGATGCTTTACTTAAATTTACAGTATTATGCTAGTTTTTTCCAATGGAGATATGCTTTAAAACATCCTTTAATAAGTTGTAAAATATATCTGCTCCCCTTTAAAATGGAAAATGGAACATCATACTTTATAAATACAGCGCTATGTTCTACTGGGTATTAACTTGTATTTTATTCTCCATTATTTATAGATTACGTTTTCACACCCTCAAAATGGAGAGTGGTAAGACAACCAGCCATGGGCAGCCAGCCAGCAGCGAACCATGGACGCTTGAATTACCATCATAACTCCCCGACCTCTGAAGTTTGACAACACACATTTTCATTAGAGCAGCATACGGTCAGCCAAAGCCCTCAGTTGCTCCTGTTCTTTGTGTGCGGCTACATTACTCACTGTGAGTAAGTAAGTGCTGAATCAGGGTAGATTCTCTCTGCACCCACGCGATATTTGACTTCTATCCTTTGTCCGAGTGTGTGTCTGTATCCTGTGTTTATTGGCTTAGAGGATTAAGAGACTGTTTTTATTCGGCCGTGCTGAGAATGTGTGTCAAGTGTGGTGTCATTATCCTCAGTACCTCGGATGCTTAAAATGGAAAGCCACACATTATCTGAAGCCCTGTGATCTAAAAGCATCTGTCAGCAAGAGCTTAAAGTAGAGTCCAGTGTTAGTTATGTTCTGTCTGTCTGTCTGTCTGTCTGTCTGTCTGTCTGTCTGTCTGTCTGTCTGTCTGTCTGTCTGTCTGTCTGTCTGTCTGTCTGTCTATCTATCTATCTATCTATCTATCTATCTATCTATCTATCTATCTATCTATCTATCTATCTATCTATCTATCTATCTATCTATCTATCTATCTATCTATCTATCTATCCTTCTGGCGCCACTAGAGGTCATCCTTCTGCATCATTATCCAGTTTGCCAACACTTTGTATTGACGTACAGTCACTGGCTACTTTTAATGATTTGGTCATTCATTCTGTAATTGCCTGTTAACAGTGTTCCCTGTGACACTGACACACACAGTACCTTATTCCAACTAACAAACGGTCTGATGTGTCAGTGGTCTAATGAATAATTTTCCTCATCGTGCTTTGCATCATGCTTCTTCAGAGGAATAAGTTTTAAAAAGTTTTCCAGAATTATGTCAGCCGTAGGTTATAAGAGACTGCTTTGCTTTATTTTACGCACGTTGCCTACGTTCATCCGGTTTTCACATTAAATTCGGCAAAGATGAGATTATAATAATAAGATAATAATCTCTGACTTAGCAAAGGACTTTCTCAATTAGGTAGAGCAAGCAAATATGTCGTAAAGTTACTCCCAAGTGATTTCTCCTATCCTCCATGGGCCACTACCTAATCACAAAGACAAGTGAAATCCAATATACAGTTGTACAGCTTTAAAGAAACACTATGCAGGGAGTGTCTGTGAAGATTCTCAGTCATTTAGGTCACGGTTGGCATTCAGTGCTTGCTTGACTGTTTTTACTTCTTGAATAAGAACACAAAGACTAACATAAGGTGAAACAACTCCAGCTGGGATAACTACGTACGGAATGAATGAACCTGGTTGGAGACTGGGTCCAGTTCAGACCGGGGTGAAAATGAACTCTCTGGCCAGAGATTTGTTTCCCCAACCCCCTCTTTCTCACTTTTCATTGCTCACTCTTACTGTAAAATGCCACTGAGTGCAGAGCGCACTGAGTTCAAGTCAATGGGTTGAATCAAGGCAGTGGAAATTGTAAGATTGGTAGTCTTGGATAAAGTGATGGAGAAAATGGAGCAGTAGGAATCAGCAGTATGAGAGAGAAGACAGACAAATATTTTTTGTATGAATGTTATGTCTGCATGCAGGTACATCTGCAGATACTCACTGACGCTGTGGAGAAAATTAGAAACAAACCTTCAGTTTCTTTTGTGATTCATTGTGGGTAAATGTTTTCTTTCCCTAATTGCCCACTGTGCACGCGAAACTGCATGAATTTCCAAGGAGCTCTGGTGCAGATGAAGTCAACCGGTGTGTATGTGTGTGTGTGTGTGTGTTCAGGTCTATTGCATGTCAAAGAAAGTAAAGCACGGGGGTGGGGGTGGGGGTTAGGGTTAGCAAGATGACGTTTCTCCCGACCATCTCCTCTCCACCCACTCTATCAGAGCCCATTCATAAATATTACTCATCCCACTGTCACGTTGTTGTTTACGTTCTTTATGTTTGAGCTCTGATGGTGAAATCACAAATCTCTGAAGACACTGACTCGTGTCTTCGCTAAGATTGTCTTTCTCTTTAGCGTTTTATTGGACAGCAAAACTTAATTACTTTTATAATCACTATTCAGTGTCAATTATCCTAAAACACTGTGATTCCGTTGACAGATACATGAAATATAATTGTCCACTCTTAGAATAGCCGCTATTTTATATTGTAGAAGAAAAATACAGTAAACATAAAATACTTTGTATTCAGTTTGAATCAAATATGAATCAGTATAGTAGTAAGATGCTTAGTTACAATACATAAACACAAATTGTGGTTTCATAACCTCTTACATCATTAGATGTGAGTACTTCTCCTTCTGTGCTGTGACTCAGTGAGTGTTGGTGCCAATGGTGGGATCATCTACTCACTCAACGCTTTACCAGTATCTTCAACCAGCTCAAACCAGCGGAGCAGCTACTGACTGAGACGTGTGTCGTCTCAGAGTCAAAGCAATTAACTGTGACAGTAAACCCCACGTCACTACAGGATTATGTCATGTTGTTGGATGAGTCTGGGGATATTTGACATACCTCATGTTTCACAGATGATTTCACTACGTCTCAAAGCAAAACAACCCAGAGTTGTGTTGTAGTTTTTGTGAGGATGGGAAGCTTCGTCTTAGGAATTCCTTGTCAGAGGAATACTACAATTTTTCAAACTTTTTTAAAATACCAGTTCAGTCTTCCTACAACTCCACAACCGTTCTTTTTTCAAAACTTCCACCTTCACCCTTTCACCAACCACCTCCCTTTTTAAGCGGAAATGTGTTTCCATGCAGCTTTTCCACAGGATGACTCATCAGCAGCAAATAGAGCAATGGCTGCTGAAGGTTTCTATATGGTTGAAGTATTACGAAACCAAGTCAATCGCAAGGAATTCCTCCAGAAAGCACCCCAGCTGTCACCTGTAAGGACAAAATAACACGTACACATCACGAGTTACTCGAGTATATTATTGTATGAGTGGATGAGACACAAACATTAAACATGAAAAATGCGTCTATCAGTCTAAAGAAGTTGATTTGTTCGTTTATTGTCAGGCGGTAAATTGTTCAGTACCCCCCAGCACATTTTTCAACTGGGGTTTGTCAGATAATGAGTTTGTTCAGTCATTAGTATTTTGTAAACTTACTGGAATGCGCATTGTGTCCTTTCTAGAGAAAATGTTCATGTGACGTTGAAATAATATCTGTATCTCTGACACACTTTATTTTAAATGATAACATTCTAGGGAAGGCAGAGTCTCCTCAGACCCGAGTTCTAGAATTACTGGTAAAAGCAAGAGTTGCTCATGAAAGCCAACATAGTGGAGGTAGAACAAACAAATCTTCCAATATTTTCCCATTGTCACCATCTGAATCAGCAGCAGTAGAGCTTCAAAGATGAAATTGAAAGTTACAGAAAGACACACAGAAGTCACAGAAACTGACAATCTGATCACTGAGTCATGAATGGCAGGCAGCTGCGCTACAGAGCCGACATCAAATAAGCTGCTTCTGTATCGGACTGAACGTACTACGGAGCTGCAGACAATCTAAATCAGCACTGAACGTTGTGGCCATATAGATTATAATGATGAAAACAATTTGAACTGGACTGAATGAAAGGAGTCTTTACTGCTGTTCTCTTTAATCATTAATGTTCTAGATTCACCTTTACAATGTAGATAAACTTAAGTCTTTCAGCATTATAGTCATTGGGAGAGGTTTAGGACTTAGTGGGAACCAATGAGTAAATATGTGAAAGTATTTGAACACATCTGTGACACACAAAGTTTTATATTGTGTTAGAGTTTCTTCATGTTTTAGAGTAAGATTCAACCTTTCACCTATATTTCCCTATGATATTCGTAACACTGTGCTCTGTTACAGGTAGGATGAGGTGTGACATTGTTGCTGCTGATCTAAAGATGTACCTGTGTGAGCTACATTCAGACGCTTGTATGCCAACATGGACACATCCGTCTGAGCAACATTAGGAAGTGTTTTAGCACAGATGACAGTTTTTACCTGTAACTGGACTTGTTGTGACAACACAAAGTACAAAGATTACAAATGTCATGGAAACAACTTTGTGGAAGGTCACACTAAGACTTTGAACTATAAATGTAGAGTGTCAGACGTCTTCTTAGATCATTCTGTAACAGTTCGGCCATCCAACCGCTGGAGGGCGCTGTGGTTCCGCTTTCTTCTTCTTTGTTTTCTGTTTGTCCACTTCCGGGTTTTCCATTTCCTGTTTGGGTTCATTATTGATTTCACCTGTCGGTTATTTCCTGTTAGTTTGTATTTAGGTTCCCCCGTGTGTCTTTGTCTTTGCTGGCTGGTTGTAGTGTTACCTGATTTGGATTGGTTTGTGTAGTAAGTGTTACTTGGTATCTTGTATTTGTTATTGAGGTCTGTTGGATCTGTGTCTTGTATCTGTTATTTAGTATTTTGATCTTGCTTGGTACTCAGTTCTGTGCAGTGTTAAAGTTTGTAGTCTCCCGTGTTTGTGTTCTGTCCGTGTGTGTTGTTTTCCTTTAAATTAAAATATTAGTTCATCGTCCACCTGTGTCTCTGGGTCGTGCAATTGGGTCCTTCCCTTGTTAGTGTGGGCACAGGCTCTAGGTCGAGCAGCCCTTTTGTATTCGAGTCTTGTGAATGGAGAATTAGGCTCTAGGTTGAGCTCCCCCCATCTTGTTAGTTTGGCGTCACCCAGTGGTGAAGGTAGTACCAGGGACTCAGGCGTTCCTACCCCTGGTACTCTAGTGCAGGGGTGGCAAACACCCGGCTCTCGAGCCGCATGCGGCTCCCGGCCAAAATGAATGCGGCTCTTTGCCTCTTATTATTTTCTATACTGTGGCTCTTTGCCAAGTTTGGATTTTGTTATGCTGCTTCTGAGGAGAGATCTCCGAGCGCGTAGTCCCGCCCCCAGGCTTTTTACCCTCACTCAAAATGGCTAAATGCAAAGCTAAACGAAAATATGAAGATGAACACAGGACATTGTTGGAAGAATGGGAAGATGCTTTCTTCTTTATTGAACGGAATGGGAAAGCGCTGTGTGTAATATGCAATAGTATGATATCACATTTCAAGGCTTCAAATCTTCAGCGTCATTTTAGCAAGCAAAAAGTGAGCACCTTGAAAAGCCAGGTAAAAAGACAGTCTCAAATGTTTCAGCAATTAACCAAGCATGGAGAAACCGTGACCCTTGCATCCTATAAAGTGGCGTGGAACATTGCCCGTGCTAAAAAAAAACAATACAATGAGGGGGAGTTTCTAAAACAGTGTTTTGCGGATGTAATTGAAACCTTGGCTCCAGACAATAAAAAAACTCAAAGACTCCATCAATGATCTCCAGCTGTCACGGCACACAGTTGAAACCAGAATAGCAGACATAAATAATGTGATTGAGTCAGATCTACACGCAGACTTGAACGCATGTGCTTATTTTAGTGTTGCATTAGACGAGTCATGCGACATACAAGACAAGCCACAGTTGTGCAATATTTGCACGAATGGTTTCTGAGGACTGCGTGATTAAAGAAGAGCTTCTCGACATTGTCGCATTAAAAGACAGAACTCGCGGTACTGACATAAAAGAGGCAATGACTGCCGTTTTTAAAAAAGCAAATATGTCTTTTGAAAAACTCACCGCAATAGTCCACTGCATCATCCATCGTGAGCAACTTGTGTCCAAAACACTGAATTTAGATCACGTTATGAAGCCTGTGATGGAGATTGTGAACTACATCCGTACGCACGCCCTTAATCACCGGCAATTCAAGAACCTCATTGCAGAACTTGACGCAGACTTGCCCGGTGACCTGCCACTGCACAGCGCAGTGAGATGGCTCTCAAGAGGCAAAGTAGTTTCGTGCTTTTTTGAGCTTTTGGAAACAGTAAAATTGTTTATGGCAGAGAAGAACAAAACGTATCCTCTGCTTTCAGACCCCGAGTGGCTTATGGATTTGGCATTTTTAGTGGACATGCTTTCACACTTGGATAAACTAAACGTGGACCTGCAGGGGAAATTAAAAACTCTTCCTGAGCTGACACAAAGTGTATTCTCCTGTGTAAACAAGTTGAAGCTTTTAAAAGCACACATTCAAAACAGCAATCTATCCCATTTTCTTTGCGCAGCACCCTGCAGAAGACCGGTGTTAAAACAGATATAGCTGGATACGTGAAACAACTTACACAACTGCAAGAGAAGTTTACTTTGCGATTTGAGGACTTGGACCAAAAAAGACCACAGATCACTTTTCTCATCGACCCGTTTAATGCTGACACCGACTGCCTGAAAACCCCACTTGTTACGTTTTGGAGAGCTGTGCCAACTGAAAAATACCCGTGTGTAAAAAGAGCCGCTCTCAAGCTGCTGTCTATGTTCTCGTCAACATACGTCTGTGAGAAGCTGTTTTCTACTTTGAAACACGTGAAATCAAAGCACAGGTCCATTCTGACTGACACTCATGTAAAGGAACTGCTCCGAGTGGCTACAACTGAATACAAACCTGATTTGCAGAAGATTACTGAAAACAAAAGATGCCAGAAATCCCACAGATTATTATCCCATCACTCCAACAAGGTAACAAAAAACTCCTGACTGAGCATGTTATATTATGTGTTTAATATATTATTGTTAAAATTATATGCTTTTGTGTCAGTGTTTGTCTGTTTTGGCAGGTCACTGCGTGGTGTGGCTCACTGACTCTCACAGTTTAAAATTTTGGCTCTTTTTGTCGAACTTGTTCGCCACCGCTGCTCTAGTCAGTCTAGTTTAGTAAGTGAGTTCGTAACAGAACCAGCCAGCCACTAAAGGACCCAGCCAACTCAGTGTTCTTCAGTGTTTGTGGGGGTCGTTGTTTGTTTGAGTGTCTTTGTGTTCTAATTTGGTCAGTTTGTTTGTGCTTGGTGGACTTTGTTTTGTTGTTTTGGACGGAACATGCAGTTCCCTGCAGTCAGACTGTCTCCGGGCCTCCCAGGTATACTCGTGGGACTCATAGGTCACGCCACTAGTGACACTGATTTGCAGGCCCGACAGCAGGCCTGCACTGACTGCCTGAACTTGGTTTTGGACATTGGTGAACTTTGGTTGAGGCCTGGCACGGGAGACTTATACAGAGACCTTTACTTCCTCCAGGAGGAATTAAACAGGGCGGCAAAGAATCCGCCTTCTCCAGCCGTGTTACAGCCATCCGGTGACACTACGTCTCCTGCTCCACCCTCATCCACCTACAACTCTCCTGACCTTCATACCCCGTTTAGTGACTAGACTCGTTTAGTGTTTTGTCCACTCCAGATTCACCTCCAGCCTTTAGTTTTTGTTCGCCTATGTCTTGTTTTGATTTAGATCAGCGGTCACTAACAGGCGGACCGCGGTCCGGATCCGGACCCAGAAGCTGTCCCATACGGACCCGGAGCTACAGACCAAACGGAACGTTTTGATTCAGAATCTAGCGGAGCACTTTACTTTTATTCGGCGCGGCTATTGTGATCTTTACGGTAGTTATTTGGTGACGGCCAATTGAATGTGCGTTAACCACGTGACTTCACTTGGCCAATCGATTCTGTGGATCACAGGCGCTAAATTTTGCGACGCAACAGCACCTGCAGCTAAAAGAAAGTTCGAGGTTGCAAAGGAATTAACAAACACATACGGCGATAACAGTTGCGTGTAGCTAGCGACAACAAAGGGAGAGACAGACGATAGAAGCTACAAAAGCTGAAAAACAGACACAAGGGTTGGATCAAACGGCCGCAGACAGACGATACCTCCCAGCACTGAGTCCTGTACGTGGGTTAAATATATGAGGGGAAGAAGATGAGCCTCCAAAACTGTTCAGTTGTTAGGATATGTTCAGGTTTTTTACCAGTTAAATTGGTTGAGACTTTTGATTCAAATTGTAAAATATTTTTTTTATACCTTTCCTTTATTTCCTTTAAGTTAAGCTCTTATTTGAACATTTGTGTTCTTGCTTATTTTGAAAATCAGCCCTGCTTTTATTTCATGAATTAGATTACATTGTAAATATATGTTCAGTTGGAGTTTCAGTTTGTCAAAAGGTTTTTGAATTGTACTGAATTAATTTGATTTGACAGTGAAGAACTGATTACATGCAGGCTACTTAATATATCACAGTAAATAGTTAGACATTATAATCTTCTGGACCTTTGCTTCCAAAAAATGTGCGTAACCGGACCTCTTTAAATTTTAGTTGAATACCCCTGATTTAGATTATGTTTCTAGTATTGTTAGGTCCCCTTCACGCCGGCGCTCCAGGAGGAGAATGCTGGTGGCTAATAGGCGGGAGTGGAGGACTGAGGTCCTTGCTCCCCCCCCCCCCGGTATCCTCTGGACGAGATACCGGAGCCCGTGGTTCAGCGGTGGGATACCGCCCCCACGGGAAGTCCTCCTGAACTAACCCTGGAGTCTCAGGGGATGGTCACCCCTGCATCGACTCCAGTCCCGGAGTTTGGTTCCTGCCCCGCGACATCGGGAGTCGACATCGTGGCCCACAGCACCAACTCCAGCACCCCGGCGCCTCAAGGTGGAGTATTGTTTTCCTAATCCCTGTGAATGCTGATAGCATGGTTTGTTTTTCAAATCTTTATTATTATTAATCCGTACACTTTACGGCATCTAACTCCGGCCGCACCGTTTGAGCTATAGGAACCGTTCAACTATCAAAATATTCAGCTTTTTCGGGACTCGAGTGCTTCCATTTTGCTTATTGATACAATTTATACTTTTTGAAATATTAAGCTGTTTTCAACATTTTTTCCCCATTGAAAATGAATGGAAACTGGTATAGACCAATTGGACTCTCACGCAGGAGACTCCGGTTCAAATCCCACTGAGGGCATCCAGCTCATTCAAACAACATGTTCTTCTCTTCTAGTCCTCCAGCTTTGCTTCTTTTGAGCTATTCAGTAGTGTAGTGGTTAAGCAACTGCTTCCTGCTGTGGGAACCCTGAGTTCAAATCCCATTCTGGGCATGATGTATGACTAAGATGATTGACATTTTAAAACTAACATTATTACTCTTGTAATTATAATGCTTTTGAACTAAACTTTTACCACTTTTATCAATCTATTTCAACTTTCTTCAACTCCTTCAACTTCTGCAAACATCATGGCGTTATTCCTATTCTTCTATGTTTTAACTGCTTCAGCTGTTTCATATTAACTTGTCAGAAGTGTAGTACTATTTCAAAGTATTTCTGCATTTTTAATGCTTTTAAACTGCACTTTTATCAATATATTTCAACTTTATTCTTTTAAAATCCAGCCTTTTCTGCTTAAGCCTCTCATGTACACAATATATTGTACAGACCCTTTTACTGGTTTCTGCAACAATGTTTGATGTGCTTAACATTCACGTTTTATAGAAATAGTTGTCAACACCCTAACTGAAACTGCTGTGACAAGAAATGACCTTCACACTGCATGGCAAGCTAATGACATCTAAAGCAAGCTGTTTGGGCTTTGATGGTTAGCATATTGTGTAATGTGCTAATTGTTGGTCCACCAATCAGCCGATATCACCTGATGGTGTTGTCAAAACTGCTTGCAATCTATATGAGACCTGCTTCAGCTGTTTCATATTAAGTTGTCACTAGTGAAGTGGATAAGCAACTGCTCTCTGCTCTAGGAATCTTAAGTTCAAATCCAACTGTGGGCATGCTATAAAAGTAAGCAATTTTAGCAATGTATTTCAAATTTGTTCAACTCTTTCTACTTCTACTTTTAACTTCTCCTATGGTCCTCTAGCTATTTGTCCTGTGAGCTGCTCAATAGTGTAGTGGTTAAGTGATTGTCCTCTGCTGTGGGAATCTTGAGTTCAATTCCTGCTCATGGCAAAAAAAGTCACATTTTTTATTCTTTTAAATTGCACTTTTATCAATATATTTGTTTCAGCTTCTACAAACACTTGCTAACTGGGCACATGGCAAAACCGAAAGACCGACAAATTTCGCCGTATTTGTCTCGTAGTGGCGGGAGTGGCCGCCATTAATTTGCCTGGCTCGCGAGACAGAAAAGACACATTTGAGCGTTTTGAACTCGCTGTAAATTCAACAATTGTCAATCTTTCGACATGAAACTCACACAGGTTGTAGATTAAAGTCTCGACTTTCATTTGATGTGGTGGTCTTTGTGATTACTTACTTTCGCCGCTACGAACCCGTTTAGCGGGCTTCGTTTCTATCGTTTCATAGCCACAGCTGCTGCTGCTATCAGCCTCTTATAGACCTTCGCGAGCTTATACTATAAGCAGCTCAGTTCAAACCCCAGTCGAGGCAACTGTCTTCATACTGATGTTTGTTATCAGCACATTGAACCTGCATGTTCTGCTTGTTGTAACAAAGCTTTTAAAGCTTCAGGAAAGTCTTGCAAAATTCAATCAACACATCTCAGGGGTTATCTATACTTGTACTGTGTAAATCAACTCACCTGTGTTTTATTAAATTATTTAATTATTAATACTTAATATTTTTTCATTATGCTTTATTTTGAAATTTAAGACTTTTAACTTGTTCTGGACCTGTACAACCCTATCCTATCCACTTCTATTTTTCTTAAAGTACTTTTAAGAACGTTTTAAACTCTCGAGCTACAGTTAGCAGTTATTGCGAATACATTCAGCATAAAGCATTCACAGTGCATTTTCTTATGGAAATGCTTTTCTAGTTTAGTGAGTGAGTTCGTAACAGAACCAGCCAGCCACTAAAGGACCCAGCCGACTCAGTGTTCAGTGTTTGTGGGGGTCGTTGTTTGTTTGAGTGTCTTTGTGTTCTAATTTGGTGAATTTGTTTGTGCTTGGTGGACTTTGTTTTGTTTGACTACTCTATGTTAGTTTTGGACGGAACATGCAGTTCCCTGCAGTCAGACCGTCTCCGGGTCTCCCAGGTATACTCGTGGGACTCATAGGTCACGCCACTAGTGACACTGATTTTCAGGCCCGACAGCAGGCCTGCACGGACTGCCTGAACTTGGTTTTGGACATTGGTGAACTTTGGTTGAGGCCTGGCACGGGAGACTTATACAGAGACCTTTACTTTATATGATCTGTGTTCTGTCTACCATCTTATCATAACCTGTCTGCTCTGGTGCAGGTCACAGTCAAAGGAACAAACAATCAGTCAACAAGCAACATATTAATAAATAGTTGAGATAAATACATGAACCCGTTAAGAGAAATCAGGCAATTGTTAATGTATTATGATGGTTCCAGTTCATCTGCCACAAAACTACTACATCTATATAACACACAAGCAACACTTAGAGTGCCATCAACTAATTGCTAATCTATCAGTCAATCAATATATTAATTGACTATCACTAATGTTTTTCACATCAACAAAAGATTTCTAATCTGTTTTCCTCTCAATAAAACTATGGTCTAACTATGTCTATTGAGCCATGGAAGAAGGTTGAACGCTAAAGGAAACGGAGGTAAAGCACATTTAGTCTTTGCAGACCGTGACTAAAGACTTCCACAGTTGCAACTCAATAACCGGTGCTGGTGCCAGGAAGCACGTGGACGAGCTCTGAAATCAGTCCTTCACTGATTGACTAAAATAAGACAGCAGAATAGTTTGATTACTATTTAAAAGTCAAAGTCATGATGTAATCAGATTTGCGTCATAAATGGTGACTGGATAGTTTTACTCAGTACTACGGACAGCGCTGCGAGACACAGCAGACATTAGACAGCGTGATCCTTATAAAAGCCGGTTAGTCATCTAATGTAACACATGGAAACACAATTCATGTTAGGGAGACGATCACCAGTGTGAACATTGTGAATGGGTGTAGAACTAAACTGCGCTGTTTCCTTTTGACATTTTCTGAAAATGTGAAGCACCTGTTAACTGAACTTGACCGAGATGATGTAATTCATGAATGAGTCATGTGACGATATGGTCAAAAATATTTTTTCTTTCTCTTTACATTTCTCATTTCAAGAATCAGTTCTTCATTTGACGCAACCATCAAACAGGCTACAAACATCTGAAGACGTTGTGTTTTGTGTGTGACCGTTTATTCTAGGTGTCTACGTTTAGGGACTGCATTCATCACAGACCATTATCGTGGTAGCATATCTTCAAACAAATAAATTAGCTTCTTTCTTGTGTGACGTCATGTGGTTTCACACAACAACTATATCTAGTGTAGAGAACTAGAAGCCAGTAGAAACAAGACAAAGGCTTCTTGTATAAAGGTGAGCATCTCCTGGACTGCATCGTAGGTGAAAAAGTTGTCCTGTGCTCCATGTCAATTCACTGTAGTAATTTTGGGTTGACTCTTGTGGATATAGCGTCTTTCTGTTTCATGGAGATTGCAACACTTCCACAAAATGTGTTTTTCCAGATGCACACTTCTTCTCCTGGCTACTACTGCGGCTCGGTGTTCTCAGAAATGCCAACATGCCTAAACACAGCGTTAACTCTTCTGAGAACACCACTCACTGGTAGCTGAAGGTTTTTCTCAGTACTGCTCTCCTTCGTGACTTTGACAACTCACACAACAAAACACTTTTCTTCCAGTGAAGTAGAAACACAAAGAACTGGAAGTGACGACAGAATACGTTTCTAATTAATGTAGGATCCTGTGTGCAAGTCACATTTCCAGTTTAAATGTGTAATTTAGTATGTCAGCGCAAACCTACTGTGTGCGTTCTCTGGTAGTTACATGTTGCTCTCAAAACCAGTTGAGATCCTTTCTTTCCACCACTTAGACTCGACCTTTGATTAGATAAAGTTACCTACCTGTAAAGAATGTGTGTGAAAGGCCAGTGTCTGAATTTCTACACGCGTACAAAGACACACAGACACAAAGTTTTTGCTGGTTGAGGACACCAATGAATTTGTTCTGCCAAATTTCTTCCTTATGTAACCAGGCAGGGATGAAATGGGAGTGTAGTGAGGAACAAATCCACTGGTTAATTGTCAGTCACATACTGTAACCATTCAGCTGACTGGGTTTTTAACGTTCAGGGTTAGTATTTTGTAGTTTATTATGTTTATAGTTTACAGCTGCTCCACATTTGTATCCTTTGCTCGACATAAACGCTTCTCATTGGTCACATCACACCAGAAGCGTTTACGTCGAGCAGAAGAGCAGGAAGAGGATGAATAAAAGTTAAACGTGGAGAAGAATGACCTACAGGGTCTGTGTTAGTAACTGAGTGCTCCAGACACCTTATTACAACATCGACATACTTTCAAGACGCCTGGTGAAATCACAGGTAATTATCAAGTAGGTTTTAGGAGGTTAGTCATTAGAGGGATCTGTGAGAAAGAGGCTGTAGCAACACCGATACCAAAGCCTGTGAATGACACGTGCAACAAGTATGTCAATATTTAAATGCTTTCCTGCCAGCTATTCACTAGACATATACGCCTTACTTGCCAGGTCCAGAAATAGATTCGACTGATTTCTTTATTTTGTCCCATTTGTAAATCATGGGTGCTACGCATCACGTGTCAGCTACAAATGCATGTAAATGTGTGCGTGTGAGAGACAGATACACTGTCCCCAGCAGCCGTATTTCTGAGAATAAGACGGGAGTAAAATCCCTCATGTCTCTGGGAGTTAAACTTGGAACTACTGTAGAAGAATTAGTCCAGGTTAGTGTAAGACTGACTGCAGGAGGGAAACGGTGACCATTTGTGTGTCCACAGTTAGAATAAAACCTGTGCTGCAGGAGCTGCTGAGTAAAAACCACTATAAAGGCAGCTTATGTTATTTGTTTAGCCCATACACGAAAGGAAATGCAAAAATTTGGTGTCGGTTTCTTCCCGCTCCTAAAGCAGGTTGTGCCAACAACTCCAAGCGCAAAAACTAAAAAGTGACTCATCATAACAGCTAAAACACCTGAAAACCCGAAAGGTCAAACTGGCTCACATGTTGGAAGCGTGTCAAACATTTGGGCCAGTGCGAACATGAAAAAGGGCTTTTAAATAAATACAGGAAATGTCAGGCAGCCTAAAAGAAAGAACTGAAAGATTTGCATTGTGAGTGTACGCCTTTATGTCGCTCCTCGTGTTCGACGCCAGCACCTGTAGGCCTGTGCAGGCAACAGATCCTGAAAAGCCAAGAAACATTGATTTTTGGTTAATATGTTTTCCACATGGCCACAGATAAAGGCAGACAAAGAGGCTCCACACTGTTTAATTGCTCTGCTATTTATGACATCGAGTGAACTGCAAACTGAACTGGTTCAAAAGCTTCAGTTGAAATACCAGCGTTTCAGGTTCCGAGGGACAGATGGTTATCAGATTAATGACTGATCTGAGAGCAGTGTTTAATAAACAAAGATGTAACACCTGTGGTATGTGATTTCATGTATGTGTCTACTTCTTTAGGCCCCATATGTGTTTGTACAGCGTGTGACTGCGAAGTGCGTGTGTTGGACGTGAATTAATATGATGTGCTATGACGTCATGTTTCTGGTGATTCCTAACCGTTTAACAGCTGTTGTGTGTGGGTTGTTGTCATCCTGTCGTGTTGTGCTGTGGGATCTTCACCTCCGGTCTGACCATAAAAGGCTGTCAGATACCACAGGTAGTTTCTGTCTGCTTTGTAACGTGCGCGTTCTCTGTGCCCTTCCTTCCTTGTTTGGACTAGGAACACTCTCCCCTTCTTCTACGTATCATTTTATTCTTAACATCCTTCCACAGTTTACAGATGTTTAGATGACACACAGGTCAATATCTTCTTTATTTACAGCTGAGGAGCCTTTAAGCAGAACTGTCAGCCTAAAATACAGAAATGTTATATATCATTCACTAAACATGTCTTAGTCAGAATAATGTGGTGGCAGAAAACAGGCCTTAGTGAGCCACCATGGTTCAGGCTTCACAGTGCATTCTGGCCTGAACCCTGCAGATGTCATCAACTGTCTAGCAGTTGTCCACCTGAATCAATAAAGTCATAACATTTTTATTTTTAATTGCAGTCTTTAAACAGTCTTTTACTATATTCTATGAAACCACCCTAATCTTCCTGCTAGACAGGATTATTCTTACAACCACATACAAAGGTCTTGGTCATAATGTTACAAAAATACAATAGAAACCAAAAGCAAACTTGTTCCTGTACATCAGGCTTTCATGAAAATTTCCCGCTCTCATCCCATCAGTATCGCTTGAGCACACAAGCAAACAATGATGCCCACATGACTTCACAGTACAACAAAAGCCATGAAACAACAAAAGTGACGGGTCAGACAATGATTTTTCTAAACTGCAACTGAGACAACTGATGAGTATTGTATTAGTAAAAGAATCACAATCCTAATCCGTTTTTCAGTAAAAGGATTAAACACGGTTTTGCTTTCTCCAGGGTGAGAACTGGTAGAAGCATCGTTGACCTTTAGTATTTTTTGCTGAACACAAACATTTAGTTTATTTTTTATTTTTTAGAATTATACATCCGATTGAATCGTTTACCGTGTATGGTACGTTATATATTGAGATCACCAATTACCAAACAGACAAAGAAAACAATGTGAATGAAAACCAGCTTCCATTCATGTGCAGAGGCAGCAGGTGCCAGTTTTGAGATGACCCCAGTCCCCGCCACCTGCAAGACATCACGTAACTCTGGTCTTTAATCACAACCTCTGTGCCAGGTCTGGATCCAGAGAGGTCCAGAAGCGGTCAGAGGGAAAACACACACTGAGGTCTCCTGATCTACGCCCACACCAGAGTCCACAGCCTGCTCAAGCTCATTAGACCAGCACAAAGCGAGATGTGTTCCCCCTGCTCGATCTCATAGATCAGGGATTGAGCACGCCACACATTTATGCATAATAGAATAATAACAATACGATGGATGGTTGTGAGGAAAACAAATAATACGGCTCACAGTTAGGTCATTTTCATGCCATGATTGGTCAAGTTCCTCCGACGGGGAATCCTGCTGCCAGTTCTTAGGGATTTCGTGGTGCATGTGGGGTTTGTTGTGTGTGTTTAAAACTCTAGGCTCTGGCACGAGCTGAGAGAATAAATGTGTGCTCTGCATCACTTGTGAGAAATGTGTGAATGGAGGGGAAGGTTAAGCTTGATTGTGTTTAAAGTGGACAGCGCTCTGTGGCCTGACTCACCACTCTGTGCCGCAAGTCACGTCAGCTTTCCTTCCACCGTGCTTGTTTTGGAAAGTAGCGCTGCCAGCCTATAGTTTCCTTTAAGTGGCTCACACCTCATATACAATAAGAAATCTTTCCTGGCAAACGAATTCACCATTGGAACTGCATGCGGTAGAATCATTTGAGGACACTGTTTCATTGCCTCAGGAATATGGACTGATGCATTTTTCTTTTAATTAACAGACGTGAGGAAGTGGGAAGGATTTAGTGGGAAATTTGACATCACCTGACTGAACACACCACAGCTTGAACCAGAGGCTCGTGCCCAGATTTCAGACCTCAGTCATGTTAATACACGTTTTATGTGATGTGATCAAAAGTGAAAGCTGTTCACCTTCCTGAATTACACTGGTGTGCATGTAGACACGAGAAATCACTAAGGGAACGTGAGGGAAGATTAAAACAGCAACTTGACACTCACTTTTACTTTTGGACGTTAGACATGTCCATGTGAATATTCTCATAGTTCATCTGTGTAATATCTGTCAATATCGGACTTGCAGACAGATTATTTTTCTATTTTTACAAAGGAATTATCTTTTTTTAAAAGTTTTTTTCTTGTTAATCATTGACTGCCTTTGAATGCCTGTATGAAAATGTCTGCTTGTTATTTTAAATGAATGTGAAGTGAAAATGATTACTGAAAAGGATGCATCATTTAATTTCATTTATTATTGTCTGTTTTGCAATTCACAACATAAACACAGAATTACTAATGTGGTGTTCTACCCAACACAGAGTAATTGTACCAATACTGAAAGAGGAACATAAATTACCAATCAATAAAAAAAGACTGATGAGTCATCATGTAGTGTGTAACAGATTACAGGGACATACAACTACAGGAACATTATGGAAGAAGAGTGTAAAGCACCCAGTTCTGAATAAAACTCTTAACTAAAATTCAAGTATCCAGCTGCAGTCATTGAGGCCATTACTAAAAAAATAAATTATAATACAATTCATCTTTCAATAAATAATCAGAATGCATATCTTTTTTTTTTTTTTACATTTCAGTGTTACTCTATAAATATAAATTACCAATAAATACAAAATAAATTAATATTCAAAAATTAATATACATATTTAATACCTAATGATATAAAGAATTAGAGCTCAGTAGTCCTTTCCTTTAAAATTACTGTGGGGTTGATGTCACTGCCTCGTGAGTGGGACGTGCTGGAGTTGATGATGGTGGAGCCCGTCTCTTTAACGTTAGACACGTAAAAGGACGCCATGGGACAAGGGCCCCGCACATTATCGCAGATGAGCTTCTGCAGGGAGGCGGTGTTGACTATTTCAAAGCCCACGGTGCCCCCGAAGGTGCTGGGCTTCCAGTATTCCGGGGAGCAGATGGGGTTTCCCATCAAGCCCTTGAGGGAGAAAGGGGCCCCCATCTCCACCATGGTCTCCCCGAATATGGCGTTAGTCCGGGGTTTCTCCACCAGCAGGCCTGGGTACAGCTCCACGGCGTCGACGTGTCCGTACATCTCTTCCAGCAGCGCCGCCATTTCTGTGTCTCCTGAGCAACAGGCAGGAAAACAGCTTTGTTAGGTCTTTGCTGGCTGCTAGTCCAAACATGAGCCTTACGCTTTGTCTGGTTCGAGTCCAGCGCGTTAGATAAAAAAAAAATATGTCTCTGCTTGCCTTTACCTAATTCTTCCCCATCTCATCTCTCACAGGCATTCAGAAACCTCTTTACTCATGTGTTAGTGTTAGTTTTAGAGTCAACATTAAATCCTGTGGAATTTAAATCGCCTCCTCTGAAGCGAGAGATCTCTTGTATATTTATGTCTCCCTCTCTGTGATGACAATCTGGTTACACAATCTCAAGATGAAATGAACATCTGGGTTTTGCAGTCACGGAAATAAGTTCCTAAGCTACAGGAAACAAAACCGGTGCTCAGGTTCCTTAATAAATAGTAATCTATGACATGGCTGTGATCTTATGATCTATATCCAGTGGGTGTATGCTTCAAGACGATATTCAAGTCCTGCAGTCCATTCGTGACAATACTATACTCAATACTGCAGAGATACTTTCCTTTTCACGTCACATGGGTTATAATTAAACGAACCCTGCTACGTGCAACTATTAGATCTTATCTTGACTTTGTCTCACCTGTCAGGTCTTCGAAAGAGCTGTAAGGCTTCATGGAGAATCGCTTCCTGTAGGCGTTCAAAGACTGGTAACGCATTTCTCTGCTGTGCTCGATAGACTTCATGGCCACGTAGAGAATAGCTCCTGGGACATTTCTGCCACCAGCAACCTGAAAAAAAAAAAAGAATAGAAAAATGATTATATGGCTTTACAACCAACATACTAAAGATAGTTGTTATGATTACAGCCTGGTACAGGAACACCAGGAGTTCTTACCCGTCCTGCTATCTGCTTGGTAAATGCCTCCACCAGGCTGTTGATGCCATGTTCGGTCACCACAGACGTGTTGAAGACAAACTGTTTGTAGCTGTATTCTTTCTCCTCGATGTGGAAAGTATCGGGCATCAGCGGGTGCCAGTGGTACAGGGTGTTGAACTCGGATGCAATGCGGTTCTGGTACTGGAAACGCTGGTTGAAGAGCAGTTCGGGATCAAACTTGAGCTTGAAGTGGTAGCCACTCAGATGCTGCACATAGTCTTCAATGACGATCTTGATGGTCTCACCTAGAGGATAAATGATTTCATATGTTATACGAAGGAGGTAAAATATTTTTCTTGTTTGTTACATCAATTCAAATTGTCTATATAGCTGCAGCGACGCTGAACTCACCAATTAGGATGAGCCGTGTGGTCTGGAAGAGTCTTTCGTCATCCCAATAGGGATGGACTTCCTTCAGCACGTCGCACACACGGTTGTGCTCCCGCAGCCAAATGGTGGCGTACATCATGAGACCCGGGACCAGGCCGAACGCCTCGTGGCCCACTGCGAAGCGGTGAGATTCAGGCACGTGTGGTGGGTAAAACATTTCAACATCGACTTCCTTTGCTGTTGGGGGATACATCTCTCCGTCCAGGACCTGCAGAGTTGCACAAGAGAGGAAGCAGCTATTACAAAATGTCTTCTGCAAGATGCGTGTGTCTGTGCAGCCGTAGCAGCTGTCCTTGCTCATACCTGATACTTCAGCTTGCCATCCTTCAACAGCCTGAGCTTGTGTTGCCTCTCCAGGGTGTCTCCATAAACGTGGCTGAGGTCCACCTGAAAACATCAACGTCATTAATATGATTAGTATTTTTAATCAGTGTGGCATTTAGACAAGTGCTCGTTTTCCCCAGTCGTTGTACAATCTGCCGTACTCACCCCATGACCTTTGGAAAGCGTGAACGCTGGCCCCCTCTTAAAATCACTTTTGAAGAACTGGTGCGTGAAGTGCTGAGCGAAGAACGCAAACATCAGGCTAGTTCCCTGTGGGTCTGGGATGAACTGTCTCCTCATCAGGACCTTCTCCGCCAGAACCTTCACATCAGGCAGCTCCTTCTTACCTAGAAGAAACAGGAACGTCACAATAAATATACAACCAAATTTGATGTGAAATGTTTTCCACTCTCATTTCCACCCAACAAATACTTCACCATGAAATGGGGCAAAGATGCCGTTGCTCTATATTCAAGAATCTGAGAAAACTGGTTTTCCGAAGGCAATGAAAGGACTCACCTGCTACTCCCATGGGGGTTGGGCAATCCTTAGGCACAGGGGGGAGAGTGCGCGTGTAGTAGGAAAGGTTAGAGTAGGCTTCCCAGCTCTTGTATTCATAATCTGCATTGTAAGTTGGAGGACTATCAATCAAGTGGGATCGAGCTAGAAGGAGGAAAAACACATTTCATTATTAGCATTATCACAACAGCTGCTTCTCTCTAACTTGCCGCACTGATCCGCTGTTTGTTTGTTTTTTTTTATATAAGGAGGCTTCCAGCCCATCACTTACATGTCAACACATATCTCATGATGGCATCTCGAAGAAATGAAATGTTGTTGATGATGTTCCAGAAACCCTTGAAGTGGGTGAGAAGG
Organism: Macropodus opercularis; assembly: GCA_030770545.1. Taxonomy (NCBI): domain Eukaryota; kingdom Metazoa; phylum Chordata; class Actinopteri; order Anabantiformes; family Osphronemidae; genus Macropodus; species Macropodus opercularis. Next base: position 7,290,717 of record CM061092.1, read on the forward strand.
TAGTGGACTGTGTTGGGCGATGGTTTCAGGGACACTTTGAGCCACGTGAAGAACTCAGCTGTGAAGACCAAGACAGAGGAATGTGAATTAACCCTGAAGGCATCCTGGCTTCAGATTCACGTGTGGCTCCATTCATACTTACGTGTCGTGCAGTTTGGTCCATAAAATCCCGTTCGTGTGCAGTCACACTCGTAATTGTCTGCTCCCAGAGCGGTACACACGCCCCTGTTCTGGCATGGTGCTGAACAACATGGGTTACCTGTGAGCAAATATATAGGTTATTACCACAATTGTGCTCCTGTAAAAATCTTTGGTTAATCATTTCTTCAAGGCCTTTAGAAACTGTTAAATAATAAGTTAGAACTTCAGACGCTTATTAAAACTTATTTCAGTTTCTGATTAATGTATTAGAATTTGTCTCTCTCTTCAATTTACCTCCTTCGCATAAAACAAGACCCAGCGTCAGCAGGAAAGCGGCAAACGTGAGTGTATTCATAGTCCAAAGAAGCTCTCAGGACTTGTTCTAGTTCTTTTCTCTACAGCTTCTCTTCTACGCACTTCTGTCGGGTGCGAGTCGTTGCAGTTCTGCTCATACCTGCTCGCCGAAATTATATACTACTGAGCCCGCCCACGGAACAGCCGTTTATGGTCATGTCGTCATAACCAGAAGCCGGAATGTCTTTTATTACACAATTAAATATTTTAGACGATGCTTTTACTAACTTGGCTTTATTTTGAACATGTACAAATATTAATGATAATAATAACCGACTGATTTATCAAAATCAATTCAATTTTATCTAACACACTGGGAAAAAAGCGGTAATTTTACTTTACTAAAATTTACTGAAATCTGACGCACTGTTATTGGCTCAAATACCCGACAATCCTAAAGTTATGACGGTCTGTCATTACGCGCCACCATGTGGCCAACGTTGACGCACAAGTCTCGGAGCCTTCCCCCACTGAGGCGACTCACGCTCTGTCTCCGTTCCAGGGTTTCAGTAACTTTTTCCTGTCTGTCTCATTTTTACGGCCCAGCTAAACTTTTACTTTCTCGTTCGCGTATGTCGGATCTGAGTGGGCGCACTGCAGACTTCGCCGTTTGAGTCCAGGCGACAGGCACCTCCTCTACACAGTCCTGTAGTCGAGGGACGATGTTCTCGATCAGCATGACATACTTTGCGAGTTGGTAGCGTTCTCCAGTCAAGGTGAGTTTACGTCTACTTATCTTTACGCGATAACGTGCTTCTTGCTGATGGTTGAGCAGGGATTTGGAGACGTGTAAACATCTGCAGCTGGTGGTTCAGACGGCATCTGGCGCACGGCTCACTTTACGCAACTCAGAAGTTAAGGAAACTTGGGGCTCGTTATTATTAACACTGAACTCTGTTGGGCCAATATTGGCTGTAATATTATCTGCTAATAAACAGCCACCAGACCTGATACTCTATGTCAGATGTTTGTTAACATACGCGACAAGTTAGTTTTCGTGTTTATTGTCTCAGTCACAGCGTCTGAGCGCTTGTGTGCTCGCAGTGCACCATCAGATCCTTCCTTACGCCTCCCAGCTCACGAGAATCAAAGTATGTTTGTTTCTGGAGACGCGGCGAGTTTTGCGTGAACCCAATCCAAATAGGAAGTGCGCTGAAGGGAAGTAGCCTCCCACTGAGCCATTCACACGCTTCAGGTCTCTACCGGAGAATTGGCGCAGGCTTCCAGCCTACAATGGCTGCAGCTGTTTTGCATCGCGCCCGGTTTTCCGTGCGTCCCTTTCACACTTTGCGCGCCTGTATGAAAATGTCCTGTCGTGGATGCTCTGGGTGATGCTGGCACACACACACACACACACACACACACACACACACACACACACACACACACACGGACTCAGCGGCCCATGCGCCCATTGTGCGCTGCAGAACGAGGGCAGCGTGAACTGGCACTGTTCAGAAAAGTTGGACCACCGATGCCGACTACGTGACCGCTGCGGTGAACACAGACGCTGTACGTGCTCGCAGTCCCCGCGGGAATAATACGCTTTGGTGAACAGCTGAGAAAAGGCTCACTGACCTTGATACGCTGTCACCGGCGCAGGCGCACGCAGACACGCTCGCACATCCCCATGTATGCAAATGTCTTATCTATATATGTGTATTCAACCATAATAAAGCGAAAGCATAATCATCCTAGAAATCTACACCAGGCTGCACATTCTACTTTAACTACATTTGCACCATCACATATCTTTAATTCTCTTAACATGCGGTTGTGGTTTGGCACTTCTCCTTGCACTTGATATTTCAATATCTCTATTTCAGCTTAAATGTTAAAGGAAGCAAAGTCGCTTTAAAAAGTCAGAAGGGTTTGTATGCAACGGCTGGGCCAAAGTAGATTACTCCCCCCCTTTAATGGTAGCATTAGAAATGGTTTTAGTTCAGTTTACTCCACTGAAGCAGAATGTCTTGCATCTTGCACTCACACTCAACTTTTGTTTCGTCTTCCAGTCTCTAAATGCATCCATTCATGACTGAGGGATTCCCCTGAGTTCACACCTTGACGAAAGCTTTCCTGGGATTTACTCACCTGACAACACAATGGCTTCCAATATAATTGTAAGTAATAAGTGCAGCTTTTCGTTTATTTCCTGCCTGCCCAGTGTGAAGCTGAGCCAAGATCAAACAGGCGCGCCTTGATTCTGGTGGCTCCTCTCACAGCGTGAGGTGTTCCTCACGTTTCTTGTTTTTTCCATAACACCAGTCGTACACTGACAAAGCAGAAAAGATCTGAGGAAATAACACAGCAGACGTCAACAAGGCTGTTTGTTATCGTGATGAGGTTAAATGAGGGTTGCAAAGAGGAATCCGAGATGATGTGATATCACACCTGTTAAAAATCACTGTTTAAGTGACTTGTTTATGGTGGTCCGCTTAGCTACATGCAGTAACTTTTAATATGCCTTATGAAAGGCTTCACCGTAAACTGTAATAATCATTAAGAGATGTTCGCATGTGAGGTTGTGAAGCCGAGACAGAAACACGCAACAAAAGAGGGAAACGTGAAAGTTATAACCTCCAGTAATGTCATTCATTTTCTACAACACAGAGTGGAGGCCAAAGTTTATTTAGTTATGACAAAAATAGGACTGTCACCTCAAAGTGTTATGGCACGCTCATGGTGTCAGTTACAGTGAGTGAATGGTTGTGTCCGCAGGCCTCTACCTGTCAGCCATGACATAAACTGGTGACCTGTCCAGGGTGTAGCCTGCGTTTTGCTAAATGGTAGCTGGGTTTGGCTCCGGCATCATCCCCAACGCTCGACAGGAGCAGCAGTTGAGATAATGGATGGATGAATGAATCAGTCTCAGCGTGCCGTTAGAACAGGGAACATGGACGATGTCAGTCATCTTTGGAATGGAGCCAGTTCAGTACAGGCGTGCTGAGCACCAGTTATTTTCACTTCAGTACACAGATGCCTTCACTCCTGACATAACTATCAGACCACTTTGAGCCTCTTTAGATTATCTTCCCTCTCATTTGTATATTTTTTTGTGTGAGTTGAAGTTCATTTCTGGTTGTTGTTTAATTCTTTCATTCTCTTTGCGATGGCAAATTGCTATTTCCCCAAGAAAACAAATGTGGTTTCTATGTGACGACAAAGACTCGTGTAAGTATTGTCCTGTTCCTCTGCAGCCGCCTTTTGTTTCACTGTAGCCTACTTCATTGCTTTGTATTAGTTCGGCCGAGCGTAGCACTGTTTAAATGTGACTCTATCTAAATATAGGTTTTCCTGTAATAGACCCTGCTCGCACTGTGCGTCTGGGTCACTTTGCTTCGGAGGGTTTTTGACTTGTGGCGATGTACTGACCTGAATGAATGTCGTATTTCAGGTGGAACAGCAGTTTTCTCACAAATTCACCGTGACGGTGGTTCGAGCTGAGAGCGTCACCAAGGGAGCGCTGGGTGACCTGTGTGAGTCTCATTGCAACAAGCAGCGCACATGTCTAGCGTTACATGTTCACAATAGCACATGCGTATGTTCTTTCACTCGCCGACACCATCTGCTGCCGTGTAACCGTTTGTGGTGAATGTGCAGTGGACACCCCGGATCCATACGTGGAGCTGTTTATTCCCACGGCCCCAGAGAGCAGGAAGAGGACCAAGCACATAGACAACAACATCAACCCAAAATGGAACGAGACCTTTCACTTCATTCTAGACCCCAACCAGCACAACATCCTGGAGGTCAGACCTGAACTACACGAACACATCTTGTCATTGAGCCTGATATGAAATCGTCACATTCATAGGCTCATCGTGGGCTAGTTACTGGTTTAGAGTTGTAGAAACGATGAGTTTAAACCAGTTTATTAAATCAAACCCTGCTGTTGTTTCTTCCACTCAGTTAACACTAATGGATGCCAATTATGTAATGGATGAGACGCTTGGGACCACAACCTTCGACATCACCAAGCTCAAAGTAGGCGAGACGAAGATGGAAGCCTTCCTCATTGGCAAAGTAAGACATGAAACCCGTAAAGTGAGTGATCGATCAGTACAGAGGCAGCCTGAAGAATAATAACAGATGCGTTGGCCAATAAATGGTTGTCTCTAGAGCTGATTAGCTGCTGGCAGATCTCATCAACCGGTAACCGTACATTTCATTGTTTTGACAGGCAACCAAAGTGTATTTAGAGATGTTACTGGAGATCTGGTACGTATTAAACTGGAGTCATTTTCATTTCATTCCATACTGATATTTGTTACATCTTCTATTTACTGTTCGACCTGGAAGCCTGTATGTGATAAAGCAACACCATTTGTATGCAGTCAAATGTTTGTGTACGTGTCGTGGCACGACTTGTAGAATTTACCTGGAGCTGTGCTGGATGTAAAATTAGCACATGAATAGGGTTGACATAGGGTTAAGTTCCTCCTAATTTCCATGGTATCATTACATAGGGGTTAGTGGAAGGGTTTGGAAATGCCAAACATATTTGAAGGGTTAGCAACAATGTGAAGATGATGACTATGTGTATTTTATAGATAATGATCAGGTTCAGCATCAGCTGTAGTGTGACATGCAGAAAGACTTATTTTCCACCAGCGACCATTTAAAACATGGTTGTTTTTTGTCATCCATGTCCACAGGACCAACCTGGACCTGAGGTTTAGCCTGGCTCTGTGCGCCAAAGAGATACGGTTCAGACAGACCCGCAGGGAAAGGGTCATGCTGGGCATCAAGAGGCTGCTGGACATGGAGAAGCCTCGCTTCCTGCCCAGCGCTCCGGAGGAGGTGGGAATTCACAAGCTCAAACCGCTGGAAGGGATGTAAAATGGAGATACAAGGGAATAAGGATGTATCTACTGCAAACCCCTCCTGCTGACTGGCAATCACATGCTTTAAGTAAAGTTTTATGCAGATTCACTTGTTTGTGGTTTTCCTGAGTTCACGCCAAGCCCGACTACCTGTTTCCGTGTTAACACCCTCGTCTAATCGAGCTCCTAAGAGCTGACCTACAGCAGTAATGCCAAGCTTCAAGTCCGCTGCTCGGTTCTTGTGGCAGCATCCTGTGAGCTGAACCTCAACATATTTCTCATTGTGTCCCTGAATGTAATGTGCTGTGAGGACACTCCTGGTTGCTGGCACCGCTGCTGTGTCACGGCTGATTGTTTTCGTCATGGGTATTGGCGACATCACAGCCCAGCATTGTAAATATTCAGCATTGTCTCAGTAATGCATTTACCGCTGGTTGCTGCACCTTACACTGTGTAAGCTGGAATGTTGGCTGCGATGCTGTGTGTGGCTTTCTCATTCAAATGCGGATTCACTTTACGTGTTCTGGGTCCGTGCCGTTCACTGCTCGGCAGACAGTGCGGCCAGATGTGCTGCAGATCTGCTGACTTGCTAAATAGCCCACTTTCGTTTTCCCCCTGCTGCTGGCTCGACGCTCCAGCCTGTTTGTGTTTTTCTTCCGGAAGTCTGAGAGGAAGAAGATAAGCAGCTGGTGCCTCTGCTCTTCATTGTTTTTCTGTCTGCCCAGCCTGGGTACATAAAAACACAAAAATGACCGTGACTGCAGAAAACCAGTGAAAAATGAACGTTAAGACACAGTTGAGAATCGAAGGCAATTAAATGACTCTAGCTGCAAGAAAGGGCTGGAATGAAAGTGTGAAGCAAGCTTCCATCTGTCTGCTGTGTTTGTGTGCTGCAGGTGCCAGTGATTGCCATAGCGGGCTCAGGAGGTGGTTTCCGTGCCATGGTCGGCTTCTCCGGTGTGATGAAGGCCCTGTTTGAATCCGGGGTTCTGGATTGTTCCACTTATGTCGCCGGCCTGTCCGGGTCCACGTGGTAGGATTCGATCTTTCCTCTTCTCTCTCCTTACACCTGCCGTCTTTCTGACCTCTTTTTTTTGTCCTCTCTTTCCTTCTTTATCCTTCAGTGTTTTGCCCACCTCCTCCATCTTTCCTGTCTCTTTCACTGGTATGAGGCTGTGCAGGCACCTCTGGTTTTTTTCACCCTCTTGATGTTTGTGGACTTTCTTACAAGTACAGCACCTCCTGCGTAAAGCTTCTCCTTCAGGGACAGGGTGACTGCCCCTTAAAACATTTAGATAAAAATTTGTGCACTGCCTCCTTTTAACTTTCGTCTTCCCTTCATAAAACCTGTAGGTACATGTCCACCCTCTACTCCCACCCTGACTTTCCAAATAAGGGCCCGAAGGACATCAACAAGGAGCTGATGAAGCGAGTCAGCAGTAACCCCCTGAGGCTGCTGCTGCCCCAACACATCACTAACTACATCCAGGCCCTGTGGACTAAAAAAGCTCAGGGGCAGCCTGTTACCTTTACTGATATCTTTGGTATGCTCATAGGAGAAACACTTATTCCAGCGGTAAGCGCCACCACGTTATTACTATTTGTTATAATTTAAAGAAATGTTAGTGTCATTGAAAAGACTCTGTCCTGCCAGAGAATGGACATCAAGCTAAGTGAGATCCAGGAGAAAATCAACGAGGCCCAGAGTCCCCTCCCTCTCTTCACGTGTCTGCATGTCAAACCAGATGTTTCCGAGCTCATGTTTGCAGGTAAGTGCTTTCATCTTAAATCACAAGGTGCAACGTGTGATTTCCTTAGTCCCACCCCCCCGGTCACTTGTTGCACGACATCAGATCATCACAAGTGTTTGATGTGATCAGATGAGTTTGGCTGCATGGAAAATAACCAAGCTGTGCGTGCGCTGCCTTTGCCGCTGCTCTGGTGCCACAGAGAGGTCGTTGAATGACGGTGCTGTGGTGTCAGGCTGTTGAATCGAGGAACTGCTCAGAGCACCCAAGTTCACGATGGTCTCTGGGTTAGTCCCATATTGTGCTGCACTTCCTCATTGTTGGTAGAGCCTGCACAGCAAGTACATATAAGAGACATTTGAATAGAAAACAGAATAAAACGCAGTGATCTTTAGTTGTACAAACAGTGACCTGACTCATGACACACAGGCAGAAACTTCTAGGGACAACAAGACCACATCACCACTGCAATAAAAGCAGCTAACCCAGGTTGTTAGTCATTGAAAGCATGGCTGAAGCAGACAAGACTTGCCCTTCTGCTTTTTTCCTGAGTGCTCTCTTATCTAAAATCCCCAGTCAGCTCAACAGGAAATACACCACTGTCAACGACGGCTTAAGTAAAGCTTGGTTGCACAATAATCTGCATATCATGAGGAAATCATTGTTTAAAATGTTCTATTCCATGTCTACTGTGGAGGTGTGTGTGACACTTACAGCAACTGATCTGTGTTTTTTACAATTATAGGAGCTGCTGTAACGTAATGTAACGTAATGGCTGCATGAGTTTCTAGACAGGATCAATAGAAACGCTTGAGGGCGACACCCAGGGTTCCTCTTCTTTAATACTGTTGCATCCTGCATTTTGTATTATTTAAGCAAAATAAAATGGACATGTTTTCTAAAAGAGCAAGTAACTGTGACGCATTTTAGCATAAATTGCGCGTATCCATCTGCGGTTAATTGTCACCACTTTTGGTTTTGACATAATTCCTGCAAAACCAGGGACGTACCCCTCAGCTTGGGCCGTTTTTTGGCTGATGTGTCATGTAATGGCGTTCTGTTCTGTTCTCAAACGTGATTAGCATCCTGTGGTTGTGGTCACGTCTCAGCTGCACTGATAGTACAGCCTCACAGAGCACAACGTTTAGCTCGTTTATTTTCTGTTAATGTTTGTGTCTCATCCTGTAGACTGGGTGGAGTTCACCCCGTATGAAATCGGGATGGCAAAGTACGGGACCTTTATGACGCCGGACTTGTTTGGAAGCAAGTTTTTCATGGGAACCGTTGTGAAGAAGTACCAGGAGAACCCTCTTCACTTCCTGATGGGTGAGAAAACGGTTTGCATTTGTGGCACATTGTGGCATAGCGCCGGACGCAGCTTCTCCGTGACACTAACGTCATGTCCTTTACGGGTCAGGTGTGTGGGGCAGTGCCTTCTCGATACTGTTTAACAGAGTGCTGGGAGTCAAAGACATGGCCGGCGGCAGCACCATGGAAGAGGAGTTGGGTAAGGGATCCCTGTGTCTTTCTGACTGGACGACCAGATGCAGATTAGGTGGAAGTGTATAGGTTTAATTATACCTGAGCAGCACCGTAATACACATAATAACTGTGCAACTCCAGTGGCTTTTCAAGGCATTTTTATATAATATACAGTATATGTGACTTACACAAAGACGCTCATTGGCCACTTTATTAGGTACATCTGTCCGATCAATCTAATCCTGTTCGGTAACTAGTTTTCAAGCTGAAGCTTCTCTGAAAGGGGATAATTGTACGACGTAGCATGAACAGAAATGTATGTATGTATGTATGTCATGAATACTTTGTGTAAACAGGCAGACATTGCTTTTTGTCATTACTTGCGCATCCCTGGTATGTGGTGATGTACTGAAACTGACATTTAGCTGACTGTCAGGTCCTTTTGTTACATGCCCTTTTAAATTTGGAACCAGTAGATACTGTATCCTTGCAGCTTAAAATGATCTCAGTGACTTTAAATGCACGGCGCGACTGTGTTAACGCAACAGTGGGAAGGCTCAGCTCTCTGTGAGTAGCGGCAAGCTAAACCTTCTGGTAGCTCATATGACGTTCGATTTGGTGGAACGCATTGTTTAGAGTAACAAACATTCACACACTGTGCAGAAGCGTCAAAAATACCCACACCCAATAAAAGAATGTTTTTCAGGAGTATTGCATTTCTGTGGATGACAACACACGGTGCATTTGCTGACATCACCTTTGACGGCTTTTTTAAAATTTGCTTACTCACGAGTGGAAACTGCCTCGTTTCTTACAGAGCAAATCAAACCGCAGCACATTGTTGGAGAAGACAGTTTGGACAACGATGACGAGCCGCGCAAAGGTGAACACACTCATACGACAACCTTACAGACAGACATTTTGGGGGACATTGAATTCATGTTGCAGTTTCTGGGTTTCATGTGACGGCAACACCTTAACACATTTTTATGGTAATGTTTCTATTTGCATGTGTTGGGTTGACACAGCTCAGCCCAGGTTCGCTGCTGTGGTGCTGAAGGTTTCACTTCTCTGTCTTTGACTTGCACGTTATTACTAAAAGCTTGTTTTGATTTTGATAACCCCATTAATGCTGCTGTGCAAGATGAATTCTAGGAAGTCTGTGTTTGGGTTAAGGTACAGTAGTAAAAACGAAAGAGAAAGCGTGAAAGGAGTGAAAACAGACAAACGAATAGCACGCAGATCAAAATGTTGCTGGTGATATGTCCCAGGAGGATCCATGGGACACGTCCCTATGGGCCACGATGTGCCTTTAACCGCGCACGTTAGCCCACGACGGCCCTGATTGGATTTTATTTACGATTTGAGCACTTTACTGCTACATTGGAGTAAAATAACAGCTGGTTCACAGCAAAGCCCCAAAAGGCCTCTTCAGTTTACACAGGAACTCCAGGATTTTTCAAATGCATTGCAAGTTAGAGTTAGATTCTCTTCCGGGCTGAACAAAACTGAAGCTGTTTGGGCCTGGCATTGTCAGGTGGAACTGAAAACCAGGACGCAGAAGACGAGTTTCATCGCACTGCTCAGGCGAGCTGGGTTCAGCGCATGTTCACGTCGCTCTTCAGTGAGTCTGTCTTGTTCAACACCAGAGAGGGCCGCGCTGGGAAGGTAACTGAATACATTCATTCAGTTGACATTCAAAACGCAGCATGTGCTAAAGATGCCATTTTCATGACACATTCTCACCACTACCAGGTGCATAATTTTATGCTGGGCCTGAACTTAAACACCAACATCCCGTTCTCGCCAGTTAATGAGGTCTCGTGTCAGGTTCCTCCACCTGAGGAGGAGGTGGACGCTGTCACAGGTACAGTAAGAAGGAAGAGACTCATTCATTCATGGAGAGGGTTGTTTGAGAATAAATAAATGATCAGAATAAAAGTTAATTACTACCAATTCCGTTACTACCTGTCAACACAACACAGAAGTCCACCGGTTACTATAAACCAGATTAGATTACAATCAACCCATTGTCATTTGTGATGACACACGGGTGTGGTACAGGCTTCAGTGAGTTAATGTTAAGCGCCCCTCCCTAATTCCTCTGTGTGACTGTTCTGTAGCCGCATTGTTACGTGTAAGTTTAGTTCTACATTTGGAGACTTTTTTGTGGGATCCTTTCAGATCCAGATGAGTTTGATCGAATCTACGAGCCTCTGGACGTGAAGAGTAAGAAGATCCATGTAGTGGACAGCGGCCTCACCTACAACCTCCCCTACCCACTCATCCTGCGGCCGCAGCGCACCGTGGACCTCATCATCTCCTTTGACTTTTCTGCACGGCCCAGCGACTCCAGCCCTCCCTTCAAGGTCAGGCTTCAACGCGTTTTCGTCTTCTCATAAATGCGATTCGTGTAAGAAAGAGATTGTGAGATTCTCGTTTGCTACTTATGCCACAGGAACTGCTGCTTGCGGAGAAGTGGGCTCGGATGAACAAGCTCCCGTTTCCCAAGATTGACCCCAAAGTCTTCGACCGCGAGGGCCTGAAGGAATGTTACGTCTTCAAACCAAAGAAGGGGGAAAGGAACTGCCCCACCATCATACACTTTGTTCTGGTCAACATCAACTTCAGGAAATTCAAAGCACCCGGTAAGCGCACGCAGACGTGGAGGCTGTTGTTATAATAAGGCCGTTTTACCGTCATGACACATGAGGCATCGCTTCCTCAAAGTGGAATTCCACAATATTCCCCAGGCAGCAGATGTTTTGTTTAGTTTTTTTGTTGGGCCCCTCATCCTTATAAAAACAGCTTTGCTCAAGGTCCGTGGTGGAAAATGATGTGTGCGCACAAGCAGCACATAAACCACAGGATTCTCCAGTAACTTATGGCTCTTTTAGGAGCCAGGTGTCAGCGGGGTCTTGCTGCTCCAGTGTGAGCTCCCCCACTCAGAGCCACTCTTTACGTTCTGCAGGTCCTCTGCCCACATAGGTCCTCAGTCTGTTTATGGAATTTGTGCACACTATTTACACTCAGGCCTGAGGGAAATCTACCTTGAAAGGACTTCCCCTTCTTGGAAAAAGTGATATAGGCTGTTGTGGAATCAGCTCATCGATGTGCGTCACATGCCATAACATTAATGCTCTGTATACCTTCATTGGCCTGACAAAAACAACTGCAGTTGAAATATGAAGATCAAAGAATTGATCTGTATTGCAATAAAATGTTTAATTGGCCTGCAGTGCTGTTCAAAACATCATCAAACAGCAGTTTTTCTCATTGAAATTACTTACTAACTTTTTAATAATGCAGGTGTTCCCAGAGAAAATGACATGGAGAAGGACTTTGCAGATTTTGACATCTTTGACGACTCTGAGTCCCCGTTCTCCACGTTTAACTTCCAGTACACCAACCAAGCCTTCACCCGCCTCCACGATCTCATGGAGTTCAACACCCTCAACAACCTGGAGGTCAGTTCTGTCCTTGTGATTTTACTGCAGGACGTTAACTTCGGGATAACATAAAACAGCTGCTGATGACACTGGAGTATTTAGTTTTACCTCACAGCCTCATACAGTAAGTGAAGCGAGCAGAACAAAACCAGAGGAATTCTGCTCTGAACATCCTGGAGGCCTCAGCTACCCGGGTTACATGGGCTTCTTCATTCATTCATTCATTTTATCTTGAGTCCTAAAAGAAACCATTTCCTGAATTCATTGCACAATTTGCGATCGTAACATTTTTTGTCATTTTGAACAGTGGCGAGGTTCCTACTGGTTTCAGTAGGTGTGTCACTGCCAGTGGCTTTCACTGAATCCAAATGTGCTGCATATGTGAATGTGATCTCAAAGTAAGGTCAGCTCATGAACTCATGGTTAATTAGATGCTACTTTTACTACAGTTTACACTAATCTTCGCGTACTGATGTGGTTAGGAACAGCTAGTAGAACGTGTAGGACGGGTTGCTGTAAAAGCTACACATGCCTACACGTCCCTGACCTGCAGTGGCTGAGGCCTACTGACGTCCCCTACAGCTCCACCATGACGCTGATATCTGATAGATGTAGCGATCGATTTAGAAATGTTCATTATCGTTTCATGTAATGACTTGACGCAACTGTAAGAGCAGGTTTTTGCTCCTTTCCACTGGAAGGTTAACGCTGCTGGAAAACTACTGGGCTGTTTCCTCTTGGCCCTGTGTCGAAATGCGTGAATGAGGTCTAAAAATCAGCTCACGACAATATTCACGTTATTGTGCAACATGAAAAAATGTCAAATTCCAATCAGCTGTCTCCAAGCGGGCGAGTACATGTCACGACTGGTCTCAGTAGGTGTGTCACAGCGAGGTCACACTGACTTTCACTCGCTGCAGCTGAGTCACGTGATGAACAGCGAGGAGAGTAAATGTGAATGTGGCCTCAATGTAAAGTCAGCTGCTTGACAAAACCATGAACCATGGCGATAATTAGATGCCTCCAAACACAGACAGATTGTCTGTAGCACCACCACGAGGCTGCTTTTAGTTCATTTGAAAAAGTATAATAAAATAATTTCCAATGGAATATTTGATAAAGTATGCTGCTAAATACTGGGCTGTTTCCTCGTCAACACAGATGCACAACTCGCAGCAGCACACAACAATAACTGATACAAGGGAAAATTACCACTGAACCTATCTGTGTCCCGCAGGTGATCAAAGAAGCCATCAAGGACTGCATCGTGGCCCGAAAGGAGAACCCCTCAGGCGTTTCCCGTCCCTTCTCCCTCAGCGAGATCCCGAGAAAGAAGTCTCTCAAAAAAGACCCTCTCCCCAAGTCGTGGAATCTGCTGGGAAACGATAAGGAGTAGCCCGATCAGCTGGACTTTAGGGATGTTTTAATAGCTCTCTTCTAAGGTAAATCATTTTCTTTTTGGAAAATGCAGACAAGTTGATTACTTCTCGATATACTTATAATCAGGAGGGGGTGTTAAACTCTGGATTTGAGTGTCTATGAGGAACTCTATGGTTTACTGGTGGAAGCCTCATAAATATTCATCTGGCTGTATTTGCACAGTTGACTGTCGCTTTCCCTGCTGACAGTGAGGGCGACCGGATGCTGGAAAGCGTTTATTAAACTACTACCCATGACTGGACTGTTACAACAGCTGCCTGACGCTACTTTAGACTGTTTGTGAGCTTTCTCTATTGGTTTTAATAGTTCCAGAGATTTCCAGGTCGTGTTTCCTAGTTGAATGTCCGAAAACCTTGGGCTCTTTTCTGCATCACGAATCTTTAACTCCATTCCCAAATGATGTGAATCCCTCGAGCCTTAACTTTGCTTCTTCCCTGTGGCTCTGTGTCTCTAAATCTTGGCGTAAGCTCCTGCGTTCGGATCCTGGCCTGAAGTGAGATGAACTCTTTCCATATCAAATGAGCAACTGTGCATATGGTCACGTTTTTTAACTTTTCCACAGGAAAACCTGTCTAAACACGCCATTCGGTTTCAAGACATGCACGAGGAGCTCGTAACCATTGGCTTTATTAATGCCAAGTGCACCCCGTCTAGAGACTCAGTGATGTTTACCCACCTACAGGGAAGGAGCACTCCCTGCTCTGTGAAGGGAGTGCCTCATATTAAAGCCTCCATTTTAGAAAAACAAAATTTGATTCCATGGAAACGACTCGACGCTCCTCCTGTCTCTCTCTCTCTCTCTCTCCCTCTCCCTCCCTCTTTCTGCCGCCACAAGGATCAAGGTGTGTTTACTTTCCAGACCATGTTGTTTCAGATTGCCTTTAGGATGCAAGCACAGGTTTCCTCCACCAGCCCAATAAAGTCACTTTAGGAAATGCGCCCAAACAATAAAGTGGAGTTTGGAACGGGTGGGTGGGTGCAATCACAAGGCTCTCTACCGAGCTCCGTGGAATTTCACACACTACACCTACACCTGCAGCAGTGGAGGCCTGGAATCGGACACACTACACGTCCACCTGCAGTGGAATGTTTTGAGATGCTTTTTTAATTTTTTTAAGTCTTTTTTTGGTGATGAGAATGACTGTATAACTGTGCCATTTTTTCTGTTTATTACAAATAGTGAATAAATTATTAGAGTTGCTTCTTTGTCAGAGTTGTGGAAACCCAGTCACGTCTTGTTCTAGCTCTGTGTTGGTCTCCACCAGCGCCTGAGCGGTTTCACACCAGACAGCTAAACAACGAGCTGGAACTTCCTGTAAAGGTCCTACAGAGCTGAGGGACGCTCAGTATTCTCCGTTGTTATAACATATCTGTTACAGCTCCTTGAAGCAAGCAAAGCAAACCTGTACATTTAACATAGCTGCTCGTTATCGTCTAGCTCCCATCAACAAACAAGTTTGATTATTCCTTCAACTTAATTCCTGTGGTTATGTGCAACAAAAACAAGCATTAGTCGAGTCCTGTCAACTCAGTGATTATGTTATGCTGTGTGTATGTTACGCTATGTCTGTGTGGCAATAGGTTAAGTAATTGATGTATGCATGAGCTGCAGCCATTTTTTTTGCCACATTTATATTGTATGATCTTTGACAATGTTTACAAGTATATACAGTCCTTAACAGTAAGTTCTAGGGAATAGAAACATTTACATAAATGCCTGATCTCAAGTGGTTTGTACTGTATTGTAATATAAAAAATCATTTTTATGCAAAAAGACATCAATAAAGTTGAGACGTCATGTTGTGTGCAGTGCTTTCTGTTAAAACATTGCAAACCTTTCCTCCTGAAATAACAGTTCAGCTGAAGGGAAAGTGCATGTTCCAGCTGCAGAGTTAGTTTATTTAGCCAGTTCTAACTGCACCAAGTTCCTGGCTCCTTACTGTCTACCTGGCACATCACCACATCAGCGTCACGTGGTTTATTTTGCCTTCAGTTACAAGAATATCTATAAAAACACACATTTTATCACTCAGGCTTTTCCTCTCTATCGTTATCTACTTGGAGCAAAGTAGATAACGAATAGTCTTCTCTTGACTTTTTTTTTTAATCCAAGGCTTTGGCCCAGTAACCTGTGATAAAACACACACTAAAATTATACATCACAGACAAATAAAAGAGATATATTAAAGAAAAACAACTAAGACTGGAAAGCTAACATATGCACTCGCTTGTGTTGATTTTGAGATATTCTGATCGATCTGCCACTTTCTGCATTTTTTTTAAAACTCCTTTTAACTTTACTGGAGTGGGACAGATCCTTCTGGTTTTATTTCCCCATTTATTGGTTTTTCTAGTTTTAATTACCTCAGTTTTCATAGACGTATTTTAAACATTTAAAACTAAACAAGACCAGCATTACTGTACCTTGAGTCCTTCAGGTCCAGTAGAAGGTCCAGTAAGACCGTAATAGACTTATTTATAGGAAATAAATTGTAGAGTATTGCCTTTACTCTCTGTATGGATTTGGTCTTTTGTCGGTGATTGAACTAACCTCGTATTAAATGGGGACGTCATTCACGACGTGTACAAAAAGCCGTGTGATTCACCCTCCCTTATCTGTTACATCCCAGTGGGCTTTGAAGTGGTAACTTTAAGATGAGTGCCATGTTACAAAACAACGCACCAGAACAGCTACACCTCCAGAGCAGAGGAGGCCTCTCCCATCCCGAGGACCTGCTCCAACACAACACTCACTAAATCATTACATTCCCCAATAAACCATGATCCGAGAGCAATATTCCCCTCATGTGAGAGGGCTAATTATGGGCTTAGGACTCTTTGCTGTGGTGTTAGTCCTCGTCTCTGGCACGGAAGCACCTGGCCCAACGCCCTGCACATTAGGTCTGACATCTCGTCTTGAAGACAGCTTGTCAGAAGCTTCTTGTCTTTTCCACCTCTTCTGCGCCATCTGTCTGTCTCTATATGCTTAATTAAGCAGGAGGAGAGACACATAACCGTTCACGTGAAGGTCAGACGCGCGCCCGTATCCTCGCCTTGCGATGTGCTGATTCATTCACATAGCACAGATGGGTTGGGGCAATCCACAAAGCCGGCAATGAAGACACTCATGTCCCAGGCACGCAACCCTTTGTGTGTGTGTGCAAGGTTTGATATTAAGATCATTAAAGAATGTAGATAAAATCTATGGTTAGCGTAATATCAGATGATGTTTAGGGTTATTAATGTGCATTAGTCAAATTAATGACCTCCGCATCAAAACGCAACTGTGCGGGTTTCTGTGTGTGTGCGTGTGTGTGGCCTTTGGTTGGCGATAGGAAATGACTGATTCTCCCATGTTTCACAATACAGATTACACGCTTGTGACTGGACTGAGCAACTCTTTCTCACATTACTGACTTTCCCTGGTCTGACTGATGAGGTGTGTGACAGGTTTAGTGTGAGCTTGTGTTGAGTATGGTTTATTCTACCTATGAGAGCACTCACACAAATACGAACACCGTGTGTGCGTGTCTGTGCCAAAATGCATGTTTTTGTTGCTCCCTCTGCGACAACAGGGCACTGGTCTAGACGGCAGAAGGGGAAATGGAAAAATTCCACATCCAAGAAAAAAGGTAGGTGGAGTCCCTCTTCCATGACTCTCCAGAAAGTCCTGAATGGACCCGCAGTGATAAACTGTGTTCCTGTTGCTCCTGGTAACGTATCACAGCACTCCCAGCCAGAGATGAGCTCATGTGAGGGTAAGGTTCAAGCACGTTCGCCCAGTACTACAAACTGGGATCTACCAACGGATGCTTATGTCCCCCCCCCCAAAAAAAACATCTCATTAACCTACACACGAGAAGGGGTTTAGCAACGTGGAAAGTATGCTGCTTCCTGCTTTTCTGACGTGACCACACATCCCACATCCGATGTGAGAATATAGACCACGTCAGTGGTAAATATGCAGCACAGCAGTGAGATGTTAGTTCATAGATAATGTGACTCAGCAAACACAAACTCACCCACATACTCACACTTTATCTGGTATGAGTCTAGTATTTGAAAGTCCAGAATTCATCACTGCAGCATGAATCTATCAGTAAGAGAGTAAGAGAGAGTTTTGGGAATGTTATGCTCAGGATCCTACATCTGCTGGGCCCTGTGCAAAGTCATTGTTTAGATCAAGTGATGAGTTTTTAAAATAAAACATTGATTGTGTGGCTTAAGAGGCACTTGGATAGAGGCATCTGCCGAATGGTGTAAACAATTGTAAACATCTCCAATGACATGTGCCATTACATTGATTATTACTACTGTTTTCTTTGTTTCAATATGTTTATCACACCAACAAGAAACATGTCTAACAAGTTAGTTAACAATATACAAGATGAAATAAATACAGCTTAGTGATGCAGAATAATGAACAAAAGAGCATGTGCTGTACAAATATACATATATATCTTCTTTCTTTGCAGTAGTGACATTCTTTGCAATGGTAATGGTTATAATACAGTAGTTTACTGACAGCAGGACTTTGTGCAAGAAAGTAGATATTCATCATACTGAAAAAACTAAAGCAATAACAATTAGGAAGACGAAGAAAGAGAAGGAGAAGCAACAAATGTGTTGTGAAGCAACAAAAGTTTATTGTGCTAATTCACCACACTCCATAAAATGACTGTATGGGCATTTAGGTTGGAAGGCTTGTTAACGAAGTGTGCTGCTTTTCTATTTCTTAGGCTCGGTCGCCATCTAGCGGTCATCACGTGAAATATATCCAGAGAATTGCAGTTCCGCATTTCGGGCACCAGGGGGCAGCAGCGGGCCCGACGACGGTCAAACGACGCGGCGGAAAGGGGAGGAAGTGAGGGAGCCGCTGTCTGTGCTGTCACAGCCGAGTCGAAGCAGAATCACTGGAACGTACCGAAAGGCCGATCCGTCTACGGATTCAACCTTTACGCATTAAAACCACGCCGACATGTCGAAGACCACCGTGTCCGCCCGCTTCCGGCGAGTGGACGTAGACGAGTACGACGAGAACAAATTTGTGGATGAAGAGGACGGAGGAGAAAACCAGCTGGGTCCCGACGAGGCAGAGGTGGACTCCCTCATCAGACAATATCCTTTACGTGGCTGCGCTGCCTGTTAGCACACGGGGTGGGCAACGGACGCTTTCCCCGCCGGTGCTGACAGCGTCGGTTTAGCTGCTGTTCGCAGGCCGGTCGCTGCCCAGACGCGTCTGCCGGTCACATCCCAGAACCAGCTTCACCGTTCACCCGTACACACACGCACGTCATGCTCGTTCAGGCAGGTTAATGATTTACTGTTGTCACTGTACAAGCAGACGTCCTGGGTCTGAGTCTCAGGGGCCTTATAAGGGAAGAATGCGCCGCACTTCCTCATTGAATGAAGCGGTTCCTCCCATGTCGCTGCAGGAGGCTTGATGGAGGCTTGATGGAGGCTTGATGGAGGCTTGATGGAGCCTCTCAGTGGCCGAAGACATGGACGCAGAAACGGTCCGTTCACACACTGTGGATGCCAGTGGGTTTTAATTCTCTAGTCTCACAGGCAGAGTTACTATTTGAATCACGCGTGTCTACATTGGTTCTGTTCTAATATACAGCGAGTAACTGGCTTAGTTCTGTGCGTGAACTTCCCCCTTAAAAGGACGGTACCGGTCTGAGTAACTCAAGTTCTGACTCCTCAAATGAGGCCCTTACTGCAAGTTTGTGTTTCTGGGCTGTGGCTTTTTTTTTTTGCAGGATCTTAAATCCACCCTGCAGACAGAAACCACAGTACACACACACTCACGCCTACGTTAAAACCAACTTTCGACCTGAGAGAACTGCAATGTGTGAATTTGCTGCGGGGCGTGGAGTCAGTTGGGACCGAGAGCCCAGAGATCTGCCTGACTGTGCTGTGTTGAATCCTTAACCCCCCTGCACAGGAAATCTCACGGAGGCTTTACACGCAGTCCTGAAGA
Organism: Macropodus opercularis; assembly: GCA_030770545.1. Taxonomy (NCBI): domain Eukaryota; kingdom Metazoa; phylum Chordata; class Actinopteri; order Anabantiformes; family Osphronemidae; genus Macropodus; species Macropodus opercularis. The sequence continues at coordinate 7,310,137 of CM061092.1, forward strand.
ACCCGCCAATTAACACAAAGAACCAGAATGTAAAGGTCAGTTTGGTTTTCAATGTTTCATATCTGAGCCTGAGGTGAGATATAGGCAGCACTGATCAAAGTAGTAATGTCTTTGACGACACGTCTGATGTCTGCTCTTCCTACCAGGATCGTGCAGAGGGTTTGGTGCTGAAGGTGCTCAGCGCGTTTAAGAGCAGTGACATTGAAAAGGGTGTGCAATCCCTCGACAAGAACGGTGTAGACCTGCTCATGAAGTACATCTACAAAGGCTTCGAGAGGCCGTCGGAAAACAGCAGCGCCGTCCTGCTGCAGTGGCACGAAAAGGTTTGTGTTTACTTCTCTCGTCTGCCAGAAGCCAATGACTGAATTCTGTCTAACAAGGTCTGTCTCAGTACCAGAACGTAGCCTGGAAATCTTCTTCTTCCTGTGTCTCTAGGCTCTGGCAGCCGGAGGAGTGGGCAGCATCGTCAGGGTGCTAACAGCGAGGAAGACGGTCTAGAAGAAGAGCAGATCACTGGCAGATATGGGGAGTGGGTGTGGGGGGCACTGTACTGTACTGTTGATGTTATCTAACCGGTGGCATGGGGCCTAAAATCTGTGTTATTACCCAATGTGAGGCTCAGTTAAAATAAAATCTGGGTCACATTAGGCAAAAATAATAGATTTTCTAATTCCCTCCTGTGCACATCCTGCTAAACTGTATTTTTCACAGGGTGCTACAGATAACTTCACAGCCCGTGTGCGCAGCTTCCGTCATGTGTTTGTCCCGTTTCTGTAGTTTGTGTGATTATCACGTCAGAGCATGTTCTGTTTGTTAGAATTTAAAGTCACCCTTACGCTCCTAAGAATATTTAAGTGAAACCAGTCGTGTCCTGTAGACACAGGGATTGCTGTACAACCCTAAAAGTTTGGGAACACTCAACATATTTTTATAAACACATTTGTGCTCCGTGACACATACGTTTTATCTCCCGCTGGCTTCCACACAAACAGAGGGTTTCAGCTCTCAGGAAAATGATCAGTTTTCATTTCCCATTATTATCTCTGAGCCGTCCTGAGGGAATAAAGTCCGTAAATCCTCTTGCTGTAACACTTCAGCAGTGGGAGTGTCCTAAAAAGCAGAGTCACAGATGGAGGGTGGCAGATTAGTTCATGGGGGTCGTCATTTACCCTGGAGATGATTGGGGCAGGGTTGGAGTTACTGGTACCATTCACAACATGCAAAGCTGCGTGTGTTTTGTTTTATTCTTTCAGAATATGAGAATTGGTTCTTTTTTTGGCCTTAGGGTTAAAGACCTGCTCAATCAAAATGAAAATCAAGCTTGGATGTTTGATGGCAGCGAATGCTTGCCAACAAGTATATGGAGAACAAATTTCAAGTAATACAATTTTTTTATAGTGAGACAGATCCTGTCGTTGAGGTTTTAAATAGTTTGTCAAACATTTCATTAACGAGATCTCAGTGTTTCGCGTCTCTTCATTGTTTATGTATTGAACCTGTCTTCGGTTCATGCTGTAGGTTTTTTAGGACAAATCCTCCATCACAGTGTTGCAGTAAAAATTCATGCTGTCTCTAATACATTTAATTTTAATTCTTGTGTATTTTATATAACATGATGGAAACTGGAAGATTACGTCTGTTGCCAAATGCCTTGTTTTGCGTTTAATGGGAATTTTGTAGATTGTAGATTCACGTGATTTAGTTCAACGTTTAAATAAATATAACGAAGTGTGCAAGTTGAGAAAGTTGCTCTTTTGAAAGCTAACAGTTGTAGCGTTGCTCCTCGAGCTGTGGGGAATTCAGCAGCGTGTTAGTTAAATGTTTTTGGGGTTTTTTGCTAATTTTGAATATGTAAAAATAAAACACTGACTGAAAGTTACTCATGGATTTGTACTAATGGATGTTGCTTTTTCTGAAACGCAAAGCATTGTTTTCCTCATGAGTCAGTGATGATGCATCCAGACATGGGTTTCTTTTCTAATGCAGTAGTGACTAGTTTTACACCAGAACAAAACGGAGGAAGCTCTGATTTGTGCTTCGTGTATTTCTAGTGCTTGTACCAAACTGATGTACAAACTGCCTTACTCCAATTTTCCTTTTTTATGTTTGCGGTTTTTTTTAAAACTAAAACTGAATAAAAAAAAAGGTAAATACTGACCTCAGCTTTGTTTTCTTTCAACATTTTACTCTACAAGAATCATCTACAAGGAAGGAGCAGGTGTTAACAGGGATATAGAAACATAGCATCCCTACTGTAACGTCAGTGTTCATATTCATTTATTGCATTTTTATTACAAAATGGATAGAATAGGTACAGTACAACAAAATATTATGAGACATCCAACATCTATATACAAGTTAGAAACATTAAACTAATTCTTTATCTATTGAAAGGCACATTGTTGACATACTGTGGATCAGTGGAACAGTTGATGCGTGAGGGGACGCACAAAAAGGCACCGTGTGTGAAGACTAAGTCTCCATTTGACGACTGTTTACACAGGAGTTAAACGATGGCATCTGCCCATTTCTCACGTTCAAGCACTTCCCAATAAGTTAATACGTAGATGTATGTAAATAACGAGGGGCTGGGGCTGCTCGATTCGGCCTTAGACCTGCTTTCTCGGCCACCAGCGTTTGCTTTGGCTTCAGACGTGGCAGGAAAAACAACACCACCAGCTATCGAACATGATTTACAGGGTCCTGACACACTGAAGTGAGGTTTCCAGGGATTAGAGCTAATAAATAGCCAGTTTGATCCAAGTCCCCTGCATGGATCGGTGTAAATTCACTGTACGTCTGACGTCTGTCTCGCTCTGGCCTCTCTTGCTCAAGTCTTTTCAGTCTGTTTACTGATGTGGCTTCTTCTCCACAGCCTCTCTCTCATACCACCCTGATGTCTCAGTTATGTGGAGGAAGCCTCACCTTTCTCCTCACGTCCCTTAAAGTGCTCTCAGTAGGGGTAGGCAGAGACAGCGATGTACACGATGAAGGTCGTCTGGTACTCGATGCCTCCGCCTTCGCTGTACGAAAGGGCGCGGACCTTCATGCGGTACGTGTGCGGCTCTCGTAGAGCCCGCGTAGTGAACAGCACTCCCTTCAGGTTCTCATCTCGCAAGGCAAACGGTAACGTGACGTCCTCATCCACCACTAGGAAGCTGGTTCTGGGGTGCATCACTCCATCCTGTGTGTAGGCCACAAGCCTGATGAGGTCCTGATTGGCTGCTATGCCAAAAGGAAGAGACAGCAGCTTATACTCCAGGGCATAAGGGCTTAGAGCGCACTCCAGGTCATTTGGCAGGCAGTCCTTCAAGCAGAACCTACAACAAGTGTGGGAAAGGAAAACATCAATGGAAAATACTACGTTTCAAATTCGGCCGCAGTTGGATGAGAACACAGAGGAAAATGTTCCTGTAAACTCCTCTTTTCATTCTGCTAAACCTGTTTGTCCTGAACGTGAATGGCTTTGTCCTAGTTGAATCATAACTATATCTTTTTGCAGAGGTTTACCCTGTGGCTGGATCCCTCTGGTAGTTTGGTGGACAGGGAGTATCGATGCACTGGTAGCTTCCTCTCATGTTGAAGCACATCCGACTGGTTCCACAGTGGATGTTCTGTTCTAAACACTCGTCTACATCTGCAGATAGAGATGCAAACAGCTTAGACCTAAAAGAACTGTTATGGTACGATGAGCGACATGAAACAGTCCCTGAACTCACCTTGACACGTCTTGCCGTTGGTCATGAGGCGGTAACCAGCAGGGCACAGACACCTGTGGCTCCCTGGTGTGTTCATGCACTCGTGCTGACAGACGTCCCTCACCTCACACTCATTGATGTCTGTTGCAGCCAAAATCATTTAGAGAATGAACATACGTTATGCATTAACACAGGTTTATAATCAACCTTCAACTGAAACAGCAGCAAAGCACAGAGACAGTTTACCTGTGCATCGCTTTCGTCCTCTCCCTCATCTTAACCCTGCCTGACTTACAGAATTACCTAAACAGCGGCCGCCCCTGGACTCAAACCCGCGCCGACAAGCGAGGAAGCCACGCTGTGATGGAACTGCGCTGACCTCTCTGCGGCTTTGGCTCCTGTACTGATGCTGTGGCCTTGTAGCGCCTGTGTACGAGTGGTAGCTCTGAGAGGCCAAGTTGTGGTACAGCCGCTGGTGGGAGCTGTGCCCAGGAGACGACTGAGATGTGCGATAGCCGTATGAGTAACTCTCATAGCTGGGCAGGCGTTCCAGACCGGCACAGGACTTGCCGTCTCCCAGCAGGTGGCGCCCTGGTGGGCAGGTGCACTTGAAGCTGCCAGGAGTGTTGATGCACTGATGGGCACAGGGCTGTGGAAGGCGCTCACACTCATTTATGTCTGCCCACGGCACAAAAAAGACCAGCACCAAGAAGAAGTGATGGAAGAGGAGGATGACAGAAAAGTAGGTGAGGTGTGGACCATAAAACAGAGGACAAAGGAGGATGAGGGGACAAAGGGGATATGTTAATTACCCCGCTGCATAACAATACATTTCGTCTCAGAAATGGCAGAAATGTATTGTGACTATAATCGCATCTAATTAAGTAAAAGACTGTGGTTTTAGACACTACACACGTTATATGACCATTTGATATAAGGGTGCAAAACCAATTCATGGCAGATCCTACAGTATGTACAGTGTTTAACACAGACATAAGCAGGGGAAACAAGGAAAATGTGCCATCATGAAGCAAACCGAGGAAACTGTGAGATGAAAACATAAAGGAAATTCATAAATGGAGGAGAAGGAGAAGACAGAGAAGAGTGAGAGACGGAGCGGTGATGGTGCTGGTCTTTTTCATGAGGAGGGACCGTTTACCTACTGCCTCTGTAATCCTTTCTCACCCTTTCTCTTACTCTTCTGTGGCCTATAATCAACGTATACCTCTGGATACTATGACAACATGCATTCAAGGTTTCCCCCCTTTAACGTTAGGAGTTAGTGTCCAATCTCCACTGAAGCACTGTAGAAGGGAAGGCAAGCGGGCAGCAAGACATGATATCTGAGCTGAACCACAGATGACGGCAGATAAGTCACAGTCTCAGCAGGATTGAGTCACCAGCAGAGAAGAATGCAAAGCAAGAAAGCTCAGAGGAAGTGCAGCGCAGCCGTGGGCTTGGCTAAGATCCTCAACTACCCAAATGTCTTAACAAAGGACGTACGTACCAACACACGGCCGTCCTACTCCCTGAGATCTGTAGCCACGCGGACAAGTACAGTGGTAACTGCCTCTGGTGTTCTCGCAGATCTGGTTGTATCTGCACTGATGGGTGCCATCTCTGCACTCGTCGATGTCTGCAGACCACACGAGACGCAGGCCGCTCATATCTCGTGATGATCGCTTAGCATTGAAAGCACGGTATGGTACGCTCACGGCGTGGATCACTCACCAACACACGTTCCGTTGGCCCCTTTGGTCAAACCGTTAGGGCACAGGTCGATACAGGTGTAGCCTCCACGAGTGTTTTTACACTGCTGATCCGAACGACAAACCCTCTGTCTGCACTCGTTTATATCTGAAATGAAAAGAAGAAATGTGAAATTTTGTCAGGGGGACAGATTGCAATGAAGGCGACGGCTCGAGTCTGTCTCACCTATACAGCGCCGGTTCCTAAGCTGAAATCCAGGCTCACAGGCACAGCGATAACTACCAATAGTGTTAAGGCAGTGCTGATTGCATGGATTTGACTCCTGACACTCGTTCACATCTGGGAAACACAGGGACATATAGCAAACTTGAAAAAACAAACAAACAAACAAACAAACAATGGACTTAAATGAGGAGTAAGGTTTAATGTCGTACCCGAGCAGCTGAGCCCGTCAGTCGTTCTCCTGAAGCCACGGCCACAACGCATCACGCACCTGTACGAGCCGATGGTGTTCTCGCAGTCCTGCCCGTCGTGGCACGCGTTCCCACCGAGTGAACACTCATCGATGTCTAAGACATGAGAGCAGTGCATTGTCTGTTTTTGTGATAATCCCTGCACGTCATAATTCACCTGTTGTGCACTGGGGTGTGTGTTTATACCCTGGCAGGTCCTGCCATCCGCTGAGATCGTGAGACCTCTGGGGCAGGAACAATAGTAGGTGCCCATGGTGTTGTGACAGGCATGAGAACAGGGATTCCCGACCTCACACTCGTTCTCATCTGCAGCATGTGAATTTTAAAAATACATGAACAACATTGTTGAAATAATTGGAACAGACTGAAGCAGATCAGGAGACATAATACACTGCAGCAAACATTACCTGCACAGAAGGGCCCAGCCGCTACCAAAGTGAATCCTTGAGGACACTGGTTACTGCGATCACCTGGAATTAAAATGAACCTCCATTTAACATACCATTTGAAATACTGCTCACTTATACTTATTTCTCTATTCCAGCATCCTCACCCTTGGCGATAGCAGCTTGGATGCTGTACTCCAGCACCTCCTCCAGGGGGTGATAGTGAGCGCTGATCGCTGTGGCCTGCAGCGTCTCTACCAGAAACGGCATCTTGCCCTTGGACGGGTCGTAGGAGATGGTGTGGTTCCAGGAGTAAGGCACGCTCTCCCTGTCGATACTGAACATTCGAGTGGACAGCGCATACAGCTGGCCTGGGCCGGTCTGAATGTAATCCTCTGTGTAGTCCTTCAAACAGCCAACAGAGCTTCACACATGGAGTAATGGAGTCACTATTATGTGAGTGGTTTTATTTCTGTACCTTGATGCTGATGTCAGCCTGTGAGGGCAACTTCAGGACGTGCCCGTTCACTACGATGTCCACTAATAAAGCTCCGTCTGAGTCCAGGCCCCTGGCGATGTGGGTCATCCTGAGGATCTCACCTTGACGCATCCACAATTTTGGACCCTTGTGAGTATTTCAATGCTCGTATGTGACTCACAGTTGTACTCAGGTCTCTCTGTTGTTACCTGTGGCGAATTCCACCTGCGTCTCTCTCCTGAAGATACCTCCCGTTAGCGTGAAGCCGTTGACAGCTTCTCCTACCTCCTGTGCAGTGGTCCAGTACACAGGGTTCAGGATGGAGATGAGCTTCCTCATTGCAGGACCTTAGATATAAAAAGGAAGAGATTTCATTTATTGTAAGAGTTAAGAAGACGTCTAAGCAGCTAACATGTTGGAACAGTTGGTACAATTTTGTTTGGGAACTAACCCAACGTCCTCGGTACATTAGAAATAGTTGCCTTGATGAGTCTGCTGCCAGACGGGCTGTCTGTGATGGTGGCATTGAGGATGGCAATGCCAAATTCAATGTCATTGATGTTTCCTATGATGCTACCTCGTGCCTTTTGGGGCCCACCTGACAAAGAGAGGCGTCATTAGGTGCATGAGAAAGAACACGAGCGTCAAGTCCTTTTAAATCCACTGCTTACCTGGACAGGCCTGAGTGTTACACCTGGACAGCTGGGACGAGTCACCTGGACACGAGCGACCGCCGTTACTAGGAGATGGACTGTTACAGAGTCGGACACGTGTCCTCTCTCCACCTCCACAAGAAGCGGAGCACTCTCCCCACAGCTGCCATGGACCCCAGTGACCATTGACTGAAATGATGCAACCCAAAATAATCAACTAACTACAAATCTGAACAATTCAAAAGTCATATGTGTGTTTGTGTATTGTGTTGTGGGTCCAGCTAAACATAATGAAATGCACCAGTTGGACCTCGACTCACTGGGACAGTTGGCTGTGCTGCACCTCTGTATCTGTGTGTCTGCGCCTGCACATGCTCTCCCACCATTGGCGGGTCTGGGGTTGTCACACGTTCTGTAGCGCCTCATCTGACCTCCGTTACACGTCTTGCTGCAGCTGCCCCAGCTGGTCCATGGACCCCAGTTACCACTGACTGAAACACAGAAAGGAGGTGAGCCTGAAGTGATAGCGAGAAGAAACCGATGCTAAAGATGCTCGACTTGGAACAAGCCTGTGTTCTGCCTCTATGTTCATAAAGGATGAGATGACTCACTGGGGCAGGGGTCGCTGTTGCAGAAGTCAATGTGCACGTCACTGCCCTCACACGGTCGACCACCGTTCTGAGGGGCAGGGCTGGTACAGAGACGCGTCCTCTGTCTGGTCCCACCCCCACAGGAAACGCTGCAGGCTCCCCAGCTCACCCACGACGACCACTTCCCGTCCACTAGAGGTAAAAATCAGTCCGGAAATGAATGTTACGAATATTCACAGGTTTTGTTTGTTTTCCTTGACAGTATAAAGCAGATTAGAAATCCCAGAGGCCCTACCAGGACAAAGTCTTTCATTGCACACTTGAGTTTGAGTGTCTGTGCCTTCACACTGTGGTCCATGAAACGCTGGGGGAGGGTTGTTGCAAAGCCGAATTCTGGACTGCATCCCCCTACCACAGGTCTCACTGCATGGGCTCCACGGTAGCCAAGAGCCCCAGCTGCCTGCCACTGTAAGGGTGCAAGCAAAGAGTCGGCAAGTCGTCCTAAACACGCTTCTGCCCATCAGAAGGACACTTTCTGAAGCCACCCACCTGGGCAGGGTCTGACGCTGCACACGATGACCTCCACCGCCTTGCCCTCACATGGCCTGCCGCCATGCTGTGCTGGGGGATTACTGCAGGTCCGGATCCTGGTTCTGTTGCCCTGACCACAGGTACGAGAACACTCCTCCCAAAGTGACCACTCGGACCAGCTACCGTCTACTGGACATGGTTTTCCCTGACAACGACGCGTCTCTGTGTCTGATCCTGCACAGTGTCGCCCCCCGTTGGCAGGGAGAGGGTTGTTACACTGTCTCAGCCTCCTCTGGGACCCAACACCACAGGACAGACTGCAAGGGCTCCACTCTGCCCACTCTGAGAAGCCCCCGTGGACTGAAAACCAAAACATGTCTCATCCTCTTGGACATTTGTTACAGCTACAAAGACGAACCTGCACGATTTCACGCTTACCTCGCACTGTGAGCGTGACCCCGACCAGCACCGACCCAAGCAAGTTCCTAGCCACACATTCATACTCAGCCGTGTCCTCCTTCTGAGCACTGCTGACTCGGAGGGAACCATTGGACAGGGTGGAAACGCGGTCAGCGCCCAGCAGCGGGCGGCCCTGACGAGACCACTCTATCATGGGGGTCGGTTCACCCTCTGCCTGACAGTTGAGGACAACCGTGGTGCCAGCATCCACAACCGTCTCCACTGGCTCCACTATAATATTGGGTGCACCTGGAAGTGCAGCGTGGTACCATGTGACACAGCATAAAAAGGTGAACTCCACGAACATTTCATGACAAAACGAGTTTTGTCATGATATAATAATATATATTCATTTATAATAATAATTACTGCACGCACTCTGCAAGGTAAGCGTGACACCCCTTTCCACCACTCCAGCATCGTTTGTTGCGACACACATGTAGCTGCCTGCATCTTCACTCTGGGTAAAACAAAATATAGCACACGACTCATTAGCATAACTATTAAAAATACATTTCAGTAAAGATGCACGGTGCCGGCAGCGTTCTGAGTTTTCCTACCACTGTGCCATAGATGGCTAGAGAGCCGTTGTCCAGGATTCGGATTCGGTTGCTGATCTGGATGTTTATTCCATTTTTGCTCCACTGGATGGTTGGTAGAGGGTCCCCCCGGACCTCACAGTTGAGGATAGCGTTGCCACCCAGAGGCTCAATATGTTTGGCGTGAAGGTCCCCATCGATGATAGGAGGCTCTGGAGAAAATGAGGCTGAATTCAGTTTAATTGTAGACAGACGAGGACGTGGGACACAAACACAGACATTTACCTTGACTTTGCTAACAAATGAAAGATGAAGCTCAATCAGTGTGGCTTTACCTTTAACATAGACAAAGCCCACTGACTTGATGGTTCCTACGCTGTTTGCTGCCATACAGGTGTATGTGCCAGAATCCTGTTTGCTCACTCTCTCTATCACCAGCTCACTGTAGCCGTTCACATGATCGTAAGGAACTACGGACGTGTAAAGACATCAGAAATGCACATTAAATGAGGAAAAACAGAAAATGGTTCAAGTTTCTCTGTTAGCGACCTTACCACACCTGGAATGACGTTGTTGTTCAAGGCCCATGTGATTCTGGGCGGAGGGACGCCGCTGACCCTACAGGCTAGCGTCAGGCGGTCTCCCCTGTTGAGGGCCACATCGCTGAGCAGTTCCGTGAAGACAGGGTGGGTATGAACAGTCAGGGTCACCGTCCGGCTGTCCTGTCCAACTGCATTAGTTGCAATACAGGTGTAACTGCCCGAATCGATTGGCTGGTGCAGGGGAGATGGGTAGTGAGTGAGTCAGAGAAGCTTTGCATAAATCACAGAACACGCACGTCTGGTAAGACGATTCTAAGCGATATGTGGTCTGGATAAACAACATGAGACTAGGTCGGTCCTGTGGGTGTTTACCTGAGCAACGTCTATAGCCAGTTCCCCAGAGGGCAGGATGGTGTACTCCCCTGTGCTTTCATTAATGTGGTTTCCGTCCTTCTCCCAGGACAGGGAGGGCTGAGGGACCCCCTCTGCTACACACGGCAGTTGGGCCTGACTGCTTTCCACCACTGTTACCTCCTGCTCTCCACCACGAATGGAGGGAGGGACTGTAAAGGTGCAGTACATTTTATAACAGCAATAACAAGTGAATAGGAAAGAACAACCAGACTTTGATGGTTTCTTTCTTTGCTTGAACTTACTCTGCACAGTCAGGCTCATCTCAAGGCTGACAGTTCCCGCTGCGTTGGCGGCAGTGCACGTGTATCGTCCAGTATCACTAGGCTGGACGAAGGCGATCTGTAGGGAGCCCGAGCTAAGCACCCGCTGGCGGACAGATTCCCTCAGCGGCTGGCTGTCTTTATGCCACGCGACAGAGGGAGGGGGGGAGCCGTCCGCTTGGCACTGCAGCATCACAGAGGAGTCGAGAGGTGCCAGGTACTCCTTAGTCTCTGAGCTGATCACAGGCGGTACTACAAAACACAGCGCAAAGGGGACACCACGGTTTAGATCGTATTCTGTCCAGCCCCTGCGGATGACCCATTATCAGAACCTAATCACTATCACTTTGAGTACGACCTACCTTGTACTCTGAGTTTAGTCTTCCCCAGCGCAGTGCCAGCTGGGTTTTGAGCCACACATATGTATGTCCCAGAGTCCAAAACAGAGGCTCTGGAGATCTGCAGGCTTCCATTCGGTAAAATTGTGAAACTACCACCTAGAGTAGTGGAACAGAAGATGTGTGAGGTCTTTAGAGTACACTTATTGACACTCTGGGACAAATTCAAATACCTGTGGTGGGTATGTTGATACCCTCCTTCTGCCAGCTGATAGTGGGTCTGGGTGAGCCTGTGGCTCTGCAGGGCAGAGTGATGGGGTTATTCAAGATCACATCCAGGGTGGATGGATGAGACTGAATCACTGGAAGCTCTGACGAGAATAGTGACAAAAGCACATGCAAACATGTATAATTTCTATAAAGCATCAACTTAAAAACTGAGAAATTATAACCTTGTAAAGAAGGAATTCATGCAGAGTTGTTGAACTGGTTGAACTAGACTCCACAGGTGAACCTAATATAGTGGCCTTCTACTAGGTTTGTACCTTGTACTGTGAGCTGTATGTTGCGTCTAGTGGAGCCTGCAGCATTCTTGGCCGTGCACGCGTAGCGTCCAGCATGACTGAGCTCAGCGGAGAAGATCTGTATGGAACCTATGCACAGACAAAACAAATCAACATATGTAACAATAGTTTTCAATAACACACTATCTTGTATGAGTATCTTGTATCACAGCTGACTTTGTTTGTTGTACCACCATTTGCATATCTCTCACCTGTTGCCAGGATGCTGTGTCCTAGGCCTTCCTTTAACTTTATGCCATCTTTGCTCCATGAAATTGTGGGCTCTGGGACACCAGATGCAGTACAGGCGAGGACCACTGGGGACATTCTGGTAACGATTAGCTCTGTGGGTTCATCTGCTATAGATGGAGGAACTAGGTAGACAGAGAAGAGCACAGACATGCCAATGATGAATGCTGCTTAGAAATCAAATGTGAGAAAAACCATGAACAAATGCCACGTCGCTTACCGTGAACAGTGAGGTTAATAGATCGGGAGTCTTCCCCCGCCTCGTTAGTAACCACACACTGATACAGTGCTGTGTCCTCCACTGTGGGCGCTATAATTACCAAGGAGCCTGATGAGAGTAATCTGGTAGCGATGGTAAGAAACTAAGTTAATATCCGGCCATAGTCGTATGTGATGGGCCAAACATTGTTATGGAAATTTAATTCATATGGTCTGTGGAAAGTTTATCTTTCTAACTGTAGTATGAAATTTTAGAAAACCTGGATCAACCTGTACATATTCTGGTTCTGGTCCGTATTGATGACTCGGCCGTTTCTCATCCAGCGGACGGAGGGTTTAGGTATGCCGGTAGCTTCGCAAGGCAGCGTGGTCTGAACGTTGACAGTAACCGTCACGTTTGTGAGGCCGTCAGCGATGGAAGGAGGGACTAGAAGACGGGAACCAGGGGTCAGAAACTGTGGCTGTGTGTAACTGAGACAGCCTAAAAGAATTTGCTTGTTTTATCTGAACTGATTCACCATCTACTTGCAGATCCACTCTCTTGTGTTGCGATCCTGCCTGATTTGTTGCCATACACAGGTAGCGGCCGGTGTCAGTCACCTGGGCGGAGCCGATGCGTAACGACCCATCCTCTGCAAAGGAGTACCTGCAGACATTCACCCAACGTCTATCAACAGTTGTAAAATGACTATAATAGTCTAGTTTGAGACAGAATCAGTGACAGCGTGGATGATGCCTGATGTCCCGCTTCACCTGGGGTTGTTTCCTGTCAATACTACACCATGTTTCCTCCAGGTCACACGAGGCGGTGGCACTCCACTTACAGTACACTCGAGCACTGCTGGTTTGTTGACGTGCACTGACACTGTCTGGGGGCCATCTTTGATGCTTGGAGCCACTAAGGGAACAGGTGACAGACACGTCCATTTTATAAAGGAGGGAACTTCTTCACACATACACTTGTAGATCTTTCTACTGTACCGTTGACGGCCAGGTTAAACTGCCGTGTGGTCTTGCCAGCAATGTTGATGGCCACACAGGTATACTGAGCTGCGTCACTCAGCTCAGCCATGTTGATCTGTAGGTAGCGTCCACCGGACAGCACGCGGACACGTGCAGAGGCCTTTACCAAGGTAAACGTTATATGTGAATGCAACGAAGAGGAATCCGTGCATTTCATGGGAGCAGTAGTCGTTTGGTGGATTTCTAACCTGCAGCGGTTGAGCGTCTTTGAGCCAGGTCAAAGTTGGAGGAGGGACCGCATCAGACTTGCACTCCAGTGTCGCCTGTCTGTTGTGTAGCACTGACACATCCTGAGGCGTGCTCTCCCCCGCGATGTTAGGCGGGACTGTTAAGGCAAACAGGCAATAAAGCTAATAAAGCACAACAACAGAAACATAGAACTCAAATACATTGAATCTTCCTTCTATGTGTGTAATATGTAAATGACCTGCAAATATATACTGATTCACCCACCGTGCACTCGTACCAGGAACTGCTTGTCATCTTCTCCTGCTGGACTGATGGCCAAGCAGCTGTACCTGCCTGTGTCCTCCACCTGAGTAAAAGCATAAAAACAGTGAGATATAGATATATATATATATAGATAAAAACAATTAGAGAACAGGAGAACAGAGACTGTAATCATCTGGTTACTGACTTGCGCTGAGGCCACACGGAGCACTTCTCCCCCCCGGAGGAGGCGCAGACTGTCTGTCTGTGGGAGCGGGCGTCCATCCTTCAGCCAGGAGAGGAAGGGTGCAGGGATACCTGAGGCATCACACTGAAGCTCCAGGACATTATTAACCACCACAGACACTTCTGCTGGCACACCTGAGCTCTTGATGTGTGGAGGATCTGAAAAAGAAAACATAAACCAATGACTATGATCTTTAAGAATCTGAAGCTGAAGCTCTGGTTCACTTTTCGCTCACCTAACACTTTTAGCATGAGGTGATGAATTGCTTGACCTGCGGTGTTTTTAGCCAGACAGGTATAGCGTCCTGTATCATTAACGTGGGTCTGGATTATCTGCACTGTGGCGTTCATGTTGAGAAATTTGAGGTGGTGGTCAGGATGGAGAACCACTCCCTCTCTGAGCCAGGACACAGTGGGGGTTGGTGTTCCATGAGCGGTGCACAGCAGAGAAGCCACATTTCCTCTGACTACAGTTATGTCCTCCATGCCTCCCGCTCCATCCAGACTGGGAGGGACTGACGAGCACAAAAAGAAACAGCCGACTAGAAAAGTGCCACTAGGACGCAATCTGACGGTGGACTTGCTGTTTTCACACTCACCATGCACCTGTAGGTTATAATGCCTGTTGTCTACTCCTGCCCTGTTTGATGCAACACAGGTGTAGGTGGCGCCATCCGACACCTGGGTTCGTGTAATCCTGAAAATAAAAAATGCAACAATTTAAATGTTGCTTTCATTGCTATACATTTCAAGCAACCACTTAACTATCACAATATGTATTATGGAAGGAGCCTAAGTGCAGCACCAGGCGCCAGAACCTGTCCACTGACCTACCGAAGCACCTGTCCAGCAGAGAGGAGCCGTATGTGAGAGGAAACAGGCAGAGGGAGGCCATTTCTCAACCAGTTAAGCTGGGGAGGAGGCGAGCCAGTAGCAACACACTCGATGTTGACAGAACTGTCCAGAACGGTGGTCAGCTCCTCAGCTGTCTCACTGCTGCCATCTATTACAGGAGGCACTAAGGGAGCAAATGGATATCAAGGTCAGGAGCATAAAAACTCATCCTATGTAGTTGGAAATATAATTCTCTAAAAGCACTTATTGTAAACCCACCATACACATTTAGATTGAATATCCTGTCTTCCTCTCCTGCAGCGTTGGTGGCTACGCAGGTGTATTTCCCACTGTCGCTGGTGTGGGCTCCAGTCACAGTGAGTGTGCTTCCATCTGGACTGATCCTGAACACAAGGAAAGCAGGATATCATTGCGCCATTCATTTTCATCCGTCTGATCTTTATTTAGCGGTACTTTACCTGGGCCCCCCGTTCGTCACATTGCTGATGACCTCCCCGTCCTTTAACCACTGGATGGTTGGGGGCGGCGTTCCTTGAGCTCGACAGACCAGCTGGATGCTTTCATTCAGCAGAACTCCCATCTCACTGGGCAGCTCAGATCCAGAGATACTAGGAGGAACTAGAAGAAAAACTGTTAGCTGCAATCCAGCTGGCATTTTGAGAAATGCACCATTCAGTAAAGTAACACAGAGTAGTTGGATTTAAACATGACCATGTACCTTGTAAGATGAGGTGGTAGCTCTTGCGGACTTTGCCCTCCGTGTTGGAAGCCACACATGTGTAAGTGCCAGTGTCAGAAAGCTGTGACCGTGCAATCTGAAGCTTGCTGCCTCCTGAGAAGATGTGCATCTCCAGTGACTCTGAATTCTCTAAAGAAATATTATACATTTGGCGTGAAATGAAATGAGAGTGTCAAAGCTACTGTAACAAGCTGTAATGTAATGCAAACATTTCCTCAGACACGCAGGTTAAAAGACAGGTGTCCATTTAAATGTATGACACATCTGTCCCAGTTCAACATTTACAGCTAAAACAGTTTTTTACACATTCTACAGTTACAAAATAAAATAAAACTCTTAAATAAGTAGGCGCACCTATTGGTCGTCCATTTTTCAACCATGTAAGACTAGGAGGAGGGATGCCAGTAGCGTCACAGGCCAAGGTGACTGGGTTACTGATGGTTTCCACCACATTCTCCTCTACTGGGCCATCGATACTGGGAGGTACTGTGAGAGGAACGGAGAGTATCTATAAGCATAAGAATCTTTATGTTTTGAGTATTTTCCATATTGAGGATGCATTACCAAAAACATTCAAGTGGAAATTCTTGTCCACCTGACCAGCAACATTACTGGCCTTGCAGACATACTGTCCAGTGTCAGACACCTGAAGAAGAGATATGGGGAGACATGGTAGCTACTCTGATCATGCTGTTTGACTGATGTGACCTCACTGGCATGAAAAATAAAAATGAAAAAGCTCTGACCTCTGAGCCTTTAATCTCAAGCATGTGTCCCTTGGCCAGGACGCGCAGGTTGGCTGACTCCGTCACCAACCTGCCATTCTTGTACCAGGTAATGGTGGGAGGAGGTACAGCACTGGACTCGCACTTCAGAGTCACAGATTTCCCGATGAGGACATTCACCACCACAGGAGAGTCTCCGCCACTGTCTCTAATACTGGGAGGAACTGTGTGAAAAACACGTAAAGTTAGTAAAACTACAGAATCAGGGACTGTGTAGTGCAAATACTACGAGTGTAGACTGACCCAACACGGACAGATAAATGTATTTGTAGGCCTCTCCGGCTGCATTCATGGCCACACATGTGTATTTTCCCCCATCTGATACTTTTGCTTTCAGAATCTGTAACGTACGACCCCCTGGAGGCACAAAAGACACATTCACAGAGAGCAATCAGGCGATTTTACTGAACTTTAGTGTTTAATTAGGATGTTGCTGCAGTTGTGAACAATCGCTGCATAGACGTGCAGTATGGGGGGCTTGTAGTACCCGGCATGATGAGTGCGTTGGGGTTGCCCTGAATCGGACCCCGGTCATTTAACCAGCTCAAGGTTGGAGGAGGGAAGCCAGTAGCCTCACAAGAGAGCGACACAAAGTTGTTCGCCACAACTGTCACATTCACAGGACTCAGGCCAATAATGGTGGGAGGAACTAAAGAGAAAACGCAAGACAGAAATGTCACTTTTCACAAATTAGTGAGTCAAATGTTATTTTTATCCACCTGTGACTCACCGTGAACATTGAGATTGAAGACTTTTTCTGCACTTCCAGCAACATTATCAGCCACACACACGTAACGCCCAGTGTCAGAAACCTGAGCAGTCATCACCTGGAAGATGAAGGATGAAGGAACGCACAGCCAGTGAGAATGGAGACTGACTGTAATTCCTTTCATTTCTTTAGTTTTGTTATCACTTTATAGGCTATAAAATGTATGAAATGTTATGTGAGTATGTTACAGTGAGAGATACTGTGATACTGTGTCGGTAGCTGGTTGTAATGTAACTTTAGGTCAGGTTGTTGTCTGTGCTTCCTGGATGCTACCTTAAGCGTTCTGCCATTGGACAGGACTCTATGTAGCCTATCAGAGACGACTGGTTGGCTGTCCTTGAACCAGGTGATCTTGGGGGCGGGGTTTCCATCCACATGACAGTCCAGTTGGGTCGTTTTGTTGACCAGGACTGTGACCTCGTCGGGCACGTCGCTGTCTGTTCCTCGTATGGTTGGGGGCACTAGTACAGTGCACAACCACACAATGAGAGACTGTTTCACCAGTTTCTTTTTCCCAACTCATGTTCGGTTTGAACTTACATAACACTCTAACGTCATACTGAATGGAGTCTTCTCCTGCTTCGTTGACAGCCACACACGTGTATCTGCCTGTGTCTTCAACGTGCGCCCTGGGAATTTGTAACACTCGTCCACCTGAGAGAAAAAAACCCCTCAAGAGTTGGTAGAAACAAACTTTATGCTTTTGCTTTCCTCCGGCTGCGTTTCTCACCTGGCAGGATCAGAACTTTGTCAGTGGCAGTCAGCAGCTGTCCGTCTTTGTACCAAGTGAGTGTTGGAGGAGGGACAGCGTTGGTCTCGCAGTACAGAGAGACGGGATTGTTGAGTATCACATCCCGAACCTCTCCTACGAAGCCTGGGGGAGAGGAACCACCAGCTCCAGTAGGTCTGTTGAAATTAGGTGGAACTGAAAAAGAAAAGAAAAAAATTTCAGAGCGTGGTGGGAAACATTTATTATACATTTATTCCACCACCTACACATTCAACCACAAGTACTTTTCTATAGTTATTGTTGGTACATTGGTGTCAGTCAACCCAGTTCACCTTGTATATTTACATCAAAGTCCTTCTCATCCTCCCCAGCTATATTAGTGGCTACGCAGGTGTAGCGGCCTGTGTCTGACACCTGAGCGTGCTTGATCTGAACAATTCGACCGTTGGCTGTGATGGACACGTGGCTGTCTGCCTGTAAGACCTGCAGAGGTGTCACACGGAGGAGACAAACAGAGAGCATGTAAAGGATGTTTTTAGATACGCCTGAGAGGTGAATAAGGGTCATTACCTGTCCGTCTTTGTACCACTGCAGTGCTGGAGTGGGAAAAGCCTCAGCTGCGCACTCCAGGGTCAGTGTGCTGTTGACCTTGACCTTGACCTCTTTGTGGGCAAATCCTTCCCCAGGGATATCGTTCTTATTAATCTGCGGGGGAACTAAAGAAAAATGTATATGTTACATTATACGCACATGTACTTTGAAGAGATTTTTTAAAAAACAATCCAATTATCTCACCATAAACTTTGACCTCATAGTGCTTCAGCGTCTCTCCAGCTTCATTTGTAGCCATGCAGGTATATCTTCCAGCATCCTCCGCTTTAGCATTAAGGATCTGCAGAGTTCGCCCTCCTGTGAAATCAGTGAGGGTAAATGAGAGAAGACGCACCCTATGGTTGCGTTGTAGCTTATTACATTCTGTTCAGATGTCATCGTATGGGATTTCGGACCTGGAAGCACTCGGCTGTTGCGGCTGGACACAAACGGAGAACCGTCTTTGAGCCAGGTGATGAGAGCAGGAGGGTAGGACTGCACTTCACACACCAGTGAAGTGGGGCTGCTCAGAGTTACTGTCACCTCCTCTGCAGAGCTGTCAGGACCCAACCCAGCAATGGAGGGAGAAACTGGCAAACCAGTGACGTTACAAATGCAACGGGTTGACAAAACAATGAGACATTCTAGTCTGACATAAATGATATGTACCTAGGACATTGAGGTTGAAATGCCGGCTGCGGTCTCCAGCGCTATTAGAAGCCAGGCAGCTGTACCTGCCCGTGTCCGCGACCTGAGCATCAGAGATTTGCAGGAAACGGCCATGAGACACAACGCGGTGGCGGCTGTCAGGAAGCAGCGGCTGCCCATCCTTCAGCCATTTAATCTCGGGTACGGGGTTACCTGATTTGGCCAGATGCAGTGTTATCTTAAATCTTATTTACAAGAACTGGTCTGTGTATCTAGACGTTAAGTGTGTGCTGCTGTACATCACTTACCTGATGCCTTACAGGTGAGGGTGATGTTGTGTTTCTCCTTGACTTTCGAGTCCACCATCGTGCCCTCATCCACAATGCTTGGTGGAACTGTCAAATCAGACTGAAATTCAATTAAAAGGTTCAGGCTCCTCTTCAAGTTCATGTTAAATGATAGTGAAGACCGTTTAGCTTTAATCTAGACATCTTCACACATTATAAATCCGTATACAGAAACGCCACCGTTTCTTTTACCAAGGACGTCAAGGTCAAAGTTCTTCTGTTCCTCTCCAGCGCTGTTAGACACAACACAGGTGTACCTCCCAGCATCCTCTACTACAGCGTGCATTAGACGCAAGCTTCGTCCTCCTGGAAACAAACAGAAAAGCACAGATTTCCACAACAGGAATGTGAAAGATAGTTAATCGTGCCCCAATTAACACACACCGTGATCTCACCTGAGAGGATGCGCACTGAGCTGCTAGCTTTGACTGGCTGACCGTCCTTCAGCCAGGTAACAGAAGGAAGGGGAACGCCGGACGACTCGCAGCTAAGAGCAACTGGGGTCTTTACTACAACACTCACATTTTCTGGCAAAAGTACCTGACCAATTATACTTGGTGGTACTGAAAGAGAGAAGCTGGGATTAGGGAGAGGTACAATAATGAAATGTGAGACCTTGAGGTTTCACCAAAGTATAATTTAAACAAAACAAAAAAGAAATAAACAATGAATCCTACCATGAACACTGACATCACGCTTGCTGTCAGCCTGCCCTGCGACATTTACAGCGATGCAGGTGTAGCGTCCCGTGTCTGACACCTTGGCATCTTCAATCTGCAACAGCTTCCCCTCGTTCAGGACCTTGGCTCCGTGCTGTCCGGTTATAGGCCTCCCGTCTTTCAGCCATGTGATCGCCGGCCGCGGCACGCCCTCCGCAGCACACTGTAAGGTCACATCCGCTCCTTTTGTCACGGTTACGTCGTCCTTGTCGCCCTCACTGTGTCTGATGGAAGGGCGGACTGAAGTGAGAAAATCAGGTAAGTTGCTGCATATGCTCCCTCAACATCCTGTAGGACCTTTAAACACATATACAGTACTGCCAAGCCGGATTGATGGCTACAATTGCTTTTCCTATTCACAAGACGTAAAGCGTAAAAGTAAAGTAGTAGTAGTTTATGTACCATAAACCTGCAGGCTGTAAACTTTGGAAGTGGATCCTGCTTCGCTGGAGGCTGTGCAGGTGTAGGAGGCTGTATCTGTCCTCTCAGCGCTGGAGATTTGCAGCTGGCGGCCTCCTGACAAAACCCTGAGCCGCTGGTCTAATCTGAGCTCAGAGCCTGGGAGGGAGACACACAGGAAACGCAAACGCATGGTGAAATGTGCCACGGATGCAGTTTTCAGCCTGTCACACTTGTCCACCCTGGGTATTCCTTTCGCTCACCATCCTTCCTCCAAGCGAGGCTGGGAGGCGGGATGCCACTGGATTCACACACCAGAGTGATGAGGCTTCCTTCAGTCACTGTGAGGGGGGACACCTCCTCGGCTCCGCGGATACTGGGAGACACTGTGATAATGACAGGGAACCAAAACAAAGGCAAACCTGGGCTTAAAATCTGGTTCTTGATGATAAGGTGACATACAAAAAGAAACCAATCAATATAAAACATAAATGTCTGCTGCGCTAATTCCAATTCAGCCAAAACAAACAAACTCACCCCAAACATTGAGGTTATAGTTCTTCTCTGTTTTGCCGGCCACGTTGGTGGCTTCACACGTGTATCTGCCTGAATCCTGTACTTGGGCGCTGTCGATCTGACAAGTAGATTCACGGACATTTGGTAAAATAACATAAAAAATAACATAAATCTAAACATTACAAATAACATTTATTTTAAAAGGGTAAAATAAGACAACAAAAAACTCAAGACTCGGATCTTGTGAAGATCTTGTACACGTGAATGCTCTGCACGGCTGTACCCTCAGAAGACTCCCGTCAGCTTTAACAGTTAGACCTGGCTTCCTGAAGAGGGGGCGACCATCTTTACGCCAGGCCAGCGCAGGTGGAGGGATCGCATCGCTCTGGCAGTGCAGCTCCACCGGTCGGCCGAGCATCACTGTCGCATTCACCTCCTCCCCCTTTATGTTGGGTGGCACTGTGGCAGACATGAAGACAAGATACTAGACCTGTTGCTGTGACAGACAAAGCTGAGATTCACACAAGACTGTTTGTGTCCCCCTGAGAATATCCACACTACGCAAAATGGATGACTAAACTGGTTAAATGCAGTTCAAGTGCTGGACATGACGGAAAAAGATGAAGGCAAATCATGGTTAACTGGCAACAGTGGTGCAACTCAGAGAACGACTTGCTGTCCTGTTTTTAACAGGGCCTCTATTGTAACACACAGCTGGATCCCCTAAATATAACATCACACTCAATACATCACTGCAGATTATACTTATTGGACGAACAGAGGAAGCTGCTGAAGACTGGTAACAATTACCGCAACAAATCAGCCTTTATTTCTCTGGACAATCTCCTTTTGAGCAGAACACGTAAATGCATTTCATTTGACGTCTGATTTCTACGTGCATGTCATCAAACAGACTGCTTTGCTCTTTTTTCTGCTCCAGTACTCACCATAAACCGTCAGGTCGTAATCTCTGTGTTGTTCCCCTCCAGCATTGACAGCCACGCAGGTGTATCTGCCTGTGTCACTAACCTGTGCACTGCTCAGAGCCAGCAATCTGCCACCAGACAACACCTGAGAGAGCGAACAGGCAAGGGGGCGCATACGTTTGTAATACAAGCTTCAATACAAACGTTGGCATTTATTTAGTTTTCTGTCTACCAACAGACTGAAATGTGCTGCTCATATGCAGCCAAAGCTGCAAAACTACATAAAGTAATGCATAAAGCAGACATTGACCTGAAACATAAAGTAAAAGACTGTCTTAAGGCAAAGAGATATCTCCACTATACAGTATTTACTCTGTACAGTATATATAGGTTAATCACATGATCTCAACCCTGTTCTATAATGTATACTGTTTATGTAGATGATCACATCACGCAAACGTCCGAAACTGTATGTACATTCACATTCATGCTTGGTTATTCTCTTTAGTGGGCACCTGCATGCCAGGTGAAATGCTTGCCACGGGGCTGCCATCTTTCAGCCATGTGAGGCTGGGCAGAGGAACGCCGGTGGCCTCACACGCCAGCCGGGCAGCCTCATTCACCACCACTGTTACCGCACCGCCTCGGCTGGAGATGGCAGGAGGGACTGCAAGGCGCAAGAAAGAAAGAAAGAACTGAGTCCAGTGCAGTGGAATTTGACACACAGCTCAACTTAGTAGTTTCTGAAGTCTCTCACCGAACACCTGCAGGCTGTGGGTCATCTCAGCTACTCCAGCCAGGTTGACTGCTACACATCTGTACATCCCAGCGTCTGACAGCTGAGCCCGTTCTATCTCCAGGACCTGGCCGCGCTTCAGCAAAGCCACCCCGGCTGCACTAGTCAGAGGTCGGCCGTCTTTGTACCACGTGATAGCTGAACGAAGCAAAACATTACATTTTAAGCCATAAGAAATGAAAACTAATTAAACCTAAATGTAAGATGTGATATCAGATAATAATATCAGCAGAAAATACACAGTATAAAATTGCAGCAAGGATTCCGATAAATAGTATTTTGTTGTGCTGGAATGTAACTTCTTATCTGTGTTTTATAACCTGATCATATCCAATGGGAAGAAAGTGAAGCTGGGAGTCATCTGACATATTTCCGTGTCCTGCTGATGGTTACACATAATCAAGGCAGAGGGGAGGCTCCAACTCAGCAGTGAGAGGAAACTATGGCTGCAGCATGAGAGCACAGCAGGACAGAGAGCGACGCCTGTGAGCTCGCTTACCTGGTAATGGGCTGCCTGAGGCCTTGCACTCCAGCTCAGTGGAAAAGCCTGACAGGATGGTCTGGTTGATGATCTGTCCAGAGTAGGGGATACTGGGAGGCTCTGAGGGACACACACGGTATCACACACAAGGAAAACGAATTATGACGATATTCTCATGTCTCCACCCTGTACTGTAATCCATAAAGAGAGATGGAAGATTTATGACAGAAACCAGGAGATGAGTGAGGCGAGGGACACAACACTCAGAATTACCATGGACACTAAGCTGAATGTGCAGTTGAGCTTCCCCAGCTGCGTTGGTGGCCAGACAGGTGTATTTCCCTGAATCCTCCAGTGCTGCCTCTGTGATCTTTAGTGTTCTGCCTGCAGCCTCCAGCTATGACCGAGGCAGAGATTTTCACAAGAGACAACATTTTGCATTTCACCAGCGTTATCTAATTTTTCAAATGATTAATATTCAGTGAACCAACCTTACGGTGCTCCTGCGTTGCGTCAACAGGCCGACCAGCTTTAAGCCAGGTAATGCTGGGAGGAGGGACGCCACTGGAGATGCAGTCCAGACTAACGGGCTTGTGGAGAACCACGGAGCGTTCAGCAGGCCCAGTGGTGCGGATGGAAGGAGGTACTGGCAATAAAGACGAGACAATTATGATTATGATCATGAGGAACAGTTGCTAACAGATTAAAGTCTCAGAATGAAGCAGCAAAGGAAAATATTACCATGGACAACCACATTGAAGTTCCTCTCATGGTCTCCTGCTTCATTAGAGGCCACACACTGAAACCGAGCCGTGTCAGAGACCTGAGCTCGGGACACGATCAGCCGCCGACCGTTAGCAGCGACGCGCAAGCCTTCGCCCTGTCTGACCGGTTTTCCATCCTTATACCAGCTGTAACAGATTGTTCTCTCACACTTAATACGAGCATGGGACGCTGTGTGTGCGTCTTGTATGAACGATGGCGAGATCTTACGTGACGGCAGGTGCAGGCGTTCCTGTGGCCTGACATTCGAGTTCCAGAGGGTTGTTGATTATCACTGTGCTGTCTGTCACATCATCAGCTCCATCAATGAAAGGAGGAACTAGAAAACACACACACACACAAGTATTTGAAGGACATTTAGTTTCAGTTGTTATTTAACATAATGTAACAGTGAATTGGATGCTTTTTCTTTTTTCCAGTTCAGTGTGACTCTGGCCTTTTGTTTAAATGTGAATCTGACGTGTAAAGTCACAGTGAAGTGGCAGGTGTTGCTTTCCCAGTGCAGCGCTCGTGTGGCGTTGCTAGAAATAGAATCTGCTGAAGCAGACGGCCGTAGCAGATGCCCTGCGCCAGTTGTCATGGCCGAGTGGTTAAGGCGATGGACTAGAAATCCATTGGGGTCTCCCCGCGCAGGTTCGAATCCTGCTGACAACGACGCAATGTTTTCCCAGCGGTCACGGACTGTTACTGAGACGCAGACCATGCTACTACATTTCTGTCCAGCAGAGGAAAACTATATTCCTTTGGTGTTCAGTGCAACAAATACTGAAATAATTAGACACAGTTTAGGTCTTTGTGTATATGTATGCAAATGTGATGTGGGTTTACAAATGAACCTTTTAGTTCTTCTATACCTAAAACTGTGACATCATATTTGATCTCCTTCTCCCCGGCCACGCTCGTAGCCACGCAGGCATAGCGTCCCGAGTCTGACACTGTGGCTGAGACGATTTCAATTTTTTTCCCCTGCTCGAGCACACGAATGCTTTCACCGTCACGCACAGGAACCCCGTCCTTCAGCCACGTGAGAGAGGGGGGAGGATGTCCGCTGGCCTCACACTCCAGGATCAGAGGCTTATTCAGGACAACCCTCCTCTCAGAGGGGCCGTCACCTCCCCCTGCGATGGTCGGAGGCACTGGGGGGAAGGATGCATAAAAACAAATTCATTATTAAGCAAATTTGATTTAATACCCTGAACTTCACGTTAAGCTACAACTCAAATGGCATGTGCAGTATCAGAAGCGTCATAGGTCCAGTCCTCACAATAAACATCCAGCTCATAGCTCTTCTCAGCGCTCCCCGCAACACTAGTCACTTTGCAGGTGTAGCGACCGGCATCTGACGCCTGAGCACGAGGAATCTTCAAAACGTGGCCTCGCTCTACGTACTGAGCCTGTCGGTTGGACAGGATGACCTCTCTGTCTCGGTACCAAGTGATGGTGGGAGGCGGCACTCCACGCGCCTCACACTCCAGTGTAACCAGCGTGTCCAGCAGTGCAGCGACCTCTGTGGTCGTGTTACCAGCTTTAATGGAGGGAGGCACTGAAATGAAATACAGAAATCGATTTATTTATTAGGACAGTTATTGAGTTTTGGTCCAGTGAGGTGTGTGATCATCTTTATATTCCTTTTCACTACAACATCTGCGTTTGTCTAATTCACTCACCATAGACACTGAGGTTAAAGTCTTTGGACTGTTTTCCAGCTGTATTCATGGCACTACACTGGTAGCGGGCCTGGTCCCCAAGACGAGCACTTCTTATCCTCAGGATCTGACCTCGGTCGATGACCTCTAGATTAGGATCGCCTAGAAACACCAACCTATAAGGGATTAATAGTAGAAAGGAGGACTGGAACGATTTAGGGAGAAATGTTTACCCTGGTATTTTGATTTAGTTTGAGCCCTGGATGCACAAAGCCAATAGCACAGAACGTACAACAACTTCAAGATGCACGGGACTTACTTTCTGTCCTTATACCACTGTACTGTGGGAAAGGGAGCTCCTTGCACCATGCACTCCAGGCTGATCTCCTGCTTGAGAATGGCTGAAACATCTTGAGGAAGAGCCGATCCTTCAATTGTTGGTGGAACTGTGGTACAAAGGCAAAAAGTTCTTCTCTGTACTTCTCTGGAAATTAATAACTACAATGTATTCCCAGAATCATCAAATCTGACTGATTTCAAGAGTCTAAGGTTTATTTATCTTGTCAATGGAACATAAAGTAATATCCCTGCAATTCTTGAAACTCTCATAACTTATCTTTACTCACCCAGTACATCCAAGTAGAAGTCTTTTTCTTTGCTACCAGCGACATTGATGGCTTTACAGCTGTAGCTGCCTGCATCTGCTGTGGCTGCCTTCAGTATTCTCAAAGTTCTCCCCATATCAAGAATCTGGAAGCTGTTACTAGGCAATATCTGTGAAACAACGCAAAAAAGATGCATGAAACATCAAAGCAAAACTAACAGCATAGGCTGAGGTTGTCTAAACTACAGTAGGTGCAGGTTCTAATTCAGAAAGAATAAAAATTGCATGGATACATACAACACATTAGTTTAAGGTCTATGCACCGTGTGATCAAAGCTCGTTCAGAGTTTGTGTCAGAGTCACAATTAAGTCAATGCATTTACAGGGGTTTCACCTACAGGTGCTCCACCCTTGTACCAGGTGATAACAGGGGTCGGACTTCCTGTCACATCACAGGCCAGGTTGGTGGGCTGGCCCACGACCACAGACGCGTTGCTTGGTGAATCATTATCACGAAAATCTGGGGGCACTGTTGATGTGTCCGAGATAATTGTTACATCAAACAGTTTATTACGAGTTTCGAAATCTTTCAGCAAATGATTAATGAGCAGGTCAAGTCACCGTTGACTTTGAGCTGGTATTTCCTCTCAGTGGATCCTGCATCATTGACAGCCGTACACGTATACTCCCCACTGTCGAGAGGTGACACGGAGGCCAGGATCAGCAGTGTACCATCCTCCAGGATGGATACTCCGGGCTCGTTCCCTGTCAGTTCCTGGCCGTTACGCATCCACCGAATCACCGGCTTGGGAAGCCCTGAAGAAGAGATCAAGATAAGGATAGTGGGTGAGGGTAAGGTATACCGAAACCAATAATCATCAATAATTAGGAGACATTAACGACTACAGGATAACAGGAAGGCAGGTTAAAATAATAGAGGACCTTTTGCAGGGCAGGGAAAAGCAATGCGCTGGTTTGCAACTCTCTCCTGCAACGGACTATTGAAGGGGGGCTCCAGTACCTCCAGCACAGGGGGCACTGAAAACACACATGCACACCATCAGTAACGAATCACACGTTTAAAACATAGTGCTCGCTTAATATCGTGAGCCGCGAATCCTCGTAGGCATCCAAGAGTTGAGGCGACGTGCTAGTCCACTACACCCACTGACCCGGTTTACACACATAACTTCAGCATGTGAATGAAGTCATGCGCTGCAGGTCCTTGTCATAAACAGTCTGCGCCCCAAGCACACTGTTAGTGAAACTGTTAGTTATCTAGTGACACTGGAACTGGTTTCGTTTACTTCGACCAGATTCTGTGAGACAGCATTAACATCAGCGTAACAATCACTGTGCGCCTCAGTCAGACGTGAACTAAAACTACGGTAACCTCGCACTAGCAGCTGGACTCGAGCTTCGTCTCGGCCTGCAGCGTTGGTGGCCGTGCACGTGTAGGCTCCTTCATCGTCCAGCTTCACTTTTCTCAAAGCCAAGCTGCCATCAGCTGACACTGGATAGTGGTTTTCATCCTTAGTCCATGTTATCGTCGGTTCTGGGACCCCTCTCGCCACACAGGGCAGCTCCACAGGGTGACCCACTTGCACCTTCATCACCCTGGGACCAGCTTGTATACTAGGAGGAACTGCAGGACAACGACAGCGGACAAGGTTGAATAGATCTTGACTCATCTGTATCTGCGTCTCTAACTCTTTGTGTGATCTAATGAACCTACCCAAAACATTCAGCTCAATCGATTGTGTTAGGTTGCCGGCAATGTTGGAGGCAACACACACATACAGTCCATTGTCTGAGACTCTGCTCTTTAAGATCTTCATAGAGCCTGAGGGGAGCTGAGTGTGCCTGGAACGGAGAAGCATGAATATAATCAAACAGTATGCAAGCAAACCCAGACAGTCTGATAAAAGTGACAAATAACGCACACACAATATTGTGTAATTGTGTTATTACTGTAAACACAGGTTCCAGTAATTGTTACTAATCTGCCATCAACCACAATTACAGCTGCTGAGGCAGGCACACAGTAGGTAGAGCAGACCACAGAAGGGTTAATTACACAGTCATCTTAAAAAGCCACAGACTATACCCTGAGGTTATTAAATCTTAAATCCACAGACACAAAACACTGCATGGAGCCTTAGAAATGCAACAGCTACTCCTAATGTTAGGATTCCTGTCAAGATAAAATCACATGACAAATGTTTATTTCTAACTGTATATGTTCAATGTGCCTATGTGCATATACTGTATCACGCTCTGTATGTTTTACCTGGAAGAGAAAGGGGAGATGAGCTGCCTCTCCTTGGCCCAGCTGATGGTAGGAGGTGGGACACTGTGCACCTCACAAGGCAAAATGGCATCCTCACCCTCAACCACAGACATCCTCGTTGGCTCTGCTCCAGCACCACCAACACTGGACCTAGGGCGGACTAAACACGGGCAAGAGGAGAAAGCATTTGTTTTTGGCTGTTCTGTTTTAGTGCAGCTCCTGTTCAAGATCACAGTCAGGGTTTACCGTAGACGGTGAGCTGGACCTTCCTGGACACGGAGCCAGCGGCATTGGTAGCTGTGCAGATGAACTCTCCAGTCTCGTTTCCAGAAGGGGAAAGGATGAGGAGGCTGCCGTCAGAATCCAGAGAAAAGACGGGACCACCCAAGTACAGAAGCTCCCCACTCTACAAAATAACCACAGCAGGGAAAGGGCAGGGGCCAGAGGTTATTTCCTCAACTTCATTAACACCTGACACAGTCAGAGTTAAGAAATGTGAAAGGACATGATGAAAAAACAATTGTGATTTGACACGTATCCCTGTAGCGAAATAAAATAATAGATTGTGACATGAATAAGACATGAAGTTAAATAATCAAATGGACGAATGTGTCATATCTGCATGGTGAGTTAGTATGAGACACGAATAACTTGACTTTACTTTGGTTCGCTACGTCGTCTGCTTCCACACGCCCCGGGACGGGGATTTCCCATATATCAAATGATATCAGCGCTGTAAAAAGCTTTTTGCTTATATGAAGGTAATGTCAGTGCAGACCTTGGCCCAGGTGATCTGAGGCGTTGGTACTCCACTGGGACGACACGGCAGAGAGACGGGACTTCCCTCAATGGTGCTGAACACTTGGGGGCCGTGCTGAATGGTGGGGATTACTGTAGGCATCAATAAAGAAGGATGAGTGATCGATTGACTACAGTTGTCCCTGAGTGCAGAGTCCCTGCTCATACCATACACGTTGAGAGTGGTGGTATGGTTGGTGGCCCCAACGATGTTCTCAGCCAGACAAGTGTAGTCGCCTGCGTCATCCAGCCGAACTCTCTCAATGTGCAGGCTGCCGTCCCGCCTCACTGTCACATACTGGTCTGAGGACACCTGAAAAACGAAAGGTCAGAGTGGAATCGCGTTATTGGACTCGGGTCGGCCAGGTACAAACGCTGGATTTGGCCTCTGTGTCCTCACCAGGCCGTAGTTGTGTAGCCACTGCCTTTCAGGCAGGGGGTTGCCGGCTAGCAGCACGCAGGGCAGCGTCAACTGCTGGTCCTCGATCACGCTGAGCACAGCAGGATTCATCGCTATGACAGGCGAGACTGGAGATACCATAAAACCTCAGTCAGGAAAAACAGGGGAACGTGTGCGACAGAAAAGTACAAACTCAGCATATTAAGTAAAGATAGAACATTAATTAAATAAAATCAAGATAAAAAACTATCATTTGTAAATTCCCTTACTACGTGTTACTGACTTTCTACCTTCACATATACATAGTTACACACAAAACAACGGCTCAGGCATGTGGCAATTCCAAATGTTTTGGTTGTTTTAAGAACAAAGAGCTGCTGTGGTGGCCTAAAACACAGGCCTGCACACGCACACACACAGACCCAAAGCTCTGGTACACGTACTGGGTGTGTGTCTCGTGAGACAACACTGCCGGCAGGGAAATGGGGCAGTGGGGCAGTAATACACTGTATGTCATCCGGGTGGGCCTGTGCTTTCTGACCTTCGGCCCACATTGAAGAGCTCAGTGTGTTACCAGTGTAAAGACACAGTGAGACAGTGGTTAACAAGGCACATGTTCAAAAACACTCCCTGAAATCCCTCACAGAAACAGACGCATACACTCGTACCCAGTCCAGTCACTGTGATCCTGGCCTGAGTCTGTATCCTGCCAAAGTGGTTGTGGGCCTCACAGATGTACACTGCCTCATCATCCACCCACAGGCCTGACAGAAAGAGAGAAATTACCACGTAAAGCAAGTTTATTGTATATGCACATATACAAATCACAGTTAAAAACTCACTGTTTATACGCAGATGCCCTCTGCTCTCTGTGACAGTGCCGTGTGTGCGGGGCCGGCTTAACAGAGGCAAGCCGTCCTCTCTTCGCCAGGCGACCTGTGGGTCGGGGTAACCTTGTGCTCGGCACAGCAGGGTCACATTGGAACCAACGTCAGCTGCCACATCGGACGGCTCTTGGGTGAACACGGGAGCAGCTGGCGAGGACAAGGGTGGTCAAAAAGGGCCAAGGAGCCTTCTACAGACAATCGGACCGGCAGCGAATGTGCATAACACACACACTAACAACACATTTTTCCTGTGTCCAGCAGCATACAAGCATCCTGACACACCCATGAGAAACTGTTAAAAATAAACCAGACATGTTCTGTCCTGGGTCTGGAAAAGGCACCAATGCAACCTTTGTGTTTATCGTAAGCAGTAACAGGTTTCAGACTCCAAATACAATGACCAACTCTTTACAAGTCTACACGTATACAGATATTCTCTGGGGGAATAAAGTCAATGCGTTATTAAAAGCCTCTACTGTGAGAACAAATCCCACTTAAGCCACACAGCATATTCTGATGGTCTACTTTTAACCCTCTGGCAAATTCCCTACTCTTTCAACTGATTATGTCCCAGAATGCTCTAAAATGAACATATATTCCACCAAATGTTTAGATTTGCCCTGGTCATGAAAAGAAAACCAAATTCATTCATTCATTCACTTTTTCTATGTTAAAAACCTGTTGTTGTTTGTTTAAAGTTCCTAGTATAACATCTAAACTTTCTATTATTATCAATGAATTGTATGCGTCATTATTATTGATCTGTTTAAACTACATTTTATTCCCTAGAAAATAGTAAAACACCATTCAAGTTGGAATTAATAAATCGAGTTATTATATTATATATCATGAAACAGCACTAACTGCAGATATGAATAACAAAAGCAAAACTAAACCCAGGGCTACAGGAGCTAAACCTGGTGCGGCTCTCACCTCCTACATCCAGAGAGACCTGTCCCGATGACGTGCCTGCAGCATTGACAGCCACGCAGGTGTAATGGCCGGCATCAGCACGTCGAGCCGCTGTGATGGTTAGTGTCCCTTTCAACGTGTCTACATCCAGATGTGATGACGAACTCAGCTTGGTATCACCTAGAAGTTACAGAGACAACAAAAAAGTCAATTTGTGTTGTTTATGTTAGGCTAAATTCTTTCACTTTTTTACCTTTGTACCACCAGATCTCTGGTTTGGGAACTCCAGATGCTGAACAGCCCATTAATGTGGTGTCTCCAATGCCAGTAAGAATCTGACTTAGTGCCACAGTCACGACCGGAGATTCTAGATGGGATGACATTCAACAGATTCCACAGAGCATTATAGCAGTCACAGTACGCAGAAGCTGCATTGATGTGATCTGAACTGTCAAATAGCACAGTTTGAAAAAGGTGACTGGTATACGTCAGCCATAGACGTCACATATACAGTCAAGCCTCAATTATTCCCAGACTCACCGATGTAAGTGAGGACGGAGGTCATTGTGTGTGTGCCCGCCTGGTTGCTGGCCAAACAGCCATAAACTCCTCCATCCTTCTTGGCTGTGTTTCTTATAACCAGGGTGCCATCAAGCGCCATCCTGTGTCTGAACAAGCAACACGCGGAAAAATATCACAACTGTACACAAACAGACGGCAAATGATGGCAAATGATGAACTTACCTGCTGGATGGTACAATAAACATGTCATTGTGGGTCCAGACCAGACGCGGTGGAGGGTAACCGCTGGCTGAACACCTGATTCTCACTTCATCTCCTGTCATAAAGGTTTTATTCCGAGGCTCCACTGAAACCCTGGGAACCTCTAGAAGGAGAGACGAGCGATAAAACACCAATAAATCACAGATTAATTCACAGACAATAATATAGAATAATACATGTGACTACACGGCAGCTAAGCTAACACTGATGTTCCTCTGTAACACTGGACAAATGCAGGCTGAGCCACACGACGCGACGCAGCCTTAACTTTTACTGTCAGCGTAGCATCACTACACCTAATAATGTTTAACCACTAATATTGCTTCAACCTCATTTCCCCTCTATTGGTAAAACAAGGAATTTTGAATCCAGATCCAGAGAAGCTGAGGAAACTGGAGAAACTTTCCAACTGACTCATGATATGTAACTCATCCCTTTATGGGGATGTTTTCTCTGTTGCTGGAATCATCTCCTGCGTCCCTGACCTTTCCAACATATGGAAAAATTCATGTAAGAACTACAGTAACTCGCCAGAGGGACAGATCACTTTCAAAACATCAAATTGGGCTTTGTTCTTCTAAGGAATTAGTGTGGAGGACGTATTTCTACTGACTTTTACCAACAGTGATAACAAATGTGAAAGAAAGCACAGATGCCAGATGCTGACAGTAAATTTACAAGCAGTGCTTTTGATGTATTACATTTGTCTTGAAACAAATTAAAATTCCTCAACCCGTCTGTCAGAACGAGTGTCTCTGTTCTTTGACTCATCTGACTGCGAGACTATTAAGACACGTTCTGCCCTGAATCTGCATCAGCTGTAATATGTCAAGAAACCTGCTCATCTTCACCTTCTCACTTCTTCACTCATCTACATGCACAACCTCCTTTGCACCAGTGTCCCTATTGACAACAATAACTGCTTTATTTCTGATCTAATAAAAGAAAACCAACATTACTACGCATTTTTAGTTTTAGAAACTCTGGTTGACAGTGTTCTGTCAAAGTGCTGGTTGAAAAAACAGACTCGACTCACTTCAAAGTGAGACTAATGACTAGGACAAGGCTGACCGGGCAGTAATTAGGAAACCCCCAGAGTTTGCAAACAGCTGTTAGACCGAACAAAAGGTTATGTAAAACAACTGAGAAACTGGTTAAAAACAAATAAGATCAGATGTGATGAAACAAATAGTGAGGAAAGGAACAAAAAAATAAACACTGTGTTAACTGGGCAACTTTAACCATCAATTGAAAACAAATTGCTTCCAAAGAAAGAGCAGAGACAAGTTTACGTTTTTTATTTGAATTTCACGTCAAGCAAAAACCAAACGTAAGCTTAAGTAGAGCATTTGTTTTGAATTCAGCCCTGGCACGATGTGCACAAAGAGGATTTCAGCTACATTAAGCAGCATGTGGAGCTTGAATTAACATCTGACAGTTGTTAAGCAGTAAACACTGAACTGCAGCATGTCCAATACTGTAAAGCTTTTATACCGCACCACGTTCTGGCTCAGCCCGAGAGCTAAAGGGAGATTTGGTCTTTTACTGGGCAGGACAGGCTCATGCTCTGTGGTGCTTGCCAGAGACTGCTCCTAGTTCAGTGTCAGTGAAGTGTTGGGAACAAGACTATAAGAGCTGTCCAGAGATGGAAAACTCTTCTTTACTGCCTGCGAGTCAGCCATAAATCATTTTCACACTTCCCACAAAGCAAAACGGTGATTTATAGGGAGCAGGGGAGGGAAGCAACAGCACATACAGAAGGAGCAGGAAGACAGTATTCCAACTGTCACATGTTGGACAAGACGCTCACCTTGCACAGTCACGTAGATTCTCTCTGCAGCAGCACCTCCCTCGTTTGTAGCAACGCACTCGTACCAGCCCGAGTGATCGGGAGTCACAGCAGACACCTGCAGCGAGAGGTTGGTGAGGACGTGCACCCGCGGGTCCAGACGCGCATCGAGGCCTCCTCTTAGCCAGGTGAGATTGAAGGTGACAGTGCTGACCACATGGCAGGTGAGGACGGCCAGGGAGTCCGGGGAGACAGTTAGGTTACCCTCCACGGTGATCGCTGGGGGCGGCTCTGCAGCATGAGGACATTATGTTGTCGACCGCTTACAGTTACTTAGAATTAATAATACAGATTTTTAACGTCTTTCTTCTCCTGAATCTTTATGTCATACTGAAGAAAAGCACAAACAACATTTTGAACGAGTTGATGGTTTTGTGTCATTGATTTTTTTTCCCTTGAATTGAGGCAGATCTTAACATAGAAAATGGGAAATGATGGGAATGTGATGAAAAAAGGAGAAGAAGGGGGAGAGGAGGCGTAAAAGAGGATGCTGGGGATTTTAACACAGCCCCTTGGGACCTGGAAGATAAATAGGCTCCATGCTTGTGTTTAGTTGTGTATAACAGGGCAACACAGGGTCTCGTCATTCTGTTAAGAATGCACAGTATCTGGCTCGCTCTTAGTCTCCTTTTAACCACCCTCTTCCACTCTGATGATGATGGAAGGTTCTAAAGGCGCAAGCTTTGCACTTTTACTAACTGCATTTGGACTCTTGGAAAAGAGTCTAATGGAAAAGGTTCTGCCTGAAAGATAACCTGTGAAAGAATTCTGTTCCATGAGTTTTTGTGAGTGGTATAAACCTTCACATGGGTCCTCTGGTTCTGTCTGACATCACAATGATCACACAATTAACAGGTAATTTATTACTTGGATTATTAATTTCTCTGCTAGACCATCAAGTCTATTCATTAGTATTATTTCATTGTACTGAAAGCATGCACACGAGTGCACATGAATTACAACACGATGCTCTTTGCTTTCTCACTGCTTCTCAGCATGGGATCCACAGCAAGAGGCCAGTGTTTCTGCAAGACGTGAGCACGAACCGTTTGTGTCCTAAGTGTGTAAACGGCAGGAGCAACGTGCTGCACAATTTCACTCATGGTATTTTATCACACAGTGTGTGAGCGTAGTTTAGGCAATTGAATAAACGTGACACACAGGATTAGAGGCAATTCTTTAAATTGCTAAAAGCTGCTCTGTTACACACCAGCTACACCTACGCATTCCTGACTGACCATTAACCATAGCGGTGGAGGGATGTTCACAGTGAAGACGGGCACACAGTAAATCCAGTACTAGCGGCCACTGACGTGTGTCAGTGCTTTCTACACAGAGACTTGTTCTGTCATGTTGCAGGAGTGTCTTACTGTAACGCATCATGTTTCATGTGCTGACATGGTCAGAAAAATTCACGTTGTTTCACGAATCAAGAATGAAGCCAAAAGCTGCATTTTGTGTTTCCGCTTGTGACTGAATCATTGCATCATGAGTCCAGTCCAGTAACGCGTGCATACCTGACACATCCAGGAAAGTGCGAGCCCTTCCTGTCCCAGCGCTGCTGATGGCAATGCACTCGTAGTAGCCCTCATCCTTCAGAGTAACCTGGGATATTTCCCATGATGCATTGTAAGACTCACTGGAATAAAAAGAGTCAAATATTTGAAGGAGAGTCTCTCTTAACTTTGTTTTAACATTTTTTTTAAATTAGGTTGAATTCATCCCATCTTTAACCTATGCAGGAGGTGGGGTTTAGCTTTTATGAAACACAAAATTCCTGATCTCATCCATACACTGACAAACGTGTTGCTCACCTGAAGAGCTGGTCCACCCCAAGTTGCCTCCCATCCCTGCTGAAGCGCAGCGTGAAGGGGATCAGGCTCTCCACCTGGCAGCTAACAGCCCCTCTCTGGAGGTAGTAACCATTAGTTTGTGCTGCCATCAGCACCTCAGGGGCACCTATAAGAGAGACATTAACAAACAACCTTTATATTCCTGTCCTAACGCCTGAACAACTTGCTCATATTATCTAAATACAAAAGCTAAACCACTGACTAGGTACAATATTGGAGAAAGAAACACTGGAGACTCTCTGAAACAGGAAGCCATCACGGTCGTATCCTGTCACTCGCAGGAAGAAGGCCTCATTGGGTGGAGTGAACTCTGTGATGTTCCAGAGGCCGTACGGCCTGCGTTCAGGGTAGAAGCGTATTGGCAGAGTCTTTATTGCTTCGCCTGAGACCGATAGGAGCTCCAGCCTGTCAGGCCGAGCCGGAGGCGAGAGTCCGGTGGTGTTCAGCAGGATGTACGTGGGAACCCCTGCAACATAGACACCAAGTACAATATGTTTGTGCTCCGAAGTTACCACGTAAGAGGACAGCGGGTGAAGAGGAATAGATGTAGAACAGTGGTCCCCAACCTTTTCGCGACGCAGACCGGTTTCATGTAGGACAATATTTTCACAGACCGGAATAAACAACTACAAACAAACTGTGTAAAAAAAAAAAAGGCAAACTCCGCCCAAAAAACTCACCATCCCACTGAATTAGTGGGAGTCGTGAGCAGGTTTCACCTGCGGTAAAGGGAAACAATGACACCAGAAGTTTTACTTGTCCAGTCTGCTCCATAATTTGGTTTTGTCGCCGTCAAAGCAGTGAATCCCTCGTCAAAAACGCTGAATATTGGAAATGAAGGCAAGGCATTTAGTGCTTTTTGGTGATTTCTGCATATTCTGCCTTGATGTTAATCCAGAACACAGACACAGTTGTTTAAACCTTTAACGTACAGACTCGATTCACCTGGTTTGTTCACAAATGGGCTGAGTGCAAACTAGCGTTTTTTCAGAATAAAAGATTTGCCAGACTCCGATAATAAAATATTTTTTCAGCCTTTCTGGCGGCTGGGTACCAAACGACCCACGGACCAGTACCAGTCCACAGCTTGTTGGTTGGGGACCTCTGATGTATCCGTATAGAAGATAAAGCCTACAGCTATGGTATCCTGTTCTTTAACAGCTCGTCCTCACTCACCTTGAACTGGCCGACTGGAGGTCTTTTTGAAGTCCAGGGTGGACTTTCTGGAAAACCCTGCTCGGAAGTCAATGGTGCTGAGGCCAGAGATACGGACAGAGTGTCTTCCCTCACTGGAGGTCTGCATCAGCAAAGAGGCGGTGGATATCAATATTTAATTTCTGTGCGAAGCTCATGTTGGATGTATTATCATGTGACTACAAAGTACTACTTGTTAATGTACGCAGTGAAATGAAGTTATGCCAAAAAATATGTTTGTTCAAATATTTATTATTTTGTGTTGTTTAATAAAAGAAATTGATTTTTGATTTACGATCTCTGGAAATAGAAGTTGTTGCATCAAAGACTGCTCAGTTATTGTGAGGCAGCCTGTCATATGGCAGCCACTCCCACATGTACAGACAAGACACCTGAAGTGTTAAGTCAGAACCGAGCATATAAAACGTCCACAATTCAGACGGCTCATACTCTAATTAAACAAACACAACGACTATAATCAGAGCGTGGCTAATGGCTCATGTGGTCTTCATGATGCAGCAGCCTTTTGATGTTTTGCAGAAATACAGCCTGAATAATTACATGAAGTATGAGACGGTGAGAGGTGGAAACTCCTAACCTTAGGTAAAACACCTTAGAAGTGTCAAAAACACTGAGTCACATGAAGAGTGAGGCATGCGAGTCCAAACTGTCATTTGCAGTGGCCTTAAATGAAAGAGAAGCTGTCGATCTGCAAGCATGCAAACGTATATGTGCAGAAAAGAGAACATGGAGCATAAGAGCAAAACCACTTATAAAATAGATGGTGAGATAAACGGTTTCTCAATCAGTGTGTGACAGAGTGACAGAGAACAACCTGAGGGTGAACACACAGATGGAAAGAATGACTTCCATATTGGAGCGTACAGTCCAAAAACTCTCCGGCCCCAAGACAACAACGGCAAGGGTGCCCGACCAAAACCAGAGCAGGTTGTGTTGACAGCAGTGGCCTTGGACATGCTGTACAGCCATCAGCCTGGATCGTCGTGTCAGCTGTCCATCTTCCTGGTCGTCGAGATGCTTCCACCAGGCCACATGCATGTTAAAGTGATAAACTACCTGTGCAGCAGTAATTCAGCAAAGCACGGCTCCCTCCGGGCTGTGAGGCGTGATCTCATTCCAACGTTACGCTCCTCAACAGTTTTCAGTTTGACAACTCAGCACTTTCATTTCACACATACTTCCAGAATACATTGTTTACCTTGATAGACCACATCCCAGGCCCAGGGTCCTTGATGTTGACAACTTTGGCAGAGTTGGGAATGTGCAAGAGCTCAGTCAGACCATCCGTCTGTCCCACAAGCTTCCCTAGAGGCCAAACATAAAAACGGAGACAATTATTCACTTTTTCTCCAGCTCAGACTGTTTTTTGTATGAGTTTAGCATTAACCTCCATTTGCATAAGTGAAAGAAATATCTGCGTGTGCATGCTCCCCACTTATACTCATACCCTGGGGGTTTTTTATCTCAATGTCAGGTGCGGGGCCACTAAGGGCCACGGTGACTTCCTTGAGGCTGGGGTCAAAGGGCATCTGCCAAGTGTTGCTGACTCCAGTGAAGTGATCAGTGGATAATAGGTGGACCTTGGATGACTGCACAGCCTCCTCCACCCACTTCAGGACCTACAGAGATGTAAAGAACACACGTCATTTAAAAATGGGAAATTGTCATCTATACAACATTGTGGAAGGTACATGAAGACCTTCACCAAACTAATAGCTATAACAAACCGTAGCACACGCTGACCTCCTCGTGTGCAGACAAGGCCGTCTACTCAATACGCGCTTTCATCAGGAAGGTTCTAACATCCCCCGTGTGCCCCCATTTTCCTCAGTGCCCCAGTGGAAACCCCAAACCACTACTGTGTGAAACAGATGCTATTCTACACACAACGTGTGACGCAGGAGGCCTTTCTGATATGAGCTAAGAAGCTTATCACAGAGCAATACTGTTCAAACTTCAAGCTTTGACTCGCCGCCCGGTCTTTTGATTTACATTTGTTGGAAAAGTTCAAAAGAGCAACATTATGCATCAATCAATTAAATGTTTCCTGCACATTTAGACGGGAGTCCCGGTTCGAACGTGGACATGGCACAATGTTAGAGCAGGAGAGGCTGTAAAACGTTATACTGTTATTTAATTTACACAGCTTATGGGGGAGAACCCAGGCCAAGTCTGAATGATTTGAATATGTGACCAAAACTCCAAATTTCCATTCAGTGCGTTCTTACCTCATTGACCTGTTTCTTGTCCAGATGGAAGACCTGCCCAGAGCTGGTGGAGGCAATCTCCTCGTAAACCTTGTACCCGATATGTGTCCTGTCATCACAGTCCCCCGTCAGCACGAACACAACCTGTACACAAAATGAAACAAATGCAAAGGAGTGTGAACTCTTCATCTCCACACCTGTATGTAAAGGGTAAGAGTAACAAGGTAGAATCAAAACCTGGGACTGTTTCTGCTGAATGAGCTGCAGGACGTCATGGGTCAGTCTATAATCTTTAGAACGGGCATCTGTGAAGACGTAAATAAATGAACCCGGCAAGGAGATCTCCAAAGCAATCTTGATGGCACCAATGCTCATCTCTGGACAGTCTCCACCTCCCTGAGGAAGAGAAGGGTATCATCAGCGAAAGGTATTTACATATATTGATGAGCCAGACAACAAATCTGGACCATAATGATTCTCCATTGTCTAATGACCTGTGAATGAAATGTACAGAGCATGCTCAGTCTTTGACATCGACTACTGTCTCTGCCAGACTGCTGGGGTCAGAGGGTTTTCTATGGCATTCCATGAGGCACGTGTCTTTCTGTCTGAGCTAGCTCTGATGCACGACCCCCACAAATAACATCTGGAGTTGGAGTGACCCATGATTCCTCTATCTCTCCAAAAACCCAGCATCTCCCCTCTGGCAAAAAACAACCATCCCCCTCATTCCTGCTGCCCTGACACTAAACCTGATAACGATAAGGATATGCAGATAACTCGTCCTCCCTTTCACACAACATTCATAATAAAATAATAACCCTTTTGACAAACATGTCACTTCCTAACACATCGTTTTTTTGGTCCTGCATTTCGGCCAAATCCTCTTCACGGGTTGTGAAGTGAAGAGGTGAGGGAAACAAAAACAGACTCAGGAATGAGACAGCAAGTGAGAGGAAACTAGATCTATTCCATGCTACACACAACACGCTCGCACACTAGATTAACAGCTGCACATGCCAAGGATGCACAGACACTTGCCAAATTCTTTCTTCAAAGCAGAGACATTTGAACGCAGTACTTATCTTCCTCAGACGTAAAGGTGTAGCTGGTGTAGCTGTTCCGCAGAGAAGAATTCTTTCTTCTTCTTGAAGAAAACTTTAACTTGGCTTTACTTTGTTTGGCCATCTTGCCATTGTGTGGTTTGTTTATTGTGTTTGTTTATTTGTGTGTAATGGTGCAGGACGAAAGATAAACATAGAATGAAGCACCATGTTTCTGAGACCGCCAGACCTCCCCCTCTGTTTTATTTTATGAAGAACATAACTGGAACTAAGGAGGATGAAATATTGTCCTTAACTTAACTGTCTGAGACTGACTGATAAACTTTGGTCTCGATCAGCTCATGGTGTTTTCTCCCCAGACGTCTGGCTCGGCCACAGTCTGCTCCTTTTATCAAGCGTGCCCTTTGCTTCCAGGCTACGATCGCTTTTGTCCTTAGATTGACGAATGTGATGTCGGAACCCACCTGAACGTACAGCTCCCTCAGCTCATACTGGAACTTCTTTGGGTCTGTTGTGATTGTTACAGGTCCAATCTCTGCAGAGAATCAACAGAAAGAAGCACAGGCTTAGGTCTGCATCAGATAAATAAATAAAAGCTTTTTTTCACCCTTCTTCAAATTCTCCTCTTGAGCCAAATATTAGTTTTGGCTAAAGCTTGCGGATATCTAGATTAAAATGTCAGAATATAAAGAGCTAAGGAGAGGCCCAGGAAAGAAGATCTATTCAACAGAGAAACAGAAAGAGATACACATAAACACAATGAAACATGAAAAGCATAACAAAAAAAGCTATTGGTTTTAAAATATTTGTAGAGATCCGATATGATTAATGTGAGGATCTGATGCGAGGTTCAATTCTGCTTTACACATTGTTTAGCCTTAAAGTAGCTTTTGCTGTGATCTTCTTTTGTCAAAGACATACAAAAGCTGTGACTGTGTATATCATGCAACAGCTGTATTTGGATGAGATGACTGTGTCCATAGAGCTGTGCATAGAGATGAAGCTCCATATATCCAGTGTTGTCTTGACGCACTTCTGCAGGCTAATGTTACCTGTATCATAAAAATACATAACCACCAGCAATCAGTGACAACATGCCTTTTGTTGTGTACCTCCGCCAGTGTCAGGAGACGCTGCTCAGCTTTTCTTTGTTATCCCTTAATGAGCTGCTAAGACCCTTCTTGAGTCAAACTGTGTGACTTCAGCAACTGCAGCTGTGCTGAAGAGTGAGCCCACCACACACACACACACACACACACACACACACACACACACACACACACACACACACACACACACACACACACACACACACACACACACACACACACACACTGAAAAACAAGGGATCCCTTGTTGAAGTGAGGCCAATTACAAAGGATCCCTGCCTTTGAAAACCGATACAGTTTGAACAGTTTCCATCTTTGTCTAAAGGCCAGAACCCGAAACAGGAATTCAGCTGTTTAATGACCTGGTGTTTGGTGTTGACCTGAAGGTTACTGAGGCAAATCTGTGACTGGAGGATCGCTGGGTGTTTGTCACAAAACCTGTTTGATTTGGGAGGAACAAGTGAGACAAGCCTCCCACATTTACACCACTGTCAGTGGTGCAGGTCAGGCTGTGGCTGTACTGACTGATCCAGGTGTGAATGATTAGGAAAGTACCTCCAAACACAGTCCCACGTAAAAACATATAAAGTTAAGATTCGACAACTTTGAATTACAATCTACAGCCTTTTTCTCCTCTAGGTTTCGCCCTACTAAAAAGCACACCTTAAGCACTTTCAATCTCTCTAATAACATACACAAAGGAGCAGCAAGACTTCTTTTTCCAAATGACCCAGATTTTGGCATCCTTTTAAATCCTCAAGGTGGAGCAAAGGAACATTTGCGGCAATCAGAGACACTTTTTAAAACTAACATGGAAATGTGTCTGGCGGCTTTGCAAGGAACAAGGGTCGCATGCCAGACTTTTAGAGATGGAAAAGCTGACATCTCTCCTCTTATGGGAGAATTTCCCATGGCTGTTGTAGGTGTTCCTTGGACGGTTCTGGCTACTGCAGCCACCCTCTTTGCATGAGCACCTTGAAAAACTATAGCTAATACAAATAACCCTTAGAGACTTTGGCACGAAACAAATCAAACCCTTCAAAACTGTGTAATTATGATGATGATTATGACATATTGAAGTAAAAACAGCAGGAAATAAGCAAATATACACTTTCCCTTCCTCATAAACGTTTTTAACATCTTATGTGACAAGAAATGAAAACATATTTTCAATAAAAACTTGCAAAAGATTACAAATAAAAGATGTTAGGCTTCAGGATGTTGACCCACATCACATGACAACAAAAAC
The DNA here is from genome assembly GCA_030770545.1 of Macropodus opercularis. Lineage (NCBI taxonomy): Eukaryota > Metazoa > Chordata > Actinopteri > Anabantiformes > Osphronemidae > Macropodus > Macropodus opercularis. Next base: position 7,352,887 of record CM061092.1, read on the forward strand.
CACACACAGAGGAAAGGATTTCAAGGCTTTGTCCGTCATAACGAGGAATCATAAGAGGCATTAACAAGGTCAAATCGAAGCAGGTTGTTGACACAAGTGAACTGAAATGAACCAATGATAACAATTGACTTCATTTTAATAGTGTTACGGTTCATCATTCATCTGTCAGGCAATGCGTAAAGAAAATCATCTGTGAATCGTGTGCTAGCTTAAACACTCACAGAAGGTGTAATGAGGTGGAACAAACTGGGCAACTGTCCAATGGCAAACTCGGTTCCACCTCCATTTATATTAGGGCCTAATGCAATTTGCTGGGAATCCCTCGTGTGTATCCCTCACTGCCGACTCGTAATTTACAACATCAGCAGCAAGGAATTTCAGGGCCAGAAGGATGAAAGGTCACATCCGTTCGTTCCTACCAAGCAAACAAAGAAAAAGTTTTGGCAGCAATGCACAGGAGCTGCTGGATAACAGTTGACAGAAACATTGTCATAACTCTACTAAGACTATCTGCTATCAGGACCAGCACCACAGAGGACTGTGTTCGTCTTCACGCCGTGGAACAGGTAACAGACGCAGGAACGAAGACCAGAGCATGAATGACACAACAAACTGACAAAGCCTGTGGAGAACAGGAATGGTTCAAACACGGAGCGGGCGAACGGGAAAATGAAAACAGGTGTGTAACGTAACGTCATAGGAAATGGACAGAAAGTCAGGGGACATCTGTTGGACCATCTGCTGGACGGCTGAGGAAAGTCCCTTATATGGAAGAGGAAGCAGGAATCATGACACAGCCGTTGCGTTTAGTATGTTATTTACTCATTTAACCAGCAGAAAAAGCTGTTTCACTGAAAAAAAAACTTTTTTCATAATTCTAACTTGAACCTGAGAGTTTAGATGGATATTAAGTCCTGGTCCTTTTTCTCTTATGTATTTAAGAACGAAAAATCCAACATGTTGCACAACGCAACGCCGTTACAGCACTTACTGCAGCAGCTTTAACTACACACTACCTCTATCATTCTGCTGACTCAGTGGAAAACGTGCCAGAATGAGCGTAGCTGTCATCCTGACTGTCAGCCCAACTGAGAAAACACATGTGTGCATGACCCGGTTAGTGGACTGCATGCGGCTTCCAAAGGAGCAGGCACGTGTATTTAATGTTGACATTCAATATAAATGCACACAAACATAAGAAAATATGCACCATGCTGCTCTGTAATTACCTCAGCATGAGCAGCCATCACTCATACAACGTGCACACGTGTTATTTCTCTCTTGGGACTAGGCAACGAAATACATACAAAAAACGATTGGCTGTACCTAATTATTAATGTTCTTCCTTCCCCTAATCACAGATTTGTCCTTAATTTAATTTCTCTTGTAACGTTATTTACTTATTCATCATTTGCTTCTTAAATTTGACTTCACCAGTGGTAAAATCATCCCTAAAGCTACTCCTCAAACAGGAATTAGCTGCTTTGTCAGCCTCATGCCTACTTGTTTATTATTTCCATGTTTTTGTAAGTATGATGTTAAAATGCTTACACACCAAATTAAGCATGAAAACATGTCACCATAAAACAATCTACATGGACTTTTCCACCCAACCTCCCTACTATGCCTTTGTTACCCAGCCAGACTTCACCAAGTGCCATTCGATGTCTGAGGTTTAGCCTGCAGCAACAGAGCTGACAACAAGCTTGATTCTAAACCACCAAAAACAGAACTTGTGATGGAAAGCTCTAGCCACAAGCAGCATAAAGAGAAAAAGACCGCCTCTCTTGTTTCACTTCATTTGATTCATTTGTACATGTCCCAGGACGATGGGCCGCAAGACCGCAGATCTGCCATAATGGCACTAATGAGTTCAAATGATCCCACACAGTCCTAAACAGCAAGACCCAACCAATACACACACCACACGCAAGCATGTAATCCCTCCCAGATGCATGGCCTGCCGGGGAGCATGTTCCAGAGACAGCCGAACCCCCACCAACCTTCCAGCGGGTCGCTAACTGGTGCCAGAGACGGAACAGAGACAACGACGCAACCCAAGAAAAAAGTCTGCGGTAGACGCCGTCGGGGTAGTTTTGACTGTCATTTATGAGTATGTATAGTTTGTTTGTGTGTTCATTCATGCAGCCTGCAGCAAATGGAAATGTCCTGGGTGTTCTGCACACCGTGCAGTGCCGTTGCTTTCACTCTCCTGTGAAACGCCAATTGAATAAATGGTTTCAATCAGGTTTTTCAAACTGTGCTTACATCTTTCGCCAGCCGTTGGCCGTATAATGCAATATGTACAGTACGGCATGTTACTGTATCATAGTGCAACTGCATATAAAGCTCACATCTTGTCTGAAGAACTAACGTCTGTCCCCACAGGCCATACGTGTGTTATAATCACTTCTGTATGGATAATCATAAACATTACTGAAAGCCATAAATGCAATAGGCAGTAAACTTAATGACCTGTATGATGATTTTAAATACTGCGTTCTGTGTCAAGGTCTGCTTACATCTGAGTTGGCAAACTGAGATCTTGTTTGATCATTGTTAATGCCTTTGCTTAATTTCTCACCACAAACTCTATGCGACTAACTAGGACAAGGGAATTTGTACAGTCACTTGTACAGTGTGTTTGATAACCAGTCAAAATAAAATAGAAATATGGTAGAAATATGGAGGCTAAGTATAAGGTATGTGAAATGCTTTTGCTTCATTGACATTAGCAATGCAGCAAGACAGATGTTCCCGTGATGTGAGCATGACTTGTGTGGGTTGTGCAGGTGTAAACTGTGAATAAAAATATTGGTATTCAGTCATTTATGCTGTGTAGACTAAACATTTGTGAGTTTAAAAAAAGTTAACAACCTTGATGTGACAACCTCAATACTACCTCCGTCCTATGGTGTAATTCCAGACGGTTCAGTGACTAGAAGGTGTTTTCTGCTCAGTGTTCTCACTGAGGAAATTGTAATTGTGAGTGCGGAGGCAGACAGAGAAACCTCAGAGGCAGCAAATTTGCACTGTCGGCCACACACAAATGCGCACTCAGACGTCTGAGGCAGTGATTTCCAGCCAGTGTGCCACACTGCGCAGGAGCCCCTGCCGATTTGCTCAGGTGTCTTGAGAACATGAATTAACACTTGTGTTAAAAGGTTTTGAGACGTTTTTCAAATTTTTTCATCCTCTTCCACTGCAAACTATGAAACTGCCTATTTTTGTAAACAATGCGAGCTTTCTAATTTCAGACAACACTAAAAAACAAAGCAATCACTGTGGTCCTACTATAAAAAGGCCATTAGCCTTTTACAAGGACGTAATGCCCTTCATGGAAGGTGTTTCCAGTAAAGTGAAGCTGGCCAAGTAGAAATAATTTCATTAAAGCAGTAAGAGACAATTTTTTGGCCGACTGGTGGCAACATCACAAGCTGTGAATACAATAGATTATCACCTCATAAAATCCCTGTTATGACCATGTCCGACGGAAATGTTTAGCATCTACATGTTCATCAGTTCGTTTGATGTCACAGTCGCTCTGAACAGACCAGCCCTGCAACCGAACGTATGTTTAGACTAAGATGTACATCAGCGGCTTGCACACCGAAAAACTTGGAAAACACAGCAAACATGAGGTCATGACATACCAAACCGCTGCAATAGCTTTAAATGAGGCCTCCAGACCCCGAAAGTATGACGTAAAACAATGAAATCACATAAGTCTGTGCTGAAAAGTCAATTGGGGAAAGGTTTTCTTACTAATGCCTAGACTCTGATCTGTAGCAGCTACACTGACTATATAAATCCTGAATTGAGGAAAACCCTTGTTCTTTATTAGCCATAATAATAACCAGTGCTGTAGTCACTGGTTATTATTATGGCTAATAAAGCACAAAACATGCTGGCGGCCAAATACTAATATAGATCATAGTGAACATATGCAGATGGCGTAGCTGGCTAACTTGGGTTCCAGGACAGTAAGTTGCAAAAGTATGTGAAAAGTTCTATATTAGAGGCAAAGTAATAAAAGTTCTCATGTTAATAACAACCAACTTTACAAAATCATTTAAAAGCGTGTTATGAGGCTGACTATGCTGTTGGAGAAGCCGCTCAGCCACCAGCCGAAGCTGTTATCAGAATCACCTGACTTGCCTCGGGCGCTCAGCTTCGCTAAAGAAATGGACATTTTGCAGACACATGGCAAGCGTTAGGATCTGTCAGGTAAATATGTCTTCCCCGGAGGGAAACCACATCTTAAACCTGCACAACGGCAAAGTCAAAAGCTCCTAAGAATATGGTTTTTGTTTAACTTTTACAAGCCTAGAGAATTATTAGGAAAAATTCGTCCATTTTTGGTCATGACAATCACAAATGAAACAGATACTCAGCATCTGTGGAACTTTCACATATGCAAGTAGTCACAAAACCATTAATTTCATACTGCGTGCAAAGCGAAGCCAGACCCATACGTCATCATTCATTTATTCCATCGCTCAATCAGGTTATTCAAAGTGTTAGTTGCGCTGCGTGTTCGCCACCAATCACAACTTCTGTAGCTGCCGCAGCTAAAGGTGCTAGTGAGCCTCAGGTTCTCCGTCATGCTCAGGCAGTTACGCAGAAGATGCTGGAGGATACCAGCAGCAGCCCAGGCATCGATGTCAAACACACACCACCAAGGTCACAGCCAGGACACGTGAACCCTCAGGACCTCAACAGGGAGAACAAATCCAAAGCAGCAGAAATATCTGATAAAAGCCTCTTCAGCGGGTCGTGCATTCCAACCGTCATTTGTTGCATTGTTGCAAAGTCAGTCACCTGCCACTTTGCTAAGTATCAGCAATTCCCTTTATCCATAATATCCTTAGACTCTCTAAAGACGTGACAGACAGAGAACCACCGTGGACAGCTTTTAAAACGCTCCCGCACCAGCCTGCAGGTATGCGCTGCCATCCAAGATGAAAGAGCTAAATGGAGCTGAGACTACGCGCCTCAGGGCATCTTGGAAGGTGCATGTGCAGTCCTAGAAATTAAAGGCTGTTAATATTCCAGGGTAGGTGTATTAGAACATGAAACACACCGACGTGAGCAGCCGTCCACCACTATCTGCTGTCTTCCTCTAATTCTCTAAAACTTCAAGCTCACTCTTTTGGCATTCCTGCCTAATAGCATCATTATTGACTCCGTCTAGCGTAACTGAGGCTCCTTGTAATCTCACATGGGTGGGGCGGGTTAGACCAAAAACACAAAACAAAAGAAGGACAGAATGATGGAAAGGACACTGAGCACCAACAAAGGGGGCTATAAGATGAGTCTGTGATCATACTTCTTAGCATTCTTTGCTTTACCAGGCATTGATGGGGGTGTAACTCATCTCCACAAAACATCACTGAAACAAACACAAGATAGCAGTTACATATATATAATACTGTAAACATCTGGAGGAAGCCCAAATTCCAGGAGTGTGAACAGAGGGTGCTGTAATCTGGGGATGCTGCCTAATCCCCTAAACGCAAGACCCTCCCGTCAATAAAGCGACGAGTATCTGGTCAGCACAACAAGTCTACTGTGTCTGTCACAGTGGTCTTCATAAATTTCACAGCCTCTTTGTTCATGACTAATTGGCAGAATGCTCAGTTTGGCTTTAGTCCTTGGATGATGCCGATGATCCCAGTCTTGGGGATGGTAGAAATGTGGAGAAATAACGTTTATTTGGCTGTAAACTATCAAATCAATTTCCCATGGCTTTAGAAAGTCTGTTTTTACGACTGGATTCCTTGATGACACCTTCACTCGTAGTTGTCTGGACAGTAACTACTGCAGACAGATGTTCATATTCGCAGCCACAGAGCAGTTTCATTGGAGTATAAAATGATGCAGTAGCACAACAGGATATGTGACGTTAAAATCCCAGCGCTGTTTGATTTGCGTGTTTTCTAACTCTAGTGCTAAATAAACCATCCCTGCGCCTCAGTAAAATAACTTGTGAAGTATCCGCTTACTTTCTTTATTCCTCTCCCTGCAGGACGGAGGAAAGGGGGAGGCTTCCTGACTGATCTTCCCACACAGTCCTGACCCCAATATCCACACATGCTTCTGACACTCTGTCTTCACACGCACGCGCAGGCAAACACACAACAGGGACCGACAGAAACACCGATACACAGACACACACTCTAATGTTTACCGTGTTGGATTGCATTGTAAACAAAGGGGAGAGCTCCAGGCCCGTATAGTTAAGTGACGCCAAATCAAACAGGAGGAACTGAGCTATCGCGCTGGGGAAAACTGATCTGTGTCACAATAAAACAATCCATAAATTAGTTCTTGTGAACCCTTCAGGGCTTTGGGATGTTGTTGGAGAAGGACTAAAAGTGTGACAGAGACCCAAGTGCTTGTAGTGTGTTGTGCTAACCATTCCTCTACTGCCCTGGAGGTTCCAGAGAACACATCCTGACGTCCTCGTAAACAGCTTAAAAAGCACACAGGCGTCACGACAAGCACAAAGACGTGAAGAAAAGCTCTGACTCTTTCACTTTCGATTTATACTGTAAGAGAAAAATCAGAAAATGACTTTCTCGTTGTCGAAAACATCATGAATGAAGCCTCAAAGTTAGAGACGAGATTTAATCACAGACTTCCTTCACTTCTGCTGCATCACAGCTGCTAATGATCTAAGACACAACTTCCCCCAAGAGGCACGTAATAATGAATTCATCATTCAAAACACTTGTATGTACGAGTGTATTTCTGCCATGAATATAATTATATAATTGAATATAATTATTATTCTAGGCACAGAGCTGGAACGTTGGATCAGTGACTGAGGAGTTGTGGTTCATGAGAATTTGTGACATGTTGAAATTTAGTAGAGGAGAACAACCATCTGGAATAGGAATCTCCCTCCTGTCTCACGCAAAAAAAACAAAAGCCCTCTTCATCTTGGATTTTCAGCTCTCTCGGATTTCTCGGATTACTTTGCCTGTACAGTCGCTGCATGTGCTCAGGTTGAACTGAGAAGATTTTACACAATGTTTCTGCAAAACGTGCGTAGAATAAAATGACGGGAGAAGGCGGAGTCATAAACTTCTTGAAGGTCCTGGGTCCAGCAAACCCTCAGGTCTCCCCCCGTCGGCACTAGCTGCCTCCGGCGGCGTTTCTAAAAAGCATTTCGCAGTTTGTGCACTCTCCACCTTGTGAAGGACACATTGTTGAATGAGCATTTTCGCAGGTGCAGGCCTTCCACGTTCACATCAACACACTTGACATGGCATCACAAGGCTTTGATGTTTTGCAAGCAAGTGACCTCACACCCCTGGCAGAAAATAGCAATTAGAGGAACTTTAAACTCCCTCTCCATCACAAAACCTCCACATCTTTGAAGGAAAATCTGATAATTAGGTGATACATGAAATATATTCTTTGCAGTTTACAGATGTACTGTCTTTGGTACTTCTTTAAACTTTTATATGACAGGCCTATAAAGCTGGTCACAAAGCCCAGTAATATATCGTGATGACATTAGCTGAATTAGAGAGCACCACAGGGGGATGATAATCATCATTGGTTGCACCGCAAACCTAAAGTCACACACTAACCCTGGCGGAATGCTAATGATAGTGACCGCCAGGCTGAACATCTGTGCCCGGAGACAAAATCCCTCCTTCAGAGGTGTTAAGAAAGTAGAATTCAGAGGGCGGATTGTGAGCAAAGCATCACATTTCTCACTTTTCTGTGTGCTAACAGTAAACTCCAAATAATCCTAAAGCAAAACTTTACCATGATAATGGAAACGTCGTGAGCCTCTATATGTGGGCCACTACCAGAATGTTACCGTTACCTGGGTCATGAAAAGGAACCAGGGCAAAGTTGTACAGAGGTCTCTTCGGCCGGCTTAGGGACGTTTCCAAAATCTTGGACGCGCCCTCGATGACTTGGACCAAGTCGTCGTACATGGAGCCGGTTACATCAAAAACGAATGCCAAGGTGGATGCGCCCTCCGGGATGTCCTCCTTCTTGGCGTCAGTCTGTTGCGCAGCGCAAAACGCCACTGACAGAGCCAGAGCCAGACACACCAACCTGGTGCCCATTTCAGCTCCAAGCTCCCGAACTGCGTTCTTGGATAGTTTGTTCTGAGCAGTCGAAACCTCAAAGGGAGTCTCGACCTGTAGGCAAATACATCAGGCTCTGACTGTGTCCCGGAAAACACTTAGAAATACACCCAAACAGCGCATCAGCAGAAATGAGTCCTTCGTTTGGGCTTCAGCTGTTCGTTGTGCGCTGAAGTTTCAGCCTGTCGACTTTCTGTGAGTCCCTGCGTTGCTCCAGTTCCTGTTGTGTGTTGGATCTGCAGAACCCGGAGCCCTTGTACAGCTGTGTCAAACACAAAGACCACCTCTCAGCTGGGCAGAACGTCTCCAAGGCGCAAACTACCCCTGCAGAAGGGCAGGGCCCTGATTGGAGGAGCTGATTTGGGTACGTTAACAAAGCCCCTGCGCGTAAATCACTTTACTGAAGTCACGTTACAGAAAATGTCAATCGAACATAACGTCAATCAAACGTATGATAACTATTATCAATATATTGTAAAAAAAAAAAAAAACATGATGAAGGAGTAATTTTATACGTTTACATGTTGATGAACCGGTTAAATGTCGGTGAGGAGAGCAACTATTGGAGAGTTATCCTGACCCTGACGTCCATCCACAGGAACCAACACATGACCTCTTGGTGCTGCTGACCAGGTATGAGACCAGCTGCAAACAGAACAACCACGAAGCAGCTCTAAGTGAAACCCTGTGTTGCCATCTAGCGGTTGTTTCTGGCCTCCCGTTAAAACGTGAGCCACTGAATCATTACGGAGTCATGTAGTAGTTCAAGTAGCCATAAGGTCAAGACTCTAGCAATAACAGAACAAGAAGGTCTAGTGTGTGTGAAAACAACCAAGGGGCTCTAGTCGAGTGTTTTCTGTCTGCTTTGCAACAAACCTCCCCTGTGGTTATTTAAAAATACACACAACAAGATAAGTTATTGCACATCAAAAATATATATCTGTGCAGTGAGGGGGTCTTTGGGCTGGGAGCTGTTAACAGGACTGATAATTCCCCTTCCCACTACAAAAACGTATAGTGTCATTTAAAGTATGTATTTATATTGCAACTGTTTTCTCCTTTCCACCCCCTAGTGGTGTAAATGTTGTGTGACGTTGTGAGGGACACATTAAACCCATCAAGTGTCGGTAGTAGTGTGTCATAATCATTTCTTGTCAGTGATCTTAATGCGTCTTTACCTATGTTGGAGTTTGAATCACACCCTGTGCGTTTCATGGAGTGTTACTTGTACTTAGTACCTGAATATTGCTTTACACGCATTAGTTTTGCTTCAAAGTACAAACGATGGGAGTTTTGTGCACTAGGGGGCGCTAGTACATCACTGATGATATGAGCTTAGGGCCCACAACATTAAGACCCATTAGCTGTAGACATATCTTTATCATGTCTGCCACGGCAGCGTCTGGCTTTCTTCACATTTATCCAGGTCCTGTAGGATGCAGATGAAAAGCCGCATGGAAACATTCAAATGTGAATCCAAAGCTGACTGACCGAGGCACTCAAATGATGTAGGTGGAGAGCGTCTGATGATGAGCACTTTGCATCGCAAACAAATTGTGAGGCTAAAGCTTTTGCAGAATGCGCTGTGGCAAATGTAGCACGCAGGCAGTGATTACACAACACACTAGACAAGATAGATAAGTCGTGCTTTTTTTTCCCACGCTGAAATACCAAGAGTCAGAGATACATCCTGTTCCTAACAAGCTCACACAGGTGTAAAGTAAAGGGATTGTTATCACACTCAATCACACTCTAATTGCATATTATCGTGTTTTTCATTTTCCACAAATGCGATCAACAGTCTGTGGAAGCAGATATGTCGAAAGCTCACGTGTGAGCTTCCCTGGAAATCCGAGGCTGTGGTTTCACGAGAAGCGTATCTGCCATCAAACTGTGAAGGCTTTCCCCTCAGCTTGTGTGCAGTGTGTGGAGCTGAGCTGCTATCAGGTGTAAGCAAACAGACCTGAACCCTGAGTTCAGTAGAATCTGGTGCATTTGTTTCCACATCATAGCCCAGTTCAGCAAGTAAACAGAACAATAAAACACATAGAATTTGTACAACATGTTTGTACTCTGGCACAGAACTGACCCAAGTAAAGCACAGACACAAAGACACAAACATGGAGTTTATATTAAAATGATCACTTTACTGGCTTATTTCACTGGGTTTAGGTTTAATTTTCCACAGCTTCTGTCTGGGATAGAGATTCTGTAGGTCGCACTCTTGATTTCTTTATGATTTTGTACTGATAATTACACAAAATCTTTCCCTTTGCTGTCTGCTCATGCCGACGCTATTAGACACAAGGATATGAGTGGTTTTGGCGAGCAGCTTGGAAGGTTTAGGCTCTGGCCAGAAACGGTGGCTTGGCAGGAACACACACGCCTTACGAGGCAGTTGCTTCATAGCTTTACCATAACTTACAAAACCAAATAATCCAGTGGACTTAAAATAACAGTTGCATCACATCCTCTTCCATTGCCCAACAAATCTCAGCCCAGCTTTCTCAAAAGAACAGTTTCCTGCTTTTCTCCTTCACTCTATAGCTGTCACACACTGCAGTAAAAAGGCAGGGAGTGGGCCCCAGTGTCTTACTGCACGGATTCTGTGTTGTTAAGATCCTGCTGCACAAATGTGACAAAAATAGCAGGAGATTTCTGGAGAGACTAACAATGAGGTATGACTTGGATTCGAACATGCTTGATAAATGGATGGCAGACCCGATAGAGTCTCTACACGAGAGAAAGGGAGCAAGGAAAGGAAAGCGCTTTGCTTCCCTGGAGAGTTGATTTCATTTTAAAACAGGGAATAGACTCAGTTAGTCACCTTCAGGCACTTACACGTGATTTTCCAACCATCAACACTTTGCAGTCTTTTTGCATTCATTTCTCACGACCCAGATTACCCACATGATTAAGTTTGCTTAAGTGTGTGTGTGTGTGTGTGTGTTTCTGCTGGTGTTGTAGTTCAGCTCGGTAGCACGTAAACACCATCCGCTCTCCCTCCCAAACGAGATCCACATGACACACGCACGCCGTCCAGCCAGAAACCCCGTCCTGGGGCCTGCTGCTCTGTTGCCCAACAGACCTAATCCATGGGTTTACTGCCTCTCGTCTCACCAAAGTCCCTCTTTTGTAGTGAGTACAACTCATGTGGCCAGTGAGGCTGACTCGCCGTGCACATGCACACCAGCATACCCTTGTAATCCCTCTCCATTCTTCATCTTTCTCTTTCCCACTCTCTCACTTTGAAAAACACACATGGCACAGTATAGACAGGAGCGTAACCACGTGAATACCAGCATTTGTGTGCACAGACAATTATCCCCATTCTTTCACTGCCTCATTCTCTCTCTCTCTCTCTAACAAACACACACAGTCAGACGAGACGTGAAAACATCTCTTTGTTATTTTGTGCTTTTATTAGCAGTTTATAAATAGTCATCTTTAGCATCGTACAGTGAGATGGTGAGCATGTAGACTGATGTAAATGTCACATGACAGGTTGAATTTTAACACTAAATAATACATTTCTGCTGCAGACCACACTGTGCATATTTCAGACTGATGATTCAGGAGAGTCTGTCATTGTTCCCCCAGTGGTGGGTGTTAATGGAAAAGACGGACGACCAACGAAGCTGCTTCGCTCTGTCTGTCAGATTCGATCCAACACTGCTTCACCATGTCAGTCTGTTGCTTCTTTCAAATGTGTCTTTGCTCTGAGACCCATCGCGTCTTGGTCTGTGGATTTGTTAACGCTGATCAGCTAAGCGAGAGCTCACTCTGGGTTCGTTGTTGCGCAGGCTGTGTGTACGTGTGTGTACGCATGCAAGAGTCTGGGTGTGTTAGAAAGTGAAAGAACAATTTAGAGAACTATGGCTGAGAGAGAGAGAGAGAGAGCTGCAGTTCTAACAAAGCAGGATTTGTAACCTGCAGTAACCTGTCAAGCTCATTTGAATGTTATTCTCTATTTTACATGAGATTACTGCAATGAGATTTGAAAGGTATTTAGTTTTTTTTTTCTTCAAATAAACACAAATAAAAAAATATGATACATTTGATAATAATAAAACAATACATCTCAAACTTTACAATGTGGTTTCACCAAAGCAATGCAAGTATAATAATTCCTTGATGTCCTTTCACTGTAGCCCCCACAGCTCTGTGCCGCTCCGACGTGTAATCCCACAGCCTGAATACACACATTAACAGGGAAGTTGACAGGAGGAAACATTTCATCTCTGTCTGAGAATTTGGGTCAGTCATATGACCAGACCTGTCTGTGTAATTACACATTATTGTTACTCTGCTAAATGGACACATGGACAATGATGGAGACAATGGGCTGGTGTGTGTCTGTCTGTGTGCAGCACAGGAATACAAGAGGACAGACTCTGATTCATTTTAATACCATATGGCAGATGATGTTTTTGGAATTGTTAGGCTCATCTTTACTGCACTTTGTGTAATTTCAGCAGCGTCCTCTCTTTTTTTCTGTCGTTACAGGGGTGAGTGTGTAATAAAATGAGTTTCTGTGGGAGGCAAAGGAAAGAAGAAGAGTGGGACATCATACATAAAGACAGAAAATAACAACAATGAAAGGATGTGGACTAAATAATAAAGTGAGAGGGATGACAGGGATGGTGGGACGGATAAAAGGATGTTTGAGGGTGTCAAGGGATTTAAGTTGAACATCAAAAAGCAATAGCTTGGAGAAAAGGGGACGGTGGGTGGTACACTACAAATGAGTGTGTTATGTAAGAAATACACAGTGTGAGTCTTTCTTTAGTTGACAGTCATTGTCTTCTTCTGTTCATGTAAAGTCAGACATCTGTGTGTTAGCAGCTCCCACTCATTCACACACACAAGGCACAAAACAAGAAGTAGACATACATGGGAATATAATGGAAAAGAAAACAGCATCTCTTCCCATTCACTGTTCCTCAAAACATAACCTTGACCTTATCCCTGCTGTAGGAATGTCGGCCACAGTAACAGGTGAGTCAGTGCAGCTCAGCCGTGTGCTCCAGGAGGAAGACGTGTGTGGTGTGTGTGTTTGTAGAGGGACGTAATGTCTTCAGTGTGTTCCTCCACAAAGGGAAGCACCGGTCGGTTTCATAAGTCACACTTCCTACAAGCGTTGAGGAAGCTGACTTGCTGATGTTTATCTTACATAACATGGAAGAAATGCTAAGGTGGCATGTTTGAGAACACAGCTGAAAAGAAACCCAATCATGTTTCCATTACGTGTGGACAATGTGCAGAAAATCAGCATAGTTACTCATTTTCTTTAAGTTAGCATCTTCACGCTAAATCTTTTTTTTCCCATTATATAAGCATATACTACAGTATAAATAAATACACCACAAAATACATTTACGTATGCGCTACACGCACTGGTATAAAGCTGTAAGTTCACCAACTCGTACGGTTACCTGTTTGTAATTTTCCTTTAGAAACTATTAACTTGGGTGCTGGTTAAAGATCTCTGAAAGATTTCTGAGCAGTTTGGAAACTGTGTCTGGAACTTCCATGAAGTTAATAGAAAACTAGGGCCTTAATAAATAAGTTGGAGAACTTCAATGGTTTAATATTAACAGAAGGTGTCACCTTGTTGACATCTGACTGTGAAGTCCCTGCACATGCCTGGAAAACAGGCTGGAGTTGTGGTTACGACACACTTCACTTAAAAGCTAATGAAATGAATGCTATGAAGTCGTGACATGTTTTAATAATGACATGGCATGAACGGATGTTAAGTTTTTGCCTTTCCTTAGACTTCATGTACTCTCATAAGGCATCCTTGAATCATTGTCTATTAGACACAAAAAACACAGAATCACAGAGTGAAATATGTCAAATAAGTTAGTTTCACCACAACAAAGTGTATTCATTACGCAGATCTTTAACGCACCTCGTGCTACCACAGAAACCCACGTGCATCGGTCTCACGTTACTGATATGTTCACCATGGCAACACAATGATGTAAGCTAGCGAGCAGAGTTTATGTGGGGAGAGGCATATCGACAAGGTCACTGCAGGTTTTTCTAATCAGGCCGTGTGCTGCTGCATGTGTATTTGCTGTTAATACACAGGGTGTGTGGGTATACGGGTCAGTGTGACAGAGTGACTGCTGCAAATCCTGGTGAAGCAAGTGACCTCTGATGTCTGTTGTTTTTGTTGTTGCTTTTCTAAATGCCTATATTGCCATAAATCATAATAATTCCTGAAATAGCAGGAGCATAGCTGGCAACACGGGGCAGACTGTTCTGCAATAACAATAACATTCAGATGGTGATGCTCAGCCTTTTCTTCCAGGCAGTGGAGACACTGTACATCTGCCCATGACCTTTGTCTCAAAGACAATGATTTCATCCCGACTGGCTCTCTGTTCTGTGTGTGTTGCCTCTGGGCTGCAAGGCAAAAGTGATTGTGTAAAGAAAGAAAGAAATCTCCAGTCATTATTGTTGATTACATTCATGCTTATATCATGAATCTATTATATACATACATACATATACATATATATATATATACAAGTAGACTTAGTGCTGCATAGAGTCTGTTTTGAGGCACAATGTTGTTTGAGGTTCATTTTATGCAGAAGTGGTGAGGATTTGTCACTATGTTACCGTGGTGATGCCATTTATAATTACACAGTTGCACAAGCTGTGTACACAGACGTTTACAGTAATATGAAAAAACATTTTTGACTGTTGTAAAACAACACACTTTATAGCAATAGAGACCTGTAAAAGTGATCCAGGAGTCTTATCTGACCTGAACCCAGAAAGTGCAACCAGTTTTCTGTCTTTGTTCTGTTTCATATTAAAACTTGATGAGACTTTACCAAAGGCCACAAAGGCTTATAAAATATAAGAAGCTGTTTCTTCCCCAAACACAAGGCTGTGGTCAAAACACCGCTCTCTGGAATGTGACATTGAGAATTAAGAAAATGTTACAGTAAGCAAATGAAGAAGCCGATCCGTCCAAGTCCTTTCCAAAACATCCACTACAAAGGATCAAATCCACTACCATTACCTTAAACTGAAATTGACATTTAACACGGAAGGCAGAACTTTTGGTACCATGTTTAGATAATATTATGCTAAATGTTTTGAATGAAATTTTTAAGAAATATTTGCTCGTCTTACAGTCCAGTATATGCAAAGTTGCCAGGTTTGCTCTATACTCTATGCAATTTCATATTCCGAGGTAAATATTATGGCCTGTCATGGCAGAACACACCTGCTGACATTTGCTTGTGATGCCATTACAGAACACAATGCAGACAATGATAACGCTCAAGCAGCTGGAATAACACAGCAATAAGGAGGACGGGCTGCAAATTTCCTGGAAAACAACCGCGCTATCACGTCTACACGAGCAGAGAACGCAGACGTATGTTCAAGGGCAGTGTCTTTGTTTCTGTTTGGACTAAACAGGATGGCATGGATGGCACGGATGGCATGGATGACGTGTCTGCTTCCACGTGTCACGCATACGTACGACTGTAGGTTTAGGTAACCAAGCATGTCTTGGCTGTCCCACATGGACTGGCCTGTACAGTGAACCTCATGATCTGCTGTTGCAACACTGGCAATGGCAATAAACTAAGAATAAAAACCTGGGTGGATATCATCATAAAGCTTTTTCAAACTTGACTGAAGACAGCGCTGATAATAAAAAAGAAGTCACAGCAACATTGAGGAGTTCAAGTCAAAAACCACGTCAGTCAATTTAAGACAGTGATGCAAATGTGGGGCCCTACTGTCCTGAAGCCTTCACCCCTGAACTACAAGTAGCTCTATGTCCAATTACACAGCTAGTTCCAATTTGACAAAGATTAGTCAAATAGGCTGTGGAGGTGGTGGAATCTGTGCAAACATTGCAACAGTGAGTGTGTCTGATGTCATTGAGGTCACATGTTATGTCCCCTGCTCCCCACACATTGATATTCAAATCAATATTCCAGTGCCGAAAACGGGGACGTGGGTGTCAAACAACTTCTGTACAAGCTGCACGTTTTTTGAGCAGTTAAATGAATCAGTATTGATCATTATGTTAATGGAGCAGTGTAGTGTATTAAAAAGGATTCTGGCCACGGCTGTAAGCAGTGTTCAAATACTGTGTATCACTATACTAAGCCTCTAAGGACACATGCTACTAGCCTGCTCGTTATGGAAAGCACTGTGTGATGTGCTAGCTCTTGGTACACAACTAATTAGGCATTGCTGTTAGGTTTTCCTAGCACCTACTGTCATTATAGGTGAAGTGTGTTAAGAAGAAAGCTGTGAGCCATTAAATTCTCATTAGGTGAGACACAAAGGAATTAATCAACGCAGGGCGCGTGAGGTTTGACTCAACACATCACAGTGGGACTTGGTGTTTAAACATACACTGGTATGATAGAATAATTCAAGCAACATTACATTGTTGACCAGTCTTGATTTCAGAGAATATGAATAGATTTATTAAGGGTCATTTATGTAGCTGGCTAATAAAAGTATAAAACGTTCTAAGCAAAGGGGGGAAGATCAGGAGATCAAGAGCACCTCAAGGCTGCACCGCTGCTGAAAAGTTTCCATTATAGCTGCCTTTCATGTCTTCGGTCCTCCACCCTGAGAGGATTCTGCTGTGGGACTAAAGAGCATTGCTGCTCTGTGATTTGAATTTCATTACGAATATGTGTCCAAATTAATTTCTGGTTGTAAACATGTAAACTAGTGTTTATAGTTGTTTTCATTATTATTATTATTATTATTACTGTTTCATTAGTTTACTCATTTACTCAACTTGAAATCAACACTGAAATGTTTACTACTACTGCTCTTGTGCCATATATGTGAGGTTATATAAATTCAGTTGAGGTAATCCTGTCTCTAATGGTTTTGAGGAGAAGAGAAGAGAGCTCAGTAAAAGAGACGACATTAGATTAAAATACTGCTGCTATTTATGTTTCAAAGACGCCATTTGAATGATCTGAGACCAAACACATGCAAATCTCTAAGCCAGCAGATTTGGATGTTTTTAAATGGGGTCATCATAAGCATGACAGAGCATGTGTTATTTTAATGATTGCATAACACCCAATAATTGCACACACACATTTACATAAACACACCCACGCCCACATCAGTGCACAGATTTCAATCCAAAAGGTTATTGTCATAAATTATTATTATTGCAGGTTGTTAAATAGTGTTTTCTGGTCTGACCCACTTCCCCACAAAGGTTGAGCGTTTGAAAAGTCTGAAAGTGGTTTTGTGTACTTTCATTCGACACTGAGCGACACTCTTGTGACTCTCTTGTGACTCTTGCTCTTGTGGGGATCAGGAGAGAGGCTGGCACAGTTCTATGGGAAAGACCAGACACTGTCTCCGACGACAGTGGCCCTTTGTGGGTCTGTTACATTTATCAGCCTTTTCAGAAGGTGTCAGCTGTAATTTATCAGCTAACTGTAACTGATAGCTGACATTTTACCTAGCCTGAACAATCGGTTTCATAGTTTGCAGATAGTTCAGCGCTACTCGCCTTTGACTTTGCCTTGTAGACTGATTATTTTTACCTTACAAATAGGCTTTAGATCACAATACGAGTAAAAAAGAGATATCAAAAATGTCATTTTGGTTGAAACTTCACTTTCACTTCTTAGCTGGTGGATGTGGGCAACAAAGTCTTGGGCCTCATAAAGGACGAGGATCAGCCAGAGTGAAACAAACAACAACCTGAAGCTCAGTGTGACAAAAGGGTCGATATGGTACAAATGGGAAACACTGGGCTTGATTGTTCCCAGTACTCAACAACAAGGCAGTGATGAAAGAGGTTGAGCCATGTACCGTTCCTGGGTAGCGCCACCGCTGGCGGCTTACATCCATCATCAGAGGATGCAGCACCTCAGAATGCTTCGCGGGGTGAACATCACCCCTGAAGTTCTCACTCAGTTCAACCGAGCCATCATTTAGAGCATCCTCACCTCATCCATCAATGTGCCGTACCCCAAAACAGAGGCTTGAACACCATGAATCCTCAACAGCCTGAGAGTCTAAAGGCATTCTGTACAGTATAATACATTTAAAATGGCATCATCATCTTTACCTTTGAGCAGCCCACACTGAAAACCCACTGCCTGTATTTCGTAAGTGTTATTGACCAATCATGGGAAGGTTAACCTAATGGCTTTCACAGTTTATCAGTACCTTATCAGAGGACTATGTAAGTCCACACTCACACGGCACTCTTCTCATTTTTCAGTGCCTCGTGGTGAGGGGCAGTGATTTGGTCAAGCAGCTAAATCCTCAGTTCAACCAATGCTTTGACTCCAGAAGAAAATGCACAGATTTGATGGCTAGAATTCTGCTTATACGCTAATGGCAGAAAAGAATGATGAAAAGACTGTGTGAAAGTTATTGCTGCAACAATAATTACTTTGTAAAGGGGGGAAGATATCACTAAACAAAAATGAAGATTAAATTATTGCAAACTGAAAAAGACAAACTTCATAGTGTCATATTTATACAGTATGAGAAAAACTATTTTATTGTGAGGGTTAATAACATGTTGAACACATTTTAAACACACTAGCATCACTACAAAGTCTCCATACGACTTCCCTCGTCCTGCAGCAGCATTCACACCGCACTGCCAGCCCTGTGTTCCTGTTGCAGATGCCTAAAATATTCATAGTGTCCTTGTCAGAACGCGTTCATGCTGCCTCACTGAACAAAATCTCCTTAGAATAAAAGGACGAAGGGGGCGCCAGAGTCTACAGCATGACTCAGCAAAACCAATTCAACTCCTTTGTGCTCAGCCAAAGTCAACAACACCTACATGATATGGTACAATATTTAAGAATACTTGTAGATAAAACACGGCCTGGATGAGATTTTTATACACGTTCAGCATTTATGCAGGCTGTCACGTTAAGGCCGTGCTGATGAGGCACTTGTACGAGTAATGTGTGTCATTATGTAAGAGAAAGGTGTAACTAGATGCCACGTCTGCTTCGGTTTGTCCGCTCACTTTTTACTTCATGTGAATTACAGTATGCTAAATCTTGTGGGACTGAGTAAAATGACTTATTATAAGTATTATATATAATATGTTTCAACCTACTTTGCAACATGTAAATATTTTTATTTATTGTCAAACTCCTATAGTATATTACTGATTCTGTTGCATTATATTTGTTAGGCTAAGGAATTTGCAGTATGTATGCTCAAATAAAGATAAATATAACAAACACTTGTCATGAAGTGTAATACAGTATGTGTAACTGAGCGCACATATACTGTGATTGATCCCTCAAAAGGTATACGTCACTCTGGATTTATCACATATTTTGCTCCTGATCCAATTCCCAGAGACACCTCCTGAAGAAACTAATCAGTCCAGATTAGTTGGCTACCCTCCACCAGCTGTAATCAGCCTGTCTGTGTCTGGAGCTGTGCGAAGGAGAAGGGCCAGGGAATGTTCATTTACCTCTACAGACAGGAGGGAGACATTTATGCCACTTACACATTATTACTTTTTTCATTATTTGCTACTCACTTGGTGGTGATACATCTGTTTATGTATCTTCTGACTGTTTTGTTAAAAACATCCTTTGGCCGGTCCTTTCCTGTTCCGCCTGCATGGAGGTGCTTCCCCTAAAGCCCAGGAACACAGGAGAAATATGATGCAAACAGCCATGTACAGCAACCGGTCGTGCTTGACTATGAGCCAGCAGTATGGCTCATCTCACCTTGTCGGGAATGTCACCCCCTACATGGGTGGAAGCACACAATGTTGCAGTAACAGTACAGGACAGGAACTGCTATGAAGGGATTAGTTTGTTTGACAAGCCTAATCTTTGATGACTGGACTTTTGTTATCACTGTGGTTTTCCGCAGAATTGTCACAGTGCTTTTAACGCTGTGGCTAAAGGCTCGTGTGCTGCTGTTGAATCTGGTGCCAGGCCTCCGTAGACAACAGCACATGGAGACGAATACATGCAGCACACACACACACACAGTGCAAATACAGAGGCTGGCTGACACACTGATACTGAAGCAACTCTTATCCTCTAATCTAATTACTGATGTACTGAGGTAGTAAAGCCCTGCTCATTCAGGGCAGGTGAATGGGTTCTTCCTCTTCAGTGATGACGTCTGAGCGGTAGTGGAGAGGGTTTAGCCTACATGTTGCTTCTTAATGGACAACCCAGGATGGTGTTATGACTCACACGCAATGACAATATGACAAATGACATGCGGATCGATTGGGCTCTTATTAGGATACTGGCCAAAGACAGCATTGGTTTAATAATTGGAAAATTATATAGCTAATAATGTGCATTCGTGGTAAGCTTTGGAAAGGAGAAGCGAACCTTGTTGGAGTGTTATAGGAGCGTCAGCATTGTTTTAAGACAGTCTTAGTCTTATGCAAAGGGTCTGTCCGTCACTGTGAACGCTGAGCTTGATAACCACCCTGGAAAAACAAACGCAAACATCACGGACTGCTGCCTTTAAACATTTGGGCTCCACGATTTCATCATTTTCAAAGTGTGGGCGGAGCGAGACCGCGCATCCGGCGGCTACGTCACAGGCGGCGTGGCGGCTCTCAGCTTTTCTCGGGCGCGCGCTTTCCCGTCACCACCCGGTCTTAGCTAGTCCGGACTCGACGGAGGGTGGAAGTGCTTCTAGCTGACGCAGACTATCACCGCAAGCCGTGCCTACAGCCACGTCGCGTCTTTGTTCCACACCCGAACCAACACTTTGAATTTGCATTAAATATGTCTCACGTCGTCTGTTGTCAAACGCCTCAGGTGAGTTTTCTGCCTTTCTTCACGTCTCTGTCGAGCGGTTGGCGCTAACCGGCAGCGTGGAGGAACCGTTAACGTGTCGTTGGTAACAATGGAGGCTAATGTGGCGCCGTTTCTTTAACGGTTTCATTTAGTGAACGCGTGATGCGTTGCGCTCACGTTGGCTGTGAAATACCCGACATTCGTCTTCCTGGCGCGTACAATGTCACACAAACCCCCCGCTTTCCGCATAACGTGCCGAGCCCGCGTTGTGCAAGCGCGGATTGACCGCTAGCTGATGCGGACAGATGTCGCCTTGGCTGGACGAGGGGCCGGGTTAATGAGCCGACACACGGGTCCGCGCCTCGTCCTTAGCTGAGCAGCAGGTTGTTGAGCCAGAAGCCGAGCATGCTTTTCTCTCTTAGTGGCATGGCTCATGGTTTCCAGCTAGTGCCTGCCTAGTAGCCGTAAGCTAAATTAAAGTGCTCGTCATGAGTCGTGTACAAGCGCATCTTTTTCTTCTGGGGTGGAGGGGGGTTGTGTCCCTGACCCAGTTTCTGGCCGCGGGATGTATGCATCATGGTACAAAACCAAGCCCGGAGGAGGCGGCGGCCAGATTGAGACTAGACTTGACCGGATTTCTGCTTGTACGACACATCGGGGGTGGGAACTTTTGCGCCTTATGGGTACACATTGTTCAGTTCTAGTGCAGTCTGGTGTCATTTTATGCCCTTTGACTAGTCCTGGCGTAGTATGGACGCCTCACTGTTGCTGTCGCCGTTAAGCAGTGTTGGCTTTATTGCATCGATTTGCCACTAAAAGGCGAAACTGTCTACTCCGTTCTGAACGAGTTGGGTTTCCTCAGGCGCTTAAGCTTGTGATGTATTGTCTGCGTGTTGCCTACTCATGGTCGTTTTTGACCTACTGAGCTATTAATCTGGTTCTGGGGCTTGCGATCTCTTGTAATATTTCCAGGTAACACATTGACGAATGGCTTGGAAGCATTAAACGTTAAAACACTCATTCGTAATCCGCGCACACTGCTTAATTCTGAATTTGTGCAACTCTCGAATCGCAGTTCTCTTATTCAGCAAGTGAATTGCGTCACGTCAATTGATCTTATGTTTTATCAAAAATTTGCTGCTGCTCTTTTATCAGACTGTCAGTGTTTGTATGTTTAGAGGTTCTCGGTCAGAAAGGTTGTTGCCCACCACAGTTTTTTTTAACGTTGTATCCTCATCCACGAATGTGTTACATCTAAGCAGTAAATTTCCACAGTGTAAAACCAGCCAACACGTTAATGCCTCTCTTCGCCACTGGAGGGATGTCTAACAAGCACCGATTGTTCAGCGCCAGACCCGCACTTTTGTGCCTGTGCAATTGGATGGAAAGTGTGGAGAGAGAAAATGCATTCAGAGCTATTCTCTGTGACAAAGTTGTGAACAATCTCATTGTTGCTCTTTCAGGCCTTTGTTTTTCTTTGTTTCCCGGCTTTTGGCATATGCCCACATCTCCATTCACAGCTTAATAACTCTGCCTGGTGGCTTAGTGTGTATTGATCATGATTTGCTTGGCCACTGATGTTAAATGCAGACCGTTTATCCAGCAACACGTTTGTTTATTTGATAATGCATTTGACAGCATCAGCGATATTACAGCAACAATGTCCCTACGACACAACAATGCATAGTCATTGTGGTATGTTTAAGTGAATTTGGTGTTCCACTGTAGACTTTACTCTTGAATTGCCATGTGCTGAGTCTGGTAATGGCTCAAGATCTAGTTATCTGTCCATAGAAGATTTAATCATGCCAGTAATTGGGCAATAGCCATGTGCTAAAGAATCTTCTAGAGTTGAGGGCGTGTTGAATCAAGTGGTAGGTGGATTAACGAGAGAGGAACAAGCCAGCAGAAAAGCAGGTGTCTTTTGCCAGATGTTGCATAATGACTTTCCATGTTGTCCTTGCTGAAAATGTTGCTCTAAGCAAAGACTGCTATACTTGCATTGTATACATGTGCATATAAAATGTCTGGCACACATTCCAACAGTCTTTGCTTAGTAGGCTTACATATCTGCCTTTCACATATCTTTACCAGACAGTGTTACGGTTTAAACTTTTAACACACAACTAGCATCAGTCTGGATACATAGTTGCAATGACATCAAATCAGATTTGTGAAATTTAGATTGTGTGCTAGAGAGCCACTATTAAACAGCATCTAAACTGCAAATTGATTGTGTACCGGTCTACATATCTTCTGGCTATTACATGGTTTGGATTGTGCTAGTAGAGAACGCTTGCCTAAATGAAACCCATAAGTTGTTTAACTGAACCTGAATCAGTTCTACGTAAAAATCTCAACCAAATTTATAATAGTCTTTGATTACGACCAGCAGAGTAACAAAGTCTTCTTTTACTCGATGTTTTTTTGCACATGACACAGGATTTTTTTTTTATCCTTGCAAAAGGAAGTACATGCTTGTACTTTAGATATGCTACTGATGGCAGCTGGCGTGAGACACGCGTGTTCAACTGTTCAGTGAATTTTTTTTTATGTGTTAGAAACATGCAAGCGCAGTTGTGCTACCTTTGGAAAGCCCTGTCACATGAATATAATTGGGTTGGGCTGCTGAGACATAGCAGGTGTGGAGTTTTAACATGTTGTTTTTCCCTTCTCTTTCAGGTTATAATGTATTACAAACACAGAATAAGTACTACTCTATAGCCAAGGGGATCCTAAGGACTTGATTACAGTCGCTTCAAGCCTGATAGTTTGTCTGTGCGACTGCCCCCTCTCCCATCTGCTGACGACTCTGTAGTCAACTGGCATTTCTTCTAACAACCTCCTTCCCTCTCCTCTGGTAAAGAAGACTTGGTTCCACTGTGATCTTAGTCTACTGCACCTACCTTCAGTTCGGTGTTCTCCTGGATTCACATTCTTTATTACGTAAGGACACAAGTAATAAATGAGACACACACAGTGCACATGTCAGACATCTAATCCCCCTATCCTCTTTGTGGTAATCAATCAAAAAGAAAAGAGACTGCTCTTGTAATGTTGCACACCTAAGTGCAAACGATAAGTCATTGTTTGAATTGACGTTTTTAAACTTTTCTTCTAAGGCATACCACATTAGCCAAGATGATTCCAAATGGATATTTGATCTTTGAGGATGAGAGTTTTTTGGATTCCACTGTGGCCAAAATGAATGCCCTGAGAAAGAGCGGTCAGTTCTGCGATGTTAGGCTGCAGGTATGGTTTGACCCAAACAAGCACACTGGCATTATGTGAGTGAGGAAGAACCTGACTTGTTTGAAAACCTTAAACACTGTTTTTATGAAGCAAACCTAGACACACAGATGCAGTTCTGTCAAAGTCCATCAGATTTATTTCTTTACCTACCTTTGACCTGTACATATTACTTTTTCCTGGGCACCTTTAAACATCTTCACCTCCTTTGTCCAGGTGTGTGGTCACGAGTTGATGGCTCACCGTGCTGTTCTGGCTTGCTGCAGTCCCTACCTGTTTGAGATCTTTAATAGTGATGCTGAGCCTCATGGAGTCTCACATGTTACTTTTGAGGACTTGGATCCAGAGGCTGTGGAGATTTTGCTGAACTATGCCTATACTGCCCAGTCAGTAGCACTTTTAAGACTTTGTAAAATTACATTTTTACGATCATTAATATATTGTATTTTTTAATCTGTTTAACATTTGGTTCCATGTTTCACAGGCTAAAGGCAGACAAAGAACTAGTGAAAGAAGTATATACTGCAGCCAAAAGGTTCAAGATGGAGCGGGTCAAACAAGTATGTAATTTGTATGCCTCAAGTTTAAAACAGTGCTTACAGTGCTTTACTCTAATATCTTTTAACCCTCAGATTTGTGGTGACTATCTGCTGTCTAAGATGGATGCCCAGAATGCCATCTCCTTGCGTAACTTTGCCAGCTCTATGGGAGATGGGAGATTTTTGGCCAAGGTGGACGCCTTCATCCAAGACAACCTACTGGAAGTATCTGAACAGGAGGACTTCCTCAAACTTCCCCGCCTCAAGGTGTTATCTTAAATGGCATAATCTTAAGAGTTGGTATTCATGTCCTTGGTTGTGCCTTTGCTTTGTTCCTGCTCTGAGTCATGAGTCTGACTCCAGTGTTGGTTTTTGTATTTTGCAGTTAGAAGTAATGCTAGAAGACAACCTCACCCTGCCCAGCAATGGCAAGCTCTACTCAAAGGTGCTGAGCTGGGTGCAGCGTAGCCTTTGGGAGAATGGAGACCAACTGGAAAGACTGATGGAAGAGGTCAGTACCAGGGCACACAGCCTTCATGGCCGATCTTCATTCCCACTCCACCCCTTCCCCTTCTTCTGACTCCCGTTTTATGACGTTAAGAAGTCATTAACGGGGCTGCGATAGAAATGGCATGCAGGTGTCATGCTGCAATGTCAGGATTGTTCTTTTTTTCCCTCTAATTTGTTGAGGTTTTTGCAGTAAGAAAATCTGTACCCCTGAACCATACTACAAATTAGAGGTGAGCTGAAAAAGAGCTGCTGTTTGTTTTTTTTTTTTGTTTGTTTTCTTGGCTTACCACTGTTCTTCTGGGTATGTGGTTGGTTTTCATACAACCCCGTCTCTGTATTACAGTGCTCTTCTATGAAACACAAACACTGGTTATCAAAGGTCTGACCCATAATTCAGCTGTCTCACTGCCACTTTACTATCTGAACAGGTGTGTGTTTTTTGCTGCAGCACTAACAGGCCCTCCTCCCCGTTGATTTATCTCTCCTGTAGGTTTATTAGCAGCAGCAGGAGACCAGACTGAGGAGCCATGACTGAGCCACCAGGGTAATGAGTCAGAGAAAAGAGAGAGGGGAGGAGTACTACTGCCTCTCTGCAACCTCTCTTTGCAGCCAAGCAACACTTTGCTTCCATCTGTCAGTGCTACAAATACAAATACAGATGCATTTCATTTCCCCATTTTCAAGAAAACATAATTCACAAGCCCCTATATACCTTACCCTATAAATGCCTTCACATTAAAGCCCCCCTTTGCTGCACGTAGCACTACTTAGATGCTTCAAAATAGGTGCTGGACAGAGTGGTGCTGCACACAAACACAGTTTGTTTCACTACAAGTGTATTCCACTGATCTCCATTTCAACTATTAACCTTCCAGGTAAATTTTCAGCAGCTCGCATTTTGATTAAAAATTCAACTCAAGATCTACAACCGCGTGACTTCGACATGTTGCTTCAACACACTGTTTGGACCCAGTATGTGTGGTTTTGTCTTATTTTTTGGATTTAATCGGTTATGGACTAATGTGCAAGCATTGGCTTGCTACTTTCTACAACAGCAGTATATTTGACTATAACAGCCAATTTTGGCTGCTATTACGGTGACAAACTTCTCCAGCTAGAGGACTGGTTTCCAAGCAGCAGAGGTGAAAAGACTTCCACGTGCAGCCCTCTTCCTCTTCATTCTTCACAGAAGATCATTTCAGATGCAGACTCATTCTTCACCAGCTCCCTCTTTTCTTTAGATGCAAATTAGAACGAGCCACTGTCCGACACCTTTTTGACGTCTTAACCCACTGTATGCTGTGGCAGAAGTATGTCTTTTAAAGGAACCTGGTCCAGGTTGTCATCCTTTCCCTCTTCCTCTTCACAGCACAGTCCCCCCCTTCCTCCCTTCTTTCCCCCTTGTACTGGGGATTTCAATATGTTGCCATGGAGACAGCCACATGGGTGTGTTGTTCCTGTTTGTCTTACAGGTGCAAACGCTGTACTACTCACCTGACCATAAGCTGGTGGATGGAGGGCTGGTGATTGAGGGGCACAGTGAGGTGTTTGGTGGCGAGGAGGACCACCATCAGTTTGTACAGGTACTCAACAGCTTGTGTCTGGCTTCACTGTTGTGAAGTCTGTACCACATTTTGCTTGGCAGAGTCTAGCTTTACTGTACAGCTTGTGCCTGGCCATGCATAAAAATATTACTCAGCCTGTGCCCGGCTAGAAAAAAACATGGCTCATCTAATGCCACAGTGTAAAAACTAATATCAGTAAATTAGCAAGAATGTAGCTATGATGCCTGCCTGGCTTTGCTGTTGAGCATATATCAAAACCACATGTTGATCAAGCTGAGTGAGCAGTGATGGCTGCTGCTGATTTCTATCTTGAGTTGTGAACAGTGTGTTATTAGATCTGACTGCAACGTGGTCTGTGACTGTAGTTTGCGGTTCTGTGTTGTTGACCTTAGTTCAGTTGGTGAGATTTTAAGTGTATCGCAGCCATTATGTCATGTGTACATTAGATCAGCTGGATCAAAGCATAGGGTGGGTTTGATGAGTTGGTGTAGGCCAGTGGTGGGCCTGTGGTGCAAGCCTGGCTTCTGTAGCTGCAATGTGCTCTTGCAGAAGAAACCTGTACGAGAGAGCACCCAGAGGCAGATGAGCTGCAGCTCCTCAGGAAGTCTGTCACCTTCCAACCAAGCAGCAAATGCCCCTAAACAGACTGCCAGAAGAGAATGGAAGTACATCGCCTCTGAGAAGACTGCAAGTAAGAGCTGATTCTGATTCTTTTTGTGTGTGTGTGTGTCTCCATAATGAGTTTCTGGTGCTCACATTGACTGGGTGATGGCAATTAACTTTCATTCTTTCCAGACAACATCTACTTGTGTCTGGCTGTGCTGGATGGTATGCTGTGTGTGATCTTCTTGCACGGTCGCAGCAGCCCTCAAACATCTCCCTCTGCCACTCCCTGCCTGATGAAGAGCCTGAGCTTCGAGACCCAGCCTGAGGAATTAGAGGAGCACCCAATGTCACCCATGCATTATGCTCGTTCTGGTCTGGGCACTGCAGCCCTCAATGGAAGGCTCATTGCAGCAGGTTGGTGCTAATTAGGATTTAAGTGAACGTATGCCAGGTATGTGTCTGGTATAATTAAATGAAGGTTAGGGAAACTAGTCAATCCCTAGTTTCACACACATGCATTTCTCTGATGCTGCAGGGGGCTACAACAGAGAGGAGTGTCTGAGGACTGTGGAGTGTTATGACCCCAAAGAGGACCGTTGGACCTTCATTGCTCCTATGCGGACTCCAAGGGCTCGTTTCCAGATGGCTGTTCTCATGGTACAGTTTACTGTTCATCCTACAGTGAAGGCACATTTTGAGTACGGGTCAATGGTATAGCTATCTGTTAACAGGTTCCAGTTGACTTGCAAAAAAACTCAATTTCATGGTGACACAAGGCAAACTAAATGTACATGTGTGTTCATGTGGCTGCTTGATTGAGCATCTTATGACTTTTGCATTTCCACCACTCACAGGGTCAGCTGTACGTGATTGGAGGTTCAAATGGACATTCTGATGAGTTGAGCTGTGGGGAGGCATACGATCCACATGCTAATGAGTGGACACAAATACCAGAGCTGCGGACAAACCGCTGCAATGCAGGTAAGTTCCTTGTCCAATTCAGTGACTGTTTCTTATTTCTAATGAGACCTAAACGCCTCTTTAACCAACAAGCTGGTTTGGCTAAAATCTCTTTTTACTTCAAAGGTGTCTGCTCCTTGAACAACACACTCTATGTTGTGGGAGGGTCAGACCCCTGTGGGCAGAAGGGCTTGAAGAACTGTGACGCTTTTGATCCTGTGACCAAAACCTGGTCCAATTGCGCCTCCCTTAACATCCGTAGGTGTCTACACAGAGCTTTTCCTCACCTAGTTCAACGTAGATAATATTTAACAAAGTGCAAAAAGCCTTAATTAATATCCTTTTAATGTAAGTAAACTGCTGAATAATTCTTGAAGAAAATTGGATAGCTGAGAGCATACTGTGCTTAATAATGAGAGCAAAATCAGGATTACAGTCCATTAGGGAGTAGCGCTTGATCTTGTGATATGCAAAGCCTGAAGGAAAAAGTTGTTAATTTAGCGTTTGTTTTCAGGGAGGCACCAGGCAGCAGTGTGCGAGTTGGATGGCTTCATGTACGCAATTGGAGGAGCAGAGTCATGGAACTGCCTAAACACAGTGGAACGCTACAACCCTGACAACAACACCTGGACCCTGGTGGCTCCCATGAATGTGGCTCGCAGGGGGGCTGCCGTTGCTGTCCATGCAGGTAGTCCAGGCAGGGATTTGTTGGGTTTCCCGTTGATGGTCTTTAATTCTGCATGCTCGTAAACCACGTGTTGTGTGTTTTAAGGTGACCTATTGTGAATTAGTGGTGTGTATATATAGAAACTGAATTAATTCCATTAACATGGTTGCGACGCCAACACTGGATGTAGCATTTGTGCATCAAACTGGTTCTGTTGCAATGTTTGGAGCTTGCGACTAGGCATTTACAAAGTCCAACCTTACATGTTTTGTCTCCAGGCAAACTGTTTGTCGTTGGTGGCTTTGATGGCTCCCATGCGCTTCGCTGCGTGGAGGTGTACGATCCTGCCCGTAATGATTGGAGGATGCTGGGTAGTATGACATCTTCACGTAGCAATGCTGGTGTGGCCATGCTGGGCAACATCATCTATGCTGTGGGTGGCTTTGATGGAAACGAGTTCCTGAACACAATGGAGGTATACAACCCAGAGACGGATGAGTGGAACGACTGCGCCAAGGCCCTGTCTTCCCTCTCTGACTGAAGAGAGAGAGCGAGAAGGCTCGCGGGGAGGTTAGCAGTTGGGGAATTTCACAGTGCTTCACCTTTTTACAAACTAACAGGCTTAGTGACGTAATCGTGTTTCGTGTTGTTCTGTAAGTGTGGTCGGGGAGGGTGATGAGGGCAAGGGGTCTTCAGTGAAGACTGTCTTATATTTGGGGGGTGGGGTGGGAGGGCTGGGTTGTTGCCCAAAGCAACATGACGCCTTTGCATATTGCAGACAATGTTTTTCGTGCTGTATATATTTGGTTTCTTTTTTGTGTCATATGCCAACATTTACTACACATTTAGTGCTTTTCATTTTCTCTCTAGTTGAAAGGTTTGTCACTTTGAGGGTTTTCAGATGAGCTAGCGAACATTGGTCACGTAGAAGGTGGCAGTGTGGAGTGGTGGAAAGTTGCGTTTATTTAATATTTCTGTTGAGATGTAATTTCGCTCACATTTTAAGGTCAGTGGTTTGAAGCCTTACTCAGACTGCAACTCGATGGACACCTGTCATGGCTTTTGTCATTTTAAACAAGCTGAATTGCTTTTTGAATCTTAAATGATGGCCTTTTTTATATTTTTATACACGGCTAATTTACCAATAAACTTAGTAGGCGGCTTACGTTGACGAATCTAACCAGTGCCAGTTTTAGTTAGTTTTGGTGCACACACCACACGCACAACCATGCTTCTGCTAACCAAACCTTTGTTGTTGTGATTCAACTAATTGATGTATAGAGATGCAATTTACTGAAGATCCTTTGTTTTGTTGTTGTTTTATTTTAAATGTGTTAGGCATTGGCAGATTCTTCTGGAAGGAATGTTAGTGAGACGATTAACACATTTGTAACATTTCTTAATTAATAAATCATTTGAATCTAAATGTTCAGTTTGTGATATTTTCGTGGATACAAGTGTTTGGTAGTTTTCAATTAACAGCATACTCAGGGCTGTAGTTTTCAACCACACTAAGACACGGTGCCTGGCTGAAGCTATGTTGTCGACAGATGGATTTTAGACCCCCCTCCCACTGTGAGTAATCACTCCTGGTCACAGCTGTCTAAGCTTTCATCACCAGTTTTCCTTGAGGGTTATCCACCCTTTTCGTCCCCTGTACCTTTTTAAGTGTCTTTTAGGAGAGATTATAGTAATCTGGCTAACAGACGGCTGCAGGAAGGGGGACGGCAGTCACTCTAGGTTGTGAGAGAGCTAAAAGAGGATCAGCATTATGTAGCAGTCTGCATCACCTCGGAGATCACTGACAGCCAGTTAAATGCCTACCAGTGCTCATTCAGATAGTCTGAGATCACCACACATCTGATAACAAAAGTGCTTAAGACATGGGCAACAGGCTGTAAGAAGCAGTACCCTTTGCCCTCTGCTCACATGTCATTTTCACTGAGGTGGAAAACACAAAGTTGCAAAATTAAGATAAGTGCTTCATGTTAGACAAGCACTTTATTTTGAATTAACAGAGAAACTCTGGGCTAAGGTAAAATGGCTCAGTTCCAGCATGTAAATGGTTGTAACAAATCACAAATGAATGAAAAATTCAGTCACACCTGTGTATGACAGTTTGGGCAATGACTGGGTCAGGAAGGTCGATAAGTCCACGTCCTGGTTACCTTCCTCGTCCTCCACTTACCATGTGACGTCTGACGCTTTAGCCTGTGTCACAGCAGCAGGCGTAATCTCAGCCACTCGTCACCTGCTCTCTAATCCCCTTAGTCATCGCACACACTCTCCGCCACATATACTCAATTATAGCACATACACTGAAACACACAGGTGAACCAGCAAATACTGGAAAAAAGTAGATCACTCCTATGTAAAAGGTCAATAATGCAGATTAATAAAGCTCTCACAAGACCGTTTCAATGTCTTTAATTTGTTGTAGCTTTTCACAAGTGTATTTAGTGTTCTAAAATATTCACATTTATGAAAAGCTGAAAATATGTCCACTCTTTTTCAAGCCAGACTTGGAGAAAAACACAAACCTCACTGAGAGCTTTAGTTTTAAAATAAGAGCAGCATATAGTTTGCATTTGGCCAGTTTGAATTAATCTACTGAGCTTTAAAAGTCATGAAGGAAATAATGAGTCTACAAACTAGAGCAAGCTAGTCTCACACATCAAAAGGTTAGGATTATTCCTTTGCAACAACAAGCCTCACTGATTTTATGAAGTAGCCCCTAAAACTGACCTCAGTCTACATTTATGGGAATTCAATCAACATCTAAATCTTGACGCTGCAGCTTTCAGTGAAACTGAATAATGTAAAATGTAATGAGCTAGTGAGGAAACGTCGTCGTCATGGTGACTTAAGACACTGTTTTAATGTAAGATGGTCATTCCACATTCATATAATCCAAAAATATAAAATAAATTAATTGTGTTTTCATATGTAACATAGTTTCAAAAGCTTGTATAAATGTGTTTTAAATAATTATGTAGAAATACAAAACATGCATAAATTCAATTTCAGAAATATAAACAAAATCATGTGAGGGATGAAAAGTATAAAATCCCTGATGAGCTGTGATTATGACATGAATTCAGGTCATCAAAGAATAATGGAGAACGTCCATGACACCCACTCTTTAAATGTCTCAACAAACATTTAATGGAATGAGAAATTAAAAAACAAAAAAACAGGTCCACTCACAGGTGAAATGATAAAAATAAAGGATACCGGTTTAATGTGTGGGATGCGTTCGCAGGTACGTGGTCAAAGTGATGCTGTGTCCCGTGGCCTCGGCACAACGATCCAGAGTCTTTTTTAGCTCCATTAACTGGATCCCTCCAACTCTCAGCTTCTCCCTGGGAACACGATTATAAAGAGTAGTTGGAAAAATGTTTGACTTTACAAGAAATTCCATTTTCTAGACCAAACTCCAGGGACTGTGGGGCAGTTCATAGACAAACAACCAGCAGTATTGAAGAAAAGTTGGCAGAGAGGATCCAACAAAAGATTGGTGATGCAAGCAGCTATGGTTCATGGTTCAACAAATATTTGTTCTAAGGAAACCTGTTTTATTGAGAAGCCATACATCATGTCCATGCAGAAACGCCCACTAGATCTCTGGGCCTGAGCTCACTTCAGATGGAGTGAAAGAGTGGAAACAACACAAAGACAAAAACAACAACAACCATCCAGACATTTTTTTCTGCAAAAAGTCCAAACAGCAGTTGCATGCTTGCATTTGTTTATGTGATTCTGCACATTACCTCAAAACTTTATCCAGATTTAAGTACATCAAGAATGGATATCACATCTGGATGAGTGAATGTTCGAGTGAATGTGCCGTCCGTGGGCACTGGAGAATGTCCGTCTGAGACAAAGAACTCCTGTGTAAAAGCTGCAGCTTCTAGAAGTCTCTTGTTTCAGTGACAGCTATTTCCCCTCACTTCTCTCCAGTTCATTTGTATTTTAAAGGTTACAGCACCACAACATTGTGCCTTTAGAAATGCACAAGCAAAACATGAAACCAGGTTTCTCTGTCAGCGCACACACACAAACTGGCAGCTACAGTTTTGGCAACAGCTTCTTAGCAGCAGAGACCCTGAAGGAGCTTATTGCTTGTTTCTTCCTCTGCTTTGTTTCTATTGGAACACTGTGTAACTCCAGGGTGGAAGAAAACAAAAATCCCAGAATGCACTGGCTGGCAATGCCCTCCAATTTCACCCTACTTCTATCACTTCCTATTTAATCAGAATTTGCACTTGGATATTTCCATACGTTGTGGAAACAACAGGTTTACTCCTGAGCCGCGTTGCTCTGTTACAGCGGATCTAGGTCTAGATCTGCGTCCCTGCATGATTCATGGATAAAGACAATGCAAATGGCTTCCTGTTAATGTTTACATCGACAGCGGGGGACTCAACATGACTCACTGGTCCCACTCTTCTCTTACACGACATATGTCTCATTACTGACCCAGAGCAACGATAAAGCCAGACGCACATGATGCAGTGATACCGTAACTACTACTGACCACCTGCTGGTCATTCTCGTGTTATGTGGTTTTGTTTAACAGAAAGCTCGATGTTGCTATGGAAAATACATCATCTCAGTGGAGAGCACAACTTTATCTGAAAGTAAAACATTGACGTTGAGAGTGTGACTCAGCCTAAAAGGTCTTGGTAAATTCGGAAACAGTAACGCTAAAGAACACAGGATTAAACATGAGATGGTTTATGTGGTTATAATCCAAATATAATTGTATTTATTTAAGTGCTGTGCTGTAGACAGTTTAATAAAATACTAGACCAGAGATTCCCTGAGTTTCTGTTTGGCCAGTTGACATAATGTTATATAATGTGCAAATATTACATGATAAGCAGCTAGTGTTTAACGTTAACACGTGTCTGAGTCAATTATGCACAGAACTATGAGCAAGTTAAACACTGACGACACAAGAACCTGCATTTACAGTGTAACATGACGTCTGTGGGAGGTAATGTCACTTTGAGACGTGTGCTCTCACCTATAAGCTGGAGCGACTAGAAGCTGAGCAATTAACAGTAAAAGGCTTCAGTGGGTAGAAAAGTGAACATGTTTACAGGAAAATTAATGTGCCCTCAATGCTAAAGTTGTGCATGCAAAAAGTTTAAATGAGACACTTAAACATAAATGGAAAGAGCGTTTGAACATCGATGTGACGTTGTATCATGACTGCTGAATAAAACAAAGTGCAGCATTTTGTTGTGGTGCTTGCTTTTTAATGCGTTGTGTGGTATGAAGTCTGTATTTAAAATTTCAACGCTCCCATGAAAGCCTGTCATCCGCTAACGCCCACTTGTCCTGAAAGACGCTCGTCAGTCACCAAGTGCGATCCTGGAAGGGGCCTCCCTGAGGTTTTATGTAACTCATGACATCAGACTGCCACGAAGTACAGAAATCTAACATTTAACACTGTGGATATCATGCTGGCTAAGGAAAGGCTCAGATTACCTCACACTGAACGTAAGAATAAACTTTCCAATCACAACACAGTCAACTTAACCATCTCTCAATACCAGAAGCTAGACTGATGTGACAGCTCCTCCATCAAATGATGCAGATGTTCTGAATACGGTACTAAATAAATCTGTTTTATGACATGATTTCAAGTTACAGGAGGAGTAATGCAGCACGTGTAAACCCTCCTTTATTAAGGTACTTAGAATTTACTGAGATTATATCCATTTAAGACAGATACTGTTTAAAATAGATAACACCAACACCAGTGTCCTGGCTAAGTCAATATTTCCTTTACTTTATGAGAGCGTACGAGTCCATGTTGGAGCACTGTTTAATTTGCACTGTTCACATAAAGTCAGCTTGTTACCTAACATTTATCTGTGTTTCACTCGTAGTCCAGGAGCAGCATTAATCCTTCATCATGCAACAGATAAGCCCTCAACCTTCAAGAGCCGACAGAAGCTTATGATCATTTTATTGTCTATTCAGCATTCCTCAAAGAAATACGTTAACAATCCGTGTCATTTGTTTCATGCTTGTTACTACGGCCACCGGCATTGTAAGAGCTCTGCTGGGGATATCTATGATATCTACGAGGAGGACTGTTATGACAAGGGCAGCAGCTGTGACTCCAGAAAGACAACGAGCCTACCTGCCCGGGCATGCAGCGACAAAGACCGCAAGAAATGTGAGAGCTTCAGAATGTTTGGCTGAGATGTCTGATCAGAAAACACTGCATAGAGTTCTGCATTATTCAGTTGACATGGTAGATGTCAAATCAGAACAGTGCTGGGTTCTCTAGTTTTACAGTGTATAAAGGCATAAATGGAACGTATCACTTGTTATTGCTTGTCGTTATCCTTGTACACATCATTGGTACTGTCCTTGGTGATGACGCTTTGACAGTGGCTCTACACACTGGAGCTAAGGCATCACATGACGCTGTCACAGGCTTTCACATACTAGCTTTTGTCGCATAACTAAATCACTGTGTCAGCGGGTTTATGCAGACGTCTCCAAACTCAGAGAGGCTGCGACGTCTTATCACTTTCAATTTCATAACACATTTAAACCTTTCTTAGACATTTTCGTTCTAATTCGAAAACGCAGAAGAAAGGGAAACGCTCTGAAGTACGGCTGCCTCTGACATTGCAATTAATCTTTTTCTGCCATGTAAGAAAATAATAAATCACTACTGATGAGTCACAGATTAGTAAATGTGCGTCGGTAATCTTTGATATGGAACCAAATGTTTGACTTATGGTACACATGACATTGTGTTTTGTGCACGGTGGCTGTGATGACCTGTACATACCTGTATTCTTGATGTGAGAAACAGTCAAGTAGGTCTCTGGTTGTCAGTCTACAATCCACAGGCACAATCTGGAACACAATCCATATAAGAGTGTGTGGTCGTAACACGAAACATGAAACTGCATGAAACACCAACCTCATTAGACTGGATGACGCTGAGCAGTGTCCGAACTTCCTCCGAACCAGATGGAGAGGACAAGACACTGAAACAAAATGAGATCAGAATTAAAATCAGTTCTATTAAGGAGGCACACAGGCTTTCAAGTGAAGGCTTCTGTCTAACTGGAGCAGATATAGATTCCTATTCACTGATCAAACGCAACTTTATTCTGACTCAATCAATCAATTCATCACCGTGCACCCAACACAAGTTTATTTACACAGAATCTTCCACTCAATCCACGCGCAAAAGCTAAAACAGATCACTACCAATAACAGCATACAAGCCAAAAGAAAAATGCACTTACAGGCAGTAAGAGAAGGAATAACAACAGGAAAAGGAGCGAAGTGTGAGGAATAGATTTCAGCAACGCTCTAGTTTAGGGACAAGGAGACAAGATAGTCTGTATGAGTCATAGCTCTGCTCCAACACGTGAAAATGAGGAGTGCTGTCTCCTAGGCAACAGTGCGTGAGCAGCCAACACACATGCATGTGTGCAGACAAGTGCAGAATTGTGCACACATTAACCACGAACCGCCAAGATTCTCGCAGGCACAGACAAAGATAGTATTAAAAAGCTTATTCCAAATAAGATTCAGTTACTTCACACAATTAAAAGGTTTAAGCTGAGACACCTAGATTCACAATTTAAATGACGGGAAGTCAAACCATAGTGCGTAGCACATAAGTACAGCGGTAATTTAAAGCTGCTTTACACTTAACAGGAAATAGTTACATAGTTTACATAAACAATAAAACATTCTCATGAGAAACTGAACTGAACATGGAGACACACGTGCTGATATAAAGCAACATGACTGACAACACGTGAAAACTGCTTTTGAAAGAAGGCGGCACTGAAGTTGTTGCACACTTCATAATGTGGTTTATGTGCAGAGTAAACATCTGCACAATCACCTAGTTACATCTTGATTGTGTTGGGAGACCAGCATCAAAACAAAAGCATCTGTTCTCTAAAATCTCTAAAATTCAAAAAATTATCATCAAAATCTGTAGTGATGTTTTGAGGACGCTGCTCCTCCTCACACAGTTTGAGATCATCAAGAGCATTTTAAGCAGCTACAAATGTGTTGTCACATGTCATTGTCATCAAATCTAGAACATCTGGTAATTAAGCATAACCATATATAGTCTGTAGCAAGACCAATAAACGGGTGCTTTAGAGCCCTTTGATGAGTTTAGTGGCTTATAGTGTGAGAGGCCTGTTTGTGTTCTCAGCTTAGTGCCTGTAAACTAGATCAAACCATGAAGCTGTCAAAAAGCACATTTGCCTTGCAATCAAAAGCATCACGATCTCACACAGAAAACACTTGGGCCTGGTCGTACAGACTGTACAACATGTTACAGATTCAGAAATAGAAAGCACAGGGAGTAGAAAAAAGCACAAAAGTAACACAGGAAACACTGCCAAGACTTTAATCAACAGGAAGGAGCTAGAAACGTAGCTGCTTTAAGAAACAGCCGTGTTGATCCTCTCTACAGCGTGAATATACACTCTAGCTGAGTGTGAGAGGGAATGGGGTGTTGAGATAAAGAGAAAATGAAGACAACGCATGGATAACTACTAGCATTTACAGGACTGTGAGAAGCTAAACAGGGCTTCAGTTGGGTGCTGTCTACAGCGTCATGGGAAAGGTGATAAGGCAAAGCTACAAGGTCAAGCAGATTACAGTCTGACCAACAAGGCTTGAGATCCGTGACAGCACAGAGTGGAGGAAGGAGCAGGCCAAGGCCGGGTTAAAGGGGCATTTTAAGAGAGGCTGACTGTTGAAGCACCCAATATGAGAAGAAGAAGAAGTGAACATGACGTATGTAAAAGGTATGGGAGAAATCAAGGGATCCAGTAGGGACTAACAGGCAGAGTGCAGAATGTGCTTTGCTATGTTTGGCTTGATGGCAGAAGTGGGCCCACATACCTGCTGAACGCCTGGAGCAGCTGTGAGACCATGGAGGACAGTTTGTGTAAACAGGCCAATGCCTCCTGTGGCGGCGGCGGATCTCCCACTGGGTGAGCGCTCTGCATGGTGTGAGGGTCAAAGCCAAGCGCTTTGAACACTTCCAAGCTGTACCATGACAGAAAACAACGACCTCAGAGGTCAATGTAATGGAAAAATAACAAAATACATCAAAATAAACATCCTCCAATGCCGCGTTGTTGCCCTACAAGTCATTTTGTAGAATGACTCATCGTAATTCTGGAACAGGGTTTGATGTATGATGAACGGAACATTTAAAGCTGTCATCCCTGTACTGCACTGCATCCAATAAGACCTCTCTTTACACTCACCTTACTTGATACACATTAGACCAGATGTTTTCGAATAGGACCCACACTTCCTGATGAGAGACGTGAACAGAAGTGGGCTGTTTGTCTTCGTCATCAGTCATGATAACATCTGCAGCAGGCGAGTCCCTCTACACAGATGACGTTAATATGAAACGGTGCATTACGACAAAGGTAGATGAGAGGTGGAGTGATTTGAAAGAACTGGAGGTACAGATTCGCTCCAGCTGACCTGAAGTTGTAGCTTATTAAAAATATTGTCCATTTGGGAGATGGCATTGGGAACGCGACTTGAACTTTTCCTGAATGCCTTCACCAGGTCCATCGCTTCTGGAAGCACTTCCAAGGTGGCACCAAAGTCCACGGTCTTACCTTCAACAACAAACAAAGGTCATCAGATGACAACCCCTAAAACATGCACAGAAAGGTTTACATGCACAGTTGCAACCTAAACAGGACGAATCAGCAAAGATACACTGAGTACCTACAACATCTATGTACACACAGACACGAAGGTACAAGCAGCAGATATGGTGGTGTTCACAACAAGGTGAATTTCATACTTCACACAGGAGGACATCAAAATAAAACAGGTTTATCTTTTCTTACCATAACACGTGTAAAATGTACCTTTAGTAACATAAATCCATCGTTGTTTATTTTAAAGTCACAAGCTACAAATGACTACACACACACACAGTTACACACATACACACAGCCTGCTCAGCACAGACCACAAAATCACATGCAGTACTTTTCCACTCCTAGATTTGCTCTTAGCCTCGCAGGCAGTTTATCCCTTTCCTCCTCCTCCTCCTCACCCTTCTCTCCGATTCCTGGCACAGAGTCAGGCTGCGTGGTACTAAGAAATGTAGAATCACGCTCATGAACTAAGGATACACCAAACAAAGCCAAATCCCCATCGTTTCTGCTATTAACATTCTTGGGTGGATTACTAAGCACCGTGTCACCCGTGTAGCAGTCACGCCCACACAGGTGGTCACACAGACTGAAACACACACACCACAAGCGTAATGTTATTACGTCCGGCGATGGAATCCAGGGCAAGAAGATCTGCAGTGGGCGACTCAGCATCTTCCTGACACACATTTGAGAGTCCTGTTTCAGCAGATGACCTGATTCAGTGTGTAACCCAGTGAAGTAAGGCTTTAATCTGGGGGATGACTCAGTATCTCATCATTGCTGCTTGCTGAGAAATAAATTCCCTAAAGCTATGTTTTATTCAAAGATTCTTAGTCATTTACCAGAAGCAAATAGCAAAGTCATTCCCAATATAAGCTTGATCCTGTTAAAGGGGAGCAATGGACGTCAACACACACCTAAGGGAGCTCAGGCTGCCTCTTCAAACTTTTTAAACTTCAAAGAAGATATTTTTCTATGATATAGCTTTTATTTACAGCTCACAGCGTTAACATAAGCTTCAAAACAGACGTCACATGTTTTAATCATCTGTATGTGGCGTCAAACCTTCTCAATGCCCAGCGACAGAGAATATACTAAATAAAACGATGTAGGAGGTGAAGCACAGCTACTGACTCTGCTCAGCACACATGACACACAGAAGATATGAGGCAGGAGATTAACACCAAACACTGTAACGGAAATGTTTGCTTGGGCTATAACATGACTGTATAATACCAGAAAATGTATAAAAAATACCAGTGACCACCCACCCACACACACACACACACACACAAATACCTGCGTTGAAGAAGTCAATGAGATTTAAAATTGTTTGATGCTTTGATCGTGGGACAATGTAACCAAAGACAGCTATCCAGTGTTTTTTTAAACACTGTAAGACATCTTGAAGAGTCCAGGGTGGTTTTACATAGACTATCTGGGAAAAAAGATGTAAGACACAAAATGTAAACATTAGACATCATATATTGTAAAAATATACTGTATATGCATATATTGGTGCAAATTTCCTGCACCAAGATATGCTCTTGTTTCTGCATTAGTTTTTTTTTGCACTTGCAGCTTCGTATGTATGAGATGCAAACCACTAGAAATCATTGTAAGCATGAGGAGTTAACCACTAAAGCGCTCTTCAAAGGCCCCATTTTGTTTACCTCTAACCACAGATCTCCATACACCACCTTCATCTCCACCTCTAACACATCAGAGAACACCTCCTTCAGGCAGTCTTCAAGTTCAGAAACACATCTGCTAAGGTCCCATTTGTCTCCACTGAGCTGCTGGTCATCTATGACAATGATACATAAAAGCACATTGTAAATAAAAGTACAGAAACAAAACAAACAAGGAGACACACAAACAATACAGCGTCCTCATATGTGTGATGAGAACAAGCAAGTAAGCGCAGTTTGTGTGGATCTAAGCATATGCAAGAGGAAATAACTCATTGGTTACATGTTTAGCTGATTAATTCTACACACAATACAGACTAACATTTGTGAAGTAAAAGGAAACAGGAAGTAGGCAGGCCCAGCAACTGCATGAGCGGTATCTGCTATGAACTTCTGCTCTCTACTTAAATATGCCAAATAATTTCCTGTTTAGCATAACGAACACATGAATCCCTGGCTCACCTTTGTTGGTGAATACTTGGGACAGATTTGTTCTGCTTTGACTGTGCTGCTGAATCGCTGTACGGCTACTGCTCGGCACTGGTGGCGAGACCTGCTGGTTTGGCTGAGGCAGCATGGTATTCTGGAGTTTCTGTAGAAAGTGGCGGCCATCTCTAGATGTCCCGAGCTCTTCCTCCAGATCTTTCTGGCTGAGGGCCTTGACCCCACTCAACAGGGCTTTACTGCATAGGTTCTTATCATTGCTAGAGAAGAGGAAGAGCATTTGTAAATATACAACGTTAAGAAAACCTATATAATATCTAGTTGTTATCCAATTGTTGAAATCCAATGTCTGTCCACTAAACCCACTGGTAATTCAGCCAATGATTAATAACGGTCTGGAAACAGCAGCAGTCAGAGAAATAGGTCAAAAGGAAAAGAACGTACAATAACAGCTACTCCTGTGTGAGCTGTACACATCCTGAGCAGAATTCTTAGCTCAGCAAATCTATTCTCACCCAATTATTCTGTCTCATTCTCTCTTTATCTCATCCCTACTGGAACCATCTAGTTGGACCCACTCGCAGTCACAAGCATGTGCATTATTTGGAGAGAACACACAGTGTGCAGCAGCAGCACTATGCCATGGGGGGAGGGGGAACTCACGTGCATAGGATCAGAGCACATCCCGGATACAGACCCTGATATTGAAGGCAGCACTGCAGCACTCTGTCATCATTATTCTCAGCATTCAGATCATCTTGGTACAGTCAGGTACATGGAGAGAGGAGAGAGACGGACAGAAACGTGACAGTCTGCATACAGACAAAGACACACGTTTAATTCACTACACTAAAAGCAAATGGTGAAAGCAAACGCAAAGCTCCTTTCTTTTAAAGACAAGAACAAATCATTTAACAGCCAGCTATTTAAAAGTTGGAATTTCTCTGTATTTCAAGAATGTACCATCTCCTAAATACTTACATGGGGATGTGTGAATGACATACACGGTTAAGAAGTGGGTTACCCTATGTATGGCTGCAACCTGCCCTTGAGATTCTGGAGGAGAAGCTTAATGCTAGTGCCACCAAGTGTCCATGGAGTGAATAGTCAGGTATTATCTAATTAGTGGAACAGCAGGCTAGTGAATCAGATGCAAATCATTTCCAAGTTATGTCTTCAGTACTGCTGTTCAAGACAAGCTTTTCTAACACTGAGCCCACTGACACTGAGTCTCAGCCCCTAATATCTCTAATATCCACTGTAAAAAAATATTGTATGGCTTTCAGAAATGTCAGTCATGTTTTCTTCAAATCAACACTTACAGCTGCTCTCAGTGGCCTGCTGCATGGACTGCCCCCAGAGGTAGGGCTCCCGGCTCTTCAGACAGTTATAAATGAACGAGATGGCAGGAGTGGCAAGGTGTGCAACCGAATCTGACAGACCCTTTCCTTTTTTTAGGGAATCCAGCTCCTGAAGCACCACCCAGGGGATCAGGACAACAGGGAAGCCCAGGTCTGAGGCAAGAAAGGGTTATTGTGACAGTACAATCAGTTACACAAGGTTACTGTGCCTCTTCTTTAATAAAGGACGAATATAAATGCGATTTTTGGAACTGGTGTAAAATCCTTATTTACCTCCCAGACCATGAGATCTGATCTTTTTTACATAATCCAGGTGACTAAGGAGAATGTTTGTGTCCAGAACGAGAATGAGAACTTGCTGAGGGGCTTGTCTGCCTGTAAAAAAAACATATAATGAATAATTTGTTGCTGTACAGTTGACTCTGTAATAAAATAAACCACTTAAAGTCTAATGCCTGTAAAGGGCACTGTTATGAGATAAAATTCACTTTAATTTGTGCATTTAACTCGTCTTCCTGATTACAAGGTTT
Organism: Macropodus opercularis; assembly: GCA_030770545.1. Lineage (NCBI taxonomy): Eukaryota > Metazoa > Chordata > Actinopteri > Anabantiformes > Osphronemidae > Macropodus > Macropodus opercularis. The sequence continues at coordinate 7,395,615 of CM061092.1, forward strand.
GCAGAAACTGAACGTAATCTATATTCTGAGACTTGATATATACATATATATATATGGAAATCTGAAAAAAGAAAGTGAATTTTCCAGCTTACAGCGCCTCTTTGTGGTTGTTTAGGACAGGTTTTAGTTCAAGTGCCTCATACAGAATTCAGACACAATAAAACGTACAGGGTGCCTCTGTACTGCTGTCGTCTGGGGCATCTATGTCCATGCAGGTCAGCTCTCCATAGCTCTGCCTTACATCTACACCCAGTATCTTCTGAGAGCGGGCAAGGTGAAGCTCCTCAACCACTTGCATCTACAGAATATGACACTGTATGAATTTTCAACTGCTACAAGAACATACTAACATAATTGTACTGTAGTACTAGAGGGAAAAATATATATATATATTTTAGATACATAAAATAATAAAGTGTTATTTCTGTTACAGTGGAAGGACGGATTGTACGCTGATCTTATACATATGACACTAAATAACTTCTTCTTCTTGTTATGGATGCACTTCTGGGCACTGATTCTGAACAGAAGCCGTGTGGTGAACATAAAACTTTGACTTACAGTACAAGACCTGTTTAGCATGTTGCTCATGTGCACCCCTTCTGATCCAGCCACTGCACATTTGACACTTTCCAAATCAAATGGAATAAGTTTTGGACCAAAAAAAAAAAAAAAACTCAAATCAGTGCCCACAGTTTCATTACCTCATCATCCCCTGGCTCAGCGATGGCATTGCTCATGGTTGAAAGCTGGCCTGGCAAAGACGAATTCTTATCTTGAACTTCAGGAAAACTGGGAGTGACATTCAAACATCTGTGAGGTTGTTGGACAGTTTCCTGTGTAAAGTTCCTCACTGAGACCTTGGAGTCTGAAAGTTTAGTCTCATGTTTGAGATTAGGATTTTTAGAAGAAACATCTTTATTGCCATCTGTGCTGTCTACTGGCCTTGGCAGAAGCTTTATTGGTATCTTAAAATTGCGACGCAAAGGTGGGGAGAAAGAATGTATTTGTTGCTGAAAGGATGACTGTGTTGAAGTGACATTCCTCAGCACCTTGGGCCTACTTTCTGAGGTAGTGTCTGTAACTAAATAATCTGTGGTAGAGGCAGAGGGGATTTGTCTATGTGAATGCATGCTCGTTTTGGCCATGCTTTCCCTTTCTTGATGCTTTTGGCACATTCTTTTGACAGGCTCCCATTTCAGCATGGAAGAATCTGAGGCGGAGGAGGTGTTTCTTGGTTCCTTGGTCTTGACAGAGCTGCTGTCATATTCTGTTCTTGAAGGCTGCTCGGCTCGACGCTTCTTCAGTATGTTGTGCCTTTGGTCTTTGTGTTCAGCAGAAGCCAAACGGGGACTCATTAGTTGCGCTATTAATTTGGATGGGCTCCTCTGGGAAGACTTTTCATCTGCTCTGACTTTGGAGGTCCTGTCTGTTCTCTGAAGAATTGCACTTGTGATGGGGGGGTCTGAGGGTTCACTTTCTGCAGTCTTATTCCCACTGACAGTATTATTTTTGCTTGAAATATGTTTTGCTTTACTGGATGACTTTCCCCCATGGATTTGCACACTTTTACTTTTTGTACTGTCGTCATCCTTATTAACAGATTTCTGGTCTGTTGCTTGTGTTTTTCCTAATCTGTAGGCAGGCTTCTTGATGTGGCGGGTGCATTGGGTATCATTTCCATGTTTTGATGAAGAGCTACATGCAGAACAAGAAGAAATAAAGACATATTTAAAGGAAAATTATGTTTGGCTAATAAATCTGAATTTGTGATTAAATGGTAAGTATACATGATCTAACCTCTCCTGACATTGCTTCTCATGGGAAGTTTTGCTAGAGTTGGTTTCATCTTGTTTCTTGGAGGCCTGAAAACATAAAAAAGCTAATTAAAAAGACGACTAAGTCCTTAGTGACAGTGTGTCTTGTTTTTCTGCGATCATTTATATCTGGCTGCTATTTCCTTAACATATCTGGTGGTGATGATACGAACAACAAATAATGTGTCAGTTGCCTTTTACAGTTATTGATTGATTGGTCTTTACTGTCTCAATAGTCCATAGCTCAGGCTAAACTGTCAGCATGTCATTAATAACTAAATGCTTATTAAAAATCCTGTACATGCAATCTTATTTTTGCCTAAAGGAATCATTAAGCTACTTAATGAAAAATTATTGTAATAACTGAAATTGTTGTAAGTATTAAATATAGTCAAAATATGTTTGTTGCATTTAAGTCAGAGAACATTTTAAATAGTCCTTTGTTTTTGATATAATATCCTGTAACAATTATCTAATAACTTTAAGTTGTGTGTGATTTTGTTTAACAAGACAGGAGACAAACTTCCAGCATGTGAACCAAAACAATGAATTGTCAAAACAGACGCTGTCTAGTCTAGTTTATTCAGGTCATTTAAGGTCTTTTCAGAATACAAGTCGATTTTATGACATGGCACAAAGTAAATATGTGTTGACTTATGAATGTTTTCATATTGTCTTCTCTAAAATGTTGCTACTTGAGTGAAAACCCCTCACCTTGTCTTCTTCACTGGAGCATGAAGACAACCTTCTGCGCTTTCTCTTTTTAGACTTCTTAGCCATTTTACTGTGAAGGGCAGATATGGTCCTCCGTGAAAAATATGCTAAATATTTCAGCAATCATTTAGCAATAAATTCCGCATGATCTAAAGCCAACTCAACATAAATTAGACTAAATATGCCACAAACTGAAGCTAATCCGATATAAAACCCTCGAGACAACTGCTGCGGGCTTTAGATGGACGAGCTAACTGTTAAGTTACACGACACACAAGCCTCAAAAATAAACATTACCGTTAGCTAATTTAAGCTAGCTCGTAAAACGGAGCAAGGCAAACAAAACACTACAGGCTGACTGTCACCGTTACTGAAAAAAAGTTAACTACACTAAATCCGATGAACAGAGCAAGTGTAGCTACTGCCAGTGAGTTACTCTAGACTGACGACAGCTACTTTCCAAAACATCCGCGTCGCTTCCGCACCGTCTTCTTCTACGACTGGTTGTTGTTCTTCTTTGCGGTTAATCGCCATCTGCTGGACAGGAGAATAAAAAATTTAACTGCATTCACATACCATCTACACGCACATGCTAGTTTGGGCCAAAACACTGCTAAAAGTAAAGGTTTGAAACATAAATATACAAAGCCTTCAAATTTTGTCTTGTGCTAATAACTGGGACTAGAGAAGACAGGAATCAAACTGCTGTTCAAAGCCTGATGTATCTTAACAAAAGCATCATGTGCCATATAAATGGCCTGTTTTGTTTTGGTCCTTACCATAGCTTTGATATGATCAACAGAATTGTTGTTTTACACTGAAACTCGCTGTTAAACATGCTGTAAATGGAAGCAATACTTGCACTGCAGTTGCATAGGACGCAGTTATTTATATAATTTAGTCTTTTACAAAACCAACAGTAGAACTGCAATAGTGGTTATGTGCCACATAGTGACACTGTAGCTCCATTCTGAAACATTAAGTTGTGCTTGAAGGTGAGTACGGTAACTGTATCTGATTACATCTACATCTACCAGTTTACTGAAGAATACTGAGGTATTATACACTGATGTCATGCCTTGAACACTTAGTTAACAGGTTGGACTGCTGCTGTGATTGTAGTGTGTTACTGAAGCAAAGACTTTTGAGTCATAATCAGCCATGTTTGGGCCACCGGACAAAGTTTTTGAAGACTTTGAAGGTGACAGAAGTCAGAACGAGCAGAGGAGCTATAAGTAGTTTCAGCTGTGGGGAATAAAATCTGACCACTTTAATAGTATGAGGCAGGAATAATAACATGTAGGGATCATGACATGGATTCTGAAGATGACAGACTTTGGATTATACTGTATCAGTGACATGTTAAATACATAAAGATTATTTTTTAAAAACAGTTTCTCTTCTGTGTTGTAGTTCATACAAGCGTATAACAAAAGCTCATTTGTGTGATGTGTTAGGATGAACGTGTTGATGTTTAAAAAGGCTGGTTTATAATTTTGCAACTGAGGGCTACATGTAATAAATGCATGAATGAAATGGAGTTGGTCATATTAGTCTAAAAATGTCAGTCAGAGAAAAACATCATTACATAAATGGACCAGATGAATGAGAACAGAAAGCACAGGTCCAAGACTCCACACAATGAAAGTCATATTTTCTATTGTTTGACATGGAACTCTATTAAACGCACAATCGTACATTTTCTACACACTCCAATCCTCCTGAAAACTTACATAAACGCAGCTTAAAATCGTCCTGCACTGTGCCAGAATTACACACCGTGGTGGAGAAAACCCAAACGTTTTCATTATTTTATCCTCTACATACATAAATGACATCAATGAAAGTGCCTCGTGAGAACGTGTTGTCTCAGCTTACAGGATATACACTATAATAAACACAACACGCTCAGTGGAGTCAGTGATGAATAAACACGGCGCCGATTAATCTGAATGCGACTGTAGAATGTAAACTGCCCACCCAGGTCATTCAACATCTCATTGAATCCCCTCAATATTATGCAGTTGTGATATACTCATGTTCTACTTCCTGATCCAAATTCAGTTTTGGCACATCTGTGTGCTTTGGTTCTACGATTCTATCTGTCCTCTGTCTATTTCTACTGCTCTGCTCCCCTCTCTCTTTGTCTCTTTCCACCCAGTTCAAAGACATTTGGCTTTAATCAACCAGCAGGTTTGGACAATCGGTAAATGCTTCTAGTATGTGTATGTGAATGTGCGTGTGTGTTTAGGAGGGTCTTTACTCCATTAATGCTTTATTCAGAAACCTGAGCAGGGTCTTCTATGAAAATATGAACATTTTCTTGTGGTCTTTCAGATAATGGGTAACTATTGTGCTTGTGTGTGTGTGAACCACTGGTTCTCAGTTAGGGTTTGAGGCCCCTGTGGGTCCTAAAATACATCTGTAAGGTCACAAAATCATTTTGGACAAAAAAGAAATCAGATCCTTTCTGAAGAGCTTCACTGTTTGGTTCAACTTGTGTCCACACTGCAGCTTCAGTTTACAGTATGATGAGAGGTCACAAGTACATGGTTGTAGGCTGATGTGTTTAACTTGAACCACTAGTTTATGGATACAACATTTTTCCAATCAAAATCAATCAAAAAATAATTAGCAAATATTTCAAACATGTGTAATTTGTAATATTTTGTATTTACATCTAGTCAGTTAACTTAGAAACATAATGAATAATATAGCACTGTTGTTTTAGTTTGAAGGTAAATTACCCAGAAAGCCTAGATGGGATTGGTCCAGACCCGAGGCAGGTAACCCTGGTCCGCGTTAGCCACAGTCCTGCTCGTTTCCCAACCATCCCTGCACCTGAGCTTCTGATTGGCTGAACACACCTGATCTAGGTAATCGTCAGCCAACAGAGTAAGGGGTAGACAGAAAGAAGCAGGACTGTGGCTCTAGAGGACCAGCTAACCTCTGCTCCAGATCATCACACAAACCTCCAGTTTTCAGGCTGTACTAAAAAAGGACGGAATGAAAAAGCCTGGTTTGTAGCGCAGGGTCATGAACAGTCCTGGCAGTACTTACTAAATATTTATACAACTCCATTTCCCCTAAATCAAAAAATAGGTGATTCTTCTACTTGTTGCCAACAGAGATGACTTCTTTTCTTGGTTAGAATTTCACATAAACAAAGGGCTTTCAACCCTCTGTCCTAAACATCTGGACTTGGCCTTGGTTGCCCAGCTCTGCATTAGCTGTCGAAAGGTGGTGACTAATACGTTGAATGTCGCTTAGACAGGCACCTACCTCAACAAACTCTTTAGGGCTCTTTTCCAATAATAAATACTCATTTGTTAGCCTGCTTTAAAATTACTGTTGACAGAACTCCCAGACTGTCAAATGAAGTTTGTTCAGAACATTTTGCTAATATCATTCGAAGAACGGCCTGAGATGCAAACTGTTATAACTGGTTCTCATACTTCTTGTATAGCAGCGCTATGTTGCTCATTTCTGAAAAAATGAACGTGACACTTCCTGAACTGATTTGGGTTAGTTTAACCGTGATAATGATGATGACAGTTACAAATAACATGTGGATGTGGGGAAAACAATAAAAACAGTTAATTTAGTACTTAAGTAATTAAAGCAAATGGGTAAAACTTTAGCAAAACTAGATGTATGATAAATATAATGATATATAAACATAAGCGGGATCATGTGATAAATAATAGTGGTTATGAAGAGTAACTGACTGAATGGAGAGACTCCCTTTAATGGTTGGGGCTGAACAGCCATCTGGGCTGAATAAAAAGCAACAACCAGAATGTGAACAGTTACGCAGGATTTTGAAAAGGATGATTAAAGTAGTGCTGAAGGATAAAGACAGCATAGAGAGCACCGGCACTGATATCAACCAAACCAAACAGCTATTATTACATTATTTTAACTGGATAAAGAAATGATGTGTATATTTTTTGTTAAATCGTCAGGGGTGGTTAGTGCTGTTGCCTCACATTAAGAATGGCCTAGGTTCAAATCTGGCCTGGCTCCTTTCTCTGGAGTTTGCATGTTCTGCCAGTGCAGTGAGGTTAATGGATGGGTTTTAATGGCCAGTATGTGTGATTATGTATCTGTCTCTGTACATCAGCCTTGTGATAGCCTGGATGGGACGTGGACTGGCGCCAGGCTGGAAAATAATCTTGGCTTCAAAGCAGATGTGCATTTAAAAGGCCCGTTGCATCAGCACCTTTAGTAATAATAAAAAAAAGTTGTGCAGCAGTTACAATAGTTGGAGAGATGACGAGGAAGACTAATGGCAGAGATGATGATGGTGACGATGTTCGATTACATAAGCATCAGTGAAAAGGGAAAATAAACGTCAATTCCTAAAGCGGTGAAGGTGAAGAAAGCGATTATGATTGTGATTAAAGGTTTTGCTGATGATGATGTGTACGCACATGAAGGTGACGGTCTGAGTGATGATGATGATTTATGGAGCGTCTGGCGGCGCAAAGGTGATGAGGATGAAGAGCATCACAGTTTGCATCGGTGGTGGGAGTGTCCAAGGGGGGTGGGGGGGTAGAGCCGCTGCGCTCCCAGCTCGCGCGCGTTCAGAAGTAGATGTTTTCATTCAACATAAACCATCGCGCGCGCAGGACGGAGCGGACGCGAGGAAAGAGCGGCTGAAAGTCTTCCTCTTATTAGATCTTTTTTTAAATTCTCTCGGTGCCATGTCGGCTCGGTTTGGGTTGGCGCTCCTGTGCGCGCTGCTGTCGCTGAGTCGCGCGCGGAGGAGCTCGCCCGAGCAGGAGGACGTTCAGGAGAAAGTCAGCGGCGCCAGATGCGCGTCCAGGTGTTTGACTCTGCACATGACGCAGCTCACCGCAGCCTTCAGGCACCTCCAGGTACCCGCGACCGATTCTGCTATTTATTACACTGCTCGCTGGAGAAACATTAATATTATAGCTAATAGGAGAAGTTCAGGGCTGTTCATCCCCATCATCCAGTCAGTTTTGCCATTCTTCACGTTTTATAGGGTCTTTCTATAAATAGTGGCCACACAGATTTTCCTCATCAGGTAAGATGAGGTGTTTTATACACAAAGAGGGAAGTTCTAGCTCTCAGTGAGTTATTAATCAGAGGGAAGTTTGTGATCTAGACTCAGGAGATGTTGTGTTGACTGAGGTCGCCCGGTGTCAGCGGGCAGAAAAGGACCAGGCTGCTGGCTTCTAATAGTTGAAACGTCTGCCCGTCAGAATGAGAGGGCCGGCGCATGCACCGTGGCCTTTGTAGTGAGGAATGTGAGCTTAACTAGGACATTAGGACGTTACCAAGTTCGAAAAGCCACTTATCGTTAACGGCTTCAACATGTGCATGCTGTGTAGTGGGTGGGAAAGTCATTAACCACAGAGTTCAGCCCCAATGGCTCTGCGGTGTGTAGAAGAAAGCGTGCGCACATGTGTGTTTGCGCACGAGGGAAGGTTTGGTCCATCCAGTACAGACTCCCACCACCTGTGCATTGGGTAATGAGGGTGGCCCCCGGAGGACTCTATGTGTATGTGGTGGACTCACTGGAATGAAGGTGTGTGAAAGGGATCGTGCGTTTTAAACTTTGTAAGATGAGGCGCAGTCGTCAGATGAAGAGCATCAGACGTTCATTTCCTCTGGGTTTCGGTTTTAGTAGTGAACAGTCTTTAGTTTCTCGTCTGTCACACTCTCGGCTTTAGTTGATGGGGTGTTTAAAAGCTTTTTGACTGAAATATAAACAAAATCGTGCAATCCTGCTTTCACTTGTAATCATTTATTACAAGTGAAAATATATATTTATTTTCAACTTCCACTGTGTAAATAAAATGAGTTTTCATGGCGTTTTTGATTTTGCCAACATTTTCAAACTAAACAGAATGAAGCAGATATTTTTATTAAGGATGCAGCAACACAAGTAGATTTACCTTGGAACATGTACTGTGATCCTCTTATTGAGATGTGAGCAGTGAGACTGTGTCTAGTTTATCTGTGAATCCAAACAAAATGATTGAAAGACATACTGTAATACCCAGCGGGTCGTTTTAGAGTTAAAATGATTAGTTGCTTTGGCAATTCAGAGGAAATTTCAGAATCTACTGTGTTGGGTGAATTTCTTTAAACCATTTGTCAAGCGAAAATAACCAAATTTGCTTGACAGCTTGTCCATGGTGAGGAATTCTGTAAAGGGAAAATCACTGGGACCGTTTAAAGACATTTAAAGGCATTTAAACACATCATGATGCTTTTCAGGCATCTTCTCACATCTGAAATGTAAAGACAACCGTCCTAATGAACAGAGGCAGTGAATTAATCAGTATTTTTTTTAACAAATATTAGTTAAATGCCTTTATATGTATAAAGTATATGTAAACTCAACTATGACTTCAGTATTGATAATTGGACAGGGACACACTGGAAAAGAAGGTGTGGATGTGACTCAGCCGCTCAACTGAGGATATAAATGACTTAAGACCTTGTGCGTAGCAGTAACGATAAAGGAGCCTGTAAACTGTGAGCAAACAAGGAAGCAAGTTTCCTCTCAGCCACATCCTGGAGAACAGCATCACTCACTGAACCTTTCATAGGACATCAACACAGTGTGATTGATGGGTGGGACAGACTGTGTGTTAGAGGATTCATTCATTTGAAGAACATAAGGGTTGAATACAAAAAGCAAACAAACAAACAAAACAAAAACAAGCCTTTTTGATAACAACCCCAGAAAGTGTAGCATCAGTGACGGCAAATAGAGCTTTAGTCATCCTCCACTGTCACCGCACTCCAAGACACACAGAGACACATAGAGCTTCCTCCGGCTTCATGTGGGTGCACCCTGTGTTTTTGGCTCCTTCTCTTCTGTGTGTGGCTGGTGTGTAGCCACTAGAATGTGAGTCACCAGACGTCTATTTACACCTCTCCTCTGCTGCGTCTCTGGGTTTTCCACAACTTTCCCTTGTATGGTGTAATATTGTAATTATAGCTCTGTGTGTGTGTGTGTGTGTGTGTGTGTGTGTGTGCGCGCATGAGCAAATATATGTTGGTATGTTGTCATATTCCCAAATTCCTCCTTGATGTAAACTCCTAAAAATAAGGAAAAAGTCCAGCCTCAAACCTGTGGTGCTGGGTCGTTGGAGCAGATTAGACTGCGCGTCTCAAACACTCACAGGTCTGTGGTGCTGATGAGCGGATGGTTAGCGCTCTGAGGGCCAGTGTGAGGCTGAATGAGCTGCCTGTGCATTCATGTTTACGTGTGTGTCCCTGCTCTGCGGTAGGCCGCGCTAATCAGCCCAGAGGTCGGCCGGCGAACAGGTCACGCTCTGAAACAGAGCAGAGACAACGGTCGGGTTGCACAGAGACAGACAGGGAGATAAGGCCAGGTAGTTAGAGGCAGTCAGGCGCAGACAGACAGCAATAGCTCAGCATGCAGACGCTCAGACAGGACATTCGTGAGGACAGACAGCCTGACAAACTAGTACTAGACTGATATGGAGGAAGACGGGAGCAGCGACACAAGCAGAGGGTGGGTGATCTCTAGAGACAAACGCTGGCTTGATTCGCCTCAGAGATAAAGCTTCTACCTCTTTCTGGAGCTTTGTGGCCGATCTGTCATTCGATCGGCAGAACCTGGGATAGACGGTGATAAAGCTGCGGTGGCGTAGGAGTGACTCTTCACCTGAAACCCGGCCGAGAAATTTCAAGACAGTAAATCACAGCTGGAATGGCCAAAGCATTGAGCGGCAGAGCTTTGTTCGTTCACCTGCAGAAAGAGAGACAGACAGAAAGACTCTTTCACCACAGCAAAACCGTGGCGGCCTATTACATCTGATACCTGCAATTAAATCCATCCTCCTTCCCACTGGTGTCTGCTTTCTTCAGCTGGGTAATAATTAAACTTCAGGGAATAGTTTGACATTTAAAGAAATGTGTTCACACAACTTGCTCAGCCATAGATAAGGAGATGATGACAATAATAGTAACCGGGACTGGTTCTGTCCATCTGTATGAAAGGGGCCGATTACCCAGCATGCCTTTCAGTAAGGACATCATAACCATGGTAGCTGTAAGGGCTGAATGGTTATTTCTCCTCCTCTTTCGGCTGCTGCTTCGCGTTTAGCGAGCTGATCACCTAATATAAATGTCAACCTTGACTTTAATTTGTTAGACATCATTTATAGTCAACCACTGGAATTTACCCATGAAGTTACATCACTGCAAGGACGATGGCGGCGTGATGTTCGGATGAGGTAAAGTTCAGGACCATACAACAGCCACTTTGATGTGATGCTTGTTATTTACAGGATGTGCTGCAAACACTAACGTTGACACACACACGCACGCACGCTAGGCACCTCTGTCGGGAATGTTCAGACCTCAACATGGACGTTTTGGGAAGAACTTTATAATCTGGTGGTTGGAAGTTAGTCATGATGCGTTCACACACACACACAAGTCAAGTGATTCACACACACACACACACACACACATATAGCTGTGTGTGCTTCTGGTCATCTGGGTGTGATTAGCAGAGTTAATGCCTCGTGTTAAATAGACTTTCTACTGCACCTCACCACAAAACACTGACCACAACACACACATGATGTGCACACACACTCTCTCCTGTGCTCGCAAATGCACACTCGAGTTTTATCACTGCATGTGGCAGACGGGTGATTTATATCTGGCTCGCTCTTTCAAACACTCATGGGTGTGTGCAGCTGTGCGCATGCATGTTGGCCTTGCATACGTGTGTGTGTGTCTGTTCTTGTATGTGGAATTGTGTCGCTGCTTCTTTCCTGCTTTTGCATCCAGTAAGGTCAGGTTGTTACTGTGGGCTCCGCAGCCATCAGAGCCATGTGGAAGTCCTTTAGTGCAAGTGTTTCTTGCTCTGTGGGTCATTTCTGTTGCTGATGGGTCTCTCGTGTGTCAGGTTCAGACAGATTTCGCTCTTGGATCCCAGGCATAAAGAATGTAGAAGGACCGTGTGTTTTTAATGTTGGTATGAAATCCAGTCGTGAACAAATCCATCATTAAAAACTGAAATGGAATTTTTTGCAAGTTCTTGTCCCAAGTCGTTCATCATCACACTGGTTGGAGTGAAGCTCTCGTGGTATTTTTGTGCATTGTCTTGAGCATAACTCTAAAGAATTTTTTGGAGCCAAGGTTTCATATGTCAAGAAGACAGAGTTTAAGTTCAAACTTAATCCACAGCCACAATAAATGTACAATTTAAAATGCTCTTCATCCACAGACAAACTGCACAATTCGAAGTTCCCATTAAGAAAATAACCCTGAGGAATAAATTCCAGTCAGGCGGACAGCAGGCACCAGAATTTATTGCACCCTGTTTCACAGCTAGTACCACTCATGGCCGGGCTCCTCCATGCTCCTATTAACGAATGCCTTTTTCCATCTTTCACCTTCTTTTGTCAGTCTCACTTGCTCTTTTCAACTTCCTCTCAGTCGTTCACGTCCAATGTCTTTTTTCTTCTTCCAGTCCTTTTTTTTCTGGACGTTTTCAACATGTGCAGCTGTTTTGCCGTCACCACCAGACTCACACACACTCCGAAGACCCCAAGAAACCTCGCTTTGACCACCGTTTAATGGCCATACGGCACACAGACCCACTTTAACTGCCTTGATTTTCTCTGACAGCAAATATGTCCCATGAAATTGACTTGGGATGAGTGTGTAAATGTGTACATCTATATAATATGTGTATTGTGAAGGGCGGCTGAAGAGGAGGGACAGGGAGAAGGGGATGTTATGTTGAGGAAGACAGACAGAGAAAGGGAGCGTGAAAAAGATTAAGAGAGGGGATGAAGATGTGAGGCCAGCAGGGGGGAAAGCAGCTTTATCTCTTCTGTGGAAATCTGGAGATGTTTAACTGGCCTTCACACTGTCCACGGTTCTTGACTGGTGCATCTACAGCTTTCAAATCCTCTCCTGTCATTTTTACATGAGTTGGCAACAATGTGGAAAGCTTAGGAAACAGCTAGATGTTTTAAGCAAAAGACCGTGATAGTTTGGGTCTGAATGAGCAGCAGCAGGGGTAGGATGAGGGAATGCAGTGTGCGGATCGGTTTAATAAAAACCGTCTTTCCGCTGGAGGACGAGCATTCGGTGCAACGTGATGGATCGCTCAGACAAAATCATAATATTTTCAGCATATATCCTAGATACTGGTTACAGAGAACATGCTGACATTGAGAAACAACCAGGACTGTGATCTAGACTTAATTATGAATAATGTGGAAATGATTAGGAGTCCAAGATTATATTTATGTTGCACCATTCATAACCATTTGGTGTCCTACCAGTCAGCTAGACCAGTGGAGTTCAGTAAATGACATCGCTTTATTAGAATGCATCACTTAAAACAAGAAAAAGACACTAATCACTATCATAATATGGTGTAACTAGGCCAAATGACATATACGTATTTTTGTACTTGTATTAAAGTACATTTTCTTCTGTTCAGCAATAAACAGATTTGTCAAAATGCATAATTTCTGTTGGAGGCTTATTTTCAGAGAAGACATACTGAGACTACTGAAGCAATCATTTATAAAGCACCATCACAAACTAAGTACGTTGATATTGAATGGATATCTGACGTTGGAGCAGCAGCAACTGACCAGACACAAAAATCAGACTGATAGTTCCATGTTTAAAAATGTTCACATAAACAGATAAGTGACAGCTTTATGAAGATGGAAATGTGTTATACGTGTATGTTAGACCTCAGCGCTGTCCGTTAACGTACACAGACACTTTGTTTGTTTAGGAAAACGCCACAGGGTTCTTTTAGTTGTATGACACAAGACTTTACAAAATCCAGAGAAGCAAATCCTGTAAACATTTCTGTTAGGCTTTTAAATCGGATTTAGTTCTTGACGTATGGCCTTATTACAACATGTCAACAGTGTTGGAGAGAAACAGGAGCCTCCTCCGTTTATGTATCTGCAGCATAGATCTGCATCTATGGCAACTAACGTATCACATACAAACACATGCAGTAACAGCACCTGGGTGGTGCCAGGAAGGGCTTTGAAGCAGGGAACAGAGAAAACACAAGTGGTGGAAGGACATGTTGCTTTTTCTCGATGTCACACGTCCCTCGGTTTCTCCTCTAGCCTATCCGTCTTTCCGTCCGTCCTTCCCAACAGACCTCCTGCTAATCTATTCATCCGGGGGTTAAACCTGGTTTAGCTGTAGCCTCAGCGATGTCCCCTTTAACAAGTACAGATTACCGTTAAGCCAAGGATGTCCACCCCATCGACACTAACTTAGAGGCAAACTAACTAGTGGGTCACAAATACTGTACTGTACACAAATGTGTCCCAACAATATTCAAACATTCAGCTCTGAGCAGATGTGCTGTAGCTCCTACAGAACTCCATCCTCAGCTTGTTTGCAGCCTTTTCGTTAGTTCTCCGTAAACTCACCATGTCTTTGTAGCTGCCAACAGCTGGACAACCGCAGCTGTAGCAGTGGAAATGGACAGAGAGTATGAGAGGAATGAGGCAAATAAAACTTGGAGAACTTGGAGCTCTGACCGTTTTCACACATGCTGTTTGCTCAGTGGCCAGTCTCTGCAGAAAGCAGGCGTGACTGAGGGTTAGTCGGTATTGGAAATTCACAAAAGTGACAGAGATGTGAGTTGTAACGGTGCTGTCTGGGCAGCAGTGGCTGTGTTAAGCTCAGTTAAGCATCTCCTGTGCCCTAAAAGCCTTTAATCCCTAATCTCTAACCTTTAACCCCACCACTGTTACCCCAACCCTAACCTGTAACCTCCTTCAAACCACAAGCACAAAGGCTACTTAACACGGGAGAAGTGTGTGTGTGGATGGAGATGAGCCTGGTTCATGCTAAATACAGCTCACTCAGCAGAGGGCTTAGGGGTTGTTAAGAGGGCTTAGGCCACGTACACTCACACTGGAGACTCGTGTGTGCTCCCTGAAGGGCGCACACACGACAACAGATGCAGAACACACACCCACGAGAAGTCTAATAGTTGTTTTGATGTTGGATCGTGGCAGCATGACTGTGCTGACGATGACAAAGCGTTTGAGAGGGATGAGCAGCAGGGTTCCCACGTTTACTGTCTCATCAACAACATTCTCCAGCTCGTCCTAACATGGAGTGAAGGAGAATGAAACGGGCCTTAAGTGACTGAAATGTCGTAAAATGTGAAAGTTAATGATGTTGTGTATTGAAGTGTATGAAAACCCCAAACAGGATGTGATTGTACAGTAGCTTCTCAAATGTGGTGATGCTTTGCTTTGAATAAAACCCAACGCGGCTTCACAGGTTAGTGCTGGTCTAATTCATCCGTTTTCCTGTCACCGTGGTCGTGTGATGACGTCTTCCTCCGTCCCAGGGTTATAATAGTCATGTTTACCGGTGGTCTTGACTCACTCAGCAGAAACTGTGCACACACACATAAATCTCTTCAAGAGACGCGGTTACTGTCTGGTTCAGCAACCACTAACACAGTGTGTTAAGTTATTTTTCACCCAGAGAATAATTATGTAAATAAGAGAAAAGTTGAATGTCTGTCTGTCTGTGTGTCTCAGCTTTGCTCCAGTTATGTAATTTATTTGTTGACCTTTTACTAGGAATATTTTTCTTTCTGGCTGTCTGTGTTTTCTTGGACATGGGGTTTGGCTTGAAAGTTTACTTGATCTCTCTCTCTCTGGGTTTTTAATCCTCATCTTCTCTGTCTCTTCCAGAGCGACCAGGTTCTGGTTTGGTGTGAAAACCACAGACGCTGCTCTCAGGTAATCACAAACACACACACACACAACCTGTGCTAGTAAAGCTGTGAGGACATTGTGCTGAATGCAGTCATTTCCTGACGACTTCCAGAACCACATTATCCCAAACCCCAAGTCCTACCTCAACCATAAGCTAGTCATAAAACCAAGTGCTCGATGCAGAGTAAAGACCTGGGGGTTGGCTGCTACTGTGCAGGATCTCCAACTCGGCCACGCGGTGCCACACGCTACCTTATAAAGTGAACTGGGATAAAGTGAATGTGGCATCTTTGTGGTAAACCTGCTTTCTGATGGGAAATAAGAGGTTAGAATAAGCGTTGTGGCGTCGTTCAGCCCGGTGCTGCGCTGACCACGATGGTACAACAGCTATACTAATGGATTATTTGATTAGTTGCTGCTTTGACAGCTTTCAGACGTTCAGGAGTCAGTGTATTAAAAATGTAGTCAGCCCCCAACAGCGTCTTTTATGCTTGAAGTTAATTTAATGTCTACTGTAACTTTCACTGGTGTAATTGACTGCTACTGTAAAAGCAGAGGTTGTGTTCTCATTTAAATCGGTAACCGTCCTATATGGAGCAGAATCGAGTCTCTGTTTGCTCACTTAACACTCCTTGCCAGGGCGTTTCGCTGTGTGTGTGTGTGCTAATTCATTGTTTGATTCAACAGGAGTTTCCACAGTGTGTATTTTTAGCTGCCAACCTCTGCAGCAGTTCCAGCGTGTTGCAGCTCTCTGTTCATTACTGTGGGTGTTATAGACTGCTGGGGCCATCGCAGAGACAGAGTGGGCGTAAAGGACAGCGAGCGGAGCAGAGTCGGCGCGTTTAAAACGTATTGTCATGTTGAAATTCAGAAAAGCCACAAATATAAATACCAGCACTACTTCTTTAGTGTAGGACATTGTTTTTAACGTTAATTCACCAGAGAGAAGACAAATATTAAGTCACAAATCAAAGTTTGTTGCATACTTGTGAAATACTTTTATTGACTAAATGCCAAATAATGTCCATTGTGACTTTTTTAAATTAACTGGTATTAATTTTCCTTGACAGATTTGATCTGGTTTCTTATTCATGTGTTTTTCGGGAGCCTCACTTCAGGTTCAGGCCTATTTAAGCTTCAGTCCGTTTAAAAGGACACCTGAGTAGTATTTTACTCTGAAGTGTTTCCAAGCTGTCAAATTGAGTAAAGGGAAGAGTAGAAAACAGGCAACAGGGCTGTATTTTAGTGTAGCACGTATTTCTGTGTGTGTGTGTGTTGGGGGTTAAAGTCAACAACAGCCAGAACCTTGCTCCCCCCAGCTTCTCCTTAAAAACTATTGTTGCCACAGCGATTGAAAGGTGAGACATCAGTTTTTTACCATGGGTAACCCCCCCACAAACCCCGTCTTAAATAAAAACTACAAACATGCATTTTTATTTTATTTAGCTCCTGCGACCTCTCAACCAAACGTATCTTTGTCATTTCCCTTCTTGTTTTGCTTCCTGATCAAATGCAACAAAAGCAAACATATGAGAGAGCTTAATTAACTTCTAGCTGAATACCACTTTGTTTCTCTGACTTTGTGTGCACTGTGCTTGGGTCTAGCAGCGGCCTCTGACAGACTGTCCTCTCTGTGTGCACGCCACGGCTCTTTCTATCAGACAGTCTGATACTGCGCAGATACGCGGCGTCTCTCTGTGCTCGTTTGACTTGCAAAGTAATTAATTTTTACTGTTTTATAGTCTGTTGAAAGCTGATCCAACCCAATTTGTAAAAGTCACCATAGCAAGCCAACAACAATAAATTAAAACAGAGGAGCACTTACCCCCGTCCTCAGCCATAATTGCTAAAGTTAATCAAAATAATACATTATATGGTGGAGTCCAACACTGCTTCATGCTCCCAGGGTGTGTGTATTTGTTGACACTCTATGTGGTGAATATTTAGGGCTCATGGTTTGTTTTGAATTTATTCTGCACCTTGGAAGCTTTATACAGTCGGTCGCGTGTTATTATTTCATAGGGTAACGAAGTTCCCCGGGCCTCGATTTGCTTTTATTATTCTGACATTTTTGATTAGTGTGTTTAAAAAGGGAAACCACAGTTCACAGCACCAAGTGAACTTGAGAGAGCCGTACTAAGATATTGTTTGGTATGCATAGCTTACAGAGGATTAATCCTGCTCACTTACGCAAACCTGTTGCCTAGCACCGCCATGCAACAGATATCAATCCTTTCTGATGCATATCCATAAAATAACATGCATACATTAAGTACATTCACACATTGTATTAAACTAAACAAAGCTTTATTCAATAATATGCTGCATCAGAATATAATTATAGCAGAGCTCTAAAATACAAAAAGAAACTTGCCTGTGTAATACTGGATAAAAGTTTAAAGAAGTCAGTTTAGTGTAAAGACGATCACTGACTGTTGTTATAATAGACTCTATTACTGATAATAGTCCTGAGGATTGATGGAGCTATGGTCTAGACCATTTTCTCCACAGAGCGAGTAGCAGGGAGTTCACTGGTCAGCAACTGTTCATCTGAAAAACACTCCCCTGCAGTTCGAATATCAACCCTTTTCTCATGGGAGCTTCGCTTTTATTATGTTTATAAACCCAATTTTAGGACTATTAATTAGCAAATCGATCAAAATGTGACTCCTCAAACTGCATTCCACTGCAGGATCTCATAAAGCCCTTTGGCAGCGTCGCACATATGCAGGGACTTGTTTTAGGTCCCCATCCAGACTTGAAGCGATGCTGGTGTAAGCTGTTTCAACATGTGTAAAGCACAGGCAGCACATCACACCCCCACACACAGAACAGTGCAACATGAAACTAGGGGATGAATTTAATTTTCCCATGTCATCTATTTCACTTAGGGGGCTTAAAACTTGCAGTGATTCATGTTTCTTGACGAAGGAAAAGGGGGAAATCCACTATTCAAAAATAGCAAGACATTCGATTTTTTTACAATCCAGTCACTTCCTGTCGGTTTCTCATGAACATCTTTATTTGTTTTATAATTAAATTGAGAATAGAAATGTCTTCTTTCCCTTAGGAACAGACCTAAGATGCCTTTTCTTTTAATACAATTTGCATTATTGATATATAACACCTTTATTATGGCTTTCGCAGCACAAACAGGAGAGGAAATGAAAGAAGTAGACGACAGAGAAAGACAGTCTCTCGATGACTGGTGCTTTATCTGCTCCTCAGGGTCTCTCTACTGAAGACACACACACACACACACCAGGCTGCACATATGGTTTGTGTCACATCATCCGCGGACTCTCCCATGGAAACTCACAGTCCTCACTCAATTCCTCCATCTGTCCATCTCCTCCTTCTTTTATCTCTTTTCTCACACACAAACTGGGAGATCACACACACACACACGTGCGCACTAAAAGTACTAATGTGTACCATGTGTGTGAGGCAGCAGTGTGTCCTGTAGTAAACAGGTCTGATGCAGAACAAAGAAGCACATCTATCAACTCTTCCTCTGATCATGACATTATTACCTCATAACTTTAGAGGCTCATCTTACTCTGTGTCATAGTTTTGTACTTTCAGCGTTTGCTTGGTTGATTTCATGGTTTACTATAACTCCATTAGGCTACTGAACTCACTCTGTGCCAGAGGACATTTGCAGTTTCAGTGTGAAACTTCCCCAGCTGCCCTCGGCTGAGTGGAGCTGGATGCTTTTTGGATCCGCAGAGCTCAGCGGGGGGTGCGGGGCTGCAAAGCTAGGTCTCAGTGTCGATGAATAACAGCCGCTGCTGGGCCAGCTTTTTAAATCTGTATATGTGAATGTCCCATAAGACACAGGCCAGACAGCTGCTAGAAGCTTGTTTCCACGATGTCATTCTTACAATCTCTACCCGAGGTTCACACACAAAGGTGAGAGTTGGGACATAAACTGCTATATTTGGGTTTAAAACATAAACCCAATCCTGCAGCAGGTAGTGTGGTGCACGCAGAGCCTGAGTCTCAGCATCGTGGAGTCGGTCTTTGTACAAAGAGACAAGAACAACACGCACATCCTACATCCACCGAACTGAAGTGACAAAGCTGGAAAGCACCAAGTCTTTGGCGCAATATTCTTATCCCTGTGGCAGATGTGGCTGGGCTGATTTCTGTCACCTCTACTGCAGTTACAAATCAATATTTGTTTAATGTATAATTGCTAACCTCAGCTTTGCGACTGCCATTAATGAGAAAATATAAAAAGATAATTAAGGGAAGAATTTTCCTATGCTGCATCTCCACGTGCTGCCTGAATACCTCTTCATGGGCCTCCCTAGAATTTCAGTGATCTCAGTTGTTATTCTTTAATTTGCACAGCAGCTGCAAACAGCAGCTTCCTACCAAGTGCAAAAAAGTGCATAACATGTGCTGGCACCATTTTCATTCTGCTTAGTTTCCCATAGTCAACTCCAAGCTTTCTGTTGTTTCTGTTGCTGCATTTTTATCTAATGCCAGTGCAATGAAAATAATTCAGGAGTACAGCCTCTTGATGCGTTGGCCACCTCTTTAGTTTCCTCCCTTAAGTTAGTACGGGTGGTGTTACCTGCTTTCCAAAGGTCTGGTGAAACTTTTCAAAGGAATTTTTTGAATTTGTTCCGCTCCTTTTCAAGTGTGTGTTCCTAGGTGAGTCTGTATACTATGTGTGTGTCAGTAGTATATCTTATATTATTATTATTTTTAGAACTGTTAAACAAAACGAAGCAATTTCAGAACCATGTACAGAAAATTTAAATCTGAATTGTTGATCATTTCTTTCTCTTGTTCATTTCAGTATTTTGTTCTTATTATTACTGCTTGAGGTCGTGAAAAGCATCAGTGAATCATTAGTCAGGAATTCAATTTGATGGTTTGATGAATCTCATTTGTTTGTCTACCTTAAAATATTTGTTCAGTGTTTAAAAATAAAGAATGAACAAGTCCAGCTTTCTTTACTTTGAGCGTGGAACTGAAATCAGAACTAAATCAAAGCTCGGGTCTTTGAGGTTAAGTATTTGATTTCAGCTGATGTGATTCAGTTGTTTCAGTTTTCTTGGCAGGATAGAGTCAACTGAGCCATATCCTGGCAAGTCTCTAGCAATTTAACATCAATGCATCACAGTAAATTCATATTTATGCTAAAAATTGTAACTAGTGTGGTTTTATCAAGGCTCAGTGCCTAATGTCTAAAACGTTTGTGCTTGACGTTGTAGTCGTACTGCTTCAGTAGGTCATGGTTTAAACCCGTTGTGCCGCCTCTAATCAGCTGTGATCTTTCTTTCTTCTTCAGGATAATGGCTATAGATAATGAATGTAATATTGTTTTATTATAAGTAATGTCTTGTATAGTACCTGACAGTAGAAACACAGCCATTGGGTACCAGTGGGTGATATGACGAATAATCACGATACCACATCTGGTCTGCCTTTGTCTCTCTCTGTCTCTGCCGCTCTCTCGTCTTTGGGCCGGTTTCACTGTTTGTCTTTCATCTCCTATCTCCTTTTCAACTGACACTCATTTCCCCCCTCCCCTGCCGTCCACTTGGAAACCACATCTCTCCACCCCTCCCTCTCCCATTTCCTCTCCTCTCTCTCGCTGAGTGTGGCTGTCATCCCTCCGTCGTGGCAGGTGAGACCATAAAGCAGCGGGAGAGACCAGAGGAGGCCTGTGAGGAAAAGGTGTGTGATTAATTACTGCACCTACACCGTGTCTGAGGAGCTCCTACGCAAACTGTGCACACGTACTGTACGGGCGCAGGCAGTCATTAATCTCATCTGTGTTGTGACAGCGTGATGCTGTGTTAAACAGTAACATCTCTGACCTTTGACCTGTGCTGTGTCTATTGCTCTCTCTTCCTCACTCACACACATCACTCATTATGTCACCTTCAAGGCCAGACATGTCCAGGCTCCTGTTACACAAATACAGTGCTTTTACTTTTCAGTGATTTACACTGATATTTGAGAGGGTAAGGTGTGAGCTGAGTACATACCAAAAGCCTTTTTAGCTCAAATCTATTGACCTCAACCACCCGCTTCTCCTGCTTCTAGCTTTTCTCTCTGTAATGTGAAAAGCTCCCCAAATCCACGCAGTCCCCCCGAGCGTCGTCAGTAAAACCGGCTGAGCGTGAACACTTCCGGTTATTTGATCTGCGCTTGGCTGGATGTGGACTTTGAATTGGATCAGTACTTTGGCTGATCATCTGCGCATGACTGTAAAACACCAATACAAAGACGAAAGCAGATATAAAAACGTTGTCTGTGTTAATAGGTTTGAAACATTTCACCTGTTGAGCCCTTACTGCAACATTAAGACATCAAAGCTGTGGTCGATCATTGTAGTATGTAACTACAGTAACTCATCACTATACGATACAGATAATATTCTAATGATGTGCTCTTTCCCACCACAACAAAAGTCTGTCTTCCGCTTCAAGCTCACTGCTAGAGCAG
Organism: Macropodus opercularis; assembly: GCA_030770545.1. Lineage (NCBI taxonomy): Eukaryota > Metazoa > Chordata > Actinopteri > Anabantiformes > Osphronemidae > Macropodus > Macropodus opercularis. The sequence continues at coordinate 7,417,372 of CM061092.1, forward strand.
GTTGAAAGGAGAGTTTGTACGTGCAGAAGAAGAGGGAGAGGATACGCAGGATACTGAGAGAGATGAGGTCAAGGCTGAGAAGAACAGGAGTTACAGTATGAAGACGGGAGACAAAGAGCGCAGAGGACTGTAGGAGGTGGGGGGGTGGAGGTAAAGGACAAGAGGATGAGGAATGAATCACTAAACATGTCTGCAACTGATCAAAGTGGCAGCGCAGGAGGAGAGAAGGGAGCACAGAGTGGGCCGGGTTCAGCTGCTAGATGAACTGAGCCTCGGGGCGTTCGGAAAAGGCTCAGTGTGTGTGTGCGTGTGTGTAAGAGGTGTTTTAGGGGAGACTTTGACAACCTTAAGCTCTGAGTAGCACGTGGCTCAGTGAAGAGACCCACGAGAGCTCCTCGGAGAAACATATCGCACTTCAAGGTCTGCTGTGAATGTGTGCGTAGCGCTATCTCTGCGTCTCCTCGAGGAATGCATCGTTTAGGAAGGAGAAGCTGAAGTGAGCTCTCAGAAAACGCCAAAGCTGCAATAGCAAAGTGGGCCTTGGCTCTCACCGCTGTTCTACTTCGTTTCATGCATCTGGGTCAAACGCCAGCCTTCTGTTGTTGTTGTCAGCCCTGGGTGCCACCTTGCGAAACATATATCAAGACGGGACCTTTGACCCAACAGGCCGCTAATGGTAGCTTTGCATCTATGCAGGGAGGGAGATGGGCAGGTAGTGACGTTATGCTCCTCTAGGAACAAGGCCACATGGAATTATCTATAGGACCTGCAGGGGCTTGGATTAATGGCGCTTTTATTGCTGTCCGTCTACATTGTCAGGGAGCTTTCCAAAAAAACTCAGAACATCAGCCACAGTCTTTCTTTCACTGCATCTCTACTGGGTTGAAGTCTGGGCCGAGAGTGAGCCTCTCCAAAGGTTTAGTGATTTTACTGATGCTATATAAATCACAGTAATGAGTCGCTGTGTAGTTTTTGTTTGTGATTTAAGAGTGAATCGTATTTAACTGAGTTTTAAAATGTGAAAATCTATTTAGGACAGTCCTGGCTAGCTGACGCTTTGGAGAGGACGCCTGGAGTTACTTGTGCAAAGGTGAAGAATCGGTGGCTTTGTGTTGATCCAGTTGTCCTCCCAAAATCTATGAAATGGAATAAATTGGAGGAATGATTGAAGCCAGGCACCAGCCAGGGCGGAGGGAGACAGACGGACAGACAGGGAGACAGAGAGTGGAGGGGGAAGGAGGTTGAGGGTTAAACCACAGTTTTTATATGTTGTCTGCTTTTAATTTGGTCAGAGCCATCATTCACCAGTTCACCGAGGTGGCAAACCAGATGAGTGTGTGCTTCAGCGTGAGCGAGCATTCGGTTCTTTTGTGCTCTTCACCTGCTGAAACCCTGTTTTGTTTCTCTGTGTGTGCTATTTTAGAGAGGAAAGTTGTAATATTTTTGCTAAATGCGCTTCTTTTTTATAGATTAATAACACTTCACAGTGCAACTGTGAAAGCTGCGACTAACAGCCAAGACGTCTGGGACAACACCCTATAAAATGATGAACTGCTGCAGGTTTTGAACAAATTAAACAAACCTGATATGAAACGCTAATTAGTGAGCATAGTGTTGCGGGTGGTGGCTATTGACAGAGCCAGGGTAGCTGGTTCCCGTTTTCCATCTGACACGGACACACGTGTGAGTGCTGCAGGTAGCTCTCCAAAATGTACATTCCCTCTTTAAAGCTGTGTTTCTTTCTCATGTAGTGTCTGCAGCCGTGCAAGGAACTGTGGGAAAACAGAAAGGTGCTTTTTCCAAAGTCCTGTGAGGTAAGAGACAGCGCGTGGTGTATGTGCGGAGGTGGCTGTGTCAGTCGAGCACTAGAAGGCTGCTTTTGTTGGCATCGCTGGGCTGAGTTTTCAGTTTGTGTGTTTATGCATGCTTATGTGTGTGTGTTATGAATAACGCGTTTGTGAGCGTTTGAATATATGCATGCGTATGAGTGAGTGCGCATCCATTTGTGTGTGTGTGTGTGTGTGTGTGTGTGTGGCCCTAAATGGTTATTTGTTTAGTCAGCCACTGTGGTTTTCAGATAGATTCGTTTTTCATCACAATAGTTGAAGCATGTTACTGGATCGATGGCTGACTGGTTAGAAACACAGGGTAATTCTCAGCTATTAGCTCAAGGTTGTGTTTACATTTTGCTGATCTGCAGCCATGTGCACAACCACAGAGATACACATACTGTATATGGTGACACACACTTCCCTCGCATTTCAGACCAAATCTCATGGGCTTCCTTCAAAGACTTGCTGGGAGTTTACCAAAGGAAACGCTCTCACCTCCGCTGTGTGTTTTGCTGTCCCTGTGTGTTTGTGTGCGGACCGCATTAGCAATTCTTCCCTCCTTGTTTCCTCTCTCAGAAGCACACGGAGTGCGTGACGAGCCGGGAGTTTGTGGCCTCTCTCAGACTGTCTCGTCAGGGTGACTGCCCTCCGCCCCAGCGGGCCGTCGGATTTGCGGCGGCGTGTGTGGAGAGCTGCTCGTCAGACCAGCATTGTCCGTCCCCTAGAAAGTGCTGTCCCAATGGCTGCGGGCACACTTGCCAAGCCCCGGCTAATCTATACAAAGGTACAGCAAATTGTTTTGGTGCTGCATGATCCGTGCAATTCTTTCAGGAACAAACGGTTTTTGAGAGTCTGATGAGTTAATCACATGTAGCTCATGTGCCTGTGGGTTCGAGTGCGCTTATTGTGAGTTGCTTTGGTCAACATTGTCTGCCAAATGCAATTTGGTGTAAGGCAGTTCCTTAAATACTGCTTGACAGCGTTTGACTTCCCACGAAGTCCAGCTGTGGTGGTCTCACCTCAAGACTGGGTGGAAATGGACAGGAACGCGAGCCCACTCAAAGATGGGGCCATAATACGTTTAGCTCCAACAGCTTATTTATTTCTTTTCTCTCGCTGCTGTGTTCAGCTGTCACTAGCATCTAAACACAACTCTAAACATTGTTGCTTAAGATAATCTGTGCTAATCCTCTATTCTGATGTGCAAATTTGAAATCAGTTTCAAAACATTCTCGGTGCATAGCAGGCCGTTGTGATTGCTACCTGTTAACACGTCTGTGTTATCCTGACACAGGTGATTTTCATTATTCTAGCTGGTCTCAGGACTGTGTATTTTGCACACACTATAGCTCGACGTCTCCTGTTAGTTGCACCTGTTGCTGGGGAAAAGAGACCATTATGATTAGCTCAAAGAATTTGGTGACCTAGAGGCCTAATCAGAGAGAATAAGTGAGAACATCTGTGGAAGTCGGCAAATCTTCAGCACCCACTACCGCCTGTCACTTTTTGCACTGTACTGTTGTGTAAACGTAATTTTAAACCGTTAAAAAGTCTACACTCAATAACCTGTAATGGCAAAGACAGAATGTGGTTTAGAAATGTTTATAAAGCTAAGCTGAGGTAAGTATTTCAACCCACTTCATTGAAGCGCCTCTCGCATCAGTTACAGCTTTGGGTCGTCTTGGGTAATTCTCTGGACGCTCTGGGCACCTGCACTTCGGCAGTTTATCCCGTTCCTCCTGGCTGCTCCTCTCGAGCTCTGAAAACCGAACTCTCTCATTTACAAAAACACTGACTCTTTGCTTTCACGCTCCAAATTGTGGTCAGGTGCATCCTGCGTGCTTTAATTCTCTCAGATTCCCAGATGTGTCTGCAACTTGGAGAACACAAGCGGCAAACAAAACTGATTGGACCAGGGTTTTGAAATAAAGGTCCCATAATTTCAAGTATTTCATGTCAGGATAAACAAGCATGAGCTCACAGCAGTGTGTGATAAATCTGTGGTGAGGCATAAGTAAAAGTAAAGGTGTGTTGCCCTTTCTGGTAGCGTGGCTAGACTAAAGAGGCGTGTGCCAGACCTCTGAACCAGCCATTCTTACTGTGATTATGTTGATCCCATAATTACGTATAAGAAGGTGCCCCGTCTTTTTAATTTCTCCTTTTTTGCAGGTGTTCCCCTGAAGCCTCGCAGAGAGATGAGCTTCGTGGAGAATCCCGACGGGCACGTGAAGGTGCTGTGGGTGTCCAGGTTCAACGTCAGCGTGGAGCCCGTCGTTTACATGCTCCAGTCCCGCTGGAACGTAGGCATCCATCCCAGCGAGGACCACGCCTCTCCATGGACGACTGTTGCCATGGTAACCAACCACTACGCCTTTATGTGGGTTTCGAAGAAGCTTTGCGAGGCAAATCGTGACAATCCAGAGATATTAACTTAAACAATAAGGGAGCTTTTGTGATGCTGATGTAGATTGTGGTACTAAATACATTCATGCATATTTTTCTTCAGTACAGTGATTAGGTACAAATTACATTCCACTATATCTTATTTTTCAGCATTAGATTTGAGAAAAATCCTTCAAAGTGCCAGGTACCTGTTCATACAGAAAGTCTACTGACCTAATACAAGTTTAAAACACAGTTTCAAATACATTGCTTTCTTAGTTACTATGTTAAAATACGTTTTACTTTGTACAGAGCTTGTGCTAAATTGAGTAAATAAACTGAAAGAGTGTGTATATTTCTACTACCTCTGGTGTAGGTATTAGTGAGATTGGTAGCCAGAAAAGTAGAACTTGGCTCATAGCTGATTATGTCTAACTGTAACTTTGACGGTGGTTGGAGTCACTGATGCAATAGAAAACGTTCCCTGCGCCTTTAACAGTGGAGCAACTCCACAAACTTTACAACATATCTTTACCTCATAACTCTCAATTTGCCTCGAATGATGAAACTTCTCGGCTATGGAGATGGATGTTAGACTGTGTTTCCACCTCATCAGTCTGCTGCCTTGCTGTCTAAACCTCTCCACCCCAGCCAGTCTCCCATTCTGCCAGGGTAAACCGTACGTGTGCGCGCGCGTGTGTGCACTGTACATCCATGTGTGTGTGCCTGTGTGAGGTTAGGTAAATAAGCAGAGCTTAAAAAGGAACCACAGGCAGCCACAGCCGTTCCCCCGGCTGACTCTGAATGACTGAACAATCATTATGGACTTAAATAGATGGCAGCTCGTGTCTGTAAGTGTGTGTGTTGAGTAGATTTTTAGCAGTTACAGGGAGGCAAAAAATGTGAATCTTTAACATTTTTAACTATTAATTTTTGGCAAATAATTTGATTTCGCTGTTTTCAGATAAACTCCCAACCTGACTGTGTTGGTAATATGTAGAATAGTGTGATAAGTTTAGATACATGTAGCCTAGACTGTAATTTGATACGAGAGGTGAACAATGGCCACAGCTTGATTTAATACCTGCCTGCTTCCCAACTCTTCCCGTCCTACCCTCCAGCCTGGAGACACTCTCTGATACCGAAACGCTTTGTGTAAAAGTCTTTGCTTTGTCTTCTTGTGCTTTCAGACTCTTTCTGAAGACGTGGTTTTGTCAGACCTGAGACCCCAACGTTGGTACCAGTTCAGGGTGGCAGCCATTAACAGCCACGGCAGCAGAGGCTTCACCACACCAAGCAAACATTACATCTCCAGTAAAGGTAAATAGAAGCAGACAAAGCAAATGTCGACGTTTTCTTCAGGGACCTGTAGCAAGTGTCCCACAGATGATTTCTCCTGCGTGTTTACCTAACCTGTAAATTTCAAAATCGCGTCCGGAGACAGATCCTTGCTTTCCAGTTGTGTCACATTATAGAGATATTACACATCTCTACGGAAAAGTCCGAAACTCTGGAGCATTTCCCTTCCTCTCCTTCACTGTTCTTTCTCTCTTTCACTCAGAGTTGATGGATAAGGTACACACAGCAGGAAAACTATCAGGCAGTCCATAAAACAGAGACATGAAACAGAATATACACACGAATGTGCACGAACACACTCACACACACACGCTTAGGTTTAGTGAAATCCTGATGTGTTTGAGTAAGACAGGGTGAAAGTGAGAGTAAGACAGTCTGTCGCTCGCACACACACACAACACACACTCTAGGAGGTCTTAGCTCTAATGTTTAGCAGACTTGGGTCATATTGGTGTTGTGCCAGAATTGGCTAGTGATAGGAATCCCTTGCCAGGATTGGCTCGCGCATGTTTGTACGTGAATAATGACTTCAGGTTGGACCGAGCATCGGAAAAAGGTTCTTTATCAGTTGAGCACATATGGAAGATTATGAAGAGGTGTCTGAAATAGCATTTTCCACTGCTATTAACAAAACACTAAATGCTGGAATTCCTCAAGCCTCCAGTAGAGTTTTGTAAACATCACAACTTTTGCCATAGCGCACTGAATGTTCTCTGGCAACTCCTGGTGGACCATCAAGTTATTAAAAAGAAGATACACTTATGTGCTGAAATCAACGCTGCTCCCATGTGTCTCTGTGGTTTAAAAAGCTTGTTTGTTTTATAGATTTTTTTTGTTTCATCAGATTTTTGCTAAGCCAAGTCAACCAGCAACTTCAATTAGTACCGGACTATTTTTGTAAGATGCATCAACCAACGACAGGACTGTGTTTTACTGTAGCTTCTCGGATGGGAAACCAATCGTGATAAAAGTGTTCATGTGTAGCAGGCAACCATTTCACTAAAGTTGTTTGTAAAAAAATAAATTTAGTAGAAATATACTGCTCATTAACTGGTCTGAGAGAAATCCATTGTGACAGAATCGTCAAGCCCCAATCGACAAAATGATGGGTTATTTCTACACACAGTGTGTGTGTGTGCATATGTGCCCCTCTATGTAGTTTAGGGTCTGGGTTAAAGGTTAAAGACATACACTTAAGCATTCCAGATACCGTCAGAGTCTTGTGTTTCCAGTTCATTAGTCTGATTAGTCAGGGACCGAGGGTCAGGGGTCACAAATCAGGAAGCTGGCAGATGTCAGGATGGTGGAGGTTCCGCTGCTGTGACCTGATGATAACCAGACAGAGAATTTACATTAGAAAAACCTCCTTTCCTGTTCGTTCAGATAGCAGGGTTGCACTGGACCTGCCAGCAGCAATCACAGGAATGTCTGGAGCACGAAACGCATCTTGATGTCTTCATTTCATGAAACAATGTACTTCAGGCTGATTGGGGGAGACACACAGAGAAGAGTGTGTGCACGTGTTTTTTTTTTTTACTGCTGGCACTGAGAGAGACGCTGCTTATCCCAAAGAAACACCACACATGCACTCACAAACACGCTGCATTGTTCAGCCCTAATACGTTGCCCTAACTTTGATCTCTGCATTTGGGTCAGCCAAGCTCAGCCCGAGGCCTGTGAGGGGCCTGTCCTAATCAGATACATTTTGTAGTTTTAATCAAATACAGGATTGGGATTTGAGGTTCTAATGAGATACAGAGCCAGCGTTGAAAGAGTAGCAACCTCAGGAGTTTATCTCGGAGGCAAACAGTGACTAGTGGTTGGGTTCGGCCTGTGTTGTAGTAGCTACTGAAAATAACCTCAGGCCTCAGGCTCCTCGGTATCTTTCACCTTTGATGCTGTAAATCGATCTGGGTTTGCAGACTAGAATGAGACAAAGAGGAAATGGACTTTTCCCTTTAGCAAATGGCTTCTTTATTTTGCCCAGCACATTAAACACTGATCATACACATACAACCCATGCTCATAATGGATCACTAGTGCTGTGTTTCTGCTCCCTCGCTCTGACACCCGTCTCACTCTCTTACAGATCCTTCTCCCCCTGAACCTCCAATGAACATCCGAGTAAAAAACCAGACCCTGGAAAGAGCAGGTTCACAACCGGCGTCCCAGCTCACAGAGAGGTATCTAGATAAAAACATTTCAATACATTAATGTCTCATCAGCTTGTTTCTCAATCAGCATTGCAGGCTGCTGATGCCTGACTTATGGTCTGGTAAACACACAGCCCATGAAAATTATAGTTCATCCTCGCTCAATCATATATTGCAGTGTTTGTCTATTTGTGAGTTGTAGGCAATAGAGGTTATGAAAAGGTCAGACCTTGTGTTGGATCAGCAGTTTTAATAACAGAGGTGGGGATTAAATTGTAGCTTGTTATCAAATCGATGCTGTTAAATGTCTGCGGCTTTACTCAAATGTCGAATGAACAGGATAAACAAGTTGTGAATCTATGTGTCTGCCACTCAGACCTTCCTTTCTGTATTGCTGCAAATTTGCAGGCTTCCATGTTGTGACATTTGGCTTCCTGTTTGTGCTCCTCAGGCCAAGAGGAAATGGACACACAGTGGCGGTTCTGTTACACTGGGAGCCTCCCAGAGAGGGAGACCTGCCAGTCCACAACTACAGAGTCACCTGGCTGCCCCGACATGCACACACAGAGCACAAACACACACACGCGCTGCACGCAAACACAAATACGGGACGGAGCAACGTGCACACGCGGCCCACACACTCACAGGGGAGGAAGGAGAACAACAGCAGAGTGACCCAGGGGGTAGGGAAACTTTCTGTACGTGATTTTTCCACAACACCTGAACGCAATCTTTCGGGCGCTACTTCAAAAAGTCGATTTTGAAATGTAATAGGAATATTTTCTTTAGTTAATAAAAAACAAAAGGCAGCGAGCACCAACATTTTTCATTTTGCAGACACTGGCCACTTTATTAGGTACACCTGTAAACTCAGCTCATACTGTACCTCTGCACTAATGAGGATCCACAAGCCTGGCTCAGTGTTTAGTTTACTCAGTACCAAGGATCTATAGCTGCACCTGAGGCGTTTTACTAGCTCTATAAACACATGCATCTCACATAAACATGTGCACCTTCCATATATTCTGCTTGTTTTTATTGTAGTGGTTTCACGGGCCTCGTTATTGCTAGAACAGTGTAGCTGCTGTGTAAGTTTCTGTCGTGTGGAAATTATGATTATGTGTGTACATTTAACGTAACCACAGCTTATGTGCTATATTTTTGTAATTATGTAACACTAGACGCCATCCTGTAGAAGCTACTGGGCTTTTAACACTTCAAATTCTTTACGTTAAAGATTGTCCTGCTGAACCACCCGCGGCCAATACAAATTCCAGCAAATTACATTTAGGTCATGAGACGGAGGCACTTCTCACACGTCCAAGTTTACATTACACGGGTTTTTGATGTTACACCCATATATTTACTGGGACAGTTTGACGTGATGATTAGAGCAAATCCAGGTTTGGCGTATTCTGCTGTTTGTTGCTTTTTAAAGACATTTTGAGGATATGTTCCTCCCCATATTGTCCTCGGATAAACCCACCATCTTCATGGGACGTGACTTTGTTAGAGGTCTGACTTTACAAGACTGGAATAACATGACAGCTTAACAGCATAGAGTGACAACAGAGAAGTGGCTTTGCTGCGTTTGGATAATGTGTTTAAGTCAAGTCAAAGCATGTGGGAATGTACTAACAACATGCCAGTCACTGCAGCATTTGCATTGTGGTTATACAGAATAAGGATGAGTTACATGCCTGACATATTGATTTTATTCTGTCAAGCCTGTAGCTGCTGCCAGTGCACTATGATGAAACACAAGAACGAAAGAAACAGGATATGAAGTCATTATACCAAGTGAACATTATTGCTGTCACGTTGTTGCTGAGATCAAACGTATCTTCTTCACTTCTTCAGAAACAAAGCACACTTCTAGATGTAAATGATTGAAATTATATTTAATACAGCAATAACACCTTAAATGCTGGATTTTAGTATCCTGATTATAGGTGTTTATGATGACGTAACGTAATAAAAATGCAGCGAGTCCAGTCAGCAGCACCAAAATACCCATAATAACAGTAAGCAACACATATATTACAGCGTTAACGCAATAGGTATGATTGCCTTGGTGGTGAACAACTAAACATTGTTCCTCTGGAGCTGTAAACACGCAAAAGTATAAATGATAAAACTACTCTTTGCATAAGATCCCTGTTAGATCCTTCAGCTCCACTTTACTTTGAAGTGAGCATTCACTTAAAGAAAAAGATAAAAACACAAACATGAACATCAAAGTTTTCAGGCTTTTACCGCATATGGGCCCAGCTATCCTGAGCAGTGATGGAGATCACAGACGCAAACCGGTGGAGCCGTTTATCTGTGGTCGGATCCTCTGCTCTGCTTGGCCGGGAGGCCTGGAATTTAAATGAGTCCCCCTGACTAGTTGCATGTAGACACAAACAGAGTCAGAAGCATCGCGACAGGTAGGAAGCACAAGATGATGCAAAACAGCTTTTAAATGACCTTCATATAATCTTTTATTCTGTGAATCGGGAATGTATGCAGGACTTAAAGGAATTACCATTAAACCTTAAACAAGAGAGTAACCACACAAACACACTGTTGTGACTCAGTCCTCACAGACCTGCCTAGAAGTCTGTTAATATGCTGTCAATCAAGCAGGTCATAATGCTAATGTGCTACGTCACATGTGTTGAATGCGTGAAGATCCTGATGATGCATAACGGCGTTATACGTGGGACAAGATTAGTCCAGTTTCAGGAGTGTGGGAGAAGACGACTCGACTCACGTTTTCGTCTGTCATGTTATAGGCGCAGTGTGAGTTGTGGCTTCAGGGTCTGCTGCCTGCCACTTCCTACGTCGTCTCTGTCCAGACTGTGGCCTACTGGGGTCAGAAGAGGCTGAAGAGTCCCAGAGTCCAGACGGTTTTCACTACGGTCACACAGACAGGTAAACAAATAAATGGTTTCCTGTTGAGCCTTGTTGTAGGAACACAGTTTGACAATCAGTGGCTATATTACCATGCATAAAACCAATAAACCTACAGGGTTAGTAATTATTTGTGCATCTGGAGTTAATAGTTACCGTTTGTATGCTTTACAGTGGCGGTTTAATACAAGCTGCAAGTTACTGTAAGAGACAAAGTACATGACTGTTGTTAACAGCTGCACTTAATCATAAGGAGCAATTGCTTTGGGTATAAAAATTGTTTATATTAAATGAAAATATATTACATTTGTTATGTTACTAAATAGTGTTTTCACATCTGCAGTCAAATATTTGGCTAAGTCTTGTCTTGTATAAACCATAAAGGAGTACAAAGGAAAGAGGTGCTCAGTAAACTCAGACCTCTTGGCCAAGCAGTGTAAACTGCAGCGGACTGTTTGCGCTGCAGCCACTTCAGGCCTCTCCTAGCAACCGTCTCCAAATAGAAACCCAGCCAGGTACAAATATCTGAACATTTCATGAACTTGCCGTGCCAGTAGTAAATAGTTAATGTAAAGCCTGCAACCACTTGTTAGCGGTGCCATACATTATTGAGCTAATGATTTCCCCATTAGTTCAGAGCTGCAGCGTTTGCCGGCTGTCAGCATATTCTGTCTCCGTACAGCTGCACTGTTTAAATACACTGACACACACAGTAAAGTGGAAAGTGGGGATGTTAATGGTCGTCCAGGCAACAGAGGTATTTATAGGTGACCTGTCGGTCAGCGCAGCAGGGGATTATAGACAGCTGCAACTCGATTAACAAACCACATAACAACAATTTTACATGGAACATATTTGGCACATATTGCCATTTACCATTAAAGGTATTCATATTTCACACAGTCCATGATTTCACACAGTGCTAATAAGTAACAGTTAGGCCAGATAAAGCCAATTAGTGTCTGAATTAATCAACAGGAATGTGGGCTGCCAGCTGCAGTCCCTATACAACCCACATGCTTCAAAAGGTTTCATACTGTACATCCATTCATACCTTCTACCTACTGCATATGTAGTGGAGTATAATAAAATTCTAGCGCGTTTTAATCGATTTCTCCTACATCCAAACAATGAATTTTGTTTTGGGTGATGTGTAAACTGAAACTCCTCCTTTCTCTACTCTGTCTGCTTCTCCTTTCCTCCACCAAAGGTGAAGACTTCTCCAACGAGCTCCCATCCTCATCATCCCTTCCCTCCCCTTCTTCCTCTGACTTTCTGCTCTCCTCGTCTTTGCCTCACCCCGAGTCCCCCCGGAATCCTGTCACCCCTGGTAACCTGCGTCTGGAGGTTGCGGCCCCTCATTACCATGACGACCAGCTGCAGGTGAAGGTGTTTTGGAAATGGCCTCACCACGGTGAGTTGATTTTAAAACGATAAATATTGGACATTATGTGAGAAAAGAAAACATAAACAAACCCAAACAAAATAAAACCAAAATGAAATATAGAATTAATATTCCCATATTTTTTACTAAGGTTGGACAAGAGGTATTGTGAGCCATAGCTCATACAGCTTTTGTACTACAGTATATCCAGTAATTTGGATTACATGAGATACAGCACATATTTTAACAGTAATGTTGAAGTAGAAACAAATTAGAAACAACTAAAATTGAATTTTATCACATTTATTAATTTGATAAAATCTGTGTAACTTAAAACTATTTATAAATGTAACAGCACTTTCAATAAATGAATGGTTGAGAAAACAAACGTTTACTTTATCGTGCCTGGCGTGATTGTTGCTAGCAGCGTCTCTGTTTTGCTTTGCAGCCAGACAAAGACACCCTGGTCCCTACATTTTGCGGTGGCATCCACATGCCTGCAGTACAAATGTTACAAGCACAGCGAGAACAACAACAGTGCAGGTACAAGAGTCGGGTTTTATGTGTCTCTGTATTCATCAAATTGTGTATAGGTGTCTTGTTGCTATGTGAACATTGTTGTGCCTCATTGTGTGTGTATGGGTGTGTGTGTATTACATGCATCAGATTTCGTTGCTACTTAGATCAGTCTGGATTCTATGCCTGTGTGTAATCTAGTCATCTCTGTAACTCTGCGTCTAACATCATGTTTACAGTATCATCTCCCTGCCAGACGTGAGAATATTTAGTTCACTAATACTGAGGCATCATCCAGTTTATCTTCCTAAAGAAAGAAAGAAAGAAAGAAACACCAAAATAAATATTAAAAGTTGTTGAAGAATAATTTCCCAAACCACCATTATAAAATGTTTTCTAATGTATAGTCACATTCATGCCTCTTACTGCATTGTTGTGGATTGTACTTCTCCTGTGTGAGCTGATGGGACACATTTTACAAAGGTACACCATCCAGGTTCAAGACACATGCAAGCTCTGGACTTACCTTGATTAAACTGGGGCCAGACACACAGTATATCAGCGCAGCTCCTAAGGCCCTCAGTGTTCCCAGGAGCACAGTCATTCGATATCTGTGAAATGGAAGACAAGGAGGTAGTTAGAAATCCAACAGCCATATGCCCTAAACCCTACAGGACATCAGTTCACGGATGCTCCCCATCCGGTCGGCCAGAGTTTAGAGGAGCTGCCGGGCAAAAGAGGCACCGTCTACAGTCCGGAAACTCCTTAGTGGATGATCAATGAATGTGGGGAGCATCTTTTAAAAACCACTAGACTGTGAGTCAAGAGAAATCTGGACTCACCTAGATTAGAATCTCATCCAGTGATGTCTCATCTAACATGAGTACAAACTCTGTGCGCTGACACATTGTGTTGTGAGCAATTTTCTGAGGTCACAGAACAAGATTTCTGCTCGTTGACGTTCAGCCTTCAGACCTGCCAAGCGCTGCTTTAAACCGTGCTGTTTATTTAAACACAGAGCTAACGAGCTGCTACATGGTTCAGGTTTCCATGCAGAAATAGACATAATACGTGTACTTTATAGAACCTTGTAATCGGCCAGTTTTAACAACCAGCCGAGCTGAGCTCACACTGTGATGTGTCTTCAAACAGTTTTTACCTCTAACTCCACTTGGTTTTCTTTCTCTGCAGGGCACCCATCACACCATCACAGGCCTGCAGTTTGCCTGTAAGTACCGGCTCGCTGTAGCATTGAAGACCGACCTGGGATCAGAAGCTGTCGCCTGGGTTACGACCCCAACGTGCTCTTCCATCAGGGTCAGAGGAGGCAAGGCTTTGCCCTGCAAAACAGAGGGCAGAGGTAACTAAACACAGATGTAAGCCAGTGTTAAACTGACCTGCAATAATCCCTTAAAGGCCCTTATAAATGGGAGTTATAGTGGTTCGTGCAAGTTGCATCAGGTCTTCAGGAAGAATTAAGACCACAAAAAACTGTATGAAGTTTATTGCACCAGTCAAGCCCACTGAGAAGAAAGAACTTTGTCATACATAAAGATAACATTTTGCACTTTGTATTTGTGTCAGAGCGCCTCCTGTCCGGCAGAAAGGTGGTACTGCGTCCAGAGCGGCTGACTGCAGACTTTGAGCAAGTGAACGCCACCTTGCTCACCACGTTTCGCTGGAGGATGTCCCAGAATGCTCTGGGCTCGGCGGCTGTTGAGGGGTTTCAGTTCACCTGGAAGCTCCAGTCAGGTGTTACAGCAGCAGGAGAAGAGCTGGAAGACACACTTATCTCCCAGACCCAGACAATCGCACCGGTAAGAGAAAAACAATGTGTTCATTTGGGAATTAATGTTAATGTGACACTAATAATATAATACTTATTTTTGTCTTTTAATTAGAGAACCATCTCTTGGTTGCAAAATAGAAACAAGAATAAATTGATAACAGCTGCAATCAAATTAAATAAAAGATGTTTGGAGGGACAGTCTGTCTGCGTGGAAACTAACCCTGTGTGTTCATCCACAGTCTGAGCGATCGGTGACTATTCCTGGTCTTCAGGCTGACAGTGTTTACCAGCTGCAGCTCCAGGTACTAACAGCAGGCGGCAACAACGGCGCAGCAGTCTCCAAGACCATCCACACCCCAGCTGCCAATGCCACGCTTCGATAGGTGGAAGTTTTGTGGAACGTCTTTGTTGATACAAAGAAAATGTCATGTTTTTATCAATATGAATGATAAAATATCATAATATGTATTGAGCTCAGTTATTGTCACAGATGATATCTTCCAGACACAAAGCCAACAGCTGCCACTGCCATCTGTACCAATGACTTCCACATTTCAAAAATAAAGAAGATTTTTATATGAATGACATTTCCTACTCTGCTAGTTTCCATTTAATAACTTTTCAAATATGAAGTGTAATCATCTCATGGGAATAATTATTTGTATTGGTCTTTTGGTGATATTGTTTATAAACTGTTTGAATTATACCCAACCTGTATGTGGTGCAGGTTCAGGAAGCAATAAGTACATAGTCATGGCAGTGAAATGTTTAGATTTAAAACATTTGCTCTTCTTCATTTTCTGAACAACTCCTCTTAGCATTAGTGTCGTCATGCTGCAGCATTGCAGCACATGTATGTGAAAAGTGAGTCTCTCCACACGGCTGCATCTGTCCATGTGTGGTGATCAGCTGGGGCTGATGAAGTCTGATCAGCTGACACCACTGGAGCCAAAGGACACTTGTAAATTGACTTAATATGCCTGTTGTTTTTTATCATATTAGTGAACAATAGCATAGCACTGATCTTATGTAAAGATAGTCATGTATAGCAACAGGCTGTGTTTCTTTCAATGCATCTTTGAAGCTAGTGGGTCTGAGTTGTATAGATGTCTTGAAGTAAGCGCACACATTTTTGTATTTTGTTCATATGTTTTATAAAATGAATTTATACTTGTTTGATACATTTTGGGCCTTGTGGGCACTCCTTTCTAATATTGTACACCCACTATATAATGACTTGTGAGAATTTCATACAACCATGATGTATCTGTTTTTGTGTTTCAAAGTCACATCATTCAAAAGATCAGGAACTGCAATAATCAGCATGTTAATATTCCCTCTACGTAACCTTTTTGGCCATCTTACTGTTGGTAATTTTGTACCTAATTCCTTTACTTTTGTTTAGTTTTATTTATTGTTTTCCTGTCGTTATTTTTTTGTAATTAAAGATATATTAAGAAACTGTGTTTGTGTATCACTTTCCTGGAGGTTGGAATTATTTATTTATTTATTACAATGATTATCATTTATGCTCTTAAAGCCAGAAACTAAGTAAGAATGGATTATATTTCTTTAATTTACTTTATAACCAATTCAGTTGATTCTGATTTTAACGGTGACGTCACGAACGTCTCCGGACGCTGCCGAAACTGACCTCGGTTCTGTGACGTCATCAGCGAGCGACCGCAGCTTGGATTGTTGTTTCTTCAAATCGTGGTCAGAAACTCAGTTTGTTATTTCATAGAGAAGGTACTGTACAACAACGGTTATCTGCGCCTTTCGTCTTGGTTTTGATTCAGCCTGCAAATCACTAAAATCAGAATTCGCGTCTTTTCTCAGTGTTTACACGTCTCCAACTTCCTACTGAAAATGGAGGAATTATGTGTAGTCGCTGCTTTGTGTTTTCGTCTGTGATTTGTCTGCAATTAGCTAACTTAGCTAGCTGCAGGGAAACGGGTAACTTATGCCAACTTTAAGGAATGTCATAGTAGATGCATTATAACAGTTTGGTGGTATAATAATTTCGTAGATGTGTGTGCATACCTCAGTCCAAATAGCTGTAGTTAGCTAACCAGGTAGTTTTCGTTGAAACTGAATGATTGAGGGTTTTTAGGCACCGAGAAAGTTGCTTATACGAGCACAGCCTTTGCTAATTTTTCTATTTTCTCACCATAAATCGATTTTTTTTGCGCTTTGTATTCTTAAAATAACGATGCTCGCTTGTTGTGCTAGCTAAACACGAATTTAACGTTACTTCCTAAACGATCTCTTTGGAAATGTAACATTAACTTAGCCTCAACATGAATATATATTAGTTCACTGTTAGCAGCCTGTTGAAATGAAAAGTCTTTCCTTTAGCAAACAGTGCATGCGTTTACTAGTGACATGGTCATAAAAATTAGATCTTTCGGTAGCTGTAAAGTAGTACAGACCTAGAATTTAGAATATTTATAAATGATTATAAATAATATTATTGAAACGTTATGTTTTCTGTTTTCTTTATTTTCTCTAACTGTGTCGTTCTCTTTGCTCTTTTCCTACTTGCTGTAATTAGGAGGATGTGGTGGTGATGATTCTGAGCCTTCAGTCTTGAACAACTGAGAGACACTTGCAACCTTGAGTTTACTGTTTTGCCGGGAATGTGGATGGTGCAAAGAGCCTGAGAAAGACTTTTTTTCATACAGTGAGGACAAAGGAAGACAGCAAGGAACAAACAAAACCCAAAACAAACCAAGAAATCTACAACAACAAAGGTGGAAGAAAGAATTGTGGAGAAAGAGGCGTTGGGGATGGGGTTGAAGAGCCAAAGAAGGACGTCATGGTTCACAGCGGCTCTGCTTCCCCAATGAAAACAACACCGTCAGCATCACCTCATTTAGCTGTTCCTGCTCCAGCACCCCCTCTGCAAATAGCATCTCCTCTGGTGCCTGTCTCTGAAGATAGTACCAGCCAGGGCCTAACTCAGCACCCTGCAAAACCCCTCTCCACAGAACCTACCTCTAATTTAGACCTGACTCATTCCTCTGCTCCATCTCCAGCTGGTGCAGAACCGACTTTGGTAACCCCAGCAAAAAAACATACAACTAACTCAAGCCAAACATCTGCCTGGACTTCAATACAGACTCCGCTCCCTACTCAAGTTCCCGTCAATGGCCGTACGTCAGGCAGGAAGAGGACACCTAAGGCTTGCGACTGCTGTGGACCCAACAGTACAGGACACAATGTCCAAACTTCAGGCAGGGGGAGGGGGAAAGGGAGAGGTAGAGGGGCCGGTAGGGACCTTGCGGAAACCCCTAAAAGAAAAGTGGGGGGTCAGCTGACACGTATCAAGAACCCTGATTTAATTAAGGAGATTGTGGAAGAAGCAGAGAATTTAGATGGCATACATGAGAAGGTGCAAGTCACTGAAGTGGTGGGTAATACTCAGTCTCAAACACTTCCCTTAGCTGTCACATCCCTGCATGATGGATCAATAAGGAACTGTGTCACTCCAGAAGTTACACCGATAAATGAACATATGTGGACAGAGGGGTCAGAGGATATTGGCTCAGTAAGGAAAACAGTTGGGCATGTGGAGATGAGGTTACCTGTAATTCTAGGTAGGGGAGAACTAGTGGTTAGAGGGAGAGGAGTGCGGGGAATGATGGGAGCTACTTGTGCATCACAATTTAGGGTAGGAGTTGGACTAAAAAGGGCAGGTAGTGTTGTAATTGATTCTAAAAGGGATTCCCCTACTCACTCTGTGACCTTACAGAAGCAGGACGGGAACAAACAGGCAGATTTTGAACATGTAGAGCACATGGACTCTTGCATCATTAAATCTCCTTTTGAAAATGGAGAAACAGTAAATTTATCGGACACGGAACCTGAAGAACAACCAAAGGACAACAGTGTGATTATAAGTGAATCTGGAAATGGATTAGTATGCATCTCGGGTCCTGCTCTGAGGTCAGAAACGCCACAGGATCTTGACTCTGAGATGCAGGTGGATCAAATTCCTGACGAAACGGACCAAGCTGTTTTATCGCTAACTCTGTCCAATGGAAACTTCACCATGTCAACAGGCCAGGAACACGTATCTGCATCTTGTCCTGCTGCTGCTTCTCCTCCTAATCAGGGCCCCATAACGGTGTGCAAAATGCATCACCACTGTGCATTAAGAGACCATAGGCTGTACTGTCACCCTGGAACCTGGGAGGAGGAGATGGAAGGAAGGTTGGCTAAGGATCAGTCAGTGGAAACTGATGTGACAACCCAGAATAAAGAAAGCCTGGAGCAGATTACTGATATGATCCACGGTAAGACATTTTAAACACACAGTGTGAAAGTATAGTTATTCAACAATACAGTTGCTCTACGATGAGGAAATATGTAATGGCTGAGTGTAGCAACACGTTTTATGTTAACTCACACAGATACCATCTAAACTGTTTTATCAGCATGTGCATTAACATACACACATGCACCTGTATACTTTTGCCACAATATGCAAATGAACCTATTCCTAATGATTATCCTAAACACTTATACTGCATGTACACAGCTTACATTTAACAGTATACAGACTGGGTATGATCAAAAATAATAGCTTGCACGTTTTGTTTTAAATTTGTTTCTTAACACCAGAAGGAGCCTGTGTTGAGATTGGCGTGTTGCTATTGTAATAGTAATTTACTGCTTTTTACAATGATATTCTCCACTTCTTAGACTTTCTAGAGTGTTTCTACATGAAGTATGGCAGTTTCATTCCACTCAGTGAGACCGATGTCCTGGAATACCTGAAGAAAAACAGTAACTCTGACCTCATCAAGTAAGTACATAGTCTGCCATAGTAATAAGGTGGAGATTAGTCTCAAACACATGTGAAGACAAAAGGTGCCAACAAAGTGGCAAATTCAGTTACGTGGAACATGTATTGTCTTAGCCTTTCACATAAAACACAAAATCTTCATAGTCAAACAACCCACTGTTTACTGTTTGTGGAGGATGTTTGCTGCTTGATGTTGTGTTGTTTAGAAAGGGATCTGTTCAGAACATCTGTAGCCTCACTGCTACACGACTGCAGCAAATGTGTCTCTGTTTGTGCCTTAATCTTTAACCTGTCATTAACGATGCATCAAAAGTTTCTCTCTCTACTGTATTTCACATCCGGATGTGCATCTCTTAGGGGTCTGGACATCAAGGGGACGATCACTCGGTACAGGGCGGGGCTCGCCTCTGCTCCTATTGCAGGCTTCATGGTGATGTACAACAAACACACCTTGAGCCTGGAGGACCTTACCACACTGGAAGAACAGAATTGGCTTAATGATCAGGTAAAGGAAGATGCAGCTTGGACAGGTAAACCAAGACGCTGCTTCTACAATCACAGACCAGCTGACTAAGAAAGTCGCTTTTGATTAGTCTCGAAGCGTGGTTGTACTTACTAAACTATTAGTTTAAAAGGTCGACTCTGTGAATTTAGTGATGCTGGAAAGCTTTTTTACTTTTTTACTCTTTTTGTCTGTTCTTTTCCAGATTATCAACATGTATGGAGAGCTCATTATGGAAGCAACACAACAAAAGGTTACTTTCCTTTTCTTAATACTGCCTAAAGCAGATATTTTGGTCCCAGATTCACCAATAATTCAGACTCAAAAAGTCATAATTAAAAATGTTTATATTATGTTATTTCCCTCCTAGGTTCATTTTTTCAACAGCTTTTTCCACAAGCAGCTGGTTGCCAAGGGTTATGAAGGAGTGAGGAGATGGACTAAAAAAGTAAGGAGGAGAAAGAGTTTAGCCAGTCCTCAGGTTTTTGACCAACAGTTCTGTTCAGATTTAGATCACATCTTGTCCGCTATTCATATAGAACAGGAATTGTGTAATCACCTTACTTGTCTATTGTATTAAGCTCTGCAACAGTTCGTATTCTGGATACCTATTACTTAAGCTTAATTTGTAACTTTTTTCAGGTTGACCTGTTCTCCAAGTGGCTTTTGCTGATTCCCATCCATTTAGAAATCCACTGGTCTCTTGTTACGGTCACCATGGCAACCAAAACTATCAGTTATTATGACAGCCAAGGCATCGTGTTCAGACACACCACAGACGTGAGTGCCTCTGTGCATGTGGACTTTTTGGGTGGGATTTCATTGTTTCATCATTAGGCTGTAATGAGCTCGAGCAAAGTAGGACAAACTATATTGTATGTTTTCAGTACAGATTCAACATAGACGTGTTTCTGATCTAAACCTTTTAGACGTCTGCTGTTAATATAAATAGAACTAAGGTCAATTATAACTAATTGGTGTTGTCGTTATAATTGTCTGCATAGTTGCATATGTGCCGTTTTAAACTAACGTACACAAATAAGGAAGCTCAGAGTTCGATACTCTCAGCTTAAGCAATGCACAACGCAAGCACAAAAATAAAATGATCAGGAAACGAAACACAACAAAATACAGGCAAAGAAGCTCAGTGATGTATGAATTATATGGAACCATCTATAGCTGTGATTTTCTGTTTCACTCTATCTAACCCTCCTCCTTGGGGTGTTTTCTGTTCTTCCTTGCTTAGTTTGCATAGTCTGCTAGAAATATATGAATATTTAAGTTAGATTAAACTTCCATCAGCCCAAATACATTTTAGTGGAGACGTATTGACGTGTTTTGCTGTTTTGCAATGCCGGTACGTTGCATTAGCTGAACTGCAGCTGTTTGTGTGTGTGCGCTTCCCTATCAGAACATAATGAAGTACCTACAGTCTGAAGCCAGGGAGAAGAAGCAGGCAGCGTTCCAGAAAGGCTGGAAGATCACCATCATCAAGGTAACCCTGCTCATGTCTTCTGCTTTGCTAATGCAAGTTTTATTATACACAGTTTTATAGCGGTTTCTGGTTTTGGGGTTTATGGAACAATACGTCAAGCTTCTATTCCAGCTGAACAGATACTATAGTTGAACGTGTATATCGAGGAAATGTGGATCAACAGACGTACACGTTCAGATATGTTTTGTCTGGCTCGCTGACTGGGACTTGTTGACTCCTCAGGGTATCCCTCAGCAGAAGAACGACAGTGATTGTGGAGTTTTTGTTCTCGAGGTGAGACATCATTCATTTCCCACATTTACTGCTGGCTTCTTGTTCCTCAGCCGGTTCTTTGATTTCTTTTTCTGCAGTTCCAGTTCGTTCCTTTCTTTTATCTGTCATGTCAGTAAAGTAGTTCTGGTTCCTCTGGTGTCTTTTGTTCCTCAGGCTTCAGATTTGATTATAACCTTTCGTTCTCTGGTGCTAAAGACCTTGGAGAAAAGCTTCTATACAGCGAATGTGGCAAACTCTCTGTGCTTTTGGAGTAATTTGTCTCCCTGTTTGTCTGCCAGTACTGTCGTCATCTCTCTGTGAAGCAGCCTCTGCTGTTCAGCCAGGAGGACATGCCTCGCATCCGCAACAGGATCTACAAGGAGCTGTGTGACTGTCGCCTCAACGACTGAACGTCTGTATAACGGCCTCCTTTACTTATTGACTGCCTGCCTGGTTTGTCTGTCAGATGGCCCGATTCACTGACGGCCTGTTACGTAATCCAATACAACCTGGCTACCTGTGTTCCAGTATTCCAGGCGACTCTACCTGCCAGTATACCTGTGACTGATGGCTGAGGTGGCTGAGGTCTGTAGCTATGGAGGATTTTACTTGCAAACCTGCAATGAACTACTGATGTGGGCCCCTACTGACTCCTCATAGATGCTGTACCCATCAGGGTGTTTTTGTGTTTTAC
The DNA here is from genome assembly GCA_030770545.1 of Macropodus opercularis. Classification (NCBI taxonomy): domain Eukaryota; kingdom Metazoa; phylum Chordata; class Actinopteri; order Anabantiformes; family Osphronemidae; genus Macropodus; species Macropodus opercularis. The sequence continues at coordinate 7,439,435 of CM061092.1, forward strand.
GTTTACCCTCCCCTGTGTATTTCAACCAAATGGCCAAACGGCTGCCTTTAAGGACTCTGAGCCTGACTGGAGTCCGTGATGTTGGACCAGCCTGGACCGGCGGGATGGAGGTTCCCTTCCAAACGAGTGGCCTTACATCGTGAATGGCCATTTTAAGTGAATTGACACTTTTAAACAGTTTATTTTGTGCTGGACTTAACAGCGACGTCATGCTTACAGGTACATGCTTGCTTTGTAATGCAAACATGTTGAGCTAGGACGTGTGAGTCAGTGGACCAACTGTTCGCTTAAAACGTCAATGTTTGAGTTGGTTTAGTTCTCGGACTGCAGACATTTGCACGGTCAGAGGCCTGTCCATTGAGTTTAGAATATCAGCTGAATGTACTTCTTCCTGACGTCTTTGCAGGCTGGTGACTCTGTATCATGGCTTAAACTATGGACGTTATTATGTTGTTTTTAAGGTAGTTTTTGTTCAAAGTATTAGGATGACGCGAATTAAAACCTTATTAAAGTTCCAGTTTTTCCTCACAGTTATCTTGCACTTTTTTGTCTTGCTGTAATCACATCCTTGTGGTCACCTTTCAGCTAAGAGCCATTGTTTGGTCATAGTTCATTTGGATCCGTTTCAGTTGAAAAGTCTCAGGCTGGTCAGTGAATTTCGTGTTGCTGATGCGAGGACCACAGTTTTTGATTTGAGCCAAGGACTTTCTCCAGCTTTAAATTGCATTAACACAGGGTGCAGGAAGCCCAGGTTACAGTATGGCTTTCTAGCAAAAAAACAAGTGGACCTCACTTACTCTGATATTCTCTACTGTCCAACCTGGGTTTTGTTGTTCTATTCATATATTTACAGATTGTATTGTACTTTTACTGGCCTACTACTATACATGCTTGCTTTGGCTGAAAAACGATGGTTTCTCAACTGTTTTTATTGTTCTTATTAAAAGGCCGATACGTCTGGGAATTTTGTTGCAGCTCATCTCTTAATTAGTTTTGAGTGATATATTGAAAGGTATTTTCAAAAAGATGGCCTTGGGATTCAGTACCAGTGGTGAACAGAGGAACTGCCTGTTATCAACAAAGCTCTCGGGAACATCTTGTGAATTCTCAGTTTAGGGGTCTGTTTTCGGTGAAGGCGAGGAACCTGAAGGTAAATGTGGCCTTCTGTGTTCCGCCCTTGAGTTTCATCTATTTCCTGCTTTTAAGAGGAAAAACTATATTGTCCTGATGATAATAGCTCTGCTACCACATTTCTATAGAAGTGAAAAGACCAGTGTACTGTAGTTTGGACCCAACGACCTTCTGCGTTACTATTAAGTTACCAGAAGAGGGGGCCCTATAATAAACAATTATACATTTACCACAGCTTCCACCTAGAAAAACGTTCAAACTCCTGTCAGTGGCCTTGGAACTGCATCGTAGTGTCTTGCTCGTAGTAGGTCTAAGCTTACATGACCCATGCCCACTGGGTGAAGCATAGTCAGTTGGTTATTATGCAGGTCTGATTATCTTGCAACATTCCTTAATGTCATAATTAGCATCACATGCTCCTGTAGATGAGTTGACCTTTAAGAGTAGCTTCATGCAAATGATTAGGGTGTTTTATAAAGAACAGTCTAATCTTAAACATACTGCTGGGCTGCCGCCTGTGGGGAGTGTTCTCTTCAGATATGCACTGTGTAAATATGGAGGAACGCTTGTGTAATTTCACATTTTCTTGCTGTGCTGTGGGTGTAAAGGTATCAATGAATGTGTTCTGCCCGTTTTTTTCCTGTGCCACCATGCACATGTAGATGCACAACTAAGTTCCCGAGGCAAACAGAAGAGTGAAATTCATAACTCTGGTATTTGACTGAATAAAACCAGCAAAACATAATAACAAAACATGCAGCGCAGGTGTTTCCAAACACTTTCTTTCCGCTGTATGAGTTGTAGGAGCAGTCGTGGAAAGAGCCCATAAGCTGTTCATCTCAGACGGAAAATGAGCATAATTGCGGCATTAACTCTCAGATAAAAACTGTTCAGCTCATCCATCAGCTGCTTTGAAGTAAAAGCCATCCAGTGTGATTATGCCATTACCCCTATCATGAGTGCATTTTGCTCTATTTGAAATTTTAAAGCCAAATTCAGTTTGCCTCACTGCGTCTTTTCAGATTTCTGTGGCAGGAACTTTGCTGCCTTGGACAATAAAAGAAGCTTTATTTATTTGGAAACCTGGGGTTTGACATTCAGATAACAAGACTAGGTTCTTAGTGGGTGTCACAGTCTGTGATGCAGCTATATTATACATTTGTCAGTGCATTAGATGAAGCGGAGCCGCCTGTAGAGTTGACACATCATGACGCCTCTGCATTTGTCTTTCTTCTCTAACAGTCCTGGCCTAAAAGAAGCAGAGCAGATTTGTCTCTGTACCTGATAAAGTCTTCATGCAGAGCAGATAAATCTCAGAACAGCAGAGAAGATCGGTCTGGGTCTTAAAAGTACATTAAGAAGGAGCTGGATTAAAAGTTTGGAAGATTCAAGGTCAAAGCTGCAGGAACTGTGCAGTAATTATAGATGTTAGAAAACTAAGCATAGATAAGAAGCAGCTTATAAAGCATGGATTAAAACAATATAGGAGAAAAGAATGTTTCATTCCTATGAATATTTGAAATATTCTTGATTCCACTGTCCCAATAAATAAAAAACATTTGACTTTCTTTAGGTATCTTATAATAAGGCCGTTTTTGGAATGAAGTATGAGCAGACAAATGTACGAGGATACAAGTCTAAGAGTCTAATTTCTCTAACAAGATTAAGATAACGGAAAGTTGTACAGTGTGAAGTTCAGATGTTTCTACAATTGAAGTGAATTGTTGCTTTTGATTCAACAGATCAGCCAGTCGCGGTTGGACAGCTGTAAATACTGACTCAGCATTTTTCTGCTCATCACCTTCAGCTGATCTGGCGGCTAATTTAGATCTTTTACACTGTGCACTGCATTTTGCTGAAGACAAATTTGCTTGTCAATTGTCTTGGAGCTGAATAAGCGTCATAACAGTCAGTAGCTCCACATGGTGGTTTGAGCCGACTGTGCTGCAACAGATGGACATCCTAATCTTCTTCATCCTCCCCTCCTCCAACAACACTTCTGTCATAGTAATATTGGGTCTGTGCTGTTTACCAGAGGCTGAGGCAGGCGCGTGTTTCTGAGGATGCCATTACGCCTGAAATGATTCCATGTTGCAGCCGTTTGAGCAAAACCGCCTCGAAATTAGATTTTGGGTTCTGTAGATTTTATGCAAAGCGTAAGTGACATGAGAACATCATACACATGTCAAACCAGCCTGTAAACAGCACTTAGAGCAGTGGAGGAAAGTATCTACATCCTCACGACTGAGCACGGTTTAATCCTTGTGAGAGGAGAGAAAGACCATGGATTTCCAGCAGCCTTGTGTTGACGATAACAGGTTTATTTTTTATTGCTTCCGTTGCAGTGCTCCGTCCAGGAGCCAACAATGCCTCTGTTAACAACCCGTCACAAAGCGCAGCCGGTTTGGCTTTGCAGCACAGGCTTTTCACTCCACCTTGGAAGATTTTAGAAACAGACTTTTTTGGGACATGCAAACCTCAACTGATGTACAGAGGAGTTTGTGAATGTGAGCATTAAATATATTTATAGAGTCTCGAAAATGAGATTGTGTGAAGAGAGCGCTGCACACAGACGAGTCTGAGAACCAGGGAGACAATGATCAGATGTTTTTGACAAAATGGCTCATTGCAAGCTGGTGGGTGAGTCGTATGTTAAGGCAACAACCTTGGAAACCATCAAAAGCTGTTAATTAATTAACTGGTTGCCAGCAAAACAGTCTAATCGTAGTTATTCGAGCAATAGTCTCCAGAGACTGAAAATACAAGAGCAGAGTTCTCCAAAAAAATGTATTAAAAGTTATTTGTGGAGAGACAGTAAACAGATGCATGGTCCCAGTGTGCACTTGGTCCAATCCACCAACTGAAATATTAACCAGGATGTTCTGTCGCTCTCTGAATGCAGGTGTGCAGAGCAAGACTGCACCTGATGTTTGTGTTCTTTCTTTTGTCGATGATGTGTGTTCATGTGTGTCTGGACACATTATGCTGGTGAGTCATGTTTGGGATCCTGCTGAGAGGCCTGGCAGGTTGGACCTGTGAAGAGGAGGTGAGACCTCCCAGATTGTACGCATTTAGTGAAAGTCTTGACCTTTTGCAAAGTCACCACACGCTGGGGTGATTATGATTACGATCATGGAAAAACACAACACTCCCCTGCTACAACAGCTTACAAATATGCATCTGCTTGCCTTTCAAGGTCAAACTAATCTTTACTGCTGTGCTCATAAACAACAGTTGTTTTGTTTTGGCACAGAGAGTAAACAGAGAATGGTTTGTTGTCCAGCATCAAATAAATAAAGAAGGGGAGTAAACAAACAAACGAAAAAAGGAAAACAGCATCTAGTGGACGTGTGAGAAACTTTGTCATTTATTACATATCTACCTGTTTTCATTTGTGCTCTGACATGCACGTGTCCCAGCAACCCCTAAACTGCCAGATGGTAGAGTTTTCTAATCAGGGTTGTGTTGCTTAAGTTCTAACCCCCCACACACACTCACACACACACAGTCACACACTCATCTCTAACCATTTCGCCTTAGGCAAAATCAAGACATGACCCACCCCCGACAGGCACCGTGCCATAGTATCAGTAAATATAACTGATCCCACACAGCGGCTTTGCCTCTTAGTACAGATAAAACCAGTTCTTTCCTGTCTTGGTGACAGCGGTTTGCACAGTGCAAAGAGGAATTACGTCAGTCAAGTGAGATCAGCGTGGAATCATGAGAAAACACTCTTATAATAGACATGGTAGCATTTGAATCTCTGCAGCATCTACACAGGCTGGGAATCAGATTTGCATATAATGATTTAGAGATATTTATATTATTCCATCTCAATACAGAGAAGTGTAATGTGAGACGCTGTCAGTCCACTGAGGGGCCAGGGATGGAATTGATTTGCATTCATTTTGCTTTTGTTCTCTTTCAATTCAACACAATCGTGTTTCTTCACTCTGGCTGCAAATAAACTGCAGCTCAGCTCCAGAGTATGAATAAACGTAAACAGACTAATATTGTCTCAACTAGTGATGTTTACGTCACAGCAGACAGATGTTTAGCTGCTGTAAACATACACAGTCTCAATTCAAAGTACGACTTTATTCACAGCCAAACGGCAGGTGCTGTGTGTCTGTGTGTGAATGTGTTGCGTGTCCTTACTCACAGTTGGGACAGACTAGGACTAACTACGCAGTGTCTGTAAAGCCTGAGCCAGCAGGAACCGAGCGGCTTAAATTGCTTTGTGTGTGCAGCAGAGTGTGGAGACACAGCGAAGGAATGTGTGTGCATGTGTTGTATTTTCTCACAGAAGCACCCAGAGACAGAAAAGAGATTGCGGTTCCTCAGGCTTTCTACTTACTGGAGAGATGCACCAAAAGCACCTAGGGCCCATTGATTAAAAAAAAAACACTTTGGCCCTTTCTTTTTCTCAGCACGGGTGAATTGTGTCAGTGTGACGTCTTTTCATTAAATAAAAATTTTTTCCTGTGAACATTATCTGGCCTGGGGTGAAACGTGTGCATCATATGAGATAGATAGACAAAAAACTAATTTCAGAACAACGATTTTTGTAACACTGTGCCTATGAACTAACAGTGCAGCTTGACTTTTTAGTACTGACAATTCTGCCAATATGAAATATCAATTCAGTCTAGAAATACACAGGAATAAATCATAATTGATGAATAAATCCCCCTCATTCATCGTCAGAGTTTCTGTGAGGCCTGTTATTGCTCGGTGGCATTGTGGGCCTTACCAGACGACCTTCCTGGCTCGGTGATTGGAACATAAAAACATGAGGGTCTGCTTTCACATCGCAGTATGTTTATGACAGGGAACAACGCGCCTCATGTGCTATTACACGCACAAAGCGAACCTATAATTGGCAGCACAATAGAGGAAGGATTTAGGACTCTCCTGGTAACATCTCATCGCCTCGTTCCTCACGGTGCTAAGCCTTAAATACTTTATTTGCATAACTTGACCTCAGTGCTCTGCTCTCCAGCGTGTTTGATCCGTCCCCGTGCCACATAAAACAACGTGCTTAGTATTTGACACAAAGGCTGCATGACTTGGTTGCAGGAAACGAGTAAATCACATCCTCATTTTGACAGAAACCTGCTCTTGCAGCGGCTGGAGGAGCTTAGACATGCTTTGTGGTGGCAGGGAGGCAAGGGATTTAGCAGAAAAAGGAAAATCCAAATCGCTCCATGAGGGAGGAAATAAAGGAGCGTCATAATGAGCACTAATAAGATAATGAAAAAACTCTGTGCCCCTCTTTAAAGTCAGCTCAACACAGACATGAAATGAAAATGTAAAAAAGTCAGAAGTTATTAAGTGTTAGAAGGAAGAAAATAACATTTGTTTTATGTCCAAACCACTTTAGACACGAATGAACTTGACTAACTAAACAAAATGAGATTTAGGAGGAACAATGTACACTGGATTTATTTCTATTCATCTGTCTTGTGACAGAACAGCACATTAAAATACGTGTTGCTGCTTGTGTGGAAAAGCTGGAGGAAAAGCCTCACTGCAGCCTCTTGGATTCAGCAACAGACATCACTAATAAAGAAGAAGAAACACTGAAGTCTGCTGTAACCAACACACAGGTTCTGACTGGACATCATATATGTGCAATACGTTCAGGCAACATGCACACGTGTGGTAAAATGCTACAACTACTTATCTGCAGGAAAATGTGACAAGATTCACGGGAAAAGTTGAGCTCATACACACAATGTTTTTGATATTAAAGATGGTTTGGAAAGTTCCTTTGGGATCAGTGTGTTATTGTTTTTATTTCATTTACACTACATTGAGTTCAGTAACTTTTTTTCACGTTTATTTCTTAGTCTCAGTGAACGTGACCTCATCTCTGATCAGGTTTACTTTAGTGACAGAATACTCAGCGTGTCTTAGCTGAAGTCATTATTCCTGTGCTGTAGCCTCTGTCCTCTCAGCTAAACCTCCATCTTGTGTTTAGCTGCAGATGGAACCTGCACAAGGCTCAGAAAGACTTGGTTGAACTTCTGTTTCTCCTGAGCGATTATAGACTGAACGCAGACAGCTATGATTCCTTGAAGCTTCTAGCGCTTCTACCTCATTGATTATTCTCTTTGAGGGTTGTAAACGTTTCCAGCTTTAAAGAAATCTATTTTTTTATTCTGGGTCTCTGTTTTTAAGACACAGTTCATATCAGCAGATATTTATTGTGAATTGCAAACTAACATGTTTGTTGACTGACCCAGTGCAGTATATCATCATATTATATCATCTCCAGCTTTGCTAGCTCGAGTTTTTCCAACCAAACTTACTTAAACTTAATTAACTATAATGTTTTTATATTATATTTTACTATAATAATATATACTATAAATATTCTTCTTGGTATTATTATAGAAGCCTATTAAATTGGTTGTCATGGTTTAATTGAGACTTTAATGTGCTGCTCATTCCGTGATTGACAGCTCTCCGGTCCCAAACCACTCACATCCTCGACGGCCTCTCTCTCGCTCTCCATTGGTCCACACTGCTCGCCTCGCCTAAAGGGGGAGGAGGGGGAGGATGAGGAGGGAGGGCTGGATGGATGGAGGGAGCACAGAGTTTCAGATGCGTCTCGGCGTGGTCCTGGATGGAAGCTTGTGACTGGCAAACCGGAATAACCTACTGCTGGGACAACGACTCGGTCGATGAAGCCAAAGACCAGGTGGATGCTCGAGGGACCAAAAGTGGACAAGCAAGAAACAATTAACCATGTGAAGCCCAGAGAACCGTCGGAACTGCCTCGGTCGCCGGAGACAGCTGTGGAGTAAACCGATCTCAACACGGGATGGCGAAAACGCTCCGTGGTCCGGAATAAAAGGCGTCCTCGCGTGTGGCGGCAGCTGTTCTGTATGGGCCGAACGCGACGCGCACACGGCGCCGGGATCCCCTTTGTCCCCACGTGTGTGTGAGCGGCGCAGGAGACGCGAGGTGAACGCGACGCTTTTGTTTTCGCGTTATGAGTGAGGTTCATGTCGTCGCCTCTGTGACGCGCACAGTATTTGGCTTTGTTGTATCCGAACCCCAGGCTTGGACCGCAGGTGTTTCCACTTTATTTAAGTGGCGTCCCCCCAGGTCGCACGGTCAACATTACGCAGCCACTGCTTCTTCCTCTTGGAGTTATTCGTTTAGAGCTTTATGCTTATTCTGCTCCACACATTTGACTGCGCGACTTACCGCAGGTCACTTTAATTGAATTTTAGAATCTATTTACTACCGGTTCCCATATGCGCCACATATTTACATTTGGCACATCGGGGTCATATTTCCATGCGCAGTGCTGGTAATAAATGTCACCCTCAACTGACTCAATATCTTGCGGGGAAGTGCTCATTAGCCCCAGGAGGAGACTGGCCCGGTGGGTGGATGCTCCCTAATAGCCTGACAGTGTTGACCTAACCTGCTTTAAACAATGATCGTTTAGAGCAGGTCCATCTATCAGAACTCCAGCTTCATTTCTCTCTGTCCACCTTTAACTGTAGCTGAACTGCATTGTCCTTTTTTCCAAGAGGATGATGAAGTTTCATTTAATGTTTTTACAGAAGCTGTTAAGATGCCGCTTTGCTTGGCAGCTTGATTTCTGTAGATGCACAGAACAGCAGCCTCAACACCAGCTATAATGAGATTTCAGGCCATGTGGTCTTATTATTGCCTAGACCGACAGACTGTGCACATCATGTTGCATTATTCTATATTAGCATTTTTCTTAAATCTGCAAGTGATAAGATGAAAATGTATTTAAATTAGGAACTGGAATAGAGACTTGGGTACAGTGGGAATTCCTTGCAAGTTGGAAAGACGGTGCCTAGACCCCAGAGGTGACAGATGGAAACCGCGTACTCTGCTTTCTGAGCAAAACTGTGAACCAACACAAAAGTCAGTTTGCTCAGGGGCTGGCTCGCAGTTCGCTCGCAGACTGATTCCGTCTGGCACTGTTTTCCCTGTATCTGTCGGTCTTAACCCCATCATAGCACCTCGCACGCCTCCAACTGTACAGCCTGGAGATGCACTGAGGCTCCTTGCGCCGCTCCGCTCATGTGCTTTCCACATCTTCAGCGTTCGCCTCCCGCTCTGTCCAAATCTCAGTCTATTGATCTGTTGGCTTATACTCTAAGTTTAAATGTGGAAATCCATTGATCCGTGGGCAGAGCTCTTAGTGGAGTGGAGTGAGCAGCTACTGTACATCGAACGCTTTTTACAAACATGTAATTGGTATCATTGTGGGGCTGTAAGTGGTTACCCAGACTCCCTTTGTGATTGTAATAATGTGGGCATCTGGTTGCATTATAAAGTGTGTGTTATGAAGTGAGCTATGCATGCACATCGAAGCCTGCGGGATTCAGTAATTGTCCCTTTGGGGATTTCTCATACAAATGGGTTGTGTTGCATGACTTGAGATACATTTGCAAAACATCATTAGGAAGGTGTGGAAGCTACCAGTGAAACCTGGTGGTGCCTCCTTTCAGCTGCCACCTTTATCAACCGTTCTGTTGATAACAGAACTTTATTTTGTAGGTGGCGGGCGCAGGGACATGAGAAGTGACCCCTCTGTGAGACAGAGGTGCCTTTTGATTCGCTGTGGCCTCTGTAATCCATTTCCAAACCTAGCTGACCTGTTCCCGGGGTCAGGAATCAGTCAGTAAATCGCTCTGCAAGGGCCGATTACACCGTTCAGGTCTTTGTGTTACAAAGTACAAGTGTATAGAACCTCCACTGGCAAGCGCTCCAGCTGCACCATTACGGGTCAGATGCGCCGCAGAAAGGTGAATGTTAAAACTCTGAAAGTACTGTTTAGAAAAAAGCATCTCTGTGCTGCTTTTGCAACCGTGTGAGGTTTCTTTTTTTCAAACAGCTGAGTGTAGAGAGGTGAAATAAGGGCAGAGTGTAAAAGGGAATGATTTGCAGTGTGGAGCTCTGGTTCATCAACGACTGGGCCTGTTACACATAACATTCTATGGTACTGACAACATTCACACGTTGGCTGTAGGAAAGCGCCAATTACTGCACCTCTATGGCTGTCGTTGGTAGAAACACGCGCTTTTAATCCTGAGCTAAGGCGTCACAAGCCCACTCGTGTCTCACTGCGCTCTACCCCCACTCCTTTCATACGAGTGTGATCCAGTTATATATCATATTTAGCTTTCTGTGCAGCCCCCAGGTCTCTGCCTGTCATCCAGCCTCCCCTGTCAACTTAATTGCAACATGGATTTTCTGAATGAGCAAATCAATAGCAGGGCTCAGTTCTGCTCTAACAGGGTATATAATTAAAGGTCCAATCAGTTTCTTAAGCTCTTGATAAGGATTGTAGTGACACCTGGGCTGTGCATGCTTTCTGCAGATAAATAGTAGGGTGGTGCCTGAACTCATGCTGCTACTGTATTTATTGGTGACACCATCTCTGTATTTATCCTGCTTCTGTTTTTATTTTTTATTTGTTTGGAAGCCATTTAGATACTTCTGGCAAACCACCCAGACGCAAGTTGCATCTGCTCAGTTTCCTTCACTCGAAGCTGGCGGAGAAATCAAATACAAACAGGCGAATGTGGGCTCTGCCAACCGCTAATTAGCCCAGTGTTTGGGAGTTTTTAATACGAGGCTTGTGTTTACCCAGAATATGTCTGCTTGGATGCATCTGTGTGGTCTTTCCTGAGTATGAAGTTGTCCGCTGACGCCCCAGGGGAGAGTGTTGCCTCAAGTGGCCTGTGTGGCATTAATATCTCCGCTTATTGCCGCTGAGGTGTGAGGTGTTGATACATGCTGTTGTGAGAATAACCCCAGGGCCAGCAGTCATTTGCCTTTTTAGGATTCGTGTTTGAAGATCGTACAATCACGTCTCTGTCGCACTAAAACGAGTAATTCAACAAACGTCCAGTCTCATCGTCGGCCTGCAATCATTCATCAGCTATTGGACTGTAGCTCGTTAGGCGCCGTATGTTCTGGTAAAAACCGATCAATACACAGACATGAGGGGAAAATGTAACATTCTACAGTGAAAAATCCAAGAGTGAAAAACAACTCTTCTTCTGCGCTGGGTTCCTTTTTCATTGCACCACAATTTGATTATCATGTTGTGTCTGGACTGAAAGCTTAAACAGTCACTGCACAAAAAGCACTAAATTAAATGTTACATTACAATTACATGTACATTTATTGCTAAACAAACAGCTGTAAGACAGTAAAAGCAGAGACTGAGGTATTAGAAGTGGGTAAGTTTAAGCTACTTCTCAGGATTGGAATCACACCGGAGTTTGCAGTCATCAAACCATTGAGAAGCTGCTTTTAGTGTTGTAGAAATGTATGTATATTGTAATATGAAGTGTGGAATTATTGATTCTACTTTAAGCATTGATGAACTAAAAGAGGCACTTTAATGTATGGCTTAATTTTTAATAGATGTGTTTTTTTCTGGAAGGGAGCGAGAATAAAGGCTCACTGACGCTGGTTGATTTATTTATCGTGTGTGATATTTTCTGCCTGACTGCAGCCTCCAGATAAAGGCTTAAAGAGCGTTAAGTCAATATGTCTGCTCAAGTAGTTCAAATGGTTCAAAGCAGGCAACACAACAATCCAATATACGAGAGCCTGTTTTAAGCATATCATGAAACCGTTCGTGCTGTGAGGGTCTGATTCGGCCTCGTTGGGTTTGCCACCTTCAGAATTTTAATTTGGGCCCGGTGACGCTTGGTCCTGTGACGCCGGTGGCAACATTGTGGTTATAAAAAAAACAACAAAAAGAAGTCAGTTCAACACTAGGTCAGTTTATTGCTGGCATCATGTCACGTGCATGTTAGCTGCCAGCTAATTTCTAGGGTTTAGCATTAGACCTTTAATCCACCTGGTTCTAGCGCCCCTTTATGGGTCCATCCAGCCACCACTCCACCTCTAGTGGGCAGCTTTAAGTGGGCTTTCACTCGCCTGGTCGATGGGGACACAGCAGGGTAATGTCCTCACCTCTAAGCCAAATGGGTGACGGTGGATGCACAGATGAGCAGGATGTGCACATGTGTTGGTTTGTGACAATATTTGAGGAAAGAAATTAGGAGTAAAAGCTTCTCAGACAGGTGTAATTACAGCAGTGACAGTCAGAGCACATGTCATGATAATTGGCCTTTTGTTTTCAAGCACAGGGCAGAAAAAAACATCCAGTTTCTCATCTACTTGCCATCACCTGACCATCTGCAGACGTTTATGTGCAAATGGTGTGGTGAAAAGTGAATGTTAGTCCAAACCGCGAGAGCTTTCAGCTAATATTCCAATATGTTTATGTCGTACTGTCAACAGTTATCTGACAGTAGAGGGTACCTTTGAATTGTTGTGAAACGGTTTTTTTTTTTTTTTTTTTTAAATGATGACCTCTGTCCCATTACCAAGTTGTCATAGACTGTTTCCAGCTGGGGCCTCTCATGCTTTGAACGATCAGACCACGTTGTGTCTCTGTGGTCGTTGACACTTGAACCGTTGCGTTTTCAAACCAAGTAAATACGAAGTCATACTATGACACGTAGCGGTTACGCGGGAGGTGCTTGGCCTCAACGCATGCTGTCATTTTCAGGTTTTAGGTTCTCTCTCGTTCTGTGAAATAAATGGATTCCCTCCAGCTCCTGTTATTATTCTGGTTACACTTACAAAGCTTGAGCTGAGATGAAAACGCGAGATGAGGTGGATAATGGAGGAAGCAAATCGGTTTATGTGATGTTTAGACTTGAGGGGCGAGGTCCAAACGTATTTTGTGCCTATTTCGCTTTGTATAAAATTAGCTTTTCTTTGCGTCTGTATCGCTACAGCAGGTTTGCGTTGTCAGATTCTGTTTGTGCTGGTTTTACCACCTGCACTCTGTCTTTCAGTAATACAAGGGCCAGGCTCGACCCTGTTATTGAATTGTGGGGCCACAGGTGTCTCTGTAGAACTAAAAATAAGGACGCATTATTCATCCAAACCCAGCACTGAGTCTGCTGCACAGTTGAATTGAGTCCTTTCAATTCTCTCAGTATAACTGCTCATGTTTACTGTTAAATTTATGAAAGAAATGAAAATTATGAATAACTACACTAAAATCTTTTTCAAATCTGTGTCCATCCTGTTTTTGTTTACAACCTCAACCTCATTATTATTGTCGACAAAATGTTTCCATGTTTGTTTGTGCATTTGTGAGCATACGTAACCTTCTGTCTCCTTCCTATTGGATGTTCTATGGTTATAATGACAGTGGTGTGAAATCGCTGCTTGGTGTTTACGCTCAGCAGTTCATACGCTCTTTGATTGCACCGCTGTCATTGTAGTGATGGTGCTTGATGGAGCCAATAAAAAGACGCATGTTGTCTCAACAAGAACATATTGAAAACACTTAGTTTTTCATAAAGGTGCCTCAGGACCGGCAGGGAGGGGAGGCCCTGCTCACTGTGAACTACCTGTACACGTGTTTTCAGTCTGATCTCTGGACCCTACACCGTCTCCAGAAGGTTCTTGTCTGCACATCGTGTAGTTGTTCGTGCCCCACTTCTTTCTCCTTTACACCATAGAGATTCCAGTGTGTTGTGAATTTACGCAAGAAACAAATCTTGAAATTATTCATTGCTATTATCTAGAATAAATAGACAAGGGCTGTGGTGTTTTCCCCCCAGATAAAGGTCCTTGTGTTTCTATTTAAATGAGTGTCTCCACAACAACACCAGAGCAACAACATGACTACTGTAAATAAATCAAGTCAATGAATGTAGAGCCAACAAAAGGTCTCATGTGGCAGCATATGAGCTGGTGTTATCTCTGCCCTGGAGACAGGATCAACAGGCACCGAGCGGCAGCTGCTGCAGTCTGGGGTCGTCTCACACTAAACTCACACTAAATTAACAGAACCATCGTTGTTTGTGTTGCTGGAAACCAAACTTGCATCCTCTCAGATTCATTCTTGCCATTAACTGGATTTTCAGATTCCTGATATTCCACCAATTTGAAATTGGTTGTTTAATGTGAAAAACCTGTTAAAAACAAACACAGCACACTGTAAAAGAGGTCCAACAACACAGTTAAATAAAAAACAATGCAGTGACACTGGTCCAGCTGGTGCTTTAGTTTAAATAATGAATTTCTGTCTGTCAAGCTGCTGGCTGAGACCTCTGACCACAGGAGGAGAATAGCCTGAGCTCTGCCTGCATCAGTGCAACACGTTCCCTCACATCAAAAAGGAGTGAAGCACCCTGTTAAAGCCAGCGCTGCCACACTGGGATTCAGCCAGTAATGAGCCCAAACGCAGCCAGTGGGTTAGTAGTGTGCTTTCAACACACCTTATAACAACTAACCAATAAGCAACGGGTCAGAAAACATCCACAAACATGGATGTTTCCAGCACGAACCACGTTTGGATGGTACAGATGTGCACTGCGCTCGAGGAATTACTGGAAATGTTGAACAGCGTCTATGACTGGGCTGACTGATCTGATCTGCGTTCTCTGTTTGGTCTCATACGGTTTGTCCAGCCGTGGCATCTTTTTAGCCGGGTGCCTTTTCATCGCCGCGCATTGCTAAACAAACGCAGACACACTGGGCGCGTCCCGTTGCTAAACGCCTGTTAGAGTTTTACGTACCGTATGAGCATCCAGGCGAATGTACAGCGCAGAGGGATCTCCCGCGTCCGTACCAGAAGAGATTCAGATCAGATCAGGCTACACCTTAACGTCACTATGGGCGATGAGAACACTGAGCTTCAGACATCCAGCTGCTCAGATCCTCCTTCCCCTGCGCTGTCAGGTCCCACTGAGTCAGTCAATCACCAGGACAGACGGCGGGAGAGCTTGTTATCTCTGCTCTATTAGGCCGATACATGTCGAGCTCTGTTGAAGCCTACTTCCACTGGAAATGTGGCGTAGCCCCCTTGTCACGTTTGCCATGATGCCTGACTGAAATCCGTGTCCCTCTGTGTGACATTTGAAATGCACCTGTGAAGTGTGGATTGGTGATACTGTGGGATTCAGAGACTGATTGATGGCTTGGAGTGAGGGGGCGTTTGTCTGGCTACGATACTGTTATTCAGTACATTACGCTGTGATTTCATCTGTAGGGAAATTATAATTATCTTACCTTCTTATCATGATAACCTGGATCCTCCCAAAAACCAGCTGCAGAAATGTAGAAATCCTGTCAAAAGGAAAGTGAGCTTAGCGAAGATATAGCCATTAAACTTTAGTTTTTTTAAGCATTGCCTGCAACTTTTCTGTGGGAAAAAAGTTTGTATGCCCCTAAGCTGTTCTAGAAATTGTGGGAAAAAAGAAAGAAAGCCTAAAACAGTTGATGTAGCCCGTCTGACTTGCTGTAAGGGTTTGATGAACGACGCTCTGTGGGACCTTGTAATCACCAGCTCTAGGGCCTCTGCTGTGCTACGTTTCGTAGGTTTGTCCTTCGTTCGCTGCATCGAGGGCTTGAACTTTGTGTTAAGCGTTTGAAGTCCTTTTAGGTGACAGAGTAGCGGCCTCCAAACAACAGCTGTGTGTGGTGTGTTACATCTGCTTTGACCTAGTGTGATGCCGACTGCAGGTGCTGATAAATGCAGTACGTTGCTTTTGTGCTGTTTAAATGGAAACATAAATGAAACAGAACATGCTTTCTCTAGTTTTCATTTGTTCTTCTTGATCTTTTCATTCTACTCTTGGCTAAACTAAATTCTTTCCCACTATATTTACCAGTTCTTCAAACTGACCCGTCCTTTCTTCCCCTACTGCCCAATTTCACACCACATTCTTCAATTACTCTTTTCTTGGCCTCTGCTCCTGCCCTGCTGCTGTCGATGCTCGCCTCTCGTCTCTGTGAGAGCATCCTGGGTCACAGGAGGCACCTGTGGGTTCATAGGATCTATTAACGATGGCCTGAAGTGGCTCATTAGAGAGCAGCCCAGCGTCTGCAGAGTCAATCGCATGTGCTGCTTTTGAATGATTAGCTTAAAGTGTGCAGGACCATTCAGGCTGCTGTGGACATTAACTCATTAGCTGCTTGTTTCATTTTATGTTAATGAGAGAAGAATTACCGAAAAGGAACGTTTAACTTGCAAATGTCAGAGAAAAAAACAGATTTTCTAGGGTAGGTAAAACAATCAGACCAGATCATTGAGTGCGATTGTGTTGTGTGACCTTTTGTGTTAAAGGTTTGTGTTAACCTGCTAAAACTTCATGTATCAATTAAGATTCTTTCACCTTTAATAATAAACGTCCTCATTTAAAAGGAAGTATAAATAAATTTGGTAATATGTTTTGAATATTATACAAGCATGTCCACCACCAAAACGAACCTGTCTCTCTCGTTGTGTTTTCCAGGTGTGCGTGAAGCTGCGAAGGAGAACCTTGAGGAAAGATGAGGAAGAGCAGGAGCGTTCTCACTGTGTCCCCCAACAATGTACGTAGTTCCTCCCATCTCAGCAGTTACATAATATGCTGTACAGTATATACCAGACGTTTCTCAAACCGCGTTGGCATCGCTGGAAATGGCTTTCAGCATGTTGAGCCATTTTTCAAGCAGTAGTATCAAAGTCACAGATGGTGAGAGGGAGATATGAGCAGACGCAGAAGCTCCAGACAGAGAGACAGACTTTTTTTTGGAGCGGTGAGGATTGTGGACTTTTTGGGGCATTTGATGTAAGTTGTGGCTGTGCAGCAGTACAAAGCAAAGCGCGGACGTGCGGTTTGCGTCGGCAGAGGACACAGGGTGGCATTTCCTTTCCTTGTGGTATGACAGGTCTTTTCTGGGCTCTGGCTCGCTCTCCTCTCCTGAGCTTCTCTTTTATTAGCTCTGTACAGCAGCTTCCACCCGCTTGGCTGCTTTCTCCTCCAGGTCTAGTGTTTGCACAGGCTGCGTGCAGCTTTTAGCACCTTGTAACACTCTGCAGGTCTTACTGAACCTCTGCCACCCACTCCAAGTAGCTGAAATCAGTACTGTAACAATATGTGAGGCGACCGCGTCAAAGGGCTGGTGAACATACGCAGAGTTGTGACCTGAACCTGCAGCGTCACACTGAGCAGCTTCAACTTCAACCTTTTTGTTTTAGTTCACCCTCGCCGCTCTCGGAGCTTCAGATCTGTATATCCAGTATATCCAGCCGTCGGCTCGCTGTTTTCTACATGGACAGAAATTTCAGGTGCTCTTCAGTTCCTGTGGGTGTTTTGCTCAGATCGCCCATGGCTGACATTGTGGGAGTACATTACTCAGTCTTTCTCCTTCTCTGTTTTGCTCTGTTACTTTGAACGCTGTAGTTTTTGTCTTTTGATGGAATACATCCCTTCTCTCATCGGCTTTTGATCTTTTTCTTAAGAACGTGCTGGTGTGAAGAGTTTTGCTCCTAGCACCAAAAGCTCGGTGTGTGTTTTAACCTCTGAATTATGGCCAGGCTGTTCCCAGACCAGCTCCAGTGTGGGAGGTTGCCTAATATTGGCTTAACCCCATCTATGGTTGCGGTGGGCACAGTACACCTCGCGGAACGATCCATATATACAGCACTCATGTACATTCGTATAATAAAAATGACATATATCCTGTTGATGCTACAGTCTCCTTAGGTTTGTTGTGTTGCACGAGCATAGCGGTGCTGCACATTTAGACGTGAGGCCACCATTTATAAAATGATTCCTAATGAAATCAGTTTGTCTCATTAAAATGAATAATCTGCCTTACTGTGTGGTTTAATAGTCAGAAACCCGTGTGTGTTTACAGTTCCTGTTAAAGCATTAGGTGTTTTCCTGAATGAGTGAGGCTAAGTGGGCTGAGGCAGGGCGCTGTTATTGGATTTCAGCTCTGACAGAGGAGATTAGCTTTAGGTGGTGATACTTAGCTGGGATTTGTTTTGAGAGGTGAAAGTGTGCAGACATGTCACCAAGTGTTTGTGCTAAGGATTCGGCTCATCGTGAACCTGGTGACGGGACTGAGCCGAGCAGAGCAGGTGAATGTGCTCTAGTCTGCACCCAGAATGGATCGCTATGCATTCATTGTGCTGCGCTAAACGGCGGACACGTTCAATAACGCCCCTCTGCCCCGCAGGCTTAATGCTCTCATTCCCATGCAGATCACAGCTAACGGGCCCTGATCCGACCAGCCTCGACTGCCCGTCTCCGTATGGCAGCGTGTTTGAATGCACGTCGCCATTTGTCTGTGACTCTGCATATTGGAGTAAATGTGGGATTGTGTGCTTCCTCTCTACAGTCACATCCTATCGTGCAGGTCCAGTTGTCGCGTGCATCCAGCCGGACTCATCCACCTCAGGTTACGGCTTGAACCTAACTTTAATTCATTGAACCCCTTGTCTCCTGATTGTTTGTTTAATTCACAGTGTAATTACTCCTTTTGATGCAAAACACTATTAAGTAGCTATAATCAAAC
The DNA here is from genome assembly GCA_030770545.1 of Macropodus opercularis. Taxonomy (NCBI): domain Eukaryota; kingdom Metazoa; phylum Chordata; class Actinopteri; order Anabantiformes; family Osphronemidae; genus Macropodus; species Macropodus opercularis. The sequence goes on from CM061092.1 coordinate 7,457,963, forward strand.
AACATGACATTGTAAATGCACATCTGGCCTGTTTTGTGGTGGCTGAGCTTTCCATCATCACAGTAACCAAACTGTACACAAGCGGAGGTTTGGAAGGCGACAGTGTTCTTGGCACGTTTTTTGAAAGATTTGCTTATCGTGTCTGTCCTCTTGTTCCTTCATGCCGTTTTTTTGATTTGATTCTTTGTCACTGTTGCAGCCTCTCACTGTCAGTCCTCTCCCTTGTTCCTGCCTCCATCTGTCATTTTCCTTCTTTCTCGTACGCTCTCCCTCGCTGACAGTTTATTCTGCAACCATCGAGCTCGGAAGCTGAGAGTTGTCTCTGCCAGCGAAGGCAACAGTTCAACTCTGTCTCCCTCCCTTCTTCTTCTATGGCCTGTTCTCTTTCACTCTCATTTCTCCTTGATGACATCTCACGTCCCTACTATCAGTCTTCAAAAACACAGAAATCCTGCTCCCGTCTCTCTCCAGCTCTTTTGTGTCGGGTCAGGAGGAGTGATGCTGGTTACCACAGCAACAACTCTTTTCTTCCATGGACTCTTGGGATCATCTGCTCTGTGACCTCTTGCACTTTGCCTGTCAGTCTATCCCCTGACATTGTGTCAAACTCATGCCTTCTCTGAATGCCAAAGCTTTCTGTGCATTTGACCTCACAAGCTATAAAAATGTAAATGTATAGAATTGCAGTATTTAGAGAATCGAATAAGGGGACAGGAGTGGTCTTTAGAGCCACATACAGTATGTGAAGAGCTGAAAAGGATGGCTTCATTCTGGGTTTCCCTGATAAGCTATCCATACATGCATCTCACATAAATAAAACGTCCAGCCAATCACGTGCATGCGTTTCAGCATGAAGAGGAAAAGTAGGAAATGAGACACAGGGATTGGGGTATTTCACAGCAATGAAGAAATAACGATCATTTAAAAAAGGGAGGCAATAAGACATAATAGTTCATGAATAATAATGATTAATTAATAATACATTTTTAGGAATATCCTCTGGTCAGGCCCAGAGGAATCACTCTTAGTGGGAATCAAACTGAATGAAATCATCCTGAAAAAAGTGTTTCGTGAATCTAGGATTTTAAAAATGTCTAAAATCTGCGGATTCATTTTTAATGTGTCATGTATAGTCCATCCTAAATGCACAGCGACAGCACAGGCCCTTAGCTGCAAGCCATGAATCTCTGTCCACGTATGTTGATGAATGCCTGTAGGTGGATTTGCAGAAAACTAGCAGCTTGTGCTCAGCCTGGAATCGACAGTAGATGAACGTCTTATTTCATACAATACTAATCAGTCTCTTTCAGAGCTCCCCTCCCTGCCTCCACGCTTCTGCCTCTCTCTCTCGTTTAACTGACTGTCGTTCTCTCCCGCAGCCTCCCTTCCCTTCTTTCTTCACGCATTGCCCCAGCTGCTCCGTCCTTTTTTAGCGTAGCCTCTCACCAACTTTCCTGACCTTTTTTACTTCCCGTTTCTTACCGGCAGCCCTCCCATTCCCTGCATCAGCGTCTCTGTCGTGGAGGGGAGCAGGTGTTGTTTTCTAAGCTCATCCCTTCATTTCCTCCCTGTTGTTTTGCTGCTGTGGTGTCAAAGTGGTGAGCGGTGAGAAACTGGAGGGTTAGTGAGGGAGGGTGTGAAATGTGAAGGACGCCCTGAGATGCATGATGCTACGAGATGAAAATCACAACACTCACACATACGCAGGAAATGAGGAAAGCAATATAATTTTCAAGATAATGCGTAGAAACACAACGTTACATCTTCAGTGAAAGGAACAAGGGCTCAACACTCTGCACCAAAAAAGTCACTGCCAGAGAAGCAGATTGTCACCAGTCCAGCTCAAGCTCATCACCCAGGACACGTGTGTGAATGAGGAGTTTATCTCAAGATGTTAACCTTTATGTCTTCAAAACTCTCTGGGTGATGCTTCACAGAGATGTACAATGAACTCAAGAACTCAGAACGTTTTCAAGGCCAAACAGTTTATTGTCGGTGACTTGCATTTCACTTGCTGCTGTTTAAGACCGTCGTGAAAACGGGATCCGAAAGTGCTGAAGTTAGTTTAGTGGTAGTTTGTGTAGCGTCACACAGGACACAACACTCCTGTGTGCTGAAGCTTTTGTTATGCAGGATGGTCCTCAGGCTGCTTTTTCATGTAAACATAGGCGACTTCATCCTCTGCAGCTTGTTCTTCTGCTGAGGACAGTCATAAATCACATGACTGCCCAAGGCTGCTTAAGGTCGTGGTTTGAACAAATGACTAATGCAGATTTATTTTTCTCATGTGGTCTCAAAAGGCTGTGACAGATACGCGTTCTGATATAAATGTAGTGCCAAGGCTGCAAAGGTACATTGTGGTCTCCATATTCATCTCATCCAGCAGCAGAGGACGCGTGACCCTTTTGCACTCACAGAAACATTCACTAGACTAACGTCTGAAGCTGCAGCCACCTCTCTGACTCCATCCATGGCTTTACGTGTCTTTTAAAAATGTTTTTAAAAACCTGGTCACAGCTTTGCGTCTGAGTCAGACCGGTAGAATTGGTTCAAGCTTTCAACGCACACGCACAGTTCTGTCTCTTTCTTCTCTCCGTCAGTCGAGCGTCTGTCGCCTCAAAGTCTAACTTCGCTCAGAAGAAGAGGAAAACGACTTGAATTCTAAAGAGTCGGCCTCGTTCCTCTTCTGCACTGCACTCGAGTGTTTCTGTCGAAGTAAACGTCTTTCATTCAAGAGACCCTGATCCATCTGTTATGGGACTGGCCACATATTTACTACAATATGAGTTATTCAGATTCATTAAGATACTTAAATCTATTACAAATCGCAGGAATCAATCTGAAGAGGATGCACATGCTTGCGGTATGACCACTGCTGCATTTTTGATGAACATTGTGGTCGTTCATTGTGTTTCTCTCCCTTATCTAACATCACCACATCGTGCTTCCTCTCTTCATCCTCACAGCTCTGCAGTGCTTTGTCCTTGCCTTCACCACTATCCTGTCATAAATAAGTGTTGCTGCCTCGTCCTCCCGGTTTCCTATTACAAAAAGCGAATCCCACCATCAAGACCAAATGATAGAGCCTTTTACTATGTTTATTAAGGTCTTACTGATACAAAGTCAGACATATCAGCAAATTCATAGGTCTCTATACAGCAGTCATCTACCTACTAGTGCTGGGAAAAGAAGCAATAGTTGGTACTGAAGATAATATTTTCCATGCATGTATGTATTTATTGATCTTTTTATGAATTAATGGAAATACCTTCTTGATGTTTTGATCTGTTTGTAGTGTTAATGTTAACAACGCTCAGGCTGCAGAGAGGCTGAACATTTCAGCAGCAAATGCTTGAGCTGATCTACTTAGACAATACTGAAATTATTGGTGCAGAACATTTTCTGGAACCTTGGCATAATTATGTCAAGTTCGATTTAATGCAAAAACAAACCCAACAAGCTGTCAACTGTCTAAAACACAGCAAGCCCACAAATCAACTGTAAAAGCTTCTACCAATGTGCAAACTGAGAGCTGTTAAACCACAAAATGGAAGAAAGAACCTACATTTGACTTTTAAGTCTTTGTGTGGCTGGGGAATAAACATTGTGTTTTTATGCCCTGCAGTCTCTTTGCAGTAGACAGCAGACATTAGCGAGACAAATTAAGCCGATAAATGAAGCAGAAGAGAGAAGATGAGGCATCAGTGGAGGACTGGAAAGATGATAAATGGGCCAAAAAGCAAGAGTCGGGTGGTGGCATTTACACCAAGTGTTCATTTTGCGTAAAGCTGATCCTAATCTAAAGTTAATATGTATTGGAAGGAAACACAAGGCTGTTTCGTCCATGTGGGTGGTCAGAGCTTTGATTAGTGAAGTTTTAAACTTGTACAGGCCACAGAGAGCAAAGCTCAGCTTAGCAGGAAAGAGGATCAAGCCTGTGTCTAGGCAGCATGTTTGAATAATTCAATATTTGTATTATGCCATATCATTAGATATATGTAATATCAAGTAAGAAGTTACTGTAAGTTATTTAGTGAAAACAAGTCTGTGGCTCCCTCTAGTGGACAAGCAGGGCATGAGCCGTGGTCTGTCATCATTTGTAGTCCTTGTTCTGTCCGGTTCTATGAACAGCCACTTACTAGCTGCTTCTCCATCTCTTTCTACCCTCAGGATGGCAAAGAACCTCCGGATTGCTGCCTCAGTGAGTCTTTCACTTCTCCATCCTGCACGCTGGGCGTTGACCTGCGCCGTGGCCGACGCCGCTTCTCGGGCAACCTGCAGCTACCTCCGTTGTCATGGCGTCAGGGGGACGTCAGGTCCCGGACGCCCGACGAGGAGATCGTGGCCAGGCCGACGTCTCTGCAGTTCGGAGCCCCTCCTAGGATCGACATCACGCCGGTCGATTCTGAAAGGTGAGTGGACTGTGAAGTTGTGAAGTCCTCAGTGTCCAACTATGTGCACTGCTGCTTCTCTTGCATGAAAGTGGACACTGCTCACACTGCTTTGACTTGGGGGCAGAGTTGGGCAGTGGGAGCAGCTCCTTAGTCTTTCCCGTGTTGCATGGGGTTCACCCCGTGGCGCTGAGGACTCTGGGTATTGTCGGTTTGTCGCGGTTGGTGGCATGAGGAGGTCGGTGACCTTTAAACGGTGCACCTTAAATGGTGATTGCAGCTATGAATTAATTATCCCGAGGGGCCATTAAAAGTGGTATGTAATCAAAGGGTGATCGTTTGATCAGGTTATCAGGTATTTGTGTGTGTGGGAGGGGGCGTAGAGTAAAGTTTTAGGCCCTAGGTATTAGTTAGGGGCTTAGACAACGAATGTTTGGAGAGTGATGTAGTCACACTGGGTGAGCCGGGCTGATTCACGTGTCCCTCACACACACATGCACACGCTCACAGCAACAGGTACAAGGTGCAGTTTCATATGCAGATGCGACGGGATGTTTGAAAAGACAAGTGATTCATTCCTTTGAGTTGATGGATACCTGCTGCTGTTAATGTGGTTCTGATCATCTGAGAGTGGCGCCACTGCTTAAACACACACACGCATGTTTTGTTCACTGAGATATTGCGATCGCTGCGGCTACCAGAAGAGGGCAGTGGAATAAAGCTGAGTCCGTTAGTGGAGCGATATGAGCACAGATGCATCCGCACAGGTTTCAGTGAGTGGGACTAAAATGATGTGAATGAGATGCTGTGACCTTTGTGCTCACCTGATCTTAACCCAGGTTAAAGGCTGTGGGGAATTTTGGACAGGTCTGACCCAGAATACCAAAGGGAACGTCGTCTGGAAGTATGTTATCTCACTCAAGTAGCGTTTAACATGGTCTGTGCCAAAGAAGCTGTTTACCGGGCCGACGGTGACTTCAACCGACACCGTCTGAGCGTGTGTATTTGTTTTCGTTTCCATGTATTGTTGACTGTGCAGTCTGCTCCACAATCTCAGGCTTTGTAGCAGGCGACGCGTGTCAAGTGTCACTAGTCCTGGAGGTAAACGTGATAAATGTTTTCCCCACATGTGCTTTTTAAGACTGAGCCCTTTTAAAAGCCATCACTCTGGGTGCTCCTCTGGCTTCACTGCAGCTCAACAATGGGATTAGCAGAGGCCTAAGTGTCTATAGACAAGTGGTATCACACTTATCAGTACTGTGTGTGTGTGTGTGTGTGTGTGTGTGTATGTATATCTATATCTATAGATATATATATATTCCTTTGATTGCATGTAATTCATTTCTTGTTTAGACCTGCTGTTTGCTGCCAAACGCTCTTTGTGACGTATAATGATGCAGGTTCCTGTGAATGAAGTTGTGAAAGCCGGTCCAAACATGTCTGAAGTCATCATTTGTGTTTTTGACCCTGGGTGAAGTCGACACCAGTCACACTATAGCCTGTCTGCAGCCTGTGTACCTTCTTTGTTCCTTTTGTTGTTCCAGACAGCTTTCACGTGGGTGTGAGTACTCCACAATCTAGTGAGCAAAAACTGGACCTTGGACATTTTAATAGGCATCAAGACTGCATTTATGTCCATGTGTGTTTCGGTTTTATTCAGTGCACAGAAAACTATTTATATGCACTGACTGACTGGCAAAATGACTGAATGTCAGATGACGAAACAGATTTCAGTAATTCATAGGAAAACGTACTTACTTCGCAAACCCCGAGCTAATTACGTAATGGTACGAATATACTTGTAGCTTAATATTTCATTGTTATGCATTACTACTGTTACTACTGCTGAAGTAAACTGTTGCTTCTTCCACCACTGTTAAATAAACAGACATAAACACGCGTGAATCTTGGAAGCCTGACGTGTCTGTTCTGCTCCAGGGAAGTAGATTCTTCTGTAGAGTTTTGGTTAGTAATTGGGGAGATACGGTACCACTGCTAATCTGTGAGCAGTACATCACGATGCACATCTCATGCATCTAACGTGCAGCATGATTTAGTGTGATTATGCAGCTTATCTGGTGGAACATCGGGTGGTCGAATACGACCTAGTTTGAGTCTAAATCCTTGGAACGAGCAGACACGTTCCCACAGTTTCATCAGCTTTGGAAGAGCTTTGCTTCAGTGTCAGAGGTAGAAAATATTCATCTGTCGTATTTACCTTGGCTACTCTCCCAGTTGTCAGTTTGTGTTGCATGGAAATCCTCTCGTGTGTGAGAATGAATTAATCTCAGACGGAGAGTCTGTTACGTTGTGAGTTGACAAGCATAACAGGATCTGTCTTGGTACATTATACAAATATTACATGTAGGAAATGTCAAAACAACCTTTAAACCAAGTTACTCCTTGTTCTTCACTTCAGATGTTTCATATTTCTGCATTAACCATCTGCTTTATTTCTCATTCTTTCCCTCTGCTTGTGTCTGTAGTGATTGAGACACAGTGTGTTTACTGTACACTTAAATGGCTGCTATTAATGACTTGATGAGTCATTATTTAATACTTAATAATTGTTGGCTTTACTTACAGCTGGACGGCTACACTGACGCTTATTCCACATATGTCTGAATTAAACACCTTCGTAACTGTACTTTATGAAACTCGTATCTGTCTGATACTGTACATACAGCTCTTCAGGGCTCTCCGCGTCAGTGGTCACACGATGTTGCCATGCACTTGTTACCTCTGCTTGCTCAGCAGCAATTACCCTGCTAACATGCCAAACTAAGTAAATTACGGTGCGATAATTAATAGCTACTAAACATTATTGTTGTCACTGTGCGCATGTTAGCACCCTGGCATCCAAGCACTGCCGTGCCTCACTGTGACCGTAGGCTCCGAGCCTTGTTTATGATAAATGACATAAGTGATTACTCAATAATCCGAGTTCTGTAAATGCTTTTTGGTTGATTTATTGATTACTAGACAAATGAAAAGTCATCATCGTTGCAGAGCTGCCAGAGCTGCTTTACACTTGGCTGCAGGCGCTGTTTAATGCCTCAGCTCTAACCGAGCAGTATCGAGGGCCCTCGGGATGTAAAAAGCACTTTAACATGAAACTAACGGCCCAATCACCTCTAATTTAATTCCTTTCAATCTTTCATTTATTTTAAAATGACATGCTGGCGTCATCCGTTGCTGTTCCCATTTCTTCTCCTCTGTCCACCACAGAGGCAGTGGCAGTCGTTTTACAGGTATTTGGAGTTGATTTATTCTTTTAATATTATATAGTCTGAAGCAACAGCGCTCTTCTTAAAAACATGAGGCAGATGGAGATGAAGGGAATCTGGGATCAGTTCTGTAAAGTGCATTTAATCATGGGATAACTCAGATTGTTGGGCCAACCTTTAATCTAAAAAGCGTAATGCATAGCGTGATCTACGTGGTGAATGCTGTTCTCCTGTGACGTTTCCTATTACTACAGGTTTTTTCCTCTCTTTATGTACAGGCGCGCAAAGCTTCGAATAGGGTTTACTGGCAAGCATTTGGTGAGAAAGCGGCCTGCGCTCCCGTGGCTCAGAATCCACAGTGACTCACAACCAAAACAAATCAGTCCAACGAGCGAGTGATCGCATTTCTGGCGCTCGTCACGCTGCCGTCCTCCTTCTTCTGATGTTCACATAGAATTTTTTTTGTCTCAAATCTTCTCGGTTTCTCTTCCTCGGGGCGTTGTGCCTCTTTCTCTCTTCTTTTCTTCATTCAGTGCAGGCCTTTGTGTGCGTGGATACGTGTTTGAATTGAATGTCTATTCTTTCTTCCTCGCTACACGCCGTCACAATCCCATGCTTGGACTGCTTCCATTCAGGGAGAATTATGGACGTTTGTGTGTGCCACGAAGTGAGAGACAGAAAAAACGTTGGCTGGACTTTGGTGGAAATAGTTAATATGTGCCTGCATTCCTACTTCAAAAGGACCTTTGTGTACTGGCATAAACGAATGCTTCAGAGTATTTATTTGGATCAGTTGACCCTTGAGCAATGTGCATGTTTCTTCTAATTATGCTGACATTAAGCTGTTTGCTTTTATCTTCTTTCCAAACTCCCTTTTTTTTCATGGCCTACACTCACCAGGTGCCTGCCTCCAAAAAGGTCACATCATCATCAGCAACATTACCACAAATCCCAGCTAAACAGAAAATAAATAATAAATCTGACAAACTGTTACCGGGCCTGCCTGTCTGTCGTCACGAGCACCAGCAGCCAATCCTCAGCAGCGGGGGTGTGGCCTGCGCTCGCTGCGTGCCTGCTCTCAACTCCTTGTGTATATTCTGAATGAAACGGCAAATGAAGCATTTGCCTGCATGCTGCGCCGCGCTGGGCTCACAGCTCCGACTGGATTTGACTGGAGGCTTGGCATAGTGGGAGTCACTCTGTGCCACACCGCGAGTGCCTTCGGAATAGGTGGGGGGTTGTTTGCAGAGAGAGGAGGTCAGTCAAGCAGTAGTTGATGGAGGGAGAGCAAGACAGGAGGGAGGCAGAGAGCAGTTTTCAGCCCTTCTGCATCTTTCATAAGGGGATTCTTCGTCGCCAAGCTGCCTGGAAGGACTGAGAGACAGAGTTGGTGCTCAGGTGTGCACTGATCAGGCACTAGCATATACACCGGTGACAGGACAGCCCAGGAAAGAAGCAAGAAGAGTGACATACAGCTGGGTTGTGCACTTTAAAGACAGCAAGACGAGGAGAGAAATGCCAGCAGTTGGCTGTGTTACCTGTGGGTGAGAGCCTCCGATGGACAGAACGCAAGCACCAAAGCACAGTGCATGAGCACAGGAAAGAGAGAGGGCGAGGGCACAACTGCTGGCTGGCTGATCCCTAAACCGGGAAGGACAAAGAGCACAAGGAGAAAGGTATGTTCACCCCAGCTTTCTCCTGGGGCTACATCTGTGTATGACTTCAAGACTTCTGAGTCAAGACGAGTGCAAAACCGACCGTGCATGACTGACGTCTGGACGGAAAGTGGCAGAATCTGACGCGGGAATAAAAGTCTGCCAGCACACGACTGAACCCAGCCTGCAGGGATGTCCTCCAACGAGCTCAGTGTCGAGATGGACTCCTGCATTCGGACTTTCAAGGAGCACATGCACCTGGAGCTGGAGCCCCCAAAGATGTCAGGTATGGTGGGAGGGAAGAGAGGCGCCACGTCGCCGAAGCTGTCGCCTAGAAGCTCTCCACGGCTCTTCCGCAAGCTGATGGTCAACAAGAGCATACGACAAAGACGGCGCTTCACGGTAGCTCATACCTGGTAAGGCCGGTGTGGGAGGAGCAGGGGGGAGACACACGGGAGTAGCCAGTAGAAAACGTAATGGGTTCCAGAGATGATAATGTGATAAGATGGAGAAGGATGTTGATGTAAAGGGGCATGAAAGGAGACTTAATGGGATTGTATTGTTGGAGAGATGGGAGAGTGGGGAGATCAGGGTGCAGACGGCGCACTAGAGAGAAAAAAGATAAGAAAGAGGGAAAGGGTGAGATCTGGGAAGATGAGCAGAGGAGCCATTTAGAAAAAGCAGAACAGAGGTTAAGCTGAAGCCTTGGATTGTGCAAGAGCTTGGAGAATTTTGTGGTAAGAGCGAGTTGTGTCACGATGAGTGGGGTCAAAAACGTCCGCCTGGTGGTTTCACTGGGTTAAAGGGTTGCACAACGGGATAACACGGCATTCAGCAGATCACTGTGGTCATTTTTGCAAGTAAAGGTGAAACGTGTACGTCTGCGTGCATTTCTGCTCGCTGCGGTGATGTGCAGGGAGTGTTAGCGGCGTTACGCAACCCGGTGGTTCTTAACCTTTCTGGTTCCCAACCCCAGTGAACAAATGGATGTGCACACAAAACAACACATGCCTGAAATAAATATCTTGCAACATTATTTTCTAGAAGAGGTTGAGCTCAGGCTTAAGGTCAGATTTCTTATTGCGTAAAGTAATCCTAAAAAGATTTATCGGTGTATATATTAAACAAGCCCAATATTTAGTCAATTTATTAATCATTCTGTTGATTTGTGACTTTGTTTTTTGATTTTGCCCTTCACGCCCCGGCTGCCTTCTTCTCTTGCAGTTGTTTCATGCTAGATGTGAATTCAGGGCTTTGTATGTTATGCAATGTTTGGATTAGAGGTGAAGAAAAGAGCTGCTGTGATTTAACTACAGCAGCTACAAGGTGACTCTTACCCTTGATTAAGAACAGCAGTTAATTTTGTTGGCGTCGGGCAGTGGTGGAAGGAAAAACAAGCTCATTCTCCCACATACGTGTAGGACCACACACAGTGCTACATATTATTTCATGCATGTGTGGTGTAATGTGATAACGCAGGCTTGCCGCTGCTTGAATGGGTCTGTGGGAAGGGAAGGCAGAGAGTTTAGATATGAATCTGCCCAAGCGCTGTTATTTGTACACTGTGATGGAACAGAGATACTGTGTGTGTGTTTCTGCCTATGTGAGACTAGGCATCGATTGTTTTATTAAATATATATGCGTGCATACACTGTATTAGTGATGTTATAAGCTGCTGATGCTCTGCTGCCTGTTTTTCTATCCCTCTTATTGTCCATCCTATTGCTGTGGAGATTTCGAGGGTACAGATTGGGAAAGCGTGGAGAAAAGCAACGACTGCTTCATTTACAGATAATTACAGATGGCAGAGGCGTCCCCAGCCGTGTTTGTCTTGATAAGTGCATGGTATATGGGCTCGATCCAGGGACCTGACAGCAGCCATTATAGCCCTTAACTGCCCGTCCGTCCCATTAGCAGCCATGTTGATTCACACATCAGACACACAGTCTATCTGCCCTCACCTTCTGGGATCCTCTGCTAACGACGGGTGAAATGTGGACGGTGCTGTTGGGGGGCGGCGATGGTTTGATGCTCATGCTAGCTAGAATTGTAGCATTTATTAAGATTATATGTGCTAAAATGATGTTTCGTGTTTCGTTTCATTTTTAAGATGAATCATCTGGACTATAAATGTAATTACTGCATTCTTTGTTTCATCCCATGTCATTAAATACACCATGTACTGCCCCCAGAAATATCCTCATCCCTTTTAGCCTTTAAAAAAAAAATAATCGCCCTTCCTGGAAATCCTTCAGAGCATTACTCACCACACGCTCGTCTGGCCTGATTGTCTGCACACCTGTGCTGGATCTTGGGACATGATGGATGACTGGTACAGGTCGACCAGGTGGTGCAGCTGGATGAATGAAACGAGTCAGTTATGTAATTACGTTTTCAGCTTTTCTCCACAATTTAGCACTGCATTAATTACCACAGGTTGATGGAGACGTTAAACACAAATACAGAGCGAGAACAGTAACGTTAGGGTTGTTATTCGAACTGAAGGTAAACTGTTGCTGCCCAATGACCGAATTCTTCTGTCAGCCTCTTGTCTGATCAGTTATTATTTTGAACTCTGCTGCTATTGATGGAAGCATAATTTAGCCGTGCTGCGAACTAGTGGCTGGCGACCTCCTGACCTGCTGGCACTCAGACAATGACTCCTCTGTTTGTGCTGCTCCTCTGTTCCCTTCTTCCTCTGTCTCTCTCTTTTACAGCCTCTCTCCAAAGTTGCACCGACTCGGTTTCATGTTATGGCTCCCTCACTCTCTGTCTTCTCGCTCTCTCCCTTTCCGTGTCTGCCTCTTTTTTTAGCTTTCTAGACATCCTTTCAGTTTTCCTCCGCTGTCTGTCTCTCTTTTGCACTCGGAAGCACCACATGATGTAAATGTTTGATGGCTGGCTGAGGCGTGTGACCGCTCTGTTTTGCACTTACACACAAAGCGCATTAGGGAAAGTGGATGTTGGGAGATGGAACAGTCACGGTGATAGGATGGAGGGTGGAGAGGAGAAAACAGGAAAGCAAAAAAAAAAGCAACGCGTACAATAAATGCACGCATGTAACGGTTATGTTAAACTTGAACGAGGAACACAAAGAGATGGGGAAGGAACACACAAACTATTTGTTTATATAAAGTGGGGCGGAGATGAACCGCAATGGCGTCAACTGGCCAAAACAAACAGAGGTTGCTTGACACAGTGTGTTATTTACTTTAGTTTGAATGTCAACCTAAATATCCATCACCCAGCACTGCTCCGTCCAGCAACCCGTCTTCTATCGATTGTTTCTTTCTCCACTCGCCGCTGTGAATCACCCACCGTCCTCATACGGACGTCAGGGAAGGCTCGACGTGGCTGCAGCCCGTGTTTTTACACCTGCCGCTCACATGGGTGAGAGACGGGGAGACGGACGAAAGGGACGATGGCTGGGTCAGGCTGTGATTTTAGCATTTGAAGCGTGCGTAAATTGATGACGTGTACCGTTGAGTTGAATGCTGTTAGGAATGACGGGATGCAGGGCAGGCTCGGACTCGTGAATGTTCTGTCCCATTTCTTCACTTTACTGTCACAAATAAAAAAAAAAAGGCTTAAAGATAAAATGACTTGTATTGAAAACAGGAGACACCAGTTAAGAATGATTTGCAATAAAGACCTAGATGGACTTGAACACTCCCACTTGACGCTGCGATAACGCTTCTGTGCGTTTATTCGTGAGGTCACAGTGGATGCTGGATGTCAGAGTGTCTGAATCCGTAGCTTGGTAACGTCACTTGTGTTGGTCCAGCCCACAGAGGCCTCTGATTGGCTAGTTTTTTGTTCTCCCACAACAAAACAGCCATTGACATGAGCACCACCACGTCTGGAGTCACTGGTAAACTTAGTGATGTGGGCGGTGAGTCAGAGGTCTGGAATTAGGCTACAGTACCTCGTCTCATCTTCCTCCTCCTCTTCTTCATGTGCTCACGCTGAATGACTTGGTTGAACGCCCTCCATCCCTCTCTCTCTCTCTTTCCCATCTCCCGCACCAAACCGGCCAAGCAGAAAGTCTACTATTACGGATGGATGAAGGCGTATGACGGCCCAGGCTTGTGTATGCGCGTGCATCCCCCTGTGGGCGCAACCGTGTCTGTGTGCGATTATCATTATGATTCAAGGGACGAAAACTGTGGCAAGCTATGGGTTACACGTCTCATGACCCTTTGCATGTTGGCCCGGCACGATGAATTCTTAAATTGCTCATAATAATTTCAGAGCTGCTCATAAATTAATTTTCAAAACTTCCCAGGCTCTGGGGTTACATCTACGGTACATCTGCTGCTGCTGATTCTTTAACCAGGAGCACAAGGGTCCGACGTTTCACGTTAACACCTAGCGAGACGCGGACAAGAGACAACTCCCAGAAGTTGACACGACGTTATTAAGCAACTGCTAAATAGGCTTAGTCCTGGAGATGCATGCGCAGAGCGAGAGCGCTGTAAACACTGCTCCCGCTGGGATGCTCTGGTGCTGGTGGCTCTAAGCTGCTGTAAGGAACATATTGCACCATGCAGTACTTACACTATTGTCAGTTTGAATTACTCAAGTGCTGTTGCCCCATTTCTACTTCATTTTGTATATATTGTATTTTTGTTGGAAAAGCTAAATAATTATCAGTGTCTTTTAGGCAGTTGTTGGAGCTGCTGCTTGCAACCATTAAAAACGTCCACATTCATTTATAAAAGAAGACTAATGAGGGTCTGTTTTACTACAGCTACCTGAAGAGCATCCATCAGCCCACATTAAAACCACGAGAGAATGAGAAATGGACGAACGAATCAATAGTGGAAATAACGCAGAGATGTTTGAGGTTTACAGTTAAAAAAGGCTGGTAGTCCCGTCGCTGAGAGCTTTACTCTTTACATATACTCTAAAACTCTTATTAGCCTTATAGGTATCGAATTTTCATCGATCATTAATTTCTAAAGCACCTCATTAGGCTTCGATATTTCTGTGCTATGTAAAATCGCAGACCTGGAGAATTCACAGGAGACTTGCTGAGATCTGTGGACCAGCATTTGATGGATTGGTCATGCTGCAGGCACTTGTCCGGGGGTCTCTGGAAAACATGTGGCCTTTAGCGCTTGCATTCAGGAAAGATTGGAAAATCCATTTGTCTTCATTATATTCAACTGCTCAACTCCTTCCCCATCGTCTGCCTCATCTTTTTACAACCCCCTACTTGTGTTGGCATTTAGCCGACGATAACGATGTGACACTTGTAATGAAATTTAGAAACACATGGCGCTCAACGTATAATTTGCTGTCTGTTTGTGTGGTCTGTGTTTAGGCCCAAATCAATGCCGCGCGACTAGAAAATTCAACACCTTTTAATTTTTGGGAACATTTTGATATTTTTGATGAGGAGAATTCTCGCCACTATTGATTTGTCCTTTGTAGACAGATAATTGTCCCTGTTCGCTTTGGAGAGGAAGCGCATGTAGCAGCAGGAGAGAGTGAAACCCGAACGAGGTCGGTGTTTACTGTGCGTTTTATCTGCTTCATTTGCGAGTTTACAACTTGCACCAATTTCTTCACTTGGAGGGAAAAAAACAGCTGCGGCATTGACCTCTGAGTCGTCACCCTTGTGTACTGTTGGTTGCAGCTGTATATTCCTTTTAAGCCATTCATAAGAGCACAAGTATTCATTAATAACAAAAGCTCTAAAGCATCGTTTCTACAGGCTGAAGTGAGCAGAAGGCGACGCAGCCTTTCCCTTCGTCTTTCCACCCCTAAGAAAAGAGCAGCGATTATTCTCCACTTGATTGCTGTCTGTCACACTGACTGAAAGCACACGTGGCAGCATCTGATTTATTTTTCCGATGGTAACAATGTGCAGCACTGCAGAAGCGAGGCAGAGTTGAACTGTGTTCATTTATCGAATGATCGCAGATTCAACCCAACATAGAACAAACCTGCTACAGCAGCAGCTGTAACGCAGCCCTGATGACGCAACGGTTATAATGTTAAGTGTTTTTGACTTGATTTCAACTTTATGGTCATTTTGAAAGCTGCTGATTGAGGCTTTTGTTAATATGCATTATAATGATGTAGTTTAATAATTAAAATCAAATCACAAGAAAACATTCTATCAATGAGGTAAATCATAGCATTATAACATTATGATTTACTTAATTTATAGAAATGATTCGCAAAATGTATATACAGTACGAGACGCTTGATGAATATGAAGAGATCCTGGTGACATATTAGTGGTTTGTGGTCTGAAGGTGAAAGCAGTTGAAGACCTTTGTTAGTTTTTAGCCAAGGGAAGCAAACACAAGGAGCCGTAGTCCTGCCGTGTGTTTTGCAGACTAAAACATCATCATCATCAACCCCATGTTTTCTGTTGATCTTTTTCTTTTCAGTGTTGACATAAAATGTTTTTACTCTGTAAATGACGCTGTTATGATAATCACACTCATCAAATTTACGGAAAGATAGTTAGTGTAAGAGGAGGATTTAGGCCCGTGTGTCTGACTCCAGTAGCTCTCAGTCCCCATATTCATGTGATGAAGTTGTGGTCGCTGTTGTCATCTTTGTCTCAGTGTCGATGCTTTTTTCTAGATTGTTGTCGTGACGCACACACTGTGGACTGAGTGTAGGAATGTGTGGTGCGGTGCGTGTCTCATCTGTTCATCTGTATGTAAGTGGTGATGTCTCCTTGACTTGGAGGCTAGAGGCCGATGGGGAAACCATCACCCACACACTGTCTGATTTACAGTGTGAAACACAGACTGTGTACGTTGATGCTGAATAAAACTACACACGGTAGAAATAACGTATATATTTGACTTCATGATATGTGCATTTTGTTTCTTTTGGTTTTCTTTTGTCAGTGTGTATTAGAGTAATGTAGTTAGTGGAAGCAGCAGTTGACTGATGACGTTGGTGGAGAGCAAAACAAAGCTTAAAGAGCCTCCATATTGGATCCAAAATGTAACTTGCAGACCTTGGAGCCTTTGAGTGTGTACTCGACACACGTCATGCAGAATGTCTTGCTTAGTTTGTTTAGGAGCAGTTGCCTGCGTGTCTCTGTGTGTTAAATAACAGCGGCGGTCATGAAATGCCGTGTCGCCGGCGTTTGTCCACGCTGGGACCGTGTTAGCAGTGGAAACCCGGCGCTGTGTTCGCACGCAGGCGTCACGCTGCCTGTGCTGGTCCTGCGCCAACATTTTGCACCCAGTTGGTGCATGAATACACACGGTTCGCATGTCTAATACTCAGATTGTTTGAATGTGAATCATTGCAAAATAAGTTGCTATGAACATGAACATTCGTGTGACTCGCTGCCTGCTGTGTTTCCTTGCTGCCTCCCTCCACCATGTCACGTGATTACGACTCGACTTGTTTAGTTAGTGCCATGTTGATGAATGTGCACACAAGCAGTGAGAAGCCTTTTCATTCACTGCTCTGGTTTCCTTAATGACCATGTTTCCAGTACACGAGCACCTATATGAACATTAAATGCTCTTCATTAACCCCATTAAAAATGTATTCAGATTTACTTCTTTTTTTAAATTACATTTATTTGTATTTCATGCTAATGACCTACTGTCATTGAAAGTAAGGCAGGAGGTGCCTTTGGTTGTTTCCTAGTGGTAGCTGTTCCCATGGATGACATACAGGTTACATGACAGTAGGCCCCACATGTGGTCCATCGTACAGTAGGTTCGACCAGAGGACACACAAAGAGGAATAGTTGAATGTTTCACAATAACAGCGTAGACATTTATTTATATTAATTGGTAAAAGCTGCGTCAATCAGTCTTTTACTGCAGCGGGGTGGTTGGGGGGAGGATGGCTTTGTTGGCTGCTGTTTGATCGATCAGTCCGCGTCTGTTAGGATAAATGTGATGCGCATACTAGGGTGTCCATCACCATGATTAGGATGAACCAGCTCCAGGCTTGTCATCTATTGCTATTGGTAAATATTAAACTGGAACTCGAGTCCAGCTGGATTAGAATTCACGACGCATTGGTGGAAACAGACAAACATGCTCCTAAAAGAAGGCGTAGTGTACACAGACAAAGACACACACTCAGCAACACACCAGAGGTTTGCAGAGATTGATCTTAGGGAGGAAAATACGTAGATTTGAAAAATATATGTGGAACTTCATAGCGAAGTTAATGAGGAACGCATTCCAGCTACAGCCAGCAGCACCACACAGGTACGTTTAATTGGCCTAACAAATGGCTTGGCTGCAGTGATACTTCATAGCATGTGGCCCAGTTCTCCATGAAACTTCTATCCTCACTTCATCTTAATCTCAGCTTCTTTGACTTTTTCCTCTGTTGCTCCTGTAGTTTGCAGCCAAGGTAAAACTGGTAAAAGACTGCACATTCTTCACTTATGGCTTCGTAAATGTGTTAACTTCCTTATGTCTCAGCGTAATACAGCCTCTGCTGTAGGCAGGCGGGCTGCTCCCTACAGGGAGCGTCGTGTACTAGCAACGATGGCTGAAATCAAGCTGATCATGTTGGAGGTAGAGCTAATGCTCCAGATGTTGAACAGCAGTTGCTTTTTTGAGCGTTGTTAAGAACCAGAGAAGATTTCTGAGGACGTGATTAGAGGGGAGGGGCAAGCAGCAAAGGTCTATAGCCCTACAAATAGTAGGTGTAGTCTGTTAGGGAGTTTCCTGCTGCACTGGAGTGATAATAGTGTAGCTTGAAGCTTAATGTTTTCCTGAAGACCTTTTGTATGACTCGGTCTAATTCTCCCCCAGGCAGCTGTTCCTGTTCTTCTCTCTTTGTCTGCCTTCTTGCCTTGTTTGAGTTCTCATTAGCTCGCTGACTGCAGGTCTACCAGGAGTCCTCCTCTTCCCTGCTCTCATATATAACCTTTCAGAATAATCCAGGAGGTGCCGAGCTCCGAGCCAATGAGCCTGGCATTTGAAGGTCAATCGCACAGAACCAGCCATGAACCACTGATCAGATTACAGAGCAGAGGACAAAAGCAATTAATGCAAACATTCTTTTACACGCAGGGAAAACATGTTGACGTGGGTCCTCTGTAAAGCAGGGAATCAAACATCCACTTGCAATCCCAGAATAAAATGTTTTTCTTTTAATTTGTTGCTACTCAAACATGTTTATGAAAAGATTAGTCTACCGATCTTGCACTGAGACAAATGTTATGGGACGCGTCCTAATTTAATTCCTTTGCCGACAGCAGCCTAATGAAAAGACGTGTTGTTCCCTCGTTAATTGAAGCTTCACTGTGACCGAATAAAAGCTGACATTTATTGACATGTTGTTTTGGGGAATAAAAGTTATTTGTGAACAACATGTGACGGAAATTGTGCGATGCTTTTCGAACGAAGCACGGAGAAGCCCAAGCATCAGAAACCGGTTTACTCTACAGGCAATAATAAAATGGCTTCCACTGGCTCATCGAACTCAGTGCTCACGTCACGCTGAGCCTCGTGTGTGGCGTCACAAACTACCCCAACGCGGCGTAGTGGCTGAACGGCGGATCTGTAGGTTACTGAGATTGTGTTGTGCGATGTCACTCCTCAGACTGGTTTGACGTTGTCATAAGGAAGTTGTGGCATGTGTGGGTGCGTGTGTACCCGTAGAACCAGGACGATAATCTCAAAAGCTGTCAGTGTTCAGTTTTTACTCCCGTAATGTAATGCAGTGTGAAAGCAAAGGTCTCTGAAAGGAAGAAAATAGTGTAATGCTGACTCTCTTGGCTTTACTGGGTGATGTGATGGAAACACCCTTGTTTCCACGGGTCTACAGTGGAAATGCAGTGACTTCCTGATGCAGCCGTCCACTCAGCCTCCTCCTGTTTCTCTGTAGGTGGTCATGTAATGTTCAGGGCAGCTGACAAACAACCTATACAGTTGTATTTCGCAGGAGGATGGTCTTGAACGGTCAGATCCCACAGCATTGAGCTCGGCTTAGTCTAAAGCCTGGATGGCGCAGGGAACAGCCTGCCCGACACGCTTTATTTGAAACATTTTACGTTCTGGGGTGCAGGGCTCTGGAATGCTGGACAGTCCCGGGTTGCATTCGCTGCCTGTCTCTGTGTCCCCTTGTTTTCTGTCACACCTCCACTGCTGCTGTCTAAATATGGAACACGTGAAAATGAAATAAAGAATCTTATTCTTTCATTCATGATGTTTATTTGCTAAATGCTTTTCATCGAGGCCAAAAATGGTTTAACAGGCTGCTATTAATTGTCACGTCCTTAATGTGATCATGCTCATGCGTGATGGACCGTTTCGCCGTGTGTTTCCTCTGCCACGTCTAAGATAATTAAACCTCTTCTCGTTTCCTTTCCTCTCCCTTCAGCTCATTCCCTGTGACGCTCCTCCTCCGCTCTTGTCTGTTCTGGTTATGCACATTGCTCCCCGTTCTTCTCACCCCGATACTCTCTCCGTTCTTCTTTTTGTGCTGCTCATGTGTCACGGGCGGCAGAATGCAGGCTGCATTGTAGTCATCACTAATTCAGAGCAAACGTGGGCTGCTTTCTCCCCTCTCTGATGCATGATGCATCCATTATTCACACATCTTCACAAATATCTTCGTAATTGCTGGCGCAGGCACGTGACATATAAGAACAAAATCTTTTACTGTACGTTTTGATTCAGTTCTTTTGTTTTTACATTTAAACCAAACTTTTGCCTGCGCTTTAAACGTCAGACTAGTGGAATTGAGTGAAGTGATTGCACTCACTCAAACACATTGCTGTACCTGCTGCTACTTCACTGTGGCGCCAAGAGCATATTTCATGTAATCACCCACTTTCTCGCTACAGTATTTCCTTCCACTTTGTACCTTTAGCTCTCTCAGCAACAATAGGCTCCATTCACTGTGCAGCTTTTCACTCCCATCTGTCAGCGCACTACTTTTGCTCCACCGGTTCATCGACTTCATGTCGCACATGCTGCCTTATAACAGTTATCTTAATTGAAATCAATAGAGGGATATAGAATTGAGTGTAGCCAGGAGGGACTGGGTGGTGTCGGCTAATGCGTTTCCTCTGCTGCTCTCTTTGTGCCGGCCTCTCTTGCTGAGTGTTGTGCCCCAAAGATAAATCCACCTCAGGAAAACCACCTGTAATTATAATAGTAATAGATGAAGAAATTTGCTTGGGCTTTTGCTGTTATCCTGCCTGAAGCCTCTTGGCACTTCGATAGTTGACAGAAGAGACAGACAGGCAAGATGGAAGGGAGGCGTGATGACATGTGACAAAGGTTGCATGCCAGATTTGCGGGTACACAGTATGCGCCTGAGTCATCTGAGCCACCGAGACGCCATAAAACCCCACGATTCACAGCACTTGCTGCAGCTCAGAGAAGATTCAAGATACAATCGCCAGAAAACTAAAACTGTATTTTACTTATTAGAGGCACTAGGATTTTTCTTTCTTTGAACTGAGACCGTTACAGCAGAGACCTGATGTAATGCCGTTAGGTAGCCCCTTACAGACCGACGCCGTGCATTTTATATTCTATTATAGATGCAGTGTCTGGTCTTTATCCACTCTTGTACTGAATCACAGTCATTGCATTTCAATGCCACCTTCAGCACTTTGATAGTGTTTCTTTCTAGGCACACACACACCAACGTCTAATGGCTCAGGCTGATTTGCTTTCCCTTCATTTGACTTGCAAATGACTCATTTCTTCTTCTTCACTACTTGATAGTGTTTACAGTCCCATTACTCTGAACATATTCTCTATCCTTTTTGATCCTTGTCTCTTTTACCTCATAATAGTCTCTTTGTCTTGACTTTTTACTTTGAAGAGCATTAACCCACTAAAAATCATGACATGTCGTGGCATCAACACAGATTTTATTATAGCATGGCTCACTGTCATCTTGTCAAATAGCGTAGCTAAGCAAGCGGAGGGTTAAAGCATTTTACCGTAGAACAATATTTAACTGGGTGATTACAGGACGGCACCTGATTGACACGTGTGAAATGAAGTATGTAATCCCTTCCTGGTAGGTGTGACACTGATGTTGATTGGATTTTTTTTTTCTTGGTGCTTTCAACAAAGATGCAGACAGACTCAAAAAGTGTTTAATAAACTGTGATGACTTCAGGAAAGCCAAGCCGTCCAAGCTCAGGAACTGTGGTCTAACACACTGAAGAGACAGACTTTCATGATTTTCCTGCAAAATCAAACATTCCAACACTGTATCTTTGTTTTGGTTTTACTCTCCTTCTTAGTTTTAAGTCAAGCTTTTACCCTCTAGATGGTTGTCAGCATCACAGCCATAAAAAGCCATCTGCACTCTCTGCATAGTTCGAAAATGTTTCCCTCATTTTTTCTTTGGGAGACTTTGTGAACAACATTTGCATCAGATTATGGATCTTCTCCAATTATAGTGTGTTTGGGTAGTCACGACCAAAATGTCAGAGCTTTGCTGCTTAGTGGAATCAATGGAGAATGAAGAGGCACCAAGCAGATGCGATGTAGAAACTAAACTGGGATGTGTAAACTATCGCAGTCCTGCCTTCAATACGTTTTAGTTCATATTCCTGCTAGTTCTGTGTTGACCTATGACATTCAAACCACAGCTGCCCACTGTTGCTGCTAAAAGGCTGTGGTTCTGCTTTACCAGTAATCAGGTTGCTACTCTCTCGCGGTCTCTGTTAATCTCTCTCACTTTGTGTGCTTTTGCATGAAATGGAGTGAATTTGCATCCTGTCAGCACTGACGCACGATGCTGATGGGATTTGGTTGATGTAAAATCATGGGGGGTGCTGCACTACCAGCAGGTGTGTGAGTCTGTGCACTGCTCACATAGAATAAACACATGCACATGAACCTGAGTGTTGTACCATGTGACAAACCGTGAGGAAAGTTTATTCCAACCTTTTTGTGCCTATTGATTCACCAGAATTATTAACTGCAAACATTGTTACGGTTCTCAGTAGCAGCCTGATTGTAGTTTGATACCAAACACATAGTGAACGTGGAATAAAATGTGTTGCGAGACGACCATTTTCCTCCAGCAGAAACACAAACGCACAGCAGCCTCCTGAGCCACCGGCTCTGGCTGTCACCCAGCGTGACAGATGAATTGTAAGCGGCCAGGCAGTGACGTGTGGTCACCAAGGAGTCTGGCAGTGACAAGGTGAAGGTGAGGGGGCTGATAGTTGCGACTCTGTCCATGGCCACTCTGGCGACCTCCTCAATAATCTCTGAGTGTTTTGGGTCAGTGTTGGGTTTACCCAGGCAACGGATGTGGATGTATGTGTGTGTATGTACAATGATAAAATGCCAAGGGTGGGACTTTTTTTTTCTGTCCAGAGAGGCAGTGACTGCTAGGTTTCCATGGTAACGAAAGGAGCAGGAACCATGGCTTTTAGAGTTGGTGTGCACCGTGATGGGGCGAGATGGAAGGGGGTAACAGGTGTGTGTTGTGATAACAGGTTACACTGATATTAGTGCTTCAAGACTAATTTAATTTGAATGTCCGTCCGCTATTAAAATAAAAAAAGCTGTGATTTAATTGAATTAATATGTGCATGTGTGACCGGGTCCCTCTCTCTGAGCCAGTCCACTCAGCTTTGCTGTACATTCACCTCATTTAAGTGTAAGTGCAGCTGCTTTATTCTAACGTGTACCTCTCCGAGGAAGCCGCCGGAATGTTTACAGCCCATAATACCAGCTGTTATTTCAGGCTGACTCATGCATGTGTAGAAATATGAAGTCACATGCTGGTCAGTTGCGCTGTCAGTCAACACAGCAACTGAATCCACAAACATGCTGTTGCAAATTGAGGACGCTAATTGAAAATTAATCGAATGAAAACCAAACATGGACACAGCGTAACGCTAAGTTAATAATTTTCTTGTTGAAGCTGCACACGCACGCAGAGAGATCATTTCCTGTCTCTCTTCAATAGCAATCTTCTGACTCTTTGATCATCAGAGGAAATTGAATTGGGTCTACATAGTTTGGCTCGTGTTCCTCATGTCCAAGCAAAATGGCCCTTGTTCTGGTTTCCAGGGTTTCTGCAGTAGCTGATTGGTTGTCGCTATGCTCCATCTGTCTTTAGCAGGTTGAATGGATTTAAACACAAAGAGCATTTTTGACTTTAGCCATTTCTGGGAATAAAGTCGAATCAGATCAACTTCTAACTGGTACCTGGCAGATGGGGGTTCACCAGCCATCCAGTGCTGGAGCTAATCCTGCATGTCAGCTGAAGTACCTGTACACGTCAAAATATGACCAGACCACTGTAATAGATTTTGTGAATAATATAGTTTAATAAAGTCAAATCACTGGATATATACATTAAATAATGATGTTATTCCCTGGTCTTGCTGTTGTCCTGTAGTAGTAAAAAAAAACTTGCAATCAATCCTCCACCTACTAACATTTTGACCTAATCGAGATGAAAATAAACAGTACACGTGGCTGGTTCTATTTTTGTGCATGTTTCCGTTCTGACCAAGTTAATTGGCTCGTATTAACTGGAGTGTTACATTTGTTGGAGTACCTCTCTACCTCCACTCACCCCCGGGAATCTAGGACTCCACATTTACGAGTACTGGCCTAGAAACGTCACACGGGGCCCAAAATGAATTCTAGCACTGAAAATATTGGTCCCCTCACCTCCTCCCGGCTGCTAATAACTGCATGTGTAATAATCAGTGTGTACCTGCGTGGCTTTAAGTGCCCCTTGCCGTGTTTAGGATTGACCTGTCTGCCAGCACCTTGTGTCCAACGTGTGTGGCCTTAAAAGGCTCCTCGTGGCTGTGTGCTGTTCTGCCTGCTGGCAGCCGGTGTGTGGCGACAGGGACGGAGCCCCTGCCAACACGCGCCATCTGCCAACAGCGCTGCAAGGCTCCCTGTGAGGAGAGAAGAAAAAAACAACAGACCCCTCTGGGACACACACGCTGACAAATCCTGGTTTTCTGAGAGCGCGTTCGTCTCGTGGCTCCCGTTCATCAGCATGCGGCGACTGGAGAGGGTGGCGATGATAGAGGATGGCGTCTAACCCTGAGCAGCCTTAATGGTTTGATGATGGGTAGTAATGGCGGTAATAATTCAAGGTCACTCAAGAGGTTCAGGTGGGTGAGGATGATGATGACGATGATGCCAGACACAGCAGTGATGAGTCAGGTTGTCATTTACTGGACTCCAGCTCAAGACGAGCTGAGGTTATAAAACACTTCCTCTGATCTGCTATGAAGAGCTTGAAATGTTATAGTGGCTTGTTAGCGGTTAGAGTAAAGCATCCAGAGTCGTGGACAATTCGCTTCCCGCCAGCGGGGAGACAGAAAAAGATGAGCTTTTAATTACAGGCTTGTTTGCAGTTGTCGTTTATATCATCCAAACATGTCCCGCGGGGATCGTGTGCGCGTCTCTGATTCGTGCTCTCTGCGACTTCATCTGTCATCACAAACCACTCGACCAGGCCGTTGAGTCAGCAGACAGTAGTACAGTCTCGCCTCTGGCTCAAGTTTTTCAGTCCAGGTTGTGCAGAAACATTTTCTACTTGAAAAAGTCACAAATATGTAAGAAGATCCTGTGAACAACGAAGGACGGGAGACAGCAAGGCCGTCTGCGCTGGTGCCCCACGTATGCTGCAGCACCGCGGTGGAACATTTCAAAGCAAAGTTTCTGTCTGGTCTGATTTCCATGAGCGCCAAAAAGTCTGCCAACCACCTGCTGTAGCAATGACTCACGCCGTGCGCTCGCGATGTGAAGACTCTGCTGCCGTGTTATTCTGCATTAAACGTGCAGGAGTAGTTATGTTCATATTTTTGGCCCTTTCTGCTACAGTAGGAGTGGCTGGACGTGTGATTTCTGTGGAAGTCACGGCACAAAGCGAACATACGTTTGCCTTATTTTTACGTTTTCTAACGGTCTTCCAGCTCTGACCGACTGCGTTATGGGCGTCATTGTGTTTGTGGCCTTTAAGTCTAATAGGGAACTGCTCATCGTTGTAAAAAGCAGCCTTTCACAGGTCCACTTCCAGATGATCAACTCAAACATCCCCGAAGCAGACAAAGCCATCTGGATTGGCCTTTATAGGTTTGGGCACAGGTGACGGTGAAAGGCAGGGAGGAAGGAGCTGCCACTGCCAGATGGAACAGGGTCCATTAGTTAGATCTGAGGTCAGGCTTGCAACTGGAGTTTACAAAACCACAGGCTGTTGAGATGCTGAAGTCGTGCGATGATGAAACACACTCCCTTGCTTTGAATGCACCTGTGCCGTTGTCTTCCTCTCTCTGCTTAAGTGCAACGTGTCGCGTTTAGGCGTAATAGGTCGCGCTACGAGAGTTGTGGCACTTTTACACGCTACTGGTCCCAGGGCAGGTGTTGGGCTGTTTGGGTCATTAATCTAGCTACAGTTATCTGGGACGAGCAGCGTTTCTCAAATTACTTTTCGTTCAGCTGATTCTGCTGCATCGCGGCACAGACATACACTGACCACCGTGCTGCATTATGGAGTTTATGGGACAGCAAATGTTTACATTCAGCTTCTCATGCCGCACTACTAAACTAAGTACAGCGTGTGTTGGATAATTCATAAGAACCTTGACATTATGGAGCATCGTGTTATTTCTGTGTCGTGCCTCAAAGGCTCGTATCTATTAGCATGTGTTATAAGTAGATTATGAGGGATGGGGGTTGTTTACTCTTGTGCTGCTGTATCCTTTGTATTAATTTCACAATAATTACACCCACGGAGCCACCAGTTGAGGAACTATTTCAGTATGACTCATAACTAAGCTCCACTAGGGATATGTATTTTTAACACTGACACTTTTAGATGATGTGCACATCACAGGAAGAAGCTGCTTCCACTGTCACTGTCATGAAACCTTTTGTGTTTCTGATCGTCGTCTGTGTTGGGTTTCATAAATTCTGAATTTATTACTCTACTGCTTTTCTTGTACCTAATCTTGCAGGCAGGCCCGTGCACTGTGTCACACACACACACACACACACACACACACACACACACACGTCGATGCCCAAACAAGAGACGTCGCCAAGCCAAACGCCATCAAAGCGCGCCGAGCTGAGGTGGCTCCGCATGCTGATGCAGTGTCGCATTAGCATGCGACTGCAACTTTATCGATTTTGACTAGCCAAGCCCCGCAGCTGCTGTAGCGACGGTGTCTGTGCTTGTTTGATAATTCATCAGTGCCTGTGCTGTGAAATGAATGCAGGGCAGACCAGAGGCGGCTCAGCTCTGCGGTCGCTCTGCAGTGGGTGACTCAGCTGGAAGGCGAAGTGGGTCTCCCCCCCACCACCTCTTTCTGATCTCCCACATGCCTTTCAGTTCATTCATATTGTTTCTGCTTATGGTTCCATTCCTCTTTTTTCCTTGTCTTTTAAACCGATCACTGGGCTAATGTGGCTAAAACACCTGCAATATGTCATGCTGTGAATAAACGATGACCAGGGCCAACGATTCATGATGACATGATAAATTCTAATACCTCGTCTATATCGTTGTTTACTTTGTGTCTTGTAGAAGTTGACAAGTTGCAGAAACCAGCAGCCTATTAAATAATGAAACAGCAGAAATCCTAGAGGGTAAGGTGAGAGGACCGAGCAGACGGTTGAGAGACCTGGAGAAGCTATGAGACCAGGACATGAGAGCACAGTAAGAGCCTGACACATACAGAGATGGAGGACGAACAAAGAGGCCTGTTATCATGCTGTTGCTTTGTAATCCATACGCATCGGGCGGCCACGTGTCCCGCTGTCAATAAATTATATGGGGCGCTTGTCGGTGCTTGTCAGGCCACGGACAGGTGACTGTGTGTAGCAATCTGACTTCTAGAGTAAGGTTTCAACTGCTACAGGGCGCGACATTGTTTTGTTTTCTAAGGCTCCTAAGCTCATCGACAACACGCGTTTTAGGAACATGACTTTTACTTTTATACGTTTAGAAATATTGAATATTTGAGTTTAAGGAGTTTGAAGAGGCCGCAGAGAGCGACTAAGGAAAGGTGTGTTGCTGTTCTCAGCAGATACTGAGAAACTGCTGACCTTGAATAGACAGACTGTCAGACGGTGAAGGGGAATTCCCGACGCTGACTCTTACATCCTCCCCCGGCTGAGACGGAGGTAGTGTCACATGAGGCCTTGCGCATTTCTTTAATGAATGTCCAAAAACCCTGCCACAAGGCAACATGTAGTAGGCGGATGCGAGTCTGGAGAGGTGTTCATTATCCAAATGGACTACAGGCTGCTGAAGTTAGCGTCGACTTTATTTCCTCCAGGCTAATAAAAAGCTGCGAGTGTCTGAGTTGCTGAACCAGCTTGGTCAGTGTGTGGCCTTTTCCTGCCTTTCTGACTCATTTGCTTTGGTTCACCAAATAGAAAGGTGGAGAAAGTGCCCCTCCTACCCCCCGCTGGTGAAAGAGGAGCAGCAGGTGTGCTCCAATTACCACGATATCACACTGCTCCCTGGGAAAATGTATACCAGGATGTTGGAAAAAGGAGGCTCCAGATAACTGTAAAACTTCTAAATTGCCTGAAGGTGTGAATTTAAGTGTGAATCTGATGGTGCGTTATCCTGGTAAACGGCTACGGGCTGCGTCTTGCTTGGTGCAGCCCAGGACTCATTCCAGTCCCCTGCGACCATGCGCAGGAAAAGCTGGCGCGTTAAATTGATGGATGGATGGAGGGCTAACGTGAAATTGGCTCGAAATGCAAGCACATTGCGTCGCTGACTGCACGTTCTCACCTCAGATAAGACTGAACAAACGTGTCTCGTAGTAAAAAGGAGCTAAATCCCAGGTGGCTTATTTAGTTGTTGCTGTTCAAAGTCAAAGGCAGACGAGACAAAAATAGGCTGCACCTCTGGCTGGAAGCCATCCCATGATACGCTGTTCATCTCAGACACAAAGACAGACTGAGGTAAGTAAAGAGTGGTGCTGCACACACACAACCTGCAACGTGATACAATAATAGTAAATGTGATGAAAGCGCCACACGTTGAGGAATTAAGCTGTTGAAAGCAGGATACGCAGCTTTGTTCTGAAGGGCTGACAAATGAAAGGCAAATGGAAAATGGAACCGGGATGAAGAACAGATCAGCTTAATACCAGTGATACAGATCTGTCTCCAACACCAGGGAAGGAATGCAACAACAGAGACGAGGGGCGAAGAACAAATTACCTGAAGGGAGGAGAGGGTGACAGAGATGGAAAGAGATACAGGAAGCTATTTGAAGCTCGCCTTTGCTGGAACTGTCCACCATGGCAACCAAGGTGCCATGTTTGCTAGTAACAATGTGCGTCACACTGTCACACACCTTGTGAGAGAGTCGCACACACACACACTGACACAGATGCACGGGTTTGGTGACCAACACAAAGATAGTTTACTGTGTGGGGTGGGGCAGGATAGTGTGGTAGAATGTTTACACGGGGAGAAGTGTGTTCTGTGTGTTTTCTCTTGAATCCAGCAGACTGGCATCAATGTGGCCCCCGTGGGTCGATTCTGGGTTGGTGGTGGGCTGTGACATGTGTCCTGCAATACAAAACAAATCTCGTGTCATAAATAACAAGTTCACTGCAGCCAAATTAGTACACGTGCACTGCAGCTCCTCAAAATGCTGGAACATGCCGTGTTTGACAGGTATCAACGAATGGACTTTATTACACTTTATCCCAAAGCCGCCCTTCATCTATGATTTATCCTTGATTCTATTATCCATCATTTCCTTGACAAAGTGCATTTGATCAGTTGTGTCACACGTTCCACTTTTGCTGTATTAAGTCTAAAAAGGTTGTGAATCTTACACGGACTCTCTCATATTACTTAAAAACACAACATATCTGCAGATACAAGCAAAACGTGTAAATGAAATAGTTACTGTATGTGATGTGAAATTTGTTGAGGGTTGACATGTTCCTTAAATACTGTCAAGTCATTGCTTTAGGTGTGTAATCAAAGCTTGGTCCTACTCTAAGGTCACAAGCCATCGATGGAGCCAGGCTTATAAATGCAGTTGCCACGGAAACGTCTCTCACCTCAGTGTCTTCTCTTTTGTCTTCTTGCTGTGTTTGAACACTTCCCCACTGACGAACGTTTGAGGTTACTGTGTTTTGGTCTTTACTGTATGACTGTGGCATAATCTGAAGTCTCTGTAGAAAAGGCTGAGTAACGCGTTCTTTCATCGCCTTTATTTGTTTCAAAGCAAGTCATCGTGTGTGTGTGTGTGTGCGCATATGAGTTAGCTGAACTTTGAATCACACTCCATCTGTGACTTTTTTCACTAATAAGCAAGAGGCAAACGAAGACGAGAGACTTGCTGCATTTAGTCTACGTATAGTATTAGTGTGAGTGATCTGTTGCCTGGTTTTATGCCAGTTTGTAACCTGACTTATGAGATAGATGCTAATGCCAATAGGTTAGAGGAGAAAGTTAAGATAGACATTCTCACTTTTTTGTGACTCAGAACAAGGATTTTATGCTTTAAGCTCGAGGACTTGCGTAATAAAAATTACATGGGAAATCAAATCAAACATCTTTGGTGATGATCCTCCTGCAGCATTAAAAACAGGCTTTTCTGCACATTTGGTGTAGAGTTCTCAGAAATAACTGCTGAAGGTGGAATGAGTACACAAAACACCTTCATTTCTCACCTGTCCTGTTTTAACCGTTCTCTGATGGCTTCAGCCAGCGCATGTGCGTCAGCCGAATAATGCACCGAGTGTCTTTGGACATCAGGACTGGGGTTTGTGGGAGGAGGTAACACTCTCAAAACACCTTGCGGTCCAAGCACTGGATTGACACACTGTTAAATGATGCTTGGCTTGTTTTTGAGTTGGTGGCTTTAATGAAAGAGAGTTTTCTCAATTGAAAATATATATAAATGAAGTTTTGTCTGTTTTGTCCATATGAATTGTATGAAGGAATAATTTCCTGAGCCCACCATGAAGTCAAATCAATGAAAAGCATCAGGAGTCAAGGGCATTCGAACATGTTACTACGCACTTTTATTGTGTTTGCTAAATGCTATTTGATACACGCAGTCTCAAGTGTCAAGCTGCACATGAGTCAGAAGTGGCGGCGTTTTGTTGTTGTTCTCCGTTCCGTGTGCTGATTTCCAAACCAAAGGCTGTGCGTCTCAAGTCTCCTCTGTGGTGGCGCGCTGTGCGATCTGACCCTGTGGGCGTTCAGTCGGCCTGTAGAGCCAAGCAGACGGAGCCCTCTGAAGGAAGCGGCCGGGTAATATCAGACTCCTGTGTGTTCTCAGTTCACAGTAAATTAATGTTGAGGATAAGTTGTCGAAGGCCTGCAAATTTGCAAACAGTAAATGTGTTTCTGGAAAGGAAGCAACCGTAACACGTTTATATACTCAGCTTCTGAGAAACGTGCTATACATCATTAGATTAATTTACTAATTGTCATTGTTTGGCAGTTGTCACAATGACTGGGGGCCATAGAGCATCCGTGAAAGGTGACCTGTGTGTGGTGGTACGAGGGTGAATGTTTCCTCTCAGGGAGCATGTTTGGAATTTGTAATCATTTTGTTCTGATTGCTGTATCTGATCTGGGCTCTAATTGCAACAACCTGGGAAGGATTTGGCACCGCTGCAAATATTCACCTCCTCAGAATGAGGATTATTTTTAAAAGGGCTGAAGCACATTTTCTGTCTCATCGTATTTGCTAAAAGTGCTAAGCTGCAGCACCTGAGGAGGGATTGGAAAGAGCAGGGACGGTGGTTTTTCGGTGGCCACCCTGAGTTGCTGCTCTACTGAAGCCAGGCGTGGTTAGAAAGGAACGGATGGAGAGATTATGCCAGTGATTTTCTCAAGTTGTCCTTTGATGATGCACAGTGGGATTCCAGGAAGGAACTGTCCTCTGTGTTGGCTGCTTCCTGGTCGGTAACACAGGGTTTTATTCTGCCAGTCACACTACAGCTCATTGTGTTCAGCCTTGCGGAAAACGGTAAATGAGGACAAGGGGACCAAGATGATGACAATGACGTCATCCAGTTTGAAAGGTCTCATCAGCCCTTTGTGCTGCCGCCGTCACTCCTGGAGTTGATATGTGGCGAGAAAGGAAAAGTCGGAACCCGGATCGTTTTAGTGAGGGTGTGGTTGTTGGTGATGTGTCACTTAAAACACAGCATGTTTTCGCTTATATCTACTGAGGTGCAGGCGGATGGTATGTTTTGCCTTTACTCTCTGTGACTGCTCCTCATCACACACACAGACGTTTTCACACGTCAGCGCATTAAAAAGTACCAGGTCGCACCAGTTTCTCTCCATGCGTAGTACCTAATGCAACTGTCCCTGCCCTACCTGCTGTTGATCACCTGGGCCAGGTGTGTGAAGCCACCAGCTGCGTTCGAGGGCCGCAGGCGTTATCGGTCCGCGCGCGCTCAGCCGACGTTCCGCGCGGCTCGCTCCTGTTTGCAGACGCCAACACTGCGTCAAGCTCCAGTAAGACAATAATGTGATGCAAAAATGCCATTTATACAGCTGTTGTAATTCCCATATCTGAGGAAATAATTGTTTAATCGTGTAATTTCACCTTTAAGGGTTCAGCTGAGAAGGATTAGGGTAATGGCATAGGGAGCAGGGCCATCGTCTTTTCTACATAGTGGAGGAATTCGATTTATACAGAGACGGAGGAGGAGGGAGAATAAGAACAGCAAGACAGGCACCTACTGATCTCATATTCTGCCTCTATCTTAAAATCGAGCATGGCAGCTCAGAGATGAGGACGTATTATCTCTGGTATTATCTGCCTCCTCCTTTTCATGCCCGCATCATTTTTCTCCGACCGTCATCGCAGGCTTCTCTTCTCTGTCAGAATTAGATTTCCGTGGCAACTCAGTGATGACCTCACCTGTGATGCAGGAGAGAACGTAGAGATGAGCAGATGTGTGGTCCAGACAGTTATCAAGAGAAACACACCTGCACTCAAGACAATCAGCCTTATTTTACTACAGCGCCACAATCACTGTCACCGAGTTTATGGAATTGACATGTGGCCAGGAGAGTTTTTCCAAACACAGTCCTCCCCAGTGGCGCTCAGTAGCGTGTGTCACTCCGCATGTAGTCACACATGTATCTGTGGAATATTATTGAAGGATATTATACAACGACCATCGCTGATGAAATGAAATTTTGGTTCTGGGTCTTTCTCCTGTTCTTGCACTGTGCTACTTTAGTGACGACGTGGTTTAAATGCAGAACCTCTCTGAAATCCATTCTTTCTCTGTCTGCCCTCCTCAACTCTGTCCATCTGATGCTTTGTCTCTTCCTCTCTTTGCAGGGTTTAGATTTAAATAGCATCGACTCTGTTGTTTGATCCTGATTTAACGTGACTGCACGTGTGTTCGTATGAGAGACGCAGCTTTCATGGCAAAGGTGATGTCGTGCCTGTCAGGTTCTGTCAGACACATCTCGGGCGCTGCTTGCAGTCTTTGATTGTGGCACATGGAAACAAAGGCATTTTGCTAAAGTTAGTCTTTTGTTTGTTACTTTTTTGGTTTTCTTATCTGCAGTGCGGTATCGATTGAAGTCACAAGGACAAGGCAGAGGAGATTTGACAGGCTGCTCTTTAGCTGTCACATAGACGTAAAATCAAATAAAGACTACAGACCAAACTGATGCTGCGTCTGCAACCTCTCTTTGAGCTGAATTACAGCGAGTTCAGCGAGGTGCTTGATTTGGTATTTAAAGCAAAGCCTCGTCCTGACATAGTTGATGGCAGCTCACTGGGCTTTTGCTGCTTTACAGCTTCACAACCGTTAAGATTAGCTTTTTGCACCAGACGTGAAAGAACATTTGAAGGAGCCGTCTGTCAGGCAGGTCCTCTGCTGGCGCTTCTTGCACACCACATCCTGTAACAGGGAACTTCATGGCCCGTCTTCACTGACACCAGGCTGCAGACAGTAGATTCACAGCGCCACCCTGTGGACACAAGCCAGGACAGAAATAGCTCCCCCTCATGTTTACAGAGGGCTTCTGATACGAGTGTGTGAATGGTTCAAACTCTCCATACAATAGCCCAGGGGAGAACACTGTAGTGTGATTTCACTGAGGTTTTTAATCCTACGTGCTTCACATACTGTAATGAGAACCTTCTCATAAACACAGTCAACTATTCATTCCCCTGTTTTCCACTGCAAGAGACTCAGTCAGTTTAATTAAATTCAACTTTGGCTTATTTTTAAAAAGTGCATGATATTTGACCTTTTAATTAAATAAGTATAACAACTACAGCTGTGGTCACGTTTACAGCTCTGAACTGTGAAGTAGGGTTGAGTGGGATTGAAGGAGCTGGTTCTGTAACTTCTTTTCTGTGGTAAACGCTCTGGAGGTCATTATGAAGGAATGCCACTGCTATTGTCACGCTGGATGCATATAACCCTGTGGCTGCGGCATCTTCCGCTCGTCTTTGTGTCGTATGAAGCTGTAGTGTGGGAACATAATGGTGAGACCCCCCTGGCGTTTTTTTTTACTTCTGGAGTGCTTATGTCATGTGTCATCGCATCCAGATGAATTACGGGGAAGCTTACTGTACCTGTCCTGTCTGGAAGACAGAAACTTGAAAAGGTCTTCGATAAATTAAAGTCACTCTTGCAGACAGTGCTGCATTTTTCTGACAGACGCGTCATAATAATGTTTGACAGTAAAATAAATGACAATAAACAGACATTACTAACGATAGAATTTTTAATTACACCATAAACAGCCAACGTGTTTAATTTATTAAGTCATTTTAATCTACCTTTCATCACAAAGCTGTTGCGGTGGTGCAGTTATGAGGCTTGGCTGTCGTCACTGTGGCCTCCTGTGATGGCACCAGATGCCACCTCCTTTCTCACACGGACAGATAAGGTAGACCTGGGTTCCTAGATCAGCGCTGAAGGAACGCTGCACCTTTTCTTTAGCAGGGTTCACAGTGTGATGCACTCCAAGCATCAGGACCTGTCCAAGGCGTTAATGACGTGGTAGTTGCGCATTTGGAACATTTTGGTGCCGTATTTAGCCATTTAGGTTTTTTGTCGATCGCCTTGTTAATGGTTTATTACTAGTTCTTAACCAAAAGGTCACGCGGTGTGACTCCAGTCCATTCACTCCACTCCAGAATTTGACTGCACCTCCTTTCTGTGCTGGGCTAAGCTGAAGGAAACACACACACTCTGTGGGGAGGAACTAGAGCCTGTGACGAAGTCCACACACAGAGAGAGAGCGAGTCAGAGTGTGAAGGGCTTAGAGGGTTCAGTGATGTGGCGTATGGACTGCTGCTTGTGTTGCTGTGTGTGATGTGAGTCAAGTGTGTGGCTCCAGGTGTTTGTTTACCTGTCTGCTGCTGTTGCTGGTGCAGAGGAGGGCATGTGTGATGGATCGGCTCCTGTCTAACTTTGAAAGAGGTTTTACAGGTAGCAGTCATATTGACTGCACAGCCTAAATGATGTTTATTATGGGAGACTTACGTGTGTGCTGATGCTCGTCTTGTAGTCATATGCAAGTGTGTGTGTGTGTGTGTGTGTGTGTTACTTATTAATAATGCTGCTGACTTGTAGGATCTGTGTGATGATGTGTGACGTGAGTGTCAAAGGCAGCGTTAGGACTCTGGGAGCGTTCTAGTTTGTGTTTGTGGTTACACGTGTGATCGCGCGGTGGTATGCGCAGGGCAGTGTGTGCATGAGTGAGTGTGTCGGGGCGATGTACCGGCGTTCACCCTGTGCCAGAGGAAGGGTTCATTTCGACTTCAGTGAGGAAGTCATCAGGAAACTTCACGCCGCCAACCACAGCCATGCTCCCAGGTCAGGACGCACACACACATATGCTGACACACGGTCCTTTCCTTCTGATGTTGTCCTTGTCCCGACCTGCCACTGTCAAGCTGCCCTTTCTTCCATTTTACGACTTACTTCATTAAAGTCTTCGTTAGTGTTGTAGTGTTTGTTGTAGGACTCCTTGAGCTCCTCCCATTGCTGAATCTGGTCTATGTGTAGTCTTACTTCCTTTTTCCTATATGTTAAGCAACCCTCTGGTGCGTCTCTCATCTTTATACTGTAGTAACACTTGGAATGTGGGTAAATGTTTGGGAGACAAAACCCACTAATGTCCGTTTAATGGTTGTGGGGGTTTAGCAGTTTTGCAAAGTAATGGTTTGATAAAGCTGCTGTGTGTGCAGTTAAGAGACAGTCTTGTCATTTGACAGTCAAATAAATGTTGAGATCAATTTGTTTATTACCAGGTTTTTTTTGTCACGTTGTGAATCATCCAGACTGGCACAGAAACAACCAGATGAACCCGAAGGATGTAGCTTAAAAATTCAAATGATGAAACAGCCTTTAGCAACTGGCGAAGAAGGCGTATCTCACATGTCCAGTTACCTCCCAACCACCAAAGTGTTTGACTTGTTCCACGCAGAACCTGAACCAGAACCAGAACCAACACATTTACTGTAAACAGGTGGCCCCAAGCTGGAGCAGGTGTTGTCCACAGGGTGAGGAAAGGAAAACATTTCTGACTAATGAGACACGCACGTCTTTTTCTCTGTGCGTTCAAAAAAAGTCTACAAAAGTATTCATTTAGAAAAGTCTTAGATAGACTCATGTTGTGCAGCAGTGAGCCAGAGTTTATGGTATTAAAAGGTCAAAACAAAAAAAAGAACATAACATTTTTCACTAACTCCCTCAAAACTCAACCAAACCAAAATTCAATACAACATACAGCAGTAAATAACAAGTCCGATGTAATTGTTTGTACATACTATAAACCCGTGGTGGAAGTCCAGGCTGCTCCGTATGGCCACGGTATCATTTGTCTTATCTCTAACGGTTCGTTTTCATATTTGGTCAGTTGTGGTAAAACGTGCAGTAAAAACATTATGACACAGTCTCCCCCTGACTGCAAGAGAAGGACTTGTTGTTGTTCACTGGAACTGTACAGTAGAAGTATCTGTTCTACACAGGTACTAAGTATTGGCTCACTTCATATTTCTTGAAATCTAGCTAATTGTGGAACTAAAGTGAGACATGGTCTGCAGATGGAATGATGTGAAAGGCAAAGACTGTTTTCAATGCTGGAGTCAGAGGAGAAATAAACCAGTGTGAAAACTAGGCTGGGTCTCTTCCCAGGAGGATTGTGGGTATTCTTGCCCAGCCAGGGGCACATCACGCTGCTCATGCAAACTTTTAGGGGACACCATGAAATAAAACAGGGCAGCTAAACAATAATGTGAAGTACTTCCACAATCCACAATATAACATGTCAGTTTACATAAGGTCTGGAAACGCTGGTTATCCACCTCTGGCCGGGTGGGCTCCTCCTCTACGACTGAGGGTTTCCTGTGGAAAGTACTGGACTGTACTTAGGAAAGCAGAAGTACACAGGTGGTTACTGTACTGAGTTGCTGTTTGCGTGCCTCTACAGGTAGACCAGCTCCACAGGAGCCGTGGCATAAGTACACATCCGCCGCCTCCTCACACTGGCGTGAGCTCTGTGAGTGCTGCAGTGTTATTGTTGTATGTACATGGCATACACAGCATACACGGACACATTCAGCTCCCTTGTGCCGTTTATGGTATGTGGGTGTGCGCACACATTTGCTTGCAGACTGTATATCTCCCATGCGTGCGCCGTTTCTCACATGTCCGGCTAGACCAGATAATCTCCCGCGGAGATGAGCTTAAGCAAATATTTGGACAATGACCCGGATTCCTATGGCATAAAAACAAAGGTGCATTGTACATTTTACTTGTACAGAGGGTTCTCCTGGGGGCTGGGTCTATTTTTTATGACAGCTTGTCCTGCATCAGCGCGTAGTCCCACCTCCCAGGTTTGGCGAAGGCCTCTATGCTGTTCTGCACATCTGGAGCCTTCCCGTGCACATGTAACATGATTGTAATTAGTCACCAGGCCAAAGCGATGCGTCTTAAATAGGGATTTGGAGTCACAGCTGTTGGCGAAATTATCCAAAATGTCATCTACAACCACAAGAATGCTCTGTGCTGTGTAGTCTCACAACAGCTGAACCCGAGGCTGCTTCTGAGCTTTACCTTTCACTACACGATAAATAGCTGTCAGCATTTAAAACCAGATTTCTTTTCAGTTTGTGACCCATTTTCCTTTTCAGGCATGACTTTGAATAGCAGGGTTTTGTGCTTGCTTGCCCATGGGTGGGGTGCAGCGCTGCGCTGCAGAGTTTGTGGTTCAGCTGTATTTTTATTTGTGGTGCACTTTACTCACAGTATTATATGCTGTTATGGAGATGGGCGCGCAGACAATGTGGCAGGGACTCAGAAGCCTGTCTTGGTTGGGTGGTTGGGGCTTTTGACATTTGAGTGACTGGCTAAAGCTAAAATTAGATGCCACAGTTTTGATGTGGGATTCGTAATAATGATTATGACAATTAAGATAATAAGAAGGGGGATAAATGACGAATGCCTGGGAGGACCACAAAAATGCTGGTGACTAATGATGATGATGGTTTATGGGTTAATCAGGAACAATGCTTAATTACGCTGTCATGAAATAATAAAGTTTATTGTAGTAGCAGTTTCGGGCATCATAAGGAGAAGTCGGGGACGGCGACCAGACCAGGGACTGTAATGGAAAAGCGATGCCACGGCCCAGTGTTTTAGGAAGCGACGTCCTTTTCCTACTTTTCTGTCCGTCTTTCCAGTCACGTCTTGCGTCTCCCTCCCACTTGAAACCGAACTGAATTTCCTGGCATTTAGCTCATATTCGTCGACCTCTGCTCTGTCACTTTGCCCGCTTTCAGACACGCATGCAAACAAACGCATGTGTGAACACAAGCTGCCCCTGTTCACCTTCGCCGTCATCTTCTGCTTTGCGTGGCCTCATGTGGAATGAGGGCTCAGTATCTGGGCTGTAAGTGACCGTGAGTAGGAGCATGTGCTGAATGAATTGCGCATGGATAATGACTTGGCGCAAGCCCTTGTTACGTTTGTGGTTCTGTTGGTTTTGTCTCTCTTTATTTCAGTTTGATCACAAACTTCATAGGTCAGAGGACACATTTGATTCGCAGCATGGTTTAGTCTTGATGTAATGTCTGCTTAGGCCCATCAGTGGTTTATGTTTTTATTAGTGTGGGCTGCAGGGCAGGAATGGACTCCTCATGTGATACTGCTTAACGATGTGTGGTGCTGTTTTGGGCCATGTGGGAAACAAAATACAAACCAAAGCAAAGTTTTTTATGAGATTAGCATTGTAAACAAAAATTCCCTCAGAGTCAGTTTTTGAAGACGCTCTGAGTGAAAGTTGAGGTCAGTCCTGAATAATAGGGCAAGAAAGTGACTGTAAGCTTTGCTGCAGAGGAGTTTTACCATTTCGCATTTGCAACGTCTGCTCTGACATGTGCGTGTTTAGACTAGCTCAGGTAATGAAGCTATTTTAGGCCCTTCTGCTGCAGACTCATCGGTGGAACATCACATTCTGCCTCTATTCTTGCCCTCTCTGATGGGATCGTTCAGTCAGTCCTTCTGGGGCATTTCAGAGCTTTGGCACATTTCACAGAGACGACTGGCTCAGACAGAGACGCTTTGTTGTTTGGATGTGTAGCTTGTCCCAGGCATCAGTTGATTAGTGATTTAACAACAGAACAAATCTGATTCAAGTGCTGAAGAAATAATATTTAAAGCTTGGCTGCTAGTTGAACAAACAGGAGGTGTTACCATAGCATCTCTGTTTTCTCAACCTGGCAGACTAATGGAAGCTGGTTTCCCATCACAATAACACAAGGAAGGAAGAGAAGAGATTAATTCTTGTGTGACTCTGACTCCGCTTCAGAAAGTGTCTGGAGACACTAATAGTTTTCATAATCTCACTAAGCAGGAAGAATTAGTCAAAATATGTGTACGAACAGTGTTAATACTTACTGGTAGAGCGTGTTGCAATGATTTGTGGGAAGTTTGAAACATTACTGGATCTGGAAAGTTTTTCTGACTTCATCATGTTTATTCTTCTTGTACTTATTTCAAACTGGATTACACAGTTAGGATCGCACTGAATATACAATATCAATAACTGACATTCAGCTTCACAGGTATTACTCTAACTCATTACAGCAAGTCCTTCTCTTGCAGCTTCTCGTGTTTGTCACATCTTCAGGACGTCTACTTCAGGTGCTACCAGCTCATATGCCACAATATTGATGCAGCATCTGACATTTTAAATCGTGACGAGTGTTTGCATCTCACAGCACGAATAAATTTCAAGTTTGCGATTTCTAAATGGACTTCAGACCGAGACACACAACATTTTATTACTGTGCATAGATCCAGGTATGATCCAGCTTCAGTCAGATGACGGATGGTTTGAAACGTTCCTTAGTCTGAGTTGGATGAAAACCTCCAACGAGTCTAGTTGCCATGACTCAGCTTGGTTTGATGCATTGATGGTTAAAAATCCATCGCTGAATCAACGGCGGATACTGAGCTCCCCCACTCTACCAGTAAAGAGTTACTCTGCCAGTGGCTGCTGTCTGCCTGAAACAACTCTATTGTCTCTCATCTGGGAAGTGGAGTCATTTCCCAGAATTCCATGCATGTTGGCCACCTTTGCTGTTGCTGGCTGTTGTTGGTGTCGCTCTGCTTTTTGTTACTCTGGATGTTGTGGCTGTTTAACCAAAACCTCCTGCTTTGATTTCTAATAAATATTTAGCGAAAAACACACAGTGACAGTTTATGCTTCAATATATTTGTATTTAATATTTCAGCACACTAAGTCCAGATGTGCTCTCACACTGTCTACTGGATCTGTATGAGTTGCTCCTAATTGTAAGAAAAAAGTTGAGTCTAGATCCTAGAAAAGATAAAGAGTATTCATGGAGCATCTTAGCACTTTAAATAAGACCTA
Source organism: Macropodus opercularis (assembly GCA_030770545.1). NCBI lineage: Eukaryota > Metazoa > Chordata > Actinopteri > Anabantiformes > Osphronemidae > Macropodus > Macropodus opercularis. The sequence goes on from CM061092.1 coordinate 7,498,078, forward strand.
ACGTGACAAACTGTTAAGAGAAGGGAGACGGAAGAAGCAACAACTTGACATGACCTCATCATGAAGTTAAGAAGAAGCTGACAGCGTCTTAGTTCCAAGTTTCATTTAGCGTCACTTTAGTAGTCAAGTGTGGTTAGAAATTGTGTTTATGCAGAAATCCATGCAGAAATGTCCAGTTTGCTCAGTCAGAAGAGGAACGAACGAGAAATCTTCACTTTATATCTATATGTCGTCCTTCCAGCCGGTCCATCGGTCACTCAGTCCGCTCAGTGTGCTCGTCAGACATGCAGCTGGATCATGGGAAAGGAATGTGGTGTCACCATAACCAGCCATTCTGGGGTCAGAGGGGGCACTTCCTGATTGCTTTTCTGAAACATAACACCAAAAACACAACTGACTGCGCCTGTGTCATAATGATCATACGCTATTAGAAAATGTGTCCGTTGTTAGGTTGCTCCCACGGATCCACGCCCTCTGCAGGTGTCTGGAAGGTTACAGGCGACCCCATAGTCATCATGTTAAAATATGAAAGCACCGCTGTGCGTCAGGAGACCTGGTGAAGCTTTGATCCATTTGGCCTTTTCATGCATCTCTCGGTAGTTTGGATAAACAGTTCCCGTCCTCATCCTGCCTCGGATCAGAAGGACGGCTTCTGTCTCACTATATGCATGTATGCAATAAATATGTGAGGTTCGAGGACAGGGGTCGTCAGTATTTGGTTGATGGAGTTCAAAGATAAAACACGAGTGAGAATAGTTTCCCATACGAAAGCACTAAGTCCCTAAACCAGCAAAGACCCTGTTTCGTTCGCAGGGGTCTTTGTTCCCATGCTCGCTCTGAGTTGTTGTTTGAAGGGTAAATGCTTGGATATCCCTTCTTTGTCCAGTTGAGTAGACCAGTGTAAAAACACAGCCTAGCGATAAAGGACACTATTTATCACCTCGAACAAATCGCTGAGCACAACAATAAAAGCGCAGAAACCAAAGCATAACCTACTGATAAGGTTCCACTGTATGTTGCATGTGTAGATTACATTCAGTAGGATTCACACTTATGCTGCTGTGTACTGCGGTGCATCATGGGTAATATAGTTTACTAGGGCATGTTTTCTTCACTGGAAATGTTTTTATAGTTTATTGTTTCTTCACGCGCTTTTTTCTCGCCCTCTTCAGCTTCTTATCATACTCACAGCTGCAGGTCCGTCCTAGCAGTCTATTCCATCTAACATGACTCACAGGACTGTAAAGACAAGCATGTGACTCAGATCAGTTAAGGAACTGAGGCCGTGCTTTAGCAGTAAATGAACATATGCAAAACATACGCAGAGCTGTCTCGCTCGCTCCCTGATGGTTCAACTTCCATTTTTTATGTTTTTATTCTGCTTTTTTATTTCTGCATGTGCCACTTCTTTCATGTGTCTCTCACCCTTCTGTCAGAAACGTAAATGCATAGAAAATCCTGCCTAAGAATACAGAATGTGGTTCCTTCATGAAAGCCTTTTTCTGACAGATGTTGTGTCCTGGAGGCATTTCCTGGCCCTGTGAAAGCATCCGTTTTCTCCTTGTGTGTGTCAACGTCCTCTGTAACATTAATGTTGTAGAAGGTTTTTGTCTTCCACAGACTATACAAACGTGTGTGTGTGTGTGTGTGTGTTGCGGTTGACTAAACTCGTTTGCACTGGTCCCTAAATTGGTCATCACACGTGATCATAACACACAAAGCATTGGATTGACCTGAGGCCAGAGCAGTCGAGCATTTAATGCGCAGTGCACACATTCGTGTGTATGCACGCAGAAGACATTCTTGTCATTTACCTTTTCTGTTCGCCCGTCGTGTTTGCTTATAATGCCAGTCCACCGCTGCGTGTTTAAATCTGCACCTACTGGAGCTCTGGCGTCATCAATAGAAGCAGAATTGAAGCATAGAAGAAGAATAGCGTATGTTATTAAACAGTGTCCATTGAATCTTGTTACCTTCTCACCACTTAAATAATAATAATTTATCGTTTGTGGCTTGTACACTTTAAATGCTTCTTTTAAAGTATTGTCACATATTCCCTCTACAGCCCAGTTTAGTGAAAGCAACAAATCGTCAACCTGCGAATGAGAATGCAGCTGCATCTGCAGTGAGGAAATCCTCCTCCATAGATGAACCGATGTATTTTACATTCCAGGTTTCATTGTAATAAACAGTGACACAAGATAAATACACAGTATTACCAAACACTCCAATCAAATGTCTGTGACGTTTCCACAAACACTGGAAATCTAGCTGGAAAATCATCGGAAATAAATCTAATAAAAATAAATTCACTTCAGTGTGTGTGTGTGTGTGTGTGTGTGTGTGTGTGTGTGTGTAAGAGAGAGAGGCTTTAGTACGAGCAGCACTCCTCCTGCTGGTGTGTGTCTAATATGCAGGAGAACAGGACGCTGTAATAAAACGTCTGACTTTGAAACTCTGACTTCTGCTGAAAATGCAAGAAATGAAATGTCAGCCACTGTTTCTGTAATATGAAGGTTGTCCATCTGGAGGAGTAGACATCCATGTGCGTGGTGCTGATAGCCTTTCCCATGCTTCTCCTCCTCAGTGACATTTTAATGAGATCCTCCTCTTTCCCTCATTCTCCCCGTCCGTCCGTCCGTCCGTCTCGGCTTTAATAACTTTAGTGAGCGAACACTGTGCTCTCTAGCGTGTCACTCTGACCTTTCTTGGCCGGTCACGATAAGAGTGTTCCTATTGTACGTGGTCACATGGGAGTTAAGACACTGTTTACAATGCACATGACTTCATTTCTTATTCCCTCACTTTTCCTATTGATTAAACGCTTTGTCTGTTTGTCTGTTTTCAGCTTTGACGTGGAAAATGGACCATCTGCCAGCTGCAGCCCTCTGGACCCCCAGGCCTCCCCTGGCTCCGGTCTGGTTCTCCACACCAACTTTCCCGGCCATAACCAGCGCAGAGAGTCCTTCCTCTACCGCTCTGACAGCGACTACGACCTGTCACCAAAGTCCATGTCGCGAAACTCCTCCATCGCCTCTGAACTGTGAGCAAAACACACAGACTCGCGAGCAGCCAAGCACACGCAGCCAGTTGTCGGAGTATAACTACTGTCAGCATTCCTGTCAACAAATATGGGTGAACTTCTACAAGTTTCATTCAGCTGAAATGTCCAAGCCAACCTGAGCAGCCAAATATTGTGACTTGAGCTGTTGTTTGATCGTGATCTTTGCATCACCTGATATATGCAGTGGATCACGTCTGAGCACATCTCTAACCACATGTCTGTGTGTTTCCAGACACGGTGATGACCTGATCGTAACGCCTTTTGCTCAGGTACATATCTCATACAAGTAATTATTTCCACTGTGCGTGTGTGCGCGTGCAAACAAACCTTTATTTTTTAACGATCCACGGGGGTAAGACCAGCCGCTGATGCACTTCTTGTTCTCATTGTCTAAGATGGTTATGTATGCCTCTGACTCGGTGTTTGCTGGAAACGATGCTTTTGTGCGCTGTAGAAGAATATAAATGTTTGCACAGTACTGTTCTGACTCACATTCATCGCCCTGTGGAGCTCAGGCTCATTTACCGACCTTTCGTTTCTTCCCCTCCTTCCCGCTGTGCGTCTAGGTTCTGGCGAGCCTTCGAAGTGTAAGGAATAACTTCACCGTACTGACCAATGTCCAGTGTGCCTCCAGCAAGTAAGTGTAACTCAAAATGGATCACTTCATACTTTTAAATACGCTTAAGACACTATTGTCACCACTTCGACATCCCTAAACACTGTAGAGTTAAAGTCAAAGATTATAGACGAAAGACAAGCAGACGATGCAGTACGCGGAGGCTGCAGTTTCTTCAGTCTACCACCAGGGGGTGGTATTGGTCTTTAAATGTCCTGCTATGTGATGTGATCCTGTTGCCACAGCTGCTTTCATCATTCAGAGCTGAGCTGCCAAGGCAAAAACAAACACACATAAATTCCTTCTAATGGAGTTTATAACATTTTAAAGTGGTGACTTATGAGTAAGGGGAATGTAAAGCATCACAGCAATGTCATAATAAATTCCTTGTTCCTCATTAGAATAGCTTCCCTGCTTGTCACGTTGTTAAATGCTCCAGAAAGAGTTGGTGTATTGTGGGGAAGCACGACTCTCACAGCTGGAATGCTCTCGTTGGCACTGTATGGATTTAAAACATTTGCTCCCCCTGCCACTGGATCATATCTTCCTATTTCTTTGGAAATTGTAAAAAGCTTTCGATGGCACAAGACAAAAAGAAAATGTTCTGTTTGTTGTTTTGTTCTTCTCGCGTCTTCAGTGATGATGTTCAGTGCAGAGCGTTCAAACTCCTCATGAAAGGACTGTATCCGCCGTCTCGTGTGTTCATGTAGTTGTGCAAAAATAGTCCAAAACTTCAATAGAAGCGATGAAAGTATCAGGGTTCAGAGCTGCAGCAGTCACCTTCAGCATCACACCCCCCGTGGAGGTGAGACTGCAGATGGAAATATTTATATAGGGCCCCATCCATTCTGTCCTCACTGCATATGTACTATATATATATATATATATGAGCGTGTGTTTGTACAGAGCTCTCTCCACAGATTGTACCAACAGCCCGTGTGCTGCGCAGACTAGCTAAAGCCTGTCTGACCTACATTCAGCCTTAACACAATGCACACACACATGCGTTACACCACTGTAAGTATGCATCGATCGACATGCATAAGCTATACTGAATAATTCTCCGCTGAGCAGCAGCGCGAGTTCGCTGTCGGCCTCCCACTCTCCAGCTGTCACACAACAAACGGGTCCCGCTCAGGCTTCGTCCCTTCAGTACATTTGTTGATTTGGGGCCGAGCAGAGAACATGCAGCAGTGTCGCATGCCACGATATTTATAGCTTATGCTGGTCGGACTCACCTGTCTCTGGATAAAACTGGTTTAATAAAATCACACTGTTTGACGAATAAACACACACAGGCTCAGCACGGTAAATACATGCAGAATTGATTTTCCTATCTCCCCTTTTCCCCCCTGGTCCTGATGAGCTAAGGCTCTGCTCGTTTTCCAAGTTGCACTAACAGCTTCCGATTGGCTGAACACCCTCTGGACAGGTCCGTGGGAGAAAGCTGACCTGAACGGGCCTCTAAAAGAGAATAAAAGTGTCAAATGTATTCATTATGTACAGTAACATCGTCTTTGCTTTCCGTCTTTCAGGAGATCTCCTGCGGCAACGACTCAGCCTCCGATCACCAGAGTTTGTCTTCCAGGTAAGACCCTCACAGGAACGTCCTGTCCCGTTTTTAACGCTCTCTCCTCTTCCCCGCTTCTCTCTGCTCTCGCTCTTCCCAAGAACTGGCCTACGTGACAGTTTTCACTTTTTTCCCCTCGACCCGTCTCCATGTCTAACACTGTAGTCCAGACTGTTTTGTCATCAGACTCATTAACGTTGTTGACGTGCACAATTGCAGAAAACCTCTGCTTCTTCTCTCATCACGTTTGATTGTTAAGTGCTGTTCTGTACGTGTGTGTGTGCGACCAATGAGAGGCAGCGTGAATGTGTGCACAAGGCGACTCTGAGTGCTATACGTACACAGTGAGTGTGTGTGAGTGTGTGTACTGTAGATCTGTATCTTTCTAAATGATTCTTACATATGGTTGAGATGTGTTTAGAATAAAGGGTTTTTGCAGATTATATTCTTAAAATTGTAAGTTTTAGTTTGGACAGGTGCACAACCACGTACCTTGTCACTATGGCAACGTGTCATACTCGTCATCTTTTATCTGATTTGTTGGATTGGGCTACTCGCTGATAAATGTTTCAGGTCAAATGCAGAAATACAGATCACTTAAAGAGTCCCCAAACTTTCAAGCACTACTTTGGGACAAATGCTTGTTGACTGGTTGAAATACTCTATTTGTCAGTAATATTAGTAACAAGCTGCTCAGAAAAGGCTTACTGTGTATTTTACTGATACTTTAGAATCTCACCAAATGATGTTGATGATATTATCCGATATTCAATCGCAGATGCACTGCTTGTGAAAGACTGTTGATGAAAGGATAAAATAACAGATGCTAACCCCTGCAGATGTGCCCACACAGCGATACGAGTTGTTTTTTAGAACAAAACTGTGAAACTAACCATCAAACAGTCAACACGTTCAGCACGAAACCGACTTGGGTCAGACGTGACATCAGAGTAGTAGTAGTGAAAATGAAGTGAAGAGCAGCACGGTTTGATGTCTGCACGTTTTATCTGTGCACACACACATTAGTTTCCAAGAAGAAACGTTATGGGATGGTTCTAATTTATACTATAAGCAATGTATGCGTGTGCACGTTAACACAATAATGTGTAATGTGTGTGACAGTGCAGAGCTGTTCAGCTTTCCAGTTGTAGACTGACAAGGTGTAAGATTGTTTATTGTCTCATATATTCGCCGCTGTGACTGTGCGTGTGCTGTGGGGAGGTGTTCCTGTGGTTCTGATTGACGTCAGCATGCCTGTGTGCGGCTTCTGTTGACTTCCTGTTAAAGCAGATGGACTGAGTTTTCACTTCCTCCTTCAGAACCACAGCTCATCAGGTGCTCTGAGTTTGTGTGTGTTAAAAAGTCTTGGGGGGAAGTGTGTGTGTGTCTGTGTGTGTGTGTGTTTGTGTGTGTGTTCTCAGTTCCATTATGCTCATGTGACCTTTCAGTGTGAGGGCAAGTGAGGCTGTCAGGATGATGTTTTCCGATCAACTCTTACTGTAGATTCTGCAGGGAAACACTCCGCTGCTGCCTGCAAACATGTCTTTAACTTTCTACGTGTGCACTTCAGGAATGCGTCCGTTTGATAAGTGCAGGGCAGAACTTACAGTCCCACTATATTCATAAAGGAATGTTACTATTATGTCGCCTTGTTCTTACCACTAAACCCCATAGAAGACAATAAAGCAGAACCATCAGAACCAACAAGGATCAACATGCGAAAACAGGAAAACAGCTTTTCTATGCTCATCAAAATAATACAGCAGCGTACACGTGTTGAGTTACTTCAGAAGAGCCAAAATAGCAATCATATATTTTATTCTGTCTATATTTCATAGCTCCATTGCTTTAATTTTATGTGACACGTTCTCTTTCGTTTCTGTTTTTTATTATTAATTGCTATTAATTGGTATTATTATTTAAGCTTTAAGCTTTTATATTGTCATATCTTGGGTGTATTTGTATTACATAATATTAAATTGAATTATGCTTCTGAACTTGCCAACTAAAAGAAAACACTTTAGCTTTAACAGTATTTTAATGTTCTTTCAATATGTTTTAAATACAACAATGAACGGAGAAAACAAACAGCCGATGAATGAAAATAACTTTTGTCTTAATCCTGAACTTTACATAATGACACCGGATGTTACTGGTCCTGAAGATGTTTCATGTCGGATGGTTGCGTTCAACATCTGCCCACCAGAGAATCTGTCCTCAGCTCTAACAAACCCACAGTTTTCCCATGCTCTCAGGTCACATCATCACCACAGACACGTACACATCTACTGCACAAGCCTCGGCCACCCTTTCCTTTCACAGTAGCTCCCCTCACCCACTTAGGTTCATTTCATCTATTCCTCCTCTTAATCTATCTGTCTTTATTGCTCGCTCTCCTTCTCAGAAGAGAGGGGGGGGGGCAGGAAGCGTGAGGCAGGAAGAGAAGATCAGATTGTTCCTGTTTTGCTGTCTCGTCTCTTAGCTGTTATAACTTGACGGAAGCCAGGAGGAACTGTGTGCAGATGAGGTGTTGCTGTCAGCCCGCAAGAGAAAAATAGGATGCAGAGACACAAAGGCCTATTGTCTGTGCCCACTCATTGCACAAACACGCAACATGCTGACACAACGATCCAATAAGTAAATGCCTTCAGTAGTGCTCACGCTGCGTGACACAGGTGAACCGTCAGGGCTCACAGCTTGTTCTTCTGACTTAGACGCAGGGCGCGTGCATTTCTTGCATATTTTTGAATGATATGTGTAAAAGAAACTATGAAACAGAAATGAATGAAACTTTCATTCATTAGTGACATTGTTTATCAATTACTCTGCATTTGCGTTTACCTTCCCCATAGTTGTGCAAAGCGTATCATTGAACAGAGGACAATGTTGTCAAGCCCTAATTAAAGTAATTTAAAATGATTGTGGATCAGAAAGTTAGTATCAGTTTATAGGAATTTGGCATCTTTCATCACCGCAGTTATTAAGCCTGACATGAAGGAGATTAATAACGTCTACAGAGCCGCTGTTGCTTCACAATCACAAACAGGTTGGTGAGGTCTGTGCCAAACCTTCCTCAGTACAGTTAGTGCAGCTAGTGTTGAGCCAGTCAGTGCCAGTGGAGACTCATTCACATTGTGTTTATCCTGACTTGACTGACGAACACGTTTAAAGGCTGCGTTGTCACTGTGAGGACGTCAGCATGCGAACAACGGCCATTAGCTCAGAGGCCTGTGCCCAAGTGCAGCTGTAGTAAGGGAGCAGGGATCCGCAAGAAGGTACCAAACGACCGAACAGGTAACTTAGGTGCGAGTTTAGGTTTGACTTTGTCATGTCATCACACTGGAACCACATGCTGGCGTTTTCGTTAAGAGGATTGTTGCTGTCAGTGTTTTTTTATGTTATTAGTAGAAACACCTGAGGTATCTGACGAGGTCATCGTGTCTGTGTGCTGCGTACCATTTATCATGTATCTACATTTCAGTTTGCTCCCAACACAAACTGTGTGTGCGTCATGTGACACCACATCTAAATCCAGAGGTTCCCGTAGCAGCAACCGCTCTGCACCTGTCTGGAGCTTCTCAGTCACAGCTCGCCACTGCAAATAGAGAAGATGTGTCAGGGTGACTGCTGTGTTTACCGCAGCAGGGCTGTGTTTGGGATGAAGTTCAGCTCCAACAGGAATAAAACAATGCTTTTACGTGGTATAATCACAGCTCTTTGTTTATTTTGGGTTGGTTGTGCATTAGAAACTGTATGGCCAGTGAGCTCATGTTGGACCATGCCAGCCTCGTGTTGCTGCTGTGAACTTCAGTAAGGGCGTCTAAATGTCACAGATACGGTATCTGCTGGCCTGTCGTTCAGCCTCTCACTTCACACTGATGTGCACGTCCACCCATAACCCCAGCTCTTGCTCTCTCCCTGTTGCCTGGATGTTGGTAGGTCTTGCTTTTTCTGTCCCTGGGTGTCTTGTGTTACCTGCCCTCGACTTCTTCCCGCTCCTGGCTCCATTAATAGCCTCAGCGGGGCTCCCACAGGCGGGCAGGGCAGCCTGCGCAGGGTGTAATATATTACGTTATACGAGAACACTGCACTGTCATCCTGCGTCATTTATACAAGTTTGAGCCAGAAATTATGAGGCAACAACTGAATAAAGGCCATTTCTCAACCAGACTCGAACTGCGTGAAGTGTCGAGTTGTCTGCTGGCAGGGGTGAAACCTTAGAGAAACAACTGTAGCGATGGCGAGAGGGTTTGGTTTCTGTGCCTGTAACCGTTTAGACGGCTGACCGGAAAGGCTGGGACATCTGAGGAGCACAGACTCTCTGGGAGCTCAGTGAGAGTTAGACGCGTGTACGTCTGTCTGAACAGCTGGTGGAAAACGGAGACAAACACCGCAGCTCTAATCGTGTCCTAGCATCACCAGTGTCGTCCTGCACCACAGCCCCTGGCTGCTTGTAGGTGGTCGGTGCATTTGGTCATTGCGAGCGGCGTTGGCACTTTTTGCACACGTTCTCCACGCAGATAGAGTCTGATCTCACACAACAGACATGTGCCGCACAGTTTACAGCTGCTGCAGTTCATTCCCTGTTTCAAATGACTCCACACTTGGGTTGGAATCAAATGATTTCAGTTTTACTCCTCGCTTGGACCTAATGTATTCTTGTGTGGATGACTTGAATCAGATTTAACCTGATTGTGCTCCTGTGCCGTGTGCAGCCAACACCCTGCCTCACACAGTACGTCCATGTCACTGTCGAACTGACGCACAAGAAGCTGCAGACCTCAGTGACAATCACAGATTACCTGAAAGGTCGAGGCTGCGCTGCTGTCTTCACAGTAGGCAGTGAAGCGTCCGCCGCTTAAAGTTATGTAACGTGTTTCCAGTAAAAACACTGTAAATAGTTAATACTGTCCCTGCATAGTCTACATACCGCTCTGTGGCGCCTCAGAGAAGCCTTGACCTGCCTGTGAATGACTGGACACGAGAGCAGGTTTGAATGAGATGCTCCTCTGCAGTGGAAGCATCGCCACCAGCACAGGAGGCAGGATGAGCGAGGACAGAGTTGTGTCCAGAAATGCGTCAGCGTTAGCAGGTGCATTCTGCGTGTGTCTAGTAGAAGAGTGTGAGTATTATCTGGACTGTGTTTGGATCGAGTATGTGCGTTGGCCACACGGACGCATTTCTGTCAATGGAAGGAAGGAAACGGGCCAGTGGGACGGCGGCCACTTCCTCACACACTCTCCCCTCCAGGTGTTTAGACACCAGGCTTGTTTTCTACCACAGTTCATCTGTCTTTCTCCTGGGACAAATAAGTTGCTCCGGCATGACAGGGAGACAAAGAGCAGACAGAGCCTGACCTGCGTCACAGACCTCCACGCGAAAATACACTCATTCACAGCTCGTTGGTGGTTTTACCGCCTGAGCACGGAGCCACGTTTAACACCTGAGATCCGCTGTTAAATAAGCATTTGGCTACAACTGAATGTGTAAACAAGGCCTAGTGTTTGTCCACGTAATAAAACATCTGCATTTTAATGACTCTTTGTTGTAGCTCGTGTTGCATCGCATTAACTCAGCTTGATAAATTAGCTGCTGTCGTATTGCCAGGTCCGTGTCAGTCCACCAGTGCGTCGCCATCGGAGTTACATTTAGTTTGGCAGAGGACGCGGCCTGGTGCCTTTTGGTGATTCCCTAACTTTTATTCTCGCACACTTCACAGGTTCACATTTCTAATTTATTGGTGAAATGCTTCCGCAGCTATTTGATGAATTGCCATGCAATTCGATACAGACATTAATATTTCCCTCAGGACAGTTACTTAATAGTAATAGCTTTGGTTATTCCCTGCTTTTCAGATTGCCGTGATTTATGAAGGTTTTTTTTGCGGAATGATGCCTTTCCCATCAGACTCCGTTGAATCTGCTAGTTTGGCTCTAGACTCTTATCTGTTTAACAGGATGCTTGAGTGGACACTACTGTATATAAGATATATTTGTTAGGCAGAGGTACTTTTTTTATGGGTCCATCCCTTCAACATCTGTCTGGGTGAAGGTTTGTTTTGCTTTGTAGGAGTAATGAGTTTACAGTGGTGCTCGAACTCCTTAGAAACTCCTTAGAATGATCCATATTTCTGCACGAAATTGACTGAAGCTGAAAATCATGTCATGTTGTGTAATTAATGTTGCAGAAACCATCATATCTGGCAGATGAGATTATAAATGTCAGACGTGACATCAAAAGGAAATTAGTCCGTCCTGCTTGTGCCCGATGACGCTTTGTCAGTCGAATGTATACAGTAGCACAAATGGGCACATACAGTTCAGAACAAACTGTGCATGATGTTAATCTAACCCCAGCTGAGCTAAGCGCTAAGTGGTGCGTCTTGCACTGGGTTATGCAAGGTGTTCTGCAGGTCACATAAAGCCTGGGCGTCGAGGCAGGAATCACTCTGGCGAGAAGAGACTGTTCTTGGTAAGAGTAGATAAGACTGTTCACTTTCAGTCTCTGGGTGGAAATTCAGACCCTCAGTGTTTGTTCTACACTGGAATGTGTGTGTTGTACCGTGAGCCAGTTCTTAATGGCAGACTGTGCGTAGACACACTGTGGAGATGTTCCTCAGCGGCCTGCGTTTGTAAAGGTGCTAGATTAATCACATGATCATGCACTAAGCCTGATCAGACATCTTTTTTCTGTACGTGCTTCCTGTTTTTGCCGTGAGCACGTGTTTGAGCGGAGCAGCTGTGCCGACTTCTTATGGCGTTGTAGTTGTCTCTGAAAATGTATTTTCTCAGACGGAGATATACCAAACACCAAAGTAGTTTATAATGCAGCCGTTTTGTTTTGATGTCTTCAGATTGAGCTTGTTTTGAAGCTCCTTGACCCAGTGTCACATTCTGTATATTCCCTTCTGCTCTCGAAGGTTCCAGGTTTGATTCAGGCGTCAGAGGACACCTCTGATAAGACCGTGACCATCACAAGTAGGTTTCTGGCCAAATCAAGCCGAATGACTTCATTTAGTTTTAGATCACTTCCTTCTCTGCACTTTGTTCCCACTGACTGAAGAGAGAGTCAACAGCGTCAGGAAATCCAGACGGTTGATTCATTTCATCCATGTTTGATGTTGGCTGAGCTGCCGCTTGTTGTCTTTCTGAATAAATCAATGACTGTCCCTGCATTGGTTTAGAAGACTTTCAGTGAGATTGTACCTGATGCCAAAACAGAAAAGTTCTCTGCTTTCCTAAGATGTTGGGTAATGTTGAAATGGATATTTAGTGTATGCTGTGGGGTCTTCCATACATTTTCACTCATGGAAAGTGATGCAAGTATCATTATCAACTATGCTGTCAGTTTGAGAAGTGTGCAGTTTTCCCTAAAAGTCCCTAAAATTCCTAAGAAACTGTTGTTATGCTCGTGAAGCTGGTCATTTATTTGGGTCCGTGTGCGTTGGTCCAGCTTCCACCTAGCAAACGTTATATGAAGAGCTTAAGTAAAGCTCATCCCTGTTACAACACAAACATAATATAGTTGTTTACAGCAGTGTCTGTTAGATGACTTGTGATGGTTTTGGTTTGGCTGACTCGCTCTTAGTTGATGTCTTGATCATTAAATTTAATATGCGTGAGAGGGGAAAGAAGAAGCAAGAGTTGGCTGCTTTCCACGCATTTCCAGCCATCGCAATCCTTCTGGGTAGGCCCAGACATTGTTATCATTATTACCGCTATGTGTCACTTACAGAGACACACAAGGCCACTGAGAATCATGACCAGGTACTAAGCCACAACAGCCGTCGCACCGTCTTCTCTCTTCTCTCTCGCCTCGGAATATGTCCTGCCAATAACACTCACTCGCTACTTTGAAACAACCGTGGCTACTTTGACAAACGCACGTCCACAAGCGTCTGTGTGTGTGTTTACGGAGCCGTTGTTTGTCCAAATGGCACCTTACATCATCAAGTGAGGTTGTGAGTTTCCTTGTGTACATGCTGTGTGTAAGCGAGAGCCTGCCATAGGAGTGTGTGTGCACTTGTGACAGATGTGGGTAGCTGTATGTTTGCTGTCAGGGACAAGGTGTGGAATATCACAGCCCCCCTCCAAGCGGCCTGCTCTGCCGTTCAGCTGACATCCAACTGTTGTTTATAAGGTCTGAATCTTGGAAACAAGGTGACGTCACCAGTAAGATTTTCTTCCAGCGCTTCTGTGTCATTCAGGCTTCACTACGCATCTGTCTGCGAATGCGTAACAGCGCAGGGTCGTCAGAATATTGGTTTCTTATTCACAGCCCAGGCTTTGCCATCAGTCTGCCAGTGGAGATTTGTTTGTATTTGTTGTGGAGACCAGACTGTGGACTGAAAATTCTGGTTTTCCTCCCACAAGAAAATGTGCACTGCAGGGGTTGTGGTTACAAGTCTAGGGTACATCCAATGTTATCGTTGCCATGTGCTTTGAATTGTATCCCACTCTTTGTCTTATTTGCCTCCTGTCCTTTCCGTCTGTGTGCAAATCCGAAACAACAACCCGAAATACGATTTTTGATTTGAGATACGTAAATTAACCAAATAACTAACTAATGGGCTGTTTCTGCAGCTGTAGGCTGAACCGAATACAACAGCACTATATTATCTTATCTGTAAGTGCTTAAAGGATTAGCTGGTTATCAGCTGAGTTGCTGATTAATTTTCTGTCAGCTGATAAATGAAACATCTCTAACGCCAGCACTGCAGGGAGAGAGACAGAGAAGGCGAGCGGGAGACTCAGCCTAGCGTCTTAACAGAGGTTCATCTGTCTGGTGCGAGGCAAAGCGCAGACACGGGAACCCCGTCGAGACAGACCAACGTAAACACGTCTTCATTTGTACCAAGACAGGAAATGCGCAGCCCTTTCAGATTAATGCGCTCTGATCGCCTCGCGCACGTACACTGCCCACGAACGGCTACACGAGCGTCTGATGGTTCCCCGTCCTGTGCTCTGAGAAAGAGCGACACATGTATTCTTATTTGTACAGTGGAAATTTTCTTGCGTAAGTAGTTTTATTTAAGCATTATTATGCTTATGACAACTTTGTCAGTGCCATTGCCAGTCTCTGCTTGTCCTTTGGGCCTCCATATTAGCTTTGCTCTTATTAGTGGGTTTGGGCTATGCTTGCATTGCTTATATTAACTAGAAAAAGCATTTCCATAAGAAAATGCACTGTGAATGCTTTATGCTGAATGTATTCCCAATAACTGCTGACTGTAGCTCGAGAGTTTAAAACGTTCTTAAAAGTAGTTTAAGAAAAATAGAAGTGGATAGAATAGGCTTGTACAGGTCCAGAACAAGTTAAAAGTCTTAAATTTCAAAATAAAGCATAATGAAAAAATATTAAGTAAGTATTAATAATTCAATAATTTAATAAAACACAGGTGAGTTGATCTACACAGTAAAAGTATAGATAACCCCTAAGATATGTTGATTGAATTTTGCAAGATTTTCCTGACATTGCTGAAGCTTAAAAAGCTTTGTTACAACAAGCAGAACATCCAGGTTCAATGTGCTGGTAATAAACATCAGTCTGAAGACAGTTGCCTGGACTGGGGTTCGAACCGGGATCTCCCGCTTCGCAGCGCAGCAGATTAACCGCTTGGCCATTTAAGAAGCTGAAATCGGCCGCGTCCGAAGGTGTATTAGACCCTCATCTTGGTAACAAACATCAGTGTAAAATTAGTTGACACGACCGGGGATTGAACCCGTGGCCTCTGGGTCCAGAGCTCACCACACTTTCCACTAGGCCAACAGGCAGCTTGAACCATCAGCTCGCGAAGGTCTATAAGAGGCTGACAGCAGCAGCGGCTGCGGCTACGAAACGATAGAAACGAAGCCCGCTAAACGGGTTCGTAGCGGCGAAACCGTAACAGTAATCACGACAACCACCACATCAAATGAAAGCCGAGAGTTTAATCTTCAACCTGTGTGAGTGTCATGTCGAAAAACTGACAATTGTTGAATTACAGCGAGTTCAAAACGATCAATCTGCCTGCTAATGAGGCGGGCAGATGACACACAGGCAGCCGCTACGAGACAAATACGACAAAATGTGTCGGTCTTTCGGTTTTGCCATGTGCCCAGTTAGCAAGTAGACAAGTGTGTCTACATCTGAGTGAAAGAATCGTTTGAAAACAGCGAAAATTGCGGCCGTGGCGACAATTTACAAGTGAAAGTTTTAAGCTTGTGACAAAAAGACGATTAAAACAAAGCCCGCTAAACGGGTTCGTTGCGGCGAAACCGTAACAGTAATCACAAAAACCACCACATCAAATTAGAGCCAAGACTTATATCTACAACCTGTGTGAGTTTCATGTCGGAAGATTGACAATTGTTGAATTTACAGCGAGTTCAAAACGCTCAAATCTGCTCGCGAATAAGGCAAATTAGTTAGCAAGTAGACAAGTGCCTCTACATTAGAGTGAAAGAATCTTTTAAAAAGAGCGAAAATTGCGACCGTGGTGACATTTTACAAGTGAAAGTTTATATAGAAACCGCGGTTTGAATGTACTTCGTTCTACAACCTGAGTGAGTTTCATGTCGGAAAACTCACAATTGTTGAATCGTCAGCGATTTCAAACCGCTGTAACTGTCAACACACACTGTTTAAGGCATCAAAGCTTGGAAGCAGAACATAGATGCCTTGAGCGGGATTTGAACTGGGGTCTCTTGCGGGAGTGTCCAGTTGCCCTATACAGCTTCCCATTCATTTTCAATGGGGAAAAAAAAGTGAAAATAGCTTAATATTTCAAAAAGTATAAAAGATATCAAAAAGTTGTATAGAAGCACTCGATTCCCGGAAAAGCTGCACATTTTAATATTTGAATGGTTCCAATAGCTCAAACGGTGCGGCACTAGTTAGATGCCAAAAAACGTACGGAAGAACTATAATAAAAACTAGAAAAAGCATTTCCATAAGAAAATGCACTGTGAATGCTTTATGCTGAATGTATTGCCAATAACTGCTAACTGTAGCTCGAGAGTTTAAAACGTTCTTAAAAGTAGCTTAAGAAAAATAGAAGTGGATAGAATAGGGTTGTACAGGTCCAGAAGAAGTTAAAAGTCTTAAATTTCAAAATAAAGCATAATGAAAAAATATTAAGTAAGTATTAATAATTCAATAATTAGTTGATCTACGCAGTAAAAGTATAGATAAGCCCTAAGATATGTTGATTGAATTTTGCAAGATTTTCCTGACATTGCTGAAGCTTAAAAAGCTTTGTTACAACAAGAGGAACATCCAGATTCAAGCAGCTGCGCCCGAAGGTGTATTAGACCCTCAGCTTGGTAACAAATATCAGTCTAAAATTAGTTGACTCGACCGGGGATTGAACCCGTGGCATCTGACTCCGGAGCTCACCGCACTATCCACTAGGCCAACGGGCAGCTTGAACAATCAGCTCGCGAAGGTCTATAAGAGGCTGACAGCAGCAGCAGCTGTGGCTACGAAACGATAGAAACGAAGCCCGCTAAACGGGTTCGTAGCGGCAAAACCGTAACAGTAATCACGACAACCACCACATCAAATGAAAGCCGAGAGTTTAATCTTCAACCTGTGTGAGTGTCATGTCGAAAGACTGACAATTGTTGAATTACAGCGAGTTCAAAACGATCAATCTGCCTGCTAATCAGGCGGGCAGATGACACAGAGGCGGCCGCTACGAGACAAATACGACAAAATGTGTCGGTCTTTCGGTTTTGCCATGTGCCCAGTTAGCAAGTAGACAAGTGTGTCTACATCTGAGTGAAAGAATCGTTTGAAAACAGCGAAAATTGCGGCCGTGGCGACAATTTACAAGTGAACGTTTTAAGCTTGTGACAAAAAGACGATTAAAACAAAGCCCGCTAAACGGGTCCGTTGCGGCGAAACCGTAACAGTAATCACAAAAACCACCACATCAAATTAGAGCCAAGACTTATATCTACAACCTGTGTGAGTTTCATGTCGGAAGATTGACAATTGTTGAATTTACAGCGAGTTCAAAACGCTCAAATCTGCTCGCGAATAAGGCAAATTAATGACGCAAAAGCGGCCGCTGCTACGAGACAAATGCGGCGAAATTTGTCGGTCGTTCGGTTTTGCCATGTGCCCAGTTAGCAAGTAGACAAGTGCCTCTACATTAGAGTGAAAGAATCTTTTAAAAAGAGCGAAAATTGCGACCGTGGTGACATTTTACAAGTGAAAGTTTATAGAGAAACCGCGGTTTGAATGTACTTCGTTCTACAACCTGAGTGAGTTTCATGTCGGAAAACTCACAATTGTTGAATCGTAAGCGATTTCAAACCGCTGTAACTGTCAACATACACTGTTTAAGGCATCAAAGCTTGGAAGCAGAACATAGATGCCTTGAGCGGGATTTGAACTGGGGTCTCTTGCGGGAGTGTCCAGTTGCCCTATACAGCTTCCCATTCATTTTCAATGGGGAAAAAAAAGTGAAAATAGCTTAATATTTCAAAAAGTATAAAAGATATCAAAAAGTTGTATAGAAGCACTCGATTCCCGGAAAAGCTGCACATTTTAATATTTGAATGGTTCCAATAGCTCAAACGGTGCGGCACTAGTTAGATGCCAAAAAACGTACGGAAGAACTATAATAATAACTAGAAAAAAGCATTTCCAGAAGAAAATGCACTGTGAATGCTGACATGCTGAATGAACTCCATTGGATGGCTGAAAACTGCTGAAGCAGTTAAAACATAGCTGAAGTAGCTGAATTTGTTTGAATGTTTGTAAGAGTAGAAAGAGTTGAACAACTTGAACTTTGAATTCTAAAGTATTGCTAAAAATGCTAGAGCAGTTAAGCTGAATGGAGCACAACTTGTTTGAACTTGTGAAGTTTGCCACTAGTGGGATTAGAACCCAAGTCTCCTGGAGCAAAGGGCAGTTGCTTAACCATTACACTACTAAGTTGCACACAAGACTCAAAGCTGGAGGAACATAGGAGATGAAAGTTGCTTGAAAAGGCAATTGAAGAAAGTTGAAATAGATTGATAAAAGTTGTAAAGGTTTAGTTCAAACGCATTATTATTACAAGAGTAGTTTAATTGTAGAGTTAAAATGTCAAACATCTTACTTGTACATCATGCCCAGAGCGGGATTTGAACTCGGGGTTCCCACAGTAAGGAGCATTTGTTTAAGCAGTACAGTACTGATAGGAACATGTGTAGAGCAGTTCGAGGACTGGTTTAATAGATGAGTTGCTTGCAAAGGCTTAAATGCCCTCAGTGGGATTTGAACCGCAGTCTTCTGTGAGAGAGTCTAATTGCTCTATACCAGCTTTCCATTCATTTTCAATGGGGAAAAATTTTTGAAATTAGCTTAATATTTCAAAAAGTATAAATAGTATCAATGAGCAAAATGGAAGCACTCGAGTCCCGGAAGAGCTGAATATTTTGATAGTTGAACGGTTCCTATAGCTCAAACGGTGCGGCCGGAGTTAGATGCCGTTAAGTGTACGGAAGAACTATAATAATAACTAGAAAAAGCATTTCCATAAGAAAATGCACTGTGAATGCTGACATGCCGAATGAATTCCATTGAATTGGTTAAACTGCTGAAGCAGTAAAAACATAGCTGAAGTAGCTGAATTTGTTTGAATGTCTGTAGAAGTAGAAAGAGTTGAACAAATTTGAATTCTAAAGTATTACTAAAATAGATAGAGCAGTTAAGCTGAATGGAGCACAATTTGTTTGAACTTCTGAAGTTTGCCATGAGTGGGATTTGAACCCAAGTTTCCTGCAGCAGAGGGCAGTTGCTTAACCATTACACTACTCAGAAGCATACAAGATGCAAAGCTGGAGGGACATAGGAGATGAAAAAAGGCAGTTGAAGAAAGTTGAAATAGATTGATAAAAGTGCTAAAAGTGTAGTTCAAAAGCATTAAAAATCATACTTTTAAATAATGCCATGATGTTTGCAGAAGTTGAAGCAGTTGAAGAAAGTTGAAATAGAATGAATTCCATAGTATTGCTGAAACTGCTGAAGCAGTTAAAACATAGCTGAATGGAGCACAATTTGTTTGAATGTTTGTAGAAGCTGAAACAAATATATTGATAAAAGTGCAGTTTAAAAGCATTAAAAATGTGACTTGTAAATGCTGCCATGAGCAGGAATTGAACTCAAGATTCCTAAAGCAGAGGACAATCACTTAACCACTACACTATTGAGTAGCACACAGGACAAATAGCTAGAGGACCATAGAAGAAGTAAAAAGTAGAAGTAGAAAGAGTTGAACAAGTCTGAAATACATTGCTAAAATTGCTTCAGCTGTAGATTAAAATTGTCACAGATGTTACTTTTATAGCAAGCCCACAGTTGGATTTGAAGTCAAGATTACTAGAGTAGAGAGCAGTTGCTTAACCACTACACTAATGGTAAATTAATATGAAACACCTGAAGCAGGTCTCATACAGATTGCAAGCAGTTTTGAAAGTACCATCAGGTGCAATCTACTGATTGGTGGGCCAACAATTAGCACATAACAGAATGTGCTAATCATCAAAGCCCAAACAGCTTGTTTTGAATGTCATTAGCTTGCCATGCAGTGTGAAGGTCATTTCCTGTCACAGCAGTTTCACTTAGGGTGTTGACAACTATTTATATAAAACGTGAATGTTAAGCACATCAAACGTTTACATCTAACACAAAGTACAGTCCACATTGTAATTCAATTGTTAATTTGCAGCAGTAGTCACTATTTATAAGCTGAAGCTGTTTTTCTGGGAAGGAGGTGTGAACATTCAAATGTGACCACCCCCACTTTTGAAACTGCTATAATGCAATTGTTAGGAACAACCAGAAGATGGGGCTGTGTGTAAAATATCTTAGAGTGTTTGACTTGTAAAGTCAGTGTCAGACACTAAGTAGACTGTGGAAACTGTTTAGTGCCACATTGGCTTCAAGAAACGTCGAAGAGTTATTGGTGTTGAAATCAACTGCTGAAACTGTTGACAGAGTGTTGCAGAAACCAGTAAAAGGTTCTGTACAATATATTGTGTACATGAGAGGCTTAAACAGGAAAAGCTGGATTTTAAAAGAATCAAGTTGAAATATATTGATAAAAGTGCAGTTTAAAAGCATTAAAAATGCAGAAATACTTTGCTACTACACTAATGACAAGTTAATATGAAACAGCTGAAGCAGTTAAAACATAGAACAGGAATTGTTTGTTTGCAGAAGTTGAAGCAGTTGAAGAAAGTTGGAATAGATTGATAGAAGTGCAGTTTAGAAGCATTAAAAATGCACAAATACTTTGCTACTACATTAGTGACAACTTAATATAAAACAGCTGAAGCAATTAAAACAAACAACAGGAATTGTTTGGATGTTTGCAGAACTTTTATAACATGCCCACAGCAGAAGTGAGAGTACTGTTTCAAAACTGAAGTTATCTGTTTGAAACAAAGAGGAGAAAAGGTATCAAACAGACTGCAGGCAGGTTTGAAAATACCATCAGGTGCAATCTCCTGATTGGTGGGCCAACAATTAGCACATAGTACAACATGCTAATCATCAAAGCCCAAACAGCTTGTTTTGGATGTCATTAGCTTGCCATGCAGTGTGAAGGTCATTTCTTGTCACAGCAGTTTCAGTTAGGGTGTTGACAACAATTTCTATAAAACGTGAATGTTAAGCACATCAAACGTTTACATCTCACACAAAGTACAGCCAACATTGTAATTCAATTGTTAATTTGCAGCAGCAGTCACTATTTATAAGCTGAAGCTGTTTCTGTGGGAAGGAGGTGTGAATATTCAAATGTGACCACCCCCACTTTTAAAACTCCTATAATGCAATTGTTAGAAATCATACTTTTAAATAATGCCATGTGAAGTTGAAGCAGTTGAAGAAAGTTAAAATAGATTGATAAAAGTGGTAAAAGTTTGGCAGCTCCAGGACTGGTTTAATAGATGAGTTGCTTGCAAAGGCTTAGATGCCCTCAGTGGGGTTTGAACCGCAGTCTCCTGCGGGAGAGTCCAATTGGCCTATACCAGTTTCCATTCATTTTCAATGGGGAAAAAAAGTTGAAAATAGCTTAATATTTCAAAAAGTATAAAAGGTATCAATAAGCAAAATGGAAGCACTCGATTCCCGAAAAAGCTGAATATTTTGATAGTTGAACGGTTCCTATAGCTCAAACGGTGCGGCCGGAGTTAGGTGCCGTAAAGTGTACGGAATAACTATAATAATAATAATAATAATAAAGATTAGAAAAACAATACTGTGAATGCTTTCAGCATTCACAGTGATAATAATAATAAAGATTTGAAAAACAATACTGTGAATGCCTTCAGCATTCACAGTGATAAAAAAGATTAGGAAAACAATACTGTGAATGCTTTAAAGCATTCACAGTGAAGATTAGGAAAACAATACTGTGAATGCTTTAAAGCATTCACAGTGATTAAAAAGTTGCTCAAGTTACTTTGTTGTCACTAGGTTGATTGTGCCAAGCGTTTAGGCGTAACTTGCCTTTACTTTCATGTAATAAGTCATTTATTTGACCTCGCTTGTTTAACTAAGACAAATTAACCCTTCGTCCTGCTCCAGCCATTAGTACGCTTTTGAGTGGAACCCACATGAGTTCTGCTTTGGGCTTTGATAAACTGGGCTAAACAACGTTTTAACTTACTGACAGCACCTGGAGATGGTTTCTGTAAGTCAGTGGAAAATGTGACGATGATACCGGTTTAGTCCAGTTATATTAAATTGCAATTGTCCTTTACCAGAGAGAGCTATGTGGGGCAGTACTAAATATACTGTATTGCTACAGTATTTATTGCTAACGACATATTTGTGTGTTGCCTTAGATCAGATCTACACACATTGTTGACACACCTCTTCTAGCATTGGGTCACATTTCATCCTCTCCCTGCCCTAAAACTCTCAAGTGTCAGTCAGGTGGGTTTGAGCTTTCTACACAGAGGAATTGACCTTTTTAGTTTCTAATTAAGATGATCGTGAAGTTTTTCCCAAAAAGTCATTTGTTTGTGACTCTCCTCCGTGTCGGACATGAGCTTCTGTTGTGGTGGAGCTTAGTTCTTAGTTTAATTGAGAGTAAAATGGGCGTTGAGTTGTGGCCAGAAGTGACAGGCATGGCCCCAGCTTTACAAGTTTCTAGGGTCATAAACAAGCTGCTGTGCCAACTATTTACCCTACTCAAAGCTACCACACGCTCCAGCGGCTCCAAGCCAGGGAAGCTCCAGGGTTCAGGTTTAGAAAAAGAAATTCCCTTATTACCTATTTATACAATGATGTATTTATTCATTATATTATTTATCCTGTTCCATAACCTGTTGCTTTTATGCTGATAAAACCATAAGAGGTTGTTTTTAATGTAGTTGTATAATATACAACTCATATTTTCTACACCTTGTGTAGAACATACATGTACGTACCACTGAAAATATGAGGCCGAGGCCCTTTTACTCGAAACGGTCTTGGCCCTGATAAGGAAGCTTTGTTGCATTTTTCTAATATCTAAACAAACCCTGCACCAGTATCAGTGTCCTTTTTGTGCGAATGTCTGCCTGAGCTCAAGGCCACAAGCAAACAAGCAGCAGAGCTCAGGCCGAGACTTTCACACAGACTTAGAAGTAGTTAAAGTCAGACTCTTGTTTTCATTTAGTTCTACAAAAACTGCTTCTGCACCCATCATTGGCAGAGGAGGCCGATCTGTGAAGCAACTGTAGTGACTCTGTTAAGTGGTTTGTGAGTGTGATTGACTCAACGTTAACATTCTTCATCAGTGCAATTATTTTGCTTTCATCCCTGAAGCAAGGTGAAATTTGGACTTGTTTATCCATATGTGATCACCCAAGTTCCATCCAGTTGTGTCATCCTCCCTTATCCCATAATGTAAGTCATGACAGACTCTGGGAAACAATACTTACACAGGAGCTGAGAGCAAAGCGTCTGAGTCAAAGGTCTTTAGTAAGTTGACATGGTAGAAATCGGGGCCAAAATGTTCTCAAAATGGAAAAATACATTTGTAAAAAATAAATTAGCGCTTTAATTAATTGTGTCAACTGAAAATGGGTGTTATTTTATTTTTGTTATTAGTTTCATGACCCTAAAACAAACACCCACTTCCCACTTCCTTCAAATCTGGTGTCACTTCCCTCTTTCGATAAAGGAGAATGGATCCGCATAGAACAACACATAACTGATTTCATTTTGGTATCATTCTGTCTTCCTTAGTACTTAACTATAAATACAAACTTATACCTAAAGAAACAGGGTTTCCACGAATGAAGAGTCAATTGTCTTCAACAACGTAATATTTTACTCTGTAAGCATGTAAGAATTTCCAGGATGTGTCAACCTGCTGCTGTGTTTTGCAGCTGAGGCCTAACGAACGAGCACCGAGCGTTTTTATGCCCTTTCGTAAGCGTTTTAACTCCACATGACTCCGCTCCGGTTGTTGTTGTTGGGTTGTTTCGTTTTACTGGAGGCCAACTCCATGTCGGGTTTTAGCTGCGGCCTGCCACAGATAGAGAGCAGGTTCAGAGAGGCTGGAAGCATGCACTCTGCAAGTATTTGAATTATGCCATTGACGTCAGCACAGTCATAAAGTAGACGGCTGCCCTTCCCCTGAAGTATTCCCTTGCCAGCAGGCCTGTTCAGCTCAGCGCGGATGGATTCAAACACTCGGCTTCACAGACAGAGCCTTTTGTTTGGGTATTTGGGAAGAAAATACCCGCCTAATAAAAAAAAATCCAATCCTCCATCGCCATAACCGTGCCCTCATTGTGGGAGAGAACAGAAAGCAGCCTTTTCAAAATCGATTCGACAATAAAATGGTCCTGATTATTATCAACAACGAGACAGAACAGCCAAATCATGGTTTGGTTGCCAAGTAATCGTTATTCTGTGGTAATGTGGCTGATTTGCTCGCCAAAGTTGGGCTCCAGATATAGCTTTTCCTTTTCTGAAAGGATTTGAATGCCACATGCATGATGAGTTGTTTCTTGGTGGTGGGATGAGGATTGACACGCAGCGAACACGCACGTACGACGAGAGTCTGCTGCGGCCGCACACCCAGCTCACCGTTACAAGGAGGCACCCTCACGGAGGTCATTCGAGGATCGTCAACTGAGCTTCATACGCTACTGAAACACAAACCCTCCCTGAGAGAACCCCCAGGGTGCCTTTCCTCGATCCACTCGTAAAATCCGCATAGTTGTTCTATTTCTAAGGCCTGCACACCAACTTTGGTCAAGATCATGTTAATGAGACGCTCGTGTTTTTTCTTGACAAACATAGAACAACAACAGCTGGAAAAGGAACCAAAACAATGTCTTATGGGCTTCGGTAAAACAGGAAACCCACAGAACAGAAGAAGCACCGCATCTAATCGGAGCCTGTCTGGTCCCACTGAAGCCCACTGAGGTTGTTTACTTCTTCATTATCTGACAGGAGGCTTGTAAAAGTGATCTGAGCCCTGGTTGAGAAAGCTCATGGCAACTGACACACCTGGCAAGTTTTCTAGGTGTAAAATATAGAGCAGAACTTACCAGCCCGTAGAGCCGATTTGTCTCCTGTGCAGTGACACCATGCAAACCCTGTAAACATTTACTTCAGTCTCTTTAGACTTTTAATGAAGCAGCTGGTTATCTTAGCATAAAAACGAACATATCTTCATTTATTTGCCTTTTTCAGTATTTCTTCTTATGTTCAACCTAATGCAAAAATGTGTCCTCGCACACTAAAAATCTCTGAGGTTAGGCTGCAAATTCACTGTGATCTGTTTGACAATGTGGGCTGTGGGAAATGTAATAATTATTTGATCCCACTAACAATAATATTATATTATCATCTCTCTTCATGCAAGACACTAAGTCTGCAAACCGAGGTTGAGACTCGCGTTGAGCCGAACGGGGAGGACAAATAGTCAATGTGGCCATGACGTCCATTCAGTCCTGTCAGCACTGTGGCTTCAAATGTGGGAGTTCACCTCAGGTACAGTAAAGCACACAGAGCCTGGCCTGTTGCTGTGTGTGTGCGCGTGGGCATGTTTGTGCAGTCAACTGGGAGTTTATGGGAGCAGGAGTCGGAGCAGGAGGCAGGCAGCAGCAGCAGATCAAGGACGGGACAGTGTTACACTCACTGGTCCGGCTGTTTTATCAGAACGCAAGGAAGATGTAGAAACAAAACATTTAAGACACCAGAACACGATGGCCAGCCGAGCTCTGTAGCTACCTCTGTTTAAATAACATGCAGAGGCCTGGTGGTGCGTCAGCTAGGACTAACACCAGGACTGAATTACTTTGTAGTATTCAAACATTTGCCTTAGTCTCCTGTGACTAAATACATCTGTACGAATTAAACGTTGGCACATTGATGGTATATGGAAATAACTTTATATAAATCACATCAGCACATGTTTTGTTTGTTTTTTTTGCTTTGATATTCTTACTTGTTCTAGGAGGAGATGTATTTTAATTTACTACAGCCCAGCAAATGCACTAGTTCCAGCTGCTTACGCTGGGCCCTGTTCAGTCTGTGATGGTCCAAGAGAAACCAAATGACGACTGACACGCACACACACAGCCATGTAACAGGGGATTTCCACTGCCCCCACCGTCCGTAGACATGGATGCAGTACCAACTTACTGTACATCTTAGTATCAGATCTTGGTTTCACATTCAGTATCACAGCCCGGTGCTTCTCTGCTGTCATTCCTGTGTTTTTTCCACTCTCTGGGGTTCAGCTGCAGGAATTTTACTGAACTGTAAATTGGAGGTTCCTAAGCTGAGCGGCCTAGAAGTGGTCAGCGCTGGCTTCCGTTTCCACAGAGTTTTCCCTCTTCACACGTCTGTGTTTCCCAGCATGTTTGTTATGCTAATGCTTGACGGAGACAGCGCCTACGGCAGACCCAGAATGAAAAGGGGTCAAGTTCAGCTGGATCAGTGAGTTCCTGCACGTTGTTGTTTTCTACAGTCAGCCAGACACCAGTGTAATGTCACAAGCTACAGGACAAATGACACCACAGTCCATTTGTTAGGGCTTCACGTCCAGCACCGTGATGATGACATGATCCCGGATACCTTGAAGGCACTGAGTTGAGTATCCTAGAACTATGGCTTGGTAAAAAAACAACAACAACTGGCCGCCCAACAGGACAATTAATTCTTTTTTTTAGAAAATAAATAATAGTACAGGCAAAGAAGGAATGTGTTCATAAGAGGTGGTGGTCACACTTTCCACTGACCAAGAATGATCAGACTGTTATTATTATGAACAAACAATAAAAGAGGAGTAACTTGAAGCAATTGCCTTCATTACAACACATCAAGATCTTTAATCTGTGTTGTTATCCACCGAGCTGCTTCTACTGGGAGGCCACATGAAGAGGCCACCAGTATGTTTTACCGATACTGCGTCCCAGTGCGGTAAGTCGACCCGTTATGTCTCCGCTGGAGCTCTGCTGCGGATTTCTAAGCGGCGAAGCGTGTTATCCTCCATTGCAACAGAGTGCCCACTCGTTATTCCTCTCCCTGCTGTTTATAACTCACAACCACAAAATGACAAAATACTAATACCATGTATTGAGACATTTCTATTCCACCTCCTTGTAAATCAGATAAAGTAACTCATGAAACACAGCCTCGTGATGTCATTGTGCCACTTCTCAGAAGCCGACTTACATGTACAAAAATGGTTCAATGAAAAAATGCTTCTGGGCCACGTAACATGCAGCGACCACAGACCCCCCTTTCCCCCGCGCTTGTAGCAGGGCCGGCCGTTTTCTGACTGTATTCCTAATACTTGTTTGATTTTGTCGTAATTCATCTTAGTTACAACTTCTTTGTACCATCTCTGGTCTTTGTTAGGAAGCATTATGTAACCGCATGGTGGGTTTCATATCAACTCGCTCCGTTTCTTGTAAAGCAGGAAAAGCCACTGCAGAATCGCTCCCCATCTGTGATTCAGGAACGTGACTCTGCTGCCAGTCGTCCTGCGTCAAAGAGATGTTTCTAAGTAATTGTGTGTAGTCTGGTTATGCCTGTTCGCTAGAAATGTAGCCCATCAACTGCAGCTTTACATGAGAATTAAATAGATAATATAAAGGGTAAAAGGAGGAAACCGATCCCCTGTTGACTTAACCTCGACCTGTGTCAGTGCATCACTGCTGCCATGGTGCCACATGGACTCTGGCTTCAGTAAATGAGCTGCGGCCTCTACTGTCACACCAGAAGCAGGAAACTGACTCTGTCCCTCAGAGATTAAGACAGATGCAGCTGTCTCACTCACACTCACATCATGACTTGTGGACCCACTTGTCCTTGAATAACCTAATTCCCTACAGGAATTACAGGACCGAATATGGCTTTGAGCGTGCGTGTGAAGACGCCACTGTGTTGCAATTCATTTCTGCCAAACAGCATCACCTATTCCCATGCCTGCGTACAGCGTTGTCTGCTGTTTCCGCTGTTATGGGTGCTTAACACAAAACATGGTCACTGTAAGAAACGCTTCTTTCTACGCCAGCGAACTAACGTGAACTTCATATTCAGCTGAACGAGTGACCTCATCCCTTCTAATCCTTCCAGCCTTCGCAGCCTGGCTCTGCCTTCCTCAGCTGGAATTACATTAGCGTGTGAGTGCGGTAATGAGATAGTACAGCTCATGCATATACAGTACACTGGTGTACATGTGGACTGTGAATGTGTGCGTGTTTTCCTGTCTGCCCCTGTGGGACATACGCTGTAGGTCTCATCAGAAAGGTCCTTGTGTGACGCTGGAGGCAGTGGAAATCCCCTCTTACATCGTGGCCTGTGCATTTTAGTAGACATTTGGCTTTTGAATGTAGTTTCTTTTTGGTCCTTTAGGGTTGTGACAGTTCTTTAGGCTAAATATCAAACGTGAAATTTATACAAGCGTTCTAGTTAAACGGCTCTGGCACCTACGTAAAGATTAGATGTGGTGACCCACGAGAAGTTGGCCTTGCTGACAATTTTGTTCAGATTCAGTAAATAAAACTACACACAAGTTATCAGGAATCCTATAAGTGCATCCATAGCTTTTGCAGTTGCTTTCTGATGACAGTTTAAAAGGGAAAATCAAATGCGTCTATGTTCTTGAAACCTCAAGCGTTGGGAATAGTGGAGAGAAACATCTCCAGTCCAAGCCGTTACGGCATCAGACGCTGGACACGCAGAGTTGAACTCGCTCTCCTTCTCTCCCTTCGCTCGTCACGGTGAGGGCAGTCTGCGGCCAGAGTGCCTCTCATGTCGGGAAGAGCAAACCGGCGCGTGTCTTTGATGGTGAGGAGATCAGAGCTGGGGACACATTCTACATGGCTGCGCTAAGGTCGCCGCAGCGAACACCCTGCTGCCATGTTGTGCTGCGCAGCTAGGAGACGCAGAATATACACAATGCGAGGACAACAGGCGAGTGTGTCTCAGCTGAACCCACCCAGCCGCCTCATCGCATGCCCCCCTGCCTTCCACAACAAGAGCTACTTCAACCTCATCGCTCAGTGGTGCTGAAAAAAAAGAGAGGAAAGAAAACACACAGTTAAACTGCTAGAAAATGTCGATTATTTCAGTAGTGGCTACAACACATTTGCTTTTCCAGGTGTCTTGTCACAGGCCATAATTTTTAAACACGTTCATGACTAGTTCACAGTTAGGCTTATTGTCACCAATGAAGTTTAGACGAGTGGAAATTAAAAAGGAAACTCATATATTTACATTCTCTCTATTCTTTCCTTTGACTTTTATCTGCCTTCCTCAAACCAGTTTAACAATTCGAATTTAAATATGCTTCTTTTTTAGCATGAGCTACCAAATACTGTTCCTTTCCACTAATTCAACGTTTGATATTGTTTTTACACAGTAACATCATTTTATGCCTTAGAAATGGAAAGTAAATATTATTTAATATGTAGCTTTTTAGCTCAGCAACGCTCAGACAACAATATGAACATTTGAATCATTAGACCTACTGTACAGTAAGTGACTTCCTGTAATTTTGACTCTGGGCTACCGTTCTACCGCCACATGGTTTTAAAGGGACTCTTAACATCCTGTCTTGTGGGGCCATTGTCTTTTTAACCCCTAGTGAAACAATAAACAGCATTAGCACTCATGAATTTCTCTTATCTATCTGCTGCCAATAGTCATATAAAGGCGCCTGCTTCCTGTGAGGGGTGCAGAGTGTATCCGTGTGCGGTAGGAGGTGTATGTAAATGAGCTGAGGGCCTGTGCACCCTGAGAAAGGCTGAGCATGACTGTCCTCCACTCGCCTCTACTGTGCCACCAGCCGCCATAGCTATACCTCCTCATGAAGAAGGAGCGCTGCTGTCCGGTACCACCTCTCGCCACTTGCCTTCCTCAGCAGCACCCGACCAGGACCCGTGGGTGGATGTTGCCTGGGAGTGGCTGGGCAGGGCTCCGGGCCCCATGTGCCCCGTCTGTTCTGACTGTGCTTCTCTGTGTGTTGGCTGCTTGTTGACAGATGAGGCTTACCAGAAACTGGCCATGGAGACGATGGAGGAGTTGGACTGGTGTCTGGACCAGCTGGAGACCATCCAGACCTACCGCTCTGTCAGTGACATGGCCTCCAACAAGGTAGGACCAGCTGCATCTGTGTATCAGACCCCTTCAGCTGACTTTGCCTTTGCTTTGTTTTAGTGCAACATTCATTTTGTGCAAATCCAAAGACTATCAGTACTGAAGCACAATCAACACATGAAAAGTATCCAGAATCCTGAGATACTTGAACTGAACGCGGCACGACCTTAGCAGAGTCAAAAAGAGGTGGAGTAGTTGCAGTAAGTCACGCTGACATGAGCACTGACTGATTATCAAAGCCCTCCACACCTGCCTCTGACTGGATGCTACTCATCAGCTGACTTCTGCCCAAACCAACTGGTTCTGTAGTTTCTTCTTTCCCATTCGTTCAAAGCTGATGTGACTAAACACAAGTGTGTTTGCATCTTGGCCCACTTTTCGTCTTTTCCTGTCAAACAACTACTTTTTCTGTGCTTTCTATGAAGCACTGACAATAGAATAACAACGGCAATTAAGTTAATGATTGGTGGGGTTTAGGACGCATTAGGTAAACATCAGAAGACAAGCGTGTGTGAGGGATCAACGTAGGCCCACGTCTCCTTCCTGACCCTCTGCTCTCTCGCTAGATGACAATAGACATCCCATCATAACCGGCTGAATGGCCATGTTTATTGCTCCCTTTGCTGCCGACATTTCAGTCAGGTGGTCTGGCCTTAGTTGTGATATTTATGACGATTGAATAATAATAATAATACAGTTCGGAATGTAGACCATCATTAATTTCATGGACAGAGAGGAGGACAAGTGAATGGCAGAAGGTAGACAAAGTTGACCACCACTGCAATTTAAAATGGAAAGTCACAAACTTTATTTCTGCACCAGACTTTCTAAATAAGTTCAAGCTGCTGGCAGACATCAGCCCCTATTTCTTGGATTATGTGCTGATTATTCTTATGTAATGCGAGGCCTTGATTTTTGCACTTTCACAATCACAGAGCTGGCATGACACAACCAAAACGTATCTGCAAATATTGACCGATTTCAGAATCTTCCTGCATGTGTCAATTCCAAAATGTCCCAACTATGGAATCGTTTATGGATAGCGTCCTTTACATAAAATGTCATTGTGGACTTGATGGCTAATACTGTGTGAGAATGTTAACAAATGGACAACCAAGGACAAAAATGTTCATGCAGCAATGCTGAAAATGTCAGTTTTAGCTTATCGTTCCTTGCATTTTAGTTTGAGAATGAAAAAAAAAAGAAGAGCAGCAGACGTGACTGAATGCAGCTGGTCAGGAAACACAACAAGCACAAGAAGCACAGCCTCTCTCATTGACGTGACTTTGGCAGGTGGATAAATGTGTCCTGACACGTAACTATGTGTGTATAAGAGACTGATAAGTCCTCCATCAAACCTGTCTGGTCTGCAGTTTGTGTCTGTTTGCGTCTATGTGGCTGTGACATGTTAATCCCGCTCATATCTATACCATCCCACCACCAGCCTTGTTTTAACAGTAAACTACAGCGTGACACAGTCCTGGTTGTCATGGTCGTCCTGACAAGAACACATCGGCTACTGTGACCCTCTCAAAAACTATTAGTGAGTGTGAGACATGAGTGTGAGGGGGGTGAAACGGGAGGAGAAGCTGCTGCTTTACCTCCAAGGTGACGTGCAGAGGACTTAACAGTACGTGAACGTCCTCAGTGTCAAGGCCTGATAGTTGGCATGTTCTTCTGTACCAAGGCTGTAGATCATCCGGTATTTCAACCAAGGCAGAAATAAAAAGCAGAGTAATGATTAGTTAATTGACTGAAAACCACTCTGCTATACATTATACAGTACTTTGTGCTACACAGTAAAGCCCACAGGTGCAGCACTGTAGCATTCCATCCATTACAATCACTACAGTATTGACAGGGTAAATCTCAGAGCTCAGACTGCTGCAGGAGTAAAAGGAGTGAGAGGCAGAAGGCGGGACTACCCCACGAGGGCGTGCGTACGAGGCAGAGGCCTGCCTCCCTCTCTCACACTCATTGCTCCACATGCACGAGGTGTGAGGCAAAGCCTAGTCAGACCTCGCAGCCCTCAGTGAGTCACTGGAGTTGTGGCGTTTCCTAGCGTCAGAGAGCCAAGGCTTGGTCCTTTTACTCACGCTGTAGTCAGACTCGAGACAGACTCGTTAACGGACAGCAACATGGGAGCCTGTTGCTTTGACAAGAAAGAGAGGAAATTGGGAAAGCTCAATGGTTGGAAGAAGGTGAGTTGGTGTGATATTGTAGAAAGACTTAAACAGTGTAGTACAGTTCAGTATTTTGGACTGTAAGTGCTTAACTATTGTTGCAACTTTTTTTGCTGTCTACATTCAGTAGATCACAGTTTAAGCCTTTGTGTTTAAAGTTGTCATCTGAGCGTATGCATTTTAATGGAGCGGATGCTGAATGTGTGAGTTTTCTTGCTTTTGGGCCCATGTGATGTTCACGTACTGTAAATGCAAAAGTGCATATTATTCATGCGTGCACGTACTTCATGCAGAAAAAAGCAGCAGGGCCTCTAACCCGTTTCCGCCCGTTCATATGATGCTGGATTTAACACAAATTCACAGTTTATTGTTGTTTTCCTTGTCACTTCTCTTTTCCCTTTGACTCAAAGCTGTGAGTTACACTAAGTGCTGATCGTAGCTGTTATTATAGTTGTTACCTTTACTGTTGTGATTGCTTTCGTTGATTTTACATTGTGCATGAAAAGTCTATGTGTAGATTTTGTGTTGGAGTATTGTTAGAGATTGAAGGAGATTTCCTTCCAAAGTTCTCGACTGACATCTTTGAGGTCGAGTTAGAAAACTCACGCTAGAGCGAGCGAGCATGTTTGGGTTTGTCTTGAAGAGTCATCTGAGGTGCACTGAGATAAAAAGTGTCTAAGTACATCATTGAGCCAGGGTCAGAAGACCCTTATTCTTTGTGTCCTTGTTTCTGGCAGAGGCTAAGCAAACAGGTCATCTGGGGAGAAGAGGTTATGTAGTGGTTGATTGTCAGTGGTCAACTTGTCCTAATAGAGAGGGTAAATTCCCAAATCCCTGGAGCATATTTGCTATGGTTTCTTTTTTAAATAAGTGCTATATGTCAACATAACTTAAGCAATTGTTTGAGAAATTCCCAGTGATGTTGCCTGTGTAATAATTTCCCTAACGTAGTTTCTGATTTTCAGCAAGGTACGAGAATCAGTCAGTCTTCCTCAAGCAGAAAATGCTGCCGAGGTGGCAACTAGGAGCGAAGAGAATCATTCTCTCAGCGGAGACTTTTTTTGCTTACATTTATCTCCCTCAGTTAGGGGCTGAAGGGGTCTGATACACATCTCACTGCAGATGAATACACGCTTTCTCATACAGACCCAAACTAGCATGTGTGCGTGAGTCAGAGGAAGTGAGAGGTAGTCAGGCCGACTCTCTCTCTGCCCAACATACGCATTGTTCATACGTAGGTAGGTTCCCTGATCTTTACAGAGTTATGCCACCCTGCGTCATGTTTGCTGAGACAAAGGGGGGTGAAAAAACCTCAAACGCTACATCTACAAAAGAAAGCACAAGTCACTCTGCAACTGTAAATATTACAAATTAGTTCCATTACTTTTAATTAAAACGAGATATTTCATTTTATGGATCATATTCCTTTTAGTTAAAGCGTCTAGGAATTACAGAAATAATGCTCAGGTTAAAATCTATGACTAAAACCATTGTAACTGGACTGGTTTAAATTTTTTGACCATATACTTCACACATCAGGGTAAACTGAAGTGTTGAAACCTCAAGTGAAGTTCTCTCGGTGCCGGGTTAAGGGGTTTACAGCCTCTAGCCATAGCAGACTGAGCACGTTGTGCCCACTAGTGGCTGTTAGGCAAATATAATGATCAATGATAACTTACAGTCATAGCGTCTGGCGGATAGCGTAACCCTGTACGTGAGGGAAACACCTGTTTAAAAAGCACTTAAGCTCGGAGTCTTGTGTCAGAGACAGATCAAGCGTTTGCCTACCAGCCCGCCTGGGTGCTCTCCTCAGCGAGCTGTTCGATGGGATCCTATCTGAATGAGCTCAGCGTCTGTACGCACACACAATGAAATGCCACAGGCTCCATTCATTCTCTCTACTGCCACAGCAGCTCTCTGCTGAAACAACCCGGCCACCCGCAAGCACAGAAAGAGTAAAAGGTTAAGACCTGGATATACGGAGCTAAAAGATGTGACATGTGGCACAACGTGAGAGGGAAGATATTGGCAAAAAAAATGTAGAAACACACAAGACGGGAAATTGGACAGTGAAAAGAAAAAAGATGCATTTGAAGGCAGCATGTATCGTCATCGTATGTGGGAAAGTAACAGGTTAAGGAACATTAGGAACATATGTATTTGTACATATAAACGTGCCTGTAGGTTGGTCTTATGTCTACACTGAGACATTTCTTTCAGGCTCTGGGAAAGCATAGCTCTGCAACACATTGCAGAGAGACACCCCCTGCTGTTATTTCTGGTTTCTTTATATATTATGCAGTGAGGTATTATATAAAGAGCGGCCTCTTCTCTCTCTCTTTTTTTCTTTACTTGCATCCTACGTCCCGGCTTCTGGTTCTTTCCCTCTGTGGGAGGATAATCCGGAATCCTCACAGGGAAGCTTTGATCTTTTCCTCAAATCTTCCCAAACACGTATACACATGACAAAAACAGACATGGGCACAACGTGCCTTCAAATTGCCAGTCAGGTGACCCTAGCCTTTTACACTGGAGCTGCATCAACACCTGCTCCAAGGACATCGCATTGATTCTGCCGCCAAGGCGGACATACAGAGATTGATGACTGTGTTGAAATTGATGTGTAAGTGGTGGAGAGTGAGCGTGAGACTGAGAGGCGGCGGGGGGTGGGGGTGGGGTGAGTTACTTCAGTCTGTGCATCGATGGATGCGAGTGAAGGCGACGTGTGTGGTGTGTCCTCGTGACAGCTCAGCAGCTACACCACATGTCTGCCTGGGAAAGAAAGGGGGAAGCCGTTCCTCTCCTCCTTCTGAGACAGCCTGCCTGATGCTGTTGCCATGGCGTCGGGGTGTTCTGATGACTGACACGGACACCCGTACTCGGGTAGAGAGAGACACTGTGGGCTGTCGTCACCTAAACTGAGGAAGGACACAATTAAAACGCACATCTTTGGCCTTGCTCTCTTTTCTGTTTCTGCTCCTGACTTTCTCAGTCTCTGGTTGTCTCCCTGTTCTTAAAAATATCCACATCCACATACCCTGACAGCATGCAGCATCATAATGGGAGGGAGATAATGAACAGGATTAGGAGGTTTCCAGAACGGCCACTGCACTCGGGGATGTCAGGAGACAACAGAAGCCTCAAAGAGAGAGAAGGAGAGCTGCACATGATAGTAGGCTGGTCTCACATTTCTCAAAACGTGCCCCATCCCCGCTTTGTTTAACGGTAGAGGGGAGGCATAGCTGCACAGCTCGATCACATTTCTTCACAATGGCCGACTTCATGAAAATGGCTTTGAGAGGGAATCACACAGGATGGGAACTGAAGGCGATGGGAGGTATATGCAGAACTTGCAAGTTACATCAGGAATGCATGTCTGGATATTAGATATCAATCACTCAACCTTAAGAACTTCACATATACACCAATGCCAAGCTGTAATTATCCCCCCACCCCTTCTCCCCACTTTCTGTCAAATCATGTGTTCTGAATAGAGCGTGTTGCTGGGGCTGGCAGACTACAGCAGGGGGAAAAAAGAGACAGAGAAGGGAGGGAACGAAAAAAGGGAGAATGAGCGCTACAGCAGTGAGAGCAGTGAAGCAAGACAAATCCACTGGAGGAACCCCCCCTCCAGTCAGATGAACATTGCTGCCTCACTCCCTCCTCCTCCTTCTCCTCCTCTTGTCTCCATCGCTGTTTTTTCCCCTCCTCCCTTCCTCGCTTCTTCTCCATTATTCATCAGTGTGCTGAGAGTCCCCTGCTCGAGGCTCCAGCTGCTGCTGCTCCAGCCACTCTACCAAGCCTGCTGGATCTCCTCCTCCCCGCCTAGCCCGGCCACACCGCCAAATTTTCCCCACACCTAGTCCTCCATAGCCAGGCATGGAGACGCAGAGCTGGCCCTTTTCTGCTGCTGAGAGGGAGAGTGAGCCATCAACGAGTCGCTCTCGTAGCTGCTGAAGAGCAAAACGCAAGGAGAGGGAATTTTTGTCCTTTTTGGCATTGAAAGAATTTTGTTTGTCCGGCTCCATTTCTTCCATTGGATTACAGTTCTGGCTTTGTGTAGGAACGAGAAAACGGGGTCCAAAATGCCTGAAGCCAATTACCTGCTGTCTGTGTCTTGGGGTTACATTAAGGTGCGTGGCGCTTATCTACGTAGATTGTTGGGATACCGCACTCATCCCCCAAACCTGTCTGCGGCGATGCTGTTGAATATTATGCTATTTCTAACTAAAACTGGCATTTTAATAATACCAAATAACTGCTTCTATCGAGCTTTTCAGGACACCAGCCTCATTATACAGAAAATGAAAAATATTTCTATCGTGGTGGTGGTGGTTGGTGTGTGTGTGTGTGTGGGGGGGGGGGGGGTCTGGTAGTGTTTTGTGGCTCAGGCTCCATCTTGAGCCCTCTGCAGAGCTGTGTGTCTGTATGTGTGTTCATGTGTATGTGTACACGCACTTGCATCAGTGTCTCATAAATAGATGCTACTGCAGTGCCTGGGTCTCTGTGTACTTTCAGA
The DNA here is from genome assembly GCA_030770545.1 of Macropodus opercularis. Lineage (NCBI taxonomy): Eukaryota > Metazoa > Chordata > Actinopteri > Anabantiformes > Osphronemidae > Macropodus > Macropodus opercularis. The sequence continues at coordinate 7,534,627 of CM061092.1, forward strand.
AGCATCTGTCTCCCTTATCTTTAATCTATTTTAAGTGATTCTTATAATAAATCCCATGAAATTACCAAATGTAGGGAGCAGTGTGTTGACTTTTTCATTGACATTCTTGCACACTGACACAACTAAATCTGGTAATAAGCCTAAAATCTGATTAAACGTAATACATTTGTAAAATTGGTTGCAGGGGTTGAACTGAAGGGTGATGGCCTCCCCACTGGTAATGCAATAATGATCCTTACCTTAATTAATTTCAGGGACAATGGAGGAGAAAATAAGATGTCCCCCTCCCATCTGATTGTAGGTTGTAATTAAATAATAATTCGAAGCTGATGAAGGAAAACTGCTGTACTTTCCATGGACTCTTGTGCCCTAATTTCTTCCAGGTTTTCCCTTCAGTGGGAACTGACTATGTGTTTTTTCTCTCTCCTTTCCCATTTGCAGTTCAAGAGAATGTTGAATCGGGAGTTGACGCACCTATCGGAGATGAGTCGGTCTGGGAATCAGGTTTCCGAATTCATCTCCAACACTTTCTTAGGTAAAATTCTTTTAAGTACATGTACGTAAAAGACAAAGGGATAAATAAATAACACAAATTTCCAGTCATTTATGATCCACCTTCAATCACTGCTAAATGGAGGCTATGTTAATCAAAAGTGTGCAAGAAAATGTACATGTCCATACATATTTAGTAGTTAAAATAAGCACCTACCTTTCGTTTTCAAGTGTTTTTTGCGATGTTAAGGTGAGCAAGTTGCTCTGGCAGGCTTTTACTGTGGGGGCGTTCCATTAAATACTGCGCCATTAAGCTTTGTCTACATGTTCAGAGCATTAGACTCACAATGTCCAACAACCAAAAAGTGGTTAAGCAACGTACATATAAAAGAAGTATTTCTCATCAATAAAAGGGTTTAAGTTGTCCAGATACTGAATAAAAGTGCAATGTAGCTGGCAAATAAGCTTGTTCATCCGAATTGGAGGAAGAGGATTGGAAGTGGAAGCTGTTAGCGTGGGCTGAACATTCTGCACGTCTGAGAATAGACGCCAATTGCTAAATATGTGTATTTTGTTTCCTGTCACCTGTATCTACAATATTTTTACCCATCTCTGGTAATTGTCTTTACAGGAATGAAACCACAGATTTACAATCCACCCAATATTTAGATTTGGTTGTTGGTACAGCAGAGTAGCTACAGTAGGTAAACGAGTCACAGATCACATCAATTAACAAAAACGTTGAGGGAGTTACGAGTATTTTAAGCCAATCAACTTTCGGTATCGATTGGTTTCCTGACCTGGTGTAGTGTTGCTGGCGGATCACACACCACCGCCTCACAGAGAGGGAGACGAGGGAGGGAGGTGGCTGACTGCAGTGAGGGAGAAACTAGAGGTACAGAGGAACCCCCTTTGCTGGCAGTGAGATGTTCTCAGCAGATTGTGTGACTCATCCCCGTCTTAATGCATCTTTGTCAGCAGGGACACCGTGTTGTCCCTCTAACTCCCTCCCCCCTCACTACCCAGAGAATCCAGACATAGATCACTGCTGCTTTGATAAAGAAGCAGGGAGTTCCCTACTGGCAGTGAAAAGAAAGAGCATGTAAACATCCGTCGCACTGGTCTGATCAATCAATTGAAAAAGAGAAATGACTTTTATTTGCCTGATCTTGCATTGGCCCGTCAGTTTTACTATGGTATATCCAGCATTTGTTTTTGAGACGAAGATGATCCAGAGCTGACATTGTGTAGATTTCTCATCTATAACAAAGAGATGGCATCAGGATTTATAGATTTCCAGTACAGAATGTGCACAGCTGTCCGTGCATAGCTTCTTGTCACACTTCCCTTTGATCAACCAGCAACAGAACACACCTGTTATATATAATATACCCCAAATAGTAAGAAGTAGGAGAAGGAGAAGTATAGAAAGATGGGTGTTAAGAGTGACGCTGCCATGTTGTCCATCTCACAGCGTAATCTCCCTCACACACACACAAACATCACACAGTAGTGGTTATAATGACGGCTTGTAATAAATTAGAGGGCAAAATATTGCTCTCCCCCTTTTTCCCATGCAGCACATGCCTCAGAGTGCTTAATTGCCCATTCCCAATTACCACTGGAGGACTGAGGAAAGATCAAGACTGAGAGAAAGGCAGAGGAAACTGCGAGAGAGAGAGCATGATAGTGAAAGTGATTATTTGAATTACAGCGGGTAATTGAATAACCCTGCACGAGGGAAGGCTGATAGGCCAACGATGAGCTGAATCAAGACTTGATAGATGAGTGCGCAGCTCACGTACTGTACATGCCCACAGCCACTTCCTGGTTGTTTATTACAAATGGATTAAGGTTTGCTGTCACATACTGTTTAGTGAAGACTGATTGTTTTTACCTTCCTGCTGTAATCAGCCAGACTGGCTGTACTCGCTCCACGTTTGTGACACAGTGAATGAACAAACAAAGGGAAGAATGGAAGGGACACATACAGTAATGAATGAATAAAGAAATACTTACAAAATAACCTGCTCCATGTGTGTCCGTGCACCAGTTTTTTCTCCACTCAGCGTTTACTGAGGTCTTTTACTAAGGCATCAGTACAAACTGATACTGCAAGGTGTCACAGATGTTGTCATTGCTCTAAAGTCTTTCTAAATGCAGCAACAAATGTATATGTTGTTCTCCCTCAGACAAACAGAATGAGGTGGAGATCCCATCCCCAACGTCGAAAACAAGAGAAAAGAAGAAGCAGCAGAAGCAGCAACTGATGACACAGATCAGCGGGGTCAAGAAGGTTTCCCATGGGCCCTCGCTCTCCAGCAGCAGTATCTCGCGCTTCGGCGTTAAGACCGATAAGGAGGAGCTGCTGTCGAAAGAATTAGACGATCTGAACAAGTGGGGCCTCAACATATTCACGGTTTCCGAGTACTCCAACAACCGACCTCTCACCTGCATCATGTACGCCATCTTCCAGGTATGAACTACCCTCATTGAATCAGTTTTAGACAGCAGTGAAAAAAAAACTGTAATAATAATAGTAACAATAATAATCGTTGCATCATAATTGCTACATGCTCTTTAAAAGGAACCACACTTATTGATCATTTTGCTTTTCGTAGGAGCGAGACCTGTTGAAGACATTTAAGATCCCAGCGGATACGTTCGTGGCCTACATGATGACACTGGAAGATCACTACCATTCAGACGTGGCCTACCACAACAGTCTGCATGCTGCTGACGTAGCTCAGTCCACACACATACTCCTGTCAACTCCAGCTCTGGATGTAAGTCATAGTGTTAGGTCAGGTACTTGGGTCCTAGCTGTGTCCGATTACGTTTTCAGATTGAGTTTCGTCTCCCCCTCGATGCCTTCTCTGTGGATTAACCGTTAGCCTGTCTGCTTTTTCCCAGGCGGTCTTCACAGATCTTGAGATCCTTGCAGCCATCTTTGCAGCAGCTATCCATGATGTTGACCATCCTGGAGTATCAAACCAATTTCTAATCAATACTAGTGAGTGAAACCTTTACAGTGCATGTTTACATCAGCTAAAGTCCTCATGCTGCACACAATAAAAATATTATTTTCACTAATATGATCTTCACTTGTTTTCCAGATTCTGAATTGGCTTTGATGTACAATGATGAATCTGTGCTGGAGAACCATCATCTGGCTGTGGGATTCAAGTTACTACAGGAAGACAACTGTGATATTTTCCAAAACCTCACCAAGAAGCAGAGGCAGTCCCTACGCAAAATGGTCATTGATATGGTAAGACATCATTCATATTTTGTCCTTTCCTATAACTTTCTATAACTTTATTCTGTCTCAGTTCTAATGACACATTCTTGCTCTTCTATCCAGGTTTTGGCCACTGACATGTCTAAACACATGAGTCTGTTGGCTGATCTGAAGACTATGGTGGAGACGAAGAAGGTGACGAGCTCTGGAGTGCTGCTGCTGGACAATTACACAGACAGGATACAGGTAGGACTTTATTTACAGCAGCTTCTTACTATACATTAAATATACTATAAGCCTTCAACTTATTTTGCAGTGATTCTATATATATGCACACCAACTATTGGCAAAGAATCCTGCTGTGTGTTCTACGAGAAGATTTTTGCCAGATGAATTAGTCATCAGTCAATCATTAGTTAAAAATAAATTAAATAACTCCATAATGAGCCCAACACATTGGCAAAGGGGCCATTAGTGCTGTCACTGACTGTATCTCCAATACTGTATTGCTTCTAGGTGCTGCGTAACATGGTACACTGTGCTGACCTAAGTAACCCAACCAAGTCCCTGGAGCTGTATCGTCAGTGGACTGATCGGATAATGGAAGAGTTCTTCCACCAGGGAGACCGCGAGAGGGAACGAGGGATGGAGATCAGTCCCATGTGTGATAAACACACGGCCTCGGTGGAGAAGAGCCAGGTAGGCCACAACGAGAGAAGCTGGGTTATGCACAAACAAGGATGGATGTGCCAATATAATAATGTGCACTGAAACGTCCAGTGAAACTCTGTCCTACCTCTTCTGTCTCCTTTAGGTGGGTTTTATCGACTACATCGTGCATCCTCTGTGGGAGACTTGGGCTGATCTGGTCCACCCAGATGCCCAGGACATTCTGGACACACTGGAGGACAACAGGAACTGGTACCAGAGCATGATCCCCCAGAGTCCCTCCCCACCCTTCTATGACCAGGGCACACATGGACACAGTGGAGGCACCGGGGGACAGGGAGGTGGGGAGAAATTTCAGTTCGAGCTGACCTTGGAGGAAGAGGACTTGGACGGAATAGAGAAAGATGGCGAAGTGGAGGAGGATGAGGAAGAAGAATTAGAAGAGGAGGAGGATAGCGTAGGCGATTCTAGATCTCCTCCCCTAGACTATTTGGACGGTCAAGAACACGAGGAGTGCAGCATGATGGAACCTACAACAGCAATAGAAATTGTGACACATGATGCGTCACCCACAGACACATAGGGCTTCCATCATCACGCTCACATGGTGATTTGAAAGTTTTTGGAAAAAAGAGGAGGAAAACCCTCTTGCAGCTGTGCTTTTTAATAAGCCCAAAGAAGCAAGGGCTTAGTTGTGGCCCGCACCGGGGCGTCTTGCACTTGGGTGTTTGAAGCCAGAAGGACAGACAGTTTCAGTGGGATGGCTTCAGAGTTCTCAGGAAATAATTACTGCGAACATTTTAGTCTTGATGGACAGGCAAGACTGAGGGTGGAACTTGAAGGATTCCAGCCAGTTTAGGAAGTTGTTTCTTTTCTTTTCTGGACTGGCATTAAATGGACATTGACACTACTGAGAGAAGTTTTGTACCTTAAGAGTTTTTTACAGATATGATATGATCTAGAAGTAGCATAGAGTAAGATCTTCTGATGGAGACACGTTTGTATAGCAAGAAAAAGTGTTTACTTTTTTCCTGTACCATTTGTCAAGGACTTTTGTGTGCCTTTTTTACTATTGTCTTTATAATAGTTTTTTATTTATTGAACACTCTAGTATGTCTGTGATTTTTTTTTTCTTATCTGAAAGAGCAAACCCTTTTTTTATGTTTAAAATCAGTACAGTCTTCCATGTATTGGGCAATAGAGAAATCCAAACAAACGTCGACAAACAAAGGCAAGTTCATGAACACCCACATTGTGTGCACATTTTGGCATTTGTGCAAGTTTTTTTTGGGAAGAACTCAAACCCTTCATTCATGATTCCTATTACAGTTAATTATTTGCATTCTAGTTCAAGCGAATGTCAGAGTCACACTACACAGTGCACCTGTTATATTCATACGTACCTTTTCTTCCTCTTCTTCTTGCTGTCTGGTCTGCGAACCATTGGACTCGCACCAAAACTTCAAAATACTCACTGAAAACGAGAAACTATTTACTTGCAATGGTATATCTTCAAAATTTTGGAAAATGTGCGAGATTAGCCACGTTTCAGCTTCTCAACCCTCAACAAACTACTTTGAGCTAATAAAATGAAGTAACTCAGCTACAGACAAAATTATTTTAGCCCTCACGTAATCTAAATGACCCTGTTGGCTGGAACACCAGACCTGTCTGATGTCATACCCTACTACCCCCCCATGAGCAATCAACCCAAGACCAGATGATTAGAGTTGCTCTTACAGCTGCTTGTCTGTAAGGCGCTCACGAACCCTCATCAGCACCATTCGCATGGTTTATAAAGCCCGTTGGACGCCATGGCCACGACCCCAAAAACAATCAGGCCAGCTATTTCTTCCACATGATAAAAATCCCTCAAGTGCTGCTGCTGTTCATTGACGTCAATTGAATTGTTCCCCACCCCCTCCACTGTATCAGGTTTCCAGGACAGTTGGGTCACAGATGGATTTGCTGGATTCAGCAGAATGTACTCTTTTAAAGTGGAATAAGTAGGTGCTGGAATTTTAGGACAAAGCAAACATGTCTATTTATTGATTCACAAGAGTGTTGGGGAAGATGACAATGGTTTGCAGACCTCCCATTTCTACCTAGTGTTTTTATTTATGGGTGTTCTTGTCCCTTCTACCATCACGTGTCCTTTACGTATTGCTTTACTGGGATAGTCAAAAGGTACTTCATCTAAGTTCACTCCGACATGCTTCAGTGGCGATCATTTGTTAGCATGTATGGAAGGTTTTAGATAGACCTGTGTGTTTCTGTGTGGATGTGTTGACTTTGTCATCAGGCCTTATCCCATTACTCCACATCTTTGTCTCTACAGTTTGTCGCTAGGAGCTCAAGTTGGTCCTTTTGCTGTTTATAACAGTGTGTATTTATTCTATACTTTAAGCTTGTAAATAAGAAATACTGGTTAAGTGTAAAGTCTATTTTATTTATATGCACTTGCATTACCTGGAAGTGGTGGTGTCCAATGTGTAGAAGACTTTTTATATATGTATTATATATTGTTTTGATATATATAAATTCAAATATTCAAATATATATTCGCACAATGTTTTTAGTGCCCAGCAGAGCAGCAGCTAAAAAGACGCTGTCACAGAAGAACCTTGTATCTTCAGAATTATAGTTCACTTTGTCTTCTAATGCAACATTACAGGCAAATGAAAAACAACTTTAGATTAAGCTAATTATGCATGAATATTAAACAAGTGTTCTCACAATATCATATTCTTTGTATTCCATGGAATTCTTTGTCTCTTCAAGTTTAGCCGAATTACATTTCCTTATATTAACCAAACTTTTGCAGAGCACTTTGAATGTTCTAGGCGTCTTAGATAAATGAATTAATAGGTAAACAACGGTAGATAAATGGACTTTCTGAAGGTACAAGGTTTCCATCTGACAGCAGCATCTTGGTAACCCAGGGGCAACACAGAGGACATGTTAAACTGCATCGGCTTGTCTATAGAACACAAGCCAGCGAAGGCACACAGAGGCTCAATGCTCGGTATTGAATTACACAAATTGCTTAATTTCGCTCAGCAGCTTTTCACAACCTAAGCTATTCCATCCAGCATTTGAATGCAGATTGCTGATATGAGGCCAGATACAAGTTTGAGCGGAAAACACACAGCGATTGTCTCCTTTTACACTTAACGCACTTCACGTAAAAGTAGATAACACGGGACGGTATTGGTAGCATGCTACAGTACGCCCAGCACTGATGTGAGCTGTTCTGAATAACCAAACCATGATCTTATGTAACTGATTGTGCTAATGTGCGAATTCTTTTTGACCAAACTTGTTAGCAGTTTTGAAATTCGACTTTGTATTAACATTGTTTATCAATGTTGAAGCTTTTTTTGGTCCTAGTTGTGTCCAAATGGTTAGCCAGATTTAGCACTATCTGCATGACAGACAGGATTTTTTTTATTGTCAATAATATGTTGAAGTCCGCCAGTTGTTGCAGGTGGGTTAATAAATGTCTCACACAATGTATGGTATTATATTGTATATTGTGTTTAAAAATAAATCTGAAATACTTTTTCTATGAAGTCATTAAAAGCAAAGCATGAGTATATTTCTTCTGGCTCTGTTTATTTCTGTGGATTAAAGGCATTTGTGTCTTTATATTTGTTACATTTATGTTTGATAAATATAGATCTACTGGGTATACTGGTGTCACGGTTTTCATGTTCCCCATCTCAAACTACAGCACATTAGGCCAAAAGAATAAAAGGTTAGCAGGCATTGCCCTTTCCTGGAAAAATCTCAAACCTCAGGAAAGTGCTGGAAATAATATAATATATACTAGGATGTCTGCGATATGTTACCGTTAATTCTCTTTGATGTCACTGCGTTTGCTGCATCATCACAGAGGATTGGCTCTAATGTGCTGAGACAGGAACGCTGTATGACACAGACTCTGCAGCACAGCCCACACACAATCTGACAGGCCCGTCCTGATGCGACATACGGTCCTCACACATACACAGCTCACTTCTGCATGTGTTGAAATGCAAGGCGCCGTCGAAGGCCGTTGAAAGTAGACGATCATGTTTTTTTCTTTCGAGTCAAATGGTATTAATTTGATCTTAATTCTACGCATCAAATATAAACTTGCCACAGCGCAGTTTGCTGACTGGAGCAGAACCCCTTCCTCCAAGATGGAACTTGTTATCTTAGCTTTTGTTGTGTAATAACAACAACACGGATTATACTGACAAACTGCATTGTTCTCTTCCTTGCACAGATGGCACAAAGCCTTTAGCTCAGCAGGATATGCTTTAAGTCTGCTTGACTTGCTAGCGTCTCTCAATACCTGCATGTCCTTTGGTAACATTTTGCAGAGACCTGGTCAATAGGCCAGTGCATTTTCATGCAGAGCTTTACTGTGGTGCAAACAGCGCCACCACGTGGTCATGTATGAACCACTGCACACTTTCTATATACTTCTATGTATTCTACATTCTCCCTCTTCTCATTTGCTATGCTTATCTTTTTTCCTTTATGCTTCAACTTTTTTCAGTCTCGTATGATTTGCCCCCCTGTCCTACTCTCCCGTTTTCCACAGTGGAAATCTTTTCCCAGTTTGCCTCTGACATGGTCTATTAAAAGGAAGACATCTGATTTGATGCAGCTACTTGCGTGCATATGACGAAGGAATGATTGGCATAAAGGACAGACTGTCTCTCCATTACCAAGTCATGACGGCCCACAGAGATGGCCGAGTTATCTAATAAAGCTAAAAACAGAGCAAAGCACTTCTCACCAGTTGAGGTAAATGACAATACTCACAGTGACTTCTCCTATATGTGAATGAAAAAAATACAAAAAGCTAAGAAGAGTGTGATTTGTATGCTTAAACAAATTTGAGACTACTTTTCTACACCCTAGAAACTGGGTTAAGTGTTTTAAGTTTTAAGTTTAAACACTAAAGCATGTAGTTTGTGTTATGAAACCCCAGTACCACACAGACACACACACACAGAATAGAGGGAACAGCTGATGTAACTCTGAATAAATGAAGGCCTCATTAAGATGTCAAGTAATTAAATTAGAGGTTAGAGTGCTCAAGTATTGTTACTTCACAATGGTGCACTGACTAATGCGGATTTCTTTAGTCTGTTAACCTACAAAGACTGTGATTGCGTTTCAGTAGAGTAATAAGTATAATACTTGCTATAACAAAAATCTAACTTTGTCATCAAAAGACAGAGCTTTAATGTTTGTCTTCTAAACCTTCACATCGACAGAAGGAAAAAGTCAGCAAAAAATATTTAATAAAAATCTGTGGGATCGGCCATGACAATTTCGATGTGCATAAAGCTTCACATTGCAGCACAGATGACAGTGACGTGAAGTCAACTTGATGACGCAAATGTATTCTCCAAAAAGTGCCAATCACTGTCCTGTTGCATGACCCAGTTTGGCCCAAGCTTTATTGCCAGACAGATGGTCTTACAGTTGCAGAATTAGTTATAGAATGAGTAGAATGAGTTCATAGTTAACTCAATGGATCTGGATGACTAGGTTCTATATATATATATATACACAAAAAACAGCTGATATTTTTGTGGTTCCTACTATGGCTTCAATGGAAGAGAAAACAACATGTCCCTCTTTGGTCCCCTGTTGCATTAACCTTGTAAGTTATGTAGTAAATCAGTCTTGCGATGGAGACATGGGGCTATTTATGCTCCCTGAGGCAATTAGGGGAGAGATGATGAAGTGGCTCAAGGTGCAGAGAAACACCACTGACAGCCTGTTTAAAGAACCTCTGCAAAGCTCCATTGTTCCTCCTAAAGCGATGAGATAACAGGTGGAAACAGCTGCCAGCATTTTGGGGATTTAAAGCCCCTTTCAGACTATCCATTATTCTCATGGCATCTAAGTGTGTCGGCTTCATGTCTGAATTAGTACCCTGATCACTGACTACTGTATGTACTAGGTTGGATTTATTATTTAGCATCACAAGACTATATGTTATACACATATAATTAAAGACGTAGTAAAAGTAAACTTTTTGTGATTGTTTTTAGCTGCTGAATCTTAATGCAAGCAATGCCAGTGATGTTTCCTATTCAGATAAAATCCAAATAGAAGACTGAAGCAGGCAAACACATTTAAAATGCATTTATCTCACTTTTCCCAAAGTAGTGTTCTTTTGGTCTAAAATGCACAGTATAGGCGATTATTTTAGCTGTTGCATCTTAATGCAAGCAATGCCAGTGAAGTAAAAGCTAAAGTAGTTGTTGAGGTGAGTTCAAAATATGTGAGAGGAAAATAAATTATACAAATGTGAATCCATATATATCCATATATCTCTGTAGATCAAATATGCATTGTAAAATTCAGTCCGAGTTCCATCAGGCTTCAGCCTGTTCTGTGGATGTAGAATCACTTACAATACCACCTGGTTCCAGAGAGACCATTATTTATCGATCTGTGACGTTAAACAACTATACCACACACTAACCCTCTCATTGTGACCTCCCTGTGGTATCTGAAGGGTGACGAAATACTTTCTGTGGTTCTTCCACAGCTGTGTCACTGAGCCCTGTGCTTATGACTTTAAACATTATAACATTCTGTTGTTGCTCTCACACACCCTTCCCATCACAGAGATCTGCAGCACATGGAAACAATTCTCCCATTTCCTTGAGAACTTGTGTGATGACATGTGAGTTAGTGTCTTTCATTGTTCTCCAGTAATGACATCCCTTCCAGTAATCTCATTTAGTTCACAGCATTTATACAGGTCAGCCACAGGACTTGGACTTTGTGAATTATGTTCACAAATGTAACAAGCTCTAGGAGTTTCATTATAATAAAGCGTCTCCTCCACTTTTACTCCTGCTAAGCATTTAGGTACTCTTGAAAACATAATGGTTATATTGTACCTGCTCTGGCTGCAACAAACACTTCTATGTGTGACATGTTATGTTCAAGTACATACGGATGTGTTCCAGTGTGTGAATCAGGATTCTGACAGGGTTTCACATCACATCACAGGGAAGAGCGAGGACTCTGTCCATGGGGTTGCCGTGACAACGGGACATTCTCCAGACGTTCTTCTGTGGGGTGACATCCAGTCACGTGCAAGTAACATCTACAGCAATTATCTACGCAAACACACGGATGACAACACGTTACACAACCCTACGACTTGTTCGACGTCTTCGTCTCTACCTAATAATACAACGTCCTCTCCAATGAAAAACGTTGAACTAATCTTTATGTCGTCCATTAGCACCTTTATAGACGTTTCTGTGTAATGGGTTGCTTTGCTAGGTCTGCGTGTATCTAATGACATTATAAACTGCAGCTGAGTAACTTACCGCAGGCTTTATAAAAGTCTAAATGTCCATGTGGGGATGCAGGCAGATATACCTCCGTGTTATGCAACACTATAACGCTGCAAGTCAAGATATTGCCTTTTTTTGTTTGTTTTGTCAGAGGAAACGACTTTGCTGAATTATTAACGCTGCGTGGCCATGTGTACAGTATGAATCAGAGCAGGCAGTAAAACGCGGCCTACAGACGTCTGCTGTGCTCACACGTGGCTTTAAGAGCCCACAGTCCGAAAAATAACCTCAACGCCCTGCGTTAGTGCACAAACGGTGAAAGGGCAGCGTACGTCTGTTTTCATGGACAGGCAAATGCGGCGCTAAAGTTAGCTCCTGTAGCTAGGCTAGCTTCGCACTAACGGCTAATCCCGACAAAGTGACTGCGTTTTTGAGAAATACATCCAAAACAGCACCATATAGTGATTGCTTTCAACGCTGGTCTGAAACGAAATGTCCCATTTACTTTCTGGTAAGGAAGGTTTTAAGTTTGCCAAGTAGCTATTTCTAAACAGTTAACACAAATCTAGCTAGCAACGTACAATTAACGGCCAAAGTGGACTAGAACTCGCTAACCTACTTTGTTAGAAGAAAAGGTGACAATTCTAGTCACAAATATAGTTATTTTCTAATATACATAAGTATGACAGCGTTAACTAAGATGAACAGTGACACTTTGACTTGATAAATAATCAATTTTGTTAAGGTGTCAGAGAAGACCAGCAATAAAACAGGCCACTTCCGGCGGCTACAGTAATCGGTGACATTAGCTAGTAGTTTTGTAAATAATGTGAGTTATTGTCATTGTCGACCTCTAACTTCATTTGAACAGAAGCGACCCTAAAGGCATGAAGTACGGCAGCAGTGTATAAACATTGGTAAGTGTTTCAGCTATCTCTGAAAAGATCACATAGGTGACAGCTAACTCAGCTAATACGCTGATTTCGGTGAAACTGCTCTTTGGGAATTTCTTTCTGTGTGATTCAGTCACTCCGACAGATTAAACATATTATAATGTGACATCAACTGGATTTAAAAGTGAAAGTGTAGACCACAATAGATACGAGTCTATGCCGGTAAAATACTTTGCATGAGTCACTTACAGTAAATCCTTGCGTGTGTATTTTGGGCCGTCTTCCCGTAACCATGGGGGTCAGTGGCAGAGCTCGGACCCTGAACCTTTTATTTATTAATGAAAGCGTCATACTTGTCTGAATATTGGAGTTGTCCGGTCCCTTACGTAGTGACGTGTTGCTCAGAAGTTGTAATAGTCTGTGCGGAGACTCTGATAGTGGATGGTTGTAGAACACGTTATGCTGAGCAGCTGCTAGATTAGAAACAAAATGTGCCAGGTGAACAAATCTGTCATTAGTAGATGTTGCTGTTGCTTTTTGATATCCATCAATTTACAAAATGCTCACATAATGCTGTGATTTACTGTATATTATCTTAAAATGACCGGCCAGGCCTTGATTTAAATCCCCTGAGGCACAGAAGGCCGATGCTGCCCTAACAATATTAAAGCCCACAGTAATAGAAACATAGCAGCGCATCACGGTTCATTAGTGTGGAGTCCAACGCCCGAAATCAACCGAGGACTCATTACTCTTTATTTGTTGGAGAAATTAAAACTCAGCTTGATTAATTATACTGGGTGTGTTTTGTTTTGAGCTGTGGCTGCTGGTGTTTGCGTAAGGTTGAATCTAAATATCGGACCGGTCCATGTGAGAGCACTGCTGCCCAGTCGATGTGCAAAACAAAGTTGATGTGTAGTCCCTTGTTTTTCTGGATGAGCAGGTGTTGCTGCACATGATGGTTCACGTGGAGCTACATCTGAGCGGGTCTGGCTGTCGTTCTAGCACCGCCCTGCATTATTAGTGATGGCCCTGCCATTAGTTGGTGTATATTGGGTCGTATGTACATCTGTGTCGGCAACTGCGTGTGTAAGAGTTTAATTAGAGGGTAGGGATATGTGGGAAAAGCGTAAGAGTGGTGAGTGAGAAATTAAGTTTCAGTTTTGGGTGGACTTCGCCTGGGAACTCAGCCTGGGAAACTGCAGATGTCTGTTTCCTGTGTTGACCTGTGAAAACCCTAAAATACAGCAGTATCAGGCTGTGGAGTCTGGGCTCTGTCCACAAAGGCATCTGTCCCTAAATGCCAGAGAAGCACAATTGAACGTTTTTGAAACAATTTTTAAAAACCCTCAATTTTAAGAATACTAAATGGTAAAAGTATTTTGTGTGGTGGAAGTGAGGCACGTAGTACAGACCCATTAAGGCTTGTTGAAGTGAAAATCTGCCAAAATTGAATTGAACAGTAGCATGTGTAGGTTAAGTAAATTATGGATTTATCACAAATAAAATGCATTTGCCAGTTACTTTCTGCAATATATTGACTATTATGATGACTTTTTTTAGTGTGTATTATCTCATTGTGCCAGTAAATCTCCCCTGAATGTGTGCAAACAGAGCTACACGATGAAGTAAGACTGTATCCTCAACTGACTTGCATATGGAAAGTGTTGTTTGCTGCTGCTCAGAGACAGACTGAGTCATCTGCGCTGCGTTTGCCACAGCCTGTTCATGGGGGAAGCCTTATGAGCTAGCGTGGAGGATTGAAGCATTTCCTCATATCCTCCAGGCTAAAGCACAGCTTGTAGCCAGCCAGTCCGTTGGTTCTGGCGTCATTCATCTATCCGTTTCTTAAATAGGGAGACAAACCTTTAAACCTCAAACAGTAGCTTACCTAACAGAGCTGAAGGGGAAGAAAAGAAACGTATTCCTTAATCAAATGACCTAATCAATTCCCTGAATGTTAATTATCACGATGTGAGCTTTATGTAAAAAATTTTGAAATATAGGGGTTCTACGATTTAGTTGTGCGTCTGTGAGCATCACGGAAGCTGCTCATTTTAAGGCAGAGAATTTACCGGATGTGTGCCTGGGGGATTTGGGTGAGCTGTGCATGCGAGGGTGAGCAGGGGAGCATATGCTTTATTACCTGACACTTAGGAGCTGGTGGGAAGGATGTCCGTGATGAGTAAGAAAGAGCAATGTGTGCTGTGCCTTTAGGGTAGAAGTGTATATGTGTATATTATAATATACTGTATATTGTGAGTAAAATCTTAAGGTGGCAGCACCATCTCTAAATGTTGGCTTGTTTTGTGGTTTGTCATGCTACATTAAGCCCAAGCCATCCAGTGAGTTGCCACTAGAGCGGGTTTCAGGTGATATCTGGCCAGGATTACACATCCAAGACCACACGTCTGCATATTTTGCCCATGGTGGAACTCGGGAAGCGTGCTACGTTTGTGGGTTTTGCTCAGAGTTCTTCCTACAGTGATTTAAAGATTAACGATGCAAGAACAGGAATATTACTATGATCACTAGTTTTTCATTAGCCTCTCTATGGTGATGTATACTTCATACTGTACATAGCTTTGAGCCTGTCACGTGACCTATTATAGTATGTCAGATGCACTGTAGATTCATTGTTCTTGATACAGCCTCTGAGAAGAGAAGCACTTAAAATCTACTCCTATTTTAAGAAGCCTCATGAATTATGGCTCCAGTATTAAGTGCGTCACTGGGAGGCCTATCTGGGCTCCTACCGGCACAGCACCTCACATCTCTCTCTCACACACACATAACCTATATTAGCAACATTCTCGTGGGTGTCCAGCCACACTAGAGTGAGCCAGTAAGGAAGCGTAGGCAAGTTCTGTCTTTTTCCCCAACTCTAGTTCAGCAGTGGGCTACAGAGCTTTCCTGTGTGAGTTGTCTGATACCACCGTGTGCAATTTTCTGTTCCCAAGTCATTTTTAGGCAAGAGAGCCACACTAGTGTCATATTTACAGGATAATTTATCGGTTGAATGCATCAAACCCTCTCAGATTAAATAAATGTCAAGTTCAACATGTTGTTGAACATTTTTGTGCAACGCCTGCATAGACCTTGTTCCTACTTGTGCTGTTTTGAAAATTCTTCTTTAACTCCCTGCAGTGAGTTCATGTGGCTCCATTCTGTCATCTCAGACTGGCTGTCCTAGCGAAGACCAGTTCTCTTGGGAGTGGCCTGATTTAAACTGCTCTGCTGTTTATAGATATACACTGATAGTATAGCAAGTTGGTGGTGCTTATTTAGACTTGGGCCCAGTGTGGAAATGGTAATTGGTGTGAGTAATAGAGATATATTGGCCTAGTGTTGACATCCTGGAGACCATTAGAGAGACCACAGATCAGACCTGCACCTTATCAGTATCGGAGAGATGAGTCCATCCTTTCCCGTTGAAGTGGAGTGCTGGATTTCAGAAGGGGGCCTTGTAAGACAGGATGTGGGTCCAGGGTCGGTAGAACAGTCTAGACTAGAACTGTGTCAACACAAAGCTACGAATCAAAATGTAATCTCCAGTAGCATTAGACTAAACAAGCTCCATATTCTACATATGAGCTGGCGCTCTATGTAAAGGAAGGGGGTGTTAATTACACAGAAATCCTTGCTATTTGAAGTAGTGTGTGTGTAGTACCTGGGCCAGGGCAGTCAGTGGGTTAATGATGGAGAACAGAGCGTCTGCCTGGCTAGTACAAACAGATGGCGAGCATCAAGAGTGGCTGGGTGGCACGTAGGCACTCGACACGGCACCCTGTCACCGCCACACCTTATCGCCCTGCATGCCTTCCCTGCTGCTGAGTGGAATTTTGTTTTGGTTTGACTGCACTCACTGCCACCTAATCGGCTGGTGGGCGTTTGTGTACAGTTAATGATGGCAGCCTAATCATCGTCCTTCATCAGGGCACTTTGGAGAGATGGCGCAGGGTGGAGTTTGCAGGGATGTTGCCTCAGCAATGTGCAGGAAATGGCACGAGGCATGGCTTAAGAGCATGAGACGTGACCGTTTCAACATCGCCGGGAAGTCCATATCTGGAAATGACATTCGCTGAGGTTATAGGTTATACAGTACGGTCTCAGTTTGAAGTTGAAGTTGACTCTGGTAAACTGACCTGTGAGTTTTTGCGTAAGAAATGCGTTTGAAATCTATTATAGTAGAGACAATTTGATTCATCAAGCATTCTGTTCAGTATAATGCATGTATATAGTAAGACAGCCTGTGCTCTATTTCAAAGCCTGAATACACAGACTAGAGCTAGTTGATGTGTCAGTGTTGGCTTGTGGACTTGACAAAAGTCACCATCTCTCTCTCCCTGTCCTCTGGCTTAGTTTTGCATCAGTGCCTGTTCATGTGCCACTGGGCTTTCCCTGCTCGCCAGTGCCCTGCTCCTGTAGCTCTGAATTAGGATCATCCTCCTGCTCACCTTGTGGCAAGAGATTTAACCTCTGTGAATTGTTACCAGAGCTATTAGCTGACTCATATAAGGATAAAATAACCAGTTAAAAGAGGACATTTTTTATTTAGACCTGAAAAGTGCAAATGTCAATCATGTGCTCCCACAATCCAACTTGCTATATGATGCACTTTGTTTCAGGAAGTTTTGAATGATCAGTTTGAAATGGAGAGTTTTCCCATGTAGACACATACCATAAATCAGGTATGATTGTTGGCACCAATGAGTTCATTTCTGTATTTTTATTGTGAAATTTATTATTTCACTAAATGGTTAGGACCAGTTGTTGCTGGTGCCACTGTAAGTGTAAGTTGCTATTTCTGTTCTGTGGGTTAAATTAGAGTGGAACTAGAACACCTCTGATAAATGAATGGCGGTTCAGGGACCTGACATGTCTTCCTCTCCCAGTGCTTCCTCATTTGTAATATGATAGCTACAGTTGCTACTTCCTTAACTGTATGGGTACTCTAACTCAATGAGGACCCATTTGAATTTGTCTGTGGTGAAAGAATCAGTGGGCAGAGATGTGAAATAAGCAGATAGAACAACACTGCACCCCACAGGCAAAAAGCATGAGCAAAGGTGGAAGGAAAGTAGGTCAGAGGGAGGAAGCTGGTGAGTGTTGTATGAGCATTTGAAAGGCCTAGCAGAGACGCATTTAAGGTAACATTTTCTGTTTGTTTATTAAAGGATTTTTAAGTTTTCTAACAAACAAGATCACAGACAGACATTTGCATAATTTAAATGTGGCAGAAATAAGACAAGCGCACATGCAGTGTCCTCACATTGTCTCTGTCCAAATATTAAAGAAACTGTTTTGCTCTCTGGACTTTCTTTACAGACCAACAAATGTTCAGGATGAAGGCAATGTTTGTTTTACTGTCTTTGCATTTTCCTTGATAAAGAAAACCGAGAGCAACTAACATTGGATGAGAGACGGTCAGCTAGGTGCTGGATGAGGCAGGCATAGCAGCACTGTGTGTCAGCCAACAGCAGATGGCGCCAACTGCTTATCGCAGTTTAGCATCGTTGTTAAGCAATTCAGTTCAGTTCAGTTTTTTTTCTTCAGTTCTGCTGCAGTTCGTGCCAAAAGTAGTGCAATTAATATTAACAAGCTAATGACGTTTTGTGCTATGAAATATATCAACACCCAAATTTTTGTGCGGCCTTTCATACATCTCAGTGCAAACTTGTGAGGTGAGGGACAAAACAAAGTGCATTGATTAATCAGTGTTTGCTAGTTTCAACGGTCTAACACCACTTGGTCTTCAGTATGGTCAAAAAATGGCTCGTTTGATTTGTTTTACAAATATTTTCATGTGGCTTTACAGTATACAGAGAACATCCCTGTTTGTGTGTGTGACTCTTTGCCGTACTGCAGTAAAGGACATGTTGACCTTCACAGCCCAACTGATTGTGACTCTCTACTGTGGCAAGTGTGTCACATTACATTCTCCACAGGTTGTGTGTGTTGTCATCTGCATGCCTTTGCCTGTACACTTGCAGTTGGCAATTTATGTATGGGTATGTGCATGAAAACCTCCGAGCAGCTCAGTCCGTCAGAATCCTTCGGTACTATTCATCCTCATCTCTCTCTTTTCCAGTGGCTTATTTCTGATTTCCGTTTGTTCTTCTACACTGTCATCTTTCCTTCTGGATGCGTTGATAAGTGCGGGTCCATGGACAGAGCCGTAAATGGCTGAGGAGCTGTGTACTGGTTGGTTTCGCATCGTTGCAGGGACAGCAGGTAAAACCCTGTTATATGATGCTACTAGACTGTCAATGATACGAATATAGGTGGCTTTTCTTTTCTTTGCATTTGTGAGGGTTTGTTGTCTTCTTGCTCTGTGGCTGTATTGTACGCAGTCATTCACCTTCACTTTTTGTTGACCTTACTAAAGCTGTCCGTTATTGTCATGCACTTTGTGTTCGCTGTGCGGTGTCTCATCTCTGGGATGCACTGGCAATTTGGAGAAAAAGGCAGACAGAAATAGTAGCGGAGGAAGGACCAGATGGAGAAAACTAGAAAGCTAATGGATTCTAAATCAGCATGCACATGCAGCTGAGACCACATATGAAGACATAATCCACTGGTCTTAAGTGTTATAGTATTGTTTTATATAATTATAGTTATTTATATATTTTTTTAAGTATTTATAGTTTGATTTGGAGATTTTTAAATTACCGAGCAAAGCCATTTGATATGTTTTGCTTACAGTCATGAATGTCTTAAAGTTGAAAGCATAGTTTTTTATATTTATGTCTGCTATATTCATTAAAGCCCAAATTAGCTAAAGTCAGGACAAGCATCCTGTCACTCAAAAAATGTCATGGGTGCTTTTCATTTACATGTGAGTGCAACCATGTGAGTTTGGCTGTTCGTTCTTCTTTATAGTAAAGAACATAAGTATGTGTCTTAATTCAGCTGCTCCTGTCGCTCCAAAACAGAGCTTATAGGGCATTAGGCTTTATTTAGCAAATCCCCCTCCCTTCCTCCTCCGTTACTCTACATACGTCCACTAGCTGGAGCGGCAGCATTAGTCAGTGGCACAATCACTACCTCTGCCTTCATGGCCAAATCCAGTCATCACAGACATGTATTCTAGTGCCCACAAATATCTGCAATATTTTTTTATCCAGAGCAGCGAGACCTAGTATCTCACATGACTTTCAATAAACACTAGATGGCAGTGCAGGAGAAAATGCTTGTTTTCCAAGAAGGAAATGGAAGCAAGCAGGAGTGAAACGAGGAGTAATTTAAAATAAAATGGAGAGGTAAAATGAAAGTGAAAGAATAATAGAGAGAGAGTGAGAAAGAAAGGCAAAAGAAAAGGAGAATTAAACAGAACATTTAAAAGGGAAGAGTAAAAGTCACTAAAAGAAAGATTCTTAGAGTCTTAGAGTCCAAGTGAATGAAGAACTAGAGGGAAAGGGGTTAAAGATGGGGGCAGGGTTGGAGGGTGGCGCCCCTACCTTTGGGAGCATCTGCTGGGTGTTACAACAGAGGAGTGTGCATGAAAAGACAGAGGGATGAAAGGAGGGAGGAGGCGAGTGGCAGAATGAGCTATATAAAGGCAGCTTGCCAAAAATAACTGGATGAAAACAAGAAAAGGGTAGAAACTGCGAAAGAAAAGGGAAGACGTGATAAATGTGTGACAGAGCAAAAGGAAGGGAGGGACTCATCATATGGGCTAAGGCAAGGCTTGGGACGATGCAGTGGCCACAAGCACACAGCTGGTAACTGTGCAAAATATACACTTATTAATTCACCTTAAGAAACCACGGACTGTTGAATGCTCCACAAACACAGATATACAGTCTCCTGAGTTTGTGATAAACCATCTCATGTCTAATTCATGTTTCGTGGAGAGAAGACATTATCTCCAAAGCAGTAGGTCAAAAAGTCCCTGTATTTAAATGGACCCACCCTGTGTTTGCTTATTTGCATGCACAACTGTTGCCTCTGGGATTTTTGTTAAACATTAAATGGCTAATATTTACCTAGGAAAATGTGGCAATAACTGCACCAGATTTCTGGACAATAAACCACCAGGTTAAACCTCCACTTAGTAAACAGTCCGTTTAGAGTCAGATTTCTGGCTATGTTGATAGATGGTATTTGAGTTAATTGTAAGGGGTTTGACAGGAAGCAGGTTAAGTCTAAATGACCCATAGGTGTCTGTCTATTTGTGGGCCAGTGATCGATGACAACCTGTCCACATATATTTTCCTATTTAATTTAAGAATATTGTCATTAATTCGAGTCAATACATTCAGAATACATTTAATATTGTGAATGATTTGCATACAAAAATACAAATTTAGTATTTTGAATAAAAACGAAATAGTTTTTATTGATTTATTTCCAAATTAAGCTTTTATGGTTATGGAACCATGAGATCCTTAAAACACAGCACATACTACTACAGCTATTACTAGGACACTAAAAATAACAGTAACAGTACAGCAACAGCACAGTCTGCGGGTTCATTCCCATATTTGTGTTTTTCAGGACCACTTCAGTCTTTCATTTGTTGGTTTGCCTAATTGTCAGTCTTCTCTACTTTTAGGTTGGTTCCACATAAACAACCACCCCCTCTCTTTCTGTCTCTCCCTCTCTCTCTCTCTCCGCCCTCTCATAGAAAATTAATCAGCTCTCCCAAACGCTAGCGCACCCGTTCTCTCTGGGGGCAGGTCTGTCATCGGCCCTTCTCGCTTGTTGGGTTCAGCTGTAGTCTGCGTCGTGGTGACGTCACGCAGATCAATTCCCATTGCAGTCCAGTGGGAAGGCACAAAGGTGTTAAAAAAACATGGCCGAGTGAAACAGGCTGGCAGAGCAGAGAGAGGTGAATGTGGGAGGGAGCAGGCGGAGGAGGAGAGAACGGGAGGGCAGAGTGAAACCACACTGATATTCCAAGGAGGGCGGGACAAGCACACACAAGCTGCTGCCACAGGAATAGTCACTGCAGAGAGATTGAGAGGCAAATTTTATTTGCAGTGGTGGGCGAATATATTCTGAGTGTGTGTATTCTCAGCCCGGGTTGGCATTCGGCACACGCCTGCTTGTTACGTTCTCCGTGAGCATCAGTAGCTGTCATTCACCGCTGGGCATGCTCAACACACTGTACTGACATAAGGTAGGGTTAACGGGGAAGGGTGCTGGTACGTCTACGTACTGAAACTGTGTCCTGTAATTACTCTGTACATGTCTGTTGGCTTTTTCAGAGCGTGTGTTTGGCTTTGTAAATTTGTGTATACACAGTGAATGACCACAGTTATTTGCAAGAGCACGGCTACTAACGTTGCATTCTCCTGGGCCACAGTGTCAGGAGATTCAAGCTGCATGCCATGTGACTCCACAGAGAGCTGCAGCGATTGGCTGGGGTCATCTGTGACCTCAGCACAATACCTACGCCCCTCCTCAACACTCCCACTTCTCTCCTCCACACACACACACACACACACACACACACATACACACCCCTCCCTCTCCATGCCTCACTGCCTCCCTCGCTTTTTCTACCCTGCGTCTTTTATTTATTTATTTTCCTCCAGTCAGCCCCCACCCCCCCACTTCTGAGCATCCTTGGCTGAATGTGTGGAATAGAGCCGCAGCAGTAGCCGTAGCAGCATCCATGGCTTAAGCCCCTGCTCTGAACGGCAGCTAGCCCGGCAGGCTCCTACCCCTCCTCTCTCGCTTTCTATCTCTCTCTATCTCTCCCTGTTGGGCTAGTTGACAGGCGACGTCTGCGGGTGTCGGAGGCTCACATTTAGCCAGGGCGTTAGCCACACACACACGGCTGGTCTGCTGTCCATGAGATCTGCTCTATCTCTCTGGTAACCAGGGGCTTCGTTCCCTGCGCTCCTCTCTTCATCATCATCATCATCATCTCCTGCTTTCATTTCAGGCTCCTTGGAGATAGAGGAATGCAAATCTGCAACCATGATGGAAGGTAAGACATGAATCTATTTGTTGTTTCTATGCTGTCCTCTTTTCTGTAATTTAGGGTAATCCTCCTTTATGTCCTTGTCCTGCAGCGCGTCAGCCATTAGCAGACGCGGGTGTTTGAGAGGTTCACATGTCATATGCCGCCTTGCTATTTTGAGCACATGTATTCTGGTGACTTGCAAGTTATTCGTAGAAAAAAGGCACAGCATCCAGGGAGAGGCCAATTGAACCGTGTGTACCTTTGTGATATGTCTGGGTACCCCCCCCAGCCCCCCTGTTTCCTACTTCCCACCGTAAAGGATTATTTGGATTTATTGTGCTGGAGGGCTTATGAGCCCAGCTTTGTATGGTGTAGTCTGAGACACACTAATAGACGCACAAACACATCATATCTGTTCTCTCTAATTCCAAACTCGCATGTGGATTACATGTTTGAACAGGGGGGTGCGTGTGTAGTCTCTGTCCATAGACTGGACCATCTCTGCTGACTTACATGTAGTGAGAAGAAAAAATTGCTGATTGTTTTAGTTTCATGTCCCTTTAAGTAATGACATCATCAAGAGGAAGGCCAGCGATAGAGAGCTGAATCCCTACAGCTCTGCAGCTGGCATGCCAAGCCTCTATCCATCCGTTTAGTATCTCACAGTCTCCCTTTTCCTTACCTTTGGTATTGTTCAGGCTTCCTACAGTATAGTCAGCTGCCATTGAGTTTATCATTGTGCAGGAGTAACCTAAACAACTTGCCTTTTTTAACAACCTTGAATTATGCAAGCTTTTTACGTCGTCACTGCTTTTTTTCCTCTGCGTTCCAAAAAAATAGCAGGATGATGTTGTTTATTCAAGCCTGTTCATTGTGGGGCATTTAGTAAATGAAACGAATTCTAGTGTGTCCATCGTGAAGAATCTCATTACCTGGTTGTCTGTTTATGTTTGAGTGTGTTCGCCTCTGTCTTATTTATCAGTCTGTAGACATGAACAAAGTTATTTTTGTATTTGTATTTTCCTGGTGCTTTAACAAGCTGGAAGGGTCAAAATAGTTTGCATTGGGATTATTTTTTCCTGCTAGATTTGTTACCCAAATCTACTTTTCTCACTGAATAAGCCTGGTGTACAGTAAAACTGATCAGTAGTCTTGTTAGTGGATGCTTTCAGCTTGTTTCTTTTCAAGTGTCAAATGAATTAAAAAGATATTCTTATCAATCATATACTGAGCTATATCAGGATCATTTTTTTTGTTTATGGTTAATAAACAAAGAAATCATTAATCATTAGACAAGCTACCAACTCATATAATTAAAGATAACTTCAGTACATAAGGCCTCACCCTTCATCTAATGTCAATGTTGTTTTAGCTCAAGCTTTATGATTATGAGTATTTCTCTGGGTGACAGGGTGAATGGCCAGTGGTTACTGATCAAACCTTAATTAGTTGATTTACCTCTTCAGATTTAGTTTGGGGGTTTCCTACTGTAAGTGTCTCGAAGATAAGACATTGCATTTGTTGATCAGTAAGTTTTTCCTATCAAGACAAAGCACATTACACAACATATTATCATATGTTGTGTAATGTAAAATAACTTTATTTACAGTGTAACTTATTGTCCATAGTGCATGTTCAATAATTGTCCAACTTTGCTTCAGTAACAGGAACAAAAGGCGAGCCCATCTGTCGCCCTCCCCTGCTTAGTTTGCTGTCGTGTAACTGACTGCATTTGTCATCCAAATTGTTAGGTAACATTTGCAAAGCAGACCGCTTCCTTTCCACCAGCATGGCTAGCGCAAGCTTAGCATGAACTGTGTAAGGGCAGGATTACAGTCAGGTGTTAAAATTGGATGCTAATCCTTGTTAGCGCTACTTTTTAAAGCACCAGCATGGTCCCTGGGTAAAACACTGGGCAGAAATCATATGGCGATGGTTAATTTTAGCTCAAAGAAACGCGTTTATCGTCTTATCAAGGATGCCCATGCTTTCCATTGTGGTCCAAAACCTGAGAATGAGGATTGCCTGAAGTCAAAGTGTCCACACTGAAAGTCATTTTCTGGGTTTTCTGCAATTGAGCTTCCTCCATCGGTGGTGGTGCACATACAGTGTGCAGTAGTGCTCAGCAGATGTCCTTTTAAGTGGCATAGTCCTCTATGTAGTCACGAGAGCTTGAGTTTGTGTGATGGTTGTGTCACCAGTCGTGACTCACATATAACACACTTCTGTAATAGGCTTGTAATAACATTGCAGTTTGACGGTTGGAGGGTGTTTAGCCATCATTACATTTGGTTAGATTTCTGCAATATGGGTATCCTTGTTTTGCACAAGGTGAATCTAAAGCTAAAGCTTTTAGTGTTCCAGAATTTCCCTGTGTACAGAATAATAAACACAAAAATCTCTTTAGGCCAACTACCTTGACATTTTCTCACGCTCCGTAAAGCAATTTGGACACTTCCTCTTGTTTCACCCTCTGACCAAAATGTAAACTTTGTACACAGACTATTTCTATCTTATGTGTAGATGTCTACCAAATTTTGTGAGCATGTTCACGTTCCCAGTAGGAAATCCCTTTAGAATTTCAACAACCTTATGGCATTTCCTGTAGCCCTGCCATCAAGAGATGGATAGCATATGTAAAGCTAAATTAATATCTCGTTGTCAGAATGTTGTTACCTCCATCCACAAATTTTGTGGGTAACTATGAACAACACACACCCTTGCAGGCAGCAGCAGGACTTAAGACTTGTTCATTCTGTCTTGCTAATCCTTGTTCCTAGCAGCAGGCAACAGTCACAGGGAGGCCCAGTACTTAAAGCTGGCTGAAACTTGGATAAACCCTGACTGATACTCTGCAGACCACAGGGCAGACGAGACACTAAGCCATATGGTGGGGTGGGCTCCACATCATGCTCTAATGTCCTGTTATATAAAATTGAATTTGAATAATTATTTGCTCCTGTTATTAGTGCTATGTTCTAATGTTCTCAAATAGTAACTTACAGGAGAGTGATTTGGTTTTCCATAATAGAATTCAAAACAAATTAAGTTTTAAATTCAGTGTTTCATTTATCAAACCTGTGGAAAATATTGAAATCTATTTATTTAAATCAAGCAATACCTGAGTGCATGAAATATTGATTCAGTGTCAGATGCATGAGTATGCGTCGTCTCTTCTACAGGTTTTATTGTTTCATCAGAGAATTATGTATTCTGACACTGAAAAATGACATAAATTCTAACTGTAACTGAACCAACAGAAAAATGGAACTTGTCACTTAGAATAAGCTCAATGTACTGTAGCTTCACATTCAGTCCAGCCTTAGTTCACAGGGACCCTGCTGCCTTATGGTTTCCCAGGTAACAACCAAGCGGCTGAGTAATGTCTGTTTAGTCGATGCAGAAAGAGCAGAGACTCCAAGGTACGAATGTTCATTGGTTTCTGAGTAAATGTGTATATGACCTGATAGGACCAAGACAATAATCGGTGTGGTACTGACTGTAGCGTCACTGTGGAAACATTGCAAACAGTGTATGTTTGCACTTGAAGGCTTTTGTGCACTGTTGCTCGCTGCAGAACCAAATGAGTAGTTTAATGTCTTGCCATTGGTCCAGACTCATAACTCAAGTGGGCTGATGCATCAAAAACAACCCTCAATAGCCCAGGAAAAATTTTATGATGTTTGAAACAGAGCAGCATATGGTCTGTGAACAGCAGAATGCAAAACTGCATCTCCCTGCAGTTACTGTAGCATGACTTACTCTGCTTCGTGGGTCATCATTTAAAATCTTAAAATCATGGTGACTCTTGGGAAACGCCTGCATTGAAGCACAGTAGTATTTAACAAAACATTATTAGTACATGGGGTTCTTTATCACTGTCAACATGTTGACTGAAACTTGTAGATAATTAAATCACAAGCTGCCCATAGTGGGGGAAAACACTGTAAAGCCTGCATGTTTTTCATCCATGCACTAATTGGCTCGAAGCCCTGTATGTTAATTGAAATGCATAGTTTAGAAAGAATAGAGAGGTTATAGCCAAGGCTACTTCTGACGTCAGCATGTATTCTGGAAAAGGCAAAAGTGTGAGTCACTAGTTTTTCCTAATTATACCATAAGGGTGAATGCCACAGTAATGCAGTATTGGAAATGTGGGCATATGAAGCACACGTGTGTTTTCTAATCCGAGTGTGTTTCAGTATGTGTCTTCCTCACAAAGTGTGGCAGACATGGAGGAAAGCTCATTGTTGAATGTGTCACAGTAAAATGGGTCCATTGTGGCTGTGCTTGACAATAAGCTTGACAGAGACCCAAATGAACTTTCCCACAACAAAGACACGAAGGGACATAGACTCAGGAGAGGAGGGGGCAACGGGAAAATCAAATTGAATCAGCTTGTTTTTGTTCACACTCTTCATTCATATTCACAACAGCACAGCATCTTTTGCTAAATCCATCTTGTTCTCTGTAGAAGCATCCTATCACACACACACACGCGCAGGCAGGCTTATGTAATGATGCCCAAGATCCAGTGCCAGATAAACAGACATGTTTGTGTAATCCAGTGCTAGCTAGGGGGAGAGGAGCTTCACGTTATTTCCTTGAATGACTTGACTGATTCAGCTAGAAATATGTCTTTGTCTAAAAGACCTTCAAATAAAAGCATTGTTCAAACTTCTTGAGGTATATTATTTATTGGAAAAGTCTTACTTGGTTAGTGTAAAGTAGTTACACTGCTCGTAATTTGTCTGGTAATCCTTCTTGACCCAAGAATATTGTTTTCATATTTACCTCTGAATGAATTTTCCATGCAGTTTTAAGATGTTCTTATTTCTTTTATGGATTTTTTAAAATTGAGATGTGCCACATACTGTAGCATAATTAGAAATAAGGATGAAATAGTTCAGACTACTAATGATGTGTTCAGCGTGTCAGGAATCACACAGAGATTAGAACAGTCTGCTGTCAAGTTTTATCCAAACAAGATCAAGAAGAAGTGTTGTGGCTGATGCTGCAACAATGTCATTGGTATGATTGCATCATGAAAACATTTGTATTGGTTAAGATGAGACACTCATGAGCCATAGAAGCTGGTCTAAGCCTCAGGGGCCTTCAGTGCCCCAAGAAGTGATTGGGAAAGTTCAAGTAATATATTGTGAGAGTGGAACATGTACATGGAAAGCAGCAGCAGCGCATGGCAGAGACCCAGAGAGAGAAGGCAGAGAGGACAGCACGAAAAGCCTCATTTGACTCACTTCCTTGTTTTTTGGAGTCGTGCTGAGAATGGATATCCGTTTTGCAGATTCCCAGTCACCTTAACTTTGTGCATTTGGATTCCCAACTTGGTTCTGAAGAGCAACTTCAGGTGTGTCCTTGTTTTTCTTAACACTCCTGTGTGTTTACAAAGGGGGAAAACTCCTAAATCCTTTATGGTAGATTTTTTTTTTTTTTTAAATATCTTTATATAGAGACTCTTTCTGGAGTGTCTCTTTTTTCCTGTTCCGCTTGTTTTTATGTTATTGCAGAAAGATCGAATAGCGATGAAAGCAGGAAAGCCTTCAGGGAAGTTGGATTTATTTTGCTATATATTATTAATGTGTTCCTCTACATTATATATTCATCTCCCAAGCTGACTGTTAGTGCTTGGCTCAATCTCCTCCGTGTCTGCTTAATTAATAAATCAACATGAAATCTTTTTGCAGTCAAACAGATTAAATCTGCCTTGTCTCTTTCTTTATTCAACAGATAACCATCATGCTCATTAGATGACTAGTGATGCCCCCATTAGATGTGTTGCTTTTTTGGGGCAATCGGTTACCTTCTCATTGCATCATCTACTTTGAATTAGTAATTTTCTAACTTTCCCAAAATACCTTTCAACAAGCTCCAGGGAAACAGCGTGGCCTATTCTGCAAGGGGTAATGTGGGGAAGTACTGTAAGCATAGAATTAGATGAATATTGATGTCATAGAAAAACAAGATACTGTTTAGCTGGAGAAATTCTGTATATTATTTATCGACCTTTACATTTTATTTTTAAAAAACAATATGAAAACCTATATTTTGCTGTTAATATTTTAACTAAATTGTTTCATCATAAACTCTTCTGTGAATTTGTTTAACTATTTGAAAGGGTAGTTAAAAACAGAGAGGAAAGGACAAAGTAGACCATGAAATCATCAATGTTATGCGTCTTCCATTTTAAATATTTCTTTTCAGCGTTAGGTGTATTTGAAAAAAATGTGCCATTGTATTTGTTTGTCTATGTGTGACAAATCCCCTCTGTGCCATAGCTGGGCATGTGTCTGGGCTGAGCTTTGTGTGTTTCTACTGTACGGCTACAAGCCAGACCAGTGCAAACAGATGTCGGGTTCAATCACCACAGGATGCACGAACAAAGTGACGCAGAGACACAGCTACAGGAAGAGATTAGCAGCGGTTAAATTGATCCTGAATGGCTTGACAGATATGGTGATGAGGGAGGAATTGGAACATTGGGGAGAGATGTTGGGATTGAGGGTGAGAGAAATGTGGTTCATGAGAAACGGATAAACACTTGATGTGATTAAAGAGAGGAACACAGTGTGTGTTTTAAGTATCTTGCCAGCAGAGTGTCACATGTTTTCAAGCTTGTTCTGTTTCTACATTTGTACATTCAACTATATGCCTGGTTGACATCCAAGTGAAAAAGACAGCTGAAGAAAAATCTGTGTAGTAGTGCAGTGTAGTAACTTTATTCATTTTTGCGTTCTGAGTATTTAATACCAAAGGTTGTGGTGACTACTAAAAGCTTTAATAATACTTATATTTATTTGTTGTTATTATGTTGATGTTATGTGTTTAATGGTTAGTAAAACTTAAAAAATAAGTGGCAGTTGCATGATGATCACGTGCTTTTGTGAATAATAGTGAACATTAACATGTTGAACTTGTTGATTGTAGTCAGTGTCTGATTAAAAAGAATTCGAAATAAAATGATATTTGTATTCATGCTTTAGGATTATTCATTGGCTCTAGTTTGACTGCCTGCTGTTAGCCTGATATATAACAACTGTTAAAGCTAGGATCAAATGCGACTGATGGCTGATGCAGCTCCTTCAGTGCACACAGACATTTTATCTGCTCCACCTTCAGCATCAACTTGAAGAACTGCTCTTGACAACAGAGCAGACTTGCACATTAACCTGGAAACTGATGAGCAAGACCAACTAACAATAACAGTCTTGTAAACTGCACAGATGCTGTGTGTGTTGCAGTCAATTTAACCTTGCATTACTCATTCGTATGGTCACTCTAATTATCGGTGTTTTCTTCCGCTCGTGACACATTCAGGTCTGCACAAATGAATGTGTCCATAAAGGTGATCATGTTTGTTTATTGTGAGATTATAAGTGATGCTGAAGAGTTGGGCCCTCTGCTTGTCGGTGTCCCAGCAGCTATCAGATGGATGACTCATAGCAGATAGGATTTCATTAGCAGACAACAGACCCTCCACAGAATAGCGGAGCCATTGATTTTTTTACCATATCAGCAGGGAGGGAGACGGACTGTGAGAGAATGGGCAGGAAGGGAGACATGGGACTTAGCTGGAGAGGGAACTGCAACTGAGAGGAAAATGCATATCAGTGAAACTAAAGCACACGGCACAAAGCACCTGCCATCTAAAGGCCCACTGTAAGACACTGCTGAGGTGTAGTGAGAGAAACACTGACTATACACTGCACAGCATGTGTCTACAAATGGCCACAAAGGATTTTTAATATTCTCTGTCTGTGAGTCATTTTTATGCCAATATTATTCCGCAGATTTAAGATTTACCATGGGAGGATGGAGATGGAGGCTCCTTTCTGCTTTGTTATTCATACTGTACTATACTGTACTGAGACGTGATGAACAGCTTTACAGTTTGTGGTAGTGCTGAGTGCATTCACACATCTTACAGTAAGTGTTCCTCCAAATTCACACCTCCATCATTCCAAGAACCTGCGGTGATTTCATTAATTTTTCTTTGTTGGTGATCCCTCAGGTGCTCGGTTGAAAGGAAATGGATTGACTAATTTCTATTTTGGGGTCACTTGTTTTATTCTGTTCGTCTGTGCTGAGGCACGATTCTGAATAGTAGTCAGTACAGTCTTTACAGGCTCAGTATTTTTTTGAATTCACTCCAGGTTCGACAAGCTGAACTGTCATCAGTAACATGGCTCACACATCCTCTGTGGTGCCACTGAACTCTCCACAGGCATCTTGTGTCATGTCGTAGATGGGGGGTCATGTAGTGCAGCGTTTTTATGTTTGTGATGCATTAATGTCACCTGGGTTTCCAGAGAGCAGATGCTGTTTTTATCAGACTGCTGACTAAAGGAGACTGTGAAGGAATGACGGGACAGATGCACCATATTGACATCTGAGAGCTTCTAAGAGTGCGTTAGGTTCATATTTAGTCATGAAGCGTCTTTGTGCAACAAATGGAACAGGCAGCCCCACAAGACCAGAGTGCTGTTTGTCTAAATTAAAAGGGAGATTAGTGGAAAAGGAAGTTACTCCCCCGGCTTGACCACAGTGTTAACTACTACTGTATCTGCAGAGCAGAAATAGGAAAGCCTTCCTGTCTAATTTCTTATGAAACAAGATTAGACTAGTCTGACCTTTAAATGTAAAAAGTAGGCTCGTTGCAGATTTACTAGCATTTGGGAGCTAAAACAAATTTGTTTAGATATGAATGTGTACAACATAACTAATCTAGTTGTTTAATACACCAGTCCTGGAAAGGTTTTCTGTGAGTACTCACAGATTTTTCTCATGTGCCCCTAAGCCCTAACACACCTTACGAGCTCATCTTTGCTTCCCCACTAAAATATTTAGACTTAATTTCTTGTTTTATCTTATTGGCAAAAATTTAACCAGCATAATATATCACAAACAACAGAGTGTTGTACTCTTTTTATTCACAGTGTGTCAGAGAAGAAGCTGAGATCCAGCTCAGGCATGTGACTGTTTACATAGTGGAAGCTTGTATAGATCTGCCCGTGTGTATACAGTATATGTAGTTATTTGTGTGATGATGCATGCAAGTATTTGAGAACTGCACTTTGATGTCGGGCCATGCTGTCCTCCATTTTGTGCGACTTTAGTGGAGCAGGATTCTCCTGCAATGGCCCATTTTGTTGTTTTAGAAGTGTGTTACATAACGTACAGTCACCAAGAACAATACTTTTTTATTTAATCTATTTATGTCATTTGCACATGTCTGCATAGTGTTAGTAGAACATACTGACAAGTGTTGAACAAAAGTCCTCTCGTTTGTCGCTATGTACACTAGACTGAATGTGTACCTTTAGTTGAGTGGAAGTTATGTAAGCATTTCCATAACACCCGGATGCTGGGCATTGGAGTGACATTGGAATTGTTGGTTTGTTCCCTCAAAGTGCTTCCAGAACTTGTGGTCCATCTTGGTCTTACCACATCCTCTCTTTCTTTCTGCCTCCCCTCCCCTTCCTCGTATAGCACTCTCCCTTTCAGACTCCTTCTAGAGATAAACAGATCACCATTTTTGTGACGTCAGTAGTTATTTTTTTGAGGAGTGTGATTATAAGAAGATGCAGTCGGGTTTGTAATAGGCTCTGTCTAAATGAGCCATAGATCGTCATGACACTCCTTCATCAACCAAGCACTGACCAAACCTATAATCTGGATGTGAAAAGGGGAGGTTGAAATCAGCAATCAAGCCTTAACTAGGATGAAGTGGGATTAGATGTTTGGAAGGGAATCACACACATGTAATCCACAGGAATTTGGGCCAGGTTTTAGCATCATACCTCAATGAGTGGAATAAATATTTATGTAGCCCATCCATACTGTAAACTCCTCCCTTTCTCTGTCCTCGATTTGTATTTTTTGTAACAAACAGTAATTTCCTGTTGTCGCCCCAGGCCAGGCTGCATCTCGGCTGCTGATACTCATCGATGTTTTTTCAGTCCTTATGTAGACAACACAATGTGCAGCCTAGTGATATGTGTGGAGCCCTGCTTACTGCTGTACTTACTGTAACTGGTCTCTTCCTCTTATCTTGGCCTTTCTTCCTTCATTTGTAAGTGCTTATCTTACTAACAAGAATTATACATGGACACAGGACCTTTAATCATTACACTGGGTTTTACCGCTGCTATGTGCCCACAGGAATGCAGACAAACCATGCAGTTGAAAAAATAATCAGAGGAAACCGTGTGCTTCCACTTGTGTGATTCATTGGCAGCGTGGATGTAGTTTATGGTGTTTATAAATAATGAGTTGATCCCTCCATTATCATTCAGTGCCCTGTCCCACTTTTTTACAAGAGTTTATCTGTGATGACAGCCATTTACCTGATTGTTTATATGATGCATGGCTGAAAGTGGAAAGCATTTGCATTGAGATGGAACCCCATGCAGTATATTGGAAAATAAATTGGGCAAAAGCCAGGATTATATATACACGCACTTGGCCATGCTGCAGTTTTATGGGACACTGATATAAAGCTTTGCTGGGGATCATAAACGTAAGGTTGACTGGGTGTAAGTGAGAGTGCTAGTGTAGCATAACATCCAGTGTTGTGAAACGAAAAAGTGCTTGATTTTATTATCTCAAATCTCGCCACAAAGTCTCACCACATATTCAAAGGGCTGCTCTGAGAGCCTAATTGTGTTGGACACTTTCCTTACAGTATGTCCCAAAAAATTGCATTAAAACACCTACAGCTTCTAATACAGACGTTTGCATAGGCAGTAGCAGTTCCATGGCTTGGATTACATGTAATCATTCAGTGGGTAGGTGAACAGTGTTGAGCCACAGAAGGTTGAACCATCAACTGCCAGGGGCATAGGTTTCC
Source organism: Macropodus opercularis (assembly GCA_030770545.1). Classification (NCBI taxonomy): domain Eukaryota; kingdom Metazoa; phylum Chordata; class Actinopteri; order Anabantiformes; family Osphronemidae; genus Macropodus; species Macropodus opercularis. Next base: position 7,568,030 of record CM061092.1, read on the forward strand.
CCAGCTAATATAGAAAAACGATCAGAATCATCACTAATAGAAGAATGAAGATTTCTTATGAGAAACTCCTGTAATTCATTATTATGAACACACTGGGTAGTGAGTCAGCCTGTGCATGTGTGTAGCAGCTGAGTACGGAGCGACAGATCTCATTTCAGCATTCAACATTTCAAATCAAATCTCCCTTTGCAGAGCACGCATGATGTCCAAGTAGTGTTATTTATAATATTTTCTCACCACATACCCTCCGTCCTTCTTCCTCCATCTCCTCACTCAAACCAGTGAGTTCATACTTAAACACAAGCACAGATACCCGGTTTAAAAAAACAAAAAAAAGGTCCATCCTCTCATCTGTGATTCACGCGTCATTAAACGCCCACATTGTCTTTTACCTTATGCCTCAACTACTTTGAATCACTGAATTTGATGAATCATCTCCATCCTACCAGCTGGTATATATTATCATATTGACTATCTAAAACTTAACGTATTTTTTTATATAGTGTGACTCAGGTATGAGGGCAAACACAGCAGGAGCCTGAAAGCAGCATATGAAGTCTCTTACAGTATGTTATCCTTCCTTTATTGCTCTGATAAGAGCAAATGTACTGTATTTCCTTATAAATACAATTGCAAACAAAGCATCACTGAACAGAGGAATCAATCAGAAGTCTGATGCTTACATTGTTTTCACAATAGAAAAACCTTTCTTTCTTTCTACTCTTCATATTTTTATCGGTTGTTATGGTACACACAGATCACATGATAATGATAATCTCAGGTTGTGGCGATTTTTGTGTGTTACTGTCCAGTTCAGTGTCAATTATACTGTGCACCTCACATTGACTTTGTCAATCAGTGAACTCATTATGTAATAGATACTGATAATAGAGGTACTTGCTGTTGTTCCCAAGTTAACCAGAACCCACACAGGAAACTACAGCGGCCTGAAGATGCGTTTAAGCAGAACTTCAAAGTCAGCAGATGTATTGCACCTTACCTACCTCATACACTGAATTAATTATACTGTTGCTGCCTTTTTTTGTGATGATCAACTCTGAAGGCGCTTTCTGTCTGTGTTCAGAAAGGTACTGACCACCGATGAGTGTTTTTGTCGTTTAGCCAAAAGCTAAAACGACTAGGCCTTGAAAAATTGACAAGCTCACAGTGACTTCATGTGGCCTCACTGTTGAACAGAAATGAAGCAAAGAAAAATTCCAGTGTAATTATATTTGAAGGCTGCGCTTCATGGCAGCCAGCAACCATCTGTAACATTGTTTTGACATTTAATGAAGGTATTATGCAGATTAAAACATTTATTAAGCTTTCTGTGGGAGCAGACCCCTTACCATGAGGAATGCAAAACCGCAGGCTCCAATAGCGAGCACACAGCATGCTGGTGACGGGGCCAGAGTCCACAGTGTGCATACATTTATAACAAAGACTTTTTCCAGTGTGTGGACCAACAGCTGTTTTAGCCAGACTGAAGGGAACTGTCTGTAAAATGCTATATGAACTGCACTGTATGAACAGGTTTAGGCTGGTTTTCTCAGCTGGGCAGCTGCAGATGGCATTTTTATAATAATATGGATGAAAGAAGAGGGACAGAATTCTAATTTTGTTTTTCACCCTCTTGTGGTGATCTGTTTTCATACGAAGCAGCAGATAGAGATTTGTATAAAAAACGACTGACTGCTAACTAAAGGTTACCCTCAATGTGCAGCAGTGCAAGTTTCTAAAGTACAGTTTGGAGGTTTTGTACTGCGTTCAGCATCTATCGATGTACAGATGAGCACTATATAAATGGAAAAACAATGAACTATGAATGTTTTAAGAGCAGCTTAGAGCAATGATCCCTACTGATTCTGGAGCTTAAATTTCCATTTGTGATATGCTAATGCTTTGAAAGATTCTTGCATTGAACATGTGCTGAGCACGCCATTAGGAATCTCATTATCTAGTGTGAAATGACCAGTGATTTACCATCTGCACTATACTGATGCTACTGTAGTATTGGACTGATTAGAACAGCAGCACTTTGAGTACCAGCTGCAGGGAGAGATGGTTCCCATAACACCCCCTTGATCTATTAAAGTCTTGTGTCAATGCTGGAAAGTGATAGGCTGGCAGAGAATACATATTTTTGTGATTTCGTGATCATCCATGTTAGAAGCCTTTGTTGGAGCTGAAGATGGGAACCATGAGTGCTGACTGCTTATAGAGATGGAAGAGCTGTGGGCAACTAAACATACGGCACATATGATTACATATTATTATATGTGCTTATATTTATTTAAGCTTCTTGCTTTATATGCTACTGTAGACAGAACTGACAGATTACGTAGGTTACGTTTAATATAAACATTTTAAATTCCCCAATAGCCGTTTTACCTGACCATACTCATGTATGTTTATTCTAATGGTGAAGCAAATGAGTTCAGAACCAATGCTGTGATTTGTAGCAATAGTCTACTACCGCTCAGAAACCATTAAAACATCAACCAATATTTTTCCTGAACAATAAATGCATGGGTTGTATGTAAAGCAATAAAACTATTTGTAAAACAATCAGTAATAAGTATTTGTGACAGGCAATTGTTCAATCAAGCAATAACCTTCGAGGTAATAATGAAATACCTAATCTGTCAATTATTGTCTCGTTATATCTGTATTTATGTCTGAAAATAAAATATTGATATATAGTTAGATAAGAAGAGCTGGTTCACCGGCTGATGCTTCTAAACCATCCTGCCGGTCTTATGTCTTTTCTTTATCTCTGCACCAGCTGCCGGCATGCTGCTAAACAGTTTCTGGCCCTGACCCACTTTTCTTGGAGAGGTGGATAACGTCACTCCGTAAAACAGCCTTTATTTATTTTTTGCAAATCAGACATGTACATTGTGTACATAGTTGTATATACTTTCTAATCTAAGTGTGTGTGTTTGCACTGCAGTGGGTGCATTGTCACTGCAAGCAGCACAGCTGAGGGCTCACAGTGCAGCCACCTGGACAGTGCAGACGAGCCCTAAGTTTAGCATCCACAAGCACGGACACAAACTGACGCTGTCTTTTCGTTTTTTCTCTAACACACACTGACACAACACACACACACAGAAGCATACAGTGAGGCTGCAGGTGATGGATGTCAGTGGCCATTTCTGGAGGTTTTCGTGTGCCTTTCGGTTAGTGCTGCAAAGTAATGAGATACGGAGTGCGCTCATACAGACTGGCTCTCGTCTCTTAGCCTTGTCTGTCACATTTTTCCCTGGTAGATTTAATCAGGCCAGTGGGGGAAATAAGGATTGCGAGGATTTAATGAATGCATCTCTTCTTTGCTCTGCTGCTTGGGATGATAAGTAAAATGGGCGACTTTTTTTTATGTGCATCTTCTCTGTAGAGTTGGTCTAAAGACATCTCTCTGCTCCAATGACACGCAGCTTCAGGTTAAATTCAGTGTAGCACATTGTGGTAGCTCCTAATTAAAAGCATTTGGTTGTCACACACACACACGGTATCTTCTTCTCAAAGAATACATGTCAACACTGACACTGCAGATAATATTTCTAGCTCCATTCAATTCTGCACAATGCATCATGAAAACTAAAATGGAGGCAGCATTCACATATTCGCATCACATCACGTCCCCTTGTTTTTAGAGCATGGTTCTGTCTCTCCATCATTGTGCCATTGTAAAATCATACTTAGTCTACTTGTCAGTTATGAGCAACATATCTCTCCTCACCTGTCTCCTTCTCCTCTCGCCTCTCCGGCCCAGGAGGATGGATGAGTCATGACCGCAAAAGAGCCTTTAGATCTCCAGTTTGAAATAAGCCTGCCTGTCTGATTGTTGCTCCACTGCATGTCTGTCTGCCTCCCTGCCTGTCTCTCTCACGGCTTCCTGTCTTCTTGACTTTATATGGCTCCCTGTATACGTTGCCTGGCTGCTTGTTTATGTGCCTCCCAGCCTTGGTCCTGTTACACTAATTACATGTCTCCTTGCCTGCTAATCTGTCTGCCAGCCTGTCAGTGGATCCACATGTTTCTCCCTGTGCTTAGTCAACAGACTGACTTAATACCTACAACAACCTGACACATCGTCTTCTCTCTTTGCCACCTGAGCGTTCTCTGACATGTATACATAACACCATTTTTAACCTACACACTTAAGATCGATTCCGCTTCCTTACGGTAACTCGTGAAAGAGAAGCAACCTTTTTCATTTTATTTGATAATTTTAATCTAAGTCTGTAGTTCAAAAGCTAGATGCATACTATTTTAACCAGAAACACCCCATTTCTATGTGTCTAGATCTGAGTGGGATGTTATCACCCTGCCTACTTACTATGGACAGCAGCACCATCTCCCATTCAGCATTTGAAGTGGCTTGGCTTGGTCTGCTCTGGTGTGTGTGTGTGGCTAATGGAGCCCCTTCATCCCATTCCCCTTTGTAGCAGCTTGTTACCAACCCCTGCTCTACTTGACCAGAAGTGACCCACGCCTCTATTTGAAAACGTGCAGTGTGTGTATGGCTTTATTTCTTGAATCTGTGTTTACATATGTGTCTGGATTGTGTCCACATAGAGTCAGTAAATAGGTTAATACAAAGGAGCCTTGATTATCTAAAGCGCTGTCAGGTTCACATTTTGTTAGATTTTTCCAAAAATAGCGAGTAACTGCTGCTTCTCTGGTAAATGCCTAAAAATGAAAGAAACCAACAGCAATTGAGCCTTGATGTGATTGTACAAGACAACTCAAGTGAACCTTTGCACCATGACAGCTCTGAATGAGCTCATGTATGCAGTATGTGTTTACTGATGGTATAGTGTAATATATATTGCGGTGTTTCAGGGTGTTTTTATAGTAGGCTGTGTTAGAGGCAGCTGTTTCCTGCAGATTGATGGGTGGACCTCACAGAGCTAAAATAGAAGTATGCCTCCAGTTTGAAGGTTTTTCTAAACTTAAGTAAAAATTCTAACTTTGCTCTGAAAGTAGCCACCTGAACCTGAATGTGAACCATATTCTTATTAGACCAAATAAACACTATTTGGAAAGTATTACCCTACATTGTTACTGCGTTGCACAGACACATGAGAAGTGATTTCAAGAGTTTTTCCTGGCTGGCGATCGTCAGTGTACTGTTACTATGGTTATCCTTCAGCTGTCATGTCTTCTTTCCTTTGGCAGTGTACTGGCTTAACGTTCTTTGCTTTGTCCTACAATTACATGAATGTTTCTTGAGACAAAACCACTAACTGCGTTCGCACTTGTGCTAGTATCCTCCTGAACGGAAGCCATTAAGTCATTAAACTCTGTTCACTGTACCTCGTTAGCTTCCCCTGTTTCGATTAACCACTGTTCTATATTCTTTCACATTCACATTTGATCCAGATGTACAATAGGTCACTTTTAGTTCTATTGTATTATATGGAAATGCATATGATATGTTAATTACTATATGAATAATGTTGTCAGTGTAATTACCATCTCTAGCTCAATATGAAAAACAAATACAAGCCAGCAAACTGTAGGAAAACAAATAAAAGAAAGAAATGAACATGTAGAAAGAATAAAATAAAAAGTGAAATTAAATTATAAATTCAAACACATATACACAATTGTCTATTATGAGCCCAGCTACAGTATAAAGCTGTCAGCTCTAGCTAAGGAGCAACACTGAATTTCAGATGTATCTACAATATCAAGGAAAGAGGCCAAGATATATATATATATTTGCTTTCTTTTCAAACATTTAAATTAGTATCCACGCTCTTTTCCCTAATTAGTTTGCCTGCCTTTGAATTAGAGATTGTCAGTGTGTGTTTATTCTGTGTATACACTATACATGCTCCTCCCCAGCATTTGAGTGACTGTGGCTGTTCACAGGGTGCAAGGCCAAATGCATTAGCAGGATCAGTGGCGGGGTATTTCTGGATGGCACTTCTCAGGGCTAGCGGGCCTTTCTGCATTGATTTCCCATTTCGTCTGCAGTCGTGCTGGTGCAAAGATTAATACAGTAAAGTAATATCTAAAAGTAAGAGACAGTTGAAATCTTGTGTGTGGACCATTTGTTGTAAATGTTCATGGAGTCTACACACACGTCATTTGTTTTTAATATGCTTTAATGATGACATTTGTGTTTAATTCATGAGCGCCGTCGTCTGTGTTGAATTCGAGTACCAGACATCAAGCAGAGGAGCATGATACCTTGGGCTGAGAGGGAGCATCAGGTTCCTTAGTGTTTATTTTCACATGGTACAAGAAGCAGATCGGCTGATCATGAGGTGATATGAAAAGTTCTAAACAAGGACCCAGAAGAATGAGAGCAAAGGGACGGTCAGAAAACAAATGGAGGGGGACAACTGGGCTTTTATTTTGGGTAAGAAAGATCCACAATTGTGTAAAATGAGTGCATTGAGAATAGTTTTAGAGTTGATATGTACTGTAGGATCACAAGCCTGCTGTGTCTTCTGTATCAGTATGGAATGTAGATGAACAGCTCTCAGCGAGATCAGAGGGAGTAGAAAGAGCTTATAATGATAGGATGAGTAAATATGTATTACAGTCTAAGAACTCACTATGGTCTTCAGTTGCTTTTCTTCTATTGGCAGCGACTGGCACTCAAATGGTTAATCGGTATCATCAATCAGTAGCAATCAGCAATATGGTTTGTACTGTACAGTATGTTATCAGGTGTTTGACCTACAGCTGTCTAAGCTATTCTTGTTAACGACACTCTTGCATTGATTTTCTTTTTTTTTGGTACTAATGAGTTTTCCATTTCAGAAAAAAGCCTTGAGGATTGTAAGACTTCCTGTGATGTCTGTAAATACATTATAGTCGTAAAAGAGTGTTTGCTTCACATTGATGCACATGGCCACTCAATAATACATGAAACGTCACCTTTGAGGTCCTGCGTGAGACTGTAGCTGCTGGACAGTTCACCTTCAATGCGCCCACATGCAGCAGCTTCTAGTCATTGCTTTGGTATCTCTTTATGTAATGTTTAACTTTTTTTTTTATTCTCCTTTTTCTCCACAGGATTGAAAAAACGCACCAGGAAGGCCTTTGGCATACGGAAGAAAGAGAAAGACAATGACTCTACGTAAGTCCTGACTACCCCAGCGTAACGAGTGCTGCAGAACACAAAAATTTGTTGATCAAAAATTTGTAAATGTACATGTTCAGCAGCAGGTCATGCAAATACATCATACAGCAGAATAAAGGGATTCGAATATGTGAGGACAATAACAGGAGTAAGTATAGTTGTTGACAGAAAGGTTAGATGGCCGCTTCCATTAATTTTGCAAAAGCTAAAGCAGTCGATTACAAGCCACAGGGGTATATTATCAGCTGTATGAATGGGCCTCTTAAACTGCCTGTCCAAATCCTATGTGACATGTTTTTATGAGTCTCCAAAGCAACATGCACATACCCAGTGTTCTGGACCTACCTGGGATATAGATATTATTCCATTTACAGTGTATATCTTATTTGAAATTGCTGAAATTGTGTAAAAATAGACATAACAATAGGCCAATTAGAGGCAACTCAGGCAACCAGCTGAATGTTTGAAGTGCTACACTTCTTCTAGAGGATTTAGCTCATTTGCTGCTGTGCATGAGACACTTCGAACACTATGAAAGGTTTGCGGGCTAGGATGACTGGAGGAGTGTGATTTGTAAGTGAATAAGTTGTCAAAAGACTTATCTTTGAATGCAGCATTTAAATATTTAAGCTCATCTAATTAGAAAATCACTTGATTTTAATATGAGAAGCTCACATGCTGCTTTTATTTTCTACTTCCAACTTTCCCACAGGGGGTCTCCAGACAGAGACGGGGGTGTAAGTAGCTCAAAATATTAACATATCTGTGAACTAGTCTTCAGAATGTACATGTATAATATCACTATAGGAAATGCATTATACATTGTTTTGTGTCCTTTTCACTTGCCAGGAACCTCAAGAGGTTGAATCGGTACTAAAGTCAGCTCTAGTTCCTTAGTGTACTGTAGACTATTCTTTGTTTGTGTGTAGTGCTTAGATTTGTTGTTCAGTAGATATTCTGTTCATTAGGATACATGCATAAGAAGAGCTAGATCTAGACATATTAGCATGCTGGATAATAACCAACTCTGATCACTGTGGAGGCATTAAAAATATTTAGTATGGCAACATTTGGTTTACAAAATAGAGCCCATTTAGAGCCCATGTGAAAATGGGAGACCACAGGACTGTCTCATGTGACGTGACATCCTGGGTACAGAGGATTAGGGTTTATTGGACAGAATATGTTGCAAGATTGTGGTATTATTGTGAACTGTGCCTGGTGGGATTTTCATTTCACTCTTTCTCCTAAACCTCAGAAGAAAACTAATGGGGCACCTAATGGCTTCTATGAAGATATTGATTGGGAGAGATATGTAAGTAAAACACTTCATTTCAGACAGATTTAAAATTGTTCAGGTTTCAATAGCCAGAAAACAGTCTATTCATTACTAAGAGTCGCTGTGAACCTTTAATTCCATTGAACGTGTGGTACTCTACAAACCACTGTATTACTTCATTCTATTACCAATATCCAGAGTATTAATGTAAATGTCAGGCAAGCAAAGGCATTAAGCTGGCTCTGTGTTTCAGAACTCTCCTGAGGTGGATGATGAGGGCTACAGCATCAGACCTGAAGAGGAGTCAGACGAGGGAGATATCCTCAGCACAGTTTAACTTGACTGAATGAATCTTCTTTTCCTATGCCAAGTTCCTTTAGTTTGGTATTTATTGCCTTGTTAGTACAAGATTTGTGGCACACAAACATTAGTTTGTGTAGTGAGTTATTACATGGAATCATCTATCTGACGTTCCCCTTCTGCCAGATGAGTTAAATTATTAAAATCACTGGTGATCTTGGATTCTTGTGTTTTACAAAGGAGAGAAGGCGTCCCTACATACAGTACGATGTGTATAAAGTGTGTCTCAGTGATCCTAAACAAGGTCCATAAGGCTCAGTGGTGTTGACGCTTTCCTTGACACTGCTCTTTCACCTACCACCAAAAAGTCCCACTTCTTCTCCTCTGATGAGTCAGAAGAAGAGGAGGACAACAGGAAAAAATTTAAAATCAAGATAAAGCCTCTGCCAGCTGATTGTGTCGTGATGGAGCCCTCGGTTGACGTGCTCAAGGCATCTATAGGAAACATAGCTCTGTCCCCATCTCCTCTGGTGAGTAGTCCTGCCCTCTCATTCTTGGCTTTTATTCATGGAGAACAGTGTCAGTTTTGACATTGCTAGTACATGCGCGTGGGACTTTCCCGCACATCTTTCTACTGGATCATTGTCTCCCTTTTCTTGTCCGCACAGTAGATGAGAGCAGATGTCTGATCTCAACATAAGCCATCTGACTGCCCATGGTGCATCTCAGCTCATGAATCCACTTTCATGCACACATGCCATCAGACAGCCAGTTATTTAGCAGTGTGATTGCAAAGCAGGCTTTGGGATCGATCGTCAGTCCCTTAAACTCCGACCCACAATGCATGTGTTCTTCAGTGAGGACAGGTAGCTTGTGTGTCTACTTGAATAATTCAGGTAGGAAAGTGGGCACAATGAGTCTGTGTGTAGGTGTGCTGTAGAGCAAGGTTGCTTGTGGTCATTTGAGCTTCAGGTCTTAATAATTCAGTCTAGACTTCCATTGACATTGTGAACCTGATCAGGTGTGCAGGGCTTTTCGTGCTACTAATGCCAGTGTGCACGTGTGTTTTAGTGTCAGAGACTTTTAGGGCAGCACTGGTGGTTTCTACCATTTTGCCTTGAGATGATTGTTATTTGACGTACATTTACGTGCAGTAGTGTGTACAGTCTTTGTGAACATTCACAAAGAATTACTGGCCTACAGCTGGTACCGCCACCCGTTGAAATGAACCCAGGCAGAGCTTGGACATTAATTAAATAACTCACACTCTGGGACCTGGAACCAGAACCAGATGTTAACAAAGGCTTCTTTGCCTGAACTGAAGCAGCAAAGCTTCATCTTTAGACTAAAAATTATCCCTTGGTTTGTAGTGACTTTATATTTGAAGACAACCGTGTATTTACTAGAGCTTGAAGGTCTTGAGCCAGTAACATTAGCTCTATTAGTTTCCTTTGTGACGTAACATTATGTTGCAGATTAACAGATGATTCAAATACTGTGTTCACATCACGATGAGATAGGAAATAGGTGCAGGAATAAAGGCTGGGCTGAACAGTGAAGAGCCTCAGATTGCACCGGCTTTACATTACCTGTTGGTGTTAATGATTAGAGCTGATGTAGATGACTGCCTGCATGTACAGATGCTTTGCACTGTAATGCTAATATAGCCTCCACACTACTTCTCTAACTGCTCCATCCTTCTTTTTTTTATTTCTCTTATAATTTGCTGCTGCTAATGATGATGTGAACCTTTTGTAGAGGAGCCCGGTAAGCTTTGCATGTAGTTTAAGTTGTTTCTTGACTGTATATTCTTTCTACTCTCTTCAGTATTGCTTAAGTAAGCAAGCACTGTATTTCTGTTTTAATTTGGGTATGTTTCGTTGTGGTGCATTTAGATAGAGTATGTGATTGTCTGTGACTCCACGGCCTGTTTATGGCACTTAAATGTTTGTTGCTGTTGCTTTTTTCTTTGCTTTGATGCTTGGAGTACAAGAAGTCTGTGTTTTTTGTTTTTTCCACCAGCTGCAACATCCTAAATCAGATTTCAATTGGTTTTGGATTCTTGAGTTTCCAGTTGTCAGTCCAAATAACAAGACCACAAGTAGAGAAGCAAAAGGTCACATTTAGTTAAAATGTGATAACTGAAAGGGACAAACATCTTAGATTCTGATTGTGTCTGAATTTCTCCCTCTAGTGAGGTCCAACCCAAGCTGAATCAGTTACAACTGCAAAACATTCCTCTACTCTAGAACTAAAAGCAAATATGCAATATTAAATTTCACAAAGCAACAAAATCTTTGAAACTTGTCATATCTTTCTTAAGTGAACCTGCAGCTTTCTGAAATAAAAATAACTTAATAATAATTATGTATGTATTTATTATGTAGGACATTTCCAAACCAGGGTTATAGAGATGACAATGTTAAAATCTGACACAGTGTCTGAACACTTCCTGTTCTTCCTGTTTACATGCAACAGAGACACCGATTGGTTATGACAAACTGTTTCTGTACCAACACGTCCAATGAGATGCATCTTTTCACCAGCATGCCCCCACCCCCTTTTTTCATGACTTTAATCACTCATGGCTCACTGCACAACTGGAACAAACACAAGAGTGAGGGATCGACGGAGAGTGGGTTGATGCAAGGTGGATGTGACGCAGGCAAATGGAGAGATTTACATAGAAATTAAAGGGGCAAACGCAGCAGATGGGAGACTACAAGGGAACGGAAACTCAAAAGGATTACATAGTAAAAAATTACAATTGGAGCACAACATGGATCAAATAAATGGAAGGGGATGAATGCAGTTATGAATGGCATATGGATGAACTGAAGCAGCTCCGTCTATTTTGGATGACACCCTTGAAGTGCTCTGAACTTACTGATTAGCATTTGTGCTCAAATATACTTAATGTGCATAAGACTCCTCAGGACACATTTGAGACATACATGTATCACATTCCCTCATTCTGGACATGCCATCAGCCGCGTCCTTGAATCTGACCAGCCAGGTCACGTTTCTTCTCCAGATGCACATGATGTCTGCTTTACTGATTTGTTACTCTCTGACCAGGTGTCTCTTCTCTCTTCCTTTTTGCTGGTCACAGAGACGCAGTCCGGTAAGTGTCCTTTTCTTCTGTCTCCCTGGGGTCAAGCTTAATATGTCACATGCCTTTGTGTATCATTTTGCTTGTCACTTTGTCCTTGGGGCCTGTTAAAAACTAAAAATACATAAGTAAAATCAGTGAGTCAGACCTGTTAGATAGTTTGCTTCAATAAATACCATATAAAGCTAATAAAATATTATATATATATATATATATATATCCAGAGCTCGCTCTCTGGAAATATATAAAATATTTTTTTTCCAGATTCTTCTGATCCCCTGTGCGCGTGTGTACTTGTTTTTCATCTTGAATGATTTCGTGCATGGTCTCTGTAGTGGGAGAATATTTGCACTTTTGACAGCTGGAACCTTTGATGTCTTAGTTTAGTCACTCTGCATCGTCATGTCTCATCTCCTGCTGTCTCTTCTCCTCCCTCCTCTAGCTCTTCTCTAGCTCTGTGCATTTCTCTGCCCCTTGTATCCCTCTGTTGGCGAATTGATACATGTTCACATGCAGAGAGGGTGTATAAATATAAAGACCACAGCTTCAATAACCAAACCTGTTTCTCCATCACTCTCACACCTTCTCTAGTACAAGTGGCCTGATGTTTCTGGCTTTAATGCTACAAACCACTGCTCGCAGCAGTCATCCACTAACTCCAGAGCACAGCAAGTTTTATTTTCTGGATAGTGTTATTTACATTGCTGTTATGTTAACTGTAGCATTAAACTTTCCCTTTCTTCTTGATGAATATGTATCTCTTATAACTCTGTGACACATTTTTTAGCTGAATAAGATAATGTGCAGGGCATGAGTTGAATATAGCGCACATGAAAATGCTATCATTAAAAGTATATAAACGCTAACCACTGCATTTTCTTTAGCTTAGAATGAGCTTTTGACAAAATATAAATATCAGATGTGGATGCTACCATGGTTCTACAGAAGCCTGAACTGGACAAACCTAAGACAGTGCATTTTGCTTCGGTTTGATGCCACTGGTGTTGCAGTCATATTTGACATCATCTTGGTTGTAATTTGAATTTAAAAGTGTCCTGTTAGAAATACTGTGTGTGAAATACACACAGTCGCAAGTCTCATCTGATTAAAAACCAAACGGCTGAGTTACCCACTGAGGTTTTGTGTTTTGGAGTGTTTCATTTCTATTCTTTTTGTCTGTTACAGGGTTTGCGAAGGAACACCTCCAGTAAGTACAGTACCAGTGTAGTTGCACCATGGGCCAAGCTTCCTTTTTAATAATGGCGATGAAACACAAACGGTTCACAAGTGCTAAAGAGATGTGATTTGCGTTTTCAGGTGAGGAGATTGCCAGACCAAGACGAGTCGTCCCTTCTGTACCCACTGTGGCTCCCACACCAGCTCCACCACCACAGCCCCCCAGGTACAGTTTGCATTTCACTGTTTCTTCACAGGGTTTTTGTGCAAGCAAGTAAAGTAAAGGTGCAGCATGAGCCGCAATCAGTTTTGTGTAATTCAAAATATATTCTACGAATGTAAAGCCTACTTCTCATTCACTGTACATTAATGTAATCGCATGCTGACTGGGCCCTGGAGTTCTTACAACATTTGTAATTGGCAGACATTGATGTAATGGTGATAACCACATAACAACCACTCTTATGTGCACCCTGTGTCACAGAAGTCAACAAGCACCGGCCCCTGAAGACACCACAGCCTTATTTGGGCCTCCTTTAGACACTGCCTTTGGAGAAGAGAAAACTGAAGGTAACTGCATCGGTCTTTTCTGGCGTCGGCTCACCTTTGCACTTGTCTATTCTGCTAACGTCATTGTTCTTCCAATGTCTCATTTTGCTCCATCTGTTTTTGCTAAGGTCAAAGTTGAAAGCAGTCATGTTTAAATGCACAGTGCAGCTTGTTAATATGCAGATTCACTTGCCCTTATACTGTACTACTTATACTCCAATGGGATTTAGTCACGTAGGCTTTGGGAGAGTTCTTAGCTGTAAAGCAAACGCTGTCTGCCATGTGCATAACTCTGCACCAATTCCCTTTTTACATTCATTCACAGAAATGAAAGAGCTCTCTGGCTGACACTGGCAGTGCATAGACATATAAGCAGCGTTTGTAATACCTGAATAATGAAATGCAGTGGTGTGTGGATTTATGACACATAATTATACACAATGTCCATTATGTTATACTGTGTGTACACCTAGCAGAAAGTAATGTACTGTAATAAAACATCTATGTCGTAAAAAGGACATGTTGTCATGTCATCATGTTCAGTTTTTGCTAAAGAATGACACTAATGTTAGGTGATTGTATTACTGCATGTTGTCCACTCCATATGCACCAGATCGTTTTTAGTACACACAATATTTTGTAACATATTATTATTCAACAGCCTCCATAATGACCAAAAGGTTGAATAAAACCCTAAGTGTGAGAATGAGTTTTGGCACTAACGCCCTTTACACGGCCTGTTCTCTCCCCCCAAACGTAGTGGTTCTATCAGAGTCTGATGTTTGGGGAACTGCTCTGTCAGACACTGAATCCTCTTTGACAAGATCCTTTCCCACAGGAAGTAAGTTTTATGATTGCCTGCGTATTGTGCTGCACCTCCTGTTCTCCCTGGAATGATTGCACAGACCCATCAGCTCACCTCATGAAAACCCCCATCATTCGACTAACGAACAGCTGGTAAACTGTTTTTGTAATCGGCCATTTCACAACCAAATGACGTGGTCTTGGTTGGAATTAATATGGGAAAGCCATATTTTCCCATACTGCATCAACCCCTGACCTCCCGCTGCCTCCTCCTTGCATTTGGTCAGTGCATGGTGTTTACTACACGTACAGTGTTGCATGGTTTATGATTTGTGAGGTTATCCTCTATCATCAAGTTGTTCTGGGTGCATTTGCCAAATGGAAACGATATCTGTCATGTATTTATCCAAACCATTAGATTTTATTGAAATGATGCACTTATTAGATGCTGTTCTACAGATCATCTATATCAGCCATGTACTGTACAGTATGTAGCCCACTGAAAGCTGCAGCATTAAAGTCTTCAACAATATGAGTGTCACTGACTTGACACGCATCATTCCTATTAAATAAACTCTGGTGCTGACTAGGCATTTACTTGAAGGTTACTTGTTCTGACTGATGAGAATTCTCATTGATACATTTGGATATTGTTGCAGCTCCACCTCCACTTCCACCTAAGAATGTCCCAACCTCTCCCCCGACAACTAGCCCTCCCCCCGTAGGTGCAGGTAAGAAATCTTTCTGTTCCCGCCTCATTATTATACTTATATACTGCAACACTATCAAAGTATTTGCATTTGATCTTTACAGTCTCTTCATCTTTCTATCTCAACATTTCTCCATGAGTTTACTGCTCTCTGTGATGTCTTATATTGTAAACTTGCTGAACACCGGTCTAATCATAGCCTCTCCTTGACCCCTGCATGGCTGTGTTTCAGAAGTGTCATCAGAAGCAGACAGCTCCAACAGGAAGCCATCAATAGCCGACTTGGACAACATTTTTGGACCTGAGCAGGCTTCCTCTGCTGGCGAGGATGCGGCAGACACGTGGGTCTGCTTCAGTGAAGAATCTCCCGATGCGTCGTCTCAACCAAAGGACCCTGCACGTCCACTCCCTGCTTCCCCGCCTCCCCCAGAGACACCAGCACCTCCATTACCTACCCCCCCACCTTCAGCTGAACCGCTTGCCCCTCCCTTACCTACTTCACCACCTCCGTCAGAAGACTCTGCACCACCTCTACCAACCTCCCCACCTCCCTCAGGGGAGCCCACTGCACCTCCTGTCCACTCAGGCCCACGTACGCCAGAAGACCAAAATCCTCCCACACTAACCACCTCTCCACCCCCTGTACTACAGAAAGAGTTTGCATCTCCTCCCGCTTCCTCTCCTCCTCCTCTGAATTCACCCACCAGTGTCCCTCCAGCTTCTGCTCCCAAAGCACACACCCCTGTAGCTGTGACCTCTCCTTCCGAGGAAGCTGCTACACGTACCATCCCCCCATCCCTTGTCCTGTCTAAGGAGGAACAGCCCATGAATACAGTCAACACCCAGCCCAAAGAGGACAGAGGTGAAACTGTCACCTCTCCCAAAGATGCTGTTCAAGGGAGCTGGAGTACACCACCACGTCCTCCTCCTCCCCCGACGTACCGTGCAGTAGTTTCATCACCAGGCCCCACATCTGGAGCTGGTGGTACAGATAGTGGTGAGCATCACATGGTTCCAGCTGTAATATAGATTATAAAGGAGTACTTTTACTTATCTTAGTCCTCTGAAACCTTAATAAAAAGACTGTAGAGTGACTACACTCTGAAACTAAAGCAAATGTGTTTTAGACAGATTGTTTTCTTTTGAGAAAAGACCTTCTCACTAACTATGTGACATTTTGAGAGTTGCTTGTAGCTAATTGCACCATCTGAGCTGTTCACAGTCAATCAAGTGAACTATCATTTATCTCTTGGAAACAGGTCATGTCTTGGCCTATTTGGCACAGAAACACTGCTGCAGAATTGTGTTACAGTATGTTAGACGTTTTTGTTCTGATCTTTTGTCCTGACCAGTGCAGAACAGTATTGTTTTATGGTTTTGTCTATGGAAAACCCACAGTTCCATAGTCATTCCGTTCGTTCAACTTTTTGGTCAACTATGACCAGTTGCAGCTCATAGAGAGGATGGTGTAGGAGAGCAAAACAAACAACCAGCTTACAAACAGATGCTTACTGACTGTGTGTAACACGTTACAGGTCTGTAACATTCGAACAAAAAAGCATAATATATGGGAAGCTAGGGTCTGTTTTACTCTTAATGAACTGTTAATCAAATTGCCAGTAGTTCAGAAGAAAGTGTGACTAAAAATAGGAAATAATTTCTGTAAAAATATACTCAAGATGTCACTGTTTTCATTACACTGTTCCTGTTCAGGTTCCACCTCACCGGTTCGACCTTCCACGCCTTCCTCGGTCAACGCCACCCCACCACCACCTCCACCTCGTCCTCCTTCACGACCCAAACTTCCTCCAGGAAAACCCAGCACAGATGCGGTAAAATCTGCAGTTTACAGTGGCTACAGTGAAATGAGTTTATCAAATATCACACTTTTAGGGACTGGTATTTTGTTATGGTTAAATACGCCAGCACTACACAAGCAATTAAAACATTCAAAAGGACTCAGCTGCTTCTTTTTTCCCCATTCTCCTTCTCCTTTCTCTATTCAGAATCGTCCGTTCAGCCCACCGGTCCACTCAGACAGCCCCCCTCCCATCGCCCCGTTGGCGCGGGCCGAGAGCACCTCCTCCATCTCCTCCACAAATTCCCTGAGTGCCACCACCACCCCCACCATCAACAAAGAGCTCTCCGTGTCTGTGTCAGGTGTGTGCAAGTGTCTCAAACTGTCGTCTGAATTTATGTCATCTTCTCTATTATTAAGACTTTATTACTGAATTTTTATACAACATTGTGTTTGTGTAAGTTCAGGCAAATTCATTGTTACTCACACATCTGCAGTATGAGTGGAAAGTGCAAATGTGAAGCGTGATATTTAATTTAATATGCAAACACTCAAACTTTCTTCTAATGAAATAGTGATGACAGACACAGTTTATGTTCCATGATGTAACTTTGTAGAAGTCAATACTGAAGGACCCTACAGTGTGGAGTTAGTGAACGAGTGGCTAACAAACCTCAGTAAGTGATAACATGACTGAGTAATAGTAGATTAATATATGGGCAACCCAGAGACATGAAAACACAACAGAGCCCTGGGCCAGTGGTTGTTTAAATGAAATTAAACTAAGGCATAGTTTCACTATTGTACCAGATGAAATAATTATATCTGCATGAAAACAGCAAGTGATTCATACATTATTTACTGGTTGTCTTTTTGTTGATAGACCATAAAGCTAACGGACACTATTATTTACAATAATACAAAAGGTTATGGAGACAATATGAATTATAAGTGTCACTGTCATAAAATTTTTGCTTATAACTGTATGTGATTAGTTTTGTGTTTTGCCTTCTGTTTGCATGGCTACAAGCTTCAGATTTATTTATTTCACTTTTTGTCTTGGTTTTTTTCTCTTTTTGTTTTGTTTTTGCTGTTTGTTTGTCTTTTTATTTCTCCTTTGCCTTTTTAGAAGACGATGCTTATGTAGACAAACTGCCCACCTTTGAGAGACACTTTGATTCATTTGCAGGTATAGTAAAGATCCCCTCAGAGGGAGGGGCTGTTGTTCAGAGTGTTCCTTTTGTGGGCTTTCAGCCTGCTTGATGCTTTGATGCTCTTTACCCAAAGTGCACTTGACACGGATGGGTAAAAACCATCACTGAATGTTTTTGTGCTTTGCCGAACAATAGCAGTCAATGTGGGGCAGGTATGGGGACAGTAAGAACATATATTTTTATACTGGAGCTCTCATCTTAAGCTTCTAACCACTCAGTAGATATCAAAACGTTTCTCTGTCTCTTGTGTGCATATATTTCACTTGCTCTCAAGTCATAATCTGCCAGAAAGGTTTGAAAGCTGCGAAACTATTGCATAACTTTTTTTTTTTTTGAAGAACTGTGTTCTTCTTTGTCCATCTGCCCGCATGTTGAACTTTTTCTCTATTTTATGACTGTGCAGCAGCAGCAGTCTTGCCATGTCACCATGGCAACCCCTGTCTCTTCTCTTGAAGACACTTGTGTGTGTGCAGGGTGCAGTGCGGCCCCTCTCAGATATCTCAACTGTGACTCTGCACCACAAGAGTGAATTTGAGTGTTTATGAGAGCATGTCTGAAGAGCTCCTCATCTGTCGGTCCTTCAGGTCCATATTGTTTGTCTCACACATGCTCCGTCAGATCAGAGCTGCAGCTTACGGAAGCGTTTGAAGTCTGGCATGAGAATTAGGCCGATTTAGGCAAACAGCAGCTGTTTGGTATTCATGTTACCCTCTCTCTACCGCTGGAGTAGCACGACGCAGTTCAACCACTCTCCACTGGCCGTAAAGCTTCTGTCTACGCGACCCTCGATGCCCACCTTTCACACCTGTCACTCATGCACCCTCAAGCCATAGAAAAACCCAACCGCGTACCACAACCTCCCTAGCTGAACGCCATCCCTTATGATTTTCATCATGAGGCTGCTCTCATCGTTCCATCACTTCACATCCCTTCGCTGCTGAGGCCTTACTCTCACACAGATTTAGTGGGCAGACTTTGCTTTGCATATACTGTATTGTTTGTCATATTTAGGCTGGTAATGTTTGATACAATAATTTTAATCAATATGTCAGTTTTACTCATGTAAGAGTGTAGCTCTTGTTTATGGGCATTTTAAATAGAATATTAAAAACTATAAGGCTAACTAGGACTCTCTGACATCAGCTTGGCCTTAATATATTTGCAGGATTCCAACTTTATAGTATGTGTCTTGACCCTGCAGCTGAAATTGGGACACATCCCCTCGGTACAGCACTGTCCCTTTGTCTCCCTGCTTTGTGGTCTTTAATGGTACCCCCCCCCCCCTCTGCAGCATGTGCTCACATACAAGAGTCAGCCTCCACCCATTTCCTAATTTAAAAAGTTTCACACTGTAGATACACCCTTTCTGAATGTCATTACTGGAGTATTAGTTGGTGTAGTATCAGAGGTTTCTAATTGTATTATATAATGTTCTAAAATTCTTTTGGAGTCTACACTGACTGCTGCCTCTGGGACTGGGAACATCCATACTATGTCCTCTGGTGGTTCGTCTCAGCTGCTGCAGTCTCAGATTCCCCTCTTCTCTCCTGTTTTAAAAGAACACAGACTGAGTTGCACCAGCATCACACACCTGATCCTCACTGCACCTGTTTGCCTCTTTCTTTCATGCACGCAAAAAAAAAAACAGACAACATCCTGTTTCATCCATGTTCTCATATGTTCTGTCCTGGCGGTGTATCGGCCCTCTTTGTCTCCAGCATCCACGTTTCACCACTGTGACGTGTGATAGACCTGCCATGTGAGACTCACGCTGCTGTCCTTCTCTCCTTGCCCTTCTCACCCTTCCTCACCCACTTCCCCACCTCTCATCCCTCTTCCTCCCTCCTCCTCGTCCTTTTCTCCCTCCTCCCTCCACCCCACACAGAGAATGACCAGCCATCCCTTGTATGGTTTGACAGAGGGAAGTTTTATTTAACCTTTGAAGGTAAGTTTTTGTTTTCTGCACCAGGGTAGCGAACACACAGACACACTTTCAAGGCTCATTTTATGCCAGCTTTGCCCTTCTCTTGCCCTGCCCCTGCCTTTCCTCCCTTCTTCCCTCCTTCATCACAACCCCCACCACGCTAACTCCTGGCTGAGTCCCCGCCATATGCCGTCAACTATGCTCTGCCTTCCTTTCCCATCATTCTCATTCTCATTTTGTCTTTTCTGCCTCTCACTCCCTGAAGAACCATCGTTGTTTGTGCACTAATCTCTTTGTCGCCACTTTCCCCCTTTCGGTCATATGGTTTTTGGTTTGATCTTCGGGCTCTCTGATCTTCTTTGATCTCGTCAGAACTATTCAGCTATAACAGCACGTCTTCAATAAGCATGCAGATATTCTTCAGTCTTTCCACATGTCTGCCGCTGTCATTCTATCAAATAAAAACGTGTAGGTGATGCATAAAATGGGTTTAGTTTTGCAGTCTCACAGTCAGAGTAGAGAGAAACGCGTGTGTTCTGCACACATAACCTGCTGTTTTCATGCCATCTACTGCCATACTAACACAGATGTTTGGTCTGAGTTTAGCCTCAAAGTCTTCAACACAGCCTTGCACACTGTTTGTTTCTCATTTCATCTGCACATTATTGGTTAAGCAGAGTGAGTCCTAAATTAGTAGCGGTTCTGTTCTAAATCGATTTACAGAATCTATTTATGCTTATGGTTTTTGGACATCACTTTCTGCATGGTATCATTCAGTGTTCTGAAATGTGTGTGCATGCATGTGTTACCTCCAGGCTGCTCCAGAGGGCCCAGTCCTCTCACAATGGGGGCACAGGACACTCTTCCTGTGGCCGCTGCGTTCACAGAGACGGTCAACGCCTTCTTTAAAGGAGCTGATCCCAGCAAGTAGGTCAACGGATGGTGTCTCACATCCACACACACTGTCATTATTTACTTCAATAGAACTCCTCAGCCATGGACCATAAATCACTGCCTTTTGTGAGTGGCTGAGAGTGCATTTTGTGTCTGTATTGGTCATTCAGTAATGACCATTCAACTACATGTTGAAGTACTAAACAACAATTTTAACTTCTTCTAACTTGACTGGTAATAACATACAGTTGCTGTAATGATTATTATTAACGTGATGTATCCATGAAGAATCCTCTAATCATTCACCTCCTCTTTTTCTCAGGTGTGTTGTGAAGATCATAGGTGAGATGGTTTTGTCGTTTCCAGCAGGAATCACGCGGCACTTTGCCAATAACCCGTCCCCCGCCGTGCTAACCTTCAGCATAACCAACTACAGTCGACTGGAGCATGTGCTGCCTAACCCCCAGCTCCTCTGCTGGTAATGACACAGCTGTGAGCCCAGCACCTCATAAATACACAGTGTTAAGAAGTGAAAAGATGACACCATAACTATAAAGTAACTGCCTCCTCTCTCATACTGTTCAAGCCTGAATGCTTTATTGCCTAACTTCAAAACTCCCTCTAATTCTTTCATTTTGTAAGTATCAGAATTTAACAAACCATCATTATAATCTAATAAGTTGCTCTTACTTTGCAGTAAGTTGTATTTACTGTTGATTCACTCAACGAGCATGTGCGTTATGGCTTTAAGAGCATGCTACCTGTTGCATCATGTGTTTAAATGACCCTGCTAGTTTAGCTAATGTATTAAATATATAGAATAGATTTGATTAGATGATGGGGATGATTCATTTTGGAACAGAACACATGTTTGCATGTGGTGGAATATAGCAAAGTTTAGATTTTTTAAAAACATTTTAATAATATGTTAAACCAAAGAATAATAAACATAAATCTGTTTTGTTACAGTACATGGTGTTACTGTAAAATGGTTCATAATAAAACCGTGATCCTTCTGAGAGTTTGGTTGTTGAGCGATGACTAGTGAGGATGAGTTGTATGTTGCAACTTTTTATCTAATTATGAACTTACTCTAAACATACTTCTTTCATGTTTAAAACATAGAAGAACTTTCTCAAAATCTTGCTTAGCTGCTGTAAAATCATTGTAAAGTACCTCTACCTGTAAAGGTGTTGCTAACTGAGACTTGACATGCTGCACTCCACTTTCACACGATATGAAAGAGTACGACAAGTCAGAAATCTCTGAAATCATATTAAATGTGCTTCTCCACCAGTGACACCACCACACAAGCCAAGGCTGATGCTAAGGACTTCTGGGTGAACATGCCAAACCTGATATCCCATCTAAAGAAGGTGGCAGAGCAGAAGCCACAAGCAACATACTACAACGTGGACATGCTCAAGTATCAGGTAGGCATGAAAGTCGTAACTGAGCTCAGATCCAGGAGCCATGATGGGACACATAAATGAAACTGGAGTCATTCTTATAATACAAAAGAATCACCTAAACTTATGACTGTGGCTTTGGTGCAGCTTTTGAACATTTTGTCTAAATCTGTTGTTTACAGGTATCAACACAGGGCCTCCAGTCCACCCCGCTGAACCTGGCGGTGAGCTGGAGGTGTGAGCCCACCAGCACTGACCTTAGGATAGACTATAAATACAACGGCGAGGCTATGGCAACGCCAATGGCCCTCAACAACGTCCAGTTCCTCATTCCAGTCGATGGAGGGGTTTCAAAACTACAGGCTGTCTTACCTCCTGCTGCATGGTACTGTCTCTAGACCAATAACTCAGGCCTTCTTTGCTTTAATGTTTTGAATTATAGAACACAGATTTGATTTCCTGTGATGACTCCGCCATCATTTAATCCTGACAGGAATTCTGAGCAGCAAAGAATCCTATGGAAGATTCCCGATATCTCACAGAAGTCTGAAAACGGAGGTATGTGTAGTATTACAGTGTCTGAAGTAACTGTGGTTCTGTGATGTAATATAATGGAAACCTGACATATAAATGTGGCTGCATGTGGTTCATCTGCTGTGTCATGTCAGTCTGAAGCGGCCACTGCCACCTTCTGTCTCAGAAAGATGGTGCATGTTACAGAACTCCTTGATTCTTTGATAATAACACACATTACTACAGTCACACTTCAGTCTACCATAATAGCTACAGGTAGAGTATTTAATCACGGTATCACACCTTTCACTGTGCATACCTCAACATTAGAAAGGATCCTTCACTGTGCCTTCCGTGACCCAGAGCTGATATCTGCTTCTGTTGTTTTAGCATCAAATATAATTAATGTTGACTATTTTCACCAGCCTTACTTCTTTACACGTGATCAGAAGACGTCTTTCTAAATCCGGATTCTCGTCCCTCAGGTGTGGGGTCATTGTTAGCCCGCTTCCAGCTTACAGACGGCCCGAGTAAACCAGCTCCACTGGCAGTGCAGTTCACAAGCGAGGGCAGCTCCCTGTCAGGCTGTGACATTGAACTGGCTGGGCCAGGATACAGATTCTCTCTCATCAAGAAGAGGTTTGCTGCAGGTCAGTTTAGCATCACAAATACCGAGGTGGACGCAAAATGTCAATATCCCTGCCACCGCTGCTAAAGGATATCAGAGTTGATGTTCTGTTCTGGTCTTTATTCTCTCTTTTGGGAGTAGATCTGGAAAACACTGACTAAGCAAAATGTAATTAAACCTTTTACTGATGTTTTTTAGGAAAGTACCTGGCTGACAACTAAGCCCAACTACTGGGAGCAGAACTGTTGAACAAAGCGACTTCAGCGAACTGTGGTTGACTCAGAGGACAGACAGAACCCGGACAGACGTTCCATGAACCCTTTCTGAACCCACTCGACAGGTTTGCGGCCTACCCAGCAGTATTGTATAAGTTGCATATAGCATCGTGGAACTGTTTTCAGTCATGTAATTACTGTATTTGTATTCATTTCACAACACCCGTATTGCTGCAGTTATATACCTGGGTTGTCCGCTCTTCTACAGTCTGTGCCTCTGTCTCTTTCCTCCTCTGGTCAATGTGTGGTAGTGTTTTTAAAAGCTTCACTGCAGCTGCCTGCCGGAGAAATATGGCTGTAAACAACCCTGTTGATTTAGATCTTTAGAGTCAGATACACAATATAGGCACTGGTGCATCTGGTTAGAGCAGAGCCCAGGGTAATACAACTGAACACCTTCAATCACATATTAAAAAAACTACCCTGGGCTGAACCTTTGGCGTTACAATCTGACACAGTATGTGTTTACATACGATGTCATACTCGCGTCATGACGTTGGCTAAAATACGACCAACCAGATTGTCACTCTTAACCTACTGGTACTACAGGGTTACGTGACTCTGTCTCGCATACGTTACTTTTTATTGTAACGTACTAATCAGTCGAACTGTTCTTTTAATTCTCTGGAATATACGCACAGAGAAGTTTTTAGCCTGTTAGGCAGCTGCAATGATAAATCAATTTACTGGTTGCAAAATAAGAAAAATACATTTTCCCATCAGAACAAAAGAAGTGTACAGAGTGTCATTTAAAATCAATAATATATATCTTAAAGGGCGTTTGTTGTTCTCCTCGTATTGTCAGATAGCCTTTCTGTTGTTCCCAGGACAGCAGTGTTAGACTCCAGAGTACACGACAGCATTCTATTTTTATTTATTGATGACGATGACTTGTTGTACAAAACGTGATTCTGTATATGAATAGGATTTGAATGGTGTCACACAACTCTGAATCCTTGAAGGTATAAATATTTGAATTCTCTCTCTCTCTTTTGTTATCTGTGTAGTTGGGTAACCTGTGTACAGTATAAGGTCTAACTTTTTGAATTTATTTCAGATATAATTTTTTAACTCAAGTGCAACAGAAGATTTGAGCGATATATGGGTGGGTGGGGGTAATTTAAAGAAAAATATAAATATCTTCCTGTATGCTGTGTTATGCTTTATGAAAGCAGTGTTATACAACGGGCAATGTCCAAACTTTGAAGGATCAGTGTAACATCTGGGGAAACATGCTGCACTTTCTTGAAAAGGTTTAAAGAAGTTGATCAGTGTCTCTCCTTTATGTGCAACTTAGGATGGACTTGGCTGAGCTTAGCATAAAGACAGTGAGTGATCAGTAGATTAGTAGATCATTTGGTTCCTTATCCAAACTGAATCCTGCTGACTCGGGGGATCCTGCGGATTTTTGGAAAATAACAATAACAGATGAGGTTTCGGGGAAAAATCTGTTATTGTTATTTTGTCCAAATCTTTGCTTACTGTTTAATCACGTACCCATAAGACCAACAACTAACCTGCTCAAACTAAGATGCTGAACATTTAGCTCACAGCATCTTTTCACCTAATTCCTGACAAGAAAGCAGTCAAACATGTTTCCCGCAGGTGTGGGAACTGCTGTACCACTACTGAAACTGAAACAAACAACTTGTTTACTGGGATCAGCTTGTTTTGTGTTGTTGTTTTGGGTTTTTTTGGGTTTTTTTTCAAACCTCCATTATGGAAAACAGTACACAGTCATATTGAGCCAACACAGCTTTACCCGTAAGCTTCTCACCTGTTTCCATTCTCCTAAGTGGTATCTACATTCCATGAATATGATCACATCCCTTAGTGTCCAACCAGCAATTGAATCCATGGCTTTATTTTGCATAAATGTATTGGTCTCTGTGAGATGACATGAGTTGAATGAGCTTGTGGAGCAAGGTTAAGTTGACCAAAATGCTTTTTTTTAGGTTTTTTGTTTTTTGTATTTTATGTGTGTGTACCCCAGGACAGTCTGTCCTCCGTGAAGAAAAATAAGCTGAATATTTTTAAAATGGATAAAAATTAAAAAAAACTATATTGTTTAATGTGGGGAAAACAACACTGTGCTGATGATTGTGAACTTCCCGAATGCTCTGATGCTCAACATGAAGATCAAAAAGCGTCTGTGAAGCGTAGCTGAGGATCTTTGTACTGTACTGTCTTCATTCTGCTAAATGCAACCAATCACAGATGCATCTTCAGCTGAACAAAAGGACTATCAATCTTCCATCAGTGCTCCTTCTTAATACAGGACCTTTAAGGGGATAAGTGGTTTGTGACCACTAAACCAATGTGATCTAGGTCATGCTAAAACTGAAACATCCTGTTATTGAACAGTCTGCAAACCTCATCTAAAAGAGCACTGAGGTGACATTTTGTTTATGTGACGTGGTAACGATTGGTGCCGTTTATCCTCTGGTAGTGCATTAGTTTGGTAACATTTTCTTTTAGTTATCTTCTTCTGGGTGACCGATAGATGATCTGTTGCCTTCTGAGTGAATCTTAAAGCTGTCAGTGCCACCATCACTACATCATTATCTCCAGAGGCGCGCACACACCACCATCATCTGTCTGGTTTACGTTACCACGGCAATACAAATTAGAAGTCTTTCAGATTGAAAGACAGAACAAAAGTTGATCTCTTGGATGACTAGCCAAGCATCTTCAATATTGCATCTTCTAATTGGGAGGGAAATCGAACCAAACTTGTGCTTCATCTCTGTGGTGAGCGTGTCCTGCAGTAGTTCATTGTTGCATGCAGTAAAAGATGGTGCATCTACGATGGTAGTCCTGAGACGACGCGTTGTTCCAAGTGTCTGTTACCTGTGTTAGCGTTGAGAAGAGAGCAGCTCCCTGCTCACTTCTCAACCCTGCTCTCTGGGTCTGTGTGTGCTGTAAGCCAGGATGCTTTTTGGTTCTGTACCGTTAACCTCAAACACATGTGCAAGCTGATTGTACAGTACATAACAACGCTAAGATGAACTGAGAAAATTAGTTTGCTTCTTTCCAAAACAAATAAAAGTTATAACTGGTTACTCTGATTGCAGTCTTCTCTGTATTATCTTTAATATCAATATTTATCTAATAGTCTTAGCTAGATGCGTTTAGAATAGAATTAGAAGGCATCAGCCTTGGTTGCATCTACTTCTACTAGTAGAACTAGTTACTGTAGCTTGTGTAGCGTCAGTGGCTCTCAGCCTTCCTTTCTTTGTTTTAATGTGTGCCGTTATCTTTTAGTTCAAAAAGAACAACTTTAGGAAGACGCCACACAGTATTTAAGGCCTGTGCAAGAACATTTATTTGACCAAAACAAGCTTTGTAAATGCATCACAGCAGAGATGGAAATTGTTCAAACCTGCAACCTTGTGGAAATCTGCTTCAGATGGCACACAAACTCAGACCTGGATACCTGCCCTATTTCTATTCTACTTTCTATATTTGAATGGTTATAGTGTACACATGTTCCAGTTTGGATACAGAAGTGTGTTCACAGATGCTCAGGTTGTCCACATTTCAAAGCACAAACAAAACTATCAAACACAGTTAGAAAAATATCAGCAGTGGGATTTGTACATACAATACAGCGATTATGTTTGAAAACTTGATTTGGAGTCACTTAAGCCACTTGGGGGAGGAAACAGTCACTCTGGTCAGATTGGGGATAAGAAAGGATCAAGGAGCTGGTGGTTCTCAGCAGAGGAAGGTGAGGTCGCTCTTCCTGCAGCCCACCTGGCAGCACACCGTGGTCAGCATGTTACTGTCTCGTCTGGACAGCTGGGAGCCGAAGCTGCTGCTGCTGCTCTCCAAGCTGCTCTGCTCCCAGCCTGGACCAACAGAATGGAGTTCACAATAAGGAAGCTGTAGTTTTGTCACTATTATTTCCAATAGTCTATACATAAAAGTAATATTTTGTAACACAAGTCCGTTTTCCTGATCCAGGAGGAAACTCTAAATGACCGTACATATTAACTCTGCTGTTTGTCTTCGACAGTGTCACTTTACTCCTAATCTGCACGACTGAAAGGCGAACAGGGTTTGTTTGTGTGAGACGGAGGACGAACAGACTGCTTCAGCATTTAATCGTGATCTGTGGCCTCAGGCATAATGAGCAGGAACAGCAGTCAGCATGTCTGCAAGGGCACCTGCCCGCACACCCACATGCACATCTTGAATTAGACGTGTGCAGCGTACAGCACACACACAACACATGCATGTTTTATTTTCTAATATGCGGGAAATTTAGTCGCACGTCAGAAAAGGGAGAATGGAAACACAGATTTATTTGACCAATGCATGAGAGACTGTTATAATAAAGCCCTCTCACCTTCTGGAGAATAATGCAGAAAGAAAGATAAGTAAACTTTAGCAGGACTTTACTAAATGCTGCAATATTTTAGGGTTTGCTCATTATTTCAGCTTTCATGGCTGAAGATTCAGTATCTGTGTTGCCAAATGTCCTTCACGCCCCTGAAACATCATCTCAAAGGCAACAGAGGACATAAAAATCTGAAAAGACACCAGCTCACAAACTAGCTTCTAAGGTCAAACAGTAACAGTGTAACTAAAGCATCTGCACTCACCGTCCACGTCTGACTCGGTGAGGACTCGCCTCCATCGGGAGCCTCCACAGGTGTAAACGACGGCCCTCAGGAACTCTCGCCCGCACAGCTTCACCGCCTTCACCTCTGCCCTCACCTGGACCAGGCACAACACTGCACACAAGAGCAGAGGCAAAACCAGAAGCGCCCGCATGATGGTTCCTCTACTGTTTTTATTAGTTGGTCTATTTGCTCCTTAAAGCCCAAGCTGTTCCCTTCTCTGCAGAGATCTGCCTTTGAGTCCTCGGCCTTTCTCTTGTCTCAGTTTGCAGCACAGCGGACCAGTTGTTGACCCAGTGCTTGTGCCTCTTTTTATAATATAACATCCACTTTTATGCAATCAGTGCAGATCATCTCTCCACCTCCTTCTAACTAGTCCTCAGCCCATCCCAGCCACACACACACACACGCACACACACACACACAGCCGTCACTGTCTCACCAGAGTCAAGTCATTTTATTTTCCGGTCATCTCCTCAACGACGGCCATCAGCTTTTTACAACCCTCAGCTGTCAATCACATTAGTTGAGGAGCAGCATCGCCAGCCTCTTGGTGAGTGTTTAACGCTGTAATGGCACTGATCCTCGCTGCGCTGCATGGATAATTAAGTGAGGTAAAGTGATCCCCCCTCACCAGTCAGACAGATGTTCCGTGTGTTTACAGCTCTTGATGACTGGACTGCATGTCACTTTACAGCAGCTCAGACGGCATGAGCAGAAAAACGTCAATGTTGACTGCTCATCGTGCAGGTTGTTATAGTGCTGCTGATGGAGCGACGTGATAATCAACATCACAATATAATTCGTGGCAGAGGTTCCACTTAGGATGTCTATGAAAGTGACATGACACTGATTTAAAACAAAAACACACCTTCATTGTTAGCAGATTCAACTCCACGATACCAATATGGTAATAAGCCCCGTATTATTATTAATGAGTTAGTTAATGAGTTAATTTGGGAATGTTTTGTTTCGTTTATCACGCAGCATCGACACACACAGGTTTATTCATTTAGCTGGATTCTGCTGATTATAATCCTGCTCTGGCTCCAAAATACTTTTTAAATTTCTCTGCAAACTGTAAAAACAATGACCATCAAGAGCCCAATTACTATTGTGCAATATTTCCACAAGTCCTTAAAATAACCTCTAACTGGAATCTTCAGTGGATGCAATTCAAGCAAGAAAAGTGTTTATGCACCTTAGCAAGAGCGTGACTAAATTATTTGCTCATTACAGACTGAACAGCAGCTGCAGCGCAGTAGCAGAGGTTTCCTCCCATCATGGCGGGAAGTTATTAGCTTCTATTAAATTACAAGGCTCCTACGTTTTCCATTTCAGGCTCACAAATTGCTGGAGGCACCACAGCCACGACTGTCTGACAATTTCACTGAAACGTGAAGAAATGAATGTCAGTGGTCTTTCACACACACAGTTTTTCATATATGTTCCATTAATAGATGGACTAAAATACACGGACGCCTCATGTTTTGCTCTGGTGCTGTTATCAATATGGACAAGATAATCAGCACCATATCGTTCAAGTTTGTTTTAGTACTTTACTGCAGCCTATCAATAGACTTTCACCCTCATAGTTTAGTGCATGTCAGGATTTCTAGGAGCTGATACAAACTTTAATAAACTCCAACAAAAATCCATTAGTGGTCACTTGTGTCTGTCTGTGATGGTTTTGTGTCTCTGTGGATGTCTCATGTCTCTTTCTGGTAGATAAACCTGGCCTAAGGGGGTTAGTTATATCTCACAGAGACATTCAGTCGTCCATTCCTCATCTTACACAACAAGAGCCACTAGATAAATGGATGAAACAGGCACAGACATAGTGGCCACGGGAGTCCTCTGTCTCCCTGCAGACTTAAAGATGTTGTCAACCTGAAAGAAAAGAGACACTCAACCATGTCATCCACGTGAGCCAGCCATCAGGCGCCGTCATTGACTGACGGGGGGAATGATGGTTTAAAATCACTGGCATAAGATGCTATAAAGCCAGCAGAAGTGCATTAACACAGACTCCAGGGCAGTTTAATGTCAACAAAAGACAAAGATTACGTGAAGAGCACTCAATAAAAACTCATCAATTGTACCAAAACAGGGCTGAATGGAAATGTCACTTTGTTGTTGTAAGGCTGACCACTGTAGAGAATATAAGCAAATAAAAGCAAAGAGAAGCTGACTTGTATTTCTCAGCTTTTTCTTGATATTCTATGTATCATGGCAGCTGCCATGGGACACGTCTCCAGTCCATCCCAGGGCATCGTCACACCACAGCCCATCTGTCTAAAAGCTTTGTGTGCCTGCCCAGGTGCTCTTGTTTTTGATGTACAGCATGTAGGAACCAAACCCAAATGACTCATTAAATGTGTTTTCAAGCCATTGACCTTTCATTCATTTCCTCTTCTTACCTCTGCCCTTCCCTTTCACCGTAAACACACCCTGGTTCCAGCTCTATAA
This sequence comes from Macropodus opercularis, assembly GCA_030770545.1. Lineage (NCBI taxonomy): Eukaryota > Metazoa > Chordata > Actinopteri > Anabantiformes > Osphronemidae > Macropodus > Macropodus opercularis. The sequence continues at coordinate 7,598,813 of CM061092.1, forward strand.
AGCTGAAATCCTGAATTTACAGAACATGGAAAATCCTCATGTAATAAAAAAGGTTTTCATATAAACTTTTAACAGTGCAGCCTATTTTATTGGCGCCAGTAGGAAGAGCTTCTGCAGCAGCAGAGTATGATGAAGTATGATGACGCAAGGAGCTTTAAGTTTCATCTGTTTCTCATAATAGCAACACGTGGCCTGTAAATGCTAATACGAACAACTTATCATTATTGAACACAGCACAGACAAAGAACGTTTACTGTAACATTTTAAAATCTATTTTAATACATTTTACGGACATAAAATACTTCCGCCTCATCATACAAAGCGATGACAAAAGGAGACAAAATGATGCCAACTGAACTAAATTACTCAGCTCTGGTGCAACATTACCAAGTGGAGACGGACAGATTAGAGGCCTGATGGTCGAACCAGCCATGTGAGTAAAACGTTGTTGGCTCGGTTGCGCTTTTTCCTTAGTTAAGAGCAACGTGCGTTTACTCCTCCCGGCCTGTAGGTGGCGCCTGTCTGTGATGCTACCGAGGAGCAGCAGGCTAATGTAGGAGCCTTACGCCGGTCATCAACTAAGTAGAAATGTCCTTCGTCTCATATCCTTTCGCTTAAACTACTCGGAGCACAGACTTTGTAGCCGTTTACCAGGGGGTGAGGTCTGTTTTCTAGCCATGCGGACGTTCTTCGTGCCGTGTGTGCACACCGTGAAGCTAACTAGCTAAGCTGCTACAACGCGTGTCTGGGCTGTTGTGGAGCCTGTCAGTGGTCGCGACCTTTCCCACTACAGCTGTTTAGTGCATCTGCTTCTAGCAAAACCATTAAAGCGACGCAGGACTTATAAGAGGAGAACGTAGTTGTGACGACCTTGGCTTCACATGTTCTGTAGCTCCAATCATAATAATAACATCAGCGTCTCTTCGTGGTCACTAAAGCAGTTTGCTGGAAAGCACTGACTGAGCAGCAATAAAGTAACTCAGGAAGGTCAGAATCACCCAGAGCTGGTTTCCTACTAATGACAAGTTCGTTTTGCTGTGTCGTTCGGTCTCGTTGTCTGTAGACGCTTCTCTCAGCTGTAACCCATGTGCGTCATGTAATCCTGGCACAGGACATCTGGATCAACATGGAGCCTCTGGTGCCTCGGGCTTGGTGGAGGGGTTTCCAGCGTCTCCACGGAGCCTCCCGGCCGCTCAGGTGGAGTCATTCAGGCTGCGTCGAGCACGTCGCCGTCCCTGCCTCCAGTCACTCCAGCCATGTCAGACCCACCCTCCTGGTTTCCCGACTCTACCAGCCGTCAAACCTGCGTGATGTGGGGCCGGACAGTCGGCTGCAAGGAGAAATGACTTGCAAGAGCCAGAGGCTCATGCAGCAGGCCGGCCTCATCCACCCATCCAACCCAGGGTGCTACTACTACCTTCCTGCCACTGTCCGCTCCATGGAGAAGCTGGTCAGCTGGTTTTATTTTAATATACTGTAGGAGAAGTGAAAGTAAGAGGCATAGTGGTTTTACACCTAACATCAAACTGACAATGCTAGATACGTTACTGCATCTAAATAGCAAAACCATCGACTTGTACATATAGTAAGTAGATTTGTGACGGGTACTGTATGTGACACTACATAATATATTAAATTAAATTAGAGCAGAGGTTTTCAAAATGTGTGGATGGGAAGTGTACTCGGCGCACAACAACATTGGCATTTCTTGCATAATTGATTAATGGGGTAGAGGCTGATTCACCCTGTATCTTTGTGATTCTGTGATTATGTAGGTGAGACTGATTGACCAGGAGATGCATGCCATTGGGGGACAGAAGCTGGACATGCCCAGTATGTGCTCAGCTGAACTTTGGAAAACCAGTGAGCGCTGGGATTTAATGGGAAAGGAGCTGTTCCGTCTGAAAGACCGCCATGGACTTGATTACTGCTTAGGTCCCACACATGAGGAGGCAGTAACGACTCTGGTCGCACACCAGGCAACTCTCTCCTACAGACAGCTCCCTCTGCTCCTTTATCAGGTAGGATTTGTCAAATTGTAGCCTATATATCTTCTTGTTATAAATTGCAGCTTTAAGTATATGCGTCGTTTCTTCGTGTAAAACAGATCACCAGGAAATTCAGAGATGAACCAAAGCCAAAGTTTGGTCTTCTTCGGGGGAGGGAGTTCTACATGAAAGACATGTACTCATTTGATGTGAGCGAAGAGGCTGCCTACCAGACCTATGACTCTGTGTGCCAAGCTTACCGTCGCCTGTTCACCCGGCTTGGCCTGCATTGTGTTCAAGTGCAGGCCGACACTGGAAACATTGGCGGTAAACTCTCTCATGAGTTCCAGCTGCCGGCAGAAATCGGTGAAGACCGACTTCTGGTGTGTGATAACTGCTCCTTCTCTGCTAACGTAGAGACCATTTCATCAGACACCACTCACTGCCCACAGTGCAAAATAGGAACACTGGTAGAGTCAAAGGGTATAGAGGTAGGACACACCTTTTACCTGGGAAAAAAGTACTCCCATGTATTCAGTGCCACCTTCAGCAATGCCCAGAACAAACCTAGCATCGCTGAGATGGGCTGCTTTGGACTTGGAGTTACCCGTATTCTCGCTGCAGCCATTGAAGTACTGTCAACAGAGGAAGGCATCCGCTGGCCAGGGCTCATTGCCCCTTACCAGGTTTGTGTTGTACCCCCAAAGAAGGGCAGTAAGGTGGACGAGGCAACATTGCAAGCTGAGGATCTGGTTCACACCTTGGGAGAGAGCCTTCCTCACCTGAGAGGTGAGGTTGTGCTTGATGACCGCACACAGATGACCATTGGGAGGCGGTTGAAAGATGCCAGCAGACTGGGATACCCATATGTTGTTGTTGTGGGGCAGGGTGCCCTAGAGGAAATACCCAGGTACGAGGTGATCTGTCAGCAGACGGGAGAGACCCTGTTTCTGAGTAAAGATGGACTGTTAGGTTTACTTGGAAAAGTAGAAACTGTCTGAATAAGAACCTTGAATATGGAAATAGAGGGTTTAAAAAAAAAACTGTAAACAGCAAATAAGGTGGAGGGAAACGTTTTGTCTTATGTTGATACAAGTTTTTGTTTGGTCTGGGAGTAAAAAAACTGTAATTGACAAACATGTTGGTGGTCGCTGACATTTGCTATTGTAAAAATACACATTTGCTCTGTCGTCACAGTACACGTTCATGCTGTTTGTGGTAAATACAGGAGATAATACCACAAAGACATTACAAGTGAACATGGCTAACTGTGGAGCGAAACATGCACCGAAGCCCTGAAAATTAAAGTGTTTGTATTTCTGTACGTGCTTCTATTAAGTTGTTATTTCAACTACTGTAAACACAGAACCATAAACACTGGTTATATGCAGTTCTCTAATCCATCATTTGCTGTGGTGCGTCTGCAGCTCTTCTACAGGTACACGAACAACTTTTATTTCAATATTTCAACCATACTATTTTTTGAAAACGGTGAAAAGGAATAAATGAGCAATGCTACGCGTAAATACTGTTGCTTTGATGTGCGTTTACCTTTCACCTTCTCATCACAGCTAACCATTAAGATTTGACAGGAAAATTCCTCAAAGTCACAATGTTCACGTAAAAACATTCAAAGTCATGTTAAAGAGCTAAGAGTGCACGACACATTCAGAGTCAGAAAACAGGACATTTATTGACTGCAAATTGTACTTTAGTAGCTGTAATTTGGGAAATGTGCGTTGTTTCAGAGGGAAATTATTTTATACGTAATCTGTTTCCACACGGCCCTTTATTATCGATGCACCGCCGACGGACATGTGTAAACAAGGCGCTGGCTAACTGCTAGATTTAGCAATGTTAGTCCACGTTCTGGGTTGTTGGTAGTAATTCAGTGTTATGGTGTAATTACATAGGACTTCAATAAAAAAACGCAGTTTTAAAATAAAGTTTGAAAATGGCGTCTTCAGGGGTGCAAGATGACAGCGACGATGGTATGGACGAGTTCATGGATAAATTCAAGACGGAGAGATACAAAAATGCTTTTTCTGAAGACAACTGGGAAGAGGTACCGCTAACACGTAGAAAATACGAGCTGTCACCACAGAGAGCGTTAAATCTGACAGCAATGTTAGCTTATCTTTCGCTGCAAGCTAGCAAGCTAACGTCCCCGTAAAGTTAACTGTGTCGCTTGTTTTTGTTTGGTCCAGGAGTTTAATAAAGTGCCCATGTTCATGAAGACGGCCCCCGAGGAGATCGATCCTCAGAAATACCCAGAGCTAGCTTGTCTCCAGGCCATTATCCACGATGAAGACAGGACTCCAGAGGGTAAGTGGACCTGAAGCTGCGCTACCCGACAGCAACGAGAGTCTTTCCCACCTTAACTATTAATAATCAATTGAACAATCTCTTCCCAGAACAAGCAAAAAGCCTGAAAGATGAGGGAAATGCCTTTTTCAAAGAGAAGAACTACCAGAAGGCGATACTTGCATATACTGCTGGTTTGAAAAGGAAATGTGGCGACCAGGACCTCAACGTTGTTCTTTTCACCAACCGAGCTGCAGCGCACTTTCATCTGGGTAACGGTTAAAATGCTCCACAGGCAGATCAATACTAATATAAATAATATAAAGCTCCTGAGTAGATTTTAACAGAGCGCAACCCTTTTATTGCTTTGAAGGCAGGGGGGCGGTATTACGTGTGTTAATCAAACAGCGTCAGTCTCTCTTTCCCGTGTGAGAGTTTCTGGTTTTGTCTTACAGGTAATATGCGGTCGGCATTGAATGACGCTGCGTCTGCGAAGAAGAGTAAACCAGATCACGTTAAAGCGTTGATCAGAGGTGTGTAATAGATTTAGTAATAACAAAACAATCAATAAATAGCAAATAAACCATGCATATTATCATAATATTGATTTTAAGTTGTAGATTGCTACAGAAGTTGTAGTGATGGGCTGTAAATGTCTATGTGTTTCTGCAGGAGCTCAGTGTTGTATAGAGCTGCGAAATTTTCCAGAGGCCATTAAGTGGTGTGATGAGGGTCTGAGGCTCCTCCCTACAGAGAAAAGGCTACAGGAGCTGAGGGCTGCTGCAGATAAGCACAAGGTACAATTTCTGATGAGTTCAGTTCACGTTCCCCTGGACGACAACTTTAAATCAAGGCTGCTTTGCGTCGTTGCCATCTGTCTACATTATTGTCTTAAGCTGTGATTGTTTGCTAGAGGGCAGCAGAGAGAGATGCCAGGAAGGCCAAGGCCAAAGAAAAAAGGCTGCATGGTGAGAAAGAAGCTCTTCTTGCTGCTATCAAGGTAAGAGCCACCTTTAAAATGGAGTCAGTTATATTATATATCTCAAATAAGTGTAAAAATGTAATTGGGTACCGTCTTTTATACTCTAATTGAAGGATCGGGGCATCAAGCTCCTCCAGTCTACAAAGCCTCATAAGCGTGGTTCAGACAGTGAGGATGAGGATGAGGATGAAGGCTCCCGGGCAGCGATGGCTCAGTTGAGCCTGGACGGCCTCAGCTCTCAGGAGGCCACCGGGGCTCAGGTCTTCCTGGATGAGCAGGGCTCTCTGAACTGGCCTGTGCTCTTCCTTTATCCTGAACATCAGCAAAGTGACTTCATCTCAGCCTTCTGTGAGGGCACCTGGTAAAGATCCTTCTGTTCCTTTTGTCCTCGCTGTGTTTTTACATTCATCATATAATATTTGTTTTTAAATTACCGGTACATATAAAGGAGTTATAGAGTTAAGTAATTAATTTTAAAGGTGTGTAAAGTGTTTTGTATAGAAAGTCTTTTATGTTTTTATTCACCAGTTTCCTAGATCACCTGGCTGTTATGTTTGGAGAGGAGCATCCACCGTGGGACACAGACAGAAAATACAGCCCACAGAATTTACAGGTTGGCATTTCTTTTCTTAACGATCACTGGTGTTGAGTAGAGGCAAAAATGACTGCGTCACCTAATTAGTAATCATTACCTTTCACATTAGGTTAACAAGCTGTGTATGGTAAGATGCTTTACTGCCACCTTCTGGTGACCTGGGCGTTACCTGAAGCTGCTGGATTTAGTTATATTTCATCTTAGTCTAACTATTAAATAAGTGACATGGTTCATTACCACAACCAGGGAAACTACAGCAATAATTAAAATGTTAACTATTATAAACCTAATTAACCTGATTTCCCTTTCGCACACTGTCCAGCTGTACTTTGAAGATGAAGAGAAGGACACTCTTTACAAAGTAAACCCAGAGATGTCACTTTTACACGTGCTGCAGCATAAAAGGTAATCACGCTTAATCTGACTTGATGTGATTTTATTGATTTATATCATGACGTCTGCAGATTTTGAAGGTTGATTGGCTGGTATATGTCCATTATTTACCCTTTAGCCCTCAGCCTACATTAAAAGAAAATGACAAAACTGCCATTTGTAAAATGTTTGTGCCTATATCATCACCTGTGGCTCAGGTTTATGGTTTGGCTGTGGTTTAAAGTTTTCCTCATCAAAAAGTGCTGCTGTCGTATTATTAGTCAAGATTGAACGTCCCTGCTAAAGGAAAGGCTGGTTCAGGTCTGTTTGTTTCTTTTCACAGGTTTTTTGTCAAAGCAGGCAGTCCCAGCTTCATCGTGTTGGTCGGTGGCTCTGCCTTCCTGAAACAGTTTTTAACAGGAAAGAAAATACAAGGATTGTAAAAAATGTTACGTACATATGACTGTTAGTAAACAAAACTTACCCTGAAAAGACGTTTGACTTTGTTTTTTGAGTTAAAAAAACAGACAATGAACTTGGGCCACTGATACTTGTAGCTGAATATAAAATAGATACTTCATGTTACTTGTGTGTATGGAAGTTTAGACTATCTAGTACCACTTCCAAATGTCACAGAAGTCAGAAGATGATCTGACCAGATTTTAAAGTTCTCTTTCGCAAAAGTTGCTCACGAGAGTCTTGTGTCATTTTCAAACGCCCTTGTTTATTTCATGTTTGATACAGTGTCACACAGATGCACATTTCTTTAATGAACTTTCAGTTGCTCTCTAAAATCCTACATATTTAAAACATCACATGTATTGGCGTCACTGACTTGTGTCTTTGATTCTTAAATTTGGGCACGACCCAAAAAAGCAGATCCTGAACCAGAGATGCAGGGAAACCAAAAGACTTAATTCAGCAGCAAGTTCAATAAATTCTCTGGACAAACGAGTGTTAACTGGATGTTAAACTGCAAACAGTGAACCCTACAACATTTGATATGACATATCCTAAACATGCACGCGTGAGCATGGTAACATAATTCTATGGTACTGATCAAATGAGAATGGAGGAGTGAGCCCAGATGATGGAGGGGAACTGGGAATGACTCTTCTCTTGAGGGATTTCACGTATCAATTAGAATAAAGACGTAGACGCCTGAATAAACCTCCGACACTGACTGAATAGAAACGTCAACCTCGAACGATTTGAGTGAAGGGTCTGAATGTGAACAAAACATGTTACAAAACCTGAATCTGTTGGCACTAAGAAATGCAGAAGCTGAGCACGTCAGACATGCACAGGTTGAATGGCCGCTGCATGTTGACTATGAGAGTCGGTGGGTTTGGAACGGACCCAACAAAGTAACTTATCATCAACTGGCTCAACCTAATTATTATTATATTGGTTATTAATGATGCAGTCTGAAGTAGATCTTGTGTTGCTTGACAAAGGCTCCCTCTCAGCTGCCTCCCTAAACTACAGAACTGAATTTCATTGTTCACATATATTATTCATTTTATAAGTACATATATTGGTGTTCAATAGAATCAGAAACATAGTAGAATCATGTTCATTCATATTCATTTTTTTACTAATAATTAAGATATTCAACATCTCCCACATTCTCACTGAACAACCTGATTCAAAAACATTTGAGTGTGAGAAAACAAAGGGCCAATACCACATAACACCTCAATGAAGTCTGCACCGAGGCTGAATGAGGTTTTATCCGCTTTTATCCACCTATGCAAAGGTTTATCTAAAAAGTCTCTGGCAAGAGGTTAAGTCCTTCGTTGATTTTGATCATTTTACTACATTATGATAATTAAAAAACAGAATTTATTTTACACAAACAATCATGTATCTGGTTTTCACTGATTAACCTTTTCAAAAATGTTTATTTCCCTGTCAAATAAGTCGTTTATTTATACTTTTGTTTTTAACAAGGAAACAAAACATAAATCATTTAATTCAGTATTAAATCTAAATTAAATAGTTTTATTACAGCAGTACTATTTGATTATTATTCATCATTAGCTTGATTCGCTGCACTCCCTGATTATACCACAAGTTGAAAATGTTAAATAATTACATCATTGTCTTTGATAAACAAAACCAGCATGATATCAAACCAAATGTACAACATGACAAGAGTCAGCCGAGCTCATTTGTTGTTGTTGACTACAACGACAGGAGCTGCGCTTACGGGAGCCATCATTATCGGAGCAGGCTGCACATTAATGATGGTGGTGTGGTTCTTTTTGCGATGTTTTATCTCGCGATGCATCTGACACCAGGAGCACCACGGACACAGACAGGCCACTACAATGTCGTTACAGAGAGATCCCTGCAGAGAGCAAGACAAGAATGTAAGTGAAGCTGTAAATATAAGACAAATGTGTGACTTTTCAAACTGTACCTTGATGTTGTATCTGTTTCGCATGGCAGCCCTCATAGAAACGCCTGCGGGAGGAGCGAACATAGGTATCCCACAGCCTGTGAATGCAGCAGGGGTGAGTATGTCACATACCGGGAGACAGCGGCTCTCTCCAAACTGTCCTGCAACTGTGCATGTGAGGCAAGGGCAGCACCAGAAGCCATAGCAACCTAGGACAAACACCCACGTCAGTCAGGACTAGTAAAAGCAAATGACACAAACAAATGCACCTTAATCCATCTGTCAACTGATTCTTACAGGTGGACGCGTTCTCAAAGCAGTCACAGACACCACTGTGCCAGTCAACCTTGGCTGATGCTGCCATTGGAGGGAAAACTGGTTACTGGCCGGAAATAGTGAACCTGCTGGAACAGAAAGGGACGTAAAACAACTGCAGTAGGTGAAAGGTGATTGCAATAAACCGAGCATCTTCCTCATTTCACAACACATCCGAACAAATGAGCTGGAAGTCGACACCAGCGCTGGGTTTTTACTCAGGGCAAAGGAATTTCCTCTCACTGTCACCTGGGCCTGCAGCTAAATATACAGTAGTTCAAAGGTACAGTATGTAAACTACCAGCACATTTACTCAACCACTAATATTAGTGAGTTATTAGCGTATTATCAGTGGCTTTAGTGAATTATTGGTGTAGCATTTTTGTCATGTTTCACATTTCAAATGCTTCACTTTTCACTTCACATAAGATAGATTATAAGATTAAAACTTATAAAGTTGAGCTGATAGGAAACTATTTTGACACTCAAAATAAATTTAAATTGGTTTCATGTTTGCAGATTCTCAAATCTGATAATTTGCTTTGTTTCAAAATTGGTTCTAACTAACTAACTAATCTAACTAATGGTTGACATCTGTCAGTAATTATCACCCATCAAATGCAAAAAATGAACAATAGATTCATTTATAATAAAATGAGTCTCAGCATCTTCGCATAAATTCATGACATAGTCTAACTTTAATATATAATAGTAGAATAGTGTAACAGCTGGAAACCTAAACCTAAAACCTTTGTAACAATAAGAAAATGTGTCTCTTTTCAATACACAGATGAGGCTCGTTGGTGAGGTTAACACACACTATATGGTCAAATGGATAATATGGATATTATTACGGAGGAAATATTGTGAACAGAATGCATCTTACCTGGTTGAGCTGAGTCCTGTTGAGCGCATGTGAAGCTGTGGCTGACTGACAGGATGTGACTGGGGTTAAGAGAGTTATAAGAGAGTATGGATAACAAAAATGCTGCGAAACCGGAATTTGGGGGCACAGAGAATTTGAATCAGTTACCTCATGAAATATCATATCTGATTTTCCTTGTCTTGGACTGAAACAAAAGTAAAAGGACCATATAAAAGTAACTAATAATAATCTTATTTGCATAACTTTTACAATAAGTTGTTGTGATTCCTGTGATTTAACATCATTACACAACAACCTGACCAGCAGGATGGGATCACACCGTCTTTCAAGAACTTTTCATCCATGTGAGAGTTTTGTGTTCTCAGTCACAGTGAACACAACACTCTTATCCTGCTGCACCTGTTACAGTGGCAGCGACGTGCACACATCACTGTCTTCAAACGCCTTCTAATCATCCCTGACACCAAGGATGTTCACCGATGTGCTCACAATAATATTCAGTCCATCTCCCAACTGAAAAACTAAGGATGCATGATGTATAGGTTGTAAGCTTCAGGTTGTTGAACATGAACATTTATTTCTTCGTTTCCCTCTCTCAAAGCTGTTTGAGTCTGTTTCTGTCCTGTCACCTTCTCGGTCCAGGCAGATGGCTGCTCACACTGAGCCTGGATCTGCTGGATGTTTCTCCTGTTTAAGTGGGATTTGCTGGCTTTTCTTTGTACTCTAACTCTCTGTAGCTGTATTTTTGTATTGTATGGTCTTAGATTTTAAATTGTGACGACTTTGTTTATGTGGCGCTAAACTTAAAAAACAAATTTAAAATATATTAAGCATGGTTGTAGTTTATATCCCAATGAGCTACTGGACCTTATAAGAACTGCTACAGTTTGTAAAATATATGATACACAATGAAGGCATTGCCTTTAGTCTGATAAGTGTTTCCTTGTTCCTTGTTCCCCAAAGTCAACATGAAACTAATAGTATTTTTTTCTAAGTTTCATACAAACAAATAGAAAACTGAAAGTGATGAGTGTCCCAGCAGGTTTTACTCCCACTCATGTATCATGCATTCCAGCTCTCGAAAGAACTGTCATAGTACCAAAGATGATAATCAGTGGTAATAAGTGTTTTAAGTCTTATTTAGTCCTAACTGAGTGGAGGGGACACATCTCACCGTTGTGGCGTTGAGTGTTACCTCTCCACCATTTGTTGCTGAGGTCACACGTCTTTAATGTGAAAGGTCTGAGGCCTCCTACATTCCTGTTGAGAGTCTTCAGCTGCTGGCATTGTCATCAGTCAGTGGTTTAACCAACAGATGGCGCAACAGGAGCGTCCAATGAGCTCAGGGTCAGCTGAGAGCAGGGATGGCAGATTGAAACGACCAGGAAGTCTCCTTGTTTCAAACAGACCTACGTAAATACATTTTAGTTACTTCATGAGGAAGGAAAATACCAAATGTGCAATTTGCGATGATGACACATGGGCTGTGGAGAAACATACACGAAGGTTCACTGCTCTCACAAACAAACTGAGACGAACCCTGAGTAAAGCTGAGTGTATGGTACAGCTTAGAATACGGATCACATCAGCCAGTAGGCTTTGGAAAAACAGCAAAAAGAAGGATACATCAGAACAGGCTCAATAGACTGTTAAGATTAAATTCATAATCATCATTTATTGATGAGTTTATCAGGTATTTTATTGGCTGTGATCAGTGAATCGTTAGGGAAAGTGGACATGAAATCAAAATGCTTCTGTCAGCGTGAAGCTACGCAGACACTGGCAGGACAGAAATGAAGGTAAAGGCTGCTCTGATGCTTCCATTCGTGCCTTGTGCTTGTAGTGACACTTGTAAGACTAATTGTCCCCTGAGGGCTGAGTATGAAACAACTCGCTTAACTAAGACATTTCTTTAGCTAAGAAACAGGAAAACAGGTTCCATTCCCATTAGATGTCGATTTTAAACATGCAGGGTTTTCATGGTTTCATCTCTCCGTGTTCAGCCATAAGTCACTGATGCTTTAATATGCAGCATCTTGTAAAATCTACTAATTTCATGCTTGTGTTCTCCCCCCTCCAGCTAAAGAAAGAACACAACCACAGGCGGCTGGGAACCATCCAGGCTCAGTGGCCAGGAGCTGTCCTCACTGGTGAGCAGGCTGCATGGTGACAACCACAGGGGCGGTTCTGGCGCGAAGCTTTAGCTCACGCTGCATCTGACACCAGGAGCACCACTCGCAGAAGCAGGAGGTCGCGATGTCCTTGCAGAGAGAACCCTGAATGGAAGCAGAGCAGTATTTTCAGCAAAGCTCATTACACGAACGAGTCGTCAACAAATAGGAGCTAATTTCTTAAAAGTCTCATTTTAAACTATTAACTGCATGTTTTGGTTGACCTTGATATGATATTTGTGTCGCATGGCAGCCCTCATGGACAGGACTGCAGGGGGCACACACAGAGGGATTCCCAGGGCCGACGTTATGGCAGGACTCAGTATGTCACATAATGGGAGGCAGCGGTTCTCTCCAAAGTTTCCTGACAGTGTGCAGGCGAGGCAAGGGCAGCACCAGAACCCGTAGCAGCCTGAGAAACACGGCACATGTCAAGTCTGGGACTGAGCAAGATACAAATGAGGGAATATAACGTAGATGTAAAACTATTTTGAAGCTTATTTGACACTTACAGGTGCTTATGTCCACACAACAGTCAAAGAGCCCAGTGCTCCAGTTTGTTTCCATTGGTAGATCGAGAACAATTAACCTGCAATGAACACACAGAATGACTGTCTGCACACAAAACTACGCCGCCTGTCCCAGCCCACTCTCATCCTCAGTGATTTGATGAAGGAGGAGTCGCAGATTAAGTCTACTGAACAACCCTCGACCATCTGAGAGCCTGACTGAGCCTATTTGGAACAAATCAGTCAGTTGTTTAAGCAACATAATGGCCTGGATGTGGAGCTTAGCTGACGCCGTCTCTACTTTTAAGACTAGACCTGAACTTTCTTTTCAATAAAGCTCATACTAGTTTTAAAATGTCCCTCAGCGGTGGCGCTATAGATTTACAGCTGTAGACGCAGCGCTGCGCTGTCGAGGAGGCTTCAGTTTCAGTTTGGCTCTGTATAAATAAACAGAGTTGAGTTAATTGTTGCTTGTAACGTGCCATGATCAGCACGTGGAGGAGGCCTCTGCGGTTCAGCTGCTCTGCAGGGTGTGTGAGCGTTCACACCCTTCCTGGGAGTGTGTGTGGTTGTGCGGTCTGTAGTTTTGCAGCCTTTTGCAGGACCCTGGTTTAAACGGTGGTGATAGTCCCATCGTGATCACCGCCCACTGAATTACAACCGGTTTCAGGTTTTTGTGAGCGTGGACTGAGTATGAACCACCACAACACGAGGGAAAACATTTCATCGAAGAATTTATGACTCCTACATCTAATTGAGGTTGAACTGTATTATTCAGTAATTATGCCAATAGCGTTTTTACTGCAGGAGAGATCATGACATATGCATAATTCTCCTCAACAGTCCCTGGTGAGAATAAAAATACCAGAGGCCTGACTTCAGCTGACCAGCTCGCTCTGCACTCTCAGTTTTGCTGGACCTGCTTTACAGCAACGTAAAAAAGGTTTTACTATGTTGTTTTAAATACAGTGTCTGATATTTTACTAGACGTAGTAAAACTCCTACCTGCTTCAGCCGAACACCCTGTTGTCTCCTCAGAAGGCTGTGGAGGACTAAGGCTGTTGGGAGCGGCTGCTCTCTGGTATTCAGAACCTGGAACAAACATGCGGCAGAACCTGAAAGTGTGACCCATGACTCAGAAGAGCTTGAATCCTTGTGGCACCTGACCTGTGGGCCATTCTTGTTTTACTGATACTTATGTCAGTACTTTAAATATAAATAAACGCTTTGGCTTAAAACGTCCACGCTGTCACCCCTTCAGTGGCACCTCTCTATTACTATTCTATGGGGCAAAGCCAGATCCAGCTCAGGTGAAAGAAGCTGCAGTGACACAGTTGGGGTCCAGAGGGTAAAATCCAGCCTCCTTCTACAGAAGCAATCTTAGAGGATTTGCACAGACGTCTTCTACCTTTCATTCTTATTTTAGGTACTGATGCAAGTGATGTATGATTTGGAAGAGAGAGGACTGAAGAGTCGTGTCATCTGTTGGGCCAAAACTAAATATGAAGATAAATCTGTAAATACAAATTAAGATGAAGGCTGCAATAATGTTGGAAACAGGCGTGGACAAGCAGAACTGTGCACCTAAACACACAGTAACACAATGCGAGCGCTTGTCTCTCCAAACAGTCTACGCTCAGCCCCATCAAGCTCAGTGTGCATCCTAACAGACTGAATCACAGGCTGCTCAAGCTAAATCAGAGTTGAGGAACAAATACACACTCACTGGCCACTTTATTAGGTAGTGTACAATCCTGTACAATCCAACACCACTACTCTGCCTTTATTCCAACCTTTACGGGGTTTACGTTTTTTCAGAAACATGATGCTTCTGCTATGTTTATTGTTGAGGTCACTGTGGGGCTGGGGATGAACTGAAGTGAGTTATTTTAAAAGTTGGTTCTCAGGTATTGGTCACATCTTGCTGTGTGGGACTGAGTTAGACAGGTTTACTTCCAGAAATGAAGCCACGGGCACCATGAGGAAAGAGGGGCTGGAATCCGCCATAGGAAGCTGTTTGTGTTCACTTCTAATAGAGCGTTGAAAGAGTTTTCACAGCCAGTGAAGCAAATCACATCCGATCCATCACACAGTGAGCAGGGGGGAGGAAGCGTTATGGCACACTTCCCTTGTTGTTGCTGGTGATGGCACGATGTCACAGCTCAGCTAGACCATGAAGCAAGACATGAACTAAAACAGTCGCTACTTTCTTAAGGGATGAAACTGAAGGTCTACAGTTAATCTTCACATATTGTTAAGATGGGGTCCACTTTTTGGTTGGACTGCGAAAGACACTTTGTTATCAACTTCAAATAAACACCATTAACAATGAATGGCATCCCGTGCATCTCGAGTATTTAAAAAGTGGTGCAATCAATTTACAGTGTGACATGAAACCCCAAGTAGTTGGTAAGATAAATATTTAGTTCACTTAATGTGTTTTACGGAAACCCAACCACTGACCCAAATACCAGGGCTGATTTCTAGAGCCAAAGCCTTTTGCAATGTTTAGTTCACTGACTCATTTAATGTTCCCACACACAAAACGTTACGCAGAAGTCACCTTGTATTCACAGTCACATTAAATGTCTTGTACATAGCCTCTAAACGTGATTTAATTCTTATTGCAGCAAAAACAGAGCATTGAGCATTTAGAGTCTTTTGCCCCATCTCCTGGTCCTCAGTCCTCATAAATTAGTATGAAGTTCACAGTAGAGTTTCTGCTTCATCCATGTGAAGGAAACAAAACAACATAGCGATACTCTTAAAGACCCACAGTTTCGTCGTAATCACAAGGAACATCGTTAATGTTGGAGTAATCACAGCTTAAACTCATACCACATGAGCACAGTGCATATCTGCTATTTTGCTTATCAGTGAAATGTTGTCTGATGCTGTATAATCACTGCCGGGCTGCCTTTGTTGGGTCACATGCCTGCTTATCTGTTAAATCTGTGTGTTCTTTTCACGTGTAAGACACAGATCTGGCTATCAGCCTCTTCTTTGCCAGTTGTTTAGGCACCACCGTTTCCAGCAGCCTCTTCACCAGGTCCGTGCGTCCTGTGCTGATCAGAGCCCTGGACAACTCCGTGACCTCTGCCGTGTGAGTCCTGTAGAGGCGCCTCAGCTCTGACTTCAAGCGGTCCGTCGTGTACATCTTCTCTGCCTTTTGCACCCACGTCTCCAGCTGGGTGATGACGTGCCCGGGGTCAGGCCCTCCCTGCATGAACAGAGCGAGGAGGGCCTGCAGGAGGCAGCGCAGCGCTGTGGTGTCGGTGCTCCCCGGCCTTTCCAGCTCCATGGCCTGTTTGAAGCAGTCTGCAGCGTTCTGCTCCTCGCCCTTCAGCAGGAGGCAGCATCCTCTGAGCACATGGAGCTCTGGCAAGGTGTCTCCCATCACGAACTGCAGAGCATGGGACAAACTCACTAAGGCACTGTTCACCGCCCCCTCGTCCACCATGAGGCTCTCCTGGAGTGCATCTACACCCATGTAGTAGTACACCTAGAGGAGGACACGTGAGTTACACAAGCTGGCTGTGGTAGGGAACTGTGTACTGGTACAGCATGACTAGCTGCTGGCTTTACCTGTGCCAGTTCCAGGTGAGTTCTCAGACAGGGACGCACGTCAAGCACCTTGTTCAGGTCTTTCCTGGCCTCAGTTAGCTTCTCTCGGTCTGGGATGGCACCTTGGCCACACTTTGCCTTCCGCAGGTCTCTGATGTAGATCATTGTACTGATCTACAAGGAAACAGACAAATAAAATACTGCACATTTATGAACACGTGCACATACCCAACGAGCGGTGCCTGCAGTCCTACCTTAGCGCGGGTGCAGTAGGCCTGCCAGTTGAGCTCCGGGTCTGGCAGCACGCTGAGGGCCATGTTGCAGATCCCTGTGGCCATCTCATGTTTGCCCATCAGAAAGAATAGTTTAGCCAGAAGGTTCAGGATAAATGCATCGTCACTTGCCAAGTTTATGGCCTGAAGACACAGACAGTAATGAGTTAGGAAGCATGAAGTGAAGCAACAAAAAGTACTACATACGTTA
Source organism: Macropodus opercularis (assembly GCA_030770545.1). Lineage (NCBI taxonomy): Eukaryota > Metazoa > Chordata > Actinopteri > Anabantiformes > Osphronemidae > Macropodus > Macropodus opercularis. The sequence goes on from CM061092.1 coordinate 7,615,386, forward strand.
TTCAATGTGAAATGTGTCCGAATAAGGATAAGAGACTTTCATCCAGTGATGACACACACAAACAAACCTATAACAACATAAAATACAGTAAATGCTGTTGAATGTTCTGTTACTAACAACAGTCCCCAGCAGCAGAAACCAATTCGCTACCCGTCCCTGGTTTTAACAAGGCGTTAACAGCAGTGTGTGAATGTGTGACACGTAAACCTGTCTGCTATAAAGCACACTCAAAGTTTCCACAGTGGAACTGACACGTACACTGCTCTCTACTAACGATCCCACAATGCACTGCTTCATGGCGTAGAGAAGAAAATGCTATAATGACACATTAATTACGATTACTATTATTTCTGCGCGACGCGTTAATGTGAGTTATCTTACTGTTCCGTAGCAGGTGAGAGGATCAGAGGCTGACAAGCCACAGTCATGTATCGACATGGGCACAGTGGTGAACTCCTCCTTCCTCTCCAACATGATGCCGATGTAACACCAGGAGAGAGCTGGAGGATCGGAGGAAGCAATTTTAAACATTAATATTTAAGCAACAATAGACCAGCAAGCAGCAAACTAACTGTGGGTGTGTGTCACAGCAAATCATGTGCATTCCACTACGGTTCTCTGAGTGATTTGCAAGTTGCTGTGCTTTTTACCTCTGTGTAGTATTTTGTCAGATTTGAGTGTTTCTTTGAGGAGCTTCAGTCCTTTATTGTAGTGAGGGAGTCTGGAATACTCAGAGTCCTCCTTGGTTTTTACTATGTCGTCCAATCTGCAGGGAGACAGTGACTCAATAAACACAGCACATAAAATGCTGCGGAGCTTATGTCGTGAAATTCTTTTGTCCCGTCTGTACCTTACGTAGATGAGTGCCATTTTGAAATACCAGCTTCGTTTCTCTTCTGTTGGGAGCTGAAAAGTATTATGATATAGAGACAGACTTAAATAACACTCATTGTGCTGGAAAAGGAAGGATATACTTTTACCCTGAACTCAAAAAAACTGCGCAGATTAACAAAACCTAAATACGACTTAACCTTTATATTATGTTAAGGGTCAATTTGACCCATTTCAGTTTTTTTGTTGATCAAAGTACTGGTCCTTTCTTCTTCTTCATGAAAGTTGGTGACGTTTCCTCACCTGGGGTCATGAACAGGTGTGTAAAATATGGACACTTTGATGTGTCCTGGAATGTCTGTGCAGAGTTTGTACACAAAGATGATGTTGCGGGTCGTTTTGACCCAGACACTTTAATGTGGGTAAGAAGCTGTTCAGATCCAAATTAAACATGTCTCTTTGATGTACTTTGTTTTGATTGCCTAGTTAATTGTATTTTGACTGCCTCTGAATAGACATTCAGACCCAAAGACCCAGGTGTGTGTACGGGACAAACGTTCCCACCCTTGTCCTTGTCACTGTTCTCATGTCATCTCTTTGAGAAACACACCAAAAATGAGCTCCAGAAGGTTTTCAGCTGAAGGTTTTATCAGAGATTTTTAACTGGGATAGTGATGAAGAAGAAGAGATATCAGAGACAGAGGATCTTTCAGAGACGGAGGACAATGTTATTGATGATCCTGACTGCAAATTTTCCTACGATGAGGAGGATTTGGAAGAGGAGTCTGCCGCTGCAGATGAAAACCACGGAACGCGGCAACCATTGTCCACAGAGGGGACATGGACATCTAAAGACGGTAATATGCAATGGTCAACATCACCACACCAAAGCCGAGGCAGACTGTCATCTTCCAATGTCATCAAAATCACTCCTGGTCCTACAAGATTTGCCGTCACACGAGTTGATGATATTCAATCAGCATTTCAGCTCTTCATGTCCCCACGATAGAAAGGATTATACTCGACATGAGTAACTCGGAGGGGAGACGTGTATTTCAAGACAAATGGAAGCCACTGGATCAGACTGACTTGCATGCATATTTTGGAATTCTGATATTAGCTGGAGTGTACAGGTCAAAAGGAGAAGCAACTGCAAGTCAAAATGACCCGCAACATAATCAATGTGATTTTTTTTTCAACATAATACAACATAATATGTTGCCATAAAATACTCTTTTGTCCTACTGACTGTGTGTTTCCGTCTCACCAGTTGTCCTCCATAGTCCAGAGCTCTGTTGTACAGCATCAGTGCTGCCACCAGCCGCTCTCTCAGCTCGTCTTCGCTGTAAAGCTCCACGTCATATGGATAAACGTAGGCCTGCTCAGCCAGGCAACGAGCGGCCAGCAGCCTGGCCTCATCCTGGGTCGTCTCTCCAGCTTCTAGAGTCATGAGGTTGGACACTTTTTCGACGCACTCCCCTGCTTCCACTTCTCTCCCCAGCCTGTCGAACACGCAGCCCAGGTTGGCCCAGGCGTTCAGGTTTCCAGGGTCCTCTTTACAAATGCTCCTGAAAGGTCAAAGCCAGACATGCAGGGGTTACAGGAAGACAAAGCAAACACCAAGCCTCTGTTAAAACTGCTGTAGAATCTGTCACAATGCGTTTGTGTATCACATTTGTTGCTGCATTTGACCATAGTTTCTGTGCAGTGCCACTAAGCAAATGTTAACATAACACAAAATGCATATATGAATGAAGTATATGAATATTCCTCTGATCACGGAAACACGTGAATGTTAGCAGCCTGTGAGGGTGTGGCTGAATGAGCTTAACCACTAAGACTGTGTCTCGACAGGGAGGAGATGGTACATGATGAGATGCATGCTTTGATTATTGAAGATAAACGAAGGAAACCGAAATACGTTACCGATTACATGCACACATTGCTTTGTGATTTCTATGTTCCTATCAAATACTACTATTCATTAATATTACACAGCACTCAACCCTAAAAGCAGTGGTGGTGTATCGTCACCTAAATATTTCCTCGGCCGCGTCCAGCTGTTCTAGGTGAAAGGCCAGCAGACCCAGGAGGTTCCGGACGGCGTACTGCAGGTAGCCAGCTTCGGCCTCCAGCTCCCCTCGCAAGCTCTCCTGCTTCAGATACGTGTCCCTGTGCCGCAGCTTCACAGGCCCAGAAGGATCACAGTTGAGGTTCAGTTGCAGGTGGAAGTGGCCCGGTATGTAGTCCATGTCCTCTATAAGAGACTCGATGTCTTCCGTTCTGTCGCCCTCCATCGCCTATTTCTCCCCCTCTCCTTTGATTTTAGTTACAACACTGTCCGACAGGTAAGAAAATTTGCTTGTATGTGTGTTGCTTGAAGTGTCTAATTGAGAAATGGTCATATCTTCCTCAGGCTACAGGTGTAACCTAGTGTGACGCATTCATCCACCCACTGCTGTCATCCAGCATACAGGTTGGACAGGTTAGGCCCGGGAGTGACTAAGGAGTGGAACAGAGCGCAATGTGGAAGAGAGAGTCCAACCACAGATAAGTGTTTTCTAACGTACTTTTGGCTGCCATGCATAACATCCTCACTATGTTACAATACATAAATCCTTCGTCTTTCCATGTAGTCAGCACCTCTCTTGCCTTTGCTCTTTCTCTTTCTCTTGTGACCTGTTTGAGCACCGACGTTCCTTAAAGTTCTTTCTAATATATTTAAAGCCTCACGTTAAAGAGAGCTTCAAGAGCGTTTCGGCTGTTCTGCCCCCCTCTGCCCTTGTCTGTGGAATCTGTAGCCAGCACAAGAATGTGAACCATCAGGCTCACTGCCAACGGGGACACGCTGAAGGAAACACAGTCAGACCTACGTTATCGTTCCTGTTGGTGTGTTTAAGCAAAAATGATTAAGACATGAGTCCAAATAAAAACACAATAATATAAGGAATTCCTCACAGAAACCTTGATAGTAAACACTGCAAACTTTGTGAATCCTAAACCATCAGATAAAAACGTTTTTCCCCTATATGTTATTGCATTTAGCAAACCACAAATGAAAACGGAAGAAATGAAAGGCATTGAGTACCATGAGCCAAACCATGACATTTATTATTAGTTTCCTGCATGGCCCACATTCTAGTATTCTCGACTAAGAGGAACAAACACCCACAAAGCTTCAGTACTTACTGGACATCAGAACCGACATTGAAGTATGTGAGTAAACTGTCTGATACTAAACATGCACGGTTCTGATGTGTCAGTCAGGCCGACGCTGCGCTGCCCCCAGTAAAAACAAAACCCTGCTGCCATGTGTTGCGTAACGTGGACAGCACCTCTGTCTCTGAGTGCTCAGCCTTTTTTTTCCATTTGAACCATGTGGGTGTGCAGAAATCTGAAAATATTCTCCTCTTGGCAACGGTTGCCATGGTGGTCATCATGGATTGCATGGCAACGTAATGATTAGAGACGTGTGTTGGACTGGTTGTGCACTGTTCAAGTTAAAGATACAAGTCTGACAGTTTTCTCACCAAAGCTCCAGTTTGGCCTTTTGCTACCTAAGAGTCTTTCAAGGAGGGGAAATATTGAGCCTGAAAGCTCAAATTAAAATGTCTCCCACATATTGATGCACTACATGAAGTTCCTTTTGCTCTGAAACTAACCCTGGTTGACTGATTTACTTCTGACTTTCTCCACCTGAGTCCTCTGAGACACTTGTTAAGCCTTTACAGCTGAAAACCTCTCTGCCTCTTTAAGCCACTTAATAACTGTTGACGATGACTGTATTTCCATAGTCAGCTTCTCTCTGGCTCCCGGAGAGGATGTTCACAGCAAGAAGCATCTCTTCAGCTCTCTGACTGCAAATTACACCACTGAATGTCTCTTTGTAGAGGCATTCACAGACAAATCCATCGAACCAGCAACATTTCCAGGAACTTCTAGCAATCCATATTTACCAATTGGCCTTTTATTGGTATCTGCTGCTTACAGTCTATTTCAAATAACGGATGTACAGTAGCCAAATGACGATGCTGAAGTTCTTTCCATAAAGAAAATGTCAGAGGGAACGATGCTCATTACACAAAGCATTGACGTTGTAACGGATGGTATTTGTTTCCAGTGACAGCAGCATTTCATCTTCATTACCCCCAAACCTTTTCCAGTAGCTTACGTCAGTGCGTCACATAACCACACGTTTTAACAGGATGCATTGTGGCAGCCACAGTTCCTGTGGTTCCACATGAGGAGGTCCAGACCCTTTAAGGAAAAATCTGCTGGGCTGAGGCTGTGTGGGTCGGAAGAAACCTGTCTCGTACACTTAAGCTGCACTGCATTAGTTTCTATGTATGCGGAGTAATGTGATTTTTAGTTTTCAGTACCATCAGCGTTTTAGAAATTTGAAAAATTAAAGAAAATAGAAAACAAAGTATTATTTATTCTTCATCTGAGTATTTTTTATACTTTTTTTTGTCAGGTTGGTCCTTTGTTATTGTGGAAGCTCGTAACACACGCCGCGTTCCTTTACACGTGTTTTATTTTGGAGGCCAGTCTGGAAGCTGTTCCGTGTCATTCTATCTGACTTGACAGTCTGGGCTCTGACACTCTGCAGTTGCTGCTCGCTCTCATCATGCAGGTGGAATATGCGCAGTGTGTCTCAGCGCAGAAACCTCCGATAAGACTCATGAGCCTTGATCAGACCACAGCAGACAAACACAGGACAGACCGCTGTGCAGTAAACGGCAGATTATGAGATCAAAGTCTATTTTCTCTGTTCGTCGGGTTGACAACATATGACGGTGGATGAAGTAGAGCCATGAAGAAACATACTGAGCCACGCTGCTTGGCACTGAGGCTGGAACAACCACGCGCTGTCGCTGTCAGATTGTTTTTCTCTCCTGGCGCAGTCCAAGTCAGCTGGAGGCGCATAGGATGCCGCACAGTCCTATAGGAAGTGACTCCAAGTGAATTTCCAAGCAACGACAAGGACCTGATCTGGATCTGCTCTGTTTAAAGTCACGGACGCGATGGATGAGGGCACCGTCACCGAGGCCGTTCCCGATCTGAAAGACATAGAGGTGAAAATCGGCCGGAAGACCCCCGAGGGTTTGCTCAGGTGGATGCGGGAAGAGGCGTCTTCTCTGCGCGGGGACGCGAAGCTGTCAGCCGCTCACGACACCGGCAAGGAGACAGGGAAGAAGAGCTTGGATGAGAAGATCAGGAAGTTAAAGCTAGAGATGGTAAGAGTGACAGTGGGCTTCTCGACTGGGTGCGTGGGTGCGTGCGTGGCGGCTGTTGATCCTGATGCTCAGCTCAGGTTGTGAATATGAGCCTCGTCTCTGCTCCGGCGGCCACTGAAACATTTATCAGTAGACCAGGCTTTGTTGAAAACCTTACAGATACACTGGAATACGGCGAAGTCACCGTGTACTCAGCGAAACAATGACAATCGATCTGCAGGCCTGTCCAATAACAGGATCATTGATTAGGTAAGGATAGAACTGATCGCTATCTACTGGACGTCTGCCTACAATGCACTGAAATAGATCCACCACCAATACCAACAAATGCAATAAAAACACAAGTCATTACATTTCATGCCTTTATTCAGCCCAGCAATTAAACACACCTGGGAGGAGTTTCAACTTTTCCTCCTCACTGAACTGAGTGTTCACGGGATCTCTTCTCCTTCCAGCTAGTTTCTGTAGGGCTGAGTGGATCAGGGTCAGTCTGGAACCTCGAGATAAGACTGAGCCAGCATGACAACGTTTTGGTGGATCTACTGTTCATGTAAACGGAAGATGTCACCTGTCTCCCACATACTCAGAAATGCTGGTCATTAGGGCTCCATAAAATAAAATGCTTTCATCCCGAGTGATGAGTAATGCTCCTCACCATGACAACAGCTGCTGGTGGCTGGTTGCAACAGACAGTTTCTCCTTAGACTGTTGAGCAGTGGCGGCTGCGTTTCAAGCATCCCTCTGTCTTTGTGTGTGGCTGGCCGCTACCTCCTCCAAACAGCAGATTTCTGTATCACACCCTGATCTGCAGCGCTCGCTTGTTTTGCGCTCCTCTCTGTGTGCTGTCTGTCTGTCCTGCATTCCTGTGGCGGCTGCAGGCTCGCACCCAGTCTGTGGTTGTGACACAGAACATCGCATCGCCACGGCCAACCTCCCAAACAAAGCTAGTCTTCTGAGAGAGCTGCTCCAAAACACGTCAAACGCAGCTTAGAGGCAGACGTCTGAACATTAACAGTGCTCTCACTTATCAGCTACCTTTAAGAATGTGACGCCATGAATGATACCTGGTCCTTTCCATACATTTGTACTGGTCTTAGCAGACACTTTATATCATGTTGATTTAGAACCATATTGTTGTAATGCATAGCCAGATGTGCTACAGTTTGACTTTAACTGACAACTACATCCAATACGTGCTTATTCGTCTTCTTTCATTATCTTTGCTGGTATTTGATATCAACTTGTGTCAGCGAGACGGGTGTTAACGAGAACAAGTCACTTCCTGTGGGGTGAGACCCTCAGGCCGGAGCTTTGTGTGTGTGTGTGTGTGTGTGTGTTTATGTGTGTGTGGCTGTTTCGTGCTGGAGTGTAATGGGAGTGTGTAAGCAGAGTTCTTAGCGTTGCACTTTCCTCAGAAATCAACTTAGTCCATGTGCAGTGACGCACTGTGTGTGCATCCACATATGGACGTGATGTTTAACAGCAGGCTAATATCTGCTTTATTTTCTCACTTGAGGCGGTTTGTTGGCATACACGCGCTCCTGTTCCTGTCATCTGTTACTGTACCGTATTTATAGCCTCCAGCGTGATGATAGTGGGCTGCGGCAACCTGTCGACTGCAACATCAAGCAGATCCCGTTCTGTCTGTGTGTGGGCCGTAATTTCACTGTGTCACCAGCAGCAATGAAATGTGTCTCTGCTTCCCTTTAACTGTCGGGAAAAACAGGATGTTACAGTTTAGCAAAGACAACAACAAACATGTTGCCGTTAACGCTACGACACATGAAACGCGTGAATTATTGAGTTTGAGTCAGGGAAGGGGTTTAAAGGAAACACCTAAGGATTCCATCACCTTTCGACTGTCTGCTTCCAGAGACTGTACATACTGTGAAGACTTCACAGCACTTTGAGCTGAAGGCCATTAAGGCTGTTATTAATGATTCTGGTGTTGCCGTTCATCTCCGTGGGAACAGTTTTAAAGCCTCTGTGTTTTGCATTAGTCTGAAGAAAAACTCTCTCTCCACTGAAAGCTGACTTCGCTGGATACAGAGACACCGAGCACAGACTGTCTGAAAGGAAACAGACAGCGGAGGATGCTTTTTTCCCATCGTCTGTCACTCTGTCTTTCTGCCACGCTTCCACCTCTGGGCAGCTCTGAGTGCACAGCTGAGCTGCAGCCAGTGGAAATCCTCTCAGTTAGTCTGCTGACTGTCGCCTCACTCTGTAGATAGTGTCAGTCTAATTCAATCATTGCCAAATGACCTGAACTCCTTTATTTCTCTGGCACTATGACGGTGGTTTTATGTCCTCTGTCTCTATGAAATGAACATGAATGGACTTCTTAGATTTCGCAGAAGCTGGAGTAGTGGGATTCTTCGACTGCAGCAGAGGGAAACCAAAATCAGGTTTCGTCTCATACGCTCAGTAATCTTTCCTGAAAAGCGATGGAGGGGAGCGAAGAGCTCTGTCACATGAGGACGAGTGGATATGTTCAGGGGCAAACGCAGACAGATGGAGCTGTTGGAGGATAGTGGAGAGGCAGTGACCACCTTCTGCAGGAATATGGAGACTGGAGGTTACTCTGCAAGGACGACGTGTCACTGCGAACTACCTGGGTTTGATCGTTGCGGTGAATCCACCCATACAGTAGTGACCCCGAAGAGACGTCCTTGCTGCTGGTATAGGGGGACGTGCACCTGTCTGTTACTAGCTGTGACACTATGAAGCCGCATCATGGAACAGGCCTCAGCTCATATTTACATTGCGAAGATGCCGAAATATTTATAGTTGCTTCAGCTCTGCAGTTTATCAATTATATGATTATATGAAATTGTCTGTATTTTCCAGCAGCAGCGGCTCCAGTTTGTGTCTGGTACAACAATGTATGGAGATGAACAAGGTTCAGGCCCTACACATCCAAAAGGCTGTACCTCAGTTTCCTCTGCCGCAAAACCCAGAATTTGGCAGAGAAAATGCTGCAGATCGTTTCCAACGAAAGCTACAATGTCAGTGAAAACCACTTAAAGTGTCACACTGTGTCCCGTACAGCGCCACCGGTCCGTCTGTCCTTCCCTGACTCGTTCGTCTTCTTATTCTGGAGGCTGTGTTCAGGGCTGAATGTTTTTCTTCAAGCAATCTTTTCTGAGTTAACTGAATGATTAGTCAGTGACATGCTTGGACTGACAAACAGCCATTTCACATCTTGCGTGTGTTGCTTTTAAGGCTGTGCTGCTTATATGTGTATCAGATTAAATGCTTGTTACGCTTTGAATTGGAGTGACCGGAGCTATGACATGTAGCGTTGCTGTTAGTTTTTGTGACCCCGAGTAAAATGTCTACTATGAACCTGAGTAAGAAACCTCAAATCTGTTTGGTTGTGTACCAACGGCAGGAGAGATGATTATTGGTGCCACAGTGCTGAGACACGCACAACAAAAAAGAAACGCTTTTGGCCCCAGTTTGACCTTTTTCCATGAATATGTTTGACTTCAGGAGTATAATTAAACTCTCTAATCAATCAGGGAGTAATGAACATAACGGAGAAGCCCTGAGGAGCAGCAGCATAACACACAATGCAGAATGAGCTTGGCATGAAAGCGAACTGGAAGCTTTCCACTGTTAGCAAAAAGATGGCGTGTTGGCATTCTTTGAAAGATATCACACTCAATTTGCATAAAGGACAAAGGGATCAAAACATGAATCTAATTTAACTTTATCTTACACTTGCATTAAAATACAATAAAAGAAATCAGTGTGTTACAACATGGGAATAAAAAAATAAATAAAAAGAAATATTTTGAAAAATATCCCTAAAATACATATAATGGACACTGGAGCTGGGTCACCTACTCCATTGACTTATGTCAGCTCTGCCTACGTTACAGTGGGTGAAACAGTGGAAGCAGCAGTGAGTGTCAGGGGTCGTGGGGCTCGGCAGCACAGTCAGCGCTGGGCTTCGTTAGCGCTGGGCTTCGTTAGCGCTGACAGGCTCTTAGCTATTTTTACTGCCACCCTCATTGTTGAGTCTGTGCCAGTTCAAAGCCTCAACCCTCACATGTGAACCCCACCCCACGCGTCTGGGTGCCAGCACGCCGGCGGGTTCGCTGCGGTGGTTGTTGGTCTTCTGCTCTTTCATGTTGTGCAGTAGAGGTAGATCGATGCGTACTTATAGTCTACAGTACATCTTCCTTTTAATTTGTTTGCCGGGGTAATTTTGTACAGTGCAACTTTGGCATCAGCAGATCTGGCACCACATCTTCAAATCTCCAACGTTCTTCACTGCTTCTTAGCTGGTGTGTGTTGACTGACTGGGAAGTTCTCAGCTATTCTATGGCAACTCATCTCCTGTCCAAGCAGGAAACGCAGTTCCCCACAATGTTAATAGTTATTATTGGTTACAATCTTGCTTAGTCACATGTTCCTTCTTTTATGTAGCTCGCCGCTGATTTCTGTCTTATCCCTGTGTTTTCAGGCCTGCTTGCGCTCTGTGGATGTGAAGATTTTGCAGCAGCTGCTGGCAGTCCATGAGGGCATAGAGGCAGTGAAATGGCTGCTAGAGGAACGCAGCACGCTAACAAGCCGGTGCAGCAGCCTCACTGGCAGCCAGTACAGCCTGGGAGAGGGCCCAGACACGTCCTGGAGAGGCTCCTGGAGCAGCCTGCAGGACCCCAACGACAAGCTGGACAACATCTCCATCGGCAGTTATCTGGACACGCTGGCAGATGACATGGATGAGTACTGCCCTTCCAGCTCGGAATCAGTCATCTGCTCCACCACACCGCAGGCTTCAGAAGCCACGGCTGGGAGCCGGACGGGAGCAGGAGGGTCTAGCACAGGGGCTGGAAGTGGGAGTCGAGCTGTTGCAAATGAAAACGTAGTTGGGGCTAGAAATGGGACAGATGTGAAAGAAGAAGCAGGGACGGGGATGAACAGCGCTGCCACTGGAACAGGGATTGGACGCACCGGAAATGGGAAAGCAGCAGCTCTTTTCAAGGCTTCACCACACAAGTCTGAGCCCGCTAAGCAGGATGCTCCAGTCTGGACCAAGTCTGGGGTGAAGGGGAAGGAAAGTCCCGTTTCTAAGGACAAACCCCAGACACAGTCCGTTAACGGTAACGGTGTTCCAGAGAAAACAGCCACACAGACAGGAAGCCCGACGTGCTCCAGCCTTACCGGGAAGCTGGAAACCAGCCAGAGCCCGAAGCTCAAACCCTACAAAAACGGAAAGATCGACCTGGAGACTTGCAAAATGAACGGCAAAATGCACCATGAATACGATGCACACTGGCGATGGGTGCAGTCGCAGGAAGATGTGACATTTTTGTGAGAAGGGTAATCAACACTATCGAACATTCCCTCTGTGAAGGTTAAAGGAGGAACAGCCCGCTGCTGTGAAACATGCGTAGTGACCCATGACTGCACTAAGTGACTCTAAAACATTGATGTCAGTATTAAGGTGGATGCACGTAGCAGGATTTTGGCCACGTTTGGCCAGACTAGGCTTACTCACACAAACCTAGAGAAATCAACTCACAAATCCTGTGTCAGTTTTCCTCAGGGCCTTTCTTGGCATTCCCTGATTGTATTTCAGTTTTATTTCACGCCTCTTTAAAACAAAGCACAGTGAGATGATCTACCAGAGAGCTTAAGCACGATTGTTTGCCCAGTACAAACCATTCCCACAAATAACAATACTACAGGTTGTACTGTACTTTATCCACATCTTGGACCTGGTTACTAATTACTGACACTAATTATTGTGTTTTAAAATTTTGGCGCCATGAAATCAAACAATTATGGTCTCTCACTACACAATATGGCCTTTCTGACCTCTGGGCCAACCTTCCTATGGAGTCTGCATTTACATTAGAATTTATAGTAAAAGCCAGAGTTGTCCCTTATATAAACATCATTAGATCTGAAATAACGTGTTGTATAGACAGTATAACTTGTAAAAGTATTAACAAAACATAACCTGAGTGGTGAATCCTATGCTAGAATCGTAATGTGTCTCTAAACACTGAAAAACATCTGATAAAGAAATGAAGTAAGTAAACGTTTCCATTTTGGGCAATGGATGAACCTTAACCTTAACATTTGGTAACATTTCTGTTACCAACTGCAATATTATGTAGTCACTGGATCCGAACACGCTCTGTGCATCAGGAACTAGCTGCGACTGGTTGTCGCATTTCTGAACATGGCTGAATAGTTTGATTTTGTTTCCTTAAACCAGTTGTGATAAACTGTGATAGTTTATTAAAGCAGATGTTGTGCCTGATTGATGCAAACCTTAACTTCATATGCCTGTAATTTCTATTGAGACGAATGCACTGTTGTTATGATAATCAAGAGTTTAGCTTCTTCTGTTGGACTGAGTCTGTTTGCAGTGCTTTCGCTGACCCCCAGGCCTTTGCTTGCGTGTACAAACGGCTGTGTGCTAAACGTGTTATGCAGGCTGAAGGGGGCATATTGCATGATCTGTGTTGAGAGCTTTATTGGCAGCATTGTGAGAAATAAGTGGAAGACGAAACACAATCGGAGAAGAAAAGCAATATTTCTTGAAGCCTTTTCTTCTGGCTTACGTAAGCAGCCTCTACATAAGTGAAAGCTAATGGCGTTGTCTGCTTTTCAGGAGGCGGGAGAGAGACAGATATCAAACACCTGCCTGAGCACAGCTGGCCCGTCAGGTTTGGAGGAGAATAGGTTTTCATTCATCACAGCAATACTACACCTCCATCCTTTAGCCACGTTAATGCTGAGGCGCTAATACCACACATTTCATCAAATGGAAGGGAACAGATTCCATGATCAGCACATAAGTGTGTGCACACTACAGCTAAGGTTTAACACTCCTTCTACCGTTTATGTTCTTATATTTATATACTTTGTGAAAGGTCTCTATCCCTATACGCAGCTACAACTCTTTATTTGTCATCCTGCTTTGCACCACCACACCGCTTTGATGGAAATGTTTGGCCTGTGCCAACACACACATCGCACAAGTCCTCTCACTGGAGACGCCGCCGCAAACCCAGCACCGCAGAAACAAACGAGACAAGGGCAAGAAAAACTGAACTCTCCAATAAGTCAGGCTGATTTTAAATGATCCTTCACCTATTCGGATAAAAATACAGCCTCGGCCCAGTATTTCCTGATCTAGGCACAGAGCAGACATTCAGTCTGAACCCTCCTGCCCTTGTTAACATACGTTGGATGGAACGCAACAGTAGATGCCAAAGAGACGGTCTCCTCTAGTTTATGGTTCTCTTCCTGAATTAGCAAAAGCATATGGAAAAATCTGCATTTTAGTGGTGGGAAGAAATCTGTCAAACACATTACATCAGGCTATAGTGGGTGTTAAAAGATGTACTGTACTGTAGACCATGTTGAGCTGCAGGGATCACTGAGCACATTTAGTCTAATATAGGAATAAGAACATTGATAATAACCCTCCTCAACAGCCGAGGTGCCAGGAGGAACCGCTGGATTGTTTTTGAAGGTCGGGGATGGTACATTTGTGTGTAGGTGTCTGTCATTACTAGCCAACATAAACAAAAACATTAGCTTCCCCTAAATCCTTCTGCTCTGTCCAGCATTTATCAGATGCCCGGTGTGTGATGAGTGTTTGCCTCGGCGTCAGGTGCCAGGCGCCCTCCAGCTATTCTGGGCACAAGGCAAACAGCGTCATAACACAGACGAGGCGGCCACGTCGTTGCCATGACAACCAGACCAGCCAGGCTTCAGCTACTGGGTGATGGCAGGTAATGTGGGATGAAAAGTCTGATGACAGTAACACATCAGTTATTATCGCCTTATAGTTATGACTCATAGATCATACTCATAGCATATAACATATGCTTGCGTTTCTATCCTACTCAAAAGCAATAAAACCTGATTTAACATCTACATTTTATTGTATTAGGAAATAAAACACGGAGCCGGTTTCAGCTTAAAGTTTTGTACCAGTGTTTTGTGATGTATGATGTAGAAAGAGCAGTAGTGAGAGGATGAACCATCCGAAGAACCCAATGTAAGCGTCGGCTGACATCACATTGTTGCTCAAAAGGCACAGTTTACAGTATTTTCAGGGCAGGTTGAAGTCGAGATCCTTTTCTCTGCCTGGTTGGTCGCCTTTGTGAGAAGCCAGAATACTGCCTGGTTATGTGCCCATCAGCTGATCAGCGTGGCACAGAGAGAACAGGAAGCACTGCCGGTGTCCTACTGCTTTCTTCTGTCCTCTGAGACACATACATTACAAAAACAGTTTATCCCCGGAGGGATGTGAGTCTCTCCTGTCAGTAGGCCTCAAGCAAGCCATTGAGCTTCTTCTCTCCTTTCTTAAGGCTTATTTCCCATCGCACTCAAGTATTTAAATAAACCCCATGGCTACACAACACCAAACTGAGAGGACTGGCAGATTGAGTGGAACAGTATTTTTAAATGCTACAATGCATTTTTATTATGTTGTTACGCAATGTGTCCAAAATGTTATATTTTATTATTGAGGATGAAACATATAACGGATTATGTTTATCATTGTGCAGAATTGTATATTTGCAGTGTGTAAATTATTCGACCTTATCCAGTAATTAAAGCTATTTTAAATTTTGTTCATAGTTTTCATTGCTTTATCAAGTCAGGAAACATGATGCGCATGAAAGTTTAACCCTTCGATTCTCTAGTGCGGGGAATCGAACGTTTCCACCTTCTCCGGATCTCTTACTGTAAACTGCTGAGTGCTTCCAGTGGACATTTTGTAGGTCAGTACTTAGCTCAGCCATTACAGAGGTTTGTCAATGCAGATGCATTAGCACTCACAGCACTCAATGGCCCTTTCCCTACATGCTAAGCTTGATGAGAATAGAGGAGGCGCCAAGTTTATTCTCAGAACAGATACACAAGCTGAAACAATGTCTAACGGTATAGAGTCATAATGAGAGCAGACGCGGAGGAAAATGCTTTATCTGCTGTTATGCAGCGTTAGACTCTGGCGACACTGTGTTCCAGCTTTAGTAGCATGTAATCTAACGATAACCTCTGGGCAAATCTGTTCAGACTGACTTAAGTGGAGACGCACTGGAGGGATTATAGGGATGTTATTAAGTGCTGTGTTGTCAGCGGATCTGAACATTATCTGCTCTGGTTCACAGACGGAGGTGACGGCTGTGGGATGAGGGGGCGGGCGTGTGCCCCGTGGGTGAGCGAGGGCCACGGAGCAGAGTAGCGAACAAACAAAATCTGATTCAAGCGAATCACCCGCCTACTCGCTGCCATTTCACCACCATCAGTGAAATCAAATCCAGTCTCACCTTGACGATCCAGCTTTAGTTTAGTTGTTCACTGTAACAACTCTGGAGATTCTACGTGTTCACATCTGCCCTTGAGCCAAATTAATGCTTTCGAGTGAACTTACAAATCGTTCATTCATTTTAATTCTGTTGTTTTGTGATTATCATGAGGATTAAAATATTAAGGACAGAAAAACACTTTTACAGTTCTATGGTGCTAAAGCATCATTGGCATTAAATAGCATTAAGGTCACAATATGTGTGAACAATACATTTAAAAAGACACTTCCAGACAGTCTGAGCTTGTGTGCGTTTCAGTGTTTCCTGGAGTTGGTGTCAGCCGTTAACTTCCACTGTCCAGAGTCAGTGGTTTTGTCTGGCAAAGCACAGCTCTGCTAATTGACGCGAGCTGAAGGTTTGCGGCTGTTGATGCCTGTGTCAGCGAAGTTTTCCAATTTTACAACCAACCGCAAAAAGCCGCCAGAGCCGCTGATGCTAAGCAGAACGTAGCACGGCGCCGCTAACGTGCAGTTCATCGGCTGATTGTGCGAATGCCACTGCTTCAACCTGTGCTCCGTTGTGTTTTTATTTCCACAGTGGCTGTGGGGCAGCCTGTAAAATCCCAACGAAACAGTGGGAGGCAGGAGACAGAAACCCAGGACACTGAGTTTCTGGTGTTGGTAAACTACAGCAGACCGCGTTGAATATTTGTCCAAACAGGCCTGTGTTGATCTCAGTTTTCATGTGTTTGTGCAGCTGTGATGACACAAACACACACAAACTTAACCTACCACTTAAGCTTGAAATCCAGGCGAAGACATCATGAAACACATTTGCTCACCGCCGTTTTGCTGTTCGCTCACTCGTCCAATCAGGTTGGAGATGATGTTTATAATGAGCCACAGACTTTTGCCGCACCGCACCACTACTCTCCTCAAGTATCCCTCACTGTCACGACAGCAACCATTCGAAATAGCTTGAGTCTTCCAAAAACACCACACACCCTCCTCCACTCAGCCCCAGAGTCATGAGAGAAAAACCACTTTCGCCACTTTTTGAGCTCTTTCACCTCAAAAGAATCGTTTTTTAAATAAATACTACCACAGTGAGCACAAGTTGATGAATGAAACATATTCATAAGCCAGAAGAGATGAACGCTTGAAAGAATGCTCAGAACCTAAATACGGTTCGGCGTTACAACATCTTGAATAGCTGGCAAAGGTAACTTGTTATAGAGTGAGTCACTCGCTAGTTTTTATTTTACAGTTCAACCTTGAGATGACAAAGAAACTAAAAGCAGGGTATGAGCTCATCAAGTGGAAATTCACTGAGGTAAATTAAATACAATTTGTCGTGGATATTCTGAGCATCGATCCAGACTTTCTTAGGAAAATCTGACATGAATCATACAGAGGGGAAAACGATGTCTTAGTCTAGATTATGACTGCAGAGATACAGTAGAGCTACAGCATGTGGCTTTAAGGCCTGTATGGTTTTCATGGCAGTTTATTAATTACTTTCTGAAATGAACAACTACTCAACTACTACTTTATGTTATTGTTCTTGTCGTTCTGTCCTCACATTAAAAGTGAAGAATTTGAATCCGAGGGCGTTCGGACGTTCCCAGACGGTGGAATGTGGAATGAGCGTGTCCCAGGAGCTGGCTGCTGCTGGTCAGTGTTGTTACTCCAGAGGTCCCTGGGCTCCATGGGAGTCTGAGGGAAACAAACAAGGGGGCAGAGCCAGGCCCCGGTGTTCCCACCGAGTGATGTAATCCAGCCTGGGTCAAGGTCAGCAGAAGCCAGGCTTTTTGGGAGTTTCCAGTGGCTGCTCAACGATTTAGTGGTGAAGAAACTCACAACGCGGGGATGAAGCCATCTGGTTCGTGTTAGCAGAGCGTGCGTGTGTACTCTCCAGCTGAGAGCCTGGTCCCAGCACACTCTGCAGGTCCTTTATACTGGATGGGTAAGGAGAGCGAACATAGAGAAAAGCAGTCACCAGCAAAGGAAAGGAAAACTCACCTCCAGGTTGTTTGAAGACTGACGGGACTATTGATCATGGATTCCATGGCCACAGAGTTAAGGTTCCTGGATCTCATATTCTCTCTTGTGTGGTTGACATTACTGGTGGTTTAATCGAGCCCATAAGTGATGGTGGTTGTCCTCTCTGGACAGTAAAGGCAGCAGCACAAGACATCACAGTCAACCTTGAGTGCACGAATCTGCAACATTTTAAACACACCACGTATTATAAAGGTGTTTAAAGACCTTCCACACCTACGGTTTCCCCTCACAGCAGTTTTCGCTTATCATGCCTCATTACACCTCCGGTAAAGACTACGTATGTGTCGGGAAGCTGTGCTTGGCTGACGTTTCTCGACTGCCTTCATTAATTTTGTGGGGCCTATTCAGCAGAATTCCACGTCTGCAGTCATTGTGTTAGGATGATCGTAAAGGCCGGAAAACAGTAGGCTTGAGAGCGAGATAAGATGCACAGGGGTGTTTATTCACCGACATACAGTACAATCATAAAACACAAACAGATAGCAGCCACCCTTAAATGCCTCCACTGATTGAACCAGCAGCCATTTATACTGAGGGCTGCACCACATTTGCTCTTCCTCAACTCAAGGGAGATCTTACTTAAGTTCTACAAACATACAGACAACAATCATCGAATTATATAAACCTAACATAACCAACTAGGCAACACCAAATAAACCCTCTTTTTGATTCCTCAAAACTAAATAATTAAAGTTAATTTAAATCAAGCTATATCCTAACGAGTACACACCTCACCCCACACCAATCTGCAGTTGGTTCAGGCCAGAACCTTTAAAATGGCCTCTGTTGCAGAGGGGACTCTTTTAGCAAACACACACACGGTAAGTCAAATGAGCTGCCCACAGACAACAATGATTAGTAATGTAGGAACCTTCGTCACACATTGTTATACAATTACATATGTGCTGTTTTCATGGTTGCAGTCTTTTTAGCATCAGTCCTTCTTAAACATGTGAAACGTTGGTTTAAAATTAAAAGCAGCTCCCAGTAGTTTAATCATACGTACGGTGACGTCGTTGTTTCATGGTTTACTACTTGTCCACAGATGAGAATAATGTTTCCGGAGGCGAAGGGCCACAACACGAGGAGGACACCGAAGCCTCATGTCTGTAGTGGACCCCATCAATTAGGCCTTAAATGGGTGTCAAAGTGAAGGGAGGGGCTTTCAGCGGAGCCTCTTTCACCCTATTAACCAGAGACAAGCGCGCTTTGTGGCACACATACGCCTGATGTGGAGGCATTTCATTCATCTGACCTACTTAAAAGAGACGAGGTCGGGCAGAAAAGATGCCCCAGGTCGATCGCAAAGACTCGTGCATGCAAAGGGGGGGGCGACGGACAAATGGGTCTGCTGTGCAAATAGGGGGTTAATGGATATGACTGTCAGTGTTTGCCCTCTAAATGTGGAGCAACAATTCTTTCACGTCAACAAAGATGAGCTCTTTGATCGCATCTGCGGGCACCACTTTTTTGGTCTCCATCAAACTCTGTGACCTACTTCTTCTGCCTGAAACGTGGAGCGCTGGACACATGGCGGCCGTTATTTACTGGAAAGGCTGTGGTCCACTTCACTGCATTCATATTATCCTTGTTGGCTGCATTTGCGTTTCTGTGTGCAAGGAGGAAAAGTGGAGACGAGTGTGTTCAGTCCAATCTATCAATCTATCAGGGCCCTGTGGGCTCCAGGGTCTCATTACCAGCCCGTAGAGTGGTTCATAAGCACAATGGCAAATAGCAGTAAACTTTTAAATTTTAGATGCCATTACTCATTCTTAATTTGAATGAACTGTAAAGAAACTGATTCCCATGACTAATGACACATTCCCAGGCATTTCCTCGATATGCATATCTTCCCAGATCCTTTCAGAGGCCTCCAGTGCAGAGAGGCTCCCATGAGAGGGTCGGAGGGTCAACCCAGCCTCGGTCTTTGTCTTCATTTCCCACTCTCTGCCTTTGACTCTCTCTCATCCACCTGCTGCTTCTACTGCAGTTTTGGACACAGTTTTTTGTGATCATCTCTCTCTCTCGGCTTTGCACTCGCTGCCTTTGTCTATGTGCCTCCCTCTGGTCATGACATCGATTTCCCTGCAGCAGTTGGGCAAAGATTACAGATTACAGAGCGAGAGGCTTGACATTCCCAGAGAACCTCAATCTATCCAGCTAAAGTGGTGTCCAGCAACCGAGTTTACTATTTGTGCTTCCACGACAGCGAAGGCAGATTATCTTCACTTCTATCACGGCTGTGGATTTTTGTCGTGACTTGAGCACAATCTGACCTTTACCACAGATGTTAAAGCCTTCAAAGCCAGCGTCAGCAGCTAAAGCCCTTTGTGAGCGCTGCACAAACGAATGTCAGATGATCAATGAGGGATTTACAACATCAAGCCATTGAATCTTTGTCTTGATCCCCAGTAATAAGGCTGATGGCGTGAACTGTGACGTCAGGACACACATACTGTACAAACTGACTTTCAGATCAGTTGCCAGTTCAATGACTGATGATTTGGTTCTTTTACTTACTTCCAGCCATTGGTCAGACATTTTCACACAGTCTCTAATGCTGTATGGAAACTGATACTTTATGTCACTTACATTAGCAAATACATATCTGGGCCTTTGCATAGTGAACAGAAACCAGTGGACACCTGGAAAAATGTGGAAAAAAAGACTTTCTTCCCCTTCTTCTACCTCCCACATCCACGATGTTTCAATCACTTCCATATGACCAGAATCGAGCTTGGAAAGAAATCAGCTGCAGCCTGTAGCTTTGTTTTTGAAGAAAACACTTGTGCCAGACGGATATTATCTGGAAGGCGAGAAACGCTTCTGTGGAAGCGTTTGAGGACGAATGGTTTCAGATGGATCCTGGCAGAGACGATGATGAGGTCAGAGAACAAGCCAGGAGAAAATATTTGAATGAAAACTACATTTTATATAGAAAATGTTCATGCATGTATGATCTGTAGTATTGGATGTTATCTATAATTGAAACCGGTAAAAATCCAGGCTTGTCTAAAATCACACAGTCTGTTTTCACTGGAAGAAAACATCACATATGTCCACCAAGAAAAATGAATTTGGAGAAATTGAGTGTGGCGAGAATGTTCCTTAGCCATGTCGTTCACTTATTAGCATTTTTAAACCGCTGCAGTGTAAATTTCCTTGGGTCACGACAAAGCTGTTGACTTCAGATTAATTCATTTGTGGCAGGAACCTTCAAAAGCTTGTTGAATCTTCAAAAGGGAAGTTAATGTGCATAGTCTTTCGCTGAATAAAGGTTTAATGTTAAGAAGAACATTAGCACATTTCACAGCTACTTAATGTGTTTGCACTGAGTGACCGTGAGGGTTTCAAAGACCTGATCAGCTCATTAAAGCTACTTTGACCTAACATGAGTCAAACAAAGATGCAGTATTTTAGAGTCTGCCTATGGGGAAACACTATAGCTTCAAAAAGGAGAATTAAATGGAAGGAAATCAAGCAACAAACTTGTTCTTAATTAGACCATCAGCATGAAGAATCCTGATTAAACATGGGCCTTGAAGGCAAGCGGAGCCTGGACATCACTGAGGTTGCGGTGGTGTATTCGATTAGAAGAATCGTTTGGCTCGAGGTTTCATTAGTTTGTTAGTCACTTGACCAAACATGACACCCCTGTGAAAGCTTGGCTCTGAATGTGTCTTTTTGATCATGAGCTGCATGTAATTTGTCTGCACCTTCATTTCCAAGATTTGCACGCGAGGCCACTGAACTCATCTTACGATTGCTTGTTGTACGCAGCTCAGACAATATAATCCCAAGTTTCACAGTGTTGAAGATGAAGACTATGGCCATGAACATTCTGTAACTTCTCGCTCCCTCTCTGTTTACACTTTCTCTATGACCATATTTGAGCCTATCATGCCATCAAGCCTCAGTGCTTTCAAAGCTCCGTGCCAAAGGCAGCACCATCATGTCCTTCTAAGGCAAACGCAGGGAAACCACTGCATGAAGCAGCTCCCTGATTCTTTCAGTGGTGCTTTTCTGACTTCTTGTGGCTGCAGCATGGAAATACACATCTTTTCAAAGATTTACTCTGTGCTGTTGGTTCCCAACAATTAGGTGTGAGCCCTGAAAGCACCCAAACACTGCAGTGATTGAGTAAAACCCACGTCCTTTTCTCCCGAACTCCGTCCAACCTGGACCTTTACTACAACCAATGTTTTTTTTTTTTTTTTTCCCTCCTTCTTGCATTACTCGCTATGAACAGGTACAAGTACAGTAGTGAAGAAGCCTGGTGAGACCCTCTGCTGCAGAGGATCTGGATTCACATTCAACTGCTGCGCTAGGTCTTGGATCAGACAACTGGCAGGAAAAGGACTTTAACGGATTGGGAGAAGCTACTCTGACGCCAGCCGCAACAGCTATGCCAGCAGTGTCAGAAGCCGTTTAGAAGTCGGTAGAGATGACAGCAGCACGACGTATCTGAAACGTATCCAACTTGAAGCCAGAGGACTCTGTATTACTGTGCTAAACACTGGTTAAAGTAAACCAAGAAGCTCTACAAAAACTTTTTTCCCCCCAGTCTATACAGTAGGTGGCAGTATGGAATCAAAGACTTAAGAGCATGGAGAACAAATATTCACCTTTATTTAACTGCAGATAAATA
This sequence comes from Macropodus opercularis, assembly GCA_030770545.1. NCBI lineage: Eukaryota > Metazoa > Chordata > Actinopteri > Anabantiformes > Osphronemidae > Macropodus > Macropodus opercularis. The sequence continues at coordinate 7,637,455 of CM061092.1, forward strand.
AGCTTATAATGCTGAAATAAAGTTGTGAAGATGCTTTTATCCACAGGCCTCAGTAAAACCTGGTTGAGAGAGAAAAAAAAAGTTAATGCCTTTATAAAAATGATTTTCCATTTGGCACTTTGTTTTAGATATGTACATTTTCTTTTTGTTATATAATGTGTAACATTTCACTCTTTTTGTAAAGAGATCAGTTTTGTAAAATCTTTTATTTAGAGTTTCAACTGAATGTAATTTCCATTTTTCAGGCCACTTTGGAAACTAGGCTTGGATAGTTGTGCTGTTGTAATCATCATTAAGGAGCAGAACATTTTGCTCACTCAGCAGCAGCTTAGAGTCATTTTTGCCAGGTTTGCTCCTCTACACGAACACAGTGCTACCCAGCAATACAGCGATAAACTATCCTTGCAGCAATAGACTACTGTAAAAACAGGGGTAGGATACATTCCCCTGCTGGGAGGCCTCCCATTGCACTAGAAAACCCAACCTAGACTCGCTAACTTTTACTACTTTGCAGAGAATTCAAACTTGGCAGAGATGAGTCAGCATTTAACCCTGAAATCTACAGGTCAAAGCCATTTAACAGTGATTCCATATAAGATTTAGGATGTGATGAGTGACAGCACAACTAGGGCTTTATATTTAGAAGATTCATTGTGGTGGGGGGGACAAAGCCCAGGCAGCCATATGAACAATGTGCTAACATCATTCTCAAGGGGGAAACAAAAAAAAAAGCAATGTATTCAGCCCAGCACCAGCTATGAAGCTTAGGAGGTCCATGTCCACAGATCTGAAACAAGGTACGATAAATCTATAAATGCAAAATTATATACATAATTTAAACCATGATAACACTCAGGCAATTCATACTCACCATTGGTTCGGGTCAGTCGTTCTTGCAGCCACCGTGTTGTCCTTTGAGTGGATCAAACTCCAGATGAGACCGGGCCAAACATGTTGCCAGATTGATTTGATAGCTTGTATTTGTGTGTCATTTTCTTCTCATACCACAGTTCTGTGCACACAACCATTGAACCTCAGTGGCAGGAAAACCTCCAAATGGAACATTTATTAAAAAAAAATAAAAATATCCATCTACCAGAGGGGCTGTTAACTAGCATTATGGCTCTTTCAACAGGGAGGAGGAAGACTTAACTTTTTTTAATAAAATCACCCAAACAATGTTCCTGATGCAAAAAAAAAAAAAAAAAAAAAAAAAAAAAAAAATCACTAGGATGAAACTTCTAATTTAAAGCTCCCCGAGTTGCTTCGAGTCACCTCTGCCAGGTTTGCTCCTCTATATATGCAAACGATCCAAACTATACCGCGACACGTACGGATGAAATGGTCATAAGAGCTGTGCAGTCTACTACTGTAAAAACAGGGGTGGGATAAAGTCCCCTGCTGGGAGGCCTCCCATTGTACCAGAAAATTATACATTTTACTCTCGCTTCGCAGAGGGATTCAAACTTGGCAGAGATGAGTCAGCATTTATGTCAATTAGTGATTCCATATACAAATTTAGAATGTGATGAGTAGAACTATGCTCAGCAACAACTTTGGGCCTTTATATTTAAAACCATAAAGGTAGGAGTAAATTGCCAATTGATGGACCATGTATAAAGCTATTGTACATTTGTACAATAGCTTGTACAAAAAAAAAACAAAAAAAAAAAAAAACGAAATGACAAACTGGCAACACGTCCAGCCCAGAACCAGCTGGAGACTTTAAAGCACACAGATCCCTGGAGCCACCTGTGTAGGGACAAGCAAGCAGTTAATGTTTCTTAAAACCTCAATGCCATATCAGATCTAGATGCGCAAATCATACTCACCATTTTGTGGTGAAAGTTTCAAAACGCATTAGGGTTTTATGGTTTGATCCTGGCGTTTGTTCCGTTGTGGCTGCGGTACCTCCTCAGTCTCCCCTCGTCTCCAGTTCGTTCTTGCATCCTCCGAGTGCTGATCAAGCTGCCCAGATGGTGCCAGTATTGAGTTGTCAGAGTTTTGAGTGTTTAGTGAATGCAGTTTCTAACGGGGGTTGTGTAGGTCCTGCAATTCTCCCAGACAAATGTTGCTGAAGCCAAAAAAATAAAAAAAGGCTTTTTTTTTTAACCGGACTTCTGTAGTTGTGCTGTTGTGGTCACCCCTAGGATAACATTTCTAAACTGGACACTCAGCTGCTTTGAGTCACCTCTGCCAGGTTTGCTCCTCTACATATGCAACCTGTCTCAACATGTATGAATGCAATAGTCATTAGAGCTGCACAATAATCAACTACTCTAAAACTGCAGAGCAGGGGTGGGATAAATTCCCCTGCTGGGAGGCCTCCCATTGTACTAGAAAACTGAATATATACACTATACTCCAGCTTCAGAGGGATTCAAACTTGGCAGAGATGAGTCAGCATTTAACCCTGAAATCTATGGGTTAAAGTAATTTAAATCCAGATACATACAACATTTTGGATGGTGATGACCACAACGCTTTTAAAGTTAAGAATTTGATTGGCTAAAATTAAAAGCTTGCTCTGGGATTTGTTGGCTTAGGTCTTAAAGCTCACTTGTAAAGTGCCTTGAGATAACTGATGTTGTGAATTGGCACCATATAAGAAAAGTTGAATGAGTATAGCTATGACGTTAACAGTTGGGTTAAATTTAAATTAAAGTGTTATGCATCTGGGCACCTTAGCTGTCAGTCAACCGCATTAAAAAAGCTGACATTAGCTATCCTCAAACATGTGGCCAAATTAAATTTTGAACAGGGCATAAACTGGCAACATGTCAGGTCCATCCATCGTCTCAGGGGAGACACCTGATGTCCATAAAAACGCGGAACAACCTGGGTAGAGACAAGAAATCTACAGTTAACATTCCCAATGCACAACACCAAATAATGAGTGACACTCCTGTTGTACTCACCATTGTGTGGTCTTTTATTCAGTTTCTTGATGCTGCATTAGTTCAGCTGTAGCTCCTCCATCGTCTCTTGGTTGGCCCACGTCTGTTCCAACGTCCATGCTATGTGCCCGCTCCTTCACAGAGTGCTCATGATCATCTCCAGCTGGTACAGGACACGTTGCCAGTTGTGTTTAAAGTCAATGACGCTGAAAGTGTTGGTCAATATAGGAAGTAAACCACTAATTTAAGGCCACCAATTTTTTGGTCTTACAGGGTCTGTTTAATTGCAATGTGACTTAAAAAAAAAACAAAAAAAAAAAAAAAAAAAAAAACACAACCTTGAATCTAACCTGGTGCGTATAAACTTCAACTACCAAAACCTAAGGTGAGACATTTTTACCCAAGCGGGTGATCACTGAGCAGCAGCTTCGAGTCTTCTCTGCCAGGTTTGAGAGTCTAAATACGCAAAAGCCGTCAAAACTAATAAGTAAATCTGCACAGCGATCAGCTACAAAAACAGAGCAGGGGCTGATAAGTTCCCCTGCTGGGAGGCCTCCCAGTAAGTTTAAAAAGACAACGCAAAGACCTATCGACGCAAACGTGTTAGAGTTTCAGAGGAATTCAAACTTGGCAGAGGCGAGTCAGCACTTAACCCAGAAATGTTTAAAGGGATAATATTTGACATTAAAATTCAGGATGGTGACAACTAGTCAGCAGTAACTTGAAAGCAAAAAAAAAAAAAAGTCCTGCTATAGCTATGTTGACATAAAATGCTATAAGAATCATCCCAAAGCAAGTTAGTCTGGGGCCCCAAGTTAGTAATTTGCAACATGTCAGGCCTGTACCAGCGTCTGAGGAGACTGATCGCACACCTGGGTAGAGAAGACACCTACAGTTAATGTTCTTAAGTTACAAACCTATCTCAACCATACGCTGATTTCGTACTCACCGTGGTGTATTGTGCAGATGTCTAACATCTCCTGGCATCTGTGGCTGCTCTTCCCCCTCAGTCTCCTGGCTCGCAAGTCTGTTCGTCGTTCCGACTCACACTGCGTTGTCTGCACCGTACTTCGGGTCTGCCAGCACCTCAGATTCCTTGCCTCCTCTGTGGACATCAAAACCTGCAGCAATAAACTGAAGTACAGTGTACAAAGCTTCAGCAAGTTAACAGCAATGAAATTAAGATACAGCAACTCAAAAACAATTTAGATTTCACATATCCAGTGTTTGGTCCAAGGGAGTCGTTTTCCAAGATTGTCCAAAGATTAGAATCACTGATCAGTGAGGGGCAAAAAAAAACAAAAAAAACCAAACCACAACAACCCTCAAACAGTCATGTCTTTAAAACCTGGTACATCAATTACTTGGGCTTTTGGTAGTTGTGCTGTTGGAGATTAATCACGATGAGAAACTTAATACTGACTTGACCTTAAAAAGGGGGGTAATTCAAACTTTGCAGATATAAGCCAGCACTTAACAATTTCAGGTTTAAGGGTCAAAACCCATTAAAGGCTTAATTACATTCACAGCACAACTACACAGAGCAACAATATTAGAGTCAGAGTTACAGAATGTACAAAACCAAATTTTACGGTATAAACATGTACCTGTGATGCGAATACATATTTTAGTTAATTGGTTTGACAATAGAACCACAGAAGAAGAAAAAAAACGGAAAAAAAAACACACACCTCATTAAGGGCAGGACAGAGCTGCTACCACAAAAGTGTTGAATGTTACTTGTACATATTGTTCAAAGCTGATTAAGACAAATCCTGGATCCAGGCCCTCTATTAAGTTAAATAAAAATCAGAGAAAGGAGGAAAGCAAAAGGAAGCAGAGAAAGATTGAAACCTAAATGTCCACATTCAGTCAGATAAGTTCTGTTTTCATGTGCCACCTGCTGCAGCCTGGATAAACGCTACCTGATAGATAAAGGGTAAAAACAGACTTATCTGGATAAATGTGGACACTATTGGTTCTCAGTTATTAAACAACAACTGTAACCATTGGCCAATTTAATAAGTTGGCAACTTCAACACATAATACTATACCAGGAGTTTGTGGGAGGGTCAATTGCATTTATACCTGGTAGTTCAACTTTTACAGGACTGATTCAGATGAAGAGGCCATGTATCATTTTCACTTGTAAATTTGCAGATTTTAGCAATTTATTCAAGTCAGCAACAGCAGCCAGCTTTCACTTAAAATAAGGCATTTAAGACTTATTTTAAAATTTGCGCCAGATTAGGGGACATTTACTTCTGTTAGAATCCATTGGTCTGTGGACAACAGCTGACCCTGAGATTAGTGTCTACACAACTAGAATAAAATACTTCAGTCTGTTTTTTGTGCTAGTTTATTCTATCCAGCCTACTGGGAGACCATCACACAGACAATGCTGGAACTACAACCAAACCTACTGCGACCACAGACCACAAAAAAAAAAAAAAAAAAAAAACTGTACTGGGACCACACCCCACAACCAACTTATACTGGGAACACAGGCATCATCAAGTAAAGGCCACATGGCCCAAGCCATTTGCCACCAAGCTGCAGAACTAGAATAGACTCCGCCTTCCTTGGCGCCAACAGGCTGATCAGAGGACTACAATAAGATAAAAAGGACAGAGCGAGTGAGAGCAAAGCAGCAGCAATTGAGAGCACAGCAGGCAAGAAAGCAAGGAAACAGTGACAGAGAGCAAGGGAGCTCGCGATTTTGGCATGGCAGCCAAGGAAACACACGGACTTACTATTGACGACGAGAAACTGGATGGTCCTGCTGGATGAAGCTGGAAAGAAAGAGGTTAGTAGGCACGGCGGCCATCAAAAACCCACTTACGGTGTATAGACCTTCCAGGTCTATGGCGGAAATGTTGAAGGAAGAAATTTGCGTACGTACGAGCTGGAGAAATTCTTGGAGAAATGACGGCACAGTGGCCGTGAAACTTACTGTTTCGACCTTATGGTCTACTGACACCAAAATGGATCCAGGCATCAAAATGGACGAAATGCGATACACCTGAAATAAAAGCATGTGAGGCAAAACAATCGGGGGGGTTGAGACAGAGTGAAAGAGGGGGGCAAAAAGAGAGGAAAAGAGGGAAGAGGGGGGGCAAGACAGACCATTAAAAAAAAAATGACTCACCATTTGTAGAGATCTGAGGGGGGGAAAGGTTATTGCATATTAAATTGACAGCCTGGCCTTGATCTACCCCTCAGAAACCAAGTTCACACATCTGACCTGCTCTCAAACTGCTAAAGGAAAGGCCAAACCTTACAGCCTTCACAGCAGCCACCAACCACACGGCCGACCACCACCACCTACAGCTACCCAAGTAGAAGCCCCACCACCAGCTACAGCTAACCAAGCAGATGGCCGGCCACCAACACCTGACCAAGCTAACCTCTCAAATACAAAGAAAACGGTTTCATCCAAAAATAAAAAGACCAGTAGTCGGCTGGTCTTACCAGTAGTCGGCTGGTCATTGCAAATTAGACCCGTTCTGAACTGGACCAGTAGTCGGCTGGCCGCACCAGTAGTCGGCTGGCACTTTTGGCTAAGACCAGTAGTCGGCTGGTCATTCTGAGTTGGACCAGTAGTCGGCTGGTCTACCTAACAAATGTCGCAGCACATTATTCATGTTAATTGGATGAAACCAACAGTTGAGGCAGTTCTGGCACGGCGGCCAAAGGACAGGTAGAAAAGTATTAAAATCACCACCTACATAGATCCAATCTGATCAGCCAGACAACAGGCTCAGCGGCCAAGCAAATAAAAGAGACTTACAGTTCGTAGATCTACCTGAAAAAAAACAAAAAAAACCACTGAAGTTACATACTGCTCATTTTCTTAATGTTCCAGGCTTTTAAGATTCCTGTACTCACCTGAAAAGCAGAGAGTGCTGGACCCTCCATCGCTCAAGGTTCTGGTGTCCTACACCTGTGGCTGACGATCCTGGAGGAGGATCACAGATCATCACTGAGCTGCACAAACCAACTTCAATCTGCTGTTAAGTCATGTCACTAATGAGACCACAACGCATTTAAACTGACGGAGCCTGTGTTCGGCAGCAGAATTAAAAGTGCAGATACCTTCCAACAAGCGCTTCGCTTTAAAACTTGGGGAAGTGTAAAAACATTTCTGAAGCAGTTGGTAAGTTCAATTGAACAAGCTGGATTTTCCCCCCAGAAACTTTGAGGCCGATGTAAAGAAAAACAAAAGTCCAGGCCAGACATGGAGCCAAACTGCGTCACAACCAGCAGCGGTCAAGACGATTCTTTGCTCGGTAGCAACTCAGACTCTCATCGCTGCACTGGCTCTTTTAGACGTGTATTACAATTAACATTAAGGAGTTTTAAGTAATACGTTGAGTATTCGACGGATAAACGCAGTTCAGCCCCAGTTAGCGTGTGTCCACCAGGCCCGGTGGCGTCTAACACCTGACGTTAATGACACAACAGCCGCTCAGGTAACTTCCAGAACGTCACTCACCTCTTCAGATGCCTTTTGGGTCAGGTTTTCAGTCCGGACCAGCTCGACCCGGTTCTACTTTGGCTTTTGTCTTAGCAAACGCGATTAGTTTTGTCAAGCGCCAAAGTGTGTTTTCAAAAGCCCGCTCACGCGACCACAAGTGGTTGGCGCGTGCTCTTAGTGGCGTCTGACGTCAGGCTTTTATTGGCCGAGTGTTGCGTTAAATGAACGCAGCGGGTCGTAAAAATCAAACTCACCTGCCTGGTGGAGGCACGTGAGCCTTTAGACGCCTGATGGTTAGTTTTTGGATTCTTCCTGAGTGAAACGTTTTGAAATGTAATAACGTTTTATATTAATATGATTTACTGAAACTGTGTATTTATCACAAACCTGATGAAAAAAACCCGTATTCATTATTATTTCTTACTGTTAAAGTGCTGAGGCGCCATGACTGCATGTCCTGTTTCCAACCACCAGGTGGCGGCAGAAGTAAAATAAATATAGTGGTAAAACATCAAACATCATCTTTATTAAAGAGCAGCTGTTAATGTTGGTTTCGACTCCATTGTTATTACGTTGCACAATATGTTTTCAAAAACACCAGTCTTGTCTTTTTTGTAATCTTGCAATGAAGTTTGCTGGTATGTTGTGGTGAATTGTATTAATTAATAAAAAAGAAGCTCTTTTTCTTTTCATAAAATAAACCTGGCAGGCATCTGAGTCAATGAGAGGAGGAGTCAATGCAAACTCCTCCGTTGTCCAGCTCTACTTATGTGTCTGAGAGAGGATGAGAGACAAGCGGAGGTGCGGTAACATGATGGGCTTCAGGACGGGGCTGCTGCTGACTCTCTGCTGGGCCTGTTCCTGTAAACATTTTCACTGGCCTTAATCTGACTTTTATATTTATACATATCTTCAAACAGCCATCACACAGGTTCATGTCATTGCTTCTGTTTTATCCGGACAGGTGCTGCTGGTCAGACTCTGCCTCAATCAGAACCAGAAGGTAAAAAACCTTTACTGTACAGCGTCTGGGTTTAACTTTGATGGCTCCAATATGAACTGGGTCAGACAGGCTCCAGGACAAGGACCTGAATGGATCGCTTTTATTGGCAGTAAAAGTTTAGACAGATACTACTCTGAGTCAGTCCAAGATTGTTTTATCATCACCAGAGACAACGGCAGAGAGCAGCTGTTTCAGTCTGAAGACTGATTCTGCTGTCAGTGGTCAGCTCTGGTCTTCATTTTACTGTCGTCAGAGAGTGACTTGGACGTGTTTGACCTGAAGAAATTCTCTTCAAGTTGCTGTCATATCTTCCTGCCAGTGGCTGAAGCCTCCAGTTGTTCTTTGTGGGTGAACAGTTTATCAGCACGTATTAAATACTGCAAACGTTCCACTGCATCTCCCTAATGATCCTTCTTCTGACATCTCCAGGCTCAGCCAATGTGACCTGACCTCATGTACCTTTGAAGCTCTTGCCTCAGTTCTCTCATCACCGTCCTCAAATCTGAGGCATCTGGACCTGAGTTATAGTTCATTGTGTAATTGATCGTTTTCTGACCTGAATGTGGTCAGCGTCTAGACAGCTAATTAGATGTTACATTCTAGTTGGCATACTTTCAGTTTAGCCAAAACAGAGAGTTGCTTTGACTGACACAGAACTTCATTAGTGCGTCACAACTTGGTGTTTCTACGTTGACCTATTTTCATGCTGCTTCTCACAAAACTGGAAAGACTGAATGATTGTCTAAGAATGTCTCTACAACCAAGCTGTACATAATGCCGTACAATTTACACCTGTGTTTATTTAACTGCTCAGCTAAGTCATTATTACTGTAAAGTGACTGTTTCAGATATGAAATACAGATTTAACACAGAACTCATGCGTGTACCTGCTGGAGGATTTGGGTTATGCTGCCCTCTAGTGGAACTTAACTGGTTACCACATTGCAAACCACAAATGGGTGCTGCCTAAACTCCAGCTACATTAAATGAAAAATGCATTAAGCGACTGCAGCTATTGTTGTGCCAGACACAGCAAACCTGGTTGAAAAGAGAACAAGAGAGAGGAGAAGCATTCGTTGAGTATTTGTCCCATGATTTAAGTATCCACAGCACATACACCTGTACCTGGCGTCATTCTTAGATTTTGGCCCTTTTATCCTCAAGAACACAGAAAATTGCTAATCTACAGGATCATGATATGCACATCCTATATGCATTTGTGATTGTATTTCTCTATTTATAAAAATCCAAAGTTAATCATCTGCAGGCTGATTGTGGGGCTGATATGTGACCAGCCGCTGTTATTACTGATCACAAACAAGTTCAATCTTTTTTTTTAGATCTCTTCACCTTATTTCATAGGTTTTGTGACTGATGTGTGTTGCTCTGCATGGTTTAACGGTTCACATGTTTCTCTCAAGTAAACCACACAAACTCACAATAAATACTTTATTTTCACCATGAAAAATAGACAAAAGCTCTAAACAGACAATAACAATTCGTCAACCATGTTTCAGTTTTTCCTTGATTCCTCACTGTACATTCCTTTGTCTTTTTTTTCACAACAGAGAGAAGCTCTTTTTTCTTTAAGGCCAAACACAGAAAAAATAGATCACATCTCTTAAACACAGTGACAAGTCCCAAAAACATTACAGCACAAAATACAAAGGCGTTCTTTGGGTTGGTGGGTGGCTGGGTTTGTCTGCGTAGATGTTAATGAGAAAGCTGCCCATGAAAATCGCCCGCAGGTCCTTCACTGGTTTTCTTTTGTTCACTCACACAGTACCTAAGTAAGTGGCATCCCAGTTGTGCCTTCACAGTCAAAAGTGCTCGAGTAAACCGAAGCTGCACAGATGATATATCTGCTGTCTTGCTTAGTGTGTAGGCGAGAGGTTAAAATACATTTTCCATGATGCATTTAATGTGGGATCACTGAAATACGCTGTATGTACAGGATGCTTGAAGGCACCTCCCTCATCATATACTGTACAGACTGTAGGATTTCTTCCCTCGCCTAAAAAGCAGCAGTGTGGCACAGTAGAATCAGGACATTAAAGCCCCATAAAGAAAGAAATAAAAGCCTGTAAACGAGGCTTGTGCCCTGCTTCCGTCTTTCCCTCAGAACACAATAGCAGCATTGATTCATATCCATTTGCAATCACACAATAGTTGAGGTCCTCACTGTGTGAAGGCTAATGTCAATCCACTTTGCTAAGTCATGGCACAGTCTGCAGCGCAACTGCAACGATGGAGCCTGTGTAATGGTCACAGATGGGGTTTGCTGTCATGTAGCTGCCTCGTGCCGGAAGCAGTTCTAAACTGAGGCAGGTACAGCGGCGAAAAGCCACACGTGGACCCTGGCAGCAGTTCAGTGGACTGACGTGACTCCTCGAGACCCAGCAAAGGGTTTGACTCCAAACCGAAGTCTTCTCTGTTCAAAACTATGTTTTTGAGCAGCTCAGTTTTTGTTTCCTTCTCACTCTGCTCCTCTTCCTCCTCGCTCTCCTCATCCTCCGCGGGATAGTCCATTCCTAGGTAAAATAACTCCTTCTCTTCTTTAACGTCGCCTTCATCTTGCTGCTCTGACGTTTCTGAAAGCTCCTCCACAGAGTTATAGGAGCAGGAGCGCCGCGGGTCCTCCGTGTCTCCCCCCCTGCAGCTGTCCAGCTCCCACAAGCCACCGGGGAAAGATCCAGAAATATCAGAGTTATTGGCTGAGAAATTCCCCTCGTCGCTGGAGCTGCTGCCGCTACCGTCCTTGTAGTGGAGAGGATTGGTGTCCGTCTGCTTGGGATTGGAGAGCAGCACGGTGGCATATGTGACCGAAGACTGGGCAGAGCTGTCCGTGGTGACTGGGAGCTGGTCTTCTAAGGTCTCTGCACGTAGTGAACTGGCTAAAGACGCCAGATTATCAGATGAGGCACGAGCGCCGACCGCGAGCGCCTCATCCTCCATGAATTGAGTTTGTTCAACCTTTGAATCAAACCCTGGAGAACGGGACAAAGCAAAGGCAGTCGCTGGGTCAGGATTTAGGGACACCAGTGGGGTTTGGATCAAGACTGAAGTCATGGCTGAGACGTCAGCCTTTTCCACTATGACAACTTTGGAGATGTTTTCAGAGGGAAGCAGCAGTGGCCAAGCCTGCAGGCCCTCTGCAGCTCGGAACAGGGGGTCAAAGGTGTCGGTCTGGAGAGAGATCAGATAAACAACCGAACTCAATGTGCTGACAACTGAGTTTAACCTAAAAAATCTAAGTGGAATTTATAAATGTGAGTCTCCAGGAGCAGACGTGAAATGTTTTACCTCTTTTAAGTCTAGCCCTTTAGCCCAGGAACATTTGTTTGGGTTGGGAACATCTTTCCACATGAACTTTTTCATCCTGAAAAGAAATTGCAGACTGTGTCACATTTTCTAGGAAAGGTTGTCGCCTCTGGTCCAGCAGAACGTGGTCTTCACGAACTGCCTGTCATCTGCATGTGCTTCCACTCTCACCCCATTCCATCAACCGCCATCTAACATAATGTGCAATTACACCCTTGTGACCTGGTAAATGCCACACTTCTAATTTTTCATGGCCATGGTCTCTCTAGTTAAATGGCAGCCCATAGATTACAAGCATTAATCATTTCCTTCAGGGAGGCTAGTGGAAGATACTAATTGTGCATAATGACAAAAACTGATAAATGTGTTTCTACATGTATCTAATTATGTTTACTGTCTATTTGAGCTTCTTACTGGTTTTGTGAGAGGACCAATGTGATGAGCAGGATGACTGAAAGGAAGGAGAAGGTCATCAGCATCACGTAGGGCGCAGGGTCTCCTCTGGTGGCTGTAACACAGAAAATGCACATTGCACATACAGTAACTATAAAACTGAGTAATTCCAATTCGTGCACAAACTTTAATGATGCCTTGATACCGATGGTGAGCATACCTGTAGCATAAACCGCCTCTCCTTCTCCATCGCCAAACACAGGTTGCAGGTAGAAGCCAAACTCCTCTGGGCCAAAAAAATCACCTGACGTGATGCATCAAAAAGTTACAGATTAAAAAAGGTAAAACAAAAAACCCCCAACTGTAAACAATGTAAAAAAGAAACAAGAGAATACCTCTAAGATAAACAGAGCGGTCAGTGTAAGGAAGTCTGGCCCAGGTTTGTCCATTAGGGCCTTTGTGAAGATCAGCATCCTGCTGCCTCTGTGGCGACCACTGCACCACCATGAACAGAGGCACAGAGCTGTTGTCCAGCAGGCTCCAGGACAGAGACACACAGGTGCTGTTGATAACCAGCACGCGGAACGAACGCACACAGCGACCTACAAACAAAAACAACCAGGGAGCTAAATAAATCTGGGGCCAGAAACAATGTGGAAACACAGCACAGCTACAGCTACACAGCAATGCAAGTCAATTCACCTCAATATTCAGGTGGATACAGTATCTGGTTCGTTAGCACCCAAACCTTTTCGTATAGACATAGCAATGTTGGAAATTAATGTAGAAATGTTGTTTATAGCTGCAATAACTACTGTGTCTTTTCACAATGCACAGGTGACATAACGATGGAAATAAATGAGCCCAGAAACACAAGGCAGACGCCTGCACGCGGGGCACAAGAGCTGGTTAGTGGGTATAAACATAATGAACCCTGTAACATCATCTGCTGTTTGGCCAGTTACTGTATGTGTGCTGCTAGTTTACCGAACGGCTAATAGCAGAAAACGAAGCGAAAACACTCAACATACAAATGGGAAAATGTTTTTTTAAAAAAGACTTTCTGGAAAATCCATTTATATTCTGCCAGTTAGTGCTTTAATGAAAATGCCTTTCTCCGAATTATGAGAATGTGGAGAAAATGTTCCAGACGAGCGTCTAATCAGGCCTTGTTACATGTATGTTGATGTCTCTGAGACTCTAATAGCGCTGACTGTCCTACACTAGAGATAATGGAAGAGACGCATTAATCAGGATATACAAGCTTTACGTGGAATGATTAAATGGTGGCTGCTGCTTTAGTTACTGTAGGTTTTACAGATTGAAGCAGAAGTAGCAGAAGTTTGTCATGGCTTGGTTTGATTTGTACACGTTAAATCATGAATGTGTAATAGTAGTAGGTTAAGTTATAATAATAATAAAAATAATAATAATGACACAGCTGCAATGACAAAACTATGAAGGCATTTACTTCCACTTCACTCACGTCTGGGCTGACTGTCCAGTGTCATGTTGATGTTGTTGGTGGAGCTGCCCAGACTATTGTAGGCCTCCACAGTCACAGTGAGGAGCTCCTGGTTCCACTCAAAGCTGTAGGAGGACACCAGCTCTATCTGCTCCCTCGTCACGCCGCCAGCCGGATTACGGCGCTGAACTATGAATCCGTCCACGCAGTAGGAGTGTCCTAGTGTTGGGATTCGCTGGAAAGAAGACAAAGCGTACTGTTTAATGATGTATCTAAAATTCTACAAAAACAAGTCTGTATCTGGCACCAGTGTGTAGAAAATATTGCTCTTTTGCATGTGTACCTCAAATAGCAGAGTGACATTAGTCTGGTTTCTGTGTGGATCGTCTTGAAGAATCCTCCAGAAATCAGGACCACGCTCAGGAGCTGAGGACAAGAGACAACGAAATCACGTAACGGCCCTTACCTCCATTTGTCTTGACGGTATTTGTGTGCCGTTTCCCATTAGAGCTACAATCAGACGATGAGACGTGTATGGACCTGCACCTGTCACTGTGGCTGTTTTTAAAGGTTAGTGTTTGTAATGAAAGCCGCTGTACCTCTGCTGTTTTGTGGGCTGGAGTAGACCGAGGCGCTCCAGTCGCTCCAGTAGCCGGTCCCGTTGGTGTGCATGCAACGCGCCTGCACCGCGTACACGCGACACATGTCAGGCACCGTGACCTGGCCCCACGGGAGCCGCACCGGACTCAGAACCTGCAGACGGCGCGTTTTTAAGTTAGAGCTCAACTGAAATATCTTTAATAGAAAATATTAAAGAAGAATCATATCTGATTCTTCTACTGTATCAATCCAGTTTAATTTTAGGTTGTTTTCTGGTTTGAAATGTTTTTGTTTTGAATGAATTTTACCATGTTTCCAATCTCCAAGTGAATTTTTCAATCAGAGGAAAGAAATAGTTATTAACTCAGGTCAAACTGACAAGCTGAGTCCATAACAAAGTGTTCTGTGTCCTTAGGTCAATGAGATTTATTTACAGTATATTTCCCAGAGATGTCCAGTATATCTGAGTAGCTTGTTTCTTCCAGACAGAGAGATATTTTAAATGTAATATCAACCTAGTCTTGTGCTCTGTAGCAATAACCCTGATTGTTGCTCACCTTCCACTCCGGCTTGGCTCTGACAGTGGACAGTGAGCAGTAGCGAAACTGACACTGTAGCCCCTCAACAGGCAGCGATGGTGGCTCCCAGGTGACCGCGAGGGCCCTGTTGCTCCGAGTCACAGCCCTCACATTTGTAGGTGCATGGGGTTTTACTGCAAGTGAAACACAACATTTCTATCCAAATCATGACTTTTGGTTAGTTAAACGTGTGTCAACTAAACAGTAGATGATTAATATTCCATACCATGATCTATAGGTGACAGGTAGACGGGTTTGGACCGGACGGGGCCCAGCGGCGACGGCATCTCCAGCCACAGCTTGTAGCAGTTCATTCGGAGAGGCTGGATGGTGCAGCTTTCCTGCCTGGATTGAGCCAGAAGACAAGCAGCCTCCGAGTCCTTGACGTTCTCCCCCACTCCGTCCCTCTCCTCCATCACATCGCATGGCAGGTCAGCCCACCTGGCACCAAAAGGCACACAGGGTCGCAAAGTGTCATCGTCCTTTAAATTTAAATCAATTTACAAAGCACCAAGAGCACGAACTCTTAGCAGTAGTTCATCAACATGGGTGTGGTTTGACCTTAATATCTGACAGTCTAGAGACTTGGCACTGAGGAATGGGCACAAACATTTCCAGATTGAGTTTCATTACTTCCAGGTTTTCAACACGCTGAGCTCACAAAGCTGACCAAAGGTTTCAACAACGCCCCAGATTGTCCAGGACCTAAGGTACATATTACCTGGAGCAACAGCCATCACAATAAAAATACTCTTATCACTAGCTTTAACGCTATAAAGCCTGTTTTGGTCTGATGACTCAGGGTTGGTGAGTCTCACAACGTTTCAACCTCATGACTCACACAAACACAGACACATTTTATATCAGGTCACGTTATTTTTGTCTGGTATGCATCTGCTCGTGCTTCCTGATTCCTTGTTGTGTTGAATTACAGTGTCATCAACCACGAGACAGTAAAAGCAGAGAGAAGTGCTGCTTTACCTGTATCGAAATTCAGGTTTAATCCACTGGCTGATATTCCAGCTGCAGTCCATCGCATCAATATCGCCGTTGGTTTCACATCTTATGTCAATATTAGCTCCTACAACGTGCGCAGCACAAGATTAGAGATTGTTAAAAGCAAACTCTTTGTCAGACGAAACAGAAAACAGACATAGAAAGAACATGGACCTCGTTAAAACACCAGAAAAAAGCTCACCCTCCACATAAATCTGGCTGTAAGGGATGGTCCACTGCTGAGTGCACTGCAGCAGGTCGTACATTCGAGTCCCCGAGGGACGTACTGTTATCTGGCTGACCTGCTTGGCGCAAAGAAAAGGTCCGATCAGTTAACTTATTGTGTGTCTCTAAATACACACAGAAGTTGTTTACATGCCCTGGAAGGATTTTCTTACCCGCTGGTTGACCGTGTGGTACTGGCTGGGATGGAGCAGCTTTCGGAGGTTGAGCATCCACACGGCTGTGCTGGCGTTGATGCTGTGGTCGTTGAACACGCAGTAAACCGTCACGTTCTCCCCCAGCCGCGCAACCGTTATGTCAGGGATGTAGCTCACCGCTGCACGCGAGAAGAAAGAAGGCAGGATTGTTCTTAAAGAGAACTTCAGAGACGTTTTCGTGATAAGCAGCTTCTGTCTTACGTCTGCTTTTATCATTTTCATACACAACGTTTTGTTCTTCATTAAAGCTCAAACGGTGAATGAAAGCCACAAACAATGAGGGTGAGTGAAACAAAGACCCTCACTGGAACAAACATGTCATTTTCATTCACTCCAAGGAACAAATGTTCAGGGATTTTGAAAACTTTCTGTTTGTCACACAGTTTGACATTAGTCGAGTGGGGCGGCGCGAGGGTCGTTATCTAACCACCTCCTCACATGCAGCCGAACAAAACATATGCAGTGAGTCGTCTGCGCTGTCATGTGAGTCATCAGCAAAACAGCCAAGAGTTCATTGAAGGCAAGCTGAAACCGCTTCACGTCATTCCTCAGACTTTGTGAAGACTTCTGTTTAAACTTTACTGTGTTCCTTTCTGTACGTACATAACTTTTTTTTTTACCAGACAATTTTATAGCGCCGCATATTTCATTGCACAACAGCTGAAAGCATCTACACATCTGCTGCTTTGAACTTTTTTTTTCAAGCCGTTCCACCCTGTGTGATGGTTTCATTATAGAAACGCATTCAACTGAGGCTCAGACTAATGAGTTTCACTGGAATGGTTTGGCACGAACATAAATCCACCTGAGGTGAGTAATGCAGTCGATCTCGGTCACCTTCAGGTACACGGGTTTAAAGTCATCCCGTGACGTGAATTTGTAGCTTTCACAGATTTGTGCCGATTTTCTCCATTAAATTATTTGGAAACAAACAAAAAAACCATAACAAACAACAAAAAGAAATTTCAGTACAGAAATAAAACCTTCCAAAATCCTGCATAGGAGAAGCAAACAAAAGTAATTATAAAAGTAAATAATACATGGTTCTTACTGTCCAGGTAGATGTGGTGCCTTTCACTCCAGTCGCTCCACAGCGGGGGGTCGTACAGGCCGGAGCAGCGCACCTGGACGGTGTAGTTCAGTTTGGGCTTTAGATACAGGGGCAATCTGGACTCTCCAGTTGACTCCATCTGGTGATTTATGATTAGAAAAGTGACTGAAGAGCAGATTTATCTCTAGGAAATAATCAGAAAGCCTGGAGCACGAATAATAAGTAAGTACTGCTTAAAATCTAGCAGGTCCCGCTGAAGTGGATTTATGATTGACAGCCCAGTGTCTAATGCAACATTAATTTGCCTTTTTCACTATTACTTGACACTTCACAGACACCTTCATTCACCTCTAATAAGAGACCAGTTCCTACTCAGCTTAGTGTCAAACAGCTCCGTCCAGCACTTACCTGCCAGGCTGGATGAGAGCTGTTAAACGAGTAGCGAACCTCGTATCTCAGTGGACCAGCATCAAGCAGTGAGTCCGGTGGGTCGTCCCACCGTAAAATCAGCTCTGCCTCGATGGTCTGAACATGGGCAAGGTTGACCGGGGGGCTTGGTTTCTCTGTGGAAGAACAGCAAATCGACATGTAGTGTGCTTTTTAAAGACTAAGACGCTTGTAAGAATAATTTGTACACAACACACAGCTATTGATACTGAAATAGAACTTCCGGTGCATTGCTGACTAATGTTTACTTGCATTCGCACTAAAGTGAGACAGGCGTAGCAGGGCACATAACAAAGATGCCCCAGTTCGACCATCAATCATGCCAAATGCAGCCGGAGATAATTAAGTCTCATAAAACCACAAAGATGCCTCTTGGGGAAGCTGAGATTACCCAGCATTATGAGTAATAGCTCGAAAATTTATTTTCCAGACAACTCTCACATCAGAAAAAAAACTGCACAGTAGGTTTAAAGCTTCGAACATGTTTATCCCACACAGAAGAGAACAAACTATGAAACCAAAAAAAGAGGAACTAAAATCTGAAATCTGGACATTGTAGGGTTACTGCTGTGCTTCTGTTCTGCTCTGATGGTTTAACCAGAGCCACCTGGTTGAACAAACAGCATGGAAAGTCTTCGTCTACCACACTCGAGGCTGTGCAGCAGCACCTCTCAGCTCAATTCCATTCACGTCTTCTCAGCACAACTGAAAAAAGGTTTTCTCCTTATCCGTCCAGATTCATCAGTTTGAAGCTGGATTGAAAATGTTCGGCTTTTAAGATTAAAGCTCAGCATCATCGTCCTACAAGGCTGAATTTATTCTTGGCGCATTAATGATGGTAAGTAAAAGTCTTTAAGAGAAAGGTCAAAGCTGTAGTGATGAATTTTTAATGACTTACTGGTATATAGTACATTTTTACAGTTATGTCTGCTCGTCGTTTGTGTCTAACACTTGCTTATGTTTAATTTGGGGTTCAGATGAATCACTCTTTCTTACCAGGTCGGGTGGGAACTTTGAGCAAAACCTGGGGAGCGACGGCATCTGAGACACTGACGGTTACCACGGTAACAAAGCTTGTTGTAGCGTCAAGTGCAACTGAGCACATGAAGGAATCCACAGCTTCACAGACAACAGGGTTATCAGATGCAGTACCCTCATCATTTACAGGTGAGTCATCTTTGTGAGACCTTCAGAGGAAACAAGAACTTTATTCACAGAGATCTCAGTGAATGCACAATAAGTGGAGAAGTAAGTTGTCAGAACATGTACTAAACTAAACAATGTTTCTTGTCTGAACATTTGATCACGGTGCCAAGTTTAACTTTTTTATTCCAGTAAAAAAAATTTTTACATTAACTTAAAGTGTGCATAGATCGGGGTGGCTGATTTTTTCATCCAACCCACAATGACGCAGCTTTCCCCCTGCTGATCAAAGTAAACACATGCTTGACCTCCCACTGTGCAGGAGGGAAAGCTTCAAGACACAAAGGCAGAACAAAACCAGACGATGGAGCGGCTCCATACTCACAGCGTGCGCCGTAAGCTGATCGCCATGAGGCCAGCACCCGAGGTGGACGACTGGACGTCACAAGTTATATTCCCCCAGTTTTCATCGATTGTGCACAGTATGCGCAAACAGGTGCCTGACAAGAAATTACATGTGCGTGTTAGTAGGACCGACCACATGTCGTTTACAGCAGCTGACCTTTTAACGAGAGCTTTTTAGGAACACAGAGACTTATTGTTCTGCGAAAAGAACCCCTGAGTGAATTATTATCTAAGCCTTTATTCTAAAGTCTTAACCTTCAGGACAATTGTTTAATCCCCTTTATGGTAAAACATTTAACCAGAATCTAAGCAATTATACCAGAACAGAATAATAATGTGACAAATCTACTTTTCTGTCACTGAAGTAAAGAAGAAAGTGTTTTGTATGGTATGTGTTCATCTACAGCAGGACTGGACATGCTTCGAATTCCTAATACTTTTTTCAATCATCCTTTGGTGACTGAGTAAACTGAGCTTGGGGGGGTGTTAATGCTGAAAGCAACAAGAAGCGTGAATTAAATGCTGTACATCCAGCAGGACTTATGCATGCATTCAAAATGAGCAGAATTTGGTCAACAAGCCTCCGTAGCTCCATGCAGGTCTTTACCTTCTGTATTTATTTACCGCTGCTGAGACAAAAGCCTGGAAGGCCTCAGCTAATCACCATTGATTTAAATGCGTCACAGCGTCTCACGGATCGATGCAAACAAACAAATCCTCCTCACCTCCTGCCTTTCTCAATATTGCCTCACCTCCTTCTTCTTCACCCCCGCGCTGATCGTTGAGCGTTTCACAATTATGACTCACTTGAACTCGCCTCCATTCGCCGTTTAACCGTAACGACCTTTCTTGTCTCCCTGCTACGTTTCTAGTGGCTCATTTGAGGTTTTCACGCTGACTAATAAATAAGGACAAGGGAATCCTCGTGAGCAACTCTATCTAGTGAATGGATCAGAGCAGAAGACTCACATGGCTGCTCACCCTGATGAAGGGCTTGGAGGGACACCAGATGAAAGGCTATTAAAGTGTAATGAGGCCGCCGGGTTTAGCTTTTGGACAGGCTGTGTCATACTAACCCCACTGTTTGCGCAGATCAGTTGCTACTTGGGATCTCAAGTGTATCACTGCAACATCAATTGTAAATGGACGTATTTACGCCTGCGTTTCCACGTACTTGCTTGAACTCAAATATAAAATAGCAGGAGACGACCAGTAGCACCTGTGGCATGTTGTGAGCAGCATACAGCAGCATAAATTATACTAACCCCTAATGGGAGCAACCAACAAGCCTCGACAAGCTGATCAAAGCATTTCTCTTTTCTCTGGTACTGTATGTTTAACTACACTGTAATATGTCTGTGAGTACGTTGCCACGCACTTACCACCAGAGGGCTGTGGTGGATGTGATTCAGCTGCCAAGCTCCTGAAGCGGCAGCGTCGATGGTGTGGGAGGTCTGATTTAGAGCGGTTTGTCTCCGCTGCATGCGTGCCATCTCCCTCCGCAGTGAGGTGGGCTAAAGGTGAGTCACAGCACAGCTCGTCCTGCCAAGGGAGGTGCAGCACACCTGCCTGGAGAGAGGCTCCCTCCTCCAGGTCCAAACTGTGAGCACCTGCTCGTGGTGAGAGAAAGGCGTTTACAGAACACTGAATCATTCCGCCTCAAGTTTCTAAGAAATCTATGGCTTTGGTTTGTTTCTGTTCCTCAAAACCTTATGTTACATCAGTGGCTCGAGAACTTCTAGCACAAACACATCAGTGACCAAATACTGTAACATGTTATTGATTTGGGCTCAGATAAAGAATTTGTGCTGGTTAGACAGATGGTAGAAGAGTAGACGCCTGTTTTCACGTTGGCAGCTGCAGCTACATATGGAAAATCCCCACCACTATAAAGCAAAACATCTCTCAAGAACCCAAGTGTCCGCACTGGTATCGACACTGGTATTACGTGAGTTGCTTTGATAAAAATGTCGGTTCCTGCATGCAGGTGATGCCAGATGTTAAATTGTTTCCTTTTGTCTATGCAGAGTGTGACTGATTAGAAACTGTGTCATCAGTGTAAAAATGTATGCATATAAAAAATGAAAGAGGTCCATCACAGATCCTTGACATTACAGGCTCATGTCTAATAGCAAAATGAAATAAAGCTGGAGACCTTTCTATCACACGTCTGTATGTTGGCGTCCTACAAAGCTGAGAGGCCACATCTGGTGTGTTGGAGGTGGAACTCACCGTAAGACACCAAGATTAGGACCACCAACGCTACAGACTGGATCCTGTGGAAAAGGGAAGAGGGGGTGAGCATTATGTGGGTGTACAGAAACTAAAACGGACACTGGGTGAAACAGACAGGTGTTATGTGACATAGCACGGCTGGAAATAGGAGACAAAGCTGTCGTTTGCTTTTAAGATCACACATTTAGAAGCGATACGGATGCAGTTTCCTATTAAAGTCCTCAGTGAGGACGTTTTTGAGGAGTGGCTTGTGCAGGTTGCGCATGAATTAAAGAAATAACATTTCATGCCTGACAACAAAAGAATGAATCACCTTTGGTGGTGTGTGTGAAAATGGTTACAAAAGAGCAGGTGATATGGAGAAGCTGTTGGCCGCGTGTGTGGATGCCACTGAACAAACAACCCAGTGACTAGAAACTGTTCCACATTACAGTGGAAGAGCTGGACCAACGTCTCTACAGACGAAATGACTCACACGATGCAGACTCTCACTTGTGAGGAACTGTGACACAAGACCTTGGTCAGCAGTTTGCATTAACGGCGTGTGAGCGAAAAAGCGAGTGTCCAGGTTTGTACAGTACCACAACAACAGAAGCTCCTCCTGGGGCACACAGCCCATAATTCCTCTGACTCATAAACCCACAGAGTAACGGGGTTTCATGTTTAATACTGAAAAATTCAGCCTACTGTGCACAGCTAATAGAAGCATCACTGCATCTTTCTCTTATCCCTGTTCTGCATCTAAAAGCGAAATCTTTGCAAAATAATGCTTCCTGCCCACAAAGAACAAAAGGACTTTCACAGTTATCACAAGCTTCACAAATATCAGACAAGTGTTCTAAGACTCGAGAGCTCAACATCCGTCAACAAACTCCAATACTTACATTGTAGAGGTCATAGTGCGCGCATGGCCTGGCTGGAGCTAGTCTGGATGAATCTCACTGAGGAAAGACAAGAGACAAAAGAACATTCAGACACTTCGCAAAGTCCCTGCCACTGAGAAGACGCCTTTCGTAACAGAAATAAATGAACCTGAAGGAAAAAAGACTTATGATAATAACTTAAAACAGTAGTGCCAGTTTTCTAGTATCCACTTTGCATTCAAAGTGCTTTTTCACACGTCCTATTTCAGATGCAGATCTCCTGCGGATAAGAGCACGTCCCACTTCTCTCCTCTTGATATAGAACCTCCAAAGCTGTTCCTTATTCACAGCAAACAGGCATGTGTGCCGTGCAGCCAAAAAAGGGAATATAATCACGTCATTATCTTCTCTAGAGGTCATCAACATATGACAGAATCATTTCACAGCAGACCACGGTTCAACACCATTCCTCTAAAATCCAACCTTCTATTCTCCTCCTTCCCCTCTTCACTAAAAAACCCTTTCTTAAAACTGTATTATGTAAATACCTTGTGTTGTCCTGTGACTGACACTTCATTATAAAATGTGTTTCTGCTTGTGTTTGTACCAAACTAGCACAGCCAGGTAACAAATTAATACGTGACCACATCTATTAATTCATTGATATGCTAGAGCAAGACAAACACCCAGCATGCAGTGACAAACAGCACCGGCCTGAGTGTTCGTGCCAGGAACTGTGCATAATGGGGTGATCGTTTGGAAATAAATCTGTGTACATACGCGGGTCGCACAGAAGATCCAAACTCAAGTAACAAATAATTAAGCCTTGGGTGCAACGTAGTGTAATGAACACACAGACGACACAGTGCAGCATCTTATGTATTTAAACACATCTGTTCCCGTAGGTGTGAAAAATAAAGCTAATCGCTAATCAGCAGAACCTTCCAACCGTGGATCAAATAACCGGATGAAAACGCCTTTTTTGGCTAATGCACAAACTCAGTACCTGACAAATTAAAGATCACTGCCAACCAATGCTTACGGTGCCTCGGGTATTAACAGGATGCATGTCACGGTATGAACGTCATCACACCACCTCTGGCAAACACATCTTAGCAGGCATGAAAAAAATGTCACAATCATTTTGATATTATTGGCTTCTCCCCCCACACCCACTCTTACTTAAGGTTGGGTTGGGAAAGGAGTTACTTCCTAAAACTTAACCAAAGTTTTTTACCAGCTCCTGTTGGTTGTGTTTAACCACAATCCACATCCGCATAATCTTTGCTCCTCACTATCAGTTATTAAAAGTGTTATGAGTGCGTCAGTGGGAACCTGCGGATGAACTGTTGAAAAGGTCAAGAAGAGACCCCATGTCCAGCCCCGGCTCATTAGTGGAAAGTTAAGATAAGTAACCTTCCCTACAGTAGCCAGCACTGTGTGCATTTGTTTATATTTTGGTGTCATTTTTAATTTTGAACGAGTTTTGTTGAACCCCTTGAGAAATCTGGCAGCTGGGATGTCTAACTCTCCCCGTTGCGCACCACCCATCCTAAAAGGACCATTGTTTCTCACACTGCTGCTTCCTCGTCTTCTCTGGAAACAATAACTTCGATCGAGACATTAAACTATTTTCCACTTCTGGGAAATTCTGACCCTTGGCGTCCTGCAAAGACTCCACCTTGCCAGCTATTCATCCTGGAGTGAGTCACTCCGCGCCGGTGTCTAGTGCTGCTGGGGCACGTTTCCCTCCATCACCGCCTCCATCCTGACAGGGCGCGCACACATCGGCGCGAATGCCGCACGTGTCCAGGTGTAGTTTCCCTTGGAAACTTTTGTTCATTCCAACACCAACAAGTAGAATCAGGTCAACGTGATAAATGCGCAAGAGAATAAAAACTTTACGGATACGGCAGCATCACGCATTAAGCAGAAACGGTGACATGAGACAGTGACAAGGAAATAAAAACACATATCACGTGAAACAAAGTAGGTGAGCAATAACCCACCTCTGTGAGAAGGAGAAGAGGCATAATTAATAAAAGGAAACTACGTTCTTACATCGCTCCTGTTTCTGCGGATGATACACAGGTTTCCTAAAGTCCCGTTCAGAGTTGATCGAGACTAAAATCCTTGGTGGGGAGCAGAGGGAAGTGTCCGAGGCTGAGGCTGAGAGCAGCAGCAGTGAAGACGTCCAAACACACAGCAGCTCCCTCTCTCACGTACAACTTCACGTACAACCCCAGCTCGGCGTCAGGAGTGAAGGAAGGAGAGGGAGCGAGGAGGAGCGAAGAGAAGAGAGAGAGGGGGAGGGAGGAGGAGGAGGAGGAGGAGGAGGGAGCAGCTCCACCGTGTTGCGTTCAGGTACAGCTACGGGAATCCCATCACTTTCACGTGCAACAATCATCTGGTCGCTAATGTCACACAGCCAGCCCGCAGGAAGTGGCAAATGTCGTTGCCTACGCAGTGTCTATATGTAACAAGTACATTTCAATACAAACATCTCATGTATTTCAACGCCTCTATTAACACCTACGTATGCACCTGTCATCGACTACTTGTTTGCAAATGCCTTCAGCAAACGTGCGCAAAACTAACACAAAGTAGCAAAAACTACGGTGGCCCGTGGCTTCATTTTTCGAGTTTTCTGAAGGTTTTTTTTATCAAGTTAATTGATTTTACGGTAGATATAGATTATATTTGCAGATTTATATTTTACCTATGTGGTTATACAATCGAACTACAGATTACGATGCTTGTTGTAAAATAAAATGTTAATGTACCAGAAACTAGTTTCAGTTCGTCTGGCATAAATAAAAAGACTTTATTCTTTTCGCTTTGTGTTGGTGAAGACTCTGTTGACCAACCTTGTAGTCTAGTCCTCACAAGGTTTGTCATTTAATTGTAAGGATATGTTTTGAATTTCTGTGATTCTACCCATCCATCCACCCATTACTGTATTTATCATCCACCCGTCTATAGTCTCTTTCGCAAGGTCGTCTAACTGAAGGGCATGTGCTAGAAGCGCTTGGTGAGTGGATGTGGGGGTTGTTGGCCGGTCATGTCATGTGAAGTACACACAGTAAGACCGTTAAAGTCTTACAGGTCCTTTTAAAGCAGGAAGGACATGGTCCACTGTTTGTTTGTTCATCCAGTTTGTGAATGATCACATAAAAAAAAACAGTTTCAGCCACAGCCAAAACTTTTTCTCCCTACACACGCAAGTAAATCTCTGTGGACCAGCAACATCCTCTGCTGATTTGATTCTCAGGCATTTTTACTGTGAGTCTGCAGCTGTGCATGTGAATCTTATTATTTGGGTTGTCAAGCAACTGCTGCTAATTAATGAATAACTGTAGTCATAAATACAGAGTGAATACTTTAATTCAGTGCCCTACTAAATATTTATAGACAGACAGTTCATATTGTAAATATCTGTTGTGGGAGATTGTTCAGCTCAGAGCCACACACAGACTAATTTTCAGTGGTTTGACATTGCGGTGCTTAGATAAACAGTGCACGTCCCTCATTCAGGCTAAATGAGATAAAAATGTGCTGCAAATTATCAACGCCACTCCCATGTATCAACAACTGTACATGACGATAGGTTGCTGTCTTTGTGAAGATTAAATGCTTCAGTGTCCCCAGCATCTCTGTCTTCCCTTGTATTTCACTCCCTTGCTTGGGAAAAGTCTCTGACTTCTTGAGAACTAGAAGAAGTCAGTTTGTGCCCCTGGTGTAAAAACGTACCCAGGAGAGGATTGGAATTAGAAATGTACTTGGCCATGCCACTAAGTCAACATCAGCATTTTTGAAATGCAAACAGAAAGTGTAGTGAGTCAATTTAAATACTACGTGTCTGAGCAGAGCATTCTCAAAGAATGACTGTACTGTACAAGGACCAGCAGTTTCCAACATTTTTATTTTCCACACTGCATCAGTTGAAAAAACAAAATCCCATATGTTCCATTGCTGTAGTGTCCAGACATTTCCACAAACTGAACGATGACTGGATTGATGGTGGGAACCCAGGCTCAACAAAACATACTAACACCATCTCTATTTTTATCTTTTAGCGACAACCTTGCCTCCTGCCGAGCTTATTGCTTCAGAAATCAGTATATAAAGAATAGTGAGATTTGGGCTCAGATTATTAGATCATATTAGAAGTAGTTATGTCCAAACAATAAACTCTAGAAAAAGGTTTCAACACATTAATTAATTTGCTGCTCATCTAAGGCTGCATACCTTTGGATTATGTGAGGAAACCAGAGTAGATGGAGGAAACTCACACACTTACGGAAAGTCTACAATGGACACCAGTGACTTCAGACAAAGGCAAAGTTTCAAACCAGTTCTGTTGGAAGAGGCTGAAGTTAGATTAACATTAGGCAACGGGACCAGCCTTGAGGAAATAAAAGCAACTCACAGGTATAGTAGAACTGGTTTATGTGTGTGTGTGGGCGTCTGAGTGAGATAGGGCCCACAGTTGCCATCAACCTTTGTGACGTAGAAGGGATGCGTCACTTGCATCCGTTAGTGAGGGGGAGGAGATTATTCTGCAAGTTGATTTCCCTGATTTGCATCATGATGGAGGCACTTTTACGGCTCGCTGGTATTTATAGTGATAGATTTGGCTCGTTGTCAGCAGCTCAACTGTGTTCGGTCTCTGGATGCTGATCACAGATTTGGTTTCACAGACATTCAGACTCTCTCGGGGGGAGCAGAGAACAGTGGAAGGAAGACTGAGGGCCAATGTGTTTGTATCCACTGCTGCATTTGTTTTTGTTTTCGCCAACAATGACTGTGTAAATAGGATTTTGAGTAGAACGGATGCAGATGTTTGAGTGATATGTCTTTGCAATATTAGTAATATTGGGAAATCATGTCTAAAGAACAAACTGCAACTCATGCACTTCATTTAGAAACTAGTAAAAATTACTGGCAGGTTGGGAACTATTTGAATAGTGAAAACACATGTTGGCAGACTTATTCATATTTGGGGTCATCTTATTTATAACCTCAACATACAGACATGTTCTACAACACTGACGTGAAGCAGAAATAACTTTAGGTGTGTGGTTGGTGATCAAACATCAGTGATGAGGAAAAAATGTGAGCACAGGGCAAACGCTTCATAACAGCCTAGCAGTGGCTTCAAAATAAGGATGACATCATTCTCTCCAGTGATATCATCCCAACCTGTGGGCAAAGAGTGACATCATCTTCTTGGTATGTGCAACGGTACGTGTGGGGCAACAAATAAAACAAACAAAACTCATTGGGCCGCTGATAAAAGCAGCTTTGGCTCTGTTGAGTGTTTCTTCTATTGTTACCACCACAGAAGCATGAATTTGTTTTGTGCTGGTTGCTGCCCACAGATGCTTTATGGACAGTGCTGTGTAAACACTTTAGGCTCTTTAGATGTTTGGATTCATGTGTGTCTGATACCATCAATCCCGGATAACACCAAGAACTAGGAGCATTGTAATCTGTGCTAAAAACAAAAGCATCATATGTGTTATTATAATTCCACTATGATCTGACAGCAGACATCATCACATGGCAGTAGATGAGTGATGAGTTGGATGGTGTATTTCTAACAAACAGCCCCTGGTGCCAGTTTGAAGTGGGGAAGCCACTCGTGAAAAATTCATCAGATGCCGCTGCTGCAGAAAAATCTCACAGGGTGGGATAACATACCGAGACGATGATGTCATACTCCTGAACGGGTTAGAATGATGTCACCTCTGCATATATGATTCAGCTGCATTGTGATTCCCCTGTCAGCCCACTGCTTCGCATGTGAATGAAGCGCCTTCGATCACTGAAGGATGTAATGCAACATGATTTCACATAAGAAGATGGGGCCTTGTAGAGTTAAATCATTTCCACGGAGCAGAAGAAATGAGGGCGAGTGGAGGATCCCTGTTGGATCCATGCTTGGGAAGAATGCCTCTACTGGTCATTCTCCAAATGCACGCTGCAGTTTTAGCTCCTACGACAGAACACTTCTCACAAATGCTGGATCTCACGCTTCCTGTAACAGAACTCAGTGATATTTAATTAGATGCTCTTTGTAAATGTCCATGGTTTTAAACCTTACTGCCAATTTTCACACAGGCTCTCTGTTAGAACTGCGTAGATGCCAAAAGCCATTTAACACAATGTGGTGTGGTCATCAGTCTTATTTATTGATTTATTCACACATTCTGAGCAGGACTGTAATTAAACTTGCTATAACATATATATATATATATATATTATAATTAGCAATCCAGTTTCTCAGGATATAACCTGGACAAAAACCACCAGGACCAGTGAGGAGCTACAGTACTGATATCTGAAAGCTCAAAGTAGGTCACCCCCCTGGAACACATTCACTTCTGGGATGTCTGCATGACCGAGGCCAGACGGTGGGAAAGGTCAGGATTCTGTGTGCAGAACAACACCGAGCTGGTTAAGCACCTGATGCCTCGAAGTTTTACTAACAAGGACAAACACACAGGTTCTGGTAACAGCTGGGCAGGATGTGACAGGTTTGAAACCGGGCCTGATGCAGCCCTGGCCGCTCTGTTATTGTTCCACAGTGGAGACCTTTAGTTGTGGTTTACCTATCAGGCCCTTTTCATCTCCTATATCTGTGTTTTGCAGTTAAAGCATGTGTGTTTCTTTTGCATTTCCAGTACATGTGCCGTTATACTCCGTTAGCGGAAGGCCCATGAACTAGACATTCTTATTTCCATTGGCATGATGCCCAGGGTGGTGCTATAATTAGCCGTTAGTGAGAAATGACACTACAGAAACAACAAGTCCCACACAGACACCTCTGGCTGCTCCTGAAAGTTCTCTTGTCTCACTCTCTGTTTTCTGTCTGTCAGGACATAACTGAGACAGAGCGAGCGACAGTGCATGTATTACGTAGCCAAATCCAC
This sequence comes from Macropodus opercularis, assembly GCA_030770545.1. Taxonomy (NCBI): domain Eukaryota; kingdom Metazoa; phylum Chordata; class Actinopteri; order Anabantiformes; family Osphronemidae; genus Macropodus; species Macropodus opercularis. Next base: position 7,666,704 of record CM061092.1, read on the forward strand.
ATTTGGATGCACATCTGGACAGATGCTTTTCAAGTGCTCGTCCACCCTGAGCCCGTTTCTGCTGTGGCCCACTGCTGCTCCCCGCTGCATCTCCTATGGTTAAGTACACCTGAACATTAAAAACAGAAGACGCCTGGTATTTTCACGAGTTTTCCTACCGTTCATGAATTAACAGACGGGTTTCTAGTGCAAAGCAACATGAAACAGAACCTGCCAAACATCAAGGTGTCACGTGAGAGGCGAGACAGAGACTAAATGAGAAACAGCAGCAGCCCCATTTTAGCCTTATTCCACAAGCTTCGCCTGTGTGTCGCAATATAGCTGGAGCAGGAGTGAGGTCATGTGTGCACTCATGTCGTAATAAGCCCACCCCAGTGTGTGTGTGTGTGTGTGTGTGCGTGTGTGTGTGTGAGAGCTAATAGATTTAAATCATATTAGGGCTAAAACAGTTGACTGGAAAACACAAAGAGCCTGTTGGTGAACACATCATGCAAACAACGTGCTTTAGTGCCAGATGTGAGTAGATAACATCTGGCAGTGACACCAGCTAGGCCCAAACAAAAAGCAGGGCGGTTCTCAGCATCCAAGACCAAAGTAAAGAGCCTGAGGGATGGGATCAGCGCTTCTTATTCACCCTGTGGTTCTTGCTTTGTTTTCCAGCTCTCTCCGTCTTACGCATGCTCTGTCATAAACACATATCTGTGCACAGTCTGCAGCAGCGTGTCTGGTGCTGTGATGAAATGACTGCACAGTGTGTTACTTCTCTGTGCTGTCATAACCACATCATCAAAGAGTAATGGAGTCCCTCATAAAACCACAATCGCTGCCTCGCCCACGGACACAATGTGCACCTTGTTTCTGCACATCTACTTCCATGCACATGTCACATTTTTCACACAAACTATGTTATAAACTCGAACCTTGAGAGACGAGCCGGGTTTAATGGCAGAGCCTCTCTTCTTTCCATCCCCCTGAGCAGAAAACAGACACGGAGGCGACTAGCGACTGAAGCTAAAAGGGAGAAAGTGCTGAGGTGTCTCAACGCCGAGCTTGTGCGTCATCAGATTTTATTATCTAAAACTTAGTGAGCCATCCTCATCCACCCAGCACAATAAAGTAACAGCAATGGAACCAAGAGATGGAGGCTGAGTGACTGGTGGTACTGCTGTCATGATACACTTCTCTCACTTGAATCTATTTAATCTGTTTTTAATTTAGAGATTTGTAGGAGTAACAAGTAAAGCACAGATCAATCTGTAACAAACAAACTGTTCCGCGGACAAATATGTTTCTACATGTTTCATAGATGAAAGTCTGTAACAGCACACACTTCCAGCTAGTCTGGAGAAATGTGAGGCTCTGGGGGGTCTCACTCAGTGACCCTGACTACTCACCATCTCCTGAACTCCTGCTGCATTATCCAACACCACAACATCTGGTTTTGAAATGTTTTTTTAAAAGTTGAGTAGCTGAGTCTCGCATTTTTACATAATGCCCCCAATTCCTCGACCACACAATTGTGTCTATGTGCAGGGTGATGTTTTTATTCAGAGCTCACTCACGCTACAGCAGTGCATCAGTCAAACAGCAGCCAATAACAACCAGATGACTTTCTCCTTGAGTCATCCCTCGTTGTCTACCTTAACGTCTCTCAGCATCCTCTCAGCAGTGGAGGGCGCATCTGTCTGTCACCCTGAGGGACTCAAACGCTCTCCTATTCTAGATAAAAGCGCAGACTGTGCTGGTGTACACTAAAGCAATGTTTCTGTGAATGAAAGCAGCAACAGACGGAATCAGGTTTGAGACGTTCCTTTGGAGTCTTAATGTTTCTTTTAATCAAACAGCTTGTGTACAGCAGCAGCAGCAGCTGATGGTTAATACTTTTTCCACTCTTGTTTTTTTCCTCTGTCTATTCCTGCCACGTTGATGGTTCCTGACCTTTCGCTGGGCCTACACAGATGCAGCACTCTGCAGAAATCTGTGTGTTTGCATGTGAAAATGGGGTGCACTCACGGAGTGTTTTATTGTATGTTCTATAATCAAGCAGGTTATCAGAAAAAAATGAAAATCAGCAGGCAATGAGAGGAACAGCGATGAGTGGATTAATGTCCACGTACAAGTAAACAATAATACTGCCAGCGATAATGACATAAAATGGAAAAGACTGGAGAGAAATGAACCATATTGGAGAATTTCATTTCACTGAAAGGTCGTAATATTTACTAATACATCTGCAAAGACTCGGGTTTTCCTAGAATACTGCCATAACTTCCATACACACAAACACTTTTGCTATTATTATTATTATCATCAAAACTACAAAACAAGCTGAGGTAAAGTGGTTTGTTGACAGACTCAGCTCCAGAACACTTTGGGTCACAACGTGCTTATGAGCCTGCAGATGGAGCAGCAACAAACCCGGTGTTTCAGGGAAGGACAAACACAGCAACAGAGAGGGAGGAGGTTGAAAGTGGCAAATTGCACAAAGGCACGACATATGGCTTGTTGAGGTTCATGTAAACCTTAAATTGTATTGTGTAAAACCTGAAACATGAGCCACTGTGATATTAAATGAGGTTTAGCTCCAGTGGGTTGAAGAACTTAAGGTCTCCTCATACCAGCATCTTCATTTGAATTTCTGTATATCTATTTAGCGTCTGTATTCTGTGGGACGTTCTGACTCTACCGTAGCTTCTACTTTCTGAAGGTTTGCCATATGTAGGAGCCATTATTTCTTTTGATGTATTTATTGGTTTTGATTTAAGGTTAAGGTTAATGGTGTATTTGCACTTCCTGTCTGGTGGCATGGCGAGCCTATCACCTCTAGGCCAGGAGGATATATATAGGTGGTGTGGCCACCGTCCGGTAACGGGAGGTCATACAGTTTTGTACCGCTTTAAGTTGCAGGCGCTATCTTAGGCATTGGACCCATAACCTCATGGTACCTTTTACATTTCTTTTCTGATTATTCATTTGTTTCGTTTGATCAATGATTAATTTCATCTACTTTGTACAACAATAAAATAAACGAAATATCATGGAACACCATCGACGCCTGGACAATTAATTGAAGCGCGTTCGAACAAGACTCCCCGTTCAAAAAGAGGCGACTAAAAGAAGGTCGGATAGTCGCCATAACAAAGTACAAAACTAGACCTGATGAGGAAGGAGCCGTCATTCATCATTCATTCATCTGCAGTCGTTTTCTGAGGATAACTACTCCCTAAGGTATGGAGCAGGAAGCATGGAAGCCTGGGGCCGCGAGTCCAGTCGGCATCAGGAAATGTGGAGCGGCGTCGCGACCCGCAGAGTTTTTCTAGGAGCTAAAAACAACTACGGACAATCATGGTACGACTTTCATTCATAACATTTCGATTGATTGTTTCATTCATATATTAAGAAGCGGAAAGCCACACATGGTGGCGTGTGAATGCGTGTGTTACGCAACAGGCTGAAGCGTCTGAGGCTCAGGCCGCTAATCACAAGACGGCACAATATCATTATTGACTATAATATGAATAAATGGATTCAAACAGTGAAGCCGAGGCCGTTGTCGGTCAACAAGGAAAGAGGCAGAGGAAGTATACACTGAAGGGAACCACCTTCGCCATCGAAAGGCTTCAAAAGGAACGAAATGAGGTTTTCAAAAAGGCAAATAACATAAAAAGAGCCATTATACAGCTCTGGTCAACCGACACAAGCCCATCTGCTGTCATACAATATTTGAAGGAGTTTAATATGTCATGCGAAAATGCTTCCTCCTTACACAACACTTTATTAACTGAATTCCCTTTACGGGAGGATGAACGAAGAAAGCAAGACGCATGGTTCCAGGATAAGTGCGCCGCAAACGACGCTTTTGTAAATGAAGTGCGCGCTTGGTTAAGTGAAAACGGAATGGAAACGAATGACCAAGATCTGGATGTTAACATTAACGTTGCATCGAATGAAGGTGGCTTGGACGATCATTGTTTAAAACCAGGAGACAGCGCGTCAAACTTATCCAGTAAGCGCTCGAGTCAACGCAGCCACTCGTCCGGATCTTGCACTTCAGCTCGAAAATTAGCTGCGGCAGAGAAAGCAGCTCTGATGGAGAAAGCTGCCGCGTTGAAAAGGAGACACGAGCTGGAGGAACAAGAGGAAAAAATACGGAAACAAAAGGAACAGTTGGAATTAAACGCTCAAATAGCTGCCGCAGCAGCAAGACTTTCAGTGTTGGAGGACAGCGATGCGGGGGAATATTCAGGCTCAGATGGAATGAACTCTTACGTGAGTAAAGGACTTAAAGAAAAAAGGACGGACATTAATCCACTGGTAAAGGAGTTTGGGGAGAAAGAGCCCAAACTCGTTGATGCTGCTCAGCCGAGCTTAAAGGCAGTTTCTACGTCTGCATCAGATGTGAAACCTAAACCATATCACAACCACAGGTTACGCTTCCAATCCCAATCACCGCATCATCAGCAGGACGAAATAAAGGACGTCACTGTCAAAACCGATTTACAGTCGAAGGATAAACCAACTATATTAAGTCATCATTCCCTGTCGAACGCAAACGCTTCTATTCAGTCAGCTCCACGTCATCAGCAGAAACATTCTACTACACAGGCTGCACCTGTCGTGGACAATAATGCAATTTGTACCATCATGCAAAAGCAAAATGAAATTACATCGATGTTGGTGCAGCAACAGTTGGCAGCCGCTCTACCCCAGCGAGAGGTCCCCGTGTTCGATGGCAACCCATTACATTGTATTTCCTTCTTGAGAGCCTTTGAACACTGCGTGGAGGAGAAGACCAGCAACTATCAGGACTGTTTATATTTCCTTGAACAGTATACCAGAGGGCAACCGAGGGAGCTGGTGAGAAGCTGTATGTATATGTCACCACAGCAGGGATACCAAAGGGCTAAAGGACTTCTACTGGAGCACTTTGGAAATGAACATCAAATATCTACAGCATACTTGGACAAGGTTATGGCTTGGCCAGTGATCAAATCTGAGGATATTCCAGCTCTGCAAGACTTTTCTCTGTTTTTAAGGCGATGTTGTAATGCTATGTCAGAAACCCAGTACATGGAAGAGTTAAACGTGCCATCTTATATGAAGCAAGTGATCATGAAGTGGCCTTATAAGTTGCGTGAAAGGTGGAGAGTTGCAGCCTGCGAGCTACAGGAACGGCGAGGCTTCAGAGCAACTTTTAACGACATGGTCAACTTTCTGGAGCATCAAGTTAAAATCTTGTCTCATCCTCTGTTTGGAGACATTTCTGACGTAAGATCAAATCCCGTAATAAAGCGCGGAACATGGAATAAAGGCCAGCCAAAGTCCCATATCAAAGGTAGCACCTTTGTTACATCAACAGCCAGTGAACATCCCACAACCTATCCACCTATTACACAGCAGCAATGGAGACAGCCAGCTACTACTAAAGGTTCGACCTCAGCAGCCTGTCCTTACTGTGAGCAGACCCATTTCATATTGAAGTGTCCAAACCTCAACAGGATTTCTCATAGGGAGAAAATTGAATTCCTAAAAGGAAAGGGAATATGTTTTGGATGCTTAAGGGTCGGCCATATGAGTAAGGAATGCAGGAGTCGTCTCGTATGTGACAAGTGCAACCTGGAACATCCTACTGTTCTTCATTTAGACAACAAAGACCAGGTTAGAGCACAGAATACTATCAATAGAATCAATAGTGCGTTTGTGACCCACAAGGCCGGTGCTCATAATGGGGCCGGAGACCAGGACTGTACTCTCTCTGTTATTCCTGTTCAAATAAAATCCAAGAAAGGACATAAGGTGTTGCAAACGTATGCATTCTTAGATCCTGGAAGTTCTGCTACGTTCATCACGGAGGGGCTTATGAAACAGCTTAACCTCCAAGGCATGAAGTGTAGCATCTTGCTTCGCACTATGGGCCAAGAAAGGCTGGTCCACAGCTATCAGGTCAGAGGTCTGGAAGTCGCCGGATTGGACGAGAACACCTTTCTGGAGCTCCCAGAAGCTTATTCACAGGAAGCCATCCCAGTGTCAAAAAACAGCATTCCACGTCAGAAGGACATTGAAAGGTGGGAATACTTTAATAACATTAAGATTGCAGAATTGGACTGTGACGTGCAGCTTTTAATTGGAACTAATGCACATCACCTCATGGAACCATGGGAGATTATTAATAGTCAACGCAACGGTCCATACGCCGTGAGGACCCGGTTAGGATGGGTTTTAAACGGACCTTTAAGGGGCAGTCAAAGGAGTTGTTCGACTGTTTATGCTAATAGGATTTCTGTTGCCAAATTGGAGGAACTATTAATATCACAGTACAATCAGGACTTCAGTGAGAAAACACTGGAAGAGGTGCATGAAATGTCAGTTGAGGACAAGAGATTCATGGAGATATTGGAAGGATCAGCTTGTGTGCTGGATGGGCATTACTGCTTGGATTTGCCATTTAAAAGGGACAACGTAAGCATGCCAAACAATCGGAGGATTGTGGAACAGCGTATTCACAGCCTTAAAAGAAGATTTGAGAGGGACAAGGCCTATAAGGAGGAGTATACAGCATTCGTCGCAGACCTCATTAAAAGCGGTTACGCAGAAGTGGTGCCGCATCAACAGCTGGAAACCAAACGTGGAAAGGTGTGGTACCTCCCCCATCACGGCGTCTACCATCCAAGGAAGAAGACATTGCGAGTGGTTTTTGACTGTGGAGCAAGCTACGAAGGAACATCATTGAATAGCCAGCTGTTACAGGGGCCCGACCTCACTAACTCTCTTTTCGGCGTACTGACCAGATTCAGGGAGGAGAATGTTGCTCTGATGGCAGATGTACAGGCTATGTTCCATCAAGTAAAGGTATCAAAGGATCATGTGGATTTTCTTCGCTTCTTGTGGTGGCCTGCAGGAGACACGTCAGTCAGCCCAGTGGAGCACCGCATGACAGTTCACCTTTTTGGAGCAGTTTCTTCTGCAAGCTGTGCTAACTACGCTCTGAGAAGGACAGCAGTAGATCACATGGACACTTACGATAAACTTGTGACTGATACTGTTTATCATAACTTTTATGTGGATGATTGTCTTAAGTCTGTAGCTACAGAACAATCAGCGATTAAGTTGGCAGAAAATCTGACTGATTTGTGTTCAAAAGGAGGATTTAAGCTATTGAAGTGGATGAGCAACAGCAGGGCGGTGCTGTCATCCATCCCCGAAGTAAGGCGTTCACAACCGATCAGGCAGCTTCACCTGCAACGAGACAGTCTACCCGTGGAGAAGGCTTTAGGTTTGAGCTGGTGCGCAGAAAGTGACGCTTTTATTTTTCAGTTATCCGTGGAAAGAAAGCTTCACACTAGACGCGGTATTTTGTCAATGGTCAGCTCTATTTATGATCCATTGGGTTTTCTCGCTCCATTCACTTTGTTACCAAAACTGCTACTACAGGAAATGTGCAGGCAGAGACTGTCCTGGGACGATCCTGTTCCCCAGCTAATGTTGCAGCAATGGACGACTTGGATCCACGACCTGGAGAAGATATCAGAGCTTAAAGTGTCCCGCTGTATCAAGCCCAGTAGCTTTCACGGACCTTTCCAGGCTCAGCTGCATCATTTTGCAGATGCTAGCGAACACGGATACGGTACAGTGTCTTATTTAAGGCTGGAGAATGAGAAAGGAAACGTGCATCTAGCTTTTATGATGGGTAAAGCCAGAGTAGCACCGTTAAAGCAAACAACAATTCCCCGCCTTGAACTTACTGCCGCTGTTCTAGCTGTGAAGGTAGATAGAATGTTGCGAAAGGAACTGTTACTTAAGCTAAACAACTCGTGTTTCTGGACAGACAGTCAGACGCTGCTAAAATATATCAACAATCAGAGCAAACGATTTTACACTTTTGTTGCAAATAGGGTAGCAGCAATAAGAGAGGCAACAGACACATCTCAGTGGAGGTACATTTGTTCTAAATCCAATCCAGCCGACGAAGCATCTAGAGGACTTACTGCAGATGTTTTCTTGACCCGTGAGAGGTGGATCAAAGGCCCAGATTTTCTCACAAGACCCGAGCAACATTGGCCAGCGACACTGGAAATACAGCCTGTTTCTCCTAAGGACCCAGAAGTGAAAAGAGATGTTGTGGTGAACATTATCAGCACAAAGAGTGAGGATCCCATTACTGAACTTATTCATTATTTTTCAAGCTGGATAAGACTGAAAACGTCAATCGCTTGGCTGCTGAAGTTTAAGGATATTTTACTAGGTCTAAGTAGAAAAAGGAAACAACTGATGACTGGGCATCCCGCCTCCGTTCCCCCTCTCACTCCCAAGGAAATCGAGAAGGAGATGAAAAGGGCCAGGAACGACATTTGTAGGCAGAGGCTATCAGTAAGTGATCTCTCCAAAGCGGAAGTTATTATCATTTCCTATAGTCAACACATAAGATTCAAAGAAGAGATCGATTTCTTGCAAAGAGGAGGAACCTCTGTTAGAAAGAGGAGCGACACCTACAAACTTGATCCAGTTTTGAAGGACGGTTTATTAAGAGTAGGTGGAAGACTGAGTCGTTCATCTTTACCTGAAGAGCAGAAGCATCCTGTTATTCTCTCCAAGGATCAGCATGTTTCCAAGCTTATTTTGCAGCATATACACCAGCAGCTTGGACATGCGGGAAGAAACCATATGCTCTCCACCCTCAGGAAGAAGTATTGGATTACTAACGCTAACGCAGCCTGTAGGAGGATCATCTCTGAGTGTTCCGTCTGCAGACGTCACAGGGGACAACCATCTGAGCAGAAAATGGCAGATATGCCAAAGGAACGCATCTGCCCAGATCTGCCACCTTTTACCAACGTAGGCGTGGACTATTTTGGACCTATAGAGGTAAAACGAGGACGTGTAATGGTGAAAAGATACGGAGTAATCTTCACATGTATGGCAAGTAGAGCTGTGCACCTGGAAGTGGCACATTCACTAACCACTGACTCATGCATCAATGCAATAAGACGTTTTATATGTCGTAGGGGCGAAGTGCGCCAGATGAGATCAGACAACGGCACAAACTTTGTTGGTGCAGAGCGAGAGCTGAGAGAGGCTTTCGTAGCGGTTGATCATAATAAAATCCACCAGGTTCTATTGCAGAAGGAAGTCGATTGGATCTTTAACCCTCCGGCTGCATCACATCATGGCGGTGTCTGGGAGCGTCTCATCCGAATGGTTCGCAAGGTGTTGTTTTCTGTTTTAAAACAACAATCCGTGGACGACGAAAGTTTACAAACCATTCTGTGTGAAGCTGAGGCTATTCTCAACGATCGCCCAATAACCAAGGTTTCAAATGATGTAAACGACTTGGAGGCCCTTACTCCAAACCACATCCTTCTACTCAAAAGAAAGCCTTTCCTTGCTCCTGGTGTCTTTGAAGAAAAGGATTGTTACGTGAGAAGACGGTGGAGGCACGTTCAGTATCTTGCAGACCTATTCTGGAAGAGATGGATAAAAGAATACCTGCCACTGCTGCAGGAAAGACAAAAGTGGTCCAAGCCTCGAAGAAGCTTTGTGGTTGGTGATGTTGTCGTGGTCGTGGATCATACTGCTCCTCGTGGTTCTTGGATCCTGGGAAGGGTTATGAACGTTTACCCTGATAAAAATGGACTTGTGCGTGCCGTGCAGTTGAAGACGAAGACGGGACAATTGGAGAGACCCATCTCAAAAATCTTTCTTTTGCAAGAAGCAGTTTAATTTGTATGAAATTTCATGATGCTGCATGTTTTTTGGCTCCTTTGATTTGAATTGTGCTGTTTACACAATTGGGGCCGGTGTGTAGGAGCCATTATTTCTTTTGATGTATTTATTGGTTTTGATTTAAGGTTAAGGTTAATGGTGTATTTGCACTTCCTGTCTGGTGGCATGGCGAGCCTATCACCTCTAGGCCAGGAGGATATATATAGGTGGTGTGGCCACCGTCCGGTAACGGGAGGTCATACAGTTTTGTACCGCTTTAAGTTGCAGGCGCTATCTTAGGCATTGGACCCATAACCTCATGGTACCTTTTACATTTCTTTTCTGATTATTCATTTGTTTCGTTTGATCAATGATTAATTTCATCTACTTTGTACAACAATAAAATAAACGAAATATCATGGAACACCATCGACGCCTGGACAATTAATTGAAGCGCGTTCGAACAAGACTCCCCGTTCAAAAAGAGGCGACTAAAAGAAGGTCGGATAGTCGCCATAACACCATAATATTCTGCTTTATTGCTCAAGGCATCAAATATTGACGTGTCTGGTTTAATATTGCTGTGCATCACTAAAGGGTCACAGCATCACTAAAACATGACCACATTTCAGTCAATAAATAATGTTGTTGGAGATAAAAGAATAATACTGACAGTGTAGAAACGGTGAAGCTCCTGCATCTAAACGTGATGCAAGACAATCATGACAGCTTCAGAACTTCTGGGCAGGTTCTGTTGGCTCTGAGTTATGTGTTTAATCTACAGTGTTTGGGCTGAGGTGTGTATTGGGCTGTAAGTGTGTCCAGAATGCCAAATGCCCTGTTGTAAACATATCAAGAAGAAAAGCTACACACAACTAAAACGCTGCCTGGTTCAACTGGAATAGCACAGGGCTAAAAAAAAAAACCCCACGCGTTTAGCTCCTGTGTAAATTCAGCAGGTCCAACTGAGCAAACAGTGCTGCACGGAAGCCCCTCATCACCATGGAGACCTCTGTGACCCAATGGTCCATCATTAGCTAAATGACCAGGACTCTTAGCTCTAACACACACTGAAAAACAGGAGTCTGAACGTCTGAGCATCTGGTGCTGGACTTCGATTGAAGCTGCTCTGGTCAACTTTCGCCGGAGGCTCAGCTGAAATGTCTTTCTGACTAAAGCACCTGATGTCAGCGCCTGCATGGTCACAGGTGCAGTTTTGTTGCTGAAAAAAAAATATTTCGATTCAAGGTTTTATTAAAAGCTGTAAAATATCTGTGTTTAAAGATTAACATTAAATTTTCAGGATGTCTATTCAAACGAAATCATAAAGTGGCAGTTTTACCAGGTTCTGACTATAGACCGACTGAGGTTCTGTGGTTCCCTGTAGTACTGCCTTATTAAAATTTTAAGGGACAAATGTTGAAGTGGAGGCTCAATGTTAAGAGACGTGGCAATTTATGATAACAATGAGAGTAGGATTTATTATTAGAGGAAGAACCTAAGTGAAGATGGAGACTGAGGAGAGACGTTAAAGCCTATGCATGTGCAGCTGGCCATGATTTCCCTGTGAGTTAAGGTGAGAGTCAGAGCAAGCAGCCTGTGTAGGGTGGCATTCATCACGCAGTGTTTGTTCCATGTGATAGAAAATGAAATGACTCACCAATCGCTCCACACCAGCAGATCTCCAGAAGCACAACGTGGAAAATGAAGCTTTCAGCTGATATCCTCAGGGAAGACTGGGAAGGGACATGTTGAAGTCCCACAGACAGACAGCTTTATGTGGAGCAGTGTGTCTCCGGGCATACGGGCTATTTCTGATGCCTGGTGTCAGGATACAACACGCACAGGCCAGCGTGTGCACGTATGTCTGGCCTGGGCCTATATCTACAGGTGTGTGTATGGCTTGGATAAAAGTCGTCTCTGCTGCTGGAGGTGCATGCACAGAGGGATTTCAATGGCACAATGACAAACCCACCACCTGTCACTTGTCCCTTGCAAATGTCCATCCACTTGAGCTACAAAGGGGTTTTTAGTGTGTGTGTGTCTGTTCGTGTGCAATGTATGTGAGCAGTGATATGTGATCCTTTAATTCCTCTGACGCACTCCAGCCAACAGCAGCCTTCAGGGTGCAATTCCACGGTATTTACAGCAGCCCTCTCCCTGACCCACAGTGATCCTGATCTGAATGCAGCTCAGCTTTATCAGTGAAATCAGCACATTACACTGCTTCAAGTAAAAAACACCCAGTGTCCAGGCACGAAGCATCCAACAGGTTTTTGATTTGTTTGACTTGCAGCTATTGCTTTGGTTGTTTTTATTAATGTTGCCTAACCATCCACTCCAGAAGCTGCCAAGTAAAACCTTCACTGATGTAATAATCAAATCATCCCCAGAGAAGCAATAACAGAGCATCGCAATGGCAACACACCCTGACAACAGCCTGACTGTTTTAGCTTTATTCCTGTAAAACGCATTAGTACAATATTCTATTGTCATGTTCCATCACAGCTGCAGTTTCACATTGGCCATGTCTGTGGCAAGGCCAAAGGGGAGGGTACTATTTAAAACCTGCCAGTAAGATAATAGAGCAGCAACATCAACCCAGGATAATAATAATAATAATAATAATGAATTAAACCATAGACCTCTGAGGGCATACTGTACATTTTGTTACTTTTCGTAAAGACATGAGAGCAGGAAATGCTCACGCTGCCGAGACTTGACAAGCCATTTTTTCTCATATACATACACGCCCAAGCCACAGACATGTCCGTTATTTGTATTGCGTCATAACTCTGAGTAAAATGTGTCCTTTTATCAAGTCGCAGCATGCAGTGAATGGAGTTTGCTGTAGTAGTAAAAGATGTGTCCAACATATCACAGCTGTAGTAAAAGCAACGTTGGATTATCTGTTATCTGTAATCAACTTCATTACAAAGTCTCTTGTTCTGGTAGCTGACAACTATTATTTCCGCTCACTCCAGTCTGCTGCTGTATTATATCAACCAGTGCAATCTATAGCAGTTAAATACTGCAGCTGTGTACTGACATTTTGGCCTGTTGTGTTTTTGTTTCACACACAGTCACAGGACGCGCCAGGAGGTCGTTTACAAGGACACCACTGACTTTAGGTTCCAGGGCTTTGTGGGAAATGAACTGTACTGCTTGCCACAGTGAGCATTTATTCACTTTACTCCTTCTCTGGGGCATGAAAACAGTGTTGTCGTGGTTAAACGCCATGTGTCATTTTGTAATAGTGAGGGAATCCCAAACGTATTTAATACAAGGTAAATTCTCCCTCATGAGAGCAGTCAGTCCTAAGCTGTAAGTCAGACCATTACTATTCTGGCTGTAGAAATGAAGTTCAATGAATGTCCTTTCAGGGAGCAGAACAGAACAGAAAGTCATGTAGTTACGCCAGCTACGCCTGAAGGCACTGGTCTTCAAAAATCACTTCTTTTCAATGTCAAGGTATCTAACGCAATCTAACCAAGATTCTGTCAGGAAAATATGAGATGCAGACGCAGACTACTAACAAAAACGGAGAATTTTCTAATCTTGGTGACTCTATTCCAACCACGGTCCAAACAAATGTGCGACTGTGTGGTCACAACCATCAAGCGTCTCCAATTGTACTGAAGCAAGTCCTGCAGTCTCCCGTCATTATTAGTGTTTCCCTGCTCATTAAGCCCACATTTACTCACAGCGACGACCTTTTCACTTTGTGGTACCATCCGTGACATCTACGTACTGCACTGTTCCTGCTGGTGTCACGATGTTTGTTTGAAACTTTGTCTGTCTGTGACATCTGGATGAGACGTGCGCCTAACGGAGTAGGATATCATGAGAAACAAACCATCAGCCTGTGCTAATGGTCGACATCCATCAAGGCTGAATCTCTGTGCGGAAGTGCGTCAGTGCAGTCAGATGACCTAACTGGAGGCGGGACTAAGTGAAACGCACAGTATTAACCATATTCTACAATGAATCACTGACTGAGGTTTTCAATAACAAAATTTCCTTCTGGATACGCACACACTGACGCTGCAGCCGCGTTTTCCTGGATCTTAAACCCGAGGGATAACGAAGCAGCCTTCTAATTGTAGTATTACCCCATAATAGCGTCAGTGAATAGTGTCATTGTGATGCAGCATATTGTTATAGTTTGTGTCTATTGTCATCAGACCTGCTGCATCACCACCAGTAGAAAGTGATCATCTGATGAAATCCGAGTTTATTTAGTTTCGGGTCCTGCGCTGGTAAAATAAGTCCAATGTTTTGTGACTATGTTCTTGTTTCGCAACTCATAAACACAAATGAATGAATAAATGTCTGAGCTTTGTCATTTTTGACCTGAAAGATAATTCGTGTTTTTTAATTGTCACATTAACACTGGCGTGATGTTGTTACTTTCACCCATTTTTAATTTATATTCCCATAGTGTTTTTGGAGTGGGACACGTGTCATTTAAAGCGGCGATCTTGTAGCTCCTGTGTTGTTTGCTGCTGCCCTCTTGTGTTCAAGATACAGAACATCACTAGCGTTTATTTTGTGACAGAGCGAACCCAGGTCGTCTCCGTACAGTTGTCAAATTCAGCAACAATTATTAAAGCTCAGTGGGAAAAGAGACACACAGGCCTAATCAGTTCTGCCCCCTTTAATGTTTCCTGCTCACTAGTTGTGCACTGCACTGATTATACTGTATACATCCTGTAATGGAAGCCAGGACTGGAAAGGAAACACATGAACAGACTTTTTACACAGTTTAGTAATACTTGAAGAGCAGACAGGCAAACACAGTAACATCCAGTACTCTGTATCCAAATCTGATCCCATACATACCACAACTTCAAACAACACACATCCACTGACTACAATATAAAAGTGCGCTTTTCTAACATAGCTGAAACTGAGTATTCAGTCAGCGAAGGAACGGACTGGGGTTATTTCACACGCAGGGCCTTAGTGTATAGACAGCACAGAAGCGTATTCTGTGCTACATACGTCCAGTAGCTGGGAAATCACCACCAGAGAAAGCAGTCGACCCCGGATCAGAAGTGTTCGTCCAGAGTCAGTTTAGAAGGGGACACATTTTTCTGCTGTCTGCTTTGAGCCACCCAGGTTCCCGAAACGAAAAAGAAACATCACTCGTTCTCTTTCCAGTGGCCAGTATTCACTCAAAATCCTGAGCAGATGAGCAAACTGAACGGACGACAAAAACGGAAGAGCCTCAGCCGTCACGTAACTCTCCAAAGACAGATGAATGGCATGGAAACAGTGACTAAAACCAGCACTTTAGTAAACACATGCTCATATTGGTTGGGTTCAGCGTCTACATAACACAGTAGAGCTTCACTTATTACACGAAGCTGAACGATGAAGATGTTTTGAAATTGCTTCAGTTTGTGACTGATATTAATCAATATTTTGCTTTTGAAAATGATTAACAACTACTTTTTATATAAGCAATGTTGAGACTGAATTGACCAGTGACTAGAATAATAAAATTACACAGACTGATCTTGTGTTTATCAAGTACTACAATCAACACCTGCAACAGATCCACCAGCTGAGCCAAGGCCGACATGCTGAGCTATGTGTACTGCACCCTTTTTTGCTATGAACAATCTGATATCACTTCTCCAAAGCTGCATTATGCAATATGATTAGAAATAAAAGTGTCAGTGCGGGGACAGAAATGTCTCACAAATGTAAACAAAAGAAAATCAAGTAGTCCAAGGAATAAAAAAAAGCTTGCAAATCGATGTGATGGCATCAGATTATGGGATGATGTAAGTGACGTCAGTAGTTTGAGTTGTGTGACATACAGATATGCACTGTAACAAACTCACATATTTGACATATCATTGTATGACAGTATTTCCATGAGTGTAAGATCCAACAGCAACAAGTTAGCATGTAGCTGCTGTAGAGTATAAAAATATTGCAGAATATAAAAGGCTATACACGCAAACTGTGATTCACCTGTTTTCTCCCTTGCCAACCGTTTGCCAAGGAGGATTTCAAGATAATGGCCTAAAAGGTCGTACACGCCTCCCTCACACACATGACATGACGTAAAACAACGTGGAAACGAACAAACGGAACAGTCAAATAAATAATAGTGGCCTCCATTCGAAGTAAAGTCGTCGGTTTGTGCTGCGTGTTCATGTCGCATGAGTGTGTGCGCATGAGGCCTCAAGGTGCTTCATGTAACTGTACATGTGCTAATCCTAAAACATAACTACCCCCACTTCCACGCAGACATGCTTCCACCTCGTCCAACGCCACTGGGGTCCGGCTTTCATTTTTCATTTCACAATTTTGAAAGTCAGGAATGTAAATGTCAGCGGCCTTGTGACCTGTTTGTGTTTTAGCCTTGAGTACGTAGCTCTTTAGATACACTAACTAAATTCTAATGGAGATGGAAGCTAACCTGTAACCAAAACTCCTTTTGTTCTCCAACTCCAGCTACTGCTAAATCACACTCCAAACAGCTGATTTTAAATGGAAAGCTCAGTTAGTTTCGCTCTGATCTCAGTTCTATTTCCTACTTTTTCTAACATTCAGATTCTTGGTTTTGAAGTAGGAGAAATAATCGTGAATTGATTTTCTACTCAAAGCAAAGCAAAACGTCTTTTGGGCAGAAGGGCTTGATTGCTGTTAAATGCTTGTTGTGCGGCGCAGAAGACTTTGCCCCTGAATCTCTAGTTACAGGCGACGGCGTGTTCATCTCTTCTCATGCGGTTTCCTCACATCTTAATGTGTCCTTCATCACTTTAGCTCTATGTTCAATTGGTCTCCTGCAAATCAAATATTTCTCTGGGCAACTCTGCTTTGAATGGTGGGATTTTCAGGCCACGCTCATTCAAGGAGGAGCGACCGTCTTGCACCACAGACATACAGTAGGTAGATATAAGGAATCATGGGTTCAGTCTCGGTTAGTCTGGGCACTAGAGTTCTCGGGTGTCTTGTCCTTTCTGTTCAACTGGATGTTCTGTGAGACGACAAACACGGGTGAAAGGCGGATGTTGGAGGGTGCGACTGTAGTTTGCTGCCCTCAGGTGGTGACTCAGGATTTGATGACAAAATCAGGAGGTCCTCTCCTCATTCACTTCCACTCACGTCACCTCTTAGTACAGGGGTTTTTGTCCTTGGCTTTCAAATTCTGACCAGGCGTCATTTAGTTCCATGAAAATCATCTTGGCATATTGTTCATATGGTTGTCCTGTTGCCTGTGAGGGTGGAGACACAAAACACAGTTGTACAGTACCTTCTGTCTAACACGCCCGCTTTGTGCTTAACTGTCACGGTCAAATGCTCACCTTATCCGGATGCACAACCAGGACGGCTTTGCGGTAGACCTTCTTGACCTGCTCCGGGGTGACCAGGTCAGCCATGCCCACAGGCCTCCAGCGCGTCTCTCCCTCCCACAGCACCGTGTGCATGGTGGACAGCAGGGCCCGGATGTTTCGCTCCTTCCCCTCAATCCAGTCCAGAATCTGGGTCGCAGACAGAGGGCGTAGAGGGTCAGTCAGGGATGGCCAGATTTGAAACAAGCAAAAAGGCGTCCAGTTATTTTGGCTCCGGTGAAATGTTTTTAAAGGCGTAATTAGAGAGACATGGGAGACCTACACTGGTTGCCTAATTAATTCTGTAATAAACAACAGAGAGGCTTCAGCCAAAGGTTTTTGAGTGCACCACCCCACTTTTGGGAAAGACTGAATGGCTTCTATTGTACTACATTGAATAAACAGATAACAAAAACACTGACTTAATGTGTAATGAACAGCAATTCAATCCAGATGTAGCTCATAATAGGAGATGATGTATCTCAGGCCCCAGAAGGCAGATAAGAACAACTAACTGCTCATTATTTCATTATGTATTATATTATTTCATTCTTGCCTTTAGTTTCTCAGGGTCCATCTCTTTGGCGATTTCCTCCTTCCTCATCTCTGCGATAGTCCTGGGCCCCTTCTTCTCTTTGGTCCCAGCAAAGCCCTGACCCGACAGCAGGTCATCGAAGTTGGCGTCCGAGGCTTTGGGCTTAGAACCTGCCACAGAAGGATGCAAACGCTCAAACGTCAACCTGCCTGTTGTTGTTGCAGACTGACTGACAGCTTCTAAGTCTCTTGCTCACCCGTGCTGGCCGGTGGTTTACCCCCTGCGCTCGGCGAGCCACCTCCCATTGCAGAGAAGCTGACGTTGTAGTTGGGCCGGTTCTGGGGTGATGTGTGAGGCATGGAGGTGTGGCTGGGACTGGGCTTTGGCTGTGGCGCAGGAGCTGGCCCTTGGGGTTGCCACCCTCCGCTGCCTCCAGCACCTGACTGCCAGGAGGGGAAGTTGGCTCCTGCGTGCGGCTGCCAGGCTCCTGTATGCTGAGGAGACGGAGGCGGCCGAGAGGGAGATCCCATTGCAGGGAAGGAAGGGGCCGCTCCAGTTGGAGTGGTGGGTTTGCTGGAGAAGCCAGAACCCCCAAAGCTTCCACCCAGATTCCCTATGTCAGCAAATGGGTCCAGAGTGTTTGGCTTGGTTTGGTGGGTTGGAGTACTGTGGACTGAGCCCGTGGGACTAGTGGTGGCAGACCTACTGCCCATACTGAAGCTGCCGCCTGAAAGAAAAGATTGTAAAGCTGGAGAAAACACTGCTATGGATCTGGATAGAAGAAACCCCTGAAAAGATTAGTTGAACCCTCTCAGCTGGTTGTGGTGATTAGGCCTTATTGTTGGTCTTATGTACCTGTGCCTGTGGCAGCAGGTCTGTTCCAGTCCCATCCTCCCATTGCATTCTGCTGCTGAATGTTGACGGTTGGGGTGGAGGGCGGGACGGGAGAGCTCCGGCCTGTCGAAGTACACAAAGGTTTGTCACAGTGAATGATGGAGATGAACGTATCACACGGGTGATGCAAGAACATCATGCAACCTCATTCTCTGCCAAACATACAGCACCAACGTTGAAAAGCTGTAAAACCGGCCTTTCGTGAAACGTTTTCTTACACCCACACTGCTCTGAGCAGCAGAAGCTTTAGCCTTACCCAGGCTCGTAGGCTGCAGGGCGGGTGATGGCGAGCGAGCAGCATGCAGAAAGGGGTCTGGCTGCCCCACATTACCTGGTCCGAGGAATGAACCCATCATGTCCTGAGGCTTAGGCATTGGACTCGTTCCAAAAGGATTGAATGCTGATGGGAAACAAAGTTAACAAGACCGTAACTGTCTTATTCTAAACAGCTTCCAACTACTACGAGATGCGGTTGCAAGCACATGATGAAGGCCTGATCTTGTCGTCGCACCTGGTGGTGCAGGAGAGGGGCACGGCGAGGCGGTGCTGGGGGCAGCTTTATGTGGAGTGGACTGGGTGGATGAAGACCCGCTGGTTGGCTGAGGCGGGGCCCCAAACAAGTCCCCTAAAAGATCAGTGGCAGCAGCTGCAGTAGATGTGGCCTGAGTTGATGCACACCCGCGGTTGACATCCTCCCCACCCAGACCGAGCAGATCCACTTCCTCAGCAGGTGCTGCAGCAGGCGGGGGAGGTTTTGGGGGCGCTGTGTTGGTGTTGCTCGACTGGCCGGACAGAGACAGCATCTCGTCGTCAGAGGGTTCGCTCTCTTCACCGTGGCCTTTACTGTCTGCTCCTCCTTGAGACCGGCTTGGCTCTGATGAGAGGCAGCAACATGAGGAAGAGGCGAGTTGAAGGAGATGATGTATATGAATCAGGTAAAAGACAGACGCAAATCAGGTAGACAGAGGTCAAGAGGGAAGTTGGATGTAATGAACTACTCAGGTCACTATTACAAGGAGCAGCTAATATCCTAAAACTATGTTTTGCAAGGTTGCACTTTTCAGTCAGTTGGTAGCAGCGTTTAGCTAGTTGGAGGAAATATTGATTTGTCTACAGGAATCCTATCAATAAAGTATGAGGGTTGTACAGTGTGGCTGTAAACTGTGCTCTGACTGTGGCTTGGATTAATCCAGAGCTATGTCCCACTGCTGATGATGAGATGCTTTGATCTCATGGACATGGATCATTTATCAGGGTCACTACAGGGATAATCCAGTGCTTTACTAATGACATATCTATCACTCTATCACTAGAAGGGTTCAGTTCAATTCAATCATAACAGCCAAGTGACTGTTCTTTAATATGGTATTTAACTTCCTTCCTGATGAATTGAACCAAACCCTGGCTGGATGTCTCTAACAGGTCTGAGCTCTCTTCTGTCGTCTTACCCTCCAGATCCAAACCCTCCATCTCGTCTTGTAGAGACAAAAACACGAGTCACATTAGTTGACTTTTGTGTTTACATGTTAATGTTTGTATGCGTAAGTTAAAGTTGGCTGGCTTAGAAGATTAAATAGACAGCTAACATAACAACGCTACAGAAAAACGTGGTTATAATATTAATAAATGTTAAAACACTAACTGTTATTATAAGTTTAAAACAGGAAACTCTTTACACAGATAAACCACGTAAAAAAGGCCCCAGTCTGTATAGCATGATGTGCAGGATTTGATTCAGACTTCTTGCCGATCCAGAAGCCTTTGATTGTGAAGCTTAAATAATTAACTCTAACTATGTATGAGCGGATTTTCTTATCGACCTGACCTCGGTCTACATTTTAGTTTAACTACTGCTGTTCCTGTCGTTGCCTGTACGACCTCCTTGTCATTTTAAATAATGTTTAACAACAAAGCGTAAAACCCGATGCTGTCATTGAATATTAAAAAAACGATCTGTCTCCCAACTCCAGCGTCATGTACTGTGCTGTACGTGATGGTTTCCCCAGTGTCCCTCCAGTACCAGCAATAGCAAGCGCGTCCTGATGCTCCTGGTGGCAGGAGAACAGCACGTTGGGGCTGAGGTCTTTACAGGGGAACTGCTCCCACGGCGGCGTCAGGTCTTTTTGCTTGTCCGTACCCTCGACCTCTACATCCAATATAACATGAAACAGCTGGGGATACTTCTCCGGAGAGTCGCAAGCGTCCAGCTCTGGTCTGGAAGGGGAAATATAAAAAGGGCCGTATCTGGATTTAATCTCTTTTCACACTAACTCTGTTTTGAGACATACTTTACAGCTTTCAATACTTGTTTTAACAAGTTACAACATATCTAAAAGAGGTAATGTTCTTACTTGTTAAACTTTAACATGGTTGTTGCAGGAGAAATGAAGCCAGTGTGGAATTGGATCTGGAACATTTGGGTGTTGGACACCTAACGAGAGCAGAGCATAACTAATTCTGGACCTTGACAGTTCACACAAGATCACAACAGTCAAATTTAGTTGCTCAGAGCATCACTTTCAATTACCATCATTACAGTATTTCACAGAATGGAAGCAAAATAATAATAAGAAGAAACAATGACCAAAACCAAAAAAAGAGAAACTATGAGGCTGTGTATGCACTGTAACGCATACGAAGGTAAGAATATAGGCTTTAAAACTGATGCTTTAGCTGTTGGCGTGGAGAGATATACATAATCGCTACCTTGGCCTGCAGACGTCCTCCAATGGTCGATCTCATGTGGTAGACAGAGACCACGACGTCTCCCTGCACACTTACGCCCAGCTGGAACACCACCTTCCCCTCTTGAACCCTGTGCTCTCTGAGAGGAGAGGAAACACGTAGAGCAGAATGCATATCACACGTCACACTGCTTAGAGCACCAGGCCCCAGACGTTACCTCATCCTCTCGTACTCCTGAGCAGTGGTGAAGATCTTCGTCTCTCCGATGAGGACGTCGCAGAAAGGCCGACAGCCGCTACGCTGCTTGTTGAAGCAGGGGACCGGGGTCATGGTGAGGGACTTGATGACCAAGGGCTTGGAGTGGGGTAGACTGGGTTTCTCTGATACCATGCTACAAACATAACCTATGTACCTACACATGGACAAGAATAGGCGATTACAAGTCATATTTAACGTGTCACTCGCTCCTTCAGAAACAGCCAGTGAGGAGAAAGCAGTTCAAGAAACTAAAGTGCTGCAAACATGTGCTAAATAAAACTCTTTCTTGATGGGCCTGTTATTTCTGCTGGATTCAAACTTAGCCTGAGGAAACTGAGACGGCAGTTTTGAGGTGACATTTATTAATAGTTTCCTAAATAGTCACATAAAGATGGTGCTTCAAAGAGGTCTCCAGCTTCAGCAGAGACTTGCCGGTTTCCTCTCCTTTCTTTCTTTTTCATTATTCCACAGTCACACACGTGCTGCAAGATGCAAACCTGCGGTGCGAGGGCCAGAGGCCGGAACCTGGTCTCTTGGCGCTGAGGAGCTGCATGGCAGGAACTGGGTTATTAAAGAGGTGGCAGAAGCAGAACATGGCACAGACCAGAACACCAGAAGGTGCACGGCCATCCTGAAAACACACAACAAGGGAGACAGACACTAAGGCGCCAAGCTTCATTCACAAGCGTCAAAATCTAGTCGCTCATACTGTATCTAGTGCTTTATAATGTTGAGCACATTGCAAAAGATAACGTTGCATGCTCACATGAACAGTGACTCACACAGCAAAGATTTATATTTTCTGAATATATTCCCTTTTTTATCTCTATCGGGCTACAGAGATACAAAAACATTCCTTTGAACTGAAACTCAGATCAGTTTTTAGAAAAAACTGTTTGGTTGAGATGCAAGAAGGAACCGCAGTCAAACCACAGCGACTTGGCAAAAACATTTCCATCACATGCCAGTGCACTGTTCAGTGTCACCGCCGCTGAATAACACCAGACAGGAGGGAGGTTTTCAAATAAGAGGGGACACTGAGCAGCATGAAGAGTGTGTCAAGCAGCCCTCAAACGTGGGTCATAGAACAATTAACGTACATGTCCAAAAACTGTGATGGGAGACAAAACACATATTTTGGGAACTGAAGGACAAAAAGGAAGGATAACGATGCAATTTGTAGGCGTCTTGCATCACTAAAGGACGAAGGGGAATTTAAAAGTACGACGTGGTCTTACCGAGCAGGTTATGACACACACGTTCTTGGGATTCTGCTTGAGCCAGTTGTGCATGTTCTTACATACAGCAAATAGGTTGTGGAGGCTGGGAGCCTGGCGAGACGGCCAGTTACACTCCGAAACCTGGAAATAAGAGAGGGAACAGGAATGAGAGAAAGAAACCGCAGCAGAGAACAAATCGGAGCAAAGCAGTACGACATAAACTACATGAAACAGGAGGAGAGGAGTAATATACGGCACCCGTTGCCTTGATGAGTCATCTGCTAGGCGGAGCAACTCTCACCAGCAGACAGGGGCCATCTAGGCCATGTTAACGCCACCGCTCGGCTCCTCTGCTTAGCTGGATGTTTGATGCCAGAGGGTGGAAAACCTTTTTCTACAGATTCCCCAAACTGCATGCTTCCACTTGAATCTACATCCAGCTGTGCAAATGTGTTGAATGACACGAGAGAGGGACCCATGCTGATAGCAGTCGAGGTGATAAATGCGTAATTAGGCACAATAAATGGTGAGTTTTGCTCCAGCTCACATTTCACTGAGCACAGTTAATAAGATTTTGGAAGTTGTATTTGTTACAGGGCTGGTTGCTAAATGTTTAAAACATAAGCCCCTCATATTACGTGGGCGTAAAAGCTACAGTGCATCCAGTCACTGGAAACAAGTCGTGACTACATGAACGAAACAGCTCTTATTGCAGCTTTAATGACAGAGCAGTGTCACGCAATGATAGGATGACTGGTCAAATCCACTTAGAGGCCTCACTATGAAAACTCTGCCAGACCAAGTCACCTCATGTCTGGCTCTGGTGTCTAGGAGTCCAAATGGTGCAGCCATCACTAACAGCTGCGTACAAACTAATAGAGCCGTGCTGCGCTCACCCTGTTGGAGAATTTGGCTCCGCGGTAGTTACGCTGAGACAGGTTGAACACGGTGTAGTGATCAGCATGGCGACTGTCGAGGAAGGAGCGGATGTCCTCTACGTGGTTCTGGTAGCCGATCTGAACGGACTCTGCTGGGTAGGTCATCACTGACACATAAAACACGCGGTTAATATCATTTATAGAGAAAATGTCAGATGTCAAATAATCGGATGTTTTTACCTATGATCCGGGATGTTATGTACGCAATGTCCAGCTCCCCCTTAGTGTACCTGAAACAAATGACAGGAACAGTACCAGTACGGTATGAACGTAAGAAGAACGTGACGCCGAGCTGATTGTTCAGGAACATACGATACCTGACGCTGTACTAGGCTGTCATGCTGTATCAGGTCATTACTAAACAGGCCTTAAAGCCAAAGCTTCTGTCTGGGGGCTGTGCTTTCAGGTCGGCCCCAGGAGGCTGAACTACCCTGGATCAAAGCAATGCCATGAAGTGCTGCAGTGCTGCCTCTCAAGCCAACTTGAATTAGTCCACATGGAGATGTTTGGAAACTCTGCGAGCAGCTGCAGTGCACACGTGTTCAAATAGGAGCACTAATGAAACGTTGACTCAACAAACATCTTTTACCAAACGTATCCGCTTCCCACTGTACCGCAATCAAACCCCATTAGCGGGCTAATGTGTGCCAGCCTGCTCTGTGTGGTCATGGCCACGTAATTCAAATGCTCCTCAACTTGTGTCAACTGCAAATGTGCCACATCTGAACGTTGTCTTCAAGAGAACGCGACCTGTTGCTCTGGTGTGGTCTGGTGTTCACCCTGCCACTGCCACACTGCCTGTTTGCTTTCACTCACTGTTAGGAGCACGGCTGCTTTAAATCAGTCTCTGATCACACACAAACACAAGCACACTGATACACGCACTCTCAAACCTACACTGTGGAAGTGGGCTTCGTCCCTATGGATGTTTGATTCATGCTGTCGACAAGCCCTTCATGCTTCTCTGCAAAATACTTCACCTTAACCTGAACTTTTGTGAAGCAAATTAGCATCTTAACACTTAACAAAACTGCTCTGGCATCTAGCTGATCCAAATTTACTTCCATATAATTTCTTTCACTTTGTATAATCTGATCTGTTGTGCTGCAGATATCTTGAATGTATAATTTAGGTATTTTCGTTTAGCCACTGTAAAAAAAAAAGTGTATAACCAGAGAAACAGGAGGAAGAATTGTGAGGGTACAGTCTGAGTGCAGACCAAGGCCACTGTGTCACAAAACTGAATCAACCATCCACATCCCATTACTGCTGTGATTCTAACACAAAGGAACGCGTTTAGTGTGCAGTGCCCTTTCTGTTAAGTTTTTCTCCCTCTCATGGATGAAGCTGTTCATTGCATGTTTTCTCTAAGGTTGATCATCATGATGTGAGACCACCAGTACGTATAGTTGCACTCTGGAGTGTGCGTGGTAGCAGTGAGTGATGGAGCTCAGGAACTACAGTTTACACCTTGGGAAACAGCTTGAGGTAAATTGTTATATGCCTATAGCTAATTTCAGGTGGAGGAGAATTAAAACGAACACAAGATCATGAACCTTTGCTCCTAAAAGACTATAAAAGACTAAACTGCTGTACCGTACTGTACATGGTGCAGACGTACTCTTTTCATAAGTTTAGTGAAGTGGAGGAGGTTTCGTCTGATCTGCAGGCAAACATAACAACAGAAGGCTGGGATGCAACCCAGAAACACGAAGTACAGCTGCTGAGAGAAAACAAATCCCACTTTTGACTTACTGCATGAGCTAAATATTCATTTCAACGTACACTAACCTAAACTGTCTTGCTACTTTGTTGTACCGTTGCTTTCAGAGATTCTCACCAGATTGCTACACTAGCCCACATCCCAACCACACATTCACACAAACACACACCGGCACATAGAAGGCCGTACTGAAATGAATCCTTCTGTATCAGCGGTGCACTGGCTGTTTGGCACAATGGCCCACCATAAATAATTCAGCCGGGAGAGCAGCCACAGACAGCAGAGGGAGGAGGAGAGAAGGAAAGGTGGAGCCGAGATGAGAGGCCAGCGGTAAGCACGAGGGAACGCCGGGACAGCGAAGCGGGAGTTTGCAAAGATGTGAGCAGCAGAGAGGAATAATTACCATCCAAGCTGCTGAGTCAGTAGTGAGAGGAGCAATGTGTGCACGGCCGTGTGTCTGACAATACAGTGGCCCCTTTGTGCTGCCCTGTGCAGATGCCTGCGCATAAACACTGGGACGGGCGAACCGTGCCAGACTCGGCTACCTCCCCCCATCCTCACTGCTCTGCTGGTGGATCTTGTCTTAAGCCATTCAGTTAACAACTGTTGTGTTTAGATTTGATATCAATATATTGCAGTATTGCTATGAAGACCAGTATCACTTACGTGGCAACCTGATGCATGACTTTGGTGGAGGTGTCTTTCAGGGTGTCCTTCAGGTTGTCCTTAAAGTTGCTGAAGAACTTTCCAGCTCCTCCCTTCACCATGTCCAGCAGCCCTCCGCCGTAGCCGGCATCCATGTCTGCAGATGACATCATCCAATCAGTGACCTCTATGTGATGGACACGCGACTCACTGGACAACAAACCCAAGTAAATGTGCGTAGGTGTGAACGAACGACTGACTGGGAGACAGAGAGCATGTCACCTGGAGCTGAGTAGAGCAGGAGCTGGAGGGGCTCCAGCTGTCACGTCTGAGTCAGCACACTCTGGTGATCTGAGGTTTCCTCCCTCCCTCCTCTCCCCCGTTTCCCTCATCTCCCCCATGTCTCTTTCAACACTCCGTGAATGAATATGAAACATATTTGTTTGTACTCATTGTGATAAATCAGTGTGAAGGTTTTGAGTGGAGATGTCTTTGGACCATTTCACACCCGCATTCTGACCCGATTCAGAGGGAAACTGGCAGTTGACAGACTCCTGGGTGACATCAGAGAACGGCTGCTTTCTTTGCCGCGCATCTTGTTGTCTTTCTCCCCTCACTCCATCACAAGCCTTGTGTGTCTATTCTTGAACACTCCACTCATCTCTCTTTCCTTGTTTTGCTCACTTCATCCTTCACCGCGTGAGTTAAAGACGATTCTTCCAAATTTAGACGTTTCATGCTTGACTGCATGAGACCTGAAATGTGTGGCAGGGATTTATTTTTCTACTGAGGAATAAAAAACGGCTGCTTGTTGAACTCAAGTTGAGAAGCTTATAATCCAAACCTTATCTGCATACTTTGTGTGAAGCTGCAGGCTTCTTGTGCTAAGCTAAGCTAAGCTAACTAACTGCCCATCCCGTTTACAGAACTGAAACACAGACTTTCCACATAAAATGAAGGTAATCTAATTCCTAACATGTAGAACTGCTGAGCCCTACTAAACTAAGCTCCTTACTTTGTATATTTCGTTGTCAGTGAGAGCGACAGGCTGGATTATCAGGAGAACCAGACTCACAGGCTAAGTGAGCTGAGCCTGGATCTGCCAAACACGTCTGATACCTGTGCAGGTAAAGAGGCAGATGTGATGATGAAGGAACAAATGTGCTTTAGAGAAATCTCCCAACAGACAGACCTGCTCCACAAACACCGTGCCAAGATAAAAGCTCAGGCCTCCTCCCTCCCCAGACGCCTCCTATCGTTTTCAGTGTGTCGACCAATGAAAACGCAGAGGGAGGGTAAGAGGGAGGCAGCTCTAGTTATGTCCAGAGGGATCCGTGAGCTGTCCGAATGCGTCCACCTCCTCCTAAAGCCCGAACCTTCCCACCCAGCACACGGCTCGGTATGAATCACACACTTGGAGCACTCAGGACCCGAATGAGTGGCATCAACCCAAACGCTAACCTAACTTAATTATGGATGTTGACTTGCTTAACCGCCTCCTGTGCAGCCTTACGCTGGCACAGGTTACAAGTGTAGTTATTCTGCTGTGTCCCAGTAAGTCATGACAGCGTGACAGTGAGCTGCAGCGCACAATGCCAGGCCAATGACACTGAAGTTAAATGCCATTCAGCCATGACTCATTTTATTATTTACACACATGCTTCTGTGACACACCAAAACGCAAACATGACAAAAACAAATATGAGAACTTCCACTGAGAGGAGACACACTTACAGGTCTACAGTACGTCCAACTCAATCTGAACATGCCGACCTGCACGTTGCCTCAGCTCCTGTGTGTTGCATTGCATCCATGTTTCTTAGTGAATCTGTGTCCTGTTCCTTCCTGTTTATCTGTTAACCAGTCTATGTGCCTCTGTGTCTGTAGCCAGATGGATGTGGGAGTGTGCAGGCTGCTACGCCAGATACAGTGACAAAGTCTGCTAATACTGACACCAGGGGAGGTTCTAATGCAGACTCTATAAGAGACCCCAGCCACTCACAGAGAGAGCAGGACATCCAGGCAGGGAGCTCTAGACTTCAGCAGAAAGATCGATGGTTTGTTGTGTTTCTCCTACCCATCCATACCTGACTTTTTGTGAATGGGACGGACGGACACAGACAGACCAACGTGTAAGTTGGTCTGTCAAAAACATAATCCGTGAGTCGTGCCTTACACACAAACATCCGACACTGGAGACCCTGTCGCCCTCATTTATGTCCCAATTCCTATCCCTACCCTCCCTCTCTCCTCACCCAGCTTCTTTTGTTTCACAAGTGTTCATCCCATGAGCCCGACTGACAGCACAGACCACTGCAGTGAGGTGCACACGGAGCGGAAACAGACACACAAGTCAGACAGACAAGTCCCATCTGTACTAATTACTGTTTCTGCAAGGTGCGTGTACTCAACCCAAACTGGCTGCACTTTTTCTTTACCATGACATTACATTATACATTATTAACGGTTGCGGAAATAATATTAGCAGTTGACTGAAATATTATGCAACATATTATAAATAAAATAAAAGGGTTGAACTCTGTCAGACTGATAATAAACAAGCGCATTATAGTAGGTCACCAATGACCCCTCATTCATGGCCTGTTGACTTCCTGAAAGTGAATCTCAGAGCAGTTTAACATCTGTATCACTTAACTGGAATATATTCCGTTTTTATTTATACACATGAGGTAAATATTATGTTTATATCAATTTACCAAAAGCCTGTGAAGACTTTAAGCATGTAACAGAGCATGTAAACATGTCTCTGTTTAAATGCCCTGGTGTTAGAACCTCGTGTATAAAATTTGATTTTGAAATAGGACGTATCTGCTGGTTCAGGTGGGTCTGCAGGCTTCCAGGGGGCGCATGGCAACGCTGTGTACTTTATTGCTAGCCAATATGTTGTCCACTGCTACCGCACCACCAGCCGAGCACTAGGCCGCGTTTATTCAGTGTTAGGTCATCACATGCTACTCAAGCGCGATCCACGCCGTCTACCATCGCCATCCGAAACACCGGAAGCTTTAAAGGACCCTCACCTGAGCTGTCCATGGTGCTGCAGTCCTCCTCTCTCAGCGGCCCTGCCTTTGATCCGAGGGTGGCCGCTATGGAGCCTCCGAGTGCGCCGCCGCCGCCGCCGCTGCCTCTGCCAACGCTGAAGCTGTCCCCGCCGCTATCGACCAACTGCAAAGATTCATAGCCATCGTAACTGGTCTTTTTCTTGTAAGCCCCCAGCAAGCTCATTACCGAAGGACGCAGAAGGGAAATGATAGACAAAAGAAGCCTCAAAGACGTGGATGGCTGCGCCGTCGCCGCCGTCCTGCTGCTGCTACTGCTGCTGCTGCTGCTACTGCTGGGTGCACCGCATGTCCGAGGAGAGGACGAGGTCTCCTCTGTGTTCAGTGGGGAGAACTGATCTGCCGGGTGGTCTCTCTCTCTCTCTCTCTCTGTCTCTCTCTCTCTCTCCTTCTCTCCGAGCTCTCTCCCTGCTTATCAGCACCGCATTTTACTACGATGACGCTGCTGCTGCTGCTGCTGCTGTAGCTCCCGACTAAGGAAAATCCACCCAACAGACACTCCTCTAATGTTATTGCTGCATCTATAATTCACATGCTCTAATAGGTAGCCTGTGTGTGAAAACCAGCATACTGTACATATTCCATGTTCTTCACTGCTGCCCTATAATCCCTGGTAAATTGTGGTTATGATAGCGATACTGAGGATATAATAGTATAAAAATACAGTGTTTTCCCCAGGGTGAGCAAGTGAGAGCTCATTTGAACAGGCCAGCATGTCCTCCTTCATGGCTACGTTTAATTTAACACGATACAGATGTGTTGAACATATGCTGGATCCCGATTATTTGAATAAAGAGGCGATGACATTTCAGATAAACGCAGGGAGCATGTGAGCTCATTTAAAAAGCTCCTGCCGCTGTGGTTTTCCTGCTTCTGATATATGAGGAACAGATTATGAGCCTGTATTAGAGAAAATACGCCGTTTGAGTCGCCTCTAACATATTATACGACGGAAAAAGGAGGAGTGCTGCTAGTCTTGCGAGGCAGCAGCACCAGGCCTTGTCAGGAAAAGGGAGCTCATTCAGCATCACATCAAATCTGCCAGTCTCTGTTTGACTTACAGCCCTGAGTGTTAATCTGCTCTTTGTAGCATCATTAATATTCAACCGATTTGTAATTTTAGCTCCAAATTAAGCAATTTTCAATCCAGTTTCTATTATGACCCAGGGTCCATGCACGGCAGAGCACTGACCACTGGTGCCATGCTTCCTTCCTTGGCCTTGTCTCCTGGCAACGGAAACCGTGCATGGTTCTGAAAAGGGGACATGAGCCTGGGAAACTCTTTTTGGAGAACAGACGGGAGCTCAAAGCACAGCAGGAACGGAATGTCCAAAGGGGTGGAACGGTACCCCCGCACAACCGGATGCACAGTGTTGCACTGGAGCTTCCTGCCTGGGTTTCGGTCCGTGCCTACCAACGCTTAACCCAACGTCCATCTAAGCGTGTCTGGAACGCGGCAGGTGCAGCTCATGCATCAGAATCTCTGCCATGTCAGTAAAACATTCACACATAAACACTCAAAAACAGAAAAGCACATTTGTGCACAAACTGACTTTATCAAACAAAGATGCGCAGCTTCCCTGTGTGAAAGCACATTTAGTTAACCTTAACCACCTTTATTTAAACCCTAAAGCTAACCCAGTGCCAAACACAACCAGACTGCTTGTTTACACATTTGTTAGACAAATTAGGTTTTCTCCGCCAAAGCTTGCTTCTGTACATAACAGCTGCTTTGGTTTTGTGAGGGTTTGGGACATGTGACAGATATGAGCATTACAACTGGAGAACTTTTGCACTGGAAGACACTTTGTGGTGATTAGATTTAAATACTGAACTGCTCGGGGCTCTTACGTTACCATATGTGGCACCGCTCTAAAGTTATAGCTTACATGGCCTATAACCAAGGAAGAAGCTTTTACCCATGTTTCACTGCTTTTACCGTCCTCATTAAGGCCAGCCTGAGGATTAATGATTATCCTCGTAACAGTTTAGGATTCTGCTGCATCAGCTGTAGGACTCGCTGGACTTTACATTCTTCACATCCTGAAATTGGAAGATTACGGTCTTGTGTGCTCAACCTGAAACTTATAGTAACGGCCTGCGTGGAACAGCAAGGACGTCAATGAAGGTCAGTCTCAGGGTACAACAACTGAAAGATCCCAGTTTTGATCCAACACAACTTTCTGTTAGATGCTTGTTTGCTTTGAATGCACCAAACCTCGTAAGTTCAAAGAATACTCAGGAGCAAAACGTGACTCACTGGCTACTGATCCTAACATGAAACCACACCAAGCTGCGTCTCATCATGTGACGTGCGTGACGCTCCGGTGACGTAACCGCGCGCTATTGGACAACGCAGGCCAGGAGCTGTCTTCTCAACATAACAGCCAGCCCTGGGTGAAAATGAAGATGGTGAATCTGATAACGTTGATGATGAAGATAAAGCAAACGTCACATTCAAATACACCGCGATAACCGGGGCTTTAGTGCTCGTTCGCCTCTAAAGCGCGAACAACTTTGAATCTGGCTCATGATGCTCATTTGCGGAAATCGTCATGCGCCTTTAAAGGTGTCCTCAGATGTTACCGAAATCATCAGCTGACAGAAAAATCCAAGTGGCAACCTTCGCCCTGATCCGCGCAATTTATAGGAGAATAAAGTAACAACCGTCGTGCAGAAATGATAAGATGTGTCATTCATTACCTGCGCGAATAGTAATAAAAATAAAAAAAAACGCCAACTTTGATTTACAAAAAAACCCCCAAATGACGATGATGTCACTCATGATGCTCGCGTGCGCACAGAGGCCTCGAACACAGAGACAATTTTAGGTGAATTTGTCTCCTGTGTGATGGAAGGAATTATCTCTGCACGTTCATGGTCCTCTGTGCCCATCGACTCGAGACGCACCGTGAGGGGGAAGTGCATGTCCATAGCGCCGTCATATTATGTAACATCCACACACAAATAATCGCGATGCTCCTGAAAAACCACGAATCGCATCAAACGAGCTCAAACACAAAACCCCGCAGATGGCTTTACCTTCCAGTGCGCTTTCTTTCATTCTGCCGGGAGCGCCGTCTTGTGCCGTGGTGGAGATGCGCTTTGAACCCCGGCTCCGCTCGCAGACGCGGACCTTTGATTTGTCATTCGCTGCCTGTCAAAGGTCAAAGCGTTAAGCGTCCTGCGAGACACGCTGTCCTGTCGTGGAAGGATTCCTCGGCCGCTCCAAACCTATCAGTGAATGCACAGAGGCAGCTGCAGGCTCAGGTGTGATCATATAAGTAAACACAGTTTGTCATATCAGTAATAAACACGGTCCCGCGATGGCGATTGGTAGATGTGTAGAAGCTGTGGATGGACGTAAGCAGGGCCACGGCGGCTGATGTGGCTGTTCGTGGATCTGTACAGTAGAAACTGCGCCGCTCGGCGCATCCTGCCCGAGCTGTCAGAGCAGCTGAGCCAGGTTCGGAAAACCTGGAGTGGACTTTAGACCCGGGCTGAATAAAATGCCACGATGTGCAACGGTGCAAGAAGCGTTTCATCTAAAAAAATCAAGTGCATTAATCAATACATATGCACAAATAATGCAGGAATTAGGAAGGATTAGTGTAAGTTGTATTCACGATAGCTGAGTACCGATTCTCCACAGCAGAGGGCCTCATAACAGCAACAATGACTTTTATGTATAATTCAACCCAACCCCAACAAGTTGACCTCAAGTATCGGTAGTGACAGTTGTGCTACAAAGCTGTCAACATGTGCATCATGGTCCACGTATGCAGAACAGGAGGAGTAAACATAAACACAGCTGATCGGGCTGTAATCTGCAGGAGCTCCACACACGGCTCTAAGGCTCATGGGGTTTATTTACAGGACTGAGAGGATTAGACAAGAATGGAAGGAGATACGGGCCCTAGTCCTGGCTTCGTACTGTACGTGCATGTTGTAGAGTGAATACTGCTGCAGGTTTTATGTTCAGTGCAAGTTTGCTCACCCCTCCTGCTGCTTCCTGTTTTTCTCACATGATATAAAAGAGCGAGGATGAACAAGAGGAGGAGCAACTGTTTTCTTTTTTTTGTTTACTGAAGGAAGAAAGAAAGAAAGAAAGAAAGAAAGAAAGAAAGAAAGAAAGAGGAGAATGTCATATTATAGTTGAATATAATCATCATAAGTTTCATAGTTTGGATGAAATACATCTATTGTGAAGAAACACCTCATCATACTATAACATAATGAATATAAACACAAACCTAGGTGATCCTAGAACACATTAAATAACCAAAACATGCATGGACAGTGACTGCAGCCAGCAAAGAGGTGTTTTATTGTTCCTGAAATGCAACATGTTACAAAAATGGGGAAGACTGAAGCCACTGTTACACAACTGCAGTGGGGTGTGGTCGGTTCTCACGCCACGCTTACACCATATGCCCAAACATTCGCCAACACAAGCCAAGCATCCAAACACACCGTACGCACAAAGCAAACCGCTTTAAACATGCTCCAACTTTATGAACGTCAACCAACATATAGCAGCCGTACACATTTTCCATAAACACATATCTTTGGTCTTCCCTCTAGATTATGGTGTAATGTCCACTTTAAAATTGTCTTTTGCATGCTGTGTAACATTATTTTACATTCCCTTCCCTCCAGGTGACTGAAAAACAAATTTGAAACATTGGAGCTTCTCAAATGAATAATTGTTGAGAAAAATGTGCAAGTAATGTTCAAAAACAGCAGTGTCAGCACTGAAAAGCATTTCTTTTTCCACTAGTGTTTTTGAATTATTGTGAAAAGCCAAACTCCCCAACACTTGCATAAGAAAACTACTGGATAAATGAAGAAACAAAAAAAAAAAAGCGATCAATTTCAGACTAAGATTACAACACAATGCTATGTTAAAGCCGCACAAACTCAGCGCACACGCTTTACATTGTAATACTACTAACAATAATATCGTGACAGCGTGGAGCTCACGGCAATATGTCTATTATATTAGCACAGCATATTTAAAGGAATGTAACAGTAGTAAGAGGTTAGTACCCGTCTCTGTGTAGAGTGAGTGTTAGTGTCCTTTCCAGTTCCAGAACCAACCCTCTCTGTTTGCAACTCCTGCACCTTTACAGCACAGCAGTAAATATAAACAGTTTATAGAGCAGAAAAGCCAAAGCAACTGGTTCAGCAATTATGAGAAACATTTGACCCTAAAAGACTTGCGATGCCAATAACGCTCTCAGTGGATCTGTCAGTGTATTTATTAAAAATGATTTTGTCGTGTGCACAACTGTTCAGTTTGTCATAAAGTCTTGAACTGTACATTGGCCAGTATTTAAAGGGTTTCGCTCCAAATCTATTAAGTATTAAAAGTGAATGTTTGTATCAATATAAAACTATAATTTAAAGAACAAATGATAAAAATTTGATTTGATTTAATATTGCTTATTATTGCTTGCATTAAAGTTGTATTTGCACAACAATACTTCATCAGAGTTAAGCTTATAAGTTAAGATATTTACCATATGCTTGAATTACATTTTTGGTTCGTAGTTTTAATCTTGAATATAACTGTGATGTTTTGTGGTTTCTAGTAAATAGAAAAGGAGGTGCTACCATAAAATAAATATTATTTATGCTGTTGGGCTGTTTTGTAATATGACCGTTTTCATGGAACATTAGGTTGGAAAAGAATAAAATGTATGAAGCATTCAACAGAATCTACTTAAAGCTCCTGAAATATCTGCAAACAACTGTGCATCTGAAAATCCAACTAGTGGCTGATTGAAAAACTCGCTGGCAGACCACAGACATGATCAGTGCGAGTCCATTAATGACGAGGCAGAAACCTGACACCCAGCCTGTAGACGTCGCCCCGCTTCCTCTGCCAGCCTCTTGATGTTGCTGCTGTCTCCCAGCTGCGTTCCCAGCTGTGTCAAGGTGTCCCGGTTTGGCAGGTTTCTATCGGCTGCGTGTGCATCTTGGTGCTGAGGAGAGAGTTGATATAAGGCCAGATCCGGTTGGTGTCTGTACCAGAAAACGA
Source organism: Macropodus opercularis (assembly GCA_030770545.1). Lineage (NCBI taxonomy): Eukaryota > Metazoa > Chordata > Actinopteri > Anabantiformes > Osphronemidae > Macropodus > Macropodus opercularis. Next base: position 7,701,776 of record CM061092.1, read on the forward strand.
GTGGAGGATTCCCTGTGACCTGCACAAAGAAATGAATGTTGTTCAAGTTAAAAGACACACAATGGACATTTTTTTCATTGTTCTAAGAAACTGTTCAACTAGATTCATGCTATGAATCCCACTATGCAGGCACATCTATTAAATGTGGGGTCAGAAATAAAATAAAAATAAAAACAATGTACTGCAACAACCTAAAGTCCACTAAGACGTATGTAACTAAAGTGCAAACGTGATCACAGCTCTCTACCAGCTAACAGCTTTTAATGAGAAGGTGGATCAGGAGGGTGATGCTTCAGGCCAGAAAAAACACAAATTAGTTCATGTGAAAGTTTAATTAACAGGCGTGTGACCGGTCAATGTTTCACTCTCTCAAAGTGCTGTGCACATCTAAACACAACCAATCACTGTAGCCACAGAAATCAGAGGGTGTCATATTTTATGTGGCGTACTTGATACTTAGGAGGGAAACGTTTACTGACTTGTATAAGTCTATGACAGGCTTGGCCACGTCCTTGTAGTGTCTGAGTCTGGCCATCAGGGCCTCTGGCTTGTCATCATCGTGCTGAATCAGAGGCTCCCCGGTGACGTCATCCTTACCCTGAGGATTGCAGCACAAGGTCACATGTCATGTAGCCAAGCAACAAACACAACTACATATTATATGTATAATGTTTATTATGTTCTATAAAAACACGGGAAACATGACACTTTTCCTGCCTTTATTACTCTTTTTATCTCAGCGCTTACTGTTGACCTAAAATCATATCCTTTAGCTACCTCCTAGTGCAGGCCCTGTTGTCAGGGAAGAGCACTAAATACCATAATGGTTGTCTTTTAACCACTTAACCAATGCTGATTACTTGTGTATAATTATAAGTATAATAATGTCATTTTGACAAGCTTCCACCCAGTGAAGCAAAGAATTAAATCCATACTAACTTGAAAAGGCACAAATGCTGCAGTAAAAAGACTAAATAGAAAGATTTGCCCCGGAGAAAATCAATAAAATGTCACAGAATTTGTAAATGCCAAGCAGAATAATTAGAGACTTCTGAGACCTGCACTCGAGGCGGGTTGAAGCCCATGTTGTAGACTCTACCGCTGGCTGGGTGGATCCAGCGGTTACTCAGTCGCTCCCTCAGAGTCTCGTACGGGATGTTAAGGCTGATTACCAAGTCAAGCTGATACAAACTGTTCAGGGCCAGAGCCTGCGCCAGCGTCCGGGGAAAGCCTAACCAGCGAGCAGAGACAGAAGGAGAAACGAGTGAGACACTGTCAACAATGTCTGGACAGACTTACACAGATATTTTAGTAAATGGTTAAGCATGGGTGTGTTTTGCAATAAAGAACGATGCTGTACAAACCCATGACTAACTGCTTCCCTATTTTCAGGCATACTTTCAGTTCTATTTATGAGGATTGGATAGAAAGTCATCTCAGACCTAAACTGTTTCCACTTTTTAAGTAAAATCATGGGATTGATCGTCGAGAAAAAGCAGCGCATTCAAACCCACGCAGTGAAAACAAGACGGTCACACCAGTGGTTCTGTGAGGTTTCACGTATGCACAGAGGTGCTTTGACTTCAATGCTAATGCTAACAAGCCCAGAATAACCTCACTGAATATTCTGACGTTCAGTAAGCACGGACACCATCTGAAAGCAGCTTGTGCTGTTGAATTAGTTTAGCAGCTATCTCTGAATATGCGACATTGAAAAGAAGCTATTTAACACTTGATGTCGAGGCTGCAGTATTATAATAAACTGTTATAACATTTTCAAAAACTAAAAGACATAACAGTGCTAGTGTACCGTAGCAGCCCTGTTTGGTATGGAAACTATTATGATTGGATTATTTTGGATTACTTTGCCATAATCTCTATGGGGAGGTCAAGGTGACATCCAGGACACAGTCATTCATGGGGTTGATATGACTGGTATTCTGTGCCTTGCTCAAGGACACGGCAGTCTGGTGTGACTTAGCTCAAATTGGGAGGTTGAATATAGATCCTTCAAATAAGGCCATTGTCTCTGTAAAACCACAAAACCATTAGAATGCCTAGCATGCGTTAAACTAGCCTTCAGCGTATTGCTTCCATATGTGGAAACTGGCATTCGCTCTCTATGTTCCTCTGTTTGGTCAGTACAGAGCTGTTAAACCTCTCTAACGACCAGAGAACCGTCCTTCCAACAAACGAGCGATGGGAAGCCTGCGAGGGGCGAGAAGGCAATAGGTCACGTCTACAGGCTGTGCGTTTTACAAGCATGCGTATGTGTTTGTGCAGATGTGTTTACGAACAAGCAAACTGAACACACAAAAACATGAAGATATCCATGCGAGTCAATACGCTGCAGAGGATTCTATCAGTTCCTACCCAAGGTAAACATGAGGAACATGAGAGATAAACATGAACGTGCATGTGTCTCTTGCTAAATTATTTGTTTGCTGACCATGTTTCAAGGTTTAAACCGGATTAACACCAACTAGTTTGCTTCATCAATATTTGGCGTTTCTCTTGAGGAGAATGTTTAATATTTAACCAGGACACAGATGCAATGATCTCCGGAGTTCTTTGTCAAAGGTTGCTAAGCAGAAGCTTGGCCCCGAACGTGAATAAATTATAAATGGTGACACTTGCAGGACGAGCAGACACACTGAACTTGGATGACCCTGCTCACATAAACACATAAGCTTTCATTCAACCTTTCTTTTGAGTTTGATTTTGGTTTTTACTACCTGGTGGAAACTGACTAACAGCTGAGAAGTGCTTTTTTAGACCTGCAGGTACTAGACTTACTAATCATCACACACGTGATAAAGAAGAGCACATTGTTTTGTCTTCTTCCCTTGTTATTTCTCAAGGTCAAGTGAAGGATGCATATTGCAATTAGTAAATGAACGCCTGTCACATCTGTCTGGTTAATTCTGGGGGTGGCTCCAGTGGCGGCTCATTGAATGTGGATGTGTGTTAAATTATGTATTGCAGGGAAGCAATGACGCAGAAACCATCCACTCTGACTGAAGTAAAACCTAAAGCTCTGCTTTTCTTACCGTCCAGCAGCCAGCTGTGGCTGCTCAGCTGTTCCAGTCTGGGCAGCATCAGTCTGGTCATCACGTGGTCAGGCACCAGCATGCCTTTGTCGACGTAGGTCCTAACCAGCACACCTGCCTCTGACACACACAATACAGTCACATGAGGACACATGTCTGTGCCTGTGTTCTGAAATACAAACACAAGCCAGGACAAGTACTGTTTCACCAAACCCTTGATCAAAACTATAATATCACTAACACTACAACCTCTGGGGTCAAAACTGATGCCAGGTTGCTGTTTTCATTACATAAACACAGCCTTTAAATATACCACAGACATTATAAAACTTGCTAAACTAGTTTTAAAGCAAGAGAACAGAACAGTGCAGTCATTCTGACATTTAAGAGATCTCAACTTTTCTGAAACATTTCTTTTTGGCAAGCACAGGCAGGCTTTGACTCAGGCTGTCCGAACTGAACTCAGTTTTAGTATCAGCATTCACGAGCTCGGCACATGCTGTGAATCCCAGTTGGTGGGGAGGTTTAAAGAGACACAATCAGGACACCAGGTGTGCGTTTGGGAAAATAGCTGGAATAAATGAAAAACGTTAAATTTGTAATTAGCTTTTCACTTTTAATAGTAGCTTTTCATCAAACTCATTTGCTAATAACTGTGAACTGTGCTCACATGTCCAAACATTTTCGTCTACAATTGCACCTTTGAGAGAGTTATGCTAATCTAAAAGAACAAGACATTTGAATTTACACTTGTTTCATAGAGAGTGAGGCGTCTATGCAACTGCTCCCTCCTGTTGATGCCACAGTCCGAACATCTGGACCACTGTGCGTGAGCCTTGATCCTACCTGTATTCGCCGCTATGCTCTCTCGTAGATAGTGGCCACTGGACAGGTATTGCAGGCCAAAGCTCTGCGCAATCCTCTTGGATATAGTTCCTTTGCCTGATCCTGGTGGACCCATGATAGCCGCCCGGAATAACTTGGCCATGTCTTCGTCGAAAAGCCTCTGGGATGCACAAATGGGTAGTTTTGATCCTGTTCGTGCCAAGGAGACCGAAGCGAATGACCTCTTAATTCAACTCCTAATCAGTTGCACGCCATGAGCAATCAAAAAAGCACGAAGCCCTGATGGCTTCTAAACTTGCGGGGGGAAGTTTGAGTTCAACTCTGGAATCGGTTATTTACGCAGAGCACGCTGTGTGCACACATTGGGTCTATCCTGCTGCGCGACTCGGACCAAGTCGAAACACATTCTCCCCGTTTTCTTTCGGCTCCGTTAAAGGTAGCGTTACGCACGTCTATGTCTTTAAGAAAACAGAGCGTTTTCTCCGCGAATGAATGAGGGAGTCTCCACAACGCCCTATTTTCCTGCGCACATCATCTAGAAAAAATGCGGATGGGCAAATTGCACGAACTTCGCGGGGTAAACTGGTTAATGTAGTCTTTAAGTGACGCGCAACTGTAGTCTACAACAAAACCATCTATCTATTTATCTGTCTGTCTGTTTATAGGACGAATAAAAGGGGAGGAAGCAGGAGAATGAAGTTTGGGATTAATCGTTGTAACTCGTAATTTGAAGAACCTGAACAAACACAGAACGTGAGGTAATGGCTTTGTGCGCAGCAGGTTTACATAAATGTGTGCAGCGTCACTATGTTAGGTTTGGCTACTATAAAGTTGTTTTCATGTGCATGTCTATGAAATATCAGATAATCCCGCCGTTGCATTGGGTTTGGGGGATTATACAACACAACAGACGGTGGTGGCAGGAAGGCAGGTCTAATTATTTGCCAAGGTGGGGAGCTGCGTGTTTGGTCACTAGTTGGAAAAGTGGACTATTCTACGATCCCACCACTTGTTGCCAGCATTTCCCTCAGTACAGAGCTTTTTATTGCTGCCCACGGTTCACTGGGTTAGTCGTTCGTACGGTTCTGCGCCGCTGGCAACAGGCGCACAAAGTCGCTGTCATTGCGCGCAACGTTTGCGGACGGGAGGGATCTAGAGGACTTGTTGCGAGCCATACGGCGGCTGCAGCGTCCCGGAGCTGTCAAACGCTGCGCACAGCCTCCAGCCTCCAGTAAGTGGAGTAACCAGACTAATCCACCAGACAAACAACTCGGAAGATTAACCTTTTTTAGCCTCGCCGAACTCGTTGTCGTCTCCGCACCCGGAAGCCTGTTTTTAAAATCACAATCGGTTTGTCACATGGCTTTGGAGAATTCAATAACAACAAAAAATGGCGACAATCACGTTGCACTGTGTGGTCTTGCTGCGTCATTAAAAATATTCATGTAAACACGGAGGATTAAACGGGAAATCTGCAGGTAAGCGCGCTGAATGCTTATTGTTTATTTAACGCGGATTGAACGCCGTAAAGCGTAAATGATTATCTTTAGATCCTTAAAGCATGCTGTTTGTTTTTGCCCAGAAAAGGGGTGTGTAGGATGCGATGCTGGGCGTTAACGTTTGGCTGCACAACAGTCTGTGCGAACATTGCACTTAGCTATGTTTTCCCTTTACGCGCTTTCTGAAGAGCATGTTTTGTCCTTTTTCTAATGACCTCAGGTTTGCATGCTTTGATATTAAGGCACAAAACGCGGCGGTGTTTAGATTTTTGCCAACTTTTGTGGAAAACAGCAACAAGCTTGCGCACGGTTTGTTCCAGTTGGCGCCGTCGTCTTTATTCCTCGGCGTTAGTATGAACCAGTGAACTGCATCCGCGCCTGGTGCTTACAGTTAGTAGGTCATAAGTCATTCGTCGCTTATTTACAGCGGGGGTTTTGTGCAACATGGATGTGCGTTCTCCACAGAGGCTTTTACGGACGCGGACGACCGCAAACGCAGCAGCCAGCTCTGATTGTGCGTGTGCGCGCTTCCCCTTCCTCTGTTCAGCTTTCGCACATGTTGCTTTGCTGTCCACGTCTGACATGAACATTTTTGGGCCATTGCCCTGTGCAGCGGGGCTAATGGAGTTGTTTACATGAAGTCCGGAGGGCGGACTGACGACGACGAGGAGGAGGAGGAGGAGCAGCTACGTCGGCCAGCGACGCGACCGGACTTGCTCGAGCAGACGAGAGGAGCAAGGAGGGAGGGAGGGAGGGAGGGAGGGAGGGGGCGGGGCGGAGCCCAGCGACGGGGATCATAACAAGTCTGACGTCACTCGGCCTTGAGGTTGATATGGAATAACATAGAGTTCAGAAATATTACTCTGCCACTGCCGTGTCCTAACAAGATCGAGGTGAGGGGAAAATCCTATGTGTACACGAGCAATGAACGGAGCAGAACAAAAGTACTAACACTAGGCTTAATGCCTTTTTATAAAACTTGCAAAGAGCTAGTGACATTTTTAATGCTTTTATTAAAAACAGTACAATTATTCCCAATCCATGACCTTTTCTTACACATTAATAGCAGCGAGTGACATTCTAGCCTGAACAATTGAGGATTTAACATGTTAACAAGGAAAATTACGAGTTACAGTTCAGTATAAGGACTGAAGGAACCGGGATTGTACCAACAACCCTGTGATTAGTGGACTCTTTGAGTCAGGTAGAAGTGGCTTATAAATATTGTTTGCTGCAATCTGTTTGTTTATATGAAAAGTATGAAAGCTGCCGACCTCGGAATACAAAAGGACGACTCTGACTTGGTGCCGCGTTGTGTTGCTACGGGTGGATGATGGATGGAGTGAAGCCACGGACTGCTAGATTTGACAGGCTGCCCTGGTTCAGTTATCACAGTGCTGATGCTGTCCCCATCGAAGGTACAGTACTGTGATAACTGAAGGATGGCAGCCAACTTGACACTAGAGCGGTGGATCAGAGCCGAGGAGCTGGAAAACCAACAAGGTGGACGAGCGTGAGTATGAGACAAAACAAACGCGAAAGCGTTATGGTATATACCAAAGACTATGAGTGTGTGTCTGTGACACTACATGCTCCTGTTCATTGTGTCAGTTTATTGACATGCTAAGTTGGCAAATGATAAAATGTTTAAATGCAAATCTTCGTTACTCATATAACCTTTGCTTAACTCTGACTTTAGTACCAGGGGGTTGAGACTGTCTTGTCCTACTGACAGCACAGGTGCACTCCACATTGTTGTCAACAGAGGGAGGTAAAGTTCTATTAAGGTGTTTGGCTTGCGGCCCAAACGCAGACGTGTATCTATGTATATGTTTCTGAACTCAAACAAAAAGTCTGTTATGTGGAACACATATAGTATTTGCCAAGAATAATTTTACATATGGCCAAAACCAGTTTTATAAACGCAAAAGGGAAGCGACCATTCCTTGTTCTCTGATCATGTGGTTATGGTGCTAAACACGAGTCAGACAGTGGAAAAACTACAGTGAGCTCCACGAAGTGCCATCGTCTTTTGTTTGTTAAACGTGAAGTCATTGTTTTAATGAGTTGTGGGTAACTTTCGAGATATACCATCAATATTTGGCAGAGTTTCACCGTATTCAATACGCGATGATGAATCATATTTTTCAGAACATTACTTTGAATAATACATGTACTATCTGAGTCATGTCTCATACACCACAGGTCACTCTCCACCTCTCCTTCGTGTGTTTCACACAAAGGGTACACACTGGAGCTACTGTGGAAATCCCCTAAGAGTCATGATACATGTTTTGTTTTTTGTCTCACTCTAACCTCAAGCTGCTCAAGCTGCCCTGAATCACATGTTTTTCTGACTCACCGGGTGATATTTAAGATACTTAGAGGTAATTTTCTTATCTAATAAAAAATGAAAACTGAGGCTCTCATCTTGTATGATCTTGTGCTCTGCTGCTGTAGAATGTGCTACGTCCAAAACTCCACAGGGCTGTGATCGCGGGGGATTTCTGTCACACTTCCTTCAGTGAAACACAATGTGCGATTAATGGGATGTGGCCTGGGAAATCCCTCCCTTAAAATACACTGCACATAGAAACCTTCACATCCTTGTTCTTTAAGTTGCAGGAATGAATTAGATCTGTTTCTACATAGGATCTTTCTTCTGTTATATACAGTTACTTCATTTAGCAAGTGTAACACTCATAGTTTTATAGTATAAGCAGATATAACAGTTTATTGTTTTATCTTTAATTTAGTTTTGTCAGCAATGAGGAGGATGATCTCTTGAGTTAAAAAACGAAATTAATAAACACTGTTCCTCATAGCTGCGTACAAATGCTGTACAGTGTTTTTGGAATGATTTTCTTTATTCTATACCTCTAACATGCGTACTTGATGTTTTTGTGTGAGATGCTTCTGCTTCTTGAAATAAGATATTTAGCAGAAACACTTACTTGTGACTTGCAGAACAATCATTTAGAAGTGTATTAATACATGATGTTCTGGCGATGACCACGTTCGGGATACTGGCACTGCTTTGCGGCTGGAATGAACTCAAGCTGAAAGCGCTTCTAGAAGGATAATTGTGGTAATTTATGGGAGATCGGCAACTTGCAGTGATGTTTACAAACACAGGCTACAGTATGTCTACAAGTTTTCTGCTTCTGCCAGAAACAGTTTTGCTTCACAGAGATGTTTCTGATTGAACAAACAACAGCTTGTTTGCCACTGAGTGAAAGGCAAAAACTGCATTGAACACTAGTTCTGTACTTCAATCACCAGCAGAGCTAATTAGCTTTACTAATTGTAAAAAAACACTCATTAATTCTTTTTACTGTTTATTGATCTTTACAAGAAAGGAACAGATTTAGAAAAGTAGAGATGACACAGTTTGAAAAGCATTTTCACTTTATGTCCAGTGTTATTAGTTTTGTTTAAGCTCATTTAAGAACAACATATTTGCTGTTTGATTCCTCAAATCTTCATTTAAAGTTATATAGGGAATTATAATTATTATTGTCATATGAAAGACTAAAGTGGACATCTACATTAATTTTGTTCATTTTAATTAAAGTTTTATCAACAGTAAGAATGTATTTCTTTTTTCTTTTTTGGTTTATATAAATAAAAATATACAAACAAAGACACATTCTCTTTGGTTGCTTGGTTCACAAACCTCTAAATCACAGATTTGATTAATATGTCATGAAGCTGTGAGAAATTGAAGCATTACTGGAACACCAACATCTTGGTAACTATACTAAAAAGACCAAAGAGTGCCTTCTGAGGGATTGTGATTTTTTAGCGAGGGTTTATGGATCTATTTTAATTAAGGCAGAGGTTTTTACTGTACCTCTGTGCAAAACTCTACACAATCCAGTCAAGTACAGTATGTTCATTTATAGTAAAGCAGGAGGTCACGTCTATGAAATCAGAGCCAGAGAAATTGAATTTGTGGATGCAACATTTGCAGAGAGCAGCTCAGGCATGTATTAAACATGACTATAATAGCCTTACACAAAAGATGGAGCATCACACCAGCATCATTCTTTATTAGCTCCCTGTGGATTTGTTCTATTAATTGATTAATAAGAAATAAATGTGATATCTGATTTACAGAAGGCACAGGAATAATCTGTGAGTGGATATAGCAACATCCTTCATATATTATTCGTAGAGTTGGTGTGTACAAATGATTAGAAATTGCCAGTGCCAGAATTGCCAGTGGGGACATATTATATTGATTTTTTATTATATTTTATTAAAGAAATAAACATAAATTTATTCAAAAAATATATCTACAAAAAGGAACTAGTAGCTAAAGCTGTCAAATAAGTTTGTCGTGTAAAAAAAAATTACTGAAAATGAAAACACACCAGCACAAAACAAATAGCCTAACTCAGAATTATACTTTGGTGACTATAGTACTTACTTAATACTAATAACCTCTGGAATTATATTGAAGTAAAAGCACAATCAACACAAAAGAGGAAGTCTGAAACTACAAGCAACTTGAGCTTCCTCTTGTGTTAGGGTTGCCACCAACCCATTTTCTTTTTAAAATGTATAGAAAACCCTATAATTTTGTTTATGGCAACAAGGCTTTTTGACTTTGTCAGTAACCTCTATTTCAACTAAATAAAACAAAATAAAAATGTTCTCAGTAATTTTTTAAAATGCTCTTATTGAAATTATGACCTTTGTGTTGTTAGCGTCGTTTTCAACCTTGTTCTAAAATATTATTGTAAGGCAAAAACTTGAGCCAAAATCGAAATCATAAGTGCGCAGTCAGACTAAATACTGACAGTCAGCAAATCTACCAATCATGTGAGCTTTAGCAGATTCTCATTTTGCTGTGTTTTCCTACATATGTGCATAAAAATAAAACAAACAAAGCTGGACATGTCCAGATCTGTGAGAGTTCAGTAGAACTGGTGATTTGCAGAATGCACATTTCCACTTTGCAGCATGCAAAAATGAGAAAAAGATTTTTAATGAGCCAGGTTCTGGATACTATTTTTGATGAAAATTAGGCAGAAAACACAAAGAAACAAAACAGTCTGGATGAGCAGGTTTCTGAGGAGGAAGACAATGTGGAGATTCATTCAGAAGACACGGTTTGATGCGGAGCTCACCGGTGGTGAAGTTACTCCTTCAAGTCCAAAGATGGTGAGATGTTTTGGAGGTCAGTACCTCATGATGCACATGACAGAGCAGCGGATGCAAATGTCATCAAAATGACATCACTAGGTTTGCTGTGATGAGAATCAGTGACATCAAGACGTGTTTGAGCTATTTATGCTACTGTAACTAAAAAGAGTCATTCTTGCCAAGAAACCTTGAAGGAAAAAAGTCCATGATGATGTGTGGAAAGACATTAATGAGGGACACCTATATGCTTATACTGGTGTTAGTCTTCTTAGTCTACAGATCCTGCAGTGAGGCCGCTGATGGTTTCTGAGACATATCGAATTGAAGGCATTTTTTTTTGGCGTAACAATGTCACTTCAGATGTTCTAAATGATATCAAGAGTTCTCAGGTTTGACACCAGAGAGACTAGAGCAAGTGCTGGCAAGCTTGCCCCCATCATGGATGTCTGGGAGACATGGGTACAGCTCCTCCCACTGATGTTCAAGGCAATATTACACACTGGATACAGTTCATATAAGCTTTGACTTGTTCTGCTTTTCATTTGTTTGTATAAAAGTTGTATTACCGAAAGAACATTTTTGCTTTTTCTTGAAGCAAATGTATGAATTTTATTAACAATAGTAACAACATAGATGTTACTATTGTTAATAAAATTCGAAAATAAATACATTTTAAAATAAATTAGACAAAATTGTTAAAGAAATGTTTTCTAATGTCCCTCAGTAATAGTAAGGTAACACAACAACCATTTATTTATTCATGTGATTCCTTTTCATCAAAGGTTCATTTTACCATCTTTTTGAACTGAAAAACCAAACCAAAAACACTACAACCAATATTTTTATGGATAAAGAAGCATAACAAGGTAATCAAAAGATTGAGTTTTTGTGTTTTACAGCTGATTTGATTAACACAACAAATATCAGCAGAAAACTAACACAAGAGGAGGGTATGGGTTTATATACACAACAAAGGGTTAAGTCGTCATCGTGAGTGACGGTCCGACCAGCCAATCAGCGGCCGTGGTTATCCGAAGGTTACTGCGTTGTTTTCGGGAAAGGGGCTGGGCTTAACAGGAAGGTTTAGCAAGAAGAGAGGAGAGCAGCGTCTCCGTACAAAATCTCACATATCCCAACATTTCGTGGATTTAACGTCACATTTGCTTTCGTTTGGATACTGGATATTGTCCTGGGAAGTTGTGGAGTCAAACCGCCGACGAGCGATACTTCAAATCCCCGTGAAGAGGAGCTCAAACTCGGTTGAAGCCTCTAATGTACTAAACGAAACGGAAGTAACTTGCCAGCTGTCTGGCTAAGCTCGCTGGGTGAGTAAATATCCGTTATTAGTTTACTTTTCCATTGAAAGTAGAGCCTGTCGTCAGACCCACTTGTTTGCCAGCTTCCCTCGTTGTTGTCAAGCGGGGAGAAGTCCAGCTGTTGCTCGGTTTAAACTAGTAAACGCGTATGAAGCTAATGGCAGCCGACGCCAGCCCGCTTGGCTGGATCGCAGTGAGACTTCATCGTGCCCGGCTCAGGTAGACGGATGCAGGGCTGAGAAACGTAGAGTACCACCGGGGACTGAGGATAAAAACCCCCCACGGAGAGGTCACAGTCAAATATAGCAGCTTCATCACTAACAGGGGCCTGAAGTTTCACATCATCTCTGGGCAGATGCTCGATCGCAGGGTTTATCAGACGCCTCACTTGTGTTGTGCTGCTTCAAACTGTCATCATTATCTGTCTGGCAAAGTAGAACTGGAGAAAGCGAAAACTGCTTATAACAGGAAACAGGAACTTATTGTTAGATTAAGCTATTCTCGACCTCCTACACAATGAAGATGTATGTAAGCACAGTGGTTCGTCTCTGGGGCTGCGAGCCAACTGTCATTTGCCTTTAACAGTGGTTAAGATGCTCAAGTTGGAGGTGACATCAAAATATTCACATTTAAGTTTGTCATTCTTGTAGTGAAAATACAATTTTCCTATGCCATTTAGTTTCTAAGAAAAGATATTTGTAGATGACTCCATAAGATGTTGGATGTGCCTTTTTTACGATTTGTAGTCATTTTATTGACCAGACAATTAATTAAGTGGTGAAGAAATAATAATTTTCTGGATTAATCAACTGTGAAAATGGCTGATAACTGTGGTCTTCCTTGCTGTACTAATTCATGAAAGCTACAAGTGATACATAAGGGACTTCACTCATTTAAGGCTGACAAAAGAAGGAGGCTCCTCCCTGGTTAACACACACACACACACACACACACACACACACACACACACACACACACACACACACCACACACACACATGCAAAAAATGGTTTCTTGCAGCTTCTGTCAGACTTTGCAGTGTTGATATCTGTGTGAATTAGGTAAAGGCACAGATGTGTGTTCATGTTAAATTCTCTTAACTAAAAGAAAACCATTATAACACAATACTTAACATCATGGAACGCTTACTGATCACTCGCATGAGTTTTTCCTGTAGTAACCAGATGAGTCTGTGACGTAAATGCTCTACCAGCCTTTTCATTTCAAAGAATAGCATATTACTGTAATGACATTTGTAAAAACTAAATCTTAAATGTGGATGTAAAATATTTAGAGCCTGTTCAAATATATTTATTTAGACTTTGACCCACTCTCATATCTAAGATTAATTTCACTGGTGTGGAATATTAAATTGAAGTAAATACTACAAAATCTAAAAGTCGGTTACATTCAAAAATGTGCTTAACATGTACTTTTTATTTATCGTTTTAGCCAAATATTTTACTATATATTAATATTTCATGCTCTATATTTGCATGAATGACCAGGCCAAACAATCTTAATTTACCATACAATTCTAAATGTACTTTTGTTCTGTTTCACTGTCACTAGTGAACAGGACCCTGAAATACTGCAGGATAATGACAAATGAAGTAATTGTCTGGAGAATTCACAGTAAACGGTCATGTGACTGGTGCTACTACAGTGTGCTGTAAACAAAACGCTGTGATTTCCGCAGTTAACTTTTCGTGTCGTGTCCTGCTTCCTGCTCGCCCTACCCAGGGATCACTGCTTGCTGAAAGCAAATAGACCGTTTCCCCAAAGGAGAACTTGTCAAACCAATTCATACTTGGTTACCTGCTGCTCCAGTATAAGCTGAAAGTCACAGTCTCAGGGAGGCCACATCACCACAACCACATCTGCAAAAATAGACAAGCAATGCCTGAAACAGATGAACACAAGCCTTGTGCTAGGATTTAGTTTGCACTAGTGAACTAAAAATATGTAGAGCAAAATGCTACCCAGTGTTTTAACTACAGCTGCAATACAGTAGCTGCTCCTTACTGACAAACAAATATTACTTTAAATATATTGTTCTGTTCACATGTGCAAGTTTCCATTTTGCTTTGGCTTGTCAGTCCTTTCCGCCATGTGAGATGTTGACCTTTGGTCACTGTCATTTTGCATGTGCGTGTCATGGCCCTGCCCCCTCTTTTATAACCCTGATTTATACTTTTATGAGCCCAGCCATCGGAATAAGACTCTCTTCACTTTCTTGCTTGTCTGTATCAGTTTGTACCTGTGTTTCGTCCTCAGTTAACTTAATTCAGGTTCTGTAGCTTACTTGTTTTAATCTGATCTGATCACTAATATGGGCTTGGTGATGTAAATGTACTGTATTTTCTTTTTTCTGAAACTGAGGTTGGGTTAGGTCCTTTTTTGTGTTTTCTTCTTTTGTTGTCATTTTTCTTTCTAATTTCTATTCATTTTCAGTTTGTTTTAATGTTTATTTTCTTGATTAACCGATTAGTAATTTAAAAATGACTGTGAGTGTTCGTCAAGTTTTGAGATGCTGAACTATTAATTTACATGTTGAGACCAACAGGAAAACCAGGCAATATATAATAAGAAAAATGAGAATAGGATTCACTTTTCATAATCTGATTAATTGAAAACAGTGTTAATTAATTGCTGCCTTAACATATGTACAAGCATTAGCATTGTACGCTGCATTAAGAGGTTTGGACCCCAAAGCTTCCTAATTCAAATACTTACATTTTGTGGAAAATGCAGTGAAGTGGAGCCCATACTTGTCATGATTACAATTCTTCTGAATAGTGTGTTATTGGAATGAAATTGTTGTAGTTGTTTCGCCTTCTCCTTAACAGAGGCATGTAGGGACAAGCCAGAATGTGAAGGCTTGGTGGAGAACGGTCATTTTTGTTCTTTGTTTTTACCAGAACTGCCACCAGATCAGCACTGCTGGTGGCACTTCTGATATACAAGATTGAGTTTTAGTATTTGAATATAGTAAAAACAACATTCAGAAACATTTGAATTTAGCTAGAAAGAGGAAGAATGATTCATTCTTTGTAAAAGGCATGACTCACTGAAAACCTTTTCTTGAGAAATTCAGCAGTAATGCAGCAGATTAACCGCCGTCCTCCATGATTATGTTGCACCAGGGCACATAATTAAAAGTGTAGTATTATCAGTGTATGCTTGTTCTAAAACAGTTTAGCTAGAAAGATTTCTTATCTGTGTATGAGCGTTATATATAAATTATTGACAGTTAACAAACAAAAGGACTGTGATAAAATGGATGAAGAATATTATTTGCAATGTTGTTTGCAGGGTGGCTGTCGGTGTCTTTCTCTCTGTTTTCCTTAGTTAGGTGCTTGTGTGTGTGACACATCAAGATGTGGTGTTTTTATGGATGTGTCATTGCGATGTTACCGTGATGCTGCTTTGCTGTTGTCTCTCTAAACTGAAACATTTCAATTATCAGATTTTTATCTCCTCTAGACACAAGGAGAACAATAAAGTCTCATAATAGAGAAGCAGGAATGAATATAATTCGAATAGAAAAACGTATTTTCTATGGTAAAATGAAATAGATTTTTTTACCTCTGAGGGAGTGCAGATGAGTACTATTTGAATAGCTTCTTATATGTGCAATATATAACTTAAAAATGTTTGTTGGAGCTTCAGATCAGTTTTTGCTTTCATATAAAGTACCAAGCAAAGGTGTGGGCAGACCTTATTAAGGGTTTCTTATTTGCCGATGCTATTTTCTGTAATGCATATCCAGTAGAAGTGTTTTTGTTTGACTTAATTACACCTTTGTACACCACTGGCATTTTTTCACCAGTTATCAGGAGTCAGAAAACCAATACTTTTGTCTGAGGATGTGAATAGGATAATTATCCCGGCATTTGTGATCTTGACTGGAAATGCTGCTAATAAAACAATTATATAGGGGCAGACTGTTTCAGAATTCATTCACATTCACTGTAACCAGCACGACTACTCAGGATTAGGTGATTTATGGGCTGTTTAATCAGGATAAACACTGGAGTGCTGACCTCCAATTACACAGTCAATTTTGTGATGGTTTGGGATGGATTGGACCACACAGTGGACTGAGAAGGAGCCAATAAATAGTCCAAATACTTGGGTACTTGTTCAGAACTCTTCTCTGGTCCAGATGGCTGCTTTGTGACTGCCAGAAGATCAAGAATGTGCAGCTATTATCAGAAAATAAACACAGATAGTAATAGGAAAGAACCACAAGGAGAATTTGAGTCTGAATGTTTGCCAAATGGGAATTTAAGCACTGCCAGCAAAGCAGTCTCTGACACTGAACAGATGCTGTGTAGACACTGCAAAGCTCCAACTCTGCAGTGACGACCTGCCTTCTGTGTCGACGTCATTTCGCTTACACTACGTGAGCTGAGTGGTAAATCACGGTGCTGCGTGGGCTTATGTCGGCAGGTCTCAGCGTGGTATTAATGAGTCAACACATTCATGAATTCTTTCTCCTCTCTGCTGCTGTTTGCTGTTTGCTGAGCTCACCAGCCAATCAGACTCCAACTCAGATTTATTGGGCCACTCATTTTGCACTTACAAGGAAATAAATCCGGATTCTGGCAGCCCTCTGTGTGTTTACACACAGGAGGAGTAACAAGGAAGAGCAACCAAGCAGAACAAAGATAACTTTGAAGAGCACATGACAGAATGGGAATGTACAGGCATGTAGATAAGAATGAAGTGTCCACGTGGAATCATTTTAAAAGTGATAATTAAGTAGGTAGGCTAATAAATACTACAGTATACACATAAGGCAGCATGTGAACAATACAGCCTGTACTTGATTGTTAAATAATTTACAACAATTGATGTACTTTAAAGGCACAGTTACATAAGTGCTGATCAATACTTAATGTAACTCCCCTGAACATTCTCCACTGGCTGTATTAACCACGTGGTGGCCACTCGTTATAAGCTGTGATGTGTCTGCTGTTTTTAGTTTCAAACATCCCAGTTTAGTGCTTCCTTCTTGATGATTTTGCTTTCCTGTTGCAAAGGATCTTAGGTCTGTGTTGTATGCAAGATGCTCTGTGTGGGTTTGTGTTGAAACTAAATAAATGGTCTAAATTACTGAAGAAGACTGTCGTAATGTCATTTCGTTGGCAGTCTGCAGCAGGCTGCTGGGCAATACTTATTGGTTGGATCTGTTCTCTTTTGGTCTTTTCATGGAGTGGTTGACATAAAAAAAATCACCAGTTATTTCTTAAATCAGAATATTTCTGTGTGAAAGCTAAAACGTTGCTACACAAAGAAACTGTGACCTCTGGGAAAAAAAGAAAAGTAACATTCCTGCTTCCTTCATTCATTTTCTTTCACTTACAGTGTCTGAATGTCAACTCTGTGGGTGATGGAGCTGAGCAGGCAACTCTGTGGGAAGATGAAGAGGTCCACCAGGAAAGCTCAGCTTTCCTCTTCTCCTGCATCCAGTTGGGGTCTTGAAATCCACTTTTACTTAGCAGACGTGCACCAGCTGGAGTTCTTCAAAGGATACTACACCGTAGAGGAGCTCTGTGTGGAAGCCGCCAAGAAATGCTGTAAGTGACTCGGATACTGGCAACCTGGCAAAGTGAATTCTGTCTGTCTGCCTGTACAGCCGATCTCTTCCATTTTTACTATGACATGTAACAAACGTGTTAATTAAAATTATTGAGGCCCTGTGATTATAAAGTTGAGCTCTTTTTCTCTTCATATGTTTCTGACTACTATGTCTCTAAGTGCTACCATTTACCAGTTGTCAGCATTTAATGTACAAGATTGACATCATAGTTGTCAGAAAATCAATGACTTCCCTTATTATTATGACCGGTAGTACATGGCACTTCTGTAAGACAATTACAATAATAGCCCAAAGCTTTGATTTACTCTGTGTGAAACTAGACTAAGTGCCACTCTAGGGGCTCTTAGAAGAAGCTTTGCTCTCTATCCATCCACGCAACCATTGGTCTTTTACGGACTGACTTGGTGACTGTTTAAATGAGCTTGGATGAAAACTGTGTCCAGTTCTTGCTTTCAAAATCAGAAATGTGTGTATTGTCGTACAGTTCATCTATGGTTTGAAGTGTAGCGTAAATAGGCGAGACAGCTATACTGTTTATTTTCTTTTATTAGCAGATTGTTTGCTACAGTTCTGTTTTGGAACAGGCTATTATGAACCGGTCTCACTAACGGCTAACTCATAGATTTTTTCCCCCCATCTCATCCTTAGCAATATCTCCCTTGTGCCATAACCTGTTTGCCCTGTTCAACGAGACAACCGGCACATGGTATCCCCCCAACCATGAGTTCAAGGTCACGGAAGACACCAATATCACGTTGCATTATCGCATGAGGTAAGAGTGACATCAAAGGCTATTCAGGAATGTAAAACACATCTCTCCTTAAATTCAAAGAAGCTGTGTTTTTTATGATTGAACACCTTCAAGATGTAAGTGTATTATTATAGTGCTGCTAATGATTTAGCCTTCAGACATTTTTAGGTGATGACCAACATATTAAACCTGTTCAATAGACATACGAAGATGATTAAATTCGTGATCCTTCATGGTAAAAGGATTCAATTTAGATCAGGATGCTTTTTACCTTTTTAGAGGATTGTCTGATGTTTAATAGATTATTAAATAATATAATCATTATGAATATTTCAGAAGGCTGTAAATATTACATAAGGGTAATACAGATGCTGCTAAGTGATAGAGGCGCTCTTTAGACACATTACTGGAAAACTCCCAGAAAAAGAAATTTAGATGACTCCCCATCGCTTTACATAGTGTTAGAGCCAACAATAGTACATTAGGTTTCGAAGTTTGATTAGATTGTTTTGAGTTTTGACATATCCAGAAGGAAGATTTTATGTGACATACCAGTAGGGCCATAGTTGAATCTGATTACTTTGACAGAGGTAAATATTGGGTATCATTGTAGCTTTAGAGAGGAACAATACATCACTGTGGTGTGAGCTTCATTTCCTCTTTCTCTGTGCTCTGCTTCAACAACAGCTAGTGGAGAGAAAAGCATGTTGTGTGTGTACGACGGTGTTTTGCAAGTTGTAACACAGGCTTCCAAACAAGCAGCGTATTGTGGTCAAGTCTCGATATACAAACAATGTTTAGCATACGCATGTTCAAAACATGCACACTCAAAGGAAACTGAAGTGACTCCTGGATTGCTTTTCATTGGGCCAAAAAGGAAGAAAAACACACAAAAGTAATTACAGTTTGTGCTAATTAAATTTAAATATTTACACGAAATTAGTTTAATTACATTTCCATTTTTTGTACATATTTTGCTAGTGTTTAAAATGTGCTGCTGGTTCAGAGACCCTGTGCTCTGCTTCTTGTCTGCTATAGACAGACGTCTGTGACGTTATACAGACAGTGATCTTATATTTCCTCTGAAAAGCGCAGGCTAGCTGAAGAATTGCTGCTTTTCAGAGAAAACAGGAAAATGGGTCAAAACCTAAAAGGACATATTTTTAGACGCTGCCCAGCTTTGAAATTCTAACTGACTGATCTCATGTGAAAACACAAGTGGTGTAGAGATAAACAGTGTTCACTTGGCAATACCTGGTTAATTCTTCTTTGTTTAGTGTACAATGCTCTAGAAATCTGGGTTATATTTTTTTCTGCACTTATGTACTTATTGATCTTTCTTGTCGTCTACCTTTATTTCAGCAGTATTTATCCTAACTTTATATTTGAACGCTTTATATTCAGCTTTACATTAGGGCTCGCACCAACGTGTTATTTATATATTATAACACGTTGAGCATTCATCAGTAAACAGTGCTGATCAAAATACTTCTGGAACTTGTTCTAATGGGGTATTGTATGACACCTGTGTGTCCTGTCAGGTTTTATTTCAGAAACTGGCATGGCACCTCAGAAGGGGAGAATCCAGTGTGGAGACATTGCATCAGTAAACTTAAAGGTGGACTTGGCACACAGAAAGCACCTGAAGGGACGCCTCTACTGGATGCTGCCTCTCTCGACTACCTGTTTGCCCAGGTATGCGATTTAGATAGATTGTTCAGAAAAAAGTCAATTACACTCACTCATTAATTCTCTTTGTACCGTTTTTTAGGCGTTCTCATTATATCCCCCATGAATAATGTGTTTGCATCGCTATTTGTGTACATATGTCTTACCTTCAAGTACCTTTTAAAAGTACCTTCTGTTTTGAAAGCTCAAACAATAACTCAGCTCACAGTTCAGTCTAAAAAACATCAACAGCTGAGAGGAAATTGAACAATTTCAGGAAGTGCACCTTTAAGGTCAGCAGTAGACGTTATACCCCTTCAGTGTCTTTCACATCCACTTTTGTTGATTAACGTCTTTCAGTCCATCAAAACAGAATCTAAAGAAATGAGCGAAACCAGCATAGAACACAACCCTAGAAAGACTTGGCAAACCAGGAGCTGATAATTACAAATTATTAATTTTAAAAGACATCTGTCCAAAATCTGAGGAAATCAAATTAACTGAATTTGATTGAAAGTAATGATGGTAGCAATTAAGCAATATTAGATTTTTCCATGTTTTCGTGTGACTTTTTATGTCTTCTTTCTCGGGTAGGGCCAGCACGACTTTCAGGCAGGTGTGATACCGCTGAGAACATGCCAGTCAGAGGCAGAGCAACATGACATGGAAAATGAGTGTTTGGGTATGGCTGTCCTTGCTATCACTCACTATGCCATGCAGGTGGACATGCCTCTGCCTACAGCCTCCAATGAAATCAGGTAACACAGTTGCAACATGACTTTTGTTTGTAACATTAGGTGCATCTCAAAAATCTAATAAGATGGTTCATTGATCCACATTTCTCACTTGACACAGATTCCTTCATAATCACAAATTGTGTGTGTGTGTGTGTGTCGTTTTAGTGTCATCCTTTATTTTTGACACCTTGAGCCTGAACATTTCTGTGCTTCATGCAGAAATAAATCCTGTTTGATTTAATATGTTTGTATATTTTACATTCAGTATATCAGGCTAAAAGCATTGAAATCAGAACCTGAGCTGGGCTACAGCGTTACAAACAAAATACCAGCAAATGCGCATGCAAGTGATCAGTCGATTCAGTTCATGTGTTTATGTGCATTTAGTGACAATGAACAATATTTAACAGCGATGGCCTGATCTGTGCATAGCAAAAATAGAATATATGCTGGTAATACATGCGCAGATGTACCTTAAACCAAACATATTCAAATACAGACAGGCTGAAACAACAATGAACTGCACTGACTGCAGTAACTGTGTGTCCTATTTATTGCTTGGACAGTGACTGTATGGTCAAACTCCAAACTATTAAACTATAGAGTTGAGCACCCAGCCAAACCAGCTAAGCAGCCATCATCAGAAACAGATGCCCTGACAGTTTAAAGGCTGAAAGTTACATGCGACGCATACAAATTTTTTCAAACGTGTTTACAAACAAGCAATTCTTGTGAATTTCACCCACTGATTATGTTCACAAGCTAAGCAAAATCAACAATGATTTATGTAACTTTAAGTGTCACTTTTTTCCTTAAAAACTAAAAATAACATCTGTGTTTCTTAATGCCACAAGCTACAAACGATTCATCCCAGAGTCACTGAATCGTAACATCAAGCAGCGCAACTTTCTGACCCGCATCCGCATCAACAACGTCTTTAAGAAATTTCTCAGCGAGTTTAACCGACGCACCGTCAAGGACAGCAACATCACACCATATGACCTGAAGATCAAGTACTTGGCCACATTGGAGGGCCTGACCAGGGGCCTTGGCAGCGAGCTGTTTGAGCCTGCCTTGGTCAGCGTAACCCACGAGGGAGACCTCTGCAATGGTTACAACAGTAAGATTCTGTAACATGCTCACGAATATCTGTGCCAGTTATAACAGCTGGCTAGTTTGCTTCTGTGATGCCCTGCCAATGTGAAGAGTTGGCTCACATTGAATTTAACAAAAAGATTGTTGAGTTTATGCAGATGCTGAAATGCAGAAGTAAAAGACTGAATGAGATTTAAGTGATTATTTTTCCAATGATCGTCTGCTGTGATATAATAATAGGCTGCTGTTTCCAGGTTACTACAACCAGAGCCAAGGCCAGACCCAGAGTCAGAATTTGGAGACATGCAAAGACATGCAGGTCTTGGTTACTGGTATATCTGGTATTTCCTGGAGGAAGAAGAATGTTTTGGTAAGTGTACCTGTGTATTAAAAATACTTTTTGATTATGGACCAATGATAAGCTGGATAGCTGGAACGTAGCAGATACATTCTTATGGGACTATTGTACAGGGTACAAGGGAGTGGCAGTCAAGTGATTACTAAATGGTATATATATGTGTCTGTATCTGTTTGTTTATCTTTAAAACAGACATCTGTGACCGCCAAAGATAAGACAAAGTCAAAGAAGAATAAGCTGGATGGAAAACAGAAGAACGACAAAAACAAAGAGGCAGCTGATAACTGGGTGGTGTTCAGTGACTTCCACGAGATCACGCACGCTGTCGTCGAAGAGGCAACGGTCACCATCTATAGACAGGACAACAAGAGGATGGTGAGATGCACATATCAAAGTTTCCATTGTGCTATAAATAGTAAATATTAACAGTCCACGTCTCCACCAATTCTTTCAAAAATATCACTAGTTGTTGTTCCACAGTTTACTGTGCTCTCAGTTTGGCCTCTGGAGGATTGTGTTTTGTTTAATGGCAGCTGCTCTGAACTTCTCTCACCTCCTACTTTCTCTTCTATCTATCTGTGTTTCTGTTCTGTCTCTGCAGGATCTGCAGATGAATTCTCAGGCTGAGGCTCTGTCCTTTGTGGCTCTTGTAGACGGGTATTTCAGGCTCACTGTAGATGCCCACCACTACCTTTGCAAGGACGTGGCCCCTGCATCAGTTGTGCACAACATCAACAACGGCTGCCATGGACCCATCTGGTTTGTACTGACACTGTTAACTGGGGTGTGCACGCATGTGATCTTTATGTGGTTCGCTCTTGTTTTAGTCACACCAGATAGGTCAATAAAGGTAAATAGAGAACTTAATTAATCCTTGGAAGAGTTTAATGTCACAACAAAACTGAAAAAATAATACAGGCCAAACAACAACTCCACCGTTGCTCCCTTTTACTGTATTTCTCCTATTTCCAGTACGGAGTATGCCATCCACAAGCTGCGTCAGGAGGGCAACGAGGACGGCACCTACATCCTGCGCTGGAGCTGCACTGACTACCAGTACATCATCATCACTGTGGTCTGCAAGGAGGTAGACGCGTTTAAATAATCCAGTCACTCAGCTTCACTCCACTTCACTCAAGCGTAATTATTAATGAAGTAACATTAATAACATAACAATTACATGTCACAACATTATTTTATAAAACATAAAATATACATTTTTATCTTTTATATTAGGTGACAGGATAATTAGATTAAAGCAGGTCGCTACAGTGTAGTGGAGTCTTATGAGTAAGCACGAGAGCCCACGTACACAACAAACTCAAACACAACAATTAAAAGTTGTATAGACTGGCTAAATAGTAGAAATAAACTAAAATTTGTCCACAGAGTAAATCAAAGCTTTCTCTTGTTGTATACCATACAATGTGCTGTACTCATTTTAAATTCTCCGTAACTCAGATTGACGTGAGAGAGTCTCGTCCAGTGCGTCAGTATAAAAACTTCCAGATTGAGGTGGCCTCTGATGGATACCGCCTGTACGGCACTGAGACATTGCGGCCCACTCTCAGGGAGCTGCTGGAGCACCTGGAGCGTCAAAGTCTTCGGACAGACAACCTCAAGTTCCAACTGCAGCGCTGCTGTCCCCCACAGCCGAGAGGTAAGCATAGGCGCCTGCAGTACTGGCCAAAAGAGAAGCGATAAGAATCACTACAGATTTACAATTTGTGTCTTACTGGAATACGTAATGGCGTTTATAGATGACAAGACAAATTCTATAAATCTTGTGTAAGGTCTTTGGCATTAATGTCATAATAACAATAACAATTTGGCACTAGCCAGATCGAACACATCATCAATACTACTTGTGTAGTAAAGATATAAATTGGGATGCATAGGGACTTCGGCAAAGTCAATTTGGAGGTTTACAGAAACTTTCTTCCATATAAATACTGCTTGTTGAATTCGTTGAATTCTCTGTCACCACCCAACGCTTGATTTCGCTGGGTGCAGTAATGTGAAGTTAACTTGTAAAGTGTATTTTGCAACAAACCTTATCAGTTGCAAAACCTGTCTAGTGTGTCTCGTCAAATATGTAGACATAGAGGGTTGACGTTAACTAAGCCATGTAGCTGCCTGTGCCTGTTATTAGTTGTCCTTTTGCAGTTGAAGCTCGTTGGAGCTGGGTGGAGGAAAGCTGTGACTTATCTTGCCGTTGAACCTGTTCTGGATGTTTTCGTTTCTGGAGTCCAGTCTGATTTCTCTTCTGATAAAATCACTGTTTTGGGCCTGGGACCAGATTTAGCTTCAGACTTCACATGGAACTTGATGTGGGTGGGTGGGAGACAGTACTAGAGACAAATCCATGAAAGTGTTTGTTGTCAAACAAACTAAACAAACCTACCCGACAAAGCACATTACTAAACTGTTACACTATGCAGTTACGCTCCAGTGTATTTGTGGTTAGTTCATTGTTCTGGTCTGTGTTTGCAGTGCAGCTTTTTTTTTTAATCAAAATCTTGCATAATGTTATGGAACCGTGACTCACTGTGATGTTGGGTTGGGTCAGAAGTGCAGCAGCCTTGAACGTTTGAACCTATAGCTCAGCATCGTGAAGCTTACCTTCACACACCATTTAATGTAGAGCTGCTTTTTAAGTAAGTCTATATGTGGTTATGCCTCTTACTAACTGAGGCCAAGTGAAGCCCTGCTGGCAGGAACAACGTCTATGTGTCAGAAACGGTGTCAGGGAGGAAGAGAGTTGTAAATGTGGGTTTCCTGTGCCAATCTTGCACATCTTGTGTTTACTTCACTCAGGGAAAGGTGGAGTCATGTGTGCATGGATGTATTAAGCTGCCTACGTTTGTTTGAGGTCAGGTGTGTTGATTGCTATCATAAGACTGCTTTGCTTTAGATTTAGGACTATTATATAACATTTTTACAACAACAATCTTTACTTTTACAACATAAAAAATTGTTTTGTGCAAAATAAACCCAATTTATACGGAAATGCCAAATCTATCAGATGTTTAAATTGTGTAAATTTACCATTTTTTTAAAAAAATCTTAATTTGGGAATGTGCAAAGACTGGAGATGTAAGTGACACTAACAAAAGAAAAAGATTTAGTTTCATTGGGAACATGGGTGACTGGGTGAGCATCTCTCAGACATAAAGAAGGATATTAATATTTCTCAACATAAATTGGCAAAGACTGTGAATCTATACTAAATGATAAAGAAACTCACAGTTGACACGTGCTCTACATTAGGGCAGGTTCAGGAGTTGCAGCAGTCTAAGCTTTAATAGTGGGTACATACGTTGTTTGGTTTTTGCACAGATTACCTGTCGTGGAAATTGCTCTTAACACTGTTTGGCATAAAGCTGATGGAGTGCAGAAACTTTTCTTCCCCTTAGACCACAGTGCGCTGGTTTGTCACAACATTAGACACCCACAGACACTCACAGACCCACATGCACGTATAGTGCAACACAGGCACAAAGACAGACACAGGCACTTTATCCTCCCACACAATGCTCAGTGTACCTACAAAAAATAACCTGAATCACAATGCAAACCTGAATAGCTATTCACATCATCACCACATTGATGTAACTGCTTAGAGCACGTTTTACCACATGTAAACACAGTTTTACTTTCAGGCTAAATACCAGTACTTACTCACAGTTCTTGTTTTATTGCTTTCATTGTCTTGTGAATGCAGCTCAGTTTTCAGTTCAACTGTGACAGTGTTAAACATAAACTTGACCGTGAAGATCACCAAACACAAATAGTCGTGAGAGGCGCTTTATCTTAAAATGGTTTGCAGAGAAAAAATACTCTGTAGCGTGCTCTTATAAAAACCCATGTATGACACATTTTAAACGTGTTTGTGTGTGTTTGTGTTTCAGAGATTTCTAATCTGCTTGTGGTCACTAAAGATCGAGCACCAGCCACACAGAAACTCAGGGTCTTCGATTACATTCACAAAGAGGATATTGAACAGGTATGTCTTGTCATCTTTCATTTGTCTCCCATGTCTCACACACTGTGACAGTAATTTAGCTTATACATAAGGTGAGAATCCATGTGAAACAGCAACCGCACTGAAGGAACAAGTGTCTTTAGGCTGACAACACAGGCAGACGTGTGCACGTATCCAGGTTGTCGCACTCGGATCAGTGCAGAATAAAAGGTCTAATGGCGACAGGGCTTCGTTTGCCTTTTGTCAGCTGAACATCATCCAGTTACAGTCAGTCCGTTCATTCGCCCATTTGCACACACACACATTCACACACCGGGGGCAGAGCTGCTGTGCAGCTTAGGCCGACACACTGGGGGCGACTTGGGGTTCAGTGTCTTGCCCAAGGACACTTTGGCATGTGACTGGGGAAGCCAGGAATCGAACCACCGATCCTACGACTGGTGGGCGACAGCTCTAACTCTACCTCTGAGCCGCTGCGGTCGTGGCAGTTACCATTTTATTGGAGAGACATCATCCATAAAATTAAAATGAATGCCTTCTTAAAGAGCACCACAAAATATAGCCCCAAAAATAAAAGTAAGAGGTTCAGATTGTCATCAAAGATTAATAGACCTCATCTACATAACTAACTTACACATTTGCATCTGCTTTACAGAGCTGAGCTCATTTCTATAAATAGGTACCTATATTTTCATATTGAGGTCAGTATGAGGCTGACGATATAGTTCATTATCCTGGCGTCAGACTGTAAACAAGCACTAGTTGCTGGTCTCGTTGCAACCCAAGTTTTCTGGACGCTTTTACTCCCTGCTGTGCTATAACTAGGAGGAGCACCTTGGCCCGGGCACGAGAACAAACATCTACTCAGGCACACTGAGGGTGAAGAGTGAGGAGGAAGAGGATGCTGGCTACACATCCTTCCAGGAGGTCAAAGTGGTCCTGAAGGCGCTGGGTTCTGGACACAGGGAAAACTTCTTGGTGAGATACTGTTACTTTACAGGACATTCCTTTCTACATCTCAACTATCAAACCAGTGTGAAAGATTTGCACGTGAGTCACTCTTGTTGTTTCTGTTAACAGGACTTCATTGAAATAGCCAGTAAGATGCGCCTGGTGTCGCATAAACACATCGTGCTTCTGTATGGCGTGTGTGTCCACTACCTGGAGAGTAAGTGAATATTAAACACTGTGTGAGTGCATGAGTGAACGATGGTGAGATCCTGTGTCTTAACCTTTTGACTCTGTGTCACAAGATATCATTGTGGAGGAGTTTGTCCAATATGGTCCACTGGACGTGTTTATGAGGAGGCAGCAGAGTCCACTCAGCACACCATGGAAGTTCCAGGTGGCCATGCAGCTGGCGTCAGCCCTCAGCTACTTGGTAAGACAGGGGAAAAAACACACATACACACAAGTCATGCTGATGTACGTCCCGTATACAGACATTCCACAAGACGAACAATGTTTATTCCACTTCATGAAAAGAATCATTTGACTGGGGACTAATGCATTCGTCTTATATTGTGTGTTTCTATAGGAGGACCAGAAGCTGATCCATGGCTTTGTGTGTGCTAAGAACATCCTGCTGGCCAGAGACGGACTGGACCCCAACGAAGGAGGGCCGTTCATCAAGCTCAGCGACCCAGGACTGCCAATCACAGTTCTCAGCAGGGAGGGTGAGCACGCTCTGTTCTGTCAGCATTACTAAAACTGAAACCTAAATGTTACAAAATAGCTGCCATGGAAAATTTCACAATAACTTTCTTTCCAAGTCAGCTGTAAACGAAAGTAAAACAACAATGACACCTCTACTGGGTAGACACATGCATTTATGTATGTATTTAAATTATCTGGATGGTTGGTGAGATTATTTCAAATAAAATTCTGCAATTAGGATCTTAATCGAAATAGGTTAAAAGCTTTTGAAATATGTGAAACTATTTTGTTGCACGCAGACTTAATGAAAAAACTGCTGACGAGTGATTGGCCACTTCCAACCCTAAACCGTGAATTAATGTAATGCTTGCTGTCGCTTCTTCTAATCTATGTGGTAGAACTTGTGTTTCTACTTGTCATCTCGTGTTTCCCTCATCTCTTCCCGCCCAGTACAGGAACACAAAGAACATTTCTGATCAAGTAAATTGTCAGTAATAGGAATGTTGTTGGTCACATAATGGATACACCTCTCAGACTGTAATGTGTTTGTAAAAGCTACATCTGTGCTGGGCACAAGGATGATTCTCAGATTGCCCAGTTCCCCTCAGATGGCAGCCTCGCATTTCAGTTTGTCTGTTGGGGTGACGTACGCAAATTACAGGACAAACCGGAAATGTTTTAGTGCAAATGTTCCTCGCTGCCTACTCGTGGGAATATGCCCCCACCCCCCTTCGCTCGCTGTTCCCAGAACCCTTAACATTTCTTTTTCTGTCTCCACCACTTTGCTGATCGGCCAGTCTTCCAGTTACACATCAATGTGCCTGTACATAGATTTGATTGAACATAGTGGATAAAGTGCTCGGAAACGCACTGGGAGCACGCCTCCTTTCTTCCCTTCATTCAATTACTGTATCTCCCCTCCCACTTCGGTTCCTGTCTATACAGCTGCTCCTCTGCTCCATTGTCTACTTACTTCTCTTTGCTTCCTGTCAATCATCCCAACCCTTAGCATTCCCCATTTAATGTTAAGTATAGATGAAGCCACACAGCGATTTTTGGGGGTCACGCAGTTGAGCGGCATTCCAGTCAGAGTCATATTAAAGCAGATACTGCAGGGCCAGCCTGTACAGCCCAGTACATGAATAGTTCCTGGTGTTTGGAATGGCAGCAGTCACACCCTAAGCATTACGTTTAAAAGTAATTACAGTGTGGTTGATGTGGTGATTGTATCGTTCATATTTTCATGCTTTTACAGTTTGTGCATTGTACGGCCTCCCTTCAGTTGAAAATATTAGTAACTGGGGTGAACAGGGAGAGGTCTAACTTCCTGGTTCAGTAGACATGCTTCGCATTCCTTACCGTAGAGCTGTTGCTGAAGTTGATGGTTGCCTCCACAGAGTGCGTGCATCGTATCCCGTGGATCGCTCCAGAGTGTGTGAAGAGTGTGTCTGCCCTGAGCATTGCAGCTGACAAGTGGGGCTTTGGTACCACCCTGTGGGAGATCTGCTACGATGGAGAAGTCCCGCTCAAAGACAAGAGACTCACAGAGGTATCGGCCACAGACACGCCACCTGTTGCTCTGAACTCTGTTGGTTTACAATGTGACTGCTCTTCACCACTTTCTCAGTTTCTCCATTCCTGTTTTTCCACTTACTTTCCTCGCCACCTGTCCTGTACCGCATATCAGCAACTACATTAACTCTGTCTGTGTGCAAATCAATGATCTGAGTGTTTGTTCGCTGAGCAGAAGGAGAGGTTTTATGACACCGAGTGCCAACTAGCCACCCCAGACTGCACAGAGCTGGCTCAGCTGATGACCGCCTGCATGAACTACGATGTGAAGAAGAGACCCTTCTTCAGGGCGATTGTCCGAGACTTGGATCGCGTATATAAAGGTATGTGTGTTCTGTGCATTGGATGGACAGTATCTATGTTTCTACGAGTTCACAAATGATGTAAAACCTCAGCAACATCTTGTTCCTGCAGCTTCAGCAGTTTTGTGATTGGGCCAAGCCTCCCTGCCTAAAAACACCCCCAACACAATACTGAAGGCTCTCACACAGGAGAAACAGCTCAGGGCTCTCGTTTATTATGAGCAGAGTGTGTTGCGTGTTTATGTCTCACCTAGCAGCCGCCTGGTAGGCAGTGCAGAGCGAGTTGTTTACTCAACTCAAATGTTCATCAGGAAGTTCACTGGGTGCATTGTCACTGATCTGCCCCTCGAGCTGGGCCCCATCACAGCGTTACAGACTGTTCTTCCACCTGCTGGTCAGAACTGGATACTGCGCTTTGCGGTCTTATTAAATGCCTCTGGAGCAGTTTGTGCTACAGCTACAACATTCACCTTCACCTAAATATTCTGTTGTAATATTTACCAGAAAGCTTTGAGTTTCAGAAAACTATGCCGCTTTGAAGTAATTGATAGTGATAATGTGTTTTGCTTGAAGAATGAATTGTCCTACTGCCAGTAGCTCTTTTCCGTGAAAACCACACTGAGTGAACAGTTACATAATCACTGAAAATTTTGATGAAAACATTGACACTGTCAACCACAGTAGACTTCCTATGACGAAAGCCTGCTTATGCTGAAGAACATGTATTTGTTTGTTCTCAGTTTTCACAGACCCGTTAATCAAACCCCACCTTGCACAGGAGGTCGACCCAACAGTGTTTGAAAAGAGATTCCTGAGGAAGATCAGAGACCTGGGGGAGGTAAACTCTTCCTGACTTTCTGTCTCTGTTTCTTTCAGCAGCTACTGTCAAACACAAAACACCTTGTTGGTTTATTCTTAGTTCATAGATATTTAGAGTTAAACAGTTTGCTTTAGTACATTCTGGATTATCAAACAACTTCACGCATCACGTCCCCTGTGCAGGGCCACTTCGGTAAGGTGGAGCTGTGCCGCTACGATCCACGAGGAGACAGAACAGGCGAACTGGTGGCAGTGAAGTCGCTGAAGCCTGAGAACAAAGAGGAGCAGAACAACATCCTCTCGACTGAGATCAACATCCTGAAGGCACTGTACCATGACAACATCGTCAAGTACAAGGGCATTTGTCAGGAAGAAGGTAAGATGGAGAGAGTGCATTTAAAAGGGCATCGGATGTTCACAACCCTGCACATCAGTTCAGTTACAATGTGGCAACAAAGTTTCTATAACCAGGATTATTGTGTTCACAGGTGGACAGGCCATTAAGCTCATCATGGAGTACCTTCCTATGGGCAGTCTGAAGGAGTACCTGCCCAGAAACAAAGGCAAGACCAGCCTGAGCACCCTGCTCAGCTACTCGACCCAGATATGCAAGGTAACGTCGTTGCTCGTCCAAGTTATTTCCTCAGACCTGTTGGCACATTTCTGCTTCATGTAATAATGTTTAACTTAAAACACCGGCTGTCAACACCAGAATACTAATTGCATTGTTGTGTCTGAACGCTTCCTGATCAGATTCTGCTGCATCGCAGTTATTTGACTGTCACATTATTTCTGTGCATGGATGGATAAAAACAAAACTTCATAGAGTTTGTTTGTTGTTAAGGATATATTTATTCTTGTCCAAGTACAGAATTGCACAGTTTTTGGTAAATTTGGCTAAAAATACTGGAAACATACATGACGCATGAAGTCACTGTCTGCTGATCTCCAGTGCTGCAGCTTTATTTGTTTTGTCCAATGACACAAAATGCCGCTGGCTGCATTCCAATCACACCAGACACACACTTTCATTCATAAAGGGAATGGACTACTTGGGTTCCCGGAATTACATCCACCGGGACTTGGCTGCTCGAAATGTGCTGGTGGAGAACGAGAACACGGTGAAGATCGGAGACTTTGGCCTCACAAAGAGCATCAAGGACAATGAGGGATACTACATCGTGAAGGACGAGAACGATAGCCCTGTTTTCTGGTGAGTAGGCGATGCACCTTGTCATCAATAAACACTTGAAACCTGGATCAAACATGTGATAAATGCTAATATAACTTCCTCCCAGTACTATGCTGCTGTCCTCCTCCAGCAGTATTATGCCTGATGACACAGGGGAAACGCAGTGAGTTCATGCTCTCTGTTTTCCAGGTATGCTCCAGAGTGTCTTACCCACTGTAAGTTCTACCTGGCATCAGACGTTTGGTCGTTCGGGGTGACGATGTACGAACTCCTCACCTACTGCGACTCCGCCAAGAGCCCAATGCCGGTCAGCTTGCACCTCATTGTCTTCACGCTCTCATAGTTTGCTCCTGGCTAAATGACAGTAGATCGCTTTTGAATGTGTCCTTTGTAACTTGTACTTGTTCCCACCCACACAGATCTTCCTCAACATGATCGGTAAAACTCAAGGTCAGATGACGATAATCAGATTGGTGCGGGTGCTACAAGAGGGCAAGCGGTTGCCGCGTCCTGAGGCCTGTCCAGAGCCTGTAAGAACCCGTCTTCTCATTTCCAACACAAACACAAAGCAACACAATAATGCCGTGGACATTTTCAGACTGGGGAAAAATATAGCACACTGTTCTGGCAATTCCTATGAGGGTTTTTTTGGGGTAGAAACCTCCGTAGTGAACAGCTACAGAACGATCAGCTCACCTGAATTCGGTCACCTATGTTTTTTCTGTTTGAATTGCATCTTTTCTTTATCTGTAATCTGACACAATTTGTGTTCAACAGGTTTATGAACTGATGCGCAAGTGCTGGGAGCAGTTTCCTGAATCTAGAATCACCTTTAAGAAATTGATCGAGGAGTTGACCAACCTGCAGCAACAGCTCCAACCACAAAACGACTTGAATTTCTAAGGCTCAGTTTGCAGGCATGGGATCAGAGGAGATACATTTTACCGGATGAGAACTTCACACACAGTTACGCTCTTTCTACAACGCATGTTATAACCACCTTAAAGCAGAATCAACGTCTTTGTCGAGCATATGTGTGACTTTTTTTATTGATGCCCTGATATTTGAATAAGTCAGTACTGTTCAATCTTGTAGCCTTAGTCTTTGCTAAACTTTACTGCTTCTGAAGGACTTCTAATGCATTTAACTGCCTGCATTAAGAGAAACATGGAACTCGTCAGGCTTTGGAATAATGTGCATCCAAGGCTGATCTTGCTTTCGCTAATCAAAGCAGAAAAGATGGAAATGGAACAGAGGACGGTGCCATTGAGGACACAGAGTGGATCACTAGTTCATCACATGTGAAGGGACTGGATGGAAACTAAAGAGATGGTTTTCAGCGTTTGACCACCTCTTATTTCATGGACACCTCTATTTGGGAGAGAAATCACCTGATTTGAGTTTTATGGCCAGTGATAAAATATATAGATTTGCTATCCATGTGTGCAGATACAGTCGAAGGAACTGGCATCAAATTAGAACCAGCAACTGGAAACTATTTTAAGTGACTCCTTAAGGTCTAGTGTCTCACTTCCTCTGTGTTTTATAATGATTGTAACATTGTTGACATTTGGACTGTTAGTCTTATTTGGCAGTTTAGACACATTTTGTAGACAACTCTGAAAACATTTGTACAATGAATCTTTATTAGCAGCTTGTGTTTAATCGCGCTAACGCCCTGTTTCACCAGTGGAAGCAAACCCAACACAGCTCAGTTATGACTGTATAATCCTGCTTCATAGAATGTCTTCATGTTCCTGGGAGGGAGAGAGAAAGAGTAAAAACTGCAAGGCTGATGCAACAGAAGTGTAGGACGTCTATGTGAGATTTAATACCTGCGAGACTCACTTGGGGGCGGTATCATGTCGTTCTCCTGTAGGTGGTTATGTAGCGTTTTATCTGTTTTTAAAACCAAGCCTAATGAATATGAAATATCTACATATACTCTATGTACTGAGACAAAACAAGGAGAAAGGACAGTTTGATAGAGAGTTTACTCTGTGACTTTACACATTATTCCCATGGCATTTGTGTTTTCTTACAGCAGCAGATTATTTCTTTCATTGCTATAATTGTGCGTTTTATTTGTAGCGTTTTCCATTTAATCAGTGAACTGTCACCAACAAGCCTGAAGCCAAGCTGTATTTTATCTATGTACGTAAGGTTTGAGCAGAGGGTGTAGCTGTGCAACCTCGCCCAGTAACATCATGGTCAGTTCCACCTAATGCAACTCACTTTTACTGTGAACGTCAAAGAAAACAAAGGACTGTCGACCGGAGAAAGCTGAGCTTCAGTCCACATTTTATTCAGGAATGTAAAAGACAATTCCTTCTGCTCTAAAGAAAAGAAAAAATATATATTTTTCAAAATATAACACAAGTATGATTATGGGAGGTAAAAGCATCTATAAATACACAATGAAAAAAATAAATAAAATTGATGTTGGTCATGTTCTGGCTATGTCTGCTGAAAACAGTTTGCTCTAGATATTACAGTAGTTACTGTGCATGCTGAAACTGCTTTAGAAATACCTTAAATGCTTTAACTGTAAAACAATGTTAATGTCAGTAAGGTATAAAATTTAGCAAAATCTACAGTTTGTTTTAAGGTCTGAAAAAAATCCACACACATACTTCAAAAGCAGAAACTGTTCACAAGGCGAGAAGCACAGCAACATTTTTCTACAGCCGTTAAAATGTGTCTGAAAATCAGGAATACTTCAGTATTGTAAAGCTTCTATTCAACACACACACACACACACACACACACACACACACACACTATTGCAAAGTCCAGCCTCACATTTGACCTTGTTTAATTAGTAGTGTTCATATTTGTGTAGTGATTTTTTTGTTCATCCTACAAACCAACACAAAAAATAAAACCAATTACATTTTCACGTCATCAAATGACTCAAGACAGAAAATTAAAACAAAACAAAAACAAAATCTCCACAGAAACAGAATTGATATTGAACTTTCCAAGGTGCAAACCGCAGGTGGCTCTGACAAGTGACGAGATTCAAGAACAACCTTCAGCTTGTGTCTATGTGCATGGTTTGATTGTGCTATGTTGTTTTCAGGGAACCAGGCCACTTTTGTGTACAATCAACATGAGATGTCACATCGAGTGTTATATCTCCATCGGAAAATGCAACGTTTTCTTCATCCAATCATCGCTCTGTGTAAAGAACTAAAGACTCAGGGTGTGCATTTGTACTGTGTGGCTGTGGGAGCTGGCTTAAAGATCAAATCCATCTAAAAAAAAAAGTGGACTAAGGCTTTTAAAGTAATGCAATGCAATGATTCATACAATGCTGAGAAAAAGAAGATAATCACTGAAGCAGAATTATATTTAATGTGATGCATTAAGAAAATCGTCACCTGCTGCAGAGGTGCATTAAGAAAATCCGGTAAAGGTGCAGACTGACCTCTGAAATCATACGAAAAATGTATTTCTAAACCAAAACCAACTGCATTAACTGACACGACTTTCCTCACATTACATTAACTATGTCCCACCTCCCTGGTAAAGACCGAAACATGATCGATGTTAAAAGAAGTAACAAGTCTTCAACAACCTACATTCAGTATTAATACATTAGGACATTCACATCCTGATGTGTCTTACAGTAAATATCCACAGCTCTATGTTCACATTTTCAGTACCATCACAGAGGCATCTGAGTCAACCCCAAACATGCAGCCAGAGTAAATATTGTAAATATCTTGAAAGACAAAAACTATTATTTGTGAAACAGAGCTCGGTCTGCTGTAAATGAAAAGGGGAATATGCCTAACGTTGCTTTATATTGTCTTTACTGCACACAAATAAACAACCCATTGCACTGTTTAAAGCCCTAGAGTGAGGAAGACTACGCGGGTGAATGAAATCACACAACGTGGACAGACTCTGGACGAGAGACGAACAGTGCCTGTGACGCATCAAACTCAAACCCACTTCTCCACCAGCGGCCAGGGAGGACCACGAACTGTGGCCAACACTTAAGTTCAACACGCTGAGTGACTGTTCAAGCTCGACTACATCTGTGTAACGGGGACTGATGTTAACTTTGGGAGATGTGGCTAAACCTGATTTAAACGCAGACACTGAGTTTATTTTAGGATGAACTAAAGGATTTTATTTTAGCATTAGAAAGTAAACCATCAAGTACAATATATACATGTATGTGCGTGTGTGTGTAGATTTTCACACATGGACGAATGTCTGAGAGTCTGTCATTTATGTTATAAATGAGAGCAGAGAGAGGAATCTGAAGTGTGTGCGTGTGACAGTTCTGCAGGTACGAGCAACATGCAGGAGTCTGCAGGAGTGTCACCAGGCAGCAGCACAGAAAGCCAGAATAATAGGAATAAAAAAAAAGAGCGGCTGAAGGCTGCTGGAGTTGTTTTTCCACTCCTTTATCATGCAGCCTGTCTCTGCTTACCCCCATTACCTGGCAGGAGCACACTTTTAGAGAGCTGCACACTGGCACACAGGAAGCAGCTGAAATAAGTTCGACTCTCGTTATGTGTAATTTGGTAACAGGAAATCCACAAGTGAGGCACAGCGTTGAATCAATCTGCATGTAGGAGAAGACGGGGTCAGAGTGTACATGGAAGCCAGGATGTCAAGGTTGGAGCTACAGTAAACTTTAAGAAATGCATCTCTTCAAAGTCAACAGCAATCAAAGTAGTTGCTGCTGTGCAGAGTCAGCTCTACAACAAACCTGCAGAAAGTTTCACTGATGGAGAATAAACATGAGAATTTCTAAATATACCGATTTTGGCAACTCCTCTCTCTTCTAACAAGCTCATTATAGTGATAAGCTGCCAGTCAGACAAAATGGTTCCGTCCATAAACCTTGTGTCTGAAAAAGACAAATTAGCAACAATTAAGTTACAGCTGATTAGTGGAAGAAGCTGCTGGTGAGACCAAGACACCAGCAGCTCAGATCGGTTTAGTCATCATCAGTGCTGCAGTTCAGTATGAGCAGGTTTGGCTTTAGAGCTAAACAGACGCAGGTGTTGGACTAACACTGGATCAGACAGACGGACAGACAAGCACTTTCTAACTGCTGCCTCAGCCGTTCGCACCCATAAACACAGAGGTGCTGTCTGTGAGCACTGGAGTCCAGGCGGCGGCGCTTCACTCACTCACAACCTGTGGCACTAATCCAGGCCAGACGGCCAGAGTGGCAATAAAATGTGTCTGATTCGCGGAAGGTCAGACGCAAGCACAGTATGAAAAAGAAAAATGTCAGACTACAGCAAAGTGGCCACAGATGGAGGACAAACATTTCACAGAAGTGAACAGCGACGTGTCTCTCTGTCTAAAACAAGGCTCATCTGCTGTTCTAGGAGAAATGTCTGACAGTTGCCAGGTGCATCACATGTGCTCATTTAAGCTCCACGATCAATTTAAAATTAGTTCCTGGGATGTAAAGGCAGCGACTTATTCATATAATAATATGATATATAATGAACATTCCCTTTAGTCTGAAGCCCAATAATAATGGAAATCAGCTGCATCAAAGACACATTTAGATGCAGCGAGAATAATAGAAGCAAATAAAATGTTGAGGATTTAAATACAGTTGAAGTTATGAACATGAGATGTTTATTATACAGGTCCCATATCCCGTAACTTCCAAAAAACAAATTCCTCCACAAGTATGACTTTACTTTGATGTCATTTTGTTCTGACTGTAAAAGTCACCAGATGTCCCACCATCAGCATTCAGAGAATTGAAACGTTTCAGAAGAGCAGCGAGCAGCGAGCGGAGCAGAAGCTGTGGCGCGTCCTGGCAGAGGCCAGTATTCTATTGTTTCATCACCACTGACCTTCTGCTACCGCGTTTGCATGTGTACTTCTTGTTTACATCATTCAGCGACGAAACGCTCACAGCGCACATCTGGACTAAACGTTGGTCTTCACAGTGTGTGA
The DNA here is from genome assembly GCA_030770545.1 of Macropodus opercularis. Taxonomy (NCBI): domain Eukaryota; kingdom Metazoa; phylum Chordata; class Actinopteri; order Anabantiformes; family Osphronemidae; genus Macropodus; species Macropodus opercularis. Next base: position 7,739,327 of record CM061092.1, read on the forward strand.
ACGTGGTTGCCATGGCGATGCCCGTACCGCTGTGCTCCATGTTAGAAGAATACAAACACACATTTAAATGTTTTTACCAAACACTGGTATTAACCCATTGCTGTTACACAGGAGATCTCGTAGAATATTACAACGAAATGAACATGTTACATTCAACTTAGTACAGAATAGTAGGAGCTTTAGTTATTGCCGGTTTGTCAGGTAGGAGTCCTGTGCACATTACAAACCTAACATCCAAAGTGTGATATTAAAATACCAAACACTATAGCAAACAGCCAGTGAACGCTCTAGACATGAAACAGCACAGCCTGTGCTCTATTATTGATAACGACAGTGGTACAAAATGGGGCTGTAATAATAAAAATAGTTTCCAATATTAACCAAAACATACAGTAGTGTTTTTCATAAAGCTAAGTCACACAGTCATATTTCGCCGTCCTTGATAAAAGCCACTGGAAACAAATGAACTCTTCAAAAACCAACAGCTATAAGTAGCTAAGTACGACTTTTTTGCTCTGTTCCAACTCCACCAGTGTTTCATAAAAACCACATGCACAGGCATGTTCAACTGATGAAGAGAAAAAAAAAGTCTGTCAAAAGGCCAAACTGCTAAATACAGTTTTCTAGTATTTACACTACAGCAATCTCCAAACTGGTTGTAACACACTTCACTTTACAGCAGGAGGAAACGACGCAGGTTGTGCAGAACCCTCAAACATCTGGGTTTGTCCCCACACACAACGACAGATTGTCTGCTGATATTAGTACGTACACGCGTGTGCAGGACACTTGTGTTCTCGCCCGTTAGAACCAAAGCTAATATTGTATTATTTTACATACACACATTAGTATAGACTGAAAAACACCCAAGACAAAGTAAATGTCTTCAGTACAATGTGCAAAGAAAAAGTGTGGAAATGTCCTTTAAATAAGATATTGTTGGTTACGCATGGCTTTATAGTCTGTATTACACACCGTATGTACATGAGCCTTTTATTTTGAGTTCAGTCTTTAGAAGAAAGGTCCATTCATCGAGGGAAGCCATTTTAAGTCACTACAATAAGTCGCTTTGATTTGTTCAGGCCCTTTTTTTCCTGATGTGCTCCCAAGCTTGGGATTGAAATGGCTGACGCTTCCTACAGATACAGCGTATGACACACACGCACGAGCACGCACACTCTAATTCTCCACAGGGAGATATTAAAGAGGAACCTGGGCAATAAAAGGAAAAGAGAAAAGACACTGAAGCGGGAACAAACAGATGTCATTTCGAGTGATGCATCAAAGTGTGAGTGTGCGGCTTTCGTCTTCAGAAAAAAGGAAACACAGAGGGAGGGACCTGACAGTGAGGCAAGTCCTAAGACAGGTTCAGCAGGACAGCTCGCCTGGATGCAGATACAAAAGCAGCTTATACACACAGATACAATATACTTTGCTTATATTATATTAGAAAAAATTTACAAGATATTATCGCTTAGATACAACGAACACACTCACCAGGAAACAACAGTTTAAGTTAAGGCTTGAACAGGACAAAAGCAACATTGTGTGTGTGTGTGTGTGTGTGCGTGCGTGTGTGGTTTCTACAGTCGTGTGGACACATTTCGATTCTCCGAACAGTGCGAGGGCTTTTTGGTAGACGTCCAAATTTCACGGGGCCATTTAGGATTAAGACATTTTCGTCGCTTTAGGGTTGACGTTACATTTAGGTTAATGGATTAAAGTAGTAGTAATAGAAACGCATCCTGTTAATGTGTCTGCACAACCACAGAAAGAACAGTGTGTGTAAGTGCTAGGATCAAAGAGCACTATGGCTTGCTTTCACTTGAGCCACTTGCAACCCTACCCCTACTAGAGTAAACTCAACACCTACTGTAAGGATGCAAAATGGCAGCCACAGAAAGGCCACTAGAGGGCAGTGTGACAGCCAGCGGAAGCTGCTTGTGCGTCCCTCCATAAGCTTTAGGCTTTAAGGTGGTTTGGTTCAAACTAGAGCCTCTTCCGCTTAAAGTAGTCGGCGTACTGCCCCCCCAAACCCTGGGAGTGCTGCCCGATGTAGGCGCCATCTGATGATGTCACTTCCTGAACCACCAACTGAGGATACTCCCTCTTGTGGCCCCTTGTCTGATTCTGAACAGAATAGGGAAAATGTGTGAAAAATGACAGGAAGATAAAGATAAAATACATAAAGGTCACAAGCAGCACCTTGTCTGTTTTTATTACAATGCAAATGTATTATTTATAACATAGTGATAAAATCAGCAGATAAACTACAAACAGTGACTGGAATGGGAATTGGAAAAGGAGAGTAGTGGAATTTGACGACAATGCAAACGTCTGTGTTTGTAGCCCCAGTAACACTGGGCCACAGACACTGCCTGTGCAAACAAACCTAATCTATCTAGAGACGAGGGTTACCTCAGATGTTCTCTCCATCTCTCTCCATTATTCCTTCTTCCATTTAGTTTTACAAATTTGAACTACAAGAACGAATGAAAGCTGAACGTTAGCTTTGTTGCTACTGCACAGGAAATAATGACGTACCTGCAGCAGCTGGATTAAAACTTTGGCCTGATGCTCAGTGTGTTTGCATTTGTGCTACTACTACTACTACTTGCTGCATTAGTGAGTCGTCTTTACTCACGTAGTAGTAGGCATTCCAGTCAGTGGTGGCAGTGTGAGTGACGGGGCTCGGCGCGGCCGCTGCCGGGTGCGGTGGCCCGAGGAAGCCGGGCATTAATGGCAGGGTGCTGTAAGCAGGGAGCACAGCGGCGGCCGGCAGGACGGCCGGTGGAGGCGCCGCACCGCTACTGACCGCGTGCAGAGAAACTCCGAGAGGCTTACACACCTCCTCCTGCCAGAAACACAAACACAGGTGGTACATTGACATACCTTCCTCTAGCGTCCATTTAAGACACACTAGAACTAAAGATAAAGATAAATCATCAAGCCACCAAATGTTTTAGGAAGAAACGGCGTCAGAAACCCATCATGTCACCAACCGCACCATGCAACGAGACCCAAGGCTGCATCATCAAGCACAGCCTTCACAAACAGACACACGATCAGCTGCTGGGTGCAGAGTGACACACTCCCTCTAACAGGGTATCAGTGTCTAACACAGAGGTCACCCTCTGCAAATAAACACACAGAAACCTGCATGTACATACCAGCATGTTGCTCTGAGGGCAACAACCCGGATCATTTACACTCATTCACACTTTACTACAGTTCTACAGAGCTTTGGTTTTACTTAGCAGTTATTCTAAAGACTGTAAAATATGCAACAAAAAACTAAAACAAATGCAAATCAAACAGCTACTTTTGTTTTAGAGCCTGTGCAAAAGTTGTTTTGCTTAGGCTGACAACGGTTTAACACTGAACATTCAAACCTTCAGGTTTTTATGGTGTTTGAGGTGAGTCGGCTCAAACTGTGCTTTTAATGAATACTGATAAGCATCTGCATTTGACATGCATTGAGTTTGGGAACAGGCGACAGCTGATTGAGGAGCAGGACAGTGGCTTTGAATGGAAATGTTGGCGCTAATAATTTTTCTAGTGTCACACAACCTTTTTCTATAAATGTGCTGTCATCTGTGCAGTCAAGTCACAAAGAACATTCAACATTTTGAAATGTTTCGTGTGCACACACCTTGTTCGCATAGGCTGGGTTGGCTGCTGCAGGTTGGGAGTAGTACTGAGTCATGGCCTGCATGTAGGAGCTGTAGTCCCCATAGGAGGACACTGGTGGAGCCTGGAAGAGAAGCGGATTCTCAGAGGAGAGTACTGTCAGGAGTTACGTAAGGGGGAAGGAAAAGTCTGGGCACCTTCCATGTCCCCGGTGTCTGTGTGTGTTACCTGTGTGTGTTCCTTGCTGTAGTCTGAGGCTGTGCTTTCCTGTGGCGCAGCGGTGTTGTAGGAATGGGTTTGTGCTGCTTGGTAATGCTGGTACCACTGCTGCATGGCTTCCTAAAGCGCAGACAAACATGTCAGCAAACATTCCAGAGTGTGGCTGGAACAGAGAAAGTGACTTTTTTTGTCCTCCTTGTCTCCATGTCTCCTTCATTAACTGTTGTTCCTGCTGTCGGCTCTTTCTCGTTCATCGCTTGTTTCGTCTTTCCAGACAAATTAAACTGAGCGTTTTATTGGTTATCTAATCACGACTTATTTGTTTGGATGACTAGATTGTAATTAACATTTAAAATTGGGTTTGCATCGTGCTGCAAATATCAGATATTCCACTTGCTGCTGGAGGACGCATAACAACAGGAAGAAAGACAAAGAAAGACAAGACAAACAGCCAGTAGGGAAGGCTTCATGACTTGTTCTGAGTGGAGTGTTAAGAGAGAGGGAGTGATAGGGACAGATGGAGACACACAGCGCTCTCTGCCAAATCCTCTCTCGTGCTGTCTGTCCAAATATCCATACCCATTGTCATCTCTTCCACCTCTCTTGCCTCCTCTAGTTACTGCTCACGCTGTCCCTGCTGCACTCTTCACGCACCTATCAGTTCAGCCACTGTGCCTTCCTCGCACGGTTTAAACCCAACAACTCACATCCGTCACCGCGTCTTCCTTTCCTTTGTTGCAGTACCTGTGTGTAGGCCTGGTTGTATTGGCTGTAGTCCGTGGAGGCGTCAGTGCTGTATGGAGCGCTTGTGGAAGTTGCAGCACTATGTGAGAAGGAGCTGGAGGCCTGGGAGACGACTGGAGCCACAGAGCTGCCATAAACTCCAGATCCTGACTGTCCTCCGTGGGCTTTACTCCCCACTGACCCTGAGGAAACGCAAAGCAGGTGAGATAAGTTACATCTGTGTAACCAAACTAATGCAGGCATTACAACAGCGCACTGGTCAAACTGCTCCTGAGTCTTAGCATCAAATACACTTTACTGAAGCGTATTATTATTAAGTATCAAACAATCCTTATTCAGCAAAAAGCAAATCACAAAGTGCACACCCTACCAGACTACCAGCTGTTTAGCTTAATTTAGGAAACACCTAACCTGGGTCCTTCTTTCAAAAGCTGAGTTTGGAATCTCCCAATGTATGAACGTGCGATATTAATGAGGTTGAGCTTGTCTAAACAGTAAGATCACGTTTTTACGACCAGTTAAACCCACTAAACGTTTACCTTGGAGAACGACGCCGGGCATGACGCTAGCCAGGTTCAAATAAGGATTAGAAGGCAATCTGACTTCTTTAGGAGGATCACCCAGCAGTGAACTCTGACCGCTGCTTACCTGCAGAGAGAGGTTTGTTGAGTCACTTTCAAAGGACTAACAGTTAAAGACAGCTAACATTTAAATTGTATTGGGAATGTGAATATAAATATAATAAGCGTTTTAAAGATTTTGATTAACTGCTAAAGAGCACACCCTTCAAATCTGGAAGGACTGTTCTGCTAATTACACTCTCACTCCATTAGAAAGACTTTGGAGAGGAGGCCAGTGGGACAGGAATCTGTTCCCATAAGATCTTAAGAGTGCAGTGATTATCTCTGTACCATGAATTATCATACATGATGTGAGTTGCTTCATTTTCAAGACAAGTATTCACTGTGTACACAAATTAATTAAGGTGAACAGACGCAGGTTTGACAGGAGAGAGAAAGCTGGGCACACACATTCTGTTTCAGTAATAGTGTTGAGACAGAGGTGTATTATGGAGATTTCCCAAAGCAGAGCCCTTGAGGGACTGAGGCTGTTTATGCAAAAGCTCATTCAATGTGTTTGTGTGTTCTGAATGAGAGGAAGCCCCAACAGATTTAAATCAGAAATAAATACCTGGTCACTAGGGACAGAAACAAACACAGCAGCCTGGTGGAAATACTACAGTTTAGTCACTACAGTAACAAACCTTTTATCATCGCTGTTTTTTTATGATGATGTGATAATACAGTATCTGTAAAAATGCCTGTATCCAACCACTGTCTGAATTCCTCCCCAGAGAACATAGAAAAGCAGACGTTGTCCGTCTTCTCCCAACCAGAGCTACAGTAACAGCATACATGTAGACGCAGCAATGAGAATAATAGTGTGCTCACCATGTTGGTCAGGGGGCAGCCATCTGAGCTGTTGTGCTGGCCTGTTGATGTATAAACTCCCCCAGGGGGTTTAGGAGGAGGTGGGCCATGGCCTGGGTTACTTATACCCAAGGAATAGCTCTGTCCTGCCAGCTGAGAGCTCACTATCGTCCCTGGAGGAGCCGGCTGCCTGTCACATGAGGTGGAGGAAGAAGACGAAGTGGAGGAGGAAGCTGAAGGGTTTGTGGAGATTGAAAGGGGGCTATTTTGCTCTCCAGCTCCAGCTCGACTCTGGAGGTACGGCATCACACCTGCTGCTGAAACCACTACCGTGGCATTGTGGGTAGATCCTGGCACCGACTCCTGGACCATCTCTGTAAGAAGAGGAGAGAGGTCACAGGGCACGATGTAGGTGATAAGAAATAGACAGGAGGAGAAAGCAGATCAGGAGAGAAAAAGGGAAACATTGTTAACATGAACATGAAAGAAAAAACAAAAACACAGCAAGGAGGGACAAAATGTGAATGTAAGTAAAAGAAATGAAAAGAAGGCAAGAAGAGATGCCAGATAAACATACAAAATGGCTTTTACAGATGACCATCGGCATCTCTGTCTCCTCAGAACAGACGAATCACTTAGACTGAATCTTAGACCTCAGCCCGACAGTCTCTGTAGAGCCAGATGTAATATTTGCTCATACATCATCACTTATCATGTTTATTTACAGCTCAGCACTCTGCTCCACACTCCCAATATTTCACTCACTGCAGGGTTTAATAACCACAAATAAGTACACACTATGTGTACACAAGCACAAAATACACATGGGCACGGAGCACGACCCTGTAACATAAAGATGCTCATACACACTGAATGTGAGAACACACACACACAGCATCACACTTATTATAAATCCAATACTGCAGTGACAAATGGCCTCCACAGCACAATAAAAGAATCAGTTATAAAGAGCCTCAAGCTAACGATCCCGGAAGACACGCACGCTGCTAAAAGCCTGCCATCATAGACCCGCTCATGCACTAAAATGCAAACATATACACACAATCAAAGTCACACGCACACAAGCGCTGATGTTTGTGCACATTGGTGATAAATAATTTCCACTGAAAGCCCAGCTTTTCTCAGCTAGAGATTTGAATTGTAAATGCACTGGAGCTTCCTCTAGATGTGTACAGTAATACCATGAGGCATGTAGGAAACTGCAGAGCAACCCTGACACCTGACATTAACATTATGAGGGGCTGTTTGCATATTTCTGTGGGCGCACATCGCCCCCTTCTTCTGTGTTTACATCCTTTTAGACACCAACTGTTCCCGGCTGCTACATTACACAACACAGTAAAGAAAAAGTTTTAGGACTTTTATGACAAATGGCTGAGAAAATACCGATATTTTTAAGGGCAAAATGTTCTGTGTGTGATATAAACTGACACCTGTACTGGATAGACTGTACAACCTAGACCGTTGGCTTTAAAATGTTTTTATCCATACTGGGTCCTGACATATACTCAGCAACTACATAAGCTAATTGTGTCATTATTGTCTAATTTATATGCAATAATTATGCTAAATAAATTGACTGGAGCCTCCCACTGAGACTCGTCCCTTCCCACCTGTAGGGGAGTCGCCCAGGAGGCCTTTCCCCAGCTGCACAAGTCCCGGAGGCCGCAGAGACAAAGCTTTCTGCATCAGCAGCCTGGATGGGTCCCCGAGCAAACTCGAGACCTAAGGAAGAGAAAGAAAAAACAAGGGATGAACCACACCAAGAACATCATATATGACACAATATATACTCGAAGACAAGTTAACTGTACAAATGCATATATACACTGTATTTTTTAAATGTTCTTCTGCATAATGATCTTTGCTGTATTTGGAAAGTCAGATGAAATTATTAGAAAAACGGTAAAATATTCTACACCTACAAAAACTACACCAAACATCAGCTAAAGTGACTTTTAACTTTCATTACAGCAATTAAAGAAAACACTAGACTTAAAAAGAATATATGCAAATGAAAATATAGAAGAAAAATGTCAGCACCTCCAGGTCCGGAGCAGAAAGGAAGCTGTTTAATTTCAATTAAAAAGCAAATAACTCTATGAACATGGCCACAAATATGTTTAATCCTCACCACTACCCATGCAAATGATCTCACACGGTCTCAGACAAACAAACGCAGGAAACAGGCGTCTTACACTACTGATGCGTTTGTCTTTGATGTGAAGAAGCTGTTGCTGTGCGAGCTGCATATGCAAGAGGTTTTGGAGAACGAGCCCATTACCCAGCATCGCATTCTGTGAGGACGACAGCACCAGACATTGCTGTTACTGTAAAAACACATCCAGACAACCCACAAAAGAAATGTCACATAAAAGTTACTGGGACCTGGTGAGCTTTTCCTAATGTGAGCAGAGCGGAGGTGAGCGGAGGTCTGAGGAACGGCAGGCTGGTGTGACACCCATACTTCCCTAAAACACAGAGAACCATCAAATGAGAACATCAATCAGTGCCTGTGCTTGTGATTTTCTTTTTTATATTTTGTTTTCACTAATGCATTAATCAATCATCATCTCAAAAGGCATACGCAGAAGCCGACAACCAATCCATCAGTCATTTACACCACATTTCAGGCTGTCACGCAGGCTTCAGTTAACAAGCTAAAACAAAGCTATGTCAGTTTATTAGGTGTAAATAATAAACAGAACTTCAGTGATTTTAAAGATGCTGCTGGAAAGGAGCAAACATCCGAACAAACAAAAAAAATCAATGTGGTAAAGAAAAGCAGTAAAATTCTGTCGTAAGGCTACAGGCAAGTCAGGAAGTGTCTGCCAGTACAGAAGAGCAGCGGTACATCGACTGAATGAAGATACACTGCTTTATGAGAGTGAATGCCCTGTACTCAAAAAACACCTCAAACTACGGCTCATCCGGATGATGAGTTGCTATAGCAACCTCTACTGGCACGCTTCTGTGACACTGTTACCACCATTTTGCCTTTTAATTTACAAAATGTGTTACAGGAAAACCAGTGACCACATACTGTAATTTCCTCAGCTTTTAGTCTCATGTTACCTCATTGAATGGAAGAGTCAACGTTAATGGTAGTTTCCTCCAGAACAGGTGACGAAAATTTAACATTTAATCAAGGTGCTAATTTTAGATTTTAATTGTGCGTACTCTTCTTTAAGCGAGCTCCCCCACCTCTCCCCATCTTCTCCTCTTCCTGTTCTCATTTGTTCCTCTAATGTCGCACGATTTCATTTTAATACGTGATTAGCCATTAATCAAATAATGAAGTGATCGTATATACCAGGGTCTAAGAGAGGAACAGACTCATGCAGTGGATCTCTGATTATCAAGAGTGAAAAGACTCAAAGGCTCAAATGAGCAGTTCAGGACACCTACGGAAAAAAAAATATTTTCCTAATTTTGTTCAGCTGGTTACATGTTTGCTTTACAACATCGACTGCAAATGGGCACATAGCACCTATAGTTGTACAGTATACAGTATTCTGTACAGCCTGGTGATCTACATGACCACGTAGACTATATCAGCTAAATGCATTTACTGTAGTACTTTCAAGTTGAATATACCAATATTCCACAGTAATCAATCAAAGGACTTTATGGCTTACGGGACGGCCCAAAGGGACACAGGGCAACCAACAAGCAAGAAAGTCGTCTGGGCCAGAGACGTTAATATTTCTTATCTGAAAGTCACAGGACTGTCATAACCTGTTAAGTAAATGTTATTTTAGTTTCAGCTAAAACGCCTCACTTTAAGTCGTTAATTCTCGTAGTCCTTGATTACAAATCAGTGTGCACAGCATGAACAGTAACTTCTGGCTTTGAGGTTTTTGCACCAAAGCACATGTGGGCTCCATCCAGTCATACCTCCTCTTTTCCCAGTGTGGTATGGTCTCATGAGGATCTGCAGGGCAGCAGGGTTCGTCATACTGGTCAACAACTGGGCCAGGTTTGGTTCTGGTAGAAGACCTTTCCTGTTACTCAGAATCTGGAGAAAAAAAGTACACAACTGAGGCTGTGTGTGAGAGAGAGCATGTGTGTATTTACAGGATGTGTGTGCAGTACAGTTTGCGTTTTGATCTCGTCATTAGGAGCCCCTAATAGCTGTGGTAATCATTACACCCGTTTACATCATCAGAATATGACTGCAGTGTCAGCAGAGCAGAATAAAGAAAGAGACAAGGACACAGCAGTGGGGAAATCAAAAAAAAGCTGGAGGGACATAAAGAACAAAGCAGATGAGATCAGTACAGAGGCGAAAAACTTGAGCCACCAACAACCAGTTTTACAGGACTTACACGTAATGATCTGTAAGAATCTGTGCAACCTTGTTGGTGGACCAACAACACACAGATGTGACCAGAACATAGATGCAGCTTCTATCGCTCAAACGTTGTGACATTAAAATATTGCTGTTTTTATTCAGTTTGGCAAGTTTATTACTATGACATTTGGAGTTTTAGTGCTTCTTTCCAGCAGAAAGGAAGGAAAACAGTAATGATCACCGTGGATGGCGAGCTGAGAGCAGCTGGTGTGTGGAGTGCCTCTATCAGGAGAGCAACAAGAAACCTGCAACAACTGTACCGTTGTTAAGGGCCTGTGGAAGACCAGCAGCTTGTTCACCTGAACCAGCAGGTCCAGAATGTCTGTCTACTCAGCACCGGTCTCTGCTGCTTTGGTTTGTATTTAAGGCATATGTTATGTAGTTGTGGGTGTGTTTTCTGAAGAACACTTTTCCTGCTTTCACTTTTAACCAATGGAGCCTGATTTCACTTGACATAAGATGAATTTCCTGGAACTGAAGAGATCTGAGCTGACTTGCATTTAATAGAAAAACAAAGAGACAAAGCAGATTCCCAAAATAAGAATTGAATCACTCTTTGCATAGAGGAAATTCAATTTAAAAGGCTCAAATGAAAACCTTATTTAATTAGACTGTCAAATCAAATAGTGTAGCCTTTGCAAAAGTAGATCCTCCTCAGCATTGACATTGCAGTATTCGCTGGATGGCCCAAAGACAAGGCTATTTAAAACAACATTAGCAGGAGGATGATATGTCCCCCTCATCACCCCGAGCCAAAGACTTCAGCTCAAGTCAACCTTGTTTCCTCCCTGTCACGTCCTTAAGAGAGAACATTACTGATGGAGAAAGAGCGGATTTAACTTGAGCCTGTCAGCAAAAAAGAAGAAGGAGAGTGTGGTGCGCGTATGCAGTATGTCTAGCCGCGCTTTACAGCAGGAGAACTTGGTGAGGTTTTTTGTGTGTCCAGGTGTTGAACAAGGCCAGTTGCAGCTGACACTGTCTTTCAAGGGAGGAAAGAGAGGGGAGGAGACAGCAGGAGGAGGAGAGCCCTCTCATTTCTTTTCTTTTGGCTGCAGAAAATGTCAGCTTGCATCAGTCTATATGGCTACTGGCACAAAACCCAGCCATACACCCACACACTAAAACACTCACACATACACACCAAGGAGGTAAGGAAGCTGTGAGGAAGGCAAGGCGAGAAGTATTGCGTACGGAGAAGGATGGGGGAGAAGAAAGGAGGAGGAGGCCATCTGGTCCTCAGCGTTCACACTCGCATTCACAAAGTGGAGGAATGAGAGAACTGCCTCCGAGCAGAACTGTAGCCAGGAGTGGCTCTTGATCTCCTGTTGAAGATCTGATGTTGATTTTACGAGCTGCTCAAATTCACCAAAATAATGTTAATGGAGCCTCGGGGTACTAAGCGCCTTCTGGTTTCCTACCTTGCTTTTCCCCTTTTTTAACCATTGTCCCTGTTCTTTCATTTCATCATTGGCTAATTTATGCAGAAACACATTTGCTCTCCTTGTCTTATAATCATCTACGTTGTAATTCTGATTAACCATGACTGGCCAGTTCTCCAACCAGTAATTTTCAACCCATCAATCTCAAGGCTACAATCTCTGTAAGTGCACCTGATAATTCTTGCTCTGTAGTCGTGGTGAATTAAAAGTCAGAGAATGTGTCTCTCTTTACTATTCAATTCAAGAAGTCACTTAGCATTCAGAGTTAAAGACATCAAGTCAGTGCAGGAATTACTGTGTTAAGTAGGCAGCGTTGGAGTTTTACTTTTAACTGTTGCCATCTATAAGCTGCATTTCTCATCATTAGATGCGTTTCAAACCGGAAGCAGTGTTATTGAAAACTGTAACTGTAAGATCAACTATGATGCTACTATATATATTATGTACTTGTATGTGTAATGCATGAGTAATAACAAAGATTTATTATACATTATATATTATATTCCTTTGTGTTTGCGTGTGCACAGGCTGTGCATGAATGTCTGTATGAGCGTACCTATGCATGAGTGCCATACTATGATGCTGCCTGTTACTTTGGTGTATTTCAGGCAGCAGGAGACAGTGGAGGAGCCCAATCAGTCGATAGAACTGTAATTATCATGTCAGTGCCTCTCTGCTTCTGTGTAGGAGGGATACTGCAGCTACAAAGACTAGTTCAGCCAGAGGGTGTTCATGCATGTGCACCATGTCAAACCTCAGTGTGGCTCAGCACTGGATGGGCGATAACCAGCTAGTGCTAGCTTCACAATTAGATGTACAGTAGATGTGGCTGTGAGCATGTCCCCTTGTCAGTGTGTTTACATGTTAGCCAGGAAGGTCCAGCGCTTTGGTGAGACAGCGTGTGGGTTTTATTTTAGCCTGAGCCACAATGCAGCTACGGGTCAAGAAATTAACCAGTGATCCACTAATTGCATGGTTGACTGGGTTGAGTCTTCATGTCAAATTGTCCTTGGTCGAGACAATGAACCCCAAGTTCCTCCTGTTGTCCATGTGTGTGTTGATCTGCTTCGAATGAATCACCTGTCAAATATACAGTCTACTGTACTGTAGTTCTCCTGCAATTAATATCCAATGCAATGTTTGCAACAGAGCTAGCCACTGCACTACTAACGTCATAAAATCTGCTCCTAATGTAGCATTTTTTCCCATCGATTAACTCGTTTGTGTAGCATACTGTACGTGCATGTAAAATCCTGGCTCTTGAATGCATCATACTCACCATACCCTGGGCGGCTATGAGTGCAGCCAGAGTGCTTCTCCCTGAGGTGCCTGGGGTACAGAGTGACAGACGAACCTCCTGTCCTCCCACCAGCGTCCGGTCCATTTCTATTAGCACAGCTTCTGCCTGCTCCGCACTCTCATACTCCACCACGCCAAAGCCCCGGACTGGGCTGCCCTCGTCCTGTGCAAGCTGGAAGAACAAATACTGTTATTATGAACATTACATAGCAATTGTAGCACAACAATAAACTACAAAGAGCACGCTACAGTAAAACACTGATGAAATATTGATTGATTGGTTGAACAAAAAAGCTGGAAAGTTTTTTTTCAAATTTCAGCACACAGTGAAATCACAGGTATTGATCAATCACAACCTTTCTACACATTGTGCTCATTTTGTGTCGCTAGTTGCTAAAAACTTTACTTATGTACTTTGTTTACCATTTATGGTTTTGCAGCATCTCTGCCTCCAAGACGTTTCATTAAGACTCTTGTCTTTCATAGCCTAATTTCTTTTACTTTGAGATCAGATCTGTGGTCTAATGCATGTCACAGGCTGCTTCTTGTACTATAAACTAATCCCAACCTTACTAGACTAACATTCATATAATTAGGGTTACGTACACAAACAGTACACTTCTATACAGTAGGTTATGTTTGGATTTCTCCATATAATGTTTTCGTCTCTAGTTTAACTGGTTTCCCCAAAGTGTGGTTTCATTTACTATTTCCAAGCATCCCTCAATTTATGCCATGTTACATCTTCTTTTGATGAATCTAAATGGACTGGGTTCAGTTCTGTGTGACTGGCTTTATCGTGTGGATTTGTACTGTAGATGTGGCCTGTTACCTGACCTGTTCATTACCCACAGTCCATAACAATGACTTGAATAAGCACAATCAGATAATAGATGGATGGGTGATCTGTGGTGGCTCAGCCGTTCATCCACAAGCAGGTGAGCAAAATAAAACCCGTAACCACCAAAAAGAGACACACACAAAACCTCGGTGTCATCTGTTGTTACTGGACATAAAGAAACACTGTGCCTATACAAACTGCACAGGAAGAATAGCAGGTTCATACAAAGAGCATTTACAAACAGATTTCTCTTGAATAACAAATGAATTTTGGCAAATTGACACATTAATTCCTTTCAGAATAACATTCCCTTTAAACTAAAGTGCATTTTCTCCTTTCAGACTTCACCAGCAACACCAGTAGCAGCATTATCGCAAACAGCTGTTTTAATTGAGTGAAAGTGTTTTAGAGTGGATCTCCCCCGAATATGCAATAGGAAATGTACTCAGTGATAATTTGAACTATCTAATTTGAGCTAGCTGCTTATTAGAAGGCGTCTTTTCCTTCACCAGAGAGAGTAAAATGCCTGAAACACTACTTCATTTATTTTATCTCAAGTAAATTAAGGATGAGGAAAAAAGGCTTTGCAAACAGAATCTTCTCTAGTTCATGGCACCACCTAGGAATAGCAATAGCATGTATCCGTAACACTGACTGGCATTTCATTTCATAACATTTGATTCAACAGCCTAAACACAGCCTCCATAGAGCAGCCTTTCCAGACAGGCACACTGCAGTGCGAAAAACACGAGCTGATACAAAACTGACAACAACCACTGACAGACAGAGAAGGTAAAAGAGCTGAGTCAAAAAGGGGAAAAGCAAATGACGTGATGCAAGAGATACATCCTTTCTCTTCAGGAAATAACGACACACACGAACTGATCTGACATGTTTAATCTGCTAGGAACATACCAGCCACGTCTCATGAAGCATCTGGCCTTAAACAGAACACAGCAAGTCTATTGAACAGCGTTAACGCTTGATGGTTACTCAATACATTGATCTCTTCTGGCCTGAGAGCACTGCTGAGCAACACGGTTTAAAAGAAGCTTCAGTCATTTCCAAAGTGGGCATAACTAAATAATGCAGGCATATCTAAGAGATGAAAGCTAATGGATGATACTGGATCATGACAATGGCTAAGAGCTGATGGCTTATGGTTAAAATACACCACTTAACCTATTATTACCCATTTAAATACTTCACTATGGATGAGGACTGCTGCAGTAGTCTCCCTTTTCCAATGTGTTACTTGTTTGACTCTCTTGAACAACACGTTGTCAACCCCTCCTCCACTCAGAAAGGTTTATTGCTACAGTATGCTCCTTGGTTGTTTGCCTTCTACTGTGCAGAAACAGAAGATTGCTTTAACAATCATCTGCTAATGAAAGTGATGAAATCTGGACCAGCAATACTACCTAGACATGTATTTTCACTAAAAAAGAATGCAAATGTGATTTTAAGAAAAAGTGAGGATATATTCAACTTAATTACCCAAAACCAACCAATATTTGTATTTTGTAAAACCTGTGTAAGGAGAATGTTTAAGTGCAGAAACTGGACCAAAACTAGATGTTTTCTGCTGCTGCGATATGGGCAAATTAGAAACTACCTTAGAAATGAACAAAAAGATACATTGTACAAAGAATTTACTGCTAAAATATTTTATGGTTTACCATGTGTGCAAATAATTCAATAAATAAATACACACTACAAAAATAAGTGATTTAGACCCACCAAGTTTCAAGTTTCAGAGGATTTGTGAATGCAATTAAACTTTTACTTTTAAACAATTACTAGTAATAGCATGTATGAGCAATATAATCATATCAAAAACGTTTGCTGGAGAAGTGGGCAGATTACGAATCAGTGGGACACAACTGTATTTGTCCTTTCTCAGTGTGAGCGCTGATGCCCGTTACCACAGCTCTCAATCAAGTGGCTCTGCACCGACTCCCTCCCTCCACCTCTCTGCTCATTCGTCTGCTGTTCCCTCCGGTAGCAGAAACGGACGGATGGACGAAAGGAGGGAGGAAAATGGATGTATGTGTGGGGGAGTAGGTCGATAGGCTATTATCATCAGCATACATTAAGCAAACAGTATGGAAATGACCAGAACCACTTTGCCACTTGAGAGATGGATGTATGGATGGATGGATGGATGGATGGATGGATGGATGGATGAGAGAGGGGAAGAGAGTCGGAGTGAAGAGGATGGAAAGGAAACAAGAGGAGGAGAAGGAGGAGAAAAGAGCAGGGATGTAGAAAAAAACATCAGTGATTGATTAAGTGACTGACGGGTGGAGTGTGTGAGGGAGGCTGACGCAGGATGCAATCCAGAAAAGACGAGGTAAAACAAATACTTGCTAATCATTAATTTTTGTGTGCATGCTACAAACACGACAGGAGTGAAAAGTGAATAAACTCTGAAACATACATTATATAAAATTAGATTGTGTGAAAATGGAATTCAAGCTATCATTAAATTAATGTGTGTGTGTGTGTGTGTGTGTGCAGGAACTGAGTGAGCTCCTCCACACTCTCCAGTTTTTTTTACTCCATCTGCACTCACATAATATAAAATATTCAATCATTATTCAGGTCTGCACAAACTATTATGCACATTTAAAATATGCAAGTGAGAACTGTGAGCGAGCCTTGTACAGGCCAGCTGTCATTTACTTCTCTCTGTGTTTGCTTCTCCTCGTTAAAAGCACCAAACAATTTTAACTGTTCGTTGTGTATATCAACCAAGTGTTTTTGGCTTATTGTTACACAGATACAGACATGCTCCCCCAAACATATATTACCCCACTACTACCTTCTTATCACCAAAAATATGACCACATTATTTGGTCAATAATTATTTGTGGAATTTCCTAAAGTAAGTACAGCCTAGAAGATGTTATAAACTATGTAAAGAATGGAGAATACACACAACTCACAAGAGCAAATGAATGAATCAGTTACAGGAAACAGCTATTGCTGCACAAGTCGTAATATTATTTTTACTAATACTACAACTACTACTACTACTAATTATTATGTATGTATTATGTATGTAATGTAATAAAGTGATTTATATGTGAGTAGGCTGGAAGAAACCAAAGATGCTAAGCTCGCTATCAGTGTGTGTGACAGCTCTTCACCTCAGGAGAAGGTCCCCATTCAAGAGATGCTGACTGAGGCACTGGCAGGGCTAAGACTCGGAGGAGCGTCCCTGTCAGTTTGTGTGTGTTTGTGTGGGTGTGTGCATGTGATGGAGTCAGTTTAAATGGTCACATCAGTTGTCTGAATCGAGTGATGGGGTCACGACAGCCCTGTCACAGCTGTCTGTGAATGAAGGTACATGACCTATCACAATGACAAGTTTAACTGGGATCTGTATGAAGAGAGCTGCAGAGCTGATCAGGGGGAATCCATGTGTGGGCTTGTCCTACATGTCCCCTCATGTATGCAACCTTTAGCATGAAAACTCAGTATGTGCAAGTGCAGATGATTATGTCAAGCCTCTGACGATTGAACTGGGGAAGGATTTAATTAGCTGTGCAACAATGAGAGCTGATGAGTGCGAAGAATGTATTCAAAATGTATCTGTTGTTCTCTACAATTCATTCATTTTTCTAACTACAGTATCATCTTCATAGAAGTCCATCCATCCGTGCTTATTGTAACTGTGCTGTAATCCATGCTGCTCTAATTTCTTAGTCTCATTACATTTACATGTTTTCATAATTATTTTTGATTACCACATCCCACAACTCCATCCTCATTTTGTTTCATGTGGTGGTGAGCACAAAAAGTAGGGCCCTAATGCTGGGAGTGGAGCTGACTGTCTTGTCTTGCTGCTGTGATGCATTTTGACTTTGAATTAAATATTGCTGCTTGCAAGTGAAGTAATGGTTGTTCCTCTTTCCTTTTCTACTTGAAAATGCATGTAAGAAGGGAACATTAAGCCAAATTAAACAGCCCAGTGGCCTATAAAGATAAGAGGTATTCTTTTCATTAAACAGTCTGTCTCCATCCATGCTCCATTTCCTCATTTCCATTTCTATTTATCCATCATGTTCCAGTTAAATGCACATTTCAATCATTTTACAGACATCAGCATATTACTCATAAAATACATTCTGTTTGTCGTCTAATTTCAGAGTAAAGGTGGGTTTTTACCATCATTATTACATTTACAGTTGAAAATATGCCAACCATCTTCTTACTGTGATTGACATCCTACGCCTCTGCACTATTTTACCTCAGCTCCGACTCTCTCCCTCTTCCTCTATCCCTCTATTAGGCCTGGCACTGTCAGCTCTCACCTCCCTCACTGCATCCTTCCTCTAATAGGTCTGGCATTCTCAGCTCTGTCCTCCCTCCTTAGTCTTTCCCATTTGCTGGCCTTCTCTCTAATATGGTTGACATTCTTTACCCTCTGCCCCTTCCAACTCTCCCAGCTGACTCAACCTAAAGTGCTGCCTAGAGGGCCCTTTTGTAGGCTGCGGAATTATACCACTCAGGGCCACAGCCACAGGTTGAGTGCAATCTGAACATAGGAAAAGTGACAAGAGGGCTGAGTTCTACCTATGTGCACAGGAAGAAGTAGGTTTATGTAAGGCAGGCTGCAAAACAGGAGGTAATATTGTTATTAAGCAGCGATGAAAGATGACAATGAAGAAAGTATCTATAAGCAATGTAACCTGCATTAAAGCTGACAATTCCTCTAGACCACCCTTAGTAATTTTTACTTCACAGACCAGTAATGTTAACCATCTTTTAACATTCTGGGACAGAAGGGTGAAGATAATGACGGGAAAATCAGCTGCTACGTGTCTTTGCACACGTCATTGCACTGGGGATATTGCAATTACACGGTCAACTTAAAACAACTAGACAAAGAACTGAAGTCTTCACAGCGGGGAATAGAAAACACACACTCACGATAGCTGTGCATGCTTCTAATAAACAGAGCTGACGTAGTGGGACTAACGCTTTTTATAAACGATGTGAAATCAAGCGCAGTAGTATCACGCTTAGATAGCTGACAGACAGTAGCTACAAACAAAACAGCATCTGTATCTTTCCATATAATCGTATAAATACTCGCCTGTTTTCACCTCTTACGCCTCGATCCTATTAACATGCTGATGTTAGCATTTAGCTACTGTACGTACACCCTCGTCGGGCTGGGAGTAAAGGTGTAAACTCCTCTTAAACTCCTCGTAAATTGCAGGCCAGTCATTTTCTGCTAGGCAAACCTAAAGCATGATTCAAATGGATTTGCTGTACTGTCCCACACAGCCAGTATAGTGTAATAATACTGTCACTGCAGGACTACCCCGTTGAACGCAGCTAAACATTCAGCATCATTTTCACTGACGGTTTTATAAGCTTTGAGCCTTAAATATTCCAGCACACACATGCTAACGTGAAGTCATACACCATAGGTCAAAGCCTGCTGGCTCGTCAACAGTGAAGCAACATGAACTAAACACCCACAATGCATCATGGGACCAGGATGATGTGGGTGTATTGATTTCTATGTGGGAGTAGGGCAGAAGGGTGGAGCTAAAACTGGAAAATCAGAAGATGACCACTGAGTGATGTCTAAATGGGCATGTGGGGGTGGAGTGGATGGAAGGAGCATGTGAAAAGCGGAGCAGAGAGGGATGCAGGGAGCTGCAGGGTGGGGCTGGTATCACAGAAGCCACACCTCACCATGGAAACAGTTGCTCAGTGAGGCTAGCGGTCGGCCAGTGGGGACCACCTCCGACCTCTGAATATTCACACCTCTCACCTAGTGTCCAATGATAAAGGTGTGTGTGGAAAGTATGACTGCTATGCAGATTATAAACCACCGATCCAGTGGAGTTGAATGACATTATTAATATTAACATCTTCATTCAAGTTTTAACGCTACAAGGCTCTGATAATGTGAAACTAGAGTTTAGGAACATTACTCTCAACACTGGCTGCACAGCTGATTGCAAACATAAGTTTTTATACTGCAGTAGCTAAACAGACCCTCATATTAGGATGCCATGCCATGGAATGCTGAACATTAGTATCTTTATACATTACAGTAGTGCTGCGTAAACAATACACCCACCTGGCAGAAGACAGGTTTGTAGGTTTCAGAGAAGAGCTGGGCCAGTTCTTCTGAGTCACAGAGATCAAGTGGCAGTCGGTCCACACACAGACACTTTGAGTGCAGGTTCTCTTCCTGGCTCAGCTGATTGACGTCCATCCACTGCACCATCAGCGAGCGATCACCCTGCAAAGAGTTGTGTGACAGACGATCAGGCTTTTAAGATTTTCCCTCTAGAGTTTGCATATACTATAAATACCTGTAAATACAACTTCACTTGCTGTTATATTTTCACCTACTTGATTCTTGAGTGTTGGTTTAAAGGTTTCTAAGCCCTTGAGCTGTATTACTGCTTAAGCCAATCACAAATGCAAGACCTGTTGTATAAGCCAAAGTAAACTCATTTGTGTGTGCTGAAATAACATTCACACTTAATTTGCGTTTACGCTGCTGATTTACATTCCATACTAACTGGCATTTTTCTCCTGTGTACTGCCTGTTTTCATCAGCAGCGACTGATTACAAGTTTCGGTTTCTTGGGAATAAACACTTCAATGTAAAAAGAAAAGAAAAGTATTACTTCTATTTGTGCTCCCATGTTTAAAGACAGGCTGGTCTCCCTCCGTCTCCTGTCTTTTTGTTTGGAGTAGGACTCCCATATTTAAATGTAATTTAGCAGATAATATAAGATAATCATTTTTAAAAATGGTTGTAACATACCAGCGGTCGGCCCAGCAGCTCAGATCGGGCCCGAGAAGCAGAGTCCTTCTTCATGTATTCAACAAACCCATATCCTTTGGAGTGGCCCGTCAGCTCGCTGTACACCAGGAAGGAGCGTTCAATATTTCCGTAGGAACGCACCAGCTCCTCAAACTGTTGGGCAGTGAAGGTGTGGGGCAGGTTGGTGAGGCAGAGCAGGGAGTCGGTGGGCTGCAGAGTGACGTTGATCAGGCGGCCGCGGACAGTGCTGTGATGGAGGGAGCGGATGGCATCCTGAGCCTGGTCCCCGTTCAGCAAAGTCACAAAAGCTGGAGGAGGGGACATTATGGAGACAGCGACAAGGGGAAAAGACAGACAAGACAAGAACAGACACAAAGAAAGAGATGCACAGACATAAATTGACAGGGACATTTGAAAGACCCACAGAAACATACATTTAAAGCAGACATTCAAAAACAAGCAGAATGCAATTCACAGAAGATGCCGAATTCAGGCACACAGTAAAAAAAACGTGCAAAAAACAACTCACATGAAAAGCAAAGAAAATAAATGACAGGCCGAATGTGGAAAGTGACAATAAAAAAAAGGGGATGAAATAAAATTTGGGCACAGACAGACAGTCATAAAGACAGACACACAGACACACAGAGAGAAAGACAACACATTAGCTAGAAAGCCCATAGGGAGCCACTACGTAGGGGGAATCCACTTTGACATACACATACATACAGACCTTATCTCATTTAAATGTCCACGAACCAGTAATTTATGGCACAGTAGTGGTAGTAAAGGATCGAATACTAGCTGGAATTTAATCGTGTTACATTTAGAAGCGTTGGTTCTGTACGATCAGTCATATTATTTTAATCTAATTTAATTACAAATATTTTCTACTCCTAATGCAGGATTGATGCCATGTTTGTTTCTCAGTTTTTGAAAGGATAATTTAGCTCTCTTGAACATGTGGATTCGTGCTGGCGGAGTCCATATTTCAGTGTGTCTTTTATGGTATCAATTAAAAAATATAATGTGGGAAGTCTTACATAGCAATGTACTGGCTCCAGAAATTCATATCTATCAATCTATAAACGATATCTGCTGGTACTACTGCCTCTGTGGGTCTGCTTGGCTGCCACCATAGTAAAAACTGTGACAACTGAAACGACATTCTGCATTTTTCTCGATCTAATCTTTAAATCAGTAGGCATTGCTGAAAAATCCGCATTCAGTTTGAACATAATAAACTTAGCACCTCAAGTGCCAAAATGACCACGAGTCAACATTTAAACTATAAATACAGTATCTCCAGGAAGTTTGCTACTCTATTAGTGGCACAAATAAATAACTATGTTGTCTATGACTTTGTCTACTGTAGATGGTTTGTGATACATACAGTATCTGTGATGCTAAATGAGCCAAAGCTCACAGTTAAGTTATGATCACAGTGAGGCAGAATGCATCTTCCACAACAGTTACACTATGAGGAAAACATCACAATCCTGCCTTGTTCAGGCAGAACTGCATCTGAGGTTACTCAACGGTTTGAGATTAAAACCTAATGTCTTTTTCTTGGTAGCCCGCTCCACTGACAACTGACAAAGCAATGCTAAACATTTCATTCTTTAGTTAGAGATGAACAGGCCAATATACAGGAGTTGGTGATAAACACTACAGTACCACACTTCACATCATAATAACAACAACAATAATAATAATAATAATTAACATCATAATCTGACCAGTATTTGTATTTATTTTAGTATCTGTGCATTAGGGTCGATCTATGTCTGCATGATCACTCCAACAGGCTACCAGGCTTTAAAAGTAGTTACATAAGTTGACATGGAAAAAAAGAAATTTACTTAATTTTGCGTGTAGTCAGAACATCTGTGATTTGGAAAATATGCAGACCAGCACAGATGTTTAATTTCTTTCTTTTCAGTCATTACCTCATGTGCTAAGCGCTTAAGGCAGACTGGGTCTAACCTGAATAGTTGGCACAAAATAAACACTAGTGTTAGTATTCATGCGCTATAGTCAAAATGTGTAGAATTACAACCAACGTTACTTTATTGCAGTTAAAACTCTCAATGTTGTTCATCTGACCTGTTTTAATGTGAATGCTATATGAATCCTTTAAATGTAGAAATCAAATCACAGAGTTTGAGCGTTTCTGCTCACAGCGAACACACTACATTGTGAATTCTGCTTTTTGGCGTGTTCTTATAATGGCCCGAAATGCTGAAGTTGAAGTGAAACAGCCTGACAACTCTAGAATTGGGGCTAAGTTGAGTCTCACTTTTAGCTCTTATGTTCCATTACCGATAATAAGATGGAAAAGCCAAATCCATCAGTGTTAAAATTCAGCATTGTGCAGGTAGTCAAAGCCAAAGAGGTTTCATCTTCGCTTACTGCGCATCACACTGCATTTAAATGAGACTGGCACCGCAGGTACTTTGTTCTACATGTTGAAACCAAAATGTGAAGGTATTTTGAAATATTGTTTATTGTAATGCTGTGGAAATTAAATCATGCTGCCAGTCTCAAAAGTAATAATGTGGACATAATAACAGATTGTAAAATATGTCCTATGTTCATCACTGGAATAATTTGTTTTGGCACCAAACTTTAAGAGAAATTATAGATCTCATGGACATGTGGATCCATTTTACACCATCATCAAACAGGTGTGTACATTTGTTTGCGTATATGCTCAAATTGGGTAAAAGTGAGTATTTTAGAGCTATTCCGGAGGCTCTGAACAGCTGCTCATTTACAGCCTACACTCCAATCTGCATAAATAAAAGTGTTTGACTGTGCTATGGATAAACAGTGACACACAAGTTGAAGAAGAGAAGATTTATTCACTGTAATGCTGCAGACCTAAAGTTCAGTGACTAAGAGGAAAGTCATAGCTACGTAGGTAAGGATGCAATTAATCTATGTGCATCATTCCATCATGCATCAGTTTCCCTCTGGTTAATTGAAAAAGTGAACTGTTCAAAGCCGCAAAACCTAAAAGCTTAGCGTACTGGTTATGAGCAGGCTGAATGTATTTAGTAGTAAAACCTGTGCTGCGTTTAAAACATCTGTGGGGCACGATGCCCCTGCTGACCTGCTCACAAACAATACTTCACAAAGAAGGCACCATGGCACTAGCTGGCACAATGTGCGCACACAACACAAAGACTTCTGAAGTCAGAGAACAATCTTCTGCTTCTGTATATGTGCAGGCTTCCATGACTGGGTTTATGTGCAGATCAGGTAGGTGTTGGAATCATGGATGGAAAATATTTGCCAACGCTGCTGAAATGAGCAACAGTCGGGACATCTGCTCCACAGGCGTCCTTTAGCTTTCGCAGAGAAGTTCACCGTAGGCAGATCTAATGCAAGGTCAGGATTGGGCTCACACACAGAAAATCTATCCGCACCTCTGTGTTTCTTCATCTATCAGCCTGCCTGTATTCCTGCAGCCACTCTCCCCGCCAGTGCCCCCGTATCTCTATTGATCTCTGTATTGTGTTTTTTGTGTCTTTTCTTCCCACCTCACTTCTCTACTCTGACTCCAGTATTTAATTTTATCTATTGGCTGTTTGCCTGCCTGTCCTTTGGTCTCTCTTACTCCTTTTCTCCCAGTATCTCCAGCTCCAGTTCCATGTGCCTCTGTCTGTCTTCAGATACTGCCTCCACCCAAATCAATTGCCTCAAACCCCATCTAATACTCCTTCAAACACACACACACTCACAAACTGTAATGGATCTCTTACACTAAGCTGGGAGTCTAATCTGGTTTTAACCCGCTAAGTATGCGACCTAACATTAGGCATTACGAGGAGATGGGGAGAATATGGTTTGAGCTTTATGTTAAAGCTCTCTGCCTCGCTTTCTATTGCCTCTAATGACACAGTGCAGCCCAGGAAGCGGGGGCTGACGTCAAATACTGCTCAATACTTTCTGCCGCAGTGAAAGAGAGACCTCCAAGACTTGGAGCTTAAAAAATTATTTTATAATTCACACCCATTGAGTGGGCTACCAAGTGAACTTTTTCACCACAAAAAATGAACAAGAGAAAACATGAAAAAATTCATACAAAAGCGCCAACGTCTTAATTATGGGTCTACTTCTGAACATGTCGATTATTACCCCATCTTCCTATGAGTGTGTAGGGGCGCAGGAAAAGAAAAGAAATCTTCCATTGAAATCACCTCGAAGGCTGCAATTCTGCTGCCACGTTCCCCGTTGAAGGAGCTAATTAAAAACAGGGGAGTTACATACATGCACAGTGGACCCCAATGCCAACATGAAAGTATCCAGTGGAGATTCAAGCCTCAAGGAAATCAACAATTCAGAGGACCAACAGGGGAAAATCGCTCACAATCTCAATATATTTCATGTTTGTTGTCTTATGATAGCTTTGATGAAGATGACAATGCTTGGCAATCAGCATTAAAGAGCATTATGAAACAACAACAATATACCCGTTAGTCACAGATGTGCAGTAGAGCTAAAACTGACAGAAACTGGGCAACTATCAGGAACTGCATACAACTTGCAAACTCTTGATACGCACTTAATACGGCCCTGAACGTTAGCACAGTGACAACTGCAATATTAAACAGTTTATTCAAATCAATAGGCCGTTTCATCAGTCTTTTCAAAAAAGCAGTGAAAGGAAAAAAGGGAAGCAGAAGAGGCGAACGTCACTGTGCATCTGTTCTGCAGCCAAATGTTCTATATCACAGCAGTCTTTATAATACAGCTCTACAAAAAAAGCATCAAGCTCACTTCCATTTAGGATTATGCATTTCCGACAAGCCAACAGACCCGACAGCGTCTGGCTGGCTTAACAGGCTATCACTGTAAAATATAACCCCTGAATTATAGTAATCGCTAGTTTCTGACATATGAATGGCATTCACGTCAACACACGCGTCACAACCGTGATTGACAACTCAAACTACTCAGCTCCTATGCAACTTGGAACCTTAATGTATAATACCTACATGGTGTTTAGGACGCTGGTATCGCCAAACAAGACCATTAACATCATCACCTTAATAAAAAAATTAAAATAAAATATATACCACTGACAGACTACCAGTTTCACGTGTTGGTTTTTGTGTTGAGGACAAATTTACAACAATTTAAATGAGAGATTTCATCAGCAAATGGTTGGGTATCCATCCATTTTTATATATACCTTATATCTTATCGCTTACAGGCCATTAAAAGGATCATTTTATCCATCTCACAGAGCTTTATATCTGCTAAAGGTGACAAGCTGCTTGAGTAATGATCTCAAAGAGAAAACATGAAAGCGGGATAAGAGGAAACCAGGGAGCTGAGGACAGTGTTTCGAAATTACATCATCATTTAGTTCCAACCTGAACTAAGGCTATATTATGTGTGCGAGCCAGTGTTTACAGGGAAGGATGAGCGCCCTGTGCATCTGCTGCTCGCTCTAGCAATCTCACACACACACATCTGAAAGTACCGAGTCTCCTCTGAATCGTCCTAACAATCAAGCCCCCAAGGATGTTCTTACTGTAAGTGTTTAAATCCTCAGATCATAGCAAACATCATCTTTGAGGAGCTCAGTGTGATGTGAAAGGCTATCCAAACATGTGCGTTGTCTAAAGGGCAGCTAATCCAAAGGAGTTTCCACAGTGAGGGATAAAAGCAGCAACAGGATAGAGAAATTCCGTGTGGCCCCTACTGACAGGTTGTTTACCTTTGACTACATGTGGTAAAACACCATCAGCAAATACGTCGACACATATAACACACACAAACACCCACTGAACGGTTGTGCCACAGCCTTGATTGTGCCTCTTCTGCATCGCTGTGGTTTTTCCTCTCAGCTACTAAACACTTCAGAGGAGCTCTAGCCTCATCTCTCATCCTCTCTCCCCAGCCCTCCTCTCATCCTCAGAGCCCTTTGTCTTTTAACACGTCAGCCCTCCCACACTTCCCTCTCCATCATTACCACCTCCTCTTGATTCGCTTTCTCGTCTCTCGCTGTATCCATCCATCAGCACCCCCACCCCCCTTCACAGTCCGTGGCAGTCCTGAAGCAGATTCAATACGTGATTATCAAATCAGTATCAATTCAAACTGATTAAATATCCAAACCAGCACAATGCTTCAAAAAGTGTCACATGTAACAGTTGAACAATAGTTACCACAGTTATTTCTAATAATATGGAGAGTCTCTATTAAAAATCTCTATTATTCTGACTTGTCTTGATCTTTAACTGTCTCAACCTCAGCCACTGCTCTTAAGCCTTTAGCTGTATTTAGAATTTATTAATTCTCATTTTTTTGCCCTGTATCTCTGGATCCTCTGCTAAGCCAGTTGTCCTGAAGGAGCAGTAGCATTTTGCAAATGCATGTACTGTAATATATGTTTATTACACACAGATTTGTTGTCATGTAAGGCTTTAGGATCCACAAATGTGTTCTTCTAAAGACAAATGTACAGAAAGAGACTCATATTTCACTCACAATATTAAAATGTGCCAATGTTTCTTATGTTGAGGAGAAAAGTAGTCTCATGATGTCCACACATAACAGACACAGAGCAGTAGATAACACAACCATAAGATTTGTGTATCATCACGCCTCCAATGATGATGTTGACATCATACCTTTTCCGTAGCATATTAGATTCCTATAAGTTTGTGTGTTTTCTGCATTAGCTTTTTTGCTCTAGTAGTAATTCAGAATTTTATTTTAATGTCTCTATGTGAGGTTGGTGGGTAGGTGTTCAGCGTAGATGGACACAGAGTCAGAAAGATGGAGAGATGGATGGATTAGGAACATGCACTGAGTGGATCTAACATAAGCCATTTCTTCAACCAGTCGCCCACTCAACACGCCCACAGCTACATTGTTCACTCAGCTGCTCTGTCCCTCTCTGAAACATTTGACTGTTACAATGAGGCGCCTTTCAATATATGATGCGTAAGTATTTTTTGTGTACTCGAATACAGTTTGTCAGCATATATAAGAAAAGGAACATGATGTAGCCAACAAGCTTAATGCCCGATTTCAAAAACAGAACATTTAATCAAAATGTAGTTACAGATGTAACAAATAGACCATTAACTGAACCTTGAATTTGCTGGGTTCTTATAATTATTACACTATATTACACAGATAATAGTAAAAACTATTTATACTTTAAGGATGATTACATATTTAGTCTGTCACGTTTCATATACTGTTTTGGTAAATCAATAACTTAATTAGCATTTTTAATAAAAGCAACATTTAATTGTTATTCTGTGTGATTGCCAGCTAATACACTCAAGTGCTCTGTGAGGACATGAGGTTCTGATTTCTTAGAATCTGCATACACACCACAGAGGAACCAAAACAAACACACAAAAAGACTCCTGTTCTAACTTTATCTCCATCCTTGATGAATGAATACATTGAAATACATAATCAAATACAGTACAATACTAAGAATGCTTCAGTTACTCTGTTATAATTCACATGATTCACTCATCCTATTTTTTCACCACTCGCCCAGACACACACTACAAAGACACCTTTACAAACAAGGAATCATGAATATTCAAAACTATATAGTAATAATACACAAAAGAATGCACTTCCTCTGTTGATGGTCACAAGCTCTTGTCTTTTGCGGTTATGAAGCGCATAAAGAAAGTGCCATTCTTGAGTACATGTTATTTAAGGCAGTGCAACTCCTCTCTTGAATGTGCGTATGTGCTTTAGTTGATCTATCTGAATGTTTGAATTCTTGATAAGCACAAAAGCGTGGAACTAAAAAAGCGTAGCACACCTAACAAGCACACACTGTGCAAGCACTATTTTGGCTAAAGGTGAATGATACAATCAGCTTTATTTCTACTAAATATTTCCAAAAACAAATTGATTTATTTGACTTTTTGTCTTATTTAAGGTAGTGACTAAGGGTCTAAATCCCCCACCTCAAAATAACAAACTCAATATTTTACCTGTCTTCTAACAAGATTAATACAATAAATAAAGAGTAATGGATGAGTTATACTTTTTATAAGCTGAGGAGTGTCCATTAGTTTCCCATAGTGAAAGTACAATTTGAAATAATGGACACACGCACACTGAAAAATTTTATAACAACTTCAGTCATTCTGACAGCAAATGGTAAGATTTGCCTGAACAAGGCCTGAGTGTGTGCACTATGTGATCAAACGATAACAGTCACATCACATTTGCATGGCCTATTCTGATTTGCATTTAGTTATTCACAAGGCGACAGATGGACAGATGAGGAGTGAAAGAGATGGAAGGGAGTGTGATGTAGGGAAAAAGACAGAGAGGAAGAGGGAGCGGTGACAAGCTGCTGTCCAGGGAAGCAATTAGATGGACTCTGCTTGTGTCACTGAAGAGGAAGATGGAGAACTAAACGTGGAAACAGAGGGAGCAGTGTTAAGTCTTATAACGTCTCTGTACTGTCAGGTACAGTGGTGCAGTCCTGCGAGAACAACCTCAAAACACGCAAACAAGAAAAAGCTACATGACTATTAAAGACCTAGAGCATCAACTCCCGTTATTAACGGCCTATTTTGAATAATTGCTCTTTACTTGCTGTAACACTGAAGCAGTTTGTAAGTGCTCAGAGGCTCCTCAGCATACCGGTCCAATAAAATCAGCTTCAGCTCATTTTAGTCATTACAAAGGAAAATGGTGGACGTAAGCACAAGACTTACATCAGTGTATAGGAATGTGTGATATGAGGATGTTGTTTTGTCTTTAGAAAAGTGTTGTCAGTGGGTTTTATTTTATGTATTGGTTCCACAACAAAAAATAACAATTCTTCATTTACATCTGACATGTACATCTTGCAAGTAATGCAAAAAAGCATATTTAGTAAGTACTGTAAGTGAGATTATTATTGCTATTCAAAAATTATTTTGTGGTTGTGTCAGTAATTCTGATTTATATTCCACATTTATCAAAACCTACATGAAATGCCTGTCTCTTGTCCAAGAAATTAAACTGCCCACATCATTACCATCTGTAGTATTACAAAGGGCTTTGATCGTTTTGTACAGACACTGATGTCAGTTTTTAACTTTTATCACCTCAAAGGTTTCTAAAAACGTGTGTTTCAGGTCCTCGTGGGATTATAAAAAACTTTATATGAGCGCAAGGATTACAATTATGCTTTCCTTTCATCTGCATCATTCCCAGAAGAGAAAAACTCAAACAACCGCAAACGCAAGCATATTAATCTCTGTGACAGCTGGTGGAAACAATGAAGGCAAGACAAGGACAGCTTTTTAGGACTATGGATGCTGAGCCTTTCCTTTCCTTCTCCTTTGACTGCAGGACATGTCAGTGGTCTCATGTGTGTCCACTGGACTGTGATATGTTTTATGTTTCACCCTCACCACTACACACATAAAGCGACAAACCAGTGAGCTTTTTGCCAACCAGTGTTGTCTTCATTACTGGACCGTGCGCTGACCAACACAAAGAACCCATTGAAAAGCAGGGATTCCCGGGATAACCCTCACTATTGTACTCCCAGATCCCTCGTTCCGCAGCACTGCCGAATTAGTCCACATACCTCTGGACTGGTGGCGACATGTGGAAGCGCCTAAGCTCAATGCGGCAACAGGCTGAAAGACCTGTCTATATAAATATGTGTAAGCAAATGTCTAGTGAGCTGCATGTCTGTCATTCTGACTATACGGCTTGACAGAGCTGGGCTGTGTCCAGATTAATTTTGCATTATTTGTGGATATACATAATAACCAGTTGTTTAAAACTGACGACACAGATCACTGAGGCAAATGAAATGATTGGCAGCATAAATGGATCAGCTAAGACAGAAGCTCAAAATGAGCTTTAGAGTTAGATTTAGTTTTCTGGCTTCTAATGTATTACGATTAAAAATGCACAGTGGACAGACTCTCAGTACCAAAAGCACGCAGTGTAATTTTTCTGAAGCTTCTGGCAACAGGTGAGTCAAAACCCTTTTGATGCAAAGCCCAAAATTTAAATTAAATATCAACAGAGCTGGAATGTAAATATGCAAAATTTGTAGCCAACTCATAATGTGCTCTGATAATGAGGTTTTATAATATGCTGGCAAATCCAGACTACATTGTGAACATGAAGACTGACAGCGATGGATATTTAAGGTTTGAGTGTAGGCCATTTGGCAAAGTGCAATAATTATCTAATGGTGAGAAAGGACATAAGTAAAGCAGGGAAGAAAAGAGGAAAACTGTGGAAAGAAGGCTTATCAAAAAAGACGAGAGGTCTGGATACTTTGTGATGGCCTTAGGAGGACAAAAAGGAAGGCAACAGAGGCAGGAGATGCTGAAGCGTGTTTCAGTGTGTGTGCTGACAGGGTGAGTGTTTAAGGAAAAATACCATTAGCCAAGAAGCAAGGAGCAACAGTCCGAAGCAAAGCCACAAATGGAAACAGAGATATGCACACGCACGTGCACACACACAGCAGGACATGCTTTAACACACACATGAACGCTGATATGTGCACTGCAGGACACACTCACAGACACAAACACTCCCAGAGCTATGACCTAATAAGTCCAACAGCGAGGGCCGGCTCACTGAACTGATATGGTCATGAGGTGCAGATACATGCCGAAGCTGTTCCAAGCAGTACGTTTCAATTAGAGCGGTGCTGGAGAACAAGCCAGAGAAGGTTTGTCTAGTTTTGGTACTGACAGTGAGAAAAACACCTGAGACACAAGAGTGTCCACCGTGTAATTAACATCTTAGAACTAATTTTCCTCACTTTGCGTTACTAATTTTAACGTGATAAAATCGTCATGGTACTCTAGTTTATCCATAACAAACATGTTAGGTTACACTGAAACAAATATAAAGACACTTTATAATAATGGGAAAAGGACAAGAGGATCGAAACATCATAAAACAGGTCAGATGTAGTTGGAAAGACTGCACTAACATGGACACAGTGGCCGTCTGGCAGACAGATGGAAGTGCTCCTGACTTGGCATGAAGGTTAAGTCTGGAAACTGGTATTTCAGAGACTGATCAGGCCGTGACAAGGACACTGGATCAAGTCAACCTCTGCGCATGGCATCCCCGAAGAAACCATCCCTCACAAAGTGGCACAACATTATCAGAATAAACCTTGCCAAAGCAGCCTGGTGAATATTTGGCAGCACAATCTTTGGACAAATTAAATCAGGATAATTGAAAATTGGATCCGTTTAACTCCAGCAAGTTTGAACCGGGCCAAGAAGACCATGATAACTTCATAGCACTGAGCGTATTTTATAATAATTATACAACATATCACTAAACCACCTACACACACAGATATTTAAACAAAGATCAAGACTTCACAGTCCTAAGTGACCGGCTGAAGCTTGATTGTGCTCTTTGTCTGCATTTCTGAGTCCCTCAGCGGAAGGAATACTGTAGGTCTATTTCACACCAATTATAAATCTCTCTGCACACGAAACCACAGAGCTGGTCTTTGTTTCCCTGGGGAATTCTGCCATTTTTGATCTATATGTCCTCGACAGCAGAGACTGAACAGGTTTCTTAAATACCAGCAGTGATGTTCGGAAATAATGTTAAATTACTGTGGACTGTGGATGAACTGGTGAATGATTTTACTGCAGATTTCAAATACGAGTTAGTTTCTACTGATTCTAATTTATTCTGCATTTATTGCAGAGCCTTGAGGCTGATGATAGTGGAAAGATCCATTACCCAACAAAAAAAACATTCAGTGATTACACAGATTAAAGCTAAAGGTCTGCATCAACATGACAAAGCAACAGAGTTGAATACTTTATCTACAAAATGTTACACGAGCTGTAAATAGTTTGTATGTGATCTAAAGAGAGAATACTGAAGGACATTTAAACCTTATGCATTTCAAAAAGGACACTGTTTTCTGTTTAACAAGCTTGTATAGTGGAAACTGGGAAACACAGTTGTCACTTTTCTTACACTATACACTAAGAGTTTTCAACAAATTTCAGCTTACATCCCTTAGAAGAATTCCAGTGGGTTTCACTTTTTCCAACTGTTGTATGAGAGACAGCAAGAAGCGGAACGTGATGTTTTTTCAAGCGGTGAGACTGGAGGAACTGAAAAGGTGAACTGAAGAAGAGACTACGAACAGACGAAGGAGAGAGTGAGTCAGACTGTAAACACTTGGTTGGGGTGAGATTATCCAGCTGCCATGAAAACTGATCCAATGGCTGGTCGTGTCTCTCCGTCTCACACACACACTCCCTCTCCCCACACACGCAAAGTGAAAAGCTACAGAGGCTTGAAATCACTTCCACACCTCACCTGCAAACACACAGCCACATGTATCAGCTCAGGACCAGCACACACTGGACCTTTACTGGGCACATCTCATGCATGTGTGACAGACACAGGGGATGCAACGTCTCCATAATGCCATTTGTCATTTGTCGTTCCTTTCGCCTTCTTGGTATTCTGGGCAGCGGGTAGTTCACATAAGTGAAATAAGTTAGCCGTCATTACCTGGCTGACCAGACTGATACCACTGTCATGTCTCATGCTGATAGCTTTCTAGCCTTCAGCTATTTCATAAAGGTTTCCCAGTCTTTATGGTAAGTTGGGAGCCAATAATTATGTTTCACAACATTATGTTTCTTCTCATTTAGCTTTGGGCAAGAATAAATGTCAAGTTTGTCCTCTCTGACTCTGATTCTCTCTGATGTGTGGCATCACTTCATATCAGTGCAGTTCAACAAAGGATTTATATTTGTGCTTTCAACGGAGTTTTCCAACAAGTAAGATATTTTATTATGGTTCATCACTTGAGCAACAGCAGCAACAACAACAACAGTATTTACTCCAACACAGCTGGACTCAGAACAGTGTTTTACAGTATTGCTACACATTGGAACCCACACTCTGGTTACTTCCAAATGTTGAATGTTGAATCTGCTACGACCAAATTACCACTAGTCTTAGATTCTTCACAAACTGTATCTACTCCTCCTTCACTCCCAGTTACATGATGTTCATGGCACATAATTATATTGCATTTCAAGTATTCTGGTGATCTATGGTTGTAAAAATGCTCTGTGTTTCTGCTTCTTTCTGTAACTATTGAACCATTATGATCTTCAAGAAGGATGGTGTAGGGCTAAAAGGCTGTAAAAGCGTCTGCTCCTACGTTGGAGCCTCCCACACATCTCTACTAAAATGTTCCATCCTAGTCCACAGTGAAATCCATGATGATATTACACGGAGTATGATCTGAAACAGGGCCTCCTAAAGAGAGGAGGAGTAAAAGTGTTGAGAGAAAAAGACAGAGACCATCGTCATGACGGTGGCAACATTAGAGAAGAAATAAAAACAACTAAAAACAGCTATAAGTGTGACAGGCATCCATTATCCGAACCAGTTTTCCTTGTAAGGGTCCCGGAGGTACGGGAGCCTAACCCAGCTGTCATTGAGCCGGAGGAGGGAACACCTTGGTCAGGTCACCAATTCATCACAGATGAGCACACTCACACCTATGAGCAACTTAGAGTGTTCCATTAACCTGAATGCATGTCTTTGGACTGTTAGGAAGATGGAGTACCCGCAGAGGACCCCCCAGACCCGGGCAGAACATCCAAACTCCACACAGAAAGGCACCTGGGTGACCCAGGGAATCGAACTACAGCACAGTACGCCACCACGCTGCCCCCACAGTGAGTTTGTAAAGTAAAAATGTAACTTATCATCAGCCTCTGATCTTCACAATGTTAAATTCAGTACATGCAGAGCCCAACACCCGACGCCGCCACAGTGGCCTAATTAGCAGCGTTCCGCCTTGTTCCGACGAGGGCCAGTGTTTCATCAGGCTCTCATTTGCTCTGAAACACCATTAACCTTTTGGACAAGCTGGGTGCTTTGATATCTCAGCTGTTTACAGCTCGCCTCTACTTTCTAAAAGCGTTATGTTTCAGGTGCTTGGCGAACTGCACGGACTAAATATAGGCACTATGTAAGATTTCCCTGGAAAAGGACACACTCTAGGGGCAGGGGGTCTGATATGCGAGTGTGTTCTTTAACTTCCAGACTTATGAGGACCAAATGTACTGACAACAAGAGGAGGACACAGAAAACTCTTGTTACGTGGCATTTAATATTAAAATCAACATTTGCAACTAGTGCAGGTTTGTTATAGTAAACCCAAAATGTACATCTGAGCAAAGTCTGTGTAGAAGCCAACTCCAACAAGTCAGTTTTATTCATGAAGCCCAATATCACAAATGTGTCCCAAGTGAGCCAGAACTGGATAGAAAACTGTCTGCTTCCATGTGCCATGATTAATCAAAAGAGTGATTCCGTGTACTTTTGAACATTTAGAGTCAAATAGTTTAGTTTGTAGTCTTTGCATAGTTTATAACAGACACTAGTCCGCAGGCCACTGGTGTCCACCACACACAGCTACTGTGAAATGTCAAACTCCTCTGTGTTTCAGTCATGTTTTACCTCGTCCACTACTTTCCATATCACTATAAACACAAATTTGTGATGACAGGTATGAGGGGGCTAAATGTTGAGGGTTTAGTTTACGGGTTCATTTGAGGATCAACTCTCGCTTGGTCTGTACTCTATGTGTCTGCATTGCTATATACAGTATTTACTGCAGCTTTGTGAGGACCAGCTAAATTTCCAGGTCAGTCCTCAGGTTTTTATAGCACTAGGTAGAGTTTAAAACCTGGTTTAGAAGTGGAAATGGATTAAAGTTAGAGTTAACGAAGGTTTTTATGAACTTTTAACTTAACTAACTTAACCTGATACAATCAGATGATATTTATTATGACACACAAAAAATGTGGAATCAAAAGCAGAGGTACTAAATTATGCACATGACTGTACATGTCTGTGTGTTTTACCTGTGCCTTTGTTGCGGTCGACAAAGCAGTACTTCAACTCATACTCTTTCAGAATGTCATACACTTCCTATAAAGAGAGAAAAGATACTTCAGTCAAAAGGTCACAAAACAATTGTGCAATAAATAAACTTAAATAGCATTAGATCAATGTAATGCATATCAACTATGCATTCGTCACTTTGTCGACTAAACTTATTTTATCTTATAAATTTTCTAAGCATGACAAATGTTACACAAACACAGTGAGCTCTCACTTTGACTTTCACCAAAAACATTCACCAACTTTAAAAACTGCAACAGTCGTTGCAGAGTAAACAAATGGCCTCAGTAACACACCGAGTACTCGAATAGTCACTGTGACAACTTGAATTTAGATCAAGGTTAGAAAATGGACTGTTGCTCATGACAACACTGAGCAAACTCTTCCTTCATAATAAAGTCTGTGATTGAATCCGTCGCCAGCTGCATTGATTTGAATAAGTGGGTTTTAAAGATGAAAAGCTTTCTGTTCAATCCACCAATTTTAATTCAGCTTTTATCTTTTAAATAACTACAGTCCACTTTGAGGAATATTTTCAGCGACATCAAGATATCTTGCTCACTATTAGCTCTCTATTAGCCCTGGTGTCTTCCTGGTGGGTTTCACTGCTTTATAGACAAAGTCTCACAGTCTGACACAGAGTAACAATGACAGGAAAAACTGTACAGTGTTTTTTCTTTGCTCCTGTGATATCAATCAATCAATCAAACAAACTTTATTTATAAACAACACAGAGTTGACCAAGGCGCTGTACAGGCTAAGAGAATACAAATCCAAATATGATATGATATATGATATGAGCAACGTTGTGGAACCAGTCACTGACAACCCTGCACAATAACACTTTCAGTAAGTGTCAGATCAAATAGGAGCAGCAATACAGGAACTAAAACCATCAGTTGGCAGTGGACAGATCAGTTCAGCACAAAACAGCTAATGTGAAATGACAGCTTGTTTGCTTATCTGACTTGAACCTATAGACCGAAAAAGAAAGAAAAACCTCAACATCCATTAATGCACAACGCCTGCAGAACGTCCCACTTCCCCCTACTCTGTGCTATTATGTTACATTCCAGTTTTATTCAAACTTTTAAAACACAATGAATAAAAGAGAAGGACGTAGAAAAAAATGGGCTTGAATTGTGAAAGGGTATTATTAAATACCATGTGTCTGATCCGTATCATCAACAACTGCTAAAACCCTTTGCCTTCATTCATGGTTAGATGCACTTCTCGTTTTCTAATGGAAATAAAAAACAGATGCATTATTGTGGGCATAAATTCATACAATACTCACCTTTTACACCAGTGAAAGCAGGTTTGACATTTCTGGGAGGTCATGTGTACAGATACTTCACAAAAACAGTTTATATCTATCTACAATAAAAAAAAAATTCAACCTCTGAAGTGTTCTCAAATGTACATTTCTCTTTGTCTGCCCCTCTAAGCACCGACCAGCCCACTCACAGCGAACAGTCATGTTCCCTACCAGCGAAGGCCGTGTGAGGCAGCCCACACAGAAGGTCGGTTCACTCTGCCTCAAAATCACAGCAGTGTGTTGTAATCGTTCAGAAGGAAGCAGAAAGAGAAAAGGAAAACGTGTCTATTTCTTGATCCAATCGTGTTGATGTTGACACTATTTCTCTGAAGATACTGAAAGAAAGCTCTTAAACAGTCTGAAACTGATGCTGCTGGATAAATTATATTGATTCTTCTAAGTGACACATACACACTAAAGCTTTAATTTGAATGCAGTCCTGAAGTGTCATGTGAAATGTGGCCACATCAAGTCAACACTGTCACTTTAACACATTTCTTATACATTTGCTTAAGCAGAAGTTTTTCCACAAGGCTTGTGTGTTTATTAAATATCAGCTATTGAAATAAACTTTCTGTAAACGTTTGATGATGGCTGTAGGGTGAAAACTCAGTTCCAAAGTAGACAGTAGGTGTTCACGGCTTTCAGGGCGTCTTCCAGATGGCAACAATGCACCACGTGGTAGAAGGGATGTGCACCGTCTTTGGTAATACTGCAGGCTGTGTGCAGCGTTAGAAGGGAAGCTATAGCCCCCTTCTGCCCCGAGTGGGTCGATGCTGTGTGAAGAGGAGCGTTTATAGCATCCTCTGTGGATCTACGTTCCCTGTATGCATACTGATGTTGATGCAGGGTCAATGAGAGAGTAGATTGTCCCAGGGCTCATCTTTCCAAGCACTTGGCTTTGAGGAGTTTGATTGGTCTGTAGTCATTCCGAGCTGATGACTGTCTGCTTGGGTACTGGGTGATTTTCAGGCAATGTGTGCCAGGAAGAGCTACTGGCAAAAATCCTGCCCAAGATCTCATTTGGGCCTGCCGCACTTTTGGCAATGACCATTTTCAGAATGCACTTAACCTTGTGCCTGGAAGGTAAGCGAATGGTCACCAATGTCCAGAAGACACCAGCTAAGGTGAAGCAACATTGCATTTCAATTTCTCTGCCAGCAAGGCATCGTCTCATGGCAGGGCATCCATTTGAAGCGTACAGTTCTTGGTAGCTGTGTAGGTTGTATTACAGCCTCTCAGGGGAAGCTGGACGGCTTTTTGTCTCTCATGGTTTCCTGTTAGCGAATACACAGAAGCATTTGTTGGTGGTTACATTCTGCAAGGAGCAGCTGATAGAGTGTTTTGTTTTGTACTCCTCTAGGTTCTGCGTGAAACACTGAACAATCGCTATAGATTCATTTTAAGAACTTCTATTGGCTCTTTCACATGAAAGAGAATCTTTAAACTTTACTTAAAAAATATCACATCATAAGGTAAAATTTAATAAATATAAAATATTCTCAAGATTTAAAACTTGATTATACCAAAGGAACATTTTGAAAACATTTAAACACACATACCATAAAGACAACAGCAGACAAACAAGGCAAACACAGGACAAAATGGGATTAAACTATTTAGATCAAAGCATGTCTGTACAAATGTGTGAGGATTTAAGTAAAGTGGTTTAAGCTGTTATTGCCAATTGATGTTCTCCTGCCTTTATACGGGCTTATCCCTCTCTCACATGTTTCTCTGTCTAATACATGTTTCTGCGGTCTCATTAAAGGTAATTAAACAAAAAGCTCCTCAATGCAAGAACAGGTGGGAAAAGACAACAAGGAATCAAGAAGGTGTTTTTACTAGCAATAAAAAATAATGAGACCAACTGCAAATAGAGTTGTTGTCTGCTTTCCGCTGTATGGGAAAATGTACCAAGTCTAAAATTGTGCAGTACAACCTCAGACGAGTTTGTATCGAGACATTGCCATTTTCTCTTGCATCATTTGATTGTGTGTAACTGCTCTTCTGCACTTAAACTGAGCTGGAAGTTTATTTCTTCCAACAGTGCTGGCACATTACGAGAAATTTAAGGCTATTTTAGGAGCTCCTCATCTCAGCCATACAGTTTACCATCTGGGCACGCTATGCCGCAAATTTTATTATATTTCACTGTGTTTCACCCTATTTCCTTTTAAATTCTACTGGGTCCAGTAAAAAGACAGTCAGGCAAACTTAGTGCCTACAACTGTATATTAGCACAAATTAAAAGAAACTAACATTTGCATTTATATTTGTTGAAGTGAATATAAACAGATTTCAAACTTAATTTCCCCTGTGAAAACATCTGTTTTTCCAGAAATCAAGTGTTCGTGTCCATGAATGACTGTTTCTGGACAGTGGGCAGAAGTAGAACAAGTCGTTATTGGACTTCCTGTCCGAAGTCGTCCTGCAATTATTCCACTATATCAACTTATTCAGTCGAATATCTGGGCATCTCATTCGCTTCCATGCTCCACTATCGTGTTTGAATACTGTAAATGCTGCAAGTCCAGTCAGAACCCCAGACCCAGTATTGTGCCTAGGGCCAGTGTCTCTGCATGCATACTGTAGAACTCACACTTTGTTGGGACATTAAAGCACGCTGCCCTGAGAGGATGGGTTTGACAAGGAATGTGATAGCAGCCCGCTCTGACATCTGATGAGGCGTCATGGATGTACTGGAGGTTCATGATGGAACACGAATAACCGTCTATATCAAGTTGGCCTCAAGCATGTCCACAAAATGAAACATAGGGGACCAGCTTCAAACCCGAGCTGCTACTGCTGATGCTGCCTTTCATTTACTGACTGGTTTAGTCACACACCAGTCAGGTTTCACCTTGAGCTGCTAAATAAAAAACCTTATATACGAGTATGTGACCTGGAAATCTTTCATTCACTCTGCTTCAGCGTCTTTTCAAAAACAGTGATACATTTAGTCCTTAGCTGTACTTCAAGACTCAGGAGGTAATGATTGAGTAAAATGTCTATGTCATGTCAGACAAGCATCACAAGCGCTTGTTTATTATTCATTTCAATTCAAAGGCAAGCCAGTACCTTGTGTTTGCAGCAACTCTAGTACTCACAGCTTTCATCTAACGTCTTCGGGTCAACAGTCATTTGGTCTTAATGGTGTTTTGACCGTTTCACATTTTTAACACAGACAGCTCATACCATTTGCCAGTGAATGTAACTCTTAGCGTAAAATGTACAAGGCATTGGAAATGTACAGCGAGAAAGCCCAACTACAGAAAAGCAGTAGAGGAAAATGTGTTTGCTCTGACATCTGTTCATTCATTGCTCACACAAACACACACTTGCACTCCTTTTATCTTTCAGGCATAAATCAGATGGCTTACAAACACAAGCAGGGCCACTGGGAGGAAGAGAAACCGTAGGCTATGATTTCTACTCTGTATAAGTGTGTGTGTTCTCTGAGAGAGACAGAGGGACGGGGGGATTAGGGGACAAACACACTCTGCATGGCCTCCATACCGGCAGTAACTGTGTCCTTGACCCACTGATAGAGTGATATATGCTGTACTGAGAGAAGACAGAATGAAGCCCAGGTCTGTCAGCAAGCAGAACGCTACACCCACGCACCAGAACATGGAGGGGAATGGTTTGCTTTCAAAGTCCTGTATCTTTTTAACCAATATTTATAGAGCAGCAGTAGCAGACTGTGGATTGTAGTGGGTACCTGTTGTTTTACACATTTTCTTAGAAATTAAGAAAAAATGGCACAAGACACGTCTCTTAGCTGTTCTAGTTCACTGCATTTTTGGGGTTATATGGAGGCCTGTTATTCCTGTGAGATTCGGCTATTGTTGCATACAGCTCACACAACCCACATCAGCCCGACCCACCATCTAGCGAAACATACCCAAAGTTCTTATTTCAAATGAAGGAGCTAGCTCGCTACAGCGTCAAGTAACCTTGTCAGAGGAGAATCTGGTCTGGACAGTGTGGCATGTCGGAGTCAAATGCGGCAGAAACTCTGCTTGAGTTGAGCGAGGAACTGTTATGAAACGATGAAGACCAATTGTTACAGGAACAGAGGCACCACTCTAGAGCAAGTGGAAGCCATGGACCCATATTCCAGCATTACTCTGACTTTGCACTAGTGGGCTCACAACATAGGCAGCACAACAGGCTGAGTAATATCGGGCCATCTGACTCCAATATTTGCATTTGCAGCTCACTCACATAGTGTCATTTTTCAGCTTTAAGCAGGAGACTTGCTACAAGAAGGCAGGTGTAATGAGTACTGTACGTGCAGAAACAGGACAGGTGGTGTAATAAGCAACGATACATATATAATAGTCAAAAAAGCCTATTTGAAATTAGGTCGAAGCCACATCGGCAGTAGTAGTTTCACATTTTGTTCACAATTCAGAAATCTGTTACATATTAATCGGAAATTACAATTCTGCATCTCTAATCACAGAAGAACTCTATTTTCCATATGTGGCCCAAGCCAAGCCTTGTGCATGTGTGTGACAGGTGGCTCAAACCATGCACAGCACGGATCACTGGCCCATCAAATGCCTGCCAGGAGAGCGTCTTGGAAAACGTGCACACTCAAATGCTGCGAACAGACAAGCATAAATAGATGGACAGGAGACATCCATCTCCTGTTTTCTTCATCTTTTCTTTCTTTTCAGAGTTTTCACACCTTGTATGCTAGTTGAACAACCCCACTGCACCAGCACTCGTAGAATTCCTTGGTTTTAAGTTTCTTTTCATTTCTGCAGGACTCTCTTCTGGTATTTTTTCTCGCTACCGTTTTCTTTGTGCTTCTTTTCCTCCTTCTCTTCCATGTCTCTCTTCTAGTCATTCTTTCTGCTGTCTGCTTTTCATTGATGAGCTTAACATCAGCTGGTTAAATTTTCATGCCATGTTACTATTACCCAGCAAGAAAGGATGATGACAGACACAGGAAGGAGACCCTAAATGTTCTTCTTCTCTGAACCTTTAACACTAAAACAGTGATATAATTACATTGTCTTAATGACGTTTCATTTGTTTTGCTTTCAGATGTTCCATTTCCAGTTCATTAGAACCAGATGACACAGTGAAGAAGCACAGCAGGAGCTGGGATTCAAACCCATAATCCACCTCAGCAGTCACATGCTCATGGCCCAAGGGGTGATTTATGCACCAACTGCCAAACAGAGGCTTTCCCTTAACTTGTGGTCATCTCTGCACAGTATTCACCACCCATAATGCAGCATTATGTGCAAGTATTTGAAAATGCTAATTTGCAAATGGGCTTGGACCACGTGGTCATCTGGGTAAAATAGGACAATTCTGACACCTGCATAAGCTAACTTGAATCAACTTGCTGATTGGAAATGCAGCTTAGCATGCACAGAAATAAAACTGCCAGTCTAATGCAAATTGCTTCCTTACTTGGTCATTCAGGTAAAGACTATGTCTGAAAACAGAGACGAAATGAAAGTAATATGTTCACACAGTTTGTCCAGGCAGGCGGCCATAGTATTGCTTTGATTGTTCACATTTCAAAGGGTCATATAGAAAGAAGAAAGGCTCCCCTGTCACCTCTACACAGCCGGCTAATCAGAGCATAAATTACTCAAGCCTGTCAAAACCTCATATTAAATAACATTACAGTACCGTTACGGTCAAACCAGACACGCCCTGTCTGATGTTGTGGACGTGTGGGTGGAGCTGCACTAAGCTTTAATCTGATCAGCTCAATCATACAAAACAACTTAAAACAGACTTCATACATAGCTCATCAGAACAATATTATTACAGCCAAGACACATCAAGATGCTTTTGCATCCAGCTACCCGTTGGATTTACCCGTTTTGTCAGAGAAGCTGGTTTATTTGATCTCAGCAGGGACAGAAGCAGTGGGCTGAGGGAAGCAGGTGGCTTGCCCTGAGACAGATTTGATTCCTCCGTCAGCCAGTGTGACCCTACGTCCCTCCTCTTTCCACATCCACCATCTCTGCTTGCCTCTGGTCCTTGTAGCAACGGGGTTCACAGTGGAGGTTATTTTCCACACTGAGCCAACCGTCACTGCTACTCGCATATCTCACAGTCCTACAGACATCGGATCAAAACCTCATTTCATTAGTTTTTGCATGAGTTGGCCAGCTGCACC
Organism: Macropodus opercularis; assembly: GCA_030770545.1. Taxonomy (NCBI): domain Eukaryota; kingdom Metazoa; phylum Chordata; class Actinopteri; order Anabantiformes; family Osphronemidae; genus Macropodus; species Macropodus opercularis. Next base: position 7,782,527 of record CM061092.1, read on the forward strand.
TGATATGTGGGATTTTGCTGCATAAGATAATAAAAATTAAAGTATGTGTGAAAACCGTGAAAAAGTGAAGTATTTTAGCTTTTGTAGATCAGATATGGTAAATCCTAACCTTAAGGTAAACCAACATGAGAAAATCCAACACAAAAATTACAGTCTTGCCTGTGTTTGAACACTGCTGATATCTCCCTGCCTCTCATCACCTAATTCCAACATGCTAGAGCTTTTTCCACCGCTGGGTACATTCATGTCTGAGAATCATACCATACTTGCACTCAGAAGACAGTTTTAGCACAAAGCTACAGCATGAAGCATCACGTAGGTATGTGAAGATACAGAGAAGCTCTTAGACATAAACGCTAAATGGCCTCTTGCAGGCATTTGGACCAACCAACGGTGTCAGTAAAAGCTAACATGCGCATCACCTTCCTTCAGAAAGATCTTCAGTGCTCGTATGGCTCGCAATATGGAATCATTAACGCAGTCAACTTAAAACAAACACAAGTATATTAGAGTACTCAAATTAAGAATTTTATCAAGTGTTGTAGTTTGAAAATTTTGTTTAAACACAAATTGTAAACAGTAGCTTTAAAATGGATTTATATAGTATAGGCTGAAATGTCACTTTCACTAGCTGCACACACCAGCAAGCATGATTAGTGTATTTTTACAGTAGTAATTGATCCTGTTGACAACATCTGCTAGAAGCTCAGGCCATTTCTCAGTTTGATCCAAAAACTGAATTGGGTTTATTTTTTGTATTGAATAATACTGTCTCGTATTTCTTATCCAAGAGTGATTCACTACACAGTGACAGGTCCTTTTGTTCTCTGTGGGTTGAGAAAGCATTGTGCACTTTTTACACTTTGTAGGCTTCTCTTGCTTGATTTTACCCTGTTTATTATTCTTGGGTAACAGAAGCCTCTGGTCTCTATCTCTGGTCATTTCATCCCACCTTTCTAATTACTGAGGTGCCTTCCCACACAGTGCTGCGACTGGCTGCATTTTTTTGTTGCTGACTCTAATGCATAAGGGTCAGGTGTTACAGTCAGAACTGACACTGTTTAATTGCCCTAAGTCAATTACATTGTACCAGTCCATAGTAATCATGGGGTTTTAATCAGTGTACAAAATCTATCCCACAGGAAGGTCAACCCATGTAGGTCAGGCACTTATCAAAATGATCTTCCTCAGTTTGTTACACCTCCCTTCCTTCCAAAAATCACACTTTATACTGGGTTTGGAGCTTTTGATACACAGATTAACATGTAGTGCTGTTGTACGAACACTGAGAACGCAGACCTCTACTAACCAGATCAACATTACAATATTCACATTAAACATTCTGCCTGAAGGATTACTGCAACACAAACATGTGCAAAACCTACAGGTGACTAACGCCAAAGTACCAGCGAAATCACAACATGTGTGCAGGATCATAAGTGACAACGGTGCTGAAGGCTGACCACTGGCAGGGGGAGCCGCTATCATGAACATCTGCTAGTGAGGTGCTCACATGCAAAGCGAGAAGGAAGTGGGCGGACACAGAACAGCCCAAGGGCATGCTGCTTTGTCACATTTACATGTATTTGTATTTACCTGTACCTATCCAAATAAAAAAACCAACACGAACAGAACATATCTTGGCTATGTTTTGCGTTTCTTCAATCTGAGAACTTGGAAGACCTTCTCTCCATCTACTTTATTAACCACTAAATATTTATGCTGCCTGAGTGAAATTCTCGTATCTTAAGAAGACGTTCTTGTATGATATAAACTGACGTCCACTTTCTTTAAACTCCGATACAACAAAACATTGAGGAGCAGATTACATTTATTTTGCCAGCTCTCATTAATACTTTTGCAGGTTAAAATGCCAAACCTTGCCAACAGCAGATCAAATCAACTGTCACTAATTAATGTTAATTTGTAGTGGCTAAAATTAAACTTGACTGTTGGCTGGTTAATTTTCAAGCTGGTGTCTGTGTTCGACCAAGTATTTGTGAGTATTTGTGAAAACAATAACAACATTCTACAACATAGATGCAGGACTGCAAGCAAATATGTCTCAGGGGCTGAAACAACATAGTAGGTCACTAACCTTTCGCATCAAATTTTCAAGTATATACTGTATATGTGTATATAAAATTAACAGTATATAAATGTTATGTTAATCTGGAAATACATTTTGAACATTATCTTTGCTGAAATTTCAACTATGAGTGACTTTGATCATTTGAAAATGTTGTGATTACGTTCAACAGTCTCATAAGGATTTGATTTCAATAAACGTATTCTGCTTTACTAAAATGCTGACATTAGTTATTGAATCATTAGAACTATGAAGCTATGACAACTGCATTCCTAACAGCTCCTAACTGACATCACAAAAGTCTCATGTCCTACTTATTCTTTCCACCACATCCCGTAACCATCTCAGCCCCTTTCTTCCTATTCCATCCTTTACGTTGTTCCTTCTCTCCGTCTCCTCTTGACCTACTCGTCTGATGACCCATCTCGCTCCCATCGCACTCTTCCCTCCCTCGTTCCCATCCCCCTACTTTAGTTTTCCCGAAGATGAGAACCATCAGCAGGGCCATATATCTGACACAGAGCACTACACGATATATTGTTCACTAATGGGGCAGCAGGTATGAGGGGAACAGCAGATGGAGTTGGCTGTGCATTGTGGAGTACATCTGACAGCTGACGATGGCTTTCCTTTATCAAGAATCCATAACCTTATGGAAAATACCGTGGTGTCAACCCATTTGCACTATACAGAACAACAAAAATAGCTATTTAGTCTCTGTCCGTTTGTTTTTTTACCTTTATTGTTCCCCATGGGAATTTAACACATAAATGACCATTAAAGGTGCTAGGACAACTTGGATTTCAGTGTTTTGGACCAAGGACATGTAAACATGTGAGCAGGAAGAGTAGGGTATTAAACCACCAGGCCCCTGATTAAAGAACAGCCAACGCTTGCTACACAAATCCTTGGCTATTAACATTATGATGGAAACTAAAAGTGCTTTTCGTTGCTGGGTAACTGACAATCAAATAATAATCATAATAAATATAACTGTTTCTTTGTTTTTTATTATTATTTTATTCGTTATTGTACTATTCTACTATTGCATAATCATTTAAAATCCTATACCAACAATATAGGACTAAAACTATGAAAGTTAAAAGTATCTCAATCAAGGGCCACAGCATCTGTTTGCCTGAGTGTGTCAGGCTGCGGTTTGAAAGATTTTTGTTATTTGCTCATTTCTGTCTCACAAACCTCCAGCTCAGTGATAAAGCTCCACAGATAAGACCCAGAAACTGATCTACTGTCATTTATCAGTATCACCACAGTCAGTAACTGCACACGGTCAAAGTGTGAACGCCACCTTGGATTTATGTGGCTTCATGTGCCTCTGCTTTTCGACTGCTCTGTTTAGACTCACTCAACATATCACACTCAATCTGACATATGAATAATGTGGAAAATACAGAGAGAGAGACTCCACGTCTTCTTCACCTGATTCAAGTGACTCTTCCTTGCTCTCGCTCGGCTCTGATTTCTCACAGTAGTCTGTTTTTAACACTCCCTCTCTACACACTCATACAAACACCAGGCAGAAAGCTGGGTCTCCTTGGCAGAGCACCTCTTTCTAAGAATGTTTTGGTGCTATGACCTTAAGGGAATACACCGGTACCTCTGACACACCGTCTCATGAAGTCTGGCAAGCAAACGCAAGCAATGAATGCCACTTGGTTAGAGAGATTAAAAAGGTGATGGCTTATGAACAGTGAATTCAGTCTGTGTTGAGTGACACAAACATGCTTTTGTAAAACTTGCATGTGAAACAAATAGAAGATAAACCCACCCATCTTTTTTTCCTCCAATAAATAAATCTGATTATAGCAAACTGTTAAAATAGCAGATTAATCTGTTTCCAAATAGCAACATTTAAGTGTGACTGACAGTGGTGGAAGGCAGGGAAACAAGTGCTTGTTTCAAGTGACAGAACAATATTATATAGTTAGTTGTACCTTAGATCACCTCACTTGGCAAAACATGTTGCACACACTGTACCATGATATACAGTAAATACGGCACTGTAGGAGTAAGATACACCAGAAGTAGGGCAATTAAAATTTAAAAAATGTTTATAGGTAGTTTTTCAAATTAACTTTAAAGAGTACTATGATCTAAAATGAGTTTTTGCAGTCAGATGAAAAATAAGGTTTTATATCAGTGTGTCATACTCCATCTACACACAACGAGCAAACTGCATGTTTTTAAGTTGTAAGAAACCTGCTTTTGCCTAGTAGTCTTTAAACAAATCACCCGAGGACGCAGATGAAACCATGAATTAAGTGTTCGCAGAAAGAGATTCCAATATCACGCAAAAGGTTAATTAAAGTCCCCGCAATGTTCAGACTAGATCACTTATGTGAACACTATTAAATCAAAAGTACGGCAGCCAGTGCAAACTAAACTGCTGAAAACCGCAGACGCGCACTGACTCGCAGTGTGCGTAAAACCTGATAACCAACTGGACCACTTTTCCCAGTGTTAACTACCTGGTTCGTGGTGTCAGGCGGCAGGTTCTTAATGAGGATTTTCCTCCTGTTGCTCAGCTCCTGGCGAGTTTTGGCCAGTCTCCTCTCGATCTCGTCCGGCTCCAGGTCCGGCAGGTCGCGGAGGGTAATCCCCGGCTCGGACGGCTGCGCTGCCGCCGCCTCCTCGTCCTCTGGCTGCCTGCTCTCGGGGCTGTCCATCTCCGGGGAAAGTGCGCTCTCCCTGGCTAGAGAAGAGTGAACGCTGGGCGGCTGGATGGATGAGGCTGCCGCCATCTTGGGTATCTGCGAGAAAAGTGTGAGGGAAGTGCGCGAGAGAGGGAGAGACACTGAGCGAAAGCAGGTGGGAGGTGTGTGCGTAAAAGCAGAGAGCGAGGGGAAGGTAAAACATCCCGAATGAAACTATTAAACATTAACGGTCATACGAAAATGCTCTTATATAATCTATCTGCTCGTATGTAATCAACGAGAGAATCATCTTAAATCTGTGCTGAGATGTTTGGTTGTGTTATATTGTATTTTTACGCAACTACTTCAAAAACAGTGAAAGAACAGTATAAGCGGTGAAATCGTCGCACGCTGCGCGCAGTGGCTTTAAACGTGGTTTTAAGCAGCAGAAACGAGGAGATATAACTAGATTTCTCAATGGGTTGACTGCGCCTGGCACCATTTCCAGCCAACCAGGCTGCACCTCGGACGCCTGGCGACCCCAACTGTCTGCGCAATGTATAGGAGCCAACTGGAATCCGCCAGGACCAGTGTTGACCCATCAAACTAATGCTTTGTTTGCGTCTGTGTAGGTTTTTAACCAACAATGCTGGTGTTCGATTGTTAGTTGCCATGACTAATGTCTCTCATTCTCATAACCATGACTAATAAACATCCACAGGTTGAGTCTGACAGCTGCTCTGTGTTCTATGGATATAAAGTATATGCGGCTCTGTACACTACTGGACTCGACTAAACTGGTAACTATATGCACAACCTTGCACATTTGGGTGTCGAGAAAATGTGAGTTCTTATTTTAATTCTTCAGCCCAATTAACACATGTCCTCTTCAGTCAAAGACAGAAAGGGGAATGGGGGGTGATGGGAGGATGTCTCTAACTACTGTTCCCTGTGTGCGTAGTGGGACCATGAATGGCTGTGTGCCTTCCCTCTTTTCTACAGTCATCCAGCGAATGCCAACCTAGCAGCCAACCGAGCCTGCTTGCCTGCCTGCCCACTGTGGGTGGAAGCTGCTCCTGGCAAACACAAGGGGAACAGAGCTCCCTGCCGAGTCCTCACAATGCCTATGTAGCTTCCGCAGGCTGACAGACGAACACTCTGCACACGCACACTCATAGGACGCATTTACACTCATGCAAGCACAAAAACATGTCACAGAGCACACATCAACCCACTTAGGAAATATTTAGAGCATGATTATGCCGAGGCCTGTAAGAGATGGTGAAATCAACCTCCATCATCCATCCTCCATGTTCTCTCTCACCATCTGTGAGAAGCGTTTCTTGGCAGATTGGAGTCCAGACAATCACAGTTGTCAGTGGGTGAAAATGATCTCACATTGCCAAGTGGATGAACCAGCGTAACTGAAACACAGCGACTGCATGAAGACTGTTTGTATGCGTGCTTTAATCAGGCTTACGCTCTGTCCACTTTAGAGCTGAAAAGCCACGAAAAGGGCGAGATGTTGTATCAGGTGGAGGATAAACAGTACTTTCTGTTTTATATATGTTCTTACTCGTGCAGCTGTATTCACTGAATGCATTTAATCCATATCCAATTCACAGTTTATACTGTTCCCTCACCAGATAAAATGTACACGATAGATTAATTAAACCTTAATGAAGTTTATTTTACGATTAGTTTATTATTATCTTACTATTGTAAGATCCTTTACTACTGTTTGTAGTAGATCAAACATCTACAATTATTATTATATTGAAGCATTATCTGATTAATAGAAAATATATAATCATGCCAAAACTCTTATTTTGGTTATATTAAGTGGTGGTTATGATGTTTCTGTTAAAACATCCTCATGTAAAAATAGCATTTCTAAGTCTTGTATATCTGTAAAACTATTTGGGGAATGAAAGGGGACAAACTCTCCTGACTAGTCTGTTCCCTTAAGCAGCCAAACTTATGTCCGCCAAACATCACAGTCCACTGAAAGATATACTGTACAGTTGAAAAACAGTGACAAGTCATGTTTGCAGCTCATACAATAGCCTGCTGACAGATTGAGAGACATGAATCACTGAGCAGTGGTTGTCTGAAAGCACAGTGAGGACTTGCCTGTCACTTGTACAGGCTGATTTTGGAGATGCATGAATCACTCCACTAAGTGCTAAACAACATTTCCATGAGAGAACAATTAATTTGTTCTCTCAGTCTCCCTGGCATACACTCATGCCAGCACTGTTTTACACCCAGGCACACTTTAACACATGCACATACACATAATGGCATTACCTCGTGAGAGCCCACAATCACCCCGCGCAGTTACACAAACTATGTATCTTTCAAAGTGTGGTACCTATGTGCAAGTCAAACCACACTATAATGGGCTACGCTTCACAAATCAAAGGAAACAAAGAGATGTTAGTCTCTCTCCATCTAAAACACAAGAGCCCTGCTGGTGCTTCAGCGTGTCAGCCAGTGATTCACAGCCTTTTGGAGTGGGTGGGAGCAGAGAGAAGAAAGCAGGAAAACGTTCACCGCAGCTCGCTGGGACTGAGAGTGTGAGGGTGTGGGTGGGCAGAGTGGCTGAACGGGCAAAGTAGGTACCTGGGTTCAGCTTGGTAGGCGTGAGGAGAGAGAGAGGGGGGGGGGTGATCCCCAAAAGGCACAGCGGTTCACTGCGCGTGGGAGTTGCAATGAGCACATGTGCATATATCTAGTTGGGTAGTGAAATTATAGTTATCCCACATTACAGATGGAAGAATTAGACAGTGGACTCCCTACCGTTATGAAGCACGACTTCAGTCTTGTATCCACTGGCACGGGCTTCTTTTCTCTTACAACATAGAAGAGATTAAGGGACATGTGACCTACTAAAAACAGCTGACTTGAGGTCCCTGCTCAATTCATGTCCTAATTACAGTGGTCATAAGCATACCTCTGCACCCGTGCACCAGGGAAGCCACTTTCATATGGCCAGCACCCATGAAAAAACCCATGTGTGCTCACAATTTCAGAGAACTATAAATTGTTTGCATGCAAGATTTCAAATGATCACAGGATGCTATGGGGAATCTGGGACTGTGGACTGCACAAAAATATGCTGCTAGTGCATGTCTGCTGTACTAGTTGGCAGAGTGTAGACTGACTGAAATGACCTGAGGGTGCTTGGACACAGAGCTCTGTGCTCTAATTCACAGCATTTCTCTGGCAGGGAGATGCAGACAGCTTGAGAGAAGGAGGGAGAGTAAAGGAGGCACAGTGACAGAGAAAAAGTCTGCGACATGTAGGGGAGGTATGAATGAATGTCGACAAACTGATCAGGTTTATGGGACATGGCGACAGGCGGACAGAGACATGGGGAGAGAACTGCTTCTCTCCTTCAGCTCTCAGCGGTGTTAAACTACTTCCCTGCTGATGTAAACTGAGAGCCTAGTGTGCCATTCTCTACAGTCGCTATCCAGCTCAAGGAGAGACTATTTACTAAGCTACACTCTCTGACCTTCTTTTAAAATAAACAGACTCGGCATCTCTTCAAACAGCGCCCGCCTATCTGCGCAGCTGTTTACATTTAGAAAATGTGAGCTCTCAGAAGATGTGATCAGATGCAAAGTGTTGACAATGACTGACTGAAGTGGAAGTAGGACTGTTGAGGTGAACAGTCAGTTCTGTCTCCGTGTTGGTTGTATGCATTGTATCAGTCAACCTTTTAGGGATAGCAGGTTGTTTTTACTCTCTACATGTCCATGTACAGTATATGCTCCATACAGTGATAAAAGCAGACGAGCAACAACCACTTTTATGACTTCAAATAAATAGTGTTTTGGAAGCTTAATTAAAAATGCGAAATATTTCCAGGTTCTAAGGACAGGTCTTTGAGTTACATTGGAAATAATAAGCGCCATAAAAAACTACTCATGTACATGAAGGGTAATAAAGAGGAGAGAGATACATGTTGTGATGTATACTGGAGCAGCACTTTAACTCCAAAAGCTCCAAGTCTGGCGTTGATTTATTTTAAGAGTAACAAATATCCCCAATATAGCTTTCTGCTGCTTCCCCCTAAACCAAAGTAGTCTCTTGTCGTATTGTGTAACAACCATGTTGCCTTTCCATCTGCGGTTCCTTCCCGGATCCCCTCATAAATAACTGATAGGTCTTCCAGGCAGTATGTACCACCATTCTTTCTTCGCGGCACAAATGGCATGACCTACAACCAACAGCTTGAAACACATTGAAAAACACCTTAGGGTGCCAAGTGCAGATTGTAGCTGAAACACAATTTTACTCTGAAATGTCTTTTTCTTCAAGCAGGGGTCAAGAACTACAATAGACGCCAAGGATTCTTCTGAACTACAAAATGCTAAAGCTCAATACAAGACAGATAAACATAGTTGTTCATTAACACAACTCATTATTTTAAATTTACATTTAAATCCATCTTTATCACTCAAACATGCATCTAACACCAAGTATTCTAGCACCATTATTTATTCCCCCCTCCCGCAAGCACTGAATCAAATAACAGTCTCCGTTTAACACAGCTTTACGTGACATTTAAAAATAATCTCTTCCAAACAAGGCCAAAAAGCCTCTGAAGAGCAGCTTTTTAGTGTGTAGGTGTCCTAAACGTCCCCGTGTGAACCAGGGAGAATAATGCGAGCTGGAGAGACATCAGACGAGATTACTCATCAGTGAGTGTGAACACTTGGCCAAGGACTGAAGCAACACACTCAGATCCCAGCAGATCATCTCCCCGTGTGATGGAGGCGAGTTGCTCCATGGCCACGGTGAGAGCACAATTACATGAACCCGGTTAGACATGCAAGGACCTAGGTAGCAACAAAAGTTATACTGCTGTTGATGTTTTAAAATCTCTAAAAAATTGTCGGAATGTCACATTTTCACGTGACTCCCTCACGACATATTCCTCAAACCCGCTTAAACTATTGTTTGGAAGTAACAACACCTGTAACGCACACAGTCGCTGTAGCTAGTCATGCTAGCGCTAATGTGGAATCTAAACTCACTGCCGTTAGCAAACCTCATGGGCAAAGAAGTAGCATCCGCTTCCTCTAAAACGTTAAGAAGCGATGCTTGGGTAAAACTTGGCCGTTTAAAACAAGCCTACTGTTATTTCTAAATTCCTACTTGACCGTTTGAAAGCTCCAACCACACCACAACCACGTAGCGTCAGCCGCCATGTTTGATTAGCAACTTGGGCAAGTCATTAAACGTTCATTTTTCGGTTGACTACTTCCCCCCCCCCCCCCATGCTGCAGATGCAGAAGGTATTTATGAGCATCTTTAAAACCAGCTTATCGTTAACTTTTATATTAACGCTACGCTAGGCGAATACGGAGGCTAAAGCAGCTGTATGCTAACTAATATCCGAGCCCCAAAACCCAGATATGCTGTATGTGGAAATGTGAGCTACCAGATAAACATAAATAAAGACAGAAAAATTTTATTTTTGAGAGATATTAGTGGAGGTCAATGAATGACTTACATCTCACGATGACCGGTAGGAAGAGCGGAGTGTGTCCTAGAAAAACTACCAACAGCTAACTGCAACTGTTCACTAACATCTTGAAGCAGCTTCTGGTAACCATGGTAAATGTCTTCTATTGGTTTAAACGGTGTAAAGTGGAAAAAGGTTATTTCAGCGTGTTCGCACTAAATTGTCCTGATTTGTCGTGTTGCACACTGATGTCATTCAACCCGATGGATCGGATTAAATTTTATGCCAAATGTCTGTTGACATATCGATAGTACACCAAGGAGGAGATGTCATTAAGTTCTCTGGCTGGCAAAAACTAATTGAAGGCTGCAGGATGGAGGTTTTTCCGCTTAGCTGCTCATAATTATGCTTTAACAGATATGACATAATAAACAGAGCACAGTACTGAACGGTGCAGACGCCATTCGTGGAGTAGAAATACTGCAAATGTTAAAAAAAGGCAGGGAATTTAAGTGTAAAATGGACTTTATCACATTCACATTGCAATAAATCTCAATTTGATAACTTTATATGATACATGAGAGGTGATGTACACATGTTCCTTCAGTACGTTAACTTATGCGATTGAGAGTGTTCGTTATACACACATATATACTTGTTTACAACAGCTGGTAAATACTGTTTAAAAGCTCTCCAAAAAAAAACAACAACACGCCTTTAACATCACACTCGAGAAAAAAAGTTTGCCCCAGCATACACACATTAAAAGTTACTCACGAGACTGCATTTGATCTGAAGATTGCCTTGAAACGCTACAAAACTGCTTCATTAGGAACTGAACTGAAATATGTACCATATTAAAGTGGTGAGCTGTTTTGCTATGCGACCCGCTGTAATTTAAATCTTCAAAAGTTTATGTTAGAAATCCACCAAAGCGAAAGAAACTGTAACTGAAATCACTGTAAATGAGAGTAGCCGACAGTCGACGTAACAGAATCACAGCATGGTTTACCGCTACTGTAAACCTGAATCCCTACGAGGCTGCTATGTTTTGGTCATTAAGGTCTAGATTAGTTCATACAGAGATAAGCTTTCTTCAACATTTTTAAGACACAATACAACTTAAACAACTACAAGTCTCTCAAATGTAAAAAGTGTGTATTATTTTTTCCAAGTACTGACTTTCATCCAATATGGACCTAAAAAAAATTAAGTCTAAAAAAAACAAACATCCAAGGCATCAAAAATATAGTAAGACACCATGAACAGATTCAATTGTTAACTCAAATATCTGAGTATCATATGAAGCATACATTGTTTCTTACCAACATAAACATGGAGTGTACAGGACATTAATAGCTATTTGTGATTCTGTATTTACACTTCATAGTGACTCTCAGAAAAAATAATAGACATTTTGACACCCAGAACTAATTGGATGCCACACTGACATGATTTGACCAGTTAAAAAAAAACTATAAAATCAAACCCACAGCACTGATCGGGTCAAGTGACTGTTGTTCAGAATAAAAATAAGTGGGTTCTTAACCATCGTTATTTCACCTATTATTTTCTAATACTATCTTCGACAAAAATACAATAACGCATCCATTAAAAATTATCCAATTGGATAATCGTTCTCTCCACATTCACGCACACATACACACAAAAATAAACCAGACGTGTGGAAAAAGACATTTTGAGTGGTTAATCGCAGAGGAGCCGACAGATGTGTAACCTCTGTACAATAACAGCAGCATCTCTCCCTCTTTCAATCTCTTTAACAAGACAGAGACTCCAACATGGGCATTAATGGAAATTCAATTTGTTTTGCATAAAATCCAAAACAACTTTCACGTAGTCGACATACAACATTAGCTTGGCCTTGGAGGCAAACGGTAAAATGTAGGAAAACAAATAAAAATCAACATTCTCTACTCCACTATTTCCTTCACAGGCATCACAGTACTCAGTCTCTGTGAATCTCTCAGGATTCCTGTGAGGTTCCCCAATTATCCTCACACAGACCAAATCCCCTGCCTTGACTAAAACCAGGGATGTTTTGCTGGTGTTAGTTCCTCTCTTGTTTCCTCAATCCCCAGGGAGCTTGTGAAAGGCCAGCGAGCGTAGACGTTCTGCCTCCTGATACGGAGGACATGTCCAGAATGGGGACATTTTGAACTTAATCGGCACAGCAAAGCTCACAAGAGTACAAAACCACTCAGGGGTTCAGAGCTTTGAAACAAGCAGCAAAAAGTGCTACATCCTGAAGTTTGACACAGAGAAAGATGTAATTAAGGCTCATCATGTTAGTTTCTTATATAATTGATATTCACTGAAAAATACCTGCCAGTTGAAGACATTGTGACTTCCTGCTTGCTTTAAAGGACCTCACTGTATAGCTGACAGATTCTTGCAGTGGAGGGAAAGGAAAAAACAGTTGATTATGTACCAAAGAACAATTTTATATCATCTGTTGTTTTAACAATATTCAAATGTTCTAAATAAACAACCATTTACATAGTTGAAGGGAATGAAAAACTGAAAATCATGAGCCCAAAAGATAAAGCACAGATTTCAGGAAGTGGGTTCGTACATCTGTCCTGAAAATCTACCTTTTTAATAAATAGTAGAAAAATAATCTTTTCTTCTTTTAATTGTATTCTCCTCCATTTATGTGACCCAGAGGAAGAGTTTTCCTACTTCGTAGTTCTTCGCAGACATTCATGAAAATGTCCAAATACCTTGCCAAACTATTTTGTATAAGGCCAGTAGCTGCTCCTTTGGATAAAGGCATAACATAGAGTGTCCATCTGTAGACAGGACCATGAACCTGTGATAGAACCCATAAGATCATCCTGTCAGAGTTCCTGTTATTTCTGCTTATCATCTGTGACATCCATCACTTTTCAAAAATGTGAGGAGAGCTTTAATCTCATCACCCCACGTGAGCTTGGTAGTGAAACAACTTCTGGAGGTTGGGATGGAGGCCTGGAACATGAAGGTTCCACATTCACTCTGAATTGAATTTGATTATTCACTGGGTCAATTAAGTGTCTGGACTCCCGTGTGATAATGAGGTTTGTCCTCTCGCAAAGCATTTAGGTTCCAGTCATGTCCTCTCTGTAATGAAGGCTGAGGAATGAGCCAAAACCAGCGTTGTCCCAAAGAGTCCTGAATGCCAAACTCCTTCAGACCACCAACGGAAAACCCTATCTGGGAATTTTCACTGGTCATTTTCAGTGTGTGTGAAGCTGTGCAGATGACACATGAGGCTGAAGGGACTGGAGATGTTGGCACAGTCAAACCACAAGGGTAATATTCCTATTACAATACAGATTCGCTTCACGGTGGAGATCTCATGGCCCAGTGGCATTGTGAGTTGTCCAGCTGTGTCCATCGATCGTGGCAGTATCCACTGTGCCATGTAATCAAGCACCCATTTAAATAGTTGTTCATTTACTAAACGCTCCCATCCCTGGCAGGAGGCTCAGCGCTACACTGAGGATCAGCACTCCGCATCCACACTGTGCACCGTCACAGTGGCCTGCAGGTGGTGCGTGTGCAGCGGGTGGTGGTGTGTGTGCGTGTGCCGGTACGGGTGAAACTTGTGGCTGAGTAACGCTGCCGTCTGTGGTGGTGTGTCCAGCTCCAGGTCGTCGTCGTGGTTGCCGACGTCAACGCCGGCCGACAGTGGGTCGTTGTTCCCAGGGGGATTCTCGCTGTCCTCCTGTGGACTCATTGTGCTGTATCCTGGACACAAAAAGTGCAGAGGTTCACGCGTTTGTTTCACAACAAATAACCCCCCCAAACAGGCTAAATCCCCTACATCTGCAGCAGCCTGCTGTGAAATTAAAAGAGAAACTGAATAAGCCATCATGTACACAACGCCTTCCAGTTACAAACCTTAAGCACAAGTTGAATAAAGCCCAACACATTATGTACTGGAAAGCAGGACAAGCTCTTTGATGGCGCATTGACAACTATATCCCCCACTGGGCATTTTCTCCTTATGTTTTCAGTTTCCTCATACAGTTTGAAAAAAGAAAAAGAAGTGCACATATTTATGATGGCTTTCCAGCACATCTTGCACATACAGTATGTCTAGCCTGAAGACACGGAAACATGCCAGCATGGCAGGATACGGGGCAGCACAGCTCGGCGGAAGAAACGGCGTACGTGAAGAGGTAAATGGGATACTTAACTCAGAGTTCAAATTACTCTTTTCAAAACCACTAGCCGGATATTGTGTTTGACTTTCTGATCAGATACTTTGGTGGATTGAATCCTGCTCAACAAACCTCCCAGCAGCCAATTTTACTGAAATCCCTGTAGCTCTCGGTTTCCACAGTTTTCATTTATTTCAAAAGGTTATGTCAATCCCTTTATCTACTCAGGGGGTTTCATCACCTTCAGGGCTATGAAATCTATCTGTAAAACATACTGTACTCAGGCTTTTTTTAATATTTGGTATTTGCTCTCAAAATAAACCAGTTTTCTTTAATTCCTTCAGCTCCATCATTCCGAGCTTCTGATTTGATTATCAGCAACAAGCTGCGCGATCGGAACATCAATCTGTCAAGCAAACAACCCTGTGAGCACGAGAGGCCTCCATGATCGTATTTATAGAAAAACCGCTGCCGTTCAGGATGATGAAACATTAAACCTGCAGTGACACTCACTTCCAAGTGAGAGACTGTGTGTGGCATGAAAGCCTCATAAGAACTAAACTCAGAGCAAAGCAGTTTTCCATGAACGATGTCATAACTCACAACACTGGACAAGTGAAGATCTTCCCCTGATAATGGAGCTGGATGAAAAGTCAAGCAATCACTGAAGTGTGCACCACTTATTTGGTTAGGAATGTGATAGTTCTCTGCCTATAATAAGATGGGTTGTAATTCCAAATGAAAGATAATTGAGGAAAATGACTTGAGCAGAGGAAAGACAGACAGTGGCAGAGTAGAGGGGAAGACAGGGATTAAACCACAGCAAAGGATGGAGACTTCAAAAGTTCCAGTGTTGAACGCTGCCAGCTTCAGTGATGTTTATTTCCCTTTCCCTCGCAGCCGTTTCAGGTGGGTCTACAGCTGAACCAGTTGTGTCTGTAATTTTGGCCATTTTCTGATTTTATAACAGATAAATCCAAATCCTGAAAGATCTAAAGGGCAAAATATTTGTACTTGTAAACGCTGAGGCGTATAAGTACAGGAGATGTCTAAGTCACTTACCACATGCTGTTTATCTGCTGTTTACCTTAGGCACAGTGACCAAACATGAATTTGAAGACACACAATTGCACGACACACATTTCAAATACGTTATTTATTCTCCTCTCTACATATGAATCACATCACACATGCAGTGTGTGTGGATTAACGCTGGAGACTGCAATATCCATTTTGAAATGGGTAATATCAGTCATCTGCTGGAAGCCATTACTGCGGCTCAAAGCCAGCAGCACTCTGCACTGTATGTGTGCGTCACTCCCTCAGCTTTAATGCACTGATCCTTCATGGATCTGCATGTAGCTTTTGTGTGTATGGGTATCGTAACACTGCCTCCAGCAGTACGAGGGAGTGGGCTGTGGCAGGAGGGCGCATACGATCAAGCTGGGAGGAGAAGAGCGGCAAGCTTGCTAATGAATTTGCTATAATGTTAAGATGGATGAACGTCCCCTCTTTGCATTTCTCTAGACTCATCTTCCTTTTCCACCTCCTGACTTGCGTTTCCCAGTCCCCAGTTACATGTAATAAACTTTGCCATGACTACTTTTTATTCAGGGTTTTTTTTGTTTAGTAGTTTCCAGATTATTTTAGTTTAAAAGGTTATACTCTGATAACAGCACAGGACATCCTACAGAAGAACCCACCTAGCTGCTGAGGTGAAACTCGTTTTCTGGTCCAAGTTATACATGAAGCTTCTTTGTTTCCTTTTTTCTCTCTGTCAACACCAGTTATGCAACAAGTAACAGACAATCATTGCCAGGAGGTGGAGTGATGGCATATGTAGGTGGTAAGAGCCTGCGTGGGTGAAACTGTCCATCCACACTCGGTGTCAGACGTATTGTACAAGTTCTCCAAATGATTTTAGCGAACATGGGCAACTCGAGAAAAGAAGTTCTGAGCTGTGACATAATACAAAGAACAAGCCCAGAGCTGAACCGCTGCCAAACAACCGACAGCTACTGTGGGTTTCAGACTGTGCTGTAACGTGTTTTTGTAATTGTTCAGATAAAAAAAGATGACAGAGCAAGCTGATGAAGGTAACTCAGACATTCATTTTCTAGCTCTATAAAAGGAACCCAGAGGTTCTCCCAGGCCAAGTGGGATATAAAGCCCTCAGGCGTGACTCCTGGATGCCCTCCCAGCTGCTTGAGTCCGCAAAGCCTCCTGGTTGCGTAGCTAAACCTTGTGTAGTTCTTCCCAACGCAGAGAAGCAGCAGCTTTACTCCTGATGATGAGCTCCTCGTCCTAACCCCTAGCAGTCACACAACTCGTCCCTCTCTTTGTGAAATTTCAGAGGCAGGACTTTGCTTGTTGTTAATGTGTGCACAGCTGGTCATGAGCCAATTCACAGCTGTGGCTGGGTTATTTTGTCCCTGCTCGAAGCAAAATGTCAGAAGATGTGCCTGTTTTGTGTAAGCAGTGGGTGATTGTTTTTTTTTCTTCCCGCAAAGCCAGATTATTTTACACTGAACAATCTGTTGTGTAAGAACATGACAACATAAACATGACAAGGAGGAAAATACTGGTCAATCGCTAGAATTAGCTCAGTGGAGGTTTATGTATATGGAAAATGAAACAGTCAACACGATCAAGTCATATCCGATGGAACTGAATTCTCAGCGCTTACGTGTCACTGTTTGTTTGTTAGTTCTGCTTTTACACAGCATTACTCACTCAATTCCTCTTCTAACAAATGCTGATGTAGTCGCTGGCCTCACGTCGCCGCGCAGCCAGCAGTTTCGGGTGCAACCCTATTTCTCGTTAATCTACGTACGAGTGTGGAGCAGAAATGAAAACCCTCACCGTGGTCACTCTCTGTGCCGGACCGCCCCCAGTACCGCCGTCTCCGTTCGGGAGTGTGAGTGTGTCTCTCAATCACTGCAGCTATAAATCTGGTATTACTGACTGAAAGAGAAGAGAGCACGCAGATTAACACAAAGGGCCTGTGTGCGCTACTCAGAATACTACAGAACACTTCTGCTTTGAAACGCTAAATGTTAAAAACACTTCAACCGAGCAACATCAGATGTGAAACTGCACTTACTGATTCCTCTGTCCTCGTGGCTATCTTCATCCCTGTCGTCTCTTTCATTGTCCAGGTTCGACATCCGCACTGACATTTCTGAAGATGAAGTGGGCAGGAGGGCAGAAGCAAGAGGTTTTTACAGAAATACTCAGATAGGGTAGGAAGCCCACGTGAACCAACTTCTCTTTTCCCAAACAATGTTGGAATTATTCAGTAGTCAGTGTTGTTTACCAAACTATCAGACTGAAAGGGACTTGGAACGAAGAGCTTTAATGAGGCTGTAATCTTGTTTGATGTTTTTGTCAATATCGCTGAGTAATTTCATAAATCATGCAGCAGCAGCTGCTACGTGATGCTAATGTCAGCTCCAGCGGCACTTGCCACAGTCCTTGTTAATCACGCTGCTTTAAAAACTCTGTTTCAGTCTTTGGTATTTCTTGAAATGTCAGGAGAAGAAGGTTCATACGTGCAACTGCCAAGCTTGCTTCCGCTGCTGCTCCGTTCACTGTTACCAGCGGGCATTTAAGACACAGAACAACAGCCGCTACAAACAGCCTTCAGCTTTATTCGCTTCGCGTTTTCTTACCCTGTGCTGCCAGCGGTGACATGTGCTGGTGCGAGCGCCTGTGGATCTGGTGTCTGTACGCATACACAGCAAGCACCAACACCATAATACATCCCATAATGCCCCCAGCCACGGGACCCACAGGAGCGCTCTTGATCATATTCATGGACGCCACCTCCTCATCTGACAAAGAAAGAAAGACGTTACAAAGGATTTCATATGAGGCCAGTATTAAGCAACTTGGCCTCACATTTGAAGTCATGCTGCGATGTGGGAACATTTTGTATTTTACTTCTCTAATCAGTGTGAAATGCCACAGAAAAAATATTTTATTGTAGGCAGGTAGCCAGTTCTGCTTCGTAATAAAGACAGGCTCTAAAGGTGTTTACTAGCTCACCTTGAGTAAAACAGTTACAAAATAAACACATCTATAGTTACTATAGTTATAGTAGTTACTCACCTAAAAGCCCCAGGCCATCGGCGTAGGGACTCTTGGCTCCGACAATGCCACCAAAACACTCCTTCTGCAGGGCACAGTACGGCTTGTCGAGATGGGTCTTACCGTCACTGTCCACCATGCACCACTCACAGTCCAACACGCCGAAACAATCACTGAGGTTCAGAAGAAATACAAACTGTCAGTGCAATAATACTTTCTGCATGGCTACGCAATATGCACTCACTGGACTTTTTTCATTCGAACACATTTCTCTGGCCGAGGTGCACGGATAAAATCTGCAGAAAAGCAAAAGTCAGCAAAGTGACTAAATCTGTGGGAGGACTACAATTAAAAGTGAAACGTTGATAATTTCCCATTTACTGCCACATGGTGGCGCTGTACTGCTGCTGCAGCTGATGACAACAGTCTTGGCCACAAAACTTTGTAATGCACCTTATGTGGCTACTTGTGTATAGTGTTAAACACGCATTGCTTAATTGTGGTGTGTAGCTCAGTGTGTACCTGCTGGTGTGTCTCTGGCTGCAGCGCGTGTTGATGCATTGGGGCAGAGTGTCGTGCAGGCTGGGATCGATCACGTTCAGACTGACTGGCTCCTGATGCACCTCACAGCTAGGGTTCCTGTGCAACACAAATACACCTTCATCAAACATGAGGTGAAATACAGCAAGGTCAAGGTGCAGGTCACGTTCCAACTCAATCTCATCTCAGTCAATCAAACCCAACCAAAATCCAACCAGCGTGGCAGGAAAACTGTCATGATAGCAATTTGGTGTAGACACGCACCAGGTGAGATGTTCAGCGTGTCAGCGTATGCAAAGCAGCACTAAAAAGGACAAACATCAGTTGCAGCCTGACAAAAAGCAGAGAAAATTCTGACAGGGAGAAATGATAATTACACGTCTTCCTGATATAAAAGAGGAATTGGCATTTGAAACATTGATGTCCTGTCAAAGGCTGCTGATGAAAGGAAGTGGGTGAAGCGAGATGGAGAGATGGGAGAGACGCAGAGAATAGGCAGCCGCACAAAAGACAGCAGAGACAAGAAAGAAAAGTGAGGAAACACCCACAGACATTTACACACTGCAGCAAACAGCTCCCACAGTATTTTAAGAAGCGCACAGACGCCCAGAACTAAAAATACGACATTATTAAACATGCCCAGAGACTGACTTGAGGCACTGACCTGTTCTCAGCGTTAGTGAGGTTGCCTGTGCACTCGTTGACCTCTAGAGGGCACTCACACGGGCACTCGCACTCATTCTGCTCCATCCTGAAATGTGTGTTTAATTGCACAGTCAGAGACAAAGCCATGAACCAGAAAGAAGAATCCTGCATTATGCTCTGACGCATAAAGACCTGTGGCAGTTGAGACAGAGACGATCCACGGTGCTGCAGGCGCAGAACGCTAAAGAGTCACACGTCTCGTTCACAATACCAGCAAAGGCATTAGTGCCTGGGATTCTGGTCAGACGGTACTTGGAGCAATGGCTGCCATGGACCAGGTTGGTAAGGTCTCCCTGAAAAAAAAAGTTGTAATCAAACATTCATATTTTATATCCGTTTTATTCTCACTCATCTTTAACAACAGTATGAATAAACCCTAACTCACGGTCACAGCACCACTGATCACCACCAGATGGCAGCCTTATACTATTAGACGTTGGCATAAGGGCGCACGCCTGTCTGTTACTGAATACATCTGCGTTGCCATGGTGCTACACATACACCCACCGTGCTGCATCTCTGTGACTCACCACTATGCTGGTGTTGAACTTGTAGAAGCGCTGCACAGTGCGGTCGCTGAAGCTGTTACAAAGGTTTTTCTTGACAAAGTTGGGATGGTTCAGGATGTCATTAGCCACCAGCGGCTCCTGCAACGAGACATAACTGTAAACTGAAGCTGAGGAAGATTCTGGAGCTACTTCCAGTTGTATAATAACACACATTTGACATTTGTTAAGGACATTTACTGTTGCATGTCTGTGTTTCATTCGATTTTTTGACTCTGGGTGCTTTACCTTATGTGTAATGTGTTGTTGCTCTGCAGGAGCATGGCCTTTGGGGTCAATGAGAGTCGGGTGGGCAACTAGGTATCCTCTGTCCTCCATTATAAAGCACCTACAACAACAAGAGCAAATGTTAAGAATGTAGATATGTAAACTCACTGATTATTATTTGTTTTAAATCATTTTTTAAATTCTAGTTCAGCCATCTGCATAATGCAGCTCAGCTCTGCTCCCCACCCTGTATGGGCTAATCCTGTTTTACATGGGCCCTGAACACCAACAGACAGAGCATGAAGGAAATGGAGAGGGAGAGAAGGGAGACTTACAGGGGGAGGAAAATGATGAAAGAATGAAGAAAGAAAATGAAAGAGGGATGCATAAAAGCTGGAGAAGGTATGTTGGACTGAGGCAGTAGCAGCAACACATCTCCAGCTGGAATGCTGTGATAATCAGCTTATATCCTCCTCCCTTTTTCTCTTTTCTTCTCAGCCTCTCTGAAAGTTTCCTTCTTGCTCGGTGAAACAAATATTTAGCCACCACAAAAGAAACACAGAGCAAATTGAAAAGGGAGGAGAAAGAGCTAAAGAGTTGCAGCACTCATTGAATTCAGACAATCATCTCTTCACATCCCACTCATCTTCTTCCTACCTAATCTTGTTGCCCTTGTCCTGGTTGCAGATGGGCAGCAGGTCCAGCAGGACCTTATAGAAGTAGCGCAGGGTGAAGTCTATAGCCATCACTGCAACTGCATAACCAGGGGCCATCTGAGAACTAGAACGACAAGGAAACATGTGACTGAGGAAAGGCTACGCTGAGAAAAGCACATAAACACCACACGCTCGCACATGGTATGAATCAGTGTTTGTGCAGGCTACAGCAGGCACAATGATGCGCTCACTGAGCCAGTAATCAGCACTATCCTCGACCTATCAAAGCGCGGGTGTTTGTGTACACACTGAACATTTCCAGTTTGTATTGGGCAGACGCAAACAGTGATGTGGTGAGTTCTGTCAAATGCCTGTGACTGCACTCACCTGGAGGCATGAATAGTGTGGCTGATGGTGACTACGTATCCCGCCCCCCCGACATCCAGGTAAGGCCCCGTGAAGGTGATGAGGCCAGGGTTGGCCACAGCATGCTGGTACCTGAACACACCACACAGGCTCAGAGTTATCTCTTAAGGTTCATATTTTTATAATAGTGAAAAGAGTTGTAAGAATTAAAACCTAATGAGTGTATTGCTTTGATTTACTGAAGTTATGCTAACAGGCTGTTTGATTTGTCAACGATTTTTTAAATATAATTAAACTTTAATCTTAACTGGCCATTAAAGGCTTCCGACGACTTATTAAGCATAAACACCTGCAGGTTGCACACACACTCATTACCTTTAACTCCCAAAACAGTCTCTCACACCTTTACCCTCTCCCTCCTCCCTGGCCCCTCCAAGCGTAAGCCTTACCATTGTCTACGGGTCGGGTCGAAGGCTTTGTCCATCAGCGATCCTGGGTAAATCCGGAGCACCCCACTGGGGGTTGCTATGTAACGGCGCACAATGTAGCAGTTGAGGCTACTCATTTCCATTAGTGTCATCCACTCATCCGTGACATGACTGGTCGCCATAACCTCGTTCCTGACAGAGGACTGCAGAGGGGAGGCATGAAAGAGAGGAGGGAGACCGAGTGAGAGGAGAGGCAGTGAAAGCAGCACAGAGTAAACGGAACAGGAAAAAAGTTGTGTTTTCAGCCAGGCACAATGTTTCTACTCCCACAATCTGCAATTAAACCAAAGCAGAAAGGGCTGAACTTTTGAATGAACATGACGAAGACACGAGGATGAAACTGGACCCATAGAAGAGGGAGACTATTCTCAAAAATAAAATAAAAGTCACACCCCAGTACCATATTCACTAAAGCCTCTCCGTTTGAAAGGGGTGATGAGGTCACCAGAGGGGGCCTTTAACACCAGCCTGGGAATCAGAGCTAAGGCTGGGGCTTAGAGTTCAGGCTCTCACCTCCTACTCCCCCCACGACAAGAATGCACACAGGCTGCCAAAACCACGTGGGGGGTTTGTCTTCTTCTTAAAGATGCAGAACTTTATTTAAAATCTGTGGGCTTTAATCAAATCAGCCATAAAATAAAGCTGGACGCACATGTTACAAAGCAGATGGGTTGATAAGCAGTCCCACAAACCTCACATGGAAAAGTGTCACGTTATTTGCACATATTCATTGCAGTGCGTAAAATGACTGCAGGGCTGTCACAGCCACGAGTGTGTGCGTTCAGACTGCTCTGTTCGTTTCTGGTGGTACCTTGAGGCCTGGGTTGGCTATGAGCCTGGTGTTATCACTCAGGTAGGCAGTGTAGTGTTCAACCATACGCTTCGTTTCTGGCTGGCTGAGGTGCTCGTACGGGGACGAGAAACTTCCAGCTGCCAACATCACGGTGGGGGATTCTGAAACAGCAAAGCAACCGGTGCCTTTTAGAGTCATCGCTAAAGTTATTCTATACTGGCCCAGCACGGAGGGGTTGGCGTCCATCTTACCAACAGTGGCGAGCTGTTTGAAGTGTAGGCAGGAGCTGGGCTGACCGAGTAGATCTAAACGATGGTAGAGCAGTTTGGAGCTGGGAGCTGTGTTCAGGTTCTTCAGCTGTTTCACTGGGATTTCAGGCTGCACGTACACGATGCACAGGATGAAGGATGTGTCCTGAACCTAGACGACCAGACGGGAGAGGATGGAGGGTAATTATGCTTGATGATGTAGACGTAACCTGCTGGTAAATTCTGGACCTATGCACGACACAATATGAACAATCAGCTTCTGAATCCCGCTGCTTGTGATGTGGTGGACGACTGGACAGAACGGCTTGTGAAGCCAGGGGCTCGTCTCAGCTCTTGTTTTATAGGTTTTAAAGTTTCTTTTAAATTAAAAAAGAAAAGAGAGAGAGAGAGAGAGAGAGAGAGAGAGAGCCGCCGAACACATGGCAAAGGTGCCGCGTTTGAAGCCTGGCAAGTGTGCGAAGAAACAAAATGTCATAAGCGACTAAAAGACAAACGCCTACATCAAGTGTGAGATTTATGCGTCTGCCAAAAGTCTAAATGTCAGACAGCAAAAAGACTCAATATGGTGGAATATTATAACTGTCCTGCTGCCGTTTGTTTCTAAAACCTTCTGGGCCTGAGAATGAAGCACACTCAAGGGATCACGTTTCTGGGTGTAGGAGCGCTTCGTTTTTATTACGCCGACTAATTTAAAGGTGGCAGAGATTTGGTGGAGACACAAAGACTGGGAGCGTAAATCACAGTACTGCGTTCAGACAGTAATGATAAAGAGCTAGACTGTATATGGGAGACTCATTGTGCCATTATAATAATGCCTCAAGGGCCTGAGATAGAGATCACTTGTTGTGCTGATGTGTAAAGTATGTAAAAGCACATTCCTTATCAGTGTATACAGGCGAGCAGTCATATCGTCAGTCACCGTGTGTCATGTGACCGTCTCAGCCATCACCTACCAGTTTCCAGGCGTAGCTGACGTTATACGCCTCTTTGCTGTTGTCCCTGAGTCGGTTTGTGTGCCAGGACAGAGAGGAGTTGACAGGAACCGCAATAACCTGACTGCCCAGAGGGAGACTGAAAAACACACACAGCTCTACATTTACCGCTGCTGCGCCTTCAAACGGACTGAAATAAAAAAAAAAGCTTCTTCGTGATTCTTCCTTACCTGAGGATGTTTTGTCGTACAGCAGGGAATCCTGGGATATTCTCATAGTGGATAATATCTGTGTGAAGTGGAGGCTCTGTCATCAGGTAGGGTCGTGTCAATGATGGATGCATCAGGGTGTAACCTGAAATATCAAACTTATTATTAACTAGTCCTGAAATTATACTTAAACTGGGGAAAATTTCAAATTTGCTAGGTTCCACTTCTCTCTTTCCTCCCCCAAATCCTGACACGCTGCTATAAGCGTCTGCCTCCTTTCTGGTCTCTAAGCTCCCACAAAAGTCTAACGTTGAATTCAGTTAAATTCAGTTTAATGGTTTAATTAGAAGAAGCGCTATTTTCAATATGTTTATAGACATTGTTACCCAAAAGTGTGAAAAGCTGAAGGCCTGCAGTTTGTTAACTGCACGGCCTGTGTTGGTGTCAACACCATGGCTCTGTCTTTAGCAGCAAACACTCCTGGGGAACAGAGGTGAGATCCCCTGCCCTCGGCTGAGGCCTAGACCAACCAAGATCGAACATGAAGGCGACAGCGCTCGGCTGTGGCAAAGCCCTGAGGAGTAGCTGTAGCTCAGCTGTGAAAAGTGCCACCGTTTCGAAAGAGATGTCAGAGCACACTGACAGAGGATGAAGCTGTGGCACACCAATAATAAACAAATACAACACCAACTAAACTGTTTCTACTTCTGCCATCTCACACCGACAGCACACGTGCACAAGACTGACCTTTGTTGTCAATGAGGAAGGTGTATGAAGCCAGAGAGTCCTGGTAGTAGGTGACGTCCTCTAAGATGTAGGCCAGGTTCACGTCCACCCCGACCACACCTAGGAGCAGGTTACCAAAGTAGCAGGGTCGGCTCACAGTCATGATGAACCCTGGAGAAAAGGCAAATGTTCAGTAGAGCATCACAACCTGAACACCGTCAAAGCAGAGACAAAGGTCACATGAAAACTGCCTGTAACACGTCAAGCAAGGTGGATGAGACTGGCAGGTCAGGTTTATGGAAGGACTCTTGAATTCATACTCATCGCGGTCCTTGCTTGCACTAGACCAGCTGTCTGCCTACAGAGTCAAACCTCACTGAACATCAGATCGACATTCGCTCGGGTTGCTCACCGTCTCCCATGGGGTCGGCGTAAGGCAGGCTGAACCGTGCCAGGTCAATCATGCGGTTCGGCAGGTTGATGTAAAAGCGGCCCACCGTCGTCTCCAGGTTGCTCAGCTGGTTCAGCACCATCATGCTTCCCTTCACCACCGGCATCACAGAGCCTCCCGTCGACATCATGGAGGCCCGCTCCCGGTCTGCCATACGGTCAACGCCGTATTTCACCGAGTTCTGCTCAGCGAGGTCCCTCAGGAAGGCCAGCTCCTTCAGGCCCGTTACGCCCTCTGACAGAGGAGACAGATAGAGGGACAGAGACTGAGCTGAGGACAGGGAGGGAGGCCCGGTGACAGAATGTGTTTGATTTAATCAAGCAGGGATATTAGGAACAAATCCGTAACTGCCAGCACAGCTTAAGGTCTATTGAAAAGGGCAATTGTGCAAATGAAAAGAGGCGGGAGAGGTTGACATGGAGGTAAAAAGGAGTAAACACTTCATAACATGGGAGCGCATGACTCAGATTCCTGTTATAAAAGGCAACAGACTGTTCGCATTCCCCTCGAGCTGTGAAAAACAATTCCACCATGCCATCAAACTGGAGGAATTAATGTGGACTCTTTAAAATGAGAGGCGTTTTCAGCAGGTCTCAGTTCCTATGAATCAAACAGTAAGCGGGATCATTAATCAAAGCACAGACTATACGTTGCCACGCATTTCATACACGCCGGCCCTGACTTGATCTTCTCCGGCTTTATCCGTACAGTCCCACGCATCTGCCAAACTCAACTGTCATCCGTCAAGCTCAGGGATCGTGACATTTATAAACCCCTCGCCATGTAAAAGAAAATATGCCGCTCAGACGCTAATGCACACTTCAGACTTTATCTTTCCAAGCCCCATAAGGTCGTTCAGAGGAGAACGGATAACTGTGGCTGGCTCCTACAGCTGTCACCTGGAACATTTGGCATCCCGCAGCCTATTGGGAAGGATCAAGCGCAGAATGTTTGCCAGTATTCAATCGCTGACGGGATTAAAACCGAATCCCTTTTTAATGCCAAGGTTCTGCTCTGCTGATCGCTGTGCTGGCCGACTGGTGGGTGGCGATGCCGTCATGGGTGGCAACGTCAAGCCGAGAGAGGAAAAAGTTGCTGACAGCACATTTTTCTGTTAATTCATGACGGGCTTTGCTTTCCTGCTCTTCCTCCTTCACGATGATACGTTTGGAAAAAGCGCACAAACAGACGCATTATCACACGTCAAGTCAAAAACTGCAAAGTGCAAAACGTAGGTTAAGAAACCCCCAGATTATGTTCATACTCCATGTAGTGCTTAGAATTCTTGTCTTTTTGTGCTTGTATATTAGCAAACGAAAGCAGCCCTGGAAATGTAATGCAACGCATCCATCTACCTTTAGACATCGTCAGGTTAAAGACCTACTTCATTTATTCAAGCAAATACGCCAACAGTAGGTTCCAGCTGCTCTGGTCCCTTTTCATCATGGAACTCTCTAAACCACGCATTGCTCCCATTGAAGTCACTACCTGCTCTCTCATCTCCTGGCTTTACTGCTTTTCTCCATCTTATAAGCTTCTGAACGGACCTAAATGTGTTTGTGCTTTAAGCTAAACGTACAAAAAAATGTACATTGTTGATAGGAGACTATTTCAGCCAGGCTAACGTGCACAGTTTTAATGAATGAAGTGAGCGTCTCGTAAATGCACACACACAAACAACTGTGCATTATACTGCTGGGGAGGCTGCTGATCTCCTTCAACAATCAGCACTTCACATTTGGCAGGGGATGCAGGGAATAAGACACGCACACCCACAGTGAGCCTTTCAGCCCCAGAAACAAAACAAATGTTTTTTTGGATAAGCAATGCTAATAAACGCAGAGGACGATAGATTTCTGCATCCTTTTCATCCTGGGGCTCTTTAAACAGCCAAGGTCCTCTGTCAGTCACACACAGAGTGAGCAGTACGCGCTTTGAAGTCTTCGCTATCTCCTCTCTTAGATGTACCTCATTTCCATTCTCCAATGCAAAAATGATTTGTATTAATGGTGGACTAATGCATGCACAGGAGGTGTGTGTGTGTGTGTGTGTGTGTGTGTGTGTGTGTGTGTGTGTGTGTGTGTGTGTGTGTGCGCGCGCCACAGAGGGAGGTGGGAATTAGAGGGGGCAGATGGATGGACAAGGACAATAAAAGAGGAAAAGCAGGCATACACACCGCACAGCAACACACAGACACACACAACAAAAACAAAAAAGGCTTTGAGGTTCCCGAGCACCACTCAGTCTTCGGCACAGTGTGCCCAAGAACACGGAGAAACGGTGCGTAACACAAAGAGAACGCTCCCAGCAGGGCCAACAAGCAGCAGCAGAGTTATAGGTAAACTGAATCAACGTTAAAAGTCAACTAGAAGACCATCATGACTGCTCCAAACCCGTCCGTGGGCCTGCACCACAAAACAATTCGCATTCGGGTTTAGTTTTTAAATGACAATTATTTGAGGAACAAATGTGGTTCGTTGAAAAGTGAAAAGCCTCAGACTCGAGTGGCGTACCGTTCATGAGGGCGTAGGTGAGAATCATGACGGAGTTGTTGAGGTGTCGGTTCTCCTCTCTCACCACGCTGAGCGTTGCTTTCTTCTCCTGCTCCGACGACTCTCGGGACGTGATGCCGGACGACAGGTAGATGATCATCGTGTCCGTCGCTGACAGGACAGGAGCACACGCACCACATGCTGATTTTGTGCACATTACGAGGCGTCAGAACCATTGCAAGGTAGTTTTTTCTTAATTCTTACTGCCGCTCTGCTTGCTGAGGCTGCTGGTGTTTCGGAGCAACTGGAAAGCCTTCTGGAAACCCGCTGCATGTTGCGTGGCTCCATCTGAAGCCTTGATGTTGGAGATGAAGGTGCTCATCTTCCTCTTGGTTTCAGTAGTGGCTGGAGACAGCAAGCTCTTATAGCACTGGTCCAGGGAACAGGAGCGAACCGTCTCTGCCACCGACAAGATCGAGATCTAGGACAAAAAAAGTTAGAAAAATAAATAAATAAAAGCAATGTCACTAAAAGGAGGCGAGAAACGTGAGGTTTATTCCTGCCACTAACCTTGTCGTGTTCGTCAATGGCGTTAAGGATAACTAGCGCAGAGTCTCTGGCAATTTGCAGCTGGGTGTCCGTTACAGACGCTCCGTGGTCAACCATGACCACAATGTGTTTCGACTGAGGACGCACTGCAGACACGTACACCGGCCTGCAGGACGACACAGACGAGCAGGGTCAGGTAAAACCTTCCTTATTGCCTTGTTGACGTTTCAGATGTATTTTCTGGTCCAGTCTGCAGTCGGCTACAGTTTCCATGAGAATCCACGTGTGCATCAGCTCTATCGTATTTTAAACCCTTACTCTAAAGACGTGCTTCCAGTATTAGGTTCTGATTTACACATGTGACTGTATTTACATGTATTATCAGTTTAATGGTGGACGGTGGGGGTCAGAGCCTCAGTGTGTGTGGTCTGGTGGTCAAGGAGACGCTAACTCAGAGTGGAGAAATGAGCTCACAAAGCCTCATTCACACATAAAGCAAGCCAAGCAACAACGTGGCTGTATGCCAGCACACTGGCTGAAAAAAAAAAAAAAAATCTAAAAAGACTGATCTACATGAGAACGTGAAATGCATCAGGGCGCAAGGGGAGAACAAAACTACGGAAATAAGAGCCAGGAAAGAGCGAACTGCTCCATTAGGAGTCAGAAGAAGAAACCACACACACCACTAAAGGTGTGAAATTCCAAAGGGCTTTAGTGGTACAGAGCTGCATTCCCACCAAGGGCATGTGTGGTCAGGGCGTGTGAGGGGGGGCATATCATCAACATGCCCCCTGGGCCACCCCACAGCAAGTGACAGAGCAGGAGGAAGAGAAAGGCCAGTCTGAATGTGAGGTACCTGGGAGCAAGGCGACGCTTCGCTATCCTTGTCTTTACCAAGTCAAACAGCTGAATGAGGGGAAGAACAGAAGCGATACCTGCTGCGGTGCTCGTAGCTTCCTTTGCAGTGGAACTTGTGGGCAGGGAAAACGGTGAAGATGCCCTCCTCGGAGCTGAAGTACTGCCACTTTATTCCCGGGTTGGACTTCAGGTTGTCTGCCAACACTGCGGAAGGAAGAGACCGAGAATGTCTTCACTGTAAAACTGTAAACGCGTTTGATTCTGTGTCACGGTTCACAAACGTTAAGGTATTTACTCATTCACACCTCTCTGAGAATGAATTAACTCCAGGGAGAAAGGGATGGACTGTAAGCACCTCCACACACACAGTTCAGTACATTCTTTCATTTGACACCGGATATTGACCTGTGTCATAGCAGTGACTGCAGGGCGAACTGAAATAACACTCTTCACTATAAGCTCGGCAGTATTTGCTCAACGCGAACAGATTTTCTTTTGACTGGGTCACAGAGTCAACAGTATCTTCACAGAGATCCCATCACAAAGCCGACAACTTTGTTTCCGCTCGCCGCAACACAAAACTGCCTTTCACCAGGAGTTGGAGGGGGAGACGCGAATAGAAACATTTGGGCTTCAACCAAACAAGAGAGACAAGCAGAAGGGAAATAGAGCGTAGCCCTCGATGCAGGCTTCATTAAAGAAGCATAAAAGAATAATGCAGCTGCTACAACAACTTTTTTTTTGGCCTGATCTGATTACAAAGCTGAACAATCATGGAAAACTATTTAAGAACCAAGCAAAAGTCAGATGTTTCAAAAAACAGAGCTAGTTTGTATCTAGAAATGAACCTGGTGTGGAATTCAGGCCAATGTAATCTATTATGAATTTGGTTTGATTAAGCCAAATTGTTTATAACAATACTAATTCAACATGGGTTTGCAGCTCATTAGCAGCAGTTTGCATTCGCTGATCATGCCAGACATACTAACCACCATCCTTACTGCGTCTGAATACTCCCAAATCACCTACTAACAAAAACAAAGAATGTGGCTTTGACCTGGAAGAGTCATGAACAACCAAGGCTGAATTTTAAAATGAAATGAATAAATACACAAATGAATAATTCAAATGAATGAACAACAAAGTCATTCAACTGCACAACTGTTATTAACAGCACAAACAGCAGCCGACCGGCTACGTGTGTGGCAGAGACGTCTGTAAAAGGGACCGCGGACGCTTGCACAGCCCGATTGCCCGTCATACATCATCCGTGCCCAGTCAGTCCATCCATCCAGTCTCATATAAACAGGAACCACTCGGCTGTGTTGACAGTGGAAGAAGGGTTTCGTATACATCTGTCAGGCTACACTGCTCCACTCTGCCACCAGTGTTTGGATGTTCCCAGGCGCAGATGGACAAGCAAGGAAATAAGACTCAACTTCCTACATTATTACTATCTGCAAATGAGCCACTTGATACATCTGTACCCACAGCCACACATACTGTAAATATAAGGTGACGTGTGGCGCTTTAAGGATCCTATGCTGCTAGAGGATACGCAGGGTAGTGCAGGCACATCACAGAACCACTCAAGTGTTTCTGCAGTTTGACCCACTTTAAAAGCTTTGTTTACAGGAGGTGCCGTCGTCCGCATAGCGATACGTCCAATAAAGGTTCATCCAGAGAGAAGACTGTCTCCACCAAATGACATGCGGTGATGTGCCGCAGTCAACCTCTGTGTGGCCGTTGCTGAAATTAAAGTCATTAGGTCACATCAACATGGAACAGGCGACCACCAAAATCCTACGTTGGCTCTTTGGGAAAAGTTAGAGAATCACTAAAGTTATAGGGAGGATATGTTTGAGCCTTTTAGTCGATACAGACAAAGCCTTGCAGTGCTGCTCTTCAGTTTGGACTTTCAGCCATTTCTGAGTTTCTCCTTCCCCATTTTGTTTGAAAGCCTGTCACACACACAGTCAAACACCTTAGTATGGAGTATGTGAGCCAGTGTCACGCTGAACTTTCAGAAACCGAACAGAAAGTTCCTGCAAAAGTGAAATGGATAAAAAAAAAAAAAAAAAGATGAGATGAGTGAAGCTACATGTAGTGCTCCAATCAAAGCGCACTCAACCACAGCCACCTCTCATCTCCAAGAGTCCTTCCTGTACCACCTGCTGGTTTCACTTCCCACCACATCCATCGCTTGCATCCAAAAAGTAAAATGGAAGACAAGCACAGAAAAGTTGGCTGGAATACAATACGGCCTCGGTACAGTCGCTCCATCTCAGACCAGCTCTCACCCATCCTTTCTGCCACCTCATTCATCATTGCCCCACCCGCTCCCTTCTCCGGCTGCTTGTTTAGAGTGGGCTGAGACAAATAGGAGAGAATGAATACAGTGGGAGCGTGTGGGTCAAGGATGGCTGAGTGTGAGGGACAGGGAGAGGGGAGTCGAGGTGCAGGGGTAACCTGAACATTGTCTGTGAAGAAAATAAAACCCCACCGACGCGTTAGGGACAGAATTAATGACTGTAACCACTTTACTTACTAACTTACATTCCTGGAGAATGCTGCCGTGATTTGACAGTGTCTGCTGTAATAACTGTAAAGTTAGGAGACGCAGCGAAAGACATTCATTAGTCCGGGAAAGAGAGGACAGTGTGCCACAGCGCGCTATTTTCCTGGATGAATGTGAAGCACAGTAAAGTGAGGGAGAACAAGAGAAAGATCAGCAGAGAAAAGCTGCCCTTTGGTGGATTTTTAGGCAATTTGGTCCAGTTTCCTCCTAATCAAAGACACGGGGGTTTTACATGATGTCATTCTGCAATATCCTTATATAAGCTTCAGTAAATATAATGTGGGAGCAGTGAGAACTCACTCACTGATGATTTCAAGAGGAGGATGTCGAGGTCATATGTACAATTACAAAGTGAACTTTCCAGACTTTAGTGAAAGACGATGCTATTTTTTATTTTGGCAGAAATAAACAACGTACAAAGCTCTTTGCAGCAAGATGGTAAAAAGATATAGTAGTTCAGTGCAATTCCAGACGTGAGTTCAAAGCCGAACACATTATTTGATCTCACCATAAAATGAAAAGGAGGAAGAAAGAAAAAGGAACCGAGTGAGAGAGACAGCAGGAGGGACTAGAAAAACACGTCTACGGACAAGCGCCGTTCTTTTCCCCATCTTAGATCAACGTTGTTCCTTTTTTAAACTTCTCAGGATAGAAAACGATGCAGCTTCCTGAATGAAAACCCGGCTGGGGGTCAGCGCTTCCTCTAAAAAGCAGCTTACTTTGTATCATAGAAATTTCTTTCATCGGATGTGTGCGTGTCTGACTAACAAACCTGAGTTGAGGTCTCGTCCGGGGTTGAATGCTCGGCTGTTGACGGTGAGGGAAAGTCTGTCGCAGCAGATGGTCTTGGAGACGTTGGTATTGAAGTTTCCATCAAACCTAAACACACACACACACAAACGAACAACATTTGAGAATTTATAGAGCGTGTCCAAGACATTTGTTAGTGCGGCCGCTCTGGCTTTTCTCTCCCCACTAACAGATCTGCTCCACAGCTTCAGGTCAACCCAACTCGCAGGTTTGTAGCATTCAGCGACGGTCACATTCAAACTTCATCTACCGACTAAGATTAACGTTATTTAGACCAGTAGTAATATGCAAACTCTGCTGTTAATCTAATTGGATGAAACACGTGTTGAAACTAACAATTACATTCTTATTGTTGAGCCAAACTGCATCATGGCTCTTTCATCTGTTGCCCAGACCTCATTTCAAACTTTATGGCTTTGAATAACATTTTCCACTGAAAGCTTTAATGAATTCAGTTTGTCCGTGAACAAAGCTAAAAGGCGTCTCAATGATTCCAGAAAGGGATGCCTGCCGCTTCACTGATTAAGACCGTGTGGCACAAACCCCCATCATTTCACTGCCACTATGACGTTTTAAGCACATCATTACACTGACAACTTACATTTTGCAGTACAATCATGCATTGATACCTCGAGGAACATTTGTGCCAAGACATATTACTGCAGTACAAACATTCAGCTGACTTACCTCGACTACCTTCCATCATGTACGGTGGCAGTGACTTGCATTTTGCTTTGATAAGCAATATTATTATGTCCTCTGTCTCAACGTAACATTGGCCATAATCACCTAGTGAAGCTGTTTCTTTGCAACATAATCGATTCCTATAGAGAAGCCCGTTAAAGCAGACAAAGGCGTCAAAAGCTGGTTTAATGTTCAACAACATAAACATGTACATGATGGCAAAGCTCTGCTCTGCACTGCACCAAGTCTGGGCGCTTTCATCCTTTCATCCCTGCAGATAGACTCCCCTTCCTTTCTGGTTTAGCAACATACAGGAACACATATGCACACATAACCACACAACAAACACACTCTTGCTCCCTCTTTCTGCCTGCAGACCAGGTACTGGCCCAGTGTGATTGACAGCTCCTGTGATGTACGGGCTGCATTTGAACTTCACTCATTTAAAGTCCCATGAGGCGAAAGTCATTACTATTCTCCTTCTTTCCGTTTTGCATAGCAGGACTGGGCAGTGGGCTCAGCAAAATGTGCACCAGATTAAAAATACATCTGCAGGCACTTTGAATATCACATCAAAAAAAAACACATGAGAACGAGGGAGAAGATGACGAGGGAGAGAGAACGAGAGAGCGTGGTTTTGATTTTTAATGAAGGCAGAAAAAGACCGATTTGGAAAAGACTGGGCTTCATCGACACACGCAAGAGCTAACTACAACACACAGGTTTTGTTTACATAATCTAAAGAAAAGATTCCAGAAACCCAAGATATATCCATGCATGCTACAAATACACAACCTTAAATAACACTCCCACTCAATATGTGTATTAATTATGCATTGTAGAATGCTGTGTAATCTGAAACAACCTGAGGAAGTAATGGGCCAGTGTGTCATTTCAAACCCATCTCTGTGGATTGATGCTTTGGGCTGAACTTTCACTTTCCCTGCGCTATTGCAGAATGAAAGTTAAATATGTATAAAGCATCAATTTTGAAGAACCAGAGGGAGTCTTATCATGGGCAGACACTAGAGGAGAGACATGGACTCCAGCGTCTCCTAGCACTAGTAAATAACAGCACCGTCGCGTTCAGCTGTGACTAACAATCCGCTGTTCCTACAATCTGTTACATTAAACGGCAACCTGCTGCAGGCGCCGTGTGTATCCACAGAGGAGGCAATCACATGCCATTCAAACAGCCCACTGCGCACAATTACCCTGAGAAGGCTTTGCTGTTGTGCTCCAGCGTACAGTAATGCGTTTGCAATCCCTGAGTGGAGACAGCGCAGCGAGAACGAGAAGCACCTCAACAAGGCATCTGGTGCTTGTGCGAAGAAATGTGACTGTGGTGTTGACATGCAAAGTGGTTTTTGGAAAAGTTTAGGGAGAGAGGGGGAGAAAATTGGTTGGCTTCAGTTTCCAAACATCAGCAATGCTCTAACCTTGACCTGACCTCGGTCGTGTGTACTGTACATGTATAGTCTTCATGGAGCTGTGTCATGTTTTCCCATCTTATTCCCACTTGTATTTTATCACTTCTACAGCTGTGCAGTCCGTCAACCAGTCTGTCTATTAGCAGTAAGCGATGAATCGCTGGGATTAGACTGGTCTGTCATCAAGGATGGATTACCAATAGGGTCCATGCCCAAAAGGTTTTTAGCTCTGGCTAACCTGAAGGCAACACCCCTGGAGACCTGGATCCAAGCATATCACACATTCAGACAGGTGTCATCTCAGTTTAGGCCAACAAATTACAGCAAGATGTGAGTTACTCGTTTTAAAGGGGTCACTGAACATGACAAGGATGTGGCTTTGTGACGAAAGAAAAGGGAGCTGGGCTTTGGGTAAATCCAGAAAAGAAAGCCGAGCCTGGGAGGAGAAAAAAATAAATGGATGAAGACAGAGAAAGAACAACAAATACAGTGGCATGTAGGGAGTAACAAAGAAAAGACTTTAGATAGCAGTTCACGGGAGTTCGCAGCTGCTTAGGTCATTTAAACAAACCTCCCTCCAACACGCATGGCATGATGCCGTCTCCTCCTTGAACCCACGCTGACCGCGGTGATATCTCAAGACCAACATGATCTGAAGCACCGAGTCCGAGTAGCTACTCCAGAAACGGGACTATGGGTCGTTTAACTTACGAGGTAGGAAGGCTACTGCAGATTTATGCAATATCATACCACACATATGATATTACTGTCCTGCTGTATGGTATCATGATCACAGGGGTCAAGTTAGGCCTCTGGTGTTAATGAAAAGACGTGTGTTGTGGGGGTGAACAGCAAAATCAAGGCTGCAAACCAAGACACCTAGATTTTATGCAGATCATTTTTATAGTTTACTTTTCCCTTGTAAGCGGCTCTTGGGGCTCGTGTGAAAAGTGTTTTCCACAGTCCATTAGCAGCTCATCTCTTCCACCGGCTGGTGAAATGAGATTATTAAGCGCCATCTCAGCTGCTTCCCAGCACACTTCTCACTTTTACAAGTGCACATCAGTGGAACTGTTGAAATGAGCACCTGGAGATCACATGTTGAAAACTATAAACATAAAGACACATGTGCACACATAGCTGCATGCATTTGCTATTTTCAGGTACGGCGCCCAGCCACGATGAAAGCATACCACTGGGTGGCTAAGCGCGGCCCCCTGTGGCCTCCCCGTGGAATGATAGCCTGCTAGCCTGATGGCTAACAGATACACCCTGTGAATCACCTGATCTCTCTCTAAACTGGCTGACCTGACTGAAACACCCACAGGCAGCTGATGCCTCCGGATAATGACGGGCAATGAAGTGGACCACAGAGAGACACCGGAGTCCCGCTGTGGCTCAAAGCCAGCTTCTGTTCAAGTTGCATTAAACACGTTGATTTTGCCAACACGACGCTACTGGAAGGTCAACTCAGTTTGAATACTTTCAGTAACACTGAGACAATATGAAGATGTAAGAAACAAATCGGCGTAGTGTAAAGAATGGAGATGAAATCCTGGGAAGGTTCGAGTCATAATTAGGATTAAAGTGAGGGCAACCACTGCACTGTCTTCTCATGATCAGTGGGAGGAACACACGTCCATTCTGGAACGATGCTCCTGATGCAGAGGCTTTGCAAAGGCAGAGCCAAGCTGTTCTCCAGACAGATCCTCAAAGTATCGAGTCTGTGCTCTCCCCCTCCCAGAGGATAATCCTTTCAGTTCAGAGCGTTCACACACAGCTTCAGTTTAGTTGCCCAGTCCCACCACCAGTCCCCACGTGACTCCCCCCGTGTCCCTCACAAGCTTCCATTACATTTCTCCCCGCTCTAATAGAAGCCGCAAGTCCATTATTTAGACTGCACACGCAAGGACAAACACCCGGAGCGTCTTGTATGTACAGTATGACACATGCACGACTCTTCTACTGCAGCCTGCCCCTCTGCACTGCTGAGGAGAAGACAGGCGACCCTGCAGCACACAGACTTCAGAGAGGAATAACTGGCACATCAGCTGATAAAGGGCAGCGAGACAGGCAGAGATGGTGAGAGAGGGCATGAGGGGAAGAGACAGCTGCTGCTCAGTAGATTAAACTCAAAGCACTGCTCTCTCTCTCTGGAGCAGGAAATGGTGTCTTCACTACAGGTTGGAGCAATTTTAACTTTCCTAGCACAGGATTTCAATCTGGCATTTTGCATCAAGGTTTACTCTTATCGTGTCTCCGCCTTAATGAAAACAACATAACAGAATTGGACTTTTGTCCGTTTTTGCTGACTATCTTAGCCTTCGTGTTGCACAAAGATGCAGATGTCTTGACATTTAGAAATGTAGTCAATGAGTTCATGCCAAAACAAACGTTAAACGTCCAGGCTTTCACAAAATGTCTTTATCTATAAAATGCTGGTTTCTCCCTGCCTCCTCAGCTCCAACCACCATAAAACCAACTACTATGCAGCAATGCACCAACTGGCACATGTGCTCATTTCTGAAAACAAATAAGGGTAGAACTGAAAATGCTGCCAGGAGCCTTCGGGCTTATAAATCATATGATTTGCACACAACTAGAAGTGACGCAAGAGTGATCAAAACATGTTGAAACAAGGGGGAAGTGGGGTTTGAGAGGAGCTGGAGCACAAAGCTTCTAAGCGCAGGTGCTGACACGAAGGGGGCGAGTTTCAAACAAATGAACCTCCTGCAGACGTTTGCGTACAAAGCAACGACGGAGACGTATGCAGGTTAAAAGCAAGCTACTTACTCCATCATAGACGCCGGTATGGAGCAGCAGTCCTGTATTGCAGTCAGTGGAGATGTTAGGTGTGCAGTGTATGACGCCTCCACCACCTGCTTGTTTCTATTCACCACGTCCAGGTAGCGGTTGAACTTCTCCCGAATCTTCTTGGCCAGCTGCAACAGAATCAAAGTCATTAGACAATAGTTAGTGATGACACAGAGTGACGAGGTGATCAAATTCAGGAATTCTCATCTCCTAGACCATCTGCGCTTAAACGTCGAGTATAAACGATGTGACGGAGCTACTAAAACTATAATTGTACACTGGTGCAGCAAAGCAAACAGTGCTGGTCTCAGGTTGCCAGAATTCAACTGTAGTAACCTCAGCCCACAGCTTCGCATTTTCAACCATTCTTGTTTTTTCTAATTTGGGCCAGTATGGCCAGACAGCTGTAAATCAGCCAACGCTGGGTCGAGGTGTGGCTGTACATGTAGTGAAGCATGTGAACCATACGGCTGCAAATGGGTCCGAGTGCTGGATGAACGTCTGCACAGCCTGAATCAAAGGTAAACACATGTGCACACGGCCATGCATGAGTTCATATCAAAGTCGCCCTCGCTGCTTTGGCCACTAGTGTGAAATCAGTGTGAAAGTGCGAAATCTGTCACTGTCAAAGCAGAGCAGGAGGATGGAGGAAGGAGAGAGAGACGCTTCGACAACCAGGCAGGTAATTCATCTGCGTTAACGCGGGGCCCTGAACACATACATTATGCTTCTCCTACTAGGCTCCGCTTGAGCACACATTTATTAGCGCTCTTTCAAAATGGGGTTCCAGCTTCTTTAGGGGAAACTAATATCCAACCCCACAGCAGGCTCCTGGGGGACGTTTATGAGCAGCGCACCAGCAGTTTTTCACAACAGCTCCCTGTTCTTGTTTTCTGTTTGCCAAAATGCCTTCAAAGAATGCCTGCGGAGAATTGTGGGGAACTCATTTCCACTTAATCTGAGCCATTACGTGTGTAATCTGTCACCGATTATTTTAATAATCCAAAACCTGTGACATGATCCAGTTGAAGCAGCAAATGAAACACAATCGGCATAAAATATAAAAGCAGCATTAATTAAGTAAAACAAACATTGCTGCTCCAGATTTTATTTCTGACGTGTTATCCGGGTTTGGGTGTGGGAATCATGACCCAGGATTTTGAAAGCCTGATTCTAAGAAGGTTCACTATTGTTTGTGTACTCCTTTATTTTCTTTCATTGTGGTTCTGTAGAGTCCCAGAACTTTACAACCTTTAAAAAGCCATATTTTCTTTTCTGCCTAATGGCAAACTATAACAATAAATTGTTTCGCCCTCCCATTATTGTTTATTTTATTTAGTACATGCTGGAAAAATGTATATTACTATGTATCTATAATCTATATGAATATGTATGGGGTCAACTTCATGGACCTATTTGAAAAGTTGATGCACTTCAAATTCATGTGTTACTGATTGCTCTGATTAAAAAAAAGCATTCATGGCAAGCACAAGACAAAACGTTGTCCAACATTGGCAACAGTCTAACTACTTTCCAAAGTCAGTGAACGTTAGCTGTCCAGCTCACTTTAATACAGAAAACGTCCATTCCCACAGTAACTGGATCCCCTTTGTTCACCATCCATAATTGCTGTTGCCTGCAAAAATGGCTGCGATTCAAGCCAGGAACCAGGAAATGTACCACAACCCACTGACCGCTCGTTACCCCAATCAGCCGGCCACTATTCCTATTAAGGCTTCAACGGGGACCCGAGGCAGAGCTTCGCAATTACTGCCACTTCATCACACACACAAAGAGCCTAACATGTGTGCCCTCACACAGAGATATGAACTCGAAAACATACAATGGTGTCTATGCACCGCAGCACGGCAATTAGCTGCAGTGGACTTTGAAACAGAGAGAGGAAAATGGGCCCACATTCAGCTGAGGAGCGTTTCCACTCTTTTACCAGGACGACCAGAAGCCTTGAGCTGTGCTAGTTAAAGCTTAGGTTACGGTCTGTCACGCTGCAGTGGGGCAGCCCCACACGTGGAGAGGGTGGAATGGGTGCACGCTTGTGTCTAGGTTGAAGATCTGAGGTTTGTAGGGCAGCCGTCAACCACTAGCACTGGCAGAGGACGGTTTCTCATGAGACTAGAACTTCAAAAGCTCACCTCTAAGCTCAAGCAACCATTTCTAGTTGTCCTTTTCTCTCTTTCCTACATGTCACCTTGTGAAGTCACACTGGGTCAGGTTCCCAGTAATTAAGATCTTGATGAACAGAATAAGCTTAAAGCCTCATCTATTAGGATCTTTTTCATAATTCAAAAACAATGGATTGACGCAGTCTGTTATCCATGTGAAGGCTGAACTAAAGCAAAAAAAAATGCAGTGTACACTTTAAATTCCACTGTCTGACAGCACTCGTCAATGAGTGAAACAGGGGCAGAATACATTCATAGACTAGATTCAAAGACAGAGCAGAGACGGAGACAGTGAGAGGAGCCTGTGGCTTCACACAGGCAGAGACGCAGCGAGTCTGTCTGAATAATGAATTTCCAGAGGAGAAATGTGTCCAAGAAGCCAGTGCTTCCTCCTCATATCTCTCGTCTCTCACCTGGCTCTATCCCGCTCCTCTCCTCCCCTGCAGATAGGTTCCTAATTGAGCCTGGCCTTGGCTCACAGACACTGCCCCTCTGTCCAGACAGGACGAGCCAAGTGGTACCACCTCAGACGGGTTATGGGCTGAATCTGTGAGCAGGCCATAACCTAAAATGAACACAGTCAGTGCTGCCCTCTGAAACCCACTGGATCCATGCAATAAACCTTAGATTCAGATCATTTTGTAGGCTCATTTACACTGGGCAGGTTATGATGACGTTGATGGCTACGGCCTGGGGATACAAGGCTTTGAATGATTAGCACATTAGGGCCACATTTCTATCAAGACCTAGAACCAGTTCTGCCTCTGGAACAGCTGCAACACATCCCTCACTCTCCGGACTGACAGCGGCTGCAAACAGTCACAGGAGAAATGTAAACAAACCTGTCTGTTCTTGCTGGTGGCAGTTTACCAATCTGGTGTTTACTGTCATTCTCCCAAGACCCCCTGACGCACAAGTGCACACTCACACATGCCAGCCATGCCTGCCCACAATCACGGCTGAGTTGACACCGGATGCCAGAAATTCAGTGCATAGCTTCCCAATCCGACAACACGGATTCAGGATCATTCCAGTCAAATCTCCCGTTTCTGGCAGTTTGTTTCTAAGAAGACGTCGCTCTCCCCTTCATGCCTCCTCACTCTGACTGACTGCAGCTCTGCGCTCATATTGTGAGCAGAAGGAGAGGAAGACGAGTGGAAAAGCAGACAGGGAACTTCAAAGCCAATGAGACAGCAGCTGTAGAATTTTAATAGACCCCCGTTTCCCCCCCCGTCTGATGGCTGATGCGTGTGTGAGCGAGGGCATTCACAGACGCCATCCATCCGTGCACACACACACACACACACACACACACACACACACACACACACACACACACACACACACACACAGGAAAGGCGGAGAGGGAATAAAGAGGCGGAGCCTTTGTTACTCACCTGCTGCACTTCTGTTTCTCCGTTTGATGTCTTCTCCGTGTACACAAACGAGTTGAAAATCCTCTGTAGGGAGACAGAGAGGGAGCGGCAGAGATGCCGGGGTTAGATGAAGAGGAACGTTGCAGATTCACCCTGTATTCCTTTAAATGAAAACCATAACCTGAGGGCGGGTATCAGAGTAATCTATATAGATTTTGGTTTCAGGTGTTGCTGAGCAGAACGGTTGGGTAATAACCTCCTGGAAATGCACCAAGGTGTTTTATATGCATTTCTGGAAACAAGAGCGATCACAGACGCAGACTCACTCTTATTATTACAGCTACTGAACAGCTCAACCATTCATGGCTTTTTTATGCTCGGTGCCATGACTGCACTTCCTCACATGTGTAAAAATCCTGTCAAACCAAAGACCTTTTTGTGGCCGTGTTCCATTTACGCTAATTCAACCTGCCGGCTATAATGTGGCCCAGTACTACAGGCCAAACCAGCCA
Source organism: Macropodus opercularis (assembly GCA_030770545.1). NCBI lineage: Eukaryota > Metazoa > Chordata > Actinopteri > Anabantiformes > Osphronemidae > Macropodus > Macropodus opercularis. The sequence continues at coordinate 7,824,201 of CM061092.1, forward strand.
CTGCAGGCAGAGCAACACCAAACACTTGGCTTTGAATGTCGACGTGATTCTCTGCCTATTCTTTGATCCAGTTTGGTTCAGATTTTAATTATAACCTTTCGAAGGTTATATCGCATTTTATTGAGGCTGAATTTAGACATCTTTGTCTGGAAACACATAAACTGATGCTTCACGCACTGGGACTTGTTTTTGTAAAATTCAGCATGTTTTGCTACGTTTTCCCATCGAAATCCTCGACTGGTCATTGTTGTCAGGGTGTTTAGGTTACGGTACAGACATTACAGTTATAATGTAATGTAATTATATTAGCCCACACTTCACATCGTCAGCGATGGGGTCAGACACGTGATACTGTACAAACACTACATCCTAGGTTCCTTTCTGATTTATGGCCTTTCCATCATGTCATTCTCCTCTTTTTCCATGTTTCCTGACCTTGAATAACACAATGCACACACAACCATTTGAATCTACTGTATGCTGTTGCTCTTCTCCCTCTTCTCCCCTCATCCTAACCAGTTGACCGGCTGCCCAACCTAAGCCAAAGTAAACAATACGAATTCTGTGAGGTGACGTGCATCATCTTAAAGTTACATCTACTGAAGCTGGCGTTCAGACTGATGCATCCCTCTACACAGACAGGTGCATCTGTAGGTATTTTAACATCAACTTGTTACCTTTCAAAACAACCAGTCCCACAGACCCAGACTTTGCTCCTGTTCTTTTTTTACATCCTTTCTAGGTTAAGGAGGAAAATGTGCCCATCTGGCCAAGTCGGGAGGTCAGTCATTACGCAAAAACACAACCCTTCCCCCTCCACCGAATCATGGGGTGACGGTAAAATTTTCCCCATTCGCTTTCCAGCCTGAAACATTTTAATAGTCCCTGATTTATATTGTTGAGCGAATAGGAAGCTGAGCGGTTTATTAAGGTATGGAGAAAATGAGTCCTGGTGTGACCTCAGCGCACAGAGACCACCAGAAAAAAAAATTAAAAGCTGATCTGAAAAACACACACACACTTACTCAGACGTCCCTCGAGCCCTATCAGCTAAATATTTTCTCTTAGACAGAAAAAAACGCAGACTTTCCAAAACACAGGGAGTAGTGTGTAGCAGCTACAAACAGAGTAAAACTAATGTTAGTGTTGAGGCCGGGGTGGGCAGGTGTTTCACCGTAAGCTGCCACACAGCACAGAAAGCCTGGCTTCGCACTGGAAACATTTCCTGCTGCCTGTCCCCACACCTTTTTGTCAGTCGCGTTACAGTGGGGCATCAATTACCCACAAAGCACAGCGTACAATTAACCTGGAGCTGATTCACCACTGACCGATGCTGCACCCCCCCCCCCCCCCCCCCACCTTCTAACGGGTCTTTACAAAGCGTGACAAAACTAAGATTCATCTGTTTTACACGTTCAAAGCCAACATGAGCGCTTTCCTTCATTGGCTGCTCAATTATTGACAAATCACTGAAGCTCCAAATTAATCTGCATTTACAGGATAAAACTATACATTGTCAGGCAGTAACGGATGAAGCTGCACAAACCGTCCTTACAATGCCCTCTTGTAGGCCATAATTAGGCCATTTGGCTCACACTCCTGTTGATTAACGATTGAAAACTCAATTACATCTAATGTGGCAGAGGCAGGGATAAACAGACGCTGAGCTAATTGTCAATCTGCCTTTAGCAGAACTTAAAGAGCTGCGTTTTAATCCTGATTGGCTAAACGGAGGCAGCGGTCTGTTGTGACACGGTGCGAGAGCCCGTCTTTGTGCACATCCCTTTGATTTTACAGAGCCATGTGACTAACAGTAAAGTGCTCTACACACCGCTTCCCCGTGTTGTTACCATTACGCACACACACGCTGCTGCATATTTCACTTTCAAGTTATTTGCAAGTGTAAAACCGAGCCTAGACAGTCTAGCGGTCCCCGCCCTTCTCAGTGGAAAAAAACAGCATCAAGTCCAACATGTGGAACTGTCAAATAAACACGAACAAGCGCACACAAACAGTCCTGCCGCTGCTTAGAAAGGATCATGTGTCCTCGGATTACGCAAACAAATGAGAAGGAAACTCGGGGGCAGAAACGGGCACCGCGAGGGAGAAACGCTTTGCCCCGTTAGGCCGACGCCTCTGAAACAGTGGGAATGAGTTAAGAGACACAGAACTCCTGGTGCTGATTAGCCACACGTTAGCCGTCTTTCCCCCAGCGCCTAGACTGTTTGTTGTTGGAGCTGCTTTGTGGTTTTCACAGCTATGGAGGAATGCACAGCTCTGAAATCTGAGAGGCCTGAGGCTGCCGGAGCCACCGTGGGCCTGTGGCCTCCCCTGACCCATAATCAAACAGTGAAACATCCACAGGCTCGTACAAGCCAGTGCAGAGGCCGTACAGCTGTGATGTACTACTTCCCAACGACTCAGCATCTCTGCGTAGGACTACAATGAGCCAACGTTTACAAACTATCCAAATAGAAAGTGTACAATATATAACTCTAAATATAGATTAAGGCTGTGGCTGCGTGTCTCCGATCTAGTACTTCTAGAGAAATCAGATTATTCATCTGCTAAATGCTTTCACTGTGAGATACTGAGTCGGTTTAGTTGTGCCCAGGACACTGGCTTCCACAAATTATGGGCACGTGTGTCTCAACAGCCCAAGACCGGATTGCAGACTCTGATGTGTCATCTCTACTTTCCTAACATTACATTAACATCAAATTATATTTTACAGGAACACACTGAGTGACATTAAATGTTCCCGTCTCATGCGAGATCTACAAATTCACAAGCAGACATCCACGTCCACGAGCCTGTGTCGTTTATCACACGTGGAATAAAACCACAGCATGTCGAGGGCACACAGCAGCAATCCTCAATATGAAATAAATCGGGATGTTTGATTTCTCTCTAATGCCAGTGCTAAAGGGAGAGCCGTAAAGTGCTCCACACTTAGCACACCCTGGATTCCCCAAAGCAGCTTTCTTCACTAAGCTCACAAGAAATGCATTGAACCTGCTGTCCATTGATCAGAAAGCAGCAGCCTTTGTCTCATTTAAATCCATCCACCTTGGGGTTAATCCTAACCACAGATCAACGGTTCACAGGAATGGGTTTAAAACGATAAATACCTGAATCTGTGCTTTTTAAAATACGTCCGTGTTGTGTGTGGGTGAAACTGAAAAACATGAACAGATTTATACATAACATGAAAACTTTTGCAATCTTATCTGTACCTGCTGCTAGATTAAATAGTTTAACTCCCTCTCGTCCCTAAACCATGGGAACCCTCCATGTATGTGACATCCATTTAATGGGGCCTGCCTCTTCAGCTCCTCTGTCAGGCTCCCTGGGGGATGCCGTAAACCTCCCTAAGAGGGCTCTTCTGCTTTAAAGTGACTCTTTTGTTCTTAGTGAAGTGGTGAATAAAACCCAGACAGATGACTGACAAAACCAGCCCAAAGATGGAGACACAGAGTCATCGAGTAGGTTCTGAGGGAAAACACGTGGAGAAAAGCACAGCTACCGGGACTGAATTGGGAGAGAATGAGGAGGCCGACCGCAGTGGTAGGGATGAGTAGGGGATACACCTATTAGCAATTCAGCCCCCTTCAAAAGCCAGAGCAGAGCTGTGAGCCACATTCATGTGGAACTGGGCTGGGGCACACGCACACACGCTCATTAATCCTGTCTTTGGGGCTGGTTTTAGTGGTGTATCAGTAAACACACTAGAGGGCAAAATGGCAGCGCCCCTTGGGTAAGGCCACCCCTGAAAGAGTGTGTGTGCACGTTTGCTGTCGATGTGAAACGCAAAGGCCTGGCGCATAGGTAGCGTCACCACTACAAAACTTGTTGTAGTACATTTCTACGTGAACATCGCACGCGTTCGGCTGCGGTGTGGATGTCTTGGAGCCGTCCATTCCGCTGACAGATAAAAGCCTGGCGCCCAAGGGACTGGAACGGCTGCTTCCTCCATGCTGCTGGTACACAGCTCGGCCTCTCTCCTTCCCTCAGAACCTCATCCTCCCGTTAGCTTTTACTCTTTACCTCCCTCCGTCTCTCCCTCCCTGCTCCCAGCCAACTCATCGCTCATTGCACTACAAAGCGCTTGAGCCAGGGATGCAGCATCAGAGCATTGCCTCAGATGTGCATGGGGTTTTTTTTTGCCTTTGCCGTGTCTCCTTCCCCATCCTCGCCCCCCCATCCCATCTTTTTTTCTAAACACTGTAAAGCAGAGTCAGGAACCGAACACCAGGGAGGGGAAAAGTGAAGGAAATAGAAGGCACAGTTTCCAGCACAAAAAGCATCTGAAATAATTGCACCTGCAGTTTACAGCTCCATCAGTTGTGCTAATTCATTTCTCTACAGGAATCCGTCTGGTGCAACAACATAGATAGTGATTCCTACCAATTAACTATGCAGTTAGCGTGTCCCTGCACTTAAACCCACTACTAAAAAGTTGTTTACAGATTTTTTTTACATTTACATTATTTTTCTAGAGAACTAGCAACTGGAATTACCTGGAATTTACAATACAGAAACAGCACCTTAAATGAATTGTTGTTTTTAAAATCATTTTAATTTAAATGGACTTTTTTGGTTTTAGAGGAACTTTACAGTTTTGATCCAGAGCTCTCGCTCTTTGTTGTACCAGTGAGACGTCAGATCGCAGACACACACCGTTTTCAGGACTTGTGATGTTTGGTTTTCTCTAACAATGTCAAAATTAACAAAAGCTTTATAGCACAAATGGTTCATATAGACTAATAATAATGGCAAATGATTAGCATCAGCTATCAATGAAATTAATATATGTCAATGTTGTGTTAGGTGTCCAAAAACTGTGTGACACACAAATCAGCAACAGCAAAATGTGGTTTCGGCTCAACAATAGGTTATTAAAGGCATATTTACGCATAAAGCATGGTGGACTAATTCTTTTCAGATTTCCAACCCACCTGAACTCATCAAGGTTGGTTGTGACAGTTTTTTATGCCATTAAAAATAAAAACGAAAGAGGGCTTGAGCCAGAGGACGTGTGTCCAGCGTGGATCTCTAAGCGGCACCGTAATGGCCACAGAGAAACCGAAACCTTGCTAATTAAGCGAGTCTCCATTTCAACCCAGTGGAGCAGGTTGGCTAATTAAATGACTAGCCGCCCGTGTCTGCCAACTATTGCATTTACAGCGTGCTGGGGGGGTCAATTTAATTTGCTTGAGTCGAACTAACCGGCAACTTGAGGCAACGGCTCCAAAGCCTCTTCCCACACACGGTATTCAGTGTTGTGAGCTTATGTGCAGCTTGCTATAGCAGACCTTTTAGTGTGTGCGTTCCTTTTCTAAACGTTTGTGTCCATGAAGAGTTTGTCGTAATAAAAAGGAGGAGGATTGAACCAGTGCATAACCAAGCAGAGCCTGTGTGTCTTCCTAACAATATAACCTTTTTGCCGTTACACTGAAACGCTACTGAACTAGGTTTTCGCTGTAACTCTGTAAAAGAAAGTTCAGTGATTGTTGTTTGAAGTTTGAAACCTGTGATTTTACTGAACTATTAAAACCCAGCGACACCAGAGCACAACGCAGTTCTGTGGCCACTGATGCCAGGGTGTGGTGACGGTGGTTTCAGCCCGCCGGCGGGGCGTCCAGCTTCTCACCATAAAGTGAACAACGAAAACCGACATCAGAGAAGTCAACGGAGCAACTTGTAAAATAAAAAAGCAACCCAGCAATGTCACTTATACTAGACCAAAACCTGCGGCAGACGTTAGCATCATCCAATGCCTTGAGTCTGGGAGCGAAGACCTAGTCGCCAATTATACTATTTAAACATTCTCAAAATTGCTGGAGGGCACTCATGGAAACCTCTCCGTTCAATAAGACACAGCAGACGTAAAAGAGCCTCTGACTGGACCTTCTTTATCTCCCGCTCGCTCCTTTGACCAGGGTCTCCTCCGGCCTGTCAACCATCGAGTGCTGTGGTTCTGAAATAACAAGACCCCCTTTTGTCCAAACAGCACCAAGGCCAAGAAAGAGGGAGAGTCACCACCATGCAAATTCTCACAGCCTCCCCACCACCCTGCTACACCTACCCGAGAGGCTCCAAGTCTAGGCTTGCGATGTTTGCTCTCCCTCTCCACCAGACAGGATATAATGCTTTCCACATGTGAGAGGAAAAAGACGGGAGGGAACTGGGTTGGAGGAGAGCAGAAGGGAACACAAACTGTGGCCAAGTAGAGAGGGATCGAATGAGTAGGAACGACGGCAAGACCGTTGTGTGATGGAAACGTCTTTCTAGCTCAAGCCTACTACTAGTGTGTCTGGCTTTCAGTGGGCAGTAGCTGGTCCTACCAACCTGCCTGCGGTTTGTTTACTGCCTGCCGTGGCAGATGGCCGGACAACCCGAGCCCGGTTCTGCAGGAGGATAAAGGGTCCTAGTGCTGCTCATGTGGGAATTGTTGGTTTTTACACAAAGTTGTATTGATCATTTCTATTGCTGTTATGCCATTAACAGAGAGAACATGAAGCAAATGAGAAATAATTCAGCAGACTGGCGACAGAAAATGTGTCCGCCCCGCTCTCTGAAGGTCAGAGCCCGAGGTCGTTGGAGTATCGAGGGCGAGTATTCTCCTCCAAGCACAAAACAGGGAGTGTGAATGTGGTACGAGGCACTGGGCACAAGTCATTACCTCCGCTTTGATGTCAAAGCAGGGGAGTCATTAAAACGAGGCCTCAGGCCACAGGGCCGTGCTCTAATCACACTTGACTAATTAGACATAAAATGGCAGCATTTCTAATTTTGGTAAATGTTTACAGGCCGTTTTAAAGTCCAGTGCAACACTCATAAAATCTAGTGTATTTTTTTAATAGCCACTACAAAGTTCTAATAAGAACTCAAACGGATTTTGGCTTGAAAGCACTCACAACTGAAGCTGCGCCGGGCCAGCGGTGCATCATGGGAGTAGCACGTTGTTGTTAAAGTGGAGCCAAATGTGAAAACGTTCCAAAGACAGATCAAAGCCGCATACCTGAGCACCTCCATTAAGCTGATAAAATCTCAAACCGAGGACGAAAACTACATCTCACAAACGGGTTCAACAGAAGAATGCAGGGTAATGAGAACGCGCTGTGATTCTGGAGCTTAGCTGCTTCTCATACGATAGACTCCTAAATGATGGCATTTGTGTTTAATGTGAGAAGGCTGAAAAGCCACAGGATGCTTTTAACGAAGTTATCAGCAGCAGAGGACTCGGCCTATTAAAACCTGTCTGCTTTATTAGATTACTGAATTGTGTACGTTTTAGGGGTCTTCAGAGCCTTAATCTGATGTGATAATGCACAGAAAGCTCCTTCTAAAGCGAGGGAGCAGTTGGGAGCTAAATTAGCAGATTCTACAGAAATGGACAATGTTTGCTGCAGCTAACCCATGAAGTTGAGGACTAACTTCTTAACATGTTGATTATAGGATGGACGGATGTCAAGACAAGCTGGGGTCGTGTCCGCTCAACATTCTGCTTTACAGCTGGAGAACTACTGTGGATTACCTCTTTCACAGCTAACAACTTGTGACAAATAGCGTGACTGAAGCCAACAGGGCAGCACAGCAGTGGAAACCAAGTAAAATTATCCAAAACACTTAACCTACAGGCCCTTCAGGGCCCAAAGCCAGTCAGGCAGCAGCCTCTGGCACCACGAGTCCCAGTCACACCCTGGTGGTATCGCCTGCCAAGGCCAAAACGTCACAGTGACTGTTTTAGCTGGGCTGCGAGAAAAAAAACGACCGGAGACTGTGAAAGAACCAAGACCGATAATCTGTGAGTTGGGGTCAAACAAAGAGCAGAGAGAAAGAGACACGGTGCGAAGGGCTCATCACCAGGCGCCGATAAATTTAAAATGCTGATATATGCTTCCTGCCAAGAGAGTCCCTTTCTCAGCCAAGTGAAGGGATGTTCACATGGGGCGCCGCAACTGTCTGCCCGGGATTATCTTCACATTCCTCTGCGATGGACTCATCTCTAAGGCTTTTACTCGTCTTTAACAACCATCAGCGCATACTGTAGGTGGAAAGAAGCACATTACAGAGAACACAAAAAAAGTTTAGACGAGAAAGATGGTGAAGCCATAAGGAAGCGTATAACACACAGGACAGGGGGGGGGGCAGCAGTGGTCTCTGTCTCAGGTTTCCCAGCGTGACGTGAGCTCATGTCTGGTCACTGTTAGGGGTCTTCCTACAGACAGGCTGCTTCGCGTCTTAGGGCTGTTACATGCACTGATTAACAGGCCTGGGTCGCGCCGTAGAGGCCTCACACTACACGCGACACTGGCTCTTCCCCTTCGCCGAGTTAAGTCTGGCACAAGCTGATCCTGATTTACGGGACATCTGAACACGGTTGTAGTAGCTTTTCATAAGGTGACCAAAGCAAGAGCAAATACCTTTGCAGCCCCATGTATCAACTCACACCCGCAGTGGACCCCTATTACATTACAGCTTTAAAGAGGTGCTGGAGATGTTGGAGGATTTAGTCTGTGATGGCTTTGACCTCACCCTTCCGGAGAATATATACAGTATGTACAGTATTATGGGATGGACAACACTTTCAGTATGTCGCAGTATGATTCATCACCCAAAAAACTAGAAGACATTTATGAATGAGGTATTTACTGCTGCATATTGTAGCGATATGGGTTCAGTTGTTATTTAATAAAGGGCCCGGACTGTAACCGTCTGACTACGCCCCCACTCAGATGGAGTTACACCCATCCAGTATTTTCTAGATCGCAGTCCAGCCCCGTGCAGGCGTTTCCGTATTAACATAACTCAAACATCAGTTTGAGAGAGAGTCCTACACCCAGACACGTTTCTGCCTGACTAACAGTATAAACTAACAACGATGGATTTGCAGGTAGGTGGATTTAGGTTTACTTTGATACAACACAGCATTTTCCAGCAGTAGGATCCAGCCATGCAGGCATTAACTGTGAAAAGCTCTTTGATATAAAAGAGAGTTTATGTGTCATAGTGTAATGCAGCACAGAAATAGTCCTGACATGAGACGATTAACTAGATGCAGCATTTGTGTTGGCTACCCGGCGTCCTGAGGGAGGCAACCTGGCGGCTGTGGCAAGGAAGAAAAACATCGGCCCAAGGTTTACTTAATTCGAAAATACACACACACGCATGCATCACCATACAAACTCACACAAATGTGACATGAACATGAACAAACAGGATACCACAATGCCAACCCCAACCCTACACATCATCACACAAATGTCCTCTTTTCTGTGCTAACGTGCCGTCGAGTAAGTCACAAATACGGTCTATGTGGAAGCTGCCTCCGACAACAGAACTGCTGGAAGGAGGCACAAAAGGTGCAAAGGAACAAAAGAAGTACAAAAAAGAGGAATGGAGTAAATCAGTAATAAAAGACATCATCAAATAATGAAACCTTTTCATGAACCCCCACGATGAAAAGAGATTCAGTCTATCTTCCATCTATAAAAGGCAGATAACAAGGAGAAATATAGTTTGGAGGATGAAGGTCTCTAGAGATGAAAGTCCAGGATGCAGAAAGACAAGAGAAACAAAAACACACCAGAGAAATGAACCTGCTGATTTTGGCTCAGGTGAAGCACAAGCTGTCGTATTTAGGCTTTAGTAGAAGAGTACAACAAGAATAACGCTGCCTAGTGCCCAACACAACAAAACTAGGACGCTACCAGCACCAGGAAACACAATCTGGGACAAACGGACTCGTTCATGCAGAACGTGTGACAATCAACTATCTGAACCAGCTGAAAGTTCACTTCTTTAAACAACATTCACTGCGTTTTATTTAAGGCTATGGGCAACAAGCCGTTTCTCTGCTTCTAGCCTAAAACTAGAAAACAAAGCCACTTTGTTTCATCCTTTTGTTAGGTTTTCCTGGATTCAGCCTGAATGTATTAAGCATTCGTCAAGTGTATAGGCCTCATGGTAATTCAAACAATTATGAATGACAGGGCCAGATGACTTTCCTGTGTGTCTATGCGTCTTACATAATGCAAACTCAAACTAAATCAAACAAGGCATCACCCTGCTTTAATGACACCGAAGCCACAAGCCCACACTGAAGCCCAGCACCAGAGAATAATAAGTGTTCTCTTCCCTCAAGACTTTTCAAGGATGGTGTCGACTGCTTGGTAAAGCATGGAGCAAAATAAAAACATGCAGTACTGTAGGAGCGTCTGGGTAAAGATACTATAGGCTTGAATTTATAGCACAAATAATATAGTTCATCATCATCATTTACATGCAAGCAAATCTCACACACACACACACACACACAGGTTGTGTTTCACACACGTCAAGTTGAGCTCTTAGACAGCAGGCATGCCTGCAGTACGCGAGACGTCAGCTGAATATGCATCAGTTTTTTTCCTCCCCTATGCTGTCTAAACATCGGAAAGCTCTCCCATTCAGATTCATGAGTCAATCAGTGCTGTGTGCAGAAGCTCCAGTGTGAGTGCTTTCAAAAGACGGGCAGAGAGAGAGAGAGGGAGGGAGAGAGGGAGCGGGTTCCCCAAGGACAGTCACATGTTTCTGGTATGTAAATGATCACTGGCTCTGCTGTTGTGGTGTTGGAGATGGAAAGAGCGATGTTTCTGCTGATGATGCGTGGAGAAGACACATGACAGCTCCTCTCAAAGAAGACTCTTCTATTTGGCTTCCCGCTGTAGCGGGTCAATCAACCCGCTCGGCTTGGGACCTCATTATTTTTTACTTTTTTGTGGTGTTGTGTGAAAATGTACACACAGCACTCTAGTTCTGGCTTTTGGGTGTCCATAGCAGTGTGCCTAACAAAACACACCATTCATCTATTGCATTATTTATTTTGATTGAAATGTGGCAGAAAAACACTCATTGGTACAATCAGAGTTTTCTGGTGCCTGAGTGAAATAAATGGTCAAAAGCATCAAAATCCAAATAACACAGTCTTGTTTACATTAATGGACAAATATAGTCCCTAAAAAACATGAAAGCCATTTAACAGAACATGTTAGCGTTATGGGATATTGTTCTTTAATTGAAATTTTTTAGTTCGACACAATTTGATCCACACACACACACACACACCCACGGTTCCTGTTCCCACAGAGCTCAGTATCAGTCTCAGAGCCCTTTCACACATGGGCTCAGTAACACTGATGGATTAACGTTTCCGGAGAAGGTAAGGGATCTGGCTCGTTCACACGATCGTCAACTGCACCCTTCTTGAAAACAGAGCAGGTTTAAAGGCTGCAGCACGCTTCAAACTTCAGGGCTGCTCTCAGTGTGACACAGCGTGAAATATCAGCAGGCTGGGGAGCTCAGCAGTCAAACGCAAGCCTTATTGCTAAAATGTTCTGTAGCTGTTGCACGTTTTGATACCACGAATGATTAACGCTTGTGGTGATCTGTGCTGCTTTTTTATTTAATGGTCGTACCGTAGGTTTATCAGCATGCCAGTCGAGACTTCCCCCAGAAAATGTTACGTTTACTTATGTCGTCATGCTTCCGCTCGTGGCTTCTCCAACTTCGTAGCGTGTATTTACATATTTTAAAAAAAACGCTTTGTACAATGCAAGGGGACAAGCTGCATGTGTGGACAGGATTTGTCTCTTTTTCAGCCGCCAAGAGAAGCCAGCAGACACCACCGGCTGGCTGGCGCTGCCAACGCCTGGGCTAGACACACTACAAACCACTGGCATGGCACCAGCCAGCCAAACCTGGCAACGAGCAGGCTTTCTGGAAATTAGAAACAAAAAGAAGAGGGCTGGGGCGATTTAAGTTTGGAAGAATGGCGGATCAGACTGGAGCGAGTTAACTGGGCCTCTGCTGGAGAAGAACACACCAAATGGATGCTTGAGTGTTGCGACAGACCTGCGTCCCATACCACCGGCTAAACATTAGAGCTGCGCCATGCGTCCGCAGGCCAGCGTGGATGTGCAAACACAACGACAAAGCGGTGGGAACTTCCTGAACTAACAGCTCAAACACGGATATTTTAGACAATCATCAGTCATCTTAAATATATCTGCATCTCTAATGTGATGACCTCATTATTTCTACTGGGACAAATTAATTGTGACGTGAGAGAAGGAGAAAACACCCATTTGAGCCCAAAACACTAAAGCCTGTTTTTCCTCTTCCATTACTTCCAAGTCAGCGCAGATCAAATAAGCCACTTATTTGGCAGGCGCATAGACACCGATAGCTAAACACAGCTGCAGTTGCTCCTCACGTGCTACATTATGGACGTAGCTGTTTATGTGAGGTGTGTGTGGGCGACGGCGTAAGACTGTTTACAACCATTTTCAACATTGTAAGTGTTGCTGCCGTCTTCCCATTTCTCACCTCACACTCAAAGCCTCGACACTCCTCCTCGCCTCCTAATTAGCAAACTGTCTCGCATTTTTCCCCGTTGCCATTCTCTCTGCGAGAAACATAGGGAAAAAAACTAAACGGCGCATCTGTTCTCATCGTCCAACCAGAGGCAGAAAGCCCAAAGTTCATCTCATTAGCCCAGGTCACTTCCCGACTCATCTTCAAAGGCAGCGAACCAGCAGAAGACCAAAGGCACAAGACATGGCTTCACACAGCACCACCCACAGACACAATTACACCGAGAAGCAGGAACGCAAGACGAAGAAGGTGAAGATGAGCGACAGCGGAAGCAAAGTGCAGACTGCAAGTCGTCAGATGGCTACAAAGGCAAACCAGAAGAAGCAGGACAGAAAATGATACCAAAACCATCATCTCTACAGTTTGAAACAGCACAACTCACAGGTTTCATTAAGCTCGAGTTAGAAGCACAATATTCAGATTTCTCCAGCAATAAGAGAAGAAATAACAGCTTCTCGACAAGCATGTGCAAATACTGTCACTGCCATTCAAGGGAAACAACAAAAAGGAAATCAAATAAATAATGTAAAAAGTCGTTTTTACATTTCTGTTTGTGTGTGGATTAAACAAAAGCAACACATTGGTGTTAATTAGTGAACTTTAGAGCCAGTTGAGCTCACCTTTAAAATAATACAGATTTGTTGTATGAATGGCAGTGAGGACAGAAATCCCACAGACTCAGTTGACCTCTATGACCTTGTGACCCCTGCGTAATATCTCAGCAGCAGCACCTCTGAGACTGCTCGGGTACCGCTTGTTTGCACGACTCCACATATTCAGAACTTCTTGTTTGTTTGTGGGCTTCTGCTCCTCTTTCCTTCATGCCCCCTAGACCTCATTTATTATTCTCCCTTCTACTCTGCCATGGGGAAGAAACCCGGAGCCTACTGGTGCATTCGCAAAGTCACATCCTCACCCCCCAAACAACAAACAATACACAAACAAATATTACACAGGCATAAAAGCACAGACAACGATATTTTAGACAACTTTGGAACAAAGCACTAAACGGTATTTAAGCAACTGTAACTGAAACTAACCCAAGACAGGGACAAAGGGAAAGAGGTATAAACAGAAAACTAGAAAAGAGGCCTGAAAAACAGTCTGATGTGCTTCTCCACAGTAGGAGCTTCAACCCTCCACTCATAGAGAATGCAAAGCCTCTTCTGCAACAGTGTGTGTGCGCATACTGAGGGGGATGGGGACCAAACCAATGCATGGTGTCTGGGGGAGGGAGCTGGTCCCCAGTCTCTTAGCCCTCCCAAATGGGTATTTTGTTCACTGCTCCTTTGCCTTCACCACAAGCCCCCACCCTGCCCTTCCCCTCTTTCAGGGAGAGTTCATTTTGAGTCCTGTCCATTGTGGCAACTGAAGGGACCAACTTGCTAAGGGGTGGCCTGGGGTCTCTTGGCTCACAATGCCAGGTCAGCCCTGTTGGAGCTAACCAAGTAACACTGGCAGGAATCTGGAGGGGGGTGGGGGTTGGGGGGGGGGGCAAAGGCTGGATCACCAATAAAGATCCCTTTCTATTTTGCATTGAGTGCATTTGTCATTGCATTGTGTGTGTGAGTGTGTGTGTGTGTGTGTGTGTGTGAGAGAGGCTGTGCAGAATGATGGTGAATGGGAAATTTTCTTAAAAAAAAAAAACAAGAGTGAGCTGATTAAACACAGCCAGTTAATTAGTTCTCCTCCTTATTAAGCAGAGGACAGACTTGCACTAAAAGCCTGGAGGGCTACTCTGTACGAAGACGCACAAAGCTGAGCTCAAGTCACAGACAATTTGTCCTGAAAACACCAACGGCTGACAGAACATTAAGCTATTCTGATAATTGATTAATCGCAAAACTAATTAATTATGCAAAATTCCAAGAATTAAAAAGTCGATGTCGATGATACAGGCCACTATTTATTTACCTCTGTTGGGTGCCAACATGTGACGGTATAACTAAGGCTGCATTATTCCATCATTTACAGAAACCTTCTGTCCAATTTCTGCAAAGCTGCATCTAATCTGAAGACCACGTTTAACAACACTGCACTTAGACATCGAAAGGTTGAGGCCAGATTTCAACAGGACTCTGACATTTCACGGCCGGTTAGTGTGACACGCAAGCAGAAGATAAAGAGCAGATACAAAAAGAAAATCCGAGGAGCCTGCAAGACCAATTTCAGCCAAGGCCAAACATAAAGAGTCCATCTTCAACGGAGAAATGTGGGAAACGCATCAAAACGCGGTCGGTTAAATGAACGGGCCGCGACAGTACAGACAGATTTAAACCACAACAGCTGGTGCAGACGGAGAAGAACATCAGTTTCATGCTCCATCCCAACCACAGTGCAGCCAAGAGACAGCGCACCAGCCTGTACGTTTAAAAAGAGAAAATAAGGACTGGCCTGATACGCCGCGTCAATCAAACGCTCTGCAGACAGGTTCCTGGAAAATGCACTTGTCCGTTTAACAGGCTGCCAGCACAAAAGTTAAATTTCAGTGTTGTCTGTGTTTCCAGATTTAACCCATGCCTCCATTTTGAGTCTGGTCTAGAGCAGCACCTAGTCTAAGGTTCACTAAGTCATACGAATGTCTCCAAAAAACGTTGAGCGACTGGGTGAAATTCAGAAGGCTTCATCTTCTGGAAACCTCGAATGTCTGTGTCTTATAGACACAAAATAACAGGGTTCTTGCAATCAAACTTGAACATTTTTGTAAATATATTTGTTTTTGTTCAATCCAGAACCAAGGTTATCATGTGACAGCACCTCAGGCTTTGTAGGTACATCCACGTTTACTGGGGACACAATGTCTGGCATGTCTTAAATTTAGGGGCTCTTTGCAAGGCAGTTGGAGACAGAGGGTGTCTGAGCCTCTCAGTGCCTGGATTTGGGCCAAAACATACAAGCGGTTCGACATTTAATAAAAACATGCCTGTTGCTCTTTTCTCTCCTGCACTGTGATGCAAGATAAAAGTAATAGTCGAGAGAACTGAGCCGTTTCCCCGGGTGTTGGACAGGCCAAGAATTTTTAGGACTGATATGAAAGTGATTCCAGGTTTTAAAACACTGCAGATAATAACAGAGGGACGTTGCAGCTGTTGGCAGAGACTTTTTTTTTTACCGTATTGACAGACAATAACACAACTAATGTAGAATAATCTAAATTTTAGCTGGGAAACAACAATAATGCTGAATTTAAATTCAGCCAGGAAATAAGTGAAAAAGAAAAACACCAAGCTTAACAGCAAAATTGTGTAACTTGTAGTTCTGCAGTATTAATGTAACAGTCCGTCCGTCCAGTTACAATGGAAAAGGAGCAGATGACGGCTCAGCACCGCCTCAAAGGGCTCATAACCCGCTGACGAGCGTCACGATTTATGGTTGCACTAAAAACGAAGAGTGGTGCCGTCACTGCGTGGTGCACACGGCCGCCTAATGCGAAGCACCTGTAGCGCTGTCGATTCAAACGTGATCACACAGAAGAGAAAGAAGCGGAGAGAAGAACAACAAACCACAGACAGACGTGGAGACGGGAAAAATGTTGGTAGGAACTGTTTAACCACATCAGCTGAAACAGGGAAAGGAGGAAAACTAAAGCTTGATCCCAGGCAGGGTTTACAGCTGGTTACCAACATCCTACCGAGTGTAACTAATGACACACGGTGTCCACCAAGCTGTACGTTCCCATTCTAGCTGGGAACTGTTAAAGACCGATGGTTACATTATGTAACCTGTGTGCCCTGAGGGAAGGGCAACAAAAAGAGCAGCATTCCCACCCAACAAGACAAGCCCAGGAATGTGCTTAGAAATAGACTTGACAACAAACGTAATGTGCCCTTCAGGTGACTGTTAAAGCAGAGAAAAATGTTATGCGCCTCCTTCCTTCAAGCTTCAGTTAAAGCCCAACCTTCAGCAGAACTAAGAAAAAATAAAGCTTTGACGTCAAAATAGATAACGAACAAAAATGCTAATTGTCCAACGTGTAGCAGAAAGCCAGAGAGGCTCAGCGTAACCTTGACCGCCAGAGCACACGGGCGAGGAGGCAACGCAGTAAGACGAAGAGGCTTTGAAGCCGCACTGCTGGGAACCTGGCAGGAATTCTGATGTCCCACTGAATATCCTCCCCATCTGCCTTCGTCTGCAACTGCTTCCGTTTAATGTGAAGAAAAACGGAAAACGGAGAACTGAAGAGTGACATGAGACGCGTCAAATAAAGACATTTAAAATTTACCGACTGGCCTAATCGAGCCATCTCCAACTCGAAGAAGCCAACACACAAAGAATCTGGACTCGGCCCCTGGACTGAACCCAAACCAGAGAATCACAGCCTTATGCCACTAATGGAGCATCTCAATGTTCTGGACAAACGTCCACTGTCCTTAAATGCCAATATTCAATTATGGAGTGAAGGAAACACACGTCTCTGTGGACCAAGGCTCCTAAAACAGGTAGGAGGTTTCTTTTGTACACAGTCAACCAAAATCAGTTTTTAGCAGCAATGGCCCTTTCTTAACATGGAAAAAGGGAAAAGGAGGTTTTATTCCACATTCAGATCTTAATCCAAAATTAGCCTGTACAAGCTGCAGCAAATCTAACATGAATTGTTCATTACCGTCTTATAAATCATTCAGAAAACTTATGAAATATAGTCTCAGCAAGTGAAATACTGAGCGAGTTATATATCGAGTGTCTGCAAGGTCTGAGAGGCAAAGCCAGGTTCTCAATAAATCAAAGATACAACAAAGGGGAGAGCCACACCAAGACTGTTTAAAGTAAATAAGGTTTTAAAGTCAGTGTGTGTAAATTATGCAAAGGGCAGTGAAACAGAATACAAATCATTGGCGCAAACAGCTGGATGTAAATGAAGGCAGAGGAATGAAGTGACCTAAGCAAACGTGCAGAAAGCTGCAGGTAACTGATATTTCCATTCATCTAGTTTACTTGTGCTTCCTGAAAATATAAATTACAACATAAACCCCAAAACGTTTCATATAACAGCTTTGAAAAGTGGATCTGTCAACTTGAAGAGAGTGTGAACTGTACACCCCTGCGTCCCATGATAACCAGCAACTGAATGACTGAATGAACAAGGTTGACCCAGTGACTCAGAAGCAGCGACTAGGAAAGCCTCAAATTACACATCTGCCAGAGAATGAGGGGTGGAGTGGTGAGGAGTAGGGTTACATTTCAAATGGAGATGCTGGATAAGAAAACCCTCAGATGTTGTCCACGTGTGAACGCTGGTGCATCGGTGCCCAAGAGGAAAAAAGTGACTTACACAAAATAAATGTGACTCGTGTGACTCCAGAAGTCAGTAGTTGGATCAGCAACAGCTTTTAAAAAAAATTCACAGCACTGAAAAGGGGAAAATACCAAAGCGACAGAAAGATAAAGTGAATTCAGCTCAGGCACCTGCAGACTACAACTCAAGCCACATCTGAGCACCAGAGCAGGTGTCCACACACGGCCGACAGGCTGCTGCAGTTGTTTCCGCTGTTTTTACTGGATGCAACAGCCTCCTCACATATTCATGAACCGACGAGCTTCAATCAAACTCACATTAGCTTCACGCCAAGTAAGATTTTCACAGCTTGTCCCTGTGCAACACAGGGAACAATCCTGGATGCATAGTTTCATTTCACAGGTCTATATAAAATAGGAAAGACTCGTGAAATATAAAACTAAAAGGACAAACTAATTTTAATCCTTCCAGTGATTTATTTAGTCTCGTAAAAGAAACACGAGAACGTGGGTAAATAACTGATGCTCATTATAGAAAAGTACAGAATTAAAAAAAGAAAATCTGCAGAGAAACGAGGAAGGTGAAAAGCAGGAACCGAGCACAAACTGGAGCTCGGGGAGGGATGAACGGTGACAAAGGCAGATGCAGGAGGATCAGAGGAAGCCCTCAAAGCAGACTCCCAGAGGTGGGATGAAGGAAGCTCAGTCTGGAAGCAGAGAAGATGAAACGCCATTTGGGGCCCGGGGCCCCCCGCTGCCTCGCTTCTGTGTTCAGGGCCTGCGAGCTGCTCGGCCTCTGAAGTGCTAAACATCCCCCTCACACCCTGCACTGCACCCCGCACCTCCTGCCATTTGGTGAGTCAATGCTGCTCCACGAGGACGGACACGGCAAGTTAGTGCTTTTACTTTGCCTTCATACTATACTCAAAACTAATTAGAGCTACCACAAATTATTATCGCCTTTATGGCCAATAAAATGTCAGAGGCTACACAGCCAGGGTGTATTTTCATATATGTATAACCGCAGCTGACGATGTTTGTGTGAATCAGTAGCGTGACGATGGGTTCGTGTATAATAAGGAATGGTTTTCCCAAATCATTAAAATGCCTACTATCACTACTCCTACATGCAGAGAACACACTCGCAACCACAAAGCCTCTCAGTTCTCACAAAAACATGTCAACTGGGGGTGAAGTAAGGTGCAATAGATGAATAATCTGCCAAGCAACACCGTGTCAAGTAAAAAGAAAAAGATCTCTGGCTGCGGTTTCTCAGATTCAGGGTTTGGCAGCTAAGTTTAAAGCGGTTGGTGGATGAATATTTTCTAAAGTAAGTAATTTGTGAATGGTTTAAAATTCAAAATACTGCAGCAATGACACAGCTAAAAGATAAATAGGTAAAAGAAAGGCAGTTAAAGGCTTCAACAATGAAATGTGGCTCCACTGGAGAAGATAACTGTGGTTGTGATTTAGACAAGATCTGATGTATCGACTGCATTTACTCAGGAACAGTAAAAAAAGGTAAATTCCTCATTGATGTGTCTGTGGCAACTGATTTGCTCCTTTTATTTGGCGTTGAGCAGAATATTATCTGACACACGCTCAGGTTGTTGAGAAGGACCAGTGACAGTAGTGGGTCCACCTTTCTAACCCGAACACACATCACAGCTGAGTGAAACTGGGCGATGGCATAAATGGGCATAAATGAACATGCCGTGAAACGTCGCTCTGCACGTGACCAGGCTTCACCTTCTGCCCTTTACTAACAGACACGAGACGTTTAATTACCGTAATCTCGAGTAAAATGTGCCTAATTATACAAACTAAACAGGGAATAGTGGGGGTGGGACACAAGCGACCCACGGCACCAAAGCTCCAGCGCCGACGTCCCAGATAAATGCGTCTTCAACTTCAAAGAGCCTGTTGTTGCACTGCAGCACTGAGGGGGCTCCGCTGGCAGCTTTGTGCGACGTTTCTGTCAAAGTTTCCCTCTGCGATTATCAATTATTCTGCTTTTTAGGCCTATGCTCGAGATCTCTGAACCCGCCACGGCTCCAAATGGCAAACACGTCACAAAAACCCCTGAAGACATCAAAGAACCGCCTCTCTCCCATTTACCTGCATCGTAAAGACTCCCAGCTCCTGAGAGGACAGCTTTTTCATCTGATCGGCCAGAACTTGCGCTTCTTCCAAGATTGAAAACTCCGTTTCAGCTTCGCAATATCCACAAGAAAGCGCGGAGCAGATCAACGCGAGGCTCCACGAAAACGCCAGCAACCCCCCGTGAAACTGAAGGTGTTTATCCCGGAAAGTAGCGCGCGTCTTCGGCGTCCAAGCCGCGGGTCTCGTCGCAGTCCGCTCCACCATGACGGCAGTGGGTCTGCAGGCTGGAGAAACGCGGAGTACGAGCTGGTGACGGCAACAAAAAAAACTTCAAGGGAAACTACTTTTACAACTTTGCAGGATAAAGTACATGCGCCCTTTCTCTGCGGTCTCCAAAATGTTCCGAAGCGCAAACCATCGCAGCGCCCTGAGGTCCCTTAAGCGAGGAAAACACATCCGTGCGTAAGCGACGGCACCGTTTTCATTTTTTTTGCTAATCGCGTTGTCGGTGCTCCGTCTTCGACCCGTCGCTCCAACTCCTGGAAGTCTGGCAAACTCCGTGTGAGTCGGAGATTCACCACAATGGGGGTGAAAGTGGGAGGCGTGGAAACGCAGAGAGTCCCACCGGCGCCTGGATTTCTGCACGAGTGGATCAGGGCTTCGTGGTGCTTTCACTGCTGCTGGGAAACAGCCGATGTTAAAAACGGCCCGTATGGCGCCGCTTTAAGTGGCGTCTGGAGGCACAAACACGGTGCAGGGCCGTAGAAGGGATGTGAGAAATGAGTGTCCACCCCGCTTTTCCATAGGAGTCGGAACAGACATTTAAATGTGTCTCCATATTTGTATCGATTGTCTGCAATTTCACTGTTGTGTTTATCGGATATGATAAAACAATGTCTGCTACAGTAGTAGGTAGTAGTAGTATTGTGTAATGTTAACCACAAACCATTAGAGGCCTACACCATCACACCAATCATTTGTATGAGTATTAATTAACATTTATAATAAATCCTGGATTTTCCTTTCCTTTCAAACACACACATTCTCTGCTAAATCTTTTAAACACAATTGTGCTTATTAAAAATAGGTCGAGTTGAGTAGACTGCTCTACACATATAACCCCTCTCAGCGTAGCCATTTCCAGTAAAGCCTCCATATGTGTCCTGCAGACTGTGGTAACGCAAATAGCAGCATCTGGAAGAAAAGGAGAACACGAATACAATCTGTAGTGAGTGACTCCATTTCTGAATCCAGTCCTTGTTTTCGCCACTGCAGCGGTTTGACTCTGGCCAAGCGACTTTGAGAAAGAGCAGAGGCTGGTGTGACTTTAGGGCAATTTATCTTTACCTAACTGCAAAATAAAAATACAATTTGAATTAAAAAAGACAGATACCTCACTTGCTAAAATGCTTGTAGTTGTGCCAGGTGACGCTTGTAGTGAACAGCTCTCTAACCCCTCCAGCAGCTGACCTCTAATCAGTGTGCTCTCTCTTTAAGTCTTTCATTCATCGGGTTGCAAAGTGTATTTGATTTGCAGCTGCACAGCTGGCATCAGGAAATTGTGAACCAAGAGCATGAGGAAGCGAAGAAGGAGAGGAAGATAAAGAAGAGAAGAAGAAGAAGGTTCCTTATCAGTTACCAGTTGTAATATTTGCGAATCCACATGCCGACACTCACTCCACAATTTACGAAATTAATAGAGAATAGTTCACATATAATTCACAATGTCAAACCTACCTTCTGTGCTTAGCTGAGAGGCGTTAAATGTCTGGTTTAATGTGTCATCTAGACTAGAATCAACTTCCCAGCGTTTGATCCATCAGCTCCATGAGGTCAAATCAAGTTGCCAATCATTTACCACTAATGAAGTTATGAAGTGTATATGCAAGAATAACTGATATGAGACCCTGACAAGCTGCTGTTGTCTCCTATGCATTATCTGTGTGATCATTATTTTCATTTCTTCCTGGTGTGTCACTAACCAGAGAGTGGGTGCGCGTAAATATATCCTTTTAATGTTTGAGTCACTCTGTCAACGATGTTTAGTCATGGTTTTGATCAGTGTGAGGTTGGAGCAGCCTGCCCACCGCAGTCGCTCCACAAGGAGCCAAAATAACTTTCAAATGGGGAGATATTTCTGGTGTGTGGTGTTTACAGAAGTAAAAAAAACTACTTACGCTTGAATGGTAGAATTTTATTGTAATTGTAAGTAATACTATAATGTATCTATAGTATTTATTTCTGGCCTGCTTGTTTTATCGACTACTTTTTGTCACCACCTGTTTTTTGTTCACTTGACCTCTCGATTCTTGACTGAACACAGATGAGTTGTGACTGACGCGTGAGGCAGCTTTGGTGACTCGACTTCACTGCTCCCCTGAATGGGTCGTCTGTCTGCACTTGGCTGCCGACGCCGTCAGATGTTTGCACGGCTGTCAGACGCTTGTAGACACTTTCAAGCGCAAGGATGTGTCTTTAAGTGTGCACACCACATACAAGAGAAGAAACATGGCTTGTGTTGTTTCACTCTGTTCAACCAGTAAGTGTATGATTAAATTGTACTTATATTAATTGCATTGTATAAAATAGTTAAAGATCCTTCATCAAACATTAGCAAATATGCATAAAGTAACATAATTAGATCCAGGTCAAAATAAGTTAAAGGCCACACTTTGTTGTTTAAATGGTCGGTATCTCTCGTCTCCTCACAGCCACAGAGCTCATCTAAGCCCCAGTGGACGTGAGAAGTGTTTATGGGTTTGGAGGATTTGGAAACATGCTCAGCTCCTTGGGTTGGTACAGTACGCGTTCATGGTGCACTTAAATGTGTGGTGCTACAGCAGGTGCCTGGGTTCGTCCCACACGCTCTTATTAAAGTGGATCTTTAATTTTCACATTTATAAATGTGAAAGGCCACGATACAGTGCAGCTTTATCCAGGTTAAATGAATTATTTACTTGACCACAATTGTAGTGACTGTCAAGAGCTGATATGTTGTCGTTTGACTTCAAACAAGCCTAATCTGAGATTTTGGCTTGTAAAGTATGGCAGTATGGTAAAGCAGGTTTACGCCATATTCGAAACCAAAATACCAGTTTAACTCGCTCACATAGTTTTGTTCCCTTTATCTCTTGGATCATTTTCAGACTACAGCTCAGCCAAAGCGCTGCATGTGTGTAAAATAACTAATCCTGACTGGCACGCCTCTGCGCAGAGAGCGCTCCTAGTTTATTCACAGACAGATATTTCATGGCACAAGAAAGCAGTTAGGGGTCTTCATTAACAGAGGGGGGATTTGTTTTTTAGAGGATTACACCCATTTGCATTATTTTAATTACAGAGCAGACCCACACAACCACCTGGCTCAGGAAGATAAAGGGGGAGCAGGGAAAGTGAGGCTGATTAGTCCAGAATGCAGGATTTGTAAATGTAGTAGATGAAATGTGGGCTGAGGCCTTTCACATCTGGCAGAGGTGAAGGCTGGACCTGAAATCCGTGAGTTTGTAGAGCTCTTAATAGAAAATGAAGTTCTGTTGGAATAGATGCATGTAAAGTAGATCACGCTGCCACTGGGTTCCCTTACTGTGTAAATAAAGGTAAAGCCAAACGCAACCAACTTCCCACCGCAATAATTATAACACTGGGTCTGATAGTGATGTGTGGAGGCTGTTTAGGCTTTTATAGCAACACTCTTCCTGGCAAAGCATGGGTCTTACGTAACATGGTACACAAATAAGAATTGACAGGTGGAGCTGAGCATTCAGACACAAGAGGAGTCTGCTGGAGAAGCCCCTTAAAAGCTCTCAGGTAGGCACAGCGTGGAAATGCAAACAGAGTGCACTCGCTGCATGACACGATGTGATGCAGAGGTGTGAGCTTTGGGGTTTGTACGACTTTTCTTGACAACATCTTGTGGAAATTACCTCCACTTGGACTAAAATACGAAGTTCTTTTGATTAAATTCACTGACGTTGTTTCTTTATAAACACTTTAATGAAATCCTGGTGTCTGCAGAATCAAAGAGCAAAGTGGATGTAAACAAAATCACTTTGCTGTCCGCTCCAGTTAACGTGTGGTTTTATTTCACTCTGTTCAGATGGTTGTTTACTGCTTTGTGGGTGCTGCAGATGCACTTCTGTTTCCCGTTGCATGCAGCGCTAACAGTGTTGGACCAAGACGTCTCAAAACCTTTTACGAGCAGAGGCTCTACTAAGAGACTAGCACAGGGGTGGAAATCAACCTGATTTCCCTAATTATGACAAATGAGTGACGTGAGGTCTGAGCTCGCAAGACGCTGGTCACGATCCGTTGCATGAGTGTCCTCACCGCAGCTCTTTGCCATGTCTTCCTTCCCAGCTGGCCCTGAGTCGGCCTCAAACCATTCAGAGGAAATGTGCCGACTCCAGACGCTCCTAATACTAGTCCTCTCTTCGGACAACAACATCATAATGCTAATTAAAATCATCACTGAGAATAAAACTCTGGTTCAGTGACTTAAGAATAAAATTAACCTTGAAAGATCTGCAGACAGTAAATACCCAGAAACCAAGACAATAGACTCATTCCATGAAATATCCCAAACAAGCTTCTCAATTCCACAACACATCAATTACGTATGATGATGTAAAGTATAGATGGATTCTGACTGATTAACCTGATTTTCCCTCGTGATGACTACAGCGTCCGGTGGTAAAAACACAAATCCTTTTAGACATAAACAACCTCCCGGTTCCCAAATGACGTGAACTCGCTGGCACTTGCAAAACTTGAGTTTCAGAGCCTCTGAGCCATCTGTAGAGAGGAAACGCTCCGGGGACAAAGCAGCTAGACCCAGTTCTTCCTAATGCATGACAGACCCCTCGCGCTTCACATGACCATGACAGAAGGAAAGCGTTAGGGAAAAGCTGAGCAAAATGGCAAAGGCTCACATTGCTCAGAGGTCATGAACAGAAAGTGAGACACAGCTGGATCTGTGTTCGGTGACCTGGGTGACCATGAACGACCACGTTACATTATTAAATTACGAAATTAATGAATGAAACTAAATTTGAAAACAAACATTTTGCTCATGCAAGTCAATAAAAGATCAACAACAATAGCAGTAAAGAAGCAAAGAGACTGAAAAATTGATCAGATCACAACTGGGATTTAAATCTTGCTCTGAAGTGATGATATGTAACACGGACAGGAGACAAGACCCAAATATCGATACAGACAAACACAAAGAATCAACTCTAGCCCCTGCAGATAAGACGAAAGCATTCTGGAGGAAAACTAGACTTTAATTGGCTGCAGCAGTGCCCAGCTCTGCACAAGTCCATACAATCTGAGCTGATACTGTATGTATGCATTTACATAATACAAGTACAAGAAAGATAAAGTATGACAGAGTTGGTCTGCGCCCACCGCTTCTGCCATCAATTTTTCTGAACATTTCCTCTGCATGTATGTGTGTCTGGGCAGGGCAGTGGGGTTTGGAGCTTTAAAGCAGGCACATACAGTTACCATGGCAACGGGAGTCTTTGAAGTTTTTTTTGCCCCCCTTTTACAGCTGGATGTAACAACCAGATCTCCTCTGTTCTCCCCCACCCCATCCCTCCATCTCCCTCCCCTCACACTCCCTTTGCTACGTCGAAATTTTTTTTTTTTGCTTTGAAGACTTAAGCCGATTCCAAGTCAAGCTATTTCTGGCTCTGTTCAAGACTGGGGCTGTGGCTTTGTGCAGCGTTGTGTTTGACATGCGTGCATGCGAGAAAGAGAACACACAATATGACTTGTATGAAACATATTTATGAAAAAACAGCGTAAATGCGTGCAGGTATAGAACGATGTATGTGCACAACAAACAAACAAACAACAAACAGTTTGATTCCAAAGCTGCCTGCTGGTCTGGACTGATAATGACAAGTGCTGTTTCATGGTGTTTGCCTAAGTGAATTTGTGCTCGATGACTGTGTGTTGCGTGCAAGTACAGACACAGACCTTGAAAAAACAGAAATCAAAAGACGAGGAGGGGAGAGAGGAGGGAGGGGAGGAAGAGAGGAGATGAAAAGATAAAAGACGAGAGGAAAGGATGAGTAGAGGCTGGGAGGAAGGAGCAATGCAACGTGACGTGTCGTGTCATCATGTTTCCTTTTCTGTGTGTCTCACACAGGTGAGGATGAAATATTAATCAGAACACGTACCTCTTACCCCAAGTCCTGTCAGTTCTGAATTAACATTTTGAAAACAGTAAACAAGCACTGATATGATAGGGAGCCTGTGGTTTTGTAAATTAAAGGTGAATTTGTTAAGAAAGCAGCAACATTTATATTATTTAACTTTTTCTGTTTCATATTTTGGAAAATATTGAAAAGGTGAAAGTCAGATAAGGTTTTAAGCAGCCGCTGATTTAAACTACTCAGGTCTTTGAAGCCTTGAAGTTAAAGACAAGTTGGTAAAATATGGCCTAGATTTATAGATTTCTGCATCTGGAGCCCGACAAGTTCACACGAGAGTCAACGTTTGCATCTAGCAAACCAAAAAATGCCATTTTGGCCTAATTCTTGTTGTGGACAGGCGTCGTTAGCGCAGACAGGGGAGCGATGCTTTTGTGTCTCAGCAGGGCAGTAAATGTCAAAAACTGTTCCTGCACTCAGAACACAGAACAGTGCTGCTCTCTTTGAATACTCCACAGACGTCCATTCACACCTTTATCACCAGGAAGCAGGAGAATGAGCATAATCTTACATTTGATCTGAACAAAGATTCGGCACAGTCGAGTTGAAAGAGACCTCGAGCCTAATGTGCACAACACACTCGCCGCCTTTAATCCAAATCAGGACTTTTCCACAAAGGCTGTTTTGTTGAGGCTGCACTGTTAGAGGGGAGATATAAGAAGGAGCAGGGGGCTGTAGGAACTGCCAGCCATAGAGAGCACGCCCTCAGCCATTTATTCTGTTAATTTGCTCAAATGAATGACGTTTATTGATGCAGATCTCCAGCCTAAATGAATTTCCACCCATCTATTATCTTAACTGTGCTTCATGTATGTAGAGATAACTATTTACACACACACCTTAAAGTCACCAATTAATCCCCAGTAGTACCCAGAGGACACCCACCCAGGAGCAGAGAGGACGTTCAAAGTGCACACCGGAAGAATATTCAGTTTTAGGGTGGAATTTCTCTTTGAAGACACCGGCGCATTCCTCCACCATGACAAGACGTCGTTATACGGCATAATCTCCTGCAGAGTCTGGCCTGTCCTCTATACAATTATTCCTTCTTTAAACACCACCATGGCTGTCATTGTCCACACGCCACACGAGGCCACATGGGTGGCCCGTATCATTACTGCATCATTTTACTGCCACAGAAAATTAAAAAGCCATGGTTTTGTGAGGCTTCTCATACTTAGAAAAAAGCTGTTTGATGCAGTAAAAGCTCCTTTTCTACACTTATATTAAAGAACACCTGTCTTTTACCATATTAGCAGTGTTATGTACAGTACTTGCCCATGATTCCATTTATGAGTTCTTCTATCGCCCTACAGCTAGAAGCCATCTACATACTGGACATCATAGTAGGACCTTCATTAATGTGCCGCTGTCAAGAGCAATAACATGTTTAAAACAAACAGCCAAACGCAAAGAATCATCGCTTTTGAGAAGCTGTAAACACTTCAAAGTCTCGGTTAAAAAATGACTCATAAATAAGTAATGATCTTTTATTTAGCACTTTTCAAGCAAAGAGGCACAAACTGCTACTTTGTACACGCGAAAGATAAACATCAACCGAAATTTTGTAAAACAAAAATGCTTTTTCAAAATGTAAATGATAAAATCAAACTAGAATAATACAACAGGAGAGTTACTGCACAGCTGTGGATGCAGGAGTCTTTTCTTGCTGCATCTATTTTGTGAATTCACTTATTCAATTAAAGAGAATGTCAGTTAAAAAGGGAATTTTTGTTACATTTACAATATAAGCAGAGACCACAGCATCCAAATGACTGTAGCTCATGTCTGAGCTAAGAATCTTCCTGTAGCCTGTAGCGTGTGGTCTGGATGAGAGTGACATCAAAATAAATACGTTTCCACAGTGTGACCGATGGATACAGACCTTTACAGGTAAACACAGAACACAACGTGAGCGGTTTCCTTTAATCAAAGCCATTCTTTTCTAAATGAACACAAACAGAAATGTTTGGTCTTCCAGTCAAAACTGAGACAGCATCTCAAGTTTGACTGGAATATTTTTTATCTGAACTGAAACAAGGAAAAAACAAAACTAAGGCCATAGGATGAAGGCTATACGGCCATTTCCAAGCAGATGGACACAGGAGACAGATTCTACTAGAACCAAAGTTGGACGTGGTCAAGAGTGAGAGACTTCAAAAGTTTGGAAGATGAGAAAAGCCAGAGATATCAGCAAGTCACTGAACCGGCCTCTTCTGGACTGAATGTCTCTAAGGAGACAGTTATGAACGCTCCTCAGCGTTTCACTCTATGAGCAAAAGCATCTGTGGATGAAAAAAAGTTTCCATTCAGCCAAGTGCTTGCAATTTTCTGAAGTAACCTGAGGACTGTATAACAACTGGAAAACTGTACAGCTACGATACCATCTTAACACATGAGCCGTGTGCATCAAATGTGTGGATTCTAATCTGCAAATAATTAAAGGGGTTTATTTATGGTTCTTTCAGTCCATGTATTGGGTCTTGTCGGGTGGAGAACTAAAGAAATGGTACTGATTGGCCTATTTATGCATTTCATCGTGACCCAGAATCTCCAAGGCCCCGGTGTACAGACCCAGGGTTCTGGCTGACCCCCGTCTGCTGCCTTAGGCCACGGGGGCCCCAGTATGGACACAGATCTGGTTTTAGGACTCAGTGGAGCCAGACTGTGGGTTATGTTGGAAAGTGGGGGGAGGAGGAGAGGGGTGAATAATGAGTGGCAGGCCTTGCCCTTGGAGCCCCACCACTGATGCACACAGATGGAAAGCATTAGGGCACCTTTCCAACACAGAGACGGATAGATGATTAGATAGAGCGACCGAGTGGAGTGGGAGGAGGAACAGAAAGGGGACGGAGCATCGGGAAACAGACGAGAGGAGGAGAGAGCAGGGGAAGGAATGATAGAAGGGCCGACTGTGTTTATATTCCCTGAAGACAACTAAAGTATGTATATCTCATACACTGTACAGGAGAAAGCCGACCGCCGTGAAATAAGAACTTTGCTAAATCAATGCCAAACAACCTTCAGATGCCAAACAGATGTAATGGCCGACAAAAGCCTTCAAGGACTTATGCACCTAACATAATTACATTAATCAGTAATCAAGTAAACATCTGTCTTTTATTCCTTTAACTCATTTAAGGTCTCAGGTGTTTGAGGTTCAGCATCTTGTCCAGGGATGACACATTACATGTGGTCAGGAAAAACTGGAACCATCAATCCTGGCGTACATACGAGACGAGCTATTGTTGAGAACCGTCCTCATCTCCAGCTCCAGTTACCGCTTACTGGAATGATGCTGTCGTTCCAGTATATTATATATACATCATATTAAATATCTTCTTCTGACCTCAGAGCTGTGGGGAATGAGCAGAGACAAGGAATGTGGCTCCATCTTCCACTCTTCCTTCCGACTCTCGCGGACCTATGAGTATCTGTGCTTCATGTTCGTGGGTCAAAATAGGTCAAGTTTCTCAAACCATCCTGGGCAAGGATTGCTAAGCAGTATTTTCAGCTGTATTATACACATGCATTTCAAACTAAATACTTTAAGTCTGCTTTAGCTATCTATAAACAACAGTAACATGATTCAGAGAGATACGTGCACAGAGCACAAGACCTGCCTCGACTCTCTTAAGGCCTCTGGGGAAATGAAACCAGGCACAGTTAGTTCACTTGACAGTGTTCAAAGGCTTCACTTCACTTCCTCTCTCCAAGGTCAGGATGTGGGAGCGTAGACAGCGGAGGTCAAGCGCTTGTCAGCTCCTCAACAAAAACAGCTCATGTTCCTCAACAATCAGGGGCTTGTTGGAGGCCTTCAGCGCTGCCATCACAGATAGTGGTGAAACTGGATCCTCCTCTCTTCCCCTGTCGTCTCCTTCGGATCATGAAACTGGAAGCTTCGTGAGCGTCTTGCGTGGCATTAACATTTTTCTGTACTTGTGTTTCGTCCTCTCTGAAGGCATCTGTGATTTTCATTGTTTTGATGCTTGTTCTGTTCTCCAACGGGTCAAGGCTGGATGGTTGCATCAGAACTGCCACTGGACCACTCATGATCCTCAGGGTTCTGGACTGATTTCGTTCTCCAAGACAGTGGACAGTGGTCTGACGGACTGTTTGGGTTTATCCATATTGCTGCTCTGAACTTTTTAATGTAAACAATGAATGTTCATTAGTTGCATTGAGGCACCGCCTTGGTTTACATCTTTCTCATTAAACGTCTTTCCATTGCGTCAGACAAGCCAGACGTCTTCCACACATTTCCTTCTATCCTTCAGTTCTCCTTCGTATCCTCTCAGTAGATTTAGATAAAACCAGATCCAACAACTGGAAAGAATCATGCATTGCACCACTCTCCTCAGCCTCATCATTTACATGCGATCTCCACAATGTAGCTTTAACTCTGGTGATCCCACATTTTTAAGACACGCTCCTAATCCCTCTCAGCCTCTCAGTGCACTCTGCCCGTTTCCCTTCTTCAAGCTTTTATTAATAAGCCAAATGCACATTTATCCTCTTCTTCAGCCTCTCCTTTCACAGAGCACCACAGCACATTACACCCTGAACTCAAAAGACTCTACGAGGCTCTTTTGGCAGAGAGCACCCTCAGGCCTCGTCTGTGACGGGTGAGAGGGGGGTCGCTCTCACTTACTGGTCTGCTCGTCCATCTCACTTTAAACCTCTCATGTAGATTTAGCCGCCATGGAAAGCATTTAATGACTTTGTCGGTGTGAAGTCCTAGTTACACAATGCTGCCAAGAAGCAGCTCAGACTCGGCTATGACAGTATCTTGATTCCTCACACTCGATTCCTGTTTTGTTTCTTCTCTTTCGACCTCATTTTGTCCTCCTCATCTCTGGATGCACTCGCTGGCTTAGTCTTGAATTTAGCTTTTCCAAGAAGAAACCGTATCCAGCAGTTTCTAAGCACTGGGTGTCTGATGGAGGAGTCCTCGGAGCTCAGCTGCCACAGCTGCTTGTTCATGGTACAAACTGTTCCAAAGCTGCAGCTCATGGTGTTTGGCAGTCGTCTCTCACCTTGTCCTTCACCTGTAAACACAGATTCACACTGAAGACGGTTAAGTTTGCAACTTCTTATAGAATAGAACGAACAGTAATTTAAAAAATGTGCATCATTGGTGACTAAAATGTCCAAATCTATACGTTGGACTTGGATGAGAAGCGCTTCATAAGGTAATTATATTGCGAGACCTCTGTCTTCAATTGAAATGGCCACAACTTCATGCCAAGATGTCTCCCGCTAGGAAAATAAAACAAAACCATTGTGAAAGGCTAAACAGCGCTATTTATAATATTACTGACAATATATAACTAAGGCGACTAAACCTAAAGTCGTAGTAGCTGAACACATAACAAAAGGACATTGTGCGTAATGTCAGACACGATCACTGACAGACTACACAGGCACATGGGTGGTCGTGTAGACAGACTGTTAGGCCTCTCAGACACACGTCAGACTGTCCATGTACGTATCAAATCATCTCTATGTACATGCAGCTTGACACACTTTTTCTGGCGCGTATTTACAAGCTCACAGCCATTTTGTCCCATTTTAAGCTGTTTTGGCTCCATGGAAGTGTAAGATGTGTGAGACTCTGAGAGTCACAAGCACCAGGGTCATTTTTCCATATTTGGTTCAGATTTTGCTGGAATAATATTATTTCCAGCTGTTTCAAGCTGGGGCCTACATTGATCAAGCAGCTAAATAGCGCCACCACGTGGCTGCAAATGGCTACTGCTAAGCTGAAGGAAAGACTGGAAATCTGTTCACAAACAGACACAACACGTGATTTGGTGCAGCCCAGTGGATTCATATGGCCATTACAAGAAAACTGTGTGGCTAAAAAGGGAGTGAGTGCAGAGTTAACCAAACAACATCATTTAATACATGATTTGAAATACAAAACATCTGTGCAAAAATATTCAGACAAAATACAAAGACAAGGCCTTTCTTGGTCAAAATGATGAGCATGTAAACCTTCTGTAATGGGTACACTGGTGCTGAAATATAAATTTACTTGGATGTCGTTTTAAACATTGATTAGAATAAAACTAAAGGCACAGTAATGTTGTTTTTGCCAAATACAAAAATACTTAGACTTGATTAAGATTCACAGTCTTGTGTACAAGTGGTTTTTGCAAGTATTAGTACGCATAAATCCTTTACATGCTGGAGGTCACATGTACAAATCCAGATGTTTAGGTAGCTCCATCTGCTTCAGAGGGAAAGAAGAATAAATCACAGAAAGAAAAACAGCAATACAATAAAATAATAAAAATGATGGGCCAATTAACTTAAAACTATTTAAATCAACAAATCTGTTCCTAAACAAACGCTCCCTTCATATTACTCAACAAACACCCTGACTGTATTTGGTTTGAATAAATTATTTCAGGTTAAAGTAAAACACTGTTGAGTGGAAATCTGATATATGGTATTCTGAATTTGACTCAGTAAATTTGTTTACTAATTAAACACTGGGTCGTTTTCAAACATCAAGAATGACTTCAGATAATTGTACCGTTAAAAAGAAAATCCAAATAAAAGCTACACAGTCTGTTTTGCTTTAGTTATTGATATCACTATCTACAATGACTCTTATGTTTCTACCACTGCTGCTTTGTGCACTTTAATCCCTCCATGTCTTTATTAATCTAGTTTTTGTACAATATAAATGTTGTAAAAAAGGAGAGTGGAGGACTATGACGAGCGTTGCGAGTAAAATTCCTTCACAATTCAAACAAAAACAAACATCTCCCATGAAAATAAAACGCTGCATAAAATCTACACTGTCTAACTGACGTCAGGCCTCGTGTGGTGAACCAAGCTTTTGTCCTGAGCCGTGAGGTGCAGTCGTGCAGGATGTGAAATCCCTCAGATGTCATTTCCATGCGAAAATGATGACGCAGCACAGCTCTCATGCAAGTCTTCGCCGTCTGCAACGCAAAGAACCCCAAAACGCTAAAGATCCGCTTGCGAGTCACGCGTACACATCGTTTACTGGGGTATTTGGGCAGGTTGGTGCTGGTCTCCATGACAAAATCCACCTAACGTCTCGTTTCTTCAGTCTGTTTGTCTATTGGCTACATCCTGAACACAGAGTTTTCATTTACAAATGTACATTAGCGTGTGTTGGTTTCCATCTGTCTGTAAGGCACCTAAAAACTTTGCGTACGAATGCCAGTGTCAGCCCACTGACAGTTACAGGACACACAATTATCTTGCTGCTTTTCGCACTGAAGTGTTTTTTTTCCATAATAAAACGTCTTGAATATATATCTTTGTGTTTCATTCATTCCTGACATATGTACCGTATTTACACAGCGGTTAAAATAATAACACAACATTCTCAAACCATGATAGTAAGTACACTTGCTTTAAACACTAAGGCATTAAAAAGTCAAACAGCTGTTTATATATGTGTGTAGCTGTGGCAGTGTTTCTCACACACAGGCCTGTTTCTGTGGGGCCCTCTGCTTCCGGGGACCCTTCAGACGGGTCCCTGGGCGAGAGACTAAGCCTCTCATATGTGGGTCCCGAGCAGAAAGAGTGGGAGCATCCGTCAGCTTCTCTACAGGTCTGCAGTGATGACCGAGTCGTTGTACATGAGAACATCAGAATCGGCAGCGAGCAGCGCCGTTTGTGACGCGTGGTCCAGATGTGCCATCCCCTTCTGAGAAACTTGTCCGTACACCTGAACCAGCGCTCCGCCGCTCTCCGGCATGATGCAGTGAGACAGCAGCGGTGTGTTGGCGTCGTGGGTGGAGCCAGTGGTGGAGGGCACCCCGCTGACGTGACCCGTGCTGGTGGAGCCGCTGGCGCTGCTCGGCGAGCGGCTTTTAGGAGGGGGCAGGTGGTGCTGGATGACCCTGGTTGGAGGGGCGGGGGGAGGGAAGTGGGCGGGAAAAGCTGCGTATCCTGGCGGGATGGGGTATCCGTTGACGGGGATAAAGCGCTGGTGGGTTTGGGGCACAGCCATGGGCGTCCAGGCTGGAATGGGAGCCATCTGGGCTGGAGACGGAATAGCCTGGGCTGGGTAGAGGTACCCTGCAGCGGCGGCGGCAGCGTAACGGGGGTTGCTAAGGTTGCTGACAGGGCTGGCGCTGAGAGAGGTAGTCTGGGTCGTGGCATTCCCCCCTCCACCAGAGGGCGTGCTGGAGCTGGCGTGGGACGACAGCCCCTCCCAGGCTCTCAGGCGGGCGTGGATGTCCTTGAAGCGTGGTCGACGCGCTGGACCCTCCTGCCAACACTCCGTCATCAAACCATAGAATCTGAGGAGAAAGAGAGCAGTTTTTATGGAGAGCATCATTCACGTGTGTTATTGAGTCGACTAACTTAACCTGAACACACCTTGGTGGACAATCCTCAGGGCAGGGCAGCAGCTGCCTCTTTCTCACCATCTCCATCACCTCCTGGTTGGAGAAGCCGTAATAGGGCTGCAGACCGTAGCTGAAGATCTCCCACAGCACGACCCCGAACGACCAGATGTCCGTGTCCGTGGTGAACTTGCCATAAGCGATGGCCTCGGGCGGCATCCAGCGGATGGGCAGCAGAGTTTTGGGCTGGAAGCAGTAGTAGTCTGAGGAGTAGATCTCTCTGGAGAGACCCAGGTCTGAGATCTTGACGTGGAGCTGTTCGCCTACTAAAATATTCCGTGCTGCAAGATCTTTGTGGATGTAGAAGTGACTGGCTAGGTACTCCATCCCAGCAGCCACCTGGGTGTAATTAAGAAAGAAAGTCGCCATGTAAGGAGTAACAAGATATGAAAAATATGTCTCTGTCAATGTCAATGAAGCAGCGGCGGACCGACCTGTATGGACATATGAAGGAAGTCTCCGTGATCCAGGCTGGATTTCACTGTGCCGTCCTCGTCGCTGCTACACCCAACGTCAGAGTGCGGCGACCGCATGATGAGGAACTCGTGCAGGTCGCCTTGAGGCAGAAACTCGAACAGCATACAGACGGGCTGCTCCTGGGTCACCACGCCCAGCAGACACACCACGTTCGGGTGTTGTAGCTCGGTCAGCACCGCGGCCTCCTGCAGTGAAACAGAAAACTTAGGGTTTTTTTGCAGCAACAAATAAGCAATGAAGCTGAAGGTTTTGCAATGTTCTTTGAACCTGCTGGAAGTCTCCCCACTGCTGGCCACTAGAGATGTCCTTCATGGTCTTTATGGCTACAAGCTGCGCCTGATCCATGCCGGGCAGATACAGGTGGCCTTTGTAGATCTTCCCTAAGTTGCACTCTCCAAGCTCCTCCATGAAACGCACCGCAGACAGAGGAAGCTCTTTGGCCTTACACTGCTGAGAGAAGAAGGCGAGGAGGGGGTGAAGGAGTAAGATCAGGTCAGAGGTCAAATGCTGACATTAGGTTGCTGGTTATCAGCCTAGTACAAGACTCAACATGTATATAAACATAACAGGAGAGTTGATAATAGTCATAACGTACAGCGAAACCCAGCAGTAGAGATCCTCAAGCAGACTAAATAAACAGGAATTCTTTTATCCTTGGTACAAGGAACAGTATCTAGGAGCCGTTCAGGTGAGGGACAGGGAGGTGATGAGGAGTGTGTGTGTGTGTGTGGTGGGGAGAAGATAAAAGGTGAGGAGAGGCAGTGACGCCCAGATTCCAGGAACTGAGACCAATAATGAAATTCCTCAGTCGGTCTGACACACACAGACACTGTATGATCTCAGAGGGGGGTGAAGTGCGTCTTTCCGAGCGGGTGTATGACTATGTGTGTGAGAGCAGTGTGGAGGCCTGCTGATGTTATGAGACACACAGATGTTTTTAGTTACGATTTAGTTTCACCCCCTCATTCCCCCCACACCCAAAGCCTCAGATCATCCTCACACCACCACACGTTTATATATATATATACATGTATGTGTGTGAGAGAGAGAGCGATTTCTAAATGGGCTGTCACAGGGAGTGACCTCTGAGTGACCCAGCAACAAGGCCTGCTGGGTAGCAGCATGACTAACACGAGGTTAGAGCGGCGAAGCAAGGAGAGCGAGTTTATTCTACACAAACGTTTACCACTCACTGACAGAAAAAGAATAAAATTCAGTCCATCTCTATTCCAGTTTAGCTCAAGTGCATGAACTGGAAAAAGATCATGTGGTGTGAAACAGTATGTGTGGAGCTTATTCCCTGCCTTGATAATTCTGATCCCTTTTTTAAGCAAGTAAAAAAAAAAAAAGAATAAACCAGAGATTTTAAAGTCTTCTGTCACTTCTTTAGCATTTTGCATTTGTCAATACAGCTCTTGAAGGAAACATTACACACATTAGAGCATCAGACGACAAACACAGTGTAGATACGTAGCCAGCCGCCGTCAGCAAAGTAACAAGATAAACAGACACGATATGAGTGTGAAAGACGTACGATACAGATTCTAATGTGATGCCATGCGTCAGCTCGATTCACATTTACGAAGTCCTTCTGTCAAACAGAAAACGGAGGGAAAAAGACAGATGCAGTGAGAGGATGAGTGTGAGGACGACAAGGAGAGAAATAAACAGAGGAAAGGGCTGCAAACAAACAGGCGTGTGCCGCTCTCTACCTTCGGCTTGTACGCAGTGGTGAGCATGGACATCTCCACGTTTTGTCCGCGGACTGGCTTGGGCTGGCGAGGCGCGGGAGGCCTGGAGGACTTCTGGTTGTTGCGGCACACGCAAATGAAGAAGAAGAGCAAGGCGATGGCTAAGGGGATGGCCACGCTGGGAACCAGGATATACAAGATCTCCATGTTGCTGCCGCCAGACTTGTCTTTATGATCTGCGAAGGATAACGGCAACAACCATGAAAATGAAATGTGCCCTAAGCAAAAAATCCGAGGCCAGTAAAGATTCTAACTCTCATCTCTCACCGCAGACGGGAATGTCGCAGAGCTCCATGGAGACGGCCTCGTCCAGCGTGAAGCACCAGGGGGCTTCGTGCTTGTTGCCTGGGTTGCGGCAGTACGAGTGTCCCCCGTTCAGCTCTGGGTAGTGGACCGCCAGGTACGAGTGGCTGTGGGGATACTGGGAGTTCCAGGGCTGGCACTGGCGCTTCGACTTGGTCACACTGACGGTGCCGCGGTAGTCCACACCGCTGTTGTTGTAACACTTGTGATCTAATTCAAAATTAGGCGTTTGTGTTATTATTAGGCTTCTATTAACCACTTCCTTTGCTTTGAGCTGCACAAACAAGAACATTTGATCAACGACGCCTATAAAAACCACTACTTGGCTGATTGTGGTGTGTTTGGCCACTGGCTTTACAGTTCACCCTGCCTATGTAAGCGTGTCTCTTGATGTGAATGAGATTTTGTTATTGGAATTTTAAACAGTTTCACAGAACCAAATGTTTGTCTCCCCAGGCAGCCAGAGACGTTCATCTATCTAGCAAACCACCAAAATCTACTAAAGACAAAGTAAAGCTCACTCGTATTTTGAAGGATACTCTGATAAATCAGAAAGTGGATCATCAGTACGTCACTAGTATATATAAAAGTTTACTTGCAGTATATTTAAAAGTATAGATTTTTAAAAACCCATTGTGCAAGCTATGTGCAACAGCGCTTCACCAGTATGTAAAGTTGAAGTAGTAATAAATCACGTCCTCCTGTTGAACTTACTCTTGTTAATGGGCTCGGTCATAGGGATGCCAATCCTCAGGCAGTTTGCAGCCTCGGGGCTGTCGGAAGCTGCCAGCTCATCGCAGTTCGGCAGCTTCAGCCGCTTCAGGATTAGCGGGTTGGAGCGGGCGATGATGTACTCCGTTTTACACAAGTCATTCTCCAGGATCTCGCACTCGTCCTTGCAGAGATCGCGAGGCTTGTCGGTTCCCGAGCTGCGGTCACACGTGGGGAAGGCGAAGTGGCAGAGAGATGGGATGGCAAACTGGGAGCAACGATCAGACAAATGGTTGGACGTCCCGATCATGGTGAAGGCAGCTGGTAACGAGGGAGACAAAGGTAGTAACACAGTACAATTACCAGGTACACAGACTTTATGGAGATGTATGAGGTGTTTTATCATTTCTATTCACTTCAGGGACGGACGTTCAGAATCAAGCTCACGTAAAGCTGCGGTTTTAGGTGTTTGATTCATAGTCGTTATTGAAAACATCTGCAGTTCTGTGGTTGCCATTATCGGTCGGAGGGTGGAGGGGAAGACAAGCGATTTTAAAGTGGAGTTGGCACTGTTCCATCTGCTCCTAAAGCACACGTTGCTTACGCGAAATCATTAGAAATACCAGTAAAGGTGACATCAAATTTAAAATACGCAAATGGCTACTGAACACGATGCGCGATGGCTCCGAGTTGCCTGATTTACTGTCCTACTGTGGACTTCTAATGACTCTGTGGCATCGTAAATCTTAACTATCATTCGTCCTTGATGTTTCAGATTAGCGTTTGAGTTCATGGCCTCTTTGTCCCTGAGCTGTGCAGAGAAAAAGCTGACAGCTGCGCGGATGTAATCAGCAACGCGCACATTAGACTGACCTCTGAGGACACGTGCACGCCAGCGCACAAAACAAAAACATGGACGCAGAGACGTAGACATGCAGAACATGTGTGCTCCGTGCTGAACGACGACCCTGCTGAACTTCCTCTGGACCAGAAGTTCTGTCTTTCTTCCTACTGAATATTCAATCAGATCAACGTCCTTAACGCACATTTGCAGAAGGCTTCCGCTGATTTAGGTCATGCAGCTGTAGGTGCTCCCCCAGACATATGTGAGCAAGGTTTGGCTTCTAAGCGATGACTTGGTGAACTTACTGGATGGGCAGTTCCCGTCGGACACAGAACACCTGCCAGGAAACTCAAAATTCAAAACAGAAGGGCTCAATGCCTTCCGCTCACCTGTGATTTGCGTCTCGATCTCGCCCTGCATCTGCAGCGACTCCACGTAGATGCTGCGGTTCCCGATGAAGCGCGCGCACGCTATGCCTCTGTAAGGCTGGCAGAAGCCCTCTTCATCAAAATCCACCCTGAGACAAAACACCATGAGGACAGACGAGTCAGAAATGTAACATGAGTTTTAACTTGTCTGCATAATGCAATAAGATGGCTGGGAAGCAGAGGAAGGAGGGGAGAGGTAATGAAGAGCCCAGACCACTAGGTGTCAGGCGCTCTCTGAACAACACACACAACCCGCTTGGTTGCGTCTGTTCCACGGTGTGAGAGTCTCACTGCATGGCTGAAGAAAAGCTACACACTCAAATCAATGGCAGAAGCCTAAACACACACCGAGGCCAGAGCTACAGAGCTGCGTTAAGTATTCATGTTGGCTGTATGACTAAAGGCAGAGATATGTCATCGAGCCCATAACTCAACGCATATGGACACACACACAGATGATGTTTTCACAACTACTGAACTTTCTTAGAGTTTACTGTGCGTGTTTTGTGGTTATTCTCTGCTCTTGTGTTTCACTTTGAATCTCCCGTCTCCTGCTTCACTCTCTCACCTCTCTCTCATTTCATGCACATGTGTGAGCGCGCACGACGCACACGAACCACATGCTGACTAGCAGCCCAGTCGCTCCCAGTTAGATCACTGTGTCACGGGCCATATGGAGACTGTAAGACCGGACACGACCACAATATAGGGGGACTGCATCCTATCCTACCCCCCCCCCCCCCACACACACACACACACACATACACTGTAGCTACTAACTGACTGCTGAAGGTCTGCGTCATGCTGCAGACACTGCTGCATGAGTAATGGCAAGCAGAAGGATGGAAAAGCTTGATGCTTATATTAAAAAGTGGACACATGCAGTCTGGTTCTGATTGGCTGATAATAACTCGAACACTCAAACGCTGTGACTTAAAATTCCACCGAGCAGCTTCAAGATGACTTTCCCACTTTACACAGCAGCACAACGCTTCATCTCAAACTTAAAAGTCATTCATATGCATAGCTTTTAATTTGTGGCAGGGTTTTACATGTGCTTCAGCCTCAGTCAGTAAAGATGGGAAGAGATTCTCATATGAGGTCTTGACCTTGTCGTAAGAGCCTTGAAGTGACTCATCTGTGATTTGGTGCCATATCAATAAAGCTGAATTGAATTTAACTGTAGCTACACGCTTCCCTCTGCTCCTGCACACACCTAAATGGGCTTTACACACACAGGCAGGACGATGCAGCGCACAGCCACAGAGATATCGTA
The DNA here is from genome assembly GCA_030770545.1 of Macropodus opercularis. Lineage (NCBI taxonomy): Eukaryota > Metazoa > Chordata > Actinopteri > Anabantiformes > Osphronemidae > Macropodus > Macropodus opercularis. Next base: position 7,864,360 of record CM061092.1, read on the forward strand.
AGGAATACAGGTTTAAGCAGATTTAATACTAAAATATGTCATTTCCTACTTAAATGTGGGTATTACTAATAGCAAGTTCATGTTGCGGTGTGCCTGCAGACGGCTTAGCGCCCCTTCACCAGGCCACGAGCTGACACAAACGCCTACATCTTCAGATCATTTTCCCTTGGCGTTGAGCTTAATCTCCTTAGGTGAAAATCACACTTGGCAATGTAGCTGTAAGATGAGCGTCAACGGTGCTCGAACGATGTGACGGCCGAATATGAAAGTGTAGCTGGAGGGGGAAGCACGCAGGGCAAAGGCTGAGGGCTGGAGCGGGGCCAGGCAGCTAAGAGGTTCGCTCGGTTGTGCGTCACCGGGGACGGTGGACGCACACGTCCACGCCAACGTCCAGCCACACACAGACAAGTAAATGACAAGGGACAGCAGACGATCCGCCACAAAGCAGCCAGATCTCCGCGGACAAATTACAACTCAGGCCAGTCCAAATGGCCTCAACCGAACCAGCTCAGTCCAAAATCACAAATCAGCCCTCACTGCTCTCTATATTTTTATTTCTTTCACTCCTGTCCCAGTTGACTTAGACAGAAAGCCAGAATAAAGCGTCTGTATCGAGTCCAGAGGAGCAGAAATCGCATGTTTAACATCAGCAGGACAGACAAGGCTATAAAAATCACAGTGAGACATCTCAAGTTGTCCACCTTAAATCTTCCTCTTGTTTTGTCTGTGTATCCTTTTATTTCTGTGTGCAGGCTCTGCCAGGGCAGGGTGAGCCAAGTGCGGTTGCTATTTGTTCAAACAGTGGACGGCTGTCCAGGCCTTTTATTTTACACACCAACGCCACGGGGCCTCTGTGTAACGGTTGGCAATAGTTAATTATAAGGGGAGTCCTTTCCCTCAGAGACCTGATCTATAATCCAGACCTAAACAGAAAATTGATCCTGACCACAAAACTTAAACAAGGTGTCAGGGACACTGATTCGTTTTTTCCAGTCTTATTATTTATTCAGGCAAGTGGTTGCTAAGGAGCTTAGCTCTTTTATTCACACTTGGGTGGTGCCAATACCACCAACAGCTTTAACAGCGTCAATAATGCTTTTCAGAGAACCGAGAACTGTCGTATTACATTGAGATTTAAATTAAATGTACTTTAAAAGATCCTATCAGACTGCGCCATAACAGGAAAGGGAAATTTCTCAAAGTGGAGGAGGACGATTATTCAGCCCACAAAAATGGATGAATCACAGAGTCGACTTCATCGTTAATCACCCTCAAAAAGTTCGATTTGGCATCAAAGACAAAGCAACTGGATTCCTTTAAAACTCATAATCAATCAAAATCTCCACGGGACATACCAACACCCCCACCCTGCCGAGCTCGAGCACGAGGCAGAGACGACTCTTCTTCTGTTTCATCTGCTTGGGTTTTGTGACACGACAGAGAAAAAGGAAAAACAGAAAAAATAGCGACGCACATCATTAAAGAAGATGGAAGAAAAAAACCTGACGTGACAGATCAGCTGTCAGTTCCAATTCTGAATGTCCTTTATGCTTTTCCAGCTGACTCAATATTACCAAAGCATCACCATTTGGAAAAGCTAGTGTTTGTTGACGCTAGAGCAAAGTCGTTGCAGTTAATTTCCTGTGCGATCTATCCCAACACATCTAAATTTTTTGCCGCAATATATCAAAATTATACAGCGCACGAAGATCTACAGCCTTCAAAATAAAACAACTTCAGAGGATGAAGTACTCCTTAAAGTACCTTCAAAGTGTGTGACATTATGACTGCAGCACATGCTCTGTTTATTGCAGAGTAAACAAACCTCTTCTTAGCAGAGTCTATAATTTGATGTATGTTTTGATTATGGAACAACGCTTTAGGCTTGAGCGTGTAAACGTGGGTATTTCTCATCAGCTGTGGGCTGAGATGATGGGTTTGTATTGAGTCTTGGTGTGACGGGGACGTGAAACTCAACACTCTTTGTTGGAGGGATAAATCAGGGATGGGAAAAGGTTGACTCTGGGGGGTGAGGAGGCGAAGGGGGCGGATCCCGATGGCATTTCAGATTTCAGGGATTCGTTTCCAGGAGCTGCTCTGGGTGCTGAGTGAAGAGGAGATGAGCTGCTGGCAGCATGAGGTCACAGCTGCTGGATCCTGATTGGGATGCCAATCAGCTTGTGCTGATATACTGGCTGCTTTGTCTTTTTGGGCATGTGTACAACAGTACAGCCCGAGCTCCATACGCCTCAACAGTACTCAACTGTGATGACTCAGCAAGGCTTAAGGACGTTGTCAGAGTCTCACCAGTTTGTATCTGTGCTGACATGACGACGTTCTGGCCAACAGCGACTGCAGGGCAGCATCTCGTGAGTGGAGCGCTCTTATAATGGCATCCGCTCTTACACAGAGTAATTCAGTGTGTAATGATCTCTCACTGACAGGGAGCCAAAATAGCCACCAGAGGCAGCGGCGGCCTGGGGTCTCTGACTGCCAGTGGCCCGTGACCGCACTGGCAATGAACAGCGAGCGGGGGCAACCGAGGTGCAGCGTTGGGATACAATGGAGAAAGAGGGCCCTCCTGCATCCTCGTGTTACTGCTGCTCACAATAGAGGCTTCTTTGAGAGGAGGACAGAAACTCACAGAGAGAGGCAGGAAGTAGACGCGATCAGCAGGGGGGAAGCTCGCAAGACGGCGCATCAGGCACATGTGAGGAGATTCCATCCAAAATGATCGGTTTGAATATTAGTTTTGTGCATTTGCTGCTTTGGCAATTCATCAAATCGGCCCGATAGGGGAATGAGAGTCCACTGACGGCTGCCAGTTCACAACAGAGGTCTGGTCTTCCCATTAGTCTGGCCACGAGCAGCTGACTCCTGTATTTATTTCAAACAAGCAACTGTTTCCGTTGCCAGAAATGTAAAACGCATCACTTCAAGACAGTCTGCAGTAAATTCCCAGAAATAGGCAGAACAGCCACTGGTTAGTTCAAACGCGGCTCACGGATCATGAGGTGATGTTGATCTGCGATGTTTCAGTAGTAAAAGCATGTGGCTGCCAACTACACTAGGATGAGCATGGAAGCTTCCCCATGGTAGCGAAGCTGCTGTTCACTTTCAGGACCAGTGTTTAGCAGTGACACCACAGAATTAAAAGCACAATCTTTTGTTAAACTGTTTTTCTTGTTTTTATTTTTGTTGTGAAGGAAAACAACAACAACCTGTTTTTAGGTTTTCTAAAACCATTCCTTGAATTGACTCCAGGCTCCCTTTAAATATCCGTGTGGAAGTAATAATAACAGGAAAAGCAAAGTGAGCACAAAGGAGATCGCCAAGAGCGAAGCTACTTGTGTGATTTAGACAACATGCAACCCCCCTTAACTCACACACTCACACTCCTGCGTGATTTACAGCAGCGAATTGCCTAGATCACAGATCCCAATGTGAACACACAAAGACAGGCACTTAAAACAGACAGGAGGACACATGTTTTGGCTGACTGGCTACTGACGGTGTGCGAGGAACAAGAACGCACACGTCCGGACACTAGCGCGGATTCTGGGAGAAAGTGGAATAATCCTCAGTAAGAGCGACTAAACGCCGCTATGGGCATGTGCACACCGTCGCACTGCGGAGGCAATAAAATAAGGGCTTGTTACACGCACAGCTGTCAGAGGTGTCTGTCGCACACATAAGACACACAGAGGGCTTTAAGCGGACCCACCTTAATACGTAACACAGTTAGGCTGAGATGCTTGGCTACTGTGGACAACATGACCTTTGATTAGCGACACTGTGGATAAAAGATCCCAGATTATGATTCTAGACCCAGATTTCAACTCATCTACTGACAGTAGCCTCATTAGATGTGAGTGCTGCCTGATGACTTTCACATAAGCCAGACTTTTTGCTGACTGCTCAACCTCCTCCTATGTTACAGTATATTATGCCTTATAATTATTACTTTCTCTGCCTACACATAAAACCCACATCCGACAATGAGTGAATTCAGGCGCGTCGTTTGGGGTTTCAGACGATGTTTGGAGACATGTTGAAGGGATGTGGGCTCAGCAGAACAATAGCACACAGACAAAAGATGGGCTTAGTGTTTTACTAAAAGAAAATTAAGTCAAACTACATGAAGTTGTTATGAAATAGATGAAACATATACAGACAGACTAAACAAAAACTAATTACAAAACAAAATTTATGAGAAAGCTAAAGGCAAATGTTTAGGATATAAATTAGTGTAGAGCGATTAGATGATTGAATTTGTTTAGGAACAAAAGCAAATTTCAATACTTTGACAGCATTACTATAAGATGTGTCAGAAGACAAAGAGAAGAGCCAAGGCCGAGCCTGCTGATACTGTCAGCAACGTAAGTGTAGATCAGGGCATGGTCCTCTGAGGCGCCACGACGCCACTTCGCCCTGCTGATGAACAGATCTGATCTGGTTAAGGAGAAGTTAATTTGTTCACAGATCTGGAGCAGATAGCTGTGAGTGTTTTGGTGGTGGGTTCTATACACAGTAAAGCGCTGCGTAAACAGTAGGGAAGGGTGGAAAATGGTTCCGTTGATGAGTATCGCTGTCTATGTGGAGCTGGGAGCTATTTAGAAAGCTGACCTAACATGTCCTCTAGTCATACGCACACAATTTGGAAAGCACCAGGAGCAATAAACCAAAAACCCATTGATAAATTGACTTCAACTGATAGAGAGAAAAAACTTCCTTTCCAACGCCGGCTACATCAAACCGCATTGATCTTGTTAACCTCTACAAATGACCAAACGTCCCCTGGCACAGCCTGCAGGACACGACCCAACAAAAGCCTCTATTTAAACCTAGAAATACTCAACGTACACTGTGTCTCCCTGTGTTTCTGCAAGGCGAAGAAAGAACATGCTCTGTGCCTGCATGTGTGTGTTTTTGTCAGGAGAGGGTGTGTGTGTGTGTGTGTTCATGGTTGAGGTTGAGGGCAGAGTTCAGGGAAACCCCACATACCCCCATCCAGGCCTTGGAACCCTAAGGGAGAAACACACACACACACACACACACACACACTCAAAACCTGACCTTGACCAGACCTGCCAACAGGATCACCAACAGACAGGCACAGGGGATCCTGGGAAACAGGAAACAGGAAGTGGCCCCTGTCCACATTGAATGTGGGCGCCCTGCTCGTAATGAATGCTGTAAGAAACTCACAGTGTGTGGCAGCAGTGTGTAAAGTCTGACTCGTATCCATGCTAATGCCTAATAATGCAAATTGCTTTAATGGTCGACAGTCCCCACGTGTGTGATTGCGTCTGTACGTGTGGGTTCACATTTGTCGACCTGCGCATGTGTGTGTGAAGCCCCCAGATCAGTGCAGCATTTAGCAGCCAGGCATTTGGACTTGTGGAAAGGGGCTGTGGCGGGCTCTCAGGTTTCAAACAGGACCGGTGCCCTGGGACCCGGCCGAGTCAAAGGGCCTGTCCCCGATGAGCCATATTAGGGCCCTGATCCCCAATCAATCAGCACCGCGCTAAAAAGAATCCACAACAAGATGGCAATTAAGCCCCACTGAGGACTTAACTAAACACGCGAGTGAGATAGCGTTTGTAAAAGTGACTGTGTGCGCAGCTTGTTGACTCAGCGTGTCATGTAAAAGTTGGCTTGTACACATTTGTGTGAGCCTCAGACTAGAAGAAAAATCCCCTTTGGCCGACTTCGTTTTTACTTGTTTAGCTGTGTAACTTGATACACACACACACACACTCAGACATCCCATCCAGAAATGATCCGTTTCCTTTGTTTAGTCACCACTAAGCAAAGTCCTGGAGCGAGAGAGCAGAACCCGTCTCGTTAGCCTGACGCGGAGCTAAAGTGGATCGGTATGGAGCAGAGAAGTGCGTCCAGAAACTGAGTGAGCCTGTCATCCCCTCAAACTGAACTGGTGCAACGCTTGTGTCCTGGCCAGCGTCTGAGAACCGCAGCGGTGTTGGCACTGAGGTGAGAAGTGAAACCAAAATCCAGTTTCTCAGTACGGTTCACCGTCAGAGTTGAAGCAACAACAGGGCGAGAGGGGAGGCCGGTGAGTGGATCTACATTTTCAGTCTAGTGCATGTTATGAAACTAAAGCTTGATTGGTTGGCTGTGTTTACCCATTAACGTAACAGCCAGCAACTGTTTTGAAAGTGATGCGTAAATGTTACCAGGTCTAGTTTAGTGAGATTGTCGTGAGCAGGGAACACGTGACGCCGACACGCTGGAAAGACTTTAAGGAGAAGTTTATAATCTCACTGAGATTCAGTGTAGTTTGTATATAATTATTTAAAGAATGAAAGTACAATTAATGGCTTTGAATAATTAGATTTTACAAAAACAGCACATAAAAACTGAGAACTGCAGGAAAGCTGCAGTGAAAATAAAAGAATCCATTAATACACTGTACATGAACACAACACAGCTTCAAAACATAGCTGAGAACAAAGCACATGTAATGAATTTTTTAAGTATTTATCTAATAGCTGCTTAAACAAATGCTTTGACATGCAAAAATTCATCAGCAAAAATTCTTTGGATACTTTGCGGGTCTTTGCCAGAGAAAACACCTCGACGGCATCTTTTAATCCTGGTAAAGTTGCAACACACATCGCTGGGGGGCAGTTCTCGGCACAGCTTGGTTAATTACCTGCCGCTTTAATAAATCACATGTTAATTAGACATCTTAAGGACGAGCCTTTCACTGCAGCTGCTGTAGCACAGGGGGAAGGAGGGGAACTATGTTTCGAGATATTAATCAATCTATCGTGGTCACACTACACGTATTTTGGTGTCTAATACCTTTACGCGAGCCTGAGCAGGCTTCACCGTCAACTGGTGTGACACCTTCAAGTCCCTGCATGTTTTACAGACGACTTCCTCGAGCTAATTTGTCAGTCAACCCCTGCAGTGCTGTGGAGAACACACATGCTACAGTCCTGTCTATACAAAGCAAAATGACTTTGTGTTTAACTCTTTGAAGCTTCGTCTATATAATTGGATTGTGTTGCCAGTGGGCTGATGGCAACGCGGGCCCCACGGTTTTTGTCACGTCAGCTGCAAGGTCAATTGAAAGCGGCGTGTTGACAGCTGGCTAATTACAGAGCCATCCGCTGTGCTGGTTGAGTCCTTGCTACATGGCTACACACAAACCCAGACCCACATGATGTATATACAAAGATGTAGGAAACGTTCAGCTGTACTGTACGTGTTTCAGTTAAACACACCTGATTAGAATAATCACTCCGTCTTCAAATTACACCCAAATAGGATCTGGACTAGTAAATGAATTACAAACTCAGAAAAAGTAAATAAAGCTCTTACTGCATTACATAGACGAAGCCACACACGTGAACATGTGTGTATGCACATAAAGTAGAATTACTATTAATAACAACCCAGTACTTTCAGACATGTTGGAATTTACAGTCAAATAGTAAAACGCCTCGGTGTCGGTGGAAAAATAAATGGTGAAGCAAACTGAATGATGATTGATGACAAGCAGGAAGAAGAAAGCTGAGGACGAAAAACAAATAAATAAAAATAAAATGAAATAAAAACCGACCTGATAAAAAAAAAAACATGGCGGAGAGAATCTGTTCTGCGTTAAACCTGTCTCTCCTTCATTTGCTCAGCAGACGGGAGAGAGAGCTGAGGCACAGCGGAGGGGGAAGCAGCTATTTTTGTAATTGCTTTTTTTTATGCCAGCGCTGAGAGAAAAGTGGTCGGGAAAGTTTTGAGAAATTTAAACACCCTTGACAGCCAGGGTGTAGTAGTATTAATCTTTTCAAACAGAGAGAAACCCCTCTATTATAAACACAGACAGACTCCAGGATCAGCGGCCGTGTTGCATACAGTCTGTTTATCGTTGCTGTCGGATTAAAACTTCTACATCCAGTAAATCACATTTTTACAAAATAGAGAAGCTAGTTTTTGAAATCAAGGACAGTAAAAGAGGAATAAGATAAGCTGGTTTGGAGCAGCAGAAGCAACCACCCAAGTTGGTTTTGCTTAATTACACATCCAGGATAAATACTAAATGATGAAAATAATCTTTTATTGCTCATTTTTTCTCCTCCAGCAGAGCCTGAGGAATGACTTGTCTCTTTAGGTCCATGCATGCCCTCCTCCAGAGGCTTTTATGGCTACTGATGGACTGCTAATTAACGCATCTGCATGGATTCTGAAGCATACAGACCTTCAATCACAGCGCAAATTCAGCCAAATGCTGCAAAACGGATGGATAATGACTCAAAGGAGCAAAAGGAGTTTTCTTTACCGGAAAAATCAGTATAACCTTGCTAAACTAACAATAGTGCAGCTTTCCAGTCGCTACAGACGAGATTGGAGGCAGAAAGGAACACGAACAAGCAGCAGCTAAAAGCAGCTGAACTGGAAAGACTTCGAGGGCATAAAGTCATTTATGAACAGCATTCAGTCCTTGGGTTCCAGGTTTTCCAAGGACTTTCATTCACATTCTTAGATTAATTCCTCTAAGTTTATTTTTGTTTGTTTACAGACCCTCCAAACGGTTCAGTGTGTCCTTAAACGGTAAAGAGATTCCTGGAACTGCACAGTGATTTTCTAGCTGTACCTCACTAAGGAGCTGTAGGCTTCTATGATGACACCTAGTAAGGAGCTGTTAACTGCTCCTATCAGCCACTGTCCTGTCAGCTCATCACAGCTAATCACATGTGAACGTCACTGACCCCGCATAACCGGGACATCAAAGAAAAACATGCAACCGTGAGCCCTAATGGTACCATCCTCCTCCTACTCTGCTAACACTGTTTTTCTTTCACTCCCTTCACCCTCCTGCCGTTTCCATCACAGTGTTCCTTTCTGCGACTGAAGGAAGTGTGGCAGCGAACAGAGACGGAGAAAGTTGGGGGTCTAATTTTGGCAGTCGGGGCCTTCTCCCCTCCATGTGTTTTTTCTGGTGCTATGAAAACATTTCTAAAGAGAGGGGGGACAAGAAGACGGAGGCAGGAGAACGAGGAGGAGGAGCTTGGGCCCCTAATATTTCTCGTGTTTAGTAATTGCTGGCGTCATGACGACCTTTAGATTAGAAATTAAACTGAATGTGATTTGCTGACACGAGTCACACTTAAATTGTAGCACCCACGAAATCACAACGTGTCACTCTTCCACTTTTCCAGTCTCTATGCTAAGATAAGCTAACCTGGCTCCTGCCTCCATTAATTTACCCTCGAGACTTGAAAGTGGCGTCGATCTTTTGATCAAAGTCTTTTATTAAAAATCCTGGAACAATAAAAAAGTAAAAAGACAGCAATAGGCAGATGTATTTTCCTACAACTTACAACTTTAATTATTAGGCCTCCAAACTAAACTGCTTGGTCTCGGCTAAGTAATAAGATATAATCCCAGCTTTAAAAGGAAATTTACGCTGTGTCATTTTAATGGACGGCATCCAGAAAAGCACTTTCATCTAAACTTGCAATTTGCTCAGACCTCAGATTTGTTCATTTGACAGACTTGAGCCCTGACTTTTAAACTTGTCTGAAATGATTTCAGACTTTGAACGTATGTGCATTGGAAGGTTTAATAAGAACTCTGGAAGGAAGAACTGTTCTAAAGTCTGTACTTCAAATGTTCCACCATCGTTCTCTTCCTCACTCAGCCTGACCTGCTGTAGTTCTCTGCTCTGGTCTTAGGACGTAACATTGAACACAAGCCGTCTGGACTGTAGTTGAAATCCCACAGGCCGTCAGGTTTGAGTTCGCCTGCGGCTGCTCTCAAAAACCCAAACCCTGAGGACACACACACACACACACACACACACTGAAATGACCCACACACCACAGAGCGCATACTTAAGCCCAATGCGGAGGGAATGGAAATCAGAGCACAAACCGAAGCAAAGACAACATGTAGGATACAAAGTTCATGTTATGTTTAAGTTCTGCGAGGTGGGTGGCAAGAAAATTTTCCTCAAATTTGTTGGTAATATTTGAAAGCTAATTCATCGTAAGAAAATTAAACTGCTCGATTGAAAAAAAAAAGTTGGAATGCAAATGAATACATTTCATTGAAGCTGCCAGGCACCATGTCTTCTCAAAATCTCCGAGTCAAGGAGCAGAGGTTTTGACATTTGAACAGCTGCGGTATGAGGTAAGCAGACTCGGGTCATCACATGTCATCATTAGGTGACCCTGTCTCCCAGACGGCTGACTCCTTAAATTTACAGCTAATAATTTGGCTGTGACACTAATGATGAGCAGCAGTGACGATCAGGCCGCCACAACCACAGTCACGCCGCTGTTACAGGAGGCCCCTGTCTGTTTAAATAAAGTCTGTAATGACTGTAATGAGACTCACGATCACATGGCGGGCCTTTGCTTGACAGCAACACTTTGCAAGTTTGAATAAATTAGCTTTTCCATAGGTTGTTATTTTTCTTCCTGCCAGCTTGTAAAGCAAAGTTTAATGTAAACAAACTGAACCGGACTGAGTTTGGTTGTGAAATGTTTCAGTTCAAGCCGTGTTAAATTTGAGCCGAGAGCCTTGTGTTAACCAACATCGGCTGAAGCGTTTAGTCAGAACAAAGATGCAGCGGCTTTATTTTCTGCAGCTATTTAAAAATGTTTATAGCTTCAAAACATCAGAAATGCTTCACGGTCAAATAAAATTGTGCTATACTCATACATTGAATTTAATTCAGAATCACAACAAAAAGACGTGAAGCAGCACGAGATGACAGTGGAGAGTAAAACCTCCTCATCCAGCAGAACCGGGCTCATAGTGGGCGTCCGTCTGCCTTGACCGGCTGGGGTGAGGGGATCGAGAAGGAGAGATGAGGATACCTTGGGAGCAATACAGCCAGGGGTATAGGAAGGAGGGAGCCCAACCCCAACACACTGTCAGAAATCAGATTCTCCACGTACTGTACTAGTACGTTAAAAAAAACCCTAACTAGACTGGAAATGCAATACTACGACCATGACGCCAAAAATCACATCCTCTTATCTGCATTTTATTTTCCATTTTAGTCCCTTCCCAACATGTGCACAGCTATAAATGTGAGCCCTGCCTCTCTGTGATTACACTTTTTGTTGAAACGCCCCTCCAGAAGTTGCATTGTGATTCCTTTATGAGCCAACTGTCTCATCTTGGAAACAAGCTGCAATTTAGTCGCACAGGAAATAATCAAAACACGTAAACCAGGGAACGGCAGGAACAGATGTTTGCGAAGGAGCGCGTGTGCACGTGCTCGTCTCAGTGTGCGAGTGGATTTAGTACGTGTGTGATATTTATGTTGTGCCAGCAGTTTTGAGTCACATGGAACATGGCAGCGACTCCTGCCATAATGTCACCAGGGAAAACCAGCCAGCTTCGCTCGTTTGATCCGGTGAGAATCAAATGAGTTGGGAAGGTTCATGGAGGTTTATTCCATAGCATGAGAAGATGTCAAAACAAAGTGGAGGAAGCGCAAAAGACTCCAAACTAAATTGTTTTGGGCAGCTACTGCTGCCAAGAACATGAAAATGTTTTAGTGAAACGTAAACAACCGATACCTTCATAAAACATTCTGCATTGTTTCTTTTACTCGCTGTTTATGAGACTCCTCTACTTTTAAATGCTTGTTCGTGTTGGGTAGATCTGGACTGAGCTCGGTTTGGCTTCATGTTTACAGCTGGTACAGTAGCTGACTGAGCGACAATGAAGGATATAACAACATCTTAGGTGGTAATGTTTCAGTGAGACTATAGATTTATACTATAACAAAAGTCTCAACCCGAAAGTCTGAATTTGATAACATTTTGTTAAGTATTATGAAAATATGTATAATAACAATTACCATATTCGTAATTGTTTATGCAAATGCGCTACCACTTGCAATCAAAGTCTGAACATTACCCAGAAAATGGTTTCCAGTACTGCATTCAGTGAAGTACCGCAAAAAAAGCAGACACTGATAGAGTAAAAAGAAACTTACGTTGGCCTCCCTGGCAGAGATGTGGGGAGTGGATCTGGAAAAGGAGACAAGGGGATTTTTTACAACAGGATAAACAATATTGCTCCCAGATTTTTCTCCGCACAAGCTGCCAGCTACAAGATTCAGCCGAGATGAGTGTTACTAGAAGAAGGGGCCAGATTTCTAGTAAGGGGAGATGAACAAAGAAAAAAACATGGGATAGGCTTTTTATTTTCTAAAAGACAAACCTGGAGCTTCCCCTAACCTGAAACCGGGGAGCAAAGGGTGGTCTGTTCTGGAGGATTACATGTAGGTGTCATAGAAAGATCATCAAGCTCTAGTAAACCCTTCCTACCAAATTTGACAAACAGGACGCCTGTCGTGGACACGGTCCCCTGGTTGTTGGTGGCCACACACTGGAAGTAGCCGGTGTCAGTGGTGTCCAGGTTGCGAATGCGTAGCCGCGATCCGTATGTCGTGGACCGGAAGGAGACCCGCCGTGGCTCCTGCATGACAGGGGCGTCGTTCTTCAGCCAGCGCACGGTGGGCGTCGGGTTGCCCGACACGCGACACAAGAGCTCGGCTGTTTGCCCCAGAGAGGTGGTGATGTTGTTCATGGGAGCTTCAAGTCGAATGAAGAAGGGCCCTGGAAGACAGAGACGAAAAATGAGAGATAGACAAAGCATGAAAATCAAAACGACTTAAAATATATAAAACGTGAGAAGAACAGCATAAAGTAAGATTATTGAGAGAAAAAGACAAAAAGATTTACGAAGCCAAAAAGTAAGACATAAAATCAAGCAACACCACAAATACATCAGAGCTTGATTTAAAAAACATGCAAAAGCACTGAAACGCCTCAGTGTTTTCATACGCACATATTCAAAACCTGGTTTTGCAAGTTATTATGTGGTTGCCACTGCGCTCACACCTAATTTCACTTTTCAGCGTGGCTGCGTGGTGCCAGAGAGTTTAACCCTAGTGTGTGAGAGCTGATGAGGAAACATCACCTGTGATGTGTGCAAATGAGGCGACTTTATGTAGTGAAGAAATACTTGGAGAATCCATTATAATGCTGCGGTGGCGGTGGGATGCACAAAATATCTAACTGCAGAGCCACATTTTAGTCACGATGGTCACGAAAAGGAAAACACCTACGAGGCATCTAAAGAGCTTGAAGTGAAAGAAAAACATTTTTTTAATGTCATGAAAAAATGTCTGGAAAGTTCCTTCAACCTCAAACCAAACTCAGGTATGTACTGTAGAAATGTTCCTGGTCAAGCAAACCTGCCAAAGCAAACAAAGCAGGGAGAGCAGATACAGGAGAATCTCAAGTATGAGTAAGATAAGCTTCAGTGTGTGTGTGTTGAATTAAACCTTTATTTAGATTTTTTGCAATTACAACTTTAACTGTTTCACTGTTGCCAAGTCAATGAAGAACAAGGGTCTCACTGTCTTCATTGACAGAAGAACAAAAAGAAATGAAAGGCTTCAGAGGTGTCTATACTGCACATAGCGTACGACCATGGAGCGAACTCCTCACCTCCATCGCTTCTCCCCTTCCTCACACACCTTTTATCCGTCCTCCTTCCTCTCCACACGCATACACAGCCTCACAGTCTCCCTATATGTGCAGTCCTGTCTCTCCAGCACTTCACGGTGAACGATCAGGATAATATTCAGACCGAATATAAATTTTTTTCACCCCATCCCCATCAAGCTCAGTCTTTACCCTCTGCGTTACCTCTTTATCCACTTGTTCCTGTGACCCATGTGATGGCTACAGTTTCAAACCTCCCTTAGCGGTGCCTGAAGCAGACATCTTGCTTGCACGTACGTTCTGTATAAGTCAGGAAATCTGTTGTTTGTGACTGTGCTCCTGCAGCGATGTGAAGTGAAAATATTAAAACAAGCTTCTTTAAATTATTTGTTTACTCAGCTGTTTGGCTACGTCGTGAATTTACTTTTCAGTTTAATCTGTGTGATTAAGTTTCCATTTGTAATCACTTTAAACGTCACGAGACAACCATAATAGTGCCAAACAGCCCAATTTCAAAAACATTACAGAAATGATAGTTTCCTGCTTTACGCTGCTGTGTTGTTTACAGTGACCAGTCAAAGCTAATTTAATGTAAAACTAAGTGTGTGACAGTATTACAGTACAGACACACCCCCTTTAGTGGAAAATGCTCAAGGTCTTATTTCACTTCTTGTTTCAAGTCGTAAAAATACAAACGCATTCATCGCTACCGCTTAGAAAACTCTGCAACCTCCATTATGACTCAATCAATCCAGTCAGCTTCAGCTCTGGCGAGGTGTTCAGGCACAGGGCTGATTGTGGGTCGCGCCCACAGGCCAACAGCATTTAGTTTTCCAAACTGCTGGTGATTTATTAAAACAAAAACAAACCTAAAGTCTGAACTAAACTGTAGATTTGCAGAGTTTTCACCCCGACTAATCATTAATTTTACATCTGTGATTGTTATTTCTATTATTTCATGGCTCAGTGGTAGGGGCGTAATAGACCGTCGTTGATCCTGGAGCGGTTAAAATCCCTGGACACGGATCTGTATGCATGTGAACTGCAGATTATTAGTTCAATCGTCATAATATCCATAATTATAAAAGTTCTAGAGAGGTTATTCCCAAATCCATTATTTAAAGTTCGCAAAATGTTTTATGTGAGTCAACTTTAAAGAGGTCGACTGTTATATATATAGTAAGATCGTTGAGAACAAGTGCTGGTTGAACAGATAATGTAACAGTAATGTAATGAGACTAACCACTAACGTTCAAACTATCAACACAAAGTCACCAAGGTCTGCTGGGAATTTACACACACATATACGAATGCATCATGTCACTGCCTGCCGCGTCTAACTGCATTTCATAAAACAGAAAAATACTCAAACAATAAACATTAAATAAGAGAATGGCTTTTTAAGATGTGAGTTTTGCCAAAGGTAAGAAGGTCACACAAACTGACTCACTTTATCACAGTCTCATTAGTTGAGTTGATGGAAAAGAAAATGGTTTTTGGAGCTGTGTGCTCGCACACTTCATTAACTGTTATAATAACCGACAATAAAGCAGCAGGGAGCAAGAAAGAGGGGAAAAGGAGACAGGATGAGATGATGAGAGGAGGAGAAAGAGAGCAACAAGTGATTTAACTGCAGAGATGTCTTGCCAATGTCTGTGCAACAAAGCCACTCTGTATGTAATTGTCTCGTGGTGAGTGTTGTGGTAATTGGCACCAGGAGCAATGTGAAACTCAAGCCCTTGTCGAGGACTGTCCCTTTAATGTGGTGGGCAACTAAATGGTGCTCTGTCATCGGTCCGCATTTTCTTTCAGTGTTTTTGCACAATCCAACGCTGACGTGCAGGCACACAAATGTAAACAGGCGCACACCCACACAACTGTAACGTACACCATCAACATTGTGTCCACGCACTTGTTATTTTATGTCTGCGAGGTGAAGCTGTGCTCGGCAGGCCGCTCACAGCGACGCGCAGGTTCAGAAACCTGAGTGGCTGCACAGCTAACTAAACATCGTCAGCGCGCACAGCGCTGCCAGCTTCGGCTGAAGGTGAATTTCATTAAAGCTGGGTCACTCTCCAACAGAGGAAGAGGGAGATGGGAGGAAGGAAGAGGAGAGAAAAAAAACGGCAAAGAATGAAGCAAAGACACAAAATAAAGACCGAAAGAAAGCCAGGGGAAAATGAGTTCATTAAACTATCATCGCCTCTGATTTCAGCCCAATAATGAGCCTCTTTCAGCATGAAAACGTCCTGCTACTGATGCATGCGGATAGAGCATCGCTACCTGAATGCTGTCTGCTTGGTCAATCAAAACCATTCCCTGCCTGCAGACAAAACAAGTGGTGCAATCACCATTCATCCATCAGATAAGAAACAGATGTGAGTCATGGAGCTGAAAACACACACAGATACACTGGCTCTCGCAGGTTTTCATATTTCACCATGTCGTGGAAAAATAAATCTGTCTCTATGATTTGTTTGAAAGTGCTCCTCACTGCATTTGTGACTTCTCAATTTTCTTGATTGGTCAACGTAATCATTATCGTGACTGAGCTGCTCAGTCACGCGCAGGCTCTGCTGTCTTCATTCTTGCCTGTGTGTTTAACAATGTCTGTTTTTGTGTACACAGGATCTGTTGTGGGACGGATGTTGTGGGAGAGCTGGCTTTCCGACAGATAAATTAAGCAAACCAGACAAAATGAGAGAGCAAACGTTAGGGCCACGTAAAAAAAATAAATACATTTTGAGGATTTTCCAAGCCAGCATGTTGTTAGAGGGCCAGTACTCAGATGTCAGCTCTACAGCCCGAGGTACATTCAAGAGAGGGGGGTGGGATTTAACTCAACTCTGGGCAAGTGTTGAAAAAATATTCCAAAAAACCTTTATGGATCTGACTCAGTTGTTCCCGTGGCGCTGACAGAAGATTAGTTGCTTCCTCCTTCAGGATTTGCTGACCTAAGGCCGGGCATCTCCACGAGACAAGCCCGTCCTCACCGCAAAATAAATAACTTTAATAAAGTGGAAAGAATCTTGATCATGCAAGGGAAGGAACAAACGCGGGACAGCCAAGGCGCCTCCGAGACATTTTTTCATCTCTATATTGCATCCCACAGTCAACTGTCCTGGGGTTTTTGAGCAGGTGTAATTCATGTTAAATGCAAGTTGTTGACAAGTTTGCTCTCCACAAGCCCATAAAACACAGAAACCATGAAGGACTCTTGGAAATAAAATGAGCACATCACTTGAGAGCAGGTTCTTGTGCGAGTTTCCTTTTGCATTCGCACAAACGATGTTCACGCTAAACAACCGCAGCTACTGACCCACAGCACAGCAAACAGCGCTGGCCCCGTTCTTCTCTTCTCTACACGTCTGTATTCAGCGCAAACGTCAACGTTCCTCAAGCAGCAAGTCGATGAAATGAAGGAGTCGTTGCGTGGTGCAGTAGAAGTCTGGAGAAAGTGTGAGATACAAAGCAACGCAACGCTCGTAGTAACCGAAGGAGGTGACTGGAAATTACAGAAAGGCAACTGAGACTGTTCCACACGTTGAGCAGCTCAGTGTGTAATTTCCATCGATTATCGTTTCCTCTACAGTGGCCTACATGGAAACGTGGGTCTCTTCAGGTTCGTGGAAAGGGGATGTGTAATATTTAACACGTCGCTGAATGTAATTTCAGATAACGTGTGGGTTTACAGTTCAACGCATGCGAAACGCATCATGCACGGCTTGTAACAAACGCCTTCACCAGTTTGGCTTGTGCTAAAGCTCTCTGCGAGTGTGGGTTCATTTGTGTGCGTTTACCATTACTAGACATGTTCCATGAAGTGGCAGCGAGCACACTGGGGTCTTGGGGAAACTCAGACCCTGTAAACAGAGCAAATGAAGACAATTAGCCTCAGTCTGACTGCTGAGCCCTGCACATTTACATGAATGAACAACAGTCAACGGTCAACCCCTGCAATGAACAAACAAACAAACAAAGAAAAAAACAACAAGGGAGTTCAGACATGTCAAGGGACAAGGTCACTGCCACGATCTCCACAATGTTCATTAACTGTTCTGGGATTGTCTCTGGAAACATCAGCACATCTGGCTTTTAACGCCTCTCAACGAAAGAAACGCGGATTGTTGCAGTCAACGACTTCCCATCCTCTCTGTGGTATAACCTAAACACGTTTCAGGTGCTTGTATGAGAGAAACTATGTGTGGAAACATCTGTCTGGAAACGAAAGCTCCAATGTAGTAGCAACAGGACAAAAGCAGTGAGAGAAACGGTCAACAAACCGAACTCTTACGGTCACACAAGTCAGCCAAAGTTGAACAAGTGGGTAAAGATCTGAACGGTGGCAAGTGCTGCTGTTTAATTCACTGACTCCCATATACAGTAGTGTAGTTGCTACACTGGCTTTAACAAACAAGTTCCCCGCGTGAAACTCTACTGGTGAAGGCGTCGCACATCTGCTAGAGCGGATCAAAGGTTTGAATGTATAACAGGGAGCCGGCCTGCGAGCCGTGGGCACCTAATGCTGCATTATTACCAGCTGACGACAGAACATTCCTCTGCTTTTCATTACGGGGGAGAAGAGTCGCTGTGCACTGCCACAGACGCCTGACAAATGAAAAAGCGCCTGTGCAGGATTTAAAAAATGCAGGACGGACAAGAATGGAAACCCAAGCAGTTCTTTCTTGGGGCTGACACAGTCGTACGGGATCCCAGTCGGTCAGCAACACGCTTGTGATTTCTGCTTGTGGCTCTAAGCCACTGTGTTTGTGTGTTTGTGTGAGCAAGCGGCCGTCTGCCAACTGAGGGCCAGCACCCTGCAGGCACGCCCATATGTTAAACGCAGAGCGTGCACGTGCAAATCTCTGCAGCGCTTAATGAGCATCGATTGCAATCGTACGTCGACGCTCTCCCCCAGCGCGAGGAGAGAAAAGTGTGCGAACAACAGGGCCCGGCGCCTGACGCGGGGTCACGTTAATTGGGTGATAATGTGCTGTTTCACGCATGCTGTGCGCGGATGGCAACGACTACGAGGTGGTGCGTGTGAAACGAGCTGTGTTAATGAGCAGCACTCTGGGCCCCTGCACCTGTTCGTCAGGGAATTTGGAGCCTTGGCATCTGGCTCCTAACAACCGGCTGGCATTTTTATGAGTTAGGATCGAGATTACTGCAGATCTGTAGCAAAAACAGATCGACTACTTAATGCAAGCTGTTAGCCCCCTCGCATCTTTTTGTCTATTTCATATACTCTAGGTTACAGGAAACAGGAAAGAGCAGGTTCAAATCAACCAACAAGCTGTGTGGAAACTTGTCCTAGTCAAAGCAAAACATGCAAATGACGCTTAACACCACCACATTACAGAACAAGCCTCCATCTCGGTGATCTCACCGTTGAAGGTAGGCTCGTTTCTTCCCCTTTGCTTTATCTCTCTCCTTTATTTAGGTCACATCTGTTAGTTCTGTTTCATTGGGACAATCATCCGGGATCTCTGGGATAAATTGGCGAGTAATTTTGAGATTAGCTTTCTAACGTTACACAGCAGTGGAGGGAAGCAATTGTGTTGGGCCTATTTGTTAATGAGGGGCTAAAAATAGGCACCTCCACAAAGCCTGCGTCGGATCAGCGGCTCTTGGAACCTGATTGGATCACAGTCCCGACTCTGGTGGTTCGCTATATGCCAAGAAGATCCCTCTCTGTCAATATTAATCACCCTGAAGATGACAGCTGGGGTTAGAAAGATAGAAGAAAGGAAAAATGTGTAATCCCCGTCATAAGTGTCCATCTTCGAGCTGAGACTGTGGTTAGTGTCTTTTATTGACTCAACAGATAAAATTGCTTTAACAGTGGCCTTGAACAAGGTCTGAGAAGATTGAGTTGCATAAACATGACAAAATCTTAACTACAGAGGCCTTGTTTTGATAATAGGGTTGTTTCAATGATTCGCGGAGGCACTAATGGTGCAACTTACATAGGCATGAGTCATAAAGAAATGAAATACAATCACAATAACAGCCCTTCCAATGATTTCAAGCACTATCTCGACTTATGGGTAATTTTACTGCCATCGCCTCACATGTACAGTATGTGGGTCACATGTCTCACTGACAGTGTGGGCGTTGCTCCAAATGTGCTTCATGCCGTGTCCCAGAGCCACCCTCTAACTCCCGGTCTATCATTTCACCGCTCACAAGCCGGCTTCTCCTAATGTTTTTCTGTGCGCCGATGCCATCGGTGCCTATTGGTTTTTATTAAAATTACAATGATCTCACCTGCGAAAACGTTTTCAAACATCTGGGCTGTGAACCTATTTTCATAGTGGTGTGTTAAACTCTCACTTGCAACTCGGTGCCGCCCATTTAACATCCTGCTGGCGACGCATTTACAGGTTCCTGCCTCTGAGAGGTCCGCACATCAACTTCCCACTCAGCAGCCTCTGATTCCCATCCAGCGCTTCTTGGCTTGCGATGATAAAAATCAGGCAGGGACAGGAGCTTAACCCCTATAAAGCTCTGAGGACTTGGTGAGACTTTACTGGGACAGGCGCACATGGGAATTAGAGCAGCACTTCAAACTCTGAGGCATGGGAATGAAGGAAAGGCACGAAGCAAAGGACAGTCTGACAACCTCAGAGGCCCGAGCACAACCCAATCAGAATTGTTCGATCAGAATAGTTCTGCACAGCAACTGCAGTAATATGCAGTTCTATGGTCTGGGGGCCTGTGTTTGGAGCCAGAGTGGTCGGTGTGGTGAGTGAGACTGATGTATGAGTTGTCCCACTCTGTTATTAGCGCCTCTCCCACGGTCCTCCTGCATCCCCTTAGATGGAAAACTGACCTTTTTCAGGGGTTATCGCTAAGAACAGCAAACATAATGTAGCTGTACAGTAGTTATATTTCCACCTTAAAGAGGTGACAGACTTCAGGCATGATAATCATTTCCTACTCCAGTTTGTCTTCTTTGTGTCTGTTCCACTGTGTGCGTTTCTCCTTTCCAACCTAATATGCTCCAGTTTCCTGCTTAAACCACAGCTCGGTCTCGTCTCCCTCCCCTGCAGTATACTCACATCTAAAGGAATGGTTCAAGCTTTTCTGAGAGCATCCACTGCCTTCCTATACACAAACGTGTACTTACTCTACCGCCTCAATGGCTCCATCTGCTTTAATGAATTATTAGCACAATTCGAAGATGACAGGGTAGTTACAGTGTGCAAAAAAGTGGCCAAGCAAGAGAATGAAATGGCACCAAAGGGGAGAACAGGAATTAGAAATAAATGGAAGAGAAAATACTTGGAAATGTGTGAGTGCAAAAAAAGACACCAGGACAGAAAATGAAAAAAAAGTGAAGCTTCACAATAAAAGAGTGAAGGCGCTCGTAAAGTTTGCTTTTTAAAAAGTAGGCTTCGTTCCCACCAAGCAGAGCGTGGATTTGTTTTGGCTGTAGATTTTACTCCCTGTCATTGTGTCAGATTTAAATTGCTGTTCACACTGGTCACACACGGGCATCGTGAGGCCGGTGGGAAGAATGAAACGGAAACGAGCTTCATGACAGAACACGTGGGAGCTGATGTTGATTTTAGTCATTCAGACTAAGAGGTTGTTCCTATTTTAGTAGGTTTGGCTGCCCGGACTATTGGTTATGATTTTATACGGGCTCCCTAAAGCCCTTACTGAGGCCTAGGAACATGGAAACATCAATACACCACTTGATGTGACAAAACCCGGAGACATATGCAGTCAGCTGGTGAGCAAGACGAGGAAACCTGCACCGCACATAAAATATTGATTGTGCATTACATGAAAAGGTGGCTGAGAAGTTCTGGTCTCCTCCTTCCTTTTAACTATGGAGGCCCAAACATTAGAACCGTCTCCTAAACTACTTCACTCCAGTGAGTGAATCGTAATTAAAGTGAGCCTAAAAATCTTCTGATTGCTGCTACTTTGGCTGTATGAGCAATGCACCTGCCTGCATGTGTGTAGATGTTCCCAGGCTCAACTGGAGTGAATAAGGGAATAAAAGCAGGCCCAGTTTAGGCCTCCAGCCCCCCCCCACCCCACACACACACACAGACACAGACACACACAGACACACAAAGAGTGCCCTGCGTCGCTTCTACCCTGTAACCTTATAAGACCACAGAAGAGAGAGAGGGAAGGGGGGGGGGGGGGGGTGGCGAGGGACAGAGACGTGAGCAGGGTAGATGACAGGAGACTGTTTGACAAGGCCTTGTAGAGATTAGAACAATACAGAACACGAGAACGAAAGAGCTGGAGCTGCAAGGAAAAACTGTTCGAGCTGCTGCTTCACCTCCAAAAATAACAGAGCTCAGAGGGGTCAATGCTTTAAGTCAACTTACACGACACGTTCTGGAAAGCTGGCCTTCCCTCAAAATGTTTTATTTAAGTAAGCAAAACATATTAACGGGTATATGTTCATATATATTTTAACAAAATAGGTGAATGTTGTATAAATCCACCAAACATCAAATCTCGACTTCTCCTCTGTGTGTTTTTAAACCACTTCAGAGGAAACGTGAGCTCCCCAAGCATAAGCTAAAACTGACGCAGAGCTGGTGAGGCGCCCTTTAAAAAGTAGCTTGTGACTGCGACAGAAAATTATTTCACAGCCTTCAGCTCACAATGACATCTGTCGCTACCCAGCATTCCTCAGTCCGGGCCGGGGATCACGGCTGAGTGGACAGACGTTTTCGAGTGCACGGGAGAGCTGCTCTTAAGTCTGAAGAGCTCTGGTAAAATTCTCACAGACGGACACTGGTCTGCTGCAGATTGTGACCTCTGACCTCTTTGAAGGTAAAAGGCAAAACGAGAATTTCCATACAGCCATCAATGAGGATTTAGTTGTCTAAGCCAGCAGTTAAATGTCATCTCCCAGTCTCCACCACCACTCTGTCTAACCACACGCAACACAAACAGAGGGAGGGGGCTTCCTCTATGTGCACTGAAACCCAATAGCAGCTTCTCCCCACAACAAGGCCAAATTGGGTAGCGCACCAATAGCAAGTCATACTGAAAATGTGTGTGTCATGACATGAAAAATGCAAGAGCTGGAGACAATTTGGTAGAGCTGTATAATAGCGCAGATGGGCAATTTTACTGTAAAGTACTGTAAGATGAGTGATACGCAGACTGGGTGAGAAAACACGATGGTTAGACGCAGGAACACGGATTTAATCAGTGTCACCTGATGCCAGCCGACATCTCGACAACCGCTGGTCTTTCAACTGCAGCGCTTTCGTTTTTGTTTACTACCACATGTGATACAACCGGGTTCATGCAGTGCCCTCGGGCCCTTCAGAAGCCCCGGTTGCATTTTTCCTCTGCCTCACGAGTTAAACAGTTAATGCTCGATCCCCCGCCGTCCCTGCGAGGCTCTGCAATGGAAACCACACTGATGTATAATGTCTGGTTAGCCCATTTTAGGCGAGGCTCCTTTCAGCTCACGTTACCAGCGGTGTGAGCAGGCCAGCGAGGAATGTGCACAAGCATGTTGCCACCTACTGTGCAGCTCATCTGTTTTCACCTGACAGGTCGGGCACAAGTGTGCGAGTGTGTGCTTGCCCTCAGCTCCCTGGAAGCCCGGACGCCTCCAAGCACAGCCTGAGCCCTGAGCCCTGAGACCGAGACGTGATCTGAGAGCAGCGGTCTGCTCGTCCATCTGCTGAACGTGAATAGAGTTATCCCACTAGCCTGTTACTCTATCACTTTGCTTTTACTGGATGCTCTCTTTCGTGGACTGTGCATATCATGGATCAGATGTAGAATCTAAGATCTAAGACCCGGTCACACCGTCTGTGAGCAGAACCTTAGTCAAGACGTCCTCCTTGGCTTTTTGTACGTGATTTTTCTGTAAATGCTGCATCGTGTGTGTCAACAGCATGCATGGTGTGAATATGACACATGCCACACTGCATGCCTTCTTTTGTGTGTGTGTGTGTGTGTGTGTGTGTGTGTGTCAGCTCAGGTGCAGCCACATGCTCAACGCCAGCATTCCCAAATTCCTAGAGGATGACAATCTCACAACGAGAGGCCCGAGCAGATGGGATGTGGGAACTCCAGGATTCTGCTGCTGTATTTCAAACGTGACTCAGATTTAGACATCATGTGACTGCGGTTGAGCTAGGGGCCATTCCAAAATCATTCTTCACGTCAGTCATTGCTGCTTTGCTCGCCAGGCCGAATCTCTCCTCATCTGCTAGATGAGTGACCGAGAAGTGTTAGCAGGCTGGATGAAACCAGACCAGTAGGCTATTAATGAAACACAAAGCGTGAAGCAAAGGATTTGTTTGATTTACGACACATCAAGCACAGGAGATTGTGTAATTTGGGGAACATTTGCATTATAAGCCACATGTCTGTCTTTCATCAGGTCAGTTTACAGCGTGAATGAATTCTCACACACATAAATACTAAATTACATTATTTTGTACACATCTGTGCATTTCCAAGCAACTAAAGAGCCACAGCAGTCGACCAGCTTTGGGTGCTCTGCATCATTTTTTTTAATCTTAAAGAAGAAAAACGCTAAATCTCTTTTAAGCTCTATATTTTACATAAAGAACTCAAAAACCCATTTAACCAGTGTGGTTTACAAATTTCCTCTTTACCACCATGAACTGATTGACCTGACGGGCCACTGATTGCTGGCTTCTGTCTGTACAGATAAAATATAGTGAACGATTCTGGGATGCTTCTGGGAAACTGGGTGTGAGACATCGTGTCTCCATCAACTCTCAGTTCTCAGCTCTCAGCGGCTGACGTTGTAGGATAAACTCAGCCACAAGAAATCTGAGTCCAAGCCAAAGTCAAGTATGACAGGGACACAGAGAAGCTGAGCCAGAGATAGAAACAGCTCAAGCAGCAGGAGGAAAGAAAAAGAGGAAAATATTGCAGAGGTTTAGACAGACAGGGGTGAAAGTAAGAGAACAAACCCAGCATGCAAGAAACATTCAGTCCAGTAATAATGTCCTGTGTTGTTCTTATGCTTTGGATTTCCAGCCCTGTGTTGAATTCTGCCAACAGCGAGAGTCCAAGGCAAGCAGAGAAGCCCCGAACGTTTCCAGCACGCTTCCCTGTCAATCACATGCAGTCTCTAAGGGAACCTCTGCCCATTGCAGGTTAAGAAAATAAGCAGCAACATTCCTCAACCTGATCAGAGTCAAAGGCAGCTGAATAATGAGGAAGACAGGAGGTTGTGAGAGGGAAGAGAACGGGCTGAAGTAGATGAGCAGTGGGAAGTGAAAGCCAGAGCTTTAAGATGACCTTTAAATATGTGGTGGCTCTGGCTCTGGTACACGTGTGTGTTTACGCCATGTGTGATCCCAACTGTCAAAAAGCAGGGAGGCAGAGCACAGACGGGGATGGGAACACCTGCCTGATGTGCGTCCCATTGTCAGGAAGAAGAAAAACAGAACAGAGGTCAACAAAATGTGAAAAATGAACGAAACGGGGGAAGATAGATGGGGAAATGTCACAAAGTAAGAACAGGACGAAAGAAATGATACATGGTGAACTCTGTGTTGTGGTGAGCGTGCTGAAAGGAAACGCAGCGTGGATTTTTAAAACTAGGAGTTGGAAGTCATCTGTGGGCGAGGAGGAGGGGAATAACAATGTGTGAGGGAAAAAACCGCTGAAAGGTAGCAGAGGGAGAGGAAAAGGGGCAGTGGTGAAAAGACAGAGGGATGAGTGATAGAAAGCCCGGCATGGAAAAAGAAACCACAGGAGCAGATGGTCGCTTCGGAGAAAAGAACTAATATTCAGTTAAAATGTACCAACCTGGTACAAGCAAAAAAAAGCAGACACCAAGCACCACGGACAGAAAAAGACACAAAGATGATCACAGTTCTTCTTCTCCACAGTTTGCTGTAATTTCCATTTTACCAGGTGCCCGGCGCGGGGGCGGACTAAGCACACCTTGTAAAACATCCCTGCTTACTTCTTCAAACAGAGTCTCGCTTCACCTCCCATGAACCTGGTTCTTTCAAACACACGCACCTCATAACACATCCACCTCCACCCGCCGCGGCAGGAGAAGACAGAGGCGTTGAAGAAGCACCACAGGCACAAAGGGCTCTAGTGTTTTGCTTTATTTCCTGCTCAGAATCTCCCAGGTTTGCAGTGGTGCTGAATGAAATGGGACGTTATCGGCCTCACTGTCCAGCTATAGACATTTTTGGTATTTTAGAATAAAGTTTGTGGAAAAAGAAAAAAGTGTCAGATGCACAATGGCGACTCCACGAGCCAGGATGGTTAACAGCTGATGCTCAAGGTTACATTAGCTAGTTCACGGGGGTCAGTGCGAATAAAAATGTTTGCTGGCAGTTTTTATGAGACAGCTGAGACGGGAAATCAACGAGAGAACGTGGGGTAAGAAAATGTCCGCGATATAAGCCTCTGAATGCAGTGAGCTGTCTAGAGGCTCTCGTGTGTGTGTGCGTGTGCGTGTATGTGTTAGAATTGGCAGCAGGTTCGGTTACTCTGGCCTTGATTAGGCGTCTCCTTCTCGTCCACCAGTCGCTGAGTGAAGCAGTGAATTACGCTGCCATCTCAGTGGCGTAATTGGGGACACATGCAGCCCTAAAGCCTCCCTCCCTTCCATCCTTACTTCTCTAGCTCCATCTCCCCTCAGCGGAGTGTGCCTCAGTAAAACAACAACCTGGCAGGGGTGATTCAAAGGGAGCAGGGAAATGTAGAAAGAAAGGAAATCAAGAGAGATGGAGTGAGACGGGCTGAGAAGAGAAAAGACTGAGACAAAGGTGGAGACAGTGAGGGCATATGGAACATGTTTACAGGAATATCACAGGGCCCTGATCTTATCGGGGGGCTTTGTTTAGTGCATCTGAATTTCCCCTCATTTCAGCATCATCTGTGCAGGAAGAACACATCCCTGCACAGTTTTCCTCCATTATCATTGCAGGAATTCCCTTTTTTTAATTCCTCCTGGTCCGTTCTACCAGCTTATACTGTTTAGAGAGTCCCTCTTCTATACACATTACTCGTCGTGGGCCCTTTTCAAAGCAATAAAAGCCATGATGTGCTCAGGTCTGGTTCACGCTAACGTAAACAATCCTCCCTCCTCTTCAAAAGGCAAAGCGAAACAGAGGTTGAGAAATGGGCTGCTGGGCTACTGAGAGTCCACTCGCTGGAGATCTGCAGTGACAAATGTGGACGCAAAAATAGTTTCACATCAAAGCATATTCCTTTTAAGAGCACAGAACCATATATCATAAAGTTTAGAACACAGATGAAGGAATTCTGCCCAGTTCTGTCCAAGTCTTTGATGATACACTTGGAGTATAATGACGCACGCAGTTCTGCAATGTCAGACTAATTTCACGGTTTTCATGAAAGGCGTGAAGCTGATGTCTAACATGGAGGCAGCCATTTAGGGGAAGAACTGAACCCAGCTCGTATAGGTCCACAGATAGTTGGACGGACGTGCGTGACAGTCCACAAAAGGCAGTGAAATAGAGAGAGTGTGAGCAATGACGCCCCCAGGCTGTGAACACATCCATTAACTCCACAGCTTCATATTTATGCGTAAATCCATGTTGCCTGCTTGTCAGCGGCTGTTTCGTAGTATAGCTGCGGGCAGACAGCGCAGGCACTGTGTGCGCGGAGTGTGTCAGCCTCCACATCTGGTGGATGAGCTGTGTTAGCCGTCTGCCTGTTATATGCCATGAAGCCTTTGAACTGAGCAGCCACTGCTGAGAATCACCAGGCGCTGGGTCAGTCATGTACACTTCTTTGTCTCTAACTGTTCAGAGACAGCACAGTGCAGTGTCTTCATTTTCCTTCAGATTTTAAAAAGCGTGACAGCCAGGTGCACGATTTTGGGAAGAATCCCAGCCAGTACACTGTATCGGTTTCCTGATAGAGGCCATGGAAAAAGAGTGAAGGGAACTTAGCAGCCAGAACAAAGTTAGAGTGTTGCTTTCCAAAACCTGCAAACCAGATGGACCTAAAGCTATTTCTTAATGTGCACCTGTCATCACTTTGCATGAAACGCCCTTGATATACTGACGAAGTGCTTCATCACATTTTGATCTGCACAAGGGCCTTTGACAATGGGAAACTGAACGTGGTACGACTGGGTGGTTCTCACTGGGTAGCAGCGTGTTGAAATGCAAGGGGCTCCACTCAGCCTTACGTAGGTACTTTGAGTGAGTCAGCCCTTCAGCTGTGCCCACCGACAGTTCGCACCCAACAAAACCAGCAACAAACCGTTTTAGTGTTCACGTTGAAACATTGACTTCTAAATCAAACTTCAACTGCAGCAACAGCATCATCATATACAAAATATAACTACAAGACTGATGTACGAGGCCACAGCAGCACAATATGACACACGCAGCAGGTCCCTGAAGCAGATGCTAATGGACAGTATTGCATCACCGCTCGGTTGTGTGCCTGCTGTAGCGAGGGCCTACAAAACCGAATGACGTAGAACTCAACGAACTGCAAAGGTCGGTCAACTTCCAGGTTTCACGAAACTCTGTATAAAAGTCGCATCCTCAGACTGGAATAAACAAGCAAATCATTACTTCCACATGTGAACAGGACGATGCTGAAACATTAAAGCGAAATCTGAAAACAGTTTACTTGTCAGATTTCACCAGGCGACCACTCCGGCTGCAACTGCACACAGATAATTGGAGGGCAGCATGTGGGCTGTATGTGCGTGTCTGTTGTGCTCGCACACTAACCGAACGGGTCCAGGAAACCCTATAACGCAACGCAACGACTGTGTAATGAGTACATGCACAGACACAAATGAGCTCAGCGATATACATTTCACAGAGATTACAGATCTTGTATTTATGCTCCGACTGCTCTGCATACATACACATACAGCCTATGAGGACCAACACGCACTGCGCTGTATTGTCAGCCTCCTAATTGAAATCACTTGCAGACTCACTTTTCCTGCTCTCAGAATACGTTATTACTCCTCTTTTGTTTGACTAGAGCGTGATCCGAGCTTGGGCCCTCTCACATTCTTTCGTTACTCTTCAGTCAGCACACCGGCAGGCCAGCCACTCTGATCCACACTTCACTTACTTTGATTGTTTTTGGTAGACATTCTGGCTGGGCAGCCTACTATGGTCTATCACGTCTGGGGTCTAAGTGGGACGGTCTGAGCACATGGCAGCCTGGTGCAAAGCTTGAAACGCTCCTCGGATTTTATAGTTAACAAAAGGAATTCCTGCTTTTCCTAAAGATAAATTACACGAAAAATTGAGAGTTTATGGTATAGTCACATTCTGGCTGAACACAGTCATTAGTCCTGGAATGCTGGAAGAGTCTTAGCAACTAAGGCTTATTTAAACCTACAATTATTCAATTATACTAAATTTTCAGTTTATTTATAGAAAACCAACAAATCCCGCTTGAGCAGAACTGTGGAGAGAGAAAGACTCCCTGCAGGAGAATCAGGCTCGGTTTGGGCGGGCATCTGCCTCGACCAGTTGGGGGAGAGGGGGCAGTGAAAGGAGAACAAAAAAAAAACTAGACAAAAGCCACAACAACAGGGAGAACACAAAACACAGGCAGGTGGGTCGGTTATCACCAAAAGCTAGCGATGGAGAGCAAAACTGACACTTGTGGGATTGCATCCTTATTACAGTATGTGAATTACGAGCATGGGCCTTAATTTATTTGGCTGACTCCACAAGGCCGCTGTAACATCTCTGACCTGCCCAGCTGGATTCTTAATGCAATATTTGTCAAGGTCGCAGCAAGGACATCCTCTCTACAGCGAGGAGGATGGGCCTCTGTTTTTGCTTCGGTTACAACAGACACAGCCGTCGCCTATTAAACACACAATGGCGGTAACTGTACAGTCTGTGACTATCTGACCTTTCATTAAAGCAAAGTGACAGAGAGCCAAGACAGCTGGACAGAGACGAGAAAATTAACAGTCACTCAGACTGTGAATAGACCTTTGTGTCATCTCTTTGGTTGAAGAGAAGACAAAAAAGGATGGGATATAAGGAGAGAGAAGAAGAGAGACGGGAAAAAGAGGACGGAGGAAAACGAGTGTGAATGGATGGTGTGAGCAGATAGCAGAGGGGCTCCTCAGGGTCCCATTTAACCAGTTAGGATCTGAGGAATCCTCACTGCCATAAATCTACTGGAATTCCAAGCGTGCCCGCTGCCTAGAAAACAAAGCTCATGTTTTCCTTTGGCCCTGTCTTCTAATCACTTGCACATGAGGGGAGGAACAACAAATCTGGAACAGCAGAGACTAAAAGGCAGAAGAAGGAGGAAAGTGCAGGGATGAGAGGAGGAAGCCACTCGGGGCCGAAGCCTTTGAAGGCTTCAAAGAACGGAGAGAGGGCATCAAACAGCTGGGGAGGACAGAGAAGACAACCACTGCAGATGCACAGCAAGAACTGACAACTCCAACCATAAAAACCGGCCAGAGACAAAAAGGATGATGAATGAAGGGAAAACGTGGTGAGATCAGCATCGTTTATTCATACATCTGCCTTCACTGGACAAAGACGAACTTTCAGGAGACACTGGCGAAATCCCATGGTCACGAAACTTCTACACGACGTCTGCGTATAATTAACCGATTCTGAACACAACTCTCTATCACAAACCCTTCGAATAATAAAGTTCTGAGCGTTAAAGCTGATAGCGATCACTGTGCCGGGGCTAACTGCAGCACACTATAAATCCACTTCACTCCAGGGGATCTCATCCCTCTCCTTCCTTCCACAACATGCAAATCCTGCCTTCTACGCTCGCTTGGCTCGCTGGAAACGCATCTCGTCCAAAGACAACACAGAAAAAACAAGCACAGCAGAGTAGAGGCACTGTCATGCGTATCAGACTCATTTTTCAAAATCTGCGTTTATTTCATGTTATTTAAGCGCTTGCTAGTTTTTGCTTTTAGACCGATTTTGTGCCACTGTAACACAACATCTTTCAACGGTTCCTAAAAGGCCAAGTTTTCTTGAGTTTAAAGTCAAATTCAACTCAAATCTTCCTTTAATGCGTGTTATGTGTATACAAAGGAAGTACAGGCTGCAGAATGCTGTACAGTGTGTGTAATGTAGACATACATGAAAAAAGTGAGAAAAACCATGCACAGTTTCCTGCAGCCAAAAATCTGGGCTGTTGCAGTGAATTATAACTATATCGTCTTACAGGTTTCCCCAAACACCTTCGTGCCATAATTTATTTGTGTGTTTGCTATCCCTCCTCTCCTTCTAGCGTGGTAATCCACTTAGCAGAAATCCCCTCTCCGTTTTATTTTATTTTATTCCTTCATTACATTCGACATTTCACTCAGCACTCGCGCTAATCGTCACCTCACTCGAAACTCTAGAGAAGCAAAACTGTGATTTATGACAGTGGTCCAACACAAAGACGTGGTTCTGAATTCGAGAGGAATGTGTAGGATTAAACGAAGCAGCCGAGGCTCAGAAATGAATTTCATCTTCTCTGCGCACGCAGACACGTACAATTCTTCAAACTCCCAGCCTGAGCTTTTCCATTGCGCACACACACACTTTATTACTTTTCATTATCTCTTATGGTCATCTGTGCTGCGAAATCCAGCTCTGTGTTTAAAACCTTACAGAAAAGACCCAGAGTTCAGGGGACACAGCTCGACTCCTGTATTTAGTGTGCAAAACCAAAACTATAGTTACACATAATGAGGGTGGTGCTGTAACATACATCCAGTCATTCACCTGCCCATAACTCTTCATCTGGTACCATTGCGAAGACATGGACCATTTATTTATGCAGCCATGCCAGATGTTACACGATCCTATAAAATACTTAAATTCTCTGTATGATAGTGGGCAAACACAGGAAGTTAGGTCATAAAAACAGTCCAAAAACAACCTGGGCCTGTCTGGGCCTGTCGAGCATATTATGGGGTGTTACTGCTGCTCAAACGACATGCTACCCTTTCACTCCCTCGAGTGTATCACAGATATTTTCCAAGCAGATTCATATGCATTTGTTATTCACTGGAGAACACACTACATTTAATTTATATCAGCCAAACATTGCGCTGCTTCCAGTTTGAGGAGGTTAGAGGTCATTTCCATTCTGCTCTAAGTTGAGAGGTGTGACAGCAACAAGTGCTGACTGCTGCTTCCCAGTTCCAGCCCCATAAAGAGAGGTCTCTAAACTTTTACAGGCTGGCAACGGCCCGGCTTCCACTAGCAGCCCACAAAGATCCAAACTGGTGTCGCCCGGCACAGCACAGACTGCGTCGCCAAGACTAAGCCCAGAGCGGAGTTCAACGCGGCCTAGAGAGCGTGAACGTGTGCTCAGCAAGAAAGCAAATTAATAAACAGATGGATGTCACTTTGATATGAAAACAATTACCATTCGCTCTGAGCCTGGGATAAATCATGTATGATGACAATAAAAACAGTGGCTTCTGCTCAGCTCCTCCAACACATATTCCTTCCATTGTGGCTTGAACAGAAGCTTCCCAACAAGTCCTCCGACATTGTTTTACTAAATTTTCAGATGCCAAGACATAGAGGCAAAAAAAATCAGCATGAATTCTGACAGGAGTCACGTCAGAGATCAGATATAAGTCAGAACTAGGACCACATACAAGAGTGGCCCAGATCTGATATGAAAACAGCCCTATTTGGTTTGCACTAAGTGAAACCAGGCTTGTGTAGAAGCTAGAGTTCAACTGTAATGCACAAAAAAAACATCACACATCCTAGCTTGCATGCCACCGCACTAGAGGCCCCTTTACACTTGTGCTCCTGCCGAGTCGTGGCAAAGATTGAAAATGTGTCACTCCAGTAGGGTTACCCAAAAAAAGCAGAGGCATCGCCAGCCTGGGTCGCCGGGGGGGGGGGAAGCTGCCCTTAATGCTGCTGTCTAACAGATCTGGCATCGCTTTCCGCCCGTCTGCTCCGGCACACAGCCTGGCAATGCCAAGCAGCACGGAGCCAGATCCGATTGCAGGGTTTATTTTTGTTACTAACATTGTTCTAATCCCCTGAGGCGTCCAGAATGCTATGCCCTGGAATAACTGCAAATAATAGTCAGGAATAACTGAAAATGTCTGATCGTTTGGCTGGATTTATGACTAGCGGTTGTCAGCGAGGACCGTTTGAGGATAATCGCGTATCTGTATTTATTACTGTATATTTCTGGCTGATTGACAGGGTCACTGACTTGATCCTGAACATTCTCTGAGGTTAAATCAAACATTTTGTGGCTCATTATTAAGAGATTTCCACATCATTTAGAGCAGCATGTCACAAGGTCAGTTTTAGTCTGGGTTGAGTTCCACAAAGTGAATCATCCTGGTTTATTGGCCTGTTGAACGTGGGATCAGCGAATCAGCGAGACAGCAGAGTCTCTAAACTGTAAACCATGTCTGACGAGCGGCGAAAGGATGGGGGGGGCATCGAGAAAAGAAGGATCTTGCATAGACAAGATTGTCATGACATATTATGTGTCACAAAGCACTTTCACCCTCACAGTGGGAGACGGGGAAAGTTAAAGACAGAAACAAGGGGGGATGGAGGCCCACAGGAGAGAGCGAAAAGTCAAAGAAAGCTCGTAAAAGCAGCATGCATCTCTTTAATTTTCACACTCGCCATGACTTTTACAAGCTGCTGTGGCAGAGCCCAGGAGCGGGTGAGTAAAACGGGGCAGGAGCGGGGCCCCAGGCGCCATCGTACTGCAGCACACGACCCCAGCTCCAGCTATTATGTGATCACAGGTGGGGCAGGTTCATTCCTGAGCAACACAGTGGGGCACATTAATTGTTTTAACACGTCTGAGAAAAAAAAAAGTGTCAACACGTAACCCTGTTTTAAATCATCTAATTAAAAGGCAGATAAAAAATTATGACCTCTTAATGGCTAACCCCACTTGAAAGGCAGATGGCCGCCCACCCTGGGCTGGAGTCTGGAGGCTTCTTCCGTTTGAGGGAGTTTTTCCATCTCCAGCTTTGCTTTGCGTGTCTCAAATGGGATTTGTTGTGTTTCTAGATCATTTGTTTAGCTGCAGCTTTAGTCTTCCTTAATGCCTTAAACCTTGCATTGACTCATTGTGATTTGGTGCCACACAAATAAGCAGACTTGATAGAGTAACTGATGAGAGGAGTTTTTACGAGTAGCAGGCATCTGAGAGCCCATTGTGCCGACGCCTGGGGCTGCGTGCGTGCTTCGGTAGGCGTGTAGTCTACAGAGATGAAGAGCTGTGGTGGCAGCGGAGTCAAATCTGATACGGTAGCAGCTGGAAAGTTCACTGCACATGCTCTCTTTCACCCACTTTCCCTCAGGGCGGTTGCTCTGGTTGGCATGTGGGTAATTTGGCTAAGTTCTACCGCCTGTCTGCGTCCGCGTGGCCGTGTTCATCTCATTGTGTATTTTTACTTCATTATCCTGCTTAATTGAACATCTGGGCCAGATCAGTGCACACCCTGCCTTAACAATAGGAACTTCACTAAGCTTAAAAACGAGAGTTTGCTGAGTTGTAAAGCCTTCTAAACGTTACACTGATGCAAACAGACACTCCCCACCAGCGTGTGTGCAGGCAGGTCGGACATGATTAGCAAAAGACTTTCTCTGCATGTGTTAACCCTGGACATCCCCATCAAGTCCATTTGTTATTTCAGCTCCGAACCTGCGCGGCACCAGGGGGAAATCAGACCACTCCGATGACACAACGCCCAAAAAATGCTGTTTTATTTGACGTGTCCAAGAAACCTAATTAATGTCAGCAACGCGATTCAAAAACCTTGTCAAACTTTCAACAGTCTGGTTGATCCAACATTTCTGACGTGTCAGGCAACCTTTCGGTCATCGAGGAGCCTGACAGACGAAGGCTCAAGTTATTTACAGCTCTCTCCTTCCTCTCCTGCTGCTGTTGATAAGTGGAGTGAAGGAGCTGGATTCTCCTTTTATCTCCTCTATCTCTGTTCATATCAGTTTTTACAAACTGCAGCGCATGCTGCATCTTTCTATTTTGGTCTGACTGTATCTAAGAGTTTAAGAGTTTGGCCCAAGGGCAGACTGTGCAGACTGTAGTGGATATGTAGGAATATAAAGATATATATTTAGCATTTAGGTCTAAATTTTCTATGCCTCCATTATTGTGCTCTGTCAACTCCCACCTTCCCGTTTACCTTTAGGTGAATTGATGCAGCAAACAACCAATCTCTCTAAAAAGCCTGATGTCCAGCTAATGCTCTCATCCAAAGATACAAACAGTCTGGAAAAAAAGATTAAAGAAGTGATCTGAGCATTATCTGCCCGTGTGTCCTTTTTCTTGGCAGAGCAACTTATTATTAATGTCGATCAGTGTTTTCTGTGTTTTCTAGAGACAGGGAGAATGTACGAAAACAAGATGGTGTTTCACATCTGGGAGGTGGACTATAATTCATGTGAGAGGAAAACAATAGGCTTTTTTAAACCAGTAAATGCACGCAGACTGGTGACAGCAGGGCTGGAGACTGATGCTGAACGCAGCCAAACATTACAAATCCACCTTTTGTGACGTCAACTATGATCTAATTAAGTTAAGCTGATGTCCAGCTAATGAATCATCAGATTCCAAGCACCCTGAGTTAAAAGCTCACACAGCGTTTCAGAACAATTATTTCTTCAGCCTGTGCATCCTGGTCTGTACCAGATAGTATTTAGATCGTTTACATAACCACTGCCTTCACCAAGTTTCAAATGCTCAATTCTTTGTACACCGCCTTTCACTTTTTATCCCACTAATAAAAGTCACTTGACAAGTAACAAAAGACAAAAACCCACAAAACCAGCTGAGCCCAACAAAAAACAGGACCACACCGAAGTCATTCGTTTGGAATCAAGCGCACGGTCGCAGGTCACATTTTCACTCATTTGAGTGGTATCACAATTATTTTCTTGCCTTTTAGTTTGTTGGGTTGAGTAAGAGAAGGATAGTACAGTATGTGCCAAAGCTATGTTAACACAAAAATCCACAAACTGATTGTGTCAGCTGAGAAACCTCCACTGGAAACAAAACACAGAATATTTAATGGTTCCATCTTCATCATTTCAGCAGTTTCTGTTTGTTTCCAGTTGCTAACGTTAAACACACACCAGGATAAACTCAGTCCCATATCATTAAGGTACGAGTTGTGTTCCAGGGCCATGAACACACTCCAGCGTAGATGACAATGTTCCCTTCTATCAAATGCACTAATGCGCACACACAGACACACACAAAGACAAAGGAGCTATTGAATGCAGTGTGGTAACAGCCCTTCATAATAAAGGCAAGCTGGAGTCGGCTGAAAGCGAGAGCACACAGCGTCCAGAGTCTTCATGAAACTGGACATCCGATAGCTGCTTGCGGGGCTGTTTGCGTGAGATTGTGACATCGATACCTTGTAATAAAACAGCCGACTGCATCCATGCGTCCACTCAGTCGAAAGGTCACTGCTAATAGGTCAACCTCGGACAGATGGGCACGGACAGAGAGGCCGTGTCAGGCTGTGCATGCGTTCAGGGGATCATACCGTGAGACCTACTCACCTCCACAAAGCTGGAGGCCCTGCTGCTTGTTTTGCTCCATTAATACGCGCTGATATTTATTTTCGTGTGAGAGAGGCAGCAGTGTATGATGGGACGACTGTAGGGCAGCGCACACAGGCCTGATACGAGGGCCATGCTTGAAGAGTTTAAGTGCGACTATGCACAGCGTGTATGTGGTTAATTTTGTGTTACATTTCGTTTAACATCTTCTTCAGCGCTGCCTCTGCTCCAACAGCTTTATCAAATTACTCCCAGACGCCGGATAATATACACGCAGACCCAGCTTTACGCGGCAGCATGCTCGGACAAGGTTTGTTACGCTCCTCCACGTCCCTTTGCCAACTCCTGACAGCTGATATATGTCTGTGAAACCTGCATGAATGTTCCTGTGATCCCTCCACTGACGACGCCTGGACTTTCTGTGCAAAATGAGAATACAGGCTGCTTTGATCCAAGAATGGCGTGTTTTGTTGGAACAGCAATCCAAACTGCTTTATCTCCCTCTTCCCTAAGAAATGCGTAACATCCACTGCGTGACAGGCCATTAAAAACACACTTGCTCAATTCTCAGATTGTGTTTCTGGTACAACTAAATAGGCCTAAATAAAGAAAACCAGAGCAGGTGGAAGAGTGAGGTTACCATATGACATGGGTCAGGGGTCAAATCCAAAAATGCCTGACACATGTTATCTACTTTGGCTTGCCACACAACAGGATACTCCCACTTCCCCTCTGCGTCTAAGTGAAGCGTGAACGAATGATTCTCTTGGAAGCCAGGGGAGAACATAGTGAGACTCGGTTCAGGTGAAGTACTTGGCTGGAGTCACGGCAGCTACGGCAAATTACACGTCCAGAGATACTGCACAGATGTGGGATTGTGGGTGAGTGCAGGCAAGGGAGGGAAGAAAGACAGGGAAGCGAAGACACAGATAGGCCTTGGTAACACTGTTTCCACAGGGAACTGACTCATTGTGACACAGAAGCTCGTTTTGTAGGATCCAGCTCCAGTATTGAATAGTATTGGGTATCACAATGCCTGCAGATCTTTTGTGTACTTAATTGGCTAATTTTGCCCAACAAAGGGGGAAAACTGAGGCTTTAAACCTACTGATAAAGAGTTGTACCACGTTCTGAATAACTGAATTAAGGGGGGAGGGTCTGCGTTCAGCAGAGATATCTGGTAGGTATGTCTGAGGGAACACAGACAAGAAAATAACTGATCAGTTTCATTCCAAAGTGCAGGGTTGTGTGTGTGTGTGTGTGTGTTATCAGCGCTCCATCTCCATGTATCCTGAGGCCCGTTCAGACAGAGGCCTTTGCTTACAGTGGCTTTAAAAAGTATTTACCCCTCATAAAAGTCTTCATTTCCCCCCCACACACGTTCAGATTTTCTACTTTTGCAAAGCTTGTGTTATGATGCTGGATTAAACGGCCTCGCTACACTACTAAGGGAACAGCTTTCCATGGGAAAACAGCTTTGCAGAACATGTAGGGATATTGTCAAGCGTGTCACTGGTTACTTTGACCGTGTTGTCCTGTGCAAATGGAGCAATGAAGTGTTTCCTCTGTTGCTGGCTTTGGTCAACAAGCATCTGGCTCAAAGCAGGCAGAAAATCAAGCCCTTGAAGCAGTGACTAAATGCAGCAGTGACATGAAATTATTAGAGGTTAATCAT
Organism: Macropodus opercularis; assembly: GCA_030770545.1. NCBI lineage: Eukaryota > Metazoa > Chordata > Actinopteri > Anabantiformes > Osphronemidae > Macropodus > Macropodus opercularis. Next base: position 7,902,069 of record CM061092.1, read on the forward strand.
CCCCAGATCTATTTTATCTCTCTCTGGTCAACCTGAGGGCTGAATAGAATCAAGAGGATGTGGTTTAGCTCCACAAAGGGAGGAAAGTGGTGAAAGGAGGCAGTAGAAGGGGAAGTGGTTGCCCTCTTAAGAACTGAAGTTGGAAAGTTGTAAAAGGCTCTTAAAAGTGTACCGTCCAGTTATGGATGCAGTTGGCTGGAAGCTCGTGCGATCGGAGGTTCTTAAGTATGTGTAGGTGAGTCTCGAGGGCCAAGAGCAGTGACTGAGCTTCACATGTCAGCTTGCTTTAGTTTGGGTCACGGGTTTGAAGCCGAGGTCAAATGCTTCCTTTGAAGAGAAAGTGCGGAGACAGATTACACTCAAGTTGTTGCTTAAACTACTTTGACTTAACGTAACTTCTCATCATTATTTAACCTGTATTTTATGCTTTTATTGTCTGTTTACACCAAAATATTTATGTCAAACTTGGGATCATAACAACTGCCATCGCACATGGAGTGGGAGGCAAGAACCAAGGCATGCGGACTATGAGGAGATAAAGACACGTTATCTGGTCATCCTGTCACAGCCCAGAGCAGCAGGGCCACTTCAATCGCACACACGGCTCTTCTTCTCGGACACGGCATACCTGGGATTTTTCGGGACTCCTCTGAGCTCAAGTGGCATGTGCGCGTTTGTGTTAGAATAAAAGGTTGAGGGAAGAAGAAGAAATGAAGGGAAAGAGAAAGGAAAAGATTAGAACAAAAAAATGATCATGAATTTCCTAAATGACAACCTACATCATAATCCTTAGAAAAGCTGGAGCCACTCTGCTATTGTCTTGTTTTTGGTCTAACCATCATATCCAGTAGTTTCAGAAGAAACGTGTGGACCCTGCGTGTTTATTTGTGTGGGGCTATGCAGAGACATGTTCCGCATCTCAGATGGCTCCTCAGGCCCGGATGCGATTTCTAACACTCGCATACACCTTTGATTTACTGCTCTCAGATAGAATTTGCAGACTAAGCGCGTAGTATGTGAATCCACCCCCAGCCCACGTCTTAAATGGGCAGAGATCAGTTGGTGGGAGGTGTAGAGCATGTCACAGCTCTCATAAGCAAACAGAAAGAAGCTCTTCAAACACCCCTGGGCGAGCAACGCATGCCAGTTAACCTCCACGGTGTTCGAGATTTTGGATGTTGCAGAAATGTGTAATTTGTCCTTTAAATTAATCTTTGGCAGTTAGAGAGGACAAATACCTTAAGGCTTAACTCAGTTAGTTGCTCACGGTTACTTCTTCTTCATTCTTTGCGACAGCTGAGGTTTGCTGAATAATCTCTAGTTAGTGCATGTTACACGTAGTGCAGATGGGCTCAGGTAAAAGAGTTGAGGTAGCTGAGGAAACCACACGGTTGGTGGTTTAATCACGGAGTCTGTGGAGGCAGATTTCCTCTTAGGGGTCGACAAATTATTAATAAAAAAAACCCAAATTTTCATTATTTACTTTCTTCCAATTTTTATATTCAGAATAAATCCTAAATACTATAGTTTTTTCTTATTTTGAGGTAAAATAGCCGAAATTATATTCCTTTTCATATTGTTCCCTCACGTGTTTATCACCAAACCACAGTCTGACATTGACATAATTAGCACAGCAAAACTACATTAATCTAAACTTCAGGATTCTGTAACTGGATAGGTAAGCACACAACAGAAAAGAATGGGGTTTTCCATTGTGGTCCTCGATGTGCAACGCTCCAGAGAAACCCTGAAATGAAGACAAAGTGTGGAGAAGCAAAAGGAACGTTGAAAAGGGAGAGTGATGGCACAACTGGACAGCAGGGAGACAGAGGGAGATGGATGGTTGGATACTTTTCTTTTGTAAGGTATCCTGCTTCAGTGCAAGGTATCCTGCTGTATGATCCTCTAGTGGTGACAGACAGAGAGATGGAGGGTGTGAGGCCTGGCGATGGAGGCGTGCGACTGTTCTTTCGCGAGTCTACAGGCTGGCAACAATGCTCATTTATCAGCGTGCGTCTACTGTATGATCTGACAAGCCATCGATCCCTCAGGGAGCAAATTAGTCTTGTTCACTTTCAGAGTCCTGCTCTCTCTCCATTACACTGTTAAACCTTCTCATTCAAATTCAAATTGAACAGCTGCATAAACACTGATGTTAAATCAGTTGTGACCATAAGCTGATTAAGTGGTTTTCAGAGTCTGGTGCACCTGGGAAAACCAGCGCTGGGCTGTGACGGCCATAGCATCTACATCACTTTAGGCGCATGTAGGATCATTTCATTCATTTATTTGGTTTAATTCAATAATTGGCCACTGGCTTGTTTACAACACGCTTATCCTTGTTCTTTTTAAGCATCTATTATTTGTGAGGTGATTAACTCCCTTGCCAGAAGACAAGATTGCAGACATCAGTTACACGTCACCCCATCTGTTCCCTTCAGGCCTTACTGTGGAAGCCTTGCTAAAAACTCACCAAACGTCTCTGTCTTGGTCTGACCTGGAGTCCGAGGGGGAGGAGATGCAACAGCCTGCACAAAGGGAAAGATCGGAGCCTTCCAAGCCTGTGACGTCTGACTCTGCAGATTAGCTGGGGTCAGGGGGACAAATTGTCCAAGACGTCCTCCTTTATGTGTCTGCTGTTGGTGGCCTTAGGGCCAATTCAAGCTTTCCATGTCTGCCTGTTGGGTGTGTGATGCAAATGTTATCGTCTGCGCTGGATGATCTAGGTGGACTCCCCACAGGTCAGCTCTAGTGTGAGTACACGAACTGCACATGTGCCAGACAAGTTTTAGATTATTTCAAGCTCTGTCTATTTCAGTATCCTTGGTACTGTCCTTGTTGCTCGGTTACACTGTATATTTTCCTATTTCTCTCCACTTTTTCGTGTGATCCAGCCAAACCACATCAAACAATGAGCCCCTCTTGTTGCTCACTGTCAGAGGTCAGCATCATGTTTTGCGGCTGCGCATGTGTGACGCTTGTAAGAAATGGAAAACATGAATTCAGCTTGATGTATCTTGTCCCTACAATGATAGCCGAGGATCTTTGTACAGTCAAAGGAATCACAGCAAGGCAAAAAAGGTTAAAGTTAAGGTTCAAACCTTTGTACAGGCTTAGCTGAGGCGGGGGGGGGTAATGTTACAGGAGGTAGCTGCTAATGTAAACCAGTGTAAAGCAGCCTTTTCTCTGCTCCTCATGCATTCAGGTAAGAAGGGAAAACAGATGAGGCATCGTCCTACCACTGCTGTCATATGACGTCACCAGCTGTGTGTGAACGACTGAAGGAAAAAACACACAGAGACTAAAAGATACAACGAAGAGGCTCTTCAACGCCGGATGCCATCACGGTTACCCAGCAAGGTCACCGAATAAGAAGAAATGGTCATCCAAAAAGGATTTAGGAACGAGGTGACTGCACATCTGCTCAAAAACAGAGGCCGATTTAGTCACGCAAAAATTAAACCTGAGAAGGGCAACGTCACGGTGGTGATTACGATTACTGGAAAGACTAAAGCCACATCCTGTACAAAGCAGACGGAGCGTAATCCGTTATCTGGTCACGTGACAGATCGCCAGCAAGGAACAGCTTTCAAACAAATGTCAAGTCAATCAGTGATACTGTGCTGCACAACCTGAATTACGTCTACTCCTTTGTTAAACAGTCTTCAATAAAATGAGCAGTAGGAAAACCTTTTCATGTCACAGCAGCTTTTGGTGGATCCTTTAATTGAGCAGACCTGGAGTTCAGTGTTCTCTCTTTGGATGACTGAAGGTAATCTCCAACATTCTCTGGTTTTGAAGTAAGTGGATCACACAGATATTCCATCTGCATGTCTGCGTCTGCATATAGGTAGTCCTCACTGGCTGTGGTCTGGTATTCATTAACTACTACCATAGGCTGGAGAAAAAGAAAAAGCAAGGCCTCCTTAGCAGAAAAACGCACTACAATAAGCAAAGCCGCCTTCATGGCTGTGGTTCCATAAGAGCTGCAGCCAGTGCTCATGGGTTCTCGTGGAACAAATAATGACTTAACACCAACATAACATCTGGCCAGAATGACTTTGAGTTCATCTGCACTGTGATGGCTGTAAACCCTCATCTCTCTCCTCCCTCCCACATCTCTCAGCAGGAATGGCGCAAACGGTTGGACTGTGATCTCCATCTCCATTAAGACTGGGCTTTTTTCTGAATGGATGGGGAGTTGTACATGAGGGGGGGGGGGGGGCATTAATCACTGACACAAACACGGAGGTCAGGAGCAGTTCACTGGATATTGGAGGCTGAGGCAAAAGGGAAGGGACTCAAGACATAAGGACTGTGGTAAAGAGGGTTGTGTAAGGCAGAGATGAGGAAGTCAGAGATAATATAAATATAGAAATATGGCAGCAAGAAGACCATGAGCTGATCCGATGCCTCTAAGGAGTCTAGTTACACAAAACCAGTGAATTAAAAAGACCAACTTTAAACAATACTTCTACTAACATAATAAAATGTGAATATGAGCAACACTAATTTATTTGTTGGTCCGTTCCCAGAGTTCCTGCTGGTGAAGGTGACATTGTGCACACAGCTCACTAAGCAGAGCTGCAGATATGTGCACAGGCTGCAGAGATTTAAGGCGGGATAAGCGGATGCCGTCCGCTTGTTAGCATAATTTACTGCAGGCCGTTTCCGTATTTTCCAGAAAGGAATATTAGAAAGAAAAAGGTTTTTCCTCCCGGCCACTTTTCACCTTGTTAAATCTAAGAGCAGAGGCTGGGTGTTTCTCCACAACTGAGCCAGCAGTGGAGGTTTTGTGCTGCTGCTTTTCTATCTTACTGTAGCGTACACAAAGAGAGAAGACCCCATATCTAGACCTTTAATCAGGCTTCCCACTAGCGGGTAGGTTCTGGGCCACTGTCGAGACGCTGGGCTTTACTAATTCTCCCATCGGAGTCCAGTTGTTCCTGGATCAGTGGCCAAAGCAGAGCGAGTCCAAAAAGAGCAGGCTATAACTCAGACCGGACCACTGGGAATTCTCAGCACAGTCTGAAAAATGTCAGGGATAAATATGACTTTTCTGCGCTTGACACATACACACACATACACGATCTCTGCTCAGCCTGACTGTGAGCTGAGGAGCTTCCAAAAGCTCATAAATGATGTTCAGTAATTACACTCTACATTCAAAGTAGACGTTCTAACAGTTCACAGGTAAACTATGCTGCTGAATTGTTAATAATATTAATGATGCATGTTTGCAGATGCAGAAGGTTTAAGTGAAGCTAATTATCTATCAGATGACCACAGGCTTCACATACATGTAGTGTTAAAAGTAATGTTGTTGCCAATTACAATATTTATACTAAGGACCTCACATTTTTTGCAGCTTACTTGAGCAAATGCTTCAACTCTGTAAGTCAAACAAATTGCTGATAATGGATGAGGATTTAAATTTAACAGCACAAAGAGGTTAATATAAATAGATCTTTAATTATAAAACCCTAAACTGAACAATTCATTTATACTAATGTACGCAATATAAGAAACACCTGCTCTCTTCTCGCTAACACTAACTGGCCCGAGTCTTGATGAATGAGTGTGTGAGTAAGCGCGGGTCATGCAGATGTTAGTTTAAAGGAACGACAGAACAGCCAGAGCTTCTATTTGATCTGGTGCAAATTAAAGACAAATCAGCACAGGGAGGGGGCTGCGACCCTACCTGAGGCTCTCGGCCAGGGTTGGCCAGGGCGAGCAGAGCCCCGGAGAGGAGAATGCAGACGACTACAGTATGCAAATGTTGTAAAAGAGCCATAAAACAGGGTCAAACAGAGGGGACAGAGAAAGGTCTGGGAAAACGCCGCCCGACACACTGAGCATCCCTCCCTCGCTCATCCACATTCTTCTGCTGCCTCTGTGTGTCTGTCTCTCATTTGTCAAACGAACGGACACGTCGTTCTCTCATCCCTCTGCTCCAAAACCCCCACTGTACTCAGCTGCACTCACTAGACTAGATCAGCGTGTCCTTCATAGCCAATTAGCTTGAGTGGCGGGACTGACTGAACATCTCCAACATTCTTGTGTGCTGCACGAGTGATTGGTTGAAACTAAGAATCTGAAGATCTTGTTCAGGGCATTGGAAAAAAAACAACAACATCGTAATAATAAGTTTGCTTTGGACTCACTTAGACTTCAGACTTTAATTAAAGTCAGACTTCTGGTCAAAAGGTTTAAAACTTTTAACACTCACTCAGCTGATCTAAGATGAAAAGAAACGTGCTCTGCGGCGGACCCTGACCTCTGTGTTCTCTTGTCCACTCACCCATCGTTCCCTCCCACTCTCCTTGCCTCTCTCCCTCTGCGTCCCTCCTTCCCACATGCAGATCCAGAGACTGATAAATGCTGCCCCTCCGTTACTCCTGACAGCCCTTTCTCCCTCTTTTTCCACCCTCCCTCTTGCATTCCTTTCCCGCTCATCCTCGGTTTCTGTCTTGAGGCCTACTCTGATTACCCATAATCCACCCCATCTCCTCCGCCCTCCAGATGATGTGTGGGCTGTGCTCGTCTTTAGTCCATGTTGATGAATGGTGATTTGACATCACATCAAGATAAGCAGGTGAAAAGATGCCAAAGGAGGTGTAGCCTGCCTGACTCAATCCAGCTTGTCATGGATAGTTCTTGGATGACAATGCAGGCCTGGATTTGCTGTTATGTGCATGTGTGGCTTTAGAAAGTTTCACTTCATTTATCTTTCCCGTGATTCAGTTCATTCTGCGAGTACTGTGTTTTTCCAGACATCTTTCTCCGAGTATGGCTAAATAATCAACCTGGGCTTCTTTCCATTGTGATCTTCTCTGCTGGCTCGCCTTCAACGCTTTACATCACAATCCCAGAATTACAGCATCCCACATCTTTAATAAACATTTACAACGTGCCTATAGAAGCTCAAGTTGCACCTGGAAAAAGCTCGGGGCAATAAAGGCAAACTGTCCAAAGTAACCTTCCTGCAGAATAAGTATCTGTGCACAGTCAACATGCAGTACCACCTTGGCATTTTAGTTACCGTTCGAGGATTACTGTAGCAGTTGGGAAAAGGATGGAGGCCATCTACCTACGTCTACACGCGCACCCAGAGGCTTCCGCTCGCCCCATCTGGCCACGGGGACGCGACGTGTTTGGCACTCAGTCCTCCGCTCGCCACCTGCCTGTGGAATGTTCCATATGTGCAGCTGTGCATGTAGGAGGCTTTGTAATTTGGCAGCACCAGCTCAGGTCGGCTTGTTGGGAACTTTAGTTGATTGCTGTTCTGACCCCTGGGGTGAGTGAAAGCTCATTAGTTTCCGAGCACTACTGGTCCATGACCTGCCGGGGACTGAACGCTGGGTTGCTGCTTGTTGACTGGAAAGTGCAAAGACAAAGGAAGAGGTGTGTTCTTGACCGAACGCTTACCTGCATATGTGCTTAAATGAGAAGTTTATGCCGAGTGCTTAGCAAAGCATTTTTGGTCTGTAAGTATTTAGAGCAAGGGCAACTTGTGGCGTATTTCTGCTTGGATGTCAGCCTCAATGCCCTTATAAATGTATAAAAGCACCTACATCATGAGAGTCGAGGCTCGTTTTTCTCTTTCACTGCCCCTCCCTCTCATCATTCAGCACCCAGAGGCCACGCTATCTCACTGACGTTACGCTTAACAACCAGGCTACGTATTCCCATACTCTCCCAGGGCCCACCTGCATCATTACTGCTGATAAAATACAGACATACCTCTCCATCTACCAGTCAAGCACTGAAATAGCAATTGTAGCTGATAATGACTAAAATGCATTAGGGGTCTGTCACAGTTTCTGACTTCATCTGCAGCACATTTCCTCTGGTTCGTGTACTGAGACTTTACAATGTTCCTGAGTGTGTCGGCTTCCCATGGGTGGGCGCTTGGCACAGAACACGCCGGTTCAGAAAGCTGTGCCAAATATATCAAAATCCAGCCGTATAATATACTCGTGCGCGCTTTGAAATGCAACTTTGTGCCTAATAAAGTGATGAAGCGTGGCATCTGTGCTAAACCCGACTCTGCTTAATGGCCGTGCGTGTGAATGAGCCGAGCGCGTAGGAATGCGGGTCGCACATGTTGCAAGTCGACACGTACGCTCCCACGCACGCACACGCAGCCCACAAACAAACTGAGCCCACAAGTGCCGTCGACGCACTCGACATGCACGCGAGCGTATGTTCGGCCTGTATTTGTATGAAGCGGGTTCAGTTTCATCTGGGGCACTATTTCCAAGCGTTCCCGTTTTCAGCACTCTGAATGTGACATGCTAACTAGATACGCTGCCAACAGGCAGTTAGTGAGACGACCCAGCCCTACGCCACATTTAGATTCATTAATGGCAGCTGTCACATATACCATCAGCTGGGAGAAAGGCAGGGAGGCCGGAGCCGGTGACAGACAAACCCGGAGGGAGAAAGAGAAGTGAAGTCGATAACGGACTGAAGTAATGGATGTATGGGCAGATGCTGTGGGATCACGGTCTCTGGGGCAATGGCAAAGCAGTCAGACTAGAAGACTACAAAAGCCTGATCAGTGACTGCGTCTTTATGTGCTTGATGTCAAACGGTCCAGATTTTCTAAAAATCCAATTTAACAACCCGCCTCCGTAATTGAATCCAGGAAATCGTCCTAATCCCAGCCCGTGTAGAACAAGTGGATAAGTTGAAAACGCTAATTGCCTCTGGGGCTGGTGGTTTTCAGAGTCGGGTTTAAAGGAAAGGCAGCGGTGTAGAGGAGTAACAGTGCAGCGCAGAGAGGGACGCGAGGTATGAATGAGCACTTTGTGGAGAGCAGGCTCAGTAATGACATGCAAATACAAGGTCCAGGCCACAAAATGAGAAGACAAATATCGCCCCGGTTTGCCTTGCCCCATACTTTAGCTGTCTGTCAGTGCAAGTTTGTGTCGCTCCTGACATTAATCACAGGATGTGTCAGCAGGCAGGTGAGGCAGCCGTCATGGTTGTCGTGAATTACGATAACATCTTAATTCATCCATTTGTTTGTTGAAGATCGCACATAAAAGCTGTTGTTTTCGCTTCTTGGCCTTGGCCATAAATCCTCAGCAGGACATGAACCATCAAACACCCATTTCTGCAGATTTTCACATTTACAAGACTTCTGCAGCAAACTGCATATTCTGACAGGCCTTTTAACAGATGGATCTGCTGACAGACGGCAATCGTGCGCGTTTTACGGGCTACTACTACTATCGAACGCGTCTGAGACCAGCCGCCAGGAGGCCTCTGAAGGGCGGGAGGACAGATGACATCCTTGTCAGCGCTGCCACCACAAACACCATGGAAACACACAGACAACCGTCCACTGCTCCCACAGGCTCCCACTGTTCTGGGTTGAAACATCTGTGTTGTTCATACCACGTGGAGCGACTCCCATAATAACAGAGATACGCAACTGCATTAGCGCCACAGAGCGTCTCAGCTTCCACCACGCACGGCCCATCGCAGCTCGGCTCTTTTACGATATCGTATAAGAGGAATTTCTTCCAGAAACTGTCGCCAAAGGTCTTTTTCATGCTATTTATGGGAGAAGTGGGACAGTGAGTGGAGGGGGGGGAGCCAAGGTAGAGGTAAAACAAAGGGAGATTCCCATACGATTTTAACTGTAATGAGGGTACTGCAATGGTCCGAAACTGATATAAATTGAGGCTGTTATCACTTGTTACCCTTTGATATAGTCCTGTTAACGTCCTGTAAATGCTATGTAGCACAAACGAGGGAGAAAATAAGCGGTTTTGATCGGAATGTGGTCAGTGCCGAGTCCCTGCCTGGTTCTCAGCAAGCTGAAATACATTTTATCCTTTAATATTAGGGCTGTTACATTTTTTTTGCAGCATGAGACCAAGAGGAGACACTCAGTCTGTTGCCTTCCATCCAGGGCCGTGGAAGCACATTTCTGTGTCGTCGCGTGACAAAGGGCACCCAGCACATGAAGCCAACACATCAATAATAATCCTAATAGCAATGATAAATAAGAGGATTGTGGCACGTTTCGCCTGTGTCTTGCGTAGCGGATTTCGTGGCTCTGTATCCATGCAGATGTGCTAATTATGTGCGTTTCTACATTTGTTACCTTTACTTTCACGTTAGTTTCCGGCTCTATCCTAACTCTCATTCTGACATGGATGCATTGTGCCGTGTTGCTGCAGTTCCCATGGGCAGGAGATGTCTCTCGAAGCTCTGGTGTCATATGAATATGGCATTAGAGGTTTGTTCTGCAGAGCCAGTCCCGCTCTCCTCTCATTAACATCCCATCGATCACGCAGCGCGCTGTCATGCTGCACTGCCACCCTGTCATTTAGCTCAGTGTGGAGCTGCTACACACTCACACTCATTACTTTCTTTATCCTGAAGAGTGAAAGTGCATTTTTGGACAGGGTTGTGTTATTTTAATCACAGCTTGGGAATTTATTCATGTGGAATTTGTGTAAGTGTGGTTTCTAAAACATACTTCAACTTCCATTACACACCCTCGCAGCAATAATCTGAATGCTGGGGGCAACCGAAAAGATACGACAACAACTTTGTAAGGCCAGTAAAAGTACAGCATCTAATTCACAGAGAATGTGAACCATTTTGAATTGGCTTGTAAATGTGGTCATGTGTGGTTTGAGCAGGGCTGCTTTCCCCTGCAAAGGTTGAGCCTTTGTTTAAGTTTGACCAGACCAAGGTGCTCCCCTCGCTTCACTGGACTCCAATCCAGCTCATGACCTATATCACATTCCTGCGTCATATCTGTGAGGCTCCAGCGTTCTCAGGCTGACGAAACGCACTAAAGCACCGCCAGTGTAATGTGTTAATGTTTGCGTGTGTTGAGAGTGAAGTAAAGCAGAAGGCTGTGATGCTAAATGAACGCTGGTTTCTTTTCTGCAGCTCTGCAGCAAAAACACTGGGAATATGCGAAACTGCACGCACACACACACACACACACACACACACACACACACACACACACACACAAGGTCAGGTCTATCCGTCTTCCTCACCCTCGCCCGTGGACACAATGCACCTGGTGTCTCTCTCTCTCCACAGACATTGTGACACACTGCAGGTCTGAGACGCCAAGAGTCCAACAAAAACAGCATATCTGCGTGTGTGTGTGTGTGTGTGTGGAGAGCAGCACGCTCCACTGTGAAGGCAGGCACAGCAATGTCAATAAACTGTGAGACGATACAAACCCAAACACGGCGAGCTTAGACTGAACCTCCCGTTCGGTGCGTCTACCATCCTGAGAGAAAGGTCTCAGGGGCCGGGCTTCCCCGCGGCACCAAGGCCCAACACCCTGCAACACAATTCGCGTGCGGACGCCAGAACAGTAGGAAGAGCAGGGAATGAGGACACGCATGACACGATGCAGTTTGTTTATGAAAAGGCAGTCGTGTATGTTTTTGGGTTAAGGCGTGTCTCTCCTCAACTCACTGCGACGCGTAAATCAAAGCGCGCTCGCTTGCTTCCAAGCAGCTGGAGAATCAAGACGTTTTTTTCATTTTGAAGGATTTCTCTACCAAATGAAATGCAATGAAATCACGACTGGTTTAATAACAATTAATCCTGATGCTTTAAACATGTTCCCAAAAGGTTTAGGGTTTTTGGAAAAGAATGGGAAAATGTGAGTAACGGACCAAAGTCACAGCATGAAGTCACTTTCAATTATTTCTTATCAGTAAAAGAACAGGGGAAAACAATTATGAAACTTTTTGCCGCGTATGAAACACCTCCACATTTCCAACTACGCTGCTTTATAATTTCTCTCCCTGCAGGTGTCAGTCATTCAGCCTGGTGGAGGAGATGACTTCCTTCTAACAAACCAACCAACCAGACGGCTTTGCAATTAAAAACAGTGTCAGATTTGGAATACACTTGACCAGCTTGAGTTCAAAATCTTTTTTATATCCTTTAATGCTGAAGCCAAGTCCCTGCTTTTTTCCCTCTCCCCCTCACTTCATGGTTTCAGTTAGGCAGCGCTGCCTGTGTTTGATTAGGGCTTCAATGTCAATAAGGCCTGTTTTGAAAAACACCCTCAAAGAGGTCCTGGAACAAAGACGAGGACCAGGGCAAGTGGTGAGAAGTTAGACAGCGACAGGGAGATTTGAAGGCAAGAAGAAACATAATAAGGTATTAGGGCTTGATGCGATTCATGTGCAGACCACATGTTGCTGTATTGTGTTTGTTTGCCCCTCAGCATGATATGACAGCTCCACTTGAACTGCTAAGAACACACATCTCTAATGACTGTGGAAACAGAGACGGAGAGAAAACAAAGCAGGACAAAAACTAAAGGGGAAGAGGAGTATCGGTGGCGGATGACCCATTTCAGTCCAAACACCAAGAGCAAAGTGGACAGATTTCCGAACAGAAGAAGCCCGTTCCCTTACTGGAATATGGTTCTGGGTCAGGAATAATTCCTGGTGCAGGTGCGGAGACCACGGGGTCGCTGATCACCACTGATTTATTGCTCCTCATACAGTGAAGCGCATCCTTATTTTGAAATTCACGGCAAACCTCTGGCGACATGCAGGGTCGTGCTGCATTCGGTCTGTAAGTGAGCCAAGCTGTCAGCTGACTGACAAATGTGGAACAATGTGTTTATACAGGATTGTATGTTTGCCTACGATGTATTATTTGGATCTCACACGTGGTGTATGTGTGAACAGACATGCTGCATGTGAGTAGACCCTGAACACCGCCTCTCTTATCGGAGTGTGTATGCTTGTCTAAATCAGGGGACGCGTTCGTGCCAATGGAGAAAATCTTTTGTACGAGTGGCTGAGATAGACGGAGGATTTGTTTACTCAAAGATGTTGGGTGGTCTTTTTTGTTTCATTAACTCTTTTTAAAAAAAGGTGTTTCTTTCTCAAACCTTTGTCCCTGGCAAAAAAACCCACAATATAATATTGCAGCTAAACTGTCACCAGGAGATTACGTTTCTTTACTGTTTTTAAAAACATGGTGTCAAAGAGAGGGCACGTTATTTGTATCTTTAAACACAAGAATCTCCCACTGTGCATCGGTACAGTACTTCCCAGACTCGAGGAAGGAACAGCCGCTATGTGCACTATGGGAAGGATTTTAAGCTCTGCTTCAAATTCAACACACACCGTTCACCTTTGAACGAAACGTCTGCAAACTTACACCGTCTCTAACCAAACTGCAGCCTCCAACTATGATCACGGTCTGTTTACCTAAGAACTACGTTTAAGACCATTCAAGACTATACTGGTAAGTTTTTTTATTCATGTAAGTTCTGTTGCTACTAAAAAGAAATTGTCATCACCAAGTCCTTTCTGGTGATTTCAACTACTTACTATAATTAATACCTTATAAACTATAACCCAGACAGTGACAGGGAAGAAAATAACAGCTCTCACAAAAATAATACGTCAAGAAAAGCAAAAACCTGTCACTGTGAGAGAGTGAATACAAGTATCCCACCACTGTGGACAACAAGGTTAACAGTGTTGTGTGACCAGTGAGGTACGACTGCTCAGAGAAAGTCTTCACCACACGTTGTATGAAAACCAGTAAAATGCATCAAACGCCCTCAAAGCTGCTGGAGCTTTCTAGACAAACACGGCGCTACGGTCTTTGACGCATGCGGTGGCAGGGGGAGGGGGGAGGGGGTAACACCCCGTGTCTCCCCCAATAACATACCAAATCCATCAAGGTGCCCCAGGATCCTGCACTGAAGGCTGCCACCACTGGAAGCACACAGGCTTTAATAAACACCAGCAGAGTAAATAAAGGTTTTGTGGATTACAGCGCATGTAGTATGAGAACAATGTTGTGCCTTTGATCTGCGCTTATCATATCCATAATCCCATTTCTGTCAACTGTTCAACTAAAAACATTCAGCACAACAACCAGGCTTTCTGATCAGTGCAGTCTAGTCACAAGAAGCTCTCGGATCTTACAAACACTTTCTGGTTCCAAACCTTTCATTTATTTTAACACAGTGACACCGGAATGTGTTTGTCGCCGTAATCACTTATTCTACTGGGAAATATCTGGGGACGGACTCCTACAGCTGCTCCAACGACGAGCGAACGCTGAGCAGGACGGAGACTCATCTGCCAGTACTTTAATCTGTCTGCTTACGTAGTCTTTGCTGCCCATTTTCCAAAAAACATAATTAACTTTCCATAAGTGCAGGGACACTTAACAAACACTTAATTCCATTTTGTATTTTGGAAGCTCATACCAGAGTTTAGTCCAAACTGAGCTGCACACAGGCAGGAAGAAATGTTCTCAGTGCTTGCACAAGCTATAAATCAATTAAAAGAGCATTGCTCTTATATAATGAAAAACAAATGCGATTACAAAACGTCATTTCACTTCCTGGAAAATGGTTCCACTCAGGATGGACGAGTCGCTGTGCACAGAAAATGTATTTAGAAAAGACAGCACTGAACTTGGTTATGTAGCCTTTTTTAGTTTTTGCGTTTAAAAAAGTAAGAAAAGTGAAGCAGGAGATACATGAACTAATAAAACAAGGTAAAGCTGTGGAAAGTCTGGGGGCGAGAGAAAGAGAAGCTTGTGAAAATGAAATGTTCCCTGTTGGTTTCAACAACTAATCTCACAAGACTGAGTCCTTTATGTGACAGGTTCCTAAAACACCCTGTGGACGGCACGGGCGGCGATAAGGACGCGGTTCGTTTGGGGTTTTTTAGCATTCACCACTAAGACCCATCTATCTGACAGGATTCCTTCTTTTAAATGATCCAGAGCTGTGGAGTAAACTCTTGCCAACGGGCCACTACTGTAGCATTAAGGTAAATAATCAATCCAGGTGTCCCAAGGGGTCCCACTGGTCCAGCAGAGATGAACACTGCTTTTATTAGGTTCATCTTGTTGGTGGACACTGATACATTACAGTTGCTCCCTTTGTTTTGCTGTTAAAATGAAAAAATGTTAGGCAACTATACACAGAGCTTAATCCTACAATAAACATGTCAGCAGATGTGGGGTTTTAACGTACTGTTGCCGTTTGGTTGGTTGGCTGCTGCTGGAGTAAACAACGATCTGCTGCAGCGCTTCCTACTGTCGCTCTTATCGCAGCACAGCCCCGGCAGCGCGCAGACACAGAGCTTGTCCGTCTCTCGGGAGCCGATCTGCCTGCTATCCATCAACTGTCCTCAATCCACGCTGACCCGAGTGATGTGAACAAACGCGCAAAAACACGCACCAGAAGGATATTTGTGCAAATACACGTGCTACAGAAAGCCAGGGTGTCACTCAGAGACCCCTGCCTCCGACCTGTCTGTCTGCACACCAAAAGGCTCCATTGTCTTTTGATAACCCCTGTCCAGCCTCCTCTACAGGAGGCTGTCTCTCGAACAAGTCTTGCCCACGGCAGGAGCTCTGAGTGGGCAGCAGACAGCTGAACAATGCCCTCTCTCCTGCAGAAGGACCATGCACACAAGGGCCTCTAGTGAAATCTGTGTGTCCGCAGCCTTTTCCAACCACCCCCTCCTTCTTTTCCTCATCTCCTTCTCTTGATATTACATTTCCTCCCGTGATTTGCGCTTTGTCAAGGAATTCATTCAGTTCTGAAAGCCAACACGGGGCCGCACTAACTTCACACTCAAAGACGAAACTGTAGTAAGGTGTTCCTAACTGCACTCGCTTTTCAAATCCTCTGAACAATGAACAATGCGATCTGCGGCTTTTTGCTCACACTTTATTCGAGTGCAAGCCGCTAACCAGTGGTAAGAGGGCTTTAAATCATCTGGGCCTTTTGGGTTGGAGTTAAAAAAACTCCTGAGCCAAAAAAGGGGAAAGAAAAAGAAATGCAGAACGGCAGGAGTGAAAGTTGCAGGATCATTAAAATCCTGTTCTTAATTTCCATCTGCTGTGCAAATCAGTAAACATCCCACTGTCCCCGAATCTCACTGCTCTCAAAATAGCTTTATAACCCTGTCGCTAGCTTATGTATGGAAGTGGTTGCTGTCTTTATTGATTACTGGGGAGAGACTTCATGTGATTAGCTCCACAGCCCCTAAAATTCCTCCATGTGGGCTCCACGTCATTACGAACTCGCCGTCTTTCCAAAAGCTCTCATCAGTGACAGCGGCCTTCATGTTTAATGTCTCTGTCGACACTTTTAAAGACTCGCCGGTGTTAGCGGAGGGCGGTGATTTCCCTGGGGCTGCTCGTTAATTGCTTCAAGCTTCGACCGGACAGGACAAAACCAAGAGGTCTGGTGCTGGAAGGTGGACAGGAAATGGTTCAAATTCAGGCAGCGAGGCAACGCGCTGGCTTCCTAGATCATGACATCCACTGCAAACAGACAAAATTCAAAGACCAACGCGGCTTTGAGGTGTCGCAAGACCTGGTATTCACCACATCGACTCTACGGCTCGTTACGTTTTTGCACACTGGCTAAAATGGAGTTCGACTCCATGCTCCCTGAGCTCGCAGTGGTCTGGTTACTATCTGGGGGGTTAATCTGATGCTCCGGCATTCATACAGAGGCTTTTAAGATCTGCTTTAAATCAAAAGGCTCAGAGTCTTTCAGCCTCTTCTCATGCTTGGATTGAAAACATAACTGTTCGTGCACGCTCAGCAATGCGGCAGTGTGACCGTGTTCAAACAGAGTCATAAAATCTGCCCATGTGCAAAAAATACAAACATGCGACAATTTCCAGAGAAACAATACATGTGTTTTGTCCGGGGAATATATTCAAGGCACAGAAGCCTCAGAGACATAGACATTATTAAAGACTGTCAGCGCAAACTGCAATATTTTTGAAAGGGAATTTCACTACAGTGATCTGATCTCATTTAAAACCAACCATCCAGTCACAAAGGAAGGTGTTTGTCTCACATAAATGGCCCTCGGGGGTGAAAACGGTATTATTCGCTTCGCTCAAGAGGAAAACAAAAGCGAGTGCGCAGACTGAGAAAAGCACCTATCAAGCAGTACAGCTGTCTCATTAACTCCGAATGCCTCCATATCTGAAGAGAGACCAGTTGGACCACCGGCGAGCAAGAGAACACCCTGGAGCCACCGAGAGAAAGCAGGTGAAAGTTAGACACAAACTAGTGAATGGGAAGAGGATTTTTTCTCAAGCAACCCTTTCCATTTTCTGCCCCAAACCCTGGGACCTTCCTTTGCCATCTTTTCGTCTCCTCGGTCTGTCCCTCACACTTTCCACATTTTCTCCTTTCTTCCAGCGAGGATTAGCTCAGCAGGACACCAGCATTCCTTCTCTACTGGTAGCCTTTGTCTTGACATTCCCACTCCTCCCAGTGTCCTCTGTAGCCCCGCGTCCACTGACTAAACCAACTGTTCCGTAAACTGGCAACAGGTCTGGTCTTTTACCTTTAAGATGCAAATATAACTCGTGTATTTCAGATTTTATAAAAACTAAAAAATTAAAAAAAAATTAAGAATCTACATGTAAGAAAGGTGAATGGAGACGGCTGAACGCATTCAGCACTTAGCCAGGGTCACCCCCACGGTGCTGCGGCCCTGCTCAAACCAGGCTCGAGGTCAGGGGTCGTCTTTCACCGACTTTGATCTGGAGTCAGTTTTGCACTCCCAACTACCTGTTGTGAGGTTTTATACGCGGGGAAGACAACTGATACGCGGCCAGAAGCGAAGGGGCACTGTGCTCCACTGCGCCGTGTCCCAGCAGGAAAGAGCGGCGTACTGTTGCAGCCATGTGTTAATCCTATTACTTCAATTTTGGTGTTTGTGTTCTCTGCACTCTACTGTGTGCTCTACTCTACGGGATCCCCGCGTTGCCAATTTCAAAATATGCGTTTGGTCCGGGTGACTATTCCTACTAATGACCCCAGAACAAACAGACATTTTCATTACTGCATGTTCATATCTTTTTTGAAAACAGGGAAGATTGTGGGATTAGGTGTAATGTTGTAATGCAGGCTCAAATCTGTCTGCGCTGCTCGACATCACATCACAGAACACGTCAGCAGGTGCAGCTTTTGTTAGTCGGCACAGTTTTATTAGCACCACTGATTCCTACGACTCACTGCCAACGCTCATTGCTCAGTGTGTGTGCAGATGTGTTTTAATTACACGAGTGTGTGGGCACCGCTCTCATGCCGCCAGCTTAGTTTACACAAGAAGGTCATTTTAATCAGGTGAATACCAGGCCGTCTAATCTTTGGGTCTTTGCCGGAGCATAAACAGAGGATTTCCCCAGGCTCAGCCGGGTTCACATACCTGGAGTCATGGAGAAGTCATTTCTGGAGCTGACCAATAACCTCGTGCCCTCCTGCTCCTTTGTCTCCCTCTCAATCGCTCAGTCTGGCTGCTGGCTTTCGTTCTCACTCCATCTTGACTGTTATCTTCCATCTCACTCTCCCCTTTGCTTAGCTTCACGTGTCCTTATTGATGCTTTCCTGACAAATTGTAATGAAGCAAGTTTTGCATGTATGGTCACACACGCTTGTGCACTGTGTGGAAAAGATGTAGAACCGGAAAAAGGGCCATGATAACATATCTGATATTGAACTTTGTTCCTCATCCTTTAGCGTCACTATGTGTCTGTATAACTCGATACTATCTTGGGCATAACTGCTGATATTTTCCAGTAGGTTTAGTTGAGTGAAGCATTAATAGTGCACGGATGTGAAAGCCAGAAGCATTTACGATCCCCCCGTGCAGCAGCTAAAATCCCCGATAATCTGGCCTTTGATGGCCTTTTTCGATTATACCGCCTGGTTAAGAAGAACACACTCTGGCATCAGGTCAGATTTGGAGTCTTGAAATCAGGAAGCAGACATTGGACATAGAAGAACTGTCTTCACAATGTTACTGTGAGGTGCTGTAAAATAGCTTTGAATACTAGTGTGATGAAAATTGCAGTTTTACATGCAGGTAAATGCAGAGAAATTATCGCAGCTGTGTGACTGAATTACTGTTCTCTAATGACCATTACTGTTCTGCTTCATGCAGGTCAACCCCAGCCGTTCGTAACTACTGCTGCCTGGCACGTTGCCGCTCTTCCTGTTGGTGATAACATATCGATAAGGTCTGGAACTTTATCAGAAATGGACAACAGTTAAAGCAGCGAGGCGGCTGTGAAGTGAGACCTTGTTATCGCTGTTCTTTCCTTAAGTAGACAGACATGTGTCACCTTCAGTGAATGTGTGAGAAACAAAGACGGGCAAAACGACACTGCAGCCAACAGAGTTTTATCCATCAGACTCAAAACTGTTAATTCAGATTATTATTAAGCCAAAGTAGCTATTACAATTTAGTCACAGGAATTTACTGTGGCTATTAATCAGCAGATTAACTGGCTTAATGACATCTAACTGCGTGTTGGCACTGGCTGACACAACATCACTACAACAAAAACAACATGCACCAGTAGTAGACGGTGCTCATTAAGTAGATGGAAAGTTAGCGTTCATTTTGAGTCTTTAATCAGTACCAGTGTTGTGGATTGTTGTGGTTGTTGCTATTCTGAGTTTGCTCCTTATCCGTTTGTGTTTATCAGCGCTGCTCTCGTTTGGAAGAGACTGGAGCCTCTGAGAAGCTGCTCACCGACGCATAATTCACTCTGGGTGTGTTTATTCCTGTAACTGTAAGGAATAATCCAAACCTCCATGAAGCCAAGTGAAAGCGTGTGAGTGGTTGGTGTGTGTAGCTACTGGTGATGTCAGTGCGAGAGCGTGTCTGCACAAACGTGTGTCTGCGATGATAAGTTGTGATTCAGACTTTTTAAAAAAAAACAAAGCTGGTTTTTTTTCCTCCCAGATGTTTTACTGGAGTAGACTGAAGTTACTCAAGGTCGCAACACCAAGGAGCAGCCATTGTGGAATTATCGTGTCTTCCTGACTGCTCCCACAGGCAGATACATCCTTTGCGTTCTGGCAGAACTGAAGACACACACTTGTCAGTCATAACAACTTCCAAGCATTCCAGTTGTCCTAAATGTGCACACACACATCACTCACAACAACCACGGAGGCCCTGTGAGTCACCGTGAGAGCACAGAGGTCAAATGAAAGCCATGGTGTCTGCTGAACAATTCACTTTGACTCATCGGTCCAGAAACACTGCAGAACATAAAGACTTACATGAAACACATTAAAAAAGTGTAGATTGAGAAGAAGAATATGGATAATGACAAATCTTCACTGGCCAACCAACCGAGCTGCTTCTCATTAACTAAAGACAAGCCTGAAGGCAGAAAGACCCACAGACATCACCAGGGAGGAAGCTTTTAAATTAGTCATCAAGTTATGCTAAAAACGGAGGCTCTCTGTTTAAAAGGGCTCTACCTCCTGAATAGCACATGTGAATGTCATCACTTCAATCCATAGCTTGATTGTTTCACATTAAACTCATTGCGGTTGTATTTAAAGGCAAACCCTTCTCATTGTCTCCAAATACTTGTGGGTCTAACAGCATTTCCAGCAAATCAAATCAGTGCAGGGGAAAACATCACATGTGACAGGTGAAGAAAACAGGAGAAGGAAATCAGAAGAGACAAGTAGATTAGGAAAGTTAACTGATGGGACTGTGATAGCAGATTGCCGAAAATTAAAAGGACTGGAAGATATGTTAACAGCATCACATGCAAATGGCAAAATCTACAATGACAGACTAATTAGATTTCATTTAACTAAGTTATAGATTGACATCAATCAGGCGGTGGCTGTCTTTCTACAATCAGATCAGACTGAGATTTGTATACTACTCCGCTCTGTATCTGAGCTGGAGTTAAAGAACCTCTGGAACGCGATGAAAGAACACACTTCTTACACTCAGTCCAATCTAAATTAATTCGCCAGCTGTGTCAGGCAGAGAACAGTGAAAGCTGTCCGTCTGCTCAAAGCAACTGGTTTTATATGGCTTTAAACCACAGAGCCAGGTGGTCCGGCAGCGGTGGGGAAGGCACAGAGGAGACTGCGGAGAGCAACCTGGGATTAAAGGCAGAGGGTGCAATTTGGTAGGACAGATTAGATCAGACGGATAAGGTGGAGAAGGGCTAACAAAAGAAGGTGAGGGCTATCAAGCGTCTGCTCCTGGGCCGGTTTGCAGTATTCTCAGCGGAGGGGACGGGAATGAAGCAGAGATGGGGGCTGTAGGGTTTGTCATGGAACACCTGCCTCCACTTAACCCCTCTCCCTCTCTTTCTGCTTGAGTTGCCTCTTTCAGCCATCTCTCCTTCTATCCCACTTACTTCTGCCCCGTCATTCATGCAGAGAGTATCCTCTGGGATCACAGGCCCAAATCTTCTTCTTCTTTTCACAAACGTTGCAGGGGCCTCGCTGGCCAGCAAACAGAACTTTTCTTCAAGCCCCGCAAAGCCGTATTACCCATCGGTATTCTTAGCCGTTTGATTAGTGATGACTTGTAATGAGGATAAAATTTCGCTTACAACCGATCTCACTGAGGATTAACACTCCTTCCTGCATCCAAATGGCAGCTATACCAATTAAAAACCTGAGTTAGGTCAGAAGTTATTCATCTGCGCTGAAGAGGACGTGGGGTCGGGCTATTCAGACCCACCACAAGCATCAAATCCCTTCTCTCCTCTTTTCACCACGTTTTCAAAGCCTTCGTAAAAGATTCGCCTCTCACTTACTCTGCCTTCCCGTCTTCTATTCTCGTTTGCTCGGTGTCCCTCCTCCATTCATTCGTGTTTTCCTCCTCCTCTGCAAACTACTCTCAGGGGCTCTCTCCACCTCATCATCTGGCGTTCAGCAACACGACGACGTTACAAAGCGACCGGCGCCCGTCCACATCAACTACAGCGTTCCGAGGGTGAGTCGGCCTTCAGCGGCGTGTTATACGGTGGCACCGCACAGCACAGCTTCTCTGCTGCTGCTCAAATGCATCATTGCCAAAATGATGGTTCAGCAGCTTTTAATGTTCTGTAAATCTCTCTCTATTTCCATTTAAACGACCAAATTCACAAAAACAGACAAAATAGCACACATGCAAGCAAAAATGACTGGGACCTGGGGGCTAGTAAATTACTAAAATAACTGCTGAAAAGCACAGATGCCAAGTTGAGTTAAGTCATAGCTGCAGCAAAAACAGTGAATAAAGTCGTCTTACGGCAGCTGAATGCGTCTGCCTGACAGCTCATTAAAGACAGAAGCTGGGCAACGCAGACTGACAAACCAGACAACAGCCTATTTGATGGTCTTTTAATGTGACTTAACTGCAGCTCAGGTTCCACAAACGGTGTCTAACCTACACTGGTCGGACCCAGAACAGCTTAAACACGACTACACCAGCCCCTAGACATGACTGATATGGTCGTTCCACTCCAGAGTCAGAGCGGCTGTTTACAGAAGCTATCCGCCCAGAACAGGTCTCACTGAAAACTTGGTGGTCCAGACCAAAAGTCACGCATTGAGGAAGTGTCCCGTTTTGCATGGGCTAATTTATGGATCCCAGTCGAGGCATTTGCTTTTCATTTTCCCCCACTCTAACGCGGGGTCAGTTAATGAAGAGCTCTCCAAGGCCCGGTAGGCGTTCGCTGACTTGTTTAGAGACACTTGAAGGGTGTGGGAGTTCACCAACACCGGCGTTTGAACTCAGGCCCGGTGGTTTAGCAGGGGCTTTCCTCCGCACTCCAGCACGCCGCCCAGATGACTTATGGTTCATGCTACTTGTAGAAGATTCAATTTAAACTCCTAACAGGCAGTGGGAAGGCAAAGCATATCATTAGAAGCTGTGGACTGCAGCTGATTTATGGCGTTAGTGTAAACAGTGAGACAACATCAGACGACAGCAGCGATGAGGGTCAAACTAGCAGATATATGTTGCTTAATGCTCTGTATCAGATGGATTTTCCTATTAAGAAGTAGGCAAACTTGGTAAATCTTCTTGTTTGAGTGTGACAGAGAAACCGACTTAAACAAGGTTTAACTAAGTCAGTGTACATGTAAATACGCTCAGTGTGGTTCCCCGTAACAGCAACTGTGATGTATCAGCACGTTTATCTAGTGTCAGACGTGACAGGTTGAGAGTGACAGGCCGAGAGCCCACTAAAGCTCTGCGTGAGCCGTGCTTAGATAGACGCGGTGCCTGAAACCACTCCGCAGACGAGGTGTTTTCCTCCTGTCAGGGCACAAACGAGGGAGGCGGGGAAATGACAAATGCGTTGCAACGAGGAGGAAAAGACGTGTCATCAAGGTATGCAGTCGCCGTGGATGAATGTTTTTAGTGAGCAGGCAGAGACTGAGGTGCAGAGAGCTGCTGACGGAGCCTCCCATTTGTGCATGTGGGTGCAGCCTGAAGACAGAAAGCTGATAGCGTGGCTCTGTGGGAACACAGGCAGAGGCAGCTGCTCCGAGATCCGATAGACATCATTATTTTACACATCATTTTCAAATGGCTTTAGACCAAGATGGTAAATTCAACATGAGCGTCAAATAGCTTCCACCCCTCGCTCTGTGTACACTCGCTGTACATGCAGCCAAACCCCTGACGGCCTCTTTTATTAGCCAAGGTCGCCGTTAATGTGCAACGTAAAAAGAAAACAGATTTATATGACTGTTAGTGTTTGATCTACAGCTTGCAGAGATTCCGCATTGTTTACTTTGCATGGCGAGTCTTTCATCTGGCGGAGTTTTCCCTCCTGTTCCTGACCCTGTGTGCACTCCTGCGTCTCCAGTTGTGCTGTATAGTTTATGATTTGCTGATAGAGCAGGCAGACGAGGTCTTGGTGGGTTGAGACAAAAGCTGCTTTTCAGCTCCGAGGGCTGATATCTCCCAGCCCTGCTGCCTCCAGATAGACGAAATGCCGGCTGGGGGTTTTAGGAGAGGCACAGGAGGGGTGGATGTTGATCCCAGGCTCCTCTTCCCAAAATGACTTTGCCACGTGAGGAAGTTGAGGTCTGCCCTGCTCTGCATGAAGCCTGAACTGTAAAACTGTCCTCACATAGTCTTAACCTGACCTTATGTTAGGATGCAAGTGCATAACATCTTAAGTATTTTGAAGGTTCAAGTCACGAGTGCATGTTTTTACAATCTCTGCGCACACGCAGGATGTTTTTAATACAGTCATAAAAGAAACGGACCAAAAATGCAAACACAGCACGCTGCTTGAATTGTTTGTGCGAGTGTGCACGTCTTGTGTAGCACGATGTTAACAACAGAACGTGCACGAGACAAAACAAAGGCTCCGATGCCTTTAGACCAGGTGAGTTTTCCTGAGGGCAGCTGGGAGCATTTTTCCCCTCATTTAGCAGTTCATGAAAAAAACCACAAGCAGATGTGACAGAGGGCACACACATTGCTCGCACACCGTAAACATACCCACACACAAAACACAGCCCTCGCACACGGACGGAACTCAAACCGGCCTAATACAAACGTGTGCGCGTGGCAATGACTTACAGTACTCCTGCCTCAGACAGAGCCAGATCTCTATCAGAGGAGGGAACGTCCGTCTCATTAAAATGAACGTCAGATGAAGTAAACGGAGGGTGACGACATCAAAGAGGTCTACGGGGAGCTGAATAAATCTGGGTTTAAACTCAATACAAACTAATCTACATCAGGAATTTGTCTGTGAACCTTGGCAAAAAGCTTTTTTTTATTCTTACATTTCTGCTGCAGCATAGCTCTCATGTAGTGTTTCGTCCACAGCCCTGTGATGGCCACGCCGTGCACCTACAGCTCGCTGGTGACCTACATTCCCCTTTGTTATTCCACACATATCTGCGCTGTGTAAAACCGCTGGCTGCTAATTGCTTTCACATTACAGAGCAGCCGGGTGATCTTGGTGGCTTTCCAAGACCACCAACACCGGGACATGGGGTGTGCACATTTACAAACGCACACCACCAATCACGCTCCGGCTGCATTACTGTGTAAGCACAGGCTGAGGGCGAAGGTGCAAGCCGCTATCTGCGATGTAACAAGCAGTAAACTACCTCTGTGTCGTGTGGGGCCACCTTAACGACCGTTTTATTACAAAGCCTAAGCTATGTGTGTAAAAAGAAATGTGCGGTTGTCAGATTATACGTTGCTCATTCCCGGAGGCGCTCGGAGCATCTGAGTGATGTAACGCATTCTGCAACAGCATTTGTGTGACTTCCTAAACACATTTTACACGATTGCAGCACACTCATTAGCAATGGGTTATTTGTAGCAATTAAACATGGAGGCCAGGATGCAACGGGGGGGGGGGGGGGGGGTCTGCAGGTCTGCAGCTACCAGGGAAGCACATTCCAGCAACATGACATAATGGCTGTCGTCTCTCAACCTGTGTTGTAATAGGCCCGTCCCTTTTTGGACAGGACGTCTAATTTCACAGCAATTTGTTGCCTCACAAAGAATCACAGTTTCCATGACAACTGAATTAAGGCTGAATTGTTTGAAGTAGCTATTCTTAGAGATTGTTAACTGAATTTATTTTGGTCTGTGTACTTGTACACACGTGGAAACCAGGTTTGTTCCTGTTTAAGGACGTCATGAGAGGAGGTGAGGTTAGCCAGCTGGCAGGAGTTAAATCAAGTTTAGATGAACAGAACAGTTAATGGACTAACAAAGTCTGGGGTGCAAAGCAAGGGCACTGGTGCTGACTCACCAAATGCATTTTTATGGGGGGAAAAGTGTTTTGGACGATCAGGACAAAGCAGTTAGACAAAAACAGGAGTGAGAGGAAAGTAGGAGAAAAGAAAGGAAGGAAGGCTTAGACAAACTCGGACCGAAACTTTCTGCCATGAGCTGACAGTCGTCCAAACTGCTGAACGCTACCAGCAGGGAAAGCTTTAGACCGACTCCACTATTGTTTGAACTCCCACTCAAACCGTCACGAATCACAGCCACGGCCGATCCGTCCAAATTATCAGCAACCGGCCCATTTCAAATCAGAGCTTCACCGGAGCATGTCGGGAATAACAGGCTGTAATGCTGCTGCGAAGGATTTCTGATCCATTTTCCCTCAGTTTTACCGGTGCAGGATGCTTCAGGCTGCATCTGTCTGCAGGGACAGGCCCCAGACAGCAAAACATCATTACACAATACGCACGGCAGACTAAACAGTTGTTCACCCCAATGAAAAGCTCAACAAATATTCTATTAAAGTGCGGTAAAGACGCTGAAGCTGTGCCACCTCCCCTTTGCTCCATTTATGTCTGTAATGACATGACAAGCTTAATGTTCGACTGAGGATCACGAACGTGCTGGGTTTCAGTTTCCTTAAAGCACGGCTCAACGTTTCCATTTGAGTTTTGGACGCGCTGACATAACGTGAGGTTAACTTTTCGGGTTACTTCAGATCAGACTCTCTTTAAAGCATGTTGCAGTTGCTACAATGGCTGGACGAAATAGCGAGAGAGCCGGAGAGCCAGGGGGTAATGAGCTCTTGTGGGCGAGGCGTAGCGATGCAAAGGCAGCCACGCAGAGGTTAAACAAACAGGCAACGGGATCACGCGGGCCTAAGCCTCTTATATAGGCCTCTCTGAGGAGAAGATCATCGCCTTCTGATAGAGGGATGAAGGCCAGTGCTTGTCAGACATGATGGGGTCACTGGTCCTCGACTACCAAGAGTCACCGTCTTCATCCTGATTGTTTGTTTTCATTATGTGCTTTCATTAAGTCAACTCTTTTAGCTTGATTAGCTGATAATTAATTTGGCTGTCAAATGTCTCTATGAAAATGTTTGTGTCAGTATCGTTTATCTCTCGCTTTCACTGCACTAAACCAGGTCCATCCCAGTCCTCACATCCTAAGACTATCAATCTTCTCACCGCTTTTCAAAACACACCAGTGTCTCTTCCCCTTCCCGCCCCCGTGTCCCCCCTCTCCTGCTGGGAGTCGCAGGGCAATGCAGTTTCATTTCCTGCCTTGATGAAATCAATGCTCGGCGAGAGAAGAAAGGAGGCGGAGAGAGAGAGACGGGGAAAAGGCAGTAAAACAAACATGGCAGGCGGAAAACAACTACACCACTGGGTAAACTTAAACTCGGATTGGTCCCAAGTCAGTGCCGGCTTTGATAAACATCTACCGGTAAATTAAATAAATGATTAAAGTGGAAATATGAAAAACAGACAGGCTGCAGGTAAACTCTATTTTCCCCTCATCGTTCCCTAATATTTTTTTTCATTTGCCTAAAGAGACAGAGAGTCTAGAGATGCAGCATCCCACAGCATGAATCTACAAATTCCTGGTTGGCTGGGAGCGTCTTTTTGACCAGATTCCTTTCCAAGCACCGTGGGTTCAACGCTGCACACACCGAGCTCAGCTCTCTCTTGGCGAGAGAAGAGAGAGGTTTTGTCACCGTCACACAAAGATTCCAGTGCTATGATTATTCCATACCCTCCCATTACCATCGCTGCCGATCTTACAGCTGTCCAGACGTCAAAAAAATCCACTCTTCTGTGAATGTACAAGCTTCGAGTCCATTTAAAACGGATTCCCAAGCTGGATGCTTCAGCCACATTGAAGTGAGTAACTCTGGTTTGAAAGTAACGCGCATATGGCAAGACCATCAAGCCGAGATGGATTTAGGACTTTTCCCCAAGGCTGTCAGGGAGGTGTTGAACGTGCCTCAACCTGAACGCGGTCACGCTCACGGCTAGAGCAACGACAAGTACAAATCTTTCTCTAAATATATTTTAAGCTACATGTCTTCGACATGCAAATGTGGGAAGAACGTTATGTCAGTGTCATGCATCCCATGTCCTATGACCAAGTATGATTGATGTGACTGTACTCAACCACGTCTAGTGCCACACAGGCAACGATTTCCTGGTCGGTGCTGAATTAGGCTGACGGCTGGCCAGCAGTGGTTTTCTAGACGGGCACTTAACAAACGCTGCTTCAGAAACGCAGCCAGGGAGCCCTTTAAGTCCAGATTCCTCGGTCAGCCTGGTTAACACAGGATTAGAACGGATAGAAGGGGAATTTCCATTTAAGTGGCATTTCTTATGGTTTTTGGTGCCGTTTTTATTCATGCTAAGTCAGTGTTCTATTCGTGACTTCGTGTCCATTCGTTTCAATGCTTGTCCCCCTTTGGAGACGTAGTGGACCTTCGAGCCAGCGCCGCTGCTCAGATGGTCCAGTCTGCAGGACGAAAACCAAGAAAACAAACTGTAAATGTGACAGTGTGAGATCCCCCAAACAACAGTTCAAGGCTTTCTGGAGTCTTGGAGTGTGAATCAAGTGGCTGAGCGAACGTTTAATTTAAGTTAAGGGGGGTCTGCTTTGAGAACAATGTGACAAAGCCACTGATTAAACAATCACACCAAGGTCATGCTACGCCATTTAAGACCATGTCAACACTGAGGCAAACACATTCAAACACAGCCACAAGAAACAGTCATGTCTTTTTGCAATTTCCTGGTTTTCAGCATGAATTGTTTTCCAAATGTTTTCAAAAACAATGCTGAAGTTTATACTCACATAGTAACTGTACACAAGCAAAACTCTGATTTAATAAATTCTTTTATTTTATTTACCCCTGACAAATTAAATCCAGCAGACAAACAATGATGTGTAAAAAAAACCAACTCTGATGAAGACAAAGCCAAAGGACACGGACAACTGGATGTTTCTTATCATAAATCGCATGTCAGAGTAAAACTGTACCTCACACACATGTAACACAAGCCTGCCAAACTTCTTCAATGGAGCAGAAAACACATTGCACAACTTATGGTCAGAACCCAGAAAACAACTCCTCTGATGGGAAATGGACTAAATAACTGAAGGCCACGATAAATTCAAGACTTGACAGAGACAGAACTATCCCTTATGATCATCAGCTCAGAGACCCACAAGAACTGGAGCACTATAAAAAGTGCATTTTCATATGACTATATTAAACTACACCTTTTAATAATTATTGTAATGAATTAAGAAAAGCTCGCTTTAATCAAAATCATTTGTTTGTTGGATTAGAAACTGTTTTCACTTCAAATCCGAGTTTGAATAAGCAGACTTAACAAAACGACAGCTTAAAAAATAAAACTCTTTTCGAGAAACTAATCTTCATAAGACTGAATTCCTCGACTTCAGTTTACAACAGGATTAGAGTTTCTATAGCCACCAACTGTAATTACAAAACAATAAGACGAAATTCAGCCAAACACGCTTCTCTCTGTATGTTGTACAAACACAAACTCGACAGGGTGAACCACAAATCAGACGCGAGCTCTGGCAAGTGTTTCATAAGCCTCACACACAGACTGGCTGCAGAGACACAAAACAAAGCCCGGAGCACTTAACTCGCACTGAACCCAAATCGTCAGATGCCCCGTAAAATTTTATTTTCCTCCAGTCCACACATCTCTGGTTTTATAATTCCACAAATGAAGTTTGTACCTTCTCGCTTTCCACATTACACAGAACTTTAGGGTGAGTGTGCTACTTAAATCATCAGTGCGTGTTGCAGGAATAAAAACGGAAAGGACAACAAAAACGTCACGGACGTCAATGGCACAATTGCCACGAATCATTTCAGAAACGCAGCGTAACACGCATGGTGATATTCCATTAATAACTGCAGAGTGATACGTTTACACAAACGTCCCAGTGGAGCTGATGGTCCGGTGGCAGCGTAACCGCAGTGCTGCGAAGGAAAACGAGCAGACGAGAAACCACGAAAGCGTATCAAACCTGCTAATGAGAAAGACAAACTCTGATTACGCTCATAATCACCACGCGCTGTAGCAGACAAAGTGTTTCTACACTTATGCTCAAATTAAAAGATGCTGGAACTGGAATCGCTGTTGTTGTTGTTGAAGAACAAGCGGCAAACACCTTCATGTAACTATTGGCTGTTCCAAACATTTCAAGAATGTGTGAAAAGGAAAAACATGCAGCAACCATAAAAAATATGAAAGAAACACGTGTCAAGAAAACATCCAAACCTGGCAAATATCAGCTAATCTGGTGGAGACTGAAAAGCAAGTCACACATATTTTTTAGAAAAACAAATACAATATTTAAGGGGAGAAGCCCATAAACGTTGGGCTATTTAATACCTTGGAGGGTGTGTAGCGTAGCACAAAGACTTAATTGTGGGTGGAGGGAGATCTGCCCGTCCTGCAGTGGGGGGGGGTCTGAAGTCCCCAATGCAACGCAAACAGGGTTTAGAAAGATTTACTCTGACACATACGGAGGAATTTAAAAGGCCACGTTTCACACGACCCGCTGTTAAACGCAACACGCCGCTGTCTCACCAAAGGGACATTCTAGAGTCTTCAACGCTGAGCTGGGCCAGGCCCATATGGGAAACCGATATTCAATACGTGTGGCGTATTGCGCTCGACTCATTAAAGCGTCGGTTTGCCATCGCCGCACACTTGCATTCACAGTAAAGGGCTCATTGTGCTGAGTGAGTACAGTACAGCAGAGAACAGCTTTCATGCAGCGGGCATAATTAGTCTTCCAGACAGAAGTTGAAGGACATCAACACACAAGGTACAGAAAGCAGCTGGAAACATGCAGCACAGGTCAGTTGATGGAAAAGGGAACATGCAAGTACCTTTTAATGCAACACACACCTCTGACCGACTTTAACACCACCTCTGTGCAGCTTGTTTCCTCCATCCAGACGTTCTCCCTGGTAGAATCATTGTGGTGCCACTGTCCACTGCAGCCCTAAAACCTGAAGGCTTTCTTTCTGCCCCGTCTCTTAGCAGACTGACCTCCTGTGCAGACAGTAAACTGCAGGAAAAGGGTTTTCACGCTCGGCTACACTTCGCGGTGGCAGAAACTTTATCAAACGTTTCCAACAAGGATCTGAGTGAGTGCGTTCGATTTCAACGCGGCCTCTCCAAGGAGCTCCAACCACTAAATAAAAAACTGGGCTCCGCAGAGTCCAATTTGTGGAAGTAAGAGCATTATTCAGCCAATACGAGGCAAAGGCAGGAAATTTACACTTCTTACTGCACCACTCACAGAAATGCTTTTGCCTGACTTGGCAGAGGGGAAGATCTACAAAGCAGAAAACCTAATGGAGGATCTCCTTACGAATTTGCTCTGTCAAGCAAGCACTGACGACACATTGTCAGGAAATTCCAGGCGGCAAATCAATGGAAAACAGTTGCACCATTTACTGGCATCTTGGATCAAAAGAACGTTTCCTATCCCGTCGCCATAATCTACAAAACATGGGATGAAAAATTACTTATGTAATGTTTTGATGCATTTTTCTTTCTAAAAGCGAACCAAGCAACGGCTGCACCTCAATTAAACGATTAGAGCACAA
Organism: Macropodus opercularis; assembly: GCA_030770545.1. Classification (NCBI taxonomy): domain Eukaryota; kingdom Metazoa; phylum Chordata; class Actinopteri; order Anabantiformes; family Osphronemidae; genus Macropodus; species Macropodus opercularis. Next base: position 7,933,277 of record CM061092.1, read on the forward strand.
AATTCTCCAAACTGTTTGGCCTATGGCAACAAGAGGAAGACCAAGCTTTGGCAAACACACGGGCTTAATAACTGGTGGGAAGTAGGTAATTGCCATTGCACGACGTGGTTTACACGCCGATGTTTTAAATCAGTGACATAAAACAGAGTCCCAGCGTATGATTTATGAGGCGCGCTGATCTAATTCATGTCCTGGACTTTCTGCCTATTTCACATTCTCAAAACGAGTCGACCTGTCTCAAAAGAAAACGTAAAGAAAATTCATCCCTGGTTCCAGAAGGAGACCATACATCTGCTTCACACATACGGTTCCTGCCACATTCTTTCATTGTGCGTCTGCCAAAAGCTTTTAGGGATGTGCACCACTTGATGCCGGAGTGAATCGCGCTCTGTGCGGAGTGGGAGTGGAGTTTTAAACACAGCAGAGCCATCTGTCTGAACGAGATGTACCAGTCAGGCTGCGGCAGAGCACAACCCTTCCCACACACGGATAAAAGATTGATAAACAGAATAGTGAAACTACAGCAGAACTGCAATGAGGAAAAGTACTGAGCAACGTGAAGACTAGATGGAGGCTTATTTGCACTCAACTGCATTAGGACGCATGAAAAGGGCTCTGACGCCTCTTTGTGAATCGGCCCCTTAATGCAAGTCTAGGAAAATGCCAGAAGACATGTATCAGTCCAGATAGACATCAGTGGCACGGAGACCTAGACAAGCAGCTACACACTCAGCCTGCTGTTTCCAGGAGCGAAATGCCTGTAGTGTCAACAGTGTGTCCTGCTCAAAACGGTGCTGAGGCAGTGGCTCCCCGAGTGATTTATGGCCTTCCTGAGTGTTATTAAAAGGCTTAATGCAAATCTAAACACATTTCATGCAGACTTTGCCCTGCAGAGAACCTTTTATGTACAGAGGTGAACGTCCCACATTCAGAGACATTTACAGCTTACATAGCAGGAAAACACTGCTGTCAATTTATTTTTAATAACGTGTCACAAGCCATTATTACGGCCTTAAAGAGCAAAGGCTAGTGGGCAGAGCGACACTGGCCATTTAGACGATTCACATCTGTTTTTGTTGTTGAGCCATACATATTTGATCAAGTTAACAAAACTTCTTACTGCAGCCAAGCCCTGATGGTTCCTAGAAATGCTGTCATAAAAACTACAGCGACTCGTCCATGACCCCTGACCTCTGGCTGTGAGCCCGCAGTCTGACCAGTAAACCAGACAGCAGCAAATAAAGTCTGCGCCGTTGTCACATTTGCTTCCACAGACTGTATTCCATCCACTGGCCACTGATCATAAGGTGCAGCACACGTCACATTTGATTACAGCTGAAGCACACTGTTGTTCCTCTCTGACTATTCCCATTACAATGAGCCAGGAGGGAGACAAAACTCCCACTGTTACCATCTACACACATGGCCTGTGGCGGCTCCACTGGCGGAGGATAAGGAGGTCAAGCCTGGAGCCGCAAATGGAAGCAAAACCATCTGAACACATTTGTACTTTCCCAAAGTGTGAGCGAGTGAATGAAGCCATGAAGGTTTTCTACATGGACAACATTTAGCGTATGAAATTTAGTTTACAGTGCACCTATGGAAAGATGGAGAAGCCTCAGTTCAGCTCTCTTTAATGACGTTATAGCTAATCCCCACAGTTGAGTTGAGTCATTTTGTCTCAGAGCACAAAAGAACAGACACATAAAGCTAAGAAAAAAGGTCTAGAGCTGAAAGCTTTACGCTCAATGCATCATACACAGTTCACTTCTACTGTAAATAACAGCCAGAAGCATTTAAGGAGGACAGAGCTAATCCAAACAAACTCCAAAAAACCTTCCAGAGATAATTCATCACTGCATATCTGGGAGGAGAACAACGCTTCATATTTACACACTCGGGACAAAAAAATTAAACGCTTTCCACAGAGGCTTCATAAACAATTCAATTTCAGTTCAAACTGGTTTCAATCACAATTCTATTAGTCAACCAACGGCCAGTGACTTACAGCAGCAGGCCACGACTACCTCCCTCACACATTCACAGAAAGGCGCAAAAAGAGCTTTATGTCAAAGCCGCAATGTGCAGAACAAGAGGAGGAGGATTTAGTGCTTGTTTTGGAAAAGGCAATAAGGACACATGGTCGTAGTGGTTTCTAAAGGCATCAGACGGTGCATTTACCCAAAGTTATCCTTGCATCCTCAGATAATTGCCTTAAACAGGCGCGACCATATAATCAACCACATGCGATGTCTGTTTGTCTTTTAAATAAGACTTTACGTTTCTCTTATCTTTCAAATGACCTACATTATAGCTGGTCGTGGTCGGGTCACAATAGCTTTCCAGCTGACTGGTTAAGAGCCGCTTTTGTCTGAAGTCCCCCGCGCAGAGGCTTCACAAAGTCAATAAGGCGATAATCTACAAACCAAAGATCATTTGCATGAGGGGGAGGCTGAGAGGTGACAAGCAGCTCAGCTACAACACGGTTAAACACACGGAGCCGCCTTGAAACAAGATGCTGCACTAAAGGACTCAGACCCGTAAAATCACTGTAAACGCCACCGCTGACCGCGCGTTCAAACTGAATATCTCCGTCAAGGCTGCTCCATTGTGCCGCGTCAATGACGCGCGTTAAGATGAAGCTCCAAGTTATTAAAGCCAGCAGTGTATGGAACATCCAAGGCAGGGAAAACGTCCTCAAACTCACCAGACGCACTCACGTCCAGGACACTTTGGAGAAGCAGGGCGATCCATAGAGCGCAGCCAGGACATCTCCGGAGACGGTGGCACGCCGCTGCCCGACTTGGACACATTCCTCCGGCTCTGCGTTTAAATCTTCGCCCGCTTTTTTTTTACATCCACTACTCACACTCTCACAATTTAACAACGAGCTCCTCCAAAGAAATTCCTGCGACTGCAGAGCCTTGAAAATTGTCTGTTTCCTCAAAGCGCACCCAAAGGTCTTCCCCCTGGAAAAAACGTGAGCGTCTGAAGGAAAGTTGTCTGCGTCTGTTGTAGGTTCTGTGTCTTCCCTTTTCTCCGGAGCCCAGCTCACTTTTCCTCTGTCCGTCTCTCCAACTGAGCCTAATCCTTCCTACAAACTTCGCTGAGGAGCGTGACCACATGGCTCTGATTAGCCATGTGTCGCCATCGTGTGCGCGCTGCTGGAACTGCAGGAGGGCTCAACAGACGCCTCACTGTGGAAAAACCCATTTGATAAAAATGCACTGGGCGCACGTCTCAGAGCCTGTTGGAAATAAATCAGGAATTTTCTAAGAAAGCCCCAGAACAGCTACTACATGAACCCTGTGGTGCGATTGATTTGTCTGCTACAAGAATGTCCAGTAATGAACATTCACTTTCTTTACAAAAGAACATTAAAACAAACTTGTTGAACTTGTCTAATGTCCAGTAGGTTATTTGGGATGTCGTTAGCACTCTAACATAATTAGGGACTGTTCCTTTAAGTAGCTCAAACGCAAGCCAAAAATGATGATAAAATCCAAACGCTGGCACTTCTCTGCCACTTATTTCACTTAGGCCTCAGGCTGCCTGAAGATTTACATGTTGTCATGGATTTAAAAAAAAAAAAAAAAAAAAACATATCTTTGAGCTTATGTCTGATACAACATGTAAAATAAGATTCTTGTGCAGACTCCGAAAGAACTGTCAAAATTAATTATGTGTATATATTTCTCCACTTACGTCAATCTCTGCTTTGTTGAAACAGTCTTCACCTACACATATACACACACTCATTTGGCTGAAATGGAATCAGGAGTGATGTGAAATAATAAACAACTGTTAATAAAGTTGAATGTATCTCTCTTGATTCTCCTATACTGACACATGTGGAACTGATTAAATAATCTGTGTGGCAGAGTCGGTTGTAGCCAGCAGAGCTAACTTTACAACCAGATGGATTAAAACCATGCCCTTATGTTTACCTCTGTGAACGTCCTGTGATTTCTCTCAATGTGTTACAGAGATAGACGGCCTGGTTTCTTGTGCCTTAAACAACTCCGTCTACACACACACGATTCTTCCAAATACAACTATTTCCTCAACCGCACAAGCACCTTGGCATAAGTAGGAAATTAGGCGAAAAGGATTTCAACCTCTCTATAACTCCACACCTTGTTTTGCTTTACTCTACTGCGTCTGCACACAGAGCACCATCAAAGACTAAGACGGCGTTTTTTGGGGGGGCAAAAAAAAAAAAAGAATGGGAGAAATTTGGCATCTCCGATTCTCCCATACTGTGACTTTAACCCGCTCATTGTGAGGAGCTATCATCCCTTCTCCAAATACTTTCCAATTTACAGTTACAGACTTCAGGAAGAGTAGCTCTGCATGATGCCTTAGTCTGGATTAGCGTAGGGTGAGCAGGGTCACTTTGACAGGTCAGGGTTCCACATCAAGCCAGGTGTCCATGACAGTCACGTCCGTCTCCTGATGTTTTCTAACCCAAACCTCGCTTCCTTCTTCATCTTTCATTGTCCCTGGTCCATCATTACATAAGTGGTGGAGGAAATTAAAAATATGCTGAATATGAGAGCTGAGGGATATGAAGCTGCCAAAAGCTCTGATGATTACTAGTCAAGTTAATCAGCTCATGCAAATAAAGTTAGTGCAGTTAATTAGCCATTCAGTCGCTGGTATTTAGGCTTCTTTCATCACAGAGGTGATTTGTCTTAAAGAGGCATTTTTATGACTAGGATTCTTCTTGATTTAACTGAATTGCCTGAACTGAAGACGGGAAAACACACTTTTAGTTCTTGAAGCTGCAGCCTGCTACTTCCAGGCTACTCGAGTGGTTAAAGTACCTACCTCTGCTGGAATATCAGCTTCTTTTGGGCCGCAGAGGGAGAAAAAAAATGTGTGTTTAGACTTGTGAATGATTTCACATAACATTTCAATTAACTCAACAAAGGGCTTTTGTGCTGCAGTGATACAAGGCGGAGAGCAATTTCAAACAAAATAACCCTAGATAACAGTCAGGCCAAAAGAAATTAGCCACGACTGCTTATAGTTTGAGGAATCGTGTGAGATGATGTACGTCATGCGTCAGTCGTATTCTTACTGAGGCGCCCTTTTAATTTGCTGTTCGAGCAGTCAAATGAATTTAGACTAAGCTGCCTTTAGGTTTTCCCTGTAATAAGGAACCTCAAAGGAGCGGAAAAGGTCCCAGCAGGGGAAGACCTCACCAATGGGCTGACCCAGTAGCAAAATTACGTCTGACACTGGCCTATTTTATTTTCTCCTTGATGTCTATTGACTTCAGTTTGCCTTAAGTAGGATATGATTATTAAAATTGCAACCATGCATGGTGAAAGTCATCTAACTTTAATAGAGGACTGGATTAGGGCTCTGAAGGTCTCTTTGAAGAGCAGATGCCTCAGGCTTTCTACCTCGGCCACAGCCTGTGGACAGGAGAGCTCTTTGTTACAAAGCTGGCAATGGTGTGTCTTAGTGAAAGACAGTGGTAGCCTGGTGATGCCACATCTTCCCGGTATTTTGCTAATTCATTTCAATTTAGTTTATTGACTCATAAAACAGTGTTTTTGAACAACCTCCAGTATCAGCGTGGTGGCCATCTGCCTCGACCGGCAGGGAGCGTGTAGAAGAGAGAAAGGAACAAGCGTCTTGTCCAGCGTGTATGCTAGTAAAAATCAAAGTCTCTTTAAATGCCCCTTTCAGTGTATTTGTATACAACAAATGCAAAAGAGTCAGGAAGTACTTCAGGCCAATGTTGTTGTCTCTCTGCATTAAAGAAAGAAAAATCTTCACTTCAAGCGAGCCAAACGTTGGTGTTACACATACATCATACAGAACCAACTCTGAGCTCTCCGACAAGTTCTAACGTCCATCGTTCATGTCTTACCATCAGCCATGAACTGAACTCCAGCAGACAACGGGCCATAGACGTGTGGAGCCTCTTGGAGTATTGCTTTTCTTGTTGACTTAGAGCCAGTTGAAGAATGGATGAGAGCGGTCTGTGGACACAATCCCACTTGTATTCCCCACTGGATTTAACTGTGTGGTGGGAAAAGTTCCAGTTCATCTTGTCCTGTTGCTGAACAGTTTTTATGGGCTCACACATCATCCTCTACACCTTGGCTCCAGACTGAGAGTGTGAAGATGGTGATGACTCATGTAGAGACTCTATCTTTTTAATGTGTTAAAAGGTTTTTGGGGGGGACTCTCTGACACTCTGTTAACCTCACACAGTGCCTGTCAAATCCCGTTCAGATCTAGCAGGAAAGCTAGAGGTTGTTTAGGTGACCTACAATCGAACTTTGGTGAAATCATACAGAAAATTCACAGACCTTGCCTTGAATAAATATGCATTTACTGTTACAGTAAAGCTTCCAGATTGTACTGTTTTAAGGCATCGACCTTTGTTTGGTTGATCTTATATTCAGTACTAAAAAAATCTAAAAATATCACTGAAGGAGTCTTGTGTGACTTTGATCTTGTTCTGAAGTTTCCACTTGTCATGTTACATTAATGCATCAGAACTGTCATAACAGGCGAGTAACCGCCTTGTTAATTCCATTTAATCATTGATTTTCAACACACAATTACAAGGCTGTATAATTTCTGCTGCTTCCCATCAGAAAACAATGGGTCTCAATCAGCCTCTTGGAACTAGGAGCCATGTGAAGTACGTGACCCGTGTCTTTTTTCACTTCAGTCGATCTTTCTCTAGGGCTCTGGGCGAGACACATGAAGGACCTGATTGTGCTCAGGACTGGAATTAAGTTGGTGGTACTGTACCTACTATGGGTTCCAGGTCAACCTGTTGACAGTCAGTAAATCGATGAAGCAATGAAGGACAGGGTTTTAATCCTGGTAACACGTTGGCAGCATGCTGAAAGACATGATCTCTATTAGAGCACCAGCGTATGATCGCACAGGAAGTTATTATCTTGGTGAGTAACAAAGTAGAAAATCATTTCACTCCCAGCTCTATTAATGTGCCATTTCACAGAGAGTGTGTGCATAAGTAAACAGACGGAACCACAAGAACTGGAGCAGTAAAACCTGTAATGGCCCCAGTTTTTCTTAGTCCCTGTTTGGGAACTCTGAGAATGAAGCCTTTGTCTGCCAAGCTGCCCTCTTCCTGCAGGAGAGCAATGAGCAGGCCGCTCTAAAAACACACAGCCCCATGCCAGCAGTACAGAAAAAGCCATTTGGACATGTAATAGCTGTGGCCAGCTTAATGCAAGCCTCATTGTGATTACCTGATGTAATGACAGACAATCCAAGTACAGCCTGCAAGCCATTACAAGCCAAACAAGAACAACACATGATGTATTGCACTATATCACACTGACAGCGTCTGACAATACAGCGTGAAAAAATGTCCACCCTCTTATCGTGAGTCTTATGGGAATACAGAGGAGCTGTTTAGCGGAGTTATACAGCTGAAGTTCCACCAAACGTCCCTTTGAAGGCTAAGAACTATGCACAATATTAAAGTAGACATAGACAAAGAATTTGGATTTAGCTCTTTGTAGCCGGTGGTGACGTTTGAAATGTGCGCCTCAAAGCTCATGTCAGTAAAATAACAGGAAATTTTAAATAGCAGTAATCACTGTAACGTAATGTCGTCATGAACATCGAGCTTCAGATGTGTCCGAGTACCATGTTTCGGCCAATTGGTTCCAGCTAAGGAATTTAAACTCTTGGTCAGAATCAATGACACTGACATACGTGACAGAAATTGGTGGAAAATGTGGCATCTGTGATTGAGGCCAATTCGCATGTTGGTTTTCAGGGAGAAACACAGAGCGGCCCCTCGTTCACTCCTATTAAAATAATGGGCTAAATTGGAGCCTATTTATGTCCAAATACAAGAATTTAGTGAGAAATAAGTTGACACCAATCCAGCACCTGTAGAGCCTCAAATAGCCTGAGCTGTTTCAAACATCATTCACTTATTCCCCTTGTGAAAAAGCCCTTTCCAGAAAAATGACATTTTGATCTGTTTCAGCACTGTTTGTATTCAGATACAGCCCACGGGGCCCCTTGACCTCCACACTATAAGTCGTCACTCAGGGTTACAGCGACTATCTCATTACCCAAGATAACTTGTGGGGGAATGAGAGAAGTCATCAGTTGTGCTTCTCGCCACAGGAATGCATTTGGAGAGTTCTTGGCTACTTATTTGAAGCATTTTATTTTACAAGCGTGTCCCATAACTTGGCTTGTTTGCTTCAGAACTGGATGTCTGAGACTATCTGTAATCGTTTCCCATCTGAAAAGCAGCCACACATGCTCCCACCATACACTCTTGTTGTCTAAGCTGGTTGAAGGTGGCCCAAACACACCAGCTGCTTCTAAAGCTACAGTATACACAACACTTTACACTTTTACAGGTTTGGATATTGAGCAGACAATTTGAACATGACAACAGCAAGTATTTTACATAAGGTTTTTTATTTACTCTGGATGTGTTGTGGGGAAATGGACAGGAGGGGGGGGGTCTACAACAAATCTTTACTTTAAATACTCTGAACAAATCCTTACCCCCTTTCTCCTTTGTCTAGTCTAATACTGGATATGCTACTGGGTGCGTTTCAGCGTAAGCTAAAACAAGCGTTCACCTGTGTTTTCAGGTATTTCATCCGGCTCATTTTCGAAAAGGGCCAACAACTGAAGTCATGACAGCACTATAGGGCAGCTTCACCCCCGAGGGCGCAGAGGTATCCTGTTGCTGAGGGTGAGTGGAGGCAGCGTGGCAGAAGACTCATGTGATCACAGTGGGGCCGGTGCGTCCAGTCCTCTCGTGGAGCTGAGAGACTTTCAGGGCGATATCTACCAGAGGAGCCAGCATCACCTGGACAATGAGATCACAGAACCACACAGAACATTTAGCTCACGCAGTCTTTACACACCCTCTGATACAGGCACCTTTTGGTTCAGGTCTTCCCTGCAGGTACAATCAAGAGTAAACTATTTCATGTAGCCAAAGGACTGTGTAGACATTTTTCACAGCAGAGGATTTATCCCTATCACAGCCAAATGATTAGTTAATAGGTTTTTCATGTGAAAATGACATGAGCGTCTAACTATCATTCTTAACCCTTGTCTTAGCTGACAAGATTTATCATACAGCCGAGAGTGTAAATCAACTTAAGTCAAAATCAGTCAGCTGAACCATTAACCCAACGGTCATTTATCTGTCAGGTTAGGCTTCTGAAACAATACGATCCTGCTTATCTGCTCATACATGGCTTACAAGCAGTCAGGATAAAAAGCTCAGGAGAACTTTTTTTGGTCTTGTCTCACAATCTTGTTTCACATCAGCTGCCTGTCCACACCAGTCAAATGTCTTTATGAAGTGTCTTGTTGGAGCTCACGCTTTATTTTTCCTCTGTGGAAAGGTTTGCTCTTTTCAGACTGTGTCTGATAAACTGTAAGAGCTCAGGACTGAGCCAAAGAGCTCACTAGCCTTGGAGTTGGTTTTCTCAGACCGCCACCCAACGCAAGCTGTACATCATTCCAGTCTGCCTGAAGGGTTGAGGGCCATCACTCAAAGCACACTATTGTCAGGTTGTATTGAATCAAAATGACTAGAATTACTCATTGCTGTCCTGACCTGTGGGTCCTGGTAAATCTTCTGGGGGTCCTTTTCATAGCTGTCAATGTAGAGCCTGATAGTTGCTCCTGCGCTGCCTGTACCGCTGAGACGGAAAATAATCCTGGAACCGTCAGAGAAGATGATCCTGAGGCCCTGAGAGAGAAAGAGAAAGAAACAGGAGAATAGCTTAAAATAACAAGGTAAACTAACGGGTTCTTATGGTCGTGTAGATCAGATACAATGAATCTGCTTTTGCTCTTTCAGTTTTAAATCGGGACAGGTTCTTGGCAGGGCTCACTCCATTACTGAGCACTGAAAATGAGTGGAGCAAACACCCCTCAGGTTCATCTGCACGTGATGATAGATGGAAACCTGAAGTATAAAGCAGTAATGAACTCTGCAGTCTCTCACCTGGTTTTTGGACACACTTCCATCCACAGGGTCTGTGTAAGCAAAGTTGTCGGCAACGGCCACCTCATAGGTTTTATCACCTGATGAGAACTTCTTTCCTACAAATGATGGGTCAAACATTGCAGTCTCCAGGTCCTTTATCATCTTGTTGGCAGCATCTGAGTCAACCTCCTCGTAGTCATATCTGTAAAGAAAGGTTAAAACAGGATGTTGAAAAAAAAAAAAAATAATAAAAGATTAATATTACATATTTTTAGAATAATACAATACAATTCAAAGACATTACAGACCCACCTACTTACTAAAGTATGTGTTCATGAATTAACTTTCTCTGTGCTCTAATATGATGCAGTTCTCTTCTCAACCACTAGATGGGGCTAGAGTATACCATCATCACCCAACATCCCATCATTTGAAAAGTATGCATAGACTAGTCTGTATTTCTGCAAACAGTAAACGTTCCTATGATCTCTTCTGAGGCTCAGTTTCTATATGGATCACTGCTGACCTGGTGAAGAAGTTCCTGCCAAATTTCTGCCAGTGATCCTTCATAATGTCTTCCACGCTCTGCTTTCTGGTTGCTAAGATTGACAACCATGCAAGAACTGCCCAAAGGCCGTCCTTCTCACGGATGTGATCGGAGCCTGGTTCGTAAAAAGAGAGTTGAGAAGACGTGCGTTAGTGAGTGAAATCTGGGGCACTGCTCTCCCTCACATCTGATTCGCTCACTCACCGGTGCCGAAGCTCTCCTCTCCACACAGTGACAGTTTGCCAGCATCCATCAGATTCCCAAAGAACTTCCAGCCAGTTGGAGTTTCGTACAGTTGCATCTGCAGCGCTTTAGCTACGCTGCAAAGTGGGACGCACAATAAACCGTATAAGAAAGACATCAACTGTAACTGATGGGAATGCGTTGCATCTTCAAGGGGGATCACTTCAGATTAGCGGTAAGTCATGGTTTTTACTTGTCCAAGGCTCCGCTAGTAGGCATACTGCGAGCCAGGCCTTTGACGCCGGTTTTCTGGAAGTAAGGGATGCTGGTGATGTTGGCGGCGATGACAGCCACCGAGTCTGAAGGGTTCACGAAGAAGCCATGTTTACCCAGCACCATATTGCGGTCCTGAAATTAAGATAAACAAGTGGTGCCCTTTGGTCAAAGTGACATACTTTTCCATAATATTTCAAAATGCGTAACAAAAACCTTTATGTAGTCACTTCTCTTGCATTTCATTAAAATTCTAAAGGTAACAGAAGAAAGAGAAATGTGACGTGGTCTTCATGCCTTAATGATTTCAGCACATTTCTTATCGTATTACCCATACTGTTTTCTATTAAATATTGGTCTGGCCTTTTGATGAAACATGAGGAAAGTGTCAGGGAGAAAGCTGGAGAGAAACAGCTGACACTGTCATCAGTAGAAGGCTGTGCCAAAGCCAAAATGAGTTCAATCTAATCGCACTCTGGAACACAGGCCTATTCCTTTGGCTCCAGGCTCTGGTTTATTATAAAGAAAAAATTAACATTAATGACTTAATGGACCATAAATAAATAAATTCTATATGACGTGACCTCACAGATTCAAATTCAGCAAAATAAGTTCACATGTCACCTCTCAGATTATAAAGCTATAAAAACGACATTTACAGAAATTAAGATCATCTTACACCATCACCATCAAAGGCAGCTCCAAAATCATATTCTCCTCCTTTCATGGTGTTGACCAGGTCTGCAGCATAGGTCAAGTTGGGATCAGGGTGGTGGCCACCGAAGTCTTCCTGGGGGACACAGTTGACTGCTGAATTGGCAGGAGAACCCAGCTCTTCACAGACGATCTTCTTCACATAAGGACCGACCACTGGAGGGAGACAGTGAGACTTTAACAAGGAGCATGTTGCTAGTGGAGAAAAAGGAATGTTGTACACTTGCTTAGTACTAAATTATAAACCCTCAAATGCATAGAATTGCACTTCTCCAATGCAATTATGACAATGAACTTAGACAACAGTGAATGTTGTAAATGTAACACACGATGATGATTGATTTTGCACTGCAGCATTAATGAGCAATCAATGTTTTTATTTTTCCATCCTTTCCGTTATATATCTTGCAAGAGTCTCCCGAGGTCGTGATTATTGGGGCTAATTTAATGAGTCAAATTTAGTCTCTGTCTCTGTGTCATACCTCCGTGCATGGCATCCAGGCGGACATTAATGTGACTGGGTCCAGAGAGAAGCTCCTTCAGTGCAGCAAAGTCAAAGATGCCCCTCAGCATCTCAGCATAGGCCTCCACAGAGTCCACAATCTCCACTGAGACAAATAAAAAGCAAACAATTTAGCCTGGGACATTAAGATACAACACACAATAGTTGTTCTGCTATTACATAATATAATGACACAGATTTAAATCAGCTCTATATCCACTTATCAAACCTGAATTCTGTACATCACTGTGTGCACTGTTTAACATAAAGTTAAGCACTTTTATTCCTCCTATTATAAAACGTTCTCACCTTTAATGCTGGAAACTACTTAAATGTTCAGATAAAGGACTTGCCCTCTTCTCTACTTGTCTCTAAAAGGACTTTACTGACCATTTCATTGTACCTGTGAAGGGCTTGAAGGTCTCCACTTCAAAGGTCTGCTTGCCAATCTTGGACAAATCCACTTTCAGCTCTGGGCAGATGTGATAGTCCTGCAGGCTTTTACTGATTTCAAAAATTTTGTTTGTGATGCCCTCTGGAGCAGGTCCTGGGCAGGAAAAGAGGTTGGTTAGCAAAAAAAAAAAAACACTGAGCAGTTGGAAATGCTATAAAAGGCAGATGATGAAACACATTACCTTCCACTCATTCACTAGAAGTGGCAGAACTCACCTCCACTGGCGATGTTGTACTTTATGCCAAAATCTCCACTGGGTCCACCGGGGTTGTGGCTGGCTGTGAGGATGATGCCACCAACTGCCTTTATCTTGCGGATCACACAGGAGACTGCAGGGGTGGACATGATGCCATTCTGACCGATGACCAGGTGACTAATCTGCAGGCAAGAAATGCTAAATTGAATGCATACAGGCAAAAACATACACAGGCGGAGAAACAGAAAATGTTACAAAAGCCGGATCCAAAAATTACGACCAATCCAAGAGGAGGAGAAAAGCAAATTAAATAGACGGAGACAAAGAGTTCTGCAACATGACCCCAGAAATCTGACATCAAGCTTATGGAGCACGTCTGGGATTACATAGGAAGACACAAAAAACAAACAGCCTGAATCCACAGTCGTACTGGGACAAATCAGAAAACTATAACATCCTAGGAAACTGTGCACACGTGTAGCTAAAGGCATCTATTGTGTTTAAAGGCCAAAGATCCTCACACCTAATGTCAGACCATGCTGAATTACTGTTGATTACACTTAACAACAAACAGCATTGTGTGTTAATACTGACAGATTCAAATGCATTTTCATAGAAACGGTTTTACTTCATTTGGAAACAAGTTACTTCACGTTTTTTCTGCTTCTAATGTTTAGAAATGTTGCAGAATAGGTTCTGTAAAAAATACTATTTATATAGCTTTGTGTCACAGTCCAGGAACTTAGTCTGTTTAAACATGCAAGAGCTTCCTTTGAGCAAACATGCGCCACAGCTTCTAGTTAAGAACCTTCGGCGTTGACACAGTTGCGTCACTGCTTCATTTCCTCACAGCAGCCACTTGTGGCGAAACAGCCCAAACTACTAGATGCAGTACATCTGTACAACTAAGACCTACCAGCATCACTGCATCACAGAGCGACCGTTCATGGCAGTGAAGGTCACCTGCTCACTGCTAACAACCATGATGACCTTGACAAACGTGACGCAGACTCTTTATGACGTGCTACAGTTCGGTGATGAAACAAGAGATGCAACACGCAGACGTGCGGTTTGTGGACGATCTGCGGTCTTGTGTCTGCAGCTGACCTCCACCTCTGCTGCAGACAACGTGACGGCTACACAAACTGGCTGCAGTAACCAACCAGAGGCGTCTCAGCGCAGCTCATTACGAAACGACTGGTGGCTCAACATCACGGCTCCTCTCAATAATCCCAGCGAATAATGTAACGACCTCCTCGAGCACTTCATCCAAAATATCACGTTATTATCAACGCATGACGTCATCCTTGCTCCAGCTGTGTTTCTCTATAATCTCTTCTATTAATCTTACCAGAAAGACAGTTTCACATTAAACGTTTGTAAACGTTGTAGTGTCAGCTCTATCATTTCTTATACGTTCATACAGCAAACCACGCCTGTCACCACATCATTTTAGCATCTGACGTTGCGTGACTTACTAGATAAACATGAGCTAACTTCCTAGTTTGACGTTAACTTGCTAACGTTAGCTCGCATGCTAACGGGTTCGTGCACGCTGACCACACACGGGGGGGGGCGGACACCCGCTTCTTTCTCCTACTGACCCCGTTGGCGGCAGCGATCTGAACGATCAGCTGAATCGCGTCTTTCATGAAGAACCTGCCGTCTCCTCCCACCACCAGAGTGGCCGCCTGGCGCTCGGCAGGCTCGATGACAGAAACAATGCTCTGGATGAAGTTCTCCGCATAGTGCTGGTTCTGCTGGAACACCGTCACCCTCTTCCTCAGGCCGCTCGTCCCCGGCTTCTGGTCAGAGTACGGCTTTGTCTTCACCGTGGTTATTTTCACCATTTTGACCCCCAGTGAGCTCTTATCCAGTCCCCCGGTGTGATCCGCAGTCTGGTCGGACGAGGAGGCGACTGCGGTCCCGTAGCAGCCACACGTACACACCGGGCCCTCCCCCACGGACACGCCTCCCGGCTTAAAGGGCACGAAAACGGCTCCTCTCCACACGAGGGGTCAGATTTAATTCGAATAATTTAAATAAGTAGGATGTCCAGGCCATGAATAAATGTGTTTCTCTCCTCATTCACCGTCAGAGTCAGACTTTCAGGATTTCAGACATCCTGATATTTTACTGTGAGGACACAGTGTGTGCAGTTTGCTAAATTCTAAATATAACCCTAATAATCCCATGACATACTGTGCAGAGGTGGAGTGTAGCTGCCCGTGTAAATGGTGGATCCCACCCTGCTGCCGCTCAACCAACCTAGGCTTCAGAATTGAAAATGCAAGATTCTAAAGAATAATAAAAAGGAAAAATACACAGGAAATCGATAGCGTTTGATAGCACCATGTGTATAAGTACGTTTGAGGCCTTTAAATGCTCATAGATTATCAATCCCCACTATACACAACATAACATTCTAAACCATGAAACACAGCAGACAAAACCGGCCTCTGCTCCACGACAGATCTGTGAACTGTTAAGTCATGTTAGAAGAGGCCTTTGGACAGAGGGGTCGATGACTTGTGGTCCAAAACCTTTAAACCATTTTTGGAAATCTGGGAAGCATGTGACCAGAATATAAAACTCCTGAAACTGAATTTAATGTTAGATGTGCACATGCTGTAGTGTTATACATGTTGTAACATAGTTAATCCAGGTAAAATAATATTGCTGTTTGCCTGTTGCATCACACCTGGCAGTTTAACTGTCAAGCACAATTTATTTCATTTATGTTTCAATATTCTAAAAGGATTCAGCTTGGCTGCCTGAACAGTTGACTGTTACTATAGCTATGTGCTGAAAAAGAAAGAGCAAGTGGGGGCTCGGGAGATTAAATGCATCTATGTCATGTGACATTTAGTTTGCTGGCTCTACTGTTTCAGCAGAGAAAGTCAAAGGGCAGATAATGGCCTGAAAGCTATAAATAGGATGTCAAGACTCACCCACTGGAAAGGCCAAGGGCATATAAAGTTTAGACCTGAGCTCTATGTGAAGGAATGCATTTCATTGACTGTATTAAGAACAGGAGGAGTTGAGACCTATAGTCACACATTTCTAGTTCAAGTTGTTGAACCAGTTTAAGGTTCTTGTTCACATGTCCTGA
The DNA here is from genome assembly GCA_030770545.1 of Macropodus opercularis. Taxonomy (NCBI): domain Eukaryota; kingdom Metazoa; phylum Chordata; class Actinopteri; order Anabantiformes; family Osphronemidae; genus Macropodus; species Macropodus opercularis. The sequence continues at coordinate 7,949,240 of CM061092.1, forward strand.
AGAACATACAGGTATAAGAAGCACTTACTTCAGGTTTTTTATGAGTCATTTTTTGATAATAAAGGGATATTCTCAAAAGTATAAAAGTAAGTTTTATTTATATCCACAAACTGTGATAAAACTGTGCAATTATAAAAAAAAAATGCTACTCAATGAAAAACGTAGAAGCACAAGAACACAAGTTACATATATATATATATATATATAGTCTCTATGATAACATAATATATTGATACTTTGATAGCAATTGTAGAATGTTAACCTGAAATATCTAAAGCCTGAAACTGCCTGGAGTCTACATACTGGGAATAATGGTCTCCACACAGCTGTAGGTCCAGTCCTGCTTATCAGTGATGGGCAGAACATGCTGGCACACCTAGAAGACAAGACAAACATTTGTTTCAAAATTCAATGTTTTTTCATTCTATTGCAGAGTCATATAAGCTTTTTTAGGCAGCTCATTAAAATCTATTCAATTTAAGGATGAACGTCTTTTTTTTTTTACTACCATCTTTGTCCTGGCTGGCACCTCTACAGCAAACACACTCATGCTTCTACTGCTCGTGCAGTTCCTGCTCTGCTCATTGTTGACATGCACAGTCACTTTCTGGTTGGTCTGAAAAACAAAAAACAAAGTGATCATCACAGAACCACAGGCTAATACTGAAAGGATTCCCGGTGCATTATTTCTCTTGTATCATGTGTCCATTCTCTGAGTGCAGCTCCTGTTGCTATGAGAATTGACACCACGGCTGCATATCAATTAGTAACAGGGTAAACGCTTTCTAAAAAGCACAGTGTACCAAGACCATCTAATTCAAACTCTGAAAGGTTTAGAATGTAATAGTAGTCAAAAAACAACAGCTCCATGATGTTTGTTGCCTACCTTGTTGGCAATGAGGGAGGAGATCCTGTGCTCTCCTCTGTAGGTGTAGATGAAAACATTGTCTTGTCCCTTCAGTGCCTTGGCCCCCGTTTTGGATGTGATAGACTTTTGGACGGCCATGTTTAGAAGTTTTGGCCCTGCGTCCAAACTCAGTGGTTGAATGGATGCCCGAGTGCTTTCACAGTGTATGTCTATTTGGAATGGACAAGCCTGACAAAATGTGGGAACAGGTGTTTTTTTTAATTAGTTAGCAGCATTTAAGTGAGTTACTGAAAAGCTTTCTCCTTGTGTATCTTGAGGCTTGGAGGCTGGTAGTGACACTGCAGATACATTAATTAAGGCTAGTAATTAGGGAAATATCATGCTGTGTTATGTGTGAATCATGAGTAAACTAACCTCCACCATCTCCAACATACAGTTATAACCCATGGCTTCAAGGGTGACCCACAGGTCTGCAGGGTCTCCATCTTTCTCTGTGGCCTCCACCAGGTTTAGCTCCATGAAGCCCTGCCTTGTCAGCTGATTTTTTCTCATATCAAAATTTTCTATATGTCACAGATATTTAAAACAACAGATATTATATTAGATGAAAGGATATTTTTGTTGTTGTTCTTTTAAACACTGTTAAAATTTCACTTGTTTTAACACTTGCAATGCGCCGACTTATCAAACACTGGTTTGGAACACCGGTTACCTTTGCAGACAGCCCAGGCATCCTTGTCACACTTCTCTCCACTGGTCCTTAGCTCAAAGAAATTATACTCCTCCAGACTGAGCAAACCATTTCCATCCAGGTCTATCACCTGAAAAATGTCCGATAGCACCTCCCTGTGGCAAAGATGGATCAACACAGAGTCATTTCAAACAGGTTCACTTATCTGTGGATCTATCTACTATAGCTAAGGTCATGTTCCACTACATTCACACACCCACCTGAGCTCCCTGGTGAAATCTAGTTCTCCAGTGTCTGTCCTGTACACAAGCTCAACATTATTAGAAGCACACTTTTTGCTTTTCTTTAGTCTGCAGCCACTGGTGAAAGGCAGCAGGTAGTAATTTCCTGCATTCAGTTCTCCTTTCCAAATATACTTCTGTACAAACACAAGACAAACACAGTACCTTTATCAACACTACCACAGAAGAAAATACTGAATGTATATGGACTAGTACATTTACATCTTTCATTATGCAAACATACATCTTTGTCTTTAGACTCAGTGAAACACACTAAAGTTGAGTCCTCTTTGTTTTCACCAGCTGAGACAATAAACAGAGCTGTGTCCACTGTCATCCAGGATGAAGGCTTGTCTGAAAAATAACACAAGCAATATTTCTTACATTTACAGTATGGATTTGACTTTATCAATCTATCATATAGTATATACAAAATCTCACACAATGTAAAACAAACACAGATCCCAAGAAAAGTCTCCTTTGTGGTCTTTTTGTTTATTCATGATTCATAATCTGGAAATGACGGGGCTAATTCCTTTATATTTATATGATGCAATGATTCTTCAGTTCTCTAAAACAGCTTGGAAGTAATGATGCAGCAATGACAGAAATTAAAGTATGAGAGTGTGGACTAATAAAGCCTCATAGCTGGAGATTAGCTCCTTAACTACTATCGGTGTGTAAAACATGCAGTCACATTACCAGGTCTGTGACTGAGGCTGACTGGTTGGATAGTCAGGTAGACTTTTGTTGTCCGTGGGACATGAAGCTGGTACTGAAGAGAACTAATACTCCCATCATCCTCCAAGAAGAAACAGCCCTTCATTGAACTGTGATGCCACTCCTGAAACAACAGAAAACATTTCTGCTTAGCAGCAATTCTACCACATTTAGGCAAACTTATATAATATAATCCTAACCAGAAAGAGCATTGGTCAAAGATGGACACAGCTGTTGCTATTCAAGTTCCATGGGATTTTGTAGTAGTGTAGTAATGTATGTGATCTCTGTACAGATCCTAACACATTCTCAACGAACAGTTTTGCTACCTGACAACAAAATGCATGAATTCATTTGCAGAAACCAAAACTAATTTGCAGTTGCTAATAAAAAAGGGATTGATCTTGTGACAAGGAGGTTATATTTTGTTATAAAGTGAATTAAACAGCCAGTCACAACAGTGAGTTTTCTCACTTGATTAGCAGAAACGACTGTCGTGATAATTATCACTATAATGTTCAGAGGGGGTATTCGTTATTACACAGTTTAAGTCAGGTCAGTGGTGTGTAAATACATGTTATGCACATGGTGAGCCAGAGGAGGGCAGACGTGTTACACTCAGCACTGGTGCATGCTGGGGTAAATCTGCCCTTACGACTTGATATGATAAATTTGAGTCCATTTAAGTTTGATAAATACAGCCTTTTCAATCTTGGGCCAGTGGTCATTCAAAACTATCAAGAGGCTACTTTGGCAATATTTATGAAGTCTAACATTTCTCTCATTTTGAGACCCTGTTTTCCCTTTTTCTAGCAGTGCAGCTGAAATGAGGTAATAATTTGAAATTGAACAAGACCATCAAAACAAGGAAGTTTTCCTTGCACTCATAGGAGACACATTAAAATGAAAACACAGTTGGTGTGGACACACAGTAAGAGGACACTGAGGACCAAGCAAGTCTGGAATAGGCTATATATCCTTTTAGTGGACAAATAAATCATCAAGTTAAACAAAGAAAGTACCATAAAGACGGAGCATGTCACTCCTTCAGAGAAAAGCCATTTTCTCCAAGTATTTTTCTTGGGCTGTGAGAGGCATAAAAGATCAAACCATAACACTTCAGTGGTTTGTCCAGACAATATTAAATGAGGAAAATTGCCATGGGCACATATCTACTGCTTAAAGACATCAGAATTAATGTCCCCATAGAGGGAGGGTCAGTCTGCAGACTAATACAGACGCTGTCATCTGCCCTTGCATCGAGTCTGATTTAGTGCTACACAGAGTCGCTGGACACCAAACCAGCAACAAACACAGTCACACACTCAAAACCACACAGAAAAAAGCATTTTCTTATAATTCTAAACAATACATAAAGACAAATGAAGAGACCCAATAGAAAGATATGTACTGTTCAGCTTTTCATTAGGACACATTTGCATCCCAGAAACAAAAACACAACCGCACTACAAAAACACAGCCTACCCACCGCCTCCCAGTTACCAGCCTGTGGCAATGTAGAAGCCAATATACCGTAGCGAGCACAACTTCCCTCAGAGGTAATCTCTGGACACACATTTTTTAACGTCGATGATGCCTGGCCCTTTCCAATCTCAACAAGGTGCTTGGACCTGAGAGATTGAGCAGGGGGCTATTACTTTTATTTATTTATTTACCTTTTTTCCTTCCTGTAAAGCAAACCAGCCAAGGTTAAGCCCAAAAGAGTGAAAACAAAGAGTGGAGGATCAATACACACACACACAACCTAGGATAAATGCGTCCATCACCAACACTGGGCGGCAGTGATATTGGTAGAACAATAGTGCTGCAAGGCCCTTGTTATGATGAGGTCCCTCACTAAAGCCCACATACAAAGATTTCTAGGTTTTGTTACAAACTGTAAAATGAATATGCTTTGCTAATAGAAGATAATATGCATATACTGTAACTTGCATAATCAGTATTGCCACAGATAACTTCATTTCATAAGTTCTTTGTTATTAAGTGTTATATTATTGTGAACAGGAATAGACTATTATACTAAAAAGAGAATTTTACAACTATGCTTTAAGTCAGAGTGCGTCAGAGATAGTTTTAGCATTACTTTCAAGTTCAACCTGTACATTTTTAAAACTAAACTTTTATGACAATACAAAATTAAACATGCATATTGTACCTGTAAACCTGAAGGCTCCGATACCTTGCTGGCTTTGGAGCTGTTGGACGTCATAGTGACTGAATTCGACAGGGACGACCGTCTGCTGCGAGCAGAGGAGGGCCGAGAGGATGACCGATTGTCTAAAATAAAATGATATCAGGAGAAAAAACGTGAAATCACAGAAAAATATGTTCAAAATACATGTACAAACTCAAATCAATAAGAAAGCTGCTCATTACCTGCATTTTGTTTCAAATGATTTATTTGAAATTATTTCAGGAATCAGTTATCTGTGTTTATGTGTGTTTCACGTGTTAGGCTATAGTTTATTTCTCTGGTTTGAAAATGTAAGGCAAAATGAGTGGTCAAAACTGTTTTTGAGCTCAAGGATTAGGTAATTTAACATGTGCAATCATGTAGCACCTCATGTCAGAGCCTTCTTAAAACGTAACAGGTATAAATCAATACATGAGGCGTAACAATGTGATAATCCTGGCTACTACATGGGACCTCATTTGTTTTTGTTGTGGTGGTGAACTGAGCCCTCCTCTCAACCACCGTTCTAATCCCTCATCATCTCCCCAGTGAGAAGTAGTGAAATCCTCCAAATCAATAACATGAACATAGACTGACCACCTAACTCAAGCCCATCTATCTTCCCATTGTGTGCCTGTCGGTGGCTTCATCATCCAGGATCTCTGTTCTCTTTCCTGGAAATGCTGGCTTTAGAGCACAAACATAAGGTTTGAAAACACCCTCAACTGCATGAACGTGTAGCCTTCTACCAAAAAACTGCTGGTTCATTTGTTATTGTCTTTTTTATTCACTGTAAGCAGAACTATTGCCAGGATGTTAATGGCATAAATGTTTACCGTAACAAACAACACTTTATAGTCCCCTTCCTCCAAACAAGTTGCCCTAATTGAGTGGCTATTATGATGTATAAACTGTCCTGATGAGGTGATTTGTCATGGTTGGAGAAACAAATCAATCAATAACTGAGCTTATCCATCAAAACTAATCAGTGAGGCATGTTAGGGTAATCGTGCATGTTTTTGGAATAAGTGCAGAATATTTTATCAATGTCTATAAGTAGATTTCCTCTTTGGCTGCTACATTGAACATTTGCCTCAGGAATAACCAAAGTGCTACTTTTTAGTGGGTATAGCAGCAGATGTGTATTGACACAGTCTGTCAAAATAAAAAACTAACAAAAGAGTTAAGTATGTTCTGAGAAGCAATGTGTACCTTTTTTAATTGTTGTTTCCGATGTTTCTGGGGGCTGAGCCACTGCAGTTGTGGTTGATGATGCAGTAGTCTTTGGAGGGCTGTATGACTGACTGCCAAAGTTCTGTCTCTTGAGCCTGGCATCAGCTTCAAGCCTCTCCATAGCATCTACCTGACACTGTTCTACTGTGGACACAAGCAATCTGCAGAACTGACACCAAAGGAAAACCAGAGTTCAGAACATGACACATGAGCACAGTTCTGTGTCTCACATGCTTCCAACTTGAACAGAACAACAAAAAATAAAGACAAGTTTAGAACAAAATGTAGGAGGACCAAACAACTGCTTTCCATTCCACTGTATTTTAAAGAATAAATCTAAAGAAAATAACTGCAGAAATTAGACACTTGTCAAAACTTACTTCTGCATAGTCTAATTTGCCATCCTTGTTGATGTCAGCTAAGGAGAAAATAGCATTCACCTCTTCAACTGTCATTTTCTCTCCTCTCTAGAACATTTGACAGATTTCCTCTATTAGTAAAACACCACAGCAATCGGATTTTTATTAATTGTTTAATGTTCTGTTTAGGCAGTCAACATCTGCAGGGAAGTACTCACGGTGGTGAGGGCCTGCTCCAGTTCACTGTGTGTAATATAGCCGTCATTGTTGACATCCATCTTTTTGAAAGCTCTCACAAGCTCAGCTTCCTCAGTTTTCTTTTCACACTTGAGGATGTCGCAAAAATCATCAAAGTTCAGTTTCGTAGTATTTGGGGTCCAGTATTTATTGAGAGTAGCTTGGGATGGATTTCTACCAGCCCGCTGAAGAACTGAATGGGATGAAGGAAGAGGAAACTAACATGCTAGGAGTTTGTTTTACATACTGTGTACATTATTCTCAAATGAAAAAAATCCCTCACTATTAGATGTTATTTTATAATATATATGTACCGCTGCTTAGTACATAGACCCAGTACTGTGCATTATATTAGGGGACGGGATATTTCAAATGAATGGGCAATTAATAGAACTAATTAAATGTACTCCACCACCTACTGAGACCTCAATGACAAACATATAGTAGAATTGTCACCTTTATTGTGTTAGTTTGTTGTTAGCTTACCACGGCACAGCTGCTGCTTCGAAGTGATATTTGTCAAACTAGATCTGAGGACAGCGAGATACGCAGCTCTGCACTGCGTGTAGAACGCCTCATCCCCTTCAGAAGCACGTAGTGATTCTAGAAAAGACATCTTTGAACGATCAGGTCGACCGCGTTATCGTTAAATTAAGCTAGCTAACGCCAGCTAACACTAGCTCTCTCCAGTTTACAAACCGCCTGACGACACACTGGCAGCTGGATAATTTTAGTGTCCAAGGAAGGCTAATTTGTATTGTTTCACTTTTTTTCCGGCACCCTAAGATTAATTTGTTAGCACATTATAAACACGTAATTATTAATCGACGGGCAGCGTGTCGAAGCCCGTTGCTATGCCCTGGCTGTTGCTACGTAAACAAAGTGTTCACCAAAAACTACACCGAAGAAACACATTACTTTATCCCGATAGTTATAAATTTTTTAAAATTTAAAAAGTTCCGCTGATTTAAGTAAAAATATCTCAAATAGTGATTTTATTTAATAAAATGTGGTCTATCGAGTTATTTAGCAAGACGCCCCGCTACGGAACTGTGTATATAATAGGGCATGTGTTACACGAACTATTTAAGCAGAGCAAAAGCGCCAGGTTTTAAATTTGATGTGAGGAAAACGTAAAAATGCCGTAAGTATTGTTTAGCGAATGTATGATTTATCTGCTTCAATGGTTGCGTAATGGTCATCCTCTGACATAATTTATGGTTTGTTTCTTTAGAAACAGGGAAATGACAATCCTTCCTATTCTCACGGACATTCTGCTCTGGCTGTTGGCGTTGTTAGCTAGTTTGTGTATTAGCTTCTTTACTAATTAGTGTTTGTTGTAAACACATGTCGGTTGGGTCTGACTTCACTACTTCATACGGAAACTACATGTAAAGCAACCCCCATCCAAAAATGTATTATTATTAATAATAAATTAGCTCTGTTGTTAAATAAAACGTATGGTTGTGATATTATTTGTAAATAAATTCACAAGTCCCATAAACTGAACTGGAAACGTGGGCACCTAAATCACAGATGTAAAGTTTTTCATTTCGTTAATGACCTACATTTCTCGCTGTAGTTTTCAAAACACATTTTCAAAGTCTGGATGACACAGAGTAAAAGGGTTACAGTGAACTCCCTTTTTTACGAGTTGCTATATTTCAATTGCCACACTTTCCTGATGGTTATAATGACATATCAGAATTTAATGACAGGAGACCCGGAATGATAGGGATCCATCACCGGCCAAATTATCAGTGATTTACATAGCACTAAAAATAGTTGTGTAAGAGTCACTTAACACAAGAACCATTTCCTTAGCCAAGGCAGACATTTGGTGTCTGGTCCATCCATCAAGGCAAGCATTACTTTTGAATTTTATAGCGCTGTCACTAATACATTACATGAGCTCAGTTTACAGTACATTCATAACACTCACTTGGTTATGTCATATTAGGACCACAGCAGTGTTTTACTTTAGTGTTTGTTTAATATTTAATGAAACAAATTTTGGAGAGCATGGAACTTCAGATGGCCAGACTGTGGATTACAACATAGGAAGTTACGGTGGTCATACTCTTTTCAAATAAAAGAAGCTCAAATTTGCCTTTCATTTGAAAACAGAGAGATCGATAAATACTGGCCTTCTATACGTTTTTAGTCTCAGTCCTGGCCTCATAATCTACCCACGAAGGATATTAACATAGTTAGTAGTAATAGTTGCAATGAAATAGATAGTATTGTAACTTTTATTATTACAACCAGTCATGTCTTCAGTATATACTTCTTCTACCAGTTCTAGTTTAGAGTCCAATCAGTGGAGTAATTTATCAAAGCCAGGAAAGAACTGAAATACTTGTGAGAGACTTTTTCTTCGGTCTTAAATCTCTAGAATAGACGGAAATGTCTTCATCCCAGCTTCAGACTGAGCAATGATGGTTTTTTATCACACCTTGAATAATAACGTTTTAAATTACCTTTTCTTTTAGAACAGGTGCTTAGAATGCTGTGTTTTTTTCTCTGCTCATTAATTTTCAAGACCTTTAGTGGTTTTCAACTATTTCCTGTATATTGCTGATTTTTACTTTTTTTGTGTTTTTTTTTTATTATCCTCATGGACCTGTGTTTTAATTTGGCAGCAGAGGGCAGCAGTCAACAAGGACGGTTCCTCAGTGGATCTTTGCTGACCTGGAGACAGAGCTGAAGAGACACAGAGAGCATAGTAAGGAATCTTTGTTTTTAAATTTGAAGCAGGTCCAAACTGAGGTTATATGGAATTTTACAAAATTTTTCGCCAAGTGGAGGGAAAATGTAACACCAGAAAAGTCACTAATTCCATCTTAGACTCTTTATGTTTTCACAATATTTAAAATAATTCTAATGTATTTGTGTATTTAGCATAAAATGGCCGGTCATCTTCAAAAGAAAGTCCCAGAGGCTCACTTTTAAAGTAATTAATCAGGTACTAAAAAACATTCTAACATTGGTGTGCTATTTTGCTTTTATGCCATCAAGATAAACGCACCTATTCACATCACAAGAAGAGGCTTTATGTCCATGTGAACAAACTCACAAGATACGAACCTCAAGACGCATTTTCTAGCGTTTGATGAATTGTACGTGCTTTTGGAATTTTTATACCTAAACATGCTTAAAGATGCAGAACAGTTCTTTCCAACTTTTTTCATGGTAACACACTTTTTCATTGACATGAAATCATCAAATGGTTTCCATTAGGCTGTTGTGTTTGTGACATTATCTGTGCATCTGTTACACACATTTTGTTTTTGTCACAGTTGTTCAGTTGATTTTGGAGTCATAAGGGAAAAAAATGCAGTCATGAGGCTGTTTGATTCTCAGTGACATCCCCATCTGCTACTACTTCACTTGACTTGGTTCTTCCTGTATCTTCCCTAACATTAACAATATAAATGGATGCTTGTTTGAGTTACCCAGACAATCGTGTGCTCTGCAACCTTTGGAGGAAAAACAACATTTTGGTATGGTTACACAAACAAGTCAATGATTATATTTCCTCGGGAAAGAATTAATTTGATTATTTTAGGCACATATTGTGCCTGCAGCAGAGCAATTCTTGTGATCCAATCATACAATGGCGACTTGTAGAAAATGAATAGGGCTTATTGTCAGCAGGCGAGCTTGTTTTCCGATCAGGTTGTTAGAAATTATTTTAATTAGTTCCAGTGAGGGAGCTGAACAAGCGTGATGCATTGTGAATCCACACCCCAGGAATGTCACATTTTTGTCACATGGTAGATCTGTGAAATTTATCAGGTTTGCAAAAACCTTCTTACAACAACACACTTCACAGTGTCAAGGCAGAAGGCTGTGGGACAGAATTGGCTCTCTATGTGCACAGAGACACATTTTAAGTAAACAAACTGTTATTCAAGCTGCTGACTAGTTCTGGCCTATATCTCCGGAGAGCATGAAATCCAGACAGATGATACTGAGATAAGAATCTTGAAGCATGATTTTGTTCTTGTGTAAAATGTTTAGGGTTCACTCTGTGGTCTTTAGGCTGTTGGTGTGTGTGCTAAACACAAGGGAGGGGTCAACAACAAACCTTTTGGTTTATTTATAAGATTGTGTAGTGTGTGTTCTACGTTATAGAGTCTCAACATTTTCATTAGAGGTTCAGCATAAAGCCCAGTCTCAATATGGGAGAGAGATGTAGAACACAATAGTTTTCATCTGCAAGATTGCACAACATTATTCTTCTCAAGGGACTATTGATATACTATTCTAATGCACTAAATTACACATACTAAATACAGATGTAAATAATTTCCTGAGCTCACTAAAGGTAAATAGTAGATACAGATTAAGTCACACAAAATCAAGACGCTAGTTTGGTAAATAATGATTCTATTCGTGCAGGAGAGCTCGGCTGTGAGGTGCATGGAAAGCCAAAACAGATGACAGGAGCATGTGATTGTGTCAATACCACAAACTATTCATGCGCTTTCATTGTGGTATTGTTTGAAACTAAAATGATGTAACTCTTGCTGAATGATCACTTGATGTAGCTGCAAGTTCAGTTTATGGTATAATGGTAAATGTTGCAGTGTAACAGTACCACAAGGACATAAGAACCATAAAATGTGCAAAGTAATTTTTAATACATAAAACATGAATCTAGGCGCTAAACTGTCATTAGTAGAATTGGTTTTGTCTTTGTAAAACATACACATTTCTGTTTTACACAGTAAACCTTCTGCATGTCGATCTTCTAGCTCTCCTGTCCACTCTCCCTCACCCTTTTTTCCTGCCTTGTCATCCTCTTTTCCACCTTATGCTGTGATAGTTAAAAACCGCGTCTTTCCTCTGGGTGTTAGAAGCGCTTACGACTGTCCTTTGAAGGTTAACAAAAGTTTCAGTAAGCATTCTAAAGAAGTCACTTTTGGCGAACAATCAAGTTTGGCGTGAGCATAAATCCTCTGGGCATAGTCAGAGAATTTCAAATACCCACAGCACCTGTATGTGCTGATGACTACAGAATTGAAAAAGAAAGGCCCTAATAATTCTAAGGCAAGTTTCCCCTCAGCAGTAGGTATTGATTATTTGTGTGTAGTGAGAGATTTGGAAAATTCAATTAAAGGAGTTGTGCAAAGGATTCATAAATTCAGACCCTCCGACCTGTATCCAGACATGGTTATGTTCTAAATCAATGCTGCACTTCACAATATATTTTCTTAGGAACATAAAAATAAATAACATTTAAACAGTTCTGCTTACTACAGAAACAGATTTTATTTTCTCTGAAGCTCTTTAGCAACCACCAAGTACTGACTTGAGCACATCTTCAGGGTGCTAACGTATTTTTATTGCAGTTTCTCCCATAAGAAAATCCTATATAATATGAATTTTGAACTGACAAAATGAAAGGAAAGGGAACAGATCAGCAGTGTAAAAATTGATCAGACTAGATGGGTCCGTGTTGGGGGAAGATTTGTATGTTGGCAGTAATGGGCTGTATTAAAAAAGATTCCTTAAGACGCCATAAAAGTGATGGGGCCGTGTCGCAGGTCGGGGGCTGCTCCCAGACTCTGACACATCAATCCTAGGAGATCCCACCTACTCACTGGGAGTTTTATGCTTTCTGATTGAGCACACGTTGCAATTAATGGAAGGTAGTTGTATATTAGGCTGCTTTGGTCAACTCAAGCTGCAGGTCTTTGATTGATACAGTGGGCTGCAGAGTATGCACTCCACTAGAGTGGGATTTCTGATTTACTGAATATCACGGCAATTCTTCTGTGTTTAGTATAAAATATACTTCATCATATCAATACAGGATCATCTTAAAATAGGATGTGTCTGACTATTTGTGTTTTCTTGATTACCTCCCGTATTTATTTACATTTATTCTTAGTAGTATGAAAAGTAGAGAGTTGGTTTATTAACCATAAACCATTGTTGATGAAAGATGGCTTTTGTTAACTCTCTCCTTTTCTTTATGAGCATTCAGTTTTGACAGTGATGCTGGGGTGTGTAATATCACCGGGTGCCAGTGGGGTTACAATCATGTTTTCCTCGCCCATATTCCCCAGGTTTTTGTGATCGAGGCATCTCAGCTGTTGACAGCTAATGGAATTGCTCTTCACCTCTTGTGCATATGATCCCACGGAGAAAAAGCAAGCGATGAATGTGAAATCTGTGCTGTCCGTTGTGAGGCTGATATGTCTCAGAAGCCGCCGTTCATTTGCAGAAGTGTCTGAAGCGGTAAGAGCGAATCCTCTGACGTGTTAGACCCTGTCTACCTGCTTGGCAGCTGACAAATGTTGATTCTACATTAAGCACAATGCTGCTGCGCTGTGCAAATAATGTTCTTTCATATAGCGAGATCTATCCCCGTTATGGCTAAAAGTATGGAATAGGCGCCAGTTTAACACCTTTGAAAAGTGAAGGTGGGGGCGCAAACTGTCTACAACACAGTAGTCTCTTTATTTGGCAGCGCCTGGGAAGGCCGAGGCCTCTCGCTGCCCGAGTCGACCTAAGCAACAGCTGGTGTTCACAGCAACATTTCCTATTTCTGCCTAAGGTGGATCGTGTAACTCTCACTTTATCACCCTTAGAGGCCACGTGAAGGACAAAGCTAGCACACCCATAAACAAAACTAATGTTTTGATACAAGCCCCTTGGGGATTGGTGAAGGGATCCATGGTGGTTTTAATGGCCCCTCAGCACATTTTACCTACACCAACTTTTCAAACCTGTAGGGTGGGGTCTAATGTTGTTGGCCCGTCCTCTGACGATTAACAATGTGCATTAGAAAGGTGGAAAATATGTGTTTGCTAACCTCAGCACCACATGTGCTAAAGAGGACTTTCAGATTAAACAATAATCCAAATGGCTGTTAAATGTTCTGTGACAAAACGCTCTTGTCCATTCAGTGGCTTTTCTGCAGATTCCATTTGTGTCTCAGTGGTTGGACGTACATTGAGTTAGTAGTTATTCCTGTGTTTTATTACTTGAAAAGTGACAAATTCCTATTTTCCCTCACACATTTCTAAATGAGCTGCCATCGTTATATAAACATGTGTAACAAAAGGTCAGGCTAATACCCTTCACACCTTTTGGCCTTTTTTTGTTCATATCCCATTGTAGCAACGGTTAACTCAGATCTAAGGCTCCTATTTGTCCCTGTGGCCCATTACTGGCTTCAAGCCCAGAGCCTCAGATACACAGGCAACCTGTGCTGACCTGATAACATTTATAGTTGTAATGGATTTTTTTATGCCTGTCATTAACTTGCTCAAAGATTGGAGAAAGAAATTGCTTGTACCTTATTCTGTGGTATTTCAACTTTATAGCATTATGTTCAGATATGTCACCTTCCATCATCCTTTTTAGGGCCTCTCCTGTCACTGGTTTTGTTTTAAATGTACAGGTCTTTTGTCCAGGGCCCTTGTAGTATCCAGGACTCGTAATGAATATTTAATGACGTTGAGTAAAAGCTTTAAAAGATATAATTTTGACCAATTATTGGTTCTGTCTCTGCCATATTGTTAGGGATGATTTAGCAGACAGGTTAATGTGGACAGTTTATATGAAGCTGCATCAAATAAAATAATTTCACAATGTGGCAATAACACTAGTGTTCACTTTAGGTCACTGAAAATTTATTTATATTCCAAACTCTGTTTATACAAAATATAGTAAATGATGCATAACAATTCAGTAGAAAACTGTCAGAAAAATCACAAGCGTACCTGAGCACATTCCCATTAGTCACATCACTATCTGAAGAAGAGTTGCTGATGGTGGAAAAAAGCAACATGAACACCCTAGAATAGGATTAAATACAACTACATCATTCCCAACCTGGATTTAAATGTAAATGAACATTTATATTAAAGCCAACAAGTGTTCCTGTTCCTGTGGACACCTCATTCAGAACTCGGACGTGTGGGCTGCACACTGCTGGTGTCCCCACATGATCCTCTGAAAAGTGAGGTCATTGGTCCAAGCAAAAAGGTAGAAGAGGTCTGGTTCATATTTACTAAGTTGTGTGGTTTATGGAATATGTCATGAGTTGTGACAAGAGAAGATTCAATGTTATTCCATCACTTGGTCCAAACTAGAAAACCCTTTCTGAATTGTCATTTTGTAGTAATGTGGTTTTCTCACAGGATGCCTTGTTAATAAGCACATGTGATACATGATGGCATGAGTGAAATGTTTCATACACATTACAAACTCCAGGCCTTGCAACAGGACCTTTGGAAGCAAAATTACTTCCAACTTTGGCACTTAGTTGTTCTTCTTCTGGCTCTTTTTGCTTGGTGAACCACTGAACTGAACAACGTTGAAATACACAAATGCTCCAAAGAAGTGCAGGAAGGCCGTAGTAGACACCAGCACAGGAAACAAGTCAGGCAGATGAGGTGGAGGGACCAGAAGAACACTGGCAATGCTGAGACCAGCCATGGCTGTGATGCTGACATAGAACTGCAACAAACGGACACAGTGTGGTTATCAGTCAAACAACAGTGACGTACATGTAACACTATACAATCTATTGAGCTGCAGAGTTTGTCGTTCAAAGACTTTACAGCTCCAGTTCTATTTAGAAATGACTATCACTATGTGAATTTAAAGTTCAGTTGAAAAGAATAATGGTAAAGGATGGGAAGTATGTGAAAACCATAAACAGGGTTTTAGTCATATTAAAATTTCTTCAAATTTCCAGCGTCGACTCGTAATTCTAAAGACTGCAGCTTAAGAACGACTTGATTTATTAAAGGCAAACGGCGTAATAAACTCTTAAATCAATTTTGGCACGCAAGAATGGATTTAGGCCCCCAGCACTTCCACTGAAGTGTCACAACTGAGGGAACTTGGCAAAGCAATTGAAAGTTTATCAAATTCAAAGTCGTCCTTGAGTTAAAATAGAAAAAGCCGCATGCCTGTTTCCAAAATCACCTTGACTGCTCGATCGTAGCTTATCAGATTGTCCCATTTTAAACAGCTGGGGTTCCCTGAGTGGTGGATATTAATAGAAAAGGCTCTGAACAAGGTTTTTAAAGGGACAATCAATAATTTATCAGTGTATACTACTAATCATGTAGAAAAGTGTTTTGTGTCTACTCTAAAGAACCCCAATAAAATCTGGTATTTTCTATTTCCATTTTTATGCCTATGGCCTAATGATACAATCCATGTTTCAGGGACATACCTGAGAATTTCCTCCTCTATACAGTGTTGAAATACCACTTTAGTATAGAAAGCCGCTTTATCTGTGATGACTGTATTGATATTCCATATCAGACACAGTTGGTCATAAAGCGATGAAAAGACTGGGCACCTCAGGCTAAGAACAAACTGTTAGCTTACCCCTTACTTTAAAGTGTGATTATATTGTCAAACCAATGAATTGTTTAATTTGAAATCAAATTAGTCATTTGAGAGGCACTATAAAGAAAAGACAGGCGTGCAGTATCACACAGCAGAACGGTGTCAATTAGGACCCACAAAACTACCTTTTGCCTTGTAACAGAGTCGTACACCGAGCTGAGAGTGAGACCATCCGTGTGTCTATTTGGGCTTTATGACCCAGAGATAAGCCGGTGAGTAATATGGAGGAAACACCTAATGCCCACACCCACGTTCACCAGCCCAAACCCATGAAACCCTATCGCCATCATCATGGCTTGCTATTTATGCTGCTTGTGTAAATAAATATATCTAGGCAAACCTGTGTTAATGACGCAAGCTATAAAAAGACACCTTCTCCTAATCTGACACCCTACCGGTGCCCCCATCGCTAAGGGGCTGGCGCTGCAGCCACTTCAGACGTTTTGGAAACTTAAATAAGTGATAAATAATTCTTTGGCTGGCCATGGCTTTCATCCTTGGACAGCTTAGACAGCTTACAGCGGCACATGAGCTTTATTTATCCAGTTGGGTATCTCTTCTCACTAGGTAGCAATTTCGGTCTAGTGCCACTCTCAGAGTTACAGGCCATCTGGGACCCTGAAATCAGCATTCATCTAATTACAAATGCTTTAATTGTGAAGACATAAGGAGCTGAGAATCACATCTGTCACACCAGCTTTCACCAGTTAAAGATATTGAATACTACCTTTACTAGCAACTGCCAGTTGCCAGTTCTACAACTTATTTTAGATGTGGCATGGCTGGGAACATAGATACATACATTTCTTTTGTCCTATAAATTACAATATCAGTGCTGAGTATCTCTATCCAAGCTTAAATACTGACCTTCCATCTTACTACACAGGCCAGGTCCACTTTGGGTAGGCAGAAAAACACCTTACGGTAGGCGCTCAGTCGCAGCTCCTTCTCTGAACAGTGCTCGAGTGCTGACAGTAGATAGATGCTGAAGAAGAGGAAGGCCAGCGAGGTAACAACGTAGGGCACCAGCAGACCGTCCTTCAGAAACAGGGGCAGCATGCTGCACAGAAGAAAGAAGACACACTGACAACGGTGCATCTATACTTTGGTCATTGTAGCTAAAGTCTTTATCTGGACCGATGTGCTCTCACCCCAAATAGTAGCTTTTGCTGTAGCTTCAAAACACAAAAATATATATATGGAAATGATCCATTATAAGCTAAACACATGCAAGATTTTCAATCATGTCCAACAGTACCTCACTATGTTTAGTATCATGTTTGTTAAGAGAAGGGCAACAGTAAACCACATAGCTTTTATCCAACAGGCCCGCACAAGCTTCGTGTCCCCTGAGGAGAGATGGCTCGGACATTCATGCCAAGCTTATCTTAGTTTAGCAGAGGGGCATGGACTAGAACAACAGTTGACTCATAGTAAATCGGATATCACTGCAGCTTGTAAAAACCTATCCGCTCACTACAAACCGCTCATTCTGGTTCTGTGCTCCAACAGAAAAGCTCCATTCAGCAGAAAATAGTTTAACATTTTGGAAATACATACGTCTTTAATTTGAAACAGACTGGCTGCATTCTGTGCTCCTAAAATCTCTCCTACTCAGCAACCATTCAGCCAATTATGATAACAAAAGATGCTTCTTTTTTTTTTAAGGGCAAATCCTGCAGAGGGTGCAGATAATGTGAAAGTCCAAGTCAGACTGTACTGAGAAATGGCTCCAGAATGACCTCCTGTCCCTACACAACACACACTTAGAGAAAAGGCATGCAGACTATGCTGTGTAATCCCCACATATCCTTATACTAAACCACACACACAACAATTAGTGCTGCCGGAAGAATTTAACAACAGCTGGTGAAAGTTAGACGGAGCATTTGCAGCACTACTTGTCTTTTCCATTCATGGTCCTCAGCTCGACCCCACATCACAGATCAGCTTAGCTTTTTAGGATTATTTCTTTGGCATTTCTCATTTGGTACTAACCAGTGGGCAGACACAGAGCGGACCAGAAGGGAATGCATGGACACTGTAGTTATGACGTACGTTATGTAGCACGTATGTTTGCCTACTTAGCTGCAAGGGTGCATCACAATTTCTGCACAACATCTATAGACAAGACGTACCTGTATTAGAGGTATGTGACTAAAGAGCAACGTGTCAATCAAACCAGTATTTTCAGTAAAATAAATCCTATAAGACTAATAAAAGGTGAGCGGATCTAAAAGCAGCCCTGCAAACACACTGAACGAGAAGCTTTGTTTCCAAATGGGTTTGTAATGTTTGTTGGTTTGTTTGTTTCTCTTTCGTGGGAACAGCACAAAGTGTTTTCATTAGCATGAAGGAAAATTCTATTGCATCCACGTCCCATCTGTGTTTAGTTAGTGGTGTGCACTCTGAATATGATGGGGATCGCTCCATAACACACAGTAGTCTTACCTGAATGTTGAAGCCTGTAGGAACCAAATAACCGTGAGGGGAAGGTCGCTCAGCAGGAGGCACACTGGTCTGGAAAAACCCAGATATGGTATGATATTCATTGGTACAAGGAAATATGATTTATTGTGAGTTAAGTCTTTTTGAGGTCAATGTTAAGTGTGATCAGATATTTTGTCCTTCCTTATGAATCATAACCATAACGTTTGTTGCCTTGTTCTGTTCTGTAAAACATCCACAGTAAATGTATAAAAATGCAACTTTTCCAACTTTTTAAGATCTACAAAAACAGCATATTGGTTGTTGGTGTCGGTGCTGCTCCAAGGCGGGAGTACTTTCCACCAGTCCCTGAGCCCATAATTACAGCCAGTGCTCTTTGGCGATACTGTTACAGCCCAATAATTGATCCTGCGCAAACAACACCCCGAGCTGCTGCTTGCCATTCTTTCCTAATCCCTGGACATGCATTACTGATTGATTCAGGGGGACAGGTGGGAGGTATAACTCAATAGTTAATAAAGCAACAATCTACCCTAATCTAGATTAATAGATGAGCCAAGATCTAGGAGCTAAATCCCTCGCTGTCAAATCTGCCCCATGCGTCATTCTCTACCTTCAAAAGCTACTGCTTCATACATATGGAGGAATATTGTAGTGAACAACACACATGCACCTGTTAAGCTGCATTCACACAGCAAAAAGACTAAAAAGCTGGGTACAGGTTGTTTGAAAGCTTAATAATTGCCAAAACCCAGCACTCAGACAATATTTATCACAGCATCAACATTTTTACTTTCAATTTTGATTGTAAGGCAAAGAACAAATATATTGATGTTCATATTACAAAGTAATCCACCAGAAATGTGTCTTTGCATGTCAGCTCACTGACTGACTCACTGGAACAGCGGCATTGCAGCATTATTTTGACTGCTCACTTCTTAATGTACAGTACATACAGCATGACAATCAAAGGCAGGATGGCTGACGTAATGGCTGAGCAACAGCAAGTGTGCTGACAGGGGTGAACAACCTTTCAGTTAGCAAGTCCGTACTTGCTGTAAACGGCTCTGGGTGTACAGCAGGACGTCGCTTAACAAAGTGACAATCTGCAACGAACTTTAGGAAAGATGTAGCAGTGACTGAGCAAATGGCTTCTTTGAGGCCAGACGTTAAATGTCTTATCTAAATATATTGGTATAAGATATAGGTGATGCCGTTTGTTACAGCCCTGCAAGTAAATGTATTTTGTCTGTACTTACAAGGCAGCCAAGAGGATGGATTTCTCATGGACTTGATAGGAGAAGAGGAAAAATGCCAAAGACGAATTGGCCTAAAAGTGAAATAGATAATCAGTATAACAATTAGAGCTGTCTTGGAACAACAGCACTTGATAGGTAGGTACGTTTTAATTAAGACAATTTAAAAAACACTAATTAATGAAAATGGACATTTTCACACTATGTCGGGTTGTTACCATATGTCATTAGCTAAAAACAAGCCACTTCTCTCTGTATACATTTATACCTATTGTTTTAAAACCAGTTAGCATAACTTACCAAGGCCAGTTTAAACTGCCAGAAGGTCGGCTTTGTCAGAAGTCTGACAGAGGAAGGTAGGGCGGCAAGAAGAGTGCAGGCAAAACTGGCAAAACAAATAAAACAATAACTCGCACCACTACTGTCAAAAGCAGACAAAATTCTGAAAGTCTGCAGGAAAATCTATACAGCAGAAGAAAATAAATAAGGAAGCAGTGTAATTAAATGCATTGGCATTGAGTAATTCTGTATAAACATAAATGTCTCTGTGGTTTGAGGTCATGTGAAAACTGCTAATAACAAAACAACAAAAAGATAACAACAAGAGAAGATTCAGCCAGTGTCACTGGATCGTCTGAATTTGTTACCATGGGTAAACAATCTGCCAGCTCTGCACTAAGACCCTGGGTCTATGGGAAATGACTAAGCACTGGCCCTTTCTCTGGGTGGTAGGCATTAGTTTAACCCTTCAATTGTCACCTGCTGTGGGCAGAGGCACTGTGACCATGTGCACACACAGAACACGCTAAAAGAAACGTACTAAAAGGCCAGACAGCAACTCAGTTCAACGTCTGAGGGCAGAGATGTGTTCGTACAATTTCCGATTTCAAAACATTTAGACAGTTAACTAGCTAAAGAAGCAGGCGTATGGATAGTAGTAGTAAATGTAAAACCAGTAAACGGCTAGCGTGTGTGACAGTGAGCGTGTCATCTGTAGGGCAAGGATCGCTTTCCACAGCTGATTCACTCTATGTGCAGTACACAGTACACCCACACCAGAGTATTTAGCGACCGACCGCCCTGCCAAAAAGACACGAGTGTTTTTCATTTGTTTGAAATACGCTACAGTTAAAGAAGTCCAGCTTGATCCTCGGACTTAGCAGTGTGGCAGAAATGTGTCCCTGCTACTAACGCAGGACTCCTAAATTTAGTGTGCTGGGTTATTTAAGCTGAGTCTGCCATGACACCATTTCTGCAGGGACGTCTTCTTTTTGGACTGAACGGTTTCTAAGCTTCTGGTAAAAATAATAAATTTTCCAGATACTTTGTGGCAGAGACACGGGACAAGTGTAATGCTGTGTCTCAAGCTCGTTGTCTATGTCGTCCCACCTGATTGTACCCTTCATTTGTTTCTGTCGCTCATTTGATTACACCATGTCATCTAATAAAGCACATAATGCTATCAGGTTGATTTACTCTGCTATATCTGTATATGACACATGCTGTAGTGGTTCCTTGCAATTTAAACCCTTGTCACCACATTTCCAAAAACAGCTGTGACTTCATGTTCTGAGGTTCCTCACAAGATGTTTCCTTAAGGGATGATCTTATTTCCGATCAGCTGGATCACTGTGTTCATTCCTCTGGGCATGCTCCGCTTTCCCAGGAATACAACAGAGAGGAGGGAGGGAGTCGAGGAAAGAGACACGGAAGAGCTTGTTAGTTAGATGGAGGGATTACCTGAGGTAGAGCTGAGAGTCACTGGACAGAATGGATCTGATCTTTATCAGGGTGTTCAAGCTGCACCATGCATTGGCCACCTTATCCTGTGCACACACACAAACAACACTTGGGTAAATTAGAGAATTTGTCAGATGAAAGGACAGACACTCAAATATGTAAATAATTTAACATTTAATTTTCGAAGGGCAAATAATTGACACAGCTTTCAGTAATTATAAAAACTCCATGATATTCCCACATAACCCTCCAGCGTAAATGACCTCAGGTGTAAGAAAGTATTTGAAAACATAAGGATGCAAACTTAAGAGACAAACTAGTTTCTTGTGTAACACTAAATCCTAAAGGTTAGCATTGTTTTTTTTAAAGTCTGCTGTTTTGTACTGACAAATTTCACCCTAATTTTACAATGACAATAAACATGTATTTTGTAAAGCTACCACAACCAGGTTGGCCTGTCCCATTTCATACTGTTTATATGAATAGCCCTGATAGCCTGGTTTATGAATATGTTTTAGAAGGTATGTTACAACTTTAATACCAGCCTAAAAGCACTTGCAGTTTGTAAGCTGTGAGATCAGATGAGGAGGGCGTTGCTGTGCTTAAGCAGTTGTGCAGGGATCAGATGATACCGAGACCCAAGCTGCCACTGTGCACCATGATATCACACAACTGAGAAAACGTTCCTAGATCAGCTTTACGTTCACCACCTTTCTTACTGTGGCTCAGTCTAGAACAACTATTTCTGGGCTCATCTGTGCTACAGCTGCTCACAGAACCGCACAGCTGTGTGGATCCTAGGCAGCAGCTCCAGTTCCTCCAAGACTGTGTTGTCTCAGTCTCATTCCTTCATCTTTCCTCTCTGCCTTCCTGCTCCAAATAACCACTACGGGAATTTTCCTGGGCATTGCAGAAGTCAACATATGACCAAGCACGGGGGGGCAAGAGCAATGTGGCTCCTTCACCTGTAAGCTAGCATGGAATTTCACAGAGGGAAGCATTTGGTGCCGTTTTTGTAGGCAGGCCGCAACGTGAGATGCTAGAATGCAGCTCAATGGGTAAACTTACAACTGCTCCCTCCCTGAAGCCGCCAAGACCACCAGTCACCAGCCCTCCTCTTCCCCGCCGCCCCTCCTCACCCCTGTCTCCTTGTCCAAAGCTGCTTATGTGCACAATTTGTTCATGGCGTCTCGCCCCGGCAGCCTCTCATGTTGTCGTCACAGGGGGGTATAGTGTCGCTCACACCCTGTGTATTATATCTGCATCATTTCCTTGAACAAATACTACAGCAGTGCCCGCTGCCACTGCTCCTGTGGTAGAATTTTCAATTACTTCTCACATCCATGACACCTTGGGGTAGGTGCCACTTCAAGGACTGGGACAAGAGCAGACGGGGCTTACAGGGTTTAAGAAATGAGAACGACGCTGGACGCTGGCCTCTGAGCCGTCAGTCATATTTGAACACAAAACCAGACACTTACTGTACCTCTGCTCCTTCCATGACAACTTTTTCTTGTCTTTTTAATGTCATACTTCTTTCCTATACTGCCCATCTTTCTCAGTTATGATCTGATCACAGCACACAAGTGTGTTATAAAACAGTCCAACATACTTATATGTAGGTCAGTGACAGTTGTCGGATGTGCTCTGATACACCTTTAAGTGTACAGTTGGCCCCACTCATCAGTCCATATGGTTAGAACACGGCCGTGCTATGTAGTGCTGAAAACACCCAGGCCATAAATTAGTTAGATTTATCTGCAGGCTCCTACTGTACATTGCAAACCCCAACACCTCCCAGAGATAGCGTGAAAATGATCTCCTGACCTTTCACCATTTTATTCCACTGTTTTGTTTGATCCTAGAGGGTATCCATTTCCGACTGGCTAAGCACTGGAGGGCAGAGGGGTGGTTTACCATACTGAGGGTATAGAACAGTGCGCCTCACACATGAAGGTGTGCTTCATGTTACAAACATAACCCATTAAATGAAGGCTTTAACGTGACTAATCCAGCCCAACTTAAAATTGCCCAAAAAGTAATTACCCAGAAACGACAATAATATCAAGCTGTTTTCTTTTTACTGGATCCTCTTGGAGTATATTCCTCTCTGTGTGTATCCCACATCAACCTCCACATTTCACAGAAATTTCTTAAAATACAGTCAGTTGAGAAAGTAATGAACATGTGATCATAATGAAACCTAACACTGCTTCTGCAACACATACTGTGTTGCCAAAAACGTATTAAAGATTTATTAAGGCAAGTTAATGCAAACAATGAAAAATAATACTTAACTTTTTAAATTGTATAATAATTGAAACATCATCATGTTAGAATATTATAATTTTAATAATAATAGCCTTTGTACCTCAAACAGGCCACGAGCCACGGGAAAGATCCTTCTGACCACCTGCAAGGCCTGGTCAGGGTCGGACAGGAAGGGCAGCCAACAGAGGGCAAAAGTCACGAACACTGTTACAGCAATTCTCACCAACAGAACAAGCCTACATGAAGAGAGTCATACAGAGACACACACATTAGAGGCTAAGGTGCACTGTAAATAATGAAAGAAGTGCATTACAAAATATCCACAAAAACGATTGGATTTCAACACAGTCACGCACATGACGTATGTCCATAACTGTCGGGATTCCTCAAGCAATTTGTAAACATTGTCGGCGAGTCCTAAATGTGGGATTTGACCCTTGTGTTGAGGAATGCAATGAAAGCCATGCATCAGCTAAAAGTCTTCGGCGGAGGTCTAGATCTCTTGTCAGCTGTAACTGTGAAGCTGCTGGTTAAGTTGCACACACAGGCATAGCTGAGGAGTTTGGGCATGGCGAGAGTGTCATCTGGACATATCTTCCCCCGGCCCTTCTAATCCAGCTCTCCATTTGCTACTAAATGCCCTTGGTACATTGTTACTAGATAAACAGACACACTGGTAACGGCATCCAGTCTGATTACTTCAGTCATTCTGTGGATCTCCTAAGGACACTCCTGACATCAGTATCTATTGTGAGTGCTCAATTCACTCTTATTGCAGAGAGTTTTACCATAAAAAATATTTTACCAACTTTAGTTTTATAGAAACAAAGTGTAACAATTAGCGTCTGCATGAAGACAGCATTTACAATGTAATCGACACCTCAGAATGACCTTTGGCCTTTATACTATCGTTTGTCAGCAGCATATTGTTGCTCTGTACACCGTTGTTACTTCATTACTAAATTATCGGACGAGACAACTACACAGGAACAAGTAATAAAACCCAATTGCTAAAGGAAGACCGAGAAAGATTGGAAACGAATAATAATCCGACTCACCCTCTTCCTATCAATCCCAGTTTGATGCACTTCCCCAGCAGGTAGCAGAAGAACGGCAGAGCGTGGTACAGCTCCATTTGTTTGTAGTTGAGAGCCAGGCAAAAGGCCACTGAGCCCAGTGCCTCCCAGCCCAGACCCAGAGCCACAACTCCCCACAGGAAAAAACCCAAACTCACGCCATTGTACCTGATGCTGTTAAGGTCGATGCTGTGCCTCCATGTAAATCATGTAACTAAATATTCTGATATGGGACAAGCGCCATGGACAATAGCAGCTGTATATAAATACAGATACTGTGTCCATTCAGTCCATATAATAAATGAACATTTAAATTCTTTAAACATTTTTGAAGTTTTATATAATCACATAATGGTCTTTAATTCACATCAAACTCCATGAGAAATATGCCATTTAATGCATGTGCTACTATGTAACTAAGGCTATAAAAATAGTAACAGTAAATAAATGGTAAAAATGCACCTTTACGTTAAAGATACTGGAAATGGCCGTAGTCAATGAGAATCAGTCCTGGGTAGAGCAGGAAGCAAAGCATAGTGGAAACCTTGAAGAAAAGAGCTTTCTTAAGTTGTTGGAAGCTAAATGTAACTATACTCGCATACCGTTACTTGTACAAAAGCGATCGGTGGAGCCCTGGTTTGTGCCTCAGATATGACGTAAAGTGGGGATGTGAATTGGTGTGATAGAATGTTGCAGGACCTATTTTGTAATGGAAGACATTTGGAGTTTGTTAAAAATGCCCCCCTTGAAACCTGGCCGGTGCAGTTGTGTATTGTCTGGGATTCCAAACAAAAAGAAAAAGTAGCTCATTTGAGTCTTTGGTTGAAAGAACACTTGTCTAATGATGACATATGATATGCATTCTGTGAGTATTTTACCTTTTTCTTAGAAGATCCATCAGTCAGATATAAACAATACAAAACCACAGCAGGGATGTATATCAACAAATCTGCAGCAAGGACTGAAATAGAAATGAATAATATTACAATTTATCTAATTTTGCAACCATGAATAATAAAACTTTTCACACTTGATATGAATCCCAAGCAGTTCAGAAGGTAAGTGATATGGATCTGTTGCTCATATTTACTGTACCCGTAGCTCTCATGAACAATTTGTGTGCTGAACTTTCATAACCTCTGGATTTGTGGAGCTCCACCCATTCAGGGTTTATTCTGTTTGCTCTGCAGGAAAAGATAAATGTCAGAATCACAGAATCAGACAAAGATTATTGTTGGTTCACAACTAAGCATGTGGTGTAAAAGTACACTCAGTTAAATATTGCTCACAAGTAAGCACAGATCCAACTGTGGTACGCAGTCAGAGGAGGATAGTCAAGACCCCAGTAGTTCAAGTCATTGTCAGTGGTGTTGAAGTACCTGTGGTAGTACAAATATTACGCAATACATTTTCAGAAGGTTCAATTTGTCACGAATTCACTAAACACAACTATTTAAAAGTATAAAACCACACTATGACTGTATTAAAATGCAGTGTAAAAGCAGACTGACTTCTACTTTATTACATGTAATTGAATTCTTATTTCCAATACTTACAGTACTGACTGACTACCTGAGTTGTAATAATATCAAGTGGCATGAAATGCATTGTCATGTGCATATCTACTGTATTAATCTGCCCATTCATTACAACATCTTTCTATTTCTGCAACCAGGCTTTGAACGCTCAGAATCATAAAGTGCTCATATGCTGCTCCTTTCATGTCGCATGGAGCCTGACTAAGCTCGGTGCTCCTCAGACTGACCATTCCTGCAGAGGGAGGTTGTAGGTCACCTCCTGCCAGTGCCTTTGAGCTTCATAGTCGCCAAACATGGGTGGTTTCCCCGCCCCTGAAAAAACACCAGTCAGCTGTTGGGACTTGAATCTGACAGATGAGACGCTAGCAGACACGACACACAACACACCAGCCCTGGTTGCATGAGAGCAGCCACGCTCTGAGAACAAGAACGCTACTGTCAGTATTTTGCAGAAATGGGATTTAACAGTAAAATATCCAGCAGTGCAGTGAAGGGGGTCCTCACGCTGAGTTGAGCATGTTAGCATTAAGCTAACACACTTCCTACCTGAATATGGGTTTAACGAAACGCCCCATCTTACAACAACGCCCAGCAGAACACAAATAGACACGAGACTCCAGGTTTGCATAATCTGGCCGGTGAAATTAGCGTTTAGCGCAAAAATTGGAGAAAAAGAAAGACACGATTCCTAAAATTCAATCCATTCAAACAGGTCTACACTTCCTGTATACGTCATCAATAGAGGCGTCGTTTCGTCCTATGATTGGACAATGCGGACTGACGCAGCCGCTGATGACTATGATGTGTTTGCAAACATAAAAAAAAATGAAAATCACGCCTTTTTCGAATAACTACTAAAAACATGTTGCGGCTTTTACAGTTATGACAATCGGGTATGTGATGTTTTACTAAATATCTACTACATAAGCATCCCCAGCTTGTAATTAGTGTTGAGTGTGTTCTATGTGTGTTTTATAAAGTGTTTTATATGCCAGCAAGTGAGCAAGTCTACATTAAACTATGATTAAGTAATATCATTGAACATAATGAACTTCCTGCTTTTATTGATTGATAGTAATCATCTCCCCTTTCTTGTTTCCTCTTGTTTCAACGTTGTCTTAATCTATTTAGGTAATTAAACAAAATGACAATACAATTCAACATTATTCTTGTCAACGTAGAAAAAAAGACCTGAAACCTTAAAGATTGTGGCTAATGTGGTCAAAGATACAGTAAGAATATTTCATTTTAAATCTCACCACGGTTTATTTATATTTAGAATATCCTGAGAGATAGTATAGTGATAATGTCTGACTTATATTTTTTACCTAAATTAATAAAGAAATTAATAGTTCAATAGTTCGGCTTCTTGATATTTAGTATGAGTAAGTAAAACATAAGCTATAATTAGTAATTATTCATACCTGCTAAGGCACGTTCACTGCACAGAACAGTAGAGGATCAGCTGTCTCTTGTGTAACTAGTTTGCTGTAACCTTCTGTATACAGATGAGTGTGTGGATTTAACTGCCTCCCTTCGTCCTCCCCTCACAGTGTAAATCTCAGCCTGGGGGCATTTTCTCCTCTGACCTTTTCTTCTGTTGACACCATCGTCTTTGTTCCTAAGGTGTTGGGATTTGTTGGGTGAGACACGTTCCTTGTAGTTCCTGCATCAATTATGCATAAATAATAATAACCTCGGACAACTGCTGATTTGCAATGACACTTTCATTACAACGGCAGCAGCCTATAACTCACCAGTATCCATTAGTTATTAATGCCTGGCCACGCCAGCTTTACTTTGTCATTTATTGCTTCATCTCTATGCCTTTTTAAATATTCAGTAACTGCTGTACCTACATTTACTGTCTGAGATCTCCACCCACAAGAAGGATATAGCTTGTGGTACAGGATGACCTAGTTACTACGGAGAGCTGGGCCCTGCTTGGCAACGCCAGCGTAGTCTATCCTGAAGTGAAGTTTGCTGCAGAAACTCAAAATTGATCTTTTCTGCTTTAAGACCTAAAGTTAACATGCTCCTTCCTGTCGTCTTTGAGGTGGCTATTTAGTGAGTACTAATATGGGATGTGCTTTAAGTGTTTTAAATTCTGTATATAAAACCCATCTGCTGAGATCACAACACCGATGTATTCATTGCGTTGTGAAAATGCTGATGTTTTATTCACTGATGTGGCAGTAACATGACGGACATGGTGATCAGATAATGATGGGTTCACTTGTTAACATTAGTATTTACATTAATGATTCACACACTTTATTATATGAGGTCGGATATAGGACACACAGCTGCTTGTAAATGCTTAAACACATTAATAATACTGGAGTGTATGATATTATAAGATGGTTATAATGTTTCAGGCAAAAATATTGGAATGAGGGAGGAAAAACTTCAGAGCCGCCTGCAGTACGACTCCAGCAGCTGCTATGACCTCAATATTTAACATATAGTTTTTTCTCCTTTCTGACAGCTTCAATAAAATCGGAGAAGTTCTAACTTTTTAAAAGTAGAATTAATGGCAGAGTTACTGTATTGTGTGGTAGGTTGAACAATGAACCCAAACAGAAGCTTCTGTGGTAAAACACTGAGTCACAAATGAGAATTTGCACATCATCACAATATAGGTCAAGTTCAACTTGGCAATTAGTTATTTTAACCAGATGGTATTAATTTGTTATTGTTTAAAAAGTATTTAATTAGTTTGTCCCGAAGATTTTATGAAATTTTCTACGAACATGGGACCCTTCCTGCGTTTTATGCAACCAGCTGTATGTAATGGCAGGTCTATAAACATTGACTTAACACACGCTAACCAGACGTGTATAAGGAACACAAAGACTCAGACTGTAGCATTTTGGAAGCAAAATTAGATTAAATCTGCTATAGACTGAAAATATGATACGAAATTCATGTATGTTGAAGAAGTAGTTTATTTTGAACGCACATACACTAAAACGTAACCAAATTAGACCTGTATTATATATTTGTTTACTTTTCATTCTTCTTATTACATTTTAAGAATATCCAAGAATTTAAAAAACGATTGAAATGTAACTTTTCTGTTTTATGACTTTTATAGTAGTAAAACAAGCCAACAGTCAAATCCACAGTGTGGACTGTCGCTTGAGACTAATATAGACCGTCTGGTATAGAGCTGTGGGAACCACCGTCCGAACTTTTCTCCACCAGTGAACCAGCAGGTGCAGCTGCAGGTCTGAGTGTGAGCGAACAGGGGAGCGCTCCGCCGTTTGCTCTGCAGAAAGACAGTTACTGGGTTACTCTGAAGGAGACGAACGAGGTTTCCCCTCACATCCAAATGCAAAATGCAGTTCGCTATATCAATACAAAATGCGCGTATATTTAACATTTTTGTTCAAGTAAGGTGTCGTCAACTAAATTTCGACACAGTATTTTAAAGCCGTCTGTCAATGAGCCAAATAATTACCACCAGCGGATACGTGGTCCCTCCTCCATTCTAACTAAATAACATAACTTGGAGTAAGCCTCCATCTGATGTCAGCTTTCTTTTCTTTTCCCAGGTGGTGTCACTTAGCGCCTCCTAGCGGCTCCTCCTCCTGCTCTGAGCTGCTGTCAGGCTGCAGCAGCATCACCGGTGCATCACACCACACACGCACGACACTGAGACACATCAGACGGGCTGTGCGTGTGTGTGTGCGCGCGTGCGTGTGCGTGCGTGTGCATTTGCACTGCAGGCGCACTCTCATCCTGTGACACATGAATGCGAGCCTGAGAGTTTGGCTGCAGGAGCCGCTCTTTGTGGAGGCTGAGCCTGGATCTCTACCACACATGCCTCACACAAGCTATGACGGAAATAAATCAGAGATGGACGCAAGTGATATGACGCCAGGCTGGAAACGCGTTAACCAAGCGCAAGCGCGAGCTCTTCCAAATATTTAAGGTATTCAGCGGGATTTTCGTTTCGCTTCTTCCGAGGAGACGCTCGTGCTGCTGCGTTTGACAACATGCCGTTTTGGTTTCCCTCATACGCGTTTAATTAAAGCGAAGCTGTCTGGCTGCCTGAAAGTGGCCTCGGGAGTTGCCTGGATGTCTCTTTCACAGCCACATTAAACTGTGTGAATATTAAATAGCCCACCTCTTTAATTTATAAAGCCAGAATCAAAATATGAGAGTAAAACACACAAAGACAGCAGTGATGTAGGAACTCAATTAGAGATGATCCACGTTCACACATTTCTGTTTGTTGTTTATGTCTCGGCGGAGGAGCTAATGACGTGCTTTGTTATTTTGACAACAAAAATAATTCAATATCTCAATGATAACACGATACAGAACGTTAATACCGGGCTGACATCGTAATAATCGTGATGGCCTAATAGCAATAATGAACGCAGTCAGTGGAAATGCCACGGTGACACTGGAGAAGCCTTTCGCATCATCAGCGCCTTCTTCGGTGTCTGAAAGTGAATTGAAGCACAGAGCGAGGCTCCTTTCAGTTTCCCATGGGGATCAGATAAATATATACACACCTACCCCCCACCCCCCACACACACTCTCACACACCATTTGCTGTTTGTGTAAAAGTGATTAGCCAGACACAACTGCGAACCTGTTACCTTTATAGTAGCCAAGCCAGAATATCTTGTAAAACGATACGAGCACTGATGTAATGGTAAATTAAAAGGTATCCAAACGGTGACCTCCACTCGGGATCATAGTCAGGACAACAGCCATAAATACACTTTACGAAATATTGACACTATTTTATTATTACATCTTCTGCATTAATAGCTGAAATGCCAGTCTATTCAAAACTGCGTGCGAACACGTAAATACTCGATGTCAGTACCTTTTGCTGTTTCTTACCTATCAAATTCTTTTTCTCACTTATGTATTACTTTTACATCAAATTTCTATATCGATAGAAGTTCTGATATTTTTGTTACGTCATTATTATTTTTATTACGCAGGCATCAATTTCAATTCATTCCAAACTCCAAAACACAAACCTTGTTTAAGATTTCACAATAAAGTTACAATATTAGTTTAAATCTAATAATAAAATGTTATGACGTAGATGATTGTTTAGCTGTTGCCGCAAGAATATAATTCAATTTGTTTGTGTTGCGCAACCAATACAATAATATTATTATTATTATTATTATTATTATAATAATGGTTATTACATTAAATACAAAAGGTCCCTTTAAAACATGAACTAATAATTATTAAGCTTTGAAATGATAAGTAAATTAAGGTGCAATATATTCGTACATGGCAGTTTTTTGTCTACAGAAAAAAATCTCTTCTTTTACATTTTTATTCCAACGTAACATGTTAAAATATTTATCTTATGAAAAATAATTCAGCAACGTGTTTATGATTAAATCTGAATTAAGTTAAAAATGAAAATTAGATTTGAATTATTTCTTAGATTTATTTACAAATAAGTTCAGTTTACAACACAATATAGCTACATAGAATGACATATATTTATTTATTGTTATAAACAGTCTGTTTGTTTCTTGCTGAGATTTTTGTGTCTTGTATGAAAAGGAAGCAAAATGTGTGTCCTCCTCAGCTTCCGATACAAAAACAAAATGGAAAATTATTACCACAGGTTTCAAACAGGAACCAACGAAAAGAGACAGATGAAAGTAAAACAGGTAAAATCGTCTTATTTTACAAATATTTACAAATATTACCTGTACAGAAATGTGTCCATGTTTCTTTTTTTGTCTGTTTCAACACTTTACATGGCTACAGAGTCCAGTGCTGCCTATTCGTGCTGTTCACACGCCCCCCCCCCCCACTTTAATAATGTCTCTATATAAAAATAGGTTTCGTTTTATTGGATAAGTCACTGTGAAGGCCATTTAGACACTGCCGCGGCTGCCGCTGAAGGTAAAACGTGTCCAGAAATAATATTTGACGGTACACTGAGGATGGGGGCGATAGCGGCTGAGGTCCGCGTCAGAGAGAGGGACTGCGCGCTCAGCAGGGCCGACTGCACGGTTACAGGAGGCCGCAGGAAAGCCTGAGCGGCGCCCGGTGAGGACGACGAGGCGCTGGAGACCCCGATGATGTTCTCTATACTGAAAGACGGCCTGTTGGACGGCTCTGATTTGATCATGGACGCCGTGCTCAAGCTGTTGAGCTGAAGTTGAAGACTCGGGCTGAGCTGGGAGTTGAAAGCCTTTCTGTTCAGCTCCGCTGAGGGCAGGAGTGGGACGCCCGGGGGCAACATGGGACCTACAGGGGGGATGTAGGGATACTGCAAAGCCGCCGGATGGGAGTACGCAGCCGGGTGGATCCCGTAGTGCCTCCCGTATGGGCCTCCGAGGCTGTACGCACCGAAACTTTGCATCATAAGCGCAGTCTGGTCCCTGAGCACGTCCGGCTGAACTCTCTTGAACCTTTTCCTCCTCCTGAGGAAGCTGCCGTTGTCGAACATGTCCTCTGAAGCGGGGTCCAGGGTCCAGTAGTTGCCCTTCCCGGGGTTGCCAGGCTCCCGGGGGATTTTCACAAAACAGTCATTGAGAGACAAATTGTGACGGATGGAGTTCTGCCACGCCGGGAACTTTTCCCTGTAATACGGGAAGCGGTTGCTGATGAACTCACAGATACCGCTGAGTGTGAGCTTCTTCTGCGGGCTCTGGAGGATGGCCATGGTGATGAGGGCGATGTAGGAGTACGGCGGCTTCACCAGGCTGCTTTTGGGCTTCTGGATCGCACCTCCCGGCGCTGCGCTCCCGTCGTGACCCTCTCCTTTCCCAGTGCCTGCCTCTCCCTCTCCGGAGCTCTCACAGCATGGACTCCCACCGCCCGACCTCATCTCCTCCTTCTCCACTTCGATCTCGTCCTCCACCTCATCGTCTCCTACCTCTTCTCGGAGGTCGTGCAGGATGCCTCCCTCCGGGCTGTCGCAGTCGCTGTCCATCCTCTCCAAGCCCTCCTCGTCTCCCTCGCCCACCACGTCAATATCCACGTCCTCCGCTGTGAGCACAGTTTGGCCGGACATGTCGCTGGCTCTTTCGCTGGCCCCAGACAGGGTCATCTCACGGCTTACTCACACTTTTTCAACACAAGTCTATTGGAGCCGGAACAACCGAGCGCAGGCTGAGACGAGTTAGTGGAGACCGGTCTGTGCGCAAACACTGCGGGTCTGTTGCGCTTCTTGTCGCCCCCGTCAAGAGATCGGATGTCTCTCAAAATCTAAATGCGGTCGGACCGGCGCTCAGTCAGTGAAGCCAAAGAGAAACTTCAACTTCTACAAATATTTCTCCTGTCTGTTACTGCGCAGGCCTGTGGAAACCGGCGCGTCTTCCCTCGAAGTTGTTTGGAGACGGCTGGACTTTTGCGCCCGGACGTCGCTTCTCGGTGTGTATATTTCCTATAGAAGCGATGTTTGGAGAGCCGAGTCGAGATGACACATGCTGCTTTTAAACGCCGGAGCTTTTAAAAGGACTGTCTGATAGATTACTTTTCCCAGTATAAGATATACTATCAGCGCAGGACACGTGGTTTGGTGACGACAGACGCCCCCTCTCCTCTCCTTTCCTCTTCTCCTCCCTCCCTCCACCCTCCTCTCTGCTCTCTGTTAAACCATGCAAACTGGAGTTGTTTCATGGATTTGTCAACAATGGGACATCAGCAATGCTGCTTTCCGCTGATTTCTGTGTTCGTCCGTCATAGACCATTTAACGGTGGCAGAGGGAGGAGGAGGAGGAGGAGGGGGAGAGAAAATTGGCCTGCGTGATTGAAAGATCTGATGCGCGTTAACGCGAATGCGTAAAAACAACCCAAAGCTTTAACTTTGCTAACACAAACTCCGCTGAAAGCTGCAGAAAGAAAACGACGACAGCTAAGTTCACCGAATCCTCCGGTTCTCTCTTTTACTCGTTTCTTGTGAAACCGTGCATGCGTGTATTTCTTAAAAGCAGAGCCGCTGCATGTTAGTCATGTTGACTTTGTTTATTTGATGCTGAATCGCATGCCTTGATATTTCCAGCTTTCCAGCCCGCCGTGTCAACCCCAGCTGCGAATGCAAAGCATGTATTCAAGTCTATTTATTCCCGCAGGATTAGCCGAAGGTGGGAAGAATATTGAGCAGCAGCGGCAGCAGCGACAATGAATGGGGAGAATAAAGACTTTCTTTACGAGTTTGGAAGAGGCGCTAACGACCCCATCATTGCATGTTTTTACATTTGAAAAAAGTAGGAAGTGCGGGCAGCGGGTGAATGCAAAGAGAGCATTTATTCACAAGCATGAAGGTGAGCGGTGTAGGCCGGGCTCAAGCAGAGGACGGCGGGACGGTGGCCAGGTTGTCCTGCGTCCTGTGAGAGCAGTTTGGAAACACGAGGCTTCTGAATTTCACCTGACGTCTAGAGCGACTAACACGGGCCTCGGTCTCTTAGAGCAAAATGTGTAGTTAATTGAGAAAATAGGATTTCCAGGATGTGCCACAAGCGATTTAAACCTATAATTGATTTTATCGGAAGTCTTTTAGCAGGTTAATGAAAATATCTATAATCAGCAGCAGTTGGTTATTTTTGTCAAAACCTAATTGTATTAAATTATAACAGAAATCACTGCATTATTATTATTGTTATTATTATTATTATACATTTTTTGTTATAACT
This sequence comes from Macropodus opercularis, assembly GCA_030770545.1. Taxonomy (NCBI): domain Eukaryota; kingdom Metazoa; phylum Chordata; class Actinopteri; order Anabantiformes; family Osphronemidae; genus Macropodus; species Macropodus opercularis. Next base: position 7,984,175 of record CM061092.1, read on the forward strand.
TTATTTATCTTTTCATCTGTGCAGAGAGGCGAAGCATCAACAACTAAAACTCGCAACAATCAATAATGCCATGAATATGGGTCAGAGAAGGAAACACGGCTTGTGGGTCCATGTTGTGTTCGTCTCTTCTTCCGCTGTGATCGAGGTGCGTCAGCTTTTATCCTGTTTGTCCACAGGACGCTCGTGTGTTTGAGGAAGCAAGTTCGTTTCCGAGCTTTCTGGGGCAACAAAGCGGAAAAATAACTTGTGAGAAAAACTGTATATTTGATTTCTTTATTTTAAATCGAAAAGTGCCCATATGAAATATTTCTCTTCACTTTTCAGGCTTTTTTTCAGCAGCAGAACGTAAGTGAAATTGACATGTATCATTTAGATAAGATAAAAATATAGTGTTTTCCTCATCGAATAAAGCTTTTCATTTGGAGAAAGGAAGAAATTTTGTGTCTTTTAAAACATAAACCTGCTTTAATAGCAGCAAAACCAAGGCGCAGGTGACATTGGTGCATATGTGCATTTTTTCTTATTTCAAGGAATCCGCCACAGTCTTAACTCATCTCTTTCTTTGTTTGTGTGGAGAGACAGGTGGAGTCAGTCCTTCTCAAAAAAAAAACCCTAGAGTTGCAGTGTTGTGTGAAAGGCGGCGTAACTGCTGATATAACCTGACTGAACAGCACCGAGAGGGGGTTTCAAACCCGTCCTTCCCGTGATCTTTTGAAGCCTCATAAATCCGCTTTTATACCTCCGCAGTTTGTTAATGAAATGTACGTTTTAAGCACACATGCACGGCTTAGCTCGACAAAACCTTTTAGTATAATAAGCCAACTCGCTCCGGCATGAAACCATTAGGAGGTGGGGGGTGCGGGGGGACACACAGCAGAGACAGCGGCGGAGCAGCAGCGGCAGCACAGGTGATGGAGAGGAAACAGTCGCCACATGTGATCGCTGCAAACTACCTGCAAGGTCACCGAACAAATAATTGTGATCATAATAATGCGACGCTCCAGTGATTCCTGAGGGAGGATTTATTTAATCCGTGTGGGCCAGCCCTCCGTCTTCTCTCTCACCGGGGTCAGAGGTCAGGGTCATCTGCACAGGTGTGGGTTCTTGCACAAGTGCCGTTCAGCAGGGTGGATGCTGTGGACGTGAAATATTGTCCACTTCACGTCAACTTCTTTTCTTTTTTTTCTGCGTCAAAACGTCAATATATACAAGACAATAATTGGTTCAAAAATGAAAACTATTGCATATTAATAATTATAACCCCTGATTTCGCTTTTTCAAAAACAAATGAAACTGAAAATGGAAGATATTTGTGACAACAGCGACTGAAGACGTGAAAGCAGGTTAAGAGCATTTTATTATATCCCGTTCTAGGTAGATTTGCGTCGAACATTCATCGTTTGATGAAGCAATATATTTTAATACATAATGACTTTAGGACTAAATTCAAATGATGGTGATTTTTTGGGACGTACCTTCGGATGAATCTTGGTTGTCTGCTGGTCTTGGTTGCTCATGTGAGTTTTGTTGGATCTTATTTTAATCATGGCCCAGTGGAAAAACACATGTCAATTATATATCATTTATTGAAATCTCTGTTAGCCTAACACATACTTTGTTTTTTTGTTGAATAAGCGTTCATTCAGTCTGAAACGACAAACGCGAGACTACTCGTGAATTAAAATCCACAATCAACTCCTCCTTGCCTGACTTACATCTTTGCGTGGAAATAAACCGTTTGTAAAACCAGATTTTAATTAATGACTGCGGGTGAGGGAGCAGTTGGGGGCAGCAGCCAGTAAAACGATATGATAAACTAATGGCATTATTAGCGCGCCATTAGGTTGTGTTAATTATTTTACACCAGTAACCAAATCTTCAGCTAGTCACAATTAATAAAGCAAAAATGCTCAAAATAATCTCACCAATGTAATAATACACAAAAGACAATGAAATGTTTGTTTTAGTTTTAACACGAAGGTTTCAGAGACACAAAAGACAGACACGTGAAAGTCGTGTTTCTCCTCGTCTTTTTGGGAAATCACAATTTCCAGCTCTTCTCAAAGAATCCACTCTATCAACCTGCGAGTTTCTGTCAAACAATATGATGGAGCTCGTTTTTAACCCTCCCTCCTGCAGGATCAGCCCGAGCCAGACGTCACAACAAAGCGCGGAGGGCCCAGAATAGACACTGATCCACGTGTGCGTAAAGACGCAGCGGCAGATCAAGCCGGACAGTTGCATCTTCTTATTTCTTGCTCCTTCGAATAACTGTCCAGTGCGAAACTAAAATAAAAGCGTAAGACATATTTTTTTTGAATGGAACCGCTGGAAACATCTGAATTTTGCGTCACATATATGTGAAGTTGGCCCAGTTTGTTTAAAAAGAAAAATCCATAATCTGTCTATAAACACATCTGTTTAAAGTGACCGAGAGATTCAGTGGTAGAAGATCAAACATTATGTTTAAGCAGGAACGATAACGAAGACACGTTGACCTGGTTACAATAACTAACGACCATTCATATGTGATGTGAACAATCATGACACATTTGTCTTACACGAGTGTTGTAAAAAAACAAACAAAAAAAACATATTTTTACACTATTGTGCAACTTTGAGGAGTTGCTCGCACTGATTAAATGTCACAGGAGAAAACCTTCCTTTCCTTCAACAATTATTAAAATATGATGTTGTGCGTAACGTTTTCCTTTTCCACGGCTGTCCGTCAGTGGGAAGCCCCGGGAGGCTGGTGGGAAAGTGACACCTAGACGTAAATGCAGCCGGATTACCATCCCAATGTGCACTTGTTAAGTACGTGCAACGCGGCCCCGTTTGTGCTTATTGTCATTCAGATGAAGGCTGGAAAGTTGCACATCAGTGTATCACAGCGTTGTGTGAGCGCAGTGATTCAGGCAGTAAACAGTGCAAATTGGCCCTGTTGAGTGCATTCATCACGGTGTCAAAACACATGCTGCCTGGCTTTGCACCAAATTATTGTCTGCATAACACCGCGGCAAACAACGTGCTGATACAGACGAGGCTGCACTTAAGAACCGGAGGGCAACGAAGTCTGCGTGAAGGAAGCGTCTCAGCTGGTTTTAACTCAAAATGTCACAAACACGCGCGTTATCGTTTGGTTTAAGCCAAAAAGGGGAAACGACAGAGACTCGTCTGTCTCCAAAGCGGGTTTCAAATCGTCTGCCCAGTCTGTTTGCATGTGAAGCCGCCTTATTTCATAATTCACATCAAAAGGAAGCTCTCATTCAGTGCGACCCCTGAACTCAATATCCCCCTGCCTATTGATGCATACACACACGAAGCATCACAGTAAATTACCTCCTACATCCCGCCTGCCCTGCCCATAATAATATTCCCTCACATAATCTGTCAGGTTCTTCACTCAGACACTTTACCTCCTCTTGAACCCAGTTACGGGATTTATAAAAGATGAAGACGATGGTGGGAAGAATCCAGTGTTATTACAAAGAAACTGTCAAATCAACACGAGTCACCTGAAAACACACCATTCTCCCCTGGCTCTGCTTTAAAAAGAGCCTCCCTGCCTGTTATTCCAGTGGGGGCGTGGATGGCTCACATCCTAATCAAAGTCTTTGTGCTGTCTCTTGAAATTAAGGCCTGCACCTTTAAATTGTCAATTACTCCGAGGTTAAGTGGACTGAATAGACCCAGTGATTCAAATCAGGTGTTACAATTTACTGCACATCTGACTTCATTTAATCTTGGCACAGTAGACGGTGTGGTGCGTGCAGTTGTTACACAAAAGGAAATCTATGCGTGAATATTTGTTCACACCAAAGACACAGTTGTTGGTGAAATAATAAATGAATGTCTGTGATCTTTGTTCTGTATTAACAGCCGTGTTAATGTAATGTTAAATCTTAAAAACACAGCTTTTACATTAGCTTTAGCAAACAGTGTCAGTGCTATGAATATGACTGTTACGGTAGCAAATAAAAATGACACACCTCAGATGTATTTACAGTAGGACACGCACACAGGTCATTTGTACTTTTATTTGTCCATTATTTAACAACACTAGAATTATAAAATATTAATAATATAGTTTGCAGTTCTTAAATTCTGACCATATTTATTTTTTTATGTTTTAAATCCTGTCAGGAAACAGCCGACCACACTTTTCACTGGCTGATTCTTAATTAGTTTAGAAAGCTTCACAACGTTTCCCTCTGCTATTGCTTTGTTTGTGTCACACAGTCTAACTACAAAATGATTGAGTTCAGGGAAAAACATCAAATGCTCACATCTAAAAAATGTAAAACAAAACAGTTAATAAGTTGATAACAGAAAATTAATTCTCTTACGAGACTGATGAATTAATGAAGTGAATGTTTCCGCATGTTAATACATACACGTGGTTTGTGTGTAAAATCTTAATAGTGATGTGGCATTTATTTTAATATCAACTGATAATAATTGTCCATATAACGGACTGGTGCTTCCTATCAACCCAGATTAGCAGATTATCCAACCAGGTTGATTTTGAAGCTACTGATCTTATTGTGTATTATTGTGGGTATTTTTCCAGTGTTACAGTGTTTACTTATGTGTTTAACTGCAAGATTAAACGTGTCGGAATAATAAAGTTAACGTCCAAACAAAGTTGCCACCGCGACGGACATGCTGGGAGTCCAAAGTTAGCCACACTAGCATCAATATTTTACGTTCCCTCAAGAATCCTCTTTAAAGATGCAATCAATGGCTCCTATTCATTATCCATGTGTATGTCTTCTAGGTATGGCCTTTGTCATTAAGCAATAATTCTCCCCTCCACAGTCCCACATTACTCTGCTGCTCCATACTTTTACAAATGCCTCGGGGCTATAAATACTAATGAAATCTCTTTGCTTAATTTGATTTTGCTGGTACACTTGCAGTTATGGCTGAACTTTCCCACGAGAGAGGCTGATTGAACACTTTCAAGTCCTTATGGAAGCAGGAAAACATTCCAAGAGCCGGGGAGATCATTTCCATAATTACCACGATTGGCAGCCTAATGACCTTCTGTGACAATAAAAAGATCTCTTGTTAATTCCATTTCTGTCGCTGACATTCAAGAGATTCTATCTTACATGTTTGAGGGTTCACAAGATAACAAGTGTACTTTTTTTTCCCCTCCCATTTCCAGCGAGAAGAAGAGCAGCCCCATTCAGACCGGCTCCCCCAACACACTGCAGCGACGGGGCTCTGTTCTGCTTCTCTGTGAAAGGGACCTGCTTGTGGCTGCACGGCTCGTCCAGCCTGCCCCAAAGTCGGATAATTTATGGGCCTGGGGGAGATTATAAAGATGGATCTTTGAGGCAATCAGTTCTCATGCTGCGTTTTGAATGGTAGGATAGAAATGAAGTGCAGAATAATTAAAAAGATCACAAGTCCCCCCTCGCATGTAATAATGAGTGGCTCCAGAAGCAGCGTTCTCTGCCACAGTGCCGGAGGAAGCGTCTTTGATTTGACTGAGGGCGCGCTCGGCCCGGTCCAACACACCGCAACACAATAGGGGGGTTTCAGCAGCACCACACACGCTGCGGCTGCGTTGCAAATCACGCTCTGTGGCGGTTTGAGGACTGTGTGCTTGTGCACGAGGCCGATCACAAGCAGATACTGTTGTCAGAGGAAGTGGATGTGGATGAGTGTGTGTTTGGGGGATGCTTGCTTGGATGTGTAAGTCAGGGTGACTCAGAGCTGGCATGAGAAGTGATGGAGGCGGTTGTTTGGAATATGTTTCACAGGGACCACAATGCCCAGAGTGTTGTCGGATGTTAAAATAAAACCCATCCGCTCTTTGCACATGAACTGGTGTCAAAATGTACTGTCAGCCCCTCAGCGTGCACAAGCGTGAGCTATTGTGCCCTGATAAGTTCAAGCGACGCCTTTTTATACGCCTGCATGTTTGACATTAATTGCGAGATCTGCATCTGTTATTTAGCTTTTTGAAAGCTTCTCAGTTTTGTCATTCTTCTTACTGAAAATGACAGACTTGTATGGAAACAAACTTCTATGTTGGCCCATTCAGACTGTTTTGCACAAGTTCTTTTCTTGACACAATACTGCATGATGGGAAATGACTAAATGAAATGAAAAGGATGTTGCTGAGGGCAGGCTGCAAACAGATGGCGTTATCTGTTACTGCTTTGCTCGGCTGGAGGGGGAAGCGTAATGACACCTGGCAGCGGGTTCACGTTGACTATTGCTCTGCTGGTCACTTGGTCAACTCAACATTGACACACACACACACACGCAGAGCTGCAGGCAGTTCATTTAGATCTGATGTTGCAGAGGTGTTAACATGTGACAACTGTTCTGTAGAGCAAGATCAAGTTGTGTACATGAATGCGTATCTCATTTCTTACTACTACTGCTAATGTTTGGCTTCCTGGGCTGCAGGGACACTTGATCAGAACAGGTATCAGCAAAGAGACGTCTTGTAGACGTGAGCTACTACAAGATATCAAATTCTGGAGCGGTACTGTATAAGTAGGGGATCGACTTGGTGCAGTTCGCTCTTCAGCTGCTTCCAAATGGGAGAAAACCTGTGGAAAGTCATAAATCATGTCATACTTTGAAATATGTAAATATGAATAATCATTTTGCAGGAAAAAGTTTTTCTGATTTTATAGAAACGAGAGAGTTGCCTGAATTGACACGAGCCTCATTTCTTGCACCAAAGCAGAGAATAGGTGACGATCAAGTGGACAACACCATCAAAGTTTTACCAGTACCACAGTTTCACCCCTGTCAGTAATGGGGCAGCCTGAAAAGCTAATCAGACCATGTGAGTGGATCTGGGAGGGTGGCTCAGAACGGCAAAGTCAATTATCATGTTAGAATTCTGCCTGAAAACAATCTATACTAGAAATTAGAGCTGTTCCTGTCAGATGACTTGTGTTAGGAGCCTAATGTCGTTTTAAACAGCCTCACACCTCCTTTGAATGCTATCAAATGTTTACAAAAGAGCTTAATGTGCTAAAATAGTCCTAGCAGTCGCCGGGTTTTTTGTGCCGGCATCAGCGCTGACCCATTCTGTGGATTCACGGGGAGTCAAAAGTGGCCGTAGGGAGGCTGAGTGCACTTGTACATCATGACAGGTTGAAAACTTCATTGCTAATGTTTATTCAAAACCAAATACACGCTCTGCATCCTGGGCCTGATCTGCTTGGCCCCTCTTGCGTGTTTATCTGGCACACAACTGGAATGAGCTCCTCGAATGGGCGTAGAATTAGGATGCAAGATGCATGTATTTGGTATTTGTTGGACTTGTGTAATCATTAGCCTTCTTATTTCCCCCTGCAGGGACTCGTCCTCCTGGGTCAGGTTTTGCTGCTTCCTGCGAGGGCCTTCAAACTTTCGGGGAGCTGACAAAGCCTCCATTCTGCTCTGTGTTGCTCTTCTCCATCACCCAGCTCCAGGGCACAGCAGATCTGCTCAAACCCCTGCATTGTATGGGCAAAACCACATATTAAATTTGGCCTGCATAAGCCGTTTCATTGAGCTGCAGCAGGAATTCCTTTGCTGGGTCATTTGTCTGTGTACATGGTTTGGACACACATTTGAAACAAAGCAAGCCAGTCAAGGATAATATTGAGGAAGTTACATACATTTCGAGTTGTGCAGCTTTCGCCATTCCTTTTTCATGATCTTTTGGCACTGGAGCTGTCAACGCAGATTGATGCAGCGGGATCATTGTGAGACTGTAGTTGCGAACGAGCCAAAATGTCTCCCTGCATGTGTAATGTTTTGCACTTCATTAGGAATTCTGGATTTTCCCCATCAGGAATGTCAACCGAATAGAAAGAGAGGGAAACTAAGAGCGCTCTCTATCCACAGCAAACAATTAACAATGAAGAGTAAAGCCAAGCAGTGCTCCTGTGGATAATTCATCGCTTTGGTATTGGAGCAGTGCATGAACTTATGGGTTTGTTCCTTTTAGTCATGAGTGCGTTTTTATTCCATATCTGCAACTAGTTTACAACCCAGCTTTATCCCTTTATAACCACGTTACTGGTGATGTTGTGCTTCATGTCTTCACTGTCACCACAAGAGTGTAGGTTCACTGCATTCAACAGAAAAATAATGGAGCTATGATGGACAGATAAACTTTAATTTCTGTCACGTGCCAAATTCACAGTTTATGGTTTTATAAGACTGCTAGAGTATATAAAAATCGAGCTGTGAAGCATGAGACTATGCAACAGATAATGGGAGGAGAATCTTTAACCATTCTTTTTTTTCACTGCAGAGATAATGAGCTTGATGCTGAGAAAAAAAAAAACTACATTTCAAATGGACAAAGTGCAAGAAATTAAAAGCTGCACAAACCTCTGCATCTGAATATGCTGCATATCAAATTCAAAAAAATACACAATAATTATATTGTGTGGTAATTTCCTCATAATGGTGAAAACAAATGAACAGTGTAGCTCAAACGTTGGAGCATGAATCACACAACATGGCACAGAACCTACATTATGACACTATGATCTGCTGAAGTTTAAACAGGCCTAAGTGAGTTTAGAAAACTACAAACGCTCTCCACTGCAAACTGCTACTGTATTAGCTTCACCAAACATTAGGCAACTTCACAAGCCGCCTGTGACGCGTACAGAGGAGTCAGTGAGCACAAGCTTCCATGACCATCAGTTATTGTCCCAACATTCCTCGCAATTTAGCTCATTAATCGCTCTGTAAACATTTGATTTATTTCAAAGCGTCTTCCAGTTACCCTAAATTGTGTTTCTCTGAAACCAGAGTCATCTGATGGGAATTCCTCTATATGCTGCTGCTGCAGTCCAAACACACGTTTAATACAGTCCACATACGTAATGCTATTAACTTCGCAGCTGAAACACAGCGTCCACGTCCTGAGTAGCTTGTGATCGCTATCGGCTCACATGACGGCCGGACAGCTGTGGTTGCACATCAGAGGCGTTTCACAATAATGCATTAAATTTAAGGCCCAACGTATTTATCACTGGCCAAGCACTGAAGCAAATGTCATTACACTGGTTGAGGAATCAATCACAGCTGTTTAAAGAATTTTAAGGTTTCAGATGACAGTTTATTTCTTTATGCTGTGTTTACAGACTAGTTTGACTTAAACAGTTTATATAGCTTGTCAAAATGTCAGTTTAAGCTGAAATTCAATTGAAAGAAAAGAAGCCTGCTGTTGAGTCCAGGCTGTGGCTTGATGATAAAAAACTGCTGCAGTCATCTCTGCACCATAATGTAAATGAACCGTTACAAGGATGAAAGGCGAGAGTCCGTTTTGAAGGCAGACGTGTGGTCGGTGCGGTGTGTAGCGTGTTCCCATAGAAAGACAAGCAGACAGACAGTTGAAGCACGTTAGCCGTGATCAAAGGTTTAGTGATGGCTGATTAACAGCAGCCTGTGTGTTAATGCTTGTGTCAGCCTCTCACCAAAAGCACCCGCAGCGTCTTGCTTTAGCTTGCTAACATTTGCTAATTGAGTTGAGCCATACATTTCAAATGTTATTGGGACAATTCACTTCAAATACCGTTGTAAGTATTTGGTGGTAAAATAGATATTGGACAGCAAGAGTGAGCGTAAGCTCAGTCCTGAGGATTCAGCATCTGGGAACCACGAATGTCTAACGCACGAGAAAGACCAGGCAACCTGGTGGTAGACATCAGAGGAAGTGACAACAAGTCAGTGTCGCCATTTTTCTTGCTTTAAATTGAGACAATTATGTCTGAACCTAAGCCGCCGCCATTCCTAGAGTGGCAGTGAACAGATTGTTTACTGTCATGCTTCTAGCAGGTCCGTCACACGGCGTCAACGAGATTTCTGAGCCGCTAACACTGCTAACACTCATTTCACTTAAAGAACACGTCTGCTGGGGCCTCGTATGTCCTCATATCGGTCGCACTGAAATGGCTCATTCAGCTGGCATCTGTCCCATGATCCCTCAGCGTCACTAAGGTCGGCCTGTGCACGTGTCCGTCTGGTGTGGGTCGTGACCTTTGCTACTGTACTCCCAAGACAAATATCTGTTACACATATGTTTGCAGAAACGGTTTTGTTTCTGATTGTGCACCTTACGTCAAGCAGCCTTGTCCCTTTATGCCGTGCGAACGCTGCTGCGGCGATTTTCCTTTCTTCAGCGCGTGTGGTATTGTCTCCCGCGTGTATTCTAGGCCTCTTACTCAACTCTCACATGAGGATGACACAAGGCTTCTGGTTTCACTATAAAATTAGGTTGACATCGATGTAGTCACAAATGTCACCATGTGGCCGCCCTGCGCTTCACAACAAGACACAGAAGTCACTGTAGTTGTGACTGGGGCCTTTCTAGTCTCCTCTTCTTGTGTGTCTCAGTCTGTGTCATCAGACAAAATGTGGCGTTTACCAGTTAACTCATTCTTTTATTTTTCACTGTGAAAACAATATGATGTGGATGCGTCTGGTGCTCATACATACAGGTGAGACCTGACACTGGCCACCTGTGTCAGGTCTCACCTGTATGTATGAAGAGACAGCGCCCGCAGAACAAACAGTTTATTTAACAAGCAAAATTGCATATTAGCTGTTAACAGCTATAAAATGCCACCAACTGAGCGCTTACACAGGCTTTACAGTTGCCTGAAGTTTTTCAAACTGAGACTACACAGATGTCAGACAAAATCTGCTGAAACCCAGGGAGTCCAAATGTTTTAAAACCGCTCCAGTAACACAACAAGCAGTGTTGCTCTGCCATCCGTGAGTTGTTGCCCCTCCCCGTCCAGATCATTTGTTTCCGATGGCTGAAGGTCTCTGTTGCCCAGACTATGGCAGGGCCAAATTAAGAGGTGCACCCAGGATGGATGAGCGCAGAGCGAGTGAAAGATTGGCGGGCAGGCCCAGATTTGTTCCGCGTCCTCTTCCTTTTCTCCATTCCTTTTGCAGACTTCTGTCAGACAGATGATGTGCAAAGGAAATATTATTTGTTCTGTTTTCAGAGTTGATTCAGTCTCGTCCTCCTCGGCGTTGCTGTCTCAATCTGTGTGACAGCTCTGAGAGATGAAGCCAAAGTACAAACCTACTTTAATTTTGGCTCCACAGCAGAAGCTTCGCACCTGAGAGGAATTGTTTACAGTCGGGATTCATGATGACGATAATAGCGTCGCACCCCTTGAGTTTGAACAGCCAACTGTTTGTAACACGAAACTGTACTAAATTAACAAACGACTCTGCCCCTGAAACAGCTTTTTACTGTAATTATTCTTTTCATTATACTCATGAAATGCTTGTGGATGTTCAGTGCTAATGAACGATACAGCTGCACACATGCATTAGCACGACTGCTCTTCTGATGCGTCACTGTCATTAACACTAAGTCCCTATGGGCGTTATGCACTGCAGCTATTCCTTCCTGGGAACAGTGAGTGGCTCAGGCATGAGGTCATCCTATAGAAAAGAATCACCACTGTCACAATGGCGAGGACTATGTGTCATGTCCACCACCACTGAATGTGAATGTTTCCTCCTCAACCCTCTTTTCTCAGCCTTCTGCCGCCACCATTATTGTCATCACCTCTACCACTAACCTTAAATGTCAGTGGTATATCTCCTAATGGCCAATTAAACGCCTTGATTTTAGCCAAAATGGCACGATGAGGAATTATTTAACAGAGCTGGGCGGCTTACTTATCTGCAGATAGTAGTTCCTTAGCATTTGGTGGCATTTGGGACCCAGATCACAGGATAACTGCAGGTCATTTGTATGTTAATGATTCAGTGCCATGTAGTTAAGTTAGGTGTGCAGCTGAACGCCTCATTGGAGCGGAGAGTAGCGCCAATGCAGTCACAAGCTTAGAAGCGAATCCAGCAGAGCAGACTTTAAACCTCGTTTGAATCCGATGTGTCAGCTGGTTTGCAAAACACTCAATAGTAACCAATCTGTGGATTTAGCTCATTTAAGCTTTAACATTTGGTGGATTCTTTTCAAAGGAAAGTGACACATGCAGCGTATACATTTCCATGATAACTGCCCCATTTGCTGACTGAGATCATGTGATACAATGCTTCAAAACTAAATGCTCAGATTGTGAACCGTTATTTCTGAAGTCAGAAATGACACAACGAAGCATGAAGTGAGTTTATTAGAGCGGTTTGCACACAGCTGGCCAGCTGCTTAACTGTTGAGCGTTTTGACACACCTGCAGCTGTTTAGCGTGGACCAATCAGCCCACTGCTTAAACCTCAAGTTGGTTCCATTCCAGTTCGCTTTCAGTGGGACGTTAATGTGTTCTTGTACTAAGGACGGAGTAGAACATCGTTGTGCTGCACACGCAGTGAGATTAATGTAAAAAAACATCAACATGTACCTTTGTCATGTATTTTTCATCAATGCAATTATGGTTCAAATGTAATGCAATGTTTTGGAGTTAGAAATTAGCACCTAATTTATATAAATTCTATAATCACTCAGACTTTGTTTGCTGTTACCTCGCAATATAAAATAAACAGTTTGTCAGAGAGCACTGTGGCATTGTTTTTAATTCTAAACAATTCCCATAAGTACTTTAACACAGTGCAGGGCTGTCTCAGTGTGCACTGGTACTGGTGTACTTCTCCTTCTGCAGCCCTCCTAAAGAGAAAGCAGAAAGTTGTGTGAATGTTCTGTGCAAATGTTTAGTGTATTAGCATACACAGTTGTAATTAAAGCATAATTAGAGAGACAAATGGTGCCGTGAAGCTCTGCGCCTCGGCTCCGGAGTCTGTTTATCAGCAGCCCCTTGTTTAGTTGGCTAAAACAGGTTTATATGAAACAAGCGCCGCCGACTGCTGCATTAATTGTTATCATTGCCTTGGAAAGCAAATAGGTGCCATAGTGCTGCAGACGGTGAGAGGAGAGAGCCGGAGAGGGACCAGGACAAATTAGTGTGGAAAATGAGAGTGTCGAAATTGGAGAGGGATTAGCACAGACGATAATGAAGCAATTAAAGAGTAAGCGCTCAGCACTCAGGTGCCTTTACTGAGCTGGTTCACTCCAGCTGCTTTCAGACGCTCCAATGCAAATATATCCCCAACGGTGAGGGGAGGTAACACTCTGTCTAATACATCACTGATATAGGCTGAGGGGAGAGAGAGGAGCACGACATGCTGCAGTATAATGCAACGTGACACGGTACAACACAATCTGACACAACATGACATGACAGAATACAAAGCAGCGCAGTATAAGACGGGACAGCGAGGCACGACGCAACAGTGTGTACGACATCATACATCCAAGTGCATCACAACACCACGATGCAGCATCACGTTCACAGAGAGAGACACCAGAACAACAGGTAGCAAACAAGAAGGTCCAGAGAAGGAAACGGGAAGTGTTCATAGCTCTAGTCTCTGCACTGCTCCCAGGCTGTTTAATGATTCTACGTCACAGAAATAAGAGCACGTCTCCACATTGCAAGTCACCTGTGGCTTTACAAAAAGGCCACAATACTTATTTAGGTCAGGTGATTAGGAATATTAAAGCGCTGCTGAGAAGAACTCACAGAATATGAAACCCTTTCTAATATTAAAAGACGTCGATCCCTCCATGCAGAGCGATGGAAGAAGAGGCAGCAAGAGCCCGAGGTGAGAGGAAGCGAAAAAAAAAACACAGAAGAGAGGAAGGGATGGTGGTGGTGGTGGTGGGGGGGGGTCTATATATATATCGATGCCAGACATCCATGGTTGGGGGTAATAAAGCCCCTCTCAAAGACAACAGTTCAGAAAGTCCTTTGTCCTCCTAAAAGAGCTTTTAATTTTTAACACAAACTTGCACTTAGGTATGCATGAACTTTGGTAAAATCCTGAGACATGTGTATAAAAGGGTTTAATAGATGACGGTCATGTGCTCTGCTGCCGGGTAATGATGTCAGCCTCTCCATCTCATTCCTTCTCTGCCTCTCTTCTTTGATAGAGGAGGACCTAATGTAAATTTAATTTGGAGTGATGTATGGCAGGGACGTGTGAGTGAGTGGGGTGCTGGGTTTTGGGCGATGTTTAGGGGGGTCGGGAGTGATGGGAAATTAGGGTTTGTGAGCAAAGGTGGAGACGGCTGAGGCGAGAAGGTGGGGTGGGCGCGTCTGAAGCTCCTCTGTGGGGGGGGGAGCAGCTGGACTGGGGGCGCTGCCACCCTGCCAACGTTGTCGTCTTTAAGCAGGATTGATGACAGCGTACGCACAAACACGTGAGCTTTCTTTACATGCTCTCACGCTCGCACACGCCACATTTAGCCGCAACAATGCGAAGGGGAGGAACGGTGGCTTTTGACTTGCAACAAGAGGGCGACATCTGAATGGAAGGAGGCTCAACACTCCCCAGTTGTGTCTCTTCAAAGACCTTCAACCCTCCCTTCTCCGTCACGCACTTGTCTCGCTTCAAATGAAGCGGACAAATGCTAAATCAATGTTTTTAGTGCTGCTGAAAATCACCTTCTTCTCTCATTGTTTCCATGAAATCTGAAAGGATATTGATGAGCTGGCTGTCAGAAGTGTGGCCATCCAGGCTTTCTTGCTTCTCCTAATGTCCTCTGGGAGTTTGTCTATACTCACTGGGACACACAATAAGTAGAAACAATGTAAGAAGGCATAATTATTGTTCGCCCTCTAGATGAAATCCAGATCCTATCAATGGTTTTAATGAGTTTCTGCAAATGATTGCAAATAAAACATGGAAATCACAGCGCTTGCATATAAACGCTGATATGGTCTGAAAAAATAAAATCCTTATTCATTAAGGTGAAATTTGATTGGACTGTGGAGCTCAGAGTGCAAAGATTCCTGAATCAAGTCTGCGTCTTATTTGTATTGATCTGTCTGCAACGCTTGCATCATCTGATTGCTCTCTGGCTCTTTATATTTCTTTTACTCCTAAACACAGACTTTTCAGAAACCCTTATTTGTTGCACCTTCCTGTAACCAAACACTGCGCGAACGCAGAGATAATTTCAAATCCAATCTATTGACAGCATCATCATGAACATCATCGTCACCATCCAGCTCCGCAGCCTGCTGTAATGGATGCAGGGTGGAGGAGGACGAGCAGGGGCCGAATGAATAGTGAGTGGTATTCATCAGACCAGGGGGAAGCGGCAGCCAAGATCCAATTATACATATTCATTAAGTGATAATGATATCATGGTCTTTTAACTGAGAAGAAAAGGGAGCGTAATTGAATAATAACAGTTGTACAATCCCAGAGGATTGGACACCCCCCCATCCCCTCCCAGCATTCTCACCACCACCACCACACAGACACACACCCCGACATGGTGACCCCCCGAGGGGTGTGGAGCAGGAGGGAGGGCAGGAGGACTGAAGAGCGAGGATTGATGGAATTCTATTACTCCCTGATAGATTTATTATGAAGGCCTGAGTGGACTCTCTGCTCCACTTTGTCACTCACACTAATCAGCGAAGGGGAAGGGAAGGAGGGCAGCTCATGCCCCCTTTGTGTGTCCCCACCCTAACACCCCTCCCCTGCCCTCCTGCCCGTCACCAAAGACAAGGTTAGCAGCCGTCTGACAGGCAGACGCGGTGGCCATTTTGGATCCCTGTGAGCCGGGAGATCGCCGCGGCAAATGCGCCAGCTGAGCTCCCCTGACCTCCAGGGTGAGTCCTTTCATTTGTTTATTAATGGAGGGCCATGTGCAACACCATAAGGGCGGCGTGTCATGTGGGGATCAACAGCCTCCGCATGGCTGTGCGTCCCGGCCGCTCGCCGGCTCCCCACAACCCCCACAAGACGACCAAAACAATTTGTAAACACTTAGCATAGTGATGAGGCACTAGGTCATGTGCCCGTTCAGCTTGGACTGTGAGATGACAGGAGGCAGTGAGAGGCCCGGCGCACGCGTCATATTAACAGGTTTACAGAAGCTGGGTTCTATCAGTTCTACAGATCCCAAAGTCATGACGCTGTGTGGGTTTGATCCCTGGATTAGGGAGGCAGACTGGGAGAAGCTCATTGTTTTAGACTCTCAATAGGCTGCTTCTGGGTTCTGTTTATTCCCCTTGTGTCTTAAAACACTCAGCGCTACAAGTTAAAGCAGCTCGTGTTTGTGTTCCCAGGACCCGTGTGTCACATACTAAGTGTTCCTTCAGACCTTTTTGTATGTGTGCTTGTGAGCGCAGCAGTCGGGCGCATGTGAGGATGACTGATGACGAGGGACTGTTCACGTTTGCATACGTGTGTTTTAACTCACCTGTAGGAGGCTGAACACTGCTTCACACTAGCTGTGAACACAAAGCAAACCATGGCTGGTCTGAAGCTTCACCTGTTTATGTCGTTTGTTATCTGTCTGCCACATGTATGGATATAAGTAGCATTTACGGTTTATTATAGCTGGTTGTGGCAGAAAGTCTTCATTCACTGCTGAGGTGAGAATGAGAAAGATGGAGCAACAATTCACAGTGATTTAATCAGAGGCTGGCATAAATAATTAATTAATGAAGTATCGCTAATTATTCATAGTTTCTTGTTTAACGTTTTTGGCTGTCTGCTATGGGAGTGACCCCTCCACGTCTTTGAGTTCATGACCGTTCCAGCTGAACAAACTGTAATTAATAATGACACGGTTTCATATTAAACACTTAAAGGTGTGTATTTGATGTCTCTTTCAGGAAAACGAAACTAATAATATGTCGCTTTGAGTGTCACAGTCTGATTGATTTCTATAGTTCAGCAGCAATTTCTTTTTAGAAAAACCACAGAATCTCTCGTTTCTTTGGGTCTGTGACTTTTTATAGTAGTCTGTGAAACGACTGCATTATTTGAGCTTGAGTGTGTGTGTGTGTGTGTGTGTGTGTGCGTGTTCTATAACTAAATATTTACAGTGCATTTCTGTTTCCATAGTTGATCCATATGACATCTCATCTATCTTTTAGTCTCAGTGCGGCCGTGTGTCCGACCACCCCGGGCATGTAGTGGATGATCATACCTTACTTACACTCAGAACTCTGGCGTTTGTTTCATCTAATTGTGCTTTGATCTGAACAACCTCAGAGATTTTGACCAGGATGCCTGTTTTGCTTTCTCCTGCCTTTGTGCTGTGTCTTTGCCAGACGCTGCACATGAGCCTGTGAGACATTCACTAATGTGCTGCTTGTTTGATGTGCGTTTGCCAGTCGATGATTGGCTCTCACCAAATGTCACCACATCCCTCGGGTGGTTGTACATTGTCTTTCCACTCTTCCACTCTCGCTGTTTACACCCATGCGCCTTTGATACAAACTTCTATTTGTTTTCTGAGGCCTTGGTCTCGTATACCATGAAGCAAGATAAACATTTTGAAGCTTCATAGGCATAAATAATTGATTTATGTCACACAGCAAAGCACGACATCCCCACTTCACACAGCTTCAGCAGCGCTTTGTTTTGCGTTGGGGTATAACTGAGAGGACAATAATGTTTACCCTGGTGGTATCGCAATTAGCAGAAGAAAACAGCTGCATACATGCATCCGAGGCTGTGTTGAATTAAAGACCGATCGTGAACAAGTACAACTCTGGCTTTTGTTTACGTGTGGCGAGGGCGAGCAGTAAACACAACTGGCAGAGATGGGTGAGCGATACAGTCCCGCTGATGGGAGAGCTGCAAATTGATTCACACACATGCCACGATGGTCCAGATAGGTCTGAGTTACTGTCTGTCATCTGTCTGTGTCGTCTGTCTCGCTGCCTGCAGTTCTGTCCATCTCTGTTTCTTCTTTTATACATCAGCTTGTCCTTTTTCACAGATTCGTCTCTGTCCTTGTAGCTTCTCGTTGTGCGCCCTGGCTTTCTCTCACTCTCTAGCTTCTCACACACACACGCACACACACTTGCACAGAAATTCTCATTACCTCATTAGCAGAGGCAGCTCTCATTTAGCTCTGTTAATGACGGTTCTAGATGAATGGGCCTGGTGCTGATCCCAGTGCTGTGACTGGATTAGTGATAATGACTGATCTATGGGACGTGTGACAGCCTCATCTCAACTCTCCCCAGGTCTCATCCTCTTGCCTGGGGGCCAACCGAAGTGAGGTCCACAGGCCAGGTTCCAACATGCCTTCATCAAAGTGTCTCTGTTGAACCAGTGCATGAGCAACTTTACATGTGGTCAGGTGGTTTTATATATACACGTGATGGTGATTTTATAGGTGATACGTTTCATTTTCAAAATTATTTTGAGGTGTGGAGGAAGTAATTTCAGACAGTGTCTAAAATGATGATTGTTTTCTGCAAGGAAACGTATCGCCTATAAAATCACCAACACGTGTACTTGCAACGAAAACGTCTCCTGTGGGATTTTTGAAGGTGATATATAGTCACATATTTATACATCACAAAGATACTCAATAAAAAATGTGATTGTGGATCCCATCACCAAGCCTAGGTTTTAACCCCGAGGCCTGGCTCCATCCCCTACCGTCTGCCTTCGGCTGATCCATCAGAGCTGCCGGTCAGCCTCCAGCCTCTGCAGACCCAGGGCCTCCAGTCTAAGACCACAGGGAACTGGATATCTGTCTGGAACACCCAGCAAGACCACCGAGACACACTGAGAGCCAGTCAGGCTTAATTCGTTAGGGCTATTATTGTGCTTGAGATGTGTGTTAAGACCTTAGTCAGACTGGGTAGTTAACACTTTATAACAGCGCTGAGCTGATAGTAAACCTTTTGTCAGAAACACTACGGTGGAGGAAGAAGTATGTGAACATCTTTTTCAGTATCGGTTGGTCATAAAAGATGATCTAATCTGTATGTAAGTCACAAATGTAGAAACCTTTCGTTCATAGTGAGCAAAACCATTAATAAACTAATAAATAATAATATAACGTAAATAAATGAACATAAATAACACGAACATGAATTCATGATTCATGTTCTGTCTCACCTTCTCTCTGAAAAGAAACAAAAACAACTAAAATGCTGCCAGAGAACATTTTGACACTCCACAGCACCACCAGGAAAACGTTAGTGGACTGGTAAACTTATAACTGAATTGTTCAGGAAGAACATGCAGTTTAAACCGTAAAAGGGAAACCACATGCAAGCATTAAATTATCATCCCAGTGGTGATGCATGGGATTTGGAGCTGCTCTGCTGCTTCAAGCCTGGACGGCTTGTCAAGGGAAAACTAATTCCTAATGCGTTTGAGTTGTTCAGTCGTTTATGTGGCTGCCTGCAAGCTGAGCGTCAGTAGAAGTTGGTCGATGCAGCACGATAATGACCTGGAACACCAGTAAATCTACGGCACAAAAGAGAAACAAACAGAAATCTTGAAAATATGGCTGAACTCAATCGGCTCCGTGAGGGAGAACGACCCAAACTTACCGCGAGTTGTCGTCTGTGCTTATTTTAAGTTACTGCTGCCAAATGAGTTTGTACCAGTTATTAAAGCCAAGTGTTCACTTATTCTTTCTGCCAGTTTTGTGAGCATTTAATGGATGCGCTCGGTAAAGGCAGGAAAGGAAATGTGTTTTCGAGTTAGACGTTTAGGCACTTTGTCTTGTTTATACGTGTGACTTACATGAAAATCTAGAAAGTTAATTCAAAATCCGCATAATTGTTTAACTGTATTTATACACGTTTCACCTGAATTGTCACTATGTCATTTGCACACACCTGTGTTTTAAATGGAGAGAACAGCGTGAGTGAAGTCTAGGAGGACTAGATAATGTAATACCCCCTCCTCCCCCACACGTTACCCCACGGTGTGTGTGCCCAAGGCAGTGGGCGCCCTGGCTCCTGTGACTAGTAGGTTTGCTCCCTTCAGCAGCACCACTCATCTCCCACTTTAATGTCATTTAGCTGCGGGGTGGCCAGCGCCTCACTCGCCCATTAATCCCATTCCAAATGCCATAACATTTCCCAAAAAGCCCCTGCTTCTTAAAGCCGATAATTAGAATGTCTATTTAAAGTTCACCACTCTCTCTTGCCGTTATCAATTAAAAGCCGTTTAAAGGAGATCGGTGGCAATCGTCAACAAATTAAATCTCTGTCTCGCTCTTTGACGTTAGGTCTAGAATGCATAATAGGGGTCATGAAAGGCTTTCTGGAAATAGAGCTAAATTTGAAATTTCCAAAGTAATGTGCTGAGTTCTCTATGAGGAGACATTTTTGGAATAGCTACATCATCATGTGATATAATTGGATAAAAAGACAAATTAAATGCAGAAAAGATTCCAAGCAACATTCTGATTAACATTATCAAAGCTTGGGGCAAAAGAACTGGAGGCTGACTTTAACAATGCTGTGAATGGTTTTAGTGAAAT
This sequence comes from Macropodus opercularis, assembly GCA_030770545.1. Classification (NCBI taxonomy): domain Eukaryota; kingdom Metazoa; phylum Chordata; class Actinopteri; order Anabantiformes; family Osphronemidae; genus Macropodus; species Macropodus opercularis. The sequence continues at coordinate 8,004,459 of CM061092.1, forward strand.
CCAAATGATAGAAACCATAATAATAATATATTGTATTATATATTTTTTTTTTTTTTTGGGGGGGGGGGGGGGGGGGGGCGTTAAATGCAGATGTTATTCAAATATTCCTTTTGGATAAAGTTTGGTGTCGCTATGACGACACACGTTTCTTTCTTTTCACACGTGTCCATGCACTGTACGTGTGCATTTGTTGCAAGAATCACAGGCCAAGATGAAAGATTAGCGTTTTGCAGCTACAACATGAGGCGAACACAAGATGTATTTTTGAGTTTTTCATTTGCAGCCGTCATCTCATTACTGCCTGACAATGATACATTAGTGTCACACACAGGAAAAGGATCATTTTCCAATGGAAGCCCAAACCTTATTGTTGGGAATGTACCATCTGGATCTCAAAGGGCTTCGCTCTCACATCTATCTTCTGTGGGATAACACAGGAGTCGGCACCAGGAGGCAAGACTGATTGGTGATGAATTATGTATACTTTTGGCAAATTGTGATATTTGTCAAACATTGTGATGCTGCACATGACATACCCAAATCATCAGCGTGGCAAATTATTCTTTTGTCATTCGATGAACTCAGCATGTGCAAGAATACTTGTTCGATTCAGGGGTTCTGCAGGCCTTACATCCTGTTCACATTAATACTGCAGCAGATTTGCAGGCGAGGGTACGAGCAAAGCTGTAAAAAAAGTCAACACATTATAGTGTTTGATGAATAACGTTTTGTTGGCTGTGCACATGCATGCAAAGCCCATTATGTTTGATGTCGCTCACAGGGGCGCACAGTGTCCCCTTGTTCCTCCTACCTCTGACAGTGTCAGGGTGAGCCCGAGGAGGTGTGCCCTCTAATAAAACATTTATATCCAGCAAAACAGCGTGTCCAGCTCCAGCCACAACACAGGCTTTGACACCGGGGGTTCTTTTGAAGTTAGCCACCAAGATTTAGAGGCTTTTCTAAGGAGGGCCCATTGTTCCGTGCTCTCCTCCCTTCACATGCCCTCCCCATGCATCAAGAAGCTTGCTGCTAAAGTCTCACAGTAGTCTGCAGCCACTTCAAAAGCTGCCCCACATGAAAGGGTTCTGTTTGACCCCTGCCCAGTAAGCAGCGACTAAATTGGTACATCGAAAAGTGGGGTAATTTGTATCAACTCAGTAAGTTACTGTGCAGCCAAACAGGAAGGTCATGCCTTTATTCCGTGGCCTTAGCCCCAGCCCCATAGCAACAAGACATCAATGTAACATCAGTTCCCCACAACACCGGCTTGCACTCTCTCTCAAAATGATGCATGTAAACAAGGCCCAATTGTGGCGAGACAATCAGCCTCCAATAGTGGTGCATACACATGCGAGAGGAAGCGAAGGCAGGACAGGAAGTGAGTGTCTGTGTGTGTGTGTCTGTGTGTGTGGGTGCGTATTGCTCTTCTTTTTCCAACACTGGTGCAGGAGGACTGTCCTGTGTAGCCGGGGAGATAATTTCTAATAATGGTAGGCTAATGATGCTTGGACTTGAATTGAATTAGTCCCGAGGTCCGGAGGGTCAGAGCCCCAGAGCCTACGAGTGACTCACCTTCACCCTGCAGCTTCACACACACACACACACACACTCCTGGGAAAGGCAAGGATCGGTGATTCCCCCCGATCCCAGTTTTTACAGCTCAACCAAAATTCTCATGGCAGTAAAATCAATGTTGCCATTGTTGGGGCCAAACGGCACATCTTGACCATGGCCAATGCAAAGAATTCCAAGTGGCAGGGCCTGCTGGCCTGCTGGGATCCACAGATTTGATTATGAGGAGGGCCAACGTTGTTTTTCAAGCCTATCACATAAAGAGGGTCTTGTTCAGCATCAGGACAATGGAACCTCTAAGTGGCATGTGAAACTGACCCAGCTATGTGCCATAATCCAAGCCTTTGATTTGACTAATGTTTTTTTGCCTTCCTCCACATCTGCAAATACCTCCACTTTTCTGCACCCGCTCTTTTTCACTTCCGCTGCCAGACACGGTTCCAGTGGGAACTGGTTTACACCTCACTCGATGACAACGGGAGGGGAGCAAATCAAAAGAGAACGATATGGAGAAAAGAAGAAAGGAGAGAAAATGTTGGGCACGCAGATAAGTTTGGCTGTTTGGCTTTTGTTGTTTGAATTAAAATAAAGGTTTCCTTCTCTGCTGTCACATTACATTAGCGGCGGCTGCGATGGCTGCTATCAGCCCTGCTCCTGGCTGCGGCTCTGTGTGGAGTGAAGCTGACGGTGTGTGGAAACTAACACAGGCACTGTGCTGTGACCGCGTCACCCGCAATCAGGCCCAGCAGCCAGCCAGATTAATCATGACAGTAGGCAATATTTCCAACATTATTAGAAGAGAAACCTAATATTTTGGGACATCAGGGATCCCGGTGCCGGTGTCCATCAAAGTGAGAGCCTTCATTTAATGCTCCTTGGATGGGTAACCCTGGCACTTAACCCCTTTTAGATATTCCATCTCTCTCCTCTCCCGCTCTCCTCACACGCACACATGTAGACATACACACACACAGGCACACACAAACACGTATACAAGCTGATGGCTCCCACCCAAACAGAGGTGATGCATTTATTTCCCACACAATTTCTCCTCAGCATTACGCCATGTTTTCACAAAGCCAAACAAGAAACTGTACACCTATATCTGCCCAGTAGCATCAGCTCCATTTGCTGTGGATTAAGAATGAGGCTGTGGGGGTTAGTGAAAACCAAATGGACTGTGGGGCCGTGTTTACAGGTGTGTTGTGAGCCTGCATGTGTGTCTGGAAGGTCTAATTGTAGTTTTTTGTGTATCCTTGCTGCTCCATCCTTGTCTTTCGTGTAACTTTGTGTGTGTGTGTGCTCGATTTAACACGATTGTGTCTGGCATGTTGTGTGTGCAGGTGCTGTGAATCGTAGCGATCCTAACCGTGACTCCTCTCCTCTGCCCACAGGACGTTTCACCCCTCAGAGGTTCTGTCGATGGACACTGAGTTTGCATATGGATTAACAAATGCTCAAACACACACATACACGCCTGAAGTCCAAGTTCCCCAGTATGTGTGTGTGTTGGTGCACATGACCACAAACACGACAGAGACAATGAAAATAAAAAAAAACACAATCTTGCATTTATACATTTATACATATTTTAATTTTCACACAAACACAAAAATCACTGCAGCCAAGCATTGTGTAATTTAATCTCAGTCGAAAAAGAAAAAGACAATTAAATTAAAATGAAATACAAAAGTGAGTGACTTATAGAAGAGCATCACGTGAAACACACACACGCCAGAGCTCTTCCCCTTTAGCAATACTCACTCATTGACAACCATTGTTTGACCTTCTGTGCCTGCACAGTCTGTGTACATACACCACAGTCAGCTGCTGCACCTACTGCAGGACATGTCAATCATATTGATCTCCAGAATCGCTGCTGTTTATTTGCTTGTCAAAGGACTCAATTGCCAATCAATGCACAGTTAGTTTTGCTATGTTCACTGTGTGTGTGTGTGTGTGTGTGTGTGTGTGTGTGTGTGTGTGTGTGTGTGTGTGTGTGTGTGTAGAAATGTCACGTCCATTCTAATGGGCCATGCTGCGCGAGTGTAATGACCAGACATTATGTGTGTGTGAGTGTGACTGGGAAATGTTTCAGCTTTTCAAATCAAGGTCTGATTCTCCAGTGTGACATGACATGAGAAAATAACTACTGCATTAGAATGAATTTAAACAATCAGATGCAGTTTGTAATTTTTAATGGAAGTGTGTTTGTGCAATTAACAATATAGATTACACTCCTCTAAGCTTCTCGTTAAATTGTCTTTTCAGTTTTTACAGCGTACACTGTTTAAACACAGTTAGTGAGTGCGGTTGGTTGATTTTCACCGTCTACGTTTGCATGTATTTTGTTGCATGTGAGCTTTTGGAGCTGTTGCAACCTGCACTGGTTGCACAGTGAATTCCAACCTTAGCCAGAGGCCTAATGAGGCCGTGAGTAAATTGTTGGACCACAGCAGCGTAGCGACGCTTGCGCTGATGAATACCAGACTCCCGCTTTAAATTGTGTGAATCAACATAGATCATGCAACGCAGATTAATTCAATATGACTGTAACTCCAGGGGATTGTGAGCTGCGCTGGACAAAAGAACAGGTCATTAGGTCCTGCTGTTCTGTCTGTCCTGAACGAATCGATTGTGTTTATCACTCAATGGCCATTCATGAGAACTCACATTAGTGTAGATGCTACTTTTGCATGATGCTGAGCAGTGGGTTGCTCGTTGTTGGAAACCATGACTTCAGCGCGGTCTGCTACTGTGTGAGTCTTCATCTGTTGCGATCTATTTATTTCCCTCAAGCTGCAGTGAGAGACACACACACACGCTCTCTTCATTCTCTGTACCGTGAGCATATGCATGCCAGTTCAAACACCCACACATATATACACATGTTCACGCACACGCATAAATCCATTAGTCAGACCGTGAAAAGAAAAGTGCAGAGATGAGCAAACAGAGCGTGTGAAGGCCCACGCACCACAGCGATAACCCTGTCGCATGACTCCATTCAGGGAACATGCCCAGTCACATCAAAACATGCTCTTTGTCGCCAGGATCCGAAAAACATGTTTGTCATGTTGACTTCTGAGGGTGATGTGTTCCCCAACCTGCAGGTCCAAGGATAATTATTCAGGATCTCAATAGTCACCATTCATCTTCTCCTATGGCAAATCATTGCCCGGAAGTGATCTAAACGTGACCGCGAAAACCTATCACAGCATATTTGAAAGCAAAGCGGGGGAGTCCAGGGGCATAATTCTGTTGTGAAGGGCTAATGCATTCACACCCACACAGATTGACTCACCCTGACAAAAGAGGCTGTGTTGTCTATTCTAGGCAGCTGGGCAGGATGGCGAAACTTGGAATCCTTTGTAGGCCGGAAGAGAAGCCAGTCTTTGTCAGATTTTTACAGAGTGTATTTTACCATACGCCTTAGCACGGCCGGTCAGGCATTCAACGTTGCAACAAGGCTGAGGAAAGTTTGCATAGATTAGCAGTGTTATTGCAAATGTTGAGCCCACTTACGTGTTAATCCAGGCTTTTTGAACTGCAGGCCTTGTCTGATTGGGGATTTTTTTTATGCTGAAGTTGTTTATCTTTGTAAACTGCAGACAAATTGCAAATGATCAAATTCTGTTTGCAACAGAAGGAAAACAAATCACAAATACGACCAGTTTGCTTTGAAGGTAGTTAAAGGGCCATTGTGGTTTTTCTTCCACTTTGTGACAACTTAAGAGCAGATGCAGAGAAAATGTGAGTGACAGCAAAAAGGAAAAGTCAGCCCACATTTCTTTCTACCCTTCCCTTTCTACAGGTATCCTCAGAGCTGGGTTTCAGGGTGTGGTTGCTGTCTCTATCTTGTCTTATTGCTCTTTTCTTTCCTTACTGTCCCATCACCCCAACCGATCGAGGCAGATGTCCACCCACCCTGAGTCTGCATCTCCTGGAGGGTTTCTTCTGCTCAAGTGGGATTGGTTGAGTTTCCTCTTCCCCCTATATGTGCCCTAAATCTTGCAGACTTTTAGATTCACTCATTGCAGCTGGAACGTGAGAAGTTTCTGACCTGACAGGAGGTCGGGGTTATGAGAACAAAAAGTGCAGCTCAGTGCAAATTTTCAGCTTCCTGTACAGCTCCACTCTACAACACTGTCCCCTCTGTGTTGATACGTATTGCTTGGAGGTCAGAAACCTTCCATTTCTCTGTTATCTCGAATGCACTAATAGATGGGGAGTATCCACACTGCCAATCAAAATGAGCCTTTTGCCCTCGGCTGGGTGGGGATTGTTGCAGTAGCACTGAAGCATCCTGTTTAGTTATTCAATTACCATAAAGGCCTGTTACCTCAAAACAAGTTTATTGAGTTATAAAAAATCTATTTTGCACGAAGAATGCAGAGATATGTAAAACTGGAGACCTTGCAGATGCTGCGACCTCTGGAGTGTTTTGACCTTGTGGCGTTTGATTTTAAACATGCCGTGTGTCATACTCTGCTACAGGGGGATGCAGCGAGAATTCAACACAGAGGAGGGAAAAAGAAAGAAAAGCAAGGAGTAAAACCTCAGACAAGTGGAACTGCTAATGTGTCTCCATAATAGATATGTTTTCCCATGATGTTCTGTAACAATTTTCCCTCAGATTCGATTAGCATAATCTAATATTACGCTGAACACCCAACATTTTTCATTGTCTTCGCTGTAATTTCTCCACAGACAAAGGGAAAGAGGTGTGGGGGGACTTGGACTGACGGCACAGGTGCCTGCGTCTGTCTGTGGACCACAGGTGTTAGAGCAGCGCACGCGTGTCACTGAATGCACCGTGTGTCTTGAATGTGTTTTGTAAGAAACAAAACACACTACCGGCTGTCACAACGCATTTAGCAGCTCCCGTCCGCGGTGAAATGTTTAGTTACTCTGTCAAACCTCTCTGGCTCAGAGCCCAAGTTGTAAATTAATGTATAGGTCCTATGCGCCTTGGTTGTTCGTTATTGAAAGGACTGTTTAAATAACACATTTGGGCAGCAGTGTTAATCCACCAACAAAGGCTCAGCTGTTCGTAGCAGACAGAATGACTGTCAAGAGCCTCGGCTGGAAGTGCATCCATTCGTGTGCAGCTGAGTTGCAGCGGCTCCACGCGCAAGCTTGGCAAAAAAAAAAAGAAGCTGACTGGTTGTGGTACTTTGGCTCAAGATGAAGAGACCACTCTGAAAACGCGAGTTTGGGACTAGAACTGAATTCCACTTTGGGTGTGAAACCAGATTGTTTGTGTGTCTGAGGAGGATGAGTCCATATCAGCTGTTTCTATTCAGTGTGATGACACAATATGTGTATATCTGAACAACCCACATAACATATACACTGACTTCCTTTTATAAGCATTTCTCTGTTGTCTGTGCACACGAAGATGAGAAGCACATGGTTATATCAGATGTCAAATATGTATTATTAGACCTGACTTTATTGGATGATTTATGGTCTTTTAGTGTAATGTTTTGCTGTTTTGTGACAAACGTATGTGGATGAAATGTGCAGCTGTAGTTAGTGCAGCCTTTGTTTACCTTTTCAACATTGTTGATTTCGAGTAGACCCGTGTTTAAAGACAGACAGATGATTATTGATTGGACTCAAGCGTTTATTAGTCTCACAGTGTCAAACTGGAACAGATTACAGCAGTTCACGGAGTTCAGGAGTTTGTTGTGTTTAGACGGATGGTTCGGGCACCTTCAGCCAACCAGACCCGTCCAGAGGAACCAAGCATCACCAGAACTCACGCTTAGTCAGCAAAACATTTAAATGAGGGTCTGCACATAAAGATGAATGTATCTAAACAACTGAGGCAAAAAATGAAAACACAATATATCATTGGTTTTCTGTTGCAGTGTTAAAATTTGCACAAAAATGTCCAGACCGGTTGTTGACACGTTACCTGAATGGATGTAACGTGTTAAGTTTTAATACTGTCTTCCTTAAGTGGATGCAGATAAATAGATGCAAGCTGCTTGGAGCACAATGGCTCCTCTTCATGGGGCTGCAAGCCTCCCTGGCTTTGGATTGCTGGCACTTAAAGATGTGATTTCACTTTGAAAAGCCTTATTCTTGAGAAAATACCACCTATATTGGATTTGAACTTGTGTTTAATCCAACCACATGAACTGAATTGAGTTTGATAATGATAATCAATTGGATTAGTATTGGCCTTGCCTGTTATGCTGGACAGAAACATGGGCCTAATTTAAGACAAAGCTGGTATCGCTTGTGTTTGTCACATGTTCCCCAAAGTATATGAACCAACCTAAATAATTTAATCAGTTGAAGATTAAATTAGTGCTTAAAAATCTGACAGAGAAAAGCCTCAATTGTGACTAATTTGAGAGCTGGTGGGCTCAGAGTGGCAACAGAGTCACAAAGGCAGTTTTAAATGCTTCATGCCTTTCATGTTTACGTATCTAACGAGTGTAAAAAAGCTTCTGGACAAAGCATCTAGTGTCACAAATTGTTGGTATGGTTCTTATGCTAGTATCCAAATGCCATATATCAATAGGGTCAAAATACAGTGTTGACAGAAAATCACTTTTAGTGTTTGATTATAGTTTATAGCACCAAGGATGAGACAGACTGAGTTGCCCGGGGTGAAATTAACCTCATGATTTGTCTGCTTACAAGATGGAAAAATGCAAATGATCTGCTTGTTACCACTTGGAAACACAAGATAAAGCGGAAACATAAGGACTGAGGGCTGTTAGTTTCTTTAATTGCATGACATTTCTGAAGCTGTTGGTGGGATTTTTAGGAACTGAAATTGTATTATTTTGATGGCAAATCTTGACCAGCTAAAACCTCCGGCATTTTCATCACTTCAGCGTGAGAAGGATGAAAAAGTGAACGCGGCCAGTGTCTCGTCTATTCTCTCGACAGCTTTTTCTGTTGACCCCCTCTGTCAGAACTCACCCACCCAGCTGTGTGGCCAAAGTTCAGAAAAAAAGCCTAAGGTGTTTTCTGATTGATCCAGCCTACAAACAATGAGGGCTGTGTCTCGAGCAGCGTCGCCGTCTCAGTGCGGGTCAAGGAGCCGGCCATCTCTGCTCCCGCTCCTGCAAACAGTTGACACATCATGATGAGTGAAAGGTGTGCGGAGAGTGAACGAGCAGAGCAGCATGGTGGGACTGATGGTACGTGACAGAGAGGTGGGGAGAGAGCTTTGTTTGGGTCTGTGTGTGTAACAGTGCTGCCTAATTGAAGGATGTTTTAATGCCGGAGGATGGCAGGTTGGAATAATCATAGCTATTTGTTTACGCAGCAGACACCCCGATTGACTTTTAATAGCTGCAGCCTGTGTAGTGCTTCCAAGTGCCCTGGTGAATTTGACTTTCATTACTGTGTGGAAAACGTTCGCTCATCTCTTTTGCTTTCCTCTTGTGGTTTGCATGAAAACACTGAATTCTGCACAATTGATTGTGCCGCCAGGCGACTTGTTGTAGTGCAGATTTTCACATGGCTGCAGATCCCTGGATCAAGCTTTCCAAATCCAAACCTAGCTGGACAAGCTGCATTTTGTATAGTGTCTTGGAGGTGTTGTTCTGTAGAAATGAGTAAAGTTGCTTGAAAATGTGACTTACCTTGAGCAGACTCAGCATCATAATGTGTGAAATGTGAGTCAAAACATGACCTGAGTAGCAGATTTAGACTTTTCGTTGTTTAAATTAACAGGGAATTTTAATTCTAGTGTGGATCATTATATTGTAGAAAAGGTTAATTTTTGATTATCAGATTATATTATATTATATTTCTTCAAAATGAATCCCTATTGCTTACGTCTTAATATGCACGCTGACCTCCATTCCATTGCTGCTTGATTAAAAAGCATCAGTGTGAGAATTGCCTGGAGTGTAAGTTTGAGAATGCCAAGGCATAGTCTCCAGGCAATTATTAACACGCTGACTTAAAGAGGCACCAGTTTGTTCATTGAGAGATAAGTTTTTTCTGACCTTCTCTGAGGCTGTGTCAAGGGTCACATCACTAAAGAGGATTTAAAGATGGCTGCCTGTGCTTCTGTCTGTCTGTCTTCACTTCGGCCTCCAGGACAGAAACTTCCTGCTTGTAGAGTTGACAACAAAAGCCACTTTGGAATCATGAGTTGTAGCCACCTCGCACATCTTAGCGAGTCGAGAAGTCGGGATGACGACGGGGTGATGGGCTGCTCCTGTAATCTACATCTACAGCGGGGGGTCAGTTTAGCTGCAACTGAGGCCTTTTTTTACTTACCATTCTCTCCTTAGTTCCTAATGGAGCATTGATCAGCTGGTGGTGGAGGAGGGCTGTGATGCTGTTATCCCCTTAAAGACATGATAATGAATACAGGGGGTGTTGAATTATTGCTTGAAGTATGTTTGGGAATTGAGAAAATGACAAAATTGATGTGCACAACACTGCAGCTAACCAAAATATATCTGTTTTTTTATTTCAATTTGTTTTGTAATTGAGACATCATAATTTTTATTGTTAAACTTGAATAGTCACCTCTCAACAGCGAAGCAAGGCTTCGAACACATACACACACCTTGCACTGGTGTTTAATTACATTAATATGCAATATCAGTCGTTAGTGGCTGTTTAATTATGAATGAAGATGTAATGACACTAGCATTAATATTTAATTAAAGGGCAATAAAGTGTTATTTGGCAGCATTACAAAACTAGACACTATTAAAAGAACGTCTTTAGCCAGTAATTACTACAGACAGAAGAGTCCTGTCCCTCTTAAAATTTGACTGCCTGGAAAGGTAAATACAGAGGACAAGGAGAGGTCAAAAGTGTGTACACATTTGTGTGACTGCAACAATTCAGTCACCGGCCCCTTTGTGATCCACAGTCATGGAATAGCAAAAGAACAACCAGCTGAAGCTGCAACAAATGTGTTGTTTGTGTCTCTTGTCTCCTCAATGCAAAGCACAACATGGCAGCAACCTAACAGATATAAATAACAGGAAAAGGGGTGTGAATGTGGTTCTATAGAGATGGTAAAATCCCCCTGAATACCCTGAATATCTTTACATGTGGTAACCTCCAGCCAGGTCAACACAGTCAGCTGCTCTTAGTGCCAGAAGTTCAATACACTTTGCAGTAATTAGATTTTGCTCAGTTTCCTCAGTCAGTAATATTTGGTAAAGCTTTGTGCAGCATTGTCCTCACTCGACCTTTTCGTGCTACTGACAGAGATTCCCATCACGACGTTGTGTCCAGTAGACAGGATTGTGTCCAAAGTTTGTCCAGGCGGGAAAGCGTGATGCCAGCAGGCCCAACGCATTACTTAGCAGCAGACACCCATGCGGTGACATTGAGATGCTAAAGCTGCAACATGTTTACACAAGTTTCTCCCTTTTCTTCTCTCTCCAGCCACCATTTAGTCAGACAATAGCTACAATGTTGCCCTCATCTGTGAGTGGGCCGGGCGACAAGGCGAGCTGTCAGCTGGGGCACTCTGGTTTGCTCTGGAGTGGATGTTTACATCAGTGGGAGGAAGCATTGTTTTAACCTAACGGGCCCTGATACGCACACATTAAACAGACGCAATCAAAGTGGCGAATACTGTTCAGACATAGATGCACAATTTTTAATTTTATCTTTGTTTAAAACGGTCTAAAGTTTGAAAAAGCAGCAATTCTATGCTTTTTGTCCTTTCTTTTTATTTTGTTGCACCTGCAAAAGCCTAGAGCTCTGCTCCTACAGCCCGCAGGATTGACACGCAGGCCTCTGAGCTCCCTCTGCGTATATTAAGTCCAGCTAATGAGCTGGTCAATCTGACAAGAAGGCGTCTATGATCGATGTCCCCTTTGAATTGATGTGCTCCGCCAACGAGGGATGCTGACCCACCACGAAATGTAGATGAAGTAGCTGTCTGGAAACTCACACTTCCTTACAGGCAAGTGGTGGTATAAGTAACCAGCCTAATATAACAAATATACATGAATAATTCATATGTATTTCTGCAAGTTAATAAAACTGGAGAAACTGTTAGCACAGAACGTTACTTGGTTGGACAGACAACTAACTTAAATTGTATTTCATAGATGAAATTTAAATGTGTTACTTAATGTATGTGAAGTGTTTTATCATCAGCCATGGAGTTTTTGTTTGGAGGCTGCAGGCGCGTGCTAGTTTCCTCACTGTAATTGAACATTTAGCATACTTTCAAACCAGCAAGGCCTACTGGTCCCAATCTGCATGTAATAATCATCAGAAAATTTCCCAGCTGAATATATTTGCATAACATTATTACTCAGTTGCAGTGACTCTGATTTAGGATGAACCACATACTAACTAATAGGCTTCTCTTAATGCTCATGTATAAATCTTGGGCTACATATCTGCTTTGACATTAATGACTAAATGTTACTTCTCAGCCTTGTCGCAACGATGATCAAAAGTACTTCACTTTGCTTCACTGTTTAAAATTTCAGTTCTGTCTTCCTTTTCCAACTAATATTGTGGATAAAAGATTTCTGTGTGTCATGCTTAAAGAGGGGAAATTATTCAATGACTCTGCCAGAAAAAGTTTTAGCTCCACTACAAGAGGGACGGCCTAAAAGTTGAAAATAGACTTTAAACTCTGCGTAAAGTATCCAGTAGTTTTATGGTAATAATAACACAGCAGCTGTTTACTGTGTTTTAAAGTTACAGATAAGAAAAGCTCTCTTCTATTCTGTCTGTCTCTTATTCTCCTCCTTCTTCCAAGAGAACGTTGCCTAATAAAGACGAAATGTCTAAAAGAAAAAAGAAAAAACGCAGCGTCCCACCCTACGCCTCTGCCATCCTCATAACCTGTTCAGTATGCAGCACAGGCAACAACTCAATTAACCAGAAGCCCCTAGCCATCACACCAGCAGGCTGCCTCATAATATTTCCCATAATGTTTCATCCAATTTGGAGAGTTTGACGTTTACCCCCTGCAGGACTGCAGCGAGAGACAATGACTGAAGGCGAGGGGGCGCCGAGGTGGTGATGGGGTGTGTGAGGTGATGAGCACTGGAAATGGTTGCTGGGGCCTGCAGGTGAACATGTATCATAAACCATTTCTTTCCTCTAACAACTCTTCCAAAACTTTGCAAGTGCAGGTTCACATTTTTTCAAAATTATGTAGATAAACTTAATAGCCCACAAAAAGTAGAGAGAGTGTGTATAAATGTATGTACTGCATGTGAAAGGAAGTAGGTAAAGTGCAGAGGTAACAGACTGCTGAGACTTGAGGATGTAAAGAACTGTAAGAGCCTCCACTCGGAAGCAAGACTTTTTAAGGCCTCCTGTCATTGGCGTGACCCTGCTTTTACCTCTCCACCACCCCAGCCTTCCTTCTTTCTCTACGTCTCCCCCATTCTCCTGGACAGAAGAGGTCTCTCCTGCTCCTAAGTGATGGTGCAAGAGTCACCCCGGTGGAACTGATGCCCCCGATCAGCGATGGGCTGGAAAAGCATAAAGACAGAACAGGAAGGGACAGAGGGTGGGGGAGAAGAAGGAAGAGAACGCTGAGACTGCACTTTCCTCAACCCACATAGGGAGAGAGAAGGCAGAGGTGGAAGATAGAGGGAGGTAAAGAAGGGGGAAGAGGAAGAGGGAGGGGTCTCATTTATGATTAAAAGATAGGCTAGATAACCCTGCAAGCCTGGCCCATCACTCTCCTTTAAAATGAGGTGCTAATGGCACCTAGGGAGGAAGGGGAAGCTTGTGCGCCATTAACCAGAATCTCTGAATCCTTAACCTGGAGTAGGCTCTCGCTCGTCCTGGGGAAATGACCACCATGGCTGCCTCAGAGCTGTGAATAATGATGAGGAGGGTTCACGGTGTGAGAAACCTGTGGTCTAGTTGTACACACTGTTGAGATTCCTAACTGCGGCTGCTTTAGAATCAGCTCATCATCAGAGGACGTTACGGCGTGTGATGTAGTGAGTGTGTGTCGCTGAGTGTCTGCCATCACTGCGTCTCTCTTCAACACATCGCTCCTAATGAGTATGTGATTAACGGTAACGTACCTCATTAGTTAAAACAGGTTTCTTAACGACACACGGTGACACGAGAACTACTCCATTCCGCAGCCCAGTTTAAATATGGCGTGTCACAGCTGGCCTGACTTTAGCTGGAGCTCCATTTGAAAATGTTCTCTTCCATCTGTGTCCTTTTCTTTATCTATCTCATATCTCCATCACAGCCCTCTCGCTTCTCCTCCTCGCTTCCTTCACACTGGTCCCTCTCCTGTCTGAGCAAAAGGGCAAGTCCCCGCAGCCGTTCGCCAGCCGATCCTACAGTCGCGATCCAGAGGAATGCTAATAGTTTGCAACCCAACCCGGTGCCTCTCCAGTGCTACCCAAACAGGGCCAACCATCCCGAAACAGACACCACGAATGTTTCCATTGCTCATATTGAGCTATCAGTATCTTTATAGTTAGAAATCCTCCATATTTTACCAGCCCCTCTCCAGTTGCCACCATAACTCTTGCTTTGCTGGGTCTCAAGCAACATATCCGTCTTATTTTGGAGCACATATCTACATAGTGTCACAGCCTGAAAGAAGATACATGGAGGCGGCTGAAGCGATGGCACCGGAGGAGGTCAAAGCACGGCTCGAACATCAATCACGATCTGCAACACTTTCCATTTTTGACACACATTTCAGCAACATTGGGAACTTGCTGCTGTCATCAGCTGAAGTTAGAAATTAAATCAACATGCAAATATGTCTCTTTTGACGAGCTCCCATCACTAGATAGTCTTTATTCACTAATGCTAATATTTTAAATGTGCCTTATTCTTATGAAGTCTCTTCTAAAGGCACTTTTAATCTACAAACTTGAAGTAAATTAATTTTTACTTCATGTAATGTAGTGTAGTTATGCAAGACTATTATGGGGTTAATTATGGAACGATATATTTAAACGCAAGAGAAAAACTCGAGTAAAATAGAAATGCTGCTTTAACAGATGGGTGAACGGGGCCGCATCGACCTTGTCGCGGTAGTTGGCGGCCGCCATGTTGATTTGGACAGAAACACAGTCGTCACTCTGTGGAATTAGTGTTGTTTTTATTCTTCAGTCACCCAAATTATAACCATCCAGTTGGTTGGAAGTGTCTGGATACACACGGAGAACAACAGTAAGAAACGACTTCCAGCTGTGTTCAAACGTCGGCTGTGCTTTATTGCACTGCTTTTGTCCTCAATGCTAATGCTAATGCTAATGCTAACGCTCTGCTACGCTAAACCCACCTGTTGCTGAAATCAACGCCAGAAAATAATGTACTAAACCGCAAATGTGCCATTAACTATGGAATCAATAATGCCCGGGGAAGAGGGAGTTGGACTAATGTACACATTTCCTCTGTAACCTAATGAGTTAGCTAATTTGATGTTGAACTGACTAGCTAACCTGCACATAGGCTACTATCTCACTATAAGTTATATTGCGTATTCCTGAGCATATTTGACAGCATCATGTCCGTAAGAAGCGGTTTTAACATTGTGTGTCAAATCACATAATGTGAGTCAACGACTTATGCTCATGTTTTCGTGTGTTTTCAGCCGACAGCAGGTATTTGTAGATTTTTTTTTTTACCAATGCTAGTTTGTGTTTCATTCCGTGTTTAGCAACCATTCATGCAATATGTCCTCTGAAGCCACGATGATTTTAATTGACCACCGAAAATACAGGTCAAAATCTGGCCATTTCTAAACAGCTTGAGAATATAATTGTCTGTATTGCTTCTTCTAGACATTGTGAGATGACTGTGATCAGTAGATTGACATTCGGTTGAAGCATACATTTAGGTTAATAACAGCACCTCTATCAGTTACTATTGATAACAATAACAAAACTAAAGTTACTTAACTAAATAGCTGCTAACTTTAAAATGAGATATAGAAGGAAAGCCAGGAGTGTAGAATCTGCATCGGTGGTAATGGGGAGCAAACTGCTCCAGATTGCAGAGGATGGTTTGCTTTTTGTTTGTGAATCTAGAGGACTCGGTGGACAGGCTGTTAGTGTGTGTGCATGTGCTGGCAAAGGTGTTGACAGTAGAGGAAAACCCCTTTTAGCACGTCCATAAAAGTGGCATTTAACATTGTCACAACAACTGCTTAGGAAAAGCCAAGTGTCTATTAAACAAGGGCAATGATGCACTACAAAGTCACAACCCCTCACCATAGCGGCCTGCCAGCCAGCCAGTGGCCCCATCTGCATAACTTACAGTCTGTGTTGTATACAGTTCCTGGTACACAGCAGCGCGAGAGAGTTTTTCTGAGTGATTTCCAGTGTGAAGTTATGGTGTTGATTAGCGCAGTGACAGGTGCCATGATTAAAATGGGCGATAGTAATAGTGCAGCATTCATGCATTGACAACTTTGCGCTGCATGGCTTTGTGAGTGGTGATGTATGACACCATTAGGGTAACCTCAGGGCCCCGGAGGACACTTATCTCCCTCGTCACGTCCTTCACACTTCCCATTCTCCCTCTAACAAAAGGACGCCTGCTCCCCAGTCTGCATGCTTATGAACTGCGTGTGTGGGTGTGTGTGTGTCTACAATATGTCTGTGTATCTACAATATGTCTGTGTATCTGTTACCTGTCCAACACAGGCAGTGAACATGAAGACTATTTATGTGTAGTTTGTAGTATGTTTCATTATGTCTGTGAATATGAGTCAGTTTTTTTTATAAAGCTGTGTCAGGTTTAGGCCTGATGTGTGATCCTTTTCCCTTACTATACAATATACATACAAAGTTTTTCATTAGATGTGCTTTCCTGAGCTTAGCAATCAGTTGTAAAACTAGCTGTCAAATTCTTCTTCTTTCTTTGGAAATGCATTTTTGTGAGAAGTATGATTCTATTGTTGTCAGTGTTTTAAATACCAACACCCCATCCATCTTTCAATTATAAAATTAGATCTTACCGTAGACATTAAAACACCCTGATCTTATCAGTGGTGGCACGGTATTGCAATGTGTACTTCACATTCTGTTGTATGAACTCCACCCCACCCAGTGACAGCTGGGATGGTCTCCAGCACCCCCACAGCCTTTAACAGGAAACACTTGTAATATACTGAATAATGTCTTCTCATTTTAGGAGGAGGCCAAATAGCAAGCCTTGCATTTTTGTGCTTGGGTGAGTGGATCTGTTGGGTACGTTCGATGCCAAGAGAAATAACACTGTGCAGTTCCCACATGCTAACAATATGTGTGTTTTTCCGCTTGTGGAACTGGGGTCCATGTCTGTCAACAACCATAATGTCTTTCCATTATTGTTTTTGCCATATGGTGTGGCACAAGCCTCTTGTAACTTTTGAGTTGAGCTGTTGTTTAGAATGGATATCCATCAGGTTCCCCATCTACTACATAACATATAAATATGAAAAACATGTTGTTTATTTCGCAGGACTTATTAATAGAATAAATAAACCACTTCAAAATGCATCATATCAGTTTGCGCTAATAGTGTCCCGATAACTGTAAACACCTCTTCGTGTTCATGTGGCCTGTCTGTCGTGCTGCTCTGGGCAAATGTTTGCGAGAACACCTCTGTAAACATGGGGGGCAGTCATCCAAGGGGTGGCAGACATGTAACACACACCCACAACCACTGATACTGCAGACATGTCAACGGAAGTGTAAGGCAATACCCAGTTTTCCTAACAAGTTGAACCCAGCTGCAGGCATCCAAACTTCAAACACGTCCCCTCCCCACTTCAAAAATATACACATGCTTAATTTTGGCAGCTTGTAACCCCTTAATTATTTCAGTTGGCTGAATTTGAGATGATTGGCTTTGTACGGTTTGGAGGGAGAGCAATGAGTCAATATACTGAGCAACAGCATAAAAGAAACTCTGACAGCGACAGGATATTTAAGGTCAGGGTGGGGGTTGAATTTTAGAGGATTGACACATACGCTTACACAATCACAAGCATACGTACAGATTGCTGTCCTTGTCTCTCTTGAGACCTCCTCTCCTGTCCTTTAGCTGTTACCTCACCACCGCTGATGAGTAAAACAGACAACGGCTAAGCTCTCTTTCTCCTGGATTGATAACATTTGTAATTGAGGTGCTTATAATGGAGTGTCAGCTTCCTCAGACTCCGGCGGTGGTTTCCAGGTTGTCTCAACACAGAGACAGGAGTTGAGTAGGGGCATCGATAGAGAGACGCGAATGTGTTAAGAGTGTGTGGTGTCTACAAGGCTATTAACAAACAAGCTCTGGTGGAGAAAGCTGAGACCACATTCAGTGCCCTCTAAAGGCTAGTGCAGTAATTTATGCCAGCACTATGTTTATTTATTTGCTGTAATCACAAAGTGACTCTATTTGATTATTTTACTTTACATACAATTTATAATAAAAGTTTGCTCATGAATGATCAGCATTTATTTTCTTGTTGATATATTTGTCATTTGATTACAAACACCTGTTGTCTATCTATGAAGATGGTTGTGTGGTGAGTGATGTAATGGAACTAGGTGATTATAATTAGAGAAATGATGCACTGACATGTGGTTAGGAGCCAAAACATGTGCAACAAAGGTGAACCGTGTTCAGGGTGTCAGGCCCATAGTAGAAGTTTGTGTTGCAGGATTTAGCCAGTGAGGTGTCTCATATATTTAAACATGTCCTTAACGTTACCCAATGCCGACTGTAAGGAAGTGATTGATTTTATGCTGACATGCAATAGTTTGTATGCACCAGATTATAACTCACAGGTCACGCTAAACTTTCAAGACAACTGATAGGATTTTCTTTTATTAGGGATCAAGGAAAATAGGCATAACAAATCCCTCAGTCTAATAAACACTGTGCAGAACCCATCAGTGACACAAGTGCAGATCAATAGACACTGAATGAGAGTAATAGCTTTCACCTTAAAACACACAAATTCCAATTAAGCCCACTTTTCCAACAGACACATGACATTTTCAGAGCAACCTGGGGTGCATCAGTGGTTAAGTATAAACTTCCAAACAGAATTACTGATTATTTGACAGGATTTTTAGAGTAGAGGAAGAAAAAAAGAGCCTAAATGATATGGTTTCAGCCTTGGACCAGCTAAGTTCCTTTCTCCCTATGTTTGTACTTTGATAAGTATTAAAGTTTAAAAGTAAGGTGTACAAATGATCTGCACAGACCGTGGCTCCCAAATGGCAAGTCTAAAAGGAACATCTCCGATAAATCATAGAGTGAAACTTGAGTCCTGGGCTGTTGTCGCAGATTTATCGGCAGCTGTATTTTTCTAGTGTCAACTGATGTTCCATATGACTTAGCCAGCGTCTTACATTGCTTTTACCCACGCTCACTCCCCACCAACACACACATACTCGCGCTGCTGTGAGCTCTCTGTTGCACAAATGGAAGGAAACTCACACTGTCGCTCCATCAACAGCCACACAGCATTTAAATTTGAAAGCTATTCCTGAGAGACTGTTAAACACGACAGATTGAGATAAGTGGCAAAGCTCTAGTGCTAGCATTAGCTCACTTATCTTATTAGTGGGGCAGCTCGAACACACTTGATACCTCCCCCCGGCTACTGCTGCTGTTCCCCTCAGGGAAAGCGCCGTGGCTTCAAAGAACAGATCTGGCGTCCTAGTGGCTCAGCATGCTGCGGATTGAATTCAGTCCGCCGCAGTTGCTGCACGTCTTACTGTCACTGTATCTTTCCAATGACAAGTCAATGTAAACTATGTGATGTACAAGTTCCCATATAGATAAAAGAAAATTATTTCTTTAAGTACAATAAATGATTCCCATCTATATACTGTTGTTATTTCATATATTTAATGTACTGTGACATTAGTGGTTGCACAGTTTTATTATTCTAAATATGCAAAGCAATTGATAGAAAGATGTTCATTTGAACACACGATTATAATGTGAAAATAAACCTATTGAGAACATATTGTACTGTAGAGCCAGCTTCAACCTGTCGCTACTGTTTTCAAGGTGAAGTCTTCTGACATTTGAATGAGAGTTAAACCCTCAGACAGTCAGCGATTCCTGGTGACCCCAGCATGGGTCACAAGCCTATTTCTGGTCGGAGCACATATTACAAGACTCCAAGTTGTTTACAGCTTATTTCTGCAAGTTGGGTGGTAAAATATTTACAACTTCACTGAGGATAAAGACCCGTTCAGCAGTACTGACCAGGCAGAGAAAATAACAATGACACATTCATTAGTCATTTCATTATTGCTTACTTTACTGCAGAGCCAACATGTTGTTTTTTTTCAAACTGTACTGAAACAAAACAGGAATGATGTGATTGAACAAAAAAAGACATTGGCTTGAATGAAGGCAGCGCGTTTGCTCTTTGCAAATTGTAAGGTAATGTTTTGATTCAATTACAAAATATGTCCGCACTGCGCTGTTGGGAGTCTAAGCTTGCGATCTATTGGTAACAGTCTACTTCACACGATTGGCTTGATTGACAAGTGAGTTCTGTAGTGGTAATGATACGGTGTAAAGGAGTCTTGTGTTACTGTAAGCAACACATAAGTCTAACCTTTAGCTGCTTACTGAAAACTGAGCTGTGGAGAGTTGCTTTGATGATTTGAACTCTGTGCTCACATACTCCTGATCGACCACTAGGTCATAGTCCTGGGCTGGTTCTGGTTCGGACTTGGTAATGCTTGCAAACCTTGTAAGAACTACTCTTACCATGAGGTATAGCGCCAAAATAGATTGACTTCATTATGTCACTCTTATATAATGCCAGCCTCTGCATCTGCTTTCACAGCACTATTTACCTCAAACACACAAAAGTACTAAGATGTCTCTGTACAAGCGCTGCATCCGGATCCACATGCGGTTCAACGCGCTTTTCATTGCATTGGCCTTTTTCTAGTTAGCAAAAACGAAATGAAGCACTCACTTAAAGTAGCCCTTGAAGTGTTGTGGTTGAGAAGGGGTGACAGCTGCAACTGGGGAGGAGGCGCACAAAAAGCTAAGCATACCACTTATTTTGCACACTTATGTTAAATATACTACTACACCTTCACTCCTGTTGTCTCTGCTAAGCTTCATAGCTAAGAGGAAATAGTCTCTGCCCTTCTTCTTCTTGGTACTGGTGACAGCAGGAAAGTTAGACAGCTGTCTTCTTTTGCCTTTGTTCTGTAGCTACCCAGTCTCTCTCTTCCCCATCAGCACCCCTAGTGTAGAAATTGCTTACCAAGCCTCTTTGCTATTCTAAAGGAGGCATGTGAACACACTGGGTGGGCAGACAGCCACTTCACTACTCACCTGCCTTTCTTCAACACACTCTCACTCTTTCTCACACTTTCGTCTCCCACCCCAGTGACTCTCTCTCAACCACGCAGACACTTGTCACCATAAAACAGGTTGTGTTGTCAAGTTGCCTGTCACCATGCTTGTTCCTCTGTGCCATATATGAGCTCTCTCAGCTGTTCCTCACAGTTGAACCACAATTAACCTCACACACATGCATGCTCATGTGCATGCTCATGCACAGACATTTACACATAGTTTGCACTCCCCGCGTCGCTCTTTCCCACTGCTGTTGCCCTTTCACTATCAGCTCACACACAGAAACCTAATCTGTGCACCAGGAGGGTCATTCACTCCATCAAGTGTCACTAAGTTAGTTTACTGCATTTAGTCTATATGTGTTGCACTATATGAATGCATGTAACTGCATACTCCAAGCAAGGACTAGTGGGGAAAAAAAAGCACAAGCCATACATATTAATTTTAGCAGTAGTAACTGAAATCCTGTTTATATTTATTGTAGTTATTTCCAGTGCATTGTGTGCTGAATTGACATTGGCACTTTTAGATTAATTTAGAGTAAATGCTAGTTGCTCATGCCAGTGAAAAGGGTTGTGTAGTTAAATGTGCACTGATGAGCATATTTGTCAACACATGCAGTTTCTCACCGCTGTGAACAGCAACACTTGGTGGCACAGCCAGATTTCCATCTAACTAAGCACAATACAGTCGCAGAAAGCATTAAAATCCCACCAACTCACTTCATCACCATTTCCAAAGTGATCTGATGGAGATATTACCTAAATGGCTGGCAAGCTGCGGGCTGCTAACTAAATGCTAATATGTGTCAGAGCTCGGGTGAGGATTTATGGCTCACCATCTGCTCACCAGCATACAGTACAATGTTGGCTTGCAATGTTAGCTTTGATCAAGACCTCCCTGCTCATTCCTCCCAATCACTCACCTGAGTAGGAATTAGCACCGGGTTCGTTCTTCTTTTAACCTATCCTGTCCTCTGCTCTTTGGCTCTCATTAGAATAGTAATTAATTTGCACTCTGGGAACTGAATATTTTTTAAGCACATGGTACATTTTACAAACTACATTGTTTTCAGGGGCTTGCAGATGAAGAGTCATGAAAAGACTCAGCGCCGACTTTCTTTACAGAATTGTGCTTTGTTCCTCGTGATTTCACTGACTTTTCTCAAGTTTCACATAACACTGAGACGAACTTGTTCAAAATGTATTTGGCAGCACAGTTTGTCTTTGAAAACATTGTTGAAAATGTCATTTTGGGTGAGCTTGTCTCTGTACTTATTGCTCAAACACAGTGTGACATTTAATAGAAGCCACATAATGAACTAACCGTTTGGTAGTGATCTATATGGATCTGTGAGGGAAAATACTGAACTTTGTGAAGAATTCCATCCAATCCATCTGTCCAAACAAGTTTATTCTAGCATTTGTCTTCCCAGAGAAACCTCCAGGCCCAGAGCGTGCCTAATGCCATTTGATGAAACAGTAAAGATTCTCCATGTCTTTTCCACAGTAAAAGGCTAATTGCTGTGCTGTAGTCAGATTTACGTCCTCCCTGTTCTCCTTTATGCGCCATGCATCTGTAAGCCCTCATGCTGCCAGTCTCCATAGGGGTGTATGTTATGATCCCGTGTCAGCGAAATCAATCCTTATCAATTTTAAAGTTCAGATTTTTATTTCATGGCTTTCAAGGGACTGCCTCTCAAGCGAAAACGACTATTCCAGCTCTTTTTTTTTCTGCCCCCACCTCTCATTCCATCTGCGTTCATATTGATTGTCTGTGTGCGGCTCCCCTGCCGTTTTTTTGCCCCGTGGCAGCCCCTGGACTGTTGTTAGCAAGTGCCTGAAGACATAGCTAAGTTAAATAATGTTAACTAGAGCCAGTGATCTGTCTCAATGCAGCTTCCTGGAATTAACAAGCTCTGGTAATTGTCATGTCTCCACAGTGTCTGGGAAGAGACCAATAAAGGTCAAATATAGTACTACTGATGATTACCTTTTGGTTTGTAAAGAACAAATGAGTTACATTTATCGTTATTTGAATTTTTTGAAATTATCTTGTTTGGATTCATGCCTTTTTTTTTTTTTAAAGTGACAAATGCAAACGCATATTTGCATGGACTAAATTTTTCTGAAAACGTATGCAGTTGAAATGGTGCAGTTGTAGTGTGGTGTCAGTAAAGAGTCAAGATCAGTCATTGAAAATGTTTGAGAGCCGAGAGAAAGTTGAAGTGACCATTAGCTTATTGTCACAGGACACCCACTGAGATGGAATATGTAAAATGCAAAATAGGGAAAAATGTCAGGGAAACTGTTTTAGGTCATCTCATGTAAAAAAGTAGCTCCATGAGTTTATATTTGAATATTCATGTTTATTAAATACTTTTACTTAGTTATTTGCAGAAAATGTAAAACAAAGCTGCGTTTACTTTGCACGTAGTGTCTTGGCCTTCTTTCAGTACAACAACAGAGAAATAGTTCCTGGTAGAGCCAAGTCTCAGCATTTACTGGCAGCCAACAAAGTTTACCCCTTTGGTTTCTTTGACTCTCTTCCTTTTACAACTTGTGTCAGGTAAACATTGAAGTGTTGAAGATTAGGCGGAGGGGTGGTTGTCCACATTGTGTGTAAATCCCATAGCGTACGTGTTTGTATATGTGTGTGTGTACATTGCAAGGGATAGCTGTGAGGCCTCCAAACAGTAAACTAATGGTTCAGCGCTAACTGCCCACTAAGTGGGTGGGACAAGGATGGCCTGACCCCGCTGGCCTTCCCACCAGTCCCCTCTAACAGCTTTGGCCTTGGGGTCAGCTCAATTTCCCCACTGCTGAGTGGTCATTACGGAGCACAGCTTTGATAAATGCTCATGGCTGCTTCTGCTCCTGCTGGCTAGAAGCACAGCACACCTCCCAGGCACAGGAATCCACTGTGCAGTCATACAGACAGAAACATGAGAAAAGAAACTAAATGAAAGACAAGAAAAGCAAAAGAAAAGAAAAGGCAGATGATCCAAAGGATGAGTAAGAGAGTGACATCCAGGAATACGGTAAAAAGAAGAAGACTGATGCCCAACCTAAACAGAACCCTGCTTTATGTGGCTTCACACTACCAATGTTGCCTAGCAACCCGATAATCTGAGTCTGCTCACATTTTCACTCAGACATAGAAGGTACAACATGAAAGATAAAAAACAAATCAAATTCAGAGGAAGATGCACAGACCCATGTGAGTGCCTGATTTATCTCTCCCTGCATTTCCCTTCAACGGAGACTGTGTTGATAAAAAGAACTCTGAAAACAATCACTCCGCATTTTCCAAAGACACCAAATGCTTCCAGGTGCTAGTCTGACAATGCAGATTTGCTGTGCTGCTCTTCGTGGCCTTTGTCCAGCATCCTCTGTATTGCTTCATCTTGTTGACAACAGCAGTTAATTTTGAAGCCACATGCAATTTCCCACAAAACGGAAAAATCCTTTTAAGACTATATGTAAAGTACTCAAACTGAGAAAATCTAAATTAGCTTTCTATCAAGACCCAGTGGTTGTTTCCCAACTATAAGCAAAAACATGAGTCATTCTATTTTGAAGGACAAGTTTAAACGCAGAATAAAACATTGTGGTGACTGTGTTTAATGTGGAAGGGGCCTTTGCTCAGTCACACAAACTTAAGTTGCTCCATAAGCTCCCAGCAGTATATTTAGACATAGGAAAAGCCAAAATGCAGTATGCTGCAATGCTGTAAAAGCTCTTACACTTGTTTAGGTGTTATTCATTTTCTAAACTAAGTCTTGTAGCTATGCAACAGAGGATGAGTGTTTTGTTTTATATATGTTCACAAACCACACTATAAGGTAGAGTTGATTACACACTTAATAGTTTAATAGTAATTCACATGCTAATCAGCCAGTTATTGAGAGGTGGGATAATGTTTAGTGTATCGTACTTCACATAAAAGATCTAAATGCAGCGGCACATAGTTTACTATTCAATTAAGGATGCAGGCTTAATACTTTGCTTTACGCATTATCTGTACCAAGGCACTGTGTCTGTGTACAGGTCAGTAATAATAGTCTAAAATATTCTCTATTAATACAAAAATCCTTAGAACGAAGATGGCAGGTGTATGAATGAGTGCCACAGTGATACATGTATGTGTGCGTGCACAAGTGTGTGAATGTCTTAGAGATTGATGTGGTGCAGCGAGCTAAAGTAGTCTCACACCTCCCCAGCTGCTCTGTCTGAGACAGAGGCCTGCTGGTTCACTTACCGTCTGAAACTGAGCAGAGCCTTACATAAGAGTGAACAGTTGCTTTAATAATTACAGCACTAAGCTTCCCCTCACATAAAACAATTGGCTCCATAAAACATTTTCTATCAGTTGTCCAACATACATATCATATCTCATGTTCTTCAATATGCTGGATTT
Organism: Macropodus opercularis; assembly: GCA_030770545.1. NCBI lineage: Eukaryota > Metazoa > Chordata > Actinopteri > Anabantiformes > Osphronemidae > Macropodus > Macropodus opercularis. The sequence continues at coordinate 8,029,737 of CM061092.1, forward strand.
AATAATGGCTAATAGCAATAGCACGATGGCTTTGGAATGGTGCCACTACTGCTCTGTAAACTCTTTGTGTCTTATTTAGCTAGAGAAGCTTTTCTTACTTTTGCTTCATACCTGCAACAATTAACAGGTTGTTATGGAAGTAGACCTTTTGCTTAGTTAGTATTTGTGTTTATTTTTAACTATATGATAAAGACAACATAACAGAACATAAATTACCTTCTAATATAAGTATTTTACCCACCCATAAAAAAAAACAAAACAACTTTTAATTATTCATACATATCTGTATTTACATATTTAAATTTGATAACATGTAATGAGAGAAAAAGATGTATTAACTTTAGCGTTGAGCCAGATGAGTAAATGAAACCCAGATGATTTTGTTAACACACTTTGTACTGTATATAGCGATGGTGTGTAAATTGATAGAGTCACACAAGCTTAAATTTACAATACACGCACTGTGAAAACAAACAGTCCATGCAGTCAAAACTAAACCAAATGTACCTTAACACCAGATGAGTCTCTTTGAACTCTGTGAGTTGAAAGACTTTGTGGCTGCTGAATTTAATGTTTAGTGCACATGCGATGTCTTTTTGTTTGTGTCTGTTTGTCAGCGTGGATATGTGTGCTGGCATGTTTAGATGCTATGTCTGTAATGAGAGAAACGGAGAGCGAGGCAGGGAGGGGACTCGGGCGCCGCCGCAAAGGTAACAGATTGGCTGTGAAATATTGTGCAGTCTGCCAGACGCACCATGATGTATTGGGAATCACTCGCTTGCTAATTACCTTAAATTAACAGTAGAGTTGGGTGTGACAGTTCCTGTAACAGTTCTTTCTGCTGCTACAGATGAATGGGTTGGAGGAGTTGATGCTGGGACATTGTTGACAATCAAATTCTCCTCCAAGCTCTGTCTGATCAATTTCTCCCTCCCTCTCCACATAAGAGCAAAGAGATGTAAGATGGGCCAGTGCACATGTAACGAGGTTCACAGATTTCTGTGCCACTGATTCTGCTGTCAGATTGGTAGTTTGATGACATCTTTGTTTACTATTTCCATCTTCATTGATTCCATAGTCAGTGAAATCGGTCTGTAATCAGTTGTGGTCCATCATCCAATAACATTTTGTCAACGCATGTATGCTGGACAAGCGTGGCTTCCCTGTGTGGATGTCCATTTAGCCTGTGTATGAGAACAAGGCAAGAGGTTATAACCCTCTTCCAGCAAACATGTTAACAAACACATAAATCACACACAATCACACAGTGCATTATCCTGTACCTCAGCCAAAGAGAGCTTGGGGAGGATTTGTGGGTCTGTGGAAAGGACCAAGAAAAATGTTTTCTGATAAATTATTCACAATCCCACAATCCCTTTTGGGCAGAGTGTTGCATTGCGCTGCATGATGCATTACACCTTCACTGTCTGTGTCTCTCTCTTTCCACCAGTCTCACCCTCCTCTTTCCTTTTCTTCATCGCTTGCGCGCTCTTTCAATGTGCCCTTTTCCTCTCTGTGTCTCTGTTTCTATCTCTCTCACTTTTTTTTTTTTGTATTTTGCGATGCTGGGCCTCACGCCCCCCTCAGAGAAGGGCCCAGTTCTCAGGCAAGCTGTCGCTGATAATGGTGGCAATTAATAACATGTCATAATTCTGCAGAGAGAGAAGGTGTGTGTGTGTGTGTGTAAGTGAGAGAGAGAGTAGCCAACACCATTCTGTGTTTACATGCACTCAAGTAGTCGGGTTTCTCAAAAACAGGCTTTTCGTGTAATATAGGAACAGAAACCAGGTTTCTCGTTTACATGACACTTTAGTAATAAGTGTTTGGAAAAAAGCTGATTGTAACCTGATTATTTGAGTGCTTATCAACACACCGAGTGGGGGAGGGGCTTCAGTGAACACTTGACTGGATGTGCGAGTGGTAGGAGGATGTATGACCTGTGTGTGTTTAGGTATGTTTATTTTGTGGCATAACTGACAGAGAGAGACCTTTTAGCAGCCGCAGAGCTTTAGTACATCTTCTGCTTAGTGGACACAGGTGTTGTACACAACTCAGATCATACACTCGCAGTCAAACGCACACATATACGCCTGCAGGGTTTCAGAGTGTCGATGCACTGCCAAGCCACAGGCCAAGTCACACTATACTGGTACATAGCTGAACATAGAGTTAGAGTTCAACAGAATGAGTCACTCCTGCTCTACCTCGGGAGGTCTCCTCTTAGGCTGCAGTGGCTGCACAATGCATCAGCTTTGTTTGTGTTACGTATCTATTCAGTGTCTATATTTTGTTTGTAAAAGCAGGTTAATCTAGTTATAATGTTACTTCTGTCAAACATGAGCAAACTGCAACACAGCAGTTAGAGTTTTCTCTATGTGTTGCTGCTCTACGTACATGCAGCCATCGGGTCCCACTGTCCAGGTGCAAAGGCGTGGATAGACACTGCATGTCTGTTGTGCTCCCTTCGCCTCAGTGCAAACTGCAGCAGACAGGTGTGACTCTGAATGCTCTTCTTTGCTTACATACTCAATTATGCATGCATCGAGTCCTCTCTACCTAAAATATAGTAAGCGCTGACACACACGCTGTCCAGGTTGTGCACCTTCACCCCATTCACCTCAGCCTTACTATTTCTTTTATGTTAATCACAAATAGATCAAACTAATTTGTGGCTTTATTTGGCCTCTATGGCCCATTTGCAACAGTCCATGTCTTTGCTGTTGTGTAATTAAAACCACAGATTTGAGAACTTGTCTAGAAAGATCTTACCCTGCACAGATATATCCTTAACCTAATAAACTTTGGTCAAATATTAAAATGACTGAAATCCATGTGAAGTGTTTATATTTATTTAGGAATAAATAAATGTTTGGACAGCCCACACAGAAACCTGTCTACATGCTTTTACTATTTTGAGCGCTGCCCAGATAAATTAGTGTATGTGAGGATTGGGCATGTTCCTTTGTCATGGTACTTATTTCTTGGTCTGTGAAATGTAGTGGTCATGACACTTTCACAGCCTTTCAAATATGTGTCAGTGTTTTGGTGTTGCAGTCCCGAGGTCTCTCAATGAAGACCACTTTAGTTGCAATTACACACAAGTGCTTTCCCACCTTTTCTCTTATGCCTTAGTACAGCCCCTTCATCCTGCTCCACTGCTGAGGCGTTGATTCCCTACCGGTATCAGTGCTGCAAAGGTGCCTCCAAACCCTGGCTGTTCCATCCCCGAACAGGCAAAGTTTACAAACCTCGGGCAATTTGTACACTCCTATTAGTGGCCGTGGGAGGTGCATTAGTAACTGTCAATGCGCCCTGCCCGTTGCACTGCTCTCATTTGACCCAATTCATTCCAGTGGGTGTGTCCGAGTGGCAGTGATATATACCTCCTATGATTTTACTGATGTATAATCACTCAGTGCTCTCACAACTCACAGTTATCTTTACCTCAATAGGCTGAGGAAACAATGAAAGTGCCATATATAAGCCTTCCAAGAGGCAGGGGCAGGAGGTGGGTTCTTATAGTTAGGAACTAGACGCTATGGCTGTGCATCTAGCAGTTGAGTCAGTTGAGAAGGTAATAGAGCTGCTGTTAACTGGGAGGGAAATCATCTGCCCAGCAGCTTACCATCACACCACTGCTGCTGGTCATAACGTCTGATTTATAGCTTGATCTGACTGGATCTAGATGAGCTTATCTGGTGAGGGTGCCACAGAGTTATCTTCCTAAGCTTTGGTGTGCTTAAGTAAGGTGGAATATCAGTGGTTGGTTGTTCAAATAATTCATCCAACTTCTTGCCACTTATACATATCAGAAATCCACCAGGTGCATTCTGGACATCTCACTTTTAAGGGTTGCTTCACAGTCTTTCGTATTACAAGCAAGGAAAACTTGACCTTTAAAACTTTTTGAACTTGGTAGGATTACTTTTTATCTAGAAATACTTAACAAAATGTTCACTCACACCCTTGACACTGATTCATGTAACTGTTCCTTTTGTTCCTAGTTTGTAAATGTATTATTGAAGAAACTGTAAAAGTGGACAGAAAATAAATCTGGGTTCACAGCATGATGCTTTATTATGTATTTTGCTTTATTATGATACTTATTAGCTGAATTTATTTATTTGTCATTTTTGTTGTCAGACCATTTGAGCCATAGCTGTTTCAGTGTTTGTCCCAGGCTGCTATTACGCTTCACCATAGATGTGCAAGCTCTTAGATAAGTGTTCACCACTGTGCATCACCGATTAGATCCCCACTGTTGTAGTGAAAGTAAATTCTGTTTCCCCTGTGTGCCTGAAACGCTGCTCTCATTCCTTTTGTTGCATGTTTGTTATTCTTATGGCATGCTGGACAGCACCCAGTGTGAGTAATGCATGTGATTCATTTTAGTGACCTTCTGACCCCAATGCAAAACCACAACCTCGGCCCCACCGAGCTGTTTCATCCCAGACCTTTCATCTGTGCTGTCTCTCTATTGCTCTGCATAGCATAGCATAAATCAAACCATACAGTACTTGCCCCCTCTTTCACTCAGCCCCCCCCCCGCCCCCAGATTCGCATCCCTTCTGCTCGGCTTACGTTGTATTCATAGATTTAGTGGCAATGTAAATAGATAAACACAAGCAACATCTATCAATGCAACTCAGAGAGCGGGTCTGTAATCAGAGTGCCGGACCTGCAGCCAGCGAGGGCTATCTCCATTTACCTTGGGATAAATTCATCGGTGTGACCACCACAGGCACGCCGGAGGCGCCTGACAAATCACCACAGTCAGGCCATGGGGCTGCCTGGCTTTATTGGCCCGGCCTCTATGTGGTCTTCCCCTTCAGCGGAAAGGATGGGTCCTGTCAAGCACAGCCAGATTAAAAAGCATACTCTGAAAGAAATGATTTGTTGTTAAAGAATGCCTCATTGTGAATCCTTAAGCAGAGAAACAAGTGTGTACGACAGGGTGAAGGGTGGGTTGTGAGTGTGCTTAAGGTGCTTTCATTCACCTGCTTGCTGCTTGATGATTATAGGGATTTTGAGCTGAATGGGCATTGCTGTTTGGGTTATGGGGTCAGTAGTGTGTGTGAGGGGCTTGACTGATTGGAAATTCTATTAGGGGCTTCTAGCCTTGGGAAAAAGGGTCAAACAGACAATGTTGTAGAAAGCAACAGAATATTTGATGTGTTGCCTTCACTAGGAGACGATATTAATGTAGGAATGTAAATCCTAACATGTTTCTAGTATTTTAGGTGGATTATATGTTGACTTGACAAAAGTCATAATAAAAATGCCTCAAATCAATAATTATTTTACTCCATCAGGCAGCTTAGTGACATCTGTTTCTTGTAACACTTACCAGGTAAAGTAGAAAACAGCTGTCATTGTTTGAAGACTTGTAAGTAGCTGTAGCTTGTTTTCAAAGGCTACTGGTACAGATCATGAGGGAATTTGTGAAATATACGAGCTCCCTGTGTACTGACAGCATGGTTAAGAACAGAGCCAGGGCTGAGAGAAAATAAACATTATTTCTCTGTGGTTTACCTGACGTTTGACTTTGAGGGCTGAGATTTAGTGACACTTTTGTGCCAAACACTCTGTAGACATGCGGTAGTAAATTATTTGAAGGTTGGGTGTATGCACAATGTTGCTGACAGAAAATATTACGTGCTTTTTTTTCTGTGTGTGTGTGTGTCTGAGTGAGAGACAAAAAGACACAGAGAGCACGAGAGAGACCATGTGAGTGTTATATTGCCTGTTGTAGCCATTTCACACCTCAGCGGTGCCCTATTGAAACTCCTCCAATGGACAGAATGCCCATTAAATACATTTCATTTGTGTTTGCATCGTTTCATTGAGTTAATCCTAAATATTTATTAGAAGTAAGCAGTAAAAAATCTGTTCATTGGAAAGCTATCCAGCAAGTTTGACACTGGGGAAAGCGAAGGAACAAGCCTGTTTTTCCTCAACGAGCCGCACCATCTGTGCTGTGTGAAACCACACAGAAAATGTGCTTACTACCCTTACAAGACAAAGCTCCTAAAACAGCTGTAACAGCTCCCATTGCATCATGACAGTAAACACACTGGAATGGATTAGTTTTCTCTTTCTTTTGAGATCAAAATTACAAGGGTCATCACAAAGACATTTACTTAAAAGAAATTCAGCCTGGACACACTTTTAAAGCTGGACAAACATTTGCCCATCAAATTGAGCTGTTTGCAGGTAAAATTCGCAGTTGGGGTCGAGAGCAGTGATGGGAAGAAGAGAAACTATTTGTCGTTGCTGGGTTACTCTGGGGTCTAGAGAGCAAGGCTTTTTATTACCATCTGAGACATACGCGTATGCATACACGTACCGTCTCCCCTCATTCCGGACACTTTCAGCCTTGCATACCTACACACACTGGGATAACACAGCTGAAGAAAGGCCAGAGGTTAGAGTACAGTAGTACACTAAGAGCATTTTATACATTCATACAGGAGTTACAAACTCTAATAAATACAGTATTGAGTAGGACTGGGCCATAAAGACAATGTCGGACTACTGACCTACTGTACATGTAACACCGTAATGTTTCAGTATATATGATCGTTTGAAAAAACGAATACAAAATGTTTTTGGACGCTAGTCTGCAGTCTAGTCTAATTGTGCGAACACGGTGACACAAGAAAAGGACACCTTGAACATTATCATAAGTAATTATCATGGATTTACGTAAAAGCCCTGTCCACATGGTAAAAACCATGTTTACAGGTATGTGCAGAGTCACAGTGGTCATTTGTTAAGGTCACCGTTATTCCCTCTGAACAATGGTGACCTAAACCAAGCGCCTCTTATCTAGACTCACATTAAGAAGCAAATCTGCTCTTGTTTTTCTGTTAAATCAACATCAGCACAATGACATTATGAAAATGTGATGATGCCGAAGTTGCATAGAGATCGTAGGAGCGAACGTATCAATATTCATGTCCTCCAAATGACATCATCAGGAAATGCTGATTCTCATCATCAAATGTTCCCTGTTCTTTGTGCTTTAAGTGCAGAACAAAAAGCACAACCGGAACTGTTACCTCCACATGTACTATATGTTACAACAGTGGATTTAATAGTGTATAAATTCAAGCACACTGGGTTGGTTCGGGGCAAGGAGACTGTTGAACTGTCAGGTTCAAGACCATCTGTCCTTGAAAGCTTACCAGGTCTGCAGTGCTGTTCTGTAGTAGAGCCTGACCTTTCACACCTTTAATGAGAGTTGAAGGCAGTAATGTCATTTTTACATGAAGATCAATGATCACGTTATTTAGTGCTTAGAGTTGTCTAAATTTATGGATTTATATCGCAGGTCTTTCAAAGCAGTTGCTTCAGTAAAATTTCAGTAAAGAGTCCAGTCCTTGCATGATTAGATGCGTGATTTTCTACTAGATTTAATTTAGTGCAATATGAATACTGCTTTTATTTAATACTGGATAATTTAGTATTCACATTTTTGTTTTAAAACAATTAAATTGCCTTTTATGTTTTATTAAATTTGGAAACTAACTTAGGATAAATGAAGACACTGTTTTACACAAATTTAATCAATAGGTGGTGTGTTTATGCTACATTTTAAGGAAGTCAGTCAACACAGGGCAGATGCTGTTTATTTTTCCAGTCGCCTTTAATCTCAGCGTTTTTCACTCCGTTTCGGTGACCTCAGGATGCACAAGGGTGCTTACCCACCACTGCAACGTGAAAACGCTTGTGGAGCATGATTGAAATTTGCTTTATTGCCTCATATGCAATCCCCATTTTGTGGCCAATGCAGTTTATTGTTTGGCTCAGCTACGTTAAGCTGTGTGGGAGATTACCTCTGCAAAAGTAGTGGAAAGAGCGAGAAATAGCGAGGAAAGATGAAGTACTGTAGCAGATGATCTTCGGGGATTATTGCTCTGACACTCTTTCTCTCTGTTTCTGTTTTCACACGGTATTTGTTCTTTCACTTTATTTCTACCGCTTTGCTCAACATTAGTCCGGCTCCATTCAGATCAGGGTAAGTCGCATACAATTAATATGCTTTGCCAGTTTAATTCTGATATGATTATCTACATTAGTCAAAGTAGTCGACTATAATCAATATATCATAAAATCATATGATCAATCAGAAAAATATGATTTAGCAAAAAAGAAATGCTCATATAGTTTATGTAGAAGTGATTTTAGTCAAAGACATTTGTCTACATTCTAATAGTATAGCCTTCAAAACGGGAAAGGGTAAGAATACATCAACTGATAAAACTGCAGGGAGCAAACTGTTTATTTGTAAAAAGACACACCACTAAATTATGATAATGCTGTATAACGTTCATATAAACAGGAGCAAACAAATGCAGCCTTCAGCATATCACCAACATCACATGGAAAAAAACACGGAGTGTGACATTTCCCTCTCGTCCTGTCACACTTACCTTGGGCTTATTAGCCTATAAAATCATCATATTTGGTCCCTCTGTATTTGTTTGATTACATTTTCCTCCATGCCACTGAGAATATGTGAGATGTTATGTTACACCCTATTGATTACCGGTGTTAATTAAAATTTTAATTAAAGTTTTTATGGTCTGTGTTTCACTTGTGATAATACTACAGGGAGAGCAGAGCCCCTTCCTTCATAAATCTTATCTTTATTTGCAACGGCAGGCCATCAACAAATACAACTGTGTACATAAAATTTTACTAACATTGATTTTGAAAATATTAATATTACTTTAAACATTGGAGATGTATTATTCAATTTAGAACCGCAAAGCATAAAATCCTGGTGCTATAACTCAGTTAATGAACAGGAAAAGTCCATTACAAACCTATCAGTAGACGCATCATCTGATCCACATAAGCGGCTGTGATAGAAGCAGAATCATTTACTTTGAGCTGCACAGAAGACTCCTTTAATAACGACAGGCGATGTGTTGTGAAAGCACTATGAGCTCAGATGAATTGCTGGTTTTTCCTGTGTCTTCGGCGTGTAGAGGACATTATGAAAACCATCTAAATTTCATTTCTGCCGTGTGTATCTGTCATGTAGATCGCCACGTATCATTTAATGGCTATCATTTAACATGAAAAACACCCAGAGTCAGTTAATGTAAGCTAATGTACAAGGTTTAAGTGCGGCAGAGAAATCGATGCGCCTTTCTTTTTTTGAATACTCGCCTTTTGTTCTCTAATGGAGCTAATTCTGACAGTGTAATTGGTTGATATGATGAATGAATAAACATTTACCACATCCAATTTGTTCGACAAACTGTTTCTTCAGATTCTGATACAACCATGTTTCCTTCCTCTCTTATTAGCTATCACAAGACTAATTGTGTTTATTGAATGCGCAGGGAAAAATAGAACGGAAGTATGTTTACTTTATAGGGAAGGAAATTAAATTACAAGAAAGTGGGGGGGAAAAACTTGGGAACAAAAGGAATGTGCTGACAGAGACATGTAACTGAATGAGAAGTAAAAGCGAGGCACAGACACACATGGCTCTGTACTGGCGCATCTGTACCCAGCAGTGTGTGTTAATTAGAGGAATGTGAGGTTTAAATGAAGGTCTGAGTAGCGTGGAGCAGTAATGAACAGAGATTGGCCTGGCACTGGGTAATATGCTGGAGGCCTTATGGTATTTATGACCCAGGGGGTCTCCTGTTTAATCCCTGACACTCTAATGCCCAAAACATTTCAGAACTACATTGCTTATATCATTATTAATTCGTTGTATTAATCTTCTGTGTCCTCCTCAAGGCAGTAAATTTGAAAGTTCGATTTGACCAAATGCATTTTGGCTACAATCTTCATGGTGTCCATGTCCAACTGGTAACCATGAAAAACCTCAATGCTGCTTATCACCAGTGTAAATAATCAAAGTCTAATCATGGAAAAGAGAAGCTCCAAAATATTTAAATTAGATCGTTTTGAAGTACAAATTGTTTTATGTTCATTTGATGTTTACAAATTAATCAAGTAAGTCAAATAATATCCTGTTTCTCCAAGATATGTTAAGACTGCTCCAGCACCCACTCTGTTCTTAAAGAGGTTGTTAAGACGGATGATTTTGCATTTCATCCCGCTCTCAGATTTACCCCCCACCCTCTCACCATGCTGCTCTCTTCCAGGTCAGGCTATGAAAAGAGCTGTCCCGTTGGGAACGTCTTCCCAAAGGGACAGCACCACGAGGGCATCATTGTCCCCCTGCCACCCTCCCTCCCACACAACCCTGACTGATGTGTCCCGGCATTGTTTTCCAGGAGGATCATTGGGATCATTGAGTGGCATGTTGTTTTAAGGGCTAAACTCTAACTGAATGGCCCCATTGTACGAGGCATTCTGCCCTCGGCTGCTAACAGCCCAGGGGCAGAGCTGAACAAGATGGACTCATTTACAGGGTCTATGACGAGCTCGGTGGTGTTGGGCCAAAATGATGCCTTGGGTTACTCAATGACAGAACATCTTCAGTTCAAAATTCCTCTCTTTCCACAAGGCCCCAAGGCTTATTCTCAAAGTGATAGCTTTTCCCTCCTTTCAAGCGATAATATTCCTAAAATGATTTTATTGTTTGTTTATTTTAGTGAAAGCTGGTGTTAATTTACTGCATTTTCCAGTAATCATGTCACTAACCACATTGTGCCTTTTACTTTGTTGTTATACAACAGTGTTGACTTAATACTTCCCCAAACAAACAGGGGCACGTTGTCTGCTTTGAGCAATGAATTAGCCACACAACTTTTTCAAAGCTAAATTAGAAACACACCAATTTCAATGTTTAATGACGATAAAGTCCGATAGTTAATTTCAACCCGTGGAATTTCAGATGGCCACTTTGCTTCACCTCCTACATGGCACAAATTCAATGCGAACGTTGAATAGCCCACCCATCCCACAGTCATACGGACCCATCACTCACAAACACAGATGTGCGCACATGCTCTCATACTTAAGGCCTCACCATAAATACTCACCCACACGCATACACTTCACATGAACTGAGTGTGATCAGCAATTCTTCTAGAGGTGAGTATTGACAGGTTTTGTTATTCATAGCATATTCAAGCTATTATATTTTCTCCTCTGCTGCCATAATGTTGTCAGTGTTGCGGAACACATTGGTAGCTATCATTCGCCAGCTCTTTTTAAAAAACGTTTTCAGGCGTAACATTATTACCCATGAGCCATAAGGAGCCTATTCAATGACCAAACAGGGCTGGTTGTTCCTTTTATGGCCGCCACGCTCTCTGTGAGCGCCAGGGTTCAAAAGGGCACGGCCTCTATGCCCTCTTATCGCACAGACACCATCTTTTTATACCTTCTTTAATCGAAACACGGTGTACTACATCACAGCTATGCTTTGGGCAAATTAAGGTCACTATATTGATTTCATATTTGTCATTATACGCCAGGCAGTCGTATGCTCACAAATCGTCCTGTTTGCCTCGTCCCTGTAGACGTGTAAAGGGGATACATGTCCTACAGTTTATCATCCTTCATAGAGTCGTATTTGTGCAGCAAGTGCATTGGATCGTACTTTGTTTGGGTGTTCCATAGCTTCCTTGGCTTATGCTAGAGTCACTTTTCAAGGCTTTGTCCTTCCCAGGAGTCACTTAGCGCTATAAAGGAATCCAGTCGCACAAGTGCTTTAAACATAGATTTGTTGTCTGGCATTTGTCAAAGGTCAACAGCAAACAAGCCCTTCGGTAGCCATTTACCTCTCCCGCCCAGCATGTTCTCTTTTTCTGCAGCGATTTGTGATTAGGAAATATGTCTACCCGCTCTCAGCTACTCAGCTCAACTCCGAAACAGGTGATTCATAAGAGGGCTAAAGGTCGCGTCTAGTGGCATGTTAGTATTTCACCTAAACTTTGATTAAAGATTTTGGGAAAGATTGGGAAACGACTTAATATCGGTGTGGTCCTCCCTCTTCTACCGTCCCAGGGTTCTATATTTCCTGCAGAAATCAATAAGGTGGGAACTGAAGAAACTGTTGCTGTGCTCTCTCCGGGTGCATCGCTCATTCATTTATCCTCAGCCTCTGTAATGGATCATGGGAACTCGCAGGTGCATACAAAAACTGACACAGCTCCCTTTTACCTTCCTGCTTCTCCTTCACATGGGTGCTAAAATGTTGCATTTGATAAAAGGTCATTTAAAGCTGTCTTTTATCAGATGTGCATGTCCCAGTGAATTTATTTTAAGAAAATGCTGGCTTAATTAATGATGCTCACATTTTTTGATTATACCAGTTGTTTTCTACACACTCGTATCTGGTACAATTCATTATCTTACATTCACCCTAATCTAATGCAGGGTCGTCCTTAGAACTGAATTAGTGTCATAAGTTTATTTCAGGTTTATAAAATCACCAGTTACATGGTGGTTGAAATACAGAGGGAAGCCCCTGGAAGAAGAACTAGCCCTTAGATGGAGGCTGCAGTATATTCTGCCTGTAATTACTTAATTATATCTATGCACAACTGAAAGCAGTTTGTTTTACAGGATTTATTACTGGGCAGCAAAAGGAACCATAGTCACTGCAACCTCCCTGTATGAATGTCCGCAAATCATGGAATAGTTCTTATTCGGAAAACCGTGTTGAGATGTTTGAGGTTATTTGTTTGTCCAAAAGCACTGTGTCCTGTCAGCTGTAGAAAACTGCATTCACCTTCAGACGGCTGTAGTGAGGCGTGCCACGTGTAACACTGATGTATTCCGCCGTTTAGAGAACCCATGTAATGGCACCAATAAGGAGGCACTTAAAGGTCCTTAAGAGCAGCTGCCTGTCAGCACAGACGGCAGAATACACTTACAACAAGTAGCATGCTATCACATTTCCAATTGCTCTCATTTGGTCGGGCACTGTACCACATCACGCACATTAAGCAATTTTGACAACAGCATATACACATGAATGTGAATTACTAAATTATGGTGCATGCATACTGTATATTGCACACGTGCATAATCTCACATTTATGAGGTTGCACTCAACATACAAAAGTCCAATGCCTGAGGCCAGGGTTTGGAAAATGGACCCGTGGCCCTCTCAGGAGTAATAGAGCGATAGAAAGTGAAGGGTGGGGGGCATTACCCTGATAGCTGCTCTTTTTTTCTGCCTTGCCTTCCTTCTCGCTGCTGCTATTGCAATTGACTGCTGAATGGCAGTGAAAACGGTTGTGCCGGGTGTTACAGAACAATTTGTTAGGCCCTTGTTGATTAGCTGTAATATGAACGTAACTGTACGCACACTCTGGGGAGTTGGGCGCCCGCCACAATTACCACCGACCCCAGCATAATGGGAAACAAATTTGTGGGAATATTGCAGGCCATTCATCTCTATTTACACGAGGTAATGAGGTAGTGTTTAAGAACTGTGAGCATGCTGTGGAGTGAGACTTGGCTGGGCCATCAGGCCGGTATGGATAAGACAAGACCAGGAAGGGAACCGGACAGGAAGGTGGATAAACTGATGGTGAGCCACAAAGATAGACAGGATAGCAAGAAGAAAAACGTAGGGGTAACTGTAAAACCATGTGTGTGTGTTTGTGTGCGCGTATGGGTGAATGAGACGCAGTGTCAAAGCGCTTTGAGCACCGATAGGTAGAAAAGTGCAGACCATTTACCATTACTTACGTTTACCTGTACGATGTCTTTAATCTCTACTTATGGAAAAGCTTTACTTAACAGCTACCGGGGTTGACTATCCTCTAATAAAATAAAAAACATTTAGATATATAACCTGTGTAATTATCAGGCAAATGGGATATTTAAACTGTTCTTGCAACCATTAATACACTTTGTTCAAGATAAATTAAGTTTGGTTTGTGTATGCACTGAGATAAATAATGTCAGACATTAAAGTGTCACACCTATACTTCTATAAAAAAGAAATAAAGTCCTTGTTTAGGATTCTTATATGTTGCGTAATATTTTTATTTACTTAAATTAAATCACGTTTAACATATATGAGCAAAACCTACAAAGCCCCAAAGAATAAAATCCTCCTCGTAAACATGTCCTTATAAATATACATACCTCCTCTTTTTTGCACGCCCCACTGCTTTCTGAATAAGCGTCACTAAAGCAGCATTCAGGAGGACATGTTCCTGTCAAAGATGCTAAACCATGCAAGTCGGAGCTCAGGTTCTCTGCATGAGTCCCCCTAAATGAGATATCCATGGGGATAATAGAACGGCCTGCTTGCAAGCTAGCGCTCTGTGTGGCTCTTTTCATGCCAATTAGACTCTGTGATATAGTCACAGTAGATGCACTGCCAGCTCTGGGATTCTTATCTGATCATCGTCCTGGTCACCCGACTTGGGGTGAGACAGAGAAAGAAAGGAAGTTATATTTGAATGTAAATATGTTAATATGTAAACACCAAAGCTTTGTAATGTGATTAAAATGTTGCATAAAAAGATTAAAACAGATTTTTTTTTTCTAGATGACACCACTGCCCTTTCATCTCTTTAGCACCCTCTACTGTTTCCCCTACTTGCCCTCTGGATGTTTAATGTGTCACTGAGAACATTAACCCGCAGACAAAAAGAAAATGGCCTGTAATGGTCCTAATGAAGTGTGACAAGAGCACAGAGCCTACCCTGCCGGCACACAGGGGCCCCAAAATTGGATTAGTGATTAACCATGTTGTCCCGCATTGAGTCAAATGGCTGTGGCAACACAAAAGTGCTCGGTGCCTAGTCTGCTGGTCCACCCTGCTGGGGAGGGATGCCCTAGGAAGAGAGGGAGGGGAGGGAGGACAGATGAAGCAGAAGAAAGACGTGCGGTAGAGACTGAAACACGGAGGGGAAACAGTGGAGAAGACTGAACAGAAAAAAGGGTGAGCAGGAAGGTAGGGGGTGTCCCCAGGGCTCATAGCAGTGCCATGTCTGGAGGCCCCACTGTGCAGTGAAATGAGAAAAGCTTCATGCACCTGAGCAAGCCCAGGAGGAGCCTGGGGCGGTCGGAGAGCCTGCGTAAAATCCTCCCTTCCTCCATCCTTCTGACATATATCTTGTTGCAAGACAAGAGCATGAGTACAAATCAAACACACCGTCTATAAATTACCTCTTGCATTCTCCCTTTATCCCTCTCTCTCTCCATCTTCCCACCCCCCTCTTCTTGCCCTGTAGTCTTTCTTTTTGCCTGGTACCCCTGCTTCGCCCTCAGTCCTTTCCTGCCTGCCCAACTCCCCTTAACACGCTGCTTTCCATTGCAATATAAACTTGGCTGTCAGAGGGGCAGTTGCGATGTGGCAAACTTGCCATTGTAACGGACAGCTTGACAAATGCAGAGGGGTGTCAGAGCGTTGTGGTCCACATACTATACCTCCTCCCTGCTACCCTCAGTGCGTTGAGGAGAGCAGGTGACGCAAGGAAAAGAAAAAGAAAGGAGCAATGAGAGGAGAGAAGGCAGAAGGAAGAGAGGAGAGGGAGGGCAGAGATAGAGAGAGTGACTTTCAGAGGGATAATGAGCCTTTGAACGATGGCTGAAATGTTGCCGTCAACCTGCCCTTCTGCTGCTGGGTAATTAGGTAATCAGTAAAGGCCTAATTATGGGATCAAGGTGCAGGGAAACAATTAGCAGAAAGTATTGCCACATAAAACGGAAATTTACGTTCTGCCAAAGCATGTTTAATTCCTGGATGTGTGTGTGTGCTGTCCTTCCTAAATAACCACATAAAAAGGACATTTCCCTTGCCTCCTTACTGCCAAGTGAAAAGGTTAATTTTAATGACACAATCGCCATTTGTGGATAAATATGAGGATTTTGTAGGTATATAATTAAATTGAATTTTGAAAATAATTGTGGAATTTTCCAATCTTCCATAAATACATATAATTATTGTAGTAAATATCTATGAAAGTCTGTTATTGTGTTTGCGTGCGTGCGCGTGCACACGACAATCATGGGCAGATGTATTAAGTAGCCTCATTGGTTTGCTAAGTAATTGCAGTTAAATTGTGTTGCTTCTGATCCCTTCTGATCCAGCAGCCTAGTGTGAGTTAGAATGTGGTTTAAAGATGGAGGTTTTGCAGAAGCAGAAGGCAGGGAGAGAAAATGTGGAAAAAAGGATCAGTCAATGTACTCAACAATGCACTGGCAGCCCATACAAACATAAAAAGGGAAAGAAGAAAAGAGAGAGTGCAAGAGAGAAAATTGAGCTTAACAGCCTGATTCTTAACTATTATTTATCCATTATGGGGGGAATGGAGCCGGGGCGCCGTGCGGGAGAGGATTAGAGAAGATTTGTGGGTTTTACAAGGCCCTGTCCTCCCATCCGCATCGCTCCAGCTCCCAGGGGCTCTGCAGCCAGCGCCGGCTCAGCTTGTCTGATCATTTATCCATAATTAGAAAATTAATATTTTAGATGGCGCTATGATGAACCCATTATGGTGATGGGCCCCGATATCAATTATAACTTCAATTTCAATTTCACTTACAGCCACGGCAGCAAAATGGCTCCGGGTGGCGGAGTCGAGTGATGGGCTCAGTGCCACGAAGCATGACGAATACAGATCACTGCACATTAGGATGAGCAATTATTTGAACATGTATAAAAAATATTTACAAGCAATGTAATTGACCAGGGTCAGGGGGAAATGCAGGAAAAGTGGACAGGTTGACAAATTTTGGTTCCAACCAAAAGAAAAAAGGGATTTATTAATTTTTTTTGAGGCTGTAATTGAATTTTTGAGAGGGTTTTCTTGTCTGCGGTCGGGGGCTCATCTTCGACATATGTTGACCACCGCAGAGACCCACACACAAAGCGTTAAAAGGGTGGAGGAGCAGAAACACCGAACATCAAGGTGAAGGGGAACTGTCCTTCACTGAGGAGGCAGAGAAGAAACTATGTCTTAAGGTTAAGTTGAGGCGCTGCAGCAGACGTTTTTGACTGAAAAAACAAAAATTTAATATGAACGTCATTTCACAAATATGTTTACTTTTGGGAACACATTTCTAGTTGTGTTGCATATTGGTAAACATAATAGATTATATCTTGCTATTCATTTTCAATGCATAATTTAAAAGACATAATTATTAGCAAATACCTTTTCTGTGTGCCAATATTCATCATCTCTCGCTATAGTTATATACAAACCTGTTATCACAGGAATAAACACTTGACCTGTTCTATTTTGTGTCTTTACCACCCAGGTCTTCTCCTAATGTTGAGCATAAAAAGAGATTATAATCTATCATTCAGCCCCATCCAACCATAGCAGCAGGGGGATATTACTATCTCTCCACTGCTCCAACAAGGTTAGATGAATCCCCGTAACAGCCCTAATCATACACACACTTCATCACTGAGGTTAAACCACTGCGCGTTAATTATGTAGACATCACTCAAAATACACTGCTGCACTGGGCTCTGCTGCTGCGAGAGCTCATTTGTCAGCTGTGTCTCTGGCTCAGAAAACAAAAGGTCAACCGGGTGGATGTGATTTCAGACAGCCTGCTTGTTCTTTAGGCAGTTTGTTTTGTCTCCTGCCTCTGGAGAAAATACTGTTTTGCATCGGTAAGCAACTCGTTGCATATTTAACTCTTACACCCATAAATTTATTTAGAGTATTTTTTACATCTTTATATTTAGTTTCGTAAGAAGCTTTGTGCGACTTGTTTAATCATTTACGGCTTTTTAAAGTGTTTATTTTGCGCAAACGCAGACCAAGCAACTGTTAATCTTAATTACTGATCTAACCAACACCTGGTAACCAGTCATGTTACCCACACTTTGACCCCCCTGCCCTTTAGGCTTTGCCCATGTACGCCTGCTCAACACCTTGTTTTCCTCTTGTCAGTTTAATTGTTCACTGTCAGGGGCAGAGCAGCGGATAACAAGCTTAGCAAATGATGTCTGCTGTTGCTACACATTGATTAATATTTTACATGTTATTATCCTCTGTCCATTACCACAGCAAATTAAACAATAAATCACCCCCTCTGCTGGTGTCACTGGATCATAAATTGTCTCTCCTCTAGCTGCACGCTGCGCCGTGCCATGCCGTGCAAGGTCTTCTCTTTGGTGAGACAACAAAGTGGGGAAAGTGCCTGTGTTCTTTAGCCTGAGTTATGGACTAGTCACGGTCACCATATACATCAGAGCCGTGAAAAACGAGGAGTTTGTTCTGCTATAAAACAAAAAGAAGAGCGAGCACCGTAGAGTTAAAAGTTTTTACCTGTGGGAGTCTTCAGTAGTTGGATTAAAGTAGGAATTGTGCATAGATGGTGGTCCAGTGATTTTCTAAGCTTTTACATGTTTTAGAACATATTCCAGTATTATTTGCTCTTATTTAATTTTTTTTATAAAGGTGTTGTGAATTTATAGGTTAATGGAGTTAATTGAATACCAATTCATTAAAAAAAATGTTTATTATTTACATTTATTCTCAACGTGTTACATCTTTATTTGCATTGATTTGTAGTCTCAGTCTGCTAAAGCTGCTACAGATGAACAGCGTTTTCCTTCACTTGGAGGGTGCTGCTGCCGGTATTAAATGGAAATTCAGATGGAGCTGTAGATAAATATTTTTTCCCTGACTGTTTAGACCCATTTTTCCCTGGATATCATCTAAGATATCAGATGACCTTTCCTGCCTTGTCATTTTTTTTCTCATTTTCCCCCCACGCCAGTGGAAGAGATGCAAAGGTGCTTCAGCAGCAGTTGGAAATCAATTTATACAGTCTCGCGTTGCATGTAGGGAGAGATGGGACAGAGTAGGCCAGATATAATGACACGGCCAATTGCATTGTGTTGGGTTGCGGGGGTCAAGTGGGGTCTAAGTGTGCCACGGATGCGGGCTTTGTTCGTACGAGGGGCATTAGGCACGAATTACACAGCGGGGTCAAATGACCCACACCCGAGGAGGCAGCCTGCACCTTGGGCCCCCCAGCCCCCTCATCATCAGGCTGTGGAGATGAGAGTGACACGGGATGACACCCCAGGAGGAGGGGGGTGGGGAAACACTCCCACTAAACACTTCACCTACTGATAGGTGCCATTGACCCTTCCTAAATCTCATCATCCTCGTCCCAACGCAGGGGGAGATGGCGTAGGATTTTCTCTGACATCCCATTCTATACCTCTTTTACACCGTCTCATCTACACTCCAGGATGTTCTCTCTGTCTCTTTTACAGGCTGACTCATTTGTATACAGATGCATATACCTCGATTTATTTATCTATCTGTCTGGCGGATGTACTAGATGTCCCCTGCTGAAGATGGCAATACTCACAGACTGATCCCCTCTAAGCCTGCTTAGCATCTCCCGGGAGATACAGTCCCTCTGCGTATTTCAATGATTTATCAATTTACAGTGTTTGTCAAGACAGCTTTGCTGCGGTGTCCCAGTGGCTCAATGGGTGTAGACACAGCATGTGTTCTTTGGATTCAAGCACAGATGTCCGTGTATATGTATCACTCATTGTTTCTCACCTAGCCTGTAGTTCTCCTCATTTTATGTAAAAACAGGTGTTTAAATATCAAAATCATCCACATTCAGAAGTACAGTGTCCTGTTGGATGACATCACTGAATGCCAGGGATTTGAGAGTTGCCAGAGGGCCCTGACCCTCCAACAGCCCAATGGAGTCCATAGATCTGGGGTTAAGTCATCTGACCTAACTGACTGGTCAGTCGTCTACTTTTTCTCATAATTACTGCTCACACACACCCAACTTCTTCTTTTTCCTGTTCCCCACCAATCTATAAGACACCACACGATCTCTCTGCCAAACGATACTGACCTACTCTAACCTGTACATTCTGTGCATTTAGGCTACATCTGTCAGTTTGATTTATTAAAAGTAAGCTTTTTTTCTATCACAGTTACTTCAACAGCTACTTCATGTTTAAAACATCAAATACTTAATACTGTAGTGGTAATGCATTCATAGAGAACAGCTCTCCTTGCCTTGTCAAAGTTCTGTAATCGATCCTTTACACAGATTTGTTTTGTTTTTGTCATTTTTGTTATTCGCAGTGGGAAAGAGAGAGAATGGGAAATGTGAGCAAGAGACGAACAAGTTATTAAAAGCGTGACAAATGCTCAGTCAAATCTTAGATTTTGAGATGATGGTTTGTGTTTACGAAAGAAAAGCACTGTCAGTCAAACCAGACAGAGCCACATCCAGCAAGAATTCTGACATTAGACATGCACGCGTTACTACTGCTGCCAGCTGTAAAGTGGATTCAAAACATCCTGGGAAGAAAATAAGAGGACACAGTAGAAGAGAGAGGCATAAAGATGAGGAGAGAGAGAGAAATCAACAGAGAGAGAGTGGGCAGGACGGCTCCTGTCAGCCGAGGCCCAGCGCAGTGAAACGCTAACTGTAGCGACAGGCTGATGAGTCGGTGTCTGTTTAAATGGCAGCTTGTCAGGCCTCCAGCTCTGAGGTGGGCTGCCGACCCGTCAGGGCCCTCGCCACATTAACCAGCTGACCCTATCATCCTTAACATTGCTCTGCCACCAAGCTGCCTGTCACTAACTCTGCCATTTGGCTTTCCAGAGATCTGCCAGAGAGGGCAGGCGCAGCCACCTCTTAGTGTTGTTTATTGATTTCTGACCTGCCGCTTAATAGTTTTCCCAGTCCCCCTGAATGGCTTTTGTAAGCAATAGGGTTTGTACATCTCGCAGATCAATACCTTTTATATTTACAATAAAATTGAAATGGCTTCTTGGTGGGGCTCGCAGCACCTCGGCATTTGTCATCCTTCTACAAGGGAAAACTATGTCATTATCTGAATTAAAACATTTATTTCTGATTAAGAGAGTGTCCTATCTCATTAATTTTCCCCTTTCCAATACAAGGGGAATGGAATCCTATTGATTTTTGTACTTTTTACACGTCTCCACTACTGGGAAGATAATTGAGAAGTTAGCCAGAATAAATGAAGTTTCTAGTCTTGCAGGGAAGCCAATACCTTGGAAATGTAAGGTGTTTTTGTGGGAGCAGGCCTTTAATTTTGTGCCAGTAG
Organism: Macropodus opercularis; assembly: GCA_030770545.1. Taxonomy (NCBI): domain Eukaryota; kingdom Metazoa; phylum Chordata; class Actinopteri; order Anabantiformes; family Osphronemidae; genus Macropodus; species Macropodus opercularis. The sequence continues at coordinate 8,050,726 of CM061092.1, forward strand.
AAGACAGGGGGACTGAACAAATTGGATTAAGGCTGGAGGTAGGGGGGGGGGGGTGCGGGTCAAAGGAGGTGGAGAGTGGGTGGTCGGAGGTGTACCAACAGTGTGTGTGTATGTGTAGAGAGGGGTAAACTCAGTGTCTCAGCAATAAGAAGAGTGCGTCCCCGCCTCCAATTTTTTACACTGCGAGAACGGCGCAGATTGAAGCCTCTTAAGGCCAATAATGATAAGTTGCCTCCCCCAGCTTATTGTTGAGGAAGAATTGAAAGGCAGTAATCAATGTTTGAACTAGACCTTTCAACACAGTGGGGCTCATTGATTAAGCATTATCAAATTAATGAGACTGAATTAAGTTGTGGCTGTTTTGCCCCATGCTGCAGGAGCCTCGTAATGAGAGAATAATTAAGATTTTAAACCAAAAAGTTGTTCCATAATTTACAATGTGATTGCTTGTATGAAAATGATTCAATTAATTAACCTACAATTTTTTGTTATTGGTAAATTGAAGATTTATGCTTAATTCAGGTGGTTATTTAATAATATGTTAATTAGTATATAATAAAAAATTTGCATTTGTTACATTTTCTTACTCTTTTTTTAGTGACATGTCTTCCAGATGTCCTTATTTGCACATTTCGCTGTTGTGTATGATTCCATATTTCTGTTTTGCTCCATGTGACCAGGACAAAGAAAGAAAAGTCACAGACTTGAAATGTGGTTAAACGTTGTCGTATTGCAGTAGCACAGTCGGTGTGCAGATTTGGAGAAGGCAGGGCGGTGTGGTCAACTCTAGTTTGCACAAGCCCAGCGCAGATGATATCGGGGTCATGAGAGGGGTGACTGAACACAGCGATTGGACCTCACAAACACTGAAAGAGGCCAGTGCCGACCTACCTCTGATGCTGCCCGATCTTGCTTCGGGGACTGAGAGAAAATGTTGTCGGACTCGAAGAGGGCATCGTCCATCATGGCCCCAGTCCGGCTGTCAGCTGGCTGATTGTGGGAGAAAAGAGAGAGTGAAAAGAGAGAGAGAGAGAGAATCCCTGGAGTCCACCAGGAAGGCAATTGTCAGAGAAACTGTAGGAGAGAAAGAACCATGGAAAGAGAGCAGAAAACAAGGGAAGTGTAGTCTCTTTGCCCATCTTGTGACTCACTGCTTGGCTTTTAACCACAGAACCCCTTAACGCAAACACTTCTCTACTTCATCCCTCCACTCTTCAGCCCTACCTCTTTCCTTGAAGAGCCCGTCATTTTTTCCTTCCCCATTACTACATCCCTCCATCCTTTGGCCCTCTAAAGCCTGATCTCTCTCTCTCTCTTGATCCAATGATCCCCCATCCTTCCATCCCTCTTTCATGGACAGCTGAATGTGAGGCTGATAGGCCGTGGAGCAAGTGGGGCAGCTGCCAGCGCCCTGCAGCAGAACCATCTCTGACAGGCCAGTAATTCAACCGACAGAAAAGAAACCTCAACCAAACACTCAGATTATAAGTCCAAAGAGAGGGGAAGAAAAGTTTAGAAAAAGGGAAAATGAACTAAGAAAGACAGAGGTGGTGGGTTAAGGTCTGGGGAAAAACATTCTCTTACTTTGAAGGGAAACAAGAAAGACGTGAAGCTCCAGGGATGCAGTTTTAATGAGAGGCTTAAAACGAAAGCTACTAGTAGAGACAGAGAGAAAGCTTGTATTTTGGAAATCTAGTGTTATTTGTTCAGTGTTTGGCTGTTGGAATAAAAAAGAACAGATTTTCAGAAGATCCTGGGCTTCGGTGCATCTAGAACTTTGACATTATCATGTAACGTATACTGTGTAAGTAAGAACTTCTTAAATTAATGTTGAAATGTGACCAAAGTACAGCATGCCTGCTCTGTACAAGAGCTGGGATTAAAAAAAAACACTGCACCACCTCTTTCCATTTGTTTATCTGTATAAACGTACTCATGGCTGGCCAGGAGCAGTGTTCAATGAACAGCTTAATTTGTGGATGCATTTCTATGCCTAGAGTAATCTAAGGAGGGATGCAGAAAGGTTGGGTACATTCATCACAAACACAAGCTTAACGTAAGTGAAAAATTACAGGATTCCCAATGACCTTCCAACCAATCAGGCCTGGTAATTACACTCATTCATTACGAAGGAAAGGAGAGATGGAAGAATACAGAGATGACCCTTCAGGACAACAAAAATGTTTATAGATGGGAACAAAGAGGAAAATGCTAATGGCTCAGCTACGTGGCTGGATGGCCCTGAGACAATGCAGAATAATAATTTCCTATCATGAGCCAACTGTAACCTCTGCAGAACGGTGCACGGCAGCCCTGTTTTCTGTACGATAGGAGAATATTATCCAGCAACAAAAATAATATAGATACCACATTTCTATTACATGACCAAATATATTTTGTGGATATCGTAATTATAATACTTCCCTTATCTGTTGATCAGTCAGACATCAAAGCTGACTTAGTTTTACATCTTGTGTGTTATTTTGCTCCCTTTGCCAACCCTATACATCATACTTTAGGTCAAGTATAACGTAATAGTATGATTGGATTTGATGAGGTGTTTTCTTTGTTAGCCAGTGGTTGTGTCAGTTCCAGTGTCTCATCTCACACCCATTTTCATGTATTGTTATAAAGTAGTCCATTATTTTTTTTTTCCTGGCTAACAGCTAAAGCGTGCACTGTACACTTATCTCCCATGCACCAACAACATGGACATTCCTCGCTCCCTTTAAATCACATCACTGTTGCGCGTAAATAGCAAGATGCTCTGGCACTGAACTTTTCGATTCATTCCATTTCCCAGACGATAGTATTTGACTGCTTTCCTCTGATTATGCAGATGATATTACTTTTTTTCCCTTTGTCGATATGTGTTTAGGTGTCATTTGCAGTCGATGATGTTCCCATTGCTCAGTTTACCGCGCCCATAATAAGATCACCTGTGGTATGAATACATTTTCCCACTCTGCCCGTGTATTTGGATTTGCAGGGTAAATGAGTTTCTCTCAGCCTCGGAGAGAGCGAGAGAGACAGAGAGAGAACACATCAAGCACGTTCTTAGATTCACTTTAGAGCCTGACACCTCTGCGCTCGGTCAGTAAATGGCTTTTCTACAGGAGGACGTGGAGTAGGAGTGCGCGTGCGTGCGTGCGTCAACATCCGTGGATCCGTGTGCAGTTGCAAGACTACATGTGTGTTCTCTCGTGTCTTTGTGTGTCTTTTGTTAGTGCGTTTGCGCCAACTTGTACACGTGGTTGAGCCACATCTACATCCAACCACCCTCTTTGTATTCCAGTCCACTCCCCAAGCTGAGGCCTCAGCTGTCATTATTCCCTGTCCATCCTCGGAGAAGTTATAGTTGGCAAAAAACCCATCAGGTGGGCAGGACAACGGATAATTGAGGTGATGATCGGAGCTGTTCAAAGACAATTGATAGTGATGGAGACAGGGGGAGTGGGGAGCTTAGCCGGTTGACCGAGCTCTCCAGGGGCTCGAGGAGCACCAGACCAGAATGTGGAGTAACACCCGGCATACACGTTGCCTATTTTATTGACTGAAAATTAAATGATAATATTCCGCTTCCATCTAAATAAGAGGGTATTATGTGATTTTCTCACTGGAGGAAAGTTACAGGTTTTTGTCTTTGACAGCAGCAGTACAATATATGTTGGCCCCAAGACCACCCCAGGCTTTATTAATAGCCCAAATCCCCTTCACCAACCCTGCCTCAATCACAGAGCAACATATTGAACTAGCAGAGAAAGCCATGACCTAAACATCATATTTCCACCAGCTCCAATCCGAGTGACAAGTTGCCAAACTTCAAAATCCCCCAGAAAATCCAGTTAAGGCAAAGCAAGTTGTAAAGGCGTTTTTCATAAGCCAAGGGACAAGGGGGAACAAATGGAGGTTATTACTTTCCTCTATTCCAAATAGCCCCCTGCTGTCTGAAAGAAATAGGCCTGGCAAAAAATGTCTTTATATCTCACATCCATACCTGACATTGTACCTTGGATTTTTTCGTCACCCACTGACAATATTTTTTTCCAAGCTTTTTTCTCAATTTTTCTACAGCTACACGCAGATGCTATCATCTAAATGTGTACATATAAAATCAGCCCATAACGTTAACACGTCAGCGGACTGAGTACTTTCAAGAACATGTATTTTCAAAGTCCTTGGATGTCTTTGCTGCAAACTTTGGATCCTGCCAACAAACCCATGCGTTTAAAGTGCGGTTTTCCTGACTAGCATGCAGGTGCTGTATTTCTGGGAATCAATGAGTGGGCAATATCAATAACTCCATCACACATATAGTGACACCTTTCACACACACACAAAAGTCACATACACAGTGCTTTATGTTACACAAGCATTGTATCAATAAGTCTCTCATTCGTACAATGATGCAAAGACGTTGTCACAGACACAGTATCAATAACTCAATATTTTCGGTGTCAGTCTCTTGTGCTGCGCCGTGCCCTCTGAGTGGCGGAGGAGGGAGCAGGCTGGCAGCAGAGGACAGGGAGGGACAGTCCCCGACAAGGCCGTCACACCCTTCAATACCTCCACCCTGCCTGTCATTAGCTTGTACAAGCTTGAACTCCTTGCTTGAGCTGCCGCCGTCAGCATTATCCCTCATACTTCCCTCCACCTAATTTCTACTTCACACACACCACCTCTTCTCAGCATTCTGCAGACTTCGCCTTAAAGCCGGTTGATCTCAGAGGATGACCTGCTTTGCGTCCTGCTTGTGACAGCCCCTGTGCTGTCCCTTTTCGTGGAGCGATGCGCCACCAGCTCTTGAGTATTGACCCAAGCTGTCACCCTGACCGGCACCCCTGACCCACCTTGGCGTCAGGGGATCCATGGCAGGGCAGCAGGTTCAAATGATTTTCCTCTAGCTTCTAGCATCCTGTTGCCCCACTGAGCTGATTGCTAATGACAACATTAGAAAAGGGCATAATGGGGATTCCACAAACAATTTGGACCTCAGATTTGCAAACCTAAATATCTGCAGAAGTTACAAAAGGGTGATGGATGCTTTGTTAGTGTTAGACTGTAAAGGTAAAACTGGGAGGAGAGACCAGGGTGCATTATGCCTGTAAATATTTGTTCATGAGAAACTTATTGAAAACTTGAAATACAAACAAAATGAAATTGAAACGTATTCAGCACATTCAGGTTTCCATGACGATTGAGGAGCTGACCACTAATAGCAACTTCTTTACTTTAAATCCAGACATTGGCTCCTGTGAAAAACTGCGGCACTGAGAGGATTAGTAAAATATACGCAGACAAATAAAAATCAGATTTGAATGAAACATTTGAAAAAAAAAAAAAGAAAATGCAGCAGATTCAACAAAGGAATGTTGTGTGTCCGCAGTCTTTCATCTTGCTCCTGGAGGATTAATGCTAATGTAAGTTTCTCTCTCAGTGCGACCAATAACATCCTGCCAAATGTCCTAAAACGATCCCCAGAGCAGCCCCGATGCTCCTCCATTACAGGCCTTATAATACCTGCCTAAGATATATGTATTTATATGGCAGGAAATAACATTAGAGTGAATTGCCATAACAACTTTATAAATCAGACAAGCACAGGGATGGCAGGTAGAAGAAAAGAAAAAGGGGAGAGAGGCAGTAATGCTGATGAGAGGTATCCGGTGTAGCATTCATCACCTCGATGCAGACGTGGACTGCCAGAAAATGGGATAAACCCTTTCTGGCCATATTTGGTGCAATCTTTCTCACCAAAACACATTTAAACAGAAGCTCAGAAGGAAGAAACGGCACCCATGAAGCTAGTGGTCCTACGGGTCATCTCGTTTCTTCATCTGCCTAGAAAAACAGCGCAGGTCTCACCATTAATCAAAAGTTACAAACAGACTTTGCCCTGTCATAAATCCCAGGCTTTTCCATTGATTGATTCCTATACACACATACTGTCTTATTACCATAATGTGTTCTTGTGGCAGAAATTCTGGTGGCAGGGGTGGTGGGGTTTGGGAAGGGGAGGGGGCTGCTGCAAAGCGAGCGGGAAGTAAATAACAAATGGCTCAGACCTCACCTCATCCGGAGTGATTTCAATCCAATGTTCCATCATAGCTAGTGGAGAGAGGCGAGTGTTTGGGGTTTGGGCTATCAATTACAGATATGTGTAGGCAGGCAGACACTATCATTTCGCTGATTGTCACCAGTCCACCGCAGTGACATCAGGAAGTGATTCATCAGTCTATTTCCTGTGACACCCAGAGAAAGATGACACGCAAGAGCCTGTGAAATTATGGGGGATCTTGAAAGGAGGACTCTTTAACATGCTTAGAGGGCAAACACATTTTAATAGTTTATTAATTTTAGCCTAAGTCTGGATGTTGATGAAATCGTCTGTGTGTGTCCGAATATGTTCAGTGGGGCAACTCTGAAACGTTGATACATTCACAGTACTTTTGTCAGGCATTCAAAGAACGATGTTACATATGTAATGACGATTATCATTATTTTCGCAGTGTTATGGCAACAAATTTGCAGTTAAAGCCCAACTAAATGACTAAGAGCAGACAGAGGCGGAGGATATGAAGGACATTTTAGAGGACACATTACAGTTTCTCTTTAAATGAAGAAATTAACCATTACTTTATTTTTTACTGGCTACACAGATACAACGGAAACTAAAGTAGATGTTGTCCTGAGCCTCAACTCTCACAGGTCATCCTTCCTCGGAGATTCATACCAAGCTGGCAGTAAGCACAGATGATGCCAGCAGGCCAAACTTTATTCCTCCCCATTACAATTGCGTCTCTGTGCGGTGACTCTATCAATCTGCTGGTGGCTGGGAAGATTGCCTAATCCGGTAGCCAGGGGACTCTTATCATCAGTCTCTTCCCTGTGCGTGTGCGTGTGTGTGTGTGTGGGGGGGGGCACAGCCTTATTGGTGTGAGGTGTATGTACTGCTCCTCTGCTTAACATTATCGCCCTCATTTGTAAACACGGTCATTCATCAAGCACTGGCCCCCCACTTATCCAAACAGATGAAGAAGGTGTATGTTCTTATAATTTGCTCTCATCTCAGAGAGACGGAATAATAATCTCTCCCTGATGTACAGTTGCTCCTCTCCTCCTCCTCCTTCCAGTCCTTTTCATTGTCTCTCTTATGGATAGTGTATTAATGAAGCGGCCTAATTTGACACCCTGGCGCCCCGTAATGGATTAAAACGCAACAGTGCCATTCGTCTGGCAGCCACAAATAAAGCATGCAGTATAAAAATTGTAATTCATACCTGTAAATAGAGCCATGGTGCCACCTCTTGCCTTTGTGATAATAATCTTAACCTGCTGATGTGTTGCAGATTAAAAAAATCTCACTGTGTGCTTGTACTGAATGTGTGTGTCTTTGAATTCCTGCTTGTGCTGCCAATAATATCTGAAAGAATGAACTTCCACCATTTATGTAAAACTGTGCAAATGTTCTTGTTTTGTACTCGGCGGGTAGATGATTTCATGGGGGTTTATTAAACACCTGCAGCACATGCATATATGCTTTTTTCGATGCATTTATACTTTGCATAGAGTTGTAATATGTTTTTTCTTTATCGACTTTTCACTTTTGTATTCTTATATTTAAATCTCCAGTAATAGCATTTTTATTCACATATTATGGGCTCATTACAGATGTGTGTTTCAGCAAAGCGCAAACACAGCTTAAGTTTATAAATTTATACATTGCTAAATCATCATCATCATCTTCCAGCCTTCCTCTTTAGCAGCAGGTGTCTTGACTTATAAAGAACAACTATTCTTTGTAAGCTTCTCAGACACTTTCAGCACTTTAGTCACGCTCTACAAGGAGCTTTTGTCCTCCCTACCGATAAGAGCCAGGCCGCCATGCTCTCAACTTTGTCTGTTGCCCAAACACGGTTGACACGCTGGGATAGTCATCTCTAACAACTTTATGAATAGACATATGACACGTGGCAAGCTGCATGGGAAACAGTCAGTAAGCTATAAGAGATGTTGTTGCCATCTGTTCAGGCTCCTACAGACTGTTTCTGCAGAGATTTAGACTGTTATCTCTCAGGACATATTTCTCTGTGGTAAACTGCAGCTTCCTTAATGGAAAGATGTGTTACTTTGCATATTGCGTTGTTTTCTTTTTTGTTTGTTTTGTTTTCTTTTGTATTTGGTGGCATGTTCTTATGGTGGTTTACAGTATTACAGTGTTTTTTCAGCCTACTCATAAATCTGATCACATATTTATTATCTTGTGATGAAGCTGCTTACATCAGTAAATGAATTACTCTTTGTTACATTTGTTCAATTGACGTCTTCATGAAATCTGCTGAGTAGAAAGTATTTTCTAATTTTATGCACTGTGGCTACAAAATAAACCTAATCCACTCGACAGCATTACGGTGGACTATTGTATTCAGAAGGGGATCTCTTGGATAAGCACTCGTACAAAGACGGTCTATCCCAACCGATGCTTTCTGAATAGCAAACATCTCACTGCCTCTATTTGCAATGTAGATGTGCGTGTGTGTTCTCACTCTCTATTGAATTGTTTTCTTAATCGTTTCCTTTGTGCCAAGTAGTAAAGAAAACAGATTGTGTCTGAAGAGCCCTGTAGTGCCAGTGACCCCTGGTCACGACAGCAACATTAGGACTGCCAGAACAGCAGATAAAGAGCCAGACAGGTCAACTGCTCTGTCCTGTTGCAATTGCTAGCACCAATATTTTCTTAAAGGGAGACAAATTTGGAATTGTGTATGGACTTTGTAAAGAGGAAGAGACCTCACATAGTTGAGTTAATTTTAACGACGTGGCCCTGTCTTGGTGTCCCATAGATATTATCGAGTTGATGCCCATATTTAACCCAATATTCCTTTTGTTTGAGAAAGGACAACTGCACTTTCTCAGCTTATAAATGTACCAACTGCAGTAATGTTCAAAAGAACAAAACACTGTATGATTAGGAAGAAACCTAATTGCCTTTCAAACCTCTGTGGCATGTTCTATTCATTAATCTGAAAGTGGTTCCAAATCTTGAGGATAATGAAAATATCTTTTATAAATATGTATGCAGTGAAGTCACAACATAATAAGGGGCCTGGTGAAAAACAGGAGGCAGCATGGTGGCTGAAGGATGAGACGCAGGCCCTGCAGAAAAGAATGTTCCCTGAGCAGAAATTGGTTTAATTAATAGGACATTTTACATAATGATTACAGTGTAATTGCACCGACTATCAGAGTGTCATTAAATATATCCTTGCTCCTTTACAACACCCTCCAGCTAAAAATAATGAGTTACATTGGAAATCACTATGCAACAGGTTCATAAATAACATTTAAGCCCATACAAGGCAAGTACTTATAAATAATAAATATTTGCCTTTTGTAATTGAAGAAAAAATGACTGCCTCTTTTTTTCCGCCAATGCACGCGGCTTTGTCCTGTTGTCGCTGCGGAAAGGAGATTTTTCCCATTTTTTCCCCTCTTGTAAGTGCTGAATAATTTATTAGCCGGCTAATAGTCAACACTGTCAATCCCTGGTGGTTAAAATATACCTGTGTCCAGATAAATGCAGCAGCAGGCTGCGAAGTGATTATTCCCTGCTTCTAGATATTTTGTTGGATGCGGTCCCTGTATACACTGCAGTAAATCACCAAATTCCAATTACCTTCCTCCATAAAACAAGGCTCGTATTCAAATCAGGCCCAAAAGAGAGACAGAGATGGGGACAAGCGAGCCCATGCCTGGGGTGCTGACTGAACGCGCGCATGCATGAGTGTCTCTGTCTGTGTGGAGGGGTCGGAGGGTGGAATTTGTTTCTTTATATAATGCTTATTTCGTTTTACAAGTGCTACTGCTCTACTATCCCTGCAATAGCACTTTCATGCTAGCTGAGTTTTTATTGGCTTAAAAGTTGGCTACTGGTGTATTTTCATTAGTCTTGCTTCTACACAAGAGGCAGAAGTTTCTCTTGAATATCGTCCAAAACAGGATGAAAGAGTTTTGCCATGATCAAGTGCCATGATTGCAGAATTACCAAAGCGGTGGTAATTGTTCTCAGGGGATTGTTGTGCTGTAAGTGGATCTATCAATCATTTTTATGTATTGGAGCTTGGAGGCGGACGTTGGAGGCCCTGTTTAAGTCCTTGCTACTGTTGGATGATTATCTTTCATCTTTAAAAAGTCAGCCTTGTAGGAATTATGAAAAATTGCTTTGAAGGAATATGTTTTTCAGTTTTAAAGCAGCAAAACAAACTCAGCCAAATTATAAAACTTTAAGTTATATAAAGATATATAAAGCATTTTGAAAGCATATTTTATTGTTCAGACAGTGCTGTCTTAGTTTATTGTTAGTAGCTCATCCTATGGATTTCATGTCTCTGCATCGGATTATTAGTGGAGCAATTTCATGCTAATTTCCCAGTTATGAAATCTAATTCTAAATAATACAAGTTCATTACATTTGTACGTAAGCTACATCCATAACCTCATCTGTGTACAGTTGTGCAGCTTCTGTCTTCAGCATGTGTGTGAAATTCTTGTTGCACTTTCTTACACATCTTCCACATTCAGCAACTTTCTCCGTAGTCTCCTCTTTTAGTGTTTTATTGTATTCCACATAATCCTGTTCTTCCTTTCATTGAAACCAAAGGTTTGATGAATGTCCACTCAAGTATCATAATCACGCATGCAGATTCCCCTTTAACACGATTCACTTTTCATCGGGTGCTTGGTACGGTAGTGAATAAAAAACACTCAGGATGCTCTCATTGCTGCTCTCCTAGCCCTTTGCGTATTAAATACCCCATTTCCATCTCACACATACACACACGGCCAACTGTCTCCTCTTCATACCTATATTCCAGCAGCAGACACCATCAATGTATTGCATTTATGCAGAATGCATCAATAACCACAAAAACTAAGAGGCCTTGTCAGGCACTGGGAGTTGTCACAGGCGCGGGCAAACGATCCTGTGCGGTGCTCATCTGAGCAGCAATCAGCCCATAATCTGAGTATACATCAGGCCTCTGTGACATGGAAATTTCCTGCTCCTCCGCTCTCATTTCCAGAGGCAGTAATCACAGGGAGAGGCACTCAACCTCACCAAAATGTATAAATAATTTTCATTCAAACATATTAACAGTCAAAATACCGGAATCCATCATGGCGGCGCGAGGAGCTTCTTAAGAAGCAATCAGGGCCACTGCATGTGTTCTTTGTCTTTGGCAGCTGAGAGACAAGGCGCAGATTACTTGTGCGAGCCCTGTTTTGCATAATGGCCTACCCCCTTAGTGTTTTTAACTTTCCTGTCTATCCATTACGCTTTCCAAGCTCCGTTTCCTGCTTTTCTTTAATATAACGCTTCCTTGGGAAGAAAATCCAAGCGAGGACCTTCAAGACCATCTCATTCAGGCAGGCACGTGGGGCTCTATCCATCTTCCTCAGCTGGCAGACACGTTTATGTTCCATGGACAGGTTATGTACCGCCATCTTAAAGAGCAAAAACTTGCCCTTTTTACCTCATTGGGAAAAAGGTATTTTGGAGACAAGTTGGCAGCTTTTAAGGTTGCTGGGCCAGAAATATTCCAAATGACCATGAATGCTCATATTGTATGTTGCTTGCCATCAAATATGTCAATAGATGATATTGAACAGTAACCCCTTGTGCTGCTGTGTCAGATGTTCAATGCATTTATTTGCCAAGATGTAAAATGGCACAAACGAGGCATAACGCTATCTCATTAAAGCACAGCAAAATATCCCTTTTTTCATGCCGAAGGAGAAAGAGGATGTTAGCGCTATTCACAGGAGGTGAAAATTAAGGCAGGTTGAGCTTGGAAGCCACTCGAGCTTGACAGGACATGGGCTGCAGTTTTATGTCACATCGTTTGTCTGCAATTTATATTTTCTATGACCGCATTGTCTCTTCCAAGAACCTCTGGAAAATACACAGGCTATAAAAAACAGCCACCTTTTGTCTGCAATGTACCCTACAAATGCTAATGTTTTTGTAACCGTTGCAGTCACATAACGAACCACAAACACCCTTTTGTAATATATTTCATCCTAATATTGGTTAAATGTATTTTCCTGAGCAGCAGATGTGGGGTCAGTGAAGGTGGAAACCTTAGCTAGTAAATGAAACCTTCTGAAAACGGCGTAAAGCCAGTGAGGGGTGCCGACATTGTCGACGATAAAGCACAGTGAGGGAAGGCAAACACCCATGGATCACAACCCTTTTCATTACAGTAGGAAGAGGATCCATACTTTCAATTTCTCTCCATCAGCTTTGAACATTGAAACCCAAACTTTTATGTAAAGTTCTATAATAAAAAGAATAATAATGGTTCTTTGTGCGCTTACTGATTAATGTATTGTATCCGACTGTCGCTCTGTAAAGACAGAGATCATGTACTTTCAAAATTCATTTTAAGTTAGAATTAAACAGATGAATAACTGTAATATAGTAGCACACAGTGATGGACAAGCATCAACACAGCAGCTGCTTGTAAATTATACTCATTTGCTAATTTCTTTATTCTACTGCACACTAAGTAGAAATGCTAGTACCATGTAAAGTATTTAAGGTGCTGTTAAACTGCAAATCATCATGGCAAGTTGAAGATGATTTCAATTGCCGTGAAGTTTTTTTGCTGCTCTTCCACTTCTTTCCTCTCCCTCTTTTCTCTCTCTGGCCCCATAGACTAAGGGCAGCAAGGAATTATAGCTCAGTGAAGTGCAGTGGCAAAGCCCCAGAGATTCATAGACAGTCTCGATGATAAAGTCCAGTCTGGGAGAATCGCTACTAGTGCAATAACAGCGAGAGAGGGTCACAATAAAGTTTAGTTTAATGACAAGAACAAATAACTTTAACATTTGGCTGGAGCGCTGAACCCCTTCTAGGAGATCGCATCTGATAGATCAGCGGGCAACTGGCCGTGACTGCTGGGCGATTGTGCTCGCCTCTCCAGCACTAGTGATGCAAGCGGGGTCTCATGGCAGGTGTCCGTTTTATAGAGTTATTCAGTTGGAAACGCTGGACACTGGCTCAGACGCAGGACGGGGCGGAGAAGGCTGGCTAGGTTATTGTTACTGCACAGCTGACATCTTCCACGCTCCTCTCTGTGCCGCTTGCCTCTGAATATCCAACAGCGTGAGGTCAATTCTAGGCTACTGCTGCAGAGCTTGGACACAGTCGAAAATATCATCAGCTACTAACAGCTGAAATGGAAATAGAAAATTAGAACAGGTTAAAACAAACAACTACAATGGTAGATTCTTAAAGTTGCTGTTTTGTCTTACATCAACACGTTGGCAGCATATGCTGGTGTTGTTAACAGCGTGGTGCACCGATGAGAAAAACCTATGGATCATAACAATATTCAATTTGCGGCCACAGCCCACTGTGACAGCCTGCTTAGTGCCAGTGAGTGATGAGAGCTGATGGCCCTGAGGTGTTGCTGATGGCTGCACGGGTCTGCTGGGCAGCTGCTGGTCTGTAGCTGGATCAGGGAATTCAGACTGGCAGCCATATTGTCAAAAGCAGCAGGACAGACAGGCCAAGAGGCGACAAATAATGAAAGATAAATGCAGTGCAGGGGATGATTTTCTCACACCTAAGCTAAGGTGCTAGATTGCAAGATTAAACAGTCAAGTTTAACATTTAATAGAAACCTCATACTTCACTTAACAGACTAACCTGAACACTTTCCTTATGATAAGTCTCAATATTTGCGCTCATCCATCCCAGAAACCTCCCGTTCGTTATTTGTTGCCACATTTCAAGTTTACACGGCCTAAAAACATTCATGTCGGCCATTGTTGAATGTAGGCCTCATGTGCAGATCCGTTTGAAGGGCCATTATCCAAAAAGAATGTGGGGGACAGAGTGAAGACAGGCTGGTGACAAATGATCAACTAGATAATAGGATGTAAGACACGCTTACCATGCTAACAACACGGCGCACAGGACGGACGCGCCCCCCGTTGAAAACAAACAATGTGCTTCCAATCTATCATCGTTGATCGTGTCATCATTACCCCTCAATGGCCGCGCGGACATCAGCATGACAATGCGACATGCAGGGGCCGCATTAGTACGACCGATTATTATCGCAGAGAATGTGGCACGAATCTCTTATGGAGCATTATAGTCGGTGTGGAGAGTAGCAAACAAACAGATTTATGTCGTGGTCTCTCGGAGCAGGCAGCTTGGCTGAGCTGAGGTCGTGTGTATATTTGTGTGTTGGAAAGCTTTGCAGGTGAAATGTTGTGCTAATTCTGTACAGGTTGGGCTAATGTCGAGCCCCCGGGTCCTGTTTTGCTGGCAAGCTGATTGGTGATTAGAGATATAATTAAGAGCAGCTTTGACACAGACACTAACCTCCCCCTCCGCACACACACACACACATAAATATACACACTTACACTGCCCCAGCCACCCAACCCGCAAAGCCCTCTAGGCCACTTCCCATCACTGTTTATGGTGCTTCCTCCATTATCTGACAACAAAAGGAGTCCTTAACACACGAAACTCCAGCCAGCTGTGTGCCTGACATGGTTGGGAATACACAGCCCCTCTCCAGCGACAATAAAAAGAAACTTGAGTTTAAACAAAAAAAGTTACACCATATTTGCTCAGACTAACTATGATGAAAGGCAATGAAGACAAGGGCTCCTCATGTAGGTATCAATATAAATATTACTGGAAGGTCAATTAATATGTAAATTAACTCCTCCATTTAATTAGCTATTTAACTATTTTCCAAGGCATGGACATATTAAATCATGCTTAAAGACCCCTCTAACTAGCCTCCTGACAATAGTGCCAGGGAGTCGTGGGCTCATAAACTACCGGCTTGACCTATAAAGAGCCCCGAGTCTGCTAATTCCATCTCAGCCTAATTTTATGACTTGCATAAAATAACCATAGTGCAGCTTTGTAGCTGTAAAGAGGATATGGGTAATAAAAAGGAGCCGGGGAAAGCATCAGAAATCTCCTCTTCACTAGTGTCCTCATTTATTATTCTATTATTCTTTGCAGGGTACCGGGCTCATGTGAAAGACAAATGACCTTATTATATTAAATAATTTGTGAGGATATTAACCGTTAATCACACATAAACAGCATTTAAAAGGTATTGATTTTCCAGTGCTCTCAACAGCTTGTTAAATTTATGTCCAATAACATGATAATAGATAATCAGGTGAATGATACTCATTTGTAGGGGACAAAGGAAACGGGCATTACTGACCCCAACACCACCATTTCTGTCTGTACCTCCCTTTCGCAAGCTTCTAACAGGTATTTATATAGATATTTGACCTTGAACACTTCTTACGACAGGTCAACAGCTACAGTATTCACAATATTGACAATCACAAGCTGAGATAAGGTCACTTTTAAAAATACTACATATAATGTAACGTGTCTTAGCCAGCCAACGATGACCTTTCTGTGTAGTTTTATCAGCGCCAGCAAACTTTGGGTGGGAAGTTCATAAGTGTTTCTTTGTTTCTGACACAGTAACACTTCATCAGAGGCGTCACTTTCTACATGGCATTGTTGACAGCTGTCTTCTGATCTACATGATTACTTTTTGATGCAGCTTTCCCCTCCTCAATGTGTGTGTGTGTGTGTGTGTGAGAGAGAGAGAGAGAACGGGGATTGTGTGTGTGATTTCTATGTCTCTCCTTATCGCCCGCAGATACCATTTAGTTTTGAAAAGTTCTCCAAGTTGCTGTTGGGGAAGCTGACTTGCCACAATAATAAATTTGCAGCAGGTAGCAGAGAATAGCGAGTGGCATGCAAATCCGTCTTGGTGTCCCTCTGGGGGCCTGCTGCTCACTGTGGGAGAAAATGAAGCCATGCGGCTCCGAACACTGTCTCTCTTTCTCTCCTGAGCCTAAAGTTAATTTCAGCGGAGAGCAAAATAGGGTGTCGACTGGTCTCTTTTCTCCAGCCATGTAGAGACACCGGGCTTGTTCCAGAGATGGATATGTGAGAGGATAGACTCACACTACCTACCTGACACTGGCCCTCTTGATTCATTATGACAGGCCAATCTTTTATTAGCCTGGGCTTCGTATTCAAACCCTATCAAAAAAGTGAGGCTGAATTTTCTCTGGATGAATGCAGCAGATTTATTATGTAGAACGTTACCCACGACCCCCCATGTGGAGGCAGGTAATTATTACCCTCATGTTTTTGACACTTCTGATTAGCATTGATACCATGTTAACTGCAACACATGGATTGACATGTATAACCACACGCAGCCACAGTGCTCGGTTCCAAGCGGTTATTTTAAAACAGATATGTTTGGTCGGGTTCTCCCTCCCAAATACAGGAATGGGAGCAGAAACATCCAGTTTTACTATTACTAGCAGGTTTCAGGACAGTAAATGAATACAAGGGTGAACGGTAGAGTAATTCAATTACTGTGTGGCAGTGCAGGCCAAATTTTATAGTCTGCTCTCTACTCTGTGAGCACGGCCACAGCTAAATGAACAAGGCAGGCAGTGGTCATCTCCCCCTGTTGTTAGAAGATACGGTAGCTGTTAGGCTGCCTCAGTAATAATATGAACCAGGCCCTGGGTTCCTAGAGTATTTATGAGGCATATTATTATATTATAATTTGGTGAAAGGTTTCCGTTTTTATAAAGCACGAGCCCCAACAATGGGTGTTTGATTGTATTTAGAAATGCTTAACACATCTTTAAATTTGGATCTATACTAAATGGAATTTAATTTATGAAACAATTACAGCTGCAGTTATTGTTTAGTACAGTGATCTGTGGCTTTCATTTTACCGATGTTATTTTAATAACCAAACAAATAATTGATTAAAAAAACAATGTCAAAGTATGTATTTGTACGTGTAGCAGTACTGTATAAGCATTGTTGGTGCAGCAACGCTATTTTACATATATTTTGTATGTATCACAGAACAGAAAGCTTAACGTAAACTGATTTTGAATCAGATGTATTTCCTTCCTGACTGGGCCTTTGCATTGCTTAAGGCTGTCTCTGCACTTGTTGTCTGTCCACAGATGCCAGTAATGTCTGCAGTCCGTTTTCAGCGCTATTGCCTTTCAAAAGCAATGTTTCTGTAAAATGGCTTCAGTCTCTGTATGACGGGGATCTGGCCAGCCAGAGTATCAAGCCTTGTGAGGTTGGGCTGTGACGGTGTTGGTGGATGGATGCGCTCTGGTGTTGGGCAAGAGGGGTAAACTGTATTGATCCTGATCCAGTCTCATTTTTGTAAGCAGACGGCATTTCACGCTGTGTTTGGGTACCTTTTTGATGGCCCCTGACAGCCTCTGCTGAGTGCTGTCGGAGACTATTTGACAGGCTGGAAACGGGTGGGAGGAGGAGGTGAAGGTATGGGAAGAAGTAGGAGGAGGCGAGGGGAGAGCCGTTCAGCGCTGGCTAGTGACAATTGCCTCAACCTTAGAATCAATTTGCTCTGTTTACAGACCATTTCACAGCCCTTTACCTGTAACATCACTTGTGTCAGTCCCATTAATACCCCCAGATAAATAATGGTTGAATTAGCATAGACCTAATGGCTAAAGCAAGACCCTAAACTGTAAACACATAGCAAATGTCAGCATGTTCTCTTCACTAAGCAGATTAACAGTCATTAACGAACCTGCTTGGCAGGTATAAAGTTAAAGACAGTTCCAAACAGCTTCTCCCAACCTCCTTTTCACCATGGTAATAGAAGGGCCATGGAGACGCAAATGTTAGTAACCAGCCGGCCAGCGTAGCCTTCTCCTGGTTCATCTTCAGTCCGCCAGCATTTTCAGCACTAAAAGTAAACTGTTGTGGCCGTTTTATCTCCATCTAGCAGAGTCATGTCTTGTTGTTGTCAACGTCTGGCAGTTTTTGGTTCAGCTCTTGTTAGAACTCAACATCTTGATATTTGCTCTAAAATTGCACACAGTTGTTGTAAGGGCCAGAGATCACTGATACCACTGAGTCCTGCTTAAAAATCAAAAAATGTCTTTATTTTTATCGAATATGTGACATTTTCAACGAAATTAATTGTTTTTTTTCTGGTTTCAAAATTAACAAAGAAATTAACAAAAATAAATAAAAGTAACTGAATACGTTTAATAATTAACCCTACAAAATAAGCGTAAGATCACACAAACCACAAACCATTTACTTCCTTCCAAATTGTATTGGTCCTGTATTTGTCCTATCGCACTGCACATATTATAAACAGATACAGTGCATATAACAGAATAAAAATAATATTTGTTGAATTAAACACCTTCTGACAAATCATGACAAAATGTGATCGGTGATAAATAAACTGCACAACTTGCAGCGAACTTTGTTTTCACAC
Organism: Macropodus opercularis; assembly: GCA_030770545.1. Lineage (NCBI taxonomy): Eukaryota > Metazoa > Chordata > Actinopteri > Anabantiformes > Osphronemidae > Macropodus > Macropodus opercularis. The sequence continues at coordinate 8,069,094 of CM061092.1, forward strand.
AGTGTTCATACGTGTGCTGTATGTTGAGCATTTAGCCCATGGTCATCACATCAAAACTGAAATACGACAGTATAAGTGTTAAGTAAAGGCCTTGAAAGCATTGTGTCAGAACTGCAGCAATAAGCAAGGCCAACAACTCAGAAACGCGTCATCTTGAATGACCTTCAAGACCTGTTTGCCATGTCCTGGCCGGATTGGTTCTCCTGTTTGTGGAAAGTTCCTCTGATATCAAAAGAATTTTCAGATTTTAGAACTAAAAACAAATGACTGATTGTAGTTTTATTTTCCTAAATCTTCTCTACAGTTCTTCCTTGTATAGATTTATATACTGTATATATTCCATATAAGGTGTTCAGTGCTCACCATGATCTATCTAGAAGTGACTCTCAAATATCTACTGTATATTAATTTAACCCAAAGCGGATAAATCAGCCCTTGAGAATTTACACTGTTATGTGTGGACAACAGCATTTAACGTGCAGCCATAATACAACACGGAGTCAAAACAAAACTGTTGCGTTCATTTTGAATAAGTCAATGTTTGCTAGACGTCTTGGGTGAAACAGGCTTTTTGTTGACTGTGTGTTTGTTGTCTTGAATTTAGAGCTTGCATAAATAGAGACTAGGTGTTTTATCTGGAGAGATCTTTCGCCATCTTCTCTCACGTTGCACCACCATAACAAAATTAGTCCCTGCCTGTTGGGGAACTCACCAACAGGCCTCACCTCACGTCTGGATCAGAATGCAGCCCACCGTCTTAGCTCAGTTCAGCTTTGCGGTCGGCCCACAGTGATAAGTCACCTGGCCAGCCAGTATTGATTGGGGGTCCTCGAGGCTTATACCAAGGCAAGGAGGGAGGTGACTGATTGTGTTTTACAGAGAACATTATCACTCCACTCAACGCAGGCGGGCCGACAGAAATTCCTCGGCCAAGAAATGGAGACGACCACCCGGGCTGGGAGTATATGACTTGACTCAACGAAGCGCTAAGTCCAATTTGAAAGCCAAATTGTGAGGCTAAGAACAAAAGAGAAAAAGAGAAATGGCTACAGTTTGTCCGGTGATTTTTCTTACTTTAACATTGACCAGTCCATATAAACTACTTTCTACCTCTACTGCATTGTCTATGAATTCATAAAAGCACAACAAATCGCCTTCTTCTGTCCATATTTTGTGAGTTCCACCTTTCTTTTATTGAGTCAAATGGATCTAGGTGATGACTTTGTCAAAGTCAAGTGAAGCTCTGCATGTGCAACAGTGAATTGATATTTCTATGTTGTTTGGAATTTTAAATAACCATTTGTCTTAGTTGTTTTTTTTTTTTATAAAGAAGATTTTTGCCACAGCAGATTAAATGTGGATCAGAGTGAGACCAGCTCCCACAACAGCGATGAGTGTGACTGATAAAAACTACTTTGGGGTGGTCCTGTTTAGTTTTATCCCATCTTTTGAGTTTTATCCTCTCCTCTCTTCTCCTCTTTTTCTTTTCAGCAGTTTTTGCCTAAACAAAGCTTGCACTATCCCAGAGTAATCAAGCAAGAGCATCAGGATCTAATAGACTCGCGCAAGCTCCCTCATCAGCCAGGTGCAATCTGAGGCTGTTGCCGCTTAACAAGGAATTAAACATTTTTCCATGCTGCTGCCAGCACTTTAATTGATTGATGCTAAAAGTTTGGAAAATAAAAGCCTGGTGCGTCAAGCGCGGCGCTGCTTTCCAGGCCCTACCGGACCCCACAAAGAGGGGAGTCCTGGATTAGAAGTGGCAGCTCGCATTTTCAGCATCAGCCGGCCCTGTCATCCTGGCCCAGCCAGAATGCTTGTAGGCGTGAGTGTGTGCGTGCCGTGTGTGCATGCCACTTCACATGGAGAGCAGCGGCTGAAAGACACATGTACTCGAAATAAGGGAATCAATAGAACACTTAATGAACAATTAGGAGAACAGCTGTAGGCCTGTCAGACACCCATCTGTACACAGAGCTGCTCGGAGAGAGTGAGGCCTAGCTACAGCTCTGAGGCTGTCGCTCCAGGACATGTGCCACCCCCCACCCTCCCTTTGGCCTATCTACATCCATTTACACCCTGCTCCCTCCCTCTCTCTAACCTGCTAGAGCCAGGGCCAATTTAGCCAACCAGACCTCCATCTCCTTCCATCCCTCAGCTCACATTAGTAGGAGAGGCTGCTAAAGATATGGAAATCATGCAGGACATCCTTCAGGCTTGTATTAGGGAGGGGGATCGATAAATTTGACAATCCATGGCATTTAATTAAAATGGCTGCCGGAAGCTAGGCAGTTTGTTTTTCTGTGTGGGACCCAGCCCGGCATTTATTGCTCAAATGAATACATAAGTGTATTCATAAGCACCCAGTACATTAAATCCACCTCACTCTTTGAGATGGGTTGGAGGGTCTTTTAACTTTCAGTGCTGAGCAAGATGAAATTAATATCTCCACCTCTCCCCCCAGTGACTTTTAACGTATTCTTGATGCATAAAGAGATATCCTTCTCAACAAAGGTGCTGACAAATGAATGTCGACCACAGCCGGCTCTCCTGATTTGCCTGTCTGTGACAGTGGTGACCTTATATGCCAGTCAGGACAAAAAATAGTCAACAGTAAACGTACACTGACAGCGGTGTTGAATAGATAGGTTCAGCCTTCGTCTGGGCGTCTGACGTTTTTACGTGTAGATCAGCAAGCTATGACTGACAGCTACTATGGTTAACGAAGCCCAGGGATGTGAGAGCAGCGTCAGAGGATGGGCACAGTCTGATAATTGACCTTGTACAGCCTCTCAGTCGTTCTTTATTAAAACTTCATTTAAAGAAGAACAACCCCGGGTGGGTGCTGCTGAAGACTCTTTATCTCTTGTTCCCTCTGCAGCCATAATGGATTACATAGGAATCCATTATGCATTTCACACAAGGAAGAAGTAGGGCCCAAGACCTGCTTAAAAATATATTTTTAGTACTGAAAATTAATGTGTTCACACAAGCCAGTGAATCATTTTAAATGTTCTTTTTTAGTATATTAGGTATATGTGTTGAAAAGACCTATATTTCAATGGGGCCGTGGGCACAGCAGTGTGAGAGTAATAGGCGTGCTAATTTATTCATGATTTTAGCTGTGTCGCTCTGTGTTTTGTCTTGCAGTTGTTTTGTTGTTTAATAGATCTGTGCATCTCGCTTGCACGTGCTTTCTCTTTTAATTAGCACATGTGCTGCTTTAACTCACTGACACATTTGTCTACTCCTAAAGCTACTTTCCACATCTTTGCAACCACCAGCCCTACAGAATATATTTAGGTCAAGGTCTTTTTATCTGGTATCACCAGTCGAAATATGTGCTTTGAATGAGTTTTGTGTGGACCAATCAAAAGAAAACGTGCATAGTGAATGTCACTCTGCAAAACAGCAGAGCTAACAGTTTATTAGTTGAGGTGCTGATAATCATGCTAGTGTTGAACTACTTTCCATTTCTGTCTCTGTCGCACACTCCAAAGCACATTCTCATAAGCCAGCTCAGCAGACTGCAGCTTTAATATTTGCCTTGGACAATGGTCCACTCATTGTCCACTCAAGAGTCTCAAAATACAGAAAGATTATCACGTGTATAATTTTTTACACTTTTAATTTCTCAGGTATTAAAAGGTTAGATTGCACCATTAGGTTGACTGTGTGCACAGGTGCTGATTAAGTTGATTCACTGAGGCAATTACAGCCAGATCCCCTTTAATTACTGTAGGTTTTATTGCAACTGCATGATAATGGTGCACAGGGCCTGCAGGAGTTTTTGATGGAGATGAGATTGCAAAGTATCACACACAGACACAAAGCTGCAGGACAGAGGAGATACTTCACACCGAGTGAGGAAAAACTCACATGGCTTTCCATCACTCCTTCTCTTTTTTATTTATCTCTCCCTGGCATGCACTCTCACAATCACACACATTCTGAGCAGATGGGAATACTAACTTTACAAAACTTACAGGCCACATCATTGCAGAGACTGATGTTAGTTAAGATTCAAGAGGCAGGTAAAGGTAAAGCTGAGCGCATGTGTGTTTTATACACTCCCACTCCTGAGTTCACACACACACACACACACACACACATCCGTTTTACCTCCAATGCGCTTGCCGCCCTTCTCAACACAGGCATGCAATAAGAAACAAGTCGACAGCTACACAGCAGGTAATATCCCCTGCCTTCAACCTCTGTGCCTGTTTCGGATGCATCTGGTTAGTAAAAGCTGACAGAGGGTCGGCCATGCCTCAGAGGACAGCAGAATGAGGAATTTCGTCGTTCCTTCACATCACCCCTGAGATGCAGGAAACGCACACGCTTACACAAGTGCTCCCACCCCCAACGCACACACACAAACCCCAACATTCCCTGTCACCTGGAATGGAAATTGAACGTGGCACATACATCCTTTATCTAAATGTTAACTCCGGTGCCCTTCTTGTTGTCACAGGCGGGCGAGGTTAGCCAACACTAGGTGAGCTTTGCTTTGGGCTGGTGCCATGGTACACCCCTCTCAGTGGCCAGAGGAAGGAGTACAATACAATAATAGGAAGGTTTCCCCCTTATGTCTGCTTTGTTACACTAATACAAGTAAGTGGGTCAGTGGCTTCATGGTTTGCTCATGTAGTTACCAGGTCACATTAAATTGAAATAAACTGTCAGAATAGACAAGCACTCTCTCTCTATCATTTCTGACATAGTTTGTGTTTTGCCAGTGTCTGTGGAGATTCTCATTCATCCAGGTGAAGTTGTCTGAAAGTTGAGTCATTGCAACTGGACTTCTTCTATTTCGTATGTTTTGCCAGTGTTTTTGTCACTACTGGTATCATGAGGCAGAACCAGCAGCCTTTAGGTTGCACAGGTAGAACAGTTACGTCCAGATGGCACAGCTATACGTGTTTTGCTTCCCATGTTGTTCATTGTTTCGTTAGGTTTACGGGAAATTATTTGATCATCATTAATACAACTTTTGATCCATAAAATGTCGAGCGAAGGCAGGCATGTCAGCAATCTGAGTTTGTGAGAAAAAAAGTTGCGGAACCTTTGACCTGGAATGCACTGTCGGTCATGTTCACCGGGGGAGCACCTAAAAGCTCCTCTCCCCTGTGGTGCTGATTAATCACAGCATTATGACATGTGTCTGGCTTCAGCCCAGAGGAGATGCGCGAGGCATGCAGTGTCTCAGCACTTCTCCAGGAGGATACATTGGTGGTGAGGGGGAAGGAGGAGATGGGTGGAGACAAGTGGACAGTTGCACGGACGGACTTGAGACTCTGAATGCAGTCTGATGCAGCACAGGCAGTATTTACGCTCTGACGGGTGCAGGATCCTGGAGCCGGATATATTTAGCCGCCTAGAGATATCACGCTGAGATGAGATTTCAAAGTGAAGTACCTGTTTGAAGATGCATGGCATTCCACAAGGGTGGGCAAGGGCTACTGGGTATAAATCTAGCTCCCCTGCACCTGGTGTGAAGACGGAGGCTGTATGACACCTAAGATTTAGAATGACTTGCACACAGGCCGTACATGTGTAAACTACACACTCATCCGCATAAATTTACACACTGCTTATGAATGGAGAAGACCATGTTTAAGATCCACACGGCTCCACACAGTGCATATTACATTCCCCCCGTGTCTTTCCCTTTTTGTTAAATCTAATTCTGCTAGATGTTCTCACTGTCATCCATCATGGTATTAGCTGGAGGAGATCCCGGGAACCAGAGGGTGATAGGGAATGGAAGAAAACCTTTGTGGTGAATCACAGTCATCTTCTTCAGCACAGTTAAAGGCCCCAATTTGACATAAAAAGATAGTTGTTACACATTTTAACATGTGCTGCTAGGGCATTGAAAACAATTGCTCAATGTTATTGCCTATTTTCCAGGTATATGCAAAACATTAGATTTTCAGGCGACTATATTCTTTTGTGTTTTTACTAAATCAACACTGCGTTGACAAAATACATTGAATAAATGCCAGTCAAAATGTATCAATTATTGGCAGTGTTTGAGCTTATCTCACAACTGGTTTATGTTTTAAAAGCTGCACCAGTCATGGTTGTACTTTTATTCCATTATTTGTATTCTTCTCTTGGAGTATGGTTGCATATGTCATTAGGAAATGGAGCCAAGACACCTGCTCAAATCCACAGGTGAAATGAAAGACACATTTAACCTGCTTACTCGAAAAGCAGGTAAATAATGTGTGCACTCACTTATATTTTATATATATTACTTTGTAGAAATCCTTTTTAGTTGGATTTAAGTCTGTGTAAGAGCCCAGTCTCCATTCAGTCGTCTTTGTTGGTTAGACAAGTGGATGAGTTGATCGCTTCCAACAGAGCATTGTGCTGCATAAATGTGCTTGTCCAGTTGATTGCTTTGGATCTTCCAGAAAGTGGTCGTATGTTTTGTTTTTTTCTGGAGCCTGAAGGCTTCCTGGAAGTTTCGTGCTACAGTTTTTTTGGAAGTAGCTCACATTTAGGCCACATTTATTTTGCGGCCTGACATCATTTAACATCCTTTAACATTTTTTTCATTTCAGCTAGTTTGCTGTAACAATAAGCTGTGTGACAAGTGCACACATTACAATATAAGGCATTGTTTTAAGTTTAGGTCACACCCCCTCTCAATCAAGCCATTAGACCCAACTCCACACAGTGAACCTTAAAGTTGAAAAAGGTCTTCTGTGGAGAAAAATTGTATTTTTATCTGAATCAACACTCCTATTTATTATGTAGTTTATGTAATTTAACACAATCATGGCTTTAAATCCAGAAACAGATTGGCTTGGACATCAGACACTAATTTAATCTCCCATGGAGAACATTCAACCCTCTCGTTGCTTTGCACCCCTCAATACAAATGCTCTTATGTTTCTGACCAAAAGCCCTAAATGTCCGATCTTACACCTCCCTCGTGTGCGTCCACTCTTCCTTTCAATCTTCCTAAGCCGAACAATGGCACTGAACCTTTGCTCCCGCAATACTTGATGTTCCCGCACTGTCCAGTCTCCTGTCCAGCTACTGAAAAAAAGATCCCAGAGAGGGTCTAAATGATGCCTTTATGTGCTTTGCCATTGCTTCTCTATGCGGAGAGGAGAACACATAAGGGATTCTTCTTCCTGTCTGTCCATCCATTCTCACCCTTGCCCTGTTCCCCCACAGAGGAGACAGTTCCCTCCTTTAAAAAGCGAGGCTCATCATAATACAAGAATTTGTACTGTGCAGGAAAACAGTCTGGCATAGCTCAAACTAAGGGGGCAACAGACAGATTATCCATGGTAACACAGCTTTGCACACAAGGATATTTTCTTTTCCTCCGCAGAGAAACACAATTGCAGCCAGTGTCACTGGGTCACATTTTTTCCAGTCGCTGTTTAATGGGCTGTAGAGATGGTTAGCACGTACGATTAGTTTTAATCTACTACATTTGACTGGGAGAGGAAGGGATTGAATACATTTCAACACACCACCGAGATTTGTATAACACGCCGAAGATGAAGCAAACCATTTTTTTATTCTACTGGAGGAGCTTCACATTCTCCAAAAAGGGCAAGAACTGTTCTGTTGAACTATTTCCAGCCAGCAGTGAAAAGAACGATCTTCCATTGCAAATAGAAATTTTTACATGTTAACTTGTACAAACAGTTTGAATACTAAAGTGTGGCTAAAGCAAAAATGCTTTGAAATAAAATAAAAATATCTTGAAATATACATCTTGAAAAGAAAATCCTATTTTTATGAAAAGTGAAATATTTGACCAGAGTTAGGTGCAAAACAAAGATCCCAGTGATTAGACAGTTAATAGCATTTATATCTCTAATGCTTTGATGATTGCTAGTATGCATTAGCATGAATTTAACCTGTGTCACATATATACAGTGTAATTAGGTCTAGTGTGAGATCAAATTAACATACAGTGCTTAACAGAGGTCTAGCAAAGAACGCAGCAATATTTTTTTTGACAAGCTGTTGCCATTCGTCAAATTTAACGTGACGTGTTAAATTAATACCAGCCATATCTACATACAGGCAAACATCCACGCAAACATCCAAAAGTTAACCCATATTAAATGTCGCTTTTAAACACTGTTTTCTGAAACAGCTCTATGAATTTATAGGTTTACTGAAATGCTAAACAGCACGTATAGATCACTAGCATTATGATGTGTGAGGTCTGAAAAAATATCCTTCATAAAACCTCAAGTCTAGTGTCTTGATAAAACTGCTATCAAGAACGTGTCTTAACGCCGTAGGAATACAAATAGTGGTGCAAGTTGAACAGTGTTCCCCTGGATGCTCTGTTTTAGGGGAGTGTAGAGCAGCAGAGAACCATAAATGTTGGCTTCCTGACAAATTATTCAGTGTGCTCACATTGCCAGGCAACAAATACATCCAACAGCTTAACAGTACTTCTGGGTAAAATTGCCCAGTGACAAAGTTTCCAGGATGTACAAATAAAATTGCTGTAGTTTACAAAGTTTAAGTTTAACCTTCAGTGTCGCAGCCTTTTCAGACAAGACTCTGGATACTGAACAGTTTCCTCCTCTAAAACGCACCAGTTCACTCTTCAGCAGGCTTTTAACCAGGAAGGTCAAAGCAGCACAAAGTCTCCGGCCATGCTGACCGTCCTCTTTGGGTCACGGATGAAAGGCCATTCTCTCTTCTCCGGGGTCAGGCCTGCTGATAGTTCATAATCTCTGCCATGACCTTCCACAAAAGTGAACGCTGGGTATTTGTCCTTAGCTGTCGGCTGCAGCACCTGAAACAACAACAGACCAAGGTTTCACTGAAGTGCTACTTTTACACCACTCTGTATGTTTCACAACAGTTGGAACTGAATTTTAAACATACCATCAGGTCTATTTTCTCTTAGGTCGCCACCAACAAAATGTGACTGATTTTAATGCACAGAAATTGTGCAAGATGGAAATTGAATCCCATAAGCAGAGGCCTGTTACCTTTCATGAGGGGAGACTGTATCTTACATCTACATAACAGGCTGACTGGTGTGAAAGGTTGAGTCAGATTCATGGCTAAATGGTGCCACCTGCTGGTCAACGTCTAATTCTCTCATACGAACCCTTAAACTGATAAAACGGGATTTGGTGAGAGTGGTTACATTATTTTTAAGGAGATCTCGTTTCCTCACCTTAGATAGCTCCTGACTGATTCGCTCGTAGTCTTGGACATTCTTGGAGTAGAATCCGATAGTGCAGCTTGGGTCCATCTTGCTGAAAGGCATCTTCTTTGGTGAGGGACAATGATACGACTAGACAAAAAGACAAAGTGCATCTGAAAATATTCTCCAAGCTGAAGGGCTGAATAGCTGCGGGGCATCTACACAGAATAAGTTGTATTCTGCATGATTTGAAGAATGAAATCGTATTTGCCTGTTGTCACAGAATCCATCTCTGACTCTAGTGTGTTGTCACTCCGTATACTGCTACGCGCAAGAGCATAAAACAAAGTTGCGATGTAGCGTCATGTGCTAATTTATATGTATGGGCCCTGAAATATTCAGTCTCAGAATCTGGTCCTGTGTTTACTGTATTTTTCTTAAGTGGCAGCTTTGCACATCTGAGCAGCAAATAAATCATCAGATATGGACTCTGTAATTGAGCTGAGGGCTGCTCCAAGATTCATACCCTTAAGTACTAACAGAAACTATTAAATTCACATTACTGGGGCCCCCAGTCAGCTCCTCTGTGCAATTTCACATTACCTGCAGAGGGAAATCGTCTGTGCTGACATCTACAAAAGACTGACAGTAATGAGGGTCCATGTAAATCAAGCTGTCATCTGCAAGGACAAAACAAAAGACAAGTTATTCAAAAACATCAGATTATTATAAAAATGCGCTTCTGTTCAATTTCTATGCAGAGTAGCTCAAAGTCACCTGCTCAGCTTACTGTACTGTACTGGCTTGTGTGTGTCAAATATGCCTCCCAGAAGGTTGTTGCTTTTTAATATCCACCAGGGTGGATTAAATTCTGCATAATCACATGCGTTTGTACAAGCACATCCTTTACGCTTGCAAAAAAGGAGCTTGTCATTTAATTTTTGTGTGGGGGAATTACTTTTGCAAACACGCAATTATATTCGACCATTTGCATATGATAAATGCAGCGCTGGGCCGCGCCTTGGCAGGGAGAATGTATTGCTTGTCATTTAGACATCATCCACCACTGTATTTCAAATTGGTAAAATGTAAATGCGTAAATATTGACTGCCAAGATGTACAACTGAAGGTTCCTCCCGGCTCCTGAAGGTGATGAAGAGTGGCTCACTTTGAACCCCCACCCCGATGAAATGTAATGCATGCCTCCTATGGAAATCAATTACCGCTCACAACTTGGGAGGTTTACTCGTGATAAATGAGTGAGGCTTTGATGGGTCAGAGAGAATAAAGCAAGCCCTGCGTCACTTTATTCCATCTTCACTCCTCTCCGTTTTCCTCATCCAAACAGGAATACATTAACTTACTTTGTCTCTTCACATAAGAAGGGTATATTATGCAAAATAACCTGCTATTCGCACCAACACTTGCTGTATCTTTCTATATTCCATTATGCTAACACTAACCTTGAAACCCCACAAAGTAGCAGGCCTGTTTGGGCTTCCCTCCGATGATGCCTATGCAGTACTCCAGACTCAGTATGCTCTAAACGAACAGGGAAGGACCAAGAAACATGCAGTACATTTGAATTAAAGCCTAAATTATTTCATTGTGTTTTTCTGTTTGCCATAATTCAAGGACATTAAAACAGATATTTTGAAGCCGCGTTCTATTTGCACTGTAATTATTGCTACTCAATTCGACGCTTTGTTCCTACAAATTAACACATGTAAAACTCAACTAAAACAAAAGACCCAAGTAACCTGCAGCTCACATTTCCCACCTTTGCAAACTCAAAATATTCTGGATTTGTCTTTTCCCCTCCCAGCCTCACAGGGATGAGGATGATGACAGCCCGGCTGTCTGGCAGCGTAGAGGCAGACGCTTCTTGGTCGTTTTGTGTCGAGGGAGGAGCATTTGACTTCTCAGCGGAGGCGTGTCCTGCTGTCGATACCCTGTGCCTGTCGAGGACATCGGCGCTGTACACTAGAGGATCAGTAACAAAGGTCAGATGGAGGTCATCATGTCTGACCTATAAACCAGATCCTCAGCCCATTTCCTGTTTTTGCTTAAAAGATGTTGTGGTTCATTTAAATTTCATTTATGATTTTATTTTTTCCTTTTGTACTTTTCTATTTGAGTTAATCATTTGTCATTTATTATCACAAATAATTGCTCAAAGGGTAAGGAAAGAGTGTAAACACATCACAATTCACCCAAAATAACTTTTCTCCAAACAACTGAATAGAAAATTTTCAATGAGAAGTTGAGACAAATGTTTTTTGCATTTTGCAACTTGTTTTGATGGACATTTAAATATGATAGTTATATATTCATATTATGTACACATTTCATTATGGCAAAAGCTAGTTTCACATCCCTTTTCTCTTTGTGACGGGAAAAATCAAACTTGTAACACAAGACACTTGCTCTCAAACAAAGCACTTGGGCTCCAGGTATAGAGAGGACAAAAATGAATCACAACACAGTTTATTGAGGTTAAGAAGAGGTTCGACTGGGAGGTTATAGATTTGAAACGGATGTGTTTGTTGGGGATGAGACAGTTAAAGTTCATGTCACCACTCACTGCTGCTCCACAATCTTGCAGCAGCTAAGAGGTGGTGGGGAAAAAAGAAGGGTCATTTTGGGCAGCCTGCCCAGTATCCTGTTTTATCAACAGCAGGCTCATATTTCATACCTGTGCAGTCCTGGGAGACGTAAGCAGTTATACCCGCCAGGGCAGGGTCCATCGCTTCCTCGACAGCTTTCCTAAAAGAGACAAGCGAAGAAAATAGAGGGATATTTTGTGGATTAAAAGAAAATTCACCTGCTCATATTACATATGTTTATGTAAAACTGTAAGAATTGTACTATCAAACTAACAACTTGTTTTTCAGACTTACTTGAGAATGTGCGCCACCACAGCAGGTCCGTACCAGTCCCCTGCCTGTTTCCCCATTGTCAGGCCTAAGTGGACCAACCTGTGGAGGCTCAGCTGAGCTGAAGAAGTGTCCCCAAACCAGGACACCAAAGTGCGGTGATACACCTCTTTTAAATGGGCATCTGCCTCCTCTGCAGATCCCGTGGTCCGAGTTTGAGGCGTGGTTGATGATCCCTGATCGGATGGTGTAGGGGAACCTTGCAAAGAAGCCTCCAGAGAGGCCACCAGACGTCTGGCTGCAGTTGTAGTGCGCGTCTCTGTGTCTAAAGGCTGGAGGGTCAGTGCATCTGACCATGTCCAGTCTGTGCACCAAAAAGAAAATGTGTAAAGCCTACAAGAACCAAAAATTAGGATTTTATGCATGATGTTTTGCTGCCTTCGAAAGGAAATTGGAGTCTTGTATAGTAGGTATTGAAGTTAAAAATATTGATTGACTCTTAAATTAACATGATATTAAAGACTAACCCAAAACCTTTTTAGTTTTATTTGTCTTGTTTATTACAACATATTTAAATAATATTGCAGTTTATAGTCTTAACTTAAGTGCAAGTACCAGCTACTGGTTTTAAAACCTTACATGTACATGAATAAGAGGCTCTGTATATAATAATACTGTGAACCTGACCATTCAACACATTGGAGTTCAGCTTGGAGCATCTCCATTTAGGGCAAAAAGTCCTTCAGAACTTGTGAAATTGAAAGCTTTTGTCTTAAACTGACAGAACCCTGTGCAATTCAGCATCAGAATTGATGTAATTCTGTTCAATTATAAGTTTGAGTGTTCCAGTATTTCAATTTAACTGTGCCTTAGCCTCACAAACATGGTGGGAACTGAAGGCAGAGATAATGGGAGTGGCCTAGGCTATAAAATGAACCTGAGTAGATTCTAAGGCATTAACAAAATGACCTTGATCCAAAGTGAATCAAAGCGAAATTGATCAATAAATATTCTTAAGTGGCTATTAGTCATTTTATAGAGAAATATTTCACTAGTGACATATTTTAGATTTGACAGAAGAACAAGTTTTAAATATTGTTTTCTAAATGACTGCATTAAACCGACCGTCATCTCATTATGTGGAACCATAAAACGTAGGACACTTCAGAGACAATGGACCTCACAAAGATATGAGGAATTCACTCATTTTCAGTTCCTCGCATCAACTAAATAAAACTTTCTGTTTCAGGTTGAGAATCAAGAAATTCTCAGAACTGGCTACAAATATGGCTTCCTGATTAAAAATAGATTTAAACTGAAATGAAGAAACTTGACAGGGCATAGGTTTATGGTGCATTCTAAATGGGTACAGTATTTACCTAGATCCACTTCAACTACAATACATCAACTGGATATATGAAAGTCTTCAGGTGGTTATCATTAGGCCAACACCCACTGACCCTGTATTACCCTACTCACCCCTGCCCATAAAGTGTAGAATAAGTGCCTGAGCCAACATCATCTGTCCAGCCCTCAGCATACAGCCCCAGCCACAGTCTGAGGTCAGGGTGGAGCCGGGAAGTGGAGGAAACTCCTCTCTATAGGTCAGCCAAACACGAGATGCAAAATCTTTCCGGAAAGCCTCCACATTTCCCATGATGAAGTTGTCATCAGATTCTTCGTAATGGGCTTCTGTAGGACTGCTGTCATCTGAGGCAAACAAATGAGCACAAGATCAGATCAGGTTTTACAGTTTACATTAAGTGCAAGTCAGACAAGTCTGTTGTGTCACAGCTGGATGAGCTACTTTTCCACTCTATTTAGGAACAATGCCTCCTCAAAAAACCTTGAGCAATCTACTGAGAAAACTTTTTCCTACTTAAAGGTCTAGCTTAAGTTAATATTGTTGAATCAGTTAGTCTAAAATAAATATAAATGAAGCCACTCTTCAGCTCCACAAAGTAAATGATTTAGTAAATCTTTAGACCCTTTGTGAAAGCCTTTGAGGTACATGCGAGACAGGATTTGGCAGAATAAATCTGTTTAAAGGATGTGACTCCAAATGGTAGAGGTTCATCACATATATCGACATATTTCTGTGCAATATTGTCTTGGTCCGAATGCGTTTCTTTGGTAATAGCGTCTTTGCTTAATTAACAACTAACCAGGGCAGGCAGGGTGTGTGCGTGTGTGTGCCATACCTTCGGCCTTAAAATGGTAACATTTTCCAAGGAGAAGCACGGGAGAGTTTCTACTAAATGAAGTCTTTGTTTTCAGAGCCCAGCCTAAGATACACAAGAACAACAAACATTATCATTGTTTGCTGCTGATGTTTTAAGACAAATAATCATTGGGACGACAAGTCTATACCACCAGTAAATCAACATTATGACACAGACCCAAGTATTGTTTTTCCTCCGCCTTCCTGTTCCCCATGCAGGAGATAACAAGTGAGTACAAAATAATTTTTAAAAAAATAGCAGAACTTTAGTGTCGAAACATATAGATCAACCAACACGGCCAGTGTGACTATTTCTGGGGCTGACTCAGCAGCAGGAGGTTGTTGTCTCACTGACTCCTAGTACTTATTTATTAAATTAAATTATTTGTGTTCATTTACTATATCCGCAGGTCAAAACAGCCCAGCAGTACTGAATGCAAACATTAGACATAGTGGACACAGAGAACTAAGCCTCGATAAGCAAGAGCTGTGTGTTTCGGCCTCAGGCAAATTACTTACTGTACTTCACATTGTGCCACACTGACAAGAACTTTGTCTTCAATTTTTCCACCTCGTCGCTCCCTTTATTCTCCATTTGGACCAGCGAGGCGTGGAACCCATTACCACTCACAAGCGCACAAGCACTGCAGGGCACAAACACACAGTCATGTGTAGCACTAAACTATGAAAAAGGACACGACACCGCAGATTACAATTAGCACGCCGTTACCTTCAAGGCAGCTGTCTGGCGCTCACAGCTTCGTTGTAGCTCCAGAACCTCACATTTCATGTCAAACACATAAGTCAACACATCGTATCTGTGTACAACCGCCGGACAAAACCTTAACACTGCCTTGTTGCCCGTGATCACACTTTAAGGAAGTTGAAGAGTCTCGTCGCCTGATCTCGCGGTGTTTCCGCCCGAGACTAAGGCGAGGAGGGGCCGCTCTGTTGTAGTTTCTTGATAGCCCGAGCGGGCGGGGATTGGTCTGTTATTGGCGCTGTCACAGACGCAGACGCGGGTTGAATGGGGTTCAATGTACCAAAACAAGCGCTTCTTAGAAAGACCGGCCGTGGCCTCAAGACAAGATCATATCTATGCTATGAGTTCTTTACATTTTACCCCACGTTGCTGTGACAGTGGTTAGTTTCTGTGTTTATATGTGACCAAACCACCCACATCACACATAATAAAATGGTCAAGATAAATATATTTGCTCAAGCATCCATGAATATTACAGTCAGGAACCGAATATGAACCTGCGCCATAGGCATACACCAAAATATTACTATAATATTACTACTATATTACTAAAATATTATTATGCATTTGAATGTGTGTTTACAGTTTACAGCAGAAAAAGATTCACCTTTTGATGTAAAAAGCGTCGCTTGGCTATGATGGTGTGCAGCTCCCAACATTTACTAAAGAACCTTTTACTAAAGAGACGATTTCTGCACACAAAACCTTATAGGTAAAATAAATAAAATAGATGTCGGTGATTTTTCAAATTCAATTCTCAGAAATAATAGAAGCGTTTTGGATCGGTAGATTTGATCTACTGTACACGTAGAGTAATCTCGACGAAGCTAAATAGTTTCCATTTTCAATTAAATTGTTAAAACATATCATTATTATATATACATTTCGGTGGTCTGTTAGTTGAATGTAACTTGGCTTCGGGGTCATGTTACTGCAAATTCAGTAATGCAAAAAACATTCCACGTACAGCCTTTCATTCATTCATTTCATGTAATGTACAGCAATAAATGTTCACAACAAAACGCTGGAGCGTGGCTGTAATCCGTAGTACAACGCGCACATACTTCCCACTGGGTGTGTTCGGTTGCACACTATCACGGTAACTACGGTAACAATCCCATTCTCCCGTTTTCCCTGTGGTCGTAGTGAGTGAGTGGAAAACGGCGTCTGTCTGCTGCCTGCCTGCCTGGGAATTTCGTGAAAGCCCATCAGCGGCCACTGCCATGGCTGAACGCCGCGCCTTCGCCCAGAAAATAAGCAGGTAAAGACTCGAGACCCCGAAACGAGCTCACGAAAGCCGGGGCGAGCGCTGGATTCAGGTCGTCCACAGCGAGGGAACCAGCGGAGGAGGCCCGTCCGCCAGCACAGCCCGGTGGCTCGGGGCTAACCGCTTGCTAGCCACGAAGATGCTCAGACCCACCCAGGCAGACAGCAACACTGCTAGCTAGCTGAACCTCCACGGAATCCTAACAAAGACCTGATGTGCAATGTTGTCCCAAGCGAGTCACGGTCGCCAGGGAGTAACTCTGCTTTTAATAGCCACTCTTAGATAGTTCATCCTAAATTTAGACTTAATTTGCACAACTAGCTAGCTCACATTTGCTAGCGACGAGCTAGGTGCAGTATTAGTAGCTGAGGTGGATGCGAACCAACTTAGTTGAATTGCGTTTTAAGTAAGAGCTCATTTGCAGGAGACAATAGATATGTGTAAGACCGTTAAGGCTCGAAACAAAAGCCTCCCACGGCAGCTATCACATAGCGATATTGTAATCTGTTCCCCGCCCCTCAGACAGATCAAAGTAATCTCTTTAACAAAGGGCTTTGTGCTAGCTGTCAAATACCATCATCCCAGCCAGCACATAGACACATACATGCATGCAGGGCTGTGCTACACATGAGAAGCGTGGTCTTAAATGTGTTTCTTAAGGCTGTATCTCCTAATTCATTAGTTTATATTTTGATTGTTGGGTTGTTTGTTGTAAATGTTCAGTACGTTATACTTCAAACCACATCCGGTTATTGGATTTTTCATATTGATTTATTCAGACTAGACACCACCGTGTTTTCTCCACAAATTGGTCATTGACCTGATTTCACAAACATCAAAAAAACAATATTTCTATGTTGATATAGTCACTTGTGTCATTTATGAGCGTGATGGTGGAAAACATTAAGGCAACAATAGGTTTCTGATGACACTAAATGTTAACCCAAGTCAGACAAACCTAGAGTCCAGTTAATGAAACGAGAAGGGAGCTGTAGCTCATAACATCTGTGTCTTATGGTATTTTCAAGCTGTGTGGGCTGATGGGAGGCATGTCTAGAAATGGGATCTTAAAAGACCCAAATTCAAGAGTTGTTGATTTGCATGTAGTTTTATAGTCGCACAGACTTAATCCATAAATGTAGATATATTGGTACTGCGACTACCCTTGGAAGTTGGCTTTGAAGCTCAGTGGCACCTCGCAAAAAGCCCAATAACGTGTAAGACTTACACGTTATTGGGCCACTTACACTGTAAGAGAAGCACTGATTAACAGCTCAGGATTGGAAGGATTCGTTGAGGCTGCTTAACATCTCTGTTGAGGAGTGGGTCATACAAAAATCATTGAACAGGCAATGTATCCGTGGCAGGAGACAACCGAGGTAGCCATTGCTCGAAATAAAACATTGCTGCACACCTGGAGCTTGCCATGCTAAAGACCAGCCTGACATTCACAGCGCTAAAGATAAAATGTCTTGTGGACAGATGTATTGAAGTAAAACTGTTTGGGAGGACAACGCAGCACTATATATGATGTGCAACATGGAAGTAGATTCATTTTAGGCTGGGACAGTGACTGTTCTGTCAGCTTAGAACTCTGCTATTTATCAGTTGACACGTATCTTCTATGCAAAAACATGCACTGCTTTTACTTTGTCATGCAACTACACAACCTTCAAAAATGCTGTTGTTGTCTTATTGTTTACTCTTGTACAAGATGGCTTTGTGTTGTGTATTTGCTCTGTGATATTCTGTAATAAATTGGACATTTGGGATCTTAATGTGTTCAAATGATGACTTGAGGTAGTTCACTGCTCCTCACAGGCTCTTATCAGTCTACACCATTTATCTTGCAGAGAATATTCATTTGACGGTTAGAAAAGCAGATGTTAAAAAATAGGATGGTTAATGTGACAGACTGAGTTAAATTTACGAGTAACGTCAGTTTTCTCAGTTTATATATTCCTTCATCTTGAAGTTATAACCATAAAAGCTGTTTGTTTAATTTAAGTTATTCCTCTGTGCATTGACCAAGTAAAGGTCTGGAAAGAGGCTCTGGGGAGTACTGTGGAATGTATTTGTCGGTTCAGCATTTCTTAACTGACAGCACTGCACTGCAGAAGCCACTAAGTCTTCACTACAGTGCGTAATTATGTGTCTAAAGCGAGCAAGTAAGATAACGTGCTTCCAATCTAGTGGAGCAAGGCTGAAACACTGGACAACCTGTTGGTTAGGAAGGAGCATAATGAAAAAAAATTTAATTTTAAATGTACAGTATTTTGTGGCCAAAATATTGTGACAATATTGTGGTGTTTGCTGTTTTGGGACAAATACTGACCTCTGTTTTGTGACTTATCTCTTCTGCCTTGCAGGACTGTGGCAGCAGAGGTGAGGAAGCAGATAGCTGGACAGTATGGAGGCTCCCCGCAGCTCTTCAAAAACCTTAACGTTGGTACGGCAACGAGCAACACAGTGAGTAGTCAGAAAGGCCAGTGTCCATTTCATACAGACCTTCACAACAAGAGCGTGGTAGGCACAATCTTAGAACGCTCAACATTTATTGTTTGATTCCGTTTGTCAATTTTAACTTCGACCAATGTTAAGAAAAACACAATATTTGACAGTAATAGTATACTTATACACCTGGCAATGTTCCTGAACCTAACATAACTTCCAGTCATATTTGAATTTGTTTATTTGAATGTGTACAATTGTTGTTCCTGTCTTGCTACAAACTGTGTGGTAACTGTTTTGCTTGGGTTTCCCACAGCCAGTCTGCTGCTCTGTTTCTGGGCTACCAGTGTTTAAACTCAAACACAATGTTTGTTAAAGGCATAGTGCCAATTGATCTTCAGCATCCCTGAGCCTACACACCAGCAAATACCAGCCCCCCATCCTCCAAATCCTTAATTAGGCTACAGTTGGTTTTTAATTAAACTGTGAAAGGCACTGCACTGGTGCTCAGATTCCTCAAGAGACAAACACACTGCACTAAAACTCACTTTGTCTCACTATTAAAAACTACCGTGTTGCGTTATGCTATTGGCTTGAATCCACCAAAGGTTTTATAATTTTCTGTTTAGAAAGAGACTTGAAGCATGGGAAGCTATTAGTTTATACAAAATCACGATACTTTTACCACCTTAAGGCATTTGCTGTAATCTGTATTGTAATAATTCTACCTATTCAGTATTAAAGAAGAGTCATCAGAAAAAAAAAGTATTTTCAATATCTGCGTCACAGCTAATTAAAGTTCTTAACCCTTGTTATGTTGTTATCTCCCTGCTCTCTCCTCCTCCTCACTCCCCTCCAGGTCCCCCTTACAGAAGCTGTGGAGCCCGTGGACTTCGAGGAGTATCTCATCACTCACCCTCCCATCGTTGAATCTGGTCCCCTGCGAGACCTGATCGAGTTTCCCCCTGATGACATCGAGGTCGTTTACACACCGAGGGAGTGCCGCACAGTGGTGCAAGCTGTTCCGGAGGAAGGGTAAGAAGGCAGGTTTTTTAAAAGTGACTTCTCTAGGAAGTGTGGGGTTGTATTAACAGTAACCTAGACATTGTGAGCAGGGCATCTCCAAACTGCAGCTCTTGTGGGGTGTTCCCAGTCTGCAGTGGCCAGTATCTATAAATAGTGGGCCAAGGAAGGAACAGTGGTGAACCGACGCTCATGGGCGGCTTGTTGGTCCTGACCCAACACATGAGCTACTGTAGCTGAGGAAGTTAATGCTGGTTCTTATAGACTGGTGTCAAAATAATATGTTTGATCCAACAGTTTGACTACTAACATCTTGGTGGTAGATACCACAGCTCACCTATGGGGGTGTAGTGGAGTTCATGCCTCGGTGGGTCAGGGCTGTATGGCTGCAAAAGGGGGACCAACAAAATAATAGGCAGACAGTCATGATGTCATGCCTGATTGGTGTAAATCTAGCTTCTGGAGTTTAAGAGGAGGCAACAAAAGCACTGCATGTGTACTTCACTGTGTGATGTACCAGAAAGATTAAAAGGCATTGGTCTAGTAGCCTGTCATCTTTATTCACTTTGAGTAATGTATTTAAAGCTTGCTGCTATTAAAATCAGGCGTGTTTGATTGATCGAGTGTGTCTGGCCTCAGGGACACTGATCCTCATGTCAGAGACTGTGTCAGATCCTACACAGAAGACTGGGCCGTTGTCAACAGAAAGTGAGTTGTTGTTTTCGCTCTTTAAATTTCTAAAAATAACTATGCAGTACTAATAGATTTATTTCACTATTTGTTGTATCATGTATGTCTACTTGCTTTTTCAGATATCACAAACTTGGTACAGGCTTTAACCCAAACACTCTGGACAAGCAAAAGGAGCGTCAAAAAGGCCTGCCCAAGCAAGTGTTTGAGGCTGATGAGATGCCAGACAACAACAGCTACCAGGATGACCAGGTACCTAAAGAAATATTTAATATTAAATTAATATATTACTAATATTGAAAACTACTGCTGAACTACTTTGTCACTGCTTTATGTCTCCTAGGATGACATGAAGCGAAGGTCAATGTCTATAGATGACACCCCACGTGGCAGCTGGGCCTGCAGCATATTTGACTTGAAGAACTCCCTCCCGGACGCCCTTCTCCCTCACCTGCTCGACCGTGCTCCCAATGAGGAGATTGACAGACAAAATGAAGAGCAGCGCAAGGCCAACCGCCACCGCGAATTGTTCGCTCTGCACCCTGCCCTCGATGAGGTGAAGTGTTCTCCTGTACTTAATATTTGCTTTTAATCTGAATGCCAGAATGTCTTCCATTTAAATTTTTTTGTAAAAGTATATATTCATTAGGCTTGTATGTTTTCCTTTCTGTGAATGTGCAGGAGGAACCCATTGAACGCCACTGTGTGCCGGAAGTACCTAAAGAACACTTTGGCCAGAGGCTACTTGTCAAGTGTTTGTCCTTGAAGTAAGTGGTGGATAGCCTTTTCCAGAAAAAGGAAGCCTTTAGCCCATTTTATTTAACTGCTGCTTTGTGCTGACCCACTCTTTTTGTCTCTTCCCTTGAAGGTTTGAGATTGAAATTGAGCCCATATTTGCTAGTTTGGCCTTATATGATGTCAAGGAAAAGAAAAAGGTAAGCTGTTATGCTTTGCTCAGCCCTAAGTCGTTAGGACACTTCTGAAAAGCGTTAAAATTGGTGGGAGGTCTAAACGAATTTGATGAGTGGACTATAACATTTTATGTTGTGCTCCTGTTGTGCTTGCGTGAATGCCGTTAAATCATAAATACTGGAAATATGTTTCTAACTGAAGTGCAGCAGTATTGTTTTTTGTTCACTTTCCGTTTAGCCTACAAACACTAGATGGTAGCAGTCGCCTTGATAATGAATGTCTTCTATCTACGGCTCTGAGCAAGAGCTGTGTTATTGTAAAAAAAACGTTGTTTGACAAAGAACATCAGCCACCACAAGCATAAAAATCTCGTACCAGAGTCACCCACTCAATAATTGTCATCTGATACACAATCGTGATTGTGATGTCATCGTTGTATTCCATTATATTGATTTTATGTTTGTTTATGTTATGATTAAACTGCCTTTTTGCATGATGACTTGCAGATATCGGAAAACTTTTTCTTTGACCTGAACTCTGAGCAGACAAAGGCAATGCTGCGTCCACACATCCAGACAGCGGCCATCTCTACACTGGCACGCTCTGCTATATTTTCCATCACTTACCCCTCACAGGATGTCTTCCTGGTCATCA
Source organism: Macropodus opercularis (assembly GCA_030770545.1). Classification (NCBI taxonomy): domain Eukaryota; kingdom Metazoa; phylum Chordata; class Actinopteri; order Anabantiformes; family Osphronemidae; genus Macropodus; species Macropodus opercularis. Next base: position 8,091,102 of record CM061092.1, read on the forward strand.
AGGTCAGGCAATTGGGACAGAAGTTGTATATATAAATAGAAATGTTTGTCTGTGTCCTGTATTATCATCTCTTGCGGTATGTGAGTGTGGTGATTGAAACTTGTGTGTGTTTTGCCCACAGCTGGAAAAAGTACTGCAGCAAGGTGATATTGGAGAATGTGCTGAGCCATACATGGTCTTCAAAGAGTCAGATGCTGCAAAGGTATAATTACTTTCACTAATAATACCAGGCAATTATAGCGTATCACATATTTTAGTGCAGTCTGTGACTAATTTATGTAAACGTGTCTTTTTGTTGTAGAATAAGGAGAAGCTGGAGAAACTTCGTGGCCAGTCAGAGCAGTTCTGTCAGCGCTTGGGCCGGTACCGGATGCCCTTTGCTTGGACCGCTATCCATTTAATGAACATTGTCAACAGTGCCGGCAGTCTTGAGAGGGATACAGAGCTGGAGATGAGTCTCTCAGGTCCGACATTACCATTTAAAATACCTTTATTAGCAAAGATCTGTTTCTCAGAATCAGGCCTAAGGCATCAATATTATTTTATGGTCTCAGTGGTTTTAATGCACCAGAGGACACATAGACTTATTGTCTAACGTACATGTAGATAGCAAGGGACAGCGACTGCAATAGGTACCGTGCAGTCACGCAAGAGACTCGTGGGCTTATCGTAACATTACCACACTTTTAAATATTGTCTGAATGCAACTTTCCAACACCAGACATCAGGTTAAGCAAATTTAAACGGAGAGCAAAACACCCAGCAATATTGATCCTTGATGTGTTGTTTTGAGCTTGAGCCTTGGAATTTGTCTGACTCTGGATGTCTAAAGTCTAAAGTAATTTTTACAAGAGAAAGATATTGAAAAATATTGTGCTTTTTGCAAATGTACAGAGAGAAAGGGTTCGTGGTCAGAACGGCGAAACTCAAGCATCATGGGAAGGCGTTCCCTGGAGAGGACCACAAGTGGAGATGAGTCATGTAGTCTCACTGGCTTTAGACCTGCCACTCTTACAATCACCAACTTCTTTAAACAGGTCTCCACATACCACACGCACACTTCTGAACTATACAGCAGTTTTGAAACACTACTTGGAATATCCATACACAGACAACTTAGTTAAATGTGTGTGTTATAGGAGGGGGACAGGCTGAGTGATGAGGACTTGTATAAGTTCCTAGCAGATATGAGAAGACCTTCTTCAGTTTTGAGAAGACTCAGACCCATAACAGGTACAGATATTGTTGTAAAGCATACTTTAATTTGTTGATTTCATTTGTAGTCTGGACCCGATACTTTTATGTAATTGGCATCATAACTGACTCCCTCTTTTCTTTTTACATCTGTGGTGATTCTCACCACAGCCCAGCTGAAGTTGGACATTTCTCCAGCTCCAGAGAACCCCCACTATTGCTTGACCCCTGACCTACTGCAGGTTAAACCTTACCCAGACAGCAGGGTACGCCCCACCAGAGAGATCCTGGAGTTTCCTGCCAGGGACGTTTATGTGCCAAACACCACATACAGGTAGAGAAAAATCATTTGAAGTGTGAAAGATTAACTTTTGTCCCTGGCCCTCATGTCTGCCAGTCTTCCATGGCCATATTTCAACCAAGTGACTGCTATTTTTGTCAAGGTTATTTTGGGTGATGCTCTTATTGACAAAAGTCACTGGTGACACAGCCTCGTGGTTGCAAGCCTTGTTTGTCTGCAAATAAAAGGTGCCTTCACATTGTAGGATAACTAACGCCAGACCCATTTGATCCACAATAGGGGATTGAGTGACAGGAAGTCATAATGTTACTACTAATATATTGTTTTTCATTAAATCTTACTTTGAAGTAATCTTTTGAAGACAGAACAGATTGACCAGCTAAAACTAATCAAGCAGCTCTGCTTTTATGCATAGCAAACAAGCCCCAGTTTTATACTCTTTATTACTATAATTATCACAGATATTACATCTTATTGCAGTGTACAATGGCAACATGTATTTTAAAATGTGAATTAATATGTTGAAAACAAACTTTTGTTTGGTTCATGTCAAAGTTACAAAAAAATCATATATGAATAACTCAATGTAAAAAAAAATTATAATAAGACTTTTATTTATTGACAGATATCTTCTTGAGAGGATTATGTTAGTGTGAGGACCATCTACAGTACAGTTATGCTGAAATAATGGACAAGAGTCAATATGACTCAGTAACATATGAAATGCTTTTCACAGTAACAGCATATATCATATAAAAGTGTGAACATGGCTTAAATACTTTACAGTTAAAAAAAAATAACAACAACAAAAGAAACCTGCGGTCAAAGTGTAGCATCTTCATATGTTTGTAGCGAATGTGACTGTTCACATTGTCATCAAACTAGGACTGAAGCAGTGTAAAATACAATGGGAGGGAAAAGAACGTATTAAAACAAATTAGTTTCTCGCATATAGTGGACTTTTAAATAACATAAAACCAGACATGGGACCTGCCAAATGTACATAAGTTCACTGAATTTAAAGATAAGCAATCTTAGTATTTAATCCGCACCATGCTCTCTCTCTCCATGGCTTTCTCTGTGCTGTGGCACTGTGACATTTTGCTGCCAGCGCTGAATCGGGTTGCTGATGTAGATCAATACATCCATTTCGCAAGCAATAGCAGATGTTGCATAACCTCAATTCTTCTGAGGTAGTGGATCAAACCCACAACCTGCATTGCTTGGTTACATTACTGCCACAGTTCAGAGGTTTATGACTTCCGACATTTTTTAACCTTGTGTGAATCTCAAAGCCAAAGTTTTGCCAATTTTTTTGTGGTAGATAACAAACTCCATGAAAAGGACATCTGTAATGCTAGTAGCTATAGAGACGATGTCAGTTGTGCAGTTCAGTTGAAGGATTCAGCATTTGGAGCTGGCCGCATGGTGATCTTGGTCATCTTGAGGGAGTGTGAGGGCCCTGTGCTCGGCTTCCAGTGAATGCCTTTCCTCCTCGCGGAGCGTCCCTTTGGCCTCAGCCACAAATACCTTCCATTAAGGTTGTTGTCTCCGCATCCACTGAACCACCAACCACCTATTAAAGGGTCAGGAAAAGTTTAATAAGTTTAATTTGATCTGGTCATGTTCTATATGTGATCTGAATAACTATGGTTTAGTGAATAATAATAACATCAACAATGACTATAGTTCAAGTACATGAATTCTTAGGTTACTAGGGAGCAGTGTCCAATCAACTTTAGAAACTCTACCTGTGTAACTGCGAGAACAGTTGGGGTTTTGGTGGTTGTTTTCACTTCTGTCTTTTGTGGAGAACCTCATGCCGGTGCTGCTCGCCATTGAATCAGGCAGATCACCAGAGTAATGAGTGACGTGCAGGGTGTAGTCCTTGGAGGGGCCTTCCAGTGAGAAACGATGCTCCGTCCAGTGCTTCTCCTCCTTCCAGTCCTCTAAATCAATACGCAGGATATAGACACCTTGCTGTGCAATACTGTAGATCTTCTTTAGGCCCAGCCAGAAGTCTTCTGCAATAGATATACAATCATTAACAGTGGGGTGGTATATGTATTTTCTTTTCTCTGTTAATGTTGCACAAGTAGGTTAGGGGCACAAGGCAGTATTTGTTTTAAGTTTCGGGAGTTGTGTCTGATTTTTTGGGGGGGTACTTCTAGTATATATCGTAGTACAATCATTACATTTTTAAATACAGTTTACTTTATAAAGTTTTTACTTTCAACTAAAGAATAGGTGAAATGTTTAAGTGCTCACTTTCCAGATCTCCAAATCCTTTCTCATACTTGTTCCATGTCTGATCAAAATCCACTGAACCATCGACTCTGTGTTGGATGACAGTCCAACCTGCACATATAGAATGAGACAATGAATATAAGTTGGGTTATTGTTGTATAAGTTTAGAACTGTCATTGATACATTGTTCTTCTTCCTTTGACTTGAAAAGTTGCAAACGGTGTAAGTGAAAGAAACCTGGTGAAAAGTGACTTGATTACACATGTAAACCTGTGTAGTAAGATTTTTTTTCCGGACTTGGCCTGTAACGATCTCCATTTTATAGCCTCTCCTTCCGTCCAGCTCTTCCTGGAGAGTGTAAGTAACCAGCGTTCTTGAGAAAGGTGACTGTCTTACATGATGCATGGAAACCTACTGGCTGATGCTCTGTTACCCACCTGAGCCCATGTCGCAGTAAACGTTGAATGGCTCCGAGTCATTTGGCTGGATAACATAAATTCCACTATGTGTGGCTCCTTTGTTAAACAATTCACTGCAGTCCTTTGGCAGGTCTGAAACACAGTGAAGGCAGTTACAGCTTTTCCAAAGCTTTTGCTTTGTACTTTTAATTTAAGGTATCTGCAGGACTCGCAGGACTGTTTTTTTTTATTTTAAATGTAATTTACAAACGTCTACAGACTTCTTTTAACATGCAAAAGGCAGTAATGTCGGTTTTAGGCTACTCATTTTAGGACTGACGTACAAGTCGTTGTCAATAGGTTGTTTATTTGGCTAAAGTGGTAATTATTGAAAGTAAAAACTGTAAATGGCTGTTGAGATGTGTTTTTAGTCATAGTGAGCCCTGCAGAAACCCGTTTAATAGTTAGCTGTCAAATAATTCTGTAGTTCACCATTTTTGTTCAGGCCAGTGGAGTTTCCTGTTAGATATTCAAACATATCTGGAGCTTCAGGGTCTGAATCAATTGCCTTATTGGCCGTATCTTGGAAACTGTCGTAGATGAGCTGCAGGAGAATGCAAATGTGATGTTAATGTTAATATGTTGTTACCACTATAAAATTGATTTTCCCCCGTATTCTAATCAAGCAGTTTTACAGAGATGAAATCTTACACAACTACCTTTTCCTCCAGGTTTTTAATCTTGACTTTCTGGTAGTCAAGTTGGTCGTGCTGCTCCCTCACAGCTTTCAGCAGGTTGGTGATTGTTTTCTCCTGAGATTCAATCACGTCCTGGAAATACCATTCATAGAATTTATATACAGCAATTAAATGACATCGATGCCTACAAAAATATATCATTTTTATCTTTTTTCCAAATAAAAGAAGACTTGATTCCCCCCCCCCCTTTGTCACTAAAAGGAGACGAGACTAAGCATATAACATACCAAGTCATAAAGTAATTTTATCGACCACGTGCCTCACATAGTCTTTTACAGTCAGTGACAGCAAATACAAAACAGTTTATTAAAAAAATAAATTTCCATTGTTAACTAGGGAAACTCTTGATTCATTTTGTGGCTTGTTCTTTATATTCACATTTATCCAAACACACAGTCGCTTTGTTGTGTTCTTACCTTGAGTGCTGTGATTTCGCTATGCTGGTCACCAGGGGCCATGCTTTGTGACAGTCCTTTCAGCCTCTCCTCGAGGTTCCCCACCTTGCTCTGTAGCTGTACACGCTCTTGAAGTATGCTGTTGATTTTGGAGTTAATTTCCAGGGACAAGTTCTTGATTTCCTCATTGTTGGCCTTTAGGAAAGTGGTGGTCTTTTTCAGCTCCTCTTCTTCCTCCTTGATCTCTGATGTGACCACAGAGAGCTGGTAGAAGGAGCGATCGAAAATGTTCAGCTTTTGAAAGATGTCGTTGATTTGGGCTTTGGTCTTGTGGACAAACTCACGCAAACTCTGTCCGAGCTGAAGTAGACCGTTGGCGAGTAGACGGACATCATCCAGCATGGCAAAGCGCGACTTCGCCTCAGTTGGGCTTGGTTCTGTGATAACAGTCTGGGATGCCAGCGTTGGTTGCTCCTGCACTGGGGCAGCAGCAGTGAGTTTAGCTAGCAGCACCAACAAGCAAAGCAATTTCATCATATTTTTTTCTTGTCCAGTCATGGCTTGTGGAACAGCTGTAATCCTCTAATGCACTGTTTCGGTGCTCTTGCTCAGTGACGTGATGTTCTCAGCGCTAACCTAGACTTCCTTGCTGTTGAAATGATGTGAGAGCAGCAGCCTGCCCTGTGTTATATAATGCCCTCTCAGTAGAGGAGGGGGGGGTTAGCTTATCATTAAACCCTACTATGTTTTAGCTCTGTACCCCACCTCCGCTCAAATCCCCGTCAAGCCCTCTCTCTCCTGAACAAACAAATCACAGCAGTGAGCAAAATGATATATACACCCCCGCTTCTGTACGGCCCATTTAACCCCAATCCCCTCTTCATACCATTCCCTACCCCTACCCTATTCTCCATCTGTGGTGCGGGTTTGGCTGATCAGCAGAAAGCCAACAATGGCCATCACAGGTTTTTGATGGATCGTCGGTGTGATCAGTTTCAAACCTTCTAACCGTGCACACACTTTGCTCTGATTGATAATGCTGCGTGTAATTAATGTTCTTGAGTTTGATTTAGCATCCTGCTGAATCAGCCTTGCATCAGACTCACTCGCTCCCTTTAACTCTGTGTTTCTCTCTCACTCCTTTGTGTGGGGAGGGGAGTCGGTCTGTTGACTGAGCTTCTCAGGCTTGAATGATGTTTGGACAGTGTGTACTCATCATTTTGGTTTTACTGCACTCCCATGTCGTCTTTTTAAAGTTTGTCATGACTCGTTATATTTGTAATGCCATCACACATGAAATGGGAAAGCTTTTAAGGAGTCTTCATGAGGTTTCTTTAGTGAGCTGTTTCATGCAGACTTGCAGTGTTGGTGAAATATGGCTACCTTCAGCAGAACCAATCAGCAAAATGACTTGGCATGGTATTTAATGGGTATATAAATATTTATACTCTTGGCACTCTTGGCACAATTTAAGATGGAAAAACCTTTCCAGATCAACAAATTGCTATGTCATGCATTTATTCTATGTCTTGGCACATCAAAGCTTAATCTCTGCATTGACAATTTCCTCTTGTGTCACTTTGTATCATAAACGAAGAAAGACATTAATTTGAAAATGTACATTCTTTCAAATGTTAGAAAATACTGGGATTCGTGGAGCATTGCATCTTGTCAGCTCTGATTTGAAATAGAAATATATCGACTCTTTGAGGCTTAAGAGAGGTTTTTAAGTAACGGTCATGCTTACAAGCTTTTGCTCCGTGTCCTTCATTCCACAGCACTGGTGACGGCTGTGGTTTGGTTTTATCACGACTTCCTCTTCTGTGGTTTTCCTCTGTGGGGTTGGCTTGATTTAAACTTTACAGTGGAATATTCACATTAGTTAATGAATCACTTTTGGTTGGCTGGTTTGAATTTTTTTGGTCAGTAATCCTCAAGATTATTTAATGTGATACATACATAGATAACCTGCTCTGTTGACCCCACAAAAGACAACTACAACATAACAGAACATACAGCAAAAACCTATTCTGGTCTTTGTTCAGACATCATAAGGGCTGACTTTGTAAATAATAATGATCCTTTATGTAACCTCAGCACAAAATGGCAAAGGTGGCCGCCATGTAATGGTGCACTGGGCGAGCTTCAGTTTTTTCAGTGCAGAGGTTGTATTTCCACTGTTCATGTGTACTGATTAACCTGAATCTGATGAGATGAACTGTCCAATCAGCAAAACGGTGGGGTATTTGAACTTTGCTTGTGCAAAGTCATCTTTGGGGTCCATTTCAGGTCAACAACCCACTTTTAAAGCGGCAATTAAAATAATTAAAAGTTAAATGGATGGCAGCAAAAAAGAAATTGTAATCATCAGACCAGATATATTCCCACGCCTTGTTGTCAGTTGTGTTTCCAGCTGTGGTCCCTGTGAGGCCGCCCCCCACAGACAACTACGTCATTGCGGTTTTTCAGCTGTTCCCCAGATACTTTACGCTTCCCATTCTGGGACCACCTCCCCCTTCCGAAAGTGTTGTCACAGTACATCTGACAGTATAGTGCAATTCCTTCTATCCACAGTAATGATGAGAGTAAATGGAACCGTGAAATGAAAAGTGTTTGCTGTGGTGTTAAACTCCATCGAAACCTTTACTTCTCTCAGTTTTGTGGCACACCTGGCATTATCCAAAATTCTCAAAAAACTGTTGTGTGTAGTCATGACAAACTTGCTCTTGTTCTCAAATGTTTGCATTGTCTGATTGTGAAAATAACCTCTTGCTTACAGTGAGACAAACCCTCCTGCCTCCAGTTTTCCCACCTAGTGATTTTTAGGTTAAGCTTTAATGACACGTTAAACCCCCTGCATTTACGAACCAGAGAGCCGTGCGCCTACCATGGTGGCCTTGAATCTGATGTAACTGTCTTAGACAAAGTAGGTCAAGCATTTAAGATTTTTTAGTGTGGTAGAGAGGTTACCTGCAGTTTGAGACAATTACCATATGTATCTTATATCACAAAGAGTGGATTCTGAACTCCTCAGTTTAATTTTCAATCTGTTTATTCTTTTACCTTTACATTGTGTGTCATTACATAATAGGAAGCTTATGTGTGAAATGTCATCCAAAAATCAATGTGTGTGGTTTTTTTGGGTGAACCCAGCCAGCAACTCAAGAATTTGATGTGTTGTCTTGTTTTTGAAGTCTAATTAATGATGTGGACCGTTTCCTCTGTTATTTATTTTGTTTTTTTAAGGAATCTGCTGTATGTGAACCCTCAGAGTCTTAACTTCGCCAACCGCCAAGGCTCTGCCCGCAACATCACAGTGAAAGTGCAATTTATGAATGGGGAGGATCCAAACAATGCGTTGCCGGTATGCCATTATCAGATTATAAAAGATGAGCCATTGCCTTTAGCTAAATGTTTTATTACATTTAAACCGAACACTTTTATTTCACCATCTGTACTTTAAGCTGATGAATGCATATGTAGTCCAATTGCCACTGAACAACACCAGTCGATAGGCAGTAGAGACATGGTCAAAACACTTTACATGTGACTGTGACTATTGGTATACTTTGATTTACTCAACAGGTGATATTTGGGAAGTCCAGCTGTGCAGACTTCTCTAAAGAGGCCTACACTGCTGTAGTGTATCATAACAGGTAAGTGCATGCAGCGTCTTTCATTCAGATTTCTGTAGTTTTTTTAAAAACTCAAAAACTTATTAACACCTAGAATCAAACAGCCTGCATTGACAATGTAATGTTAAAATGTTCAGCGTGGTACCCACAGACATTTTATACTTCAACGCTGTGATGTTCACTGTAACATTACTAACTTGTGTGATCTACTCCTGTTCTTCCATTATTCTGCATTTGAATTTAGAGGTTGAATTTAGTATTTAGAGGTGGTGTCCTTGGCACCAAGTTTGTTACCCTCTACATAACAGCTAGGAGGTCTCTAATATTTTATCACCACCATCACGTTTTTATGACATTCAGTGGTTTGTAATTTTTTTACCCAGGGGTCAAATCCTAAAGACCTAAAATGACCTTCAGCACCCATTCTGTAGAGTGCTTAGAAGAAATGGTCACTAACAACCTGGTTTAATTCAGAAATAGCACAGTCTTTCTCTTGACACAGCCCTTAAAGAGCCTCACACGGAGAAAACTGAATGACATGTAGGGAAAATTGCTGATTCTTTTTATAAATCTGCGTCTCTAATCCATTATGGTTTTCACTGTAATAAATTTGCTTCTAGTTGTTGTTTCTCTTGAGGATATTGCTTTCGGTGGTTCAGAAACAAAATATTTGTTCCCATGAGAAATTAGGGTTTTCTCTGACCTTTTTGACTTTGAAGGATGTCGATGTGGGTTGTTTGTTTCTGCACATTGCTTGGAGACGATGTTTCCTTCTGTGGGAATATAAATATTTCAGCTCAAGTGATTTATTATGTGTGGATAGATAAATTAAGGGTCTTCGCTAATGTCAGTAAAATCGGCTAAATGATCTTATCTTTTTGAATGACTTGTTACTATTTCTGTCACTAGATCTCCTGACTTTCACGATGAGGTCAAAATCAAACTACCCGCCTCTCTGTCCGACCACCACCACATTCTCTTCACCTTTTATCACGTTAGTTGCCAGCAGAAGCAAAACACTCCGTTGGAGACCCCTGTGGGATACACGGTACGTATCAAGTTATCGGCACCGCTGTGATAACCACACTGGTTGGTTCTGTATCTATTGATGAGATGTTTGAACTCTCACCATGACAGTGTTCAGGCACTTACCTGCACACATGCTAGTAATTAAATTTTACAAGCATTTGAAGTGTATATTTGAAGCTTTGAGATAAAGTATTCATTTAAAAATATTAAAAAATATTTATTACATTTATTTATTAATTACATTTTTGTCTTTCTCTCTAGTGGATCCCGATGTTGCAGAATGGGCGACTACGGACAGGACATTTCTGTCTGCCTGTGTCTTTGGAAAAACCACCACAGTCCTACTCTGTTCTCTCCCCAGATGTAAGTCGCTGTTTTTCAGGAAATGCAAATAAAATAATGACAGCACTTTCATAGCTTTGTGTATAATAACTAATAGTAGTTCTGTGAGCGCTGCTGTGGGCTTTCAGTGTTTTCTGAATGTTTATTTGGTCAGTGATTTGGACAGATTTGCTCAAGTGTAAGTGTTCTCAAGGTTCCACTCCCAGGGATGAAGTGGGTTGACAACCATCGAGGAGTATTCAATGTGGAAGTTGTGGCTGTCTCAACCATCCACACACAGGTAACTGTGTTGTATTATATATATCAGTCAGTACGCTCCCATCACCTCACACCTTCATCACTTTGTCCTATGTTTCTCGCAAGTATCTGAACTAAAAGGAAATGTTGCTCAAAAATAAAAACCTTTATCTAACTAAATGAGAAAAAAATCAGCTAAACAAAACGTATGCCTTTACACACACACACACACACACACACACACACACTCATACAATCAATTCTCACAGCATAATTTTCTGCCTGACACAGTTAATTATTTGAAATTTCAAGACACACAACCACACCGTGTTTTGACAGTAATTCTTTCATTCCAACACCAGTTCATTAGTGGATAAACCTCACCTCGCCAGTAATTTACTGAGGTCCACTCCATCTGTGTCGGCTGTGGTGTGGAGGTCTTGACTACGTTCCCTAGGAGCCTAACTGGGACTAATGTGCTCGTAAATCATTGCTCCTGGAGCAGATTAGATTTCCTGGATTCTACTGTGTTCTTGTAATGTTCACTTTGCAGTTTCCACTCAGTGAGCCAACTTGCTGGCTCAGAGTTACAGACGAGTAGATCCAACCATTTTTTTCTGGTCAACTAGCGTTTTTTCTTGTCTAAATTGAACATTGGGTATTTCTACTTATTTTTGTTTACGCCTATTTGTCCCTCTTCTTCTCTGTTCTCTTATTCTTTCAGCTGTCATTGACCTCTATCTTGTTAATAAATAAAAGAAACCCTCTCTCCTTCCAGGACCAATACCTGGATAAGTTTTTTGCCTTGGTTCATGCCCTGGATGAGCACATGTTCCCAGTCAGGATAGGAGACATGCGCATCATGGAGAACAACCTGGAGGCTGAGCTCAAGTCGAGCATTGCAGCTCTCAATTCATCCCAGCTGGAGCCTGTGGTTCGATTTCTCCATCTCTTACTCGACAAGCTGGTGTTGCTTGTAGTCCGGCCACCAGTCATTGCTGGACAGATAGGTCAGTTCTAAAAGCTGCTCTAAAGTAGTTCATAGGAGCCAGTAACTCGCGATTTTACCTCATGTCTAATGACGTGCCTTTTTCTTCTTTACCTCTTTGTGTGCGTTTAGTCAATCTGGGCCAAGCGTCCTTCGAGGTCATGGCGTCCATAGTGAATCGTCTTCACAAATACCTCGACACGAGCCAGGACATGCATGGCCGTAACAGCCTTCTCTCCTCCTATATCCATTACGTCTTCCGCTTGCCCAGCACTGACCCCAACTCGCCATCTCCAGGTATTTAATAGCCTTAACCACCTTGTGCCGCCTCCCTTTACCATTTAACTTTCTTTTCTGTTCTTATGGTTTCTACTTTTAAGTTAACCTCATTTAACCATCAGCTCACTCTTACTGGACGCTTATGGTCAAACCTACCTGCTATAATTTTTCTCCTTCTATTTCTTTGAATTGTTTTCATCTTCCACATCCATTTTGTCTTCTGCTTGCCCAACAAAGACTCCAACTCATCCTTAACAGGTAGATATGGTCCACTGATGTACATCTTTGTGTAGAATCTCTTGAAGATTAACTTACATATGCGTTTAGTGTCAGAAGATATCAATTCCTATAAACCTTGGTATTAGCTTATAAACACTTCTGAAATATGTTTGCATCATATGCTTAACAAACTGGATGAAGACTTTTGTTTACATGTACTCCCCAGTGCGAAGTGAAAGGTGGCCTTATGTACATTTTTAAAAGGGCTCTTGCCAGTAGCAGTTGAAATTCCCTGGTGACTCATAATCCCTTCTCTGTGTTGTCACAGGCCCAGGAGGGTTGGGAGGCTCGGTTCACTATGCCACCATGGCTCGCTCAGCTGTTCGACCGGCCAGCCTCAATCTCAACCGCTCTCGTAGCCTTAGTAACAGTAACCCTGACATTTCTGGTACCCCTACCTCTCCTGATGATGAGGTCCGTTCCATCATTGGCAGCAAGGTAAAGTCCACACGTAAACATGTAAACATTACAAACGTTAGGTTACATGTGGTCTTGCTGTGAACAGATTCAGCATTTCTGAGCACTCAACACTGTTGTGCTAGTCGCGTATGGATGATTGCTATTGGAGTTAAATATTGAACGTAGCTGTTGCTGCAGCTCTTATTGATTTGCAGTGTATTTTAGGCTCACTTATGCAAGGTGACTGTACTGAATCTATAGGGACAGTGACACAGAGGGCTATTTCATCAGCATGGAAACTTGCTAAAACATAAACATAAGCTTGGACATCTTATCTCTGTAACCGCTGTAACTGCAACCTGACACACGCACATACAGTGCTCAGTGTGCACAGATTGTGAAAGACATATGCACAGCCTCAATCATTTGCGATAGCTCCCTTTTTTCCCCCATTTAATTAATTTTTTTGTGTGCGTTCAAACATTTAGTTTCAGTTTAACTTAAAATGTCTGTGCTCAGTGAATGGATGATGATGCCTGCTGTTTCTTTCTTGCTAAACTTGTAAAGCATTTCATTGTATGATGGATGCAGCCTCCCGTTTGATGACTGTTCCCTTTGCTGCTAATACTTAACTAACTTTTTTTCTGTTGTCTCTGAGGGAGGGAAACTTTTTTTCTTACACACAGGGAAAAGCAGAGACAACCTAAGTGCTTTTTAATTTACTGATGGCTAACCTTTTTTGAGTCCTTGGCATCTTCCAGCAGTTCTGACTTTTTGAACCTTTATAACTTCTCATTATTCCTTCCCTCCTCCTTCCCCCGTGCTGCTCGCTCATTCCCTTGCTTCTTGCCTGCCTTGTGTCTTTTGACCTTGGCACACCTAGGGCTTAGACCGCTCCAACTCGTGGGTGAACACCATGGGCTGTAAGAGTGCCCCGTGGGGATCCAGCCCTGGTTCTGCTCCAGAAACCATGCAGGTGGTTTTATAAATGCCCCGTCCTCCACGTTGCCTCACTACAAAGTGAACTCACCCTATTCACCTTCAGGGATACTGGGATATTTGGAGTTTTGGTTTATTTACATACTTTGCAAAATTATTGATAGGACCTTGCTTTTTTAGGACAATTATAATATTTTTTAAGGTTTTCATTTGTCATTTTTTAGTGTTTATTCTATCATGACCCCTTAACTTGTGTATAGACTTTTGCCTATTGTCACATGACAACAGATGCCAAATTTTCTCGTCTTCTTCAACCTAGATACAGATGAGTCTTGTACAAAGTAACTAGTGTAGTTCAAGGGAGAAAACACCAAAACTTTGGAATATTACAGTATTCTGGTATAGTTATGGTTACAACCCTCCCATGATCCTATACATGGGAGTCACAGCCGCCTCCATGTCGCCACTACTTGTCATACTCAAGTGTTATCCCTCCTCACATCTAGCACCTCTCTTTTTCTCAGTTCGTGGGAAACATGCACATTTAAAGTCCAAATATTAAAACTAAGAAATTTGAATTCAAATGTTTGGATACAAATTCTCTAATATATATGTTTTTGTGTCCTGTCTGTCAGTCCATTAGGGTTTACGGAAGGCAGTAAATGTACATTTTAAATTTATAAAGCTATAAAAAACAAATCTTTCTCACAGTATGTTGTAAGGGTGGAGAAAAAGAGTAGTGTTAGAAATCATAGTTATTAGCATTAATATGATTTCGTGTCTTATTTTCTTTAACTATATCTGCTTTTCTTAACTATTTACTCCCTCTGCTTTAATAGTTCACTCGAGTATCCCTGCATGACTTTCTACTCACCCTGCATTCGCTTTGTCACTGGAGCATGGTGTCACTGTTTGTGTGTGAATGTGTCCCTACATGTGTGAAGTATGTCTCCTTCATTTCCATTTTTGTGTAATGTCAGGTCCTCTGTCACTTTAAGTTTTATTGACATAAATATTCATTAGTTGGTAATTTATGTACAACTATATCAATACTATGTTCTAATCATAAACTCCCAGCTAAATGAACTAAATGGTCACAAAAAATAAACATGCCTACATTGAAATTTACATAGACATGCAGTACAACATTGATACTGTAGGGGTTTTACCAGATGTCATTACGTAGATCTGTAGGCGAATGGCAGGTCATTAAGCAATGGCTAAAACTTTGAGAAGAAATGAATCAATCCTCTGTCATGAGTTGAGCTCATGCCCCATTATAAAGCTACTTTGCATCCTTTTTCAAATCAGTCAATCTACTGTTGTGTGTCTGTTTTTAAACTTACGGGTGCAACATTGTCTTGTTGTGACCCTGTCCTGTGTCTGATTGTTTTGTGTCTTCATGTGTGATAAATCTGTGCAAGAGATCACAAACGTGTGCAGTGTGGGTGTGCGTGGCCCGGCAGACACTTTTCTCTGTGTGCTGAGGCAAAAGGTGCAACTCCACGCTTTCGTTGCTCCTCCACTAACTTTGTTGTCACCGTTCCATTCATCCCACTCATAGGCCATGGAGCGCTGTGGCAATCGCATGTCTTCGCACACTGAGAGCGCCAGTTTCTTGCAAACTTTAACAGGACGGTTGCCCACAAAAAAGGTAGAGCCACTTGCACTGGGGGAGGAGCCAACCCCACCCACCTCCTTTTATTTTTGCCTCCTCATCTGTCTTGTGTGTGGATGTGTCCCTTTGGATTGGTTAAAGTTGTATGTGGTGGTTGTGGAGTCTTGTTGAATGCTGATTGTCACTGACTTGCCTCTTGCTCTGAATGTGCCATAGAGTGATCGACATGAGTTTTGCTTGACGTCTGGCTAACGCTGGCTGTGTGGTACAATAAGTTGTAGCCACGTAGTCTGGCAAGTCTTCCTTCTTTCTTAGAAAGAGTCAGTGACACAAACAGTTTTTCTTTGTTTTTTCTGCCGTTAAAGGCCCTAATCATCTTATGTACAAAGCGATGGACCAGCAGTACAAACATCTGTTAACTAGTTAGCTCTTTGAATACAGCTGACATAATTCTCCTAAAATGTAAAGTAAATATGTGCCAACAAGACTGGGGAGGACTTGACAGAATAAGGCTTAGAGTCAGTGTGTTAGCCAGACTGTCTCTTTGTTGGGTTTGCATAAAAACACCCTTCTAAGCAATGCAAGTTATTAAACTAGACTGAAATATAATAACACATAGAGAAAACACTGCAAACAAAACAGTCTCCTGAACTACATATTTAAGATGCATTACAAAGAACTTCTATTTCCATGTTATTCACAAGAACTACGAACGGTTGCACATTATTGCTAGTTATATTTTCTTTTTATATATGTATATATTTAGATTTTTATAGGAGTTGGTAAGTTGTTGCCCCTTTATCTTTACTCCGCTGAATTTTCAGGACACAGAGCTTTATTGGAGTATATTTTTCCATCAAATAGACGTTAATGCAGTTTTCTATTGCAGAGTTCATACACAATTAATAACCTTTCACCAGGTTGTTTACATCTGAGGCAAGCATCCACATTGTTTTAAAACTATATTTACAGTCAATTCCAAAAGTACTCAGACCCCTTCACTTTAATATCAGAAGAAAAAAATGAAACCTCTCATATACAAAAGTATTGAACATGTTAATTGTCTGTTAGAAGCCTCTTTGGAGGAAGGTACTTGAATCTTTACCAGCTTTACACATGTGTGTATAGGAAAGGTCATCAGACAGATAAATGTCTGTGAATTCGTAACTTTTGTTCTTCTCAAAAATGGGATTCTTTGGATAAGTGTTTGCTGTTTCCTTCGGGACACAGTTATGAACTGGTATGTCATAAAGCTTAATGATTGAACCAGGCTCCCTTGACCTACGCTATAGAGCATTTTGTAATTCGGTTTGGCTACAGTCTAGTTAACACTCAACTCTGGGAGTGGTTTCAAACTTGTTACTGGCGTAATGCAGTGATGTTCTAGATTAATAACAATTAGTTAAATTAAGTACTTCACTTGACCACAGTATGGTTACATTTGTAAATGAGAGATTTCAGCTTGGTTTGAAAATATAAATGTTAAAACGCCTGATTGATCATCTGATCTCTATTATATAAAGTTATGACACTACAAAGTGTACAAAAAGTGAAAGGCTTTGAATGCTTTCTGAAACCATAGACATGAATATGTATTTAAATTTGAGAGACTGATAATTTCTCTGGTGCCTCACATTTTTTTCTGTGTGGTTCCATTGCTTTCTGTTTCTCTTTCCCTTTCCACATCTTTGCCTTTTTATGTACTACCCAATAGCTCTTCCATGAGGAGCTGGCCCTTCAGTGGGTGGTGAGCAGTGGAAGTGTCAGGGAGGGCGCCCTGCAGCAGGCTTGGTTTTTCTTTGAGCTGATGGTAAGAAATGATATCTCACCACAGGATAAAAGCTGTAATCACATCAGCTGACACATTCAGTATGCTTTTCTCAAAAACAAAAGTTCATTTTCTTGGACCCTGTTCACAGGTGAAGAGCATTATCCACCATCTGTATTTCACTGACCGATTAGAGTCACCCAGGAAGAACCGCTTCCCAGAGCGATTCATGGATGACATCACAGCCCTGGTCAGCACCATAGCTGGTGACATTGTGTCTCGCTTCCAGAAGGTAAATAATGATGCAGTGAAGTACTTCATGGTATCAGCAATATATAGATTATGCTGGCAGACTAGAGACTGCTTGTGTTTGGAATGCACATACTGTATGTATATATAAATGTTACTTTTCTTCTAAACAGGACCTGGAGCTGGTGGAAAGACTAAACACCAGTCTTGCCTTCTTTCTGAATGACTTACTGTCAGTCATGGACAGAGGTTTTGTCTTTACCTTAATCAGGGCCTACTGGAAGCAGGTACGTTTTGTGGTTTTGTTTTTCAAACATATATGTTAAAATAGGAAACAAAGCAGACATACGTGGGTGAGGGACTAACTCTTGTCCTCAAGTCACAGCCTAACTATCCCTGCCCTCCCCACTGCTGATTGACTGAACACACCTGATCTAGGTAATCGACTGTAATTGTAGGGATTCTAGGCATCAACTAGGTAGCATACAGCTATGTGCAAATCAAGATGTAGAGCCCCCCATAAGAAATGTGTTCTCCTTGAATGCTGGGTCTTGTTTTATAGTAAATTTAATTTGTAAGTCATCTGTGACGCTGCATCAGAGTTTCCATTTCTTTGAAAACACAGGCTGTATTTGAAAACTCACAGCAGCGATTTCTTCTCTCCCAAGGTGTCAACAAAGCTTTATGCTCTGCAGAACCCAACTCTCGAGTCATTGAGACTCGATTTCTTGAGGATTGTTTGCAGCCACGAACACTATGTGACCCTCAATCTACCCTGCAGCCTGCTCACACCGCCTGCCTCGCCTTCCCCCTCTGTGTCTTCAGCTACGTCCCAGGTTAGCCAGCAAAACATGGAGGAAATGTGAAATGCACAAATTGAAGTGAATGTTCGCCTTGTGAAGCCGAAAAAGAATCACAGGTTCACAGAAACACAATTCTCTGTTGACTATGGGTGTCGTTGTACTTACTTAGTCATTGCACTCAGCACTGCAGTTGCATTTGAGTTTCTCTCTCTTTTCTGCAGAGCTCTGGCTTCTCCACACATGTTCAGGATCAGAAGATAGCCAACATGTTTGAGCTGTCGGTGCCTTTCAGAGAGCAGCATTATCTGGCTGGGCTGGTGCTGTCTGAGCTGTCTGTGATACTGGACCCAGATAACGAGGGGTTAGTATTCTTCTACTCTCCTGTAAAGTTTAATCTCTTTCGTTCTTATTTTTTTGTCTTGTCTTGTCTTTTTCCCAGTATGTTTGGGCTTCATAAGAAAGTGGTGAGTGTGGTTCATAACCTCCTGTCCAGCCACGACTCTGACCCGCGCTACGCTGATCCTGAGGTCAAGGCACGGGTTGCCATGTTGTACTTGCCTCTCATTGGCATTGTTATGGAAACTCTACCACAGCTCCACGACTTTACAGGTACTGATAATGTGAATGTTTCAACATGAATTAGTTTAACAAATGTTTTGTTTAGCATAGGTTACTTTCATCATCAGATAATAAACAATATGTCTATTACATTGTTAATTTTGGCAGCTGGCTTGTATTTAGTTTTAATAATGTAAATACATTTGCATCAAAAATGATCTTTATTGTCAATAATAAACACATTTTTTATGCCTTACCTTAATTAACATTTTATTTATTTTTAGACAAGCTGTAGCCACGTTGTTGTGCATAATAAACATAATTGTAGTTAACATTAACAGGATGATTTTTGTGAACAAGAATTAGAATTATTGTTCAATTCTTACATTATCAATTCAGCCTCTTGTTGCATTTTCATAATGTGATTGATTCTCAGCAGATTAAATTATGTTTATAAATCTTTCAGTTATCGTCCCTCAGAGGGACATCTTTGTTTAGTTTGTCTTGTCTCATAAAAACATTAGTCATCACCAAAGTCATCATACCTCTCTTGATTCTATATAAAGTACCAATCATTTGTGAAACTATAAATATCAAATCCATTCTTGACATGCTACTACCTAATTGCTCTTTTTCTCTTTTCTTACAATAATATAAATGCAGTTCTTTCCCAGGCTCACTAGGGAAGAGTGTACACAAATAGCAGTGAATGTCATGTTAGTGTTTCGCAGGGCAGTTCTGTTTTATTTTTGTTTTGGCTTCTGTGGTGTCAGTAGAGTCCCATAACCAGTGGGGTCGCCCAGGAGGTCCCCAAGGGGCAGTTGTGGGCAACAATGGAGAAGAGGCGGAGGCAGATGGTAACAGCATGATCAGTCAGACTGTTGCCATGGCGATAGCAGGCACTTCCACGGCCTCCCCGATGTCCCGGCCAAGCAGCTTCTTGCTCAACTCGCAGGTAACCCCTGCTACAGACAGACCGCATATAGTCCCTTCCTCGCTCCCTTCCTCTCACGCGGTCGCTCCTGGTTTATTTCTCCAGGCGAGTCGTCAGCATGGAAGCTTCTCTGCCGAGTCGAGCCGTAGTCTGCTCATCTGTCTGCTGTGGGTGCTGAAGAATGCTGACGAGTTGGTGTTACAGAAGTGGTTCACAGACCTGTCAGTGACTCAGCTCAACCGACTGCTGGACCTCCTCTACCTCTGTGTCTCCTGCTTCGAATACAAGGTAAAATCAACAGTGAACGTGTCCCACAGACGCCCAGAGCATTTATAAAACATCCACAGTGACCAGTATGTTCAGTTTGAATGTTTCTATTACCTTCGTGACTATAAGCTTCTGCTTTAGCTGTACAATGTTGTGATAAAATACTGCTGCCCACTTCACTCCTCACCTATTTCCTCTGTTTTTCAAGCACTTTCTGCTATGCTGTGATTGCTGTTAGCTTTTGATGTTTGCACATTTGCTTTGATGCTGCTAACCAGCTCTGCTTGCTGCGTGCTGTGCTGCAAATAACTTCCCTGCTGTGTTTTCTCTGTGTGTCTACTCACCTCCTCTGCGTCATGGATACAAGGCCCATGTTGTGTTCACCATGCAGGGGAAGAAGGCGTTTGAGCGGATGAACAGCCTGACCTTTAAGAAGTCCAAAGACATGAAGGCTAAATTGGAGGAGGCCATACTCGGCAGCATCGGGGCGAGGCAGGAGATGGTGCGACGGAGCCGCGGACAACTAGGTGAGGACCGTGTATGGGCTAAACAATAAAGATACTAGAAAACCAAAGAGACCATTTAAAACTCGCACAAACTCACAGACACTGAAATGTTGGCCTGCTTTCACCCTCCACACGTGCATACACCTTTGTTAGTACTTTGGATAGAGCCATTCAGCAGAAACTTGTCACGTTTCCTGTGTACACTTCACCTCTTTCACCATCATTAAAAAAGTAAACAATTGTGTCGGCCCCATTTAGAGCGGAGTCCATCTGGCAGTGCTTTTGGCAGCCAGGAGAACCTTCGATGGAGGAAGGACATGACCCACTGGCGACAAAACAGTGAAAAGATGGACAAGTATGCTTTTTCTAAAACTTGTTAAATGTTGTGATGTTTTGTCTCTGTTTGAAGACACAAATTAGCTTTTTTGAATGTATAATTATTCTTAGTCGGCTTCTATTTTTGATATTTCTATTTTATTCACCAGTAGTTAAATATTCTCAAATCTTAACATGATGTCTGTGGTTTATGTTTGGTAAATTGTCTTTCTAGTTGATGCTCCATCATTTGTTTTCTGTTAATTCCCATTTGTTCTCTCGTGTTGATGTTTGTTTATGTAGGAGTCACAGATCAGTCAGGTATTGTATGGTCCATATTTGCTGTGTGCGCCTTTGAATTCCCCCCTCGCTTTAGATTCTCATTTGTGGTGTATTCTCAAGAATGTGGGAAGTTGGAAAGTTAAAATGGACAAAGCATCGATCAGTAACAGTACATATTAGGTTAATTTTGTTTTGTTTGAGGCAAATGCCAGTGATGTAGCTGTGTCACGTTTATTTTCTATTTCTTCTCCATTTAAATTTTCTAATTTCACATTGGTACATGAATGCACCAGCAGATAACCATCCTGGTTCTGACCCTTACAGCCCCCATCCTACTAGTCTCTGTCCTGGTAACAATGTCTGTCTCAGGGTTGGTAGCGGTTGCTGTGGGTCTGTTTTGCTTTTTAACCAGTGTGCTTCTTGTTTTGGGTTCTGACTTGTCTCCTTGGGGAGCTGAAAACAAGACAAATATCGTCATAGCTCTTGTTATTTATACATAATTTATTTGTTTCATTCATTTTAATAAGCCATGCCAAGGCAGCACCAGTATAAAGTCAGATTTTAGCGCTTAGCTGTAAATCTAACCCCAGGGTTCCACCTGTAGATGTGCATTATTTATCAGTGAAGGCATCCTCCCTAATGCTTTTAAACCCTTTAATCCTCTGTTGAGTGAAGTTAAAGCTGCAGGTTAGCTGTCTAACTGGATCAGCATGCAGAGAAATGTTGATCATTGGGAAAATAAAACCCATCTTACTAATGCAAAGTTTATTTCACTTTAGTAACCTTTACACTGTATGAAAACATGTTTAGCAATTGAACCAGGTTCACTGCCTGAGGTGCCACTCAGCACTGATCATGAATTGGTAGTTGCTTCAATGTGGCGATCAAAATATTGGAGCTTACAAAAAATATCAAGACCATAGTTCATGAATTGGTAAAGAACGATGACACTTCTGGTTTCTCGGCTGTAGGACCAGAGCAGAGTTGGAACATGAAGCACTTATTGATGGCAACCTTGCAACAGAGGCCAATATAATTATTCTTGATACGCTGGAGATCATTGTACAGGTATGACTTTCTCTATTACTGGTGCAAAATGCAGACGTGCGTGAGCTCAGTTCAACAGGTAAGTTCACACATGCTCATGTAAGCGCTGCCTATGTCCCACTCTCTGCAGACGGTGTCAGTGACAGAGTCCAAGGAGAGTATCCTGGGCGGGGTGCTGAAGGTGCTGCTCCACAGCATGGCCTGCAACCAGAGCGCCCTCTACCTGCAGCATTGTTTTGCCACACAGAGGGCACTGGTGTCTAAGGTTAGACTATGGGGACTTTATTAACAGAAATTAAACTTGAACTATTGTTCTTTGTTAAATGATGTGTATTTGTTTTGGTTGTGTAGTTTCCTGAACTGCTGTTTGAGGAGGAGACAGAGCAATGTGCTGACCTTTGTTTGCGTCTGCTGAGGAGCTGCAGCAGCAGCATAAGTACCATCAGGGCCCATGCCAGCGCCTCCCTGTACCTCCTCATGAGACAGAACTTTGAGATTGGCAACGTGAGTACATTTTAAATGTAAACCTATGATTATACACAGATACAGTGTCTTATTGTTTGATTGCCTAGCAGCATTTTCTGCTGTGTCTTATTTAGTCAGTGTCTTTGTCGCTACGACCAGTATACTTTGTTCAGTGTTTTCTTTTCTGTGGTTGTACTTTCAGAACTTTGCCCGAGTGAAGATGCAAGTGACCATGTCTCTTTCCTCACTGGTGGGAACGTCTCAGAATTTTAATGAGGAGTTTCTGCGTCGCTCTCTCAAAACAATACTCACATATGCAGAAGAGGACATTGAGCTGAGGGAGACCACTTTCCCAGACCAGGTCCTAATTAATTCATTACATACAGCTTTTATGATATGTATGCTCTTATGTATGTACATACCGTAATAATTCAAATGTTTTTACAGGTCCAGGATCTTGTGTTTAATTTGCACATGATCCTGTCTGACACAGTAAAAATGAAGGAGCACCAGGAAGATCCAGAAATGCTGATAGATCTCATGTACAGGTACAGTGTACTAAGTTTTTTTTAAGTGTATTTTTTACTAATGGTCATCCTTATCTTGTTATTGATGTGCTTTTGTGTCTCTATCTCCAGAATTGCAAAAGGTTACCAGACGTCTCCGGACCTCCGGCTGACGTGGCTTCAGAACATGGCTGGAAAACACTCTGAGAGGAATAACCACGCCGAGGCCGCTCAGTGTCTGGTGCACAGTGCTGCCCTGGTAGCAGAATACCTAAGCATGCTGGAAGATCGCAAGTACCTGCCCGTGGGCTGCGTCACCTTCCAGGTCAGGAGTTCTCGTAAAAGTGCTCGTTCACGTAGTTCTACATAGCTTCTCCTACAGTAATGCCAAAGGAACTGCAGTAAACTATGTTGTTGTGTTTCTGTTGTAGAACATTTCTTCCAATGTGCTGGAAGAATCTGCAGTCTCTGATGATGTGGTGTCACCAGATGAAGAAGGCATTTGCTCAGGGAAATACTTCACTGAGATAGGCCTTGTGGGTCTGCTGGAGCAGGCTGCTGCATCTTTTTCCATGGTGAGAAGAAAAGAGAGATGGATGATGCACTGGTGCGATGCTGACGGTTATGTCATAGATGAAGTGACAGACTTTGGTTACTCACAGAAGTGGTGTAATTAGGAAATAATTACTAGTCCTATAGTAATGTAATTTCATAAATATATTATTTAGAGGCGAATTTGCCCTGTTTTTACACAAACAGTAGATGTGTGTATTTGAATTTACATGCAACTTGTCCAACTTCTCCACCTTTATAAATGTAGACATCTGCTACACTAACATTTGTATCACTCTACTTTACAGGCTGGCATGTACGAGGCAGTAAATGAAGTGTATAAGGTACTGATCCCAATCCACGAAGCCAACAGGGATGCAAAGAAGCTTGCCACTATTCATGGTAAACTACAGGAAGCTTTTGGGAAAATAGTTCACCAGGTAAACAGACATGCAACGTGCAGATTTCCCTTTTTAGTACAAGGCTCCGGTGGCTTGAGGTGAGAAGTTGCTGCTGGATTTTTCCAAGAACCAAAAAAGAAAAGGGTTTATTGAAATGTGACCCAGATTATCATTGTGCCTGTCCTGAGCAAAAACATCTTTAACTTTAGGCAATAAATGATTTTCTTTCTTTTGTTCTTGTGTAAATCCAGTAAGAGCCAAGTAGTACAAATGCTCAGGGGGGTAACTGGACAGCATGTTCCAAAACCTTCCTCTTAGACCTCACGACGTCACATACATGTTTCGCACGGGTGACTTTATTTATGAGGAAGTGTGGAGGGCGAACTTCATCAGGGATTTAGATTAATAAAGTGGGAGAAGAACATTAAGGTGACACAAAGGTTACAATAAGCAGGGTCATCTGCAGTATCTCAGAATAAATGGCCTCTCTGGCCTTGCCAAGATAAGCTCTATGCTAAAAGCATGTTGGCTTTGCCCACACCAGCTTTCACACACACAGCTGTGCATGTTTTTATTATTTGGCATTTTATTTCCAGTATATTATTGTATTTGTTTAGATATTGTCCAATACCCTGCATGTTCTACAGTTGTGAAGGATTAAACAACACATGCATGTGGTGTAGGAAGAGATACAAGTTGTTGTTTTTTTTAAAGGCCACTTGTGTGACTTTTTGATTTGATCGCTGGTTTGTTAGTTACAGTGTGGACGAGGTTACAGTGCAGAGTTGTCCTGGCTGTAACACTGTTGCATGTGTGAGGGCCACTCTGTGTGCGGAGGTGTTTGTGTGTTGTCGTTTACATGTCCTGTATTCTCTTTGTCACACAGAGTACTGGCTGGGAGGTAGGTGGCAAAACGGTTCCTGCTTGACCCTGCTCACGTTGTTTATCTTATTTTAATTTACTCATCTTTTTGTTTGCTAGCCACGAGCGTTCTGTTGCTCTCTTTGCTTTGTTACGTACATCAAATCCATTAACATCTGCCGACAGTTCTCATCTGTCTGCTCCTGCTGTGGACACTTGCCATACGACAGCAGGAACATCTTGTCATCACTGTTTCCCCCTTTCCTCCCTCTTACTGTGCAAGAGGAGTGTTTTTAATGTGACAGTGTTGGCAGGCGGTGCATGGGAGCCACAGTGTATGACACTAATGACAAAAGGCTCAGCAAATGTCTCACTTGCACAAGTCGCACTTTTCATCATCCTCATCTTCTGTCTGTCTGCTCGGGACACACTCATTGACGGGCACCGTCTGCTGTCGCACTCAATGTCATCTCTTCAACCACAGGGCTCGATTTCAGTGCACGCCTTCTGTGTGATGGGCTCGTGTTTGCCCTTTGTGCTCCAGCTGTGGGCCTTTCTTAAAAACACAGGTTGTTGCAAACTTGCATTGTGTCGAATCTTGAGCCAAAATTGTGAAGCGATCCAGTGTTTTCCAAGAGGGTTCAACTCACAGTAATCTTAGGATTACTTGAGTTACCCCCTTTTCATTTTTATTGGTTCTCATCTTTTCTTGTGAAATATCCAACTAAATCGATCCCTGATTTTTTTTTTTTTTTTATATCCCTCTATTCTTTTAACAGTATTAACCTCTTGAGTTCTCATGGTTACGGGTGCATGACATGGACAGAGCTTTCCTTTTGGCATGCACTGAGTGCATGATGTGGTTCTGAAAGTTCCTTTTTTCTTCTGTCTGCCTTTGCATGGTCTTGGTCTTCTCCAACATGTTTATGTTGTTTCTCAAAATCAGTGGAAACATTTTTGCTGTGTTTCTTAGTTTGTCTTACTTTTGGAATTACCTGGAGAAACCCCATCCTGATTGAAATTTGTTCTGTTTTCTCCTTTTTGATTTTCCTGGTTGCCGACCCTTCCTTTCTACTTAATTAATTATGTCTTGTGGTAAGTTTCTTAATTTTCAGGGCTTTTTAAATTACTGTTTAAACAAGATTTACTTCTTTTTACGTTTGGGACAAACCTGTAGTTACCAAGAGGGATCTTCTAAATATCTTTAACAAGCATCTGTCTGACATTTTGCTGTGCCAAACACACTTGTAGGCTGGTGACATACCCACTCAGCTACTGTACATTATGTACTGGATGTGTGCAACTGTGGAGCTAACTCCTAGTTTGTCCTTGTATGAAGAAGAAACTACGAGTTTCAAATTTTGGTGGATTCTTGTAAGATTGAGCCTTAATGCATGCTGAGCTATTACAGAGGTGTAGGCGTCAGTTTGAGGAATTTAAGGCCTGTTTTGTTCTGCACTTAGTTGTCATGGTGTAATCTGCCTTTAGCAACCTCTGTCCAACTTTGAACAGCGTTGCCTGTTTATTGTTTCAATACAGAAAAAACAGACGTACAAACAACAACAACAGACCTTTTACGTTGACTTCACCTTCTTAAGCAATGTGTCTTTATTTAATGAACATTCTTCTGTTGGTACAAGTTCATTTTTGAAATGTTTTTCCTGATTTATTAATTGTTTGCCTGATATTCTGAGGTTAAACATTGCACCTGCCTGTGTCCTTTTTTCTGTTAAACGTAAAAGTGGAATATGTGCAATTGATAGAAATAAGCCATATACAAACACTTTCTTCAGCGTAAGTTGCAACATATTCTGCATTATATGATACTGCTGTTACAACACAGTAATTTAATATTCAGCCTTAAACTTATATGATTTAAATGTTAGCATGTGACACCTTGGAGGACTGTATCAAAATAATATACACTGTCTATGGTAAATTGAATCCATATCCCTTCTCGGCAGTAACATATAGCTCTTTCTGCTTTCAGCTGGGGAAGAGGATGTTTGGTACGTACTTCAGAGTTGGATTTTATGGTTCAAAATTTGGTGACTTAGACGAACAGGAGTTTGTGTACAAAGAGCCCGCGATTACGAAGCTGGCAGAAATCTCTCACCGGTTAGAGGTAAGTTAAATCAAATTATCACATTATATCTCGGTGTCTTTAATGTCACAATATAAATTCAGACACTTACATTTGATGAAAATATTCAATATACTAATTTTAACAAATTTTCTCTGTTAAATGTGTTGTTCTAGAAAAACTAAGGCCCAGTGTTGTTTCTTCTCAGGGTTTCTACGGGGAGCGATTTGGAGAAGACCAGGTAGAAGTCATTAAGGACTCAAACCCAGTGGATAAGTGCAAGCTGGACCCAAATAAGGTCAGTGCTGAGCAGAGTGTTTGTTCCCATTAAGGCCGGGACACTGCAGAAAGGTGGAAGAAGAAGATGGAAGGCAACACGATAACTGGCCTCATGCAGCACTCGACTATAAACGCTGAACGCCTTTGTTCCTGCAGGCATTCGTCCAGATAACATATGTGGAGCCTTACTTCGACACGTATGAGATGAAGGACCGCATCACCTACTTCGATAAGAACTACAACCTGCGGCGGTTTGTCTACTGCACCCCTTTCACGCTGGATGGTCGGGCCCACGGTGATCTGCATGAACAGTTCAAACGCAAGACCATCCTCACCACCTCACATGCGTTTCCCTACATCAAGACACGAATAAACATCATCCACAAAGAGGAGGTCGGTGAAAAGCCTACAAATGGTTTACTAGGTGTTCGGAGAGAGCTCTCATTTAGTTTCTGCTCCACAAAATCACTAAAACCTTTTGTCTAATGATCATGTTACAGATTATTTCCACACCTATCGAGGTGGCAATAGAGGACATGCAGAAGAAGACTCAGGAACTGGCTTTTGCCACCCACCAGGACCCTGCAGATGCCAAGATGCTTCAGATGGTGCTACAGGGATCAGTGGGCACTACTGTTAACCAGGTGAGGTTTTTAAGACGGCCTGTTTTTAAATTAGAGCTTTATTTGCCTCGTTGCATTGCATTTTTCATATAAAGTTAATGTTTCATAAAATGCAATGGCTTGATACTCATCACATCATCTGGTTTCTTCAGGGTCCTTTAGAGGTGGCTCAGGTTTTCCTGTCAGAGATCCCCAGTGACCCAAAACTGTACAGACACCACAATAAGCTCCGGCTCTGCTTCAAAGATTTCACAAAGAGGTACGTGGGTATGGGTGGGAATGACGAATTACATACCAGCGATCAGTAAACTGAGACATAGAACAGAATAGTATCTGTTGAACAACCGATCTTAAGGTTAACTGTAAGAACAAGAAAAGACGGTGATAATAACTTTAATGTACAAACTGCTTTTTAAGCAGAATAACTAGGATTCCACTCATACTCTTATTAAGACAAAGTGTTCACTGTCTTTCCCATCAAAAGGTGTGAAGATGCCTTGCGTAAAAATAAAAGCCTGATTGGTCCAGACCAGAAGGAGTACCAGAGGGAGCTGGAGAGGAATTATCACCGCCTGAAGGAGGCGCTGCAGCCCCTCATCAACAGGAAAATTCCCCAGCTTTACAAACCTGTACTGCAGGTCAACTCACACAGGTAAGACCAGACATGACGCTGATTGCGAAAGATCAAGCGCTGAGTGTAGATAACACTTTGTGTTGTGTTGTTTTTGGGGGGGGAAAAAATCAACCACGCAGCAAACGGACAGCTTGACAAGGTAGTTGGCCACTTTGAGACTACATTGGTGATGCTGTCTTGGGTCTTTAATGTGTTTGTGCTCGTATCATTTGTGGTTTGCATTTCTCATGTTCAATGTTTGGATTATCGGGGTATTATGTTTATAGAGTTGATCCCGAAAATAAAAACAAATCAGCAATAAATAAAAGGAATTAATTACAGTGGAGGAAATCAGACCACATATAAAGTTTTTAGTCGTTGAATGTGTCAGTTAATTGATGCCATTGGTGATGGTGTTAAATGTTTTTCATTAGATCTGTTTGATGTCATCATTCACATCAACATTATTGTGTTTAGAATATAGATGTTAACTTGTAGACGTTTAACATATTTTTAATTAAATGCCTGCGATTTTCCTCTTTTATTTCCAGAGATTCCTTCAGCAGAATGAGTCTTCGAAAGCTCGACATATGAAAATGAAGAAAAAAACTGTTACACACACACACTAGAAACTGCAATATTAATTTATTCTTGAGTGTAAATAGGAATGTTTCTTCCAAGTTGTTCAATGTTTCTGAGACTGAGCTAAAAGGCTAAAAGTGTTGCAGCTTGGTACGTCATTCCAGTGTCTTAATTTGTTTACAGGCAAACTGTCAGAGGGAGGAACGAGTGAATCCTAAAGATTAAAGGGATGCCTTGGCTTTTAGAATTCACCCTGACTGTTTGTTTTACTCAAGAAAGAACAAGCATTCAGATTTTTCCCTGCGCTACTAAAGCTAATGTGAGCCTTCTGCCCTGAAACCAACAAATTGCTTGCTATAAGCTAACAAATTGTAGAATACTGATTCAGTGCCAAAAAAAGCCATCAAGTGGTGCAATTTTAAAGTCCAAGGCGTCTTTTTAAATTATGTACGATGTGTCAAAAGAATCTGTATTCAGTATCATGTGTGCACTTTTTTTAATACGGTGTAGCAATGCATTTTACAACTTGAAAGTTTATGTAATACAAAACATGGAAGGGGGGAAAATGAAAACGATGCAAAAAATTGTAACTTTATTTATCATGATGCTTTATTATTATTATTAGTTGAGGCAACAATGTTTTCAAATTAGGTACTTTAAACATCCTATAATTTTATGTAGTTTTGTTTTAAATATTTTACTAAATAAATATTTTAATGTTCAGTGTGCCCAGTTAATGTTCTGTTTGACATATCAAGACATGTATAAAAGACAGTAATGTTGGCAGAAGTGACAGATTGTGCCACAAGGGACATATGAAGGTAAAAACTTTATTGCATAATGTGAAATTCCAACATTGATATAACTACAGCTAGAATGAGTGCATTTGCAAACATCACTTATCAGAACTGGTGTTAAAGTCTGAAACTAAACAATGTAATTAGCCATACAAACCTTAAGGTATGACATCTATATTGCAGTAAGTGAATATGTATTAGGCATCAATTGGAAGTCGGTCCTTGAAACCACGATTAGCTGTCTAAACTGCTGTAGAAGCTGTTTTTTAAAATTTCTTACTATATACAAAGCTTATAAAGTATCAAATGACGAACTGTGAAAAGTGGCACGAATTTAAGGTGTGATTACTTTAGTGGGTTTTGTAAGTATAGTATGTATATTTTAGAAAATCGTCTCAGATTCTAAACATTTGTCAAAAACAATCTTTTTGACCTCTATGTCTTGTGAAGATCAGATACAGGCCTGACACATACAGATACAGTAAAAAGAACAAACCCAAATTTGCATAGTATATTTTATATTGAATGAGGCCTCCTTTAATCAAATTTGAAGTCTTAATAGTTCACTCAGTAATCTCTCAAACCTGGTACTGATGTGTTAATCTAAAAAGTCAATGATCAGTGCTGATAAACATTTTTAGAAGCTGGCACATGCTGTGGTAAAAAGCTTTGGCTAAATAGCTACTGTCAGTTTGAACTGTTTGCACTTTGCAGAAGGAAGGGATTTATTGTTTCATGTGTGATGATGCCACATGTACAGCAAATAGTTTTTAAATGCAAATGCGTAAAAATAATTGGCACTTACACAATAAAATCTAGGTTCAAAAGTGCTTTTCCAATATGCAAAAGGGAACTTTACAAAGCTAAAGAAAAGGGAAAAAAATGGGACAAAAAACAGTCAGAGTACAAATGGCAAAAAACACAGGCAACATAGAAAACTGATTCTCCATTCGTTGAGTATTTGTAAAATACAGCTCTGAATAAATTTGAGGTGCAGAGTGAAAGAATCTGGGTCGTACAGTGGCACCAGACTTTGGGCCTCATGGGTGAGAGGCAACTTAAGTTCAGGTGCCAACATGATGGGGACAGAATTGTTTGGCACCGTTTGTACTATTGCAAAATCCAACTGTCTGGGTGCCCGACTGGCACAGCGCCCTGAGTTCACAGTAATTCTTGAGTTCACGTTAGCGTCAAGCTTCAGGCATCCTCCTGTAGAACAGCAGGTAAGGTGTTGACGAGGAGCAGGTTTCAGGAGAGCAGGCTCGCAGGAAGTCCTCCTCCTCAAACAAACGCACCTCAGAGTCATCGAACAGCAGCCATCTGCCCTCGTATTCCAGGAGCTCGTTTAAAGCCTGCTGCTCCGTGGCCTCCACCCTGCGACTGGAGGCCATCGGTGCTTCCTCAGACTCCTTTTTCAGTCCTGCTTCAGTATTTTGGTCCATACTGTTAATAGTTTTTCTCCGCGTGGATCCCTCGGTTGCTTTATCTGAGGATTTGCAGCCGTTGCTCCCAAGCTCGTAACTGGACAAGCTCCTCTGTCCCCCCAAAAGTCCAACCCCGCCACCCTCGGACAGCTTTTTTCCCCCCGGTTTGCTGCTGGCCAGCCTGGCACCTCCCTGTCCCCTTGCATTCAAGCTGAAAGACACCTCTCCGTCATCATAGTCCAGCACTTCATCTTTCACCTGTGTTACCTCTTTATTTGCATTCTCCTCCTCCTCTTCTACTTCTTTTCTATCCTGCAGCCAGAGTTTCACGTCTTTCAGATCAGACATGCGGACGTAGGCAGTGTAGTGGCCACTGCTGATGGTCACGCCGCTGTGCATGACCACAGCAAACAGCTGATAGTGTTGGCCTGTAGTGGACGAGGGACGGGTGCACCACTCCTCCAGAGACAAGGTCAAAGGTGTCTGTAAGGGAGTGTTCACCTTACACAGACCTGCATAGGGGTCCAACCTAAAAGCACAAGAAACCGATGCTGTTAGCAGGAATGAAAAGTACCAATTTATTATGAATTACCCTGCATCTTGCCAGATAACAGCGGTCATGATTTTCAGCACCAGTCTGCTCTTTGGTATCCATCTCTACCTTGACTAAACATACGCTGGCCAAACAGTGTGACTGACTGGTCATGTCCTAACTCTCCACAGCAGAAAGACAGAACTTTGAACTAAAATACTGAAGCTATTTGCTTGATTTGTCAATTGTTTCCAGCCAAACTGCATTTTTGAACAGAATAGGGCTGAATTTGTAGTTTCACCACATTTGACACTAGATGCACTTTTCTACATTCTGTCAAAGTTCAATGACATAAATGTCCTTTTTAAAGAAATTGCTTAAGAACAATAAATAGTATGTGCTTATAAACTTACTCCAAACTATTGGAAGAGAATCGCTTCAGGTGAATGGTGATCACTTCAGGGGTTTTGTCAAACAGCAGACTTCGCTCAGCCTCTGTGTAGTGATGACAGTTCTCACAGAAATATTTGTCTTCACCAACAATTCGCTCCACGGAAGCAAACTGGGCAATGGCCCATTTCAAAGTCTTCGGCTCCGGTTTAGGATCAGGAGAGACTGGAAAAAGTAGCAGACATGTATTTGGACTGTGTAAACGTTTTAAATAGTTACAGATTGCACCAAAATACACACACATTTAGAGCTTGTTACATGGACATTTGTTCTCACCATCCGAGGGGTCGTCTGGGCTGCTGGGTTGGTCATCGAGCACGGGGACACTGATGTCCTGGAAGTCTTCTCTCCTCTCGGTGAAACTCTCACACTCCAGACAACGAGTCCTCAGAACCAGCTGGCCCTGGAACAAGCGCTCCATCAGGTCTACGCCATCTGGAGATAAGAGAGACACAGCGAAACACAGCTGAGTGATCGGATAAGTCAGCAGTCACATTTAACCACTGATTTCCCAGCACAAAGATGGATGGATCTGACCCTACTGCTATGTAGATTCTGCAGCCCTTGTTTTTGAACTCAAAGTTCAAAAACCACACAAGGGTTGGATAAAAAGCCGCAGACAGACGATAAATCACATCACGCTTTATCTAGATAAACGGTTGGTTGAACTTGTTCATCAGAAGATCGACACGTGTTCATTGCTTGGATGCAACACCCACGAAGGCTGTTTTATCCAACCCTTGTGTGTGTTTTTGAGCTTTGAGCGCCCCCTAGTTTACAGTGGGGTCGTTTTGACCACGCAATGGCTGCACAAGGGTTAAAAATAAAACCTTTGCATCTGTGGAGAGCCTCACCTTGACGTTTCACTTTGTTGTTTTCGTCAGCCATGTTTTGTGGTGGATGCTCCTCGTTGGTCTTGTCCGTCTGGCTTTGTAAGACACCGTCACCGTTCTCCAGTTCCACTTGGTCTTGGTTCTTCACAGTTGAGGAGCTGATCTTCCCCACACTACGGAACTTGGAGAAAATGCTCGGCTGTTTTCCAGAAGGCCTCAGCCAACTCAGCTTTGCTCGCTTCTTCCTTTTTCCATCTGCCTCTTTGGATGCTTTTTCAGCTTTGCCTTCACCGTCGCTCCCACCTTCATCTTCCCCATTCACCTTGTTATTCCCCTCCTCCTTTCCGTCTTCCGTGAGCTCACTTGAGGACTTCCTTTTAGAGCGGGTAAGGGGTTTGTTTCTACTGACGCTGTCCTCTTCAGAATCAGATTTCTTAGACTTAACAGATTTGGGTTTCTTCTTGGCATTTCCAGCCTCAGTGTCACTTTTCCTTTTACCGTTGACTTGGCTGTCCTCATCTGTGGGAGTTGTACAGTCAGTAACAGAAATGCTGGGGCCATCATCCCTGTCCAACTTCTGCTCCTTCCTGATGGTATCACAGGCCTCTTGAATATATCCAAGAATGCATTGCAGCACCTCCTGGGCATCATGTTGAAGATATCCTTCATACATGGGGTTTAATTGCCTGCAACACAAAAACAAAGCAGACAATCAACGCGACAGGGTAAAAATTATTTATGGACCTAAAAAGTAAAAACAAATATGCACAAGTTTTGTTTTCTATATTAAAGATTAATTTTGGAATAAATGTCATGTGATCCTAGCCGCCCTGTTACCTGAGAGTGTTTAGTATTTTACGAGGTGGTGTAGCGAGCTCTCCTTCACTGAAGCTGCCAGGGTTGAGCAGGAAGCTGGACTGCAGCTGCTCTGCTGAGGTTATCAAGCTGTTGAAGCTCGCAAGGAGTTCAATATGAGCTGGCAAGGACTCTGCTACGCCTTCTAACTGCTGGGAAAGTGGCTGAAAAAATAAAATGCAAAAACAAATAAATATATAAAACTTGTATTCGCTGTGGAGATTTTTGAAGCCTCTTTATACATTGTAAAATAAAGATTTTACACCAACCTCGTCGCATTTCTCAGCCACTTCCTTTGATTTGTCTCTCTGTTTAGACAAGTTGTACAGTTTCTTTACACCTTCTGTGAACCCTGGACAGTAGTACAGAACCTGAAAGAGCAATCACACATCAACAACTGTGAACCATAAACATACTTACTAGGCTGGATCAAACAAACAGGTGACACGCTTTGAATTAGTGTGGGTACAATAAATCAGCTGTTGGTATTTAGCATTTTACACCCACATACAACACTAGAAGGTATCACTGTAAAAACCAGGTGGAATTACAGTTGCTTGAATTTAATCCTGAAACATATACCAGGACGAGCTGCAGTAAGAGATGAATATATACAACAAGTATATACAAAAACATATCCTTTGTGTTATATTTAAACAACTAACATCACACCCCACACACAGCGAGAGGCAAAAATAAGAAAATCACCAGGTGCTGAAGAGTGAGAGGCAATTTTAAAATGGGAAATACTGTGGCTTTATCTACGGTCAGTTTAGTAATATGCTTTCCAAAAAAACACACTCTCCAAAAATTTTACATTTTATTAATTTATATGAAAGCCTTGGCATGAGTCATAACAATGACTTATGACAAGGTATGTGACTCAGTAAAAACTGAAAATACAAACAGTCACAACATTTGATCTGAATGACAAAATCAAATAAGCACTAAAGACATTTATCTATTACGCTTGAGGTAATTACTCACCTGTAAGATACTGTTCAAATAGCAGGTGTTGCCAAGGTTGTTGAACCCCACGAACGGCACCACGTTCTCTCTCTTCTGACAGGACAGGAGTAGACCAGGTGAGGCCGGACACGGAGAGGGAGCAGGGACCACCTGATCACAGCCACTGGATAAGACAAAAAGAAAAAGCACGTTACATTTGTGAAAGCAGTAAGAATAGTTGTATTAGTCTACATTGTCATAACATGACACCTGACGCGGCAAAAACACACCTGGCCTCCGGCTCCACTGGCTCATCCGTTTTGGCTTCATCTGCCTGGGGCTCAGAGAAATCCAGCGCTCGTTTCGTTTCTTTCCTCTGGAAGAACTTCAGAGACAGTTTACTTTTCTTGATGGGGCTCCCGAGCGCCGCCACCACGTTTTCCCCCTGCAGACCTGGCATCTTCCTTCCTGCACCTTCGAGGCGGTTTGTTTCTCTTTTAATACGGAGACGCAGCAGCGCAGCTCACTGGCGAGAGGACGAAGCGCAACGTAAATTCAAGTAAACGCCAGAGTTGAACGAGAGCGAAAGTAACTGCACACTTTAGTAAGAAGTAAGTTAAGTAAGTGCGTCATCACAGCCAAAGTAGCTCGATTCAATTAATGTCCACAGCTCTGCCTTCCAAAGCACAGTCCGGTAGTGGCTGGGGCAACGCATTATATAACAGGTTAGCTGCTAAGGCTAACTTACTGGTGTCGATCGGTTTTTCATTGCCGCCCTCAGCAGTTGAAATAAAACCGATCACCACAGCAACCGCTGTCTTTTTTTACACCAAGTGGCAAGTAGATAATACAGCATAACCTGGTGTCGATGTGCGTTTTGCCGGCGGCACCGCGACAGAACTGGGTCAAAACGGTGCGGAGAAGCAGTGGGAGGAGAAGCGAGGGAACACGCCGTCTCTACCAGTTCACTCAAACAAGCCCGCTTCTCAAAGCCCCCGCAATGGTTAACCGAGTGTTCGAGCTTACCCGAAAGCCACATCGCAGACTGAACTCTGGCATTTCTCACAGAATAAACCGCTTTGCTGCCATGTACAGAGTGTTTGACAATTCACACGGCGCTGCAGAAGTTGGCGCTTTTTCCTGTTAGAAGACCCACCGGCCGCGACACCGCCGGTCAAACACCGCCGTAACAACACAAAGTCCGGCAGAAATGTCTCATTACCGGAAACCCTCGACTTCAATTATATTACATTGATACACTTAAAAGTCGTAGGTGTTCTTAAACCTTTGTAAAACGCTTGAACAAGAAGCATTTTCATGATTTTATGACAGGCTTAAAGTAGGGCAACCAAACACGTAAAGCCCCCCGCGGGCGTTTCAGACGCCATTTTAGTAGTTGTTTCTCAGGCTCAGCGGCGGATGAGCGTCTTCCTTCACATTTAAAGTGAATTGGTTGGAAGTGATTTTAACATAATGGAATTTGGTAAAGAATGACTAACAGTTCAAATTAAAAAAGTACTTATTTTACCCTCCTAACCCCTGAAGTCAACTGGTTTGTTTTGAAGTTTTTATTTTGAAGGTATTACTATAGAACTGCATCTTGAAGCACATTTTATGTGGCTTCCGAAAGTTATTGCACTTAAAACAAATAAACGAAAATAAAACAGCTTCTTATTGTGAATCGTAACCAGCGTATGCGGCAGTGCCAGTCATCCACCTGCAGGGGGCGACATTGTCCGCAGAAATGGATGCTGGCTCGTCCAGCAGCATCATATCCCACTTTCTGTGACTGGAGCATCCTGATCCATCCAGTCAGCAGAGGCTGTTCTTCCGCGGTTGTAACGGTAAGATACTATTTACGTTTTCCACACGGTCACCTCGAGAAGAGCCAAAATCAGCCGAAAGCGCCGACGAACCTGTTAAATCTCGCATTCGTCAGCTGAATGTGCTGCCTCTCATCGGGCTACAGAGTGTTGTTGCTGGCGTACGTTTTTACGATGCGAGCAGGATAGTGGCACCTGAACGCAGCACAGACGTGCCAAATGACAGGAGTGTCGTTTCTTCCCTGCATCCTGCCACTAAGTGGATTTGGTCAACACAGCGGTGTTGCACGCAGGTCGGCTGCTGCAGCAGAGCGCTCGCTTGGTCAGCAGCTGTAACGTATCGAGGGGACGGGAGCTGCTGTGTTTCAGCTTCCAGCATCCACTTAGGTTTTCTGGCCCGGGGGAATAAGTGGTGTTGCAGTTTAGGCTGCTGTAGTCCAGCTTTGGGGGAGAGGGGC
This sequence comes from Macropodus opercularis, assembly GCA_030770545.1. Lineage (NCBI taxonomy): Eukaryota > Metazoa > Chordata > Actinopteri > Anabantiformes > Osphronemidae > Macropodus > Macropodus opercularis. The sequence goes on from CM061092.1 coordinate 8,127,954, forward strand.
TGCAGGGGAGAATGGTGGAGCTCATGCATGTCACCAGCATCTCCATCCAATCTCCAGCCGTGTGTCCCCATACCTCATCTGTTCTGCCTTGAATTCATCCTTAACCACACGTGATGTTAATTATCCCCCAGCGAACCTGATTTCATTACAGATGTACTAACCAGTTGGTGAGTTATCCAGGCCGTACGAGGCGGGCTGGTACGTTGGAGTTATGCTCTCTCGCATCCCATCTAAAATCTAAACAGGATAGGAATTATAGAGGAGGATTAGGATTTTCCACTTCCCGCATCACCTACTGATAACATCGTTTTCTCAAGGGAAGCTGGGTGATGTGAACGAGGCAGAACTTGCCTCTCTGGCCCCAGGATGTACCAAGCTGCTGAAATCAAAACGTGGCCTTGTTTTTCATTGGTTATTGTGACTACAGACCGGATGCACCAGGGTTGTTTCACACAGGTCACGTTTGGAAACAACAACACAGAATTAATTTTAATTCTCCAACTATAAGCAGATCCAACTGCAGTTTAACCTGTAGTGGGAAAGAACAGCATTCTCCACGAACGGGGCAGTGCTCTTGACCCTTATCAAGGCAGTCTTTGTCCCATGAGGCAGGAAACTCTGGCAGCTCTAAGCCTTTTGCCCGTGACATGAAGCACCCACCTCCACCCACCCCACCCACCCTGTCTGCAAGGGAAAATGAAGGCATGCTGAGTGGCAGGCAACGGTGCGCTCCAAGAATGAAAAGCATGTCTTGAAGTCAAAAAAAAAAAAAAAGCATCTGCGTGAATCTTTCCCCTTGTTAAAGAGTTTCTGCTATTTTTTGGCTCAGGAGAAGGAAACAAAACTCACGAGGAACTTTCTTAAAATGCCACCAAGAGCCCAAACCTGAAATGTACTCTCAGTATAACAATCCCAGAAACACGCCAGCCTCACATTTCAACCTCCTGATTATTTTGCGCATACAGTCAAACATAAATGTGAACGTGGGAGTTGTTGTTTCTGCTCAGAATGTTCTGTTGCCAAGGAAATGCCAACATGTTTATCATAGTCCAAGTATTGCACATTGGACATGTATATGTGTGTACATCAGATTAGATCTCGAGCTGCACGCAGCATCTCTCTCGCTCTCTCTCTCTCTCTGGATAGTTCGGAGCATCTGAGCGCCTCCCATGTGATGTGTGCCGAGGAGGTGGGTGTACCCAGCCCAGTGCTCTGATGTTGGGAAGCAGCAACTCCTCCATCCTACTCAGTCTGCTCTCCGTGCTCTCCCGCTTCAGTCAGTCTGTCTGCCCTCTAGCGTAGTACTCACCACTATTCATCTCCACCTAGGATACATTTACACGGACCCACGCAGACAGACAGAAAACCGTCCTAGTGGACTGCGGAGCGTGCTTTCGGCTGATGGACGTAGATGTATGTGTGTTACCTTCAAAGTGTGGATTTGTAGCAGCGTTGAGGCTGAAGTTTCTTCCCGTCTACGTTTTGTGTCCCATAACACCACGCGTAGCTGCAGAGGTAAGCAGAGAATCGATGTGGTCTGCACTTTTTACTGCATCTTTCTTTAACTCTACGCTTCGTCTCTTCTTCTCCCCTTTATCAGATATTGTTTATTAAATTAAAACATCAACCATTTTGCTGTTATTTAATCTGTTTGGCTTCCTCGTTAATACTTTCTGGTGCATTCATTTGTTTTCGTGAGTGTTGTCATCTTCTGATGCGTAATTTTCAAAGCAGCTTGTAAGAGTTTACATATGTTACAGCCAGACTATGTGGAGTCGTTCAGGGTCTGTGCACTGGGGGATTTTCAGCATCTGCATGGTAATCAGATGCTGCGAGCCGTTCATGCATATGCAGCTTTGTGCATGTCTGTACAGACATGCTGACGAATGAAGACGGCATCGTTTTGCCTGCTTGTTGTATTTAAAGTCCCTCTATTGTATAGTTCCTCCACTGAAGCCTTTCATCAGCTGTGCCAAGTTTCATTAAAATTCCCAACTCGCTGCACTAATGTCTTTCAGCTGGATCGCGACACGTGCACATATGCATAAAGCAACAGCGCACACATGCATAGAGGGCATGTTAAGCAGGCAGACGGACTAGAGGAAGCAGTGAGGGATGTTTGTTGTTCTGAGTGACTTTTCATGGGCTTCCTTCTCGTTCCCAGCAATCTGTATGCGTTCACTGTGCGGCGTTGCTTTGCTTGCTGCTCCCCCCTGTCTCTCTCTATCTGTGCTCTCTTACAGTCTGCATGTATTCTCACTTAGACTTGGTCACTGCTGTGCTTGCCTGCCACAGAGCATTGGCCACGGTCGGCTGGCTGACCGCAGCTACACAACGTTAAATTGGCCAAGAGCTTTTGTTATACGGGCCATGTTAGAGGGCGCCACATGTGCACGCTGCATTCACCGACATTAAGGGCTACAGATTCATTAGAGTCATGCTCGGGTTAAAGGCCACACTGTTATCCACACATGACCTGTCTCTCTGAATACTTCACTATGCCCCGTGTGTGTGTTTATATTTGTGTGTGTGTGTGACAGTGTGATTTCCCTAGAGGTGCAGAGAGGTGAGTCATACCCGCTCACATGCTGGTGGCTGTTAAAGGCATTCACTGTGACGATGGCGTGAAGTGTGATTCGCTAATCGACACTGTCTGATGAAGTCATTAATGTGTGAAATGTCAACTTTTCAGGAAATGTAAACAAGCAAAAACTGCCTTTTTTTTACATCGATACACTGCCCGGCAGCTGTCCAGCAACAATTTCCCTCTATGTCATCAACTCAGAAATGATCATTTGTGCATTTCTTTGCCATGTGAATTTAACAAAATCTGCAGAACCAATGACTTTCCTCAGTTACTGATGTTACACAAAAGTCATCCAGTTTGGTCCTGTAGTGGGAATCGGATCATAAGAATAAGCCTTAGGTTGAACTCTAGAAAGCGTGGCAGCGTAGTCTGAAGGAAAGTGTAATCAGGCGCAGAAACAAGCATGTGCCCACCCAGAACCTGTGGCCACGCCACCGAGCATTTTTTGTTGGCAGCTCTATAAAGAAGATCCACGTCACACTAAAGAACTGGACGCGTTTTTCTTCCTTCATCTCCATAGACATTCAAGCACACTAAAGTAAATCTTATCTTCTGAGCTGGACGTGTGACGGTTGTGATGGCCTCTGTAGTTGAGCGTGAGCCTCGACTGGGCCGAGCGCCTGCTGCTTCCACGTGGTCCATATTCTCCAGACTTCGACATCCGCTGACTCCTCCCAAGCTTCTCAGAACCTGTAAATACCTTTGTTGAGCAACTATTTGCTCATGCATGGAGCTAAGTTGCCTAAAGCTGCTAACTTTAGCCGAACCGCAAAAAACCACCACGAAGACAAAATACAGCTGCAATAACAGAAGCAAGAGCATCTGCGTTCAAAAACACGTCCATGCAAGTGTGTCTGAACATCAGTAGGACGGCGCTAGGTTGGATTTGTGATTGTTCTATCTCCACAGGATTTCAGCTTTAACAAAATATGTTATTATATATTATCGTACAAGCGGCAGAGTCTCCGTTAAGGAGCTTTGGGGCGTCTTAGCGGTGCTGTGGGAGGGAGAGGGACTCCCTAAACTCTGTGTGTGTCAGTCAAAGAAGCCAAAACCCCCTCACTGAGAACACACACATACACGAGAGCCTTTAGTCAGCACTCTCACACACACACACACACGCTCTCCAGCTGAGCGAACGCCTGGGGATAGCACTACTAATCTCATTCTCTGTTGACATACTATTCTTCGGCTGCCATGCGTTCACATCTCTCTCTCTCTCACCGTGTTGGTATCCTAAAGCTAGAGGTGCGCTGCTTCCTATCAGTGTCAGCAGAAGGGTGAGTTCACACCGGGCCAGAGGTGTGTGTGTGTGTGTGTGTGTGTGTGTGTACTCTGTGGCTGCAACACATCTGCTGTGCAAACCGCAGTTTCCCACAGGCGGCTTTAAAATAAAAACAGCGGGACCTCGTAGCGGGTTCAGATAACTCGGCTCTGTTTAGTATGGACAGGGACACACTATGAGACGCACCGGTCGAGGCAGCTTGCCGGAGTTTTTCCTCTCTACTGTCTCCTGGCGCTGCTCAAGTTGCTAAACTATACATTTACAAATTTTTTTTGTGAATTGGTTCTATACACTGAACCGTTTTCAGTGTTTTGTGCTACAGAAGAGATGCGTGGAAAGTACAGCAGTGACTGTGGCATAACGCAGTCATTCTACTCTGGTAGGAACAGTGGGTTATGCATGCGTTGGCACTGTTTGCAGAGGGTCTTGGTGGACATTCCATGACTGATGGGTGAGTGGGTGAGTTTAGCTGGATAGGGGTCAGTAACGTGGGCTGCATCACTGAGGGGAACAATACTGACTGTAAAACGTCCCCCTGTTCTTTTGGTTTCTTCTTTAATTCCCAAAGCCAGTTACTGTGCTCGGTTGTCATTTCAGCCATTTTCAAGTACTGTACCTACTGTAATTGTTCACTTTTAGGTTTTTGTTGACATTCTCACAAGACAAAGTTTAAAATCTTTAGTGAAACAACACAGTTTCCTAAAAATGCATCAAACTAATCGCTCTTATAGATTATGTGTGTGCATAAAGTTGTTATACACCTCAGAATGTATTTGTGATTGTAGTTTAGCAGCTATAACATAAAGCCACAGGTGTGGTTAGAGTAAGGTTCTGACTTCGATTCGGTACGAGTCAGAAACAGTAACACAATTGGAAATTTCTCAAGGAGCAACGCTGAGAAACAATAGCAAAGTCCATCCTTACATTGTTTCCCAGCGCTGTATCCCCACCACTGCTCCTTAATGGGTTCCTGGCATTGACAGGCAGGAAAAAACACAGGCCGTCGTTACAGGAGTCAAGAGTGCTGCGGGGAACGCGGGACTTCCTTAATGGAACCTTCATCCTTTACTGTGATTGGCTGGCTGCGCTTTGTCGAGTGTTTTTGGAAGCGACCACTCCCTGTGAAAGTCACGGTGTCTCAGAGTGTGTGTGTGTAGAATGTAAGACGCTTGTGACTGTGTGACTGTACAGTTTGCGGTAATGCAGCCGTTTGATGCTCTGCCTCGTTGCTTGTCAGTGACACTGCAGCTTTGGTTTGTGCTTGTTGGATCAACTACCTCACGACTGACCAGCACAGGTTCCTGCGCTAAGTGGCCAGATGTTGTGTGTGGCAGGGGTCTATTCTGTATAATGGACTGTGCTTGTACTAGCTCTCGCCTCTTTGTGAGAGGCTCCTGGCTCTTCCTTTGAGTTTTTGCCTTGTAGAAAAAATATAAACACTTTGTACTAAACTATCTAATTTCAAGCTTACTGTGGCTTTCACAGCGTTTCATCATTCTCACTTCTGCCCCATGAAGACTCTGATTATATGTATTTCTTGATTTGACGTTTATTGCACTCGCCTCCCAACCGCCACTGTGCTGAGTCTATACTTACAGGCTGCGCTGTGCAGCTAGACGCACACGTTCACTGTCTGTGGTCCGTTGTTTTTGCGCTGCCTCCTGCTGCTGTTGCTGACAGCAGGGACAACAGAGAGGCACTGTGGGCAAACCGCAGCTATGTGAGAGTTTAGAGCGACTGCCATTGTCACTTCGGCTGCTGGGCAATAGCGAGAAGGGAAGAGTGAGAGATTTAACTGCTACATCAAATCGAGGCGGCAGTTTGCATATTCTGCGTTGGTGTTCAGAAGAGATTTGGCTCTTTTAGTGTAGTCATGCATGGCTACAAAACGGAGCCTGTCTTTGTTAACTGTGAGTTACGACACTGGCAACAGATGAATGTTACGAGATATGTTAGGTCTGAAAGTATCTACCTCTTTAAACTTACTTACTATATTATTTTAACTTTAATATTGGGTTGAGAGCAGGGGAGTTTGCATTTAATAACTGATATAATCATTTGCTGATAAATTAATACCAGTTACAGTGAGATATGTGTATATATATGGTGGCTTCTGAGCATATGCTGATAGAAACAAGGAGCAGCTCTTAGCAAATGACTGTTAGGCTTGTGAGTAAAAAGACAACGTTACACCCCCCCACACACAGAATCATCTCTAGACGTGGTCCAGACAGAGCACATCCAGTATCACTGGGCTGCAGAGCTCCAGTGCTGGAAGACCTGTGCATTCTGTTGGCAAGAAAAGAAATGGCACCAGTGCAGAACTGCAAATCCTGTTTAGCAGGTAACACATGGTGTGTCTCACAAGACAGTCCAGTGGGCTGGTCCATGGTTCTTTGTCTCTCAATATTTTTCTAAAGCCATTTGATTCTAGGTATTTTGCGATATTTCGTGATATTATATGTAATTATTATTAGACACTAAGTATTGCAAGACGTATTTATAAACTGGTGTAGGGGCCTTTGTGGGATCTGTGATGGTTTTAATGTCTCATTCTCAGGACAGTCTCAACACATGCTTTCTGTCTGACAACTCATTTTTCCTAATGAAAGTTTTATGTCTCCCATCTGCAAGCCAAAGAAAAATTGGCTTTCTCATTTTTCTCCACGCCCCATGCCTCACTGTTGCACACTTACAACGAGGCGCACACGCATCCCTGTTGTTTCCAAGGTTGGCATCGCTTTTCCAGAGAAAAGCACACGCATTTGAAACGATGGAAGCACAGAAGAGCACTTGAAGGGCAACGATGAAACAAAGATGAAAGGGGAGAAGAAAGTGATGTAGATGACAGCGAGGGGGAGGTTTTTTAGTGGAAGAGGGGGCATCTGTGTGCATCTGTGAGTGTGTGCATGCGAGGAAAAGACGTTTGATGTTCTTCCCAGCTTTCAAGCTAGCTGGTGAGATACCTTGCACTAATGGGTTGCACGAAGCTCAGGAATGCAGATCAACAGATGAATGCCTCGCCGCTGCGTATGCACGAGACCGAGATCACGCTACACACAGAGGCAGTGCACAGCACAATTCACTGAGAAGGATGATGCAGTACTGCGTGACAACATAAATATGCTTAATAAGCCCAAAGCAGAATGCAAAAATAAGCCCGATAAAATCCTTCTGTACAGCAGGTGGTTCACTTTGTGGCATAACGCTAATAATGTGTGCGTTTCAATAAAAAGGCTCATTAGCTCACAACAGGGTCTTGCTGGCAACAGGTAGTAGGATCAAAATGGTAGTTAACGAAAAGCAGTTTACGCAGCTCTTTATTCAGTGACAGCCTGGCAGGATCAACACACATAAAGCTTGGCAGGCAGGACGTAAACAGCTGGCAGGCAACAGGTAAGAGGTAGGCAAAAGAGCAGGAAGTGCTGGAAATGAAGAGAAACCTGCCACTGGCTACATTAAGAGAACCAGACAACCTGGCAATAGCTGAAAAGCAAAAACTATTCTTAACTGCATCCTAATTCAGAATCTGCATCCTTTGAAGTGTGCCTTTCCAGAATTTATACATCAAACTGGATTGCAAAGGCTGTCAGCTTCCAAGTGCATTTTAGAAATGAGGCCTTAGATGCATCCTTTGTTGTCATTAGATGGACATCTGACTGTGAACTATACAGAGAATCTAAAACATGGAGGCAGTGAAGCAATTAGATCACGCTTCCAATTAATTTCTAGGACCGGCAAAGACAGTAAACTGATATTATAAAATATAAAAGTATAAAAGATGAATTCATAAACCTCCATATATGTATAAACTGCAACAAAATAGGTTGATATTTTCATGCTTGACAATTCAATTGTATCTTCTTCTGGCCCTTCAGCTCGTATTATTTCCCTGGCTCCTTGGTAAAAAAAGTCCACAAGTTAACTTTTAGTGCCGGAGGCTCCTGAATGTCCAGCTGATTTGCAAGATGAGTTGGGACCAGCCTCCTGTCTCCTCTTGATTTTATCCTCCACACTGCACAAGTAAATTTCGCGACGCCGTTTTTGATTTGAACGCACCGTAAGCTGCGGGAGGGGGCGTGCTGGTGTAAGTGACACAATCAGGCTAGATTGCAGCACTTGTACTGGCACACCCACCATGAATGACTCCAATCAGCAGGATCACATCATCAGTGAGGTCTCTTGACTGTCAGTCAGGTCCTTGAAGCAGTTCTTTACAAAGTCTAGATGCTTAAGGAAAAATGTGTTCAGGTTCAGAGGTTGGAGCTGCAAGTACATGAATAATTTAAGTGTAATTAATTGCAGTGACCTGGTTTCTTGCCATATCTAGAAATGGGTCTACATCATATATTAGGCTAGTGAAGAACAAAAAATCTTTTCATATTTTCCAGGCAGACCCCTCCATCAGCTATTATCTATTTTCTGGCCCCACCAGCTTGAAAAGTTGCTCACACAATGGCATTATCTCCCTGTTCTCCCCAGTAACTACAATCCACAGACAGTTCTCCACGTGGGCCAATCAGATAACAGATAGCCCCTGATTCCAAGCCCGTGCTGAGAGAGCGTTTTACTACACAGATAGGATCCTGTTGAGTGTTGAGAAGTAGTAGAAGTAAATAAGACAAGAAACAGGAGCTAGAGGGATGAACCTGGTCTCAAGGATAGAGACGGGAGGATGAAAAGAGTGTGGCAGAGTGAAAAATAGATGCAGGGCCATTTGAGATAAATAGAAAGCAAAGATTGATTAAGACGAGGCAGCAGAAGACAGAAAGCCTCTTTCAGTTCACTTCTCCTGTGTCAGCTATCGGGAGCCGTGATAGAGAGGCGTTAAAGGAATGAAGTCGGAAAAAAGAGAGGGAGAATGTCAGCGCAGCATTCCAGAGGCCATGTTTTCTCTGCTATCTTTCCACCTCTCCTTAGATTATCAGTCACCAGCGGGCGCCTCAAACACTGAGGCGTCTCTTTGCAGATCAGATGCAAAGAGATGGTGGAAGGAGGAAAAGGCAGATGCAGCAGTGACAGGTGAGAGGGGAGAATCTGCATATGAGACACGCTTGGCATGTTGAATGAGGGTTAGCCTAGCACCATCACACAGACACTATGGGACGTATTTTACAGCACAGCAGACATTTTCCTCAGCAACATTAATGATCAAACTCGCGTCTGAGCTCAAACTAAGCCTCAGAGTAAATTACTTTTCCGACTGTGCAACACATTTGCAACGGGCAGAGAAGGCTTTCCTGATTAAATTAGCCTGCTTGGTCAGCTGTCACTGTGAATTATTTTAACCATCAGGTCTAATAAATGTTTCAGGTTTCAGTTTGTGACAAGGCGAAGACATGCTGACAACTTGTATAATTAAACAGAAGAGAGCAATCAGTGCACTACCTGCAATCCATGCAAAAAACAACCGTTTATATGCATGTGTAATTTTGTAACATCGATCAGTCGAATCCTCCCACATTTGAAGATATAACCTGATTTCGGGCAACAACAAGGAAGCTAAAATAACATTTTTGTTCATTTGGGATAGATTGTAACAAAATATGGTGCAGCAAATATTTCACATTTATATATATATATATATATATATTGATGAAGTTGAAGCTGCTTATTTTCTAAATTTGATATGAATATATATGAACTTTTCGAGTGTGTTTACATTCATATTTGGAGAGAAAACTAGGGGACCTTTAATTCTACTTGTAGAGACAATCAAACCCAAAATGTCTGCATTGTAGAAAGTCAAAAGTGAAAAACCAAATGCTGAAAACCACTCCAGCGCCATCAGGCCTGTTCCTGCTGTGTGGTCATCCCGATTCCCAGCAGATAGCGAAAGCCAACACATGCTTTGCCAGCCTGCATCATGGCACAAAGACAAACCAATAGTGACCCACTGACGCTTTGTTTTTCTGTGTCATGATGCCACTACTGTGTATTGTCTGCAGCTGACTAAGCCTCCACAAATCTCTGCAATGCTCAAATTTGGCCACAACTCAAAGCTCCAGATTTGCCCTAAGCCATTTCAGTCAGGACAGTTGTGCCAGCCGTGGGTAAATACGGAGAGAAGTAACTAGCCTAGGTACCGGACCTGATTTTTCACCAGGTTTGAGCAGATGGGTAGTTTTTAGCGTGCGTGTGTGATGTAGGGTATCTCTAGACAGCTTGTACCTCTCGGTCACATTTTGCTGCCAGTAGATTTATTGTTGTTCAGTTTATGTACAGGGCTTCTTTGTCAAACCTTCATCTGTCCCTTTATCCTCTAATACCATTCGCATGCAGCATAAACACACGCATGCACAAATGGATGAAGAGCAGCCTGGGAAAGAAAGATTTACTATTCCGTGTCTTCCTGGCTTTTAGGTTATTTTGATCATAAATGTTAAATGATGAATATTAAGCTATTCGTCAGTACCTCCTGACTCTAACCCCCGCCCCCAGTTGCAGTTTCAGTGTATAATTCGATGAATTTATGCATTTTTGAAGAAAAAACTATCACAACAGCAAAGGGCAATAATTATATTATTAAAATTAATAATTAATTTGCCCCATTATTAAGACAATCCTTCCTGCAGCATCTTACACATCATCGACTGCACCGGTGGCAGTAACACAGCAGCTTCCTGATGCCTCCAGTTGACTCTTGACATACAGCTTTGTGGGGTGTTTAGCGTGGTCGTGAATAGGAAGAGGATAAGCTGACAGACAGAGAGAGCCCCCCTTTGATGGGATTAACACAGTGGCTGACAGAGACTAGTGCTTTATATTGATTAAAGTGTAATCCTGGTGGATAATCATGCCTCCTGATGCGACGTACGACTAGCACCGCCATGCAGCGTGCGCCACATCATAAACATACGTCAATCATAATTATGCTCTCCGTCTGATTCATTTCTATCTCAGTGTGTTTTTGACTTTTAGTGCTGAGGAAAGGTCAACAGAAATGGAGATGACAGAGATGGAAGCACTAGCTGTCACTCGTCTAAGATTTATCAGGAAGGAAGAATTGAAGTAAAAGCAGAGGTAGTGGAACATTTGATGTCCACCACAGTATATGTTGTGGGTTTTGGCTCTTTTGTTATGTCAAGAATTGACAAAGAATCTGAAAAACATTATTATATAACAAATTATTATACATATTTGTAACCAAAGTTACTGTACATGCTGTAGCAACACATCTCACAGCTTCACACTGGGTGTTGTGCTTTAGGGCTGGTGGCTTTACCAGTCGATCGATTATTCCTTGACACCACGACAGCTGCTCAAAATGCTCGGTCACAGGGTGGACACGTCACCATTTGATTGACTTTATGCAGAAAGACAACTACTATAAGTTAGTGTTGAACTAATGCTACGGGGGACCTTTACATGGACATATGATGCCAAAGCCAGTGGGAGGAGAGAGGTTAAGCATGAGCTGCAAGACTAGAGGAGAAGAGGAAGGTGCAGCAGGAGGTTCTTGGAGGAAATGTTGGTGTGAGACAGGAAGATGCAGAAAACAAGGTGGAAACGGACGATCCCACTGTGGCTACTTGTGAAGTGCCAAAACTCTTGAAGACGCACCAGTATCTGATGCCTTTAATTTCATTTTGATGTGTACTTGAAGGTCATCTGCACTGACACAATAAAAATAGGTGTTAACATAAATGCATCCGCTAAAGCATCCGTTACACAGCAATGGCCAGTTTTCCATGCTTCCTTCCCAGATGTGTGATTCATGGCAACACTGCCGTTTGAAACTATCAGCAGCTACTTGGGCATTGTCATGATGGGACTAAGGCTTTGACACTGTAACGCTGTGTGTATGGGAAATTGCCTGCAGACTAAAAGTTCTATTTAAGTCTTGTACAAGATCCATCGGCTGTAATGCATTTGTCCTGTTCCGAGGGCGATTAAAATGTGATTATGGTGAGTTTGTGGTTTAACTTTGGGTATGGGAACTCAGTTAGCAAGCTATTACACAAGAAGCGGGTCCTTTTATTTGTTTATCCTGGTATTTATATTCACTGTGGGTGTATGAGAAAGAAACTGTAACCAAGTGGTGCATTTCTCTACTTCTTTCAGCGCGTTCGGGGATTTCATAACATCATAGCGACTCAAGTAACAGCCTCTTCACCTGGCAGGCAAAACGGGGAGCAGGAAATGAAGCCAATTGAGAGAATAATAGAGACGATAAGAGACGAATCATGCTGGCACGTGACGAGAAGATTTTACAGAGAGGTGATTCCCTCGATTCTGCAGCTTTGCTCTGGTCATCTTGGAGAGAAAACATGGCATGTTAGCATATGGACGCATGCGAGTGCACAGTTTGGACCCATATGTTATAATCTTAGTGATTAAAATGATGACACTATTATTGCTTTTCAAGTTTTAACGTCCCTTTATCTGAATCAGTTGTGAATCTGACCCTCGCTCTCCAGCCTCACACACAGACGTCCTCTCTGGCCATCTGTACTGTATGTCTCTGGCCATCTGCTCTTTTGACAGCAGCCTAAACATTACTGCTTTAGATGGAGAGGCAAGAGATTAAACTTTGTGACTTTTGGCTGTTATTCCCCCTCCGCATCTTTGACAGTATAAAGTAACAGATGGTTTTCACACATCGGCATCATGAAGTGAAGGGGACATAGCTGGATTTGAAGGACGTTTACCACACGGTGATCTTCCAATAAACTACACATGCTAATCCATCCCATCCTGTGCTACTTCCAACATACTGGAAGCTGCTGATCTGTCATAGACTGGCACAATGTCAGCTGGGAAGGCCTTGAGTGTCCTATGACTCTAAACAGCATGACCTGCCAGTCAACCTTGTGGTCCGGCCTGAGCTGTTAGGTGGATAATCAAACAGATGCACATCTCATCCGGTCAAACTGACATGTTTCACTCTATTTTTGGGTTAAATGGGAACCATTGGGTGTTTTCTTGGTTGCACATGCTAATTGGAAACAAGGCTCCAGGCTGTATGAAGCTGTGATGAGCACATATCATTGTTTGAGTTTTTATAAGCTAAATGATTAATCAATTCATTCCTGGCTGTGCAGCTTGATTAGTGTCAGTTAATGTGGTCTCACTGTGAGCTGCTATTAACTTTAATCTGTTTTGGCTGTAATAGAAAGGGACATCTTTATTTTTTGTTGCTGCTCACTGCGGTTTAACGTCAACCCCTTCGTCCTACGCCGTGATCATGCCAAACAACGTATTCTCACGTCAGCGAGGTAAAAAGAATGAGAGTAACACAAAGTTGTCACTGGTCTGAGAGAGAATGCTCACTGAAAAAGCAGAGACAAAAAAAAATCCCTCAATCTGCCACGTTGTTTCCTGTTTGTGGTAACTCTTGTATAAACCATATAATGATGACAGTCCACTCATTGACAAACTGAATATGAGGGATACACGTATGATTCTTCGTCTCAGCGGTAGAGTATTATTGGTTAACAAATGAGCATGATGGTCCTTCTGTAACTGGGTAAATACCTAAATTCCAGCAGCACCAGTCACATTGTTCTTTAACCAGTAAAAGGCTGAGCAGCTCCCGCATGTAAACAACGTTTTACCGTCCAGTGTGGTAAAGAGTGAATGCTTGTATATTAACACACCTCCCTATATCAGGAAGTCAAGTTGAATTTCTATTTAATTTATCTTTACTTTTCACATTTGCACCGGCACCAAAAAATCCAAGTGAGACTTAATCAGAATTGCTGCAAAACAAAGGGATTTCTGCTAATTAGAGTTATTTCAATCTCTGCAAGAACAAATTTCAAAAGTCTTTCAGACTTGGAAGCACATGCATGAACAAAATGTGCTACAAGCCAGCACAGAGGGATGCCTTAACACGGCCAAGTTTTCACAGACCATGGCCTGCTCTTCTTTCATTTCACTGCCTTCTGCTGCGGCTGCCTCTTTTTGGAAAGCAGTTCCTCCTCAGCTGTCAGGACTCTACAGTTGTACATAAGTAAAATGATGCGTGTACATGTAAAATCAGTTGTAATCAGAAGTAATCCAGTGTCCCTGCGTGCTGCCCTCCTAATGTTTGTAATGTAACAGCGTGTCAGCTGTTTTCATCGCTACACCTAATTTGTAGTATATTTGCCTCTGTGTGAGGCTATTTGAATTTTAAAGAGCACTTCTCCACATCTAGTTCTTATGTCATGGACATCTTTTATAAACATCTGCCTCAAGACGTTCAGTCTGCCTCTACTCAGCAAAGCCATAGTCGTCTCTGCTGGCTGAGCAACGTCTGTGTTGTTGAATTAGCAGCCTGAGGCCAAACCATACTGTGTTCTAGCCATTTGGGTTTTTTTAGCTGCTGTTCTGTGCGATTGTGCAGCTCAGCAACCCAGGGCCCATGTCGTCATCTGACTCCAGTCATCTTTAACTGTTTCAAAACCTGCTCAAAATCCTCAACCTGTAGTTCCATTAATGGCCACTAGATGCAAAGGACCCAAAACCAACTCCCAACTGCATTTGAAGCAAAGCGGTATTTTCCTTCTCTCTCCTGGAAACATCTTATTTGAGAAAAGGCTCCATATCTGCTCACTTCACAGATGCTTCAGTCTGTCACACTGCAGCGTGTTTTCCCAAATTCTTTTTATTCTCTTTTGGCTGCTTGGACCTGACAAGATGCCAGCTGAGGATAAATTCAACTACAGGCTTCACAAAGACATCAGAGAGGCTACCTACAGTCACATTTCCACTACAGTCACAAGATTATACAGGAGTGACTGGAGGAATTGTTGCATCCATGTAAGGAGCGGATGATCCAATTTCCTATTACGGTCTTATTTAGACAGGCACTTAAACTGGCCTACGGTTGGTTTTTACTTTCTGTATGATTCATCTCTGAAGGCTGCAGATGTGCATGAGTGTGGCCCAAATTACTAAAATGCATGAAAATGAGCACCACTCTGATCATAGAGAACCAGCATCTACTACGTGTGCATATCCCTGCAACCCTCAGCATTTATGAAACCAGCTACAGGAGATACTCGATATCAGTTAAATAGTGTTAAACTGAAAGAAAAGTGAAAAATCACCACTGTTGCTGTACTATATCGGATTTATGTAATGCTGTAAATATTTCACATTGTTTTTTTAACACAGCTAGAGTAGATCCTGGTAAATATCACTATTTTATTCGTGTGTGTGTGTGTGTGTATGCTGCTGTCACATGACCTCTGCAGGACTCCCATCATCTGTGGAAATTCTATTTGTGGAGATACAGTTATTATCCGTCCTCTGAGAATATGCGTCTGTGTGTTTATATTTGTGTGGAAGGAAGGAAGAGAAAAACAAAGTGACCTTGGAAAGAAACCTTTTCTTTCACTCAGTCTTGTTTCTTCTAGAAAGAAAGTGTAGGAGGCAGCGAGGAGAGGAGAGGGAGATGGTTTAATTTGATATATCTCCCCAGCTCAGGGAATACTCCCCACTTTCCTCCCTCAGTCGGGTTATCAGTGTCTTTCTCTCCGGTTTACAGCAGAATAAAAGCTGCCCTTGGAATTAATGACCTGGATCTTCATCTCCATTATAATGGAATTCACATACGATCTGCTTGGGGATGGATTGATTTTATGTGACCTCTGTGAAGCTTTAAAACAGCCCTGATGCCTCTCCTAACATGCCAACACCAACTTTCCATTTGTATATTTTAACTTTTATCAAATAAACGGTGAACTCGACATCTTCTAAGTCTTCTTGCAACCGCCATACTTAGGTTTGACTGAACTTCTCCCAGCTGTCTAATGCGCTGGGGTCAGGAGATCACAGATCAATAGTTTTCTTTCACTTCCTGTAGCTGTGACTTGGAGATAAATTGGCTAGAAGGTGTCTCTGTGGCTCCTAGGCGATATTTCAACAGTATTAGTTGATGCTATGCCACTTTGAAGAAGAATTATACAATTACACAAGTATGGTTTCACTGCCTTTAGCATTGTAAGCTTTAAAGAGAGAATTAGGAGACGAAGAGTTATGATAAAAAAGGAAAGACAAGCACAGCAGGCACAGAAGGAGGCAGTCAGACAATAACCAAAGACTGGTGGTGTGAGTTGACGTAGCCTGTAAGCTGCTTGACAGGTTGTCAACCTTGTTTAGTTTAGTTTTTTTTTTGTTAAACTAGCGTCTTTTGTTCCTTTTGCATTCTTAGTCTGAACCGTTTAGCTCAACAAGCACCAGAGTCTCAGCATGGGGTCTACTGCAAGGCCCTGCAGAGCTACACAGGTGTTTGCAGTTATTCTGGCTCAGGTTGAGCCTGCTGGTATGTGAGGTCACCAAGTTACAGTAATCAGGCAGTGAAGGGAGAGAAGGGAGAGAATCTACATCTATCTTTTACAGAATCTTGCGTAAATTATTTTTGTAATCATACTTTATGGTGTATGAGTCTCACCACTCATTTATGTTTGGTTTGGTGTGGAACATTTTTGATTAACTTCATAAGATTCTTAGATAGTGTGTGTTTCCTGCATATTCTTGTTTCCATAACTACGATGGAAAATGACACCACTTGGCCAAATCAGTGTAAAGACGGTGACAGAGAAAATCCAACCTACATGACTCTTTTGTCCTGCATGATACTATAACATGAAAATGAAGTCTAGGCCTAACCCAGGTGCATTTCTGCCTAAACCCAATTAAACCACTTGGTCTGCATAATCGTTGCCCTGTTTTTTACCACTTGGACCAGTGGTTCTGAAGCCCAGTCCTCTAGGACCAGATATCAAACCCACAGATGTAAATCTTAAAAATCTCTGGCATTGGCTCAGTGTTTAATGGCTGTTTTTGCAGGCTCTCACTAACACCTGCCCCTCAGGCTGACCTTACAGTAAATGTGCTTACACATCTGCTACTCATCCATCACCACCGTTTAGCCAGAGCCCTTGTATCTGTATGAAAGACAACGCATGGCTGAATACACTGTTTAGCCTCTCCATTACCGCTAAAGGTGCTAAATGAAACAACACACACCACATAAGAAAATACACGGTGCAGCTAATGCAGCTACAACCCTCTGACCGACACGTTCTTCATCTCCGTTCAGCAAAAGTGATGGATTACGGCCCAGTCGCAACCGAGTGGAAAATCAATTTTCCTCTGAGAAAATGGTCCTCTTACATACATTATCATATTTCACGCTACATGACACAGACTAAGATGTTTTATTTTCACTACTTCGATTTTGCTCACGGCAAAGCGCAAATGGGCTGCTGATTAAAAAGCGGGCCTTGGTTAACGAGGTGAGGAAAAATAGTACTTCAAAGGCAGAATTGGGACAAGTTTGTACCCAAACTGTTTTTTTTTAGCTCATTATTACGCATGAAGCCTACCTGCATCTTCCATTACTGCTTTGCAATTTGTTTCACATTTTCTAACATGATATTCTTACAAATATGTATATCCTAATTTATCCTAATTAACTCACACAATTAATCTTCTAAATTCATTTACCTCAGACAAAAACAGGCACCTTTGAAGATGTCTCCATTTAGTCAGTACTGTATATGGAAACTTTGAAATTAAGTAATTAGCGAAACAAACAGTGTCAGACGAGAACTGCTTATGAGCAAAATGTTGGAAAAGGGGTTAGGAAATGAATTTGTAACAGAAATTAAATTGGGCCCAAATGAGAATAGACTGGCAGAGTGTCTCTGTGGAAGAGGAAGAGAGTGGATGCTTGCCATAATCCACAGATAAGCCTTAGAAACACAAGGTTAGCAGAGGAGCATAACAGGTATTTTACTGGTGAGGATCAAATTAGACGACTTGTTGTTTTATGCTAGAGAAAGAAAGCCACAGTGAGTCTTTAAATTAAGACTATAAATCCTACTTAAGGAGGGGAAATTAATTCTGAATGATCCGGGTTGTCTGAAAGTTGAGTCACTGCAACTGAGGAACTGTCTGAGCAAAGTTGGTAGAGACAGGTTTGTCCTCCAGTTGGGTTTCACTCCGCACCTGCAAAGAACGGGCTCGTTGTGAGAACAAAGGCCTGCAGGTGGAGAGTAAACTCTGAACTACTCCTCCTCCGACCGTTACAGGGTCGTTAAGTGGTCTTGATCTTCCTGGGCATAGATGAAAGGGCAGCATGATAAATGGGAGACGAGTTGTGTCTGAGGCCTCCACCTGTGTAGCTGTTTATTTGTACTCTACGGCCTCTAACAACTTTCCTCAGACACAAGTCCAGTTGCCACGACTCAACTTCAGAAAACGTCACCTGGATGATTGAGAATCTTCACCTACGTATCCAGCATTTTCTGCACCATTTGTATTTGCATTCAAATGTTCGCATTCCATGTTTAGACTGTTCTGGAGCCACTTGGAGAACGATGCCTTCCATTAGACAGCGAGAGACAGAATGAGGTGAGTCGAGCAGGGGTTCAGCTACACAGAAGCAGGTACCCCCCCCCCCGGACACGTTGTGATTGGGTTTGATTCAGTGCGATGTTAGGATTTAACTATGCTGAAAGGGGGGATGGTAGGTTGAAACGAAGTCCCCGGTGTTCAGCTAAGCATGCCCCAGATCCTCAACATCTGTGCGTTTCTGTCCCTCTCGCTACTGAATGCTCTCAAGCTGACGGGGAGATAAATGGCGCGATGTTTACCCAGTATCTGTGGTGCAAGCGAACTTCGCTGCTGTCAACGTGAAAATGAAGTAAGAACGTATAACAGAACAGATGACAGTTGTTCAGGACAGGACAAGATCAAAAGCACAAAACGAATTAAAACGATTGCATGGGCATGGACGCAATTAAAAAAGTGCAGGGAAGGAGGACTCCCTTCACAGCGTGTTCAAAAGACCTCTTGAAATCCAGTGGAAAATACCACGCCGACACCCTGGCTATTGATTTATCTTGGCTGACAGCATGAGGGAAATAAAATTAAAAGCCCTGTCTACGGAATGAGTCCAATCTGGGCACTACAGGCATGACCAATAATCAGCTTCCTCTCATCTCCATATGCCTGTCACATCTCCTTTCTATTCCCTCTGCAGCATGTGGTTTCAGGATATAAATGTTGATTCATTTCACTTTTCTCCAAGCGTTGGGTTTTTTCCCTCTTCTGTGTGTTTGATGTCCCTCAATTTCCCTTTCTCCACTTTGTCAACCCAGCCTAATTGATTCTTTCCCATCATCACATCATGATGTGAAATCCAGTACATTTCATGCATGTGTCCCTGTGAAATACAGTAGGAGGCGCAGATGCCTGATCAAGTAGGGAGTAAACACACGGTACTGAAGCTTTCCGACCTCATGTAGGAAGGTTAGATTGAAGCAACAGTTTATAATCTATGATTGTTTCCTTGTTGCCTCAAAGGTCAGTCTCCTGTGTGTGTTCTCTATCCTAATGCAACTGATCCCATTTCCCATCATTCCTCACTTTATCTGTCACTTTCTTCCTTGTGAGGCTAATTTGGCAATAACTGTTCTCCTTTTTGCACCACTGGAACACTCCCACTCCCACCTCTGTACCCACTGGGTCTTATTTCTCAAGCTTGTCCAGTATCACGTTGTGATTTGTGTAGCTCTTCTGCCTGCAGCACTTTGCTGGTTTCCAGTGTGTTGAGACCGATGATAGAAGAAGAGAAAAGCACAGAAAGCAGTACAGGTGGAGAGGAAAGGAGTTGCACAAATGAAAGGCTTCAACCCGACTCTTCTCTTTATAGCCGCAGGCAACTGTTGCTCTACAACGCCAATAAACAAACCTCTCCCCTTTGGTCGCACTTCATCTTCCAGATTAGTCTGACACACCGGCTTTTTAAGATAGGGAGCCACGGAGAGTGTCAGGAAAGATAAGAGAGCGGGCGTGAGACGCGAAAAGGCTGGGAGCCAAACTTGAACCCTTGATTTCACAAGTATGTGGTGGGAAGCTCAGCCAGCTGACTCACCAGCACTGCATCCTTCTACGCGTCTGTCTAGTCTTTCTCCAGCTTTTTACAAATTACTTGTGATGATAAATAAAATCACGCAGTAGGAGTAAAATCCCTGAGTTCACGTTCTGTTTGTTTGCCCAATGCTGGAACCAGACCATAAACAAATTCCCATAAAAGAAATTATTCCCATTGTTATCAGCAATTATGCAAATCCCTGAAGCAATTTCCCAAACTGTGGCCTCAGTTCTTAGCATTTTGTTTAAATTATAAAGATTTATTAACGTGCTATCTTGCAGCGTTCCCTTTTTAACTCAAAGAACAACATTACGCTCACACAAAGCTCTCCCATAGGGCAGATGCAGGCTCTGCTTTATGTGAACAATACTCAGTGGTCTGGACAACAAATGTTACAAACTGCGACATCAGTAAATGTTGTATAAAACGATGGTCTCTATCATCTCTAAGCCTCTTTACTTCATGAGTAATATCTGATTTCTGTGGGACACTTTCTGGGTAATTCTGATGCAGCATATCCGTTAAATTGTGTCACTACTGTTGCAGCTTAAACACTAGTGGGTTTAAACACCTTAGCATCAGCACACCCCTGACCCACAACACACCACTACCCCTCCCACTTTCACTTATGTAAGGAGAGATTCCTGGGAATTGTGTAGACAGGGCCGTGACCCCATGTAGCTTCCTTTCAGACTCAACAAATTGCCTGTGCTGAGAGGGCTGAGGCAGCCTCCTGGCTGACACCACTGTTCTCCACTTGCACACAGTAAACGCACATACGCCTGCGGAGAGTTGAACAAACGCACAAATGCATGGGAAATCCTCTGCAAACAAGAATTTCACTGAGAGCTTTTTAATCTATGGAATTCCTTCACTCCATCCAGCTGCTTAGTGGTTGTTGCCATTTTTTAGGTATTATTAAATAATAATAAATGCCACAAATGTCTTCGCTCAGTGATGCATTCAGTTTTGATCTCCACTACGCAGCTCCTGCATAGCGTCTCGTATAGATCTTAGGTTGTCACACACTGCCTGTCTGTTGTGGTTATTGTTGAGGCTTCAGGGCTAATTCATAATCAGGTAAAAACTCGCCAATAAAGACAAAAGAAACAAGCTTTTTTCACGCTGCTGCAAGAACTGTAAGATACATCAAAACGATTGCTTTGCTTTGTTCCACATTCCCTCTGTTCTGTCTAGCTGTGGTTTCTTGGCTGTAGTGATTATTAGTGATATTACAGCCCACCCTGTAGTCTGGGTAGTCTCACAGTTCAGCTGTGCAGGAAGAGGCAGTCTGTGGGAGAGAGCTGACCAAAGCCGCAATCAGTTTATTGCTCAGCCACGATAAAACTCCCTGTTCTTGTTTCTTAAGATCTCTGTCTCAGTCTCTTCCAAACCAGATCACCACCACAGAAAGGCAGATGGAGAGAAAAACTGAGTTTTGCTGGTGATAAATAAAAACAGATCTTACATAGGAAAAGGTGACAGACAATAAAACACTGACGTTCCAGTGCTGCCACCAGTCACTGGAGGGTCCACCTAAAATCAATGGAAGCTGATCATATCGTGATTGAGCTTTGGATGCGTTGTTTCACAGCTGATGGAAACATGCAAGCTCAAAATCATGTCCCTATAGAGCACTGAGCCAGCAGGAAGCACAATTGATTTTGTTGTATTATGGTCTATTGACTCCAATAAAATGCTCATAAAAATGAATGTAAGGCCACATATCCCATCATTCTCCTGTGTAGACGGACTTGGATTCCTTCCAGAATATTTTCCACTAATGCTGTGGAAAAATACAATTGTTTGCTACTGTGTTGCATTTTTACGTTAAATTTTTTATTTTAGCTTTTGTTTTCACTTTGCAGAAGGAAAAGGCAACAAAGCTGTTGTTATACACATTACTGACTGTGGTACAGATGGTTCCCTGCTCTGCTGCTGCTCTCGTTCCGAACAAGCCAGAATGACACACTGTTATGTTTGGTGGAATTTGCGGGTTTTAGTGGCTCTTCTGGGGCTCCAGTGAGAGTCTGAAGTGACAGGACAGACCAGGAAAATGTGCTGTTATGAACTAGGAAGGAAAGCATGCGGGTATGTCAGAATGCTTAAGTAGTGAAAGAAGAACACAACGAACGAATAGAAATGTCTTTCTTTGCATGTTGATTCATTTCTCCATCTTGTCAACCTGGTGCACACAACCACACACAGCAGAGGCTGAGAAATGACAAAAGGAAGATGTGTTGTGTCTCCATAACTTCTAGCGAGACTGTGGAGGGCCGCGAACATTAGCTGTGCGACCTTTTCTTAAAAATGTATCTCAGACTTGTTTATCGCTGTCACACACGCAGACACAACGCTCACCACATCTCAGGTCGTTTCCACTTGAGCAGTGAATTGTGTAAGTGGTCGGGTCAGTTGGCGTCTGTTTCAACGTATAAACAATCTTTTCCTCGCCTGAAGGCCTTATCAGCCACTGGCCTTCCTTCGGATGTCTGCCAGTCCTGGCCCAGCACACGCACACACACACACACACACACACACACACACACACACACACACACACACACACACACACACACACACACACACACACACACACACACACAGTGGAAAGTCCTGGTCGTGGTTTCATTCACAGTTGATCCATCCTTAAACTATCTTACTAATAGATACTTGTTACTCTTATAGATTATGCTCAGTGCATCCAGGTCTAGGGCACAGCCTGCATTTTTGAGGAACATCAACAGTTCAAGAATGTTGTTCTTGTAATTTCCTTTAAGTAATCAGTGAGAACACTAAAAACAAACAGGAAGAAAAGGCAGGACTGCCAGTGATATCATCAGTTAGAGGTGCAAGGTTAGTGTAGACTATATATGATTGTGTGTGTGTGTGTGTAAGCAATGATTAATGGTGACAAAAAATGCACAATATACTGTAGAGCATGTTAAAGGTTACGAATTCAAGTTGACTCTTAACACCGATGAATTGCAAATGGGTGCAGAAAGGAGGAAACTGAACCAGAGAATTCGAGATATCACCTACGCCTTTTTACGCCTCACTAATTCAGGAGTGGGCAGAAAGAAACGTACGGTTGTCCATGTAATTATGCATTGTGATATGTATCTTCTGAAAAATCTGCTAAACTATTTGAGCAAATGAAAGTCCCAGAATTACTTTATCACACTTGTAATAAGCACTGATATTCAAATGTTCAGACTTTCCTTTACTACTTTATTTTGTAGTTGTCCCCTCACCCCTCCCACGCCTCCACATCAGAATGTAACCACAGCTGCATTTGGCAAATTGGTTTTGGAAGCAAATCGGCACGTCTCTGAACCCCCCCAAACGCAAAACAACAAGTATTCATCTTAAAATTGAGAATTTGTGAGCTCGTTGTGTTCATTTTCTTCTTTGCATGTATTTAGTTCATTCTCCAAGTCTTCAAGCTGTGGGACATTGTTTCAGGACTGTGGTCTTTGCCAGTAAAAACACCAGCACCCTCGGACGCTTACAGTACGCTGAACGCCACACTCTCACAGATAATTGTGTGTTGCGAGACCTGGCATAAATCTTGAGATGCTGCCGTTCTAAAATAGCTCCAACAGCACATGAAATTATGCTGCAGACATAGCAGGCATTTAAAATGATTAGCAGGAAAACATTCCTCACCGTTCAACAAAAAACAGATTAATTGCTATTCCCAGAACTGGGATAATTTAAAAAGCATGCAGTATTTGACAACGTAATCTGATTTGAGGTGAGATAAAGAATTAGGAGGAGGGAAACAGACGGGTGACTGCAGCCTTGTGGGGGCACTAATCATCGGCTATAATTACTTACTGTATAATACAAATACTCGCTTTTGCAGAGTGTTTTGTTGTAGCTCTCACAGTTGTAAAAACATTCTGCGTATGACTCCAAGCTGTTGTGCTGAACTACTTATGAGCTGAAATTAAAATAGTTCTCACACTTATACAGAATCCCAGAACTGGATTTTGCTCAGTGCTGCCTGTTGTTATTTGAACTGTTTAAATGTGTGTTTGTGTCACGTCTGCACAGTGAATCTGCTGCTATACAACAGCGCACATTGTTACATACAGTATATCCTGGACAGGAATGAGTCAGAGTTGTGTGAGTGGTTTATCTGCCAAGGTCTTGGGTCCAGAAGGGATTTCAGACTTTACTGATGATGTGACTGCTGATAAAAGTATTAGGATGAATTCTTGAGTGAATATCAACCCGCTGATTCTGCTCTAACTCAGCCAAATGCTGCAAAAACACTAGCAACAGTAGCTTCCTAGCGCAGAATGATAAAGACGGACAACAAAACCTTACTGGCCCAGTCACTCTGTGTGAGCTCAACCCATCCGTGCAGCCTTTGACTTACTGAAGACAGACATACACAAGCAGCAGCTGAAGGCAGTAGAGGCCTGGCAAAGCATTGTGACCATCCTCTGACTGCAAATGATTTTTATCTGACAGTTGAAGGCAATCCTCGTTTCGTAATTATCTTAGTTTGCTCCAGATCCAATCAAGTGGAGAGAGGCGCCGACAGGTCAGAGATGTAAAGAGGTTCCAGGATGGTCCAGCACAGAGAAGGAGGAGAAGACAGAGAGAGACAGTAATAGGCTCAAAGCTGGGGCCATCATGTCCTTGACAGACGAAACAGAAGGTTGTAGTGACACAGTGGTGTCACCTGCCAATTCTACTGAACTTTGACTTTGCGGTTGTTGTTCTTTTTCTATTTTCTCCGTTGTGGTCATATTTTTCCTTAACGTAAGAGCGAGCGAGATCGACAGGCAGTGTCTAACTTTGAGACACAGTGAAAAGGAAAGAGAGGAATGAGTCTCTAGAAGTCCTGGGGGTGTGAGGTAGGATCTGATCCCTCCTGACACAAGACAGTTCATGTGATCGGCAAGAGGGAAGCTTAACCCTCTAGGCCGCATCACACCCTCTTTCAGTCCACTGCTTTGGATGAAAGGATGTGAGCTGATTTTATTCAGCGTGTTAGACATATAGGGAGAGGGGAGGATATAGCCACAGAAGCTGTAAACATGTATTCATTCCCTTCACTGCGTCTGTATTTCACTCACTTGCATCTTTTCCTTGCACCTTCGTCCCGTTCACTAACTACATGGAGGACGCAAGGTTGATTTGTTTGGAGACATGAGACGTAATTTTCTCATCTCCTACCAGGGGTGTCTGGTAAAACACTTTTGCGTCGGATGGTCTTGTGCATCCTCGCTCTTTTGATCTTCACTCTTCAAAATGTTGGAGCTAAATCAAATTGAATTGAACAGTTAAAGTGCTAATTGACAAGCGATCAGAAGTGTGACTGTCAACTCGCTGTTCTTGCATCTCTCACAGGACACGTGGAGCCAAGCGTCGAGGCTATAGTCACGAAGGCTGTGTGTTCGCAGCCAAGCTGTTTTGGAGTCGCTGCTCGCTTTTAAAATGCGTTCCACACACTGACTAAGAGGCGAATTACCACCGTTCGTCTGAGGGATCGGTGCACGAGTAAGATAAGAGATAGGAGCCATTAGCCTGGGCAGTTAGCCTGTTTAAAGGCAGTTCATTATTTACCTCATTTACACCCAGAGCCAACTGGACGAGCCAAGGTTTACTCATTGCACTGACTTCTGTCTTTGAGCTGGATCGGGCTGACTAGAGAGCTCACTGGTTAAAATTCACGGAGACGACAGCTCGGGATGTACAGTGCATTTCTGATGCAGTGTGGAGCTTGACCTGGTAAAAAAGTAGGCCTCTCGTGGCCTCATGGCAGCACAGTGGGCCTTGACTTTAAGTCTTCCAGTAATAATTAGAGCGGTGGATGGGGATGGTGGGAGTTTACTGCAGGACAAGCCCCATTCCCACTGGCTAAACACGCACACATGCCCAGAAATACACACACACACACACACACACACGCATGAATGAGCACAGAAAGTTTGGATAAACACAAACACACTGAACTACTTTGCAACACGTCTCCCTCGTGGTTATTTGCACTTTAGGAAATCCCAAACTTGACACCCACTCGCATCTTCACACACTTAAAGCGGAAACACACAGAGAGGCAGTTATTGTGATTACAGAGCGTGCGTGTGTGCGGTTGTGTTCTACATCAAGCCCATTTATCTTTGAGGGTGTTAGTGTTTGTTAGCCCAGCGTTTTTCGGGGCCAGCTGGTTGCAGTAGGCAGACCAGCATCTTCTCTTCCACCTCTTTCCCTCACCACGACGCCCTCCTCGTCTTTTGTTTTCTCCATTCTCTGCTAAGGTTAAAAGACAGACAGGGTCAGTAACACTCACAGAAACAGAAGCAGGAAGGACAGGAAGTCAGAGGAGCTGCTTGGCAGGTGAGAGGCAAGTTGTCCCTTGACGATACGCTGCATTTTTCGGACTCATCGTCCATCTTCTGTTGTGTTTGCTTATATGTTCTCATTGTTTTATCCTACGTCGGTTTCCTCTTATGAACAATGTGCTTTCTGTATTTCATTTGCCTGATATCCATTTTGTTTCTAATAATCTCTGCTGCACCTTGTCTCTTTCCTCACCCCCTTACTGTATACGCAGACTATTTGTGTTTAGAACGTGGGTCACATGTGTTTGCCTGAGATGTGTGAGAAGAAGAATTGTGAACGAGGCAGCGTGCATGCGTTTGTGTGCATGCGGGAGAGGGAGCGCGGTGCTTTTTCTCTCCGAATGTTGCACAGCTTTGGCAACTGACACAGGGATAAGTGGGCTGGCTGACAATCAGGCAACACACATACATGCATTCAGCCTCTCACACACACAAAGTAAACCACACACTGCAGGACGACAAGCATTGAATGTCTCAACACGGCAACATGACCAATTTGTGTGTGGAAGGTTGTCGTCACACTGATCAATCGAGTGTCAATTTGAAGCTGATGCCTTCTCAGAGAGGTCTCACCTGTTCTGCACACGGTGCTGCTCTATTACTATCGCCTGCCTGGGTTTACTCTCTTTGACTGTGCGTGTTTGTTGTGTACCTCTACGCAAAAGAAGCCTTATTTCACCTTCATCTTCCTGATTGTATGTGCGTAGACTAGACAGAGGTGATTGATGAGCAAGAGGCCGCAGTTTTATTTATAACTCGCTTTTCGGTGAGACTGTGTTAACACGTCGGCTCAGGTTTGCTTACGCTGTGCATTTGAATATTTTAGACGTTTGGTACTTGTATGCGTGTGTGCCAGTTGTTTTCATCTGTCTCTGCGAGTTGAAGTGGATGTAATGTGACATGGCGATGCTGTAAGTGATCTGTTCCCCCATGGCAACATGCCACACACCTTCTCTCCCATTTCTTCTTTTATCCATTTCATCTCCATTCCGTCTCTGCTCTTCTGTATTTTTTCATTTTTGGCCCCCCTTCACATCTGTAACATAGTATTATCCGGATGGGCCGTGCACAAACTAATTAGTGGTAGCTGTTACTCCACCACTTTCACTAACATCCACGTGCGGAAGTCGCCATAATGCCAACGTAGCCGCAGCTTGAAGGGCTCTGTGCTCCAATGAATAATGGATGGTGTGTCACTTCCTTTATTATTAGTGCAGGCAGCTACACCTAGTGCTGGGATACTCCTCTAGGGCATGAGGAGAGCCAGCTGGAAAAAGCTGAAGGCTTTTATTTACTGTATGGAAGGAAAAAGACCGTTAGAGGGAGGGCATGGGTGTAGGGTTATCAGTTTTATGACAGGGATAGTCCGGCGAAGAGCATGTCCACACTGATGCAGATAAAGCTGAACTTGCATGTGTCTCTCTTTTATTTGGACCCAAACAACTCACGCAGTTTTACGTTTTAATCTTTGGGTTCTTGCTATTGTTTTCTCCATTCACGTGTAATCATTGAACCCAGTTGTGGGTTTCTGACCTTTTCCTAACTTGGAAAAAAAGCATGTTAAGATGACAAGTGTCTCTCAGTGTTTGTACTATTTGGAAGCAGCATTGAAGGAACTTCCCTTAGAAATATGAACTGGAGGTCAGTCACCACATGCATCCTGAGCCTTCCCCGTCATCTTCCTGCATAGACATGGGATCTGTGTTTGCTGTTCCTACAGCTTCTTTCCTTACACAGGGGCGAAGGAAATTTCCAGACGAACAATAGAAAAATGACTTAAAAGACATTGGTTCGCTTTTTAATCTTTGTTTTTGTATTAGCATGGTTTTCTATTGTTTACACTGAAAGAAACAATTCCCATTCAGCAGCACGAAACAGAGAGCGATTTATTTCCATCACTTCTTTTATTACAGAACCAGTCAGTTGGTAGCAATTGTGTTTTTAGCTTTTTCATTTGTTTATTATATTTTGAGTCAACTACTTGCTTGTTCACTCAAACGCCTGTATATTAAAGTATACGGTTCACATTATAGCTTTAATTAGCAGCTCCTCATTGAAAAAAAAACGACCTATAATAAATCATTGGCGTCTGTCTCTATCTCTGCAGCCAGATGACAAACAAAAGCCACAAAACTGTGCTGAAATAGCTCTTGTATAACAGAAGGATTGATCAGTTCCCGCAGAGCAAACACAGACTGAGCAGTGGCAGTGAGCGATCAGATAAATGCCTCTGGATGCTAACAGCATCCTTCATTCGATCTGGCTCAGCTATTTTCCAGTTGTCTTATCTGCGAATTTACTCCATTTTGTCAGTTCTCTCCTCTGAAACATCTCCGTAGACATATAGTAGTAGCACCACAACAATCTAAGACTATCCAGGACACCAAAGCTTCAGCAGCATAGATCCAGCTCTTTATACACAGAACAATCCAACACCACAGACACTTGGCCAGATCAAACTAACCACATAATTCCAGCTCGCTGAAAGTATTAAAGTTCTTTAAAGGCAAACTAAAACACAATGTGGAGATGACGTAATAGGTGGATTAAGACAGAAACAACTACACTACATATTAAAAGCCACTACTTTAAATTAAAACGTCTGTAAGTGACTGTAAGAGAAATGTTTAAACACACAAATTAGGTCAAAAATAACTGTGTTGGCTTTTCCTGCTGTGTTGAAATTGCCTGCTTGCAGAATGTGCTGCATTAGGCGTAGAACCAAAGTTTTCTCTGCTTTATCTGTGTTCTGTGCTGCTGCTTGAATTTATTTAGGTCTATCTCTGGCTGAGAGCTGGCATATTAAGCTGGACAGTCCTTCGCCTTCATTCTCGGGGTAGTACAGGGGTAAACAGAGATAACTGGCCCGTGTCAGGCCTGTGATAAGGGTTCAGGACCCGCGTTATTGTTGCTGGCCTGTTTCTTGCTCCTCTGCTGCTGCTTGCTTCCACATTTTCTTTCATCGCGGTGTTTAGAGCAGCAGCTGCAGCTGGTGCACAGCCCTTCAGTGTGTGAGATCCTAATCGATTCATGTGTGAGCTTTTTTTAAACAACATGTGCAGTATGGGAGAAAGCGACAGGAGAGCTCAGAGAGAGTAAATTCTGCATGGACGAGATATGAGTGTGTACAGCTGCCACTCCCTTTTCGCCCCCTTTTCACTCACTTTCCCATTTTCTCTTTCCCATCCGCCCACCTCCTGTTCCCTGCTTGCACCCTCCAATCCTATTTCCTGTTGGCCTGTCTTCTAACTGAGTCTGCTCTGCGTCAAGTGCATCGCACTAATTCAATCTCCAGTTCACAGGCACCCCGATGTAATGACCCATGGCATTCAATTAATGCTTCTCCCGCTCCTCCGTACGTTGGATCAGCAGTAATTTTATGTCTGTGTGTGCAGATGCCTGGTGAAGATGATGATGGTGGTGAACACATGCATGTTTAATTTGGAAAACATGGCAGTGAACATAACTTTGCTCATGACATGCTTTTTCATAGCGTTTCATTGGGTTTGAGTCCCATGCCAAACCGAAGATCTTAGGTTAGAGAAAGATCGCAGGACTTGTGTGACACTTGCTAATCTGCCAATACAATGACAAAAGGGTTACGATTAAATATATGACATTATATTATGAGTGTGACTGTAAACAAGGAAACATGTGTTTTTAAGTGTAATTTTAGGAAAACTGCCAGAAAGAAGACGCCTCCAAATGCAAATATTTAGTTTTAAAAAATCCACAACATTGCCATCTAGTGGTTAAAAATAAACCCCTGTCATGATTCTGCGCATGTAAATTGTTATTACCAGTGTATATATCTATATTTGAAAATTGATGCAGCATTTACTTGACCTGAACACACATTTGCAACTTGGCCTTTACTGTGCGTTAATATAGCAAACATTCCTTCCCTGTAAAGTCGTATAGAAGCGGAGACCGGCTTGAAAAACAGCTCCATCGTCGTGGCTGTGGCGTCCACACTGGCGACATATGAAAACCCCTGGCTGTCACTATGATCTTATTTACTGTACTCTCATTACTCCCGTCTTCCGGGCTTCATATTAACGATGTCATCGCCTCTCGACCAGCTGTCACCTTTATTGGATTGGTGCTGAGAGATGACTGCGCGTCCTTCAGGAGCCATGTGCACGTGTGTGATACTACACAGTGTACGCGGTGAAATATGGTTTCTAGCCGTTTGTAGCCTCTAGCTAAGTATATCAGTTTGGATTAGCATAGCCTTTATGAGCTCTGATTAATATTGCAGCAGTAATCCAGTGTGTATTGTACAGTGCCACCAGGGGCTTCTAAAGTTTAATCACTAACCTAACGTGGATAATCTTCTAGTTAATGTCTTGCTGTAATGTAGCATATTTAACGTGTGCATTCGTTTAGACTGATGGGACGGTTCATCGGTGACGGTAATCATACTTGTAATCACTGAACTCACCGAATGCAACGCTCTCTCCTGTAAGGCCTTCATTAGCCACACAGGCTTCAGCAGTGACTTTAATTAAAAGATGAACTGAAAAGTCCTTCACCACTGTGCTGTAGGGATGGTCAGGGAGCCTCTACCTCATCAGGGAACCTCTTGGCCGGTTCTGTGCCAGTGTTTTCGCAGCGTCATCGCTTCTGTCCATTCTGTCCTGCTCATCCCTTCCTGTCACGCTCGTCATCTTAACCGTATTCCCTTTTCCATCCTCCCTTTTTTTTTACCTCCTCCCTGCCTCTGTCCTCCTCCATCCTGTGTGCGACTCTACCTCTATCTTTTCGTTTCGGTAATGATCTAATTAAGGAAGGTTTTGTTGCCTGCCCACTGTGTATAATTGCCAGCGGGGTCTGCCTGTACTTCACTCGGCAATTACGAGCGGCATTCTTTTGCTCCCAAATCGCCTAATTAAGCCTTAAGGGCAGCGAGCCGATCGCAGTCGCATTAGGCATCAGGAAGAGTCAGGAATATCCGTGCTCCCCTGACTCCTTCAACCACGAAGTGGATTGAAAAATGGTTGCTATGGTAGCAATCACACGGTGTCAGATCCAGTGCAGTGGCTGTCAGTTAGTTGATGTGTGTCTGTGTGTGTACTGCATCTGTTCATCTGTAACTCTTTTCATTATTAAGGCTCGATCTATGAAGACGGAGCAAGGGCCAAATACGACTTGTCACAGTTCCCGTTTGGGGCCCTGGGTGGACTGGCTGTCATTTTGATTGATTACATTGCCAGCTCATGTAGTGCTTGCCTTGCAATATGTCTGCACTCCGCACAGCACGCGGCCAGGACTGTATACATCATGACAACTGTACGAAATACAAAAATATCACCTAAATATGCTACAGCTGATGTTCTACTGATTAAAACAAGATTAGTTGAAAATCATCTGTCAGCTGGTTTGTCAGTAATGTGTCTTTATGCCAGATTATTTTCACCGTCATACACTTCTTGTCGTGTGGCTGTATTAAATATAGACAGTCACGTTGCCAGTATTTCCATAGACATCAAAGCAAGCAATGGGGGAAACTACCTCTAAGGCAACATCTCTATTCCCTCAAGACCTTTATCTTCAAAAAAAAAAAGAAGTGAGATGACAGAGGAAATGTTATTAATTTAAATACAACACGAAGATCTGTAAAAGAGTGATAAAATATAATGTGTGTAAAAACATTTGCAGTATTCCTTTTCTCTGTATATAAACATGCTTGATGCTAACGCGGAAAATGAAAACCACTGATTCTGGGGAAGAATTTACAAACAGCAACCCATAATGTGACAGATGGGGGATCTCCTACCAGGCCCTGGGCTGGTTGTGGTGCAGTATGTGGTGGCATCAGAAGCTCTGATACATAACTCATAGCTGCTCTGCGGGATTCGGGTCAGGGAAATGTGAGGGCCACTCAGATGTATTGATACCTCCATCGTCTGGGTCCACTGTAGCAGTGTGAGGTCTGACTGTGCCTCATAGCAGTCTGACAATTACTGTATGTGTATTCTTGTTGTAGAAGTTCCTAGATGCAGTTGAGACTGTCCTGCGAGACAAATCTTCCAACTTTTCTTTGCACACATCTCTGTCTTTTCTCATCTATGCATTTTCATAGATGAGACAGGCTACGTGTATTTTTCACTGTGTGATGTTTCTCTCTAGGCTGCCAGCTCCAACTGTAGCAAACACAAATCGATGACTGAGAACTTTGCATCGCATGATGGAGAAGAGAAGTGGTGAGTGTCACTACTCAAGCACTGAAGGGCTCCTTTTTGTCTTAACTTTATTCTTCTGTCATGTACAGCCATTTAATTACACAACATAGTATCGAACATAAAAGCTTGCGCAAGGGTCGACTTTCTGTTCCTGTACACGTCCAAAACTGTCCAAGGGTTTGTTTGCTAACCACAGTTGCACACTGTATTCATAAATTATCACAGCATGAACAGCTTTTTGCATTGCTGATTAGTTTGTTTTGGAGCAATCACTGCATGATAATTACTTCCCAGTAACTGATATGTTTTTACATTACGAGGCAACATGAGTGCAACACGGTGCTGCGTGTTTATATGAGGGGGTGAAAAGTAATGGTGACGATGATCTTTGGTTTGTTTCCTGTTCATTTGCTTGACAAATGAGGTGGCTGTCAAGCAAATGAACATGTAAATCAGCTTTAGTTATTCAACTCCATGACTAACACAGTTGTTGCTGTGTATTCAGTATAGAGGGAGGAATAACTTTCGTTGGTTTACTGAATGATTTTCATGTTAATTTCTTACAGCCAACGGCTTTCAGACCAAGGCCAGTGAGGGTAGTGCTCAGAGGAAGCAGCTCCCCTACTCGGTTGAGACTCCCTATGGCTTCCACTTGGACCTGGACTTCCTCAAGTATGTCGACGATATTGAAAAGGGCAACACAATTAAAAGAGTTCACATCCAGCGCAGGGTGAAGGGTCCGCCCAAATTCAGCACTCTACCTAGGAATTTCAGTCTCCCTGGGCATGGAGCCAGGCCTGCTCCTAAAGAAAAGGACAGCACATGGTCTGGGACATCCACCTTGGGACCAAAGCCTAAATCACGGGTGACAGAGGTCCAGCAGATCTTCGATTTCAGAGCAAGTGAAGGGACTTCTAGCCAGAGCATCAAGGGCACAACCAGTCAAGGAACTAGCTATGTTTCACCTAAACCAAAGGAGGAAGTAGGGGCAGGGGCTCGTCTTGATGAGAGTGCAGCAGGGATTCAAAACCGCCCAAACCTGCTCCGAGCATCAAGCATGCCAATCACCCTCCAGCAGCGAAAAGGGTCTGATTCAAGCAGCCCAGATCGTACTCTGGGAACACCGGAGAATGGCTCAACAGAAAACGTGTTCCGTGCCTCACCAGACATAATAGAAAGACGATGTCTTCCCCAGGATCGAGCCGGCCTTCACCAGCAGATCACAGTGGCTCTGAAGCGGGTCAGAGAACTGGAAGAACAGGTGAAAACCATCCCAGATTTAAAATCTCAAATCTGTTCCCTGAGGGAGGAGAGGGAGAAGCTACTGGTTCAGCTCCAAGCCCAGGTCCAAGCACAGGCTTCCACATCAACATCCACTACAGTGCCGAGTCTTGAAGCTAAACACACTCAGCCACAAGGACACAGACCACTGGAGAGGCTCAACTTAGTCCTTACGACTCAGCCACCTGTTCAGGGTGTACAAGTAACAGAGAAAGAGAAAGACGAGGTGACAGAAAAAAGTACGTCATTACAAAAAGACAGTTCTGCAACACATGGAGAAAATCATAGGTTGTCAGAATCTGAGAGACAAACACAGCCGTCAGGACAATCAAAACAAAAAGAGGCATTAGAGAGTCCCTTGGAGCATACAGTAAAAAAGCTACCAAGAGACACTGCAGAACAGGAAGTGTCATCACTTGAGGTGTCTGGTAAAGATGCAGAGGCTAGAAGTGTGCAAGATGGTACCACAGCAAAAGGAGGAAAACCCGAGGACTCCCAAAGTGTGCAGATGCTGCAGGAGAAGCTAATGATACTGGAGGCTAAACTTACACAGGCTACTCAGGAGCTGGAGAGAACTAATTCACTTTTGAAAGAACAAATAGAGGACAACAAAGTAAAAGAGGAAAGAATACTACAGTTGAGTGAGGGAATGAGAGTGGAGGTCTGGACAACTGAACCATATGACAGAACAAGAAGAGAGAGCATTGAAACAGGAACAGAAACAGAGAAGGTAGATTTGACAAATCAAGAGACAGAGACAGAATCGCCCGGTACTGTAGATCAGGGAACAGATACAGATAAAATCTGCATTGAAGTGTGTCTACCCAAACCAGGGACTGGCAGCATAGATCAAGGACCAGAGATTGACGCTGAAATACATGACCAGGTGACCGAGGTGGAGTTAAAAGTAGCAGCGGAGAGCCCACCAAGACCCAGAGCTAACAGCATGGAACGGGGCACGGTTACGGAGAGGATCGCCACGCAGGATCAGATGACTGAGACACCAGTGGCCGAAAGGGTGAACCAAGTCACAGAAACAGAGGGAGAGACGGTGACAGACCATCCTCAGAGGCGAAGGGCCAGCAGTGCAGACCGAGGAACAGAGACAGAAAGGGTGTCCACTGTGGATCGGGTGACAGAGACAGAGGTGGCGCAGAGGACAGACCAGCAGACGGAGACCGAGATGGACAGACGACATGACAACAATCCAAGCAGAGATGCTGGCACTGAGAGCCAAGCGATAGAAAGTGAAAGAGTAGAAGGGGTCGGTGATAGAGTCGAAGACAGGGAAGCAAATGAAAGAATCCAAGAAGACAGTAAACGTGTGGTCATGAAAGAGAGCTCGGTGGCAGGTTTAGAAGAAGCAGCTGGACAAACATCAGTTTTAGAAACTGGAAGCCAGAACGAAGGGCAAAGCAGCGCACCTACAGATAGTGAGAATAATAATAAAGTGATTGAGGCCAGTACTGCAAAGAATGAGTCTACACCTCCAAAGACCGTAGTATCAGAAACCACTGAAACGAGACAGACTGCCCTGGAAAGCCTGGAGAGAATACCAGGAGCAGAGGGAGAGACGTTGTGTGCAACAATTAAAGAAACTGTGGTCAAAGACACGGTATCAGAGGTGGCAGCTGTGAAGACGGTTGCTCCTGTAAGACCTCAGAGAGGCCGCAAGCCCTCAGCAGAGCAGGCACAGCCATCAACTCCTCAACTTCAGCCGGCACCTGTGCGTCCACGAAGAGGATCCAGTGAAACTCAAGCCCAGCAGCCCCAGACAAAGGTCCAGGCTCAAATACAGGATGCACCGCAGCCTGAGCAAGCCACAACAAAGGTCTCTGATACGCAATCTGTGTCTACAGCTGAAGTGAAGACCCAATCAAAGAGACCACCTGGTGACTCCAGCGAGAAAAAATCTCAGTCTCAACCACAGGCAGAGCATCAGGGTCCACCTCCTGCCCCCAGTGAAGTCCAACCCCGTCCTAAATCAATTAAAGCTGTACAGAAGGGATCCAGTGTCTCACAAGCTTCTGGTCGAGTCACAGGAGAAATCAAGGCACGCCCAACGCGCCAGGCGTCAACTGACCTTCAATCTCAGTCTCTGGGCTCTCGCAGAAAGAGCTCTAGCGAGAGTCAGCCACCTCAAAGAGACACGGGTGAGACGCAATCACTGCGTAGAGGCTCCAGTGAAACAGCTTCTCGTCGTGGATCCAGTGAGGCCCAGGCTTCCCGTCGGGACAGTGGCGAGACCCAGCCTCTTCGCAGGGGCTCTAGCGAGTCGCCAACATCTCCTGCAGCTTTGGGCCAAGTCGTAACCCGGTTAACGGGGCTTCTGGGGGAGCAGTGGGCACAACTAGGGAGCAGCTCTGGAACTCAACAGACAGCCAGCCAGCAGGAAAGCTCCAGCACACAGGCGGCAGGGAAAAGAGCAGAGCCCGTGAAAGGAGCAACAGCCAAGCCTGCGGGGAAAGCAGCCCCAGCAGCAGCAACGGCGGGGAAACCAGCAGGGAAACCAGGTTCTTCCAAAATGAGCTCCATTCAGAGTCAGCTGGTCAGCTCCCTCAGTGTCCTCTCTGCCTTCTACTCTCCAGGCCAGAAGGCTGCTGCTGCCAGCAAACAGCAGGAACAAGGTAGGCCCGGGGTTCAGCTAGGACTCTCTGGTATATAATGTACACGTCTTCATCTGTTGGTTCTTACACATTGAACATTCTGCTAAAGCATCTTATGATCCATGCATACACGCGCCACCTCGTAGCCTTTGAAAATAATCCCCCATCTGTACTTCACTACCTTGGACGAGGCCTACAGGTACAGACAGCCATCGCCACATTAGTCTGACAGATTCCTTCCCCTTGTTTGGAGATTTGTAGAGATTTGTGAGACGTTCAGCTACAGCTCATACTATCAAACAAGGTTGTGCATTAGCAGCTGCCTGGTGAGCTGCTGCTGTAGGTTGTTTGCGCTGCAACTTGAAACCAAGGCACACTCTTAATGTATTATTTAGGAAGACTCTCCCAATGCTGTCAAACCATGTCACTTAGTGTTTAGAGCTATATCGACAAATGGTTGTGTACCTGGCTCATTAGATGTGCTGGACTGAGGCTGAGTGAGAAATGAGGCGTGTTGGTTGTTTGTGTGGTTGTAGACGTCAGTTAGACCAAAGTACTGGTGACGGTACATGGCCTGTACACTGTTAAATGGACACACAAGCGCAGGCCCTCACACGCACTTAGATCAGACGAGTGATGTCTTTCCTCCCTCCCTTGATGTCTCACTGTTCCTGCCAGTCACGTACAGAATCGCTCTGCTATCACACATTTTACACACAGGGTTCATTTGGAGTTCAGCTTGGGGAGTGTACAACGTGGTTTGTATAAAGTGTGTTCTTTGAGATTGTTACTGTTGTGATTGTAGTCTACCCGTTGAATGACCTTGACTTACTCCAGTGTTTTACAGTTGCCTGCTGCCATGTTGAGAACTCTCACTCCCACTCATCCGCTCGAGTTAAACGTCAGAGTTTTGTCTGGATGGCTGAAACATCTCAGAGACTCTGTACCAAAGTGAGGGAAGGCTAAATCACACCACTGTTTTATTCATCTGACGGAGAATGTATCCAAATGCCAAATACAGATAGTTCTGAACTTCCCTCTCTCCTGAGAAACACCGGATCTAAAAGCATCAGTGTTTTTTGGCTCAAAGCCACATCCTTATGTACTTACATAAAACATTACAGCGCCCTTGCACCATGTCTGCTGTCAGGTACAAGTAAGACAGACGTACTGGGCTTAAAGCCAGTAGGTGTCAGCAAAGGAGCCTATGCACAGTTATCAGTTACCGGGTAGATACGTACAGCAGTGCACCAGACAATGCCAAGGTTGTGTTGTCCAGTAATCTGGACCTGTGCATGTGTTATCTGTGTTCATCAGCTGCAGAGGTCAGTTCATTCACTCACTGCTCAGACCAAACAGATGTTCGATGTAATTGGCATCAAATAATAATCCCTTAAATAATTCCTTGGCTTTGAATTTACAGATGGGGTCCCACCGTCCCCTGTCTGCGAGCACAGGGAGTCCACATAGTTCAACAGATGCTTGTAATCGCAGCTTGCTTGACACACAGACACAAAGAGGAATCAAGTATGTTGTACACTAGGAAGCACTAATACAGTTTTTACTGTATTGTACCTAATTTACAGACCTAATGTTAAAACCTGCTGCCTGGCTGAGTCATCACTCGGTAGAATTGGTGTTTTCATTTAGCCAAGGTTCTATGATGTTTGGATGGAGCAGAATTCAGATTAATTAAGTGCAATAACTGTAAGTGGGCGGAAAGTTTCTGGAAGGTCTGAATTACATACAGTTTACAGATGGATAACAAATATAAAAACTAGCTACCAACCTACACAAATGAATTAGTTTCCAGTTCAGTGTTCATCTAATACATGTCGTCTCATCTTGTGTTACTGTGTGAGGAATCTTTGGATTGTATGAATATTCTGTAAACACCAACACACCCATATTCTGATCAAATAAATGTTCCCTTTCCTCCTTTTTCTGTTCCGTCTCTCTCTCTCTCTCTCTCTCTGTTTATTCCTTTGTCCTCCTCTTCACCAGGTCTCAAATCTATTATGAAGAAAAATGGTGCTGCCAACAAGCAGGGGAACAAGGGAGCCAAGAAAAACCTCAAGTTTGTTGGGGTGAATGGAGGGTAAAGTCTCCTTTTTAATCCGCCTCCCATTTCTAAGTGATTACAGGAATAAGTTTACGTGTGTTTATGTGCTTTTTTATTTATTATTCTTAGAGATAATTACCCTCAGGTGGCTTTTGCGATGACTTTGTAATATCATATTTCCTCCTGACTTCA
The DNA here is from genome assembly GCA_030770545.1 of Macropodus opercularis. Classification (NCBI taxonomy): domain Eukaryota; kingdom Metazoa; phylum Chordata; class Actinopteri; order Anabantiformes; family Osphronemidae; genus Macropodus; species Macropodus opercularis. Next base: position 8,166,388 of record CM061092.1, read on the forward strand.
TTAGGGAAATCTTCAAACACAGGTATTACATATCTTCACTTCTCAGAGTTGTCAGGTTTAATGTGTTACATAGTTGTTAATTAATAAGACCACGGCTTATGATTTAATCATTACAAGCAGAATTTGTCAAAACCTTCGTGGGCATTTTTCCTGTAGAAAGGGCATAAGGTGCAGTCGACATCTTTTGGCCACAAGTTAAAGAGGCACAAAGATCTATCACATTAAATATTTGTCAGTAATTAAATCCAGGTGCCGAAACACTGATAAACATATGGAATTTTTATAGCCAATTACATCTGATGCTCTGTACTGTAGACTTTAGTAGTAGGAGTGTTTATGTTCGTCACAGGAAATATTACCCTATAAAATAATTGTTTAAATGCATTAGCGTCAATTGAAGCAGAGGTATTATTTGTTATATGTCACATTTGTACATATTAAATGTTAGTCGCGGCTACTAGATTCTTAGATTGACCTACGGTACATAAATCGGAGTCGTTTTTTTTACAGTAGACATTACAGCTTTCTCATCGTTCATCTGAGCTTGACCACTAAGTCCAGCTGTGACTCGCACGTCTGCATCACACTGCTTCCATCTCCGCTCTGAAGACACTCTGCCCTGAATTTGACCTCTGCTGCTGCTGGGAGGGAGAATGTGTGTGTATGAACACTGTGTGTTCAGATATGATGGTGATGTGTGTGCGTATTTTGTGCTGATGTCGATTATATGTCAGGCCTTTGTGCAACTCTTATGAGTGTGTGCATGTGAGGTTGTAAAAGGTGATGCAGTTTAATTGAACAGATGGTCTTTGGAGTAATGTGTGTTACAGGTATAAGTGCTGTAAGAGGAAAAGCACAGTATAACATGTTTTCTCTTAGTTATTTCTCTGTGACAAACCGTCACCTCCTGCATTTTAAGGAAACGACTGCTGTTAGTGGATTGGTTTTATTCCAGTGCTCCTGTTTTCACATTCCAGAGCTTCATTGTTATATGACCTGCTCACCTTTGCTGCAGTTTTCAGATCAGTGTTGTGATGAGAGCCGCTCCCTTCTCCCTGTTCTAGAAAGATCTGCAAACATATCCGGATACTCCTTCACCAGAACAAATGTGGAGTTATCAGTAGTATTGCAACGACCTGCTCCTATATGTGCAGAGGCTCAGTATGTCTAAGTTAGATAAGGACACCTTTAAGAACTCACATACGATGGTTCGTGTAGAATTTCAGATTTTACCTCCTGTTTACTCATTACATTAATTTCTATGCTATTCTATGCTTGATTTCAATCTAATTTGAGGAGATGTTATTTATATCAGACAAACAAATCACAACTTATTTTCTCGGGCTATCTTTAGGTTTTGGCCCACACCAGGAAGTGGGCTGCTGTTTGCATTTCTCCGCTCTGGATGGATGGTCTACTCTGTCTTTGCTCCCCCTTGAGCTCCTCTGGAATCCAGGGAATGTTGTGGCCCCTGAATGCCTCTTGGTGTGGTGTCTCAATGTGTGTGTGTGTGTGGCTACAAACAAGCATGAATCAGTGGCTTTCAATATAAAACTTATCTGATCCTCAGTCCCTCAGAGAACTGCCTTCACGATACACTCCGGTGATTACACCCACACTCATTACGCCAGTAGTCTCCACTTCTCCAAATATAGGAACAAGGTTCTCTTTTGTCCTGTGTTGGTTTAACATATGAGTGCGCAAACACACCGATGGATCTAAAGTATGTGTTTGAACTGTGCAAAGGATGTTTTGGACATTCAGGCCTATGTAGACTTGAACAAGCCTGGTTTTAATGACATGCCTGCGACATGATCTATTTTTTTAACTAGGTTTGCTGCTCACGTTAGTTTTAGTTGGTGTTTCATTAATGTGGCTTCTGAATGTCTTCATTCAAATACCAATTTACACTATAGTTCATAATGTATAAAGGGTTTTAGAAGGTTTCCTCACTTTTCACCTTCAGTATTAAACAGAGGTTGTAAATGCGTCATTATACATGGCATAATCTGCCTTGTTTTTGTGCTTATACTCAAATTTGTGTCCACTTGCAGCTATGAGACAACCTCCAGCGAAGAGTCTAGTGGTGACGAGAAGACGAAGGTGGAGGAAGAAGAAGAAGACAGCTCAGAACCAGAGGTGGAGAAAGAAAAGGAGAAGGAGCTTGAGCCAACAGAGAGATCTGAGGAGACAGTAGAGACTCAGGAGAAGGGGGCAGAAGGTTCAGCTGCAGTGGCTGAAGAGAAGGAGCCTGAAAGAGGCCTGCTGGATCCCGAGGGCTTCCAGGAGCTCCTGGAGGAGCAGACACAAGGGTGAGACAAGCACGTTTTGTATCTTCACGCAAAATATTGAAATAAAGTAATAAAATATTCATAAAAAGTTTCTGGGAGAAGCAGGACTTACATTAATCATTACTGATGAGTCTGTGTAAACGGTTACCACTGAGGTTTGCATGTATGCTAAGTGTGTATTGTCACATTAAACCTGAAATTGCAGTAAAGAAAACAGTGGAACGCTCGAACAGATGAGGAGTGTGCTGGGTTAACTTGGGCTTCAAGGTCTTGTCTGAGATGTGCCAAAAAAGACTAAACGTTACCATTATGTGATGTTTGTTTTCAGGGAGAAAGTAGACAAAGGTTTTATAGACGCTTGCCTCTACGTGAAGGACCGAATGGAAGAAGTTTCATCCCCAGATAAAGAAATGGTAAGAATGACTTTTGGCTGTTGATTTGGTTTCTTTCAAATTGTATTGACTTAAAGTTAGTGGGAGTCTCTTTGTCTTTTGCACTGTGTCAGCTAAAGGCTTTTGTTGTGTGCGTATTTTTCTAAAGCAGATGCTATGTCTGCATTCATTCAAATATCTGAATGGCATTAAATACATTTTTGTTGGGAACATGCTGCAGGGTCTCTGTGGTGACTGTTTTTGAGCTTTCACTGAGTAGAATAAAGTCCAGTAATGGGCTATATAGTGCTTATCCTTTACAAAATGCAAGCTGCTTAGCAGAACCAGTAAAAAAGATGCTCGGGGAGCAATAAAAATGCTTCCAGTCCTCTCATATCTATGTTTTCTGTCATTCGTTTCTCTTTAGCGTCAGGTTTTAGTGGTGCTTTACCAGGAGTGGTTCAAGGTCTCCAGCCAGAAAGAGTCCGAGGCCGACATGGTCAGACTATACCTGCGCCAGGTGGGTTTGACCACGCCCACTCTCCTGCCCTATGTTGTCAACCTGACAGACGGCAATGGGAACATGGCCCTGCACTACAGCGTGTCGCATTCAAACTTTCCCGTGGTCAAACTGCTGCTGGATACAGGTGCGATGCAAACACACACGGCGACACAGACACGCACTGAGCTTTTTCTCTGACGCAGTATTTCACCGTTTGTGTGTTTAGGTCTTTGCGAGACCGACAATGTCAACAAGGCAGGCTACACGCCAGTGATGCTGGCTGCACTGACAGCTGCTGAGAGCCCTGATGATTTGGAGGTGGCACAACAACTGTTGAGGCTGGGTGACGTCAACGCTCGCTCCAGACAGGTGAACATCAGTCCACCGCTGGATTTACGGGCTTCATTCAAAACATTACTCTCTCTACCGCTTTTCCCCTGCATCTCTGTTCATTCATCTCTCCCTCACCGTCCTAATACCCTGCGTCTCTGTCTGTCTTCAGATGGGCCAGACGGCTCTCATGCTCGCAGTGAGCCACGGTCGAGTTGCCATGGTGAAATTGCTCCTGAGCTGTGGCGCAGATGTAAATGCCCAGGACCGCGAGGGATCTACGGCTCTCATGTGCGCCAGCGAGCACGGACACACACACATTGTCCGTCTGCTGCTGGAGACGGGTCACTGTGACACCAGCCTCACAGATAAGGTACTGTATGCTGTCAATACGGACCAGCTACCACAGTCTGTGTCCTTGAACCTGTGCTCCTGTAACTGAACGGGTTGAACTGATGCATTTGGGATTTTATTTTGATACCATACATTATCCTTGCACTCCCTTGGGTGAACTGTTGCCAGGTTTCAAATCTATCAGTAAATGCTGCGTAAATAACAGAAGTGTATAAAAAGAGAAAAGTAAAGCGGCGCTCTCTGTATGGGTTCACCTTTGTCCTCCACAGCAGCCAATGTATGCGTCTGCAGCTGGTATGATCGATGCTGGATCCACACTGAAGTATGCAATGTCCTGCCTGTGGCCTAATTTTACACTGTAATTCTTACATAAAGTTTCATTCCTGATTCAGATGCCAGTAATACTAGGTATTTGATTCTGTTACACTCATCTCTCTAAGCCTCTTAGTGCTTGGCACACATTGTGTAGAATATGTCATTGGATATTGGGCTGTGAAGTCAGGTTCAGGAATACAGTGTCTAGTTCCTGGCCCACACACTGTAGATTGATTGTTCAGCGTAGCGGAATATTGATTTCTCTAGACTGTCGATTCCTCTCTGCAGTCTGAGGTGCCCAGTGGAGGAATGGCCACATCACAACTGGGGCGTTGCGTGACTACCTCACCACTGCACTGCACCTGCCTCCGCCCGCTGGGGCAGATTCCAGTTTCCAGAAGATGAACCCGTTGTCCTCTCTCACTCATGAAATCTATCTGCTGTTTGTACTGTATGTTTAACAGGAAGCCCCACATAACACTGCGTTTGGTGGTAGTGGTGAACAAACAGCTCTGACGCACTTTGTTTAGTGGCTTGGTAAACTACACACAAAGTATAACTCTCTGCATTCATACTGCTCTGAGACATCGGCATTCCCAGGAGACGCGAGGTCTCTCTCGGTTTCTGGCTTGCTGTAACATCCAATGCGCTGCGAGGTTTAAAGAAAAAGTCAGATGAGCCAGCGATGACAGTTTACAGCTGAGTATGTCTCAATGGATGTTTGAATGTGAAATATTAGTCGTCTCGTTTCTGGCTAGTTGGCCAGTTTCATGTAACATACAGTCCCTCCTCCTGCAAATTACTGTAACATGTAGTGAGAATACACAGGGCGTCTGCAAGCGTATTCACAAGAGAGAAAATCAGTTTCTGATTCAGAGGTAACGCCGCTATAACACAACTGGAAATGGATTGGAACTGGAATATATTTATACCAAAGTGACAGAACGTGATGAAACAATTTCACGTTTCCCTTTCATAAAATCCCAGGCTTATTATTTAACCCTGGCTGATTACGCAGGCGATTTCTACATCTTGCAAAGAAGCTTATCCTTGCATTGTTATAGTTTTTGCTTCAGATTTGGACGTGTACTTTTAGAGGCGAATAATTTAGATTTAAGCAGCAATAACAAATATGAAAATCCAGACAGCAAAACACGAAGACTTAGTCCCAGATACTAAACGCAGCTCCTTCAGTGATGTTTACGCCGTTAATACAAATCAGAACAGAGAAGAAGCAACACTGCCATCGTCAGGATGAGAACAGTCACTACGCTGTCTTTAAACGGAGACTGACTTGTTCTCCTTTTTACCTCCAGAACGGTCAGACAGCGCTGTCTGTGGCAGAAGGAGCCTCCCACAAAGACATAGTTGACCTTCTGAAGGCCCAGACTGAGACCCCGTCTACCACAGAGCTGCTTTGAGCCACGCTGTGTACTCTTCCAAACCACCTCAGCTCGCCGACTGCAGCACTTCCATTTCAAGACCCTCTACCCACCAAAACAGAAGGAAACAGCTGAAATAACAAAATGCACAAAACTCATGATCGGGGAAACAAGCGGATACGTTGTGTTTACTGTGGAGCTCTGAGAGCTCACATACTGGAGCATCCACATTCTCCTTCCACATGTCTGCCAACATGCCCCATGGGTGTTTATGGATATGCTGCGTCAACCCCTCAGTGGACAACAAAGAGGGCCACTCGCATTGATGATAAGACATCGCCATAGTAACAAGTGTGATTGACAGGATATTAAGTAGAGGACAGGGTGAGACTATAAATACAGATCAGGGACTGGCAAATGCATGAAGAGCAACTTAGATGAACTGCTGCTTCTTATCATCAAACCTCTTCAAGCAAAATACTAAGCACATGACCTACCTTTGGAGATATGATTTTATTTCTATTTTTTCTTTAACAACACCGACATCACACTTTTCATATTTGGACATAAGCCATTATTGAGGACATAGTATACGTAGAATGTTATTCTAACAGATTATAACCACAACTGTATTTTCTACTGCACTTTTCTATTGTGTTTGTGTACAGTAAATATCTAATATCTCTAATATCGGTGTCCAGAGGAAACTATATATCTCCAGAAGTGTGAACTAAACATTAAAGTAATAGATAATAATAATAGTAGATCTTTTCAGTGGATATTTGGAGTCGTTCTGTGTATCGTTTATGTCACAGTTTTTCATAGCTGACACGGGTGATCTTCATCTGTGAGTTACTGAGAAACAAAAGGTTGAATTGGAGATAAAAATGTTTCAGTTGGACACAAAGAAAGGATTTTTTATAATCAGAATATAACCAGTCGTTAGAAGGACTAAAGTCTTCTAATGGAGAGGATTGCTGTTCAGAAGGTGCTGCATGCGAACACAGTTACCCCCCCTGCTGGCTGTCTGCCTGTCTTATCATACTACACAGTATGTTGTAATACTGTCTGTTGTAATGATTAACCTTCTCTCTCTGTCTCAGCCGATCTCCTCAGATGCGATGTACGTCTTGTTCCCCTGCTTGTTTCAAATCAAACCGTGTATGCAGCTGCTGCAAAATGCACAATGAATGTCAGGCTGGCCGAGATACATTCCAAGAGGAAATGATAAAAAACATGTAGCAAGTCTAAGCACACTGGCATGGATGGTGGAGCTAAGAGACGCTGGCTCAGTGAAGCGTGAATATGTCCTGAACACAACGATCTGATCTGCCTGTTTTCAAATTCCTACTGTAACACCAGTTCATCCTGTTCCTGCCTCCAGGCTTTCATACTTCAAACGGGTAACCTGACAAAATAGGAAAACCAAGAGAATGCAAGTTGTTTTGTTCGCAGTCTGAGAAGCAATATTAATGAAACACAGTGTCGAGTCAATCAGGAACTAGATAGCTAGGTAGCGGCTCTGGTTTTGCCTTAATCAGTAAAAGACGGGACATTTTCCAGAATGTGTTTTTTCCTCGTTTACTACGGACCTACACCCATATTCCTAAAGTATCTCCAAGCAGGAGTACTGCTCTGATGAGAAGTTTACAAATCAGCTTTTTCAACTGCAGATGTCTAACAGGTTTACAAGAACCAGGAATCAACAGTTTTACCTGTGACCAGGTGACCCGTGTGTCCGTGACCAGGACAGGCAGGCAACTGCACCTGTCACGTGTAAAAGCGATGGAAGCCATTTCTGCCAGGGATCCTCAAGGTGGAATTTCATTCAACAACTGCCATGTGCGCGGTCCTGCACAGCCCAGTCCTCATTCACAGCTGGAAGAATGAGCCATTTTGTCTTCAGGCGGTCAAGTCTATGAATTTGGATCACAGTAGACTCTGGAGACGTTTTTCTAACTAAAGAAACCGACATGTTGCTTCTGTTACCAATCAACTGTTTAATCATTTTATATAACTAGATTCCAAATTTAGCCACTTTCTCTGAATATAAACTGAGTAAGCTTTCTAAATTTACTAACTTTATGGATGAGTATTCTCTCATTCTTGGACACTTTATAAATATGGGTGCTAACATGGGACTATGTGGACTGTCATGAAGACTTATCCTAATGAAATAGAACAGTAACAGAGGCTTAGTGATCAGATCATCTTCATTTGTTGAGTCACGATGTAGCAAGAGAATTTTAGCCGCGCTACTGTAGTCGTGTGTAGTTTCCCTCAGCACAGACAGTGAAAGGATGATGTGAACTGTGCTGTGACCACTAGCTCGTACGTTTGGTCTTCCGTGGCTGTGCATTAAAGTTACGCCCATATGTTTAATCCAGTGTGACCCAGATAAATAAGGTTTCATCACTGGCTGAACACCAAAGATCTGAAATCAAATCTGCATCACATGGGTTAAATATCATATTTTATCTAGATTATGCATTTCTTTTCCTGTACATCCAGCCAAATACATGTACATACAGTATTGTGAACAGTATATAGCAAGTATTGTCTGACAGTTTGCTCTAAAAATTATATGAAGTATTTATTCCAAATGATATATTTTTTACCATATATAGTACACTAATGTATGCATGGACAAATAATCCGCGGGCTGGGTTTGAGGGTGTGATGTGTTTTTTTTGACTTCACGTGGTTGAGTGTGTGGGTACGGTGCAGTAGAGGTTGTGGTCGTGTCATGTGCCCTTTATGCCTGTGGGGAAAATATAAAGCAGATTTGACACTGGTTTAATCCTATAAGGGCGACATCCACCTCGTTTTAATACCCTTCTGAAATGAGTCTATGTACATGAAAGAGTCAGATTTAAAAACCTTTGTTCATTATACAACAGGTCTACATGTTATAACCCAGAGGTCTACTTCTAAATAAATAAATACCAAGATTTAAGCCATTTTGTTGTCCTCTTTCATTCCCAACAGAGCCAGTATTTGTTAGCACCAGCTCACAGTATATAACTCCAGTCTATACATACAGCTGTAGATCAAAACAAACTTTCTACACACTACATCTATTTATTTAAATACAAAATATGATGTATTATTATGGATAAACAGTCATACAAACAGACATATAAAGGCACATTTTCTTCTCTGAACCCTAAGAAAGAACTTTTATGAAGACGTTTTCGTTTCTTGCAGAGCCATTGTTGAAAGCACATGGAGAAGAGGTTCATATGTGAACCACCAGCAGATGGCGGAATCACCACGCAGTAAGAAAGGAGGGAGACCCGTCGTCCTCTACTGAGCCGCTCAGCTGGGCATCACTCACTCACACTAACGTGCAACCATGATTATTCCCCAGTCAGTCGCATCAAAAGCGCTGACATCCCTATTTTAAGCCTCCGTCACCATAACGGACAATTAGCTATGCTAATCGTTAGACAGCCTTAGTTGTGACTTGATTTCCTGCGGGACCCGTGTCTGCAAGCAGGCGTCTGCACCTGCTATGAGAAATGAGGCCAAACCTTTGTTCTTGTTGAAGTTCTGGTCAAAAGATAAGAAATTCTGAGGAAAGAGAAAACTCAGCACAACTCAAGCTGTGCTAGAACACGTGCAGCTATAAAGACCAACAAATAAGTCTGCGCACATCCGTGTTTTCAGTCGAGTCCTGTGTGTGGCTGGCTTTCATTTATACGTGCAGACCTCAGCAGGGCAACTGTAAACATCTAAACGTGTTCAAACATTTCTCAACAATAAAAAGAAACACTTTACTGGAATAATTAAATTGATTAAAGTCAGACTGTAAATTCATTTTACAGGAAACAGATGCTTGTTAATCACAAACTGAGGAGAAGAGTGATTTGCTCTTAACTGAAGTGGATGATGTATTAGTGCTGCTGCTGAGTTGCTCCAGCTGCAGCAATTACATGCAGGCACTACACACTATAGAGCTTTAATGTAGCTACATAAACATGTGGAAGCACAAGTTCCCCCCACACACACCGTTAATATTCCCAAACACTGAGAACAGTACGAAGGAGGATAATGAGTACAAATGATGCTCTCTCCCCGTCAGCTCCTATTTGGAGACCAGGGGACTGTAAATATGAAAACTTAACAGGCTGCTTGCAAATGAGACCTGTGCTACATCGGAGTCTGAATGCCCTCACCTGCCCCAGCAGGTTGGAATTTTAATTAAAGCCATTTTTCACAAATAAGCTAAGACAACATCCGCAGCGCAACGGGGTAAAATAAGTGTAGTGATGTTGTTATTCCTGCTGCCGTGTGAGGAGTGATCCCACTGAGGCATCCTCGCTGTGCAACGTATGGGTGCCCTGGAAGTCAACTCGCTCTGGGCTCCGGTGCCAGACAAATATGCAGATATATAAAGAGCCAGAGCTCATATCTGTTCACACATGCAAAACGTGTACTGGGATCCTGGTTTCTTATTGAAAATACGTCTCTGTGCTTGGCAGTAATCCACTTATCATAAACGCATATGGACATATAGAGGGAGACAGGAAGAAGCAGGCGACACATACAAGTGCTGAACACTGAAGTGATTCTCATCTGAATTGCAGATGCCTGCGTGGCCCCTGTCTGCCAGCGCCGCGACGATGAGCCGTCCTCATTAGCATGGAGACTTTTAGCTGTAATTATCTGGTAGTGGCACTTAGCCCATCAACTCCTCCTCTAGCACGTCCCCCTGCATCCACACGTTTAGACAAATACGCACGCGTCTAGACGGACAGACACAGATGACACAGCTGGAAAGAAATCCAAACACAAAGAGAAGCAATTATTAATAGCTACTGTCACACATAACTCAGCCTTATTCTAGGAACATAGGCAAATGCACAACGTAAAAACAGGATATCTACACACACACACACAAATACGAAGCGCATGCCATACTCCTGCTTCTCCGTCAGCCCCCATGGCTAATCTGTGCAATTTATTATCCAGGAGATAATAGGAACCGTCATCCGTGAGGCAGAAGAGGGAGGGAGCGAACGAGACGGAGGGGTTGCCTTGTGTTCGTTGCATTTTTAAACAGAAAGAGACCTCAGTGCTACAACTTTATGAGGCCAGATGTGGCATATTAATGGCTCCTTTCAGAACAGCCAAACACCTTATCCCTGCCCCTAGAAAAGAAAAGGTGGCGTCCTGGGAAAGTCTCATAAAGGGAAGAGCAAAACTGCTGATGGAAGTAAAATGAAACCTTGGACCAAGACAAACCTGGAGTGCAAGACTGAAAAAAGAGAGGAAGACATAAACAAAGAAAATGATGCAAAAGGGAAAAGACTGAAAATTAAGACTGGATGTATATTTGCTACGATCGAGTTTAACAGACACACAAAGACAAAGAGAAGTGTAAAAAAACGTGTGTGTGGGGGGGGATTTACGTGGAAATCAACAACAGACGCTACGTCAGTGCAGTGTTCACGTAGACAAGTGACAAACTTGAAATCATACTGATTTATTTCTCCACTTGGGGGCAGTACAGCAAACTAAACAACGCTGACATCATCTTTTAATGTGATATGAGAGTTGCTAATTTAACATATTCAGCAGACAGACAGCAACACTGAGCTGCATTTCTGGGAACCTGATCACTTCTGAGGCTGCTTTACAACTTTTTTTGTGCATCCCTTCCCTAAATGATCGGCTTTGTGCACCAACCACAAATATTGTTCCCAAAATCTGCTACAGTTTTATCTTCTTCCTGTGAACCAACTAAGGTCAGCTCTGCTATTCCTAAGTAATTTTCCTAAGTACAGTTCCATCCCCGCATACACAAATATTTTATTCATTTTGAAGTGACAGGTGGAGAGCAGAGATTCTCTGCACTCAGCCACCTGGATGCCCCACTAACCCCACGTTAACTAACAGAGTCGGACATGAAGGAAACAGCGGGCGAGAGAGATAAATGAGGGAGTAGGAGAAAAAGAGTTGAGAGAGGCAGAGCTGTAAAAGTGGAACAGAATGAAACACAATTACATATTAGTTATACTACAGCTTAGTGACTGGTGGGAACAGTTGTCTGGTCTCCTTCCACACTGTAAAGACACGTTTACAGTGAGGTGGATGGATAAAAATCTCAAAAAAGTATCAACTTACTTACCGTAGCTCGATATAAATATGTCCTTATATATATTTAGCTTAACTTTCCATCTCCTTCTCGGTGAAACAATGAGCTGACTTAACTTGTGTAATGCTTGGGGGAAGTGACAGTGCAGCGAACCAGCCAGGCTGAATCCTCAGCGAACAGCAGCAACCCTGGAACAAGGAGCAGGCCAAAGGGCGCCGTGTACTCAGCCAGGTCTGGCGCCAGCTCATCCATCAAACCTCCAGTGATCTGTCACTCCTCAAAACTTTTGCAGGGACTACACACACCCCTGCCTCCTGTTACGTTCTTTTCCTGGCTTACTCTGACAGTCCATTTTAGCCTCTCGCTTCACTTCAGTTTCTCCTTCCTTTTCCTGTAAGTTGTCATGTTTTCTGTAGAGCTGAGTGACACAGACAGAGAGCAAACATACAACGAGGACACTGCTGACATTTTCATCCATCATCTAAGGAAAACAACTGGTGTTTGAGACAAATTCACTACCGGCCTCAGTTTATACCTTTGTTGCCTATTCTGACATATTTTGTCTTAAAACTCAGGAATTACGGCTTCATAGATTATGTCGTTCAGGACACTAAGCAGAAAATGAAACGGTTGGTTACAGGTGTAGCTGTCAGGTGTACTAGTCCTAGAAACCTATTCACTGCTGACTGGTGACCTCTATTTAACTAAGTGCATGACCTGCATGATCACTGCTGACAATTTAGGTGAGAAACTTTACTGGTTTTCACTTTTGTATTTTTTCATTGTAGAAATTAAATCAACCGTTGTAATAATTCAATTTTAAATTAAAAGTGAATATTTCACGCCAGCTTCAAATCAATACAAAAAGATGTGTATCACAATGTTTATGAATGAGGACTTCATATGGACTTTAAAACAGTAAATGTTGATACAGATCTACTATCCTTTACAGAATTGGTGAACTCCTTTAAAGAAGGCAGCTTCCAGATACTTAAGACACAAAAGAAAGTATCAGCAAAAAAATAAATTTTTATAAATTTATTATATCAATATATAGAGATATTTATCAACAGCTTGATTTCATAGAAACGTGAGTGAGACCATTTTGGCATACAGTACAGATGTTCCATGTAAGTACAGAAGTTGCTAAGTTTTTAAGTCCCCCCACCCTTTCCCTCACCAACCGGCCACTCGACGGCCTTTTACCCTCCAGCAGACACGTAACACGGAAAAAACAGAAAGAGTGAAGGTTTACAGGAGCACGAAACAAGGCACCAATAAATTAAAACAACTCCTCAAAAAACCACACAAAAACAAAATCTATTCAACAGAATTAAACACAGTATGAATGCTAAAAATCTGTGACGCTGTTAAAGAGCAAATGAACGAACGCAAAGCAAACGGATGGGAACGACAGGAGAAAAGGAAAATAGAAACACTTTGGCAGATTATTAACTTTTAGTTACAATCAAGTAGTAAAGAAATCCAGTGCTCTTGTGTACAAATAAATTCATATATAGTCTACACTCCTTTTTACTCCAGAGGTTTATGTACAACGCCTTTACAGATACATTTAAAACATTATCAAAAAGGTTTTTGCTGTATGAAAACGTATTTACAAGTCATGATTCAAAACCATTGGACTGTACCATTGGATCACCCCCCTCCCCTGTTTTTTTTTGTCTTTTCCTCCCCTCTTAAGAACGTTACCTCTTTACACAGTGCAGAAGGCTTCTTGAAAAGTTTTGTGCAACAAACAGCGTAAAAAATGCCTGTCGTATGGCTGTGGAATGGACAGGGCCCTCGCGTGGTTTTGGAAATGTTCTTGCAGGTAAAGACACATCAGAGTAACATTTTGAGAAAATGCAGGTGGACAGTTTTGGATAAACTACAGCCAATTGTTTGTTAGTGTTGCTGCGATGTCCTACAAATGCTTGACGTTATCACTGTTTATCAAAATGTTGCCCTTATACATCATCATTACCACGACCCGATAAAAAGACTCACACAAACAGATTTCACAGCTTCCCCGTTGTCGTCTTCTCCCCCGGAAACCATTTTATGTTGACCGGTTACAAAAATGTAGGCGACTCAACTTTGCCTTTCAAGTAATCAAACATCAAGTCGATCAAAAACTGGGAATGGATTGTTGAGGAGAAAGACAGAAAACGAGTACAACTCACTTACAACAGTCCAGAAAAAAAGAAATCACATGATAGAGGAACCAGTTGATGCAGGAAAGTCACTGGGTCAACAGGAGCCGAATACCAGCCGAGCAATGTCAAGTCCATGAGGGTCTGAATATGTAGCCGGAGGAGGCTGAGCGGGTTGGTTTGCCTGTTCGCTGGTTCACAGCCAGGAGGGATTTCTCTCAGCTCTGGGGGCTTCCTTGGTATTTTGGGGGTTTCAGGTGAATCAGGTCCTCCAGTGTGTCTGTATCTGCCTACCCAAACACTGATAGCCCTTACCAAAGGAAAGATGTTGATGGGTAAGATGAAGATGGGTGGGGCAAGAGAATGAAGCCAACGCTGACTTGGCTCTTTAAACTAGTAGCAACATTAAAAAGACCCAAAGCCTCACAGTTACAACGCATGAAGTGTAGGAGAGATGGAAGAGATACGAGTGATGACAGAAAGCAGTCAGTTCACCGCGGTTAATGCAGCATGGGTCAGAATCCCCGCTCAGAAATGACTGGAGTTAGCAGAATGCAGAGAGACGAGAAAGGACGGTAAAATACGGAGCACAAATCAGGAACAGCACAGCTACAGCGTTGTTAGATTACAGGTTATCAGGAATATTGATCCAGTAGTAACATCCAATAATGTAAAGCAGACGCAGCATCCAGGGTGCGTATTAGTGTGGAATGTGTTAGAAATCTAAAATACTGTCCATTATGATTTGATAGGACATTACCAACAAATATGTTTGATACTTTACTAGTCTGATTTAGAATAAAGTGAATATTTAGAACCAAGATCGCGTTGGAGCGACTGCAAATGCATCAGTGTGAATCAGGAAGATTTTAAATTGACTGGTGGTGTGCATTTCACTGGCTCCACAGCAGAGCTTAGTGTGTCGCACTGTCAGTCGGACATACAGTAACTTGTTGCACATGGTTTCTTAAGCAGCAGCTACTAGGTTAATACTGAAAGGCTTCAAGTAGATTCACTACAAACTGACCTAAAGTAAGAATCACAAACACCTGCACAACACAATGCATGTATTACAGCAAACTGAATAACTTAACACAAGTACACAACACATGCAAACACAGTGTCCTGAATCACTTCAGCATCAGGGCAACTGATCCTTGTAAGTGCTAACTGAGCCTTGTTAATACAGTCAAAGTACAGTAGTTCCTCCGCTGCCAGCTACCAACAACAACCCAATATCATAACTATACAGTATGATGAATGGCCGAAGCCCCTTTCTGGACTTGGCACCAGCTGATCTGTTTTCACACTGCAGCAACTTTGACCTTTCTACAAAATCGCCCTCAGTCACCCCAACCAATATTTTATTCTTCAAGCTGCAACCCCCCAAAAGGCTCCGTATGGAATCAGCCCCATTGCGCAGCGCTGACTCAGCTCAGGGTTACAATTCAGTTCATCTTAAATTCATGCATATCCTGTATTTGACCTTATGCATCATCTTCAGCGTTCCTTCACATTCAGTTTACGTTAAAGAGAATTTTAAAATAGTGACTATTAATAACATTTCCCATGGTGATTTAATGCCAAAAATGCAGCTGTGTCAATTCAAACGCTTTCATAATGTCAAATTTAAAACCCTGCCAAAAACACAGAACACTGCTGGAGCCTGTCAAACTGTTCCAGAACAGTGCGTGTGTCACAGTCTTCCCTGCTGTTTAATGGATTGCGGTTCTGTTCCTCTGAACAAAATTAAGATGCAGCGAGGTGACCTCCATTTTGTGCCCAATCCTGCTTCATTAGAGGCCAAGCAGAGGCAGTGTACTGCTGAAGAGAGCCCCGCTTCACCTGTCTACCACGCGGCCTGTCACATGCAGCACATACACATCGCCCACCGTGCGACACAATCTGTACGTGTAGAGCAGAATGTGAGGATGCTGAACAAACGCTAGAACTAAATAACACTAAAAACATACTGTATATCCTGCTTGTACACGCGCTGTATAACTGAATACATATGCTAAACCTGTACCGAGCCTATAATGGAAGACAGTGTCTGCCTTAAATCCTTTTTTGCTTATTATTTAGTCACATCAGATTTACGCAAAGATGGGAGGTAGTAAACAAAAGCACAGATTTTTTTAATTCAAACTATGGAAGACAAGGGTTTTGTAAAACTGATCTATACCTTATTTAAAGCCGAAGAAACTAGTTTTACCAAGGTTAAATTTTGTTAATTTGCCATCATAGCTACCAAGGTATTTCAGCCGTAACAGCTTCTGGAAATTCACCATTACAACACATTATGCGCAATTATTGCAATATTCACTGTGCATAAATTGCTTCTGACTCAACAGACTGGAAGCATGTCTGTGGCAAACCAATGGAAGATCAGCTCTTTACGCTGGTTTACACGTTCCCTCTCTATCCAGCTTTCAAATCAAATCAGCGCTCGGCTCAGTCAACCTCAGCATAGTTCTCCGTTGTTCACACAAAAAGAGGCTACTCGCTGCCACAGTGAACGGTCAGCGACAGCAGAGCTGTTTCCACACCATCTCATCAGGGGAACACGCAGCGACACTGTACAAAAGATGGGAAACGGTGGCAGTTATGTGGGTCTGAATGTGCCACACTGCTGGAATATAGGCACCAATGACGGTAGTTCGACAGTAGTGGAATGCACATCAAATCAAATTAAGCAGCAGGTGATGTAGAGGAAAATTTTAATAATATAAGAGCAGCAGCAAGAGATCAAAATGTGCATCTGCAGCTCAAAATGTATTCTTCATTTCTTTGTGCTTCCTAAATAATTCTGGAGACTTGTACATGTTAGCTCCATGACTCTGTTTAGTCACAGGCCTTAGTGTCTTCCTCTACAATTTTCACATATCAGCAGAATCACAAAGTTTATTCTGTTGTAAAAACTAATAAATACCAACAGGTACCGCAAATGAGAGAACAAGTTCATTATCAACTGTATGCATACTTCTGACAGCAGGTGGGAGAATTACTCATAATCCTCTGTCTTTTCCAACCTGCTGCTCTTCGTCCTGAGGCGCTACCCTCTGATGACACACAAATCCTTCCATTCCCTTCAAAGCAAAACAAAACTCGGTTACGCTTTTGCCCTAGAATCACCTCCACACATGCAGACAGGGCCATCAGTTTATCTGCCTCCTTTCCCCATGGCCATATTTAGCTTTGCCTCTCTTGGGTGTGAGAAAAAGATGACACGGCCCTTTTAAAAGATCTGTCTTGTCAACTCAAACTGTAAAGGGAACTAAGAAATAAATAATAACATCCTTGAAAATCCTGGAAAACATGAACAAACCCACCTTCAGTGCAGCGCTCAGAGAGATGCTGATTACATATTTACAACAGTAAACACAAATAAATTAAGTCGGAATGTGAGGAATTAAAAATAATGCATTCTGGCTTTTCCTCCTGCCAGGCAACCTTCTATTTACAATGTGCACGGAGACGACCGAATGAGGTTAGTTTTTACAACACAATCAAGCAGCATTGAACACACCACTAGGGATAACAAGGCAGAGAGAGCAGAGGAGTGAAGCAGAGTCTACCAACTAAAGGAAGTCATTTAGTGGCTAGTAGTGGTAGTAATGTTACTCTAGTGGGAAGAAGAACACGTCACTCCTGCAACAAAACAGGGCCCCTCTTCTTACTCCACTGTGTTGTACTGGCCTCGCCGTAGTGGTGCAAAGGCTGTAGTGAGAGGAGGGGGAGGGATGGGATTGGTGGGGGTCAGACTGTACTGTAATCCCCCTCCTCCTCAGGGATAGCCATCATCTTCCAGACTGAGTGCCACGCGCTGCAAACAGCAGATAAAAAACTGTTACTACAGTAAGCTGATGAAGGGCAGACAGAGAAGAGAGATAGAAAACGGGACATAAGAGTGAAAGACGTATCGGACAAAGAGTCGTTCCCCTGTAATCCTGACTTTGCTTCTCCTTTCCTTGACCTTGCTCCTGTGCGCTTCCCAATTTCCCTCTTTGTTCGTTCCCTCCTTCTCTGGCTGTTTCTGTACCACGAATGAAGGATGCTTGCCTACGGCTGCAAATGTCTGGCCCACATAATGCCAACCTGATTTCCCTGGCTGTCTGAGTTGCCATATTGGCCCAAACGTAAAGGGAAGAAGATGAGAGGAATAAAAAAAGAAAAAAAAAAACATTTAAAGACAATAAAATCATTTAGGCAAAAGTAAATGATAAAATGTGGAGAGGAGAGAGTGTAGTTCCTTCTCTGCAGCCGTTACCTGAGGGCTGTTGTTACGTCGACCTTGAATCTTAATATAATGCAGTTGTGCACCTATTTTGTGTGTGTGTGTGTGTGTGTGTGTGTTTCGAGCTTGTCATCATGCCAATGATTCCCTGAATTCTTTTGCCTCGTTTTTCTCCTGAACAGCACAAAGAGATCTGTGTTACCATGCCAACCGATCAAAGCACTAGACTCCCATCCCCCATAATCCTTTTTGGCTGCCCTTCCCTGTTTGCTCTCCAACACCTAAAACAACAAAAATATCCAATAACGGTCCAAATTGTCCTGATCACAGCCTCTAATTCCGCTGCATCTGAATGCAAATCACAGTGGGCGCTGGTAAAAATTATAACTTTGTGGCTGATTGCTAAAAAAATGGAACATCAACAGGATAATCGATGTTGCGGGACACTGATATTTGCGGTTTCTACAAGTGCACCTTGAACCAGATAAATTGAGTTTTAAATTCTGTCCTGATTTGTGCTCTGTTTTCATCTTTTATGTTGCATTTCCATCGTAATGAAAGAATAAAATGCTCAGAAGAGCAACAAATAAATGCTACTATAACCTGAACGTGTTCAGTTATTCGCTTCTGTCCTGTGCTCTGACGTCCTGTCACTCAACTTTCTATAAAGCCAGTCCTTGCCGCCCTTACAGGCATCTCAGAGAAACACCTGACTCTGGTGAGCATGCTACCTTGTGTCACATCTCTCCGTTGTCTAGTGGCGATCTGAAGAACGTATCTATATGGCGTTACCCTAAAATAAAAAGTGGCTCCATTAAAACATACGTCTCCCAAAAACAGAACACGCACTTCAACAATCAGACAAACTAACGTAGAGCAGTATATGAACAATGCAATGGCGACAGCGATGTGACGTCGATAAAGGTATGTACTGTATGATCGTGGCCGGTGATGGTGAATGAAGTGAACACGATGTACTGGTGAAGGGCTCATAACCTGTGTATGATTACTGCAAATCATCTGTGAGCATGTGGACGCGTGCGTGTGTGAGCCTGTTCTTTCTTTTCACCAGGCCTACACGTAGGACAAACGGGCTTTTCCAAACCCCAGCACATCCTGCCAAATACCAAGCACCTTCCTCTCATCTCCAGCCCCGTTCACTTCCCGCTGGAGAGCATTGGCGCCCCTGAGTACCAGTGGGAGTTGTTGTCTGTGATTCCGCCCCCTAGAGGGAGGGCTATGAACGGCTGACTGTGACTGCCACTCACTGCTGGGTAGATGTGGCCGATGGACTCGCTGTGTCGGCCGATGTGGATTTCGTCGTCGTCGTCCTCTGTGGTTTTGCGGTAAACCGGGTTGTCGAAATTCATGCTCTTGGTGTTCTTCCGCCGCCAGTTGCGCCAAACCAGGTATCCGCCGGTGCAGAGTAACCCAATGACCACTGTGGCAAGGATAGGGACTGCATGTGTTTAACACACACACAACAACAACACACGGCGGGAGCGTTAACACAGCCCAGGGGACACAGAGCGGCGCTTTGAGCACTCACACACAAACACGCATCACACTCGTTCCTCAATGCAGCAAAGGCTCATCATCACTTTTATTGCTCAGGAAGATCTATAATGATGTGTGACTTTGACCTAAACTTCAGTCTTGGTCAATTAGACAATAACTACTACTAATAACTTTTTATGTTAGTTAACTTTATAATGGCTTTTCCTCGCAGCGTTGACAGTGTAGATTACAGAAGATGATTAGCACCAGCATAAAAAAAACCTGAATTTGAATCTGAAGAACCTTATGAGGCTCCATTACTCTTCACATCATAATGATGTGTGCGTATGTTGTATCAGATCACTGGAAGAGCTGGGTGAGCAGGCAAGCAGCTTTTAGCTAGACAGCTTTTTTGTACCTAGCTATTAAGAGCACTGATTGTTTTTCAGTAAAACTGGTAACAAACAATGAGCCTTCGTACTGTACCCACACATTCTATTACACCCCCCCCCCCAGTTTCAGTCGTAGAAAATGATCAAGAACATTTACATGAATGCACATGCGCAAATAGCAACAATAACAAAGTCAACAACACACTGCAACATACACAAACACATGCACACACAAAAAAGTGAATTACACAGTCTTTTCTATTAAATCTAGTTGTTGTCTAGTTCCTGAGGGAAATGATTATTACTTTGCAGTTCTTTAAAGAAACACAAGGTTGCTTAACTGTCATTTGCTATATATCCTTTCTGCGCGACGATTTCTCATTTACCAAGACATACATGTCTACAGTAAATCATCAGGCGCTATCTGGTGAGGTTATGAGAGGAGAATCGACAGGAGGACAAGAAAAAGAGAGAGAGGAGGATTTCAGATAAGCACTCCTCTTATTACCATATCAGCATGACTCCCTAGGTTCTGTGTGTGTGTGTGTGTGTGTGCGCTGAGTGAGAGCTAAACCAGTGGTATGTCAATGAGGACACATAAACCAGTGTGTGTGGGAGTGTGTTTACTGCACAGTATGACCACGTGCCCACATCCATCTACGGGTCTGCATTTCCCTGTGGAAGCTCCATCTAATTGCTCTTTTGTTGGACAAGCACTTTACATCCCCGTGTGACCGAGTTGGAAAACCCCAGATTCTCTTTTGTTCTTCTATAAATACTCTCTGATAAAAAAAAAAAAAATCTGCTTTTTCACTCATTTAGAATTCCTGAGTCTGCTTAGGGGGTGGCGTAACAGCCTGACTTTGGCTAAAGACCGATGATCGTTGTTTGGCTATTCCCCTGCTGGAGCTGTGGGTGGGCGTGGGGCTGAGCGGAGAACTGGGGTGCACAAATCTGGCCCTTGTGGACTTCCAACAATAATTAATGTTTCAAAGCTGCCAAACATGCAGAATTGGAGGATTTATAGCTGCAGTAATGGCTGGAAAACATTGTGGGATGGCGTTGAAAGGGTTAACCCTCTCTGGGGATGTATTAATAGCTACAATCTCAATTGTCGAGAATGAATGAAATTGCTTTACGAAGCTTTAGCACGTCTGACATTGATTAAACTATTAAATATTAGGGATCAAAAATACCAACTGGGCGCTCTTGTATGAGGCCATTTACTCCGTCAGCAGATTTCTCAGTTGAAGCATGAACAATGTTCATAAAATCAGATTTTCATTTTAAATCGGAGCTAATAAAACAGATTAACTTTACGAAGCTGGTTCCGTTGTAAGGACTTGCTTTCTCGTTGTACTCGTACTCTTCATTTGTACAGTACAGTGCAGTAGCCTTTTCCCACCATTAGCGTTAATTCCGAGGTCAGAAGTTTTCACTGCTCCAAGGCAAATAAATCATTCTGTCTCATTAATGCTCCATTCAGTTCAAGAGCCATTTAACCCGTTTTGGGTCCACTGGGTCACAGAAATAGGTCAGAGCACGGGATTGACTGGAGTGTGAGCATGATGTGTTATCTGAGTGGAAACACGGCTTTTTAATGCCATAGCAGCTGTTCAAACGAGATCACAACAGGATTTGCTTGATTTGCTGTGGGAGCTGTGCATCGTCTCAATTTCTAAACTATATGTCGTTTTAAACTTTAAACAGCTAGATGAGGTACAAAACACAGTAAAACCCAGTTGCACACACACGCAGGTACACGAACACACACAATATCACGTCCACACACTACACTACATGCAGGAACGGAGCAACAAGCAGATATGCAGAAGCAAGGAGGGAAAAGCAAGCAGGCCGAAAGCAAACAACACAGCGGGAAAGTCAAGTACTCACCGATGGGAATGACTATGCCCAGGACGGCTACTGTGATGTTGTTACCTATGAGGTAGTGATCACCGGCCGCTGAGATGAACACAAAGAGAAAGAAAAAAACAGATTTTCTTAAAACTCCTTCCATAGGGACTCACTAAAGGGAAGAGGAAGTTTGACACAGCAGGGAAGCATCGTGATGAAAAATATATTTTGCACAACATAAGGGCAACAAATCCACTCTATTTAACTTTAGACTGTGGACAACAGCAAGTGTAGATGAGATGCAGGTGACTCACGTTCTCCTTGCAGAGATGACAAAAAGCAATTTCAACAAGTAATGTGTCAGGTTATTTACTAAGATGTTTCAATAACCCGTCTGAATTTAGGAACGAACACGTCAACCACAGGAGGTTTAAAAATGTTGTGAGACTTGAAGTGACCTTGAATCTGGGCTTCAACAAAAGCTGTACTTGTGCGTTTCCAATCTATTTCCTGTTATGTCAAAATGAACCCGGTGGCTTGTTCCGGACATGCCGTGCTACCACCCTTCCCTCACCCCACCAGCCCGGTGTGGAGCGCTGACGTTACCCTGCTCCCAACACTCCTGCTGGCTGCAGGCCTGCGTGGTCAGATGGCCACCGCGACCCTAGTGACGAAGACTAATAGACGAGATCACAGTGTAAAGGCACGCGCAGCAAAAAAAAAACAACAAAAAAACAGATGGCATGTGACTGATGGGAGATTAAATGAAGACATACATTTTGTTTTATGGATGCAATCACACTCAGAATAAAATGCTAATAAATGCACACACAGACACAGATAAGAGTAAGAGTCACAGTGGGCGACGTAGTGCGTCTGACTCCAGAGTCAGCACAAGCGAACTGGGCTTTTCTTAAAGTATGAGTGACGTCCAAAGGGCTCAGACTTTAAACGCCGGATTAATAAGATCTTATTAAAGGGGCAGTTATGAATGAAGTGACGGGGGAGAGAGACAGAGGAAAAGAGGAAGAGGAAGATATTAATGTCTCTGTTTCATTAAGCATTTCATTGCTGGAGTGATTTTAAATTTAGGGACAGTTTTGCTTTTGTCTGCCTTTTTACAACCTTTCCTTAAGGTTAAAGCCTTTTTGTAGTATATTCAATAAAAACAATCAATTTATCAACCCATCACCTCAGCTGTAAAACTAGGAGCAGACGTAGTATCATTGGGAGGAAGGCTGGGGTAATTCTGTACGTGAATATGTGCCATTTATGAGCCATGTATAACCTGCTATCTACTGTACGTTATCCTTGGCTACACCACAGCAGCCACAGCAGCAGACACGCGCAACAGCTGATGCCCGAAAACATGACAGCGTGCACCAAGTTGAAAATTATACCAGATGGCCCGTGGGTTGGGAGACGCGTCTCGCTCATGCCCCATTTTCTCATCCATGTCTGCTCCACCCCTCGTCTGGAGCCGTGGTGTGGCGACGAGGCTGACAACTTCAGAGGCTAGAGGAAACATGTTGCTCTTGCTTCTTAGCGACTCAGAGAGACCCAGGTCCCCAAAGTGATGGTGCAGCCATCCTCTTTCATTTCCAGAAAATAACCTCCTGGCTTGCCTCTTTTCTTGTAAATGCTTTCTCAACTCCCAGCCTCCCTGTTAAACTGTTGGACTATCATGTGACTATCTTATTGTCTCTTACTGTACTGTTGATCAAGCCTTACTTTATTCCTTATTTACTTTATTCATCATTTCTGGTGGTGAAAAGTCATATATAACAAATGCTCAAACACTTTATAACATAATAGTCAAAATCCACCTATCGAAGAACAAAGGCCTAAAAAACTTTACATCCACCTCTTAATGTCTCCATGTAGCAAAGGCTTTAAAGATGAAAACACTTATTCCTCCACAAATCACATTAAGCATGTGCTGTGCAGGTCAGTGGTTTATCAGTTTTGTTTTGTGGTGATATAAAGGATTCTTCTTTTCTTCCAAATACATTTTTGTCTAAGCTTGGCTTGGCTTTGTAAAGCATTGTCACTGCTGTCACTATGTGTCTGGGCAGCAAAACTGTAAAGTGGTGTTTTGGCGTACCAGTACAGCTTGATTGGTGCAAGAACAATAAGAAATGCTGCCAGTTTCGGAAAGTGAGACTAAATGAGAAAAGGAGAGAGAGATATGGAGAGCAGAGAGCGAGAGGGAAAGACAAAGAGAGTGAGGAAGCCTGTCAGAAAGTGTGGATGAGGGATGAGAGGTGGAAGGCGAGAGTGGAGGGGACTGTCATTTGTTAGGTCTGACAGCTCTGTTACATGCTGTTCATGAGGGACCGACAGCCAGCAGACCAGGAGATACACTAGTGACTGTTTATGTGCGTGGAAGGGTGAAAAGCAAAGACAGAAAGAGCAAACCCTGGATAAAAAAAACAGCAACAACAGACAGAAAGCAATGAAGCAGAGCGGAAACAGAAAACTGACAGACTGGTGTCGGCGTATAAATTATGGAATGTTCACAGAGTTGCCGCGAAGCAGGAGACGAAGGCAGGTTCTTGGCATACGGTGCATGTAAGCGTCCAACTGACGTCATCATCAGCCAAACTTTTAGGTATTTTAGATTCCAGAGCTGGTTGACCCTTTGGATCGGCTGCAAAGTGGACGAATTCAGACCAACTTCCAATACGGGGGAGTGTAATTAGATCTTTTAACAAACTAAGTTTTGTCATTTCCGTCACATGCTTGTCTGTTTACAATTCTCCTCTGCTCTCTGTATCACACATGGTGCAGTTCTGCCCCGATGCCCACAGACACACAGGTGAGCAAATCCCCAGCAGGTAGCAGGGAGACCGACCTGCAGCCTGAATGCGGATCTTGATAAATAGGCCTCACGTTTTTGACTTCCCATATCAAGTGGCTCTGGAAATGTTGTTCCAGATAGATGGACTGCAGTGACAAAACGCTTTATGGATGTGACAAATGCTGTCATTAAAAGAACCACATGGAAGTCATTACTGCCTTGAGCGTTTGTGTCAGTAGCTGTAGTGATGGCAAGACAAGATCACACACACACACACACACACACACACACACACACACACACATCTGTTTGCACGCCCCGACTCAACACACACACTTACCTCTGTGGGACAGGTTGGCGTTGCTCTCTCTCTGTATGCTGTTAGGGGGCGCTGCGCTGAACAGAGGAGCGTGCGTGGATGTTGATGTCTGACTGGCTCTGGTGAAAGTGCTCGTCTCTGTACTCGTGGCAGCAGGGGTCCGCGGCTGCTCCGTAGACGTGCTCCGGGGCGTCTGAGGAGGCGCCGGCGTCGTCAGGCGCCTGGACGGGGACCGTGGCGCGGCAGCAGACGAAGAGGCGGTGGCGGCCATGCTTGTGGTGGTGGAACGGGGAGTCGTGGTAGTGGTGATAACAGTTGTGCTGGCTGCTGTTGTGCTTTTTGTAGTGGTTGTAGTGGGAGTGGTGGTGGTGGTGGTGGTGGGAGCCGTGGTGGTGGTTGGAGCAGCTGTTGTGGTCGATTTAGGCCGAACTACACAAAAGAGAGGATAAGAATCACTACTACAGGCGACAGGCATGTTACAGCAACAAAGGGTTTAACTTCCTGCAAAGTGTGAAAGGACAGATGCAGGAAATAAGCTTAAAACCTCCTTAGTGTGTGTATCTATATTACATAATTACTATTAATTCTAAGTTATTTGAAGTTTTACACACCTTCAAGGTTTTATGGTCGCAGCATAGTGAGGGCTGCATAGAATAAATTATAAAACGTGTGTAGAGACACATACTGAATTAGGGCACAGAGCAAGGGTGGATGAACATAAGAGGTTATTTTATCAAATCTTAATAAGCGCTCAGCAGGAAATGTTTGTACTGCATTAGCAAGTCCAAGATTCTTGAGTGCAGATTTCCTACAGTACAGAGTTTTCTCACTTTCTGTGCAGTCAGTGACCAAGTTACATCTTCCATCCTCTCTCTCTCTCTCGCTCAGGGATTCTATGAATGGTGGCCTACATACACTACATCACCATCATCACTCTCTCTCTCCTCTACATCAGTTCCCCCTTTTTCTCACATATGCAAACAGAGCCTGCCTATTATGGATGGCGAGTTAAGAAAGGCGGGGACTGCGTAGAGGCTGGGGACAGGCTGAGTCGGGTCAGTGAAATATTGCAGGGGGGTCTGGGACCACAGGTGAACTGGGAGAATCCCTCGCACACATCCAAATAAAGTGTTACTGTAAGCACAGCTAACAAATCCTCTGTAGGAGTTAGCTTTTCAAACACAGAAATGTGTGTATGTGGTATTTATTAGTACTTTTTAGTATTAGTATATTTACAATTTAACATATATTTTATTGACCATTTACTGTGATGTGTTTGAGGTGATGAGGCACAAACACTCATAATAAGTAATAAAGAATGATTCGGTTTGATAGTCTACAGCTGTGGTGGAGATGCTGAAATGAAGTAGACGTCATTATTCTCCATTGTGCTTCTGAGCGGTTTGACTCGATTCAGACCTACCTACGGCACAGCGCCTCATGTCTGGACCCAGCTCCATGTTGTCAGGGCAGGCGCAGGTGTACTTAGGGGAGTGGTCTGTGATCTGAGGCGCCTTCAGACACAGGTACTCACAGCCTCCGTTTGGCAAAGTGCCCATATTACAGGTGTCTGGGGCTGGAGGGACACAAGGACAAACACACGTGGATTACACAGGGTAGAAATATCAACTGCATCAACAACACAAGATAATCAGCATCCAACACATCCACCCCCTTATTTACACACAATAAAGACCACAATTTACAAAACTGTATATGACCATTAAAATCTCTGGTGTTCTCAAATTCCACGTCAGCGGCAGAAAGATGAGTGCAGAGGTTCACATGTGCTGTCGACATGAATATTTAAAAGAAAAAGCCTATTAAGAATTGAAGACAGAGCCGCAGTTTTGCGTCTCGGTCAGCACCAAAGTATTTATGGACTGAATTCAAGCTGCTACTAGTACGAACAAACAGTTGAGTACAGATGTAATAACTGTAAATACAAGCAAAACATGTCTGCAAATACAAATTAATGCACATTTTTCCAAAAATGGCCAAAAAAAAAGAAACTTTTTTTCCAAGAGACTTTGTTTAAAATATTAGTGTCTAAATGTCTTTTCTCAGAAATACGTTTACATTTAGTCTCCCAACCCATTAAGTCATGAAAAAATGTTGGTAGTGTTTTTGTGGGGGGAAGCATCAGAATTAGGTCAGGTCGCGGTCGATTCTGCCTTTTTAGCGAGCAGCACATCAGAGGAATCATCAGCCATCAGGGGGAGAAGCAACATCACTCACTATACAAAGTGAGATTTTAATAAGCTGGGAATTCGTTGAGCCTTAGCACAGTATCTGAGCATAACAAGCACAGTACAGTACTGAGAACAGCTGTCTGAGTGAAATTCTAAAGAAGCCCTGAAGTGTATTCTATACCTGCTTTACATATTAAGAAGGAATGAGGCTCTATGAAAAGCAAGGCTTTGGAAGGCCATGACGCACACGATGACAATACATTTAAATTCTATGCTGGGCGAAGAAAGGGCAGAGCGGAAAAAAGGAAATCAGTGCTGAGAAGTTAAAGTAGTTAAAGAGAAAAGGAGGTAATACTAGAAGAAATGAGATAAGACGGGGAGGATGGGAATACTGTAAGGACAGAAAGTTAAAAAATGTACATTTGGAAAACAAGCGCTGTTGCTACTGTAGGAGGTTGCGGTAACTACTGCTTATGCAGCTTTCTTTGTTCCGTCCTGGCACCGTACTTTCAAAGTACAGGTGAAAGAATATAAATAAAACAAATATAAATATGTATAAAAAAAGAACTGTGAGAAGAGAAGCTATTATTAAACATACAGGGGGAATATACAGGGAAATATATTAATATGTGGTTTTTGGAGCCATATGGAAACGTGTGCAGGTACTGTAGCAGCTAAATAAGTGAAGAAACTGACTTTACCCTGCAAATCTCATCAGTCAAGGTCACATTTTATCAAATATTCCCCTTGTTGTCACTACTCGTATATTCATTCAGCTTCATTGCCCGCTAGTTGTATATGTTGCTTTTGTTGGTGTTTTGGAGGAAACAAGCTTAATTCTGTGATATCTCTTTGAGCAGAACTCTTGATTTATTAATGAGAGAATGCAATTAGCTCCCTACTGGCACTCAGACAACTCAGTTTTGAGCCCCCAGTGAAGGGAGAAAACAAAGCATCACACAAACAAATTTCTGCTGTAGCACATTGTCAAACACACTGGAGTCCACACAGGGACAGAAACTAGCACACACACACCTGGCAATGCAGCCGTCCTGAGGAAAAACAATAAAACCTTATTTGACATGCCCAACAACCCATCAGTGTAATCAAACACATCGGGTTATTTGTGCATTGTTTTTAGAGCGCATTAATAAGTGGGGGCTCCTGTTTATTCACGGATAATTCAAGGTTTTGTCAGCAGGGACTGCAATGTTAAAAGGATTTTTTGGTTGCGTTTGTTACGCTGCCGCAGTTGTGCACCTAAACTAAACAATCATCAAATCTAACGGACCTGGACAACCATTTTAAAGGTGTTGCACTCTGCTCAGTTGGATGTATGTGTACTGGAAATGGCACAAGACGCCCGATGAGTCCGGCGAAACACGACTAAACCAACCATGTGAAAGGACCGATACGTCCGCGCCATGGTGGCCGAGCTTCCTCTTACCCTTTGGCTGCCTCTGTTCATGAAACACCACCAGGTCCAGCGGGTTGTTGAGATGCTCTGCCACCTTTGCCACGTCGTGTCCCGTCAGCCGGTTGACGCTGTATATCGCTTCGTCTTCCAAGTCTGTCCAGTATATGCGGTCCTGCATAGAAAGAGAGAGAAAGTCAAGTATCGTACCTCTATCTGCTGCAGGACATGACTGTGTTTGACCTGTTGGGCTGATATTTTCACAACAGCCAAAGCAACGATAAAGGTGAGATGCAGATTCTATATTCTTCCATAACATTATGAGCATCCTGTGAAACAAGCCCAGCCTCTGTAATATTCAACTGCCTGTAGTCTTCTCCTTGCAAGAAAATGCTTTGCTTTGTGCTACACTGAATAAAAGTTGTATTAACCGATGTCTAAACATGTGTTTGTTGTAATTATGTTCTCAGACAGTATGTCACAGTATCCCATGTGAACATTTAACATAAGCTGCAAAAATTGAGTTCGAACAGACGGCAACCGTAACGGCTTGAAGAAACTCTACTGGGAGTGTTGCACTGCTTTTTATTCATTTGTTTATTTCGTTTTTCGATGTTGAAACGATATATCTCTGCCATGAAACAGTCACAGCAGAGATGTATTTGAACAATAGTTCACACTGTAGTGGAAATAATGTGTCCCCTCAGTGAACCTCGGATGAACAGGAAAATGCGTTTAGCACAACAAAAGGAGGCTTGTAAAAGAATATTAATTTTAACTGCAAGGCGGCTGTGCTCTTGAGAAAACCACCCGTTGTTGGTTGCAAAACCTCTTTTAATGTGAAACATACTGAAAACACTGAACAATATACAGCAGGACTGTATGTATGAGGACCTGTTGATGTGGTAGTGATGGCAGTTCCACCATCATAACGTATGTCTACCAAGCCAAGCAGACACACTTACACCTGTCTGCATTTCCCTTTTTGTAAAGTAAGACACAGAACACCTCATAAATACAATGACTATTTTTTCTTTAGTTCCCCTGCCTGCACATAAAGGATGAAATACTACAAACCCAGATAGCAGAGGCCCCACTGTTCTCATCTTTGAGTTTTTCCTCTTCCCCTGTCTTCACTAATCTCTTTGCGAAGAGACGTTACCAGATAGAATGTGCTGCGCAAGTGGTTACAGCACTTGGTTTATACAGCGACCGCAGATCGCTTCATGTCACACATCAATTAACAACAGAGAGCTGGAAACATCTCAGACACTGAGATGACAAGAAGGTTAAAAACCGACCAAAGAGACAGTTGTGGTGGGAGTGAGACAATAACTTCACGGGAAGGTTACTACGGGTCATGATGGCTCCTATATGTGGTTGTTTCCATTACGCAGTGATTACATTTACAGTTTTATGATCACTTTAAAGGTCAACGAATCACAGGTGTGTGTATACGACTGGATGTGTGTTTTCTTTGTTTGGCTCAGTCACAGCTGTAATCAACACTCCCTTTGTTGCTGAGGTATCAGTGGACTCAACCTTTTTCTCACCTTCTCCTTTTCCATCTGTTGCTGACATCTCTATCGCTTTATCGTCCTCTCTCCCAGATAACCTTTACACATATGACAGCAGTGCTGCTACAATGAAAGACAAATATCAGAAAAACCAAATCTACCATTCAATCTCCTCCGTTTGTCTTTTTGCGATTATATTTATAATATACTTTATATACTCTCAGTCTACATCAGTTTGTAGCCGTTTTTTCTGGGCATCTGTCACATCTGTCACTGTGCTTTAAAATGCAAAGCAGAACTGAGGAGGCCAATGCTTTTCATTGAGCTGTAGGATCAAGGTGAGTCTTTTATGTGTTGAAGGATAAGCCAGAACTCATACACTCAAGCGCTCAAGAACACATCACATAGATCGCATCACCTCAGTCAGAGGTGTCGACAGGGGGCCTATGGCACAAGTAAATGGGTGTGAGGTCACGTTAGGGTCAAGGGGAGAACAGCCCTTGGGGATTTTGTCAGAAGAACAAATGCTGGTGTTTTGACTGGCAGATCTGTCCGTAGCTTCTTGGTGCCTTCTGCAGACGTAAGAGTCGCATTAGAAAACCACAAATGAAAACTCAAGCCTTTGATATTTTGGGGTTTGATTTCTACTCTTTGTTGCGTCAAGCCAAAGAAAGAGAAATGGCGGGATGTCAAATCAGATGACGTCATCTGCTCTTCAGCTCTAAGCCTTCAGCTAACAGATCAGGCTCAGCTGACATTTTTCTTGCTAGTCTGTTAATAGTGCTCACACATGCTCCCATTCCTATAAAACATCCACCTGCCATGTGACTAAATACATATACAATTTATTACTGCCATTGTCTGAGACCCGACCAGCCTTAACCTGTGATGTCATCTCCTTTCTGGTACCTTATCCTTTGCTCCTGAGTGGGTGCAGGATTATTTAAGTCCTACTACTGTGTTGAATTGAAGGCAAAGGGACAGATATGTGCCTCACTTTCTTCCTTCCTGGCTGATTAAATCCCCATCCTCCTATGTGCTTCTTCACCCCAAACTCATTTCACCTTCTCCTCTATCCCCTCCAGTCAAACAAAGAGTGGATAAATAGTAATGCAATGATCCTGAAGCTTGAGAAAGAGAAAACATTACTCTCTGCATGTCTCTGCGATCCACATTTCCTCAGGGCTTGTATCTTGGTGGGGGGGTGGACTCTGACTGGAAGGCTTTTATATGTGTGTTTGGTGGAGGTGTGCTCAGCCTTTGGTTTGGCAACCCTGCGTCTTTCCTCAGGAGCCTTAAGAAACATTAGTGCATCAATATTGATTGAACATTTGCTGAGAATCACTCGTGATTATGAGGGGCTATATAATCCAAAATCCCAATAAACTCTGATTGGATAGAAAATCAAGCTTTGCTAGAGAACTTAGAAAAACATGTTTTTACAATCACATCTGTGCAGTGTTTCTGTGAGGTAAAAAGCAAGAACTAG
The DNA here is from genome assembly GCA_030770545.1 of Macropodus opercularis. Taxonomy (NCBI): domain Eukaryota; kingdom Metazoa; phylum Chordata; class Actinopteri; order Anabantiformes; family Osphronemidae; genus Macropodus; species Macropodus opercularis. The sequence goes on from CM061092.1 coordinate 8,197,900, forward strand.
GGAACAATCTGTTATCAAGACAGTTTTAGATTCATTATATTTAACTGCCACAGCAGTATCGATGGTTTTGTAATTACTGTGAATCTAGTGTAACTGAGCCAGAGGTGGAAAATCGTGGCCTGGTAATAGTTTAACACAGACCAAGACTCTGAGTCTCCCTTGAAGCTAATTTCCCAGATAAAACTGATTTAAAGGGTTTTTCAGTTCACATCGAACCAGAGTAGCTGAGAAGAAACAACCAGGACAACCTGCTTTAATTCTGTCTGTATTAAAACCAGAACAGAACAACAACCAGGAGTTGGGGGCTATTAATCTCCAAGGATGAACTTTCACTGTTGCCTGAAACGACGGTTTTCTATTCCGTTCACTTTCACACATCCACACACTCAGCTGGTCATGATGGATGTCCCCTCTTAGCTTCGCTTCCCATCATCACAGCGTGCGGCAATAAGAGAAATGTAGAAAGCACGTCCTGCTGATCACATTTCACCTCCCTTTCTCACGCTTACCCTCCTCCTGCTCTGCAGTGCTTCTTGTTTCCAGCTTACACACCATCTTATGCAGCCTAACAGCCTGACTCACCGGTATAAAAACACCCTGATGTACTATTACCGTAGTTTCATGTGTTGCTGTAGTTCACAACACACTTCTCTGAGCTTTTCTTGCACTTTTTTCTCGTGTTTAAAGGCATTGGGACCAGGTTAACCTTTCAGGTCATCTAGCAGCACAGTTGAATTCATGACAGAAGTCTCAGACTTGGAAAAAACAAACCAAAAGTATTTCACGTTCTCCAGCTTATGCTGGGGGATCCCTAAGTGTACCTGTACTAGCTAACTTGTGTATTTTACCCTCACTTGAGAGCAAGAACTCAGCGCTTGGTGGGTCACCTTTCTCCAAATCCCCACTGATTTCCCACAGAAAACCACAGCATCAGACCTGGATGTGGTCACTGCTTTCCAATAACGGTGGCTGGAGTGATTCCTTTGGGTGCGTTGTATTTTAATCTCAACTATGCTCTTACCTCAAACACAGTGAGGGCAAAGGGATGTCCCAGGTGGTGATGGGACGACAGTAACACTTTTCGGTTGTTTCCATTCAGGTCCACGCTGGACAGCAGGTGCAGCTTTGAATCCACCCAGTACAAACGCCTGTTGGACAAGTCTGAGAATGAAGGACGGGAGGGGGGACAAAATCAAAATTGGGCAGAAGAAAGAGAGCGAGAGGTCATTCCAAGAGAAAAGGCCTAGGGTGAGAAGTATATGAATGTAATGGCTCAGCAGCTCCACCATCAATCTTCTTTGACATGACGACTGAGGCCTTGTGCAGAGAGAACACAGATGTGATTGTAATTGCTGCTTGACTTTGCTTGGAAAAATATACGTGCCCTTGAGCAATCTGATTAGTTTGGACTTTTCTTTTTAAAGGGTAACTTCTGAGTTTCACAAATCTATTTCCTCTTATTAGTCCCTTAAACTGGAACCCAGCAGTTGCCTTTGTTATGGGCTGTGGTTAGACTGAAAATGTACTTGACAGCAAAGGACACAGTCTCAGAACGACTCTTCGTGACCATGTAAACCTGAAAAACAAGACACTTTTTATGAATAAGAAATTGAAATGATTCCTGCAGATATTAGCTCATTTGGTCTCACGATAATAAACAATTTAATACATTCATGTTTATGACGTTCAAACCCCTGTGGCATCAAAATAAGTTTAAAATTTCAAGGCTTTTCTTTTAGATCCAGGTGAACGTTATCTCCATCAAGCCAAGAAACATTTGCATTTCACATAAAAACTTCTATCACGTGACTAATTCAACTATATGACAGAGAGCACGTTTCATGCACTGCTTCATCTCTCCTGACTCAGACAATCATCTGTTCTTTTCTCAGGCCTGTATGAAATCAATGACCAAAGAAAATGACCCACCCCATGTCTCACAGCAGCACAGCGCCACTCTGTCCAACTCCCTCATTCACCTTCCACCAAAAATAATTTGTTTTCATACAGATGTAGCAACACCTCAATTCCACAGAGTGTGGCGACTGTGTGGCTCTCGTTCTCCCCAGGCAAGGGCAGCGGAGAGAAATTGGCTGGTGCTGTGGAGGGAGTTGAAAGGGATGATGAGAGCTATCGACAGTACAGAGCGTCTGGCTTATTAATTCGAAAGCCTGTATTCACTGGGTTGATTGATGAGGGCCAGCCACAAACTGAGCTCTAACAATAAGCGCTACTAAGGGGCTGCGGAGCCCGCTATGCTGTTTTCTTCTCTCAACTCTCACCCTTTATCTGTCTTTACTTCTCACTCTCTGTCTTTTCTTTTGCTGAACTTTATTTTTCTCTTAAAAAGCAACACCAGCATCAAAACTTTTAAAACGTCACGAGCTGATTTGTTTCTTTGTCGTCATACATCTTTCCCTGTTCGGTGTATGTTACGTACCAAGGGTGATTCCATTGGGCCACTCGATGTGTTCAGAAACCAGAACTTGTCGGTCCACACCATTCATTCCAGCCTTCTCGATTTTGGCCTGACCTCCCCAATCTGACCAGTACATAAACCTGGGGAAAGACGCACCGACAGGTTAGACATGAGCCCTTAGGCATCAGAATTTAATATCTGACTGACTATGAATTCACTGGATCTACTGAATTGACTGTCTCCACATCATTTTCTCCCTGAAATCAAATGGTTTCACTTCTGAAACAGGCCTTGAAGACATTCAGGCAAAGCAGATGCTGTTCAAAACAGCAGGCACTAGAAACTTGGACCACTTTTAAATGTGGGTATCCATGAGAAACCTGTGAAAGCTAGGCTTAATTTGCATGTATTTCATGCTAGTCTGGCTTTGTAGAGTTTTGAAAGGAGTCCTTTGGGGAAACTCAAGGCATCTCAGACAAAGAGAGAGAGGCACATGGAGCAGAGAGACTCATCGTGTCTGTAAATCTAACTGATGGCTGCCGTACTGCCAACAGATTTATTGTGGTGTTACAGAAACACCTTTTTCTTTGATAATGACACTGAGGGCCACAGGTTGGTTCAGCCACCATCGCTTTCACTCCTTTGTCTTCTTGTGTCTCCTCCAGCTCCTCCCACTCACCCTTGGTGTGGGTCGACCGCGATGGCCCGTGGCTCGCTCAGGTCCGTGGCTATCAGCACTTTCCTCTTTCTGCCGTCTCCCGTGGCCACGGAGATGCTCTTGTTGCCAGAGTCCGTCCAGTAGATGTTCTTATGGACCCAGTCGACAGCCAGGCCCTCAGGGGAGTGGAGCGAGTCAATGAGCGTCACTTGCTGCGATGAGTCACTGGCCTCATTAATGTAAGCACTGTCGGATGGTACAGCACACAACAAGAGTGTCAGTTAGTGGCCTGGAAACTATGACATTTAGAAACAGGCAGAAGACTAATTAACTAGTTACGAATGTATTTTTGTTGAATGTACTACATTCTTCATTTCGACCTGAGGGAAAGATGGATGCGAGGAGCAGCGTAACTGAAGGAGGGTGCTAGTAGGTGGCTGAAATACGGGGCGAGGTAGAGATGGATGAATCAGGATCTTGGGAGCCGATTGTCTTGTTAATTGGCTGTGTTGCTGTTTGCATCTCAAAATGTTTTCATCTATGTGGGGAAAAGTCAGCCTGCTGTCGTCTTGTGACACCCAGCCACACAAAAAAGTCAACTCAATTAATCAGTAGAGTTTTCGACATCCTATAACGAATAATAGTAATAAATGACTTTGCTGCCGTAGTTGGGACAAACGGGCTGGAGGGACGGATAGAGGGCAAGCTGCGATGGGCAACACGACAAAGACAGATGAGTCCAAGACCAATGAGCAGATTGCACCTTTAATTGACTGTTATTGTTTACAACAGATGTCTCCATCACGGGGAGAAGTTAACAAGTCATCGACCCATAACATGCTAATCGCTATGAATTAGCCCAGAAAACCACGCTGTCACTCTGAGGGTCAATTAGGAGTAATCACTGCTATTTCAGTTCGATAAAACACACCTGATCAGAGGGAATCACTGGAAAGTAAACATATTAGAGTCCAAAAAAAAAAAGACAAGACAATAAGAATATGGCTTTGAAAAATTACATAAGAGAAGTGAAGGAATAAAGTTAAGAACAACGCTAAGATGTTTCAACTTTCAAGCGCTGTTTGTTTCTGGTTATTTAAAGCGACTCTGTCTGCGTGTGTCTTCATTTGCAACTTCCGAGGAGTTCATCATGACAAATGAGTTCATTGGTTTGTCTCTCTCACAAGCCCTTGAGTGCATCACAGAGTCTGTGTGTGTAAACCTGTGTATGCAGATGAGTAATGGCGGTGATTACTGAGGCAGCGGAAGTAGAAAGAGCATATGGCTCAGCCGAGATGATCGAAGACTCCTCCCACAACCTGCCAGCCATCAGGGCGAGACACAATCACACGTACACATGTGCACAATGTAATACTAAGCCTACAACAAGTGTGTGTCTAGTAGGCGCGAGAAGGACAAACTGCTCCACCTTTGCTGTCAGACGGATGACACAGCCCTCCAGGTGTGACTTTGACTTGACTGACGCACACACAGACCAAGGTGTGCGTACCAGAAGGTGTGACAGGCTGAAGAAGACGAGATCGATAGATAGAGACAAAAAAGAGAAAGGCAAAAGTGACTGCGTGTGTGCATACCTGTATATTTTCTGATGATACAGGTCACACCAGAACATCTTGTTGGTGGAGACGTCTACATCCAGGGCCACAGCGTTCTTCAGCGTGGGAACCACCTGAGTGTATTCACTCTTCAGCAAGTCAATGCGACGGATCTCGTGGCGGTTGGTGAACATCAAGTACGGACTCTTGCCTGAGAAACAAGACATTCATGCACAGTTGTTTACTTACTACTTGACCTTGAAAGGATCAAGGTCGGCACAAATCACAGACAATGACCATTAACCTGCCACCGTGAGACCAGAAGACCATTTACGATTCTCCTCCCACTCTATAACACACAAGGACCATTTACAGCCCAGTCATAAGTGTTCATAAATACAGTATATGTCACAAGGAAACACTGGCTTTTCTTTGTAATGACACGTAAATTGTTTGCATCTCAAACCTGTAAGTGAACTTGCATATGCTCGAATTATGTCCTGTAATGTTTAATAAGCCAGAGAAAGACAAGCTCATGATTTTTATGCCAGTACGGTACATGTAAGTCTGTGACCTCACGAGTGGGCAAGAAAACAACACCTGAAAAAGGAGACTGACATGACATTGCGACACCTCTGATGGATTCACTACGCAGCAACATTCATCTGTCCAATGACAGTTCTAACACATAGTACGTGAGGTGGATCTGTCCAGAAGCCACGATTTAAAAGTTACCTGAATGCTTGTGTCCAGCTGCTGAATAAAGCAACAAAGCTGTTGTGTTCTTGTAAATAAAACAGGCCATTCTTCTGTTTCTAGTGCGTTTGTGGGTTCTGCTCCCCAGATGCATAGAGCTGCTTTGCTGGAACATCAATTACCTCGGGCACATTTTTCAGCAGGTTGAAAGTGAGTTTGATTCAAGCATTTAAATGATTCTTGGGGCGGTAGACAAGGTCAACGCTAAAACACCCAGACACAACATCCTGCGTCCGTGTTCATGCCTGCATTTGGTGGAGACGCCCAAATGTTCAATTCATTATTCAACACCAATTTGTTTTCTGGCCATTTTACGTCTGTCTGCCTGTTTACATGTCTCTCTTTATCGTTTGCTCCCTTTCCTGCAGAGCTCCTTTTACACTTCTCCCACCTATTTGTCATGTCAGCCTCGGCTACCTGCTGTCCAGTAAACCAGAAACACGAAGCAAAGCGTTTAAACTAAGAGAGAAGTCGAACAGTCGCGCGCGCACACAAACCCAACGTTCACACAGAGCCAACTATGCCTGGGTGGGTTCCTTCAGCCCCGGTTTACCACGAGCTACTGCACACGGAGAAAATATTACATTTCTGCTGCTGTTTGGATCCAATCATTTTACACTGACTGCTGGGTCTGTAACCATCAATTTCACCTGCTGAGCGAGAGTCGAATGAGGGAAGACACAAGCAAATGCAGCTGAAGCAGCTGAAGTCATGAAGAAATGAAAGGTAAAAGGATATAATTATGGGAGAGAGAGAGGAGATAAGACATCAACAGATTGTGTGGGAAAGAGCATCAGGTGGTTGGACAGACAACAAAGAAAAGGAGAATTTTTTGAATTTTTTTTTAAATAAGGACAGAGATGGATCTTACTTCTCTTTCATTAGTCCCCAGGCTCAATTTCAGTACATCTCATATTCCTCATCCCTGGTGTTGCAGAGATATGCCCTTCTCAAGGCCAAAGAAATAAAAAGCTGAGTCACTGTTTTCCTCAGACAGTGGCATTAGAGATATCATCAAAAGTGCAAAATATCTCTCCTCAGTAGATCCCAGCAGAGCAACAGTCAGCTTTCTTAACAAGAGCAGGGTTCCACACATATATTTTAATCTGAACTGCCATTTCAGAGCTGGTCTGCCCCAGAGCCAATTAAGATAATGTGGGGAAAAGATAAATACGGGCTGGGGAAGCGCCGTCAGGCGCTGCAGGAGCATCGATTTGATTCAGACTGAAGCAGACGTTTATGTCACGAAGATATGAACGGAAATGGAAAAACCCAACATAAAGAGACACATTAAAGGCCAGAAAAAAGATGCTGTTGTGAAATTCATCATTGAAGCAAACTAATCATAGACAGTGAACATTAAACTGATGCTGCAGTAGGAAACTGAGGTGAATTTCTTTTTTAACAAATTGTATGTGTATGATGATGATAAACAATAAACAATGCGTATTCTGTCTTAATATTACTGATATCCCTACAGGCTGACAGATCACAGTGTTATGTGCTTCAATTCAATCCCCAAACTACAGGAAACACTTCTGAATTGAGGTTTGACGCTCCACAACATCTTTAGTCCCACGGCAAAATCTTTTGACAATGGGGAAAATCTGACCGCAGCTTTGAACCCATTTTGAAAAGTGTGTGCTAAAACTGTCAAGAGTGGCACAAACTGCTCTTGGCACCGTGGTTGAGCCTGCAGCACACCGTCGATGAGAACAAGAAACAGTAGACGAAACAAGTCTGGATAAATAAACAGAAACAAAGCGAGGCTTCGGCCCACAGGCGGTTTGTACGGTTCGTTTGCATCTTCGTGACAGTGTGTCCTGCTTTTTCTCAGCCTGCTTGTGTGACATATTCCCAAGCAGCATTAAACATTATGTTATCCATATAATAATGACACAGATTACTGGAGATCAGCCTTGGTATCGATCGCAGATCAGTTAAATGAAGCACATCAGATGATTCTTGTTTACGTTTATTCTCCTCTGTTGCATTGTGTTTTGCCCAGTACTGTAAAGCTTCTCTCCTTTATATCAACTTTCCTTTATTTACTTTAATGTTTAAAATAATTTCACTCAATTTCACAGTGTATGAAAGGTGTTATTTTGCTTCTATCCCTCTCTTTTACAGTGGGCATGACAGATGACTCAATTTGTCAGGAAAAACATTAGAAAGTTCTCTGTGTGTGTTACTCTCAAACCATCTCACGCCTTTCTATCCTTCTAATACATACGATAAACTCCCACAATCCTTCACTCTCTCTCCCTCTCACACAGACAATAACTCAAGTTGACAACTCTGTGAGTGGCATCGCATCCATAAAGGTGTAAACACAAAAACAATGAATGCAATTAGTGTAGAGCAAGGTTTTCTACACCTCTTCTTCCGACTTAATGGACGCTGCCAGGTCCTAATACAAACACACACACATTCAAAGTGTGACCTGGGACTTTACTTTTAATTAACACGGCTGGTGAAACACTTGCATATTACTTTGAAATTAATCTGCAAAGCCTGAAACCTTTTGCTTGGATTAGATTGAAACGCGCTTGCTGTGTCTGGGGAAACACACATAGTGCAGGTAAGAAATGCTGAATCAAATACCTACTGCATATTTTGGGAATGTGTGAGAATGAAAGCACATTTTGCAGCCTGCGCTTCACAATGCGAAACTCATATTAGCACGTGTAACATATTACCATAGAAAGCGACGTACTCCTGGCCAGTCAGTCACAGGGGACCGGTGTCTGTACACCAATACTGATTTGACCCCTCAAAACAACTGCACGTGCATCTATTAGAGTTGAACCTAAACTGTACTTATACACTGACTTTCTGCAGCTCTGCATGTATGAGCTGAACTTCATTACACGTACATTACCTCTGCTTCACAAAGCAGGCTGCGTTTATGCTGCTGTCCCTCCATTTCAATCATCACGTCAGTCGGTCCCTCTTTCTGTCTCTTTTGGCTCAACATGCTCCACTAAACAGCACCGATAGATCTCCGCACATATCACATATACAACGCATCCATCCATCTACGGTATCTGCTCTTCTTTGCCTGCCCGGCTTGCCTTCTTATAAACGGCCCGGCCTCTGACAACGGCGGTTGGTGCGGGGAACAGTAATAAAGATTCACATCGAGAGGCGTGAAGCAATCAATGGCGGTTTTATGCCACTTAGCCAAAGAGTGAGGACCTGCTTTACGCTCGCTCATTACCACACCAGTTCGCCCTATAATGACTCAACCAAAGACTGATGGCAGTAATCACTAATAACATTCTCTTTTCTCTCTTTTCTCCTTGCACAAAAAGTTACTTTGCTGTGTATCTCAATCAGTTAAAGGTTCCACTGCCGCTAAAGGGACAGGTGCAAGGCATTAGCACAACTTAACTAAACTAAATTAATGTGAAGCTTTCATTTGACAGTAGCATCAGGCAGTGTTATCTGCAGGTATTTTAATAGTTGTTGACATACCGCATCGTTATCAGTACAGCCAGCTGTAACGTACCAACAATGCGTGGACTGATTACAGCCCAAATTCAAAGTAACAATCTTGCCTGGCACGACTTTGAGAAGATTTCATTCCCATCCGTACCACTGTTCACAGTATTTACCCTGGCCAACAAGGGGGTTCAGGCCCTGCCTGCGTCCTACAGTGAGTGGACAGGCTCTCTTCTCGAGCACAGCAGCCTTGACACTCCAGAGAAAGAAGAGGCGGCTGGCTGCAGACTTTTCATTAGTGAGGACTGCAGAAGAAGATGGCAAATATTTATCTTTGAACAGATTGCTGAGCCGAGTCTGCATACAAAGCAAGCCTGTCCTTTCACAGAGTCCCGCCGTGTGGGAACAGTGTGGGATGTAACTGTAGTCAGGGGTGCTGAAGTGGGAGGGAGATTGGTGCATGTGTGGGTCTTGGCAAGCGATTTCTTTAAAGTATATTGTATCTGCATGTGCACCTTTGACTGCGAATGTGTTCATCTGTGAGTCTTAGTGTTTTGGGTACGAATGGACGCGTTTGACTGTGTAATAAATGACTCACCCACGGCCTTGCAGGTCTTTGAGGCCGGGTCCATCTCGTAGCCTTCATAGCACTCGCACTTGTAATCTCCTTTGTAGTTGATGCAAATCTGACTGCAGGCATCTGGATTCTCACATTCATCTATGTCTGTGAGGACAAGCACGGCACAAAGACGTGAAGATCGAAGCGGCTCACAGAAAACAGAAGCACGGTACACGTTCCCTATTTGGCATGTTAATAGTTCTCAGTAGAGTTTTAAATGGATAACGTGATTCTTTGAATGCAGTTTGTAATATTCCTAATTAACAGACCAAGAGCCTCCACAACATGAATTAAATCATTAGACGTGAATGTTAACTTGCACTTTAACTTGCATAAAATTTGCACTGATCGGTATTTGACTCTTGCTAGTGTATGAGATGTATTTTCCATCTAAATGGGCAAGGATTGATAGAGGGTGGTGGACTCTAATCAAACTGCTCAACTCTAAAAGCAGAACCAGAAAGAGTCCACATGTGGCTGGTGTTGCCCAGAGGAGGTGTGAGCGACATTAGGCTTTGAGTTTTTGTCACAAAACTTCAACTTTCTTTACCTCCACAAGTCTTTTTGTCCAGGAGTTTGTAGCCGGAGGGACAGTCACACTCGTAACCAATTCTCCGGTCCCTGCAGATGTGGGAGCAGCCGCCATTGTTGTCGGCACATTCATTCAGGCCTGCAGAGAGAAGAGGAGCAAGCGTGAGCACAGAGGAAGAGGAGGGAAGGAGGGAGTGACGCCTAACGCTGTAGGCCAGCGTGCATGAGACAGGTTTGCATAGTTTTACCCCTTGTCAATCCCATCAAGTGCGTCTGTACATACACAATTCAGTCATACAACACATAAAAAATAGTGAGCTACAGAAAAAGGGAGCAAGTGTTGGGAGCATTTGTGTTTATGTGGGCCAGAACTGGGTGTGTGTCCATAACATAGACGGAATTTGCCAAACACACCTGGAACCAATCCGTGTTCCACCAGAGACCTTGGCCACAGACACCAGGTGCCAGGTCTACTGTGATGCCTATTGTACAACCTGCTTTCCTCTCATATCATTCTCTCCGTTCCCTCCTTGTTTTTTTACGCAGAACAGATTGGACCTCCTCTGGTGCCATCCTTCCTCTTTGTACCGCTTTTATTCTGTACCTCCCATTCATCCTTTAGTCTTTCAATTCTCCTCCAGGGAACTGAGTGAGATCCCTGCAGAAAGCCAAAGCTGGCACTTCATTACCGGTTTACATTAAAGATTTAAGTTTAAGAGGCTACAGGTACCACTGGGAAGCAGCGAGAATGAGAGAGGACGCAATGAGGTTTGTTATATATGGTGTCTTTTAACAGTGAGGAAGTATAATATTTCGCTCTGAACTGTAGTTGAGTAAAATAAAGGTAAAAAGGAAAGTACAGGCACCGTCATACTGCATTTTAAACATCTTTCAGTGCTTTGGTCTGACCTGGGCTGTGACACAGGACATCAGCTCGGTGAAAAGGTAGCACACAGTGTTACTGACACAAGACAAGTTGTTTCAATAGCAATTAATGAGCTACATGAACTGCATGCATTTCACCAACACTATCGTTTGCCCCAACTTCCTCACTCTGCAGCTAGATTGCTCTGCTTGCGATCGGAGACCTGTGGCTGAACCTCAATAAGTGGCAATTATCTATGGTGTGTGGATAATCTGTGCGGCTCCTTATGGGTAGCGTAGTCCGGTCACGTCTTCCCGGCTAAGATCGCACTAGAGGGGAGAGTCGCCTCGGCTCTTTGATCATAACAAGGCAGCTGAGAAATGTCCTGATTCACCGTTCCTTGATCAAATGAAGCTCCTTTTACTAAGAGGAGTGACCACCCATTAGAAACAGACGATGATGCCCGGCAATGAGAATGTGCATCAGTGCTCCTGCCTGGGGTGGTGACAGAAGTAATGACTGGCAAAGACAAACCAACGCATCCTCTTACCACACTCCTTCATAGGTTCGTCCGACCAGTCCTTGCAGTCTTTCACGCTGTCGCACACCTTGCTGCTGTCAATACACTCCCCATTCTTACAGCGGAACTTTTTGGGGCCATCGCATTTTGTAACTGTTAAACACACAACACAGAAACACATCAGACATGAACTGCTTTACAACTGTTTTTAGCTGCACTACACCCATCGCATGTTTAGGGACGAGTGCTTCTGTGTCATCCTGCACAGCTAAACCAAATTAGTATTCTGCAACACAAACCGCAATCTCAACAAGATGCAAATTGCAAAATAGAATCATTTTCAGGGGAGTCACGTCCAGTGAGGGTAAATATTGGATTTTTAGTATGAAAAGATGTTGACAGTTAGCCACAAACCAGCTGGGATCTCAGACAGGTTTGTCCTAGCTACACATATTCACACATAACAGGTTAAGGTTGAAGAAGAAGAATGAAGAAAAAATTATTTTAGCAATCACAACATCACTAATTTAAAGGAAGTGAGACAAGGTTCTCTGAGTAAACATGCAACCGTTTGTGCAAGACACAATTCCAGTCAAGTCAAGAGAGTTAAAATCACCGTGAGATGTGAAATAGTTTGGACTTGTGGTCTATTACGCTCACATTTCGTTTGTTTTTGTCACTTAAGCATTTCAAAATGTACTTTTTAATCAGTTGCTGCTGAGGGATATTCAATTAGTGCAGCCAAACGCGGCCATCTGTGCTCCTCGTTATTGAATCCCCCGTGAATCTCGATGAAAGTGTTAAAAGTTGGAATTGGAAAGATTTGTTTTGGCTAAATCAAGAATACAGAGTTAATATATCGATGGGACAAGAGAGCGTTGCCTTGGCTGTTTACACATTATTTACTCTTACCGTTGACGCAGCCAGCTTCATCACTGTAATCAGGACAGTCGTGAACTTTGTTGCACTGTTTGGTGCCGTGAATACAGGATCCATCTCCACACTGGAACTCATCAGGCTGACACGTAAGCAATGCTGAGGAACACAAACCACACACACACACACATTAAAATCAGGTGAGCCATTAAATTATTACTGCAGTGAAGGTATCGAGTATTCAGCTACAAAGCTAGAGGCTCATAACTTCAAAAGCAAACTGTCCTGCTGAGCTTATGATTTTTCTACTTTACTGTATATGTGGTTTGTTTCTAGCCATCCTGGAGTGCATTCCAATCCAACGGTAATCTGTCATACACAACTCTTACCGGCCCAGAAAAAGACTGGATATAAATGAAACCCAGGCAGGTATTCATTCAATGTCTCAGGAAAACCCACATGCGGTGACCTATCGAGTTTGTGTGTGCGTGCGCGTGTGCAGCCATTTGTTTGAGCTTGCTCTATCAGCAGAGGGCAGGCTTATTTAACTCATTCGTCTTTTTAACTGGCTGTTTAATTATTTATGTGCTGTGTTTTGGTCTGGCTTTGTCAGGGGAATGATCTATGGCTGTGGAGGCCACAAAATGTGTGGCACACAATCACTGTATACTCGGAGCTATGGACCAAAACACAGCCACACACACAGCTTCACTCTGTGGGTCAACGAAGCGCTCCTTTCCATGGACATACAGAGAATGTGCCGCAGACGTCTAATGCCCAAATGAAAAATAAAGACGGGCACAAGTTAAAGCTAAAATCAGTGGATAAGTGAGGACGATCTCATCCTGTGCCATCACAAACTGTGCTGATTCTTTCAGCTAAATGATTGAGATCAGCGCTTGGCTAATTATGATAAACCCCTGGGATGAATAGTAATAATAATGGATTGCCATCTGTAGAAATGTTGGCAGGACAGAAAGGAGAGAACCCTCGAGAATTACGATCTGACCGTCTCTCGTTTACGCCGACCTCCTGTTACGCTGTCACTTATCTCATCGCGTCAGAGAAATACGACAGAATTATAGCTACAGATGTTTCACGCGAGATGGGAGATAATAACACGGGTCTGTGGGAACGGGTTAAACTTCATAGCTTGAATAGAGGAGGCTGAGAGAACCACTGAAATGGTGCTCGCCACAATGCTGCCTCATTCACATCACACAGACCTTTCAAACGATTCCTATTGATAAGCGAGTACAATATAACAGGTATAATACATGCGGCTCATGTCGTTTTCTTTACCAGCCAGGTTCATGCGAGAGACTGTCAAAGTGACATAATCACTAATTTATTATCCATTATTTGAAAGAGATGAGGATCGAGAAGGAGACACAGGAAGATGAAAGAGTGCTAGAACCAGGTGAAGACCACGCAGATAATGACACGGCAGCTCTGAGTCCATCGATTCTTATTTGATGCTGGCAGTTCATAAAGAAACAGTTTTCGTTTTATTATGTTCCTTATTGGGCACTTTGCATAACCCACTGCCTTTGTAAACTAAATGATGGCTGTGTGGTTCATCCTAGTTGGTTTTGCCAGATTTACTGGTGTCTAGTCATCTACAGGTAGTTGAAGTAGATGATGATGTAATGTTGTAACTGAAAAACAGATTCATTATATTGAAATGTTCCCGTCGCTGTTTACAAAACTTTACTGAAAGGCTGGGAAAGCGTAACGTATGTGTTACATAATTGTATTGTATTTTTATTTGTGTTATTGTACTTACATATTGGTCTAAACGGCAGTTGCTATTATTTTATCCTCAGCATTTTAATGCACATGAAAACCTGTGATAATATCTGTAAGCACAGGTATGTCCTCCATGTGTACTTGAGTCTGGTAAAGCCCTGTGAAAGTGTTTGTGTACGTGGCAGCACCAGCGCTTGTATCATGTCACATGTGTGTGCCTGCTGTCGTCTCCCTGAGTGCTGTGTGGGAGTGTGAAGAGGAGACCAGATGGGGGTCTCGCTTGATGAAGGACCCACACCTCCCACACGCGAGTTGCGCTACAAGCCCATCGACTAAAGCACCCAGTCAGAGGCTGTCCCCCCGCTTCTACAGATCACATGGTTGCATGGCAACACAGCCTGGATCATCAGGCCAAAGTTAGCATTGCTCTTCAATCATCTGTCACGGAATCAGCCTCAAGTCTTTAGCAGAGGTACGACCCACACATGACCGTAGCCACAATGCAGCATTCTTTCATCGGGGTCCACTTTTCCACATGAAAGGCCATGCCTGGTTTCACACCAGACATTAAGAGGCTTTTTTGCCTTGTGCTTATTAATTGACCCACACAAACACAATCTTCTGTATCCCAACTTACGACAGTTCGCTTCATCAGATTTATCCTTGCAGTCTGCATCTCCGTCACACTTCCAGTTCATGTGCACACACTCCCCGCTCCCGCACTGGAAGTCGCCCACGGGGCAGCGAGGCTTCTGGGGCTCCGTCCTGCGGCTACAGCGCTCCATGGACTCGTCCGACTTGTCCTTGCAGTCCGGGTCGCCGTCGCAGCTCCACTGTGCTGGGATACACTCGGAGTCGTTGCAGCGGAACTGACGCGGGTCACATGTGGGAGCCGAACATTTCTCCTCATCGCTGGCATCCCCGCAGTCATCATCGCCGTCGCACACAAATATGGGAGCCACACACTTTCCGTTACGGCACTGGAAATCTTTAGAGGGGCAGGCCTTGGCATCTACAAGAAAAAGAAAGAGAAATACATCATATTTACAGTCGTTAATCGCATTAATGTTATAAATTTAAAACGTCTTTCGCAACTGGAGGCAGTTCAACATCCCCTTAGATTCCTTTGGAGGAGGACTATAGTGAATGTGGGAGTAGAAATACTGTGGGTAACATCTCTGCATAGATTTCAATTCATATCTATGCATCTATGAGTCTTTCCATCTCTGGACATGGAATGAAAGCATGAAAGCAAGAGTTAGTGAGTTGATTCCAGATCTGGTGTGTTCTGCCCTTGGTGAGAGTAAAATGAAGGGATTTTAAGTCAAACTGTTGAGAGCATGGTGCTGAAAACACGCTAATGTGAAAAGTGTGTGTTATGAAAACAAACTTTATAAAAAAAACTGTTCACTAGGACGATAAAACACACAAAGCAAACGTGATGATCACCACATTTAGCGGGGGGGGGGGGCACAGCTGCCGGCGCCTGCCGCAGTGCAGAGCCCCTGCCATGACTGCTGGTGCAGATTCGTGTATGAATATTTGTACCTGTACCTGTGTGTATATTTACGCGTATTTCATCTTTCTCAGTGAGGCTTCTGACAGATAACAAATTCCCACGAAACCTGTAATAAATATATTTCGGCTTGCTGCACATGCTGTTCAGGAGTTGCGCGTCGCTGTGTTTGTGTTTCGCTGCCAAAGTGTGTGTGTATCCTCTTCATCACATCCCAGCAGTGACATTATCTAATTCAAGTTGGACTAATCAATTTGAATCATGTATTTTGCTAAAAATAAATAATAAAAAAAGCAAACGTGTCCTTTGATGTAACTCTCCTCTCTGGGCGCCTGACATAACCGTTTCAGTCTCTCTCTTTTACCTACCCACACAGTGCGCCAAAGGGACTCATTATGATAATAGGCCATTGGATTTGCTGCTAGCTATTACTGCTAGCATGCTAATCATCCCCACTCACATCTAAGTAATTTAATTAACATGAACACATAAACAACATCAGCACCATCCCTGCAGAAGCTCAGGTGGTTCACGGGTCGTGCAAACAAGCACTTGGGCAAAGTTATAAAGTGATTATTAAAAAGAAACTTTCTGTAACAACAGCAAGAGGGTTTTTATCTCACGAAAGTGACAGATATACACTGAATCGTCCCAGAGGGGTAATCGTGAGATGCTTTTATTAAAGTAAAAGCTTGTTTTGTCAGATGTGTTGGCTATAAACAGCAAAAGTGGGATGAGCAGCTTGTTGGTGCTGTGCTACACGAGACACAGTGTGGTTTCCTGTACAGGCAGCTAGTTTGCAGTTCATCATTTGTGTTTGGTGGATAACAGCAACAGAGCGTTGAATTAAACTGTACCTGTAGGTAATGTGTACCTATTAAAGTGGCCAGTTGGTTTCACAATGTAATCTACTGTATTAGCTATGACTATTTTATAAATATTTAACTGAATAAATTGGAAAGTGAAAGTGCCAAGTGACCTGGCTTCTTACAAATAAAATGAGAAAAACCAAAATCTGGAGAATTTCCAGAAACCATGACAAAAATGTCAGTGTACGGTAAATCCAGCTCAGATGTAAAGGTAACCAGACGAAGGCATGTGGAGCTAAATCCACTGAGAGGTGACAGAAATGGACCAAACCAGCAGGCAGGATGATTTAAATAACAGATAAAAGGTAAGAGGCTGGATGGTCAAAAGTGACAGGAACTGCAGCAGGATTAGATTTTAGCCACATGTGTCTACAACCTAAGGTTCCTTATAAGCTACGTCTGAGATTTGAGACTTGAGAAGAATCTGATCATGTGGAGGTGGAGCCCTGACTGTTAATTAAAGACTGATTACATCTTGACAGTAACCTTCCCACCTGCAGGTTGGGCTTAACGGTGGGTCAATGCTTTCTATCCATCTAACCCCAGACCCACCGCTGGACAGCTAATAGATGGAAAGACAGATAGACCACAGCTCATTGACCTTGATCTGAAGGACAATTGAATGCTCCAGCAGCAAGCAAACACACACACACACACACACACACACACACTGCACTAACCAAACCCTGAACAGAACGTTCTTCCCACCGGCCGAGTGCCAGACGACAAGAACAGCACTTAAATCTGGTGGAGACACCAAAAACACAAGCACCTGCTGTACCACACTTTTTTAACACAGCTTTTCTCTTTGAGTCACGGGGCTTAATGTTTCTGAAGCGTGGAATACAATCAGACTCTGGACCAACACACCCGCCACTGAGCCACGGTGTGGGAGCACAAACACCTGTGCACCCGCATACATATGCATATCTACGAACCAGGTGTGCTCCCAGAAAAACAAGCTGAAGATCACAGATGAGCTCCAACATTGAAGCAGCACATGGAGGCAATTAAAAGGGGGCCGTACACAAGACCAGTCATGTTCATCCACTCTATGGTACAGTGTCCCATGCTTGTGCTTTATCTATCGCATTAGAGCAGTAATACAAAACTGGTGTTAAATCAAGCAAACCTCGTAAACGGAGAGTAATTAAAACAAATCACTTCATTAAGTTAAGTTAACACATAAGGGCTAATTCAATCCAAGCCACTGATTCGACTTGTTCAACTTGTAATTTAAAGCTGTCAGAAAGGAGAATTTCTGTCCAATGGCTCCATAGCATACAAACACAAACCCCATAAAACACTAGAGCTGCATGATTTATTGTCACAATGACAAATACGTGGTGTGTCTCCAATGTGAGTGGGCACCAGGCTGAGGAGTTTCCAGCAGCTCTGCTGGTTTGAAGGAAACTGCCAACCAGAATTTTAAAAGCCATTAAAGTGACAATAAAACCAGTACAGTAGGTACATAAATTAATAAAATCACAACATTTGCATAATTCCCTTGTACTCCACAGTGCTCAGACACATCTGCACGTATCGAGTCGAGCTAATGTAACATTTGCTATGTATCAGGCACCATTACCCCTGATATCATTAAAGCAGCAAAGCATCAAAGGAGGAAGACAGCCACAGGCGCTGACATCTCAACATCTATAACAAGATCACTGTGTGTTGCACTGGTCTAGAAATGCTAGTCTGCCGCTCACTGTAGCTGAGGTCTTAACACCGGCGAACAGTTTCAGGAAGGAGTGGGAGGAGAGGGAGGAAAGGCACTTTTGCATCGTACTTTTGATGCAACGCATTTGGCAGAAAGGGCTGGGGGCCCCAAGTGTGTGTGTGTGTGTGTGTGTGTATACACATCTGTGTGCGTGAAGACATAGAGACAACTTGACACATACTCTCTCTCCAGGGCTCTCCAAGTGTTTATCAGTGCTTTGGCTGCATTAGACATTTGAAGCATCAGTGCGGGAAGGATAGCAGCATGAATCCGACGCGCACACACACTGTCCACCAGACAGCCGGGCCCTCAGCACCTCAACGTGCTGTGACATAAAAGCGATCCCCTTCCTAATGGAACAGACACAGTGAGGAGGGACGGGATTCTGAATAGACTCATCACTGACTGGCAAACAGAAGGCAGCGTCAGAACAGCCTGGCCAAGTGGGGTTTACCAGGCACAGAGCTGCTGTGTGTTTGGAGCAGCAACTGGAAGCTGACGTGTTGCGGACGATATTATAAAAACGAAATGCACCAGGTTTCACTTGTCAAAGCAGGGTTTTATGTTTTGCACATTTACGAAAAGCACAACTGTGTAACGCCAGCACACTTAAAGGAAGTGTGACACTTAAGTAACATTATGCAGGATATTCCTCTGTGAAATCTGCTAACTCCTCTTGATGGAACAAAGCCACGTCCTCTGGGATTCAAATCGAAAGCCTGCTGATGCAGTGAAGCTCATTTTCTCTGTTTGTCTCTGAAATGTTGTGATTAGCTTCAGCTTGGTGTTTCTACTTTAGTAGGAAAGTCAGAAAAAGCCTGAGGGGGTAGAAAAAAAAGGAGATGAAGCAGTAAATACATCTGCAGAGATGAAAGATGAGCAATTATGTAGTTTGGGATTTTCAATAGTCAGAAGCTATGATCACATTTATTTAGAAAAATACTCGTGTTTCCTATTCTGTTCGGTGTTTCGCTGCAAACGCAAGGTACTAAACTCACTAAACTGCATAAATAAGGAAATGGTTGGACAAACCAAAAGCTTAACGTATCAAAAAGTGCAGAAATCTGAAGTAGTGAACAACACAGATTAGATCCACACCACTTTGAGTATTGTGCTTTTCGTCACAGCACGGTTACAATAGTAACTTCGAAATAAAGTCTTTTCTGTTCACCAGCGCTGAACAGAAAAAGTAAAGTAGAGACATTAAAATCTGTGTAACGTGGCAGCGGAGCCTGGGGAGGCCGAGGGAAACGGCAGCGTGGATGAATGGCATAAAATTCACGCCAACTCAAACCGACTATGTAACCTGATTGGTAGACACCTGGGACAGACTTTCTCTTAACTACCTTCATGATGAGCGGGGACCGGGGGGATTGAGCCCAGCGCAGACGGTTCGCTGAACGGAGGAGGACATTTCAATAGCTCAATCACGGCGCCATCTGACAGCAGCTTAGACTTGAATATTAACCGGCTCACAAGCAATCACAGAGGACTGAATGCACCGCGCGTGTGCAGGTGGGGTGTGATGGATGTCCTCGTGTGTCTGTGTGTACATGCAGGCGTATTGACAGATCGTCGTGAAGGCTATTAGTCAAAACATCGCATGTTTGGTAGGTTTTAAGCCATTAAACGGTACAATGTGCATGGCCGTCGCTGCGTCCTCATCGCACCACAGTCTGTAATCTTCTCTGCACCCGCTGCACACACCACACACACACACTCTCTGCATGCCTGTGTGGAAAATAATTGCATTCCCGCCCGTAATTGTCAGGTGGTAAATCTATGAATACATTAAAAATAGGTCATTGTGATTAAGTGTGATGATTACATCTCCAAGATAAATATATAATCCTGACGTTTAGCATGGCTGCTGCATGACAACAACATAATTATGGTTTCAGATCATAATAGACTCTACAGCTAAAGTATTTTCTGGAGCTCTTTCCTCCACATTACATTTTCCGAGGAAATAATTTCAGAAAATTCTTAAGAAGCTTTATTCCATCTCCTCAACCCGGCTGGCTGAGGCAGATGGCCGCCCAGCCTGAGCTAGGCTCTGCTGGAGGTTTCTTCCGTGTTAAGGAAGCTCCATGGTTGGAGAGTGCTGGCTCAAGGTTTACTGCTTAGATTTTAGCGTCTTATGTAAGATCTGAAACCTTACATTGTAAAGTATATTAATAAACTGAATTGAACTGAGCAATGAAAAATGAATCCTCCAAAATTGGCTATTTGGAAACATTTGATAGAGCATCAGAAAAACCGACACCAATGTTTTCCTACCTCAGTTTCTGACAATCTGTCACTGTGGATAAGTGGAACAAACATTTTGTATTTCATACTAAGGATTCTATATCTGTGCAAAATCAAAAACATACAGCAAAGCTTTGAGGCTCCCCGTCATAAACGCACAGAGAGGAAAGAGAAGATATGGACAAAAATAGCAGGAGATCAGAGCCTACATACGTGGTTGCTGCAAATGTAGCTTCCTGGCTCCAGCTAACATGTAAAATCAATACATTTGTCTTCTGTGGCAAAAACGCAACTATACTGTACATCCAAACCAGCTGCAGCGATTTAGATCACAATAGTGTATGTGTATATGTTAAAATTAAAGTATTACAGCTGCTTAGAGCTAGTAGCTATTAAGGTCAATCTCTGATCTCTTCCAATAGATTTTAATAAAAATGTACAGTAGCCTGACAGGTGGGGAAATTGTGGAGAGCTTGATGTATTTGGGATACAACTACTGCAGCTGCACCTCCCTACGACAGCAACAAGTCTCTCTGTCATCAGAATGTCAGTAAGAATGTGTGTGGTTGTATGCATGAAGAATAAACGATGTGCAGCAGGTGAAGCTGGAATGAAGAATGTGAAAGGCATCACTGGGGAAAAAGAATAACGGGTGCGGGTGCAACTGCCTCTGCCTCTGCGTGGCCGGTGAGCCTGTTTGTGCGTTGGTGCTGCATTACGCTACACCTACGCAGCCAGTGAGAGCAGTCAAAAGAATCGTAAATGAAGGAGGAGACGAAGAGACTCTGCGTCACCTGTTCTCATGGAACAAGTGAGTGAGGCCAGATTAAAAAAAAAAGGAAAAACACACGACAACCACATGACACAATGTTGTCAAAAACACAAAGCTTCACACACACACACACACACACACACACACACACACAGATGTGCATTGCAAGACGCTCATCCTTTGCGATCTCCAGTGATATGATGGAATGTGGATCACGTTTACTGTCGCCCACTACTCGCTGGACTAAATCATTTTGTAACCTGTTCTGAAATCAGCACGGGGCAGGGTGTTTAGAACTAGTCACACTGTGTTTGCAGGCTGGGTCACATGTTGCACCTTCGAACGCACTTGTAGACACTAGCTGCACTGTACCTCTTTATTGACTCACTTCCTTCCAGTATTGCTAAGCACACAAGACACACGCGTGCACAAGGCGCCTCCCTCATCTCCGACCTGCGTTGCCCTGCTATAAAACACCAACTAACATTTATCCCTGCCGGGCATCGATCCAACAGCAGCTTCCTGTAATGTAACATACTGTAGCAGTGCAGGCTGATGTGGAAAGAGCAACAGGTCCCCAGAGGCTGCATGAGACTCTCTGACTACTGTCGCTCCTTCCGTCTGCCTGGCTCTCCGCTGGGCGTCTGTCTGAGCCTAAAGAGGGATGAAAGTATCTGTGGAGAGCGGGATGAGCTGCGGAGAAACAACACTAAAATGGCTGGAACCAAGTCAAGTAAAGCAAGCAGAGGAAGAGAAAAAAAACATTTTATCCGACGCAGTGGAGAAAATCCTTGACACCTTGGCAGATGACACTGAAAGCCCCTCATTTATGCCTCCAGCAAATTCACACTTCCATCATCTCTGAATAGGAGGGAAAAGAAAAGTCAGTAGAAAGGATTTAAGCCAAGCCTCAAATATGAATCTTTACTCTTCTAAGTGATGGGTAAATACTCTGTGACTCATTACTTTTTAATAGAAGGCATAAAATACATCAAAACCAACAAATCCCATTTTAAAAACCTGCTTTTATAGTCTGTGGAGCCTTTTATAGATTGATCTGTTATGCCCACATCTATCTTAAACAGTAAATAGAAGCAGGAGACATTCATTTTTGTTTTTGGTCTTTTAACGGGGGAAAAAAGAGAAAATGTGGAAAATCACCAGCCTTATCTTTTAAATGGGAGCTGGGTGATGTAAGAAACGCAATTAATTTATGGTCGGTATATTAGCACACTTGCTACACAATTACAGTGTTACCATATCTCTAATAGCATGTCTGAATGTGGTATACAGTGGTCGAACTGTTAACGTAGCTAAAGTAATTAAAGTAAACGAGGATTGAGTTAGTACACTTAGATAAAAGTACTAGAGAGGGAGAGCGAGGCAGTGAGTGATTATAGCAGAAAAATTAATTAGTTAGGAAAATTATAAAGATAAGAACACATAGGACTTTCAATCATAAAATACTGTAGCTTCTCCAGTATGACACAAATGTGATGGGTTTTGTTATTATAGACAATTTAATTATGTCAACCCTGATACACGTTATTATTTTTGTTACCAGACGTCCATGATGCACTAAGGGGAAAGAGCAAGTCCTGAATGTTTAACTTTAAGTCTGCGTTTGGTTTCTAGAGTTCCTGAACTACCCAACAAAAAAAAAAAAAAAGAAAAGGTTGATGGGTGAGCTAAGGTAAGAAACACTTTTCAATTATGTTATCTTTAAGATCTTCATCTAATAAGGTATAACAACTCACTAAATTAGTATTCATCAGACACACTGAGGGCATTTAACATGAAAACACACTCTTTTGCCAAATGTGGAAAATTATATTGTACATACACACAGCAGTCTGAAGCACACATCTACTGTAGCAGTGCCTACATAAACCCAATTTGACACGAAGATAAATTCATGAACTCTTCTGAATGTAATAAAGTACCTCTCTTATTGGATCCATGTTTGAATATGCTCAATTAGCAGCCCTAATGAACAATAGCTGTACTGCATCTGTACGGATGGAGGGATGGAGCTGGAGAACCTGGGTGGAGGGAAGGATTTGAAGGAGGGACGCGAGAAAATGGCAGATTTCTCAGAGTTTTGTTGGTGCGCTGATAACAGTCACTACAAAATGTTGGCGCTGTGTTACCAAAAGCCACTTTGGCAGCGTTATTTGTATGTACAAGAATCATTTATTTATTCATCCTATTATTTCAGTAACAATACATTTTGAGAGAATAATAAATCTTGCAGCAGCAGCATAATTAGATTTTTTGCCACCCAAACAAACTGTTTTTTTCCTTTATGCCTCTTTCATGAAAACACAAAACGCAGAGTAAAAGCAGGGCAAGGCGATAGATTGATGGGTTTATTTACACATGATGATGTTCGGTCCTCATTTGGAGAGAATTTAAATGCTTCACTGAAACCAGCACAGAAACAATATACCTTCAACTTTTGACAGGTTTTCTGACTGGTAATATTAAATAGAAAAGTTAAATATTTTAGATACACAAACACATCCATACGGACACACCTGTAAAGAATCCAGGTCACTAAAGATCCACTTAAAGCTACACTATGGTTGACAGCTCTGCCCACCCCCTGCTGCTCCACTATCCTCTGCTACCTGCTGCTCCCCAACATCTTTCACAGAGCCTCTGGAAAATAACATAGGTCTTAAAGCACATTTCTATCCAACATCGGTATATACTGTAGCTTCCAGATTTGAGAGACAAAAAGAAATGCTAATGCCTCCATTGTGTGTTGAACAGCACCTTTATGTGTGAACTCAGGTGGGATGAACTGCTTAATATTTATTACCATCACTTTCATCTTTAAATGATAGATCAAACGAAGATCTCTACAGGTTATTATAACTGCAGGAGCCCCACAATCCGAACACATACACACTGAGCATCAGGCAGAAAATCAATTATCATCAAGACCTCTATGAAATATTTCACAGCTGTATTAACCACTTTACTTTCTGCTGCAACGTGGAACAGAGGATCACACGGGTCAGACAGATGAAAGGCAATGGAAAGAACATATGGTGTCTGAATTTCTCTTTATGTCAATACACAGTAATTAAAAGAGAATTTAAAAGAGCAGGTGCCTGTAATGGGAAAGGAAGGAAAGCGAGCTACTGTGGCAGTGGTTGTGTGACCTGTGCAGGGGCAGCTTGGCTTATAAGACTAAATTAACAGTGCCTGCTATTTTCATTAGGTCACAGCCACAAATTCCCTAATGCCATCACTCTGTGCAGAGCAGCCTGCAGTCCAACGACTCTCCGAGAGAAGGGAGATGAATTAGCTTTTGGAGTAGCGGAGACAAACAAGTGGATCAAGTGAGATTAAAAGACATACTGACAGAAGTCATTTTCTAACACTTGTCAAAAGAACTTTAACTTTTAAAATCTAGTAAGAAAGTGATGAATTTCTTGTGTTTGCATCAGCTGTGTAGGGTAAATAAAATCAGATTAAAACCTTTACATAAGCAAAACTGGAGTTTAGGGAAAAACTGCTGGCGTTCCACAGCGTGATCGTACTGTGAAATTGGAAACTGCTAGGATTTCTGACAACTTAAGGATGCTGTGAAAGCTGAAATAACCCCCTCTCTCTCGTCCTTTTTGCAACTATCTACTAAGAATTTCTTCATTTAGATAAAAATAATTGTTTTTGGCAGAGCCACGCAAAACTAAATGGAAGGCAGGGAGATTAAGAAAGTAACAGAAACTGCAACAAGGACACAAGTGACAGGAACTGATAGAAAGAAAGAAACTATGGTTAAAATGTGTTCACTGGTGTTTCTCCTCTTCCTTCTCATGCAGACATAGTAAAGGACACATATTATGTGTAATCTATATGGAAAACTGCTGTGTGTGCATTTGTGTGTCTGTTTGGTGCAGGTTTAAAATCAATAACGCTGTAGGCCAGATGTTTGCACTGATGGAAATCAATGTCCCTTTCACAGCTTATACACCAGCTGTGAATGATGTGAGGTGGTATGTGTGCATGAATACATGTATACAACAATGTGCATCTGCTGCAGGATTATCATAAGTGTGTTTGTATGAAAGATCACAAAACTACTGAAGAGAGTGTGTGTGTGAGGGCACAGTGTGAACACAGGGATAAACATACTACATGTGTAAGACGTGTGAATGTCCCCCAGCAGGTCGTCCACGTAAACGTAGTAGATAACACTGACACTTTCATCTGTTTTCATCATTTGGTGTGAATCCTGGAAGATACTGAACTTTTCCTGATTCTTCTTCTTTTTTAACTCTATGGGCAAAAGTTTACAATATGACCTGCTTTTTTCCTCCTCGAGCTTATCAAGCAAGTGCAACAAACAAATACAAGATAGTGGGGAGCAAAACTGGATCATGTTTGACATGTCTACAAGCATAAGACAGAATACATATATATAAATGAAGAGACGGAACTGTTAACTTCATGTTAAAAATATACCTGACAATCACATAACAGGTGTCAAACTGCAAACATTTGCAAACACCCGTGACTGCTGCGCATCTCTACCACTAGGTTAAAGCCAACAATCCCAATTTAGACACTGTTCAATTGATTATTTTAGTTTGGGTAAGATAATCACCTCAGGGCCCGAAATAATTGAGAGAACAAATCACTGATCTAATCACTGAATCACTTTCTTGATACCTAACCTGCTTCTAACCTCAATTTCCTATATATTTCTGGGAAATAGTTCCTTTAGTAAAAGAAAGAAAAGTGCAGTTATCACTGATGTGAGTAGAACCAAATCTGCAAAACATTATACAGTAGTGGTTTTAGGATTTTTGGCCTTCAGGTGATACTGAAGCAGAGGTGAGAAAGCAAACTTTCCTAACTGCTTTGAGTTCAGTTCTTATCCCACGGCTCCATGTTTCCACCACCCAGCAGGAACTCACCTGCAGCGCACTGCTCCTCATCGGCCCCGTTCTCGCAGTCCCTCTCGCCATCGCATCGCCATGACAACGAAACACATTTGCTGACCGCCCCTCCGCAATCGAATTTCTCTGGTGGACAAGTGTCACGGCCTGTAGCGAAGGAAAGCAGGTGGGGAACAAACAGAGCACATGGGATGGGGAAGATGAATGGACAGATGATGAGAAAGGTGGCAGAAAGGGAGGGGAAACAAGAAAAGGAAGCATAAACGGAGAAGAGACAGAGAGGAGGAAAAAGAGAGACAGAAGGGACAGTCAGTCAATGAAACAGTTTGATAACTAAGTTATCTTGTTGCTCAAATCGATTCCCCCTCAAAGGTCTGCAATTAAACTACACACACAGCGACAGAGAACAAAGAGGCAGGAACACTGTCTGGAAGAACCTGGATAACACACACACGAAGCACACTCCATACACAAAGTAAGAAAGATGAGCACCGTGTGGCCTTATCCTCGACAGGTCGGCCGTTGATAGATGTACTGATTAACTTTTTATCAGCTAATTAAATATCGTTGTTTTTCACAAAACGCTTCAAAACTTGCCTCTCACACGTATTAACAGACAGGACACTGCAATCGCCATCATCATGGACACCTTAACCACCTGCATCTTGACATGAGGAGCGGTCAAGCCTTGCAGGGCTCAAACACACTCACACAGCGCAGTATGAGTGGCAAACAGTCAAAAAAACAAAGGTTATTTACATTTCAGCTATATATAATAATGGAGCTGGGACATTCTGGCATTTGTGCTTCATGAATGAACCCTTGAACCCAATGCTGATCATCCCTCCCGCCTTTCCTGTTAAGGGCTGTAGGTGAGCTGTAGGTGAGCTGGAGCCGGTCCTAGCTGTGATTGGGTTAGGGTCCAGATGCAGGGGACATCCTGGAGAGGTGTCAGAGTCTACCACAGCTGGGACACACAGTATAGAGACAACCACTCACATGTACAGGCTATTTAGCATCAGGGTAAAAGCTCATTACAGATCCTACATGTGTAACCACTGAGGTTGGTACAGGAAAGAGACCTACAGCCCGTCCCGTACAGCAAATACCAGTACCACCACCTCTCCCCTCACGCTGACTGCTTTAATCTCACACACACACACACACCAGCACCACAGGGACTCCAACCCCAGATTACATTACAGCCTTGTGTCAAGCTCAACTCAATCAATTATACATATCTGACCAGCAGCAAGCTTCCTGGCAACCAGCCAGTGTTTGTGTACGTCTCCGTCTGTGCTTACATGTGCCTGTTTAAGTCTTATTATCCAATTTCCTTTGTTTAATCCTAACCAGCAGTAATTTCAAACCGTCCAGTTGCCATATTGTCTTTGCGTATCATAGGACGTGGCTGAATATTGGGCCATTTTGTTTTTCCGTGGAACTGGACCAACTTGAGGTTTGGACTCCTCTCTTTACGCTTTTACTGGTTTGGATGCCCCCGTCTCTTCTCTTCCTGCTGAATATAGGGCTGTTGTGTGAGTATCCTTTCAATGCGTCTCTCCCAAATGAGGTTTCCCTTGGCCTTTAAGTATAAAAGCCCACTGCAAATCCCCTTTAAGAGAGCGGACGAGCAAGCACCATATCAGCAGTTTGGTTATTACTGCTAAGGGGACAGAGTGGGCTGTGTGTACAATAACTCTGTGTGTGTCTGTGAAAAAGAAGAGTGGATTTTAAGCAGTGTGAATATATAACACTAATATGAGGTATGTGTAGCTGCGTTAATGTGAGGCAGTGAATTGTCCGTTTTCCTGTTTAAATTAGTGCCTTGGAGATACTGGAATATGCAGATAATACTAGAGATGTGTGGTTTACATAATCCACCCATTCCAGGCACACAGTCTGTTCTGTACGGTATGCGATTCAGTGGGTCAGCACAGCCAGAGGACTATTGTTAGAGAGATCATAACGCTAATACAAACACACACAAAAACACTCCCGCAGGGGTTCAGTCCGCCACGCGTCTGACTGACAGTTGGGTTAAAAGGATGTAATTTCTCTGAGTGACCATTTCAAGCCTTGGGAGTTGGGAAGCCGGAGTGATGGACCTGCTGTCAATCAAATGATGCAACACAAATGAGCTTAAGAAAGCTCCACTGACATTATGTCGAAGTAAATTAGATTATTTTCATCTAGAGGGAAAAAAAGAGAACTGCTGTATTATATAATAACCACTGACTATTAAAAGTTCAGCTGCTCTCATTAAGCGTCCGATACATTACAATAGTGGTTATATCCTTACATACAATATAACACAAATTCAGTTCCAGCATTCAAACAATAAAAGAGGGGGGGGAGCTATTTTCTATTATATTATTTATTATGTGATGTTTTTGACTTTTGAAAGTCAGCGCTTAGCACAGATCAGGCCTCTGTGCATGTCCCAACACTGACGGGTACGTAGAGGCAGAGCGGTGTGGACCACTGACGCTCGTCTGCAGTGTGATGGGGACACATTTGTACCTGTCAGATAGGACTTTATTGATCCCACAGTGGGGAAACTTTGGAGATATCGCCGCCTATGATCGTATTCAAAGCCAAGTGCAATAACAAATTGTTTTATGAAGTCGCAGGTCTGCAAAGAAACACACAAATACAAATGATACAGCTGCAGTGTGTGCGTACATACTGTAGAGATGTCCAGTGTACTGTGAACACATTCTCATACATACACAAAACTACTCACTATTATAAATCCTGTTCTCAGCTGCCACTCAAGCGTTTAACCGAGTTCACTATTCTCTAGACCGACTGAATATTTCATGATCTATTAAAACTCCCGAGGCACAGAGACAAACACGGGGCTGTTAGCAGCCGCTGGCTTGCTCCCTGACGAGGCCTGCAGCGAGGAGCTCGTGGTAGCCAAGCTCCAGTGGCAAAGAAATGAAATAAAAAAAAGACATGGGATTCGACACAGCAGCTCCCAGGTGGCGTATGAATTATCGAACGAGTGTAAAAACAGGGTCAAAACAAAAGCTGTGCGCCGAATATATCCAGGACACGTTAATGTAAAGCAAGCAAACAAATATGTTGTCAGGATAATCTGATTGAACTCTTTCCCTCAGCTACCATTGCCTTCACACAGAATACATGCAGATGGCTCTACTCAGGCAGGCTGGCACCCTTTGACTCTTTAATCCATTTGAGTACAGATTTTTTCTAAATATTGACACAATGTTTTACTTTATGGTAGGTAGGTTGTCTGACACGCCACTGTGACGGACGACAACAGAAGAGAACAGTGCTTGAGGAAAATGCATTGACCATCACTACAACAGGACAAACGGGGAATACTACCACTGGTTTACTATGGAACTGCTACAGTCGCCTGAGGTTTGAACTCAACACTTTGCAAACCAGAGGCACTAAGGTTTATTATTTATCTACTTAAAATGAGAATTTTTGTAAAAGTTATTAAGATGTTTTTACTTGGTCAGTTGGTTAATAAATACCATCCGGCGTCTTTGCAAAGCTTTGGGGGAAAGTTACTATCAAGTTAATAACAATAACTTCCTTGTTTTATTTGGAGGATAAACCTTCTGTTCAAATCTTTTCTTCACATAGGTTGGTAGGTGGTTCTAGGCTTAGAAAACTCATTTGACACATTTGAGAATGACAACGATGTATTTTAATTCAGTTCAGCACACAACCACAAGTGGGACAGAATTGATATTCCCCTCACATGGCCTGCCTAAGTGTCTATTATGAGGAGGGTATAGGAGTGGAGGAAGGCGCTGTATGCTAATGCCTTTTGATTAACTACCTTCTTAATTTGCCTTCACAACGAGGGAGGCGACTGGAGCGTTGTGGCCGTGTGTCCGCTCTCTATCCGCCTGCCTGGCATCAGCGTTGGCCTCCCGGGTGATTGAGTCAGAAGGCTGGGAGCTCTGAAGGCTAATGCTAAGATAACTTATTTATGTGGTGTGCGTGTCCTCAAGTCACCGTCTGTCAACGTCAAAGCAAAGGTGTGTGATTCAATGGCACAGGGTGAATGTGGAGGAACAGGAGCTAGAGGATATTTTACCCACCTCTGAACATTATATTTCAGAGCATGAGTTTGAAATCCTAAAAGGTGCGTTGAATTCCCCTGCACAGCAGGACAGCACTGCTTAATGAATGACGCTGCATGCTTTCATTTCATGCAAGCATCTAAAAACATGTTTTCACCTTCGGGGTTTATTATAAATACCCATATTCCACGCAGTGTATATAGTGTACATATACCAGTTTCTGATTCAGCAACATTTCGATCACTTAAAACGTAAGCCGGTCCCTTCACAAGTCACCTGGAATGGTTGTTCAACGGTTTCCACAGATACCGAGTGTGTATTGGCAAGTTGTCTTACTCTACGATCCAACTTGTCCAAAAACATCTCAAATGGCTTTACACCTGTTGACTGTGACTTCTGACTTCTGACTTCTGACAGGTCAACTAACCATCTAACCTTCCATCCCTCTCCATGTTGGGCCAAGTTAGAGGTGTGTTTGAGGTCACTGTAAAAAAAAACATTTTTGACCTGATAAGACGAGATCTGATGGCATTTCAGTGCAAAATGCTGTAGAGGTTTTCAATTTTCACAAACAATGTCGCCATCACAGCAGCCCCACATCATCACCACCACCACGGTTTACAGTGGGAACATTTGTTTGTTCACCCTCTACAGCTATTGAAGCCACAGCATTTAGAAGCAAAATTGTCACATTTGCACTCGTTAGACAAAGTTTTCGGGTTTCTACTGATGTTCTTTTTGGCCCAAACAATTCTCTTCTTCCATGTAACGTTTTCACTGTAGCGGTTCGGCCATTAAGTCCTGACTAAGGCCATCTCTTCTGAACGGGTGAAATATTAAAATATCTCTGCCACTTACGTCTGAGCTCAGAGAAGCATTTATGTGGCTTTAACCTGAGGTGCTATACATCAGTGGTTTCTGAGGCTGGTCATTTTAATCAACTCGTACTCTGCAGCAGAAATACTGTAGCTCCTAGTCCTCTTTTGCTGAACAGACCTCATTACAGCCAGTTTCATCACAACCTTTGATGGTTTTGGCAACTGTGCTTGAAGATACATTAAAAGTTCTTGACATTTTTTGGGATCGACTTACCTTGAACTCTCAAAGCAATAATAAAAGTCTTTTCTCTAGACTGAACTTTGTGTAATCTCCATTTGGACAGTACTAATAGTACAGTAGAAGCACTAATATGGCTACCGAACGTACCCGCCCTTCCCCTGCACCGATGGCGTACAACAGATTAAGAAGGCAAAAAGCATCACTGTGTTCTTGACATACACACCTTTCCCTGTGACTCCCTAGTGAATCTGATGAGACAATAAGTGTTCTGTGCTATCACATATAAAGCTACTATATTTGGAGAACCTACAGTAAAATATGACACTTATTCTGGCATCTTCAGTAAAAACATTCAGTAAAAACACAATTAAAGGAAAAACATTGAAGCACGTGTATTATTATTATTTTTAACATGTGAGATGGACACAACATCAATTAAGTCCAAACTAACAAAGCGTCTATAACAGCTGATTGCCTGTGAAATAGGATATTTAAACTCGGGTTACAGCGTTGATGTTGCGCCATAAATTGGAGAGTGCCTGCTTGAGAACAGTAAACTTTATTGCTTGGCTACTCAGTGGGTGCAGTAAAACCGGAACCACAATCGATACACAACCCTGCCCTGGGCCTCGCTGGTAGCCCAGTCTGCTTATAAAGTTTCAGGCATTAATTTCAGATAACATCATAAATACCAGGAAGCATCAGTTACTAAGACTTGCAGTTGGATTAGTGAAAATTAAACAAAACAGGGTAAATATTTACAGGAGATTCTGACAGCTGGGTAAGAACAAAGGAAGGAAGTGGAACAAAATGTGAGGTCAACTACTTATGACACAATGAAGACCATCAATAGAAGGACAAACTGGGATCAAAGCAATTAGAGAGAAACTGAGAGACGACCTCAAGGGGGAGACGAAGGCACTGGGTTGGAATGTGATCAAATTGGGGCTTTTTGCGACTGGAGGGCCTAGAAATGAACACGCTGCAAAAGCACAGTTCTGATTTTGTCATTCTCTTCTTCAGATGGGTAACACTTCTACACAGCAAGTCAAAGAAATGCTGACAGAGCACGAAAAACCAATATGCATCATAGCAGAGACCTGAACAAGTGCTCAATAATTACATTGTTCTAATTTCAGTGAAGGGATTACAGCGGGTGCGTACTGTGGTTAATCTTTTACAGAAAAAGCCTGCATGTGGCATGAATGAAACCCTTTTCTCTTAAAGACGAAGAAAAGACTGAAGCAGACGCAAAGTGGGGGAACCTCAATCTTACAGAACATTTGCATCAATGATTCATACAAGACCAGAGATGTAGGGATGTCTCAACTCAAGAAAAATTCACATTATTCTCCTAATAAGATAAAAGGTCATTGTACTTAACTTTGGACAAACGTAAAAATGATGACGTTACAGTGTTACCTAAGACTCTGGGCTTGAGTATGAGCTTAAAAGAATGAATAAAACCCGGCGATGAGCTTAAATCTCATGTACGCCGTTAGAACAGTCTCCACAGTAACTTGGCTCACTTCTGACTAACGTGGGCATACAGTAAGTGTAATCGGTGCGTACGCATGAGTGGGTGACAGTCTGCATGTGCATTTCTTGTAATTATAATTCATTGTACATAAACTTCTGAACAGAGAACTAGAGCATGATGTTCACTAACGCAGAAAATGGGGAACCCTACTGGAGGTAATGTGGGTTTTTCCCAAACCAAAGAAGTTTCATGTTTGTATGTGTTACAAAAGAAAAGGAAATAAGAATATACCACCTGTGATATTAATGTTTCGGATTATTGTATTACCGTCTTGGTGAGGCATGTGCAGTAACAGTAACATAGGCGGACAAATGGTACATTAGGCCAGTAACACGGAAGAGATGTTGTCATCCATGTGCAAATGCCCTGGAGAGAAACCTACTACATTAACAAGCCCAGTGCTTGAAGATGGAACATTTGCCAGATTTTCTACATGAACTCTTATATCAGGTTTTATATATTCTCCAAAGGAACAAGGATTTTATAACAAAGTCACTTTAAACAAATTTCTTTGAACCTCTTGTTTCAGACTTCTGCAGCTGCTCGACCCCCTGGCGCTAAATGTAAATGAGGGGGAGTTAGGACTTTGAGGCCAAGGCCGACCTGATAAATCTTGCCTTGGATCTTGCTATATCACCAACTCTACCCTCCATGTCCTTCAGATGTGAAATCCAATTTACCGAAAGGGCATATGTGGTTAATATCAGATTACATTTTAAATGAAGGTTAGTGTTGATTAGTGGCTTTCATTGGAACGCTGATCTCCAATTACTGCGGCCGTGATGTAGGAAGAGAGGAGTTTGTTACAAGTGAGATGATCAAAGTCAAAGGAAAGAAAAATAAATGATCAGAGAGCAGGTGCAAAGATAAGACTGAGGAGCCAACATAACAAGGAGAGACGCAAATAAGGATTAAGTGGAGTGAACATCAGGAAAAAAAGAGACCATGGAGAACCTGCAACAACTAGGCCCGTCCTGACGCCAGGTTAGCGGAGGGGGTCTTGTTAGTCTGTGTCCACACAAATTGCTCCTTGTTAACCCTTCATGTTCATCGTTCACTTCGAGGTTAACCCCCTTTCACTCAGACATTTCAGACAGCTTGGCCTTGTTCATTTAGGGGAAACCTACCTACAAGTCATCCTCTGCGCTTCTCAGACCTTCACCACCTTGTCTTTTCTTTTGCACTCAGCACCCAAGCTAAAAAAATATCACTGAAACCAGATACATAATAAACGAACATTTACAAAACAGTCTGCAACCCTCAAAATGCCAACATTTCCTAAACAGTCTGCAACCCTCAAAATGCCAACATTTCCTAACTGAAGGCAAATGATATCAAATTTAAAGCAAATCAGCAAAAACACTATTCTTAGCTGGTATAGTTTGTGTTTACTGAGGTTCTGTGCTGAACCTCCCTCTTTCTCTGCCATTACATTTCTCTCTCTCTGGGCTGTGTGAAGGAGAGGGAAGGGGCATGTTAAATGTGAAACTATTAGCACGGTCTAGACTGTGGGTCTCTTAGTGCTGAGGGGGGGAAGAAATACAGCACGACACCAGCGATCTCATAGGAAATTGCCACTTTCTTCCAACAGGCCTCTTTTAATGGTTGTTTAGCGGACGACACAGTGGGCATTAAAACCACCGCCTGTAGCTAGTGCCACATCTCAACTAATGAGAGATTGCGGTAGGGGGGGAGGCAGACAAGAGGGAGGAGAAGGAGAACGACAGCCTTGGGATGCACAGAGTACGTGGATGAACTTGACAGGTGAACTCTGAGCCCATTTCCTCTGTGGCAGTTTATTCGAGAGCTGGGACACAAAAACAGAGCCGTGAAGATTAAAACAGACAACCAAATTATTAGCAGAGCACAGTCGGCTGTGGGTTCAGAACAGACTTTTCTAATATGTCTAATACGCTTTGCAAGTGTGTTGGACTAGTATTAACATTTCCAGTACACGCTGGTGTCAGGTGGACAGCTGGTCCGTCTTCCTGGTCTCTGTAGTTCATATGATTGATGTCTGATCTGTGCATAACGACCTCTACTGTCACTAAAGCTCTGATCAGAGGATTCGACATGTCGACCATTCTGACATGTCGAATTAAAAGCGGCTGCAGTTCCAAATAGAGAAGATTTATCGCAAAAGTTTCCAATTACTTGCTTGCTCTTTTTTCTTGCTATGACAGCTTAAACGTCTTTTGTCTTTTTTGTTCTGTGTGACCATCTGCTGCCTTCCAGTAGCTCTTTCCAACTGTTTGGCTGCATCAGTGTTTGTCGCTGTGCCTTTTAAACGAGAAGCTTGTTCCGTCTCTCGAGTTGTATTTTTTGACACGACAGCTGGTGACCCAGTGTTACAATTTAGTAAGGATAAAAAATTAAGATCAATTAAACAGAAACATGAAAAGAGAAACGCAAAAACATCACCAAGACACGCACACAAGCAATCCCATCAGGCTGTGCAGCTCCACGAGATGACTTTGGAGTGAAAAAACATATTCACCACCAATCAATGGTAACCACCCAAGAGCACGGGCCACTAATTGAACAGAAGAATGCAACTGACAAAAAAAAAGAAAGACATGGTGGCAGTTGCTGTGTAGGTGGGTTTCTATCGTTGATTGGCATGTACGGTGTAAACAAGCACAGAAATATGCTGTAAGCAGCTGTTTGCTTTATTAAATAAAACATATCTGGTAACATTTTTACAGGGTTTTCTTGTTTTTAATTAATGTAACAGCATGTTTCTAAATTTTATTGAACTTCACATTCAATAAAATGTCATTGATCCTAAAAAAAACGTACATGACCTCCTCCCTCAAAACTCCCTGTAACAAAAACCCCTAAATACGGTACATGGTTCTGTCAGCAACAGTAACAGACGACAGAAGATCATGTGCACACATTTATCGGAGTGTGTGTATTTCCTGAACCTCAGTTTGAATGTGTATTAGTTACTTGTGTTTTTCCACGACAGGATCCCGACAGTTCTACAAGATTCGAAGCGGAGGAGAGACCCAGGTGAAAAGAGACGGCGAGAGGGAGAGGTCACCTGGGAAATTACTTCTGGTGCCGCCGCCGGCTGAAGCATGAAATTGAAGCCGTCCGACAACGCGACTCACTGCACCCTTGCAGTTCATATTCCGAAATAATTAAGAAGCTCCACCTCCTGCCTCCGCGTCACTTACAGGGCTGAATGGTGGAAAAACCCACGTCAGGACGCAGAGGCAGGTGGAACTGATGACGGCAGCAGCAGCAGAAATTACTGACTGGTTAGTGCTTTTAAAATTAAAAATAAAGATAAGGGAAGAAGACAACACAAGAAATGGAATTAAAAAGTGCCTATTTTCATACTGTATGACAGCTGCAACAATTAGCAGTTTAATTAATTAATTACTAGCCAGCTAGACATCAATTTTATATCGTACTGTACTTTTCCTGCGATGCTGGCACAATTACCTGTCAAGGTACTTCAGTATAACCCACGCCTCACACATAGCAGGGTTAGTTCAACAATCTCTCTTGGGTTGTTTTTACATTTTGTACATCAACACGACCCAGTGGAAAAAGGTGAATATATAGCTGTTCTTCCATCATAGCTGCCAGTAGTTGGAGCCACCATCTGTGTATCAAAACTGAAAATCACAACAACTATTACAGCTTAATGAAACAGCAGAGCGTATGCAGGGCAGCAGCAGCAGCCGCCTTACTGCCCCGTTCCAGTGTCTTTTCTCCAATGTTGGCTTCAGTGCCCCAGTTACTACACGAAAACAAAATTGAAGAAGTCAGTTGTGACTGAATATGAGCTCCATAAATCACGACTACTACGAGTGGGAGAGAAGTCGTGCTGTGATGAGAGGCTCTCTCTCGACAGTTTGTGTAGATGAATGAGTTTCATCAGACGGAACAAAATAAGCAGCAAAGTTTGAAATCACGACAGTTTTAAGGCCCTGCAGTGTCGAACAAGCTGAAAAAAATGAGTCAACATGTCTTAAACATGTCAGCATCTGCCAAGGGAAAAAGTCACTTATGCTACTTAATCACCTTTTCAGACTCTGTCTTGTTCTGTTAGAGGAAATCACTAAGAATGCACTGAAAACTAAACACCTGAACAACTAAACATACTGTATCAAACACACACTTTGCCTCCGCTATTATGATACACAGGCAGCAAACACAGTGCTAACACTGTTAGTTGGCCTTTATCTCTGTGCTTCACTTCTGTGATGTGCAACTGCAGATTACCTGACTTCAAAACTCATTTGTGTTTGTCTTTTCCCTCCTGTGATGTCTCACAGTGCGTTGAGGGGCTTCCAGCACAGCCTTTATCTGCACTCCCCCGAGTACGAAATACGCCTGAACAGTCCTGTAATGATTAGATTACTTTCATTAGTGATAAAAGTCAAATACTTTTGTGGTATGAATACAAAATACCTTCTATATCCTCCGCACAATACAAACTTTGATTTTTTATTTTCAACACTTCTGTTTGAAGAGTCATTTGTACTGGTGGGAGACTGTAGAGTCCTGTTGACCCACCAGGCCACGAGGCAGGGCCTCCTGCTGCAGCTCAGTAGCCTTCTGCCAAACACAAGACTTGGCTGGAAAGATGAACACGCTTTACACCGGGGACTGTTGATGCTACGGCAGAGTGCACATGCGTAAAGATCAGCGCTGATGGTCAAACTGCAGGATCTCGATGGTGCCACTCAGAGCAAATGGGCTTGGTACCGTCTGACATCTCATGCATAGATTAACAACACGACCTCCTGCAGCATTATGAAAATTCACTACTCACTGCATATGATTCAAAAGTATCAATGATTAAATAACTTTTTTTGCAAATTTATTTTGATGTTTGTGCTGCTTTTGCATTAAAGCGACATGTTCAATGTTTCCAGAGCAGAAAACAAAAAGCTCTTGGCTTGTTCATTAATAAATTAACGTCACCTGCGTAGTAAATAATTGATTTTACGGTACTTCTAATACTACTGAGGGGCGTCTGCAGAACACAGAGGGTAGACACATGTTTATGCATCAACCACCACTACTCTGATTGAGTATTTTCTCCTCAGGCCCTTCTAGGCCCAGATTCATTTGCAGATGTGTAATTACAAGCAACTCTGTGTGTGTGGTTTCAGTGGCATCATTGGAGGTCCAGAGTTAATCAGCAGTCAACCAGGGGTCTGAGGAATCAGCCCATTGATTACCTCACAAGGAAATCAATGCATTCAAAGGCATTACTTAAACTGAGCTCAGATCAGATCAGATCAAGTATAGGACATGTACAAGGGAAGAGACTTCAGAGGATGGAGGAAGGATTTGAGGCGGTAAGGAGAGGTTCTCAAGATCTGAGGGTGAAGCTACTGTGTGACAAAGAGAATCTGAGAGTAAAGGTAGTCAATATTCCCATGATGCTCCAGTGATACTCCTTTCCATTTTGAAATTAAATTACACATGTATTTAGACAAACAACCACACACACATCTGTGAGGATCAATGTAGTTGTAGAACCTTTAGCAGTGTCTGACCTTGATTAGAGTATTACAGTAATGCGACTTAACCAACATGTCCACTAACCTGAAGAAATTACTTAGAGATATGCCTCCAGATGAATACTAAGCACAAAGGCCTCGCTTAACACATGCTCACACACACATTTAGAGGCATGTGTCGACATACACACCTGTGAGTCCTTTGATCTCAATCAGACTCAGTACAGTGAGAATCTTCAAAAGGTCCTTTGATGACCCTGAAACTCGTCTCAGTAAAACCGCCTGGTATTTCCATCTGCATGGAAGGACGAGTTAGAACGTCGGTTGACCAACTTATAAGCACATCGTTTGGGAACACGTTTGGTACGGTTCACCCTCCAGCGGTGCCTTCGCTGAAGCTCTGTATTTCATTATATGGTCGTGGCATAAAAAAGGCCAAGACACAAGCAGAGCAGAGGTTTGAATAAGGGTTGCTGAATAACGTCTTAATACTGGGTATAAAGAGGTACAACGCATTCCAAGTCATCTACTGTCTAAAACATTTAGGGCCATCCTACGCACTGTACGCTGTATATTTTATGGTCTTAGGTCTTTTCTCGTCCAGTCTATTACTTTTCAAGCCACTCACCATGTAGCTGTTGACAGGCCTTGTGTCAGAGCAGTCAGTTACAGTAACCTTCACCAACTGTTACTAAAAGCCAATTATAGTAGTAAGTAGTAGTTTTAATACAAGAGGAAAAAATCCTGCCTCACGTCATAATCAAATGTTGCATTGGTTATAAATGCTGTAGTGTTGTTCATAGAAACTCGTTTCTCCCACTTCCGTATATTTGGCATATGCAACAACATTTCTGTAACTGGGCATCAATAATGACCCTTCAGGGTTGAGTACTCGCTTCTAATTCTGATTCTCCCGAGCACGCCGAGTAAAACCGCGTAAGAGAAGTAGACATCTTGTCCGCTGTAGTGCTCTCTGTGGCCTCGTCCGTCTATGGACTTCCTGGCTCTGATGGCACAGCCAACAAAAAGAAAGCGGCTGAAAGCTATTTTCCAAGGCAATGTGCACAAAAGAGAGGCTTGGCACAGCGGCTGGAGCTCAGCAAAATGTGACACACAGAGAACAAGTGGCCTTGAGAGCGCTTTATGCTGAAGGACGTGAAATGCACGTGTGGAAGTCGACTAGTTTTAACACAAATTACAGAACTGTTAAAATTTTTTTAGATTTCATGCTTTTCTCGATTTTCATATTGATGAAAACACAAAAGAACTGTACTTAATGTTCTGTATGTGTGTCGACAACCAACTCTTTGTCACGACCTTCGCTCTGTCTGTGTGTTTGTGTCTGTCCGGACATTTACTTACTGCAGATTGCATCAGCCTCGTCGGAACCATCTGGACACTCGGCCTCTCCGTCGCAGCGCCACTTAGCGGGTACACACTGTCCGTTCGTACAGGCAAAGTCTGTGGTCGCGCACGTCTTCTTCGCTGTGGGAACAAAAGAAACCGCCAACGTTAAGCCTCAAATAATCTGCCTGCTGCATCTGAAATCCAACACAAATCAGGACGAATTCTCAAACAGTCCAGCTTTACTTTAACCTTCAGCGTGTTGTGATACAGCTGAATCACCGTGGTGCATTCGAGTGTACATTCTAACTTTGATTAGCTCGCCTTGGCTTGAGTTAGTTTCTTTGTGTCATTTTGTTAAGCAACAGTGTTTTTAATCTGAGCTTCCCTTTAAGAAGAGTAAATGTGTGTTGGCAGGTTAAGTACAGTAGTGTTCGAACATCCCGTGTGAATAGAGCTTCACTCTTCAGGGTGTCAGCCTGCTCAGGGGAGTTTCAACCCTTTTACCAATCACAAGTCGCCTTCGGGGTCCTGCCCCGTCTTTGCAGACCTCAGGGCCCCTGTAGGAGCTTTCTGACGGCCTGTGGAATGCAAAGGTTTGTGCAGTCACTTTCTCTAAGCGAGGGGAAAATTGAAGCACTTGAGCCTGTGATGGGGGAGAAGCAAAGGAAATCCCTCGGCCTGACAGCGAGAGGCACTGAACAAGAAAAAGCACTTGCTTGGCCGTGCCGTGATGAAATATACAGCAAAGTTGGCCGAGAAATGGCAAGAAAGTCTGTCCGTGTGCAAGTGTGTGAGCGCGAGTGAGCAAACGCGGCTTGTGATGGAGGTGTTTGTGTCGGGATGGTTTGCTTCTCTTGAGCAGAGACTAAGTGTGACTGCTTCTGTTCCACTTTCCTTCACGCGAGCCCGGTGTGAAACCGCCTCACCAAGCTGAAAACCCAGGTGAGCAGAGGTCAACTAGGCTGAAGCACCGTGTGGATGCAGTTCATTAACCAGTCGCTGCTCACCTCGTTTACAGCTACTGGGGTTTTGTACAGATTAACTTCATAGTATACTTTGTATTTTTTTGTATTTGTATTTTTCTTCTTATTTTCCAACTGTTCTTTGCTGCTGCTGGGTCACCAGAATTTCCCCTCTGCGGGTTAAATAAAGTATTATCTTATCTTATATTATAGAAAGTATAACAAAAAATCATGTAAAGAAGAAAGACAAGGGGAGTGTAAATTACGTTTGTCATGCAACAGGGGTTTTGAAGCACACGCTATGAACACTTGAGGGACGAGGTTATGTCACAGTGTCAGGTACACAGGTTCATATTTATTATTCTAATCAACCACTCAGCAATAATTTGTGCTCATAATTGAATAAATAAACCTTCAAAACCTGCTTCTTCAGTGCCTTATTTCAATTTTTTTTACTCATAATTTCAGTGTGCTATTAGACTCAGGCCTTAGGTTATTAGATAACCAGTAACTTCAGTTGTCAAAGGTTTTTCCAGCAAAGGATTAAAACAAAAGGCCTCATTGTTGACGTACTTTTGCTTTGCTTTCATTGTAAACTATTATATACTACGATTATCCAAACCCCAAACCAAAATGGCCCATTGCAGGCAAACGAAGTCCAGTCACAATTAACAAAAGCTGGACACTTGTTAGACTGTTGTTATAAATGTGCGGAGCCTCCGGTGGCCTATTGTATATCCATGGTGAAAGGCAGCGCAGTGATTGATGGCGCAAGTACGTCCGTAATAATGAAGTAGATGCTAGAGGAACTGACAGCATCTCAGCAGTGGCGACCAGCACTGTACAGTTACATTTATTTCTAAGGATGATAGCATGTGGCAAATTGAAGAGAAGATGGAGACAACCACACATACATACACAGTATTGATTCATATCAGAAAGAGAGAAGAAAAAGCAAATCTTAAAGACTTGGGCGGGATGGAACTGAAGGTGTAGGTCTAGAATAAATGAAAAGCTTGTCCCTAGGGATTAAAGGCTAGGCAGGGCCACAGACAAAGGTAAATAGAAAGAGGGGAGAGAGCAGGCAATAGGGCTTCAGAATCAAAGAAGTCAAGGTTGTCGAGGTGGGATCTAGCGTAATAGCATTAGTCTTCAAAAAGGACAGAATAAATCCTCGTCCTTCCTACCAACATGTTAACAAATCCCATCTTTTCCTGTTGACCCTCGCGGTTTCTTTACATCTTTGCCTCCATCTCTGCCTGCAGACTGATAACAGAGGTGGCTGTAGCCACACACAACGCGAAAGATAACCGACAATACCACCACAGATCCTAATAAAGCTGACGTCAAACATCCACGAGTAAGAGTTTTCTCTCCCTTCATATCATTCTTCATCCTATGTCATCTTAATCCCCTCCAAAAGCAGACATACATACACGCCACACACAAAAGGATGAATTAAAACGCCAGAACCCTAAGCCTATCAATTTCCTACACCCCTTCCTTAGGATGCATTTCTTCTTATCTTGAGGACAAAAACGAAAATAATACAATTCACCTTGGCCCCTTCTTATGCTAGGGGCAAAAGCACTGTGTGCTTTTCTTTCCTCGAGGAAGTAAAGCGCACTTTTAATTAACCTTAGAAGGAAAATGCTCATGTTTATTGAATAGTGACAGAGAGAAAAAAAAATACACTGAACAACCACTCGCTGTGTCAAGAACAACCGCAGGACAGGCTTTGCAGAACTCGTGATAAGTGGACAGACAATCATTTGAAGGAACTGCTCATACGCCTGTTAAATATAAAGACTTCACCGTAATCAAAGAGCATCAGCGCTATCAGTAAAGACTTTAGCCTATTGTGGAATGTTATTACCATTCATCTTCAACACTGAGAAGGATATTCATGAGTGCAGACAGTGCAGTGCAGCGAGGGGCTGCATACTGAATGAACAGTGATTAGTTCTACACAAAGCTCAATTCCCTTCAGATTGAAAAAAAACTAAGTGTTCAAATAAAACTGAAAAAGAAACACACAACTATAACACAAAGAATAAACGCAGATTCTCACATTTCCATTATTCCATACTTTCTCAGAATGCTTGATGAATATGTAGAGGTCGAAAACCGTCAAATATTTAGACATTAGTACGCTTGTCAAAGGAAAAACTGCACACAGCCACAAAAATATTTTCCTATAAGGCTGTGGAGGTGCTGACGCGCACACAAACGGCTGCTTACATTTACATTCTGATGCATCCAGACCTGTCATATAGTGTCATCCATATGGAACAGCTTCAAGCTGCCATATGAGCGACGCCGTGGAGGAGACACTAGGCAACCATACGTACAGGCACAATCACACACCTTCACCTCAGTCTCCCCTCCCTCGAGAGCCAGAGAACATTATGTTATTTTAGTCATTTGCCCCAGAGATTTATGTGGATGAGAGGTCTGAGCAGAGGACGTTGTGCTAGCTCACAAGCAAATTCTGTCCATTCTTGAGTCATTGCAAACTTTGTACACTTTTAAAGTGCCAATTTTAACCCTCCCGTCTAGTTTTACAGGACGCATGTTATTCATCACATCTGTGTGATTTGATTATATGATATTCAGCATAATTTGACTCAACTAATCTGTCTGGAGACTCTACTGTCAGTGAGTCGCTCAGTTGCTCTGCTGACCCACACACGTGCCAGCAACCTTTTCAGGATTCGTCACCACCTCCTTCTGCTGACATGGTTTTAAATGCTACTCGTTTGGCCTGGGGACGGGTGAAGGTCAACCCCTTTAACTGCTCCATTACACACACACAGGGAAAGGGAAACAGAAAGACAGTCAACAGCATGTCACCTCTAATTGGGATCTGTTGACTGCAAAGTTGATTTTCTCTAAAAACTGTGTTCTCAAACAGAAACTGGTGTTGTACACACATCAATAACCATCCTGTCAGAGACAGTGGCACCTTTTAATCTATTCTCCTTCTCTTAAGGGACAAGAACAAAATGAGAATGTATGGCTGACTGGCCTTGGATCAAGCAAAATGTAATGGAAGATGGATTCAAAAACAAAATCTGTTTTCTGTAAAAGCTTTGAATCTCCAGTCAGAGGGAGGCACCTTTGTGAGTATGAGGTTTTATTAGTATTATGTAATATGTATGTATGTGAGAAATATAGTACATATTTTTATTACTGGTTGTATGATGAGATTAATTAATTAAAAGCCCAATAATTAGATGAATGAATGCAGCTGGGATTGGCCTTGCGTTGACTATCATCAGGTAAAGAAGTACGTTTACACCTGCATGTTCCGTGTGTCTGTGCTGGCGATGAGAAACTCATTGACTGGCAAGTGGCAGCTGGCCACATCAAATAGATTCACAGCTTATTACGGTCCTCAACGCACATCAAACACCACCTTCAGGTTCAAAGAAGCTTGTTTATCATCATGTGAAGTCCCTCATTGGACCTACTAAGCAAAATGTGGACACACACACACACAAACTAACCGTTAATACAATGGATCAGCGTTGAACAGGTGCACAAGCCTGAGCTCAGAGACGTGGGTACCAGGTGCAGGTGTGGTAAAGTAAGACGAGCTTATTCTACCCTCTCTGGATAACACTCTTAATGCCTTGTTGTCATTGTGCCTTCCTGATGCTGTGACAACACAACTCCTCCGTGGGTCTAATGACAACTCTCCACAGTGAAATCCTTCCCTTCTCCAACCCCTTCCAGAGATCTTTGGCAAACAGGTGCAGCCATGC
Source organism: Macropodus opercularis (assembly GCA_030770545.1). Lineage (NCBI taxonomy): Eukaryota > Metazoa > Chordata > Actinopteri > Anabantiformes > Osphronemidae > Macropodus > Macropodus opercularis. The sequence continues at coordinate 8,242,170 of CM061092.1, forward strand.
TTTAGTGAATTACATAGCTAACATACATATAAAAATAAAGATACTATAAGATGTAAAAAAAGAAAAGGCCATTTTAATTTAATAAGTTCTTAGAGGAGACGTTGATAGGCAGCACGTTAGCAGCGACTCCTCTAGAAAAGCAGGAGTTTCAGCCACTGTGCTCTTCAGAGTGAAATACACCAGCTGCTGGATCCTAACTCTGTGGACGCACCGACTCGATTCTTCATGGTGCAGTTTGCAGGTGCAGGTTTGGTGACATCTGTCTCTCCGTTTTGTTTTGGCTTGTTTTTTTTTTGGTTTGGCTTTGATTTGCTCGCTCTGATCAGCTCTGGGTGCCTAAGCTTGGTACACTACTGTTTTTTTTTTTACAAACATATCTGTGAAGTTTATGGTCACAGTCCAGTTGTAAAAAAAAAAAATCTCCAAAGCGGACAAGTGAAATACTAAACCATTGTCCTCTTGGCTCCCCCTTATTTCCAGATGCCAGGATTTTAACTCCCAGAAAATGGCGTCTGCATCATTCAGGCCAAAGCCTTGGACCTTCCAAATCGTCACATCCTGGGTCCCTGAGCCTCGTTGTCTCTTACATAAGAGGCGCCTTACAGCACTGCAAAGCAGCTTGGAAGTGAAACAGAACAAGCACAACAATGAGAGAGAAGAAGGGAAAACGATAGATACAGAGACACAGTGGTGATCAAAGACAGAATCTGAAACAAATCAGCTGTAATGGGAAGAAATTACTTGTCATAAAACTGAGAGCATCAGCCTCTTTCTTTACATATTTATGTAATAAAACTCACAAAGCTGCTATCATATCTTAAAGATGGGCTTTTCACATTGGCTTAACAGATCTATGCTCTTCCATCGTCTTCATCTCCTGACTTTGTTCTTGTCAGACTCTGAGCCTGGAAAGCTCTGAGCTGCAGCTTCTGAGGCAAACAAACCTGAGTGTATTTGCTGCGGGTTGCGAGGGCCAGCGCGTATCTCGTCAGAGAGATCACACAGCAGTCGCTTTGCGTGCCGCGCTGTGTTAGCTTCAGAGACTGCTAATTAAGTAGCAGCACAAAAGGGGCCATTGTGGCAGCACATGGCGAGGGAGAAACAAATAGGGCCTGGCTTGTTTTTGTTTTTACAACATGAAGCGGATCAGTCCTTCACATGATGGCATCAGGCAGCCAAACGCTCAGAGAAGCGCTGAGTGTCGCATCTGACTGAGCCCACCCTGAACGCAAAAATCAGACCTGACACTGTTCTGTAGTTGGTTTTATGCCTCTCGGACATAGTGTGTATGTGAGTGTGTATGCAATCGTAAGCACCATCTGTAAAAACAACAGCAAGATAAAAGAAATAATGAAACGGGCAGATCACAAAGACGACAGCAATTCATTAGTACAAAATTGAATATGATGCCAAGTAACACATTGTTTAGACTTTCCCAAACATGTGGATGAGAATAAAATCTGCAAAGATGTCACATATTGATACAGATGCAAACAAGAAGGTCTAAGGACCAAGAATGGTTAACATAGATGGAAAAGGTCACACAGGGTGAGAGTGGGGGCTTTTTAATACAGTAAGTGACTCCTAACACTAACCGTGTGTTTATGTGGTGTGATGCCATTTTATTACCCTAAGAGGTCATATTCTTTTGCTTCACTAACTCTCATTAGAGGTGACATATGCGCAGCAAAACCTCGCAACCTTCTACTGAACACACACGCGCGCCTCTAACAGGTCGTCCGGGTGACATCGGCTTTCAGACTTGACCCGTATTGATTTATAAAACACTCAGACACTGATACCAGCCCCGTTACTCACAGACACATAACGCACTTCTTCCCCTCCCCCCACATCCCACCTCAACGCTTCAATCTCAGTCTGTCAGACGCTCGCTCTCCCAGACAGGGTCATCATTCTAATGATATCAGCCATCGATCCTTAAGATCGCTCCTCCCCACACATGTAAAGTCTGTAGGGCTCTGAAATCACTGAGGTGCTGCCAGTGAGGTTTGACTTATGCCCTCGTGAACGGAGGGAAATCACAAAAAAGAAAAGGCATAAAGCTGAGGAGTTTAAGAGGCGTCTGTAAAATATACGCTATCCGATCATAAATTTAAAGTACAAAAGCCCCACTGGGGCCGTAAAACCTATATGATGCTTGGGGGAGGGGGCGTCTAGTGTATGAAATCTCGTCATTGTGGCTCGCACACACGTGTGTACGTACATTATAGTGACCGCGCTTTGCAGAGACAGCTGGGAGAGAGGTTGATGTGGAATTTATGCTGACATGACAAATAAATGTTTTTTTTAAAAAAAAAATAACCTTAAAATAGAGCTGTAATTCTAATTGAAGCTCAAATTCTATTTCTAATTCTAAGCTCTAGTTCTCATTTTATTTCTAGCTTTAATTCTAGTATTTGTTCTCATTTTAGTTGTAATTTCAATTCTAGTTCTAACTTTAATTCTAGTTCTTGTTCTAGATAAATTTTAATTAGAAAGCAGCTCTATCCAATTCTCACACCGAATGCTTAAGTTTTAATCATCTCTATTGACGTTAAATTTTCAATCACAGATCAGCATCAATGACATCATCTGAACCTAAATGTGTGAGGCAGCCTTACAAAAAGTCATCAACTGTTTTCCGTAATTACTCTTCTAGTGACTGACTGACTGACAGGCGGAGAAACAAAAAGGAAGAAAAAAGCCTTTCACTAGGAAAACAACGTTCCCGCTGGCTGTATGAATCGACGTTCACTGCGAGCCTCGTAATTCCCCTCTCGCCGCCCTGCACTTCCTCCATCGCTATTCAGGTCCCCAAACGCACACACGCAGCGCACGGCTGGTCGGTCCACATGACAAATTACCACTGGGCTTATTATCAAAAATCAGCACTTGCTGGAGGGAGTGGCTGGGGAGAGGGGAGCGAGAAGGAAGAGGGCTGCGATGGGGATTCCAACAAAGCCTGGGCATTCACAGACAAAAGAGAGGGACAAATTTCTCCTGCTGCTCACAAGCAAAAAGAATTCATTTCAATCTCAAGCGGCTGCCGCTCGGGAGCCGCAAAGGTCACCGGGCGTCGGGGCATGTGTGCATCCGTGTGTACTTGTACAGTTAACGCAACATAGCTGCGCAGATGTATTTGTTTTTGCTATGGAGAGAGTAAGAAAGAAAGGGGGAGGTCATATTTGCCAAGGTGACAAAGACAGACAAAAGCCTGCTGCTTTGCATTGCTTAGATCGTTCGGAGGCGATGGCAGAATGTGATTCCTGTCTGTGACATGCGGATCCCGCCCATTTCTGTGTTCTCAGCAAAACAAAACACTGTACACAGCGTCGCGCCTTTTGTCTTTCCTGCCACGCTCGCTCAGTCGACGTTTCCTATCTGCTCCTCTTCCCCTCCTGTGTCCGTCGCACGTTCTCTCCTTCTCTTCCTTACGCCCTCCCCCTTTTTCCTTTTGGCAAACATCCAGTTGTCCCTTCCTTTGTCTGCTTTCTTTGTGATCACTCATTAGAAAAACAAATAAAGGAACCCACTGGATGAAAAAACCTGAGAACAGCAAAAACAAGCCTCGATGTAACCAAAGCATCAGAGCTGAGGGATGCAGGCAGATGAATAATGTACTGTATGCATGTGTACAGTGGTGTTAAAAATGGAAACAGCAATGGGAATATTACAAAAAAGATGGTTAACCTCTGTGTGGTCTGCAAAGAACTAATACGGTAAGACAAACAACATTATACAGATTCCAGACGCACTTGATTATATTGGTAACAACAGCTTCTTTAATTATTCGTTTTCCTTTTTCCTAGAGTTCTAGGAAAGATCTCGTCAGGTGGCCAATGTTAACTTAAAATAGTTCCCCAACGCTGGTGTGTCCAGCAGGTTTACACTGTCAAAGTAATCATGTTTTCTCTACTAATCCCTTTAAGGCTTACATGTCCCATCATCACCGACTGCATGAATTAAATTACACAATGACTAAGCTCTTTTCATTGGCCCACAAAGCTTCTTGATTTGGGAACATTAGCAGGGAGACAGACAGGGATGTGGGGGGCACTGCACAGGCTTATGAATCATCATACTCTTGTAAGCTGGCCAAATGAGCTCATCTGATTGAAATAATCTCATGACATCTTAACTTTGAATGGGAGGATTGTTATGAATGACCTGTTTTACTGTTCATTCAATGTGGTATATAGGAATTTGACAAATCAAGATTACCACTTCATCCGATGGAGCTGAAGCCCTGGGGTGACACGTTACAGCAACATCAAGGACTGTGCTCACAACCACCAAGGGTAAGCTTGCAACTACTGTACTAGGATGGAAAACATGTTTCTGTCATTATTCTGTTCGCAGTAGTTTTTTTATTCAATGCTAAACTAATCTTTACTCTTGTGTATAACTAATTTTAATGATTGTGCTTTATTTTATGTATTTGTCGCAGAAAAATACACTTTTTATTTCAAGTCGGCGAGGTTGTAGGCACAGATGAGCGTGTTTTGGACGGGACTGGCCGAAAGTGACCTCTGACTGTGTGGGTCTTTTTAATCATCGTGGGTATCAGGGGCACGTTTGTGAAATTACTGCTCTCCCACTTCCTCCTTCTGCATGTTTCCCAGTCACCTGGGTGTATCCACGGAAACCACGGGCCACTGGAATACAAATACAACCCAGACACTCGCCTCTCAACACACACACACACACACACTAACCCAACCACCCTGTCTTCTCTCCTTTTCCACTGTCTCCCAGACATCCCCCTTCATTAACTGTTTCCCTGTTTGAACCGACCACAGGGGATTTCTTGTTCACTTTTATTAAACGGGACAGTGGGGAACCTTTCTTCCCCCAAATGCCTTTTAAAGATTATGCAGAACTTCCAACATGGGATTCAGTACTGTACAAGTCACCATCTACCCGCTGCTCTCATCTGCGTCCATTGAGCTGCACCACGTTTCCAGAAACCAACTTTTATTTTCAACATCTGCATCTTTTCGCGTTTGGGAAGCTGCCCCTGGATCATCCTAAAAAACCCCAGGGGGTTTGATGAAAGGGCGCCCAGCAGGTGCTCTTGGCCACGCAAACACAACGGTGAAATAGCTGCTGGCCAAAGCAGCAGAAAGGTTCTGCCAGGAGGGCGGAGGGTGAAGGGCAGAGCGGAGGGTGCTGGTGGGGTGGGCAGCGTTTTGAAGCCAGCAGTGCGCGGCCACGGCTTTTTTCGGTGGCAGCGAACAAAGCCACCCTCTTCATAGCTATCCAGAGATGCAAATTGCTCTTCATCAAAGTTTCACACTCAGCTTGCAGCAAACAAAATGGAAATGCCGGCTACTTGGCTCGAACGCTCGGTAACACCTCTGTGCTCTGTCCTCGTTCTGTCTGTAACTGGCAGTTCTTAGACTGAACAGCAAGGTGAGCACATGCATCCACTCGCGCGCTTACCACGCGATCACATTTGCACACATGCTGTAGCGGGCATGTGCGTCAACACACACAACCCTTCAGGCCAACTTTCCCCCCCCCCACTGGCTGTTTTTGATCTGGGATCCCACAGGGAAGCTTGAAATGAGCTCAGCTTCAAATGAGGCTGGGCAGCAGTCATCAAAGATCTCCCTGGTGGAGCCGTATTAAGACCCGATTGGCCTCAACCTGGAGGCTCTTAGAGGTAAGAAAAGTGTGTCTGAGTCCGTGTCTGTTTGGGGGAAGACAAAACAAAGCGAACGTGCGATTGGGTGCCTTGGTGCATATATGTGTCTACAAGAAATGCCTTTTAATAATTCAGGTTGATCTTCCCTTATTTTCTTCTCGTTGCCTCATATCGTTCTGGCAGAGCGAGAGAAAGAGCCTGAACTTACTGGCTTAGCGTGATAACAGCAGAGCTTTAACCATACACAAGGCTGTCTTTCAATATTCTGCTAAAGTCTCAACGCTTTTAAAAACACAGGGTGAGCAAACAGGTCAAATGCACCACATCAGGTTCTTTGAAAACGACTCTTTTTAATTCTGTGTGTGTTCGTGTGTGTATGTGTGCGTTCTGTACAGCTTGTGCCAAGCTCTAGGGGGTTTGTTGAACCCATTTAACCACCCAAAGACATTGCTCGCACATTAGCTGCTCTGGGCTTCACACAGGGATTCTTTCTATGACTGAAGATGGACACGGAAAAAGTTTATCTATTACATAAACATGAAACCTGTCCAGTCACATGAACATGACGCTAGGCAATCAAACAATGATGCAATGAACTCCTATCAATTCCTAAACAGCCCTGAGAGGTGAAAAGTCATCAGCAGCAGTCGGTGTCCGTTTCCAAGGTTTCACAAGATCCTTGAAGATTAGGCAAATCAGGCAGACAGTAACAGCTTTGCACGTGATGAGACAAAGCCACAGTGACAAAGAGGAGGCCGAGGTCATTATGAGTCTTTAGCTTTTCAACGTCAAGTCTGAGGTGAATTACAAAGTGTAATACTGAAAATCAACGAAACAATTAACAGAAGCTGAGGTTGGAGCAACATTTAAGCGTGTAATGGTCCTTAACCACTTCCTCTTTTGGTCTCTCTCTGCTTTCACTGGTTGCGTAGTCGGTTGTGTAGCTGTTTGTAAGTATTCTCAGTCCTCACGCTGACAGAACATCCATAAAGCTTGACTGCAATCAACAGCTCTCTGTGAGGGGAGTATTTGAAGCATAGTATGACTAGTGGAAATGATAGCAATGATATTAATTTGCAGTTGAGTTGAGACCCTGGAAAGTCTCCTCCAGTATGGCTGAAGCCAGGCAATATGACTGAAATGGGACCAACCATTTATCATAGGTCTGCCCTCATTTTTCACCATCCTTGAATAAGCAGAGACTTCAAATGGAGGGAGCCTTGCTGATTAGTATTCTTTAGATTCTGTACGAACAGACAGGCCCACGATCAAGATGCAAGGAAGTCCTCTCTCAGGCGGTGAAGGGGTGAGGGGAACGAGACAGCGGAGTCCTGTCTACCATGTATACAAAGCTTTAAAGCTCTTTTACAATACTGCACGGTCCTAAACTAACAGACAGCAGAACAAGAGAAGGTCTCCCCTGCCCTTTGTTTATGTGTGGTGACTATCTTTTTTAATGCTTTTGTAGGAGAGAATTTATTTTATGGACTTTCTTATGTGTGCGCTGAGCTGTTTTTCACAGAAAGAATTCGACTGTTAAATGTTGCATCTGAACATGTCAGATAGAACAAAACAGATGAGGAGATGCTGTTTTGACAGTAGGAACAAAGCGCTGGAGTCACGAAAGAGTGGGCTCGTCTAAAGAAAAGAAAGGAAAAGAAAAGCACAAGTTCCTTTAAGTAGCGGCACAGGGATCAGTGGGAAAGTGGTGTGAAAGCTGATAACTGCAACAGCCAGAGCATTACGACTTGGAATTACCCATCAAGTCCTCAGATTATGGAGACGAGGCAGCCACCACACATGTAAACCGATTATATTTAGCATTTTACAGCATGGATGACTTCATTTATCATCGTATCACTGGAAACTAATTGTCTCCTAACTGACTGATAATCAGCTGATTATTTCTTTCACTTCTAATGGTTGTCTTCTATTCAGAGCCACGCTGCTGACGCTAAAATTGCAGTTTGTACTAATGACGTGAGCATAAAACCGTGCATGCGAAGTTGCAAGTTCAAATGCTACACATCAACGTTTATTGGTCACCCAGTCGCTACAGACCTACATCTCAAAACAACCTCTCTCCTCCCCCACGCTCCCTTTTTGTCCATCTTCTCTTTCTCTGCCTGCACACTAAACAACATCTTTTTTGTGGTCATTGATATTGCTTGGTCGGGGCCTTTCAGTCCTGACAGATAAGGGGCCCATAGGAGTCGACTGGGCCCTGATAAAGGCATGGCGATCAGGAGCGAGTGTGGGCTCCAGCTCGCCGAAGGAATAATTTACAGCTCCGCCACAGCTGATTTCCCTCACTACAACCAAAGGCACTCAGAGACTGGCCAAAGCAGCACAGCTCACTGGCAGAGAGCTCAGCATAGCAACGTACAATCACACACAAAGGAGCTGAGAGGTTGGAGGAGAGGGAGAGCAGTGGCTTGAATTATTGAACATTCATCATAAAGAGAAAAACACCATATAACTAGAGCGATGGGGGTAATGATAGAATGCAAGGGTGAGAACCAAATGGCTACGACGGCGACATTTCATAATTTCAACAAGTTGGACAAATTCACCGCTTAGTAATCACTTTGAATAATTAGTTGATTATTAGAATGGTCATTGCATTATTCAACTACTTGGTCAGCATCAGTGTGCATATAGATGTGTGGCCATGGGCTCCGGTGCCTGCTCGAATATGCAAGTGCTTCAAGAGTGTATTGAAGCTGCTTTTTCCAGTTGTTCCACCGAAAGAAAAAAAAAAAAAAAGTAATTCTCTCAGCAGAGTACACAAACCCCAGAGCCACACACACTCCCTCCGGTTAGACCAGAAGAAGAGATTGCCTTTGACATCAGCCTCAGAGTGTATTCTCCTGTTCTCATTTGTATGGGGCCTAATGTCGCCCTAACCTTTACGCCGCACATTGGTTCAATTGCATCAGCATAAAACGGCTTCAGTGAAAAGCCAATTATCTTCTCAATCGCACCGCAGAGCTGCCCACGCCACTGCTGAACGCACAAAACGACCAACAATGCTGGCAGGGTGACAAATCCACAACCGCACATGCAAATCCACAAGGGAGAAAAAAATGTAATTGCATCCGTAATGAAGAACTCTTCTAGTGTGGCTGTAATTTTAGACTTTTAACAAGCCCTTAACTGCATTAGAGGAAATATACTACAGGGACCCCCCCACACTCTTCAACAAAATATGCACAATGACATATATGGAGTGAAATGGTCAAATCCATAGGTAACTGGGAAAGTACCAATTTTCTGCCTCTCTCTGCCGCTAAGCCTGTCTGTAACAATTCAACAGCTCATGCAGGTTTATGAGAAAAGTCAAGGAGTGCCATAAACATGATCGAACGGAAGATCCTTCGACATTCTGCTTAGCTAAAATGTCACGAGATGTAAACACACGCTCAGGTACAGCGTCTCTGTAGCTACGATGGCGCTTCGCCGACCCACGGCTCATTTAGCTCCATTGCCTCCCATTCACTCCTAATTACCAAAGCATCGTTCGTCTGAAAAAGACCGTGGTCAAATGCTCTGAAACAGCTGACACCGTTCGAAAACGGAGTCACGCTTATCCCGCGTGAAGCAGTTCTTGGTTCCGAAAAGTAAAAAGCAATCTGCTGTGCCGGCAGCCACGCTGGCTTTCTGCTGGCTGAGAGGGAAAAGACTGAATGGTTGAGGTTTTGTTCCCAAAGTCACGGTGACACTATGGCAACACGATAACTTTTCAACGGCAGAGAGAAACAACTGTGTGTGGGTTAGAGGAGATAAAGCACAAGTCAAACCCGCTCTCTCCATGTCCATTTGCATGGAGACAACTATTATTACTCCATCCCTTTATCAATCTTCCCACAAACACATGAGAACACACACAGATCTCCCCCAATTTAGTGGAGCAGGGAACAATCCCTCTTTCACCCCCTTTATTCCGGGGGAAAAAGCTTATGGCTCTTAATTGCATTAGTGGGAGGCGTCAGGGGCCAGAGGGAGCATCCAAACCTGGTAAAGGCAGGACAGAAATTGAATTTTGATTTAACAGAAGGCAGAATAATCCGTCGCTGACAATATAAAGGGGTTCTCTCGCTTTCTCCGCCCCTTTACAACTCTCTCGTTCTTTTCTCCACAGCAAGCTGAGTTTCCACCACAGAGCCACCGTGTTAATTATGCAGAATTAGAACGTTTAGGGCCAAACAGCAAATGTTATAAAATTGCCTCCACGCTGACAATCTCCTAGTCGATGAGGAAATTATGCGATAAACGGAAGCAGATGTGCACTTGTTGAATCATTAATGAGCGGAACAATGCGACCGGCTCAATGATGGGCACGATTTTAATTTGAGAAACAACTGCAAAAGGTGCTTTTAGTCTTTTAATCTAACCTGCATACATCCACTAAAATTCTTTCAGTTGGTCAAATATAAGTGTAGTGTAGAGAATAAGTGTAACTTAGAATTTACTTCTCATTTTCTCTGTCCTCTGGTTGAGTGTGTATCTTTTTAATCTGACAGCTGTGGAGTTCGTCATTTAGGAGTTGCAGGCTTTGTTTTCTTCATTTAGCGAATGCGCCTGTTAATCGGAGACTGCGCTTCGCCGTATTGTGTTGCACTAAGTAAAGTCCACGAATCCTTTGGACATTTTGTTAATGTTTTGGTTTTTTTAAAGGGTAAACATCTGTTTTTCCAGACACTTTAACAAATGAAACTCACTACACAAGGTTGAAACTGACTTTAAGTTGCCTAAATCGCATTTAATATGTTTAAATGTCACTTTTCATGCATTTGAGACATCAGTTCTTCAGAATAAATTTCCCCACACACAAAAGAAAACATGTGAACAGGACCTTTACTATCTCTAAGAGAATCCTATCTGACAATGAAAACTTTAGCTCACACACCACTATCAAAAGTTTAACTTCTATCAGCCAAGAGCGGCAGCATGAAAGGATACTGTGAACTCAAGGAACTCAACATCCACATACTGAACCTTCTGAACATGAAAGAAAGGGAAGAAGTGGACACTTGGTTAAAAAAATCCTGTGCAGTGAGAGACAGAAAGAAAAAGGCCGAGGAGGGTTGAACTGTGAACTCCTTGTCTTTTCCTTAACACAGCCCATCTATTGTTAGGCTAAAGGCCTTTAAGTCAGTGGCTCCGCTCTCCTCACCCTTCCCACCCCATACAGGCTGACAACTATAGGCTTGAACTCTTAGATTAATGCTGCCCCTTTTTCTGTCCCCAACATGGGCCTTGGACTTTATAAAGGCCTCCTCCCAGTCATTTAGACTAGACACCCACACATACACACTCAACCCCCCAACAACTATTTGGCAGGCAAGCGCAAACAAGGCGTAAAGGATGTAACAAGTCACAACTGGGCTGCAATGGCTGATGCTGAACAAAAGCCAGACAAAGTTACAAGGGTGACGGTTCCTCGTGAATCCATCTGTGTCCTCTCTGGTCTAAAACATAGTGTCTCAAAATTAAAAACTCAACACATTTTTAATTTACCACGCAACATTTCTAATTAGCTCCTTTCAACATGAGCTAGTTTGCGCCTGAAAGTTTTAGGGGCTTGGTCCAGATTAGTTGGATGAGAGAGAAAGATGGAACTTCGCACAAGTGATGAGCTCAGCAAAAGAATACACCAAAATGTCTTTGTGAAGAGGTTAGGAGGCCCCTTCGATAAGGAACTATCCAATTATCTACCGATCAGATGTGAACAGCGAACAGGGCAATTTGCCCAGAGGAGGAGGAGATAATGAAGCTCTCCATCCGCGCAGGGATGTTCTCGTCTTTCAGAAGATCTAAACTACTGGAGAAGAGGAATGAAAGAAAGGAAGAGAAGATGAGAACGAAAGAAGCACATTTTCTTCGAAAGTCACAAGATGCGTGAAATATTGAAAGTCTTCTCACACTGAAATAAAAGACAAAGTCCAAGCAAAGACTTAAAAAAGACAGGCTGAGAACTCAACAGGCATTTGCTGGAACTAAGTATAGTTGTGTGGCAGGTATTAATGACAGCGCGCTGTTCTTGAAGCAATAAGCACCTTTAATGGCAAACACACAGATAAGCTCTGTACCTGTGTAACACAGAGACAAATGGACTCATTACACCAGATTGAAACTAGCGGGAGAGCAGTTATCCACAGGAGCTGGTGGGAACCATCTTGTGGGCACTGCAACACTCTCTTCATTCACCTTCTGAACCAGATGGCAAATGGAGAGGCTGCATAAGCAAAGATGAGTAGGAAGATAAAAAAAATCCAACATAAAGGGTGGAAGCACCTGGGAAAAACACACCACATCCCACTGAGGAAAAACACAACACAGCAGTGTTTGGATTTCAACAACTTTCAGTAGTTTTGTTCTTGTATTGGCCTGTGATGCTCTTCAAACATACTCAGAGGCCTTTGTGTTCACATGGATGTTAACATGGGACTATTTTTGACTATTTACCTGCTGTAGAGGTTTTGGTATAGCTGCTTGAATGGCTTGTTTTTCCTTTGTAAATACAATTCTGAAATTAAATCGATCTAGAAGCAAAACGAAGCGACAGAACCGTTTGCAGAGAAGCACAGTTGCGTAGCAGAAGTGTGTGCACGTAAAGTGCTCACACAGAAAAGAAGCTGAGAGACGAAGGCAAACATACTAAGTCGTCTGCAAACACTCGAGAGATAAACACATACTAAGCACCAGGAGTATACAGACATTCATGTGGAAAATTGTTTTTTGAAAGGACAGGGGCTGAGCTTCAATCTCAATACGCTTGTAAAGACACTGTCCTAATCCAGCTCAGTCAGGTGTCTCCTGAAAACAGATCCAATGCGTGATCCATCCAACCTCATCATAGGCCCCATGCTGTCAGTAATATTCCAAGTGGCTGACAAATTATACGACCTTGACATTTTGACACGTTGCTAAACAAAGACGAGAAACAAATGGACTAAATTGGTTCCATCTCAAAGACGACAGTTTAAACGTCAGTGAACTGATGCAAGAAGGATGGGTTCAATTCAAGCTGCCCTGAAAATTTGTGAAATCCATGTCGGCAAGCCAATAATATTCTTCAGAGAGTGACAGAGAAGGTTGATGACACTGACACGGTGTCTCGTCAGTCGGAGAGTTTAGCAGTTTGAGTCGAAAGGCGAGAGAGGAAGACAGATCGTTGGAAGATTCCACCATGAAAAAATGCTTTCATCATATAACAAGCTGAGAAATCGTTAAAAACAAGATAAAGGATAGCTGCAAGCACATTTTTAATTGCATTTTCTTGAGGATTAAAGGTTTTAAATTTGTTTGGATGATGAAACATTTAATTGTTGGATAAATAAAAATAAAAAGTTTAAACTCAGAATGAATAAAAAAGCCATCGTACAGATAAGCGACGCGAAGGATTCTAAACAATACAGTAGCTGAATGGTTCTGATGTCCATCATTAATCTTTTATATTGTACCTGAAACGCGAAGCTTTAGTTCACTTCAGCTGCCAGACAACAAAGGGATGAACCAACCTTTTCCTTCAACAAGTCTGACATGTAAACAGTGAATGTGAACTACGGGGTTAACAAAGAACATGAGTTTCATTCAGGCTGGTGTATTTCAGCTCAACATTAAAATACTGCACTTCTCTGTTCATTAGCTGTGCTTTTAAAAGACCCGACAACTATATATTTCATGCTCCTTAAATGCAAATGAACCTATTACTGAATACCACCTTGAAATGAGCTTTTACCTAAAGTGAGTTCAGAAAAAATGTCTAGTTATGCAATTACAGAAGGAGGACGGATATGAATCAGAAACATTTGTTTGACCTGACTGACATACGGGCATGTAAGCAGTTCTGGGGTTGGGGGTGATGTCTGGGCTCACTTCACATACATTTGGCTGAAGAAAGGCATCATTAGTATCAGTCATTAAGACCATAACTTTCAAAAGCCCTGTGCTCCCTCATAACCTCATAAACACAATGGCCAGCATCTAAATCTAAAGCAACACAGCGTATAGTAAATGATACAGGTGTTGGTTTGTTGTGTTTTCCCTCCTGACCCTATAAAATCCAAATGAAACCTACATAAATCAGCCTCCAAAAAGCTCCAAAGCCGCTGTTAATTACACCAAGACTGATCCACCATGGATGATCATCCTCAGGCTAAAAGACTGGGAGCCCAGAGGGAGTTTACCAGGTCAGAGGGAACAGCATGGACCCGCTTGGCACCGCACCACAGCCTGTTATTCTGCATGAGCAACAGGAAATGTCTGGCACCACACGGACAGTGGCTGCACCGACCTTCGAGGCTGCCAAGGAGGCATCAGTGCTGTCAAAATGCAAACACCTTCAGGGGTTGGATGGATTTAAAGAAAAGCAGCCTTTATGTCTGTGTAAGCAAAAACAGTTGCTTTTATTAACAGCATAAATCAAAACTTAAACTGGTTAGATTTAACAGATGCTTATTCCATTGCGTGTTTTCATTTGAGGTAAAAACATCAGACATGGTTTTTAAAATGATGCCCTCCAGCTCACAGACAGCGTGGCCTTTACAGACCTTTGGATAGCTAGAAGAAACGCCTCTAAAATCTGTCTCCAAATTTTACAGTCAATCTTTGATCAAGTCATTCTATTCACAATCATCTGCCATCAGTAGAAGCCCTTCAAGGCTGACAGTCGGCCCTTTGATGTCAAAACATGCCCTTTGGCAAATATATGGCTATAAGGGTAACACTGCTAAATTATCCAAAATTTATTTTTTTCTCATGCACTTTCATCCTCCGTTGACAGAAAGGTGAGGATTATATGTTCAAAGATCTGCTCTGATGTGTTGTTGAATTGATTGAGATTTGGCTTCAAAAGAATTTCTACTCCCCCCCCCCAAAAAAAAGGTATAGTTTGGCTTTTTCATATAGTGATCCAACAGAATCATTTATAGCATTTCAAGAGAGAATGTCAACCAAACATCTCAACATAACAATGAGGCCACAAAGAAGAAAAATACCAATGAGGGGTTAAAACCATTGTGCTTTAAGAAACCAACCGAGAACACAATACCTGCTATAAATTGATTTCTTTGTGCAAAACAATCCTTTGATTTTATAAAAGTTTTTTTTTTTTAAAGGAGAAGGATCAATCACACAGCGTGCAAACAATAGAGCTCGATATCTCACCGGCTACACTGAGATCAACAGGAATTTCATGAACCCTCAGTTCACAGGAGGGAGCGATGCGGCCTCCCCTGCCTTTTAGTCCGCCGAGCAGCCCCTGCAGGAGATCAAAGCCCTCTTGTTGTAAAACTTATGCAAACAAAGCGTTTTTTATTACGCTAATCACGTCTGACAACTGCTTAGCTAAAACTATCCTCTTCAACCGCTTAATATCCCCATCTCATTACAGCGTACAGTATTTCCTGTATTGTCGGCAGGCAGCTTACGGAGCTCAGCTCTCTATCGATCCGTCTTAGTGATGGTTAGACATGCCCGTGCAGAGAAGAGGCAAAGGGGAAGAGCAGCGAGGCGTTCACTCAGAGTGAGATGTGCCTTTCTCTCCCGGTCTGGTAATGATAGCAGAGAAATCTCATTTCACGACTCGCTGCCGTGTTTGCAAAACCGCATCGGTGTGGGCACATCCTGAACAAAGCTCCGAGGAGGCTCTGACGCTGAAGTTAAAGCCGTCTGGGTCCAGGACACATCTACACAAGACGCGAGTTAACAAAATGAAAACCTCATGGCCAGGGGGTGAGGGTGAGGACTCCGGGACAAACGCTGACAGCAGATGCTTCTTTGGTTGCTAATGACTTATTGATTCAACGTGCAGATGCAACCGACTTGGCTTGTGCAAATCGTCCACGACCGCATGGGTGAAGCAAAGAGATCAGATCGCTCACACAGAGTAGTTCTTTCACTCAGTCCTGCAGGACAAGGTCCAGTAACAGCCCCACTAACCACTTCTTCTGCAGTATTTTGTCCCATTCAGCAAGATGTCATCAAACAATGAAGGGGCTGGAGACAGTTTCTTAAGTTGGAAAAGCAAAACTACTGATGCCAACACACCTAAAAACAAAAACAACTTACACCTACATACATGTAACGGATGCGCAGCGTTACAGTGTCGGTCTAAAATCTCAAACATATACCTGTTCATGGGAATTACTTACTATATTTCCAGGCTCCATATACCTAACACGAACCCTGGAGGAACATCTCATTATCATTTTAATCCATATTATAATGAGCACACAGTATGTGCCTGAACCTGCTTAGACACTAGGACACTCCAGCAGCAGTTGTACCCCGAGGTAATACCCTTCCCTGGGTGGTGATTTAATGGCAGCTGTTAAGTGTCCCGTCCTTGGTTGTTCTGTGTGCTTTGTTCGCCCACGGACTGAGATTAGTGTGAGCTCAAGAGAGGAGAGATCATTCCTGAGAAGTGTCTTGGCAGTAGACTAAACTGTGCCAATATTCATGACTGAAGGAGGCTGAATCTCGAGCTCACACGTATATCACGTCTCTGAGTGTTTCCAGCCACTTTATATCAAAATGAAGTAAAATAAATCTGTGAAACATGATTCTTCCTGCTGGGCCTGAGAAAGGGAAGAGATTCACTTTTCTTATGGTCTCAGTCAGTATTTGGTGTAACAGCAGCTCAAACCCACAGCCCTGTCTCATGTGCAAGCAGAGTTTGTGTGGGAATGGAAGTATGTAAGTCCATATGGTCCGAGTATGGTAATCTACTGGGGCAGCAGGGAGTTAGCCTGCCATGCCTTCATCAACATACACAAAACACACAGCGGCATGAAGCAGAGTCGCAGCCACGCACACACACAGGACACACTTTGCCCCAAAGTCGTTTTGGCCAGTTACAATGGGATTCCTGAAGGGTTCAATTTGCACAGCGACTGAAGCCAGGAACCAGACTCAGGGCTCCAATCTGTGTGTGAGCAGATTCACAGAGAGGAAAGGTTATTAGGGGGCATGACTGTGTGTGTGTGTTGCCTTCTCTTCTTGCCAGTCTTGGCAGGAGAGGAACCGAAGTCCGCCATATTATCTATCTGTATATATGTTTGGACAAAGACATGCATTAGCCTCCACGTTCTCCTTCAGCACCAACGATCTGCCGTCTGATATTTATCTCCATCTAGGTTGCAGAGATCATCGTTGATCTAAAAGGCAATTTCAGCCTCATTTACAACTGGCAGCACACAATCCGACCGTGGATCAAAGACACGCGATCCTTCAGATATTAGTATATTAGTATGTGCCAGAGTAGGAGACACATTCACATGAGAGATTCAGAGACAGATCTGGAAACGACTTAGCAGGCAGAGCTACCAGTAAACGACAAGCCGGTGTAGAGAGAAAATACACTCCAGCTATATTGTACTTCACATGGATTAAATAGCATCACAGCCTCAAAGCAGGTAGATATCTGCAGGCGCCTGTCTTACCTGCTTTTTTGCCAAAGGCACTAGGAATCGAGAGGCGATTTGAAATCACTCAGAACTGAGACACATCATACCTTTGTGCTTGTGCACAATAAAAGATCATCAAAGTCTGGAGCTCTTGAGAAACTCAAAGCCACAACTCTTCAGTAAAAAGTTCTGTAATAAGGTCAAAGCTCTCAAAAGACTTTGTTTAAAATTGCGTCACTTCAAGGAACAAGGTAAACGTCAAAGATCTCAACAGTCAAGAACTAATCTCTGTCCATCTACATGCTGCTTAGAAGATTCCCTGTATTCTCTACAATTGTATGAAACCTTATTACATGTCTGATGGGATGATCTGAAGGTGGAAGTCCAATTATTTAAGTGATAAGTGATTAGATCTGTCAGGAAAATCCCCTTTCTGTTCCTGTGACAAGGTACATTATGGGATAATTCCTCTTATATTTCCCTTAATGCAAAGATTTAGATGGTGCTTGAGCCCCACAAAGCTCTGGCTCCCAATTTCTGAGAGACATAGAGACGATAGAGTTCCTATTTTTGTCGATATCTAATAATATGCAAAATAATAATACATATGTTAATCAGTAACACTGGCATTAATGAGTTATGGGTTAAACATCAAAAACGATTCAACTTTGTCACAGATGTAGGCTTACACTAAACAGTGTAGTGACACAATCACTAGCAGCCCAGATTGAGGCCAGAACATTTGTGTGAAACAGTACAGTAAGACAAATTGATTTTTTTCTCTGTTTGATATGCATGAGTGCGTTCGCTGTTAGTAGGCCACCAGGTCTCTGAGGACTTGTTGTCATCGTTATCGTCATCCCTCTTTAATAAAAACAGAACCTGGAATAGATTCTGAGGGAGGAACTTACAGTACAACAGCCTGATTTACCCTGGATGGCTAAATCAGGCCGTTACGAGCTTAGTCATTAGCCCAGGCTGCTCCAGGTCCTAACACAGCTAGTCAGCAAAAGGGTGACACACACTCTGCCTAATGTTTGCAGCAGACAAAAAGAGGGAGGAAGAGCCACGTGAGAGAGAGAGAGAGAGACAGACAGGTGGAGAAGCCTTTAACCCTGGGTGCCCTGGAGGAAGGCGGCAGGAGAGACAAATGCCATGACCTTGCTTTGGCATTGTGGTGCCAGTCAGCAGAGATCAGTCTCCGGGTGCTTGGTAGAAACCCTGGAGACCTCGCAACTTCTCTGTTTGGATTCACACTCATCACTCTCAACAATCTGTGACAACCTGCCAGTAGCATTTAGTAAAGGTCTAAAAGTAAGAATAGGAAATTAGAAATATGACTTCAAATGAACGCACAGTTGCTCTAGAGTATACAAAATACTACGGCCACTTCTCACATATGTACATATACGTTTTAAGAGAGAAAATACCTGAAAGACAGACAAAAACAATGCAACCTTTCTTTTATCGCAGCCAAAATCCAATTAAACAAATATCAGGAAGTAATTTGTCATTCCTTCAACTGTTGTATCCTCAAGTCAACCGCTTTGCATCGTACCGTATGTTCACATCCACTCTGCTGTTCTGTTGGGCTCTGGCTACTCATCCGTCTTCACGCAGACGATGCTACAGCACCCGCCTCGCTCACCTCATTTATAATGTTAATGTGGTATCATTCAAACAATCAAATATGCAGGAAGAAAACAGACAGACAGTCATACGCACGTCTCTCTCTCGCAAGCAGAAATGAACAAAGACAACATTATCTGGCAGGGAAACTGATGAGCCGTCAGCGTGCTTTATGGGTGGGTGAAGAAATGAGCAGCGACAGCGATTTATGCTCTCTGTTTAAGGGTGTCTCCGAGGAGAGGAGGGAAGGAGATGAGCTGGGGGAAGTGAAATTATTATAGATACCGTACAAGAGAGGTGATCACATGGGGAAAGGGAAGAGAGGCAGCAGGTATATTGTCTGTATCCTAGAAAACCAGTTTGTATTGTATTAAGATCAGTGGGCGATAACGTCTCCTCATTTCCCTTCTGCCAGATTTTTACTGTAAGCCACACTGTGTCCCTTCGTCCTCTGAAAGGAGAACAAAGGAGGAGCTGAGAGAGGAGATGGCTCCGATTCCTCTGGCAAGATTACGTCTAATAAGCGGAAAACGTGTCCGATCTGGGCGACAACAATAGCTTAACCAAAGAAATAAAAACCACAGCACCAAAAAATAAATGATGAAACCTGTGAACATAAAACCACCCATCAAGAACATCAACTAACCCTAAACTTGTTAGAGGCGCAAACTAACAGTAAAATACGCAGTTGTTGCCAGCGAGTCTCAAATTACCCATCATACAACTGCATTAAATAGCAAAATGCTCATGTTTCAAGAATCTGCCTGTCAACATGAATTATATTTTTAATCTGCATATATAAATCTGCACAAATGAGCTCAAACAATACGCATCCACACAGAGACAGTGCCCGTGCCGGATATGCTCTCAGTGTTTCGCTCGGCCTAAGGGCACTTTACTTTACTCTAGTGGAAATGAAAGTGCATAAACACGTTCCTCATTACAGCGCAGGGGGCGTCTGGCAGAACGTTATGCAAGAGAGAGCGCTCAAGGCACAGCACAAGCGTTTCCCATATGCTAATACGGCGTCATTAAACATCATCAATAATGCATTTACCTGGAGTTGCTATTACAATGAATTCCATAACTGCCGTGTATAGTACAGATGAATAATGTGTGAACATAGTGTTTTAAGGCAACACGGACTAAAGAGTAGAAGTTCTTTTTTATAAGGTTATAAAACATAATGGTTGTTTTCGCTTGTTTGTTCTCTTAATGGCTCTTTACAGCGTGAAGCGCGCTGAGTACCGACACCAATCCAACTCTGACTCACCCCGCTAATGATGGTACCAGGAAAACTGTACAGTCCACGTGCATTAGGCTACAGGAAGAGAAAACACGGTGCTGATAAAATATGTTTCTGATTATGCTTTTGCCTACTTTTGTCAAGACAATTCAGTTAATTTATTCAAATCTAAACATTGATCAAATGAAGTTGTGGTTCCTGAAACTTAAGTTAACACAACATACTGGGACTGAAATTCTCTAAATTCTTTAAACTAAAATTTAAGGACAATTTTAAAGCCTAATGGTCTTGAACTCAGAGAACAGAGGTGAACAGTAAGACTTTGTCTCCTACTATATGCAACAGTACAGCGTATCGTAGCCCTGTGCTGGGGCTGGGATGTTAATCCCGTTTTTATTAAAGGAGAATATAAATAGGAAACTGAAGGTCTGAGCCTTTCTGACAGCAAAGGATTTCCTTACTGCAGCTCATGTTACTGGTGTGTGTGTGTGTGTGTGTGTGTGTGCGTGTGTGTGTGTCACAGAGCAATGTTTTGTCAATTAGCTAAATTCTAAAAATAACATTTTTTAAAAATCATTTTGTTTGCACGTTTCACTCCATCAAGTACGAAGCAGTTTCTAATCACTCTGACGCTACAAAGTTTAAGGTCACGGCGACAGCTGCAGCTATTCCCTGACCTTTTAAAGCTAAATTGAGAATTACACGTCTTCCTGTATTTCAAAAAACCTGCTCAGCAAACTTTGATCTTTTCAGGAATCCCACTGTCGCCCACACTTATTCTGGAAGTGTTCAAGCGGGAACGAGATTAAAGCCACTGTGGGCTGTTGGTGACATACAAGACGATGCATTAAAAAAATCCAACTAATCAGCGTAGTTACTATTGTTCAGATAATTGCTGGATTTTTACAGAGCTGTATTTAAATATTTTTCCATGAGCTGCAAAGAAAAAGGGACGGTTTGATTAAACACAACCTTAGTGGATCTGCTAACTAACCAGGTCGCAGTGATGTGGGTTCTTTTTAAGAATCTCATCGGGCTTTGAAAACACTAAACGCTGTGCAGGCAGTGGCTGGATGTGAAGAGGACAGTTGCTCAGATACGCAATAATGCCCAAACACAAACGTACACAAAGCATGGCCTTTCAGACAGAGGGCTGTTTGTGGTGGCAGTGGAGCCTCAAACGCAAGTCCCCACATAAAGGAACTCAAAAACCTAAGCAGAGGCACACAGGCCACAGGTGTGCGGGGAGATGTAAGCACGTATTGTTTGGAAGTTCATCCTGTGTGGTACAGCGCATCGTGGGGTCTCTGCAGAGCAGGGAGGTCTCCGTGTTGCATTCGTCTGTTCATCACTGGCTAACTGGTATTGGGGTCAGTGGCTCCATAGGACTTTATTCCTCAGTTAGAAAAGAGGGGGGAGGAGGAGGAGATTGGAGTTAAAATGAGAGAGTTACAGAATATAATGAGAACGCAGGAAAATGTTCAGGGAAGGAGAGAAAGAAAGGAGCCTCCACCGTCTGTCCACTGACCAGCAGAGCTACCCACCACTTCAGCTGCTCTTGCGTCGTGTGTTGTAAAAACCTGGCAAAGGCCACCAGTTAGAAAGAATTTCTAGTAGGACGACACGAAAGGCTGTTTCTGAAAACACGCGCTGTCAGAAATAACACAATATGAATCTAATTTATTTTTATGGAGGTAGATGCATCTCTAGTTGGAAAACGTAGCAGGATTCAAAATTCAACTCGAAAGCCTGGAAGGTTCAAAATTAATCCTGAAATAGTAAAAAACCCAAAAAGCTGCCATCACTAAGAGACTAACGAAGCAAAAAGCCACGAGTCGACACCGTCTCCAGAAAAGGGGATCAGGCTGAGGTGTGTGGTGGGAGGAAGACGCAAGCAGAAAAGACCCTGACAGTCTGTGAGGTGGAGATGTCAGGGCTAAATTATAGGAGCCACGGTGGCTGCGTGGCAAAGCTCATTTTTAGTTTCTCTGGTGTGGTAAGATGCATTTTGTGCTGCACTGTGCATTTGAAGGTCTCTTGCACATATACTGAAGCTCTAATAGAACGAGAGGACGTGATTTACACCATGTGAAATCATACGGTACAACTTTGAACATGATCAGGTTTGAGCCCAGAACCACCTGTAAATGATGGCAGTTACAATAACAATATATTCAGGCTGGGATTCAAGAGTATGTTGGGGGATGAATCCGTATCAAATACAAAAGGTATTTGCTTCTTCATTCTTCCCACCCAAGAAATACTTCTGGCCATTGGCCGCCACTGTGCCTGGACTAAAGTCTCTTCTTCATGGCCACACAGCAGGCAGAAAAAAAAAAATGCTGATGTTTTAACACAGCCAGTCAGCGAATAAATGAATCCAGCCACGGATGAGTGCAGACCGACACCCTGAATATCATCACATCAGACCGCCCGGACTAAGCGACGACCTCGTGTTGAAATATCCAGACGCTGTTGGGTTTGTGCAATAACAGAGACTGAAAGGCCAGTTTAGATGCATCGTTCATCATTATTACCGCTGCATCGCGTCCCGGTCCGTCTCAGAGCGACGGCTCACTTTAACGCCTTTCTAAAGAGCCGCTCGTTCAAGGTGCTAACGTTTACACACCTTAAAGGGCTGCTATTAAGTGGCCCGGAACTGTTCTCTCATCTATAAACACTGATATTACTCCTCAAATGTTCAGGGACTGCCGTAAAGCATCAGGAGCCTGGCTTGGCAGATGACGCCACTTGACAGCCACTGAAATCACTGTACACAACACAATGCTGGAAACGTAGAAATGAACGCCTTTAGTGGCTCCACCTCATAGTTCTGATAAACATGGACGTGTGCTTTCCTTATAAACCTTCTCATCTATTGTACATCTTAAAAGGACGCTCCAGCATTTTAGTATATTATTAGTTCTGGGAGTCCTGGGAAGGACCCAGTCTGCTTTATAATCAGTTATGGGAGCAGTGTAAAGTATTACCCTTAGTGAAGTTATGAGGGTTATCTGAGCTTCAGGGCTGCAAATCGACCAAGAATATCAACTTCAGTAAGTCACTCTTACAAAAGGCACAGGGATATATATACACTGTATATTTGAAAGAAGAAATTGTACCCAGTATTAATAAGTACAGATTCCCTCAGACAGTTGTGACAGCTCGATGCAAGCCGTCAAGAGCCGAATAATTCAATTGATCCCTTTTCATAATGAATTGCTGCTGAACAAAGAAGCACTTAGCCAACAATTACCAGCAAGCAGCAGGAGACAAGGAGTTAAAGTACAACCTGAAGGTGTGTGTGTGTGTGTGTGTGTGTGTGTGTGTGTGTGTGTGTGGGGGGGGGGGGGGGGGGGGGGGGGGGGTGACATGTATTTAAACACCACTTCATTCACCAACATAGTGACAATTCCTCCCCAGCTTCTTCTTAAAAGAAATGAATGTTTGCTTACATATGTTGCTACTATTCAAAATCACTCAATTTTAGATTAAATTAACAAATGAAATATGTGAAGTATGTGTCAGGAAGGAAGTAAAAACGAGCACAAGTAAAACGGAGTGTGGGGCAAATCCGTGTTGTGCACCCAAAGCCCAGTGGGCAGAGATGGAAAATGGGACGACATAGGGGCAAAGACCGGGTGGGGGGTGAGCTGGATCTCTGGAAACAGCTATGGTGGATGCTGCGATCCGAGTAAAACCGAGACTGGATGAGTTACATCTCAAGGAGCAAGCACAGGCTTCAAGCACAGGCTTCAAGCAGCGAACGTCAACTCTCCCGACGAGTCTACGACGAAGGCAGCGGGTGAGGTAGAATGGGGAACAAGCAACATGCAGAGATAGAGATCATTTACACTTCATCGCCCACTCTCGCCCTCCCGCTCCTCCTCAGACCCCCCTCCCTCTACAGGATTGGTGAGAAGTCATTATAGCAAACCACACTTAGGTAATTGGAGCAAGGAAGGGAGAGGAAGACGCTGAGGGAGGGGCGGCAGTGTGGCCTGCATTTCGTTCCTCGTCTTGAAACCCGTTAGCTACAGCATGCTTTTAACTGCATGCTGCATTTTTGGCATTTGTATTTGGATTTCAAGCAAATATTTCACAACATAATCGCTGTTGTACTGCCCGAGATCCGTCCTGCAATTCCCAGTTTCAGCACTGTAAGAACACACAGCTGCAAAGTGCCCTTAAGGCAGTTTTGTCACTTTTGTCCAAACTCAAACTATTTGATTTCTAGCGCACAGTTTTTATCCATACATCGCTGATTGTTGAATTTGCTGCAAATGAGTCTAATCCATCCAACCATCTGAATGCTCACGTTCGTTTCACATCCATCGACTCCAGTTTTCAGAAGACGGGTTGCAGCGCAAGCAGGGTCAGTAAGTAAATTCATGTCTACCCGCGTTGCCATGTTCTCCAGCTCCTCCCAACCCCTTCTCTGGACCCGTTTCATTCTTCTTTTTCACTCACTACACAGAATGACCATAGATGAGATGATGACCGTGGCTGGAACTTAGACCGACCGACAAACAGGACCTATAATCCAGATTGAGAGCACATGCAAGACAACACAAAAACTACAAAGCATGTGAAAATTAGGTTAGAGCAGAAATCACAGACTTTGAACTAAGGAAGGTGAAGTCTGTTTAATAAGCAGTCCAGCTACATTGGACATTTGCATTCTCTCTGACATAACCCAGGGGGGTGTTTGAGTAATTTCAGGGTTGCAGTCGTAGACTTGTTGTTTCAACAGGGCACAGATCTCCGACAGTCTCTCCTGGAAGACATTCACAGCGCTGCACTTGAAAAGTGACAGAAATAGTAATACAAAAAATGTGAGCTAGAAAATTGAGTTCCTGTGACTCCTTCTTCACCTTTGCGCAGCTGCCAATCACTGCATGACGTGGTCGGAATCTCGGATTAGCAAAAACGTAGACATGTCATGTTGTCATTACGGACAGAAACTAAAACTTCTCCATCTCTGCTGTATCGGTAACTAACAAAGGCTGTCATGCATAAAGCCTCCACTCAGGCCCCAGGCTACCAACGGGTGTAAATGCTGTCACGTCTAAATCGCCTGAGGAAAGTTCGCCTCAAGAAACAGACACTCACACAATCCTGAGCTTTGAAAGGGCAGATGGATACACACTACATTTACTCGTGATGTTGCGAGGGCAAGTCCTGTTCACAGTCCATTATGCTCTCAGCCTCTTCATTTGTTGTACAGCGACATGGGATGTGATTGAAACTAAGTGAAAACCGAGCTAAAATCCAGCCTGCACTTTAAACATCAGACATCATCAGATCAGAACGGGCCTGAGGAGTAGCACTTGGAAACTGTGCAGCTCATTTTAGCACTAATGTGTTAAAGGAAGATATTTTTGGCAAAATCAGTCTGTTGTCTTACAAAATAGCAAGGATGTATTTCATTTGCTTTTTGTATATTACCATGCAGCTGTTGGGAATAAACAAAGAATATTTTCCACCTTCGTGTCGCAGACATCACATCTTGGGCTGTGGAAACTCTTTCTCACATTTAATTAATGCAGATTTATTGCACATGCATGCAGGCAGATCCTCACACACATACGATACAAACTCGTGGGAATAAAAACGCTTACAAATACAGTCTCTCTGCTCCACCCCATCTCATTTCAACACACACGCACACACGCAGTTCGTGCACATCATCCCGGCTTAATTTAATCCATTAGTCATATTAAGCAGATTCAGTAGTTTATATGGACCAGACATCTCTATCTACCAGGAGCAGATGCTGATTTCACCAAGCAGAACTGAAACCCAAATACATATTATTATATACTATTTATCATTAGGACGCCACTTACTGGAGTTGGTAGGCATATCAGCATAACATCTTACTAGAAATCCTCCCACGATGCAGCTCTGTGTCATTCTGTTTGTGTGTTTCAGCAGGTTTTAAGCAGCCAGCTGAGTGGCTGCGGTGGGCACTGGGCCTGAGACAGCTGGTGTAATGACATTTTCACAGCGAGCTGCAGAACAGCGTGTTATTTTCTTCCACGGATGGCGAGCGCACAGATTTAGAACATAGGCATTTTCCATTCAAATCAATATTCTCAACAGAGGTCATTTGGCTGCTACGGGCAAAATGAGATGGAGGGAAAGTGGGGATTATCAGTGCATTATGAAACTGAAATGTGCCAGTGAGGAAAAGTTTCATTTCACTTCATTTCGCTGACCTGCCACTGCCGCTGACATGTGGGTAAAACGTTGCACCTTACCGCAGCGTCGACTTCCCCTCTTTAAACAATCCCATTCCTATGTTCTTCGACACTGGCTTCAGATGTTCCCAGCAGCAGATGCAAACTCCATCATCAGAGAAAGCCCTTCCTACTGCCTCTACCTGCTTGATGGTGGTACATGCATGTCCTTTACTACGTGATGCGAGCAAGATAATATAGAAAACCAGAGAAGATGACTGCAGGTGTTTCATAATAGTGAGGTTTCTGAATAGAATCTCTGCTGGGTGGCATAATCTTTGTGCCCCTTGATCTTGTTGGCATCTTTTACATGTAGAACTGGATCTAGACACATGGGGGGAGGTCTTTAAAGATCACAGTAATCTCTTTGATAATCAAATCTAGCAAAACTTATAAAGCACATGGCCTCAGACAAATTGTAGCAAACTATCAATTAGCTCAACAGAGCAATGGCTCATTACAGCAAAGATACAATCAAATGCATTGCAGGCTAATCTAGCAATTTAAAAAATGATCCAAAGAGATTACACAGGCTTATTTTAAATGCCCAGCAACGAGAAACTCACATTAAATGTATAATGATACTGTATGAAGTGTGTCTATTCTACTAGTTATCCATTTCTTCAGCTGCTAAACCTAAAGCATGAGCTCGATTGATATCGCTTTACCCAGACTCAAGCCCTGACAAACTGTGTAACCGTTGTATAGCATCAGGCTAAAAAGGAAAAAGAAAAGAAAAACAAGAACACAAGAGCACATTTTTCCAAGATGGAGCTTTTGGTTTAAAACAATTTTAAAACAAACTCGGGAGGAAAAGAAAGTTACTTCATGTTAGCCTCAGTCTGTTTGAAGAAGCTTTCGTGTTATGAAATCAAGATTTCTTGTTTCATTCTGTTTTTTTCCCTCTTTGCTGCAGACATCAGAAGCACTTTACAGCATCAAGGTCTAGTCATAACAGCCTTGACCCCAGAAGAGGAGGAAGGAAGTGGGAAAATAAAGAACTTGAAACACTTTCTTCTCCCCTCTCTCTCACAGAGGTGTTGAGCGACGGTTCAACCTGCGAGGATGCTGACATTTTGGGTTGACACTCAAAGGCTCCAGCTCTCTCTCTCTCAGTGATGCATCAACTTCAACAACACCGTCTTCCTCTTAGGCTCCAACTTGCTCCTTAGGAACGGCTCCATCAACATATCCCTGTAGCATCATTAGCTGCCTCTAAGGAGCCGCGAAGCCACTGCGTGTAGCACCACCTGTGTCTGATGCTGCGTCTGTCTGCTTTCCTTCTCCCAGTTTCCACAGCCGTCTGTTTTTCAACCTCACGTAATCATGACTCACAGATTCCTCAAATAGTCTCATGTGATTTAATGCACCTTTTTTTTCTACATATTTATTAGGATAAAGTGATAAATGAACAATTTACACTACACAAGTGCAACTGTGCATGAATGTAGACTTATTACCTTATCTACGGCCTTATTAAGACCAGATATAAATTTAGGGTGACCCCCGGGCCCAAAGTCCTCCCTCCATTCATCAAGGACAGGAATAATTGGATTTTAGTCAGGCAGAGGACAAACATGTGCCCACCAGATACAGCCCCCTGTGTTTAGCCATGCAGGAGAGGTAGAGGTCCCCCATTCACCTTGACTGATCACCTCCACTGAGGAGCAGTGGAGGAGCGCGTGCTGGTTCTGCTGGAGTCAGCACTGCAGACTGTGCAGGTGGGAGACTGTAGGGGACGTTCTTACAGGAAGAATACAATTTGTCTTAGTTGCATATTGGTTAAATTTATTTTATCTTTCCATTTTCAGCACAGTCAGTTTCTGGGATTTCAGACTCTGTGGTGGCGGAGGCCTGTTTCAAAAGAGCCAGCACCTCTCACCCAGGATCAACTGCAAGAATCTGAAGTTGTGTCCAGGGCAAATTGTGAACAGTTAATTTTTTCAAACATACAGTAGATGATAAGATATGATTCAGGAGGCACTGATATCCATAATGGCCCAATATCGAGTCTCTACACAGCTAATCAGGGTGTATCACAGACTCATATATGCTTTTTCTGTTAGCACACAGTCACACATAAAAATTGACTTTCACCTCAAAGTCCATCATCATTACACTGCAGCACCCGGGCATGCGAGTGTAACCTTTCTGAAGGGGCATCTATAATAAAAAGCATCATAAATGCCCAACTACTGTACTTCAGCTGAGCAGATTAAGAGAACAGTACAGAGCAGTAAAAGGAAAGGACAAGGGAAAGTGATGTAGACGTTCCACACCCTGAGGTTAAATGATAAAAATAAGTTGCTGAGTGGCGTGGCAGACATTATAAGAGGTCAGAATGTATTACCTGGATGAGCAAACGCTGCCATGTGCCACAAACCAGTCAGATCCATCTCACTGGCGTTTATTCTCTAAAGTCCGACACGTAGCATAAATGAAGCCGCTTGTTTTCATGCTCAGTTAGATCAACACTTCGTTTACGTCGTTGGGTTTTAATACTGAACCCTAGACGTACCCTGGCTGACTGACACCTCAGGATTAGCGAGTGAGTCAGAGACCCCATGTAGACCATCTGACATCCCATTATTAGTGTGGGCGCGTGCTCTAATCTCCAAACACTGATACCCCATGATTAGACAACAGGGGACACAAAGTACGTGTGTGTGTGTCTGGGTGGGGTTGTGCATGTGTTGGGGATAGAGTAGGAGGGTGAAGATTAACAATCATTATTAATACAACACATGTCCATTAATCCTCATCATAAAAGCTGCTATTATTGCACTGAAAAGTTCAGCTATTTGTCAGTGCCTTGGCTGCGCAGTGTAGCACTGCTGCTGCGGCACACTGCAGGAAACGCACCATGTCATGCATATTAATTTTAATGGACAGACTTGCATATTCAATATGGGTCCAAAGAAAAATGACTCAGTCTTTTGAGTCTTGTCAATTGACTTTTAATTTACGGGCTACGTACGATACGAGACCACTGCACTGTTCATTTGGCGAAAGATGTCATCTCAGACGCAAGTGAAGTGCGATGTCGATTTCAACTGAAGAACTGAAGAAAGGGAGTTTATCAGAGCGATACTAATGAGAACCGTGACAGTGAACTGCCAGACAGAAAACAAAAACAATGGGGACAAATGTGCCAACGCGGCCTGTAGAGCTGAGGGGACTGGTTTAGGTGTGAGTCAGGTCATAATGTGCTTGGTTAAAGTATAGACGGACAAGAAGCAGATCGAGTCCTGTCTAAATACGACTTCTTAGAATAAAAAAAACATAATATTATGATGATACAAACTCACTTTTCTCTAAAACTGACTTCTGCCTCATCAAAGCAAGGACAAGTAAGAATATGACGAGCACTCAGTTGCAAACCCAGCAGGAGCAGTGCAAAAATCAAGCTGAGTGGTTAAGTGGGCCAAATATTTGATTTAAAGCCCAGTCCTCCAACTTCAGTGGCTTAATTATATAATTCGATGGCCTGATTTAGCACCACGAACACGCCGATTCAAAGCTTCAAGTTCTTACAATGAAAAACTGAGCACATGCGTAGCTGGAAATTCAGTCTGCGTATATTTAAAGAATTCATATCCATAAAAAGTTCAGTGCTGTACAGTGGCAGCTGTGTGCACACAGGCTGCACATAAAACCTGGAATCCAGTCGGTGCCCTTCACTCTGCCACAATCACTTTTCCACTTCTGTACACTTAACCATCTTCCTCTGTCTAATATGCAGCTCAGTCTCTTTGACTCCCTTCCTCCCATTTCCGCTCTCATCTCATCTACTTTCAAATTGTTTCCACCCTGCTGTGCCCGCGTGTCCCACGTCTTCGTACCCACTGTGACCCTCTGCTCATCTGCTTAAACGTCACTGTGCCAGTTTGGTCGGTCCGACTCCATCGACAGTGGCAACGTGCGCAAACATGCACATCTGTCGCTGGACGCTGAGTCAGATGCTGCTTATCCTGCCTGGTGCACAGAGATGAGCAACACACATAACTTCGAACAGCTCACTGACGTCATTGCTCATAACTGGCTTTCGGGGTCTGCAAGTAATAAACCCCGATGGCGGCATTATATTCACGAGATAACAGATGAGGGCTCAATGGACAGTATTGTAAATCACTACTACACGTACTACAGCCTAAGCGATAGTTTGCTCACGGTTCACAAACAGAATGAATCACCTGAAGTAATGTTATGTTAGCAACATGACTGAAGCCCCAGAGCAGCCTACGAGAGCACACCTATTCCTCCTTCCAGGTCCAAGGGCCTTATCGAGCTGGACGACAGACGATCGGTAGAATACCAATTGACTGTAGCCGCTGCTGAATTAGCATGGGAAGAAAGTCGGCCTTCATTAGGGGCCTTGTGGTTTGTCTGGACAGATAAGGGCTCAGCCAGGGAGGAGGCCAGCGACGCATCGATCCTACACAATGAGCACCATGCGACGCGCCGGAGCCCCGACGCAGATTAAGACTTAATGGAAGCCACAAAAAGGCAAAGGAACGGCTGCGAGGGAGAGACACACGGTAGCAGAGACGGCGACAAGAAGAAAAAGACAAAGTTCCAGGGGATCAGCACAACCAAGGAGTCTGAAGTGCAAACACAAGACAGCGGTTGTTAAAAGTTAGGTTGATGAAGGCACCGAGTGTCAAAGAAGGTCAAACAAAAAGGCTGGAGGAGAAAATCCTGTCTTATCGCATCTTAACAGAGCAATGTGAGCTTTAAAGGACCAATTTAACATTTAGATAAGACCACTTATTAGTTTTTCGTCAAGACCCAAGCACTTCATTTTGGGTTGAAATAAAATTGTGGTTTCGTTTAAAATTAAATACTGTCGAGTTGTGACTGAAGTAACTGTTTGACCTAAACCCCAGTAACCCCAAGATTCCTGGTAGTCTATACACAAACATGATTAAACCCACACTCCAGCAAGCCCAGGGTGTGCGGCCATCTGCCTCAACCGGTTGGGGTGAGTGGAAAGCAGAAAGTAGGTTAAGGATGCATGCTGTGTGAAGCAACATGGTGCTTAGGTATCAGAATCCGTCTCCATCTGTGTCCTTTTCCTCATCGCCATGACATTTCAACACAATATTCCACAAGCAGAGGTGCATGAAGCTCCAGAGAGGATCAGAGGAGCTGATCGGGATCTCTTCTTGTTTAATGAGGTGACAGCCACATGGTGAAGGATGAGTGTTTTCTCATCAGCAGTATAATACGGATTCAGATGGAGGTTACGGGGCATTTAATGATGCGCTACACGATCTGCTAGCTTCAGTGTGTTTGTGTGCCGACGGGGGCGGAGCTGTGTGGCAGTATGTGTGTAACAGATGTATTTAGACGTATTGAGCGTATCATCATTTAGCGTATCAGTGTGTATGGTTCAAACTTTTAACAGATCAGGAAGGCAAACCCTAGATAATTAAAACCAAACCCTATCCGGGTGTTGCGTGTACTGTAGGCGAGCGCGTTTACGGTCGTGGCCTGTGTTTCTATAGGTGCACAGCGTGTGTCACTCCCTGTGCTTCTTTATTTCTTTAGTTGAGACAAAGGTGGCGTCTCGGCTGCACGCTGAGCCCTCGCATTGCTTCGCCGCATACGCTCTCAGTCACACTGGGGATAATCAGCCATTTCCCCTTCCTCAGCATGCGACGGTGTGCTGCCTGTGCATCACGGCGCTCCGTCTCCATGTGACAGATGGGCTCCCATAGTGGCCGTTCACACGGGCGGTGGCGGAAAGTCACTTTTGGCCGCGATAACCTTCCCGCCTCCCAAGAAATTTGCCGGTTGGGATGGACTCGTGTTGAACTGGACAGACTCAAGATCAGCGCGAGTGCACTGTCAGTATGTGCTTGGGTGGCAGAACACCAAGCGGAGCCAAACAAGGCCGAAGCGGGCCAAAGCAAACCAAGCTTCAAACCAGAAGCCTGCGCAGAGAATCGGTTTTTAATAGGATGTAAATTGATACGGTAAATATGATTTCAGGCACACACGTCTGCCAAAACTATAAAGCCCAGAATTAACAATGAATGTAAATTATAAATTGAATTGTAAATCGTGAAGTGAAGGAGGGAGAAACAGATGGCAGCCACAGAAGGTGAGGACAGGGCAAATGGACGCCCTCGTCTGTTCCGTCTCTGCGAGCGCTAACAGGCAGTGGTCTCCGTCAGATCTGCTGCGTTTCAGCCACCTTAAAGCCTGGCTGATATACAGCAACAACGCTGCTGCGAGCGCGAACCACACGCTTCGTTTCACAGCTTCTCACGTTTATCCCTGTTAGTTTGATCTAACTGGGTATATTAGCGGCGTCCCCTCCCACTTAGGGACGAGGTTGGATCTATGTGATTCACAGGTCAGCATAGCTCTGGTGATCGGTTCAGGATGTGCCCCGCGTCTCGCCCAGTATCAGCCGGGATTGGCTTCATCGCACCCACACGCTTAACTACATACGCCGTAGGTTTCGAATATATAGAACAGAACCAATTCAACACATCAAGCACATTGCAGCAATGATCACAAGCCGTTTTGCTTTGCTGTGAGTTCAACAGCAATTACTCTGCCCAGGTAACATGAATATAAACACGTACGCGAGGAACTTTGCCTTGTCTTATTCTTTATAGTTCCAGTTAACATGTCTCTGAAGCCGTGTGCCCCCAGCTGGTTTTAATCTTCTATACAAATAGAGACAATTAGTAAAGTATTTATAATTAGCAATTATTGCCGATTTCAGCTCTGACTCCAGATGGAAACTCCCATAAGTTAGAAAACCGAAGACCAGTAGATGCATCTCTGATTTGGTTTTTCCATCCCATCATTTCATTAGCTGCTAATTACTACTTTTTCATTGCCAGTCTGGGTTTAATAACGTGTCACATTAGCATCCGTCCCAGCCAGAGAGCTCAACTTATTCAGCTGCATTTTGTTTTCAACAAAACACCATCTATAATTCATGGGTACATGGGAGCAGACAGTCGACAGCGATGTAACGACGCGCTGGCCTCACACAGCAGGGTGAACGTCTGGCCTTTCTAGTGTTAAAGAGGAGCCACGGTAAAAGCTCACAGGTCAGGGCAGTATCCAACATTACTGAGACGCCTTGAACTGGATCATTGCTTCCAACAC
Source organism: Macropodus opercularis (assembly GCA_030770545.1). NCBI lineage: Eukaryota > Metazoa > Chordata > Actinopteri > Anabantiformes > Osphronemidae > Macropodus > Macropodus opercularis. The sequence goes on from CM061092.1 coordinate 8,275,476, forward strand.
GTGACGCTACAAAGAGGGGAGGAGAGGTTGTTTATAACGATAATTAGCATCATATAATATGAGCACGCTTGGTGAAGACTCCCTCTCCTTTCTCCATCTACTCTTTGGCCTGTCTCCTTCACTCACTTTGGGTTTTTTTCCTCAACATGCAATTGTGTTCTGTCCTTTGAGGTTTTCTCTATACGCAGGGCATCTCCTGTGATGTTCACATGTGTAACTGCCTGCACTCAGGCGTAATCATCACACTGTCCTGACAGTAACCCCCTGTACTTCCATTGGTCTCTGCTTCCTCTCTCTCCTTTTCATCACAAGCGCCAGTTCAACACACTCGCCCTCACCATGCGCTCGCGCCCATCCTCTGTCTGCTTCTCTTTCTCGCCTTCATCTCTCCCTCCATCTGATGTAATGCCACTGTGCCAATGAGGAGGAGCAGAAGGAGAAAGGAGGAATGAATCTGGGTCACAGGAGGCCATGCATCTCAAGTCTCCACCCCGCCACAATAAAAAGGAAATTGATCTGTGGCCCGCCTGCTCTCGCGTTCCCTTTAGCTTCGAGACACACACACACGCACACAGCTGAGTCAGTCCATGGAAACAGTGTTCATCCGCCTCTTGGATCCATCATCCCTTCCAAAGCAGCAGGTGCATCCACTGAGAGCGCACACAAAAAAGCAGCACCACACACCCTCTACACCGACACCACCGTGTACTTAAGTCTCTTAATATGAATCAATCTACTAAACTTGAGCATGTCACATATTGTATATTAAAAATTGTCAGTTTCTCTGCCATTCTAACCTTTATTCTGACATCCAGACAACACAATCAGCATCATCACTCTTTAAAATCCTGGGAGACTGGAAAAACTAGGGCCACAGCTGATTGTTTTAAAATTTGATTATGCTTTTATTAATAATTAAGACCATAAAATGTGGAAGAAGGAAGTTAACGCACAAACCTACACACAAACACAAACCTAAAAATGAAAAAAGGGGACATGCTGTAACATTAAGAATCAGGATTCAGGAAAACAAAGCAAGGTAAATAACCTGTTATAACAAATCCTCAGTGGCCGCAGGAGTGAGAGAGAGCAGCAAGGAGATGGATCGAGCTTCAGCAGCCGAGCAGCAGAAAAGAAAATCTAATCATTTTCTCATTACCATGCTTCCTCGCTTAGTTGGGCTGATTTGGAGAAAACGGATTATGTTCTTCGATTTCTCCCCACGAGCCAACGGTCAACCTTCGCCTGAGCACACGCCGTCCGTTGGAATGTTCTAGATTAGCCTTGCCGCCACCTGATCGTGTATGGTCTGCTTATTACAAACCGAGGGGCTTCCGTTAATTAAGATCCCATGTTCTGACAACCATCCGATAAAGTGGAGGAAGCTGGTTTCACTGCACCAACTGGGGGAAAATTGCAGTTTGTCAATATAAATATTTCAGTGTAAGATGTAGTTTGTGTAAAGTATGTGCACATACTTTACACAAACTACATCTTACTGTCCAAAGGTTGTGTGCATGTGTATTCTCTGCACACTCTAGTGTGCTCTCACACTCGAACACAAAAAGGGAAGCAAATTCCTCATCACTGGGACAAGTCGCGAGCCTGTGCAGGCATAGACACACAGAGACTCATTAGTCGACGACCCAATCTATGGTCTCTTCATCATGGTGACAGTAATAGTGGGCATCACACACACACACACACACACACACACACAAACACACACCAGTCACACAGGAAAACAGACACAACAGTCACACAATCAAAAGATGCCACAAGAAATGCAAAATGCTAAACACAAACCGAGGTCCCAGCTTTAATGTCATAACTGTGCATCATCTTCCACTAGGCTTTATTTTTATGACATTTAATAATGGTGTTTATTTCCAGGTCAAACCTGTTTGCAGTACAGTGGCTGAAAGTACTGTAGTATCAACCCATTAACAGCCATAATAGAGTTCTAGAGAGAGTCCATGGTGCTGTCTGGATAAAATCTGTGCTGCGCTTGCTTATTCTTGTTTTGAGCTCTTCAATTACACCTCCTTGCACAGCTCCTCCTGGAGACTCCCTCACGTTGAGCAAACATCTGTGCCACAAAATTAAAACAAAAAGTAAGCCAGGTCATAATTTGAGTGTCTGTTATCGCAAAAATTGTTTTATCACAGCAAACAAAGGCCTGGACATGTAGAAAGTCTCTCTTATACATTTCCAGTATGTGCCATTATTGAGTGCAACAAACTGCCCCATTCCTCAGCTTAATCAATACATCTATTTCTATCGCTGCACAAGTGTTGCCTGGACGTGTCTAAGTGCTGAACCTGCTGAAAACAACACAAGACACACGGCACGCACACACACACACACACACACACACACACACACACACACACACACACGTGCATTTTTAGATCCAAAGCTATACGTGGGAATTTAAACATCAGCGCCTCCTGCTCCAAAGAAAACCGCACAATCCAGGCGCTACCACACATGAACAGCTTTGCTTCCTCTGCACAGTTTTGGCTGCTGATTAAAATTAATTCCCAGGGAAGACAGAAAGATTTAAAATGAAAAAAGAGGAAGAGAGACGCTGTCACGAAATCTGTCACACGAAAGAGCTAAAACAACCGTGCACATACTAAAACCCTGATAATTAGACTGACAGAGATGTCATGGTGCGTAAAATAATCTGTTTCCACTACATGTATATGCATAGTTTAGCATGATGCAACACAAATGTAGACAAACAACAGAGCAGGATACAATGACAGGAAAACAACAACCCTTATAACTGACACACAACAGGAAACGACATACGAGAGCAGATCGTTTTATAAAAAGCATGAAAGAGACGTTTAAAGACGTTTCTGACATACACAGGACTTTACATGTATAATTAGCGTGGAAGCAAACGTACATCATAAAAGAAAGCAGAGCCACAGCACAGTCAGAAAAACAGAGGGAGACACACACGCACGCACACACACACACAAATGCTGTCACCCTTTTATGGATTTAAGGGGCAATTAAATGAAACATGAGAGCAAGCACATGATTAAAGATTTATCTGTCCCCACAGCCACGTCCCTTTTCACCCACACCTTCTACTACTGTGACCATCTGGGGAAACGGGAAGGAGAGCAGTGATCTCATTAAAAAAGAAAAAAGTGTATTCTAGCTAAATCTCCCCTCCCCATTTTGGTGTAATTTACTAAGCTGAGTATAAACGTGCCATTCACTGAAATCAATTAGCCGGAGGTTGCTAACTTTGAACACATCTCCATAAACCCTCAGGAGACCTGGTGCTAATGTGATGAATAACACGCTGGCACCATTGTTTTTTTGCATTAGCAACTTATAAATCTCTATAATAGATCACTATTTTTGCATTATTTATGTCGAAAAAAAATCTACAAAGACACGATAAACAATAGTGGCTTTAAGAACAGCTGGGACAAGTGATCTGAAATTAGCTTTTGTGAATGGCCGCTGCTGCAGTTCTCACCTTTTGGTTTATTCCATCACATCTTTTGAGAAACTCTAATAGTCTTCAATCTAAACAATACATTTAAGAGAGTACGAAGTGCTGCAGTAGAATTAACCGTGACGCAAAGCTTTTAAAAACAGGTATTAGCAACTATTAGACATTTAGCGACGGACAAGTCCTCTTTTTTTATCTCACAGCTGAAACCACTACCTACCCGCCACGTTAATATTTCATTGCTCCTTACATATTCTATGTGCTTGAGAACTTGCTGGAGACAAAATCTACTAAATGTTGCCAGCACCTACAAAACACCTGCTATTACACAGTGTCCAACTTATATTTACTTTATTTTGACCCAACATTGTAAGTTTGGAATTGGAAGTGAATACTACAGTATAAAGGCTTAAATCTTGGTAAAACACCCGTCTCATAAACAGACATACACACAACCAACCTAATCATTGCAGAAGGAGAACTACTCCTTTGAGCCCAGTGCAGGGGAGATTTGGTGTGTGTGGAAAACAGTGCAGCGCCTGCTTCGACTGCCTTCACCTTGACTCACCTCTTTCGTTCTGAGTCACTGAGATCAATAGCTTTACTCAAAGAAAAAGGAAATTGTCTTTGCCCATAAAATGTCTTTGACTTTATCTTTCTGGCCGGTAGTGGCAGTTCACATCAACAGTGTTTAGAGACTGAATCAAGTCCTTTGCATCGAAAAAAATAAAATAAATCACAAACTTAAAGTTCCCCTTCCCTCACTTCTCATTGTACTGAAAGGTAGAAAACAACGACAACTTTAATTAAGCCGTCAGATCATTTACGAAAGCATTGTGACACAGCAATAACTGGACTAAAGAGGCTCCGTCTGTGCTAAAAGAGGTGGAATAAAGCCAATAACACCATTGGCCAATTATCCTCAGCCGCTGCCTCCTGTCACAACTGGGTCACTGGGTCTGCTGCATGAAGTTATAGGGAGTAGTTGGCACGTGTAATAATTTAATAAACTGCCAGAAGCTGCTTTCAGTTGGTCTCATATTTAAGGTCTGGTACAATAACACTGGGACACGTTTCTATTTTTTAAACCTGCATTAAGTCATTTGTTTAACGTGCTCATATTAACTTTTCATTTGTTGAGAAACTTACAGTAAGCAAATATTTACTGCTCCACACACCAGGACTCGAAACAGCCCTGAAAGTTTTTTGCTTTTTATCTAAAAATCTGTATGTTTGTTAGTCCTCTTAACTAAAATCATGAGTTAAGCTGTTTGTTAGTATCTTAGTTCTGTACACACAGTCTGGAGCGATCAGCTTAAAAGCAATATCAACACACACCACAGGCGCTTGGGTCCCTGGTCGCGAAGCTGGAAGGTGCTTAGAATTTAGCTTCTTTTGCATCTTTACTTGTGGGGATTAAAAGCTGGCTTTTTTTTTTTTTTAAATACTGTTGTGGGATTTAGTGGTGGTTGCACCTGAGCACAGCAGGCGTTGCAAAGTGGAAATTCATGAGTAACAAGGCATGAAAAGTTGCAGATGGGCCGTGGCAGCCAGGGACTCATCCCTTCACTAGCCTTTCAATACTCCGGTTGTTTTTATGGTACAACAGTCAACGTATTGCTACCGACCAAACTGAGCTAGTGAAGCTATCTTACTTACATTTAAAATTAATTAATTTACACATTCACTCCAGGGTTTTTTTTTCATGGTGTATTTAACTGGCTACAGGAAAAAGCTATTTTAAGTTGTGCAGTATGTGAAACTACACAGTGAAAGACGAAATGACTGGTTCTGGTAACACGGGTCATATATGACTCAGTAGCAAAAACATGAAATGAATGACTAAAAAAAGAAAAAAACACGTAATATACTTTTACAGAAACCTACTGTGTTACACAAAAGGTCACATTATTTGTTCTTCGGCCTGCTACACCAGCCAAAAAGCTGAAGCTAAAGTGCACGAGGGAGAGAGAGAGGCCTGCTAAGCCAATATGAATGGATATTTGCATGTTCGTGTGCAGCGCTAGAATCTTTTTTTTCTCTCCCTCAGTCTTATTTTGCTGCTTCATTCAATCACACTGAACCTCAGAGACCTGTCTGACAGAACAAACAGCACCAGGGGCAAACTAAAAGGCTTCCGGACCCCGTTTTCCTGAAAGAAACTGTATGTAAACATGTTTCGTAAAATGCAGATGTAATTTTAAGCTGGATAAAAACATGAGGGGAGGAACTGAAGAAGAACCCAACCCAGCATAATGCAGATCTCTCATGCAAGGTCACAGCACAGGACAACCATTCAATAGGCTCACACACACAAAACCAATTGTCAATGCATCTTTAAGACTGTGATTGTGTGTGTGTGTGTGTGTGTGTGTGTGTGTGTGTGTGTGAAGTAGAGAGAGCGAGAGGGGGCCTCTCAGGCCCCATTGAGAAGGTGTCAACCTGCTTCCAAACACTGAAACACTGCTTCCAATGACATAATAGAGTGAGGGGGTGAAGGGCACAGAGAGGGAGTCATCACTGGCCTGAACACATGCCAAGAAGGAGCCAGGACAGAAAAACAGACGGAGAGCTGGAAGAAGACACTTCAGAGGGAGAGGACAGAGATGATGCAGACTGAAACACCAGTTCTCCGGCCAGAATCTCCCAACGTTTGGTTTCTCTTGCTTGACCTAGAATCTTTAAACTGTTTTGAAAGTGCCGCAAAGCAACTCAAAGCCTAAACGGCCGAGGTGCTGTCCGCACGTCAAAACGCACTGCGAGACTGAGCTACACACGTCAGCTGTTTGTATTTTACTTCAAACACACGTCCAATAATCCCCACATCAGGTTTTTCACAGCTGTGGAAAACATGCTTCTCACTATTGTCAGAAGCTGACACCATGTCAGTGCGTTGTGATAATGATGCATACTGCAGGTTAAATGTTACATTAGCATTGTGTGTATGCTCTAAACACTGGCCCGGTGCTTGCGTGTGTGTTTGTGGCTCTCTTCTTGCTGATAACTGGTATTACTGTGCACCGGCTCTATCATCAAAGAGTCACCCACCGCCCCCTTCACCCCAACATCTTGCGACGGATGACAAGCAAAATCCCCTGAGGGTAAAAGACCCTTTGCCAGGCTTAAAGGCTGGTGAGGCTTGTGTGTGGCGATATGTTGAGTGTGTGTGTGAAAGCTACGTAAACAGCTTCATTGAACATGAACAAGAGGGAGAATAATTTAAAGTCGAAGGTGTGTCTTCCAATAGGTTAGTGTGGTGGACCAACAATACAAAGAAAGCAGGGAAAGCGCTGCCTTCTCACTTTGCAAAATACTTGTTACTGACATTTTGTAGATTCAAACAACGTGACTGGAAACAGCTGCTCTATTATTACTATGATGGCTTTGATTCGCTACTTAACTCTGTGTAATTATTACATTTATGAGCAGAGAATTTCAGCACTGAAAACAAATTCATGTGGTCTAAAATCAGACTAGGATGCATGTTTCTGTACCATAATGATCTCCACAGCCAATAAACATGAAGGTAGATTTGAAGGGGAGGTCTGAGTTTGAGAATATGAACCCAAATTCACAAATACAAACACATTCAAGTACATGCAACATGTTCACAACGAGTCAAACTCCTATTTTTACTACAAACAACAAAAAATGGCAAATTTGGTTTGACAATAGACACGGAATCAGAGCAAAAGGTTGAAGACTGAGAGCAGAGCCAAGTAAAAATGTCATAAGAAAAATACAGTATACGTAGAGTAAAGACAAATTAAGAGAAAAAGAAATAAAAGGAACCAGAACAGAGAAAGAAACGATGTCATTACAAGAGAAAAGTCAAACTAAATTCTCTCTCCAATTTGTGACTAACTTCCATGTAAAACTTCTCATGAAAACTTCTGACATGCAGCACTCAAGGGCCCTATCTGAGCGTCAGCCCAGCAGCCTGGTATTAGCATCCATGTTTTATTCATCAGCATTCTTAGTTGTCGTTTCGTACGCCGCTCCCGACTGCGTCTACCAGGCGACGGAGCGCAAGGTGAAAAACAGGATTACAGCAAATGTAAATAATAAAGTAGAGGCACATGAAGATTCAGTTAATCTGAGCCAGGGATTAATGCCATGATACCCTGTCAGACACGGCTGGGTTGTGTGTGTGTGTGGGGGGGAGAACAGCACAACAACACAGGCACAAACAAACAATACGAGACGAACCACACGCACATGCTGGAGAAACAGGATTTTAGTGGTATCGGAGTTTGACTTTGAACAATAAGTAACTTTGCAGCAACGGAGACAAACAACAGCAGGTACATGAGTCAGTTCTGACGGAAGACACGGAAGTGAGCAGGAGACGAACGGACGGGAAAGACTAATAAACTACTGACTAAAGACAGCATCACCCGTTTACAGCAGCCACGCGAGCACAGAGTCTGACACACCGTCAGTCAACACTTCCACGATTATTGTGGCTATAATAAACGCAGTTTAGAACTTTTGCTGGCGTTGCCATTCATTTCATTCAGGCTGTGCTGGCCCTTTAAAAAGCTCAGCGCTTTGCCATTTCCATGAAAAATCCTTATCATCCAAGCTGGGTGATTTGGAGTGAATATGAAGCCCACAAATTAAATTCAAAAGGAGAGAGAAAAAAAAAAAAAAAGAGTTCTAAGAAAATGTTAAACCCTTATTTTGAAACATGCAATGAGAGAAAGACAATACCAGCCCAATTCATGTTTTTGTATCAACAGTCATCAGGCAAAACAGAAATGAGGCAGAGTAGTTCTCTCCATCTTTGCTTTGTCCTAAAACACACAGGCTGCGCTGCCTCTCCCCTACAATGCAGATTCTCACCCGCTGGCACACACTAATTGGATTAAAAGTACGTATGCGAGCAATAAAGCCTCTCTCCCTCCATCCCTCTGTCTCCGCTTCGTCTTTACAGCTTTGCTTCTTGCTGTACCAATGTCCTTCGTGTCGATACAAAGCCATTCCTTCAAACCGAGAGCAAGACTAAAAGGACAGAGAGAGGTACAGTAAGAAGACGACACAGTAAGAAAGAGATGGAGAGGGGGGATATTAGAAGAGCGAAGACAGACAGAGCGATAGGTGGACACAGGAGAGAGCTGTAGGTAGAGGAGCATAAAGAGAGAACAAGACCAAAAGCTTCAGGCCATCTCTGACCTCAGCTAAAATTACCCCGCTGCTGCTTTGCTCCACTGCACCCAGCACCTATTCAGCACAGCAGGTATTATTAGCTTGTAGGCCACGATACGCCGCCTGCTAAAGGTGGTGACCTGGCGAATTTTGGACTTGTCATCTGTCAAGGCCGTAATGCTGGATGTGACAACTTATCCACTTCTTGTGAAGCATGCAAGTCATTTATTTAATAGACAGAAAACATCATGTTTTGTGACCAGATGCAGTCCAGTGAAGGATGAGGATGTTTTATTAATAACTGATAAGATGTTTGTTTGTACTAGCATGAATAATGGAAGTTGGCTTTAGTGTAGTCAATACAATCAAGCCACATTTTTTGGAGCTAAGGACCCAACTGGGCCCAAGTTGTAAAGTCTGAACCAAGTTTAAATGCAACAGAAATTCCTTAAATCTGCTTTGTGTGTGTGTGGACACTGACACGGTGTGGGAGAGGATCTCTTTCTCCAACAGCAGCTGCGTACACCTCTCACATCCTGAGTGTTGTTTGCACAAAGGTGTTCGAGTGTGTATGACTAAGTGAAAGAATTAACTTAACACAACAGAGTACAGAATATGGACAGCGTCACTATTGACCCACACCTCAGGAGCAGTCTTTCATTTAAATTTTCGCCAGTGGTGCCAGACGTGTACCGCCGTGTCTATTTGTAATTGATTACGCCATCGGTAACCTTGACCTCATGCTTCTATTAAAGCCTGACCCCTGCTGTGCTGCAGGGGCAGAGGGCATGTCTGTATATATGTGTAGACATCTCTGTATGTTTGTGTTTATGAATGTCTGAGCAGGATTGGAAGATAAAGGGCAGTTTGAAGGTTAAGACGTGGTTTTAAGGTCCAGGTGAGAATTAGGTTTGATATGAAGCATCGATGAGAGTCCTCGCAATTACAGAAAGACCGTGTTGCGTGTTTGTATGAGCAGGTCATCCAGACGTGGCCTCAGTACAATGGCTTCCACGCCTGAAGCTCTCCTCTTAGCCTCTTATTACGGTGCGTGTGAGACCGAGCTCTCTCTCTCCTGCACATACGCACACAGCACCGTGGCGTGAAATGCGTTGTGATGTCTCCTCTATGGGAAGCTGGTCTCACACTGCAGAGGAGACGCTCTCCTCCTCTGCCCCGCCAGCGCTCATTGTCCTGCTGCGGCGCACACACAAATACGCGCCGAGCTCAACGCGAACTTTCTTCCCACCCTTATGTATTCTGCTTCCCTCCGCTTGTTTGCCGTGGCTGTGAGACAGTCGGGGTTTCTTGAAGGTAATTTGCTCTTATCCTCTGACTTGCATGCAGTTAATGCACTGTGGACACTGTTTACAGTCGAGTTAACGCTTCTACATCTATGTAGTTTAAAAACCGATGGGTGTTTAATCCATCCACCAATGATTGTGTGAAACAAAGAAAAACAGCCAATCCTCGTATTCTATAACCTAAAACCATTATTTCCTTTCATAAATTGTGATCTTGTTTCGGCTGCACGGTGTGACCAAGTCCATTTAGAGGTGAAGACACGCTCCGGTAATATGACAGAGAGAGAACAATTGAAAGCTGACATCAGGTTCAGATGTGAGCTGCATTTCCAGAGACACTCTGGATTAGGCATGTTGAAATCCACTCAAATCCTCTGTAAAAATGATCAGGCTTTTTTCCCCCCGTATATTCCACAACAGAAATATAGGTCATACAGAGCCGTGCAGAGGTGGATAGTTGCCGTGTGTACGCGCACACACGTGTGCAGGAGCGTTGCGTTCACTACAAAGACGGCACACACGCACAAAAAACCCTACCACCACCACTTTACCGTCTCCCAGGGCAACAAGAGCGGAATCTAGCGAGAAGCATGTTGAGAATTAAGGAGAGATGAGGGGAGGAGAGAATGAAAGGAAGCAGAGAGAAGGCACAAGCGACGACCCGATCCACCAGGATTTATTCTGATACAGCTGCTAGAAGCAGGAAGCTATAGGGAAATCCCTGCTGTGAGAGACCTGCTGAGTGACAGGCAGACTCATCCTCACACAGGCCAAACTTAGCCAAATGTGTACCGTCACATAAAGTCATTACAGGCCATGAGTCAAGGTAACAGAGAGTTTCCATTTACAGGTTGGATGCTTTTCAGTTCAACATCAGTGGGCAAGTTTGGAGCAGGACACCGCCATCAAATGTTAAGTGTCCACACTTAAATTGCCTAAATACCATATGTTGAAACAAACTCACATCCAGCCTGAACACTTCAATTAGCTGGTCACAATAACTTACAGACTCAAACCTTTACTTCCATAAGACAATACAATCACTCTTGGGACTCCACACCTTAGCTCTTTTCACCGCCTCACTTCCTCGTGGCTTGTTTATTGGTTTCGCTAGGCTAACCTTATTCCAGTTCTCCTCTCCATTATGCAGTAGCGCATCTCCACTTTCCATCTGCCCATTCTCCGAAATTACTTTGCTGCTATTTTTCCTCATCATCTCCACTCTACGCCATCCTGTTCCCCTCAATCAAATCTGCCCCATCTTTTCTCCTCCTCCTCCTCCTCCTCCTCCTTCCCTTCTCTGCTGGTAATATTGGGTTTTGGGGAGGGAGGGGACACGGTGGCAGTGCTGGCATCTGTTCCAAGGGCTGGCATGATGCCAGCATCAGAGCATCGCTCTGACAACCAGAGTCACACTGTTGGATTTATCTCCAACCAACCTGTCAGCTGATGCTTTTTTTGTGGGTGTAGTGGGCATTGCCACTGTGCCATTCACATTGCGAAGGTGTCCACAGGGGATTTAAAAATTGAGGGAGGGGGCTAAGAGGGTGCTATAATTTTGATGAAGCGAGCCTTTAGAGAGAAGCTTCCTGCTTCCAACTCAGGTTGGAGGCTAAAGCAAGGTGGGCTAGATAGCAGGGAGGGAGAAATGGATGGAAGAGATTATGGCACAGAAAGAGGAACAACAGTGGGAAAAGGCCGAGGCTGAGCAGGAGAAGAGATCAGGAGATTGACCTTAGTGAGGAAAGCCTAAGCCCTAAGCTTACAGGTCAGCAGCGTAAGAGGAAGCACCTCCAGAAAGTAGGAACGAAAAGTCACCTTGTTGTTTTAACATTTTCACACTCTCCTCGAGCAATACTTCCACCAAATGAAGTAAACCACACCTTCCAGTGGACTAGAAGGAGAGCTCATTAAAATCTAATTCTGCTTCCATCAAGCGTTGCCCCTTAAATGTCCAATAATCCCCATCAGTCCTTCCAGTCAATGAGACGCGCTTGTAAATGTCACGGCATTCATACCAGGAACTCCCAAGACGCTCAGCGGGCCACCACCGTGCTGTGGCACGAGATGAGCGAGGGAGAGAAACACGGGTTGGCGCGTCAGTCCTGAAGATAAGCGACCAATCAATCGGCCGGTAATATGACCATTCAAACAATTAGTGCCGTGACAAATTCATAAGCTGTGATTATTCAGCTGACTGTCCATGAAATTTGCTAAATGAGTCTGAAGCAGTTTAAGCACAGGCTCATGTCACCAGTCTTTTTCTTTTTTACACATTCCCAAAAGCCACATCAGCGAGCTCCGAAGCCTTCTGCAAGAGCCAGCATTATGACACGCACTGCAACAGTATGCGCTTACTTCACATGTGACACAAAGTGTGAGGCCGTACAGTACAGCCAACATCTTGCCACCCTGACTGGTACTGACGTGATCACACTCGTAATGACATTATGAAAGGGGTCCCGCCTCAGTCGGGCAGCAGCTCTTCATGTGTCACAGTTTTGCTTAGGCAGGGAGGTTATGTAGTAATTCCCATGGCCGTGTGACCTCACCGGTGAGCCGGGATCAGAAGTTCCCGCACTGAGGCCGGCAGAGTAACAGCAAAAGGCAGATTCCAGAAGGGCCCAGAGCAAAGAGAACAGGAGCTCGTTCTCTACACGAGTTAATTCATGGAGTTAATCAGCTATCTGCAGCATGTTATCCAGTCATGTGCCAGCTCTCATTAAAGCACAGCGAACTGCATAATCGCAGTAGAAACAGACTGGCCAAATAAGCATCTATGGGCAAATGTGTGAGCAGCTCAAACAGCCTTTTGAGACATACACCGTGGCAGGTAAATGTAGGGAGCGTGAGGGGAGAGGCTCGGGGAGAAGGGTAACCGTCTCTCGGCTACTTACGACAGTTCTCCTCGTCGCTGTTGTCCGTACAATCATCATCATCATCGCATCTCCACAGGGTCGGGATGCACCGTCCGTTCTTGCACTGAAACTGCCCGGATTCGCACTCAGACCCCGTATGAGTTCCTGTGAGGTCAGCAATCAAACAACACATCAGTCAGTTCTCTGGTTCAAAGACATCTACAGCAGAAAGACTATGAAGGGATGAAGATAGAACCATGAGAGGAGTTAAAGATAAAGGGCGGTAAAGTCAATAAAATCCCTATTTGGTGTCTTTCAGAGTAAGAGCAGTGCATATTGTTGGTGCATTCATCCAGATGAGCCTGTGGTAAAACACATTACCATATTCAAGTTTAGTTTCAGTTTAGTTTACTGTGTGCGTTTTGCTGTGAGAAAATAATGCGAGACTCTAAATATAACTATAAATAGTTACGCAATACATTCGGTTCCTCTAACATCGGTCTTAAGTCATGACATTCAAGTCACTCTTTAAACCCAATATTGGTCAAATGACTTTCTGGCAGTGATGCACACAGCCTCTCCGTTACCAGCGTTGTGCTCGCAGGTCTCGTCAACATGCTTTTAGGTTTGGCAGTAGATGCGAATCACCAGACCGACTACGGGGACGTTGCGCCCACATCACCCACTGTCCTACTGTCCCGCAGCCGCTTCGGCCACTACATCAGCGCGCCGCGCTTGGACACGTGTTAGGTTGCGCGGTCGTTTTCTTCCGCATATCGTCACCTGCGGTTCACCGGCGACCTCACTCAGCGCGCGGACAAAAGTAGTCATGCAGGTGGGAGTCTCTGGTACAGCAGCGCCCGGGCAGACGCGGACAACAGGAGCCGCGACTCGGCTTTTCTCAGCGCGCTACGGTCCCCTGGAGCGTCGCCATTCGCAATGACACGCAAATACATCTCCTCGCCCGAGACAAGTGTCTTACCTTTGGCGCGATTGACCCCCATGAGTAACAAATGCAGCAGCACAAGCTTTCCGACTTCTGCCCACATCTTTAGATCCCGGGAGCTTCCGGAGGTGCCGGCTGTGATCGTGCGAGTGAAAAGCCCACTGAAAGGATCCCCAGCCTCTCACACTGGCTCTGCGCGCTCCGCTCTCCGCCTCCGCTCCTCAGTGAATGAGTGCGCGATCAGCCCGGCTCGCTGCTTTCTCTCACTGCGCCTCGCCTGCGTGTCGCCTCAGTGACGCGGATGGGCGGGATAGCGAGAGGAGGACGGCGGTGCCGGCAGTTCACGTAGTAGGTAGAAGAACTACTAACGCGCCGAGGGGCTTGTTTGAGAGCCGCGGGAGGCGCAGCCTGGGGAAAAAGCTGAGTCATGCTTCCTATGGTACAGGAGGGCAAAGACACAGATGCTACAATGAGACTGACACGCAACTGAATATGTTACAATGTCCTAAAAAAGGAACGTGTATAAATTACTACCGTAGGTATTTGTAGTTTTGGGGAGGAGTTTATTTAGTGCCTGACAGAAAAGCACCAGAAATACTCCTGCATGTAACCAACACAAAGCTGGAGCTGAAGCTTCATCATCTTTAAGGATGAATGTGTTTTACTCATTTATTTAATGCTGGAGTAAGTGCAATTAACTGGGATGAGCACCAGATGATATTTAATACAGGATAATATGAACAATGGTCGTGGCCTGACCATGCATGCAAATACTTTATCTTCTGTGTAACCACACGGTACCAAATAAAGTTTCAGTTGAATTTTGCATTCCCCGTTTTGCTATTCCACCTGCATTCTCTCCTTTTACATCCATCTCCTTTTAGACCCGGCATATAATATGTTACATACGTTTTATTTTAAGGTCAGTAGCATTAGGATCACGCTTAAACCAATCATCACCAGTAAGGTCCAGCATCATTTCTGTCATCTGTTGCTATTGGAAACAATGTAAATAATAAGCTGCATTGCATTACCTCAAGCTGAGGTGGTTTCTTTTTACACCTTAATGTATAAAGTTAATGTATGTATTCTATATAAGGGCTATTAAACAATTCAGTAACTATAACATTAATTTGATCTGTTAAAATGAAAGCCTGTGAGTATTGTGCCGACCCCTGGGTTTGGACCGACATAATCTACGAGCTAGCTGGCTAAATGGTAAAGCTAAGCTAATGCTAAATCTCTAGTCAAGTTAAGGGAGTGCTCGTGCCCCGGACGCTCCACATCCCCAAGTGTCTTGTGCTTCAGAGCAGCCAGCAGAGTGAGAGTTCATTCTGTCTGCTCCACACACGCAGACCCGTTATTTGCTTTTGATCCCACAAACCAGGCCAGACACCGGGAGCCTCCCACACCCGGCACTTACCCTCATGGTGCCAGCCAGAAACCCTCCCCTCCACACACACACACACATACACAACAACACAACACACAGTAAATAGAGTCTCAGACTAGAATAATGATAACCTTACAGGATGACTACCAATGGCCATCATCATTTATTTAAACATAGATTTCTTTTACAGATTTTTACTATATTGCCAAAAGTATTCGCTCACCCATCCAAATAATGGGAACCATGATTATATCCTATGGATTAGGGATGGGATGTCACTAAGTTCATATGTGAGTCAGGGCAGGTGAGCAAATACTTTTAGCAATATAGTGTATTAGTTTATGCCATGGTGTGTGTGGGCTAAAGTGCTGTTTCCCGTGGCACAGCTAGAGCCGCCACTGTGTGCATGTGTGTACGTCATCTCGTTTGTCCATCCGTCAAGCCCAGAGGACATCACCGTGTGTTGTACCTGCAGCAGGAACAAGTAGGATGAACTGGAGCAGAAGCTTATGCAAGTTTTCCATCCAGACCCAGTAGAAAGCCGCCAGTAGCTATATGCCAAAAACAAGCTAAAATAAAAATCCCAGTTGCATAGATTTAACTTATTGCCATACCTTTTTAATAACTGCATCAAAGTAGCGGCTGATATTTCCTTCATATTTGAACAGCTTTTTAGCTTGTTCCAGCAAAGCATCTGTATCTGTATTCTGATAGAGCTGGTATTACTGCCTGCAATAAAGGTATAAGACAGACACAAAGTAAATGCAAATTGTAGCTTTTTGTCTTCTGTAGATAAACGATGAGCCACTGGTTGTGAAAGCTGGATCTGGGCAAGGCCGGACCGGACGATATAAATCAACAGTGCAGCAGCTACTGAGACTCATTAGCTGGAAGACCGGCTATAACACGAGCAAAATGTATTGAAACTGAATTTGTCCAAGCAAAGACATAAAGACAAATAAAGCCACATCATTCTGCTTGTGCAGCCTGGGATACTTGAGGTGTACATGTCTGCTGGATCAGTTGAATAAAGTGATTACGCGTCAGCTCTGTGTTTACACACAGAAGTTCAGAAAAACAAAAATGTGACAGATTTTGCTGAATTAATCAGTGAGGAAACAATAACCTCAGCACTTCCACAAAACACAGAGAAATAGCATCTGGTTCCGTGTGTGGTGAAGCAGAGTAGCAGGCCGTAACGTTGCAGTACCATACAGTCATCGCGTCCCTGCTCTCACATTCAGCCGTTTCTGATTTTTACCCCTTGAGGTTAGTGCTGAAATTGTGTTCATCTTTCATCCTTGCACTCACAGCTGGAGTTAACCCTTGCATCCATCTATGCTGCAGGGCAGCGAGGGAGTCTGCCTGAGACCTTCAGACCTTTAAGTTGATTACCTACCTCTTCTGCCTCTCTCTCTCCTTGCGCCCTGTGTTTTTAATCTTCCTCCTTTTAATCTATACGTCTATTTTCTCTTTCTTGCTCTTCTTCCACCATCATCCTGCCTGTCTGTCTCTCTCTCTCTGGCTGTAGACGGATAGTGCTGTGGAAAGAACGCAACAGAGCCGACAGTCAGAAAGTCTTTCCTGCAAAGAATCACTGTATGCATGTGGCACGGTACTGAATTCAGGACATCATCCGCTTTCCTGTCACAGCTTGTGACCCAAAAACCAGGAGTGTGGTCCGGTCGATAGCTGGCTAGGTGCCCGCTGCAGGCAGAGATGCAGTGGATGAGATATGGACATCATGGCCTCATCAGGCACCATGGCAGCAGAGAAAGGGCAAGGTTCAGAAGCTTACTGTCAGATGTTCCCTATTACAGATGATTCACAAATGATCATGAACTATTGCAATTTTAATGCAAATCCTTTGACACAAAGTTCAGATGAGTGCTGTCAATTTCTTGAACAAACACAAACCCAAGCACGCAACCACCGTACTGTACCGTACAAGCGCTTAAATCACCTTGACCCTTTGCCCTCCCATCTTTGCCACTATATATTTTTTAAATTGTTATTGTATCCAAAACTGTCTTTTAATATTGTAAGTCTTTA
Organism: Macropodus opercularis; assembly: GCA_030770545.1. Classification (NCBI taxonomy): domain Eukaryota; kingdom Metazoa; phylum Chordata; class Actinopteri; order Anabantiformes; family Osphronemidae; genus Macropodus; species Macropodus opercularis. Next base: position 8,292,658 of record CM061092.1, read on the forward strand.
AGTGAAAGTGTTTTCTTGACCTTGAGAACAGATGTTATCACAACACCATGACCATTCTGGATTTCTTTATAGCACGTGTTCATCCTCAGTTGTCAGCCTCTTCTCAGACAAGGCTTCAGCTCATATGAAAATGTCACAGTCTTATTTCATGGGGGTTCACGCCATTTGTTTTGAATCAGATCACAGCCATCTCCTAACATGTGATTTAATCCTTGTTCACACTTGATTTGTATGCCCAGGCAGCGAAAAGTATGGGTCAGGCTGCCGGGACGAGTATTTTCACACATCGAGAGCAGTCAGGCCACAGCTGGAGCTGTCAAAACGAGTGTTTCAATCAAATCCAGACAGATCAGAGTAACTGAGGAGGAAAATGAGAAGCTGCGCTAAGGACAGAATCTCCGGGAAAGATCTGTGCCACGTTTGGGTCTTACCCAAAGGTTCTGTTTCTTGCCAAAGAGCCTAATGGTTCATACATGAACGAGCTTGAATGAGCGCTGCCACCAAAAGCATTTATTCTCTGGCAGTGTGATGTCTCCTAATAAAAATGCCAGAATATTTTCTTGTTACTTTGTCTGCAAAGTAGCCAAGTGCAGTAAGTAGCAAAGATTTCCAAGCTGTGTTTTTATTTTGAAAGACTTAAATGAAAGTGCCTAAGATGCTGTAGATCTATAGATCGGTTTCTCCGTCCTTCACCTGTACGCCTGACAGACCATCTCCCACATCAAATGTGGTCTAGCTTTAGAGGGGTATTATCACAGTGACACTGCAACTCATATCTTACTGCATAAACCCCCATACATAATTCAAAGGCAGACATTTTTCTCATGCTCTAGTAATCTGGTTAAATAATTTGGGATTACATTGCCTCAGCTGCACACCAGTAAGGGGATCAGCGCTCTGCCCATGAAATGCCCTCTGTTGTGAGGTACAAAGGGCATCTCAGTTGCCCATGTATTTGCAGTCTGGATAATCTCCCGCTGGCTTTAGCACCAAACACAGGCTTGGTTTCATATCTGGGAGGCTTTGTTAACAGCTAATAGGGCTGTTTACTCCACCCCCGAGGCTGAGCTGTGACTTTGACTTAGACAATTTAATCAGAGGTAATCATGCTGCGATGCAAACGCACAGGTTGGCCAGTAAAGGGAAAGCCTGTGAATTCTTTGGCTCTTAATTTGTGGTACCAAAAAATTACAACAAACTATAATTTTATATTTACGAAGCCTTTTTATGAGGCGTAATGCGATTCAGGAATTTAAAAATGGCTGATAAAATAAGAAAGAATAGGGCCCATTCTTCTTGTCTGAAGCACCTTAGCCAATCTCACTCTCAGACTCTCGGCTGGTTGAATTAAATATGGACCGCTTCCCTTCTCCCCATTGTCCATCTGCCAGATGCCTCCGTGTGCCGGGTTTAGTCCTTTTCCTCGGCTGCCATCAGTATTCCTCCAACATAACCTGCTGCATCAGGTCCCAACCTACACATTGGAGCAAGGGAGTGAGCAGCCTTGCTTATTCAGATCCGACTCTCTGGTGGGAGAAGATAGAGGGAGGCAAAAAGGAGAGAAGGAACCAATCAACCAAGGGACGACAGACAGGAAAAGAAAGAGAGAAAAGGCACAGAACAGGGAGACAGTAGACAGAGGTGAAGGTAAAAGAAGACAAAGCAGCCACAAAGGGCAGGCCCAACCTGCCCTCTTTCCTCTAAGGCCCAAGTCCCATGATCCCCTGGGAGAAGAGAGATGTGGATGAAGAGGGAGGTGAAAGGAGAGGTCAGATCATTAGGCAGGCAGGCAAGTGAAGGGCCACAGCAGGAGGTATTCTGGAAGCAGTGAGCCAGAGACGAGAGGAGAGGAGACAAGTCAAAAGTTCTCACAGCTTACCGGGCTCACAGGCTTACCAAAAATTGATTTGCGCGTCCTCGTGTCATGTCTAACAGGACTTTAGCGTTCTAATCTTAGATGTACAACAGTATGATTAGGGGACGAAAACATCTGGGGTAGCAATCAGCTGGCCCAGCCACGTTTAACCAGAAAGGAATAAATAACACAATCCACACCACCCATGTTGTTTGTATCGTAGATCTCCTTCAGTTCAAATTCACCTGTACTACAATCAACAAAATTGCAGTTTCCACAAAGCAGTTTATTCATTTATTTATTTATATTATATTTACGTAAGACTTTCAGCTTTAGTTGAATCCCCAGGCAGCTTTTATGAAACTCACGCATGTATATAAACTAGACTTCTTTCGCACTGAACCTTGCTCGGTCAGCACTGCTGACTCACTCTCATCTCTGCTACTATTTCTCCTGGGGCTGATAATATCATATCATAATATATATCAGTACAAAATGAGAATCTGTCTATCTAAATGCAAATCATTAAAAGTATTTCCAATTATCTTCACATTACACTTTTCTGCTTTTCCTCCAAATAGGTATATTTATGTGTAATTTCTTCTTCAGCATGTACTTTTTCTACTGCATGTTTCGCTAAAAGCAGCTTTACCGATGTTCTAGTTGCTCTAATAATCAACATATCACCACCTTCTCACACAAACATCCACGACAAAGAGACACTGTAACAACACATTAGGAAACGAGCAACACACGATCATGAGAATAGAAACTGTCCAGTATCACAAACACTTTTTCTCACACGCTGATTCCCGTGAGACATCCTCCCTTGTTTGCTTTAGAACAAGGTAAAGGAGGTGAGCATGTAGTGGAGGTCAGATGTCGTGACACCATGTGGGTACAATGTGTTCTGGACCAAGCACGTCCAATTATTTGCTTTTCACCAGGGATTTAACTGGAGCGCAGCTACAATGTTAATGAAGTGTGATGGAAAGTAGGCTTTAGGGACAACCTGGCTTGTGATCAGACAAGCATTTAAATGGAATTAAGAACAAGGGGATGAAGAAAGAAAATTGAGATGAGGCCTAATCCTTCTGTTCAAGTTGTAAACAGCACCAGTAGGACAGCAGGAAGGAATTGTTTACTTTCCCTCTACAGAACACTAAACAAAGAAACAGTTGGGGGGTAGAAATGAATCTCTGCGTACTTTTGATATCATGTAATTGAACTATTACTTTTCGTTTACTATTATCTTAAAGTCCATACGAGTCCATCGCTCTGACTTTAGCGCCGACTAAACTACAACTTGAATAAAGAAGACATGTAATTTTCATTCCAGGCATTTTGTGTGAATATGTTTGTAAAATTGCCCTTTTCAGGTCTGAGATTGTTGCCCTCAGTGTTTGGGCTGAATGTTGAGAGAGTGGTCTGAATCGGTTCTACACTGTTAAGCAGTGAAGGGAAAGAAAAGGATGATTAATGTAGATCTGGACCGAGAAACGAAATCACAGACGGCCTCTAGTCAAACGCGTGCTAGTGCTGCTGACTCAGCTGCCCATATAAAAATGAGTGATGTCACTTATCAGAGTTTAGCAGGTTCATGTGTGTGTGTGCTATGAGCCAGACAAGATGGCTATAGATCCATGAAGGCTTTGTGAACGTGTGCAGACCTGTTTATGTTCAGCATGTGGAAAGTGAGACGTGAGTATTCGTAGTTCGTAGAAGATTAAAGTACAGTTCCATCATATTGACGTTGGAGAAAGAGGAACTGAGAAAAATCATAGAGCAAAGAAACGCTGACAGCCCACACAGGGTTTTGCTATACTCTTGTAGCGATATCGCTCACAAACAACCTCCCTGGGGGATTAAACATAAGGACTTAGACAGCTAGAACGGGCTCTGGTCTGTTCTTCTGCCGATTCCCTCCTGTGCTCTATGATAGGGGTCAGCTTAGACCACCATGTGCTGGCACCACGGTCCCTAAGCCCAACAAGAGGCGATTAAAATAGGTCAAGTGAGGCTTTGGTAAGATGGCTTTTGTCAACCCTTAAACCCTGTCTGAATACCTTAAAGAAAGGAGATGGTGGGAAAAGAATGCGATAAACATCCACTTCCTTCAGTCACTAGACTTCTCTTCGTTTTTGTTTTTGGATGTGCACAGGACACAAAAGAAGAGAAAATAAATCTTACACAGGTGTTCCATCATATTTTGTTTTAGAAACACAAGAGCATGTTTTGTGATGCTAACAGTAACAATTACACTGGCTTCACTCTGCATTAACAATAATCTGGTTTCATTTTGAGAGCTCCAGGCCACACAACTCCACAGCACGTCAGCCGCTAAACAAAACTGTCTCAGTCCAAACACAACCAGCACCATATGCCCTGCTTACTTAAACTAACGGTCTGGAGCCAGAAATGGGTCAGAGAGGCAGATTCCTCCTGGGTCGTCCACATGACAGCAGAACCATTTGTTTCATTACATTGGTTCCCTGAATGACTGAGTAACAGATAACGCTTCTCTTGGTTTGAGAAAAATCTGACCATATGGTGTTTGCACTGTGCAGAGAAGCCACAAACACACAGAGTATAGCAGGATGCAGGCAAAGCTGCTGCTGTACCTGCTTGTACTTCCCATAATAAACAAATTGTAATATTAATTACATTCATGAAGTCAGTATGAGCCTTGTTCCCTTCAACAGCGCTTCATTATTGACATCATTCAGAACAGCTGCGGGACTAATAAACATTTTATCCCAGTCTAATAGAACCAAACATTAATACAGTGGAAATGCTGTGTGAAAGAATCCAAAGATTACTTGTTAAAATGGTATAAAGACGAACAGTGTTACAGCTTAACCCTGTGATCCTGAACCAAGGCTTTGTAGCGATGTTTAGCCAGGTTACCTCAGCATGTTGACACTGTTAAAATTGGTCCTTCTCCTCTGTGTGAGAGGCTTCGCCCTCCTCACCCCCATTATCATTTCAACATCGCACCAGATTGCAGTAGGACAGCTACTCCCAACCTGTGCACCCAAAGGTCACCACCATCCAAATCCTTACTTATTTATGGAAAGTAGATTCGTTTGGGGTTTGGGGTATTCATGCAAGTATATTTATCATCAGTCTATCACAACCCAATAACCTGCCCTCAGACATATTTACCGTTTTTGGATTTTCATTTTGACTGAGGATTGAAGCTGTGTTTTGCCATCATACTGGAACAGCTCACAGAGCATCAAAGAGGTGTTTACACAGATTAATAGAAAGACTGTGACAGTTTCAGGGGCTCTGCTGAGTGACAAGACAACAGAAAGGAAGAAAGAGCAAACGGACGAGAGTGAGACTGCACAGCTGGTGGGCACAAGCTGGCCTCTTCTTTTACACCAGACTCATGCTTGCACTGAATTCATTTAGTCCATTCAGCGCAAATAAAAATGTGTTACTGCATAATTCAGAGGGCATGAACTACTTGGGATGATGTCTACATTAGAAGTGAATACGCACATTTTCCACCTATTCCAACTCTTTTTTTAAACACGTAACATTGAAATAGACAGTTTCATTGAAGTGTATTTGCACACACAATACGCACTGTACAACAGCTTCACAGCAAATCATGCATAATGTGTGAATGGTAATGGGGACGTTGCTTGGCCGTAAAGCGCTGGAATGTACCGGTGGCTCTGTCTCCTGTCTCCCCCTCTGTCCGTCTGTATATCTCACTCTCAGTAATGACTATGATTACTAACCTGCCAGACAACTGTAACGACATCCATCAGGCTTAACTCGTGCTGAAAGTCAGACGAGACAGATAGACAAGAATTATGCGCAGCAGCGCATATGAGCACACACACGCTGTCTCACGCGCACAAGGAAATACATACACACACTGACAGCATCCACCACATCACAGTGCTCCCTGTCCTCCTCCAGCTCCCCCTAAAACCCTCCTGTTCATGCAGAGTAGGCACCGCTTCCAAATGATGTCACTCACAGTTTCAGCCAACTCTTCCCATGTCACTACTAAATCCCACTTGACAGAGGCTTTGTCTTTATTTTGCAGCTCACCAGTAAATAGACAGTGTGTGTGTTTGTGTGTTTGAAAGAGAGAGAGAAAGAAGGAAAAACTGAGTTTAACGGGTGCACAAAGATTTCTGAAAACATTTCCGTCAACTTGTTTTGCCCCAAATTGAGATCAACCCAACAACAATCAGGCAGCCAACGCCACAATTGTCTAATTTCCAAAACCAGCACCAGGCCTTTGAACTGTTGATGCTGCGCCTTCTCCTCAAATAAGCCTCACAAGTGTAATTGTTAATTATTTGTTTAATTATTTAATTTTTGTTTGAGAACTCAAACGAATGAATTTTGTGTAATGCGAGTTTGTTTCTGCCTAACCGTGGCAGGATCATCCCATCTGAAGACTTGGTACTGAATAGAACTATAAATAGCAACATCATGTTAAAATCTCACTCTTGGTCTACTGCACAGATGCCACATGTGTCTGCATGGGTATCTCTCCTGAGTGTGATGCAAATGACTGAAGTGGGGCAATGTTTCCACTGGTGTAAACATTACTCTTACTGTACTGTAGTTGTGCATGTTGATGACTGGCTGTACATAGAGAAACAGACAAGACACAAAAGCTGGTAGCCTGCTCCAGTACGAAGTGCATTTATACAATGAGGAAAAAGTTGTGTCAAAGCGCAGAATAGTTGAAAAGGAGTGAAGGGCATAAAGGTATTATCTTAAGACATCATTTCAAAAAGATCATTTCTAAGCATCTTACATTTCATCTCAATTACCACTGGCTAATAGTTAATATAATGCTAATCTCTCACGTTTCCATAGAGAAATGAGAAATGATGTCCTGTATGAGACAATGCAGTAAATGCTATACATCACTAAAACGTGCAAAGAAACGTGTTTTTGTTGGCTCAGTACTATAGTGTGTGTTGAGACATTAGTGTGTTGTATTACACTGTATTATATGATTATATCACTTAATAATTTACAATATCAAATAATTAAACTAAGAAGATATTAGCAAGGACTATAGACAGATGTCCCAGTGGCTTCATGTTTTATTTCAACATCTGCAATTTGTAATGAGACCTCACAAAAATATCAGGTAGGATATCATGGGAAAATAATACCATGGGCTTTTCACATGAATGACAAAGCAGCATTTAATCTGTCTCTGTCACACTTTGCTTTGGCCTCAACATGCTTGAGCTGAGCCAAATAAAGCTGCATCATGGCCCAGTTATAGTAGCTTGTGCTTCATATTACAGCACACTCTGCTTTGGTGGTTGTTTAGACCTTTTTACTCAATGGGCTGCTTGGTCCATAAAGATGTTTCAGGGTCTGACATTGAAGGAGTTTATCAAATTGGAAGTGAATCACCCACTATGAAAAAAAGAAGGAAGGGGAGAAAAAGGACAAAGAACAAAGGGAGAGCGGTATGGGAAGAGTAAGGCCAGGTAAAAAAGGCTTGGGCCTTTATTCTGGTACCTGAACACTGGCTGTGCATTGATTGGAGGCCTGCTGAGCTACATGGTCATGGGATAGCATAAAGTTGCCATGGGAAACCAGAGCACATCTGTTAAGGAGACAGAGACGAGCAGAGGTGAGGGCAAAGAGAGAAAAAGCAGAGAGTGACAGACAGCTATCCATGGCCTGAGTCATCTGTTTAGAGCCTAAGCAACATTCTGGGGCTTGGCTCCGTGGCTACTTACTAAGCCCTCACGCCTCTGGGATGGTGGGAAAGAAGAGGTGACGTGTGGAGTCAGAGATCAATCTGTGTTTAAATTCACCCCATAGCACGTGCAATTGCTGAAACATTCTTAATATGTGCGTATCGTAAACCATGTGTTCAATTTTTCAGTTTAAATGTCTCACTCTGTGTATCGGTCCGATGAGGGTGGGGGGCACTAAACTGGCTCAAGTCTTCCATACAGATAGAGATGAGCGACGGGATTTAGCTCTGAGCCCAGGCACCGATCCAGACATCCAGCCCCAATCCTACTGCTACACCAGCCCCAGAAGAGGAGCTTAATAATGTGACATTGGATTCAGTCTGCTTTTATTTATTTTTAGCCTCACTATCTGATCTGTCCTGCGGTAGATGTTGTTAGGGTTGTGATGTGAAGTGGAATAATTGAAGAAATTGTCCACATGCAATTATGAATTAATAACTTCGGGTAGAGCAGTGACATAAGCTACCGTTCAATGTTCTTACAGGTTTTAAAATTGAGAATGTTTTCTAAATAAACTAAACTGTAAATGACATGTTTAAATACATGAATCATGTCCCCAGTTAGGAGAATTTAAATAATTACATACAGTTACAGCTGCTTCAGACACGCTTGCTTCATTTTGCAACAGGTGGTGGCATTTCTGATATTGACAACTAAACAAAAGTGTAATGCAGTCATAGCACCGCATACCTAAATGTACGAAAAGAAAGTAAGCAGATGTGATTAACTACCCACAGAACCACAAAGTCTGCTTTGGCTGACACAGTGTAGATATTTACATCTATTTACTGGATGTAAATATGGAATGTAGACTGTGTTTCAGGGAGAGTTTTGTATTTACGTTTTACATTTTCTGTTTCCTGAAGTGTACAGATGCATTAAATATGAGAATCTTATATTAAAAGTGTCTGACCAGCTTGTCTTTGAGGCTTGATGTCCATTCTGATTAAAAATCATCAAAAGCCTGATATAAATGTCAGAATGAAAGTTAATAATCTATTAACTCTCCTCTGAGTGGAAACTAAATTTGTTGTGAAAGAAGCACAGTTTCCACTGGATTAGAAATTTCATCAACATATTAAGTCATATTGCAGAAACGGCCTCTTACTTCCCGAACATGTGACTTAAGACACAGAATCTGTTCAGTTAGTTTTGAAGATTTAGTTTTTAAACACAATTCATTTTAAGAGTTGAACTACTTGAACACGACGTAGCTACACTCGTAGTGTTTGGGGTTTGGAGCCTGTACTTGCTCTTATATTCATATTTACAGTAAAACATACAGCAAACATAAACAGCTTCCTATGTTTAAACAACAACATTTACGCAACATTTAGAGACAACAAAACTTTTGATGAAAGCTTTGATGAAATTAGGGAAACAAAGCAAAGCAAACCCGTAAAAACCCTAATCTTCCTTATAAAAACATATTCACAGGACAGTGGAAGCTGTTCAGCCTTCACTTCCTTTTTCATCAGAAACACATCTGACAAGATCCATCAGAATGTGATTCACGAAAAAGAGAAAGAGAATGAACACTGAAAAGAAGTGAGAATATTTAGACGGAACCACAGAATGAGAACAGAAAACAAAAAAACGGAAGATCTATAGTAAAAAAATATATAATAGAAGGCAGAAAAAGGAAGAGATGAGAAGATATGCGCAGTCATTACAGGGTCCAAAATGCTGTAAAACTCCCCAATTATGCCAACAGCAGACAGCAGAAATGTGTGAGCGTGTGAGACAGAGAAAGTGAGAATTTATTTGAAAAAAATTGAAGCAAATAAGTGAGAACAGACGGATAGAAGGACTGAGATTGGAACAGAAAGATGAATCTGATAAATTAGCATTCCACAAATCCTAACAGGGAGAAAACTGTGCAGAGAAACAAGTTTTCAAGAAACAATTAACTCCCCAAGCCACCAGCCGCAGTCTAAAGGTTATCTTTCCCATCATGATTGCATTCTTTCTTCCTCCTGCCGCTAAAATCTAGATAGAGAAGCACAAATTAGTTCATCTTCCAGCACCCATCCTTCACTCCATCTCTGTCCATTAGATTTGATGGTGATGTGAAATGAGATGGGAAATAGCCAGGTGAAATTTCTTAAAGGCGATGAATTTAGACGATATCCAATCTTTATGTGAAAATAAGAGCTCGGGAAATGGAACAGCCGCCAAATCACTCGAGCCCTGCCAAAACCTTCATCACTCTAGTGTCAACTTTTCAAGCCTTCTGAGAATATGTTGGGGTTTTTTTGGCAACAGACAATTATTCTTTAACAACATTTGTCTTAAAATAATTTTTAACAAAAAATTTGAAGAGTTCGAAAGACAGGAAACATACCATTAATATAACTGAGCAACATGCACACACACACACACACACACACACACACACACACACACACACACACACACACACACACCTTCCCACAGCAACCATCTGTCCCTGTCTTATCCTTCCGTCCCTTGTGTTTTGTTACAGACTGAGGCACCTCTATATGTATATATATAAGACTTGACTAAAAATCTCTGTCACAAAAGATTTTTTTCAAAAATTCACAAATTTTAGAATTAGAAGCCTTTTTCTGTCTTTAAACATTTTGGGAGAGTTTAATGACTTGATGATGATGATCTATGACATTGTCGCATAACGTCCATATGCTAAATATAAAGACTCTACGAATCTTGGCTCAGTGAAGTAGTGAAACTGCAGCAGCGTAGGTTTGTGATAATACAGTGCATATCGTCCCCACCGTGGACTAATGCTGCTCTAGTGGCATTTCTTGGTTTTTCTGTGAAATGCATACACAGTAAAAACTGTTCATGCATGGATTCATCTAACCTACATACTGTAGCACCATTATTATATACAAGGACATTTAGCTCATCGAATGCTCCTATAAAAAGCAGGGTGAAGGCGATCCAGTAAAACAGTCTATGTAACAGCAGCAATTAACTCACAGACAGTGTTGTGTTTTACTTCTAAACCAAGTCTCTGTTGCTGCAGAGAAATACAATGTATAAAGTAAGTGGAGTGACAGAATGAAAAAACAAACACTGAGTGTGAACCCAGACACAATTTAAGGAAAGTAGAGAACAAAGGTGGCTCTAGGACAGAAATAAAAATGACACCACAGGGAACTGAAAGGGGAGCTTAGAGAAGACAAGCCCCGGAGATGCTGTAATTGGACAAGGTGCTGGTCAAAGAGAGAATCACACTGACGCTGTGACAACCAGGCGCTGGGACTCACTGACAGACATGTGAAAGCACAGCATGAACAAACACACACCTACGTTCCACTGCACAGACGGTATTACCCAGTATGCAGGGCCTGACACGTGGACAGTGTTAAAAGTGAAGGCCCTGAACACCACACTCCAGTCTGAATCACCGACTCACCTGGAGGACACTCCTCTAAACAAGCTACAGCTTTCACCTTGAACTTAGCATCTGCTTTCATCTGCATTTAATCGCTTTTCCATACACATTACTGTATGTATGAACTTCATTTGTTTTGGAGGGAAAACTATTTGCACAGCTTCTGCAAAGCTTTTAAGTGTGTCATAACTGAATGAGCAACCAGTGTCAACATTTCAGGAAACTACAAAGGGAAAAGTGTTAACATTCGACATTTACACGTCGAGTCCATCGCCTTCAAATTTCAGGTACGACCACATCCAAAATAGCAAACACAGGGATCTACTCCGGTAGACTCTTGTTCTCTTGTTTCTTCTGGAAGTAAAACACATTCTCACTTCACTCTCCTTTGAGAAAGTGTCTGAAGTCTCATTTCCACTCACACACATACAAAAATACACCCAGGAGTAACACTGGCACATCTAAACACACAGCCTCTAACAATGCTACTGTACACAGCCGCCGGCAGACACTCGCAGCGCAGGCATGAGAGAAACAAAGAGCTCCTCGATGAAAACTTCTTCGTCTGCCACTGCCACGATGTCCAGGTCCAGAAAGTTTATTTGAGCTTAAGCCCAGGCCAAATTCCAAGATTTCATATGAGCAGCCATTTTAATATTGTAAAGAAAAGTGAACCTGCAAAGTTTGGTAAAGCTGACATCCAACCTTCAAATGTAAGTTGGTTAATCTATTTTTAACCAAGTAGGTTTAGATAAAACTCTGCAAGAGCAAATACATTTATTACAAAACACAACACTAGAATAATTTCACAACTCCCCCGAGCATCTGTCATGGGTAATGTTGGAGTTGTCGTGCTTGCTACTGCAAGGTTCAGGCAGTCCGTCAGTTTGCAGACACTGACCATATCTCAGGCCCTATGTGACTCCTCATTGTCAATGTTACAGACTGATGGGTGGGCTTTTGAAAAGCCAGATCAATGAGGGGGGGCATATGCACTGAGCTCTCACCTTTTAACCCTGCCACAGCACAATGAAAGTATACTACTCAAGAAGGGAGAGAAGCTACACAGGGTGAGATAGAGGCCCAGCTATATGAAAGGCCTGATGAGAGGGAATGACATGTAGCATATAAATAAAGAAGACCTTATTCCCCCACTCATCTGCCAGCACAAACACTCCCTCCATCCATCACTCAACCGGTGCACAGACGGCACCGAGATGATGCTGCGATGTCGACACCTCTCAAAGATGAATGATAGCAGAATGAAAAAGCAGCAGGAAAAAAGAGCAGGCAGCAGACGGAGATGATGAAACAGTAAGTGACTACCAACACACAGCAGCACGTCATAGGGAACAGTCGAGCGCCACTGCAAACATCCTGATTTGTGTTCAGCGTTAGCTTAGCATGTCTAACATCTATTAACTAGCTCAATATACAAATTGAAGCTAAGGCTGCTGGGAATTTTATAGGTTTTTCACAAATGAAAGGCTTAGGGAATAACATAGGTTCCAATAATCCTCCAGGGAATTCAACATCACCGTGATGGTGAGCCGTTAAGACTTCGGGTAGATATTTGAGTACAGCCCAGTGTGTTGACCTGACCGTGCAACCCAGAAAGGCTCATCAGCAAGGCCAGACAATATGGCTGATAAAAGCCAGCAAAACATGAAGGTCACATTTAAACGTGGTAAAGGTTGATCTACCTGTCTTTGTAAACGTGCACACATTAGACAGCTACTGTAGGTGGAGGTTCGCTGACTGAAATCCCCAGGGCTCTCTTTTCTCTACCACAGAGGTACTTCACCGTCACAAACGGAGGTTTTAATCATACCCTATCCTGACAAGGAGAAAAACAGGTGGCAACCCAAATCATTTCTGAGGAGCACTTACAAGCATCCTGTATTCATGGAATAAAGATTTTAATCCTTATTATAGTAAATCAACATTGAAGAGGCTGGCTGTGCTTAATTAAGGAGTCTGTGTTGGAAGAAAAAAACATTAATTGACATCCTCCAGAGTGTTTTGTCTATCTCTCAGTAGAAACTAATCAACATAAACTGCAGAAAACCACGTAAACAGCTGCCAGAATATCACGAGAGTTCATTCACAATTGTGCATGGCTGTCTGCTAATGAAGGAACGCTCGTGAATGAAAATATGTACAGTTTCAGCTTTGAATTAGACACTGAGCTCTGTGTATTTCAATTTGAGCGTATTGCATGTGGAATGAAGCTGAGAAAAACGTCCATTAGTAGACAGAGAGAGAAGAAGCACAGGCAGCGAGGATGGGAAACAGTAGAAAAGAGATGATCTCATCTTAATGGGGGTGAGTCATTTTTCTCCCCCTTAGCATTAACACATCCACCCAGTCACAATAAGTGACTGTCAACAGAGCCCGTACAATACAAGTCTATTTTGATTATTAACAAATCCTTCCCCATGGCCTATAGAAGGCCTGACTGGTGCAAAAGGTCACGACCCTATGAGTGGAGCACTCAGCAGTTTTTACATAGTGATGTTAGTTTAGACTAACAGGGCTTGGAAAATAGGTCACAGGTTGTTCCCTGTTCTGTACACACCATACAGCGCTGCACCGCCTCAGTGTAAAGACAAAATGAAGCTAAAGACTGCATTTCAGACAAGGCTGATTTACGATGCCTTCAGGCGGTGGACTGACCCCGTGACTCCCTTGGCTATCTTGTTAAAGCGTCATTTCACTCCTTGCTCAATGAGATTACATACTCATTTTACAAATTATGCCGACATCAGATGACCCAGTCATTTGAATATACAGCACGTCACTTCTGTAACCACTGTCATTGCTACAGTTTGTCACCTTGGATTTCCACCAAATGCAGCTGGGTTATCATGTGGGTCAAGAAGGTTACAATATTATTAAGAGGGTATTGCTTAAATATAGATGTATTCTTCTTTGAAAGCAGTAATATTGGTTTAAATATTGCAGTTACAAGTGAAGTGGTTCAGCCTCTATTCTTGTTTAGCTTTAGATTAGCAACAGGAAAACAATCTCCCTGTCTTTGTGCTCAGTGTTGTTTGAAAAATACCTTTGCTGTACAGAAGTCTGAGAATTTCCTATATTCATCATAAATTCTTTACTGAAATTCACATGTCTAGAATCTCAGAAGCTGTTTGTTAACGTAGCAACAGAGAAATTGGCTGCGTGCAAACCAAGTGTGAACAGCTCACACACAGACATGACATATCACCACATAATAACACTAGGGCGGAGGTGTTTCTACATACAGAATATGCATCGCTTCAGTCACTGCGTCACAAACATTCGCTGCTCATCATGTCAGTGTCTGTGCATAGGTTGGACAGCTGGTGCTTGGGTTTATGAAGGCAGCAGGACAGCTAGGTTGTTTTTACAAGGCTAATCCTCTGAAAGATTACACAGCAGTTTGAAGGATAATTTTAACAGGAGATGGATTACATGTCGAAACAAACCCTATCAGTTAGCATTGTCTAATGCCCGCTAAATCTCAGAGGACAGAGGGGAAATTAATTTCAGATGACCTATTTGGTTTACATCTGTGCACAGACCACAGGGCTGCGCAGTAGCGTGGGATTGGCCGGGATGGATAGAAACCCTTGGGCAATACACATCTGTATGAAACTGCTTGAAAGAGAAATGTTGATCAAGTGGTTTGCATGATGGGCCTGCAGATTGAGAATATGCACAGTGCACACACACACATATGCACATAAACCCTCTGGCCAGAATATGCATTTATGGATATGCAGTTCAAATGGCACACGGGGAAAAATTACACGCAACTACAAACACATCCATATAGAAGGACATTCATATATACACACACATGCCATCCATGTAGTCACACTCTGACTCACTGACACACTGCATAGGGGCCAGACCCTGAACACCCACAGGCCTAAAGCCACAGGCAACATGTGCTTAGTGACTCCTTTTACTTAGACGCCTTTCCACTTGATATGGCGGCTAATGCAACATAATTAAGACTGCGTCACACTGACACGTTTTGAGGGCTGACACACAACTAGAGGGCGAAACGTCTGTTTATTCACTAAGTGGTGGAGGCAGCGGAGGCAAAAGTGAATGCAGAGTAGCAGTGAGGAAATAGATGCAAGTCAGTAGTGGAAATGAGTGTCGAGAGAAAAGACCCATACGGGCGCCTGCTTCATATAGATAAAGTAAAATGTTGGCTAAAGACACAGGTCGCCTCACATTCCTCATGCTTTAAAGCCAGTAAAACATTGTGTAGGACAATTCAGAGTTTTACTGAGGGTGGTATGATCTGAGGTGACATGTGTTGTACGTTAAAGGGAAAGCTAAGGGTGACAGGCCCAACTTACTGTTCACGTACCAAGTCCTGGTTTTACTCCTAACAGTCAAAACTAAATAACCGATGGGCTTTTATTAGCTCCTTCAAACATACACCTTACAGATGTTTTCTGAGCTGTTGAACTGTGCAGATGTGAAAAACTGTCCCAAGTGAAAAACAATCACGACTGTGCGGTTATCGTTTCACCATCAGACTTGTGACCAAACTCAGACAGTGATGCT
This sequence comes from Macropodus opercularis, assembly GCA_030770545.1. Lineage (NCBI taxonomy): Eukaryota > Metazoa > Chordata > Actinopteri > Anabantiformes > Osphronemidae > Macropodus > Macropodus opercularis. Next base: position 8,308,223 of record CM061092.1, read on the forward strand.
CAGTATGTAGCCACCATCAAAAAGTTCAGATGACTAAGCCAAACAGGCTGCTGCTATGACGTGTGTCCACTGAGAAACCAATAGGAACGCAGCATGAAGGCAATGCAGGTTCCACAGTTTGTGAGACCTGTTAATCCTTATCACCTTCATTCATATTTATCGGGATGAAGAAGTTGCGGAGTGAAAGGGACAAATCGTGGTTACGATGTTGGAGCCACGTCATGTTTCCAGGAAGGCAAATCTGAGGACCTCTGAATATAGGAAATCACTTGTGTAATGACACTCATTGTTAGTGAAAAAGAGTTCAACCCTCATAAAAGGTCACATGTAATTGATTTGGTTTGAGAACGTTCGTTTGGCTCGTTTTGGAAATACTACAAAGATCAAATGAAGATAAACATACAGTATGTATTCCATGGCTTATAGTATATTAAAACATCACACACACGCAAATTTAACTCAACTAGAAAGGAACAAGTCCTTATACAGTATATTTTGCATGAGTCCTAAAGTCCCTTATTTGTTAGTCAATGGCATAGCTCAGGGCTAAGAGATGAAAGCAGTGGATGTTGCAAGTCTTACTTTGGTAGAAAATTGTTTTATTCATAAATATTGAGTGTACTGCCATGCATTAAATGATAACATATGCTAATGCTATAAAAGGTCTCCTCAAGGTTTGGGTGCAGAGATAGTCACCATCTCAAAAAGCAAGAAACATTTGACCACCAGTCAAATAAACCATTCTGTGTCAATATGTCTGCTTTTTCCTTCCTCCCTTCCTCCATTCATTCATCTCCTTCTTCCTCCTTCCTCACCTGCATTGGTTATTCCACATGGCACCATTACCATTTCAAAGAGGGACAGTGAGCTCTTGCACAGGGAAATCATGTGGATTTTAAATCACACTCCTCATGAACAGTCAACAAGGGCCTAGTTCGTCATGATAGATGCAATAGGAAAGAAAACATCTGCAACACAGACAGGCCACCTTGCAATGACACACAATAGTGCCAGCAGGAGATAAAAGTCTCTCCAGCGAAACCAAAAATGTATCAACTACGCATTCAGGAGCAGACGCTTGTGTGCTGACGTCTGAAGGCTACGGCTGTTTGTTTCTTTGCAGCTTTGCCTGTTTAGTCTTCTTGAACGTATTGACATCTTTTCCAAGCAAGATTTTTCTGTTGTTTGGTGATAAGCTCATGTCTTCTTACATTATACCATTAGTATCCTTTGGGCTGCAATGCAAGGCTACACCAGATAAAACCAGGGTCTTATCTTAGGCTGGTGAACGCAGAAGAATACACACAGGCAGATACAGGAGTGATTATTGGGTTTAAAATGGTGTATTTTATTTATTTATTTATCTACACTAGCGTGCATATACCTGTACATGCAGACCTAAGCTGGCACATTTTCACCCTTGTTTATTATTTTTGGTTTTTAAATGTCTACTCGTGTTGACTTCAAAGAATGTGAAAAGGCTGAACACCCACACGCATACAGACTGTTTGACAGGTATAGGTTGATGAGTGAAGATTGTGATCTATGCATGTCACATCAGAGTGACAGCCACAAAAGACACATCTGCTGCCCACACGCTCGCCAACGAATGACATTTAGCGGCGCTGCACACGAATTGGGATGACCCCCAACGGCACATGCACGCGTCACACCTTTTGCAGCAATTACATACACACGCACACACATTTCCTTCCACGCTACTTTCCACCTCTGTACAATTTCTTTACTTCCTAGCACCAATCTCTCACCTCCCATGATAGGACACGTTGCTTCTCTCCATCCTTGTTTCATTTCCTACCAATTCTATTAAATCAGTCTATAACTGTAATTTTCTGCCTGTGTGACAAAAACAGGAAAGCAACCAAATCAGTGCCAAGGTGAGCAGAGTGGTACTGAAGTTATGCTTTCTCTAAATTCATCAACAGTAAATATTTCAAATAAATCAAATCTTAAACTGTTCCTGCACAGCTTAAATGAAACCCCACTGCCTCGGTACCCTGTCAGAAGGCATGCTGTACTAAAGTACACACTGATGCAGTTTGTGCAGATAAAGATCAGATTTACTTTGAAAGCCCCCACTAACGGATTCTATGAAAACTGACAGCATTCATCACCCGTGTCGAAAATCCAGGTCAGATAACTTAGTCTGGATATGTTTTTGTAGATATTCTGAGTGCAGTCCTGAACACAGTGGACTGTTTTAGATCAATCAAAGCAGCCATTTATAATAAATCTCCCATTATCAAATCAGACTATTTTCTGTGTTTCTTTTGAGAACATATCGAGCATCAAGTCTGAAGCAACACCACTGACCACCATGTCAGAACAGGGGAGCCAAGCCACAGCAACTCACTGTAACACTGCGGCATTAAAGCAGCTCTTTGCTGCACAATCTGACCAAGCTCAAGCCATTATCAAATCATTTGGGACATTTAAAGCTGCAAACATACAGGCGGCTAACAGCCACAGAGTAAAACGCTCAGAGAAACTGGCATGATAAAAGGATTTCTGCATGTTTCAGTGCATACGGTACCACCACCAACTCCTTCAGCCGCAAGACACGTCCAACAACAAATCCTGTCACAGAACGTTAGTTTACAGCTGGTAAGTCAAGTCAAACCGCTTTAATCTCTCAGTAACAAATCCACATATAAATAAAGTTTTACCAACACCTTCCTATCCCCCAGTGTCACAATATGGTGCTTTCCCAGATTGGCATCTCATACCGGGGCTACATGTATTGTTTGGTGCCACTAATTAACCCACCGGGGACGTTACTCTAACTCCATGGGAATGATGTTGGACGCATTAACTTGCAAAATACAAAAAAGAATTATTAGATATTATTTTTGAGATGCTATGATCATATCATATTATAATAAAATATAAATATGCGTATTACTTGACTATTGTATAGACTGAAAAGAGAATCCAAACACTAGACTAAACTCAAACCTGTATGTTTGGAGAGGATTTAACCCAAATAGACGAGCTACTGTTGCTTTTTCAACTAAGACCTGACAGAGACAATAACAACAAGTGTGTTCATACAGAATAAAACATTTCAGGGCAGACACAAAGCAGAAGGAATAACAAAGCGAAAACCTACTGCCAAACTGGTAATTTGAGAAATCTAAAAATTCCCTTTAAGCAGCTTCAGCGATTCATATCAATACAATAAATCCACAGACAGTGCAGCGGTAATAAAGAACCTCCAAGTTATAAACGGTGAGTTATAACGAAGTGCTCTTTAATAGTTCTTTCTGAGTAATAGAAATATCCAGAAATTTCTCTTGCACAATAGAAGAAGACTTCTCCCACATATTTTATACATCTGTAGGAATATAAGAGAGAGAGGGAGCAGGACGCAAAACTAACTGGAAATGTGGAGACAGAGGCTCAGGGCCGAGCTGCAGAGCACCGTCTATGATCGTAATTTGAAATGACGTGACCACCAGCACTGATAGGATTGATTTTCTCTATCTCATTTTATTTCTCCATCTGCTCTGGCACTGGCCTCTCAGATACGTGCTGTGGGTCCACGACCAACTTCACAACAACTAAATCAGCTTATGCTTTGGCCAATCTCTGTGCACGGCAGCTCACAATCCCGTGCGTCCCTGTTGGCACCAGACACTAGGTCACTCTCTCTCATTGCCATTATTTGTGTCACATGTTCCAAATCAAACTACTTACTGACAAAACAGAGAGCAATATTAAAAGCATCCTCGGGACACGTATAAAGCACCAGTTGAACCAAATTCCATAAAGACACTCGGGCTTATGTTTAGTAGCATTAGTTATACTTTTGGTTTCACCCTATATACTCTTTACTTCATTATATGAGCATTGATAATTGCTGAGGTTTTTCCTCTGATATCTAAACTTCAGCTTTTTCCAGTCGTTATAGTTACGTGGATTTGTCATTGTTTTCTACAGTGCAGAAGTAACCCCTGCACCCACATGCTGATCATTTCATGCATAGCGTCAGACTTTTCCCTCCAATGATGTGGCAAAGTTCAAGCTTAGACACAGTGTAGTGGGTCTGGAACTGCAATTCAGTCCAAACGCTTGCTCTCGCCGTGTGGGGATTTTACTGAAAAGCCTGAGGAGATTCAGCAGATTTGGAAGACGAGACACTTTAAACACAGACTTCCATGTGATATTTAATGGCACTATGCCCTTACAAAGCAGATGGAAACCAAAATTTAAAACACTCGCCTCTTCAAAACGAATAAACAGTGTGGTCCTGCAACAATAACAATTTCCAGCCATTTGTGGCTTTAATGCACCAGGTGCTTGACGCTTCCTGGTTTATCTGGTTATGATGTCTTTATTTCTGTGCATGTGACTTTTCCAATACAGTTCCCAGACTTAATACGTATTATGCTAATGTTGAAACAACAAGAATGTGTTTAAGACAGATGACCACAACAGCGGCCACAGAGCATCATGTCGTGCCTCTGATTAAGTTGTTTGCTCACAGCCACAAAGACCCAACAAACTACTGCAAGCACAGCTATAACAATCACAGATAAATCACACTAAGTGAATTAATAGGCCTGCTTACTTGCTAAAAACAGGATTTGGTATCGTTAGATGGCATTGATAAAACCCAGCGCTCCGTAGGCAGGGCTAATCCTTGATAATGTGTTGGTTGCTGGGAAAAGACTGTTCTCAGCATCCCTCTTCCACTTGCCTTGTTTTCTCGTTCTCCCTTGACCCACTGTGCCCTGTTATAATGAACAATGTACTGGCCATTAGGTCGTCACCTATATATCCACCTTATTCCTTCAAGCTCTTAAATGTTTAGGCGTGTAGGAGCCTGCACAATATGTAGAAGCGTTTTTCTCCCTTATTCAGATTTCATTTTTCATTTGGCTTTATGGGTTGCACTAATTGATATCAACGAGGGAACAAATTATTTTCATATATTTATCACACGGATGTGTCAGTGCTGCTCATATTTTAATCCCATAATCCCTATAGCTCAATGCCATTTATAACTCTTCACCATGTATGGCACCCTCTAGAATTACCAATCCCGTTGAATTAGAATTTAAAACAACTGCAATAAAACCTGAAAACGCAACCATCGTAAGGTGGAATTTATTTCAGGCAAACTGTATTAGCCTGATTTATATACAGATGATTTATGGACTGATTAAACTAAGGCTAAATTGGAAGAAGAAAACGCGTCATGACTCAACTTCCAGATAACCTCACCTGAATAAACTGACACGTTAAGAATGTGACTTTACTGGAGCAGCTGAAGTTCATCAAAGTCCCACTAATCTATGCAGAAAACCAAAAAACAAACACTTTACTTATGCCCACAAACTGACAACCATGTGTCTGGTCTTCAAGAAGGACTATTATGACCTCAAAGTAAGCATTTCTAGCCTCTTCTGGCTGACATTTAAAGAGAAACCCCTGCACAGCTTGCTGATCACTGGTGTAAAAGGCAGCTCCAATTTGACACACACAGGTCAGTTTACAGTCGTGGAGAGTCTGCTGTATAATGTCACCCGTCTCCTTTTTAGGAAAACTGCAAATTTTAAAAACACTTTTCTGAGCAGCGCGATCTTTAGCTTCTGCCCTTTGTTAGTAAAGCACATGAGAGAATTCCAATCATGGTAATGGGATTCAGCTTTTCTATGGAAAAGCACCTTGGGATTCTCAATTAACTTCAACCCCAAAGCGTTTTTTATGCACAAAGGTTGCGACATCTGACTTTTTGAATAAGATCACAGATGTAAAGGTCCATGTCTGTTCAAGCCACTGAGTATTGTACTAAATGTAAGCCACTTAAGGAAAATGAGTGGCGCCTCCTCTCTCATGAACCGTTCATTTATAACTACAGTCATCTATTTGTTTCCTAAGAATTAAAATACAGGTCACCTAGTAGTTCCTTTCCTACATACATACTAATTACCCAATAATCATTTCACTATTAAAATGAAATTGCAACATACAGTATCTTTGCAGAATGAGTTTTTTAATTGAATTAAACGCTAATTAGACACAGTTGTAATGGAATTAGAACCATTTAGTGTGAAACTGGAAAATAATAATATATAGTTCATATATAAATATAATAGAAAAAGAACTCTAAATTTACTCACTTTGAAAAAAGGAAATCAACTAACAATGATCTTAAATCAATGATTTTGTATAAAACATGATTCTACAATATTACTAGTGTCCAGATACAATAAAACTGAAAGTTCGTCTTAAACAATAATTGAGTGAAATTTTAAGATTTCCAGGTGAAAACGAGTTTTACAATGACTGACTGCATTCAGATTTAAATAGTGGCTCAATTCCAAGTAGGTAGTATGTAGTGAGAGGGGTTAGAGGGCTGTTCTTTATCAGATGGACTTACTGTAGGAAGAGGTGGTTAAAAAAAACGAAGGTGGACAGAGACACAGAAATACAGACACAGCGGTAGGAGTCTGATGGGGGAGGGGCCAAACACAGAGGGAGAGGGGGACAGAGACAAATAGAGAGACGTGATTGAAAGCCGGCAGGCCAGCAGGGTATATCCATTTCACTTGTCACCAGACAGTCATACAGTTCTGGCCAATGAGAAACCAACACATGCTAATTGCCTGTTAGAGAGCCTGTCAGTCAACTGGAAATGTCGCCGGAGCCTCATTTGCATAATTTCCCATATACCCGGCTAGTCGACGCAGGATGATGCTCAGTGGCCAGAGCGGAGGATGAGTCTATGTTGTCATATCTGACTTCCTTGGACAGCGATTACTCTTCTACCCCAATTTCCTTGTTTGAAATATTTTCATCTTCTTGTGTCTGTGCCTCCTTTTCATTTACGCCTGCATGACTGGATACGTATCTGTGTGTCAGCGTGCGTCAAAGTGTATACAGAGCCGCGACTAGTGGCTGGTAATTCAGAGGAGGAGGCTAATAACAATGCTGTCAGGTGGGTCTGAGTGGAATCCATTACTAGCTGCTTGTTACACTATCTAAATGCTGGACACAAGAAACACTAGCACACATCTCATTCCACTGTCGGTTATTGTTGTTGTGGGAGAGAGTAGTGAGGAAAAGATGAAAGGAGGACGCAGAGGACGAAGAAAAGGAAGTGAACAAACTAGCGTATCAAATTGAGTCTGAGCATGTCTGTGTGTGGTAAACAGCCATAACAGTGTGCGAAAGTGTGCACTCGCATATGTTTTTGAATTATAAATGTGTTGTCACTGGAGTGTGTGGCAGACGCCTGCAAATGCAAATGTGCCCTATGCTGTTTTTTCTGATGTGACAGCTGCAACAAAAGCATTCCTCCCCATAGCTCCATGTGTGCCTCTCAAATAATGTCACCTCATTCTTCCCTCATGACCGGCAAACTGCAAAATCTCTGTCAGCCCACCAAAACAAATGTTTACTCAGACGTTTAACAATGGCTTCCTGTGAAGCCAGTATGAAATAGAATGGGCCCATCTGACTTTAAACGGACTAAAGCACATTCACGCTGGCCAGATGAAGATGTCGTCGACATTCTCTACACCAGTGTGCAGTTCAGTGCCTGAATCTCGGGTATTCTGAATTAGTTTTCCATAATGATATACTGTCTGACATAGTTGTCTGTTTCCCTTTTTTATTTTAGGGCAGCAATCTGCTGGCCTTCTGCCGTGGTACTGGCCTGACAATGGTGCCCCAGCTGGCCGAGTCACATTTTCTGGCGTTGTCAGCAGCACTAGTGTTTGGAAAGAGCACAGATGGAATTTTTAAATAGAAAAGTGATGATGCCTCGTTGTTCTTGTGCACAGCGTGAGTAGGCACACTAACAACTCAGCTGCAAGTAATGCATATACACGAAAAAACAATATGTATTGAACTTTCACTCTCTGCGCTGTGAACAACCCAGTTCATCACTGGTTACGCATACTGTGCAGAACACTCACAGAAATTGTCTCGACATAACTATTTACCCTAAACCACGGATGAGACAAGCGCTTTGAGTTGTCCCCCTGACACACATGTCAATGCTAAGACAAATGGCAGCACTGAGCAACCACTTTTTCCCCAGATTGTGGCTATATGACAATTTGTGGGAAAAAAAACTCCTAGATGCTCAAAAGGCATTTGGTTGCTTAGCAACAAGGTACATCTGACACAGTAACATCACTCTGCCTTTGATGTTGTGTTAAGGCGCTATAATAGTTGACATTTCGGTCTGTGAATCACTTTATAGACAGAGTAGTCTTTAAACGGTTTGATGCAGACGACAGACATGTGTAAAGCACTTAAGTATCCGTATTTACAATGATATTAACAGCTTAAAACAGCTGGAAGACCTAATGATCGTGCAGCACTGTTGCACGTTGTTGATAAGCCTTTTTCTGCCTAATGTCTCCATGTTTTTGCCAGGCAGACTGGGTGCGTGCTAAACTTTACCGCTGTACCTGTGTCTGTTATTGTCAGGATTATGATCGTGATTACCATCAATCATCATATCTTTGCTGTCACAGACATGGCACATAAATATTTACTGTTCAGTGGCAGGAACAGGCAGATGAGAACATTTACCTCGTCCAAGGTTCACCACCGAACAAATCCAGAATGTACTGGAAATGTAAAACGTGTAGATAAAACACTGCTATACCAAAGGCTTCCGTTGCAGCCATCGCTAGCAGCTGTTGTAATAAGCAAGTGACAGCGTGTTGGCAATAAATGTTCTCTGGATATCGGATCTCAAAGTAAAGGAGTCAGACTGTCTCACACATCACCGTCGGAGGCAATATCATGCTCAGCGCTGAAATAATGGCTTCTGTAAAATCAACTCATTTTTCTTCCCCAACTGTTCTTTCTTTGTGAAATTTGCTCAACTCTTCTACAAGTGTACTGTGTGTTTTTGTTTAGCGTGCGCTTTATGCCTGTAGCAGTGCTGTGTTGAACATGACCTACCACTGGAGTGGAAATGCGTCACCTTGTACAAACAGCCTGGCACCCGGAGTCAGGGATGTCCCTGCACCTTGCAACAGCATTTACTCTGTGTTGTCTTCTTCATACACCCTAAAACAGACACTGAGTTACACACATTTTTTCACATTTGTGTTTCTCTTGCCTCTATTCATTTTTAAAATATAATTCTTTACCAATTGGATATTTGTTACACTAGGGTATCAGGTTTTCCACAAGCTTAATCCACCATTTTACATAATTGGAATTGTCAATATTTAATATTGTACATTCTTTAATCATTTAGAGGAACACAAGACATTTTCTGAGTTATACATTACATTACATTACATTATACGCATCAGCAGCTACAGCTGTAATTTACCACAGTGATGTTTTAACCACTTCTCCTCCTGTATTTTCTGGCTCTGCTTTTCGTCATCCATTCACACAACTCTGCTTATCCTTTGTCCTTCATCATCCTCCATTCCCTCCCTATTCTGTTGTTCCCTGAGTGGGCTGGTGTTGTCTTATATACATTTCAGCAGCACCAGTATGTTCAACTTATTAGTGTGCCATTAAAGCCTCTTCCACAAGAAGTTGACACAAGCGGTACCTTCAAACCCCTTCATCTCTCCATTCTCATCATTTACAGTCCTTGAAGTCTTGACCGCTATGATACAAACTGAATGGAACTACTTGCTAATGACAAATTAGCAGGTACAACAGTGTCACCCTCTCTTCCTGTAGGTTACGTCGTCCCTACCAGTGATCTGTCCTGTCACTCCAGTCATTGAGGATATGGTTCTATTTCCAATCCAGGCCAGAGAGGGACTGATATAGAACACATATTAAACACTGCAGCAATTATTCACCCCCTGCCTGAGATGTCTTCAGTACTTAGTAGAGCAGCCTTTCGTTGTCATGACCTGCTGCAAACGTGATGCAAAGCTGACACCAGCTTCAGGCAGAATTTCTGATTAATCATTTCGTAGGCACAATGGTCGAAACATGCTGGAGCGATCTGCTCAATCTGAAAGTGATGAGTCAGTAGGAGCTATATTATGTATCTAGATGTTTTTCTCCTGTTTGCCTGTAAATAATAACAAGATGTTGGATTGTAAATACACAGAGAGAAAAATGAAATGACATCCACAGTGGCTCTAAACACAGCAATAGCAGAGATAAACATTTAAATTCTGATGAAAATGAAGCAGTTTGAACACACACTGTACCTCCCTTAGCATCTCTGTGCATAATGCAGTGAGCATTACTTCGCAAAAGAATAGGTAGCACCACCTCACGAATGCATACACAAACTGACACACAGGAGCCTGCCGTTAATAACAGCCAGTCATGTCTCCTGATGAGGAGCGTCCAGCTCTTCCTGCTCGGTAGCTGATAAAAAGAGCCAAATCTATCAACTATAATATCTCTCTCAGCAGAGGTGTAAAAATGTATTTAAATGCTAATGTCTGTTTTACAGATTAGGAGTGTTCACACGCATACTTTGTCTGGTGTTTGACTTGGTTTACAGCGGTGATATTTTGCCCAGTAAAAGGGATGTGCATAAACACTTTAAAGGGCCTTTGCTTGAACCTGAAAAAGGCGAAAACCCTGCCCCCACCGTGTTTCTGGTGACACACTCACACACAATGACTTATATGTACAGTGTCCATCTGATGTGACGAGCTTGGGAGGGATAACATTTACCATCAAACATTCCCCTCATTCAAAGTACTTCGTGATCGTCAACTTTAATCTCTCACTGCAGAAAAGGCTCTTACACAACAAAGTGTGTAACATTTTGTGAAAGCACACAAACAAAACACAAAATTAAATTGTTATAGCAACATGTCAGCCCGTGTGAAAGAAGATCTGCTAATTATCCTGACAAAAAAAGAAGCTCATTCTAAGCTAAATGCAAGACAATACAGTTATTTTCAATTGATTACCAACAAACAAAATAGTTGTGAATACTGTCTTCAACTTTCAGAGTTGCAGTAGAGGAGGTGCTTGACTAAATGTTAGGCTTATACATATGTAAAAACACGTACAACCTACAATACAGAGCAATTAAAAAATGTTTTTCCCTACCTTTCCATATTTATTATTATTAGCTATAGTAAGGATTTAATTTCATCACCTGGCTCTTCCACTGGAGGATTTGGAAATGAGAACTCTATAGAAAAGCCTCCTTAACATTACACTAGAATAAAGACAGGCAGGATGCAGTGTTGCATATTTTTCTAAATAAAAAATGCCTCTCAAACGCTGGTTGTTTGAATCAGTCCAGTGAAGCTGTGCTCCCTCAGTTTTTCCTTCGCACTGTAAGCAACAAAAGATTAACATAACATCACAAATTCTCAATTTGAACACGACATGCTCTCATTTCATAAATTATGTAAGTGTGACTTCTAACAGTTGCTGCTTGTGCTTGGAAAGCACCTCAGGTGGATGAAGCAACGTTAGCTTAGCTAGCTCTAGCTCTAGCTCTAGCTCTAGCTCTAGCGTTAGCTCTAGCTCTAGCTCTAGCTCTAGCGTTAGCTCTAGCTCTAGTGTTAGCTCTAGCTCTAGCTTTAGCTCTAGCTCTAGCTCTAGCTCTAGCTCTAGCGCTAGCTCTAGCTCTAGCTTTAGCTCTAGCTTTAGCTCTAGCTTTAGCTCTAGCTCTAGCTCTAGCTCTAGCTCTAGCTCTAGCTCTTTGTTATATGGAACCAACAAACGTTTGTTAACGTTAATGTCAGCTTGTGACATGAAAAAGCTCATTATATGTTTGCCAACTAGCGAGTTAGCTGTTTTGGTCAGGCTTAAAAAACTACGCATGAGATTTATGGTTCGGATTTATTATCCTGGTGGTTACAGTTGGTTACAAGTGGCTGTTTGTTAATAGCACAAGTTGAAAATATTTACCTGCAGCCTTCATAAGGAGCTACAGGGTCACATGGCAGGGGTCAAAGGTCATCTTTATACTATGGAACCGTCAGTGAGAGTTTTTATTACATGGAATTTGTTTAGTGTTTGTTGTTGACGTTTTTGATGAGATCATATCATTTTGACTATTGTACATAATAATAAAGTGATGTTTTACATGCTTCCATCATTCAGTTATTAAATAAAACGTTTTGATGATGAATTTTCATCTCCTGGTTAAAATAACTTTTGGGAAAACATAAATGCACACTAGACACTTTAATGATTTTTTTTTTGAGTTTGAGGGGATTAGCAATTGAACAAGTTTGGAATTTAAATTAATCATCAAACCCCAATGAGACCCAGAGAGGGTTTCATCTTGGCTTGTGATTGAATTATACACACTAAGTTGGCATAAGAGTCTTGAAAAATCAATAACACTCACCTCAACTCCTTCAAAGACTATGAAATCATGATGAAATTATTATTTTCTCTTAGATGTCCAAATCAAAATGATCCCACATTATCTCACACTTAGCAAGATATTTTGATGTCTTTAAGTCAGGACTCTTCAAAGGCTGCTAAGCCAAATAGTGGGTACAGTGAGAGCAGAGGAAAGGGAGTCACTGTTAAAGCCGTGTCCCGTACTGATGCTATTCAGTGACGCTGTGTGTACGATTTCAAACACTGTCAGAAATGCATCATATTCCATCACTGCAATAATTGTTCTATTGATATGTAGAGTACAGGGTAAATCAACAGTGTATTTGTCATTTGTGATTAAACTTTCAGTGGAATCTGAGTAAATCTGAAATCTGAAGACACTCGTGAATGAAACCATTATGGTTCACTGCAAACACAACTTCTTTAAAATCTAATAGGCTGGTATAAAAAGGAATTAATTAAATTATCTGCCATCTGCATTTTCAAACTGTAGGTGGAAACTTAATCTTTGTTTCCCTTGCAATACAGGCAGCTGAAGCAGTATTCATGCATTTTATGGTTGTGCTAATGCACTTGCAGGTCTTGTTTAACAATATAGAAAGAAGCAGTTTTGCTTTGCCATTTACAATGTCATCAGTAACCTGACGCACAAAACAAGAATGTGTTTACATTCACGTCAACTCCCCGTAACCTTCACCACTGCCATCCATCCTAATCATGTACTGTCTTCAGAACAGTGTCACAGTATCCAGGCTGGAAGCATGTTTCCTAAAAATATGCTTAGCACAAGTAATAAACATAACCTTTTGAAGACATAGTTTAATGCTTAAAGGCTGGATTTGTGGGTGACATTTCCGTGTGGGGTCAAGTGCGGTACTCACTGGTGCCTTTCGCTTCTCAGTCAGGTTCTCGGTGCAGAGGCGGGTGAGATCAGGTAAAGCGTGCAGGAATTACACTCACCCCAGATAGATCACATTCTCATCTCATCTTGACTGTACTGTAGCATATTTTAAATTCCTTGCATGGGCTCTGAAGATGAGAGAAAACGTGGAGGCTGCGTGCAGGCCTACCCCTGCTGACATTTAGATCATGGCTCGTGCCTTTTACTGAACAAAAAAAAGTCAGTGCTGACTGTTAATGAGACGCACACTTGTGATATATTTACCTCCAACTACTTACTTTAAATAGCTACTAAAGCTACACTGATGTGAAAAAGGAGGATTGCACCTAAGCACCAGATATGACATTTCTTGACAACAAAGGGTGAAGAAATAATGTAAAGGGCATCTTTAGACTGAAAGGTATAAAATATACATTAAAGTCTCTGTAGCTCTCTTTCATTCTGTTATTATGGCTGAGCACCTAGAATATATTTATCGCTTCATTTTATTAGAAGATAGAAGAATTCCAGCTGCTCCAGACCGGTCCCCTCTGTAGTTGTCTTCAAAGAAGAGAGCCGTGATGTCCAATCCTCTCTGTCTTATGCTATATTCCTTCTGTTCCTTCTCTCCTTCCTCTGCCCCTGCACTGAAGCTAGGAAACCCTTTTTTTCAGCTCAGCGTGTGTCTATTTGCGTATGTGTGTAAACGAACGGCTTCTCGTTTCTTCAGTGGCTTCTCTTCATGTCCTCCCTTTCTTTGTCTCTCTCTGTCTTTCCTTCCTTATCTCTTACCGACTCTTCCCATGTGGAAGAGTGTGTGGCATCATTATCCAGGCAGAGGCAGCCACCCAGTCAGAGAAATCAACAATTAGGACCCAATAAAGTGGAAAAGCATATTTTTGTATGCTAATGGGTTTTTCAGCAGCCAAAGAAGATGCTGATTAGAGTGTGCATTTCCTCAAACATTACTAATATTATTATTTATTCCATTTACGTAAAGCTTAATTTATTCATTGCGTTAGAGCATTTATCGGTGCACAGTATGAGGTTAGCGCCTTTGGTGGGCTTTGGGAAACTGTGACAGACGAGGAATGAAACCTAATTTGATTCATGAGTAGATTTAATGGAAGAAACAGCGAAGCGTGAGAGTATCTACAGTATAATGTACCCCCGGCTACGGCTCTCCATACGTACTTCCCAGCTGTCACGAGCAGCAAGCAGGAATGATACTGTACTTTTCAAGCTGAAAAACAACAGCGAGCCTGTGAAGAGAGGTCCTCCCTCACCTCTGCCTGCCTCCAACGCACATTTCATGATCAAACACATGAATGCAAAGAGCGGGATTACAATTAATCTCCACTCATCTGCACAGCCTCGCTCTCCCACTACCTGCTTTCCTTCAGCTGCTTGTCAAGAGCAATTTAAAACCAAAAGTCAATTAAGATTCTCTAATTAGTATTTAAAGGCTATTTCCAAAAAGAGAGGCCATCCGCTTCCGAATAACTGTTTTCAGCTTTTTAAAATCTTCATGAGGTTTTGTGTAGATTTGTGTAGTTTGTGCAACAAACATCACAGCATCACAAACCATTAAATACAGCTCCCTGGTGCCAAGAGTAATCTCATATTTTGTCATAATGATGTGATTTGCATTGTAAAGCAGCAGTCAGAGGCCTCTGCTTAAACTGCGAGGGACCTCGTCACCTCCACCACAGTCAACATCTAATTTCCTCACTAACTCATGGCGTGTTTGAATGGATTTAAAAATGCTTCTTGCAATTTTAAGTATATTTCTTTCTACCTTTCAGATCATGACATATTTATCTCGCTGGCTTCATACGTACATGGACATTTACCACTTACAGGAAGAATGCGGATACGTTATATTACTTTTAATTAGCGTTGTTTTACAGAACCGCGGCTTATGAAACGCAGTTAAACTGAAGGCGTATTCATCTGGAGACACATTATACTACCGCACAATCGTGAATAGCTACTCTGCTTACCATTTGTTACACCACACTTACAGGGAGAGCCCCAGACAATGTGAAAGACAAAAGAGCCAATAAAACCTGCACAAACTGATCCAATCTGATACTGGAGGCTGAAAGAGAGACGAAATTGTACTGCAGCTTGGATATCGCACCTTCGGGAGAAAGGGGTGCCTTTGAATCTCATGTCAGACGAACGGACAATGCATCAGACGTGCTGAGACGGGCCTGAAAGAAAGCGTGGCAGGGATACCCTTGCTCGACCGTCTTCTGAGCATCCTCAGGTGCTATCTGAGAAAATGATGAAGGTGAAGGACGCAAAAGTAATACGGAGAAGAAAAGACGAGAGGATAAAGCGAGAAAGGGGCTTTCTATGAGGGGTTGGCAGGAGACGCCCTGTCAGAACATGTCAGTGATACATGTGCACAGTTTACATCGTAAGTTATAACATGAGCAGACATGAGGGTTGTGTTAAGTCTGTAGGTTTTGAACGATTTCGCACATGCTGTTTGTTTTAGGAGAGTCCGTATAAGAAGTAATCTGCCGGTGAATCACGCAGGTGTGTAAAAATGCACAGCCCACAGCAACAACACACAAGGTTCAGGTGTAAACATAATTTATCACAACATAAGGTTTGTAGCAAATATTTTGTCCCAGGTCATTTCATTTTAGTCTGGATCATGTCTAACACCCTCATTGGTCTTCATTTATGCACATGAGATCATGACAAACTTGTCACATCTCATTACTTTCATTTTCATCTTCTGTGTGAGCACATTCACCAGCGCTGGCGGCAGTGCAGTCCAGTGGGCACATCAAGTCTGACAGCAGCGGTGCGTTGTGGTTCACTTTGATTGAGTCATGAATACAGATTTCTATAGTGAGAAAAAATATCAAGCGAGTTACAAACCAGGTCTCCAGAAAATCTGGGAATTTATCAACATACAAATAAGATTTCACATGTTGTAATGGAAAATCAAGAATTACGAATAGATTGAAGAAAAGGGAAAATGTTTCTCAAAGAAATAAGGAATAACGGACAGGATGAACTGAAGGGCAGAAAGAGATGTTAAAGCCAACAACAAAAAGTGTCAGCTCAAATGGACCATGAAGAGCCAACTTCTGGCTCCGAGAGGCTTTTCTTCAGGTCATCAAGCATCACATCATGGACATGCAAATGTTTCTACAGTCGTGACTACAGCCACAGACCAACCCAGAGACACAAATGCAGCCAAAAATCCAAGTCTTCATCTGGTCTGCCTTCGTTCCCCCCTTTCTTTCGTACATTTTTTCTGTCTGACCGAGTTAATTACCCCAGTTCCCATCGGGGTCATCGGTCTGGGCAAACTAATAAGTACTGAGAAACCAACATCTGATTTACAGTCATATTACCACTTTACATTTCGTGAATTTCCACTGACTGAATTTAGTTGTCCTTCTTCTTTCACATCTCCGCGCCCCACGTCTGCGACCTTCTGTGGAGCACGTCTGTTACATGCCCGGTGTGGATGTGCACTGCTTTTGCCCTTGACATTACAGGATAAAAGTGCAGCACAGACCTATTGCAGACTTCACCCCAGCACTTGAAAGCCATGTTAGTTATTTTACCACTGGAAAAACAAACTAAAAGCTCTATTATACCTTATGTTGACGTTAGGAGTGCGTTTATTCAAGCAGACGTTCGTTCCATTTTAACAGGCTTGACAAACTCAAACACTCTCTAACCTGCTTCTTAAACAGCCATTGAAAAATCTGTCAGCTTAATGGCCCCTGCTTTACGCTGATAACTGCTAAGGTGTCTACTGCTCTTTGGAAGTAGGTGGATAAAGGTGCAAAAGCCTTTGTGTAAAGGCACCGTGAAACAGAGCTCAGTGTCTTTTTATTCCTCTCTTTGAAGTGAATTAACATTCACCTCAGCTCTTTTCTGTTTGAAAAACGTACCCAGCCTCCCAACGCCTCTGTTTTCTTCCTCTAAACTTTCAGCACATTACGTAGAGTTCCAGGAGCCCTCTTGTCCTTGAGCGTAACTTGCAGGTTGTCTTGTCTTTTGTGTTCGGTTTGTGTTCGTTCACAAGCTGATTGAGGGCGTAAGACATGAAGGGAGAAGGCAGATGGAGGACGACACTCTGGAAGGCCGAATGGTGGGAGCCGCGGAGTCTGTCAAACTCCATCTCTGCTATGAAAATGGAAGTAGATGGGCACAACTCTCAGTGCACTGCAGGATGTAGAGCGGAGTGCAGGGAAGAGCCGGACATGTGATGGGAATGCCAGAGCACCGTGTCACTGCTGATGACAGTCAATTTGTCTGAGAGTCAAGGGGCTTTGAGAGGTGCACTGCACGGCAGACAGCAGCAGAGCTGATGGCATTAATAAGACGGGTACTTACCTATTTTCCGTGGGCATACTGTACAAGACCATAGATGCCCCAACCATTATGTACCCAGCAGCAGTAGCCTCTCACCCATCTGTCCATTTGGAGGCTGTTCCAACCAGAAAACTGAGAGCATCTGTGACTGGCTTAGACACACTACACTTCACAACCGGTGCTTATTATGACCTGACAAATGACGTCATATGACCCATATTGTGCAAATATATTTTATCCTGCCTGATTGTGAACAATCTTTTGTTGTTTTGCAGCTTTACGCATTATGTGGTTGGTGAAATAAATGAGGCCCGTGCATTCTGTATTTCATATGTTCATGCTCACAACCATCCTGGACAGACACGGGGAAATGGTTGAGGTTGGACGTCAGCCTGGGAATAAAGCAAACATTAAATACATGCGCTGCTTGATTACTCTGACCCCTTTTAGTCTTTCTCCTCATGAACAAACTGTGGCTCCGCTGGACCTATATCACTGATACCTGACTGTTAACCCATAGTGAAGTAAGAGCATCTTGAAATCTCTTGGCAGGGAACTTCTGGCTGAGGCTAAGTCCAGGATCTAGACTAAAAGGTGACTGAGCTTTTTGGCATCTGAGCTCTACAGCAGTGGAATACAAGATACTGTGTGAACTCAAAACTGTCTTACCCAGTTGTGTTACGCCTGCTGGTGAATTTTCACATGGAATTGTTGCATTTACCTTTAAGAATATTTGGTTATTTGCTGTTAATGTGATGCAGGCTCATTTCATTATATAACATAATGGAAATAATTATAAAAGCTATGTAGGTGGAAGCCAGAGGAATGATTTGACATTTAAGTAAACTTTCTGGCCATCAAATGATCTCGCCACTTTTCTGACCTGAAGAATTGCCCTAGATGTAATTACAAACTCAAACCAGTAGGGGACACACTTTTCTTACAGTCTATGGTTGCACCAGTTGTCACAGCTTCACGTCAAATAAAACCTGAAGTACAGCAACCTCTACTAATGATTTGATAATTATTATCTACTAGTAAATAGAAAACATCAATGTTTTTATTTTTTAAAAGCTGAGAATTAATCCTCTTCTCTCCTAACACATTCTCAACTACCTGTACTGACCGGAAACAGTTGTGGGCTTTAAATTGGGAACATTCTGCAAAAACGATGACACATAAACCTACAAACCATAGAAAAGTGAGCAAATGGAAAGAAAACTGCCTCCAGCCTTTCTCTCTCCGTCTCTTTCTTTCCACCGTCTCCTCCTAAGGCGCGTCCGTAATTAGTCCATATTGTGTCAGTCTTGTAGAACATTCAGCTCACACGTAGCAGCTACTTGCACCTTCAGGACACATGCCCATGAAACCTTTAATACAGGCTGCTAAACGTCTGACAAGTTTATTTACTGACTGCATAACCCGCTGGAGTGAATGATTACGTTTTGCTTACAAGGACAATGACGCTTGGACGTTGGAGACGTGGGTCTGACAAGATCCCAAATGTGTCTGTGAAAGATGAGAACCTCTAAGGTGGGCAGGGCAGGTGCGGGGCGGGGGTTGTTAGAAGCCGAAGGGGTTGCTCCAGATGGGCTTCCCCTAGTCTTTGCTCATGGGTCCTTCGCCAGGAGCTCGACATTGTGGCCCGGTCTACTATCCGCTTGTTCTTGGAAACAGCGTCACGGAGCAGCTGAGGGAGGCTTAACATTTCAAACGTCTGGCGGTAGACGCAAAGTTTCCACCCTGAAAACGCTGGCATGTGCCAGCGGCAGCAGACTGGAGCGGGACGAAGTGCTTTCTGTGAAGCTGTGGCGAACATCATCTTGAAGCCCGGACTCAAACTTTTAACTAACTGCTGGAAGCTTTTCTATGGGCATTGGGGGTCTGTAACATCTGTAAAATGCGTGCGTAAAGTCAAATAACGTTTCACAGTTTAAGAGAAATTATTATTATTATTTCACAACAAATCTGAGTTAACAAGTAACAACCGCAATCACGTTTGATTCGTTTTCTTTTGAGTTAAAATACACTTCTGACCTGCGCGTAATAGTTCACTTCCCAGTAGCCGACTACTGGGCGTGAAGCGCAACATAGTGCATTGACAGTGCGACTCCGCTGCTGTTAGTCACAGATGTCCTCTCAGCTGGAAGGAGGCCTGCAGCTACAGACCACAGCAAAAGTTGAAGCACTAGAACCCGAAGTGGTTGATGTGAGGGGCCCTGACGGATGCACGGAGCAGCGCGGCTGCCCGGGGGACGGACTACAAAATAAAGAGGCCCTGTCTCCACAGCGCCAGCAGCAGAGGCAGCGCAAGATGACCCGGAGCCCCAAATGCGCCCGCTGTCGGAACCACGGCGTCGTTTCGTGTTTGAAAGGCCACAAACGCTTCTGCCGCTGGAGGGACTGTCGCTGCGCCTGCTGCCTGCTGGTGGTGGAAAGACAGCGCGTCATGGCGGCGCAAGTCGCGCTGAGGCGGCAGCAAGCGGCAGAGGTGAGGAGTGAGAGAGAGGTCAGTGAGGGAAGCGCCGGTGAATAAGGGGATGGAAAACCTTCTGACTATTAGGACTCAGAATAAAAACGATCAGAAAGCGCTTGTTTAAATTTGGGAACTGGGGACAGCAGTGCGGCACAAATGGAGACTTAAGGTGGAGTAAATGAATTTGATCAAAATTAGTTTTACCTTAATTATTCAGTTGATATTGAAAGAAGAATCAATTATTTTACTTATGTACATATGTGATTAACTGAAGTTATTTTTGAATGCATTTCTTTTGCCATTTATACAAAACAATTATTTTTCACAGCAACCTGTCTTTCAGATTTTAAAAATCTTTTAGTTGACACATAAAGAAAATATTGTCATACTGGAACTAAGAGCACATCAACTCATTCATTTCAACATTTAGTGAGTTTAAATTTATCATTATATTTTTTAGCATAGTCTCCAGCCTTAATAACCTTAAAGCTGTTTTCATAACTAAATACGAAGCATATCATTTTAGTTATAAACGGTCACATTTAAGTAAAATGGCAAAGAGTAAATTATACTATTCCTTTGGTGGCATAACTGGAGTAACCAAAAATCCTTTACTTTTATTGGGA
Source organism: Macropodus opercularis (assembly GCA_030770545.1). Lineage (NCBI taxonomy): Eukaryota > Metazoa > Chordata > Actinopteri > Anabantiformes > Osphronemidae > Macropodus > Macropodus opercularis. The sequence continues at coordinate 8,328,855 of CM061092.1, forward strand.
TTGCAAGGCTATTTTCTTTTTACACAGTGTTATTACCTTTGGAGCCATCTGATATAATGTGTGTATATCCAAATATCTAATTCCTGTTTCTGTGTTTCTCCCAGGGCAAAAGGGGGATCAGGTGTGCGGCTCCGCTGAGAAGGACGGCGTATCAGCGTTACAGCAGAGCAGCCGAGCCGAGCATCCTGGCTAAGAGTGTCCTGCAGGGTAAAGTTTAATTAACATCTTCTTTCCTCAGTAACAAACCTTTTTGCATCTGGAAAGCAGATCGGCTCAAACCCTCGATGTCACTGCATCAACGTGGTAAATGCATCCACTTTACCTTCATACTGGCAAAGTTTACGCTTTCGCTTGTTCGCTGCCCGAGCTTCTTTTTGTGTGTGTTATGGTGTTATTACCCAGCATTACACACACTTAATTTATCTAAACCAACCTGATCATTGTGTCTCCACCGTTGCACAGCAACAAGCCGTTACTGTAACACATAGTGTGTATTAATACGCACTGGCAGCCAGTCAAGAGCTGTGTACACTGTGTCTTCTTTATAGCCCTCTCAGCCTCTCCAAGCTCTCAGTAAAGCAAAAAATGACACAGTCAACCAAGTGCATAATTAAAAGAACAAAAGCAAAGTACCAAAACATAAACACAACAATTAACTGGTTGGAACAACTTCCGAATTCACAAATAAGCTAAATGAAGCAATACATAAGAGTAGTATGGGTTTGTTCTCCTGTGCAGGGCTGAAACCGATGGTGCCAGTGGAGGAGGACACCTCCTGCTGGTCCAAGCAGGCACAACGCAGCCAAACGCACCTCGCGTGTCCCTCCATCAGTGCTCGGATGAGGAAGAGGCGAACCTTCGCAGACAAGGAGCTGGAGAACGTGATGCTGAAGCATGAGCTGAGGCAGAGGGAGCTGCAGAGTTTTTCCACCACTAGCTTTGTTCCCGTGCTCCACCCTCCACCCTTGCCTGTTTCCCCCAGCCTCCCCTGCTTCAACAGGGACTCCACCAACGCTGGGACATGCACCTATGTACCTCTGTACGAGTGTGACTTTCAATTCTACCCATTATTCCACCTGAAGAGCAGGTCTCACACAGGAGGAGACTACAATAATGTCTTGTTATTCCAAAGCTGCGAGCAAACTAGAGACAGCGAGGAGGAGCGGAACGGATGGAAAAGCTGCGAGAAGAAAGGCCGATCACCATCACAACACAGACTCAAACATCCCAGCAGTCTAGACCCTGTCAAAGCCCCTTCAGAACCATCAGGTGTAATGAACTCAAATGGCTCCTCCACTGTCACACGCTCCATTTTTGAATTGGATCAGTGTATCTTGGGCAGACCAGACGTCAGTGTAATCGGCAAGACTTTTGATCCCAGAGCTCTGGCAGCCAAGGGCTGGGGCGCAGACGCTCCCGCCGCCCATGCAGGTGCTCATGCAGACACCGTCAAGAGCCCCCATAGCAGTTCAGGCAGGACTCCCGCTGTGAGGCCATTACCCTTTTCTGTCGAGGCTCTGCTGAGGGCCTGACAGGCGGATAGAAAGCTGCGTAGCACACGTTGTTTATGTGCAGACTAAGAATTGATGTTGATGGTATCAAAATAAAAATGTGTGTATTGCAAAGTGGCAGTAGATGAAATATTTAAGAATTAATGTTTTATTTTTCATAAAAATGAGATGTACATGTACTGCAATATTTTATTTTTCTATACACACCTACAATGAGCATATTTTGTATAAATACACTATGATTATAAATATAATCCCATCGTATACTTTTCTTGCAGCGCTGTGGTGGAAATGTATCGAGCCACTCTGCTCTGCCTCTGTCACATCAATAATATTTTATTCTCCTTCCCAGCAGAAACAATATACAGCACACCCATAAAACAAAGTTGATGAAAAAGTCAAGAACTGTTTGAACGTGTGCCCATTGCTTACGTTAAACGTTGATTTTTAAATCAAAGCCGGCTAATCTCCGCTCAGAAGTCTCTTTAAAACGAATAAGAACTGTAACAAGAGATGGAGGAACACAAGGAGAAGCAGGTGGTTTGCAAAAGGATACCGTTAAAAGCAGGAGAGCAGTTTCCAAAAAAATGTCATTAATAGGTGGAATAAGGGCTCATCTCACTCGCATATTTCTGCATCTGCCAGGAGGGAGACGTGTATTCATTATTTATCTGCATTTCATGAGCGCTATTGTTCTCCAAATGTCAGACGTTTTGTCACAGTGCCGTCTGTCATTATGATTGCATAACCTAAAACCTAGTGGTGGCACTGTTTCATATTTCATACGGCATCGCTTCAACACACGGGAACGATTCAGAGGGTAAATGAGAGGGTGCCAGTGTTGCCTAGGTGACATTGTTCTTTACTGTACTGCTGAGCCTTCACTGTCTTAAGTTTCAACATGCCTTTGATCAATATCCACCATTTACCTCCCGGTTGTTTGTTGTTGCTGCTCTGTAATCTCACAGAGATGCAGGTCAGATACTTTTGACAGCTCCGGACCTGGTGGCGTCAACACTGAGGTGATAGCGTGCTGCTCCGTGTCTTTGTTTGCAAGTATCTACCAACATATCTCAACGTCTTTCTCCCCATCTTTTCACAGAGGGAGACAGAAAGGGGAGTGTGGCACAAAGGAAGATAAGGTTGTGAGCCTGAAAGGCCTGAATGTGTGCCATTGTGTTTTTTTTTGTTTTTTGCTCTGTGCCAATTTTCCAATATTACAACGTCTTCCGTGCAGAGTGGAAATTGTCATTTTCTCTCTGATGATAAAAAGATAAGCATCAATCACAAAGGGGTGATAATGACTTCTGTGAAGAATAACAGACTATAAATCAATTTTCCCTCTGGAAAAGACAGGACAAAAACGTATTCATCCAGTACCCCTATGTAACGTTGTGGAGTGTGGTCAGATGAGGCGCAAGGCTCAACACATAACAACCCTGCACTGAACACGCTACGTGTTTCTCTCTTTAGAAAGATTTGATTGGATCACCTGGTTTTCATTTCTCTTTGCTGGGCAGGGAGGCAGGTTGCTGACAACGCAGATTGTTTGGATTTGCAGCTTCAACCCTTCACCTTCCCCGGCCTCCGTGTTTTGTCGCCCACCTCTGGCTGCCTGCTGTTCGCTTTCTGCTTGTGGCTCATTTGCATTTCAGCAGGATTGATTTCACTCTGTTCAGCGTAGAAAAGTTTTGCTTTGGCGTTTCCCTGCTTCTCTGCTGTACTGACCTGAAGGGCGGGATAAGAGAGGAGTTGGGGAGAAGCGGAGGAGATAGAACAATGCGCTAGGCCTCCACCCATTAATTCAACCCCCCCTCCTATCAATAGCCAAGCATGGCTGTCTTTACACACGGCACCTCAGCCCTGTTCCTGGCCACCATAGAGCAGAATTGTGCAGAACTATCAAAATGGTCTCTGTTTTCCTATTGCCTTCATTTCCTTTACCACCTTGCAGTGTTTACACTAACAGTGTGCAACGGCAGACGTGCAGAGAAGGTTCATTCAGGGGAGTTTTTCACAGGTTTCTTAGCCTCCAGACTGGAATAGAGCAGCCAGACCCTCTTTACTCGTTGGTATGATCAATTGGCTCTTTGCTCGGACAGATCATCAGCAACATTTAGTGTCAGGGTCCAGTGGAAAGCCTTTGATCGCCCTGCCAGCTCTCCTTCTTGCAGGATGAGGGTGGACTAAAAGCATCTGTATTTATGTGGCAAGGTCATTTCTCTTGGCGCTCTTAAGAGAGCTGCTCTCTGAATTTAATAGCGTTGTTATGGGATGTTTGGGGAGGAAAAACCACTCTCCAGCTTGTTTAGGACGTTGAAACAAACAGCTGTTGGGATAAGTAACATTTTGATCAAGTAGATCATTAAGTTCATTTTAGCTGAGAGTGTCCGCACATTTCACATTGTGTTAAGACATATAAACCAGCTGCGGTGAGGTCTGTGCTATAAGCTGCAGGTGAGATGCTAGAATTAGTTGGTGTGATTGATTGTTTTGGCCTCTGAGGATATAAAATCCACTGCTGTGTTTTATTGACTTCCACTGACACACTCTGCTATTGTTTAATACTGGAGCTGCAAAAAAATGGGACATGTAGGTGTGAGTACCTTTATTCTCCACTTACACCAGTTTAGATTTGTTTTCCATAGATCCCAACTCACTGCATTGACAATTTCTCAACTCCTACAATTACTACAGCCATTAAGCACAATATTCTTGCAACAGATCTTTTTGGCAGACTGTTATTTCCAGTGAGCCTCTGGACGTTATCGGCAGGAGTCCCTCTATTTATTTCACAAAGTAGCTGTGACATTGCGTATCAGGGTTCAAGGCAGAGCGTTTGATGTGTGTGCCAAGCTCCCACACTCTTCAGATTCTCTCCTGTCCCACCCTGCCCTGCAACAGCCCTGCCTGCAAGCTCTCTGGTGTCTGATTTAGAGATACTGGTGCAGGATTACACTACAGCTGTGTGTGTGGGGGTGGTGTGTAGGTGTGTGTGTGTGTGTGTGCTGAATCATAATAAAATCAGCAACAAAAGCATCTTCATTGTGACATTGCTTCAGTTCATCCACACAATAATTTTAATGCTACATATAAACCTGTAATATAAAAGAACACGTATCTCAGAAAATAAAAGACGATTTCCCTTCAGGTGTGTCTAAGGCTTAGAAAGGATTTAGCTTCACCTCATCTGGAAATACCAACATTTATTTGAACTGACCCCGTCAACTCAGTGATACATTTATTTAGCCAGTAACAGAGATATTTACTTCTGTCCAAATTTTACAGTGATGTCTTTTATGGTATAATTTTTACAAGTGTAGAAAACCTAGTAAAGATACAGTATATGGTTGGTTCGAGTGTCAAACCAGCAGTGCTTATGAGAAATAAACTGCCAGACACAGACCAACAAGGAACGATCGATAGATCACGTCAGAGACAACCTAGATAGATCTGTCTGCACCGTTCAGATGGATTTGGAGCAGGTCAGGACAGCCTGTGCTCCCAAGGCCAGGATGAGGTTTTCACACCAAACACAACAAAAAGCAAAAGGCAGAAGGGCAACAAAGACAATTTGAAAACTCATCGGTGTCTTTCCCACACGAGTATAAAAATCTATGTCACATGAAGAACTAAGGTTTTCTTTGTATTTCTGCTTCATTTACTGTAGGAACACAAGTAGTGAGGAAGCTTCATGAGAGACCGAGCCTTTAACTCACCTTGGTCACCTTAAGCCTTGGGCGTCTGAACATGCACACAATGTGCATCCAACTTTAAAAAGTATATATGCAAGATGAAAAGCACAATATGACTCCTTTAAAACGTATACAGCTATGTTAAGCACGTATACCCGTCACCTGTTCCATAAATTCACATGGCATCAGTGGCGACCACAGCAAACAGGAATAACAAGGCTTTAATAGAGAACAAGCGTCTGGTCTGCCCTCTGACAGAGACGTTGGTAATTGGTTTCCAGTCTGACCACCACCACCCTTCATTTAACAGAAGAACAAACACAGCAACTCACGGCCTAAAAGACAGCCCTGTGTGTAACCGAGCTCGCCGTGGTTGGACAAGAAATTTCACAGCTTTAAAAACATCTTTGAAACAGGCAGGCTAGAGTTCTCCTGCACCTCCCACTTACCCCCGTCCTGGACTATTTGAGTTTTTCCACACGGGTGTACTCCAGCAGCTTCGGGGACGACCGAGGTTGCCCGTGGCCGCAGCTGTGTGCCGATCCAGTTACCGTCACATGGTGCCGCTTGGCCGCTAAAGAACTACCTCTGCAATATTAGAAACCAAAGTAGACCACAAGACCGCACTATCGCTGCCTTCAGGAAACATTACAGCATTAAAGAGATGTTGATACAACAGCCCCAACCTTGAAACCCTGCAGTAACATCAAAATGAACATAAAAACTAAAGTAATGAATCCATTTTAGCTGCACTACAATGAAAATGTGGGAAATCTCAGTCTTTATGAAGTCAAAACAAAACCCTGTCTGTGTCAGATCAAACGGTTGCGTTTATGTGGGCGGGTGTTGATGCTGTTGTCTACTTTTAGGTTGCAATCTGTTACACACTTGTAATTTGTTTTTTTTTCCACTTGTTTCTTCTCGTTAGCGTCTCTCTGGAGATGCTAATGAGAGATGCATCAGTAATCAGCCCCTCCCTCCGCTCGCTGCTGAGACTGATGCCTTATTGCAAACAGAGACAAGGGATCAGGGGAACAGTACAGTTATCTAGCATATAAATACCATCTAACGCAGGTTAGAAATGTCAGCACTTTCCTCGGGGACATTAAATCGGTTCTACTCACCTTCATGAGCTCGTGCCGAGCAAGTTCGGGAACTTTATGGGGCAAGGGGGGGCAGTAATAACACTGATGCAAAAACAGCCCAAGCTGCCTGCCCATTAAAACAGTATTTATCCAGCTTGCTTCAAAGTTTTATTTTATGGACAATTCAGCAAAACCAAACCCAAACCACCCCCTTGACCACATTCTGACTCCTGGTAATCGGACCCACTCTGATGGTACAGCATTCATGTCCTGATCTGTCCACCCCTCCCATACGCCAACATATTGGCACCCTCTTAAAAGTGATTGATTATCTCTGTTAGCTAAAGGAGACGACCGCTGAGTTTAATGCCGCATAAAATTCGTATTTTGATGTGAGGTTCATAGAATATAAGAATCACAGCTGGCACAGGGAGGGAGCAGAGAGTCGCAAGCGTTCCAGGAAAAGTGAGGGCAGCTGGAGATGGTGTGATAGCAGGAAGCTTGTAGCTCCTTGGAAGCCACAACCGTGACACAACCGCCAAGACCAACAGCACGGTTTTAAACATTTTACCTTACATTTTAGTGGAGACAGATTATTCCCACAGATTACTGCCAAGACGGAGAGACTGAAAACACACAGGGAAGAGAGGATGGCATGCAATTAAGTGTAATAGCTTTTAGAGTTGAAATAGTGTCAGGAAAAGGAAATTTTTCTACGTGTCGGGTTTCAGCAGAGCGTATGTTAAAGGCGTCTATTTCAGGTTGTGTTTTGACTGGTGGTCTTGTAGGTTTGGGGATGAGTCAACCCCTGTCAGTGAGTCAGGCGTTTTACTCACCACTGGTTATAAGAGCTCTCTGTTTCAAAATAAAACACTTTCCGGAATTCAGACGTGCGTCCTGCTTTTCACAGACGACCTTCACCGGTTTCCCAACTGCTTCGTGCTAAATGTGATTGCATGCCTGCACTCATCTACTTTTGGAGCTTAACCAGTCTGTATCTCTCTGTGCTTCAGTGGACTGCCCACTCTCAACACACAACATGCTATGAATCACAAATCAGTTCAACAATGCTTCTCCCAGACAGGGTTCAGTTCGAGGCAGAATATTGCGATGGAGCACTCGAGTAAAGCTTCAATCTTGCATCGACGTGTAATTAGACATTAGAGAAGGAGCAAGAAGGTAACAGCCAACAATAATAAACCAGCCAGTAACCAGTAAGATCAAAACACATCAAAGTTTTCCAGGTTTTCTACTTGTACTCTCATTTTTACGTAGTTTTCATTACTTCTCCATCTGTGAAAATGTTGTTTAATATCTCTGACGCTAAAAACTGCTTTTCTAAGAAAACCGATATCCCCAATGACGTCTTAGTGATTTGCTGTTTGTTTACCTCCTTGGCTTCCAGTCCAAGAAATAGTTTATGTTACAAATTGGAGTCATGGAAGTTAAACTTAATTGCAGATCAATTATTGAATAACTTTGTGTAAATAGTTAGTTAGTATGTCTAATTGAAATACGCCAACACCTTTACAGTTGAACAAATCAGTGGTTCTGACTTGAAGTCGTTCAGCATGATAGGATGAGCTGATTTAATGATCTGCGGTGAGTTAAAACAACAACAACAACAACAACAACAGATGTTTGCAGACTGAAAAAAATTTAAAAACTTGTCCTTGGTAATATATTAAACTGGTGCTTTCATAAAAATGAAAAAGGTTACTAAAAGGTCATTCAATAGAACAAACACTGAGCAGCCTCAGATGTTGTTTGTGTTCCACATTTAGCCTAAAATCACACCAACAGCTGCATGTCTGATTCCTTAAACTGTGACTAAAGAGCTGGAGCAACTTAATACACGTCACCTCAATTGGTTTTCTCCAGTTCAGTCATCTCAGCTAATTTCAGAACGTATAAAAAGCCTTTTTGGATTTCAGAAGATGTGCCAGACGTGTTGTAATCTGTTATTGTTACCTGCTATTTCACTTCTTTGATTATATTGTTTTTTGATTGTTTAATGTCTTTTCTCTCTGTAAGTGCACTGACTAACTTTTTAATGCAAATTTAGATTTTGGAGTGGTAGAATTATTACAATATAAGAAAACCAAACAAATTAGAACTCCTGAGCATGTTGCTAAGAAACTGAATGAGCTGTTATTTTCTGCTACGGTGCTGGAGCTCGGTTTGTCCAAAACCACGATGACTCAGGAAAATTGAGCCATTTTTTAACCTCTTGAGTGAAATTGTTTCCTGTTTCGTAGTAACAAGATTTTCAATACACTGAGTTTGAGAGAGCAGCAGCGTCTGTGGTGGAGAACTTGTCCATTCGTCTGTTTGTGTGTTTGAGCATGTTCACACCGAGCGTGGATGTGCGAGCATGACGCTGGCTGTCTTGGTTTTTCACTCTCTCTTCCAGTCTCTCAAAGACAATAAGAGAACGGGAGCAGCATGGAAACAGAAACTCTTTGAAGCCCGTTTCATGTCAATATTGCGCTTTCCCCTTCAGCGATCATGTTTCTTTGTCCGTACACACGCTACTCTTCAACACACACTGTGCCCACTGTGTCATTCTTTCATATTACCATCAAGCTGTGAGCCTTAATAGTCGCAGTACAACACACGTGCCTGCTACCTTCTTCAGTCATCCTGCACTGCCACTGATGGATTTTTCCCCAAAATATTTGCTCTGTAACACAAGCTAGTCTGTCTTGTGTTTTCACTTCAAACAAAGCCATTAATCACCTTAATCGCCCTCAATTAACCCCCTGCGCCAGATGCTTGCTCCACACGTCATAGCAGTGACTGCCCGCTCAGTCGCTCACGCGTTCACCTCTGCCAAACAGGTGATGAATCGCTACCACAGGCTAATTCGCATTATATCACGGCTTCAGATGACCAAACATCAGCTGGAGGTCAACGGCAGAAAACACGAACGAGCAAGCGCAGAGAAGAAAGATTCGAAATGTACTAGAGCATCAGCCCGAAGCTGTGTGAGCACATGTGTTCCCGATGGAGACGCTTCACACAGTGTGACAAGACGCAGATATTGTTTAATGCATTAATATTTAATGTTACTCTCTATTAACAGAGGTCATCCAGTTGGACGAGGGACAAAACCAAAGTAAATGCCACAATGATGCTGTGTGAAGAAAACTAAACGCCAAGGTTTGCAACATGTGTTGGTCATTCTCCAAACCTTCTATGACAGACAGCTGTGATGTCATAGAGCCCCCTCTATGTCATTTTTTCTGATCAATGGCAAAATGCCACCGGCCATATGCACCATTTTCAAGATAGCACATGGAATTTAGTACTCGCTATTTGGGCTCGCAGTAAATCAGACCCAGTACGTTTATTACAGGAGGGAGACGTGACAGGTCCCACACCCTAGAAATGTACAGCGATGGCAAATCTCAGATGTCTCTTGGATGTGTTTCGGCCTCTGCCAAAGGAAATGCCCTTTAGCATCAGAGATATTTTTGACAACTGTAAAAACAAAATGCATGTAGTAGGATCTAAACAAAACAAAATCAAGAATATTACAGGGATATTACTAATCTAATAGATTTATCAAAGTCTAAATCAATCCAGTAAAAGAGCTCAGAGTAAACAGCTTTTTTTAAGAGATTTAACCATGTTACCCGCAGGGTCAGCTTTTATCCTTGCACTGCCGATTGCTCATTGGGTTACTCTCACTGGCTTCACTGCCAAATGTTTGATATCCAAGATGGAGGTATGTTCCCTTTGAACACAGTCTGTGGCACTCCTCCGTCACAGCCTTCAACGAGCTCTAGCGCTGCAAACGGTGCCAACTGTGCTTGTTGACAGCGAGGAGGACAAGTGCAGATTTAATCAGACACACTTGTGGCATTCACTGGGTGATATCTGCATCATAGAGTGCTGCCTTTCTTTGTGAAACGTGAAGTGGAATTAAAAACGGGTGGATGAGTAATTAGGCCTTATCGTGCTGCAGCGGCGGCAGCTCAGTGTCTAGATGAGCTAAGGACAGAGGATGGTACAATGTGCAGAGGAAAAGGTGGCAACTACTCAAAATGTTGACAGTCAAAGAATATCAGCTGTTCTATGAGCTGTGACCATTTACCAATGAAATGGACACTTATGCTCAATTTGACTCATGTCGCTAATACACAATGTCGTAATAAACTGAGCATGACCCTGGAAAGGTTGGGGATAATTAGATTAGCAATAAATAGGCCTTTAAAAGTGTAAACCTAGCCCAGACCCACCTCACTAGACAGAATACGCTGCATGGAAAGCATTGAACATTAAGAAGATCATGCAAACTGGAATCTTGTTTGCGAAGTAACGACATAAATAAACCAAAACACTGAGAGACATTGTAAATTGTGCTGTAGAAAACGTGTAATACTTCTAGACCTGTGAACGTCCTAGTTGGGAAAAACAGAACAGTTGGGGATGTTCCTTCCAAAAATGACAAATGCTCTACTGACGCGAGCTGTTTCTTCAACCAAGTCCTTCAGACTGGGTTCAGTCTCTGTCCAACTGGAAACTGAGGTAAATGTAAGGTGTCCTAAATTGGCCTGAAATTGCAGCATGTGGTCACCAGTGTTTTCTAACGATCCATCACACTAATGCGTTGGCCAGAATAAGGTGACCTGAATTTTGAACAGAAACGCCTCAGTCAACGCAGATTAGCAGCATATTCGCAGACAGTGACTACACTGTTACAGCAAAAGGAAATAAACAGCGAGACAGCGAGCTGAGGGACAGGGCAGTGGAAGGACTTAGTAGCGTTTCTCCCCACTGTGTAAGCGCTTATTGCAGCGTGGGGCCAGTGCAGACCTGAAGGCCCCCTGACTGTCGTTTATCAATCATCGTGCGAAGAGGGAAAGCCCTCCATTCCCACTGCAAGTTTCCAGTTGGAGTGGCTACGCTCCCGAGCAGTAAATCACCACAGACACCCAAGTGAGAGTGAACGGCGAAAGAAGAAACGGCGCGAGTTAGATTGCTGTTAACTCACTGAGCCGAATCACTGACGGACAAATGAGAAAACACTGCGGCGACGGTGCTGACAAATGGGGCCTCTTTCCTCTCAGGGAACGAGTGCGTTATAGTTTGTGGATGGATGAGAGACAAAAATAGGACTGACGTTAACAGGTTCTGTTCAACTTTCAAAAGGTTCACGTGCCAGCAGACAGGCCGGGAATGTGGATGGAGACGCGGCTTCCACGTCGTAGCATCCAAGCAAAGGCATGTTTGTATTTTTAACATTTCTCTTTTCAGTAGTTTGAAGAGAGAACAAAGGCTTTGTGTATTAGATCTTTGGTCTGATTGTGTGATTCGCTTTGAGTCGTTGCATGCATCACAGAAAGAACATCCAGGCGCTTCGAAGAATCTCAAACCAAAGCATGTTTAAAAAGCAGAGCGTTCGTAAAAAAGGAAGTCACACACACACACACACCAGGCAGACAGAGGCAGCTGACTGTCACGCTGCGCCGCCACCGTTCCTCATGCTCTACATCAGCGCACAATCACAGCACAGTGTGTCCAACCCTACCCAGCGTTTTGTTGTAATAATCCCCTGGTATAGAGGAAATGCCTGAGAGTCTGACTGCTTCGCTTAGTTACAGAGAACGAAGCCATGAAGATAGTTTCATGAGACAAGAACAGTATGATTTTGGTCTGGTGCAACAGTAGATAATCAGAAATCTCTGCACAATGCACGATTCAAATAAATGCGCATTGCTTGTTGCCTGGTGCCTATCTACCTGTTTTGTGTTGTTTTTTTTGTTTACAGGAGGCTGATGCTATCCAGCACCGGTGCAGCAGTCTGTACTAACTCTGTCTCCAGGCTCACGGCAAACAGCTAAATAAGAATATGCTGCGTATTACGATCCCCACGCCCCATCAGAGGGAATGATTTCAGTCTAATAGAGAAAGACATTCGTCAGAAGGAAACAAAAGCCAGCAGCTATTACTCTGCGGTGATGCATGAACGGGAGTTAGTTGGTTTCATGCTGTGTTTCTAGTCAAGAAAAGGCTCATCTACCTCATGCACGCTGGCTTCGTAGGCAGTCAAACTATGACTGGACAGGTTTTAGTGTGATAATGACTGCAATTAATGATCTTGTTCAGCGGCTTCGTATACCTTCCGAATACGACCCGTAGTGGTAAGCACACGTCCGCGGGTGAGCGTACTCCTTAGCACAAGTGTGTGTGAGAGAGACACACACAGACAGAGGCAGAGACAGAAATCTGGGACTGAGCTCTCGACATCTGTCATTTTGGAGAGTGTCACAGCAGCCACGAGGGGATGGATTATAATCCATGTGGGACAAATTAGGACACTGAAAGAATGGAGACGACAACTCCCTGATGAAGGCATTTTTGCTGAATGGATGTGCCAGTGAGCCGTGCTACTAAATCGCTTTTCTTTTTCCAATTCTCTGTGCCTGGGAGTTCTTCTGGGATTCAATAATGAACATTTATTTCGTTGCTCCTTGGGGAGAAATTTTCCGTGGACACATTACTGCTGCCTGAAATCAACGCAGTCACAAAATAGAACGGCACGATGTAAATAATACAGGGTTATACAATACACGTCACCCATGAAACCCAGTTTGAATTATGGCTTTTGGCTTTTTGTGGGTAAATTATTTCACTGTGATTTATGTTCTTTTGCGAGATGTACATTTTATACTTTGAGCTTTTCGGTCCAATACAAACACACGATTTGTTCTCCACTGTTACTTTGACTACGTGTGGACTCCACCACAACGTTTTACTGCAAAACATTAAAACCACAAGTGAACACCACTTATTATTACTTCTATTACTTGTTTAGAGCAATTCTGTTAGTGAATTTAAGATTTAAACAACACAGAAATCACAGGGTTAGTTTTAACAGCTAGCTTCACAAGAAGCCAAGGAATAAAAAAATGCCAAGCTTTAGGTCTGAAAATCGTGTTGTCCAAGACAGATTTGATCAAGTTTGTGTAAATTTGTTTGAGTATAACAGATTCTGTGAATCTCAGCTTATTTGAGTGGACACAACATATTTGGCTGCACGGGTCTGGATGTGTTCCCTTGTTCACAGATCTGCAGGGCATGTGATGAATGTGTGTCTGCTTTCCAGGGAGATTAATTCTCTGAGGACACAAACCCAGCAACTGTCACATAAGCAGCCTCGAGCCGTTGGCAGATAAGAAACTTGAATCAAAGCAGGCATGACAGGTAAGAATTTAACTATTTTTTAAAAGTCACAGACTACAACGCTGATCTACCAGAATTCTGCACAAACCCCTGAAAGAAAAATAAAACCAGCTGATTAGACAGATGCAAAGTTTTTACCAACGGCAAAACCCTGCAACGATTTATGCTTCTGCAGATGTCAGAAAAGGTTAGAAATGGAAATAGAAAAGCTTTAATTTTCCTTGAGATTACTCATACAAAAAAGTAATGAGCTTGCTTCTAAACTTAGCTCAACAAACCACCCACTCTGACTCAAAGAACAGAAAAGCCTTCGCATCACCTTGACTTTTAGTTTGAAACTTCTTTCTGCAGAGATGAATCACTTCCCGTTGTTGCCGATATCTGCCTTAATATGTACATTTATAAGCTGTTCCCTAGCAACAGACACGTTTATATAATACATTTATATAGCACATAACATTTCAACTTCATTTTCCTGTAGGTTATCAGCAGCTGAACTGTACGACTCTGTCACTGGCATGTGTATTTGGTATGTTAAGAGGCCGGCCGTGGCAGAACGCATGCCTGGACAAAGAGGGCATCTCCATCTGAGCGTGTGTGAAGCGGAGGCCGTTGACGTCGGCCGTAACAGGAGCTCCGTGTTGGTCTGGTGAAGAGTGACAGTGTCCACCAAGCTCAGAAACGAAACAACGGAGCAAGAGAAATGAGAAGAAGCTAAGGCTGCAACTAAAACGTTCTTTAATTTTATTTAGAATAAATTTACTAGTATGTTTATTTTGTGCCCTAACCCAGATATTAGTATCAAAACTGTTTCCCATGCACAGTTGGTGCACTTTTTAGCGTTTATGCCTTGGCTGCACCTGCAACATATGCCTGTGAGAGGGTGCTCTATTTGTTATCCTTTGTCTTTGGTGTCAACCTCAACTTTCATATTCTTCCAGGAATCGAAATAAAATGCATATAGAGAAGTACGGTCATGGGTCACCGGCAGCTGCTGCTGCGAGAACAAATGTAATCCATTATAAATGAAGCCTATTACAACAAATAATGTGGCGGGAATACGAGCCTCCGCTCATGAACAGCCTTTCATGCTCTGGGTCTCGGTGCTCACAACTCACTTTGCCAGCACTTTATTTTCTGACACATTACCATATCAGAGACACAAACATTAACACCTGTGCAAACACTCGCACAAACAGAAACCCACGCCGTCCTGGCAGATTTTAACAGAGGAGCTGGAAGGGATGGACTGTCAGACACGGCCAGGTGAAAAGCGTGATGATGGGAGGTTGGCAGCGGCTGCTGGCTGAGGACCAGCGCCCCGTGTAAAGCCATGTTGAGCTCTCCAGGTGTGTGTGTGTGTACAGCATGTGCATCTGTGCAGCTATATGTTGGACATGTTCTCCATCTTGGTACCGGAATGTGCCAGTCGGCAGTTCTGCCTCCGTGGGGGAATGCTTAACAAACAGACGGCGCCTCACCTCTGCCTTCACTCGACACAGTCACGCTGCCACACAACGAGCTGCCCTTCTACGCAGCAACAGTCAGCTAAACCTGACGTTCATGGTGTAAGGAGCAGGCGTGTGGACGTGGATGAAATGTGTGTCGAGCCTGTGCACAGCTGTTTGAAAGGCACGACTCACTGGTCGACCTGCGTGTGGAGCTGAAGAGCAGTCAGTCTCCAAACTCATGGCTCCAAGGTGCTAATACAAATAAAACGTTTCAGAAAAGAGATGCAGAAAAACTGTTAAAATTAGAGAAATAAGCCACTTGCACTGTATTTTTTTAATTTAGTTTTACTGTGTGGACACTATGAGCACAGGTTCAGTCCGCAACAAAGCAATAAGGTCTGTTATTGATTTTCAGCACTTCAAAACTTCCCTGTGTGTCTCTAAGTGAGCTACTGGGGCGTGTTCCTATTATTGAAAAAGCATCGTCATGACAATGGGGGGAAAAACGTTTGAAAAATATGTCCATTAAAAGCTGTTTTTAGACTGACAGCTGAAAAACAACCGTCCAGTTTGTGGATGCCCTTAGAGTCTTTATGATGGACAAGCCAGATTTTGATCAGCCGCTACTCCACTGACCGGGCTCCAAACACTCTGAAGGGCTTCAAACACTGTAGTTTTAATGCTCTGTCTGTCTGAGAGTCCATTTAGGTTTAATAAGCTCATCAATCTCTATCTGTTCTCCTCCAGGCACAGCCAAATCCAAACGCAAGTGAATGCAGTTCCAGTCTTTCACCTTGCAGCCAGCCGTCCCATTGATAAATACTCTAATTGAATTCCACTGGAAAAAATTGAATTTTTCTGAACGTAACGAAACAAATGTGGAAGAAATGAAACAGATGTGACGCTGAGTGATGGCGATGAGTGGAAGATGGAGAAGAGGCATGACATCAGAGCTGCAGCCGCTACTGGCTGATGCAACGGCTGAAAACTGGAGGTGATGACACCACACCTTAGTGTCGTTCCCTGGGTGTGCGATCGACCATCTTCTCAGCGAGCACCACGCGGCGATTAGTCAAACGGGCTCTGACAGCACCTGTCGCTCAGGATCGCAACAGACGCCCACACCAGAACAAGCGAGGCCAGTATTTCCCCAAACGCTGGAGAAAGATGTTGTGTTGGTGAAGCCAGATAATCTCTGAACTCTCCTCTTGGTACAAACGTCACATTTTACCATCGATCCAGCTCGGAGTCAACTTTACGTCAAAGCTCCCAGGACCGTGCACCTCAATGAAGCTGAGACTTAGTCAGGACTTGGTCTTTATGTAAATACCAGTGCTTATTCGCTCAATCCTTAAAAAGTCAAGTTTGACTGGAAAAAAGAAAAGAAAAGACTCACGACAAGAGACTAACGTGCAGCAACGTCTCACCAGGTTAAACATATGTCAGGGATTAAATAAAAATGTTTTACTTGACTGAAATATCTTCAGCACCAGAGTCTAATCCCTCGTGTGTCATGCCTTTCCTGGTCCCTAGCAAACACTCGACCACAGCAGCAACCTGAACCCTCTTTTGTTGCTTGGGGTAAAGTGGAAGCTGCTGACAGATTTGACATTTAGCTGAGCGGTCAACAGGAGCTGGGGGGAGACGGCTGAAAGTACTATTTGCTTCTGATTTCTCAGCGTTCACCGTCACTGCTCCGAGTGCAGGTGTGTGGGGGTCATTCAAGCAGAGGGGGTGTTTTCAGAAGTATAAGCAGAGCCTGGTTAAGATCTCGAGCAATGTTAAGAGCGCTCAACAAATGATGCATTTATTGTCCTTGCGTGTCATGGCTGGTTGAGTCTTTCACCAAGTCCGAGGTGGGAGTGATTAAGTGGCCCTCTTCACTTTCAGAGTCTCAAATCACTGGCAGATGAAAATCTCCTGTCTCCAAGAAAGCTGACTTTCCAAGAGACACAGGAGAAATCGCATGGTGGTGTGTGAAAGGATGCCGATGTACCTAATGGGCCAACAAGCGATGACACTTAATGAACACAAAGACACAAGCAATTTCAAAAGTAATGATAAAAGGTTTTAAAGTGTTTTAGTTACAAAATGGCCACACTACTGAAAAGCTACATTCTGAGTTTTTGCTCCACTGTCTTGCTCTTTTTTCACTTAAGGGAAATAAATGGATTCCAAGCCATGACAAAGCCTGATCTTTTCCCAGACAAAGTGGCCACTTTGGACAGGAATTTGACATGAGCGATAACCCAGTTGCTCTCTCCCTATTCAGGATACTTGAGCCGTGGCTGCTTGTGTTTGTGTCATAAGCCCCAAAGCTACAGAGGGTTAATGATGCAAAACAACACATACAGAGAGAAAACGCTAATCAGAAAGGCAGAGAATGGAAGCGGACGCTACGGGGGCAGGAGGGTCATTCAGATCTGAAGCAGAAGCCCAATAAAATCACAAAAATCGAAAATAGCTCCCAGTAAATTGTCAAACTATGATCATGATACTATAGTGATGACGATTTTCCCATTATAATCAGAAGAATAAGTCAAAACCTTTATTAGAATGAATATAATATTCCGTCTACTGAACATGAGCCTAGGCACAGCTAAGCCTGGCAGACAGTCTATTTATACCTGCTACACAGAGAAAACATGTCAAATAGTAAAGCAGCAACACATTCCCCAATGCTTTTAATTCCCGACTTTATAACTTGGTGCATTAAATCTTAATGTTGCATGAACAGAGTTAGTTTTAGCGTAGATTCGATATCTGGCAACACACTGAGGGCCATTAATGTTGGGTTTTTTTCCACCAACAGTTTGTCTTATGATCAGGATCAAGTGTTGCGTCGACATTATCAGTCCTCTTTCATGCAGCTCTTCTTACTGGCATAATTGACATTGCCTGAAATAGCAGGCTGTGTATCCTGCCTTGGCTCTGTGAATTCTGAAAGCCTGTTTAAATGGCAAACCATTTAAGTAAGGAGCTAAAAAGATCTATTATTTAAACAAATATAAAAACAGTGTCACAGGCACTGATTCATGGCTCACGTCTTCTCTCAGGCTGCATTTACTGATGGCCAAATAGTTTTCTTATGAAATGTTTTGACAAGAGAAGAGGAGGATCACCATTAAAGTCTCAATGGGACTGATTGTTATTTCACAGTGGCAATGAAAAACAGTGCATTAAAAAATAATGAGAAATTATAAAAGAAGATTCCTTCATGTTGCGATAAGGCTCCAGTGAGATGAAAAATAGTGTAATTTCCTTTCTTTAAACTTAGATTATTGGAACAGTTTTACAGAACTAGAACTTTGACCAAAGAACCAAAGTGTTCAAACAAGCATAAAATGTTCTTGTCATCCAGAACTGCACAACGTAATAAACATCATCGTACAGGTCTTCAGAGCATGCCACACAAATAAGCAGTTATCCAAACAACAATGGGTCAAATCATTTGCTTTGCTAAGGCAGGGAAAAGCCTTCACCCTGTCACGTTCAGTCCCAACCTGCTGCTATTGGAGACCAGCTACTGTGGTCAGAAGGCAAGTATGAAAAATATATATTATGACCCTGAATGCAGCACAAGATGAGTGGAGTTAAACTGGACTGTGTGCTTAAGTCGCAGTGTTGCCTGGCTGTGAGGTTACGTCTGTCCCTCGCTTCTGAAGATGCAGTGGCACATTTACACACAGTTAGTTTAAGATGCTACATTAATAATACTAGCTGGAGAATTTTTAAAGAAGGTATGTGCCAGCTAACCTTCCTAGAAAGCAATCTAATCAGACACAGTCTAATGAATTTGTCTTTGCTCAGAAAAACATTATATTGAGGCACAAATGTAATAACACTAGTTCTGTATTTCCAAGTGGAAACGCAAAACATTTGTCCATTTACTTTTTTTGTAACCGGCATGTCGAACAGACAATGTGGTCATGTGCAGTGAGTTGCGTTCTGATCTGCGGCAGAGAAACGCGGCTGCGAAAGTCTCTGTCCGTGAGACAAAACAGGAGATTACAGACAAGAGCAGCGGTGACACCGAGCCTCCATCTGATGGGGATGCGGTTTTCCCACGACCACGACGGCTCCAGCGAGGCCCAGACACCTACTACACTATCAAAACAAACGGGAAAACACAAGCGTGCATGTGTTTGCTATCACCTGTTACTCCCAGTGCAAGGTGAACAGATAGAAAGGTCACGGGAGCCCTTCTTCTCCAAACAGTTGTTTAAAAGAGAAGAGCATGAAGGTCCAGCGTCAGATAAGGAAACACCCACAGTCTTGCTGCAGCAGTGAAGAAAATCTGATTAAAAGCTGAGATAAATCATTATCACAGTACGTGAGGAGACAAAGGGCTGGTCTGGGTGGGATCCGATCTGCTGTTAGATTAGCGTTCTGGTTGACTGGCAGCCACAGACAGAGCAGACACGGGTCCACAGCCAAACCACGCAACCACATTCTCACAGACCCCGAAGGAGATCACTGTGCTTCCAAACACATTCCTTAAATCTCTTTTGTTCGTCAAGAAATTCGTCCTCAGATTTGTTTATTACACAAAGCAACATTTAGCATTTATATTATTTAACTGGACTAAGTGGACCCCTGAGTATCGCAAATTATTTGGTTTTGTTTCTATTCAGATTATGTGCACAACATGCTTTTAAACATTCTAAAATATAGCATTAAAACTTTATCAATTTTGTAGCTAATATGTGCAGATATAAAGGAAAATATACAATATGCAGAAAAAATGAAAGTTTTACAGTTCTAAACAATTTTGTAATTAAAATTGAATACATCGTGTGCATGCGTTAGCATTTAGTCATAAAGATTAAAAAAAATCTACATTCAAAAATCAGACTATGATCACATAACCTTAGGGCAAAACTTATTTGATCCACACCCTGACAGACAGAGTCATGGCGTTAAATCTATTAGATAACTAGATAACAAAAAAAACCACAATGAAAGCTGATACATGAGAGCCATAAGCTGGGCCTACGCATGGATGCAGCCTACTGCAACATGATTATATCCCAAACATGCATTGTGCTTACCTCAGCTTCGAAGGTTCCCATAGTCCTCCATCATTTGTCTTTCACTGGTGATACTGGAGCGTTTTCAATGAAGCCAACCCTGTTAAAATTCCATTCCCGACTTCACTTCCGCAACTGAAATTCAATTTACATTTTTATTAAGTGGTGCTTGATTGAAAATGGCACAGCTTCCTTTGAATCTTACTCAGACACTCCAAGCAAAGGTCAGCAGCTACGAGGGGAGGAAATGCAGGATTTCACTAAAGTTAAAAACCAAGACAAAGACTTTTACCTCCTAAAAATATTGGCAGCGTTCTTTAACTGTCGTACATATGCTGGATTGGATTCGGTGGAACGTGACAGAAATTAGTGTGCACCTGTCGTCTGGAGAAAATGGCTGAATAATACAGTACGCTGTGTTTAAATTAGTAGTAAGTGGGCTCCTGGTGATTGAAAGTCTTGTTTGGAAAGGTTAAAAGGCGGCTACTGAGATGTGGCAACTGCCTCAAAGCAAACACATGATGTGAACAGAGAGGAGAGGAAAATCATTTGTAGACACAAATATCACAGCAGAATCTGTCTAATTAATAATAACTATGTGACATCTCACCTTGTCATTTCCTGATATCCCAGTAAATTTTCCCAAACCAAGAGTCGCCATGTTGCCTTGAACAAACCAAGCCCCGGATCAGATTCTCGATCACTCATAGGCCAGTCAGTGAGGAAGACAACGCCCATGTGCAAACCCAGCCAGCCAATCCCATGCGTTGATTGGAATGATTGACAGACTTTTTAGCCATTGAAATTATTCATGGAACGTTTTGTAAGTAATTCACGTTTTATCAAGTAATGCTTTCTTAACCCAACCTGCATTTGTCCAACCACGTGGCTCTGACCCACAGTTGGATTCTTAGGAGCAAATCACGTGTGTACATAACAGTGAAGCCAACATCTGCTATCGATCCCACAACCGGCCATATTTGAAACACTCTAGGGTTGTGTGCACCTCTGCACCTGTCACAGGACCGATGAAGGACACAAGAGATTAAAAAGGGAGAGAATCAGAGAAAAACTCATCCACAGGTTTATCTAAAACACTACATGAATAACAGCAGAGAAGCTGCACTCTAAATGTGTTAATGAAGCATGATGACGTGCTATTTAATCATGTCCTCGTATCGTAACAGGATAATGCTTTTACCACGCTTCAGCACACATTAGTCAATCATTAATATGTCTCCTCAGCCACATTAAACCAAAGGAAATGCTTCCTTCCTCTTTGCGGGGATGACGGCGATTAGATTCCCTGCTAGTGAACGCTGCCTCGCCTAAAATACAGCCTCCTCTGTATGTCAGAGTGGAGCAATGGGGTAGTTTGCTCAAACCGTCTTTTTTAATCAACTCACACATTTGGAGTAAATTTTCTTGCATGAAGAGTTTGAACAAGCTCCCAAACTGGCCTTTCACTGTGCCCAGCCTGAGGAACTCACTTCCTTGATGATAAGATGCTTCGACACTGTGACAGGAGCCAGGGAACAAAGCTTGACACCGCGAGTCCTCCCATCCTCCCGTGAAGCGCGTTGCTTACTCTTCCTCGCACACATGCACAATAACAAACACCGCAGGGGACTCGACCCACCCGATCTGAAACCCCCCACCCTCCCATAGCGGGCAGGCAGTTATTACCTGCTTCCATTATATCTCTCAAAGCTGGAATCGGGCCATGAGGCAGGAACCATAGAGCTAAACATCAACTTTTATTAAGTTAGTGTGTTGCTGAGAAGTGGGGTCACCTGACAAAGGCAGGAAAAAGAGAGAGCGTGAAAACAAAACGACTGCTTCAAACGAGATGAGAGGACGACTGAAGAGGACGAGGAGGATGAAGGGGTGAGGAAACCAAATGAAAGGGAAACGAAGGAAGATCTCCTCATGCTGGGTTGAAAGTAGACAAGCACGCCCACAGCAGCCACACAACCAAAAGTAATATTTACAAGATGTGAAAGTGCTGTTGTTACTGTCTGGGCTGTGACGCCGCGGAGAGCAGGGGAAGTCAAGTGTGCTCAGAGAGAACGTGAAGAAACGTCGCTTCACGTTCTAGTTTACGCCCGGTCACAAGGCCACGTGTGCTCTCTCAAAATGTGGGTTCTAGTTATCAGCCGCTGAAGGCCACACATGCATATGCACGGTGTCAGCAGCAGCAGTGAGTCCTGGTACGAGGAGAAACGCTCATAGAACATGTGCAAACATAAATACAGAGTCTGTCCAGATTCAGTCAGTCGTGCCTCTCGGTTTGAAGCCTTTAGTTGCTGCAGGCAAACATGT
Source organism: Macropodus opercularis (assembly GCA_030770545.1). Lineage (NCBI taxonomy): Eukaryota > Metazoa > Chordata > Actinopteri > Anabantiformes > Osphronemidae > Macropodus > Macropodus opercularis. Next base: position 8,351,140 of record CM061092.1, read on the forward strand.
CAACATGGCAAGAACCTATTGATGTCTGAAGGAAATACTTCAAAATCATGTACTGACTGAATCTTAAAGTTAGATTAGTTGCCATTTCTGTATAAAGTATATGGAGAAGTAACTGGAATATTTATGCTGATGGGGCGTTTGATACTGACTAATAATTAAACTAAACATTTAAACTAAAATTTAACTGAAAAAAGCCTAAACTTTCCCCAGTTTAACTAAATCTAATATTTAAAAGATTAGGAAATATTTTAGTTGAGTGTTTTTATTTCTGAGAAGATGAACACAAGGGCTTTGCATGTCGTAGAATCCAACAAATGCCCGGACAAATGCCTCCGAATGTCTGTAGAATATTGTGCACTGAATGCATGCAGTTGACTTGAAATGAAAAAATAATTAAAAGTAAAAGACGCTGCTTATAAGCCGAATGCTTATAAGCATTTCATTGAAACTGTTACGGGTATTTTCTCTATTTTATAAATTAAACAAATTGTTCAGTCTAGAAAATAATCAGCAACTTGTCACTTTCACTTTAAACCTTGTATTATGTTGAAAAAAAAATCACATTGATTATGTTGGAAGAACTATTTAGTTAAAGTTTTTCCTTCTTCACAAAATCGTTTCTTTTTTAACTTGCAACATTTTCAATGTTGTTCACATGATTGACATAATGTAACTGTGCACTTTCTGCAGATGTAATTCTTGCATTTCACACAAAAGGTGCTTGTTTTACTGTCCTTTTGGGAGGGACAGATTTGGCATCTCTTCCGTTTCTTTACACCTGTATCCACTGCATCCAAGGACAGCGACCCCTGGATGGAACAAGGTGCTCATCTACATTAACATGGGGGCCAGGGTTGTGCAACAAAGGTAGGATTTCAACCCATTTATCCCATTAATCTCTGATTGCAGCTAGTTTGTCTCTTTCACGTCGACCAGCTCTGGTGTCGCGGTTGTCAAATCGGACCCCACGAGATATCATGTGAAATGTCTCCATTCCATTCTCTTCACTCCATAGACTTGCAGTTGCTTCTCCTTTTGACCTGTATACTCCAGCTAATATCAGAATTCCAAAATATGCATGCAAGTCAGTCTGATCCAGAGGCTTCCATTTGTTTTGAAATACACGTCTCCCCTCCAAGTTAGTCATGTCGAGTATAATCCTCTCTATCGGTGGGGATATGAAGAGCTGAAATGCTGATTGAATAGCATCAACTCGTGTGACGGCAAATCTTGTAGGACCAGGAGTCATTTTGATGACACTGGAAGATGACAGTCTGCCTCGGCTTTGGTGTGGTGATGTTGACCATTGCATATTGCCGTGTTTAGATGTCCATGTCCCCTCTGTGGACAATGGTTGCCGCGTTCTGTGATTTTCATCTGATGTAAAGACGGCGGTAGACTCCTCTTCTGAATCCTCCTCATCCTAGGAAAACTGGCAGTCAGGATCATCAATAACATTGTCCCCCGTCTCTGATATCTCTTCTTCTTCATCACTATCCCAGTTAAAAATCTGTGATGAAACCTCTTCAGCTGAAAACCTCCTGGAGCTCATTTCTGTTGTATTTCGAAGAGATGACATGAGAACAGTGACAAGGACAAGGGTGGGAACGTTTGTCCCGTACACAAACCTGGGTCTTTGAGTCTGAATGTCTATTCAGAGGCAGTCAAAATATAATTAACCAGGCAATCAAAACAAAGTACATCAAAGAGACACGTTTAATTTGGATCTGAACAGCTTCTTACCCACATTAAAGTGTCTGGGTCAAAACGACCCGCAACATCATCTTTGTGTACAAACTCTGCACAGACATTCCAGGACACATCAAAGTGTCCATATTTTACACACCTGTTCATGACCCCAGGTGAGGAAAAGTCACCAACTTTCATGAAGAAGAAGAAAGGACCAGTACTTTGATCAACAAAATAACGGAAATGGGTCAAACTGACCCTTAACATAATATGAAGGTTAAACCTCAAATGAACCGTTTGCAGCAGCTGTTGTCTCCTCCTGTGAGGAAACCCGTCTTTGAATGTGTGAAGGGCTGATGCGCTCGTCTACGCTGTCTCAACCTGAGCGCGTGGCTCCATCGCGCGTCCGCGTCCGACTCCTGCAGCCGGCGCCGATGTTTACTGTTGCCAGGCGACGGACAGGAATCAGAGGCGAAGCGTCCGCACGCCTGAAAGTCTCCTATTTTTCGGTACCGGGGCGGGTTCTGGCGGCCGCTTTAGGGCCATGGCAGGAAACGAGAAACGGGATCTGGTCCATCAAAACGCAATTCACGTCGAGACGATCCGGAAAGAAGAGCGGTGCCAGAAACTGCACACGGAGTTCAGCATTAATCCACACAGGAAACGTAAGAGTCTATGCTCGACATAAATAATGTTGGAGACACTGGGAGCTCGTGTATTGAAAACGAACCACGCTGGACAGATTTCTTTTCATTGTCCTACAATAAAACTTTGACCTCAACTCCTTAACAGGCTGCATTTACACAGTTCAGAGTCAGTCTAGGCACCAGCGCGTACAGGAAAAGGGTGGAAGTACAAACACTGTCCCAATAAAACACTGTACATCACTCCCTCAGCTTAGGATGTTTAATTGTGTGTCATACTTAAAAGCTGTTTGTTTGTGTTCACTATGTTTCAGTGCATGTGCTGCCAGACAAACCCATGTCTAAGAAACCAACCGAAGTGATCACAGAAAACCGTGAGTACAACCTGACTTCCTGGAAACCACAAGAGGATTAATGTCATGTGTCTCTGTGTAAAAGCATCCTTCACTTGCCACTCCAGCCGACTTCCTCCAGGCCTTCCATGAGGCCCGCCAGGAACCCACCAAGAAATACACAACGCCACAGACGGAGAGTCAGGAGATAGGATGGGTGTCGACTCCACTGGTGAGAACGACGTGGTTACAGTTCATCGGCTGTTTAGCAAACTGCAAGCTGACACCAGAGAACATGCTGCTTGAGCTGAAGTTGCATCTTTGCATAGAAATGTCGAGCCCTATACTTCTGAATAGGCATCAGTTCTACAGTGTAAAGTATGTGCTGCAAGGCCATAGCTTGCGTATGATAGTGTTTCTGCTTACACACAAGAAAGCAAGCAGACAAATACTCGGTATATTAGGGTTTTGGTATGTTACTAATAATTATTTACCTTTTGGGGTAACTTACAAAAGCGATTGAATTCCAGTGTCAACGCTAATTCTGACCGTTCTTCCCCAGATCTCAAATCGCAACGATGGCAGATTGAATTTCTTCAGATCCAGCACGGACGTCACCAAATACAAAGAGTCTGCACTGCGGTCATCGAATTAGACGATGAAAATAAGAATGAAAATGTCCATAAAGTGAACACGTAGTTCATTATTTACTCATTTTTCATACAAACAGTTGCCCTTTTACATCATCTCCGTCTTTGCAAACTAAGAAAAACACAAGCAAGGACTCTGAGGCATCACATACTAATCATACTATTGAATGGGAAAGGGCAAAACAGACAGCTGCTCAATATTATAAAATGTCACGTCACATGGGAGGGAATCAACGTGTCAAGAAGCTGAGTCAGGGGGAAAAAAACAAAACGTTCACATTAAACTGCATACACAGCAAATTAACTGTCTGAGTTTGTTGTAGTAATAACACAAAGCAGCATTATCTCACAGCAAAATTAGAACAAAATAACACCCACAAACAAGATGTATATGGACATTAACATTTTGTCTTTATAAGCATTGGGAAGAATGAAAGTGGAAAATAGGTTTGGAATTGGGGCAGCAGTGTGAAGCCTGCTTCCTTTTTTCTTCACTAGTGAAGTCCTTCAGAAAGCTTCCTAATGCAGCAGAACGTCCCCCTGCCTCTGGCTTGTGAAGGTTCAGTCCTCCATATTGATCCAGACACATTTTCTTTAAGCCATATTGTACAAAAGACACATAGGAAGTGTCCCCTACACGTCTCCTGAGGTGCAGAGATGAGGAGAAATTGTGGGAAATCCCACCTAGCAAGTTTAAAAATCAGTCTTTTGACCACGGTCTGTGTGTTTATGAGTGACCCTTCATTTTCCTGCGTACAGACTTTCCTGGTCGCTTCTGAAAAGACAAATAGGAAAAAATCATCAGGAAATCTTGTGTTTTTCTAAAGCAGAAGAGATGCTTGACAGCATCACATCTTTCAGTGCTGTAATCTATGTTTCTATTTATTTTCTATTTTCCCGTTCAACTAACTACTAACTACTACTACTAACAACTGTGTTTGGTATAAAGACTGACTCTGTTCCTTTCCTGTATTCTAAGCTCATGTGTGATCTTATTTCTATGGAAAAGCTGATAAAAATGTAATGTATCATTAACATCATGTGTTATAAAGTGGTTGCATTTCATATTGTAAATGTTAAAATCAGAAAGTTTTTCAGTGTATAACTCACATTTTTTCCTCCTTTGCCTTTCTTTCCACCTTTGCCTTCCCTGGCATGAGCCACTTTGGCACGGAAACTGGAAACATCGTTGTAACTTTCCTTTGTGTTCCATTTCTTTCCACTCTTCTTGCCTCCAAAACCAAACTTCTGGTCCTTGTACTTTCTCTTGGAACTGGGGCTGTCAAAATGACACAAATACCAGGACATATATTAGGCTTTATATTCATAACTCATGCAATGTACAACCCTGAAGTGAAACACCTCACCCCTTCTTGTTCAAGGCCTTCTTTGAGCCCTGAGCGGACTCTTTACCCATCTTCTTGTCGCCCTCCAAGAAATCCAGTTTATCAGTCATTCCTTGGAGTAGAAATTAGCAGAAAAGTTATATTACAAGTTGAATTAAACAAGAAAGAGAAATCTAACAAAGGTACTGTTATTCATACACTCCAACGTCAACAATGCACTAAGAACCCACCTTTCTGGTATTTCTTTACAGCGTTCATCATAGCTTTCTTTTCTTTTTGTCTCTTCTGGATCACTTCTATTTGCACCTGGCACATGTTTAAAATTCAAGTTAATTCTTCACATCAAAAAAGAACATTCTGTGGTACAGATTCTAGCTTGTATCTATTTTTGCAAACTCTCCAACACAAGACACATTAAGCACATAGGCTACATCATATCAAAGTATATAAAACATGTTATAGAGACCAACCTTTTTGCCAAACTTCCTTTGCTCGCGCAGCTTTCTTGCCTTCTCTGACTTCTCCAGTATCATCTGCTTTGTGATGAGCTTCTTCCTGATCTAAACAAAAACAAAACACAATTTCATATATTAAAACAGGTTAAAAACAGATAATTGTTACATTGCATGTATTTATTAAAAAAAACTAAGAGTCAGCTCTTACATTTGTCTTTTGAAAACAACTACAATTAACTGTATCAGTGACATCTCCTCCCACAGAAACATCTCACCTTCTGCATGTGCTGGTCTGACTTCGCCATCTCTGCGAAGTAATCGTCAGGTCTTTTTGTGGCTATGCCAATTTTGCTTAGTAGAGGCAATGCTTCTAAAACTGAAGCTTGGGCTTGACGGTAGCTGCAATGAATGAAAACCAATAATTTAAACTGCCTGTGGCATGAAGAAATGTTGATTTAAACCAGAAAACATGGTCACATACAAGGACATTTCTCTCTGGAAATCATCATCTGCGTTGACATCTCCATTTGACACATTCTCAACTTTCCCATCAACCTGGGAAAAAACGTCTCCAGCTGGTGGGTTGGTCAGGTCCAACCTCTCCACCCAGGGGAGATTTTTACGGAAGTCAGCAAGACATTGCTTCAACTCCTCCTACAGCACAGCATACAGACAACATATTATAAATATTAGAAATGTTCACCCTTTAACCTGCATCAACTCATCAATGCACTGTTACACTAGCCCACCAACACATGGTCATGTGAAGCGTTTTAACGTTTCATTTCTGACTCACCACACTGTTTGCAAGCTTCCTGGGTTTATCCACCACAACGTTCATCCCTGGCTTCAACAGTCCTTTGGCGAAGGCTTCTTGCAGCTAAAGAACACAACACACGGAAAAGTACAATTACTCGGGTTTACAGGTTTAAAAAAGGCAGGATATAAAGATCCAGGTTTATACCGCGGTGCCAAAAGCGCAACAAAAACAACTTGCGGTCGCAAACGTTGACTCCTCGCTTACAGTACACAGTAAGTTTCAATCTTTACTCGTTCACATAACATACCATGTCACATGGTTAATAAACAAATAACAAGAAAGCTCTGTAAACGACCATGGCCGATGAAGAAATGCTTAAACGCACTTCGGACCACGTTAGCTAACATTAGCCACTACTAGCACGTCTGGACTTAACTCACCTCACCGTCCGATAACTCGAGATCTTCCTCCTCCGACTCCTGACCGAGCATCGCGTCCTCCTCTACAAACTCCATGTTCCTGTTTCTAATAATGTGATATCTGTGACTTAAAGACCTTAAAAGAAATTACTTAATAGTGTGGCTGCACTACAGCAGCACCTCACATGCAAGGAGCGTTTCACGTGGGGAGGAAATGACGTGGTTTAATGTTCTACATTATAGTCCGCCGGAGGAAAGCGTGTGTCACCTCAAAGGTTCCTACTGTAACTAAACCAACATCGTTGCGTGAAGGATTGTGTGGATGTGGTTCACTGAAAAATACGACGGACACGTTTTTACTGCTATTGTACTTATACACACAAATAAATGTATTCATACATGGGTGGAAGTAAAGTTTTAGAAAGGTTTGTATAAAATCGACATGCGTCTATTTGTAAACGAGCAGCCACTCGTCAAACTGTGTTATTAGTCAATTATGCAGATCTAAAATGTAAAATCCATTATCTGATAGAATCTAGCTCCTTCAAATCTTTACCACCTTGATTGTGCAAATGAACCCCATGAGTTTCACTTGCCACCTCATCAAGAAAGATGCTATTGACATTCACTTTTTCAAGGCTCCGCTTCCCAAGTCAATTTCTGTCACTGTGACGAGGGACGATTGAGGGAAATGTCTGCAGTATTGGACCCATGTCACTGCAGATTTGTCCTTCAAAGTGATCAAGGCATGAAGTGGTCACAAACCTTTGCAGCTTTGACTACAAGTAATTTCTGCAAACCTTTCTTTTCTGCAACTTTTAAATAAATAAGTACCATGCGCAACCTCTTAGCACATAGACGTTGTGAGAGGAAGGACTGCAGTTAGATTCTTGGTGCTAAGTGCTTTGGCCAACGACCATAACTCGATCCTACTAAGATGTCATTTGAAAAAGGTTGTTTCAAGTGTTTGAGCAAGAAGTTGTCAAACATGATGCTGCTTTGTGCATCTGTCCATAAGACAAATCATGTTGGATTAGGTTTACACACCAAGCTCATTTATCAGAGCGGACTCTGTTATGAATAGTTATTTGCCTTAGATGGTGACAGTTAAGACATTTAGGGTTTTGAAAGCATTCTTCATTTTAAAATACAAATTTAACTGTGACTATGATATTTGAGTAAAAATTGCATTTCAACCATTAATTATAGTAATAGATCGTCAGTAATCAACATGTTTCAGAAATTACAACAGGAAGTCAGCTGCAGTTGGCATCAGAACAGTAATTATGTCGTAATTTGCCAGTTGTCCTTGTTCAGCTGTGTCTTTCTTCCTCCAGTCCACTGACATAAATAATGTTTTTATAATGAAAACCTTGGCAACTTTGCTTGCAAGCTGCTCTGTAACTGGCTTGTGAGAGTAACCTACTGCAGGTCTCTTAGATGGGTTTGTAGGACATTGCCTGTGTAATTGTTGTTCTGTTCTGCCTTATGTGTTGTGATCCTTGTCCTACTGCAAAATTTCTGGCTTGTTGTCAGTTTAAGTTGTCATCATGGTTTACAGGATCCAACAGGACCACGTTGATCACGTTTTTCCTACTCATTATACTGACATTATATTTGACTGAAAAAAATAAAGATTTGATTGGATCCAACAAATATTTGTTCATATTAAAATAACTTGCTCCACTGATTAGGACACGCAATAAACAGACTTGTATTTAAACTTAATGCTTGCAAACAGGACTGAAGCCTATCTTTGGACTCTTCAGCATGTCACAGATATTTAGCTTTTAATTATGCTAATTCCATTTATTTTAGAGCACAAATCCTTGCAGACGTTCCTTTGACAAAGCAGAAAAACTTCTGTGATGTCTACGACTGCTCATTGTAGATGCCATCACTCTCCTTCAGTGGCTTATCCTCCTAGTCCTCAAAGCAGAAACAGCTTGATCTCCCTTGAGACTGACATTCTTTCCATTCTAATGGAAATCGATATTTGGATCTGTACTTCACCACTCTTAATTCTTCAATTGTCTGCATGGCCAGATCCCGGCGCTGAGACATCTTCAAAAGGAAAAAACACCATAATTTCCATTTCTGTCATTTTAATCGCTTGAGCCAGACAGAAATACAGTCCATTGAATTCTCATCTCTGTGTCACTCTTCGTCTCAGAGCGACAGGCTGCTTCCTGACAGCAGATCGACAATAAGTTGGTTTCACTCTGTCAGGCTCCTCTCTTATGGTTATTCCTGGCTGCTGGAGTATGGGACAAAAACAGACAAACAAAAACGCAGTCATAAATGTCGGAGCCTAAGTTGGCTCATCGGCTTAGCTGCTCTGGAACTCAGTCAGGAGCTCTGCTGACATACAAGTACACAATAGCCTGGATAAATGACCAGGGATGTTATTTCGGGTAATTTTGTCCCAATCAGTCCTGGATCAGGTGGATATTCATTCATTCTCCTTCCATCAAAACATCCGTGGTGAGACTGCTGAACAGTTGGCCCGTAATGAATCGTGAATAGCCATATGCTGTTGTCTTGTACCTACCACATAGAGGGGCCATTAAGCATCTAAGCCCATTACAGGCAGGGACTTTCTGGGTAAGAAACACACGCCAGGCCTCTCGCTGACTGACACGTCTTTCCATGAGAGGACGACAACGCTGGCTCGTTTTCCCAGTTTAACAAACCGCAACAACAGAACACAAACACAACACAGTCTCCTTGTTCTGAAGCTAGAGGCAAATATATGGATTGCTCTCTCGCTGCACAGTAAGAGTCGCTTTTACAATTTATTTGAATCAGTGACTTTAGCTCTTGAGGGTAACGTATAATTTATCTTCAGCGCTATTACCACGGAGTTGAGAGTGGGTAGAATGGCTGTTTTTAGTCAAATCAGCATTCACGAATGGCCTTCCTGATGGTTTATGCTGCCTGTCCTTTGAGTTTAATAACACTGCCATGGAAATGGATAGAAAGTGAGCAATGAAGATGAGCAGCAAAGACAAGAAAGGAAACTTAATGCCCATGTGGTTCTTATAGTCTGTTGTAGCCTCCTCCCTACATCCTGTTCCATGTTTGTCCAGTTCTGCATAAGCTCACACAGCCTGTGGAGAGGACTCGCATAAAGATTATGGACAGGCTTCCTCAAATGGCTGTTATCAGTTGTTATCATGCCCGTCATGATGCTGCACTCACCTGCAGGCCTGAAGGTGCAGATCACCGATACCTGTTAGATGTAGGTGAGCAAAACCCACTAAAACCACATGAAAGCCTTTAAGCCTTTAAGTATGCGGCCCCTGTCATTACGAGGAATACGTACGTGGTTAATTATAAAAAATTGAATTTATGTATCACCTTCAGCCAAATTATAAGAAGCAGCACATTTTTTTTATCAGTGGCTCTCCAGATGGTCCTTTTTAACATTTTACTGAGTCCCTGACTGTAGAAAACTGTTATTGGGCAACATTCAAATAGGAAAATCCTTAATAACAACCAACCTTCAGGATTTGTAAACAGATTTTTGCTGAGCAATGGTACCCAGCCTCCTTCCCTTCCCTTCCCTTCCCTTCCCTTCCCTTCCCTTCCCTTCCCTTCCCTTCCCTTCCCTTCCCTTCCCTTCCCTTCCCTTCCCTTCCCTTCCCTTCCCTTCCCTTCCCTTCCCTTCCCTTCCCTTCCCTTCCCTTCCCTTCCCCTTCCCCTTCCCCTTCCCCTTCCCATTCCCATTCCCATTCCCATTCCCATTCGCATTCCCATTAAAAAGAGCTGAAGCTGAACGTGAAGCATCTGAGAGTCTCCTCATCGTATGCACAGGGTGTTGTTTTCCTCTGAAGCTATAGGTGATGAGAGACTTAAGTCACTAATAAAAGCGCAATTAAAGGTGTTAGTGGTGCAAACCGACCGTGAGTGGGCTGCGTATAACACGTTAAAATGCCCTTGATAAGAAAACCAATTTAGGTTCTGTGCTTTATTAAGATAAAACATTTCAGAACCAGTAGCTCCTCCATAGCCTAAATTGTCTCCTGTTACAGAGGTTGCTGCTGATTCTTCTTTTATATATCACATGTGCATCATCTACCTGCAGTGTTTTATATGAGCTCTAACGGACTGAGATATGATGAGGCTGCATGGTTTGCTTGCACAGGAGCGTTTTACTCTCCAACCAGTCAGCGTGTTCTTCCCCCACACGGCCAGGTGTTCTATTGCCCAGCCGAGGCATTTTACGTTTCAGCACTTCTCTGTGACTTTCTGTGCTCGCGCCGCTCCCATCATCTGCCTTCTCCTTGTCTAAATGATGTGAAAATTGCACACTTGCATTGCAGAGCCCTGGTGTATCACCGGGATAGGACACACGCTGAATAAATTGCAAAAAGCAGCACCATCTGTGGCTCAACGGTAAGATGCTGCCTCCTATATTCTACTGTTATGTTTTCTCTCTTCATTAAAAAAAGGAATTGGACTTTTTTTTTTAATGTGAAAATAATAACAAACCTGGTCTTCTCTCAGTAAAGAAGTAAAGAAAGAATGTTGTTGTGTAACGCGACATTTGCATGAACACTGGAAAGTGGTCTGGCTGGTGCCTAACATCTATGTTCATGAGTCTGCAATAAGCAAATTACAGTTGACGATTGTTTGGAGGATTTTCAGGCAAAACAAAAAAGTGAAAGCGAAAGCTGACACTCTCCAAAAACAACATCACAGCTGACCCGAAGAGCAAACAGAGCCTGACACCCCTCAAAGCTACTGGGAAAACATTTTATGGACGTACACTGATTTACATATTACATATGCATAAAAGTGGCTGTGCATACCAACAAGAGAAAATTATCCAACTGCGCAGCGCCGTGCAGTTAGTGATGTTAATCTACTGCTGAAGACTTGTCTCACGGCTGTTTCATGCCTTGCATGAGCAAGAAACAACAGTTGGGCTGTGAATGTCTAAAAGTTGCAGGAAGTGTTCATTTAAGTCAATGTTGCCAAAACGAAGTTGAACTTGCATTATATTTACAGGTCAGTAATAATAGTCTAACAATATGATATCAATGATTCAGTAATATTTCATATTTACATAATAGATAATAAGCTGTAAACACTTAGTAAACTACTCTGCTGCTACAAGAGGAATTGCTTGCTATTATAATATTATTTATTTTGTGTATTTAATTAATAAGTCGTTAAGAACAATATCACAATATTAACTTGATCCAGGGTTTGAATGGATTCATTAAATTAAACAGGTCCAATTGTGGATCTTTGGCTCTTTGTCTATTACATGTTTGGCACACAAATGACTACATGTGTTTTTTATACTTAGTTTGTAGTAACTACTATATGTATATAAATATTACACGTGGCAAATATTTCCACCATTACCTAGTTACCGTTGACATTTACCACAGTTATTTTCTAATCATCTTAATGTTTTGTTTGTCATTAGCTGAAGCACTTTGGCTTTTTGTCTTGTGACTGAAATGAAGATAGGATCACGATTGAATTATGAAATTGTTGCAGGCTTCAGCTGAGGGTATTACAGGCTGAAGAGGTGCAACCAGGGCTGCTGCTGAACTGCAGAGATAGAGGTCATCATATGTGCATTGAGCTTTAGATCTGATCTAAAGAGGTCTCCTGGTGGACCTTAATGAAACGTTTAGAGGCACCTTCTTTCCTCTCCTCCCTCCTGGCTTCCTCCTTTTCTCCCTCATTCCTCATCTCTGTGTCCTTCCTCCATCCTGACACTGATTAGAAGCGAAGAGACAAATTAATAGGGGGAGCACCAGGCTGCCAGCTTCTCCGACGAAGGACATCCACTGAATTTTTAAGGGAAATGCGACGTCAACTTCCATCAGTGCTAAAGGGGGCAAGGTGTGTGAATGAGCAAGTTTGTGTGTGCGCATCTGCGTTAAACTGCGAGTTGGAGCAGCACAGGGCCCATGCATAATCACCCTATTATATTCTTGTGAATGGAACGGTGAATTGATCTGATTAGAGACGAGATGAAAAGAGGAGAGGGAGAGGCCTGGCATGTAGATCAGCTTACCCTGGAAGAGGAAGAAACAGGAGAGAAGGAATGGAAAAGGGAGAAGGAGGGAGACGACGAGAACGGAGGCTCAAAGAGAAGACGACGAAGAGGATGGAAATGACTTCAGCCAATGTGAAACAAGGGAAGGAGAACGCAGCCTCGTCTCGACGTCCATTTAATGCCTGTCCTGGAACCTTTGACTGAGTCACACAATCTTTTGTGTAACGACGGAACAGTGCAAAAATCCTTTGTGCACTCGTTGTCCTTGGTGTCTATATCCAATGTCAAGAATAGAGTCAGTGAGAAAGTACATTATGGTGCTGGACTCCAAAACACACTCATACTTCATGAAAGTCAATGTGAAAAACACACACAAAGGGTTCACAAAGTCACAAACCTTTTGTCCAGAGGATTTTAGAGGCCAAGCAGAATCACCCTGTTTCTCTTTAAGGGCCAGTGTGTGAGAAAACTGAGAACACACAGTCTGGACACACTTTTATAAAGTGTCTATGTCACAGCTTGCTTACTCAAACTGAGCCACGTTTCCTGATTTAGGATCTTCAGGTCACGTAAACCAGGCTCCAGAGCAGTTCTACCAATCTACTGGTGCTACTGTGCAAAAATTGTCAGTTGTAATCATCATTTTTATTGTATTACTATTGTACATTGTGTATGTTGATTCTTTTCAGAGACTCACACCAAACCATGTATTAGTAAACGTCTGTTCAGCTTCTCTCAGCTTTAAAGTCCGGAAAGATGTCTCGCTTCACATCATCTAACTGTACTGATGCCATCAGTCCATGCTTCATCCTTCCAGTTTCCTCAGAGCCTCGTGATGGCCATACTTAACGAAATATTCCAGTCCAAAAACCATTTTATTTATAGTTTTCCCAAAATTCAGTCTGCAGTGTTTGGTATTTGTCAGCTTCACTGAAGGTTTTTCTAATTGAGTCCAGTGTTTGACCAATGTTTTGCTGCAGAGGACGGGTCTGTACAGGGACATAGGGTTAGTAAAGAGGCTAATCTACACTTCAAGAGTACATCTTGAAAGAACACAGCTTCATGTTGTTATAACACTTATGTGCTTCCACCACATCACAGAGACACTTTTACATCCACACTCATTACATCCATACAAACAGCTCTTCCTATTCTCAACACGTCCTATTTTCTCTCTGAAAACTCTGGACTCTCCACAGACGTGTGCAGACACACACGTGCAACACATCTCGCAGTCAGCGATTCTCTGGGAGGCCCGGCAGTAGATCATAATTAGAGCCAATCAAAAAGAAGCGCGCAGCCTGTTACTTCCTGCCAGCCGGCCAGTTCGTCCATCTGGCCGTGCTCGGGCCTTCTGTGCTCCACCAACTCTCTCACAACAATCTAACAGACCGCTTTGGTTTATGGGGAATAACTTGAATGCATGTCCGGGCAGCGAGCTCTGCACACGCGCGGGTACCTGACGCTTTGTCCTAATTCATTTGTCGTTTCTACCATCTGCATGTGCGCGAGCGTGTTGTGTTCACTGCCAGTCAGAAGAAACAGATATCTGGTATCGTAAGCGGAGGTTTTAACCTTATGGAGAGAACGATGACATTTTCTACTCTTCTTCACTCGATTTCTTTGTTTTCATCTCCTTGCACACTCTTCTCTTTCCCGTCCCCTCCTCCCTCCATATAATTGCCTTTCTCACTGACTCATAGTCCACTCATTTATCTCCTGTCTTCCCATCTTTCTGATTACTGCTCTGCAAATCGGGTTTCTCCATCCCACTGTGCCTCCCAGTAACTTCTCTGTCCTGAATGCTGGACTCCATCTAGCAATGTGAGGAGACTTCTGCTCTTCCATTATCTGTAATGTTGTATAATAACACGTTATTGTATTTGTTTTATATACAGTATATAATAGTTGTTTCCTGTCTTTAGTATTGATCTGTGTTGGGTTTTCTGACGCTTCGTCCCAAGGTCCATATCAGTGACTAAATTGTGCATAGGTGCCAGTGGTTGTCTGTCTCCATGAGTCAGCTGGGTGATGGACTGACAAGCTGTCCAGGGTGTTCTCTGCCTTTCCTTACCAGTTAGGATAATGTGCAGATGGCTGCAACTTTTATATTGGTAATGCTCCTGTTTAAAATGTGAAATAGGATCATTACTGTGCATTTAGGAGCACAAACGCAACACACACATATAGAGGATAAATATTTAACCACCCTCTCAAAGATAGCAGCACATTGTTCTGTGTCTTGATTATCTAATAACATGGACATTGTATCATTGCAGAGCACCAGAGACAAATTACATTCAGGGCATCAGTAAATATCTTAACCAGACTTGTGGAGACTGTGTTTTTGTTCCGTAGTAATTAATCTGAATACTTACTCAGTCATTTAAAGCTGCCTGTTTCTCTTGTGGAAATCCTGGCAGTGTTTAAGCCCTAAATAAAGTCTCAAGTGCCTCATAGCTTTTTCTGACTGGGCCAGTAATGGAGTTTTTGCCTCTTTTTTGTTTATTGACAGCAACACAAAGGTTGTAGTCTCTAATAATTCTATGCCAAGCTAGTAGCAAACGTTTCTACGTTCACTCCATAGGACATATCAAAATATGTCCTCTGCTCTGTCATGTGATGCTTTTGGTTTAAGGTGTTAAGAGCTCACACGTGTGTCTGAAGGTGTAAATGATGTCAATCTAGTTGCAGAAAGTTGATATGTGTAATTATCGGTTTCAGGTAAAGGCCTGGCTGCAGTGCCAGCTGTGATGCTAATGAAGATCTCTCACCACAGACACAATAAGTGCTGCTGGATGCTGTGCCAAACCCCAAAATGGCTTTGTTTTAGACATGAGGCGCTAATTGTGAAAATATAGGGGCAGTATATCTAATTGTGTCGACGTTTTATGGTTCAAATAACTGTTAAAATAAGTCATTTCCAGCCTAGTTTTAAAAGTCACCTCTATTGTTTTTATCCCCAATTACTAAATCTTGAGTAACACACGTTGTCAATGGCTCCATTTCTAGGCTGAATCATACTGACTTGACACCGGGAACCTGGAGAAGGACACTGAGGAAAACATGGAGACTGAAAAAGACAAAGGCTGAGCTGCAAAATATCAGATGGTCTCTGGAGAGAGGGCATCCAGACTGAAGAAGAGACCAGCAGCTTCTTATTACAGTTGAGATGTGACATTTATGAATTGCCTGAGCACCTGCAGTAAATATTCCTTATGTGTGAACCATGGTGTGCAAAGCCAGGGGAAATTGAGGACTATATTTTGCTTTATTCCACACATTCCTGGTAAAGATAGTAATCAAACATGTGGTAATTCTTGAGACGTTCTCTAATTTTTATCTGTCAGACGAATGTGCTTGGGGCAAGGAGTCATTTTGGAGAAATGCGACTCGAAAGAACCATCTCATCTCATCGCATCGGATTATCTCATCATCAATCATATTTGCATGACTCCGTTTAAATTTTCCCAAAAGTTTTCTCCTTGTTTGTGCTCAGTGAGCCACAGTCTCATACATCACCCAATGGGCCAAGGTGAATGAGCTGCAGTGTTGTTCATGAATGATCACACTGAACCACACACAAACACAAGGAGCTCCCACTTTATCTGTTCAACATCTAAACACAGGTGACAAAATGCTTCCCAAAGCGTTGTCCCGCAAAGTCAAAGCATATCTGAGTCAGGAGGAAAAATGTGAACAGAGAAAGTGGGGGAAAAATGAAAAACGTTCAAATTGATTTTGGCAACAAGTTGTGCATTTAATCAGCCTCTTTAAGCGATGCAGGAGTGGTGTGCAGGCTCCCTGCTCGACACAGCTCATTAATACTGTCCCAAACTTTACCCATTCATCACAAGCTTTGTAAGTCACATCCTCCTCCACAATGCACACTATGGTCTGTCTGCCTCTCAGCAGATGGACAGAAATGTACGTGCTCTCTGTGGTTTGTGTCTGCAGGTGCCAGGGAAAATAGTGGGTGTGGGGGGGGGGGGGCACGTTCGGTGATCAGTTGTGTTTGTGTAAATGTCACAGATGCTGACTATGAAACAAGATGTTGGTGTCTGGGAAGAATTGGACGACAGAATTAATGTGACTTTCTATGAATATAAAGACGACGAGTGTGTGTGTGTGTGTTAGCACATTCATGAATAAAGATTGGCTGGAAGTGCAGCAACTGCTGTTCACACGCCGCTCTCTAATTATAACCATTTCAACACCACTGCTTACATTTCTGTTGGGTTTCATTTGATCATATCACTGAGTTGGACCTGCCAAGAGCTACGTTGATTAAATAGAAGTTATATTTATTCTCTTTCATGACGTATCAAAGCAGATTCACTTACAAGGAGAACTGAGAATACAACTGAACTTCAGAGTGTACAGTGGAATTTACAGCATGAAGCGAAAATTGTGCTGGTCATATTTTCATTTAGCAATTTGTAAAGCAATTAAAATAAGAAAAAAAAACATAAAAGGCACAAGTTGTACACTCTGAGCTCTCATTCCAGCAACTACTGGAAAAGAGGAAAAAACAGGAGGAAAGAGCAGCATTGTCTTACCACAGGGCTGTTCTGAGTCGGAGCGACTGCAGAGAGGTGAGAGGAGGAGTTCAGATCTCTGTATAAAGCTTGGAATAGAACCATTTTCTCCTTACGTCAGCTGAGTGGCTCTGGGCTCTGTTCCCTGAACGCAACATTGTGGAGGTGCTGTTGGGCACATTCAAATAGCAGAAGATCTGTAATTCATTTTTCACTATGTGACAAATGTCTCAAAACTAACACCTTGCAAAAATTTACAATTAATGATCATTTTAATTTGTTCTGAAAGTGTTGGTTTTTGCAGTCTTCCAAAAAAAGGCAGTGTAGATTATGTCAGATTGTTAGAAACAGCAAAAACAAACTATTATTGATTTCTAAAGCTTTTTTGCAGCTGTTATTAGACAAGAAAAGTTTCTTCTCCCTTCGTCCTCGGGGATTGTACGTTTCATCTCCCCAACTTCGGTCGTCTTTAATTTAAATGGAAATGAGACGGTGGTCTTTATAGATCGAGGATCAGGTGCCTGATCATTGCTTGATCAGTGTGTGTGTGTGGTGTGTGCGTGTGTGTGTGTGTGTGTGTGTGTGTGTGTGTGTGTGTGTGTGTGTGTGCCTTTCTCCTTTGTGAGTTTTAGACATTCACATCCGGATTTCCTGGTCACTCTTCTCTTCTTTAGGTGTTGACTTCAGGTTTACCTTTGAATTGCTTGTAGGTAAATAATCTGTAGAGCATCTTGGAGCACAATCGGACATTTTGTGACCTGCTGCAAAAAAAAGAAAGGTTTCGATTCAAGTCAATGTGAAAGTTCAGCCAGAAGATATTCCCTTTACATTTTAAGATGCATTTTCAGGGCGTGCCCATAACCGAAAGACTACGTACTGCATCGGTCTACGCCAGCTTGACAATATTGTGGCTAATAGTGTGCGCAGGTGTGTGTGAGTGAAAATCTGTGCCTTTGTGCTTTCATGCATGTAGATTGAAGATGTATTGAATTGACTAGATTTATTCCTACATGCATCAGTGACTGCTTCCAATGTCCCAGGTCATCTCCCATTTTCTCCTCTTCTCTCAGAAAAGTCTAGACTAAAATAAACCAAATGACTCAGCAATGAATCAACATGAATGACAACATATTCTCCAAATATAATCAACTTTGAAAAGGAAGTGTTCTGCTGCAACTGTGTCATCACTACTCACAGATTGTTGTACATCTGTTTGTGAGAACATTTTCTCTTTCTCCCAGGTGGAGCTAGAGGTGTGATGAACGCAGATGGAGTTTTTCTGCAATGGGGAGCACCTGCAGAGAAACACAGAGCTTTTGAAGAGCAACATGGTGAAAAACAAGTTATTGGGACTCACGGAACCTCACCCTCTTGGCATGTCGGCTCTGTGTAGGTAACAGAACGAACACGGGGTCTTAATATTTAAAGTATCTGTGTCCTGTTTCAGTGCGTTTCTAATTTACGCATTTCGCGGCTGCACATGGCCTCAAAGGGATGTGAATTATTACGGCTCCATGAAAGTGATGGCCACATGTCAAAGCAGGTCTTTGAAGACTGAGGCAGGTTTTCATTCAGTAAATCGACGAGGATACGCAAACGTTACGTTATCACTCAAAGGCCAAAATAAACTTAACATTTTCATTATGCATATGAGTGAGTGAACTCAGGAAGCTACTTATGATTAATGCACCAAGGAAGGAGTGTGCAGCTATCACTACAATGAGCCAGTGATGAGCGCGTGTGCAGTCTGTTGGTGTGTGAAAAGCATTGGAAAACATGACCTTTTGCAGTTTTAATTTAAATTTGAATAAAACATACCGCTGTGAGAATACATCAGCAGCATTTTGGTTTCAGCTTTCCTCACTGGGGCCATTTGAATTCATTCATTGCTGATATTTGGTTTAGTTCAGTAGGGGGGCAGATAATGCCACAAAATAAATAAATAAACAAACAAACAAACAAAAATAAGTCAGCTGCTAATGTAACCAAATGATGGGCTGTCTTTGTTAGTTGCAGGCACCCCCTACTACAGCCCTCTTTACCTCCCTGAGTGAGAGCGCTCGCTGGATTCGGAGCGCCACAGTTCGTCATCAAGTACCAGTAGCTGTAAATGCAAAAACATGAACTCAGCTACTTGAAAGGGTTTTTGGAATGGAACATTTCATTGTAATTCGTTGTTCGCGTCAGCCCACCTGAAACTCCACAGGTCAAATTACTGCAACAACAGATTTTTAGTCGTGACATGAAACACACTGCGGCAAAAAAACGCCAGACACCGACCAAGGCACTTAATGCTGTTGGTTTACTAAACAGCACGCGTGGACGGGAATCTCCAAGACATCAAATAAAGGGACCACCCCTTATTGAATGAATATGAATATCAGGTAATGTCCAGCCGAGTGCTGTAAATGTGATTAAACAGCTCGGCACAATGGTTGTGTTGTTTGAACTGTCCAAGCTCATCACACAGGATCAAATTCCCAAAGTTAGACATGTTTGCAAAACTGTCAACACAAAAAAACACAATGGGGCCACATCGCTGTAATTTTATCAAACATTGTGACCAAAGCTTAAAATAAGCATTATCAACTGGAAATAAACGTAGAGAACAATCACAAAATGAGTTGGGTCAAATTAAAATACGGTGCTTGTGCTGCACTGTGCACGACAGCGTTAGTTTATTATTATTTATTGGTGCATCAGTACAGTAGGTCTTTGAGGAGGTAAGTGTATGTGACTTAGAGGCAAAAAAAATCTATTATCAATGGGGTTTATGTCAGAGATGCCACCGGGAGACTCAACTAAACGTAGAAATGTTCAGCATACTGAATATCAGCTAAATAAACTGCGTTCATACACAACAACATATTGTGCAAATGTGTTCAGACAGAATTTTTGCATCTAGCTGCAGTCCTGCTCCATCTCACACACAGCACAGTGTGATCAGTTCGTCTAACTTTGGTCTATAAATAAGGCTTCTCTGTCTGCACATGCCATTCTGTGGAAGCACCACATTGAGCAAGTGACTAACTGTGAATCAAGCACTTGATCTAATTTTGGTTCGTGGCCCCGAAGAGGCTGAAAATACTGAATCCAAAAAAGCAAGAAAACAGATCGATGCTGGTAACAATGAATACATTGATGTAAGTCACAGGAAGTCAAGCCAACTGTTACCTTTAGGAGAAAAAGCAACATTTAACGCCAGAATCCAGTCAGGTGACACAAGTCATGTGATGTCCTACAAACATCTGAAGTTTAGAAAGCCATAACTTGTCTGGACACGTGCCTAAACATGCTTAAACATGTATTTAGTCCCTAAACCGAACCCCAATGTAATGTTTGCACAATTGTTGCCAAGCATTTTTTTATTTGGGGCAAAGATAGGTTTTACACCAGCTGCCATTTTGGTTCTGATTGAAGTTTTACAAACAGAAAAGGTTTTACAGGTTGGGACAAAAGATATATGTAAGTTCAAATTACAGCAAGAGGTTAAACAAACCTTTAAGATAAGATAAAATAAGATCATCCTTTATTGATCCCACGTTGGGGAAATTCAATTGTTACAGCAGCTACAGAATACAGATAATAATTCATTTCAACGAGCCCTTAGATTTGGTTTATTTGCAGCTGCTTTCTCTGTCTTGTTTGTTTTGGTGATTTAAAAAGTAAGAAGCGAGCAACTGGCACAGAACTGGTTGTTAGTGATGAACAAGCACCACCACCCCGTAGATCCATACATCACCTATAACTCCAGGATAAACTGTTACACGAGAGTTTGAAGCGTTTGATGGAGACTCGCTAAATAAGAGTTAAACACATCAGTCAGGAAGAAGACGCGCATATGAGATAAAAAGAGAAGTAGACACCAGAGAAGCTCAGCTCCTGGACGGATTTAAGAAGTTGGTGTGACTCGCCAAAGTGATTACCATGAAAAAAACCCGTTACTGGTAATAATGTATAACTATATTCACATCCGCTCAGAGGTGACCGAGACAAGCTTTTCAGGACTGGATGGGTTAAACGTCTTGTGCTCCTTCGACATCACAGTCCGTGTGGCTTTCAGTCGTCGGAGCCTTCGTTCCCCGTCTCCTGTGCTGCGGTTCCCTGCGGGGGGACCCGTGCGCGGCGCTCGCCTCGCCGACGCGCTGTCCCCTCCCACCAGCGTCCCCCTCGCCGCCGTGCGCGGCCACACCTGCATTAAACGGGGAAAGTCCGTCTGGTGGCGAGGCAGAGACCGGGTCGCCTTCAGGAGAGAGCGAAGGCAGGACACGGGGCCACTAATGCAGCTCCCGTCGCTTGGCTCCGGACCCAGAGCTTCACGCGAAGCAGGGGGCGAAGGCGGCGCTGATCCTATGCGCATACACGCTGGTATAAAGAACATAAAGACGGACAGAGCTGCAGTGCGCGGACCGAGAGACAGACTCCGAACAGCTGGACGCACAGGTAAGGACGGAGCCCGACGAACGGGAGGCAGCCAGAGAGAAAACTTTTCTCTAAAGACGAAAGACACGTAACTGAGTAGAACAACACTGATAACGTCTATAAATATGAATTAAACGACTTTCATTGGTGTAGGAATAGGCAGCTTTGGTAATTGATGCCGTAGATGTTTTGTGTGTTTAATAAATGTTTCACCTGAGACTGTTTCGTAATAGGTCGAATCCCATTCAGTATTTATGTTATGTATTTATTATTATTAGCGGTCTGTTATTGTGTTTTAGTTGTCATGGCCCTTTGATCCTGACTTGCTTTAAAGTTGAACTACAATAGACTATTCAAACATACAACAGTCTGTATTGTTCTTACCTTTAACTGAACATTAAATCCCTATGAAGTAATTATTAACAGACTGTAGGTATGAAAACCTGGTGGAAAGTCTGTGAACACTTCTGTTTGAGACTACTTCAGGTTTTTTTTATCAGGAGAAACTGACCTGTAAGCTACAGGACTGTTGGATTTGGTGCCGCCTCTTTTCCCAGTAGCAGCAGTTTAATGTTTTGCGTGCCAGGCTTTCCTGTAACAATGAATTGCCTGTTTATTTTCCATAAAAAACAGGGAAGTAAAACATGTTGACACTGTATCACACCCTAACCTTTGCACCAGCAGGATGATCTGCATTCAGATGTGCCACAAATTGTAACAGCGAAGGCCTCATATGCTCTGGAGATCAACATTTCATAGGGTTTCTGTCAAACAGACACAGTCCGGTTTTGCTGCATTGTGAAAAATCGATAAACCACATAGACAAGAAAAGCGGTTGACGCTGTATTTAAGCTACTGTCCAGACACGACCCCGACAGATCTGCTGTCATATTATACCTAAAAGCAAAGATGACTCACCACGGTGCACTCGAGGCAGTTTATGTAGCCTTGCTCTCGCTATACCTAAAACTCTTAAAAGACCTTTTAAGATGAGAACTAACACTTAAAAGGAACTGAGCCTGAAAACAACATGTGATAGGCCTCATTAGAAAAAGCCCGGAGTCAACACGCAGCACTGGATGAAAGAACAGAAGAAAAACAAAGTCAGTGATTGAATCTGTGGATGACTGTGTAAAGTGGAGGAGTTCTGTGAGAGCTGTGTATAGGTGAGTTGTTTGTGCGTGTCTGTGTGTGTAGTTGTGTGACATGGAGTAGAGAGTAGAATCTTAAATATCCCCGAGAGGCATTTTGTTTCACTGTCAGCAGATACACAGACTCAGGCATGTACTGTGTGTGTACGGCACCTGTACCGAGTGTGTCCGTCTCTGTCCCAGGGCATATTACACACCCACTAATAAACACAATCAGCTCAATAAAACACATTCAATATAGCAGGGGTTGGTGTAGGAGTACACAGACATTTTGTGTGGAGAAGAATCTCATATTGCTTTCCCCAACCTCATGTCTATTTATTTATTTATTATGTGAATCCAAAGCCATATTAGCATCTTTGGGACTATGACAAATGGTCAAAACTTTGCAAACTCACAGTCACAACGTGCTGAGTTCTATGTTCACTCAGTTCAGCTTGTGAGCGAACCTGCATTGGCTAATTAGGGCTAAACACAAAGTCTGAAGCATCTGAAGCTGATGGGATAATCATTAGTTTTGCAGGTATTTGGCCAGACTCGTTCTTAGCCAGGACCAGTTGCTAGGCAACCAGGATGATACAGGTCTAGATTATAGTCTGACTCATAACAAAGTGTAAAATAGCGAACTGCTGTTTTCACAGCTGGGTTTGTTGATTAAAGAAACAACATAATATGTGCTAATGATTGAGCTTTAAGGGGGCTGGTGTGCAGATTCTGTCACCTGAGCCTGTTTGATGTCCGCGTGCTAAGCTAAGCTAACTAGTTTTAGGATACAGACTTGATAATGGTCTAAATGACCTTGAAAGCACCAAGAAAGCTAAAAGGCCACTAGAGGTATTACAGATCATCCTGTGAGAGCCATGAATGTCTACAGATTTTCATGGCAATTCAGTCACATTAACAAGACACTTCCTTTAATCCACAAATAGCCTATAAATAGTGATGCTAGAAAAAAAAGAGCGCAAGTTAATAGGATTCAGGAAGCATGAATGGCTACAGACATTCACAGAATGTTTCTATACCAACTATCACGGGCTAAAAATACCAAAACACAGGTTTCTCAGCCTAAATCAGAAGATGCTGCTGCAGTGGAGATGTCACGACAGGTAGTCAACAAACAAGACAGACAGTCAAACTAAAATTAGGAATACGCTGAACGTTACCCACAAGAGAAAGCTGCTCCCGTCTCCGTCATCAGCATCAGCAGTGAAGCAGAAGGAGACCAGCATGTTAATTGGTGATCTGATTAGTGTTTAAATATTGCAGCTGTAGGAAGGAACCTGCCCAGGTTTTTCTTTATCAACAGTCAGTCTGGCGAAGCAGGGACAGTCTGGTTATCGTAGCGCAGCCGTTACGCACATCCTGTTCATTTTTATCCAATTATCAAATAAAAACACTATTGATTTGGTCTTGATGGATGGTGATGGAGGGCGTTTAATGGAAGCAGGCTTTCTGAACTGGTCCCAGCATTTGGGTCTGGATGTAGAGTAAGACCTCAACCGCTGAAACAAAACTACGCTGAGTTTATGCGTTTCTGTCAACAGCCGCGTCAGCCACCGCCGTGAAGACGCGGCTCTGTTTAAACACAGAAAACCCGCATTATAAATAATGAATGAGCAGTTTTTTGGTGTCATGTCATGAGTCGTGTTTCGATTATATGGATCTGTATTGTTAATATGTGCTTGTGTTGGCACCTGACAATACTCAAGAGTTTTACTCAGGTTTATGAACAGGTGGATTTTTATTTGCTGGGAGTGACAGGGAGCAAATACAGAGGGGCAATAACAGGAGACTCTCACTGAGAAAACAATATAAACACCACAGCATGAAAACAGATGCGACACGCTGGCTGGACGTTCTTTCTTGCATGCATTAGTGCCACAGGGGCTTTGATTCCCGCAGCCTTTTACCTGGAACTACATGGGGCGATGATGGGTAATTCTAGCCCATATATCTAACTTACAACACCAAAATGCCACAGCAGACAGCGGAGATAACAAGTTAGCCGGATAAAGGGACAGTCGTGGCGAGACAGAGGAGAGAAGCGAGCCAGGTGAAAGAAAGTGAGGCGCATAGGGCAGGGGAGATAGCGAAGCAAAGCAGGGAAAGCAGATGTGTGTGTGCTCGTCGCTGGATAAGGTGTCAGGGGGCAGGTCGGGCTGGTCGGGCTGATGCTGTGCTGTAAGCTGAGAAATGAGCTCACTCAGAAAGGGGTGGAATTAAACCGTCTCAGAGGCAGAATTGAAATAGGAGGGGTCCGTGTGAAACCTTCTGGAGAACCGCGGACCGTGAACAGAGCTTGTGTGCAGCATCCTCCCTACGATGCTGAAAGGAATGTTATTGTTACTTTTAAGTAGGAAAAGATTGATGCTGGTGAAAGGTAGGTAGATAGGTAGCAGACTTAAAGGCCCTGCAAATGATTTCAGATGGCGCTTTGAGAACCAAAACAAACACGGGGCCATAAACCTTTGCTCTTAAAAGACCTTAGCTCTTCGCATATCCCTCCACGCCGGTGCAAAGCTATTAGCCGCACAAAGGAACGCTGCCTCTTCTGTCATTCGTCCGGTCTGTCTAGTGTGTCCCTGCAGCAGGTTTCCCATAACATGCTACTATTTGCATTTAAAATGGCAGCAGAAAGTGAAGCGGTGGCGAGAGATGATTTGTTAACTATAGCAACAGCTGTACCACTGAAAGAACAGCTGAGAAGCAGCACAACTAACATTAATTTCTTAATAATTGTTCAATTAAAATTACGAATGCAAACCTCACAGTAGCACTAGTGGAGGGTTTTGTTCTCTGGAATCACAACATGGTTGAAATACTTCCTATAATTGTGGTATTTTCCGTAGATCAAAGTGAGACTTGGTTTCTAGAGCCACGCTGGAACATCTCAAACTGTCAGAAGTGAGCACCACAGGACAATATATAGCCAGTGTAAAGGTCTTTCATTCTTTCTCGCTTTCTGTCTTAGGTTTTCCCTCGTGATCCCTGACAGAGTGAGTACGGTGACACTGACTGAGCCATTGTCTGCTCGCTGTTTCCGGACAGAGTGCGGCTTCCTGGGCGTCTCAGCACTCTATTGTGATCGTAGACAAGAAAGAATGATCCAGCTTGTTTGCATAAAGACCAATTCAGCGTCATTTCTCTTTGCCAGATACATTTGCAACCCTGAGAAAAAGCCGTGAAGGCTCAGCACTATCTCCAGCCCTGAGCCTTTCCCTCCATCGTCAGCCCTCCTCTCTCCCTAACCCCCTTAACCCTGTCCCACTCCCTCTGCCCCATTCAGAGTCCCAGATGACAGCTCAGAAACATCCGTTACCCTCCCACTCCACACGAGCATTCTTTCCTCTCCCTCCAGCCCCCATGGCGCTTGGCACCAATGCCCATCACATAGACAGATGGAGCCAACCCTGACCCCTTCTCCACGCCGGTGGGGACGCCAAGAGAACAAACGCCTGACTAGAGGAGAGAGGTTGTGTGTGTGCGTGGGGGGAAAAGGAAGGAGAGAGGAGGAGAGTATTGCTTTGTCACCACAGCAACACTCGCCCAGTCTCCCGTGGACTCCCCTTCAGTCCAACTCGCGGCGCTGTGATAGAAACGCACACACCAAAGTCTGCAGCAGGAGCAAAGGGACATCAGTGTTTTTCTCTAAATTGTGCCCGACATATTTTTAATTTGATTATTCAGCAGAGGTGTCCTGTTCTGCGGAGAGAAGGCGCAAACATGACAAAACTTTAAATGTACACAACATAATTAAAAAGGAACAGGAAGCCACATGGAGATATTTCCTAAAGTGCAGAGGAACAAAATTCAGTTTATCAGTCTAAGGAGTTTCATTCTGAGCTCAACACTTCCTTTACCCTCTGGCTAATGGGACAGAAGTATTAAATGCTGAAATTGCACGGCAGAAATATTGCAATTTTACAAATGCAAATCAACACGGGGGAGTTTTTTTATGGTAAAGAAGCTGCTAAAACCTCTGAATGATGCAGCAGGAAAAGAAGGAAACACATGCAAGACTCCAGTAGGAGCCTCTTTAGCTGTATGCTGTATCATCCTGTATTGCACCTCTGCGAACTCATCCAACATCCACTTTGCGCAGGGAGATTTGCAATTTAACTCCAAAGGTCCCATCTGAATTCCCACAGTTTTTCCAAGAAACAAGATATTCCCTGGTTGTTGTTGCGGTCTTCTAACCCACCCTGCTGACCAGCTTTCTGATGAACTTGTGATGCCAGACAACCAATCGCGAAAGAAGCACGCACCAGCAATTCAAATGGGACACTAATGGCTGGTGAAATGAATGCAGCGGCCCGTCATAAGAAAGGGGGATTACCCAGTCCCAGAGCTTCCCAGGTAATTGGAGTGCAGTGTAGTGTTTTTTACTCCAAAGCACCGCTCCTCTGGCGACATTGCGGGCAGGAGACACAAACGTGGCAAAGGCACAGAGAGGACGACAGCGAGAAAGCTGCTCAATTTGGGTTGTCTCAGCTTTTCCACCATTAGCATAACAGAGGATGTTGACACACTTACCATCACGTGTCTTCATCTCAGGTTCGTTTCTTAGTGTTTGGGACACATAGAAATTGTGATAATGGCTGCTGACAAAGCGTAAAATGAAGATACACCAGCTTAAAAAATATTTTAAATCATCCATTAGTGAGTTACATTTCAGTTCTATGTTGCTCTGAGCTTTAATTGGCTAAACTCAAAACTCGACAATTAAGCTAAATGAAAGGACAGTGTGGAAATTTGCAGAAGCTCAATTGAGGATCTATATTGTGTGAATATGCAAAGCATTGTGGGAGAAGTGTGAAAATTCACAGCTAAAGGTGCAAGGATTGGTGGTGAGACGTAATGTGCTGGTGGGTTTTAGTTCACAGGTGTAAAGAGTTGAACGCTTCATTCCAAGGTGTTTTCAGACGGTGAGCATGTGAAAGCGCGTTGCTCGTCACACAATGGGTCTGTTTGTAGCTAGCGTCAGGCTTAACGCTGCCAAAAAACACTATTTTTTCTGGTCCTTCCTGCCTTGGTGCTCACTGAGTGCTTCAGTCAATGTGTTGTGTATCACTTTGTCCTTCTATAATTGGTTGGTGTGTAGACACGAGTTGTTGCAGCACTCATACTGTGAGATTTTGGCCGCTCAAGCTCGAATCAGCCGTCTCCCCGTGTGATCCACGGCCGCCTTTTTGTCTTTTTCTAATGATTGTCAGCTATGAGCGGAGACAGTCACGCGGCGTGGAGGCACCTTTTGCCACTTCGGTTCCAGACAATCACAGCACTGCGGCTCCTGCAACTGGAACGGATTGGTGTGTTTGCTGTGTGGAGTTGAGAAAATTGTTTGTGCCTCTGTTACTTAAAAGAGGCCCAGTGGAGAGTGAAGCCGTGAGTCAGTGCTTTTGTAAAGATATTTATGAGGCCAATATGACACAGCTGATATGAGAGAGTCTAGAGGTCATAGAAGTGATAAAGGAGGAAAGACTCCAGCAGCTCGCTCTCTGCGTGCGTGTCTGTGGGGATCGGAGGGAACAACAACATGAAGTAAGATATACTCACATCATTAAGGGTTCGATTTAATCTTATGATCTCTGGTGCGTTCCAGCGCCTCATCGCTCTTTCACCCAGTTGTTTTCCTGCCACACTTCACTGCGATGATTCACAAACTTGAACAAAGGAAGGTGATATTTTCAAAAGTGTAATAAATACAGGGTTTGGGTGGTGGTGGAATATCACACACACATATTGTTTTGTCACTCTTAACACTCCCCCCCCCCCCCCCCCCCCCACACACACACACACACACAACATACAGATACACACCTCAATTACTGAGCTATTTCTGTGGTGCTACCTGTCAGTGACACTGAGCTCAAACCAGCTGGGATTAATTAGTGACTCAACGAACACACGCGTGTGTGCACTCACACGCACAAAACAAGCTCTTTCATCTCTCACTCTGTACGAAACACGCCAAAGCACAAAAGAGGTGAATAAACACACACGCCAACACAGGTGGTTTTCATATTTCCACTTCCTTGCCATTAATTAACTGTTCGCTCTGGCCAGCACACGAGCGCAGACACACAAGCATCCATCAGATGCATGATATGAAAAGCTTCCAGAACAGCGTGTTGCCAATAAACACTCCTCCTGCTCTGCTGTAATTACCTCGCTCTTCATTTCACACCTTGTGTAAGCGCCTCATATCTCCCCGTGCCACGGTGTTACTCTTCTGCTTTACAAGTCAGTGCCTTGCCACACTAATAAGAAACACGGTCGCGCTTTTGAGTGTTTCTGTCGCTGCTGTTTAAACGGTCAAGAGCGGCGCCACAAGACGTGAGACCGGGTCGCTCGGGCTCGTAGCACGCCGCCGACTTCGATAGAAATAAAGCCACCGACAGGTTTAAAGACAAGCTGTCAGCAGCCATAACCTTGAGGATGTTTGTTTGGGTGTTTATGAGTGTGTGCCGCATATGTTTGCATGATTGTATTATGGGAGTGTGATGAGGTTTGCGTACTACAGTAGAGAATCAATAAGCTGAGTTAGGGGAAAGACTAAAGAAGGAGAGGTGAGGGAATTGGGCCTGTCAGAAAAAATTAATTTTTACCAGGTACAGTAAAATAAACAACAGTGCAACAGAAACATACTGTAGAAGAAAGGAAATAAGATTAGCCACACTCACAGTAGTGGAAAGTTCCAATGGGAGAATTCATCAAGCTGGTGAGGGGTGTGTGTTCGGGAGGATGAGAGAAAGGAAATTTGCATTTGTGCATTAGCTGTTTGATATGCGTGTGTTTGTGGACGGGCATTGTTTAGTGTATCTGCAGCTGATGCTTGTTTTATCCAGCCGCCTCTGTAGTGGCAACTCATTAGCATAGTGATAATGAGAGATAGAAAAGGTTGCTGCTGTCAGCACAGATTGTTTTTACGCAGTCAAAACAGCAAGAGCGAACTCTGTGCGCATCCTTAATGCGATGGACTTTTATCTGACACGTACTGCAAAGACGAATTTTAAAAAGGGAGCTTCATACCTGATGCTTTGGCCTCGTGGTCAACACCTCAACAAAGCCCAGTACTTGTGCTTCTGTCTTCTCTTCCAGGTGACTGCTGCCACCCTTGACCTTCTGTGGAAGTTTGGAGCCTTTGACTGGATCTTTGGATTTTCTCCGTTTCCATGCCGTGTGAGCTACAAGGGTTTTCATTCGTGGATGCAGGACAACTGAATTTGTGGGACCTTTGTACATAGATCACGGCAGAGAGATTTTGCCAAAAGTCTCAGCGCATTTGGCCCATTACGCTTTTTCCTCTATAATTAACTCTTTCAGAGATTTGGGGGTAAAATAGAGAGCAACTCCTGGAACTCTTCTGCAGTTATCAGCTCGTCTTCATTACCTGTGGCGGTGGCGTCCCTATGTAGCAAGCTAGGAGTGGCACCAGGATGCCCGAGCTGGACAGCTTCCCCCCCCTGGGTGGCCCCAGAGGCCCGGAGCTGGGCCTAAACGGACCAGCAGACCCAGCTCAAATTCAGCACAGCATTTTGGAGGAGCAGGTGGAGCTGTGGTGGTTCAGAGATCCGGGGAAGTCTCTCCTGTGCTACTGTGTGGCCGTACTTCTAATCCTGGGCTGCGGGCTAGGAGGGGTCGGACTCCTCTCCACCACCACTAGTGTCTCAAGTGAATGGCGTTTGGGTGCAGGCACGGCTCTGTGCTTGTTAGCGCTGGGGGTCCTGCTCAAACAGCTCCTCAGCTCCGCCGTGCAGGACATGAACTGCGTTCGAAGCCGTCAGCGAATTGACATGTTAAAAAGTGGCGGTTTATCAGACCTCCTTGTGGTTTTGATCACCGGGCTGTCGCTACTGATTTGTGGAGGGGTTCTACTACATCTGGCCCTGGTTAATCGCATGCCAAAGCCCGGCCAAGCCCTCAATGACATGTACATCTCAGGAGTGGTTCTAGTGGCTGGAGGAGGGGCTGCGGTTGTGGGCGTTGGAATATACTCCTTTGTGGTGGTCCTGCTTGAGAGGACAAGGCATGGACGAAGGTTGGTGGACCGAGTATTGAATATTTTCACTGTTTCGGGACACATGGACCACCAAGCTCGCAGAGAGACTACGTCCAGTCTGGCTAACCTCATATGAGAAGCAACCGCATCGCGACTGTATTCTGGGCCCTTGCTCTTCGTGTCAGAACATTTAGCTTTTGGGAAATCTCATTGAATCAAGACTCATCCCCTACATGCGTCAGCCTTGTCGACAGCTGAACAAAGCATGGATGAGACCAAAGGAGTTGAAGTTGTAATATCTGCTCGATGAAAGTAAGAAATAAGCTGTGAAATCTCACTGAAGACTGACAGAGAACGTCTTACTACACTGGCACAGCTCTCAGCCAACTCAGCTTTTTCTACCGTATGTGTGAGCTGGTGCAAAGACAGATGTCGTGCCACGTCATCTGCATGCGAGTGGGATCTCAAAGTTAAGAACTGGAAGTTTTTTACGCTGTAAATCTAAACGCCCCAACGGCTGGTGACTGTCAGAGCATGGCACAGACAGCGTTAATACGCAGCTCACCAGCACTGAAGCATGCAAAAAAAGAAATGGCTCAAACAAACGACAAGCACAAGTTTTAGCTGAAATATATTTAATACTAAAAAGATAAGTGCTCTGAGAAGGTGAGACCTTTTGTGATGTGATCGTTGTTTGTGGAATGAACTTAACCCTCGTGCAGCCTTCGAGGCTCAAAGCTCAAAAACCATGTTGTTTATCACAGACCCACACGTGTTCATTGCTTGGATGCAACACCCACAAAGCCTGTTTTATCCAACCCTTGTGTGATTTTTGAGCTTTGGCTCCCTCTATTTTACAGTGGGGTCGTTTTGACCGCTCGAAGGCTGCGCGAGGGTTAAAGATCGGTGGTGTGAAAACCCTACAGTGCCAAGAATCGGCTAATTTAACGAACAAATGCTCTTAACACTACTTGATTAGACAAAATAGGATGAAGATGAAATAAAATGCTGGCATTAGAAGGCTGCATGTCCAAGATAATGTACAGTATCTGCTGTAAACATGTCATTTGAACCTGTACGTTGTGAGCAGCTGGACGAAGGAAGCGTGAACTGCAAGCACAGAAAAGGTGATGATGATGATCAACGGTAGATGAATAACAAATATAAAAAACAAACGTTTAAAGTTCTTTATGATCATTTACCGCTTAATCTACGTCCATGACTACGAGGTTCTAAAAGTATTCAGCTAATGAATCTGATGGTGAAATGCTTTGTCTAAACTCTAACTGACTGAAGTTCTTTTCTCATTTTAATAACACACTTCATGTGGTGATTGTCAAAGCCTCAGTACATGATGCAAGACAACATGATTGTTGACGCGCTTATACCACAGCACTTTAGAATGTATGAATATTGTTTGTGCATCGACACAGTATTGTCTAATCCAATATTGCAGCACCTTGTTTTGTTATACATGCTTTGTTCTCTATTTTACTGACTGTATAAAATGATCAATCATTGCGTAGAATCCGAGGAGAATCACCAAACGTGTCAGCTCTGTTTTATTTTTTAAGGCCTGTGTATTGTTTCCATTAGTCCCTGTTGGAAGACAATGACAATAAAGCTCTGATAACGACCAACAGGCAAGATGCACAGTGTAGATGATCTAACTATACTGTTTTTGTTAAGGAGGAGGTGGATACTGAATCAGACGACGCATAGAAAGCTACCAGACTTACATCCGCCAGAAACCATTATATAAAGTCTAGTCTGTCACGTGGCGTCCATAAATACACCTTTAAAAAAACCTTCACTGGCTCAGGACAAGGGTCGAACGCCGAAGAGCCATATCCCAGCCACAAAAAAAAAAAAAAAAAAAAAAGTGCTCCACTTGTGTGAGCTTCTAGTCGTGCAGGGTGGATGTAATGGACGTCTCCTAACATTTTCCGTTCATTCGATGTATTGTTGGCCCAGACTCATTATAATTACTAATAAGGCAGAGACGAAGAAACAATGAGTGACCATCACAACATGGCCCGTCATAGAACTTCAATGCACTTTTGAAACTACGCAGTTGAGATGCTTAATCACGTTACAGTGGCATGCTGTGGTTGTGCAGTCTCTCGGTTTGCAGAGGTGTTAACACCTTCGCCTTGATGAAGCACAACAAGCTCCTGAACTGATCAGACACTATTCAGATAAAGGGGGAAAACCAGCGAGTGGCAGATGAAGGTCAGTCGTGTTTGTGAAATGCTTCCAAAGCCTTGGAGAGTCATAGAGTCATCATTTGCAGTTATCGCACGACCTATTGCCTTGAAACAAAGGGGTTACACAGCTAACCATTGTTAGTAATGACGCCAGCAAACTGGAGGCACAATGCACAAGGCAGCTGTAGGGGCTGGTATAGGCTAGCACCACTCTCTCTCTCTAACAGAGCCAAACGGCCTATGCTGCATTTTTTACAACACATACGGAAAAACCTGTAATCCTTACTTACATGAATCTTTCATTTGACCTGCGGTGTACAGCAGCAACGGCAGGTTGTGAGTCCATGCGTGACAGCAGAAAGCGGTGAGCTGAGGGGACAGGCAGGGCTGATGCTGAGGAGAGAGGACCATGTATGTGGGAGGAGAGGACACGGAACATACAACAAACAAACCGTAAACCTGCTGCAGTCTAAATACATATAGATGTTCAAACCGAGTAGATTTGTACAAGTTTATTTCCCCCTAATCACTGATCATATATTTTAACTTTACAAGTATCATCGTTCAGTTTAGTAAATAATTCCCATGTAACTAAGCTGCTGTTTACTCGTAGGAAGTGATTTTTAATTGCAGGAGAACGTAACTAATTTTTAAATTCATTTTTAACCAGTTTATTGAATTTACAGCGGAGAAACAGTTGTTGAACAGCTGGACTGCTCTGTGGCATCAGTATCTGGGCAAAGGTTGAACTGAGAATCAGGCTGTTGATGCCTGTTCGCCCATTTTGAGTAGTTTATGCTAATCCATGTGAACCAGGTGCTTCCCTATGCTTCGTATTTCACAGTGCACAGATGTAACAGAGGTATTAACCCATCAATCCGACAGATTTTAGTAAAAAAAAAAAAAATGAACTCCCTCCAAAATAAGATTTAAAAAAAGCTGTTTATTTCCAAATATATCCCTTTGTTTCCCATGGGCGAAGAGCAGCTCATAAATTAGGAAAGAAACACACACTTAATAAAGATCCCCAGAAAGGATAGTGGATTGATTGTAACAGAGGACATGCAGTAAGTCCAATCAGCTGCACAGAACGCACAACAGAGGCAGTGAATGACGCCACAAACTGTTTTAAAGGAGGAATACAACCACGGGGAGGCCGACACATATAAAAAACCATGAACAAACAATTACCTCAACATCAGCATTCCCAGATTCTGACATAAATCCCCCCCCCCGTTCTCATCCCCCACCCTGAAGAAAACAACACACAGAAATATGATATAAGAACAGGCTCCATGTTCAGTCATCGTCTCTGTCTCTCTCAACGCTACAAAAGGACAAGCTCACGGGCCGAAGGGAATATGACGATAGTATTATATTACACTGCGTGACACCGCGTGACAATATTGTGCCTTATTAATCATTGATCTGGTTGCTGGTGTTAGTTTCAGTTGCACTGGGGATTATGTTCACAGTGCTACAGGTAATGAGACATAATGATGATAGAGAAATTTTTAAGGCAATGAATGTATAATACAGAAGCTCCAGCAAGACTGTTAAAATGAAAACAGGGTAATAAAGTGGAAATTTAGTACAAATTATAAGGAATAAAAAAGCTTATCGCTAAAAAGTGCTGACAGATGTTGTGTATTGCAACGTTCACACAACAGACGTCTCAAATATAGAAAATAGCACACTTCATTACGACAAAAAATAAATTACCAATCCACAATATCATGGCTACTTGACAACGGCCCATCACAGTTGCTCTATCGCGGCACTTTGTTATATTTAGGGTACAGTTGGCAAGTCCATGATGCTCAATAAATATGGGTTCAAAGTCTGAATTGGGTTTTTTCTCCCAAGGGAAACTAGATTAAAATTTAGGTTTGTTTACCGAATCACGAAGCTTTAAATTAACCTTAAGAGGCATCATATTAAAAGTAAGGAAATAACAGCATGCCTGAACCAGGCAGTGTCACAAAGTTATCAGTTCATTATTCGAATACGAAATCATTTTACTGGAGTCCTGAAAAGCCCTTAAAAATAAATCACAGGTCAGAGTTGATGCGACAGCCTTTCCTGTCTGAGCCGAGCTCGTCTTAGAGGATGGCACAATGTCTCGTTTCTGTTGAGTGGAGGAGAAAAAGCGAACGTGTCCTCCTGCGCTTGTCCTCTGCTGTCTACTGCAGACGGGCAGCCGAACAAAAGGAGAGGAGAGGAGAAGAGACAGGAAATATCCATTCGTCTAGCAGCATCTGTGCCCTTTAGTTTGTCCGGAGCTGGTAATCTGCCAAGAAATGTAACAGCAGAGCTTTAACACAGCTTTCTTCCCATCATCACCTCTTCATGTCACATTGCTGCCAATTTAAAGCAAATTACATCCCGAAATAAGATTTGCATCAACACTAGCTGTGTCGCAACGCTACTAAATCATATTACCAGCATTTAATACGTCAGCTCTCTGAAGTGTATACACTTGGAGGGATGTTTCTGGAGTAACTTTTAAAACTGAATGGTAACATTTATTGGACTAATGAGAGGATTGTCACTGTCATCATTTTCAATTAACAGACGACTCCTACGTCTACCAGGATGTAAGTAAATGATATTTAGTTATATGAGAACATGCTGGTATTTAGAAGCTTCTTGATGACATGAAGGTAGCACAGATCTGACAACAAGATGTCTCCTCTCTGAAATTCAGTTTGGTCCTCAGAACATATTATCTACTTCCTGACCCGAATCATATACACAAAGGTGGAACCCTACATGTTTATTGTGGAGCATTCACTGTGTCTGAAGGCAGTGAAGGCATCGCCCACCGCTGCACAGTGCGGCCACTAAATGCCTGCTCATCACTCATTAATAAGCCTGCACGGTGAGTCTACAGTATCATGATGCTGTTTAATCGGTGTGAGTGTGTCTACGTGTAGTGCTGAGTGAAATCTGATCATGCCCCCTTCTGTCCCTCTGTCCTTCCCTGTACTGCTGATGGTAACAGTAAAGGGGAGGTGATACCCTTCTCCCCACTCCTCCTAACTTCATCCGTCTTTCTTTCCCTTATCTGTAGCTTCCCTGCTGATGTTACCACGGGACGATGGTAACCTTGGCATTTGCTGAGTGCCACCCTGGGAGCCCCCTGGCACTCAGCGGCATCATTCAACCTCTGCAGCCTCTGACTCGTACCTGACAAAGCCAGGTAATGGAAAAGACTGATGCTACTGTGGCAGGTTCACTCCTAGGGCGTACGGCAGGTACGGCCTGGCATTGGAGCAGCAGAGGTACTGGGCTTCTATCGCTACATCATTTGCATTTGGCCTCAACAAGTGAAACAAGTGAGCTAGTCAGGAGTCTCATCAACATACTGTAACTTCAACGTGAAATGATATGTGACCTTTTCAAAAAGATGACGCGTCTTGCACATTTCAGCGCCTTTTAAAAGGTAAAACCTCCGCTTAGTGTCGACAAGTTCACTGCTCACAAATACTTCTTGGTTAGAGGCCATGCAAAGAAATGGGTGTCTGCCTCTTCCTGACTTTACGGTAACCCTGTTGGAATTTACACAACAAACAAACCTTTTAACAAACCCTCAACAAATAATTCTGTCACAAGCTTGCTTATAAGGTTTCAAACCTCAGACTCCCATGAGGTGTCACTGCAAGCCCCCGAGGCTCTGGCTCATGGAGACAGAGCCAGGTAATGGATATGATGGATATCGCACAGCTGGGTTCATTCCTGGGGCGCACACCAAATAGCGATGAAGAAAAGCTGATTCTTATATTGCTCTCACAAGGAAAACATCACATTTAACCCCAGGGTAACCTCCAGCTTTCTAGCAGGTTTTGGACTCAATCCTGCTTTTAAGGATTATTTTTAAAAAGCAGTCAAACTGGAGTATTAATCATTAATGCCCACATTCATAATTCATATCTTAATGTTGCGACTGTTTTAACTTCTGTGTAAAGACACTGGTTGTTCATCCCATTGTCATGAGCTGCGTTTTGCTTGTAAACCTAACTACGGAAGCTTTTTGTTCTTCAACTTTGAAATATTTCTTTGTTTTGATGTATTTACTGTTTGAAAGGAATACTGCACTCTTTGGAAAGCAGTTATCTTAA
Source organism: Macropodus opercularis (assembly GCA_030770545.1). Classification (NCBI taxonomy): domain Eukaryota; kingdom Metazoa; phylum Chordata; class Actinopteri; order Anabantiformes; family Osphronemidae; genus Macropodus; species Macropodus opercularis. The sequence goes on from CM061092.1 coordinate 8,387,898, forward strand.
AATAGAGACAATTTAGTATTATATAATGTTACCTTGTACATAAAACGTCCCATTTGGTTCCACACAGCCCAGTGTTGTTGTAAAAAACATTAAACAGAAGTTGTGATACTAATTTTGCTTTCAAACTCCTTTCCTCTGTATCACAGTCTGGTACGTGTAAGTGATCAGTACATCTGTATTTCAAAACAGCCCAGATTCAGGGTGTTTTCCAGCGCATTTCTTCTCACCTCCACTTTGTGTGATGTAGCGCACCCAGGGCAGTGCCTGGTAACCGCTCTTCTCTATGATCTTCAGGTAACGCACCTGGGGAATACAGTCAGTGTGATGTAATTATCTCGCTGTCTAATATGCAAACACATCCTACAGCAGCTGTTTATACAGTAAGCCTTATTCTGCAAAACATAATTATTATAATATATATATTATCATGAAATGTTTCCTGTGTTGGCGATTAGAGTGTGAGGAGATTTTAAACAGCAGGTCAGGACGTTCAGGATTGTGAAAAGACTTAATAACTTATCTGTTGATTCTAGTATTAGTAACGGTCATTGCATCCTCATTGCAGTGCAGCCATGTATGAATGAGAAGGAATTAGCGCATTGCAACAGTGCGGCTAGAAACAGGAACGTGATTTTTCCCTTGTTTTTCTAACTCAGTGTTTCCTGGACGGCAGATAAAAGGTCCAACCTGAATTCCAGACACAGTGAAGTAGGGGATCTCGAAGCTGACTGTGATCGGCCTCTTTGCTTCCATCTCGTCGCTCTCCACGCTCGGTAGCCCAAAGTGTGCCCGCATGATGTACTCCTTACCGCCCTGAAGCCACACGCGAAAGGGAAAACACCACAAAGCTGTTATTGCATCTGCTCAGACAACAGCGTCCACTTTCAGATAAAGCCTGTTTAGTTTGTCTGGTGAATTACATTCCCAGGTGTCCAGCGCCAATAAATATGCAGTAACACTTTGCATTCATGACAACCTGAGGTAACGCCCATTTCGCATCAAGGTGAATGAGACAGCAGTTTCAAAATATGGTACAGAAGGTGAATCACTGTACTGTTGTCCTCACATCAGGTTTGACCTGCTCAAACCGGTGAGAAGTGCTGAGACATAACTGAAACATAAATACAAACACTTTCAAAGAACTGTCTTTATAAGCTTTAACGTCTTAATAAAGTGAAAACACTACAGCTAAAACATTTTTGCTTTCCATTACAACCTCATCCTTATTCTTGCCTACAGCTGATAATAAAGCATATTTTAGCATAATGTACCCACACCCGATAAAAGATGCATACATTCATGCTTTAAAACTAGCTGACGGCAAACTGACTAATTCATAAAAGCACTTTACTTCCACTGCTTTAAGTTAGTTTCCTCAAACCTCTATTAAACATCACAAGCCGAGTGTAAAGTCTCGTAAAAGTGCCACAATGTTAGAACATACGAAGGTTCACAGTGACAGAGGGAAGAGCTGAAAACAAACTGGAGAACAGTATGTCACCGGTAACGGCGGCTCCTAACCCTGTTTGACAGGCTGACGGCGTAATGAATTACTGAAGAGATATCAGAACCTGACAGATAAAAGGAACCTGCGGCAAATTAATGCGCTACAAGGTTTTTATTTAAAAGCGCTGCATTTCCCCTTTGAAGAGTTTGTATTTTGGCGATAGCAGAGACGCTGCCGAAACGATGAAAGGAGCAGCAAAACTGAGAGATAAGCGAGGACAGTGTGTGTTACTGCATGTGCGCACGGAAGGACAATCACAACCTCATAATCGGCCGCTGTGGGACTAAAATTCAAATTCATTTTTTTGACTGGTTGAGGCTAATGTACAGATGAGATCAGCGCTGGAGGGGATACAGTACAGTAGCCTGGCCACAGTCTGAATAAGCTCAGTACATACCCTGCATTCTAATGTTTATTTCGATAAAGGTACAGTCAAAATCTATGATTATGTTGAATTTGTTATGTATTATGCATATGCGTGTTACAATACAGAGGAGGCAAGTGTAACCTGTATACAGTTTGTACTTTTACAACGTCAAATACTGGAATCATGTGCATGTATTTGATTACTTTTGTACTGACCTACATTCTGATACTACATATTGCACTGGTGCAGCTCTGGCTTTAAAGAGGACACTGTGCTACAGCATTCTAGGTTCTACAGGTAGATATTTTGCTCATGTCACGTGTTTGCCACACTAACTGGGAAGGACTTGATGTTCCACTGCACCACGTTCTTCTCAGGAACCCACTTGGCGCTGCCTGTGCTGGTCTTGAACTTGGGTGAGTCAGCATCACTGGGCACTGGCACAAAAATAGACACGTTGTTGGCAGTGGACCGGCTCTTAAACTGACTTCGAGCCTGTGGAAAGTGACAGAGGACACAATTCAAATGTCATTAAAGGCCTTTTCAACACAGAAGAGCACAGACGACTACGCACGCTGCAGCATGTTAATCGGAAACTGTTCGTCTGGGGCTGAATTAAACAGATGGTAAACACTAACCCTCTCAGGTTACATGTCATGAATACTGACTACGTTACAGTGTAAGGCACAGGTGCGTGAACAACAGCATGTGTGTGTGTTTGTGTATGTGTCACTCATCATTACCTTCACCTTGATCTCCACGCGGCTGTGAGAGAACTTTTCAATCATGCTTTCGATCCATATTAGAGGCTTCACCTGTCAGAGAGCACAAGGTCAGAGAAGAGCTCACAGCACTGGGATGCATCACTGCAGCAGACAAGACGGCAACGTCACTGTACAGTTACATTCCAACTACCACAATCATTAATACTACCACAATTATAGTTAAGTTAAGTTTAAAACCTGCATTATGAATACTATACCTGCTGTAGTATCTTTATATTATGATGGTCAAATTACTATTTAGGCTCGGACATACTGGGTCAACAGAGTTAACTTTCTGCTATGACCACAACATTAGCATACACACTGTAATCGGTGCCGACATCTGGTCACTCAAGTCCAACATTTAGCTCTGTCTTTAGTTACACATCTGAACAATGTTGCAGCAGGGCAACAAACACTGCAAAGGTTGTGTAATACAAACAAAGCAACATCTCACAACTAAGGTTACCTGGCAACGTGCCAGTATCATGACAACAGCATCCCAGTCAAGATGGAATTGAGTACATGACTCCGTGACTGCACGTTTTCAGCACCTTCACAACAACATTTCACAACTTGAAATGTGCTCGTTTGATCATTTAAACATGAATTAATTAAGAAATCTGAAAATTTGTGTGTTCACTCTTGATTTTAATTAAAAAACAAGAGTGACTATATATAATATTTGTAGTTTCTTATATATTGAAACTATTTATAACACTGATGACATCTGAACACATGAAACATGCAGGACTCATTTGTCCTGCATGTTTCATGTGTTGAGTGCTGTACAAGTGCGGGTGTTGTGAGCAGCTTGTTAATGTGTGTTCAACAGAAAACTGTTTGCGTGTCCTTCTCACAGTAGTGTTGAGACGGTAGGACATGAGCTCGCTGTCTCCGTCGGGCGGGATGAAAGAAATGGTCCGATCGTTCTCGAAGCGCGACAGACGGACACACTGATGAAACTTCACGTCCTCCAGCTCCACCGTCTTACTCTTCTCTCCTGGAAATACACAAAATGCACAAAAAAAAGATTATGCTTTAAAACGAAGGTTGAAGTATAGACGACTGACAAACACTCGCTCAGTCTCTGTCACACACACTAAGCACAGCGTGCTACCAAATCCATCTGCCTTCCTCTTGTCCCCCAGTGAACAATTATTTATCTGCTACAGACAAACACACAGTTTACCTTAAAACCTGCTGCCATCATCATCTTTCGCACTGAAGCTCTAAAAAAGTACACCACACATCCACTAATAGTGGGAGGATGCTGCACCTACACATATATATTATCTGCTGCACAACGATCCATTAACAGCTAAACCTGCCATTCAGAGTCAGCTAACGTCTTCTCCACCTGCTCTGAATGCAGCACGGTCTTGAGCCTGGAAGACAGAGTGAGGGTACATGTGTGTATTTGTGTACGACGCTTCCTTGTTCATTGCTCTCTGTCGAGCGTGTGTATTTGTATGGGTTCGAGCGTGCCTGTGTTTACAGATGTGGCCAGCTCGCACACTCTCTATTGGTTTGGCGCATGTGTGTGTGTGTGTGTGTGTGTGTATGAGAGAGAGCCAGTGTTGAGGGGCATTTCCTCAGGATTGTGAAAGGTCAGGTGTAGGTAAAGCACAACGTTCCTGGAACAGCAAAACAGAGACGAGACTCCCTTCAGAAAAGCTCCTCTGGTTCTTTTTCTGAGCCACTCACACACACACGCACACACACACACACACACACACACACACACGCTGTGTTATCAAGGCAAGTCAGAAACTAAAGGTCATGTGGGACACTTTGTCATAGCTAGGAGCTCAGCGGCTGCAAGAGGAGACAGGTGAGTGTGTCTGTATCCATGTGTGCATGCAGGAGGACTGAGGATGTGACAGTCTCCCCCGGTGGATCGTCTTTAAGGCTGCTCTCACCTGTTTCCACGCTTTTAATGCTTAGCAGCAGACAGGAGACACCTAATCTGTTTCCTGTCTGGTGCCAAAAAAAAAAAAAAACAACCACTGGATGGCGAATGTGTCTGAAGCATGTTTACGTGGCCAGAGGGACATTCAACAAACCCATCTTAGCAAGCGGAGCATTGAGGCACAATGTTGGTGAAGCTGAAACAGATTATACACTAGTGCAAACTTGTCCATGTGACGTGACTTAAAAAACACAATTAATTGACAAAATAAGAAGCAGATTAGTTTATAATGAAATACTGTTAGTTGCATATTGATGACGCAGAAACAATACCTCACACCATGTTTTTATGAAATTTGCTATGTCGAGGTTTCAACTAATAAATAATATAAGATAACCTGCATGAATTTTTGCGCTGATCTCAGTAATTACATTTCTGGATTTCTACCAGCAGAGGGCAGTGTTTCAATATTAATTTATACTCACTGTGGATGGATGCAGTAGTGACAAAAAGTGCACGTCATGCAAAATGATAAGAACTAAATGACAACTAAATCATATGTTTAAGAAGCCTGCTGATGAAGGTGTGTGTGTTTGTATCCCCCCGTGTTTGATCATCATTTCTGAGGACGTGTTTCTTCCCAGGCTGCAATGCGCAGCAGGGGTTTGTGGGACGCACATACAGAAGATCCTCAGACCCTCACCTTTCATCTGCAGGGTTGTAGCCTGGGGTGAGGATTAAGTCAGAGGCAAACAGGCTACACAGTGACGGAGCCATTCCCCTTCTGTGAGGAGTGGTGGGGGGGAAGAAACGTAGCCGAGAGGAGACTGAGCAGGGAGCAGCGATTGACACAGAGTGGGAGACATTACTAACAACAGGAGGAGGGGAGGAGGAAGATGAGGATGGATGAAAGCTAAGCTGAGTGAAGGATTATAGGAGTGAGGGCTTTAGGCAGAAAGAGGGAGTGAAGGTGGGAGTGTGGGGGCGAGTTCACGGTGAACATTCACCGAACAGTAGCTTACACATGATCTCGTCATTTATCGTCCTGCTCCTCGGAAAAAAGCATTTTAGTCTTTGTTACTACTCCGTCTCAAAGGAAATGTAACAACCAAAGTGGATTTTATCTTTCATACATGTGTTGTGTTTCGTGTGTTTCTTTAAAGGTGTAACTGCTGAATGTGAAGGTCCACTGTGCGCAGAATGTGGCTGTGTTGCCTTTTCACGCTTCTGCACACAATCACCTGCAGACACTGAGCTCGACTCGCTGTTACTTACGGCCTGTGATTTCAAACAGCACTTTGTCATTGAGGCCCAGTCTGAGCTCCGGCATCCCCGACAGGACAACTTTGAGCTTGATGCTGCCTACTATTTCACTGCGCAGCACACTGCCATTGGCACTCACCTGCAAGAAAAGGAGCAGAACGTTAGCACAACGCGAAGAACAGTGCATTTCTAGCTCTTTTTTAGCCAATATGACATCAGCTGTACAGTTAAATCTACAGATGTGCATGCCATAGTAAAAGTACACAAGCTTTACTTGACTTTATTTAGATAAATGATGCCTCTGTATACACATCAGCGGTAAGTCAGGATCACCTCTGGCCATAAACTGTGGTAATTAAACGAACCGGCTGATACCCTGAGCAACCGTTCAGCAGTACAAGAGCTAAGTATGAGCAAGTATGAGCAAGGCCCTGTTGTGAAAGAGACTAAGATGCTGAGGAAACATTACAAAGTCACAGAAAAGGAAGCGGCACAACGGTTAAATACCTGCACCTCATCGGTTTCACGCCTGACTCATAAAAACCCGCAGCGATGTCCTTGAGGTTTGGCGTCAAGGACAGAACATTTAAGAGCAGAGAGATTTCTCTTCCTCTGTGGTTTGAAAGACGCAGCATGTTCAGGTACACGCGAGTTCTGTGTGTGGGTCTTTTACTGCCTAATCTTACAAACCTAAAGTCTAACTAAAGCATCAAACTTAATTTCTAGTGAGGTTTTTGCTATTAGTGGCCATTTCCTTGACAATTTTGGCAGTGACACAGCGGCTTCGCCTCAACGCTCCGACCGTCTTATTTTTAAATGTTTGAGGAAATCCATCAGTAGAAGCGCTGAATAAAGAATGAAGCACTAATGATGTTTAACTGTGAGAATAACACGGCTTATTGCAGCTTTCAATCACAGAGCAAATTGATACACATTAGTTTTTGCTCACAATACATCACTAAACATCAACTGAATTATCTGCTCCAGTGCCCAAGCTTGTGAATATTGCTTAACATGAACACAGTCGACTGTGGTAGCGGGGAAGTGATTTCATCTGTGTCTAATATCACAAACAATAAGTTGTTGCCCCTTTGTGAAAATATTTGACCTATACAATGTTCACGAGTTATTAATATCCCAGCTTTGTACTAGACTGGATGAGGGTTACTCTATGTACATTTAAGGTATTATTATTAACAAGTAAACATTGTCCTCACCAGGAGATTTACTGACTCAATGACGTCCATAAAAACTTCATTCTTCCTGTACTTGATGCCCTCAGACCGCCAGGACACAGCGTTGGTGACCGTGGCAGGGGGTCGAGGAGCGCCGACCTCTAATTTGTGACCCTGCTGCGTGATGTACCTAAAAGAGACACCGGCACATGGTGAGTGGAAAAACAGAAAGCCCACAAAGCTCATGAAACGTGAATGATTGGATGGCTCATTAAGGAAATGAAATCAGAAAAAAAATAAAATCAAATGATGCACTGCACCAAAATAAGATTAACTTAGAGGAAATGAAAATGACAAACAGGGTGTGTTTATCTTGCATCAAGATAAACACTTCAGCTTATGCTTCTAAAACAGCTTCTGACTGAGAATAAAAGAAAAAGATGACACATGACGGCAACGGTGGAGTAAAGCCTTTCAGCTGGTAAACGTTTGTCCCACGTTCCCTTTTCCCTGCGTTTTACCTTCCTCTAAGTGTTCATTGCCGACTTGCTGAGTGCACCGCTACATTTAGCAGCTTCTCACTAATTCTGTCTGACAGATGTTTGTTAGTGCGGTTTTAGAGATTCTCACACCTGCCTATCACACCTGGAAACAATTTACACGAGAGCGGAGTAAGTTACAATCATATTTGAAGTTATCACTGACTGTGGAGGATGAAAAACGAACTTAATTATTAATAAATATAGCAATAACTAGAACGTGCGACATACGTGTACCAGTAAACTAGATCCAGTCTTGGTTGTGTCAAACAAATCAGTTTACTTTACTCGTATCTAGTTTGCTTCTGCATGGATCCACCCACAGGTCTATATTCTTTCAGTGAGCAGGCAGGAGAGCCAGCTTTTGTCATAACCACCTTGTCTAACTGATTCCAGGGAGACATTATGACTTGTCATGAGAATTGAGGAGAGCTGTACTACGATAAACAACATGTGACGAGGCCTGTTTTTCCCCAAACACCTGCCCACAGCACGTGTCACTGGCTGCGTTTCCACTGCCTGGATTTTCACGAACCCCCCTAGAATTAAAATGTCGATAACATTCAATTTCAGCTAAGTGAAAAAGAATTTTTAAATTCACGTTAAAACAAATAACGGTTTTGAAAACAGCGCGAAAACGTATTTTTAACCACTTGGGGGCAGTAGAAACAATCTGTGAATACTTTCATATTGTTTTTTTTTTTTTTTTTAAAAGGTTTGTGGCACAAATGTTAAATATTAAACACAATAATTGAGGCATCTTGTTATTACCTCAACTGTACATATCCCGTCAAGTGCAAAATAAACACGATTGAGACTGATTGACGGATTGAGGCAACACTTTCTCCCCCGTTTTCTGTCCCAGTTCCACCCGCCTAGAGGGTCTGGCATGTAAGTTAACATGCAGCAAAGTCTGACAGAAAGATAAAAGCCAGCAACAAGTGAGCTTGGGGTCGATATTGGGTTGTTTTGTTGCTTGACTGTTTGTTTTGTTTTGCCCTGTTTCTCCTCAGAAATGTTAATGAAAAATTGTGAAGCGGGGGTTGGCAGTAAGCTGACATTAGAATAACAATAGCAACACACACACAAAGGTTCATTCTCGCTTGCTCACTCTGCTACACCTACCCACACACAGTCGTACTCTCACCAGGTAACAGAGTGAGAGAAAAGGAGCAGTTCTGTGGCCGGGGGGCATGGAAATGTCAAAGAACTTGAACAGCCTGCAGACAAAGACCTGGTGAATGTACTGTATGTGTGCAGAAGAGCGATGACAAGCGAAAGGCCTGCTCTTCCCTCCTCTGAGTCTCAAGTGTGTCCAGCTGATGGTGTCATTGTGTCTGAGTGCCAATAGGAGCCTGGTAATTATCAGCCCCATTCAGACTAAATAAACTGTACTGTTCACGCGCGCACGCACTGTAAATGTGAACTTTTCACATATAAAGTTTGTTGTTGGCTGGTCTTGTGCTCACAGACAACTGGCTGATTATCGACTGAATGTTGAGCCTGTTCCTGGAAACAAATGCCTCCAAGACAAGTCGCGAGATGGGGGGAAAAAAGCAAAACAACACTGATCACACACAGAACAGAAAACACTTGTGCAGCCCGAGAATAGTGGTTGCGTCAGTTCATTTCACTCACTGAATGAAGCCGCGCCGTGATTATGGGGGTGGTCTCTGGCTGTACGCTGCTGAATGGAGGCGAGAACTAATTGGCCCGTAGCTCTTCAAACAGAACCATCACACACTCGTGTTTTCTCTCTGCTGGTCATTTACAGTGTGAAATGCAAAGCTATTATCTCATTGGAAGGCTGTTACATTTGTCCCCTGATGGATGAAGCAGGCTCCACTTGAGCTGATGTGGCTACATTAAAATCAGACTGTAGTGCAGCAATTATGTTCATGGAGAGCTTCAAACTTTAATTTTACACATTCATCAGCGTGTTTTGTGTTAACCTCAAATGTCAACACATGTAATTGGCTAAGTTTTTTTACCTTTCTCACATCTTTAGGAAAACCCCTCTAACACCACTGCGTGTGTGTCAAGTTTTGTCAAGATCAACATTCCCACACACAAACGTGCTACTTACTTTACTTAGTAGTTACTTACTCTTGAAGGATCTTGCTATCGGTTGTCTGAGGGAAACCGAAGTCCATCACCTCATCCATCAGTTCGTACACTGTCACAAAGTTGTCACGTATGCTCTCCTCCTCAAGCTCCTTGAAGTACTCCTTAAAAACCTGCACAACGAAACGAGTGTGGAAATTACAGCAGGTACAGTACATCAGATCCAAGCTTTGTGAACTTTGTCATCACTAACGGTTTAGTTTTGTTCAGCACAAACTGACTTAATGAACCAAACACTGAAACTCAGTAGCTACAGAAAAAACAAATTATAGCTCATAAGGAACGTCTCCAATCTTCATTACTTTTCATAGAGGTTTCAGGAAAGGTCATGTACTTGTGCTGCAGATTGAACTAGACAAGAATCGTGTCCTATTGGTTGTTGGCACATCTGCACACGTGCCCTACGAAGTGGTTTTAGATGTTTTGGAGAATGCCCTTAGCTCTGTCCAAGCGTAACACAACCAGGGTCTACTAAACCAACAACAGCACCAAAAAAACAGACTCACCTGGATTATTTTGTAAAGGAAGGAGTAGACAAGGGCAGCGTTGGCGTTCTTCTTTGTCATGGCCACCACTGGAGAAGGAATGTTAAGAAACAACAGCACAAGGAACAAGCAGAGAACCAGGTCATCTTGGTTAACACCTCTGATCTCCAGCATGTGAGTAGTTATGAGACGAATCCAGGGAAACCATCACATTCACATGCAACTGAGAACATGGCCACAGGGAGGTAAAGCAGCTCAGCCGTCTAAACCAGCGCACTGGGAATACCACTTACTCACAACCTCAACATGGTGAATTAACAATGTGCAAAATCGTCTGACTGCCTGATGCAGCAATAGAAGAAGAGATACAGACTAGTGTAGTGCGTAACGCTCCACAGTGGATCTAGAGTTTAGATCCACTTCCAACTGATGATGATACACGACGGGATTAAAATGAGATGAAGCTGCCTGCTGCCGAGACCCGAAGCACAGAAGGGCTCCCTATAGAGAACTCAGGCAAGAAGCCTTTCAGGTGCAGCGCATCTATTACACGCTGTAAATGTCAGCTACGTTGTATATTTGATCCTTTCTCTGCAGATATAAGAATGAACACTTGTGCTGTGACTTCCAGGAACAAAATAGCAATGCTACTCACACATTACTCAGGCGTGAACTAAAACGGATACAGTAAAGGTTGCTGTGTTTGAGCCACATGAAGTGAGCGGAGCCGTGGCTGACCAGCGGCGTCATTTCAGCCTCTTCCTCCCTCTTCATCAGGATGGGCATGAAGTGGTCGATCTCATTCATGTCCATGTTCCCCATGTAGTTACGACAAATCAGCACCTAATAATGACAAGAGAAAATAAGCCACAACCTCAAAAAATCTAAAAGATTTAGAGCTGTTGGCCAAGACACTGTACCAAACCTCAGCACTCGAGATTTCAGGTGGTTTAGTAACAGCTGGCTAAAAATACCCAACTTCTTGGCAGGAGATTCATACACCAAGAAAACAGACCAACAAATGAATACAAAAATTGCAACCAAGTCGTTGCTGTTAGGAGCGTGTTACCATTAAATAACTAGAAGCCATAATTTACTCTACAAGGTCTATTTGGTTCAAGCAAATAAAAAAGGCTTTGTTATTTTTGTCACAATGCCAATTTCACCATTTTGGTTCCAACTAAAATATCTCAAAACATATCAGACCCTGTGAATGTACCGTCTGCAGAGAATGGATCCCACAGACTTTGGCACCAGCGCAAAACTTTTAGATGGACTATCGGGACAGTTTGTGCATTCATGTTCTGACTGGGGTTTGTATGAGACTATGACCAAAACCCTCTGTGAGCCTCATTAATGCAGATTAGCATCAGTTTCTGCCATGACTGTAGCTCTGCGGCTTGTTTCCACACGGCCACGTTCTCCCATCCTGTCAATGAGTTTTCATTCTTTCAACAAGCGCCTAAAAAGTGTTAGCTCGTACGGATTTCAGCCTTTTCCAGTATTAGTCTGAGCTTCTCATGTCCACGAGCATTCTGTTCTTCTGAGACTACGATCACTAGCAAATCTGATAGCGCTGCCTTTTGTCAAGGCCTCTGGAATATTAAACGGTTGAACGTTGCTACAGGTCTAGAAATTCAGTGACACCGACACTATTACAGTTACCAAAAAACATGTGACCAAACAAAAAAAAAAATACACTGAAAAGACTACACATATGGGCAAACTATTAAAAACATTTACAGATAAGATTTATGTTTTTAACCTTGGAGTACAGTAGGTCTGACTACACCACTTGCTTTTGCTGCAGTCCTGTAAAGCCGCCACACCTCCCGATTTTAATAGAAACACACAACTCACATACACACAACAAGATGAGTCAGCAGTCCGGACAGACAGGGTGAACTGAAGAAAGAGATCAAAGCTACTACGCTTCAGGGAAGACGACACACACAGACAAACGCACACACCCCGCTCCACCGCCTTTAATAGAGGCATCTGTGTTGCACCAGGGTCACACAGGAGCACATACAACAAAGGCAGGAGGAAATAAGAAATTAAAAAAAGGGAATTCCAGCACAGTAAAGTAATCTGCTGAGAAGAAAGGATATGAACAGGCTGTGGCTGAGCTTTCATGAGAGGAGATGGAAACCACAGAGCGAAGGGTTCAAAGGTCACCGGAGGAGGAGAATGAGGTATAGACTAATCTTTGTACCCAAAAGGTCCCACAAGAATGGTCCAGATATATGAATTACAGTTCAGAAATGCTGTCTCTCTCATATGACGTAAATAATTCATTTGTTGCAGATCTTATTGTTGTTTATTCCACCATAAATAATTTCATTGGCCACCGTCTCCAGGACATGAACGGGACGACACCAGCAGATTTACTGGAACAACAACCACGTGTGACGCAGGACACACGATCAATGTTGACGGACAGAAAACGCAGCGTCCTTCATTCACGCTGTCGCTTGATCGCCTGGGTGTCAGTTAAACCCAGATTATAATGAACCAGCTGAGAGCGGCGCAGACCCAGCAGAGGTAGATCACATCAAACACAGCACCTCACACAAACAGCATATTTCATGCCCTAAAGCGGAGCTCAACTACTTAATAAACCAGCTCCCATTAAAGTCTGAAACGATGCATAACTGTGCTTCCAAGTAAAACCACCAGGCTGAACTTTTAAAACACAGTCTGGTGAGTTGTGTTGTAAACATTTCAGCACGTCATTTATTGTCTATGCTTATTCTACCTTTGTTATCCATGTATTTTGGTTCACACATGTTTTTAATTGAAGATTCATAGCCTCAGCTACACTTACAAGACACTTTCACTAGAATCGAGTGATGTGTTTGGCCCTGAACACAGTTTAATGAAAAGAGGCAAGATCGGCTATAACAGTTGCATGAGAACATCAATACTGGAATAAGAGCCCCTTCAAAAAACCACATCCATTCACTGAAGTCATTTGATTTGTTTTAGTGTCCCTCGCTGGTTACATTTAAAATAAGCACTTCAACCGGGTTTCACAAAAACATCCATAACAAAGTGTTAACTATTAAATCCACTAGTGGCCTTAAAAGTTATCAAGGAAAAATCATTGCAGCGGTGCCACAACAGGCAATCAGTGACTGGGTGAAATCAATAGTAACCACTCGCTGCTCATGCCAAAGGCAACAGAAAACCCTCGCTGGCACGTCGCACTGACAGGCAAACAGGAGCAGACAAACACCGGAAAACTAACGGCCGACTTATGTTGCCCAGCGACAGTCAGACAGTCACAGCAAGAATCTTACGGGAGAGAGTTGTGTTGGTAACCGTGTTCTGGTGTAGTGTGAACTGTAGATTCGAGCCCAGTCTGCTGTGGCTGGTTTCTCTTCTAATGATGGAGCTTCTGTGACTATGTAACTATTTAAGGAATAAAACTGTTGGCTTTCCAAATCACAGCCACCTACACCCAACTGGACAAGGTTGACAAGGATGCTGCCTCCACTCTGCAGTGTCCTGGCTGAACCTATGAGCAATGATCAGTGACAGGTTAATACTATCACTGTTCCAGTGTTGACTAGCACAGACCTACGGTATTTCACTGATCGCACAAGTGCATGTCCTGTATATGATAATGATGGATACAATGGTGTTTTAGCAGGTCAGTAGTTTGTTTCTTCATCCAGACACCACATAATGTTTTATTGCCTATGCAACGTTTTGGCAAATGCTTGCTTTTCTCTCAGTTTCTTGTTTTTCATCTTGATTTATCCCTTTTGACACTAAAAGCAGTCACAATTATTCATTTACTCAATTATTGTCATCTGATTCAAAACGTGCTTTGCTACATGTTGTTTGATACATCAAAATACGAGTAAAAGCTGAAACTCTCATCTTCTGGCCTTGCAATTCCAGTACAGTACAAGAGAGACTGTCCGCTTCCTGATGACAGCTGAATACTTGATCACTTATTGAATATTCTGGGAACAAATGACGCCATGCTGGCTTCAGTACCCTGACATTTCAGGCTAAACAGCAGCTCCCAGCAGGGCTACAAGAGCTACAACTATGGTTTGGTCTCATGTTGAATATTGGAGCATTAAATTGAACTACGACGTAACGTAACAGCTATTTTTTAATGTTCACTGCTGTAATAGAGGACGCAGGACCCAGCCTGGTCGGGACGGAAGGAGGAAGACGACCAGCGGTGAAGAGCTACTGACTTGCCCCAGGGCAGAGATAGACAGAAAGGGAGCGGGAGAAAGAGAAAAGCTTTAATCTGTACAATCACACATCCAGGCTGATCCTCATCCCTGATGGGTATTGTCAAGCATACAAGGCTGGTTCAGCTATTCCTTTTCTTCTCTTCAAATAAATTAACCCTGTGAGGTTTAGATGTAGAGCTTGATGAAACGAGAAGGGGAAATGCGGTGTCCTCTTTTTAATTCATTCCACAGAGCTGCACAATTTCCTAGAAATGTTCTTTAAAAATCTGTTTAAAAATATATACAATGAGTAACCGAAGCAGTTAGTGTTGCGGTGCCTACATGACTCATGGCTTTGAAATAAAAAAACAAATTTAGATGACTGATGACTTTCGAAATATATTCAGCTATATCACAAGTTACTTACCATAAGTTAAGTAACCGATTAGTAACCTGCCAGAAACACAACTAACAAGTAACCAGATTGGTTTTATGGACCTTTCGTGCAAGCATTTAATGGCTTTCTTCGTTTTAAACAGGATTTCTTTAGACTGGAGTCTGCTGAGATACTGTGATGAATGGCTTCCCACAGACCCAACGATTAATCAGTCAGGGCAGGAGAAACAGCAGATTAATCAGTAATCGTTAAACCAAAGACCATTTAAGAAATTTATGAGCGATCAAATTTCCCTTCTTCGGTTATCAATTCTGGAAATCAGTCATTTTGGAGAGATAAGTTCTAAACATCTGCTTGTTTGGAGTTGCTAAATGTGAGGACTTCCAGCGAATGATTTTTGCTTCCAGATGACAACAATCGATTCATCAGCGTTTGCTCTCGCTCCCAATAACATGACCTACAGGTTTTCATCCCTCACTCCTAGAATAGCTCGTGTTAATTTTTACCAATTGTCTGAAGGTTTTTCCAAATCGCAGGCACAGAAGTGTGCCAGGGTAAATCTGGGGGGGATCCACTACTGCGGCTGTGAGGAGTAAAGTTTTAAACTTGAAACAGGACACATCAGTAGCAATGAAGGCTGCATCGCTGCACAAGAACAAGCCCTCTGTGTATACTGAAACGTTTGTGGAACGAGTTTGGCAAGTTGAGCGTCTCTTCCTGACTGCTGCCTGTCTCACATGAGGCTTAGACGCACACATACCAAGCAGGTCCGGAAATAGACGATAAATGCAGCTGGTAGATATGATTCACACGTCAAACATTTTACTTCAAACCTCACACTTTCAACGTTTTGTCTCACTTGTGGGGTTCATAGAAGTCAACGTGCTCTCTTCTTGTAGCAGGTGCTTCGTTCATAACCCTGATGTCAACTCCCCTCCCACCAACAAGTCGCTACAAACTTACCTTTCCCTTCAGGTCCAGGATGAAAATCGCCGACGCCGACATCTTGATGGAGATGAATCCTCGTGTGCTGGAACTAACCTAAAAAGCGGACGGGTCTGCAGTAAAATGTAGGTCACTGCTGGGGACTAATGTTCGCTCCCATCATCCTTCCTCCTCGTTTCTCCTCCACTCTTCGGTCGTTGCGTTTCGCTGCAACTCGTCGCTTTTCCGGAGCCGAGCGTCAAGTCCGCGGCAGCGACGCAAGCGCGACTTCCGGTGTTCGAGCGCGTCGATACTGACACGTGGACAATTCTCCATTTAGCCCCGTCGCACTGCACGGAACCTTGAAGACGCTTTTACGTGACAAGGTAGAGAAAACAAATGAATGCATGTAATTAACGATTATAATAAAATACTTATACCACAGTTATCTGTCTTATTTAATTATATATATATAATAAAAGCAATAATCTTACTTTTTGTTTTAATAATTACTGATTAATGTCAAATTGTAACTCATTTGTTCATTGTTCTTCCACCACTAAACACAGCGTTGCATTTATTTTGAAAGTCTGATTCCGGCTTCCCTCCGGCGCGTGTGCGAGCTTCGCGGTGTTTCCGGGTAGGCGCCCTCTCTGACAGCTTCTCACAGACCTGTCAGTCCGCTCTCATCAGCCGGACGGTCTCCGAGGACCCGGACGCTCCGGGCCTCCTGTCGAGACGCGGTGTCAGGCCCAGTTACTGTCGTGGAGTTTAAAACGAGTGAGGATCTTGTGACCCGTGAGGCAAACGACACCAAAGCGTTTAGAACCCACAGCTCACACTAAGTGTTTGGGTTTAAAAATAGACGTGACCCACACACGTGTCACCGTTTATCTTATATTTAAATTTTTACTGAAGCCACACTATTTACAACTTAATAACCAAATTCACACCAGGAAGCTTATGTGACCATCCTACCACAGCATGGAGACATGGAAAGGTCTTTCTACACAGCAACCTGTCACAAAGTTAGAAGAAGATGACATATTAACTGGATTAGACTGCACAGCATATTGTTCTCTTAATCACAAATTAATATATTCTTATTTACACGTGTCACTGATAAAACCACGCCCAACAGGCGAGCCCGGGCACAGCTGTGGGAACAGTCTAGAGATTTTCATGACTTGTGCTGTGATTGTAAGAGCAACTCAGCTACAAACAGGATGGTTACAGTGAATAATATGGAATCTGAGCTCTTCGCACAGTGTTATCCCTGAGTTTGTCCTGCTCAGAATATGCCGTGATTACGTGTCTAAGTGAATCTGTTTTGGCTTAATTTGTGATGTTCTGCCTTCCTTACCAGTATTTCTCAGGTTCTTGAGCGTGTGATTTGAAATACACATTTTACTCAAATAAAAGCAACAGACAACAGGAAACGACAACGCGGGAGTGGAATCGGTGGCTTTTCTACAGCTAAGGGAGGGTGACGCCCCTGCTAGGCGATGCTGAATACAATGTCATCCATCTCTTCCTCGGAGTCCTCCACCTCCATGTTCTTGGCCGCTCTCTCCGCTCGCGCTCTCTCGCTGGCTGGGATGTAGTTGTCCTCGATGAAGCCGTCGTCCTCTTCCTCGTTCGCGGCAGGGACACTGTGGGGGTTGATCCTGTGTCCCCCGTGTACGGCAAATCCCACATCCATGGCTGGAAGTAACGACAGGGACAGAGACTACGGTATTCATTCAGGGCGCTGAGGGTCAGGTTTGATCAAGGCTCTTTTACATTGCTAGTTTTCATATGAATTGATTTGTGGCCTCTATTACTTTTAAAAGCACTGTAATTATATTATGCGTCATTTTAAAGTAGCTGTTCCTCCCTGGATCCCCTGGAACGCAGGCTTCTCAGAGTTAGATAAGTTTAGGGGCCGTTAGGTTAAAATTCAGATAAATGTGATGCATAAACTAACCTGACGGGTCAGACTGGCTGACTGTGTCTGTCTCCCTCAGCCGCGTGTGCCTGTAGCTTGCCAGGTAACGCCGAACCAGCTGACACTTGGCCAGAAGCGCGATGATGATGGAGACAGAGATGGCCGTGACCAGGACGGCCAACAGGAACTCCCAGTTGTGACTGGCATATTTGTTTTTCTGGCTTGTCAAAGTGTCTGTAAGGGAGCGATGACATCATATTGCCGTCATCAGAGCACACATTGAGAACATTTGACAATTGCTGGATTCTTACCGTTCTGTGATGTTATTGGTGGAGAGAACGTGGTGTTTAGAGATTTTGCCATCTGGCTCTTTTGGGCAGTGGCTCCTCCTGCGTGGCTCAGTTTGCTCCCTGTTGTACAACACGTGTCTTGCTTTGGTTCACCATTAACTCTAGCATGAAACCACGGATCGTGCACAGAGACACTTCTTTGGGCTAGGCCGTTAGCGCCCAACGTTGATCGGTGTTCGAGGTAAATGCTGCGCAGAAAGCATCCCCCCAGATGAGGGAGGTAGTTGTCTGGATGATTTCTGTTGACCAAGAAGAAGATGAGCCTTCAGAGGTCCACTAGGTGGCAAGGTTGAGTGGCAGGGACTCAGCTCAGGTCAGTAAGTGAAAGGTAGGGCCAGCATTATCACCCTGTATATGAGTCTAAGTATTTACAGCGGAAAGGAGGCGGCCGTGAGACGAGGCTTTGGAGAAAGCGAGGCGAAAAGGGAACTTAAATCAGTATAAGACATTTCATTTGACCACGTTTACACACTTGCCAACAAAAGCATCTCGCGGTAAAATGAGAATTATCCGTAACTTACTCAGGTGTAATGTGGCTTTTGAGTTTGCACAGGGTAATGAGCTGCAGAGGAAGAGCGTGCCACAAACAGGAAGTGCCACATACAGCAGGACTTTCCTCTGTTGGTCTGGCTGGTGCTAATGTATGCGCGGTGGGTGTGAGAAAGAATTTGACTGGACTTCACTGCTTCCTAAATACAGGCCCATATGTCGAATGATTTCAGAAGGACAATAAAGCAAAACACATGTAGAAGCTTTTCAGTGAGCGTTCATGTCGCCACGCATGGTCAGTATCTGGCAGGACGGTGAGACGCACGACGAGTGATTTTTAATTTATGTTAAGCATGGATGAAGATGGAGCTGAGAGCCACGTATCTTAGCTCGAAACTTCAAAAAACAGCTAAAGATCAGTCAGCGTGACTTACAGCACCTGTAAAAATCCTTTATATCACTGTTTCTGCATCCACTGCACATTTCACACTTTCCTGAAATTCCCAATGCAAACACAGCCCTGCTGTCTGTGGTGCTGTGTGTTTTGAACAGTGGGACCTGTGTACAGCGATCTGCATATTTGCCAGGTACTGTACTGTATTTGCATGAACGAGTCTGCAGGTTGGTCACTGTTTACAGTACAACTGTGAAGAGGTTAGACGAGTTCTGTTCGTGTCCTTCTGTGCTCTGGGCTGGGATTTTTAAACTAGTGGTGTTCCAGGGCCTCGCTGTACAAAACATGTTGGATTTTTATTCCTGCCTCACATTTCATTGTTTACATTCTAGTGCCAGGCTGAAATTTTTAATGATCAAAAATACTTATGACACTGAAGCAGCTAATTTGATAATTATGCTAACATTAAACTGGTGTATAAAGTCATATGGAAAAGCTTAACTTGTTTTGAAATGGTGGAAGTTATTGATCCAAAGTAGCATAAAATGAGAGGAACTAGTTGTTTATGTATTGGTGTGACTGAAGTCATGGTTCCTCCACTATTACGTATAAAAGCTACAAGGCTGTTGTCCAGGCTTGGGGATTGTTAGATGGAGGCTGTGTTTCAGCTAATGGCCTCTCATAACTTACATTTATCTTTTACGAACCAAACTAGACCCCCCCAAGCTTCTCAAATTAAGGGTTAGGGTTCACATTTGCCTGCTTTTTGGCTCTGTGGTGATCTTTCACAGCGTGAGGGGTCCGACTACTTAGCGCCAGCCATTAGGCCTCTTCCTATTCATCTTCTGCAGCTATTCTGTTCAGCAGTGTTGGCTGTAAACACACCAGCAGGGCTGGCTTTATCTCTTCCTGCTCTGTCCTCACACAGGCTAAACACAGCGAAATACACACACCGAGCAAGGCTAGAAATGTGTCTGATGCAGCAGCAGTGAGCTTGAGCTGGATGCATGTGTGTGTGATGAGCTGCATTTGAACGTGTACTGCATCTCCACCTGCTCGCTTCGGCGTAGGCACACCGTACGTTGAATGAAGCGTCACTGTGTTTCTGTTTCAGTGCCCAGAAGTTGTCAGTTTATACACACTGATGGAGACCAGAGAGCTAAATGTTCTGTCATCAAACTGAATGAAACGTCAAAAACGTATTCTGCTCATGAACTGTGATCGCGCTGCTCCGAACAGACAAATGAACTGGAAGCTGTTTTACAGAATGAAATCTGATCTGCGTTACGTTCACGTTTACATGAATGCATTTCATCTGAAAGTTCCTGCTTCGGTGGCAAACTGTATAAATCCCACTTGACCAAAAAGCATCTCTGTCTTCCTGACTGCGGCAATCACCGACATTCATTCTTCCCAGATAAAAACGGAGCCGTCCTTCATCTGACCCTTGCCCCAGCGATCCATAAAGCAGCATGCAAGCCTCCCTCTTTTCCTCTTATCCCACTGCCAAGCTCTTCTATATTTTTGTCTTGTTTTGCAAATGTGTGGAGGAGTCAGACTGTGCAATTGTTTGTCAGGGATAATGGTATTAGGTGGAGCAGCAAGTTAAAAAACAGCTGGCAGAGACATTGTTTATGAGCACGATTATTTAACGCACTCTGTGACTCAAGCTGTCGGACTCCACAGCTTGAACCCTATTGTTAAAACTACAAATCTGAATAATCATTCACGTATTGTGCTTTTGTTATTTACCAATTAAGGTTGATTAAGGTAAGGCCATAAGTCATGTCAAGTCTTCAGTGTCATGTTTGGTTTATACATTTCAGCCATGTAATGATTTTAGCGTCTACAGAGAAGCTGCAGCTGTGTAAAAATCAACAATAACTAACAGCTAATAAAGGATCACACTAAAAAACCTGCATCGTGACTGTTTGGGGTGAAAACATCAAGTGGCTAACGCGTACGATACATAAGGGTCAGTAATTCTCACTGGGGGCGACGCTGAGAGTTGATTGTTTAAGATACGAGTATAACAATGACAACATGTGCGTAATTACCGCGGCGTTTAGCCCAAAGTTGAGAAGAAAGGGACTTTGGCTTTTGGCAGGTGCAGGAAACTAGAGGCTTCCAAGTGTGAAGTGTAAACACTTTGATTGTGTTGTTGCACAGAGAAGAATAAGCCTTCAGCTGCTGCTACAGCACAGAATAGCTACTATGACTGGATCATGTTCTAATAAAAATCGAATTCTTGTCCTATTTCAACCGATTTCAATGCTGTAACACTTCGGCTGTCAAAGCTCTCGGAGTTGGTGCTTTCAGTTCTTACCTGGTCACTGGTCTGTGTCAGTCCCTGTAGATTCAGCAGGTTCACCTTTTCATTGTTCAGTCTCATATTTCTCCTCAGCGTTGGCTACATTCCTGTTTGCTTTTCACTGTAAAATGGAGAAACGCGCAAAGGTTAAACGAGAAGTTACCCAGCAGCCTCTTTGTAGGACAGTTAATGGGTAACTTTTTAACTAAGGTGTGCTCCCTCCCGCCTACTATTACTGCTCTTTGTCCAATGGGACAGCAGGCCTGTTATCAGTCAGCGGTGTCAGACCAGGAAGTGAGCAAATAGGACTCATGTGCCATGTTTTGCATCTCAGCTGGAGTCGCTGCAGTAGCGCTGGGCACAAGCAGCAACCAGTTAAACCCGCTTTCTTGCAAATAGGTGTTCAGATAGATTAGATTAGAACTTGTTTGACACCTGCTTCGAGTAGCTGTTGCTGCTTTGAGTGTGTGCATGTGTGTGTGTGTAGTTTAGTTGCTATGTGAGCGACAACAAACCTCGGGTGGATCAGAAAGGAAAAGCAAGGTGACCCAGAAAACAATAGGGCCACTTCCCGGCCGCTCAGCTATGAGCTGCATCTTTACATTTTGCCCTCCTTACTTGTCCTCTTTCCGTTCCTCCCTCACTCTGTAAGGTCCAGGATGCTTCAGCTGCATGTCTTGGAGCACGATAACTGAGCACCGGCCAAAAGAAAGGAGGGGTCCCGATCACAGACACCATGCGCTGTTTGTTCTTACGCTGACATCAAGGAAAACCTGATTTTGGTTTGAACTGAACCTCTGACTGGTCAAACCACACTAGAAGCCAAGTAGAATTCAAGCAAATGGAAATGGGTTTTATATTTAACAGATGTGTTGGCCAGCTAGGAGAAACACAAACACACGTTGTGAGGCTTGGCGTCGCTAATTACTGCACACGATTTCAACATTCGTTCCAGTTCTGACGCTCACTTGCTCATTATAGAGGCTTTGGGCAGTAAGTCGCCAGCGGCACTCTGAGCAACACCGTGACCGAGGCATCCTTCATGTCACGTGTCAGTGGTTCATTTAATGTCAGGTGTCTTCAGTCTATTTACATCAGGGAGGCATAAGCAACGTCAAGGTCAGTAGTTTTGCCAGTGGAGCTGTACCACAATGTACGTTTCTGCTCTAGTGTAGAAGAGACCAGGGGCTTTCCCCACTTTTGCCATCATGGGATGTTTACTGTCCTCCCAGTGAAGTGATGAGGGTCAGAGGTTACTTGTGGAGAAGATGGGAACACTTTGCCTTTTAAGAGGGGGAGGAAATAACAACACGTGTCTCATTGTACATAACAATGGACAGTTAGACTTAAGGACAAACAAGTCTTGCACTAAGCAGCAGGAGCAGACAACCCAAAAGGCTCCACAGGCTCCAGCTACAGTGGCTCAGTTTCAACACAGAGCCATAATCTAATCTAAGGGTTTCCTTCTTATACGCTCAGGTGTAACATCACATTACATACTGTAGCTCTTTTTGCCTTTTTGTCTGGGTCCATCTGTTGTGGCAGGCGTAATATTATAACACTATTATATAGTGACCTTTAATGTCCTTGTTTTCATAGTGGGTGAGTTTTTTTGTTGCATATATTATTTAAACATACATAGTATTTCATGATCTCGGAAATGCATTCACTGCTAGAACGCTTCTTCTGTCAGGAAAATGATTTATCCAAATGGCGTGTTAATCGTCAGTTTCTATTACCCTTCTATTTGTCTTGGATGTCATGGTTGTGTGAACATACTCTGACGATACGCTGACCGATGAACCTCCGTGCTGCATCAAGAACGTCAGTGTCTGACTATATTATACCCCAAGCCAGATAACTGCAGATGTGGTAACTCTGGGAGATTAATGTAAAAGTCACGACATTTTTAATAAGATACAACTCTGCATAATCCCTCACTGAACATTGTGAGAATGTTTCTGTGAAAAGTGAGAGCGCTGCAGTTATTGTAGTGGTTCAGGGAGGACTTTGAAAGTGTCTCGTGGTGATAGTAATGACACGGCGTGACAGGATTACCGCTACGAAGGTGGCTGTTGCGTGTCCACAGCAGGGCAATTACTTAGTGGTCCATAAACAACGCATACAAGACGGCTTCAAAACACACCATTCACTGCAGCTAGAACCATTTCTAGTTTGAACTTAGTCTCTCGCAAAAGCACTTGTTCAACGAAAGCTGGATTTCCCACAACGACTTGCCTCTGGCGGAGATATCGTGTTAATGGCAACACTGTGGCATGAAAGAGTTTGAGCCAGTTTCCTCAGTAACTGCAGGGGTGTGCATGCACATAAACATCCATCCAGCTCAGCCTCAGCGTCTCTGCTCCTCTGGCCGATGGGAATGAGAACCCATGCCCTGCAGAGCTGTGAGTGAGAGAGAGAGAGAGAGTACTCATTATTGAGTAAACAGTCATCAGACAAGAGCCCGGACCCTCCACCTCCACCCCCGCCATCACCTCCACAGGCCGTTTCCTGCCTGCGGGGTGATTCCTGCCCCTGCGCTCCCTACACTTCCTTCACACACATATCAGCCTCCAGCAGCAGTAACTTCCTGAATTAGGCTCAAGTTCTCTGGCTCATCCATGTCTCCCTCACAATTTTCTCTCTTTCCGTATTTGTGTCTTGATTCCTCCACTTTCTTAAGCTCTATTATTTTAACACATCATCTTATATCATTTCCAAACACGTAGCTGTGCTTCGAGGGCGTCTGCAACTCGGAGTCTCTGCAATAAATCACTGCTTTTCCGTGCATTTCTCCCATGCAGTGTTTTTCTACTTCCTTGAAACCATCTATAATCAAGGGATATATTGTTGGCTGGATTCACTACCACTCCCTTTCCATAATTTCCTTGATACCCGTGCTCCAATAGGATAGATATGCTATTTCTGTGATTACAATTGGAAGCACGAACTCACTGTAATGATAATGAATAAAAAACAGCTCCTCTATCTTTAGCGTCTAACCCTGACTAACTAAATAAGTATATATAATAAAGCTTATTATACTGAGGCAATATTTGTTTTCATTTCATAATTTACCTGCTTTTTTATTAGGAACTGTAATATAAATTGTGCTTTTCTGTCGCATACTGTAAGAGCAGTGTCAGGTTCCCAGGGCTGTGACCAAACCAGAGACAGATGTACTGAAATGTTTGATATTACAAAATCGTATTCTTCAGGGACCTATATTTGATACGGAAAACAAACAGAAGGTTTCAGGTTCCTCAAGCTTACATGACGCTCACAGTGATTACACAACAGCAATTACAGAACCATGTCTCCTATTTTGGAAAATTTTGCAGACAGTCTTTTTTAGTTTTTCTTATCTAGCTACGCCTCCTGCCTGAAACGTGCCCGAGCATGGACTGCAGGGAGCCTCAGCACATTAAACCTAATGGCCGTCTACATGCTGTTATGATTATGGCTTCCTCAGTCTGATCTAAAGTCTTTCCATAACACCATTAATGCAGCGTGTGACTGTGCATCTACCTATGTGAGGTCACCAGTTTCTAACACATCAACATCCCTGGCTGCATGGAGGTCTGGTTTGGTGTCAGCCTGGGTCGTCCTACTCTGTCTCTGGTGATGGACCCACATCACCCTGTCCCCACTTCCAGCGCCCTCACCTCACCCCAGGAGGCAAACTGGGAGTCCGGGTTTGTGATGGGTCACTCGGCTTCGATTCTGTTTTCTCTCCATTCTGGGACCCACAGTAGACAGGAAGACAAAGTTCAGGCTCCTCCATGAAAGATACTGTACATACTGTGTGTAAGCAGTCTAAAGAAAAGACACGCTACCAGAGAAATCCTCCCTAAAGTCTAGTTTTATGCTTCAGGCTTTAACAATCTGAACATGCTATAAATTGTAGTTTTTGTTCATCGTAAAACAGAGAACTTTCTGGAAAACACACTCCTAGTAACTCAATTTGATTATTGGATGAAATTCAATTGAATTAGTAATTGTTTTGCATACTTTAAAAAGATGGATCTCTGTAAGATAAAATAAATAAATAAACATAAAATTAAATGTGGGCGGTACTGTGGTGAGGTGGTTAGCACAACCCTCCGGGTTTGAATCCCCTAACCCTAACATACGACATACATGCAATAAATAAGACACTAGACATTCATGTTAAATGAATATATTTTTTATTTTAATTTTTTTTTTTAATTATAGTTGATTTCAGCATTTTTTTATTAATAGGTTGACATTTAAATTAATTAGCAGGGCCGCTCAAAAGCATCGCTGCAGAGCTAGAAGGATCTGGGTTTGGATCTGCTTGTGTGGGTTTTATTCCGCTGGGTTTCTCTCTGTCCAAAGACTTGCCGTTGGGTTAATTGGTGAATATTTATAGTATCCGTGTCTAAATGTCAGAGTAATGAAAGGATAGATGAACCAGGAAGTTAATGGTCAAACAAAGCAATTCTTAACTAACCACATTGTAGTGGTGGTGAAACTACTGGTGTATCGAGAGGAAATGGGAGGGATATTAGGGAAGTGCTCTGTCCTGGGGGAACTTGAAACTTGAATCATGAGGATCTAAAACCTGTCAGTAGCCCTGTTTTGGGAGGGTGCACCAGGACACCCCAAAGGAAGGTTTGGGAGGAGTGAACGATTACAGCTGCAAGCATGTCCACGATTTATATGATCAGCCAAAATCATCCTCATAGAAACAATAAGACATGGCACATAGTCGGCCGCGCTATCAGCTGTACACATCTGGCTCACCCTGTGGCCATGCGGACTGTATTTTCTCATGGTGTGTCAACTCATTTCCCAACCATCCATGCGTCAGTTCATCATCAGGAGGCATTTTCCTCTTAAGGTTACTCACATGACAGTTTTTCTTGTGAGAAAGTATACAGTGGAGAAGTGACAGGAAGCACGGGAGAGAAAAGGGAAGCGATATGCGACAAAGGTTGGGAAGCAGCATCTCAGCTGGCCTCTGCTGAACACACTCCTGTCTTCAGGGCCTCGGCCAGGGAGATGGTTCGGATTGTAAATCATTCCTTTGGTTCTGCAGTTCCCACAGATTCTTTTCTAAATGTTGAGCGATTGTATTATCGTACAGGATGTACTGATGAATGCACAGTAGTCGTCCGTCAAACGCAGTTCACAATCCATTTCAGTCCAGCCTGTTTCTGTATTCCTGCTCCGTGATGCTGCAGTGTGAGGCTTTGAGGTAAATGCTGAAGTCAAAGCGCTCACAAGGACAATTTAAAATTAAACTGTCTTAGTTTAGCCTTTTAGCATTGCAGGTGCTGGAATTGGTCACCAACCAAATGTTGACACTGGTCGTTGAAAGAGTTGGCAAGGGCACGTGGGAATGTGCATGTTTGTATGGGAAGCTCTCTACGTTTATTATTCTAAACCTTGTAGGCCAGACACCAATCAAGTCTGCTGGAGCACGATTGGCTCACTGCCTCGCTTTCACCGGACTGAATGGGTAATGTAGCTGAGATAATAGTTTATAGACCTGTCAGCTTGTGAACATGTTGTGTTGAAAATGCCCTGCTTTTAGAGAACGGAGCTGACACAGTTGAGTGTTTAAGTCACTTTGATAACGGTGCTTAATCTTTGGGGAAATCCGACTCGGGCCTTTAAATTTGATAATAATGCTCACACACATGCTCTATCTCCAAATCTCTTCTTGTCGTTCATCATCTCGTTCACTGTAGCGCTAGGACGCCTTGTGTAATCATGGACTGGAGTAAAACCATGCATGATTCATGTCTCCTTAGGTCTACATGCTGCTTCAGCAGGGTCCCAGGCAACAGGGTAGGTTAGTGTGGAGGTCAAGAGTTTGCATGTGTAGTTGGGGTATAATTTAGCAGTGGAGGGTAATTGTTTCGGGCCTGAGAGGTGTGAGTGACACCCCTGCTAATGCTCCCAAGGACCCAGCAGGATCAGTGCGTGTGGAGCCGGGCCAGCTCGCCGCACAATAAGGGGAAATGGGAATTTAATACAAACTTTCTCACAAAGTCTCACTTCCAGACACCCTCAGATGAGCTATCAGCACCTTCTTCACTAGAACAACAACAAAACGTCAGAAACCACTAAAACACGCTTCGAAGCGTGCTGCTGAAAATGGACTTTTTTAAATTTGTCAACAAAATCCATAATACAGCTACAGTATCAATACAGGCTGGAGAAATACTGTAAAAAGAGATCTGACAGCAAACTGGCTCAACTTTTGACTTTTTCCATGAACGTCTGCTGAGTCTGCAGCAAACATCTAGATATTGAACATGACACAGTAATACAACAAACAGTTTGCTGCACCGTTTGTGTTATTACTGTGTTATTTGTATTACTGTACTGCTTCGGATTTCCTTCTTGTTTCAAACACAAATGCTTCAACACAAACGCAAACTCTTCGTTCTGGTGTCTTTGCCACGGCTGCCTTTGACTTTTAGATTGAGTGGCTAATTGAATGCCCTCCAGTCTGCATGGCCACATGTGGATGCACATGTAATATTCTGTATACTCCAACAGTTTTCGGTTACATATTCATATACATGCATGTTCACACAAAAGTATCCATGTCTGGTTTCTGGCTACTGACAGCCTTAAAGCAGCCAGAGGCCGATATATCTGTGTTGACCCAGCCTTCGGTCTCTTCCTCTCTGGCTTCCTATGGAGTCTCTCCTAAGCTGTGTATGCAACATTCAAATCCCTGCCTTTGCACCTCTTCGCTTGCCCGTCTCCTTGTTTCCCTCAACTGAAGGTTCATAGAGTGCAGGTTTCCGTGAAGCCTAAAATAATGAAGAAAAATGCCTCTGATGTGCTTCTTTAAAAGAGCTTGTTGCTCATTATTAGATTTTGCACCCTGGGTTCACGGCTCTCTGTCTGTTTGCTGCGCACTTCAGCATCATTGTCCTTACTGACAGGTCCTTGCCCTTTGGCCGCTGTTTTGTGCAGAGGAAACAAAAGGATCTTTTAGAAAAGGGTGCCCTGGCTTCTGAGCCTCACAGGTCACACTAACAGGTCAAAGAAATGAACCAAACAGATCTGAGTCAGCCAAGTCCCTTTGTTTCACCAAGTGTTAAAATGGCAACACTGTGATTTTCAGACGAAACAGCTTCAGCTAATTGAACCAGCAAGACCTGACAGGACACCTTGCTTTTCTGACTATGAGCTTTCGTTTTATGATAAATGCACTGTTGCCCAGGAAGTTCTGACATTATGTAGGAGCTAGACTGGATTTCAGTGTATCAATAATTAGCACTGACTTATTTATTGCTTTGTCTTTTTTTTTTTGAAAACCCAGCTTACAATGGAATATTTCTGGCCAGCGAAAGAAAACCATCTGAGCTCCTAAAATCGAAAACAGGAAATCTCAAACAATAAGAAGTTGGGAAAACCTCAAGCTGATTGTCTGAAGCAGCGAGGAAATGTAAAGAAAACATCAAATAGGCCTGGCAGTTTTTATAGAGCAAATGAGAAACGACGTGTGCTGTTGCTCCTAGCAGATGTTTCAAAGTGAGAGTAGGTTGGAGCAGAAACGTCTGCATAGACACAACAAGCATATTGTTCATCATTTCCTGCGTTGACTGAGTCTAACGCGGAGGCAGATAGAAGCTGACCACAAAAGCTGTAGGACTGTGACCAGTTCATTGAAGTGAGAGAACAAAGCTGTTGAATTTGGCAAAACATGATACCAGCTGCTGCTGCTGCGTCCATCTACAAAGAATCAGTCAGCAATAAAACGCAGTGTCAGCTCTGGGCCATGCTGAGTGTACTGTACATCTACACAAACACATGCAAAGTAGTGTAGCTGGTGGTCAACTGTCAAGTATGGTCCTGAAACACTGTCTAGTCTCCAGTTCGCTATGGGTTTGCTATGTAGTTAAATACAGTATATCTGACATGAGCATAAATCACATTCCTTAACGTTCCCTATGGGGCTCAATAAAATATTTCTGTTCATTATTTGCCAAGAAAAAATGTGCGTAACTGAAAACGTCCCCGTTACAATGTCATTAACATGAACATTCAACTCAGACGAAAAACATAGAGCTTTTACTACAGATACAACTGAGAGATATATACTGTATCCGTACGTAGTTGGGCCAATCGTGGCTGCGATGTAGTGGAAGAACAAACAATCTCATAAATGCATTAATCGCATCGTGGAGGTCTGGCGCGCCACAAGTCCTCCGCTGTCTGGTGACTCTCTTCCTTCCTTTCCCACCCAGAGAAAGCTGTGCGTTACCGCAAGTGCCACATTGTGCTTAGTGTGACCGGCCGTGATACCGTCTCTGAAGGCTAGAGGACACAGTGGGTAGTTAGACGTTTTACACCTTCTTCCACGTCTTATGCCTTAAGGAAAGCTTGGAGAAGTTATGCGTAAAAAAGCGCACCGCTCGTCGTGACGCAGCGTCACCGTTTAGGATTTAGAGCTTTTTCTGCAAAGTCGAACTGGCCGTTGATTTAGTAACGTCACCAGTAAGGATCACATATACCATGAGGATTCTGTGGGTGTTTTTATTGTGCTTCACTGACTTAACAGGTAAGAGAAAACTTTGTTTGAATTGCACCATTGTTTGAATCGCGTTGGTGTAGTAGTTTGCA
The DNA here is from genome assembly GCA_030770545.1 of Macropodus opercularis. Lineage (NCBI taxonomy): Eukaryota > Metazoa > Chordata > Actinopteri > Anabantiformes > Osphronemidae > Macropodus > Macropodus opercularis. Next base: position 8,417,638 of record CM061092.1, read on the forward strand.
CAATTGTTATTATTTTCGAGAACTGTGACATTTAAACAGTTTCTCATCTAATCCACAAAATTTGATTATTATAGTCCCTTAAAAAAAATTACATTTAGTTAAAGAAACTTGTTGTGACTAGTGTAAAGGAATATCTGAACCCTTGAGGGAAAAAGAAGCTCTTCCATGTTTCCTGCCATTGTTTTGTGGAAGGAATGTTGGGCATTACTAAACGTGGAACCTTTATTCAGATAACTACCAAACATTCTTTTGGGCTATTTTGGTTTTGAACTAAAATTATTTAACACGAGGGCTGATAAGTTTCTCAATCACATAAATCATATCTGATGTGTCAGCGCATAAAGTTTGAGTCAGAGTCACTCTAAGCTGTTTTTGGTGCTCAGCACAACTGTTGGATAGAAAGTATTTTAATGTAGAGAGAAACGTGTGAGCTTCACTACTGCTGTACAGGATTTCTTTGGATTTACGCAGACGAATACACATTTTGGATTAAATGCTGCTGTATAAAGCAGTAGCATCATAAAATATAAAGCATGTTTGTGAAGATTATCAAAGGTGGTTTTTGTTTCTGCTTATGTTAGAGAAGTGTTGATTTCCATGTAACTATATTATTAATATATTAGATATTAGTTGATCTTACTTACTAGTTTTTAACACCTTAATCCCTAATTGTATACATTTATATAAGCACTATACTGGTAGAAGTCTATGGTTATTTGTCAGTTGATCTAATACAATGTAAAACAGTTATCGGCAAATAATTTTTTCCAATATCAGAAACAGACCCCATCTCAGAATCTGTGAAGCCCTGTTGTTATGAACAACAAATCGAACTCACTGTGCCTCGTCCTACAGATGCTGTGATCGACTTAACCATGATCTCCACGGCCGAGGTCACCAACGTCAATCACTTCACCATTTCCTGCATCCACGGCGAGCGGGAGCGCGGCTCTGTTCGGGTTGAGCTGGACATCAAGAAGGATAACAAAATCTTCATGCTCCCAAAGGAGCCCAATTTTAAAATACACAAGCCCAGGAACAAGGAGGCAACGGCCACAGACTTCCACGATGTTGAACACATTGGCATCTTCTACTGTAAATCTAAGGACACGGCTCCACCTGAGACAGTGACAATGATCAACAACTTTGAAAAATGTGTGTTGAGACATTTCTCATTTTGTTGTTGCTTTATTTATGTTCTTATCAGACACCTAAATTATGATCAAGTCATTTTATTATGCCCTGGGTTTGGTTTATGCACCGTCTTTACTTAAAACTCTGCTATTCTGTGTCCTATAGCAATTTTTATTCCAACTCACCTGACTCTTACGGCTAACAAAGGAGAGACAGTTCACCTCGGTATGCAGCTGCTTGGCTCAGAAAAGAGAGACGTGACCTGGAAATACAACGGTAAGTCAGCTAACACTATCATACACAGAAAGGAAATGGACTGTTCAAATATGACATACTTACTTGAGGATAGTATAAGGATAGAATATCATATTTTTAAACATTAGAAACTAAACCATTAACGTTTTATGTGCTCTGCATAGGAAACTACTATTATATGACTCACTGGAACGATATGATCAACGGCACGGCAGTGATGACGGTGGAGAACGTAACTCTTGCCAATCAAGGCATCTACAGTGCCAGCTACGTGGGGGACATCCCCCTCAAAGGCGCCTGGATGAGGCTCATTGTCAGAGGTTTGCTGAAACCTTACACTGCACTGTATCATTGGCTTTTGCAACACTTTTTGAGGCATAGATACGGTTACAGAAATCACTTGAAGGGGGATCTTGCCACAGCACAATAGAAAGAAGAATCAATCGTGGAAAGTTCATGCAATTTTGTACAGTACTTCACAGATGTATCTTAAAACTTCCACTGAAATCTACTGACTCATAGAAAGTAAATAAGTGACATTGAAATCACTTCACACTCAAAAACTTAGTGAGACATCAACACACATTCCCTACTGTATATCATAATGAAGAGACATCAGCTGCAACAAGACCATCTCCACCCTGATCTGAGCATCCTGTATATCTCTCCTCACTGCAATATATACATAACACATAACTGAATGACAAACTATATAAATGGTCTGACAAATATCATTATTATTAAAGTTATGATGCGTGCCTGCCTTCTGTAGACTGCCCGAGTAAGAAGTGGGATCTGTCCTGTGACAAGGACTGTCCAGAGTGTTTCAATGGTGGAGTGTGTCACGACATGTCTGGAGACTGTATCTGCCCTCCAGGATTCATGGGGACACACTGTGAAACAGGTTGGTACAACTTAAGTAGACTAGAGTACTGACTGCTAATAACCCCCTTTTTCACAATCACTTCAAGACTTATTCCAACCTTATGGGCTACAGTCACTCCACACAGAGCCAGACTAGATACGCCGTCAAGGCAGATGGAGGCATGAGGCAGCAAAACGTGAGCAATTCAAATAAGCACATGTGTGAATTTGTCTTTGTCTGTTGACTTGCAGCCTGCAGAGAAGGAATGTTTGGTCGAAACTGCCAGAAGTCGTGGCGCTCCGGCCACAGCAGCAAGGGCCTGCTCTTCTGTCTACCGGACCCCTACGGCTGCTCCTGTGGCAGCGGCTGGTTTGGCAGTCGCTGCGAGAAGGGTAAGCGCCACACAACAGTACAGTATGCCTCTGTATCTTCTATGAAAGCATTAAACATATGACTTTATCATACACTATACAGCATAGCTTTCTGTCTTCTGTTTTCAGCTTGTCACAATGACTCCTATGGACCGGACTGCAGGCTGAGCTGTAAATGCCAGAATGGAGGACTTTGCAATCGTTTCAGTGGCTGCCACTGTCCCACAGGGTGGTGGGGACAGAACTGTGAGAAACCTGGTGGGCATTGCCATAATCATAATCATTATTCTTTCTTTTCTACGTTTCCTCTTTTATTATATTTATTCCTTCTCCGTGAAATGAAATGTTTGGCTTTATATATATAGTATATAGCGTATTTCTGTCTTTTCCCACCACCACCTTCTACTTCTACCACAGTCGTAGACATTTAGCTCATGGTAACAAGGTAACCAAGTCGCAAAACTTAAAAACCTGCCCCTAAACTCAGGGATTCATTGGACTTAAACTGGCCTTATTAGGGTGTCTGATGAAATCCCAGTGAAAGTCTCATGAAAGCAGGGTATAAACTTTAATGATCCTTTTCTCTGCACCTGTCATGCATGTACTCGTCAGTCTTCAACTACATGTAAAGCACAAAACACAACTAGAAAAGGCCATTTCCAAAGACATTACGGTAGAACTGTTCTTTTGCTGACAAGACGCCAACTGCTTATAACCTGCTGACCAACAAAAATACAGATGACTTTTGGTTCCCAAAGTTCATAAGGACGTAAAGCAAACAAAAATGCTGCGTCATATTCCTGTTTCTGATCGTGATTAACTAACACAGTGCAGTCATGGAGACCATTGGCACTATCAGTGTCAAACTTGTCGGCTTGTGGTTTAGCTTATCTTGTCCTCTTTGCATCTCTCAGACTGGGTGCCGCAGATTTTGGACTTGGAGGAATTCATGGAGTGGAATCTCAACTCCACACCAAAGATGCCTTGTTCAGCCAGAGGCAATCCTCTCCCGAGCCACAACAGCATTGAGCTCCGAAGGTCGGACAACACCGTGGTCAAGGTAGGAACACTGGCAGCACCTGAAAATCATTGTGAAGATAGCTGGGAGAGGGAAAAAGCTTGTCAGCCTTCGCACAGTGAGTCTGTACAAGGTTAAGTCCAGCGCTGAGGAAGTCAACAACACAATGGCCTGACCAGATAAGGCTGTATCGCTCTGTGGAGTGGCCGTTACCACGTGTGTCTTATAAGTGACATGTTCAGAATATGCATAATTCCTTTGTGCTGTTTCCTTCATAACCGGAACACTAGATAAAGAATCCCCCAGCATTTCCAACAAACACAAGCTGCAGCAAAAATAGGCGTAGGAAATGGAAAGCTTTCATTTGACTGTTGGGTGTTTGTTCAGGCATCTCGTACAATCATGGACTCAAACAAAAGTACGGCCCTGTTTGAGATACCTCAGCTGAGTAGCAGACAAGGAGGGCTGTGGGAGTGCAGGGTGTCCACCAACGGAGGGCAGGACTCGCGCAAGTTTAACGTCACCATTAAACGTAAGCTGGTACTGGAACTCTGCATTACTGCAACAAAGATCTAAAATGTGTGAGTGAAATGTTACGTGCGACTACTCAGAGCCCCCCGTGCCCACTACGGCCCCCAAGCTGCTAGAGAAGAGCAGTAAGCAGCTGGTCGTGATGCCTATCGAGTCCTACCGAGGAGACGGCCCCATCACCTCCACCAGGGTCCTCTACAAGCCTGTGAAGAGCGACAACGCTTGGTCATCCATCATAGGTACACACTGATGGCTAAGATACAATCACAGAGTCGTGGTTTGCAATCGTTACCCCGGGAGAATGAATTTATTTTACAAACTAGTCACTAGTCATAAAGTTGAGTTTGCTCCACATGTCAAAAGTGAACCAACAAGATTTCAACTTCAGTCTACAGTCCGAAGGAGCCCATCACACTGATGAACCTGAAGCCTTCAACGTCCTACCACGTCCGTGTCCAGCTGAGCCGTCCTAAGGAAGGAGGAGAGGGGGTCCCAGGGCCAGAGGCGACCATGGAGACCGATTGTCCTCGTAAGTTCGCTGGAGCGGTCACTTCACAGACATTGTACATGAACAACGTGACTATAGTAAGGTTAAAGTCTGACTTTTGCCTAAAGGGAGCAGATGTGTTTTCCCATGAAGATATCGGTCATGACGGCCAGAATCTGGGATAAATGTAGAAAAAAAGTGTCAGAGCTATGAATGATGAAATGAGACTACAGGGCTCAGTCTGGGAGTCAACCTGTATTCAAACTAGAGCAGAGAATTTGATTCCACAGTAATCGCAGTGCAGAGGGAGAAATCACGTAACGTTTGAATGTGAGTACAGGAAGGAAGGGTCTGTTTTATAGTGTAATAGTGCAAATGTAGCCGAGTTCTGCTTTGGCAATTTCTTAGTTCCATGTGTAAAATGGAACTATTTTGTTTGGAAACATTGACCTCTTGCACAAGCACAAGCTATTTTTAATTGCGGGGATGTGACTGTGGGGAAAGAGAAGGGGAATGAAATGGAAAACATGCCAGTAGCTGTAATTTGACGGAGGAGGTCACGTGCTGCAGAGCCCAGGGCTCTTATCTATTTTGTCGTAACAGTGCCGGCTACCATTCAGTACCCAACCTAACCCATCAGTTCGAGGGGGGTGACTTAATAAGGAGCTATAAACAAAGAGCCTTCAGCCCCGACAGCTCACCCTGTGTTCTCTGTCACCGCAGAGCCCACAGTACAACCTGAGATTGACATCAGCTCCACGGAAGGACGCAATGCCACAGTACGCTGGCGACTGCCTGGCAACAATGGCGTAAATGCCGCTACAGCCAGTGGCTTTTTAGTGCAGCTGTTTGGGCCTCCACCTTACAGTGAGAAACTGCTGGAGAAAACCACTCTGCTCAATGTTCTTTCTACCAAGTTCCCCGGCCTGGAGTACCATCAGGACTACACTGTGGTGGTGCGTCTTATCAACTGCGGCAGCCAGGGACCCCCCTCCAAACCGTACAAGTTCCGCATCAACAGCCAGGGTAACTAAAACCACTGCTGTTGGTCTGCTGGTCCACGCTGCAGGATAATCGTTAGAATGTAATTAGAGGGGTTTGTTCCAAGTGTGAGGTTTGTTGCCTCGTGTGCTGCAGTCTGTTAGGGGCTTCATAAATACATTAGATCAGTATGTCGGGTGTTTGTTTAGTGATTCTCTCTCTGCTCACAGGCTTTGTGTGAATTGAAGAAATGTTTAACAGCTGATAGACAGGTGTCGAGGTACAGTCAGTGGGATTAACAGGTTCAGAAAAGAACATGCTTTTAGCTGCGTTTGAAGGGTTTTGCTACTAAGACCAAATGGTTTCTCAGGGCAACAAACTCTAAGGCCTGTGATAAGAAAAGTGTGTTACAAAATGAATTTGTCTCAGGTCCATCGTCCCCACGCCACGTCCAGGCCACGCCCCTGTCTGTGTCAGCCATCCAGGTGAGATGGCAGCCCCCTGAGGACCCCAACGGAGGCATCATCAAATACATCATAGAGTACCAGCCGGTGGGCCAGGAGAGCCCGCACCCTTGGGTGGACACAGACGATGGGAACAAGACGACCAAAGACGTGACAGCGCTCAACGGCAGCACTCTGTACCAGTTCAGAGTGAGGGCTTTCTCCAAAGTGCCTGGAGAATGGAGCAAATTTGCTCAAGCAACGACACAAGCTGATGGTGAGCAGTATTCATCCGCTTGAATAACAGGAATGGATTTATGCAGTTTAGTGATCCCAGTAACCTTTTAAGGTCTCTTTACTAATGTACTAAAGCTCGAAATAGCTCTTAGTGGAAAAATGCATGTACTACTGTACTTATAGCCAGTACTGGGACTTTTCCCAGGTGGCGTCTAACTCGACGGCCCACAAGGAAACAGGGATTTACCCAAGATAGGAACAGTTTCACATCACATGGTCCATATATCTCTACTGTCTGAAACCCATCTCCCTTCTTGGTTTCTCTCTCCCAAAAAGGGCTTCAGATTTTAACTCCGACCACCCAGGGTGTGGCTGGGAAGCCTGCCGGGGACAGTTACCAGCTGCTGGTGGCAGTGGTGGGCTCAGTGACCGTCACCTGCGTGATCATACTGCTGGCCCTGCTGGTGCTTTTCTTCATCCGCAAGACGTTGCTGAACCGCAGGCGCACGTTCACCTACCAGTCTGGCTCGGTAAGGATATACCAGCGATATCCGTGCTGGTTGTCACTGCTCCAACAAAGCGTTAATGTTTAAAATCCTGCCATTTGTTTTAAATATCTACAGGGGGAGGAGACTATTCTGCAGTTTAACTCAGGAACTCTGACCCTTACGCGGAGGCCCAAGCCGACCCCTGAGCCCCTCACCTACCCAATCTTGGAGTGGGAAGATATAAAGTTTGAGGATGTCATTGGAGAGGGCAACTTTGGCCAGGTGGATAATTTAGGCAGTTTTCCAACTGTGCCATTTGTTATTCACTAAGCTAAACAACTGTTTCAAAACCAGGTCATCAAAGCCATGATCAAGAAGGACGGCAACAAAATGAGCGCAGCCATCAAGATGCTGAAAGGTATTCCCTGCAAAGACACTGACACAGAGACGCAGAGCAAACAGTGCAATTCCCTGACTGATGTGGAAATTTCATTTCAAAGATGCCAGCTGAAACTGCTTTGCTTGCACTTTGTTTATCCGCGGTGCATGTGCTCATCCTCCTGCAGAGTTTGCCTCAGAGAATGACCATCGGGACTTTGCAGGGGAGCTGGAGGTGCTGTGCAAACTAGGCCAGCATCCCAACATCATCAACCTAATAGGAGCGTGCGAGAACAGAGGTGAGTGAGTGACACCTGGTGGCTTGGGGGGGGGTATTGTTCTGCTTTATGCGTTCTAGTAAATACTCACCGATATGTTCTGCATATGTCCCACTGTAGTGTTATCTGCTCTGATTCAGCCAAACAGCCTCTTTATGCCTGATAATGAACAGGTTAAATTCTTCTTACTTGATATGCAAACAGAGACTCCATCCCTTGATCCCTCTGATCCTCTTCGTCTGCACCTGGGAAGCTCCAGAATGTGTCCAATCTAAATAATCCTCATCTGCTAGGAGTGTTTCAAACTATCGCATTTGTTTGATTTGTCCACGTGCCTCGCGACCAAGCTGCTGTAGCATGTATTTACGCGTTTGTATAAGATTTCCTTGGCCCACTTTCTCCCAGCTGCATGGAATAATTGGATTTCTTGTCTTTGATCAAAGAGTGATACCATATGAGAGAGTACATCTAGTGCGTAGTGTACATTAGTGGGAGCATTACCAAACCAAATCAGACCAGAAAAATAAACACGAGATTCCGTGGGTCTCCTCTGCTTTGAAGTAGCTGACTCTGCAAAGCGTCACTCCGCTGTGTTTACATCTGAAGTTTACTGTAACTCTGCAACAGCACAAATGTACAGATAGAAAACTCACTAACCAAGTATTTTCAACAGTGATTCATATACATACTACAATATGCACATATAGATAGTAAACACGTGTTCAGAAAGGAGATGGTATAACAAGTAGAAAGGGAAGAAGGAGAAGCAAAGCAGGGAAATGACTGCACGGGAAAAAATGTTTCCAGCAAGTAGTTGTTCTTTTGTGAAGCACAGTTTTACACAGCCTCACTACTTTATTCTCTACACTACTGTATTTTGCAAGGGAGAAGCTGTTGAAATGTCTTTTATTTCAACATTCAAAGTTGGTGGAGGACATACAGTATATTACATAGTTTACCTCCTGAACACATTTTAAAACAAGCAAATTCACTCTCTTATGTCAATGCTGTGATTAAGGTGCGTTCAAACGGTTGCAGCAGGGAGGACGAGCGTGTCCTGATTTACACAACCTCTTGTAGCTCACACAGAACATGATTGTGTTCCAGCTCTTTGACCAGTCTGTGCATTGCCCTGCACACTTTCCTTCCACATGTAGCCTTCTCTAGTTTTGTTGGCACTGCCTCTTCCCTGGTGAAATCAACATGGAAACTTTCCAACAAGCACAAACGCGTAGGAACTCTCGCTTTGCTTGGAAGCTGTCGTCTATTACGAAGTCTTGGCCATCTGGTTGATCTCCGTCAGGATGTCGTGAAAGGCCTGGTCTACCTCTGTCTGTGTTGAGACAGAACTGCCAAAGGCCGGGCCCCTTACCAGCTGCAGCTGGGTCTCCTCCCGCACTAATGCAGGCAGGCCAGCCAAGGCCACAGTCACAGTTTCTTGTAATACTTTGGCTGAACTGCTGGTAAATACTGTGTTTTATCTTTTCCACCAGGATCTGTGTCGTTTCTGATGGCTGTGCGACGGCTTTTCCATACATCACATGGCAGATGAATGTTCTCTCCCTCTGTCTCCTCCAGGTTACCTGTACATAGCCATCGAATACGCTCCCTATGGGAACCTTCTGGACTTCCTGAGGAAGAGTCGAGTGCTGGAGACAGATCCGGCCTTTGCGAAAGAGCACGGCACTGCCTCCACCCTCACCTCCCAGCAGCTGCTACAGTTCGCTGTGGATGTGGGGACGGGGATGCATTACCTCAGCGACAAACAGGTAGGAGGAGAACGTGTGTCGCCACTCGTGTCTCTCTTTGAATGTGTGTGTTCATGCTACATTTACATTTATTTAAACATACAGTATTTATTCATGCCAGCTGAGTTTGGTTTTTGATCAGTACTAAACATCTGGTGATGTAAATATCTATTTTATACATGCATGACTCATCCGCTTCCTCTGGCATTAGTTCATACACAGGGATCTGGCGGCCAGGAATGTTCTCGTAGGGGACAACCTTGTGGCAAAGATAGCCGACTTTGGTCTGTCCCGCGGTGAGGAGGTTTACGTCAAGAAGACGATGGTGAGTCCCACCGATGGACCCGTTCACCCAGCACGAATTTCAGAAAATGTCCTTCACTTCCAGATGTTGTTCTTGACTTAGCCAGGAGAGGGCACTGTGCGTTTTGTATTTCCACTTCACTAAGCAGTAATAATGTTGAAATCAGCTGGTGTAATACAGACGTCTCTTACAAGAATTATTTAGAAAACGATAAATAAGTTGGACAGAAAACAAATGCAAACAGCCTAAGAAATTAAATTGGCCGTTGATTTCGACTTCAGTATAAACTGTGCAGTATAGACTGCAATAGATTTTACACCTGTATCATGACACAGAGAAAACATGTTGTGCACGACGCAGAAAGTTCAGAAAATCTGTTATTGGGCTTTCAGGGGAGGCTGCCTGTGCGCTGGATGGCCATCGAGTCCCTGAACTACAGCGTGTACACAACCAAGAGTGATGTGTAAGTTCATGTACTTGTGCAATATGTCTGTGGTTAAATGAACCTGGTGCATCAAAATGAGAAAATACACATTCATGAGCATATTGCACAGCATGCGAATCATCTCGAAACTAAATGAGGCTTTGAATACGCTATGTCATAGTATATTTGCATAACCAGCAACTGATGATGATTCTTCATTTTTAGTTCTTGTTTAGCTTTAAAGAACCTTTTATATGGATATTCAGCATAGTATTTCACCATCAGTGTTTAAAATGATGTTCACCACAAAGTTCCTCACCACAGAAAACAACAAATCATCCTTGTGTCACTGACGGAGTGATAATGGTGTGCTGTGTAACTGATAAGCACAACCAGGAAGCCTTAGGGCACAACTTAGCAGACAAGCTGAGACGTTGGTCTGTCAACTGGAGCCTATTTATATACAGAAGAGCCTGGGACAGCTAACGGAAGACGTGAGAGGGGCGAGTACAGGGTCAGAGAGAGTTGAAAACAGAAGTTAAAAGTAAATAAAAGAGTGGTATGAGTGAGAGAAGTGGGCTAATACTCCATGTGAGACAACAAAACCCAGTGCAGAGAAGAGATAACAGCGACACGGGGACGGCAAACAGCACAAACAGCACTTGTCTATTCATATGATCTACCGCATTGAATTGTGACATCTGAAACTGGTGACATTTAACTTGAATTCAGTCACTCACCATCAGATTGCAGGGAAAGGTTCCGTGCTGTTGAGACATTCAGCGGTTCACCGTTGGTTTCTGTGTTGACGATGAGAGCGTGGCGTCAGAGTAGCGGGTTGCTGTCGTAAACACGATTAGTTATTAGCTGCGCTTCATTTTCGAATCGATTCGTGGGTTTAACACGCAGCATGCAAAACCCTTGATTTCAGGATGCAGTAACTATAAACCCGACTCTATAGAATTCATTCATTTAGCTATTCATTCATTATGACAATCACAGTATCCCTCAAACGTCCCTGCTTTGCTCGGTAGCTTGCTAATATTTCTGTCCCATGCGTGTGTCTTTCTTCGTAGGTGGTCTTTTGGTGTTCTCTTGTGGGAAATTGTAAGCTTGGGTAAGTCACTTCTACTGAAAAGTGTAAGACGTCCTACTTCACCCTGAACTAGTCACAAACCCTGGCTCTAGGTGTTAGCACTTGCTTTACAGTTGAAGGGAAATCTTTACATACCATAAGAACTGTCCTCCCGTCATAAACTCTTCCTCCCCTGTGGCTGGTGTAGGTGGCACGCCATACTGTGGGATGACGTGTGCTGAGCTGTATGAAAAACTGCCACAAGGATACAGAATGGAGAAGCCAAAGAACTGCGATGACGAGGTGTAAGTGTTCCGCTGTTCGTGGTCAGAGATGGGCCCAGAAATGTTTTACTGAGGTGTCCTGTCCTGTCGAGGCAGGCGTCATAAATGAATTAACATAATTTTCTTCCAGCTATGAGCTGATGAAGCAGTGCTGGAGGGATCGACCCTATGAGAGACCCCCCTTCTCGCAGATCTCTGTCCAGCTCAACAGGATGCAGGAGGCCAGGAAGGTAATGCTGCAGTCACATCACGTTGGCAAAACGAAACACTACTACTTACTACTACGTACTACTCACTAACTTCCATCCGTCTTCTAGGCTTATGTGAATATGGCTCTGTTTGAGAACTTCACCTATGCTGGGATAGACGCCACAGCTGAGGAGGCCTGACTACCAGCCCCCCCAGACCCGAGCACGCCACGTAGCTCCAGGAGGAAGCCCCGAGCACCACGTTACTGCCACCTCCCCGCTGCCCAACGCCGAGACAGGAGGCCCCGGCGCACAATCAAAACCACCCAGCTATAGACGGAGGACTGTGAAAGGACACTGTGTGGAGATTATCAGAATTGTTAGGTTCATTGGATGGAGAGAAGCGATCGCTACTAAGCTTCAGGGCAACGCTGAACCAGTAGCAGCAGTGTACCTGTTGCTTTCACAAAGGTTTCAGTGCTGGATCCTTTTCTCGGAGCATTGTGGGGGAAGTGGCAAACGAGCTATGTGACTGAAACACCACCGGGTCTGTGGGGTGTCAACGCCAGACTTGACTTTCTCTCCGTTCTTCTGAATGGAGGAGGAAATCTGTTAATGAAATTAAAAAGGAACAGCGTGGATCATCAGCAAACAGTCTCTCAGACCGAGAGAGACTGTGTTTCTATGTAGCACTTAAAACCAGCCATCTGTGTCTGTGCTTATCACTGCCATGCGATTGTTTTGTACTCTACTGTGTGTTTTCTAAGTTTTCAAGAACATCTATTGAAGCTTCGTATCTGAATGTAGTCAGAGATGCAGGCTGATATAAACACAGGTGCTCAGTGTGTTGCATGCAAAACTCCACCACAAGAGAAGTAATTTAGAAAGTGTGACTAATACAGGCAGAAGCTCACCCCTACGTGCATAAACATGAGCCCAGGTCCTGGTTTGTGTAACTTCACTGGTTTGTCGGTCAGCATGACTTTCGTAAAACTATTTTGATTGTGTTAAAGATTTTTTTTGTCTGCTTATTAGAAAGCATGGTGTGAAACCATGGGCCAGACTTCATCCTAGGTATCACACACACACCCTGTAACCATGTGACCTCCACACTTCTTCTCTCATACTAGTGTAGTGTTTGGGGGAACAAATGTTTTACTTGTTATTTACCAGGAACGTTTATACTCACATGTATATTTGTAATAAAAACCTATGTTTGGATTCCCATAACGTCATAGACTGTGCTGCCTGCAGCCCTGAGCTGGGTTTGTCCCTTTTGTTGAGTTCTAGGTGGCACAGTTTCAGATTCTGATCATTTAGGAATATTTTGCCACAGGTGGAGTTTTGAACACTTTGGCTGTAAGTCATGGGGCAACTAAGAAGCAGGTTAACGTTTTTACTCATCAGGGGTTGTAGTAAGAAGTTTGTTTGAGTTGCAGCCTCTGGACCAGTCTTTGTTTATTTATGTATTTCATAATAAATGCTTTGTGACTACTTATGAAAACATAAATATAGTGGCACGTTTTAATTCCCAAACATTCCCAGCCACAGACGACAAGCTAACGTTACGTTGCAGAGCTATCAGCAGGCCCACAGCAGGTGAGTATCTCCTAAGAGTTAACGTTAGCGTCATTCATTGCTCCACGTCTTTGGTTGACTGGTTGTTTAGTCTTACGCATTCACACCATCTAACATGATTTAACTGTTCAGAGAGAGAAGAAAGTTTTCTGGCTTTACTCAGTCAATGAAGCTGCTCATGAGGAAATGCAGTTTCCTTGTAGACATCTATGAATATGCATCGTCTCTGATTTAGATACAAATATGATCCTAAAAATGTCCTCTGGTAAAATGATCCCTTCTGTTCCAGCTTTTTGTTTCCTCAGGCTTATTATTTAAATAGTATTCAAGCTATCAAGGTCAAAAATTTAGGAAGGACAACTTGTGCATGATCATCTCAACGACACCAGCAATCAGTGGGTGTCATGTCAGTCTGTAGTCAATGCTCAACAGCAATTGTTTAAAATGTACATTTGAGTGTTTTTCTCACGATGCAAACATGCTCGTAATTTTACATTCTGCTGTCTCTGGGCTTCCTCCACAAACCAACCGCACACTCAGGGCTCGCTCTCTCTCACGCATGGTCTCACTGGACCAGCTTCCTGACAACGTCCACAAAGAAAGACGACAACAACAACGGTCAGAATAGAGTAACAAATCCTAGGTATCACACACACACACCCTGTAACCCTGTGCCCTCCACACTTCTTCTCTCATACTAGTGTTTGGGGGAACAAATGTTTTACTTGTTATTTACCAGGAACGTTTATACTCACATGTATATTTGTAATAAAAACCTATGTTTGGATTCCCATAACGTCATAAACTGTGCTGCCTGCAGCCCTGAGCTGGGTTTGTCCCTTTTGTTGAGTTATAGGTGGCACAGTTTCAGATTCTGATCATTTAGGAATATTTTGCCACAGGTGGAGTTTTGAACACTTTGGCTGTAAGTCATGGGGCAAATAAGAAGCAGGTTAACGTTAATGCGTTTTGAATAGTATAAGTGATATAAAAAGTCACAACAGCATCATCAGACTGACATCTGTCATGTAAACCCCATTGTTCCGTTAGAGATTACATCAGTCTGTGGTTAATGCTCAATAGCAGAAAGGTTTCAATTTTAGCATTTTCTCACGATGAGAAGACGCTCAAACATCATCTTTTTTATATTTATTGCTTTCTAAGAAGATTTCCCATAGGCTAGAAAAGATCCTTATACATGATTTAAAGGGATCTGTGTCAGTAATAATAATGGGAAATATTAATATAATATGTTCTTCTGTTCTAATGGTGTAATAGTACAAGAGACAAAATACTACTAGTAATACCATTTAATTTGTGTTTGGTTCCAAGAGAAAGAGACTAAAGACGGGGCTGCAACACAATTATGTCTTTCAAATTGGTGTTTTCATATTGTTTGTTTGTGTGACCAACTAACATCTATAATGAAGGCTACCGAATATACAGTATAACAGAGTGTAAATTCCACGAGGAACCGTGGTGGAGGGCGTTTGGAGCTGTGAGTGAAAAATATGACCTTGAAGGTACAACCTGCTGTTGCGCAGCGGCTCAGGATGTGGTAAATCGGCAGAGATAATCAGCAGAGGCTGTTGGGGCAAGTGAACTTGTCAGTCTCCACAGATGGTACAGGCAGCCTCTCACGAAATTTATCGAGGATGGATTTAGAGATCGAGATGCTCAGATATATTGTACGAGAAAACGAGCGGATTGAAGCTTTTTAACCACACATCACCTAGATTTTTTCCACTCGTAGACTTTGTGAAAACCTCCACAATTCTAGAGTGAGAAGTGATTTGTTTCACATATGAAGTTTCAGATTGAGAAATTTTGATTAATAATAGCTGAGACTTGCTAGTGTCCAGCTGAGAACAGGGAAACGTGTGTTTACTGTCAACCGTTCCCCCTGCACCGTCTTTTTCAGCACAACACTTCCTGCTCGTCACACTGGGTTAACCTCTCAACGAGCCTGCCCACCCATGCCAAGTCAAAAACACGTAGACCGCACAGTCATGTGCAGAGTTTGTTTGAGTGCTGTGGTAGTTCAGGATCCAGCACAATGGATGTGTCCTGCAGGTGGGAGGCGCTTCTTGCTACTTTGTGGATACAAGTCAGCTTTATGCCTGGAATACTGTGCAATGATGGAGTCATCAGTCATCTGTCGAGAGAAGGTACAGTTGGGCTTATTGATTCTTTACTTTGTACTGTACAGTTTAAGGGATACAATTATCTTATTTACTTCACACAAGTGCCTGTGTCTTTACTTAAGATAGAAGATGGAAATAAGATACGTTCATGTGCTAAAACCGTGGCAACCACAGACACAGTATCATTTTATCACAACAAAAGAGAAACGACAAAAGAACAAGACAATTTATACTGTGTTCTGATTTGGGGGAACAAAGGGAACGTCTTCCATCTACAGTATGAACAGCTCTTCTTTTTCCCCACAGTGTACAGAAAACTATTATTAGACTATTTAAAAGGACCATGTGATAATATTTAGTAGTGGCAGTGGCAAGTGTACGGTCTTTGGTCAATTGATCAACAACAGAATTTCACGAGAATTTGGGAATTCAGTTCCCCATCACGATGGCAAGTTGTCCATGTCACGAAACCACAAAGTGGCACCAAATCATGTTCCACTTTTTTGCCGAACATCCTTATCTTCATTAACCTTCCCATATTTTCAGTTCACATCTTGTTCTTGCAAATTAAAACCTGGACTGGGGTTTGTTTTCGTCCACTTAAAAGCCTTTAATGTTCTTGTCGTCAGATGTTTTGCTGATCAACAACCAGACGGATCCTAAATGTTTCACACGAACAGCAGAGGACTTCACCTGCTTCTTTGAGACCGCAGACAACAAGACTTCTTACGATTTGCTCTACAAAATTGAGAGGTATAACTTACACAGAACTAGAATCTGTGAACACACGATGAACTTCTACATCATGGGAGGTTTAACAGGTTCACCAACATGATCCCAGATCAGATATAAACGAGAGACAACGTTGCAGACGAAAATTATCCTTTAAGGAAAAGAGCAGAGCTAATCTCAGGGTGGCGGCCATCTGCCTCCACCAGCTGGGGTGAAAGGACAGTAGAGAGGCAGTTTCCAAGGAATGACAGGTCTACAGCACCAAAGTGTTACCAAAGTAAAGACTTGTAAAGTCATCCAGAAATAAGACGTTTTCATCGTCTTTGTGTTTGTCACTTCACCAGCATATCCATAGAGGGAAGGTGTCCTATGTCTGCTCAGAGAACAGAAGAGGGCACATTCCTCAACATCTGCTCCTTTCCTGAACATCACGTGTTTGTTTTTGCGAGCACACCTCTTGACGTGGTGGAGCACAACACCAACGCCATCCTTTACAGTCGGGACGTCTTCGTTGAGGACAACTGTAAGACATTTCTTTCACACTTTTAAGTTAAGGGGCCGTCTCCCCTGTTTACTAGTTTGAATTCGTTTCAATATTGGATTCTATAAGATGTTTTTTCTTTTGTCTCCAGTTTTCTTGGAACCTCCCACTGAAGTATCTTTACATGAAAATGATCAAGCAGGACAGCTGCAGGTTTCATGGTTCACAGAGGACACAGGGTTCTGCAAAAACAAGATGCACAAGATTCGCTGCTCCTTCAAGGGGCTTAGCGAGAGGACAAATACAGTTTTAAATGCTCTGAAGGAAGGTCACATTCTAGACTCTCTGGTACCAGGGGAGGAAGTCCAGGTCCAGGTGTCTGTCAAATGTAGCTCAGGATACTGGAGCAGATGGTCACAACCTGTGCAACGCATGGTTCCCCAAAGTGCAGGTGGGTGAGTAGGGGCGGTAGAACATCGTGACTCCCTTGAGTTTTCATAAATGCCATGAGTCAAAATGATTCATCTTTCCAGAGGATGTTTCACTAATCTGCTTCACCCCCGACCTGCAAAACATCACCTGTCAGTGGAATGCGAGCAAATACGGTGAAGAAACGGGGTACAGCCTTTTCTACAAGACGCGTGTCAGGTAGCAACAAATGGGGTCTAAGTAGCTCTTACTCAAATGCTTACTCCCACACTCTTTTAATTCACTTGGTGCCGTGATAATCTGACCCTGCAGCCACACTTCGAACTGGACAGAATGGACCAAGTGCCTGGGTAAGAGGAACGTCACTGGTGTGTGTCATTTTATCGGAGACATGACCAGAGAAGTCTTGGTCAAGCTCAGTGACCATCCAGATCCTCACAGCAAAACCTTCTATACTCAGAAGTTCACTCTTACCAACAGTAGTGAGTGTTTTAGTTTCATGTTTGCTGCAAATACTGATTCTAAAATGATGCCGAAGAGGTCAGGTTTCCATTTTGTCCGGTTTGCTTTCAGTTAAAACACCCCCCCCACATCACCTGAGAGCCAAGCTGGAGAAAGACAAGTTGTGGTTACGGTGGGAAGCTCCTCTTCCTTCTCTGTCGGCTCATCTCCAGTATGAAGTCGGTTACCAGACCAAAAGAGGTGAAGCATGGAAGGTAAGATGTTATCCAGAGTGTTTGTGGGTGTTATTTTTCATTTGACCACGCCATGGTACCATGGTACAGAAGTTAAACTTCTGTAAACAGACGCTCCATGTATTTAACGTCTGTAAGTGTCAGATCCATCTTTCTGTGGCCAGGCATTGTTCCTAGATGGCCCAGCAATTGAAACCGATCTAGAAGTTGTGGCAGGGACCAAGTACAGCGTGAAGGTCAGGGCTAAACCTAAAGGATCCACGTACTCCGGCCACTGGAGTGACTGGTCAGAGGTATTGACTGTGGACACGCCTGCTAATATAGGTATGGTCTTACTGACAGTGATGAGGCGTTGTCGAGTTTCTATTCAAACCTTAATGAGGTGTTAATGTTATTTTCAGGCACGATGCTCATTCTGTGCATCCCGCTTCTGATGGTGATAGTGGTTATTTTCTGCTTTGTCGTGTTCTCCATGTACCTCAGGTAGGATCGTTTTCCAGCTTATTCACGGTCTGACCTCTGTTTGCCCTTCAAGGGGTTTTACTACGTCCAGGTGTTTAACTTTGTTTTATTTCTCTAACCTCGTTTTAGTCAAATCAAGCGGTATTTCTGGCCACCAGTGCCCAACCTTGAAAAGGTCCTACAAGACTTTCTAGCAGAGACCAACGGCCAGAAATGGGTAAATTATTCAACCACAAACCTGATTAGGGATAATCACAATTATGTTACAGGCAAAAAGTCGCATTAAAGTGAAATAGTATAATATAAATATAATAACAGCTCAATAAAAAGTTAGGGGACGTGCTTAGACTCAGTTCCAGTAGTTTCTACTTTGTGTTTCTACAGAATGTGTCAGTCATAGCAAAGCAGTGCTCTGAAGAAACCATGTCGTCCGTGGTGGAGATTTTATCTCAAGAAGATATTTCAGACTTGGGACAGCAACCACCAGAATTGACCCAGCTCCTGTCCCCAGAAGGGCCGTTCTCCAGCAAAGAAAAGCTGGACTGGAGCTCAGGGACAATCTTTCCAGACTATGTGACTCTGAACAAAGATAGTACTATTATGTGCACAAAAGGAAACAATTATGTGTATGAACAAGTTGTTGAGAGAAGCGCGGGGCAGCTAGTGGTGGGAGATGCGCTTCTCCAAACACGTTGCTGTTCCTGCAGCACATCATGCTTGTGCACCCAGTATCTCAACCATTCCTACCTGCCTTCGGCTGACAGACTTACCTGCACGGTCACTGCTGGCAGGGGACCTGGCAACCCCTACACTAACTTCCCCTCCAGCTGAATGTACAGTTGCTTGTTCCCACTGGTGCACGTTTAACCTAAACTACGTAGCTGTGTGGTCTTCAGTAGGAATAGAAACATTTAGTGGTTCACGCAGCCTGCGTTACCATGTCTCTGTGGTACAAATGGGGGTTTAGATTACGACTTCCTCTCATTAAAGCTGCAAGCAACACATTCATTATTTTACTTTTATTGTTGATAATGCTAAGTGGGTTATTTAATTCAGAAAGCTCGCCTGCTGTTTATTGGTGCACATAAGGGAACAGCAGTTCTCAACATACCCAGTGAGATAAACTAAAGCTTTAGTGATCAAGAAGAAAGAAGAGCATTAATAAACCAATTAATAATTGGTTAACTACTGCTCCATGCCAGGACTCAGTTCATCAACACAGATGTTTAGATAAAGTGTAAATAACAGTGTAAATAGCGGTTAAGCTAATGACAGCGATTCAGTGGTTGTCGTGATGTAAGTAGGCACAGATAGCACATCTTGTCCTGCAAGCGTCAACAGGCAATGTGTTGCACCTCACGTTCTGCATGCTGCAAACATGCTCTAATAGGCATCTGATCTGATCAATGCAAGTGCCTCTGAAACTTCACACAAACGGGAAGATCAGTCAAATACATTCTTTCAGCCATTTTGTCCTTCCTTCATACTGTATAAATTTGTAGTGTGTATAATCGTTGTGTTCAGTTCTTAACGATGTGCAACTAAAATGCTTATAACTGATTATTGTTGTTCTTATTACCCTGTTATGTACATTGTTTGTAACATTTTCTGTTTTTGCAACATTAAAAAAACATTTAATCCCAAGTGAGCGTTAATAAAAAATGCTTGTACTGTAAAGTTCAAATCCTCCTTTTACCAGTTCTACACAGTTGGTGCCACTTGGTGGCGACAGAGCCCTTAACTGTTAAAATGACACAGTTCATGAACGTGCCACACGTCTTCAAGCCAGTTGTTAATTTATTACACAAAGTCGATGACACTTTATTTAAGATGACTCAAATGATTACAGCAAGAGACCTGAGTTCAAACATGGACACTGACAACAGAAAACTACTGGGGTGAGGTCTGAACACACAGAAGCAGTTGCAGTGCTCGCGTGCAGCCTTACTATCCATCCAGAGTCAAGTCTGTGAGACTCTGAGTTGGATGATCTGCAGCTCTGCTATCACCCTTTTATTCAGCCAGCCGCCTCCTGTAAAATATACTGCTAGTGTCACAATTTAATGTAAGGCCATGACATCCACAGTGCTTGGCAGGCTGTACGATATTATGGTCATAAATATGCCTGGAGGCTAAAACTATGAGGCAAGAGCTGACAGTGGGAGAAAGCGATTGTTGAGAAGGAGACGGTGAAGAAAAAGAGAAAATGCAGTCAGTGTTTACTGGCGTACGAGCCTCTCCTCCCAACAGGAATTCTTTCCATGTTCCATCACTGCCCGCTTGCCCATAAGCAAATGTCTACAGAGGGAGTTTGAATCACCTCCTGATGTCATTTCCTTAACTTTCACTTACGATCACACTGTGAAACAACTCAGTTGTCATATGTGACAGGTGATGTACATTATAGAGCACGTATAATACAGATGTTCACATACGTGCTGTCATGTCTACTCGAACATGAAATCAGCAGCAGCAGAGATAAGGCCACTAAAACAGAGCTCAGCGACAACATTACAGCAAAACTACTGCTAGCAGCTGCTACACTACAGCCGAACACGTGGAGACGCACCAAAGAGGGCAGTTCGTTTGTTCTGCATGCAGAGAGCAGACACGCTGCAGTCGCTTCTGGTGCTGCTCAATTTAGCAGAGCATCAGCTTCACAGCATGCTCCGTTTGGGAGTTAAGGAGCGGTGGATGGGATGAAGCGGGACAATCGACAACACAGGCAAAACCAGTGGTGAGTGAAAAATGACGGAGCCTTCAGAACCATTCAGAGAGAGTCAAGTCACTGCTTTTCCATTAGGCTAGAAATTAAAAGAAGCAGAGGTGCTGGAGTAAATCGAAGCAAAGTTCATCTTAAAACAAGATGTGTTGTTTTCTACACTGACAGCTTGTATCCATCCTCTGTAGCACAGATTATTACCGTCACATCCAAGTGGGATTCAACAAAATGTGCACAGATGTCCCTTACAGAATAAATTACCAGGCCACCGGTGGCTTCTCCAGCTGGTGGCAATTATTAAGAATCAGTCAACAATGGTGTCTGGGGCGCTACAAGCAATGGCTATGATAAGTAAGCAGTAGTCACAAAAAGTAGGAGCACCTCAGGTCTCAGTGGCAGTACTTTCAATATCAATCACAAAATCATAACATCACAAAAAAGCATAACGCTGTGGCCAAACTACAGTCTGTCCAGGAGGAGAAGAAACATATTTTCAAAACCAAAACATCCAGTGAGTCACAATAGTGGTTTGGAAATTTCGTACCTGGCACTGAATTAGCTCAGCACCAGCCACTGATTCTCATCTGCACTGTGCAGTAAAGTCAAACACGACAAAAGTAAAACAGTGAGCAGTTTAAACCATCAGTACATAGTCATTTCTAGGTCATTTAGAAATCTGGGTCAGACAGTACTTTTCAGTGGCAACCAAACTATTTCTCAAAACAGGCTCCAGTGCTGTTACTGTACATGTCAGTCTTTTAAACGGCAGAAATCGAGGACTGGTCTTTGCACAGGGGCTCTGACGGGAGGTGGAGATCTATGATCTTCAGTAGAGACAGTTAATTAAGCAAAAGAATACTTTCGCGGTTTCTAGACTAGTTGCAAAAGACAAATACTGTCAAAAACATGGCTTAGCATGGGCTAATTTGTCACCCATCAAACCTGCTAACCTATACGAAAGTTGTTTGTAGCAAATGTTTCTATTTATCCAAATCAAGAATATAGATCATATAAAATAAAAATCACTAAGACTAATTAAGACTATTTCCGGTTTTCAGACCTCTGAATGTCATTTGAATGTCTGGGAGTGTTATTTCTTTGCATCGCAGCACTAAACCCGCCTGTCCCACCTTGGAGATCAGACACGGTACAGGCTCAGTGACAGACTCCCTGCTGAGCGCGCTCAGATGTTGGCCTTCTTGTTGATGAGAACAGAACAGCATGTGAGGGCTCCATCCACTTTGACCTTCTCCGTGTTGGACATGGGAATCAGCATGTGGTCCTTCAGCTTCTCGAACACCTGCGGGACACAGACATAGCCGTCACTGGAAAACGATATTTAGGCTCTCTTTACGCAAAAAAAAAAGATATTGTCATGGCAACCACTGGAGCTGTGCCTCCTGACTCTGGGTACAGTATCAGATCAATAAGCCACTGTTACCGATATCGACCCGTCAGAAGTACTGTACCACAAGCTGAACAGCCTTTAAAATGGTTTACTGGACACGCCAGCTTCTAATGTTAAAGCCCAGCAGAGAGACACAAAGTGTGAGGCTGGAGCAGGGTTTCTGTCCTCCTGCTAAAATATATATATTCATATATAAACAGATGGGAGTGACGAGTATTACGGCATCCTTTAAAGAGCCTCGTAAAGCAGTGTGTCACCCTGTGGACACGCTCCAGAAGAAAACCAGTGTTTTCCTACTAGACGTCCAAACGAGGGATTTTTTTTTTTCTTTAAATGTTCAACCCTGCTGTGATGCAGAACGAGGCCTTGCCTCGCAGCCAGAGGGGAGAAATTCTGATGTCATGATGCAATATGACTGACAGAGCCTCCGACCATCCACATGCCACCACGACTATGAACCTTGTCACCACTGCTTTTAATTTTCATGAATCAACTGTTCATTTTTAGACGTAAAACTGTTAACTAAATTAACTAAATTTAACATGACCACAAAATCTATTGGAAGAATTTCTTGGATGTCAAAGCATCACTTCATCCTCTGGAACAGTTTTTAATAAAAGTCACTTTAAATGCGTCGGATTATAACAGTTCTGTCTGAACCAAACAAGGTTCAAGGTCAACACTGGGGAGGTTGTGCTTGCGTAACTCCTTCAAAACAACATCAGCGAACCCCCTGCTGTCTGTAGCATTTCCGCCCCTCAACTGTCTCCTTTTTATTTTTTATCGTTTCCAGCCGCGTTCTCATTACTGCAGTTGAGATTCCTGAGTTGACTCGGGATGGTGGTGGCATGGTCCCACGCACCAGGGCCTGGAACGTTTCACTGGCTGCTTGTTGCTGCTCACTTTCCTCATCTCCAACCCAAACCGTTTGTGCTCCATCACATTCGAGGCCATCGGACTTAGAGAGATGTCTACATGTAGCTCCCCTGGGAAACATGTAGAGCTACTGGACTGAAAGGCACAATAGTCGAGTCCATAAAGTTTTTTGTTATTTTACAGCTCATCCACCTTCAGTAAGCTACAATTTGTTAAACACAGGTTTTCAGTCCAATCTCTGGTGGGTCTCAACAGTAAGAAAAAAAAATCTGGATTACTGAACGAGATCCATTTCTTAAATGTTGCTCCAACTGGCTTGTTTAAAGCTGCTACCACAGTAGGAAGCATGAGATGCACAAACAGATTTTATTATGCTTGAGATGAATTCCCTCAGTTAATCTTCCTGGAAAAAAAAACAAGCTTAGTCCAAAGACACATAATTTTTAAATTCTTCCTTCTAAAAATAGCTGGCGGAGGTTGGGGTTTAACCACAGAGCACATTTTGAGGTCTGAGCCCGGTCTCTGCAGATTGCAGGGTGCTGGGCTTTGATCCCGTGAGAATACTCTGACTTGTTGTGATGGGAAGTGACCCCAAAACATGTAGACTCCCGCAGAGCCTTTCCAAACCCCCAGCAGACAAAGTGAGACAATAACAAGTCAGTACAAGATCTTCTCTCATGGGTCACTTGATGCCAAACTAAGATTATGGCCATGTGTGTTCCTGCAGTGATTCTATCCACTCTGAGAGGAGTTTTAGTTTTATTGACTCTCTGTTTGTCTAAGGTTCACTTGATCAATGCAAATTTATTTCCATCATGAATTCTTAAAATACAGCAAACATGGAAATCTAAAGCACAAAAAACAAACCAGCAGCAACATATTTTAACTTCATCGACATTATCAATCAAGGAAGCATCTCTTTGTTTTTTAACATGCATTTTTGCCATTTTGCCAAGTACTGGAGACAGTACAAAGTCACGCACACACAACAAATCAGTAGTTTTAACAAGCTGAAGCAGAAGCAGCTGGAACATCTCAACGGACGCACATTTGAGCCTTTTGAAGTTAATGTGGTGAATATGTTAGCAAACAGTGGCTTGTTTATGCTGCACACAGACACACAGCAACGTCTGGAGCTTCACTGTTCAGTTCAATGCTCTGCTAAAGGCCTCGTCTATGTTCACTAGCGACTTTGTCTTTCTGTAAGCAACAGATCAATGTCATGTGATATCAGTATGTCATCAATATCAAATTTTCCAGCCTGCAGGTGGAGGGACAGACACTCATCATGAGCATATTTATGTTCCAGTCCACTTGTGTGATTGAACTATGTGTTTTATTTCTTGTGTTACCAAGAGTAACAAGGCAAAACTTGTTTCCCTCTGGGATGATTAAAGTTTTCTGAATCTTGAACCTTTAGAAAAATGTTGTTGCTCTATTCAGACAAACCAATGAGAAAATAAAAACAACCAAGAGTTTTTTCCCAACACTTCTGGCTCCTGCTCTCTGGTCGGCAGCCACGTCCACAAAAGGTTACTTCACATTAAACTGCAGGTTCCTGGCCGTGGTTAACCTGCAGCGGTCTCTGTAAAACAACCGTTTAGCTTAAGACGGACTCTCTTTTGAGCTGAGTTGTTTTCTCAGGGACCTGGACAAGACAAACACCAACAAAAGCAGTAAATCTAAGCCACAAAACTAGTCTGGCTCGCTTGTTCCCATACCATAGGTGAAACCTCAGGATTGTAATTGAATGTGTGATGGTGTGTGTGAGACAGGGGATGTTGACAGAGCTGTACGTTACCTTGGCACTTTCCGGAAACTCGTCCACCGTGCTGTGCAGGAGCACGTGTCCCTTGTTCGGCAGGTTCATGTAGATGCAGTTGGCAGCAAGGTCATCAGGCACCGTCAGCTTGTCATAGCGATGGTCGCTCATCTGCTGCATGATCTGGACAGATAGAAAGTGACACTTAGACAAAGTTCACTTTGCAGCGAGGCAGACAGACGAAAAACAGTTCACCAGGCACGTTGAATCAGAAGCAAGACGACAATACCAAAGCATTGTGTCTTTGTGCAGGCCAAACTGCTGCGAGGGCCTTGGGGGGGGGGTTAATGGCGAACACAGGAGCAGACACATTCTTTCATAGCAGATGTCATATTATTTATGTAATCTGCATGAGGCGAAGGTGCGGTAGGTGGTTGGGTGAAGGCTGAGGAGACGTTTGTGTTGCCAAGTGGAAATCAGGATGAGGATGTTATGACCGGCAGAGAGACAGGTGCCTGTTAATGTTTATGAGCAGAACATCTGCGGACGGATACCTCCGAGACAAGAAGCAGAGGGAGGGGGAGGCAGAGTGTAAAAAAAAGAAAAGTCCAAAGCATCAACAGCGAGAAAAGGTATTTTAAGAAGTGAGATTTTCTACAGGTCTGTTGCTACAGCTTCTCTATCCGTACGTTTCACCGCTAATCATTGGAAGGGTGAGTGAGTCATCGACTAATGCTTCCGATCATTACAGTTTTAAGCTTCTATTGCGTTGCCCTGCAACTGAACGTGTGACGTCTGCCTGGAGAACATGAAGACTTGGAGGAGTGGCTGCTGGTCTGCCCTGTCAGGGAACAACAGGGCGTTTACTCAGTACATACAAATATGGATTGAATCTTTAAAAAGATTTTAAATAATTATCTTATCCTCAGTGTTCTAAGGACAGGAACAGTTCTTCTCCTAAATACAACAACAATTGTTCAGTTAGTCTACGCAGTACACCCACCAATTACTAGAAAACCCAATGGCGTCCATAGGGCTGGACTCAATGGAGCCATGACGTCTGGGAAGGGTGGTGAAATATGATAGCCATAACTAATTTATGAATGGTGAATTAACAGACACGGCAAATGACTGACAATGCAAAAATCAATCGAAGCAACTTCATAGGAGCTGACGTTGCCATTTCTAAGGGGCGAGCTGCAGGGTGGAGTACAAGCAGTGTGTGTAGGCCTCTGTGTGTGTAACCAGACCAGAAGCATTCCCAGGTCACCCGTGGGTGCGTTACGTGATTGCAGCGGCCCTAAATGAAAACACTGTCCATGTGCGTGACGGCCAGCGCTGTCTCTCACACACATGGGGATTAAGGGAGGTAGAGGGGAGAATAAACGTTGACTGGACCAAAGATCACAGTTGTTCCTGCTTCACTCTTCCCTCGACTCTGAAGCGGCTCATGTTCCCAGTTCAAACAGGGAGGGCGAGTACAAGGTAAATGTCCAATAGAGAGATCTCACTGCGGCGCGTAATGTTCCGATCCATCAAATGCAATTCGCTCCTCAGAAAATTCACCTGGCTCGTGGCAAAGTGGTTTCTCTGTTCATCGGGCGGTTGCTTCGCTTTCGCCGACATCAGTTCTCCCTCACAGCGTCGATCTGTGCGTCTTCCTCGTGTGATTGAGAGCAAATAGAAGTTGCTGTCTGCATAGTCATCCTGCCTCTCGACCAAGCGCCACAATAAATCAACAGCGACTTGCATTAGGACAGTGGCTGAGGTCCAGTTAATACACAAAGTGGTAACTGGGCAGCAGAATGTGCTCAGTCAGAGCTGCTAAACCCAAATATTTACTGGAAGGTAATAAAACCCCCCCCCGGGCTATGACAATGACGACCAGTTAACAAAAACACTGGCATCTCCCTGGTGTTGTCCGCTGTGCTCATCAGAATAATCTAGAAGTTGGATCCTGGTATGAATTTTTATCGCAGTAATCTGTCCCAGGAAGCCTCTAAATGTTTTACAATACTTCATTTTACTGATCAACAACAGCAGCGCGTACAAGATAAACACTCCTGGAGGCTGATTCTAAAATCCAGAGGGGAAATGAGACGGAAATTGTTTCCTGTTGATGTTCAATAAATGCTCGTTATAGTTTCTGAACACACAATTCACTATGGAGAAGTTATTGCTTTATATGGCACATTTATTGCTGAACCCCGAGGTCTCCAGAAGAAGATGAAGAAGGAAGGAAAGCAAGACAGGGACAGGGGACGCACCATGCAGATACATCCACTAAAACAAAATTCACATTTCAGTTAATTCGGGGATAGAAAAGTTTTGGAAAGTGTATCTATGATACCACTACCACCCACAGCACACTCAATGATCAACACATAACAGATCTATGAAGCTCCAAGGTGAAAACTGAGAATTTACAAGCTTGTAAAAGCAGAATTAATGGCAGAGGTGTACCTAATAAAGTGGCTTTTCATCATGTACAGTACGGTGGAAATGTTTTAGGCAGGTGTGAAAAAATGCTGTAAACAAAGAACGCTTTCAAAAATGGAAGTGCTAAACATTTATTTTCATAAAAGAACAAAATGCAGTGAATGAACGAAAGAGGAAACTAAATCACATTAATATTTGGTGTCACCACCCTTTGCCTTCAAAAAGCTTTTGAAGGAATTCGCTGGTAGGTTGTTCAAACATCTTGGAGAACTAACCACAGATCTTCTGTGGACGCAGGGTTTCTCACATCCTTCGTCTCTTCATGTGATGCCAGACACACTCCATGATGCTGAGATCAGGGCTCTGTGGGGGCCATGACATCACTTCCAGTACT
Organism: Macropodus opercularis; assembly: GCA_030770545.1. Classification (NCBI taxonomy): domain Eukaryota; kingdom Metazoa; phylum Chordata; class Actinopteri; order Anabantiformes; family Osphronemidae; genus Macropodus; species Macropodus opercularis. The sequence goes on from CM061092.1 coordinate 8,445,249, forward strand.
GACGTAGTAGCACCAAATATTGATTTGATTTAGATTTTTCTTTTGTTTGCTCACTTTGCATTTTGTAAATTGACAAAAATAAACGTTAGCTCCGCACAAACATTCTTTTGTGCGACATCTTTATTTATATTTCTGAGAGCATTCTTTGTTTAGAGCATTTTTTCACACCTTTGCACAGTACTGTATTTACAGTATGAGCTTGTTTTAGACATGGTTGTGTAAAGACTCGGACCAGTAGAGATGAAATGAGCTCATGAGTCATGTAGGGCCGAGCGACGGGGCCGCTCCTCAGCTGAGGAGCTCAGTTGGGAGAGGACAGGGCGTGGATGCTGCAGGGGTGAGATCCTGGGATGACGCAGCCTGGCAGTGACAGCGGCAGATGAATGACGAAATCCATCCGGTCAATACACGCGTCATCAGCTCTAAATCCCGGTTAGATGACGCAGACTGGTTCAGCACATGTCAGCGAGACCGTCTACAGTTTTTCATGCATTAGCCAAACAAGTCTCTCATCAGAAAATATCAGACAGTAGTAAAATTCACTTCCCTAAAGACATGTCTAACTTTGCCATTAAGTAGTACATCCACAGCAGGCTGTCTGAATTTATTAAAGCAGCGTTCATACCGTCTCCCTGCTCTCACAACCAGAACATTATCTAATTATACGATTGTTTAAAGTCCTTTAAAACAGGAGCTAATTGCTGCAAAAGAGGGTGACGTAAGCCGTAATTAGAAAGTGAGCACTCTGTCATTATAAGACGCACCAACGGCCACTCCTCGCTCCAGTAGTTAATTACTAGTGGGATCAAACAGACTGGAACCTTAATGAGCCACTGCTGGAATGTAAAAATTAATTAGCGCATGTTTATGTTTACGTTTTTTTGCGTTCTTGTGTACACAATGCAAAGTAAACATGTTTACAAGGCAGCAAACCTGATTCTTGTGCTTCTCTCCAGAGCACAGCCTCATTAGGAGACACTGTCTGACAGTCTGGTTTTAATTGCCCCCGAGTCGCTCGAAGATTTACGACACAACAAGTAACCCTTCGCGCCTCGGGCAGTAGGGGGCACTATCACCCTGGGAGGCAGGAGAGCAGCTCTGCCAGAGAGGAGCTGTCAAGGCCAAGAGTGTATGTGCTTGTGAGTGTAGGTCCCCATGACTTTGTAATTAGACGTTCTGCATGTGTCTGCGCCGTTTCAATGCGACGTTACGCATTTCACCGTAGTTCAGTCATGTGCGCCGCCAGCAGTCTTCACATAAAGTCTCACTTAATGATGTTGGGGGATTTTGAGGATAATTCCACATGAGGGATGGGCTGAGATTTATTCTCTCCCCGTGAAAACGACAATATTTCTCTGTCAGGGCGGAAACTGTCTCCCTGTCATGTTGAGCCCGTCACCGTCCCCTGGGTTCCTAATGTTGCGCTGAACCTCAAATCAATTCAGAAGCCTTTTATGCAATAACGAGCTCAAGCTGTTTAATGGGAGGACAATGCCTTTGTAACTGAAGCTGCAGTGTGAGCGCCAGGGGCAATCCCAGCAGATTAAATGAGAATATAAATTAATGAGGAAGGATTAAGGTGACAGGTGGTTTCAGCGTGGCTGCAGAGGGAGGCGGCCGTCAAGTCGTACGTAACGGAGTCTGTTCTGAATCAACACGCGCAATGTCCTGTCTTGTTGTGTTATTCTTGCTGAACGACTCGCAGAACAAGAGAGAAAAAGAGGCTCATACAAACAGGATTGAGCCGAGAGCAACTCCATCAGCTGCGTCAATGTGCGTCATAGGTGTAATAACAAAGCCGCTGCATTGATTCGGTAGTTTCCATGGGTACGGCGATAGGAAGATGCTCCTACCGTACATACAGCTCACATACTTTGAGGGCTTTTTGAGCTGGTTCACTGGACCCGATGACGATGAGGCCTGGTCCCCCCATGCTGCAGAAGCTCTTCAGGTGCAGCCCTTCCAGCACAGGCACAGTCGACACGGCGTAATCCTGCAAAACACCAAGTAAACATGGTGATGCGAAAGACACTTAATAGCATCTCTGCAGAGCCAAGCGGTGAGAGGGAGCTTCAGGAGTTAAGAGGCTCTTCAACTCTCGGATCCAGGCAATTATCTGTCTTAAACTTTGTGTAAAGCATCAAAGCACAGTATAAACTAATAGATAAGCTTAGTAATAAGTAAAATGATTAATATAAAGTACAAAGTTTACAGCATATCCTAACGTAACTTCTCTTAATTTAATCCTAATCAGACCATCTTCATAAATTAATCATCCTAGTGTAAGTCTGCCTTTTTTAGACGTTTTCTAACCTTACGACTCCATTCAGTGTAAATGAAAACACACAATATATTGGTTTATACTTAAAATAGCGAGCACTGCAGTGGTTTGGGCACTATCATTAAGCAGGGTCTCAACTGGCCTTTGAAATAAAGCATTTGGCAGCTCAGGCGTGGTAACAGTCAGCGAGATGATGTCACTGAGCTGGAGCCCTCTGGGACGATTACAGCGGGACTTGTAAGAGTGTGATTGGAAAGGTTTCCTTTGTCTCCGTGCTGGATATCAGCGAGCGTTAGGAAACAGTAGGTGAAGCAAAATAATACATGGAAATAAATGTTGACAAATGGTGGTAACATTATCACTCATCACACTTGGAAGGTTCCTCTGAATGATGACATCAAATATTTACATTTGTCATACTAAATAACCAAATAAACTAAATAACACAGGACAGAGTCGTATGTACAGAACAGCATACAAGACCTAATGTATTTATCCTCAGCTTATTTTGGCCTCTTCATGAAACACCAGAGTTTGCCAGAGTCTATATTTGAAGAATTACTGCACATCCTGTCAAAAAACAAAAAAAGCCAAAACATAGTTTCACCACTGGCTTCATTCCGACTTTGATTTAGTGGAGAGCAAGAATTTTCCCACTTTCATGTTGATTGATAGAACCTCTGATAAAGCAGCTCAGTTTGTGACAGCTGAGACGTACTGTAGGCCTCTGGAGACTGACGAAAGCCACGGATCGGCCCTACTGAGATCTATAAACTGAACTGTAACTTGATTTATGATAGGATATGAGACTTTAAGCTTATTTTCCAAGACTCTTCCTCAACCTATGCGAATGCATTCATTTGACCATATGAATAACTTTCCAACTGACGTCTGTGTGTTTTTGTAATCATATAATATGTATGAATAGGACTGCATAGCTCTCATAAAACCCTATAAGCCATTGTGATTTTTCCATCATTAGGCTCCATTGTGATTTTTTCCATTCGAGTATACGTTAACGATTTTCAGATTAAAATTTGTAACACATCATTAGCGCTAACAGTGCTGCGAGTCATTGTAATGGTTATTTTGACTCAGTAAGAGTAACAGCATTTGTCAGGTCATCAGGCAAAAAACCTAAATGGCCCCATTCTTGAGATTTTCCTGAACTCTTTCCTTGGCGCTTGTTTAGAGGAAACAGCAGGACAACTGGGGATTATGTAATGTGAGCTTTCTTCTTTCTTCATCCACGAACAGGATGTTTTGTCGCAGAAATAGGAGATTTTGTTGTTATCGATATGAATCCCAGGAGAGACCGAGTTCCTTTTTATCTGCACCCTGAACTCTGCAGACATCACACGGAAAAGGGCTTAAACATCTGTATACAGTTGGTGAACGTTAAACAAACCTGTAAACGAAATGATCCCGTATTTGATAATCAAAGGTTAAAAAAGAGCGATAGCTGGAATCGATCTGATAAAAAAAACGGAGAAAACAATAATGAATGCTCAAGTGATTTTTCCTTGTGGCGTTTGCCAGAGACGCATCATTAAGTCCCATCTTATCAGAGATAACAAAACACAGAGGGATCCATAATGAGGAATGCAAATCAGATACAGATGTGAAGATGGAAGAACTGCGACGAGGCCATTCAGGTTACGGTAACGTGTTGAACTATTCACACCGTGAACCACCTCTGAACTCCAGCCTGACTCCACTGAGTCAGCCAACTTTTCTCTTTTGTCAAGGTCTCAGAGCAAATCTAAAAACAACACGCGTAAGTCTTCAGTATGAGACTTTACAACAACAGTAAACAGGCAGATAGCATCAGTCTGTGTTTGCGACCTCTTCTCAGACCTTGTTTGTAAGCTGCATGTCTAAATCCTCCCTGAAGCAAATCTGGTGCTAAACTGATGTTTGGGATAGTTTTCAGAATGTTTCCTTTGGATGTGTGTCAAACAGTGGAAGTTATCAAGGTCAGGCCTCAGCACAGAGATCGAAGCCAGAGTCAGAAAGTTGGGAGAAGGAATATGTGGGGAAACTGAAACGGAAAATCTTCATTTAAGCATTTACTGTATTTTAACTAAAGGTATATTTTCTCACGGTTAACAAACCAGACCGATGACAACAGGTTCTCAGTTCCCCTATGTTCCCCTAGTTGACAACACAAATCTGTATTCATACAAGACAGTATATTAAATATGATACCAAACGTGCGTGTATTTCAACTATGTTTTCTTTTAACGTCCAAGTGCACTGTGAGAAAATGGGCCCCTGGTTGCAGTTGGGTTTCTTTGTGACCTGTCTCTCTATTCACATGCACCTTTTATTCATTTTGCTTGTCTGTTTTATTTTCTATGATTTTGCCTTGTTTCTCTCTCCCAGATGCCTCCTGACCTCTCGACCCGTGGTCACAGTTATCCATCCATGTCTTCACGAGACATGGATGAGCCTTGAACCTTGTTTTACAGTGCAACCACTTGCATCCGGTGCAAACACTTTGCTTCAGTACATAGAGAAACGGAAGGCGTCGGATGGATGGAGGACAGGCGCAGTATATTCTAGAGGGCATGGACTGAGGCAGAGACACAGAGACAGACAAATGGAATAAGGAGGGAAAGGATGATGGAAGAGAATGAAAATAACAAGACGAATGTAGTGATGATGCCGTTATCCAGCCAGCCTGACGCTATTACGATTTATAACACATTTATCTCATCCTCTCCTACGTCTGATGTCTGCAGGGTTGTGTTAAGGCACCATTAAGGAGCCTAAAGGAGGAAATACAGTAGTAGTCGTGCAATAACAAAAGTATGCTTCTATTTTTTGTTATCTTTTCTTTACGCATTACAAAGATGGCAGCCAGAAAGAATACGGTTTGTGTTTTTTGGTTATAGTTTTATATTTGGCTGCGCACCCTTGACCTTCAGCTATTTTCCCTCGAGAGCATTTCTCTGAGTTGTGCTAGTGGGCTACGTTCTTTTTTCCATTTCAACTCACCTTAAAGGCATCTGCGAGGATCTCCGCTCCTCGCTGATTGGTCCGTTTGGAGAGGCCAACGAAGAACTCCCGACCTGCAGGAGGAATCAGAGTGCAGGCAAACACACACGCTTAAAGTCTTTAATATCAAGCATACGGCGAATGTGTGGCTGGAGTATTTTACGCGTACCTGCGAGAAAAGTGGTCAGTTTGGTGGAGCACAAAAAGACAAAGACCTGAATGTCTGGCAGGGCTGCGGCCGCACACCGAGCTCAGCGACGGGCTCCTAATGGAGCTGCTACTGAGCCTTGACAAAATGAGCCGTCAGCCAGGGCCGTGCCAACAGGAAATGTTTCTAGCTCTGCCATGTGAAACCCATTTCAGCTGGGAGGAACGGTAGCACAGAGCCAGTGTCTAGAAACCCAATTAGATGTACTATGGTTTTTCCTAGTGGGCTGCACAGTGTAGAAAGCCCTGACCCACATTTTCATGCGACAGTAACGGAATGTACAGAAAAGACCACCGTGTTCTTGATTGTCAGCTTTAATAGTTTTACAATCTGACGACCGGGTAATAAAAGACACTCGGTGAAAGCCTGGACTCCTGCTCATCTGATTTGACCAGGAGAACGGTACACGACGTTTCTGTTACTGATTTCTATCTGTGGAAATTCTGCATACTGCACTGAGACACCAGGTCATGGAGGTCGCACAAAAGAATGTTTGTGCGGAGGATCCCAAAACACAGACACTAACTTACAGACACGCAACCGTCTGCATTCTTAGAAAAGCGTCTCTGAGCTACACTGTCTGCAATCTCACATCTTCCATATTTCATCCACTTCACATTTTATTTGATGTAATTTCTCCCCGAAACGTTATCATCACGTGAAGTTTCTTTTTATAAGGTCCGTTCTTGCTGCATCATTTGTTTGTTTGTTTTTTTGCTTTTCATTAAATGTTATTTTCAACCTTAGTCTCCTCTTTTTTTACGCCAAATATATTATTGAGATGTGTCTTGATTACAGGCGATCATTTGTGTGTCTTATGGTTGTATGGTCTGAATAAGATCTATAAGAAGACGACTTCAGGCCTCAGTGGGACAATGCTGTGTGAACCTTAGGGGAAGCTAAAGGAACACAGCGGTCAAGGTAACTACCTGTAAAAAGCACATCTCCTCCGTCCAGTGTGGCGTTCTCCTCAGTCATTTCCACAATGTTCAGATCCAGATCTTTCAAAGCTTCCTTCATTGCCTCTGTCTGGAAGAAACACAGACAAATAAACCTTTAGAATATTTATAAATGTGTTCAAGGCAGCATATTCAGTCTCATACAATATGATATGATCCAGTTTAACTACACACGTACAAACGAGTTAGTGCTAGTAGTATTTGAGGATTTTCACTGGATTTCTCTAGGTCACAACATCTAACTGATAATTCTAACTAAACAAAACCTCTGTGATGATGTCATATTATTGAGCCATGAAATCACATCATTATAGAGCAAAAGATGGTAAAACAAGCCAGAGCCTGTCGTACATGGATATGATGAAGGACCAGCACAACAGTGAGGTGAAAGGACGACGACGCAGATAACGTTAGCATATTTTAACTAATGCATTTATTAGACCGTAGGGAACAAGATGGAAAATCCACGTTTCTCCAGCCGGTCCTCTCTGCTGAACCTGAAACCTGAGCGAAGAACAGGGCTGTTTTTGGTCTGCTCTCCCGTCTGGCCGCCCAGTGTGATTTCACTGTGCCGTGCTTGGGGTCCCTGCGGGAATCGTTTCCAAGGTCAGTCGTGTTAGCGAGCCCATCAGTGTTTCCACAGGCCCTATCTCACTATGACCTCAGCCTGCTAACTGCGCCTTTTGGCAAACACAGCGTCTCTCCTCACTGGTAGAAAGTTGGACCATGAGGTCATCCAGGTGCACTGCCATGCACTCCCCAGATAATGCCCCTGCAGTATGTCCCCACGCAGGACACGCTATGAAGACGTTTTTACCGCTTTTTACTCAAATGTCTGTTTCTTTAACTGTGTGACCCACTGGCTCGCAACCACATGGCTCTTCTTCAGCCCATTCACTTTACAGTAGGATGATCCATCAAATGATCCAAATATTGTCCTCCTTGTTTCAGATCTCTGCTTTGGTTAACCAGGAGAAACACAACGTGCTTCCAACTGGGTTCAAAAATTCATTAGTGGTTTCTTAAAAGCTTTAACAGCAACCGTGTGCAGCACATTAAGTATAGGTAGCAGTTAATCTCTCTCATTTATGGTTCATGCCAAGCCAAAGCGCAGCCAAGACGCCCTCTGCTTTTTATTTAGCTTGGTTTGTTGAAATGTTGGGCGGCAAATAAAAGATTGAGTCACGTTTTGAGGATGAAAACAATCCAGATGGTCGATGAGAACGTCTACTTTTGATGTGTTCTGTTTTCTTGGCCTGTCATTTCTGGTATTCTTAGCTGTGCCATCACTGATTCGTCACATCTGAAGAGACTTCAGTCACATGAGTCAATTCGAAAATGTTTTCAGAAAATTGCTTTGTGGATGCTGGTGCCCATCAGAGGCCAGATCTGCACAACAAAGCTGAATAGCTTCATATTTTATCCCCAAAGACTGAGAGCTGATGTTTGATTGCTCAGGATGGATAACTGAGCCACTGTGTCAAACACATTATCCCCTGTTAACTCTCATTACTCTCATTTTAACTCGTCAGCTACAGCCTGGAGCCTTCACTATCACAATGGCTGTCTTCCTGGGAATCTTTGCCTCGGCTTTCTAGCATTTCCTCTTACATCACTAGTGCTGATCTGACCCAAGCGTGTTTCAACCCCCACACCATTTGAAATGTAATGGCCCACATCCATAGTGTCTGCTCTGTTCGCCGTGTTTGTGTGTGGTATAGTGCACTAATTTGTCTTTCCACAGGGAGGCAAGAAGTGCACCTGCTGGTTCTGAACGAGCAAAATGTGTACACATTGAAAGTAGATGAAAAACAAAGATGTGTCTCTGTATATAGAACGACAACAAAAAAGATAAAAGAGTGAATGAATTAGCACCAAGTAACTAGTAACTTTAGTTTCACAGGGGACGGACACCTATGCCGACCTACTGTACATTTGTCATTGGGTTGTTAATCTAATTGTGTCAGTAAACATGGAGGCCATAAAGCAGACATGGCCGCTGACACAGATACTGTGCGCTGTAAAGGAATGCACTTGTTGTACCTTTTCCTTTTCAGTTTCCACTGGATGTGGTGTTTCAACAGTTCTTGGCTGTATGTGATAAAGGATGGATTGACTGAGGCAGATGACACCCAGCTGCATGTAGCCATAAAGAAACATGACCAAAATGAAATCTCTCGATTCATCTGCACCTTGGCCTCCCTTCACAGGAGGATGACATATCAGAGATGTCAAAGACACAGATGAAGTATTAGACTCAGTAAATATGAAAAGGCAATTAGACACATGGACATTATAACATTACATCAAACGGTAACCAAACCGAACCTTTTCTGTTTGCCATATGTGCCGCACAGCCCGAAGTCACCGTTGTGTTACTCAAGGACTGAGAAATAGAAAACGTCTGTGTCAACAGTGTAAACAGCCTATTATACTTCTAACAGAGCCGACTCGGAATGTCATTGAAACTTCAGAGCAATTTCTTCTTCTTTAGTCATCATCAAGTGTCTAAATGATAACATGGTCGGTTCTTCTAAAGCTGGTGGCAGAGCATTCAGTCATAATTACTACAGTAATCAGGACCAAAAGCTCCGATGGGCTCGGCCTAATACTGAAGCGATTACTAGTCCTGAACTGCTAAATACCACCAGTGAAGCCAATTCTTCACAGGGTTCACACATAAAACTAGAATTTAGCACATGACCAGTTTCAGATGGTAACATTCATCACATTGATGCCTTTGTGCCTCTTCGCTCTTCTTTTCTGACACCTTTTCTTATCTTCTCCTCCTTCGCTCTTTTTCCTCTAGCTCCCACATTCCCTCTATTCTCTTTCGACCCCTGTGGCAGGGTCAAGAATGTTTCTGCGGAGGCTTCCCATGCAGAGTGCCCCATTATCTCTGAGTGTAAGGGACATCCAATACCTCACCCTGCCTGGGTGCCAACTCGCTCTGCCAGCACCTCCTTCTCTTCTCCCTCCAACCCTCGTCTCCACTCCTCTCTCCCGAGTGCTCGGCCAGGCGACATGCTGTTAGCCAGCACCCTGCTTTGAATGAAAAAGGCCTTTTAAAATTCATTAGGGGCTGAAGGCTCTGAAGGCCAGGCGGTCTGCTTGCCACATTCCTGCCGTTCCAGCACAGGACAGGGGAGACAGAGCAGAGAGAATAGCCTTTTATTTGGGCCTTTTTATGGACCCCTTCTCCCATCTCTCGCCCCTGGTACCCGTGGATATCGCATTCTGCTAAAGAGGACCATCAGTCTGATAGCGCACGGTGCATTTGGAAAGGGAATCGACTACACAACAATAGCATTCCTGCAGGTCATCCTAGCCTCCTCATACCAGGCAACAGAGTCCCACGCTCCACATAATGGGGGTACAGCATTCCTCTGAGCTTCACACGCACAAATAGAGTAATCTCTTTAAATGACCACACCACATTGATATATAGATTTCAGATAGTTGTCAGACATGGATCAACCACAGCGTTTTCATCTCAGGGTGCATTCTGCAACAAATGCCTGACCATTATCAAAACCGGTCAAAGGTTGCATTGAACTAATATGTGCTGAAACAAAGACGACTCTTTGCTGTACATCAGCTACACAGATGATGACTGTGACAGATATCAGAGGCCTTATGTGGAGCTACAGTAAGTTCAAAGAGCAGTACAGCACCGAAGGGGAATAATGACCACGTTTGAGGGCAATCGACCAAGTGGAATTTTAAATAAATGCACAGGCCCCATAAGCTCCAGTATGCTAGTAGGCGGATAAGGCTATCTTAAACTTTGGGTATGACGTCTTTGACTCAAGACAGAGAAAGGATTTCTTTAGTTTGCTTTGTTTTTAAATGGCTCAATTACAGTTTTATCAGAAGTTTACCTAAGTTTCAAGAGCTCTTTGAGAAACATTAGGATTTAACTATATCGCAAGCAGATTGGCAGACAAGACTATAGTTGGGTTCAAACGGCTCGTGGAAGAGTGCGGGTCTAGTCTAGACGACTCTCACAGAACAGCAATGACACAGGAATCACGTGAACAACATGCATGAAAAAACTGGGGCCAGTGTGATGCTGTCATGGTGGTCAAATGGCACATTCCTAAGGGCAACTGACTGCAAGCGTTTCCACTGTCACAGTCTGTTAACTAAAGTGAAAAAAGACAACAACTCATTTAGCAGCAGCCAAGGGAAAACAAACCCTCTGTGGCCTGTGCATTATCAAAACAAATCCATGGTGTATGTCGGAACATACCTGTGGTTCACCAAGTCATGACATCCCCTCCCTCTCTTGCACCCCGTTAGCTTTAAGATTACATAAATGTTGAGAAGTAGGTCAATGTGAAGGCGTGCACAGTTAACAGTAGCACATCTGAAGACCTTTGCACCGCATCGCCCACAACAATCTGGCAGGGCTGCCTCAGTCGAAGAGCTGTGTCGGCCAAACCCACGGCAACCCACCAGGGTTTCAGGGCTCTGAGGGGGAAACCGCCACACTGTAGTCCCGCGTGGACACAATGGTGGATAATAACAACTGGGCCAGAATAACACAAATCATTTGAAAAGAGACGGAGCAACACAGTAAAATAGCTCTGACGGTTAAATGGAGTGGGTAAGCTTAATAAAAGCCTATGGTTCGCTTGAAAGGCCATTTCAGAGAGGCGAGAAGGGCTGTGTTATGCAATTACACATAATAGTGTGGATGATTGCTTCCTGTTAGTGTCATTTAACTGAAATAAAGACTCGCCCTTCATTCGTTTTCTGTCAGTGTTTTAGTGGCATCTTATTAGTCATTCAGATTTTTTGACAGAAACCCAACTTGAAAGAGAACCAAAGTTACATGGCATCATGAATATTTTCATGAACCGGGGTCTAAATAAGAGTCTTATTTTAGACTCATTATACAGCCGACTCTCAGCAAAGCAACAGAGTAGTGAGCCAATTCTTGTTTAATCTAAGTTCAATTAGTAAAATAAAATGTAAAGCTACTCCTAAAACCCTCTTACACATGAGCTTTATAATTACAGAGGTTCATAGGAATGAGGCATATCTCACTTATAAGGTCTGTTACAGTTACAACACTGTGAAATCACTTGTTACCAAGAATAACAACCTGACACATTTCCGAACAGGAATAAATTGAGGTAATTAAAAGAAACCGTGAAGGACTTGTTACACTATAAGCAGGAAACATTAAAGTTTTCAGAGCAGGACTGGCTTCAGCAACATCCCACTGTAACACCTTGCTCATCACAATGTTTGCTCTCATCCAAAAACACCTCAGCAAAAATAAACAGAAACATGAGTCTGTTTGACAAGTTCAGATTCTGTCCCAGAGCAAATAAAGTGCTCAGTCCAATCAGCAGGGCTGTAAAGAATGTGACTGCTGCTTACCGCTCACTGCGATGGCTCCACAAATACCAGAACAGCTGCAGGCTAGAAATTGCTGGAAAGCAGGAGGACTGAGGCTGCTGGATGCTAATGGATGGGAGCCTCCACCGTGGGGATAACACAGGGGGCTTCGGTAAATACACCTTGGCACCGTCTCCAGCACATTTATTGGGTTTGACCCCCACAGACTGGACCTCTTTACCAAAACAGGCGGATAAGCCAATGAACGAACCTACAGCACCTCACGGAGGAACGCAGTTTATCCATGCCTGGCTAAACTGACCTCATAAAATCTGGTCGTATTGAGCCAGAATTACATTTACAAGGATGCAGGCTAAGACAAACAGCGTGCATTTTTTCCAGGTTGGGCTGCTCTATACCACTGTCAAGCGATCTCAATAAACTGTTTTTACAACCAATATTTCCTGTGCTGCGTGACACACGTAGGAAAAACTGAACGAGTCAAAAGATTTGATGAAGTACTGCGTGTGCTGGCTTAGTTAAAGGTCATTCCTGAGTTCCCCGAAATTCCAGCATGGTATAAAGCACCTCAGCTCTTCTGCGACTATTTGCATGACGTTACCATCCAAAGCAGTTAAAAAGACATCAAGCCTTATCAGTTAAAAGTCAGAATTGTTCAGTGTTGTCCGTGTTTGGGGGGGAAAGGCTGTGTGCCCTGTTTTCTTCCCGTTTTTCCTTGAGGGAAACCCAAGTGGGAAACCCTACTCAGCCTCACCTCTGCCCTAACTGGGCTGACAGACAGACGACCACCCACAGCTCCAGAGGGTGATGAGGTGATGAGTTCAAGGTGAGCATGTGCTACAGTTTAGGGATAAAGTGTTAGAGCAGGACTCCACACAGGACTGTACAGTGCTAGCACATTACGACACATCGACACGTCCAGGCACAGCGGTGTGATCCTTTATGGGGCTCGTAAGAACGCGCGGGCTGTCTGAAATGTATGGAACAACAACGACTGCAGCGTTTGACATTTGGAAACTCGACAGTGCTTCGGTGGGTGTCTGCCAGGGACGTTTTGTGGAAGTGCATATGGTCGACAACTGAGAACAGGAACTAAAAGTTGAATGGAAAGTGGAAAGCCAGACAACCGTCACTAGAAGTCATAACCTGTCAGGCTTTCTGAGTGCTGTGGTTAACCCAAGCTTATTATCCTTACAGAATCAAAACTTGGCACTGGCCTCACGAGTACCAAAGATGATTCAATTGAGATGATTTGACTAGGAATCCCATTTGTATTTGTTTTAGTTCCACGGGTTGGGGCCCCTGGAAAGCCAAAGTAAAAATACCCAGAGCTGCCTCACATTTAAACTGTTCCAACATTTGTGAGGCCCAAGGTGTGCGACAGAACAGAATGTACAACCAAACACACTCTTGGCTGGTCTGAATTTATGTGGCCCGGAAACGACCTCCCGTGGCCTTTTCCATGGGAGGAAAAAGATGTTTTTGTGGATCTTTGAGTGTGGTGCAGAGGAGATGGCGCAAAGCTACAGGAAAGCTCGAGAAAAGAGGTGGAGTGTTTGGGTGAGTCATGTTTAGAAAACGGTCTCTCTCTCGCCTTCCTTCCACACTGGGAGTCCTCTCAGTGTATGGTGCCTGTTATCTTGGAGGTGGGTGAAGCATGAAGTTTGGGAAGAGCTCAGTCAAGGAATCTGGGCATCACTTGACTTACTTAAGGTGTTTGACACAAGCCGTTTCCACCATGCTCTCCAGCAGTAGTGTTTTCTTCATGCTATTGGCATTTTAAACATCTGCAAAAAGCAAACTAGAATTTTTCAGGTAGTTTATATGGCCACCTTTTGAAGTCTTTCATAAGTGCAGGAGAAAAGATTTGCATTGATGTCTTTTCATATCTGCATTCTTTTCATTGCTAAGGTGTTCCAGTGGTTCCTCTATGCTCTGTCCAGGAAAGTGAAAAAAGAGCTGGAGACACAGCAAAACTAGCAGAAACAAAACACCATCATACAACACAGCTACGCCCATGCTTTCCAAAAAATGCACTGGACAGGGGAAAAAGTGGTGTTTGCCAGGCAAAGTACAGACTGACTGCCCGCTATGAGGGATTTCCCAAAACAGCCATCTGAAGTTAGGTGCATGGGAGGGGCTGGTATGGAAAAACAAAAAAGGGAACGTGCTTTAATCTTAAAAGGGGAAAAGAATAAAATGGGCCAAAAGGTTTCCCATAAATGTTAATGAAGGGCTTTCCCAGAAAGATTTTTTCCTCCTTTCAACATGAAACAAGGGGTCAGGTGCTAATGTTAACCAGCAGGGATGGAGACCCCGGTTTTTCGTTGTTTTTACAAAAAAAGCACAAAGCAGGGAGTTAACAATACAACAGGGATTTAACAGAGAGGTGTCGTGTGTTAGAGGAGTTCTGGATATAGTTTCATCGTTTGCTTATAGGTAGATGTCTCAAGTGTTGTTTCGGCTGCAATACATATGTAGAAATTCTAAATACTGCTTTGCCGTCCTTTGGTTGTTTATTGTGCAGTAAATGACGTGTTCTCTGCATAGTGCACTGCAGGGACACTGTTGATATCGGTACATACTGTGTGTTCTGCGACTCTGTGTGGGTGCGTTTGCTGATAAAATCTAGCTTCTGCCTGTCAAACCCATTGACGCTTGTAGGTCATAATTGCTTCAGATTCAGTATTTGTCCTAATCAGTACTTAATTCAGTAGTTACTTTAGGAGCAGGTGGGCACAACACAAGCCCCGGAAGCAGCCTCGGTGACCACACCACAGATTAGACACGACGTCTTCCTGCCACAGGCGAAAGGAAAAAAAACAACTATTTGTGTTGCAACAGAATAATCCATGATGAGTGTTTTGGGCATTACCACTTATTCTCTAACTGGGTGAAAGCTCTGTAAAATTGAGGGTCACTGCTTGTATAGTTCAAGGTTTATGGTTTCACAATTCATGCAACATAAACTATGTATTCCCCAATTAAGTAGACCAACAGTGAGACACTGCAGAGACACCCGATCTCATAAAATATTTATGATTTAATTTTATAAAAGCTAATAAAGAAAGTTCAGCTCAATGTTGTGTAGGCTACGCGCCAGTCTGGCCTAGATGACCGATGCGTGTGCAACTAATCCAGACCCTCACAGCCAGCTTCTGCCTTGCTGACGCTCTTTGAAGCCCTGCGTGTAAGCCGTGGGTGTCTGAGAGGACCACGTCCATTCCCTCCCTACCTCGTGCCACCGAGGTGAAACATTAAACATGCACCACCCTCCCTGCTTGTCTGGTCGACGGGACATCTCGCCTTTCAGGGAATAACCCAAGTAGGTTTCATAATGAATAAAATACACAAGAAACCCTCAAGTCTGATGATTTTTCAAAGGTAAAAAAAAACAATGAAAAGCCTCATTCATCAAGACTCAGCATCAAGCGTGAACCTGCTAAGTTTTAGTGATGTGAAGTTCTGCTGTATTGCACTTTTTACTTTGGGAGTGCAGACATTCCTTAGACTCGTATTTCAGTTTTCAAACTGGAAGTCTAGACTCAAATAATGTGACTTTGATAATAATCCTTCTACTGAGTATTTCTACTGGAATGTGAAGTCCCACTTGTGGACCCGCCAGGTGCAAGGATGGATGGATTTGTTTTTGGGAACAAAAATCCTTTCTGTGTTGTCTCCTTTTCTTATAGTTCCTCGACGTGACACCTGGTGAAAACCTTTTAATGGCAGAAACCTCTAGCAGGACCAGGTTCGGATTGGGGGGCATCTGCCTCAACCAGCTGTAGTTAGGGAATCGAGAGACAAAACACCAAGCGACAAGAATGGCCATGACCATGTACCACGTCATGTACTTGAGATGTGCACATCAGATTTAAGTATTAGATTAGTAGAGTCCTGGCATCTGCTATAGGTGAATCTGAGCGAAGACTCTATAAAGGCAAAGAAGCGTGTCAGTGGCTCCTCCCTCCTTCGTTTTACCGTTATAGACACGGATCAAATGTCCCCCTCCCCCTCCAATCTGATAACGTATAGCACTGTTCAGAACCTCGCCATTCTTTGCATTCTCAGGATTGTGGACGGTGTGACCTCATTGGGCGAGCGAAGCCGAGAGGAAAACAGCCTCCGGCCGAACCTTTGCTTCAACACGAAACTCTAAGCTAACAAAAAATTTGACTGTGAGCCACTAGTGAGTGAAAACAACACGCTTTTCCTGAACGTGCTCCGTTTTCACTTAGGTGTCCAGATACTTCTGCAGGTGCACATGCCAGATGGTTCAAACCTGACCTATTTTAGATGTTTATGTGTACTGCATGCATGCACAGACGTGTGCACACACTCATGAAACAATCACGAACCTCCTGCCAAACACGCATCCTTTGAAACTGCAAAGTAAGCAACAAACAGCACACAACACCGCACTGCAACAACCAATCTTCTAACACGACCGTGTTAATCAAGCGATAAAGCTCAAGGTTTGAACTTTTCACTTTGCTCTCATTCATTCATGCACCTTGACAGAAGGTGAAGATGTGCCAAGAACTTCTGCTTTGTTTTTCAAACACCACATGCACTTGTCATGTTTCCCCCCCACAGTAAATTTGTGTCTCCTTCCACAAGCCCCTTTAATTCTTCCTCACCTTGCAGCAGAATAACACCGATGGCCTGACCCCCTGCCTGTTTCATGTAGTCTCTCAGTACGCCCCAAGCTACTGGAAAAGACTTTGATGCTGTTGATCTTTTGCACCACTGCCACGCAGACAACCAGACCTCGAGGAATAAGACTTCGTTTTGACAGGCTTGTGCAAGAAAGGCAGCATAAAAAGTGATTTGCCTCAATGAGCAATGAATTAATTGTCTCTTTGTTTCAAGTTTGAAATCATCAAATATAAAATAGCATTTAACACAACTAGCGCTGGAGTTGTTGAGAAATGCCAGGAGACGCTAACATCTCAAAGCATCTGAGAACATTTGAGGAAACCAAGGAGCAGAAGAAACGTGGTGGCAGTTGTGCTTGTCGTAATTGTATATTAGCAATTATATGGCTCTCTGCCTTATGGAATGTTCTTGGAATACAGAGAAAGGTGATCTAATAGGTTTGCTAATGTGTGTCCCTGTGTGTGCATGCATGTGTTTGTGCAAGTGAGTCTGTGTGCCTGTCAGTGGAGCACGTAATCACTAGCTGGTGAATTTAAAAGTAGAGAAGGGGACATTGTGGGATAGCTGTGGTGCGAGTCGCCATGTCGAACGAGGTTTAGTCAATGGCCACAGGCGGTCGCGATTAAGTACTGGACATAGCTGACTCATAGGCTGACTCAGACGAATTCACAATACCGAAAACGTGCAAAAGGGTCGCAAGCGGCAAAACTACGTGTAAAATAAAAGGTCACGCCGATGCAAACGTGCAACATACACACAGACACGTGGACGAACCACAGCTCAGTGATCATCAGCACATCGCAAAAGACTGGAAACTGTTTATGCTCGTGACCAAGCTCTGAAAACATTCATTTTGTCAGGCCCTGCTGAATCATTTACCAAAGCTAAGGTGGAAAAATATATATAAGCATGGAGTCTGGCTTTACGTAATGCCAGCAGTCAGTCAGTCAGAACCACGGGATGCATACAGGGAAGCAGAAAAAACAAACACTCAAGGATGTCCTTTCAGCATTCTTGATGTTTTTCCCAGCCGCAAATGCTGAAGTTCGCCACGATACGCTGCAAAACAGATTCACTCAAAACCGACCTGTGGTTCTACCTTATAAGGGGCTGGATGCTTTGGGCCTTTTGGTTGTGTGCATATGTGCATACGAACAGTTCGAACACAGCTGACCGAGCTGAATTTCGGAGGCAATATTTCGCCCAGCTGGTGAGTCTTTGTTATCATCCAGAGATGGTGCCTCTGGCAGAGTCTGCTGTGGTTTAGGGAAGCTTAAAGCAGATGAGGAGAAAATTCCACGGTTAGCACTGGTTCCATTCCACCGGTCCATGCCAACGACGCACACACGCACACAAACACAGAAAACCTCCTGGTGGTAGGTCTGAACTGGAACATTGCTGGAATTCTAGGAGCCGCTGATCCAAAGCCTCCCTCCCTCTGCAGCTCTTGAAGATTCTGCACCATTAAGGCTAATGTATACTGCAGTCTGCTCCACTGCCGCTGCAGCATACCAGACATTGTAACTCTGATCATTGTTATTAACCAGCGACACGCTGGGTGTTTGGCAGGTGGATTTAAGTGCCTGTCTTGCTGAACCGCCGTCAAACAGTTTGAGGATTTTTGGTTTTTTAGGTGCAGCTTTGTGGATTTAGATACTAACCAAGGTATCTGTTGCATTTCAATGAAGCAGGTTAAACTGGCAAAAGCATATGATCAATAACTCATCTGATATGAATATGGTCTTGAGTATCTCACTGTTCATAAGCTCTGGCCACAGTGACTTGATAAGATGAACACTCTGCACATTTCTCAACGCATCTTCCTGTCTGGAACCTTATTTGCTTGCTTATTAAGTTCCCTAGATCTGAATAAACATGACGCGTCAACAAGCTCCCCAAACTGTGCTCATTACAGCAAGCGTGTAGAGGCAAAGCATACGGATGGTGCAGTCAAACATCTCTCTGCCAATAAAGAAAGCAAACACACCATCCCCCCATTCAACTATTGATAATTATTGTGCAATCGTGATAATTTCCCCCGTCAAAGTTCAGTGAAGGTCTCACTTCCTGTTGGAAGGACAGAAATAGTGCAGTTGCAGAGGCAAAGCCGAAGCCCTCACACTGGAGGTGAAGAGGACATTTGCATCACTTCACTGTGTCAGCACGACAGCACGTGCTGACATATGTAGTCATGCATGCACACAATCAGACAAGCATGCACACGCAGTCAGGCTGCAGTCCTAAACTGTTTAATCAACAGCTGCGCATACTAGTGTGCTGACTTCATACCCATGTGAAGAGTAACACCCCACCTAGGAGTCAAAGTTCATGGCTGTGCATGATGATAAATACTTTGGCGAATGCTAAACAAAGGCCATTCGTTTAGGGTCCCAGCTATGTTTAGTGCCCTGCTCACAGCATGTGGTCATTGATCTAAAGCAGCACCATTCATGGTGTTAAACACTCAACCTCTCTGTGCTGCCGCGTCAGAAATCATTCCAAGAGGCAAAGTTGCTGTCGGTCACTCATTTCAACAGCTGATGCAGAAATCAGAAAATTGCAATGGCCACAACAAACAGTTTAAGGTCACATGAAACAACAACACACACACAAAAACAAGGAAATCCAGCCCGTTAGGGATTAACGTCACATACGTCACAACTTGAAATTTGAAAGCAGGCTGAATTAAGCAATCAGACGTTAGGATCACATGCCAAGAGAAAGACAAGTTACAACATCAGAAGGCACATTTCAAATAAAAATAATCCCTGCACCTGGCAACCTGTGTAAGCTGACGAGGAGCCTACAGTTGACTCCTGAGACCTTTGGGAACGTTGGGTGGACAATGTCCTGAGAGGCACAGGTTGGAAAACATTCCTTCATGAGTAGAACTTTAGGTCACTTTAAAAAAGTTTAAGGCTGATAATACAACTGAAAGACAGGACTCCCCCAGGAAAGCATTAAGGAAGACAGACCAACTGTGCAAACGCTCTCTCTGGACAACCAGTGAGTGAAATACCTTCCATCAAAGATACATTTGGCATTTTCTTGCCCCATTGTTATTTATTGCTCCTGCGCCGTTCGGTGCACATCTCAGTGATACTAGGATAAACGATGCTATGCTCAGTTCAGGCCATGCTTTGTTTCTGTGACGAATTGCGACTCTGCTGGTTCAGATCCACGTATTCCATCAGCGTCTCCACAGACATCAGTTGCATCATTTAGTACATTACAAAATGAGAAAGTGCAACTAAATCAAATGATGTAACTTTACTGGGAAAGGCTTTCAAACAAATAACAGCTTGGAAGTTGACCAATTTGCAACTATAACAAAGGAGAAGTTTTTCTCACTGTGGGTGACAGAGTTGGTTTTCTCCAGTCAAAATGGCCTCCAGAAGAATTCCTGCTCTTATAAGATCTGGAAACCAGAATCAAATGTTCTGATGCGTCAAGCAGGAAAATAGTCAGACAGAAACAATCTATTCGTGCATCATTGCTAAACCTTTCCAAATCCCTTAAACTTTGTTATGATTTCTGGCCGAGTCGTTTTAAGAGTTTTCCTTAGGAGGCCAAAGGCTCTCATGTTGTTATCACCCAATGATGTCATATACCCAATCTGTGAGGATTACGCAGATGGTCGGAGAGATGAACGGAGTGTTAGCTGAAGGAAACTGTGGATTCCTCTGAGAAACTATGGCAAGAATGACGAGGAATTTGGCTCCACGTTAATCCTTTCCTCATTACCGAGGAGCTTTGGCTCAGCACCAAATTGTTCCATTGTAATCGCTGAGGCTTGTGGTCGCAGGTCCTCCAACGAAAGCAAATTCTTCTTGTAAGCAGCAGGAAATAAACAAAAAGGAAAAATCGGACACAATAGAAGGGAGCGCACGCAGAACGCTGCCCCGTCTCAGAACAAACACTTCCATTAGTCACTGTCCTTGACTGGGAATCAAAACAGAGGTGGGAAAACGTATGCTTTCATTTTTGTGATTCCACTTCACTTACGTATCAACTTCAATAAGCAACAACACAAAGTAACTGTAACAATTCCTAAGGACAAAAGTACAGTTGATGACTAAGGAAGTAATGAAATATGGGACTGTATGACAAACACTAAGACATTTGGAAAGCACACATAGTTAACATTCCTGGTGTTTTATTTCAGTACACAGCAGCTGTCATTAAATAGCTGGTAATAAAGTCATTCTGTCCTTTTCCTGCCAGCTCCATAAATGGCCACTTTCTGCTTTTCAAATGTTCACCCTCACTGCTGGATTTTGAACTGATTAGCTGATCAGAGTCAGAACTAATTTGAAAGCTCTGCCATTAAGGTGTTACACTAATGGATAATAATGAAAATAACTTTTTGTATTTTATCCACGCGACACACTTTCACTAAGTTGTACATCAGTTCATCTTAAAAGATGAATTGTGCAATAGGTGCTAATTAGTGTGTTTCAAAGACTTGCAAACCAAAAATGGTTTGAAAGCACCAACTTAATGACTCACAAAACAACAGGTGTATTTTCAGTCTCTTCGATGAAGCCAGTGATACAACACTGAGTCATGATCCATACCCACAGCAGGGCCTTACATGGTCTGCCCCTTCCTTTCTGTCCCTGCGAGTGGAGCTGACTGTTGCTGAGCAGGTGACGGCCAAGACTTCCACTTATTCCTAAGGAGGCTTTGATGCCGCGTCGCCTTGACACGGACACTGCTGTGACTCGCAGGCATGACTTGCCACGTATTTGCACGGTTATGCGCCATGTGTTTGACACGTTCACCGATGATTTACCACAACATTGACCGCCTTAAATGCAAAACTCTGGTGGGTATTTCATAGTAAATGGTAAATGGTCTGCACTTGTACAGCGCTTTTCTACCTACTGGTACTCAAAGCGCTTTGACACTGTGTCTCATTGGCCCATTTGTGCACACAAACACACACATTCACAAACCAGCGGCAGAGCTGACACACTGGAGGCAGCTTGGGGTTCGAACCACCGATCCTACGATCTGTGGGTGACAGCTCTACCTCTGAACAACTGCCGCCCATTTTACATTTTGAAAACTCATACCTTTCGTGTGACATACACACATATCAGGAAGAACCGCCTGCATTTCATCACAGCGGACAGCTGTGAGTGCAAATGCGAATAAAAAAAATACGGAGCTGTGGCGAATTCCTTGAAACCGTCAAGCTGTCGCAGAGAAAGCTTTCACCTTGTGATGATTGATGTTTGCTGAGAGAAGTACTGAAGAATCATGTAGTGCCTCAGACTGCGGCCGACAAACTGCAGCGACCGT
This sequence comes from Macropodus opercularis, assembly GCA_030770545.1. Lineage (NCBI taxonomy): Eukaryota > Metazoa > Chordata > Actinopteri > Anabantiformes > Osphronemidae > Macropodus > Macropodus opercularis. The sequence continues at coordinate 8,467,033 of CM061092.1, forward strand.
TTTATTCCATATTAAGATGCACCCTGCCTATGTGTGGTTTTACAGGTTCCAAGATTCACATCGGTAATAAGTTAAGAATCAATACTGATCAGACTGAATGTTAACAAGGGACGGACAGCCTGCTCCCCCACAGGTGTTCTCGCATGGTAACGTACTGTATAACCCCACTGCATGTCTCTGGACACCCCCACAGAGAACATGGGCCACTGCAGGACCCCATCCCAGACGCTTGATGTGAGGACACAGTGTTCACCATCTTTACAAACATTCTTCTTCGATGCAGTCATTTTGGCAGCACAGGACACAAACCAAGCTTCTGAAGACCAACATGTACTGCACTACGGTCACATAAAACAAACAGCAATGATGTCTCCTCAGCTGGTTTACTGCTACTGTGGCCACTAAGAATTGTAATTATATTACGTAATAAAATTGCTTAGAACACATATAGCAGACATTTCTATAAACACTGCTCAACGTGACTGCACCAAATAATATTTTCTTCTGTGTTATGATGGACAGAAACTGCACCAAATGTGTTACAAATTCATTTCTCTGCATCAAACGTTTGCAGTCTCACTTTGTTCCAACAAACATAGTATGAAGGTTTTTTCCCCACTGCGTGATTATGTAACATAGGGAACAGTGTAACTGAAACCGTGCTTGAGTCTATAATGTGAAATTGTGCATTTAATTGTAGTTTATGATTTCTGCGCTTTGTCCAAATTTCCCACTGGTGGGCAAATGATTTCCATGTGTATGACCTAATGAAATGACACCAAATGTCGCATAAGGCATAAAATATAATCTAAAACGAATCAACAACACAAAGATCAAACAGAGACGCAGCCACATGTTGATCTTCCTGGACTGTTCCACTGCTGGAATATAATTAGAAACGTTTTTTTTTCTAGATGGCGGACGCGTAAAACAAAAACACGTCTTTCAAACCGAAGGTGTCATTTACTTTCTGTAAACCTTGAATATAATCATATAAGAGCAGACGTGCTGTCAGAGGATCGGTATGTGAAATGGAGCACAGTGGGAACGTCTCACAGGCTCCCAGTGTGTGCGTGTTACAGTCCTCAGGTCTGGCACAGGACAGGTGTGCTGCTGGGATACAACATGACCGGCCAGTCACATGCAGGTAGAAAAGAGAACAACCGTCAATCACGAGTGACTCTCATGCCAATTACTCGCACACAAAGAGCGGACGCAGCAACACAAAGCCAGTGTATTTTTGGAGGGCAATGCTGTTTTTCCAGGCATGTTTCTGTCATTATCATTCCTGAAGTAGCTCATGTTTGAAGTCAGCGGGCCGTACAACAGCATAGCACTCGCTCTGCACCGAGAGGGACGGCTACAAAGAGGTGATGGGGAAAGCAGGTGCTGTGATGGAGGCTATGTAAGAGCCAGAGTTGGGGGGAGAAAGAGGCTGACAGCAACAAAGAGGAGGGGGCCGAGACGACGACACCGACGGCTCTCTGACCTTCTTTCTCTGACTGGACACCCGGCTCCATCTGATTAGTTTTCATTTCCACTTCCCTCGCTGTCTGATCGGGCAGTTTAGTCTATCACATGCCTGCTCTGTAAATCCATCTGTCTGTGGGGCTGTGTTTATGTCTCAGAGAGCAGTGGAGACAAAAACAGGGAAGTTGAGCTTCGTACTAAGACGCAATTAAGCTGAAGCCTTACTGTAATTTGTCTTCACATATTATTACTTCATATATAGCTTTTTATTAGTATTGTAAGATGCTTATAGGCCTTATCGTTATTGTTCTGGCATTCATTTGTATTAATGATAAGATTCATGAACGAGAGGATGGTCTGGAAATAAGTAGGTAAGATGGTCAGTAACTTAAGTTTAAACACTTTGAAAGCTGCATGGCTGTGTTTTCATGCATTATTTTAGTACTTTATAAATCACAAGCAAGTTATTTTTCACTGCAGAATATTTTATTGGTCTTTGTTTTCCACAATTCTAGAGTATGAAGTAATTTATAAATGTGTGTAAATAGTATATATGGCCTGAGCTTCGCTCTAAACTATTTAGCTTTAACTAATCACATGTAGGCAGAGGAGGAAGCAGACTAGCTGAGGATGGGGTATCTGACCTGCCCTGTCTGTGGAGGAAGCCAATTCGGGGCTGATGTCATCTTCCTCCCAGACAGTAGCCAAAGGAACGCAGCACGACTGGAGGCGGGGAGAGATTGGAAGCTGGGGAGAAGCTGATGTGGGCGGTCGGGTCATTAAGCAGGTCAGAGGGAAAAGATTGATGTTACCTTATAGCTTGGGGGTAAACGACTTCTGCACCAGGAGAAGGACTATTTAAAATGCATTTAAGTGAGAGACTGTGAGGGTGATGTAAGGCTGCTCTAGGTTCACAGCTCAGATAATGCTGTTTTACATAGATGTTATTACTAAGAACAAAAGACACACTATTTAAGGCCAGACAAATTTAAAACACATGCTCTTATGAAGGAAACTGCAGCGGTTAAAGACATAATCACTTTGTGTTTTTCTCTCTAATTCTCAGCAGTTGCAAAGGATGTCGTCTATTAACGCCCCGGTAAATAAGAGGATCGTTTACAGTCTGAGTGCTGCAACCTCTATTATGGTAAATGTCACAAAAAGCAGGCTCACATTAGTATTCGCTCAAGCAGCTCCTTCAGTGGCGTGAATGACATTCACCTCAACAACGACAACATCTCGCTCTCCTCGCTCCTTTGAGCGAAGTTGCGAATGACGAGAAGAAGTCACATTGGGGGGTTAATTATGTCGCGATGAAAGCAACCTTGGCACGTGGCGAACTCCTCTGAGGCCTGAGGTACGAACAATGGAGGAGCACTGAGGAACATGTAACGTTATCTTCAAAATCCACAGACAGTTTAAAGAAGGAGGCCTATCTCCAGACAAAAGCAAGCACACGTCTGAGCCCAAGGTAATTGCCCAAGTCTGGACAGAGTTTATTGGTAGAATTTTCGTTATTTAAATCTCGTTTCGTTTCACTGTTCCCTTGACGATTATTGCATGTGAGCGTCTCCCTTGTAAAGCATTAAGCTGCTGATGACGTGTGCCCTCGACACCTCTGGGCAGATGTGCTCGTCTGTAACAGGTGCACGTGGCAAACCAGAGATCAGATAAATCGCTGGTCGTGTTTACAGAGTCACTGCTGTGAAAAACGTGTTCACTTGTGCACAAAGCTAAGAGCAGTCACAGCTGACCGGACATGCCTGGTTAAAAAAGGTTAATCAATAGCATCCCAGAGCAGAGGCACGATGGGCAGGAGCTGCGCTGTCTAGGCCTGGACGCGGCTCTCAGCCAAGCAAAAGCTGACATTTGTTCACTGGTGCTTGCTGGGACTGCATCTACCGGCTTGTATGAGGTGGTTGTTGTGTTCCTGGACTTTTGCTCTTCAGTTTGTTTTTGTATTTAATGGTGTGTATGTGTATCTGTCTGGATCTGGGTGCGTTTGTGTATTTATGTGTTAAAGGCTTTGTGTGTCTGCGAGTGTTTGGGTGGGATAGAGGCTCGGACTGGGAGGTCTCACCCACACAGAGAAAAGAACTTGTGGACTCAGGTTTGGCATCTTGGACGTACTTCCTTACTTACAGGCTGCAGCAGACATTTTTGAGCCTGACGCTGAGAAGCCAAACCAATCACAGACAACTGCACCACCCACCAGTCATAATTCAGAAATGTTTGTATGTTTTGTCTGCACCTTCATGATATAGCTATAACAGGGAACAATGCTGTGGGTATACAGTAAAAGACAAAGGTAAACAATTTACATGTACATTAACTATATTTTATCAGGGATTTAATGACAATTTGACACTGAAGAGAAGCCTGTTCTAATATAATCTACAGTACAAACATACTAAAGATGATGCAGATATTCTCAAAGTGTGATTCTGAAACCGACTGAGCCATGAAGCTCAGTGTGTTCTTACCTGCCTCCATGAACTGTGCCACAGCTGCTCCAGCTGCTGACAGTGTTGGACTATGAGCCAAACCACCAGACCAAACTGCAATAACTAACTCTGTTGTGCTCAGTGCACTGGAATGCACCTGTGATTCCCTGACCGCTCTCCCACTGAGCCCCCCAAGGTAGAAAACACCTGATCTTTACTGCACGTGTCCTTATTTGTGAAGCACTTCCTCTGCCTAGAGATCCTGAAGGACTCGTGGTTGAAACACACTTATCTCTGCGCTATTGAGTTAATGTTCTATTTCTGAAGCTTCTGCTGCCGAGTGAACCTCTTATCGCCGTCTGTCCACATTATCCCTGGCAAACAGGACCTGAAACATGACCTGCACACTCCTCTCCATCACTTGTTCTCCCTGGAGACATGCTTCACCAGATAAAGTGATGGATAGTTTCAGACAAGCACTTGTAAGTAGATTTGCTCAGTGTTCCAGCTCACGTGGATTGATTACGTAGCCGAGCTAAACGTTACTCAGGACTGAGTGCAACCGATACCATAAGTCAGAAATGGGCTCTTCGCCAACAGTTTTCAGTTAACGAGCACATATTTCTTTAAAATTAAACAAAAGTTACCTTACACTTGTAATTTATTTAACCCAATGCAGAGAAATGGGAAAGGACTACCAGTCTCAGAAGAGCACAACAGGCCTAATTGAGTCTGGTGAGACTAGTATGTTGCCTCTGGCTGGGTCGTCACCACCTTTGAGGTGATTAATAAATCCTGAGTCACAGAAGGCATCTGACAGTGAGTGTGGTATTACTCCACACATCTCCAGACCACAGTGGTTGGTCTGTCACCGGACCAAATGAAACACACTGGAGTGATGATCAAGCTAATTCATCAATTAGCTGACTGAGTGAATTAATCAACAGTATAATCCTTATTTGTATTCCTGGATTCAGTTGCTGTTGTTGATATAAGTGCGTGACCTGCAAAGTAGATAACGGGCAAATAAAGCTTCCTGGAGCGTTAATGTGCTGATTCAGTCTGAGCCGCTGATATAAACCTTCCTCGCTGGCCAGTGTGACTCCAGTTCATCAGTCTGCGTCCTGACCCCGCAGCCCCTGACCTGTGAGCACCTGCCAAGAGTTCCAGAGAAGCGGTCCAGCAATTTACCCCATGCAGCGCTTTTATTATTAACGTGAACTTATGACAAAGACACAACGGCATGCATAGCTAAACGCACACAGGGTTGCTTTGCTCTGTTCAAACAACTGCCGCACGTGTGTGTACATCATTAGTAATTAATAGGTTTGTAAAACGTACACGCTCGCTGTGCATGCACACACGTGTCAGTCTTTTCTAAACTTTCTAAGTTTCCGGAAGTCTGTCGGAGCCTCCCACTGCTCTGGGCCCCAGCAGATGAGTTCTTATTGTGGGTTCAGAGCCCCAGAGCAATTAGATGAGTTTATGGTAAGCGCTACGAAGCGGAGAAGCTTGTCATTCTGTCAGAGCTGATTTCCCCTTCACTCTACACGATGACCCCTCTGGGCGGCACAAGCAAATAGAAAAAACTGTGAAGTTGAGGAAGGTTTTTGAAACCGGCACTTCTTACTACTTCTTACTGTATTTTGTTGCTATGCAGTCTGAGCCCAGGCATGTAAATGTATTTGATGACGTGCAGCCTCAATTGTTTTCATCCAGTAAAATGCAGGATGAGGAGGTAAAGCTTCTCCTCTAATGAGGTAATGGTAACACTATGTAGTTTTACTAGTTATACGTACAGTGAATACAACATCCACAATAGGAGTCTACAACCTGTCATCTTCACTAAGCTGCAATGCCCCTCGTCACATGTGGGGAATCGTCTGCATTCATAGGCTGTTTAAACATCGCAACTTCAAAAGATGCTGCACCCACAGAACCGAGACTGGATCAAACAACGGTGAGACATCCAGCTGCAGCATGATGCAGGAATGAAAGTCTTTCCACACTAAAGAGTAAAACCACATTATAAACAGTGAAAGCGCTTCCATAGAATTCCCTACACGAACAAAGAAAAAAAAACCTCCCAAAAGCGTTTCCCAACACTCTTGATGTATTTTTTCCAAGTGCTGTGCCAACGAAATATTTCATCTGCTTCTACCTCAGAGGCCCGTGTATCCTCTTTGGACGAGATTCACCTCTTTAGCAGAGCGTTTGCTGGAAAACTAAATAAACACAGTTACACAATAGAAAGGGGGGGTTATGTAACACACACCGGTCATACTGTGGCGCGAGCATAACAATTACACGGCCCTGAACTTCAACACCCCCACCCATCAACGCATGCATGCGTAAACACACAGACTGGATATTCAACAACCACCTGCTATGTTACATGTACATGTCGTGGTTTTTTCTTGTGCAGGGATTTATGACGCATCCCTGAGGTAAAGATCCAGAGACTCCACTCAACAAAGATAATGATATTAGAGTTTAAAATGTAAATGTAAAGTGACAAGTGTGGTTTTTAAAGAGTCCCAGAGTTAATTTACAAAGACGAACATGTGGAATTACACTTGACTGCTTCCAGCCCTGTTCCTACACGTACTGGAGATAGAAGTGATACAGATGATACAATTTACATTTCCAGTAATAAACCAAAAGTGCATAACACGAACGTCAAGATCCATGATGTTCAATGCACAGTTGACAGAAACAGAAACATTTAAGAAGCTCTAACCAGAGTAATATTTAATATGAATCATTTCATTCGCTGAATCTTTGGACTCTTGGCCTGATTGTTTGCCCGCTGGCCCATTTCTGCTGGCTCTGCATGTCCTCTGTGCGTGACTGAGGTGGAGGAGAACCGTGTGTTTTCAGCATGACCTTTGGCGTGAGAACAGACTGAGAGCGGACATCACACCACACTGTGACAGCCAAAGCAGACAGGCCAGACAATGCACACCTCCCCGGCCCAGCCCCGATACCTGCCCAGCCACGCCGGGCATCTCACAGCTTCCCATGCACACGCAAACCCTTGACCGGCACGCACAAAAACACACAGTGGTGCAGTTTAGATTCATTTAAAACATATGCGAGACTGAAATGGGATCATGGTGATGTCAAAGGCTTTGTCCTCCACAGACGGCTGTGATCAGGTGTAAACCATAAGGAGTTTTTTTTTAGCTGACTTCTTCTTCTTCACTCTGCTTGTACATTACATAAATACAGCAAAACATTAAACGTGTTGGTAATATCGGCTGCGTGATGTCAGCTGCGCATGCATGCGAGCGCTGTCCCTGTGAAACTCCTCACCGAACATTGTGACACCCAGTCGACACATACCGTTTCCTGACTCACCGTCATGTGGAAACTAGACACCTGAGTCTCGCCTCCTGTGCCTGAGAACTCACACGATGTTTGTGTGAATGGAGGCGCGATAAACACATGCTTAGGATGAATCCCTGCAGATCAACCCAGGGAGTTAAAGGGCAGGTGCGCCAACTTTATACCAGCCTTTTACAGGCCGTGGGGAAGAAAATGAGTGGGAGGCCCAATTTTGTACAGGTTCAAAGCTGAGCATCCAATTGCACAACTACAGAGACTAAAATCACAACAATCGAAGCTGAAAGAAGAAAACATACTAGTTTACTGCATAGTTTTATATCACTATGAATGATTGGCTCAGCACTGACCCACTGTAGCAACAAGAAAGACTGATGAGCAGGTCTTTCCAATGTTCATTTAGAGGCTGTAGTATTTGTTCCATGGTTTGATGGATATGCAAAAATAAAGAAAAAGACGTGACGCACGCAAGAAAAAACTAAAAAGCAAGAGACAAATCACTTCATGTTCACGTGTGAAAAAATCTGGCATAGGTAGCATTTAGGCAGATTTTCCTTTTCAACACCCACCACTACAGCGATGCAGAAAACATGAGAGAGCCTTGCTTTAGCTTGTCCTCCCAGGACGCCGTCCAACAATGAGACGTGAAATCAATATGACCGAGGGTGTAACTGCTGCTTAGGCAGATAGGGCTGAAACGCAGGTACATCTGCAGCCGCAGCTTCTCAACGTGTTGTCATTAGCGCACATTCACACACAACCACTGCTCCGGCTCCTCCGCGCCCAAACCAGATACCGGGTCCAGATTCTAGAGGTGTCGCTGTGCGTCACGGGTCTGATTCGCACTGGCTTCATCTTGACACGTAAATACAAAACCCAACTCCTCAAAGTAATGTGAGGCGAAGGGGTGAAGGGTTTCTAATATGATCAGTGTCTGGAAGGCAGCTCGCTCAGAAAGAACCCAACTGGAACTGACATGTGGAACCCAAAGTTACAGTAGATCACAGAGGAATTTCAGAAAAAAAGCACCATAAAGAACGTTGTAGTCCCTAAACTTCTTTTTGTGTCGTGTTTCCCTCGTTATTGCCATTATGGTAACAAACACGACCACTGCTGAGCATTTCATCGCTTACTTCACTCTTGATTTAAGTCCCAGGTTGTGAGAGGCGCTGCTCTGTTTCACACTGAAAAATGCTGCCAAAACCAAAACGGCATCATCCGTGTTCCTTCAACATGGCACCGAGCTTCGTCTACAACCGCCTGAACGTGTACGGAGTCAGATTATTTCAACGTGAGCTCAGAGGAAAGTGGTCTCATGGTGGGAACCTTTGATGCGCGGAGAAAAAACACCCATCAACCCGGTACTTGAGAATTACAAGCAGGGTATTTCGACAGGCTCACACTTGTACTCGCACACTGAGGAAATGCAATATTTCCATATTCATCATTTCCGTTCATTCATTGCCAGCTTACGCCTACAGTACAACCATCTTCTTTAAACAGCCAAGAACGTGTAGACTGAAAGAAGCATGCAACCAGACTCACAGCAGGTGCATCACGTCCCCCAACAGAGAACCATCTAAGGCCTCAGACACAACTCGTCTCCCATTTATCATGCTGCCCTTTCATCTATGCCCAGGAAGATCAAGACCACTTAACGACCCTGTAACGGTCGGAGGAGGAGTCGCGGTAGTTCAGAGTTTACTCTCCACCTGCAGGCCTTTGTTCTCACAACGAGCCCGTTCTTTGCAGGTGCGGAGTGAAACCCAACTGGAGGACAAACCTGTCTCTACCAACTTTGCTCGGGCTGAAGAAGCCACCTGGATAGATGGAGAAACGCTTCTACTGAAAAAGAAGTTCAGTTACCACGACGTTCAGACAACTAGATTCGTTTTCTAGTCTTAGGCCCTGACATGAAATACGAGCATTTAACCAAAACTGTTTGCTGAGATGTATCTCAGCCTTGACTGATGTCTTTTGTATTTACATAATTTAGCAAAATGAAGCAGAAGCAACCAAGCAACGTTTGGCTTGGTTAAATAAAGGCCACATTTAATATGCTGTGCTGTGCTGCACTCAGGAACTTAGCACTAAACTAAATGAATAAGGCCAACATATCCAAATGCAGGAAAACTAATAAACTGTCCACTGAGTATTACATCTTGAAGTTCAGGTGCTTTGAGTTGTTTTGGGTTTATCAGCACTCCTGGAATCAAAGGTCAAGATGCTCTAATTTCTGCAGCAGAATGATGAATCTGATTACGGGGGCAGACAAAGGTTGTTCTGGGCAGACGGGGAGAAGCGTGACATTTTCGCTGAATAAATGGGACCTTTATTTGTCTCAGGCCTTTTCTACAGTCTCTCTGACCTTAGCGCGACTTTTCTCAACGCCGCTGCTTCTGCGTCTTCCGCTGCTCCGTCTCGCATACCAAACCAGACATTCACACACCCACGGCGATGGCTGAGCATGACCCGGTCATCCTGCGAGACTGAGAGGAGTTCCTGTTCGCGGGGCTCCCGCAGCTGTCTCGCAGTCTGCTGCGCTGTGTGTCGACTTGGAGGGGTTGTGGCAGGTCAGTCCAAGGCCAAAAGGGGGCAGGGTACAAGGTGGCGGCAGGGGGGGTTGGGGGGTCTGCTCTATTCATCAGCACCATCTTCACACAAAATCAGAGAAGTAGTCCCGGCACAAAGCGATGACGCAGCTAAATCCTTATATCCGCTGCTAATTTGATGCGTGAGACCACACCGTGAAGTCACAGCCATTGAAAGGGATAAAGCAATAAATGCAACTGTTTTTCTGTCTAAGACACTAATGTGTGGTTCAATAATAAAAGGCCTAAATTCACATTTCAGAAGAGCTGGTGCAGCTGCTTCTTCCTCCTCTGCTGAATCGAGACTGACGCTCTTTAAATATTATCGCTCTGGTTCAGGTATGAAAATGTTAAAACAAAACACAGGTGAGTATGAGAGGCCATGTTCAAATATCTGGCTGAATCTGTTTATAGTGGAATGTTCCACTGCTGGTTCTCAATGTGTTTTCAATGCGAGGAACAACAGACATATTGGCAGCACTATAATTCACCGTCACTATAATCGTATTACTGGAAATATAATTTATCCGCAGCTTGAAAGTAGGTTAACCTATATTACTCAGTCCATCTAGATAAACCTTCATTTGTCCCATTGCTTATTAACCGAATATTCATATTCATATAATAATATTAATTCATCCAAGACCTTGTGCTTTGACGTGATTCTCTGCAAGACTATGAATGAGAGACAGAAGCAGCAGGATGAACGTGCCAGTTGTGGAGTCAGACAGACAAACAGTGAGAGGAAAGGCGGGTTAAATGCGGTAGGAATGTGACAGACAGTTGGGGAAGGCGCGTCCACCCCGTCCCACATGCTACTGGCAGGTTCCAGGTGTCTCGCACGCGGATGTCAAGGCTCCCTGAAGGAAACCAGAGCGGTTCCGTTAGGGAAGTCTTACGAGAGCAGCCAGGGTGAGGAATCTGCATCTGCAAGCCAGCCAGTCAAACTAGGCCTCTGTGCTGTTTGGTGTTAGTTTGGGAGCAGCTACGTGAGGTGAGACCGGAAAGGGGCCGCATGGACACGCTGCCAGAATTCAATCTAAATATTACGTCTGTGAAAACATGACCCAAATATTGTGTCTGTGGTGGAGATTTTTCCATCCTGTCTCCAGACATGAGTTGATACTTAAGCTTTTTTTACAGGACGACATTTACATTAGTTCTAATGACACATAGTTTGCGGTTTACTTAACAGTAACCGTATCATTTTAAGACGCAGAAGAAATTGACACTTAGCTTCACTATGTGACGAAGAAGAGCAGGTCATCATCACCTCATGTAGGATGCTCTGAATGTGTGTGTTGCTCCTTTAGTACATATTCTGGAGACTTCATTTTAAACCTGTTCAAACTTGTGACGACAGGGAGAACAAATGATGATGTGGCTGGAAATGTTGCTCTGATGTTGAGATCACTCTCCGAAACGGGCAAAACACAGTGGTAAGAATACAAATGTAGATACTACCAACATGGGCAATGTTGAAAAAAAAACTAAACTATTCTGAATGAATCTGGAAAGACTCCGTCCACCGCTGTCCTCGTCTGTTCCCTTTGTGCCCTGGGGAGAAACCTGACAGGGACAAGGATGTGGACACGATCCTCAACCAGCTTCACAGCCACAAAACATCTAATTACTAATTACGTGCTCGGCTGAAGAGTGAGCAGACGTACTGATCCGTGCCGCCTTAGAAAACCACGACGTCTCAGCTCAGCTGCAGCTCTGAAGCAACTGGAGGTCGTCCGCATTGTTAATCATCAGTGAATGTCTGCTTTCCAGTTAAATGTACCCTTAATAACAAACCTCTCTACATGATAGTCAAGCATTACATAACTCTGTTGGATTAAGTGCAACACACACGCACCTTGAACTTCCAGTATCGGAGATGTGAAGCGACCTTTAACCCTCACTCCCCTCATATGCTAAACACTTTTACTTTTCTATACTATTTCTTACATAGACAGTGAAGGTGACCGTAAGGAAAGCCTGGCAATGCCTGGTGCTTTGCGACCAACGTGTGAGCTCGGCAGGCTAGAGAGGAAAACCCCGCTGTGCTGTCAGCCTGGAGGTATTTTTAAATCAGTCATTCCGCACATGCACATGAAATCCCAGTAGGACTCCCTTATGTAGCGGAGCTAGTCAAGACAGGCGAGTGAGCCATGCGCAAGAAGTCAACACTCCTACACGGGACATTCAACACCTCAGAATCTCTGCAGTGTGGATGGTTCTTATATCAGATACATGGGCGTGAGTGTAATCAACATTTTTCAGTTAATCATTAACTGATAATGAAACTAACAGCTTTTTTTTTCGTTTTAAAATTAGGTCACAGTGAGACAGAAAGTAAAGAAAGTTGTCTACAGCTCTGCATCCAACTTGAACTGTTCGTCAGACCAATGTTTTAAAATGATGAAATAAATAACTCGGGCTCTTTGTGGCTTGGTTTGGTTAAATAAAGGCTTTTATTTGAATTTATTTTAAATTGAGGCTTTGTGTTCTAGTCTGCAGTAGATAATAACAATGACCAATAACTCTGCCAATATTGAAGCTTTTAAGCCACAGCCTAATGGATCTGATCCCTGCAACAGTCAAGAAACATTCACTAAGTTCTTCCAATTCATCTGTCCTATGGATGAGGCGTTGACCTCTGTGATCAGTTATTCTTTAAATAAAAACAAAGATCAAATTGCGTGAAGCAACCGGCTCAACAAGTAAAGTCAGAAGAACATGTGTTAATTCCCACTTCACTTCTTGTTCCCTGTCGACCGTCTGCTTTCAACAGTATCTGATCAAAAAGCTGATTCAGACGTTTCTCTTCCTGTGCGAGTCCAAAGTTCAAGTGCTACAGGCAAAACCAACAACCAAGCTGGCAAATGATAACACACCTGTAGTTTATGGTTTTCCTTTCAAAACTAAGATTAGATAGATTAAATAATTGTTCACCTTGTCGATATTGGCAACACAATGATGTCTGCACAGCGCTAATACTTTAAATGTCCAGTCACTTTACTGACAAGTTTGACAGGTTCCTCTGTGCAACGGAAGCCCAATGAAACGTGGCTCGAACATTCTCAACAAAACAAGATGCACTAGGATGAAAATATGTCAATCCAGACACAAAGAATAGATATGATTCAGCCCTGACGCAGAAGATAGAGAAGCTATTTTCTGTTGGTAGCTCATTAAACTTTCAGGTCAGAATTCAGACTGACACAATTAAAATCACACCAAGACTATTTATTCCTGAGAAGCAGGTTGGGTTCTTTTGACTGGCTCCAAGATTGAACGGCATTAGGATTCTGTGCAAGGCTGCTCATACATCAGAAGTAAATCAGCCCTCTCGATTTAATCAGCAGCAAAAGGGAGATATTTCAACACAACCAGGACCTACAGAGGCTACAGAAACCCTGTTGGTCCAAAGCTGCAATGGAAAGATTTTGATTTTTATAATAGATTTCTGGTGGAAATACACTGTAAATGAAATGTGCAAATGTGAAGGTCTCAGAACACTGAGCGTTGACAAAAAGGAGAACGAGGGCTGTCAGGGCAACTAATCATTTCAGCATCGTCTGCCTGGAGGTGAATGACGAAGCATCGCTCAAATGTGAATAACGGCACGACGTATAAACTTCCAGCAGACCGAGCGGCGCAATCACATTCGACCCAGGCCCGTATGGTACACGGGCCAGACGTTTGACTGCTCTGAGACACGCAACAGCGTCATGATAGCAGCAGCTTATCTGTTACCATGGCAGTAGTTGTAAACAGGGAGCGAGATAAGAGTGTGAAAAAACAGTTTCCGAGCTGAGAAAAGTTGTAAAAGATATAACACCCACAGTGTTTTGGTACCTTGATCGTGCTGAATATGCAAACATCTCAGGTTTTATCGCTGTCACTAGGCGTGTGTTGCCTTATGGAGAGCGATCGTGGGTGTCAGGCACACACGGTAAAAATATATGAGCACTATTAACACCGGCTTTGGGACATTATTACAGCTTGTCTACAGCCTTGTTCTCACTCCAGCGTATAATGTCACTGTGCTAATGCTTTCGTTTGCAGCAGAGCTTAGAATTTCAACACATTTTCAGACCTTACCTAGTTAACAACCAAAGGATACAATTCTGGAAAATGTTGGAATCCATCTGTGATTTGCAAACGTATTATTTATGCACTTGTGCGCCTGTGTTTGCCAAATTTCCATGCATCCCAGCTGATAACTGCACCTCGCAAATGGGAACGATTTCACAATTTACAGGAGAGGAGGGCATTCAGCCCCACACTCTGCATAGATGAAAAGCGGTGGCTCAAGGTAGCGCCACTGGAATTTCCAATCAATATCTGTGCTGCCAGTGGGGCCAGGAACCATTAGCACCAGTGAGAGGGAGAAGAGTGACTCTGATGTGAAATGACAGGGGCTTTCAGAGAAGCCGTCCTGCCGTCTCCCCCATTGTCACTCACACAAACAGGCAAACACACGAGGCTTCCCTACATCCAGCTACTGGCACTAGGCAACCAAGTGCATTCATTCATTCACTCATCCGTTCATTTCAGCAGAGGCACAAAGGCTTCCCGCTGCGACACAGCACATGTCTACATATCTTCCTCACATCTTGTCCAGACTGCACACAGTCAATTACCGGGTGAGTTGTGAGGTAAGAGCTCTTGGCATCAGTGAACCGTCGACCTGCACAGAATATAAAGTCAGAGGTGACAGTGATTCTGACATACTGCTGAAAAACTCTCTTCTTCAAACTAATGCACATCTGCTGTCAGGCAAAACGTGCGTGTGGATGGAAAAGAACACTGTCGTCCTACAGATGGGCGTCGCCTCGGTAATCACCACATCCCTTTGTTGAGGCTGGTGCACAATATGGATCAAATGTGATGACGCTGGGGCACAGCTGTAACCAGAGACGGGACCTTGTGCAGGTTGAATCCTTCAAACACTGAGTTTCAAGCATTTCTGCAGAAGAATTAAATTGGCACCGCGCGGCTCCAGTGATTAATTAATTAGGTTAATTATGGATTAAACATTGCCAGGATGAAGCGGGATTTTCTCCGAATCATTCTGAATCTCTGCTCAAATCTAGGCTAAAGGACCACATTTCCATTTGTCCCTATATTGTTCATCCCTGATTAATTACTCGCCAAGTGAGCACAGCGAGCAAACGAGGGGGAGGATGCTGGAAAACTTTTTTTCTTAATTTCCTCGTATTGAATAATGCTCTGGATCACTTCCCTACCTCTCTCCTCCTGCTCTCAGCGCCGGGTCTGGTAATGAGCGCCGTGTCACCGCACACCACCGCCGCGTCCTCCACGAACACGCAGTCCGGCAGCGACTCGTCCGTGGGGAGCTCGACCACCTCCAGCCCGAGCCGCGTCCTCAGGACGTCCACGTACGCCTCGTGCTCCCTCCGCGCCTTGTCCAGGTCCACGTCCACGTCCGACGCGCTGGTCCGGAGCGCTTCTTTGACCAGGGACGCAGGGATTCCCCGGACGACGGCGTGGGTGTAATGACCAAAGCCTGCCATCAAACCAGCCATGTTTGCTTTCCTTTACTTGACACCTTCAAATGTGGCAAAAAAAAGGGCTGCAGAGAACCTAACAGACAAGTCAGCGAATGAATGAAACTAATGCCAGTTAACCCGATGCTGCCTGGCTGCTTATTTGTCCCCCTGCGGGCTGTTGGCTTTTTATTCTTTATTTACTGTAGCCTGCCACATTCAGCGTCAGTCAGCGCTGCTCCGGTCTCCAGGCGAGCGGCAGCTTTGCGGTGACGCGCAGCGACCATCACGTGGAGCGTACGAGCCTGCGAGCCCTCAGTGGGGCGTTGAACCCAACAAGTGACACACTGGACCTGGGGTCAATCAATGTCCCACTGGTCTGTTGGTCCAGCTCACGCATGCCCCGAATCTCCCTTAAGAGCCACGACAGTGCACATTTTAAACATTCCGTGGTTATGAGAATAATAATTATGGGCGTCATTATTTTCTGCAGATTCACAAAGGCTACTGCTTCTACATCCTTTCCTCCCCCCTTAGGCTTTGGACTATGATTTTGCAGTATCTGCAGACGTTGCTATCAACATAATATTAGTTGCTTTTGGACCTCAGGGATAATTTAGCAGAAATTATATTGTCAAGAATAAAATAACCAGTTAAGACTATGATTTACATCAAATTTAAAGATGCCAGCGATCTTGGATCCTGTGTAGATCTGATCATGTGGCGAGATCAGCATGCTGGGAGAACAGGTGGCGGTTTGAGACCCACTATCACTGAGTGACGATGGATGAACACAACGTGGGGGGTTTCGTTTTGCGAAGGCTGATGTTTAATTTGCGCAATAAGGCAAAGAGTGGAATGGGATGAACAACGCTCATACCTGCATGAAGCAAAGTCTGTGCAGCACTTTGTTAATGGTTCGCTAGTCAGCTGCTCTACGCAAGAAAACAAACTCGTTGAACACAATTTGAAGACAAGCGACCACTTCACTCTAAGCAACACAACAAACAGCACGAAATGCACCGTAAAGGGGGGTTTCTGCCTGAGGTGTAATGCAAGAAGAGTGTGAACGGAAGAACGGTGAAGGGAGGAGGGGTCATATTCCCTATGGTGCCATCTAAGGAAGCTTCTGGTGAAGCTGTCTGAGTGGATGGAATGTTTCTACAGACGTCCCAGAAGCACATTCTTCCACTGCGGGACCTCGGTTTGTTTTTTCTTGTTCCAGATTTGCTCAATTATCCGACTGCTCCAAACATTCCAGGAGCCCCACATTCCTTTTTCTGCTCTAGCAGGGATCACCCCCTCCCCCTCCTAACACTAACTAACACCTGCCCCCACCCAGATGACTCCGTTTTTTTTCCATTGCCATCTGTGGATGCGGCCCAAGAAAAAAGCCCTGTCCTCTCTTCTGCTCAGGAATGTCTCTTACTTCGGATGAAGGAAATCCCTCATACACACCTGGCTGGTACACGGTGCAGCGATAAAAGAAAATGGGTGAAAGCAGACACGATCCTCCACCACGTTATTTGTCTAGTACGATCGGCCTCAGACCTTAGATGTCTACAGTGACACGGACGTGAATGATTACACAGGTGCAAACTGTGTTTAAGTCCCATGAATCCCACCAGAGATAAAGTCGTGAAATGAGATGAGAGCATTTCTAATTGGGACTGAAATATTTGAATAGTGATTCATTACATCAACTATGCCTTTAATTCTACTTTGACAAGTTTTTTTTCTTCAGTTTTTTAAGTTATAACATGACTAACACCTCTTCATGTCACGACTCCAGCACCCACTGTGACCTTAATAACAGACGTACAGTAGACCTGCCCACAGGCTACAATTATGACATCTAAAGAGACAGACTTGTCTTTGGCTTTAGTCTTTTTGTATTACTGGTCTCATAAGTAATGTAGTGACGCCAGGAGAAACTAGAATGATGGAATTAGCGATACCAGAAAAGAGCTATTCATCACACACGGACGCCTGGAATGCACTAAACATCAGAGATTGATTGTTCTGTGTCAGAACATCAAAGGGAGATTATTCCTTGAAATTAAATTACAAACGCATTTAGACACAATTGTCAGATGTGTTTCCATGTAATCAGAGCCGCTGATTACGTTTCTCGACAGAGGAGGCTCCTCTTTTGTCATTTTTCGACAGAGCAAGTACATTCCATGTCTTTTTTATCTGACAAAAATTGTTTTGCTTCTCCCGTGTTTCACATCACGTCGGGGCCAGTGACGTCATAGTTGAGCAAAGTCTGATTATAAAGTTCCTCATCTAAGTCAACAGAATAAATGGGTCATTCTGTACCAGTAGATCACACTAAATGTGCTGAATGACATTTAAAGCACGCAGGGATTAGACATTAGGGCCAAACGCTCGTCCTGCTCTTCACCCAGGCCAGTGAAGATGTGCACAGGATTATCATCTATGGATTAAACCGATCACATCCCTTATTAGGACAACTTTTCTAATGATAATAAAGACAGCATGGAGCAGATTTAACACAAGTATGAATCACTTCCATGCAGCTGCAAACTGAGCTGACATTATAAAACAACCCAGGAACGGGAACGAATATGAGCCAATATGTCGCTGGGCTGGGTAAAAATTAACTCCTTCACACCAAGTTACACGTCACGAAAGACTATGTGGCAGTTAAACACGTTGTTTGTATTTTCTCATTGACTGTCAACATGCTGCAGCACCTGACTGATTATTGATCTTATAGCAGAAGTCGGAAGCACATGGTAGATTCTGGACCACACACCTTGTCTCACAAGGACCAGTTTTCCACCTTCAGTGGAAGAATGTCAAGCATGAGCTTCAAACTGGAGACGCCCTAAACGCCTGGGTAGCAGACCAGCTACTGCTGCAAAGGTTTGCACAAGCTGTAAATACGACACGAACAGATTTCACATATACGTTGACTTCAGCAGTTGCGTCACCTCTGCCCATGTTCACATTAGAATGGCCCATAACTCAGCAGACTTCCTGCTGCTCCATGAGCTGACACAGACAGGAAGTGCTCCTGGCGCACACCACATACCGGTTATGACAATTACGACAATGGAATCTGTTGTTTAAACACGCGCTGTTCTGTTCTGTTCCATCTGTCACCTAGACATAAATGGGGAGGCCGAGCGCTGCTCACCACAGATTTCCTGAGAGCAGATTCTGTTTCTTCAACTGTACTGTACGTGCTAACGAGTTGTCCAATGTTGTCGCGTGATGGCGTTTTGGAAACTATTACGCCCGGGCGATCACAACACGGGGGGTGCGTGTCCAGGTTTAGAAATGTTTCCTGAACTTAATGGGGAATTATGGCATGAGAACTACAGCATGTTATTCTCCACTGACGTTAGCGATAGCTCTGTTTCCTACTTCTGTAACACACAGGCGGATGCACGCACGCACACAAAGGCTTCACAGACGCAACACGAACACAATAAGGGAATGTTCCAATTTAGTTTTGTACTTCAACAAGGACGGGGAAAGAAGAATAATCCACATCGATGCAGGCAAACACTCACTCCTGCCTAACCCATCCTTTAAACTCCTTGACCTCAGCTTGTAAGACAACATTTCCATTTAGATTCTATACTTGAACCAAGATGATGCCATTATCAGTAAATATGTTCAACTCTATTCAACCCTTCAGAATATAGAGGACATTTTACAATATTTCTTAAGTGTAACTTGACCAGGAGAGAAAAAATTATCTTGATGTGTAATTTCAGTAAAGTGCCTTTAATTATTTAGTTTTAGATTCACATGTTTACTGAACAACACAGCTGGGAAATACACACAAGAGAGCACATGTGTTCACACAGACACACCCCCCCTGCGAGCACACGCCTCCTCCTGCTTCCAGACGCAGGCACCGACTATAAATATGAACAACGTAATGGTTTATAACGTAACGCGACATGTTCTATTTCAAGGCGAAGTGACCGCTGCCGTTTTCACGCGGGTCACTCTCGGAACAAAACAAGATCCCAGCAACCACTGCGCTCATCGTTTCCCATCACCGCCTAGCGCCTCGAAATGGAAGTGAGAAAAGACGCGCACAGCTCCAGCCTCAGCCCAGACGCGCGGTGTGAGAACGTCCCTCACGAGCCTCGGTGTTCGCTTCACCAGGAAAACATGGCCCGTGTGCATTCGCTTAAAAATGAAGCGATGAGCTGATTTTTGCAGAAATTACTATTCAAATAACGTTGACGGTGCGTGGTTGTTTGAAGCGAAGTCTTTATTTATGAGCTGCTAAATTCAACTAGACAAAAACAAGATGAACAACAAAAGTCCAAACTCACCGGAGAGGCTCTTCAGCCGCCTGGTTCATTGCTGCCTCACAGCATGTGCGTTACGTTAAGTCTACACAGGAGCCTACAGGGGAGATGGAGTGAAATGTCCGATCCCTACAGACACAAATAAACACCCTCACACAAATCGTCCTGTTTCGTGGCAGTGGCAACACTTTATTTTGCGTCTTTACGCATTTCGTCTCCCTCAGGTGAGTGTTTTCCAACTGAAACAGGTTCGGTGGCGGGGACTGATCGAAGCCCCTGATGTAAAAACAGACACACGCCAAGTATTTGTCTCCCCGCAGCACTAGCAGCACGACAGCCCCTGTAGAAAACTGGATCACAGGACGCACTTTCCTGCCCCGGACAGTGATGGACAGATTGCGTGAAAAGTCAAATTGCCCGAAGGAATGAACGGAAAGGAATGTCCCTGCGTGGAGAACGTATTGGACAAGCATTTGCGCCATCAGGAATGCTTTGTGGTCTGCTGACCACAGGAAGAGAAATATGTTAATAATGTAGACCACTGCCATACCAAATATGGCGATATAGTTACGTCTGCGCTCTGGTGCGCATCTGGAAACGCTTAGCTCCTCTGAATAAAGGCTGGCGAGCCAGAAATAGACGCTGGTAAAAAGTATTTCTGCCCACACCTTTTAGGATTTACTGAGGAAAAACCAAGACTACAGCTATTTTAAACGTGGCCACTGCAACAGCATGATGCAAATATACTGATATGGACAAGTATTAACTACCCAAAAATCACAGTTAAACGGGGACAATAACTGGAGTGAAATGTCTTCATGGCATGGTTTGATCATATTTACATACACGTTTAAAATGTACACACCCGTCTTTCCTTTAACTAGAGGGGAAAACGATGAAGTGTCTAATGTATCCACGGGCTTTACACTTGCAATAAAGCGCATATGCGTCTTGGGGAAAGGCACTGAATCCGAGTTTATATGTGAGAAGCAGAGGAAGAAAACGAAAGGAGGGATAAACAAACAGGGGAAAATGTGAGACGGAAAAGTGTGTTCAGATGTGATCAAGGGGGGAAAAATCCATTTGAGAAAGAAAAAAGAGAAAGGTTTAGACAGGGTGGAGCTTAGGAACATTCCTGGCATAGTTTGGGAACAGTTCAGCAGGCAGCCCAGGAACGACGTCAGCTTCCCACTCTTCTATAAATGTCCGGAGGTGGCCGGACCTCAGCAGACTGCAACGGCGTTACCAAGAGCTTCATCCGCTTCAAAGGAGCCTCCGGCACTAAAGACGAGCCGAAGCCGAGTCAAGAGATTCAGACGACTTAGTGAGGGAATACCTGAGGTCGAGGACTCCGCCGAAGCCAGATCATATTTACTTTTCAAAAGCCTGGGAACAGGAACCTGCTTGAACGCGCCCACGAATTTTATCCAAGATGCTGATGCTTACTGTTGCCCTAAGCTTCCTCGGAAGCCTCAGCGTGGTAAGTTCTTCTGCATTTCTGAAATGATACCTGGAATATTAACGCGTCAGCCGCTGCTCTGTTTCATTTAGCCTCACGATGGGAAACTAATGTCGACAGACGGATTGAGACAGTTTGACTAATACTCTGTGTTCCAGCCTCTAATATTGGATTTTGCTGCTGCAGGTCTTCTCCTACTCCGCCTCCTCTTGCCCCTCCGTGTGTGAGTGTCTGCTGGAGATGCCCAAGTGCGCACCCGGTGTGAGCGTCGTCCTGGACGGTTGCGGTTGCTGCAAAGTTTGCGCCAGGCAGCTGAATGAGGACTGCAGCCTGACTGAGCCCTGTGATCACACCAAAGGGCTGGAGTGTAACTTTGGAGCCAGCTTTGCTGGTGCTACTACTCGCGGCATCTGCCGAGGTACGTATAAAACCATCCTGCCCCAGTGCCTGCGTCTATGGAGCCAGTAGTGTTTAGTGTAGAACGGTGGAATGTAGCTGGTAGGAAAGTCAGTCTAAACCTTAAAGCAGCCCACTGTGGAGGCAAAGAGACTCCTCAGACAGCCCCAAGAATTTCACAGTTTAACTGATCCTTATCTGGCAGCCATGTGATGTCTTCAGCAGACATCTTTGAGCAAAGCAGGAAAGAATAACATTCCTTCGCTTCTGTTTTTCCCTCCTGCTGCAGCCAAGTCAGAGGGCAGACCCTGTGAATACAACAGCAGGATCTACCAGAATGGAGAGAGCTTCCAGCCCAACTGTAAACACCAGTGCACATGCATCGACGGGGCAGTGGGATGTGTCCCGTTGTGCCCCCAGGAGCTCTCCTTGCCCAACCTGGGCTGTGCCAACCCCAGGCTGGTGAAGGTTGCGGGCAAGTGCTGCGAGGAGTGGGTGTGTGATGATGGCAAGGAGATAGACGTCCTGGAGAAGATATTTGGAAAAGACCTACTACTTGATGAACTGGAAAGAGACCTGACCGACAGGAACGAGCTCATTGCAATTGTCAAGGGAGGACTTAAATCTCTACCTGGTAGGTCGTTTATTCTGAACATGATTCTTTATGAACACGAACTAGATTAGACTTTAAAGTTTATTCTAATATGAGGTGCTAACTTGTGTTTTTTTTTTAATCACAGCATTCAGACCACAGCCAGAGGTTCACATGTTTGACAGCCAGAAGTGCATCATCCAAACCACACCCTGGTCTCAGTGTTCGAAGAGCTGCGGGACTGGCATCTCCTCCAGAATCACCAACAATAACGTGGAGTGCAAGCTGGTCAAAGAGACAAGAATCTGTGAAGTGCGACCATGCACCCAGTCAACCTACTCCAGTCTGAAGGTAAGATTGAAACAGCAGGTCTGAAAGAGATGGAAATGTGCATGATGCTTAAAGTACAGGAGTTCTGGGTCTGAGTGTAAAACTGATCTCCATCTCTGTGTCGTTTACTTCTCTGCAGAAAGGAAAGAAGTGCAGCAGGACCAAGAAGTCCAGTCAGCCAGTGAAGTTCACCTACGCCGGCTGCTCCAGCCTGAAGAAGTACAGGCCCAAGTACTGTGGGGCCTGCATGGACGGGCGCTGCTGCAGCCCCCACGACACCAGAACCATCCGCGTCAAGTTCCGCTGCGAGGACGGCGAGACCTTCAACAAGAACGTCATGATGATCGAGTCCTGCAAGTGCACCTACAACTGTCCCCATGCCAACGAAGCCTCGTACCCCTTCTACCGCCTCTCCAACGACATCCACAAGTTCAGAGACTGATTGGCGAAGAGCATCCAAACTCTAAACGCGCGCAAAGCGATGATCGGCATCATTGGCAGCCAATGGCGGTCCAGATGAATGCAGGGGTTTGAACAGACCACCAATCAACTGCCAGCTTCTTGTTGTAACTAGATTCCCAAGGAATTGTGGGCTTACATCATGAGGACTTATTGAAGTGCACTGTTTGCTGTGACTACGGCAGCATTCCGAATAAGAACTGCTTCATATTAATGGAGCATATGAAGTAGCTTCGTTATGGAGCCAGGTGTAATTAAGATTTGTACATGTATGTTAGTCGCTGATATCAATTCACTGTGTATATGTTGATCCTTTACATCAGACGTGACCCAGACTCGAGACTTGTGTGTGTATAAGTGGATATGCACACGCGTAATTTTAAATAGTAAAACATCTTGTATCTTAAGAACAAGACACAGAAATCGAAATGTAACCTATCGACTTGTTTGACAAGTGTGCAGTTTCATTCCTTCCTGACGTGGGCATTACTGTTCATGTTTACTGGCAGCTACTGAACTCCCTTCATGAAAAAGACAAAGCAGAACATGTCAAAAGGATGAATGAATGTTTTTATTATTGTTATTAATATTATTTATCAAAAACTGTAGCTACTTTATTTGGATATTATGTGTCATACTGGAATAAATTGTAAAATGATTTAATTTTATATGCTACAAATAAAACGATTTATTTATAAAGGATGCCATCGCGTGAGCTCAGTTTGTCCAAAGTACAGAGCAAGAATGTCCCATGCACGGTGGTGGGGGAGGACGTTTAAAGTCGCTGCTCGTCGAGAAAATCCTCCGGTTATATCATTGTGTAGACCCAACAGATTCTGGGACAGACACTGAGCAGGGTCATCCTGTTCTTATATAACACAACCTTGAAGACTTTCTGTGCTCTGGAATGTCATTCTGCAGCAGGCTAGCTTGCTTTCATTTGATCCAGCTAAGCCATATACTTGACTGATTCGGGGGTGGGGGGGGGGTTAAGTCCATGAGTAGCAATGAGTATGAGAGAATGCCAAGAATCTTAAGTGCTGCTCTGAATGGGCTGGGATTAGACACCATGCAAAATGGACAATGACTATTCTTGCATAGAGGGGCGTATACAAAGCGTGGATTCATGGGTTCTCTTTTCACACATTACTAAATTAAACACAATTCATTAGCAGCTGCCTTTAAAGTGAATTACATTCATCGGCCTCTGTTGGCTCTTAAACTGCAGGGATCTGCTAAACAGTCGTAAACAGCCTGAAATGTAGGGAGGGCCAACGTCTCCCTTCCAGGTTTCACTGTAATGGGGATTAAGAAATACTATTATGAGGTAGAAACAGGGGAGAGGCAGGAAGCAAGGGCAACATGGTTGTTTGGTCATAGAAAGTCTAAGTCAGATTCCCAGCTACTGAAACAGTAAACACCACTTCACTTCTCGGTCTGGACAAATGTTTACCTGGGCTCCGGTGTGCGTTCAGACTCTCACAATAAAGAACATCCACGTTTCGCACTGTGTTGGGTGTATGGCCTGCAGTACGGCTGACGCTGGGGAAGGGGGAACAGGGGTCAGGGGGAACGACAGGGAAGGGCTGCGTTTTTTTTTGATCCAGGTAGAGGGAGCGGCTCAGGAATGCAGCAGCCGCTACGAGAGCAGACATCCTGATGGGCGGCAGATGTTGGAAAATATTCCACAGCAACATGTTCACTTCAGCTAAGAAGATTTTCCCAAAAATATACAAACACTCCCAGGTACTCGCTTGTATCCACAAATGCACTTTATCTCCTCGCGAACTTTAAAAGCGATCTGTCTCAGCCTGCATGACACAGCTGTACAGCTTCCCCGCTTAGCTGCTGAGAATAAGTTTCAATCAAGTGTATTTAATAGTAATGCATCACACATCCTGCATACCGCACAGGATGAGGTTTTACAGATCGCTCAGATGAAAGGCTGCTGAGGTTTACCTAATCACAAAGATGTGTGGCTGCCTGGATTTACAGTAAGCCCTGTTTTTGCTCTTTCCTCTCTCGTTTCTCCAGGAGAAGAAAAATTCCATCTCTGCTCTTTTTTAGAAAGTGCCATGCAATCACACTGGCATTTGTCATGTTAACACAATGCAGCTCGCTCGGTTATGTAACGGGGTTGTGTTATGTGAGCAGTCCCTTTGTTCAACCAGGGTACTCCCTTTATAGTGTCTAGATAAGCACAGTAGCGAGGTCCACAGTCCCTCCTCGGGCTCAGGGAACACAAAGATCATGTTTATTGTGAGAAATAAACGGTGGCGCTCCAGCCAAAGAGGCGCAGAGCTGTAAAAACGATTGCTCTCAGACTGACGGGCAAACAAGGCTCTCGCACACAGGCGCCCAAGCAATTAAATCTCTCAGCAACTACCTCACTCCCTGAACCCGAAAAGTGTTTATATGACAAAGACATTAGCATTAAAGCTTCATCAAGCCCTACGTAATGCTCCTGTAACCAGGAGCTGACGGGAGTGTGGCCATTACGGCAAACTGGAGGCTGCTAAACACTGATGTCAGCTATTTTACAACGCACTTGTGTATAATCCCAGACTCATATTCCCTGTTATAGAGAACCCAGGGGTGAGAAACAAAAAGTGCAAATGCAGGTTGTTGTTTTGAAAGGCGCCACCTGCTGGACAAAAGAGGAGAATGTGCCCAACTATGATTCCCAGCAGACGCACTCCTGATAACACCTGCATGTTTTATAGTGCAGCTGAAATCTGCATCGTATAACTGCCATTTTAAATTATTGTTTTGCTTTAAATCCGTTTGCCAAAACCTGACAGGGTGTGAGACCTTCCTTCCCACTGCAATCAGCACGGAATTTCTCTGTGACAGTGATGCAGTTGTTGTGACACAACCCTCCAGATCCCCATCTGCAACAACACAGGAACACCTGATGAGCAGGCTTAGAGTGAAATCAGAATAAATCCCTCCCAGCCCGTTGGATTGTTCAGCTGAGCACTGATGGGAGAGGCGGGTTTCAGCCTCTTGGCATCTCGATTCCCGGCCCAGTGGAGGCCACGTTGCACTGAGTCTTTTCCAAGAGGGCAAATACTGTCAACAGCTGAGCTAATGTTGGCCTCTGCTGCTCCCGCTATTGTTTGACATGTTCAGATCAATGAAGGCCCATAACGTGAAGTTGTACTGTTGCCATCACTGGATTCACACTATACCGTCTGTGTTTCAAAAGGACTGTAAGTTTGGCTTCCAACATGGCTGAAATGATGATTATAACTGATACAGAAGGAGGACACACTAAAACCGTTGATTGGAAAAGGTACTGCATTAAACCAGCTGTATTCATTTAAGCAACGTACTTATCAAAACGAAGCAGGAATGTGTGAATCTGCCTCTTACAATTCATGCAGATATGCTCAGAACTGGCATGAAAACATTTAGCAAATCTGGGACACATGACTGGACACAAGAACAACTTAATTTCCTTCACAGGCTACAAAAATTAATGTCATAAAAAGCCATTTTCTTGGGTATAATCTAGAAATGTGCTTTGTCTCAGGACCAGGATCCTGCTGATGGAACATTAGGTGACAAGGGCGATGTATTTTCCAACTCGTTTGTTTCCCCCATGCTGTGTAATTGCCGCCTGGTTTCCACTATTGTGAACGACTAAGGTCATTATATTGCTACCCACTTCCCCTTTTAACATACTTTGGGATTCTCTCTGCATCTTTGATCTCTGGAGCTGACAGCGTTTGTTTTATGGAAATGTGGCTAATGAGTGGCAACTATGACTCCAATATTTGTGAAAGCACACAAGATGTTCCTTAACCTTAGATTTACCTGAAAGCGAACCTGGGCGAAAGGCATCTTCGTGCTGATCTTGAACTCGCCTCAGAAATACTTGGAAATCTACCACAGACACATTTCTAGCAACCACAGCGAAGCAGATCAAACAACTGTGAAATTAGCCAACATTGATCGACAATCAAAGCTCTGCATACTGAAAGTATGACTTAGGCGTAAAGATCCCTTGGCCTTGACCAGGCCTGGCTCCAAAAATGTGACCTAGTTTCCCAGATCTGGTGCTGTGTGGAGCTTTAAAGTGTAGAATGATTCTATATGTGACTGAATACAAGTTTAAAACAGTGTTTTAAGTCATGAGTTGACATTAATAATACATAATTTACACATTATTTGGGACAACGAGATAACTTGTGGTGGATATGAGAATAAACAAGCAGAGTGCTTCCTGTGTTTTAGCCATGTCAGACTGAAGCAAGTCAGACAAAAGGGAACAATCTGTTGCTACAAACGTCCTACTGGGCATCAGTCTCCAAGGCCCTAATATAGCGCTTGGAACAGTGGCTTCAGCAAAATATTAACTAAAGAGTTCAGCTCAAAATATCAAAAGAAATGTAAAACATGACCCAGTTAAAAAACAGACTTGGTTGGAGATGAAAGACTGAAAGGATTTCCACTATAAACACTGATTATTAAATTACTTGGACTGTTCCTAATATTAACCATTGTGTGCTGTGTAAAAATGGGTGGCATCGAGCTCAGGGAACATTCATTTGTGGTCCACCACAGCACAGCTGTGTCCCTAAATTGGTCTTGTAAAATCCAATTCCCTACTCTTATTACAATAAACCCTGCCCACCAAATCACGACTAATTAATTGCAAAACGAATCAAGACATTTCAAAGACCAATTAAGCTAAATTGGAGGAATTATTTCTAGCGAATGTGATCTCCGCAGACTCAAAACAGCTCCAACTTAAATTTAACAGCAAACAGAAACACAAGCACAGCTTTTGTGTGGTCGCGCTGAGAAACTTTATTGCAATCGAAAATTAAGAGTACAGCTAAAATAAAATGGGTAGTAATTCAAACCAGGCGACGCTAAGACAAGAGAAAGAACATGTGTGTAGGCACTGGTTCATTCACTTGATCCCACTCATAAAAGCCTGCTGTTTCTAAACTGTATGGATTATGAATAACATCATTATTAATATGAATATAGATTTGCTAGGGTTGGCAGTGTTTTTTACCTTCAGACCCAAGTAACAACGTTATCCCTGTCCAATCTTTATTCTAATGTAAACAAAGCAGCTGCTGTTTGAAACCACGTCATTATCAAATCTAATGCTACAGTATGTTTGCCCATAAACACATGCATAAAGACCAATAGGTACATTTTCCTCTAATTTAAAGTTGATCCTATGTTGTGAGGGACCAAAGAATAAAGAAAATGAAGGTTCGCTCCAGAAACAAGCACAGACCTTTCAATGACGAGCTGAGTTAAGGGATATAGATGAGGTTACATAAAAATGGAGCTGGTCCAGTAGAACAGAACGGTGACAAAAACTTTCCAACACAAGTATTTTATTTTAAAAAAAGGATGCCTCCAGGCATAACTTAAACCTAACATATGAACATTTGCACATAAATGTGCCTGTCTCCGTTTTTAAAAAAGGCCGCTAGTTTGAATTGGTTCACTTTATACCAGCCAGATGTCAGACATGTCTGCCTCCTCACTCGTTTCATCATGAACATCTGGGTAATATCATTCCAATCCACAGCTGTCAGCAGCATTAGCTGACTCATTCTCATCTTGACAGTGATGGATATGAATAGGCTCTGACTCTTTCACAGTATTCTCCTTGCTCACGCTGACCTCAGCATTTTCTGAGGCAGCTGAAGTGTCATCTGCAAATGCAATCATATTCGCCTTTATACACTGATCCCTGCTGCCGTCACTTCTTTTAATAACTCCTTCATCAACATTAATGTCCACATCGTCTCCTAGATCATCTTTCATCACCTCCGTCTCAGTAGCTGGATTTCTGGCATGATCACAGCTCTTGTTATCTGGGGTATTGTGTTTGTCATTTTCTTCTTCACTACCGTCTGTGAGCTCTCCCTCCTCCAACTCTTTCCCCTCCGCCTTCCTCTTGGCCCTTTTGTGCTGTGGCTTATCGATTTCAGATCTAGTCTCTGAGGTTCCCATCCAGATGTCGACTCCTCCTGGGGTGCGAGACCCTTGCAGAGATGTTGAAACTTGTTTTACATCCTTCTCTCGGTCCACTCCTTCCGTCTTGGCTGTAAAATTACAGCAGGCTGATACAGGTTCAGCTGAAACGAGGAACCCATTTGTGTATCACATGATTAACAATGCCCACTGTAAAACTCTTACATGTTCAAACTCATGCACAAGTGATCATTTGCACAGAAATGGATGGTTAAACAGCTCATCAGGGTTCATGCTTAAACAGAAGCGGTGATAACAAGAGTTAGTGAGACCGTTTGGGAAAGATGACGCTACGTTTTGGCTCCATGCTGGTTTCCAGAATGAGCCAAGCAATTAGTTATGAAGTAGGATGGACACCTGTGAAATAATGGCTAAAGAATAAATTACAGTGAAAGCTATTGTAAAATATGAATCCTGAACCAATTATTTCTTAACATGAACTCCAAACAGTCTGGTGATTCATAAAACACAAGCAATGATGGGCAATGAATAATAGAATTTGTGCAAGACTTG
Organism: Macropodus opercularis; assembly: GCA_030770545.1. Lineage (NCBI taxonomy): Eukaryota > Metazoa > Chordata > Actinopteri > Anabantiformes > Osphronemidae > Macropodus > Macropodus opercularis. The sequence continues at coordinate 8,496,443 of CM061092.1, forward strand.
CTAAATGTTAAGTCAACAAAGTTATGCGAAATCCTAAATAAATCATCATCAAGCTGAGACTAAACATTCAAGATCGTTTCAGCATTTCTTCTTTGTGCTGTGTGAGCATCTATAGCACCATCCATTACTAAGATGCGTTCACACATCCACTCCCCGTACGTCTGTGCTTCAGAGGCCAGATATATTCACCCGTGTCCCAGGGATAACTACTTTAACTGACTCTGGCCACTAGTTTGGCTGGGACCTCACATTGGGAGTCATGTCACACTGTAAGACATTAAGATGTGTGTTAAACACTTCGCTCATGGATTAGCAGAGCCACATCAGATTACAAACTATGCGTCTCAAACGTGACATTAAAGACTTTAACAAGCTGTATGTAGTTTGAACCGGAGCACTGAGCAGCTGCCTGCTGCCTATTGGCATTGACTTTATTCTCACTAGATACAGTGTTACTACAGAGGCCAATTGTTTGTTATCACTTCCTGCCCAGCTTCCCAGGCCATGGCATGTGCAATTATCAGGATGTTTCTATGGCTAGCATTACAGCAAAACCATGTGCTACCAATGCCTTATCACTGAAAACACAAACACGCTCAGACTAAAATTACCCCATTCGTCATTCTGCCCGTCTGGGTCCGACAGTATAATGATAATGAGATAGACAATGTCTTACCACACCATGCACACGGTGATATACAGCCCTGTTAGCACACACTGAAAGACACAGGTAAGGAAATGTACAGGCTGATAATTTGGTTTGTTGTTTTTTGTCAAATCACAGCTCAGGAGGTGACCGTTCATCAGTAACGCATGTTTGATCCTCTTTTTGGCTGCAGCTGCAGTTGAGGTTACGTTGGTGTGTGTGATGATGTGCAGAACACCCTAATTTCCATTGGGGTAGCTTGTTACCATAGTGACAAATAAGGGAACAGTGAGTCCTAAAGTGTTAGATGGAGAAAACAGGACATGAAACAATGCTGTTGGAATCAGGGGGTGTAGGCTGTTTGGCTCTTTGGGACTATATATTTTGACTCATGTTATATCACCAAACGTTTGTTACAATTAAGAACAATGCAGCGATGAAGAAATGTTAGTGCTAGTGAAATGATCATCTTAAGGGCAGGACAGAGATTCTGGATTAGGGTTTTTGTTACCTCGTCCTTTTAGTGGATATTCTTTCCAGTGTTCTCGTAGAACGACATAGAGCACAGGATATTCAATCACTGTTTTGTAGCTCAGGTTGTCCCTTAGGCTCTTCTTCATGTCCAACTCATGGTACCTATTTTAGATCAAATTGAGGCACACAAAAGACATGGAGGTGATTACAACACAACACAATTGCTCCATGTTTGGTAAATTATGTGGCATTAGGCTCATTGTAGGTAATCTACACGTTGAGATGTTTGGTGCCAACACAGACAGTCAAACCTTTTCAAACTGGAGCATGTTATGCCAAAAAGCCTAGAGGGCATTAGTGGCTGATAGAGACTTGAGCCATGGCTTGGCAGTCAGGGATTGTAATAAATCACATGGGTTGCATACACATTCAACATAAACTGTTCTCAACCCAAGGCATCCTATATGCTGGAGCCTCCAGGCCATCTGTCAAACCCTGACAGTCTAGAAATTTTAAAAGTATTGTGTGTTTCACAGAAACCTTTATTCCAACCTAGATACCCACTTCCTAAGACAATCTAAGACTTCGGTTATAACAGTGGGGAGATATATATACACACACACACACAGACACACACGTCTTTAACCCTTGTGCAGCCTTTGAGGGGTCAAAACGACCCCACTGTAAGCCAGGGGACACCAAAGCTCAAAAACACAGAAGGGTTGAAAAAAAAAAAGCCTTGGTGGGAGTTACATCCAAGCAATGAACACGTGTGGGTCTTCTGATGAACAAGTTCATCCAACCATTCATCTAGATAAAGCGTGTTTATTATCGTAATTTATCATCTGTGTTTTTTTTTAGCGCTATTTTTCATTTTGACCCCTCGAAGGCTGCACAAGGGTTAAAAAAAAGAGTTTGATTCCAATAAATCAATTTCATACAAAGTTTCTCCTGGGTGGGTTGAGGACCACTTCACAATCCCAAAAGTAAACTGCTATATGCTCTGGCACTTAAAAGACAGGTGAAGGAAGTAAGCGATAGCTGTAGGATCTTTAAACACACAGGACATTTGCCAAAACTGCAAACAACAGTTGCCAGGTACTGTGATGAGGTGGGGATCTATCCACATCAAAAGACTAGAAACAAGACATAGCACAAGAGTTGTAGGGCAGAAAGCAAAGGATAACAAAGCAGGCATTTTTGTGTATACCGGCTAAACTAAAAACATATGAGAGAGTAAACAAGTAGAGCAACAAGAAGCATGAGTGAGTGGCAACAGCCTACAGCTCCCTGTGGTGTGAATGAGACTGTTAAAGAGCTGGCCATCTCGAGAAACACGGCTGCAAGGACCAACCAAGAACAGGCACACATCTGGTCTCTATATAGTGTTCTAGTAAATGAACAGAACAGAGGGTGAGACTGATGTTTTATTCAGGGAGGTTCTCTTTGCTTTGCACTGCTGAGGCCCATCAGCAAGAAGATAGCTGTGGTAGAGAACTGCTGAAAACATTTTGACGCTGAACAGATGTTATTATGATAACAAGTAAGAATTATTCAGGTCCAAAATTAAGCTGGACATGTTTTAACGATCCGCTAGTTGGTAGCACCATTGTTTTGTTTGAGCAGCTGCAGCATGCAAGAAAAACACAGAGTTCGGCTCGTGCTGAAATCAGACACTCTTTGGATGCTGAGTGCAAACGTCCTCTGGCATTTCATGGCAATTGACCTTTTTTTGTTCTTGCCAATTCTATGTCCTTATGTGTCCTTATAAGAGCAGGCAATCACGTATCCATAACATAAATGACACACGTGTACATGGTGCTTTGTGCCAAAGGCAGAAAACAAAACAGAACAATACAAATGAATGTGAGAAAATGCACACTTCTGAAATCTGAGTCAAATGCTTATTATTTGTTCTTTCTGGGGACAAAAACACTAAATGTAAGTAAAATGTCCCTTAGTCACGTGGACTTCTGTTAAAATACAATGAGTGCTGATAGAAAACATGCACCTACATTTCTGAATACATGGTGGTGTGATGATCACTGCCACGTGAATACGTGACACTGTTGGGCCACTTCAAGTTTTCTATTCACCATAATTGTTGTGATGTTACGCTTAGGTCTATGCTCTTTTAAATAGGTTGTCAAAATGTTCTGGACTTTGATTATAATTCTTTAGAAAGGTAACAGCAGTCAAACCAGCATTGATCCGTGGAGCATGGCAGGTATTTGTAAGCAATACGACTTGAAATAATCAAGCGGTTTGCCTCAAAAAATGTTTGGGGCTTGGACAAAAAAAAAAACATTGTCTTTAGTCATCGCTGTACAAGATGAGGCCAACTAAAAATGCTAATGTGCAGTAAATTAACCAGTTGTCATATCAGGTCTGAAGGCTTGTCAAAACACTTTTCCCACACCGGAATCAAAGGGACTGTATCTAATTCCAGAACATGCAGTCCAACAAACATATTGAGTTCACTAAGAAATTGACCCAGTTCTGCTTCTAAACACAAGCCCCTCTGTCACTTTTCACAAGTGCAACACCCATTACTCGGAATACTAAACATGAGGACTTGTAAACATTTCAGTGTCCTAATACTGTTGTAGTATGAACTGTTTCCACGTTTTGCCCAGCATAACAAAAGTCCCAAAAAAAGCATCTACTGCACAGAAACAAACTTGAACATTACAAAAGGACAAGCTAGGTGAGAGCACATCAACAGTCTCAGGAAAGCTGCCACAAATATGTAAGAGAAAGCACTGCTTCATCGGGATAAACACGTCAGTATCTAATGTGTCCAAACTGGGGATAAAAACAAAGCGTACACACAGGTTTCCTTTTTTTGGCTTCAAGCGTAAAAACATGATCCCTACTTTTGACACGTCAACAGGCGTAGGGGTTCTGTGGGATTCAGCAGGCTGAGAGGAAAAGAAGTAGTCAGGCAAAGCAGCAGAGGGCATCCTCAGGAACTCAAGAGTGGAATCCATGAAAAAAATAAATAAACATTAAAATACAAACAAACAGCCAGAAGCGGGTGAATGGTTCACTTGATGGACTGTGTCCTTTCCAGTAATGATGTTGACTTGGTACACAGCTATGTTTAGCTTCACACAAGAGCTCATTCATTTGACAGGGGTGATATTCCAGTAGACTCATAGCTTTTGTGTTGGACTTGGCTAAGAGAAAGTGGGATACAGAGCAATAATCTATGCCACTGGATTACTCATTACCACAGACCTTAGTAGAAAACATGGAACTATTTGACTTCATTCAAAGCCTGATTTACAACTGCAAATTAGTTCAATAGCTGTCATTTATACAACCTTCCTCCAGTAATGGGCAAAGCTGTTACATGGACGATAAGTACTATTATGATTCACTTCACAACTCAGGCAGCAGCTGGAAATATCTGTGGAACCTCTTCATGTTGATGCTATAAATCACGAAACTGTATCTTAAACAGTGGACAGTGAAGTGGGTTGTGTCCAGTTAGACACGAAGGGGGAAATGTCTGACAGAACTGCTTCGACTGATTGTGATGAAGGTTAGACCAGAGTCTATGTGAGGTCAAATACAAGTGCAAATACTACTTTATGACAAACCTTTAAAATTAATAAACGTAAAGATGACAGACAACGACATGGTTTAAAGTACTGAAATTATTAAATTAGGAAGCTAATGTGAGGCAGCTCATCTTAAAGCTACGTTCGCTCTGAATGGATCTCCTCCGTATTCTGACGGAAGCGTAATTCTTACACTTTTTGCACAGATTTTGAAGGAACTCGCTGGTAGGTTGTTCATTTTTTTGTACATCTTGGAGAACTAACCACAGATCTTCTGTGGACGCAGGGTTTCTCACATCCTTCTGTCTCTTCACGTGATGCCAGACACACTCCATGATGCTGAGATCAGGGCTCTGTGGGGGCCAAGCCATCACTTTCAATACTGACGTAGTAACACCAAAGATTGATTTGATTTAGATTTTTTTTTTTGTTCGCTCACTTTGCATTTTGTACATTGACCAAAAAAAAACCAATCATATTTCTGAAAGCATTCTTTGTTTTCAGCATTTTTTTTCACACCCGCCTAAAACATTTACACAGTACTGTATCTCGAAAGACAGCCCAGCCCAGCCAAAAGCAAATGGAGCATGTGCGCGTGGAATAAGGATGAAAGATGGGTTGGGAAGTTTCATGACGTTTAACGCTGACCAGGAGGGTAAGGATTATGAACGCCCAACACCGTCATTTACTCTATGACTAAGTGAGAATGGAAGACAGCCAAAGAATCTGAAAGCAGGAGGGAAAGAGGGTGTTATTAACACAATCCCTAGCCTGTCATTAAAACCCATAAACAAAGACTGGTGGGTCTAGCAGGAAGACAGGCTCAGAGGGGAGGCACAATACAGAAACAAAACCAGCTAGTTCCTGTAAATCTTTCAGACGCAGGTCTCAGTAGTCTCCGTAAACTTCAGCTCAAGGTTTTTCTGATGAAAGGCGAAGTAGCGTCGCAGAAAATTTGCATCATCAGTACAACTATCACATAATTTCATACTATAAAAAGCACTTGTTGCAATTAAATGAAAAAAAAAATGTTAACATGTTATCAGGTCCATGCCACCGTTCTGAAAACATGATTACACTGGTTTCGCTGGCATCCAAAACACATTATCTGTCACAGAATGCGATTTCATTGGCACTGAGGAAGAAAAAGACCACAGTCACCCAGTCCTCTAATATTCAGCGTTACAGAGCGATACCTCTAACCCAATGTAGCCGACCACTGGCTACACACAGTGAGGTTGTACTGAAGGAGGGGGGGGCAACTCTGATCATTGTTTGATCCATGACTAAGTCAAAATATAAGAGCCAAAGAATCTGTAAGTGGGAGGAAGAAAGCTGTTAAAAATGTTTTCAGTGACGACTTGTTCAAAGTAACTTCACGACTTACACAAGTCTGAGTAGATTCTGAGGAAGTTCCAGATACGAAAAACAAGTCTTCACCGGAAACTAAAGTGGTTAGAGAGGACACCAGAGAAATAACTCTGAAGGATCCTCAGCCAAACAAAATTTATTGTTATATCATTAGATAAAGGCAGAAGGGCCATAACTCTAAATGTCTGAGAAGGTCAGGGTGTTGGAACTTTAAGAAAACAAGAGTAGAAGGCTGGTCACCTCACAGAGTTCGCCTTTCTGCCCTCCGCCTTCATGAAGACTTTAACATGGTCCAATGGAGCATGCACATAAACCTTCAACCTGAAACATAAAAGTCACAAAACACAGGATGTCACACACTGAAATAAGAAGATCGTCTTCCATTTCATTCTTGTATTACCTTATTATACATATATATGTATATAAAGTGTGCACAGGAGAACACTTGTTCGAAAGATACATGTAAAGGCTATAACTGGGGTATCATGTGTAATCGACATCCTCCATGCTGCTGACACAGAACTGAGCCCTGTAAAAGGCCAGTGGGGAAAACCCATCGCTGACCTCATTCCACGTGAATCAAGACTAAGCAGAGTCCAGGTTAAAAGTTCATGCTAGAAATAGAAAATAGAAATAAGTTTTAAGCAAGGCACAAATCCTGTGTGACTGATAATGGAGTCAGCCAGTTGATAGGGAGGCTAACCACGAGGCTGGATTTGCAAATCACTACATTTATTTTTTTAATCTACATTTTACAGATTGTCCCTGATTTGATGGAGGAGGACAGTGTGACACAGCAACCCTCTACCTAGCGCACAAAAATAAAAAATAAAACAGGTACAAACAAAAATCTAATATATGAAATCCCAGCACTTACTTTTGACGTGATACAGGGTCCGACTCTGTAGGATGGATGTAAGCACTCAAAACACACTGCAAGGTTTGTCTGTCAGACACCCTGAAATGAAAAAAAAGAGATGTTGAAATGAAAGAAACGTGAGATAAACCTTCATGTGACTGTCAACTCAAATTATGGCCCGATAAACACTTATCTGAATCCGAAAACTATTGTCAAGCATTAGATAACAGTAAACAGGGCTCATCTATCAAAGGGTTCTCTAATGCAACCGGGTACTTTTTCTGAGCATTGGGTGGCTTTGCTTCAGCAGAACATTAATGAGTATGTTGTTATTATATGAGGATATTGCATTTGTTACACAACTCACCTCCTTTGACTGAACTCTGTGCTGCTCTGAGGAAAGACGAGCTTCAGGTGCCACATGAACTGTTTGTCTCTGAATGGGACAGAAACACAATTGGTGCTGATTTTCAGCTAATCAAAAACAGTAGTGTTTGACGCTTGCTTTTCAACACTGACAGATAAGGTCTGCTGAGCTCGCACAGTATCCCACCACCATCAAACACAAATGCTGTGGTTTAAGTTCAAAGCACAAAACACTAATCTGCCCAAGACAATACGTCGGGCTGCTTCCAAGATCTTGTCCATTTGTGTGCCTGTGTGTGTATAAATGAACAAGCCAGAGTTGCCATAGAGACCATGACATATACACTCAACACTAGGACACCAGCTGTTGGATATCACATAATGACCACTTCTTCTGGGGTAATGCTTTGGGCAGTAGCTATTAAATGTGGTTGGGTTTTCTGGGTTGCTGGGCGTGCTCTACAACCAAACATTTATCCCCTTAACAGCTGCTCCGCTCATATCTACTAATGTCATCGAGATGCAAAAATAGCCAAGGAAATCGAATGAATCAGATGGTTTGAGCAAAATTAATAATGAGGCTGGTCTCACGGAAATTAGGATGACAAGTAATATAAAATATAATGTAAATGGTGATTTACAGGGTGGCAATATATCAAATCATCACATTTAAATAAAAGGAAATTGGGGCCTTTTTAATAAATAAATCATGTATAAATGTTAAGAATATATGAACACAGGCATCATAAAGTCTAAGCTACTGGTCAAAGTGCTCCTCCAGTATTATACCCCACATACAAAGTGCTAAAAATAACTACAAAGCACTGCATTGACCAAGACCACAGAATTTGCCATATATAGGCTGGGTCTGATCCATCAACCTCTTCACCATCAGAGTAGGATGACTGAGCCCTTGATGATCTGAGGAATGAAGATGAAACATACCCTCAAAAAGAAGCAAAGCTTAATTGTAAGTTAGATGAAAGAGACCTTGTTATTAGAGATTTCGTACTCAACTAGAACAACTTGGAGGTTTCTTTTAAGGTTTATAATATGAAACTTAGTCCTTCCATTTGAACAAGATGAAAAATCAATAACTTTAATGGAATATTAATATTATGCCGGAATTAAGTAATGTTCAACGTGTTTAGTATAAGTCCTTATGGGAAACTTAAATATAAAAGAAAATACCCGGTTCCATTGTGAATATTTGATGAAAATGAAATGCCCAGGTTCAGGACAAAATGCATTTTTTTGTAGCTTTCATTTTTCCCCAGACTAAAAAATGATATAAAATAATAAACATTGAGCTAAAACTAAATAAATGTGGGTCAAACTGCCCCATAAAAGTTGGTTATGCATTTATGCCTGTGAGGAGAGACTGAAGGGATATAACTGAAGGCAGTAACAGACAGGCTGTGAGGGTAGATAAGTAGCTGTGGGGGGATTCCCTGTGCAACTGCAGGAGGTACCCAATACCTCTGTATTTCTCCTTTGGTGCATTGATGCACCTGATGTGTGTGCAAGTATGTGTTTGTATGTGGAAGCAAATGTGGGTGTAGCACCAGGTGTGATGCCATTATTCTGTCATTACAGCAAATGGAAACTATGTGTTTCAATGGAAAAGGGGCTTGCCCACAGACGCATGAAATCGTTTCAGGCAAGGTCACAGCACATACCTGAGATAATTGCCGTGGTTCATCGGGGGGAAAAAGTCAAAACAGAACCATCAACCTTAAAACACAACGGCTTTGAATATCAGAACCTACTGAAAACCATCAGAGCAGACTGTCTGGACACAGTTACTTCTGGAGGGTGTAAACTGAACTGAGCTCTAGATTTTCATTGTTTATTTTGTCCCAGTCTCAAAACTCGGTGTCCTGGGTAAAGAAATCTGCGGTTTCAAATTATTTTCAGCGGCCTAAATAGCGTAGGAAGAATAGAGATGGTCATCTCCAACTTTCTTCCCAAAGGATTTCTGCTTCCTCTTTCTCAAACTGGCAGCACAACATTATTTTGTTTCCCTCTCTAGGTTACTCAATATTAGCAAAAACGAATTCTAGACAAAGGTCTGAAACCCTTAAAGGAAGCTCATGTTGAAAACACAACAATGACTTTCTGTCTGTCTGACAAAAAGAAAATCTGAAATTGAACAAAATACAAATAAAAACATATTCATTCATTAATTTCTCTTAAATATTCATTGGGGCAATAATGGTGCTTTAAACACAGAAAGTTCTTCTTGAGGGTTTGGGTGGACAACCGACCGGGCAGGTAAACCTGTGTTCGTGGAATGACATAACAGGACTTTGGGGCTTCTCTAGTGAATGTAACAAATAAATCCAGCATCCAAAGCCTCGGTTTAACCCAGAAGACGGCATACAGCTGCATGCTCGTTCTGGATTTTATCTTACTTTTTTGGCACAAAGTCTACAATTTGTTTATAATGTCCCTGAAAACCCCAGACGGCATGTAAAAGAATTTGATCTAACAATGTCAGTAAATGTAACATCAGACTAGTGTAAGGCCACAAAAACAGCTCAGTGAGGCTGTGGCGAGCATTACCAGAGTGCCTGGTTATTACTGCAGCTTCGCATATCCAGCCATGAACTCATATTCTGGACCAGGTGTAGGCTGTGCTAAAATAAAATATAAACCAGGACATTAAGATTAATACTCGAGGGGTATGTGTGTCTATACTGAATTTCATGATAATTTATGTAATAATTATCGTCACTATATTCTCCCACTGTAGCCACCTCCAGTGTTAGATCATCATTTTGCTAAAACAAAAAATGTTTCGTGGCCAAAGGTTATTAACACCAAAGTTTTTCTGTCCAAGTGCAAAAAGACACAATTAATTCTGAACAACACGTGGAAAGTTAATTATGATGTTTCAGTGAACTGCGAATGACACGTGGCAAGTTTATAATTTCTGCAGCTCGTGCACCACACTCACACTTCTGATTAATTTACGGTGTGGAATTTCATTCAGAGCCAGACAGCAGCATGTAGCCACAGTTATGTCGCCAACAGTGATGGCAGACTTTGCAACACTGATGAAATTGCTGCTTGCCATTCTGATGTGAGGTTTGCCTTAGATGGCAACCACCATGGTCTCTGCTCTACATCAGCAGTGCTTAATCAAATCAGTGACAGCTAGAAGGCTGTCTGCTAGGGCTGCCGACGATTGTTTCATTTAAACTTAATCTCTGGAAAGAAGGAGGGGTAGTGCATGTGAGCATGCAAAGTAATGAATCGCCCCCCACCATTGTATATGTGATGAAATATGCTTCTGCCTGTTTTAGTTCACTTTTGCACTTATTCATCAAGGGGAATATATATTCCCTTACTTGATTTTCTTCAGTCCTGTAATGAATGTCATGTGCTGCATTACAGCATTTTTAAAATTGCATTAATTGGCCTACAGAGATACTGAAATTACATCTCTTCCAGTTACACCCTGTACACCAATTTTCTTAGTTCAGCAAATTTTTCATTCCAGTTTTTCCCCAAAAAATAGCTACGTGGTGGCAACTAGAAGTTAAAGTTCAAACACCTGAAAGTTTTCTTAAGCTTACAGGAACTTGTAAGAGTGCTGACAAGCCACCAATGTAGAGAAGACACAACATGGGCTGTGACTTAAACAAGAGGCATGGACATATCTGAGATGAAGCAAGAGGACATGGTTTGACCTGTGGTTACGCACGACACGTCTTCAATTGCAGAAATGTCAAAACAGTAGTTCAGCATGAAGTCATTCCTATAAAACTATAAACAATTAAAAAGTTGTTACTGTTGAAAGACACAATTACTCCTCACAAAATGACCTAAAAATTATAGGTTTAGTAATAAGACATTTATTAATCACACCTACAATTTAAAATGAGTCAATCAATTCAGATAAACTGTCCACTAAATTCTAAACTGGCAGTGGTAATGGCCCATCCATCCATCTTCTTAACTGCTTTTCCTTGTGAAGTTTGTGTGAATGCTGGTCACTGAGAGGTCACCAAACTTATAACAGACAAAAAATACAGAGACATAACTAATTGGACTTTATGCCTACAGGAAAATTCAGTCTCCAATGAACACTTTGCACTGTGGGAGTACTGGAGGAGAACTACATAGGAAGGGCAGTAGGTTCGAACCCAGCCACCACTATATGTCTGATAAAGGACTATTTACTGTGTGATCACTCAGCCTTAGCTCACTGAACAAAAATAGGGGAACTGATGTCCTTGATGACAGCAGCCCAGAAACAATTTCCAAAGCACTCAAGGAACAAGGAGAGAGGAGACGTGACACGCAGTTATGAGAAGCACCCCAGTTGTAGTGCTGCAGAAGAAGCAGCAGCATCTACAGGGAAGTGCTTGAAGAGAAAGGTGCAGGTGACAGCTGCTTCCTACAACACAGACAAAGCCTGTCTTCGAACACATCATCAAGTCGAGCAATAGCTGTAAAAATAAGATGGTGATGACAAGAAGTCTGACAACAATTTCTTAATTCCTTTGTGGCTCTATCAGAAACTCAAGTTACAGCATAATGTAGGCGGCACTTTGCTCAACCAATAAACAGGGGGAAAGGAAGACTTTAGCATGCAACAGACGCCACGGGGCTGCTAGACTAGTAGGATAACCGCAGCAACATTTGACAAGCTAATATGTCACACAGGCCGGAGCATCAGACATTCCCTCTACAGACATATACAGATGCAGCCTAAATGCGTCATCTCTTAACGCAGAATTAAAACGTCCAGATAGCTTCCATCTACACAAGTACCAAAAAAAATAATGAAATTCACTCATTTCAATTGTTCTTTGGTACCTGTCAATTAAGGAGAACAGGGTTAATTGGGGCCAGTTTCCATTATTAGGGACCAAAAGGGCCAAAGGCACATTCACACCAGCATGTACGACTAATTATCTCAAGTTATTATAGACACATTTTTAAGTATTGCACACAGTACCACATCTGCATTATACTGTTCAATCCACTCAAGCCGTCTATGAGAAAATGCCTTGCTATGCCAAGCTGAGGCTGTAGAAAACCTGATTCCACCCGAGCACAACTACTCCCGATGTTCTGCCAAATGACAGCTATTATATGCTTACCCTCCAAGGGCTGGACTGAGAGTCAGCTTGTAATTTTTCATCAGTCTATTTACTGTGTGCGCTTTGTTTTCGAGGGGGGAAGAAAGTAGTCGTGCAGCCATTATTTTGCGTACAAACATTTAATCAAAGGGACACATGCTCACAAACGTTCATTTGTACACACACACACATACGCTGACACTTACGCACACACTGCTGCCAGACATGAAAGCCCTCTAGTCAGCCGTCTGCCAGTAATGATCCTTCTCTGGCAGCACGAGTGCGTAGCATGAATATGTCGCTAACCAGCTGCAGTCACACTGCTCACACATCTGCTTTTTATATTATGTACTTGGTACATTCTGAAGCGCATTCTGTCTCTCTGTCCTTTGCAAGTGATTGTTTAATGTTCATCCCATCCCTTGTGTCCCTTTGTTGTTCTTTGAATGGGACACTGTTCACTCTGACAGCAGATTAAATAAAGGAATAAGAATGAGCGGACTTCTGAGTCTTTCACCTGTAAATTTTGCTAAAGCAGCTGCGGGTGCTTAACCCTTCCACTGGGTGTTGAACTTTTCTAGTGACTAAAATGTAACAGCCATACATGTTTCATTCTATAAAACACTCTGAGTGTTGTGTAGGGAATAGGGACTTAAGGAGTGGAGGGTGGATTTAGTGTGCTACTACAACCTGACATAATATTGCCTCATCCTGAGCTGTGACGTATACATTTTGAATTGCCAGCAAAACACCAGAGACAAACATGACAGAGTGGTAGATGTAAGGATGGAAAAGAGGGAGGTGAAAAGGAAACTAACAACATAAAACCAGCTGCAGGCACTGACAAAGGAGTCTTTTAGTGGCAAGTCTATTGCCATCCAACGCTGTTCCTGGGTATTTAATACATGTAAAAGTTTAATATGCACTTCAATAACCATTTTCTCTCCTCTTTCCTGCCTACATTGTCCCACTACAGATTTATAGAGTGACAGAACTGCAAAGAAAAGCAAAAATGAGGTCTAAACAGGGAGAAAAGCTGCCAGACACGCAACAGCCACCAGTGGAAATGTGCAAACTGGAAAATGGCCCATGTGAAAAAATTACTCACAAGTCTCATTGAGTCTCCAAATTACTGAAAATGTGCGTTTCTATTTTTCACTAGACCTTTTAACCACCAACCGAGAACCAATGAGAACCACGTTGCCAACTCAACAAAGGCTTCATCAAAAAAGTGATAAGGTATGGTTCAAGAGGAAAACGTGACCCTACAGCACCTGAAAGAGGCCGCTCCACGTTCCTTAATCACATGACAGTTAAGAAATCTGCTTAATGGGGAAAACTGATTGCAGCCTGGTTTACTTAAGTGCATGTAAATGCAATGACGGACCTTTTAAGCTTCTCCAGTTTCATCATCATCATTTGTCTGGTTAGTTTTGAACTAATTGTCTGACAATATGACTAAACAACAATTGAGCAAACAAGCAATGATACAGGGTACGAACAGCGTAACGCAGCAGGAAGCTACTTTGGAAAATGTCAAAAACGAGAGATGATATTGGAGGTTGGAACTAATGGTGTTATTATGAGTCTGTATGGCTCTTTCCATTTTCACCAGTCCAATCACATTACTCTAGAATACCAGAGACATGACACTATTGTATGGGTAACTATAACACAGGCAGCCATTCCTAAAACCAGAATGTAATACAACACGATGGTTGGTTATAACTAAAGAGCATGATAATGTCCAAAGCTTTACATTGTAGAACAGTCTCCCTTATTGTCTGTACTATCCACACTCTGTCTGTCTGTCATATACTAGTACAAATGTCAATAACACCTGCCTCAGGTAACATATTTCATATACGTGAATATCCATATTTTATCATCGTCCAGAGCACTTTTGTGAAAAACCTGAAGAGGGCCTGAACCAGATAGGACTACTGCTGGGGCTTAACAAGAGTGCCATCCTGTGGCTATGTAGAAAAAAAACCTCTAATTAAACATTCATTATAAGCAGGACTTCACTGTGAAGCACCGTCTTTCTCTGTAGCTGTTTCACCAGGTCTGGGTGACGAGTGGCTAAAGCAAATTTAAACACCCGTAGGCTGGCATTACAATTTGTAGAATTTGTCATACAGCACACTTGTGTTTCCTCTTTACAGAAAAACTATAATCCCGTACTGTATAATATCCAGGACGTCATTAATATGTTTTTATAGATATCATGATTTTTAAAAATACTGCCATATAATAATCTTTAATTTAAATGGGCTTCAGAGGATCTTCCATGAAGAATGAGATAAAATGATGAAACCATGATGAGTGGTTTCAGTAATTACTGGTAATGAAACATCAACAAATATCTAAGACTTTTGTAGTTTGGACTTTTTTAATACATTTGCAGACTGTTACAAATTATTAAGTGTAGACTGACTGAGTTTATAAAATTTAAATAGTAAAAATGAATAGTTTTGATTTGTGATCCAGATGCGGGTGTATCCTTACTTTGTGAAGATGGTGGAATTCTCTCTACTCTTAGTGAAAGTGACAGGGAGAAACCTCAAGGTGATGTTCATCCTATTGGCACATGATGTCAGTCTCTTGGCCTGGACAGGGTAGAAAGGACAATCTATCATCAAATTGTACAGTATAGCACACTATTTAGCCAACAATGTCTCTGCTGCTATGCTTCAGCATGTTAGACTTGGTGTGTATTGTGGTGCGTAGTGGGTGTTTTTGCAGTAAATATTAGTAGAACTACACCAGAAAAACACTAGTTTAATGAAACCAGATTTAACAGAAAGCTTCTATTCTTAGCCTTGAAGAGATTGGTTGGGGCCATGGACTAGCTGGCATTTCAGTTCAATGAAAAAGCTGGAGGGGATCTCCTTTAAAAACAAACTCGATATATTGATGCTGAACATCTGCTCTGCATCAATAAATACTGTTCGGGTTTCCTGGTGATTTTAGATGGCGGGTAGAAACAGTAAAAGAGCTGTATTATGTATTTGAAGCTAGGGCTGGGAGATTAATGCACTTGTAATGTTATACAGAGAATCTAAATCCCAAAGCTCATCCTGAGCCAAAACTGAATCAAAATACTTCCCTGGTTTATTCTCATTATTTTGATTAATTTGTGAAGCTGCTGCCTCCAAAAGCTCTAATGGAACAAGCTTTACTTTGAAATACCACTGCACTGTACTGTAGTAACAGTACAGGTAAAAGCTGTTATGGATATTGAATCTTACATAAACTAACCTCTGTGGTTTGGAGCAACAGATGTGTGCATTGCATAACTCAAGCCACAAATTATAGAAGGGCAGCAATAAAAGCAGACAGAAGAAAACATTCCTGCTGTGCAAAACGTAATTATTCCATTTATACAAGATAAAATTCACAATAAATAGTTTTTAGCAGGGACCAACACAAACTAATTGCCTTAAGATATTAGTTTGGCAGTTGGCACATTTATCAAAACATTTAAACAGAGAAAAGAGTAACACTGCTTTCTTTTTTAACTTGTGCTCACAAAACTGAAAACATAAAATGCTTTAAATTATGTTAAGACTTAAAAAAAGATGAAGATGAGTGTTTTGATTGCTAAAACACATTTAATTCAGTCAGTTCACAGCTTTAGAAAGACACATTAATTGTTATGTATATAGTATTTTAACATTTATTTCTATTTTGCACCAACCAGCCCTTAACAATGTAAAGTTTATTGTTGAAGGATTAATTATGAAAACACTCAAGTACTTAAGTACTAAAACGTGTAACCAAAATGATCTCTGCTGTACTTCTGCCATAGCTAACTATCCCTCTACTACTACAGTAACATAAATAAACCCAACTTCTGAAATACAAGCTGACTTTCTATTAATGAAGAACCTACTTTAAACGTGGTGTGAGGAGTCCGGATGAGCCGGTCTCTGGAGGCCCCATCAGCAAATCTCCCTGTATCCTCCAGTAACCTGTAGTCTACAGTAGAGATAGGCACCAAAAAGCAAAGGCAGAAAAAGGGGGACGGTTGACATTAGCAATGACGATGAAATCATCCAATGAGCTTTTGTTTTTCATAAAAAGATGCCAACAACATTTAATAGCATGTTGTTGTTGTTTTTTTAAATAAAATGTTGTCTCCTGAAACGAATCCTGCTGTTTTACAGGAGACTGAAATGAAGGTGCTCACCACTTAGAAGAGTCATCTCATCAAAGTGTGACAGAGTCACGAAGGCAGTTTTATCTCGGACTCCGCTGCATCCTGAATCCTTCTTGTGTCTGTTCACGCAAGGCAAGCTGGAAAACACACACATGCAAAAGCAACATATTCACTTAAAACAGACTGTTTGGGCAGTAAACTGACTTGAATTGTATATACACAGTGCGCTGCATTGTGAAGACGTTTGACTTAAACACTCTGCTACCGTTTTCACACCTGAGACCAATCTCACCTGCAGGAATGAGTAAGACAGGCAGGACACCGGTACTTCGCCTCCTCTGATCCACACACACCACAACTGTTGGGGAAACACCAGGTCAGCATGGCTCCAAACAGACACTGTCTGTTTGGACTAAGACAAATGTAACAACACACAACAGTCGCCGCCGCAATTTAACTGCTAAAGGGAAATGATTGAACCAAATATCTGGACACAATATTAGACAAGGCCTCTGGTGAGATTTTCGGACGTTTCACCGAACATACAAACCGAGCTAACGTTTGGCATCGTAGCTCTGCTGTCGCTTAACGAGCTTATAACGTTTGGAACGAGGATACCTGCTGTTCGCGTCACTGTCACTGTTCTCACGAGCGCACACGACGGTCGACCCTGACGCGTGTTAGCTGCTAAGTTAGCAGCTCGCCTCACGCCGTGTTTGTCAAACTTACTTGAGGAGAGAAATCTTCCTTTTCGTGCCCTTCAGCGCTTGTTCGTGGCCGCTGTCTTCCACCAGGTTCTCCGCTGCTGACATCGTATCAGTTGCTGGCAAACTTAAAAGACACGTTACAGAGGTGTTACACACGCTGGACGCAACCGGCGGCACAAAAACAAACCTACTTCCGCCGGTGGAGGCACGTGGAGCTGTGTTCCGGTTGAAAACGTCTGTATTAGCGCCTCCTGGTGTTTAAAGCTTGTAACAACAACCGTAATGTACGTTTTGCAGCGCACATGTTCTTCACTCACCACAGTCAACATCTGTGACGCCTTCACAAAACCTGAAATGTTTATTTGTAACCTGTAACTGACTTGGCAAAGTGAGAAACTGGTCATTGATGTTACGTTCCACCTCTGAGGAGTAAAGTCAACTTCCTTTCACTTATGTGTCTGCTACTCATTTAATTTAAAGACCTGTTAGGATTGAGCTGATTTGAACAACACAAAGCCAACCCAGAAACAAAAAGATTCGTCTCACAAGGTTTTATTTTTTCTGAAATCTAGTATTGTGTCAAGAACCTCCCACCACCACCGACCTCACTGCACGGCTTCATCCGTTTTAAATGAGTACAACACCATTTGTGGATAAAATGTTCTGTTTATTTGTCAGCGTATTTAATATTTTTATTATTTACACATTTTCATCAAACTTTATGAAATTACACTTTGTTCAAATTGATATAAGTTAAGTATAGAAAATGTTTTTTGTTGTTGTATTCTGACTCTGGCCTGCTGCAGCTGCCAGTCCACTGAACCACCACTGAAACTGAAAGACAGTATGATAAACATATGGTCACAGGTGTGAACACAAACACGCATATTTAAACATAAATACTTCTTTAGACTGAGCTGTTGTTGACCAAGTAGATCTCTGAGTATAACTTACTGCATCACAGTAATATGGCCAAAAACAATAAAAAGGTTATAAATAAACATACAGTATGCTGTCAATATATACACAGGAAATTTAAAAACTCACTGATGACTCATTCTTTGATGCAGCACCAATGATAGGTTTGCCCTGAAGAACCTACCACATAGAAGGACACTCTACAAAAATATGTAGTGTAACAAAATAATGGTTCATAAATTAAAATTGACCAAATCAACATAAGTACTTACACAACATAACAAATCTTGATGTAACCGGTACATACAACACGAAAGCAAAAATGATTTACTTGACATTAGCAACTATTCTAGAAGGCAAATAAGCAGGTAGAGGTAGGTTCATCTATCAAGATGAACAGGTCTGACTGGACAGGACCGAAAAATAAAAATGATAGCCTTTGACTGGAAAATGAAATATTGAAAGCAGTCACATATTATCCATATGCTATTGCACTCATTTAAACCTTTAGTTAGACAGTGCTCGCATGAAGAGGCCAGGCACGCTCCTTCGGGTTGGGCCTCTGTGTAGGTCTACGAGTGTTTGGGAAAGCAGGCTGAGGTGGCGGCGTGAGTTCAGGGGTTTGGTTTCAGCAGGCTGCTGCTATGTGAAGTTTCCCTGGGATCAGGGACTAAATATGGGTCCATACGCAGTCAACCTAAGCACTGGTTGAATTTAAGTGAAAGAAATAAGACATATTTTACATTTATCTATTTATTATAAATATTGGTGTTCATTGTTTTCCTTTTGACTTCTTTGCCTGCATGTGTCACAGAGATTGAGTTCCTCCGTGTAGGATTACTTTTGATTGGACATGGGTCAATTGTTATTCTCACAAAGTCCCATTAAGTCTTTCCAGTGAACACAACAGGCTCCCGTGGACACTCCTTCCAGCTTGGTCTCAAAGCTTCTCTTTGGGAGGCAGCCATTTGTAAACAGCCTGGCATTTATGTAATTCATTTAAGGA
Source organism: Macropodus opercularis (assembly GCA_030770545.1). Taxonomy (NCBI): domain Eukaryota; kingdom Metazoa; phylum Chordata; class Actinopteri; order Anabantiformes; family Osphronemidae; genus Macropodus; species Macropodus opercularis. Next base: position 8,515,611 of record CM061092.1, read on the forward strand.
TATCAGGAGAGTGATGAAGGTGTCAGAGGAAACACACTGGACCAATTTCTATATGTCGTTGAGTGTTGGGCTGCCTGGGTATTTCCAGTATGTCTACAATGGGAAGCTGACGAGTGTCCTGAGTATGGAAGAAGAAACGTGACTGGTGCCAGCTGCCGTCTTGGATCTGAAAGAGGAAGCATGAATTGAGACACAAAACAGAAAAACAAGCAAAAGACCAAGCTCTCTCCGAAACACCAAACAACAAAACGAATGTTTCTTCCATCGCGTCTTACCTTGCACTCATCCTGTAGCACACGTGGTTCAAGTAGCGTGTCTCTCTCAAACGTCTGTTTGTTCCAGCCGTGAAACTGGACAGTGCTGTTTTCTCTGCGTATGGGTCCAGTGGAGCTGAAGCCGTCTGCTGGGCTGTAGGGGGGGTCGTTTAAGCAGTGGAGCGTGATGCTGTGGCTGGCCTCGTTGCTCAGTAAATGGAGAAACTTCATTTGGACTTTCCCTACACCAAACTCCATCTGTGGGGGAGGATACAGAACGTGACGTGGTCAATCTGCCACCATAGCTACAGTATGACAAAGACAAATGTTAACAGGCTAATTACTGTATTAAGGTTTTGTTAAAATAAGTCATTTCTTTTCTTCAACACCTGAAACCTGAGCTACCTAAATATTACCTTATTAGAGGCCAGTGGATGTAAACAGGTCTGTCCCCCTGCAGTAAAATTACAGAACACCTTGAAGGCATCAGAAGTACAGCCTAGGTTTGGATCAATCCAGAACCAACCTAAACATCCCAGAATCAAACAAAAACAGAAGGAAACTGAGACTGATACTCTACGACAAATGTCAAGAAAGTAATTTTATGTAGGTCGTCTAATGGGGCTCAAACTCATGCACGTTCATCTGATCCGTCCCTGCAGACTCTCACCATCTTCGAGCTTGTGCTGACAGTCCAGCAGGTCTTTACAGACGCGAGCCGGGTTCTCCCTCGTCCCCGGAGGTTTTTTGATGCTCTCAATCACACGGCTCAGATAACGCAGCGTCTTCAGTATGTCAGTATTTTGATCCGGAAAGCTTGTCTCAGTATTCTGAAAACCCTGGGCAAGAAGAGTGAAAACCACATTGTCACAACCTAAAAATGTAAATCAGGCACCTTTGTTCCAGAGCCAACATCAAGACAGCAGACTCTCTGAACATCTCTCTGCCATGTCTCCACTGGGGCTTATTGCACACAGTGCATTTAGTGCCTTACCTCCATCCTTGAGTCTGACAAACTGTAGCCTGCTGAGTCATCATAAATCACTCTCTGCATGAAAAAGACAACATATTCAATATCGAGTTTGTTATTAAATGAACATATTTCTATTCACAGGCTGGTTGCGAACAACAAGTCAGATTCAGGAAATATCAACTTAGGAGCAAACTTCATTTTAGAGAGAAGCTGTAAGATGAGTCTTGCATCAATAAACCACCAGAGGATAGAATCACACATTCCACTCACCATTTATTACAGTTTGTGTGTTAACAAAGGGATTATCTGATATATTTCTTTTTAGGCTTATTGGGAGAGTGTCTTTTAGAAAATCTACACTTGATCCTGATGCTATCGCTGAAAACACCGCTGTTACAGCTACTAACCAAAATTACAAAGGCTGTTCTTGCATATCTTTGCTGGTGCCTGTGGCAACTTATTACACACTGCATTTACTCTGCTCTCAGATAAACGACACATTTGGCCCATGTCTCTACTTAGACAGGAACATATCTTGTCTGTTTAGAGAAATTTCTCAGAATCTGTGTGAGTAATAAGGCAAACTTACTGTTGGACCCGGTGCACCAGGTGGTCCCTAAGGTGGAGGGAAAAGGACAAAATGAAGGCACCGTGAAAATACAAAGGGACTGCACTTCTACATTTAATCATTTAAAACACACAACGACAAAGTTACAATGTTGATCACATACACTTAGTGTTTGTATGTAAACAGCTTATACTGGTAAACCAATCACCATGAGGTATATCTAGCTCCTTGACTGGACATTGCTTAGAAAGCTGTCCACTATATATCAGGTCCTGCAATTCATGAGAAATTCGTGTTAAAGCAACACAATTCCTAAAGCAGTGTATCACCTGGACAATACCAAACCTACGGTGACGCATGTACTGTATATGTTAGACACCTGCACAAGCCTTTTTTCCACAGGCTGTTTTACCCTTTTAGTCCATGAATTCATTCACAGTATTTACTGTGAGGAGACTTAAAGGAGACTTAAAGGAGCATCCACCAAAGAATTAATATCAAAAATATGATGTAAAATTAACTTACTCTGGGCCCTGGATTTCCCTGTGGTCCTTGAGGCCCCTGTGAAAAAACAGTGTCAAAACAGCTTAAAAGTGAAATGAATATTAATGAGAAAGAAATGCTGTTTTTCTTCCTGTTTGCTCAGTGGAACTCAAAACCAGGACACATGACATGAACGCACGTTGCGCACTGACAGCTTTAACCATGATTATTGAGTAAGACGTCCTCAGAGGACTGTAAGGCCTCACAGAGCACCAAGAGACACTACTGTAGCAATCTGCTGTCACCCAACACAAACTAAGCTGTCACTGAAAACCTCAGGTGGAATTCACAGCATCTGTCATTTACAATGAGTCTTTATTTACACCCTCACTCTGCTTTGAGGCGGCGCCATGACAAGCATAATCAGCGTAATCAAACTTAATGTTACAACAGGATGGAACCTTACATACATGATGTACCGTTGCAAGAAAAAGTATGAGAACCCTTTGGGATCACATGGATTTCTGCAAAAATTGGTCATAAAATGTGTTCTGATCGTCACAACAATAAAAAACACAGTCTACGTAAACTAATACTGCACAAACAGTTGGACTTAACCAACTTTATGACCAATTTATTCAGAATAAATACTATTATGATATATTATAATAAAAAGCACATGATGGCTTTATTATCTTTGCAGGCTTTTCAGTTTGATTCATATCTTACCATTTCGCCATCACCTCCTTTTGGACCCTTTGGACCCTGAGGAAAAGAATATTATAACAAGACAAATGTTGAGCTTATTGTCATAAAAATCTTTGGTCATAAAGATCTGTTTTAATAGATTATCTTAATTAGCACATGGTGACTTTATTAGAAGTAAAGTCTATTTTTTGTTATTTCTAGATGATTGAATTCAGTTTTACAGAATTTCAAACTAGTGGCTTATGATATTGACCATGTTATACTGTAACATGCATAATTATGCATTCACATACTGGTTTGCCCATTGGGCCCATTTTTCCCTCTGGGCCTACGGGTCCTGTAAATCCCTGAAAAAAAGAAAAAGAAAATGAACAATCCTTCTATCTTACTTGTTTATATGTTTATATTATATCAGTAAACTTACTAGAGTTCCCATTGGGCCCTTGGGGCCAGGGAAGCCTGTCATTCCCAAATCACCATTTGGACCCTGATCGAAGGGGAACATGTTTTTGGTTTTTTTCAACTTTGATGTGTCATTGTACAGGAACTATAGACTCTTTGACCTTCCGACTCAGTTTTCCTAGAATTGTCCAGTGCGTTACCTTTGGCCCTGGAAACCCCTGCAAACCAACCATCCCCACATCTCCAGATTCTCCCTAGAAATAAGAAAATACATTCACATCACAACAGTGTAAAACTAACATCAAACTATATGCATTCAACAAACGCAGGTGTGTGCGTCCTTACACCTAATACACACAGAGGTGTTCCACACACACAATAAGAACTGAATTAGTCTTTAAAATGACCCTGTCTGTTATCCAGGGAGACAGACAATTATGTTTGTACAGCCATTTATCAATATCCTGTAGACGGCTGCACATTTGGCCCTGTGGCCTTGACACAGAAGATCCATTCACAGGAAGGTGTAAAGGGATCCGACCCAAGGGCCTGAGCCCGCCCTGTGTCTCACAAGCATCAATGATGATAAGTAGCGCAAGGAGGAAAGAGCAAAGGATCAAATGTTGCTTCGCTTTTTCTTCTTTTTGAGGCGTTGCATAAGAAAAGTGGACCACCTCTTTTTCTAGTCCCTGGGGAGTGAGGGTCTTACATAACTTTGACTTGCCAGGCGGAATATTTCCATTCGTGGTCTCGCCCAGACACTTTGTTGCTGTGTTACTGTCTGTCAGAAACACACATTTTTAACCTTGGTGCAGACTGGCTACTGAAGTGCCTGAAGCTATTTAGAGAAGCTTTAAACCTTTAAGGACTGCTAGGGAATATTTTAGGATGATTACAAATAAACACATACTGTAGGTACTTTTGACAATAACATTACATCATATAGAGTGTGTACAAAGTAGGTGCTGCACAGTTAACAGTGCAGTATATTGCTCATGTTCTGGTGCAGTGAGTATATTTAGCTTTACTAACTTTTCAGCAATCAGGCAGCTTTATGCTTGAAATGAACTACGTTCCTTAAGGTGGATCTTTTACATTTGTCAGTCAATGTTCTCTCCTGTAGCTGTGATTCTTGCCCCGAAAGCCTGAGTGCACTGTGAACTATGTCTATGTTTGTCTCCTGTTAACATCTATTTATTGTATCCACGTTTTATGTTGTAACACATCCTGTTAATGTGAAGCATTCTAACAGACCTATACCTCACAATGTCAATTACTGTTGCACGAATATTCAAGACTATGGCCATATACATACTACTTGTCCTTTGGGTCCGGGGTCACCTTTCCTGCCCTGGTCGCCCGTGGTACCCTCCATGCCCTTGATTCCCGATGTTCCCCTATCCCCTGGAAGTCCAGGTTCCCCCTGGACAGATGAATGACAGAAGTTTACAATTGTTCCTCATCAAACATGTTTTTGTTTTTTCAAGATACATCGATTTAGAAGCCCTGTTGTCAATTTTTATTGCAATTGTTATTTTTACCTTCTGACCAGGCGGTCCTATTTCTCCATGTGCTCCAGGAAGCCCCATCTCTCCCCTAGGACCCGGTCGTCCAGGAGGCCCCTCTTGTCCCAGTAAGCCTCTCTGACCCTAAATACAGACAGAGCTGGTGTGACAAAACTGTTAAATCAGAACTACTACCTACTACAAATGAGTACAAATTGGTTTGAGGTGGCATCAGAACAGTGAGTGAACAGGATTTACAGTAAATCCTGTAAGTAAAAAGTAAAATGCTTCTTAATTCGCAAATACTGTAGCAGCCTATACTTAAATGTAAATAATTAAAAACTTAAATATACTTAAATCAGGCCCTTTCCCCACGACTTAAACAAATGATAACACGTAATGAAAAGCAGTCCAATGTAGTCAGCAAATATATATTTTAGATATACAATGCATTGATTACCTGTCGCCCTTGTTTTCCTGGTAGTCCGGGAGGGCCGGTCAGTCCAGGGGGGCCATCTGGTCCTGGGTAACCCTTGATTCCCATGACTCCAGGCAAGCCAGTTGGGCCCTGCGAAATGATGCTAAATTTAATCTGAGCCAACCTGATAAATGCATACAGAGATGCATACCTGCAAATGTCAAGCAGAATTTGATGTGTCTGGACTTACCAGTACACACTTAATTAATAAATATAGATAGCTCTAATCCAATTTATGTGTTTCAAATTTGATATGATGCAATCCCTTGCGTACCACGTTGTAATATACACATTTGCAATAATCATTTTGGAGCCATTATGCAGTGGTGATGAAGGCATGCAGCATGCATTTATCATGAAAAGATACATCATCACTCAAAGCCAAAGATTAGTAGGTAGTGTAAGAATCTTACTTCAATACCAGGAGCTCCACTGAGCCCCCTTGACCCTTTCTTTCCTGCTGAGCCCTGAAAAAACAAATGAACAGACAAACCAAAAGCTGTACTTTACTAAAAGAAGTAGTTGTGACACAAACTTCAAAATTTTAGGACTGTCTGCCAGGAATTCATATAATGAAGAATAAAAACAAATTATGTTTGGTAATTATTTTCATTAGAATTCCTCGGCTAGCTTCCACAGCTGAGCTGAACTCATCAAGCACATAGGGCAGGTCCCATAACAGCGTACAATCTTTGTGACACTCTGTGGTTGGTCTTATTCTGGCTGTAAAGGAAAGGATTTTTCAAGAAGTGAAAAAATAAAGTATGAATCCAAGCTACCCAAAGTAAACCCTGTTGCAAATAGCTGAATTAAGTTTACAGTTATTTACAGTTTTGAAAGTAAAAATCAAAGTAATACATTTTGAAACAAAACTAGGGGACTTACAGGAGCACCTTGCTCTCCTTTTGGGCCTTGTTCACCAGAATCACCTGGTGATCCCTGAGCAAAGCAAGAAGAAATACAGAAAAATATTGAAAAAGAAAACATCCATCACGCAATTGTGCATTCACAGAATCCATCACAATACTCCGTTGCACAGGTATATTGCTTGTTTGCAATAACTATGAATCCATGACATCCATTTTCAATCAAATGTAATTTTTCCTGCTCTAGTACTTTTAAATGACATGGTCAATAATAAGTATGTTTTCTTGTAGTAGGACTAAAGACATTGACTGACTTACTGGTGGGCCTGGGGGGCCAACAGCTCCACGAGATCCAGGGCTACCAATATGGCCCTGAAATACAATTTTTGAATACAATTATAGTTTTCCATTGAAGAGGTCTTGAAGGACACATACATGCTATAGTGAACTATGAGCATTATAATTTAGTACTATGAGCACTGTCTTGTTATGAGATACATTACTCAACGACTCATAAGTCTCCTTAGCACAATGCATTAGTAGTACACCATATAAGACTTACATTAAAAAGTACCGGACAACAATCTGAAACTATTTAAAAGGTCTGAAATAAGAGACTCACTGAATCCGTTCATTTTTTAAATGTTACTGTTGCTTTGTTAAACTTAGTGTAATTAGATTTCATAAAAAAAATCACATTGAATTGTAGATGCAAAACACAAAGACCACTGTGAATGGGTCTGTGTGCAAGTTTATATACTATTGAGAGCAAAGAATGCATGACCAACATTTTCTTGGCCTTAATAATGGGAATTAGGTAATCCTCTCCAACTTGTGTGGTCTGCCCTTGACTGAGCAGAGCACAAAGTCAGTGGAACAGCAGAAGGGAACAGCGAAAAAGACAAGGACCCTGTGTGTAATGAAATGATGTTGATGTAACGATTTTGTTTACCTGATACCCCTCATCCCCTGGCTCTCCACGCTCTCCTCGTTCTCCCGGTGGCCCCTGTGCAGACACAAATGCTCACATTAACACATGTATTGTATTAGTTTATACCTAAGATGCATTAAATGAGTTGGCACAAAGAGTCTGCTGTGTCTAGATGTTATCTGTGAGTCTGAATCTTATATCTTGTGTCTCACAGTACTAAGAGCCATAGCTCTGTATAGCTGTGAGCTTTTGCAGACTGGCTCTTTGATATGTTCTGATCCTCTTTTGATATTAGTCTCAAAGTGGCTTAGTTTTCATTGTGCCTCGGGGTAACGTTGGGTGAATAATAACTCTCACTACCATTCACAGCAATCTAGCCTATTCCACTGCTTGTGAGAACACAAACAAGGAAGGCTTAATCTAAATTGTGAAAATGTTTTTGTTCAATGCTAAGTTTGTAATGACCAGAAAGGATCAGAGCCACACAAGTTGATAATCAGGGTCAAATACAGTACTAATATGTTGCCAATTTCCTCCAACAACTACACAAATTTTTTTCATATTAACTTTCGAATCCAATATCAGTCCAGTAATTGAATGGATTGGTTTAAACAGAGCGAGAGTGCTAGGGATTAGAAAGGAAAGCTTATGGAAAGCAAGACCTACTGGTTCACCTAAGGGCCCTGGTGGTCCTGGAGTCTTATTGTCCTCGCCTGGATAACCCTGGAACACAGCAAACAAAAACACATTCACACATAAACGTAGGTAGGAACAAGATTTAGCAGCCAGACAAGGCACTTTGCATAATTTGAAATAATTCAACAGAAGTGTAGATGCTGTATCAGCGTCATTTTGTGATATAGTATTTTACCTTTTCACCTTTTGGTCCCGGTGGTCCAATGGGCCCAGGCTTGCCGGGATGACCCTAAAACGCAGAAGCTGATCATAGTTTTAAAGGATTCTACTATCTAGCTACTACACACAGCATGCGTGAGTTGAAATGTGAAGCTTGAACTGTTTATTACAAAGATGGCGCCTTAAAGAGAAGCTCTTGCACTGAGTCAATTTGACTGGGACAAAATAGACTTTAAGTATGTTTTTCATGTTACAGAACCTAATCTCTTCTGAACCATCCATCTTCAAACACCTTCTCATTATCAAGTTTACTGATGCAATGCGTGTTAGAGATAATGGTTTAGACTGTCAGACAAGAGATTGTGTTATAGTCACAGGACTAAAATACATTTAAAACCCATCCAATCTCCATTTAAGACAGTGTATTACTTAGGCCTTTCAAGTCACCTAATTTCTGTGCAAACCATACTGTACATCTGCAAATGGTTCACAAAAGCTTTTGAGAAACTCACTGTGTATCCTGGCGTTCCCGGTTGTCCTTCTATTCCCATAACTCCAGGCTGACCCTGGAAAGCACACACACACACAACATCAGTCCTTGCCCCAACTGATTTGGTGAAAATACACATTAGGGTTTTACACATCTGACACAAAAGTATTTTAATTCCTATGATTTAGCATTTGTTTCCACAACGTAAACATATTTTGGATTAGGTCTGTTCAGGTTAGGTATGTCTGAAATGTGAGTAGGGTAGATTTTTCTTTTCCTTTACGGGTCTGTAGAGCAGTGAGTCCATCTATTTTGAAGCCACTCCACCATTCAAACATTTACCATTATTCTACGTACAGTAATGCTTTACAGTACATCCAATCACTAGGACATAATCACAATCAGAGAGAGGAAAGACTTGAAGAATGGTAACTAACTGGAGTGCCTCTGGTCCCTCTGGCACCTTTCAGCCCTGGTTCACCTTGCAGACCAATGTCTCCACGTGTGCCAATTTCACCAGCAAGACCTGAAGGACCTCTTTCTCCCTGGAAAGACACAAATTGTCAGTAGACTTGAAACATCTGTTGAAAAGATAATTGCCTACTGACATACTGCATAACCCTGCATGAAAATACTGTACTGTACGTAAACTGTGGTGGTGATCAGTGTCCTTGCCTTTTTTCCTTGTCTTCCTCTGTTTCCTGAGGGTCCCAGTTTTCCTTCAGGTCCCTGTATAAAAGCATATTAAATGACTGAAACACACTGAAGACTTTTTTTACTGTGTATTTAAAGGCAGTGCCAAACACTATTTTTGTTTTAGTAATGTTTGATCAAATGTTGTGTTGTTCCAACACTGTTTCCATCAACCTCACTTTCTAAAACTACTTGACTTGAGAAAAGTTCCAAGAACACTGGAGAACCAGCCTTAGTAAATGGGAGCCACAAACTGGACCAATGACAACAGACATGCATTATATATGCAATGACTTCCTTTCTGTTGAGATGGATGTGACAGAGGAAGGACCTGATGATTGAGCCCACTGGCTCGTTCATGAACACAGAACATCCCATTATCAGCAAGTGTATGGGTGATGAGTAACTGGTTGAACTTTTTTGAGTGGCAAATGAATTGAAAATGTCTTCAAACTGTACTTAAGGTTTCTGGGAGACTTATAGACCACTGGTTGGCAAGCCAGCAAAGTTGATAAAGCTGACTCATGTAAACTGAGGCTTATTGCCCAGTAGTAAACAGGTTTGCTGAAGAGAAGGCTGACCTCTGCTGGGATAGAAAGGAATTTTCTGGTTAATGGGTAACCTGCCTCCACTTAGAATCAGACAGTGTTAGAAGTTAAAGTGTTGATTTTATAGCAAACATACACGAAAGCCTTGTTTCCCAGGCCCTCCAGGCAGTCCTGGAGGTCCAGGATCTCCTTCTATGCCCTTATCCCCAGGCTCTCCTACCGGCCCACGATCACCAGGTTCACCCTGACAAAAAAGTAAAAGTCAATGAGGAAAGCGCTATGAAACAATAATAAATTGCAGCAGGGACAATAAATCAATCCTGTTTTCATATAGCGAAGCCCACTAGCAAGAAATCCGCAACTAAATTGGACGACACTGTTGATTTTGTTAGTGACAGTGAAATTCAGGCAACAAAAATAAAGACTTTGGTCCTGTTACGTTTACCTTGGCCCCATCTTTCCCTTGAGGACCCTCTTCACCAGAAGGGCCAGGTGGGCCCTAGAAATACATAACAATTAAATGTACTTTATATTTCTGACCACAGTTAAACCCAAACATTAGGAAGAAAGAGATTAATGTGTTGTTTACTATCACTTACTCTCATGCCCTCCTGTCCCTGCTCTCCTTCCACTCCTGGCGGCCCAACATCACCCTACAACACACAAAACAGGAATGTCTGAAGGTCAAAACATGCTTTTTGTATTTAAACTCACACATCACTCTTATTCGTGCGTCAAGTTGTCATAAGCTAGACAGCAGATGACTGAAAAGATTCACAGTCAGAACCTGACAATAACCTTTAAGGTCCATGTTTAATGTTTTTTAAGAACGGCAATCAGCTGCTGTCTCATCTAGGGCTACAGTTATGTCAAGTACAAATTGACTGAGGAAGTTCGCAGCCTTTCATTTGCTTGAGGGTGATCGGGACTCCAGTACTAAAAGACAAATGTTTCTAAGAGCGTAGTGCTGTGGGGGTAATTGTAATAAAATATAATGTTGTACTGACCTTTAATCCAGGCTCTCCAATGGCACCCGGTTCCCCCTCTGCACCAGGTACACCCTTGAAGATAAGGAATTCATAAATGAACACCAAACCTTTTGCTATGAACTAATACTTAGATAATATTAATTGAAAAGTACTTCAGGTCCTTGTTCCCCATCAGGTCCAGGTTCACCAGGAAGTCCTTTGAGTCCCTGAAAGAAACACAGATTACTGTTTAGTCAGACTGCATCGATAAGTGTAACACTGAGATTAGTCAAATAACTGCCCCCTGGGGAATCCAGTAAAGGAAAGACATAACATGAAACTCGAGCACAAAAAAGGCAAAACAAACAGATAGTTAAAAATGTTAGTCTGCAGAAAAAGAGAACGAGAGCTTAGAATCTCTTAAGAAAACTGGAGACGAGCCAAAAGCAAGACGAGACCCGTAACCTGAAACGTGCCTCCAGCGCTATTGAAACCTCTCACCCTAATAAATATTCGGATCTGATTGCTTGACATTCTTGATGTCCCTGAGGGACGAGAGAGATTTCCAGGATAATCATGTATGAAGTCTGATCTAAAGTGGCAGGAAAAATGTATGGAGCCCTAAGGTGTGGTAAACACAAACAGCCATGAATAAAGAACTACTGTTCCCTGCTACACTAAAATAATGGGCCGTCCAGAGAGCAATAACAAATTATTTAGTATCTGACAGGATCTTCATACTGAAACATTTGCAATCGAAGTCCAGCACAGTAATGCATACGTACTGCTTCACCATGGGGTCCCCTCTCCCCAGCGCTGCCTGGAATACCTGGTTTACCCTGTGAACACAATTTGTGTAATTAGAGAAAACAAGCCTTAAACACAGTCCTCCTCTCATAATTATTGTTATTACCAATATACCCACAAACGTGATGAATGAAAAATATTTCAGTGTTGACTACAGATATGACACTAATGAAATGAAAGAGCGTTTTGTGGATACGTTTAGATAAGTCGCACCACGTTGAAACAGCTTCTAGTCCAACACTGACATAACTTCTGCATGTATCAGGTACTAGATGCAAGCTCTAAATAAATATTAAAGTTAGATGAAAGCGAGTAGCCACAGCCATTAGCTGTATTATTAGTTGATGATGTAAAACCATCATTAGTAGTACTCTAAAATATCATCATTTACTTATTTTCACTAAAAACAATGGTGAATCAACAGAACATAAAAAAAGAAAAGTGTGTTCAAAAAGGCCACAGCTCTACAATCACAGGATCACTTCAAACACAAGGTGGCGCCATGACTCCACACAGGGGCACAGCATAAATACTTGTATCATTAGAAATCAAAGCTGTAACATTAACAGCAGCGTTGTAACATTATTATTTTCTTCATGATATGATATGAATACATAAGTCATATTTTAGAGTCAATACAGTTTAGATTCATTATCCTAACCGCCTCCCATCTGCCATTGAGCAAGGGACAGGTTGTGGGTCTTTCTCAGGGAGATATGGACAGACAACCACTCACTGACACCAAGATTCACACTCCCACCTGCACTTCCTTGGAGGAAGCCAGAGTTCCCACACTAACAGAATATGCAAACTCCATACAGAGAGGCGGCTCGGGGTGGTGGTGCTAACCACGACACCCTCGCACCTGCCATGAGCATTGTGTTTGGAAACAGCCATGTCTATGGGAGGTATAACTCTGTATGAAATATATCATATAGAAAATGTCAATAACTGGAGCTAGAAACATCCTTTGACTGTGTTGGAGGTGTTTTATGATTTTCTTGCCACAGGTCAGGAGCCTACAAGATGGAGGTGCTGTTCATGCAAATAGTCGTACTTAACAGCTCCACTCAACCCAAACTGTATCTGCAGTAGTGGTAGGAGATGTGTATGCGTGTGTTGTGTCCAGTGCACTGAACTGTGAGACTATGAGAGGCTGTATATAGTCACAATAACATTTTCATGAAGAATGAATATGGGAATAGTTCAAGTTCTAGTCATCCTACAGCGGAATGGCATTTTATTCAGTGTATCATACTGGTATCGTTACACTAAGGTCTAGAACATTGCAAACAACATCTCATCAGATTTAAGCTCAGGTTTCCTCAAAGACTGGCAGCTGTACATAATAATTACATTTAGGTATAACTTGATACAGTTAAGTTAAGAGTAAGCAGGAAGTGTTAATAGGGGGGAAGTCATGAGGAAGGATACAGTAGATGTTAATTCAACATCAAGCAAAAAAGTGGGTCAAAGCTATAGTTACTGTAACCAGACTCAGCCATAAGTTACAAATTACAGTCATTGATTCTGTACTGTACACTGCCAGTGAGCAAGTGTGGCTAATTCCTGGATACAGGCTCAGTGATATTGGTCCACAACCGCCTGAGCAGGATACGTCCTAGACTCCGACTGAGTTGCACATGACGCCAGTTGTGGAGAAACAGCTTTACTGAGTGTGGAGATGTCTCTGCAGACTTAGTGGTGCATGCTTCAATCTGATCCACACCACACACATCTGCTGGGCATTACTGCTTATAATTGTGTAGCGTTTAGCTCTCTTGGCTCACAGCGACAAGGTTTGACTCCAGAGTTGCCCGGGTGCCTTTCAGTGTAGCGCTGGTATGTTCTCCCTGTGTCTGCGTGGGTTTTCTCCTCCCACAGTCCAAAAACATGCACTTAGGTTGGTTGGGGATTGGCTGTAGGTGAGAGAATGGGTGGCTGCCTCTCGCCTGAGGCTGAGATAGGCTCCAAGATAGCGAGTGAATTAGGGAATTGTACTACCACAAGGACAGACTGGCACCTTAGTGGCAACAGCAGCAGTAGCAAACCCATTCATGGGGTCTATAGCACTGACGCTTTACTGTGGCTGATCTGATGTGGTGAGATCATAGCGAGACCAGGTGAAGCGTCGTGACTTCCCAGTGGGTTATGCAGCAGGATTCTCTCTACTCTGACATGCATTCATGTTAATTATGAATAAAAAACACCACCATTAGCCTGGGGCATACACATCAGACACAAAAGCAGTTTAGATACAACAGCTGGTCCAAATCACTGGCCCATCCATTTCCAGTAAGAGGTCAGTAAGAGTCTGGAAACACTACTCAGCATTTTCTTTTATCTATGGAAACGTCCTGTTTTGGTTACTTTACTGGAGCAAACTCAGTTAATACTTATGTACGTTAAAGTCGAATAGCAGGTGTGTTAAACATTTACAGTTCTGTCCTGTCAGCCACAGCGAAGTCTCTTACCGAAGCAAAGAGGATGAAGTAAGTCAGTCATTACTTACAGGCTTTCCAGGAGGGCCTCTCTCGCCGGGACTACCAGCCTTGCCCTTTAAAGAGGGAGATCAAAGTTTAAAGCAATCATTTGATGAACGACACATAGTTTTGTTATTTTTATTCCTGTCGGTCTTTATCTGATGATATTGTGTATGTGAGTTGTAACACAACATAACGTTACTTATAAGCATCAGCACACATTTGCAGTTTAATACAGAAGAATTTAATTTCTTATTACTTATCTTATTCATATTTATCATGTCCCTCACAATAAATATTCAATGGAATGGTTTGGGAAATGTAGAAATGTTCTTTACAATGATCACAATGATCAATCATGACTTTTTTTCAATCTGCGCTCAACGTTTACCTTTCCAGGTTGTGGCATAGCAGCACCAGCATACATGCAGTGATATGCATGTAAACTGGGCATTGCAAAGCTGAGAAGCTCTAAAAATAAGGCACCACCACAAAATCTGGAGCTGGATTGCATTTCACTCAGCTGGATCACTTAAGTTTACTTTTATCTTCCTTCTCTTCAGGAAATTTAGCTCAGGTTTCCTCACAACAAGCTGGCAACTGTACATAGTAATTACATTTGGGTATAACCTGATACAGAAGTGAGAAGACAAAGGCCCTCTATGCAGTGAGAATGATTAAAGGCCCACCACGCTTTTACAGAGGCCTGCGGGTTATGCTGGCATGACGTTTGAATTTACATGCAGTAATATGTTTACTATGATCAAACCATACCACTTCAAACGGCGTGTGCTTGTTAACATAGATGCTGCAGGATAATGCTTTTTTTAAGGCTATGGTTATTCTTGGCTTCGGAAAAATCTGGAGAGTGATACTGTAAATCGAACCTTCTTAATTATTCAAGCGCTTTATGCAGTTAAAGGCATGTGGTGTAAACAAATATTAATTTAAACAACGCTTACTATGAATCCTGGCTCTCCTTTCTGCCCAATGTCACCCTTTTCACCCTGAAAAACGATACCAATATGACACGGAAGATGGAAAACACATGCAGCGCAAGTACATCAATCCAATCTTTAAATGATTTTTTTGATTGTATGACAACAGTGTGCAGGTCTACCTTGGCGCCCTCAGGGCCTGGTTCTCCAGGTGGGCCATCGGGCCCCTGTGGCCCCTGTGTGATAACAAAATGCAACTGGCATCACTAGTTTCATCTCACCCCCCTCTGAAAAATGTTCTGTATGTTGGTGACTGTCCTCTTACAGGTCACTCTGCCCCACCTCTTTTTCTTGTACCTGTCTTTATCTGTGATTGAGCTGTGATTGAGCTGTGATTGAGCTAACTATTTATTATTTACAATAAAATGAAAGTAAATGTACATTTTTCCATATTTCATTGTTTGTTCATGAACACAATGTGATTCTGTTACTGTCACGGTAGACTTGAGTTTCTGTAAAGCCTTGTGGTTTTAAAGTTGGACAGGGGTTGGTGTGGGCGCTCTCGTCTTTGGCTATGTAGATGCTCTGTGTTAATCATTACTAGCGTTACATTTAAGTCACATGATGGTTTCCTATATAAGGTTCATGGGTCATGACACTGACTTGGCCATCATGTGTTTCTAGTAACTGAACCTGAGCTGTGAGTAATTACTGCACCTGTGATGTGACACACTGGTCATTGTCGTTGAACTACTGTATGATCAGAAAAACATCATACACAGCACTAGTACTGATTAATCACATACAGATGGTGTCACAATCAGCTCTCACCCTCCTGCCTTTGGGTCCGGCGATGCCTGGGCTGCCCCTCTGTCCCTGTGGACCCTGCAAGACAAAAAAGACAGAAACAAGACAGAAAGCACAGAGAGTAAAGCAAAGGAAACCATAGCTGAGAGAAGAACTACTAACAACCAAGAGCACTCTCTGTCAACCCAAGAACAGAAACAAGCAGTTAACCTGAATCCACACTCAAACAGCTGGTGATAAGGGTACGACACTTACAGGTGTACCTTGCATTCCGACGTCCCCGGGACCTCCTGGTACTCCTGGATAGCCCTTATGCCAGAACAGAAAAACAAACAGCAATGAAAAAGTAGACAAGGAACCACGTCACTGTTTCATCCCATCTGCTATGCAGATTCTACGCTTATGCTAAATATCCAAGCTACGAGTAATTCAGTCTTTCTGTAGGGACTAAGGAACAACAGTGCAGCATCAGCACAAGACTGTACAGTAAAAGACGGACCTGAACTGCAAATGTTGTGAACTGTTTCATATTAAGATGTGTTAGAATGTGCTCCAGACGCTTTACAAAAAATACCCAAATGGGTGGGTCAAAAGACCCTCTGAAATACACACACACACACACACACACACACACTAGCAGTGATTTCATCATCGAACTATTCAGCCAGCCAGCCACCAAATTAGTCATTCTTTCATGCAGCCAGCCAATCACTGAGACTGCCAGCCAGCTAGGTCAGGACCGGGGCCAAACCATTGTCACTGAGTTCAATCTGCAAGTACAGTCAGAGATGTAGGCCATATTCTCTGCATGAAGTCACACAGGAGCGCTGGTAAACTGTGCAGCAAACACCTACTGCAGACCTAAAGTAGCGAGTAGCCAGGACGACTGCTCCTATCCACACATTTACCAATCCCTGCTCCAGCTGACTGACCAGGCTCTTTCATACAAGTGCTCCATTTCTAGCTCCAGCCAGCTGACTGTCACGCAACAGTCGCGGTGCTCATGTCGTAAAATGTTAGGACATGGCTTCACAAACACACCGAGGATTTTTTTTTCACCGTGGTCTTTTTTGACATAATCTTTGCAAAGTGGGTACGAGGTTTCACGAGGACACGTTGTGCCGGCTCATTAGAGTTGGTCAATCAGAACACACAGCCAACCACAAGAGCAAGTGAAACATGCCTGTCTCCAACATAACTGTGGACAACAACAGTTCATTCAACCCAGCATTTCATTTTATAGATTTGTATCTACAGTACAATAGTTACGGTAGTTTCTGGAAACTTTTAGGCCTCTAGTGAGTCTGCTTCATTTCCATGAACTAACCCTTGAAACCTAAGTGTCTGCCAAAAGCAGACTGTTAGGTTTTATATTGATCATAGTGAGACACTGGTTTACTAAACAACACATTTAAGTTCTGGAAGGCTGCTGAAGATCTTACGGCACAGGTCTGAAACTGACCCACTTTCAGACGAGTAGCAGGGTTCTGCAATATATTCAGAGTAACTTTACCTACCCCTGGTCCCTTCTCTCCAGCTGGACCCGTTGGCCCTGCTGGTCCACGGTCACCCTGAGAAAATCAGGAAGAGAGAGCAGATTATTAAACTGTTACGAGAAACATAGCTTCTCATGCATGTTCCCTAGCTCTTCTACTCTACGGTTCTAGTTTGTTTTACATTTCATTAACTTTTTTACATGAAGGAGAGGTGAGAGGGAGTAATGCTGTCATGGCTTTAACAACATTGTTCTTGTGAGAGCGTTGAGTGTTCATCTAATCGCGTGTTCTGGACGTTCTGGGGCCTAAAGCCACGGCTGCTTAACACAGCCCTAATTAAAGGGTTCTACCACTGACAAGCAACCATCTAAAACTGACTGACAGCATAATGACAGAGAAACAACGTTCTTACCTTTTCACCAGGAACTCCTATTACCCCAGCGATCCCAATTGGGCCTACTGGACCCTGCAAAAGAGACGAAAGGAGGTCAAATGTATGTTCTATATTTCAGCGTAATTAATATAATGCCAATTCACTAAAATAACCTTATATAATAACCACTAAAATAAACTTGCCAATGCGATTTGACTGGGAATTACTTAGCACATGCCATTTTTATACCCTGCCTGTCAATGCAAATGGCCCCACTTAGTAAAGCAATACATGTGGTGGAAACGTTAGCTAAACTAAATATTCTCAGAAGCTTTACCACTTCCAGATCAGTCTACTGCAACAAGGGCTGCGGTTTGGAGCTTTCCACTGGAGTACACAAAGGTCCAGTCGCAACAGTAAAGTGTACATGTCACTAGGTAGTATTAGTGTATGACCACTGGCAGGTCATCAGCACACAGCCTTCAAGCATGGGAGCAGCAGCGCTACACTCAACCCAATCCCTTTAACTAGAACTCATAAAAGGTCAGTGTGACAGGGCCTTCACATGGCTTTTTCACTGTACTGTTTAAAGGGAGAGGTACAAACCATTAGTCTTACAGTTAAGGAGGGAATATAACCAAGCGACATCAATATTTGCCTCACACATGCCAATATATGAAACCCAGAGCAGGTTTACATTACATTTCAAAGCACATGCCCTTGTTTTTAATGGTTGTGACTGAAGTGTGACTCAACAAGGCCAAAACTCAAACTAATAAAATTTCACTTAGAAAAGTTTATGGGAAGATGGGAAGGTGATACAGCAGCTCTGCATCAAACCCGGCTGCCTAAGGTTTCCTTGCATCGACCCTGGCTTAACCTACACTAGTCAACAACAGACAGACAGACGCTGTCGGAAGAAAAAAAAAAAAGAAATGTTTACTTCTCGTGTATCAATTTATTTGGGAAGTGATGTTATGGCATTTATTCGAGGTTTCATATGTTTTGGAATTTTTCTCTCCCTAGTCACTGCTTAATACCTCTCACATGTTCACTGCAGCCTCATAGTCCAACTGTGTGGTTGGCTCCACTATGCACAGAATGTAAACATTAGCATTAAGGGGCCTACAGGAAGAACAGACCTGCGTCGGCTGCTCAGAGATGTTCTGTGCAAATGAAACATGATTAGATGCTACATTATCTCAAATCATTTTAGATTTTACATTATCAGTGTGTTTGTACCGCAAATGTGTGACACTGGTATTTTTTGTTAACTGATGGATTTAATAAAAACGTCTAACACGTTTAGACTCTTAAGATGGCACCTACTGGATGAAGACTGTTTTTTTTTACTTTTAACAGATTTTCCACTTAATTTTTTATACTGGCAACTTGCTAAATTATTGTAAGTGTGACTCTGAGGCAGCAGCAGATGTGAGGTGCATGTTGGCAAGCTTTGAGCTAGAAACAAACATGTGCCTCGAATGAGGTCACTTCCGGAGAAGGCCAGTGATTGATGCTTGTTCTGTTCTACTGTGGTGACAAGCCAGTTTCATGATGACAACACAACGGCCGTCTACAGGTTCCAAATTTCTCCTCTCATCCAAACTACAGGGCATTAACAGTGGGTCAGGGAAGCAGCAGGCCATCACAAACGGCTCCTGTAACTTCCTCCGTTCTTGCCACCCAGGAGGATTTTATTCATTGAACTGTGGAAGCATGGAATCATTATCTTAATGAACTGTGTACATTAATCTAAACCACCAACGCCTACACCATAGGCACCACATGGACACTTACAGACGAGTTTAATGAAAAGCTACTGTTCCACAGCAGGACGGCTGTTGATTAATCTTATTACACATGTGAAAGCGACTTACTTGTGGTCCAATCTTTCCAACATTTCCTGTGTCCCCTTTTTCTCCCTGCAAGCAGAAAACATCAATCAGCGTGCTGGTTAGCTTCCTGCCATTAAAAAGAGCTCTGTCACCGTGCTACCCCGCTACTAGCACAAACTGAGAAGATACAACTTCATGGCAAGAGACTAACCGTTAAACCCTCAGGGCCAGGTTCGCCTACGTAGCCTTTCCTTCCAGCTCTTCCCTACAAAGGCAGGCAGAGAGTAAAGAGACAGGCAACACTCAAGCGTGTTCAAATATGTGTCCAACGCCTATACGCTGCGTCGTAATAACATATTTGTCATGTATCATTTAATTGTGCAAAAGACAGTAAGTGTGCATGTTTGTGTACACACAGTAAGTGAATCTGGGAGTTCTTACAGTAGGGCCAGGGGGGCCAGGTGGGCCAAGTGGTCCTTCATCACCCTGGAGAAACACAGAACAGTTCACCTCAAACAGATCCTGGTAAATATTCACTCAAAAACAAGCGCTCACATAAAATATGCTAAACAGATGAGAATAGCCGAACTACCACCGCGTGAAGAAATGCATATGCTGTGCAAAGCAACTCTTTACCTGTAACATCAAACTGAATCACTTGCGTATCTACTGTGCAAACATATGCAAAATATAAATTAATATCCAATTAAAATATAAATATCCAAATAAGATAACATGTGAGAAGACCACAAAAGAACTGGGACAAAATATAAAACTAGACACATACAAACCTACAGTATAAAACCAAGCAAATCAGTTGCATAAAATTTCAAAATACACTCTCCCAAAAGCAACTTCTAATTTTCACTGTATAAAGCCTTCAAGTAAAACTTTCCACATGCTTTCCTTTTAGGTACAAACACTATAGGGTGAAAAAGTACCAACTCTACACGTCTATGAGCAGTTGACAGGCCAATGCTGTAACAGCACGACAGAAAAATGTGTCTGTTGTACACCTTCCAAATGCTTCTGTTCCTTTTCCAGGGCTGGAAAACCTTCAAGCTTGTTTTCATAAGTATTCAATGATAAATCATGACCTCACTCTGTGGAACATGCCCCAAGAGATCCTGCAGAAGTCACAATAGCTTGAGACATACCTAGCTGCTCAATGAGAAACGCTGCTCTCAGATCAGTGATCCAATCTCTTGATAGGCTAATTTTTCCACTTTAGTTATTACTGAGTCAAAAGCTGAGCAGACACGCTGAACTAAGTGGGGCGTTGGATTGTCTTACCTGTGTTCCTTTTGGCCCTGGTGGGCCTTGGGGTCCTCTGGCACCCTGTAGACCCTAGAACAGCCAAATGCATCAATTCAGTCTGAACTAAAAAAGAATGACCAGACATTGTATATCAATGGAGAAAGCCATGCTGTTACCTTTAGCCCAGGTGGACCATTGGGCCCTGGTACACCAATGTCCCCAGGAAACCCCTTCAAGAAGAGTAGAAGAAAATATCCTTATAAGTTGAATATGTTAAATATTGGTTTTATCCCAAACATAGATTCAACTCTTTGCATTACAGGAGAGGCAGCGTACTACATCACATGAGTCTGTATCCAGCAGACAGAAAGGCGGGGCGTCCCTGGAGTGTATAGACGGGCTCTACTTTGGCACACCTGCCATGGCACATCACTCACTTGTAAAATTCTTATGTACTTACATAAATATTTATACTTCTAAATATTCTGGAGTTTGGGTTGATGCCACTCATTCAGGTCTAGGAGACCTAAAGTCATGACGTACCCCTGCCCACAACCGCATGCCAGTCACTTTCCATCAGTAACACATACGTACATCGACACTGACCTACTGTAGGTGAGGTAGCGTATGTAAAGAAACACTATTCACAACACTATTAACACACCACTATTCTGGAGGCAACAATAAATGCAGCAAGCAAACAATATTAAAAAGGTTGAATAAGGATCTTAACACGTCCTACAGTACTGTACCTCGGGTCCTGGAGGCCCGGGTGGACCGCGTGCTCCCATCTCACCGACTTTCCCCTGGTTAAAACACAAACCAAATCAACATGAAACAGAAGCACTTTGCTTCACTTTACAAACTAAAGTCAGTACAAGTCATGCATTGGATAAACACGCTCTCTCACAAACATACCAGAGGTCCAGGTTTCCCTCTTGGCCCAGTGGGACCAGGAGGACCAGCAGCACCCTGAAAGACACCAACTTGACATTATCAGACCAGCTTGAGTGTGCTAGTATATGAAACTAACTGAAAATAATTCATTCAACATGTTCAATAAAACGGGCATAGGACTCACCTTGTCACCTTGGAAGCCCATCTCGCCTTGTTCGCCCCTTTGTCCCACTTCACCCTGGATTTCACAGTATCACAAAGAGATATAACACAACACTACCCTTTCACAACAATCACAGCACAACCATGGATAACACATAAATACTGTAGATACAGAACCTCATGTCATAACTATACAATACGTTTAATATTTTTTGCACTTATGCAGCAATTTCAACATGTAGTGAAAAGTAAAACCGCGCACACATTATCATTACATTTCAGTTCATATTGGTGGCTGGGATCTTAAAAGTCCAATTATGCTGTCTGGGCTACTGACACATCACGCATGGATACACAGCAATAATATAAACATTTAGATCACCTTATCACCTTTCAATCCAGGCAGGCCGGCTTGTCCTGTTGGGCCCTGCCACAGAGAGGAAAACGGACGTGAAAGAAGAGGAGGGAAAAAGGAAGGAATCGGTAACTTTGTACAGTGATTTGCAAACGAAATGAAGATGACTTTAGATTATGGCAAAGATCGCAGAACTTACTTCTAAAACTGGTATCTATCTAAATTTAGAAGTGGCAGAATGTGGACACAAACACATTCTAATGTCTCTATTCTTTTTGTTTTGAAATAAATGATTTTACTGTTAAAACATTTTTCTCAAATTTTGATAACAGCAATCACATCAGCTAAAGTCTAGCCTACCTGAGGTCCAACCAGACCAGGTAAACCACGTGGTCCCTCAGGGCCCAGATCCCCCTGTGGAGACAAGACAATAGTCTTGTCAGTTAAGCTTATGTATCATAAGCACACAGATCCACACACATATACCTTGAGTGTTGTCCCAAGTCGTTGCTTAATACTTGTCAAAATGCAAAAAAAGAGTTGAGTGACATCAAGGATGTGTGTCCTACACTAGACATTCAGATGGAACCTGTGGTTGACGCTACTGCTCCACTGTGGCACCACAGCAGGACAGACACACATCACATGCACCATCCACCAAAAGAGCCTTTAGCTTTTTTTATTCAGGCTGTGAAAAAGTGTCTTGTTGCATCAGCGTTTGGTGAGTCATACACTGGCAAAAACATCAAGCACATTCTAGAACAAACACACGCTGCTTCATTTCTGATCTCTTTCTAATTAAAGCTGGAACTCTGAGCACTTGCCAGAGAAATAAACGATTAAGAACAGCTAGAACCGTATGGGTGTGACTGACACTGGGAAATGAAAAGGAGTTAGAGGTCAAACCACTGTTCTAAGTGAAATCTAATGTATCTTGTGACAAAATCATTGAACTGGAAAGGTGAGGAAATCCGATTGTTTTGGCTCTAGTCACTGCAACGTTCTTACTGATGATCTGCTAAGCAAGTAATCATTTAAAAAACATCATTAAATAATATCAAGAATA
This sequence comes from Macropodus opercularis, assembly GCA_030770545.1. Taxonomy (NCBI): domain Eukaryota; kingdom Metazoa; phylum Chordata; class Actinopteri; order Anabantiformes; family Osphronemidae; genus Macropodus; species Macropodus opercularis. Next base: position 8,538,812 of record CM061092.1, read on the forward strand.
TCATTTTAAAAATAAATGGGGTCAGATATAAACACATTTCTTCAACCCTCTCATTTTACAGATATGAGCCAAAAAGGTGGCATAAGGACAGATTTATTTGTGAATCATATTGTGCTTAGACCTGCCGTGTGAGGTCATAGGTATTGGGGTGACTTTTACTGCCACAAGCTTGAGGTTTTAGCGCAACACCACAGAAGCAGTACTCACCCTCAGACCAGGAAAGCCATTAACACCAGTTCCACCAACAGGCCCCTGTGAAACATCACAGCAACATCCTAAGTGCACAGGCAGGACACTTCCAACGTAACACATTCCCAACTCTCAACGCTAAACTGAAACAATGGCACATGTTTCTACACATTTGGACGACACTTCAAAAATAAGTTAACCCAGACTGTTTAGTAATTTCTTGATATTGATTTCCCCAAGCAGAGGACAGTTGTTCTTACCTCATTGCCATCAGGACCGGGAGGCCCCCTCTCCCCTACATCACCCACCACACCCTGTGGGACAAGTACACCCACATTCAGTTTAGCAACGTTAGGCTAACAACTTCTAAACATATCCTCAATGTGCAGTAAATACACTTTTACAGGTGAATCAAACTGCTCAACAGGAAATCAAGTGCAAAAAAGATTTTGTTTAATAAAGTTCATCCACAATGATTGTGATAACAAATGGGATAATAACTTTGATCCATTTAGCCAGACAAACTGCACTTTAAGCAGACACTGGGCTTCCTGCCCAGTTGGCACCGTCAATACAGTTAAAGCCTCTTAAAACATTAACTTCAGAGTACGAGCTCCAAACTGGACATTCCATCTGTCCTTATCACTCTAAGTGCAATTTAATTTGCGCAACAGTGGCACAAACTTGGCATTGCAGGACCTACTGCATACTGAAATATAAAATCTATCACATGTGACCAGCGTGATCTGCCACAGGCTGAGTAGTGTTACTGTATGGACAGTGACATTTTATCTGGTTGTACAAGGTTCCTCATTTTACAGGTGAGATAGACAACTGCTGACAGACAACAGATGATATGTTTTTGTATGAAGCAACTATGAACTGTTTTAGAAATGAAAATTATTACACGTCTTCCTTTGAGACCAGGTTTTCCAACGGGACCAGGAGGGCCCTGGAAAGAAAACAAATGAATGTATCAGAGTAGTAAGTGCTGTACTTTAGGCAAATAATGGTCTGAACTCACTGACTTAATCGTTCCCTTGGGACAAAGCGGTTGTAGCAAGCTACAACAGGGAACATGAAGACAAGAGTTTCCTATGTGCTTGGTAGAGCAACATAAATCATAAAGAAGCTGGCAGCAAAATGTGGATTAAGGCTGAGAACATCCCACTTGAGTCTATGTTATAATACACTGACGGTGTAATAATAAGGGAAGGTGGACAAGAATTAGGGGACATTCTAATAGATTGATTAGAATAACAGTGGGGAATGTGCTTAAGAATGTAACACAATTAAAATGAGCTGCGTTTACAACAACATCACTCACTTTCTCCCCCTCCAACCCCAGAGGCCCAGCAGTGCCAGGAGGCCCAATGAAGCCCTGGAAAAAAAGCAACGTTAAATGAACATAGTGATAAAAGCTACGTTATTATAGAGTTTCATTAAGACAACCTAGCTGCCATTTATGTCTGACTACCGCAGGTACTGCAACAAGTCTTATAGCCAGTCCCTTGTCTCAGCAGCTCATTTCTTTCATCCTTTTTGTGTGTATTCCTGCTTGTGTGAACCATAGTAACAGGACAACTCGTCCTATCCTACCAGTGTCTGTACAGTCGCAGTGATGGTGGTCTTACAGTGTCCTAATCCTAATGCTCAGCCCAGCGCAACTGGAGAGAGGGGCAGAATGAGAGCAGTGTTACTTACACGCACACCTTTGGGTCCTGGGTTACCTTGTGGCCCGGCTAAACCCTGCAAAAAGCAAAGGACGTGTCACAGTAGATTTTAACCCACACGGTAAGACCAACCTTAATGTCTTAGACTTATGCACATCTCAGAAAAAGTAAATCTCAGCATATTCCAAACCCATGTAGTAGAGAATATGTCTTTATTGTATTTTCACGTCTTCATTATTATTTAGAGTTATGAATATCAGTGTTTTGTAAGTTTCTAAGAGATCTGATGGAGGCGTATTGTTGTATTTTTCACTGCACCTGCCTGCCAGGGTAACCTGCAGCCCCAGCTTCTCCAAGAGGCCCTGGTATGCCCTGCCACAGAGAGAAAGAGCGAGACAGAATGACCAACGGCTAGCGATTAGATGGATGACAAAGTGAAAGAGGAGAACACACATCTCTACGAGTAGTGCCAACTGTTGAATAAAGCAGCCTTGTCATTCCGCACACCCTCCAAAACAGCCCAGTGCCTTTCTGCACCCCTACAACCAAGCCCTCCTTTCTTTGGCTCATTCTCTGCTTTTCCGTTAACTCACTTTTCATTTGAGCTATTTTCCAACACCCGTAGCATCACCAGACACAGTGACAATTGTTATTATGCTCTGTCATTTTCGATGATGGTTTGTGATATGAAATCAAAATATGAGAGGCAAGCGGACATGATCTTTCTCTGTTGTCTCTCTGCTCTAACCTACATGATCGCAGCATAAGCGATACTGGAGTTATTCCTGGCATTCGGTAAAATGAATGTCTTCTTTCCTCCACAAACCTCTGATGTGGACATCAGAAGCCAATTAAAGGCTTGTTAATTAGCTGTTAGCGTTTTGAGGGGGTGAGGGGAGACAAAAGAGACAGAGAGCTGAGTAGAGGTGAAATATACTGAAGTAACTGGCAACTTTATGAGGCGCATCTGTAACGTCATAACTGTGATAATTCTACTATTAGCACCTTAAAAATAAACATAGTAGAATTACCTTTGGGACAGTTGGTGAAAAACCTTTTATAACCTTGTAAAAGAACTGATGGCAAAGCTTCCGTATTTAATTGAACTAGACATACAGCTGTACCTAATAAAGTGGCCAGTGAGTCAATAATTTGTGCAAGTACGAATAATGAGACATAGAACGACAGCAGCAGCGCAAACAACTCACCAACACACAACGACTTACTTGTTCACCTGGAAGTCCGATTGGACCTGGGTAACCTTTAGGGCCCTTAGAAATGGAATAAAAAAGCTATTTTCAGTACTTTACTGTAGTTTAGCATTAAGACACCAAGTTACTGTTAAGGCATATCATCGTTCATCTCATGTCAGGTCACAAATACAATAAATCAAAAAGTCCAATAATCAGCCAGTGGCCACAGTCATCAAAGTGTTTACAGCCAGTGTAAGCAGGTTATTGTGAAAATGAAATTGGTTACAGATGAATCAACAACCTTCACTAATGTCACTAATTACTACTAAAGATTTGTTTTTTTTAGATATTATGATTTGATTTGATGTGCACCAAATACAATGGCATTCTATTCAACAGTTGTTGTTGTTGTCGTCAAAACATGATGGAGGATCAACAATTCAACAAACTCACAAGTCATATGAGGGCCATTCATGGAGTAAGAATATTTTTTGACCCACTCTAAACTTGTAAGGTATATTTATTTAGTGGCATATCTGATAATAGTTGTCTCCATGGTCATGAACAATGTGTCTTTTGAAGTACAGAGGAGGTTTGTTCAATAAAGCTCTAAAAATGATAAGCTTCCTTTGGTCACTTCCACACAAACAAATCAGAGCTTTCCTTCTCTAAAGAATATTTATTCTTTACTTTGACTTGATTATCAGCAACAGATGTTTCCAACGTAGAGACGCTAAACCTGTCGCACTCAATAAAAAGCTCACATCGGGGCAAAGAACGTGGTCAATTCCAGTGAAAATACTTGACAGGCCTACTGTTCACGTGACGGGTGTATTGGGTTCAGCGTCCATAGGCTTCTCCTTCTTTAGGCCTGTCAGTTGCTGAAGTGAGACGTGATACTGTGGATGCCACTGGCCCTGACCTTCGGCAGGGTGCCTTTCCTCTTACAGGTGACCTTTAACCATAACCTTTAGCGCAATCGGGTTTGAGCAAGACAGCAATGCATAACAGCCAAGTCTGACGCTGTGAGAGACTGGCAGCAACATACGGAGGTATGCAAAGACTGTGCAGAAGATAATGTATGAAACGTAAAACAGAAGGAATTTCTTTTAAACACAGGTCAACCACTGCTTTATACAAACCGAATGTTCAAGCAGCAAATTACACATCTAGCTGCAATAGTTTTTCCCTTGTTGGCCCCTGTCCACCATCACATTACAGTCCATAGGTTGTTTTATTGTTTTGGCTTGAGGCTAAGCAGCTAATCATCAGAATAGCCACTATAGCTACGTCAACACCATGTAAAAATAGTCAGGCAGATTCAGTCGTTTACCCTTCCAGCCTTACCAATGGGCCTAGAAATCCGTTTGGTCCTGGCAGACCTGGTGGACCTCTGTCACCCTAATGGAGCAACAGAAAGAAACATTCACAAATAAAGCAATTCAAGAAGTGAATGCAGTGAGATACTGCAGAACAATTGAAGAAAACTATTTGATTCCATTGAAAACACTAAACAACTATGTTGTGGCAATAGTTAATTGTACATTTTAGAATAGTATGTTGTCAAGGAAGGGAAAGGAAGGAAGAATCATATGAACTGCTTCTTCTTTCTTTCAGTTGAATAGGGTGTAATGTTCCAAGTTACTGTTCAGCCGGTAAAATATCAAAAGGTGCATGGGACATACAGAGAACAAAAAAGACCCACATGAAAGAAAGGAAACCGAACAGTTGCACAGCTCCTACCTTCTCACCCGAAGGCGCCTGACCTGGAGACAGCCCAGCATCCCCCTTAGAACCCTGCAACGGCAGCAGGTAAGAGGTAAAGATGTCTGAAACATACATATTTTGGTTTTGACTGATAGCTCAGAGCTAAGAGCTAAACTTTATTTTCCAAAACTGAGATAAAAGGATTCTCCATCCATGGCCCACCTCCGCAAGTGTGAGAATGACTCACCAACAGGTCACTGTGGTATTGGATGCACTGACCTTGGTTCTGAATGAACACACACGTGGGTGTAAAGGCTGAAGCAACAGCAAGAAAGCAGAAGGCTCTATATTTTATGACCACAGTCCCTCGGGTGCTATAACGTCCTACGTCAGAGGTGATACAGAAGAAACACGTTTCCCAGCACTATCTGACTAATCAGAGACGAAAACAACATTCTTCACTTTAGAGGCTAAGGTAAGTGAAGTGATCATAGCCCATAAATGTGTTTCATCATTATTATTATTATTATTATTATTATTATTATTATTATTATGGTGAGACAGTGGAAGTGAAATGTGTCAACTGCGTAACATGTATTCCTATTAAGAGAAAGGTACAAGGCTGGATCTTTGTACCTAAAGGCTTTCGGACCAGGCTGCTACATTACATCCAACACATCTGTGTTTTGGGCTCAGTGAAACTGACAATGAGTGAGTCTTCTAACTTGTCCCCAACCTCAGATACTAACCAGTGGAAGGAAGAAGCCACTCACCTTGGGCCCAGGTGGTCCCGGCTGTCCGGGGTTACCATGTGGACCAGGGGGTCCCTAAAGAAGAAGAGCACGACACAAAACTAAAAACGAAGAACGCGAAATAAATCGAGATTTTCACAGTTACTTACAGTAGCAATTATGAGTTTAGAGTTATAGCAACATTTATAGTGAGAATGAAAAGAGAGAAAGAACCAAGCTATTCATGTAAAGACATTAAGGAGGCAGCAACATAAGAATCAATGAACAGAAAACTTTCCTAAATCCTCCACATTTACTAGTCATTTAGCACCATGTCTGTTCTCAGCCCAGCAAAGCTATTTCATTCTTTGAACCTCACAGGTATGCAATGAATGCACACCCACATATCACATTCATGTGCTTTTTCTGCATAGCATCCAAATCTCAGGAAAAGGATCTCCCTCAGATCAGGTTTCAGAAAAACTTCCCAAAGAAGAACACGAGGTCTTTATTGAACGTAAGATTTAACTTTCATTATTTGGTATATGTCAAGTGTAAAAAGTTAAACTTAAAATCTAATTTCAGTTAACAAGGATGAAACGGCCTTTATGGACTTTACTGTGGTGCATCGCAAAACTGTTGTCTTTATGATCATGAAATACTTGGTTACGGTATCTTGTCAATCATCAGCTCAGCAGTAGAAATAAAACACTTACAGAGTCATTTGCCATCGACATGACAAACCCCCTTATCAAATAGCATGTTGTGGTCTGTAACCACAAACTGTGATACAGCCAACGATTAGAGGCGTAGTCGTTCTTCCCTCTGGAGCTTACCCAGCAGACGCAAGCACAGCACCACACGCTGCCTCAGCTCTCGTCACGTAATAGTTCCAAGCCTTGCTTTCCTGGCCTTTTACACCCGTATATCTTTCTATCTAGCATGCTGATGAATGCTCAGTGCATCTGCGTGGATGTGTCTCTGTTCGGTCAAGTCAGGTGCGATGTGATGGAGATATGTTCCCTTCCTCAATTCTGTCTGTGTAGAGGGCTTACATCAAGAAAAAACACTGCATCCGCCTGTCAGTCACAGTCAGAGAGACGTGTTCAGGGACAGTACAATTTACTGATACACATTAAGTTTTGTGCTTTCGGAAACGTCATTTGTAGGATACAGCTACTACAAAAAAAAGAGTAAATTGTTTATACACCTTCATTCTAAGTCATACCACAGCTATTTAGTCCCATGTTGTTCTGTTTAAAGTTGCCTTTAGGGTCTGTGGCATGATCACAGCATAGCATCAGTTTTAGCAACTGCACACAGGATAGTCTCAAGATAAGAGCGAATGCTGCTGCTGGTTGCATCTGGAAAGGTTTGTTCACTCAACTTTAATGCTCTAAAAGTGCTGAGACATAAACAACATGGCCTGCATCCATTAAACGAACTCATTCCCTGTCATGTCCCTTTACAAATCAAAGTGCTTCAGAGTTTAATTGTGGCCGGGAGCTGGATTTTCATAGTAAATACAGGTAAAACACATATGGCCAATGTCTGCGGACAATGACCATAAAAAGATTCATCTGTTAATATGTTGTTGGTGCTGATACTGACACAAAACAGGACATAGTGAAAGAGTAACACTTCCACACTGACTGACATCATTCTGCTCCTGTACCATTAACTTTGTGCAGGTTACTCACCCGAGAGCCTCTTTTTCCTGGAGGGCCAGGTAAACCAGGGGGACCAGGAGGACCCTAAATCAGAGACAGTGGTAGAAGGAAGGCAGTGGTTTAGAGACAAAGAGAAAGCCAGTGAAGGGAAAAAGAAGAAACAACGGGATGTTAATGGCAAGCATAAACATGCAGCCCACTGTCCAGGCCTCTGAAGGACGAGTACTGAGAAGAGGTGTTCAAATACATGATAGAGACGGACACGACTCCTGGTGAACGTACAGGATTCACATGAACCTGCAGCTGTATGTCGTGTACCAAAACAAAAAGGATCATTTGAGGAACCAAAGCAGGCTAACTGTCCACTGTGAGCACCTTGCGGTTGGCAGTTTGTCATGTCTCCAGCAGAGGGCGGTCTTCAAATTCACTATTAGTTTGATCTGTCTGCGCTCGTTGATTGCTCAGTAAACTTATTTACATGTAGTAACATTATGGGAGACACCACAGAGCAAAGCCGTCCTGATCAGACATTGACGACATTCCCACAATTTTGTGGTCGTATATACCTCTGCATGCTGTGAACAGCGAGTGTTTCTCCCCAACGGCTGCAACTGCCGTCAAAGTACACAGACTAGGCTGGACTGTGAAAGTGTAACACGCTCTGTTCTGTATCGTGGTTGAATAACACTTTCCACAGTGTCAGTTTTATGTTTTCGCTTAAGTTATATGGTTACACGGGATACGTGCCCATACATTATTTTTTTTAGAATACTCTGGAATAGACAGAAAGACACGACCAGCTCAATAACTGCACAGTGCCCAGGTCCTGGGGCTGCAAAACAAATCCAAATCATCACTCCCCCACCACCGGGCTTGACAGTAGGGATTCAGATGTTTCTGCTGAAATTTTTGGTTTTTGCCAGACCTGCCCATTGAGCACTACTATCGAAGCAAACCTCAGTGATTTCATGTTGTTTTTTTTGGGGGGGGGACAGAAGAGTCTTTCTCCTAGCAACCTTTCCAAACAAACCTTGACATTAACATTTGACACACTTAGTGAGCTTTCCAGTCATAGATGTAGCTCTCGGGGGTTTTCCTCTCTCTTTGAGCCTTACATGGTCTGAACATGGGGTGAACATTCTGGGACTCCTGGGAAGATTACAGACTTGAGTGTTTTCCACTTGTAAATACTCTTTCTCAATGTGCAACGCTAAAATTTCACATCCTTTACAGACAGATGTGGAGCAACAACTGCTTCTCTACAACCACTTGTGACTTTCCCGTGGAAAGCACACACCTGACTGCACCAGACAAGTAAAGACCAGCCAAGTGTACTGATCCATTCATTTTTCAGCAACAGCTATGCACGAACATGCTGCACTGTATGTAACAATATCATCAGCATACAATGGTGTCCAAACAACAGGACTAGCTACTGTACACATGTATACACCAAGTCTTTGTATGGAGCCTTGGGCCCATACGGCAGTGTTTCATTCAAATGATTTACATTATACTGTAAGTCTACAAGAAACAAATGAATTATACTCAAGTATATCAAATACAAAAGCTTAAAACACAAATACTGCCCCAACAACGTCACTATCCAACTCTAACTTGGTCCTTTACACATGAGTACTTAGTGATTAATCCTGAACCCATGAACTCCAACGATGAAACCTTAATCTGATTTAAATATTCAGTAAGATGGGCAGTTATCCATAATATGACTTTGCAATGATGGAGTCCTTTTCAGAAATATTGAAAATTAAACAATGGAACAATAGGGCGACAGTTTTTATTGGCAGAATCGAAAATGCAATTATTGGCATTATTATGTTAATTTCCTTAAAAATGACTTATAACCTATAACCTTATAACCTATCTATCGCCTCTGACTGTAACTGCTGATGCTGCTATTTGTGGCAAATTGTAAGTATTTTTGTTTTATTCAGTGGTTATACAACTATCCAGAGAGTTTAAAAAGTCAAAGAGATGTATGGACAAAAATAAAGAATTGGGATAAACACAGCTCTCTGAACATCGCTAACCACAAAACCAATTAGTTGTTGAGGACTCGGACTATTTTGCTACGTCTGTTCTATGTAAAGATATTCTGATCATTGCATCCTATTCTGAAACTGTGGCTTTGGCAGGAGATTATAATGGAGTTTGTTTGAGCATCCTCATCCCATTGGAGCAGTAGAAGGGCACAAAGGGAGACATGAATAAAGAAACAGCTGTTTGTTCCTCCGGACTCCCACATGCAGACACATGGAAACTGTGAGCACACCACCGCCTTCGCCAGGACCTCGACAAACTGAGGCACTCATGCAGTAAAATGATAATATCCACAATACTTCATCTCTGCTGCCAGGACAAGGGTCAAATACTTGAAGTCACTTAAGTGGAAAGCTGAAGGGTAGAATGAATCATCTTTTGCACTTGTTGCCTTGTGTGACTGAATCACAATATCCACTGTGTTGTTGCCCAACATACAGTAAATGAGTACACATAACTCATTTACCTCAAGGCTGTTGTGTAACTGTATTAGATGCACTGATCAACACAATATGAGAACTTATCTCCCCTTCGTGATATCAACAGTGTTGTTAGTAACTGAGTATCTTTGTTGATCATGTAATTTACACACATTTTTATTATAACAATTGTGCTTAGGCTTTACATTGCAGTTTTCTTTATTGTTTCAAGGTACAAAAGTATTGCAAAGTGTTAGACAGGAAAATACCTCAGAAATGACCCATTTCTGAATAAAACTTATGGACTATTCTTATGACTGTGGTAAAATGGTCGAAGTATATCAGGTTGCGTTTTCACCTGGGAGGCACTAACATACCTTCAGTTCATCCAGCATTCAACAATGCTCGCACCAAAACGACAGCCGACACACAAATGATCAAGTAAAAGCACAGCACACTATTACTAGTAGTGGTAGTAGCAGCAGCAGTTTGCCCATCATGCTCATTATACTGCAATAAAGAGATTGTTCTCCTGACAAGAGAGGCGATGTTGAAGGGCTCAGTGATACATGAGCTACGTCCCACATAACGGCCCGCAGGCACTTTGAGGTAATGCTTCAGGTAAATGACGGATGACGTCTTACGTCATTATGCGTGTTCTTAAGCTTAAACAGATTTGATATAAAGACCCAAAACATTTAACAAACAATAAGCAATGCCTAAACAGCTGAGCTGTGAAAACACGCTCAGAGAAGCAGCTCACAGTCTTCTTCCAGGATAAGGCTCCATCGACAGCTATTTTCTCTAACCAGGGTAATACCTCTAACCTCCAGATGAGTAATCCTCTCTCATAAAAACACAAGTGCTTGGCAGAATGTCAGCAAGGGAATGATATGTTATTGTAACAACTTGTAGATGCATGAAGAAAGAACAGTGCTTTAACATGTCATCACCTCCAAATGACTTCACCACCCTCTTAAAATATTCCTTCCTAAGTCCTTGGCCCATGCAACGCATTTCACTAAGCATTCAACATGTAAGTACTCTAAATTAGCTTTGACGGCCTTGTATTGATATTTTTCTCCTGTTCGTGTACAGTAGTGTTTGGACTGTACCTTTCATGACTTCAAAAGCTGTTGCATAATCACACAGATCTGCTTTTCATTCATGAATTCATCACTTACCACAGGACCCGGCTCTCCTTTGGGACCGCGAAAACCGTCTTCATAGTCATAGAAGAAATCTGGCTCCTCGTATCCATAATCATATCCCTCCACGTTCACATCATCGTAGCTGCCATCCAGATCATGTTGTTCTGAGGTGTCCACGTGATTCTCCCGGTATAAGGTAGTGCCATTGGCTCTCAGATACATGTCCTGAAGCTGAGGAGTTTGTTGGGGCCGAATGCGAGAGTCCTTGGAGCCGGTGATGGAATTGTTCTTGAGTCCTTCTTTCAGTCGACGTTGCCTGTCTGGGGAAGTCAGACCTGGGGTTGCATGTGGAATCTGCAAGCTCACGGAGCTGTTCTCGTCCTCTGTGCTGTTTTCAGAGACATCATCATCGCCTTGGGATTTATTCTCCTCTGCCAACGTATTTCTTGTAGCGGTCATAGTGGTGCTATGGATGGCGTCAAGCACAACTTGCCCACTTGGATTAGGTGAGATGGGGCTGTCAGGTGGAAGCGAGGACACAGTAGAATGGCCATGGAGATCCAATGTGGAAATGTGGCTCTCGTCCCCCTGTTCTACTAACGATTTTAAGGTTGAGTTGTGTGTCAGTTTGGCATCTACGACAGTGTTTATGGGGGAGCGATGTGTAGGTGCTGCTCCAACAGAGGACTTTATCAAGGGCTTAGCAGGCGGGTCATTTGTCTCAATATCCAAACTAGAATGCAGCAATCGGAAAGTGTCGGCCAGCCGGCACTTTTTTTTAAGGTAGCTGCAGTAGTGAGCGGCAGCTTGAGCAGAGGGATAGATATCTAGTTGGCAGACTCGACCATGAAATGCTGCTGCTCTGGAGTTCATCCTTCCCAGAGTGAAAAGACCCCTAGAATCCCCCAATGTCAGAGATCTCCCCAGGGTCTGCTCCCGCTGCTGCACTGCTCCGCAATCCGCATAAAAGGACACTGAGCGTGCACGAATGCCGACAGCAAAGGTGTGCTGATGCCCATCCTGCCAGTTGTAGGTAAAGTAGATGGAGGCTTTCTCAGCAGTGTACACCACCACCCTGCGTGGCAGCAACTGCACGCCAAAACGCAGCCTGTCCCTGCTATCTTTGATACTAAAAAGAAAAGCATTGTTTGCTCGCCAGGAGCTTAGGCTGACCACAACAGAAAACTCCTCGCCAAAGTCCGGTGGAAACAGACTGGCCGCCGGAGCCTCATAAAGCGAGTCTGAGTTGAGTAACACACCAAATCCAGGAACGGGGCGATCGAAAGGCGAAGGAGCCGTGGTGTAAGCGGTCACAGGTGAGCTCGTCCTCTCGTTTTCGGCGCTGCTTTGAGCTGTGAGCCCCAGTTGATAAAGGATATCCACACCTGAAGAACAGAGGACACTGGTGAGGTTAACATGCTTGGACAGCTTCACAAAGCAGGTAGAGATGATGTGTACTGTAATAAGGCAAGGAAATCAAATCAAAACCATGAGGTAAAAAACAAATCCAAATCCCATAAAGTAAAATAACTGATCAAAAGGTCAGAACTAAAAATCTAGGTAAGATTTCGTAAGTATGTTCTTAAAATCTTTTTAGACAAAATAAAAGATGCCAGTGACTCAGACAGACATTTTCTCAGGCAGGTGGTTGCGGAGCCCTGGGGACTGCCAAATGCTTTTCCCCCTTCATCAGATATGTGGAAAAGATAAGCAATTCGCTGGAGGATGTCATAAAATACTGTACACATGCCTTTATGGTGCTGCTGGGCTCACAATGTAACGGGAAGGAAGTGTATACACATGAATAAATACATAATGATCTGTGCCTAAGAAAAGTTCTTGTGTAAGTGTTTTGTTTGTTAAATGCTGCCAAATAAAGCGATCGTTGTAACAGACTTAACAGCCTCTAGCAGTGAACGCACCAAACAGGCAGCAACCATGCTAAGGTTAAAATGGGTAATACTGACTGTGCTTGTATTATTTGGCTGCAAAGGTTTTCTCAAGCCCATGTATTCTGTTAATACAACTCAATCAATAACTCTTTGTTTAAATGAAATGACTGGTCAGCCATTATACTCCTGAAGCTGATGAAAGCCCATCCTTTATTACCCCATCCGTTATTCTCATATTCTCAATACCGTGGAGGCAGCTGTGTTCCAGGTGAGGAGCAGAGACTCAGGACAGACGATACAGACTTGGGGCACAGGAAACTCCGCCATCAAAGATTCACAAGAGCAGGTTTTCTCAAAGAGGCCTGTCATTCTTTTCCCACGCCTACAGGTAATTCCTCAGTGACTTTATGCCACGTGCTCTGACACTGAGGCACAAGCACGCAAGCGCATGGCCGACCAGTGATTTACCTGTAGACAAATACGCTGCAGGCAGGTGTTTACTGTAGTGATGAACTACTACAGTAACTAACATCATCAACATGTGTTAAGGGAGTGTTGAGCAACTTATCAATGTTATGACAAAGCTATGACTTGTTATGACTTCCTGTTACTTTGGATGTAAATGAATGATCGCTGTCAGTTACTTATTGGGTCATTTTAAACTGAAAAAGAAAAAAAGTGTGGACTATGATGGGTTCTTTAGGGGCAGTTAGTAAACACATTTTATCAATACACGCACATATCTTTGACTAAAATCTTTGAAAACTTTGCAGTAATATAATATAATATAATATAGTAGAAACCCACACATCTAGTTACTGTAGGAGTAGAAAAGTGGTACTTTTGGTGAAAAGGGCTGTAGAAGTGATTCTGATTATGTAACAGTGCAGTGGAGGAGACTGGGAGGGACGGAAGACTAAACCTCGACCAGAGAATGAGTGATTAGCACAAGTAACACACACAGTCCATCATTCTGAATCTGGTTTTGCAGGGTTTTTAGTCCTCCACATCAGGTAGACTATTTATCTATAGCTGCTCTAAGCAAACACTGCGATGCCCTTGACATTCTTTGCCTGAAGTAATGTCAGCCCAGATTCCAATTAACCTGTCTGATATGTGAAGACAAGCTTCGCTAGCACTCTGTGTGCATTCCTCTCCCCCTCATTATGATGGATTGATCCTGCTGGAAGTAGACGCTTCAACTAGACACATGTGGGCAGGTGACAATGCACATGTAAATAATTTATCATGAGATCAACTCATAATAATACTCACTGTGCTAATTGTGTAATTAGTCCAGCAATATGTGACTCAAAATCAACATATCCTCACACACCTCAGCTGATGTAAATCTCAATGGAATTTTTAGGAGGGATTTGTTGACAGCATTCTTTCTTGATGAATGATTTTTCTCATCTTTCAAAGAACTACAAAGAATCCAAGTGGTACCGACTCTGCTGGACACTGGTGAAAAGATTCACTCAGCTAATTATGTTCACTGCCTCCAACAAAAGGACGTCACTTGCATCTGAAAAATGAGAAACTTCTCCAATGGATGAGGAAGGTGACAATAATGCACAGAGGCAACAGAAGACGAGGGGCTATTTAAACCTCATCATGCATTTATGGCCTGCGTTTGTTGTCTCTTTAAGTAAAGGGAAACATTCATTGTCTGTCCTTAATTCACAACTTTAAATACTTAAATTACTATGACCATCTCATGGCGTTTGATGCAAAATGAGCCTCAAAGCCACAGGATACACGCCAGGAACTGCTTGATTTGATCTGTGATTTACCACAAACATCCGTAAGCAGGAACACAAGCTGGCATCAGGACACTTTCACCAGAATCTGTTATATTTTCACTATGGTTAAGACGGAGTCCACAGCACAAATCAATGAGACGCACAAATAATGATTAACGTTACCCAAGATTTCCCAAGGCATCATCAAGTCCACTCTTTCAAGGTGATTGTAGAAATATGTCCTCTGAGTATCTTTAAAAGCCTTTATAAACCTTACTATGAGTCACATTTTTGTTTAAGTGTAGCGTCACATCTGGGTTTTTAGCTTTACCTTGAGCTAGGTAGCTTTCTTCTCCAGAGAGTACTGCTGAGCATACTGACAGGAGCAGGAGAAAGTTCCACCTGAGGGGAAGCACAAACACAAATCAAGGTGAGCGTAGCTTTCTATATCATCCTACTCTGAGTGAATGTTGTACCATATATTACTTATCTATTTTGATGAACTGACTTCCAGTTTCTCGCCGAACACACATAGACTTAAACTTGCTTATTATTCTTAACATGTGTGACTTGGAGCATCTCACTTGAGTCACGTTGTGTGTTAAAACTTGTGACTTTATCTCAATAAAGCCCTAAATCCCAGCACCTCTAGGTGGCACTGCCCACCTTACAGCTACAGGAGAATGACATTCAATTACTATTGAAACTATTACTACAATAGGAGTTTGCACAGTGCACTGACATTTATTTCACATATTTCATATGAATTATATTCTTATGCTCTTAGACTTTGAGGTGCTCTTCTGATTGAACAGCATCATGCTTCATGCATCCTTCCGTGTCCACCGGCTCAGCAGACTGTGGACATAACTGTGAAGTGTGTAATGTTACTGTACAAAGACGGATGATGGATGTTTAACTCAATCCAGGCATAAATAACAAAGAACGTTGTGGCAGTTAAATGCTCATGGAAAGGTCAGACATGTGTTCTTTAAGTAGTTCTTCCTATCTTTATGGTGTGTCCATCAAATTCATCAGATTCTTGTAAAGTGTCCGCATGTCGTACTCTGTGTTCTCTTTATAGTGTTTCAGCAGGTGCATATAAATTTCTGCATTTTACTACTGTATGGATTTTTCTTTTGTATTTGTTGAGGTGAATTTGCTTGTTTTGGTGAAAAACATCCGTCACTCAGGTACCGTGGGTGGTGTGGACCTGTTGGACAGGGATCCACACACAGACAAGCATGATTGGTTTTCTAGAAAATGTCATCTTGCAGATTTTAACAAAACAAACTGAAAGAAAGAAAGAAAGACGAACAGGAAGTTTATTTTTGACTGACTACAAGTAAAAACAGCACGAGTTGTGTCTGTCACCTGTTCCCCGTTGAGAAAGTGGTGCAACATTCCTCAGCCAAGACAACAAAAATATATCCCCAAAGCAGGAAGAAGCAATAGGGGGAAACCGAAGGGGGTATATGAACACAATCATTCATGTGCTGAGAGACGGAAAAAGTAACTTTATGTAGTGTAGCTGGTTCAGCTTAAACGCTGGCAGGGCTTGAAAGCAGACAAAGTAAGTAAATTTAACACTTAATGCTCTCGTTTGAAGTGTCAGGTGGGGTCACCCGAAGCTGATTCAGACGGAAGACGGGTCTATTTATGGCATCCCTGCCACCAAACAGACCCAGGCCATCGCTTCAGTGCGTCCACAGCACAAATGGTGGGAAATTTCCAGCTCTTGAACCCTTCAGTTTGCTGTTACTTCATTATATTCTGAGGTAAATCCTCATCTAATTAACAGCACACTATGACATGCTTTCCAGTTCTGGCTCTTAATGGAAAAGTCTGCTGAAAGCAAGACAAAGCTCCCCAAACACTGGTCTGTTGACTAAGGGAAATACCACTATGTGCAGCATGGGTGTCGAGTAAAGACTATAAATAATCACAAGTTAAAGTTCCCCTCTGCCATGAATCATTCCCGCAATAACAGCCTTTCTCCCCTCAAAATTAGCTTGGATACCAAACAATGGTTCATTCAGCTGAGGGAAACGTCTGAGAGTCAAACGGAAAAGCGAAGTGTTCAATCTGGTTCGGCAAATAGGAGCAAACTCACCTACGTTCAGTGAGCGATTCACAGGATACAACATACGGTTTGCAGGTCTGACTTGACAGGCCACTTACCAAATCCACCATCTAAACAAAGCTGACAGGAGTCACCTTGACTGAACCGAGCCAACTGACCCCACTGTTGGATTAGAAAAGCCTCAAAACTCAGTAACAGTGCATGTAGTGGTAAATGCTCCGCGTAGAGTCATTACTCAGAAGATTTATGTTTATAGGAGTTGGAGCATGTGCGAGTCTTCTATTATTATAAGCCGCTTTGACCAAAATGGGGCTCAGCTAAGCCCAGGTTTAAAATGCAACAGAATTTAAAACAGAGGGAAGGTAATAACTCTGAGGCACATGAACTGACATGGAGCTCTACACGAATCAGCCACAACTTTAAAACCACTTTGTTTCAACTACACAGGAAGCTGCGATGCACAGTGTATAGTGATGTGTTTCCCCATGCTGCTGAAGATCACATGGAGCTATCTGGTGACAAAGCATCAAGTAAACATCTGCGTTTTCTTGCCAGTCAGGTGATCTGTCCCTGCATGCAGCACCTTTCCAGCCCAACCAACACATTCCTGGATATGAACGAGTCACTGATCCACAGCCAATATCTGTTCCTCCTGGCTGCATGTCAGCCCTATCCTGAGCATAATTACTTCATTATGGAAGCGTTAGGTGGGTCTGTATTCTCCTCATGTCCAAATGGCCAACAGCAAAAATTAACAGTCGACAATTTTCATGTTTCAGTTGCTTGTAATTCCTCATTAGCCAAGGCTCGAAAAGCCTTGCATTCGATTAACAAACCACCCCGAGCAACTGATGAATAGAAACATGAATCATATAATTTTCAAAGAGCAGCATATCCGGATGCTTCTTCTCTGACAATGAGCCAAGCATTTGTAAACTTACTCAGATTGGCGACTGGAGTCAAGAGGTCACTGCAGAGTAAAGATTGACTGAGTCCACAAGACAGTGAACAGACAACGGGTTGTGAGTAAACGTCTGCTCTCCTTTA
Source organism: Macropodus opercularis (assembly GCA_030770545.1). Taxonomy (NCBI): domain Eukaryota; kingdom Metazoa; phylum Chordata; class Actinopteri; order Anabantiformes; family Osphronemidae; genus Macropodus; species Macropodus opercularis. The sequence continues at coordinate 8,556,373 of CM061092.1, forward strand.
TTGGTTTGCTGCTTTAGTTTTGCAGCAGGACCTGCAGATGTTGGGAGACTTAAATACACTTAATTACACAGAAAGGCCAAAATCCCTACAGCTACTTTGGAGACGGTGGGTACGCTGCATTGCGCCTTCCCTGTTCAGGCAAACTGGCTTTCTGAAATTTCTCATATCATCCAAACATAATCAAACCACCCAATCACATAGTCCAGTACAACAATATGAAATTGTTTCCATAACGGGTAGTATTTCAAAGTCTTCCTTGGCAGGATATACATGGAAAACAAATGTTGAGGGCCATGTAAAAGTCATTATGGTAATTGAATATGATAGTAGCCTCATGGTGAGTTTGAGTATCTGTTCTTCATATAATGACCCTAAGAGCTAAGGAGCACCCATATGGTAAATGCACAAAGATCCCTTGTCGAGGTTGGTGGTCCAGGCACGTGGAGAAAATGCTCTCATTTGTGAGCGCACGTGAACATACGGCTAAAGGTTCTAACTCGTCTACCTGTGGTACATTCCGGCAGGGATCCAGCGGTTACTTGCTTCCTTCCACCGATACATACATCCACCACTGCGCGCTGAACGCTCATTAACGCATGACTCACTGCCTGCGCCGCACTGCACAGTGAATGAATCAAAGCCAGCACCGTTGTAGAACACTTCCAGTTCTAAGAAGTGAATGATTCCATTTGCTGTTTTAAAAACTACACTATCGGCTTCGCAGTGCAGTACGTAGCTGGTTGTGAATCTCTCCAATGGAGCAGCAATGCCTGCAACAGTGGGTGATTGTCTGGAGTTCAGGAGCCAGTCAACCACTGATGCATACGCTCTAACTCTCTGAGTGAATTCAAGGGAGGCCACACTTGTTCTCATTCAACTCCGCTGTGCCGAAGGGCTCTCGCGTTCACTCTCAAGGACAAAATTATAATTTCAAGTCCACTTTGTTTTCAGTCAAGCAAACATACACAGAGAACAACAGAATGCTCTGTTAGCTCAGCTGCTTCTAGATTCTATCTGGACAGGGGTCATAACGCAGCGCAGACCACTTGGATTTAATTCCGATAGCAGTAAACGTATTTGCTGATAAAAAGCTTAAGACAACATGCACACGTCTGTTGCTCCACAGTCCCAGCTGGACGCAACGGGACAACAAAGCCTACATCCTTTATGTCAATAATACACACGTCCATGAGGAATTTAAAGGTTTAAAGGCACTAAACACATTCAGTTCTATTTAAAGTTTAAACACTGTGACGGAGTTGGGTTAATTTGTTAGACATTCAGTCACTGACAGTTGTTAATACCATCCAGTACAGCATAGCACAAGCGTATCACTGATATGCTGAATGCGCATAATTGCATCCAAGACAAACTCATTCATCCTCTCTGACCCTGCTACAGTGTTTGTTCCCACAACTCATCACAGCACATGAAGAAATAATCAAATAAAAGCATCATATTCACATTATAATATATAGTTGCTGCATTTCTCATGATCAACCACGAATAGACCTAAGGTTCAAATGCTTCTAACCCCTGACAGGACCATCGCTAAAGGAAGGTTGCACAGGAAAGGACGCGTTTAATTTGTGTGAGTGCTACAGAACCAGAGAATGAAAGTGACACAGAAACATCCTATTGTTGGGCGAATCCAAACTCTGTGCATCCATCTCTGCTTAGTGTCAGTCAGGCTTGATGACAGACGTCTAGGTCCTAGGATTGTGCTCAGTCCAGGCGCCCCCTGTCAGGGGAAGACACTACAAATGTGCAACATGTTCTGCACTGGCTTTGTACGTGAAACTTTGTCCCGAACACCCTGACATTTCTCCAACATTTCACCAAACAGCCACTTACGTTGCTGCCGCGGAAACGTGTCCACTCCTTGTCCGTTGAGCTCCTAAATGCATTTGTATGCATTTGTCCAGGCAGCAGAGATCTGGGTGAAAACAGAGGATACCTGCTCATGGGCTAACCCTTTGGTAACAGCCAAAGGAAGCGCACCGCCACCTCAGAACGTCCTCATCGTACTGGAGGTGAGATTTCTCCCCGCTGGCGCAAACCCGAGCGTCTCCTTTGCGCTCTGCAGCGCGCAGAGATCAGGCTATTTCTATCCAAAGCTGAGACACGCAAGCGTTTCACAGTAAGACTAGTCGGGCAGCACCAGAGCTAACTCGACTGTGACACAGAGGATCAGTGTCTGGCTTCTTCTGTGTGCGAGTGGTCTCCAGCTCAACAGCAGATCCAGCTCTGCGCGTCTTTACCTCCAGGCGGTGGTTTCTGCTATGTGCCTTGACTTGCACTGATGCAAGGGGACCTGTGTTCACCCCGACACAACTGCAGCTGGTGGTGTTGGATTTCACCAGTTACTGACTCGTGACATCACGGATGTAATTTTGGCTTGTGTTCATCGCTGCCCTTTGTCTGCTTTCGGGGCCGTGTAGGCGCAGAGCCGGTGTCGTGCGCAGCCCACGGGGCAGAAGGTGGACAACGCGCAGGAGAGCACAGTCTAGTTAAGGAAGACACGCGTCATTCACAGCTGTCGGCTGCTTCCTGACGACCAAAGCTGCTTAGACCTGCCGAACAAGCCAGAGTTGTATCCATTATATTCTCTCTGCCCAGTTGGATGCTGCTCTTTATTTTCTTTGACCGCAATCCAAATAATCAAGTCTTAAATTTACTGCAGGTTTCCTGTTAACTGCATGTGGACTCATCATTATTCATTATGAGAACAACGTGATGGGCAACATGTGGTTTGAAGGATTTAGCTTTTGCATCAGATCCAAAATACCAACTTTGCTTTATTGTTGTGGTCGCTGATAAAAACTAGACATAAACAATATTGCAGCTACAGTGTGTCTGAATAAAGTTCTGTCGTGGTTTCCCCTTGAGGATGACAGTTTCTGTTCTTTCCTTTATCTCCTGGACTGTTTTTTATCCAAACAAACAGGCTCTAATCCACTTCCACCACTCCCCATCCAGGTTAACCCATTAACCTAGAACAAACAGAGCTCTGTGGATCCCTGGGCCCTCCACCGCTCCCCCCACACACCCCAGCATCTTCCTCCAGACGTCCGCAACCCTCCTCCCCAGTTCAGCCTGGATGAGGATCCATGTGGTTTCCAGTTTAGGGAACTCAGGGGACACAAGGAGACAGAACAGTTCCTGCCTTCAGTCCCAGGTGAGACATACAAAGCTTCTCAACTTGAATACAAGAGGCACATGTAACGACTAAACACGGAGCTAAATACGGGGATCAGCCACGATATTAACACTTCTTGGTGTTACCTGGTTGGTCTGTAACTACCTACTGCAGCTGCAAGTCCCTGAGGAGGACACAAGTGCACAGCTCCCTCTCTCTCTTGTCTGGCTTTACGATCAGCAGGCACCATAATGAAGCACCGCTATTCTTCTAATGAGATAATTATTCTTTTACTAGACCATTAATCATCACCATGAACTAATTAATTATCAGCGCGTGCTATTTGTTGACTGGTAAACATGTCTCATACTGATCAAAGCATGTGTCCTATAAGATATAAAAGTTATTGTATGTCCTATAGTGCAGTCCAAAGATGGATAATGTTTTTATATTGTGAAATAAATGTAGACAGGTAAATGTAAAGTTAAAGTTTCTTTTTCCACATATCCAGATGTGTGCTAATCAGTCCAATGTGCAGTGAGAACTAGAACAATGAGGCCAAAGAGTGACTGGTGTCAGAAAATCAGAATCAGATCCCTTCTCCGATTTCTCTCTTGAGGATTGGACACAGACATAGACGAGCGTACACTGACCTCCTCCTGAAACATGTGGTATTCCCCATTTTGCTGTTTCATAACTTGTGCCGTGAAATGAGCTGCAGTCGAGCCAGAATCACAGTCGCAGTCGTGGAACCAGTGTTTTTTACATGAATTTTTGTATACAAAGGCCGGGCTGAATTGTGATTTTAGCAGCATGTGGCAACAAACTCCTTCCATATGTTCAATTATCACATTATGCATGACGTGCACACGTCCATGACAGCTCGACTTTTGCTTTAAAACTATTTACAACATTTTTACATCAATGGCACTAACAGTGTTTCTCTTTGTATTTCTTACTACTGAATGTGCAAAAACAATTACGCAGACAGGGAGCGTGCCTCGTTGGAAACACAACTCCCTTGCTGAGGGGCAGCTACCAGATTGGCAGCGGAGTCTACCTGCAGACCGGCTAGACACTAAACCTGCCTGTGTGTCTAATTAGCAGACGCAGCCCTGTGTAATTTCTGTGCTGTGTGCGTGTCACTGGCTTGTAGGGCTGTTATTTTGCCGAGCAGGGAGAGCGTGGGCAACAGCTGGGAGAGTGTTTAACAGATGGTGGAAGACGTTCGATCGATGAAACAATGCTCTGTGTAACGTAGTGTGCGAACGCGCATGCAGTGAGGTAGTTTGAGGGATCATGGGAAAGCAGGGAACGGGGGGCGGGGGTTCAGGGTGAAATGGGTGCCTGGCTTAAAAGGAAGTTTGGGAGTGTGTTTAGGGAAAGTGAAAGCACCCATGGCTGACATGTGCGATGGAGAGGGTCACTGAGGAGGAACCCTCTACTCTGGGAGGTGGAGCAACCTCGAACTGGCTTTTAATTTTAGTTGCACAGCCCTGCAAGCACTGCTGATGAATTTTACATTTCCAGTTAAACAATGCATGTTTATTTGATGGTTCAGTTGAAGAGCAGCCCAAAACATTACTTATGATTGCAGAAAACAAGACATTATGCGTAAACATGTTTATTATTGTGGACTTATTGTAAGGAAATGAAGTCAAAGTGGTCGCTTTTTTTCCATTTCTGATTGCAAGACCGCACCTTCAGATGGACTGAGGCTGCACATGTTGAGCAGAAGTCAAACCCACGAAAACAAGCCCGTCTGTCAACATTTACATAAAAACCTCTGGCATCCAAGTGCTGCCAAAATCACACGTTGCAGCATTTTAAATGACTCACATTTAAGGTGAAAGCGTAGTCATTTTGAGTTTCCTTAACATCATCAGTTAACAGTTCTTATGAAACCAGTGCACTGTCTGAACTTGAATTTAACTACACCCTAAAAAAAGACCTGTCTGGTGTCTGGAAAGTAGGAACAGAGGAAGAAATGTGCTGAATAAGATAAAAAAGAAAAGGTTTTCTCTTTAGCATAGAATGTATGTTGTTAATGCCTCACCCATAATCAATACAGTCTTTCCACTTGCTGTTAAGTCTCCATCTGAAAGTGTGCTGATGAAAGGATGCATAAAATAAATACACCGGACCTTCAAACTGATAACTGATAACTTTGAATGCTACACTTTATGAGGGAGTGCATGTAATGAAAGTTCAACACCTTTGGATTTGATCATAGTGTCATCTAGTGGGAGAGTCTGCTGCAAGTATCCTAGAGAAGTAGAGAAGCATAACTGCTGCATTGAAACCATCCACGGTCAATGAATGTGTTTATTCTGATGGAAACCGTCCCTCAGTCTCAACATCGTCCCTCAGTGTCCTCAGCTCTCACTGCTCTGCTCGGGATGAAAGAAAGCCGAGTGGAAGGGAGGAGAGGAACGGTGGGAGCAGAAGCTTGCTTATGGAGGAGAAAAAAGCCACCTTGACCCTACTTTCATCTCTGGAGCTGATCCTGTCTGGCGTGAATTCTCAGTGGAGCTGGCTGTGGAACAGAGAGTGGCTTTATGCCTGCTTACCACAATGTTCCTTATACAAAATCCCAATTCATTTCTCTGGAGAGTTGAGGGAATGGCTTGAAAGGCATGTTCTCTCTTATCTCCAGTGATACCATTAGGCTGTGAGTCATTTAGCCCGATCCATATATTTTTTTGTGATGTGCAGCCAGTATTGACGATTATTATCTTCCAGCAAAGGCAAAGTGTTGAAAATTTGTGTCAGAGGGTTGAAAGGGAGAAATAACTGTTGTGTTGTGCGAGCCTGTCCTTGTAATTCCTCAAATCAAACAAAACAAATATTTCCCATATTCCAAGCTGAGTTTTATTATCAAGAGATGAAACAAGCACATGTGCTGCCTCAGCTAACAGGGAAGATCTTCCCGAGCATAGACTAAAATAGGGTTTATGAGTCTGGGAGAGCTTCCACAGCTAAACAGTTTCAGTGACAATGTGTGGAAAATGCACATTTTATATTCTCTGGAACAAAAGTGCAGTTTACAAACACTAAAGTGAATTTGGAAGGAGGGAAATTGGAGAAGTAGCTGCAGTGGCGACCACACAGACGGTGTGGCAACGGGAGACACTAGTTGAAGTGCTGCACGCTGACCTTGGTGGCACCGGCAGTGAAGACATCAGGGCTCAGCAGTACGTGTCTCTTTCACGGGCAGATCCCAGAAAAAACTTCACACCAGCTCGCTGCTGTCTCTCCCGCACTTTAAGGGGGACAGAACTATTTCCCATGTCTGCTCTGACCGCAGGCCCACGTTACCTTTCAGGTCAACCTCCGTCCAGCTCTCTCAGCTCATCTGTTCATCGTTTATCATATTATTATGGCTTTTAGCAGAAGGTAAATCATACAGTTTCACATTCCACCCCCCCAAACGTTCATAACTAGCACAAAAAGCATAGCAATTTCAAATTTCCTGTCTGATGTGTTGTTTAAGTGCATGGCGATGCTTTGAAAATGATGCTTCGAGGCATCTTTGGCTTCACAAACTCTTTAATTTTGACACCGTCTGTTCAGCCAAAAACGTTAGACAATTCTCAGAAAAATTAGCTTTTTTTTAAGCCAATAGACGAATATACAGCCCACATCTGCTCCATCTGCATTTAAACAAACACTCTGGAAGTAAAACACTGTCTGGCACCGATTTCAGTGGTGCTCAGAGAAAACAGAGCAGGACGACACTGTTAGGAAACATCTTTTCATTCAGTGAGAGAGTTTGTGGCTTTTACATGTGTGAGGGACTTGGCAATTAATATTTCTAGTAGTTCTGGGTGACCCCCGTGAAGCCACACGAGGGTAAAGTCTTCCTGTTTCGTCCATTCTTATTTTTACCTATGCATGAAACTGCAGCTGTGCAGACTCTCAGAGAAGCTCTAGTGTGTCTACTCCAACAGCAGAATCAATGAAAACCAGGCTCACTATTTACTTCGTGGAAGAGCAAACGCGCAAAAAGAATGTGTTCTGAGAAAGATTAGAAACAACTGTGCAGACGATTGTTCCCATTTTCCACGAGAGGACAACATACATTAAGTTCTGCAGGAGACGAGAACCCACAGTGATCCCTGGTTTGGTTGGACTTCCACAATAACAGCCTCAAGGAGCAGGAAGAAAAGAAGCGGCAGTCGGGATTTAACAACTGAGCCAAAAAATGGGACAAAATAAATCAATTTCAGATTGAAGTTGGATATAAAATGTATAAAAGCTGAGCAGCTGCACAATGTCAGTGTGCAGAGTAGGTATTCCTGCCCAAACCGCTGAAAGCAAGGAACAGATTTTATGGTGATTTTGGGGGCAGCAATAAGAACCTATAACACCGACATCTTTGTTTTCCAGTGAATTTCCACCCTTTGCCTCTTTTACCCGCAGCTCATGGGTGGCGAGGACCTTTTGTTCCTCACATGTCAGGCCTACTTTAAGCTCAGACACTTCTGCCTCCATCAGTTGCCCCGTGTCACCATCTACTGTCACCAAGGCAAAAAATAGCTCAGGCTTACTGGCCCGCAGCGTCTCTGTCCACTGGGGCAAAGCGCTGCCACCTGTCAGCCAGAACGCCAGTTTAAAAAGCCAGGCTCCAGACACAGATGGACAGTCATCACTACCTCATGTGTTTGCTATCAGGGTTACAGCCGCTTTTGGTGTGGCTGGCGCAAAGAGAAAGGCTTCAACGTCATTACCTCATATGAGCGAGTAAGGCTGCCAGCAAATGGGATTACAAAGACATAAAAGGCATTTATTAGATAAAAGAGGACGTAGATTAATAATTTCCTAAAGAGTGACTTAACAGGCTAAAAGGACCCCATTCATTTACTTCCTAAATGCAGCTAAATCAAAGACATCCGGGGAGGAAGTCCGATTTGTAATGAGATTAGGCTTCTAGCTGAGATGATCGGTCTGTGTGATCCGGTCCATGGAAGAGTCACAGATAAGACAGGAACAGATTAGCTAACAGAGACATTAAACATACGTGTATCTGTCCAGATAAACAGTGCTGAGTTGCCATTAAGCCTTTTTCTTAATAGCGGCTTCCACGTTTTCAGTGTCACTGCAGAATGTTTTATGCACTGAAAGGCAAACTGTGGAGGCTTATAGGGTAAAGCGTGAGGTCAAAACATGACCAAAGCATTGATTTTGCATGTTTACCTACCGGGGCTCAAACTGGCATTTGAATAAAACCATCTAAGTTTTTTTTTTCTGGAGGCCTAAAATAAAATACTAAGTCAGTTATACTTTATAAGAGTATTTAATAGTGATGCATGTTTGTACACCAAGCACTCCCACTGGAAGCAGCAGAGACGCCAGTAAAACATCACTGACATCAACTAAAACTTGTGCTGAGTCTGCTACTGTGGCACTGATCAAGACTTTAATCCAGTCTAGGGTTACATCCTGTTGCACACCTGAAGATAAATGCAAGATTTAGTCTAGACAGACAAGCCACAGGTCAGTCCCATCATGACTTCCAGACTGTTTTGAGGCGACTGGGTCTGGTGGACACAGGACAGGATGGAAACCCAAACACTGAACTTGCCAAGACAGAGGATTCTGCATGTCAGCCGTGGCTTTTATGTAATATCTCCAAAGAGACTGGACAATAATGATGGTGCTGGTCTTTATTATAACCTGGTTTTGATTTAATTTAACTGGTTTTATCCTGTATTTGTGATTTAGCATTGACATTAAATATGAATAAAAGCATGAGTTAAATTACATTTTCCACAGAAGCGACTTTGTGATTGCAGTTTAGTTGTATAGGAAGGTAACAGTAGAAGGTTAAAACTACAATTGGTTTAAAGAAGCAAACCATTTTCTTTTAAAAGCATCGTACTTAAAGGACAAGAAAGGATAAAAATTCTCACTTATATATTTTCAACAAAGGGAAAACTGTCAAACCAAGTCTAACTAAAACCTAAGTGACACAGTCCAAAAATGAATCAAATGAAAATGAAGCACTTTGATGATTAACACAGTGATCAGGTTTAGATCTGTGAGCAATTTCCTGGAAATGAGTGGCCCGTGGCGTCAGTTAAAGAAACACACACAGTGAAGGCATCCCACTATTATCGGTGCGCTGCATGTTCTGTTAAGTGCCTGCTGGTGCAGTTACCCTCAATGCATTCTCTTCTGGAGAACATCAACGCTAAATTGCAGGGAAGCAACCTAAATGAAACAAGATGACCGTCTGCAGATTTGTTGTGTGATGCAAATACGTCCTGGACTGGAAACTCTAAAGCTCTTGTTGATTTTTGCCAGTTTATTGGCATTTTGCATCTCCTGTGTGTGTGATGCGTTGACGGTCAAGTGTTTCAGTGCGAAATACGCACGTCGACTTCAGCTGCTTGTCCAATTCCTCTGCATTTATTTAGAGCATGGAGACAAGGACACCTGATCACGTTTCACAGAGCTATATCTGTTAAGGCCTGTTGTTCACACGAGACAAAAATGACTCTAGTAGCTGGATATGTGTGGTAAGGTGCACATTTGTGAACAGCATTAGAGACGAGACACAAACAAAAACATTAAACTGGTTTTCTTTAAGATTTAGAAATTCTCAGTAAGACTGCAGGTTGAACTATATGTGTATGTAGTTCTGACTCATGAAGTGCTATTCAAGTTGGAAAGGCAGTGTCAGGGTGCCGTTAGTGAATCAAGGCCAACGCCACTCACCAGCTGAAGTACTGTGAGTATTACTGAGATCAGAACCAGTCCATCACAAAACACTTGAAGCATAAAGATCTGTAGTTTTTACATGAATGGAAGAACAAAAAGACAAGGTCAGACTCGACTATAATCAACTTTAAGGTTTAAAGACTGACTTTAACCGTTGCTCAGAAAAGTCTGTAGCTCATCTTGAAATAATGAAATAAAATGACAGGCTTTCTTTGATTCTGATTCCAAAACCCCAAGGCTCAGCTGTCAGATAACATGTCACGAGAGCAACCATCATCTTCACAACAGTTCAGGTCAACAGTGAACCTCTGGAGAATGCTGGTGTGAAAAGGTGCTCTTCTTCCTTCTGTGTTGTTCCGTGCTCATCTTCCTTCAAACAGTCCAGGTCAACAGGACACGGTCTGCATAATAGACTCAGGGTCAAATAGACACCTGCTGCCAAGACGTGCAGCTCTGTAACTGACAGGCGTTAACACTCCCGTAACTACACTGCTAAGCTGTGTTAAATACGCTGCACTGCGTTGGGCTACCCTGCTGCCCATACCTGACTTCATCAAAGTCTGCAGCTCTGATTAGCACTCCTATCCTCCTGCTCCCCCCCTTCCTCATCTCATTTCACACTAAACAAAGTCGCGGCAGGGTCTGATGGCTGGAGCCCCCTCTCTCTTACCACCTCACAGTCAGAGCTGCTGGCTGGGTTGATGAACTTGGTTGGAAGGAATCTGCAGGATGCTGCACTTGAATGAGCAGAGCTAATGAGTCGGAAAATCCAACAGCCAGGGCTTCAGGGTTCACCGTGGGCATCAAGGGAAACAGGTAGTTCAAGCATATGGGAGTGAAGACGAGGTGTGTTTCACGGAGAGCGCGTAGCAGGAGAGCAAGCTCTGAGCTGGAGGACTCCAAGGAGGGGAAGGCGTACGGGGAGGAGAAGAGAGCGACTGGATGAGACAGGGATTACGCCGCTTTGATCTGCAAGCCGTGTCTTTACCGGGGAGGCTGGGGGACCTTTCCACTCAGCCAGGTGCACTCTGTTCATCAAGCTGCTGCCAGCCCCCCATCAAGCTGCCCCCAAGGTGTGAAATGAGCCCCCAATCCCTTTCCTACACGCCCCATCACACAGCAGACCTACAGCAGGAGAGGGACTGGCACAGGAACAGACAGGATGGAAAGCAGCGCCTAACCCTCGGGCTGTTCTTCTCATGTCAGTATCCGGCCATCACGGGAGCAGGAGAAGCATTTGTTTAGAGCCATGGTTCAACATTTTGTGAAATGCACTTGTGTGATTTCTTGCATGGTGCAGGTCTCAAATGAAGCTACAGCCAACAGGTGAGGCACTTTGCTTAGCGCTAGATTGATCTGTCCAGCGCCTCTAAATATCACCAGTTAGTGCATCAGCTACTTCTGAAATCACCACACAAACCATAAAAACGGGCTGTAGTTTTAGTTATGTTCCAGACAGTTTGCAGGGTTTTGCTGGTGGCAGTAATTTAAATTAAAGCCAGATGTTTCCCCTGGGTCCAGCAGGAGGCTTCAGTGGCGTAACGTTGTATGAGTCACCACAAAGGTCAGGGTGGATGTCTGGGAGACATCTGTTGATTAAAATATCTCCCAAAACTAAAAGAAGTATGTTTTGTTGACATGAGCAAAAAAACAAATGTAATAAATAACTTTTGGCAGAAATCTGCTGAGATGCTTCAGTTTTATGGCCCTTGTGGGTGTGGTGCAACCTGCAATATCATCCATAACACCTGTGTGTTTCCTGCAGTAAGAAGCCTAAATGTCTATAAAGGTTTTAACAGGGGCACTAGATGCAAGTGTCCTCAATGTTGCAGTTTTGTCTGGACGACTTATTGGTTCCATGCTTTGTGTTATCTTCTCTGTATCCTTCTAATGTTCACTGGACCCATCCCAAAATAACCCATCTATCGATTTAACTGTGGTACTGCTTTATATGCATGGTTCACGTGTCCACGACAGAGTCTGGTAGCATTTAAAAAGGATCAGCGCTGGGTAGCAGGAAGATGCTAAACCCGGACCATAGCAAATCAGATTTATAAAGGCCAGTACAGCAGTGTAACAGGTCAACAGATTCTAACTATCGGCTGAGTTTTACTGTCTTTATTTGACTATATTCAACACCGCCTTTAACTGCAGTTCTTAACCCTTGTGTTGCAAAATCCGAGCAGTGCTTTAAAGTTCACGTTGTTCCCTAGTGGCGCCATATAACAACACAAGTGTGTTTTTTGTTACACATGCTGTGTAGTGAGGCATTATTTTCTAATAAAATACGAGCTAGTAAACAATTAACAAAGCCAGAGAGAGAAGCCTGCGAATTCTGACACGGCCTTCTCCTCTTGCTAAAGGAAAAATCCCTCCCATCTGGTATTTGTACACAGTGATTCATTTGATGCTTCAGTTTGCTTCTAACTTGAGGACATAATTTTAATACCATAACTTATGGATTAGTATAAACACTTTGGGCATTGTCTAATTGGCTTCAAAATGTGGTGGGAAAGCGACAAGCACGGGGCTTGTCTTTAATCTGTCTGTGCTTCAGATCCTCTCTTCTAGAGCGTAGAGATGTTTGCTCATTATCAAACTATTTTTGATCCATCCTCCACTGCTGTTTGGTGGAGATGACTGGCAGACTGAACTGAATGGGGCTTATTTGAATTACGCGTTTGCAAAGTAGACTAGCTGGCCTCAGCTCAAAGCATTCTTCCATGACATGTGCAGAACATACAGGCGGGGAGGTTTTTCACGCAGTGACCAATCTGTTGCACAGACAGCCTTGAGTCTTCTCCACGAGATCACAGAAGCACGTTTGTCTGTCTCTGTTTATTTTTGTGCCCCTTCGCGTCCAGTCTAAGTCTCTTTTGTCGTCTAAGAATAGATGAAATTCGACCAGGATTTGATGCTGTTTGAGCAAATGTTAGCTTTCGAGTGGGGGCCGACTTACTCTTGTTAGTTGAAAGCGAAATCGCCAGGGATTTTTCTCAGTGCAGCTTCCAGCAAAACATCTTAACACTGCTTTTTAAACAATATCTACATCTGGAAGAGAAAAAGAAATACTACAGTCACATGTTTCCAGGAGGAAATGAAGCCACATGTCTGGAAAACCTAAGAGTTTTACTAGGAAACACATACCCCAAAGCTAAAATACGCAAATGTAGACTGCCATAGCATGCTGAGCGTGTCCGACTGTATGGATTTGAAATATGAACCAATGACAACAATGCAACATAAAAGCACTGACATGAGCCACAACTTAGAAATGGCTTATTTCGTTATATCAACAAGGCAACGCAGTCAAAATCTGAAATATTTGAAAGAATGAGGCTGCCTTGGATTTTTCCACCCTGCAGTGTGTTTTTACATTGTCACACGTTGAAACAATGAAAGTCTGTAATTAAAAACTGCCTGTGTGGTTACGTCATATAGCATCATTCTTAGGGGCTTTATCTCCTAAGCTGCGGCGCTGTAAAAAAAACAAAAAAGGCTTTCTGTCACACACAATCCTCATGAAGTCACGAACTGCCCCCATGGAACGCATGTTTTTGTATGAATGAACATCTCAGAGTGGCCGTGTCTGTTGTTGCGGAGGGAGAGCGGGGAAAATCAAAGCGCCAGGAAGGGCATGGGGTTGAGTGTGCTGTGTGTGCTCAGCCCAAAGCCATCCACACTGCGGGACACCGTGGAACATGTGATGGGGATGATCACCCCCGAAAACCCACCCCTGCCCATACCATACCTCCCCCCGCTCACCCGCAAACTGTCCTTTTGACCCAGATCTCCCACACCTTCATCCCGGCAACATAGCCTTCGAACCCCCCACCTCCTCCTCCGTCTCCTTCCCCTGCTCTGTTTCTCGCACTTTCTCTCCTCTTGCTACATCGGTTGGATCCCATTCCGGCCTCCAGCCACGAGCCCCGACAGGCCGCGGTGCAAACAGAGCCTCGAGTTAATGTAATGAGCCAAAGAATGCCACCTCTCAGGTTTGAAATCTCCCTGAGTGTTAAGTGACCAGAGAAAACACAGTGGCGGAGGGTGTGTGTGCACGTGCCTGCGTGGCAGACGGAGCAGCGGATGCAAAAACAGGTGGAGAAGCAGGGAACGAAATGCAAAGAGAAGAAGAGTCTTTAAAGATGAAGAAGGAGGAAAGGACCAGAGTTAATTAATGCATACAGTCAGCATGTATAAATATAAAAATGCATGTTTAAACATGAACGTTGCCCCTGGACTTCCAACTTAAACAGCTGCGACTCTTTTTCTGTCAGGAAGAAAAAAAAGGGGGAAAGAAGACGAGTCATGACACCACACGTTATTTCCACCTCAGCCTTTTCACAGCTAATGATATCAGTGATAGACTCAGATGGAAAAAGATAAAAGGAGAGATGATAGATATGTATCGAGTAATGCTGGAAGAGAAGCTGAGCATGAATGTTTAATTTCCACAGGTGGTGCTTTGACAGAAGAGGCTCAGCTTTTTATGTTTTGTCTTGTTCAGCGGCATAATGTTATATAACAGGCGCGTGTTGAGTAAGGCCATAAGTCAAACGTTCCAGCTGCATGATATTTAACTGTTACATGACGTCCCTACACCTACGGAGTGTGATGGCTAAAAAATGCCCAATACACCAACAACCTACAAACACAAACACTGTCGCACGGCAAAGCTAAACGATACAAATACAACACATGCGTCACTCACGTCCACCGTGTTACAACAGGTTCTGTTTCTGAGGCTTCGAGACGTAGATAAATGATGATATAAAATGTCATTTAAGCCATGACACCGTCGCAAGGCTGGTGATAACGTCCAACGTCTGTAAATGCTGCACCCACACAACAGCAACTTCAGCTTCAACTCAGCTTTATTGCCCCCAGTGGGAGGTTGGTTTAACAGCTGGATAAAACATGAAACAGACACAAGGTCATGGACACAGTCACAGGTGAATGTCAGCGCTGAAGTAGCTACACATACTGTTCCACATCATGCATTCAAATGTTTACACACTATAAACTAAAAGGAAACTAAACCACAGCACCAAAACTAGAGGTGTTCATAATAATAATAATAATAAATTATATCGCTGATGCATTAAAGTCATAATAATTACATTATGTAATCCTGGTAACTCTGCAAAACTGAAATAGTACATTTAACAGTGATTACACTACTGATAAACGCTATTGGGTAAAATGTGTAACCTGTTAGTTTAACATAAGTATGTTCACATTTGACACGGTTGCTGTGATCGCGCCTGGCATCCATGTTCCAGCAAATAACCCCAAGACGAAACGAAGGCGCTAAAACCAAGTCAGAAATGTTTAACTATATTATTAACTATATCAATTAACTTGTTTTTTTCCCTTTAAACTTGTGAAGTTCGCCTGAGGAGCCAGTGTCATGTCAATCTACGAGTGATTCAAAAGTTAGCATAATATTTTGATTACATTGCAAAGTGTAATCCCTCAATAGGGATCTGAAATATAAATGAGAAGTAGTATAATGAAGCAAAACATGACAAATGCCTACTTCTCACTACTCACATAATCACTAACATCTGTTTTTCACAAAGATTTGTTTCCCCATTTAAATGTCATGGGTAAACTTTCCAAATCGCTGTTATCACATCATATGACCTAATTATACTTTATTAGTGCATTTTAGTTTTGATCTCCCATGTCTGTCCGTGAAACACAAAACATGCTGACTGTTTCTTTAAAGGGCTTCATGAAAACAAACAGATTCCTCCTCAGCAAGCAGAGCAGGCTCTGAGTGCTTAGAGAGTGACGTGTCTGTTTTCCTCATTAACTGTATTATGGTCGATATTTTACCTTGCTCCATCCCAACAGAATTAACACAGCTCAAGGTCAAAGGTCATTTCAGTCAGGTCACTTCATCAACTGAAGGTTTATTGAGTCTTTGACAGTCTAACCTAGGATTTGCTATGACATGAGAACAACGGGTGTAAAAACATACAGTATACACTGACTGCTTCATCACGTTTTTTCAGAAAGGTGTGTAGGTTAAAATGGATAAGAAATTAGGATTAAACCCGACTGGGTTTTGACAAAGAACACAGTACGAGGAAGATGTCCAGTCTAGTTTTATGTTAGTGAATAAAAAAGAACAAAACGTTCCAGCTGGGTTTTACGAGCACATCACCAAACCACGTTTTTCATCCTCCAGGTGTCTGTGGGTTTTATTATGTTCAATGTAAACAGGATTTCTATAATTAAGGCCCACAATGCTTGAAATCATCCAGTGTGACATCAAGCCAGAGCACACAGGTGCTGCAACAAAACACTGAACGAGCAGATCCCATCTGACGTCTGTAGTAAAGGGGATTCGTTTGTTGTGAAGGTTAGCTAACTCAAATCAAAGTGCACTCTGCCTTGATAATTGTAGGAAGTACAGTGAGAAAGCATCTGCCTGATGCGTTCTGTTAAAACTAATTAAATCACAGAAACGCTGGCATACATGTGTCCTGACTTGAGTTAAGCCTATGGATAAGATAAAGACATGCAAGACATCATGGATGGCTAGATTGAACGGACATGTGGATAGGTGTGGCTTTTCACTTCCATGGGGAATTTCTCACATCATGATCAGCCTCTGTAGAGACTGGAGG
The DNA here is from genome assembly GCA_030770545.1 of Macropodus opercularis. Taxonomy (NCBI): domain Eukaryota; kingdom Metazoa; phylum Chordata; class Actinopteri; order Anabantiformes; family Osphronemidae; genus Macropodus; species Macropodus opercularis. The sequence continues at coordinate 8,572,873 of CM061092.1, forward strand.
CAAAAATGTAATCTGAAGTAGGGGCCCATTTCTTGCCCGCATCCAAACCCACACGCTGGCTCGAAGGCAACAGCTTAATTAAGAAAACAACGTGTATTCATCAGAAAACCTTCAGCTCATACGGACGGAGAAGGGGTCCCCTGCTGTCTTGGTAGTATGCTTAAACAGATGATGGATTTAAGGAAAACATGCAGCAGGAAAAGCACTATAAATTCTTTTCCTGTGGCCCAACAGAGGAGCTGATGGAGGAAAAAGATCCCAATTTTCTTGACGTGCCACATCCTGTTTTGTGAAAATTAGTCAAGCAATGTGTGGAATTACTAAAGAACAGGGAAATATTTTTCAGATGCTTACAGAAAAGTAAATCCTCAAATTGATGAAAAAGTTTTCTTTTAATTGATCTGGTTTTTCCAACACTTAGTCAAAATCTGTAGTCTGCACAAACAGGGCAGTGCAATACTAGAAATGAACATCATGTCCATTGTCCATCTTTGCGTCGGCTTCAGATGAAAACAGCTGCTGAATAAATACCATCTTATTTTACTGTAATCCTCCTTAAACCTTTAACCAAGCAGAGCATATTTGATACAAGGCTAGTTAGGGTGTGTGTTTGCATTTAAGTGTGTGAACATGTCTCTATTAGCATCAGTGTAAAAGCACCACTGGCTATAAATAGAGGTTGTAATAGCATGATGTACAGCTGCAAGAAAAAGTATGTGAACCCTTTGGGATCACGTGGATTTCTGCATAAATTGGTCATAAAATATGTTCTGATCTTCATCTAAGTCACAACAATAAAGAAAACACAGTCTGCTTAAACCAATACTGCACAAACATATGTTTTCATGTTTTTATTGAATATAACATAACATTTAACATTCACTGTGCAGGGTGCAAAAAGTACAAACCCCTCAGCTAATGACTTACCCAAGAGCTAATTGGAGCCAGGAGTCAGTCAACCTGGAGTCCAATCAATGTGATGAGACTGGATGTGTTGGTTAAAGCTGTCCTGCCAGTTTACTGTTCTCCAGAAGCTTAGCCTGATGTGAACCACGCCTCACATAAAAGAGCTCTCAGAAGACCTACGATCAAGAATTGTTGACTTGCATGAAGCTGGAAAGGGTCAAAAGTATGTGTAAAAGCCTTGATGTTCATGTGTCCACGGTAAGACAGACAGCACTGTTGCTACTCTCCCTAAACGTGGTCATACTGTGCAGATGACTGCAAGAGCACAGCGCATGATGCTCAATGAGGGGAAGAAGAATCCTAGAGGGTCAGCTAAAGACTTACAGCAATCTCTGGTACATGCTAACACTGATGGAAAAATAAATTCCAAAGTTTATCAAGACATTTTGCAGGAAAACCCATCTGTCCGCCAACTGAAGCTCCACAGCTAATACATCTTCTGGAGTGGCCCAGTCAACCTGATTGAGAAGCTGTGGCATGACCACAAGAGAGAGATTCACACCAGACATCCTAAGAATATTGCTGCACTTAAACGGTTTTGTAAAGAGGAATGGTCCAAAATCCCTCCAGACTGTTGTGCAGGTCTCACCTGCAACTTCAGAAAATGGTTGAGGTTATTGCTGCCAAAGGAAGCTCAACCAGTTATTAAGTCCAAAGGTTCGCATGCGTTTTCCACCCTACACTGTGAATGTTTACATGTTATGTTCAATAAAATCATGAAAACATATCATGTTTGTGCAGTATTAGTTTAAGTAGACCGTGTTTTTTCTATTGTTGGGACTTAGATGAAGATCAGAACACATTTTATGACCAATTTATGCAGAAATCCACGTGATCCCAAAGTGTTCACATACTTTTTCTTGCAACTGTATGTCGACACACACTTCACCAAGCATCTTTTTTTAAAAGGCTTCTCTTTGCAGAAGCTTGAAATCGACTACTCAGTAACCGATCAACCTACAGATTTCCCTAATTTCACTGGAGCAAATTTTACCAAAGGACTGTTTCTTGCGATTACTCCTGCTTCTGTTGCGCTAACTACCATTAGAGAGGAGGGAAGACAAGGATGTGAAGATAAAATCTAAGACAGAGTGGAACAACAACATGGAAGATACTCTTTAGCCTCATAGTGAAAAAATGCAAATTATTTCCTTTACATGAACTTTTACCTTTGGAATGTGTTCAGACCTGGACCTCCTGTGTATCTATGCACCGATCTAACCTGCAGCTCACCTAAAAAGGCAAAACATTCATATTGTTATTACTGAAGAAAGAGGAAAGCTGAAAACCAGATCTCTTTTTTGGTGTATCTGACAAAGACTATAATTTTCCTGATTAGAAATCCAAGTCAAACCTGTTTAGGAGCAGCACAGGATGTATATAGTGGGAAACACAAGAGGGTCTCACCTTAAAATGTGAGAGTGACTTGGGATAAAAACTGCTGCTGTAGTCATGACTTTGTTGTCCGTCTCAGAAAAGTACAATTGAAAGTCTGGGTTCAAATCTGGGTTTACAATAGACCGATTTGAGTCAGTTTTCTGAGTCACTGTCTCATTGTTGGGACTACACTACTCTCTAGTGGCCAACAAATGTTAATGACTGTGTTTACCTGCTTTTCCTAGAGCACACACTGTAGATAACAGGTTTCAGCTTTTATTTAACACCGTTGCTGATCTCGGTCACATTTAATAATAAAAATGATATCATTATGTTTTGGAATTAAAGACGTGCAGTGGATTTCATACAGCCATTCAATTATGCCTGCAACACTAGTGACACTCCACGTTTATTTGATAGGACTTTAAGGCTGAAATAGTTGTATAGTTATAAAACAACTACAACTGTTTACAATGTGAACAATGAAGCTAATTAGACAGCAGTCATTTGTCATTACTTGACTTCGCTGCCATTTGGGAGAAAAACACAACTTCAAAAAGGGCAGCAATCTAGGAAAATAAAAAGAGTGATCTAATTACGTACAGACTCTGTTTGAGATACGATCATTGATTAGTGACAAAATATTCAGTGCAAACAAGTCAATAGAAGTCAATACAAACACAAACACAAACACTATGGTTTGGCTACAAATCACAAATGCGAGACTTACTTATTACAAAAAGTAAGGAAACTACCACTACAACCCCTTTCATCGCTACCAAAGATGCTTCAGAAAGTGCTTTAAAGGGTTTAGACAGTACCACTGTATATGAAAACTACAAGAAATGGAACTAAACTAAAGCAGCCGAACGTTGCTCACTTATTCATTTGGTTTTACGACAGTCGTCACGACATGGACGCGCTTTACGACTGTTTTGGAGGCTGATTCAAGATGGAGTAGATCGTAGAGGAGCCGTCTTAGCCAAGTCAGCGACTTTAGCGTTAATTATCGTTAAAACCGTTCGTTTATATTGGAACATTAACAAGCCCAACAAAATGTCAGAGGAAAAGAAATCCGGCTCTCTGGGTTTCTTTTCAAGCTATGACGATCTGAGCGACAGCAGCAACGACAGCGACTCAGACGAGGAGCGACAAAATCGGAAGAAGCAAGCGGGGACAGATGCTCCGGGAAACGGAGCCCAGTCCTCCCAGCACGGAACCAAGCGGGCGGCTGACGGAGCTCCTTTACCCAGACCGGACGAGCTGTTCAGCTCCGTGTCCAAACCCGCGTTTCTCTACAACCCACTCAATAAACAGATAGACTGGGATACTCTGGCTGTGAAAGCTCCCGAAGAGGTACAAATCCTGATATTTAGCATTAGTTGTAATTGTCAGTTCTCGTCACTAATGTCTCGAGCAGGGCGACTAGTGATCCAACAAGCACGATCATCATCAAATACTGAACTAAAGCACATGTTTTAGTCCTTGTTTGTTATGTCGTGACAAAAGGAGTTGACAGACACTTTACCTGATACGTACGTGTTCTCAGACTATGTCCTTCTGCTTTACTTGAAGCCTGTGAGGGAGTTCAAACCATGGAAGACGAACGCTGTGCCCCCTCCAGAGAGCTACGCGGCAGAACCAGAGAAGAAGAAGGGGCCGCCTCCGGGAATGGACATGGCTATAAAGTGGTCCAACGTGTATGAAGACAATGGGGAGGACGCACCACAACCTTACACCGGCAATGCCCAGTTCCTGCCGGCAGAGGAGCAGCCGTCTGACTCAGGTTGGTAGAACATGGACACTTTTGGAAGCAGTCGACTAGTTTCAGCTTCGCCACACAGTTGAAATGTAGTTCAGTGAAACACAAGAAGAGCAAGGTACAAAACCGCAAAGGTAAAACAAATACAATAAAAAAAATTAGCCATCGCAGGAAAGAGTAAGAGAAACGCAACATACTACAAAAGGTGTCACTGGAAAAATATCATATAAACAGAAAACTAAATACAAACGCTTGCACTTTCAGCTTTGCACCTTCATAGAAACGCCACTACATTTGCCATATTTAAGTAGTGTTTTCTTGATGTATTCAAAATATCTCACCCTCTGTCCTTCCACCCCTCATACAAAAACCTAAACTAACCACTTACATCTCCTCTGTTGATCAGATGACGACTCAGAGAAGCAATCTCTGTCTGCCAAGAAACGTCGGGTGGAGACGTTCCAGCAGAAGGAGAAAAGGAAAAGGGACATGGGACAAGCTACCTCCGACAAGAACTTTGTTGAGGAGGAAAAAAGGATCCTCAGGCAAAAGATTGAGTGAGGCACAAGCAGCTTGAAACAAGGAGTAATACTTAAATTGTATGTCAACCAGGAGGTTTCAGTGGCATTAGTGTGACACTCAAACAGGTCGTATGCTGTAAACATACACAACTGTTGCATATTCAGGAGTGATGACGTGTTGTTATTTCAATATTATAGTATTTCTTTAAATTTTAAAGGACAGTCACTGACATTTTTAAACACACTAATGCAGAGTCTGACAAATGTGTCTATGTTTTAGGGGTAAGGGCAAATGATAAGATTTACAACCTTCACTAGTTTCGGCTGTTACCTTGCTTGGTGTTGTGTTCCTGGGAACAGAGCCTTTCACCACACACAGCTTTGTGTTGTGCACAGAAGACAGCATTACCAAAAAAGACAGGTGTTGTCCTGACTTCCTGTCACTATTGTTTCACTTTCAGTAGTGTATTTTAGACAACAGAGCAAGAGATCAGTCTATTGTAATTCTGTCTAATTTATTGTTCATGAACGTTCGCTGTTGTCATATCCAATTAAAAGAAGAAGAATTTTTGTCAGGCATAGCAGATGTCGTTAAATGGGGAGACGCTTGTCGTCCTGGTGACCTAATAAAGTGAAGGGTGGCGCTCATTTGTGTCTTTCTTATGTAATTGATATGAATATTAATGTCTAGATGTGGTGCTTTACTTGGCCTGTATCTGTGACGTGTTTTGTGTTGTCTAATCACCACCGACATGTGAGTTGTGTTACTACAGTGACTTTTCTTTAAAATGTGATTTAAATGACTCTTAATCTGTTCAAATAGAGTTATACATCTGAGATCTTGTCTTGCCATCTTTTCCCCTCAAGCTCCATGATGGTGCAGTGGTTCACCAGCGCATAACAAGCCCAAATGTTTTCCCAGTGTGGGTGCTTCCCCTTATGGCCACTAGATGGCGCTTATAAGCTACACTAGAATTCAGTCAGTTGATGTTTATGGTGATTTTAGTAATTGCTGTGCATTCGAACCAGGTTCTGTGTCTGTGAGTAGTGTTTTTTGGACAGGTGGTGCTGTTTGACCTGGAGGTTTGCCTCATCTCAGTTATCCCGAGCTACCTGAACCATACAGACTATTTGGTAGTAATTCAAATCAAATTCCTGTTTTTTTAGTATCATAAAGCAGATTATTAGAACATAATACTTCCAGGAGGTCTGTCTGTTCAGCGTAAGCAACTGTATACAGAGTCTCTATAGGTCTATAAAAGCAATAAAAGATTTTAATGGATGAAGTTATTCTCTCAGATGCTTGTGCATTCATTGCTGTCCACACCACAGAAGAAACTCGCTCATGATCACACTGACCTAAAGCCAAATCTTTAAAATGATTTATTGTGAGGACCCATATAATAGATCACACATTTCCCAGAATTCATTCTTCACATTTCTCTGCCCACTGTAGGAAATACGATGATTATTCAAGGCAAGAAAACGGAGAAAAACGTTCCCATTTTGCAACAGTTTTTTGATCAGAGGCATTCCAGGCCTATCTGTCATCGTGAGTTGACATGAAATAGTGGTAAATATGCTTCTGATAAAATTCCAGCCTGCAGGTATGTGCCTGGCCTTGTCTGAAATGCGTAGATGGTCCTGCGCAGCAGCAGTGGCGTGATGTTATCAGCCATATTTACAAAATGCTCCTTCTATTCTGACTGTATGAGTAATGATCAGTGAGGTCACAGGCATCAGAGTCTAAGAATTCCTCATGTTGTTGACACTTGGTCTTGTCAATGAAAATGTTTGTTGTATAGTTTTAGTTTACAGATTGTCCCTGATAATGATTCATCAAGCTGCGTCACTACACAGACTTGCTTGTCACACATGACTCACCTGCTCTTCCTTTATTATTACAGATCATACTTGTCTTATTTTGAGCCGGTACAATGTAGAACATTGGTCAGACATGTAAACATTTTTGTCTGTCTGAACCCAAGCCTGGCTAAATTCAGAAAGCTGGTCCCATGTCAATACAGTCACCGGCTTGTTGACTTCTCACTCCTTCTGGCTGTTTTCTACAGACAAACAGTTGCTTTTCACACCACCAACAACCAACCTGGATTATCGTCTGAAGCAGATGTTTCTTTGAGGCCTGTGGCGCTAGAGGTAAATGCCTGTCTCTCATGCTCCTAGTTCCATTTGAGCTTGACTTCCAGATTAGACTCAGAGTGGCTCACGTTATCAACGTGGATTAGTATTGTAGAAAATTTTAAAATTACTGCTTGGCTCAGAGCATCCATCGATCAGCAGTTTCTTCTTTCTGGGCCTCATATAAGCATGAAGTGGAATTTTCCAAATGATGGTCAGACTGTAATCTCATATTGTAATTTACAGTAATTGTGGTCCAGACTGCAGCTGAATCTTTCCACAATTCCCTCTTCTCTGAAGTTAACTTGTATATACCCAGATTCTTCTGTAGCACCCAGTAACTTCTGTAAAGCCGTCAGTATGGAATAACTGCGTTCGTCAACGTGGAACTGTTTCTGTCTTTAAATCTTGTTTCGTCATTTGTCTCCATTTCTGATAATTAATGTCTTAAAATCCCTCTCTGGTTACAATCTCTCACCTTTGGCTGTGTTAATAGTTTTGGTAAATAATTTGTATCATTACATTTACCGTTTATTATGTTTATTTTGTTTGATATGTATGTTTCTGCCGTCTCTTTTATTTCACTGGGAACTGGTGAGACTCACATGTCTCCTTATTGTGAGGGCTCCTAGTTTTTAGAAAAACTGCAACAAGACACTGAGCGTATTAATGGAAATATTTATAGCAGAGCTGTTTTATTATACTCCATTACTTTTATCTAGCTAATAAATTAGAAAGTCATTTACTGTGTATATAGACTCTCACTTTGTTCCATAGCAACACTACATTTCTCATTTCCTTTTCCAAAGAAGAAAATCTGCCTTTGTGCATTTGTGTACTTTATTTATGAATTAGCTGAACATGCACAGCTATAAAGATACTGTATATAAATACATGTAAAATTAATCAATTTAAATGAACATGTATACTTATTATTGTAAGCAATCCCTGTGAATGGAGCGTTGCTGGAGCACAGTAGCCAGAGAGATGCAAAAATCTACTTAATATTACCTAAAACCTACGTGATGTGAAAATCGAGTAGTGCAATAGAGTTTAGATTAACACACCATTAACCTGATCAAGAAGATTTAAAATAACCTAGTGCTGTTCCTTTAATGCCGATGAGAGAGTTGTTGATGACTTTCACCAGAGTGTGTTTGCTTGTTATTCTAAAATGAGGGCTTTGCTTTTATTTTTTCTGTTTTTAACATCGGTTAAAATAAATTACAACCAGAATGAAAAGATAAATATCCGTGCATGAGGGTTAAGTTAAAGTTAAGCTCTCTGTCAGTCACTGTGTTTGCTTTCTACTTTAGCCAAGCATCTTCATGCCACACTCATGTTTCAGGCAGCCTGAGCAAACATGTTCAGGTTGATGTCAGCTATCTCAGCCAGCTTTATATCTAATGAGATAAGAGCTTATCGATTCCGGACCAGAAGTAATGATGTTTGCTTACACTGACTGAAATACCCACTAGTTCTCTTTACATCAATTCATTACCTGAAATTAACCCTTGTTTTCGTTTTCACAAGATAAAGGTATTATGTGCACTTTGTTTGCTTCTGTCCAGGTCACGCAAACGCAGCAGAACAGTTTAAATGTCTAATTATGGTCTACCCTTATAAGATGCGATTATTATAAAATAATTAACTTCGCTGTGTAGATTTTTTTGATTAAGAAACTATGAACGCTATTGTTCAAAACCTAACTCACAGCCACTATTTCAACAATGGGCTGTTGTGAATACAAATGCGTGTTGTTCTTCGATATGTTTTTCCAACATAAAATATGACTGAACGGCTATAAAAGTAATGGGTCCCCGTGGAATGTGAGGCAGCAGTCCCTTGGCAACCCAACTCCAGCAGAGATCATCCATCCTAATTTATACCATGAAAAAGGCTTGTGTTCGAGGACATAAATTTAGTTGTGGTGTGTGCTGAGAAAAAGGGAAGGCCCATAAACCGGTTGGTGCAGGGAGGGAGAGAGAGCGAACAATGGGTAGCCATCAGGAGGAGAGCCCCAACAGCTGCACAACCACGGCTCCTCACACTCACGTGCACACGCAAACGTGCACCCGCACACACACGCATGCAATCTCCCTGCTTTGCTTTCTCTCTCTGTGTCACACACTCTGACTCAGGTCTCTCGGTCATGCACTCTCTGGTCAGGACATCTGAAAGGGGGCCAGCTAAGCAGATGTTCTGCCACTGTCTTCACAAAGGCACGGGTGAAAGGAAAAGACAGAAGGGAGACAAACTTCCTCCCTTTGCCTTGAGTCAGCATGCAGAACGACTCGTGTGCTCATTTAAATCCGTAATAGCGAACTGGATGCAATTTTAATTTTAGTTTTTTCAGCTCGCGCAGCCTTGTCGTTCGGTTTAAAGATCGTAAAGTCGCCAGCCACTGCAACTCTTACTGTGGATTTATTAGCACCAAACAAAATGCTACAGCTTTCATTAAGCAAGATGACCCCAGCGTGGAGCACTATTATAAATGATGCAACTGGATTATTATCACAGATGCATCACTGCAGGAGTTTTATTGTTCCTGGCAGAACTCATTACTACCTATTCAGGTTAATCCTAACATTCCCAACCAGGAGGAATTCAGGGAAAACCTGTAGTAGCTCGACTAATGCAAAACACACGAGTTGTGACTTGATAGACATCTACACATTAACAAGCACAAATAGGATTACGAACGAATGAGGTTATTTTTATGGCACTGAAAGCCTCCAGCTAGTGATATTACTTTACTACAACACAAATCAGCTCATTAAAAGAAATGGAGAAATGTAAGAAATATAACATCCAACTCCTAACAAGCCATGTGGTGTGAACATAAACGTGTCCATTTCAGTTTCATGGCCATGAGAGCATGAAGTAATGACAGTAATAATTTATCATATCAGAATATAAATGTACATATTCTAGTATGAAAATTGCACTATTTACATTATTTGTTGGGGGAATTATTGCTGTAGCGTCCTGTGGTGAGTGTGTCCTCCTTTCAGTAACTGGCCCTTTTTTTCCTCTTTCCCACATAGATGCTCTCTTGGAGGCCTGCAGGTTTTGACCTGTAAATAACTGCCCAGACAGGGTCTAGTCAGTCAGTCGGGGAGGCAGGCCGAGGCGTCAGGGCCTGCACGGCTCCTGCAGAGCAATAACAGATGCTTATCATGTTTTACTGAGGCTAGTAGCGGTGGTGGAGGGGGGAATGTGGGACTCAGGGGCCCGTTCGATGAATGGCCCTGACAATAAATGGCCTCAATCATGGGCAGACATTGTACCTTAATAAAAGCACAGCTTTGCCAGCCAGGAGGGTTATAATGGATTCAGATTCAGTCAGTGTGTGTGTGTGTGCGCTTTAACGACGGAGGCACCCAGAGCGCATGTGCACTCTTACACCCACTACAGCTTTTCAGCAGCTCATCCTCTTGTACATTCCAAGTGGAGGCAACAGCAAACAAATGGCTTAAGGTTAAAGCAAAGTATTTCATTCCTTTCTCCACTGGGTCCGCCCGTCTCATAGCCCTGGGTCGAGGAGCGAGCGGGGACAGGGCTCACAAACAAGGTCAAAGAGGAGTGGATTACTCAAGATACACTTCAGATAAAACTGTCCGTCCAGTAATCAGCGGTGATCCATCATGTGACAGGCCCTGCTTTGGGATCGGTGTTGACACTGGGGGATAAAAAATGGCCGTCGTATGCGTGTAGTAATGAAGATGAACATACGAGGAAGACAAATGTCTGGTGACATCCACAATCCTGCTCATTTGTGGTAAATGGTGATTTAGCGCTGGGAGGCTATCGCCATCCTCTGTATTGTTTCTTTCTCATCTCCCCTGAGATGCCATTTGTTTTTCTGCCATTTCTTGAAATACCTTCACAGCGACCAGCATAAAGGTGGTGGTGACGTCCCCGCTCACTGCTCTACAACTGAAAGCAATTCACACTTCAGCGACAAGTTTGTGTGGAGTTTCAGTAGTGAGGCCAGATGTGCCATCATTTAGTTTTACTCTAGGTAATTATTATGATAAAAGAAAAACACTTTGCTGATGATCAATTAATTAGAATTAATTAATTTACTTAGTTCAGATGTTGAGATCTGCTTTAATTGACAAAAACCAGTCATCAACTTTAATCCACCAAGAGAATCAGCTGCTTTTTGTGGTTACAATTTACAACCCAAATTTAATTAAATTGGCTATTTGCTATAGTTGTTTGGTTTGCTACTTTCTGCCTCAGCCCTTGAACTTTGAGCCAAGAAAATATGCCAAATATCTCGGCTGCAAACATGAGGAGAAGGTGAGGCGCTAAAGAGAAGGGAAGAGGGAGGAGGGCAGAGTGTGGAGAGGCAGGCAGGCAGGCAGGGAGGGAGGGAGGGAGAGTTGGTGCAGCTGAGCACTTTGCTCCAGGACTGAGTGAGGCGACAGAGCGGAGGTGGCAGCGGAGAATGGAGAGGAGCCCGTCCGCCCGGCGAGCTTTGACCGCGGCGAGCGAGGAGACCCCACTCGGTCTTCTGGACCCATCGTGCTGAAAGAAACCGGGAGGAATTTACTGGGGGCAGCGCAAAGGAATGGCTGATCCTCTGCGGAGGACTTTACTAGCGAAACTCCGGGGAAAGAAATCCAAGAAAGGAGCGACTGGCGGCGGTGCATACGGCTCCACAGCGGCTGCTGAGGCGAATGGGGGCCGAGAAGGTAAAGAAAAAGTTTTGCAAACGCAGCTAGAGTCCGACGAGGCTCAGCCGGTCTTGTTGTTCTCGAGTCTGGATTGCGCGACAGAGAGAATGAGTACGTATGAGAATTGTGTTGACGGGGCAGTGGTGCAAACAGGGGGCGCGATCATGGTCCGGGAGCGTCGCGCAGCAGAGGTGGCCGGCGCGCGTTTCCAGGAGCGGAGCAGCGGGGGCCGGGTCCGGGTTAACGAGGAGCTCCTGGGGGTCTCCCTCCAAAGAGACGTACAGCACGAAGGACGTGAGTGTGGGGAGGTAGTCGGGAGCCACCAGGAGCCCGGACCCGCTCACAGAGTCGAAGCGTCGCTGCTCCACAGGAGACACTTCGTGTCTGTCCCACGGCAGCGCAGCGCCGGGGATTCGATCGGGTTTGGGGACAATTCTAATCACGTTTTCCACCGAGCAAGGGTGGATTCCCATGCCGGTGTCCATACACCTGCACGGCGCCGTGTTATTGCTGCGGATAGCGACGGGACGGAGCCCAGAAGCGCACAGTCCCGGCACATGGCCGCACATGAACGCAACGCCAACTGGAGTTTGGACAACAGCGCGACCTCGGCAGTCGGCGCGTCACAAAACACAGAAGAGCAGCTTTTAATCACTAACATTGAAAGCTATGGGCCCGAGGACGCAGGCGGCCTGCAGAGCCCCACGTTCTTCCCCACAGAGTTAGAGATCTGCGACATTACCCTGCGCGCTGCAGAGGCCTCGCTCAGATACCCTCTAGACAGTGAAGACGAGGATTACTATGACAATGAAATGCTGCCCCTGTATGGAACTATTAGAGAGAAAGGTGATGGTGATAGAGCAGGAGGTGCAGCGCTCACCCAGGCTGCCGAAGACAAAGGGCAGCTTGATGACAGCAGCAGTGCGCAGGAAACAGACAGGCTTAGGAACCAGCTGAAAGAAGCTTATTACCTGCTTATCAACGCTATGAATGATATCAGCCTGGATGTCCAGCAGGTCGACGGTGGTTTAACCGAGCTGCAGGCCACCTCCTCTTGCAGCAGCCACTCTAGGGATAGCCTGTGCTCAAGGTTGTCCGCCAAAAACATGGACAGCGACTCCTGGTCGTCAGGCGGAGACCACAGCCCTCAGCAGGTGTCAGACACCGACTCTCTCCTGCTGTGCCACAGTGGACACGTCAGCTCAGGGCTCAGGAGCAGGCTGAATAGCAAGAGTATGCAGAACGTGGCTTTTAGCAAGATAAGGCCCACATTAAGTCGCTCTGCTAGTGATGGAGCTATCAGATATACAGACGGTGCCTCAATCCCTCTAGAAATCTGTGTTGACAAAGAGGTTCCAGAGACAAGAGAAGCTGCAGAGGCTGCAGTCAGAGGAGCGGGTCGAAGCGGCATCACCGGTTGTGAGCCGTTAAAGGATTGTGGGGGTAAAGAAGAGTGCGGTGGGCAGCTCAACGAGAGCAGCGGCTCGGTCAACAGCCTGACGAGTTCTTCAGACAGCAACGCAGATGGGTCGTCAAATCAGGGCCACGACAACAAGCAGGAGCCGAGCGGAGTCCGAGCGCACAGGGCCAACTCGGTCAACAAGGGCCACGGTGTCACGGTAAACAAGATGCAGGAGTGGATGCACAAGGGCCGACTGTTGTCCTCGGAGATGAAGCAGCGCATCGAAGGCTCGTCACTGAACCGGAGTGAAGGCCAAAGCCAGGAGAGGTGCTGCTCTCAGGGTAAACCGGGAGCCCAGACGTCCGGCCGAGGGGGTAAAGCCGTCAAGTTAAGGTCACCAACAGCGAAGACGCCACGAGAGCAGCAACAGCCAGGTAGGAAGGCCCACACTGAGTGGCCTCGGCTCCCGGGGACCCTCTAAAATCAGAGACCTCTCATCCTTCTTCCCGTCTGATTTTTGCCATCCTCCTCCACTCATAGTAAACTCCGTCTGGTGGCGGTCCACCCTGCACTCCTCCTCTTCTGGATGCAAAGCAAGGGGACGAGACACCTCAGACCTCCTTGCTTTCCTTTTTGAGACTCTCTAACGGGTGGCGGGTTCTGTCCTTCACACTAATTTAGGTGCATTTTTAACACTGAATTAAAAGCACATCGAGCTGTAAGTCGGATCACTCATGTAGTTCAGTAACAACTAACTCACGCCGTGTTGCTTGTGGTGTTGGTGGTGGGGTTTGTGTGTATGTGTAAATGGTATGTGGTCGTGTTTAATGTGTGACCGTGAAAATATGTGTATCAGGAAATCATCCGCGGTAACAGCAAGACATGTGCATCGGGTTCCACAGTTAGTCTGTCGAGTGTGATAGACAGGGATAAATCAGGAGGCCAAAGGTTTTAAAGTGCTAGATGTTGTAGATGTTCACATTTTCTGGACATTTCAATGTGTTCTCATCAACTATTGGTTTAAAACCTTGCATCGCTTCCTTTTGTTTGCCATGAAAACATTACCCCCGTCTGTTCTTATCGTACCACTCTTTATTTTCTTCTTTCTGTAATATTTCTTGTGTGTGTTCGAGTCGCTCTCCGTGTTTGTCCGTGAGCACGTGAGCTGCTCTGACACTGTTTTCCCGAGTAAACAGAGGATCTGCCGTGAGGACAGGCTGTCAGAGTGTAGCGCTGCCTGAAATAGAGTGTGATCTGTCTGCTGAGCAGAGGGCCTCAGCGTTTCACTTCCAGCTGCTGTTGGCTGTACGTCCCCTGCTTTCCCCTACTTACTTTCCAGAGTCTCTTTCCCCCACTCATGCTCATTTCCCCCTCGTTTTGCTCAGCTTTCCTCTCGCTGTCCACGCTGAACTTTTCCACAGCTGTGGCCAGAGGAATCCGAAGCTGCAGCAGTCGTGTGTGCTGAGTTTGAGCGTTTGGGGGTTGGGCTGTCATGTCCTCGTCCTTCCCCAGTCGTTTGCTCTGGGCAGCTCCATGGTAACGTGCATCTTAAAGAGACTTTGGTTTGAATGTTTAGGATGTCATTCCTGTCATTTAGCTTGTTCGTGTTGTGTCACTTAATTCCTCGCTATGAATGAACAAAATAAAAGCCTTATTCTCTATTTATTAAGGTCAGTCCCTGGTCTTAGATTACCACTGTAGGCCTCTGAGCGCCTCAAAAGACCTTTTAAACATGCCACAACTTCCACTTTGTTCTGAAACTTTTTGAGGTCCTGGGTCTTAATCTATTCAATTATTTACATATTAGACTTTCTAAAAATAGGCCTGAGTGCTACTTAAAATTTAAACTGCCCATAAAATCCTTTAAAAGTGTTATTCTAATGACATTCAAACTAATTTATTTCTGTCCCGACTTGTCTTTTAATTACTGCGTAAGAGAATCGCGTTGATGATCATTCACGGCTGTGTGGCTGCGGGTTATTGTGTACGTGAGCGAGCGTACACTCATCTCCGTTGTGTACACGCGTGTTTGTATTTGCAGTCAGAGGATTTGTAGCTGTGTTGTGTTGTGACTCCAGTGTTGGCGTGCCAGCAGGCAGGTCGTGTCTTGGTGTCACGTTTTGGCCAGGACCGTGTGCCAGTCAACCCTGATGACGGGGAGCTGTAGACGTCACGATGGAGGCAGATGCTCTGTCTTTTATTTTGTATCATAAACATCCTCTGTCCCTTTCAGGTCTAGTCCCACGTCCACTTTAGAGTCGCGACAAAAGCCGAACCTTTCTGAACCTAAGCAGTAATAGACTTTAAATAGTTAGTTTGGGAGTCCGAATGGAAAGTCGTAGAACAAACTGGTGTTCACATATTTTGCATTAAGAAAACAAACCGTATAATATGTTAAATATTCAGCTTCAGATCCGGACTAGCTGTTTCCTAATTTCCAGCGTTTACGTCAGGCTACGTTAACCGTGACACGCTCTAGATTCAGTTTACAACCTTTTGATTCATTAATTCCTTCCTCTGTGAATTTAAAGTAGTTGTCGGTGGAGAGTGCAGGCGAAATCCTCCTCGACTGCTGTCGAGTCATGTCGGAACTTTGTGGGGAACTTTGTGGGGTTTTGTTTCTGCATTGTGCCAAAGCCTTGTTACTGAGCCTTTAAAAAAAACAAAAAACAAACACAAGCTTGATGATGGGGCTTTAACAATTTGTCTTGTCTGGTCTGTCTGTACTTGGACAGATTTATGGAGGGAGGTAGCTCTAAAGTCAGATCAGGTGATGGAGTTCATACCAGAATGGGTTATGAGCTGTGTGAGTCACATGATGCCCGCTGTCACTGTTTTTCATCAACCAAAGGCAGTTTTTTCACTGATGTGTCGCTGGGTTTTGGATCCAATTAGGTCACACTGAGACCCAGTTATTTTTCACAGTTAAGAAGTTCCCATGTAACATTTTGTCAGTATTTTAATGTGAATAATCAAACAGGATCGAATAGTCAATAAAGGGGCTGCAACAAGAATTTGGGCTCCAATCCAGTTTTATGGGAGGAAGTGGTAGTAGCATTAGCTGCCAGGATGCCGCACTGTGGGGTGTTGACATGTGATGCAACCCTGTACGATCTCAGCTCTGTCCTGGTGTAGGACAAAATCTACACGGAGGATCCCAATTACCATGTGAATGAGCGTCAACAGGAATGTATGGCTCACAGCGAAAAGATTCCCCGTGTAGGGGGGAGAGCGAGAGTCTGTGTACAAAGTGAAGTGTTGTCTGTGGAGGAGAAGAGTAGCTGGTGTGTGGTTTGCACTTGTCCAAAGAGAAGCCTCCGTGAAGCAAAAGGAATTCGGGACGTTCGAGAAAAGCCTATGGGAAAATGCATCAAGCGCTTTGTCTTAGATGAGAAAAAGATTTCAGCCACTCAAAGATTTAGACAAGAATATAATTGGGGTTAGTGGCTGTCGGCGCACAGGTTTGTACCAGCACATCCAGGAAATAAGCCTTTTTCCTCTATAAGTTCACATTCCTTTCAGCACCTCACACAAACCCATTCTGCTCATCCATCCTTCTTCGATGAAGGATCGAGGTTGTTGATGAAGGTTATTGGTATTTCGCAACCAAAAAGTGACCAGTCGAGTTTTATCCTGCTGAATGTTTTGTTACAGAAACCTCTTCTGCACATTTCAATGTTGTAGTTGCGGCTGGGAAATTGACTAAAAGCTCACTCGCGGCTCGCCGTTGCTCCTCGAAGGTGTTACTTCTGTGAAGCGGTGTGACAGCGGCGAGGCTGTAAATCTCGTGCTGTGGTCTGGAATGCTGCTCGTGTCAGAACACGCTTCCTCTTCCAGTTATGAAAGACCCCTTAAACAAGATGGCACGCCGACAACAACTCCTCTCTTCGCACAACAAATGTGTTCATAGCAGGGCACATGTTGGCCTTAAATGTCACTTACACCAAAAAAGAAAAACTTATTTTAAGGTTTTCCTCCAGAAATCCTTCCGCTTGCAGTGCAAACACAGCTGAGCAGCAGCTCTTCATGGGTTTCAAGGACCGGCAGGGCCAGAACAGCTCAAAAACAAACCACAGCATATTATTACAGCCTCTTAGCTCGGGCCTGTACATATTATCTCATGGGACTTAGCACAGCTCCAGAAACATACTTTTGTCCTTCACTTGCTTAAGTTACTGCCTCTAATCCAGGCTGATGCAGATGCACTGCTGACTCAGGCCATGCAAACACGTTTCTGTGTGTAAACCATCTGTAAATGAAACAGGAGAAAGGCAGAAATACTAGAAGTGTGTGTTATCCTGGCAGCACGGTGATCTGTTTAAATTAGAGTGGAACAGAGGACAGAGGCTGTGACTGATTGTGTGTTTTTGTCAGTGTTATTTTTACCACCGTAGAGATTAGGAGTGCCGTAAAAGTGGTAGCCACTGGGAGCTGCTTTATATATACTCATGAGAGCCTTACATAATCAGATGCTTCCGTAACAGAGTCGATTTCATCCCGATTTATAGCATCGTTTCTTCTCTTTTGGTTTGTTCTTGTGAGAGGAAGATGAGCAATTATTGACAACAGGATCTTTATAGTCTAGATCGCAGGTAAAGTGGGAGAGCCCGACTGACTTCCAGGGGAAAGTTCATGTGCATGAGCCCAAGAGAGATTCTTTGAAACCACACGAACATGCTTCAGTTCGTCGCGGACCCTGTAGACTGACAGACAGAAATGTGAAAAAAATGTGTGAAAATATTCCCAACTGTACAATTTGGTGGATGTAGCCTGGTGTGCATGACAACGTGTTTCCTCGAGGAAAAGTTGTGATTATGGCATGCGGAGGGGCTCGTCTGGGAGCCGCCGAGGATCAAAACACCAGCCTGCTGTACATGTTGGAGCAGGACCCTGCTCTCAGCACCTCGTCTCATACACACACACACATTCACTGAGGTTGTTTTTCTCTGGCAGCATCTGCTCATCAACTCCTGTAAAAATAAAATAATCTTTTGTTGCTTTCTTTCGGGACATTAAAGGAGCACGTCGCTGTCTCTGCTTTGTTCCTTTTTTACTGTGGACATAACGCTGCTGGCTGTACTTATCATCGGCTCCTACATATGCCCCCTCCCCGCTCTGGTCTATTTTCACAGCTGTTATACCAGTGATTTTCTTTCTTCCAAGTTGCTGCGATGGAAGATATGAGTCCCCAATTTCTCCATCTCCCTGTGATTTCTTTTAAATCCAGAGGCCACATCTTCCCCAAGCTGACACTCCTGAAATGGGACGTCACTGAGCACAAAAGAAGGGGAGGATGTCAGACTGTGGTGGTGCAATTAAAAATGTGACTATGGTGCCGAAAAGTACGGTTAATCCAAATGTTGTAAAGCATAGTAGAATGAGATGAGACATCTTTATTTAGCCAGAGACAAGAATGAGAGAATGATAACCCAATAAACCTAATGACATTTTTGACTGTTTCCAAGCATGTGGTTTCCTGATACACGTTTTCTCCATCTTGACAGAACATGAATAATTGGAAATGTAACATTAGATGATGTAATTTAGTTCTGTTCAGTAATTGCTTAAATGATGATGATTACTTGATTACTTCCTTTTTTATGCCAATCAAATTATTACCTAGTATCTCCAAGCATGAAGTTGTCAGTCTCACAATGTTTCTTTCTCCGTCACTCCATCAGCTTTCATTGAGAATGTTTGCCAGACTCCCTGCGCTCACGGCCGGGAGGTGGGCAAGGCCAATGAACTTTCGTCATGGAGGGCACCGCTCACCACCATCACTGTCTCCAAGAAGCGCAACTGGCTGCAGCAGAGTGCTCTTGGGAAAAACCACTGCACCAAGGAGGACCCACAGGGAACGGCTGGCGCTGAGGAGGAGGGTCACCAGTGTTCCCACCAGGCTCCCCCTCCCCCCAGCCCCTCTCCAGACCACCTGAGGCCACCAGGGGGAGCACATCCGCGGCATGTTCGCCTGCAGCTGCCTCAGGTGACCGCCAAGATCAAGGATGGCTGGTTTCCTTGTAGGAGGGTCAAACGACTCTAACCCTGGCTGTTAAGAGTTATGTGCATTATTAGAGTGCTCTTATATTACATAGAATTCTGGTAAGCGGTGTCACAGTGCGTTCTGGGTAATGGTGTCACTGATTTTGGCTCCTGTATTGCGTGACACATGAATATTAGCCTGTCGTCAGCCTGTTAGTACTGACCGAAGATGTTCATTTGTCTTTGACGTTCAGTATCTTTCTTTACGGAGACTTGTAGGAAACTTGTGCAGCATGTTTTATTATTTTTTCTTTACCAAGTCAGCTTTTTCTCAACGTAGATTACTGTTGGTCACTCCAAGGTGTCTCCTCACTCCCGAACCATGGACCCAGCTGAGGAGAATGATGCAGACGATGAAGGAGACATCTGGTACAATCCGATACCTGAGGACGATGAGCTGTACATGTCCCATCGACCCTGTGTTCGGCTGGTGGTTCCGCCTCGAGCAGAGCTCCAGAGGAGGCCCAGCAGGGGAGGCGACGTTGGTCACAAATCCCCCGACAGCAACGCAGGCGCTGGGCCGGAGGCGTTTACCGAAAGCCTCTGTGGTGCCGGTTCGGGCAATGGGAGTCAGGGGAATGCTACACATTCCACAGAGATGCTACATTTGCACAGACAGATGCTCGCGTGCAAGTCCCAGGAAGAGGGGGGGGCTTCCACCAGCAGAGCCACAGGTAAGACATTAAAAAGAAGACACCCACACCTACTCTTATTCTTACTTCCCGTTACTTCCTGCTCTTCATTCAAGTCTTTCATGCACGTTTCTCTCGGCTGATGCTCAGGGGCCAATTACTGTCTCTCCTGGCAGATTTTTGTGGTTGTACACACCTTGAGCACTAATTACAGCTAGTGTTGAAAATTTTTCCAATCAAAGGATAAACAGACTTTTTAAGCTGCAATCATTCCCGGTTTACTCTGATCACTACTCAGAGATGCATTTAATGCATTAAGGTTTGAAGGTGATGATGAATTGGTGGCATTGGACCAATTTCTGACTTTAAAATCCAACGTTTTAATTAAACTGTAACCACCACAGACATATATTCATTTTTTTCTTTCTTATCCTTCTGGGAGGAGATGCGGCTAATCTGTGTCTTTTTTAGTCACTTTAGTAGTTTTTTTAGTCACTTAACAGAATAGCACTGCATTAAAACTGCATTTCCATGGGGTGCGCAAAACAAACAAACACAAAACAAAACAAAACAGAGTTTAGGTAACTGTACTGTAAATGAATCAAAGTGCTCTCCCTGCACTTTTTACTTACTCGTGCGCCATGAAATTGTTGACAGCTCAGGTCTACAGCGACGACATAATGATGACAGCCAGCGCATGGCTCCCTGTCTCTTAATAAGCTCAGCCTGCTTTTTCTAACTTCCTACTTTTTGTTCTCTCTGATGTGGCAACATGGTAGTTTGAACCAATTGGCACATCTTGAGCTGAGCCTATAATTACAACTTTTGACAACACTTTTCAGTGGCACGCAACAGTTGGTTTTTAGTTGTAGCAACACAAAGCACGGCGGAATAGTTTGGGTACGCTTGGTGAAACCTAATACGAGAGCTTTAGGGTTCAGAGCAGCAGGAATGAAAACTATCGCAACTGTTTCTCTTCTCCTAAACTTAATCCACACATCAGTAACAGAGAATGCAGCAAAGAACAGTTGATCCGTCAGTGGACGCACAGTTCGACGTGTGACGGACTATCTTGAGGTGCTGCATTATCTCCCAAAACAAATCTGCCCTTGAAACGATGGCCGATAAACTCCTTGATCCTAATTGACTGACATGAAACTCCTGGCTTTCGCTGACATCACGTGTGGCTCAGCAAAACTCTCCCTCCTGAGAGACTTTCCTCGTAGGATTAGGCTTAAACCAGTCCTGAATGAGTCTCAGTGTACCGGCCCATGGACGGCATTAATCATGGCACTCAGCGCTAATTAAATTTAGGCTATTTCTGTCTGTGTGTTTGATAATTCTACAGTCTAGATTGATTTATAGTGCTCCCATCAGGTCTGTGATGGTGTGGGTTTACTGTGTGATGGGTAGAAAATGAGACGAGGGCTCTGTGCTGTTGTTCTTTTCTTTTTCTGTCCCCACCCGCTCCAGGATGGCCTCTTTCTCGGCTGCCTGTTGACTTTGACTTTGCAATTGATTCCTGTGGTTTGGCAACACTTTACTGCAACATAACAGAGCGATGGGCCTAGCTACGTGTCAGCAGAGGGAAAACACTCATAATTACTCGCTATTTATCTGTGTGGATGCGTTATAGACGCAGGCTCGGTGGGAGAAACTGATGCATTCCTTTCAACCAAAAAACAAAGTAAGTAAGTAAAAAAAGACGATGCAGATGAGAGAGAGGTTTCCCTTTATGAAAGCCAGGCTTGATGTCTCCCCCTGCTTTCAGTCTTAACTTTAAACTATGCTCGTATTCTTGCAATATATAAGGTATAACTCTGTAATAGGTGTTGGTAGTTACAGCATCACTGTTACCGCCACAGTACGTTGCATCTCTGCAGCCTCTCCATGTTTTTGTGAATGTACCAGCACCTCCTAGGGGGTGATGGCCTTTGATCTGAGCTTTGAGTCTGGAACGCCACTATTTTTGTCCCATCGCTTCTGTCTGCTTTTTCTAATTCTTTATGAAAATGAGCCTATACACACTCCGCTCGATCTCTGGGGTTAACATCTGACAGGCTTTTCATTGATTGAGCACGAATAAGAGCGTCTGCTGAATTAATGAAGCCGTGCAGCTGTAGATGACTCTACGAACTATAGTTTTTCTCTTTTTGGCCGAGTGACTCTTTTTGCCTCACCGGATACACTCCAGACTCCTCATGTGCTGCCTATTGACTGACTTTTTGTCCATCTGAATGCTCTGTTTGTATGGAGAGAAATGATTGATGGAGTTCGGGGGTGGTGAGCTTGGTGTGTTCCCAATCTCTTGTTCCCCTTTTTCAGCGCCTGTTTGGGGAGTCTGACTTGGCCAGTGCTCATAATAGGATCAGAGCTAATTCTGGGGGTTGTTTTGGTCGTCTCGCTGCTAGAGTTACAGAGAGTTCAAACTCTGACTCCAAGCCTGGAATTTAATCTAGGCTGAATATTACATGGTTAGAGGAACGTAGAGGAAGACAAACCACTCGGAAGAGCAACAATGTGAGAGCAGCAAAAATCACGGCAGGTGATTCAGAATATACTAGAACCTGATGCATTTCTGCTGACTAGGCTAATTACTAGACGGCTCATTTGGCTGTTGACCTCGGGGGGAAGCTCCAACATATACTCATTCTGCTCATTGTCTGGCTCGACTTAAGCTGCGCGAGGCCTGCGTTGGCAGGGGCCCATGTTGTGCTAGCGAGAAGGCCTGCGTGCTTGGATATATTAGCAGGGGTTTCGCAAGCATTGTAATGGAACGGCAAAGAGGAGGAAGCAGCTCGGTCACCGAGCGTAGGAAGTCCGTTAGTCTGTTATTTACACTCCACTTGTTTGTGAGCACACCCTGGACCTTCCTGTTTCTAAATCTAACGCACACGTTTGGCAGACGCGCTTTTACAGACACTGCTCACTACAAGTGGTTTTACAGGGGTAATCAGGGACAACAGATTACTGTCTCCCAGGCTTATCAGAGTACGCTCAGTGTCTGCCTCTTTCTTTCTCACACACAAACACACACTCTTGCAGGCCGGACGCCCAGCAGTGTTTCACATTATCCAGCTATTATTTACACCTTGGCATTGGTGAGAGTGGCAAATTGGCTCATGATTGAAGATGGTAAAAATGAATTTTTGGCACATTTGATAGTATGTGCAGACAAGCATGCACATGCTCGTCCTGCACCTGTTGGGTGCACTGAGAAAAGTGATTGTCATAAATTCCTGGGCTTTGTTAAGAGGCGTCAGGGGGCAGACGCCTGAGGAGAGCTGCCGGGTCGAGGGGGGCATGGGCGTCTTCATGTAGGCATATTAACACGCTCTCTCTCTTTGTGTTACAGTAATATGGTGAGTGCATGTGCGTGTTAAAGTCTTGGGGGTGGACACATTTACTCAGCTCAGGTGTCGCTCAGAGGAATCCAGACCTTTTGCCCCTTGACCCTGAAACATGGCCCTGGAGGGTTGGGTGTCAAAGCGTCGCCCCTGAACCTCAGCGAGCGCGGTGTCACGTTACAGCGCTGGCTGCTGCCACGAGGCCAAAGGCTACAGGGGACACAGCTGCCTGTTTGTGTGAAGTCACAGTCATTAGCAAAGCAAAAGTCGTTAGCTCTGTCACAGGCAGGTGGATGCTGCCCAAGCTCACGTTGCAGATCAAAAAAGTGGGAAGTCGGCAGCATGGAATAAATATAACATTAGCCAAGACACCATGACGTGAAACATGGGATAAGACGCGTCGTCCCTCAGCTGTTCTAGTTCTGTTGTTGCATGTGATACTCGGTTGCGTTGCCGTTGCTACGGCTCAAGCGTCGGCCTCGGGGCAGGGAGCTGAGGTAAACAGTCCTGTAAGAGCAACCGCCCGTTAGAGCAAAGGTTTACGCTGTTGGGTCTGTTTTGGATCTAAACCTGAAAATAGGACCTTTGAATAAGATGTTTTCTTACAGTACATATTGTAGAGAACGTTAGGAACTAGGTCCCAGAAGCAGACTCTCACTGCTAAAAGCCTTACTTCAGACCTGTTGGCTGTCGTTGTGTACGTGACCCCGTCCCCAGATGTTTTTAGTGGATTTGCACCTCCAGTGCACCTCCACCCACTTCCCCCTTCTCAGTGGTCCTCTGTGTCTGTTACTGGCAGGGAGCCGTGACAAGGAAGGGTACTCAGCCAGAGGGGAGAGGAGGCTAAACATGGTTTGGTGAGGAATGTGGGAGAACAGCCGTGTTCATTTGTACATTCACCAACCTCGTTGCCAACCCTCCAGTCGACCATCCAGACCTCTCAGAGCCTGGACAAGGGGTGCCTTTGTCCCCCATCTGCTGGCTACTCCCTGCCCTGCTCCTGCCCCCCGTCTTACCCTTCTCTCCATCCTGTTGCGCCTCCCCTGCCTCGCTCTTTTTGCATGTGGGCCCTCACCCCAGAATAGCACAGCAGGTCCCCTCTGAAAATAGAGCTGGTGATGTTGGCCGGGTCAAGCTCTCTCTGTTCTTTCTGCTCTCTATCTCTCTCAGAGTTTTTCTCTGTTACAGACAGAATCAGCCTTTGTTTCCGGGGGTTATTCAGAGCAAATAATTAGCCACTTCAGTCAAATAATGCGTTTTTATTTAAAGTGTGGATCCAGCCATGATGGCAGGCGTATTAAAACAGTGCTGCATGTGGAAAATAGCAGTTTCTCGTTTTTGAGAGCGGATCAAGGTTCCTGTTGTGCAGAAAACAGGATACTCATAATTTGACTTTTACCACGTCTGGCTGAGTGTCAGAACTTTCCCTTCCCTTGCCACGTACATTTTATTGAACAATAATAAATGAGAGTAGTATGTTGTGTAGCTTCAACAGAAGACACACTGGCAGTAACAGAGCAGAGTGGATCGGTACGTTACCTATTGTCACTAGGGCTGGTGAGTAGTGAACACAGGTTACTTTTGGCGTAATTTCAGGTCTGAAGCTCTACAAGCTTCTCACACCTGGATTTGTGCGCTTTATCTCATTTATCCTGGCAGATCCTCTCAAGCTCCTCAGACTGAGCTGGGAAGTGTCTGTGTGCTGCAGGTCTCTCTACAAGTGCTTCATGGGGTTTAAATCTAAACATTGTTTGGGCCACTTCAGGACAGTCGCTCGGTCGTCCTGAAGCCTCTCCAGCATTGTCTTGGCTGCTGCATTAGGTCGTTATCATACTAAAAGGTTGACCACTGGAATCTTTGTTCTCGTGCTCTCAGAGGCCGATAACTGCTGTCTGGCAAACTCCAGACTGGCTGCGGTTTGAGCATAACGGCTTTACCCTTGTGTTACTGTTCACTGTTGTGTTACTGAGGTGGTTGTCCTTCTTCCAGGTCTCCCCCCTCGTGACCATTGTGTTCTTGGTCACCTCCCAGACCAACGTATGTGTGTGTGTGTGTGTGTCTCACCAAAAATGTTACCGTGGATCTGCAAGGATTTCTTGGCCCTTTATAAATGAGAGATTTTCATTTTTGAAAGTTAATTAAATTTACAAAATATATCCCCACGTGAAATAAATAGGTGAAACAAAATAAATGGAAACGTCGGAACACCTTAGTGAGTCTATGTGTAGATTTCCATTTGTGTCAGACTTAGAGCTTCATCACTGCCACCATGTAGGAAAAGTCTTTCCACAAGATGAATGGTCCAGTCACTGAAATGGCCGTGTCTGGTGTGCACAGTTCCATCTTGTGCACTCTGAGATTTGAAGGTTTAAATGTCTCGTTAGGTGGGAACATCCTGCAAGGTCCAAACCAAAGGGCATCATTTTCAGCTTCAGTAATGACTCTGGTAACTCTAGCTCAGCCCTGAAGCACCCGGTGTCTCTAGATGCACATTTCTCAGCTCACTGACCACTGTTTTTCCTGGAGCACCAGCTAATGACGTTACACTTCAATTTTCCTGTGTTTGATTCAATGAAGCCCACGTCAAGTGAAGAGGCCTCGTGGAAACTTCTTAGTCAACAAAGCATTTTTTCCTCTAAAACCCTCAATTAGCTAAATCATTGTCTCGGTTTACATCCATACACTGCGCCTGTGTAGCGCTGGCGTGTTTATGTGACGCCTTGCTTGCTCAGTGTGTCTGTGCCAGTGGATTACTGGGCTGCGTGTAAGTCTAATCACTTGATGATGTGCCGTGGAGGTGTGGAAAACTGTAAATCATGGCTCATGCACACTCAAGTCTCCCTTTCCTGTTTGTCTTAACTGGACGTCTAAACAGTTACTTGTAACCACATTGTGAAAGTGATAACGGTGACTAGTTTGTGTCTGGTGGTGCATAGAATTTCAAAAGAAAAGAAAAAGTCCAAACTCCACCTTCAATCATGCTTTTCCTTGCTCTTCTGTAGATGGCCCTGACCTGCCTAATGCTGCTGGCTTCTCACCACCCTCCAGCCCAAACCCAACCAAGAAGAGCAGCTCCATTAACTGGTCCTTCCCAGACAAGATCAAGTCCCCACGCACCGTCCGGAAGATCTCCATGAAGATGAAGAAGCTTCCGGAGCTCAGCCGGAAACTCAGCGTTAAGGGGACCCCGAGCAGCAGCCAGTTGGAGCCAAGATCACATTCTCCTCGAAACAACGGGTCTGACGCTGTCCTCCAGACTTCAGGACCTCCTCGATTAGCGGCATCTGGAGGCGGGCAGGCGAGTCGCAACGTGATTTCCCGCTACCACCTGGACAGCAGCGTGTCCACACAGCACAGCTTCAGCAAGAAAAAGAGTAACGGCAGCTCAAAGTCTGCCAGTAAAGGTGGCTACCTCAGTGATGGTGACTCACCGGAGCTGGTGGCCAAATCTGGCAAGCACAGCTCTGCAGAGGGGAAGGGAGGGAAAGGCAAGGAGATGGAAGGCAGCTCCAAAATCAACGGCTCAGAGCTGGACATTGATGCGTTCCGCCATTACAGCTTCACAGAGCAGCCCAAGTGCAGCCAGTACATCTCCGGACTGATGAGCCTGCACTTCTACGGTGCTGAGGACCTCAAACCTCCTCGCATTGACTCTCGAGATGTATACTGTGCCATCCAGGTGGACTCGGTGAATAAAGCTCGAACCGCTCTCCTCACATGTCGAACCGCCTTCCTCGATATGGACCACACCTTCAACATCGAGCTGGAAAACGCCCAGCACCTGAAGCTGGTGGTGTTCAGCTGGGAGCCCACGCCGCGGCGCAACCGCGTTTGCTGCCACGGCACGGTGGTCCTGCCGGCGCTCTTCCGGGTGACGCGTTCCCACCAGCTGGCCGTGAAGCTGGAGCCGCGCGGGCTGATCTACGTCAAGCTGAGCCTGATGGAGCAGTGGCAGAACTCGCTAGACGGCGGGCCAGATGGTGACAGGGAGGCCCAGGTGTTCGGCGTGGAGGCTTGGAAGGTGGTAGAGAGGGAGAACACAGGGCTGATGGTGCCCCTGCTTATAAGCAAGTGCATTAATGAGATCGAGAAGAGAGGCTGCCAGGTGAGTCTGTGTTTGGTTCAATGATTGTCTAGGAGCAGGTCACACTGTAACTTCATGCTGTCTAAAAACACTGCGTAGGTTTGAGGGTCTGTATACACATACAAGCATAATCCTGTAAATGGAAAACAGATGGGAATTCATTTGAAGAGGCAGCTTATATAATACATTTTGTATGAGAGTGAAAGAATAGAGAAACAATCCAACCTCCAGAGCATCCTTTTAGCTCCGTACGCCTGCCCTGCAGCCTGTAATGATGCTGCATGAGTGGCATGAGCACAATGGATAGAGGAGATGTACCACGTTCACGATGTCACGGAGGCCTCCTGAGGCAACCGGCGCTTGCATTCAGGCAGGAGAAAGAGTTGGAGTTAATAGGCCGGCGTTGGTGGTGAAAACGCGGGGAGCGGATCATGTGATCGTCTCTTGTTTGTTGTTCTCCGCTCCACATTTCATGCGTTCTTTGAAGCCCAGGGAGAAGAGAGGGAGGCAGCGGCGTTTCTCCTAATTAGATCTGAGACAGTGGCAGTAAAAGTGTCTGGTCACTGACTGATCACTCTGGAGGGGGGTGGAGGAGGAGTGAGGCTTGCCAGGGGCGACGAGCGCCTGGGGCCACTAGGCAAACATTAAACCTCTCCAAGGAGCTTGTCCATCAAACCAGACCCCGCCTTGTTGCGTAGTGGTAACAGTTCACAGTGAAGTAAACTCACGTCTATTCTTCTCTTTGTCTTTTAGTCAATGAAAATCAAGCTAGAAATCAAGCGAAATGCTTATGCTGGGGTTGTTTCTTAGCTTTCAGGCTTTACCCTGTTAACTCAAGTTTCCCGTTTGTGTCATTGCATGTGATGATTCTTGTTTCTGCCTCTTTCTTCGCCCCTGACTCTCCATCCACCTGTCATGGGTCCTTCGCAGTGTTTCTAATCACTCTTCCACCCCCGTTTTGCCCCCTTCTTTCATTTCAGAGCTGTAGAGTTGACTTCTTTGAGGGTATCAGTCTATGATCACTAAGTAAAAGTGCTCCCCCAGGTTGCAGGCAGCCCGAGGTTAGGATGTGTTGACACCAGATCCCAGAGGAATTTGCGGGTTGTGTCACTAAAGCACGCACAGCTAGACATGTAGCAGTGTGCCTTTACAATTCATTATGTAGGTCTTTGATGGAGACTCTAAGAATTATGTGTCCTGGGGGTTTCGCTGAGCTCTTAAGACTGGGATGATTGTTGTTGCTTTCAAAAGGCTGCAGATAACGTCTGTGTCGGAGATGTGCATGTGAGCACTCTGTGCCCGTTTAAAAGCCATCCCAGTAACCTGCTTGCCCCCGCATAAGATGGAAAACTCAGGCCGTTCCTTTTTGTGGTGCTAAAGATGTTGAGCTGTTAGGTCATACACACCTGAACCCAAGAAGGCAAAAAAGCAAATCCAATGTATCTGATTGATTAATAAAATGTTTTGGGACGCTCTGAATTATGTCAATAGGAGCCTAAAGCTGCAACAGTGCAGGCAATTACACTTCTTCTTCTTTGATGTTCCTATAAAGTCGCTAAGCTGATCCCACACAGGCTGATCCATCGGCACAATCACAGAGCGTCCGCATTCCCTCTGAGCGTTTTGTGGTTGTTGTGTTGGCCTTGTTGTGCGTATAGAACTTGGCTGGTGCTGGTGTTGTGTTGCCCAGCAGCCACAGTGCATAAGTGCGAGGCCTCTTTTTGCTAACAGCTGTTCCCCGCCTGCTCTCGGCTCTCGGAGAGGCTCTTTTTTTTATTTGCGTGAATGGACTTGTTGTTCATTGTGCCCAGTGACTTCTGTTTACTCTCACACAAAGCCAAATCCCTGGCTAATCTGTCCTCCTCTCTCCTGCTCGTGTGAGGTTTTGAAAACACTGCTCAGCTCGATGAGGAGAGCTCACAAATACTCGGCACGATGGGATGGGGAGACATTGTAGTGCTACTTCACTGGAGCCCGGAAACACTAGTGTGTGACTGTACGGGTGTGTTTGTGTGGAACCGGACCCAACCCGCCATTCACAGCCCACTGACTTAACACGTTACCAGGGCAACCACTCCACTCGGTCTGCCATGCCACATACCAGACAGACACATGTAGGAGAAATTATGGTATGTCTGTAGCCGAGCCTAATCCCAACAAAACAAGGAGAGCGCTGGTGCAGAGTTTCAGCTCTCAGATGTCTCGGGGAAATTGTCGAGTTCCTTCAGGTCACACTCTGGAGACTTAGGTAATGAGACAGAAATGTTTTACTGCTGTGTTTGTAGAAGAACTCAGTCACAACAATGTGGCCGATTTATCTCATCTCTAGATAACACACAGTGTTTCTTTTTTAAACAAGGAATGAAATTCTCTCCGCAAATCCACACACACCTAATCAAGGGTTTTGCTGAGGTAGTGCTTTTTTGGTCCAACGAGCATCTTATGGTGATTAAATATACTTTGTGTTGTTTTTTTGTCCTCTCCTCTTGTCAGCGGTTTGACGTACGTGTGTGTGTTTGTGCTTCCAGGTTGTGGGTCTCTACCGTCTTTGTGGATCTGCTGCAGTAAAGAAGGAGCTACGGGAAGCGTTCGAGAGAGACAGTCACGCTGTGGAGCTCTGTGAGAACACGTACCCCGATATCAACGTCATTACAGGTGAGTCTTGATGCAATATCCCTACTCGGTGTAATTAGGAATCTGTACTTCTATAAATGAGGCCAAGTCAGCGACATTAGGACATTACACAATACAATGAGCACACAATGAAAGAAAAAAGAACATGTTGATGAAAATACCCAATCAATTAGTCAGCTGCAATTTGACTTAATCTATTCTGTAAATACAGAAGGGATTTTATAACCATTTTGAGTTTTTTGTCAAGGCATACGTTTGTGCGATTCATCATTTCCATTTTAAATAAGAGAATTAGCTTTATAACAAAAAAAGAGCACAGCTTTTAAAAAAGGAGTAAATTATAGTGATGACCCATCATCTACAAAGGCTGTTCAGTATGAAGAAGATGTAAACAAACGGAGACTGATGAGTGACTGAATTAAAAAGGCGAGGCAGTGTAGTTTGCTTCAGTCAGGCTTAAACACAGGACATTGCTCAGATGGAGTCTGGGTTTATTATTGATCCCCAGTGAGCATGTCTGAACTGGTGTGTCCGCTGCAGATAGGCCGTCACATGTGTGTGCGTTCGTAGTAAAAGCATTCCAGCAGTCAACACACATGTATCGGCCTGTGGCGCAGGGAAGGGCCCACACACACAAACGCACTGCGATCAGACCGGGCTGTACATTCAGGTCATTCCATCCCCCTCAGGTCTGTGGTTGAGACATGCTCCTTACTGTCACTTCTGGATCAAAGGTTAGTCGACTCGACAGGTTTGTTAAATGTGTAATTGGAAGGGTCGTTCCGTCCCCAGGCAGCGGGGCAATTTTCTGTTTCATTACTTAAAGCTCAGATTCCATATAAGATGCTATAAAAATGGAAACAGTGACTTGCTTCTTGAATCAATGTGGGATTGTACTGAGTAATGATTTCTGCAGTACAACTGTTTTTAGGGGTGGGACCAAAGAAGTAGAAAATGACTTGGTCATGAATTTCTACCTTCCATGGAAACCCCTGCACATTGTAGGGGCCGCTGTTAGTTTTGCGAAGAGGCCCCATATAGGCATCGTCCTGTGATGCCTGCTTTGATCCACATGCATTTGCATGGCAGGGCAAAAACCACACTTAACAGTCGAGCGGGTTTGAATAAAAGGCCCGGCACCAGAGCGGATTGTTGGTTTTTGCTGGCTGCCTAAATTTGCCCCGCCAAGCGAGTTGCTGTTGCAGATGGCGACTGTGTGGGTGGACGAGGACAGGAACAGAGGGGTGAAGGGGGACCGATGCGGGACTTATGGTCTGGGCTGCAAACGTCCAGCTTGTTTCTGAAACAAGCAGGAATTTGAGTTGACAAATGCATCTTTGTTGTCTTTATTGTTGTTGAGTAAACATGCTAACTATTGGATTACCAAGCGGTGTCTGCCGTGTGAAGTCAGGCCACAGGCTAATAAGTGAACAGCAAGCGGATGAGCTAAGAGGGCTGGTGTGTCACACGGGTAATTTAAAAATGGAGGTAGTGAAAGGGATTATCCAGGGGGTCAGAGTTCAATCCAAAGCTTACAAAACACGCTCAGTGCGTGGCCTTGCATTGTTTCAAACTGCAGACCTGTGTTTCCAATCACAGTCCTCTCAAATGACCTGGAAAAGTGTCATCAACGCGCAGCGAAAAAGGGCCAACAACGACTTCAGCAGCTTGTGCTCAGCTGTCAGTCCAGCTACTCATTAATGAACCTGCTCATTACACTTTCTGTGAACAAGCAGAGGCGGACGCGAGGTTTTCCTGACGTCAGGTGACCCCTCTCGTCCTGAGCCACGGTTGTTTTGAACAGGTGGTGATGTGTAATCGTGCAGATTCCAGGGAAGTTCTTTTAGAAAAGCAAACTGGATGTGTGTGAAAAAGTTGGGCTCCACAGGGCGGCATGTTGACGTGTGTCTAATAATTAAGCCGTCAGCTCAACCTGTTTGGCCTTTGTATGACAGCAAAACGTCTGAGGTGATGGCAAACGGGATCAGATGCGCCATTCGTGAGAGCTCGGTCTGGTTATGGATCCTCGGTTGTGGCTGTGCTTCGCTTTGACTGACGTTGCTTTTCCGTAGCCTACTTCCCCTACTTTACCCCCCACCCTCAGCAGTGCTCCAGTGAAGACATGGAAAGTCATTAACAAGTGCCCCCTTTGTTGGCGAACAAACACAGATGGTATTTGGCTCACGCATGGGGGATTAGCTGAACCCTGGGCCGGTCAGGGAAGCAGGCAACCAATCAAAACGGGTGTCGGGCTCATTTCTAGAGAGACCTCACGGGAGCACTGCCGCTTCCAAAGGTAGCACTTCAGGTTTGCTTTACCTTTAGGAAGCCATGGCAATGTTAAAACAACCGCGGTGTGAAGGTTCACTGTGCCACCACACGGGGCAGCGACGCACACATCTCCTCTGCACCCCCCCTAGTTTCCAGTGCTGTGGGGGCGTGCAGGGCAGGGAACAAACCCCTGTTTGTTCTCCAAGCGAGGCGTTGACTGCAGCGCTGACAAGAGGAATGACCTTCCGCTTTGTTTGAACAAGAGGTCAAAGGTAAAGCTGTGCCCCAGTGCATTGTGCGTCTTGTAGTGCTTGGTGGCACATTTACATGTCTGAATTGATTAGTGGAAATATTTACATGAAAATGCTTTAAGCTGCTGTCACCTGGAGCTTTGATTGTACACACTGCACGTCCAGAGTCATTGTTTGGATGAATGTGGTTCTGTTCACACTCAGCGTGTGCTTGTTGTGCGCTTGGCAGTGAGAGACAGTGACACAACTCCAGGGGAACACACCTGTTCAGCCCTGAGCCTGTGACCTTGTGTTTAAATGTGTGTGTGTGTGTGTGCGTGTTCGTGTTCCACTGAGCTTTTGTGTGTTTGGGGGCTAAGGCACAAAAACAAACACCGGCGCTGACTCATAGGAGGCTAATGATTTACCTGAATGGCTGTATTCTCCTGGTATCAGAGCACAAACACGAGTGCAGATGCACGTACACAAGGTCGGAGCGACTGGTCTGCTTTTGGAGTGATTGCAATAGAAAGAACCAGTGTATATTTTCATAAATTACTCATAAAACACATAAAGAACAAAACGTGGTTGTTTGGATTCCAAGTGATAACAGCGTGAGGCAGTCGCGTCTGCGTCATCTGCCTCACGGCGCAGGGAAGGTCACAGAGTCTAGTGCTCGAGATTCCCTTTTACAGAAAAACAATCAAAAACCAAGTGGGACCTCTGTGACTTTCCCTTAGCCCAGATAAGGATGAATACACAAGGCTCAGTTTTTGCTTCCAGGCAGCTTGTTTTCCCTACGATGGAACAACCCGATTATTATTATCTCAGTAAAGATTGACACCGGGAAGCTGAAGGATGCCCACAAAGCATTTCTGTGTAATCTGTTTTGAAAATCAGCGCGTCTACAGAAGCCGTAGGGCGAATGCGCCTCGTGTGTACGCGTCTTTATCGCATTTCGCTCATACCACACTTCCTATCAGCCAGATAAAAAGATAAGAGATAACGGAAGCGTCCAAGAATGTAGGTTAGAACCAGAAACAGAAACAAGCTGCCACAGATCAGCTCTGCTGGCTCGCAGCGTAATTGAACTGCCTGGTCACTGTGTGAGCCTTTAATAATGTATCTGCCTGCAGCTGTGTTGAAGTCTGACTGGGGCTGTCATTGCGTCAGTGTGTGTTCGTTTTCTGCACAGCTGTCATTTTTACATATGCTGCAGCAGTGGACAGTGTTTTCGTGTACACATTTGTTTAGATGTCTATTATTACATGACTTTGACGTCATGAATTTTAGTGGCCGTCTGCACGCAGAGCTCTATGTTCCTGTTAGTGCTGAATGTCAGCTTGACGATAACGAACCTGTCGCTAATCTGAGACTTCACAGTGTAACACTGAAGTAAATTTAGTTTGTTCTTTCACTCTCTAATCCAAATCCAACGGCTCTGGTCCCTGTGCAGCCGCC
Source organism: Macropodus opercularis (assembly GCA_030770545.1). Classification (NCBI taxonomy): domain Eukaryota; kingdom Metazoa; phylum Chordata; class Actinopteri; order Anabantiformes; family Osphronemidae; genus Macropodus; species Macropodus opercularis. Next base: position 8,606,426 of record CM061092.1, read on the forward strand.
CGGAAGCAAGGCAGTTTAAGTCTGTCCTCACCTATCATCCAATCACTGAATGCAGTTTCAGTGCACGTCGTCAAGCAAGTCACGGAAAACAATACCAGTTAGGAAAAGAAAAGCGTTAATCCTCAGTCTCTCTTAAAGAGCAGAGCTTGGATTTACTGGGATTAAAACGGGAGAGCGATACGTTGCGTCCCGCGTTCTCCTTAATGGGCCTAAGGGGATGTTGGTGGATTTACAGTGAATCTTATTGCAGTTTGCTGTAAATAGAAGGCAAGTGGCAAAGAGGAAGAACACCTTGGGTGGGAGAGAGGCGATAAAGTAGGAGTTACTATGTACGGCGTCCTAATTCAGGGTATGATGGGTATTTTGTTATTGCTTTAAGAACGTCAAGGGAAAGGACAGTGTCTGACATAGTGGTTAAAGTGATTATCCTGCTGAACAGTTGCCTCCAACAACTCTCCAGCTAGTTCCTTATTGCCCTTAAAGCCTTGAAGTCAGTTTTGGAGTAGATTATTATTATGGGAGTAATTATAATAATACCCATCTCATTAAATGTTATATTGAGTCAATAAAGGTGGAAGCTAATCATCAAAATATCTGTAGCAGCTGCACTAAGCATGAACCATCTGAGTCCAGTAACTGAGTGCTTGACGAGTGCCCCAAGGTCAACGTTACAGGTAAAATATGTATATGATACCAGTGTCATGTTCACATCCCCGAAGCTGATACGTAATCATCCAAGTTCGTGAGCGTAGAAGAAAAGTATGCTACGCAAATGATGCACGTAACGAGCAAGAATAGCCGTAAACGTAACAGTCTTCAGTTTCAAAGTGAACCAAGGCGGCTCATGTGTAGTTTGCTGATCTCTGGCATCTCACATGTTGGCAGCGCCACACTGTAAAGCTGCAGAGACACCGAGATGGACGGCAGATAAGATCGGTGTTTGATGGATGGCTGTGGACTGTTAGCGCATGAAATCCTCACGTTGGGCTAATGTGTCGCAACTGTTGCTTCTAAAATGCTATTAAGGCGGCAGCAGCAGGGAGTGTCCTACTGGCTCACCGCTTTGCTGTGACAATAAAAGTTGACAGAGATTTGTTTTCCTAATGGCGTTGGCCAACCGCCTGCTCTATATGAGGGTCAATGATCTCTGCAGCTCTTTGGAAACACAATTATTAACTAAATGGTGATTACACATCTGTGAGTTTATGCTGAAAACCGATCCAGCTTCATGCAGACGCAAAAGCGAGCGACACTCACCACAAAGAGCTGTCACGCTGCCAGGAGCCTTTTTTATTCCCGTATTTATCCTTTTTTTCTCCCCGTTTGCCTTTGATGAAAGGATGTGCTAGTGATACGTCAGGAGCTTAGTGGAGACAGACAGTGTTGATTTCATGTTTTCCCATTGCTTTTGTCTGAGCTGCGCGAGGCTGAAGTCACAGGTGTGAACGCGCCGTCACAGACACCAGGCCCCCTGACGCTTTTGGCTGCCCAGTCACGCCCAGCTCCGATCAGGCATCTCGGCAGACGCCACAGGATCACCCGCAGAAACAATGGGCCCTCCACCGGCTGCCAAGATAGCATGCCAGGAAGAGTCGCTCAAAAGGAAGGGAAAATAAAAGCTTTTTATTTGGCAGCGACAATGCTCGATGAAGATACATTGTGTGTGATTTGTCAGGTATTTTAGAAGTGTGGTGTGGAGAAGTGGCGCTTCTCAGTTCAAGTGTGGGAAAGTACTAAAGACTAACCCTCAGTAACAGGCTTCCTCTTGTTCTTGTGTCTGTGCAGGAGTGCTGAAGGACTATCTGCGAGAGCTGCCCTACCCTCTGATCACCAAGCAGCTGTATGAAGCCGTGCTGGAGTCCATGGCCACGAGGCCGCTGCGTATGGGGGCAGCGGGATGCGAGAACGACCAGGCCGACTCGGAGCACACCGTCGGCCTGCTGGAGAACCTGCCGGAGGTGGAGAGGGTGAGGAAGACACGTCACCGCGCTAGAACGCGGCATAGACGCGGCTGTGGAAAGGGCTAGTTGTGGCGCAGATAATGATGGTGATGCTGCTGCAGCATTACTGCTGTTACGTGGGCTTTTGCAGTGGGTGATATTAGTGGCGAGATACACGCTACACTTTACTCCCCATGGTTTCACGTTCGTTTAACTTTGAAAGGTTATGACCGAGAGAATAATTAGTTATTTTCAAAAATGTTATTTGACAGCACATCAGGAAATTAGATAGATAACATAACATGTAAACCATGTAAAGTTCATTGCCCACGTGGCCTCAGATAAATCTTGCTGTAAAACACAGAGGAACCCTTTGCTGCTGTAGTTTTATAATGTAGCTCTAATCGTTTGTCTCATTTGTCTGTGTGTGTATCAATCAGATGACACTGAAGAAGCTTCTGGACCACTTGAAGCTAGTAGCCTCCTACCAGGAGGTCAACAAGATGACCTGCCAGAACCTGGCCGTGTGCTTCGGCCCAGTGCTGCTCAGCCAGCGCCAGGAAGCGTCCTCCCACTCCAACCGCGTCTTCATCGACTCGGAGGAGCTGGCCAGCGCCCTGCACTTCAAGAAGCACATCGAAGTCCTGCACTACCTGCTGCAGCTGTGGCCAGGTGACGGATGGTTCTGCTGATTTTGTATACCAGCCTTCACATATAGCTCTGCAGACGACAGGGCTGAGCTGCTGTGATCACTGAGGTTATTCGCCACTGGCACATATACAGTTAATAGCCGCCAGCCACCATCTGTTGCCCCATCAGAGATGAAACTCTCCCCAGAACGCTTCATCATGACAGGCTCAGTTAGTCAGAGCCAAACCAGTAAGCCCCAGTGTAAACCAAACTTTTAAGGCGTGGCCCCACCATCTTAAGACAAATCACCAACCGTGGACCAGGCTCAGGTCACCTGTCTGCCCACACAGCTGCTCTCTGCCCACTGCAGCTGTCTGCTCAGCGTGAGATATGGAGGAATTCAGAGATAATTCAGGAGGGAGCTGCAGGCGGCGAGGAATGTGTGTTGGTCACAGCAGCTAAGTCGAAATGCTTTTGATATGTGGGTTAAATTTCCATCTAGTCAGTGTGAGAGTGGCTGCTGTAGGGCAGTGGAAGTCTAAAACTGACACAGATACTATCGTGAAGTTCCATTAGTGCAACAAAGCTCCAACCTCATCTCAAAAAAATGTCTTCGCTGAAAATGCTCGTTGTGTTGCGTTTTAGTTTGAAGACAAATGTTTCAGTTCAGCGTGTCTCCTGACATCCATTTTTCAAAGCGCACACGCAGCGTCACCCTGGACAGACTTCATCTATGAAAAATGCAAACGCTTCCCTGTAACCTGCAGCGCAAACGGCTGAAGACGAGCTGCTTCCGTGTCTGGCCTGGCCTCTAAATTTAACTGCATCCTCCGACTCCCACGTTGAGCCGTCTCTGTGCAAACCACCGAAGCTGAGCAGCCTCCTCCCTGCTCGCCAGCTGGGGAAGGGACACAGAGGGGGAGAGATGTAAAGCAATGATATTTTTATTTGAGATGTTTTAAAAACACTGTGAACAGTTCAGCAAGTGGGGCCGTAGCCCGGGGAAACGCTACGGTCCTAGTACGCGCCTAAGTCACCCTGCTAGCACCGATAATGACTTTAACAGAGTTCGGAGACCAGGTTCAAGCCTTTGTTTACATCCTCAGCAACACCTCCATGCTGTCTGCTTCCCCAGCTCAGAGCACAGGGCGCCTGGACTGTAATTAAAGACATTCCAGGCTTAACCTTAGCCCTCAGCCCCTGAAGCATCACCCTAACATTTCACAGTCATTATGGGATATTTTGAGCTGCCTCTTCACGCCTCTCACACTCTCATACCCAGCCCTCCGAGGCACTGTTGCTCTGGCCTCAAGTGTGCACGTCTATAGGCAAGTTCGAGGACGTGTGATGGTTTGGGGGAGAGGAAAAACAGTATTATAACACCTCCACAGTTTACTGTGAGTGTCAGAGCATGAGCATGTGTCTGTGCTGAAGAGGCTGAAGAGGTGGCGTGCCAGCTGTATGAGGAGATGTGAGCAGATGGCTAGACAGACAAAATGGCAGGAAGAAAATGAAATGTGCCTTTTTGTGTGTGCACATCTGGGATATTACTTTTAAAATCATGCATAACCCACGATAAGTCTAATTTTGCAAGCCTACTGTGCAATCATTCGTAAGCGTGGTTTGCCTCCGCCCAAAGCGTAGGACTTTAACGCTGCAGCAGATTAATCATGCTTAGTGTATTCACCATTAACGGACCCCCGCCAATCTGCGCATGCACATGCACTCGCTTGTTGTGAGATGCTGCACTTGTGTCCACTTCCTGCCTTCAGCCTCTCTGCTGACAGCTAACGGAGTGTGAATCATGTCTGAAAACAAGTAATACAGTGTCTCTGCAGGAGGATAATTTCTGTTTGTTTTAGGTGATAATGGCTCAAGACTGCCAGCGCATGCAGCTCCTACAGCACATGCATGCAAATGACGCGTCAGCAGCAGCCGCCTCTGCTCAGCGTCATTCATAATTCATCACTGCATGAGCTGACGGTCTGAGATGCCGCTGGTGTGGTCAAGGTGCTGACTCTGTTTTGCATTGTAGCATTTTTTTTTACAGCCTTAACCGTTGTTTTTGTTCCTCTCCAGTCCAGTAAGGGAGAGCTAGCGGTGGCAACAGGTGTAGGTACACAGAGATAAAGACAGACAGGTAACGGGACTGTGCTGGTCAGATGATTCTTTCATAGCATCCCTGCGGGGCATTGTAGCAGAAATTTAAAAAGCCTGGCTTAGCTGACGTGACAACCTGTACGCGTGATGTGACTCCAGCATGTGTTTGTCTGACCTTGAGCACGGCATGACATGTTCAGAGTGGGAACGTTTTGGCATCTGTATGCTGTGAGGACACGCGTTATCAAATAAACCTTTGTTATCGTCAAAGTGTGATTTGACATTGAAGTTACTAAAAACACTAAAGGTTCAGTTCACACTGGCTCTGTGAACAGTGTTGATATTTGCCCAGTATTTGTGGTATCTCTGAGATTACTTTAATGGTGTTTGTGGTTCTTGAATCATTGGAGAAAAAAGTCCCAAAATGAGGCCTAACATCTGGCAAATTACTGTAAATAAAAGTGTTACAGCTTGGTACCACTAGAAATGTGCATTTCTTTTCCAGCATGCTACACTGTATCACTCTCATCATCTAACTCTAAGCAAAGCAAATATCAGTCTATTCCTTGATATGACATTAAATAACTGTATAACTTTTATGAACTCTTCTGGGTCTTTGTCTCTCCCCCAGTTGTGGACCCGTACAGCCAGTTCTCCACCCCCCAGAATCCTACAGCCTCATTGGTCCCCGCTTCGTCGGACGTGCCACCAGCTCCCCTACGGCGGAGAAAAGAGCGCCCACAGGTCCTGAACCTCACTGAGGCAGAGATGGCGGGCGTTTTAAGACCCAAACCGGGACGCCTGGACAGCCCCAGCAACCGCTACGCTGGTGACTGGAGCGGTTGTGGTGAGAGCTACGTCCATTCTGAAATGACACTACCTCCCAGCAAAGAGGAGGCGGACTATGATGATGTTCCCTCTGAGGATACAGAAGCAGCTGAGGAGGGGCAAGAGAGGCCAGAGGACGGAGAGGAAGATGAAGGGCAGGAGGCCATGAGCCCTAATCCTGCTGAGCAGGAGCAGCCTCCAAAGGAGGAGGTGTTGATGGAGAAGGAAAAAGAGGAGGAGAAGCAGGGACAGAGTGATGACTCAGGCGACAGGCAGTCACTAAAGGACGAGAGGGGGGAGAGGTTGTGTGACCACATCCTGCCACCACGGCTCCCCAAAGAGCACACCTACCAGGCCTACATGAAGATCCAGGACATCAGCCCCGTGCTGGGCAACAGGGTCAACCTGAGAGACCTGCAGGAGAGCATCGACACACTGATAGGAAACCTGGAGCGAGAGCTGAACAAGAACAAGCTCAACGTCGGATATTGACTCCACCCCATAGTTCGCTCCCATCCTCTCACACGCTGTCATAAAGCCTGAAGACCTTTACTGATCAAAGTGCTTCGTGATGCATCCATAGTGTTTCCAAGGTGATTTGGTGATGTCACCATGGCAACATGGCACAGAGTGCTGCTGTAAAATCCTAAATGACGAGATGAGAACTAATGTAACAGGGCACTTCCAGCGTTTGCATCTAACCCACACACATTCCTGATGTTTTTGTCTGACTTGTCTTTATGTTGTTGTTTCAGTCTGATTCTGTGTTTCATGTTATTAATGTTGCTCTTCTTATTAGAAGAACCCATTGACCCCTCGGGGGTATTAAGGTGCCTTAATTGTGTGAAGGTGGTACGTCAAGATGAGAATCCACCCTGGAATAAAATGCACCGCCTGCTGTTATTTTCAGTAAACCAGTTGTAAAAGTGTTCATGCCAGAACATTTGAACACTTCCACAATTTCCACTAAATATTGGCAGCATCTGAAGCGGCTCTGGTCACCGCATACATCTGTTCAGTGGTACGAGAAGTCTGGGATAGTTTAGTGCCTCAAGAAGAATTGGTTCCCAATAAAAATGCATAATAATAGGCATTTAAGTAGGAAAAAATCTGCAAGGAAACTAAAACTTCTATTACTGTTCTGAGCATCTAGTGTTTCTAGAATGATGAGTAGAAATTTAGTCCTTAAAGATGTTATACAAGGTGTAAGTGAATTGGTGGAGTTCATTGTTTTTCAGGGTGGATTTTCTGTTTAAGGCAGCAGAGAGCTTTTCTATTGAGGTACAAAGCACTAAATGTTGTACAACAGTAATGCACTTAGGAGGCAGGCAGTAGCGTCGGTTGTCATTATAGTCGACGGAGTAAAAAATGTTCTGACTGAACTGAGGGAGAAAAAGCTGCAGCGGGTTGAAATGTTTTTTCAGTCCAGACGCCCGACTACAGGTTCACGCACACGCACGCACACCCCCCCCCCCCCCCACACACACACACACGCACACCCCCACACACACCTGTCACAGTTGGATATGAGATGAAGAAACTCGTATCTGAGATTACTGATGTAAAGTTGAGATAAAGTTGATCTAAAGCCTCCAACTCGAAAGAGACAACATGTGTTTCATGTGGCGTCAAATTCAATTTAGGCTTAAAGACACATTTGACATTTCGGGAAATACACCTACTCTCCTCCCTGCCAAGAGTGAGATGAGACGACTGATACCACTTTAACATCCAAGTGGAGACTGTTAGAACATTATCACAGTGTAGAGACTGAAAACGGGGGGAAAGACTCAGCTCGGCTGCGTTTGAAGGTAGAAAAGTTACCAGCACGTTTAAATTTCAATAATTCACACACTGTTTAATGTGAAGTGTAAAATGTGGAGTCGTGGTGTTTTGCAGAGTCATTTCTCCTCTTGGCAAGAAAAGCAAAGCGTCTCAAAGTGTTGATGGACTTCTTTCAACGCCCACCACCCTGTCACCTCTCCGCGTCTCCCTGCTTTTGGCAAAACCGTGAATTAAGCGCAACCCAAATGTGAAGCACAATTTCTTAACAGCAGCAGCGGAAACTGTCAACGGGGGGGTTTCAATTAGTACGACTCAGCTACGGGAGCTGCCTGAATAGACATAGAACGTTTTCAGCAGTGCAGGGATTCTGAATGATCAGTATTTAACCTATATGTATATGTACATAATTATATAAATGTATTCGGAGTATATTATTTTTACAGCTTCTATTTCAGTGGCGTATTTAAATACTTCCAATGACCTCGTAGTGTTGAATTGTAGCAATAGTTGCTTTGCCTCCCTTCAAGCTACCTGTACACATCTTAATGTGCTGGACTAATGATACGACTTCATAAATTTTATGTGCGCTCTCACAGAAAAAAGTGATATTGTTATTTTTGTTATATTGTGTATATATTTGTTTCTGGTGGACTAAGCTGTGTTCATGATTTTTTGGTGTATGTTTTTTTTAAGGTCCTGAACGTTGCATGGTCGAAAGCTTTACCCATATAAACAAGGCTCTTTGTCATCTTCCCTCGTGTTTGATATTTATGTGTAAAAAAGACTATTTTGTATTGTTTGCTTGTTTGTCTGTTCAGCAGAGACTTGATTACTTCGACCAGCTTGTTCTCCAGAGGACTCAGGGGCAGACAGTGATGTTATTTGGTGCAGTGCAGACTGAGACACTTTAAATTAAGTTTCTCAGTCATTAGGGTCTAAATTAACATTTCAGAATCAATCAACCATTGTTAGGTTGTCTCATAAGACAACGTAGAAGAGCGTGTTCCTAAACTGTAGAAGCCTGAATTTATGGTTGACGAATGACAAAAACTTACTCTAAAACTGTCCTTATTTCAAATGGATGAAAATGTCGTAGCCCAGTTGCAGAATCTAACATTTATTTGAAGCAGAAGACACGTTGGAGGAATTGGTTGTGAATTTTTCATACTACTTTTCTACTTGGCCTCCTTCTGTTTTAGCAGGTTTCAAACCCTCAGGCATCAAATGATTTATTTTTATAAGAGGATTGCATTTCAAATTTTTACCTACAAATATTCTTAGATTTCCACATACACATTGAGGCTTTATGAGGCAACACGGTTGCATCCTACAATAATTGAGTGTTGCTGTAACATATCTGTCTTGTCTTTTCTGTCCTTTGGAGACAAAACGTCAGGTGGAAAGCGTCATTAAGCAAAACAGCAAATTGCTTCGGTTATGAAATGTTTGGTCATAATAAAGTATATTATTTTCCATTTCACATTTAGCGTCTGTGTGTAAGAGCACGTTCACTGAGTAAGGGTTTCATCGCAGACACTGCTTTGCTTAATTTTAGTAACGTACAGAATGACTTTTCATAAGGGCGGCGTGGTGATGTAGTGGTTCGCACTGTTGCTGTTGTGGGTTTTCACTGGGTTCTCCGGTTTCCTCCCACAGTCCGAAAAGCGCAGCTGGGTTGATTGGAGACTCTAAATTATCCGTGAGCGATTGTCTGTGTGTTTTATTTTAACAAACATGAATAAACACTACAATGGAATTCCAGAGGCCTGGAGTACATTCACAAAGACCTTCCAATGCAGACATATCTGTTTGTCTGTATGTGACTCAACACTGCAGCCACATTTTTTGGAAAAACTCTGAAAACATCTTTGTTTTCTTTATTGAAAACCAAACCAAAGATGACCTTAACACCAGGAAACTGGACTCTGGTGCGTTTTTCTGTGGGAGCACTGTAACCCAGCCTCAGCGGGGTACAGATAAATAAGTCAGGGAATTGCCCTTGTTGGCTTGTGGGACTCTCCCGGAATGACTTTGAGCTTCAGGGACATTCCCAGGAAGCAGCTGCATTTAGCCATCCAGTAAAATCCGCTCCTGGAAGGCTGCACTTTCACCGTGGCCCCAGAAAACCAACAACTGTAAGTTCCACATCAAATGAACCTAAACGAAACTGAACCGTGTGCACTAAAGGTAAAACAGTTAAACCAGCTGTTAAATGTTACATGACTGTGATGTTTTTCCCACAAATGAGCTTGAAATTCAAGGAAGACCGCCAAACATTCAGTCATGTGGCTCCAGCTGAGGTGATACACATCTCTGGCAGCAGACATGAGAAGTCAGAGCAGCCGCGAGGCTTTCAGCACCAAATGGTTTTCAGCCTGGTTTGATGTCACTTCTGTAGGTTCACCTGATGTTTTATGGCTGACTTGGATTATAATTAAGCTTCTTAGACACAGACTGTACCTGCCCGAACCTTACAGCCCTGTTTTAGATCCCCAATGAAGTAAAGAGGAAAACATCCATTTGCATCAACAGACACGTCACTAAATGTGGATGTGGTGCAATTTTAAACACAGCGTTTTTAAGGATTCACTCAAAGTGTTTTTCACTTAGCAAGTTCCATCGTTAAACATCTGGAAAAGTGTTTTCACAAGTTCCCGTTTTAAAAGTCTTTCGTCCATGTTTAACTTGCAAAGCTGTTCTCTCAGTCCCAATTAAGACAGGAGTTAAATCCCACATGAAGACAGAGGTAGACATAATAACACGCCGCGTGTTTTTATAGACAGCGTCGCCACTTGATATCGCCTGTCTGAGTGAACTCAGCCGAACTTTTGTTCATTTCTAATTTTGGAAGGAGAAGAGATATAAGTCTCTTTAGGTAAACATCCTTGACAGCCACCTGCATGCGAAGCGTTTCCCCTTCTCCTCCACTGTTCCCTTAATCTCTGTTGGCCTTTGAGTCAGTGTCATGGCTGTAAGTCAAGGAGCCAACCACACAAACACAGTCTTTGTTTCAGGCTTTTTCATCCAGCACCGTATCATTTTAACCACTGCAATAAAGGCTAAAGGTCTGGTCAGCTTAAAGTGTTGAGTGATGAAACATCATAGAAGACATTTAAATGATTTATATTAAATCAACAACGTAAGTTAAACACACCTCCTACGTCCGATCACCTTCCTCCTGCTGATGTCTGACGGCGAGAAGACCAAGTCCGCCTGGTGTGATTTGAAGGAATCAATAACATCTGGTCAAACTGCACCACAGCAGCTTTAGGGGACTTAGATACTTTAGCTTTCTGTATGTAAATGTAGTGTAGTACAAGCTGGGCCTGAGTAATTGCTGGGAATCCTTATGAAGTGACCCTGGACACACATTCCCAACCCTCAGTGCTCTCGTGGGTCTATTAAACACATTTTACCAAGGCCAGCACTTTGATGTGTGTTATTTTTTGTGGTCTTTTGTTACCCTGCAGTCCAGCCCCTCTACTTGGCAGCTCATCTGAGGGCCTCTGAGGAGATCTCTCGATGCGCTGCTGATAGATCTGCCTGTTCTGCACTGCGGTGATGATGAGAGTGCAGACTAGGGGAAAGGGGGCAGAAGATGAGGAGAGGTGAAAGTGAAGAATGGAGGGAAGCAGAACACAGAGCAGCGGCGCTTCAGATCCTCAGGGGCTGGGCCTCACACAACGCAGCCCCTTTCCTCTGTCCTCCCTGCCGCTTCCCTTCTCTACCTCCATTGGTCTGTCACTCAGGACTAGACTATTTCATTTTAATAAGGCTAATCCGTCCTAGAGGTAAGCTGCTCATCACGTCTCCCTCCCACTCCTCCAAAAGACAGCAGTCTCCTTTCAGCGTGAGGACAGGATGAGGGTGAAGGTTCGTTGTGCTTGATAGGAGGGAAAAATGTGAAAGGTGAGACTGAAAAGGAGCCTTTAGAGCAGGTGTGGTCAGACTCAGTGGGAAAACCTGGGCCTCACTGGACTTGGCTCTGATTCAGGCTTAACATCACGCTGATACCAAATTCGATGATAACTTTGTTCTACGGAGAGGAAGCGAAGTGATGCAGTTGGTATCGCTCTCCAGCTGCTTCAGGTGATGGGCCCTTGATGCAAACCACTAAAGAAAATGTTGTACTGTTTCTGCAGCACAGTACTTCTTTGTGTGGGTTTGTGTGTAGTACTGTAGTCTCCGTGCTAAGCCAAGCTATGCTAACGTAAACTGCCCTGCAGCACAGCATGTCAAACGTGAGGGTCTAGATGACAGATGTCACTCTGACAGGACTGCATCCTGCCCTGGGTTTACGCCAGATACAGTATAAAGCCTTGTGATGATGGACTGTTTCCTTTTGAAGTGGTTCAAAAACAGTGGAGCAGTAATCGTTCATGCTGATGAGCACAGCGAGAGAAAATCTGCTGCATGAGTGGATGCCCTTACTCAGAAAAGTACATGTTAGCACCTACACAGACAAAGACAATGAGTAGTATAAACAAACAATTTGTGTAAATAGTCAAACCTCACTTTTTCCAAGTGTAGGTTGTGACATTCATGATCCCCAGAGGTTAACCTGGCTTACACAATATCGCCTGAACATCCTACGTAGTTGCTTCAAATTCAGCACAAAGATGCACAGATTAGATTTTGGTGGTCAAAGGTCGCCGTGACCTCGTGAGAGCCCATTCCACTCACTTAAGACTTTCACTGGAGTAAAGAATCTGGAGCGGTACCTCTACTCATGGTGAAGTACTTCTTCATGCTCTTTTGTTTGTGTACTTCTTCCACCTCTGCCCACACACACATTCATACACAAAGATGCTACTGGCATTGTAGTGACATAAAAAGAAAAAAAAAAACTAGGGCTTTGAAATCTGAAAATGAAAAGGAGTCAAGAGGAAACATTCCACTGCGCTGCTCCAGTCATCTGATCTTTTACGAGGTCAGGGGTCAACTAATGAAACCTACCCCTGGCTTCTCTGAGATCTGCTGACTTAACATGAGGAAAACCTAGCAACTCAGGCATTCATCTGTGATAAAACAGAGATGCAGGTCTTTCCTAACTTCTGCACAGCATGGAACCTTTGCGAGACGTCCGATATCTCCATCTGCAGCTGGGGTCCGACTCAGTTGACTATGTGAGAAATGAAATGTGCCCCATGTTGGGAGATTTAGGCAGGAGGCCCTGGCTCCACCCCACCCCACCTACCACCCTCCCCAGCAGGAGAAGCTAAGAGGCCAGTCACAACAATGCCAAGGCAATGGCTTAATTCGCCAGGCCAGATTTATAGCCCCTCCTACCCAGCACCTGCTAACATTGTTTCCCAGGATTTGGCTTAAAAACTTTAAAGAAGTGGTGATAAAAACTGGACTGCAGGCGATCCATCCTGTTTGGATGCCCCCCTTAGGTAAAGATCTCTTTACATTTGGGAAATCTTAGAAACTGGGATCATGTCCACACTCTCCATTGTCTAACAGCATTAAGGAGGAAGCTTAACTTGCCAACATCAATTCGTGTCTGTGGAATTTCAAACGCCAGCAGCATTTATGTTCTTTTGGCATTCTTTGCTTCAGTCATTAAAATATTAACCAAGCAGTGAGGCTGAAGACTCCCAGTATGTGCTGGTTTGCAGAAAGCACATTCCTGAGGCAGCCTGGGAGAAAGTGAGAGGCTTCGCAGAGAAGGGCTAAAAAACAGAAATCCCAGAGAGGTTTGAGGAGGGGACGACTGGAGAGCAGAGGCCTCTTTTGTCACACAGGCCCTGTTGATGCCTCAGGGGCCATATGGACGCCTGCCTCTATGCATCAGCCCATTCTTCACCCTCCTCCACCCCATCCACCCTGTGACAGGACCGTCCACGTGAATGAGTCATGGCCAGAGTGAAGTCGACCTCAGTTCTCTTCTTTTGAGAGGAATCAGCTCTGTTTCTCTCGATCCATCTCTTGCTATCTTCTTTTCTATTCCCTTTTGCACTTTCCTTCGCCCTCTCACATAAACATTCAACCATTTGTGTTTCTGTTCATTTGTCCTTTTAACTCCCTCTTTTCTTTTGAGGCATCTTGGACACAGTGTGAAAACCTGGCAATAGACAGCTGCCCCTATATTATGCAGCAACCCCCTCCTTCTGCCCCTCCAGCCTCTTTTTTTAGCAGGATACCGGCTGTCAGTTGTGACTATGGGTTGGCTGAGCTGCTCTTGACCTGATGTGGACCCAGGACTCTGAGACGTCCTTATTTTATTCCCCAGGAAGGAGCGAAACTAATGGAGCCCAGAGGACTGGAGAGACTCATTACAACACAGTGCAATGGAAACAGTGTTCTCATAAATGTAGAAATGCGGAAGGAATTTGATTAAGGAAAACATTGAATACATGAATAATTCAGGTGCACAACAAAGACCCAGAAATGATTAGAAGGAGACAGCAAGTTAATAACAACATGGGTGCTGTCTGGTGGTCAAACCTAGAGGTAACACATATCCATTACTGAGATCACAAGCATTATAAAGCGGTGTAGGGTTGTGACCAAGCCAGTGGTCAGTCCCTGGGCTGGTTCAGAACGTGGAATCAGCAGGGAACGTTAGCATTTACCAAACCATTTACAGCTTCTAATCAGATCTGTTCTCAGTTAAAAGTAGCTATAAACCATCTGTAACAGGAGAGGTGTGAAAAAGAGTTTTTATCTCTGGAAAAACAACAACTCAAAAGATAGATCAATTAAAATGCATTTAAATCTTCAAGGACCTTTAAAAATCAAACACATTCAGAAATGACAGAGTAAATTGCCTTAAAATAACTTGCAGCCAAGGTCAAATCCATAATGATCTTCAAACTGTGTCTTCAGGGAGCGACTGTGAAGCGAACACTAATGGATGACATTACCCTGTAACTAGATCACAGATGGGTGGTGACCCTGAAGCCCCAACCCAAGGACAGGCTGGATGTCGATGGCTGAATCAATTCACTGAAAGGTTCACTGTTTTACTGGGGATCATATTTAAACATTAGATATTTATACAGAAAGACAATGTGAAAAAACAGAAATCATGACTGGTGTTTCATGAAATACACACAATTCTAAAGCTTTAATATAAAATGCAGCTTGTGATGTGATGTGGTGTGAGTGTGCGTGTTATCAAGTATTCTGTGTGCTGGCAGTAGCTGGCATCAGGCCCCAGCCTTTCAGAATGCTTTCCTGCAGTGTCAGGTAATCGCTGTACTCCTTCACGGTCAGCTCTTCAGTCTCCAGCTTGCTGTTGTCTGGTTTGTCCAGCTCCTGGAATTAGAAAAACCATGAATTAGAGTGTAGAAAACAACACAGCACCGTGAAACTCATCCTTAACCCGGAGCTCACGTTTTCCTTAACTGTTGTTCTACAGTCAGTTTGAGCACATTAAGAGGAGGTTATGCTTTTAAACTACTGTATAGCATCTCTAGCCTTCTCCAGTGTTTGTATTTCATCTCTGGGATGTCTTGTCCTTGTCATTTGAAAATAAAAGGCATTAAGTGAACAATAGAAGGGGCAGGGAAAGTCTGGCTGTTTGGATAAACAGGCACATAAGAAAAAAGAAGATGAAGATAAAAACTTTATTTGAGTTCATAAATGTCAGTGTGGTCACTGAAAACTGAAACGCTTAGCTACCAAAAGAATGAGACTCTACTGTATAGTTAGAACAATGCCAGCCACTGGCTGTCAATAACCATACTATCCCCACAGCTGAGGATCAAATAACGATCTGGATGAATTAAACATGAGGAGAGAGACAATGAAAGAGATAGCAAAGAGGGCCTAGCCCAGCTTTTCCATTATCAGCTTGGAACTGGTGTACTTATGTCTAACTGGGTCAATAAAGGCATTTGTGAGTCCTAATGTACATTTGGAGAACTGAGCACCAGCGGAGACAAGGTCTCATTCATGGCCTTTTATATAAAATATATTGATTTCACTAGGTCACTATAGTGACCTAGATGAATCCATCATGTGTCAGGATTCAAATCATCAACCATTGTTTACAACAGTCGAAGCTACTGTTAAAGGGGCCGTGGGGTAATTGTTCAAGTACAGTAATGTCGACTAACTATTTTCAGACCTTACGCATCATGATTGTGTTTGTAAATTCAGTGTAAAACTAGAATCCATATCTCACCGTTTTCTGTTTATCCCACTGTTCCTTCTTCTTCAAAAAATCCTTCAACCCATCTTGCCCATGTTCAAAGTATTTCTTCACACTCAAAGTCTGCACACACAAAGTCTTGGGTTAGTAGCTGTAGTGTACATCGGTCAGGCAAAAACACACTCAAGTAACAGCACAACACAATGACTCACATTCATTTGATGCCCACTGTGGAGGCAGATGTAGAGAAGCTGCCAAGTGGTGACTAGCATGTAATATGGTAATGTATGTAAACACATAAATCAGTCATGTACTGAAGTCTTCATATGTGGAATCGCTTCAGCACCTTCAACACCTCAACTCTCTGCGAGTGAGAACATAGCAGCTTTTCAGACTGTCTCACCTCATTCCTGGAGGGAAGGTAAAGTTTCTTTGGGATTTCAAAAACACGGACTATTCCAAGGCAGTCACTAACAGCCAGAAAGTGCTGCTTGGCTGTAACGGAAGAAAAGAAAACTCATCACTGTGGAAGTAATGAAACTGAGAAACAAAACGCAAAAAACTTGTACATAAAACAAAATGTTCTCCAAACTTTTGAAATGAATTGATCTTTAGATACCCTTAAAATATTTCTCTGACGAAGCAACGAAGGATATGAAAGACTCACGAGTGGCCATCCACGGAGTGATGGAGGTAATCATGTCATTGGTGGCATGTGCTTGGACCTGTACGGGCTCATTGGTCTTTTCCAGCAGGTTCCACACCTCGATACTGCCATTCTCTTTCCCAAGGAAGAAAACAGCTGGTCGTGACAAGGACCAGCACCCAGCAGTGCACACCTGCTCAAAGCCTTGTGACAGGAGGATGGGACCGTCCTGGGGGTTGTCAAATAGAGTGGATTTTAAGTAACTGGTCTACTACCAACTAAATATCTTCCATTTTACACTTTACACGAACTGAAACACCAAAATTATGGTACAGGTCTGGAAGAACTTTATTTGTTCTGTGTTTATATGAGCCCAGTGAAAGAATTTTGCTTGTTGCACTCAGCACTCTTTGTTGGCAGCTAGTGAACTTGAAGCTACAGGATGTTGTTACCATGACTCCCTCTTTCCAGATGGCAAAGTTCCAACCTCCTACTGTTAAAATAATGTCTCTGAAGAAGGGTGATCGCTGTACTGTATTCACCATCCCGTGATGGATGTTACAACAGTGGAGGGGCCTGGAACCTCGAAGAAAGGAGAGGCGACTGTGAGGATGAACTCTTTCATTTGACAGTAATTTGCTTTTATAAGGCAACAGGCCAAAGCAGTACAGAAAGCAGTTAACCCTGCGTAAACCCTCGTAAATTTATCCATGGCCTCTACACCAAAAACTTTGGTTTACAGTTGACTCAGTTGTAGTTATTAAACAATTCGGAAGCAATTATATACACATATATAAAATTAGAACAAACCACATCTTTGGAAGCAGGTCAACTGTTGTGAAAACATTGGTTATGTTCGCACTTACTGTGCAGCCGTCCAGAGTCGTCCTTCACCAGTTTCCAGTCAGTGTAAACAATCTCACAATCCTGGCAGTAAAAAACACATGGGACATGTTACGACCTTGGTAGCCTTCACAAGATGCAAGCGTTTGCATATGTTCAACTGTTCTAGAAAGACTGGTTTTGTTTTCTGTAATGGTTACGTCTGTTCATATTGAGACGAGATTGCTGTTATTTAATGCAGTGAGAACGTTTACCTCTGTTCCTATATAGAGCTTGGTATTGACATCTGCCAGAGCTGTGAGCGTTCTGGCTGAGTGGGCACGGATCTGGCTGTAGTCTACCTCATCAGCTTTTTCTGTCGGAGGATAGAGGAATGCGTCATGAGTTATTTATCCTTAACTAGCCGTTTTCAGCCAATCAAGAAATTCAGTCAAACACATTTTACTAATTACCCACAAGCGCAATATAATGTTTACACAAAACCACATAAAACGTGTTTATTTGCAATAGTTACATTTAATACATTTGACTCATGCAGAGGTTTTATTAGTCTGCAGAAGAAAAATCACACACATGCATTCAATTAAAAACATGCTGTATTAATTTAATGTAAAGAAAAACATTTTTTTATTTCATTTAAGCAGCTGCAGTCTGCTCTGTAATCTGACCCTGAACAAGACGACAGAAAGGAAACAGAAGTCCGTGCAGAGGGGTGCTGCTCAGGTAAAAGGGTTGGTAAAAGGGGATATGAGGGCATCTGAAAAGAATGGGAGAAAAGGTGGATGTGGGAGTGTGGGATGCGCCAAGAAGGGAGATAGTAAGGGAGAAGGGTGGGAGGTTTGAGATAGACAAGGCTGGAAAAAGCTTTTCCATCACAAAAGCCCAACTGTCTGTCAGGGACAGTACAGGACTATCCGTTCACACCCCCTTATCAGCGGGTCGCTCCCAATCAAGTCTCAGGCTCACTCTGTTAGATTAGCTCTTGAAGGTCAGATCAAATTTCTCAATCACACATCCTCTAAATTCACTTTCCCCCAGTTAAGATGTGTGTTAAGATATGTGGCAGACATACGACACTGCTACAAATGTGTACATTGTTTCACACGGTACTGCAGCTCAACTGTTGCCTGAGCCCCACAAGAGTTTGCTTGTCAAATCTTAGTGTAAAAAATCATGTGGCACTGTTGCAGAGCAGGATGAGGGCTTTTGTGGGGCCTCTCTGCAGTGGCTTCTCCCGCACAGCAACCGCAAGTAACTCCGGTATTAAAAACAGCAAAAGATATTCCTCAATAGGCAGACGGACAGCGTAAACGCAGTCAAATATCAGTACAGTAGTTGTACATAAATAAAGTACAGTAGTACTTTAAGTAAGTACAGTAAGTATTAATCATGGTGAGATTATGAAAACCTTAATAACAGACTGTCTATGAGCTGCTGAAAAAACTTTATTGCCTTACGTAATGACTATGAATTCTATAAACACCACCAAAGCTGTTTTTATAGAAGCAAATCTTTAGCCAGACAAAGACAGGTCTTTTCTTGACCAGCCAGAACACGCACTATCATCTTCTGGCCCCTGAGGAACTTGAGCAACATATTGCAATGAGCTGACAGTAAGCAAGACTAATGCACTTGCACTATAAGGGTCTTGTTTTGAAAGTATCGCTTAATAAAGTGCTATGAAACTAGAGGAGAGAACAGGGAGACGGGCAGAGGAAGAGAAGATCTGTGGGCTTAGTGAAGCCTGCACTACTGATCATGGCACTCAGCCATCCAAGGCAGAATTCAGCATTCCTCCCGAGACTCACAGACTGTACATCAATACTCCATCAATTTACCTTCAGGGATAGTCACAGAGAGAACATGTACTGTATACACCAGACGTTAGACTAGAAGAGGTGGACACGGCCATAGCAGGTCAACAACCCGCGGCAGGAATCTGCTCTTGTGTGCAAATAGGAACGAACATCAAACTCGTCAAGTCAGCCAGTGGCTGCCGTTCGCTTTACAGATGAAAGTACTGTAGGTGCACAGTAAGCACACAGGTCTGGTGACAGAATGACAAGCTTTGCCAGTAAGGTCATCTGCCACCTGGTGAGGGACAATGACCAGCCATATGTATGTAGACTACGTAGGCATTTCCTAGATATACATGTAGCAAACATTAATCCTAGTGAACCACCATTTACCACCACAGCCGTCTGAAGAGCCGAAAGACAAGCTTTCTCTTGATTCGTAGTACTACACCTGATGGGAAAGATTAGATTGGCTCTTTTATCTTGTAAACTTTTCTGCCGTTCTTTTTTGTGTTTTTGATGAGGTTCTGCTTCATTTTATTCCTACCCACACTGCCTGGAAATAACCAGACGCAAGGGTAAAATCTCTCACCTGTGCCTTCATCTGTTTTGCTGTCACGGGTGTAAGATTCAAAGTTGAACTTCAGAGGAGCATATTCTCCAGTGGTATTAATTTTTGGCAAGGAAACCTGATAATTGACAGGAAGACAATATATTTATCTACATTTACACACACACTTACACATTGTACATAGTGTGCTCATTCTTTTAATCGCTTCAATTACCTAAGTCCAAAACGTTGTACTTCCATATAATCTAGTAACTATTGAGTTTTATCTTACACCCCCAACCCTGCAGTACCCTGAACAGCGGTTTCCATGTCCGGTCCAGATGTTTGAATTTGTCATTGACAGTGTAAGGTGTCGTCTGAGTCACATTCTCCTTCCTGTCTGATGCTGACTGAGCCAACTGTTTCGGCACTCGCACATCCCAGAACAGTATAGAGCTTCACGTAAACAATGACACAAAGACCAAAGTAAAAAAAAAAAAAGAACATCGTAAGAAAGTAGTCTTACACTTCATGTGCTTGTAACTGTCGAACATAATGTTTAAGGAAGAGAGAGACTAAAGATACATGAACATGAAGTCTGTCATTTAGGACTTGTCTGTGTTAGCTACGCTCTACATTCTGTACATACCAGTCAGGGGAGCAGGTGACAAACTGAACAGATATGTTGTTCTTGTTCTCCACTGGTAAGCCTGTCCTGGTCACCTAATCACAGATAGCGAGAGAAAGTTAATAAATCATGTCCATGGCAACTGACGTAAGTTATTAAGGTTCTGGGAATATGTAAGGAAAGCTAATATTCCCCAGAGAGCACTTTCACGATTGCTAGTTTCTTATTCAGATAAGTGGCAGTGATTCTAACCATTTATAACAACAAACTAAATAAAGATGAGGGATAGGAGCCAACTGGAAACCGGATTGTTTCCCAAAGAAGATTTTAATGCCAGTGGCATCAGAACTCTGGTGGTTGATCATTACTGTTTGAATGTTTCTGTGGCTGCTAGTTTTACGGTGCAAAATTATTAGTTCAGGTCATTTCTTTGCTGAGTCAGTATCAGGGGGCAAAACAGAACAGCTACAGAAGTAATTGTTTGCAGCTGTCAGTAACAGAAAGTACAAACAATATCTAGAGGCTATGATGAATGCTATGCTGTTTGGCAGTAGAGCTGGGAACTTTTAACTGTTCTGGACAGCTGTATTTTCTGTCTGTCTTTTGTAAGTGGTAAAGCCTTCATAGCCTGATGGCCCTGACTTACTGCCCCTAATCTCGTTTTCCCTCCTGGCAGGCCTGTGTACATTAAAATGCCTTTTAACTGTGGTCAGATAAAAATCAAAGCTAGAAATCATTAGGTCAATAACAGAGCTGGCACTTTATGCATTAATGTTTTGTTATCGGTTACTCACTATGTGTCTAGTTGTCTGCGGTATACTGTGTATATAAAACACAGAGTACAGTGCAGTTGCACAAAATATTTGGCCGAATCATATAATTATTAACCTTGTGGAAGGTTCCAGCATCTACTGTTCCTAGAACTGTTTAGTAATAACCTTGTATTCTGCATTCTTCTCAACCCCTTCGGTCCTTCAGCCCTGCGTACCTCAAATGTCGGTGGCAACCATTTGACATCAGTAATTGGTGCTTTGTGGCTGCTCTCTACAGCAGAGACTGCACAGTAACGCACAACAGGAGTTGTATTCTCTTTCTTGTCATCAAGATCCTGGTGTGAGGTCAAATACAAAAAGCACAGTGCGTTAGGTACAGTACAGTCGTTTGGGTGGGTGGTACACTTGCTATTATTGTATAAAACGATGTGAACAAAAGATAAGTCTTTACAAGAACATTGTAATCCTTCGTTCATCTGATAATGTCTCAACAGGTGCTAGTGTAGTGTGGCTTTCACAGCACACAATATTGAAGTAAAGCCTTTTAGCTGATACAACTTCCACTGTTTACACTGCAAACATGGGGGAAAGCAATGATCTGATTTGCTTGTGTGTTATCTCCTGTGGAGGCAAACTCTGATGGTAGATGGAAAGCTTGTGTAACAGACGGAGTATGTGAGCTGATGCTGTTGACTCAGGAGAATGAAGCGCAAACAAGGACAAAGAAGAGAATAGAGGGAGATACGGAGGGTGGGAAAGGGGAAAGCAAAAAAGAAAGAGGTAGAGATGGTTGACAGCTGTTCCACAGCAAAGGTAATGAAAGAATTTAAAGCAAATGAGGGCTGGATGATGGGGGCATATGTGTCTATTTAAAGAGAGATATCAGTGGAGGCGTTACGGGACAAAACTAGTGGGATTGTTTTAAGACTAGGGCAGATCTGATTGCACTGCTTTTGTCATGTCTTCTTATACATTATCATTTAAACGTGGATCATGTGGCCTAAAAATTGACACAAACTTCTTAAGGATGCATATTCAGCCAAGCTTTTTTGTGAGATTTCCTGAGGTTAAGTAACGATATAAAGTTGCTTTGATATTTCCTCCTGGCATTCGTACATTTGTTGAACTAGTTTTGACAGCTGCGGTTGGCTTGAAAAGGACCATTAGGCCACTACATTCCCATCTAATGAAAGGGTGAGGATGAGGATAGAACACAGGAGTCAACGTATCATCATCTCTTTCTGTCACACAGCACCACTGAAGAGTACAGTCTGTCTTCAAAATGCCACATGCCATGATGAAGTGAGGACCCGGAGTTGAATAAACATAGCCGACATTATCAGGGACCAAAGAATGACAGTAACTGATATCGTATTACACACCAACACAGACAAAGACAGAGACAGGATGTGAATACTTACAAATGTTTCAGAGACTATTTTACCACTTGACTGTATTCCTTCTAAGTGTGTGATGTGAGCAGAAATGTCCCATAAGACAACCTGAGACAAAAGACGCATTAATTACTAACTGAAGATCAACATTCAAGGCTGATGTTGGAAAAGTTACAATATCATGAGTAAATAATACAAAATGAGAGGTACAACATACAACTACTATATAGTAATACTATATATAGGACAGAAACAGGGATGCAGAAATTAGTCTGAGCACCTGGCCATTCGTGCAGCCACCAACGATAATATTTGGATCTGAGGGGCAGAACTCAAAAGCAAAAATGTCATCTGGACACTCCAGCAGTAACTGCAAAAAACGCAGAAAACCCACATACACAGGGCATACATATTATATTTCAAAGAACAATTTTCCACGTATTGGATGCTTGCCATACCAAGTATTTATTTATTCTAGTCCTGCCTTACAAAGTTCAGCTTTTAATCCGCAAAGCCAAGTGCGTACAGGAGATTCCGTTTCACCAAGCATGAGGGGAAAAAAGGCCCAGGAGGCGCTGGATGGTCTTACGGAGCCATCATTTATCAGCTTCACATTAAAATCTGCACAAGTTTATAATTAACTTACTTAATGTCTAAAATAAAACATTTACTCTACTTATTCTAAAACGTATTTATTTATTTAAAATATATTTCCTTTACAAAGTATCTTTGGCTACTTTGATCGCAGCTGCAGTAGAGACAAAAACAAAGCATGACACATGCAGCAGTGACAGCATACGTCACGCAGAACTCATGTTACTTGTGCCTGGGTCAGATCAATAGAGCCTCTCTGATATTTCCTCAAGTAAATTATGTTGTTGTTATGAGATGAGAATGGTGGAGTTTCATTTTGAGCTGTTAATGCTAAAGTTATACACAGTAGTCTTTTAACATATATTAATATGTTAAAGGATAAATAAAGTCTTAATTATTTATCATCTATCTATCTATCTATCTATCTATCTATCTATCTATCTATCTATCTATCTATCTATCTATCTATCTATCTATCTATCTATCTATCTATATTTCGCATTTACTGTATTCTTATTATGCTATAATTTATTATATAGTTTCCATACCTGGGAATGAGATGGGTCAGAGAAGCTGTAGAAGACAATGAATGAAGCCCCGATGTCCAACACAGTGGACTCGTTCAACTGCTCCACCTTTCTCTTTGTCAAAGCCACAGCTATTACACCTACCACATCAAAAATACACAACGTATCAACTACAAGGCAGTAGAAGACATAGTAGACACGTTTTTAAAACATTTGTGGATCAACTTTGATCCCTACTTTAAAAAGACATATTCCAACTGATCGTTTGGCAAAGATTGTGTTTATCTGGATCTTGCTGGAATCCTGCTCTATGGATGATAACATCTGGGCAACATTACAAAGTGTTACTGATGAAAAAGAATGCTTTTTCAATAGCTGACAGTAAGATTAATATAATTTATTTTACTTAAAGTTATTTCCAGCACATTCTATCAACACTGCTTTGAAGATAATTCCAAACCAAATGTTATTACATGCTTAAAACCACAAATTCTGCTGTTTAGCAAAGCATCCACCTCAGTTCTTTGTAAAGTCTGTGCAAGCTATCAGTCTTGCGCTCATTAGCTCTGACGAAATTGAGTGACTAAACAACAGCAATCTTATGCAAATGTAGTTTTCAGTTCAAATGTGAAATATATCATTATATAATATATTATATTTTTGAATTTGTGTCACTTTACCATAGATGGTTGGGTGCCAGTTGATGCAGCTGACCTTCTTGTCTGTTGTATATTTCTGGTTGCTGAAGGCCTGATAAAGCATTAAGCCTTCAGAAACAGTCCCAGACCAGTCACCAGTTTCACTGTCTGTTCCCAAAGCCTTACAGTCATCAATGAACACATTCATAAGCTCTTCCTCTTGAAGGGCTTTCAAAAGCCTGCAAAACAATGATGCAAAACCTCCATAAAAACATGCATACAGGTAATCTTTCGTTGTTGTGATGTTCTTTTGTAATCTCTTAAAATGCAGATAAAAGATATGTTGGGGTTTCATGGGTTGAGAAAATCACCCACTGACAAAGCGAGTGGTTCACAGACTACAGATGTAATACAGATGTTCTAATTTAGAGGTGATACATTTTTGATCTGACTGTCCATTCTCCTACAAATGTGGACACATTTGAAGACACCAGCTTACTAGCATATTTAGTTTTACCTGGTGGTCACTGAGTTGAGGAAATTCTTCAGTGACTCAGCCTGGAGGATGCTTTCTAATTCTTCCTTACTTAGTTCTCTTGCCTTGTACTGGGTAAAGATATTCCTTCGAACAATCCTGCGAAAAGGTACTTATATATAAACAACAACAATAAAAACAACTTGTGTATTATTTTTATGATTTACTGCATTATTGGATGAGTTTTAAGGTTATGGTCTGTGATGTCTTGTTTTCGTTTTCGTTTCTTTTGTGTCTGTGTGTTTGTGTGTGCTGATTTTCTGGCCTACCACTGTGTCTGAGCACTGCTGCTCTGCAGTCTGGGCACAGCCTGTATCCCGCAGTCCCGCTGCATTTGCTTGATGCTGAATCTGCTATCTTGATAGGGAGCACACTCCAGGTAGCTATCCTTAGCATCTGCAGTGTTGCGGTCAGAAAAATACACTGGTGCCCCAAACTTCCTCCGCACTCTGGAGAACTTGTACAGCAGCTGATGGCAAAAAGAATAAAGGGGTTAAATACATTAGAACAGAGTTTTGAGTATATTATTTTATACATCTTTTAATGTTATATTCTATATAATATACTTTGTCTCGTGTCTCTTTAACACCTTCCTCATCAATTTCCTTCTCGCTGCCAAGTGACATCCATTGCTTTGGTGCTGGGCTGTTATTGATTTCATTCTCTAACACTTCCAGTTGTTCAGGCTCTGGGGGCTGCACACAGAAAGAAGAGAGAACAGAGAATAAAAGGCAAAATCTTGAAACTTGAAATTGTCCCACACTTAAACAATTGTCACTTATTGTCAAAAATGTGTCAGGAATCAAAGCAACATCTTTACAAAAACACTAAACTAAAACTGACCCTATGCTGGTAGAATGGGTCCCATAACATCATACTTAAAATACAAACTAGAGAGGCTATTAGGTGAAGTGAACCTTGTTGCCATAACTAAGTTGCCCTCCTCTTACACAGATTCTATCCTTAGCCTCTGGTGTTAGAACCAAGTAGAAGCGCTGGCCATATGTGAAATCTCGGTCAAAAACAAGCAGGATCTCATCCTCTGGGTAATCCTGTCAAGAGGAGACAGCAGAGTTAGACTCACATCATTTTGACTGAATAAAAGGAACACATTTGCAATTATTCTACCAACGAAACAATGTACAACAGTGGTTTGATTGGGACATTGAATGAGAAAGCAATATGTGGACAGCCACATCAGTAATGATGAGGCCAGGTCTTGGCTGTATCCCAAATAAAAAAGCTGACCTTGCTTAAGGCTTAGAATTGCTTGGTGTGGATGAGTTCCCCAGAGTGTTTTCATATCTGATTAGAGTAATGTACTGACATAGAAGTCTAGTTCAGACTGTGAGAAGTGAAAGTGGAAGTTAAACTGGCTCTCTGTTCCCACAGTGCTTAGCATGGGATGCTCCTATCATTGGTATCTTGGGGTATTGTTTGAGAGATCTACACAATACATCAGCCTCACCAGGACAATTTGCTTCACAGGGCTGAAATCTGATACTGCGGCTCTTGTTTTAATGTCCTGTATGATGCTCTCTTTTTTCAGCAGCTTGTAGGGGCTCTCCCTTGTAACGTCCTCATCAGCGCGACAATCAAAGAGCTCCTGGGTGGCTGATGTCAGGACTATGGGGAAGATATCTTCTGGGTGATCTTGGTGAGAAATCAATACAAGACGGACAAAATTAGCTGGATTAAAATGAATGCTAAAAGTTTCTGAATGTTTAAGAAGTACAAACATATTAAGTCTATAAAATCTGTTTTAATGTCGGTTTTGAGGATTTTATTTTTATCATTTCTGTTTTTACATATATTTTAATATTACTAATAGGCCCAGAATGTATGCAGCTTTGAAACTTGACAATAATGAAACTGATTCAAATTTACCTACCATGTGAATATTTAAGAAGAAAGAAGCTAGCTTGTATCACAGAATGAAATGTACAGTAGTCCTTGTGAACAGCCTACACACAATGTCCAACTGCTTCTAAGATTGTGTTGTGTTTGTTGTTATTTCTACTAGGCAGATCAATAATGGTTAAACTCTAGACCTGAAATGGCGTTACGGACAGCTAAACCTACTGTAAACTATATAAAACGTTACCACTGCAGCCTCACCACAACAAAGTCTTTCTTAATAAACAATGTATGCAGACGCCCCCGTATATAGGGCCAGGCTCAGTCCAGGACACGCTACGGTAAACAGAGTTGTGCATAATAACAGTTTTCATCCTGCTTGCGGTCTCTCTCTTCAAAGTCTTTCCACAAGGTTGCTGAGGGGACGCTGGGAATGCTCAAGTACAGCTTAAGTAACCACTTCCCAGCTGGGTGTGTCAACCTTTTCATCTCACACCACTTAGGCTTCACGCCAAATCATTGTAGTGGAAACTCACACCCCTCATTTCACAGAGTTATGTGTCAACCATGGCATCTGTATTGATGGAAAATATTTAGACAGTGTGATGTGAAATGCTCCATAACCCACAAGAATGCAATTAAAGCACATTTGTAAGCTGCACTAGGAAGACAATTTAAATTTAAATTAATTGGTTTTCCTTTCTCTTGCATAAGTCCATGTGCTAACAGGTGTCAAATACAGTCAGTACATAGGTGAACAAATAGGCAGCTGGGCTTACGGTCAAGCGATGAGGCTCAGCCTCACATTTCAACCACATTTTGGGTGTGTTTATGTAGGAGATACAGTACAGCCACTAATAGTGTTGACTAAAGGTGAAATGGATTTATTTAAAACATCTGAAACTGAACTGAACCACGACAAATGAAATCTATAGCTGATTATGAATAAAGGCTAGTGCAACTGTACACCCATGGGATGTACACATGACTTCAGAGTTATGTATATAGTTTTTCCAGGCTCCTCATTCAGCCATGCATATTGCATATACTGCAATATGATATTTAAATTAAGACCAGTCAGTTCTTCATTTTTCATTGCAGCCCAGAAACATATGCATATGTCTATATAATCTAAACAATCTATTAAAAGGTCATGAACTGCAGTCACTTTGATGAGTTTAGAATTGTAGTAAATTACATTTGATGGTAGATAAGTATGTAAGAAGTTGCACATTTTAACTTACCAGGTTTTTCCACAGGTGTGGGTGTCAGAATCTTCTTGCCTGAAAAGGAAGTAGAAGTCAGTTCACCATTTTATTTATTGTGACTCTTCCAAACACAAGTATTTCCATAATATTCAGACACTCACCTTTTCCTTTACTGTCTGCACTTCCTATGGACGTTTTCTTTTTCTTAGGTGCCATCCTTGATCTGAGAATAGCCTCACTGATGAGCGTGAGAAAATCCAAGAACAAACAATAAATAGTCTTACATTTCCTAAGCCAAACACACAATCTATTATTATCTGTCATTAGCTGAGTGTCAATGAGACTAAAACTCGTACACAGTGGCAACACCGTTTATTAAATAGTCATTTTCAATGGACAGGGTGACACCTTGTGGAAAATAATAGAAGTGTAAAACTTCTAAAAACTCTTTTAGCGTGTATATTCAAATTAATGTATTAACTAATGCAACTCGTTGAAGGGCTTACAGACTAAATCCTGGGGCAGAGGAAGTTTTCCCAAAGCTACTGAGTATCTGAGTACTAAAAGCTTTGGATTGCGAAAAATGAAAGTTAAGGTGCAGTACTACCGCTTAGCTAGCAGCACCGCGTAGCTGACATACAGTAAGCTGATACAGAACAGCACTGCTAGCTTAGAATTAACCTATCGCTCCAAGGAGGTTTCTATAAAAATCGCAGTGCAGGTTAATATTAACACGCCTTTGGTTTCCGTTTGATTAACTTGTGGTTTGGTAGCAGTCAGTAAAACACGCTGTTCGACCATAATGGGTGGGCGTTACTTTAATATTAGCTCATTATAATCCAGCAGCTTTACTTCAGCTCTTTGCCGCTAGCGGTAACATTAAGGGCAGGAACATACTTTATGCGCATAACGTACAAACATAAACGTTACCAGCAGCTTAAACCGCAGTAGCTTGGACTGTTTCTTCCACACTTTCGACTCAGGCTCCACGGGACTGTTTGGTTGCTATGGGTTACAAAAGCGCGTCGAGCTTTGAACGACGGACTCGGCAGCCAATCAGATTCCAGCAGTGAAATACTGCCCTCAAGTGAGCCGTTCTGCCCTTATTGCGCTTTTTTGTAGGAATTACGGTATGAGTGCACCGGTTAAACAGATACGTAAAGGACTGTTTATGATATGAAGTGATAGACACTATGTAACTATATTTGTGTTTTAAATTAAACTGTTATAAATTAAGAATGCATTGAACATTTGTAGGAATTAGTCATCATAATTAGGTTATTCTACTCCTCAGTCCTCAGTCAAATGTTTTATTCTGGTGTCTCCATTACCGCAGTTCCTAAAATAATGCGCATCAAAGATGCGGTGGCTGGCTCGACTGCAGATACTGTAAAGTAACACGTCACGTCAAAGTAGAGCAAGGTACCTGCTGGTGTGAGATCAGAGGCACGAAG
Organism: Macropodus opercularis; assembly: GCA_030770545.1. NCBI lineage: Eukaryota > Metazoa > Chordata > Actinopteri > Anabantiformes > Osphronemidae > Macropodus > Macropodus opercularis. The sequence goes on from CM061092.1 coordinate 8,635,253, forward strand.
ACACTTCGGACGTGTTATTGAGCCTAATACGTTTATTTACTTCAGTCACCCTTCACACATTTAAACACAAGGCCTGGAAGTTGTGAATTTTGACAGGTGGCTGTAATTAGGAGGCAATAGATGGGTAAGTAGCCTATAAGTTAGATTTGCATGTTTTCCTTATCACCACATGCTTGTATTGACAGGATAATAAATATTTGATAATTTGGTGATGGAAGCTAATCTTCTCAACAGGCGACTTGTGTTTATTCAACGGCAGGTACACCTGCTATCGTGTTTGTCTTCTTTGCAGTTAGTGGCCGGATAGACCTGAGTGTAATCAAGTCAATAAACAAAACTTGTTGAGTGTTTGAGTGTGGTGTTGAGTTTGAGTTTAAAGCTGTTAATGTGTTTGTCACTGTCCGTGTTCATTAAAGGACTTTGAGCCTTAGTTTGGAGGGCAAGGATATTTGATCTCAATATAGCAGTGTTTCCAGGTTACCTTGTTTTCCTTCACATTTATAACATGCTGCAAAACATTTAAAAACTTTGTATTTATATTATTAAAATAATGGAGCTAAAACATTGATAATGCTGGAATTTGTGCTGCTGTTACATGCCTGTTACATTTCAAAGAGATTAAAAAGCAGTAGCCATCACCTCAGTCCTAATAATAGCTTTTGATAAGCTTATCCAGAGAATTTTATCTTGGACTCATCTAGACCCATCTAGTTAAGAGTCCACCTGCAATTACTGGGCAATCCCACCTAGAAGGAACGCAGCACAGTAGGCTGTCCCTGTACCTGATACCTTGACACTGCTTTATTGGTTTGTTATTGCTCCTGCAACCTGAAAACCGGTCATGATTCACTTCTTATCAACAAAGTGACACAGACAAGACAGAAAAAAACACGAAGCTAACAAAGGTAAAACTGAGGGCAGGAATTTCTCTCTTGTTGGATTTGAAATATTTTGTTGTCAGTAATTCCTTTTTCTTTGACACTGTTTCAGATATGGAGGTGTCCAGTGATTTGTATGAGGCCAGTGCCCCCAGTACCTGGGAAGAGGAGCATCTGCACAATGTGGAACATCTCAGGAGGAAGATCAAATATTACTTTATGAACCCATGTGAGAAGTATCACGCTCGTGGACGAAAACCATGGAAACTCACACTGCAGATCATCAAAATTGCCATTATTACCATCCAGGTAGTAAAGTAACACAATCTAAACACTTAATTTCAGCTTTTTCCTGCCTGATAACGAATGCACTTCTCAGTTGGTGTCTTTTGGGCTGAGCAACCAGATGGTTGTCACATTCAAGGAAGAAAATCTGATGACATTCAAACACCTCTTCCTGAAAGACTATGTTGATGGAGGCAGGGATACATATGCTGTTTACAGACAAGACGATGTTTACGAACACATCAGTTACATCATTGAACAGGTGAGTAAATGCCGGAGTTGTATTAGTTTCTTCCTTGCAACAAACACAGAAATCTTTAATTTGCTGGAACTAGTTGGACTTAGGTCGTTTCATCATGTGACTCAAACAGTCTTTTTGTTTTACTTTTGTATTGTAAATCATTGTTGGAAATTCATAACTGTACATGATTATATGGCCACATGCCTCCACAGAAAGTCACATCTTGCCACAGGATTGAACTTTATCGTGTTATTATCTGTGTGTTTGCTATTAATGTCATCAACCCGTTAATACCAAACAACTGAAGCTGCTATAGTAAGATTTGTTGTTTGAAAATCCCACTTTTATTATAAACAATTGCATGATGACTTTTGCATGTTTTATTTTTAGTATGGACTTCTACACAATGTCACAGTGGGAAATCATGAATATCAGAAAAATGGCACCTTCTACACGCCGCTGTCACTGTGCCAGGAGTTCTACAAGAACGCAATGATCTATCCTGCAAATGAGACTTTTGTAATTGATGCCCAAATAAAAACTGGCAAGTATTTACTTAATTACTTTAATTTCTCATGTGTATATGTAAGTCCTGTATTGACACCCTTTCTGTTTTGGCTTGTGTCACAGAATGCTATAACGTTTATCCAATGTATCGTCCAACGCTGCAGCAAGCGCTTCCACATTTTGAATTGAATTTTAAAAGGTTTGTCTCTACTGCAACAATGGGTCTCCTGAAATAGTTTCTTTCTGACATGAAAAAATCTCATGTGCCTCCACTTGTCTTCCAGGTTGCTTTCTGTCAAGATCACGTTTGTTCTCAAAGCTATAAATTTACAGACAGTGAAACATCGAGAGCTGCCAGACTGCTATGACTTCACCGTTATTGTATGTAACCTGCGTTGCTTCGTGGCTCTGTAAACAGCAGAGCCACGAATGGCTAATAATGTTAATCAAGGACATAGAGCAAACAGCACCTGCTTTTTACCAAATTAAACTGTAGCTTGAGGGCCTGGCAATATGAAAATTGGGTAATATGATCCTAGATGTTGAGTTCACCTTTACTGGAGCGTGTTTGTTTCGTTAATAGATCACATTCAACAACCAAGTTCACAGCGGAAGGATAAAGATTGACCTGGAAAATGATGTTGACATCAATGAATGTAGAGAGTGGAAAGTAACTGGAGCATGTAAGCCTGTTGATTTATTTAACGGAGTGCAAATGAATCACCTGTATTGCTTTATTCATTGTGTTCATTATAGCCGTTTTCAAAGCTTGAGACTTGTAGATGGTCTGGCTGTGTGCTTTTTCAATAGGGGTAATTTTATTTTCTCTGCTCCCCCAGCTGCTAGAAACATATACGTTACTGTGGTGTTTGACAGCCTCATCATTATAACATGCATCTCCTCCTTCATGCTCTGCATGCGCTCGGTGATCAGTGGAATCCGGCTGCAGTTTGTGAGTAACTGAACACAGGAAGCATTTTCGCTACCCCATGTAGTAATTATCTCTCAGTGGCAGTAAAATGGTTTCCAGCATATAGAACACTGAGAAGAAACTGAATCAGTCTTCCCTCCAGAACTGATTAAGCTCATAACATAACTTTAAAAAAAAACAACCTTTTTCTTCTGTTTTGAACAGGAGTACACACGCTACTGCAAGGTCTACTGCGGCAAAGATGTTCCAATATCAGACAGGCTGGAGTTTGTGAATGGCTGGTACATGCTGATCATTTTCAGTGACACGTTAAGCATCATTGGCTCCATTCTGAAGATAGGCATCCAGACTAAGGTACTGTAAGGACTATTTGATCAAAACTGAGCCGTGTTATTCAGTTCACTGTGAATTACTACGCACTTGCATGTTGAGCTATTTCTTCAATCTATCTTTAACCCTGGTAAATTACCCCCGTTTGTTTTAGGTGTTCACAACTTATGATGTGTGCAGCATCTTCCTTGGGACAGGGACTATGTTTGTTTGGATTGGGGTTCTCCGCTACATGGGCTTCTTCAGGAAGTATAATGTAAGATGTTCACACTTTGACTCTGTCTTTATGAAGCTTCAGACTCACACACATTTAAAGAAAAGCTAGAAGAGCTACTGTAGCAGTTGCTTTAAGTTAGGTTCATACTATCAGTATAGTAGTAGTTAGTTAGAGTACAGTTGTAAAGATTATCTGCTTCTTATTGTTATGAGTACTCAATGTTAGTTGTTGGGCATTTTTTAGATTCATTACACATGTATTCTGCTGCTGTTTTCAGATCCTCATAGTCACGCTCAGGGCAGCTTTTCCAAATGTTATCCGTTTCATCTGCTGCGCTGGAATCATTTATCTGAGTTACTGTTTTTGCGGCTGGATAGTCCTTGGTCCATATCATGAGAAGGTAAGCATGGTAAATAACAGGTGTGCTGGACTGAACTGAAGCCATTCTAAAGCTCTTCGTCCTGATAAGTCAAGTTCATTATGCATAAGTTAACTTTTGTTACTGTTCATTTTAGTTCCGCACTTTGAACACGGTGTCAGAGTGCTTGTTCTCCTTGGTCAATGGAGACGACATGTTTCCCACCTTTGAAGGCATGAAGCAGAAAAGCAGTCTGGTGTGGATTTTCAGCAGAATTTACCTCTATACTTTTGTCTCACTTTTCATCTACATGGTACTAAGCCTTTTCATCACCATCATCACAGACACCTACGACACAATTAAGGTAAATCTGACTCACCGTATTACTGATCAATTTCATCTGTATGTTGCATAAGGGCATAAAATTAAAATAATGGACACTTTGGACTGTTCTGTTAGCAACAGCAGAAAAGCAGATTGCCAACATCAGAGCTGCAAAAATTCTTGTTGGAGTGTAAAGACCTCCCTAACTCTGGGGTGTATAGACTTGACACGAACAGCGGATGTTTCTTGAATTGCTGTGTCAGCAGGTAAGATTAATCCACTCGATGTTACTGAACAAGGGTCATTAACTGGCACAATAAACTATGCTACACAGCTGCTTGATATAGCATCTAAGTCAAGTGAATGTCTCTTTCAGGTGCAGGAATAATCCGACGCTGACTTCAGAGGCATAACAGGCCTTTGAGGAGGCAATATTGAAAGATTACACTTCACCCAGCAGGAGGGTCCTAAGAGTCTAATCTGTAAGACCTAAATTCACTCAGGGGAATGATTCAATATGAAGGTTATTTTCTTTAAAACATGTCCACTTTTTATATTAACATTTAGATGAAAAATAAATAACTTTGACTTTTTAAGCTTGTCACTTGACCCTGTCATAAATTAACGACAGTGAACTACTGTAACTTAAAGCTTTTATTTCTCCATATCAGGAGAATGTATCAATATAATTGTTTTCAAACCTCACTAGTAAAAATCTTGTTGAAATAAATTCACTTAACAGTCCATTCATGATGCAAGCTAAATAATGTAAAACTCACTCCGTCTTCAAAAGCAGATGGCTCCTTCATCATTGTAGTAGCAATGCTCTCTGAGTCCACATAGTTTTTGTATTTTGATCCACTTTGATAGGATATTGTTCAAGAAGTCTGGGACAACTCAGACCAAAATGCACCTGTCAGAAATTTTAAGTTGTTCTTTCTATTCTTGGCTGCCTCACAACAATCACCCACATGGCAGGAATCCAAGTTCATGTGTCTTACAAAAAAAAATCCTATAAGGGACAGGGAACCTCTGTTGGTCCTGACTATACATCTTTCCATGAAGTCATTCTGGTTTGGTTTGGGCTGCTCCAGTCGGCATCGGCACTCGCTGCTCCTCCATCCTATTGGACTGAGAACGCAGGATGAGACTTAAAAAATCCTCATCTGGAACAGTTGGTCCCTTTGTTGTAGAGGATGGGGCAGCACACCTCTGATCATTAAGTCTGGAGCCCTAAACAATGTAGAAAGTACAATTTAATTTTACATATTTATTATAACAGGTCATGTATGTATAACTTTCACGCCTTCAATACTTCTGATGCTAAACTGAAGCATTTTGTTACCTTCAACCTGTCAAAAAAGAATTATAAATATTTATAGCAAATTAATCATACAAAGGATATCTGATTTGTTGAACAGTTGTTAGATGTAATATAGGTAGGGCTTGATTTTACAGTACTTTACAGTAACTGGGGCTGGATGAAATATCCAAACTTTTTCTCTTACCTGGCACTTGACTAGCATGTCAAAGAAGACGTCATCTCCCTCAGGCAGCTCAGCGTTTGCCTCGAGGCAACTGTGTAGGGAGGGTGTGTGATGCGTACCTGTACTGGGGCTGCGGGCTGGGGTGAAAACAAGCATTAGCTAACACGTGAGCAATCATAATGCGGGAGATGTAAATATAAAACTTGTAATATGTCATCACCTTTTGTGGGAACTTGATCGGGGCTGGAGGTGGAGGGTGTATGAAGCGGGCTGGAGGTGCTGAGACGTAAGCCAGGAAAATGGTTCAGGCTGACTCGTTGGTCGTCCAGACGACGGGCCTGGGAGCTGGCCAGCAGCTCCAGGAAATGACCATGATCCTGGGATGGCACTTCGCACTCCACAATGGCTAGAAACATGATTATTGAATTTGGGTGAATTGTATCAGAGGAACGATCGTTCGTCTGGTTAGCAACAGTTGTCTGTGTTTTTTACTGTAGATACATGTAAAGAACAAAATTTGGTTGTTTGGTCAAGACATTCTGGGTTTAGTAAAACACTATAACTAAAATGTATCTTTCACGTAAACAAACACTTGTAGATTTGGATGTTTCCAGTCAAAAATAGGTTTCATCCTTCATCAGTCATGGTGAATTTGATAGCTTGATTCTTCAGCTTTTATCAAGGATAGAGTATGAAGGAGGTCCATGGCACCCGCTGTGATCAGTGAATGATGAAACCAGGTTTTTACTGCAAACTCTTAACAGGAAGTTAACAGGCTCTGGTGTCCGAGTGACTGGGACAGATACCAACAACACAGGACAAATCACACAACATTTAATATACACAGGACAAATGTGTGGAGACACTGCATTCACACCATGAATGGTAAAAGACGCCACCCTACTGGAATGTATTTGGAATTGATTTATAATCCCACCATGATAGTGATGATGAGTACTGAGACTGCCTTACTGTGCATGAAGGAAGAACAAAAACCTAATTTAAATACAAATTAATTTTTAAACTTCCACCAATTTTTATTTGGTGTGAATGCAAACAAGGGGCTGACTCACATTTCCTTTCAGCTACAGGTGGGGTTGAGGAGGGAGAGGATTGGTCAGGGTCATGGCTCTGGCCATGCTGCAGGGAGCACCTTTGGTCGTCCATCCTATTGCCCTGGAAACGAGATAGGAGGTCGAAAAAGCTGTCCTCTCCTACAGTGTCCTGTGGTACTGGCTGAAGTTAGAAAAAAAAGGCAGAATCAGTAAAGTAAAGGTCAAAGCTGAACTTTATAAATTAAAGACCTGAGTTTATTTTTCGTACTTTTAAGGAGACCACATTATGCCTAAATCAGGTTCATAGATTTATTCTTTGGTCTAAATGTTCCTGAAGTTGTCTTTCATGCAGTTTGTTGGCCCTCTGAAATAATTTCACTCCTGCCCCCTAAGCTATGACAAACACAGGGCAGCAGTCAGTTCTGCTGGTTCCAGAGGCTACAAGCAAACACTAACTTAAATTCACATAGTGTAGAGCATTTGTAAACTGTCAACTTTGAAATTCAGACATGCATATTACAGTGAAACCTGAACAACCTGCAAGGCCACTCTTTAAAACACACAAATACAGCTGGTGGGGAAACAAGAGGACTGAAAACTGTTCTATGTATGTTATAAAATACATTGCTCATTATTGGCTTTGGTGAGTTTTGAGGATTTGTGTGTAAAGTAAGAACAATCAACTGTGACTGTAAATACCTTAGAAGGCACTGGTGTATCTAACCCACCAGCTGAGAGGTCTGTGTGGTTTTCATGGTGATCTTTAGGAGGGGATTTGTTGTGCTTCTCTCTTTTGCTTCTTAGCCGATGGAAGAGGAACAGCTTAGTAGAAGCTTTGATTGTGTTGTTTTTTGAAGACTCAAGAAATACATCCCCTCCCCAGTCCTGTAGATGCAAGACGAATACAGATTGATCACTGGAATATCAGGGTAGGTTAATCTTTGATGTTTAATATTCTCCACATGTTTGTACAAGGCAGGTTTGGTGGATGGTGTGAAATATTTTGTGAAGAATAGAATAGAATAGAATCTTCATAACTTTATTTTATTTAGTGCATATTCTCCTAAAAATAAGGCAATTTCTTTAGTATACGATATGAAATGTGTAAATACTGGTTCACTGACAGAATAAAGAAACAAAAGAAAGAATAAGGATGAAACAAAATAGTAATATTATAATATAATAGTAGTAGTAATAACTCAAACGCTATGACAAAAACCTTGAACCTAACGACTACTATACACTTTTACCTCACTTGAAAGTGAGGAGGATTGAGATTTCAATAAACCAACATACTGTACCTTTGAATACGTGTATACTTACTGGATGTGCTGAAGAATCTTCGGGTTGATTTTTGTCAGGACTCTTATTCTGTGCAATTTTTTCTGCACTGTCTTTCCATCTTAATGTTGTCTTGACCCCTGAATGAAAAGGTTTTAATTTGGCTGAATAAATTTAAAATGTATAGTGTGTGTATATCCCTCCTGTGGTATCAGCTTTACCTGAGAAGTTAGCGTAACCCTGGTAGGTCCCTGGCAGAGGTGAGTTATTAGTGATTGTGTTGCGAAAGATGTTCGGATAGATGTTGGAGTTAGATTTCAGGTCCACGACCAGTCGTAGGTCTGACAAGTTCATCCTGGCTGTGGCCTCGCCACTTTTATCTCCAGTCTGCACCGTTGACAAGAACATAAGTAAGTAACAAAGCATGAGCACAGGACTAAAAACAAAGGACATTGTTAATTTTTACACTCTGAAATTTTTATGCCCAAGACAAATCCTGCATAGATGCATACATATACAAAAGATGAATAGACTAGATAAAATATTGTTATTCTCCAAGCAACCAGTAGATGGTGGTGTTGCCTGATGGCAGCCTCTGATTGGAGTGAGGAGGAGGGTAAACAGTCACCTCTTTGGCAATTTCCAAATGTCTCTCAGCAAAGTACATGGCTTGCTCATGATTCCCCAGGGCAGTATGGGCATTTCCTAGACTCCAGTATGCTCTTCCTTCACCAACCCTGCAGTAATACACAGAGGAAAACAGGCTGAGCAACTTTAGTTGAGATTATGCAAGACTAGGTACGGCATTCATCAAACTACTGCAGTTTAAATACAACAACCTTAAGTTGGAGTTAATTTTACATTTTATTTCTGAAGATATGAATTTGCACATCTTTATTTTTACAATGACATCTGCAGCTTGTTTTGTTGATTGTATTCTCTTCTGTAAACGCTCTTCCCTTGTGTTCTCACTTCCGCTTGATGAGTGTTGGTAGTAACACCATTACATTTTGGCTAATGATTTGTTCAGTGGCCACCCACATTCAAACTGCACATGATCATTATAAGTCAATGGTGGTTTAGAGAGAAAGATGACAACAAATGGCTTTTATGGTTACCGGTCATTGAGGTCCTGAGCGATGACCAGATGTTTGAGGTGATAATCAATGGCTCTCTCATAGTCCTGCAGAAGTGTGTAGGTGTTACCAAGACTGTAACAGGCTTGGGCTTCCACTGGTCTGTCTTTCAAAAGCCTGGCCAGCTGCAGAGTCCTCCTGAGGGCGAAACCGAAGAGGAGGAAAAAGCTCAAAGAATGTTTAAGGTGGGTGCAATGGGATGATAATTAGCTAGTCCCCACCCCTTTGTTGCCACTTAAACAACTTGAGTCTGCAGAAAGTGTAGAAATAAATTCAGACAATTCACTGACAACAGTTTGAAAACTACTGTACTACTTCACTGTTTTTGGCATATGTTTCACAACTTCTTGATGAACATCATAAATCTCTCAACCTCACAGAGTAATCTGCCAATGACCACCTTAGTTAAAAGAACAGAGTTTACTCACTTGTAATGACCAGCTGCCACTTCAAACTGGCCAAGGAATATGTGAGCATTGCCAAGATTACAGTGTGCCCTCCTCTCAGCGGACTTATCCCCAAACTCTTTAGCAATGAGAAGACGCTGCCAAACAGTAAGGTGCAGAGAAATGTCAGGTCAAGATTACCAGTAAAAATGTTGAGATAACTGGGGGCAGGGAACACAGCCTTCCCACTCATGAGATAAAAAACTTGTTTGTTTTGTAATGGTAATACAAGCCCCAGTCTTTCTTGCATGTTGGGTATCTGCGTATATTGTGGGTGTGCTTTTAAAAATTAAACATGTGGAAGACAGTTTGTACAAGTGAAGCATGTACTGGACTTTCTCCTACCTTCTCATGTGCAGCTACTGCCCTTTCAAAGTCACCCAGCAAATAGTAAGTGTTACCGAGGTTCCCATAGGTCCGACCTTGGGCAGCCCGATCGCCTAAATCCTTCACCAGGCACAGGTTTGCTCTTTAGGACATAAAAATTTAAATAAAAATAATTGCATTGAAAACTGAACCATACAAGGAAGTCTAGAAAGTATATGCAGTAATTCTAGTAGCGCATATGACAATTGAGTCACTTCTTAGGCTAATGAAGTCATGAAAAAGAATTCACATAATGTATAATATCACTATAGCTACATGACAACATTTAGCATATTTTTAATATGAAACCTTTTTTCAGCTTCTAAGATTTTATACATCGGTCTTATTTTAAAAAAAAACATGACAAGACATGATAATCACATATCCACTTGTGTCACTCTTAAATTTAAACAAAACAACATTATTAGTTACTGTACATGTAACCATTGATACCAACTTACTCATAGTAGTGTGCAGCCTTCCTAAATGCTATCCTGGCATCTTCTGGGAACTCTACTGGCTCTGCTCCAGTCCAGCAGATGCTCTTGCCCTTGGCATGGTAAACATTCCCGAAATTATAGAGTGCCCGAGCCTGCCCAACCTACAGCACGCACACCAGATTTTCAGAGAAGGAAATCACAGTCACCACTTTTGTAATTATATACTTAAAATACCCTGACACCAGACTTGCTTGTTCACATGAGAGCTGGCTAACAGTTATAGATTACGTTACACCAATGCTCTGCAGTTAGCGTGCCAAACCAAGCTGTTCTGTGGTAGCAGATCATGTTATGTGGCATGACTTAAAACTAATTTGAATCCATTTATTCTAATCAAAGTAAATGGGCCTTTGATTTAATGACTAAATAACAAAAAATTACATACAAACAACAAAAAAGGTTACACTTGTAGTTTTAAGATGGTAAACTAATATTGGACCCACCTTATCATATACAGCCCTTGTAATATCCAAATGTCTCTGGCAACAAACCACAGCTTCATCATAGCGTCCTAAAACTTTTAATGTGTTTCCAAGGTTGCCACTGGCTTTGGCCTCACCAAGTTCATCACCAATTGTTCTGAAATTGTCAAACAACAACAACAACAACAAAAAAAGAAAAAAAGAAAGTGAGTTGATTATTATGTATCAGACAGTTAACACAAGAAGCAAAAAGGTGACTTATAGCTGTAGTGTAGTCTTGTTGAGTCTGATAATGTAATCAGAGATAGGGGAACATTTTAGTACGTGGTCAGAACACATTGTTAAAAAGATTAGTCTTGAATCAGGTATATATTAACACAGGCAAAGCACACAGGGAATGTTCTAAGGCTACCCAGTCATTTACTACTAATGCAGTATAAGTGATTACCTGGTAAGGGTCAGGTCATGTCGATGGTATTCCAGGGCTTTGTCATACTTCTGAAGGTGAAAATAAGCATTTCCTAGCTGGCTGTAGATGGCACTGAGGATTTGTAGATCCTCTGTTCCGACCTGAATGGCAGACTCAAGAAAGGACACTCCAGCACGATACTCATTGGCCTTACAGAGACGCTCACCTTCCAGAGCCAAGTCCAAACATGATGTCTCCATTCTGCAGGGAAAAGTAATGCATGTGAGGAATGGCAATGGACGCTGTGTGCAAATGTTCTGAAATCCAAACAACTTGTGGAAGATATAACAAGTCTTTTTTCTATTTCTGCTTCATAACAAAACACCATCAATATACCAGTGTATCACAGAGTGTTCTTGTATATTAAACAAAGAACTCTTGATTAGGATTACATAAGCTTCTTTCAAGATCATTTCTCACAGCAGCAACATACACATGGATAATGTCAAGCAGTAATCCAGACACTGGGATAGCAGACACTACTGAACTATAAATCCAAAACAGGATGGAGCATTTCCTCTCAGTTGTGAGCAGCGAGGCCAAAAAGCTCTAAAATTACCCTGGAATGAAAATATGCGCCTCACATTTAACCGTGAACGCAGAGTAAACTCAGATGTGTCTGTGGTATGGACTCCAATTTTATGACAGCCACACCCTTGCTACAAAACAGCATTATTCTTTTTTTGTCAGCATAAACCAACGAGAGTTCACAAGACTACATAATAAAATCAGGGTTGTAACACAAAAGCAGACATCAATGAACTTAAGGCACAACTATATATACCACATGGCTGAAGTGTGTTTGTCATAACCTATAAAACATAACCTATATTGTATGGAGAGCAGTCCCAATATGTTTTTTTGTTTTACATACCTGTTGCCTCTTCTCACTCTGATGCACTCAAGGCAGTTTGACACGACAGACATTTCAAGCTTCTCAATTACTTCCTGGAGCAAACAAAGCTCTTTTAGCACAATGCCCTCCTTCTCCTTCACGTGCAAACACATAACGTGTGCAGCCCCAACAAACCAATTACGTAAAAATAAAGAAAACACAGTTCCCTTGGACCGTCACCAGTCTCTCACAGCACTGCGCTAACTTGTGGGAACTGCAAAACAAAGGATTTAATCCGCTCAGTGTTAACATCGACCTTAGTGGTCAGATGCCAGTGTGACGCGTTTTATTTGAATGAGGACAGATTAACAGCAGGTTATCGAGCAGAAATGACTGAATCAAGCAGTTGGCTATGCTGTGATGTTTCCCTCATTGTTGTATTTCTCTATCACTTAGCCATTTGTAACGTGCAACTCTAAGCCACCTGATGGTGTCTGTCACTTCCAATTAGGCCAGATCTCTGTGGTAATTATAGCCACTTTAAGTGGCTCTAGTAAACCCTAAGGCTATTTGCGCAACACTCCATGAAACAAGCATTGAGCAACACAAAGTCAAGACGGAAAGAAACCTCTCTGTCATTTAAATCATATTCTACCTGTTTGATAATATGCATATTAATAAGATTGGATATTCATTCATAGATTTACATAATTATTAATAATTCCTCGGGTCAATTCCTACAGAGAAAGCACAACGATGAAAACTGAAAGAAAACTCTTTAATCCACACCACAATACCTTCTCAAAAGCTCATTGTAACTATAAGAGAAAGCAGGTCAAATGGTTTATCAGGTCATCCTTAGCACACAAGCCCTTTGAAAATCTGATAATTATGTTTCTAAATGCATTCTCCTCAAGTTGCCCTTAGTGCAACAAGTAGCACGATTTTCAAAACAAATATATACAGATATTTCCCATTTAGAAAATACATTTCCATTGCTGCATAACACAAGAATGTTGCAATCACCTGTTAATCAGTTAATTTGCATTAGGAAATCCACTGTACAATGACTTGTCTAGACTTGTATGTGAAATGTAATACTGGTAGGCCAACTTCACTTCTCTACCCACAAGGCTTTCCATAAATCTACCTATTACACACATGTGATTGACAATATAACCTTCTCAGAATCTTAACCAGCCTAGAAATCTGAATTTTAACCGTCCTTAATATAAAAGCAAACAATCGTACAGTTTGAGAAACAACTTGTCAAACGTAGCCTAATGTAAATTATATAAAATATTCGTGTAGCTGATTTGGTTGTGCAATTAAATATGTATACTGTGGGTTAGAAAGCACCCCTTGTCTACTTAACCTCCTTAATGGTTAGCAAATAAGGTGTCATGCCATAGAAAAAAAACTTAGTTACTTTTTCCTACAAATCTGAATTTTGCATTTAAGGATTTAAAACCCCACAATAAACAGTGCTGAACAATTATTAACTATTATTTAAGACTGCAAAATATAAAAGGATACCGTTACAATATACAGTACACATGAGGCTTACATTAATTAAATGCTGACTGTCCTGTTCACAAAGCAGAGAAATGCAACCACACATCACAGTTAGCTATTATGTTTTAATACAACCAGAGAATTATCATGATGGATCCCTGTCAACCTTTAAGCCTAATGCAAACAATCCTTTTCAAGACACTGGACTAACAAGAAATCTAAACAATACCATGTGTAAAACTCCTCTGTAGAAACCAAACGTGTCCACGCATTGATTCTATCAAACAAAGTGAGAAGTCATGCATCACAACACAGGGAAGACTAGCACACAAAAAATCTTGCATTTTCACTTTTGGTCTAATGTGTATATTTCTAAACCTTTTCTTCTGAGTGTAGACCTGGTGAGTCATGCTTTTGCGAAATTCATAGAAATAAATGTGTCACTCACAGTTTCTCTAAGCCCCGAATTAACATAGCAATTAACATAGCAATAACAAAGCGTTACCCAAAACAAGGGAGTGAGTTTCAGCTTGCCTTTAGGAGGAGAAGGAGCCCTGTTTCCCCTCAACACAACGGTGATTGGCGCGGCAGAAATGCGCTAAGTTCACAAAAATGGCAAGTCTGTACATTCTTCCCATGACCTTCAAACGTTAGGTGCTGGTACGTGGTCATTACTAGGAAAATACACTTTTATGGGAACTACAGTTAATAGTAATAAACAGCTCTATACATGGACAAACATGTTTAGTCATATGTGGCTGCTAAACCATAAGCACTTCAATATGAATACGCCCAACCAACCCCTCTCCAATTAAACGATGTTCTCTAAAGTGATAACCGTCTTCTCTTTTGAAGAGCGCTCACGAGAAACCATCATTAGAGACTTAGTCCTAACCCTGCATGGGAAAAGAGCCTCACAAGCAAATTTAAACACAAAACTAAGCTGCAACACCATCCCCGTGGTGTCCCGTAATTATTGGCCTCACAGTAGAGTGTGCTTCAACAAGTCCTATGAGTAATAGACATCTGAACTCACACTACGTGGAAAAGATTTAGCCACTCAAAGTTCACGGTACGGACTGGTTTAAAACCTAAAACTAAAGAGCCAGGCGCTTTATGGTTTAATGCTCAGCTATATCTCAACTCATCTGACGCATTTAAACTAAAACCTAAGACATGTCTGGGGGGGGGAGACTTTGTAGAGTAAAACCCTGCCACTGTCCTGTGTTCTCAGCCTTTAATTTGATTTTACTCGTTTTAAAGTTAAAACTTAGTTTTTATATTATACTTGTTTCTGTACTTTTAAGGCTACGTCTCATATAAAGCGTTTCAAGTTAAAGATATTAACTTACTGTTTTCGTGTCCAAGATCCAGTGACAAGTAAAAAATATGGGAACTTGACTTTCGGTGACACAACCTACACAGTGATGATGATGAGTGTTTGGGAAATAACGCTAGTGTCCCAATAAGCTGGAAGTGATTCATTAGAGCACAAACATGGCATCACATGGTCCGTACGGCGGAAAATTACGACGTTAACGTTAGAGACGTCATCGACACGAAACGTAACGTCTCTACACAGAGCAATCCAGGCGCGTTTAGCTAGCCCGTTAGCCCGATAGCTAACGGACGGTAACAGGTAACACAGGAGCACGAGCCCGAAACTTTTCAAGCACTCACTGGACATACCTCAAAGTCCGCGACAACGTCACCAACTGGGCTTCGTCTCAACGAACTAAGTTCATTTAACGCTCTTAACTACCGCCCTCACCCAGCTGCTCAGAGTTCACCCACTACTCACTCTTCCATCAGGCAGTGGTCGACTCGGTCTGGAGAAGCCATTCCCCGGCTCGCGCTGAACATCTGACTCCAGTTAGTGTCCAACCGCTGCTGCCTTCACGAGTCGGCGGAAATGTTGGTACCTCTACTTGAAAGCGTATGACTGTGAAAAACAAAACATGTATTATAGGCCATGCAGGTGACGTTTGAGGGGCGGAGGAAAGTTGAGGGTTTCCACGTTTGGATTCAAGTCTTGCTTCATGTGGCGAACATGTCGATTCCATTCAGTACAAACGACATTCCTGTCGTTGCAGTTACCGTGAATGCCTCTCCCGCCCCCTGCCGACAGAGTGGGTCATAGCAGGCGACGCGGCAACATCCCTGTGGAAATTCATAGCAAATAAAGTCACTGAAAGACAAGAGAATTAGCATCAAAGCAGTTCATTAGACTACAAATCACTTCAATGCAGCTTCAAATATGGATCTAAAATAAACCCAAATGAACTAAATCAAAATGTGCTTACAATTCTATACAGTAAGTGAGATGTACAATATCAAGCAGCTTCTTTCTCTCTTCCTTTTACAGGAGGAATTTTTCTCTGTCCAACACTGATGACGATGCATCAGTCATTGAGCTGCCCAGTCATAATTTTGTTTTAAAGAAGGCCTTTGTCACTCACACGCAGAAATTAAATGTGTTTCTCAATTTGTGATTTTGTGAGTTTATTTCGTTTCCAAGAAATTAATAGTGAAATAATTCTTTAATAATTCCTAAAGCACAAAATGTCTTGACACATATTTGAAAACTAATTCAAAGGAATTTTAAATTCTGTAAAATTGCTTTACTGAAGCAGAAATGTTAGCAGCAAATGTATGTTCTGTAAATGTAGTGAACTCATCAACATTTATAGTTTTTAGTTATTATACCACCAAAACCCAGACTCTTAGTGTAAGTGTTTATGTTTTTCAACTAGTTCAAGATTAAAGATCAAGATTAAACCCAAGATTTATTGAAATTGCTCATATTTGCTTTAAGAGACATATAACAGCAGCAGGAAGGTTATTTTAATGGCTAGTGAAAAGACACATCATCTTTTAATTAGCTCAGATTCTTTCTAGCCACCAGTCATAGACCAGAGCAAATTTTTTTGGCCCAATCTTCACAGCAGTGAACAAATGGAGTCCAAAGCAGCACCAGTTAAGCTGTGGTGTATCGGGCAGGACCGGGACAAGAGCGGAAAGGAGAGGACCCACTGGGGAAATCAGAAAGGAATACAGGGTTGTGAGATGGTGACGTTTCTGTCAACGCCTGCCTTTTCCTGCGGTCACGTCTCTGGTAGCGGAAGTTTAGCGGCGGACGTAGTGCCACAGGCCCTCCGGTTTCTTCTGATGATGAATCAAGGTGACTCTTCGATGGCTGCTGTTCCTGGTTTGCAAGACCTTCAGCAGACTCACTGGATGATGAGCTGAAGGGCCTGGAGGGGTTAACTGCAACTGATGGGTCAAAGGGCACAGAACGAAATGGTGTGGGGTCAAATGGTGCTGGTTGAACAGCGGGGCTCTGCGTGGGGTCAGAAGGAACCGGCTGTGGACCATTTCCTGGGTCATCGATCAGATGAGGGAAGGTGGGTATCACAGGCTTTAGAGGGAGGTCGTGACCCTGTGGCTGAACCGGTCTTAGGATGTCAACGTTCTGGAGTCAGACAGAGACAGGGTCACACAACAAACTGTTATTTTATGGACTCACTCCGCCAGCAGTAAATAGAGAATCAGTCATGCAGCACAACATTACATGCCACAGCTCAAGAAAGGATTGAGAAGACAACATAATTATAGCACAGAACCATGCAATTTTACATCACACAAATATGGAAAGTCGAAACTGACACAAGCGCAGCATCTAAGATATGACAAAATAATTACATGGGCAGTAGCACACAGTCACATCGTTTTAGTGATTCTTTAGTAAAATCTGAAGAAAAACAGAGCAGAACACATTGATCCATCGAGGTCACGCTGTGGGCTGTGTTTTTGCCAACAACTCTGCAAGTCCAGTCTTTATCTTTTTTAGTGACTTTTCATTTACTTCAAATTTCACTTCTCTAATTTATTTTTAAGATACTGCATGAAATGAAAGCGCAAGAAAACGCCTACAGTATTAGTATGACTGTTACACTTTCAAATCATTTTCACTTTTTGTTTGGACCCAATAGGAAATAATATCTTATTCCCTTACAAACAAGATTATTTCCATACCTGCACTTTGAACATCTCACAGGACACCTGAACTTCTGGATGTGTGTTCTTGTCTCCAAGCACAGATCCTGTACAGAAGCCTGCAACCTGAGAGGAGATGGTGACACAGTTTAGTCATTTCCATAAGGCTACTGGGTTGTCACAAGTAAAAAAGCAATACAATGAGTGAAAAAAACACAATCTAATAAAAAGAGGGAGAGGGCAAGAGTTTCTAAAATCATCACAGCCAGACTGACTGTTTAGACACCATCACTATCAGAGGCTATGTTATTGGGGACAACAGATTTGATATGTGTCTGGAAACCTTCTGATTTGAAATCTGCAGTACCTCTGTGTCAGAGCTGGCTGTCAGTCGCTGGCAGGTGCCCCTTTCTGTCAGTCCCTCTGGACACTGCTGGACTGTGTACTCCACAAAACTGGTTTTCACCGGCACAGCCTAACAAAACAAGACATAGTTTAAGGCTGTGAGGCAAACATGTTACCTAAAAGGTCCAAATAGAGTCTCTGCTCATGTAAACCCAGAGAATTTTCCAAGTGTAATTTACCAGTAAAGATAAAGTTCAGCATACGGTTAGATGACATCAGTCTCTGAGCTCTTTCCGATCAGCTGTTTATATGGTCGTACCTGTGTTGCAGCTCTGGTGATCCTCTTGATCCCAAGTCCAGCACCCAGCGTGGACTTTGTCTTATAGGATGCCAGTGTCACCCGAGCAGCGTTCACGGCCTCCGGGCTGTCTACAGGCAGCAGGAGGGGGCAGGTCGGACAGGTCT
The DNA here is from genome assembly GCA_030770545.1 of Macropodus opercularis. NCBI lineage: Eukaryota > Metazoa > Chordata > Actinopteri > Anabantiformes > Osphronemidae > Macropodus > Macropodus opercularis. The sequence goes on from CM061092.1 coordinate 8,653,642, forward strand.
GCTGAAGCTTCTCTGGAGGATCTGCAGGATCATATTTCAAGCTTTCAAATTATGTAACAAAGTGTATTGTCATTCTCCCATAACTATACATAGTAAGGACTCGGTAAATAGTGAACCAACATTTTCAACAGTGCACCTTTTGCAAAACAAAGAAACATTATATCAGTAACTAATGTTAGAGTTACCTGGCACTAGAGTGCATTCATAGCTGTACAGGTAGGAGTATCCCTCTGGTGTGTGCAGAATGGTGGTGTTGCAGTTGCCAGAGATTTGCTGAAATTAACAGAAGAGTGATTCGTACAGGCATTAATAATGCATGACTACAACTATGGCAAACTGTGACAAGACTGATCGCCAAATTGTCGTTTGGCTGCGGCTGGAGCTGAACAAGCAAACCTGGGAACCTGAATACAAATGCCCAACCTACTGGTGAACAGTATAGTGAAATATTTACAGGATGTTTACACTACGGTACAAGGCAAACTAAATGTGTCCTACTGTTTCCATGAAGGGCCTGACGTCACAGCGTTTCCATGGTTTTGGGCTGTGTATGTGACACTTGGTCTCCAGCACGTCCAGGTCCAGGTAATACACGTTGCCCGCTGGTCCCTGTACGTGCACAATGCAAACATAAGTAATTTTTCCAACCCTAATGATACCTGCTCCTGTATGCAGCATTACTGTAACACAAAAAAATCATGAGTCAATTTCTGTTAAATCTTTAAGGAACCATTTAGAAACTGCTTGGTCTAATGCCCTACAAGTCTTATGTGCAATATTGATTTGCGCCGAAGCACTGAGAACAAATGTCAGCACTTACAGCTGGTCTAACGGCAGCCTTTTCAGGTCACGAAGCTGAGCCGAGCGTCTTAAAACCTGATCTATCCCAGGGCCTGGCTACACCAGCCTTCAGCAGCTGACAGCATGAAGTTCATAAAGCCTGTTGTGAAGCGGGATTGAAGTGACCTGGAAAGTCCGAAAGGCCTTTTTCACGAGGCGTGAAAGGAGATGGCTTCTCATTTCACAACATCAAACAATGCACTCCAGTTTTATTGTTATATTTATTATAAGTGACACGCACTGATTTGTTTTTAGTCTGTGCTGTGGTCCGCTGGCTCCTAAACCGGGTTCTGGGAACTATTATGACGTCTTTAAGACACTGTTTAATTGCATTATCATTTCTCATATGTAAAAATGTGATGATTTCTCATTAGAAGATAAAATTTTAACAACAATACACAAACCTAATCAAACAGGATCCCACTGCCATGAAGACTGGTCCATCTACCTCTGTGTGACTCGTTTTCACAGGGCAACAGAAGAGAAATAAACCCTCTGCCAAGTTCTTCAAGTTCTTCAAAACAACCTCGGGCAGCAGCCTGCTGAGCATTCATCTCTGTACTGACCTGAGCGTGGAGGTGGACATTAGCGATGCGGTTCAGGGCAAACTTGTAGCCATCTGTGCGATCTTCGTTGATGTAAGTCGCAGCCAGACGAGAGAGCTTCTCCACGGCTTTGTCATTGCAGGGTATCGGAGCAAGTTCAATGGGGGCCAGCGCAAGACCCTCGCCGTGCACAACGGACAGCAAGGACAATGGCAGTAGTAATATACAGACGTTCTCCATGGTGCAGCAGAAGCTCATAGACACCACGGCTTTACAGTGACGTTTGCTCCCCTGTGTTTGCCTTCAGCTGAGGCAGTGACTTTTGGAATCAAAACAGGACGGAGATGTTGAAATGAAGCCAAGGACAAAGTTTATTTGATGGCAGAGAGCTGATATTTGTGAATGAATGTCCCAGTGGTTGATTTGAACTTGGACCACAGAGTCAGGGCCACGCTGTTCATATACTAGACTGGAGGTTATTTCGTTCTCTGTTCACAAAATGTTCATCTTGGTGAACGTCAAGAGTGATCAAGAGTGTAGTGTTTATATTAGTTACTTTTTGTTCTACTTTTGTGGTTGTATTATCAGCATCTCACCACAAGGTGTCGCTAGGGGTCTGATGTGCTGGACTGGAGGAGGTAGAGCTGTTTATCCAGCAGACAGATCTGGGTTAATAATTCTCTGATATATGGTGAATTATTATCAGAGTTAGCATTGCTGTTGTCTTAGAGCTTTAAACTTGAGATCTGCACTTTCTTACTTTTACTGAAAAATCCAGATAAAGATGTTAATTCAGCTGTATCTTGTTACAGCAATGAATCTGTTATAAATACAATGTTAAATCACTGAACAGTGTAACTAGGCTCAGCTGGGACTCATGGGTGGGGTTCACAGTTTTGAAGGCAGATTTGTTCCATTGTCTGTCATAAGATTGAAAAAAAAAGCACTGACTGCAACTGACTAGAACACAGCCTCTTTGTCTCACAGTGCACAAGAGACACACATTTGATAATATGAACGTTTACAGCAATTTCTTTAGGCAACACTCCAGAGGCTTGTTTGTTAACATCGCTGTCTTATTTGTTATTGTAACACAAAAATCAATGTGTAAAAACAACAGTTGTTCATGGGGAGTTACTTGCTGACATGAACTTGCAGCATGAAATTCTGAAGCTCACCTGGCAACTGCTGAAAACAGGTCAACACGTAATCTGCTGTTGTGTATAGATTACACCCTGAGTTTTGTGGTAATTAGTGAACGTTAGCTGGGATTGCAGGCAGGTTGCGTTGCCACATGTTGCTACCAGTCTTTGTGCGGTAAACTCATGCTAAATCTCGTAGTTGTGCTTCTTCTTTTCCACTGACCTGTCATCAAGACACCTGTTGATCGCTGCTGACGCCTGTTTCCACACACTGACCCCTGCACCAGCTGATCCTTGTTTCATGTGATTTTTGTACGTACCTCCCTGTTCAATTCCAAATTCATGTATAGTGGGTTTCTTTTGCAAGCATCTGGGCAGGGATTATCGTTTAATCCATTTTATTCACAGACCCAGGTTCAGCTCTCAACCGAGGCTGGAGGAAGGAGAGAGACTCGCTCAGCAGAACAAATTCTGCTAATATCAGAAGAAAAAGACTGCTCCAACGCTGTGTGTTATTATGCGACCGTGTGAGTCAGTGCGGGTGTTTTCATACATGTGTGGGGATATTTGTCCGTGTGCGCGTTTGACCGCGCGAAGCCATGCGAGCGTGCGTGCGTCAGTGTTACCAGCAGCCAGTTGTGTTGCTGCAGAAAAGCAGAAAGAGTCTGTGGGGGAGAGATAAGAACGGGGAGGCTGCTCCAAGGACTCGCTCTAGCAGCACAACACCAGGCCCAAGTTAGACAAACCTCCTTTGATGTGAGCACAGAGTAATCTCCCCTTCTGCTCGCTTGCGGAGAGATGCCACGCGGTGGTGATGCCCAGGCCCAGATAGGATGAGGCTGCTGCCACTGGGGCTTCTGCTGCTCACTTTGTGCAGTGATGGTGATAGGAGAGGAGATGGGTTTCAGCGTAACACGGCTTAAATAGTCTTTTGAAAGGTTTCATTGGACAGGGAACTTTTACTCTGACACGCTCTAAATGCTCTTTCGGGGAAGTTCATTAGGATTGTTTTCAGTGGAGAATTTCGGCCTAGCATGGATAAATGCTGTTTTACAGAAACTTCCACCTTGGCGAGAACACATTTCTCTGAGAATTAGTGTCAGGAATCTACGCCTGTGTAACATGGCCTGTCAGTGGGAGCGCGAAGGAACCGGGCTCTTTACTGCACTGCACTTTTAAGGAGAAAATGCCAGCGCGTTTCCTTTTCCTTTCAGATCACATTCTACCTGCGATTTGTCTGTGTTTACATTTTGTCTTTTGTCATCACTTTGTGCATCACTCACTGGTTTGTGTGACTGAATAGGACAAAATTACAGGATGGCAGACAGCCTTTATCTTTAACAAATGACTCCCTTTATCTTCATCTCACATGTTTCCATTCACATATGCACCATGTCTTTGTCTGCTCGTTTGCTTTTTATCTCTCACACAATGCTGCTGGGATTCTTTCTCATCATGTTGGTCACACTCTGCACAGAAAAGAGAGAGAAAACAGGAAGAGGGGATAATTCATTCCATTCAGTTATTTGGTTTCAAACTTTTCCTTCCCTGTAAAACCTGCTTCCAACACTGACCAACACATGGAAAGTGGTGCAAAACACTTTTAATTTTCACTGTAATTGAGCTCATGTTGGCAAAGCTTTCACAGCCAATTGCTGTGTTGTGCAGTAGTTGTCACAAATGCAGTTGCACAAATACAGATTTCTCTCTTACTGTAATTTCATGTGTATTCACTTCTCTTTCTGCAGCTGCGGGGAGTAAATAAGAGCAGGACACCCACACTGAAACATTATTCATAAGGTTCAGGGGCATTTTGTTAATAATAAAAAATCTCTCATTGCACAATAGTAATACTACAGCCTATGTCAGAATAATGGTCTTGTTCACAAAACAAAAAATGCTAATGTTTAAGATGCCTTACAGTCACATAGCAGCTCTACTATGACTATTACTACTATTGACCAGTGACTCATAGCTGTACAAGGTTTTAACCATCATATTTGAAATGAATGATTATTAGATATATGATATTAGAAACCGTCTTACACTCCACTGCCCACTATGACCTCAATTACAAACATTGTCCTCTTTACTGAAGTCGTTAAAGTTGCACATTTTGCTGTTTTATAGTGCATTCGATTGTGCAGGTATAGCTAATAATTAATGTCACACTGGAAAGCTGGAAGCAATCTCCTTAACATTATGTTAAAAATAAAACTCAGTCACAATATTTTGCACAGATACAGTATAATAGGCTATACTGACATCATCCTACTTCCTTCAGTATGTAAAATATGTTTCTATTGAAATGTGCCATTTCAAATGATTATGTAAAAATGTTGTTCAACATTTCTATTAGCATGTTTCAGTTTCCCTGCTGGCGTCTCAACTTGGCTCTGCGGGGATGCGCTGTCCTTTGCTGCGTCCCTCAGCTCGTTTTTAGCAATGCATTACCTACATGACGTTACAAAACATGCATGGCTATGAAATGGAGAGATAAAATACAGCGACCACGGCATGAAACCTAAAACACTAACCAGACTGGGGAGCGACCCTAAACACACAAAACACAGACCAAGAACCAACTCATATGAAAACAGAGGGCTCACAGAGAGTCTGGGCGTGAAACCAGTGTTTTTATAGAGGGATCACAGGTGATTGGCAGCAGATCGGCATGGGTGTGTCTGGTAGCAAAGGAAGAAACCAAACCCAGCCAAGGGAAGGCTGTGTGCTAGGGTACGAGGAACCAAGACTTGATCACGACTAAATGATTGCATGGCCCCGTAACACACGTTGTGGGGACTGGATCGATTGTAAGTGACGACACCACTAGAAAATCAATACTTCAGACTTTGTTCACTGAGAGCTTATAATAGACACACTGGGCTTCAATCAGTGGTCGACCTGCCAAAAGAAGACCGATGACCAGCAGGTTCTACGAGCCCACCACCAACATTTAGCAACACATTTGAATACTGTAAGTCTCCAAACAGTAGCTCAAACATGGTCCAAGCCAGTTTCATGTCTAACTAAAAATATTGCAAAGTTCTCAATGTTTTTGTTCATATTTTAAAGCGTCATGTGTCTTTACTGTAAATTATCTAGCACTTCCATGAAATATAACCTTACTGTAAATTTTTTGTTGTTATTGGTTGTGGTCTTGTTTTAATCACACTATGGTTCATATTATCTATTTATGATGTCCTTCCATATTCTAGCTGTTAATATTTTAAAATGTACAATTTTTGCTTTACCTTCACATAAATGAAAACACAAATGTTTTCATTTGATCCTTGCTACAGTATATTCTAATTTGTTTTTTTTTTCAAATTGTAAACCTTGTAACAGCTTTTAATGACCTTACAAATGCAAATCCAACATTTACTCTAATGCTTTAGAGAATTATCTCCTAGAGTCTTTACAGTATCTGCTGCGTTTACAGCTTTATTCATCTGGGACTGGTTGGGGCTAGTCTGGAGGTCCAACCATTTAATCATCCATACTCTGTATGCTGTAAAGCCAAAATACTGCAGCTAGAAAGCCTCATAGTAGCAGAACCCAGACGGATGCAATTTATGGCGTCCCAGTTTCACACCACACATATTCATTCACAAACACATGCAGACACACGAAAAGTAAATACTGGGTAAATAAATAAAAATAGGTTTGTCGTTCACAGAGACACTTGGAGCAAATACGGGTGACATTACACGTGTGAGCACGCATCAGAAAATGCAGGGGAACATAGTTGTGCCAGTGTATTATGGAAACGCAGAGCTGGGATGATGATGCACAGTATGAGAGACTGGTTCAATCACTGAACGTGATTGAAGTGTGGGCCACTCCAAACTCCAGCTAGATGCATTTCCCCACTCCTCATTTTACCTCCTTGGCCATCTATGAGCCATGTCGCCTGCTACCCACCACCAAGTTGGATGTAATTCTCAGTCAAGCTGAAAAAAATCAAATAAGAAATGATTAATCGGGCACATTTATGATAGGTGGAGATTGTTTGTGCTTGCGTTTCTCAGAAATAAATATATATACCTATAAATATATCAGAAAGAATATGTTTCTGTGCGTATGAGAGACAGAGACACTGGGGTTACTGAGAAGTCAATGCATGACCTTGTCTAAGACCTAAAGCCTATCTTTACATCCCATACTGGTCTCTATGATGTCAGCGCTTGGAGGAGGCGCCTGACACATGTCTCAGTGCCTGTGTGTGTACGCTTGTGGGTATGTGCGCATGTTTATGTATAGTTTATATACTGTACTGAACATGCGTGTGCTCACCACCTGAGCTTAGCTTCTCGGGGACTAACCATTTCTAGACTCAGCCCCTCTATTTCATTCTACTCCATCTGCTCCAGTGTCTGTTTTAGGCTCAGACATTTTAATTCACATATATAAATGTTCACATTTTTTAACTAAACCTGCACAGTAACAATACCACATCAAAGTGCAGATATGCAATCGCTAAACGTGTCTCCTCTTTGAACAAGCCACTGATCTGTTCCTCGATGCCTTTCTCGGTTTGGTCATATCCCACAGACTTGAGTTGCCCTTGGCAGCTTGCCATTTCAATTACCTTTTTTCACTTTCCGGGTAATCTTTTAATCTTACCGCTATCCACCGTAGTCTCAGCCCAGTCTTTGAAAATCACTTAGCCATTTCTTTTTCTGCTCTTTAATGTCCATCAAATATTGAGTCTTTTTTCTGTTTTCATTCTGAACGGGTGTCTCTTAGCAGCCTACTGCTGTGCAGAAGTCTGTTGCATGTTTCACAGTCATAGTCTGTGACATTTTCTTTTCAAGGAATGACAATTTTGCAGGTATTTATCTCTGATTGATATGACACCCCAATGATTCAACTTATACCAGGCTCATGAAAGTTGACATCTGTTGCCTTAAAGGATCCTGTTGTGTGAAGGATTTTTTTATTAATACTATATGTAGATTTGATATTTTCTACCTTTCAAATTTTCTGGAATAGCTGAGGAGGGACCACGTAGCACTGAACAAACACTACTACAACAAGTGTGAGCAAGGATCAGAGCACTCAGGAGGGTAAAGAGGAAACCATCTGATGGGGCAGTGTAAAAATCTAAAGGGCACATTTGGGGCTAGATATGAAGTGAGTTCATAATAGAAAGAAACCAAAAGGTTTTATTGTACAGTTTTTCACAGTGTCTTTATGGGGAAAAAAAACTACTTGCAAAAAGTGTTTGACGATCACCAGCTGTTGACAGTTGCTGGTTTTTAATTGGAGAAGCAACAGGCTGCAGCCACTGATTCTCTTCCTGTTCTTGCATATGTTGGAGTTAAATTGATTTTTAGTCGCTGTAATTGTGTTCTTCTTTCCTCAACTGCCCCCCCCCAGAAACAAACACATGTATGTAAAAGGTTTCCTAGCTCCGTGCTGAATAAGACCCAAGATTTTGGACCTTGCCACACTTCCCTCACTTCAGCCGGATTGATTCTGGCTCTGTGTTTGAATGAAGACGGCTGGTTAGGGTAAAATAAAAATTCAGGTCTTGGCATCACTCCCACACAGTCTGTCTCTTTGTCTGACTACCACTCTTTGCTTGGCTGCCTCTGACCAACTATCTGCCTGATTGCACTCTCTCTGCCCATCAGATCAGTGCTGCTCACAGCCAGAGAGAGAGGAGGTGTGAAAAGCTCACGCAGAGAGAGCAACCCCAGGAAATGCCAGCCAAAGAATGAAACAAGGAAAGTCTGCACGACCGTGTGTGTGTGTGCGTGCGTGTGTGTGTGTGTACGCATGCAGTTGTTTGTGTGGAGTTTTGTGCATGTGGTGCATGTCATTCCCTTTGCTCCAGTTTTATACCTGCCTGATTCTCTTCTCTTGAATGGATAAGACCCTGGGCCTGACAGAATTATAACGCAGGGCACAAAAATGAAAATCCTGTTGTTTTAAATATACTGGCACCTTCACAGTCATTCTCATTCTAATATATCCCCCAGATATGAAATATGACTGAGTTCCAGTTCACATGGATGGTGTGACGAACATGAGGAACATGTTGATGTTGTCATTTCAACACTTTAATCACAGATGTTTCAACACTTTGTTCAAATGCTGCAGGGGAGAAAATGCAGAGCGATGCCCTCTAACCATAATAGTAAGCATAAAAGGATAAGAGAAACACTCCACATGCCGCACACACACGCACACACTTCAGTGGCTCCTGAGAGGAACAGTTCTGCAGCTTTATCAACCCTGAAATGGGAAGTGGTTTGTGCTATTAAAACCGAATACGTGACTGTGGCAGGGAAGCAGGATGAGAAGGGCGTTGGTCAGGAAGAGGGAGGACAAGATGGTCCCTGTAATCTTAATTAACACGGCAACACAGCATGATTCTGATCCAGAGAACACAACACTGTGCAAAGTAAAGCGAATTCATAAAACATTCCAGCGGCAGCAGTTGCAGCAGGTGAACGCGTGGCTTTTCAAACACTGCATATGCGACCTCGTCTCCTAGAAATACGTTCATATACTTATTCAGCTGCTCGCCCGGTCATGCTGTGATGGCAGCATAATCACGGGCTGGCTTATGTTCAGAGGCAGTGTTTCTATTTAGTTATTTTACTGGATGAATGAAGCTACTTTTATTAGCAGCAGCGTAATCACCAGGAGCTGGTTGGGGGTGGATGGCGGGCGTACAAAGCCCCCAACTGTCTCACCAGAGACTGGGTAAGTGAGCACGGAGCCTTGGATGAATCAAATAACATCCCACCTAATGCAAGTATGAATAAAAAATGATAATTTGTTCGATGAGCGATGGGAAAACTGCAAAGTGAGCAAGTCAGGACCGGTGCTTTTTGTGTAAGGAGCCACAGCCATTATGCTCCTGCGTGTATAATCAGGTGTAAATAATGCGACTGAGCTGTGTTGGTACTTCCCACTGAGGGTCCCTGTGTAGCCAGTCGCTGTGCTTTCACATCTGGCTGGAGCTTTGAAGTGGCAGGTGTGCCATCTACATGCCACACACACTCTCTCCATGGTGGTGACTGAGTGCAAGAAAGACCTTTGTTGGCGAGAACAAACAAACACACACACACACACTGTTGTTGTGGCGTTGAGGGACTGTTTTTGATACGGCATAATCAGATTCACGTATTTTATGTTACAGAGGCTCTAATGAACAAAAGAAAAAAGGCTTAAAATCCGCACTGCTGTTTGGGCTAAATCATCTGGGATGAGCGATGACTTGATTCGGGTCCTATTCATGTACGAAAGACCTGATCTAATGTGATTTCTCCTCCAAGTGGCACACATGCACACACACAAAGCACACGCAAAGGCGCCTTGATATCTTGTGTAACTGAGAAAAAACCACAGAGGAATAAGTCAAAGAATCACAGACAAGCCATTGTGAGTTATCTGTTGTCACTTTTCCACACAGGCTCCCGTACATCAGCATGTGCGTCTTGTTTGGGGGGTTGTAACTAAAGTTTGACACATCTTCTAGGTTAAACAGTATTTTACCATCTCTAGGGATGAATAAATACATTTCTTCAGCAGCGTATGTCACGTTTAAACATTTCAAACACAGTCGCAGGAGACATCATAATTCTCTGTGTGTTTCCTGACCCAAACCTGCCTTTGGTTCAGTTGCTGTTTTTGCTGGTCATTTGTTTGGTTTAGTTCTTTCATCACTGTCACTATTTTTAAAAGCTACATTTCATCTAGCGTTAGGATGGCTGGCTCTCAAGCTTGCAGAGTAAGTAACTATCTTTTTATTTACTGTCTAATATTTGGTTAGATGAATAAATAAATCTGATAAAAAAAATTGGCATATTAAAAAAATATATATTAGTCACTAAAGGGCAGCAGCAAATTGATGTTTAAATCAAAATGTAACAAGTTGTTTTATGGACGCTGATCCTATTAACTTTGCGTAACACAAGCACCTACCATCACAAACTCTCCACTGACCAACTGTTAATAACCATTTCCCAGCACACAGAAATCCATTAATATTTTGGCTTGGTGTTTCAGTCGCTCCGGTCCACAGGTGTTCTGACTCCGTCGTTGTTTTCTACTCGGGCTCGGGTCCAGTTTCAGAGTTGCTCAGGCTCTTGTCTGTTTCTGTCCTCGGGCATAAATCTCCTCCCAAAGCTGCTGGATAAATAGTAGTAGAAGCCTACACACCTGATGTGATTTAGCAAACACTCAAATACTTTCTAACTCTTCCAGTTTGTTTTACTTTTTCATTAATCATTAATGTGAGGCCCCACAGCTTCTGAACTCTCTCTCTTTTTATCTGTGACTTTTAAAACTACTCAACACAAATCTGTTTCACCCAGCCTCTACTTTGCAATGACACCATGTCCCACCACACAAGCTGAGCGACATTTACCTGACTTTCCAGACCACAGGGGTGTTGTTTCACATGCTAATTTAAAGAAATTCAACAAAAGCTGTCAGGGTTTCTGGCTCAGTCTGGAGCAGATTGTTGCAGTCCACCGCTGTGAGAAGCAATCACTCAGGAATAACATGTAGCCGAGTGATATCAATTCAGTTTCAACTAGGAGCACAGACGCACTGGCTTTGTAAAGGCCCTGTAACATATTTCACACAGGCTTTCTAGAAGCAAAACAAACCCAAATCATATACGGTTGGTCTGAAACGATACAGGATCATCGCTCTTACAGGAATACGAGTTAGCTCTTGGACAAACTGCTGCCTGCTTGGTCATAGGTCCAGTCTCTCACCAGCTGCAGCTGGGTCTTACCAGACAAAGCGTATGTTTTCATAAACTGGTTCAAAAGTTTCAAGTATGAGAGCATGCGAGAGATTCAGTGAGGTCAAGGGTCATTGCCTGCTGAAGGACCGGTGCTGGATGTGTGACAGCGTGTCAAAGTGAAAATGGCCACGGTGTCATTAACTGTCTGTAACACAAACAATCCTACAGAGCAGCTTTGACCAGTGAGAGAAGGATCACGGGGTAGATCAGATCGAGAAAACCCTCTCTGAAAACGCAACCCTGGTTTAAAAATAACCAGTTTAATTAGTTTTCTGCTTTGTGTGTGTGTGTGAGTGAGGGCAGGATGGTGCTGCAGCGACGGAGTAATTAAGAGAAACTAAGTCTTTGATCTTAATGAGGTTCTTCTACTCTTGTCGGGGAGTGAGGGGATGCGAGTATGCGTGAAAGGGTATGTGTCTGTGCTCATGCCTCTTATAACAAGTCTCCCTGAATAACCCTCTCTGAAAAGAACTGAAAGTAAACTCCAGTCCCGCAGCGAACAGCGGGAACTTCGGTCTGCTCTCGTGACGTTTCGCCTTTTGGTCACAGGCAACATGTGACTTCTTTGATGAAACAGATTCAGGTCATTTTGAAGCAGAATGTCAGTTTTCTTCTGGGTTTCATGACTAATTGACTGGAAGATAATTGGAATGCTGAACAGTGGCAGCAGGAGTCACTCCATTCAGCGGTGAGATTGATCCACCTAAAACAACACCAACAAACATGGCCTGCAATCACTCTGGAGGGGGTGCTCCACTGAGAACATCATTACTGACTCTGTGTTGTTTGCTAAATCAAAGTAGCTCCACCAGCTTTGATAAAAGCGCCTGGTGCTGATCAGGGTGGGAGTTTGCCTTTGGGCTGGCCAGAAGCAAACCGTTCCGCGATAAACCAGTCGGTGCCTCTTTTTAAATTCTGGTCTGATTGGATTGAAACTAAAAGAGGACGAAATATGTAATTAAACCGAGGGACACATGACTTCAGATTTAGCGAATTCAGTCGTTCTGAATAAAGCATCACAGTCACTGTCTGCAGACTAGATGGCGGGTTCACTAGCAGAGTGTCAGCTGCAGTGTCACTCCACTCGATACGAGGCGTGTGCAGTTTTTATTCTGGGTGAAAAACAAGCCTCCAGACTTTGTTCTGTCAGACCGGAGATGGAATTATATTGTAACAATTGTAAAGGCTCATCTATGAAAAACAAAACAAAACCCCTTAAAAATACAAACAAGGGGCCAATCAGAGAGACAATAGAAGGCTTTCTGATGATTTTAGTCTTTATTTACACATCTGCATGATTCCCTTCCACCATTATGTCCAAAGCAAAACAAACAAACACAAAAGAAATAGCATGCTGACAAAAATATAACACATGTTCCATTTTTCTAAGAGCCCAACAGGGTGATTTCCCACAGGAGAGGCTGATTTGTAAGTGCCTGGATAACACCCTAAAATGGACAGTAATACCGACAAGGACACTGAGATAAGACGCATAATGTGGCGGACAGAGATACGAGACTTCCTCCAGTTCCTCGCTCCACATAAGCAGCGACAGCAGCCTCAACCACAGCAGTGTGTAAGTTAGAGAGAGGATAAGCAGAGAGTCCCACAGAGGGTGTGTTTGGTCACGCACACATTCCCATAGAGACACAGCAGCTAGGAGGCAGCCCTTCACCCTCGTCTGCCGCCTTTCTGCGTCAATGATCTACGGCTACGGCAGGAGAACGCTGCCCCGCCGGTGAGAGGGGCAGCCTTAGCGTCACCGGACTATGTTTCAGCTCATTTCGCTGCTGCCATGTTCGGGTTAATTCCAGTCACTGTGAAGCTGCCAGCGATATGTGATGCTGTGTTAACAGAAACACACTGGACTGGGTTGAACTGGGAGTCAGTCAGAGCCGTGAGTAATCTACTCAAACTGTCTGGATACATTTAAGCAGCTGGTGCAGCCAATCAAAATCCAAACACCATGAAATTAGCTTTATACAGTTGTTACGGAGGTTGGGTACAATCTGACTAGTGACAACTTCATCTCTTAAAACGGGGACAACTGCACAATCTTTACCAGTAGCTCGAAATCACAAGCTGTAGATTACAAATGTGTATTTATGACCCTGGTGTGCATCATAAATTCAGTTCCCAGTGGCTTGGGGAACAAATGTAAGCACATTTTGGCAGGCTAGTGTTTAGCTGGCTAAATGTAAATGAACTGGTCCTACCACCCTGCCTGTGTGTTGTTGTTTGTTACAGTATTTGTTCCCTTCACTATCTCCTCACCCCGACCGGTCGAGGCAGATGGACACCCTCCCTGAGCCTGGTTCTGCTGGAGGTTCCCTCTGTTAAGATAAGTTTTACACCTCACAGCTCAAGTGGGATTTGTTGGGTTTCTTTTTTGATTCTTTAAAGTCTTTGTGATGAATGAAGTGAACTGTCAAGTGAAAAAACAATGTGTCCAGACAGGTTTAATAAACTGTGTTCACAACGACAGAAAACTCATCGAGAGACTCCTGCATAATACATAATAAGGCAGGTTTGAAGTAGTCACACACAAAGTGATTACTTGCAACATGCAAAGGTGTGACCGAGTGAACGAATGAATGTTTCTCCCTTCCTGACAGCTTGACCTTTTTTTCTGAGCACAGTCTGTTTTCTGTTTGTGGGATGGGATGATAGGCGTCTTAATCAAACCGGAGCATTCGTACGCCTCCAACAGCTTCAGACAGATTCTCATTACTGAGCTGGCATTTAGCATTTAGCCACTTTAACATTCAGTTCCACTCCTGTCTGCTGAGTCAGAGCACAATCTGTACTCTGCTACTTCAGAACGCACCCGGACACTCACAACAGGGAGGCAAACGCTGAATGAAACAGTAAGAGCTGACTGATAGGCGTAGCAGGAGGGGGAGGAGGGAATTAAGCACAGATGTAAAGACATACTGAAGGCTGCAAATCCACGGACCAGCTTGGTGATTCTGCTGTGATAAATGTTGTATTCTTTCCACATTCACGCATTCACGCAGCGACAAACAGGATCAACAAGTAGCCGGAAAGCATTTCATGTCCTGTCCTATATCCTAACTTGTCAAAGCGAAATAAAAACGCTGGGCACAGCTGAACTTCTTTGAATCAATGAGCTGTTGACAACCAATCAAACTCATGCTCCTCTTTGTACCCCCCCATCACTGTGATTTCGTTTCAAACAATGGTTTGTAGAGAATGGAAGAAAGCTGATTACAACCATTCAAAGCTGTCCTGTTCTCTGCTACTTTGATTTGAAAGGCGACTGGAATAAAATGATACGTGGAGTACAGCTGCATCAATCACTGAGGTCAATGTTAAAGGACAACTCAACCGTGATAGAACATTTTGATCATTTCCTCCTGATGTGGTGTTTGCAATTCAAAATATCCTCCCATGTCAGCAGCCGTCTCTCAAATTAATATTTTCAAATAAATACAGTTGTGTGTTTCTTTATAACAACAAAGTGTGATTATTTAATTACAGTAAATACATTTGTGAGAAAGCAATCTTGCCACCGTGTCCATTTAGTGTCCGCTCTCTGATGGACACATCTCGTAATTGTAGGTGATCATATTATCATTTTTTCTGAGCACTTTAAACGCCTCTTATTTGTGTTGGCTTTGCTAAAATTGTGCTGCAGTACAAAAAGGAAATTTAATTCTGCTTCAGCGAGGACCACACCTTGTTGGAAAGGTGTCTTCTGAGCAGCTGTTTCCAGAGTCATGAGTCTTGAGCCTCAGTCTGCTGGTAGTTTAACTTCGCCACATGCGGTTTACCTCAGTAAGTTCAAACCAACGTTCTCTAGATGTATCACTGGGATGTTTTTCACTCACATTCTTAATGTCTGCAATTTCTCCTGTGCTTGACCTTTTGGGATGAAAGCCTGAATAATTATAACCCACACAATCCACTGCTCGCTCTGATAATCAGTTTCCTCCTGCAAATCTCAACACTTGAGTCACTGCTAGAAGAGTTTCTCTCCACCGCACTATTAATGGAAACGCCTTCGTCTCTGAGGCGCAATAATTTGCAAACTCTAAAAGTGCCGTCTTCTTGTCAGGTAATGGGACTTTTAAATGACTACCGTATGCTACCTTTACTGCTCAACCTGCTGCTACTGCACACAGCATCAGGAGATTATGACATGTCACACTGCGAATCCTTATCTTTACGTTGCAGTAGGGATTATTTCCTGGGTGTTTTGGAGGCACCTGTGGGAGAGAAGGCTGACTTGGAGATTTCATAAATGCACGGCCCATTAAATTAAAAAAATACACGACACCATAGTATAATGTTTCTCCTGTGAGCACAACTTGGCTGCTTTAACGTTCAGTATTTCTTTGTAAGAATGTCAGATTTATTTCTTTTGTAGACACAGCACATAATTCAGAGACTGGTACAACTCATCCAACACTAGATTCCTGAGCCAAGAAATACTCTGCCATGGCAGAACGTCAGGTACCACAGGTGATACAGAGACTTCCTGTTAATTTCCACTGCAGCAACAGACATTCTCCTGCCAAACACATAAACCTACTTGTGCTGAAAAGACTAGTGGAGCCGTTTCAATTTAATTTTCATAATCTGCACAGGAGAATTTGTGTATTTATCAACTTCTCTGTGCACATGTGCATTCTCCTGTGCACTTCTGTGTGTGTTTCACAGAGGGATGCTTGACTCCCAATAGATTATTTTCCACTTGCAAGCTCTTATCTCACCACAAGTGCAGAGGTATTTTTGTTATTCTGTCTGTGCGTGTGCACACATGGATGAGTGTGTGGTGCAGGGAGAAACCAAGGCATGCATGTATTTGTGTGTGGGTGTCGCTGTGTGCGCGCTTTACAAAAGTCTGGTTTCTGGTTAGCAGAGGAGCACCTAAAAACTAATTTCCTGCAAAATTTCCTGCAACAAAGACCTCATGGCACATCAGCGCTCACAGCATCAGGGGAAGCGGTTCAAGTCACTGGCACAAATACAATCTTTCATCTGGTTCAGGAGCAGGCTTTTGAATTAGCTGCGTACGTGGCATGATTCGCTGTCGGGCTGGCAGGCGCGGAGCTCATGTTTTAGAAAGTAGGATGGGATTCACCCTGAGAGAAAGGAGATGACACGATCAATTACATCAGCAAAAAGCTTGCAGAAGGTGTTAAGATGAGCTTTTGTGAGTGCTGCACCTGGTTGAAGGCAGCCGAGCGAGGCTGTGCGGCTGTCAGCACCATGGACAGCGCCTCGCAACTACAGCTCTGATTACTCTTACATGTCTTATGTTTTATATGTTACTGACCACTGAACTCCATAATAATAATTAAACATCTTCTTGCTAGACCCTGGTTGGTTCAGACCTGCCCCTCCAGTAATTTGTGTCTCCGAGGGCTGTTAGGAGGAATCTAATAATCGCAGCATGAGTTGAACCTGACTGAAACTGGGTCCAGCTATGATCAGTCAAGTTAGCTCCCTCCTTCCTTGTAAAAATGAATGACCTGAAATTGTTACTAGAATCTTAATAGAAGACGACATTATAAAGTAAATATAGTGGTACTGAAGGCTGAACTTCGCTCTCTACTCTCCAGCTGAATTGCCTCATAAATGTCCATAAAGGCTTGCAGGACATTTTGAAGACAAAATAAACAAGTTAATTTCACATTCACAGTTTTACTAATGTACAAAAATGTATAATTATAGTTTTTGTCTTTCCTAATTATATAAGGGTTTAGACTAGATTTTTAAAAATTTGATTTTACTCTATTGTTTATATTTATGTTGCATGAGTATGGCTAAACACTGTTTTTCCGTTTCTTTATTCGACGCATTAGTAAAGCAATCTACTGTGCAGGATGGAGATGACACAGGACCCAGTCCTCCAGTCTATTCTGGAGTTTCCAGTTGCAGGAAACTCTACAGAATAACTGACTAACAAATATAACTACAGAAAAGCTTGCAAATGTGCACAATAGGATGTAAATGACTACAAAAAGATGCAAAATGACAACAAGGCGACACAAACTGATGACAAAGACTCTCAAAACAAATCTCCAAATAAAAACAGCTACAAACAAGAGAGAGAAATTGACTACAAAGAGATGCAAATGACTGCAAAGACACTCAAAGCAACTGCAAAAGACAAGCAATCAGAAAAGGATGCAAAACAGCTTGTGACACTAAAAGAACACAAAGGTGCTCACAAAATATTCAAAGAGATACAAAAAGACTCCAACTGACCCGGAAGTGAGAGGGTCTTGGTGGCTACTTGGGAGGCTTCTCCTGCTCAAGGACCCTCTGTGTCACAATCTGTGCTTTGCTCACTACTCTGCCTTTGCATTAGTCTCTGAGAAACCTTGCTTCACAGTCACGCCGAGACAAAGAGAAACTGAGAGGGCTGAGAGCTTAGTCGGTGTTGAGAAAGGTAGAAAGTGAGACAAAAGACAGAGGCAAGCAGAAAGAGCGATAACGAGGAGAGGCAGAGCAGAATATTTCACACCTCACATAATGTTTCATTCTTACTGTCAGATTCCTGGTTTTCAGATTCCACCCAGGGCAGACAGATTGACAGTCTATTTTTCATCAGCCGTGCTTTTCCTCCCCAGCTCCCGCAACTGTAAACCTCTCTCTAAATGAGTGCCATAAATCCTCCACAAATCCACATATATATCTGCCACATTTCTGGAGACAGCTGATTATTCCTGCCGCCGTTAATGTGTGTGTTCGCAGCAGCGGCGTATTAATCTAAGTAACATAATCAAATCAGTAAGTTCATCATTGCTTTGTGGGCGCTTGTCACAGCTAAGAACAACAGGTCATTTGGAATATAAAATAAATGTTTAGACGAATATTTGGATGCATATTTGCATTTGCAAGCAAGAGATGGGAGTTCAAATGGAGAATAGAGTCCAGAGTGGGTGAGGATAAGAGGCCGTGTCCGCGAGCAACGACCACCCACGTACCGAAAAGGAACAGGTGAGCAGAGTGCAAAACAGTCCTGCACAGAAGGACGGTCGGTCCAGAGAGTCCATTTCTCCACACGATAACGGTTTGTCTGAGAGAGAAAAACACAACAAATAACAAGACTGCAGTGGTTAGAACCGATGGATCAAGGAGGGACTCGGTAGATGTGTGATATCCAAACTAAAAACAGCAGTGAGGCAGAAAAAGGTGAAACTGAACCACACACACGTTTTTTAAGGACAAGGGTGAAATCATTGAATCAATAATAACCAGCACAACTAGAGCAACAGTATGACGTGAAGCAAGGTTAAGACAAAAATAAAAACTGGAGCAGGATGTAAAGTTACAGAGAACGAAATTCAAAAGAAACTATTTGTCACGTTTTATTCATTCTGTGTTTTTTTCTTCTAGACTTAAATCGGAGTTACAGAAATCCATCCCAGACATCATAAATAGCAAAGAGGTTGATTATCATGATGAGCTGTCTCGCTAGTCTGACCTCTGAACCTTACTTCACCCTTCACTCCACATGTCCCCTGAGTCTTAATTAAAAGACTAAACTGTCTATATTTAATGTGGCCTAGATTTCTAACTGGGTTAATTTTGTGTGAATCATGATGACGAGGAAATTCAGGGTTATAAAAGACAGATTTCTTCTCATATACCGGAATCAAGCTGTTAGTTAAATATTCCAGACAGTTTAACTGATACGACTGCTAATACAGTCTGCCAATGCTAGCGCTTCTATATATGAAGGGTAGATGTCTCATAAATCTCCCTAACAGGGAGCGACGATTAAGAACATGTTGCCCTTTCTCACATATTTTATCCTCTGCTTTACTGAAGAGGATAAACAGCTAGAAAGCGATTTTCCATCTGTCTTTCACTTTTACCATCTGCCTTTGCAGGCATGAGTTTGGTTTGCGGAGGAAAAACCATCAGTCTTTTCTTGATTTGCATCATAAAACCATTCAGCAAATCTCTGGTTGAATTTCAACCTGTGGCTCATTCTGTGAAGCGTCCAGTAGAGGCTGCCAATCGTCCTGCGCATGTTTGCTTTTGTTTACGGTAAATATTCTGAGTAGGTAGCCAACATCAGACCAGTTGTGGGTGAATCTTGGTGCACACATCTCCATTTTGGCATCTGGGAAGTAAACGGGAGCCAGCTTTGGGCCGTATATGGCTGCTAGATTTGGCTGGCGTGTAATGTGCTATATAGTGGTGCTGGGCTGAGATACAGCTCCAATTAGCAGCTCTTAGACTTTTGTCACACATTTGGAAGAAGTCCAACAATCCTGGGGCGATTCAGGCGTGTAACTCGTTTGGCGTCTGGCGACCTGCGGTGCTGCTGTGCTGCAGGGCATTTCTGGCTACGTGGCTCTACACCTGTAGGGAGAAGCCAAAAGCTGAATTGCATTTGTATTTACATTCGTCTGTGACGTTTTTTTGTCAGCAGCTAATCCAGAGTAATAAGTTGATGAAAGGTGATCTCAGGAGCAATATAGCTACAAATATTTCCTTTAGTTTAGAATTTTTGCTCCCTCTCATAATTAGACATCTTTTAAATGTGTATTTATCTTATTTTGTTGTTCTCACAGAAACCTAATTATCTTAAATCACAATCATTTATGTCATTTATAAATCATAAATCACATTATCTTGGTAAATTCACCAACAGCAGGAAGGCGGTCGACTATAAATTCAAGACTTGGGACCTCAGTCTATATTTGAGCCTTTTTACTAATGTCTCCATTTAAAAGTCACTTTAATATTATTTTCCTTCTGAAAGAGGAGACAGCAGTAATTGTGATATCAGTTGGACTTTAACATGGTACCATTTTAAAGGTCAGCCCATCCTGTCTAACACCTTTGTTTCATGACAAACTGTAATTGGACTAAAAATCACATTTTCTGACACTGCTGCAGACGCAAGCGGTGGCATTTCTTTCTGACCGCTTCATGATTAAGCTGTGTGGGCCTGCTCGCATTTAGTTGAGAAATCTTCAGCGATTCCAAACAAAAACAGTGACCCACAGTATCACGGTCCATAAAAACCTCTCATTTCATGACTGTAAATCAGAAGGATGTTACGCACTAAAGACCAATTCGAGTTTTATTTACTGTGTGAATTCTCGTTGAACCTCAACATGTGAAAGTTGACCCAGTCTGGTTGGGGAGTCGCATCTATCGTAACTGTCTACAGTAGCTCTATCTTGAAAAACGTGGCAGGTAATTCATAATGTGTTTGTCATGTTGCGTGGCAGTGAAGTGTAGACAAGTATTCGAGCGACGGGGAGGTCTCGCTACTACAGACAGTCTGATCTAGTCACCAGCGACTGGGCTGGTTAGTATGGAGATTGAGTGCAGGAGGTTAAGTGGGGAGAAGACTTTTCCTTTCAGGGGAGAAAACGTCGCGTCTGCTCTGGCTTCTAACCGTGTGAAATATTAACAAGGCTGGGGACAGCACAGCAGCTGCACAGCCTCGGCCTGCGTATCACCACGACACTGTAAGAAGAGATTTGTTCTAAGAAGTGAGAGTGAAGGGACAGCAGAGGGCAGCTGGTAATTTCAGAAAGGAACAAATTCAGATAAAGGACGTCTGTGAATACGACTCGTGGCTGTTTTATCCAACAGAATTCCTGTTAATCACGTTAATCAATCAGCCGTTTGCGACAGATCATGTTTTAAAGCAACCTCCTGAGCTCAGCTGCATGAGTCAGTGTGAGCTCAGCGGTAAAATTAACTCCTACATGATGCAACAGTCCTGCAACCGAGACGCCATAAAAAAATTATGCAGGAATTTAAAAAAAATGCGGCTTTTCTATTTTTAATCATTTTCCAAAATTATATGTTGGTTGTATTAGACACCGACTCATTCCTCGTGTATCACAAAGCCTGCCCTGGAGAAGTTACAGTCATGCTCATGTCAGCAAAACTGTAGAAGCGAGCACAAAAACAGATCCAGATTTGTCCTACAAAAAGATTATTTGACAGATTATTTGACGCCTGTTTATTGGAGAATAGGCCGAGAGAGAGAGGTGGAGTTATGGGAGAGTGGATATGAAATGCAACAAGGGATGCAAATTGGATTTCAGGCTGACAAATTTCAAGTTCAACTTGTATGTAGGGACTTTTCTCTCTTTCTTGACTTCACCAGTCAAGTTGCAACAATGCATATAACCACTTAAATATCTAATTTAGCCCGCGGAGGAAGCCCAGGCGTCGGCATGGAGGGAGCTTTGACTTGAGAGCAGACAGGGGCCAAATGAGGCAGGCTGATTACTATTCTGAAACGTGGCAGAGCGGAAGACAAGGACAGCGCCGAAAGAAAATCCATACACTGACAAAAGAGAAAGAAGTGAAGGCTGCGAGTGTGTGCGTGATGGGGAGAAGGTACAGGGAGAGGCACAGGCCACAATTATTAGAGATTCACTCTCATACTCTCTCTCTCTCTCAGCGCGTCACGCACGCACACAGATATTGTCACAAAGCCATTCCGTCTTTTCAAAGATGATTTAAAAAGAGATTAAAAGAGAGCCAGATTTCACTATGGTCCCCGGTTGCTATGACAATACTAAACCAAGGCTCTCCCTCTCTTTTTGTGTGTCTCTTCGTCTCGTACTATCTGCTATGTGCTGTTCAAGGTCACCTTTCAACTTCAACGGGGCTTTTGAAGGTTAAGAGTCAGTCAGAGGGTTTAGCTCAGGGTAAAGGTTGGAAGGTGGCGTAATGCAAACTGCCAGTGAGTGTCCTCCCACAAGTAAAAACGTGTTTGTATGTGAGAGAGAGGGGATCTTGTTATCTCGGCTCCCTTGGCTGCTTTGTTTTTGTTTTCATGAGGTGACAGAGTGAGCCTGAATGAATCAGACTGGTGTGATCTCACGTCGGGGGGCTTCCTCATCCCATCGCTGTTGCTGCAAACCTTCTGAGGGGAAGGGATGTCAGTTGATTCCCAGCGCAGCCTGCTGGTCTTTCACAGGGCCACTCATCGAGACAGAAAACCATCATCGCTCACGAATGTTCAATGAGCTCATCATATAAACTAACCAGCCACAACGATAAACTGGTCGACACCAATGTGTTCTGGAAGTTGTTCTGGTTTGGGATGCACCCTGTCAAATTTAAATCTACACATTCTTCAGCATTTTTCTCTTGAGATTTTGGAGTGGTTCCTGTATAATAAGTTCTCAAAACTAAACTGAAACTGCCTGCTTGGCTGAGAGTGAACTGACCCTTCAAAGGATTTATATGAACTTCAGATTTGTTTGAGTCCATGAGACACATTGAAACAAAGATAAAAACATAAAAAAAGTTGGTGGATCAATTATTTTTTTTCTTTTAGTGATGTTTGGCTGATGAGATATCAGCTTGCTGACATTTAAACCTTCAGTGGGTCATATAGTTTTCTGCACTTGAATCGTATCATTGCTCAGCTTGGGTTTAGAGGAATATTGGCTTATTGTCCACACTTTAAAGATAGTTTCAGACCATAAAAAATAAGATTAGACCGAACTGCTTCCTCCAAACACCGAGGGCATCCTCTGAAAGCAACACAATCATTTATCCTTCCAAAAGAATCAGGAGCTGAATTTAGACTTCAGAGGCTTCAGGGCAGAAAAGAACAATGGGCTGAAGGAAACATAGGAGAGAGGAAGATAAACAGGGCATTAGGTAGGAAGACGAGGAGGAACGAGACGAGGACGACCGAAGTGTGAAGAAGAAGGTGTGAACATACAATGAAAGCACAGAGCTTGTATACAGACACTGACCTTTTACAGCCATTTGAACTTTGTTTTTTCCGCCAAAGGAAACCAAGCAAGTCTGTGGAAAATCAAGATGTTATTTAAAGTTAGAAAATTAATTTTAGATCAATCCCTCGATGAAGGACACTGAAAGCTCGCAGGTAAATTGCACAGCGCTGAAAACAACGTTGTTTATCTTACCTCTGAATCTACTTTATCCTGGGATTTTAAGTTCAGACGAAGTTTAAACAGTTGAGCGTAACAGTTAGTTTTGACCCAATTTCCTTCAAACAACGATGCTCAAAGCAAAACCCTTAAAAAGTACTAACACACGAACTGTAGACACAAGACAAAACACTATGTCCTCATTAAAGGTGCTCGTCCTAAAAACTGTGATAATACCTCTGCACACGTTTTGTTCAGATGGGCACAAACCCCCTGCAGAGCCCCCCCCAAAAAACAACTCTTTGCTGGAACAGTCTGTATCCCATTAACCTTGACTAAAATGTGCTTCAGCTGCATGACTGAGAATCAAAATATTCATCTTTACGCTCATTTATTATTGCGCTCCTAACATTTACAGTGTGCCAATATAAAATCATGGAGTTTGTTGACCGAACTCTTTGTTAACATGAAGCCGAATGCGCCGCGATGAGGTCAAGAACGATTTACGTCTCACGTGGAAGTTCAAAAGGTCAAGAACGCCACAAGTGTAAACAAAGTGTTTACGTCCTGCCCCCTGGGGTCAAGCGAAACAAATTTCCATCACTGCCATTTCTGGAATGTCCTGTTTGACAGTTGAAGTTGAAGCCTTGGTACATTTACAGGTTTACAGCCTAAAGCCCAACACATCCTGCATTCAGAACAAATTAATGCAATTTACCCAACTGGGTAGATCAAAATCTTTTCCTCAGATGTGATGCCTCACCAGCTGAGTTTGACACAGCTTTCAGGTGCAGTATCTTGATGCAACTATTAGGACTTTATGAAGTTAGTCTGCAGTCAAAGGTCACACTTTGAAAAGACAGCTACAGCATTTATCCGACTGATGATGAGTCTTGAACTCAGCTGGGTTTGATGACAGCTTCACTCAGTCAGTGACTTTCTTCACTTCACAAACTGCGACTCCATAAGTTAGAGACCCTGCAGCACAACAATCTACAGACATTCATGTTCTTACTTTGAACGCATCCTCATGGTTTAGTGACCCGAAACACTGGTTCACTTTCTGACAATATGGCTGTTCACATTTAGAGAGAAAGTGGAAGAAGCCTGTCAGAACACGATTATGAAGTATTAAGAAAACACATCTGACCAAAAAATAAGGCTTCTGTTCCTGTAAATCCAATGTCACAACTCTATCAACACAGCTAAGAACAGGTACCAAAGGGTGATGGGTCTTTTAAATTTATCAGCAAACCCTGCACAGAACAAGCAAACAAGGTCAAAATGGAAATAAAAGAAACCAAAGATGAGTTCGAACAACTCGAGCTCACAAAATAGGAAGAAAGACTGGAAACAAGTCGTCAGAGTCCGAGCTGTTAACAGACCGGTGTGGGGTGTAGGTGTGCAGCTGAGTTGCAGGGGGATTCTTCTTCTTGATGTCGGGCCATGTTATTCACTGCTTGCTTTAAGCGTTGTTGCTTTCGCTGGTATGTGTTGCTCAAAATGCTCAGAGCACGAGAGACCTTGGTTCCGATCAGTGTAAATCTCCCCAGTGCTGTCGCATTTATTTTAGCAGCCTAGCAGATAGAGATCACTTCTGCTGACTGCTCAATAATAGATAACTATTCACACACACGAACAAACCCAGATTCACAGTTTCCTGCAACGAGTTCTCATAAAAACGTTTTAAAAAAGACGAAGAAGCTGGTGTAATGAAAGAACAGGGTCCAAAAAGCAAAACAGAACGGACAGAGTTGGGGAAGGAGAGGGAAGACAGATTTTCGATGCTGAGGTTGTGTGGAGATGACTCACTGTGTAACGAACACACGCCCTGGCGCAGGATCTGGGATTTTCTCTTCTCTCTCTCTAACCTCCTTCTGTCACTCACTCTTTGGTGATGAATTCCCGCCACCACACCCAGTGTTGCGCTGCTCACCAACGAGCCCGTTACTCCTGAAAGTAATGAACCCTCAAAGCGGAGGCACACGCACGGCCTCATCTATAAGATATTAGCTCAGTTTACCGCGTCTGCTTCTTCTTTAAACTGTGAGATGACTGTGAGGTTTCAACTACATGTCATCAGTGATTTCCGCCTTTTTGGGAGCGTTCTGGAGCTGAAACAGTGGGCAGAAAACATAACCAAGCACTATTTTGAAGAGTAAAATCAATTTTTTAAACACAACATCCCGCTTTTAGCTCCTGAAATGAATGATTTCTGTTTTTTCTGTTTGTCCAAGACAAACTCAATACTGGCTTTGAATTTTATACTGTGCATCGGACAAAACAAGACATTTTGGGATGGAAACAAGATAAGATATGACTTGGTTTAGGCAGCCTCACCTCACCTTTTATAAGTCAACTTTGACCTTCACAATGTAAATTGCGTCACTGCTTGTTTTATGGGTGAAATTTCAACAGTTTCAATTTCAAGCAAATTGCTGTTTTAGTACATGTGTAAAAGACTAAATACTAATCTTTATACAAAAATCACTTGTATATTTTTTACTGATTAAGGCTCAGTTCATTTACTGTGCAACTCCTTGTAACTTACATAATGAGATACACAAAACTGTACAGGACAGCCCAGATGACTCTTGCATCTCATTACCCATGTCTGTTAACACTTTAACTGTATAATAACACATGCATAAGCAATACAATAACTTTTTGCATCTCATTACGCATGTAATAACACATTTATAATGTCGGAACCTGCTTTGTACTTTTGTGCGTCACCGTATCATAACAAAGACAAATTAAAACATTCATGAGAATCAGTGTTGAGCGTTTCATCCTGTCAGACCTGAGCAGCAACAGTTGATATGAAGTTCTGAAGGAACATATCAGCTTGTTTACTCTTCTCTAAAGACAACACATTTTACTCGTAGGCCACAGTTCATCATAATCAGTTTTTATTCTCTGTCACTTAGCTGCAGTTAACACACTTATGTCAATTACACTCACTGTATATTAATGGCACTCATTAGCAATTGGCAGTAGTTCCTGTCCCGTTAATCTGTTTGGTATGAACTGATGGGGCTCTTACTGCTCTGAATGATGCAGTGCCGCAGACACCACAGGCTGACAGGTAATGGGTTTCTTTTATTAGTGAATGTGTCTTTGTGGAAAAAGATTTAATTTATCGTCACTCGTGGATTTGTTTTAGCTTTTGTAGTTTAACTGTGTTAAATTCCTCTAATGTGTTTCATTATCCAGCGTCAGCCTCACAGCTTTTACACTTCAGCACATTCACAGTTGTGAAGTGTAGTAGTCAAAATGGATGATTTGTTTAGTCTGCTGGCCTAAAAGAGCCACTCAACACAGAGTTAGTTTTGTTTTCCACTATGCAGACTTCTTCTAGGTTCAAGTTCTTTAAATTCTTAGAACAACCAACATCAGTTCAACAAGACACTTCTTAGTTTGTTGCTATTTTAATTTGTATTTAAACCCACATTTGCTGATGCTCCAACCACAAATGATCCGTGAGAAACTTAGACTTATTTGTGCCCATAGGGATGAACTGTTTTCTGTCTGTGTGTTGGCCCTGTGATGGTGTAGCGACCTGCCTACGGTGTAGTGGGCCTCTCGCCAAAGGACTGTTGTAATTGGCCACAGCAGCCGTGACCTTTAACGGGCAAGCAGTTAGGATAACGTACAGAAAGACTGATGTATTATAAATGAAAGCATCTAAACCTCTCACTTGTTCTTCAACCATGAATTCTGTCCATTGATTATAGAAACAGATCAGTTTGACTGATTTGTCTTCTTTATTGACAAACATTGTGCATTGTAAATGTAAGAGTCAGAAAGTTAACGGCTACAAACTCACATGTACAAACATTTTACTGTACACTGAACAGCACACACACACACACACACACACACACTATGTCACACACACGCACACAAAAATGCACAGGCGTGCGCACGCTCCCATTATATTACAGTGGTATAATACATTACAGTGGGATGCTCCGACTACACGAGCAGTAACACCTATAACAGTATTGTAGTTAAACAGAGAAAGGCAGACTTCAACTGATGGTTGTTTTTTTTGTTTGTTTTTAGACAAATTGTAGAGTACATACCCAAAGTATGGCAAGCAATAAGAAAGGAAGTAAACTAAAAAGAAAAATCCCTTTCATTTAAAACATGATGCAAGAGTCCACAGCCATGTTTTCAGCTCACGCAGATGTTGCACACTAACGTTTAGTTCGGTTTTTCAGGTACAGGGCACCTTGATTAATCCGCCGATGCACTGAATCACTGATGGACACTTCCGTCAGTATCTGCAAAGCTAGAAAAACTATTGGTTGCTTCTAGATGCTATGGGAAAGGCGGCAGCTGTTTTTCTTTATGCACAAACAACTGGTTGTGGGTCGGCTCAGAAAGCCAAAGGTTAAATGTAAGCACTTCCTGTTAGGCTTCCGCCTCATGTCCTGACTCTTCCTACTCATCTCGCTCCTTCCAACGTCTGTGACTATGTGGGATGAGAACATGATTGTTCACATAATTATTTGCTAGCGGTACGATGACAGAAGCTGTTGCAGCACAGTGTGATGGGTGCATGAATGTCTGCACCAGCTTTCATCACAATCCATTCAGTAGCTAGAGAAAAGACACACAACCATTAGCCTCACAGTAGTGCCTAAAAAAAAAGTGGCGACTCCCAAAGTTAAGTAAATAAGCTATACACGTCTAGGCACCATGAATCACCGTTTACATTGTCACAGAAATCCACTCAGTAATTTGAGAAATGTTTTAACACAAGCAAGCAGTTAAAGAGGAAATAAATAAATACACATCAAAAAACAAACAAGAATGAGAAACCCTTTTTCTGAGTGCGTCTGCCGTCAGACTGTTTAGTTCAGGTTGGTTTCATAAAAACCGTGGAGCACAGGTTGGCAGCTAAAACGAGATTCCTACATGTTCAGTTACTTTCACAGGTTTTGGATTTGGTGCTCTGAAAACCCACACCAAAACACTGCGGGGCTTTTGTGTAAAGTCATAGTTGCCAGTACATCCGTAAGAGGTGGAAGTTATAAAAGGTTTCTGAGAAGAGGGCATCTAAAATAGAAAGACGCAGCCTGACGCGCTTGCCTCTTAGTCAAAGGAGACAGAGGATATGCTCACTGGAAGCGGAGTGAGTTGTACAGAGAGGCTGTGGGCATTAGTTGTAGAAAGAGGACAGCCGGGTTCAGCGGGGGGAGAGAGAGAGAGAGAGAGAGAGAGAGAAAGAGAGGCAGACAAAGAGTAATCTCTCCACACCCAGCCTCATTTTTATTCAAACATGAGAGTCAAGCCTTGCCTCCCGTGCCCTCCGTTATGCTTCCCTTCTCCTTCTGCCCTTTAATTACCTATTCCCTTTCACATTTTCTTCTCTTCATAGCTTGCCTCGTCTCATGTGCAGCTTCCTCTACAGTATCAATTGCGCCAGAGCAACAGGAGCAGAGCCTTCCAGAAAATAAATAAACTGACCTTGGAACACAGGAAGAGCTTATAAAGACTCACTTTTAAGTTAAGTTGCGTATTAATTCCTTCATATGTGCAAGTGACTTTTATTTCAGCATTTTTCCAGTGTGAGGGGACTTTTCTGTCTGGACTAGCAACTAGTGATGTCCTGTTCCAACATCATAGTCAAATATCTATTTAAAAATGACGTCAAACTCCCCATGTCAAGTAAAAAAAAAGGATAGAAATCACAAGGTTAACACCATCATCTCCTTGAACTACAGCTGTTATTGTGGAAAAGTTGTATCCTGAACAAAGGTTTTGCAAGTGCTGTGCGTGTCTGTCTTGGAGGAGCTGGATTTAGGCTGGATTAAACCTTTAATAAGCACTTGATAAAAACCAACATCAAAAGCTCTTTTCTCCATGAACTCTTAAAGCACTTTATCTTGGATTAATGCTTTTATATAATGCATAATTTACCAATAAAAGATCTAATTTTACGCATTAATGTGGAGAAAGCCCCCCTCCACTGGGAGATACCCTCCATTTGTGCTTGAATCACGTCACAGTATAAATACAAGACGAGCTGTGGATCATTTATGCCTTTCACAAACACTATTACAGTAACATGCCTGAGAGCTCACGTGGAAACATGTTAAATACCAGAAAAATAACAATGTGCAGCAAACAGTAGACACAGCACACTTAGCCAGAGATGTTACATAACATATTGGGATGCCTGCCTGTGTTCATCGCTTTCATTTCTTCTACATATTTTTCTTTTTAGGTGGCATTGAATATGAGCTTTTAGGCACACTAGTCGTCTCACTCTTTATTAAACCCTCGAGCCAGCGCTGAAACTGTTTTTCCAGAATAATCTATTTACAAAGAATTATGCTTCTGAACCACTGACACGTTCCCAGCTGATCTCAATACTTCCTGATAAAATGTTCAATAAACTATTGTTGCCAGGCAACAAATGCAATTCTGGCCGCACCGACGGAGCAGAGTTTCGTGGAAAAGGTGGGAACTGAAAATAGTTTCCTCTCAGTGTCACAAGGTTCATAAATAAAAGACTTTGGGGCTTCCCAGCAGTGAAGAGCAGCGGCGTGACGCCATCAGACATCATCGGAGTCCCACAGATATAAAAAGTGTTGAAAGCAAACAATGTCAACCTCTGTCACTGCGAGAACGCCTCGCAGCAGATGACAAATAAAAACGGCAACATCCAATCAATGCCGCTGTACTGACTGATAATCCTCGAGATGTGGGTGCACACGCATGACCAGAGGTTTGGGCTGAAGGGATCCTGCTGTTGTTTCACAGCTGATAATCTGCTCGACGCTTGGACCAAACAAATCTCGGTGTTTGTACGCCAGCGTGCTTTGGCGTGACATCAGGCCTTCTTGACATATTCTCCTTCTCGCCTCCCACCTTTTTGCTTCTTTATCTTTTCTTCTGTGACATCAAACCTAAATGTGTGTTGCGTAAGGTCCGACACCGGAAAGGTTGCGTCCCACAGATGAGACCGCAGATAGGCCCCCTCGTCTGCAGGCTCACACAACAGTATTAATCACGATGTCAAGTGGGAAAGGCGACCGTCAAAACACGGGGCCGACGACGATGACGCGTCGACCAGCCAATGAATAAAAAAGTGAATAAATACACAAGACGCTGCCCGGCGGCCTGCTGTAGGGTGAGGATTACCATCTGGACGGCAGCCACGGTTCTGACAAACAAATGAAATTCGTTTCATGGGTGGACAGAACACGAGCGCTGGATTTGTGGTTTGCTCAGCCGTTGTGCTGCTGCTGACTGGCAGTCTGCTTTAAGGTTCGCAGCCAAATCACAGGAACATTGGATGAGAATACCTTTTCTTTCTTTTGAGACTTTCTGGCCACCACGGTGCATCTCAGCAGCTGATTCAATAGCCACAGTCTATTAGGCTTCCTCTTCCACTTCCAAGCATGTTGTTGCCTGGCTTTGTTGCTCGGGGAGAGATGCGTTACACTGCCCTCTTATACGACTCTTTGATCGCAGTTTGAATGAAATAACGTAAGCAGGACTCTGCGTCGACTTTGTTTTCATGGCTGCGTGGACAATACAAAAAATAAGAAATTCTTCCCCCCCATTTTTGTCCAAAGAACTTCAGTTAGTTTCAACGATGAGTCAGGCAGAGGTAAGCACATCCCAAAATACTCCAGTGACAATTGTCCAAGTGAAAGCAAATCAACAAACAGGAAACAAACCTCCTGTAATATGTACAAACTCTTCAATATGAAGACAGATTCAAAAACGTCCCATTTAACTGTTGTCTGGAATCAAATGGTAGCAATCTTTACCAACACACCGGTCACAGGCTACTGAGAGAACAACTGCTGTGGGTCTAATTCTGTGGCACTGTTCTGCAGCTCGTCCCTCAGAGTTCTGGTCCAGTTTGTGTCCATTCATATAAATGTGTGACACTTTCCCCTTCACAGTTGTGCATCTGTATCATTTGCACAAAATGTGTTTGAAGGGATCAGTCTGTGGATTTCAACAAGGGAAACATGATTTTTTTAAAAGACGGGGGACATTAAACGCCTCAGGATCTGACACTAGTTTTGCATCAGTCACGGCTTCGTTTAAATTTATTTTAGATGAATATTTTTACAAGTTGAAAAACATCTAAAGTGGTTCCAAAAAGGCTGGAAAGTGTGATGACGACGATGATAGTATAGCCTGCTCATGCGCAGACTCCACTACTACCAACTATTTTCAACTGTGTCACTGCATAGCTACACAGATTCGGTAGGAGACTGGTCATCGACGTGGTGCCTCATTGACTGAACACTGGTGAGGATTTTCTTCTGGTGTCCGGCTAGAGACACTCCAATCCTCTGAAGATCCCTGGGAAAACAGAGCGGGACGCATGTATGAAGCTGCATCATTATCACAAATATCACACCAGCATGTCCACGATTAAACACTGCTATGCATAGGATTTACCACCAATAAATCTCTACTCGGAGGGTGTTGGCATTAGCTCAGCATATAGTGCAAATGAGTGGTGGCAGATTTAAATTAAAAAACTAAATCTTTCAGCTTCTCAATGGTGTCGTTTGAGGAAGGAACAAAGCTTGTGGCATATAAAGGAGCAGTGACCTACTGTTTTATTTCACCGAAATGACCAACTATTCAGCACATTAGGAGTGACATGAAATGCAGCACAGCATGCTAGTAGTTATTGACACTGTGAAGAAACTGACGCATCAGACATATAAAAACATGCAAACGTTGGGAGTCGCAGTGTAACTTAGGATTAATAGCTCACATGCCTCGATACAGTACATTTGTCGCAAAAATTCCAATGCGAGCTTCTATTATTCCTACTCTGCATGAAATCGAACAGTTCCCCAGCTTGCGTCTGCAGCGTGTTGTCTCCATCCCAACTGCTCAGGAGCAGTGGGCAGAGAGCAGGGATGAGTCTGAGGCTGGTACCTCGGTCAAAGTTAACGACAGGAAGCCTGTGGTGACCTGTGACCTGACTGTAAAGATGACGGCTCGTCCAGCAGCAGCTGGATGAACACAGACAGTAATTTCAGCCTTTAGCCAGGAGCTGTATTTGCTTCCTTACAGGCTTGATTAGAAATCAAGACACATTTTTCTCCCAAGGACAGATGGTTTATTTAACAGTAAAGGAAACTGGTTCATAATTCATATTCCCCATAAGAAAGGAATTATGGGAAATATGATCCAAGCTTTCAGGCGCACCAACACTGCTGATACCACAGAAGAACAGTGTCCTTATTTGTTTACATTAAATAGTTTTTTGTTTTGACAGTTCTATATTAACATTCAAAGATGACAAGCATTTAAAATCATTTTATAAAGAGGAAAGCTGTAAAGAAGCCAGAAGAAAATATTCAGAGATACAGACAGGCGTGCACATGGACCAGCAGCCAACAAACCAGCTGCCATGCCGGCCGTCCAACTAACAAGACGCAGACTTGGCAGGTGAGCCGCGTGAGACGCAGACAGGAAGAGGCAGACAGGGAAAAAAGAAACCGAGAAGCTGTTAACTGGGAAGACTTACTCAGCTGTGATTTGTGTGACAAGCGGCAAAGAGGTGAAACCGGAGCCCAGGAACGAGTCTCGATACTGGGTCATCTTCAGAGCAGCCAGCCAGTCTTCCACCGAGCTCACCCTGCTCAGGTCTGGAGCTCCGCGGTCCAGCAGGGGATGATGGGAAGGACTGCAGCGAGACGACACAAGCGCATATCGGAGAGTTAGGAAAAAAAAAACCAACGGTAACTTATCTGACACAGAGGGATGGGGACGGAGAGCGCTGCTATCCTCACCCAGGGGCCACGTTGTTGATGCCGGCTTTCAGAGAGGCAGGATTGCGTATCATTTTGTCCAACATGCTGACAATATCAGAGAACTTTGGCCGAGTGTTCCTGTCTTTCTGCCAACAGTCCAGCATCAGCTGGTGCAGTACTACTGGGCAGTCCATGGGAGCTGGCAGCCTGAAGTCTTGTTCTATAGCATTTATCACCTGGGACAGAGGAAAATGAAAAAGACAAGTGGAGACAAATAGCTATGAGATCAGCTTTAGATTCTCACTGCAACTCAAACCAATTCAAAATGAGTAGGTGAGTTATTGTTTCTAGAGTATCTTGGGAA
Source organism: Macropodus opercularis (assembly GCA_030770545.1). Taxonomy (NCBI): domain Eukaryota; kingdom Metazoa; phylum Chordata; class Actinopteri; order Anabantiformes; family Osphronemidae; genus Macropodus; species Macropodus opercularis. Next base: position 8,686,925 of record CM061092.1, read on the forward strand.
CCAGATTTGAGAGCAACCCTTGATTCAGCTGTCAGGAGCCGTTTCCCTCCATCGTCGGCGGTGTTGGACCAGGATGCAGCTAAAGATGGAGACACCCGTTAACGCCAACCACTGGAGCTTCATCCAGTCGTTTTTGTAAGGTCTTTGCATTGCATAGAAATGACTGCTTTGCTACTGTAGCTTGTTGAAGTTACATTTGATTAAAGCCATGATTCACAGCTTAAGCAACCCTTAACATTCATTTTGAATTCTCTGGGCTCTCCTACAATTTGCTGCAAAGCAAACTTTGTCCAGGTTGAATACAGCGTGGTGCTTCTGCGAGGACAAGAAAAGTTGTGTCCAGATCAGTTTGCAGTTTGATTTGTCGCTTCCTGCAGGCAGATGAGCGTACAGCAGCGATGGGTTGGTCCTCTGTTACAGATCCTTTGTGATTTGGCTGATACGAGCCGTGTATTTCTGTAGAAACACCCGCGCCTCGCTCAGCTTTATTTAAACCCACAGACAAATATGAAAAACTTGGATTAGTTAAGAGGATTCGATTTCCATTTAAGAGCTTCGGCGTCACAGTCGCTCAGATACAGATATTCATCGCCGACGCCTGCCTCTGATGTTCAGGCAGGTCGTTTTACACAGCGAGTCGTTTGATTTTATTATGTAGGTGCAGGTTTCAAGTATGATAAAAGCTTCTCGGGTGTTTCCTGTGGAAACTTTTAGTTGGGAATTGTGTTTTGCAGACACGTTGTACTAAACACAAAAATATACCTTCAGATGCCAAATGTAATTATCCTGAACATCACAGGATTCAAAACTCTGCCTGAAGAATAACAAGGTGGAAAGGAGGCTAAAGAATAAATACAGAATGGAGCCATTAAGTTCAGAGATCATTATTTCTAATTATTGGATATTTTTTAAATGTCTCCCAAAACCAGTCCAATTACGACAGTCAAAAACACATTGTGTTTTGCCCCCATGGCTCAACAAGCAGTGCAAACAGCTTTCCACACAGCACAAATGCTATTATCCTTCGAAAAGTTGTTATGGTTTTAAAGCTGGCTATTATTACCATGTGTAACACAAGCCAGTCACTAAAAACAGAAGTTTTCTTTTCTTTGCTGATGAAAGTGTGTTATTCACAAGTCAACCTTTACCAAACAAAACACAGACTGGGCTTCTAAAAACTGTGAACGATTACATGTTATGTTCAATAAAAACATGAAAATTGTTGTGACTTCGATGAAGATGAGAACACGTTTGATGGCCAAGGGTTAACTTGCTTTTTCTTGCTCTCTTGTTTTAATAACTTGTCTGACATTACGTTCACTCAAACCAAGCAGATGGAAAACAGTTAATGTTAAGCTTTGATGTTAGGTCGATTTTGTTGTAGTTTAACTTTAAATACGAGACGCTATACGCTAAGCTAAGCTAACTGGGGGCTAGTTCCTGCTTTAGACTTTTATTCTGACTCTACCACTTGTGTCATTTCAGGTTCTGTGCCTCAGTTTTCCACAGCGAGTCCCCACCGTTCATTTCGTGCCCTCTACCTTAATCCTGCTGCTCGGACCCTCATCGTCTCCTCCTCACCTTTAGTTTGCTCTGCAGTCCGTCAGTTTCATTTACATTTTAATAAAGGATTGTGATTTTAAGGATTCGATAATCTTACATTTAAACTTTTCATGCCCGTGTCAGTGAACTTATGAGCCAACCTAAGCCGCGATGCCTCTACTACTGTAAATGCAGCGCCGGGGATTTGTCTGTTCACTGGTTGAACTCTACTTGACCCCGACACACTTCTCAAGTTTCGTGCAGCACAAATTCTTTCTAAGCATCGCTGTCAATCAAAACAGCAGCGAGTGTAGTGAAACATCACAGGTCTCTTTCATGATTAATTCATGGTGAACACAGCACCTGTGGTGCCTCCGCTGACAATTTCACCATTCCATGTTCTTTGAAATGGTGCGTGTGTGTGTGCTTTAAGTGTGCAGTGAGTGTGAGTTAGGGTGTGAGGTTCATGCATAGTTAATGCCCCAACAGACCCTCGTTAGCTGTAGTAGTAACACATACTTTCACCATCATTATACGTTGTCTGTGCCATTATAAAACCGTCTGTGTCGTTTTAGTGAGTCTCTGTCATTACTGCTGCATAAGCTGCGTCTATGGCTCGGGAGCAGCCGTGGGGGTATGAGGGGTGAGACGGTGACAGAGGGGGTGCAGGGAGACAGCAGGGGAGAGGAAAGAGACGGGGGAAGAGTGGCAAAGGTGATGCAAATGCGAGACAGGGAAATGGTTCCTCGCCGATGAAAATGAGGAAATATTTCACTTTTATTCGTTTAAAATGTGCACTTGTCCTATAGCGGGAAGTGGATCTCGCCGCTGATTAACTCTTCATCAAGGAGCAGCTAACGATCGAGAAAACCTCACATATATTTCAAGTTAATGAGGTCTTAAGCAGGTTTAACGCTGCTGGAGAGGAACTTCGGAAAACCGTGGTCCTACCGAGAGAAAAATAAATTTGATTCACCTGAAGCGCAGCTAAACACAATCAGCAGTTTGTCAGATTCTCTACAGCAACAAAACGTATTGTTTTAAGTTCAAAACCAAGACGAGCTAAAGACAATTCCCAGGCAGCTCTGTGTCAAAGCTGTTACATATATAGTTTCAAAATGCTAGAGTTGGGATTTAGAGCCTTGGTGCTTTGAAGTAGGTCTTACTGCCAAAACTTACTATAATCTGTGCATCACATTTCTGCACAAACCTAAAAAGAAAACTGTCAGAAATCCGATCTTCTGGAACCTCCTTTTCCTTGTACTGTACATAATCCCCTTTAGGTTTAAACAGTAAAATTGAATACTCAGCCTAAAGAAAGGATGAGAGAGTGGGTTTCACCCTCACAGAAGAACACCGTGCACTTCTTGTTTTGAAAATCATCTCTACCCTAACAACACAGGGACAAAAATATGTGATGCCGGCACATTAAATAAGATATAGGAACGAGGCAGCAAGTTGATCGTATTGTGAAGGTAAATAGATTAAAGTTGTCAAGACAATACAACGATCCCTGGAGAAAACCTCAGGTGGAAAACATCCTAATGCTCTTTGTTCTGATATTCCAGGGAACAAACATTTCTCTGACACTTAAAGTGATGTCCTCATTGCCTGTGTGTTTCCCCTCCAACATGCAGGCTCCCCGCTGTGAGAAACACACACACAGGAAACAAACATCCTCCCACACAGACACACACACACTGCAGAAAAAAAAAAAGTTACCTAAAGAAACTGTACACAAGCGGATGCTTCTATGCACCCTTTTTTTTGCATACTTCTCAAAACCCTGCCTCTGAAATTCGTCAATTGATTTTTTTTTTTCCCTAATAATTCCTCTCAAGCCTCAATTGTATTTTTCTTCTGGGAGCTCGGCGTGAAAAAAGGGAAGAGGTCTGAACTGTAAAGACATAAGGAAGCACACACCTTTACTTTCTCTGCCACCCACCCACACAGCCTGGTGCTGACTTACATCTTGGTTGCTCATGTCCCAGTAAGGCCTCTCTCCATATGACATCACCTCCCAGGTGACAATCCCATAACTCCAGACATCTGAAGCTGACGTAAACTTCCTGTAGGCGATTGCCTCCGGAGCCGTCCACCGCACTGGGATTTTACCACCCTGAGCAAAGACAGAAAGACAGCGGGAGAAGAAAGTGAAAGATCTATGGTGGAAAGGAATCAGGGATGGATTTCCGGCCTACGCTTACTGTATGTAGGTGCAGTATTAAAATAAGGTCACAGTAAGAGCATAGTGACACAATAACTCATTTTGTACTTTATGAACACAGCTGTTTGTCAATAAATCATCTGCTGCGTCTGTACTGTAGCGTCACCCTGTTTCAGCAGTAGAGAAACTCGGAACGATAACGCAAGTCGTTTTACTAAACTCTGCTATGAAGTTGGGACAGAACAGATGTCCGACAGCCCAGAACGACGGCAACATAGAGTCCATCTGTCGCACATACGCGCTGATCACTCACATCCTTCTAACGACCAAGCAATGAGCTAACTAAAACCCATACTAACTGCGCTTTCTCATTAACAGTCTCACAACAGTTCTTAGGCGACAGCGTAGTAGTGTTCATTTATGGTTCCCAGAGGATGAACCCTATCAGATCAACAATCTTCTGTTAGGACCAGCTGAGCATGATGAAGTCGCGTCATTGTGGGCTCATTACGCAACAAGTGCTCCTACCGTACACTTAACATTAGAGGGGTTTAATTAACTGAACGTTACATTAATTCCCACAGTAATTATCAGGCACTTTGGCATCTTTTGGAAACACTACGACTACAGCAGTCACGAGTAACATTTGCAGCGATCGTACTTCTAGGTGCTGTTTGTTGCGTGTCCTTACCAGTGAGCTGGTGTAAGTGGGGTCAGAGGTGTCCTCCTCCAGATATCGTGATAAGCCAAAGTCAGACACCTTACACACCAGGTTACTGTTGACCAAGATGTTCCGAGCTGCCAGGTCCCGGTGAACATAACTCATCTCTGCCAGGTACCTGTCACATCAACAGGATTTATTGTGGGTGTTATCTTTTGCCAGCTACACGGACTACTACTGTATAAAAAGCAACAGGATTTAGTGTGCGCGGCCTGTTGTGTTATCGCTGCCAGCTACCTTTGATAAAATAAGACTAGGATTTAATGTTGTGTGTATGAACGCGTCTGTGCGTTACAAACAGGTGTGCATGTTGTGTTTAATTGAACCTTTATTTACAAATCAGGACGCCACAAACATTAACGTTTGTCTGAGGCCAAGGTTTTGTTTTGTAGTGATGGTTCAAGTTAAGGGAACAATGAGCAAGTCTAGGTGTTATTGTTGGTGCATATCACCACTTGAATTATACAAACAACAATTTTACAATTACCAGAAGATGAGAGGAAGCTTCTTGTTTTCATGCTAAACGTACATTATTCTTCTTGTGTGACAGTACCTCATTCCAGACGCGATGCCCCTCAGCATACCAACCAGCTGGATCACAGGGAACTGCCCGTCATTCTGCTGTAAGAGAGTCAGGATCATTTTAAGTTACTTGGCTTTTTCACTTGCACATATACAAACACACAGATATCGCTGACCTTTCGCTTGAGTTAAGGTTAGGACTAAACCGTAAAATGTTGAGTGGCCTAAGATTAAATGTGAGAAATATTGTCTGTCAATCCAGAACAGTGGTCTTACGTAGACGGCAAACCCGCTGGTTCGCCCAGTGACCAAAGACGACTTGCAGCAAAATTCAGGTAGTGTTAGAAATAATTAGAAATGATGCAGAATGCACAGCTCCAGAACCCACCTCTTGCATCCCTCATGCCTTTACAAACCACAGAACCAATACTAGAGAATGGAATTGATGTCTTTTTACCTTGTTTGATTTTTGAGAACATTTGCCTCGGTCCGGTCTGACGGACTATAAGCCACTGTTTTGCAGTGTGATAAATTTACACAAGTGTTGCACCATCTAAAGGTGCCTTTAGGTGAATGGCTTCCGATCAGTATGTTTCAGACCAAAGCGCTTGTAAAATCACTGTGGGTGTAACATCCCACCTCATTCCTTTTCCAACAGAACAAGCGGAGGATTGTGTCCAGGACGTGAAGTAAACCGTGTCTGTTGAAGGCAAGTTGTGAACTGCTATTTTTTTTATATTTATATTATGTACAACTGAACTGAACACAGCCCCATGAATGCCACAGAGGCGAGAGGAAGCATGAGTCTGTATCTCCATGAGTTTGAGTCTTTGTGTGTAGGCTTATTGGAGCCAAGAGGTCACAGTGACATCAAGACCGGCCAGGCATCCTACCAGCCTCAAAAACTGTCTGTAACACAGGCTTGCAGCGAGCAGGTACGGTTTAATTAATTATGCTGGTCCCTTCAGAGAACGGCGCAGTTAACCAAAGATGTTTTCATGCTGAAGTGATTAATCTGATCCTGTCATGGTCTCAGATGGATTCAGCTCTAATACATGATGTAAAAATGTTTCATCCTCAAATTGCAGCAGTTCGTTGTCAGGTGTAAATCAGGGTATTAGAAGCGCCACCGCATTTACAGGAAAACTGTTGCACTGTTACTGCTTAATGTGTAAAAGAACACATAAACTAGGAGCTGGAGGCCTGCTGTTATGAGCCGTGTTGATTAGACCCAAAACATTTGCCTTCATGTAATCTCCGTCTTAGGGCCCAGGCTGTCCTCATATAAACACCAACAACATCCCCGCCGACAGAGTAGCAGTCGAAGGTGTGCGTGTCCCTTTTTATTCACTTTGTGCATCAAACCGTGCCTTTGAAGCTCCTCTAGCGTAATCCTCTGCAGGCAAACCGCCTTCTAGGTACGCACTCAAACACTCAAGCACACATTGATCCTCGGCATCTTGGGCCGGAGAGATGGTCACGCTAGGACAGCAACACCGCCGAGATCGATGCTCGCGTTTGTGTGTGCGCGTGCGTGCGTGCGACTCATCGGATGATTCCAGAGTCAAAAGGGGTCACGCTGTGAGGACTGTACATCAAAGACTCTTCTCCTTCTGTTTTTAGAGGCGCCTCGTAAGGAGGGCAGGATCAAAGAGCCGGACAGACTGACAGACGAGGAGGAAAGAGCACAGGAAGGAACAAGAAAGGAAAAAGACGCGCGTTTCTCTTTGTGTCTCTCCCAGAAACTCTGCCATCAGGTGATTGGATGAAGACTATAGGTGATGAATGTGCATAGAGTCTCTGTAGATGAATATGTAAACGCTTAGCTACTTAACTGTGGACCCATTCCACTGCGTGCAGGTGTTATTTACCCTGAGAAATGAATCCAGCGCTCCATTTTCCATGAACTCTGTGATGATCATCGTTGGCCTGCTTTTGGTGACCACACCCTCCAGCCTGATGATGTTTGGTTGGTCAAACTGGCCCATGATCGACGCCTCAGACAGGAAGTCCCTCCTTTGTCTCTCAGAGTAGCCCACCTTCAGCGTCTTGATGGCCACAGGAATTTCTTTCTTCCCGACAGGCTTCAGTCGGCCTTTGTACACTTCCCCAAACTCACCTGAAACAGGAAGAGGCTGAGTTTAGACATATGCATCTTATACATTCCATCAGTCGAAGAAACACAAGCGTGCTGGACTTTGCAGCAGCTTAGGTGAAGAGTACTCCAGGAGTGTTAAGTACATAAATACACTCAGTGAGCTGCTCTCTGCACATTAAACACATACCGATAGTCTGTGAGCAGCTCTGATGAACATCGAGGCTGAAAGCTCAGCTCAAGGGCACGCTGATCTAAGGCTGGACAACAAAAATGTATTCCCTCAATACCTGCTCTCAGCAGTGGGTGAGGGTTTTGTGCCAGCAGTGACATGCATGATAAAAGGGAGCGTGCCATTGTTGTTGCTAAGGTACTTGACTTCGCACACCATACCTCAGTTCTGGTCTATCAAAGGCAGCAGGTCACCTCATGGCCTGAGAGACAGGAGTGACTCAAAACTCATAGGGTCAAACTCTGCATTTTAATCATCTTGAACACCACCAGCAAAAGCTCCACTGAGAACAGACCATCGGATCCCCAACGAATCTTCCTGCTGCAGCTGATGTTCAAACTGCTTCTACCCTGCCATCATTAAACCCATCGTGACAGACTTCATCGCCCTTCGGTGAGGTGCCTCTTCTGTCAAGGTCAAAAGCAGACTGCAGCATATCATTCAATCGGCTGAGAGGGTGATTGACTGCAATTTACCATAGCTGCTGGACCTGCATGTCTCCGGGAACCCGAAACGATCAAGGGAGATTATGGCCAACCTCTCCCACCCTGAAGGAAACAGCCCTGTGGCAAAAGGCCGGACTGAGCCCTCACACCACAAACACTGCTTCCCGACTGTCGCTGGCACCTCAGCAAGGTCCACGTCCAGCAATAAGTACTAGTACTGTGCCACATGAATACCAATTTATATTCCTGACTTCAGCCCACTACTCCCTGCATGTCCTTTTCTCAGTTAACTACAGCTGTGGTCAAATGCACAAATAACACAATATTGAAGATACCAAACCTCCGACGTGTGCCGTACTTGTACTAAACTACATGCATTCTGTTAGTTTGCTGGCCATTTGCTGACGAGGGCACAAAGACGAACTGCTTCTAATTTCACTCAACCTGTTTAATGTACAGAGAATCCCTTTCTCTGAAGACACAGATGTCTTTTGTCAGAATAAATGCAGCTACTGTATACGCTGCCCTGGGACATGAAAATTGAATATCACATCAAAATAAAAGTCTTCACCCCAGAGTGTGAATAATGGATGAGTGATGGGAATTGGATGACAGAATGTAGCGTCCTGTCTGACTGTGATCTCTGCTACACATCTCACTGCTCATTAAAACCCATGTACTTGTCAGCGATGTGACCGAGCAGAAGGTGGGGATGATGGGGGGCAATAGAGGAGGAAGACTGAAAGGAGGACGAGTGATGAAAAAGGGATGGGGTGGAGAAATCAAAGAGTGAAGAATGGAGGCAGTGGCAATGATAACGGAGAAGACGGAAGGATAAATGGATGAAGAGAGATGCTCAAAACCAGCTGTGTCTCCTGTAAAGAAAGGCGAAATTAAAATTATATGCCACGTCTTATTGTACAATAGCGGAAGGAGACTCTTTTTTTCTACAATCATACAAATCTTAAATCTACATACCTGTACGTGAACTAACTGGCTTGTCAGATAATATATTGTCCATTTGTCAGATGATTCTGGACATATTTTTACTGTATAAAATACGTTTTATGAAGGACACTTCTTACAGTGTGAGAGCGGCGTTATCACAGAGGGAGAGTAAGGTGAGATATTTTTACGTTCTCCTTAGGGTGCTTTCTTCTTTTATCTTCCTTCCTCAATCTGTTGCTCTGCCTTTCCCCCCCTCGGTTCTTTGTTTTAGCATTTCTCTACAGTATATGCAAACAAACTCAAAAGCTCCAGAGGGGCTGAATTATAAAGAAAGGTGAAGACAGTGGATTAAAAGAAAGACAAAAAACACAATGATGTTGGAAAGAGAGACAAGGGGCGGCTGATAAACTTCTTTTTATTGCAGGGGAATGAGAGCGATTGAGGCGTTTAAGGGCTAAAATGCCTGACCCCGTCTCATATCACCCAGCCTCGTATTTCCCTTCTCTCTCTTCGTCGTGTTCATCCCTCCTCTGTCACCTCTGGCTGAGGTGAGAAACCGTCCTCTGAGAGAAATAAAGCGAGAAACAGAGGGATTACGAAAAGCCGCTCAAAGTGGCTCAACAGACCAAAGCCAAAAGTACACACTCACAGGGGTGAGTGTCTGAATCTGGTTCATGACCTTTATCGCCCAGAGCTGCACGGCCATTTGGGTTTAATTGGTTTTGGTCCAAAGAAAACAAGTTGTGCGTTGACGAGGCTGTAAAATCTAAAGTAAATACACTGAGCCATCATAATACAAGTCGAGGTAGAAGACGATCACTATTGCTGCACCATAGTGAATTATAGTTAAGCAGCTACAACCAAGCATCACTGGGATAACGGACGGCTGGTATGCAACCCATAAACATAAAACCAACTGGAGACAACAGGTTTCTTCTAAAGAATTAATTATTGCAGGTTAAATGACTAAAGACCTCGACTGTAAAAGTTCAACCTATTTTTTGTGTCTCCTTTACCCTCTTTTTCCTATTCAACAGCTGAAATGTCGCCCCCACCCCCCCCCCAAAAAAAATAAAAATTTCAGAGCAGGCCCTGGGACTATTTCACATCCAACCGTCTCCGCTTGCCAAACATCACACAGCATTTTTACAGTGCAGAGCTCTCATAGCCAAAGAGAATGCATGAAGACAGTTTTAATTTATTCCTGTGAAAGTTTTCAGCATGAATAAAACATCTCTCCTGACTTCAAAGGGGAAAAATAAAGAAAAATAATAAATTGGCATTGCGTGTTTCCAGATCTCTCTCATTGACACAAAAGCCTGGCACAGCTGAAGACATTGATGAATTTACTGTGGTGTCTGCTGTTTCAAGTGACAGTTGGTCTCATTAAAGAAACCAAGGTTTACTCTTCCAACGTTCCCGTTCGAAGCAGCGCAGCAGATAAAGACTATGAGCTAGGGCTGAATTTTATTCTTTGACTTTTTCATCTTACTCTTCAAGCAGAAACTCTGCACACACACACACACACACACACACACACACACAGAATGCACAATAATAGTTGACACTTATTAATATAACCATGTGTTTCAGGCATTTGTTCAGTTCTCCGTCTTACAGCACGTTAGAGAGGAAGGCCAAAGCGGATCTACCTGATCCGATGACTTCCTCTATTTTGACGCAGGAGGGGTCGATTTCCTTGGCGAACTCTCGCACGGCCTCATTCGGGTCCTCGTAGGTAAAGGGGTCGATGTAGATCTTGACCCCAGGCGAGCTGTGACCCTCGGACAGGGAGGGAAACGTCACAGTTGGCGTGGGACCGCTGAACATGTCAGGCCTCAGAGTCACCTCTGGAGATAAAATGAGAAATCACAGATTCGAACGCTGGTTTTATATCATGTTTCGAAGCACAGAAGTCTCTTAATAGAGGGTTGTACCTCCTCCTGCGTTGTACTGCTGCAGTTTGTCCCCGTAGACGCTTTCCTTCAACTGCCTTCTCCTATGAACGAACATGCAGTGTCAGGAAAACACAGAGGATACACAGAAGACTGTCGCCCCTTCAATTGGAGAAAATAAAGATTATCCTGAACATGATGCATTTAGTTGTGTGACGTGTTATGGTTTTATGCTCATTTTCCACAAATAATAATGAGATGTAATATTTCAGCGTTATCGGTTCTCAACGAACAGCTTGTTGTCCTACAGATCCACTATTAAGGTTTGACTGTATTTACAAGGACTGTCTTACCTCGTGCAGATGATGGCGATAGCCACCAATGAGACGATACACACTCCACCTACTAAAGAGCCCGCAATCAGAGAGAGCTGCTGTCCGAGCTCGGACTTGTATTCGTCTGCAGAGACGCAAACACAATCCAACAGAAATGAAAGAGAGGTGTTACTTTTAATTATTTTGGACTTTCTCACATACACAACTGGGCAAAAATACACACCTGACAGTTTCTCTCCGTCTCCAACAGACACACAAAATATAACACAAGAATCATCTTACATAACTGCAAGCACGCACACCCAGGCACACATACATAAAGTAGGACAGAATTTAATTACTTCACAGCCAGGTTTTTCACTCTTGCTCACTCTCTCCATCCTGCCCATTATAAAACCACACACACCTACACCTCTGCACACTCCAGCCAACCACCCACTCGCACACTTACCGTCCGTGAGGGTTTGAAAGAGCATCTCCTTGCTGTAGGCGCCGTAACCAGCGACGGTGCGGGCTCGGACCTGAACCATGTAGCTGGTTCCAGGCCTCAGTCCCTCCAGAACCACATTGGGCGTCTCGCTTTGGACCACTGAACTGTTCAGGACTGATGACAGGGACTGAGGGAATGGAGCAAAGAAAGATGGATAGGTTTCACAGCAGTCCAAGAGCCATAAGACGTGTTCAGAGACAGAGAGACTAAATTTAGTTCACAGCTTTGGCCTTCAGCTTGGACGAGATTAATTCTTCCAGAGTTCCAGTCCAAACTGAGACATTTACTATTTCCAGACTGTCACGGCCCCTGACAGGACTGAGTAACTGTGACATCTTAAGTTCGAATTGAATTATATTAGGAGAACCGCCTCTTAATCTCTCCTTCCATTTCCACCTTAAATCTCTGTCTTTTCCTGTACCTCGCATTCCACCTGACATCCATCTTCTAGTTGTCGTTCATTCCGTTTGCCACCAGCACCAATGTATTATTTCTACCTAAATCTCCTCACCCTTTGCCTTCTTGCTTTCCCTTTTCACCTCTCGTCTCCCCATTCATTCCGTCGCTGGAATTAAAATGCAGTGATAATGCCGTTAATTAGCTATTGCCCACAGAGACAGATATGCGTGAGACATGTCTAGTCCTCCGCCTGAGCTGAATTAGGCATCAACACTATCTTATGAAGCCAGGGCTACAACCTTTTACCTTTATCTTCCGACACCCTGGTTCTGTGCTTCCTTTCCCCCCCGTTTTCTCAGATAAAAAGGTTTTACTGTGGCAAAAATGAAACGGTCCAGGGAGAACAGCAGATATGATGTGGTGGATGTTATGAAGGTGTTGGCGGGGGGGGGGGGGGGGGGGGGGGATCACATGGTGAAGATGAAAGGTGGAGGGGTGGACAGGGTCCAGAGGTTGGCGGCAGAGCAAGGAGGAGAGGAAATGAGACGATGATGGTAATGAAGTGGAGAGTTCAGGAGGGAAGATGGTGGAAAAGTGGGGGTTAGTGGAGGAGCCTAACTCACATATCATCTCCCTCCTGCTGGTTTTAAACCTCTGTTTTTGCTGTTTGTTACTATGATGCGTTGCGTGTCCTTCGCGTGTACTGACTGTGTTGCACTGAGTTGTCGGATTTCTTTTACCAGAGTTAATATAATGGCCATAAAACTAAGACAGCCTCCGATGATCCTAGAGCGATAATTAGTACATGTCACATCGACAGCATCTATGGAGTCTGCAGGATTGAAATCAGAAAGACAATTCGAGGTATATTTGGAAGTGGCCACAGACATTGGGGTGTTTTGCTGGGGGGTGGGTTAAGAGCTGGAGGTGTGTGTGTGTGGGGGGGGGGTTGGCTCAATGCTTACCACAGTGAAAAGGTTAGGGGCCAGTCTATCTAGGGAGGTCTGGTAGAAGGAGATAAGTAATAGGGAAAATCCTGCCTCCCTGCACCATATCAAATTTACTACATTAAAACCTCATTATCTATAGTGTCGAGGAAGGCAGGCAGGGGGTGAGGCAGAGGATGGAGGCATACATGGAGGAGAAATAAAAAGTCGCAGAAAAGGAAGCACAGCTGTCTAGTAAAAAAAAAAAAAAACTCTTATCAAACCGCTCCTGTAGGACTTCCACACTTAAAGCCAAGGGCTAAAATTAGCCAGTTAACTACACCTTAAAATACAGACTCCTCTTAAAACAAGTAAAACGGGAGAAGAATGAGAACAGTCAGCTCCTGATAGCGGCTCCTAATTGGCCTCCGTGTTTAACCATATTAAAGCGAGTTTCAGCAAATAAGGCCGACGCGCAGTGAAAGCGCTGCCCCGCGTTTGACTTGGTAAGTGTATTATCTGTGACCGTCAGACTGCAGCTAGTGAACGTCTCTCAGCGAGTCAGCTGCTCTAAGAGGGGATAGCGTCGTCCTCCTCCTTGGTCCAGCTGCATTGCTGCCAGGTTTTTCTGTCACATGCAGCATCCTGCGTCCAGCTTCCGCTTCTATTTTTTTAAAATGATAACAAGCTAATCAAGCTTTCCAGACAGTGTCCTACAATACGGTCTGTCATCTAAAACCACAAGGATTGTCAACGCTGCAAACATGTCAACTAAAAGCTCTCAGGTACGAGTCTCCAACAATGTCGTGAATCTGCTTCACTAATAGAGGGAGTCGAAGTCTAGAAGGTTTCTTTGAACCACACTGAATGAAAGCAGAACAGTAATGAGGATGGTTACATATGAGAGCTCATTACATTCAACACATTAGACCCTGGATGCATGTCCTGGTCATTTTAACATTTCTGAAATTGAAAGTAAGACAAGAAAAACAGACATAAGGCAAGATGTTATATAACCTGCTACAAGTAGACATTGATACTGATTTTATACAGTTGCACAAAAAAAAAAAAAAAGCAGCCATAACGATAAAATTATAAAAATTACGCATATAAACACACGTCCCCTTGTGCAGCACAGTACGATTATAGAATGCTGTGCCGGAAAATTGCAATGAGAGCCCTCTGGAGTCACGGACTATAGGACTGTGAGTGTTTTCATCAAAGGGAACAGATAAGAGAGCTGACAACAGTCGCGAGCATTTAAAGTTTGTAGTCGAGAGTTTCTGCAACAACTCACTGACACTACTGTATTAAAAAAGGAAAAGGGGGGTGGAGACTCGCAGTGGTGAACCATTTTCTGCACGGGAAGGTGGTAGTGAATCAAGCGTGGGCCGTGGATGGGGAGGCACGTCGGGCCTTTCGGTGTACAGTAGCTCACAAAAATCCCTTGTAGGTGATTTGTTCTTTGTCTTCAACTCTGTCTGCAGTGAAAGTCTATCTATAACTCCAGCGGCTGGCTCAGCTCCAGAGAAGAGGAGCATATTCTGAGGTTTAGCTTTGGGTGACAGATATGTTTTAATTAACATTTCACTCTCAAAATGTTGTTTGCTTCTCAATGATTGCGTTACAAAGACAAGATAAAGCATGTGGCTACAGTCAGCTCGTTCTTTTTTCCTAGAGAACCAGTCTGTGGCGGGAAAGCTGCCAGGTCTAAATAGGAAGCCCTCTCATGCCAGTACTTGTGCACACTGGTTTCATCCGTGACTTCTTGTGCCATTGGTGCCTTAGCGTCCTGGTTCCCACAGGTTCTCAGATTCTTCAGCAGTATAAAGCAGCTCAAGGCTTGGTTGCCTTAGTTAGGCACCATCTTTGCTAATGTTATGCATGACAAGCACCTGAACTTTCTCTGGTTGGAGTGTGGCTAACAGACGTCTTCCTTCTCCCACACAAGGACGTCTTCTTCTCAGTCTTCCCTTCTTTGTACTTTTCTATTATTATTATTATTATTTCTTTATAACACTATGCCTTCACTCTAACCGATCAAGGCACATAGCCGCCCACCCTGAGCCCGGTTCTGTGGGAGGCTTCATCCCTTACAGGGTGTGTCACCTCTCCACTGTTGCTTGGTGTTGTTGTTGTTATTATTTGGCAGAATAAAACATGAAAAAAACAGATGCTGCATTTCAGAATAAGAGCTTATTATAATTCTTTTATCCGTACAGTGTGTAAATCCATAAATATGAAGATCCTACACCAACCAGATAAGATATAATTAAGAAAATAACCGGGACTGCTGATATGATTAGATTCTTGTCAAACAGCTATAAAACATCTAGATTCATTTTCTGCATTGTGTCAACATAATATTAACGATTCAGATAATATGGGTTTGCACAAATAATCTGAACAATTTATATACGAAGAATAAAGAGAGTCTCTCCATCACACTGAAACCCTGTCAGAATGCTGCAGGCCCCATGAAATATGAACCATGGTTCTAAGGTCAATTTTGACTCATTATGAAATAATGTCGCACATGGAATAATACATGAAGTCTTCACTGAAGCACAACAGAGAGAAAATACTAATCTAAAAAACATGCCGACAGGTTTCTACCTAATTAATCACCAGGTCAAGTAGATTGCTGAACTAAAATTAATGTTGTCTTTATGTCAACACATAATACCAGCGTTAAGTGAATAAGTAAGTAAATAAACAATAGGAATATTGCTGAAGCTGATTTATGCCCCGATGCAGACTGCAGTGATACATCAGGCAGGTTTGAACACTTTTATAGGTATTTTATGTGACTTTTGGTTCATTAAGTAAGTGATGTTATTTAAAGCGACTCAGCCAAACAGCTGTATATGTAGAATCAAACATCAACGATGGCAGGAAAAAAAGGCAGCACACAGCTGGCAAACACTTGAATGTTCATCAAAACGAAAAAGGAAAGAAAATATCCTAATACTTAAATCCAACATGTGGCGAATTATAAATACATGCTAACGTGGAAGTGTACAGTAAATAAGCTGCTGAAATTGAATCAGCTATAGTAGAAATGCTATTTAACAGTGACAACACTGAAATTAGGCTGAACATGGACAAGCTGTAAATGGCTTTGTGTGTTTGTTTTGTTTTAAGCTATTAATGAACATTTAAAACGTTGCGGTCAGGAGCCTGGAACTCCTCAAAACAGCAAAAATCCAACTGGTTTAATTAAATAACCCCCCAGATGAAAAGTTGCTGACAACCTTCAGATTTTAGCCCCAGAGAGCTGTGGAGAGCTTCGACAGCAGAGAGAGGCGCGAGGCATCCCTCACTATTGTCAGAGCTCAACAAGAGGCGAGTCCATGCTCCAGTCTACAGAGGCAGAAAGCTCCTTAGGACTGAACACTGCTGACTTTTTAGACAGGAGAGATTACAGCAAGGACGTTAGAGTAATACTATACAAGCACGTTACAGCGGTAAAGTTGTATAAACGCTGCTTTCCCCCAGAGTTGTCAGAACAGCAGTTACTGATTATTGTGTCGTGATTTTAAAAGCTAATTTAAGTTGCAGTTTAACTGAGTGGCTAATAACACACATCCAACATCTGTACATGGACATGTAAACCAATCTATTTATGCCATGGAGCCAGACCGCGTGCAGGTGTTACTACTGAAGTATCCCAGAGGCAGCGAGACTGAGGCTGCTCCTCAGTGACAGTCTTGATAATAGATGACTTCGATGTAGTCGATATTGAATTTGCCCGTTTTACCAGCTGTAATGGATTACTGGCTGTGACCACAACAACAAAACACAGCGCACGCACACATTCATCATCCCGCTCTACCTTGTCATAGTATCGTATCTCGTAGTCGAGGATAATTCCGTTGGGCTGTTCGGGAGGTGGCCATGACAACGAGAAACTGCGGCTCGTCGAGCTCACTTGGTGCATTATGGGTACCACTGAGGGAGCTGTTAAAACACACACAATCAATTACACAGCTAAAAGATTCACTAGCATGCTTAAACACCATAAATATGGAAATAAAGTGTGAAATGACATATTGGCAACGTTTATTTACACCCAGAAGAGAAAAATTTTTCCTCATCCAGGCTCATGAAAACAAATTACTGCACTTGTCACTGATGGGGAAAAGAGTTATGTCTCCAATACAGTTTTACCCATATTTTTAGGAAAAAAAAAATGTTTTGACTCTAATGTATTTCATGGTTTTGCTTCTGGGATCTTTTTATGAGGTGGTTTTCATCATACTTATACTTGGTTGTACAGCGGAGACAGAGAAATGAATCAAGACAGGAATATTGAAACTTCCCCAGTAATAAGGATGAAATTGATGTAAAGTATATGTAGAGCTTTTGATGGAAACTTAAGGATATTAATGTTTTCTTGGCAAAATAGTTACCTTTAATTCTGGTGATAGTCATTTTATGGAGATCCTATTTGACAAATTCTTATCTACAAGCATCTCTCTCCAACGCTGGGACCATAATCCTCAGTATGCGCTACCGTGCCTCAGCTGTACTCACAACTCGACAGCTTGAGCTACTGTAGCTGTCACCGCCGTTGTTTTTAATACTGCCACAACTGACATTTCCACACTGCATTTTCTCTATATGTGCAGCGAGGTTGAAATCATCAGGCCCCATGAAATGCACTGAACATCTACTGCATAATTTAACCCCTTTGCTCCCATCCGGTGTTGTAAACTTGAAAATATTTCAGCCATAAAAAGGTTTTTTTATAAATCCAGAAGCACCAAAAATAATAGATAAATGAGCCGAACTCTATAGACGAGGTAAATGAGCGACTTTTAAATTTAAATTTGGGTAGCGGTGGAAACATTACTAGTGTCTGTCTCTGTAAAGTATTGATAGGGCAGTAACTCAGCTCACTTTATGGCCCTAAGAATTACACTGACGGAGACAGAGAGAGAGAGAGAGAGGGGGGACAAAGAGGAGGGAGGCTGCGACAGGGGATAAAATGAGAGACAAGGGGAGAAGCAGAGGGAAGGAGGAAACTGGATGAAGGCTGGACGGATGTGCAGGAAAAACAGAAATGAAAAGGGGACAGAGATGACAAGCTCATGACAGGTTTTATGAATTAAAAGACCGCGGTTCAATTTCTTTCGCCCCCAAGTCATCCCTCCCTCACATAATCCACTGCACCCCAGGGTATGTCTACACACACATTCACAGAAGCTCAGAGACGTTTGAGTTTAACGCTCGCTACTCACCAGCTTGATTGGTTGTAATGTTGATTGACAGTTGCTGGGCGGGGTAAGGGCTCTTGTTGGAAACTCCGTTGATTGCCTGTGAAATAAAAAAAAAACAGTCACGGTCAGTTATTCCACGTTACGTTAACATTAATGGTTCTTTTAATCGGCCCTCGTCCCCTTGAGTTGCAGACGCTGCAGCTCTCGCCACAGCAGGGGGCACAGTTCACACCGATGAGTAATTTGTCATGACAGTGGGTGTTCAGTTCAAACAAACGTAAACAAGCTGGTGAGTGGAAGGTTGCTAGTTCAACCCTCGGTCTGGCGGCATAAGTGAGGCAAGTGCAAAAGCAGCACTTACTCATTTGGTGTGTGCGGCCCCCCGAGCCTCCAAGTGCTTGACTGGAGCCGCTCAGTGGCTGCAGGTGATTCTACTGAGCGGCTTCCAGGTTTATATCATCAATGCTTTCATGAAAAAGTGAATAATTAAAGGTTAAACTAAAGCAGGCGCCATGTTCCTGGACAGTAAAAGTGTTTTTACCGACAGCTGTCAGGGTGATTAAAATTAATGTTCCTCGACAGCGGTTTTAAAAGACACGTTGGCAAATGGAACTTAAAGAAATGACATCCTGATGCTGCACTGCTGTAATAAAATGATGGGGGAAGTAGGAAGAAATGTCATATGCAACAATGTAAAATCAGATTAACCTAACAAGGAAAGCAGAGATAAATGGGTCTGTACATTAAGAAAGAGGCTTGTGTGACTCAACAGGGACGTAACAGCATCTTAACGCTGGTCAGATGTTGTTACACGGTGGACAGCGTGTTTTCCTGTGTTTGCCCTCCTGGTTCCAACTCTCAGACATGCTCACTCTCTCTGCACCTCCAGTAGTTTGGGTTTTACTCTGATTATCTGACCCTGTCTGCAAAGGGATTCTTTGGATATTGGATTTTGCCTCCATGACTGCTGTGAATCTGATGTAGAGGTCTTGAATTACTGAATCTGGGTGTTGGTTTGAGAATTTTGTATTAAAATACCATCTGTTATTCTACAATTCTTTGTAAGTTTGAGGACCGAGGACACTACTAGTTTAATAAGAGGCGTCACTGCAGAGCTGTCTGCGTGGTGAGAAGTTTGGTGCGTCACTATGGACTGTGAAGAAAATGCTGCTCAGGGGATGTTAAATGCTCATACACCATTCAAATAGGTTTTTATTAGCATGTACAAGTAGACCTTGTGATTGTGAACAACCAATTAGCTGCCTCATACTGTTTGTCATGAGCTCATTCAATCACCTTAAAAGGCAAAATCATTAAACAATAGCTGCTAATTAGCACAGGCGAGTAGTCCAGGCCCTACTTCTATACATTAGCGGTTTCTCAGTGTTTTCTCATGTTTATCCAAAGACATCCAAAGGGGAAAAAAACTACATGGTTCAAAATTATAAATAGTTTAGTCTAGTTCTGGTTTAATT
This sequence comes from Macropodus opercularis, assembly GCA_030770545.1. Taxonomy (NCBI): domain Eukaryota; kingdom Metazoa; phylum Chordata; class Actinopteri; order Anabantiformes; family Osphronemidae; genus Macropodus; species Macropodus opercularis. Next base: position 8,706,340 of record CM061092.1, read on the forward strand.
GAATTGATCAAAAAAAAAAAAAAAAAAAAAACACATTTTACTATTTTTTATTTTACAACAAAAAATATCCTTTGTTACAACCCACTGCTAAAACCTGAACTGCTTCCAACTACTAAGCATGTGACCTAGATTCAGACGCGCAGCCTTGATGGTGACCTGGGCCGAGGGCACAATATTTCAAAATTCCCCCTGTGCTGGTTTTACGGGCTGCGGCTCGGCCTTGTGGACGGAGACAACATGTAACTGCTGATCGTGCATAAAAGCCTGCATGTGAGCGAGCTGTTACACAGTCTGTGTTATAGACTTACAAAAGGAAGGAAGTAATCCTCCGTCAGTCAACCATAGCTTCATAGCTTTGCACTAAAGTATTGAGAATTACGTGAAGTACAGTCACTCGGTGAATAAACAAATAAATAAATAAATAAATAGTGTTCTACACATGTAAAGGTGCAGTGGACACATCAGACGCCTTTTAGACTCAGCTGCATTTTATAAGCGTTGTTCATCAGGTAATGCACCCACTTTGTTTTATAAGGCGAATGCTTGGCTTGCTCAATGTTGATTTTAATCACCTGATGTGATATTTCCTGAGTACGCATTGATTAATTTGAGAGTCAATGTGAAAGCCTTGATAGGACGTTTTGGCCGTTTCCTTGATTAAAACACAACATTTTTCATCTTTTATGGGCTGATCCTGGTCTTTGATATTTCTGATTTGCTTGATTGCTAATTGCTGACTGAGAGCTGTTAAAGCCTCGCTAATATTTGTATTTGAACTTTATTAATTGATTATTTTAATAATTGAAATGATTCACTGAATAATTTACCTTTGGGTGGTTTAATAATTAATGGTGACATAGCTGTCAAATAATTATACAGCTCACAGACGAATTGTGATTAGAAACCTTCACTGATTAACTTTAACAGACTCTTTTAAAAAGTTCAGAAGACACATTTTCACTGCACTTGTCCTTGCAGAACACATGAGGCCCTAAGAAAGTCCAGACCAACCTGGATGTCGAAGGTGTACGACGTGTGGGCCCGCAGCTTGCTGATCTCCACTCTTGTTTCCTTTAATCCTCGCTTGCCAGGAACAAACTGCACGCTGTCATCACACGGCTGACACGCCCGCCGCTCGCTGCTGTGGCATCTGCGGCATATTACGTTATATGACAGGTCGTCGCGGTGGCCTATGTCGCGAGGCGAGTGCCACTCCAACAACACGGACGTCTGGTTGACAACTGAGACTACGTTGCGAGGAGCTGAAGGGACACCTGGAGGAAGATACAAAGAAGAGGTTAGGAAAGGACTGACAGACCAGGACCAAAAAATTATGTTTTCATTCAGTGACTCCTAGGAATAAATGTGGAGCTCACATATGGGTCATTAGTTATCACACGGCGCATGGCATTTTATAGCGAGGTCAGATCACTGATGTGAACAAAATGACAAATACGTATAAATATATCAGAAAAACATGCAATGCAGTTTAGGGACACGAGCTATTAGGTCATCAGAGAACGCTCAATTATCAGGCAAAAAACTTAAATGGTCAAAATGTCACCAACAAACTGAAAACAATTGGTCTCTGGACGATATTCCCTCCCTCAAGCCCACAAGCTGCCTCTGTCTCTGTGCAGCTGGGTTTTCATTGACTGTGGCATTTGAAACAGAAACATGAAACGAAACAGAAACTGTCTTGGTTTCACTTAATGTCTCAGGAAATCTATGAAACATTAATTATTGCACTTGGTCATAAAAATCGGGCGCACAAATAAACTGAAGACGCTTATTTTTATTTTATTGACACGAAGTACGATACAGGTTGAATCGCTGGCACCCACCGTCTCTGCGAGGTTGTCACCACAGTACAAAGCTGCCAAATGCACTTTCTAAGATGTAGGGACTTTGAGCTCCAGCCAACTCAGCCTCTTTCAGTCAAAAGGTGACCTAACAGCTCACCACCAGCCTCTTTGTAGTCGCTCGGTTCCCCTCTCGCTGGTTCACCCTCTCCTCTCTCATGTCATCTCTTTGATGTGAAGAGAAACTCTGGTTTTTAGACGGTTATAGCGAGCCTTTAGCGTGCACCCAGGTATCACAAGGTTAAAGCCAGTGGGTGCACATCTTCTTGACTGTTCACACACACACATTCCCACAACATGCGCTGCGAGATGGCATGGTGGCCCTGTGGAATGTGTGTGTTTGTGTATTTCTCAAAGAGACATTCAGAGACACCCACGCTGCACAATCAAAGTGCTAACAATCAGTAGGGGGCTGAAAGTCTAAGTAGCATAAACATTCCTACTGGGAAAGAGAGGACCCGTCAGAAGCTGTGCATTCATAATTACACAGACAAACACACAGTATGTTGGCACAAATACTCACTTAATCCTACTTTCTATCGGAATCGCACAAACAAATTATTTTACACAGTCAGACGCTCAGAGTTCACAGCAAATGGGCACTGAAACGCAAGAAAAAGCAGATAAATGCGCGCAAGCTGTTCTCTGCACACAAGAATCATTGACGTGGACTAAAACGGACAAATTAAGCTTGAAATAATTTTTGGGATCGTCTCTTTTGCATTTCTAACCTCAGCATGTAGGTGAACTGCAGCAGCCATGTTTTTAACATCAGTCATCGTCGTCAGTCGTCTCCTGGCATCATTCGGCTTTGATGTTTGACTCTTTTTTTTTTTCTTGACACTCAGAGTTTGATTTATTTCCTGCACAGCCATAGCTGTAGGTACAGACGCCCGATCGACTCCAGAACAGATCACACAACTACACCAAGATTGTCTGAGTTGACCGTGAGTTTTTGGTTTGCTTCAAGTGCAATGTGGCGACGAGACATTACAGTAGATACATTTAATTCATTTGAGCTGGTTATATATTATATGATGCTGCCATGTAATGATCATGCTGCTCAAATCAACATGTTTACAGGTGTTTTTCTTTCTAATAAATTCTGGATGACGATACCATTGTCGGCTTCCGCAGCTTTTGTCCTGGACATGCGCCCCCACACAGCCGACGCGTAACCTGGTTCTACGTCTACACGGTAGTGAAATTAGCATCCTCCAAGGAAACCTTACTCATGAAAGCCACCTGTAACCTGGTGCACGTAAACACACTGACTTGCCAACAGACGCCAACATGGTTCATTTGAAACCACAGAGAGAAAAATGTTTTTATGGCTGACTGTTGCAAATTCAACAGCAGAATCGTTGTTTTGCTTATGAATTACCCAGAGCTTTGTTAACACACCTTGTATCCAGGCCACGAAGACACAGACACACAGCTTCACAGTTCCAGCCACGGAGACGCTCCAAAATGATTCACGTCTCACCCTACTTACACAATTTCTCTGTGGAACTGAGAGGCAGCATTTCTCTGTGCACAGCAACATCGCCCGTTCTACACGCTAAACACAAATCCACTTCAACGGAAAGCCAGGAGCGTGGCAACGTTATTATTATGCTCCCCATCCCCAACAAGGATGGGAACGCTGCGCACTCTGAATACGGCGCATAAGAGCGTTAGAAGAACAAAGTAAAGCTGTGATTTGTCATATTACTAATGTTTAGTTATCAGACACTTGTCTAGGAACCGGTATCAGCCGCTATTATTGGTTGCTTGCAGGTGTGATCTCACTACTCCGTTGGTTTTACCGAGTATGTGTTTGTTTGACAGAGAGTAAGAGGCTGACTCACTGGTGCACACGTCCTCGGGTTTGTCCATATCTCCACGGTAATAGCCGTTCCGACATCCACAGAGGGTGGCGGCCTCGATGGTGGAGCGGCTGTTAAGCGGGCATTGCTGACATAATCCTGCACCCTGAGAGGACTTAAAGGTGCCCTGAGGACAAGCTGGAGAGAGAGAGGGTGGAGGGGGAGACGTTATAAAAATGAAATGCTTCACACAACACGGCCTCCTGAACACAAATGAAGACACAAACGGGGTCTCATTTAGTTAGCTGTAGTCATTTTCTTGTGCCTTCTGTCTCTACTCAGACACATTTGGTAAACTTTGTCTTAGAGTTATTATTGCTACTGTGAGACTGGCGAAGCCTAGAGGGGGATTCGCTGAGATATCTTGTTCTGACAGGATACACAAAACGCTGATGCCGTCCACAAAAATCATTGTTGTACTTTATGGCGTAGCTTATGGTGCCACGCTCGACGTTCGAGATACCCTGGTTGAGCTTATTCTTGACTCGACAGCACAAAAGCAGCACCAGTTAAAGTCAGTCTAGTTATACTTAACCCAGCATAATTGAGCTCAGACCCCATAGCACAAAAATTGGTTGAATTAAGTTGAATTATTATGGGGACTGATTGTGATGTGACCTGGTCCAGAATAAATTAATCCTAGTGACCTGTTCTGTTAAATCTAAGCTTTTTGCAAACGTTGCCTAAACATTATTCTGTTTTTTTAATTATAAATAACTTTCTTGTATTCTATAGAGCTGTTCCAATTGTTGTCTGACTAATTCAACCCAATATAGCAACTCTGACATTTAAAATACGTTTTGTGTAACGTAGTCAAAGTAGAATTAATGGAGTTGTATTTTAGTTAATGACTTAAAACAATATGAAAACAAGAAACAAGCTAACACACACAATCACCTTCACAGACAAACGCATGGTCTCTGTCAACGTACTGTAGTGTTGACATTAATTTTTTATCGCAGCAAAGCGCAACCTTTCCCTGAACATGATGTCACCGACCAGCAGAGCAGCGCTTTGACCGTTCAGGCTAAAATGAATGCAGTCCAGCAACTAATCCAACGTTTGTGAAGGATAGAAATCATTTTCATGTTCGGTTCTAGAGTGTTGATTCAGCAATACAGATATTAAAGAAAAGACAGTTTGTGGCACTGTTGGATTTTATTCTATCACTCTGACAGGTCATCATTTTGTCCAACCAGTTTATATCAATTAGCAAACGCCTGTGCTGCATTCGTCTTGGTGAAGGAACAACGAGCAGAGAAACGCAATGAATTATTCTGCTCCTTATTTCATTGTGTCCCACTGTAAAGTAAACTCTGAGGAAGGTCATGTTCAGGGGCAGCGCCTGTCCAGTATTCAATGAAACTCAGTTTAGTCCACGAACGCATGTTTCTCATCATGGCTCTTAGCTCACATCAGCCTGTTCACTGCCATCGTCACACTAAAAACAGTCTGACATCAGTGTTGCAGTTGACATTAGAAAGACCCAATGTCAAAACAAAGAGGTGTGAAATAAGAAGACTGAGACAAGCTAAGAAATCAAAATCAGGTTTTTTAATGCAAGCTTTTATTCAAGCTCCAATTTATTTTTGAGACATTGTTCACCTCCTGCTTTGTAAATAGCTCTTAATTTCTCCCCTACATGCTTTAAATGATGGAAGACGTTGCACCGATTTATACGGGAGAACATAGTGTAAAGCAGATTGCACAAGAAAACTTTCCAGAAAGTTATTAACTGAGTGAAAGTGAGACAACGAGGTGGAAAGTTAAGAGCCTCAGAATGTCACTTATTCATTGATTTAGCTGCAGGCAGAACAAGACCAACTCAAACCTAGAGAAGAATAGAAGAAAGGTGAGGTGCAGGGTAGGAATCTAGAGGCCAGGGGCAGTTCATGACCATATGAAGTAATGTAATGATGTATAAATGGTAGAGGACATCATTACCTAGAAACCTCTGTCAAACGTTGTGACTTTGGGGAACAAAAGCTGTAAAAAAAAAAACTAAAAAAAAATTGGGTTTGTTTAGTTATTTTATTTTGTCTTTTCCTTACATTTCTCTACTCTGAAAAAAAATATTACAAGGCCTCCCTTTTCTTTGAAGTCATGTCAGGAGCGTCAGTGGCTCATTGCCTCTTTGTACATGAGTGTGTGTGTGTTTGGGTCCTGAATAGGCAGACAGACATCTGGCTCGTCAAGGTCATTTATTCAACAACCTTGCTCATACACATGGGGTGAATCACCATGGCAACACCTCTTGCTCCCTCTCTCTCAGTTATCTTAGTTATCTCTGGATGAATACCTTTCAGTACGGTCATCGCTCTCTCTTCCTGTCAAGCTGCTTTTGTACAGTTAGTTTGAATAGTGCTTTATTTGGAATGTCACAAATCTCACACTTTTAATCTGACCAAAACTCATGCAAGCGCAATGAACCTGACAAGACGTAAAGGAAAACGCGAGCACAGAGGAGAGGTGTGCGAGCTCTGAGCAGAACCAGCCGCGTCGAATGACACTTCAACCATGTGGATGACAACTGGTATAGAGGCTCGCTGATCAATTATTAGATCAATTATTAAAGTGTGTGTGTGAGTGTGCATGTTTTGTGTGTGTGGTAAAAAAAGGCCTGCAGGTTCCAAAAACTACGTCGACAGCAGGCGTAGTATGCATGTATGCAACGGTGCTGCTTGCATTTGGAGTAAAGATCTTTTGAATATATATATATCTATAAAGACTCTCAATATATATATTTATAAACACACAAACATATACTTTACACAGAACGACAGTCACACACACACACACAACTGTGTTTCCACCACTTCAGAACGGCTTACAGTACATTGTTTGATGGAGACTTACCATAAGCACTAATACCTACTCTACAACGACACACAGAACTTTGATGGGAAGCCAGTTTTGCCCAATATGCCGTTTGGTGCAAAACCATCTTTGTGGCCTGAAGTGCGCACACACACGCACACACAGACACGCACAGAGACAACCATCTGTTCTAATACCGAGTCCAGGTTCCTGCAAAGACGGCATCAGCTGATTGGCTCTCAAATTACACCAGTTCAGTGCAGGTAGGCTGGATGTACCCTGTGACATCACATTTTAAATCTTTAAAGCTACGGAACAAATGTGTTGAATGAACAGTCATCTCTTGATACATACTTTATCATAATGGCACAAAAACAAGTACACAGCTATAGTGAACGGTTGTGGATGACTAAAATAAGAATGAATCTAAAAGTGGTGCAATTTGGCCCCCAGACTGAAAATACCATCAGATGGGACCAGGGTAACTCTGTTCAAATTCAGCTGCACTATGCATCCTATAAACAGAATGTATAAACAAGCCATGTGCCAACAAAGATGCATCTATAGGAGAACTGAGTTAATCACCTCAAACACCGCTATCCAATAAAGTGGAAGAGTGGTCTCACTAGTAATTAGACCCATTGAATGAATAGCAAGGCTCTCAGAGAAACCGAACCATTAATGTGTGTAGTGTTCCCCTCTTGCTGACAAATCACTCGCTTTTCAAACGTCATTATTGTCATCGTTTGTTCAATGACATGCTCAGTATTTGTGCATTGAAAACACTAAACTATAATTCCTTCTACAAAAAGTTCTGTAACATTCTCAGACTTCACTCCGATTCAGGTTTGGCATCACTTAAGTAGAGAGGAGAGGAAGTACGCTTAAATTCTGGGTCTCCCTCTTCCTGCAAACATTTCCCTGCGCTCCGTGTTTCAGAAAAAGAAAGATAATTCCATTCATCACTCTCCTCTGTTCCCTCCATCTGTTTCATCTCTATCAGGTTTTTACCTCCGTCCTTGCTTTGTCCTCTTTTTTTAACTTTCGTGCCAGTCCATCCCTCCAGAGGGCACAACTGCCTCTCGAAGACAAACAGTTGCTCTCTTCTTTCTTTCATCTCTGACAGTTCAAGACTAATTTGCAGTAGCTTAATCTGGCGCGAACACACAAAGTAATTAACATGGGAGGAAGCAGCCCAACTTATCATTTCACAGTATGTACATACATCACATGTATTCGCCTGAACAGACACACACACACACACACACACACACACACACACTCACACAATGGATGAGACACCCCAGGGAATATAAGAAATGATGGGTACACTGTGGAGAGGAAATGGGGAAGGAGGCCAGATATAAAAAGGAATGAGAAGAGGTAGATATATGGCGCACTGAGGGAAGAGGAGCTATTTCTGTGTTATGTTCACACAACTCTGCTTCTACTAATATTAACACAGAACATTATGGGCTGGGCCTTCAGGCAAATATCTGAAAATGTATACACGCATGTAATTATGCAGCTTGGGCTGCCAGAGATGCAACCCTCTGCTGGGCATGTTACACGTTAGCATTTTCTGCAGAATTGACTCAGCGTGGAGCCGTCTACTGCCCAAACCAAAACATGGCACATTTCTAATAGTAAACGGGTCAGGCATTAATTAGGATCCCATACGTGAACCATGTGTGTATATATATAAAATTTAAACATGTTTAAGGCTTTAGCTTCACTCTAGCATATTCTTGTGGTTTCTGTGTATTTATTGATAACTCTTGTGTTTTAATGTTTTAATAATTAGCTCTTGAACGTCCACTGAGATATCGCCTAAAGGCTAAGTCTGCTGGGTTGTTTATTAGAAACGTGTGGCAAAATATTGATTTGCTGTCATATTGGTTCACTAGCTCATGTTAGAAGACAATGTGACTTATGTGGAGTGTGATTCAAGGCTGCAGCTTTGGACCACAACACATTTGCTGCGCTTTTTGAATAATCACATGCACGTTGTCAAAGAAAACAACAACAAAACACTTTTCCCTTCTGAAAAACAGGATCATCATTAAAAATGTATTTCAGTTCACATGCCATCACTTCTAATTTGCTGTGGTGCGGTACAGAATTCACACATTTCCAATTTCTCTTCATTCTCATTAATCCGTCTAAAGATTTACCTCGACACACGTTGCCATTATCTGGTTCATAACCAGCTTTGCAGCTGCAGCTGCCGATGGGAACCATCCACTCTCCATCTCCATTACAGTAGAGCTTTATGGGCACATCCACTTCCTCAGCATTGGAAATGCAATTTCCTCTGGCGATGACTAAGGAGGTAGACTCTGCTCCAGTCAGTGTCTGGACAGAGTCAGAGCAAATATAAAAAGGTCTGTTAAGATGTTCATATCATTTTAGATAAGCTGCTTCAATGCAGACTCGGTTTCATACCTCAGGGAAAAAAGCAAAGTTCTGCACCACACTGGGGCATTTCTTGTAGAACACCCTTACAGCCAGAAGGGACATGCAAGCACCCAGATCCTGGAAGGCCAGGTGAAAGCCTCTGCCTTTGGACAGTGGCCCAAAACTCCGAACTTCTGTGTTCACCTTCATAAGCCTTCCTCCAAAATCCACCTGGGAGAAACTCTCATCTGCTGCAATGGTGTCCACCTAGAAGAGATAAAAGGAGAAAGAAGGACGGCGATGTATAAAGAATGAGTCATTTGATGGCTCTAGCGCTGAGAACCTCTGGGTTACCTTTAGAAATGGAGCGTTGGCCCAGTACTCGACGCCTTTGATGCTCTCCGATACGGTCCTGTCTGTTTCTAGGTAGTAAAGGTTGAACGTCTCTTTGCAGGAGCCCAGGACGCTGGGAATGGAGGCACAGTCGCGTACGGTGAAGCGGATCTCAACGTAGATGCGCTGTGCCGCCCGCCGGTCGATGTAGGTGGTGAGGAGCCAGTTGTTCTGGCTGGGTTCAAACACGTTGCACACCTGGTACGTCCTGATGGTGTTAAGGTTTTCATCGTAGCCGCTCACCTCCTCCCACTAGAGGATTTGAGCGTGAGAGGAAAAGGGCAGAGGTGCGGATGAGAAGGAAGTAAGCAGCAGAAGGTGAAAGGCTAAAATGATTAATGGGCTTATCACAAATTAAACTCTTTCCCTGCCTCCAATTTTGTGTTTTTCCCTCTCCCCTCCCTCAAACTCTTTTCTCTCTACAGTTCCTTGCTCTGTGCAGCACAGGGACGAACATTCATCACAATTAGAGACACTAACCTCAAATGCTCATCGAACAGACGATCGTAAACGGCTTGTGGCCAAGCCAGTATTTAAAAAGCCAAGGAGTTCAAAACAGTGGGTGTTTTGAACTGTGGAAGACCACATCCAATTTCATTCTATTCTACTCTATTCACCCGTCTATTGCAGATTCTGCTCTTCCTTTGATCAGTAGTAGTTAATTGGTGTCACCTTGCCACGGTAATTAAAATTTTGACAGACTTGTTAACAGAGGACAGTAAGGTGTACTCTAACGCCTTTTCCCAAGGACACACACACACACACACACACACACACAGTACATGTTTGCACATTGTTCTTACTCCATTGGCAGGGAACGATATCCAGCCGAGCTCTGCCGTCGCCGTCCTTGTATCCATCACCGTCTCTGTCAGACAGAGAGGAAGAGACAAACGGTGTGTCAGAGGTGAGAGGCGGCTATGAGCGAGTTAAAAGTCCGCTCAGACGCTAACTCCAGTACAGCACGGTGATGGTTTTCCATTCATATTCACAAAAGCCCACTTCACACCTTCTCTGCAAAGCTTCTTTTTGTTGTAACCAGCCTTGTTATGCTGATGCAGCATAAAAGTAACACGATGACAACAAAGGTAAAACATTTAGAAACAATATCGTCACCACGCATTTGTTTAAGCAGAAAACAGCTGCCTGACCACCAATAACCAGCCACTGTACTGATAATATGACAGGAGTGTGTTTGATTTAATAATCCTTGGTGTTCATATTACATCTCAGATTGGACCCACACTAAATGAAATTAATTATTACGCGCATACCTCTCATTTTATTGAGTTGCTGGGATTAATTAATGAGTCACTGCCTAGCTGGCAGTTAGCATACATTAAATAGTAATTACATCCAGGTGAAGCCAGCAAACAGCAATTAAACCGACAACTCCCATCGCCTGTGAATGTGTGTAGGTAGCTCCGCTGATGATGGCGCCGCTAATGACTCAACGCTGCTTCAGTGACCTTACATACGGACCCGGCGCGCTGCATCACAGCGGGGTGAACTACTGACAAACAGAGGTGTGAGCCCGCTATACGACGGCTGAACAACGAAGCCCAGTGACAGCGTGACTCCCCAGACGGCTACGCTCGTTTCAACACGCGCCTCTTCATTATACGCTTCTAAAGCGTTAATGGTGGAATGTTGCTTGGTAAGCAGCCTTCAGATGTTATTGCAGCATGTGCAAAGCTTTGCGTGCAGGGAAATGAGAGACACTAAACCTTTCAGTCCATGCCTGCAAATCCACATACTACAAAAAATGTATCATTGTTGAAGATTACACCAATTAAACTATAGACAAACTTAAATATCTTTCCACAGCCACCGTGTGGCGGCAGCAGCCGGCCCTGCCCACTGGCCTAGGACTAATTTAGTTTTAATACTAATGTCTTTTTCTCTGTTACTCTAGTGTGATACCTGTGCCAATGAACGCCCATGTTCCTAAGCAGCTTCCTTCCTTCCTCCTTGTTGCTTGATGGAAACAATTAACCAAGACAGCGTGCGGACATGCTGAGACATCCAGCCAACATGAGTTCGCTGGCATGCTGACAGCACAGACCCTAAGCGAGCCCTCGGTAATAAAACATGGTGAGACGTTTCAACCACACGGCACCACGAGCGAGCCGCAGGCAAACAACCCCTCTTGATTCTTGACATGATTTCTTCCTCCTGTAGTCTTTCATTTTGTCACCTCGCCTCTCATTATCTGCTCTCTTCCTACTGTACCTCCCCGTCTTTTATCCCCTCGTTCTACCTTGGGTGCTTCTTTTTTGTCAGCCTAATTACAGCAGAAGCCTGTCTTTTTTTTTTAGCTTTCCCCTGGGAGTGAGGGCCGTTTGGGGAAAATGAAATGCTTGTCACGCGAAAACGTTCTCGATTCTCAAAAACTTGGACCAAAGCTCATTTGATCGGTGGAAGTCATCCTATATAGAGCTGCAGTGTGTTTAATGGCACCTTGCCAATGAAGTTTAAAAAGCAAAAATGAGACAACATGTAGTGGCTCGTGTGGTTTTACACTCTTTACCTCCCAGCAAAGTCTTGTAGGAAGAGATTTGATTATGAGAACAGAACAAAGGCTGTGCACAACAATACCCCCACATCATCATCTTTCTGCCTCAACGAGCTGCACTGGGGCAGCGTTGGCGCAATACACAAACTGTACTGCTAATGCAAACACTTGTGATTTATCATCACATGCGTCCCACTCAGCTTTTATTATTACAAAGCACTGGGCAGATGTTGGCTGCAAATGCTGTTGGAGGCAAAACAAATGCTTTTGACCAGCTAAATGATTAATTGACCTTTTCCATTCATTTCTTCACGCAACTACACAAAAGTGTCTGGTTCGTGAGTTAAAACCAACACATGGAAACTATATCTGCAAACATGCTGTCTCCGTTTCAAAGAGCTGAATTTCAATCCGACCCAAACCAGTCATGTAGCGGATGGTCTCTGTTGGGCTTATTAGAGTGTATCTACTCATCAGTCTAATTAACGGCACACACCTCTCTGTGCATAATAGGGTATACTCTTCGATCAGGATAATTACTTTTGACATATTGGAGGCTGTGATCGCAGTGTGTCCACCTCCCCAACCAATGCTACACCACCAAAGAGAACCACAGCCGGTTTATGGCAGCGGAAACAGCCGGTAAATCTCTGCAATATTGTAGCAGTCAAATAGGCTGTTGAGTTCGTGTTGTGGCCCACAAGGGAGAAATAAGGGGAATAGGGGAAAAATTTCCATAACAGATGCTGAATTAGGTAATTTTACAGCATGCCGGCTTCTTCTCTCCCTCTCTGGCTTCAACACTTCCTTAGTTGCATCCTTGCTTGCTAGATGGATCAGCAGTTAGTCTATCCCGTGCTCACGTTTGCTGCTCCACAGTCCAAATAATAAAAGGAGAAACAGAGTAGCCAGCATCTACCAAGATCTTTCCCAGTGTCTCCAGTACTTTTACTGGAGTTACCCATAAGCTTATTGTCGCTGAGATTAATGGTCCAGATGGTGCATGTGAAAACAAAAACTTCACCTCGGGTCCGTGATCAGCTGCAGCCAGTCACCACTAGGTTCCAATAACGGACGAGTCCATTAAAAGACTTCTGTGAACTTCGGTGTGTGGTCTTGTCGCTGAATTTCGCTGCATAACAGCAACTTTTGGGTTTATCCATTTATCCATTCAGCATCAACAGTCAGACAAAAACGTGTGCATGTCATGGCACCGTATGCTAATTAGCCTTATGTGTTCCACACGTATGCGTCTACTGCAGATTAGTACGGATTCATATGCCTGTAAGTGTGTGCGAATGTGCATATGCCTGTGAGGAAAAATAAAAACCACGCCAGCGAGAACCTTTGTGTATCCGTGTGTTATTTTGGCGTTTTCTTTTGACAGACAGACACCAGCGCGGTGAAAGCCCTCCTGGAGCGACAGACGTCATCCCACCCGCAGAGACAGCCGTTGACCAATCAGCCATTAAAGTGGAAAGACACAGAATCACGAAAGGACAACTCCGTCAAGAGCACACGCAGTCAGACGCAGATGTGCGCTGACACCACTCATTTAAGTTCTACAGATACGTGTGTACGTTCACACGCACAAACGCCAACTCTCCTGAGGTAAGATCTCATTAACGCCAGAGAACACTTACATGTATATAATTGGATTTTCTCCACAGGGAGCACTGTAATTTAACTTTAACGTTGAAAAGCTTGGATTATCTTTTGTCAGTGGAACAAATCCCACATTGTAAAAACTCCACAACCAGAAAAAGTGTTTGAGTTCGGAATAAACATTAAAACACACTTACATGGCCTGAAACGGAAAACTTTTCATGTTTTTCACAGAATTTGTGTCTTTCAAACGGTTATAGTAGGATATTGAATATTTCATATATTTTATTAGATTGCAAGTACTGTACGGACGCATTAACTAGGTAAAGCACGTCTACAATTGGCAGGTTTGGCAGCTCGATGGTCGGCGCTTTGTGCTCTCTGTCAGTACTGCGTGCATTAATCAGAAGCACAGTAAAGACCTTACAGAACCAGCCATTTACTGAATATACTCAACAAAAAGTACCTCAAAGTTGGATTTGGAAGAAGTGCTTGAGTAAATGTTATGCTAACAATATTTTCCCACAGGGTCTTCCGTGAGCTCCGCATTACTCTCCGGTTTTCTCTACACACTGTCATCTTAAGCTTCAGCCCATTAAGGCTTATACAAAGTTTCCTTGAATAATTTCCACATACAGTACAACATCAATCTGTAGAACTGGCTAATGGCTTGACCCTGTTGTCTTAAAAGAGCCTGCTCAGCATTTCAAAATCACACAGCATCAGCAAAAAACAGGCATAACTATCCTGTATGCAACAACGGTACATTTACACAAGGAGCTGCAGATGTGGACAAAAAGCCAGATTCTGCCACAACCGTGCGACACTATTACACGAAACAAAGCCGAGAGCGTGGGAAGAGATTTAAAGACTAAAACCTCATTTATTTGTTAGTGGTTAATGAGACCAGGTGAGAAAAAAAAAACATACTTTAGAGTCGCGGTTACCTTCTAGTTCAGGAGACTGTTTACGTGAAGCATCTGATCAGTTTCTTTATGCACCTACAGTACACTGCAGCCCCGTCTACAGCATCAGCCTGTGCATCCCAACCTTTAGTCCCTAGTCCGCCTACATTTCCCATAATGCAAATTAAGGTTAAGGCATAAATGTCAGTTCATAACACAGGGTTTGTGCTTTATTTTTTGCTTTCTCCAAGCCAAGCTAACCCTGATGACATTACCCAACTCGACTCTATGCTCCTTGACGAAGTTTCTACTTCGCACACGACTTTTAGTGCTTCTTATTCCAAGTTAACTGACCTGTGTGTCAAGTAGTTGTACAAAATGATCCTATTTGTTGAATTTACACAATTATGCCTGATCCCAGGGTCTGAGGTCACATTAAAAGCTGCAATAATTTCTAAGGAAATACATAAAATATTAAGTGAAAACCTGGAAGATGGTGGAGTTCGTTTCAGGTTTTCTGGGATGCGTGAATGTTTGTTGTACATTGAAACAGGAAGGGAAATGCAAGACGTACTGTATATAGTTTTGAGTTTATTTTGATTTTCATCATCATCTAAAATAGGTGTATACACACGCATATATATATATATATATATATATATATATATACACACACTGATCACATCTAAACAGAACCATAGCTTCAGCGTCTCTCACCCTCTACTATCCTCTCTAGCGCTGGTAGTAATTTCATCTTGATTCATCCTCAGTGTGCCGCACAAAACAAATTAGACACATGGGGTTGTTGGTCCTGGTGTACTAATAGCTAATATGCGTTTATGTGCCTTCACACACCGCAGGGACCTGAGCACGCGCCACCAGGTGACGCCAGCCTGCAGCCTGACTGCATGCGTTGTACTGCAAGAGAAGTCAGCTATTAAGTGGATTTGGGGCTATTCACAGTAAAAACTATACTGGAGGTGCTCCATATTCATTTCCTACACTTCTCCCTCAAAGCATATCTGATTAACTTAAAGACTACCTTACTACTTTTGGCTCCATTCCCAGTCTCGTATACAAGCCATGCTGCGTTGTGCTCCGTGTGTGTATTCGAGTTGGCCTTAATGATAAAATATCACGGTGTCAAAGTTCCATTTCAGAACGCTGAATAGCTCGGTGTGCGTTTTAGCTTTTGCTCTCCGATTCCTAGTTGCTAAATTAGGTGCAGTGCCTCTTCAGGTATTTTTGGTCTCAGCTACTGTCAGCTCGACTCTTATTTATGCACATTTAGCTCCCTTTTTCAAGAGAGGTAATTCAAGAACCTCTGTCCCTGCTTGAAGAGATACTATAGCCCACAAATCATTCTGAAAAGAGCAGTTCAGATGAAATGTAAAACACTCAACACATTAAGACGTCAGATAAGCTTCAAATGGCCTAATATGGGAAAAAGCCAAGTGTCTTTTGGCTGGATTTTAAAACATGAAACTGTTGAATCGTTCAAGATGGACTACACAGTAAAGTTTCAGAAGTAATTATAACGCAGCATAGAAACTTATGCTACACAGCTGTAGAGTGAGATTCGGTACATAAAGCTTTATTAAAGCAACTTTTGTTTTGTACATTGCACCTAATGGAGGACACCACTTCCTTAAGCAGACAGGTGCCTCCCCTCCCCAGTGACCCTACCTTTAGAAAGGATTAGCCCATAACCCTTCACACAGCGAGCAGGCGTATTGGCACAATAAACACGCCTTAATTGTAGTGTTAAAGAGGCGTCAACAGCAGTTCTCCGCAATTAGACTAGCAATGAATATATGTAGTAAAAACAGTTGGTAAAGGTTGAGCATGGTGGCGTAAATAAAGAATCTATTGGTTACGCCTAATGGGAAAATAGTTTCACATCTCCTGCCAAGAACGTTTTGGTCACTTCTGGCTCATTCTCTGATAAACTAATTCCACCAGCCTGCAGACGAACATAATGGAGAATGATTTATCTAAGTGATTGGCAGCATCAAACCTAGAGTCTGTCGGTCATGCAGGTGGTTAAAGCAATGGATTTCTCACAACAGCTTTATAAAGGCTATAAATACATGCAATAACTTCATTTTCAATCCACAACCCTCATATAATGAATCATCCTGTGTTCAAGTGAGACCTAATACTGTATGTCAGTGTTATGTCTACAGTTTCTGCTGCCCCCAAAGTAGCTAAAAATTCAACCAAAATCAGCAACAACCCAGAGGACCAGCAGCTAGCGAGAAAAGAGGATTACCCAGCAACAGGTGGTGAACAGATAAGATAATAAAAGAGCTGCATGGAGAGGGAAATGCGTGGTAGACGTTTTCAGGCCAAATGTGCCCACAAAGCATCGCGGCCTCACAGGAGCAGATCTTTAGGATCAGACGTGCACAAATGTAACCGATGCCTTTAGGTATCGGGTTGTGTTTCTCGTTGCTGACACGTCGTCGTTGTGAATGGAAGCGGGGAAGAGCTGGGCCGCTGTGTCAAGGAGGACAACTAAACTGTCACACTTATCTGTGCCACGCTTTCTTATTGAACAAGCGTCCCACCCGTGCACACACACACGTGCACGCTCAGTCTTCGAGCCCGTGGTCCCAGTCGTCGCTTCTTTCGCTCCCGTTTTCTTTGTGCCTTTCTCCCCTCAACCTGCGATTTCACCTCTCCTCTCATTTTGCATTCTCCTCTTCTCATCAAGCAGCCTTGACCTAGAAAATTTGTGGTGTCATGATTTCACTTGATGAAAGAGGACATGTTTGCCACTAGAGAAGGCTCCAATCTCAGCTTTTCAGAAGCTGAAAAATACCAGTTAAATCCTGTCTGGGTGTCGGCAGATTGTGACAACAAAGAGCTCGTCTCCATTTTGCCAAATTAAAATGGAGAAAAGCTGGTGTTGGATTTCTTTAGAATGGCATCATTTGATGACTAGTCACATACGTGTTGGATAATTCCACACGGCAGTAAAACAAAGTAGATCAGTCAAGACAGCAATTTTAAAGAAGCAGGGAAGGCTTTAAAGTGTGGTTCACCAGATTAAGACTGGTTGTCACAGCGGAGGCCTGTCCCTATAAATATACCTGCAACATATTGAGTTTTTAGACAACTGGGTGTGCTAGTCACTGGAAAAAATAAATAACTTATTGTCTTTTAGAAAATGGGAACAGCACAACAATAAAACGAGAACATATTGGGTTCTTATTTTTAGCACTGAGCCCTGATGAAGTGTGTCGTTCTGTCTGGATGAAAACTCAAAAAGAGCTGCGCACACACAGACACACTTGCTTGGAGACACAAGCGCTGTGTGAAGCATCCAGTCTGTCACTGTGGCAGAATCCTTTGTGCCTTTGTGCCCAACACAAGGGGAGCTGTCGTCTAACTCACATGCTCAGTTTTTAGGGAGAGCGACGCCTGCAGACCCCACATTAGACGTTGTTCCGCGCTGGAACGTCGGTTCGAGCTTGTGTTTACCGTAGAACACATGGTGAAGAGGATGCGTAGGAAACACGCGTCATCTTTAGCCAAATCTGTGCGGAGGAAAAGCAAAACTATACTTATACAATATAGAACACGTGCATGATTGTAGGTGTCATAACAGAATAGTTGAAATGTCAGGCTTCAGCGGTAGCTTTGGTTATTGGCCAACAAACCCTCTATTGTAGGAAGGAGAAACCACGAAATGACAGACATCAAGGGAAGAAGTTATTTTCAGTCAGAATAGAGATTTCAGTCAAAGCATTTTACAACCTCGTCTCTGTCAAAACCACAGATAACACACAACAGATCTTTAGAAACATCAAAAAGAACAGCAACACTAGTGGACTGATCCACTTCTTTAACCAAACAATTCATAAAACAAATATCAAAAGCATCGCGTTGTGGATCGTGTCCTCTTTAAAGCAACCAACGACATCTGTGGCTGCAGTCAGTGTCAAAACATGAGCCAAAAAGCCTGAATAATAATAATAATTCATAATTAATTAATTCTTGATTTGACCACAAGCCAGCAATGCACCAACAATGCAGAACTGTCATGCAGATGCCCCGACTCACTGGGGGAAACTTGGGGTTCAGTGCCTGGCTCAACAAAACTTCAACGCATGAGAGTGGCTGAAAATCAAACCACCAAGCTCCCAATCGGTGGGATCTGCTCTACCTCCTGACATACGCCCTAAATAAGTGTACACTTCGCTACCGTGGTAAAATCCATTAAACACAGCGGAGAATACAAGTAAAATATTAATTGGCAGAGATAGAAATAGAACAAAACTGCAGATATAGCACAGTTACAGAGCGGCAACAAGTTCTAAGCTGACCCAAATGCAACAGCAAGAATAAAAGTGCAGCAGAGAAACCAGACAACAAAAGGCAGATTTAAATTTAGAAATGAAAACGGATAGACTCAGGCACGATCAGGGCGTTTTGGCGAAGTATGGAGGCTAAAAGCAGCTTCACCCTGTAGTACCAGCAGAACGCTTCGTAAAAACCTGCCCGCTGGGTTTATGGTCTTCAAGTACATTAATGTATTTGAGCAAGTAATTTTAAATATCAACACTAGGCTCCGTCAGCGTGATCTGAATGAGTGGGAATTCTCAGTTCTCCATTTTTAAGAAAAAAAAAACGAGACCGTCACAGTAGTTCATGCTTCATGAGATGAAGGCAAAAACTGTTCCTCCAAATCAAATCTGTACATGAAACGTCTTTGCCGACGTTAGATTTAGATGTTGAAAGTGCAGAATGAAAATAGGCAGGACATGAAGAAAAACAGCACAGTTTGCACCGTCCATGCATGAAGACTTAACATGGACAAAATCAGTTGACTAAAAACTGATGAGATAATGTTTTAGATTAATTAATTAATGATTAATGTACATGCAATAGTTTAATCTGCTCTCTCACTGTCCGACAATGTTAAAGAGTCAAAACCACACAGTAAAATGCAGCAGAGCCAAGACGCAAACAATCCCCATTGCTTTTGGCGTCTGTGCTCGGTCTCAGTGCTGCCGCTCAGGAGAGAGGAGTGGGACAAGCAACCAGACGAGGCAGAACAGAGAGCTCCATGTTGAAGCGTCGCGGCTCCAAGTAGCGACTCTTTAATCTCAAAGCCGCAACATCAAAGTCTCATCAATCCCCCACATTTTTAATCAAACCAATCACTAGTAAATTCTTCTATTTCATTCACAATTTGACATGTAAACTGATAATACTGGTAATTCGGGAACCCACTGGAGTTCAAAGTGGGACGTCAAAATGATTTCAGATTTGACTTGGGATCAGAAAGAGACTGATGGAAAAGCAACTGCAGCCTGTGTAGCTGAATCGACATCAAGCCACAGTGCGTATTGTGTGTCTACACAGCATCTCGAATGGTGACAAGCTCGTCCTATTCACAGAGAATACACCCACCGCAGCATTACAGCTTCTTAAGTTTATATAAGCGAGCTGCACTAGAAACGAGGGGGTGGGGGGGTGTCTGAGAAATAAGTGCAGGAAAATACACATCTCCAGCTCAACATTTTCAGCCAAACCTACAATTATTCTTCTCTCATGAAGAAACAAATCAGTGACGCTGTTTTGAATGTGGCCCAGTTTTACAAATGAGCTCAGTTTTAATAAACATTAGATTTTGTCAAATATTACATACAAAAAAAAACAAAAAAAAAAACAGAAGAGGGGCCTGATAAATTATTTTTTTGGGTCATCACTAGCAAAAATAAGATTGACATATTCAAATTCCCCATTTAGTTAAACTAGTTGATAAATAAGACCGTGCCTTACTGTAAATAACCCTGACCACTTCATTAGGAACCTGTACAGTCTAATTGGATCCACCAAGTCCACTTTTACAATACAGTTTTCAGTTGCTTTAAGACAAACATGACCACGGTGGATTATTTCAACCCAATCCTGCAGCGGAGCAACAAAAGCATCAAATGAGAAGTTAGAGCACGTTTTTGTATCAAGTATAAACTTGAAGCTCTGACTCAAACATGCAACAGCTGTTGACGAGTTTCTGACAAGTTGCGTCAGTCAGCAGTCGCGCTGCTGCACCTGCTTTACACGTCTGCTGGGCCGCAGGACGAGGCGCAAGACGAGGCGCAAGGCGTCCGTCGGCTGCAGCGGCGATGCCTTCAGGCCCACAGCAGAGCGTGGGTCATCTGTGCTCAATGCGTTCAAGTAGCGTTTAGTGTTCCACAGGGCGAGTGATTAATGAGGACTGACAAGCCTGTAGGTGGGCCATATTTCAGAAATGCCCGCGAGTGAGGCTTTCGAGGACTGTACAGAGTGTAGGTCAATGAAACGTCCAGTGTAGAATTTTGAGACTATTTGAGTTGTACTTTATATTCATGTCTGTTTATCCTTGCATAGGTCATGGGTGCATGAAACAAGCCTAACCAGATTCAAAGCCCCCAGATATATACAGTTCTGTACCATTTTAAAATGGTACTATACAGACAGGATACAGGTTGAGAATTAAAAGCCAGCAGACTCTAAATGCTCGGCATTGAAGATGTTGACTAATCGTCTGTTTTGTATTATATTAGGGCAGGCCATTAGTCACAGGTCTGTTTATCCACATGTCAGCATGTCTCTCACCCCAGAGACAGCAGAGGAGGACAGAAATGAACCGAGACAGGGGGATGGAGAAAGAGAGCTATCTGCTGACCACATGCCACAGTCCCTCCACTGCATGTCCCCTGACAGGCTCAGTGTATGTGTGGGCAAATCTGGTGACAGATGTCCAGCTTCAAACCAGTCTGGAAGACATCCTCGAGCTCAGCGAGACACCTTACCCTACCTCAGAATGTGCAACATGGCTGGGGGACACATGCTCGCACAGTGTGAAGCTTGGTCTTGTCAGTGTGGAGTCGCACGCGACAAGACAGACGGGACAGCGCAGTGTGCAGGTGAGGTGGCTGCTTGCACGACCCCTGACAGGAAGAAACCTCTGCAGAGCACTGTGTCGACACCATCCAACGCATTCGTCACTTATGTGTAAATAAAGCCATGAGCAGAATGTGCGTTTGCAGCTTTTTATCATTGTGTGCTGAAAACAATTAAGCTATTATTAGACTGTCGATTCAGATCAAACAAGACATTTGAGAATGTCATTTAAAAAAAAAAAAAAAAGGGCAGACGCGCCATAAACAAATCAATTAATTTGGGAAACAACTAAACCCGTTAGTTGCAACCTTGCAAATCCTCATTAAAAAGAAATAATTACTGGGCTGATTCAGGCAAATGGTACCTTATTCAGAAAATATCACTACGGCGAGTAAACAAATCAAACACAAACGCCAACAACTTACAATATAATCATGTGACCACAACCTAACGTTGTGATTTAGTCCAAAGAACAATCAAAAACTCACTCACTGCATCTTCAACATTACACAAACTGTTTAGAAACCAACTAACAGAGTAGCTGTAATCAGAGCCTGATTTTGACCATCACAGTTCAAACAGTGGAAGCGCTGTACAGCATGAAGAGCTTTAAACACGCACCATTTTAGATCCCCAGCTATTTAATTAAATGCTGAGAGGCCACTTTAACACATTTTGGAGAAGTGCTATGAAATCAAGTGCAAGTACGAACAGACATGGAAAAACTCTTCAAAAATCCATCTCTCTGTTCATAAACGCATCCGACGCAGAGATTAAGAGGTCACGCTGAAATGAGAGGGGTAACTAAAGTAGCAGAGTTCACCAAAAGGTCATCTGTACCGTGACATGCCACAGCTATTTACATTCTGCACGCAAGCTAAGGCAAACCAAGCATACTGCAGGAATTTCAGCTATGCCAGAGAAACGTTTCGCCCTGGGAGGGAAGTTTCAAGTTTGCTGACCTATTTGCTCCACAAGGTATAGATACTACGAGAGGATCATTTGCCAATGAGGCGTTTAGGAGAGCAGGAGGAGAGAAAAGGAACAGAAACGCGTGACGGACACGCTGCTCATCACCTGCAACGATGTGATGCAGTAAAGTACATTAGCATCTTAGCAAAACTAGTTGCAGTATTCATTAACCACGTATGCAACCAGCACCTGACCATAAACTCAGTGGCAGCAATAGTTCGACTGATTGATGATCCAAAAGGTATCTGACCGTTGAAACACCACACAAGGATTTGTTCTTAGGCAAGTGTGGCCAAATAGTTCGATACAATAAAAGCATTTGGGCCTTTGGATGATGAGGAATTTACTGGACAGAGGACGACAGAAAAGATAGACACGCTTTGGACAGGTAAACAAAAAAAAAACAAAAACAAAAAAAATCGACTCATTTGGAAAAGTTAAGGAACCAGAGCAGAGAACATGTAAAGGCTGTATTTTCTGCTCAGATTCAGCCAAAATATTTAAAAGATCGACAAATGTAGCGTCTGCACCAGCCAAGTCTGCCTGACCTGAATCCAAATGATTAATTCCTTTCACTAAAGGCACAAAGCCTTAGGAGCAGCAACGCTCTGGCAGAGCTTCACCATTGCTCCATTTAGAGAATGTAAGACAATGGTTTAAAACCGTAGGTTGGTAAATGGATTAATAAATTACTGGCACTTGATTGCATTTGTTTATGCACATAAACATACGTGTTCCACAATCTGCAGCAGTCAGACATCGCCAGGCCGGATAACAGGTCCACTAACAGCCACTTAATCTTTAAGGGCTCGTTAAAATGGCTCCTAGTGGGAGGCACCAGGCACCTAATCGTCCACCTATTTGAGTTTTATGAACTGCATGTCTCCGTCTTTGTGTCTTTTTCTTGCTGCAACTCATACCTAGCTTCTTCATCCGTCCATCTCTCTGGAGATTAGCCATCATGACTGCTGTCACGCAGTCAAACCGTCAGTAAAATTGCCCTCGTCACTACCCTGCCTCTCCGCTCAGTCTTGTGAGAGGAAGATATAGAACCACAAAAAAGCCTCTGTGTGGCCCCGTGCACAGTTCAAGTGTGTGACATTTTGCCAGACAAAAGTGGGAACGGCGTACGCGTGTCGAAGCTGAACAATCAGCTCTGCTCTTCCTGAGGTCAGTTTCCTTCTGTTCCTGAGCAGAACCACTAAATGCCTCAGTGCTTCAGCAGAGCAGCACAGGGCCAAACAGAACTAAAGCCTGTGGCTGTGAAAGGCAGGTGTGGAGGAAACCGGCCGAGTGTGAATGTGAACCGAGGTACCGCTACAAAAGAGCACGGTCGCTTGGTCAACCCACCGTCTTCTGAGAGGGTTTAGAGGTAAAATGCGGGAGGAGGAACCGTGTGTTGTAGCTGTGTAGGAGTTTGGTAGAAACTTTTTCTAAAGGTGTGAAACAACAGGACTATACCTAAAACAGCAAATATACTCTGCCATCATACATGACGGGCTTCAGCCCGAGTTTCCTAATGTTTGCACAGTTGGCAGATAGAGAATAAAAAGCAAACACTTGTCTATTTCTCTCGCTCATTTTTATTATTTTATGCTGACATTTTATAGACATACCTCTAAATCAGCGGGTAGGGAAAAAACACCATATTAATCACTATTGGAAATAATCATTAGTTGCTACACTAACTTAGTTTATTATTCAATTACACAAACGGGAGGCAATTTGTCAAGAATTCTCTAAAGTATTCAACATCCATGCTGTTAGCAGCTCTGTTAGCAGAGTCTGGAGCTACCGCACACAGTGATGTTAATGTTAACATGTAAAACTCAAAAGCTAAATATATTTGTATCAATAAAATTAAATTATTATTATATTAAATTTTACGGCTTTCAATGTTTGACCTAGAGTCTAATGCTACTGTAGCTTATAACCGCAGCAGCACCTTCAACACATACGGTACCAAATTTAAAATGTAAATTAAAAATGTAATTTTGGAATGGAACCAGATTAAAAATTGAGGGGAAAGTTATTAGCATTATTCATGTGTGAAACAAATTTGTGCACCAACAGGCAAACAAGTTTTGATTTTAGTGTTTTACGCATGTATCTACAGAGTCTCTTCAGGATATTTGATTATATTTTCATTTAGATGAAGGCATTTTAAACGCAACCTCCAAAATTTTGAGTGGACTAGCTTATTAATTTCAACATTTATTTATTCTTTTAAAATATAAAGCGATATTCTCTGCCAATGCAGTTTTCCTTTCACAACCTTTCCAAGGTGAAACAAAATCACTGATTCGAGTTGTCTCACCCATTATGTCCTCTCCCTTCTTTACTTTTGCTCCAGCAGTGACACAGCCCTTAATATCCAGCATGGCTATCTGTGAGACCATATGCCCACGGCAGGAACCCTGAAGAGGCTGGCAGAGAGCCCACTCTCAACCAGCAAATAAATAATGGGCCATTATGTTCAATCATATGCTGAGCTATAAAGGGTCTAAAGCTCAGAGCAGCCGTATGCAGCATGCAGTGTGGAAGAAGAGAATAAAACACAATAGTATAGAAATCATAACGGAGTAGATGGACACATTACGCTTCCAGTTATCTAGGATAAAAGTAGAAGATGTAGAAAAAACAGGCACAACAATCTAAAAAAAAAAAGCCTTCATATGTTATAGAATGTGGTAAAACCAACTTACGGCAGCCGCCGTTTTTTTGAAAATGTGTTTCACAACGGTTTGACTATTAGTTCTACTGCTCTACACATTTTAGCATGTCACTGATAAACATCAGCGTTTTATCTACAACAGCAATTAAATGATTCATGAATTATCAAGGGGTTGCTTTATCCACCAATGCTGATGTTTAATGGGTGTGTTCAATTAACACATGAAAGATTATAATAGTTTGTGTGTTATTAACTTTAGATTAAGATCAGATTACGTTTTATGACTAATTAATGGAGCAAACCAGGTAATTCAGGATGCTTTACATCACTGCGCATCACTAAAAGGCTCCCAGTGGACCAAGCAGCAGAAACAAAGTCGAAACATTGGGATACAGATAAACTGTCGCTTCTGGTCATTTCATCTGCTGCTACTTTTATCAAGGAGGAAGAAAGTGGTTTAACATCAACTACAGCAGATGCTTTTATCAAGGAGCATTTATCACAAACCCTCATCTTTGCCTCTCAAATTGGATGGTTTTCTACGTTCTACTGATCCATAGCACGACGAAGTGAACCGTTGGTATCGTGGAGGCTCGGCCCAAACGTGCAATGAGGTTTTCCCACAATGTTTTAACCAGCCAGTGAATCTAAAAGAATATTTTATGGTTAATAACTCATGAAAATAACCATTAGATGCGATCCCAAAAAACTAAATCGACTCAAAAATCCTGCACTCTGTCACAACCCTTGCACAGAACGCGTTATTGTAAAATATATGTGTCCTCCACTCAGGGATTGGACAGGAATCCTCATGTAACACTCTGTAATATGTCTGTAGTGGATTAATGATGCTGGCCCATCTCTACCGTCTTTAAAGATGGTCCTGCAATACGGAGCAATTTCTCCATAATCGCTCATTTGCATTTAAAAGCAGCAAATGCATATTTCAGACTCTCTCATTCCAGCTGTTTCTCTCTCTCTGTGGCCGGGAGGTAAAGAAGTTGGGAGGAGGCCTGAGGTCAGGATAAACAAAGGGCTTTTTATTTTTGTGTACTGCAATAGAGAAATGATTTAGCCTGAAACAAAGGGTAATTGATGCTATCGCTTAGCTTGCATGTTGAAAAAAAAAAGAATCAATATAGAAGACGGAACAAGTCGAGGAGCATGCCACTGCCGGCTGTCTAACATAGCTGTGTATTGATGGGACTCTTTGAGCTGCAAATTAGCTGAAGTGACAGTATAATGGACTTTGGTGAAAAGAATCGGAGAATTTTAAGTGAAAACAATAGATTCCTTCATTCCTTTCATGTCAGTATCAATTATAGTTTCATATCAGGGAAATATAATCTATTTAGACGGATTTGTTATGCAAATAACCTGAGACGTTTGGGTGGTGGAGTGTTTCTCTTGGCAGCTAAAATCAAATTGTGCTTTTTTCTTTTACATTTTTAACATGTCAGCATTGGCAGCTGTGTAGGAGAGAAGGTGATTGTAGTTAAAAGCCTGTAACAGTGTGGTTTAGACGGCGACTGACTTGGAGGAGTCTGAACAGGGACTACTTGTTTTGTACCGTCTAGCTGGGACATCGTACTGTACAGCACATCAGACATCACCTATAAAAACAACCACCTCCATAGAAGTACGGTTCTAATCCTCCTAAACTCAAAGTTGGACACAATGTCAATAGAAATCAAGGAATCCTCCATCTGCCTTCAATAGACTCAGTTTGGCAGGAAGTAGGACCCCTCCCCCCCCAATTGTAACCCTTCAAACTGAACTAATAACCAGTGACAACAAAATACTGTGTCCTTTTAATGGGCAGCAGTCAAACAGGGATTTGTGACCTACAGTTTGCTAATGATTGCTTCCACCCTGACTTGTCAGTGCCCTCGAGAACCAGCAAATTGACTTGAGACCTGACTTGGCCCCAGAAGACTTAAAACCACTCTGGCAGTAGCTCCTGTAACACTACAGACACGCTTCGGGCCCGTTCTTCAACTTCTGTAACCATTAGAAGAAAAAAAAACAAAAAACAAAACAGCATGCACGCCTGACCCAAACATTTGGCACAGGAACGTGACCAATGACCAGGGCTACGCTTCTCCTCAGTCACGTCATGGATCCAACAACTTTTATTTTTTAAATGTAGGAACAGAATTGTTATGTTGTGTGAAAATTCATAGCTGAGGTGTGAAGATTCATAGTTAAGGATATGCTTTCACACTAAGACATCTTATTAATCAGGCCTTTAAACATTAGGGATGTTTTTTTAAGAAATCACTTCCTGAACCAGTGAAAGCTGTGATCGTGAAGTCTTGTAGCCCACCAGGCTGACTGATGTCAAATTGCCTCCTGATGCTCAATTCACTGTGGGAAACAGCACCAGAACTAAAAATAAACATTCTCACAGGTTTCCAGTCGCTTCAGGAAGAAGAAAACCAAATTTATTCAGAAACAATATGACTGTTGTGTTGAAATAAATATTTAAGGGTGGCCCTGAGGAAAAACAGGGAAGCATTGGGGTAAAAGGTTCAGCACTGGTGTGAAGGAGCTTCTTCCAAGCAGCCACTTCTCCCCAGTTGAACTGTCTGTCTGTCACACTGTTAACTTGTCACCAGATGAATGCAGAAACCACATCTTTAAAACATGAGCAGGCAGAGTGCGGTGCAGGGAACTGTATGCATACGTGCCATGTGTCATCTGGATCGCTCTTCAGAATCAGTTTCCCCAAGCGGATCACTTGCTCATCATTTCTTTCACATGCACCACAAACATTCACACTCAACAAAGTCACCAATTCCAGCTTGTCGCGATACTTCTGCCATCGACAACGGGACGACGACCTTTAGCAATCCCATAACATGACAGATGGTGCACAGCGTGTACCGTATGCATTCAGGCTCCAGGGAAAAGGATCCGAATGATTTCCACGCAGGATATGAAATAATACGAGTTGTGTAATCATGGGTGGATTGAACATTTTCCATGTATCCGTGCCTGCTTTTGAAGATAAAAGCAGCAGAGCACCAGTCTGGGATTTTAAGGTTTGGTTCCAACTAGCAACCCCTGCACGGAAAAAGGAGAAAAATTAACTCCTCGACCTCTCGACACTCAACACTGACACAAATCAGCAATTTCAGTGAGAGAGGCTGCTGCTGACTGGGCGTTCGGTTCAGACACAGATGACTTCTCCGCCCCTCCCGAGGCTCGTTTGTGGGATACGTAGCACTTATACCCAACAATATCCGCTGGGTCAGGGTTTGCATTGACTTTCAAAAGAACAGGGTCAAATGGTGGATTAGTGTGCTGCTTGTTGGACTCTCTGAATAGCTTCATACATATCCTGAGGGGATGCAAAGCGCAGCGAACAGCCGTAGACGACGGCCAACAACTACAGCCACACTAACTGCACGGATGTGCAGCCGTAACCAATAAAAGGAGGGTAATAATGAGAACATATATAAACATTTGGCAAGTTTGGCCAAAGGTGGCTGTCACCGTGACCTCTAATCTGTCCTGTTCAAACCAAAAGCAGACAAATTTAATTTGATGTTTCGCGGCCAACACAGCCAATAAAAAGTCAGATGAGACGACAGTGACTGTCACTGAAGGGTCCGTTTTCCAGATCAGCTCATTAGGCACCTACTAACCAAGAAAAGCCCACCGCCACCACCCACATTGTGCCCATTTGTCTCTCCCCTGCTTCTTAACCTCCTACACATGCAGACATGCACACGCACAGCGTTCTGTTTAATCAAAACAGACCTGCCCTTCAACACATTTACATGTCTTATAATGAGGGAGACTCACTACGGAGCCCGTCATTACATGCACCATTAAAACACAGCAGTCGACTAATCTAGCGCCTCCATGAGGGATGGAAGCGGCAACAGCAGGAGGAGCTAGAGTAGGAGCGGTGGAGGGGCCTGCAGTGTGAAAAGGAGCAAGCCAGGAGCACTGCTCAAGAAGATGAAGTAGAGGAGAAGCCGGTCCTCGATAGAAGCAGTGGGAGATGCTAGTGGGGAGTAGCGAGATAAAAGGGATGCAGCAGCAGGAGGTGAAGCAACAAGTGATCGTTGAGGAGGTGGTGCAGTAGGAGATGTCTACCAGGAGAGAAACATGGAGCTTAGCGAGACGCAGTAAAAGCTAGTTGGAGGAGCAACGGGTTGAAGCAGTGATCAAGGAGAACCAGGCAATGCAGCAGGAGAACCAATGTTTACAGCATAACGAGATGATGCTTGTGGAGGTGCAGCAGGGCCAGATGCTTGGAGTGAAGCAGAAGGTCATGCCTGAGGAAAAGGAGAGGAAATGGAGGATGGAAAAAGGAGCAGCAGGTGCACTGGCAGTGAGAGACGCCTGAGGAGAAGTAACAGAAGGAACAGCAGGTGATGTTTGCGAGAGAGAGAGAAGGAGCAGCAGCGGTAGTGAGGGACGCTCAGGGAGGAGCAGCAGGAGCCGCTTCTGGGCGAGGAGCAGCAGAAGCTTAGGTCGCTGGACGCTTTGGAAGAATCAGGAGGAGGTCGGAATGTGATGCTGGAGAGGAGAAAGGGGAGGTGGCAGCGGCTACGGAGTCGCTGCACCTGTGAGCCATAATTACAATTCAGCGCAGTCAGGAGAGAGAGGTTTAATACTAAACACCCCCCTAAAGAGGACAGTAATTAACAATACAATGCAAAGCGAGGCATCAAAAAACTAAGAATTAATAAAAGCAGAAGAAGATTTTAGGTGAGTGTGGAGGAACAATACAACCAAATAAAGCAAATTCATAGGAAGTGCATTAAAATTCATCGTAACCACTAAAACAGCAAAGTTGCTTCCTTGTGTGCCTCCAGATTAAATGACGACGATGCGCAGTCAAGGCTCATTTAAACCTAAACAAGTAATTGTGGCGGAGTTAAAAATACTTGCTGAGACACGCATAGAGCTCCAGGCCAAGTTAAAGTGACTTTGTTTGCTCACGGGCTTTAACCACATCCTTTCACCCCAGCCTTCGCCACTTTGCCCCTTCCAGCCCACCTACCTTCCACTGCGCACACAGAGGCGATCACACCGAGCAGCAGCGCAGCCCAAGTGGCCCGCACGGCCGCACCGACTCCCCGTCGCTCCTCTCCCATCATCCGGTTGGCAGAAGAACAGAAATCCCACACAAAACGCTGTATTCCTCCGGTGCACCGTCACATCTCAGTCCTCGGTGTGCGTAGCGCCGGCACAGTCAGCGGTGGACCGGAGCGCGTGCGCTGCTGGTGGTTCCGCGCTCTCTCTCCGCGCGTGCTCCTCTTTCTCACACGTCGCTGTCCAATCAGCAGCGAGGACGGCGCCTCGCAAACCAACCACCCGCTCTGCTCCACCTGACCCGCGTTGAATGCCCGCCGCTCCGGGCCCCGCCGCTGCGTGACGGGACAGCGACACACAGTGGCCACCGAGCGGCAAAGACCACAACAAGGCGACAACAAGCGACTTGCTCCGACAGATAAATCTCGTTTGTCGACATAGAACCAAATCAGCGTGTGAATCAGGCGCGTTCCTGCAAATCATCACCAGCACTTTACGCATTAAAGTCGGTACACGCCTCCTTTACTACATGAGTAAAAGAACCACAGCACGTGCTGAACGTGGCGCCCAGCACATGTTCCCTGTTAGAGGAGGTGTGAGAGCAGAGCTGAGACCAGGCTTCACGTCCCCCTGGATCATGTGAGTTCAAGTGCTACAGGCGACCGAGTGTCGTGACTGATCCACCCACACACGCGTATTCATTCCTCTGACAGCCATGAGACATTGGCAGCACCTGTTCAGGTAGGTTCCGCCTCTAAAACCCAGGTCCAATCAGACTCCCCGGAATCAGGTGAGGCTTGTTAGTGCTGTACACGATTAACCCTTCAAATGCTGCACAATTCACATTCAAGTTTTAAACTCCACACTTCTGGATTGAGATTGAATTGATACCCGTAACTGGATGGATCCAAATTTTAATAGGCCCAAGCTCTACATGGTGCTAGTGGGAATAAAGACTTGGTTTATTCTTATGGCCGACTGGTCGACACAGGAAGTGCTCAAATGTTTCATACAGGTTGTAGCATGAATTTGTACAAGAACCTTAACAAAAGTAAAACATCATATATTAATATCTTTTCCAAGGACACCGTGGTAGTTGTTTTAGCCATTTATGCCTGCTGCTCCTTTTTCCTTGTGTTCTAGCAGATTTTAAACACCAGCATCTGGAAGATAAATCATTCATTACCTCTAACCCCCTGATGATGCGATTGTCATCACACCCAGTGATTGGCCCTGTTTTCCCACAGCGGGGCTATGGGCTGCAAATGCTACAAAGCTACTGTACATCCTTACTTCTAGCTGTCGAAAACGGGTGAGATCATTGTGGATTTGTGTCTTCTATTCAGAACAAAAACCAGCGAGAGAAAAAAAAGACCAGCGTGAAGAGAACGTTTTCTGGTCATGGGATTTTGAGCTTTAGGTGAAAACCTATGAAAAATGAAAATCAGACTGTCCACGTCAAACATCCACTGCTACAATCAGAGTTTAATGAATGAAATGTGCAATTAAATACACGGATGAATAAAAATGAGCTCAGTACACAAGCCCCAGTGTGTATATGTGCAAGATACGTCCATACGTGTACGGTGCCGCATGTAGCAGTCGTAGTGCAGACTGAAACAAAGGCATGCTGAGTTAAGGATACATCACCAGGCTAAGGGTGCAGCTGTCCTGCACAGTACAAACACTGAAGATGTTATTGTCATTGTTTATCGGAGCACTGACGAGGTAACAAAACCTGGCGAAGGGTTGTCACTCAAGCAAGGTTGGAAACGAAAACCGTGACCTGTCCAGTAGGTGCTTTGGTTCGACGTAGGAGCCACATGACTGTCATATTGTGCTTCATGTG
This sequence comes from Macropodus opercularis, assembly GCA_030770545.1. NCBI lineage: Eukaryota > Metazoa > Chordata > Actinopteri > Anabantiformes > Osphronemidae > Macropodus > Macropodus opercularis. The sequence goes on from CM061092.1 coordinate 8,738,149, forward strand.
GTTATTACAGCCAGGTGTCAGGTTAACACACAGCAGAAACAGGAATTATGCATTAACTGTGCTTGTTTATATGAGAAGCTGCTTATTGTAGGTGATAAGGTTTTTTTTTTTGTTTTTTTTTTGAAAGGCTCAAATAAAAATTATGCAAAATCTTTCAAGACAACATCTCATACATTTCAGGAGTGTGATTGTTTACCTGTAATACTTCAAACAGTCCTACAGAGTGTATCTGTTAATGCCAACACACCAAACATCTGGACGACTACATCACAGATTATAGGGTTCACTGCCAGTAGAGTATTATGCTGTACATTCATGGCTCAGTATGGTGCCAGTCTGTTAAAGCACACAAACATTTACACCTTATACATCACTTCACCTCCACGCGACTTCAAAAATAAACTTAAAAAGCCTTGAACGCATCACATGTTTGGGCACCAAATGTTTTTCGCTGAGCTCTGTGCGGTGCTGAATGGAAACCGGAGCTAAATGGACCTGATGGAGAGTTAGTGATTCATCATTATCAGTTTCCCCATTGTTCTTTTCATCGTTGCTTTCCTTTTGTCATCTACGTCTTTCACCAGTCGTCCTTGTCCCGAGAATCCGCTGAAACCAGCGCGACAATCTGAATCACTGTCAAACTAAACTGAGCAAAATGAAACAAACAATAAGGTCACTGTTCTCTTTTTTTGCTCCATTTGGAGAAATAAAAAGTTCAAAGTTCAGTCATTCCCACAAAAAGACTTTTTTTTTTTGGCAAAGTTGTGTTCAAACCCCATCCATGTCCTTCCTGTGGTTCAGCACTGCTCTAGGCTTCAGAGTCTGACTCGGAGGCAGTGTTGTGCTGGTCCATCATCGCTGAAGCAGCAGGATGAAGGACGGGAGCAGGAATAGGAGGCTACACAGACGAGTCTGACGCACGGTGGCACCCATGACTCGGTTGTTGCCTGGTGGGTAGGCGTACAAATCCGGTCTGCGAGTACAGTGACTGCCTATACACATCCCGCTTCCTGAGCCGCTGATGTCGTCACCTAGAGGTCACCAGACACGAGCGCAGGGAATTTATTGAACAGATTACTTCACTGGCACCTTATTAAAAATTAGTCAGTGAGATAATTACTGGCTGAGAGAAAACTTGACCTTCATGAATGAAAACACTGTTTTAATTAGGTGTAGTGGTAATTAGCTGGGAGTATTTAATCAGTTCCCAGTTGTCATTAAGTCTGGTTCAGCACAAGGATCCATTAAATATCTTAACTTAAACGTGTGACATATAATTGACAAGGTTTCCTCATTTATTAAAGAAACACCCACTTGCATCCTGGAACTCCACGTCGTTGCCGTCCAGCGCATTTTTCAGCTTGTTGCTCATGATTTTAAGCTGCATAATCTGCTGCCGGATCGTCATGTCGGGTTTTGTGATGTCAAGCTCCACTTCTGGGTTGTTAATCTGATTGGCAAGTCCATCACCCATAACCTCTGGAAGGTACCTGACGGGAGGAGAGGCGGACCAGAGGTAGAGGCCGTCGTTAGGACGGCGGGATGTTTACTTGAACACACATTCATGCACTCAGTCAGTACATCTGCAGAGCTGAGCTCAGTTTTCTTAATTGGATCTGGCATTTTGTGCTGACAGCGCCTGGTCAGCAGAGAGACTGACGCAGAGCTACAAAACCCACACAGGCAGACACACACACGTTTAGATTTCAGTACCAACAAAACGCAACCGTTCGTCTGACCCAACCTGATCTATAGCAGCTACTGTATAGACTAGTGTTCACTTCCAGTTTGATGCTTCTGCAAATAAACCCAGTCCCGTGTGGCAGTGACACAATAAATGTTTAAAGCATTGATTCAAATGTTTAGTCGCTTTGGAGGCTGCAGTTTGTGATGCTTTGTATGATGCAGCACAAACTACACACATTAAAATGACCACGTAGTTCTTAAAACACTAATTGATTTAAGGAAAAGAGCTGAGAAGAGCTAAGAAGAAATTTGCACGCAGTACGTTTTTACATTTAATGAGAGGAAATGGCGTGCTAGCTCTTTGTCACGGCACAAAGCAACAAACGGCCTTCAGCGCGACGAGAGCCGGGCTGTATCGTAGCAACTTCACAGAGTGAAAACAGCGTGTGCAGAGCAGCAGAGGTGGACAAGAGATAAAGCACAGACTCAGGGATGACTTCATAAATTAACACGTTTAGCAAAGGGATCACTTTCACACCATCGTTTCAAACCCACAGCTTTCCACGTTTTCTTTCTCACCTGGCTTTGGTGATGCCGTTCCAGCATTTATCTTGACTGGCACCTCCTGACGCCAGTTTGCTGCAAAGTGCAATGGGGAGCTGGATCCAGTACTGCCGCATCTCCCTGAGCTTACTGGAAAGATCTGATACCTGAGGAGAGAGGCATCCAAATGTAAGATGAGAAGTTATTATTTTTGAGAGTCACAGGTGACTCGCGAATCCCAAGAAAGAAGAAGGTGGGATTAAGAATCCTCAACAAGTCATAATGGAGTTTTAATCCATGCTAATACCCGTTAAAACAGAAAGAGTGAGTGAAAACATGCTGAATAGATCATGAATCACCTTTGTTCAGCTGTGACAAAAGAACATGGAAAGATATGTGGGATCTGTTAAAGCACTAAATTCCAGGCTTCAGTAAATATGACAGAACAGTTTGATCTGCATTCTCTCACTGTACCTTGTGAAGAAGAAACGCTTTTGTGCAAAATAATAAAAAACACAATTTTCTCTGAACAAAAATGAATAAAAAATCAAAATTTGCTTAGAATATTTCACACTACTGAATATGTTTTTAAAATTTTACAAAGTAAATGATCTGGAAAGAAATACTGTTACCTTGGCCTGAAGCATTTATGTGTTAGTACATCCCTTTAGATGCATTCACTGCAAACCAGTGATTCGTGTCTCTAAGTGAGACTTGAGCACCTGCCAACATGAAGTTTGGCCGACTCGTCCTGAGAGAATCCAGCCTCTCTCTCGTCGTCTGTGACTTGCCAAACAGCTTTAGTTCTGTCTCATCTTGAATCTCTTTGGAAGATGTCTGCGACTCAAACTGCTGTTCTGTTCAATCTGGGGTTGATTTTCCTCCTGCAGCCACATCCGAAGACGCGGAACTGTAGTCCCACAGTTTAAACAGCTACCTCTACTTTCAGCTGCTGTCTCCTTTGCTTGCGCTGCTCCATATACTAAAGGAGCTGAATGGCTGTTTACAAGCTTGAAGGTGTGGTTCTAATGACAGGGTACACTTACTGTGAAACACAACTACACTCGATTTGATGTACGCGCAGCACACACGCACCTGCATCTCCAGCCTGAGCCCAGCGGTCGGGGATGGTTTGTACTCCGAGGCAGTCAGCGAGCCGCTCTTCCTCTTCTGCTCATGAAGGGTGGGGCTTCCTGTTGCTGCTTCACCTGGGGCTCCACACGTCTGGTACACCTACACAAACGGACACCTTTCATCACACCTGTACTATAAGATGTCAAATCACCCTTCAGTGTAGCTTTAGAGCATATGTCAGAGCTAAACGTAACCACTAGATGTCACCAAAGTCCAACATTTGTAACTAAGACTGTTTTTGTTTACTTTACTTTACGCCACATGTGATTTACCACACGTTTAAAATTCTGATTGTGGCTGAAGCATTTACTGCCTGTTTATCACAAGTTGACCTTGTTACAAAATACTTATACATATAAAATGAAGTAACAATCTTATATAAATATATAAGTGCTGGAGGTTAAACCTATTACTTTTGCATGTACAGTAATAACCACAGTCTAGTTAGTAGAAGAAGAGGCTTGAAGGAAGGGCTGCAAACATAATCATGGCCTGGGATATGAGACAGGATGAAACGCTTGCAGGCAAATTCGTTTGGATGGTTGCGTGCAGCCATGACTCTGGGTGGGACTTCGTACTTTTGTGGTGAACGCGTCCATGTTTTCCTGCAGGTAGTGAACAGCCTCATAGATCCGAGCCGGGATGGAGGAGAGGACCACGTCCAGGCTCGGGTCTGTGCTGAAACTCGATGCCACCTGGATCATGGTGTCTGGACAGAAGAACGGGGAGAAGGGGGGGAACATCTGTGATCAACCCAGTCGTTTTCTGAGAGGTTTGACCACACGTTTTGGAGAAGTGTGTTGTAAATAGCTTGCTTCGGTCTGATGAACACCATCTGTTTATGAGGAGCCCGCATATTAATGAGATTCACCATTAGTAAAATCAGGCTCCCAAAAATTGCCTTGCACGGCTACCTGCTCTGTCTGTAAAAGGTTTCATTCACAACAGTTACCCATGACAAAAGAATCTGCTTAAATGGCTTCTGTCTGTCAGATCATTACCTATGAGGTGCTGCCACTCAGGGTCCAGGTCAGCTTGGTTAGCCAGGCAGCCCTTCATGACGTTGGAGCAGTAGTTGGAGCAGGGTTTGACCGAGGCCAGGCCGCGACAGTGAGGGCAGTAAACCAGCTTCATCAGGGACTTGGTGCATTCTGAGCTCAGAGGAACCTGGTGTGGGGACATGACAGGACGGGAAGGATCGCCATCGCGTCAGAGAGTCTGCCTTCACGTTTGATTGAAGGTTAATTCAAATCTCTGTGTTATAAAAAGGCTCGTTAGCTCTACTGATCTACATGAGCTGAAACCAAACAATAGTTCCTGGAGGGAAACGCACAACAGTAGAGGGCGCTATCGTAACACCTGGACAAAAGCACAGTGATGGGCTTTTTGATCATTATCAGTCTTAGAGGACGTGGCTTCTGTTACTCCGTCAGTTTCTGAGTATGTACACATCCATCACGAACGGTGTCCAGTTCCACTGTGGCGTTGTTTTACCGTCACCTCTCACAGACACGCGAGCATCTCCAAAAAGCATAACTTATGTTAGCTGGACTGGAATCAAATGGTTTACTGAACATTTTGTTTGTGTGCTGCAGTTCTATGTAGATGTCTAGATGCTGCACTCACTGTCCTTTACAGTGTGTATTTCTGTCTGTGAAGCAGGAAAAGTCCAGCCAGAGAGAAAAGTTTTATAATCTATCACTGTCAACACTTATAATCCATCATTGTCAACATCAGGCCTGTGGTAGTTGTTCATAATTATCATTTTGTGATAATGCAATGTAAGCGCCGATTATTTAAAATACTTACGCTTATAACAATAATGGAGCCCTGACAAAAAAAGATGACGCTGACTAGATGCTCGCTGTGATGGATTACACTGCTCCAGCATGTGCGTTTGATTTTCATAGCAACTGGAAGCGAACGAGAGCTGACGAGAAACTGCGAGCAAAACATGTGCACAGCTCAAAAACTGCGCAACGCCGTTAAAGGACTATGTGTGGAAATACATGAACAAACCTCTCCGTCGCTACGTTGACGAACTGTCACAACAGCTAAGCAGTGCATGACATGATGTGAGGGAGACTGTGACCGTTTGACTCGGGTCAAGACAAGAAGAAGAAAACAAACGCGCTCACATCAGACACATGAGTGTGTGAGTGTTTGGGAAAAGCTTTGAGACCTGGGAAAATACTATCACACCCATAATTTGACAGTGCTGTCACATCTCCAAATGAGAGCTTTGTTCTGATGGCAGCGTCTGACACTTGTTTCTGATGGTCTTTGTCATTTTTAGGGTGGAGTTACTTCTCTCACACTTAGGGTGTGACGACCGTGCATCCATCATGTGTGTTTTCCTGGGATGTGCTCCAGCAGTCAGTCATCCACACAAACACACGGGTCCGTGCTTGCATCTTTGTGAGGAAACACATCGACTCCCAGACACTAGTAATTAATCTCTCCATCGGTCGGTGGAAGCCACGGCGACGCACGCTCACCTGTGACACCTTCTTGGCCACATCGCCGCTGACTAGCAGCCCCTGGACAAACGACCTTGCTGTGACAAAAGCCCGGATCACCTTCGCCTTCATGTCCCGAGGGACGTCTCCAAATGGTCGTAGCGTCTCCTGTTGCTTAGCAACACATTCAAGGTAGTCCTCCGATAGGATGACCTGTGATGGATAGGACCACAATAGGGAATAAAAATGAAAAGTGTGTTTCCTCCACATTAGAAGAACACAGATCAATATGAGTTTATGAATGACAGGAGGAGGAAAAGCAAGATGAAGCAGTGTGTCAGGAAAGTTATCAGCTTCTCTTATTGTAGTATTTTATAATGACATGATTGTATGGAATCTGCTTACATGACTTCTTGGGGAAAATAAATAAATAATCAAACTTGAGGCATTTACTTTGTGATCAAGTGCAGTAGTCTATACTTTTATTAACGTATGCATTTGCATCATACTACATATCAGTTTGACTTTTGTCTTCACTCACGTGTGTGGGCGCAGAGGCCTTAAACGTTCGCTCCAGAAGACGCGACCAGAACTCAGACAGAGTCTCGTCCAGGTTGAGCGCGGAGCCCCGGTAGTACCGCCGCAGGTCGCCGTACAGATCTCCATAGAGCTGAGTGTTCTTGGAGTACAGGGCGCCCAGGGGGGACAGCGCCTCCTGGAGGGAGCGTTCAGAACGACTGTGCAGTTCAGTGAAGTAGACTGAAGGTGAGGAGCGAGAGACACGACAAGAAAATACATGGGACAAGGAAATGTAGATCAGAGGAAGGTCTATTAGTAAATTACAAAGTCTGAGAGGCTTCAAAAAGGGCATCTGAGTCATTATTAACAGATAAATACTGTTGCAAAATGAGAATGAAATCCATGTGTGTAATAGAAAAGCAAAATGAACTGGATCGTTCAGGCTCAGGCTCATCAGATCCTGTATCCTATATTACCATTGCACTCATTTACTCCTTTTGCAGATCAGCTGATCACCGCACATAATCCACGTTTATCTATTTAACATCTTAAAGGTTTCTTCTTCACGGCAGGCAGACGGATACGAAGCGACAGAGAGGTCAAACAGAATGAGCGAGACACTAAGCTGTCGCTGCTGCATGTTGGTCGAAGCGCTTCCCTCCGGCTTCAAAGGCCGTGGGCTGGTGCCAGCCTGTTCTAACCACAACCAGATGGACGGCCATGTTATTGCTCCTGGGGTGTCCGGCTGAATTGGACTAATAACACCATCCTCCGCCCGCTCTCCGTTTCTCCTCTTTATTTGTTATTGTGACTCAGAGTTTCTTCTCAGATCTAACAACACATTTGTCTAGCTGCTGCTTTTGTCTCGCTATTGTTAGCGGACCACTCCTCTGTCTCTCCTCCTCGTCTCTCTCTCTCTCTCTCTCTCTCTGCCTCTCTCTGATGTGCAGTGATCTTGGCTCCTCAGTGGATCAACTGCTCATTAGCTGAACCAGCCATTGCCCCAGGGGACACCCCCTCTGTTTGTGTGTGTGCGTATGCCCCCTCGAGATCACGGGGTCGGCTTATCACGTTTCATTGTGCCTGGCTGACTCTGCGCTCATTATAACACCCAGTCAGGGGTCCCCTTGATGCACAGGACATGCACACATAGGAACGCCATCGCTCCTAAAGCTCCGGGCTTGCACTTTCAGCACAGCCAGAGCTTGTTTCAAACACAAACTCACAAATACTGTACACATAATACAAATGTCAGACTCCTTTGGGTTCAGCGCTGAAGTTCACCCAATAATGAGTCTCGAACACACACACACACACACACACACACACACACACACACACACACACACACACACACACACACACACACACACCACTTACTGTCAAAGCCCCTGTAGAGGCTGTTGAAAGAAGCCTGCAGCGATCTGCCGGCCTCTCTGATCAATGCCTCCGTCTCTTGGGTGCTCAGATTGGCCAGGTTCTCCTCCATGGCGCTGGTGCAGCAGGTCGGACCCTGAGGACACATCCTCAGATGTTCACCTGGGACAGAACACAGAACACAAATTCATTAAATCCATGTTGTGTAGTTAATTTACATTAATAACTGGACAGGTCAGTGTATCTACAGCAGTCAAACCAGCCGTAACATCAGACTGAAGACAGAATCAATGCGATTGAAAATGTATATGTTGTAATTAGCAGCAGGGGAGTAAACATAGTCAATCAGTATTGTTTCTGTATAACAAAGATCTCAGGATAATTATTTTTTTTTACTCTGAGATTGTTGAATAAGTGTAACATTAATAGAGTCGCACAATTTTAATTTAAAATGTATCAATCAAATGCACCTTATTTTTTTATTCAACTACTCAAAGCCAACTTTAAGTTAGGAGAATTAAAGTAAGGTCAGAAATCGCTTCAACCTTGAACAATCCTTTTTTCTTTCAGGGTAAACTGAGGCCCATGAGGGATAATAAAACCAAGATCTTTATCGAACACACACACACACACACATTTGTAGATACTTGTAAACACACCAGGCAGTCTAGAGTGTAGCAGTGCTCTCCTGACAGACCGGCTGCCCCAGGATTCGTTTGCGCACCCACGTCTGGGAAGGTTAAGGGTGACTAAGTACCCCACACATCATCTGTGTGCATCACTGCTCTTCTGCCTCTAACAGGTCCTGCGTTGGTGTGTGTGGGTCACCGACGGGGGGGTCGGGAGATAGGATTTGCCCAACCATGGTAAGTGGAGCAGAAGAGGAGACGTCTTCATCGTCACTGCTCCATGAATGTTTTATTGGCACTGGCTGGTGTGTGTGTGTGCTTCAGACGTAGCCAGACACTGGCAGTCATCGCACAGAAAATACTTGACGATACCGTCCTTTCTCATATTTGTGTGAGATATTTTAGGATGGCTTTGCCTTTTTAAAAAGATAACAGGATACAATGGAGTGTATTACACAGCTGGAAGATAACATGGGACAACACCGACTCACACAAACACACGCTGGACACCGACACTCATTCAATGTCCAGGTCAGACCACCTGAGACACGATGCTTCACTTTTCTAAACCCCGACACTAAAAATCCTTTACTGAGCGGCATCACCTGTGTGTCTGTGTACAGGTTAGTTAGTTTAGTGTTCAAGGTAATTCAAGACAACTGAGATAATGTTGGAAGCTCAAATGTATGGCATGACATACATACATACATATAGATTAATAATAATTGCTTTTGCACTTGCCTTTTCTAAAAATGTTAGGCAGACGCTGGAGAATCATCTCTGCTGTGCACATGAAGTTAAAGCATTTGGACGTTAGTGTCTTTAGCAGCTTCGACAACAGAGCACATTTACCACCGACATACGCTTTACTGCATTCCTCGGTTGTTGCATTGGCAATAGGGGCAGCTGGCATCCTGCTGTAAAACCTTAATGTTGTTGGTAAGACAATCAGAGCACGAGCGTGACACATGAAAATATGTGTGCAATTAACGGCCTTCCTAACTGGCAACGCAAGCAGACGCAAAGTCACATGGAGGCAGGGTTGGGGAAAGGAAAGGAAAGGAAAGGAAAGGAAAGGAAAGGAAAGGAGCTTAGCTGTGAGACTCAGTTCCTATAGGAGATATGGTTGCTCCTGTTGTTTGTGCCCTTAAGCGTCAGCATATATTTAGTTAAGTCCACACAGGGGTTTCCACTACATTTGTGATGCCCCTCATTCCCCAGTGCCATTCAGATGAGAGAAAAACAAGATGCTGTGAGTGTCAAGAGGGGGTGAGGACAGAGGGAGAGAACTGAGGACTAGGTCAGCCCCTACCCTCAATATCCAGCGCTGCCAGTTCAGTGGTAACTACACATCTGCAGTCAGATGTAAAGACCTTCACAGCACTTCACTCGCCTACAGGAGACGTGTCAGCACAAAATTGTTTCCCGCATTGCTGTAAACAGTGATGAAACTTAAGAGCGTGCAGATACCGTACAGAGGAGACAACAGACTGACAACAGACCTTATTACTGACACTGCGAGAGTTGAAACGTGAATGAATTGCCAGCAGTTATCTTCACAGTTAATATCGTGTCAGGCCATTTGCTTTGTCCAGCAAATCATCTCTCAGCGTTTAGGTAAAGCAAATAAAGAATCTACTCACACTTTATTGTGCTGGATTCTGATGGGCTGAGTTTCTCATCATTGATTATGTAGAGACATCTGATTTAATCTTCATGGGCACAGATTTATTCAAAGGGAGATTTGATGCTAGGTCAGCATCGTGTTCTCACAGCCCTGCTGGAGCGAAGTGCTGCATTAGGACCCATCACGCTGCCGCAGGCTGTTTTACACTTAATTATTACACGGCCCGTCAATACCAACTTTGTTTTTGGTTTTGCCTGCAGACGTATAACAACTTATACTTGTTGCCATGGCGATCACATCGACACACATAATTCCTTTCCTCATCAAAAGCATCTGGCTCCCACTCCCCCCTGTCCCATCTCAACCACCATTTCTCCCCACATTCCCTGTGGCAGCAGCGACATACCTGAGCCCGTCTCGACAAGTGAGCAGACCTCAGCACGTGTGCCAAGCGGGCGAACAGGTAACCTGCGCAGCACTGCAGGCTGACAGGAAGCCATCCAGCCAGGCAGCGCGGAGCCAGATCAAAACCACTCGCTAACAGGAAGCCTGGCGTTGCAGACACTTCAGAGGTGACGTGTGCTCTGCCTCGTGTTGCAATAAACATGTCGAGGCGCAAACTATGCTCGGATACCCTTAACTAAAGCAGAACTCAAATTAAACTCCCATCAAGCCAAACTCTCATTAATCACTGGCAACGCCCAGATTTAATCCAGCACATGACATTGTGGCCACAGCAATTTATTTATATAACGACGCTGACAGCGGCTGTCTGTTTACCTCTGTTTAATGAGAACTAATTAATTTCTTATGAATGTTTTTTGAAGCGTTAATATCTTATGCTGGTGATGTGTATTTCACACAGAGGGATAGTTATTGGTTTGGCTTCTGGCTACAGATACATAATTGGTATTTCCCCTCTGGTAAAATGCATTCTTTATTTTCATGGGAAGATTTTTTTTTGCTTCTGCAAAGCGACACGGCAGCCTGATTAGGAGCATTTTGAGTCTGCGTTTATTGGTGCTTTGACGCTTTAAGACACTGGTTTGGAAATTACAAGTGGACAATCTTAAATACAGACAAGACAAGCAGGCAAAGCAGCAAACTTTACTCAAGTGATCACTTTTTACAGTAAGTGTTTTGTTTGAAGCATATGGAAGCAGCTCCAGTCACAGAAACGTCAACAGGCCCAGTCGCTGGCTGTCACAAGCTGCTCTATTCAAACATGAGCTCAAAGAGACATTGCATATATTTAAACCTAAGGTTGCCAACAGGGTAAAAGATGCAATATTCAGTCCAACTACTTCAGACTCCTCAGAGGTGCTGCCTTCCAGCAGAGTGAATTAAATAAATAAAGTGAATTCAAGGTTATCTCAGGCAGTAATATCCATTTATAAAAGAGAATATTCTATATGCAGTGGAAAGGAAAACAATCTACCTACTGTATATATTATAATTATGTTATAATGTCTCCTAAAAATGGCTTTTATATATCCCTACATTGTTTTCCTATTTAGGCTGTGGTATCGTAGGTGGCTGGATAACGTTTAAAGGGCTCTGTTGTTGCTACAGTAGGAAGTGGTACAAACCACTTTACAATGCAAAGATCAATACAATACTACAAAATACAACAGTACACCTGTATAGAATTAGCACTTGGCAAGAGTAGAGAGGAAACTCTCTTTAATGGAAGAAGACTCAAGCTCAAGGTGGGCATCCATCTGCCTCCACAAGCTGGGAGCAGGGACTAACGAAAGCATGTGGCCTTCCAGGATTTGGGGATTGTGTGCATCAGTTTATTATATGTATTCAGTAGCATTGAATCAAAGCTGTAAACGCCTTTATGATGCAACACCTCCCCCTGTGGCCTTCATTAGACGGATCAGGGTCACCAGACACACAATTAAGATCAGGTCACTGTAATTCATGACATACACACACACACACACACACACACACATTATTTCCATAACATCTGCAAAATAGGCTTTTATCCATCCACACACACACACACACACACACACACACACACACACACACACACACACACACACACACACCACTGAGACATTTAGTAAACACAGACCTAAAACCCTGTAGAAGGATACGCCAAATAAAGTGCATAAAGATAATATCAGAGCCTCGGAAACACAGTTTTTTTTTAAGTTGTTAATATGACACAGCTACTGAAGCAATAGCACATCCTAAATAATCCCTGATGGTTCAACCCAGCCACACACTGCAGTCTTAACGAACATCTAAACAACTGAGCCGCTTAAAAGTTGTTCTGGCTGCACTTTGTTTAATTGTAAGTAATTAATGGTGATATATGCATTACAATCAATTTTGTGTTACTTGAGAAACTCCAGTGATGTTTTCCAATATCAGGGATTGTTGAGGCATCTAGCAGTTTAAATGAGACGTGTAAATCCAATTACACCCTCAGTCGTAGCAGCCGCGCTCCATCACACATCTAACCTGCACCGATACTGCAGACTAATCTTTCTGAAAGGATGGACAGAACACGCTGAAGCTGAATCAGCATGCTGCAAAGCATAACTTAACTCAAATGACTAGTTTCCAGATGTTAGAACGTTCCTCAACATGCTTTAGCTGCTGACAAAGGAATAAATTTGACAGACAACTCTGGGGGCCAGAGCATCTCTGTATCCATCCTGAAATAATAATGTATTGCTCTAAAAGTTGTTCGGCTCTTTTGAATTACCTTTCTACTGTACGTACATCATAATCGTGGTTTGTGACACAATACTACGATAATTTCTATACAGCCATTGCAGTAGGGACTAAAATACAGCAGAGCAGAGGAATTATTAACAAACCCATGTCTGGATTTATTTCTTAACTATATTTCTGTACAACAAGTGATTATTATATACAGTCATGCCAAACTTTTATGCACTGCAATCTGGAACTCCTGCTGCTCCGGGGCTGACCTTTGACACGGTAGAGCAGTGAGCAAAATATCATTACAACCGAGTGGTAGAGCAGATTAGAATATACTCTATACAAGGCGTATAAACTGGTATAAAACTCTAAGGTTTAAGCAGTGATTTGGGAGACGTCGCTATAGTTTGGCGTGTCCCGGTTCCCCAGGCAGGTAGTTGCAGACCTGAGGAGTAAAATCTATATCTGTACAGGTCTCTTCTTTATCGATTCAGTCTTGTCACTCTGTCCGCCCTTCAGTGGGGTATCTCCTCACCCTGTCATCCACTCTGCGCTAACTTTTAATTATTTTCCTCAGATCAGTTTCTCTCACTTCTTCCTCTGTCACTCCATCCTCCTTCCACCCGTCCGACCTGCTCTCGTTTTCCTCCGCTGAGATGAAAGTTGGTCGACCTTGCGCCGCGTTACCGCAGTAACAGTCTCGTTATCAATGACCTGACCTCTAACTCTCTGAGCTGAGGAAATAACGCACCTCATAATGCGATCACATGGCAAATATCATGTAAAATCAGTCTTATATGACATAATTACCTCACAGACACGCACACACTCGCGTCCCCTGAGTCTGCTGCTGCTCTGCTGTCTAACACCACATCAAAGCAGCTCATTGCTGAGCAGTAAAAGTGGGGCAGTGGTTTGAATTTATTCCCTTCAGTCAGACGTTTATTCGCTTCCTTTTCTTAATGAGAGTCTTACAATAACCCTGTCACTTACTGAGGCAAATTATTGCTACTTAAATGAGAGGCGGATGGGTAAGTGCATCTATGTCTACGCACGTGTGTGAGTTTCCAGCTCACACTCGCTATTTAAAGGCACCTGTATGTGATTTAACGTTCCACATGGCCAAAGTACACTTTTACTGTTTTACTATCCGCCAAAAAGCAGGATGGGGGGGGGGCTGTAATGATGAAAGAGGAGAGAGAGATGGAGAGATGAGAAGGCAATAAAAAGGAAATGAAAGACAAGGCAGAGGTGGGAGGGAGGGGAGAAAAACAGGAGCAGAGCAAGAAGAAAGAGAGAAAAGGAGGAAATTATAAAGCTGTAATCTACTTCTAAGTGTTACATAAATCTGCAGCTTTTATCTTTTCACTGTGGATCGACGATGTGCTCTTTTCAGCAGTGGATTCTCATAAAGGACCGTGTAACTGATTGAAACTTCACTCAACATGACTCTCAATCGCCATGAAATGAAAAAGAAAAAACGTAGGACGCAGTTTTGTGACAGTTCATAACATTTTCCCCACAGCAAGCAGAGCTGCGGTCAACATGCAGATCGATGCTAATCATTCTTCTCTTCACTGGCTTTGTAGCCTTATGTGATGTTGGACAGAGGCCGACAGCAAACGTGGGGAGAGGGTAATAGGGTCGTCAGAGGTCTCACATCGTACATAGCAAAAACAACACACTGGTTTGGAGTCTGTGTCTATTTCTGACCACGTCTTTGCATTTTGACAGCCAAAGTTTTCCAGTTCCTCCTCCGACGGCCAGAAAGTCTTTGCTGGTCTACAACCTGACCAGGAACATCAACTGAGGCCAAAGATTCAACCCAAAAGAAGCGTGATTTGCAGTTCACGCGTGACATATGCTTATATGACTTATGATGTTTAGTCAGATATTGGGCCAATTAGACTTGATATGATGATTGATGTAGAGAAAATATATTTTCTCTATAGATATATTTTTAATCTGAACCAAAATAGTGGATTGATATCCACTGTGGCCACTCTGAGACAAAGGGCACAACCAAAATGTAAATGTAAAACACCACAGGCTTAACAGTGGAGCTTTTTGCACTTTGTTATTCCTCTGCTTTGCTGATTCTGTCCACACTATAAACACTAAATAAAAACCCTGTATTCATTGTCTCCAATATTGGCATTTCACGCGATGACATTGCCGATCCCGATGCTTTGAAGCTCTTGAGGCCAGACCAATAAAAAGGAAATAACAGAGTGACTGTGACAAAATGAGACAACGTGTGATAAACGCTGCGAGAGCGGAAGCAGAGCAAAAGCGAGAGAGGTGCAGACATGCAGTGTTTTGGGTGAACCTTAGCTTGTTTGATGCCATTACTGCACTAAAAATACCCCACCACCCCACGGTCCGACGCTGTCTGCTGCCCGGCCAGGGTGTGTGTGTGTGTGTGTGTGTGTGTGTGTGTGTGCCTTCACATGGCACAGCTTCACCATATAATACCATAATTCTATGTCATTTCTGGGAGTAGTTGAAGGCTCTTAAGTTAACTACTACTTTCATTCCTCTTCACTTAGTCTGTGAAAAAAAGACAATATGTGCCAACTGGTGTAGCCACGATGTGACGAGTCAGCAGCTAAACGAGCAGGTTTGTACATGTATAAGTTCACGTCAGCTGGCATTAGCCATAACGGCAAAAAAGCCAATATCAAATCATTTAGTGTTTATTGTGGCAAGGTCAGTGCGTTAGATGTCGTGCTGTGAGTTAAGAGCTGCTAACACATAGATTAACAGTCCGGGATTAGCAGGGGGATTAGACATCAGCCCCTAATCCTGCTGAACAGTGTTAGTGGTGAAAGGTGGTGAACAAGAGGTGGCGATACATGAATGTGAGTGTGTGTCTGGGTGGGGATGTGGGGGTTAACAGGGACACATCAGTGCAGATCCTGTGCCCTTGCTCCTCCGCAGCAGGCGGCATCAAATCGTTGTGGCAGGAACGACGGTGGGGATTAGGTTCTGAGGTCAGTTGTTTCCAGGTCAAGTCTTCAACGTCAGAACGGTGGAGGAACTGAATGAATGCGGCAATGACTGCCAGATCAGAGCTGCTGGGAGGAAAGCGACGCGGTCTGCCTCTGAATCGCTGAGTCGCACAGTTATTCTCATTGACAGCCATTTACAAATGTGGATTTCCAAAACACAAATCTTCTGAATACTCCTCTGACAGACATAATATCCTTTAACTGTTCTCAGCCTGTGCTACTACGGCTTTGGTGCCAGCTGATAATAGCATCGGTGGGTCAGACCCATCAGTCATTGCTGACACTGTGGGTCCCGTACAGACAAGATCAAGACAAATGTGTGCAACCCCTCCCCCTAACGCTGCCACCCAGGCTGTGACGCTGCTCGTATCAGAGATCACTACCTTAACTGTCTCCATGCCCTGTTTTATAAAGCCACTGCGATCTGTTTTCCACGTTGACGGGAAAAACTAATTAAATACTTGTCAGAAGAAACACTTCATTACTGCTGTTATAAGGACGAAATCCAGCCACCGAGGCTGCACTGAGATTTCCAGTCGAGGACCAGGTTACCAACGACAACAACAACACTTTCTGTTTCCAGATGTGTGGAAACTGCTCTACTTCATCACTTATGTCCCGTTGTAACTATGGGAATCACTCAATTTGTCCATTTTACGCTAAATTAATGTGTCAGTTGAGATACATGAAAAACATTTACAAATTACATGTAAATGACTATACAGTCTAAACTACTTGACCGCATGTGGGCATTTACATCATCTAAACAAGTGTCCCTGGATGACGCCACTACTGGAAAACTAAGATATTCAATATGTAATTTTCCTCCTTCTCTGGTATAATCATGGTTGTCAGCCGCTACGGTAAATATAATTCAAGTGAGAAGGAAGGGCCAGTCATGCTGTGTAATCAGCTATGAGTTGTGCGAAGTTACTACAGATAAAGCTGATTACAAGATGTGTTTAACAACGTCAGTGAAAAGGAAAGAAAACGAAAAGCAGCTTTTTCATTTTCATATATTTTCATTTTCATGTGGAGGATTTATTGTTAAATCTCTTGTTGGGTCTGTTACACACAGCATCTTACATTTTGAAAGCTCACATGAGCGCCCTGGTGTATTGTCAGGACATGTCAGGAAAATGTTATGAGCCAAGGAGCCGATTTTATGCAGTTCGCCACCTCTATCAAATAAAACGTCAGTCCCGACGGCAAACGCTGTAATAAAGCAGAAACGCCAATAAAGAGAACAATAAAAAATAACATGAACTAGCCTGTGTCGACACACAGGAGGGTAAAATGATCAAAAAGTGCGAGGGAGGCCGGCTGAGGCAGAGTTTTCACAGCAACGTGTCTAATTATAGGAATCTGTCCGAGCCCCCACATGCACAGAAACACACAATAACACAACCACACACAGTGGGACTCAAGTTCTCTGGTAGGGACCACACCACTCGTGATCTAACGAGGAACCGACAGGTAGAAGGGCGTGTGTGTGTGTGTGGGGGGGGGCATGTGCTTGGCTTTAAATGTCACCAACTTTCTATTTCCACAAACGACTTGTATTCCGGTGAAAGCAACAGCGTGATCTCTTTGATCCGACCTTTATCAACCCACGCCTCAGCGTCTACTAGCATGCAATATGTTAAAAAATGATCGGCGCCCTCGGTTGCTACGAGAAACCGGTGCCCGGTCGGGCTGTTGACCTTGTAAAGCTGTGGCAGATGCACCGGCAACGGCCACCCAGTCACACTCAATGAGATCTGCCGAGGATAATACCGTGATCCCTTCAGTCTGCATCGCTGTGATCTCTCACTTCAGACAGTTGAATAGTCTTAGAGAGTTTTGCATTTCAGGTTTTCTTCTCCAATGTAAATGTAAAGATGAGCAAACTATGTGATCAGTGATAATGTAATATTAATATTGAGTAATGCACTAGGTCACATCCCCAGGGGTTTAATTATTTCCAGCAACAGAAAGCTACTTCGCACTGATTTCCTGCAGATGCAGATCTTTATTTTGCTCAGTGATATTTTGCAGTTAACACAAAATGATTAATCCTTAACTAATTAAGCAATAACTAATTAAGAGCATCCAGGAACCGAAAGCAGGCAACTCAGCGCCTTTGTGACAGACTGCAGTGGTTAGGAAAATGGAAAGCAGAGGAGCGTACGTAACGCCTGACGTGCCGTCAGTCACGCCGCTCCCCAAAATTACAAACCACAAGGCATGACAGTTAATATGCAGTGCTGTGAGCTGACGTGTTGAGAAAAGTTAGCTCATTGTAATAATATGTCAACAGCTCAAGACGAACACATCAGTAATGGAGAGGTAAAGGAGAGATGCTGTTCGTTTCATTGTCAATCAACCTGTTACTGACGAGCGAACAGCCTGGTTTTCTTGCCCACGCTGGGCGACTTGATGCTCAGATGACACGCCCTCGACCTTTGCTGCTGATTTGCACGAGATAAAGACGCAGTTGGAGGCTGAGACCTTGAGCCCGGACATGCAATCAGAGCTGAGACCTACGCAATTTAACCCCGGTAGAGCCAATGAGTCCAGAACAAGCCAGCAGAAGAAGAGCTGACTTCCTACTGTGCAGACCCTGTGATCTACGGATCACCTGCCTTCCCCTGCTGTCAACCCAGCTCAGATAGTATCTCTCTCCATGCGCTAGTCAGACAAGGCTGCAAGTTCACCCCTCAGCGTCTGCAGGCAGTAACTATAAAACATCCACACTGTTGGTTGGACAAAGATAATAGTTCGTGGTTCTGCGCAACTGTGGAAAAAAAAGTAACACAATCAGTTCACTTTCTTTGAGAAGACTAATCAATTAAAGGCGGCATATTACGCTTCATATTCTTCACTGAGATGCTTCCCTACTTTATTGAATAATCAAATCACCCAGAGACACAATCTTGTTTATCTCTGTCTCAACAAAGAATTAGCTCAGAAAGCACCAGTATAACCAGTGACCCACCAGTTCACTACATGCAAATGCCTGCTATCCAACCAACGCAAATACCAATAAATCACCATCTCTTTAGTCACATCCACACACACACACCGTGCTCGGGGCCCCCACGGAGCATATGCATGAAGAGCGTTGACTCATAGAGCAGCCAAGCGACCGCCGAGTGCACCGCATCAGACAAACCACTCATCTTCTCATTTGGAAAGCAGATGGACGCTCAGCTCCCGGAGAGGAGGGGAAGATGAGAGGAGGGCTGGGAAGAGGAGGAGAAAGCAAAAATAGCACCTGATAAGAAGGAGGAACACGACATGAAAGGGAGGACAGCGAACGGGTGGGTGGGGTGTGTTAGGTGGGAAGTGGGGCTGTAGGAGGGGGTCGAGGGAGGAATGCAGAGGTGAGGAAAGC
The DNA here is from genome assembly GCA_030770545.1 of Macropodus opercularis. Lineage (NCBI taxonomy): Eukaryota > Metazoa > Chordata > Actinopteri > Anabantiformes > Osphronemidae > Macropodus > Macropodus opercularis. The sequence continues at coordinate 8,757,195 of CM061092.1, forward strand.
TAGAAGTTATCGAAAAACAACACGGCTTTGGACCAGATCGATTTTAGGTGCTAAGATGGATGTTAAGGCATCGAGCGCTTTCGTCTCTTGCTTCCAACCTCTTTTTTTCCCTCCCACCACTTCTAGTTAACATAATGATCATAGAGATTCAGGACGGCTGCAGGACTCTGACCCCTGCATTCATCAGTTTGACTTGATTATATGTCAGCAATAGAGGAATTTAATCTTCTTGTGTCTTTGCTCAACGTCAGTCTGGATAATTTAGGTTCATGCTTTGAATATAAATGTGCATTATTACGTATGTCAACGAGTCTCAACACCATCATGACGATTCGTGATGAGAATGTAGTTCATTGCAAGTTCATGAACCCTTTGCTTATAATACAGACATGGTTTAACTGTAACAATGTTCTGCTCTCTTCACAGTAGGCTGGAGGGAAAAAAGAGGTTTACTTACAGATTTGTTTAGTAAACTTTAACTCTCTTAAAGGCCTGATGTCTTATTATCGTTTTCTGGTTCCATTCGTCAATCAGATATCAATGTCACAAAACACATTTTCCACAACGTCCTCAAATTCAAAACATGAATATAATTAAATACAAACTAGTAAGCGGCGCATCGTCGCTATGACGACTTAAATTCCTTAAAAATTACTTGATGGGTCATTTATAGTATCGATGCAGATCAGCTGATAAAAGCTGCAGCAAAGGGATCCCATTCATTTCTCAACGGGGCTGTTGAGAAGGAAAAGGAGAGAAATCCAGGAGGGAGTCTCCCTCCCTCCTCACATCCTCACCTCTACCTCTGTCTGTCTCTCTTATGTCGCTGCATCAGACGTCATGAAAGATTCACAGCGCTGCTTTTAACAGATCTTGCCAACCAAACCTGCCTCTCTCTCACACAGACACACACACACACACACACACAAAGAAAGATCTGAGCCTGTCTAGAAAAACAATGCAGAGGTGGAAGCACAAATAAGGCAAACAGCAGGGGAAAGAATGGAGAGTATGAAAGTTAAATACAGACTGGGTGTGTTTATATACAGTACCCATCGTGGACGGGGGTATTCGGCGTTCCACTTGGTTTCCTGCGAGCGCCTGAGTGAGCATGTGATGTGTGACAGATGACAGACAGTATCAATTTCCTCTCTCACACATACGTAAAAGCTCACACACAGCTTTCACCGACGCCGTGGGTGGACACGAACCAGCAGCAGAGAAACTAAAATATTGATGCTGACTTATGTTAGTCTTAGTAGCCTTAAGCAGCACGGTAGGTACGGTAAGGTGGGTCCCCCTGTTTCATTAAATGCCACATGATGTGATCATTAATACGGCTTCTCTATCCCCTCACCCCACCCGGGGGAGGCAGATGGCCGCCCACCCTGAGCCTGGTTCTGCATACACCTTTTGTAAGGTTTTGCATTAGAGAGCCGTGACATGACTCAAAATAGAAAGTGATCAATTAAAGTTCACGATATAAAAAGTATTGTTATCTCTATGAGGAAAAACTACATGAACTTCAATATCAATAATTTAATCGCACCTGGCTGAAGGAATGTCACCAACCGTTGAAAAACACAGATAAATTCACATTTGTTGCTTTTTGTTGATGTACTGGAATCAAGACATAAATGTGGACTAGCTGAATAAAAACTTGACCAACTGAAGATGGTATCTGATCCAGTAATAAGCTCAAATGAATGAAAATGAGTCTGTGCTTGACTCAGCCTCGTTAAACCTGTAATCTATCCCAATCTGCAGTTATTCTGACGTAAAACACTGTGTCACACATCCTCACTGTTCTGCGTCTGCTTCTTTCAAACCTTCGGCTACAAAACGCGCACACAAACTCAAACACCACCCAGTACAGCAACGTGAAGGATGGATAGTCTCACCGTGTGTCATTCGATCACAGGGGTGTGTGCTGCCCTGCGCAAACAAAGCGAATGAGTGAATGAAAAAAAAAAAAAAAAGAAAAGTCTGAGTGAATGTGTGAGTGTCTTCCCCGGAGAAGGTGTTGGCTTTCACTGACTTTTAAACACACACACTGCAGGAGAAGCCGCTGCTAAAGTAAAGGGCACACACAATGTGAGGTAAGAACGCTCGCAGGCACAACGACAGACAAGCAGCCAGCGAGAAAGACACCTTCCATTCACATGGTGTTAACCTGCAGGACAATAGATGGGAGCAGCGCGTCAGGATAATAGCGGCTTTTCTTAAACTCTTGCTAGGAATTCAGAGCATCTGCCCGTTACATTATATGCTGTTTACTTACCACTTTGGAATTATGATATTTACCATATCCTCTTACAAATGCAGGTGTCACACCCAGTTCAGAGTTGGCAATAACATGTTTTCCACTGCGGATCAGATTTACAGCTGGCATTTCACTGTGCTTCAGGTGTCCCACGCAAAAACTTCTTTGTCTTACAGATTCACAATCCATACCTGCGCTGATGATGTCATTCCCATTGATGCTGCGAGGCTGGACGTCTAATTAGTCGCTTGGCTGAGTTTTTAAGGAAATGAAAGCGACCTCAAGGACCAGCTACGTGCATGTTTGACTAGACGCTGGTGAAGATGACAACTTAGATGTGCACTGAAACTGATCACGATTACTTCACGCCTACAGACAGTAAAGATCCTCCGTCAACCCAGACTTCTGGGAGTTGAGACACACAGGAGCAACAGTCAGTCTGACTCAGACTGATGAACTTAATTGGATTAGTGGTGAAATGCTTCCAGTTAACCAGAAAGAGTCCAGTTGCCACAACTCAGCACTCAGTAAAGCCTGCGGTTTTGTTATTTCTGCACATTTTGAATGTCATTATGAATCATCACTGTAACACCCACTATTCCCACTGATGCATTCATACAGGAGCTACATATCAGTAACTAACTACACAATAACGGCTAAATCATAATTAAATAATATGCGTGTTGAACCAGGACTGTTGGACTTTCACCCAGTGATCTGATCTTCTCACACTGTTGAAGATAATGCAAATCACAAGCTGCTTGTGACTTTGTAGCGTTAAGTTTTGTTGGTCAGTGAGAGTCTGCACAGCAAGGCCACAAGGCCGAGACATCTGTGAAGCTCCCTCCAGGACAGAACACGCCACCGTTTCCGTTTAAAAAGAATTTAATTCACCAAAGCTCTGATAACGTTACCCTCTTATGAATCAACATGTGCAGGCATCCATGAGCTCATTCTAAACGTATCCATGACTACCGCAGACCATAAACTCGTGGTCAGCACCACCGCGCTCCTGACTGACTAAGACAGGGCTGCAGAGGAGTCTCTCACAGAGTGAAATTGATCAATCGCGGGTCGGTGAGATGAAGAAGATGGAGGAGCCTCGTTCTGGGGAATTCTTCTGTCTGTCGCCGCCCTCCTCTTCCTATCTGCTTGTCAGTTTTAATGAGTTCTGGGGAGGCAGAACTGGGATAACTAGAGCAGATCAAGGTCCAGGTGACTGAGGCGTTGTTGTTCGCCTGTCAATAAAAGCTGGGTTTTTAGAGCAAAGCGAGGGAGAGCGTCGTGTTGGGGGACGTGGTTCGTCGTGCATGTGAAGTACTGACAGAGACCTTGAGTGACTCACTCTGTTTCTGTCAAGCTGCCTCGCCGTCTGTCTGTTATCTGCTTCCTTTCCACCATCTCCACCTTTCTTGTCGTCTACTCTTGTCCGTTTGTTGCTCTCAGTCTCAGTAACACACGCACATCCAATATTAATAACTCGTCCGCCCATTCCGGGCTGATTTCACTGACCCGATATGAAATGACCTTCACATCATACGGGCTCTGAACACACGCACACCTCAACCCGGCCGCGCTTCACCTCCTCCCTTTTGCTCCGCTTTACTTTCTGTCCATCTTTAGGTAAACTGCGTGGAGGAGACATCATTGTTTTAAAGGGGGAACAATTTCACAGTTCCCATCAGCGCTTCCCTCGAGGCCAGGACAGTTTAATCAGGCTGTGTGAAGCGTGGATACCAGACAGACGAACCACATACCTCCATTTGCGATTCCTGGCTCACTGACTGGCTCTTGAGCGGATTGATTATCTGACTGTCTGTGTAACTGACAGATTGATTGACTGCATGATAGCCTGACTGGCTGGACAAACGACTGATTGACATGAGAGGCTGCCACAGAATAAAACCACAATCCCAAATATCCCTCTCTTGTCTTGTTCAGCTCAACTTTATTGTAGCTTGTAGTGGCGTCCTTGCTGGTTATTGCCCCTAGAATTAATTATTAGTTTTGATTCGTTTTGACAGAACACGCTATGTGAACATTCACACACATCCACACCACACCTGCAACAGCAGAGCACACAATGAAACACGCACATCGCTGTACTACTGCCATTCAACAGCCAGCAGCATAAAGCAAATCTGTCTTTCTCTCTGTGGTCCTCACAGGAAACTGTTCACACCTGCAGCCCAAACGTGGGCAAGCAGCAAAAACAGACAATAATAGAGATGCTTGCACCCACACGCGATTCTGCCCTTAGCCGACAATGAAAATGCCCCGGAAAATAAATAATAGAGATCTGCAGGACAGACTAAAGACCGGGAAACACTTCAGTCAGCGCATCGCTCAGTGGGATAAATGGAAACAGAGGCTGGCACAATAAAACGCAATAAAGTGGTGCAGCACAAACACAACGAGCATTCGGCAACAACAAAACAAGTGAAGGCAACTTAAGCATTGATGGAACGAGCTCTGGCTGCAGGTTTAGGACCATGAAGGTGAAGCCAAGCAAAACCAACCCCCTCAGCAAATATTTTACCTGTACATGAAAAACGTGCATTTCATTCATATTTCATCAAACACGCTGCGAACCTCGCCGCATTTGTATCTAGTTCTTTTGGCACATGGCAGATTAATGCACTGACCCCAAACAAGGCAGCTGCTCTACGCGCCTGCCTTTGTGTTCTTTGTGGACACTCACCGGAGATCTCGCTCTGGGGTACCCCGTCCAGGGTGAAGCCCTTCCCGGTGTAGAACTGCCGCAGGTCGGCGCAGCTCCTCTCCGCCCCGGCCGCCGGGCCCGGTGCTGCAAACAGGCACACCGACGCGCAGAGAAGCGCTCCGAGACGCATCTTGGAGGTGTAGTCCTTTCTCTCAGTGGCTAAAATCCTGGGCGCCCCTGGTCCGAGTCCCCGGGGCTGCTAGCGGGAAGGTCTTCAGTCTTTTGTTGCAGTTTTAATTTTAAAGACTTTTCGCTTCCTGTCCAAACTGCGCAAAGCTGAGGTTAAGTGAGCGAGCGAGAGACGGAGGCTCCGGCTGTTCCTCCGGGATAAGAGAGCTGGGAAGCGCCGCTGTTTCTCTCACCCAGTGTCAGGTACACCCCGCTCCTCCTCCTCTCCTCCACCCTACTCTCCTTTCCTTTCCTTCCTCCTCAGAGCCGCCACAGACGAGAGAGAGAGAGAGAGAGAGAGACAGAGACAGAGACAGAGAGAGACAGAGGGAGAGAGAGAGAGACAGAGGGAGACAGAGGGAGAGAGAGAGAGACAGAGGGAGAGCGCAGGTGTCGCTCGTTCAGTCTAAGCTCATCTCGTGATTATGGAAACGAGCCGCTTTATAAAGTCACAGGACTAAATCATTAGCATTTTAAACCGGGTTCAACTGCTCCGTGCTCCTCTTCCCAGGGTTTGGGAGAGTGAACCGTGCGGATGGTTGATGCTCCCTCTCTCTTTGTGTGTGCGGATGCCCGCGTCCCTGTGCTGCAGGGACCCGGGGTTAGACAGCGCCACCTGCAGCCCCCAAGACCCGAGAATGCACCGAAAAGACCTCGTTCCAGCGGAAATACTCCAAGGATCATTTATTCTCATTAATCGAAAGTGACAACACACAAAAGGGAAAGTGTATTGGTTTTATTATCCCCACTCAGCCATAACAATTAAAAGCCACAATGAAAACGGTCGAATAAAACGTAATTCGCTCCACAGCACAATCATTTGTGCTGCTCATTGTTTGCATGAAAAAGTTTGAGTCTCCACTTTCTGCAAGTCTGTAGAAATTTGATGAACTTTTCTTCACTGTTTAATTTCACTGTACAGTTTCACCACAACTAAAACAATATAGATTAAACATCAACTTTGTTGTGTTTTTTTTTTTTTTTTTGTAACACTATTAATATAATTACTTACTCTTATGTTCTGAGAGTAAATAGACCAAATAAACTAAACTGTGCTATGCGAATTAAATATATTTCTGCAAACGAGGCATGAAGCAGCTCTGCCTCCCCGCAGGCTGGCGAGGATTCAACATCTTCCTCGGGCTCCGTTTAGCAGGGCTGGCTGGACGTGACCGATGAGCTGTCAGACGCTCTCCAGTCTTCGCATGAGCGTCCCCCCCCCCCAGCAGCAGTGGTCAAAGGAAAAGGAAAGGTCACTGGCAGCACTAAATCTCTCTGACACCTCAGAAGTGCAGCAGAAATTAATTGTAAGTTGCAGTTGAAGCAGAAGGCAGAAAGAGTTTAAATGTCCCCTAATTACTTTGAAATGTAACAATGTGAGTGATGTTAGAGCATTTCGGGTCAGGCTCAGGCTTGAGGCTGCGTAATTAATGATTATGCGTGATTTACATTCATAGGCTATGAAAGGATAAAGAGATTTTTATTGCTCAATACTGTAAAAGAGCCCATTGTCCCTGCACAAAACTTGCAGAACCAGTTCATCCAGACCTCAGAGCTGGATTTAGTCTAAAAAAGCACATGGATGTCGCTGTCAGGGTCTGTGTGCCAAACCTCGTGTCAACATTCTGGGGAAGTTCTTCCCTGCTTCCCCCCTGACAAAGCCTTGTGCATGGTTGAAGGCTCACTGGCCTGCACAGAGCCCTGGTCTCATCCCCATCCAGCGCTGGTGGGTGGAACAGGATCACGAGCTGTGAGCCAGGCCTTAACACAGCCTCAGCAGAGACCTTTCCAAGAAGAGGAGAGACGGTTCAAGTAGTGACGTCCGTGCTTTCACAACGAGCCACAATTGCGTTTACAGAACTTCGGGTGCTGTTAAAGACCCCATTCAGTTATACTGTCAAAAACAATACGTCACGACGCGGTTACGGATGAATTAGATAGTGTTTAATCAAGAGCTGCGAAGTGCAAAGTAATAAGAGGCCGAAAGAACCTGTCTGGTGACGAGTCCTCTGCGGTCGGAGGATACGGCTGTTAGTGAAATCCCCTGTGGTGCCCGCTTCAGCAGGCCTCGTGGTGGATTTGCTACTAGGAAAAAGAAAGGTGTTATTGACAGGAGCTCTGTTCATTACAGTTTGGCAGTAAGCTGCAACAAGGAGGCGCGACGCACTGTGCCAGGACGCTGACACTGAAGCAGCTCAATTAAATTCTGTTCACATCTGTACTAGTCCTGCTGTGACAAGTCAAAGCACAGAGTCCTGGCACGAATTCACCTACTGACAAGGTGCACGGACGAGAACAAACAAAGAGGGAGATGAAAAGGCAGAGGTGTCAAGCTAAACGTGAAACACATCTAGTCCCTGCGCAAACGTACGCAGCTGAACCGAAAAGAAGAGCTTACATGGGTGGATAATGGATCATCACGTCTCTTGTTAGTCTGCAAGTGCTGGAGATTTGATCTTTCCGCGTCCTGCAAGTCAAATTGTTTTTAGAATGCCTTCAGTGCACTCGGATGGTTCTCGTTGGCAGGAATCACGTCTTTCATACGTGAACCAAAGTAAACTACAGTAAAAGCTGCTGCAAGATGAAGCGGTTAAACCAATCTGAGAGAAACTGACCCCTCTCACTTCCAACTGTCACAGCGTTTACTATAAAGGTAGATATGATGGAATCTACCTACGTTAATGGCTGATGTCTCATTTAAGAACGTTTATCTTTGTTTCCAGGTCATCTGAGCGACGCGCCTGCACGAGGAAACCCGGTGAAAGGAAACGGTTACACTTGACTTAATCCCACACATCTAACATCAGCGTAACGTCAGGGCTGTTAATCCAGCCAGTGATTTATGGCGCTGGCAGAGCGAGCGCCATTAGGTTCAATGCGTTAAAGGAGACTGGCACGTACCGCCCACTCCAGCCCTCTGGTGAAAGACGTCGTTTAATACCAGCTAAAAGACACAGAGGTGATGAGCGACGTGTCAAATAGCAGCTTCCCCCCCACACGTAACGCTTACAGTAACAGATCCAGTACGGACGACATCCTCCCGCTGTGGAAACGTACTGACGCAGCACACGTTCGGGTGAATAGAGGAAAAAATGTCTGTGCTGTAGGTTGATAACTAACAACGCAGATACTGTTTGCGTCATCTCAGTTTTCTTCTTGGCACCATGTGGAATCAGATACAACCTGAGGCCACTGTGTGTTTTATAAAGGTTTCCAGTTAGCCAATGAAAATAGTCTATTTGGCTTCTAGTTAGGACGGTTTTACTAACATTCCCACCAAACAGAGCCCACTCAGTTACAAGCCTTCTTTCCTGAGGCTAGTCAGCACATCTGAGTTAACCACAAGACTGAACCAGTTTGATCAGCTTTGCGAAGCGTGTTCCTGAACTGACTTAAACTTGCCCTCAGTCATTTTTCATCTCATTTCCCCTAATCTGAACTTCCTGGCCTATTTTTTATCTAACTAAGCCCAGACACTCTAGAGAAGAAAGTTTTAATACTTTAATGCTCATAGTTTTTCAACCTATTCCCTCTCCCATCCTGTGCACCTTGCTCTCCATATGCTCTCGCGCACAGAATCATTTAGTATCTTGCTGCCACATCGACACTCTGCGTTTCCAAGCATGCCTGTGGTGCATCGGAGCGTGAAGATGTCAGGCAGGGAAAATAATGAAAGACAAATCAGCTTAGCCTGCTACGACCTGCATACAGAGACCTGCAAGAGAGCGATTCTGAGCTGCAGCGAGGCACTTTTCAGTTCAGCTCTGCGAGTCAGAGTGACAGATATCGCCTTGTCAGCATATTTGATATCAGCGACACCCAGGACATGCATGTCAGTCACATCTGCAGCAGCGAACATCAGTGGACCACCGCTGTAGACGCGGCTCGTGCTTCCCATGTCTACTTCTGTACACGGAGACGCGTCACACGCACACGATGAAACTTTAACAGCTACCTGCCACCTACGATCCAAAGTAGCTGTCATTGAACAGAATGACAGCCACAGCCAATAAACACTGATATGATGGGGTTCTAGAAAAATGTCAAATGTGCATCTATGCTAAATCATTAATATCGGACAACCATGACAAAACCTACTCATGGACTGCTGTACCTCCATTCGACTACAGGACGTAGATCAAGAGGCTGCTTGTCAGACTGCACCACATCTTGTGTCGAGCTTCACCTCCTTAAAATGATGTTTCCTGTTTTTTATTCTGGTCAGGATTAGAGCATAGGGTTCAGCGTAGCAGAGGTAATGCTACCGAAAGGAGATTTGACTTATGGGTACGAGTTAACAAAAGCAGTGACATATCATGTGATGCATATCATTATTTGGCTGGTTAAGGAGTCTGGGTTAATTTGTTGACTCAGTGTTTTTCCACAGACAGTGATGTTAAGGTGCCTGTAAACAAGACACTTAATCCCTGACTGCTTCAGCAGAGCTGCTCTGTGTTGGCATGACACTGCGGGTGTAAGGACACAGCCAGCCACTGTGCAGCTGATCAGCTTTCAGGGTTAAAGGAGGCCTAAAAACCCAACCTGGGTTTAGAATCATGCCACACCACTGCCATTTACATCCCATTAGCAGATATTGAAATTAAAGGATGTTTTACACCCCCCAGAAACATTTAGAAGACAATTACCTTTTCATATTCACAGTCCCAGTGAGAGCAACTCAAAGATTTAATCACCTAAGGCAAAAACGGATCCGATGCTGGTGATTCAGTTAATTCTTAGGTTGCAGTTCGTCAGTATCTGCACAGAAAACCTGAATTTATTCTTCACAAATCAGCAAAGCTTCCAGGTAACAAAAACACCCACATCAATCATTAACATACGTTCAGTGCCAGATGTGTATGTATTGGCTGTGACAGCATTTAATGAATCAGTTTTAAATCAGGTTTACTCAGTTGTCTGGCGTCTTTCGGGCACGCAGGTGTGCTTCCTGGGTGATCCTCATGATTAATTCAGATAAAGTCAAGTCAATCATGCGGAGCAGCAACATGTACACAGTCAGTAATCGGATATAATGTGTGTGGTGAAGGCTTCAAATGCTGGGAAGTGTTGGAACATACAAACAATTCATCAGCCTTGGATGGCGTTAAAATAATCATGGCTCTGATTTCATTAGCGCTTCCACAGAAAACCCCCATCGGCTGGAAACAACATGCAGAAAATGCCCCGTCTTGCTGCTTCTCTCAGTCATGAACTCTGACTCATCCCTGTTTTCCTCACCTTTCACCCTGCTTCTCTAGTCCTTCGTGCTTTGCCCTTTTTGGCTGACATTCGCTTCAGTGTAATTGAGCAGCCGATGAATGGAAAAGGAAACATATTTCCACGGAAAAAAACATGAATTAAAAATACTGTTAAAAGACATCTTGAAACAGAATATGTGCGGTGCCAGCATCAGGATGAGGAGCAGGACTCTCCTCCTCCGTGTTTTTCCTCACTTCTTTCTGTCTTTCAGCTATTTGCATTCAAAGATGTCTTTATTTCCCATCATCCCTTGGCAGTTCCCTCTGCCAACAAGACTAACTGAGCCAACTTCCTGACCATGCCAATCCAATCACAGTAATCTCTCAAAGGGCCAGAGGCCAAAGAGCTGTGGCTGTGTTTCCACTTAATATATATTTTATATGAAGCTCTGATGGCTCCAAACTCCTGCGGGTTTAATTCATTTGTAGCAATGAGGCGAATGCAGAGATGGGAAAATAAATTAAACAACTAAAACTATTAATGTGCAATATTAAGTAGCATTTTGGTTAAGATGTGCCACTATTACACATCCATCTGAACTAAAGTACAGCTCAGACGCTGCATTATTATTCACACTTCATTTACATTCTAGTGAAGACCCCAAAGGTTTCAAATAAGCTGCCACGTATCATTTTTTTGCGGCAGCTTTAAAAGGTTCACAACAACATTGTGAATAACACAATACTGAGTGTTGAGTGAAGTGTTAGTGACGAAAAACCACAGAAACCTATGAGAAGAACCCCTGGACCTTCCAAATTAGGTTTAGGTCCACTGAAGAGCTTATGAGTCAGAAATTTTACCTCCACTCATTTAACAGCGCTTCATTAACATCCAAATGCATTTTAGCACATTTCTTCATTATTTCCATTGTCATGGTTATAAAACACCTGATGTTCATTTTAGAACAGAACAAACCAACCGAAAATTAGATTATTTCCATTTGTTCCCTTTATGCATCTAACACTGACTTTTAAATGAACAACAAAAAAAACCCCAACCTTGAAATCAAAGTTTATTACTGAGGATGTTAAGCTGATGATTATTGACACAACAGAGTAGCAGGACATAGTGGTTTCGCTGTTTCAGTTGACATTAGCACAGTGATTTTCAGGTCGTGGTAAGAGAAAGCTTAGCTGCTGATCCTGGTAGCCCTGCACACTGCTAGAACCAAATCACGATTAAACTAGGAACATGTTAAAGTTGTAAAAAGCACATTTACATATTCAATAAACACAGTTTGCACCCTGACACACCCATGGCAGCACAGCACTAGAGGGATAACAACACATTTCATTTTCTACTTAACACATTTTTTTGAAAAACGTACAAAAATACCAAGATTTACTACAAAGATTTATCTCTATTTACTTTGATGGATACCTGTAAGTGAACAGTGACAGAGACATGACTTGTTATTAACCATGGAAACTATTTTATGTTTTAACAAGTACATAAGCATATAAAAATATATCCAAATATATATTTTTAAATTCCTTCAATCAATAGTCCGCACCAGAAATGGGTTTTAACAAAATACTTTCTTTCTCTATCCGATATCCTCTTCAGGTCCTGTGTTAGTGCCACGTGGCTGTTTATGAGGTCAGCATGTGCAGGGCTATGAAAGATGGAAGAATTGGCCTGACTCCAAAACCTCATCTCATTTATGCACAGCGTTTAAAACGCAATCAGATGAAAGTACATTTGTTGACAGATTACGACGTGAAGCTAACAGCGTATCCCGGCGCGCTGCCCAGATGATGCACACACCTAAGCTCTTAATGGTAGGTGTCTTTTCTGTCAGTCACTTTTCTTCATAAATAAACTCCTTGTGTTTGTCTGTTTGGCAGCAGAAAAATGCTGTATGTTAATCTACAGTGTGAAGACTAAGAACAAGTCGGAAGCACAGTATATATCTGAGCTAGTTAATACATGCACAGTGTGACATATCTGAGAGGAAAGATCACATTAGACAAGCTGAAAACACACACACCCACATTTAACAATAGTCGTGTATGAAATAAAATGCCACTGTTCAGAGAGTTTCATTCAGTCGCATACACACTGCATATATTTACTCTTTACTTGTACTTGGTGATTTTATTGTTGGGAATATTCTTCTCGTTGAGGATGGCAGCAGCATCTTAGTGAAATTGAAATGGAAGCTGTTACATTCTTCCCTGAAGTGAGCATCTTCATAAAACAACAGGACAATTCAGGGTTTTACATGTCTGGAAATGACGTATTACAAGAGGACGGACCCTCTTGGGAGTCATTTTTAGAGGAGTTCTTATTTTTAGAATCTGCTACACAGCAGAAACAGCAAGATCACCCACCATAAAAAACGAGTGCACAAGTACAGAGTGGGTGTCAGTCTGCAAACACATCCTACAGTGCGTTCTGTAACCAGTCTCAAATACCACTTAATGTTGTTGTCTTGCCTATTAGGAAAATACCCTAGTGTGTTTTTCCAGCCCACGTTTGCTCTCTGGACTGAATCCTTAGTGTTGGCTGTGAGTGGTTTAACTCCGCAGGCCTTCAGCTCGAACTATACCTATATATGTTATGGGTTTTAATGTCTGTGGGGGACACACTGTGTAAAGGTCAAACCAAGACAAACATCCCTCAGTGTCCAAGTAAATGTGCTCTGTTAAACAAGTTATTGTTACCTACAGAATGTCTTCGTATAAATATAAATTTGATATATGTATATTTATACACTTGTTTGTATTTACATCTGTCTTGGAAAATATTGGTAGTGCATTGCAGTCTAACCTATTCAAGTTAAATATGAATAAACATGTAGAGGTCAGTACAGGTAATATAAAAATGCACCTACAGCTGTCACGTAAACAGCTCGTGCCACCAACCAGGCTACCCAAAACAAAAACAATCGAAGTGGCTGAGCTGTGCCTACGTCACTCCTCACTTAAATACTTAACTTCACCACAAAACACAGCATGTGGTCGTCTTTCAGTCCATTCGCTCTCTGTCCTCCTGAGGATCAGCGTGGGTCCCACGATGACAGCAGCAGGGGCAGCAGGGTCAGGACAGTCAAAGGTAAGGGTTCAACAGTCTCTGTGTGGGCGGCACCGCGAACCTGGTGGAGAATAGCCAATAAAATGAACAGTTATAGTGGCAGGGATTGATGGAATATATGTATGAACATTGGGAGTCGGTAAACAGCTCCTGTGTCATGACCATTACGAGGTCTCTGGCTGGTTCTGTGATCAAACAACGGGAAACAGGAAAACTGGACCTAAAGTAACATAACACACATGTACAGTAGATCACAGTGTAGTAGGAGCGGCCAGGGGCACTGCATGCTGGTAAAACAATGGTATATTTATTTCTAAAAAACAAAGCCAGGAAAGCTTGGAAGCTGATGAAACAATATATAAGCTTTGAAATCTTTAAGGATTAATGCATGAAGTTGGTTGTTTACTGTTGTTTAACTATGGAATTCATTTGTTCTGGAGAACAATGTCCTCACACAGAGGTTGGTATTTATTTAATATTGTTTTGGGTTTTTATAAACTAACAGGAACTGTGGCAGGGGCCTGCTGCTAGGTTTCACTGAGTCAACCACTTGATGAACATTACATTTTACACGTGACATGTGACGTGAATAGAAATGGAACTAACGCATCCCACCTGGCTAAAAATCTCAAGTTTGACTGACTAGACAATAGCTGTTGAGCTGCTTATTCAAAACTTCTGTGGTTGGGAAATAACAATACCTTACATTTCTTCTCCTTTCTAGAATAAATCAACTTGTCAGTTTGCACTTATGTGTATTGCTAATAAATATTTGTTTGTGCACATATACACTCATGGTTTTTTTTCATGTTGTGCTGCTTGTTCTGGGTGAACTTCACATAATGACTTGGTACAGTATGGGAGTTTTAGGGGCTCCTTTATATAAATAGTGATCATTAGCTGCTACCTGCCTCCCTATGTACTTCTTTGTGTTGTCAGAGCGCTGGCTGAAAGAAATTATTGCTTTAGTTCTTAATTAAAAGATTACAAAGATGAGCGGGTATGACTCACCCGTGGAGGTGAGAGGTGATGAGGAGGAGAAGGAGCCACATTCTTCCTTTCTGGGCTGTGACCACTTGTGTCATCACCTAAACAGATGCATAAATACGACATTATAACAGCGAGTAAAACGACAGTGCAGAGTATGTAGTGTTAGCTTTTTGATTTGAACTTTGCCAAAACATTTTCAAATAATTAATTGCAGTGCTTGTAATAAACTTAAAAGTCATTTTTCAATCTAGTTTTACAAGCTAAGTTAAAGTATTTGGAAAGATCATTTAAGTGAACCAACACAAGGCCTCTGCAATTATTCAAAAAGTCTAATCTTAAAAATAAGTTAAGATGAATAGTGAAGACTTGTGGAAGTCATGTCTGGTTCTGTTTTTAGTGTCATCATTTCACAAAACCTTCTGCATTATTCATGGCTGTTTTGTTGTTGTTTAGTTCTGAAAGATTTATGGGTTTTACCCCACCCACCTACATATTCACACAGTGTGAATACTGTTACCTTACACACATAAACACACCCACGCAAACACAGATGTGTAAAATGTTTGGCCCTCACCAGCTGCTGCTTTGATGCTTTCATGTGCGTGCGTCGTGTGTGTCTGTACCCCACGCTATGAGAGGAACGCAGGGAAAATAGTGGATTGGGACAGAAGGCACCATCTTAACACACACACACGCAGTTATCTTCTTACTCACCTGTACAGTCTCGCACACACAAACACACACCTACTTGGCTGAAATTTGATTCTGCTCCTTACAATACACATTGTTCTGCCAGGTACAATGGACAAAGAGTCTCTTTCACTCACTGTGGAATGAGGTGAGTTTGTTAACGCTCACACAGTCAGACGAACATCATATCCCATTATAAGTTACGAAGCGCCAGGAGTACACCCATATAAATATACACACAAACAAACACGAGCGAGCAGACACAGACACACACACAAAAAGAAATTCAAAACTCAGACACAGACACCGTTTAAAAAAAAAAACAAAAACAAAAAAATCTGTGTGAGAAAAGAAGCGTAACGTGTTTTTGTTTTTGGACGGTGTTGACTATTTAGATGATTTACTCAGAGCAGAATGTTTACCAACTGTGCATCTGTCCCTCATTGTGTGCTCTTGTGACACATGGCAGCGTGGAGCAATATGGGACAGTGGGTTCATAGCTGTGCACGTGTGCGCGCGTGCATGTGTGTGTGTGGTCTCTTTTGTATCTGTCGCTTCACATCAGAACTGAAATCCTTCACATATGGTGTGAACCTGTTCAGGGAAAAGAGATGCCTCATTTCCACATTAGCAAGTGTAGCTGGACTTATTCATGCATTAGATTTAATACAACATACATTTATATGAAGGTTTTTCTCTTACTCTCAGCTGGTTTAAATGAAAATGACACACTCAACACAAACGATAATTGCTCCTATATGTGATGGTATATTAAGTGATTAAATTGTGATTTGGTACAGAAATAAAACTTTATTGATCATCAGAAATGCAACTGCAGCACTAGCACACTACATAATTCATAATCTGGCTAAATGTCTTGAACCTGTTTAAGATAAAATGCAAAAGGATGTTCATGTGCAAATGCATGTTCATTGTATACAAGTTTTTATGCAGGTGGCAACACAGTCTCATCCTACAAGCCCTTCGGCATGTTTGTCTCCTAGCAACAATCCAGAAAGTGTCACATACGGCAAGCACACACACACATACACAGATGGGTGATAAACAATGTCACTGGCCATACTCACGGGGTAGTTTAACCTTTCCTTCAGTGAGTAATGAGAGATAGAGTGTGTGTGCGTATAATAATGCAGGAGTGACATTTCCAGGATGCTGTTAGTAAAATGCAGTAGTATTTTGCAGTATCCAGGTCAGCACTATAGCAGATCAGCCTAAACTTTCACCCTCAGCTAGCAGCTTCATTCGTGCAGTTTGCAAGCCCAGAGGAGCTGATCTGACAGTTTACATGAAGGGTAAAAGCCTTCTGGGTAAAAGCCTGAGAAAACACCATCCCCTTAAATATATATGGTCTTCACCACCAAATAGTAATTTAGATCTTTTTTCCACAATAGAGAGATAAAACAAATAAAATTGGATTCAGGTGAAGCAATAAGCCAGACGGGACACTGCGGGTCCCCAGCAGGTGGAGCAGGGCCATAAATCAAAATCAGAATTTCCTACGGCACTCACAAGAAACATACTGTAATGCTTATTCTCCAGCTATCTCTGTTACACAAACATTAACAGTCACTAGAAAAATGCTGGATAGTCAATAAATCCTCCAAACTGCAGGACTGCCAGCATATAAAACTAAAACATCTATAAAAAGCTGTTACCGACACTCTAATACTGTATATACAAGAGTCTAATATACAGACATAGAGTCTTCTAACACAATGTTAAAATCCTTATATAAAAGTCACCACATAAAATCTAGAACAGACACACATAAATCATGATTTGTAACTATGCTTCCCTAATATTGTTCATCCTTTCCTGCACCATCTGAAACAGATTCTGAAACAGCATCCATTTCAGACATGCCAATACCCGAATCAGCTGTTTTGTTTCAGTCGGCTATATGATACAAACCCCACTGACGCGTGCATCTCCTGTATGGGCCCATAAACACACTGTGTCACAGAAACAAGTTAGTTATGCTGTTATCAGGCAATACGTAAAGCAGAAATGGATGAATGCATTTAACATTTTAAACAAAGCTGACGGACGTTTGTTTGGTGCTGCTTGTCTCAAATATGTGTGCGCTTATGTTTCTGCTGTGTTGGTGTGTTTTTGACCCTGTGGATGGAGTGATGTCAGATAGATTTCATGTGGGAAAATATAAAAAGTAATTAATTAGAGCTTTGTGTGTCTGACATCAAATGCCAGTGGTGTTTTGCACAGAACTGTCAATTTGAGTCCAAGTAATGCTCTGTCTTGTTGGTGTTCAATTGTATATACAGCAAAGATTCATTCACACACACACACACAGACACAAATGTTGTGAAGTGACCTTGAGAAGTGTCTGGATGGTTGGCATGTGTATGTAGGCGTGTAAATGTATCCGTAGCATTTCCAGCTGAATCAGTAATGAGCATTTCATTACTTCAGTCTCAGCTCCCTCGGGAGGGAACACAAACACACACACACACACAGACACACACACACGAACAAAAAGAGCATAGCACAAATTAGCTGCTGATTATTCTATTGCTGGAATCTGATTTAAAATCTGAGTTAGCTAAATTTAAATAGCAAATGATAAACTATACTTCATGAGCAAAATCATCAATCAATTCATCAATCCAAAACAACAAACACACAAAATGAGTCAGAGCATGTCTGAACTCACAGGGAGGTAGCTTTTTTGTTTTAACCAGTTTAAAGACTTAAATGAAGAACAAAGACTTAACTAAACAAGAGTTTGCACAATTCTGATTCGGATTCTGCTATAGGGCTCTATTTACTGACTGACTCACACCAGGGCGGCCTGATTAACTAGGCATTACTGTACCTCTGTCATTTTCACTCCTTCTCCAAAATAGCTATGTTGAAACATGATGCAAAATGTCATATCCAAATTAATGGCTGGTGCTTGTTTGCAAATGACTGTGATAGCATAGCAATTACTGCTTACACTCGCAGTGATTCATCTTCTCAAGGTCACACTCACTGAGGTTAAGCATAGCCTCCGGTAGACTCATAAAACCTTCAGAGAAAACATGCAGCAACACAAAAGAAGCTGTAGACTGCAGAGACAATGCAAAGACAAACTGGCTTCTATTGAAGGCAGATGAAAGTCTGAACACAGAGTGACTGGCTGAAGGTCGCACAGATACATAGACCAGGGGTGCTGTCTGTTATGTGTACGGCAAGGGAATGCTCATTTGAATACATGAGGAATTAAGCTTGAGGTGCACCTAGACAAAGCAAGGGCAACAAGTTCTCTTTCAAAAGGTCAAGTAGGAATATATCAGCAGGGTTGCAGAGAGGACTGATTAACGCAGGATGGAATCAGATTTGCATGAGACAACCTGGAGTGTCAAACAAATCCATTCAATTCAGTTGGTTTGTATAACAACAAGTCAGTTAAAAATTATTGGTAATGCACTTCACAGTTTAAAGTTCAAGATAAAAACAGTAAATCTCACTTGGGCCTGACTAGACGTCTTATTTTCCATAATCTTGAGCCAAGCTTCCAAAACAGTGAGCCTCGCCTAAAATGCTGCAAAGATCTTACACGTCTTGCCACTAAAGAAGGCATAGGAGAAGCTAAACATGAGGCACAGTCAGCAGGTCAAAGTAGGAAAGACGGAAGAAGACCAACAAGCCATCACAATAACAGCTAAGACAACAGGATAACTACAAAATTAGCAGGTGTATGGTAACACTCAGTCAATGTCAAGTGAGCCAAGAGGTAAAATCAATCCACATACAGGTCTTTAGGAGTAACACAACAGGACAGTGCCTCCGTAACAGGAAGTGACAGAAATAGCAGCAAGGATGTAGGAAGGAAGTAAAGGTATGACAAACAAGATAAGATTAAACACAGCGACAGAGAGCAAACAAGCAGGACGACAGAGCAGCCAGCGAACAGGGCATGAGCACTAACATGCATGAGGTCATTTGTGTGCAGCATTTCGGCTAAAATAAAATCTTTTACCTTAGTCGAGGTGTTAACGAACAAAACAGAGAGCCATTACTGGCTTTGAATAAAAGAGAAAGCAAGAGCAAAGTGAATGTGTTATTCTTTAATGAGCCGCAACTCCAACCCCAAGGGTCTATCACCAGTAAGTCTACTGCTTATTAATCAATGCCACATGCTGAACGAGCAGGCACACACTCTCCACACCAACTGTTACCCCCCATCATCTGCCTACAAGTCTACTCCTCCCCACCGTATCTCCTTGTTCTCACCCCTTAATTGTATCTGTTTGTGTGTATATGTGTCTTTTACGTCAATACATTTCGAGCTGCGACACCTTGGCAACATAAACACAACACAAACAAAGTTGACTGAGCGCAGAAACAGAATGTGACATCAGCATACAACCCTGTGTAGGTAATGAAAAAAATTCACTTGCTCGTTTTGTGCTTTACAATCACAGTGATCTTGTTTAAAAGGATCACGCCTTCCAAGCGTTGCAATCCAAGGCTCGGCGTGGGAACTTTAGAGCTACCAGTTCAGATTAGAAGCCTTGAGCCTCGCCAGACTTCTTTCCGGTCCCTTTAGACAGCAGTGGATGCTTACAAATGCAGATCAAACTGTCGTCAGGTGGAAGGGGCAGCGTGTTCAAGCACTAGAAAACACTGGCCTTTCCTATGAGGATGAAATAGCTTTAAAAGGCTTTTTGAATATGGCCCCAGGGAAGGAGAAAAGAAACCAGCAGAGCAAGGCTGATACAAGGAAGTGGGGCAATAAATAGAAAATGCTTCAGCAAGGTTCAAAATTGTCTTTTAATGAAAGTCTGTGATAAGAAACACATATTGCCGACATTTTAACTGCAAATGTAAGTTATGTGAGAGTTTAATGTAGGAGGAGGCACAATGGCTAAATATGTTATATGTTACTTGGGCTAAAGAGAGAAAACAAAACTCATCCCCCCATTTCTCAAATGGAGACCCATGGGAGGGAAGACCACCTGGTTACCATGGTTACAGGAATTGAATGCCCCTTGTGAGTACACATTTGCACACAGACAGACATTCTCTTGCATACGCTTTCATACAAATACATCTTGTACTTGGGAAAGGTACAAAGAGTCCCCGAATATAACAGTATGTTGTTGAGGTCTCTCGTTCTAAAAGCCTGTTGTTTTGCAGATCTGCGCTATTCAGAGTGGTATGAGTGGTTGTAATGACTCATGGATACCTGGAGGTTATCCACCCATGCATCCAATGCTACCTACTGGCTAGATGAGAACACATTTACATTATTGACATTACAGGATCTACATTTGTCTGGGGAGACAGAGAGACTGCAGAACGAGGCATTTGAAAAGGAGATGATTCTGGTTTGAGGAGAGAAAATCAATCTGCTTAAATCTTGGTAGATTTCAGAGAAAGGGAGGGTGAAAATTACAAAACCATGACAGAATAGATAAAAACCAATGACTAAAAAAGCTTATAGGTAATCAATAAGCAAGCTGGCCATGATAGACAGGTGTAAGAACTTACAATGCACCGACGCTTGCTGCGTGCATATGGGTATGTGGCTACAGTACAGACCATTCGGTGTGTCCATTAAAACCTCAACATGTGGGAACATAATGTTGTGGCTAACTGGTTTACTATAACTTTATCTCAATTTACTGCCAATAAGCACACAGACAGCATTAACCCAGTTTTACTGCTTTCAGCTGCATGTGTATGCATATGTTAGGACGCCTGGCTTTTCCTTTGTTCTTGATTTGTGAACTGCCTTTGCCAAGTAACTGTCCCACCTTGGGCTCAGACCAGCTTGTCTCGAAATGGAAATGGACTTAAATCAAATAATAATTAGCTGTGCTAGCTCTCAGCACGACTAAAATAACTTCTGATTGTTAAATGGCCACATAAATAAAACACAGACTTGGCTTGAAGGTTTTGAGGGTGGAGCTCAGCACCACTCAGTCCACATAATCCTACACTTCTCTTGTCCCTTGTCAGCATTCAATAAAGCCTGAACGTCATGAAAATTTATTTGAATGCATGAATTCAATTCACGCCTTGTTCAAAACTGCAAGAAGGGAAGAGAAAACTTAAATCGTGGGTGTGTCAATAAATAGCAAGTCAGTATAAACAAACCTCACACGACTAGATCTGTTTCAGTGAGGCTGATTCAAAACCAGCATCCATGACACACACTACATGTATTACACACACTAATATTGCAGCAGCAATATTCCTCTGCCTAGAAACACAAATACACTAACGATAAATCTTGCACATGTTGCACTTAGGCCATAAACATTTAATTTGTGCAAACACATCCACACACTAATTTTCTCACGCAAGCAGAGTTTTTGCTTTAGTGCTTTTTTTACTGCAAAACAATAAAGTCCAATTCAGATTCAGAAATGGTTTGTAGGCAGAATTTTAAAGAGCACACGAGAAGGGACGATCAGAGTACTGCTGTGTTTATTGACTTCATGGTGTTTTATGTATACATGAAATTAAAACCAGTGATTTAATGTGCACTACAGACATGTGAAGTACAGATATTGCAGAAAAATAAATGTCATGTTCAAGCTTGTGTCTGTGATTTGTGTAGCTTGACTGACACGACTTTAGCGCATACAAGGCTTGTTTATAAGCACAGTGATGCCGAATTTATTGTTATTGTGAGACAATCTCAGCTCACTGGGACCAGCTCGGTAAATCATAACCATCAATTTTCTAAATAAACTGTTTCAGGTCCAGTGGGGGGCAAGACACATCAAGGTTAGTAGAAAAAGTACGACAAAAAGTGAGCAAATACTTTATCCGTAGGGCAGTTACATACACGGGTGACAAAGTATGTGAGAATGAACACTTAAACTACGAAGGGGTGTAATGCATGAGCACAGCCGTCCACTCTCAACTCTCTCTCTCACTCAGAACTTCTCAGCCAACAGCGTTAACATAGTATAAAAGTATGCTAATGTATTGCATTTGATGTATTGGAGTTTATTTCTTATTATTTTGAATATGTGCATAAACCACAGGACGCCACAGTGGTATAGTGGTTACTGCTGTCACCTCACAGCATGAAAAACCTGGGCTTGAATCCACTGGTCCAGCACATCCCTTGTTATGTAGACTTGCATATTCTCCCAGCTTCCTGACGCCCTCCATAGCCATGCAATGAGGTTAATTGGTATCTCTAAGTACCCATAGAAATGAATGATTGCCTGTCTCTATATGCTGGTCCTGTGACAGACTGGCGACCGAAGGGTGTATCCTGCCTATCCGCCAATGACAGCTGGGATTGGCATCGACGACCCCTGGACAAGCATAATGGACAATAGGGTAGAATAATGGATAGATGGATGCATGGGTGGACCCTCCAAAACAACTGTCAAGAACTCTCAAATTATCCCATGAAATGTGGTATTGCAAGGTCGTGCAAAGCTCAGCCCAGGCTGTAAATTTAGGCTTAGTCCCATTTTTACAAGACCCAACCTGACTTTGTGCTAATGATACAAAAAAACAAAACAAAACAGGGACATCCCAGAAGCTATATTTTTGCGATAATACCATTCAATTACTGACTGTTAGCTTGACAGGATAATGGTACAGTCTCTTTGTGTGGGGTTTTCCTTCTGGGCACCTCCTTTGTGTGCAGCAGTACACATCACGATAGAATAGAGATAGATGATAGGAGAATACAGTATCTACTGCAGAGAATGTTACTCAGTCTCTGGTCAGGAGAACATGAGAACAAATTAGCCCTGCTTTACTGAAGCATTGGTGTCTCCAACCAAGACATGGCTTTTATGATGTTACTATATTTGACGCAACACCAGTATGACCATAAGTCCAGTTATAAACCACCTGGGTGTCATGGAAAGTTCCATATATATAGTGTCTGGGGTCCTCTTATGTCTTAGACCTGTTAATCAACGCATAAAGCTAAAATTAGAAATGTACAGTAAAGTTTTCCATAGGATACAGGAAAAAGCTATAAGCGTTTTTTTAGCCTGTTAACTTAAACTTAAAGTTTAAACATTGTTGCTGTGTTAATTTGTAATCTTTAAATGTAACAAATACGTGTTCAGGTGCTTTGAGACTTTACTACTCATATTTCAAAAGCGTCTACAATGTACAGATAATTTTGGAAACCCCATTGTACAAGTTGAGGACCTCATGAACACTCATGGCAAGAAGTGTTTGTTGTTTAAATTATAATAATTTCCAAGGTCGCTCTGTGGAATCGCTTTAAGGCTCCTACAAGTCCCCAGACCCCATCTGATGCCCATGTATTATGTATGAGAGTATGCCAGACAAAGGGGTCAAGATGAATGAATAATTACTGTTTATTTTTGTATTTCTGTTTTGGGGTAACCTGGTTGATAGAGTATCCTTTATCCCAAACGAGAAGGAAAACAAATTGCTGAGACCAGCAGAAACAGGGATGGAAAACGTGAAAGAGGAAAACAGTTGATTCTCTCAGTACTATCCCTCCCTCTGGGCATTTCCCTGCTGGCACAAGATACTGTATGTGGAGGCTGCAGCGTTTTTAATCATCCACCATGTCAGTGAACTGTGTGTGTGTCTATGTTTGCTCCTCTATTTTTGTATGTTTGTTTGCGTGTGTGTGACTCACCAGTCTCCTTGCCAGATGCTTCACAACCATCTTCATCATCACAATCATCACCGCTGCCTCTGTCCGTCTGTGCACTCCCACCTTCGTCTTCCTCCCCTCCTCTTCCTCTGGTTTTGCTTGCCCAGCCGAGCTCAATTATTAACTCCTAAACAAAAGGTACAAATACACATGTTTATATTAAAAATAATTTGAACTAAACTAACTGAAACTAAAAGTTGCAATCACTGTCTGGTGGCTGTATGCGTTTAGAAAACAGAACCTTTACTTTACCGTGAATGAACATAGACACTGGTGCCAAATGAGACCAAAGAAATTCCCAGAGGGAAAAGATATTGTATTTATAAGAATAAGACGTGCATATAGACAGACAACTGGAAAGCATATTAGCCTTAGGCTGGTTGCGGCACAGAGGCATACAAATCAAAGTTACACTGTTTCACAAGGAAACAGTCTGACCTCAGCTACACTGAGTACCAATGATTTAACTCAAAAATTAAAATAACACAAACCAATTATTAAATGTGAGTATGCTGTGAAAACACAATTTTAAGCAGTAATTTAGGAAAATGTATTTTTAATGATGATTCACTGATTTGTTATTTCAATATACTGCTCAGTTTATCCTTAGTGTGGCTGCTATGGTACAGAATGAAAAACTCATTTTAGGTAACTATTATTCCCCGAGAGGCAATTTGATCCACAGCCACCCTTTTAAAAATGAATAACATCAGACAAACAACTGGACGATTTTTGGACTATTAGCGGAAAAAAACTTCTAAATAGACAACATAAGTTTTTGGACAAAACAAGAAACTACAAAACACCACATTCAAGTTATTACAGCTTCACGTGCACAGCAACAGCAATATACTCTATAACTGATTCAGAGTATGATGAATGTGCATTGAAGAGAGTCATGTAATATATAAAAAAAGGAAAGATAAGGCAAAAAGCTACGAATTTTAAAAAGATGTATTGCACTGACTTTTACCAATATTTCTTTCCCCTTAAGGTAACATTTCTCTATACAGTATATACAGGATAAGATGACACAAAGATTGTAACATTAATCAAAATCATGACTTTAAAAATAAATGTATCCAACAAATACTATGAGGCCAAACTGAGAGAAAACCATTTGAGATTTTGTAATGACTTTTCAGAACTTAGTTCTAATGCAATGTAGTTAACAGCACTTTCCTGCCTCAGCTGCTCGTGGCTAAACGGCTACGTTTGTGTACTGGGTGTGTAGCAGAAACAAGGAGAACATAACACATAACAAGGTTACGCCAGCATGTCCAAGGGGACATGTAGACAAACTAGACTCTGTGTGGTGATTCAACATCATGTCATCGGACTGCAAATGAGGGCTGAGGGAAGACAAAAATACATTACAGCAATGTTTCCACCAGGACAGTGTTTTCTTAGTCATGAGGAAAGGCTAGAATTTAAAACAGGATTTGGGCCATGTGGTAAAATAAATCTGAAGTGAAACCAGGCCTGCAAGAGAAATTATTCAGGGGCGGTAGCTTCATTTTGGTATGTCTTACAAACAGTGGAGCTATGGATTTTTATTTTTTTAACTTTATTTTTTAACTATACTTTAATTTGAAAAGCACACAAATCAAAACCGTGTAGCAGCTTTTCATATCATCTAATACTATGAATAATCTTTGCTGTTTGCAAGTTGTAAAATATTAACAGAGGTTTATAGGGTTATACAGGCTGCAGTCTTTGCAGATAAGATATTGTGTGCACGCAATATGAGGAACCTTCCAGGCAACCATATCACAGGACAAAGTGTTCGTATCAAAGCACTACATTCTTATTGAATGATATCGAGGAAATTTGTACTCCTAGCTAAGAGACACTTTGATCTCCTGGAATCAATTCAATTCAGAAAACTTTATTCATCCCCGAAGGGCAATTTAGTTCCTGCTGTCCTCCAACCACACACACACACATCCACGCAACAAGGACCAAAAAAGCAACCAGCATGTTGTACGGAGGCAAAGTGCCACAGACACAGGAGGTATACTGTACAGTACAAGACTTGAGAAATATCAAATAAAATCAGTGATTGCATTAGTCATCCATGTCTTTATGGACCTTGCTTTGTGCACTGGTTCCCATTATTTGTATGGGTGAGCGAATACTTTTGGCAATATAGTGTATTTTATAGCAGAACAAATCCACTGGAAATAGTTCATAAAGATATTCTATTTATTCCACTTATTCCACTAGCAAAATGTTGGCGGATCAAATCTCCAGCAACACTTAAAGGTTAACCCCATATTATTCTGAAGATTTTTGAGTCTTTGTATTTTGTAGTTTAAATGTGCTGAACTTAACTCAAACTGATTGAGCCCCATCTACCAAATAGCAGAGGTATGTGTACTGTTATATACCAATAATCCATAGCACAGGGTGAAGTACAAATTATTATAAATGCATTGTTTTTATAGCTCATATTCATATTATTTTAAGCATCATCCATGCAAATTAGATCTCCACATAATCATCTTGTCCAGAGCTTTGATAGCGCTATTAAAACCCGCTTTAATTGCTAAATTGATGAATGTATTACTTCATGCTATCTCCATCTGCTTAGAGTGCTGACGATTTAATTCATTGTGTTAAGTAGCACTTCCCACACAAGGTGATGACAAATAATTAGGAGCCAGATGTAAATTAGTATAACGCACAACTTTTTTTTTTAAACCTCAGGCATATCAAGCTGTTAATAATATATCATGTTTAATCAGATGAATGGACCAAAACATAGCACCTCATGTGAGTTTTACTGAGAGTCCCTAAAGAGACTGTGGTTGTGTCTGAGGTATGCTGTCTGCTATGGAGGCTTTGGACTTCATGATGATGCCCACAGTGCCAACTCACTGTTCTTAAAAAGCAGCTGACTGCTGAAGTTGCAGGAAGTCTGACCTCTGCCTACTCAACTGACCCTGCAAAGGATGTAATCAGTTTGGTCGCTTGCCCAAAAAAACCTGATAGTCATGATGGTTCACAGCTGCCAAATGACTGTGAAGTTTGTGGATGAGACAGAAACAGTTAAGTAACAGGGCCAGATCACATAAGCAGAAGTGCTAGCAACCCTGTATAGATACGTACTGGTGACCAACAAGATGGTCAAGAGAAAGGAAAAGACTCCCCAGAGAACAGGAACAATGTTGCTTTTGCTCTTAGGTATTGTTGACTTAAGTTAAGTCTGCCTGGTTAAAGGACAGGTGTGATAGTAAAGCACTAATATTGACAATCCTAATAATACGCAGAAAAAACGTCATAATCTGCAGATCCACTATGTTGGGGCCATGTTCACATCAGAGTTTGTGTTATTGCATCACGTACTCCTATACATGCCTACAAAAAAAGGGAAGGGTACTTCACTGGGCTCACACAGCCTGTCACACCTGGGATGTGAGACAAGGTGACATCTTTTACTGTGAACATCTGGTCCACACCTTGTTTAAGGTGATTAGTTTACCTGTGTAAGCTGCTCCAATCTTTGCTTCGCTCTCTTCAGGACAGGATCTGTGTTACGAACAGTCATCTCCGGGTTCTCCCTCTGGGCTTTTAAAGTGCTTCCAACCACACGACCTGTATAACTACAAAAAACAAAAAAAACCCAAAACAGAGCACATGAGAAACCTCCAATGTGTTTTCTGTCCCAGTTCTGTCTCTGTGTGTGTGTGTGTGTGTGTGTGTGTGTGTGTGTGTGTGTGTGTTGCTCTCCTACCCCAGTTTTTCCAGAGACAGTATACTAATGGGTTTGGCCTGGGTTTAGTGATTTATTTTGTGAGCACGGACACACACACAGGCTACTAAAAATATATTATATAATACAATCATTGCATCAGCCATTAAAACTAAATACCTTAAACTTCAAACCTAAACCCAAGTCTTAACCCTCAAACAATCGTTTGTTTGAAGTTGTCAAAAAAGGGGCTTCCTTTCGTGTTTACTTTTAGAACTACAAAAAATTATAGTAATGTTAGTTAATGTCTTGAATTTAAGGACTTTACTGAACTTTTTTAATGACTGGGTGGAACTGTCAGTCAGCATTGGCTCCCGATCCCTGTTGCATATCTGACATACTGATGTTTCTCTCATTTCATCTGTGTGGGGGGTTGGAGTGGGAGGATCAAAAGGAAGACGAGGAGAGAGAAAAGCAAAAGAGAAGAAACAACGGTCCATGAGTCACATTTCTCCAAATTTCCAAGTTCCAAACCAGCTTCGCTAGCTAATACAATCAGCCACCAACTCAATAACCGCTGGGTCCCCACCCTTGAAAACACAAACACACTGTCTATGGCAACGAGGGAAATGAACTGTGGGAACCAAAAAGTAAAAACATAGTGGATGAGTCTGAAATGACTTGACTAATGCCAAAAGATGTTGTAACGGTGAAGACCCCAACCTCTGGAGCCATGCTACCCAGCTGGTCTGGATCCACATATCACCAGAAACTTCTGTCTGTTGGATCAAGTCTCTAATTATGTTTGCTAGATATTTGTTTTATTCTCACACACTGTTTTCCTGATTAAATGTCTCACTCTAGTCAGAGCATTTGGCTTTTATTTACTGTATGTTTTTATTTCATCAAGGCTGACACTGGTTATCCATGATGCCTGCTCAGACAGCTTCTTATCAAATGTGTCTGTGAGATAGTTTTTCCAATCCAACTCCAACTTAGAGCAGCCTCACATTAAATATGCAGCCAATCACACAGAACATCAACAGATCAAGAACTGCATGATTAGCTAAGAGAGGATGAGACTACAGATTCTCATGGGAAAATCTGATCGTTAGACGAGCAAAAGCGGTCGTGTAAAAATGGTGTAGGGAAAAAAACGTATAACTATAAAAATATAACCAACAGTAACCGGCCTGAATTACATAACGTTAACGTGGCGCTTTTAACATAGTAGCTTGTAGAGCTTGGACAAAAAGATTATTACCAGTGTTTCTCTTATCTTATACGATGTGATACAATGTTGTAGAAGAAAACACAAACAATCCAAGTAAAGAATTACAGATATTCACAGACCCACGTTATATAGCTACACAGCCATATAGCTAAACCATAAATCCCCATTACACAGCTGTTAATGCACCTTAAGGGCTCTCACTGGTCTTAGCAGGCAAACTTTACATTTGTAAAGGTTTTTAATTGACCTCATCTTGTTAAATGCTTAATGGACATTTAATGCAGTGTACACTAAACTACTGTAACTACTTACTTACTGTAGGAAAATAACACAGCATCTGATATTTGTAACTGTTCCTGCGACACATACTTGAAGCAGCAGGTTGATTTATTATGGGGTCGGCTGTTGACACATTTTTTTGGGATCCTTTGGTCTTAACTTGACCTAACTTCAGAGGAGGTTGGTCACGGTGCACAAAGCATATCTTTATATATTCAGCTAGCTTCAAGGCTGAAATTAACCAGCTAACCCACAAGTCTTTAGGAGACATATTACCTTTAATGGATCTGTTTTGTATTGATACATACACAAAATAAACAACTGAAATGCTATCTCCATGGAAACCGGTAAAATTGATTATAAAGATGCACCAGAAAGCAGCATAAAGTGAATCCCTGCTAATATCTGTTCATGAAAACCAATTTAAATTAGTTTTACTTGATAACCTGGGAGCGAGAGTGTGGCTCATATAAACACTGACATGACCGGGGCTGATTATGTCCTATGTGAAAACAGGATATACGTTTACAAGCAACTGCATTAACATAAGCAACAAAAAGCTCTTCAGGACCACTTAAACTGACTTTATAACATCCAAAGCAACTGAAAGAGCAGAACATGAGAGGCAAGGAGGAGGAGGTGAAGGACAGGAAAGGGGGTGGATGGGGGGTGTATATGAAAAAAAAAAGAAAAAGAAATAAAAGCTCAATTAAAAACCACAGACTATGCCTCAGGGGGAAATCCCAAGATTCCTTAGACTCAAGGAAAGATTTTTGGGATCAGTATGAGCACAACACATAAAAAATGAATTAGTTACAGGCAAGATTGTCAGCACTTCACAAACATTCTTGCAAATGAATCATCTTCATTAATAATGGGAATGGGCTTGATTTCATAAGTAACAATGCAGCCAAGAGTGACAAGAATTGACTGATATCAGGTTAAGTGTGCTTCTTCTCTTATCATCACACCCAGTACATGGAAAAGAAGAGAACGGAAATATCAGAATCTAACAAGACAGAATAATTAGCCAGTCAAAGTATTAAAACATGTGAAAGGCAAATGTTTTAGTGGTCTGTGTTTACATTTATGGGTTGCAGATCATTTGATTAAACCAGTGCGCAAACACTAATGCAGTGCTTCCTTCCTGATCATTAAATGATGGAGCCAAGATGGCAGTTTTCCAACATTTTGTACATTTATATATATAAACATCAAGGGTCATATTCCTTACAGTAAAGAAAGGAACAGTGACCTAATCATGAAAAATGCAGTGCTAAGAATTGTAATTATCTCCAGTAATGAATCCAAGGGTTTAATGGTAAATGGTATCTAAAGGCCTGAAGGTGGAAGTAGAAGCATGTCTATAAATTACATCCCCATAATCAGGAAGGAGGAGGAGGATACGAAAACAACTTCAACAACACTTCTCTGTCAGTTTCCAAGGTTTTTGCAAGTCTGCTAACTAACAAGTTTTTCTATCTTATATTTAAATGTAATTTTTTTTCTGAGAGTTTGAGGATTTTATATCCTGTGAGTATTAAAAGCGGTTGCAATGTAATACACTCTGTATCTCTAGAACTTGAAAACAACTTGACTTCTTATACATGGCTTTAGGCCATAAGTAGTATAGTTGGTATGATATGCATTTGCCAATTAAACATGGAGACGACCACCTTTACATAAATAATGTCTCTATATCCTCCTTTTTACAAACTATGTGAAAGATACAATGTATCATGTCTATTTCTAATTATGGGAGACCAATAAATTAACCTCTGTGGTGAATCGAAGGCATTCTAGAGGGCTTATTACTTTTGTGAGCTTCCCATGAGCATCTGTGATGTTTTGTTTGTGTCTGTCTTAATTATGCACTGACAAAAGTAAAGCCTCCATCTATCTATGTGGTTATTCTAAGAAAGTGAAAAGTTTGAATATCAGTTTATGATCTGTGAATTAATTTAAGTGGGGAAGATTATATCTGCAGTGCTGAGCCATCAGAAGCATTTGCTCAAGCAATGTACCAACTGTCCTAAAGTTTGTATAAATATCTGTCAGCTATGTGAAGGAGCTATGGGGCAGACTTCACATTTCCAGCGTGCGCTGTCTAACACGTTGCTCCAGGAGAAACAGAGAGGTGTGACTGTGAGTGACACGACAGACGGCAGACGTAAATCACCAGCACTACAATAACAAAGCTGCTCTGCTGTTGCCCTCAGTTACTGCAAGGCTGCTACCTGTAACACACAAAGAGGTACATTCTTCAGTTTCATCCCTGCAGCGAAAAGAGCCTGTAATGTGCACAAAAACACATCTATATGCAAACACTGTCTGTCTGCAGCTGTGAGACATACGTTAACCCTAACTATCGCACCTAAAAGCCCAATGCCACCCGATTCAAACACTAAAACCACTCACCGCCGTCACAACAACAGTGTAGAACTCACGTTTGTCCACACATCTGCGCATGCACACGCACATTCAAAGAAGAACGAGTAAAAATTACATTACCTGATATAGTGATCTAAGAGAGCTCTGTAATGTTAAACAGCCACAACCTCAACTGTAAATCTAGCTACATTCCTGTGGAGTCATTTACATGGCTTTATCACATCCATACACAACACGCACACACACACAGACACAAACTGAACTGACACCCGAGGCTTATATCTGTACCTCCTGTGCCAGATGTGAAGTGATATGCTGTGGTTTGGATGGGTTTGGAAAAAGAGCACTAGAAAAATCACTTCACTCCCTCCAGACAATTCTTTCTTTTATCAGCATTTCTGTGACTGTGAAACATTAATCCCTGATGTAAAACAGATTTTCATGTATTAGGAAAATACACAAAACACTTTAGGACATCGGGTGTGGCAGGTCTTCTGTGGTACAAGCAAAATGTCTCATTAGTTGGGACAATGAATAGATGCTTCCCTCTTCTGGTGACAACGAGTTCCTACAGTTCAGTCTATATAGCAAGTATTAATTAATCATGATGAAAAATACATTACAAATGTTTGTTTTTATTAATTTGTCTTCTGTGTGCTTTTGCATGCAGGTATGCAGACCTATTTTTATTCACAGCTGATGTGTATCCAGCTTTGTGTCAGACTGTGGCAGCACTGTGGTAATTTAAGTATATTAAATACTGTGTAGGGTGTGATGAAAAACACAGTTATAGTTTATTCTTCTTGTCTTGCATCTCGTCAGAATGTACAGGACAGGTGAGGTTCCAGGGTCTTGTATTGTCCAAGGAAACTCATTAGGGAGATTTAACAAAACTTAAACAAGCGGAGCCATTCTCATCACGTGTTCAATCAGTGCATGTATTCTGCTACAATGTATAATGTCGTCCCCTTCTAGACGTCCATAAATCAGGTGTGTCCATATTGTCAATCACTTCCAGGCTATGCACACAAAAATAGAGCAAAGCACCTGTCAGTTTACTGCTGTGTCTCAATCTGCCTTGAATTTAATTGTTAAAATAAAATCATTGCACTCCATAATGGGATTTTATTGGCGACTCTAATAACATCTTTTTCTGAAGGTGCCTCTGCCAACTGGGTCCCGCAATCAGACTAATTTATGTATGGCCTTGGGTCTTCAGTTTGGCATAATATGCTGGCAGCATTGTGGTTTTTCACAGGCTTTGTTAGATTGTTTAAGGTTACTTGTTTGTAGATGTATTCTGGCACTGTCATCTAGTTGGTTCATATTGTAGAGACTGTGTTTGTTTAATGTGCCTCTTTTCCTGTTTAATGGTAAATGGAATTTTTGTTCAAAAGTATTTTTCTTGATTGTCATTTCACTGATAAAAATCCCCAAGAGGTGCTACATAGGATACCCTTAGAAATAAATGTTTCAAGTTCATGACTTAGGCGTGTTTATCAATGACTTGTCTTATGTTTCACCTATATTTCCCTTGACAGAGGTGCAACATTTCTCGTCACACTATCTTGAAAGTGAGAAGGAAAAGGATCTTTGTCATTTACTTTCAGACGTTCTCATCATTCTGTGTGCTTTGTCGCCTCTTTCTCTGTCTCACAGACACACACACTCACCAAGAGAGACATTTGTAAGTGAAGTGGGTCAGAGGGCGGAGGAGATGAATGGAGATCTGAATAGAAGGATGGAGGGATGAATGGGTGTGAATGGGTGGCTGAAATAATGAATAGATGAGCAGATGGATGGATGGATGCAACAGAGAAGAAGATGTAAAGAGGTCAGAGAGGCACAGACTGTCAGCACTCCAACACAGGCTAAACACCTCTTCTCACCCTCTAAGTTAAACTTCAGCTTCCTGGAACTGCTTCACATTCCTGAGTAACTTACTTTGAGTCTTGTTTATGTGAATTTTGTGATTTTGACTGCACACTATGATGATGATGTCTATGCTTCCAAGTCAGTCACAATAACCCCTGGAGCTTGTTCCTCCTTAGTTTGACACAGCCATGCATGGAAAGAACAGATCATTAAATAATTTAATTACAACTCATTTCCCAGCAGCATCCCTTCAGTGTGGCAGTGTTTTGATTCAATGCAACGAATGAACTACAAACTATACTAAAAGACAACTGTGGTTGAGGTAGGTTCAGGAGAAAAGGAGAGATATTGTCCTGTAACTATATTATAAAGCTCAGTTGTAGCTGTTGATGTGAAATCTATTACATTTAAACCATAACCCAAAGGACTCCTGCTCCACTTGTCTAGACCCGAATATAGACCCGACACAAATAAATGACAGAGTCGTACATTTGAAGTTTACTGTCCTTCACTGTAGCACTAATGGTGACAAAGCAAAGTGTGTGTTTCTACAGAGTGACCTTGTAAGACACCATGGTCCGTTTCATACGGCTGATAGACAATTAATGGAAAATTCCCTGATGGGATGGAAGGAACTCAGGTTGTGTGTGAGTTAGATGTCAGATGCCATATTCTGGGTGTATTGCAGGTGGTGTGTTAGCTGGTCTGTTGGAGTGTGTTTTGTGCACGCGTGTGAATGTGGGTGTTTTGTACTGATGGGCGTGTGTGTGTGGCCATTTGTCTTGTTAGCGGTCTAAGCTGCCAATGTAATCACCATGAGAAAGACTCTGGAAATGAACTCTCTAACCTTCACAACCGTGCCACCCCCCTGCCCTGGCAACTATTAGGAGCCACACGCACATACTTACAAACACACCTAGTTTACTTAAAGTGACCAAATGATTTAGTGCAATAGACATGACATAGCATTCAGTTTTTTTACTTAGTCTAATGTCGCAAAATTATCTCACAAGGCTCTATAATCATGCAGCATACAATTTTGTTTTTCCTACAGCATTTGGGAGACACAAATAAAGCAGAGGTTTTAGGTTGTAGTTGCAATGTCATATGTCATATGAAGTGTTCTACTGTGCTGTCTAGTAGGTCATTCATGAGAAAATGGTTTTGCAGAATGGTTTTTGCAAATATGTATAACACACAGACCTTTCTACAACGTCTTGGCCACTCCAGCATGTGTGCTGCTCAGCCTCCATCTCGCTATCACAGAGCATCTCTGGCAGGCCTGAGAAAAACCACTGGTACCGCTGGATAGAGCCCTCAAACTCCCTTAAAGGGATAAAGAGAAAACAAATTTCTGCACAGTTTAATACTTGTTGTAAGTACGAGTAGGACACACAGTACACTGGATCACTCTCACATGTGTGTAAGTGAAAAAAACTCCAGTGTTAAATAATATGGATAGTTAACAGTGGAGGCTCTACATTTAAAGACTAATGAGTAAAACAAATGGCACAAACAGAATAGAATAGAATAGTTTACGCTAAAGAATTCAAGTAATATAACACAAAGAACATATTTTACCTAGAGATTTTTTTCAGGCTTCGACTCTTGTCCCCTCTAGAACCTTTAAGAGGGAACAACCTGGTAGAATACAAATGGGTAAACACAGACTTACAGACACAAGATAACAATGACATGAAACACCATGTCTCTGTTGTCCTACTCACTTTCTGGATGGCAGCTGCTGATGTTGACGAGCAGCATGGACCACTGACGGATGTGGAGTCACAGATGACCTGTCAGAAATTACTGGTGTAGCAGGAGTCACAGAGGCGTTAACATGCACATTGGCATTATTTCCACTTCTCATCACTGGACCAGCTGCCTGGGGACCACAAACCTTCTCTACCTGAGGAGGAGAAAGTTTGCAGGCTAGTGTGTGGGAAAACATCTTAGAGGTGACCTTCAACTATCTCGGTCTACAAGCAAAAAGGATGTAGACAAATGCTATAAAATGATTTAACTGTTGAGTTACCGATCGCAAGTAACATTAGCTCTAAACAATAAATGTACTGTGTCTTTCTCCAAAATTCGTTACCTACCTCAAAACCACTGTTTTGTACATAGCAGCTACACATGTGTGTTTGTTTACCTCTCAGGAATCTACTCTACTAAGTCCACAGTGTCCTATCATCCTGCATGGCTAGTCTATTTCTTCCTCCAACTGTGTGTGCATGCATGTTTGTGTGTCGTCTGTTTGTCTAGAGATTAGCCACAGAAACTTTCTCATCACTTAGAACCAAGCTGCATTCTGGGTATTGGTTGTCCCGCCAACCACAGCCTTTGTCTGGCACTGGATCTGTATTCATACTCAAATACACACTTAAACACACACACACAGACTGAGGGGAACCCCAGATTCACTGAAGAATGAGGCTGTTTTTAGCCCATCTAGGTACAAGGCTTTTGTAAGAAGATCCAACTGCCAGCCTGAAAGAAACCCATGGCCTTCTTCACTCTGTGTCCAAAATTCAAATGACTTTATTATTGGGGTGTATGAGTAAGGATGCTTTCTCATTCTGTGCCATTTAGATTTGAGCACTTTGGTGATTCTGTTTCATTTAGGGTGTAATTAATTTGGTATTTAGTTGATTAAGTGTCTTGAACAGAATGCATTGTAATATGTCTGTAACATATTTCCCTCTTTGTCTCATATCATAGCTTAGCTTACTGTAGCTGTGATAAGTGGTCCGTGCAGCTGGGCGTGGAGTATTGCATCATTCACATGGTTTCGAACTGCTAACAGAGCTAACTCCATGTTGTTGTGATTGCTGCTGGTTGCAAAAGTGGCAGCTAATCGCTGGAGCAATACGACCAGACTCCCCCAGGGGGCACTGAGCTCGGATACACCCACCTAGAATGAAGGTTTATATAGGTCATAGAAGCAAAATAATCATAACCATATTGTAGATGTTAAAGCAGACGCGTACATCTGAACAAATAAATGCAAAGACTTACCAGACATCCTCGCATAATGTTAACGCACAGACTGGTACAGGGCCGTATCAGTGTCAGCCCTCTGCAGTGAGAACAGTACTGCATCCTCACCAAACCTCGTCCACACTCTCTGGAAAGGGTTGCCCTCTCTGTCGCATTCATAACTTCCGCAGCCATTCTTAACAGTCGTGTAAGCGCTCGGCCCATGCCCAGTGCTCGAGAGAGGCTACTGACCAAGAGGCGGGGATGTGGTCCGAACGGGCTGACGTCTTGACGTGTCAGCCGCAGGCAGTCGTCGCTACTGCCGGAGGTGGAGGTATACGACTGGGATGACACGTGGCCGATCCCAGGGTTAAGGAGGCGGCGATACACCAATGGGAAGAGATCATTGTAGAATCGGCGCACGGTGTCGTCCAGTGAGGAATGAGAGTCTCCAGAGAGATGCCGTTTGATGTCGCTAAATAGTTGAGACACAAGGGGGCGACAGTCGGATGCTAGAGCAGAGTAGGCACTGTCGAAGAGCGTGCTGGTCAGGTTAGATGTGAAGGACACAAGTGAGTCAAAAGTCTCTGAAAGAGAAATAAAAGTAAAAGAGATGGCATCCCTAGATTAATCACAGTAAAATCTATATGCATGCATATACAGTATTAAATTTCCATTTTATACAGTATCCATCTAAACGACCTTGGACTAATTTTATTCTGCTACATGTGAGCCAAAATAACTCACAGCTTAATTCATTTTTGAACTTGTTTTCCATTCCCCTGTCATCTATACTCAGGCGATAACAAGACCCAATCCCATGATCCACTGTGTTTCCTACATCCGACATAGGAATGGGTCTAACAAGTGGAGAGCGCCTCCCCTTGACAGAGGTTGTGCGTGTACCCGTGTGTTGGTGTTTGTGCTTGAAACATGCCAAGTAAAAAGGGTGATGTCACTCTGCTGGAATCCCATCACAACCCAAGCACACACACACACACACACACACACACACACACACACACACACACACACAGAAACCTATTTATCCGTGACTTTCACCAAGTCATTCAGTCAGTCATGTGCATGTTTGTGTGTTAATGTCTCACAGCTGCAGCCACCTGCCTTTCCAAGCGACAGCCATTTATTATTAGGGAAAATGTACTAAACCAAGAATAAATCAGGCAATAAAGAAGCACAATAAATTTCATAAATTACTTTGTGTTTTCATGAATAAGAGTTTGCACATCTGTGAAATAGTAGTTATTTTAATTTTGCACATTCATAGTAGGAATGAACACGAATAGATAACATTAAGTGACAGACAGAAGAGAAAAAAACGTTGGTGAATGAAAGCACAGAGCAGTGGCAGGGCTCTTTAGACTAAAGCACTGAGTGAGAACGTCTCACTTTGTGAGTGTTTGCATACCCATGTCCTGGCAATGGCAACTCAAATACAGATGGCATCAAGTGACACTGCAAAGGCTACTCTGGGGCCATGTGATTAGCTCTTCACCCTGTATGATTGGAGAACAGCTGTGACATGAGAGGAGAGGGCACAAGGGTCCTATAGTGCCAGGAGACACACACACATGCAAGCAGACACACAGACACACACACTAAAGTAATCCACAGGGTGTAAATAGAGCCTGACTACAACCGCTCTGGGCATACTGCTGCGTCTCTAGTGGGTTATAATCACTGTGCTGTGGGCAGGGGATCCTATGAGATGCAGCTCAGCTGTTGATGAAAACCACTTTGTGCAAATTTGCTTTAATTCACTTGATAAAAGGTTCACCCAAAGGACAATATTTTTCGATTGCTTACCAGAAAGAAGTTTTACTTATACAACATGATTAGATTTACTATTTGTGCTTAATATCTACATTGCAAATGTGGTAGAATCCATCTTGTTAAATCCATTCTGTTGTAATCTCAGACCTAGTGAGGTTGGGTAAAGATTGACAGCCGTCATTATGGTCATCACCCTATATGTAAAACAGAATGGAGTTAATTCCAAAGCTGTCTCCTCTTACTTGCTGCTGTCTAGCACCTCTTGGTTTATGGGGGTTTTGCATTAATTTTACCCACGGTTGCTTAAGCCATTGGTTAAAAGCAGCAGCTGAAACTAAAAGCCTGAGAGCACTCAGTTGTGGCAGAGGAGGAGACAGAAAAGAGGAAAACAGAGATCTACATGTTTGCTTGTCTTGTCATGTCTGTTTGCTGGGATTCGGCTCTGTCTCACTCATAAACTCCATACTACACAAACAGCCACACGCATTGGTTGTATATTCATGAATACAAACCGCACACAAGGTCTCTCCCTCTCTCACACACCAAACATGCTCACACAGACTGATGAATAGCCTTGAGAGACAAGTGGACAAGCAGAGTATTCTTCCTCCTATTCAGAGCAGAGATCGACTGTTGCCCACAGCAACATCTCTTCCCTGCGAATACGTACTGAATGTAAACATTCTCCGTCTCCCCGTTCTCTCATTGGTCAAGAACAAAACCTGATTATTGCGGCGACAAAGACAGATGGATGGCGAAAGAGAGTGTAGAGTTGTAACAGAGTTTTCCGCGGCTCACTCTGAGAGTTTCTTCTCTCAAAGACTCAATCGAACATCAGTTGTTTGTTTGGCTAGCCACTGTGGCGCCTCACAAAATAAACTGGCCTCACACCACCATCCTGACACAAACTAGCTATTTCATGATTAACACAAAGATGAGAATGACAGGGGGCTACAGGCACTTGACAGATCTGTTAAACCACTAAAATCACTATTGCCAATGAAGTCAATCAGACATAGGTTCCTAACATATCAGTATTTAGTCTACAAAATATCACAATAGAAACAAAAGAGCTATGGATTAAGTATTACACTTTGTTTTTTCCAATCAAAATCACCCTCAACACATTTTAATCCCAGTATACTAAAAAATGACACTATTCCCTCTGTCTATAACTCAACCCATGTCCCACTCACCTTGGTAGGCCTTGGTGTGCCCAGAGATCAGGTACTTGAGTTCGAAGCTGTAGGATCGCATTTTCTGCTGTGTCTCACTGCGAACAGCCGCCATGTAGCTGTCCTCCATCTTACTGGTACAGCAAGTGGGTCCAGGGTGAGCACACACTTGGAGAGATTCATCTGAAGGTGAGAGACAGTGGAAATAGCCTCTGATGTGGGTATATCATTGTAGCATTGACATTACCGGGCACACAGGATTAAAAGATAGATCCAAGATACTTCATATGTTAACCTTTGCTCCAACCCAACAAATATTTGCAGATAGACAAAATCAGTTGATATGTTACAGGTCTACAATAAATAAACATTGTGTAAAAAGGTATTTGCTAAAGAAAAAAGTACATTCATAAAGTCCTGCTAAGGCATAATACCACCTTCAATACAACAAGTTATAGGACGTAAAACAATGAGTAGCTAAGGCCAAACGTGAAGTTTCAAAAAGGAAGAAGATTTCTGGCAACACCAGTAAGGTAGCAACTGAATATAATACATTTAGTTACAAAATACAACATGATCAAATGACTTTACTGTGCTTCAGCTGTGCTCTTTGTCTACATGAATACTACCAGGATTAGGTATATACAGTAGGCACTGGTTTGAACTGAATCCTGTAAAACTGTTTTTATTTAGTATTAATAATAGTATAATACCTAGCAATAATAGTAACAACTATAAATAAAGTCCACTGTTGTAATGTGTGTGTGTGTGTTTAGACTAAGGTTGACTTTATACCACTGTAAACCAAGCTGTCAAACAGCTGACTTAGATCAAGAGATCGAGTGGCCTCCTCTTTTACATCTGACCTGAAACTCTCACGCACGTACACACACACTGATGTTTATTGCATCCTTTATGTGAAATTGGTTGGTAGGGAGCTTTGCCTCAAACTAACCAATTCAACCCTATGCCACGCAGAATGATTCAGTGAACTGTGTGGCCCCCTGTTCTTGTCTGAAATATTCAACTAATTAATTGTAGTGGTGCTTGACGCTTTGTCTGTCTTCTACTTAAATGGTTCTCTCTGTCTCAGTATTCCTCCACATCTACGAACACTGTTAAATATCCTCTAACGTTCAAAGTTATTATTCAAACCTTATTGCTTTAATAATCTTCAGTAATAGGGCTGACTGTAATAATTAACAACAACAATGTAAAAACAGACAATAACAGAGCTGACTGAAGTTAGTACAGTAACCTGTTAACTAACCACTGACGATGACAAGTGCAGGGCACACTGTCAGCAAGTGCAGTATTAACAGTAACATCCATCCATCCCCTCTGCTGTTAATCC
This sequence comes from Macropodus opercularis, assembly GCA_030770545.1. Taxonomy (NCBI): domain Eukaryota; kingdom Metazoa; phylum Chordata; class Actinopteri; order Anabantiformes; family Osphronemidae; genus Macropodus; species Macropodus opercularis. Next base: position 8,797,742 of record CM061092.1, read on the forward strand.
AGAGTTGAGTCACAGTGGGACCATCTTAAGACATCCCTGACCACATGTAAGTTTTCCAGCTCCCGGGGCAGTCCCAGAACGGCTGGGTCCACCACAGGCTCTCCAGTAACTACACAGCCTTATTTGGTTTCTTTAGGCTGCTGCAAACTCAGGCAACACTTAGTCCCTAAGTAATAATAATATGAGTGAGAACAGTCTTGCAGCAGCATGGCCTCCAGCTAAAATTTCCTAGCAATGTTACTGATGTATTTAATAAATAATAGTTAATTTAAAATGATCTTTGCCTTTGTATATATTGAAAGGGCATTATTATATTCTCAACTCAACTTCTTAGAGGTCATCAAAGCCCAGGAAGTACCTTAGATGAGCACAGTCATGTTAACACCAATATAGCCAAGTATGCTTTCAAGAGCTCTACATAAAAGTTCCACAGTGTTCAGGTTACTTTTCTACAGGACTAGAGGGGGGCACTTCCAAACCAAAGCGTCTGAACATCGCACGGGCTGCAAGTCACAGCGTTTAAAATCTGAAAGTAGAAGTGATATCTGACTGATAATTTTCTACTTTCATCAACATTTAACTATTTAAATTCTTTAGAGATTAGTAACTAAAAAGTTTACAGAGATGGTAGAGATCTTTAAGGCCGTTTACTGTGATTTCAGGGTGTTTGTATTGTAGGGCGTTGAGTAGGGAATACGTCACCGTGCAGAACAATAGCCTCGATTGTTTGTTACTATTATAGATGACATTACTGGACTCTTTCTACTTTTTTTTTTAAATTTACATCACATTTATACAAACACAAAAAACAAAAATACAGGTGGGGTTGCACTTATCCTGCACTGTAATTGATACCAACCCATCCTATGTCTGTGTGTTCTGTAAATATGTTTGCTCTAGCAAAGAAACCTATTTGATAGCGCTGAACAAAAGTTTGACACTTCAGTAAGCGTAATTCCACACGTTCCCCTCAAACAGCCTGTAGCGCTGCTCGGGTGTTTCCAGAGGGACTGACTGACCTGTTCCCGGCCTGTCCGGCACCAGCTCCACGGGGCCTATCTGGCGCATCATGTAGGCTGTCTTCACCTCATGACAGCTGTCCGCACCGGCCGACCTACAGCCGCTCTCCGGCAGGAAAACAATGTACAGTAGGATCAACCCAAACAAGTCCACGTTTTGCAAAGCTGCGCGGAGCATCGCAACATCTCAGTCAGGAGGTATAGATTGTGGGCGATTACTAGAAATCCCCCCACGGCCCGTGCGCTGCGGAGACACCGACAACTTCACGTGCAGCTGGTGGGTCTGCGCTCAGCCCCCCCCCCCCCCCCCCCCCCCGCTGACCGCCCGCCCCCTCCCTCCGACGCCCCCACTTCATTTACCTAAGTGGCACGCGCACTTGAAGTTCTTTCAAAATACTGCTTCGTTTGAAAACGTGTTACTGATAAACACTTACTGACAATACGCTCTCACAGCTGAGAACAATAATGAAGACAGACGTCTCCAAATTCATGTTACTCGCGTGTTTTCACAAGGCTCCGTGGACACCTTTATTAATTGTTGGTAATCTTTCTAAACTATCATTTAAAACAGATGTTTCTGCAAACTGGCTTAGTTCAGCTTGATGGACTGCGGTGAGTGAAGTAATTTAAAAGTTGAATACGGGCGCCACCTGCTGGTCACGTTGCTTCATAGCACAGTGATAATTTAAATAATTCTCCAATAATGTAATGATATGTGGAGAAAAATAACTTTTTGATTTAAAGCGTGAATGGTTGATATGTGACGTTCACGACCTCAGTTCAGCGGCCTTCTTCTCAACAGTTCGTTTGTCTGCAATAAATAGATAGAACTAAATAAATAAGTTAAACCCGAGAGGTTTATCGTCGAGCAAGAGAAATTAAAAAACAACACTCAACCAAGTACTAATAAATAAAGTAGTAGCGCGTGTAACGTGTACAGCACTGCTTGACTAGCTGGCTAAACGAGCGCTAGCATTAGCTGCAACAACTTGCTAGCTAAAAAGTGGACATTTAATTTACCTTGATCCTAAACAGCTGTTTAACAAATAAATTCCCTTCGGCCTTCCTCCTTCCAAGAGGCCTAAATAAGGTCATTGTTCTGAATCTAGTGTGCTCACAGTGAGGACATTGCAATTTTTCTTTCTTTCTCCATATTTCCGAAGCATAAAGTGGACGAAGTGGAACCATTGGAACCTGTTTCTCCAAAAAGGATCACGTCTCCCCAAGTCACGGGTAAAAGGAAAAGACGTGCCCCGTGTGAGGCTCGAACTCACGACCTTCAGATTATGAGACTGACGCGCTGCCTACTGCGCCAACGAGGCTCCGGTATTATTGGAACAGAAGCAACTATTTGTCTCATAATAATAACAACGACATGCATGTGTTTCGAAAACTGAAATTAAGTTTTCACTATTATATTATGTGTGTGTAATATTGTTACATCTCCTTGTAAATGGTAACTATTGCACTGGGTCCGAAATGGGAAGAGTTTATTGGGATATTATTCGTGTAAAGTAAAATAAATACCTGAATTTTTTTTTTTACTGTTCATGACTGTTGCACTGCTTTTAAGCTAATGCAACCAGTCTTACATTCACCTTTTGAAGCGTAGACTGGTTTATTGCGTTTTGCTACCACGCCCCGTGAACGCATCACGTTATTGTTGCGGCGCCTTTAAATACAATCTCCCGCGTTCCAAGTTAAGCGGAAGTAGGAAGCCTTCTTTTCTCTATTTAAGCGCGCCAACAAAGCCTTGGACGGGAGGTTATTCTTGTTTCTGCAAAGCAGCCGCCTGTCTTTACGTCTCCACAATTTACAGCAGAAAACATGCCGGAGGAAACTTCTACCGCGTCCAGCTCTGGAAAGTAAGCGTCGCTTTCTTTATTATCCTTTGTATGCAATGCAATAAGCGATGATAAAGGCGCAGCTAGCTAGCATTTAGCTCTTATACGCTGCTAACGTTTTGCTAATTGTTTAGTGTTGGTTGCGATCTCTACGTTGTTCCAGTAAGAACACTGGGGGGGGTGCTTCAAGTAACGGGTTAACTAGCTATTCGTAGGTGCAAATCCTGTTCGCAAACACAACTGTCACCTTAGCTAATGGCTAACACTCGCATGGCGCTAACAACAACAAAAGCATTGTTAAACGTGTCTGTATGTGAAGTGGCGTTAGGCGAGTCGTCCGTAGCAGTTCAGATATACCCTCTCTGTTAACACAAGTCCAGTTGGCTCGCTTTGGCGTTGACTCAGCTCCAGTTTGAACTGTTTCAGTGCGGACGAGCAGCCGTGCTCTTCAACAACAGCAGCAGCTGCAGGAGAAAGGTGAGTAGCCGCTCAGCACAGTGAACTTTACATCAAATCATTATAGCTGCATAAAACCCAAAGGGTAAATGGTCCTTACAAAGGGAAAAACAAGATTATATCTAATATATTTAAATTCCTTTAGAATTTTCTCTTATGAAAAGGTTTGAGATAATGTTTTCATTAGAAATGACTACATGGTGTTTTTTTTTTCTTTTCTTGTCCCCTCCCTACAGCTCTGATGTCATGGAGGAGGCAAAGAAACTGATTGGCACAGGAAACAGGCATCTTGTGATGGGAGATGTTGTTTCTGCTGTCAGTGTTTTTCAGGATGCCTGCAGCATGCTGTGAGTAATTAAGAGATAAGAGCTTAGTAAACAGGTGGTTATGTCTGTTTAATGTTAAGATTTGGTTTCTTACTGAGGATGACTCCATCTGGATCTGTGTGAGGAAAAAGTCTTTACAATCCTGAAGGCATATAGAACATTTAAACTTGTAAATTCATTCTGTTAACGGGTTTTAATTATGTAATATTTGGCTGTTCTGACTGTCAATTTGATAAACATTGCTGTCTTTCTGCCAGAGCTGCCAGGTATGGAGACACTGCAGATGAGTGTGGTGAGGCCTTCTTCCTATGTGGGAAGTCCCTACTGGAGCTTGCCAGGTTAGTTTTATTCAAATTGCCCAGAATTCAGTCTAAATCTAAGTGTGAGTTCATTTGATAATGTGACATTCTTCTATATATTGGTTAGGATGGAGAACAGTGTCCTTGGCAATGCCTTGGAGGGAGTCCCAGAGGAGTCAGAAGAGGAGGAGCAGCCTAACAGTTCAAATATTGAGAGTGCCAACAACCTAGACGGTCAGTGAAAATCTTAGGTTAATACTTAAGCACTAACTACTTTCTATGTATACATTTATTTTAGTTGTTGAATTCTGAAATTGTGTTTTGTTTTTTAAGATTTTTGTCAAACCGCTTTTATATTAACCCTTGCAGCCTTCGAGGGGTCAAAATGAAAAATATGGGCCACTCAAAAACCACAAGGGTTGGATAAAACAGCCACAGACAGACGATAAATCACAACACTCTTTATCTGTATGAACGGTTGGATGAACTTGTTCATCAAAAGACCCACACACGTTCATTGCTTGGATGTAACACCTGCGAAGGCTGTTTTATCCAACCCTTGTGTTTTTTGAGCTTGGGCGCACTCTATTTTACAGTCGGGTTGTTTTGACCCATCGAAGGCTGCATGAGGACGTATCACAATATACAAATATTCACACAACTTCATAAATATGCATTCAAGAAGTAATCTTAAGCTTCAGTTTCAAAAATTGGTATATAAACATGTCTTCTGCCACTGTGGTACAGAAGAAACTAGGGAAGAGCTACGAAAGCAGGTGTATGATGCAATGGCTGAGGATGAAAAGACTGAGGTAACTGCCTCAAAGCTGAAATCTGAAGATCAAAATGGCACTGCTGAGGTGAAAAAAGAAAATGGTGCAGTGTCCCCAGAGTTAAATGTGACTGAATCAGAGAAAGCATCAGAGCCTGCTGTGAATCCAGAGAAGTGCCCAGGTGCCCCTGTAAATGGAGAGGTGGAAAGTCCTGATGGGTCCCCTAGAAAGAAAACTGTGAATCAGAGTGAAGATGTGACTGCAACTGAGCCAGACGAAGAAAAACCTGAGGAATCAGCGTCAGAGACTATGCAGGACGAGGAGGAACCGGAGAGCAGTAATTATTAAGAGATAGCACTGTTTGAGTGGATGGGTGCAGCACAAGATTGGTGTGGTGTTTGTAGTAAACTGTTAATAGCGCCACATGTTCACAAGGTGAAGGGGAACCCACCAGAGAATGTGTTCGCTGCATTTTTAAAGAAATGTTCAGTTTCTTTTTTCTTTTTTCCATTCACTCTGAAATGCTATATAATTCTCATTCTTTCATAGATGACGACGATGATGATGACGACGATGATGATGAGGAGGAGGAGGATGGAGAGGAAAATGGGAAGGAAAAGGTGACTCATATAAAAGTTAGTCTCTTGGACATAACCCTGAAGATCTTTGATTTTTATATTGTATACATTTCTTCGCTACTCAGGAAGAAGAAGTTGGCAATTTGCAGTTGGCGTGGGAGATGCTGGAAGTGGCTAAAGTAATCTACACAAGGTAATGAACTGTCCAAAAGTCTGATAGGTGCTTAAGGGGTACATATAAAATGTGTCCTAATAGAGGATGTTGGACAAGAGGTTTTTTTTAAAATTCTAACTAATGTTTCACGTCTACAGAAAAGAAAGCAAAGAAGATCAGCTGATGGCTGCCCAGGCATATCTGAAACTTGGCGAAGTCAGTGCTGAATCAGGTATGATAGCTGTGGAGATTGATCTGCTTCTCTCATACTGTTAAAGGCAAACCAGTACCATAGTTTCTTAATGCTTCAGTTTACCAACTACCTGCATTTTCTTCAGGTAACTACCCCCAGGCACTTGACGATTTCCAGGAGTGTCTTGCCCTGCAGCTGAAGCACTTGCCTTCCCACAGCCGGTTACTTGCAGAGACCCATTATCATGTTGCCACCACACTTTGCTACATGGATCAGTATAGCCAGGCCATTCAGCACTACAACAGCTCTATAAAGGTCATTGAGACGCGGCTTGGTAAGTTTTTATTTTATTAATCTTGGTTTCATAATCAATCATATCTGACTGGAGCATAACTAGAACTTCATTGTCATTCCTTCCTGTTGCTAATTTCTGTTGCCCTATCTGTGTATAGCCATGTTGCAGGAAGTGATAGATGCTGCGGAGGGAGAAAATGCAGAAGAGAAGAATGAGCTGGAAGAGCTGAAGCTGCTTCTGCCTGACATAAGGGAAAAGGTGGAGGATGCCAAGGAGAGCCAGAGAACAGCCAGTGCGGCCTCCCAAGCCATCCAGCAGACACTGGTGGGTATTCAGTACTGCAAAGAAACATGTACATTAAGTTTTGATAGCTTTAGTTATAGCTTTTAAAATCCCCCTCGCCTCTTCCAGGGGGGTGCCTCAACTTCGTCGGCATTCCCATGTGAAAATGGGGGTCCTTCGTCCTCATGTGCCACAACCAGCCAGGTAAACTTGCCATGAAATAAACTTTACTTCACTCAAAAGGAAATTCAGTGATCAAATCTGACTTTGTTTTGTTTTTAAGATTCCCATTAAATCATCCGACAGTGCATCATCTTCCAAAACAGTCTCTGACATCTCTCACCTAGTCAGGAAAAAGGTAAAACTAATTAGTTTCCCTCTATTGTGGGATTTAATTCTTTTGCACCTGTCTAACATTTTAAACGTTAAGTCAATCTGCCATTTAACACAAATCCACATTGCATCAGAAATCTGTGCTGCTTCTTTATGTTGCAAGGTTTACATGCATGCCTGATTTGTTTGCAGGTTTTGGCTTGCTGCATATGCCTTCATGCTTATGTTGTCTGTGATTTTTGTGGTTGCAGTAGTGTAGATGTGATGGTCTTCTGGTAGCGCTTGGTGCTAGAAATTGCGTCTTGTCATGTTGCAGTTGTGATTCTGAGTGACTGGTGACCCTAGTGTGTAGCTTCCATTCTTCTAAATGTCAACCTGAGAGGTTGTTTGCATTAAATAGTTGTAAAGTCCTATGGTTTTTTTTTTTTTTTTTCTTCCGCCCTTTTTGTCCTGGTTTTGTTTCTACACAGAGGAAACCAGAGGAGGAGAGCCCAGTAAAGGACACTGATGCTAAACAAGCGAAACAGGAAGCCACAGTTAATGGCAGCAGTGACTCTAGTGCCAGCAACGGCAATGGAGTCCAGGAGGGGAAGTCACAGGAGGCGAGTGATAGGCCTATGTCTCTTATACAGAGATGTTTGTTTGGTGTAGACGTTATACAGAAAACATTGCAAAGCTGGTGTTGCCCTGATTGGCGTATGGATACGTGAAGGTTTTTCATTAAGTACCTTTTGTCAGCTTCGCCACATACTGGTTGAAGTTGCATCCGGATTACTTGAAAGTTAAGATTTGTCTGAGCCCTTTGCCAGAGGGCTGGACAACTTTATTTTGATAGGATTTTTTTTCCCAATTATATGTTAATCTCTATAGAACTTACAGACAAAGGCTCTGCTTCGAGGAAGATCTTTGTCTAACGACAATATGAACAGCAGTTTCATTATGCCATTTTTTTTTTTTTCCTCTAGCCTGCCACCCAATCAGCCTCTGTCGAGTCTTCAGCATGACGGCCCTCGTCCCTTTTCCTGATCTTCAAAACCAGCACAGCATGTCTGTCCAGACCCCCCTTTTTTTTCTTTTTTCTTTCTGTAAATAAGATCCATTTTCATAGCTTTGTCTGTCCAGTTTTGTATACTTGTAGTAAAAAAAAAAAAAGAATAAAATAATTTGCATCTGTAAGTTTGTCTAAGGTTATTGTAGACCTGTCAGCTGTTGCACTCAAAAGGACAAAGGTGTATTTCTTGAAAAGGAGCACACCTGGCTTCTCACAGACATAACAGCATCACAATCCAGAGAATACCCCACGTTTGTCTCAGAATATTTATGGTATTAACCAGTATATTTTTAGTATTGACTCGTATTTGTGCAGAAACTGCTGCAAATGTTCAATTGGAATGTGGATTCAATTATGCAATTAGTGCCTGTTAACTATAAATCTCCTTTATTTGCCAAAAGCAGTTGAACTTTTGTGTATTTAATATCTTAACAGTCCACAGCTGGATATTTGTAGTGGCTGCTATTGGTTGGGTCAGGCTGTAGCAAACTCTGTGCAACTTCGTCACGACCGTTGACCAAGCGAACACACAGCTCCATGTTGCCCACCTGAAATTTGCAGGAATACTCAGTCAGGGATATAACGATTACCTTTCATCACCTAAACAAATCATGTTCCAGATTGTGATGTCATGTAGCAGGTAATGCCATCGTATGCAGTTGCTGTGATACCTGCGGTAGTGAGTTGAGATGGGCAGGGCTTAATGAAGGTCTTGTGGGCAGACTGCGCACTGGCACCCTCCAGTAGCCGCTACGTAGCTGGATACAGAGAACAATGTGAGTTTCTTTAATGCTTTGGTATAGATGGATGTTTTACAGAGAAGTTTGCTCCTGCTGACCCCCAGGCGTCAGTCAATCCATTTACCCACTTAATGTGTTGCAGGTGTGCAGGCAACAACACACCTGCCCTTGGTTTATAATCTGTACACGGTATCTCAGACCTGGTTATATTGATCAAATAGTTCCAGCTGTGCCCAGCCACAGGCCACCAGTTTGAAGACCTCCTGGTTATAAGCGTCCAGATCGTGTGCTGTCTGCACCTCAACCACCAGACAGAGGGAGGGCGATGGCTGCAGTCTATACGATGGAGGGTCGGACATGCATGTGACAAGGAAAAACAACATGCCAACTAGTGCATTTGTGTGTTTTTACCCTTTTCAAGGGAATTCAGATTTGTATTTACATATGTGTGTTTCAATAATGAGCTCTTCCTCAGTAGGTGCCTGCTCTACCTGGGTACAGGTTGCTTGACTGACAGAACAGCGTAGTTTTCTGGCCGATGCGGGTAAAACTCTCCCAGCTGGCACTGGACAGGGTGCGTCGGAGCTAGCGTTCCCACTTCACGACCGTCTGAGTAGAGGGCTGCCACCAGACGCAGCACCTTCAGAACTGAATGAACTCCGGTGACCAGGTCAAAGAAAACCACCAGACCGGCTCTGAAACATCACACAATGTTTTTAAAACTTCCACAAAAGGTGAGTGTTTGGTGTGATTTTCAGGCATGTAAATGTCCTGGTTAATAGACTGACACAGGGTCATAGGGAGCTGGATCCAAAGAGTCCAGGGTGTCCATCGTGCGTCTTCCAGCGGTGGAGAAGGACCTCGTATAGAGCTGAGAAAAAGAATGAGCTTTTTATTCAGTCAGTGTAAATAAGTGATTGAGCAGGTCGAAGCATTTAAATGGCTGCACAAATCTAAAACACCCATTCGTTAAGGTGTTGTGACGTGTGTACCAGTGACACATCTGCTTGAGTGTGAGTCTTGGACCGGAGTGGTACTGGATGGGGAGGTGAAGGAAGCTGGCCCGAGTGCCTGAGAGCTGCTTTGCCTCTCTCAGTCTCTGCTTGGAGACTGAAGATCTCTCTCTGAAGTTTCTCTCCGTCAGTCACCTCAAGCTCATTCCTGGCTGCTTCTGGGGCAACGCAAAACCCATAATGATTAACGGCGAACCTTGAAAGTCTCGAGATCTTCTCAATTTAAACCAGACTCTTCCACCTGCAGCGTTACGGTGCCGGTCCCTGGCAATCTGGATTCTGAGGATCTCCTCCTCCAGTCTTCGGTTCTCCTGCTCTACAGCCAGCAGCTCCCAGCTCAGACCCTGCTGAGGTTTCACCACTGAAAAAACAATGAGGCCCTGGTGTAAATCTCAACTTATATATCTGGACAATACAAATACAATAAATGCAATAATACTCTTTTTTTTACTACCCATAGATATGATTTAGGAACTTATTACTCGTAACGTGCTAAGAAATGTTGAGCTTTCTTGACATTTCTCTTTGAAATCGCTCAGATTCTTACTCTTTTTCTTGGCGTTGGAGGCTGCTGGTTGGTTGTTCTCCAGACTTAGAGCTTCTGCCTGCAGGTCAGTCATCTGTGCTACTAGGCCTGGGTCTGACCCACCTGACTGCACGTATGCATGTTGCAGAGCTCTGCAACAAACAAACCTGATTTTTAGTCACATAACCAGGCAGCTCTGTGGTACCCAGTGCAATTTAAAAAAAACACAGCTTTATCTTGTTTAAATGTTAGCAGGTATTCTTTAAGTTCACAGGTGCTTACTTTATCTGTGCAGACAGAGGGCCATCAGCAGAAGACAGGAGCTCATACGCTTCATGCTGCATGTTTATAACCTTGTTTGGCTGTGGTTGGTCAGCGGAGGCTGAATACTGTTGCACACTAAAAAGAAAAGCACAGAAACTCATTAAACCATCTTGATTAGATCTCAGCTCCCTCTGCAACAGGCAATTCAATTCAGTCGGCCTTAAATGTTGCAAAAAGGAGCTATTCAGACATCAAATATAAGCCTGATGCACTGAATCCTTCAGCCTCTAGAGGAAGAAATGGGATTTCACCGAATTCCTCCTGTTAGTAGAACACGGAAGATGCAGTAATCTCTGCCGATCTACAACACTCACTGTAACTCGTGGAGGTGTTGGCGCAGATGCAGCAGCGTGTCTTCATTCCTTTCCTCCTGCTCTTTGAGCTCCAGCAGCAGAGCCTCCAGATGAGTTGTGCTGTTCTGCTCCGACAGGACGCTGACCTGATGGGCCAGCTCTAGCGCACACAGTCACGGTTCCATCACGTCACCCAGGTTCAGCTCACTTGGGTGTCAAATTGACTTATTTCACATAGAATTTCTCATCTCTCCCTCACCGTCTCTCTGCTGCTCCAGCTGCTTGTGCTGAACGTGTATCAGGGCCAGTTGGCGCTCGTGGAGCGTCGCCATTTCCTTCATCCGCTTAAGCCTCTCGCTGTGACCCAGCTGCTGCCCACTCACCTAAAGACCATGTTTATTAATGGACAGATTTATGCACAGTGCTGCATCTTAAACATGTCGCACCACAGATGCGAATGACTCATTTCTTATGTCTCCATGAGTCATTTGTCTTATGTCGTCACTCGGTGACCTGTGACTCACTCTGACTTTACTGTCTGACACAAGTACAAGAGTACAACGTAGGCTAAAAAGTAAACTAAGTAAACATGTACAGTATGAAACCTGAAGCTCACCTCAGTATCTGAGGCCCTCTTTGACGTGTTCATCAAGGTTTCCTCTATGGACATTCTCAACTTGTGAAACTAAAGGAAAAGATAAATTCTGTGTATCCCGCACCATAAATTATACATTCAATGCAGCCTGGATCTAAACAGAAATAACTGCTTCTGTGTACTGTTGTTTGTACATCTGCTTATTCAGAAGTTTTGACTGATGATATGCAGACATAAATTTTTAATCAAACACTGTGAAATGCCTGCAGTGCTTCATAACATGACAAAAAAATGATCTCAGAATGTTGCACAGAGCGGTTCATCCACAACACACAGTTCAAGACAGTTACTGTGAGACTGTGAGGAACAAAAGCACACTGAGAATTCAAAGCAGGTGAGAGGTTGTTTTGCTGTCGTATTGTAGATGTAGGCGTCGCTGTGGCGTAGTGGGATACGGCCACATATGTTTCACCTCTTCTGTGAGATTTTGCAGAGCGGCTCCGTCTGGTTTATTTTCCCCTCTACTTGACTCTGGCTCACTCCTCCACCGCATGATTGTCCTTTGCTGGCCTGTTGTCTACACACAAACACACAGTCATTTGTGTGATCCTGAACAAGAACCTGAAGCACAACTCCTGTCATCGCTTGGTCCCTGATATGTATTCAAATGTCACTTCCAGTGGAGAAACCTGTGCGATTGATTGTAATACAGAACAGCAGCCCTGCAATAAATCAAATGTTTTGGAGCTAATAATGTTTAGTTCCACAGTGACTCTAGAGAGTTGTTGACTCAGCTTTATGCTAATTTTTGAGGCTATAATTAAAGGTGGCGCTGTGCAGTGAATCTTATTTTATTATTTGCAAGTTCATGTTGTAAAACTTTAAACTAAAAATCTGCATCAACTGCACAAATCACTATGGGTGGAATCATATATTTAAAGGTAATTCAACTCTTCCTCTCTAGCTACTTGTCCATATGTTTTCTGCTGGCTCACTTACCTGGACAAGGTCGGCTGTTCGTGTTTGTCTTGGGTCGATACCTCTACCATTGTTGCTCAGAACAATTTGAGAGCTGTGTCTCTGCACCCGAAGGTCGGGAACCTCTCTCCCAACGCAGAACTTCACTTTATGTTTCGCCAGCAGCCCAGCCGATCGAAACACCATGTTACACTCTTCACAGATCAATTTCTTCTCCATCTGGTGCCAAAGCTGGTGTTTTTACCATGAGCCAAACTCGGCTACAGAACCGTGAGAAGTTTCTGGATGGAAAGCAAAACAGCTTTTAGACTTGCCCAAACTATGAAATATTAAAAAGGGCAGAACAATTACCCTTAGAAAAATAAGTCTTGTTTATACATAGACTGCTGAATTCATTTCAAGCTTGTCAGACAAGTTTGGTTTGCCTCCTAACTGCTACTTCCTGAGTTTTCTGGCAACCGTTGTCATGCATTTGATCTTTTTGTTGTCAAAGTGAGGTCAGTTCTTTTAACTGTGTGAGTGTGGTGCATCCGCGCTGTTATCAGAGCAACAAAACCGACTGCAGAACTGATTTCCCATTACCGCTCATGCATTTACATTCGGAAGAATCATCTGCAACAGCATTGTAAAGAGTTGAGAGGCTGCACCACGAGCCAAAACACACTTTCAACTAGGTCAGACATAGGAAGATTATAACTTCACTTTGAAAAACAGGTGGGAAAGGCTTCTGATTTCAACGGTCGATCAGACAGTGTGGAAGACATCAAATGATCAGCTTCTACAGGAAAGGAAATGGAAGATTACAAAGATTAGAAGATTACATGTTGCCAAAGAATGTGAGAAAGTACATGACATTTATAAATGGTGCAATGAAGCCCAGATACTGGACGAACCAGTGATTTCCAGTTTGACAAAGCTTTAAAACTGCAATTCAAACGAACATGTTGGGTTGGATTAAATCCAGATGAGTCAGAAATTGAGTTTGTCTTTGATGTTGAGCTTTGCGAAAGGCAGCTTTAACTTTGCTCTCAAGTCAAGTGCATTTTCCGCTGTACTCCATTGCTGCTTCACTGTATAATTCATTATAGGCAAGTACTTCTAGCAGCTCCTAGGATTCCAGTGATGGAGTCGTCTGGCTTCTCTACTTCAGCCACATTAAGCTAACACTGTCCATATGTTTTCTTCTGTCTATCTGAATATTCATAGCGTCTCTTATTTAAAACTCCCAGACTGCCTGATGTTTTTTCACCCTCGAGTGAGCGCTCTGAGCTGACCGCAGCTGTGCAGTGGAAGCATCGACAGAAAAGGTCTGGAACCCGGTGAGAGGATTCACACGGACAACTCCACGCAAGACACAAGCAATGAGATGACTTCAAAGACAGGAAACAACAAAACCTGCGAAACTCACCAGTCAGTAGTCTTACCAGTGCTCGCTTATTCACATTTAGTTGCACACTGAAATCTTCACAGCGATGCTTGAGTTCATATTGTCTAAAGATGTCAGGAGTTGGTTAAATCACCTCTACCTGTGTATTTTGTTCTCCTACACGGTTGAGTGAAAACGATGCCCCCTGCTGGCAGCTGTACAACCTTTGACTGTTGCCGGGAGTTGTCGAACCTTTAGCACTCCAGTGACATTGTCTACACTGTGTAGATCACTGTATATTTTGTATGTAGATCATTGACTTTCACAGTAATCTAAACACTTCTACTGTCATTGAATGAATTCATTTACATCTGCCCACTTTTAGACTAAAGTGAAAAAGTAAATGATTCAGTAGTTATCAGATTCTTGCTCCTGGGGATATGAAGGTGACATTATAACCACGTTTTCACTTCAACATAACAAAATAGAATCTAAAGAAATCTGATTTAAATAAGGTGACGTTTAGTAGAAGTTTAGTAGAGCCCGTGTCTTTTTTCCCCAAGACACTATCACAGCAAGCGAAACAGTTGTGATAGACAGTTTGACCATCATTTTGATGGAACTGAAGCAACAACAGTCCCAACACTAAGAGACACTGCTAACGCTGTTGCTGATGAGAGCTGAAATATTCAACGCCCATCCACACCTGACTGAGAGAGAAAAGAGTTTATGTTTAGGACTTTTTCTCTCCCACATTTCTCCTCTTGTTCTGCCACACACACTCGACGCTCACGCATGACAGTCTGTTGCTAAGCAACTGTAAAATAAAGCGGCAGGCTGTGAAGTCGGTGAGAGAGACGGAGAGGAGAGAAAGACTTCACAAGTACTGCAATCCACTACTGTTTGTTTGGCTCCGTACATGATCCCACCACAGCTCGCGGTACCCATCTGTGGATCTGTGAGGCTTGTGACTTCTGGTTCTCCTTCTGCTGCCCAATCAGCATTGGCTGCGGGGGGAGGCGGGCCCAGCGGTTCCCTAGGTTACCTGTGTGATTGACGTCCAACCTCCTGCAGCGGGGCGCGCGGCGGTGTATCACTGATGCTCCTGCTTCCCCTCGGAGGCTGTAGAGAAATCTGGAAGAGCAGGGAGAGACGGGGAGAACACACCAGAGCAAGAGGAATGCTAATTATTTAAAGTCCTTCCCTCTGCTCATCTCGGAAAGATGAAGGAAGCCAGCTGAAGGGACGGGAAAGGATTCCTGAAGGAGGTGGATTTGTTGGTAAGAGAAGCCCCACACACTACTTTTCTGTCACCTTGCCTGAATAACAGACTGCAGGTAAACGGAGGTTCCTTGAGGCTGAGTCTTTCTCTGCATGCTGCGTGACTTTAGAGAGTTCGTGTTTTACTGTACATCAGCCTAGATGCCCGTTTTACAGTATCAGTTATGCGAAGCCTTTAGCTGACTCAAGAGCTGCCTGTCTTCACACTGTAGCAGCCGGAGTGATCAAAATGTTGCCCAGCGTATGAGCTGGATCAGTCTTTTCAGGGCTACAGTTACAGCTGAGACCGGGTTTTCTTGGCTTGTCTTCTGTATCTGCATAGGAGGAGGAGTATTAATTACATAACACTCCATCTATACTCTTGTATCAGGGCCGTGCAGCATCAACCTGTCCCACTAGTCCAGAAAAGAAGTATAATCTGTAACCTAGAAAGACGTGAAGCCTGTTTTCTTCAAAACTTCAAAAGGAATCTGACAGTGCGTATTTCTGTGCAGTGGTTTCAGGACTGCAGGACTTCACTGCCATGGACATATGTGACATGTTGGCAGCTGAAAATGCTCCTAACTTTCAATACTTAGTGTCTGTTATAAAACTTAACTGAGCAATAAAACGCAGGTGAAGTGATTGGCGTGTGTTCTAGCTGTCAGAGCGTCACCAGAATTTCCTAAAACGTCCATCAGTAACTTCGGTCCAGGCGGCCGTCAGCTCTGTGCTGTGTGGGATTTCGTTTTCTGTGCGGCTGCTTCCTCTGCAGGAGTTCTCTGCCCGACCTCCTGCAGACAGCTCCAACACTTCTAGCTGATTTAGAGGAGGTGTGAAAATGTTCACTGGCTCGAGGATTTTTGTTTCCTCTCGTAGCTCTTTTTTAATCTTGCTGGGTTTTGTGAGATTGGGATTGATTGAACCATGCTGGACAGAGCTGGGCTGTTGAAGACAGACTCATAACTTCATACTTGCGGTATTCTGTAGCAGATTAACTATATTTTTGAAGACCTCCATGTTGTCAGAAACAGATAATATCTGGATGTGAGTAGACATATTGTAGATATTGAATGAGACCTTTATATCACAACCATCCCGTTGACTGACTCATTCCACTGATAAAACTCTGCTCCATCTTGTCAACTAGAACAGAACTCAACAACATGGCAGCCCAACAGGTTTTCAGCTTTGCCACTATTACTGCATGTCTACTCAGCACGATAAAGCTTGTGAAACAATTCTGTTATCTGTGAGACTACAATGGGTCCAGATCCTCACTGCAGATACGACTCAGTCAGCTTAGCAGCTCGGATGGAGGCTGCAGGCGTCCTGGTTCAGAGAGAGTGAATCAAGATATTCCAGAGCATTAGCTACATTTGGAGGTGTTTGTCTCTGGAGCTGCTGCCTGTCTGCCTGCGTAGGAGGAACACCACATCTTCACAGCCCTCTGCAGATGGAAAGCTTTAGGATTTATTCCTGCTTTGTTAAACTATCAAGAGCAGTGGCAGGGATGGTAGCGAGACTCACCTCAGCCCGCAGATTTACTGGGAGTCAGAACTGAGAGATGCTTCTGGTCACCATGCTGTGTTACAGCCTGATCCCTGACCCGGTTCGGCTCAAGTCAGTCTTAGGTTGGCAAAGTTGTCAGCAGGAGGTTTGGTTTATCTTAATCTTTTTTGACAAAAAGATCCAGATAAATTGGTGAGGTGCCGAAAGCATTATTGCCTGAAGTGGCTAAAAATGCAGTATGCGCTAAGTATGACACCTTTCACATTGTCAATTGATTTCCTTTGATGAAAATACCATATTCAGATTATAGCTCATGGCACACTCTGGTGTGAGAGGGTTATCCACCTCCCCATGCAGTGTGAGATAATGTTTAAATGAATCGCTCCTTTAGTTTTTGCATTTAGCGTTGATAGCATATTATTCTCTCAACACACTCCTGCTGCAATGTAGTAAAAATTCAGAACGCAAGAAAGCAGCTCTCCAAATGCATTAGCCCCAGTAGATTTGAGGGTTTTCCCACCAAACTGGCAGCCAGTCCTCGGCGGAGGGCGATCCCCTCAGCGTGATTGAGCTTGTTTATGTCAGGGCAAGAAGAAAGCGTATGACAAACCTCTGAGGAACCACACATCATCTGAGGACAGATATTTTTTTTAGACTTGATTATTTCACCACTTCTCTTTGGCCTAGCACTTCCACACGTTCATGTTAGTTCTTTTTAAATCGGATGCTAAGGAAAACAATTAAATTAACTAAAATAGTCTTATTGTAAAATACAAGCTTACTCGACCCAACACTAGCTTGAGATTTCTTTAAGTAGAACCATCGAATTGTATATAAAAGCCAAACTTCCTATTTGTACATAAAGAGTCGGTAAAGACTGAGCTGTGTATGATGATGTTTTAGATCATTCAACCTGCAGAACCAAATGAGTCACCTAAGTGGTGTAGCTGTTGCTTGCTCACGCAGGCAGTACGAAACACTGCAGCTGTACATTTTAACAAGCGTATACAGAACATGTTGTGTAAATTCCTGGGCATAAATCACACACTTTATAAAAAATATTGGATCGTACAGCGTGCCAGGCCCATTCCTGCACATTTGGTATGAAAGGTTGCATTACCACCTGTATGTGCAGCATAAACTGATATAAAGGTGAATATCCTGAATGCTTTCAAGGTTACATAGCCTTTGTCATAGAGGCCATGATGACCCCCCTGTGGTTCACACTGGATCACGCTCATGAAACTCTCTGATGTTCAGTTTTAACATCCTGCAAACAAATCTAGTTGCTAAGCAATATCATCCGAGACCATGCATGGAGGCTGCAGCTGTATCTGTTGCCTGGCAACATTTGCTTATTGGATGTTCTTAAAGAGCTTGTGCAGAATCATTGCTAAAGAGTTTTAATGGTGACACACTGACCTGCCTGAAGAGTCTGTAGCACTTCCCCGCATTTAGACTACTTAACTCGGGGCGTTTGATTTGGGTTATTTTTTTCTTATTGGTGTCCTTGATGTTTTGATTCAGAATAATTGTAATAATATTTTGCAGCAAACTAGGAAATGCAGGTTACATACGGCATTAGTTATAATCTAGTCATTATATATGAACTGGAGTGTTTGTGGAGTGCTTTTATGATTACTGTTTACTACTTTCAAAGGTACGTGTTAATAAATGAGCTTTTAGAGGTAATGCTGTCATTTCAGTATTGCAGTGAGAGGCATGACTAAGGCTAGAGCTCTACTGACAACTGAGACACTGACCTTCAAATGAGATTCAATCTTATTAATCTAAGAGGAAACTAACTTAAAGACTGAAAAACTGTTACAAAGATTAGACTTTTGTGAATTAAGTTAGTGTAAAGGAAATTGTGTGTGTGAGTGTCTGTTTGCTTGTCTGCCTGTGTAGTTACTGTATGGTTGCATCATTCTTAGCAGGATTATGAAATGGTGAGAAATGTGCAGACTGGACTGGAATAAAAGCTTGAGACAAAGGAGAAAAAAAGAACAAGATGGATAGATAAGAGAAACAAAGCTTGCCAGGTTTTCACAGGTTTTGTGACATATTAATAACAACAGTAAACAATAATTAATTCATGTGTCATAAATCAAGAAAACAGCATGAATACACAACACAATAGAAGTGATTTTAATTAAAACAGACTGACTCACTCAAATGCTTTGAACTGTTTCCATTACTGAACATGTAATTATGTTAATTCATGATCAGCTAACGACAAGCAATAATAAATGTCTCTGACTGTCCCACAGTTTTTAATGAACAGAATAGACTAAGGCCTCTGTACACGCATAAAACAGAGAATGCAAGTAAGCATGCGATCATCTGGCTCGCAGTCGTCCCCGAGGCAGATTCTTTTTTTTGTTGGTTTGCTCTGAATAAGCAGTAAAAATGGGTTTTTATAGTTGCAACATTACCTGTTCTGTGTTTTACAAATGTTTACAGGCAGATCTTTGTATCTGTAGGGTGACGGTCCTGTCGGGTGTGGACTGGGGGGGGTGCCCAGGGGTGGTACAGCCCCGCTGGGCACCATCTGCCACACGAAGGATAAATATACATGATCTTAAACATCCCTTTATTCACCAAACAGATTTCAGGGCTTGTTCGGAGCCAGGGCCTCACTTTAAACCACTTCTTTGTGTTTTGTGGCAGCACAGAGATCCAGCTCTCAGCAAGGAAACAGTGTACAGATGATAGAGGTTGAATGAGGTGGGTCTTAGAGGCTTAGCAAGTTGAGCTCTCAACTAGCGCTTTGTAGAAGTAGACGTACAAACATATGACATAAGATAGAAGACGCACTAAGCAACAATAGGCAAAAAGTGCAAAATGTATCAGTATGTGGACGGTTTAGGGGAGGGAGTAGACTATTTGGAGGAGCAGCTTTATTTCATGATGCTAAATGTTGTGATTATTTTGTTGAATTGCTATCTAGGGTGTACATAATAACATCTCTGGAACAAAGGATAATTATGTCTCACAGCTGTTTCATCATGACCAAATACATCAAAAACAAAATTGTACCCTAACAATTTATATGCTTTTATTTCCCAGTCTAGAGTCCTTACAGTGTCCAGTATGTATTTTACTCAGCCGTAACACATTAAGCTTACAACTAGTTCATAAATTAAAACAAATGATGTTTTATGGTAATACAATTACCATCGCAGTCTGTTCACTTACTTCTTGGGACTCAGTTAATAATCTTGCCTTTCCTGCCTGTGATTAGGATCAGTTAATCGCCGTTTCTTCAGCTGACAGGGGAGACAATCAAACACTGGCTGTTAAGAATCAATACACTTTAGATCAGGACAAGCCATCAAAACACTTCACTGAAGATCTAAAAATGTAACTGCAGGGGTGGAAATCCACCTGACATGTGCCTCTGCATCTATCATCTGCCAACTAAAAACACAAACCCACTTAGAATCACTAGAGTTTAGAGACAGCATGAACTAAATGCAAATGGATGATGACTGTGAGATATCATGGTACGAATCAGCGACATTGATCATAAATTATTCCATGTGTTATAAATGTAATCTTTCTGTCGTGAATATGTATTTTTTCATGTGTCTTTAGCTTTTGGTGACGTATTGGAGTGAAAACATTTTGATGCTAAATGCTTTAAGCTCATTAGAAGTGACCTCAAACACATTTTATCCTGTGTACAGTACCAAGGATAGATTGTGAGAAAATATATCCCTGCAGTGACTGAGGAAAGGTCCCTGTTCCTCCTATATCAGTACACAAGACTGGAGAGAGACTGTTTGGGTCCTTTTGGTGTTGCTTGGTATTAGTTTGCTCTTTTTGTGGTCATTGAGTTTTGTCTTTTAGTGGAGCTAGCGTCAGCCAGCTCCAGCTACACCACCATGAAACTGTACGTAAACGACAGCGTGCGCGTCTGTTTCGGCTGGTCGGTCAGTTTGAGTTTTAGTTTCAGAAGCATCCTCTTTCCTTTCCATGAATCTCTCCTCTCTCTCCTCTTCCGCTCTGTGGGTTACCATAGCACCCGCAAGAGAAGAAGTCAACCCACACAGTCTCCTGCCTACTACTCATTCTCTTCCCCTCTCACATTTATCTGCCATTGTCTTTCCTTAATCTTTACTCTCTTTGTCTACCTCGTCTCTCTTGCGGTCCTTCCTCTCTCCTGCCCCCCTCAGCACGATAACGGTTTGTTAATTCTGTTTAATTGTGCATCTATGTTCACCTGGCTGTGTGCGCAGACCTGCATGCATAGATGCCTCGTTATGAATATGCAGATATGTTCTGCCCAATATGACAACTCAGCTTCACTGTCCGCCCACACACACAGGATGCCAATAGACAGGCACGCACACATCCAGGAGAGCGGGCTCTCGCTGAGGCCCTCTAGACTCTAAAGTTGTTGACGGCGGCAGGTTAGTGGAAGCGGCCAAAGCGAGCAGCGTCTTCGTTTTGTCTCGTCTCTGTCACCTCGTACGGCCTCAGTTTGTGTTAACAGAGCAGACGCTAGAATTTGTGTGTACCGCTGCTTGGTTTTGTGTTCACTCGAGAGCAAGAGAGAGTGTGAGTCATCTGAAAGCCTTCCTGACCGTTAGTCAATTAAACGGGGTGGGTTGCCAGTCAACCCAGTAAATATGCTCCTCTGCAACTAAATCACTAATGTGATTATGTTGTTGTAGGTGGTAATGAGGTGGCTGGGGTGGACACTCGGTTTGCTCTCTCGTGTACCTGTGGAGGTGATCAAACTCAGTCCACAAGGTGGCAATATGTGTTCTTGAATCCTCATTGTTTTCAGTGACCATAGCAATAAACGAACACTGTGAATGTTTGTGTATGTTTAGACCAAACAGGTGCTTTCTTTCATAGTTTTGTCTTCCCGAACGAAGTAATTTTGTTAAGTCTCTAGACTCTAATAATTCAAGCATTGTATATTAAACTGCTTAAAACTATTCATGCACTCACACATCAGATCTTATAGGCCTACCCCAGGCACACGGACTTCATAACGTGACTCAGTAGTTTGTATGGCCCATGAGTGTCTGCTTGACTCCAGACAACGGAGACTGACTGGGCACACGCCTGATGAGTCTGAGTGGTGTCCTTGTCCTCTCACACTTGTGTGGTGGTGCCTACTGGCATCGAATGTGTCTATACACAGTCGCCTATGGGTGCTCAGTTTAGATTCGGACCAGCGGATCATGAAGGTTCATTAATGGCATCAGTGTCTTTGTCGGCCAGGAACTGTCTACACTTCAACAAATGCATCGTACCCCAAACTGCACCAAGCAGACAATCGCTTGAAGGATTTGATGGGGTACCTCACACCTGTTAGGCTTCCACCTGCCACAACATGCAGACTGTGTTTCATCCACATTCAGCACCTTCAGACTTTTTCATGGCTGTTCAGCAGGAGGAAAACTGGGCTGGACAGGCTGGCCTGGTTACACTAGTGTTCTCTGGTGCAGGCTGGTTCTGTGCTGCGAGTTACTGCCAGTTTGGTCAAAAGTATTCACAGCAGTATCCTGCTGGAGGCACCTTAGGGCTTTTCACACATGGACCCTGCTACGGTCCTGTCAAAGCGCAGGATCGTAAGTTCACCAGATGTGAATAAAATTGACCACATAAACACAAGCATTTAAATGGTTTTCACTGCAGTTCAGGTTCTGTGTAGACACTTTTGATTTCCAGTGGGGACTCACTTTAAATGAATTTGGAAACACCTACTAGCTTGCACTGGCTGACTACGGTCTAGTCCTTGGATCAACCCCCACATTTACACAGCTGATTTCCAGGAATTTAAGAAGGCAACTCAGGTGAAATCAATCAGTGGCTAATTATCCATCTCCTGAAGTCACTGGTATTAATATGGGGAAGTTGTAGGTTAATTAAACTGTAAGAGAAAAAGATGGTTCACACTCCTGTCGTCTGTGCTACGCTCATTAGTTTCCATGACGACAGATTGCTGCTAAACCAGTTGTCAGGCTGCCCACTCAGGTTGCACAGCTATCAAACACACACAACTCATGCATCCACAAACATATGTGTTGCCAGTTGCACAACATTTATACTTTTTTAGTATGAATACTTTTTTTTGAAATGTATACTTTTTTAGTAAAAATGTACTTAAATGTATTAAACTTAATTATAGTTCGACTCAGAGAAACATGAAGAAAGCTGCACTTTTACATCATGACGAGGCTCTTTTTGACCGCGGAGGGAGACCTTGTGTGTAATTTTGTCTGCCAATTTATCTAAAGACCTCATTCCTTTGCTTCTTTTAAAACAGGAAGTTCCCTGATCAAATCTTTGCAGACACGTGGCTGCAACTTCAGACACGCACTGCACATCGCACTGCATTCCTTTTAATTTGTTCTCCAAAAGGTCTGAAGCACAAGAACACATGCATGCACGAAACCCGCTCCGATGTGATGTATATGAAGTAGGTAGCCCACTCAGAGCGCTGCGGAGGCAAAGACAGAAACAGAAATAACAAAGTAGGTTAGAGCAAAGCATTCTGGGATAGCAGGATACCCCCAGGGCTTCTGCAAGAGGCTGTCTTTCTTTCTCCTCCTCACTGCTTCTGTTTGCTCTGTTTTCACTTTTTTTCTCAATGTTTTGCTTTGGATTGTTTGTCCTCACTGGCGTTTTTGCTTTTTAGCCTGATTTTTTAAATCTGTGTGCAAGACAGACACAAGTGAAAAGGTTGTCACAGATATCGTCTAAAGCCTTAAGTCACTTAAGTCACAGTTTTATGTCTGAATGTGTCTCAAGTCAAGTAATCTGTTTGGTGTTTTTTATCCTGTAGCTTCAGTCGGCATCTGAATATGGCCGTTAGACTTCTTGTTCCACTTTCTGCCACTACGCGGAGTCGAGGCAAATGAAACCTTCACAGTCAAGCCCTGATGTTTATTCATTATTTTATCACTTGTGTTTCAGTTCAGGTACTTTAATATGTTCAAATCAATCTTCTGGTGTTTCATTTTAGTATTTTCAGCAAGATACTGCTCCCTGCTACATATAATAACAATAAAAAAAATCATCAATGGTTTGAGGAGCTGGATAAACTAGTCTGATCCACTTAGACCCCACTTCTGAACTTACTGGATGTACATGATTAACTGCTGACATCTTGGTGCTAGATACCAAAGCAAAGGGGTCTAATGGCGTCCATGACTCAGTATGTCAGGGCTGTTTTGGCAGCCAAATGAATACCCAGTACTAGGCAGATGGTCATAATGTTATATCTGATTGGATTACTCTGTAACCTATTGAGTAGGTTACATCTTCCTCAAGGACAGAATTTTAAACTTGTCACATGTCGAACTGGAATAAACTTTTAACCTCTGGAACTTATTCTCAGTTGTTTCAGTGAACTGAGAATTAATTTGATCATGTCGATAACCATCTAGACTGTTATTGACAAATGGTGGAAACACCAAATGTGTGATGGTATGGGGCTGCATATGCGTCCGTCACATGGGCAATTTGCGTATGTATGAAGGAATCATTGCTGCTGAGGCGTACGTGGCGTTTTTAGACAGACATATGCTGCCATCGAGACATTTTTTTCCAAGTCAGTGGATATTTAAGCAGGGCCATGCCAGGCCTAATTCTGCACATGGTACAACAGCTTGTCTTCATGTACACAGACTGTGTGCTTGACTGGCCTTCCTACAGGCCTGATCTGTCTGCTATTGTAAATGTATGGAGGTGAGACACGTTTTGGCAGAAGCTGCTAATTGAACGCACCCAGTCAGGTGATGCTTTCTTCACCGTCAAAATCTAGTTTCCCGGTAACACAATTCAAAAACCCGATGACATGTTAATTTACTTTTGCAGCATTTGTAAGCACGTCATAAAACCAAACACTGTTTCGTATTCTTGTCTGTATTTGTTTGGTCAGCAGATTATGGGAAGAGAGAAGGGGAAAGCGAGTGGACCAGAGGGAGGGAAAGCTCTCTGGCTGGCAGATCTGAGTAGCTGAAGAGTTGCTGGCTTGATTCTGAGTGCCTGGCTGTGCCCACTACAATGTTTCTGAATTACAATAAAACTCCTGAGGGATGTTTATTTTCCCCGTCCTAGCTCAGGAAGGCTTAATTATTAACAGGCTTTATTGGTGTAGAGCAAAACTTTAGTCACAAATATAGCCTACATTTGGTCCCTGTTTATGGTGAAATGTATTCAGGTGAATGAGAAACATCTAACTAGGCTGCAGTACTAACAATATAAAGCAGCATCAGGTACCGGTTTCCTTTATGCGTTGTACCACATGCATAACTACAGTGTAAACCTATTCATGCAGCTGAGAGAACTGAGGAGGAGAGAGGGAGGCAGGAGACATGAAAGGTGGAGGCTGAGGAGATGAGAGCAAGAACAGAAAAGGGCCAAGATGACGAAATGATTTGAGGGGTTGCTGCCTTGGGCGACACTTCATGCGTCCCTCCACACGTGGCTCCTCTCTTCCTCCTCGTCCCCTCACACCCTGAGGAGTAGGCATTTGTATGACGGGACATATGGACTGTTTTCTCCTCTTTCCCATCCCAGTAATGCTTGAGCAGATGCATGTGTCATTCTGCACATGTAAGCTTTACATTTGTGGACGTGTGTGTATGTGTGTCAGGGTCCTTATGTAGATTTTCTGTCGTCATTTCTTGTATGCGTGTGTGTGCGAGTCTCTCTTTCTTTCTCTGTGTGAGCGTCCCAGAAAAAGCAGGCCTCAGGGAGTTGTGCTCCACTTTCACTCCTTTATTAATTCACCCTTCGCTCCCGCTCTGTTTGCCAGGATGGACGGCAGGGATCGAGAACGCGGAAGGTGAACGAGGGAAGGCAGGACAAACTGATGGAAGTGAGCGAGAGTCCAGACAGACAGTAAACACTCATTTGGTTGTTTCTGTCTCTTGTCAGAATGTCAGAAGTGAAGTCTGCTCTGTGTTTTGCTGCTGTTTTTAGACTGAACTGAAACAAGAGTACACTAATTTATCTATTAACTAGATTACTGACTGATTACCTGAATCATTTGTGGTCAGTCTGTCAGATTATGGCTTTGTCTCCCTCAGCTCCAGGCTCATGTGAGCTGGTATGTTCTGGCTTCTGACTAAATAAACACACCCAGGTAATTAGCAGCTGGTAGGGCAGGGACAGCTGACCGACTTATTTTAATTAGGATAGCAAATCACTGATCAACAGCCACTGGCTTCAATGCATTTAGCTCCGATTAACCATGTTTGTCGGAAGCTAACACAATTAAATGACACATAGGGACAACATGAGCGGGGGACTGACAATAGAGACACTAACCTTGGAAAACTTACACAGTACACAGGATGCTATTCTAGGCTGGAAATCTGCTTTGTTTGGATGTAGGGAGAATGAATGACAGGCGTGAAATTGCCCACTGGAATAGACATGTTGGTCTGCATTGAAGTACTAAGTGCTATTTCTATATAATGCAGCATATTTATATACTGTATTTGCATATGTGAGTGCTGGTATCTAGGCTAACCCTCTCTGTCGCTAATCATAATGATACATTCAACACAGACCTTTGTCTCCAAAACAAACCCCACCATGACTCATGCAGGATTGCCATGGTGATGAGCATCCAGGCATTACTGGATATGATGTGGATTACTTGGACAGACAGACTGACACACACGGGATGCTGCTGCTGCTGGTTTCTCATTGTTGGTTGGAATTACTGTTCTTTTCACAAGCTACAATGCACGTAGCTTGCTTTATCGGGCCGCACGAGTGGCCGGAACAGATTGTGTTCGAAGCGATCACCAGAATACAACAGAGAAAATGTTTAAGTTAGTGCTGAGAGCACAGGAGTTGAGAGAGCTCTCCAGGAAACCAACGCCGTTCTGGATTCTGCTGCTTGTACTTGACTTTTAATTCATTTGACGTCTTAACCACCACAACCATGCCTGAATATTTCAGGTAACACATGCGTGCGTGTGTCGTGAATTTAAAAATTGATTCAAGGAAATTTACAACAATTCAGTTCACTTATTCAAACCATGCTTGTAGGGGGTGAAAGATTAAGTGCAACTTTAATAACGATGAAACTGATTGCTATTCAGTTAGACTGACTTTAAGTGCTCGGGAATAAAAACAGATGAGGTTTTTATTTGAAATGATCTGTGGGAGGAATAAGGATAAAAGGAGACACATGATATTCTAAGAAGTGTGCAGGAAGACAGTTGATGAAAGGAAACTGGAGATGCAGGGGCAGGAAATCATCAGTATTTATAACCCTTAATTTCACTCTTTCCTCTTTATTGTCTTCCATCAATGCCAAAACAGTCACTTTGTTATTACACAGATGTGACAAATCATCAACCCAACATTGTCACACTGAGGTTTTACGCTTCTTTTAGCTTAACCGATGGAGGTATGAGGCAAAGTACAGTCAGCACAAAGCTGTTCAATTCCATTTAATGTTATGTATTAAACATGATATAACATTATACATATAATATAATGTATATAATATGATGTTATTATTTATATATTATTGTAACTATACTGAGACTATCTAACCAAATAATACCACTTGTCAGAAGATTACAGGTGTTTCAACAACGGCCATATGGTAATGGTATAAATTGCACTGAGATTAAATGTTTTGGATATAATATCTCCACCAATAGCAGCTTTTCACATGAGAAGGCAACGCCACATTTCGGATATGTTTGTGACGGGTGTAGTGAAGATAACTAAATAAATCTGAATGAATTATTTAACAAAGCATTTCTTTTCACACAGGACACCTATATGAAGACAACACAAGTGGATTCTACAAGACGTCTGCTGCTGACAGCTTAACTGAACTGCAAACAGATAAGATGCTCATGAGAACGTGTTACCCATAAGGCCTTTCAGGGGCCCAGTGGGCAGGCTTACAAGGAGGCAGAGATGAACCTGACCAACCATAGGCCGTCACCCGGGGATATGAGCTCCAGCAACCACTGATCTCCAGGGTGACTGACAGCTGCACCACCACCTCTTACCCCAGCATCTGAACCTTCACTGGCCCAAGTAAAGGTAGGAACGGAGGAGAGATGACTCACAGGTTCTCTGCTGTTTTTGTCAGCGTCAGCAGCTTTAGGAGGGGAGACAGAAGAAAACAGGGGAAGAGCTGAGGAGATAAAGTGCTTTAACAGTTCATGGAACAAGGTTAATTTCAAGACAGGAGGAGGGTGTTTGGGTTGCACTTGGCTACACACACAAAAGGAGACAGAAATGGTTTCTAGCCTTTGCACCTGGCCACTTACTGCGCAAAGTGGGTTTGAAAGTTACAAGAGTGCAAGTTTATGGGCACTTGAGTAAAAACTAAGGTGGTGCTGAATCTCCTCTCTGCCTGTGTGCAGTTAGATGCACAGCTGGGCTACGTAGCATGCTTAATTAGACGTCGCCGGCAGGAGTTACAGTGTGCAAGCGACATGGAGAAACGAAACTAATGCTTGGGCTGATAGACTAGAGACAGGCTTGAATAAGACAAAGCAGAGTTGATACAATTCAAAGTAAGCGTATGACATCATATCATGCAGCAAATCAAGCGCAGACGTGCTAATGGATTCGGAATCAGAGAAAGTACCACCCGTTAAAAAACAACAACATCAATAATAGACGGTGGTTCTAATGGTATGGGATCCTATAGGCTTCTAAGAAGTGGGTGACAAATTGAACCGTTCATTGTTCAGACACTGTTTTGGCTTTTGAGAGTTGATGTCTTTCATTCTACCTGAAGTTTTGCCAGGAAACCTACATTTTGAGCGAGACGACAGATGTGGCAGGAGGACCTTAGAGTAATGCAGCCGCAGCAGCATAACTGGGTTTTATTTCTCCTGTGAACACACTTTCTGATCAACTTCCAAATGTTTGCGGCTTATTGCCCGTGAGTTTCTCCGATGTTTCACCGTTGAAGGATTACAGTTTTTTCAACGGTTTCGCCTCTTTAACATCCCTCAGTGCAGCTCGTTGTACAGACAACCAGACGTGTTGTTTCTGTACTTTTCACTACAGTTTTAAACATCTGCCTTCGTGTGTGTGTATACATTTTTGAGTGGGCATCTGTGTGGGTGTACAGTACATGGGCCATGTTAAGTGCTGCGGCCTCATTGTGGTTTTTCCCCCCTGTCCTTTTTTCTCTCTATCTGCTGTTGCCGTGGAAACCGGTCCTACTCATCCCGTCCGCTGAGTCAGGAAAAGGAGGGTGCAGTTTGACTGGGGTGGTCCTATCAGAATCACTAGGTGGCATCTCAGACTCATTTACCAAACATTTCAAAGTGGTTTGGACACATTCAGCTCTCAGGATCTAGACTCTTATTGGTTTTTATCCAAGGTTAGGAAGCATTTCACTGATGCCACCTTCCCCTTTTGTCAGTTCAAGTTGTTGCTGTCTTCATTACAGCTCATATTTATGTTACCATTACATTTTAAATACAGGACTCATAATCTGAATGAACACACTCCACTGTGATGTGCTATTTGTCATATCTGCCTCTGCTTGGAAATTCCTGTCCTTTATCATGTCCCTCCATCTGCTCAAGCCACTGCTGGCGGAAATTCTCGATCTAAACTGAACATTGTCTTTCAGTCACCTGGAGCATGTTCAGGTATTCAGTGCCAGCTTTGAGCCCCTGTCCCCAAGCTTCTCTGATTGGGTCTCGGCTCCTCCATCTGTTCTTGATCCTTTTCAGTGGCTTGATTATATGATGAAGACCATGGAGCCACACACACAAAAAAGATTTTTAAAGTCACTACAAGCATTTGTCTCCATGAGAAAAAGGTTTGTCAATGCCTGCACATAGCCATTAAAATAAGGCTATAGTCACATCTATAGCTGTCAAAGGACATTTCACTGATTCATTTACTAATAATATTTTTTCAACTTGCAATATATGTTAATCAACACCGTGACTTTATTGTTTTAATAGAAAAGATCCAAGCAAACTGCGTTTGCGTGTACGGGGACTGCTCATATAATGCTTAAAGAACTTGGCAGCGTGCCGTGATGTTAATATTATACATTTTTTGCTCAGCTTCATTTTCAGGCTGTGATGCTGTTCTTTTGTTGTCATACACATGTTTTATCACTTTGTGACTCACTGACATGACTGCACTCTAACACAGTACAAAGTAAGACTAGGATGTGCTTTTGTTTCCCTCAGTAGACACTAGGTCTAGATTAATTATTAAATATTTGGAATTTTTGAGTATTGACTGTTTTACACCTTTTGGGCCACAAGAGTAACAAAGCTGTTATAGCACGCCACACTGTAACACAAGTATTATATAGAAGATTATTTGTTACACTCTAATACTGCATCTTTATCCTCCTGTAACAGCAGCTGATACAAGATTGTGGACTGTCTGCCACATTTTAGGGCTGTTGACTTCTGCACCAATGAGTCTGTCCAAAGCTCACAACTTTATCAATGTCCACAGGTTTATAAATTCGTTTGGTAGCATCCAGTACTGGGTCTGTAGCATAGGGTGCAGTCTGATAACACACATGCTTAAAACACACTATGTAGTGTATCCAACATACAGTAGCTTTTACATTTTTTCCCATTTCTATTTTTGTGCTTTCCTAAACAACTTATTGTGAGCGACTTTCCCAAAACAGCTCGCGATTGCAATTTGTTTTTCTATAGGAGCAGACAGCTGAGCAGCAGTGAACATTTGGGCAAATGAATCACATGGGACAGAATCTCCAGACTGAGCTGAACTGAACAGAGTTAATGGCTTTTATGAACAACTCCTGTGTGAGTCACTCATGGGACCATATCACAGGAACATCCGAATGAGAAAATCCTGTTTTAATCCCACTTAAGGAAGCAATTTAGAGTTGTGCCAAGACAGAGTCTGTCACTGAATACAGTATGTGTCAATCAAACATAGTGTCACAATCTGCTGGAAACATAAAATTGATCAGATCGTGTGAGTCATGACTGACTTTGGCTGAACTAATAAAACATACGTTCACTGGCCGTTTTATTAGGTACAACAGTGAGAAAGGGGATAATTGTATCATACCAGGAATCATACTGGCCAACATATTCACGTAAGCAAGGGAGTCAAACAAAATCTCTCCCTGAGCATCACAACAACCTCCAGCGGAATCAGGCTCAGGGTTGGCGACCATCGGCAGAAATAGATGGAGTAGAGACGAACCACCATGTGTTGTCCGTAATTTCACTATATGACTCATTCATGTCACGTGTTGCGATGACCTGGACCCACTAGTTGTTACCGTATGTTACTGTAAATGTTGTAATGTGCTCTACACATTGTTGCATTTTAAAGTGGCAGTAACATGGGTAAGAGATATTGCCATTGTTGTCAGATAATGTGATTATGCGCTTGGTGGAGGGTGCTAAGCACAGCACAATCCCAGTAACATAATGCTGCTGCTGTTAAGTGGCATGAAAAGGCATCTGAGGCGCAGGTTTTCTTCAGAGACAAAGAAAATGGTACCTGCTCAATTACTGGTCAGAGCAGGGGCAGAGGATCAGATAGAACCAAGCGCATGACGAGTTCCTCGCATTGTTGGCTCAACTGGGCTCATTTGGGGAATTCCCTCCTTGGCCAGATTACAGGCAACTGTTATCACTTTGAAACTTCACCCTTTCAAACAACACAGCTTTGTTTCTTGGCCCACATACTGCAAAGGGAATTTTTGGGCTTTTACTGTACGAGCACCAAGGAAGTAGACTCTGGAACTGAATTGAATTATCTCAGTTAGAGAGAGATGTTGCAGCTGATTTAACTGAAATAACAGCATAATCCATTTTTTCAAAATGCTGCCCAGGGAAGCATGTGTATTACACATTGTGTCATTTGGTCAGTTGTAACATTATAGTGTCCTACTCTTGTGCTTTCTCAGAAACTGTGTTGATATACTGAAGCATCTTTAAGCAAAAATACCAAAACAACTACTTTGTTTCTAAATGTGATGATAAGCATTTTTCCCAGCGTGCATCACTGTGCACATATCGTCACGGTCCAGAATAGGAGACGAGTTGTTTTCCTCCCATCTCTTTTCCATCCATCTTCATCTATGTGGTTGCTCCTCTGCTGTCTTGTCCTCTCCACAGGTATCTTTCCGTCGTCTGCGATGGCAAGAACGGTTGCCATAGCAACAGAGAGAAAAGAAAAGAAAAAAGAAAAAGTGGCACTCCATTCATCTCCGCCACACGGCGTCTGTCTTTCTCTCTACATCTGTGTTATCTCTCTTTTTTTTCTTTCCTCACATAGATTGCTCACCCAGAGCTTCTCCTGGAGCTTTCATGTCTTCCTTCTATCAATTCCTTCAGCTTTTCTTCAAATCCTTCCTCTATTCCTCTGTGTCCTGGAGTTAAGGGCCAATTATACCTTCTGGTTCTGTAAAAACATGGTTTACATACAACTGCACACTCTTCTGTGCGTGCATGTGCAGCTAGAATCTGACCTGTAATGTAAACAGGGGAGCTTCTTGCTTGAGGTCAAAGCCGCTTGTTAGCCGCAATATTTTACTTGTGGGTTGATTTAAGAAAAAATAAACGAAAGTCTCCAGAATGGAAGCCTGTCTTACATGAAACGGACGCTCTAGTTTATCATCCTCCCTTTTAGAATAAAGGTTTAAACACAGCTGGGAAAAGTCACTGGATGTTCACTGTGCCAATGATAAAAATGTTCGTCTTTATGCGGCATAGGCTCCGCGCTGGAGAAAAAGAGTGAGTGGTTATTTGTCTGTGTGTGCGCGCGTCTGTTTTAATCTCATTCATATATTCATCAGCAAGCAGAACTGCTGACGCAATTGAGAGGGAGAGGAGGTATGGGAGTGCGGAGTAGAATGTGAGGTAAAGTGTGGCGAGCAGAAAGAAATGCAGAAACTCAAGCATGTAGCGTACAGTAGCCATGAAACATGCAAAGGATGGACTGATGGAGAATAAAGACATTAGAAGACAAAACCCACAGAGGTGTGTGGAATGTCCTGGAAAGATATTCATTCAGTTTTGTGTCTGTCTCTTGTACCGATAACATAAGAACAGAAATAAACGAAAAGACAATGCAACAAATATTACCTAAGACATAATCGGACAAATGCAATCTTGAGCCAAGTGAGACTGTAACACAGTAACATAGAAATATGATAGAAAACAGGAGAGAAGCAGTACAAGGACAA
Organism: Macropodus opercularis; assembly: GCA_030770545.1. NCBI lineage: Eukaryota > Metazoa > Chordata > Actinopteri > Anabantiformes > Osphronemidae > Macropodus > Macropodus opercularis. The sequence goes on from CM061092.1 coordinate 8,830,126, forward strand.
ATTCTTGACCTTTGACCCATAGTGTCAGGTATGTGCCAATACTGCAGATGTTCATTGACTCTCACATCTAATCAGGTGTAACATGCAGGAATGAGAAAAAGTCAATGAATTTACAGGAACTCTGCTTGATATAGTACAAAATGTAGAATTACGTGGGCATGAGACTTGAACTGCTGGACCAGCAAGTGTTTTTTTTTTCTTTACAGTATCAAGATTAAAAACATCCATGTATTTTAAAAATTGCACAGATTTCCTAAACGGCTATTTTTCTCCAGTTACAGTAGCTACAGCTCCTTTGCTTTAAAAATTGTTGTCTTCATCCAAGAAGAGCCAAGTTGCCGTGCTTTGCTGCTCTCCAGTTACCTAGCAACACCCATTCACAAAATGCCTTATAAGGTGTAGTGCAGTATGGAGAGTGAATGTACTCTCCAGGCTTTTCAGAAACTAAATCACAAACCAGGAAATATGCTGTTCTATTCTGTGAAGCGGACGTTTAGGAAGACGAATGCGTTTCTGAGAATACTGAAAACTAGAAAGTATTTAGGTTAACTCGATAAAATCTACCAGGAAAATCCTCAAGCCTGTAAACCTGCATACGTACAGAAACCCAGAGTCTGTGATTGCTGTCTCCCTGCCTTTTTTTTTCCTGCATCTCCGTCACGTGCTGATTCATCTTATCATCATCTCGTCCAAATTCACACTCCTACCTACCATGTAATCCCTTGTATTTCCCGTCTTTCCTCACCTCTCTCTCCGTTCTCAGTCAGCCGTTCAGCCTGTTGGTCAGCCAGCCAATTAGTCATCTCAGTGGGAGCAGACTAAAACTTGGTGTCTTCCCACACCTAATACCTAACAGATCTTAGAGCTCACAACGCCGACAGTAATGGACACTGTGCACAAGAAAGCTTCATGAACTGCAACTTCTGGCGTGGGAAAAAAACAAAAAGATTCATGAAACTATGTTTCCGTGGCAACCATACACATTTCATGTTGGCAGGAAGAAGACTGTGGGAAAAGGCAGCTCAGCGATCTGCTCTGTCCAGTCAGTCAATCAATGTTGTACTTTTACATATACCTGAAATCAGACTTGTTGAGGCTTGACCCATGTTAAAGCGAAGGCTGGTCCATGTGGTCCGAGCCAACAGACGAGCTGCCGTAGCTGAGTTTATAGGAGAAGTTGATGCTGGTTCTGGTTCTGAAAGGTGTCAGAGCACAGTTTGCTGCAAATGGGGCGGCGTCACGGTGACCATGCTGATACCTGTCCTGCTGAAAGTGCAACAGTGAACATGTGATCACAACCAGACCACAGGGCGATGGAAGATGGTGGCCTGGTCTGATGAATCTATTATTGAGTTATTTTATCAAGTTATCATCAGCTCGTTCAAGGTTTTCAATTTTCACTGACCAATTTAAATTGGATTATGTAAGACAGTATAGAGAAAACATGAAGCATATTTAACTGAAGCCAACTGATTACTGACGTCTCTTTGATTTCAGTTTCTGCCTGGTACTAGTTGGCTTCATGTTGCTCTAGTGGGACCTGGTGCCACAAATTACTTAATATAATATATTAAGTAAAAGATCTATAATATACTGGCCTTCTGTTGTGTTTCCAGTGATACTGGGCCGTGTTGTTGTTGCTGCGTCCTGCACATTAGCTCTGGATGCCACCTAGTGCAACTTATGAACAGAATTAGGCTACAGGACAAGTTCTATTGGAGTGAACCTGAGACTGAAGAGGCAATTTGCACAACAAGAGCTAAAAGGTGATGGTTACTTAGGGCAGGAGATGGGAAATGGTCTTACATCAAAGGCGAGCTGAGTTTGTTTTGGTTCTCAGAAGACCTTCTGAAATATGTCAACCTGATAGTGGCTCCTATGGAAAACTTCACTCAATTATCTTAATGTAATTTTTAATTTGTTTTATGGCCCACATTTGTAAATAAGTCTTTTTATGAAAGAGCGTAGACTGATTTAGAATGACTTCCCAGAACTGCTTAAAGTTGGGACCTGGTAGTTTTACCAGGCAGTGCTGTGCCCATTACTATTACTGAATGTGCAGAGCTGGGAATCCTGCCATGGCGATATTGTGAGCGTCATTGTAATTCCACATACACTCACAGAATCCAGTAGGTACGAGGCGGGAGAAGGAGATGCAACTTGGTGTCTGAAATAGCCGAAATGTGCAGCAGCGTGACCTACAGTGTATGTTTTATAGCATATCTGTGCTTGGCTCTGTAAAGCCGCGCTGCTCAAAATAGGACCTGTGGGCAAATTTGGTTAAATCCAAGCTGCCTGAAAAAGGACCTGTGGGCAAAAACAAACAAAAGTGTTACACAGAGTTTAATATGTGCTGTTTCTTGTTTATTTGATTTTAATTTGACAGCTCAGACTTTATGGACACCTTCATGGGCCTGTTGGGTCCTTCAGTCAGTGAATATGTGATGCAGCTCAAACCACTGGCCCTGGGGAGTAAAATGTAATTTAAGTGTTCAGTTATTTTTCAGGATTTCACACAATGTACCAAGAACATAATTTCCTCGATTTGTACACAGGCCTTGGAAATAACTTTTGAATTTAATTTTCTGACCACTTTTTGCCTGATTTGCCATGCAACAAACTACATTCCAGCAATTAAACCCTGAATTCTTTTATGTTCACCTTTCAGAGGTTTGGAGGTGAAGTGAACCCTGGAAGCTCTGATGTTATATAGCTGCTGTTGTGTCACCATCGTCTCGTTTTGACTGGACACAGCGGAAGGTCAGTATAGAGACAGAAGAGACAGAGACAGAGGGAGAGATGACTGAGTGACTGGTTGGCCTGCTTCCTGTTTTCTCACAGACTGTTGTTAAACTCAGTCAATCTTGGAGAATCCCAGTGCTGCCATCTGGGATTAGCTGGAGCTTTGTCCTGGCACTGCCAACTGGCACAGATGGCATAAGGATACTATGTGATTTGTTAGAGTTGAGTAAAGTGAAGTGAGGAAGAGCTGAACCTGCTCAGTTAAGTTAAACCCACGAGACCTGACCTGTCCAGGTTAGGGTTAGGGGGCGTGTGCCACATTGGCATGTAACGTTTTTTGAATGTAATTAACTACGAAACGAAGCAATTAATTAAGTATCTTAAATAAAAAGTTTGTGCTTTCATGATCATTTCTTACAGTGCATCAGAAGTTCATTTGCTGCTTCTCTATTTATGTCTGGCTACACAGCTTTGTCCAGAGCTGCACAAAGCCTTACACTCAACCCTCATGGAAACAAAACGTGCAATTATCATACAAAAGCTTCTCTTTTAACACGGTCTTTGGGAACTTTGAGCTATTTTTGTCGACACTTTCTTTCTCACAGGGAAAGATAGAAGCAGCATGGCAACAGTCTCAGGGACAAGCTCCGCTGAGTGTGTGTGCGTGTGTCTAGTGACACAACGAGATAAAAAGACGACTAACACACATATTCGTGCACAATTGGGCTTAGAACACACGTGCGCGCACGCGCCAACGCACCTACTCTGGCGTCCTCTTTCCATCTTCATCCATCCCCCCCCCCCGCTCGCTCTTTTCTCTCTACGGGGGATAGATGGGAGGAGACGCTCCTGCTGAATGTGTTTTCCCTGCAGCGGGATTTTCGGTAACGGAGAAGGAGAAGAAGGGCGCCGCGCTGTCCGTCGGTCACGGATCCGTTCCTGCGGTGATTTCTAGACCCGCACACTGCTCTTCTCTCCCCCGACGTGCCCGCATCTTGGCCTTTTTTCTTGCATGGAGGCGGAGCGAGGCGTCTTGTAAAGCGACCCAGGGAGGAGATCTGACTGAAGGCGGTGTGTGACAGCGCGCAACCGACTTGGATTTACGGAATGATCCTGAAATGAGTCACTCTACTCGGGTTAATGTGCTCAGGTCATCGGTTGTGTGGCCTCGGGGGCAGCTGGTAGCGCGGGTTCTGGTTTCACACCGGTTCGGTTCGTCCCGGTAGACTGACCAGAGTGATATTTTAAATTAATTCATTTATCTTTCGAAACGGATCTGACACCACCAGCCTGACAGATGGATAACTACTCCACTTTACAACGTAAGGACACACACCTGCTGCAGTATTCATTCAGTCTGTCCGTTCATCAATGACATCCTTCAGAACTATAGATACTAAAAATTGTCAATATAATAATAACGTGCATGACCGTATTGCAAAATATATTCTAACCAATATGTCCTGTAAATGTGCTGCCCACTGCCACATGCATTACACCACAGTCTTCCATGATTTCCCCATGTTTAGTCAAGACCAGGCATTTTTATTGCATGATGCATGAACATCAACATTGCAACTATAAAGCAACAGACCTGGACGTGCATAGTGCATGGTAATTTATATGATAATCAAAATGGTCCCTTCATTCTTTGATGCTGTTGATGAGCTAATGCAACAACCATAACTGGAGGGAAAGAGGTGTGTGTGTGTGTGTGTGTGTGATGATATATGATGCAGTGTCATATACCCTCCTACCCTGACATGTAGCCTCAAGCAGCGATAGCGTGAAACCACGGCAGAGCACACACGCATATCTGGGGTGTTATTGGTCTTTCTTACCCATTATTCAGCCGTATCAGTCTATCACGCTTCTTTAAGCATCGAGACAAAGGCTCATCAACCATCTGCCTAAACGGTTTACTGCAGACGTTCCGCACCTGTACATGCTTAAGTTGTATTATCTGCTGGTTTAGAAATGTTCTTATTTGCTCTAATTTGTTTCTCCTTAAGCTGCTGCGCGTGTATTGTGTCTTTCTGACCTGCACGGCACTAAAGCAACATGGATGAAGGGGTTAGTTCAAATCAAAGGGAATATTTAATTACAGTCTTCAATGCAACATATTTCAGAGCCTCTATCTGTGTTGCTCTTGGATGGGTTTGTTTCCTTTTCATCTGGGCTTTGCGGTCATTGCTAATAATATTATTTTGGATCTTTTATAATCAGACCATTATGTCTTTCCACTCTTGGTGTCTTTGACCACATATGTGCCATAGGTTCTGCCTAATGCACAGGGTTTATGCTTTGCCATCATCCCCCGTAGACCTGCTACTTTTTGGAGAATCTGGGGAACTGATGGCCTGCTTTCCAGGAGTAGTGTTGGCGTGAGCCCATATTAGCATTTGAGCAGTGTTCAGTTTACTATTTCACGCTTCTGTTCCTCAATCTTGTAGGAGCAACTTTGTGTAGTTCCCATTCCGTTGCATTTACTGTATCTGTGGAGTTGTTATTTTCAACACACGCATGCAAGTACTGTATATCCTCTAAACAAGTGTTGCTGGTTCAGAATGATGATGAAAATTCAGTTTTATCAAGAAACACAACTCAACTCGGGCTGTTTCTTCATAAATGCAGCAAATATAAAAACTGCAGCAACATCAGTTTGACTGTATAGGTACCTAATAAAGTGGCCAGTGAGTGAATACAGCCCTTTGTCAATTTGCTTTTGACACCTAACGTAATTTTGCTGCATTCCCAGAAGGTAACACATCTGAATACTTCCAGGCATGACTAGCATTGCTCTCTTTATTGGAAGCTGATTTGTTGGAGACTGCTAGCAGTTAGATTAGCCCATCATTCATTATTGACCCATAGAAAACACAGCTACTTTCGTGATCTATTGATCGTAGAGAGATTTGTTTCCTACCAAAATCTGAGACATTCTCAACATTTTCAGTGTTTTTCAGTGTATGTGTGGAACATCTTGTATTTTGGGCTGTTGTGGACCAAACAACAGATTTTACATAAAAATAATTGCTCGTATTCTTTCCTGTGCTGCAGGTCTGATGCATTTTTGTGTTTTGCATTTTCTGCTTGGAAAAGATAAAAGATAAAAGCAAAGAGAAATAGAAAGCTGTTTTTATATTCACACCAGTAATGATGCTAAACGTACTGCGATGTATTTGATGTACTGCACGCTGTATGTTTTTACACAGCTCCTGTCATCTTGTTTTTATTTCAACCTGTGCTCAACCCCTTAAAGTCAGGCTATAGAGTGGGTTGTATATGCCTTAATTATGCATCTCTGGTGTTATGTGCAAGGCTTCAGCTCCACGACACGATAAACGCATCAACGTTTCCTATGAACAGAGTAAACTTGCACTCAGCCAGAAGCGGAATGTTGGCTCAGGCTCTCTCTGCTGCTCCACCACAGCTCTGACAGGACACTGCTGTTTCTGCTGCTGCTGCTGCTGATGCTGCTGGTTGCCTAGTGACTGTATCCATGGAACCGGCTCCCATCGTCATGGTGATGGGCCGTTGGGAGAGAGACCCAGTGAGAGAAGGGTAACAGAAATACCAGTACACCTGCAGTGTGTTTGATAATAAGGTTGAATTGTGATATTATTGAGGTGTGATGGCTATGATCACGTTGGCGTTGAGATACGTGGTGTTGGAAGTTACCAAAAATGTTGCATTTGCCTGGACTATGATGCTTCAAACAAGGCAGCAGCACTGTATGAAAACTGTATAGACATATTCACAATAACATACAATGACATTAAATTGCTGAATTTGGTAAAATAATGAAGGACAGTGTTGATGTTGAATAAACATGTGGCAATTAACAGTGAAAATGAAAGAAAGTAGCTGGATTACTGATAAGTTTTCATCGTCTAGTTGCCCTTCAGAAACTTTATAGTAGTGTTCTTTTAATTCATATAAAATGCATGTTGATTGGCAGAAGTGACATTTATTTGAAAAAAAATGTTTACTGCAGCTTGTGTGAATGGTTTGTAAATTTTGTGAATTGAAGCCAAAGCTGCAGATCTTTTAAAGTCACCTTACATGTAGCGAGTTTTTGTTGGATAGAGCATGGCTCTAAGCAGCGCTTACCATTTAAGCATAAAATACTTTAATACTTCAGTTTTGCTCCATTTTCCTAAAAGCACAAAAATCCTTGTTAGGAAACCGTTGCAGGATTTTAGAGAACATGGGAAGAGTAGAGTAGAGTAGAGGAGGGGAGGGGAGGGGAGGGCAGGGAGAAGGAACAGACACAGAAACATTATCCTCTTGGTCACGGCACATTCTGTACTGTAGGTTCACACAGACTGCACGAGCCTGTTCCAAACTGGGCGCTCGGAGGATAAATTTATCCCGTTCGCTTTGTTTATTTAACTGGTTTTATGTGATTTCTTTGTTTCCCAACTGTGAGTGTGGTACAGATTTGTATGGGAGGACAACGCTGTCCACGCTCAGTGACAGCGTTGCCATGGTTGCGTCATGCACATTGGTCTTTACATGGTGACATAATTCTTTGGCTCGACTTAGAGACTATGGATTCTGCTGCCGTACAGCCGTATAAAAATATCTAATGAGATATGACATATTTTTTCTTTGCGTACAGTCCTTTTATTTCTTTAAGTAGAGTGAGTCATAGTGGGTGAACTGAGAAATCAAAGTACTCCAAAAGCGAGAGAAGCATAGAATTACCTGTTTTTAATAATAATGCTAATTGTCACACAAAAACAACGATCTTTATTATTTAGTTCCCCGTGCTTTGATGATACAAGTAAACTTCCTCTAATATATCTCTCCAAACTGTGTAGTTGTAGCTGTGTATGCTGTGTCTGTGTGTGTCTCAAGCTGCTGAACGAGCGAAAAAGTGATGAAACATTTCGATTAACTGAGTTAAATATTTGTCAGATTAGCCGTGGGAGTGTTCAAGCTCTGAAAACTTTTTTTAGAGACTGTCTTTTCATTTCATTTTATTGCGAGATTTGCACTCTGGACTTTTGGCACTTTTGACGACAAAGAGAGTCCGTCCCTTTGTTTCCTGTAGTCATAGCTCACAATGCCAAACGCCTGCTCCGGCAGTGTCACGCGAGGCCACAGGGTTCGAGATTCACAGCTGTGGCTCAGCAGGCAGCGTCTTTCTTGTGATACTGTGAAGGGACAGGTCGCGGAGCTTCTGGTGTTTCTCTCTGTCAACGGGAAGCCTCTTCTCATCCAGTGTGACAGCGGCGGGATCACGAAAGGAAAGGAAGCCTGGATGCCGTATCTGTAGGAAGACGGAGTGAGAGCACGCGGGTTTCAGAGATGTGGAAAATAGGCCAGCAGAGCCACATATGTGCTGCACTGCTCACTTACATAGACAATAAAGGGAACAGATGTTTAGACGTGTAGAATTTGTTGGCAGTGTAACGTGACAGTGAACAAAGGAGCAGGCGAAAACAATAGGAACCTACGCAGTTGTTAAACGACCTGGCAGGAGTATAGCAAGGTGTTCCACACTGATTGTGTGTGTGTGTGTGAAATGGCTGAGTCTTTCACACCTGTCCTGACATACGGTTTGACCCTGTGTTTCTGCTGAATGTGCTCACTTTTGTGTGCGCACCTGTGCACTTGTATTACTCATGTTGTGGGATATAAATGTGTTCTGTCACACTGTGGCCACTCACTCTGTCCTTTTGGGGACAAAAAAACTAGTCCTTGTGAGACTTTGCTTCAGATTCGGGTGAGACAGGAAGTCAGTATGAGGTGTGTGTGTAAATGTATGTAATGGAAGTATTTTCATTATTGGTCCCGCCTTCTAAAAATAATTATTTCATATACAATTAAACCTTACTCTGATTGGATTTATTGGGTGTAAACATGTTGCTGGAAGGTGGTTATGTTACGGTGGGTGGTCACGCTGGAGCCTGGATTTTGGACGCATGATCAAGTCCAGAGCTGTGTGACGTTTGAAAAGTGTTTTGAAAATGTTTTGTGTAAAATACTACAGAAGTTGTGAGTGAGGTGTTGAAATTACTGTGGCCCATTAGTTTTTCCTGACTTTAGAGTCACATACCTGCAACGTTGACTGTTTTGGCAAAAAATAAAGCAACATGCTGGATATTAAATATTTTGGTGGACAAATCTGCCACAGTATCCTTAACAGTCGTATAGATATGTAATGTGTCGCTTTAAGAGGGAACGTAACTGAGTAGAAATCACCCACTTTCGTGATTGCAGTTTAGTTCAGTAGGCTTTAGGAGGCAGGGTCACAGCTACGGAAGCTTTAAGCGATGTAAAAACACAAACCAGACTGATTCAGTCATCCCTGGAGGGGGTGAGGCAGGTGTGTCTTCACCGCCTGCTGGTTTGTCCATGTGATGTTGTCTCTTCCGAGTGTAAATATTCATATTATTGTGTCTCAGATCAACATGAGAAACTTGTAAAAATCTGAGGAAAGTGAGCAGGCAGAAGAAGAATGTGTGTGAAGTGGAGAGCAGCAGAGTAATCTCTCTAAGTCGACAGCATCTGTCTCCTGTCCTGCTCCGTCTGTATCAGCTCGGCTGTCATGGGCCATCAGACATGAGGAGACTGAGATATATCTTGTTTCTCTGCTGCTTTTTGACATTTCATTATCTCAGTGGGGCGTTTTTTCTCTTGTCACTGTCTCTCTTCACATGTTTTAGGTTCGTTCTTAACAAAGACATCGAGTATTTTTCCTTTCGTTGTCACTAAGTCCCAACCCCGATTTCAACTAGCTACTGTATAAACTCAGTGTCATTTTTCAGACGCGTTAAAACTGCAGGGAACTTCAATTTCAGCAACAAAAAAAAATCACTCCAACGGGAGCGTTGATTGTTGGTTGGGAACTATTTCCTGCTGTGCAGTGGGGCTCTAGTGCCTATTTCCAGCAGCAGGACCTGAGTCAAAATAAACTACAGCGTGTTTGTGCTCGCATTAATGAAGGAATGTGTCACCGAGCGTAACTCGTAAATGCACTTTTTATTGTTTTTTATTGTTGTTGATTGTTGTTAGATGTGGTGTGATTCAGCTGTGGATGATGTTTGTCCTGTGATTGGGCTCCTAACGGTCGCCCTCAGCTTTCAGGAGCATCTTCTTTACTAGACGCAGGTTTCTAGGAGGTGGAGATTTGGGATGAGAAATTGTACAATAAAAAGTACAATAATATTTAAGTGCCAACATTTTTCAGGACATCCTTTTCGCTCTTAGTGTGAATCGCAGTGTGTAACATGTGCAAAGATGTTTAGCCGCCTTTAGTTTAGTCATGAGACCAAGGACAGTTTTTCTGTGGTTGCTTAGAAACAAAAAAAGCAAGATGCTCTTTGCGTCTTCAGTTTTATTTTTACCAACACCATGCAGTGATCCACCATCATTTTTTTAAACTATTTTGACCAATGAAATACTAACCTCAATATTGTACTTCTATGTTGTTCACTGAACGCATAGTTATTGTGATATTATTGATTGATTGATGATATCACTGATCACTGCTTGCTGGAAGCTTATACTATTAGCTAATGTAAGGACACAACCATGCAAGCAAACATTTGTCTTGCTATGTGGAAGCGTCGTATCAGCGTTGAACCCATTCATGAGCTTATCTCTGTTCTGAGAAGTGGTTCTGGTGATTTTGTTTGACAGTGTTTTCCATACATTTGAGCACGCTCCCCAGGCTCGCTGTAGGCAGTGGTGTGTGGAGAACGTTAATAGACCGCTGCACCACACGTGACTGAGGGCAGACCTCAGACCAGCGAGCAAGTGTGCTGAGTGGGTTCTGTCACTGTGGACTCTAGTGAATGTCCATCCATGCATGTGCATATGAGCACCGAGGGTGCGGAGCTGCGCTCTGTGTGTGAGAACATGTATGACAGAGTCCTCTCACTGATAAATCATGTGACTCAGAGGTGTTTGCTGAGCTTCTGAACTTTGGTCACATCTCTCAGCTTTTTATTTTTGTGAGGAACTGTTTCAGACATTACGATATTAATAATTCTGCAGTCACTCTAGGAAATATCGTATGTTGTCTGTGTACTTAACCTGTGTTATACAGTGTATAGCTACAGTTCATTCAGGTGCTGTTTGGTGTTAGGCAGGTTTTAGTTAAAATGTTTAGCTGCTTATGAAACCGATGATGGCGGAATAAGCTGCAGCGAGCACTAATCCTTTAGGTACACATTCCCAAGCCTGCAGCGGCTGTGAACTGGTTGGACCTAGAGTCTGTCAGTGTAGGTGAGCTGATGCTGACAGGAGTCCAGTGACTAACCTCAACAACAGTAAACCCGTCAGGCCTCCACACGTTTGGCACATTGTTATATTTCCTCGGACTGGAAAGTCTAAACTGCAGATAAGGAAGTTAAACCATTGGAGTTAGAAAGACAGGCAGACAGCGAGAGGTAGGGGAGTGGGGGAGTGACAAATAGCAAGTACAGGCTGTGTGTGTGTGTGTTTCCACAGCTCATTTGTGACATTGACGTATTGTTGCTTTTTGCATGCAGGAACATTTACAACTTAAGTGTGAAGATTCAGACTTAATGTAATATTTCCCTAAAGCAGCAACCATACCCCTCATTCCTCATTAGCTTCAGTACATGCTCGGTTCCTTTGAAGCACAGTGAGTCGTGATGGTGGTGTTCAGTGGTGCCCAGGTAGGTGGGTGTAAAGTGGCTCACCCTTGACAGACTGGCCTGAATCTGCCTTGCGATGCCCACGTCGCTGTGACGATGCCGTCGTGTTTAACCGCTTTTCCACGTCGGCTTCGTGTCGTGACTAGTGGGCTTCACACCGATGTGTTCTCACGGAGCCGCTGCCTCGCTCTGGCTGCTCTCCTCCCGTCTCCGCTGTTCAGACGCTAAAGGTGTGTGTTGTTACTCTGCTCTGCAACAAGCTGTGCCTGCTCTGCGCTGATGATAACGGATGGGGACAGGGGAGATGATGATGCTCTCCAGCTTTCATTAGAATCGAGAAAGTGCCTCTCAAGGTGAATCAGTTTTCACATACTCGGAGTCAGACGTTGCAGGTGCTTGCAGAAAATAATGCTAAACATAAATGTAAGTATTCTGAGCTCCAGCCAGGCAGATTAATATCCACCATTTATTGTTTGTTGCTTCAAATAGGACGTTAGCGGTTGGAGCCTCCTGCACACAGTTCAGACCCGTTGGATGTGTGGGTCATAGACAGAACTGCTTCTTGAATGTTTCTTTCTGGAAATAGCAAAAGCAGAATCGACGGATCTTTAATGTCAGTGACATTTCTACCTCGTTAGATAAAGAAGCGAAGGAAAACAGATGGGGAAACACATGAGCGCCAACACAAAGCGCCCGCTGTTTTCCTGTGCACCATCAGCCCACTGTTCTGCACATCAACATACTGTACCAGAGTCGAAGTGCAGTCGCAATGTGTAACAGTTGTGTAAACTAAAAAATGTTTCTACTTCTACTCCATTCTACATGACCACACACACACACACGTCCACATGTTCACTCTGGTGGTTGTGCAGGCACTAAACTGTACCGTCTACTGCGGTTTCATCGTGTTTCTTCCTAGTTCCTGTACTTTGGACTGTTACTTTGATCCCCATGACGCACTAGGTGTGAGCTGCTTGCATCACTATGTCGGCAGTTTGTGTTGCCTTTCTGCCACCGTGTTGGATAAGTTGCAGACGACTGCAGTATGGAAGGATCTCCAGTCCCAGTTTTCTCACCTGAGGTAGTGGTTCAGGAGCGTTGCACAAAGCCTTTCAAAATGCTGCCCTCTGGCACGGCTGTTTAATTAGCGCTTTATGGTAATTCTGGATGATTATGTCCCGTGGTTACCGTGGCAACTGCTGCCAACACAATCCTTTAGGGATGAAACTTAGGTAAAGTGTTAATGCAAATGGTTGTTGTCATGCACGGTGATATGCACGAACATGTGTGGAGCTCAGAGACTCTGAGTTCTAGGTTCAATTACAGACACTGTGCATCAATGTGGAAGTGGCCTTGAGCAAAGAATGACCGCAGCGTGACGGCTTCAAAGATAAGAGCGGAGCTGGAAAACTAAAGGACACCGGTTCACAGATGAAAAGCCACAGCGAATTATCTGTTTTCATTTGGAGAGCGGCAGAAAGGGGAGGAAGAAGAGGGGACGGGAGGACAGGGGAGTGACAGAGGGAGCAGCAGGTGATAGATGGAGTGGACGCATGAATAGAGACCCAGACAGTCATGCACAGCTATCGGCTAGCAGTGTAAAAAAAAAAAAAAGGGAGATTGACTCACGGCCAGAGAGAAAGCGAGAGAGAGGGGGATGACAGAAAGATGGAGAGGTTGTTCCAGATAGCAGCAGGTCTCGCAGTGTGTACACACAGAGATTTTCAGGTGAAGGTGAACTGTTCTCTTGCACTTACGACTGTGTTCTGTGTATTCATCATGTTGGAGCGAGAGAAAACGTGGCATTTTGGCTCTTGTGGTTCTAACTCGCCCCTTTAAGACAAAGACCAAACTATTGGTGGAATTGGGGAACTAATAATGTTGAACTGTCAGTACTTTTTATCAAGTCAGTTGAAAAAAAAAACTTGACTCCCCAGTGTAGGTGTATATTTAGTAAAACTATGTGGATCAGACTGTGCAGGGCACGAACTTGCTCTTTGTAGCTGCACCTCCAGGACAATGGCTTCGTATTCAGTTTTCGAAATGTTAATCTGGAATAACCTCAAACTTTTATTAAGCATCCTCCTCTTCCTATTGTGCTATAGGAAGGTCAATAAGTGTAAAGACGCTGTATTGAGTTTCTCTTCTTCCCACTTTCCTCCCCCTCCGGCTCTGAGCACTGGGCGAGCTGCTGGGACACCAGCATGGCAAGGTGACCTTAAACAAAAAACACTGACTAAGCAAACAGATGCCCAAATGTACACACAGAAACACTCTGACATTGACAAGAGAAATTTAAAAGCTTCAGCGTCTGTTTCCTCTGTTTAGTATGTATGTTATAGTAAAGACATTCTGAACCACTGTAGATTATATAATTATGAATTAGTGATGATTAGAATGAACAATTTAAACAAATATCGCAGCAACAGTGGAAATTGAAAATGGACTCAGATCAAAACGCTCCTGTTGAGAGGAACAAAAACTACTGTGCTCACATTAAGATGGCTTCCCTTTCTGTCTCTTGGTAGGTGTTGGGATGGGGAAAGAGAGCAAGAAAGAAAAAGTTAAATAAAGAGACAGATGGAGGAAGAGCTAAGAGAGAGGGAGGGAGAAGCCTGAAAGGGAGAAGGGAGGAGACGGAAAGAGATGTGCCGGGGTGTCTCAGGCAGAACTGGGCCACTGAGCACAACCCTGCAAGAACAGAGAGGAGGAGAAAAGAAAAGGCCGGCCTGGAAACAGGGGCCGAGATGGAGGCAAAGCGATACGTGACAGTAGAGGAGGAGGGAGAGGAGAAGCTCCCATGAAGTCATTTCTCTGATAGCGACGAGCAGTTGGACAAAGGAAGCCTTCAGCTAAAATATCAACTCAGTCAGTCTGGAAATTGTTTGTGAAGAGCCAGCTGACTGTCTGCTGATAACCGCACCACTGCGTTATGGTCCAGTTTCTGGCATTTACAGGCTCATTCTGGTGTTTTAGGAAATTATTCTTTACACTTATGTCAGTTTTGTTGTTTTGTAACTTTACGTTTCTTCATTAAAAATATATCAAATAACGGAGTCAAGCTTTCTATAAATGATCTCTAGAGTCAGTTAACAGTAAAATAAATTGTACCAGAGCAAATCATTCTGTTCAACTTCTGTTCAGCGATGCCATGACATGTTATGACATATATCTTTGACCAAAATGCCCAAGATACAGTATATAGCATCATAAATGTCAGCTTTGTCTCTAAACGCTCCTGATGAGTCAAAACTATCTGACTGCAGCGGTGGACAGACTTCAAAAGCTACAATATCCAACAAGACAAGAAAATTCTTCTAATTCACAGCTCTTGTCTGAACCTAAACCACTCTGAGCAATGGGGCATATTCTGAAGTTCGTTTGAACAGGAAATGAATGAAAATTGAATCAATCATCACGTTATCCATCCTTCAGACTCAGCTGCATATGTACACAAAGTGTTAAACACGTCCCTTGATATCTTCCTTTTTGGAGACATGACTCTTTCCTGCTTCTGGCTCTGGTGTCACACCCGTTTTCTGTCTGGCTGCTTGTGTATCCGTCTGTACGATGCACAATTTCTGCATCCCACTGTTTTCTGTCCCTGCGTCTGTCGTTTGTTGACACTTGTCATAGACTGCCCCTGAACATCCTGGTGTACTTAAGTTCACTCGCTTCCAGACCCACTTGGTTCATTTGTGCATTTGCTCAATCGTGCATCTGAGCGTCATTAATTCCCACATTTTGGGTGCAGGTGAATTGTCAGCTGCTCTGTGTTTTGCCGTTATTTTTAGCCCCAGTGATGTGTGGGTCATTGAGTTTTACAGACGTGCCACCTGGAGCCACAGTGGCAGGCAGATTGAAGTAGCTGGGAGTGTGAAAACGCCCAGACCATCATTCAGCAGGGTTGTTTGAGACTTAAAGTGACTGCTGGTGACACTGACGTCTCATAAGTGTGTGAGTAATGCAGGTGCACGGTTCTCTGACGTTAACCACATAGTTTTATTTACTCAGCATTGATTGCACATCTGTCTGTCCAGCGAAAACGGGTCCCTTCCCTGCTGCTCCCGCTCTGGTGTGTCTTCCGTGTCCCTCTATGTTATCTTTCTGCTCTGGCTAATGAGAACTTGGACATTTGTAAATGATCAAGTCACAGAACAAAAGACGCGCTTCCAGCTGTGTGTTTGTGTGCGTGTAGGTAACTGCTGCCGACTGTTGTTGGATGAACGTTAAAAACGAGAGAACAAGCTGTCCCTGGCTGCTGGCTAGCTCACCGCCTCCCACATGCAGTCTCACAACACGACTCTGGGATTTGCTTGACAATGCAGCATGCTGGGATGTGACGCGGGGTCTGACATTTTTGCCTCTCTGTCAGTGTTTCAAGGAACTTAACAAGTGAGCATGTGTGTCAGTGACATGTGTGCGTGGGCATTTTACTATGGGTTTCGCATGTGCCACCGTGTGATGGTTTCATTGTGAGCGAGGACAAGCCTGCGGTGAACACTCGCAGAGTGCAACGTTCACACTTTTCCAGACGGAAAGAAGGAAACATGGAGACGCTCTTGTTCAGGTGCCATAAGAGTGTCTGATATATTTGAGGCTATGCTAAGCGTCACCAAATGTGGAGCGATCGCCCACTGAGTGCAGAATGTTCTGTTTTATGACATAGAGACGGAGAGAGAGAATGAGTAAAAATACACCCAGCTCCTGGGAGACGGTCTCTATGGCAGCAATTACTATGGTGATGGCAAGGATGCACGTGAAGTGATGGCTGTGATGGGACCCCTGGGATTTCACCTACTTGAACTACTGCACGAGACACACACACACACACACACACACACACTTGAATGAAGAGCAAATGGAAGAGGGAGCCAAGGAGACACTTGAGGTGAAATTCAGGAGGATGCCACCGAGCTGGCTGCCTGCTCACAGGGTGGGAAGCGACTAAGTACTTTTTCCTCTACTACTTCAGGACGGTTTTCTTCAGTGGTTGACCTTTTACTTCTTCTCCAGCACGTTTCAGAGGACGTATCGCACTTGTTTGCCATCTGTTGTTACAATTAATTACACGATGCAAGACAAACGAAATTACAACTTTATTCATCCAGAACTAAAACAACTGAGAACTTATTTCTCTCCACTGATTATGACCATTTTCATGCCTCAGGCTCTTAACAGTGAAATTATTCTTTTCTATTCTACTATTATTGCATGAAGTACAACAAAATACAAAATAAAACGTATTCACAAATTTCGTGTTGAAATTAAACGAATGATCTCAGGGTCAAAAACTGAAACATCAATTTTCAGCTCAGTTTTTATTCATGTCTTGCTGTTTGGACACTTTGACCTATGGCTGGTGGAACCTACAGTAGAATCGAACCACTGACCCCATTGGTTGACGCATGCTGGTTCTACTGTAGCTGTGTGCGTAGGTGGCTGTACAGCATGTGTGTGTGTTGTGTGTGTGTGTGTGTGTGTGGGCGAGTGTGTGTTACAGTAACAGCCCTTACGCTTCTCACTACTCATACTGCATATCAGTTATTTTCCTCATTGTTCTCACGCTGTACAGAACAAAGCCTAATTATTTAACTCTGTGTGTGTGTGTGTGTGTGTGTGTGCGCGCGCACATGTAGTGGTGCTGCTGCAGAGTCAGTCTGCTCCGTCATGCTGTTTCCATAGCAGCAGCTAGAGCCAACACAGCCAACCACTCTCACTTCCTGGTTTCTCCTTATTGGTGCCTTATTGGTGTTCTGACACTCTTGCTGCTTTTGTGTCATATTTATCTATTACCTTTTTTTTTTGCTACTAGCTTCAAACCTCCAGGAGTCTGGACAGGAGAGGATACACTTCAGCGTCGTCCTACATTCGTGCATTCACACAGGTTCAATAGACACAGTACAAAGCTTTTCTCCTGTAACACACTGTATTACACTTATTGCTGTTGTTCCCTGACGATTTGCCTTGGAGGTGTCTATTTTATCAGGGTGACTGGCCACATGTCAGAATATCTCCGGTTTGCTGCTATCTGTCGTCTTCTCTGCTGTTGTAGGACGGGTAACATCTTTCTGCTCTAGAGCTGTTATTTTTAGTCTACTCTGTCTTTGCATATTTAAGTTGTTACATCAATAAAGTGTGAGGGCATCATCAAGCAGCCGCAGCATCAGTAGCTAATAAAAAGCAGATTGTTTAGCAGACTGTGTGCTCATATTTGTGCTTCTGTCTGTGCCAGATCATTAACCACCAGAGTTACTTTTCAGCGCTTTCCTATTGGGTCACTTTGGTCTTAAGATGCTCTGAAATCATTCCCAGTTACTTTGCCGTATGTCAGTTGGACAGAAATGCTGTAAATGAACCAAGGAGGAAAAAACATCAAGCAGAGCTTAAGGTTACGTGTATCTGAATCTGCACGTATAAGGTGGTGCTGATCATCAGTTTTGGTTAGTGTTGCTGCCGTATTTGAGACTTATTATGGGATTTCTGCTTGATAGAGGATGCAATAAGCTGATTCTCCCTGCTGAGTGAAGGGCCTCATATTTAACAGGAGTTGACTGCTGTGTTCCAGCGGCATCATGACAGACATACGTACATGTTCTGTGCCCATAATGCAGGTTTCCACTGCTTTGTTCAAGGATGTCACGACCTGTGAATGCTGCATTTTCCTCCGGGCCCAGGCACTGTTAACATTTCTAATGGGTGCAAGTAAGAAATCAGCACTTTTGCGTTTCCTCTAGCTTCACTCAGCAGCAACAAAAACATTTCGGATATGAGCTTTTTGATGGAATGTGTGGTAGCTTGAGAATCCACAGACAACACAAAGCAGATGGGGAACAGGTGTGACGCTGTCTCCAAACCCAAAGTCTGTCAGTCAGGTTTTTAATAAGTCTGATGTTAATTAACCAGCAATGGAGCAACCTGCCTGGTGTCACAGCTCCAGGTAAACACAGACTGATGTCGACTCATAACCAGCCGACATCTATCACACACAAACCCAGTCATCAGTAGCATTTGCTTTTTCATCTTGAACTAAATCACTGTAATGATAATCCTGATTAGACCTCAATAAACTCTTAACGCACGAATAACAAATTTATGATCTTGGATTATTTTATCATCCAGCTGTAAACATGTGGTCTCAGACGAGGACCAGCAGTGAGTGCATGACAGTGGCTGGGTTTTCCCATGCATTAGACAAACAGTAAATCCCGTCTCGCCCCATTACGTCTACTTTGAGCTATTGATTTTAGTGGTCCAGGATAAAAAGTCCTGGAGGATTGTCAGTGTCTTTATCAGACTTCACTGACCTTGCAGCAAACCAAGGCCGATAACGGCACATCCCACCGCCTAGAGCCCAGGTTCACGAGGTCTCGCTGTGCAGATGGACACGTGTGTTTAGAAACAGATAAAGCTTCAGGTCTTATCTCTCTGCACTTCCTCTCCCCTTCCCTTCCCCTGTCCTCCCTCTGACTCCTGTTTAACTCCTACACCACAATTAATTCCTCATCACTTCCTGTTATTCTCCTGCTCTGCTGCTCATCAACTGCATCGCTGCTGATTTGAACTCATATTCCAAACAGGAAATTAAGGCGGCAGTCGCGTAAATGAAATTTCCCTTTTTGTTTCATGTTGACGAGCTGCTGTTGTTTGTCAGTAGCAAACATTTGGGTTTGAGAAGACTGAGCTGAATGATAAATCCTGACTGGAGGACTTGTACCTATGGTTTGCTGGTTCGAGTCAGAGTCTGAGGTCCGTGTGTGTGACACTTTTAGGATTGGGTCAGCCCTGTGATCCATCTTCCTTGGCTTTTACAGCAAAAACAACTCAGCCATTTGAAGCTTTCAGACTAATTACGGTCCCTCTCCATTAAAGGATTTTTGCACAAACCCCCCCCAAAATGGTGGACAAAAAGAATTTGACTTGATTTGACTTCTGAAATCTTGTGTGAACCTCTGAGATTTATTTTTAAGCGCTTGCATGTTTGCGACCCTTTAGCGCCCAGAGATCAACGCACATGGAAATAATGTCATGAATGAAGTTGTCATCCTTCGTCTCTTCTTGTGTCCACAGTGCAGTGTCTGGAAATGACCACCAAGCGGAAGCTGATTGGCCGGCTGGTGCCGTGCCGTTGCTTCCGTGGCGAAGAGGAAGTGATCTCGGTGTTGGACTACTCCCACTGCAGTCTGCAGCAGGTCCCCAAGGAAATCTTCAGCTTTGAGAGAACTCTAGAGGAGCTCTACCTAGATGCCAACCAGATTGAGGAACTGCCCAAGGTAACGCGCTAACCACCTCCTACTTCAACCTTTAAGCAGATTTACATTCTTAGAAATGTCCAAGTCCAATTTCAAACGTTACCTGTGACCTTTTGAGCAGTTATTGAAGTCTGAGTCAAAATTGCTCAGCTAACACGATTTGTGTAAAATGTTAGAAGGCACTGAAAACCGCTTTAGAAAGGCCCTGTTTACGCCGAGCTGCTCACCTAAAACAGTTTAAGGCTCACGGTTGGGCTACATCATCAATTTTAATGAGTAAGTTTACTTTCATCCTTGATGTTGAAAATACACTTTTGGTGCATTTGTAGTATAAATGAAGACAAAGAAAATATATTATTGTGGTGTATTTGCACTTTTAACGTCACCTCCAGCTGTTCTGATGACTTTACACCCAGCGAGGTCAACAGATTTATTTTCTTTAATCCATCATCCAAATTAAAGTTCTGTCCTAAATTGATTTATGGCCAAATCTACATTTGTAATTTCAAAAGAGAAGTCAATGATGTAAAGATTAAAGGCATTGTGTAAAACGGGCAGGGACACCCATCCAGGATTTCAAGGTGAACTACAGGAGGTGTTAGTAGAGCCCTGTCTCCTCAAATTCAAATGCTGCCCTAGTTTAAATGACACCGATGCTCACTTGGATTTGTACGTAGAGTCGTTATGGATGGGGACAGCGTTGCAGAGCTGTGTAGGTGTCATTTCAAAAACTCTGCGCCGCCCTGACAGTGTGTATGTGTGTTAGTGCCAGCGCTGTGTGAAGGCTGTTGAGGTTGTCAGCGCGTTTGCCCTTAACGTGAGCGTGTTGGACAGCGGCGTGTGAGCAGTGATTACTTGTTTACGAGCAGTCGTCTGAACATTAACTGAACTGTGGCCTCAGAGCAGCACTGCCCATGTTTAACTCCTTGTGGCTCCGTGCTCCTCTGCTTTTGACGTTAAAAGCTAAAATGTTGGTCTCTTTTAATGGGCCGGTTAAAAATAATTAAAAATGATATGTTTAATGGCAGCAATAATGTTTCCTGTAATTATTACACGTCCAGCTAAGGTGACTTGGAAACTGTGCCTGTGGGCCTGAATGTGTGTGAGCATATGCTTGTTGTAATTATGAGACAAAATGAAGAATTACACATCACACAGGAGGGAAATGACTGGATGAAGCACGGTGCTTATATTTGTAGATGTGTAAATAACATTTGGCCTGGCGTGTTTACGCTGCAGTTAACCGAATGTAACACAGAGAATTCAAAGCGATCACCCACTGATTGTGAACTTTTCAGGCCTTCCTGTGTGTGTCCTGCAGCTGTGTGTGACTCCGAGTGTGACCCTTTCTCCTGCGTGTGCTGAGATGATTGTGGTTGTCAGTCAAGGGCAATTTGTAGTCGTCTTGAGCTGGTGGAAATTATAGGTTGAACACGTCTCAATAATTAATATGTTACCTTTTACATTTAGAGTGTGGTGCATCTATGCAAAATGATTCTTAGATTTGTTTAACGTTCAGTCCCGACATCAAAAAAGTATTAATAATGCCAGTACGGTTGCGGTTATTTCTAGGCTCGTACGCTCCCTTGTGGTTTTGCACCTTTCGAGTAAAGCCCTGTGTGACGTGGCCAGGGTTGTTAATGCTCCTCTGGTGTCCCTCATCCTTTAGCAACTCTTCAACTGCCAGGCTTTGAAGAAGCTGAGCATGCCCGATAACGACCTGTCCAACCTGCCCACCACCATCGCCAGCCTGGTTAACCTCAAGGAGCTGGACATCAGTAAAAATGGTTCGACCAAAACTTCCAAATACCCTGTGATTTGCAATGATGCTTGACAAAGACAGGCAGGATATTAAGGAGTAATTGTCACTACTGAAATATTTGGTGGTTTTGTATTTGTATTCTTTTGATTTATTAACACAGGTATTCAGGAGTTTCCAGACAATATAAAATGCTGTAAAGGCCTGTCTGTGGTGGAAGCCAGTGTCAACCCTATCACCAAGTAAGTCACTGACACATGCATACGATTTGTCCAATAATTGACTTTACCGAAAAAGCAGCACTAATACCTTTGATGTTATTTATTATTTCTGGTGAACAGCTTCTGAATAACAGCACTGGTTGTTTCATCTTAGACAGAAATGTCTCTGAAACCGTTTTAATTCACAAGTTTATTTATGGAACCGCCTTTTTGTCGTTTGATGCTTGTATCTCGCTGTTGGAACAGATTTTTCCTTGTAACAATCTGGTGTCAAGACACGATCGCTGTACTTGTTTGGGATTTGCTCCTGCACATGTGTTCATAGCAGCACAGAGGGTATAAATATCCCCGGGCTCCATACAAACACACATTCCTGCGTTCGTGTCTGGAGAAGGAATGACACAAATGTGCTGCTCTTAGCGTTCTGCTGTGTAGACACTGCTGATTTCCTCACGGAGGTGTAACATGTGTGCAACATGCGCAACTTTCTGTGCGTGTGTGAGCAGCAGATGAGTCATCTGCAGGCTAACAGCAGCTAACTGCTTCCTCAGGCGTTGTTGTTATGGGAACGTCGTCTGCGTTTCATTCCATATTTTCCTTGTTTCTTTTCCAGACTCCCAGATGGTTTCACGCAGCTCCTGAACCTCACCCAGCTCTTCTTAAACGATGCCTTCCTGGAGTACCTGCCGGCCAACTTCGGCAGGTAAATGGATGCATCGCATGTAATAATTAGCTTTTTGTCGCTCCTGTGCGTGTGTGTAAACATGCTGCTGTATCTGACAAGCTGTTTTTACAAAGCCTTCAGTGCCTCTTCTGTCTAATAAACATAATGATGCTTGATTAAAAAGGATGCTGTACTAATGACTTGAAAACATCTTGTTGCAATATATACTGTAACATCCTGTTACAGTATATATTGCAACATAAAAAGTGCAGTGCATGAGTGAAGAGAACACTTTAGTGCAAGGCGAACAATTAATTAAATGCCGCCTACAAACATTTGTTGCATTTCATCAGGACAACTGATACTGTAAATTTCTGTGCCTTCTGTATTTCAGACTTTCCAAACTACGGATCCTGGAGCTCAGAGAGAACCACCTGAAGACCATGCCAAAGTAAGAGAAACCGACGTGTGTCTCCATGTGATGGGGATAATAAATGTGTTAGAAAGGACTATACTGTAGTTTGAAATCTAATTTCTGCACCACACACACAAACACATGCAGAAGCTACACGATATTACCAAATGTCTCCCAGGAGTGCACATTGAAACTATATTTATCCATAGCAGGTGTTGCTGCGTATTGATGAATCCTAAACATTTCCTGTTTGTTATCTCATCAGTGAAGTTATTGCTATGCACCTAAAAATTAACTTTGGTTTCAGTTACAGTTGATTGTCCAAAATAATCATACAGCTGGCCAAACTCGAACATACCCACCCAGTAACCCCCACACGCTCTCCTGATGGAAGGAGAATAGTTGAGTGGCACACGCTCCTCCCATCAGCTCAAAGCACTTAAACAGAAGAAAGCTCCAGCAGAACTGGATGCGCGGCCATGTGCCTCGACCGGTTGTTGTGATTAATGTCATTTAAAACCAAGTTGTAATCAGTGTTCTCTCTCGTCTCAGGTCCATCCACAGACTGACGCAGTTGGAAAGGCTGG
Organism: Macropodus opercularis; assembly: GCA_030770545.1. Lineage (NCBI taxonomy): Eukaryota > Metazoa > Chordata > Actinopteri > Anabantiformes > Osphronemidae > Macropodus > Macropodus opercularis. The sequence goes on from CM061092.1 coordinate 8,853,402, forward strand.
ATTTAGGTAGCAATGAATTCACTGAACTGGTGAGACTGAATAACTCCAACAGCATGCATGGGTCATATATAATTAATCAGGGTGAATACATGTTGTTAATTTTAATTTAGCTTTTGAATGAACTCTAATGTGTGCACTCAGAACTAATTTATCTGTTGAGATGTAGGCAGTGAATGTAGGCATGAGTGAGGCGAGAGTCAGAGACACAGATGCCGTGTCCCATTTCAGGGGCCACCTCCTTCAAAGTTTACGTCTTAAGACCCAACACAGCATATGGCGAATCCTCTGTAGATCGTCTCATTTAGGGATGGAGCACAGTTCAGCTGGACCCTGAAACGGAGCACAGCAACATGCTGGAGGAGGACAGAGCGTGAGGTTCAGACAGGAAGTCGACTTTGACAAGAGTAGGTTGGCTGTGTGTTCTGCTTCCTGCCAAGAGAGAGTAGGCACATAGGGAGCGATTGCCAACAGCTTCTTCATAATGTTTTTTATCCTTCCAAAGCTTTGGGTTATAGATGCACCAAAGATCTCATTTTTTGGCTCCATGTTTGATTCATTCAGTGATTGCAACTGCATTTTTATTTTTCAAATCTGTTGGTGAAGTGTGTGTTTTGATCTGTTTGCATGACATAGCCAGAGGCGTTGGAGCAGATCCACAACTTAAAGGAGCTGTGGCTGGATAACAACTCTCTACAGTCTATACCAGGGGTAAGATAAGACGTCTGACATGTTTGATGGCTTGATCATCTGTCCTTCCCCTGTCATGCAAATGTTCCTGCCTCTCCTCACCTTCCTGCCTGCAGTCGATAGGGAAACTTCGTCAGTTGCGATACCTGGACTTGGCAAAGAATCGTATTGAGATGCTGGACACAGACATTTCAGGCTGTGAGGCCTTAGAAGACCTGTTGCTGTCCTCCAACATGCTGCAGCGCCTCCCTGACTCTATAGGTATGAAGTTTGGATTGCAGTAGTTTCAGGTGTCATTGAGAAGCTACATACATGTAGCATGTTTGATGTGATCATGTGTGCATTTGCATGTGGTATAGGAATGTTGAAGAAGCTGACCACTCTGAAGGTAGATGACAACCAGCTGAACTCACTGCCTAACACCATTGGGAGGTAGGAAACCGACACACTTTGGTCAGTTTTGATTATCTCAGCAGGTGATTGTTTATTTCTGGTAGGTTGTTGTTGTTTTCTTTGTTTATTACTGTTAGTTGCTATGTTGTAATGCTGGCTGATTATTGGGGGGGGGTTTGTGTGTTGTGTTTGCTGCGTTGCTGTGGCATTAGTGCGAAGCCCAAGCAAGGGTGAGTAACATTAGCCTCCTGGACCCAGGGGTGCGTTCAGAGACAGCCAGATGTTCAGCAGTGTTGCAGATGCAAACGTAGAGTCTGTTTGAGGAGCCTTATGAATTTATGCATATTATATTTCTGCTCCTGTTCAAACATTTAAATATTTGGATATAATATTTAACCAAAATCAACTAGAAATGTACTGGACCAGCTCTGCTAAAAGCTACAGGGCTTAGACAGAAATGATTGCATGTAAAATGATTACAGTAATATGATTACTATGATTCTTATTATAATCCATCACAGTCCAGATTTAATCGTAGGAATCTGATTAGCTGCTTTTGAAAAATGATGAGCATTAGTTGAAATGAGCATAAATTTGAGTAATCAGTCTTTTCTCTGTGTGTGGCCTTCAGATTGCTAATAAAAATGAAATTAAAAAAAGAATTTAAAAAATTCTGGAAAAAACACAAAACTACAAAAAGCTCACACCTGAAATATCTGTGTTAAAACTGTGATGGATTCAACTTTCAAATGACTCAACCTATTTTTATCTGAGCACTGCAGAAACATTTAGTCTTCCTGAACAAGTCCCAGGTTTTAGTTTAGCTCAATAAGTAGTACTGTAGATCAATGTCTCCCTCTCTGATAAGAATATCCTCCCTTACCCCTCTGTTGTTTTAAAATGAATGTTCTTTCATCTCTGTCTCCGTAGGACAGATCTGTAAAATTATGTTAGTTACTCATGGTAGTTATTTATGTAAGTAAATATATGTAACTTGACTTACTGACTTAATGTCAAAACTCTTTATAGCTGATCACTGTAACGATTAAAAGGCCACGTCACAGACACATAGATATTTTTACTTGCTTTCTAGTTTTCTGACAAAGTCAGGGAGTCACCAGAAAAGTCCTCGACGGCTATGGTGGCTTGAGTGGACGCAGGTTTGCAAGCCTGTCACGTAAACTGCATTTAGCTCATCCAACTCAATCAAGAGGACAGAGTTACAGAGTTTACGTAGCACCTGATGAAAACTCACAGGCGTGTGTATGCCTCACACAGGAAGAGGAAAACTCGCACCTTTTAAATGACTAATCGCTGCGCTGTCAGCTGCTGCAACGCCGTTGAATGCAGGATTATGGAGGCAGTGGGCTCATGGCAGCCAAGTAATATAAGGACAACTTCTTCCTCTCCTCTCAGACCTTATGGTGGACCAGATGGCCCGGTCCACTGGGAATAATAACAGTGGACTAATGCAATGTTCACAGTGACAGTATATTAATGTAGAATTGGTGTGTCATTAACATTAGCCTGCTGTTAGCGTGATGACGGCAGTCAAGGCAGAGGGGGTCAGCGTGTCCTGTAGGGGGCCATGGATGCGTCTGTGACTCTTGCTGGAGTGGAGAAGTTAAGAGCCAGCTTGAAGGAGTTGGGAAAATGAGGGCGGCTGGTCATCAAATCCAAACAAATTCTGACTGAGTCGTTAATTAGTTTGTTTTCATTGACTGACTCACAAAATGATGAACTACTCTCAACACACTCTCCTTCAAATTTGTTGCCTTGTTATAAATCAGACGTGATTGTGCATTTTTATTTTTGCCAACAAATCCTATGAAAAGATCGACCACGTGTCCATTCCTCAGTTAAAAAAAGCTGCAGGTTTTGCTAAAGCAGCTGGGAGTAGTGGCTTCTGCTGCCTTCCTTGGGGACTATTTTCAGCTGCAGATAAATGCATGTTTTGTGCGCTAATGAGCATTTTACTGGAGCAAGATGGTAAAAACAAAGTGTCACACGGTGCAGCCGCTCATCAGTGTGTTTCCACGACAGAGGACACAGACCTTCGGTCCATTCACAGGCTTTGTTGACAGGCGATAAAACAACAAGTGTCACCCTCATCCTGTGTAGTTACTGTATGTAAATTAACAGCAGGGAACGATTTACTTCATGCTGTTTTCTCTTTATGTCTTCCTTTCTGTGTCTGTTCCCATCACCCAGTCTGTCTTTGTTGGAGGAGTTGGACTGTAGCTGTAATGAGTTGGAGTCTTTGCCTCCCACCGTTGGCTACCTGCATAGCCTGAGGACCTTCGCAGCCGACGAGAACTTCCTCACAGAGCTACCCCGCGAGGTAGAAAAGAAAGTGAATTTCCAACCACTCTGGTTTGTTGCTTTTTATGATATTAAAAAGCATCAACGTGATGTGATTCCTTTCAGATCGGAAACTGTAAGAACGTGACGGTGATGTCACTGCGCTCCAACAAACTGGAGTTCCTTCCTGACGAGATCGGACAGATGACCAAACTGCGAGTCCTTAACCTGAGCGACAACAGGTACAAACGCGCACATGCACATGCAGACGTTGCTTTCCTCAATGGCTCTGTTGGTTGCTCTCTCGGCCTGCAGTTGCCATGGAAATGGGTGAGTGTGTTGCCATGGTTATGCTGTCTGCAGGCTGTACAGTGCGTGGGCAAGAGAAACATCTCTCTCCTCTCTCACTCCTCCGTCTCAGGTTAAAGAATCTACCATTTACCTTTACTAAGCTGAAGGACCTGGCAGCTTTGTGGCTTTCTGACAATCAGGTATCGCTCTCTCTCTCTCTCTACTGGGCTGTACAATATATAACATTTTTATATGTGCTGCAATATCAACATATTCCTTATTTTCAGTTGAGTTTTCCCCCATCATACGTGGAGTGGATAGATGCATTTAAGACAGTGTAAACATTCAACTAAATTAAGCATGTGTCAGCCATCTCATCATTTTTGTGAACTAAACTGTTTCGCTCAAAGTTGCTAAAATATTTGACATGATGTTTAAAGTTTAATCAGAGAAGTGAATGAACTGACGAAGAGAGCTCATTTAAAATTCAAATGCAATTTGTAAAATAGCAGGTCAGATATGGATTAACATTTCAAATTGTCAGTTACATATTCACATCCTTCATCAAAGTTCAACTCAGAATTTGTTACTTTTTTAACACCTTGACGTTTTTGATTAAAGTGAAAGTGAAATGATCATGAATAATACACTACATTACAAAGTAATGTTCTATTTCTATCAAACTACTCTTTCAGTTTCTATGTTCCATTTTAAAGAAACATTTTAACACAACCCTGTAATTGAAATCCCTTGTTGACAAAGTTAATAATAAGCAAATTACCTAAATCAAACAGAAAAATATTTCTACATCCACGCATCCAGGACAAACAAACTAACACTTTGATTTATTAACTGGATCAACCTTGAACGGGTAGCTGCACATCAGACTTCCATGTAATGCATCCTGATTTGACACGGCAGCAGATGTTACCTGCTTCAGTGGCTCCTTTAAGCCTGTAGCTGTTGCTCTGGGCCTACTTTTATACCTCATTGAGCATTAGGTGCTGTGGCTTTAGAGCCGTCTTAGTGAGGCACCCACTTGTAGGAAAAGCAGCCACAGTGCTCAATTACCTCCGTTTATAGTCCACTTGTGCTGCCCCAAGTGTCAAACGTGCTGGTTGTGGCTTCTTAACAGTCAGCCGGTGTCGTTTTTTTTCTTCTTTCATTCTTCGTTTTGTTCAGATAAATACCTGAAGCTATTTAAAGAAATGATAAATGACAATAATTAGTTGTTATGAACGCATTCATGTTTTTTACGTAGCTTTAACTTGTGCATTTTTCCAACCTGCACTGTGAATGTTTAAATGATTTATTCGCTGTGGTCAAATAGGTGCAGGATTCACTTGTTGATTAATGATGAAATGACAAACAGGAGCTCCATGAGAATACTAAACGTGTTTGTTTGTTCGTTTGCAGTCCAAGGCCCTGATTCCACTGCAGACAGAAGCCCACCCAGAAACCAAACAGAAAGTTTTGACCAACTACATGTTTCCTCAGCAGCCGCGACATGATGAGGGTACGAACTGCGCGTGTGTGAATGTCAGGCTTCTGCTTCTGTCATGCAGGATATAAACAGACAGAAGTGTCAGACATGTGTGTTCCTGTGCTTTATGTTTTCGCCTGCATCTTTGTGTGTGTGCAGATTATCAGTCAGACAGCGACAGCTTTAATCCCACTCTGTGGGAGGAGCAGAGGCAGCAGAGGATGACTGTGGCCTTCGACTTTGAGGACAAGAAAGAAGAAGAGGACAACTCTGGGAAGGTCAAGGTCAGCTTTATATTATCCATCATTTTGTCTATGTCTTCTTATGGTTTATCTGCATAACTTCACATTTATCTTTTGAATCATTGTAAATATTGAAATGTACAGATGCAACCTGCAGTTGCCATCATTATTTATTACCCTGTAGGTGGAAATAAATTTGAAGCGATACCCAACCCCCTACCCTGAGGACCTGAAGAACATGGTCAAGTCAGTGCAAAGCCTTGTGGGTAAAAGCGTTCATGGCGGACATGGACACCAGCACCAGCTGAGCACAGGCACTGCCACTTCAGCAGGAACCAACATGGAACACACACACCTCAGCAAAGAACCGTACGAACCACCCTGGCCCCTTCCTCCAAAAGAGGTACAATGAACAGCGCAAGTGTTAGGGAACCGTGTGGCTCTGGATTAAGGCTCCAGGGGCCCAGTTGGGGGGCAAAGTAGTGACTGGTTTCCATGTAGAGGTGCCCATTTGATGGAAATACCAAAACATGACGCAAAACTGTCTTTATTCATAGGTGACAGACAGAGAGATGCAGGACTTCTCTCAGAGTCAGCTAATGGATCAGGGATCAATGCATAACTCTGGCATCGACATTCCCAAGAGGAAGGACAAAGAGGATCTGACAGAGAGCTCTGAGGTCTGTCACGCAGTGCACTGCACACACACATACAATAAAAACATTGTTGTGTACGTACTGTAGGTCAAAATGTTGCGACACAGCTTTCTGTAGTTATCAGGGTAATAAATACGGGCTGTATCACTTAAATGTAGCCAAGATCTCAAGTCAGAGTCAATTTAAAGAATTAATAAAATAAAAAAACATTGGCATATCAGAATCATTAGCTTCAACTACGTTTGATGTTTTTCGGTCGTCTCTGCTTAGGATTCGATGGGCGGCTCCCCCAACGACATCCGCATCTCTGACATGAGACCCACCCTGGTGGAGCCACCAATGTACAAACCAAAGGTGGTGCTGCTCGGCAAGGACAAGAAAGGTATTTCATTAAACACGTGCGACTACACAGAAATACAGGGAAGGTTGTACACGCACTCGCCAGTGCACACATCACGCACCGCAGTAATTAAAGTGGTCTACGTGCTGTGGGCCATGTTGTAATTCAGTCCATTAGTTAGTCATGGTGGCAAGCAAATTATTTCAGCACATAGCACAGAACAGTAGGGAGTAGGGAATTTTCATGTGTGCAGCTTTATGTTTAAGCTTTTTTTCTTATGTTGAAACAAATATCAAAGTTGTGGTGAGAACACGCTTTAGTTTTTCAAAAATGCATTTTTACTTTTAATCTCAACAACTGAGCGTAAATAGTTTGTTATCTGTGTCCAATGGCAAACTGTTGCTCTGTGTGTAATCTACTACAGTGTGTCCTTCTGGGAACACGCTGTAGAATTAAAACTAAACAGCTTGTCCGTGGTTAGTAATAAAGGGTTCACTGGTTTGATATTAGTGATATTCAGCTGACAGACACAGTGCAACATAACAAAACCCAGATTTTGTGCAGGTGTTGCTTTCTTTCCAGGCCATTTCTAAAGGAGGCTCTTGGTTTGAGTTGGACAAGTGGTTCAAGAACTGTAAAATTCCTAACCAGGCTGTGTATTGCATCACAGTGGACTCTGGGTTTTCTGAACGTGGGCTGAACCGAGTTGTCTGTCTCTTTGCGTCCAGAGTCTACAGATGAGGAGGTGGATAAACTCCACTGTATGAACCACAGCGGCTCCTCTGCCACCTACTCCGACTACTCCCCATCACAGGGCTCCTCGGGCTCATCTAACCCGCCAGCCAACACACACCCACACGTTCTCTCTCATTCACACCCACACGCTCCTGCTCTACCAGCTCCCACCAAGGACCAGGTGCCTCAGTCACATTGGACCAATAGGTACACACACACCTGGTTGATGTCTGGTTTCATCTGGACCATCCATCACCTAACTTATATTTCATCTTCTCCACACATCATCCATCTATCCAGTTGCTCTATGCGTGCTCTTCTGTATCCATCTTCCAGTGTCTGAAACTCATCACGGTGCTGCAGATAATACATTCAAGATTCAATGTTAGCTGCTTTCCGTTTACAAATTACTCATCCTTCTTCTGTAATGAAAAATTGGTAGCATTATGACAGTTACCATCTGTCCGTCTACCGTCCGTCCATCCATCCATCCATCCATCCATCCATCCATCCCCTGCTTTTTTCAATGATAGTGGTGCTGATTTCAATGGGTTTTGGCCATTGATATACTTACTGGATTCCAAACCATCTCAGACATCTATTACTTTACTTTTTTATTTTATTTTCATTTTCACACTGTCACACTGATTTCACACATTAACACTGATTTGATCCAGGCTGGACAAGAATCAGTTCTTTGTTCTCCCTGTCATATAGTTTCTACTTATTAGGAGACCTGAAGGCTGAAAAGTTGGTTTGTTATTTTTATACAGTATATTTCGAGAGCCCTGAGGTGAGGAACTGTAGCGATTACAATCTGCAGCTCCCTTTCACCGTATACATGTTATATTTGCAAACACAGAGCCAGCGACTGTGAGGGCGGTTGAAGGAGTTTATCATTTTCTGTTAAAGACAGAAAAGAAGATTTCTGATTAAATACTATAAATAATAGATAATAATGTTGAATTGCATCTTTAGAAAAGTAATTTTCTTCTTTTGTGATTTTCTCAAAATGATCATTGTTTAATTGTGTGTATCTGTAGATTGGCCCAGTCCTTCCCTAAGCCCATTGATTCCAAGCCCCTGCTATCTCAGAGAGAAACCCCTCCATCGGGAACTCTGCAGCAGCGTGGAGATCGACGCCCACTAAGTGAGCCGTTTGATTGGTCTGAGGTGCCTCACTATGACAACACGGGTTTTGATGCTGAGGAGTCTCCTCTGGATCCTCCATCTACTACAAGTCAAGGAAATCCTCCTCTGGGGTCGAAACCTCGCAGCCAATCAACACATGGGCGCCGCCCCCTCCTTAGGCAAGAGAGAATTGTAGGAATTCCTCTGGAGCTGGACACGCAGACGCTTCCGTTCCACAATAATCAACGATCCACCCCAGACAATGACCCACAGTCCAATGCACCGCCACAGAATCCTTGGCAGAATTGGACCCGGACTCCTAGTCCGCTGGAGGACAGAACCGCTTTTCCCTCCAAGCTGGACCTCACACCCACATCTAGTCCCAACCCTGATCGCAAAGACTTGGACCCAAGGTGATTGACAGCTCTGACCTACACAGGCAAAAGTCCCAAACATTCACAGCATTTCATTCTATTCATACCATTCCTTAAAATTTGACCATCTCCTGAATTCATGATTATATGTTTACATCAAACCATAACATCTAACACGTGTGCGTTTTCAAAAACAGATCACTTGGACACCAATTACCAGTATTTAACTCGGTTATCACACATTGTCCTTGTTTGTGCTCCATTTAAAGCCATTTGCTATTTTTTGTTCTCAGGCTAGAACAAGGGGCAGGTCCTTTGCCTGGCAGCTGGACTTACCATGACAGTCAAGGGGAGCAGAATAGGAAGGACCAACTGAGTGTCAGTGGGGGCAACAAGGTCACGGTGGTGATGAGTAAAAGCTCAGATCGTCTGTCCCCAATGATGAAGGAGACAAGGTCCAAGTTTAAGAAGTCCCAGAGCATTGATGAGATAGACATTGGCTCCTACAAGGTCTATAGGTAGGGCTTCTTTAATGATCTTTTTTCTTTGAAGGTAAAGTGTTACAATAGTTGCAGCCGTTGAAGCTGATTTTGTTTCCTCTGCGCCTTCTCTTCAGTATTCCCATGGACAGCTACAGCTCATCCATTGAGCAGCAGACCAGCTTGGACCGCCCAGAGGTGCCTGGTTCCATGGAGCAGACCAACATGTCCCGGTCACAGTCTGCCCCCATGTTAGATGATGAGCTGGGGTTCCCAGGACATGGAGGCAGCAACCAGTCAGGACAAAACCAAAAACCTGCCATCCCACAGAAAGCCTACCACTTTGACCAGAACTACAATCCCCAGGTTACCAGCTCCAGACTTATTGCAGGGATTTGAGTTGTAGTATAGCCACTGATACATTTGCAATATTTTTTAATTCGATGATTGAGTACGTGTGCGTGTATTAGAGAGTTTTGTTGATTTTGTAGTTGCTCATAAAGCAACAATATGATGTTAAAAAACTATTGTTGCTGAAGGTTTAGTGGACTAACTGGCAACTCAATGTTACGAAATCAGGTGACCATGGATCGTCGGGTTCCCCCACCCTTCCCCAACACACCAGATTATGTCAACCACTCATCAAAGGCCTTGGAGTACCTCAATCAAACTGGGAAAACATTACCTAAGGAGTTGGTGAGCCCTCGGTATCGTGCATATCCACCTCTAGAGATGTTTTCTTTCCCCCAGTCACCGATTAGTCAGGATGGTCCACCAAACCAGCAGCAGCAGCCGATCCCAACACAAAGGTCCAGACCAGGGTTTTTGAGGAGAGCAGACTCCCTGGTGAGCTCCACAGAGTTGGCTTTGTTTCGCAGAGTCCATGAAGCTCAGCAGGAGGCGCTACAGGAAGCTCAGTACCGACAGGTAGGGGCTACTTAATGTACTGTACAGTATGCTGTCTGCCAGGCTACGATTATCTGTGTATGCAAAAAACATTTATCAATGTTTTGACGACAACAAGCATTTTATAACTGATTATTGACAAAATGCTTAAAAATTTGCAGTACTATAGTTTTTTGTTAAATATGCCGTGTGTGAGACTTACTGACATCTAGGGGTGAAGCTGCAGATTACACCGATATGAGTAGTGTTTTAAGAAACAGTGACCTTTTCTCGTCTACCTACCTAATGTTGATGGTTACGTAACCAATATTATTACAATTTCTGATATCTGATCCCCTGAATTTGCTTTAATGATGAATCTGTATAAAACAAACAATAAAAATGTCTCTGCGAATGTGAAAACACTGCCCTCTCCCTCTCAGGCGGACCCCCCTCTTTACAGTCGGGCTCTTGCCTACTCCACCCCCATGGAGCATTCTGCTCTCAGCAACATGGCCGACAGCCAGAGCCAGATGCTGCACAACAAGAGAAACGGACGCTACGAGGATGACTATCCCACCTACCAGGAACAGAAGAAACCCATGATTGGTTATCCAACCAAGAGTCTGACACAGCGCCGCCCCCTGTCTGCCAGGAGCTACAGTACTGAGACGTATGGTGCATCTCAGGTAGATGCCTGCTACATACCTGCTGCTGTAAGATATACAACTTGCACGAATCTTATTGCATGTATCTAGTCACTTTTTTTCCCTCTTTTCCATCAGTTCATCATCATCCATGAATTAAAGGCAAACGAAAACTCCTTCAGGATGTTCTGGGTTTGGCCCAAGTCAGACGTTCCTAAAATAGTAACGGGGGGAGGCCACCAGCATACTGATGCATGCGCAAAGTACCGAATCTGAAGGAGCAGGGTACAGGAATGACGCTAGCAGCTAGGAAATTAAATGTGATCACTTCAGTACAACTACAATCGGTGTTAATCTGGCAGTCGTTAAAGTACAAGATCGAAAGTGAAGGTTGGAAAGAGCGTAGGTTTAGCTCTGATGTATCTTCTTCATGATAACTGACGGTAGTGTAGTGGTAGTGCATTTGTGCCTACCTGGCGGGTGTTCTCATATTCCATTTACCGCTTGTCCCCAGGCTCGACCAGTGTCAGCTCGTCCAACCATGGCTGCCCTGTTAGAGAAGATGCCCCCAGACTACACCCTGGCAACCTGCCCCGAGAAATCACCCGATGACACCATCAAAGTAAGACCTGTCATACCACAGAAACCCGAAGACATCACCTCCAAGATGCCTGCCGATTGGAGGCAACAACTACTCAGGCACATAGAGGCCAAACGGTTGGACAGGGTACGTCAAAGCAAAGCAGACACAAGAGGAGGGAGATGCACTCACACTCACACCCACACTGAAAGCACTGGGAAGCCCTTCCTGTATGGATCAGTGTAAGTCTGTGTTGTAAGATCGAGCAGATTGGTGTCCAGCTGCATGTGTCCGCTCAGCACTGTCGCTCTGTCAGCCTGACCTCATGCACACTCACTACTGTGGATATGTGCTGAGGGAATCGCATGTCCTGAAATACAGTGCAGAGAAACCTGGACCGCGTGTCAGTCGGGAGAAGATGAAAACGTCAGCACCACTCACATATCTGTTTGCTACACACGAATCTGTAGACAAGCAAGCCAGCAGCGTTTTTAAATGTATTTGCATAAATAATGAGAAAACCTACATGTTAGTCCACTAGTATCTTGAATGACCCAAAGTTTTGTTGTTTGTGTGCTGACCGATCACTAGCTAACATGCCTCTGTGCTTTCAGCAACTCAGCACTGTTGTTGTTGTTGTTGTTACTGTTCTTGTTTTATCAGTGTTATTGTTTATTTGTCTGTGGAGTTCACAGTGTGTTGTCACCACGCTGCAGCCCGCTGTGTTGGCTCCGCCCCACCCCTCCACGCTACATTCACCCATGTCATGTGATGTTGTCTTCTCCAATCAGAGTGGTGTCCTAAAGCACAACACGCTCACGCTGGGCATGCTCTGTCAGGGCGGGGGTCACGGCCAGGGGCGCAGCAGCACTTTGAACTTTAATCTTTACAATAACACTAAGCATGAGCCCCCTGCTGGCCGCTGGCTGCCACTACCTCCTCCTCCGTCTGCTAATGCTGTGAGTATCCATATGAAATCAATAAAGCCCTAGTGTTGCTATTTATACTGCACACAGAATTATTTCTAGGGAATAGCTGCCATTATTGCAGTTATAATTTAGATTACTGTTAAATACATTATATCCTGTCCACCTGGCTGCCTTGATCGTCATTAATCATGTGGGACCAGTCAAGTGTAGCATCCAGAGAACAAATTCAGGTTTAGACGGACCTGGAAGAAACCTTCAAAGTTTCAATATCACCACAGTTTAAAGCAGCTGATGAAAACCTTTGCATCGTAAACGTCTGTTTTATGTCAGTCTACAGACATATGTATCTTTGTTGTGTGACACATGGAGCTGCTGGGCTTTGCATGTCTGCACCACATGTAATCATTTCAGCACCTACTGTGAAGCTTGATTATTTATTAGAATATCAGTCTATCGGTTTTTCTTATTAGTCTACAAGCTTTCATTTAAATGCAAATAAAAACGGTCTCAGATTTGAACTGTGAAATGTTTAACAGTGGGTGAGAAGGTGTTAAAAAGTTATTTTTATTAGCTTTGTGTTCTTCTCGTATAAGCATTTGACTGAAACCCATTATGTGAAGCAGAACTTGATTCCGTTGTTGGGTGGTTTGGTCAGCCTCAGTCAAGTTTGATCAGCTCTCCGATCTCATCCACACACCCCTTAGATTTACCCACTGAGCTTTGATATTCTTGTTTTATAGTATTATTTGTTTGCTTGCAGTTCATTCAGTTTGAAACCAATATGCCCATGTTACCCTGTGCCCTGGTTCTTAAGTCATGCTTTTTCAAAATGCTGCATTGGTCAGGTCATGTGGAAGTGTATATAACTGGTCATGGATTTTGGGCTCCAGCACTTTCCCGCCACCTCGCTCAGGTTTTCTTCCAATGACTTTTAGTGGTCGCGCTGGTCCGTTTAGAGCAGTGTTTTTGCTGACCCTCAGGAAGACTTCAGTAAACTGGCCAATCGGATCACAGATCGCATGGGCTTAAAGATGCAGAAGCTCGGACAAACCTCATCAGAGGAACTGTTGCATTCTTAAAATCTTGTATTAACTTACACCCATCTAAAATGTAGACAGGAAAAGGCTGACACTTGTTTTTTTTAGTAATGGGACTTCTTTATTAATGGTAGTTGTCTCTCTCTGTCTCTACCTCTTAGACCCCTTCTCAGCAGGGTGGCATGTTGGATAATGACCAGGAAGGGGTACCTGGAAGTAACCAGTGGGTTCCCTACTCTCTTGGCCGGAGGGACGTCCCACCTGATAACCTCATGAAGAAGGTAAGAGTTGTAGTCAATTTTGTGAACATTTTCATTATTGTTTTACATTGTTCCATGCAACTGTTTTACATAAGTTGTCTAATAAGGATGTAATTGTATTAAACAAACTGCAACTGACTGCAGAAAACACCATTTTGGCTCTATTTGCAAGGGATGTGTAAACAGTCAAGTCAAGCGTGAGCATGTTTTAGTGCCGTGATTCTGACTCCGTCCACAGAGCGCCCACTCCCACAACCCTTCCCATCAGTCACACAACACCATGATTGTCACTTCGTCTTCCTCCTCCTCGGCCACTACGCCTCATCGTGTGGTTGGGCAGCAGGGCTACGATGGGATGATAACCAAAGGCATTCAGTACCAACCAGGAATGCCTCTGTCAGTGGTTCCTTCTGGAGGACCGGGGCAATATCAAGGCAACATGTCTCAAGGTGAGGAAGAAGAAAACCGGCAGAATTTTTTTCCAGGAGTTCTTATTTTTTAGTGTTACCACTCTCTCTCTTTCACTCATCCAGGCCTTCCCAATCCCGGTCAGGTTTATCCCATGGCCCTGTCCTCTTCTGGGAACCAGCCCCAGTACAACCCTCACACCTCCCACAGTTCCCATCAGCCCTCCCTTCCTGCCACTAACCCCCAGTACCACGGCAACCAGGGCATGATCCATAGCAACCAGGTTGTCATGACCACCCACACGAACCCGCGGCCTCAAAGCGCTCGCTGCCTGTTGCAGACCAAAGGCCAGAAGAGCACGGACGGTTTCCAGGAACAGGTATCAGTGTGTCTGCAAACCATATCCCACGCTATCTGGAGGTCTGTTTGAAACTGGGATGTGCTCAAATAACAGCTAAATGCGCTACTGTTGCAGTAATATTTTAGCATTTACTTTTAGATGAAGGTCAAAAGGCATTCAGCTACAGGGATGAGCTGTGAGTTAGCCACTACATGCGAGTGTAATTTTAGCCCAGTAACAGCAACAGGTTGTGAAGAAGCTGGTCCAGAAAAAGACACGGAGGAGTAGTTCTAAATCTGAGATACTTCACAGATGGAGATAACTGCACCGGTCTTGGTAGGAACATGAAGTCATTAGCACGAGGCAGATCAGCTGATATTCCAGAGTTTGTTTTTACCTTCCTAGTATAGGATGCCAGAATTAAAACAACTGAAACAAAGATACTTGCAGCTTAATTGCTCTTGCCAGAGAACGGCCGACCGCCATCACCGCGGCCAGAACATGTCACACATCACCCACCGCACATGCTGTGTATTCCCTCTCATGTTTGTATTTCACTTTGAGATGCTCTTCTTTCTTTTTCTGTTTCTTTTCCTCTGCCTCGCTCTGTAGCTGTGTGTGAGGATAGAGAAGAACCCTGGTCTTGGTTTCAGTATCTCTGGTGGCATCAGCGGCCAGGGGAACCCCTTCAAACCCTCTGACATGGTACGACCCGACCCAGCCTGCCAGCTAATCACCGCCTCTCCGACTTTACCTCAGCGTTGCCATGGAAACTGCTGCTTGTTGCCGCAGTGTTTCATCTGTCTGTTTGTGTGTCTGTCTGTGGGGCGGCAGTTGACTTGGTTAACTCCGAGCCGCTGTGAGTCTGTGATTTTGTTTTAACATTTCAACGGAGCGATAAAGACGTCGTCCAAAGGCGGATGTGCATCGTTTATTGCACTCACAGCTAAACTTCAGGTCAGAACAGACCTAGAGCCAAAATTTCACTGACGCCTTTTGAGTTATGAACTTGCATCAACAGACTTCAATGTTTAAATATGTTGATGATGACTTGTGCCCACGTGCATTCACTAGGTGCTATCAACTGTCTGAAACGGCCTTTTGTCACTCCTGCTCCTTGGTTTGACTGATTCTGTCGGTGTGTGCCTGTACCCAGGGCCTGTTGGGGCTGCAGATCCCCCAGGCCTGCTGCACATGGCAGTCTGTCCTAGAAACACGCTGCTATAGACAGACTAAAAGAGCGAGGCTGCTTGCAGAGCTCTCACTGCTATTTTAGGCAGGCTCCTTAGTTCTGGGACACCGTGGGTGATTTTAGATGTTCCACACTTTGATCTAAGGAAGGGAAGGATGACAGATTTTACTTACTGTTATTCGGATGTTGAGTAACTGACGAGACAGCTGGTCTAAAAATAGAAAGTCTACAAGAGGAGTTCTTTAAACCTTCAGCCTCTGAACATCCCGTGTGATGAATGGAATTAATTCAAGTCAGAGGGATGGGCTGGTCATATAGAAACTGTCAATTCATCATTTAAGTTCCGCTCAGAGGAGACAACTAGTGGCTCTGTTGCTGACTTGTGCAGTTACTTTATCATCTCATCACTATTCACAGTCATAAAGCTTCCACCTGCTGTAGGTTGTTCCTTGTTAAAGATGACCAGGTTCTTGATTGTCACCTGCTGTTCTCATCTTCATTATTTGCTTTGTCTGATCTTTTTCACATATATATTTGGAACGGTTAAAGTCAGAGAAAAGGTTAATTATTCCAGAAGTAGTAGTTTTCTTTAAAGATAATTCAGGGCGGCCTGTATTGTGTTGATAAATGAACGGTGTGTGAAAACAGCTTGACTGAATTATACATCTATAGTTCGAAGCCCTGGAGTCGACTACGTCCATGTCTGCTCATAGGAATGTGGCTCCCCCTTGTGGTCATTGTTCGTCCAATGTGACAGGGCGTTTAGCTCCATGAATTAGTGCCAGGAGAATTAAAAATAGTATTTGGTTTGTATACGTTGCAGTTTGTTGTATTATTAATATCACCTGAAATTTCTATAAAACCTTTGACAATATATAAGATGTGTTTTAAAATTGAAAGAAAAGCTCAAACTAATCCGCTGTCCAACAAGTTAGACTTCTAACATCTGGGTTGGGACGGTGGCTCAGGTCTTTGTCCTGCTTGGGAGCCATGAGGAAAATCCATGTTCTGCTTCTCAACAGAACATGGATTTTCAGTGAGATCTGGGCCCTGAATGTCTGAAAATCCAATTACCTGTTCCTCATGTTTGCTGCGTATGTCCCTGTTGCACACTGAGCTGCTGTTATAGGCTGTAATGCAGCCTCTACTTGTTATGATGAGCTGCAAAAACCCTCTGACACCAAAGTTTCACATTCCTGATAAGAAAATGGTTTTTGCATGGCAGCATTTTGTGCAACTGCCCTTTAGTCTGTAAATGTTTGGTTGTTGTGACAAACGCGGCTCAACAAACGTACAGTGAGCTCCATACGTGACTCGACAGGGAGATGGGGTTCAGCACAGTTTCTCAGTAACATGTGAAGGATTAACTTTTAAGCACTTTTGATTGTTGCGTGTATGAGGCTCACTCTACAACTGCCTGAGTTGCTGCTGCAGCGTCTGGCGTGATACTGCATATTCACCTCTAACATGCAGTATCTGCAGCAGTCTCGCCACTGCTGCGTCGCACTGTCCTGGTCTTGGTTAACTTTTCTGATGTGACTTCTTTATGGCACAATTATTTGTTAGGCACGCCGCTGTGCGTTCAACATGTGCACAGCCATGTTGAGTCGACACAGCTACGTTGTCCCACGCTTTCTGTGTCCAAAAACATCTTTCAGCTCTCAGTGAAAAGATGTTGGTGTTTTTACAATCTCTGCCTTGGGTTATAGAGGGAACACACGGGGGATGAAATTTCTTCAGGCCTCCCTGCTACCTACTTATGTCCCTTAGTCAGAACCCATCCCACACCTATTCCTCTTCCTTTATTCTATATATATTTACTGTATATCTATTCTCTCTCTTTCTAACTTCATGTCTATTCTTTGCTAAGTTTATATCTGTTTAAATACCTGGTAAACCATCTTGACGTGTTTTTTTGGGATAAAAAAAAAACAACAACCTAATGTCCAGAACCTTGAATGAATCACTGTGAAGAACTAACAGCTCTATTGTGAACAGCCTATCTGCATCATTTGCATGACTCTCCAAATTTAGAACAAAGAGAATGCAGAAATTAGATGTTTTTCTTCTTTTATTTTTCATGTGTGGGGGTGGGTGGGTATTCAGATGAGAATGAGAAAGGCAAAGATTCTAAACCATCGTGTCCCTGTGTCGTCCTAACGGTGTATCATTTTGACTTATAGGGTATCTTTGTTACTAGGGTACAGCATGACGGGCCCGCTGCCTCCGCCCTGCAGCCCGGAGACAAGATACTGCAGGTAACACACTCACTCGTCAGCAAGCGGGCCTAAAGTGCCCCCCCCCCCACGCTTTCCCCTCCCTAAACCCTCCAAACGCCTCCCTCGCTTTGTAAGCATGGAGGCAGAGCGTTAAGCCGGACAGAAACATGAACAGTTGATCTGCACACAGTCACTGATGAGCTGCACTAGTGAACAGGTCTGCACAGTAAAATGACCACAGTGGTTCAGACTTTGCTTGCCTGCCTGTATATTCTGCCTCTGTGTGCATGTCTGTGGATCCTGGCATGTCACCAAACCCCTCTCTGTCATTCATCGTCTGCCTCTGACCACAGTGTGATAGATGAGTGATAGACTGGCGACTTGATTCAAGTAGCGTCAAAACGTTTCGTAAATAACTCCAGATGCAAGTTTCACAAAGATATTTTACTGCTGCTCAGTGATTTACCAGAATATTGCAATGAGTAATAAGTAATGCAGCGATTCCTTGTACCTGTGAGTGAAGCCAGACAGAGCCGAGCAATAGCAAAGCAGGAAGGGAAGGGGCAGGGTTTAGCAGAGTCTCTGCTAAGGTTCAGTCTTTAAAAATGCTTCTAATTACCAACAGGTTGCTTGATTAAGTCTAACAGGACTCTTGCTTATTTTATACTTAGGACTTCCTACACAGAGCAGGGTGGGAAGTTAAAAGTGAAGCAGAGCGAAGGAGAATATGTGAGATGGCGTGACTTGCATGTCACGCTACAGCTGTTGTCCTTTATTTAAAGTATATTTTACATGGAATGTTAAAAGTCAAGATGTTTGATGCCAATGTCAGTAGTTTTTGTTCAGACATAAGAAGCCAAGTTTTTCATCTTTACTGTCAGTTTGGTTAGTGGGCACCGAGTTACAGATATATTTGTTTAATGTCTTTGTGAAACTGGACCCTGGGTTGAATTTAGTTTTGTTATTATGTTAATGCAGTGTTGTTGTTTCTTTCTCTCCTGAATTTGCAGCGATACTAACACCCTCACACACACATAGGGAAAAACCCAACTGGAGTTTTTTTTTTTTTGGTTTCTAAACAAAAACATGAATAGCTCATGATGTTGATGCTGAAAGCTGTATCAGGCACTGCAGGGACGTTTCTTTCCTGAGGCGCAGTAGCTATCAGAGCTACTTCTGCCTCTCATGTAAGTCAGTCAGATTAAATCAATAAAGTGAAAATCTCCATGTTCTGTACTACATGAGTTTTATTGACGCGTTTTAGTGCTAGAAAAAAAAAAATAGGGCAGCAAGGCTTGTACTGAGGTCAAAATGAGCGACAAGCTCTGCTATGGGACGTTTAACCCTCTCCGTCCGTCATTCCCTTCGTGTTTTCCTGCCTTCTCTTCCCCTTCATCTTCTCTCCACAGATGTACAGTTTAGCTGGATGAACTCATCTAAAAGCCCTTTTTTGTCTTTACCCCTTCTCTTTCTACAGCATGAGTGTGTAGCTCCTCCTCTTCTCTCTCTTTACCCCAACAGTGATGTGTTACTGAGATAATGATGGCAGTGACCCTCCATCCTTCCCCAAACACACTCACACTTAGACAGTGTATGGAAATACTGCAGGACTCATGCCTCTGTACACACATGCACACACACATGCCGTTGACTGTGCTGCGTGTTTGCCTTGCAGGCTAACGGACATAGTTTTTTACACATGGAGCACGAGACAGCCGTCTCTCTGCTGAAGAGTTTCCAGCGGACAGTGGACTTGGTGGTTCTGAGAGACAGCAGCACGCACTAAAAGTAGTTTTATAACAAACAAACAAACAAACAAATACAACAACGCTTCTCTTCTCTGCTCAGCGTCATCCCGCGCCACCCCACCTGCCTTCCCCTGGAGGCTCGTGGAACTGAAGGATGAGCCGCCTTTTTTACCTTTTTAGGGGAACACGTAGACATTTATTTGCCTATTGCTGGACCAAAGGCAAATACTAGTGCCAAATGTACTATAGGAAACATATCGGCTCTTCTGTCCACCAACGGTCAGGAACCTGGTCAACAGTTGGACGGACCACGAGAGGACTTTACTGTCTGCACAGGGCTGCTGCAGTTTGGACTTTGTGGTTGGCTTGTTGATTCATCAGTCTTCTGATTGGTCAGTTTGAATTGTTTGGTTTTGTTGGTTAATTAGGGTTCTGAGATATTTTCCCTTCCTTCGCTGCCTTTTATTTTGCTGTCCATGGTGGGTTTTTAATGATTTGCTTGGTTTAGCACTTTCCATCATCTTCGTTCTTCTGTGTTTTTCATTTTTGTTTCTCTGGAGCCTTGTTGTGATATAGATTCTGTTCTGTTTTTCCTTCACTGTCTCTTGTGTTTATGGTCTCTGTTTTGCAGTTATTATGGCCTCCTGTGTGCAGAAATGAAAACCTTAAAGAGCGACTTCACTGATTTTCAACTTTCCTTCCTATGGTTTGAGCAGCACATGCATATGAATGGTATTAAACTACTTCGTGGCTTCTTCTCTTTGAAATGTGTTGCTACTGTACGTCTAGCTGAAAGTTAGACGCAGACACATGTTCAAACTGGGAAAACTTAGAGACATTTTAATATCGTTTACTTTCTGCACATGTTCTCCTCAAACTAGAGCCACAGGAAGTTGAAAACAAGTGCAGCCACCCTTTCAGATGTTCTGCCTTTTGTACATATATAAATCTGTAGAGCCGTGACAGACAGCTCTTTAATTATTGTGGATAAACCATAATAAGAATTTTCTCTTATGAAAGAACAGGGATAATGTCTCCAAATGGACAGTTTTCTAAAGTATACCACAGATTTATTTCTGTATAGAATAACACTTTTCACCGTCCATCACTGCTACTTCACTTTTGTTTTTAGCAGCTGTTTTGTCTAACGTTGCTTGCACAGCTGTGCTGAAAAGAGCTAAAGCAATATTTATAAGGCTCAGCCGAGCCTAACCTGTCCTGCAGTGCCATCTATTGCGTAAGTCATGCTAATGTTTACACACACACACTGCCATGCACTGGAGCTAACAGGCAGACACACACAGACAGACGTATGTGCCCAAGAGCTTGAGTATAGATTTAAACTGTTATTATGAAACCACTTAGAAACACACTGTAACATTATTCATAATATCTGTGCCATGTTTTGGGATCCTGATTTCTGGTATTGCTACGCTGTTTTATTTGTATGATAAAGTGACAGCATGCTTTTATATCGTTCGTCACTGTCAGTCGGCCATTTTCTGTTGGCTTTTAGAGTTTTAAACTCTAGACGTATTACACCACCGAGTTTCAGTGGGATCCTCCTCCCCTCCCTGGTTGTACGTACACAGGCCCAACACACCAGAGCTTTACGGTACCTCTTTGTGGCCCAGATCTGATCTGCACACGGTGAGAGCAGTGGCGTCACTTTAGTGAAGAGGTCACGAAGAAGAGTGTCCCTACAGGTATCGGTCGGTACAGCACACAGTGTCAGGTCTTAACGGGTACATCCGCATTAAATCCTGCTTCCCTTTTAAGACAATCAGGGAAGATCTGATCTGTGTCACAAAGGCTTCTGGCTACACTTGAAATTTCTGTGTAACTTTTGTAACCTGGGGAGAATCAACTGGAGCCATACAGGGACATTTAGGTTTGACATTTAGATTTGCCAGCTTTGATGGTAGAAAAAAGACACATTACACAGAGCAGGGGAAAGTCATTTAGTAACTGGCCGTTCATGGTTGGTTTTAGCTGGAGCCATGGCGTTGGAGTCGTAAAAAATAAAATCCAACGCGCGTGGTCACAAATTGACTGATGTATCTACAGAAAAGGAGGCTCAATGTCTGTCTCCTGTAAATGTTCTGAGGGTGTTTCACGGCGACTGGGTTTGTTCTGTTCTGTGTGACATCTAATGTTTAATCCAGAGCAAAACATCCTCCACTGTCGTCTTCTGCTTTTGACCCGAGGGCGTCTCCCTGTGCCCGTTTTGTGTCGGCTCACCTAATAATCATCAGAATTCACTTAATGAAACATAAAGGACACAAGGCACAGATCAGTTGAGTGGTCGAGAGAACTCAACCGCCGGCACCCACTTAACGCTATTTAGAGTTTGAACTATCAAAGATATTGTGATGAGAACAGAGAAAAAGGTTTGATAATATAATTATTTTTTACTACATGTTTCAGGTAATTCTTTCTAAATATATTGATATACCTTAGCTTTGCTCAAAAATTGTGATATTTTCTAATGACACTTACAACAAAGTTATGGTCGGAAGTACGCACAGTATGACTTGGGAAAACTACACATGTACTATCCAAAACTGTAAAAATGTATTTCTACTGTAATTGTGAATTTGTGTTATACAAATATATATTATATATACATATATATATATGTATATGACTATAACACTATGAATTTTCTATGTGTTTAATCTACATAAGAGCTGAACAAATGCTGAGGACAGTGTCACTGTACATAGCTGTGAATGAAATCCAGTTTAAAATGACTCATATTGATTGTGAATGTACTCATGCTTTCTGCAGTACCTACACCTACCCAACTTGAATGCTGCTTCTTCTGTTGTGTGACAAAAAGTACTTTGACCTCTGAGGAGAGAACTGCTGTCGAGTTATACGTTGGAGAAACTTTAGTGGAGATTTAACAGAACTATTTATTTCTTGATTTATTTGCACATGCAAGTTGAAATCCTTCCAGTTTTAAGTTTGAGTATTAATGCGGAGAAATGTAATTGCTGAAGTATATATAATATATATCATGTGTTTAGAATGCATTTTGCAGACGCTATCTGTACATACTATTTAAGATACAGTTTTTACAAAAAATATTATATGTATAAAATGAAAAAATGCTGTGCAGCGATTATACTGGAGCCATTTTGGGCTTTGGGAAGTACCATTTTTTCAGTATATAAGAAGTGTTTTGAATAATGTACTAAAGTCTCTATTGTACAAACAATAAAAATGTCACTATTGGTAATCTGGGCTCCGTCTGGTGCACTGATCTGTGATGGAAAGAGGAGGACGAGCCCTTGCTCTGATTAACTGAAAACATGATGAAAGGCAGGGATGTAGAGATGAGGTTAACAAAAGAAGTTAGGGATAAAGATAGGAATGGAATAAAGCGATTAGTTCGTGGCTCTCGTCATCCCTGCAGGTACAGCATGTCTCTCTCCCCATTGCTCTAACAGCCTGAACCTATTCCATCCCTCTGAATCCGTCCATCTCATCTGTTCCTGACACACAGAGGGACAGCACAGTTTGTCTGGCTGCTAATAACAATGTTAGTTTATTTTTCAGTCACTGGACGAAAAACTGGCATTGAGGTAAGTACAGTAGACATCATCTTAAAGCTGAGCTGCTGGACCTCAAACTATGTAAACTGTATGTAAATTATTTGAATGGTAAAATTGTTAAATGTTTGTTTGTTTTTTGTGACAAATGGAGAAAAACATGACATTTTGTCCCTGGATGAAATTTTGCTGATGCTACTTGTGTTCGTTTACTTGTACCTGTGGGATATTAGCTTTTAACTGAATGTTCTCAGATTTTAGTACTTTGACCACTGTGATTCGTGCAATATGAAATAAATAGGGACCACTGGCCATCACACACCGTTCCCCACTGTGCCCTCTGCAGAACAACTGTGCTCAGTGTGGTGCGGGCTGACAATAAACAATAGAGGTAATAGTGCGCACACGCTAACACGTGCATTGACGGAGGCATAATGTCTCTTTGTTCTCCTCCCTCTTTACTCTGTCTTTTACACACTGGTTTGGACAAAATGAAAGTTCTGTGGTCCGACTGACCGACCCACTCGCACAGGCGCGCATACATTTCACCCCGTGCTGATTCATGTATTACACTGGCATCAGTGTGAGTGAAAGTGGTTGTGTGCACCCACCAAAGGCGTCAATAAGCTCTTGTGACCCGATCAATAACAATACCAGAGTCTGAGTCCGTGACCTCCATTCAGCAGCAGCCTGTGTGGTGAGTGTTTATTCAAATCTACTGTCACCCCACTGACGACAGACGGACACAGACGTAGGATATGTGTCCAACATACTGTAGCCTATGTATGATTTTACCATTTTATTCTATTACTGTATTTAGGAAACATGTACATCAAACATTCTCAAGTCAATGAGTTAACAGGATCTAAGTAAATGTACCCTCTGACATGTAGGGAAATCTCAGTTAAACCACTCCAGAGACACTGTCCTGTATGTTCAGGATGGATTGGGTCTTGGAATAGATATAAGCCACCTGCTCCAGACATTTCAAATTAATTAATTAATTTACATTTCAAATTGCAAATTAGCATGTTTGGACTATTTAACGAACACTAGTTCAACCCAACATGTGTGTGACGTGTTAACTTAGATAGTCTAACCATTACAGACAGACAGAATGACTCCCAGACAGACTGGCAGCAAATTAGCACCTGTGGTTCACAGTATATTAATGGTTTGCATTCCTTCAAGCAGCAGTGTTGTGGTAAACAGAGCCCTGCTGGTGGATCCACACTGAGGGCCTGGGATAGCGCAGCTTTAATTTGCTCACACAGGGATGAATTTACCTGGAGCTGGTGGGATTACGCCTCGGACATCTCAGTTACATCCCTTGTCTTTTTATACCGTTTAACATGCGGGCACCACGAACGCTACAAAGCTCAGTACAGTACCGTCTGGGGCAAAGTATCTTGTTTGTGATTCATGTCGCACAGCTTAACATCCAGTACCATCAACTAATGTGTGACAAGAGCATAAAGCAAGTGGGAGTAGGGTTAGAGACCCCTGGGAGACTGATCAGTATCTGTAAACCTAGATCTATGCTGAGTTGAGCGGATTACGTTTGGATCCAGAGGCCATGGAATAAGCCAGAATGACATTACCTCATACACACAGGCTTCTTAGGAAGAGCTGCTCAACCTGCTTCAATAGATTGTTGAAGTGAGTCAACAAAATGTGTCTTTAAGGGACTTTTAGGCGTGTGTGTGTGTGTCTGAGTGCGTGTTTGTGTTCATCCCAGAGGACCGCCTCAGAACCGGTCCGACCGCGTTTTCAGTCACCTGAACGAAGAAACACAGAACTAGTTTCACCAGGCAGAGATAGAGGAAGAGTTAAAGAGAAAAAGTAGGAGGGGAAAAACTACGGCTCCGGGTCCAAGTCCACGCGTTTGATGTCTGACAGTTTCCCTTCTGTGCTGCTGTGGGACTTTGTTCCAGCTTGAAACTACTTCTTCTTTTCTTTTCACAAGAAAAGAGTCGTGCTGGTAGATCAGACGCGGTGTCTGCTGTCCCAGTTCAGAGGCAGCCTGTCCCGGGACGGACGGACGCGCACATCTGTAATAACAGACAGTCTGTCACGGCGGCGCACACACAGACCCCGGGGAAGCGGACGGGACGCGTCGCCATGCCTGTGCGCCAGAAAGGTAAACGAACCGCTTTGCCCTTATTTATGTCCCCGCTGGGTGTAAACCCGGCGAGAAAACCAAGACGAACGAATCAGTTTCGAGCACTCAGCGACGCGCTCCGCTTAAAATAACGCCTCACGCGAAACTTCTCCCAAATATATGCGAGTTGAAGTCTGATTGATGTATATGCTCCCGTTTACAACGCGTAGACCATAAAATAGGTTATTTTACTAAATGCTCAGTCTTTGTAGCAAATTCGGCTTCTTAATGATGTTGTCTTCTTGTGCTGGTTTAGTCAAACGAAGACACGCATCAAAAGTATTACCAAGGATTTACGCAATGGATGAAGACACACTCATACTGATGTGGTTTAACTTATTTATTCGGTTATTTTGCATTTGTTTCAACAGCTTCGTTGAACGTAGAGGTTTGACGTGACCTGTTACTCTTTCCGGTTTAATCAGCTGTTTGCGGCCACAGAGCCCGTAATGCTATTCGCCCCATTCCTTTACACTCTCAGTTATTTTGCCCTCATGCCTTCCTGCTTCACAACAACAAAAATGCCTGGAAATAGCGCGTAATAGTAGCCAGTTACCAGTGTGTGAAGTGCAACCAGATACATGTGTGTGCGCCATTGGCTGTGACCACTGAAACCACTGGTTCTGATAATTAGGAGAACTAGAGGATGCAAAGATATGTGTCTGAGAGAGAGAAGTGAAAAATGATGAGGAAAATTAAATAAATGTTCACTTGGTCTCCATGTTTCCTGTGGCTTTCACTCCTTTTCGGTGATGAATGAAGGAACTTTCTTGTTATTGTTCTGCTGTTTTCAGATGCTCAGCGAGCTCTGGAGCTTCTCCAGCAGTATCGGACAAAACTAGACCAAAGGCAGCAGAACCAGAATCGGGCCAAACAGGGCCCCGTGGAGGAAGACCAGCAGCTGCAGCAGTCTCTGGACAGAGTCATCAGTGTCTTTCAAAGTCAGCTTTTTAGTGCCTTGCTTGGTAAGAACGTTTCACAGCTTTAACCAGCTCGTCAGGTGTCTTTTAATGACGTAACCATATATTTATGAAGTGTAAGATGTTTTCTGTTAAATACATATTATATAGATTACATGTGCAACATTTTTGCCGTTTATTTTGCCCAGGATCAAGGTAAAATCATTATTAGTAACTTGAATTCATTTGGCAGACTCAGGTATGTAGCCACACACGTTTGTCGGCAGGTTATTCAACACTGCGAATAAGCAAAGTAGCTGCCTGCATTACATGTCAACCGAAGCCTTCCTGTCTCCCATAACCCGCCACAGACAGGCCCCTAATGGTCTAAGTCCCCAGGCTCCTGATGCACCATCTCAGCCCAAACCTCTGACTGCCAACCCTTTTAGGGCAGGATCTTGGGGTTTCGTCTGATAGTAGACTAACTCGAGAGCTGGTCTGATCCTAAGGTGAAGAGTGCGACTGCTCGCAGGACTAGTTTTCACACTGTCTGCACAATAGAAACGTACGGATGGAGGCGTGATGAGGCTTGTCACAGAAAACACTAGGCCTGTTTAAATGCACGTTTAAATGCTTCCCGTAAGTTAACAGTCTATCTTGTAGTCACTTCTGCTTGTGGTAACTCTTTCTCATTAGAAGGGAAAAAACCGGCCACGTGGGTGTGGGTGGTTACACTCATGACGACAAACTCATTCTCAGCACCGGCCCCACCTACTTAAGGCCACGCCCACAACTTTAGCTTCTTTCTATTGTTTGTACACATGTGAGCACATTTGAGTGTGTGCTTTCCACTAGACTTGGCCCTGACTTCCTGTTTTAGATGTGGCTTTGACCTTTAACCACACTGGACGTCAAAAACTGTTTTTTTTACATCTTTCTTTTCCTGATCCTTGACTTGCAGGCTGTCATGTTATATGTCATATATATGTCTACACCCCCCCCCACACACACACACAGTATATATATATATATACATGTCATCTTCTCTTCCCAAATTATCAGTCCACTTTTCCTGCTCTCTGAGCTTGTTAGGCACCAAACCTTAAACGCCACAACTCCTCACACCTTGATGTAGTCACTTCAGTGAAATCCACTGTGACTTGGTCTGTGTTTAGACAAGAAGTACGTTGTGCGTTTGTACTGTATAAATGTGAGAGCACTGCCCCCTGTTGCCACCAGAGGGCGCTGCTGCACTGCCATAGTTTCCTTTCCTTTTACTTGTTTTTTTCATCACGATGCAGTGACGTATCTGTTAGATCTGATTTGAGTGAATGCTCCCCAGTCTTACCATTTATTTAGTTTTAGTTATCAGTAATCTCTGCTTTTCTACTTCCAGACATCCAGGAGTACTATGAGTTGACTGTCCTTGCAGACAGCAAAGGCTCTGTGGACCAGACACATGGTCCAGAGACCCTCCCTGACTCCTGTGATCTGCCACAGTCACAGGCTTCTTCTGGCCCTCAGTGTGTCCAGGCGTCTGAAGCACCATCTCAGCACAAACCCCTGACACCCAAACCAAGATCCATCAAGTCTCCTGCCCCTCCGATCCCATCTGGAATCCCTGCCAGAAGGCCATCTCCCCCGACATCACAGTCCAGTTCTCCTCAGCTCCAGCCAGCCAAGGTCAAGTACCGTGCTCCTCTTCCTCCTGTCCAGTGTGAAGCTTCGAAGAACTTGGTAACAGATACTCCTAAGTCCTCTTCCACTGCCACCTCCCCTGAAGAAAAAGTGAACGATGTAGAAAGTCCCAACAGCTCCATAAAAGGGCCGATTGGAGTGTCATTGAATGGAACAAAGCCACAACTTACCGCCACCAGCTCCAGCTCTACTACCTCCACCTGTCCTCAAAACCTCCCCTCGTCACCGGACGTTAACCTGGCGACTGTCTCAGCTCTTGTCTCCAGCACCATCAAAGGCCTCGTACCGCCGACCTCTCCGGACAAACTCACCCCCACTAGCACCACTCCTAGCATCAGTCCAGGATCCAACCGAGTCACAGATTCTCCAATCATCTCTGCATCCCCCTCAGCCAGCAAGGGACAATTAGGCAAAGACGCTTCCACTACGAAGTTTAGCTTCAGCAGCCAGAGCCCTACTGGTCCTTTGAAAGCGCCTCATCTCAGGTACGTCCAACAAATGAGCATATGCATAGATACTGTAGATGTTATTTATTTCATTATCTAACTGCCTTTTATTATACGTTTAATTAAATGTGAAATACTCTATATGGTTTGTTTATTAAAATACATTTCAAGAAAGAGCATTTTGCTGTTAGTTTAATAAAATGTCACTTTTGAGAAATGAGCAGTACAGACAGAAGTTCAGTATATACATTATTAAATAATAACAGCTGTGCTTTTCATAGTAATCTGCAGACGCCATTTCTCCCTGATTTCTTTTCCTAGTCCAACCAGCCTTGAGCCGGTAGAAGTCACCTCACCTAGTCATAGCCACAGCCCAGCCAGCCCTAAGCCCAGTACAGTCCCACTGACTTCCAACAAGGTAAGACATTAATGGTTGTGTTATAAGTACAGTGAGCTCGGTTCGCTGCTGGCGTTATGATGACAAGACCTGACAAAAAGCCTGGTGGGCCCAGAAGAGGTGAACAGATCATTTTTGCAAGCTGGCTTAAGAATGAGTGCAGTAGCATGTCATTAGCGTAATGAATGCTAAGAGGTTGTTTCATGGTGAAATAGAAATAGAGCTGTGGCTTCGTATCATGTGGGTTGTTTACACGCTTACACATAGTTGCTTTGACTCTCTGCAGATTTCCACTGACTCCTGATCCTCAGTATAAAGTAAAACGCCATCTAAGGTGGTCTGTGTAAAATGGTCTCGAACTTCGCCAGTAACCGCAGTCAAAGTTGAAAGTAGAGCATCCATGGCTATACTGCTGTGACTGTTCACTCAGTCTAACCCCCCACTCATGCCAACACAGACTGACCTGATAAACCAGCAGCGAGTGGTGTGTGTGTAGAAGGTCTGTGCATGTGTTTGGCTGCGCACCAGCGTGTGTGCGTTAGTGCACCTGTCTCTGCATGTTTGCTCGTCAGTTTTTTAGTGTGCGGAGCGCGTCCCGCGTTTGTGTGCATACATATTCTAAGCCATGCACTCTTTGAGGTCAGAATGTGGCTACCAGCTGCCATAAAACGAAGACAGCAGCTGGAAAACAAGAGGGCGGGCGGAGGTGCAGCGGGACAGCTGCCATGTTTCCGGGTCGGCTTGTGTTTTAGCGGAGAGGTCCTCTTTGACTGCTCCGATGATAGGACAGGTGGAGTGGACGTGAGAGAAGGAGGAGAGAGAGCTTGAGGAGTGAGAAAGATGATGAGAGAGGGCAGAGCAGAAGACAGAGGGACGTCACCGACGGCAACAAGGGGCTGAGTGTTGGAACCGGAAAGTTGACGCTGAAAAATGGTTTGATGAAAGTTCCATGAGGATGGACTGCATCTGTATCCTCACTACTAAGGTGAGAAATGTGTGTGTGTGTGTGTGTGTGTGTGTGTGTGGGGGGGGGGGGGGGGGGGGGGGGGGCAGGTGAGGGCGAAGCAGAGGATATGGATGATGACAGAAGAGATGGGGGTGTACAACTTATTCACATTCAATTATAAAGGTTTTGTTATCGCTGTTGCTCATGACGACATTTGTTCTGTACAGTAATTTGAGTTTTCTTGAAGGTTGAGTGATAAGTGCTAAGTTTAGATTTTTTTGAAATGATTAGATATTATACGGTAGCAATGCATGATGTGGAATTCAGAGAGATCTTTCTCCATCCAAATGGAGAAATACTCACACAATCACCAATCCAGTCATTGAAAGTTGTTTTTTTTTGTAATATGTAACATCTAAGCAGCCCAGTGAGGAAACTGTAATGGGAATGTCAAGCTGTTGATCAGCTGCTGGTTTGGCAACACGTGACACCCACAGAGACGGGAAACTG
This sequence comes from Macropodus opercularis, assembly GCA_030770545.1. Classification (NCBI taxonomy): domain Eukaryota; kingdom Metazoa; phylum Chordata; class Actinopteri; order Anabantiformes; family Osphronemidae; genus Macropodus; species Macropodus opercularis. Next base: position 8,883,373 of record CM061092.1, read on the forward strand.
GGTCGATAGGACACACACTTCAAAAGAAGAGCAATCTGACTGTAGGTAGCTGATACGCTGGTCGACTGACTGGCTGGTCTCCGGACAGGAGAGAAAACTGAAAAATAGGCTGCCATAATTAAACACATACATTATGCATATGCGATCAGTCCCCACTGACAAGCAGTGGGTGGATGGAGAATTTCTGCAAATACAACCGGCTAGTGTGAAATATGCAGCTTTAGAGGGATGCCATCCCATAGTTGTTAAGTATGGATAAGAGAGCTCACTGTTGTCTAGTTTCCTGCTTCGGTTACAGTCTGGATGTGTTATTAAATCCTAGATCAGTCTGGTGGCATAGTTTTGCTGCTGTGCCATCCCGTTGCCTTCTTATGAGGAATTAGCTACTGTATCAGGCGCGTGAACTTATCCTCTTATGCCGGCAAACACTGGGATTGGGTCTTTGAGCCTTGATGGAGAAAAGTGGAAATAACTGTTGCAAAGCGCCAAGTTGTGTCCAAGTTTTCTAAACTAGTCCTGATTACGGCGTAAAAAGGAGAAGCCACAGAAAGAGGCTGAGAGACATCACTGATGTCAGACGGGTCCGATAAATAAGGCGATAAATAAAGTGACACACGCAGACGCAGACACACTCAAGTAAGTCTGCGGCACTTGGCAGATCGACAGAGTGCAGGGATCCCGTCTCACGTTTATCTGGTTAATCTCGTTTATCTTGTTATGATAATGAACTAGAAATCACAGGGTGTTTCTTGAGCTGTATTTCAGCTGCAGTACGTTTCTTCAGGTTCTCGCTCATCCTTTTTCATACGGTGCTCAGGAAAATTGTCGTCTTGTGGAAGCTGCTGGTGATGTGTGTAACGCTAAACGCAGTGTCTTTAGAAATAGCAACTGTGTTGTTCATTTATATCCGCTATTGCTGCACTGCTGAATTGTCACATTCATTAATCTGTGCTTGTAGAGATTGTTGTCAGACATCAGTATTCTCATCTAATCCGCTTTATCTCTATGATATATGCAGTCTTAAATCCACTCTGTTTTTATCATCTGGTGGTTGCGGGTTGGTTCTGCCTGGCCTCCTGTGATCCAAGAGAGCAAGAGTCGCTCTTAAGAGGCTTACCTTAGGCTGCTAATAGACTTTACAGAGGTGGAGCTATTTTGGGATGGACAGCGTGGAAGAAAGAGAGGGGAAAAAATGAGCGAGAGAGACTGACAGACCGAGTTTGTGAGCTCTTTGCATTCCTAGCTCTGCTGGAATATTTTATTTGCCTCTGCTGAGGAAGAGAAAAAAAAAAAAAAGACACGCTGCATCATTCCACCGATCCATCCATCTGTGCAACTGTCCAGCTGGCATTGTGATGTAACTGTGAGGATGGATCACAGCTGACGAATGAATCAACGGAGAAGGAATGGGAGGAGAGGAGAAGAGGGAGAGAACTTCCCAACCATCTGTAGGACTACCGAGCCCAGGGCTTTGCATCTGCAGAAGACCAAAGGAAGATGCAGACCTGCTGTGAGAGGTTAAACGTCCTCTCAGCTCCGTGGGCTTACCACCTGTAAAGACTTTGGAAAGGTTCACAGGTGTACTGACACCTGCAGCTACACGTGAAGATGGACCGTTACGGCTCTGCAGCCTCAACCAATGTAACGTACCTCCACTTGTTTTAATTACCGCCTCTCACGTCTGAGACGCCTGCTAGTGCCTCCTGTGTGGCTTAATCACAAAAGCCTCAGCCTCTACACTGATTTATCATCACACATGCAGTCATTTGTGTATGAGCACATTTATGAAACACCAAATGTCATTTAGTGCATTTTTTTTCTTGCGTGCAGGATTTATTTTGTGGATTTAAAGGGTTTGTGTTTACACAGTACAAATATATGTTGGAACAGAAAATAGCAATGCTCTACTGTAGCTGCTTTTCAAAATATGTGTATCACGTCCTGAAAGCCGGTGTCTGATCCTCTTCTGAGTGCACAGAGGTGCTAAGATGTACAGAGGTTGGCTGGCGACCAAGAGGAGCTGAGTAATTAAGAGGAATTAGCTGAAGGCTAGAGGTTATGGCTGCAGCACTAATGATAGCTGCCCACTGGTGAATAGAGCCTGTGCTACTCAGCTATTTCTATCTATCTGTCTAAGCTTGTCTCTGAAACGGCCCAAAGCTAGCTAGAGTGCTGCTGACTGGAGCTATTTCCCAGCTCCAACGTGTCCAAGTTCACATCCCTGAATCGGGGCCAAATCCGTAAGCCAACCGTGGCTGAGAGCCAGCTCGCTTTTGGCTTCCGGGCTCCAGAACTCAGCTGGTTACCAGCCCTCGGGGGGTAAGGATTGAGCAGCGCTCGTCTCGAAGAAGTAAATGACCTGCCTGAAAATGGATGAAACACAGGGACGAGACTGTGGCTATAGAAAAAGAGTCATTTTTGACAGAAAGGTGCTCGACACGCAGAACACGGACCCTTCAGAACACGGACCGTTCGGAACACGGACCCTTCAGAACACGGATCTTTCAGGACACGGACCCTTCAGAACACGGACTCTGCTGTACACAGATGTTTTCCCTCTTCACACAGGATGTCACACATCAGCTTGGCCTCCTCTTCTCCAGTCCCTCGCTTGTTACTAGTTACTTGTAACTTCATGTCGATCACACTGACAGGCTGACACGATAACATTAAACCATTCCGAGCTGTGTAGCGTTAAACAAACCTTTATATCAGACACAACCGAGATCACACTTTTCAGGTGCAGCATTGTCTGTGTTTGACCACATAGTGGCACTGTATGTATGTATGTATGACAAACGCAACAACATGGTGGCTGGCCAGACCTTAAACGCCCTCGCTATTAATCTATGGACAACAAATCCCAGTGTGTTCATTCTGCAAAGATGTCCAACAAACACAATCCGCTCCCGGGTAAAAGAAAATGAAAAATTCATCAAGAGTAGCACGTCCTCGTGCGTCACGTAAAAGAGGGAGAAAGGCAAAGAAACGTACGCGCAGTGGAGAATTCAGTCACGTGGAAACTGAGGAAACAGCTGGGAAAAGCCAACCGCGTGACCGTGTGCGAAATGTTGATGTATGGCGTCGTCTTTGATTCGTCTGTGGGTTGGAAGGAGAGTCCAGCGTGATTGGCTGTGGAGGGAGTGTGCGAGGCTTCCATGCACGGCGTACACACGGCGTAGTTATTTCTGTGCCGGCTGACCTACTAATGTTAACATGTAGTGCATGTGTGCTAGGCTCGTGAGGCAGCATCCTCTCTGTCTCCTCCTCTGTCGGTTTCTCGCTCCCGTTCGTGTCTCATTCATTATTTCGTCCTTACAGTACTTAATTTTTTTTGCCATTTTAGTTGTGTTGTTTCTTGCTTTCAAGACATTTTTGTGTGTGATGTTGGTAGTGTGATGTTACTGCTATTATTACACTCATGTGATGCCAGAACGCCTGTGGCTGTCCTGTATTTGTGTGTGAGTGTGGACACACATCAGCAGGATCCTTATCCGTTCCTTGCCAAACACACATACTGTGGCTCTGAAGCCAGGACCTTTGGATGCCTGACACTTGACCGAGAGCTGACTCTTTCTCCAAAATGAAACCCCTGCTAATGGATTTAATAGACACTGATACTCCGTGTGATGTAAGAACAGTTTTCCCACAAATCATCATTATTTTATTACAATTCTGATAAATGGAAGTCCCATAGTTTAAAATGACGACACAGAACAGTTTCCTGAAGTGTCTTGCAGAGACATATGAAGCTTTCTGAAACACTTACTGTATGGCGTAGTAAGAATTAATTACTAACACCGCATAACACACACACGAGGCTGAATCCGTGTAAATTATTGCAAGTTGTGCATAAGTAAAGTTCCAGAGGATGCTGAGCTCAGAGGAGCCTTTCAGTCATTGCATTATTTATTGGAGTTGTCTACCTGGGTCAACTTATATAACTTATAATAATTAGCTCCTTGAAGCTTGAACCTTCTATCGTATTATTACGATATTATTATAATTCCACAATGCTGTTTATGACATGTAACTTAATCTAAATATCTTAATAAATGAATAACATAATCTATCTCTCTGTATTTTCCATTGATCTGCGTATTCTGTGAACTCTGCTTGTTTCCTTCACGTCTGCTTTCTCGCGCTGCGTTTTTCTCTCTGCATTCTTCTGCGCCGTGCTGCGTTGTTTGTTTTCTAGCGGAGGTGAGAAGCCAGAGACGACCGCAGAGATACTACTGTGCGTGTTTGTGTCTGTGCCGCTGTGTGAGCGTGCTGCGGTCCAGATGGCCCAGCCGTCAGCATCACGGGCTTCGGCTGAAGAGCGAACTTCGACTTATTTGACTTCCTCTGCCCTTTATCATAAATCCTCTCCTCTCCTCTCTCTGTAGTTCATTTATTACAAGCGGAAGTGGGCGGCATCTTTGAATGGGATTATAATAAAATGATAGCAGCAGCATTTAACTTTTATTTGTCTGTAAAACACTGTTTGCATGTAAAAGTAGTTTTTTCAGCTCATTAGCTGCTGGTAAGAACCTGGATTTGAGCACATACTATTACTTACTATTAATAACTAGACAACATCCTGCCAATGGACACCTAAGGCCTGGTCAAACCGTTAAAAACCACAGGCCTCTCATTCATTTTAATTAGGCCATAAGTCAGCACAGCAGGGGTGCCAACATTGAGATCCCAAGGAAAAAAGTGCAAGCATAAAAGTTGAACCTGACTCAGCTTTAGTTGCAAGGCTGCAACATCCACTCACCTGCAAGGACACATTCACGATGAGCTTCACTATTTACCTCACCGTCATTGCTGTAACACACTAATCCGCTGCCCTAATGGCAATTAACAGATCTCTATTGTTAAATTGTTGTGGCTACTGATGAGGTTTTACACAGTGCTCCCTTAAAACTACTCTGTGTCCCACCTGTGGTTTAAAAGGGTTCAGGTCCAAAGCTGGCGTTTTCCTGCCAGCTTAACAACTGCGCTGTGTTCAAATGTCAATTGAACAATTCACCCCAGTAAAGTCAGCATGTTGGCGTGTGTGCGTTTGGGAGATCATGCCTTGTGGCTCTGTGTGATGTAATAGTGTCGTCTCTGCCGCGCTCATTCACTCTTTATGCCTCTCTAACCCTCTCTCTCCATCGCTGTTATATTTGGTCAATCCCATCTTCACTAGCCCGTGTAAAACTGTACTCATATCTCCCTCCTCCTTGTGTTTGGCTGTTGTACGGAGCAGAGCACCTCTGCAGTAAGTTGAAGGAAAGACAGGTGAAAAGAGAGAGAGAGACAGAGATAAGGGGGGACTACAGAGAGCACATTTTTTAATCCCACCTCAGCCTTTTCTGTTTGTTCTTTCTTTCTGTCTCTCATTGATCTTGCTGTTGAGAGGCGGACCAAGAGAGGCAGTGGAGCGAACCGAGGCAGAGTGAGCAAGCCATGCATAGGGAGAGAGAGAGAGAGAGAGAAGGAGAAGGGAGGCAATAGAACAAGAGAGGCAAATGCTCACAGAGAGCAGACCCAGAGGACTGGGACTGCTGCTGCAGAGGAGGACAGCAGAGACCACATCCATACTGACACATACACACAGTCACGCACATGCATACGCACATTCGTTTGTGCACACACAGATGCAGACTTCCTCACACATGCTGACAACAACAGCACACTGAAGACACACATGCTTAACCCACTGTGACACTCGCACACACTGACGCACAGGAAGACAGTGACCATGTTGCTCCCCGCATCCTGACCAGCTATGAGGATTACCCTGACGAAGACGATGATGAAGACGGGAGCCGTGAGGAGTGTGAGGGAGAGGACGCCGGCCTGCCACAGCTGAGGACTGTAGCCAGGCGGTGGGGGGCGGAGGGAGGCGTGGGGGGCCGGTGGAGTTTGGAGACTCTGGGATGGGATGGGATGGAGCGCGGCTCGGTGTGAGGCACGCATGTGCATGTGTGCTTGTGGATGTGTGTGAGTGTGCAATGTGTGCGTGAAGGCTAGGATGCCCCCCCAGCGCGGGACCCGCTAGCTAACGTTAGCCACATGTTGTGCCACTGCAAAGTAGCATGTACCAACAACACCATATCGCTGATGTTTGGATGCAAGGTAGGTCGAGAGCTTTGTGTGTGTGTGTGTGAGAGAGAGAGAGAGAGAGGAAGAGAGAGAGAGATGCAGGGGGTAGAGGCAAAGTCACGGACAGTGAGGGAGAGAGAGAGAGAGGCTGACTTAGGCAAAATGTGCTGAGTGGGAGAAGGAAAGGTGACTCTGGGTGAGAGTTAGTGGCCAGGACGCGAGTTAAACTAGATGTGTGTTTATTACAGCATCATAAAAACATTTATCAGCAGCATCCCAAACCTTTGGCCTTTTGCTCCTTTTACTGTACCTGAAGCTTCTCTTATCTTAATTCAGCTCCTAAAGTTATGTAGATGTTTTGACAATATGATGAAATGTAAATAATTGTATTCGTTTTAGTTTGACATCCTGGTGGATTTCTGTTAAACTTATGGTTCTTTTGTTTTGTTTTGGCAACTTGAAGACAGATAAACAAGTTGTAAATACCTGCATATTAAAAGGCTTGTACAAGTGCTTCTGCAACTAAGCAGCTGTGGAGAGGAGACGGTTTTCCTTTCAAATTAAAAGCTGTGGGAGTCACTTAAACTAGTAAAACATCTTTCAAAGTTTGTTTCTTTAGGAAAAGTCCTAAAACGAGGTTATGTCAGATTCATAACATGGTTTTTAACTGTAGATTTGTTGGGAACTTAATATTGCCTTAATATTATAGAGTCTAAACTATTCCAGACTTCTTCTTCTTTGTGGAAATTCAAAACCCACCCATCACGGTGGAGAAAGCTCTGCAACCTCTTTGCCTCGTCTCTTGAACAACAGCAGATATTCAGCATTTTTAATTCACTGGCATGTATTATATTTTCAGTTTTATATGCTAGTTAGCTCAGTAGATGGCAGCGCGATGGTGCAGTGAGCTGAATCTCACTGTTGCAAAGACGGTCTTGCCTGTTGGGATTTTGTGTTTGGAGGTTGATTGTTTGCTCTGGTGCTTCACTTTTCTATCTACAATCCAGCGACATAACAGTCTTCATGAATATGAATATGTCTGATTTGTTAACCCTGTGGAACTGAAGCAGAGTTGTATACTGTAGGAAATAAAGCAATGGCTTTGTGAAGCTGCCTTGAATTCACTGTTCCATTGCTTTGAGATTGTAAAACTGTAGCCTCTTGTCAAGTCTTTTGCTCCTATCCTATAATTAAACCATTACCCTCATACCTCCTACGATTATAGGATGATTACGTAACATCAGCCCATCCCGGGTGAATGAGCTTTGGCTAAAATTGGCATTTGAAATCTCGCAAAGTACTCAGAAACGTTTTAAACATAAAATCAACACATGAAATATTAACGTTCCAGCCAAGAGCTTTGGGAACGGTGCCTTTGATGTGGAGGCAGTACTTTGTGCTGTATTCAATAAACACACAGCTAACCCAGAAATGTTTTATGAACCCCATCATGAGCAATGACACCAAGCAGGAAAAATATATTTACAGCTTTAACAAACATGAGGTCGGTCATAATTTAAGAAGATACCGCTGGACTGTGAGTTCAGCAGTTGGGCTATAATAAAGTATATGGACTTCACGTCTGTCCTGTTAAATCACCTCACCCTGTCAGCCTCTTAGATGGAGGCAGGCCGAGAGACAACTGCCCGGCTGCAGCTATAGGGAGAGAAAGCGAGTCAGCATGAGAGTGTGAAACATTAGTTTTGTCCTCTAGAAGTAGAACTGGAGAGAGTAATGATAGGCCATGTCATGAGGACTATCAGACATCGTCCAGGCCTTTACCACAATTTGTAGAGCACATTTGTGTGAGATGTACATGAGCAACAGTTTAATTCAAAGATTTGGTGTTGAAAGTGGTGACTTGGTTTCGTAGCAGCCTGTTCCCTGTGTTGATAGAATACAACAGAATGAGTGAAACAAGAGGAAGATCAGATGTTCACACTAGTCCTTGTAAAGTCGGTGTAAAGGGAACGTGTAATGATTCATCTACGTTCCCTGGTTGCAAAGTCGAATTGTGTTTTTAGGTCATAATTACTGCATAAAGAAAGAGAGACCAGTGGCAGAGTGTAGCAATTTGCCATTGTGGAGCAAATACAGATATAAAAAGGGTTTTGTAAGCCAACAAGCTAACATCAGCGCTTTCGATTATTATTTTTTAGAAACCACACAGGAAAGATAGATAGAGATGTAAAAATTAAAATGGTTCATTCAACTCAAGGAAAGAGCTAGAAAATCGATTCACTAGTACTTTTATCTTACAAAAGTCAAAGTGACGTTTTCTGCTGTTAGGATACAGTGAGCTACTGTAAAAGCATAACAGAGGAACACAGAGTCCAGTACACAGAGTGCAGAGGGAAGTGCATAATAAATACGTGACGGTGGACAACATTAATTTTACCGAGCCAGCAATGTGTCCATTTCTGAGCCTCTTTAAGTGCCCGAGAAGATAAATCGCACACACCTTAACTAGGTCAGACATTTCAACACATTCAAAATAGATGAACCTCTTCCTCTATTTCTGCTCAGACCAGTGTATTTTTACTGAAGACAATTTACTGACTCAAACCCTGGTGAGGCCAGTCAGGGAAAATCCACACAATCTGTCATTTTAGAAATTTCAGCTTTTTAAGCAGAATGTTTTTCACATCAGGCTTCATATGGTCTTCGCTTTTAATACTTTTGCTTTGAAAGATTAAATGACAGCTACATTTTTTACTCCACCGTGTTGTGTGTCCATTGATTTGATAGTTTGTATTTTTATTCCATCCTATGACTTTATCGTTGTTGCTTAATGAATCTGGTCATCAGCTGTCATCCGATGTTCTGGCTTTGGCAATAAATACTAATACTATATGTGCTCGCCTGCAAAGCAAGAAAGTGAGCATGATGAGAGAAATGGAAAGAATAAAAAGATGCAGCGAAAGAGAGAAACATGTAGGCACGTGTGTGTGAGAGAGAGATGTCCCTTACGGCAGAGGATCCCCTGCTCTTTCATATCTCGCCAAGCGTGACTAACGCCTGGCTTTACTCTGACGCACACACACGGATACAGGCAAACACATAGACATAAGTAGGAGGCGGAATCTGCTCCCAATCTAGTCACGTTTCTCTGGCCATGCAAGACTGGCTGACACACTAACACATGACAGCCACTTGTGTGTTTGTGTTTAGCAGGCTATCTGCAGGCACAGTCCACATTAGGCAGGCTCAGGACACACACACATGCACACGCACGCACACACGCACTGATGTTGAAACAGACGTGTTTGGTGCGTCTACACACTCCTGCCTCACTTCATTCAGAGGTGTTTTTGTCATGTGAAGGTTCAACACCAAATTTAGGATTATGGCCGAGTGCATGCCCGTGTGATTGCAGAGGGCAGCAGCAGCAGTGTTGTGACAACAGTGCGCGCCAGTGTCCCTTCAGGGTCTTAGTGCCTGGCCGCTCAATCGCTGCTTTCCAGAATATTTTGAGGCATTATGACTAATTATGAAGTTGACAGTGAATGAAAAGATCAGAGCGGGAGGCGGAGAGGAAATGAAATGCACCGAAGGTCATGAGATGAAGTTCAGAAGGGTTAATCTTGTCCGAACCGTCCCGATTCTTGCCTAAATAAGGCTAAAGAAAGCAGCAGCAGGAGCGAAGGGGGGGACGAACGCGCACGGCCACGTCTGTTTGGATTCACGGGGACCGGCTGATGCTCTTCTGCACAGAAGGGCTGCGTGTACCGCAGACGCCCGCGCCGTGCTCCAAATCGCAATTTCTGGAGGAGGTTTTGCATCTTGTTGCTGACTAACATGACAGTTGTCTGCAGCGTGGGGTCAAACGTAGTGTGGGGTCATTGACTGCTTGCTGTCAGTAAGATGCTGCTACTGTAATATCAAGTATACGTTAAGTCTGTTACCAATAATACCCAAACACACAGCGTCTACACTCGCTGGCCACTGTATTAAAACAGAATTACAGCTTGAACAGAAATCATAACCTTGTAACAGTAGATTTAACGTCAGAGTTGCTGTATAGTATTGAATTAGACTGTGCAGGCGTATCTAATGAAGTGGCCAGTGAGTGTACTGTAAACTTCTCCCTAGGGAGATGAAAATTAATTAAGACTGCGGGCTGTGTAGTTACTGATGTAGACACACGGAGGGAGCTGTGTAAGGAATCACACAGGCACACTCGTTTCGGTAATAGTTTATTAGTCACTTTCATTTCCTAGAGGGTTACCAGAGCCATTACATCCAAACCGTGACCTTAATTTAAACCCGTAACCCAAGGCATTTTGAATTTCATATCCAACCCCAGTGGTGAGCTTTAGTAAACAGCGCTGCATCACCAGTTGTGTGGTAATTCCCAAGAACGTGACTTTGAATGCAGGTTTTTGGCTTATAAATGCATCTAGATTCAGAGAAGTTGTGTTTTTAGGTGGCTACTAGAGGTCGGATGTGGTCTCAGTGGGACTGAATAAGAGACCGTCTCATATCTGCATGCAGGGATTGCTCGGGTCAGTAGCTGCACGCTCTACGTGTCTATATAGTCTTTGCATTTTTTCTCCATCGCTTGTTTTGAAACCTCTACACTTGTATGGATTAGTATTTATAAAGCCTCTCAAAAGAGCGAGCGTCTCCGTACGAGTGCTGAGCTGTGTTACAGCAGATTGCAGGCAAATAGTCTTAGCAAGCAAGCACTACAAATCCTTGAAATTGGCTTTTTACGCAGTGCTCAATCTCACTTTCGTTTAACTCGGGGCTAGGATCAAGTTCCTAGTCTAATACCTGGAATCTATTGAATGAGTAATCGCACTGAGGTGATTTATAAATAACGCTGTTATCTTAGTGTTGATATGATCAGAAAATCCACTGTATTTGTCTCGAAGTTTCTCAGAATGTGGTTCTTGTGATTTCTTGGTTTAGATTTGAAGACGGAAGTATTAATGGGATAAAATGTTTTATTCAGATCCCCTCTACTGTGATCGTCCCTGTGTATTGAGTTTACAGAGACGCTGTCCTTTCTACTGCTCAGCTGGCTAAGTTGCACATCATATATCTGGATACACGCTGCGCTTCCTTCCTGCTTCAGCTTCACTGACTCTCTCCACTATACTCCGTCCAGTAAAGCAGACAAACATCAAATAATTTTTTTAAAAAGCTAAATAGAAGCGAGGGAGAGTGAGAGAGTGAGCGGGAATGGGGAACAAGATGGGGGAGGGTAGATAGTGAGATCGAAACGTGAGAGTTGTGGTTGTGCAGGGGACAGAGGCGTGATGAAGATGAGGGAGGAACAGTGAGTCCCTGAGGCCGACTCCTCTCACTGTGCTCATTCATTTTTCCACTGAAAGTTCTGTTTCGAGTCCGGCGCGTGTGTACGTTTCATGTGCATACAGGAAACAATTAGTATCACGCTGGGTGTGCACCTGGACTGCTCCGCATGCAGACACACGAGAACTGTACCATAAAATAATGTGATTACACACGAATGAGCGCATTCTCTCGCTCTGCTGTGTTCTTCTGTGCTGGTTCCAGTTTTGCGCTAATACTTTTCCTTTTTCCTTTTCCAGCTTGTTTTCTTCTGTACTTATCGATAAACTAACTTCATTCTTCTTCTGTCTTTTCTCTTTCCTCATCTTCCCAACTGCCCTCTTCTTCATTTCTTTTCCTTGTGCCTTTGACCATCCATGTTTTCCTCCCCCTCCGTCTGCCCTCCTGCTGTAGAAGTATCGGTATCAAGAAGAAGAAGGGGCATCACCAGGTGCCCCGAAACTCCACCAACACCTCTGCCATCAGCACCCAATGGGAGTAGCCAGAGAGCTGAGAGAAGGAGGAACCCTGGGAAGGGACGGGGGGACCCTGGGGAGGGATGGAGGGACTCTGGGGAGGGATGGTGGGACCCTAGGGAGGGACGGCGGCACCTTGGGAAGAGATGGAGGCACCCTGGGAAGAGAGAGAGGGACCTGGAGAAGAGAGGGAATGAGCTACGGGACTATGGAGAGAGAAAGGGAGCGATCGCTGGGGAGGGAAGGTTCTCTCGGTCGCCACTGTGACCTACGGGGGGCGGAGCTGGTTCAGGTGGCGGAGCGACAGCTGTCTCAGATTCAACACGTTCACGGATACGTCACTCACACACACATCACGCCTGCTCAGGTAACTCAATGTGGATGTCTGTCTGAGTGGCTCCGGCTGTTCACCAGTCGACCCAGCAACACACGCACATCTGCCAACTAGTCTACCTGTCACTGAAACACACAAACACAAGCTTAGGCCTTATTGTCACTACATGTTCAGCAAGATGTCTGCGAGAATGTTCAGTTCATGCTGTGCTTTTGTGCTCTAGGCTTTTAAGAAACCTGTTCTTTCAGTTCGGTTTAACATGTTTAAGATTAGAGAAGGGTTAAACGTGCTTGAAATAAAACTGTAGGAGTGTTGCTCAAACAAGAAGGCAGTTCATACAGAATATTAAAAACAAAATTTCCTCTGATTTCAGTACGAATCCGTTTGCTTTGGACTTCCAACTTCCTTTATCTTCGGTTGTGTGCCATTTATTCTGAAAACTTCTCCTGAAATAATAATGAATAAGGAAATGAGGACTGAGGACTTAGGAGCATGTAGTATTGTTGTATCTGCTAATAAAGCTGGTTACCTTACAGGGCATTATTCAAGGCGACACCTCCTTCCACAGCCCAAGTGCAGATAGTCGTTTGGGGACCTGCTGTGGTGCGGCTCAGGAATTAGCTTGTGATCCAAGTCTTTGTGAAAGTACTTAAAGTCAAGGATACTGGCCTGAATCTTCCTCTGTGCACAGAGGCTTCCATTGTGCCAGGAGAATACTTTTGCAGAACTGTGCACGAAGGGATTCAGTCAAACGCTTGCCCCATTTTTTAGTAATGAGGCCCATTACTATCTCTGTTCCGCTCGCAGTCTGTGTCTGTCTGACTCTGCCCCTCTTTGTCTTTCTTTTCATGCTTCTCTATCTCGCTCACGCACACGCTCATAATACGATAATCGCTTCATTTCGCATTTTAGTTTCTGCAGATTATGGCATGTCATCATGCTCGCACACACCCCGACCACACACACACACACACAAACCTCTACAACACCTGCTACCTTAACACATGAAGCCATGTGTTCATGGCTGTCATTCACTTTTCTCTGTATTGATTCAGTTGAAAGTCACCACAAGTTCATAGTTGGTTTACTGAGGAAGCTTGAGGCATATCTGAAGCGGCCTGACTGTGTGGTGGAGGAAAGGTTGGACTGTAGCTCCACCTTGTGACTAGACACCACATTCCCACCTTTGTAAATCCCTTAACATTCACTAAACTGAAACCTTCCAGGGATGTCAGCTGTGCTTGAAGCCTATTTACATGTACGACAGACGATACTTCGTGGTCACAGCATCATCATCATCATATCTGTTATTATTCCTGTTTTTACGCTGAGCAGCTCCATTTCAGTTGCTCATCAACTGTACGGCAAACGTATCTAAGATTTACACTCAGACCTTAAAGGCTTGTGTTGTATGTGAGTATTCATACTGTACTATTTTGAGAACGGCTCCGGCCCATACGCATGTTTTTATGTGAATGTGTGTGTGTGACCACAGGTGCTGGGTCTGGCTTGCTTCTGTGTGACAGATGGACCTGCCATCTTGTTCTCGCCATGTACATGTTGTCTTCTCTCTTTTGCAGAACCCGTTTCTTTTTCTTTCTCTCAGTACTATATTTAAAGTTTGTACAGAATTAATCCATGTTCCTAATATAACTTTCCTTTGATCCGTACTACACTAGTTTCTGTCTTGAGCTAAATAAGTTATTTAGTATTGACCGTTGATGACATTTGTGACACAAGTGTGTATGTGTACAATATATGTTGTTTGTTGTTTTAAACAGCTGCATTGTTTCCAGCTGTGCAGTGATGCTGTTGTAAACCCAGATGGAAAAAAACACGGTGTACTGGTGTGACACAGGGTGTGTGTTACACCACCACGCTGAGCTTTGTCTGTGCATCATAGGTAGAATCTCCTGAGGTTCCCTTTGATGGCGAGGCGTGGCCTCACCCTGAGGGAGAGAGGCTCCATGAGGTTCCCACCCCGCCCTTCTCTTCCCTCTATTCACACAGTCATGCCTACTACCAGGTAATCCCACCTCTGGGCCAGTCGCATGAGTTTGTTGCTGAAAAAAAAAATTGTCTGTGCACATTTGTGTTGGCTTTTCAGTTTTTGTTTCGTGAATTTCCGGATATTTGTGCACACATTTACAGTTTATGCACAGTTTTTATTTATATCTACCGAAATTGCACAGATTCTGGAATCTGTGGGAATTGTAGTAGTTTATAAGTGTAATGAATCACCACCACACATTCTGAGGTGCCTCATGTAGCATTTTGAGATATATGTAATATTTGGTCAGACAGACAGACAGAAGTAGGGCACTGTTCTTCTCTGCAAGTCGAGTTAAAGTGCCAGAGGCCTGATGTGGCAGATGGTACAAGGAATGAAAACTGAAGGAAAAATATGTTTATATTCTTAGCCAACACACCTGGAGGAGAGGCAGCGAGAAGGGAAGGGACTAGTTTAATATCCTCTAAAAGAAGCTGGATTTATTACATAGAAACCCATTTAACCGTTGTGAATATATATCAGCATGACGTACTTACATACGTTTAAAATGCTACATGTAGCATCTTCAGGAAACAAGTTCTGCAGCATGCGACTGTTTACTTTTATCAAAAGTTTTGGTGCATTTATGTGGGTTTGGTCCTGGGCGATGTTAACATAGAGCACGCATGTGATCTGGTTGTTGGTTCTGTTTGTGTCTGATGTGACCATTTTTTGTTCTGTACACATGGAGCACACCTGACCTGCTCCATCCAGTGACTCATTTGCAGAACTACTTCTATATCTACTAAATGTTCACAGCAAGATGCTGCTGTGACTTAAGGTTGAAATTTATTTTCTAAACCTACACAAGTTCAAATATTTAAATATTATATATCCTGGCAAGGAAACAGTAAATGAGTGTCTAAAAAATCCATGAGATAATGTACATACAGCCAGTATCATTTAGGCTTTTCTCATAACCAGCTGTTAGTTATGCCTCTGGGTTTACACAGACCTTAAGAGCTGATGAAGTCTCCAGAATCGTCTGCCCACTAAAGGTGTGGTTACAGGTTTTAAACTGCAGGAGGCAGCAGAGGCCAAAAATAGATCAGTGCACAGCGCCTGCATGTGAAGGAAACAAGCGCTACTGAAACGCACAGTGCAGCTAAGTTTGACCCCGAGAGAAACTATATTTATAGTTAAAGCAGACACATTTGCTGTCTCTATATAATACAAACTGTAAGACACAAAGCCAAAGCTCTCAGAGACATTAATGACTCTTAGTTATTAAGCTAATGCACATCATTGAAAAGGAAGGAACGGCTTCGAGGGCCAGCGAGTGGGAGGAGATGGGGAAAAGAGGCAGACAGAGACAGGCGGCAGAGTTGTGGCTGGATGTTAATCACTCCATCAGTCAGCTAAATCACTCCACCCCAGTGAATCTCTGTCCCCTCCTGCTGACACAGTAATTGAAATTAAGAGTCAGTATGAGCTTTACACTGAACTTACTGTAATTATCAGGCGCATAGCGATTTCTGCTTTGGTAAGCAGGACCCAGAAGCAAATAAACAGTCAAAGCAGCAAACGTGTCCAGCATGGCCTGTCCATGGCTCCAGATCAACCCGTGACTACCCTCCTCATTGCCCAGAGTAATTTATCTAACCCACTGTTAATATCAAATATGATTTGTATTAGATTTACTACCATTAAATTACATTGCAGACACAACCTAAGAGGCTAAAAATCTGTCTCAGATTATTGGGATTCTTCTTTTACATGAGCAGGTGCTTTGCTCTTCAATGCTTTATACAGTATTTATTTATCCAATATTTATCAAGGGAGCTTGACAGCTCTTCATAATAGTCTTTACCAGAATCTGAAAAGGGATCTAATGGAAGAGCTGGGGGGCTGCCAAAATGGTTAGGAACCACTGGAATAGACCACGGTATAGATCTGCATGGCATCAGCTTCACAGAGCTTCTAGGTGCAACAGCATGATAGAAATACTGGTATTTGGTCCAGGTTTACTGAAAGTCACCCCAAACTGAAGAATGTTGTTTGACATCAAAGCTAGTATAGTGTATTACATTAAAAACTGCATTGTTATTGCGTTACAGTCTGCTGGGATGGTCTGTGGTGAGGAGAAGGAGCCAATAATGAGTAAAAACAGAGCGTAGCATTAGTATGCTGTGTTATCAATAGCATTGCGCTCTACCTGTAAAGGATGGAAGGGCAAAGTTGGCTCTCCCAGCAGTCAGACATTAAACATGCATGATGTGTGCTTTTATTTAATTGGTCCTGAAATATTAATAGCGCTGGCATTCGCTGGCTGACATTTGACTGCCGAGAGGAGAGAGAGTAGGAAAAAGTGAAAGAGAGAGAGGCAGGTCAAAGACGAGCGGGTTGTGATATGGGTAGCATGTCAGCGCATAGTTGCTGTGTCAGCTGACGCGTCTGTGGATGTGGCTGCTGACACCGTGGCTGCAGAGTGGAACTGCCACATATGCGTGTGTGTGGTGGTTTAGGCTGCAGAAGCTACAGTTATCTGTAGATGTGGCAGATCACCTCCAAGTGATGCGTTTGCCACACCAGAAATTTCCTTCAGGTGACTGTGGGCAATTGTTGAGTCTCCTACCAGTTTTGTGTTACAGTAAGTGGTATAACGTGCTTCATACATCATTTTGGCTTGGGGCCAAAGTCGTTTGTTTGAACTCTATCCTCAAATCCTAACAGGAATTCATTATATTAGATGTCAAGTCTTTTTGTCTGATTGTGATTTTGCAGAAGCTCGGGCTGGATGTACTGTAAAGCATGAACTTGGCCACAGAACACCCTCCTGTTCCTTCTGCTTTATATTGTGTTAATAAAGAAATATTAGATATTAGAAAACAGCACATTAGTCAGCCATGCCAAGACTCTGAAAGCTGTTGCCATAGATACCGTTCCCAAGGAAACATTGGAAGAAGCTGTGACAGGGGTCTTGCTCCACCTGTGGCTAATCCCCCAGGAAGCTGTAGCGGTGGAGGCTAGTGGTAAGGCTGGGTGATACTGCTTTAAAATGGCTTGGTTGTAGTAGTGAGCTTGTAAATGCGGCTGTTTGTGTTGTGTGTGTGTGTGTGTGTCTGTGTGTGTGTGCAGGAGAGAGAGAGATCTGCTCCTAAGGCTGCTTCCAGACGCTCACTCATTCTCTATACACACATGCATGCAAGCGACACACACACACCATCATCAGCTCCTCAACCTGCAACAGGCAACATTGCTTTCCTTTGTGCAGATGCATGTTGGAGGGTGTGTGTGTGTATTTGTAGTAGGGGGACCCTGTTATGTCATTGGCTGGCTGGAATGTAGGGGTGTGGCTTGTACCAGTAATGATATCTGACAGTGAGGGAGTGAGACAGAGGCGTCGGGTTGCAGCTGAAATAATGGGACTGGGAAAAGACAAGAGAAAAAACGAGATATACAGGGAGAGAGGTAGGTATGTGGGGGGTAGGTAGAAAAGCGAGAGAGAGGCAGAGAAAGCGAGACTGAACGATGTTCTGAGCGAGAGAGATAAGAAAGAGAGACACTTGGAGCGACATCAAAGACGTAGGAGGGAGGGGAGGAGAAACAGAAGAGTTGCAGAAGGATTCTTCCAACCATCCACCTACTTCAGATGCTCTCCTCCTCGCTTGCATCCTTCCACCTCCCTTCTTTCATCTGTCCAGACGTCCATCCCTCCCTCCCTCGTCCCTTCCATATTTAATGGGAGCGAGCACGGTGACAGAGGGGAGATTGACTGGTCATCTCCTTGGAGGGAGGAGGAGGTGGGGTGGAGAAAGCCAGAGAGGCAGACTGAACTCCCTTAAATAATCAATCCTCGCATACTGTCGTTGCCTGGGCTCCTGCTCTCCCTCTTTCTGCCTTGTCTCTGAGAAGAGAAAAGAAAGGAGTTTGGAGCAGGGTGATTTTTGGACTTAGAGAGATGTGGATGTTGGACGTTTCTCCTGGTTAGAGAGAAAGATGGGATGATGGACAAATGGATGGACAGCAAGGACCAACGGGCCAGTGGATTGACAGGCAAATGGATTTACAAAGACCCTGACAGACGGACTTATGCTCCAACTGTGAGAGGACTCTGTCTACCTGCCCAACACTTTCTCCACACGCCTCCAGCTTCAGCTCTTCATCATCTGTGTGTCCCGAGCCCATGGTGAAGAAAGAGATACTGTTAAATTTAAAATCAACAGCAGCTTAATCTTCAGACGAGAGTTGCAAGTGTGTTTGATAGCAACGCCTTCACGAGCGAAACGACAGCGGAGCGAAAGTAAAGATGAAGCCGTGCAGAAACGCTGCGACCTGAGCTTCATCTGGTCTGTCTAAGGAACGAGCAGGCGGCTGAGACAATGAACTATATTTTTGGTAATAATACCTTGTACCCCCGCAGCGCGAGGGTTGGCGGGTCATCCGGGGGTCAAGGGGCAGGGCTAGGAGTCAAACAGAAGTTGGGCCCCAAGCGAGGGTCCTCAGAGGAACTTCCACCTCCCCACACCTCCTCTCCCTCTACATCCTCTCCTGCCTCCTCCTCCCCCTCCACGTCCTCCTCTCGCTGGCAGCAGCTCCTTATGTTCTTCTCCAGGAGGAGTGCCTTCACTGACTGTATCACTGCTAGCCAGGTAACACACACGTCACATGCTTTGTGTGTGTGTGTATGTGTGCTCTATGCTTGAGGGGTGGTAGGGGATCGGGGTGGGAAACGTGTAACTGGACCTGGGCTTTTGTTGTCTCTGTGTGTGTGTGTGTGGGGAGGGGGGGTATATGGGACTAGCCATCAGCATTTCAGCTTCTTAGCCAAAACAAGGATGCAGTCAGGTTGAATTGAGGTCGAAGCAGCTCTCTGTTTGTGGTCGAGATTTTGGATAATGTTGTCATGGAAATGAGATCTGGCATAGTGTATCAGACCCAGGGAGCCCGTGTGTTGCCATGGCAAAGCCATCACGGAGCTGAGCGGTTCAGTGGCGTAGGTCCACATGGAAATCCGAATCAGCAGTAATTTCCAAAGTAGCTGCAAAACGTGAAATATAAGCTAAAGTGCAAGCAGAAAAATACTGTGAGGCAGAGGACTGAGGCACAGTGTGGCTTTGTCAGGACAGCACAAACATAAAGTACTGCACTGCCGCTGTCAACGCCTGAAATATGATGCTGAACCGGTCTATAACTCACAACCTACCCTCTCAGCCTGGTAGCAGTTAACCCCTTGAGTAAAGTATTTATGTACAAACATTTGAGTCTAGTCATACTGGCTGGTCTTCACATCACCATTCTACCCTTCAGTCAAACAAACACTTCAGTGTGGCGTGGTGTTATAGTTTAACGTTTTCAACCACAGGCTGCAGTGAACGGACCTAAGCCTCGTGTATAAGACAGTATTGCCCTAATATTACAAACATGCAGTGGCCATAGTGATTACATTATGTGTATGTCACTAATGCTTTTAAGTCACCTTTATCTGCTCAGATAATTCAATCCAGAGCATTCAAAGCTTAGCTCTCAATCTTGTCCTCGCAGATAAATTTCCAAAATAGCAACAGTTCCTGTCATCTAAGTCTGTTTGATGTAATTGTTGCCTGTTCAATATCAATTTGCATTAAAAATGTGCATCAGCCGCCCCTAGAAGATTTGTTGCCGTGCTTCTCTGTGTTATTTATACTGATGGTGCTGAGCCTTGCACTCTGCATCACTGCGAGAAGACGACTTGTCTCTGAGGAGACGCAGACCCGAACTCTCAGCCCATTAAGAAGCTGCTGCTGCGAGCTGATGTGCTTCGCTAACACTGAGTCCCGTCCAAACTTGCACCTGCCAATATTTGACTTCTCCTGAAAGTCTGTTCATCCAGGTCCTGGTGGCAGCGAAATTTATTTCTGACGCATAGGTCAATAAAATTGCAAGACGCTCAGGGTTTGCTCCTTGAGGACTGAGCTTGGATGTTTGCTGATATTAAAAGCTCCATTCAAATATGGTTTCACACTTTGGGATTATCAAAATTTGTGTGAATGGCAACAGACTGTCGACAACCTCTAGGACATCATTTGTGGTGTTAATGCAAATAAATGCATGCTACTGTTTGGCAAATACTATATTATAAATTCACTGACGTTTTAATATTTCTATATTTTAACATCATCATTACACTTTGTGTGTTTAAAGCAGTCACATATTATTATTATGGCATATGCAGAGACGTCTGTATTGGATCAGAGCTGCATTATGGATGAATTCTGGGGGCCGCTCACAACTTTCAACAGTGCAACACAGTTGTCTGCAGGATTACAGAAAAAGTTCACTTTGAGTAATCTTATTGGCCAGTGTTTTCCCAAGGTGTTTGCCATTTGTCCTGTTTGAGGCACTTACTGCGTGCCGGATAGGCCATTAGACTGTAAACACATGTGCGCACAGTAGTTGTGTTTGTTAATGGGACACGCTGTTAATGGAAGGGTTTTGGATCTACAGAACTGCGTGATGCATTCGCGTGCACGGATCGTCTTACAGTGTGTTTGTTCTCGCGTACGTTTAAATGTTTCAGCTGAGCTAAACACTGCACCGTGACCAGAACACAGAAATCTTGGATTGAACAGATACGCGCGCACCTTCCTTAATAGGGTTACTTAGTTATTCTGTCAATAACTATGTAGAGTAAAACAGAGGGACTTTTAAAAGCCTGGAGTATGTTTAACCCAGACATACTTCTGGACCTAGTCCTTTATCTGACAGGACAGCACATTATTGCACATTAAGGTCTCGTCCCTGTTGGTATGTTGCGTGCTATTAGCAACCAGTCCGTCTATTGTGGGCTCCAGAATTGACCTTAGGCTATGTTTCAATAAAAATAGTAATTATAATTTCATTAACTGTGTTTTTTCACTTCTTGTTGCTTCTGGAACTCTTTGCAAAGTGCACATGTTATACATTATGTATATTTTTCGATTGGGTTTTAGCGCCATCGTTTATCAATCTCAGTAACCACACAAAAAGGTTTAGCTTCTCTATTTTTTCTTGTGTTTGTTGTGGACACCTACAGTGGCTCACTCTCGCTTTTGCCATCGCTTCAGCCTGTCTCTGTATAATTGATGAAAGGTATGAAAAGCATCCCGGCTCCTCAGAAAGCTCACTAAAAGCCTTAAAGAGGTGTTTAGCGGTCACAGGAAATGACGGTAGAGCGGGATGGACAGCGCTGGACAGACCCATACATAGAAAGACACTGAGGGATTGAGTTAGGAACAGATTAGGACTCAGAGAGAAATTTGATCTCTTATTAGCACTAAGTGCAAAATAGCAACCAAACCTGTGTCAATGCAATGTAAACTTTATAGAATATAGACTGTAGAGAAAGACCAACGCATCCCTCCTGAGCAGCACTAAGCAGCAGTGAAGACAAACTAATCAAATATCAATTCATTTCAGTAGTAGTAACTGAGTCTGGTGCAGCCTTACTGCTCTTCTCTTCAGCTCCACCAGCTCACCAGTGAGCAGTCATAGCATTGAACGCTACAGCATAGAAGAAGTCCAGCTCACTCGTGTGTGTCACAATATGGTAATATCACAAGTGAAAGGTGTAAAACAGTGAGTAACAAATCTGCAATATTTGCTACATTGAGGTTTCAAAATATCATTTTTTTATCCGGTATGTCCAGTGCGTGGAAGCCGCGTCATTAACACTCTCAAACCATACTGGAAAGTGCGTTTGCACGGCGGCATTCAACCCCCCCCCGCAGAGAGTGGCTCATTATCGTCGTGCTGCCAAAGGAAACGTTCCACTCTCCCTGCGCCTCATGGGACGCCGCTGTGTACTGTATGTGTAGGCTTCTGTGCTTTTCCTTCCCTCCGTGGCCTTTCTGGCGATACGTTGTTCCAGCGGTGCGACAGACAGCAAGCAGCATGTTAAGGTGCAGTTGACTTGGCTCAGGTTCAGCCCCAAAGTGAACCTACGCCCAGTGAAACTCGGTAACAGTTTCTGCAACATTGTTTCTGCTTATCGGCTGTTGTGGATGAGTGGGCAGAATGTAATAAACAAAGTAAGAGTTGTATTTTTGTGAGTCTTCACACCATAACTGTGAATTTTCACCTCCCACAGTCTTCTCTGCGCACTCAACTATACATCATCATCATCACATACACTGAACTGAACAGTACTCCAAGGCAGGAAGAGAAGACATTAGCTATGGCCATTTATTTAGAAATGATAAATAATAGAAAACTAAACAACGGTGTGGTATCCATTTTCAAAACCTCTAAAAAGCTTTCAGAGCTACAGTACTGTACTCCGAAGCCACAATTAATCACACTGTCAGACTGGTGTCTAAACATCACAGCTGCACAGAATTGTTGCTTATTTACGGCCGCCCGTGCTGGCACAGTGTGGAAAGAAATATATGAGCAACTTAGAGGCTAACAGCTAGTTGGAAGCATTAACATAACGGATGTACTGACGGGTGTGTTACTGCAGTAGTTTAGGTGTCGCCAAAAAGATGCAAAAATATGCTAATTTACCCAAAGTGAAGGTTGTCAAAATCATATTTTCTATTCAGTTTTTACTGAGAAGGTGAGGTCATCTTTTGGGAGGGTCTAATTCGAATGTTTACAGCCTGAACCACCATCTCCCATGGTAACCACTGAGCTCCTCCTCTGATGCTGGCCAACACTGTGGGCAGCACTAGCTGTTGTCATAGTGATGCCATGCAAGATTATCATGGCATGTGTGTGTTTGTGTATATGTGAGATAAGGAAAACAGAAGATGAACTCGTGAGCAAACCCAAATTATTATCGCCGGACCCGCTCGGCCCGTCAGTCGCTCGTGCACAATAACACACACACACTAACGTACATTGCATTATAATGCTGAGTAGTGCTGTAGATTTGTGGCGCTTGTTGAGAGTGTGTGAGGTGTTGCATCACCTTCTGTGTGTGGGATGAAGCTTGCATATCAGCTGTCTCCCACACATATACAGTACACACACACACACAGACGTCTCCACGCAGGCACACTCTCCTCGCTCTCCAGCAGTCTCCTACCTCCAGCCTGTTCTCTGTCTCTGCTGATATAATCAACACAGATAGCTGACCATGGCCAGTCACTCAGTAAGATCACTAATTAATGAGGCTGAGCACAACATCATGACAGCTTCGTCTGTCCTCCTCTAATTAGCATGGAATAGCTTGATACTAGTGACGGCTTGACCTGCTCATCATCAACAAATTAAAACACGCATATAAATGATGTTGGAATGCAAACGAAGGGTGTCTGTCATTGTCTAGTGTTATATCATTGGGCCAGCGCCATACTAGTGTAGTCACATTTGAATGTTGTACAGTACTTCACGTGGTAATTACTATATATGTCATGCACACACCCCCCCTTTTTAATATGTATTTGTCATTTAGCTTTTATTAGTGAATTGCTACTGTCAGAGGCAGTTTAGTAGCAGACAAAAGGTCCAGTTAGAGATTCAATCGATCCTGCTTGAAAGTAAAATGACAGAATTTCTGCTTTGTATAAGGCATTGATAAAAGTGATAACTTGTATCCCATGTGGTCTCAGAAGATCTGCCTCTTTCGACTGATTGGCCTATGTTTCCTCGTAGGCCAATCAGTTTTTTCCTGATTAAAATTAAAGTTTAATGGAGCGTGTCCTTCCCGTGTCGTATCCCCTAACACAGAGAAGTGCAGCAGCAAGGAAGTAGCACAACAAACAAGCAGGTGATAGAAAACTGAACCATCTGGTGAAAATCTGAAGGTAGAGTCGAGAGAGACGAATCAGAAGATTGGCTGAGGAAGACGATGAGGTAGTTGCAGCCTGTGTGTACTGCCTATGTTTCCTGTGATGTCAACTGGTCCATAACATGTTATGATATATTAATGAATAACGCACTGATGGCTAATGTCGCACTTTGAAACCTTTTGTAGGTTGCTTCTGTTAAAGCTGGATTTAATAAGTCTTGGTGCTGGCAGATGAAGTAGATCTTTACTACAGTACGACTTCACTCTGGTTCTTGGTCTCACGGTTGGACTGAGGCACAGCCAGTCAAGCTAAGACACCACGAGCTAGAGTTTCACCACAAAGAGTGAGAGACACAGGGTAGACACAGGGACACCGGTAGACGGGGCAAGGGAGAGTATCGTCGTCCAAACAAAAAATGATTTGACATGCAGAGCTGCAGTCGTTTTTACGGCATCTGCCCGCCAGTGATTATTTTATCCAGCGGCTGCTTGAAGTAAAGGTGAAGGGATTGTCTGTCCCGTCACAGTGCTGTGTTTGGCTGTGTAGTCTGAGGCCCCCTGCTGGCTGCGATTGGTATCACGCGTCTTGTTCATGCTGGGTGTTACTAAATAAGAGTTGTTTGTCATTTCATGTTTGTATCAGGAAGCGTTTTTGACCTTTTTTTTTTATGAGCCACACTCGCTCGGAGTCAGGCTGACCTGGAAAAGATTAAATGTGTGCCTGAGAGTAATAAACATCTATTCCTTCAATTAGGATCAGTATGAAAGTCAAAGGCTCAGTAATTCAGCTGGGTCAGTGCGATCTAGCAGAGAAAACTAGTGTTCAGCTAAGCGTTAAGTGTTTTCTGATTCCACGCGGAATTTGATGTGTGTTCTTTATTAATTGTTCTGAGGGCTGTGTCAGAAGCGAGTGGGTGTAGAAGAACGGAGTGAAGCTCGGTGCGGAGCGGGCTCCCTGACTCAGACGTTTTATATCCAAAATATGTGATCAGGCTCGTAGCTTGGCTCTGCTTTGGTATGAAAATAGCACATACATTCACTTGACAGATATTAAAGGTTTTCCTTGATGGGACCAGAGTACGTTATCTCTCGTCTTCAGCCGCGCCTCCACCCATCCTTGTGTTTTCATTTCTCAGCAGCGCCCGCCTTTTCCTTCCCCGCCCTCCAGCACTGTGTTCGTGCTGGCTTCATTTAGCGCTGAGACGCTAACAGCCTATTCTCCTTGCTCATCCTCTCCTGACTGAGCGCTCGGCCTGCAGCTCTAGCAGCACTTTACACTGGGAGCACACTCACGTACCAACTAACGCTCTCCACCACCCTCTTTATCTCTTTGTGCTCTTCACATGGGTGCTGCTTTTTAACGCGCCCTGTCTGTCTTTCTGTTTCCAGTCTTATTCTCCTATGTGGTTGGTTTGGGGTGACCTGTGTCATGTCTGTCTACTATGTGCCTCAGTGTTGTTCTATTCACCAATAAGACATTAATGACTGTCATCATCTTCTTCTTTTTTTCCACTAAAACTAAAGTTTTTAATTAGTCAAAATTCTGATGACTGAAGGTTTTGTCAAAAAACAAAGCTTTATGGGAATTTTAAATATTAGTGACCAAAAGAATAACGTGTGTGTTTACTGAATGCACCTTGAAGACACACACACAAGCCAAAAGACACATTTTCAGAGGAAGTAGGTCACATAGAGACCCCCCCCCCCCCCCCCCCACACACACACACACACACACACACACACAGTATTCCAGCTGACCAGGCCTGCCTTGTGATGCTTTAAAAGAACAAGACAAAGGTTGATGGAAGAGACTGGCCTCCACCAATCACAGCTCTCTGTTCATTCCACACTCACGCACCAACTGAGCTTTGAATGCTGTATCACTGTCCCTAGTTGCCTATCGATTAGTCATGCCTGGCTGCTGTCATGTGCAGGAGGCCAGTGAAGCCCCTAATTGGCTAGTCCAGGAAAGAGAGAGAAGGAGAGAGGGGTAAAGTTGTAGAGCGAGAGCCAGAGGGGCAGACGGGCGACATAGAAAGATGAAAGAGGATGAGAAGGAGGATTTACCGAGGCATCAATATCAAATGTAATTACTTGGCCTTTATGTTTTCCGAGCACAAATTTGTTGCTGTTTTGTGTTGGAATATATGGATTGAACTACATCGCTTACAGAGCGGCCCACATCTCTACTGGAAAGCCAGAAAGCACATCGACATAGGTGGAGAAAGTCAGTTGCTCTGAGTGGCTGAGCATTGGAGTGGAAGGTAATCATGGATCGAGGAAGAGGAATCTTCCAACGGAGCGCGTGAACGGACTCGCATCCTCCAGAGAAGCGGAGACATCCAGAGAGAAGACTTGACTCATCCAAAAGGTCCTGCTGCTTCTCTTCGTGGAGGTCTGCACCTTTCGTTTGACTACTGACCATGTAGCCTTAAATGGTGACAAGAGAGTCAATATGCTCCTACGGGGACACGGTTGGGAAGAGGACTGTTAAATGCCACCGCAGACGAGGATCTCTTGCTTTTCAGGAGTAGCTGATGCTCAAGAAATGGAAAACATGCCAACTAAGGAAGGTTTGTTTTGACTGTTTTGTTTTTCCGATTCCCAAGTGAACTGTACATACTTTATGAACGCAGTCTGATACACTGGAGAGATCTTGGAGAGGCATGACCTACATTATTCAGACACAAGTGATTCACTGGAGCTACTCCCGTTTGTCATTTCTCTATCGCCAATATTCCAAACGCAACAACAGGAGGATCCCTTTGTGACTTATTAATCTGTTGCTATAGCTATGAACAGTTATTTCCACGGCCATGAGTTCTGTTGCAGCCCCAAGAAGCCCAGCCGTAGCTCGGGTAAAGGCAAGTCTGGCAAGGGAAAGGCCAAATCAGGCAAGAGCCACCCTCACTCCAAGCACAACCAGAATTTGCTGCAAATACAGAATCACCAGTCGCAACCGTCGCCGCTGCACTCACCAAAGCACCATCGCCATTCACCGAAGCACAGCTGCCATTCGCCAAAGCAGCTGCTTCCGTCTCCCTCTCCCAGCTACTATCACATAGCGCCGCCGTCTCCAAGTCATCAGCTCGCACCGCCATCGCCGGCGTGCCAGTTGGCGCCACAGTCACCAAATCATCTGCTGCTCTCGCCGAGCCACGGCCAGCTACACCTGTCGCCGAGCCATCATCAGCTGCAGCGTCACTCTCATGAGCATCAACAGTGCCATCCGCCGGGCTCGCAGAGACACCTGCTTCCTTCGCAATCAACACATCAGCTCTGCAACCAACAGCAGCAGATGCAGCTTCATTCGCCAAGTCACCACTCGTTCCTCGAGCAGTGCCACCACCACCACTGCCCTTCTGCTCTGCCCCACGCCTCCCAGTCACTGTCTATCCACCCTTTTCACTCACCACAGCTTCCCCTGTGTTCAGCACTAGGGGGTTATGGGTGGAGCACGCTGCCTAGCGACCTGGCCACCAGGGGCTCTCGAGGGAAATTTCCCAACTTGAGGGACAGTGTGAAGAAAAGTCCCACCAAGAGCAGAGCCAAGGGCAAAACAGGGAGCAGGCCATGGTCCAATGACACATATATGTGGTTGGCACACTCAGTGGAAGCGGCCCCACATGTGCCGCATATGTACCATTTTCAGCAACTGCCGGCTCATGTCCAGGTGGGTTTGATGGGTGGAAAACAGATGCATATGCAAGGCGACGTGCTTGAAAAAAGCCATTTTCTGTTTTATACACCTTTGTCGTGCATCTGTAAACTTTAATGGTGTTTGTTTCTCTGGCGAAAATTCTGAAAAATGTCGAAGACTAACAGAAACATAAAACGAAGCAGACTGTGATAACGACAAATGATTACTGTAATTTGATTCTTGTGAAAATAATGCGGCGTGCTTGCTTCCTGGCTACTCCGCGTATCTGCGGAGGGCACAGAGATAGCAGGTAAAGAAGGGTTGATTAGCGTGATTAGCATGGTCTGATTTGATTCGAGTCACTCTCCATCTGATCAAAAGTCACAGCGTGTTTTATTAGGACAGAGTGGGCGGTGACGTTAGGTGTGTTTGTCTCAATACATGACGTATAAGCAGCATAGTTGTGATCAAGTAGATGCCACAGAATCAATTCACCATTGTTCCCTGTTTAATTTGTGTGTCTGTGTTTCCTGATTTGTGTTTATCTAATCAGGATTTCTTCGCTAATTGATAATTGAAAAATTATGATGAAGCACCTTACAGGGACGGGATTTTTTTTTCCTGAAGCCCTACACACCCACCTCACCATATGGACCAAGCAATCATCAAAACACAACTGGTGTGACAGCAATTGCATAACAACTAACAATCACTAGTATAGACAAACCAAACGCTGTCTTGATAGGATGCTGTTGGTGTGATTGTGTAGCTGTGTGTGAGCGCTGCTTTGTTTATGGTTGCGCATTTGTTCTGTTGGCCTTTTCATGCAACACATCACCATTCAACACGCACACACACCTACACACACACAGGCATTGATTGTTACATAAGTGTGCAGCCTGACATGTCACGTCACCGGATTTTGTCGCTCTGCGAATGACACACACACACAAACGGAAGTTTAACGGTTGTGAACAGTTTGTTTCATGGCTGAAAGAGTCAACGACAAAGTTCAGGCTATGGTCACAGGTTGTTATGGGTGAGCTGCTAAGTGCAGGTTGTCATTTGGTTGTGTTTTGGGCTGTCATGGCAACAACTTAACACCCAATAAACAGGTGATGTTGGGTCGTCACTTCCTGGATATTACATTTGTATTTAGTACAGAATCAACTGGTTATGAAATGTCAAAATAACCAGATGTGGTTCTTCAAAATACTCACCAGACGAACAGCGAATTTCAGTCTTACGTGATCAGATACAGTGGAGTTAAGACTGATAATTCAATATGTCGCCTAGAATGAAACGCTGTCACTCAAAGGTTCTAATTGGGTTCTGAATATTCACTTTGTTCACTTGCTTTTCACAATGGAAATATTCATCGTGCGTGCAGGTCTTTATACTTTACATAAATGTCCTTCAGTATTTATTTAGATGACGTACTCCACCGATGTCTGTAATTGGTAAAGCTCTCCCTGCTCAGTGATTGTATTGAGGTTGAAAGTTCAGTCCACCTGGTGGATTTCAAACTATATCAGTGAGGCATAGTCTACATATTTTGGTAATAAAGTTTTTTTTAATTTGGCATTATTAAGTAGTTGATTTGTTTATTTGCAAATTAATTTGTTATTTGTTGCATACACACAGACACACACACACACGTTTGTGCCAACAACAGCTGCAAGTGTCAGCATTTACTCCGTATCTGTGAACTGCATTGTAAGAGCTGTCTCAGAACCCCCCCCCCACACTTTTCCTGCCACAGATTTCTGTTGTTGTTTTTTTTCCTTGTGTGTGCGTGTCTGTGTGTGTGTGCTTGTGTGTGTATTTTTGATGTGTTTCTGTGCCTCTGTCCGGACCCTCTGCTCCTCGCTGCTGTTGTTGAGCCGGCAGATTCGACTCCTCCCAACATGTCTGAAATCCCTCTGATCCGCTGCCCCTGCCCTCTCGCTTTGTGCTCTCATGTGGGATCCAGAATCCCATCAGCTTGACTGACAGACAGTTGGACATGTGGCAGAGAGAGAGGCATGGAGTGAGATAATACATATGTGTGTGAAAGGAGGAGGAGAAACGGGGGGGATTAGTGTAGCTTTGCTGCTTTGTTGCACATTGGTGCTGTGAAGTCTCGGTGGTGTGTCCGTTTGGTTTGTCAGCTGATGTGGTGCTTGTTTAATTGGTTTGTTTATGAACTTTTTGTGGCTGCAGATGAGAAACTGGGACTCCATCTTATCTTAGTCCGGCTTGCACATTAGTAATTTACCGGAGACCACAGCTGAGTGCGTCGGGCTGACAAGACCTAAAGACTTTCTGCAAAGTAGACAAGGAAACAAGCAGAAGCAGCTGGATGGGATGATAAGATGGCCTGATGTCTCCTTAACATACTATGAGAAAAAGATCCTTGTGACCATTTATTAGCTGGCGGGAAGTTTGTCACTCGCTTTGCTGAATTAGGAAGCAAGAGAAAAGATGTCAGCACCTACTGCTGCTCTCTCTCGAGCTTCCTTAGATAGACGTGGACTCTAGAAGAAGGCTGACGTGGAGGAACAGAACGGACATGAAAGCCATTGTCACTGTTGCATTTTGGATTTATAAAAAGGTTGTTTGGTAAAATATAGCGTCATAAATTTCACACAGTGGAGAAGTGTATCTCCAGGCAGAGTGCTACATTAGTACTGTCCAGTATAAGGGCTTTGCAGTATGTCATGCGGTGTGTGCAGTCGCTCCATGGTGGTAATCTGTAACAGATGTACTCAGCATGCTGTACCAAAATATG
This sequence comes from Macropodus opercularis, assembly GCA_030770545.1. Taxonomy (NCBI): domain Eukaryota; kingdom Metazoa; phylum Chordata; class Actinopteri; order Anabantiformes; family Osphronemidae; genus Macropodus; species Macropodus opercularis. The sequence continues at coordinate 8,913,710 of CM061092.1, forward strand.
AGACGAGTAAGTCATTATCCCAGCTCTCTGTTTGTGTGCGTGCGTGTTTTTAAGTGTCCTCTGCTTCATTTCGAAAAGAAATAATATTGTTTTTGGCTTCTGGAAAAATACTCTTCGCATTCACGGGGTGTAACGGCTTGCGTGTTCCCTATGCAGGCCAACCCCCCTCCAGTGGTGGTCAACACAGAGAGCGTCGACACCCCCCCATACGTGAGTACTGCTTTAAATTTACTGTCAGTTCTTGTACAGATTGTCTCCTGCTAAAATGGTTTTATAATCCGTTGTTGAGCAGTTTCTTAAATCATTTTACTACATTAATTAAATATCAACTATAACCAATCTTAATAACTTTCTTCAGTGAATAATTGCAGCCACAAACACCTTGCTGCACATTTATCATGTGCCGTTATTTGAATATTTCCAATCAATACATTTCTAAAAAAAAATATCTTAGTCCAGAATTAGACGGATCCAGATGTCATTTTACCGTTTGCCAGCTGCTTTGCAGAATCACTGTGTGTTGTTAGATAAGTCTGTTATGTAATTACTCCCTGATGAACGGGAATAAAAACACACACAGCACTGTGTGTGTTTCTCACTCTGATTATTTCGCTGAAATGTTTATTGGCTGTTAAAATGTAACAAATCCAGAAAATGACATGGATGCATGAGACATATTGTTCTGCGTCTTTGAAATGTGTCCTCTGCCACATTTTACAATGAACAATTCAACAATTCAACAGAATAATGTCTTGAATAACATAAATGACATAAGTGAAATGTCCTCTTTCATATGCGTAAATACATGTGCATGGTGGATAATGGTGGCTGATGGAGGAACTCGCCCTCTGTTTGAAACAGCAGGAATTCAAAATCTAAACTAATCTGACACAGATTATGGCCAAGCGGGATTACATGGGCCACTGGGATGCCTCTCTCACTGTGTTTTGTGTGTGTATGTGTCTGCAGCCTGAGCAGGAACAAAACGTTCATCTCCCAGTAAAAACGCAGTGGAACACGAAACACGCTGTGTATTAGGCTGCTCACATCAGATTTAATGCAGTGTGCTCGTCATCCAGTCGGGACACGCAGACGTTAATAGGGTCTAACTTTCGTGCAGTCCTGACATCAGAGTTACATCATGTTTGCTGGACAGGAGTGAAGTGGTGAATGAGTTCTGCTGATTAATGTTTGCTTTGATGTATTGATTCATTGATGCAGCTTTAACTTACTGTATAGGGCCAGTTGACACATTTCTCCTAATTTCACTCTTTAACAGGTCAATGGCACAGAAGCAGACTATGAGTATGAGGAAATCACACTGGAGCGGGTAAGAGCTCCCCTACAATCATAACACACCATTCATCTGTAAATCACTAACTGAACTCGCCTCTGTAAAGTAAAATAAACGAGAACCTTACTGCGACATTAGCATCCAAACAAGGGCTGCAGAAGCTCTGAAAACGCCCAGAATATTTCTTCTAAAGGGATTGTGACAGGTTAGGATGACTATTCTTAGCTGCTTTCACTTTGAAAAAGGCCATTTGTATAAATTTGATTGTGCTCATGTTTTCAAGCCTCCACATTTGTATTTCCCAAATACTGAACCGAAATCCAGTAAGTGTATTCGAAAGTCGGAAGAACTGTTATTGAGTGTGTTAATAGATGATTTATACGTACTTAGAAGATAATTATTTATACATTCAAAATAAGAAGAGTGTGAATCTTTTTTTCTTTTCATATGACATAAATAAACATCTCAATAACAAAAAATAAGACCAGGTCAAATTTCATTGTACTCATAAGTGAACATGAGTACAATGAAAAGCAAAAGCAACAATGTATGTACTCATGCTTGTTTAATGCTTAATAGTGTGAGGTTATTATTATAAAGTATGTAAAAACCTATCTTGACTCAGTCCCACTGTGGGTCAGGCTGAGCTGACCTTATTTCCCCACGTTTCCTTGTCCATCCTTCCTTTCTTCCTTTCCGTGCTCGTCTTCCTCCCTTCTCTCATTACATCCCCTTTCTCTCGGCCCGAGGCTCTTTCTCTGTCTCTTTCTCGCACTCTATTCTCCTGTGACCTGGTTCTGTCTGCCTGGCTGGATTTGCTTTAAAGACACTATGGACATACACGCAAACACAGGCGCAGACATTTATAGCTTCATACCCAATGACAGAGAGTGAGAGAAAGAGACACAGAGCAATAGCTGAGGCAGGTAATGTGTTCAATTTACAGCCATGATCTATTATGTGTAATTCAGTAAGAGGCGTCTTCTCAAATTAGTTTGAGAAGTAAAAGCGGTTTAAAATAGGTTCAATGGATGCGTCTTCAAAATGAGTGAGATTGAATGATTTAAGTTTTTGTATTTCTTTACTTTGATTTATTGGACAGATCTTGTAATGTCACACCTTCAAACTATGAATAAAATTATAAACTGAATAAATGTACAGTACGTTAATCAAAACACACATTGTTTTTATGTTCTATTGTCGCTGTTTATCTCAACCAGCTGAGTGTGCAGGTGATTTCTCACCTGATCTCATTGAGATGCTGTTTCTATGTGTGTGTGTGTGTGTGTGCATGTGCAGGGTAACTCAGGCCTGGGCTTCAGTATCGCTGGAGGGACCGATAACCCCCACATTGGAGAAGATCCTTCCATCTTCATCACCAAAATTATACCTGGAGGGGCTGCAGCCCAGAATGGACGACTCAGGTGAAGCCCCAAAGCCGTTTTTTATGTCAAACCTAATTATATTTACAACGACCTAAACCTCAGCTTGTTTCTAAAAGTAAATCAAGATTTAAAATAATCACAAGTGATTTGGTTGCTTGTAACTATTTTGACATCTTCAGAAACAAAAACATGCAGATGGAGTTGTAACATTTTATTTTAAAGAATTAGCAGCAATGATTCAAGTATGGTGGTAGAAGTAAGAGTGAGAGTAAATGCCAATACTCATGGAAAGTATACTTAGTACTGTAAAAGTACAGTACTGCACACAGAGTACAGTACTTAGTGAATGTACTTAGCGATGTACGTCTTTACTTGGTTTGCAGTGTTGCATCGGTTGCTATATTAACTGTTTTGAGCCTTTAACACAGACACACTAGTGTAATTGTTATGAAATGCAACAGAATCGAAATTGTTGCCCTCGGCAACGTTACCCTTGAGCACAAAACTTTGCCGCCAGTGGCTCCAGAGTAGCTCTTCAAGCCCTGGCTGCAGAAACCTTCGTTTCTTCGATAAGAGTCTTCCTTGACTTCACTTTAACAGCTATGTAGGTGGAATGTATTAACACCATATGAATGAGTTGGCAGACAAAGCCCACACACAGTCAGTCAAACATCCTTTTACCTTTTTTTAAAATCTAAGTCAAGCAGTTTGATAATAATCGGCGAACTGAACTAAAAGGTGCTTTCTCCTCCTCTGTAACAGACGCACTTCTCCAAGGTTTGGGATTAGAGAGAGAATCTGTAACATTCACATCCCTTATCATTTATCTCGTTGTGCAACTCTTCTAATGTGGGTGAAATTCTTTCCAACCAGGGTGAATGACTGCATAGTGCGGGTGAATGAGACAGATGTCAGGGAGGTGACCCACAGCGGGGCTGTGGAGGCACTGAAGGAGGCTGGAGGCCTCGTCAGGTTGTACATACGACGCAGGAGGAGCGTCACTGAGAGGATCCTGGAAATCAAGCTGGTCAAAGGGCCCAAAGGTAAGGACGCGGTACTGTGAGAAAACTCAGGTCAACTGCTTTAGTAGTAACAGAGGTAATACAATTCAAACTTCAAAGAGCTAATTAAATAGCCAGGCATCATAAAGCTGCTCTAAAAACACGGTTTCTTTCAGGCTTAGGATTCAGTATAGCAGGCGGAGTGGGAAACCAACACGTCCCAGGGGACAACAGCATCTACGTGACCAAAATCATCGAGGGAGGGGCTGCACACAAAGATGGGCGGCTTCAAATAGGGGACAAACTCGTAACGGTAAAGGACGATTTATGTTCCTCTGTTTACACACTAATTATTACAGATTTGGTTTGCGGACAATAAAGTCAAGACATCACAGAAAAATACATTTCCCTGAACTTTTCAAACACAGTAGATCATGAATAAATATAATGAATATCCTCCATTACCCCACTTTATTAAATTCTAACTTATGGCCTATTCACTGTGTTACTGTGTAGGACTGAATGAGGTGTGTTGGAGAAGGCCAGTGTATAATGGTGTGATTACATCAGATTATCTCTATTCTGCTCTCACGCCTGATGAAACAGAGCAGAGCAAAGATAATAAATGATAATAGATCATATATAATAGATGAGCTTCTTCTCCAATAACTCAGTGTCCAGATGATGTTGGAATAATCCAGAACTGCTTTATGGCATCCACAGCTGATGTTACCACACTGGTGTTGTAGTGGAAGTTGCGTTTCTTTTCTCCCTGCCGTCTTAATGCACATATCTGCGCGCTAATGCAGTACGAGTGCTCATCGATCCGCAGGTCAACAGCTCCTGTTTGGAGGAAGTCACCCACGAGGACGCGGTGGCTGCCCTGAAGTCGACTCCTGACGTTGTGTACCTCCGTGTGGCCAAGCACACCTCCCTTTTCATCAACGACAGCTTCCCTCCTCCGGACGTCACTAATTGTGAGTTTAGGAACTACAAGTTTGCAAGTTTTACGTAAGCACCAAGCAACATTTGATTTGTGGAATCTGGCGTCTTCCAATGTCTCGCTTTTCTTCACAGCATCATAAACAACCTGCTCTGGTGACTATAGAGGCTGGAGTGTTTTAGACCAGATGGTGTTGAACTATAAAGAGCAGCAACAACCAAAGCTGTCGGTGGATATTTTTACATCTAGGTTCAAAAGAATGGTCCACTGTTTTTTATAGAGGCTCATGCTAAGACAGACCAATATTATAGGAATTACTATTCAAAGCAACATATCCAAAAGCTTTTATTATTAATAAATCAAAATAAAAAACATAATTACTATAAAGTTCTTGTAAATTTTACAATGAAAACTAGACTCATCAAGAACAAAGCAAAATCAAGTAAGCAAATTACTGTAGATCATCTGAATCATAGTGTCCATGATTTCAAACCTCTGTGGGTTTGGTTGTTTTTTACTATAAACATATTCCAATTTAGTATTTTCTGTGACAACAACATGTCACTATCAACATTTCTGAATCCACCTCCTGACCAAACAGCTTATCTCAGACAACTGCATCCCAGTTGGTTAGTATAGCTGGTTGACAGGCTGGTCGAGGATCTGAGCTGCAGTCAATTACATAGATTTCAACCCCGTTATGGGGTAAACAGTGTTTAGTATTTGGCCGTCAAGGCGATTATATTACTATTATGGTAAAAAGCTAAGATTCTTTGTGTTCTCATTCACAGCGTACTCCCCACACCAAGACAATCATGTAAGCCCCTACATGAGTGGCAGTCAGTCTGCAAGTCCCGCCCCACTGACTACGCCCAGGTACTCGCCGCTGCCCAGGACCTTGACCGGAGATGAAGACTTCTCCAGGTGAGACCCCAACTACCACACAAACAGGCACTTTTGCATTTATAGGACGATGCCACTGAGAAGGTTCTGTGAGCATCTGCGGCTTGATTGCTCTGCTGCTCCATTAAGTAAATGCAAAGCCTGTTGGTCACAGGGTTAAAGGTCAGTCACCTTGTTGTTACTTTGCCGTCTGATGGTTTTAGTGGATAGAAAATGTCAGATTTGGAAGCACAGTCCTAAACAGCCCAAAATACACAGACTGACCTCTGTCCTCCCCTGCTCAAGCTGCTGCTGCATGTATATGTGAGGAGGTTTGTGTGTGTTTGGCAGTGAAAGGCAGATGGCAGCACACATTTTGTCTGGCATGTGAACCGAGGTCACATATGTACACATACACACGCATTTGCAGTCCCAGCACTGCTCTACTATCTTTAATCCATTTTAATGGACGGATTACAGCCTATCACAACCCTCGTCACTCAATTGGCATCACCGTGGTTACCAGAATATGACTCATTTCGTCATAAGCCTTTCACCCAATCGCTGCACTTTGGTAATAATAAATCTGATAAGCCACAGACTCTGTGGGATGGTCATTTTGATGTCAGCACTTTCCTTTAACTCTGGTTCCCTCTCTTCTGTTTTTGGTTCCCTCTCTTCTTCAAACTATCTGCTTAGATTGTCTAGCAAATTAAGGATTTGATGTGTGATGTATCTCGAAGGATATGGTTACTTACACGTTTGTGCATTGGAGCCAAGACATTTTAACAAGGCTTACACCTCAAATCTTTGGTTAGCATATGTGTTTATGTACTTGACAAACACGCTATATTAATTTGATTTGTCGAAGATCCTAATATATTTTAGTACTGACCCCAGTACTGCTCTCATAAATCAAATTTCATATTCAATTCCAGGCAGAGACTAAAGATGCTAAAACGCAGGAGGATCCAAATAAATACCAATAAGAGAAGGAGCGGTTTTATATTTGTTGTGGGAAATCTGAGCAGCCTCTATTTTCTCAGATTTCTTGTGTTCATTTTTACCTTCCACTGTCAAAAACCATTCAAGTTGTGCTGATTTAATAATGAGTCAAACCACCTAATGCCTAATAACTGAGTCAGAAGAGCGTGTTTAGCACAGGATAAGTAATTATGGCGACGCAACAGAAACAGAGATGGTGCAACACTGTCACCTGCTGGTCAAAGCAGGGAGTGATTCAAACTCTTCCAGCTCATCGGTGACGTTTATCAAGTTGCATCACATGTCTAATTATCATCTAGATATAAAGCATCTGCAAAACCTTTTTACATATATTTACATTTTTACATATATTTTCTTTGTTTCCATTTCCGATTTCCTTTTAGCCTAATGAAAGGTGCACATTTGACTGTTCTTCTTCCAGAGAACCCAGGCGGGTGGTGCTCCAGCGAGGATCTACAGGTCTTGGCTTCAACATTGTTGGCGGGGAGGATGGAGAAGGAATCTTCATCTCTTTTATTCTTGCTGGAGGTCCAGCCGATCTGTGTGGGGAGCTACGAAAGGGAGACCGCATCCTCTCGGTATGAGCACAGAGCTAGTACATACATACTGAATGCAAACATGGATATTAATAATTCAAGCCCTGCTGTTATTGCTGTATTGATTATACTTGTTTATCAAGGGAGTCGTTCTGCTGGTTTATGTTGTTTTTTTTGTCTAGCACGTCTCTCTCTTGAAAGTTGTTGATGTGGAACTATGCACCTTAGAATAACTTTAATATTTTTATATTTTAACTGTGTGTGAAAGAATCCATAGTTGCATTTATTCACAGTACATCAATCTGCACTGGAGAAGAGCGTGTGAATGTCTTCTGACGTCATATGTGGCTTACATTTTCAGACATGAAGTGATTTTATGCTTAAGAAAGGCTTAAAATGTCACACACTTGTTGTTGCTTTTAATAGCGCGGACGTCTGACTTCAATTGTGCTGCTCGTATATGCGCGTACAGGTTAATGGTGTGGACCTGTCCAGTGCGACACACGAGCAAGCAGCTGCCGCGCTGAAGAACGCCGGACAGACGGTTACCATAGTAGCACAATACAGACCAGAGGGTGAGTACTGCAGACGGTTCAGATTTGTGCATTCAAAATGTGTTTTTCATTATTTCTGGCAGTGAACAGTGAGCAAGTCATAGAATGTGTGGACAAAGGAAAGTTTATTTCTGATGTTCAACTTTGGTCATACGAGCTTTCTCAAACCTCAACTGTCACATCTAAACTAAATGCTAAACCTCCTAAACCTAATTATGCCGAACTATTAACATTGCACATGACCAGCCCTTAAACGCACTAATGAAGGGTCTACTCAAAATATCCTCATTCTCTAGATGTGAAACTGAAAGATCCAAAGGCTGGTCCACACAAAGGTAATTTAAAAGTATACACAAATACTGAAAGAGAGAGTGATGTTTTCCAATAAACACTTTCCTGGATGTTTGTCTTCTGGGAGTGCCTGAGAAGGCCGTAACCTAGGAAACCAGGTCATAACAGCTGACTGGCTCAGCTAATGGGATGCTATCACGGTGGGCCACCTGAGTATAGTACAAACAAACTATGGTTCACACACAGACTACATAGATATGTACATCTTCTTATTTTGTATATAATGTCAAACAATTTGCTTTTTTTTTGTAATTATTGTAACTTTATTTTCTGACTGTCTCTCTGCTGCTGGTGGGTCACCAGAATTTCCCCACTGCGGGATAAATAAAGTCGTATCTAATCTAATCTAATCTACATCAGGTTCCCAGAGTCCCTCATTCACTTCAGAAATGTTTCTGCTGGTCAGGCTGATGTCTCAGTTCCGTTTCCGTTTTTTTTACGTTTATTCTGTTTCTGAGAGACTAAATCAGTGGATAAAACACTAGAACATAATAAAATTATCAGTGATTAATTACAGTTTATAAGGATTAACCTTATATTATACCTCTCACTATTTCCAAACTGGGTCATACAATTGAAATAAGATCAATTAAATGGTAAAGGAGACACTATAAATTAATTATGTGGCGCAAAGTCAAATCAGCACCATGGACAGAGTCCAAAATGAATAGGTCAGCAGTAATCGGAGTCTTATTAGTGAAATACCACCTTAAATATATAACTGTACTGGGATAAATCTGGCAGCTTCACAGTACGCAGTGAAGCATGACAAAAAAGAAGTATTTTAACTAACTGAACTGAATTTTCTTTAGTAGCCTGTTGAACAAAGTCAACCTCAATAATAACTGACTGCTTTCACACTCGGTTTTGTTTTTGCTTTAGCCTCAGAGTGGTGTACGTCTGTGTCGTGACTCTCTTACGCACCTCGTTAGTGTCTGCTGAATGAGCTTTAAGTAAAACCTTCTGTCCATGCTGGACTTTGGTCAACGCTGTGCGCGTCTGTTTGTGTGTGAGGTCCATGTTTGTCCCGCTACTGTGGCGATAGCAGGCGGTGACCAGCAGCGCTCCCTCTGTTTCACACACACCCTTCCTGCCAGTGAGAGAGGATAATAATGGCCTCCACCAGGAGTGTGTGTGCAGGTCTCCTCCTGTTATTTATAATAAATGCGCTAGCTACCGTAGCCAAACACAGCACAGCGCGGCACAGTCCCGAGCCCCTTACGGTGGGTGTGTATGCAGGCACAGGCAGAAGCACCGTCGATTCAAGCTGATGCAGCAGGTAGAGACCTGGGTTTAGTTGAAGTGCAGCAGATGGAGAATGTGTGTCTATGAAAAGCCGTCATCCTGCATGAGGGAAGCAGACGTCCCCCATCATGTTCAGGCTGTTTTAAACCAGGATATCAGACATGTGCCTGGACAATGTGTTTGTATTAATTTGCATTTGGCCAAGAAAGACAACTGGGCTGGACTCAAAACTAAACAATCCCTCCATCTGCACAGCTTTTGGGAGGCTTTTTCTTTTCTTTGGTATTCAGTAAAACTGTGGCGTAGTGGAAGCAGAAGCATTCAGGTCTCTCTGTATTACTGTACTTCATTATAAAGTATTCTGCACAATGAGTGAACATAAGGAGGTGTTGTTCAGTATATCAGATCTGTGGTCGTCATGTGTTTTTACTAATGTCAATTTGGCAGAAAACAGTTGGATTAGATTAATTCCATCTGTACAGTTTGCGTGAGATTTTTAGGAATAGGAGATTTTTCAGTGTCCTCCCCTCCCTATTGTGCATATGCCAAACATATTTCCCATATTTATTAGAGATGCAGAAATATTCTCCAAGTGGAAACATTGCAAAGTTCTTAAATGTCCACTTAAAGCAAAGTTTTGCAGATTTTGCCATTATACAGTAGAACAGCAACACACATTATTTCTATTTATTTATGAGCATCCCCCACTCACTTTCCATTTAGATGAAGTAAAATTGAGAGTTAAATGATATGTTAAAACCAAATGACTGAAATGCATGCAAACTGAAATGAATTTCACTAACTTTTTCAAGTATCCAGTAACGCTGTTGATGTGCTGATCAGAACGAACATGGATGTTCATTAAAATGCCGAAGGTTTGCAGCAGTGACCTTTAAGTATGATCTCCTCCCGTGCTGTAAGTTTCAGTAAGTAATGCCTGCAGGCTGGCAGCAGAATTAGTCACCAGGATTACACACAGCTGTCAAGGACACACTCACACACATGACAGACACAAAGGCGTGTGTCTGTCAGGAACACTGAGGCGATGCAGAGAGGATTATCTTCACTTCTGGTAGCCTGCGTATTGCACGTGTGTGTTTGTGTTTGTGTGCCGTGCACCTCTTGCTAAGAAGATGATTATTACAAGCATTTTTGGGCTTTCACACAAAAAGTGGTGTGAATATTATCTGCTGAATTCATACAGGAGGCTGCTTTTCTTCCTTTTCCTCACTTCCTTCTGATTAGCTGCCAGAGATGAAACGCTCAACTCATCTCAGAGTTGAGACCCAAACTTTGTTTCACCATATGAATATTTCTGACTGTTGTTGGTGCTTTCATGCTTTTATTTTGAACTTGTCTGCAATCTGATAAGTTGATCAATACTAATACAGACTCGAGTAGATCGATTTTAAATGAGCCAGGGTCCTGCATTGATTCTTGTGCACGTACAACATCATGTTTTTTTTATGACTTAACTGATCTAAGAAAAGCTGAGTGAGTATGAAGCCCCATCACAGGATTTTTGTAACTTAATGAAGTGATCTGCTTGGAGGCGGTTGATGGAGGTTACAGTCATGTGCAGCACTAATAAATTAAAGCTGGGTTTCAGGCAAGAAGTGTCAGACATAAAGGAAGACTGAAGCTTTATTACCACTTCAATAAAGACATATGTGTAGGGACTGTATTTTTTACATTTACACAGCTCACAATTTGTCCCTGAGCTTAACCTGGTGCTTAGTGTCTAAATTAACCATAAAATATTCTGATAGTGTTGGAATCACAAATGTGGATGTTGTAAAAAGAACATGAGATGTTGTAGATGGGATGTTCTGGTAAAAGCCAAAACGTGTGTGTACATGATATGTAAGTATTTGTGGCTTTTATTTGTTTTGTGATCAGGGTTTTGTAAACAGGAGGAGATGATGATTGTTAAGGGAAATATTGGTGCAATGCACATAACCCACAGATGAGAACTGCCCGTCTCCTGCGGTTTGTAAAGCACTGAAGCTGCACAATGTAGAAATGGTCTCTGCCAGCTGCTGAATGGAGAAACAATGCTACTCTGGAGAAAAGCCAGGAAAGGTAAATGAAGGAAAGAGGGAATATGAGCCCCACAGCCATTAGTCTTTGTCATCACCCTTCCCCCATCTCAACCTCTGTTTCTTCTTCTTCCTCTCATCTCCCTTTTCCTATCTCTCTCCATTATGTCCTGTGTTCTCCCTCCATCTTCCCCCGTTTGGCTCCGTGTTTCACACTTGCTCTTAATCCAGTGGTGCCGCACTGAGGTGACGTGTGCTGACAAAGAAGTTTAGATGCAGTTCACATGAAAATTCCACACTACATGTGTGAAATCACCCCCAGAGAAAGACGCTCAAGTCGTAGCATATCTGACTACGTATGGCAGCTTATCGGCAACAACCTATGAAGCCTTACAGCTGAGGAAGACGGAGAGAAAAGGGAGACAGATTGAGACGCAGACGGACATAAATCATGCAGAGCAAAAAGATTTGAATTCCTTGATACTAGTGTCTTTATTTTTCACCTAAAGTATGCAAATGTGAATTTTGCTGTTGATGACGTTTCCCAAAAATCAATATTTAAAATGCTTGGTCAGGCTTGACCGTGTCTGAATGGCATGAGGACCTATTCCCTGGGCCAAAGTAGGGCAGGAGAGCTTGGCATTAACTCAGCATCCCGCATGAGTGACCCAAGGAAACAGTGTATGTGTCTGCTTGTGTGTCTGTGTGTCTCCACCCTACGGCAAGCTGCTGTCAAAGAGGGGGAGGAGCAAAGCAACGCACCAGCGCACAAGATCTAGAGAACGAGAGGAGCGTAGTGTTCGCATCTGTTGTTTCCGTGGCAGCTGAGCGGCGCTGGACTGATTTTTTTACACACACACACCCCTCCCATGTCACCCGGACACACACATTCACCTCCTTCCTCTCTGGCTCTCTCACATGCTAGATCCAAAGTGGATCTGCCATCAACATCATCTCTCTTTCACACACACTCACTCACTCACACACACACACACCTGCTCTCTCTCTTCCGACCATTCACAGCCCAGGACTCTGAGCTTCCATCCCGACTTTAACACACTCACACACTGATCTGAGATCCACTGTGGCGGCATCGCATCGCACGTTGGGGCTGCCTGTCTGCCAGCAGCATGTGAGTACAGAACGGGTTTGCTTGGTTGTACCCTGGCGTTGCAGTTTAACCCTTAGCTCTGCCTTTAGTTAGGAAACTTTAGATGCTTTGCTGTGTTAAGGTAGAAAACCTGCCCTGGTGTGATCGCTTTAATAATCTGTGATGGAGCTTTAGCATGTTAGCTGCTACTTTGGTCAAGTGTCTCTCATGGTCTTAGAAATCAGTGGAGTAAGATCGTTGGTCATTTATCATCCGGCTCAGTTTTGATGTGCTCTGATCTGGTGACTGAACTTTTTTTTACTGTACCTTCGCTGCAACACAGCAAAACACAAAGAGGATACAGATTACTGGTCTCTCAGCATCAGTCTCAAAACTAACTGATCAGATCTGCAGCCTGTGTCTTTCTCTTTGAGACTCAAACACGTGAATGTCTTAGCTGCCACGTAGCCTTCGTTGTGTAGCAGGAACAACTCCACATCGTACTGTACCTTCCTCTTTCACTGCCTCCGGTCCACTCTGTCATGATGTGCATCCATTTCGCTTCGCCTGTGCTTCTTCCTCGTAATCCCTTAATGCATTATTGAGGCGTGGTGCGCTGACAAAAACATTTACAGTAGATGGTGATGATTTGAAAGTTCACGTCTGCATGAAAACATTGTGAAATGAAGTGTTAATCCACCGATTTACACTGGATTAGAGTAGAGATTGAAAACGCCAGTTTAGGTCAGCAACGGAAATTATTTAAGGTCGAAGGGCAACGTTACATTTTCACCAAAAAGTCACTTTCTTTTTTTTAAACTTTGATTTGGTTCAGTACAGTTCAGTCAGTTGTGCCTGGTAGCTGCAGTGTGTCAGTTGATGGAGGCTTTGGGGGAAATCAAAATGCTGTACTGCAGGTTTCAGATCAGCGTGTGTCTCATTGTGTGTATGCACTGCACTGTACTGTATGTCTGCATAACACCTCCACTATGATTGAATTACTCAGGGTTAATTAGATTCTCCAGTTCGAGGCAAAGGTTCAGGACACACACACATACACACACAGTTTGCGTATTTATTACCAGCGGTATTGTCATCCAGGAGGATTTATAACAAACCTGTAAACCACTATGAATAAAAAATACCACAATTTACTTAAAGCGTGAGACTTTAATCATCATATACTTTCTGTACTTCTGCAGGATGATGATGCAGTCTCAAAATGCACAGTTAACACTCTTTTTTTAACTTGTGCATTTCCGTGAATAATGTACATTTATATTTTAAGAGGTACAATGACATTTTTATGGCCACTAGAAAAAATGGGTCAAATCCTAAAGTGGTTTTGCAGCGTGTGCTGTAGTAGGAGGACACTAAAGCTCAGGGCTGCTGCTGTTCTCAGTATACGAGTATTTCACTTTGCATTGATTAGCCAACTGGTTGCTCTCTCACTATTTACTACTTGTCTTTTGAGTGAATTCAGGAATAGAGCTGTTGCTGGCAATTAAAGCAGAAGTGTTGTTTCAAGCTGCACTGTTGTATTTATGTACAGAATGAGCACAACTGAATTTGGATGGAGTTCACAAGGAATCCTGTTTTGTTTCTGCTGCTCACATAAAAATTCATTATGTTAATTGTGTTGCCTAATGATGGGTAACACTTACAGGAAGCCATTTCACTGTGCCCCGGTGAAACCATTTTGCTTGTTTTCCACACATGTGATGTATTTTTAACCTTATTCCACTGCTGTGGTCTGGCAGCGTTTCAGCCAGTGGCTGCGTCTGAGTTAATCAAGTAGTCTCTCCATCATTGTAGCGATGTCTAACCACGGCGGCACCGATAGAGCGTCGCTGTGTCAAACCAGCGTGTGCGACGTGATGCCTGTTCAGTGCGGCCGCGCCTATTTCCCACCTACAGCACATCACAGAGGCAGCTGATGCGACTGAGCTCATCTGTCTGACACGCTCGTCCCTGTGATTAATGACGATCAGTAGCTTTCTTTAGGTTCACCATCCTGCGGTGTATCGTGTGTTTGTTCACCTCATTTTTTTAATTAGCTGTTGTCAAAACACCTGAGTCCCTTGCATATAGTTATCTGTGACCTGTTCATCCACGTAAATTTAACTTATCCTTGTTTTATTCTGCTGTATCTGCAAATACTGTACATAAAAACTACATTTAATTAAACAGGAGAAACAAACACTTAGAGCTTAGTCGGCAGAATTAAGGATGGGGACGTTGTATTCACACACTCAGGAAGTTACCAAACAACAAATACGATGGTGCCACCATGAGTCGGTTTACTGAAGCAGAATGTCGTCCAGGCTTTGTCACTAGGAGTGTTCATGGATTTATCCCCACATTGTTAAATAGGTTTTAACCCACACTGTAACATTTATTGTGGATGTGTCTGTTTGAAATACACACTATTATGTGTTTATCTGGTTCTGTTTTGTGTTTGGGTGTGTGCTGCATGTGTGTGTTGGTGATGATGTTATTGACATGGATCCGGGCTGATGCAACAGCGGTTAATATTCAGATCAAGCCGACTGTTTGAGCTGAGTGTTTGAGTCTGCAGGGCTTGTGTGTTATCTGTCTGTGCGTTGAAAGATAAACTCAAAGTACTTTAGATGTATTACAGCTCCTCTTTTAAATCATTGAAGGATCATTTGAAGTAATGTTATAGAACAAGGGTGATAACGCCTATGACCAAATTACTCTCGTAGTTAATGTCTGTCCTCTAACGATGGTCCTCCTGTTTGTGTGTCTCTGTGTGTAGAGTACAGTCGTTTTGAGGCAAAGATCCATGACCTGAGGGAACAGATGATGACCAGCAGCGTCAGTTCCAGCTCCACGTCGCTCCGCTCCACGCAGAAACGCCCGCTTTACGTCAGGTAGCGGCAACACACACTAACGTCCATGACATTCACAGGGCAGACGGATGGATCGTGTTCTGCTTTTAAAAGGCCTTATCTCAGGTGTCTACGTTTTGTGTGTACGTGAGACACTGAAAGGAAGGATATCACAACTAAAATCACAATTGGATTGGCTGGCGAATACCGTCTCACACAAAAACCCCTCCATCACCATGTCTGCTCTCTCTCGTAATCTTTTGTTGTGTCTCTCTGTACTTGTGTCATTCTTATCCTAACCTGTCCTGCTTGTTCAGTCTCCTGTTAATCTCCTATTCTCCTGCTCAGATGCAGTTTCAGTCTTAGACCGAAAATAATTTAAAGATCTGATTCAAGTCTGATTTAAACTGAGGTTGTCAGGTTCACATAGGTCACACTAAAGCTCTTGTAAGATCAATAAAGCAGAAAATAGGATACAAGCTCTGTGGAGGCTGATCGCATAGAACCTACCAGTCATAGTTTCTGTATATGTTCCTTTAAATTTGATAAAAAAGAACTCAATGCCTCAATCAGCACAAAATTGGATGTAAGTAAGTGGCTCAAACTAGAAATGCAAGGCCTCGCAATTCAGTGTTTAAACCACCAACACATTTCCTGTTCCCTGTATGTGTGTCTTAGTGAAACGATGTGGGTGAAAAGCTGCATGAACATGCTCCATGAGCTAAACACTGTGCACGAGGCCTGTAAGGAAACTGCCGCAGCAGGGACAAAGTCACCTTGAACTATGTGCAGTGTCTCAACCACAGACTGAGTCACTGAGAGAGCAGGGCTGAGGTCGGAGTGTGCAACGAGAGCTAGAGGCCAAAGGTCACATTCAGCAAAAAACGCAGTATAACAAGAGATTTATCACACATGCTGGTTATTAGTTATTCTGGGCAGCAACATAATTACAGTAGTTGACTTACATCTATTGTTTTATATGTCATTTCTGTAATTTAGTGTGTGTTAAATCACGGCATACGAATGAGTAAGACAAACTAACAACACAATTGTTTTTTCTGCAGCCAACCAGGTTTAGAGAGCAGCTACACACAAGTACACACAAAAAGTGTTTCATTACAGCTGTTTAGCCTTGAAACAAAGAAGAAATTATCGTCGGGACAGTAATGCTCCTACAAGTCTTGTCACAATCAGGTCAGGATCTCTTCAAGGTTATAGAGGACAATGCAGTAACCCCCTAAGAACCTACATAATAAATCACTGTCAAATGAGACGTCCCTGTGTCTCGTTACACAAATGACCAATCAGAAAGCAAATATTGGAGAAAACGCTGGCACCTGATTGGCTGAGTTGAATCTGTTTGGGGGTGTCTTGGCTGCTGTGTGTGTTCATGCATGTGCGAGCGTGTTTGTGCTATGCATATGTGTATTAAGATGCAGGCTAACCTTTCCTCAGGGGAAATGCCACTGCAGAAGTGCAGAATAGTTTTGTTGAGGGTGCACGTCCTCCACGTTCTTCTCATTTTACATTCACACCATTATGGACCTATTTTAAACACTGCATGGCTCAGTAGCCTCACAGTGCAATTGTATATTCCACAGAGAGTTGCCTGAAAAGGCTCAACTCGATCCAAACAACATATGTTTGGGGTTTTTCTGCAATGAAAATGACCCATGATCCTAACTTCTTCTGTGTATGGTCATTTGCTGTGAGGGTCTGATGAGTGAATCTATAACAGAGCAGCGATGCACCATTTGTACATTAAGCCCTATGTGAATGGTTCTGTCCTGCTTGGCACTGAAACATGATACCAGTCCACTTTGTGCAGTTGTGTCCTCATAGCAGGGAATCAGTTTCATGCTTTTTCACCAAAATGCATTTGTTCCATACTGTACTGGACAGTACAATCTACTGCCCCGTGTTTTGATGTATGAAACAAATACAGTAATACTAGGCCAGTGAGAAACCACAGCACAGCAGGCTACTGGCGGCGCAAACACAGCAAGGCTTTATCTGATTTAAACCGTCCACAGGCCCCAGTGGGAAGAGGCAACAATAAAAACGACATATTTACTCAGCAGTAATTAAATGTTCCTTCATATGAGTAATTATATTTCTCATGTGTAGAAAAATGACTGTGTCACTGAACAGGTGATAGATTTTGAGTTACGTAATAGTTTATATATGTCTTCTGTAATGAGCAACTCTGTGAACTGGTGACATTTTAAAGGACGGAAATGTTATTTATTAGAGTCACATGAGACAGATGCCCTTTTCACCGTATGTACACGAGGACCCTCTAATGTAAACACAACCCTGCCCTTGATTTTTACAGTGTACTTATTGTAGAGAAATCTCTAATTGTCTCTCTTACAGCTCCTATAAGATTTGACCTGTTGACTCCTTTTCTTGTAATCTCTTACTTGTTTTTACATATTTCAGCCATTAATGCAAACTAACTGGATAAATAGATAAAATTAGATATTTATTCTAACATCAGTCAAACGTGAAGTTTATAAAACACACACATCAAATGATGTTGGTCTTTCTGCGTCCACGCTCGGTTGTTGTCCTTTTTTTCTTTCTTGGTCTCTGTCTGTGTTCTGTTTTATTGATGAAGGCAGCAGGGACTTTAGGGGATGACTTGTTACTTCAGCTCTACTTCCTTTGCTCACACACACACACACACACACACACACACACACACTGGCCTACTTTCTCAGGTCTTTTCCCTCTGGACGGGGTTGGAACTCTGTGGTCACGAAGACAGATCACCATCACACAAACAACACGCACAGCAACACACAAACGTGCACACAGACAGATGTGTACAGCTGTATAAACACACATGTGCACATCCACAAGGTCATGAATTAAAAAGCCGTCCTCAGCTGTTTTGACTCTGCTTCATCAGATCTGTCAGTGTTTTGTCACTTCAATTTCTTCAAGTCACAATTTACATGTCTGTTATATATTTGTTTGGTTTACAGGTGTTTCATCATCATGTCATCAATATGTTTGTGTCATTGAGGTCATGTTCTTTCCTGGGTTTGCAGAGCGCTGTTCGACTATGACGGAAGCGCGTCGGATCTCAGCGCTCCCAATCAGGCCCTGCCTTTCAATTTTGGGGATATCCTCCACGTGAGCAGCACTGGCGAAGAGGAGTGGTGGCCCGCCCGTCACCTCAGCCCCCCGCCCTCCACCTCCCCCGAGGTCGGCGTCATCCCCAGCCGCAGGAGGTCAGAGTTCAAGACGTTTTAAACCTGCGATTTTTCAGCTCTCCACTTGACGAGAAACCTGTGACTTACTTCAGGCTTAACGTAGCGACGTGTATATCTGCAGCTCTCATTTCAAGCACAGCTCTCTGTCTCAGCAGGTTGGAATTAGTTTCACTTTACGTTGATGTTTCATTTTGCTGTTGGCTCATAACCGCGCAGTCGTAATCACTGGCAAGAATCTGCTGAATGCAAACCTCTGGTGTACGTAGAGTAATATCCCTTCATCTCACCTGTATACCTCCCTGTGGAGGGAGTGATGGACAGATGCTGGTAGGTGTCTGAGGTGTGGGGAGGGAATGAACCAATCGTGGTTACACTTAGAAAGGACCGTGTGACGGATGTGGAAAAGGCTGGAGAGCAAGGCAGGGAAGTGGGAGCGTTAAAATGACAGAGTAATTGAAAGAGGGATTATGAGACAAGGCTGAGTGGGAGTGAGCATAAGGAGCATGAAGGGGGCGATGGAAGAGATTTTACAGGGGTTTAGTTGAGTTAGGATGAGATAATCTCAGATCTGGGAGGATTAGAGGCTGTAGAATAAATACTGGACCAGTCATTTTACATATTGTATCTTTCACGTTCTTTCTCTTTTCCTCTTTCCTCCTTTCCTTTATCAGTCACCCACCACCTCTCCACCTTCTCACTTCACCTATTATTATCTCGATTGTCCTCGGCTCCTCCCTCCTCTCTGCACTTTCTGCTCCTACTGTCTTGATCTCATTTTCTACTCGTCCTGCTTCTCCTCCCCTCATTGTTATCATCCCCACCATCTTCTGTTTCATCTCTTCCTTTCTTCTTCATCCTTCTATCATCTTTTCCTCTCATCTCTTCCTTTTCCTGCTCTTATTATATTTAATTTTTTTCTAATCCTCACTGACTTGTTCTTGTTTTCCTCATTTCACCCTCTTTTCCTTCCATTCTTCTTTCCCTGTTATCTGTCTCTCATTGTCTCCTGGTTTGATATCCTCAAATAATACAACCACCAATTTTGCTTGGAATTCAACCGTTTGTCAGTAGAGGGGTACAGAAACACCGCGTGGAGAGGACTTTTCTGTATTTGTAGATGCAGCAGTGTAAACATGCTCCCGTGAAGGTATTGTTGAGCTGTGAAGCCTTTTAGAGAAGAGCTGTCATCACAGATTAAAGCCGGAGAATGGCCTGGAGTCCAGCTTTCTTCTCTCAGTTATTGTAATTTTCTGCCACATGGACAACAATGCTGCTGGTGTGTTGTCGGCGACGGGTGTTCGGGTGTTTACTGACACGATACGAGGCTAACAGCTGCATTATGCAAGACTTTGTCCAAAAGCACATCTGGCTTCTCGGCCTAAACTGAAAAGGACAAGGCTTCAACAAATGGGGTCTTTAAACTCGAGTCACTTGTTTTGTTGTTTTCAATTCGAGCAGTGAGTTAAATCACCAGCAGGTGGTGATTTAATGGCTCCGCTCAGGAAGTGACAAATCTAAATTTAAACTTAAGTGATAAAATTGTTGCCACAGCAGGAACAAGTAGGACAGAAGTCGGTCGATGATTTCTAATCCAGTGTCATTCGTCTCCGTCCCTTTTTTGTAAGATTCAATTTTTATGTACTTTACTGTTACATCATATAATATCTTAATAATATTCTTTCTGCTTCAGCCATAAAAACACTAAACCCTAACTGTGAGGTTAAAGTACAGCTGTGCCTCATGTTTAAGATGAATCATGATGATTTTCCTGTTTTCATATTTCAAAGCAAACCTCCCCTCTCATAGAAGTCAGATTTGCTATTTCTGTTGAGGAAGCCATAGCAGTGTTGTGCAGGAAGCTTTCTCGCGGGCTTAGTGTAACGTGTCGGAGGGAGGTCAGGTGATTGACGACTGTTTCTGCATGTTTTTAATGCTAGTTTCTCTCTGTTTACCTGCCAATAACCACAGCTCCCTCTGCCAAGAGCCTGCATTTTCAACCATCTGTTGAAAACGAGATCACAGATTCAAAGCCGCTACCTTTCTCTGTGTTTGCCTCTAAGCCTTCCTCCCTGCTGATGCTTTCTCATCTTGTTATCGTTGGCACCTGTCCTTTTTCCTTAATGCTTGGTGTTTTGGTTTTTTTTTTTGTTGCAGGGCAGAAAAGAAGGAGCGATCGAGGTTAAAGACAGTCAGAGTGTCGAGGTCTCAGGAGAGATCGGTGCGTATTTACTGCTTTATTCCTTCTGAGTTAATTACACAAAAATGATAACAAGCACAATAAATTACATTTCAATTCAATTAGCACTACAACACAACGAGCAATAATCCTCATGCTTAATCTGAGGGCATCTGTGTGTAGCGCCGTGTGACAACGTATTACTAGCTCTGTTATCGGCCTCCAAACAACTGACAGCTTCTCCTTAATAGCTTCATTTCTCAGATGGATCAAAGTTGTTAACGCAGGAACTCAGAGAGGTTTGACCTTCCTGTTTGCCGTAGGGGCAACATCCTGAAGATAATAAGTGGTTTTAAGTAAAAGTGTTGCTTTTTGCAGACTACCCAACAATTAGAAATGAAAAGCATAAGACTGAACGTTTTTGTTACTGTGCTTGAGTTTCTGTCTGAGTTCAGGGGCGAGGCACCAGCGTGACTTTAATCACACTTCACGCAGCGTGATGACGCGGGCCTGACACACGAGTCTAACACAAGCTACTGATATCGCTGCTGTCAGCTCGCGCTCTGTTTTCCTTGCACCGTGTGAATTGGCAGCTCCACAATCAGCAGCTCTGCATGGTGAAGAGCTGATAATTAAAAATGATGTCACACTCACACACACACACACACACACAGTCAGATGCCATGTTTCCGAACACAGTGCTATGAGAAAACTGCAATTAGCCATGCTCATTCAAACTGTGTGTGACGAACAGGGAAGCTATGAGTTACTGTGATGATGAAAGTCAAGATGCTGTTATGATCGGTATGATGATTAATGTTCTCTCTCTCTCTGTCTCTCTGCAGGATCAGGATGATAAAGGTAGGTTCTGTCCATGAGTGACACTTACTCTCTTCTCTTACTGTGACCTGTCAACAGACTCCTCCTCCTCAACCATAGCATTAAGATGGAGAATGATGAAGAGGGATGTGGAAGATGCTCAGACTTGGACAGTGTAAACTTGTAGTATATTTCTGCGATAGAACATTTTGCCATGAGTTACTTTGTGTCAAAGTTCTGAGTGTTAGTTCAGTTTATATATAATAAATAATGATAAACAGACGCATATGTATTATACCTGTATATGCTCCTGTACTAGTTTCTTAGAATTACAGAACTTGAGAACAGAAATAATTAAGCACAGATTGTGAGAAGTTCCGATTTTATTTGCACTTTCAACTTTGTAGTAACACATTTAGGAGTGAAGCACAGACATTTTTGTATCATACTCCAGACAATCCGTGAGCAAATGACATGTACATAATTTGACACATGACCTTTGTTATAAGTTGCTATATTATTGCTTGTGCAAACTCCATGACGTTGACAGAGTTTCATCAGACGCCTAGATTATCTGAGTTTGGACTTGGACCTACAATAAACTATGACCATGAAATATCAAAGGCCGTAGACTCCAGTGGTTTTGGAGCTTGACCCATAAAAGCTAAAAGTCTGAAAACCCTTTCACCCTAGTGTTTCATCACGTGTTCCCAGTCGCATATATTTATGGTCGATGTGTCTGTAATGTTTAAATGTGTACAGGTGTACTTATTGTGGGCCATTGTGTGTTTATACTTTTAGATGATAGCGTGTCAGTGACCGTGTGGTAATGACAAAATGAATGTTTGTGTGCGTGCGTGTGTTGTGTGTCCGTACTGCTGACTCTGACCTGTCTTGTCCTTCCAGAGCTGGTAACCTCTGGCACCAGCGATAGTGAGAGTAGTTCCTGTAAGTCTAGACCCTCCTGTCTTTCTCTCTTTCTTCTGTTCTTCTCTTCCCACCACTTCAACTTCATCTTTTAGTTTCGTTTCAAACTTCAGCTGCTTCATGTACAGTAGCTGACAGTTTGTGTGTTTGTGTGTGTGTGTCACGCATACATGCATGTATGTTTTTCTGTGCTTTTTGTGACTATCGTGTCCATAGAGTTTGTGTGTGTGTGTGTGTGTGTGTGTGTGTGTGGGCGGGGGGGGGTGTTCAAGTTACCTTTCTCTGCTTCTTCAGAGCTGTTGAAGCTTGTCCCAAAAGCAGAACAGGGGGAGAGTGTGATTTGTTGCTGCTGTAGCTTCTCTGTGAATCTAAATCTAATTTCTTTCTTTCACGCAGCTGGTCAGGAGGAGACGCTTCTCACCTACCAACCTGTCATGCAGCAGGAAGGTCAGTGCACGTATACACCAACAAACAACCACTCACGCTAGCTTTCAGTTTACAGCCTTCAGTTCAACTCACCTCAGAGCTTGAGGGGTAACCGAGTGGTTTGAAGTGTGAGAGAAACACCACATCAGAAGTACAGTGAGTTCTTATGCTCTTTGTTCTCACTGATGTTGTTTTTAGTTAATTACACGCGGCCAGTCATCATACTCGGACCAATGAAAGATCGGCTCAATGATGACCTCATCTCTGAGTTCCCTGACAAGTTTGGCTCCTGTGTCCCACGTGAGTGTCTACAGTCCCACAAACACACATCACTGGCTGTAACAGAGGTTATGAGAAATCCAAAACCGTGTCCAAGATGCTGTAATAACCGTATCGCTCTTTTGAAAGTCGAGCTGAGGCAGCCACCTGCGTTTTTAATACACTTTTATTACTTCTCACTGTTACCAGACAAGACTGAATGAAGAGTTGACTGACAGACAGGTTGAAAATGAAAAACTCTAAAAATGGGGCCCAGCGGAAGATGCGAAATGAAAGTTAAAGGTCACGCTGTGTTTAATCAAAGACGGAATTGAATTCATTCACGAACTGTTTTTCATTTACTTTCAAGCTAAAATCCCCAATAATGATTTGACTTAAAGTTTTGACAAGGAACCTGTAAAAGGGGTCAAATACAGTAGATGAGAGCTTTACTTTCTGTGCCGTGTGTTTTTAAACTCAGTATTGTTGAAGTTCAGGTTTTTACATACAGTAAAATCCATTCTGCTGCTCAACCTAATGAAAGCCCAACCTCTGATCCTTAGATACGACTCGGCCGCGGCGAGAGTACGAGGTCAACGGCAGAGACTACCACTTCATGTCCTCCAGGGAGCTCATGGAACGAGAGATCCAAGAGCATAAGTTCATTGAGGCTGGGCAGTACAACAACCACCTGTATGGTACCAGCATTCAGTCTGTGAAAGAAGTGGCTGACAAGGTGAGACACGCAGAAGCAGGGGCGCAGAGGCTGGCATTGATGGCGGTGCAAACATATCTGCCTGTGTTTCAGGGTAAACACTGTATACTGGATGTGTCAGGGAATGCCATAAAGCGTCTCCAGTTGGCAGGTCTCCATCCCATCGCTATCTTCATTAGGCCGCATAACATGGAAAACATCCTGTAAGTAACAGCATCCGCTTGAACTAAAACATGTCAGCAGGTAGGACATCTGCAAATACTTCATTTAAAAAGCAGCGGCAGCAGTGGCAGCAATAGTTTTTTTTTTTTTTCTGTTGGTAATCGTCATGTGTCCCATGTGTTCTTCCAGCGAGATGAACAAGCGTTGCACAGAGGAGCAGGCAAGAAAGTCCTACGAACGAGCTGTCAAACTGGAGCAGGAGTTCACAGAGTACTTTACGGGTTAGTTACTAGAAAGCACACACTGCCTTACTTCATATACTCAAACACATAGGTCTTATTGTTTTTTTAAACGCTCTTCCGTGTGTCTCTCCCTGCAGCTGTAGTCCAGGGCTCGTCTTTAGAGGAAGTGTACGCGCAGGTCAAGCAGATCATTGAGGAGCAGTCTGGTCCGTACATCTGGGTCCCCACCAAGGAGCGACTCTGAACCCGCCGCGACGTACTACATATTCACATATGCATCACACTTTCTACTCCTTTCATTTTCTATTATCAGCTTGCTCCCTCTGCATCTCTTAACTTAGCCATCACAACCAACACATTTACACAAACGCAAGCGTTCGGACGAGGCTGGGACTATCTGGGACTGCTGCTCCCCGAGGCAGGAGGAGCTCACGTCTGTCCAGCAGCCTACTGGTGGATCTTCCTACGACTCAGTTCCTTAATGTTTAAGGAGGTGGTTTAAATCAAGCGACATGTACCATTATCTGATTTGATTTCGTTATTGTTCTTCTTATTGTTGTTGTCGTTGTTTTCATATTAATGAAGGGTAATGCATTCATGTATGGGTTTGTAATGATAATATTGTCACCAAGAGGCAGACTTTTGCACGCTGTAGCTTTAAAAAGCATGTTTTTGGGACAAAATCTTGATCTCCTTCCCTGTCAGTCTTTCCTCTTGCCATCTCTCCTGTCAAGGGATTCTCATTCACACTCCATTCCTTCAGCCTCCCTCTCCCCTCTCCCTTCCCTCTTTAGACTATCTAGAGACATGATATGACCATGTGTCCCTGCATTTTTGTATCAAAAAGCCAAAATTAAACTCTAGTATTAATAATGTTGACAGAAAGATTATTGTAGGCAATTTAGGATTTTGAGGAGGGAGGTGCTTGTTTCTTGTAAAAACCTGGAACTTAAATAGAGGACTAGATTGCATTAAAGTAAACCAAGTATAGAGCATCAGAAAAAAAACTAACCAAGTATATCAGTCTTATAATGATGGGACCATATGCAGCAACGAGCCTGTATTTATGAAATATTTGACAGTTCGTTATTTTGACATTGTTGGCAGTTTGATGAACATGGGCTCAGATCGTCCTTGAATAAAATTTCAGTATTTCGGTAATATAAGTCTCCCACCAAGGCCTCTCCACCTCCTCCTCTCTGCCTCATGCCTTCATCTCTCTTCTCCTCCTTCACACTCACAGTACAACACTACAGCATCAGTGTATCATCTTCTTCATAAACACTATCATCACAATCATAATCATCAGCATTGTTGTTATAGCTTTCCTTCATATTGTAGTTGCACTAACGAGGGCTGGTTTCTCAAAAGCATCTTAGCGTGACAGAGCCGATACCGTCCCGGTCTTTGCGTTGTGTCCCTGTGACTCACGGACTTCTCGCAGCAGCTTTGCTCGTTTCAAAGCGCTATAAAGGCCGGGGAGCGTGGCTTGCTATGATCTCACTTTGCTACTCGTTGTGCCGTTGCTGCTTAGTTACAGGCATGAATCTGAACTCGACTAAGGGCAACTACTCTACTGTGTCAGCGAACAGACAACTGGAATGAAAGACTTTAAGACGCTTTAAGACAAATGAAGCTATCATTTGTGAATGATTTGATTAAGCATCTGGGGAAAATCTAAATGCGATTTTTCTTCTTGTTTAAAAACATGTTGCAGAATCATTTCCATTAGCTTTTATTTTGAAGCCCCATCTCCCTTTCTAGAACTGCTACAGCATGAAACCTTTCAGTGGGTCAGTCGTGTTCGCTGTAGTACTCGTCTACAATAAATGCACCAAACACAAATATAAAATCTTTTTGTCCCGTTTGAGGCCATTTTCAAAAAAAAAGCAACACAAATTTATAACTGGATATAGTGGATATTTTATCAGTGAATTTGTTTGCATCATGTGTTTTGCCTGTGTTTCTTCTGCTGCTGTCAACAGTTGGTGGAAGGACTTTTATTGCTTTTGAGATACTCATCAGCTCAACTCATAAAAGTTTTTTTTCAGTTTGGCCAATTAATACATGTGAGGTTTATACAAACAGAGGTTAAAAAAACGCATTTAGATTTTTTCCCATAAGTGACTATAGTAAATATTTTTGTATTACAATATATAAAATTATACGTATGTAGCGCTATAGGTGTTGCTCATAAAGATAAGAGAATCATCAGCTAAACCTTAATCTCTTGGCTCATGGTTTAGCTTCTTGCCTACAAATTTGACCCTAACCCTTACGGCCCATTCACACAATGTCCTAATGTAATTTTTGGCCTCTGTGTGAACAGTAGCTATATTTAACCTAAGCTAAACGCTAGCTGTGCACTCCTTGCAGTTAATGACTAGTGGATGATCACAGTGGAGTTAAAGATGGTGGTGGAGACCAAAAACAGAGCTGAAAGACGAAAGAGGTCACAATAGGAGCAAACCTGAAATGACGCACTCAAAAGATGCTTTTGGTGACACAGCCCTAGTGTTGACCTTGTCAGCCACCAAGTTCCCATTTTCACCTTCAACCCCTGAGGCAACTACTCCAAGGTGACTGACCAGAGACATACAGAGAGACAGTTCTCCCTTCAGAGTAGCTCTTAGACCCCTAAATGCTTTAAAATGTGTTTTAAGAGCTTTAAAATCTCCCAAAACAACTAAATTTAATGTTCCATGTATAATGAAGTAAATTAGTGATGTGTGCAGTAGCTGACTTCGTTTCTCTGTATGACTCTGGCTGTGTGTTTTAGCCTGGGGATCATGCCACAGTCTGTTAGAGTAAAGCACTGATGCAAAGAATCTATTACAGAGATGGATCTATATCGAACATATTATAATATTTATCCCTGCTCTAACTGCCTATTTTGGTACAAAAGAAATAAAAGTCTTTATTGAGATTCACTGAAATCCTTGAGTGATGAATGTGTATGTATGTCAATATGATATAAATAATGTAAATAATCTACTTCATTTAATCTCTACCTCAGACTGCAGGTTTGTAATAGTCTCCATTGATGTCTGCTGTAATTTCCTTGAGCAGCATCACTTTGAGTAGTAAAAACCAATATAAATATTTACACCAGAGAAAAATGTTTTTAAAATATATAAAAATACTTCTAACACATCCTGTAGCTGTGGCTTGGAAAGTTGTTAGACTTGATGGGAGAAAAGGGAACCAAGAGTCAAACCCGGATGCCTGGATTGTGCAGAGCTTAACATACAAACACTACTTAACAGCATGGAGGGTGAACATGGCATCTCTGGGTACAGAGTCAGTTCTAGCATGTTGCTAATATAGCAATTATTATGGCCACTGGATATATGAAATGTATAGTAAAATAAAACAAATTATTTATTTTATTCAACAAATATCTCTGAGATCAGTGATCATCCACAAATATAAGATCTGAGCTTATATCAGCTAATTTCAAGATGTCAAAGTCTAAAGTTAACATGGTAATTTCCCTTGACTTGATCCGGTGCATTGGGTTTAAAGCTGGTAATTAGTGGTCAATCTCCTGCAGGAAATTACTGTCACTGTAAACAGGAGCATAAATTCTGGCACAAATAAAAGTTAAGCTAAGTTGTGACTGGAGTTGGGTGTTTGTGATAAAGTCAGGCTTGACAGCAGGTTCACTGTCAGCTGCTAAATGAACGCACTGGGAGGAGAAAATAGCACCGTCCCGACACCTCGGCCTGGCTCACACCTCGATGTCATCACTTTATTATGAAATGTGAAAGTTGCAGCAGCAAAGTATTCATTTTAAACTGCATCAGCTACAGTTTAATTTAGCTTCATGCAGAGGTTAAACATCAATTATACTTGCTTTTCTGATAGCTCTCCTATTCCTTGGGCTGTTTTTATCCATGTGAATGATGCTTCATGTTGCAGCGCATTCATGTACTTCTGTGAAGATTATGTTGTACATCTACCATCAATGTGTGATACTGAACATGGAGGAACCGATTTTATAACAGGACTGTCTTCCTGTCATTCACCAGAAACCTTTTATGGCTGTAATGAATTATGCTCATATCCTGTGGCTTCCAGACGCTGAGTTACAGTTTGTAAATATCACATGCTAGAAAGGCTCAGTTCACAGTCTCTAGTTTTGAGAATCAGACGATTAAAGTAAATGAGAGCAGGTAAACAGGCTTCTTCTCTGTGTTGTTCATCTCAGCCCCAAAGCAGTGAGTCAGTCAACAACAGTCTCCCTGTGTTGGCCTGAACCCTCTTTTTTTCTTATGCCCATCGATGGAAAAGCACCACAGTAGTGGAGTGGAGGAGGGAGAACAGAGGTGGGGTCCTGACAGTAAAAGGCCTCTCTGTCCGGGGTTTGGCCTGCAGCCAGGCAGCGGTAGCAAGGAGGCGTCAGACCAGGTACGCCAGGCTCACTGCATTTATTCTGCCACGACCTTCAAATAACGAGACTTTAGAGTCTTGTGATTCTCGAATGGTGTCTTGTTGATGAGTTGTAAATTGCTAAACTTAATGTGTCCGAGCTCGAGAAGAGGACTTTAAGCTGATTCGTGAGATAGGCTGGAGCTGGACTTTGACTCTGGGGCCATCGTATAAAGGAGAGTAGAGAGTCGAGAGTAGTAGAGAGAAGAGAAAAGAGGAAGAAAGCACAAGGCCATGGCCATGTGGAGGACAGCGGGATGTCTACTGCTATTACTACATACTGGTAAGTAACATAAAAACATAAACACAGCAGAAAGACGAAGAAAGACAATGTGCTCACTTTTCAAGAGCAAATTAATGCATGTGATAAAAGCAGATTCATTAGTATGAGCTTACGTCTCTGGCAAACACTTTCTCCTGTGTTTAATAAAAAGCAGTAAATGTAGAGATCATTGTGTATGAAGGTTGACATTTTTATTGGAAACTACACATAATAAGATCCAAAATAAAGCAAAGGGAAAAGTAAGTTACATGAAAATTTAAGTAGTAAGTACTTAAAACAAGAAGCTGTAAGAGTAAGATCAACAATGATAAGTATTTTCATATTATTGTTAAATTATTGTTCTTAATTGTACTCTATTCAACCTTTCAGTGGTTGCGATACCTAAAAATATAAACTGAAAATGGATTCTGCTCACGATTCATTTCCTTTTTTTAACTTTTTACTCAACAAAGTAAAATATATTTTTTTGTTCCTTCTCACAGGTTACACGAGTTTACAGCTTACAGAGCTGAGTTCCTTTGCTTTTTAATCTAGTTAAAGATCTAGAAATTTGAAACACAGTGTGAGAAACATAACACTTAAGAACAAATCCACTCACAACTTTATTAGGTCCACCTGTGCAGATTAAATCAGTCCAATCCAACGACTCTCACAAACCAGTTCATCATGGTGGCATCTGTCTCTCTTCCTCAGTGACTGGCCAGAGTAGCATCCGGTGGTGCACCATCTCAGATTCAGAGCAGAGGAAATGTCAGGCCATGTCACAGGCGTTTTCTGTGGCCTCCATCCGTCCGTCACTCAGCTGCGTCAAAGGCGAGACAGTTGAGGGCTGCGTTCAGAAACTGCAGGTCAGATTCTGAATCTAAACACAAGCACTTTTCAATATCCTTCAAACTGCTTTGAATGACTGTTCGGGTCTGTTCATTTTACATTTAACCTTTTCCTCTGCAGAAGAAAGAGGCTGACGCTTTGTCCATGTTCGCCAACGAAATCTACAACCTGGGGAAGAACTCTGCCTTTAAGATGGCCTCCAGCGAATCAAAGGACGACGGTAAGATCTAACGCAGTAATGTGACAGAAAATGCAATCTGTGCTGCCACTAGTGACATTAAATGTGATATTGTGATATTGTCACGTTCATTTCAGGGAAAGAGTTACAGCCACAGACGAGCAAACCTGTGATGGTCCTCTAATGTATTAATGTGACTGAGATTATTATTTCATTTTCAGCTTTGTAATTATTCATATATGACATAGTTGTTGCCTTAATAGTGTTGTTCACCGCTGATAACACAGAGAACGTTTATGCAAGCCTGTTGTGATTATTACATGTGGGATAGTTTGAAGCCTCCATCACAGCTTGGACTTTGATCTTGAACTTATTGCCTTCTTCTGATAGTAAAGATGCAGAGCTGACATATCAACCACTGCGTTGCTGTCCAGCTGCTTGTAAAGTCAGCGTTCCTGTGTCATGCTTGTGCTGGTTTTACCTCAGGTACTGGTGCCGCCTACTATGCAGTTGCTGTGGTAAAGAAAGCGAACCCTGGCATCAACATTGACAACCTGGCAGGAAAAAGGAGCTGCCACACTGGGAAAGGCCGCACGGCCGGCTGGAACATGCCTTTGGGATACCTCATCGACCAGGGTTACATGTCTGTCATGGGCTGCGACATCGCGCAGGGTATGACACGTTTGCATGAACACGATCAAAAACCAATTATCTTGCAAACAGGAAGTTGGAGACATGTGTGTGTTGTATGTTTGTGCGCGTGTGTCATTAGGTGTGGCCAATTTCTTCAATGCCAGTTGTGTCCCTGGAGCAAACCCTGCAGATGGTGACCCAGCATCTCTGTGTCAGCTGTGCAGAGGAGACAGTGAGGGACAACACAAGTGTGAGATGAGCGCTGCGGAGAGATACTTCAGCTACGAAGGAGCTTTTAGGTAACGTATGAACAGTTTAACTCGTGAAATTTAATGATTTATTTTGAGGTTGCTTCTTTTTTGTTTTGGCCTGCGCAGGTGTCTGGTTGAAGATGCAGGAGACGTGGCCTTCATTAAACACACCACTGTCGAGGAGAATACTGACGGTAACAGCTTGGTTGTTACAGTAACTTGTTACTCATCTTACTATATCGTTATAGTCGGCTTGTCGGCAGATCTGTTAGCTAACAGTCATTGTTTTGTTAGGTCGTGGCCCAGAGTGGGCAAAAGCACTGGTATCGTCAGACTACCAGCTTCTGTGTCGTGACGGAACCAGAGCTCCCATCAATGCGTGGAAGACTTGCCATCTGGTCCGTGTCCCGTTTCGCGGCATTGTGGTGGGCAGTGACATCACTCCCTCCGTGGTGTATAACATGCTGGTCGAGGGGCAGGTACGTCCTCAGCACATTCCTACTTAGAACCTCAGAAGCACAAATGAAGCGTTTTAATTTGCCACTTTGTTAGACTGTCTACATGTGACATGGTCGCTAGATCAGATTTCATTGGCAAGGTTAATGCAGGGTAACGTCATGTCTGCAGGAAAAATCGAACTTCAACATATTTTCATCTGCCGATTACGGAGGAGGAACTGTGCTCTTCTCGGAGTCGTCCACCATGTTTCAAGTTGTGGAGTCCGACGACCCCCAGAGGTGGATGGGGCAGCTGTATTATAATGCTCTCAATGCAATGGGCTGTAAAGCAGAAGGTAAGTTATTATTACATTTAAGTTGTATAATATAAACACGTGTATATCGTAATGGTTTCACCACCCATCCATTCATCCATAAATGTCCCCAGGTGTGCTGAGGTGGTGCGTGTTGACCGGCGGTGAGCAGCAGAAGTGTGCTGACATGGCTGCAGCCTTTCAAAGTAAAGCTCTGACTCCAAGCATCAAATGTGTCTACGGGGACTCGCTGACCGACTGCATGACAAAAATCAAGGTAAAAAAACCCCACAACTAAGTACAGCTGAAGAAGAAAAGTCAGAATGTCACCAAATTCAGCAGAAATACATAGTAACCCTTTCGTTTTGTGTAGAACAACGAGGCCGATGCCATCACTCTGGATGGAGGTTACATCTACACAGCAGGCAAAGACTACGGCCTGGTCCCCGCTGCCGGCGAGAGCTACACGGGTAAAAACACAGAGACTCACACATTCATGTTTCAGCAAGCACAGACTCTGACGTGACGTTCCCTCTCCAGACAACCGTGATGGTTCCATATACTATGCGGTCGCCGTAGTGAAAAAGAGCAGCGTTGACATCCGTAACCTTGACGACCTGCGTGGCCGTCGCTCCTGTCACACTGGATACGGTCGCACAGCTGGCTGGAACATTCCCGCAGCAGTGCTGATGGAGAGAGGCCTGATCAGCCCTCGGGACTGTCAGATACCCCAAGGTGAGTGGGAGTCACACACTTTGTATAAAATACGAGACACCAAAATGAAAACAAATATACAATAAATCAGATTATGGATTATAAAACGTTATTCTAACTACTCACTGACTGTTGCCTGCCTTTCCCATGATGCTCAGCGGTAGGGGAGTTCTTCCAGCAGAGCTGTGTACCAGGAGCCAACCAGCCCGGTTTCCCCAGCAGTCTGTGCAGTTTGTGTGTTGGAGACAGCTCAGCGCAGAACAAGTGTGAGAAGGGAAAAGATCTGTATGATGGATACGATGGTGCCTTCAGGTACTAAGCTTTTTTTTACACCCCAACCCTGGGCTTTGGCTTTGTAACATAATAACAAAATCTTATCTAGTTCCTATAACCAGTATCCGTGAGACACAGAGGAAATCTGGAATGAAACACAATGAAACTCATCAGATTTGCTGGTCCTCCATCTTAAATGAGCTCAAAAATAAAGTAGAATCAAAAGAAAAGTAAAATATTGGTAAGCTTCAGACCACTTGCTATTTTTTCTGTGTAATCTGTTCATCCAGGTGTCTGGCAAAGGGAGATGGAGACGTGGCCTTCATCAAGCATTCTACTGTCTTCCAAAACACTGATGGTAAGACAAGGACATGCAAGATATAAATAACAAATAAATCTTCTCCTCTTACGGGTCTCATCCTTGTGATGGACTTACACAACCACCTCGCCTTGCGTCTATCCAGGTAACTCTGGTGAATCTTGGACCATAGACCTCCACTCTAAAGATTTCCAGCTGCTCTGTTCTCAAAACAGCAAAGCAGAGGTCTCGCAGTACAGACACTGTAACCTGGCCAGAGTGCCTTCACACGCTGTGATGGTACGGCCCGACACCAACATCCACGCTGTCTACGGACTCCTGGACAGCGCACAGGTACAGTAGGAGGGTTCATGCTGTGAGTGTTTATCACTTTATTTGCATTTATTCAATTTCTCTTCTTATTTTGTCTCTCAATCTGCTTGTGTGTAGACGTATTTTGGCAGCGATACAGGTCCTGGATTCAAGATGTTCGACTCACAGGGCTACAACGGAACAGACCTCGTCTTTAAAGACTCCACTGTTCGCCTCATTGGTGTTGGCAACAAGAAGACCTATGAGGAGTGGCTGGGACAGGGCTACATGCAGTCGCTCATTGACATGGAGTGTAATTCTACAAGTACAGGTAAAGGCGCACAGCATTCAGTGCGAAGCGATGCCGATGTAATAATAAATGATGATATAAAGTAGGGTAATTTCAGCTTAAAGCAAATGTAGACAGAAGTGATGGCAGGGTGTTGTTGCTTCACTGTTCATCCATGTCCAGGCTGGTTGATGAGCAATGTTCAACAACAGCAAAGGAAAATCATTACATTGTTTTCTTATGTCCCACCTTTTTCTTTTCAGTGATGTCCTCTGTGTGGATGCTGCTAATGACCCTTTTGAGCTTCATGCTGACCAACCTCTGGATGTAAAGACATGTCCAACCTCTTCTGCTCTGTCCATTTCACACTCAAATCAGACTTTAATTTTAACTGACTCCAGTTTAGCCCTTTCTGAAGATCATCTCGTTCTGGTCCTAAATGTGCATTTTTATCCTAACCCTTCCTTATTTTCTCCCTGACTGGATGACAGATCCAACAGATGTTTGAACCGATTAGTGCTACTGACGCTGATGAATTAAAGCCTGAATCAGACACGATAAGATAAAAGGTGCTGCTCCCACTTAGTTTACTGAAGGTGAGCTGCCATATCAGTGTGTATGCCGCTGCCTGTTACATTGGTGGAGCCTTTGGTTGGTTGGATGTCTGCTTCATGCTTTTCACACAAATACTCAAAAATGACAAATAATTCAATGAATCTAAGTAAAGTATTCACTGGAGCCTGATAGAAGCTGCACGTTGCATTTACCTGCTGCTTAAACGGGAGCCTCATCAGCAGAAAGGATCATCTCCAGCCTTGAAGCAGTTCTGTTTATGCACTGAGATCCAAGTAAATGGTTTAGATTTCATCTGGTCTGAAATCAGCTTCACTGTCCTCTGATCTTAACAATTCACTCCAGAATTGTCCCTTCATATCCTAACCATAGCTAACGTGCTGGCTCCCTCTACATGCTGTTTCCTGTCTTGTCATTGGTAATTGGTTGTGTATGTTGCTATCTTGAGAGATTTATTTTTATATGAAGTTCAGGTGCCATATCAGTGTATATGTACTGACTCATGCTGTCAGAAACAAATGTCTTCTCTGCCTCTCAATGAAGAGTTCAATTGTATAATGTGTAACTAATATTTATTGCCAGGCCAGTGTGTCTGCACAAGTATTTGCTACATAAAGCTGCTGACTTCAGCTGTTTTCTGTGCTTCTTCAAATTAAATAAATATAAATGCTGCAAGACTGGTCTTTCTCAACTAGTAGCTGCTCAGTGTTAATATACTGCCGATCATAAACGATTAACATTAATTATATATATAATGAAACCAGAACTGTGGTTTGTGGTTCTCATTGGTCTCTTGTGGCAGAAATATCTTCTATCTAAACATAAATCTGCACAATCGAATAGCACAGATTGTCTTTGACGGTTAAAAGCGACAAAACGACAACTGTGAAAATGTGTAATACGATGGATTACAAACAATCACCGGCCAACTGAGTCCTCCATGATAAAAAATATACAGCAGTAGAAGTATCACAGTATCACAGCTTCAACTTGAAAACAGTTTGCGTGTCTGTTACATGTTCGGTCTTCGCAACTTATAACAGCCTGACAGTCGCAGGGATGGCATCAATAATAATCTTTATTTATACAGTCAGATCGCCATGGTAACAATCGTGTTTGCCTGCTCAGTGTAGAATCAACCACGACCCGGGTGAGATCATGTCTCCGACAGTCTGTTCGGCTTATTTTTTGATTTGTCTGGAGCCGTCCTTCCATCCTTCCTTCACTTCCTCCACAAATGTCTCTCGGATTCTCTTAAGGCGGCCGCCGATCTCTCCCAGGTCCCCGGGGACTCTGCCGGCCTCCTGCTGGACCTGCCGCATCGTCTGGGACCGCATGACCCGCTGCGAGGCGTCCCGCCCGGCTATCTGAGCCTTCGTGATGGCGTAGGCCGTGATCTGCGCCGCCCTGCGGATCGGACGAGACTCTGCCAGCTTCTCGATGACACGGAGGTTGTTGATGAGGGTGAACAACATGCGAGACAACATTTTGACGGAGGACAGGTCTCCACGTTAGCGCGGCTAGCTAACGTCGGTCAGCGGTCCCGTCCGACTCGCCTGGATTTCAGCCTTGTAACGACAACCAGTGTTTACCCACCGCTTATGCTGCCGCGCAGGGTACGATCGTATTTTACGTTTCCGTACGTCCACATAAAAAGTTCAATTACTCGACCAAAGTGACCGTGGCTGGCTCGGGGTGACGTAACAGGCGACTGGAGCACGGCTGAAGTTCGTTTCACAATGGTTTTTAAAGGGGACACCCCAAGAGACGGTTCGGTTACTTTACAGCACTATATTTGATTAACTTCAGTCTTGCTGACATGTTACTTAAACATGTTACAGATTCTTTTCTTGCACAAAATGAAGACGCCAGTATGTAATATTTATTAAAATATCATAGTCCACATATATCATAAAATGTTCCGATCACATTGTCCGCAGTTACATTGTGTCAAAACCTTATTAATCTCCCTGAAGTCTTACTTAAATGACAAATGGGATCAGTGCCCCCCTGCGTCCTACTAGTTTATACAAACTTGAAAAACGGGGGCCTCATAAAGTCATGAAGAAAATATTAACAATCAAAATGTAGTCGACTAAATATTGCTTAGCTGACTCGTAACATCTCTAAACTGGCTGTTTTCTAAAAAGAAATCATTAAAACGCAGACGATTGACACCTGCTTACCTGTTTACTAACCCATAAAACAATCTGAACCTAACTTCATAATCGTAAAACTTGTTCCTCCGGACGTTTTTCTTAGTAACACCAACCGGTCACTGTCATACGTACATCCGCTTTCGGTAACGAGTCATTTCCTTGATTCATCGAACCGCTTTTCTCCGCTGAGCGTTAATTCGAGTCTTTTCCAAACCAACCAACCAGCCGCAGCCATGCGGGGTCTTCTGCTGTTCGCAGTAGCGGTGCTGTCGCTGAGCCCGGCGGCGGTGAGTGGAGCCGAGAAGAAGAAGCTGCAGATCGGCATCAAGAAGCGTGTGGACAACTGTCCCATCAAGTCCCGCAAAGGGGACGTGCTGAACATGCACTACACGGGGAAGCTGGAGGACGGCACCGAGTTTGACAGCAGCATTCCCCGCGACAGGCCCTTCACCTTCACCCTGGGCACCGGCCAGGTGATCAAAGGCTGGGACCAGGGCCTGCTGGGGATGTGCGAGGGCGAGAAGAGGAAGCTGGTCATCCCCGCCGAGCTGGGCTACGGAGACCGGGGAGCTCCCCCCAAGATCCCCGGAGGAGCGACGCTCATTTTCGAAGTAGAGCTGCTGAGCATCGAGAGGAGATCCGAGCTTTGATGAAGGGGCGCGACTAAGATTTTGGAGACGTAAGTTAAATAGGTTTACTCGTCAACTGTAAAATGCTCGTTTGCGGTAGGACTTGAAAGTTTCTGTCGTTACACCATATACGTCTGTTAATTATGGAAATAAATGTTGCACTTGCTGTTCCGTAATATCTAACTTACAGCTTAAAAGTTTGTGTCATCATACAAATAATGTGATCTTATTAAAGTGAAGCTACATTCTTGAACACTTAGCAAAATCATTCAGGGCAGCTTTCAGGCCAAAACAAACAAAGAAAAGGGTGGTTTTGCAAAAGAGAAGATGGACTTTATTTTATCTTTTCATTTAATTTACATTAATAATGAGGGTATTTCAGAATATTTCAGAGTGGAACATGTTCGAGCAGCACAGCTGTTCCATCAAAAGCTGCAGGTGACAGGAAGTGAAAAACAAACAGATCTTTTGGTCCCAGATCTTGCACATTGTATCAGTCTTGGTTTTCGAAAGCCACCCAACCCTATACCAAAGTACCTATAACAGTTCACATATAACATATGAACTACAACTGACCCTAAATCCCTACATAACATACAAGATCCAAGTTTTTGCTTTACTGGTTCGCCTGTTTTATCTAGTTTATTGTAATTCTCCTTCAGGTTCCAGGAGGTGCAGCAGCATTAAGTGATGATCATCTGACGTCTAACAAAGACCACATGGGAAACCTGCAACAGCAACAGAGCCACTGTCTGTCTGTTAATGTCTCAATTTCTCATGCTCTGATATATTGGACTGAAGTTAATAATGATCCAAGAACTGTTTGTGTTAGACATTAGTAGTCATCTTACAGATTAGATCGAAATGTATCATGTGTCACACTGTGATCTTACTTTAGTTTGTCATGACAGATCAATGGGTTCATTTATATCTGCACATTCTTGTTATAAAATGTTTCAGGTGGATCATTTAGTCAGAATTAGGCAGTGATGGCTAAGTATACGTGTTTTTGTTAAACGTATTTGATTTATAATAATAAAAATGTGACCCTATGGAAATATTTGCTGTATAAAGTAGTTTTTATTAGAATCTTCATGTTCAGTTGAATTTACTATAATGTTTCACAGACTTTATCTCTATAGTTTGGCAGTGCAGTCCATATTCATGTTTAATCCATCTGTGAAGTCACACCAATGTGTGCGCTGCATTATTTTCATAATTACACCTTTATAAATATGTGTTAAAGGCAAAAACTGTAAAAGGTTTACTCAAGAAAACAAATAAATATGAATGAAAGTTTCAGGATGAAATACCAAGGCATGTCTATCAGTCAAATAAGGACAGCGCCCAATGGCATGTCACAGCTTCCAGTTTCAATAGTCATGTGACTTTGGGCAATTTGATTACCAAGCCTACAGAGGTGCGCATTCATTTCCGTGAACTTGGTAGTAGGAAAACAATTACTGTTGAAATGACTAAATATGTAAATAAATAAAAAAATCTCAACCTCATATTTTATGTTAGCGTTCATGTGGGCATTGCAACTAATGTTAGAATGGCTGCTATTAAGTCATTTGGTGTACTTACGCCACACTTTAAAGGATTGCTGTATTGTTACTTAATTAGATTAAAAGTGGATATAATATGAATGAAATGTTGCAGTTAAAGGTGCAATAATAAAGTTTATTCTAGGTTTT
This sequence comes from Macropodus opercularis, assembly GCA_030770545.1. Taxonomy (NCBI): domain Eukaryota; kingdom Metazoa; phylum Chordata; class Actinopteri; order Anabantiformes; family Osphronemidae; genus Macropodus; species Macropodus opercularis. The sequence goes on from CM061092.1 coordinate 8,952,135, forward strand.
AAGGGAATTTGAGAGTTAGACTTGTCTTACCAGCAAAAAAAAAACAAAACACACAAAAAAAACACCCTGTTTTCAATACGCACGGGGGAACGTATCCGTTGGACGTGGATATCAAATTGTTCCAACGGAAATCTTAAAAGACGGACCGGAAGTTCAGTTGCCGCGCTTCCGCTTTGCTAGTTTGTCTAGTGCCGACAAATCGCACACCAGCGTTGGCTTTACAATGTCTCTTAAATTAAACGCATTGACTAGTGATACTTACACTGATATTAGTCAATACAGAGATCAACATTTTAAGGTTTGTCTTATGAGGAAGTAGAATGAATATCAGGTTTTAAATAGAAATGTTTTTTTAGCTATGTATCTGTTGTAACGTTTGCCTTAAATGGATTAATTCGTTTGCGTAATGCGTTTTCTTTGTTTTTTTTGTTTTAAGTCGATGTCTGTGCAGTTAGCTAACATATCTATCGTAGCGTTCGGGCTGATGAATGACCGCCACCGTGCAGGTTAAACGTCCATATAGTTGATTGTTGTTTATCTTAGTTTAAACAAATCGTTTTCAGTCGAGCCGTATTTCGTTTCCAACTGCAGTAAAATATTCGTGATAGCCTCTCTCGCATCGTTGAACGCCATGATTTGCACATGCACCATTTCTCTGCTCAACTGCTCAAGTATAAGCTACCGTGGAGAAGATCTGGTTCTGTGCCTTGACTCTCATGCGTCCTGCTGTTTCAGGGTAATCGCTATGAGCAGGAGAAGCTGCTGAAGCAGAGCCACACTTTGTACGTGGGGAACCTGTCTTTCTACACCACCGAGGAGCAGGTAGAGCGCTCGTAGTAGATCATGAGCTTGGAAGTTCATTGCAATATGCGTTATGATATGATATTATTAAAACTGATCTCATTTCGTCACAGATTAGTTGGAGTTTCAAGTTGCTTTTTTTATTTTCCCAAGCATTAAATTGTCATTAGAATCTGAGCCTGGTGGTCTTCTGCATTACATTATTTAGATGAACTGACACACCTTTATTTTAGTACTGTTTTAGGTACTTCTTGGATTGTTTTCTACTGGTGAACAGATATTTCCTGTCATTTCTTACATAGTTGTAACTTTTGCTTGTTCTTTTTGTAACTGATGAGCAGGTGCACGAGTTGTTTTCTAAAAGTGGAGATGTCAAGCGCATCATCATTGGCCTGGATAAAATCAAGAAGACAGCCTGTGGATTTTGCTTTGTAGAGTATCCTTTGAGACGACATGCCAGTATATGTGTTTTTATTAAGACGTGTATTTGCCTGCATTGTATACACACTTCAATACAAAGTCCACAGTCAGCCAAACCAAACTGCTGTGCTGTTATACGTTCATGTTCATCACTGCAGTGCCAAGTGTGTGCATTATCTTTGCGAGGTTTGAAGCCTTAATCCTGACTGCACCAGGTATTACACACGTTTAGATGCAGAAAATGCCATGCGTTTCATTAATGGCACTCGATTGGACGATCGAATCATCAGGACTGACTGGGATGCCGGTTTCAAGGAGGGAAGGCAGTATGGCCGTGGAAAGTCTGGAGGACAGGTAAGAATTCTGACTCTTAACTGTCGTGTGTTCTAATAAGACCACTCACTTTGGGATTTAACGCTGTTCACAGTGTATATCGTTTCCTACCTGTGCCACACAACAAGATATTGCATGTGTCAAGTTTAAGTACTTGAATGTGGTCTAAGATCAAGGTGTAGTCTGTGATTCATTTGTTTTTTTAACTCTCTAGCGTCTGTCTAGGTGGTTGCAACATCGGGTTTTAAGGGTCGCCTACTTTTTGCTGTCTTTAGCTTGAAACTTAAGCATTTTTTGCAGTAAACATTACAGAAAACAATACAAAACACAGCATACTATGACATTTGAAAAATGGCATATGCTGAATTGGCATTCAAAAAAATCAATACACTATATCATGACATTTTAATACATCAGTATGATATTTAGAAACTGATGTAACTTACAAACTAAATTATGCATGATTAACCATGGCCTTTGGAGAGACAGCATTACTATGGTATGGCATTTAAAAAATGAAAACATATATTATGCTGTTAACAAATACAACATACATAATAATGCCCAGTTGTGGAGGAGTGGTACACAATGGACTTTAACTAAGGAAGTAAATGAAGAGACTATTTGGACTGATGGCTGATTTATTATTTGGAAATTAGCATTGATGTCTCATTCCTCTTTGTTTCATGACTGTTTGTGGTCATAATTAACAGTAACGTATTTGATCTAATGATATGTGTTTATTCATTTGCCTTGTAGGTGAGGGATGAGTACAGACAGGACTACGACCCAGCCAGAGGTGGATATGGTAAGCTGGCTCAGCAGCATCGATCCACAGAGGCACATAACAGTTTTTAGACCGGAGTCACCACAGCTGTCTGCCTCGACTACAAACATTGCCAGTCCTGAACAAGACTCACTTTTCAGCAATAGCACAACATGCAGCCACAAATTATTTGGCCGTTGTTACCATGAAACACTCTACGGCAGGCCTGAGGATCAACAGACCCTGGATATGAGCAGAGCTTATTTACTGGTAAATGTTTTGCGAGTATGTTTGTCTCGTGCCTGGTAACATAGGCCCAGATGTTACCATTTGGTTGTTAGAGATGTTTTCAATATCGTGCATATAGGAACAACATAAATTTAACCCTGCCAGCATGTAGTGACTAGGTTTATCAAGACAAAGTCATCTTAATGTTCTGATACAGGCGAGCTAGAGACAGAGAAGAATGGTTTCTGCTTTTGTGAATTAAACCTTCGTTCGTTGTATTTACTTTTTAAATAAAGATGTTTTTCTTTACATTTTTTCCCAAGTGACATCTTTTTACTAATTGTCTGATGTTTGATGTTCTAATATAATTGTCTTTTTGTGAAAGCCCTGCTCCCATCTCTTTATGGATACTAGCTTTTTGTCTGGTGTTGATCTGATGATGGATGGCGGCTTCCCTGCAAACACTTGGTATAGAAGTTATTTAAAAAGGTGATTCACACATCTTATCAACTACAATCATTCCTTGAGTTATTTTGTCTGTTTTAAATTGGCATTTATGCTTTTTTTTTTTATTGTACAATTTGTCGGTGAAAATGATGCTTAGTTTGCAGACGACTAGAACCTTGGACAACCAAATTCCCTGAGTTTCTAAAATCTGATGGTGATTCCCCACCGTAAATTCAGCCAAATCAGTAGCCTTTTAAGTAGTTTTCAAAAATGAACACAAGATGGCAGAAGAGGAGGCAAATTTCCTTGAGTATTTCAGGGCAGAGGTGTAACAGCCATATGCTTAACACACAGTATAAACGCAAGGTTCTCATTGTACCAGGGGCAGTAGTACAGCCAGTATAGTTCTATTTTTACTAAACGGAAAAAATGTTAACTCGGTTATAAAACCTTAAAGTTTGTGTGGTTTCAGTGGCAGCGCATAACAACTACTACCAATCACATTCACCTGCAGAAACACTGTATATATACTTGAGACTGTTCTGTTTGATGTGAGTGGAGGCAAGTAAGACAAAGAAAGGTTGGAGAGGCTACAGGATCCAGAGTGTGAAAGGTGAAACCAGTCACAATTCTAGGATTCCTCCATTTTCAAATCTCTTTTCAGCAAGCGACATTATGCACAGTGTCTTAGCAGAAGATGCGACTGCTGTGAGGATTGTAACAGGATTTAATTCCACCCTCGGTTCCATTCTGAACCTGCTCGTGATCTCTGTGCATCCAAATTATGTATACTTCCCATTTTATGTGCGGCTTAATTTCTGTACTACTGTAGCGCAGGCAGTAAAACTCACCCAGGCCGTGAATGTGCTTCACATGATATGGTTTCTGCAGATTCACAGCGTTAACTGTTCTCGTAGGTTCAAAAAGTCAAGTTCAAATGGGGTCAAGTGAAACTTAGACAGCGCAAAGGCCAGACCTGGAATTAATAAGACTATATGCTAATGAGCAGGCAGTTCAGAAGCAAGAAAATCTCCTTGAAGTCCTGTTTTTTTCTGTATTAAAAGTCAGTTATGTTATATTTTCACGCTGTACAATTTGACGGAAATTTTGTCATCCGCCAATTCCTGAGTGACTGTCATTGGCTGCAGAAGATAATACTCCACCATTTCAGTGAAAAACAGCAGCAATTGTCAATGATGAGCAGTGTTTTATGGCAAATTAATTCACCAGCGGGAGCTCACTTATATGAAGTAGTTCTCTACCCAAATGTCTTCGCGGCATTTTAAAATTCAGGTTCGCAGTGGTCCTGGATTATCAGGGCGACAAACTAGTACAAGCAAGCAGCAAACCCATTCATTGTCCAGATAAATGCTTTAATTGCACAGAAGTAGAGAATGTAGTTTCCACCATCATGCACATTTTACTTGAAGTAGTAGTTTAGCTGTAGTTTAAGTGTTGTAGTATGTGAGATGCTTTCTGAACTACTCATCTAATTACTTAAATACACAATTAGATAAGAATGTTGAATGCATTAGTCATCTTTGGGGAAATGTGAATTTGAATGAAGCCACAGGGTTCTGACAACATTTTGCTACAGTATGTAAAGCAGGTGGCAAGTACTGCAGAGAGATGACATTTAACGCCATTGTTCTGTCTGGGGCTGCGGAACTATTTCCATCAGGAGAAAGAATAGTGGAATGTAAACACTCGGTCTAAATTAAATTTATGGGCTATTAAAATTATTACATCACTTAATAATAATATTGACCATTTCGTACACCCGTAAAATTTAGAATCTCATGAACATGACTTCCCTTGAGTATTTATTATAATTCCACAAAGGGTCCTAACAAAACAAACAAATAAAGAAATGTGCTAGACACCTTATATTAGCACAGGAGATTAGATATTTCACATGCTGGTCACTGATGACCAAATAGTTCCATAACTCTTCAGCAGTGTCAGAACGAGCGTTAACCTCCTCCGTATTTTATTTGTTCCAGGAGAAACCAGCTGCAGGCATTTCAAACAGTCCAGTGAGTAAACACGCAGGTTTCCAATTATTGAGGGGGATCACATTACAGCAAAGTAATTCACTCCTCCACGGCTTGTCTGGAAGCACATCTGCACCAAACAGCCGCTGCACACCCATAAAGAAGCGAAATTAGCAAATGGTAACTTGACATTTCGTGGCTAGGAGAAGTATTTGTGCGGAATGAGGTGCTTTATCTGGCGCCGTGCTTTACAATAATCCAAAAGGTGAGCGGTAACGTCGCTCTAGATTGAGAGTGAGCGCAGTTGTGTGATATGGCTGGAGATGAATCACAGAAAAGCGTTTGACAGGTAAGAGCCTGGTGTCAAGGCTAAAAAAAGCTCTTTGTCCTTTGTCACAGATTCTGTCGTACAGTGTTTCACCATTTGCGATTTTAAATGTGTTTCATCTGTCACCTGATGCGCCATAAAGGGTTGATGGAGGGAACATGAAAACGTGAGTTCTGTGTGAAAGTAATGACGGGACTTCAAGTCACCAATGTGAAACTCACGTCGGTGACTTGATAATGAATGATGCTACTGTGAAGTATCTTGGAGTAGAGAAACTGCATTTGTAAGGGAACGTTCGTGGAAATCTGGAAAGAGCTGAACCCACACGATAACGATCTCGTGGTTTCTTTAGTGTCATATGCTCTTAAGCAGCTCGGCAGAAATATATGTTTTCCAGAAGAATCGTGGAATTTCTCCGTTTACAGAAGCCTGTTTATGTGTCACTTTCTTGAGACAGCAGACTAATGCACTTAACTAAATGCATGTAAAGCCTCTAACCAGCTTTATATTGAAACAAAAATGTAATTTAGCTGCAGTAAGCTTCACAAAAAATGTAGCTTCTAGGAAACAGGGTCACAACCACTTCCCCTGTCTCTTCTGTCTAAAAATATTTTTGGCAAAATCTAGGACAAGGTCTAGGAAGTGACCGTTGGACACCAACTGAAAATCTCCTTGTTGAAGTTGTCATAGTCTCCACAAAATAGTTCTCAATGGAAATAATACGCCTGATTAACGCTGGCAGCCCTAAACCTCTTCCTGACCAACTGGTGTGACCTGCTCCAGTGTGGAGATGTTGATATAATTGCTTTTCCAGGAAGTGTTCATCTCTACTCTAGGCTTTTTGCTCACGCATCAGCTCCAGCTCTCTTCTTCTCTTCTTGGCTGAGAGGTCCTGCCTATCAGATTCGCTGGGCTGGTCGAGTCTTAGGTCGGTCGTGGCTCGCTGGCCTCTTGGTAGGACGCTGGCCCTAATATCACGCTCCACAACCCTCTCGGTACCCCACAGCCTTCCTGAGAGCGCCACCTCCTCCTCAGTACTCAAATAGCTCTGCAAATACAGTTGTACCTCTTGCTCTGTCATTAAAAGATCCATGTCGGGCAGGTGAAACCAGAATTCGAAGAGCCTCTCGCTCGCGTTCAGTAGCTCCAAGGCCACGTTTGGATATCAAGCAAGAGGATAAAAATGTCTTCCGCAGTAGTTTTGCTGTTATGCCTCGCTGTCTTTAAACAAGCTGCTTTAAGGAGGAATCTATGTGCAGAAACGACTGTCACACTTCAGCTCCTGTTGCCTTCAGCAATCATGTTAAGGCTAATTGAACACAATTATAATTACTGCAGAATGTTTCAGTCTGTTTCAATTTAGCACAGTCCATTTCCTGCCTAGGATCGATCTGCTTTCATCCTCCCATGGCACTGATGGCTGTCCGAAAGCATACAGGAGCTCGCAAAAAGCAGGTAGACCGACTAGACGAACCATCAATCAATTCACAAATGAGAGATCGCTGTAATAGGCAAAACTTCTCTTTTAACACAAAATGGGATTTCTCAGTAAATCTCGATTGGAAACCCCAGGAGGGAATTGAAGGATTGTGCGGTACGTTGGATTTTACTTTCTAAAATCTTTACCAAATCTTAACATATCTTCATGTTGATACACACTGGTCAGATTTCATATACAATAAGAGGTTGAATGAAAGCTCTTGGATTCATGCAGATAATTTAAAAGGTCTGTTGCCATTAAACGTTTGGAGTCAGGGTGACGGGAAAACGTGTCAAACTAGGTGGTGTAAGTGACGTTAGTGTGTACATCATCCCATAAAGTCGTGTTTCACAAGAACACAGTCTCCAAACTAAAGGACAGTTTAGTTTTAAAACAAGTCTATACTTTTTTTTTTAAAGAATTTCAAGCTAAAATGACACTTTCAGTTCTAGGGAAAGTTAGAAACTCAATGAATGTGAGGTCTTTTGTTCTTCAGCTAAACAGATCCCAAATCAAAGCCCTTAAGGATTCCTGCTAAATTTAAAAATCAGATGTGCTGAATCCATGCTCTCAGCACTTGTAATTCTCTCCAGAGCGGGAGACAGGTTCAGATTCAACCGTCCAGTCGATGCACCTCACACCTCACACGGAGGTTGAACAGAGACATTTTCACAAGCCGATGTTCTAAAGGGGGGGTCTTCCCAACATTTGTGAGTGTAATGATACAAGCTGAGACCAGTCAGTCTGCCACCGAAAGTCTGTTGTCTGAGCTTTACCTTAAACACTGACTCCCCCCAACAACATCAGCAGGGAGCCGTCGAGAGAAGCCAGGATTTTCCAGAGAGATGAGCAAACGAGATTAGGAAAGACATTGTTTGTAAACCTGTAATATGAGAACTGTCTTCAAGGCTGAGCCGGAGGAAGCTTGAATACTGATATGGTTATAATGGACTGTTGTTTTCCGTTCCCTTGCCCGACCTTGTGTTAATAAATCGAGTGTCACCAGTAACAGCTCAAGGCTGTGTTTGCTTTTGTTACAAAGGTGACTGGGCACAGGGTGGGTGACATGGAGCAGCTCTAAGCCTCCTGACAAAGCCTTCACAGACTGGGTGTTGTACAGTCGCCTGGTGCCAACATACGCTAGAATACATCGAATAAAAATAAATAATAACCGATCGCCCAAAGGTGTGAAACAGCCTGAGTGTTGGACTGGGTGTAAGTGTGACATTGTTGTATCCATGCTTCCACTCAGTGCCTGCTGGGAGAGGCCTCCAGCTCCACCTGACCCTGAACAGACGTAAGCAGGTTTGCAAAAGTGAATAATACAACTAAGGCATGTTGCAGTTCTTGCAGGAGCTTGTGTCAGTAGCCGCACTGAATATTTTCCCAGCGAAATGACCTCTGGAAAGCTCCAGGAGCAGATGCCGCCAATAAAAAGTTGGGAAACGGGCGCATTGATCGCTCGGCCGGCTCCAGTTGATTTACAAGACTGAAAACACAAGTGTGTGGAATAAACAGAGGACAGTCGATTGTAAAGTGACCCAGAAACAGCTGCAAAGTAAAAATGAGGAAGAAGCAAAAGAAAGTGTCAGGAGTCAGGTCGAAACTGACCGGAGCTGAACATGTTGATGATAATCTTCTCATTTACATAACTTTATTTTTGCCATTCTAAGCTTTGATGGTGTCACGGTGTGATGTGTGCCTCCATTAATTCCGTACAATCCAGTCTAGTGACAACAGTGTTTTGGAGCTTGGATCTTAATCATATGAGCGTCCGCACTTTAAATCATGTCTCACCGCTTACACATAAATTATTTTTTGCTGCCTTTCTTTAGTTAGATGCCAGCTGTGCAGTTTTAGTCTTGATGTTCTGCTAGCTCACGCTGTCCTGAAGGGGCTCATTGACCTTCTCTTATTTCATACTTTAGCGACTCTTGCTCCAGCGTTTGGACTCATGTTTGTGTCACGTTAAGCTTTTTACCAAATTTACAACAGCGATTCAAATCAGTGTTTGAAATGTATCCAGCTGTAAATTCTGTGCTTCATCCAGTAGCCCCTAAAGCTTTTAGATTTTAAATGTAGTCATTGCTTTTATTCAGTTTAGATCTTGCAGCATTTTTTTCACTTTGGTGTTCAAAATTTAACAGATGAGATGCATCCCCTAGTTAATGTAAGTGTATATGACTAGATATGACCACAGATGACGGCTATTGTGCACATAGGTTGTTATGTAATGTCTGGGAAGAAACTAAATATTATGTGGCCACAAGTGAGTAAAGAGAAAGTGACACTGAAAAACAAAATGTGCCGGTGAAGTGTCTAGAGGCAGGGCTGGACTTGTTAATCCGAAACCTAACACTTACTCTGACTGCAGCAATGCTTAACACGAATGGAGAAGAAGGTTTTACGTGGGAGAATGAGACGTTTCTGTGGACGCATCTGTTTACATTCGAATGTGCACAAAGATTTTAATATCAAAGTGATGTCGATGTCGAAACGAGGCAATTATTTCAAACTCTGCTGAGACTGTATGCTAAACAGGACTAACAGCAGAGAGTCACAACACGCGAAACGATTGGCAGTAAATAGTTGCAGTTTAAGTCTAGACTGATCTGTGCGTTATCAGCAAATGCTTTACAGCATTACAGTATAATGTGAAATGATCTAATGATGTTTTGATGCTACCAATAACGAGGCTCCACGTTACAGAGAGTCTTAGCATCATCTTACCAAACAGTTTTGTTGTTTTGCTCCACTGTTATCGTTCATTAGCATTATTTCAGGTGAACAAATAAAAGCCCAAATACATTACCCCTAAGCACCAAGCAGACGCCCCGAGCAGCTCGCTGGTCAATGTAGTGGATAATTAGCAGTTGAAGCATCGGGTATTTTATGCAGTAATTGGTGGCGTGGCAGTAACACAACGCTAACGCTGCCTGGTTTGTGTGTTGGATGTGTAAAGACTAAACCTTTTAGGCCTTTATCGCAACAGTTTTACACAATGACATTATGTGTCGTTGGTTATTGTGCAGCTTTCAAAAGTAAGTAAATGCAGGTTTAATTTATACCAAAGTATCCGGATTTTGATTTGTGTCCCTGGGTTCAAGAACAAGCTGACAGGTAAGAGTTTAGTTTTAAATTCAGGTGGGAAGGAGGAGGAAGACACGAACTGGATCAGACAAAGATCTGAAGGAGGAGAATCATCCGGGTGACAGGAGTGATGGTGTGGAGGAGATCAGTAAAAGCTGCTGTGGTCATGGCGGTGCATGCAGGGAGCTGGTGGGTTAGGCTGGAGATTTCAGGGTGTGAGGTAATACGGCACGACACGCGATGACTAGGAACTAGGAACAAAACTCAAGAAGTAACAACAGGGAATTCCGTTACATCGTAACAGTTAAAAAAACATCTCTGAGAATGAACTGAGATTTTTTCTCTGGGTTGTTTGTCACTGGTCATTTCTTCCTCGTGCAGTGTGTGTTTATTTCTGGAGATTTTCCAGCCCTTTCCTTGCTCCTCATCTCATTTAGACATAATTTTCCCGTATTAAAGTTTGGTGGAAAACGTAACTGGGGAACATGCTGCAATTATCCTTATGCGTGTAGATGTGTGAGAAGGTGAAATATTTAGTGGCTGTTTGCCAGGTTTTACACTGCATGTGCTTATTCTATTTGGAAACATCCGATATTGCCATTACACACTTCACTGGGTCCCTGGGTGCCGTGTGCTGGTGTGTATGTCTGTGCGTGTCACTCCCACACTCCCCCATGGCTTGATATTACCCGCTGCCTCTCGCTGCAGTGCTGCTTGTCATGTGTGGCTCCACCGTCCCTCCCGCTACTGCACTTGAGCATGTGCCTCCTCCCGTCTCTGCTGCCACTTATCATTCTCCGCTTGCGTGCTTTGTTGAATATGATCATGCCGCGGCTTCATCAGTGTTGGCAGTACGTTACAGCGAGGAAGCGAAGCAGGCGTCAAGCAGCTCGTTCTGGCTTAACGCTGAGGTCTTGTCAGTCGAGGAGCATAGAGCAGGGAAACGGAGCCGTGCACGCTGAGATTTATTCCCAAATAAGCCCCTTTGCACCTGTGTCACTGTGTATGTGCAAATTCTTTGTAAATCTTTTCCAACATTTTGGCTCATTTCTTTCAGAGACGTGAGGCTGAGTAGGATCCCTCATAGCTTAGCATAGCGGGCTGTCCTCTGACTTCCTCTGTGCATACTGACAGCTTTTGTGTAGCAATGAAATAGCCGAACACTTGTCAGACACTGATATGCGAGCATCCCAGCTTGTCAGAGGACTTGTGTCGTTCAGAGCCAGTGAATCTACACTTAATAAAAATGAAGAGGGAATCTCACTGAAGCCTGAGCTCCAGTCTCTTCTTTGCTGTTACGTTGTGGTCAGATTGATCCTCTCCTGACGTTAGAGAGGGAGGCGCCTCTCTGTGTGCGACCTTAGGCTTCACACTGCGTGAAGTTTGCAGAACTTCATCTAGGTCTGTGCAGGTACAGCAAGCGTTTACCAGCATCATGTTCATTGTCACACGCGGTGGAAAATATGTCTCCTCATGTTGTGTCTTCCTCTAAAGAGACCCTCGTCAAACAGCACGCACCGATCACAGGTGTGAAAGATGGCCGGGCCACTGCTGCTCCCACTGGTGACCTTCAGAGGGAACCAAGGTTCCACTGCCCAAGCGTCTCGTCTCGTCATGTCCGTGTTTCTGTTCTCACCTTGTAGATAAATGTAAATGTAGTTGATTGATGGACATCTTTGAAAATCGCTCATTGAATATAATGGATGTCAAGGAGACTGATGAGGTGGATCCGACTAGAATATTCATTAAAGTCTTACTAAATGTTTACTCACTGAGTAGGAGGCGGCGCAGAAGTGACAGTTTGCCTTGGTTTTCTAAAGGCGACTTCATTAAGGTTGTGTGCACTGCAGCTGTGAGGTCTGGGTCAAATCCAGCCTCACGCTCCGTGTCCTTCAATAAGGCTTCGCTTAACTCTGAGAATCATTTTCACAGCAGCATTTCTAGAAATTCTGAGGGACACCCTAGTCCCCTAACATTTTATTGAGGAAAGGGGCAATGAAAATGGCCTTTCACTGTGGGAGATAAAGCACAACGCCACCACTGAGCTGCAATGATGAAAAACACAACGGCCTTTCGCTTCTGTCTGTTTATATTTACACCATAAGAAAATGTGTTATCCCGTAAATAGTGCGTTTTTAAACCACTAGCTACTGAGTCTGAACGGACCTTTGAGGACGCTTTCAAATTTGTTTTTGGCGAATGCAAAACGACCAGAGGCGCGTAGATGCAGATGGACACGAGGCACAGGCAAATACGCAAAATGCTCTAAGAAGCAGACACGTGGCTCATAAACAGGGAGGAGAGGGTCTCACATCTGAGCAACTCAGCTCATTGTGCTGCTTTTGGATTAACAAGTGCAGCTGCATGAAGAGTTGGACATCAGCGCTCCAGTGCGTTTGAAACCAGTCGTGGGACCTTCCCCCCTTCTCTCCCCTCCCCCCGCCACTCGGAGCTTCCTCAGGATCAGAGTGAGGGAAGTGCGACCCTAAAAAAAAAACCCTCTTCATTTCCTTCCTCCCTCCTTTCATTCCATCACTTCACGGAGGGCAGTCGGTGTGACAGCATCCTCCTCCACGCCGCTGGGTACCGGCCGGTCCCTCCACACTGTGGCAGCAGGGGCACTGCAGCGCAGCGCAGCGCGCCGGGGCTGGAGCTGGAGCAGAGCAGAGCAGAGGAGCGAAGGAGGGGGAGCAAGGACGCACTATCTGCTTTCCGACAGGCAGGATTACACTCTGCGGCATCCCGTCGCTTCAACATGCCTCTGGGGAGTAAAGGACTCGCGGGGATTACTGCGCTGATCGGCTCGCTGCTGCTCGGATGCTGTGGGACAGCTGGAGAAGGTGAGCGGCACCGTGCGCGTCCCGGGAAGGAGAGAGGGCTGTTGAGTGGGATGTTTTAACCCCGTGGTCATCATCAGTGACTTTGGTTAGTTAGCGGGGCACGGATGTTTCTCAGACTTTTCAAAGTCGTGATTCAGATCATGATGATAAATCGGTCTAGATATTGTTTAGAATGTTTATTTGCAGGAGTCCTCACTTTTTTAGCTAAAGAAGAGTCTCACTGCAGCTTCAAGTCGACCCGTATCTCGACTTTGCCAAAGAAGTACAGTAGTAGGGGGGGGGGGGGGGGGGGGGGGGGGGGCTGATGAAGGGATGCGCACATCCCCTAAGGATTCACGGCTGTCAAATTTAAAAGATAGTGAAACCCCCCAGTTACTCTCTCATTTTAGCTTTTCCACCATTTGATGTTTTCTCAAGAGAGCGAGAGACGAGGGAAGAGGTTGGTGTGTGTGCACAGCTCCAATTTGAAACTCTGAAAACATTTCAGAAAAGCTCCTGAAACGTGGGCTCCTGGGAATGCGGACGTTTTGGAAGGGAATAGTCAAACCAAAAGATTGCTGTGATAATAAGCGTGTAAAGGAGATCATCTATTAAAGGTGGAAAGAGAATTTACCCTGCAACAAGTTATGCTGGCAGACAGAAGTGGACTGATGCTGCACATAAAAGCAGCCTCTTAAGCACGTTCTGCAGGCAGATGATGAAAAGCAGCCTAAGCTCTGGGCTCAGAAGATTTCAGACACACTAATACTGAAGTTGTTAACGAATGAATGATGATGATGATGATGAAGATGATGACCATGTCGAAATCCTGGACTGGTTCACATCACTGTGCTTCACCTACTTTGCTCTGCCTTTGTCATAATGATCTGTCTTCTGCCACATTATTGCTTTCTGAGCAATGAAAAGCTTCGGATCAGGAATCTTCTGTCGCATCCTTCATCGTGTTTTGCGCTTCATGCAGCATCACTCTTTCTCATGTTCGTACTGAAGCTGTCAGTATCACGATCGAACAGGTTTGCAGTGGGATGGATTTTTCAAACTAACAGGGCTTCTGTTGATTTTTATTATGCAACCATTCTTGATAAGACAAGTTAATAAGACAAGTTAATTCTCCTACGTTATTACACCCAGTTATACCTTTAGCAGTTGTGCATTTTTGAGATCATCGCTGACCTGATGCATGTGTTTGAGTAGATAATCATATTCTGTAGCTGGTCTTGCTCCAAGTGTTTCCATTGGTTGGTCTTTTCCCTATGAAAAAGTCTGTCACCCACTTACCTCAGATACCTGTAAAACCAGCTCGTATGGCTCTTTTCTACCTAAGTGTTGACTGTTAATATGGTTTGTGTTGATGCCAAGACCGAGCAGCTCAAGGGGGCACAGGGACACTGTTCTTGTAAAATATCCTGGAAAGATGATGAACGTGTAGCGAAAACACAGGAAGCTGTGGACTTTGATTGGTTCGTGTCTCTTTAAGCGGCGTTGCTGCTGCTGTGCTGGTCTGTTTACATGTCCAGGGGCCCAGCTTGTCATGCATCCTTGATGGTCACAGCTCAAGCCATTTCAGTAAACTACTCCTGTTAAGTCACACATGGACGAGGCTGCAGCATATGCTCATTGCCTGAAAGGGCCTACGGACCCACACACGGAGATAATGGGGCTACTGCAAAGCTTGAAAGGAGTGAAAAAGTTCACGCAAATCTGAAATCAGAGCATTAGTTAGTAACAGTAAATCACCACACATGCTCTCATGGTTTGTGTTTCGGTGCAGACTGCAGCTTGTGCGGCCTCCACTGTTTTCTGGCAACAGGGCAAAGTTCTCCTGCTCCTCGTCCTTAAAACAAATCATTTCTTATACTGACATCATCCTCTTTACTTTCTATGATAATGTCTCTGACAAACAGTTTGTTCCTCTTCTCACATACGCTCCCTCCCATGTCGTGTTTCATTCGGCACTAAGCATCGATACCACTTTACCTCCAGCCGTGTGCAGCTACTTGCATTCATTGTGCATTTTTTAAAAACATTATGCATTATGCGCTCAGGTGCGTTTCATCTCACAGGTGCCTGACATGTTTGGCTTGGTGGATGTGTTTGATTATTTAAGCAGCTGAGATAGAGGGAGAACATTTTTCAGGGGCTCTTATTCTCTCACCGTGCTGGAAATTCATTTCCTCCAGTTCACAAGCAGACAGAAAATAAGTTGGTTTAAGAAATGCAGGGGAGGGAGCGGATTTGAATTTAGGTCCAGCTCCCTGTCTCATCAAAATTTATTATTTTTCAATGAGCTGGTGGTTTTCACAGAGGGAACGTAAACCTCTGAATAAAATCAATTAGGAGTGAATGCATGAAGCATTTTCTCTGCAAACTTCACTGTCCTTTATGCCTCGTGAGACAACAGTTCTGAGAACCGGCATTAGAAAAGAGCAAAGCAGAGCATGAATTGGCCTTAGTTTTCCTTTTTTAGTGTCGTTTATGAAAATGTGCTTCGAACAAGCGGAGTCATGAAAAGGTTCTGGCTAAGTCAAGGGCAACATAAAGTTGAGTGTTGAGCTGCCCGTCATGAATCTGGATTTATTAATCCAGGGACAAGTAGTTAAGCGATAAAAGTGACAGAGAACTGCAGTCCATCCATCTGCCTTTGTGACCTGTGGGGTTTTGTGTTTGCCCAAGGCCGACTCCCCAGTGGAAGCCTGCCTCCCGAAAAACAGACCCATTCGTCAAACTGCCCTGTCATTATATCAGACAACTTGTTATCCGTCCAAGATCAGCCACAATGTGCTGAGGTCATTATTCACTTTCAGTTTCTGATGCTGTAGCAGAGACGGTTGGCATCAGCCATTGACATCACCTAGAACTTTTCATATGCCAGTTTTTAGGACAGGCCACAATGACGTTGACCTCTCACCATGACAATCAGATTGATTCACTGTTTAGATGAATCAGACTCTTCTTCCAATGTTTCTGTCATGCATCCAGTCAGGGGTCACAGTAACCTTTAACCAACAATCATTTATCCCTGCATCTTTGACTTTTTTAGACTTTTGCGCCAAATTTGTAGATATTTATGTTGACGCTTTTATAAAAAGTATAAATTCACTGATGGACAAACAGAAGATTTCTATGAATTTGACCTCAGACCACCAAGAGCTAATCAGTTCATCCTTTCCTTAAGGTGGACAGTGATGCCAAATTTAAAGACCTTCTTTCTAAACATTCCTGAAATATTGCAAAGAACAAGAAACTGTGAGGTCACAGTGACCATGACCTTTTGACCTTTGACCACCCAAATCATTCCAGTATGTTCTTCAGTCCAAATGGACATTTCTGCAAATCATTTCAGAAGCTCTGTGCAAGCGGTTCTATCTTACACAAGGTGGCAGGACAAGCAGCCCAACAATAAGCTGCCTTGCCTCCCCGCCAACTAGCAATAGCTGGTGCGAGTCACACAGGCTGCTCAATAGTGTTCCTTTAGCTTCACTGTGAAGAAACAGTGCCTCACGGTGGTTGGGAATGAACACTGACGATAAACAAAACTAAGATGGCTCCTGCGCCAGAAAATCCTGAGACCACGGAACGAGTCTAACATTTGTTGTCACAGTTTCAATGAGCGTTAATGTAGATGTTTCCAGAGTTGTTGAACTTTGTTTAACTGAAGACCAAATTCTTATTTTTCTCTCCATGAGATAAGACAGTGGTGGTAAATCTGACCCGATCTGAGTTAAAGGACACTGTAATTCTATCAGTGCAGCCAGACAGAAAAGCGGAAAGAGGAAGGTGGAACTAGGAGCTGGCAGAGCAGGAAAGAAAGAGCAGTGGAGGCGTCTGGTTCAGTGCCTGTTGCGGACATTCGTTGTAGTCGCCCCCATCTTTAAGCCATGCGGTGACACTCCCAGCTCCTTCTCTCATTTCACCCATCACTGGCTTTTCTTTTGTGCGTGTCGGTGTCGGATTCATGCACCAGACTCCCCTCGTCTCACCTTTGCAGAGCTGCAGCTCTATGGTGCACAGCAAAACGAGTCCTGTGCTTCTGTACCTTCATCTGAGTTTCATAGCAGCAGGGCAACAGCAATGATACATTAAAGACACTTGTACTTTCCCTGTCCACATATTCATTGAAGTCATGTTCATGTCTAGTTCTTCATCATCATCATCATCATCATCATCATCATCATCATCATGTTAGATTATGCACCAGTTGACTCTTCATTATGTTATTTTTTAATATTGTCAGTACTTACTGTTACACTGTGAATGAGTTTACACCAATAAACCCTGTGCCACTAAATATACTGTATCAGCTGTCGTCATACTAGAAATAAGTTCAGATAACTGTTATTAGCTAACTTGTTATTTTGACTTTCCCAGTTCACGTTTTAATAGCTGCCTTCATATTTGTGTCATGTGCGGTGCACATGCAAATGTTTCCCTGGAATAAGCAGTAATTACAACTGTTCATGCCCAGATTTCATTCTTTTGAAACAACACTGCACAGTTTCAAGATGATGTCCCTGACACCTCTGTAGGCCACGCGTACGTGTAAAAACAAGGCACAGCGACGTACTGTATGTAAGTGTCCTTCTGTGTGTGAAGAATATAAATACGTGATACCTGATTTATTTTGCTAGTTTCCTCCTGAATGTTTTTCCTCAGCTGCTAAAATAGCTCCTCTCATAGCCAGGAGGGCTTTTACATGTTCAAGGATGAAGCAGGACATGAAGAAATTTTACTTGAAATGTCAAAGCACCTTAATTACATCAGGAGATTTAGTCAATTTAAGAAAAGAAAAAAAAAAAACATCAAATGCAACTTGAAAGACATTTACATTGAAGGGACTGGATCCTCTAGCAGCTATAGGGATTATAGTAATTGTGTGGTGATGGCAAAGGAAGAACCAGTGTAATCAATTATGGTCATTATGAAGTCATGTACAATCTTCGGTAAAGAGGACAGCGCAGAGCTTCGGCTGATTATCTTCCCCACAGGGAAAGTCAACCCTAGAGTGTGCTAGAGGCAAAAAAGAAAGAAGAACCTGATGATTTCTAGAGTGTCTTAATGTCCTCGCTGAGAGTGTCTGTAAAGCGTGGAATTCAGTGTCTGGTCCCTATTCTGAAACGCAAAGAGGAGCCATTAATAATATGCTCCCGGTCTCGTCCTTGCCCCATTAGGAGAGATGATGTAACCTGCAGAAAGGTTCACGAATCTGCAAAAGACAGCGTTTATAAGAAATGATTTTACAATTCATTCCCGCCGTTACTAATGTGTTTACCTGTTTTAGATCTTGATGTGTGCGACTGTTTTGAGAAGTAATTCACCCCTTGATAAATGCTTTAATTATACTCGGTTACAGTGCAGTTTTCTTCTGATCATTTAATTCTGCTGATTAAGTCGACCTCCCATCGAGCCGCATGTTAATGAAGTCAGCACAGAAGAAACAACAGCACGGTTTGAGCGAGACGAATAGATCTATGAGTGCACTCTAGATGCAACGTAATATTCCAGCCGGCGAGGTCTTAGATGGCGAGAGTCAGCAGAATCACCGTCGCGCCTGGTGCGAAGCCAACAGAGGAAGAGCTGGCAATGACGAGCAAACATTTGCGTGATTGTTAGCAGTCAGCCCCACAGAGCGTCTCAGTTAAGTCGTCAGCCTGGCAGGCTTCTCTCTGCAGCCACGGCAGGCACGAGATTCACACCGGTCGCTGCCAAACTGCTTAACCAGGCAAAACTCACAGCCAAAGGATAGTGACGGTCATGAATGACTGGAATTCTTTGACGTGACAGTTCTTGGCAGGAGGAGAAAGCTTAAGCGTCACAAAGCGAGAAGTGAATTTACTCACAGTGTAAAAAGATTTTGGGAGCTAAACCATCAGTCGCAGCTCACAACGGCGTCGACGTTGCGTTTATTCAGTGAGGTTCACAGTAAGAACGATGTGGTTTGGCGTCAGTTTTCATTGGCGATACCTTTGTTGGTTATGACGTTAAACATGCCTGGAAGGTGAATCCTGATAATTATGTGACTCCAGAGGATTCATGTTTTCAGGAAATATTTTGCGATCACAATGCTGAACGTTTGTATTCCTTCAAGATTTTAAAACATTAATGATAATTGGTATCATTATATATTAAGATTGTTGCAGAGTTCAGAGCTTTAGGATATAGGTTTGTGGTGTTTTTATGTTGGTAGCGTAGTGCTATTCATTAATTTTTGTTTAGTGTGATCAAATACATTAATATAATAATAATATTATTAATTATTAACGTCTACAGGCTCCGCGCTTTGGCAAAGGTTGACAAATTTGTTCTTGAAAGACAACGAAATGAAGGCTTTGCTGTTGTTCTTTGTGGCCAGAGGAACAAGTACTGGGCCTTGATATGTTTTGCTTACTCGGCGAGAAACCGATCAACAAGTTTACTCAACGCGTGAAACTCGTTTGCCTTTAGTTTGTTGAGATGATGGATGGCACTTGTACAGCAAATATCCAGCTCCTCTGAAACGCTTGCTGTTTGTCTTGGCACATAATACAGGAGGTTTAGTGGTGGAAATTGTATGGGGTGTGCTGCTTATATCCAAGGCTGCGGTGAAAAACACATAATAGTCTTGTATTTAAAAGGCTAAATACACTTATGAACGTTTTGGGAACGTTCTCCAGTCTTTCTCCAGTTGCTTGCTGTCTCTGTGTTAATGACCTTTGATCCCTTCTCATTCTATGCTCTGCCCATTTTTGATTAGCTGGAGTCTGACTTATGGCCCAGACCTTTATTGGTACAGCTCAGGTTTCTGCGTCAAAATATCATCAGTCCAACCCTCGCGTATTACAACTGTAAGAGCCGTTTAAAAGCAGTTGGCTCCTGCGTATCAGCTCTGAGATCTGCTGATGTTTACTTTCCTCTTTCTGTCAGTCTACTCTAACATTTAGTTGTGATTTTTTCGTCCTCGCTTGACAAAGCCCTGGTCAGCTTTTACCTCCATGTCCCTTTACTCGCGCTTCACTTTTTTGTCACAGTCACCTTTTAAATGTCATATCTGCTCAGAGGAAAATCGGCCTCACCTGTTCAGACACTTTTGCTTTTTCTATCCAGCTTTTCTTACCAAGGTCACGATCTCTCAGCGGATTGTGAGCTGAAGCTTTACAGCGCTCATTTCACCTGTGTACGCTAATTCATATATTTTCATATTATTTCGTATCTTTCAGTAGGTGATCACTGTAATCCAGTGTAGCCTGTGTTCTCCTTCCTGGAGACAGTGCTGCAGTATAATGCATTTACTTGAATCCCTTTTTTATTTGACATTGACTTAAAAAAGCTTTTGAGCTGTAGAACGTGTGCAAATATAGTTTAAGAACCGTAGCAGAGCCGTCACGAGAAGACAAAATTACTATTTGCCAAACATTTGCTCAACTTAGCTAGTTTAACCAAAATGTGGGACAAAATATCCATCCATCTTCTTCTTCCGCTTTTTCCCCGAAGGGGTCGCGGGCGTGCTGGAGCCTATCCCAGCTGGCTTTGGGCGAGAGGCAGGGTACACCCTGGACAGATCGCCAGTCCATCGCAGGGCCACATATATAGACACACAATCACAGTCATACACACACTCACACCTATGGGCAATTTACGCATCCAACCAATTGACCTAACTGCATGTCTTTTGACTGTGGGAGGAAACCGGAGACCCCGGAGAAAACCCACGCAGACACGGGGAGAACATGCAAACTCCACACAGAAAGGCCCCCGGTCGCCTCCGGGAACCAAACCCGGGACCTTCTTGCTGTGAGGCGACAGCGCTAACCACCACACCACCGTGCCGCCCAGGGACAAAATATAGAAATAAAAAATGTTCTGAAAGTTGAAATGTACTAATCAACAAACCCATCCAAGGTCAGCAAAATAGTCTTTCTGTTTCAGATGATGGCTAAAATAATACTGTACAATACTCTTGAATCTGTTTCTAAAGCCGTCTCTGAAATGCTAATATACAAATGTAAAAAAGAAAGACCTTCATTTCTGTCTGAAGATGCAGTAAATGACTTGAGTTTGAATGGAAATGCTCAGACGGTCTGAAGTGCCAGCGGAGAAAAGATTAGGGCTTAGGCTGGTCTAGACGTAGGTGGGTATGACAGGCTATTCAAAGCTGTCAAGAGTCTGCGGTTTATAGTCTCAGGTAATGAAAATCCCTCTGTGTTCGAAATGAAGTACAATAATGTTGACAAAGTAATCCCAGCCGACGTCTTGTTGTCGGAGTGGGGAGACAGGACCAGACGCGTCCGAGTGGACTGCGAATCATTTCAGCGGGTTCTCTCTGCGTTGGAAGGACACATCCATTAAACACACAGACAACATTTGCAACTAGTTGATAATCAGTATTTCAGTGAAACTGCTTCTCGGACTAATTTAGTCATTGTCAAGATTCAAATTTCACATCCTGTTCCTCTTTCCTCTGCTTTGCACCAGCGTTGCAGGGATATAAGACACTAACCCCTTATCTTGGTCTGTTCTAACAGAGGTGTGTGACAGCCCACTGGTGTCAAGTTTGCCACCATCGTCCTTCCGCAGCTCCTCCCAGCTCTCCAGCAGTCATGGGCCAGTCTTTGCCAAGGTCAACAGGAGAGAAGGTGAGAATTCATCACTGCTTTTGTCCACCTTAAATATTTTACTCCTGCGGTAACAGCACATTTCAAGACAGATTTATACCTAGGGCATAGTCATAAATATTAACTGATTGGAGTTATGGGCCTTGTGGTGACTGTGGTGCATGACTAAGCTTCATTTATTTGACACAGAACTTTGCACACGGGGAGTTTGAGGAAGTTTATTGCCCACATTTCATTGCCCAGTTTTTAATCAAACATGAGCAGTAACACCCTTGGATATAATGTCTTCTTATTATGTAAAGAAGGTGGAGACGGCAATGACACCTAGTCACGGTTGACGAGCCCAGCACACAGTTTTTCCTTCATTTGGCTGACCACGAGCGCTACAACACCCAGAGGAGATGTAGTTTGGTCAATTTAGGCCTTGCGATACAATATGAAGAGATCTTTCTTGCTGTCATAGCTTTAGAATTGATCTAAAAAAGCTTTATGAACATCACTGAATCTTGCATGCAAGCAAATCTGATTTTTCATTTGAAACTGTGTTTCTTAAGCCAACTCTCAGTCAGCTTCGCAACTATTGGGCTAAATATCACGTCTCATTATGTCATATGTGCTCATTGCATGCAGCTCAAATATAAGAGTATAATCTTCCTATGTGTTGATATGTGATGGAAAGCGGACTGGGTCCATGTTTCCTGGATCAATTTGTGCAAATGTAAGAAGCTCCTGTTGGCTCAAGCTCTGCAGCTAATACTCGACTCTGCCCTTTTCCTTTGAGCAATGACCTTTTCCATTTTTCACAGTTGTTTGAAAACAGTGGATGTTGAGGGGTTTGGGGTGTAAGATATCTATAAAAACTTTTGCTTTTTGCTGCTTTAAACTTGATGCACTCTGACAGTTGTTGATACCAACTGTCAGAAATCACCTTCAGGCCAGTGAAATATTGGGTATAGACTGAGAATTGAACCACAGGAAAACCGTCCCTCGAGTCCATAGTGTCTCCCCTATTTAATGAGACATTTGCTTCTATGGGCAGCAGTGGTGCATTTTCCCACTTTGTGCAGGGGAGATTGTTTTTCTGTCTGCAGGACACCGAGCACAAAACATCAGAGGCAAACATCAGTTGAATTCATAGTGCGGTCGCTTGGGAACGATCGAGGGAGATAGAAGGACAAAAAATAGATGCGGGTAGGCAGGTGGATGTGCTGTAGTGGATGCTGAAAGGAGACATAACAGCCATTGGTGCCAGCTACCTACATTATAGAAACTCTGTGGAATTGTATTAGACTAGTACATCAAAAATTTCCCATGAACCCACTTCTTCTCAGCTGGAGTATAAATCTGAGGCGTGATTCATCAACCACAATAAAAATTCAAGAGGGAGCTCTCTACTGGATGCTGATGCAGGACTTTGTGAAAGGCTATCACAGCATGTTTCGGAGGTTTTGCGATGGAACGCTCTCTGCCAGTTTCTCCATTGCTCAGTGGCTCGGTGGCTCAGTGGTTGGCTGTGGGAGCAGATCATCATCGGGGATTCCGCTCGCTTTGTTTTGCTCCTGCTGGAAGGATAATTCGACTAACGTCAAGACAAATTGCTGATAATGCAGCACGGTGCTGTTTTCCTAGTAACTTTGACTGGGAAGAAATTGTTGTCCGCGCATATTGGATCTGTAGCTGAAACCAAACTGATCCTCGACTCCACATCAAAGATCAAGACGAACAGAAAAACAACACTGAACAGAGCCAACTGAAGTGTCCCGATGACTGTAAATTATGCTTAACAGACTTACCAAAGCCTCGTCATGGGCCAAGTGGCCAGCTGGGATGTCAAGGTTACGACTTGGACACCACTGCCACCAGTTGGTACCATCTTGGCGGGCCGGCCCCAAATGGGGGCTGGCACCGAAAGGACCGTTCCCACATGCTCACCAGTTAATCCCATTTAAGCGTCTGAGTGCTACCTCCTGTGTTGAACGTTATTGCCTTGTTGTGGCTGAATGAGGCCAAGAGTAGGACGCATCAGCCCTGCAGCAGTGCAAAGTAGACTACTAATTATGTCGGGAAAGGCTGGATCTTTATTTCAACTTTTTGGTGGGGATAATGTCAGGGCCTTGACAGGCTGGTTGTAGGAGGTGGAGGAGATGAGAACCTAAAGCAGAAGATGCGCAAGAATAACTTAAGTTCAGTGACACAACTTTAGTATCTATGAAAGTGGTGGATTTATTAGCCTGTAGCATGAATTACATGGCTACTAATACTGACCTACTTCAGTACAAACAGATCAATTATTGTATTGAACCAGTTCCAGGGGCAGAAAATCTGTCGATGATGTTAAAATGTCAGTTCAAAATAGCATTAAGCAACAATCTGAATGCTTTCCTATGATTTTAGCATCTTCAGTGAATCAACACCACAATAACTGCAGAACAAGTTAGGACAGTTAGTCGTTAGTACAGAGCGAGTGTAGTCACTTCTTCTATTCCTGTGCCTTAACTGTGCCAATCCCTAAAATATGAAGCGATGAGGTCAGACTCCTCAGGCTCCTGCCCAGTGGAAACCTGGTTTACACACACAGAGCAGCGCAGCATGTGTGCACAGGCTAATGCAGCCACAGCAGGTACGTTGTATTCAAGCCGATCGGTGCAACTGTAAGCCTTCACTTTGTCGTCCTGGTCTCGAGCTTCTTACCTCCAGCTACCTGGGCAGCGCGGGTGAGCCTGAAGGGCCTGGTGTGCAGCCAAAACCCACCGTAAATAGCACTTCTGCTGCTTTGAGTGCAGTCTGACAGCCAGCGCTGACGTGCCAAGGCACCGGAAGCAAGCGTTCACCAAGTCGCCGAGCCGCCTAGTTCCTCACCGAGTTGGCTCATCCGGGTTGTTTACAGCCAGATATGTGTCACTGGAATCTACCATGACCTGTGCGCATTAGGACGCGCTGCTTTATCCAACTGCAGGCTGTGACCACAGTGGATTCTGGGTAACACAGTGTAGTGTCTAGTTAGAAGCAGTCGCCTATTTAACGCAGCAGATGTAGTCAGCTACACTGTCCCTGCCCCTAACACATGTTGCCTTTGTAAATTCCTCCCTTCCCTCTCTCATCACCTTTACTCTTTCTTCTCTTGTCGTATTACCACGTGTACACACACCCAGCTCTGCCTCTGTTGTATTCCTTCCAGTTTGTGTCTTTCCTAATTGTAATTTCAAGGGAGCCCTATTCGGGCTGCCAAGAAAACATTGGGATAACTTCATTCCATCTTGCTGCCAAATGTTAATGACAGTATTTAACATTTATAGGCAAATGTTAATGGCAGTATTTAACATCTAAACGGTCTCTGTTTTTCAGTGGGCCATATTGATAATTGCACATTAGGATCAATGTAATTATGCTGAAATAGGCCTGGAACACTTCATCTGTCCGCAGAAATAATTTGCTGGAAGTGCTAATTTAGATCTGAAAGGGGGATTTAAACATTAATAGAAGGCTGTAGGTTGAAATTCATGTGTGAAGGGAACCGTAGAATCAGGTATTGATCTTTGTGTGGCGTCCATGCGCCACCTCTGCCTCTGCCCGTTCAAAGCTCCTCTAAATGCCTTCCCTAAATTCCACAGCTCCTCCGCTTAAACCCTACTTATCAAACATATCGCTATCGTTAGAGGTTATTGCATGGAAAACTATCGCCGGAACCTCTCTGGACCTGTCATTCACCTGACCGATAATGGCTGGAGTTGCTTATCTGTCACAGCTCAGACTCAGACTTAAACATTTGCCACTTTTGTTCGCGCCATCCTGCAGTTGCTGACTGTCAATCGCTTTTTACGCCACTGTCACCAATACTAGTAATGAACTTCATGTGAACCTCATGTGTTGGTATAAATGTTACACATTGTATGTGTAAATACAGAACCTATGCCTTTTGTTGTTGATATGTTCTTAAGGAACTTTCTTCTTTAGATCTCATTCTAAATACATTTGTTCATCGTACTGGAAAATGCAGATATAACGTCATCTTCTTGCTTCTTTGTCCCCTTTTCACCTTCAAGCTGTTCCCACCTAAACTATTTCTACACTTCTTTAGAGATACAAGAGATCTTTCCCTTCATTCTGTTGTGTCTTGTCTTTTGTGGAGCACATTGACCAATAGCTTTGTTACACAAAAGCCTCAGAAATAAAATCTCAAGGCACAATGCAAATCTCCCGTTTCTAAGCCCAGTCTCACTCTTCTTCCTCTCCCGCTTGCCTACATTACCACATCTTGTTGAAATTCTCTAAAGCCAGCATCTCCAGAGACCAGTCCTAATTTTACCCTGCTGCACTTTGCTCCGCTTAAAACTAGTTTCATTGATATATGCAACTTTTCTGGAGGCTTATATATTGGAAATTAGCTTGCATATGCTCAGGTGACCAGCCTTGTTAAAAAACCTCATTAAGACACGTTTCTTATTTTGATTAATTTTTCTTCACTTTGCATGTATACCACAGCTTTTTTATTTGCATTTGTACTCTGTTGCCTGTTTATTTCATTTCCCAGGTTGTGAGGAAAATGCCTTAAGCTCCACATAAATTCCGCTGCAGCTATGACTCTCCCAACTCAAATCTGCTTAAAGCCCTTTGAAATTCACTGAAGTCCACACGGGCACATGTGTAAATGCTGACCACAGTACAGGGTACCTTTCTCTGCCGAGCTGCCTTTGTTGTGCCGCTCATTTTGCTTTCTCTATCTCATGCGATCCTCGGTCCTGTCTTTCTCCTCCTGTCCTCTTTTATGTCTTTCCATTTCTTTCTGAGTGATGGCGTTGTGGGTGTGGTATGACAGGACTTGATAGCTCGCAGGGCTTTCTCTGTAGTTTACCCTACGTTATTTACCGAGCAAGCCGGGGTAACAGAGGACAGGGATTCCTAAATCCATCCACTAACTTTGTGTGTAAGTCTCTAGTCGCCTCCAGCTGGTTTAAAAACTGTGATTTATTAAATAACACCATGAAAACATAAGAAATGAAGAGAAATTTACAGCAGAGACAAACAACCACACTGTGAGGTGCAAACGGGTGCAGTAGTGAATTAGCTTTTGAAAAAGTGCAATTTAATTTCGTCATGTCTACATTTGCACTTAATAAACATTTATCATCTGAGGCTGAAGTTACAGAGGGAAGAGCAAGCATAACTGGCTCCAGCTGAGTGGTCTTGTTTGGGCTTTGTGATTAACACCACAAAAGAATTGTAAAGAAACAGGCTTTTACGACCTCGCAGTGTAGTGGAAGTACTTGAATGCATTCAGCTGAGAAATTGATATTTAACCCCACTGGAAAACAACCATAAAGGCTAATAAAGAATACATGTGGCATTTCTTTAGTTTTTAGCATGCAGATGTGTTGACATCCACAACCCAGAGCTGTTTCTCCCTCGTTTGCTTGGATTGTTACTGTATGTAGTGACATTTATACTAGATGTATCAAAGCAAAACAGCACCCAGAAATGTCTTCTGGGTTCGTATTTGAGTGATGTATATACAGACACAGTACACATATATTTATAGATCACATTTGACTGTAAATGTGAAAGAGAGTTGAATGATATATGGATCCGTGAAGGATTTTCAACAGGACACTGCTCCACATCTTAGAGAAGCCCCAGTGCCCTCTAGAAATGTCCCAGTTGGTCCCACTAATGCAAGCTAAAACGATGTTCTGCACTTATGGATGCTCTTATCCGGTGTAAATCAGGGACACTTGTGGTTTCTGATGGGCATGCACTGGCTGTGTTGGGAGCTGAACTTGTTTTCTCTGAGTTTCTGTTCCATCTCCCACCCCTGACGCCATAAAAAAGTCATCATCCAGGCCTGACACCACACGTCCTTGGCCTGCATCCTAGCGCCGAGCCAGGAAAAGGCATCCGAAATAGCTTTGATGCTTTCATGCTAGCCCAAATACACACATGTATGATGAGCTGCAATGCCACATATTTATTTATTTCTTTGTAGGACTGCACCCTTTTCTGGACACTTGGAAAACATATATAAGGATGTGCTCTTCATATCAGCATGACCCTTAGATACAAAAACGGTTTTAAAAGGACTCTGGATGAATACGTTTTAATAACAACACGTTTTGCAGTCAACACTGTTTCTGTTAAACAACCGTGTACTAATCCAACTTGCATTGATTTTAGCTGCACCGTCTTCCATCCTTGGCAAACAAAAACACTCCAGAAGTCATTGTACTATCAAGCCAGTCCCATAACTTACAACAGGAAATGTTTTATTCAGTCTGTTATTACAAATGCATATCCCAGTACCATTATTTTTAATATGCTACTGTATAAGTAAAGGGTTTTTGCTACAGTATATAGAGTAAATAAAGCATCTTTTCCCTCAGACGTAGCAGTTGGTGTTGAAAAGTCTGCTACTGGAAGCTGGCATTTAAAGGCCCTAAAACTAATTTCAGGTGGCCTTCTGAGAAAAGGAATGAACTCAAGACTACATACCTTGCTTCTCAGTGTCTGCAGCTTCTTATGCCTCTTTGTGTCGAGTCACCTGTCTCCGCTTTTCCTGTAAACGAACGCTGCTGCCTCATTCCTCGGAGCAGTTCTGCCAGGTGATAGACGTGGCTGTGTTTAACACATGGAAATGAAATGCCATCATGAGATGGCTCTTGATATATTCAGAACTAAGGATTTGCAAATTCTCAAGCAGCTGTTGGCATCTTTCTTTAAATGAAATCTTGTTTAAGTGTAATATTGTAGAAATATGTTACACCCTATGAAGAACATGAATCCACGCTGGTATTTAAAGCATTTTAAAATATGTCCAGCAAATCTTAACGCTGTAAGTCAAGGTTTTATAGATGACTATTGCTACATATAAATGAAGGATTTTGCTTTCAGTGATCCTCATGGAACTGTCACCTGATTCTGCAGCGTCCCCCAACTCTGCAGAGCTTTCAGTGCTGACTGTCACTGCACAGATGGCAGCAGTGAGAGGTTTCACTTCAGGTCGGGGGAATTTAATTACCTCTAAACCTCACAGCTTCACCAATATTCCACACAGGCCTCGATTCAAAGCGAGGAAGAACAAAACAGCTCTGTTATACGGTGTATTGAGTGGTAGATTGTTGGACCAGTTCGTTATGTTTAGGGATGAAATGCATTGTTCACCTAAATGCATCGACCTTTCAGCCTGCTTCCTGCCTCATAAAGTGTTTAGCTGCTTGGTCCTCTGATACTGTTGACAACCGGAAGTAATGGTCTTCTGACTGGTTAATTACTGTAATTTGAATGTCCAGGAGCACAGCGGTGCAAAAGCTCCTGACCTGTCTTTAACCTCAATTTACCTTCTTGAATAGGAAAGAAAAGCTTTGGCATTATTAGACAGTTAAAGGGCCAAAACAAGGAGATGTAGCGGATCAGAGACGCGTGACATTCATGACAGAGCTGTAGTTTTGCTGATCAATCGCACAGTGACCATGACTATGAGAGTAATTTTTGTGGATTTCATATATTTCTCCCTCACAGACCTTGACTTGTTCCAGTCATCTTTTTCAACTTTCTTCTCCATCCATCGATAATGAGGAGGCTCCACCTTTCTCTAGGTTTTCTACTTCCTAATGTCTCTAGGAGTCTTCTCAAGGAAACATCAGCTCCTAGACCAGCCTCGCTCCCTTTAAGTCGTTCTTTCCTGCTCATTTTTTCCTTCGTCCGTGTTGCTCACATCTTTCCTCTCAAGTCCAAGTGTAACGAATAAAGGTCAGTGTGTCTGCTCTCTCTCCTGTTGTGCTGTCAGGGTCCGTGTCTGTTACTGAGCTACTTATTAGGCCTGGCCTTTAGCTGCTGCATTAACGAGGAGGAACTGCAGTGTTGCAACAACCGAGGACGAAAATATGGGAAGCAAGTTAACCTCAGGTGCCGCAAATCTAATTCAACTAGCACCATGTTTATATCCTCTTAAAAACTAAATTTTAATATGCATGTGAACAAAATAGCAACAGTGAGTGGGTGGGTCAGTGTGCAGTAGCGTGAGACCTCAGGATATTCTAAAGTGGTCTTGTTAACATGTTGGATGATGCCAAAATAATGCAGCTGCAACAGTGAATTCATAAAAATGCTTGTTGACCCATTTTCTGCTGATTGACAAATCAATTAACATATTAATTGTTGCTGCCCCAGTACATCTACTGTAGATTAAAGTTAAATTAGAGTTTCCAGACCTGGTTTTGTACATGCTCACTGGAATTTATTCACTGTAACAGCATTGTGACGTGTCTGAGAGTCTGCACTTCTACAAGTCAAAATGTGTTTAGAACTGTTGAGGTTTTCACTGTGCGCTGGACTGATTAATGTTGTTGATGGTGTTGATGCTACACCTGTCGACAGTGCATAATGTGAAACGGTCCTGCTGGGCTTCATGGCAGCTTGTGTTACTACGATAATCATTTGCTATTTCAGTGGAAAGTGGGTTTATAGTAGATGCAGTGGGATGACAGAATGTGCCCACTTTGTCAGTCAATACCGAGTGGTGTGGTATTGATTTGTAGTGGCCTTATGTCAGCATGATATCACCACGGCAGCACAATCTGAAGCTCTCTCTAGGCTGACTGTTTTGTCGTGCGTGCCTGTCTGCCTGTGTGTGTGTGTGTGTGTGTGTGTGTGTGTGTGTGTGTGTGTCTGCCTGCCTGCCTGTGTGTGTGTGTGTGTGTGTGTGTGCTCTGTGGGGGAGACATCCCTCCATCTGCTGCTCAGGCATCATGGATTTGCTTTCGCCTGACTCAGCACTTTTTTTAAGCATACGCACACACACACATACTTGTGGTGTGGTTATTTTGTTGCAACCGTTTCCATCATTCTCAGTGTTTCTTTATAATCAAGTTGTGCCACAGCTCTCTCTGCTCTCCGTCACACACATGCACACGCGTGCGTACTTTTATGTGCACACAGCAATTCGAGCAGGGAGCGCCAACCGCATCTGCAGTGGGAATGAGACTGCAGCAGGAGTTTTTGCAGTGTCTCTGATAGCGTTTTATGACACTACTCGCTCTGACTCTTTTTGTTTTTTGTTTACACTTGTTGACTTCAGGCAACTGTCTTCACCTTTCGTCCAACCTTCCAAGTTTAGGATGATGCGGAAAGAGATCAGGTTGTGTTCCACGCTTCCTGGTTTGTTTCCTATTTGCAAGTGGACTTGTCCTTGAGGTTAATTCAGTACCGAGACCAGAAACCTTTCCTACTTGTGAGGCTTTTTTAGCTGGGCTGTCACTTTCAAATACCAGGCCCATTTATTTCCAAACTTCAGCTTTATTACCTGGACACGTGGAAGTCAAGGCACAACTAGAACTAAATTATAAAAAGCAGTGGACTTTATCCGTGTTGCTTTTAATGTTTAAATGAGAGGATAAAAAATGTAATGGCCTGCAATAAGAATTGTTTTCTTAACAAGGGAGGCCAGACTGAAGTACATAATAAAAGAACATTTGGAAAATGAGCTAAAAGGTGTTGGATACGCTGCAGTGAGCCGTTCCACACAGACAACAAGCTCTCAGTCAAATCTGCAATTTGTGATGACTTTTAAGCTTAATTTTAAGCGAGTCATCATGCGTCAAATTCTAAAGTGAAGGACAACACTGACCAGCTCCGAAAGTCTGAGCTTGGTGGTTTTAATACCTTAGCTCTTGAGTGCCAACGTGTCATGACACTCACTGGAGATGCTTTTGGGACATCTCTCTCTTATTCCCCCATGGAGATTCTACACTTGCCTGGATGTCTCCAGCTGCTACAACAGCTGCTGCCAGGAAAGACAAGTAATGTTGTACAGCACAGAACAAAATGTCAGGAAAACAAATGCTTCAGCTTATTTTTAGTTACAGAAGAAATATGGATTCACACGTCCACCGGTAATATTGTCACAGAGACACATTATTGATGCAGAAACTAGCTAAACCTCATGGAAAGTGCAAGTCTCCCACTCCCAAAACTATCTCTGTAGACACCGTTGCAGGAACAAAGATTTAACGTTGGCCATCTTAAAGCAACAGTCTGTAGTCCTGAGTTAGTTTGGGTTCATAGAAGAACATCTGAAATGAGCTGCAGGGCTTTAAACTGGCAGGACACTGTGTTGTAGTCATCAAATATCACCTTGGTGCTGCAGAGGCAAATCTCTTCTCTCCAAGTGTTTGTGACTGAGGTAAATCCAACTTAATGTCTTTGACTGTGAGGATTTATTATTTATCATCACAACACCAGTGGAAGTACTTGACACATTGCAGGGCTTTAAATCCGCGAGTGCGTAAGTGAATGGGTTTAGACTATATTTATACTGTGTTCTGCATCAATTGAAGCTTCCTCTAATCTACTAATAACAACAGATACAAACAGTCTGTTACTCGGAGAAGCAAGCAGTTTGCATTCGTTCGCACACGGTGAGCTGTATTTAGCAGGTTTGACATCATCACATTGTGTCTTCAAGATTAATTTCACTAGGCTACAATAGAAGTTTCACTTCTACAGGTTGTGTCTCGATGCTCACTCGCTTGTCCGTTGCCTCTCCTCTGTCTAACGCGCACACGTGGAATAAAACCCCTTCTTCGTCTCTCTACAGGCGCAGGTGGCTGGTCTCCTCATTTCTCAGACAGATACCAGTGGTTGGAGGTCGACCTGGGGAGACGGACCCGAATCACAGCCGTTGCCACGCAGGGCAGATACGGGAGTTCTGATTGGCTGACAGCCTACCTGTTGATGTTCAGCGACACGGGACACAACTGGAGACAACACCGGCAGGAGGACAGCTTAGGGGTAGATCTCCTTCACTAATCTCTAACAGACAAACACAAATGACTGATCTGACTCAGGCATTTTAAAAGCCACAGTATGAAAACAGCTTAAGGAGACGGAGCTCAGATCTCTGAAGGTAAAGTAAATTTGGCTCAACTGTCACAGACATAATTTACACAACCTGTGGGGACTGGAACTGCTTGCAGCGCAGTCTCTCCCGAGGAGCTCTTCACTCTTTATTAATAATGGATGGGACAATGAAAGCAGCCTGGGCAGGGCTCCGTCGGCTGCGTGGGGCTGCTGTCAGGCAGTTTAACCTTCGCTGACAGGAGGCTGACGCTGTTGTTGGAACGTCACAGCTTTGATCCCTGCACCAGCGAAGGCGTTTGTCCGCGTGCTCCCGTCAGCGCTGAAGCCAGCTCAGTCAAAGCGGGCCGCTCATAGGGGTGTGAGCTCAGTGCCCAAAATGTAAATGTGTAGGAGGACTCATTCCCCGTTTCAGATATATGTGAGGAAACCGGTCTGTTGAATGAGCGTTAACCTCAGAGGAAGCTCCACTGTGTCAGAGTGACAGGAAGCCGTCCAGGCGACATTAGTTATGATTCAGACCCAGTCAAGCATCTCCCTCCTTTATGAAACACAAAACACCCTTCTTGTTATAGCGGCAGCTCAGAGAACAGCTTTTGATCCAGATCTGACAGGATCCGATTTTCTCACAGCGAAGGATGCAAACTCTCTGAAGGCT
This sequence comes from Macropodus opercularis, assembly GCA_030770545.1. Classification (NCBI taxonomy): domain Eukaryota; kingdom Metazoa; phylum Chordata; class Actinopteri; order Anabantiformes; family Osphronemidae; genus Macropodus; species Macropodus opercularis. Next base: position 8,984,953 of record CM061092.1, read on the forward strand.
GGGAGTCGATGCTAAGAGGAGAGGGAATTGGGGACGACTTCTTGCAGCTTTAAAACTTGTTGATTTGACACTTAGCATGAAAGGTTATAAACCCAGATCAGCTTTTAAAGCTCCACATATTAGTCAGGCCAGCTTAGTTTGCCTGTTAAGAAGGAGACCTGACTGCAGAAACAGCTGCATCAGACTTGTCTTCTCACCAAACCTCTTACTGTCGCTGAGGTGCTCCGCCCGTCTCCCTTTGCTATGTGGTACAGCAGCGTAGAATTATAAAAACATTTACAAGTACAGCTTTTAGGTGCTTGTGCTTTATTTGTAATTGCAATGTCTTACTATGTTCTTGTGCTCCCTTACATTCAACTCTACCTAAAAAACTCTATTTGTACTTTTACTTAAAGTTCTGTGTGACTTGTTTTGAATGTCCTTTAATAGAAATGTGCTTCACAACGTGTCTCCTTCAGCTTCTAATGTGAACTCAGACTGTAAGAGCAGCTTGGCAGGGGAGCCGAGAGACTCCATCCACTATCTTAACTACTTTTCCTCATAAAGGTCGCGGGGGTACAGGAGCCAATCTCAGCTGTCACTGGGCGAGTCTCCCCGAGATGCACAGCCATCCACACTCTGTTCACATCTAGAGCAGGAGGAAACACAAACTCGAGTGAGGCCACAGCAGCCACCTCAGGAACCCGTGAAAGGCGACGTGCGCCGGAGACAGGTCACTAGTACAGAACATGTCCAGCTGACGTACGGAGAGAGATTTGTTGAGTGACCTGCTGGACTGGACCTAACCAACACAGACTGTTGATGGATATCAGATCCAGGTTCCGTTCACGGCGCAGGAAGCTCAGAGGCTCACTCTTGACTTCCTTAAGGTTCACTTAAGATCCGCTGTGAACTGCTGCTCTTCTCTACTCCCGCTGTCCTTCTTACTTCTCTCTCGCTCTTCTCGACTGAAGGCTTGTCAGAAGTTCCTCGTATTTCAAAAGATGCTCAAGTAAATGAGATGCCATCCCCCCCTCCCTCCCCTTCAGCCTCCTCAGCAGGAAACAGGGCCATTTGTTGAGCTCAACGCTTCGGTGCCCAGCCGGCTCAGCCTCTCAGAGCAGTGAAGGCGGCACTGAGATCACAATTATGCAGTGCCAGGGAAACCAATTTCAGCCACATCAGTACACACCGAGCAGACACACACACAAAGACATACACATATAGTCAAGTAGGGAGGGCAGACACGAGCAAAGCACATGCAGCGAGTTTTATTTGTCGCCTTACAGATGTCAGAGGAAGAGTTGCTCTGCATGTGCTACAGTATTTGCCTGTCTGCCAAAGAATCCTTCTGCATTCTGACAGGTAGCTGATTGAGAAAATGGAAACCATTAGTCTTTTAAGAGAGGCCTGATACGGAGAGAGAATAGGCCCCAGAGTTATTGATCACCGCGCAGAGGGAAGAGGAGAGACCATTATCAGACGCTGGGATCAATGGTCTCTGTGAGCCCAGAAGTTTGAAAATGATAAAAACTATGTCTGGATCACAGAAGTTGGGAAGAGTTTTCTACACACATTGGATTGTAAACTTTACAACTAGATCACATTCCACTTTGAAGGAGTGTTTCACTGCATATTTCTACATATACTTCATATATATTTCCATTCACATATCCTACTTTATGCTTTTAGCCTCTAGGGTTGCTGCGCGGCTTCAAAATAAAACACACTCTCCTGGTAAACAGCTTAATGACTACAAATAGAACAAAAAACGGGATCGTATGTTCCTGTTTAAGATGCTCGAGGTGTTAATTATTAAGAATTCTTTGCCGCCAGACACTCACTGCAGCAGCAAACACTGAAAATGCACAGATGAAAAGAACCCAGGGATCTAACAAGTAGTTCTGTCGTTTCAGGCTTTTCCGGGCAACAGCAACGCAGACACCGTGGTGCAGTACAAACTGGAGCAGCCAGTGATAGCTCGCTACCTTCGCCTGATTCCTCTGGACTGGAACCCGACTGGCAGGATTGGACTCAGGCTGGAAATCTACGGCTGCCAATACAGTGAGTCTGTCTTTCATTTTGAGTCGTTTTAAAGTAGGTATAAGTGGTTTTCAATTTTTTTTTAAACAGTAGAAGAAAAGTGTTTTATTATCGCATTCGCTGAGCACAGAAAACAACAGCAAAACAAAACAAAGCTTTAGTCTCACTTTCAAACTGGATGTTGAAAGCACTGACGCTGGAGATTTTTATAGTGGAAAATTTAAAGTGTTGTTGGCGAAGGCGAGCACGTTGTCTCATTGCAGTGACCAGGAAAAACGAACGTATAAAATCTTAACAGTCCAATGAAACGTAACGAGCTACTTTCAAATTCCACATTGACCAAACTCACACCCTTGAATAATGTAATTTTAAAAGTCTTGTCCAGCTGAGGAGGTTCATACGCCTGTTGTTTGTGTAACGACGCTCTCTGCGTTGCTCCGTAGCGTCTGATGTGGCAAACTTTGATGGCGGCAGCAGTCTGATCTACAGACTGAGTGCGAGGCCGGTTCCAGCGGCGGTGGAGATCATCTCTCTGAAGTTCAAAACCTTGGGGAATTCTGGGACGCTGCTCCATGCTGAGAGACAGAGAGATCACAGCCTCACTCTGGTGCTGGAGAAGGGACAGCTGCTGCTCTACCACCAGCAAGGTACAATAGACGAGCAATGAAACGTGGGAATCTACAGAATCCAGAAAACACCTGCAGGAAGCAAGTAGAGTAACCTAGTGTGCACCAATGCAATAATTCTTTTAAACTCAGTAAATTGTCCACTTTTATTTATATTGAAACCATTTCGGTTTAAGCCGAAGGTCTGGCTGTTTTTCTTTCTGCTATTCATAGTTCATAAACAGGGATTTAAAAAAAAATCTCAACACTCAATACAAGTTTTGTAGGACACGAAAGCAGCAGCAGTCGGCTTCCTGTGGCTCGAAATCTACTGCAGGGCAGCAGGAACTTTGAATAGTTGTAGTTTAATTATTCAAAGTCTTTTGGAAGTTCTGTTCAGTGTGGTTGGGGGCGTAATGTGCAGCTCTATCTGCTCATCCTTTCTTCTTCCATTGTTCATCGCTCTGCGTAAATGTCAGCTAAACACCTAAATCTGCACAGAGTAATTATGCACCACCTCCACCTTACATGGAGAATTTAATATCATCACATCTAATGCAAGCAGCTTGGAGTCGGTCCCTGTCCATCTGCTTGTCAGTACTGATTTCTGAGATACTGCTGCATGACTTATGCATCACTCTACATATGCTAATGAGCTCATAACAAGGTTTATTTGTTTGTCCATGTGTATCAAGCAATGTTTTTTGGAGAAAAAAAACTCGTGCGTTGAAAACAATTGGCATCTGGTGCATTGCAGCAACGCAGACCATGAAGAAACCTGCATGTGGAGGACTGATTGCAACGGAGGGTGTCATCACTATACAGGGGAAAAGTCTTTATTTTACTTTATCAGCTTATTCTGACCTGTTTTCCTCTCTTCTCTCACCACGTCTCTTCCTCTCTGCGCTTCCACATTTAATCAATGATGGATGTTAACATGTGTTAGGGGTGAACTCTGTGCGGCACAGTGGGTTAAGGCTATAACACGATCCGCGGTCTCGGCCTGCACAGAATGCAACACTGTAGAAACTATATGGGAGCAAATGTGAGTTGGTGTAAACAAGGTTAAACCTGAGGCGCTGTCTCGCTGCCAGGTTATCGTATTATCACCATATGGCAAACCTCATCAGCTGAGCCATCTGGCTGCATGAACGCCACTGCTTGGCTCACTAATCATTCCTGTGCTTCATGCAATTATGGCTGAAGGTTTTTCTCATGTCATTTGAAATGACTTTTGATCTCAGGAAAATAAAACTATTTTCCAGCGTAAGGAGTTAGCAGTAGAGTTAGTTGTTTTTAAAACCACAACACCACGATTGGGTAGAGCAGTGACGTTACATGTGCTTTAAACGACTCTGTCAGTAATCGTACTCTTACACTGTTATAATTCATCAGAAACCGTCAGAATGGTGATAATTCTGCCATATGTTTGTTGTTGACGTCACAGTGGGTCGTGCAGTTGAAGGTGCATTATATTAAGAGGTGGTTCTGAAGCGTTAATTACCCTGCTGATCACCTGGACCAGTCTGGAGAAGGAGTGACTTGTTTTGGACGTTAGTCGTAACAGTTGGACTACGCATGCAGTCCAGTCCAACCTGGAGTCCAGTACGTCAGATTAATGGCCAGAATGGCCCACTTTTTAAATTGTTTGTGATTCCTTTAATGCATGCTTTTTTAAAATCCCTTTTCATCTTAAACGTAAGTCGCTTTCTTGCAGTGAAAGGCTGATTTGACTTCAACAGTGATATTTGTTGCATTATGCTGCTTGGAGATGTCTTATCAAACGCATACAGAACTCGTCTACATAACAAATGCACCATTTTTCATCTTAGACCACCCTTTACACATCTTTATTTCTCCTACATTTGTCTTGTCAAAGTATCCCTGAAGTTGGGGAGAAGAGCAACAGCATTAATTCCCTGGTGGTATTGTCTAGTGTCTGTCAGCCATAGACTGGTGTCATCTGCAAAAGCCATCAGTCTGCCATCGGCCCCAGAGTGACGCCTGTCACAAATCCCTGCTAGACTTGATAGTCAACAAAGTACTCAGAGAAGTCTGGGTTGCTGAAAGCGAAAATAAACACCCTTCATTGCTGTAACGGAGCAGAGATTAGATTGAGCTGTGATAGTCCGGTGATACAGCCACAACTGAAAGAAATAACATCCCTTGCCTCAATCACAGTGCTGTCACTGCACACTTCTTTCTCCGGCCCCCTTTGTTTCCCTGCCTGGCTGCTTCCAGAGCCTTTCTTTTTCTTTTTTTCCTTCCTTTTCTATTTTCCTCTCTCTCTATTGTTATTTATCATAGCCTTTCTCATATGTCGCCCCTATTCTGCTCCTCTATATTTTCTTCACAGGCAATTATTTACCTTTTTCAATTGCACGCGTTTTGTCTTTCTCTCTTCTCGGTGTCTTTCCATTCTCTTCCACACAGCCCTCCCTTCTACTGACTCTCTGAGGAGTTTGCCGTCTGCAGACAGTGTAATTTAGATCAATAGCTTGGAGCATCCACCCTGAGCCACAGCATGCTCCTCTGCAGTCAGCTGAAGAGAAGAGAACAAAACAGAAGAGAGGAGAAACTCAGACTATTTGAGCGAAGATAAAACCTGAAGATTTAGATGCATTATCTCCAGATCAGGGTGTGAGGGATTCTCCTGCTCCTCATACTTATCTCTCCCATTTGGCAACCGGATCCTGTCAGTCCCCGGCCTCCTTTTAACCGTGATGCACGCAGCATCATCTGTAAGAAAAACTGGCTTAGACTCTGAGAATTAAAGACAGCTAATAATCGCCAGTGCTGTTTCAAAGATACACATTCTGTTGCTTGAAGGCACAACACAAACACTGAGAGCTCAGACAGATCAGATGTCATTTTGATAGCCAGTAACAACCATTAGCATAAATTAGTGGTGGGATGACAACAGGAAAATAGACAGACCTATGTGCAGCAAACATGCAGACGTGCAGGCAAACCAGCCAGACTCACTCTGCTTGTCTGTTGGAATAAATCGACCGGCTCATTAAGATTTATGTCTGCTCTCCAAAACCATCTCGTTTCCACTCTGATTTACATTTATCAAAATGTCACTGTTCTGTAATGTAGCCAAAAGCTTCATAATTCAGTTTAATTCTGAGCTGTCACTGCAGAGCTGTAATACACAGCACTAAATGCACTGAGGGCCACGGCGTCCTGCGTTCGGCACGAATGGGTTCAAGCACGGCTGACTACATTCTGATGGTTTTAGAGGCTGCGCGTCAAGTTAACGCATGGTTTTCCCCCATGTTCTCAACGGTATCAACACGCTGTTGTTGCTTTTCATTTTTTCAACACGTTCACGAAGACCCATCTTCGAGCCAATCACACATAAAAACAAAAGTCACCTCGGGCATCGTTTGCTTCCGTCCTTCATTCAGTGATTTGCAGTGAGCCTGGAGTTTATTTTAAAGTTTATTTTGAAGGCGCGTGACACCACGAAGAGAGTCATGTTCAAGTTATTTTACTAGAAAGGTGATAACTGTACGTCATGTTTATTGTTGAGGTCACAGTGGGCGCTGGAGTCATGCTCCCACTTTTGTGGCCTCTGTATTGAAAATGAGTGAGGGGAGGCTGGAGCCACCCTGACCCTCACCTGCTGACCACACCCCTGATCATTGATGTGCATTTGCTGTACATCTGCAGTATAATGATATAAGTATAAGCAGTATAATTTTGTTACATATCTGATGAATCAAACACGTTGCCAGTAGACATATCGATGACATTCCTAGATAATTAAGTTTTGGTTTTTTTCACCCAAACCATCTGATATTACAATGAATCATTAAACCCCAAATATTGATAAAACTCTTCCAGATGGTGACGAATAAATCTCTTCACTCATCCTGTTTGACTACAAATGCTATCGCACTCTTCATATTAGAAAACATGACAAGGTTATTATGACTGTTGGGTGAACCCTACGGATTTTGTTTGTTCCCTGAGTTCTCAACTCGCTGTAACTTTCTGTGACCCTCCAACTCCCTATTTCCCTTCCATCCGGTGATGCCATCTGGGTCATTATGTATTTATCACAGCTACCAATACTCAAAATTCTGCTAAACCTGTGGACACCATACATAACTGTCCACAGTAAACTGTCCTAACGTGCATCAAAATGCTTCAAGTCACACCTTCTAACTAACTAACCTACATGAAACACATAATATCAGCATCTTTACTCTGCCCTGAAATGTTGTATGTTCTTAGGCTGTGTGATGTGCTTTGCTGTGCCTGTTTTGTGTTGCTCCGCTAGTTTTCAGAGTACAGAGTGGAGTAGTTCGTACAGAGGAGGCGGCTCTGGTGGCTCAAGCCCATCGACCCAGTGTGATTTGTTTAAATTCAACAGGGGCTATTTGCACATTCTTTGCACCATCTTCTGTCAGGTCGAAAAAAACATTTCCTAAAGATAACATCGCAAATATTTGTATTTTCCATAGATTTTTTCCGATGTGGCATCATGTTGAGAACTGAAACTCGCTCCAGACGTCTCCACTCATGTGTTTACTGCTCATAGTCCAACGCGTCAATGCGAACAGATGGCAATTTTGTATTTCTATATACTCACGTGTTTTCACTTTACTTCACAAATGACTCTTACAATGGCTCATGCAGAGGAAGAAAGTGAATATGAATCCTCTCCAAGAAGCTTGAATACGTCTGGTGAAGACGAAAGTTTCTCAGCATCATGTGGAATTGGTGTCACATCCCTTTGTCTGATGACAGAATCCCTCCACCACCGCCACGATTTCCATTCACTGGAAATACTTGGATAAAATAACAATTACAGCATAAGGGTATTTTGATAATAGAATTTCAACCATAACAATTAAAAACAAATGGAAAATGCAGGTCTTAACGGTGTATGTGTCACGGTGACCCCTACGCCATCGAAGTCACGTTTCCCCGCAGAATCGTCTGCTAAGAAACTGCAGGTTAGTCGCCCGCATACGAAACAGTAACAACCTCACACATGGGTCAACAGCACAGAAGTTTTACGGTATGTTACTGTGGTGTTCTGATGTAAACACAATAGAGGTTCCGCGACCTAACGGAGCAATGAGTTTCCTTCCCCCAGTATCTCTGCAGCATTTCGTTTAGTTGGTTTTGTAATAATGAACTCAATTCTCCACCATGACTAATGCTGACAATTGGCTTAGAGAAAGTACATTATTTTTACAGTCAAGCTGTATTTCAAATAGTGGCACCACAGGATGATGAAATGCTGAAACAATTATAACTGTCTGTCTCCCGATAAGACCTGTCATTGTTGTCCTTCATAAACAGATTTACAGCTTGAGCGAAGACCCATAATGGAGTAGCAGAGAGAATATGATTAGGCGATATTGCCTGAAGGAGCTGTCGCGGATGGTAGACTCCTGGAAAACGAAAACTAGTGTTCAGCTCTTCAGCCTCTGAAAAAAAAAATACATTTAATACGAGCACATTCTGTCTGGATAAAGCAAACCATTACTGCAGTATAACATGACCGTGGTCTTTCCAGTGGGGCAACGTATACATGAGCAAGTTCACGTAATTCTCATAAGCGTGGAGCCACTGAGAGAAGGAATGAGGAAAATGAAGATAGACAGTGAGTTAGAAAGGAAGAGTGTGTTTCATGAATGAAAATGAAGTGTTTCTATAACTGTTTGCCCTCGGGTGTCTTGCACCGATCTCCATTTCTCTATTTCTTATTCTCCTGATACTGCATACGATCTCATTATATAACGCTGCGATTAAAGGAACAGTTTGACATTTCTGGGAACACAATTACCGATATCGCATCATGTTTGATCTTTAATAATTATCTTAGCTGAGTATATGGACTAGAAATGGCTAGTGGGGCTGCGGCTGAAGTTTAAAAAAAAAACCTACATACATTAACTGCATTAATATGTGCAATCTGTACAAAACAGACACTTTGAAAGTTTAAACAAAAGATGTGACCGTATGAAAAATGGTGACATTTTAAACTTATTGTACCTAAACCTGGAGGGAAGACGAGCGCAAACACTGCACAAAAAGTCCAAACATTTGTGTTCCCCACAGCAGATGCAGTTTATTTCCAGTCGTGTCTGTCTCTCCGTCCTTCTGTCAGCCAACTCTTTTCTCTCCCAACACGTTAGGTGGTGCATACACAGATTTACCAATTTGTACCTGCTGGTGTCGGGTCTGTCATTAATTACGTTCTATCGTTTTGCAGCATCATCATTTATCGCGCTCGGCCCTCCTCCCTTTCGGCATACAGAAACCTGCCGTCTAATGAGACAGGCTGACCTCGGCGACCCGATCCCCGTTTGAAACAAAGATGAAAATTTTCCTCTGAAGCTGCAGTGTTGCCGTGATTCTGTTTTGGTTTTCATAAATTAAACATGAGCCTTAGTTTTTCCTGCTGCCAGAAATGAGAACCGATTTAAGCCCATTTCTTCAAGCATGTTTGTCCTTGTTAAAAATGCATTATGGAGAGGACACACAGGATGCTAACCTTGAAGAATTTGTGAGGTAATATTCCACAGAGAGAGAAATCAAAGGAAGTGCACATAAGAGGATTTGTGCTTCAGCTGAAGGCATTGCTGTGCTATCAAATTAACCACATTGACAACTGAACAGATTGTTTCTCACGTTCTACGACGCTCCATCCTCGCTATGTCGCAGGGGTGAGCTCATCCTCGGACGGACGGCTGCTTCTTTCCCTGGGTAGTCTGCTCGATGACCAGCACTGGCACCACGTGAAGCTGGAGCGTCTCAGCGATCGCCTCAACCTCACTGTGGACAAGGACACTCAGCAGGTTCACATACCAGCGGAGCTCAGCCGCTCTGATATTCACCAGGTAAGAGGAAAATCGCAGGGCACACGTTTCAGAACGTCTGCGTTTAGGAGTTCATTTTAAAATGTCAGCCCCTGCCAGCTATAAACCACTTTAATGAGGTGCGTACTAATTAAACAAGCCAGGCTCAAGACAGCCAGTCTGCTTCATCCAGTACAGTACAGTGGGTAACACAACAAGCATTCAAACGTTATGGGTGGTGGTTGTTTATTAGCATTTTCTTAAAGAAAACGAGTTCACAGATCTTTTTTGTTGTACAACCTTTGCAGTTAAGTTTGGGAGCTGTGCAGGGCCACGGGCTGCAGAAACCCGTCCTGTCCAACAGGAACTTTCACGGCTGCCTGGAAAACCTGCTTTTTAATGGCGTTAACGTGATCGACCTGGCTAAACAACACAACCCCCAGGTCACTGTGATGGTAAGTTATTGTATTGTTATGTTATTGTAGCGTACATACTGTGTGTTAGTACGTCTGTGCCTGCGATAACATCAGTTTCATTTACATTTATGAAAAGATTACACCGTTTTAAATTCATTTACTTTCTGACATGTGGTATTGGGTGGTTTCAAGGTTATTCTTTATGTCGTGTAATTGTATTCCATGATATCACTTGATCAGGCTGGCAATTAATTATGTTTGTCCTATAGAGTCCCTGCTGTTATCAGCACAATAAACATGATGAGAAACTTTGGAATTAGTTGATCCCTTTCGTTCACTTGAGACTTTTCCCGTTTCTCTATAAGTGACATTGTTATGCTAATGGTCATTGTCGTGGTTAATCTTGTCGTCATTATTTTCATCATCTACATCATCGTCGCCATTTATTTTTACGCTCCTCACCGTCGTCATTGTCATTAGCATCATCATAATCTCCTTCATTATCATCACCAGTGTCATCACTTACACATGAGAGCCCAAAGCCAAAATCTGAGGATGAAGAAAAAATGAATCGGAAGGAAATGGGGAAGAGAATGGAAGTAAGGGACGAGTAAGGAAGTATCCCAGTATGACAGAAATATGGGTGTAAAAGGTCGTGTGGTCATGATGCTTCAGGTTATTTGGCTGATTTGAACTGGTCGGCTCATAGTAATATGGTAATACAGGTGTCCTTTTTCTGCGAGGTGCTGATGAGACCTCTGTGACACCGAGTCAAACTGAGTCAGCCTTTGCAGCCGATGAATATTCATGTGCTGTTATCTCTTTGATAATAATTCCTCTCTCACTTTTCCTTCCTCGCAGGGCAATGTGACCTTTTTATGCGCTGAGCCGGTTTCGGTGGCTGTGACGTTCACCGATCCCCAGAGCTTCCTGCAGCTGCCGGTTCTGACATCGTGGTCGTCAGGGGTTTTTGCTGTAGCGCTGCAGTTCAGGACGTGGAACAAGGCAGGGCTGCTTCTGACCTTTGACCTCTCTCCACAGGACGGCACAGTCTGGTTATATCTGAGTGAGGCCAGACTGCGCTTACAGATCAATAAAGTGGGCAGGACAACGCTGGAGCTTAGTGCAGGTTGGTCCGGGTTCGATTATTATTAGACTTTAGAAGCTAAAGTCAGACATTAATGACCTGTCATATTTAAGTATACTTTCCACATACATATGTGTTTTTAGGTTCAGGCTTGAATGATGGTCAGTGGCATACTGTGGAGCTGAACTCCCGACCAGGTCATCTGAGCATCACAGTGGACAAAGATGAAGGAGCCACCGCTCACACCAGCATCCCACTCCCCCTGGCAGCGGATGGTCAGCTCTTCTTTGGTGGTAAGAAGACTGGAACGGCTCCCAAGTGATGTGCTTTGTCAAATAAAAACCTTCGCAAGTTCGTATTGTGAGTTTAGAGAAAACTGCTGACACAGACAACATGAGGCAAGGACTGGTTAAAATTCATGGAGGTGCTTGGGTAATAATTATCATCTCCTTTGGAGGTTTAGTGCCACCCAGAGAGAGATGAAGTCATAAAGCTGCTTAGTCTCTCCCACTCCATTCCCTCCTTCTTTGGTCTCTTCTTCTTTTCATTTTTTATAGATTTTTTCCCCTTCTCTTTAAATGATCATTTTTGCTCATTAAGATATATATGCATGTTTATGTGCATTTAGTTTTTGTCCGGTATAAAATCAAATAAAATGTATGTATGTAATAAAAAGAAAATGTATGAATGCTAAATAGGTGAGTTTGCCAACCGTAATGAATCACAGCAGCGCTTTGCTCCTAAAGTAGAGAGCTGACAGTTACAGTGAGAGCCTGTAAATGCATCCAGATGCCATGGATTAGCGTATTAACAGCAAATGTTGAAAACTTCCCCCATGTGTCATCGTCGCTGTGATGTGCCTCTGAGCAGAGTGACTCATATTTTAGTCCTCCTCTGTCTGATGGGCTGACGGTAATCAGAGCGATGTGAAGCCTGGAGCAGGGATGCTGTGTTTGGCCACAGAATGCCACCACCCAGAATCAGCAACAAGCACGAATCCTGGACAAATAAAACATGCAGCTCATTCGTGAGCTACTGTAAGAGTTGGCTGAAAATAAGCTAAAAACTGCCTGTTACAGTAAAGTTGTAAATAGTAATCTAAGAAATCCAGTCACCCATCATCAAACCTGGCTGATTTAGTTGATCTTTAACATGTCACCCTTTACTTACACTACAATCTTTCTTTTTTTTAACCTGAGGGATCTGCATGACGTAATGTAAATCTGATTCTTGAACAGCCAGTCAGTGAATCAGTGAAGCACAGTGGTGGAAACAGAATGATCTGGAGATGCTTTGGCAGTGGGAGAGTTGGCAATTTGCACTGTATGCAGGGCATCTTTAATTAGCATGGATCCCAGTACTGCCCACCTCTTCATAACGATAAATTCCTGGTCATGTAAGACTTTGACAGTAGAATGTTACAGGCCACAGAACAAACGTTTTGGAATCCATATACCAATATTTAAAGGTAAAAATAACATGACGAACAGTAATAAATTATTTGTGCAGGTTTTTCGGAACTGTCTTGCCAACGAAACACATCCGAATTTGCTTCCACATGCTTCCCTCCTCAGGTTGTCCTGCTCAGGACTGCGGAAACCCCTTTAAAGTGTTTCAGGGCTGTATGCGCCTCTTGACTCTGGACAACCAGCCTGTTGATTTGATCAAGGTGCAGCAAAGATCGCTGGGAAACTACAGCCACTTGCAGATTGATATGTGCGGCATCATTGACAGGTTAGTCTCCAAAACTGCACCTGCTGAATTCATTTCCTGTTACGTCTGTTACTGTTATAACGGTGTTCGTAGATGAGCTTTGGAAGGATCTTATAGTTTAACATCTCCCACAGCCCTGCCCACCCTCAAAAATGCTTGTTAGGAGCAGCCTCCCTGGTGGATGTGTGAAGTGCTCTTAATTTTGCTGGTGATGGATGAAAGGACAGCGTGATAAATTGGAAGCAGATTGTGTCTGAGACCTTGCATGTTGGGATGGAACCGCTTGGGCATCTGAAATTTAAGCCCAAGTGGTCCCTGTTGTGTGTTTCTCTCCTGTCTGTCTTTACAAAATCCCTGAACCGAGCTCAGGGTTTCAAAACATTCTTCAATATGCCAGTAAACATTCTGAGTCACAAGGTGAGGTTAGCTGGAAGTTGAGTTATGGCAAGTAGTGGAAAGAGCCATGACCCAGCGTCCAGATAACCTTAAGTGGATGGATGTGAATTACCAGAGAAAACAAAGCCTCAGCTCTGTTAAGGATAAAAAATATATAACATATCCTGAGATGTGTGCTGTAAACGCAATAAACATTACCGTCGACCTGAAAGATGGTTTACAGTACATTTGAATTCAAGCAAAACTGGCGACTGATCACATCAGTTGTTTGAAATGTGGAATAAAGAGATCAGGTTAAAAATTCCCGCCGTGAAGCGTGCAAGCACATCTCTCATGGAAATCAATTACTAATCCAAAACTCCAATTATTGCACCAGCTACACCAAACTGTGCGATGAGGAGCTGAACCGTTCGCTGTGTGCAGCTAAGTGGATTCATTAGATAAGAGAGGGTCATGTAGTTCAGTACCTGCTCACAAATGGGTAAACAGTTGTCTTGAGGAGAACAGACTTTAAGAGGGAGACAGGAAACAGCTTGTTGTTTAGATGCTGCAACTCATTTGTTCGTGACGTTGGAATGAGTCAGTGAGTTTTCACCATGTTAAAGTCAAACTGTATCTTCTTACACAAAGAAATGTTATTATTAATTTTTACACAAAGTAATCATGAAGGCGATTGTGACATTTTTCGACTTGTTGCAGAGCAGTTTGTAAATGTTGACAGAGTTGGCTGCCACATCTAAGAACCCGCTGCCTTCAGAACCGTTTTACAGGCTGAACGGCTCTTAATGGATGCACTTAAAGGCAGAGCTGGACGTCTGCAGTCAGGGGCATATGACAGGGACATTATGGCTGATATGACTGAGAAGGGCATCACAGACTTTAAGTCCCTCCCTCCCACTCCGTGTTTTTGCAGTGAGATAGATGAAGCTGTCAGAGGGCAGCACTTCCAACCTCTTTGCTCCTGTCAGGTCCCTGACAACTTAATAATACACCTTGTCAAAGCTTGTACAGATATCCGCAGGGAAACAGAAACACGGGTCACCCAGAGGTCCACTCGTCTCGTTGTGTGTGACTGCCTGCGTCTCCGTCAGTCAGCCGCTGATTTCACGACATGTCTGATGCTCACACATGCTCGGGCTTTCCCTTCACTCTCCTGCGTTGTTTTGAGGCTCCCCTGTGTGCGTGTGAACAATGGTGCAACTGATCCACCGGCAGGTGCAGAGCGAGCTGAAAGAATATAAAAATACCTTCTCTTAGTCTCGTCCTCAGTCTCTACTCAGCAGACTATAGCTTGAAGTGTTCGTAGGACAAGCCAGTCTAGCCGTCCAGTAGCGGTGTGCAAATCAAGGGCGGTGCTGTGCTGTTTCGGTTTAGCCAGAGGCAGAAATAGGAACTGGAGACAGGATGCAAGCCGTGTGATCCAAGCTATGTTATATTCCAGTGTCACATTGACAAGTGTCTTCTCTCAGTTAATCTCAGAGTCCTGTGATCTGAGCTGTGGCGCAGTCTGCTGTCACGTTGCACCGCAAGTTGTTAGTCAAGCTCGGAGCCCTTCATAGATGTATAGAGGACAAAGTGTTTGTGAGTAGAAACTTTTAGCTGCTGAAAAACTTCCAGTAAATGGAACTAAAACGTGAAATCTGCTACAGTTTAGCTCATCCTTTGACACAGGTCTGTGTTTCAGAATCTAATTTTTTTTGTGACGCCAATGTTGAGACGACGACAGAGGACTCACAGACATCTGTTGCCAGGAGAAGTTTTCAAACTTTGACAGACCACGGAGCGAGTGAAACGCTGGCTGCTGAAAAATCAAGCACGTACACAGATATTTCTCTGCTTGGCTGGAGAAATGTAGTAGTTATTTAAGCATAATAATCAGGCCTTGTATCGTCAGGTTTACTACGTGCAACACAACAGCTGCATGAAAATAAATGAGAATGAACTGTGGCTTTGTTTTCTGAGAGATGATTTCAATGGGACTTCAAGAGTTGACGCAGTTTTACTTAACAATACTAACTAGGCTGCTTCTCAGAACATGCACCTGTGCTTTTGTCCCTCGCACATCACAACAGTCAGGTGTGTTCACGACGCCTTGTTTCTTTTTTTATCAGCATCCTTGACAAACTTTCAGTCTTGACAGCTGTTAAGTTTCCCTCTTCCTGTCTGCCTCTGTCTGTGTCTCAGGTGTTCCCCCAGTCACTGTGAACATGGAGGTCGATGCACCCAGTCGTGGAGCACCTTCCACTGTAACTGCTCCAGCAGCGGCTACAGAGGAGCCACCTGCCACAGCTGTAAGCAGCCGCGCACGGGTCGAGGTCTTTCACATGTCTGATGCTAAAAATGGATCAGCCAGAAAGTCTTCAAGCGCTGATTGTCGTCAGCATGGTTCTAAATTCATCACGGATGCTCGCTCTGCAGCGTCAGCAGACATAGAGCAACGTTACCATGAAGTGTTCTGGCTTCCTGTATCACAATAAGTCCAATTCATTTCCTATAACTCCTTTTAATTCCATCAACTCTCGAGGGAAATAACGTTCAATTACGTTCTCCACTCTCTCCTCTTCTTCTCTCAAGCTTCAGGTTGGATTCATAAGATTTTAAATTTTTAAACAGTGAGAGAAAAAGCAGCAGCAGAGAATTATTGTCATTTAACCCATTTATCCGCTTATACCGCTTTAAACCATCACAAAACACTGAATAGAAATAAATAGGTTTTGTATAGATATCTATAGCTGGTTGCGTATGTGCTTTTGTTCCTCTTGCTTATCATATAATAATTTAAAACACAGCTAAATGAATGTGTTGATACCAGGGAGACTGTTGTGACAGATGAGCCATTAGGTGATTTAATAAATATCTCCTCCTTTTAACACGTGTTGTGTCAATTGGATGACAATTAAAGATGTAAGCGCAGTTTCATATTCTCCCTGTGTGCATCTGAGGCCCTTCAGCGAAGGGTTAACATGCTCCGCGTGTTTCCATTTCATCTGCTTTAATAACAGCGAGACCACATCTCCCCTAACAGTTAATTTCCCTGTGTCGGTCCTTCTTTTCATTCCATTGTTTCAGAACTTTAATTAGCCTTGTTCAGTCGGGAATGGAGTTAACAGGTTTTGGGGCTTTATTATGTGGAGTAAAGTAGACTTTTTATTTAAATTTTTAGTTTATACATTCATGCATATTTGCGGTATATATGCATATATGTATGTGTGTGTGTGCATGTTTTGTCCTGCGGTCACATGACACGGTTCACGCTCTGCATACACACATACTCAAGTTCTACTTAGCTTTGGGTTTTGGTACATATGCATATAATAATAATAACATAATGCAGAAGTAAGGTGCCGCGTAATCCACTGGTGAAAGCTACCATGTTCCCCTGCTTCTCGCTTCAAACGTCACACATCATCCACACCGTTCAGAAACTGCTGTAACTTCTTTCTACTTTGTGTTTTTTATAGAACTGAGAGGCCTTGAGGTCGTTCATTCGTAGAGGTTGTCATAAAAACAAGTTATGGTAGTTCCCCTACAGCTCTTATAGTCAGTGTCTTAATTTAAGAAAAGGAGCTTCCTTAGAGAGCATTTTAAAAATGAGAGCTAAAACTGTTCATACTGGTTAGTTTATTCTCAACAGCAAATTCACTGCAATGTTTGATCCCCCCTCCCCCCTTTGTAAATATTAGGACGAAGCTTTTGAACTGGAATAAAAGACTTTTTGTTCTGAACAAACCGCTCACCTATTCAAAAACCCTGCCCCGCGCTATCAGAAGAAATGACAGAGATGAAAAGGCGAGGAGGGTAAAAGAGGCAGCACAATGGAGCCGAAAGAGAAATGAGCAGTCAAAGAAGTCAAACGTGGGAAATGATAAAGAGGGACTCAGGATAGGAGTAACAGGAAGAGCGCGGAACACAGGAGATGGAGGGGGAAGGGGTGTCACACAAGGAGAGTGAATCCTAAGGCTGACTGTTCTTTCCACATAAATGGATTTCAACCTAGACACTGCCTACAGTATTTGAGGAGAGTCAATTTAGAAATTATAAAGATCTGGGCTTTGATTACATTGCAGAGCACTGATTGAATCTCTCTACGCCCCGACGGTGGGATCAGCTTCGGGCAGGATCAGATCCAACTTGTGTTTCTACAAACACACTCACACACTGAACTTAGGACCAAACCTTCCTCCTGCAGTGTCTTAGAAATAAAGTTTTGACTGACGTGACAAGAACGGGAGGAAAAGACGAACAATGTTTTTTTTTACAGTCACGAAGAACTTTCTTTAAGTATTCATAAAGTAGATTAACTCCTACATATGACCGGAGGATGTGTGTGTGTATTACAGGGGAGACTTTACTCAACATGACGGCTTCGCAGAATTAGTTCTCTGTTAGTCCTGTAGCTGCCAGTTTAAAGGTTGCGTAACTGCATTTAATTGATTGTTACCTGCTTTTATTATTGTTTATCTCTGCTGCATCGATTACTTGTTTGTGGTTTGCACATTTTCTTTTTCTTCTATTTAGTGGATTATAACACAAATGCAATTAAGTCCAGGCGTGTTTTCCTCTGAGGCACAAGCTCTGAAACATTTTGGAAACAAGCAGTTATCAAGGTCAAATTGTAATTAGGATTGATAATTAAGGTATGAAAACAGAGTGTTGACAGAAATAGTCATGTTTTTAGTCCAGTTTTGGTTGGTAGTAAATGTCACTCAGATTCTTGACTGTTTGGGGTTTTTCCACACAGAACGTTAGTGAAGCTGATGCACTCAGGTAACTGTTGATATTTCTAAGTAATAGAAAATGAATATTTACTTATGTTTTTTTATGTCTCTTCTCATCTTAAAACCTTTTAGAGTTTGTGAGGATGTGGTGGGAAACCCTGCGTTTAGGCAGCACCTTTATGTATCAACGCTACTAGAGGATAACAATCACTGGTGTTATTACTGTTGATTTATTTCATGTTTTCCTCTCTAGCAAAATATGAGCAGTCATGCGAGGCGTACAAACACAAAGGCAACACCTCAGGACATTATTACATAGACGTGGATGGCAGCGGGCCCATCAAACCCCAGCTCGTCTACTGTAACATGACAGGTACAGCAACAGTACACTACTCAGGACATCAGGACATGTTGGATCTATTGTAATTCATCACGTAGTTGACCCGTGGCTGGACTTTGTGTCACTGGTTAAACTGTGTGAGTGAAATCACGTTTCCTCTTTTCTCTTCTCTCTCCACCAGAGGACGGGGCCTGGATGGTGATCCAGCACAACAACACAGAACTAACCAGAGTCCACCCGTCCCCTGAGAGAAACCAGCACTCAGCCCGTTTTGACTACGCCTCTGAAGAGGAGCAGTTAGCAGCCATCATCAGCCAGTCTGAGCACTGCGAGCAGGAGCTCTCCTACCACTGCAGGAAGTCCCGCCTCCTCAACGCGCCAGGTAACGAACATACCTGCAGCATTTAGCAGTTAGACAGGATATTTGCATGGACGAGAGAGAGCGTAATTAAGCGGGAAAGGGCATCAGGCACAACGTTGTTTGCAAAGCCAGCTTTTCTGTATCTGGGTGATCTATACTGTATCTGGCAACAGCAGAATGCGAGTGAATTGCTGATTGTAGTTAATTTAGTTGTTCTCTGCTGCTGCAAACATTATTTGGACCGTTTGAGTAAATCATCCGTCGCGTTTGTTTTTTTAATCAATGTTCTTTTTGAAAACTGGGCATGAATGTACACAACGTGTGTTTTACAATAGGCAAGGTTCAAAAGACAAGTACAAGCCAATTCCGCTTAGTGTTATGTAAAAGAGAAAATGGTTTACTTGAGATTGAAACTGCCCTGGGGGAAACCACACATCTTCATCATTTGACCCGTGAACCAGGCCACTTATCAGGATGTGTGTGAGGGAGGAGAGTATTGAGAGAGCAGCTGCCTGTTATCTATGCAGTTTTATCAGGGAAACAGCAGTGGCACGCGGTCAAAGCTGAGCTGCGAGGGGCCTGGTTGGGCTTTTGTTGATATCCTTAAGCGGTGACCAGCGTTAGACCGATAAGTAGAAGAGGACGAACACAAAAGGCAAAGCTGGAAATGAAAACGGCAGGAAGTGGCTGTTTTACACTGGGTCTCACTGTCATATTCAAGTCACATGCAAACACATAAATGCACCCGATGTGTTACGAAACTGTGTCACAACTGATCGAACGAGTGTGTTCTGTTTTTCAGAGGGGGCTCCTTTCAGCTGGTGGGTGGGCGGACCGGGTTCGGGTCAGGTCCAGACGCACTGGGCCGGGGCTCTGCCGGGCAGCCGCCAGTGTGCCTGCGGTCTGCAGGACAACTGCCTGGACTCCAACCACTACTGCAACTGCGACTCAGACTATGAGCAATGGTACCGTACTTACTACTACACAGCATTCATCACGATTCCTCAGGAGTTATGACCAAGCGACCAAAGACAGGAACCGGCGGCCAATCAGAACCCGTTAAAAACTACACATAGGATTTAGTAGAAGAACTCCAGACCACAGACTGTTTCTTATGTTGGTCACATTCACACTGGACGTGACGGGTAAATTCTTTTCCACGGTCGCCTGCACGTCGACCTGCATGAGCAGTGATTTGTGTCATTGTGTCACAGGAGGAGCTGTCGACAGCACGCGGCATGTTTTTAGTCAGACTAACAGCGGAGCAGTGCAAGTCAGTCACCGTAGACTGGAAGCGCAGCCACTGTGTTTGATGGACTGCCATGAAATTGGGTCCAGATTTTTTGACCCCCTCAGGATGAAATGTAAATCATTTTGATCCTCTGAGTGTCGACAGCAGCTGGGAATGGTACAGTAACTAATGGCGCGTTTTAAGCTTGGCAAATATTAGCATGCATGAGTATGTTCGTTTAAAAACCTCCACATACCTATATTTTCTGATTCTTTAGTGAAATGGAACCAACCGTTGTGCTCTAACAGAGAATCGTGTTTGCCATCATGTGCTGGATTAGTGCACTGAAAAAAAAAACACAAAATAACTGGGACAAACCCCCCAAATATTTAAACATCCCTCCTCCTGTTTTTTTTTTCCCATCTTGCTTTTAAATATTTTTATTCATGCTGTAAGCAGTTTTGTATTTAGGTCACCTTCCCCGATCCTGTGACCAATTCTGCACTTAGACTGATTCCGTCACACTGAAACCAGGCCTGCGTAGCCGACGGTCTGCCTGACTCTACGTGGCTTCGACTCTATTTTTACAGGCTTTGTCCTGCTGTCAATATCTCGTCAGATTTGCAGGCACCTTGTGTGCCACCAGTCCTAGATTTATTTTTGACTAAACTTTGCAGGAACAAAGCCGACTGCTGCAAAATGAAACGCGGCAGAGCTGGGTGCGCATGGCGAGCGTGCAGATGAATCGCTCAGCCCACGTTCCCTTCATGAGATGGTTCTGCAGAACCTCGTGTGAGGCGCGTGTCGGCGGAAACACTGATCTCCGTGTGAACATCTACCTGTAAACTTCCAAAAACAAAAGAGCACAGTGTGCGGGGAATCTGAATACAGTTTGTCCCACTTTCTCTCACACGGTGCAATTTTGAGGGCTCAGGTTTTTGCTTTCTTAATCAATCTGCTTTTTTAGTTTTTTACCTTTATTCCTTATCCTCCTGCATCTCATCCTCTTCTTTTTCACATCCATTGTCATTGTCCTTCTCCTCCATTTTCTCAATAATTTTTTTTTCTAATCCCCTACTTACTTTATCTTTCATCCTCCACTTGCTGCTGCTTCTCTTCCTTTTTCGTTCTTTATTTCTTGGTCTTTCTTCAACTTGTTCCAGTTACTTTGCTTTTTTCTGGTTCATCCACTTTCCTTATACTTGTCTGCTGGTTGTCCATCCCCACATCCTCCTCAACTTGCTTTTTACTTCATGTTCTCTTTTTCCTCCTCTTCTCTTCCCTTCCTCCTACAGGACTAATGACTCAGGCCTGCTCACCCATAAGGAGACCCTTCCAGTCAGGTCTGTGGTGCTGGGTGACATCCATCGACCTGGCTCGGAGGCTGCCTACAGAGTAGGACCCCTGCACTGTCACGGAGACAGTAAGTCTCACTGTACTGTATACATGATAAATAAAAGATGGCAAAAAAGATATGAATCATTTAGTAGAGTAATAGGTAGAAATAGACTTAAACCTGAGGGTTAATTACAACGGGTAATCAGCAACCCCATAGCTAAAATATGACTTCCTGTCTTTTCATAACAACTTATAATAAGACTACATAATAAATTAAATAGTGAATTGTTTGTGATGTGTTTTACCTTTTTAATTTCCTGTGACTTCAGCCTAATGAGTAAATAAATAAATAAACACACCGTGTACGATAAATCAACATCAGCTTTTCTGGAGTTGTGCTTATGTTTGTTGCTAATTAGCTGAACAGTTGGTTCATTTTTTTTACTTACACAGTTTTCATTACACAGCCGTCATAACGAGATTTCAGCTAATAAGCTCCGCTCCAGAGCTGTATCCATTTCTGTATAAAACACAAACAAACAAAAAAGTGTTTTACATTTTTCTGCTTTTCTCCTGCAGAGAACTTTTGGAACGCTGCGTTTTTTGACAAGGAGACATCTTACCTCCACTTCCCCACCTTCCAAGGAGAACTGAATGCCGACATTTCCTTCCTGTTTAAAACCACATCCTCCTCTGGGGTCTTCCTGGAGAATCTGGGTATCAAGGACTTCATCCGGATAGAACTCAGATGTAAGTGAGAATGCAACACGTCTCTCTCATTATCATATAGATGTTTTCTTGATTGGTTCCAAATACCTGTTAGTGGGGCCTCGGTGGAAAATGACTTTGGCCCCCACTCGCCCCACAACGAGCTTCTGCGTCACTCTCCTCTCCAGTGAGAGAAAGTTTGAAAATTAAAGAAATGCAAATTGGCCGTTTGATTTTCTTGAATTAAAACAAAACTAAAACTAATTTTGAATTTGTTTCTGTGAAAACTTTACATGAAGTAATTTTCTCCTCCCTGGTGCTGGAGGTCTTTTTTTATTGGATGTTTCTTTCACCTCCGCTGCTGAGTCTAATGCTTCATGCACTGCATCCGTGTGCCGCTCCTCCTTAGGGAAAGTATCCAGCATCATAACAGCACTGTCTTATTGTGACAGCTGGTGCTCAGATGACTTTCATTATTACAGCTGTTAACATGACTGGGACTGGATCAGAGAGCAGCTTCTAAGTGAAGACATGCCTCTGGGTTTTATTTTATC
Source organism: Macropodus opercularis (assembly GCA_030770545.1). Classification (NCBI taxonomy): domain Eukaryota; kingdom Metazoa; phylum Chordata; class Actinopteri; order Anabantiformes; family Osphronemidae; genus Macropodus; species Macropodus opercularis. The sequence continues at coordinate 9,007,266 of CM061092.1, forward strand.
TAAGGGCGTCGTAGTCCCACTGTCCGCGACAGGATGATGTTTTGCTCACACGCAGATGTCACCGCTCCGTTAACTTCACCCGCAACATGAAGCGTGGGCACGCGGGCAGTGGTGTGATGGATGAATGGGTTCAGGGTGGCCTTCAGATCACCTCTCTTTATTATGGGTTAAGTTTAACAGAGCCGGGTAAACGCTGTGAAGATTAATGAGTACAGGATGCTGGCCTAGATTAGGCTGAGGGTTCTCAGTCCTACTGGGGAATCACATGCTCATAGCACAAGAACGGCTTCAATCTATGTCAATCTGTTCAGCTACTCATTAAATATGACTATTTTCAAGTGTGCTATTAAGAAGAAAACATATTTAACCTGCCTCTTGGAAATTTTGTTCACGTGTTTCTTTGCCAAGATGTTGTCTTTGAAGTAGCAGGAAGAAAAACAGCGAAGTATGTGCAAGGTAACCTTTCAACCTGCTGATGGCGATGGTCAAAATACAATTCGTCCTGAGGGACTTGTGCTATAAATGTTTGTGCTAGTTTCCATGGCATCCGTCTTAGAGCGTCATTTATGATTCATGTCTTATTTAACGGCAATCGTGGACCAAGTGACTTTTTCAAAAGAACATGTTCTGTAAGCAAGTCCACATTCATGCATGTTGAAATGAGACAAATGCTAATTAAACCCTGATTACACATTGTTTCTCATTCGCCACAAGCCTTCACTGAATTAATCACGAGGGGTGATTTCAAATGTTGCAAACATTGCGTGTTGCTTGGACTGAGGTGGACTGAAGGCTGTGGTTAGTGCCACACAACTTATCTCAGAATGGCGCTGGCACACAGACACACAAACAGATGTGAGTCGATCTCTTCTGCCCTGGGCTGATCTCTGAATCATCTCAGATTTGTGCCCAGCTGTCCGTCCATGCTGCCCACAGACGAACGGGTGGGAGGAAGTCGCTTCACGCCTTTGCCAACATATGCTGCCAGAGGAACACAACTGACTGACGGCTCATCTGGAGCCAAACTGGGGAAAATGCTCTTCCTGCACTCCTCATGTCTGCATAGATTCTCCAGCTTCCTCCCACAGTTCAGAGACATGCAATCAGGCTAATTCCTTGTAGGTGTGACTGTGTGAGTGACTGGTGGAGTTTTGGTCATATTTGGGGTAGTTTTGTTGCTTCTTCTTTCCCTTTTGTCCTTCCATCTCTTTATGAAGCGTCCTGAGTCCATATATTTACATACATTGTTTTTTTCCGCTCTTACCTCCTCCTCAGCCTCCTCAGAGGTCGTCTTCTCCTTCGACGTGGGGAACGGCCCTCTGGAAGTGCGAGTAGAGACCGGCGTCCTGCTGAATGACGACCGGTGGCACGTCGTGCGTGCAGAGAGAAACGTGAAGGAGGCGATGCTTCGTGTTGACGACTTCCCTGCTGCTGCACAGGAGGCTCCTGCTGATGGACACATTCATCTGCAGCTCAACAGCCAGTTATTCATAGGTGAGAAGAAACGGTGTGAAATAAGGACATGTAGAGGCTGAGGGTTAATAGGGACAATTAGTCACACAGTTGGGAGAATTACTCTTCTGAAGTTTGACCTCAATGTCAGACGGATGTGGGTGATATTGCTGCCACACATTGTCTGGCTTGGTCTGAGATTCAAAACTTAAACACGCATGCAGATGTGTCCACGAACGCACACACACCTGTTGTAAACCTGGCAGAGTAATTCTACCAAGTAGGTTAATATACATATACAGCAAACGTCGTCCTCCTTTATAATCAGCTGGCCTCAGGTGCTTTGAAAGTGTATTATGTGCTGTCGTAACTGGCTGTGTTTAGCCCAGGAGAAACAGGAGATGCTGAGCTAATGCTTTCCATACACAAAACAATTAGTTACATACAGTAAAGATGATGAAAAGTGTCATAAACTACTATGACAAAAACAGGGAACGAAACGAGCGGAAATGATGGAGTCACGTGTATTTTAATCAGATACCAATAAATTTAATTCATTTCATAATAACGCCTCCAAGTATACAAATTATTACAATTTCTTGTAAAGTTTGTTTGAGATTTATATGAAGATTTTTCTTCTGCTAAAACATAAAATCTACATATAAAAGGCTGGATGGAAACTAACCTCATAACAGAGGAATATAATAAAAGATAAGAAACCTGGACAAGATTTCTGCAGGACCACTCTTCCTGATTCTTACCTGCTTTGTCAGTTTATCTCCATCGCTTCCACAGACGTTCATAATGCTGTTTAACCTTTCGCTCTTATCTGATGAACAGCACTGGAGGGGGATGGAAATCCATTTCGTATTAACGGGGCTTTATCTTTCTGCAAATACGGCCATTTATTTGTAAACACGCAGTTTTGAAAAAAAAAAATTAACCAACAAATATTGATGAGACTGGAGCGTTAAGCTAATAATCCTCTCTGTATAGCCAGAAAGTCCTTCCCTCTTGTTATAGTTAATCTATAAAGTTAGCAGCCTCCCAGCTGAGAGGTCATAATTCACACCCCTCTGTACCGATATCTGCACTGCTTCCCAAAGAAATGCCTTGTAAATATATGACACGTTAATCTGGCTCAACGGCAGCACACACTGTTGAACTCGTGCTTGTACTGTATGAACGGTGGTTAATAATGATGGACATGTCGGCGGATGTCGAGCTTCTAAAGCTTTAAAGTCACTGAAAGCGTCATCTCCCCGCAGGACTCCCACGAGACCTTTCTCTGTCGAGGCGACGTTGCCCATAAAGCCGATCAGCGTCGTTGGTCTCTTAGTTGAAGTGCGCATACATCGTCTATGTCACAATCTAGAAACTGAACATCATTGTTGAATCATCGGATGCGGGTGTTTCATTTCCTTACTGAGTCGTTTAGTGAGGTACTGCTCTTAAAATAGGATCTGGTGGTCACAGTCTCACGGACGCTGGTGAGTTAGCGGTAAAACAACACCCTCCATCGTTGGTGGATATACTGTACACCGTAAACGATGTTGGCAGCTTGGAACAACAGGAGAAATGTCATTTCACCAAATTATGAAGTGTGTGCACAGCATGAGGTTAGTTTATTGGGACCTTAATTGGCGGCTGAAGGGAAGACGACATTGTTACCTCCACCTTTCAGTGGAAAGAATGAATATCAGACCAGATGGCTCATCAGTCTTGCAGTTAGCCAATCACAGCAGCCTGGTGTCAGGGCCTCATATTCATAGCAGCATGTGGTTGCTTCCCATCATTTACTACACGGGGGAAGAAATAAGCTGGTTGACAGAGACAGAGATGTGTTTTATTCTACTTGTGACTCGTTAATACATAGATTTGTTCATATGCAGTATGTGTAGGTTGTAACTAGACATCTAACAACATTCCAAAGGTCAAAGAGCAGAACCGGAGTTTGTCTTTGTTGGCAGGAGGCACTGCATCCAGACAGAAAGGCTTTCTAGGCTGCATCCGCTCTCTGCAGCTCAATGGCGTCACCCTGGACCTGGAAGAGAGGGCGAAGGTCACCCCAGGGGTCCGACCCGGCTGCCCGGGCCACTGCAGCAGCTACGGCTCACTGTGCCTCAACCAGGGTCGCTGTGTAGAAAAAGCCAATGGGTTTTCCTGCGACTGTGGCCAGTCGGCGTACTCTGGAGCCTTCTGCCACCAAGGTACAGACGCAAAGTACACATGAGAGACCGAAAATGTTTGATTCACTGATCTAATTAAAATGAATAAAGACAGGTTTGTTACACTCCCATGTTTGATTTAACAATCAACACAAACGCAATTTTAAACCATTACCTTCGAATACAAATCCTAAAAGGATTGTAAGTTAATAAAGCTCAAAATCAAACATCTACTTAAATACTATTAAATAGTTTAACACTATTAAACAGCTTGTGTCTAAGATATTAATGTTTTAAAATGTGTCTACTGATTTCTTTGCTTTTCAATACTGAATTAATCTGAGCTTTGCCTCTACTTTCCTTGTCATCTTATATCATATTCCATCTACAGATATGCTTGTGTCCCATCCAGCAGTGATATTAAACATCTCCCTCCTGTGGTATCAGTGTGATATTAGGAGCGTGACTGTTTGATTCTGCAGCTGTTTATTCTGCTACTTTTATTGCATTGCACAGCTCGGTATGTGTCCAGAGATGTTTGTTTGTCGTGAGAGAAGTAAGACGCCTGCGTAGTTCACAAGAAGACGCTTCTAGCCCTGCAGTTAAATGAATGAAGGGGCCACTTTATTAGGTACATCTTTACAATCAAATTCTATCCAATGCAGCTACTCGACATTTAAGTCTCTTTTTTGCGAGGTTATACTTTCTCCGTTTTATAATTTCTCAGTTCCGTCAGAGAACCTTGAACGAGGGAGCGTTGAGCAAAGATTAGGCAGCTTTCTGAAGAGGATCCTTCGTTAGGCTGACCCTGACTGTCTGTCTGGTTCAGTGAATGCGCATTTCATCGCTTCGAGTGGGTCACAACAAGTCGATTGTTACCTGAAGGTCGAGCCTTGGAGAGTTCTTCAAAAGGACCCTCGTAGCCCAGCAGACCATTGTGTTTGCCGTGAGCTGTATCAAGGGCTTGTTTGAGAGCGTGTTAAAAGTCACCGTAATGTCAAAGTCGGCGCTGTAGAAACAGTCGGGCCCCTTCTAAGACTTCCAACTCCAATCACAGAAATCTATAAAGCTTCCTTTGAGACGGATAATGCTGTGGAAAATGTACGTCTCAATTCAGTCACTGATATAAAAGATCTGGTGGATTTAACAAGGATTCACAGCTCAAGCTAAAACATGTCATCGCCACAAAATCATATTAAAACAAAACTACATGCACTGAAACAATACTTCCATCCACGACACCTCCTTTAACTGTTACATCTGATACAGCTAATATATTTCTATCTTGATGATGATTTCACTTCCTCATTTGCAACAGAATCAGAGGAGCTGATACAGTGCTGGTCGTTTCACTGCACCATGTAGAGACATTACTCAGCTTCACCACTGATGCGCCCCATTAATTGTCTCTTTCAGAGGTTTCAGCGAGCTTTAAGTCTACAACATCTGTTGCCTACATCCTCAACGAGCCGTATGAACCGAGCAGGAACAGCAGCGCCTGGCCGTCCTCCATCTACCCCGACATGGCGTTGAGAGGAGAAAATATTTCCCTCGGCTTCAGGACAAGCCAGAGTCCTGCTCTGCTGCTCTATGTCAGCTCTGTCCATGGGGCATATCTGGCCCTGCTCATCAACAACCATGGTGACAACGATCAAAAGGCTTTAATGTCCTAGTTTTCTGCCATGTGGCTTTTTCCTTCCCTCCATTTATTCCTCACTCTACAAGCGACACAAATAGTTCAAGGAAACATATTGGTCCAGTAACTGAGCTTCAACTAAGTCTTCTCCTTTTTAACATCCAGATTATTAATTGTTGCATTTTACATGGGTTTAGCTGGGAAGGAGTCATTTCAGGCACTACAGAAGTTCGTTGCACAGTTGATTACATAACAACAGGTAACTAAATCCGAGCGTTTCTCTCGGATGCTTTAAACTTGGAGACGTTTCTCGTGTTTCTTTCTTCTGCTGCTGCAGTAACAGTAAAAGAAGCTGCTGCACACAGAGGAACTTTGCCTCTGACAGCCTGAATCACCCATTGCCCTCTGTAAAACACTTTCATATCATACAGACGTTGAATTCCTAACAACTATTAATAATTAAATATTATGTGATTTTTTGAAGCATCATTTGCGACTGCCCGACAAGTGTGCAGATGCCTATGAGCGTTGACGATATCTCAGCATCTTAGAAGTTTAATGGTACCTTATTAATTCGCCAGCTGGCATGATGATCTTTTGCAGGAGTTTGTATTGGACTGCTTTGGATTATGAAACCCACAGAAGCTGGCATGTTTGTATAAAGTGCGTTTGTTGCGTTGCGCTCGCACAGGTGAGCTGGAGCTGAGGTACAAGTTGCACAGCAGTCGAGACGTTGAGGCCGTGAGCAGCAGAGTCACAAATCTGGCTGATGGACATCTGCACACGGTGACCATCAGAAGACTGGCAGACGCCGTCTCCATTCAGGTGCACAAAGAAACAAACAAACGCACACAACAAACTGTTCCCAGCGGCACAGCTGGTCTGTAGACTATACTGAGCTGCTTTATCTGTTAGACTGGTAAAAAATGGGATGGAGGCTCTATACTTATTATCACGTACACGTCACATGTTATCCAGCTTTATTTATGTTCCGTGCCACCAAGATCCAGACTCTGATAAAAATGGCACTATGTCCATGGGTGAGAGTGAAGACAGTGAATTCAGTTCTGATATGATACACATGTCAACTGTGTTCTTTAATTGACAGCTGCCTGTGTTTAATAAAAGCCATCAGGAAATTGCTCAGAGGCCCTTTAAAAAAAGGGAAACTCATAAATGCTACATGTCCTATACATCCTACATAACTTATACATATTCAAATGACTTGTTTTCTGTGGCTTGGCTTGATCCACATTAGTCGAGGATAAACGGATCACCCAAAATTCCCTCAACCACATCTAGATGTGTCTCTACAGCCGCGACATTCTTTGTGTTTCAGATTGACCAGAACGCTGAGGAGGATTTCAACTTAACATCTGACGAGGAATTCAACAGCATCACATCGCTCGTTCTGGGCAGGGTGCAGGGTAAGCGAGACGCTCTTAGCGCAGACGCCTGGCACTTAAACAGACGAATGTGAACAACAGCGCTGAGATCTTCGACCCGATGCCACTAACCACTGGTCTGTACATCGCTGCTGGGTTCTGCTCGTCATCTTACGTGGCCCTGACAGAGCGAGGCTACGCGGCAGCTGTAGACTAAGTTTTACATCCATATTCAAGTTGTCACACAAAGAGCACTTTACTGACGAGACGCAGAATCCCAACAACCTCAGAAACCACTCAAGGTGGAACCACCCACTTAAGACGCGGTTGTGTGGCTTTAGACGCATTAGAGAGTCGTTTAGGCATCTGTGTAAATGGCTTTGTTTCTTCACTAATGCAGAAGTTCACAAAATACAGTGTGCGCTGTTGAACTTTCATCAGCCTTATCGAAGTGTGAGTAATACAGAAGTCACGTCTGTCTCCGTAAGTGCGGCTTCAGACAACCGGAATGGTAATAAGCTTGGAAAAGGTCCTTCACTTTGTATGGTAATGAGCAGAGACTGAAACGAGCAAATTACTTCGAAGATTGGAGTCAGCACCCTTCGATTCAGCATAACAACCAATAAGTCTCAGCTTCTGGCGGTTGGGTCAAACTAAACCAGGCCGTCAGACGATACAGTTGAACCTACATTTGCACAGCACAACGATGTATTTTACACCTCTCCCGTCGTCCTGCACAGGACTCATCAGTCTGCAGGAGACTGAGTAAGCACAATCAACAGCTGAACGACAACCTATAATCTATGAATGCCCGTAGCTTTCACTGGTGATCAGCGATGATACAGACAATACCCAGAGTAGCTGTACGTGAGTAACGGCCGCGTTCATGCAGCGCTTCTTTATTCAAATACAGACAAGCTGCATGTACCTTAATTAAATAGAAAAGTGAGGCAGAGACAGAATAGTCTTTAAGAATTCTTAAAAACATATGGGATGTTAAAGCACCATCAGACTATCTGCTTCTAAAGTTGATGTAAATGTAGAGGCAGTGGAAAAGTGTTTTTTTGTTTTTGCAGGTTTTTGTACACTTATTTCCTCGCCTCCACTTTTCATTCATAGTGTACATGTGACTTATGGAATGACACGTCCAATCACTTCCCACCGGCCGTTGGGTCGCGTTCCGCGTGCGGCTCAATCCCATCCAGATCAGCCACGCAGCTGATGAAGTGCCCTCTGCAGCCACGCCACTCTGCTGGTTGTGCGGTGAAAAGTCGCTCCTCTCCGGTAATAACTGAGATGAATAGTGGGGACGTGCTGTGTAATCAGATTGCGCGGCAGGAATAATTGTGGTTCGTACAGACATTTATAGCTACTGAAGCTTTTATTTAACACCTGCTGCCACTAGCAGTGACGCCGCGAGTAGATCAGCCACGAGTGAGACTCGCCGCTGCTTTGCATGCTGAATACTTCGCTCTTACAGCTGAGAGGGAAGCAAGCGAGAGGCAGAGGCTTTGCTGAGGTTTGGCTCCCACCTCCCACTGTCTTTGCTGTGTACTTTCTTTTCGTGGTGCCCTGAGGAGGGAATCCTACTGTTTTGTGCAATATTTTTCCTTCAGCAACTCTATTTAGAAGAATTCTAAAAATATAACAAGAGATTAACATACAATTAGCTTGTTTGTACCAAGCTTTAGACTTCAATAAGGCAAATAACCTTTTGTTTTTTATTGTTTAGTTTAGTTTATATTGAAGGTTGGTTTTACATTAGGTATTGCTGTGATAGTTACATGGAGCCTTTTACAACCCAAAGGCGACTTGAACTTGAGCAACACTCGACCTCTCCTTGTCTCCCTCTTTACCAGTTTCACGTTTGGAAAAGCGTGTCCCACCTGCTTGAATGAGGTGTGAAATCTACTCGATTGCCATAAAGCCGTCACGCTGTGCTGTAAGGTGGAGAGTGCTCCCTCGCTCCCTCGCTCCCTCTCTCTGTCCTGCTTCTCAGCTCAAACCTTGACAATAGCAGCAATGATGACATGACTGCACCAGTAGTAAATGAGTTTTCAAAATAACAGCTTAAAATCAGTAGTTTATTACATAAAATTGTTATTGTTGAGAAAAATGTCCATGAATTATGTCTGGAACGGTGCCATATCTAGACTGTCTTGGCTGTGTTTTTGTTTGCTGAGTTGGCAGTGAATTATTTCTCCCATAAAAAATATAATAATAATAATAATAATAATAATAATAATAATAAGATGCTTGATGATACTTATCACAACGATGGTCTCATTTGAATAAATGCAACGTTCATTACGCACGAATCATTGCTTGTGTAAGTGGATCTCGCTGATAACAAATCTGTCTTCACTGTCTTTGTTTCTCTCTGTGTTCAGACTCTGATGAGGTGGACACAGAGTTGGCTGGGCTGGCGTCTCTCGGGTTCACAGGGTGTCTGTCGGCTGTTCACTTTAACTCCATCAGTCCTCTGAAAGCAGCCCTGCTGCACCCTGACGGCCCCGTCATTGTCACCGGCCCGTTGGCCCAGTCGAGCTGTGGTTCCTCTTCTCCTGCCAATCCCTACGCAGCAGAAACCACGCACTCCATATCAGGTACGAGCAGCAGAACCAGCCCTTAAATCCAACACTGTCCCGTAAACACATAAATTACTACCCAACCAATCTGCCCTTCTTCATTTGCAGATCGGTCTAGTATGTCTATTATTCTTAGTCCTGTTCATTAGAAGTTTTATGGGCGTCTTCTTCAGTAAGCAGACTGACTGATGGCACCACAGCAGACGAGATTAGTCAGACAAGTGTGGTCAAGTCCTTCAACAAGCTCCGTGTTCACAGATTGATGGGTCCAACTCAGTGTTTGTCCTCATGCCTCTGTCTGTTTCTCCTTTTCTGCTGTTCAGTTTTTTCTTCTCTTTGCAGAACAACCCAGTTCAGTGGACCCAGGTCAACCTTTAGTTAACGCTATCAGAAGTGACTCAGCTCTAATTGGAGGTAAAAACAGAAATTGTTCAGTTGTTACATTTAAGAAACTCCAAAAGTGTCCCTTTCAAACCTGATCCTACCTAAAACTAGTTCAAGTACTAATCTGTGTAATTTCCAGCAAAACTATTTCTAAAGATTTATTGCTTGAAAAACTTGGGGCAATAATCTTTCCGTGTTCTTTTCAGGGCTGATCGCCATAGTGATCTTTGTCACTGTGTCTGCTTTGGCGGTAATGGCTCGATTCATCTGCAGCCGAAAAGAGACTTATCGAAACCAAGAGGTCAAAGCAGCGCAGCCAGAAGAAGGCCACGAGTTCCCCTTCAGCAGCGGGACCGATTCTCAAAGCGCTCCCCGAGAAAACCAGAAGGAGTATTTCATTTAGCAGGAGGCCCGATCTCTCGCTGACCCGACAGGAGAGAGTGGCGTGACTAACAATGCGCTTCACATGGCACACGGAGCCCGTCAGCTACTGGCGCCGGAGCCAAAAGATCGAGCCCAGGAAATGGAACTGCTCATGTAAATACTGTACAGATGTGTCGGACTCCATCACCTTATAAAAAGTCAGTTTTCTCTTTAGGGTGTAAATCTTAAAAAATGTCCAGTGAATGCTAGAAGGACCGTTGTCCTGTATTTGAGTGCCACTCGCCCCTCAACTGAGAGCTGGAATATTCAGCTGAACACCGTGGACTCAGACCTGAGGAAACGCTTCAAAATATGAGGCAAGACTGTGGTAAGTTTTGCGTAAAGCATTTTTTCTGTGTAAACAATGGAGGTGGTGGCAACTGCTCCGTCTGACACCTCTGACATACAAAAAGTCCTTTATTCAAGGGAAACTGGTGGAATTGAAACCAAACCCATCTTTGTTCCGCTTAACTTTTGGACCTGCTTTATAAGATGCACTTTTTCTACAAGGATGATATAGTGTGTGTCAAATCTGAGCTGGATGTGTCATGAATTCAACTCGACTGGAGGAGTCACGTGTGTGTTTCACATCTAAAAACTGAGCCAAAAAATTCAACACCTGCTGTGTATACGAATACAAATTTAAAGTTGCTTTAAAAACAAAAGCCCTTTGTCTTGTTATTGTGTGTTTTCTTTATAAATATAAAAAAACAACTTTACAATGAGACAAAAAAATGGGTTTTTTTGTATAGCTTTTGTTTTCTGTCTGTGCCACCTGCCGAGATCAGCAGACGCCAGAACTCTGAAAGTCATCCACGGTGGCGACAGAGCACAGGTGGCTTCCTTTCTTCCTGACAGGCAAACATTGGCAGAGATAAACCGAGCAGAAAGTAGAGAAGAAGCTGACAATGAGATATTAGTGCTGCGATGAAGCCAGCTATGCAAACATTGGTGGATATTACGTCAGTGCTTTTCCATCTCAGTGCGGTTTCACGCCGTATGATTTCACCTTTGCAGCTAAGTTGTTTGCTTGTCTCATGCGACTTTTTTTTTTTTCTTTTGCTCTTTAGCACCAAATGAACCCACGCAATAGCAATATACAGTTCGTGAAAGCAATTACATCTGCTCTTTTAAGCTCGTGCTCTCTGGTAGCTCTTTCTTTGAAACATCCTTTGGTGCTAATAAAAGGATTTACCCACTGAATGCTGCCGTGCATGAACAAAGTAGCAAAGCCATGACAGATCTAAACTTTATAAAAGGAAAGAACTTGGGAGACGAGGTTTGTTTGAAAGAAATTCACAGCGCATGCCATCACCGTTGTAGAGTGACAGGTCTGCACGATCCAAAATTAGCCCAGGTGTGTCAGCAGCCATTCAACCTATAACTTTAACAGTTTACAAATGTTTAACATTTGTGAGAACAATCAAAAAAGGTTTCGGGTTAGAGTAAGTTCAAAGATAAAATGAAGTGAGTTCCTTCCTTGACCACAGTCTCACACAATGTCTCACGCAGCCAAGTAGCGTCACTGAGGGATGAAAACACACTCAGCATTTACAGAAGGGTTGGAGTTAGATGATAGATGAACAAACTATATGTATTTGGCAAAGCCAAGACAAAATGTCAGCAGATGGGGATGTGCAACAGTAAGTAACATTAGTAACCAGTAAATCAAATGCAGTTCAGCTTCCTTCTAACACACAAACCTGTCAGACTACACACTTTACCCCTGCGGCACAAATGAAGACAAGACAGTCACAAAGCTGGTGCCTCCCCCATCCCAGAGTCTGACTGGTACTTCAGGGAGCCTGGGACTGAACACCAGAGAACTGTGTTCACGAGAGCAGAGGTGTTGCCTCTACCCTTGTTAAAATAGTATAAAGCCCGTCCTGTAATTGCTCCATGCTGTTACAGTGGGTTCAGTTGTTCAGGCAGCTCAGACATCTGTGAGGAATCAGCTTAGTCTCTGATGGTTAAATGGATTCAAGTGTAATAAATTCCCTCCTGGGTCCAACCGAGGACATGAGATGAAATGAGCTATAAAAAGTCTCCTTTTAACTGGCGCCTGACTACGTCCTCCTGAGCTCACTGGTGTTTAACTTCCTGCAGAGCGTCTCAGTCAGGTCGTAGGTTTTTATCTGCATCGATGGGACCCAGTGTGACTGACAGAGCTACGGCTGTTATCAGTCAGGGTGTTCTTACCGCTCAGACCAACTTGCACCTGCAGCCATTATTTATCAGAACCTTTATTAGAAAGTTTGAACTTAGAACTAACCAACTGTTTAGTTAAGTCAAAGGAATTAACACCATGAAGAAGACCTGTTATATTTCTGCTAAATGTCTACATTTTATCTACAGTAGTAGTTCAGTAGATGTACTTTGTAATTTCTTACTACCATGAACCGACCTATATGGTTTACTTGCCCTAAAAATAACCTTTTCATGGTCTGTGTGGAAATTTTAATTGTGGGGACAAAGCCGAGTTTAGAGGCAGCTGAGGCCTTTTGTCTCCCTGCTAAATGAAGCTGAAACACAGCAACACTTTCCCTCTGTAGAGCAAATTAAATTACCATAAATTAACATCACGGATTGGCGTTCCAGCTTAACTTTTAAGGGCTCTATTTATGCACAACATGAGATTATTGATGGGTATTAATATTCAGTGAAGATAAACATAGCTGACTTAAATGACTGAATGATTGAAACATCTCACAGATTAAAATAGCTTTTTTGTTGCTTTTTTCTTCTTCCACTTGCAAAACTTTGAGGTTGTAGACTGATTTAGAAATGCATCTTATTCTAATCTGGAACTGTCCTAAAACTTTTCTAATAAGAAGAAGGAAAAAAAACACCATAGTCAAACCACTGGAAAATCTCAGGAAACCAGAAAATGTGACCCAATCAATTTAAAATGTGTTGAAGCCGACTGACAAGCCAAAAGATTCAAATACCCACCACAACAAAACTGAAGCACATACTCGTCTAACAACCCCGTGGACATGGATTCAGTCCTCGTAGTGGGTCAGTGAATCTTGAAGGCCAAGGTCTACGCGAAACACTTCGAGGTTCAGAGCTTACGTCCCTCAGTGACTGGAGCTCAGGTGTATTTACTGAAGGACAGTTTAGAATATAACATCCAACCGCTGCATTCCTTGAGATATTTAGCTGACAGTGCGTGTTTGACGGTAACATCACGCTCACCAGAGGTGCCGGAGAACAAAGAACATCTTAAATGCCTGGTGGTTAGTCAGCATTTAGCATATTCACCTGGCAACGACAGCGGTGGTGGGTTGTGACTATAGCACAGGTTCATTTTCAATTTCCTCTTGCTTTAAACGGCACAAGCATGTTTACGTCGCCGCGCCTCTCATCCCCATCTGCTCTGCGCTTATCATGCACAGGAGCAACTCTCCCTGTGGACCTTTTCAGATGATGTACTGTGATGTGTTTGGATGATCTCCAGGTATTTTAGCCAGTGGGAGTAATTCAAGCATGCAACTAAAATTCTGCAACTAAATAAAAAGCCAAAAGTCCTGTGACAAAAATGTGTGTTTGTAAAGTCTGGATAGAAAATAAAACATACTACATTAACTTTCTCTGGTTGTGAGTCTTGTGCTGCTCATAACCCATCTACAGATTAAACGCTGTCTCCTTGACATGGAGAGAAGCTTTGGATTAGTTCTTTGAAGCTGGAGGAGGGGACCTCTGTGTATTCGCTCAATGTCGTTACTTGCTTTGGTTCATTAGGTGCAGTCTTTTTTTTTTTTTGACCACTTGAACAGGACTTTCCTGAGGGTTTGTCTATAATCCCTGGGAGCCTGCTGTCATCTGTGAATAATCATTGTGTCAGCGTCACTACATGCCTACATAGTATAATATTACCCAAACATCATTAGGTCTCAGCTCTAACATGTGGGCTTAGGCACTGGAATGATAATTGAATTTAACAGGCTGCTCACAAGGCCGGTGTCAAGCGTTATGAATAAACTGGGTCTCACCTGAATCTAGAGGGTTGATTAATGCCTCTCTGCTCGCATGAAACCACAGCAATCAGTGTTAAGAGAAGAGGCAAGAGGTCTGAAACTCTCCGCTGTTTCCTGATGCGTCTGGAGGTGGGGAGGATAATTACTGCTCCGTCATTAGCGATGAGGAGTCAACGCTAACCCACCTGGTTATTAACAGGAAGACAGGCCTCTGTTGTCAGTTTGGATGCATCATAATTCTTCTGGAAAGTGGATCTTTAATAGCGATTAGTGGCTTTAGTGGCGGCCAAAAGAATACATTTTGGTAGAATACTGAGCCATTTATGAAAATGTATGTACATAGTAGGAATGAATGGGCTTAGATCTGACAGTGAAAGAAGTAGAGAAGTATTTTTACAATGATGACAAAAGTTCTTTCAATGTTTGAAAACTCTGCAGATGAAATCACGTTTGAAAAATGTAATTGTACAGAGATGTACAGTGTATCGATTGCCTATACAGTCTTATTTCTATGATAATTTAAGGTACTTCCATCTCTCAACACTCAGCACAAATACTCAAACATCAATTTCAATGTGAAACATTTGCCCAGCAGCTCAAATAATTACTCTCAAACTGGATCTAGAATAACAATGTGGCTTCACTGTTGGGGAAACTGCTGTCTGCCTGCCCGCTCCTCACAGTTTTCTCAATATACATGGAATCTCAGATCCCATCCACGTGTCCCTCGTATGACTGCAGCGTAGTGCACAATTTCAAGACTTCAAGACTTCCAGTACCGGCTGAAGAGAGCAGAGGCCTGGAGACCTGTCGTTGTCCTGGTCATTGTCCATTGACCCAGCCCTGAATAGGTCACCGGTCCGTCACAGGTCCAGCAAACACACTCAGACCTACATTATGAGCGTTTTGGAGTCAACCTACAGTTAACCTTCAGTAAGTGTGTATCTTTGGATGGCAGGAAGAAGGCGAAGTATCCTGAGAGGACACACGAACAACACGCAACCTCCACAGAGGCCAAACCCAGGATCCCAGTCCAGGTTGTGTAGGCGACCTAGCCATCAGCGATTCTAGATATAATAAGTGATGAACACGTCACTCGCTGACTCTATCACTTATCACTACCAAGCCACCTGCGGACCACGATATATAATACAGTAATTTCCTTTAAACCTTTCTCAATAGCACCTTGTTCCTTATCGCCCTGGCAGACTTGTGTGAGAAAGAAGGTGAGATGCTAAGGTTAGAAACAGTGGTTGATTTTTGTCACAACCATACCTACGATCTATAGACTATTAATTAGGACCGGAGCAACATCTCGTCCCTGCCTGGTCAATGCCGAACCCTTCAGTGATCCGATAAGAGCCCAAACATAGATCACCGGGCTTTGCTGCACCACTGATTACATCTTCAGCAGCATTATGCAGAAGGAGCTCCATAAATAATAACGATCAGGTGGACACAATGTCTCTAACCAGCTCATGTATTATTGATATTCTGTGCGCAAACCGTCGGAGTTCATCCCTCAGACAGTTCACTGCTTCTCTTCATCTCTCAGCATGTCAGCAGGACCTCGGCCTCACCTCTAAAACCCACAGGTCCATTGACGGATTGGAAGTGTTACATCGCGCCAACACAGCACACGTGTGTCTCAGATGTTTGTGAGCTTGTGATGGGCACAAGGTCAAAAGGCAAACTCTGACATGTGTTTGGAAATTGATCTCGAGTCTAAACGTTGTTAGCAGCTGTTTATCACGAACCTTTAGCGTGCAAGGACACATTTCGTTGACAAGGAGTGAACAACATCCTTGTAGCCCTCAACAACACATTTGTTTTGTCAGTAAGAGGAAACTCAAAGTACTTAGTGCTGTAACAAATGGGGGTGATAGTGCAATCACGTGTTCACCTGCTGCATGTGTGACACTAAGTTTCCACTGAACCTTTTACAAGAATCTAGATGCTACGTAACATGGAATCTGGAAACATCCAGAATGATCAAAATCACGTCAGATTATGAAATACAAACTCCTTTCACGTTAGTTATCGGGGCCATCCGACACGCACTGCTACGGTTTATCTGCACCCTGTCCTGTCGCTGTAGTTCCGGCCTTGTTGTTAAGTGGTTTGTGGCTCTTAGCTCCTGTTTTCGGGGTTTTAACCTGAGCGGCCACAGTTCAGTGCTTCCTCAATGCTTCCGTGGCTTTAAGGACAGCTTCAATCATGACACATCAGAGGAAATGTTGGGGGTATAGGAAGTTCACAGGGGGTAAAGTTTGAGGGTGAACAGAGACGTTTTTGGACCAGACTGTTTGAAAGGCAAACCTCGATTCAAATCTAAATGCATGTATGTGCTTACACCCTACTGTTCATCCATGTAACTGTTGTAATGCATCGGTAATAAGGTTGATGGCCCAAGGTCAGAGCACCGGGGTCAGGGAACCAGGACTGACACGCATTCATTCCCACGGCTTAGACTTCCAAGAAAGAAAGTGATACATTTCAGAAAAACGAGTATTCCAAGAGTCCTTTTCTGTGACTACATGGCTGGTACTGTACGCGAAGCCGCAGACACAAAGCAAGGGTACGAGTACGTCCGTCAAGTTAAAACGGTACAGGAACAAAGTGAATGCTCCATTTATAGGACTCACAAACATACTACAACTCTCTAATTGGCACGACTGCTCTGACAAGTGCCGTCTACTGATAAGAGAATTTCTAAACCTGACAATCCCTTTTCATCCACATCTTATTGTTGTGCTTATTAAAGGCTTATGGCATTGATGCAGTTCACCCATGACTGATTCTGCTCGGCGCGTCTTTTCATTTACAACTAATCATTCAGCCTCATTCCACCTCAAAATCCAAATTGATCGTTGTTTGCGCTGCTCTGTCTAGCCCCAACTAAATAATCAGCCGTTGAGCCTCAGTTGGCCTGAAAAGACGTTCAGAATACCACGGGAGATCTCCCGGCATTCACTTTGAACTCGCAGGGAAAGTTGTTTGTGCTTCGAGCTTCTTGCTCAGCCGTGGTTCAGGCGATCTCGCGTACCTCCGACTCTAACATCTCCCTCTGCGGCCGCGGCCTTGCGGCAGTTTAGAGTTGTTGTTTGCAGCTGCAGTCTCGGGGGTTTTAACCTGAGTTGGCAGAGTCCAGCGGTCCGCCGGGCTTTGACAGCTCTATAGACGGCTTGATGGCAGCAGAGGGAGAGGATGTGGGCAGCTTCTAGACGTTGTTGTGCAAAGGGAGGCTCAAGAGGCCAGTATGGCTGACACACCTTCCTCCATTCCTAAACACATCATCCGCCTGACAGCAGTACTGAAAACATAGTTGCTCCAGTGCTATCTGTGATGATATGGACAAAAAATACTTCATAGTTGTCTTGTGGTTATAGCACATTAGATCTGCAAACACCTCACACTTAAACTCTTCACCTCATCGAACGGGCTGTTGTCAAATTTCTTTAGGTGATTTGTAAGAAATAAACTAATGAAGTATAATAATTGTGACTAACTGGGCTCTGATTTGATTCGACTGGCCAGGAGATAATTGCTCAGAGTAGACGTCACAAGTTTGACGTGTGAAAGTCAAATGAACAAACTGTTACATGAAGCTAATGACCACAAAAAGGCAGCTGTGCAACTCCCAAACATGCACATCACAATGGAGCAACGCTTACGTAAAGACGTCATGACACACGAGGGAACATGCTGATGAAATAAAACAAATACACTTAAAAAAAATTAAATAAAATAAGCCTCATGACAACTGCAGACACGTCCTGCTCGTGGCTAAAGCTCAACATCTGCTTCTTGGATATCGACATCCTGTGATTATAGACACGCATCTACACGCTGTCTCCAAGGCAGCAAGAACAGAAAAGTGTTATTACTGCAAATGCATGTAAGCACATTAGAGGATCACACTGACTTGAACCTACACCACATTATGTTGCACTTTTGTGATGAGGATGAACTTAAACCTGATATGAGCGACACACTCGTGACAGTGTGGTTAGCAGCACTTACAACAGGAACTGTACAAGCCAGGGCTTCCCCGGGGAAATAAGGCCTGTCAAGTCTGATATTAAATCCACATTTGAGGCTGATGTTTAACCACTTTGCTGGTTAAACATTTGGGATTTCACGTTAACAGCACAGTGGGAGAGTGCAAGTGATGACTGTGTGTTGAGGTAACAGCAGAGATGAACAGAGGCCTGAACCAGAGGCAAGTGCACCAAATGCGTTTTAGTTACAACACATGAAAGGCTGTTTGATGCTGGTGTGTGAATGAAACTCATCAATTAAATCAGTTCACTTAGGATCCAACTATAACTGAATCACAAACACACTTTTGTGGAAAATCTAACGCTTATCCGACTCTAGACTCTGAACGTGGTTCACAATTGTGTTAGGACAAAAGATAAAATAAGAGGCCTGTATAATCAAAAGTCACTATATATAAACACTGGGGCCAATTAATACAAATAATGTGATAATTTGAATAAATTAACTGAAAAGGCTGTGCTTGCAGATTGGTTGTGTTCCCTGGGACTGTTTGACCCAGTGCCACTCTGGCTTTACGATGTAGAAAGACAAGGTGCTTTAACTAGTTCAAACCTGAAATATCATCACCTGAAGCGCTTACCGTTGTTATAGTAACATTCTCATATTCTAGAAGTGAGGATTATGAGCAACTGCTTTTTCCATTGATTCATCTTCTCAGGAATATCTGGAAAGTGACCACAGAACTCTGACGCTGTTCGTTTTTGGACTGTATCAACTTCCTGTGAGTTGGAAGTCGTTTAATTTCCGCTGTCTGTGTTGATCATTTGCAGTTTTAATAATAACTCCCTGCCGGAAACTGACAGAGTTTTAGATCATTAGCGCATTACGCATCATATCTCCCATCACCCGCGAATAACTGCAAGCGGTGCATTGTTTTCCAAATGGTTTTCCAAAGAATCCTGCAGTAATTTGTCTGTAGGCGAATGGGACAGTTGCAGCGTGCAGACATAGTTTTGCAAAGAGAAAACATTAAAAACAAAACATCACAAGGTAATATGAGATTATTTTCATGTCCAAATTTGCTGACATAGTCATCTACAGTGTCAATGTGCATCTGTCAGTGCAGGACTGTGATGCAGTAAAGATTCAGTCCCAGTGCAGAGGTGAAATAGAAGATGCTGCACAGTGAGCTGCATTGAAACCCTGCAGAACGCTAGTAAAGGAATTTCCTTAGTGCGACGTTGTTGTGCCAAAAGATGCCAGTAAGGTCTAAGACTTTCCACTGTGAGTGTTTCAGCAGGTCACGACCACTCTTATAACCCATCTATATCAAATGTGCCAGTTAAATCAAAGGTGTCTTTTGTTTCTTTTTCTCATTGTATCTCGCTGATGATTAAAATATAATCCACACCCTCATTCTCAGACTGGTTCGATTCCTCTCTGCCTCCTCATTTTTATTCTTCCCTTGTCTATGTTGTCTTCCCTACCACCTACTCCTCTTCTTTATGAAGCTGAAAAATGGAGATACGTGGAAAGAAACACCACATTTCATACAGTTAGTGATGCAAGTGTTACTAATGGTTTTTCAATACCCTTCGAATAAGCTTAATGTGTAAGCCCCTGAATTATGTGACTGTAATTTTGCCAATTGTAAAGCAATAAAAAACTAAGGCCTTAGCTGTTCAAAGATCCCTCCCACTCTGTCTTACCCACCCACTCACAATAAGAAGAAAAAACATCCAATTGTTCCACAATACAATCACATTCTGTCCTAATTATGTAAATGCATGTAAATTATTCAGTTGCATTTGCTACATATTCATATTCACGCACTTGATGCGCAGTGGAGCAAATAAAAGACTCTTATTTTGAGTTGAACGATGTGGCCATTGGTTAAATTATTTGCAGAGCTGTCAAATGATCCAACATTAAAGCTTAGAGCATTCACCTCACACTGTCACCCTCCCAAAGGAAACGTCAGCTGGTGCCGTCAAAGCTCCAGGCCTGTGATCCCTCACAGCTAAACAGACAACTGCTCATTTGTTCTGTATGTGTTGTTTTAGGATGACTAGCTGCAAAACCTCCATTAGCTGCATTTAGCATTAGCATCATGATGAGAATTGGGGAAGCCTGCAAGAGATAAGTAAAGCGTAAGCGTCATCATTTTCTGTCCTCACACAGCAAACAACTGAATCGAAGGCATCCCACGGCGGTCGCCACACTGGATCACTGTCTGCACGTTTAACTGGCCCAGGTTTTTATGCTGCACGAAGAAACTCTGCCCAGTTGTGGCCTGAAGCCACTGCCGCTCAATATTTAGTGAGCGTAGTAGTCAACGCTGTCATCATAAACATCAGAGCCCTTTGCCAGCCTTTAAGGATTCTGCTTCAGACTCAGAAGAGGTGAGAGACTCAAATCACAAAGTAGAGGAAATCTGCAAAATTAAATTTAGGCAAAGCGCCTTGAGGCAACGGATCATGCGTGACTCCCTTCCTTCGTCTTGGGGTTTCGAGAGGAAAGGAACCAGAGATGAAACCACAGCATGCAGCCATGTTACAGGAAAGACACGTTGCCCTTATTTCTTTCACCAGGGATCACGAAAAGATTAAGGTCATCGTGCAATAGTTAAAGAAAAGAAGGATGCATCAGCTGGAGCGACCGGCGCTGCATTGATCAACTATTATTGGTCGCATGACTCATTTGGAGCTGAAGTTGCTGTGGGCGAGATGTCGTGCTGTTGACAAATGCCTGTGTGAGCTCATTAAGGGGCGAGTCTGGAGAGCGGCTTGAGGTCTTTACTGCACAAACAGCAGTATTCAGTGTATCCGCACACGCTGCACACAAGCAGTACAGTACACGAAGTGGAGCAACATTTGTTCTGATTTCGGGTTCTTAAGGGGACATCACGGTGATCCACTCTCCAGCTTCCAGGACTTAGTAACTTCGTAGCCTTCTGCAGGCCTCTGTGGCCTGTCAGCTGTCTCGTTCTCTGCGTATAGACATGTTTGCCTGTCTTTAATTTAGGCTTCCTGCCTTTGTTCCAAGTTGTTCAGTAATTACCTGTGACTGCAGACTGATGAACTCAGTGAATTACCCCAACTCAACGGTGCTGTCTGTCCACTCTGGCAGCAGAACTGCAGAAGTAATCTTCCCGCAGGCTTCCTGACAGACCAGTCCATCACAGCAAAACAAAAGCTTTACTATGCCCTCACTATGAACCTGTTATCAGACCATGGAGCCTGTGTGGCATCATCTCTCATGTCCAGCAAAGTCTGAGTCACCTTCAATTGTCCTTTATCGCTTCTCCTGAAAAGACCCATGTGCCATCTTCTTTACAAAGTGCTCGCTTTTCTGTCCCTGAGATATTTTTGTCAAATAAAAACATGTCGCCACTGCTATCTGTGTTTGTGCTGCAGATGATAACTAAAAGGCCACATCATTTATTATTTATTTTCCGAGGTCATCTTATGAATCATCTAAAGGTAAACATGAATGTTATTCATTTTCTGGCATCTTTGAAATCTTCAGATCATGACAATTACACATCATACTACTAGAAAATCTAAATACCCACAACCCAGGGTCATATCTTGCACTATGTGCTCTCAGCTTTAACCGTGCTGGGAAGGGTTAATGGAAAAGATTGTTCTGTGTGTACAGAGAGAGGAAAATAAAAACAGAGGGTTGGCAGTGAGGACAGTGGGGATGGGTCCCTGCAGTCTGGTCTGGCTGAGACTTAAGATGAAACTGGGACTTGGGGAGAAACCTGAGTGTGCAGTGGTAACGAAAATGCTGATTAGAAGCCTCGGGCTGAGCAGAGGATGTGAGCAAATCCTCACAGTGAGAGTTTAGTCGGCGGAGAGAATAGATGGTGGATTCAGGCCAGGAGTTGCAGGTTCGTGCATTAAGGAACAGGACTGGAGAAGAGCTGTTGAGGCTGTCGCATCGGACCCGTGCGCGCCTCCTAATCTACATGGTTTGATGATACTCAACACAGAGAACCAAACTTTTTCAGTACTGCACAACATGTGTTCATACAAACACAGTATGATCCTTCTGTCATGTCAGTGCACGAAAATAGATCTTACAAAAATCCTCCTCAAAGTCTGTAGAAGTGAGTAGAACATCCCTGAGGGCTTTCAGTTATCATGCTGTTAACGAGACACCGTTCTAAAGATTTTCAGGATAACCCAGTAAAAATATACAAGAGTAGTTTACTGTATTTAGCTTTCTAACTTATTTTGAAAGTGCTACTTTTTTAATAAAGCCACAATAATACAATCATCACTTTCATCACAAAAGTTAATATACATCCTGATGACTGAAATGAGGGCCTGAAGGCAAACATCTGAAGAGATATTATACTTACTATTCATAGTGATAAAAATGATAAAACTCTGAATAATATCAATGATTTTCATAAATAGTGCTTGAGGCTTATTCAAGCTGAGAGTTGTTACATAATTCTTATGTTTCAAAGAATGCCCTTTGCTGGTACGTGTGCATTTCTGGTCCTGTCCGTAAACGTAGTCCTCTACGGTTTCTCGTCCTCGTCACCTCAACAGCAGCTGCACAGTGAATGAAGTTAACGCGGCGCATCACGAAGCTTGCAGACGTTCCCATTAGCCATGAGGCTCGTTGAAACGACACGCAGCACCTGGGTGTTGGCCAGTGGACAAACTTTATATGACGGGTAAAACCGAGGTCACTGTGTTCAGCCATGCACACGGTGTCGATTTGGGGGAAGGTCACTACGCACGAGTGCAATTAAACACAGGTTGCTGTTGGTTTGCAGTGTCAGGGTTAAAATGGCTGCATCCTGTGAATTACTCAAAGAGACGGGTGGAAACAGAAACGGCAGCAGGACGGGTTTTATTACAGCGTGTGCTGTCAGAGCTAAACGCAAAGTGTACTTTAACTGTGTATGTTTATATATGTGCACACATACATCTTAAAAGACACACACCCCTGTCAGAGCTATTGATGTGGCTTTTCTATCAAATTCCTCTAAGAATAATGACGTCCACAGACACCCAAACTCCAGCTCATCTCCTCCTTCATACGCGGTTCATCCGTCTTCCCTGCAGAAGATTTCAGGATGATTTCCTCCACGCGGTGTAATAATGTCAGCGAGGAGGAGAGAGACGAGCTGCCTCTCGTGTTTGTTACGTGCTCCTTTACGCTTCATCTCTAGAAGCAAAGCGCAGTTTCAACGAGGAGCTGATGAATCACACAATACACTGAATACTGTGATAGTTCACACTGTATATGTGACATGCAGACACTGTGCATTTGTCTTTATTTTCCGTCCTTGTTTGTTTGCATGTTGTTGCCTTTTATTCTACACAGTAGATTCTGTTTGTCTTGTTTGTGCTGCTGGTGAAGCTCTGGGATGTTTTATTTTAGTTTTATCTTATCTTATCTTAATTATACACAATGTTACATTTTAAAGGTTACGGTCTATTCGAACCGGTGGCTCAAATCTCTCCCAAGGTTGACGCAAATTATTATTCCACGAGATATCTATAAAAAACGATGTGGAACAGACCAATGGAAAACCTACGTAACGTTCATAAATCAACACAACATCCTATCTGAGAGGGACGTACGGATACTGACACCCAAACAGACTCATTAAACACGTTTTCTTCTTGCAGCTTGAATCCTCTTAGTCTCTAATTTTGCATTTATGCTTCCCTAAACTTGGACCAGTCTCCCTGCTGTTGCTACTGAGAAGTAATTACCTTGAAGCTGCCACCGCACTTCACAGTAATAAGACCAAAGAATAGTGATTGTGAAATGTACCTCTCACAGAGACAGAGTATGGAAATTAAAATCACAAGCATGTTTTTCTATTTGACGAATTGAAAAGGTTCTGAGTGTTGCAGAGGTTTTAAGTGGCTGCTGAGAACAAAATGATCAATATGATTTAGGAAGAAATGCTTTGTCTAAATCAATACTGTATTTGAAACAAGAGATTATTATATAAGATAGAACCCACATGATTAAAATACAACTCACTAGGAGATGAATTCTACCTTATTGTACGTATCCAAGGGTTTTGTAGAGTAAGTAACTTAAAGGGGTAATAATTCACGCGGTGTAATGAGCCAGAACAGTGGGTTAGGAAGACACTTCTTGGCAAGGAGCTGCTCTACACCACCAGGTGGCTGTGGTCTTTCCCAACCGGTTGTTGTCGGGGTTCTTCTACTTCATTCTCTTACTAACAGGTGGCTGCTGGGGTCGCTGCCCTTTTCCTCCCACCAGCGGCGTTGGACTCGCCAGCGAGCGTCTGCTGGCAGCTTTTGACCCACGCAGCAGTGTGGACGACGCTCTCCGGCTCAGCTGATTGACGGGTCTAGGGGGCATTTGAGCAACTCACGTAATTATGATTAATGCCGCCGTGTTTGCTGGATCACAACCTGCAGATGCGTGAAATTAACTTTAATTAGTCACTTTTGTAGAAGTACAGTTGTTGTTGTTTTGTGTTTCAAAATCGTTTGGGGCCTGCATTTAACTGGGCTTTGTAAATTATCTTTGAATCATTCTTTGGTTCATTATAAATAATACACGATATTCATGTCTTTTAAGTTTTATGTTTCAACATTTTGTATTCAACATGAATACAAAGAGTCATTTTCTGCTTGGTCACATCATTTTCTGTGGGACAAAGGTGATGAGCGACGGCCACAAATCCTTCCCACTGTTTTACTAAATGGAACAGCTCAAACTGACTGATCCCTGTGTGAACTGGCTAAGTCCTACAGATGTGAACACGATAAATAATCTGTTAGAGCTGCATTAAAATGCGCCACTTGCTCGTTTGCCCTAAAGTTGCATCTATCACGCTTAATGGAGTCGTAAGATCTCATCCAATATTCATGAAGCCTTCTCACATTCAGACAACGTCATTCAAAATATGCTGAGCAACTTCCTGACGGTGCACGTACTGGTTGCTGCTCTTTTTGGGTGACCAACGCAACTCATCGTGGATTTGTTTAAGGTCAGTGGTTGACAGCCACATTAAAGTGAATTATCCTGTGTCCTAGAGCTGCATGCCTAATCCAGGAGCCCTTTATTAATGTATTGCAGTTAAAATTAGTTCTTTTCCCTCACACATACATAAACGTTTACACCTTCCGTCACTCCCACTGTATAAAATGATGTGTTGGATTCTGAATTCTTGGTTCTGAGTCGTCTGTCGTGTGTGTGGACCGACAGGTTGCTGATGCAGCGCGACAGGCTCTGGCTCCTGACTGGCCACTAAGTAACCTGTACTGGTTTTATCTCCTCGTGTCTGCATTGTTCATGTACTGTACATATGAATGCAGCATTATAAGCAGAGACGATCCCATCAGGAGCTAAACGCAGACATTACATTGTAAATATAATATATGTATATGTTTTTTTTTAGCTGCCTTTATTCCTTATTTAAACAAAATAGCTAAGCCAAGAAATAAATCCAGTTTAGGTGCATGTTAAAGTCAGGGATAAAATTGATTTTCTGTCTCACTTGCTACTATAGAAACAGTTACTATAAAGACAACCTATTCATTATTTCCCACAAGGGTTTGAGTCGCTCTACAAACTCTTAACTTGACCATAATGACACATTTCAGGCTCGAGAATTCATGTTCTGCCCTCTTTGAGATTATATAAACACACTGCAGGTGCATTGTGGGACGATGTTAGTATAGGTTTATATTGCGTTTGATGTGCTTGAAACCGGTTCGTTGGCACAGAAGACTAGTAAGAAGTAATTTACACAGATCAAGAACACTTGGAATAAATGCTTAAAGGCAATGGTGTGAATCATTAGTGAAGCTAATCTCTGGATTTATGGGCAGTTTCTGAGGACGGATGCTTCCTCCTACAGGACTATTACTGTGTTACGTCAGGTGGAGTTAGTTTTAGCTACAGGCTGCTGTAATTAAACTAAGTCTAATGTTGATGTCTTGATGGACAGAGGGTGGGTAACGGTTTGTATACATGTTGCAGAAAGAGCCATTTTTGACAGTACATGCAGAACGTTACTTCCCACTGCACACACACGTTCTCAGTCTCAGTTTCGTGTCATGGGAATGATGGGAGCCGCATGTCAGCCCTCACGTCATCACAGTCAACGTTGTTTAAGGGAGGACGTCTGATGGAATACGTCCCTATCGCACATCGTCCCTCAAAAATAAAACTACACACTTATAATACTTTTACAGAACGTCTCAGCAGTTTTTTTATCCTATGCAAAGGTACAAAAGGGCAATGTATGTCCAAGGATGTGCTGTCAGTCTGGACTTAACAAACAAAAAGAAAACGGGCAAAGACATAAACGTTCACATCAACCTCGTCCCTGCGATTCAGCTGCACGTGAATTATCGTTGTGTCCACTTGTCCTCAGTACATCCGTGTGAGTCAGCACATCATCACACAAGATTAGAAATGACCATTTGAAACACAGTGTTCCAGCGCAGGCACACAGTTTAATCACAAGAAGACTTTCATGAGCATGACAACACGAGAGTAAAGAAAACAAATGTCTAAACAGATGGACTGGACATTAGGGAGAGTTTATTATCACGATTGCTCAACAGATCCTTTGACTTGTCTACATATATTTGTTTTGACTTGTGACTATTTCATAGTTGATTAAGCCTTAACTCAGATGAATATGCTGCAAGGCCCAATCAAAGAGGACCTGGGTAGAACAACAGCAGCAGCAGCAAGATTAAGTGTGATTACAATCTGGATTTTTACTACTTACTCAACCCAACGTTGTCTTTCGTTTACTAAGTACTGCCTAATACTGACAAAGTACCAGAATTTCATTTGGAAAGAAATATTCCTCTCTGTTAGACCAAGTTTGTGATGTTACGACAAAGAACTAGTGGAATTAGTCATGAAAGGACAAAGAAAAAAGAAAGAAATCATGAAACTTTTCAGAATAAACTTTAAATACACGTCGAGATTGTATTGTAATGTGCTTGATCAACGGAGTTATTTCTGTGGCGTGAGCAAATGTAACCAACCCATGTGTGCGTCTCCCTCATCGGTGAGAGTTATGTGGATCTTTTGCTCCATAATTGATATTTTCAATAGCCATATATTAAAAGATGAAGCTACAATTATGTGAATTGGGTCTCTCTACTGTTTTAACTGCCTTTACTTTGGGACATCAGCAAGTCAGAAAACCTGGCTGGTGAAAAAAAAAAAAAAGAAGATCCAGCCCCGACTCCTGGGGAGTCTCATGAAATCGAGCACACACATACACTCACACTTTCACATCCACAAAGGAGTTTGGGATTCCTCCTAGGGAGTAATTAGAGAGTGGTGTGATCCATGTGGGAGCTCCATTATCACTCCCCGTCACACACCCACTCGGCAGCAGTAACACTCGAGTGAGTCACCAAAACACTTTAAGGGGAGGTTACAGGCATGAGATCTCAACAGGATAGCTCAGGATAAAAGGTCAGCTCAGACTCCAAGACAGACCTATTTTTCCAAGTCTCCAAAAAAAAAGGTCAAACTTTCACTCCACCTCCTCAGCAACACAGAGCTAAAGAAAGGAACCAAGGGAGGAAAAACTTTTATAAGTATAATGACACAAATCTCTGACCATGCTGAGCAATGTGGATGCTTACGTAGCCTCTTCCAGCCTGTTTCACGAAGAGGAGAGAATGATCATACTTAAAATGATAAATACAAAATGTAAAAACAGTTCTTTTCCTCCTCAGTTATTTCTAGTGAATGTCAATGGAAGCGTCATGAAGCAGAAGCTGCAGGACAGTGACATGAAGACACTGATCTCAGTATTCATACTATTAAACACTACAGTGAAGACACAGCATCATCGTTCTGGCTTCACCCTGAGCTTAAACATTATAGAAATGCTAATGGACACACATCACTAAGTCTGTCTGTGGTCACCGATACTGTAAATGCCCTTCAGCTTAAGCATGTTAACAACATGGATTTAACATGTCAGCACTGCTCTTTCGTGTTACGGCGCATTATTCTAATGAGGACCCAGCGAGCCAGAAAGA
This sequence comes from Macropodus opercularis, assembly GCA_030770545.1. NCBI lineage: Eukaryota > Metazoa > Chordata > Actinopteri > Anabantiformes > Osphronemidae > Macropodus > Macropodus opercularis. The sequence goes on from CM061092.1 coordinate 9,035,321, forward strand.
CGACAGATTGACAGGTTTTCATTCACTTGTTTTGTTAGCGGGTTTGTAATTAATCCTTCAGAGACCACTGCCAACTATCCTCATGAACATGAATATAGGACTGAATGCAGATACAACTTGCTCTGTTCTGCAGCTTCCCATTCCACAGCAGGCTCGTGTACATGCGAGAATGAGGTTGCACTTGTGATTAAATATTTGCAGCAACAAAAATGTATTGAAATAGTTAAAGATGTACAGACCATCCCATAAGGGAGCTCAGACATAGAAAGCTAGAGCTCAGGGTAACTTCACTTTTGCAGTGGAAACTATTTTAACTGTGGTAACATTTTGCCTGATTGTAATCAATATTCATTTTCATCATTTATATCATATCATTGAACTACTTCTTCATTTCAAGGTATTTTTTTGGTTATTGTACAGTCCATTATTTTAATACAACCTCCTCATTTCTCATCCAAACTGTGAGACTGTGAATTAGAAAAAGAAAGTCAAAGTCAGTAAACTGAACATACCCATAATTAGAGGTTCTTCTTTTAGATGCAAACCAAATGGGATGCAGGGTAAAACTGCTGTTCTGATACAATACATGCTGATACTGTAGATGTGAGCGGTCAGCAACGTGGAGGAAGACGGGCTGGGAGGTCTTTAGGAGGATTCGCAAGCCATCTGCCTGTCAGAGCGATTTCCTTTGACATGGGATCTCATTCTTTTGGGAAAGTAGACAGACTGATGTGTAGACAGACACACTAGCAGATCAACAGAGGGAAAGACGGGCAGGAAACCAAAAAGACAGCAAGAGTGTGAAAACTGGACATGCATGTGAATGGACAGACAGGAGCCAAAGAGAAAGTGATTCGCAAGCAGACCATCAAATGAGCTCATTCATCAAAAAGACAGTGGAACTCTGGACAGTTTTTTAGATGACGCTGACAACATTCCTACCCGCGTCTTTTGTGCAGATGGCAACAGATTGTGATAAATGGACTCACAGTTTGAAAAGGAAGAAAGAGACGGCTCTTGGTATGTGCTAAACAAACGCTTGAGTAATACTCTGTGTCGATAAACAATGTCTACTCGATTTATGCAGATGAGGGATGAATGAATATTAGGGAATACAGTATGTTGTTTGTTGGTGGGATGGCTGTAGAGGAGAATTTGGCCAATAGTCCTGGTTTTTGCCCCGTCTCAGGAGAAAGCGAGTCTGCTTACAGGGACGAGGCGGAGAGGCCGCCGTCACGGTGCAGCGACAACAATCTGGTCCTCTCCGCCATAAAGAGAGGGAATGGTGCCCATTTACATGAAATGATGATGTTATTAACCCAGTGCTTCGGTTTTAACTGTATGGACACAAAACATCAGTATGTGAGTTAAGCTGACCACCTCACACACACACACAGCTGATAGGAACACATTATGTAGGTTACAACACAAAACTTTTTAAAGCTTTTTTGAAGAATTACAGTAGTGTTATTTGTTTATGCCTCTTGATTTTCCCCACATCTTGAGCGTAATGATGATGTTTACCCGCTGCATGATTAGGGTCTGCTCCCCTCCTCACCTCCACGTTCCACTTCATCATGGCTTTATGCATCCAGTAGGAAGAGGCTAATAAAGACTATAAATCCACTTCTACTTTATCAGTGCATTGGAAACTGGAATCCACGTTTGCGCAGTTATTCTGAAAATGAAACCTATTGTGAGTAAGGCTCTGTAATTGCAAAGTAATACAGTAGCGCGTGATCTATGAGGTAGCTGGCGAACAAGGGAGGCTGAAGAATGAAAGTGCAAAATAATACACAGGACCTTGGGAGAAAATCACTTCTGTCTAATACATTGCTTGGCCATCCCTCATAGCGTAATTACTCCGATCTTTGGTATCCTGGCCTTTCTAGAATTTGACCACGGTTTCTGGAAACATGAATAATGGAAATCCTGAAGGGTGTCCCAGTTACATTTATATATTAGCGGGAATGAATGATTCAACTTTTAATATCTCTTGTTCTAAATAGGCTTTTGGAAATCACTGAAACAGTTAGTAAGAAGTTATTACCATGAGTTCAGCTGCAGAAAGCTGGTCCTCCAACCATGAGGAATCACTATCAGAGTGACACATTACTGTAATTCAACTACGTCTGTTTATGTTTCATTAAACAGCTTTATAATATGCAATTCGAGCCAGTGATGGATGCACGATTACGAAGAGCATCAGTAGTAAAAGAACACCCACATAACGGTGCGATTGTGTGCGTGTGGTCTGTAGTCACCCCAGGAGAACTCACCACACAGTCGAACAGCCTCCCCTCTGACTCTCGCGATCAGCTTTGCATGATGATTACATCCTCCACAGTGATTTATGTAGCGCTCACAGCACACCAGCCTGCTTTTAACCCAGAGGGAATTTTACCAGTCTGATGGGTTGAATGTGTTGACATGCAGGTAGCTCCATAAGAAGGTACATAACATCAGGAACACACAATCTTCACCTTTGTATTATCGGCGCCTCTGTCTTTTGTCAGCAGGGCTCCTTGTAGATGGGCAGCACTACACAGGATATGAGCGAAACCACTATTAGCACATCCCAACATGGATGGTGAACCCAACAAAACCAACTTGAGCAGCACTGAACAGACGAAACCAGCCTCAGGGTGAGTGGACACCTATCATGACCAGTCGGGTTAGTGGAGAGAGAGAGAAAAGGACTAGAACAGAAAACCACAGCGAGCAGAACCCAAAAGATTACAACTGCAGAAGACAAAGAGGGAGAGAAGTATTGGAGACAGACTCAGGTATGCTGTGCAATGGTGGACCCAAACTGGATAAAGGTTATCAACTGACATGTTTGACATGACAGGAAGTGGGACACTGAGAGAACAGATGAGAGCAGACAGGAGTGCAGGGAGGTGCAGCGTAGGGTGAAGGTAGAGATGTGTATGCTTGCTTGGACAGTAAGGAAAGAGGGATGGATATGTACAGGTTGGCGAGGCAAAGAGATAGAGATGGGAAGAATGTACATCAGGTAAGGGTCATCAAAAATAGGGATGGAAATGTATTGACAGGTGCCAGGAGTGTGGTAGTACTTGGAATGAGTTGATGAAAGAGAACGAAGAGTAGAAGAGGTGACTGTTGTGGAGCAGGAAGTAGCAGCAATTAGTAAGAGTGAGGTGAGGAGGCCATTGAAGAGGATGAAGATGTGCTGTAGGTGTGACAGAGTTCAATGTGGAGGTGGGTCTGCATCAGAGGTCGGCCCTGAGCCCCTTCCCGCTTGCTCTGGTCTGACAGGAATCTCAGTGGACTATGATGTTTGCAGATGACACTGATCTGTGGGGCGAGGTCACAGGTAGCAGAAGAAAAGAAAGTGCTGGATTTTAAGTATTTAGGGTCAACGGTCCAGAAAATTGTGGTGTGTTGTGTGATAAAAGAGTATCTGCGAGAATCAAACAGAAGGTTTTCAAGACTGAGACCAGCGATGCTGTACAACTTAGAGACAGTGGCGCTGTAGAAAAGACAGGAGGCAGAGCTGGAGGTACAGTAGCAGAGCTCAAGATGTCGAGGTGTTCTCTGGGAGTGACGAGGAAGGAGTATCAGAGGCACAGCTCATGTTGGATGTTTTAGAGATGAAGAGGCCAGATTGAGGTTTGGACATGTTCAGAGCAAAGATTGTAAATATATCGGTAAACGGACGCTGAGGTTGGAGCTGCCATGGAGGAGGTCTAGAGGAAGACCAAAGAGGAGATGGATTTAGTAAAAGAGGACATGAAGTTAGTTGGTGTAAGAAAAGGTGAGGCAGAGGACAGGGTTAAATGGAGGAAGATGACTCGCTGAAAAGAAGATTACATGTCTTTGTATTTGACATATTTTCAATCTGATTTTGATCTGAAGAAAATAGTACTGATTGTTTAGCCACATGCAGTACAAGAAAGCACCAGACATGCCCGTATGTTAAAAACACAATCACTAATTAATCACAGTGCTCAACAAGGTCATGAACAAAACACCTGTTATATTAAATACTGGACACTGAGATGTAATATGGGGCAAATTAGTGTTGAAAGGTCAGTTTTGATGTCACAGATAAAAATAGGAGGTAAGCAAAACATTGGCAATTTAACTTAACTTCATTATTACCAGCAGTTCTCCAATGTACTATGGATTTTCTTGAGGTGAGGAAAACTTTAGTTTAAAGGATCGTTTAAAGGAACTTTTTAATGAAACAGAGCCTCAAGGGTTTAACCCAGGTCAGCTGGAGATGGTTGTGATTTCATCAACACGTCGAGTAAAGCTGCACAGTACGTATAGACGAGTTATTAGAGTTAAAATGATGAGGAATTAATTGAAACTAAGAATAAAAGGTGTTTTTTTATCGAAGTTTTGAAAGAAGTAGGTTGACTGTGGGATGAGAGTGTTTAAACCTGAGCAAAAATAGGACAGTGAAACTCCCTTGTCTTTATTTCCACTGCACAAAGATTTGGAGCTGTTTGCCTGAGATAAACCTTTGGATGACACCAGTCCCCACTGGCTTCTTTCAAAAGGCACTAAACCAGAGAGAAATCAGCTGCATGTGGCAACCAACCATTTTGCCATAAGTATTGTAACATATCTCTGTGCTCTGCAGCAACTTATCTGGGGAGCAACATAATTTAAATGTGCAGAGTCAAAAAGTAAATTAATCAAAGATGATATGAGACATAAGAAAACAGCAGAACAGGGGCTCAGCTGCCACTGCTTTGCATGTTGTGACCCCATGAATACAAATCACATAAACAGGTCATCAATGCGCAGAAAGACTTGTGTTACTTTAACTAACAATACTTTAAGTGAAGCCTTGTATTTCCATTTCCATTCCCAACTGATTTGAAAAATTTCCTGTTGAGAGACAATTTGAGGAAAACTGATAATGATGTGGAGGGTCAGCGAATATGACATAGTTTTGTCAGCAGAGACAACCTTATTATTATCTCATTACAATAAAAAAAGATAACTGCTGCTAACTTCAAACTAAATCACCAATTTACAGCACAGCCGCCGTTTCAGAGAGGAAAACTAAAGACAAACAGGACATCTTCAAGTCTTCAGGGGGTCTTAATCTGTTTTTGAATGTTGCTGAAAATCCTGAGTCTTAAGAATCCAAGTCCCCCAATCCAACAGCGCATTGTTTTAGAATTTGACACCAGCAAACAAACCCAAGGTCATCCAATCACAACAACACACGAGAGGTGTTGTTTTGCCCAGTTTTCTGCCACCAAGAGAGTTGACTTGAGAGAATTTAAATGTCCGGGTGCCTCAACGTCCTCGACTAAACTCTGTTCGAACTGTCTTATTTCAGAAAGGATGACCAGCTGGCACTAAAATAATAATAATAAGCAGCTTTAAAACCCACATACTTTAAAATTCCCCAGGCACTTCTTTACACTTTTGTTCAGTGTTGCTGTGGACAACAAGAATTAAATCCAAACGGGAAGACAGCTTTAATCAATCAAAACTTTTAAGATGAAGCCTAGTGGTAATTATCTGGCACCAACTACTGTACGAAAACCTCATCTCTCTGCTGTGTGTGTAAATGTTTGTTGCTCTTGTCTCTATCTAAAATTAAATCTGTTAATCACACTGGTTTGAGTATGTCGGAACCAATATGCTTTACAGCTGGAGTGTGTGGCTAACGGTTCTTCTGGATAGAGAAATTAGAAAAATTAACATTCCACTCTCATATGAGCCTTCATCATCTTCCAGTTAGTGGAGCACTCAGTGTGAACAAGGTAGCCGACCAAGACCAAACCAAAGGCTTTATGCTAAATTCTTGGTAACCCAGACATTTCACTCTCTTGCTAAATCCTCCAGCTACCTGTGGGAACTTTGAAGTTTGACGCCAGATGAGCGACGTCTTTTCTTTACTACGCTGCAGGAGCCTCCTGCCAGTTGGATGTACCCAGAAAACCTCTAGAAAAAAACTCCCTGGTGCATCAGCTTCCAAAACCACCTCAGCCGAGTCCTTCAGAGCCGAGCTTCCTTCAGATAACTGCTGTCCTAGGGTGCAGCTTCCCCGCTGAGGCATCTCATTTCACTCCCTTTTATCTATCGTATTAGACTCAACTGCAAACACGGCGACACAGTTTAACTTTTTGGTCTCAATTCTTTCCAGCCGTTTCCAACTTTGATGCACTACTGTTAAAAGCATTGTTTGGTTGCCTTAACAAATTAAAATCTGTACTCCATTATTTTATTCTGTCTTTATAACATACGTTTAGCCTTTCTAGCTGAAAATCCCTAGAATTTTGAATATATTCATGATAAAGTGACAGATGTATGAAGATGCAAGGAGAACACAAAATGTCTGGCCATAGCTGTCACCACCATGGAAGTATAATGAACTGCTCAACTCTATATACAAATGTGTTCGTCTTGAATTATAATCCTTCTCCTAAAGGAAGAGTGTTTGACATGTTGAAGGGAGAGAACGATTGTGCTTTGTCCCCAAAGACAGATGGCTCTTACGCAAAATGCCAAAGAAAGCAGAGACAAAAAGATGGAGAGCAGAGGGACAGATCCAGGCCAAAGTCTCCAGCCTCAAGACAGATTCATATGGGATTAGGGTGATTGCGCTTTTGAATGGTGGTGGGATTTCATGGCTTGTTGGTGTACGGTGTTACATGTGGTCCAAGACTCGTGCCTGGCCTTAGGGTACATTCTCTTACTGGCAGGTGGCTGTTTTGTGTCTTTATTGTCAAGGGAGGGTAAGGAATTAATGTGTGTGTGTTTCAGTGACAGAGCTGGTCCCCGACTCCAGACCTGCTCTGTCTCCATAGATACGATGCAAAGGTGCGTTTTCCTCCAGCCTTGCCAGAGGAAACAGGACTTTTTCTTCTTCTGTGGTGCAAAGAGGCAAGCTGGGCCTCTGTAGCTGGAAAGGTATCTACAGCGATTTGCACTACAGTAGTCCTACAACCTGAGCATTTTATAGGTAGTGTGGAGGCTTATTATGAGACATTCTTCACATCTACAGCTCTAGTAGAGCTGATGGTTTATTAGTAGGGTATTTCCATAGGAACCGTTAAACTTTGGGTTATTTTAGTACGTATAACAGTAACCATTTTAATGACCAAATCCTTCGGTTTTTGATATTCTGTTATCTAAGTTTTTTAATTGAAGCAGCCACTGGTTGTAACGTAATGCACCAGAGCACAAAAGATTCAGAGGCAAGTAATTTAACTCAATTTCGTGTAATTAGACCCCCATGTGTCGCCCCAATAGAAAACGAACATCCACTCTGAAGGGCTCTCCTGTGTCTCTTTGTGGTAGTTGTGCATTCTTTTCTACTGATTTAGGTCTCTTTGTGCTTCTTCTGCTTTTCTCTCTCTAGTCTATTTGCTTTTCCCTTTTATAGACGTTTGGCAGATAAGTGGACCCCCAAAACTTTAGCCTGTTCTCAGAAAGCCCACTCCGTAATCCACCCGTTGTGTTTGAGACTAAACTCCTAACTTGCGTAGCTCACAGACTGCTGTCTTCATCTAGATTTAAGAACCGACTGCTTCCCGTTAGTGTTAAGACCCCTGAGAACAAAGCCTTCAATAAGCATCTGCTTTGTTTATGTCTTAGATGTGCAACGTATTTCTTACTCGCAGCGTGGTGTAGAGCTCACACTGGGCTGATTTAGGAAACTGTGAGAGACAGAGGGACCGTGTGGGAAAGCATGCGTTGAGAAATCCCTTCATATCATATTACCAGTCAGCGCTTATATTTGGAATTCACGCCTGTCTCCGTGCCCCTTTTAACGCCTCTGCAGTTACCAAATCATTAATTAAGCTTATGTCGAATCTACCCAGAGAGTGTGGTGTGGGGGAGAGATATGACTTCAGGCACCAGCAGCCATCTGCTTCCAACATGCTGATGTCACAGCCGATCAGTCCTAATCGGCCTGCTGTCCAGGCAGATCAAGAATTTGTTCCAGCAGCAACAAAACTAACGGAGCTATTTCAAGGCACCTATTTAAACTGGGCATTCGTTCTTGTATGAAGGGCCACAGACAGCCGGTTAAATATAATTACACATGAGACATGTACTGCTGTACCGTAAGAAGAACTGAATCAGCCCTCGAAGTGCGTCTAGTCACATCGCTAAAAAAAATTATGAGTATTATGTGATTCTTCTGTTCCATGCAGCCATGAAGCGATAGATGAGCCACACATGGACAAATCAATCAGAGGACGAATATGACTGCATATGCATGTGTGTCCTCATCGTGTTTAGTGGCTGAAAAAAAAAAAAAAAAGAACAGAGAATGAAAGTGGAGCATAAACATTAAGGTCACGTGATTTTTCTAAAAGTGCAGCCATTCACTCTTGTATGACACCTGGTAAACTGCTACGTTTTCAGGTATAGTGGGGACCATTAGCAAATTGTTTTGCATGTGTTTCAGTGACATTTAGCAGATGAACACAGCTCAGCAGCGTCGCTTGGCCTTTTAGTGATCTGGCTGTAGTTAAGAGAGTGTCTGTCCACATGATGTCAGAAACAGAAAATAAAACGTGTACACTGACACCTGTTGCTAGTATGTTGGGCTAATGCACAGAGAAGTAATAAAAAAATATATTAAACTACACAGGCTCATCACAGCCTTTAGGGAAAATCTGAAATTAATTGCATTTGCTCCACTGTACAAAAATTGTGCAGGAATTAGAGACATGCATGAACAATATTCCACCAGACATCTGAAAACTCAGATTTTGTTTTGAAGGCCTTTGTGATCATTTTGGTGGAAGGTTTGGGACTTTTATTTAATACATGTTCTGGCTTTCCAGCATCTGTCACCAAAATGTGATAAGGTAAATTCAACTGAAATCCGAGGACTCGCACAAGATTGTCTTCTGCGCATGTAAATGTTGGATCGTAACTTACTTGGCTTTCTAAATACTTATTTCAAGGCCCACTTCCTTTCTACCAGTTGTTGGCAATCTGGATGTTGGGATTGGAGGTAGAAAGAAAGTTCTCAGTTCTATGTGGCTGTACTGTCAGCTCTAACAAAACTAGCCTTACTTTACATGATAATAAGTGAATAATAATTATTGAACAGTTAGTTAGAAGAATGCTTGGCTGTTGTACATTTAACTGGAAGCCTATTAAAATTACCATTTTGTTTGCCTCATCATCTTATTCCAATAAGAATGTGTTTTAGGCCAATAAATTATTTATATAAAATTATTTATTTAAATAAAATGTTTTGTTGTCATTATCTGGCGTCATGTGTTACACAGTTCACACATAAAGTCCGACGTGAACTTTACAACTACATCTGAAACACAACATTTAGTTACATTCGGGAAGTGTGGTCATTTTATTTTCTGGTTCCACTCTCCAGCCGTCTTTGCAGCTACTGTGACTTTTAAACTGTATAGAACAAAAATCTGACATCAATCAGGCACCAGCCTCTCATTCAACTGTCTTCAACAGCGACTAATAACAGATAAATGATAGGTTGGTGCATGGCAGAGCCATTATAGTTGCATCAGGTAAAGTTTCCCTAGTTGAATGTGACAGTGCAGTAAGCACATCATTGAGATTCAGGGCAGGTTTAGATCAGAGCCTGCATTATTGGACACATTTCATGGTCTGAATCTTTTAAATTCCATTTCCTTGCCAGCTAATGGAGGACTGCAGGTGGCTGCTTAGACACTGATGTGCACTCAGTACTCTGTTTAGTGACTATGTAATCTTTACTATCGCAGATTCATTTGAACAATAAAAGGGCAAAATAAAGAATATAGACAAAACTGGCTGCTCACACGTCTGGGGAAACTGCATATTTAGCGTACTTTTAAAATGCACTTTGACTCTCTAAACTTCGTGGCAAACCTCAAATTAATCATCACAACCTCTGCTGTATTTAAAGAATCATTCACACAATAGCTCCACTGAAATAAGAGAGGCGGCTTGTAACTGAAATTAATTAAGTTGAAATCAAGTACTTGTAAAGGTCTGCCTGTGGTACATTTACGGAGCACATGCCTCTAAACTACCTTGTTCGCAGTGACATCTGCAGGGATAATACAAGAACTATGCGCACTGTGCCAACACGAGCCATCCAACACATCATCATCTCCTCTGGGCAGGCAGCCGCTTGCATACAGTAGATGAAAGTGTACGTAGGAAGGAACTATCACACTGCATCAGACATGGTTCAACAAGAAGATGTGTGTGTCACCAAAAACTGAGCTGCTTTACACCCAACAGTAACTCTGTTCACAGTCGCTTCCGCTGAACCGAAGAGTCAAAGCGACAGTGCTGCCATCTACTGGCTGCTTGAGCCCAACTCCTGCAATTATAAGCCTTTGTAGCCTTTTCTGGGACTTTGCAGTGTCTGCAGCCTTGTGGAATCAATATACAATAATTATGGATTGATCTGACAATTGAGTTTGTTGTAAGCCAGTTTATGTTTTTAAAATTGTGAATTACTAATAATTTAAATAATTCTTACCTGGTTTGTTGCAGTTCTTCATTAAACAGTCAGCTGTTTCATGCAGACTTAAACTTTATACATATTTCCATAAAATTCGGTGTTGCACACTGGGCCCCTCCACTGAGTTTTTAATAGAGTTCAGTGAGTTTGAACAAGTTTTAGCAGCTCAGCATGAGATTGTACTGACAGGCCAGTGGGAGTTTTAATCAGATTAGTGTTCCAGGGGCAATCTTGCTTCATTTCTCTCTTCTCTGTTTTTTCTGCACAGTATTATTATGCAGCATTATTATGTTGTATATAGCTTTATGGTAGGAGAGGACAGACTTCCTGCCTTCTGTGTTTTTGTCTCAATGCTAACACATTAGAGCTAAGAATAAAAATTTGGAATCTAAATATTCAAGTACTGTACTTACATTACACATGACCATATGGATGAAATATAGTCACATGACCATATAGGTGATAGAGCTGAAGAGAGATGTTTTGTCACAGATACAACACCAAACCTGAAAGCATCTGCTATAATACTACTACTATTGCATTGCAGTTTAAAAGTCATGTGAGCAAAGAGCCACACTCACAGATAAATAGAACACGGGAAAGAGTCTCTTATTTCAGATCAAGCGCCACAATAAAGAGAGGAGGAGAAGAGACTCGAGTGCAGCAGCAGATGGGAAGACCACCGCTGAAGCCTATTAACACAGTGCAACGTGATGGAACAGCCCATACCACATGCTGGGAAGAACTAATGGCCAAAGGAGCCAGTGTGGGTACGGTATTTCAGCACCACTTACTGCTGGAGCTCGTGAAACTCTAAGAGAAACACTCAGCAACTCTGCTCCTTTCAATCAGGCGACGGTGGTGCTGTCCGAAGGGAAGGAGGCCTCTGGACGCCAGGTCGTCCCCATGCACTTAACGGGAAAGTCTGAAAAGCTGAAATCACGCTGCGCAGAATCATCACCTTTTGTTTGATGACACGGCTGGAACCTGGACATAGAAAAGTTTACATTTAGATTCCTGGGATGTTGAACTGCATTTGTAATTTGTTGATCCAAGCATAGCTTGATAGGTTTGGCGTCGTGGAGGGAAATCCAGCTATTTATTCCATTTTTTTCATGTCTTTTATGTTTACCCTTAAAAAAGATCCATGCGTCCATGCGCTTCAATGCAGCAACGTGAAGCTTGTTCAAAACCCACAAACACCACTAAACAAATTAGCAGAGTAAACACGTGTCTTTTCAATAGAAGGTCCACACTCACAGAAGCAGCAGTCTCTCAGAACGCTAGCATGCGGAGCTAACTAGCCACACAGCTAACTCCAGTTTACAAACCAACGATTCTTTCCAGCGTTTTGAAGACGCCGTTTTCACCCTTTCACGGGGGAATACGACAAACAACATAAGCACTAATGAGCGAACAAACACCAGCAAAGGTTTCACTAATAATTTGACATTTTGCTTCTGCTCTCATGCTGCTACCTCTGTCCTTGACCCGCCTCTCTAGACCTTAGAGTTGTCTTAACGCCACTAATTGGCCGACACAAAAGACTGACACCTGTATGGCCCAATGACGTCACTGCGATGCATTCATAGGTCAAGCTAAGATATTAAATGCACTTCACCAGACATGGATAAATAAACACCACACAAACACAAGACATTAGTACATCTCAGACACCGTTAACTTCATATAAACAAACTAAGAGGATACTAATAAGAAAAGCAATATAACATTCAGGGTTAAAATTAAATAACAGCGCTTTAATTGCCAGTTATTGTTGCTTTCATGTGCAATGTTAAGGCTTGGCCAGCAGATGTCGCCATTTCACGTGTATCACGTTTTCAACATAGTTAATTCCTACTGCTTCAGAAAGCTGAGGTAATAAACCATGATTACCCTACAAGAGAAAGTAATAAGAAAACTGCTGTTGTCATACTACACTATTCATTACTACACAGACTTTTGAGCAATAATTCCTTAACATATTTAATGTGTTGGCTGTGTTGTGAAACTAATAAATGATTTCGCTTTAGCTGGTCAGATAAATAGCAGCTTTTCGAACCACCTTTGGCAGTAAAAACATCCAACAAGCTCTTTGTGACTCGCACAATGTTCAGAATGAATCTTCTGCAAAACAGAATATTACAAATAGTCACTTAGTTTGTCTTGCCCAACTGTATAATTGTAATTATGAGTGATACATAAAGCTCATCCAGTACATCAGAACACTTCTAAAACTGGACACACGGTGGTGCCGCAGTATAACTAACAATGACTTTCACAAAAACACCAAACTTCTTGTACTTCAAGTCTGAGTCCCTGCTGGTCAGTAAAAAGGTCAACAACAAGTTTACAGCGACTATGCTGTATGTAGATTTACTAAACACAAAATATGTCTCTGTTCCGTGCATCTATGTGCAACGTTGCCGCCTCACACAGTCAACAAACCGTGACGTCACTGTAAACTGTCAACGGAGTCCACGGAGGAGGAGCTGAGGAACACTGTGGCTCTTTCCCAAGCGTTGTTTATCTCATCACAAATTTTATGCTCACATCGCAGGGGAGTAGGGAAAAAAAACTCCACATACAGTACGTCACAACGGGACAGATTTCAGTCTCATGACTTTCGCTTGACGACATAAATCACTAGGATGTTTCTGCTCTGGTGTCTGTGTGTTAAAGAAAGAACACGTTACTCTTTTCAGTTTTCAGAATCGGAAAGAAGGACGCGAAACTTTAGCGCCTGCTTTGGTTTTGTAGAATTAATGAATAAACACTCTGTCCTAGAGAGTGAATACGGAGCACGTACCCCAGAGAAACTGTTGACGAAAAGGAAAATGTGACTCAGATTAAAGACTTTGACAGGCTAAACTATTCCTACTATAATTTCTAACTGACCACCGCTTGGATAAACTGTTTATTTGAAGTCGTTTCCCTTCCTGGTATGTGCTAAACCTCAGGGATCAAATGTTACCTATATGCCGAGGGGCGATTTCTCCCTGAAGGAGATACAGCTACTCACGGACACTAGGACACACACAGTCCTAGAGGTATTACATCAAAAGTTTTAATGATTGTGGTGAAAAATTTGTAATATAATGTTAGATCAATTTACTCCATATAGTAGCATATTTTAGTTCACAGTATTGGTCTATAGAGGTTTGATAAGAGTCTAAACCTGCTCAACGTAACAGGTAACGAAAGTAAATGTAAGTAACCATCAACAATCATAAGTAATAAGTGCCAATTAAACGACAACATAATAGAAATGTTTACGTGCTCAGACGCCGGAAGTCACTATATAGGTGTCATTTAAAGGGGTCAGCATCATAACAGAGATGATGATGGATGAACCGTTTATTTGATTGATGGCGTAAGTGAAGTAGCCGTTGTTCGTCTTCTCCGTGTATTGGATGTTGTTTGGTGGCTGGGTGTGGATGTGCAGAGGGCAGACTCAGTGACTGCCCTGTGTAATTCAATCAGCAGCGCCTGAGGACGTACATATTTACAGCTTTTTACATTTTTTTTATTGGAACATTAAGTCAGCCAGTTGAGTCAGGAGACGTGGTCAGAATAGATGGTGGATGTCCGACTGGTTGAGTTTAGCAACTTTTGATGTTAGAAAAGATTGGGTTTGGTTGAAGACTGCGTTGTTTGGGGGCAGCACTTGATCCATAAAGAGCAGTTGCAGGTCTTCACCGTGTGACCATGGGCTGAATTACCTTAAAAGCATGGAGCCACTGCCGTATGAGCCTGGCTTTAATCAACCTGCCTGAAGCGAATGGTACATGTTAGAGACCTGTCAGACAGCCCGGTGTGCTGATTTACACGCAGCGAGAAGCTTTAATAGCCTTTAACTGGTAATCCTGAGAAATCAGGGGTTGTCAAATGAGCTGAGTCTGTGATGGCAGTCAAGTTGAAACGTGATCACTTGCAGTTTGAGCCTGAAAGCAACATTAAAATAGAATTTCAAGGGAAAGATTTTTACTGGGAGATTAAATTAAGCTCCACTGGAAATACTGTAATCACTGCATCCGCTCCCAAAAGTGATGTAAACCTCTTAGTTGAATTCAGTCATGTGGGAGTTTGAACAAAGTGAATGCTGGTTGATTTAGATATCCCTCCGCCAGGAAGTGCTTTTAAAAACCGTTCCAAAAGTACTTGATCGAGAGGCAGCAGCTCTTTTTTTGTGTTGTTACTAGACAAGTTTACAAGCAGATCAAGCTCTTTGACATCAGACAGCCTGAACTAGCGAATGTTAGAAATATGAATAAAAAACGGACACAAGATTAAGGCACATAAGTGGATAGAAGAAGAGCAAAACAGAGGAGCAACGTGCATCCATCTACATCTATAGCAGCCTAGTGAAGCGGTGAGTCAGACAGTCAGCAAAGGAAGCAGCCGTCCGATAGAACCGACTTGGACCCATCCAGGCTGGAGCTGAACTAAGGGGCTGTGCTGCACACACACATGCAACCGACATCCTGATGATGGTACAGTAAATGTGCCCCAGCTCTGCTGTTTCCTGTGTTGTTGATTAATACGTTTCCCAGCTGCTCTCATGTTCCTCTGTCACATTAAGAGTAATTGAAAATATATTACTGCTGTTCTTCCCTGTATGTTTCTGATCTAGTACATTTGTTTACTTTTAGGAGACATTTTACTCATGTTATTCTGTCCTTTTTTATTCATTACTCTCTCATGGGTTCAGTTATTATTTACTTACTTTTACTATTTCAATAAAACCTTTCATAAGAGCAGACTCTGACTCTCCGGGTTAAATACGTTACCATTAGCTGGTGTGTGGTTGTGATGCTTGTCAGGACTGATATTAAAATATTTTTTCTTTTGTCATTTGTTCAACATTTTCATGTACACAATCCTTCTAAACCTTTTACTTCTGATGCACATTCATTTTAATAAAGCAGCTGACTCCCATATTGTCGCACAGACGGTGATTGCATGGAACATAAATACGTGACCCAAGGTGAAACATACAGCATGTCGCTTGTTTACTTTCTGTCACGTACTGTCAGGGATATTTAGCCCTGATGTATTACGCTAGAAAGCAGAAATACAAGCTCTGTCAGGCTGTCTGCTTACATTACAACATGTGGATGTGTAATAAATCATTATCACAATAAGCATGTTCCCTTTTTTCTCTGTGTAATGTGAGCGCTTGACGTTTGTTATTACACAGACCAGAGCCCAGGGAAACAACTGTGGCCTGTGGCTACGACACGACGGCTTGTTGGGCACATAGTAGCATCTGAAAGCAGTCGTCTGCAGCCAGTCTCCAGAGGATTTGGTTCATTAGCTGCTTTCTTACTGTATATAACTACTTTTAAGTAGCAATTATGACTTTTCACTTACAGCTGTTGTAGTTCGCCTTTCAGAGATAACAAATGAGGCATCAAACCCAAAGGACACAAATCTGTGGTGAAGCGAGGTTTTTTTTTGGTAAACACAGATGAGGGTCAAGTGCAGGTCAACAAGATGTCATGATTACAAGACAGACTACTTTGCTAATGCAAGAGGAGCGTGGGTTGAACGGTTTGGTTCTTCATTTGCAAATTAAGCTTTGGCATGAAGTGAAACAGAAACTCAAGAGATACATGTAAAACTCTTAATTTCCCTGCAGTCATAAAATACACATTGCACAAATAAGCACGATGCAGCTGTGGTGCACTTAAGGCAAGAGAAGAAGACTTTGGAGACGTCTTGTGACCGAGAGCTTGAGGAAAAGGGACAGAACACCGGAGCTAAGTGCACACTCCCCCTGGGGGAGGTGAGGGAGGAGAACAGATACTGATCCAATCACTTGATTGAAAGAACAAGGTCATGAAATAAGATGTAGATTATCACCACAGGGATTAGCTGAGAAAATTAGTATTTCAGTGATTGTGAAGAACGTGGCATAAATTAACCTCCAGAGGCTGCATGTACACAGATTTGCTCTCAAAGCGGCACGAAATGGAACGAGGCCAAAGAATGGAAACGATGACTGAGCAGCACAGGCTGTGTTGTATGATGTGTACTGTACGCACTAAGCACATACAGTACATATGCCGGAGGTCTCAGCAGACATGTAGACATAAACGAAGGCCTGTCTCATCCATCATCGCGGTGTCCACACGTTAGATCAAAGCGGAGCAGCTCTGATAGGTATCTTCAGCAGCGTGCTGTTCGACACGTAGCCTTGACACAGGTCATTGTGGCCCCCGCGACTTACTGACACGGCAAATAAACAACAGCAGCCGTCTGCAGCACCGTGACTTCTGCGCTGAGGGTCATTTAGCTGCCATGTAGCTTCTTTTGGCTTAGACGCGCTGATTGATTGACACCCGAAGAAAAACATCTTCACGTAAATCCCAGAGCAGCTCTTTATTATAGGACCCATCTGCTGCTGAAAGCGTCATGCCACTCAGAAAGCTTCAAAGTTATGTAACTATCGACAATCAGCTGGCTGCCGAAGCCTGCGAGGCGTGAGATGGGAATGAGTGTGGAGTGAACAGAAGAAAGGAACTGTACTCAGCAAGCAGCAGAGGCTGAAGACAAATCAAAACGTACTGCTGAAAAAAACCTGACAACGTCCATCTACTGCCATTATGTCAAGGTTCATCTAAATGCACGCTCTTAAATAATAACCACCACCAGGCTGCTCTGACCATCACAGCCCCTCTCTCACACATGATTCGACCTGGAAGGCGCATCGACCATCCGGTTTAATGCGGGTGGTGTCATCCTGAGGCAGAGAGGAGATAACGAAGTGCGTTCTGCTCCGCTTCACCTACAGGGTGAGTCATAAAGAAGCCAGAGGTGAATGGGTGTCACAACCTATGCGGTTCACGTTAAGGACACGTCCTATACTGTACATACGACGTTGAATTCAATCCCATCCTAAATGAAACAGGCTTTTATTGAAGAGGAAAGGCAGACTTTTTATGAACAGGGTCAGGCCTCCAACTGTTGCTCACAGGAGCTTATTGTGACTGAATCACAGCGGAGAGAACAAATGGATTCATGGATTAATTATGACAAACACGGACTGATAGCGGCACACTTTTAATTCCCATGCCTGCTTTATCCGTCACCGTGTGTCTCTGCAGACGACAAAGCCACTTAACCGAGGCTACTCTCTGTCACCTGCTGTGCTTTACGAGGGCCCACATTCATTGACTTGTGATGCCGCCTCGGCTTGTTTTGACCTTTGGAACCATTAATAGAATTGTAAATGTCATGTGCTCTACAGCCATTAAACCCACTTTCTGTTACCTGAAATAACTGCCTTACTGAAAGTCCTGCCTTGCTCCCAGCAGCCAAAACACTAACAAGAGCACATCAGCTGTGACGTTTTGCTTTGGAAAGTCAAGCTGCTGAAAAACCAGAAGGACGGTCGTAATGAATCTAAACACACTTCAGCATTTCAGGCCAGGCTCCAGGGTTCAAGTTCAACCAGGAACCCTCCCACATGTAACATGTAACAACTTCCTCTTCCCTCTTTCCTATTACATTTTCTAATATGTCACAATAGAAACCACTAAATGAATGAAAATGTATTTTGTGAGACAACTTGTCGTTTAATTTTCTGCTCACACCCAACACGTCCTCCAACCTGGAAACCTTTGTAACCTCTTCATTTGACCCGTATTGGAGTTTGTGCACACGCGTACGTGAGCAGGTATCTGTCGAAACCTCTTCCCTCTGCAGGTGACAAAACGGCCAAAGTAGCTGGACAGGTTAGTAAAAAGTCTTCACAAGTTGTCACGTCATCTGACCCTGGTACAGCTATTACAATAAAGTGGTTTGGAGGTCAGGCACTAGTACATTCAGATGTTTAGATCAAGGCTCAGGCCTTCACTTCAAACATTTGGACATTATTGTGTTTTTCTTAATAAGCATCCGCTGGTTCACTGGTTACATTTCTTTCAACTTCAAGCTTTGTTGTCATCCACTGAAGCCTGCGTCTAGCTGCTGCAGCCTGCAGAGAGATGGGGCTGGTCTCTGTGTGCCAGGAACACACAGAGCCATCATCACCTCGCCGCTGTGTAAGCCTGGCCTCTGGTGCTCTCATCATATCCTGCTGTCTGGAAGAGCGCCGGTGAGCAACAGGGGATTTGGAGGCCAAATTCATAATCAGAACCTCGTTGACAGAAACCAAATAAACCAATTTGTCAGTCCAACACCCACTGTTTTAAACCATACTGCGGAGACAGAATTGAATATTGTAGCTCTGGGTAAATCTAAGATGACCACTTGAAATCTTTGGCAGGTGGTGGTGTCACAGTTTTGGTAGAAGCAGTAATGCTTGTTTGTGTTTTTAATATGCTCCACAGCTGCCCCTTAAAGACATGATCTGGATTTGACTACAGCTACAACAGCAGGGTAAAAGTCCAGGTGTATGGATGGGTTAGGCAGCTCCTTCCCGACACCAACAGTCAATAACATTTATTTATTTAACCCACATTTATCTGTGGTTTATCTCCTGCTGCTGTAGAAGTGAAGAACACACGTACGAAGATGACAACAATCCAATGTACAAGGCTGAGGAGACAGGGGACGAACCACGAACCCTTTGATTAGCCGGACGAGCTGAGTGGTCACCCGTTACACTCACACGAGTCCCGTGACGTCCCACTGGAAGGTCCACAGCAGTTTAGCTTTTCCAGAAATGCGATGAGATTACCTTTATTATATTTCATAACAGAACATATTGTCTTTGGATTCAATTAAATTTCCCCTTATGTGGAAGTGCTCGCTCTCCATCCTCTTAATGTTAGCTACAACCACAGAGGTGCAGTATGTCTATGCATCAGCTGCTTAGAGAAAATAATCCAATCTCCCTCAGATAAAAGGAAAAGGTAGAGCTAACGCCTAAAAGTTACAGATGAAGTCATGAAGGAGACAAGGAGACATTTTTAAGGACCGTCCTCTTCACAAAACCTCCATGTGCTCACCCATGGTTTAATCTTAAATAGCGGCAGATGTTCATGCTCAGCATTGACTTTTTAAGGGAGCGACAAGTGATGATGATGAGGTCACAATTGTGGCGCTACAGTACCTAATTAAGAGAGAGAGGTGCACTTTAGATGTGCTCTAAATCTACGAAGTCTGACAGGTTATCATTTCATGAGTTAATTATGCATAAATGCAGCGTATTAAATGATGCCAGACAGATTGTTCTTGAGCGCTAGTCTTTCAACTTAAAAGCTAACAGCTTAAAAGACTCAGGATGTGTCACACAATCTGCCTCCAAAAACGAACCACCCAGTCCCAAGTTTCCGTACTCGCCATGTATCTGAAAAAAAGTTTGCAGTAAAAACACAAACTATAAACAGCTCAGACATTCTTGGCTCTGTTATCAAAGTTATAGAGATTATTTTTGTGATTTCTGCGTTAGGACAGTGTTCCCTGGAGTGTAGATGGAGTGGAGTCTGCAGGAAGAAGGAGGTGGGTTGCAAAACAGTAGTACTGGCGACGGACAGAGCTGATATTGGCAATGATGTTTAAAAAAAAAAGGTTGGATACGGTGATGTCATACGACGTGAGGATTGTTAACAGAGGGATCGGTCGTACGTCCTCGTTAACTTTCTCTGAAGCTTTGTTCCAAGCAGATTTCCTGTTGTACTTTTAGAACCTTGCCGGTAATTGTTTACACAATAGTTGTAAATTTTTTTGGGGATGTTTTAGTTTTGAAGGGACACATTTTAGTTTTTTATTTGTTGAATAGATGCATCATGAATAATGTTATGAATAACTGCTGAAATACTCAAATACTGCCACACAGTCAGTACACGTTAGAGCAGTATGTCTAATAATAATTTTGTAATCAGTGTTAGTTCATCCCTTACCAGAAAACACCTTCTGTTTTGGGTATAGACGTTAGTATCTGTTGTAATCTGACCCTTTTCTCTCCCTTCCTCCTTCTCTCTCTCTCTCTCTCCCCTCATCTGCTGCGATTGGTCCGTTTTCCCGTCAGCCGCTCCTCTGGAGGTATAAAACCAGCGCTGAGGGTGGAGGAACCTCAGCCTGCTGTCTCATCGCATAGAACAGTTCGTCTTACGCCGTTTGTAACTGTTGCCTGCTGGTCGACATTTGTTGAACAACAACAACAGCACTGACTTTGGACCTTTAACAATCCACCATGTGCAAAGGACTTGCAACGCTTCCTGCAACATGTTTGAAAAGGTAAGAACAGACTCCTGCAAAATCAACTGTAGGCAATTTGAAGAAACAGTGAAGCTTTGACTCCTTTTTAAACCAGTCGATGATTTGAAAATGCTGACATCCGACAACGTCTCCACCACTTGTTGGACTTTGTGCAGACACATAACTCTCTGTCTTCCCTGTCGTCTGCCTCTCCACAGTGCCAAAGACATCAAACACAAAATAAGCTTCTTACTCCAGAAGCCTGAACCCCAGGCAGCGGAGCCGAAGCAGATCAAGGAGAAGGCTCCTGCCACCACCGCAGCAGATAAGAGGTCAGAGGAAATAATCTGCTGGCAGTTTAAAACATTTGGATCTGGATCCTGTTGATTCCTCAATAACATAATGAGTGCAAAGAAAGAGAACACATTACGCTAGATGAACGTCTTTTAATTGCTCTTTATACACCTAATTGTCAAGTTCAAAGCAGTTCTTGCTTTTTAGAAAGAAAGACCTAAATGACCTTTCATTCTCCAGTGACTTTGAGCTTGGATCTGAAATTTTGCCTCCCTTGGGGGTTAACGCAAGAACATCTCACCTGGTGCCAGAGCCTCAATATCGATCTTCTGAATTAATCATTGGAGCTTTATTGTAGGATTTCTGCCACTTGCCTGAGGTTTGAGAGTGAGATGAAGAGGCGATGAAAGAAATGTGATGATGTAGCTTTCACACGCGAGGCAGAATGGAAAATAGATAATGTTCAGCTTGCTGTTGTTTCAGTCGCAATTTGTTTGGTGTCTCCTGTCATGTGTGTAATTGTACTTGCTGGTGTTGCTTTGTGCAACCATGGAGAAAATGTAAAGGAGCCTGGATGAGCAATATTTGCTTCATAATTACAATTTATAGTACAAATGAAATATGCAAAATGTTGTCATGAATTGCACCGGTTGCATTGTTGACTATAGGTTATTACTTTGTGCTACGTTCTACATCATTGTACCACACGGTTTGGCATTGCTCTACACTGAGACATGTCCAGTTATTATAAAACTCAGATATTCAGTGAAATGTTCAGGAGGCCTGCTCCTTCTCCAGCTAGTTTCCGCCGGACTGAGCTCTCACAGAAAGCGTCACGTCGCTCTCTGTGAGCTCGTGAGATTGATCCGGCTCCGCTGTCGTCACGGTTTTCCTGCTGTGACTCTGCATTTACAGTCACGTAGAAGGACTCAATTAAGGCTAGAGACTGTTCTCTCCAATGAGGGTGTAGCTCTTAGATGTTTCACAAACTGTAGATAATATTCTGAAGGGTTTGTTGGTCTAATCCTGTTTATTTTGTTTGTTTCAGTGCTGCTACTGCTGCTGACGTGGAGCAATGGAAGGAGTCTTTCAGCCACGTGATGAGCAGTCAAAGTAAGTGACATGTCACTGTTCAGAGTTAATGAGGTTATTTTAGGTTGGAACTTTCTGGATCCACACACACTGACAGTCGTTGTGAGCAGATGCTTGACTCAGTGGTTCCCTCTCAGTAGACCTCTCTCAGGGTTCATAAAAAACGATCCCACAGACCGACCACATCGTTCTCATGTGACATGACGATGCTGCGATCACGGGAGCCTCGACCTTCAACTTCCTCGCTAATGGCTGCCAGTAAACTTGTGGTAGTTTCAAAAAGTGTTGCTCGAATGCTTCGCGCGCACGTCTTCCAGGCACAAAGAGCTAACGAGCCACACAGCTGATGACACGGCGAACGTTTCATGATGTGAAGCCAGAGTTAAGGGGACGTGTCTGGGACACACACAGACGCTTCTCATGCTCGGGTCTACTGCTACGTGTTGTGAGGCACAACTCAACGCCCCCCTGGGGCTGCTGACCAGTGCGTGTGTGTGTGTGTGCATCTGTCCTGTGGGGATTACAGTGTGTGTACATGTGGACACAAACAGGGAGCAATGGCCTTGAGTTCTGCCCTGTTCCGCTTCATGACCCGATGCACTGACCTCCAACGTCGACGTCTTCCATCCGCCTTCCCCGACTTCATTCGTCAGCGCTGATCTGTCTAACTTCCTTTGTTTATCGCATCGAATCCTCCAAGGGCTCCTCAATCTGTCATCGAAGCCATGAATCCCGTCAATGCTTGGATCTGTGTGTGCCGGTTGATTACTGGAAAC
The DNA here is from genome assembly GCA_030770545.1 of Macropodus opercularis. NCBI lineage: Eukaryota > Metazoa > Chordata > Actinopteri > Anabantiformes > Osphronemidae > Macropodus > Macropodus opercularis. The sequence continues at coordinate 9,058,079 of CM061092.1, forward strand.
ACGTGTATCTAAAACAGTTATTGCTGCCAAAATACAACTTATTGCATTTTTTTTTCTGTAGTAACAAAAACCCCAAACAGCAATTATGTCAGCAATGGGCCACTGTGGTACCAGAAATGAGACTGACTGCTCAGGGAAATATGGATGTGGCAACTCACCATGACAAACCTGGCCAGTTATTCAGTTTGTTTACCATGCGAACATAGAGAGACATCTTTATTATTTTTATTTATTACATTATGTTTATTATGCGCCAAGCAGCTCTGTAAACACGAGTAACCACAAGCCTCTAGAGCTGCACTCATGGGACTTTAAATTGTGCTGGATATTGAAAACAAGCCCCCTCCCCCTCTGTTTCAGCTGGTGTTGGGGTCTTCAGAAACTTCCTGAAATCTGAATTCAGCGAGGAGAACATTGACTTCTGGATCGCCTGTGAAGAGTTTAAGAAGACCTCACCCTCCAAGATGGCAACTCGAGCCAAGCAGATCTACCTGCAATTCATTGAACCAGACGCTCCCCATGAGGTAATTAGCTAAAAGATGATCACTCTGAAAAATTAATCATTATGAATTTATTGCTATTCCACCTGGGCTTGTAGTTGATGTTATCACCCCCTTCTTAATTTTCCATCCTGTGTCGTTTCAAGGTAAACTTAGACGCCGCGACCCGAGAGCAAACCAGGGAGAACGTCGAAAAGGCCTGTGGGACTTGTTTTGACGAGGCCCAAAAGATGATCTACAACTTGATGGAGAAGGACTCCTACAGGCGCTTCCTCAAGTCCAAACCGATCCAAGATCTGACACCGACGACCTCCAATGACGCTACACGGGAGAAGAAATGGGACTGTGCTGAGAACAAGCATACATTAGCCGGTGGTGCTTAAACGGGGGGAAGAAGACGGGAGCCCGTAGAGAAAGACTGGAACCGTAGGACAGGGCAGACACTGGTGGAGAGTAGATTGTTTGGTGATTGTGGTGGGTTTAGCAAGTGCTTAAAAGTGTGGTCAGACTTTTTTTTTTACATACTTGGTCCGGTGCTGTTTGTCCACTGGACACTGGGGTCAGTTCATATGCCCCCCAAAAAATTAATATTTGCTGTTCACCATCAACTGTCTGTATATTTGCAAATCACAAAAGGTTGATAGTGAGTGATTAAACATTTAACATATGTTATAAATACAGATGATGTTGATGAGGTTTAGCTTCTGTCTTCTGGTTGGGTCAAGATATAGTGAACACAGTATATTACAAGATATTTACAAGAGTAAACAACACCTCCAACACTACCTCCATGCAAAAAGGTACTTACACGCAGAATCAGTGTTAAGGTGTAACAACGACCGATGAGCTTAGAGTTATTTTTATTTTCATTGCGTTAACCATCAAGTATTCAGTCGCCGGGGAGCAAGTTTTGGCTGCAGCCTCATCCGTTACCTTTATACTCGCTACAACCTCAATCCACGCGTCGTGCGTTGCAGACTGAAACCACGTCCACGTTCTTATGACTCGTACGCTGTCGCTCCGGAACGTGCTGTCACAGAGCAGTCGCTGTAGAAACTGGCCGTGCCGTGTCAACGTCTTGGCATGATCTCTGCACCTTGCAGTTGTTGGCTTTGTCTACTCCCAGTGGAAATTTTAAGCATGCTTTCATATTGCAGTATTGAATTTTGGTCACATCACAGACGATGAAAAGGTCAAGACGTGAATCATTTGATGAAGAGTTCCCCTGTAAACAGTCCAGTTCGGATGTTTCCGTTTATTTAACTGGGTGTTGACTTCGTTTCAAAATGTTTGGTGGACTTTCATACTGAAATGTTTTATCAACATGCATAGTGAAGATAAAATAAATAAAGTATTTATTCAATGACATCATTGTCCTATTTATATCATATATGTGAACATAATAATAATAAAATGAGGTGTTGCATGATCAGAGCTTTACGTGTCAGATGTGTGTGTGTGTGTGTGTGTTAGCAGCTCTAGGACACATTCCACCGTACGAGCCCAGGTCCAAAGAGGTTTTGTGAAATCTACACACAACAGAATCTAATTCTGATTCATCTGACCACAGAGCTGAGTATTTCATCGTTGCCATGTTTTAACTGGGCTCCAGGCGGCTGCACAATGTCCAGATCAGGTTCGTATGTGGCCTCTTTGCATCACAGCGCTTCAACTTGCATTTTTAACTTTTGGCACAACTGATACAGATGAATTATTCCTCAGCCCAAGCCTGAAGGTCGCAGGCATCCGATATTATTCCTGGTGAGTTCTCCTTAGCTTCTTCCAATATTTTGATGATCATTGCTAAATATGTTTCCTTTGAACCTACTGGCTCCATTTTTGAAGGGTGTATAATCAATCAGCAGGTGCATAATAATAGTTTGGTAGATCTGAACGTAATGGAAACTAGCAGGTATTTTCAAACCACAACTTAAACACGTAGAGCTGGCACGGTGCCTTGCGTTACGCCTTATCTGTTGGCAGCCGTACTACCTGCTGCTTTCCTTTCCTCAACCCACATCCCAGTGGACGTGTGTAATGTGAGTGGATGAACCAGACATGTACATGTGGATCGTGTTTCAGTTCCCACAGTGTCAGGGAGGAAATGCAGTTTCCTCAGAGAACGAACGGCAAAGCCTGATCCACCTGCAGCGTATTAAAGCCTAATAAATTATGAACATTTATAGAGGAAATGCTGAGCATTTGGTGTGTTGTTTATCATATTGCGTTGTTGTATCATGAAATAGGATTCTTACATATTTGAGTCCCTCATAACGTTAAACTTTTCTGCTCCTTTGCTTTATTAATTTGCTTAGAAAACTGCATGAGCTATGTCTTATGCTGTCCCTTTGTAATAAGATGATAATCATCTGTTTTCAGCAGAATATACGGCTCTGCTGTGTCTGGCAGCGATGACGTCATGTCTGCAGATTATTAATGATTACCACAGCAGAATCTAACATTGTTATCGAACAATCACTGATGGACCGTTTGGACAGTGGAGAAATCTTTTTAATGTCAGCATCACTAATTTATTTCATGATCTTTACATAACTAAATATATATATTTAAAACTACAGTTCTCTCTTTAACCTTCAAAGTTAACCTTCAAAGTTATCCTAATTGTATTTGCATGAACAGTAATTGTTCAGCCTCCCCTATGTCTAGACTTGTTTACTAAGTGGGTGAAATGTTTCAAAGTACCTCCAAGCAGTTACAGCTGTTTCCTCCAGTATTCACATCCACTTTCTGACTTCATGCCTATTTAAGGGCATCGCATTTGGGAAAGTGACGTACTCCACAGTAAATAACCTAATTTAAATCTAATCTCCTACACGTCTGACATGAACAGGAGATGAGGCAAACACGGCCAAACGTTTGCTTTTGGTTAATTCTGTATGTTTTTGTTTCTGCTAAGTAAAGGCGCCAAACCAGAATTACACATGCTTGGATGTGTTATTAGGGAAAGAATCTGAATAATTTACTAACACGCTTAAACAGGTGCTTCAAGAGGATTCGGTCTCCTTGCAAACGTCCCGACATGCTGAACTGAAGCAGCTATTTATCCTGTGTCGCTGATTAATAGCGTCTCTCCTAAGACTGAGTGCAGTGACAACTGGGCCATTTTTCACTCAAATTGTAGGAGCACACGTATATTTACAGGTAAACTAGCAGTGACTGGAGATGTTATACGTGTATGTACTGCACTCAATCGATGAAGTGGGAGCATGAGTCCAATTCCTCTCAGATATTCCCTCAAGTTGTTCCTGTGAGTTCATGCGACATCAGGTCACGTTGACAAAAAATCTACTTGGTTCACATTTGACTCCAAGCAGGTCTGTGCCAAATCTGAAGAACTTCCCCGAAGCCGTTCTGTGATATTGTGTTCACCAGAACGAGACAGATGTGAAGTTACAGTGACCTCAATCTTTGACCACCAAAGATAATCAGCTGAGTCCACGGGGTCATTTGAAGCTTCTTGATTCTCAACCATTGAAGAACTTTAACTCCACTGCAGTAAATAAACTGAGTGTTTTCTGGGAACATTTTATTGAAACATCCTGCATCAATGTATTTACATTTATTAGATACTTAAATTATCTAATTTTTCTATTTCTAATCTTTCTAAAGTGTTTGTATGTGAAATTTAGTTTTGCAAAAAGACAAAAGACAGTATCAGACATATGGTCATGACTTAGTACAGCAGTTTATCAGCTCCCATAAAATCAAAACCATCATTGGTTCTAGTGAGAAAGCCTTGTGACGTTTGTCCTGTGGAAGCCACGAAGGCACAAATGTCTTTACATGCATTTTAATCAAAAGCTTTTATTATTTGGTCATTTTCCACCACCAGTGAATTAATTGTAACTTTGAATCGGTTTGAGTCAGTGTGACTGCAAACCTTCCCTGGGAAAGGACATAAAATAAAGTCCATATCTTTGTCCATAATGCTGGCTGACTTTAGTCAATCATACTTTGAAAATGTATTTTCTAAAAAAGAAAGTCTCCTCTCACGCTGACCCTGAAATGTTCCAGAGTTTTCTCACACCATTAGTTTCAAAGTCAGCTCTGATCCAAAACCCAAATATGTTGGCTTATAAATAGTATATTATGTGAGCCTAGACATTCTTTGTTTGAGATTACCATAACTGACTTCATAATAACAAAACAAGCTCCAATATGGGTTACTGACTGCAGCTCATAAATCTTCCATAAGTGATTGTTTTGCTTGCACCCAACATGGTGCTCAACGAGGACTAGAAGGAAACACATTCATCACCCAGACGCTTGTGATTTGAGTGACTTAAAATGAAGGCTCAACATCAGCTTGGGCCAAAGGGTGAAAAGCTGCTTCTCTCAAACAGAATAGTTGTGTGTACAGTAGCATCTCACTGTTGATGCCTTTCCTTTTTTTAAGTCATAACATGGTGGCGATACAGATAATGGGGTCTATTGTAACTTTGTTGTCTGTCATGCAATAAAACAAAAGTCAATCAAAACAAATGTGTGAGCCCCGGTGGTGAAGGCACTTGACGCAGGGTGTTAAGAAATAATGAACCATCCCATAATGAATCAACACAACAAAGAATCAATTAGCACATCAAACAATAAGTAAATCAGCAGAGCTAGTAATAAACCAACACCTCAAATAAGACGTTGATTAATGGATCACTGCATTAAATAGATTATTTGATTCATTCTTCTTTATTCTGTAGTAAAGGCTGTTTCCTTTACCACAGGCAACGGGAAAAGAACCCCGTGAACGACTGGATCCAGCCTTGAAAAGACTCCAGTCACGTCATCTTCACCTGGAGTAAGTTTTCCGAGGTATCAGGGTGTCAGTCATACACCTTCCTGTGGGGGAGCACGGTGGGGGGTAAATATTCGTGAACAGTGTGTTGGAGCACGACGAAAGTGTAACAACATGCACAGGATGCTGTACTCTCTCAGAGTCGAACCACAACCTGGACTGTTGAGAAATGTTAGATGTCCTGCTGTTTTTATCCATGTTAAAATAAATAGACATGGATAAAAACCTGAAAACAACAACGTATTGCCGGCTTATTTATATTTTTGGCAGTGGGGTGGGCAGCTACCATCCAGAGATTTTAACCCAGCACAGACTTGACAGAAAACATCCAGGGAGGAAGGGAACTAGAAAAAGTTGCTATAAAACATCACTGACCAGACAACAGGCACGTCACAGACCGAGTCCATGGAGACCCTCTCATAGTGCAAGCAATGAAACCATGACTTCAGAAGCCTCAAGGTAATTTCCATTCAAGCCCTGGTTCTGACAGGCTCGTGGTTGTGGGCCTGTGGAGCTCGGTCCGGGGGTCTGAGGGGATCGATACTGAGAGAACTGTGAAAAAGCATGTGGTGGTTTTAATGGTGGTGGACTGGAGTCACTGACAGATATTGATTCACTGCTCCAGCACACTACAGGACATCGTGTTGTCATTTTTGACAAGGTACAGTGTTAGAGGATATGTTGCACAGGACTCAGGTCTGTGTACTTTACTACAGCCTGCGTCTGTTCAGACCCACCTTTACTCACGCTCCCGAGTGGAGCTTTGCTCTGCCTTAACCTGCTTATCACTGGATGTTCTCTCCTGCCGTCCTAATGGCAAACAGCTGTGAGGATGGCTAATTAAAATGTGACAGGAGGATCTGGCGCTCTAATCTGACCATGCATGCAGGGAGGCACGTACACGCTGACACGTGCACGAGCAAAGCCATTTGTCTCTGTGGGGCGACCGTGCGCAAGCGCTGCATCCCTGAGGCTGCATGTCTGGATGTCTGGTTTATTGTCTAGAGAAGTTCAGCTAATAAACACCGCAGGGTGACAGTGATTCATCTCACTGTGGTGTCTGTTTTCCGTTATTGCCTTGCATTTATGCTCACGCTGGTACTGACATCTCTGCAAGGTCAAAACGGCAGGTTTGCTGCAGAAATTGACGCCAACAACACCAGACATCTATAGTGAGTAGGGAGCGTCCAGTACAGTCATTCTTTTTTTCTGGTTAATGAATCTGGTTAAAATGTTGAGGCATTTGTGTCAGATTTTGGGCAATGCTGAATATTGCAGTGTGATTTGGGGAGCGTACTGTAAAGTGCGCTTGTTCATTCTCCCTCTTTGCGATAACAGGGTTATTCTGATATACCAGAAATATAAATCTTCAGTCTAACTAATGAAAAACTGACATTTCTCTCTAATTACGTTGCCATTCCTCACGTAGCCTGAACCCTCCGTCATTTGTTAGGTAACCTCATTATGTCATTGGATCAACAATAATAATAATAATAATAGACCAGATGAGGTGGAAAACCACTTCTTTCACTGAAGCAAAGAGCAAAAGGAATTGAGCTCACCTGCAAAACCAACATTGCGTAATCTACAAAACCCTCGGAGGAGCTATTTGTTCAAATTACGATGGGAGGTTCAGATGAGAGGAGGCGGCAGCTCTGTCTCCAAAGAGCACGACATTTTATAAGCGAGGGATATTTGACATGCAAGGAACAATAACTTGATACATAGTTGCAATTGGTTTTGCTTCTTCTATTATTTATTGGACAGTTTCAATCTCTCCACTGTGACTATTTTTTGCATCTGCAGTGGCTTAATACATCTCATAAGTCATTCACTTCAGGTGTTTGTTTGGGTTCTACTGGTGGAGATTTTAACCTAAAAACAGTTTTCCTACCCCAGTCACAAACGTCTTTCAGTTCTTTTTGAAAACAGAAGCGCGGAAACTCACCCTTTAGAGGAAGCTTGTTAGGGGGATGAGGCGTAGCTGACAGGCAGCGGCTCAGGAGATAATGACCTGATAAGGAGCAGGTGTCAAGGGATAAACCGGAGGTCACTTGGTGGGCAGGTGAGAAGTAACTCGATCCGGCAAATCAAACTTAAAAACATAAAAATGTGAGTTCGCTCCATATGTAGACACTGCACATTAAATCCTCTAACAGGGTAATTTGGTTTAAACGTTCAGTGCGTGATGCTGCTTTAATTCTTTTGTTTAGTGATACTAGATTAGATTGTGACATGTAGGTCAAAACAAGTGCTCGCTGTCAGGGGGCATGGAGTTCACTTCTGCCCCATAGCATCTGGTGTGAGTTAGTGCGCTGCTCAGCCTTAAACATATAGGGTTAGCAGGTAATTCAAAAGCTTTTAACGTTAAAAGTTCATTAAAGTAGCTTAAATGTGCTCTTGATGGGATCTAATTATACCTTTAAAGTCACGTCAAATAAAACGCGGCGCGTCCGAAGGAAGACCTTGACCTTGTGCTGGTTGTGTGACGCGTAACGTTACTAACTAAAGTCTCCTGACTGGGCTTTTGACGTTGCGCCGGTGGATCACCCGGGTCCTGAGCTTCTGAGCAGCTGTAAAAGCTGTCACTTAATTTCCCGCGAGGAGGCTCCTTCCTTTAATGTTTGCAGCTCACCACTCAACTGCGCTATTGACCCCATTGATTGGTTGTCACATCCCATTTCTCTAGTAAATAGTGCATTTACATATATCTCTTCTATTAGCTGTTGGCCTACAATACGAGCTGGTCTACAAGGTTCAGGTTTACAAATGGTCCTTTGCAGCTGGAGGAAATAAAGCACTGAACATAAAATACACTGCATCATTTGTGACGCAGCCTAAAGTGATGCTTGCAATGTTCTCATGTAATCACCAGGAATTTATAGCAAATAAACATATTGATGAACATTTTACCACACAAAGAATCAAATGGCACCACGGGCGACACCCTGCTGAACTGGGTTTTCACAGGCCTTTGATTTCCTCACATGGAAGGACACCTTTTATGATTTTCCAGTGAGTCCCTAGTTACACATGTTGCCTCTTCCTGAAGCTGTTCTCACTTCATCAAGTCGAGGAGGAGGTGTTTTTGTTGTCCATGTCAGGCCTGTCTTTCTTGTGCCACTGCTTGTTTGTTCAGATAAATACAGGTCGTGTAGAAAGTCTCTAAGTTATGCCATGTACATTTCAGAGTCCAGACTAAGCTGCAGTATGTGATCTTCCCTTTGAGCCTTTGTGTGTCTTTGTTTGACGTTAAGAACAATGAGCAGGTGTGTCCAAGCTGACTGGTCGTATGCCTCTTACCTCTTTCTTATTGCCAACCACCATCATTCAAACAAATAAGCCGAACACAGACTAATTCTCCAAAGCAAACAAGTCCATTAGTCTTGCCGTTCATCTCACGATTCGGAGCTGGGAGCCAGGCATCGTGTGTACAGAACTCGCCCAGTCAGAAACACGTTATCACTTGGGGGCAGTTGCGACATGATGGGGAAAGAACTGGCAGCTTTTGAAGGGCTGATGTTGCTCTTATTTTTATAACTCTACATTTCGTGTGCTGTGAGATCTGCTCAGACTTTGGCCATGTGTGGACAAAAACCCTGTGGATGCAGCGTGGTCAGCGCTGAAATGCCAGCCACAGATGTCACTGGGGAAATTATTGAATGTTCTGTTATGTTGCTACACATGAAAATAGATCATTTTTCCTCTGTAATGTGTAAAAACAAAAAAAAAGCCCCGATGCTATGAGAAGAGTAAACCTCGAGGAACTAAGTAAGTGTGTGGCTGCATCATGCAGGGTCCACACCTTCTGCCCTTAATGACGCTTGAGCAAACATAAACAGGGTTTTATGGTCTCAATCCATCAACAGCTATTTTAGTCTCTGGGGTTTTGTAACCAGCCTTTTCCCAAGTCTAAATAGACGAAACACGATGACTGAAGACCAAAAAGAGGCTAATTTAACCAACACTCAACAACAGATGTGTTTCTGAGGAGTTTTACTAATATGTTTGCCTCAGGAGACGGATGTGGTGATGCAGTCCATGCAAAATGAATCCTTCTGTGAAAAGCCCATTTCTGAGGAGAATTCTTCCCCTCGTGCCCATACGTCCGTGGTCAGATGAGTCCTTGGGCAAGTTTTTCAACTTTTCATTCATCACTTCTTCTTCTGTCTTCACATGCTGCTTTGTTCAATTAAACATCTTTGCAGTTATAAGAAACCAATCTGCTTTATAGAAGATATTTTCTTTGGAAAAGGAACGTCGTATGGCCCGTCACCTCCTGAGACACCGCGATCACAGAGGTACTATTTACTTAGTAACGTGAAAGAAACAAAAATATATATATTTGCTCCACACGCTTCATGCAGCTTTACGAATGCAAATATCATCTGTCCACAAACCAATATCGATTCATCAGTTGTGTAATCGAGGAATAATATAGTGTGTCGCCATGACCACTGTAGTAAACCAACGCCGTGAAGACAGACAAGTGCAAACCTCAGGACAGCAGCTGGTGACGTGACGAATCCGGGCCTTTGCCGAGCTGCCGCTGGTGACCTGGAGGACGGAGCTCACTGCAGCTCTAGCATTACGCTGGGAAATCTTGGTGCGGTTGAGGCCTAAAGGTAACTGCACACATCACGTTCACATGTATATCACATGTTGGTATTAGCATGTTAACTCAGATAATGAGAGAACATGAGAACAGGCAGCCAACGAAGAAAAACAAAGTGACAAATGGAGGTCGGATGCTTTGTCTTTTATCACAGTGTCCTACCCAGCGCTGCATTCAAAGAACCACTGATTAGGCTCATTTATGTGTAAATGGGAAATATTTACACAGAAAAATAAATACATCTTCAGAAGTTTCATGCATATATATATTTTTATGTGGTTTACTCCAGAACATACAAGCAAGGCTACATCAAATAATGCATGTTTAGCTAAGCCCTTGTTATTTTCCTGTGACATCTGCTTAGGACTCCAGACTGGTCAATCTGTGCCATAGCAGACATAAAAAGGACTGTAGCAGGCTGAATAGATGCTGTTTTACGTTGCTTAACACATATACGCTTTTAATATAAAAAGGCAGGACAGAGTAAATATGGGTCACACACCGTGATACATTCAGCTAAACATAGATTTAGACTTTAACATTGCTCACCGACACCAACTCCTTCACCTCGTCAGTCTGTCTCTGCTCAGAGGAAGGTGCATTAATACCAGTATTTTAATACAGTGTGTATCCCAGGTGTGATGAACAAGGTGTAAAATGATAAATGGTAAATATGATAAAAGGAAATTAAACAGTGGGTTAATTAAATGTCTGGTTGTCTAATTGCAAAGCAACCGTTCTGTAGATGCCTGTAATGACTCGTGTAAACATCAGTGTAGGATTTTGAATGTGATCCACTATTGCCTGTAATTCAGAAGCCATAATATGTTGACTCTCTATAACCAGTGCTGAAAACCTGCACGTCCTAATCTCATGTTTTTACTGCCATACAGTGACTACAACCAAGTTCGGACCCACTGTACGGAAAGCTCTGGTATTAGCACATGAGAAAAAGACTTTCTTTAAATGAATCCGCTGCTCTGTTCACTTCTTTATTCTGAGATTCCCTCCTACTGAATGTTCCCATCTTAGCAACTTGCAGTTTAGTGGTAGCCAAGGAGCCTGACCACTGATCCAACCAGCCAGCACTGCTCTACAGAGTGGCTCTCAAAGGATGCTGTGCAACCAAAACAGGGGTTTAGTGTGAGCGAGCTGTGTGGTAATAGTTAGTATTATAACATTGATGTTATATAAAAGTTGTGTAGTAAACGGTATGTTTTTGTGTTAAAATGAAAAAGCTCTTGCTGCGTGAAAGTCACTGAAAGTTTTCTCCTGTAGAAAAACATGTTGTTGAGTCAGACACTCGGGTCTTTGAGTGTTCCTGGGAAAACCAGAGCAATCTGATGACTGTCTAAATAAAATTTGTATGTTTGCATCACGAGGGAATAGTTTCAGCCTGGGATATGATTCATTTCTGTGCATTTATTGATTTTGGGGTCAAGCTAGTTGTTTTAACGAAACTGCAGATGTTTTTCTGGTGTTGTCTTTGGTTAATTTTGATTTTGAATCAACCTTGGGTGCTTTGAATTTTCCAAATCTGACACTTGTCTCCATCTCAGCTAGTAAAACTAATGGAAAACAATCAGTCATCTGACTTGACACTCTACTGGGCCACGTGTACACAAAACACTAACCTGGCAAGACAGGTCTAGCAAAGCATGACAAACAGTCAGGTATAGTCTTCCAGGAATCTTTTCATGAGCGTATACAGCAGTGCTTACAGTATAAATACAGATCTCAGCTCTGTGTTTCTTTGAGCTTGTGTGTGTGTTGCTGTGTCTCGCGCTTTGTAAGGTTTCAGATTTCTTTAACGGGGAAGGCAGGACACACCTCTTTGAACCGATGGGGGAGTGTCAGCTGAAGGTCCTCACTTGGAAAGAAGCCGGAGAACGTATGTGTCTGTGTGCGGTCGGTGGGGAGGCGGGGCTACGTCAAAAGGCAGCATTTCCATTTTAGCTCAATTTGAAGAAGTGATAGAATTTTCTCACTTTCTGTTTTCCATTGTCAATCTGTCACAATCAATTAAGGATTATTAGCAAATACTTACAATAAAAAGTCTAGATTCTTTTCTAAAAACCTTACGTGAATGAACTGCTTTTTGAAAGTCAACCCCACCACGAATTTTCAGACTTGCTCCAGATTAGTTGACCAGGAGTTCCTGGTATTGCTCAGACCGAAGGAAACGGCCGAAGGAGTCTTTCTCCATCAGGGCGTAGATCCGCTTCTGGGCCAGGTCAAAGGTCATAGGGGAGACATCCACTAGGTTCCTGAGGGTCACATCCTTGGTGAAGTGGTCAATGTTCACCTATGGAAAGAGGAGACGAGACTTTTTGTTTAAAGCAGATGGAAAGTGAGAACGATAATCAGCAGGAAGAAATAAGAAAAAGCACTAAAGTACTGTAGAAGGAATATGGAGACATCTGAGAATTGCTGGATTCAAGGAGTCGAGGCTCACACACAGCCCACAGCCCTTATTTTTCTATTTTAGCTGGGATGTGTTAGCAGCCGGGTCAGCGGGTCAACTCTCAACCGGACGTTTGTTGTCTTTGTTTTCATCCTGTGCCCGGTAAAGTGTGGCACCAGTCGCACAAACACCTCGGTTCACTTGTATGTTAGACAGATTCTGACTGTCATTCATCCTGTTTCCAGGCGTTCTGTGTGCATTTTATGTCCCCCCCCCAAAATATGTCTAAAATATCAACAAGAGCCATCAGATAACAACAATATTCCTCCCGGAAATGTTCTAGAGTTGGAGCCAAGTCATTAATTCAAGATAATGATGTTACTTTAATAAATGTGCAAAACACATGTTTCTTCAACCTGTGTTTGCTCTTATGTGTGAGCTGTCCACTACGTGCGGAGCGGCAGAACATTCCCCGTCTGTAACTTCATCTGTTTACACACCGGCCCCGTATTTCCTCTCAGCTCATTCAGCCACTGATCAGATAAAGACTCTCACGCCTTCGCGTCATCATGCGCATTGTTACGCAGACACCTGCAGCCGACGGCCCCAAAATGTTGCTTTTTCATGCTCTTATAGCAGAAGTAGACATATGATAAAACCCTGACCTCTCTGGGCCCCTCAGACTGAATGAAATCCTCAAAGATCTTCTTGGCCTTGGTGGCCATCTTCACCGGGTTCTTGGTCTTCTTGTAGTCCTCACAGGCCATCCAGAACTCAATGTTCTCATCGCTGAACTCCGACTGCAGGAAGCTACGAAACGCAGCCAGGCCATCTACAGTAGGAAGAGACGCGGGAGGATGTTAGATTAAGAGACAAACGGACGCTAGAATGTTAAACAACGTGAGTAGAAGGAGCCTGTTCTCATGCAAGTCTTTTATTGGTCTGCTGCTGCTTTCAACATAGAACCAAGTCAAAGGTTAAATGCGGTGACACAAACTTTATGTCAGTGCATCTGTCTAGTTTAGTCATTACGCAATGAAAAGAAAATATTTTTATACAGAAAGAGAAGTTTAATTAGAAACTATCTAATTACTATTTATACAAACTAAACAAAATCTATTTAATCTTTTTAATTTATGCTTTTTTTAAATTTTAATTATACCCTGGACTGTGTGTAATATACATCAGAATTCTGCATATTAAATTATAAAAAAGCGTGAGTCTTAATTAAGGCTGCAATAACCAAATAAGCTTTACAATCCGTCATAAATGCAGCTTGTGAGACCTGAGAAAACAAGAAACACCTGCTTTCCAGCAGGGAGACCGTTGCCTCATGCAACACTACTAATACAAGGATGAGAAATATAGATATTTCCATGACTTTGTTTATTAATAAAAGCTATTTATATCTAAAACCTTTCTAGATTTAGTCACACTTTGACCCAGAACACTTCACTTTGGCATTTTGGCCATAGCATTCCACAACCTTATTATTACTGGGATGAATGAAAAAGCTAAGTAGGTATCCCAAAATAAGCATCTAAAATAAAATCTGAACTACTAGTCCTTTCAGACTATTGTAGTGAAACACAAAGCTGGCAACAAGTCCCATTGTGTTAACAAGCATGTGCTGCAGATGATAAGCACGGAGGCTTTTATCTGCCATCTAAACGGCTACGTTGGTTCAAAATAACACTTAGTCGCAAACAAGCTGCAGCTTTTGCTTTTTTTAAGATTAATACTGGTACAGAGACAAACAAACACAGAAGCACATTCACAAAGGTACTGAATTAATATTGTGTGTGTTTCAATTAACTGCGTCATTCTAATAATGAAATACTGAATAATCTCTTTAATTAAAGACTCCACAGACACCAGCTTGAAGGGCTGATCAGAGTAGTCATTTATTTTCTGTTTCCTGCAACATAACATACATGACATTATGTAATTTTGAGGGGGGGGGGTGCAGCTGTACATGCGCCGTGGGAATGCTGCGGGGAATTAATGAGGAAGTATCCATAAATAATAATGTTAGCGCGAAAGCTCATGTAGATAAATAATTGTTGCGCAGCGGTTCACAGCAACTGTGCAATAAATCAGCACCGTCTCCCTTGGGACGTTACCACAACGCACATAACATCCGCAGGTCAACACGTTCACAGATGTCTGCTGGTCTGGACGGCGCTGGAAAGCTGCTTAGAAAGGCCTTTTGCCACCCAGCGTGTCAGTCCGTCCTGTGCACGGCACCTTAAGTGAGAGTTTACACGTACGACTAAATACCATTCATCCTTGGAGTTAATCATCTATCTTGCTGGCTCTGAGGCTTTCAGAGCACTTTGTGAGGTAAACAGTGGCTTCTGGTGCGTGCGCTGGTTAGGGACGTGCTTCCTTGAGCAATCAAGGCCTACGGTATATTTATCCCAGGCTAAAACTGCAGCTTATGTAATCCCATGTATGTGCGTATATACCGTAAATAAGGCGCCACTATTTCCTCTACATGTTGATTATGTTTCCAATCAGTACAACAATTTCAGTTGTGCCACGTAGGCCACTAACAGAGTGTACAACATGCAACGTGTATGTAAACTACGGCTGCATGTGATTTATGGGGATGTATGACTTTGTTTAGATAACAGTGTTGTGTAATAGAAGTCATGTGAATCCATATTCATCCATTTGTACCTTAACCTGTTGGTTAAGGTACAAATTATCGTTATTGCTTCTCATATTGTAATGGTTAAAACATCGCCTGCTCTCAAGATGAATCCACTCTTGTTTGTTGTGGTTTGTTTGTGAGGAAGCGACAACAGAAATGCGGAGTGCACGTGATATCTAGACTCACAGCTGTGAGTTCTGTCAGTGCGTTGAGGGCAGGGCAACAACCTTTGTTGGAAGCCTCCACCTTTCTGCAGGTGTCATCAGCCCGTGTGCAGCTGTGTTTTGTTTGTTGTTTTTTGTTGTTCTCTTATTATCTCGATCTTCTCACCTCAGCCAGTCAAGGCAGACGGCCGCCAATATGCTTCTGCTGGAGGAGACTTTCCATGAGACGAGGAATGAGCTTTGCCTCTTCACCGTTGCCTAGTGCCGCCCAAGTGCTGTGTGCCGTCTTTTAATATAGTTCTATATAGTATAAAGTAACGTCCTTTGTTGTCAGTTGACACTGTATAAATGAACTAAACTGATAATGTGAGGTCGTTGAATACAGTTCAAGTCATCAGAAAGAGAGGAATAAAGAAAGTAGAGGTGCACCTACAGTTGTTGTTCAGGACTCGGTCCAGACTCTCACGCCACTGAGCAGCTTCATCAGGAGTCGGCCTGCGCACAAAACACCACTGTTAAGCCAACAACAGCAACTTTTACTGCGTATTTTGTTTTTTATTTTAAGGTTCTACATGTAGGCAGGTGAGTTTAACCTGTGAGAAATCAAAACAACAGATGTTAGTTGAGTAATGTGTTGATATGGACACGATTAGTAGGGTCCAGAAGCAAGAAACATCTGTATATAGTTTTGAAGAAACATAATTTAATATATAGAAGGCAAAGGGAAACTGAATGTGGTCCATATTTACCGTATGTATAATATGAGTCAGTGCTTTGGTCTCTAACTGGGACCAAATGAAGCAAGAAAAGTCTTCTGATTACTCATTTATCTGGAGACTAATCATCAGTGTTGCCTCAATTGCTGCTCATTTAAAGGCACACTTGATGTTCTCATTTTCACAAAGACAGACTGTGGCTTTGATCTCACTGATTTTCAGATTCCAGACTGCGTCAGAACCAATCGTGGGACGCATTTAACCACTGAGCGGTAACTCTGAACCCTGAAGAACACGACTGTTATCGCTCATCTACTGTGAGACTTCTAGGTCTGATCTCAGGCGACTTGTCAGAAACTGGGCTGATTTGCAGGGTTAGGTCATATTTCAGGTTACAGAGCTGGAGCGTTTCCACGGTTACACACAAAATATCACATAAATCAACTCGACGGATAAAAGTGACGGCCAATAATCACGGCAAATTATGAGGTAGGAGGACTTCACCTGGAGTTACAGTACACAGCTTTATGAAGCATATGAAGGAAAGAGCAAACCCTCTGAAAAAGTGACCCTGACCTTCTGTTAAATCAAAATGAAGCATGGGAGGTTTCAGCTTTAGGTTTTCATTGAATCGTTTCCATAATGTTGATAGAAACCAAGCAGAGCTAAACTGTACACTTCCCCTTTAAAGTACAGTAAGTGTGTATCTCATAGCGAGTTCATGTCTGAGTCAGTCTTTTCGTGGCTGTGGCTAATGTCTCACTCTGACATCTGGACTCAGTCAGTGTCAGCGGAGGTTTATGGCCCTTTGATGTCCACATCTTATACCTGCTCCCTGCTCTGCTCTGCGGCTCCACTGCCGTTCATCTTGTTAACACTCAGGCAAACATGTCACGTCTCTCCCAGAGGGAACACTCACTTCTGCAGCTTCTCCGGCTTCTTCTCAGTCTTCTCCGGGTACGGGATGATGAGGTCGATGGCATTGTCCGGCTTCTGCAGTAAAACTCCCAATTTCGACTTGATCTCTTTAGCCCTGGATGAGAAATAAGATTGAATTTATTACTGATTTGAAATAAAATGAAAGTGACACAGTACAATGACAACTAACCTACTGCAGTCACACTTTGACCACGATATGCTTTTTACTTTAAACAGTTTTCCTTAACTTAACAAAACATCTGTCTGCTCGAGGGAAAATACGTTGTAATTGTCAGACTCTTTAGTTTACATGATCTGCATAAGTCATTAAGAAATAAATGCATGAAACATCCAAGCTGACATGAAAACTCATCTCACACAGACATAATACAGGACAAAAACCGAAATATGGACAAAAAGAAAACCTCACAAAAATAATTGTTTGGCCCAGATTTTTAGCTCAGGAATGGCACAAGCTCAAGGTCTATTTTCAGTCTGATCCCCAAGACGTTTAACTTTTTTGAGATGAGCAACACACTTTTAAAACACAACGAGACGAAGTGATGCAGCTCTTACCTTTCAATGCAGCTTTGGGGTAAGGCTGCTAATCCTTTACACATTGTCCAACGCTTTCAGTCGCAGCACTTCAGAGAACGGAGTTTTCCTGTTTGCACGCTGTGTGTCTTAGAGCTCCTTTTGCTTTCTGACTCTGGCTCTCAGCACATGGGGGGTTTTATACTGACGCCCTTTGGGCTTTGGTCCAGCAGCTAAGCCAATCAGACTGGAATGTGTAGGACACGGGCGGCTCAGGATCCTGGCTGAGGAAGGGCGGGATTTCAGATGTTACTGGCTGTTTGCTTTGAAGTTCCAATTAAGCAGCCTGTTGAGGAACAGAGCAGGATACAGACAAAGACATGTTGTTGTGTTGTTTTGCAGCTTATGGTGAAATAACAAATTTCCCATTGAATTAGGATTAAACAATGAAGAAATTTGATTCGATTACATTGATTATTTCTTTTGACTTTCTTGAACATTTGCTTTTATAAATGTGATTTTTATTTATTTTAACCAACACCGGTGAACATCCAGTTGTCAGACACTGGAGGAACAAATAGATAATGCATATAAAACAGTAAAAAATACTTACAGTCATTTGGAGTTTTGCTTCTATAATCTAGTGCAGCAGAGTTTGGTTTATTTACCGTATACTTCACAGCTCAGGCTCAGGAGTAAAACGCTGTTTATAGAATGTGAAAACAAGCTCAACAGTTTGTAACAGATGTCCCAACAGGAAGAATGTGGGAACTGGAACCATGGAGCCGCTCAAGTAGTTGGATGCAGCCAAGCAAACATTAACAAGTTCAGGGAACTGTGCTCTCGAAGCTGCAGTATGCATGAGATTCAGTGTTTTAAGGGTGGAAGTTAATCACATTGATGCTGCCATCGTAGCTTAGCTTGTCATTTCGTAGCTTAAAGAGGTTTTGTTTTCCTGATGCTCCAGGTGCTTCACGTCAAGACAACAAATCAATCAGCGCTGCAGAATGAATCCGTTGTATGGGCTTTCTAAGTTTGGCATTTTTCCCTCAGGAGAGCGTATTATAATTGGCAGACTTTAATTACTAGGCTAGAAGATGACAGAAAGTTAATCTGTCGTAAACACTGGACCATTAAAGATTGGTTGGTTTCCCAAGTATCGCTGAGCGTCAGAGTACGAGCACACTCACACTGTTCTGAGCCCGAGCCAAAGGTTCCAGTGTCACAGTGGACTCAGGTTCAAATAAATCTGTAACTTGAACATGGAATGTAATGGTTTACAACATGCTTCTCAGTGATTAATTTCTTTTTATTTCTGCCTATTCTGAGTCACAACACACGGTGCCATCAATCTACAGTAAATGGCAAACAAAAAACTTGGAAGTGTTGAGGTAACAGAAGGACAAAAGTCTTTTCTGTTGTTTTGTTGTTGTTGTTATTCTGCGCTGGACGCTGTAGCAGCTTTCCAGTGCTGCATAGGTTTATTATACTGTATATACTGTAAAGTGATTTTCATCATTCTTAAACCAAAGGCTTATTTGACTGTTGGGACAGACTTAGCTTCGCCCGTGCCAAAGCACGTGGTCTTAATGGCATGAGGACGCGAGTTACGTGACAGTTGATCTAAGAAAAATAAGCAAATGTGAGTGCTGTTATTACTCGTCATTAGGCCGACTGCAGCTGTCATGTTCACACGCTCGGCTGCGTAATAGTGGTTGGATAACTGTTATTACACAGCACAACAAAGTGAGAAAAGCCAATTTTCCCTTTTTCTATGGCCTAGTTTCTATGGCGATCAAACATCAGTCTGTGGCAGAAGTTATTAAAATATAAATTAAAAATATAGAGAAATAAAAGCAGTTTCATGGGAAACATAGTGGATCGTTTTAACCACATTCATATATTTGTTTATTTAAACTGTCTTGGCCAACTCACAGTTGAATACAGTCACTACTGTGTTAGACTTCGGTTTGGTGAAAACAGTTCCAGTGTCTCTGCGCCGTCGAGCTCATGAGGAGTAACGTGAAGCGATCCTGGTGATTCCCCTGCTGACCTTCTGCCCATCACAGCTGTACAGACAGTGTTTAACAAAACCATGAGCACATGTACTGTAAGTCAAACATGATTCAGCGTCTACCTGTAAGAAAAAGTATACAAAGCTGCCACGGCTGTCACATTCGGTCCATCAAATCAAGAAAAACTAAAAGTCAAAACAGTAAAAAAAGTCACCAGCCAGAGCAGAGAAATATATACAATACATGTATACAATACAATAAACACAGAGTTTACATCCTGGTCACTGGTTCTTCTCTGTCAACCAAAGCTTTGTGTTGGTTAAACCAAACAACATGCGTAGGTCAGGATGCAAGTCCTGTTCTCCGACGTCACAAGCATCCTGTGATTTGTTTGTCCACCAGTCGCTGCGTATGATTTAAGTGTGGTACAGAAACACAGCCCTGCACGTAGCGCGGGCATTGCTAAACCTAGCTGACGGTCCACATCACAGCAGACATGAGTGAAGTTGCAAAATACAGATGTTTCAGTTCTGATGACTACTGGGCTAGAACGACACACCGAGCGCGTGAAGCAACCTCATCCGGACCCCATTTCCCATGAATGGTGAATCGAGGTGCAGCCACATAAAATGCATTTTATTCAGTTGAGATAATAGATTTTCTCTAATATCCACATGTCAGTATAAGTAGTGACAACAGACAATTAGCAACACTTTTCATAGTGAAACAAGAGCAGAGACACCAGTAACAAAGCCTGGCACTGAAACAAACTGCTGGACTAAATGAGCTCCATCTGACTGGATACAGCACAGAGTAGACAGCATCATCTTAGCCTGCTTCACATTAAACTTCTCATATTTTGAGCCAGCTGCAGCTTCCACAGTAAATGAACGTTGGACTATGCGATGTGATGAAAGACATAAAGAGCAGTGGGCTTAACACCATGCAGTGCTCTGTTATTGTTTGTGTGTGATGGACACCCAGCCACAGCATATACTGTGCTGCACTGCAGGAGGTTGGATGTCACTCCAGTTTTCTGGAAGCCAAGGTTCAGGCAGGGACAGTCCTTCCACTGAATGTGTACTTAGCCCCGCTGTTCAAATACACCGGCACCAGTTGGCAGCCAGGTGCTTGGTTTAC
The DNA here is from genome assembly GCA_030770545.1 of Macropodus opercularis. Taxonomy (NCBI): domain Eukaryota; kingdom Metazoa; phylum Chordata; class Actinopteri; order Anabantiformes; family Osphronemidae; genus Macropodus; species Macropodus opercularis. The sequence goes on from CM061092.1 coordinate 9,078,551, forward strand.
CGGGCTGACAGACGCTCAACGCTCAATTTACACCAACGCTGCTTCCCAGAAGTTGCATAACACAAACGATCTACTACACAGATAAAAAGATGACTGTTATGTTTGCTTTTGTTCTTGCTGAATATGACGTCACCGTCACTGAGTAGAAACCCTCTAAAACCTGCTTTCATAATCAAAGCCACGGCAGATGCTCTGCAGCCGGAGGTTGCTGGTTTCTTCATCTGGGATGCTGACTGTCGACTGCAACGCCTGGTTGTACTTCACAGGCATTTCCTGTTAATGATGACAACAAGGAGCCCTTTGAACCATGATGAGCAAGCCCCTATCGCTCAATTTTCAAAATAAGAGTAGTTCATTTGCATCACAGCCACATGCTCATGCAATGCAGCCGCCCTTTCAGCACAGTTTGTACCATCATGATTTACTTTACGGGAAGAAAACGTAGCCTGATGCCTTTTTGCCACACAGGAAGGCGAGCATAGGTTATGTCTGACATTACTCCAGAAATACCAGCCTGTGCTGATCCTGGGCTTATCTCTCAGTTCTGTTATGACTCCTTTTCTGAGATTATAGAGGTTGCAGACAACTCTCCTGACATTTCACTCATTTCCCGCTCGTAAAGGTCAACAATAGGAACTCTGAGATAAACACTGCCAAAACATGGCTGCTCGGGCTGAGAGCGTGTGTGAATAGGAGGAAAATCACTGTGATGTCAGCAGGTCAGCTGCCAGGGGTTCGGTGATAAATGCAGAGCTTGGCCTTATTGTTGCCATTTCCTTTACTGAACACAGCAACGGGTCCTGGGATTTCTGAATTCTGAAAAACACCTGATGCTTCAGGTTACAATGTTCTTCTTCTGTTGGCAAAACATGTTGTACAAAATCCAGCTGAACAGTGTTGAGCAATTCAGGTTTTGTTTTTCTGCAGACTTACTGTTCTAACCATAGAATTGTCATATACAAATAATGTTGCAGCAGTAAGATAAATACATACAATAAATCCAGCTCAGTTTATTGATATAGTGGAACATAAAATGTCCGCTTGTTGCATCTCCTTTTGTTCCCTACAGCTTAAAGCCTGCATCTCACTGCTGCGAACTCGGGTAACGTCCAGTCAGCCAAGACCAGAACATCAAACGCAGGGATGAGGAATAGTTAGATGGATGGCTGCAAGTTACCACGATTATCAAGATCTAGATCAAGACGAGGCTTAATGTCCGTAGAGGAAATTACTTTCCAGACAATGAGCACATAGCAGAATGCTTACCGGCGTCCATCCGCGAATGTGTTCAAGTTCACGTAGCGCAGACGTTTGTGTACACTGAATATTCGTTCATTTTCTGATTCCCTGATGTTTCAAAATGAATCTATGCACTGAAAAGAACAGAAAAACACACAAAATTCTGTTCAATCCCAATACAACAAACAATAAGGTTGCTTCTTATGTAGTCAGTGTGAAAACAATGTTTGGAAGCTGGTTATAAAAAAACAACACAGAGTCGTTCAGTTTATCTGTCATTGCATCTTATCCGCTGCTCTAACTCAGGTACTGCTCTGAGCACGGATGGGTGGATGTTTGATGACAGAGGGAAATGGGTCACAGACGGTATCCCCAACAGATTGGTGCACATCTAAAATGGAATCAGACACAGGCTCCCCTTCGGACTCTCTCGCTACGCAGTGGCCCTGCTGAACCTTCAGGCTTGAGCCAGCGTGATGAGAGTGTCCAGTTTCTCAATGCTCAGTCCGCAGGCCTGCGAGAGGATATTAAATTTTCCCACAGCAACATTAATTGTTTTCATTAAGTTGTTTATTTGCTGAGTCTTTTCCGGTGAACATGGTGCTTAACAGGGGACAGGGAAGAGCTACAAAGACGGTTTTGTCTTGAATTACAACAGATTTGTCTGATACAGGATCACGGCCTGAAGAGGGAAAGAATCCGAGGATAAATAATGATGCATTCGTTATCATTCCAGCCTTAGAGAAATAAATTGCATTTTTAGTTTAGAGACAAAATGAATTTTCCACTGGAGAGGTCAGCGTTAAATGCAAACTATGAATCTGTGACTGGGCTGCTTTTATGTAACAGATTACAGCATCTGAACCAATGCAGCCAACGCAGCACCGCTTTAGATGCGTTCATAAAGTCACTCTGTTACGTCTCTCTTCAGCTGCATCAGATCTGATAAGATGCTTTAGAAAAACAGTGACGATCACAAGCCATTTAATCAGAGCTTGCGCTTTACATGTGTTTGGCTTCAAGGGGTCTGGACACAGATCCAAGCAAACACCTGTGAAACCGGCAAAAAAGTAACAACCGCAGAGTCGCCTGCGGAGCTCACGTATATTATGTTTGTCACATTCACACTGAGGACGGTTAATGCACTGAAGAGCAGAGAAAGAGGAGATGAGATGTTGGCCGTCTGTGTACGTTACTGCATGTGCCACTAATGCAATGATCTGGCCACAAGCAGATGCGTTTCAGCTCTGTGTCCTCAGAGTCAGGTCCACATTCAGGCTGCTGCAACCTCACATTTGCAACAATGAAGTATATTTCATGTTAATACAACCATGCACCAACTTTTGACATTAATAACCCAACTGTCATGATGGAATATGAATTAAACCCTACATTGTATTGTAATCTATGCTTTGTATAGATTGTATATGTTAAAATGTCCCAGTTGTTTAAATTCAAACTTTGGACTTAAACTTATTTAAATTCAAACTTTTTTCTGAAGGTTAGGCAAATATTATGACCCACATTTATCCGATTCATCATGAGGCAGACAGACGGTTTTGGTAGAATTTGGAAACGTAATAAGACCCAATCGATCTCAATAACCTCCATGAATGGCCCAGTGCTCTGGTCGCCAGCATCATTAATCCTGGGGATTCTGGGCCCAGTCGAAGGAGCCTTATTGCCTGAAATGTGGTTGTTTGCTGTGGCATTAAGTTTCCTGCTGAGTAGAACCGACAGACATTGCTTTGATTAGAAGCAATGTCCCAACAGATCAGACGTTTACATTTAAATGCTCAATAACTTTATAAAATATTATTGATGATGTTATGGAATAAAAGGTAAAGGTAGAAGCTTGAAGTCATGTGAGCGGTGGCTGTCGGTCTGGGTTCACGTTTCAATTGATGATGGAGTCACATTGCAGTAAATTCCGAAAAAAAACCAATAAGCCCTTCACAGGGTGTAGTGTAAGCGAATGAATAGGCCATTTGTCCCGTTTGAAGCTTCTCTGAATACAGATATGTGCTACGAGGCCAGTTTTGTTATTGTGCAAGCATCTGGTGTTGGTTACTGATGGGGATACGACAGAAGTATGTCAACACTGGCATTTTGGTGAAGCTGATTAGATCTGGCAGATGTGTGTTCGAGAGCACTGAAGAGTTCAAAGTGTTAAAGATAAATGAGTTTCCTTGGACACAAGTAGGGTAAATACACAGAGAAAGGCTCAGACGAGGTGTTAGGGTCAAACAGATTGACAATGTAAAAACAATAGCTGACATGAAGAAGTTTAGACAACGTGGATTGTGATTAAAGTGGAAAGAGGCCAAATACAAGGACTCATAAAAAACTGCTCCTAACCAAAAGTTAAAATTGTGACTGAAGCATCTCTAAAGGACCATGAGATGAATGTGGGATGGTGACACTACTAATCAATTGAATAAAACAGGAGAAGAGGTGAAGTCTAAAAGGAGTCTGGAGAGTCACTCATCTGAGAACATATCCTACCACTTATTGAGCTTACGTTTTGATTTTCAGAAGGAACGAAAAGAACGATGCAGAAACGTTTAAGAGGCCTGAGAGTAATCCTGAGCGGACAGAGGATGTGAACCTCAGAGGAACCCAGAGTCACTAGATAGCACAGTTTTCCTTTGTCACTAGGGAGCCACAGCGGGGGATTTCCCACGCTAGGAGCCAACATATGACCAGGCGTAATATGCTGCCGCTGCCGCTGCCGCTGCCGCTGCCGCTGCGTTCCTCTTCGCCCGGCGTTCCCTTCTCGCCCACTCATCTATAAAACGCTGGTCCGTGCATCCTGTCCGGTTGGAGACGGACGTGTGTCTCTACGCGCTGGGCAGGGGTCCTCAGGGACGGACAGCTGCCCCAAGGTCCAGGCCTCAGCGAGGTGCGTCTGTGCTGCCAAGACTCATGTCCAGGGAGAACCACTGGAATGTACACATCTGCTCTGTCTGCTCCGGTCGTCCTTAATGACACATGCAGAAAATGTTGTGTTCTTGCACCTATTTTAAACTCAAGGTCACGGGGTTCACTCATATCAGCATCGTGTCTTTTTGTTTTGTCAACGTCACGACAGCAGCTGACATTCAGGACATGAAGTACATATTCCTTATCCTCCTACTCCTTCACACGTTTGTTTCTGATTTGCCCATAAACAGGCTGTTAAAGGGAACCATTCTCCACATTCACATCATTCTCCAGCTTTTTTTACAATCATACTTAAAACTGCAGTTTGCGTCTCGGTAGTATTTTTTAAATTATTATAAAAGGATGTTTTAGTTTCCCTTCATTCCAACTTTTATCTTTCCCTTCTGATGATATTTACATTTCTTCACTTCATGATGTGATTTTACATGTTATTGTGTTAAAGTCAGTTATTTAAAATAACAGAGAAAAACAAAGCAGGAAAACGGCTGACGAGACTTTGCTCAAGTTTATTTTCGCTCTGCTGCTGTCCCCTGGTGTTTAAAGCGTTTAATACAAGTTTCCTTCTCCATCTTGTTGTGTGAGCCACATGCACTTACTGACTGTATAAAACCACTGACGCCAGGAGGAACACGGTTAAAGTCGAGGTTTGGGGTCATTGTCTGCTTTTTCACCGATAAGGTGCTTCCTGCTCGTCCTGCTTCTGTTCGACGATGATGATTAGGAGACCACACATCATTTAACAGATAAATAAGACTTTCATACAATATACATATTTAAAAATATTCAAACATCATGACATGCAAATACTGTAATTTACTCAGACTCCCTCTGGTGTTAACGCCAGGAACCAGGTTTGGACACTGGCGTAACAGTGGGTGCACTTGCAAAAAGCTACGGTCAATATTAAGTAGCTGATGTCGCCACTAGATGTCAGTGTAACATCAATTGAACTTCACAGAGCCGCCATAAAACCTCATTTCAATTCTTTTACAGGTATGTACAGAAGTTCAAGTCCCTGAATTCAGTACTTAGCATTTTATAAAGTGTATTTGCTGTACAGTAAAATCATGTTTGTTGTTGCTGTTGATGTTTGTTGTTTTTTTAGGGCACTAAATGAAATACATAACCTGTATTGACTAAAAACATAACGGCCTCGTCTGAAGTCGGAAGCGGTTTAATAACATCCCACCCAGGGGAGCAGTGATCAGCTGAGTGCAGGCCTGTAGCTGCTGGAGCTATTTATGGACACGAATGTAACTGTTTTTATCCACTACTTCTTTTGGCAGCGACACCATGTGAACTCTAGTCACTTTTACAATTAAATACCTTGTTAAAAAACATCGACTTAGCGCCTACAGCAAGTAATTCAATTACATTTCAATATTAACTTCACGGCTAATGAGACCGGCCTGAACTGGCTGAAACTGCCTGAGACTCAGGGGAACAAACCGCATCTCCAGTGGAAATCAGTTCCAGTCAACACTGTTCAGTGAATTCTGTGGCTGGTTTGTGGTTGAGTTGAGTGTTTCCGGACGTGGATGTTATCAACGGATGCTTTGTGTGTCACGGATGATGCTCAGTTTACTTCCACTGAATTGGGGCGATGGCAAACTTGATCAATTTGGAAAAACTGATACAGTTCGCTGGAAATGAACTGCTGTAGCGGTTTCTGAACCACAGGTGATGCTCGTAGGTATGTCTCCTATCTGAAACTCAGCTCAGGAAGCGGCGGGGTGTTGAGTTGTTTTAACAGTGGAGATTGTGGTTTGTACCACAGACTACTAGTAAAGATGGGGATGTTCCCAAATGTTCCTGGAGGTGTCTTCTGTTAAAGGTCTTGTCCTCTCTGTCTCCTTAGTGCTTGCATATGTAAACCTGTTGTTTTCTAGAAGCCATGACCTGCCATGACTTCTACCCTTCTGCCGTTCATGACCTCCCTTAAGACACCGTTCGTTCTACAGCAGCGCTGTGAAATAGCAACTTTACATATATTCTGGTGTGGTAACCCTTCAAACAGAGCAATCTTCAGACGCTACTGTACTGAATCCTCACTATGGTCGACAGAAGGGAAAATCTGCCATAAACAAGCTTCAGCACAGCCTCAACGTGGCCTGACAGACGTGTTCTGTGTCAATGCTCGGATCACGTCCCGTTTAATGTTCACTTTCAGCCACTTCTAAGATGAGTAAACAAAGTGGTACTTGTTGAGTGGGAGCACATTTTACAGTAAGCTGTTGAATAACTAGTGACCTGGTGTTACAGTAACTCCAGACCTTACTTCAGCTTCTCAGAGTCCAGACCGAGGGAACTAGTGCTGAAACACTAAGCTGCTCCCAGATTTTAGATTCTGTCCAAAATACAGACATTACATTCAAAATACATGTTCATTCCTGTCCATCATTCACTCATTTAGCTTTCTTGTGGTTGTTATCATGATTAGAACATGTTCCCTCTCTACTGTAATACGAGTCTGGGTGGTTGACTATTGTTCAGCATGATAAAACAAAGGCTGTCTTACAGATGGTCATTGCTATGCTCAGATCTAGATAAAAATGTCAGCAGGTTACTATGGAGAGGCAGCGTTTGAACACGTTCATATGCATCGGGCTCGTGGGCCAGCTGTTGTCCACCTGCCACCGGCTCCACACCGATGACATCTGAATACACAAAGTGGACATTTGCTGCCACTTTACACTCGGTCTGCTGGTAAAACACAAAGCCGTGACGGCTGTGGCGACGCCTGCCTTTGGTCTCTTCCTGAGGTTGTGATTTATGACATGAAGTCGATGACTCGTGCAAACATTTGCTGAGGTGATAATGAAGTTTTACAGTTCTTCCTGTTACGTTCATGCTGTCACATCATCTCTTTGCGCTTCCTGTTTCCCAGACTCTCTTTTTCATCCACATGATATGGGACAAAAGCTTTGAGGAGGCATATGCCGTCATTCCTCGAGTTCATTATGACACAACACAGGAGAGTTTCCAGGGGAATAGCAGATCTGCACAACACAGCTGCAGATGCTACATAATGGAGAGTAAATACTTGAGGTAATGAGAAGGATCATGCATGTGTACACAAATCCAATCTTAATTTATCTGTGTTTGAGCCTTCATCTGATCTCACCACGTGTTAATAGACTAAACTAAACCACAGAGGCTTTTAACTGCTTCTCGTATTTGTGTGTCACTGCTCAGAAACTCCTTCACTTCCAAAAGTCCAAATGATTGAAACTCTAATTTCTTTTTTGACAAACAAACAAACAAAGTTTTGCATTTTGCATATTATTCAAATAACTTAGTTTATTTCATTCATGTAAAAAAGACACCGGTGATATAAATATTATAACATAATAAGTTAAATTGCACATATCTTCATTAAAGTTTGGTAGAAATTGAACAAATATATTTATGGCAAATAAATACAAATAAATACAAATGTAGTAAAAGTACATGCCTGTTCATAAACAGTGTACGAAATGGACAGATTGACATTGCACATCACAAACACAAAAGTTTGCCTAATGGCAAAGAAAAGTGCTTTTCCTCATTTCTCTTTCTCTCCTGTTTGATTGTCAGTCTGTTACGGTTTCAATAGACGTTACTGTCTAGATTTCATTCAAAGTTCACTGTAAGGCATCAACCTATGTCTGTTCTCTACTTTTCTTTTCTCAGTTTTCTTTTCTTTATCCTGGGTGAGACTGCGTCTGCACCACGCTCCCGTCCACCGTCGGGCTCATCACAATCTCTGCGTCCGCTCCAGCGTCCAGCTGCGTCCAAGCCTCTCTTGCCTTCTCAACGCTTAAGGCGATCGCTAACATTCCTTCGTGGACTCACGGAGAGATTTCAGGCCTTCTTCTCGGGCCAGGGCTGCTTGGTGATCTTGGTGCTCGGTTTGGCTTGGCCTACGAGATCCCTGTAGGCTGGAGAGCGCAGGAAGCGAGGGTAGCAGTCTTTGGCCATGAGCAGGTAAATCTTGTGCTGGGCCAGGTCGAAGCAAGAATGGGACGGGGTGAGCATGTTGGCTTTGGTGATGTCACGCGTTTCATGGTCAATGTTGATCTACAGAGGGAAACAAAGGGACAGGTCACGTTAGTATGAGCAGCCATGGGGACGGGCGAGAACAGATAATAACCAGATAGTTGTTTCCTTCTGGGGCCTCCTCCTGTATTCGTTTAGCTGTTGTCTTACCTCCCGGGGAGCATCACTGCCGATGAATTCATCATAGATTTTCTGGGCTTTGGCAGGTAGTTTAGAAAACGATTTGGTGTTCCTGTAATCCTCACAAGCAAAGTAGAACGCAATGTTCTCCTCGCTGAACTCAGACACCAGGAAGGCTGTGAAGGCACACAGTCCATCTGAGGAGGGAGAGGAAATTCGATTACTTACAGAGCACATCAGTGCCTCAGGGGCTGGATATGTCTGTGTGTGTAGAAATGTGCGTTTATATGTGAAAACCTGACCAAAATGCAAACACTGAAATATTTACTTACATTTGCTGGAGAGGAGCTTTTCAAACGACTCCTTCCACCTAAGACATTCCTCCAGACTAGGTCTGAAACGAAATAAAGCATGATTAGATCCAACGTGGAATTCTAGTCTGGCGCAGACTGAAGGACACGGTGGACTGATATAAAACCGGTTGCATGCTTACTTATTTTTGGCTATTTTGCAGCTGGGTAGATTCCAGTTGGGTTTCTGCAAAATGCTCCCCAGCCTTGCTTTCAGCTCCTTGGCCCTGCAATGAAAGAAAACAGCACAAATAAATATATTTTTCAGAAACCACCTCGCACACCAACAAGCCAGCAGTGGGCATGAAAGTCTGTGAATTCACATTGGATGAAGTCAAGTGTTTTGCTTACACACACACGCACAAAGATAAGGTAGCAGTGCTGTCTTCCATATCTGGTAATCCAAATCCCCAAACATCAGCCATGTAGGTGTGGATCTTCCTGTACCTTTCCAAGCAGCAGGTAGACAGGGATGCAAGTCCTTTACACATAGCAGCAAGTTGGCGCTGGTGAGAGATGGCGTGTCCGTCAGGCGGTGCTTAAGTATCCGTTTGGTGGAGCTCGGTAGGAATAGTCTGTGTCTGCAGGGAGGCAGGATAGAGGCTTTATAGTCCGTCCTCCTCTGCCACTGGTGTGTCATCAGCCCTCTCAGCCAATCAGAAGCCAGACAGAGACAGAGGGAGGAGAGAGAGAGAGAGAGAGACGGTTGGAAAATGAGTGAGAATATGCAAGGACGAGTCTGGGAAATTACAGGAAAACGATAAGAGCCATTCATATTTTTTTCTTGCATGCCCATGAAAACATGTCACAGTTTCTGTACCCACATATAAACACTGGCCCAGTGTGTGTGACATCACTGTATACAGCATATATTTGGCTTCTTGATAATTTCGCTGGAATAACATTTTATAGCACAATTCCTAAATTTGGCAAGTTGCTTTAATACGGAAAAATTCAATACGTTTGACTTTAGTCATTTAAATCCACGACTTTTGACGTCATGTAACCAAACAGAGCTCGTCTCCCATACACACGATTTTAATCAATCTACGTGTGTGATGTAACCCAGTGATACATCCTGTGTTGTGATGCAACTTCTCAACTTCTTAACCGATTTACAAAAGGAAGACAGAACTGAAGATGTGCAGGTTTCTCTCCTTCCCTCAGCTGCTTTATTGCGTGATACAGGTGTGGATTACAAGGACTGATGGGAAGGAAGCGCTGCAGCATTCACTCTGGTTATTATTACCGTAAGGCAGAGCGCGAGTACAGCCAGCTGCTCAGCACAATAAAGCCAAAGCGTTTGGCATATGGCTTATCTCGGAAATGTTTGTCGTATAATTCAGATTGGAGAGGCATTAGATAATCAAGTAAACACTGTACAGAACTGCAACAGCTCTGCAACACACGTTTCCAAAGTTATCTGATTGAAGCCGATGCAGAATGTCTCAACTTTACTTTATGGATTTCATTGTTACAAGACCTGTAGCTGCCAGAGCCATTACAGGAATTTAGGCTTCATGTGCTCCGCAAGTGGCACCAAATCTCAGTAGCGACGTTGTATTACAGTCGTTATGCAAAACTATAGCCACGGGAGCTTTCAAGGAATTGAGAGCCAGCAGGACAGCGTGATTCACTGTGGGTGACATAAGCCGTACACCACTGTTATAAAATGTTTGCAGTCAAATCTCCTGGGGTCACCAGGGACATCAGCTCAAATCAAACCGAACACCCAGAGATGACAGACACTAAACAAAGTAACTATCAATACACCAACCGCAAACATATGAATAAAATCTATCCACACAACAAACTCAACTGATGTATCTTGTGACACATAATTCTTGTGCTAAGCTAAACTGTGTGTAGCCTCGCCGTCACTTTGTGAAGTGACAAAACAAAGCTCACACCGTTTAGTGCACGCCGAGGACAACCCGGGGCTAAAAGGGCAGCGGTGCGAAAAGGCGCCGCCTGTCATCCATAAGCCTTTGGCAAAAGAGTTCACAATGTACCGAGAAGAGGCCGAGAAGAGGCCGAGCTGATGCGATTGAGTCAACTAATGTGGAGTGGATGGCTGGGGGGCCCGGCCACCCACTGGCCTACTCATACTCATGACGCCAGCACACCTCCATCAGCCCAGAAACGGGAAAATAAGAGCGTTAAGGTGGGGAAAACAAAAGAATCCCTGAAATATTGCTGATGTGGAAACGTTCCTTGAAGCTGCCTTATGCAACACACAGCCATCAAACTGTACCTGCTCCAACGCCGTGTACGTTGTACATAACATCAAAACTGCTTTGGTCTGAGACATGAACAAACCATGTGCCTTTCTTTGAACGTTTCTCATTTCATAACATTACCACACAACATAAAATACTATTCTGGTAAATGGAAATCACTTTGCGATTTCTAGGCAACAGAGACTTTGATGGTTGGGTCAGCTGCTCTCTGCTGATGCTATCTGTTACCCTTTTTTTGGCTCATGTATCATCTCAGCCTTCCGGGTATGGATCCGTTTATATTTAGATAAAAGGCTCATTGCTCACAGACCCTCTGTCTGATGAACTATGCCCATAATACAGCTGTGTCTTTTCTTAGAACGCCCTGGAGTCTTTCCACTCCTGGAAAGATTTGTTTTATTTTAGAAATTAATTAGCTGAGTTCCTAGAGTCACTGGGGATTGTGACTAAATACCATCATATGCAGCAGCGAGTCCTGTATTTGAGTTATGTTTCTTATTCACAGTAATCATCAGGGTTGAAGGCTGTTAGTCTTTCATTACAAACCACTTTTCCACCAAATGAGGCCTACAGTAGTTTTAATAGAGACAAATCTACGTTGGGTTGAGACTTTACTTGACAGCTGTAAATGTACAAACTACATCGATTATGAGACATTTTGTTGACATGTCGCTGGTCTGTTATTATGGTTTGGGAATTGTTAAGGAGCTGACAGGAAGCTCAGCTCCTATTAATTAAATTACTGCAAAGAGGCGAGCAATGACAGCTTGGCTGCCTAATTGCTTAACCCCAGTTGTTTTTGGAGAAGTTACAGTGACCTCGATTGTTTGGAAAAAGAAAGTTTGACGTTACAATGTGAACTATTGGTTTTAAAGATTACGTTTCTGGTCAACTTTCATAAAACAAATGGGGACTTATGATGAATGTCTGAGTGTCAGCGTGAAGCCATCCTGACAGATCAGAAGTGACATTTACCTGCATGAGTGTGTTTCAAATGAAAGGTCACATCTCACTCCGAGCTTGGTTTATCACCTTTAACAAAGAATCGAGGCCAGGGTCGGCTCAGGACAGGGCCTTAGTTTACCTCGTACCGGCTCATTCCGAACGTTTGCAATCACGCAAAGCCCTTTTTCCTCAGCTTACCTGAAACTGGGAGTTCTTTTTTATGTCGGGCTCGGCCCGTATCATCCCCGCTGAAGCCCTTTCTGTGTCATTCGGGCTCAGCTGTGATTGAAAGAAACCTCATCATCAGCCCAGCATGCTCCTTTGACAGTTCACCTCCATGTGGGTTCTGCTGGGGAAATGACTGGGACGGTCTTCTCGTTGGGGGATGCTGTTATGCTGCTCTTCTCGAGACATTATTACTAAAAGAAAATTACAAATAAACCAGTTGAAGTCTGCTTAGAACCCTGCCATGGCAACGCAGCCGCACGACGAGTTATCTGACGGTAAATGACACCCTGATGTGAATCTGTTATTAGCCATCTTTTTATCAAAAGCTCAGTGCTTTCATTTGCATAAGAAAGTAGGTCAACCAGCCATGTTTCAAATCAGTTTTAAAGGATGAAATTTGACAAAGAACAAATAAATAATGTCACACGTCAGGCTAATGCCAGAATGGGTCTTGAACGTGACCATTTAAAACATCGGTACCTTACGTGTCTATTTATTCTAACATAAGCTGAGCTGAAATTTGTTCTGTACCATTGATCCGTCTGTCCTCACTTGGCCCCTTTACCCAGGAAGCAGCTTGCCAGAGGGAGTCGGGTATATTTGGTTCGCTTATGAGCCATAAAAGCCCTGAGAGGTGTCACAGTCCAAGTAGCAGCAGCTACAACAGCCTGGCTTCTAGTTTAACTAGAATTTAGTTTTTGTGATGTTTAGATTCCAGTTAGCTGTCCTTCCACGGCAGATATCAGACCAGTCAGTGCAGTGACGTTTCCTTTGGCGTCCTCTATTAAAACTACTGTGTTCTAATGGCCAATTCAGCTCCCCACATGCTTTGCCCTTGTTTCTACATGAAGCGTTAACCAGCTGCTGCATTTGTTTTGTGATGTCGCCCGCAAATCACTTGCACAGCACAGAATGTACACATCAGGCTGCAGAGCAAACGCCAGGCAGCTGTTCGGATGACACTCTGCAAATTAGCTGAACACGCCGTCTCATGTGTGGACTTCCAGGGTACTGCCAGGCCTCTGCACATCACAGCGCAAGTCGTTAAAGTCCGAACCGAGACAAATGTGGACGAGCTTGCCTCGAGTTGTGACGGTGCTGTACTTGTTGCCTGTTTGTGATCATGGTCTGTATGTGTTGGAAAAAAAGAAAAGAGAAAGTGGGTTAAAACACAACAATAACAGAATCGACATCCTAGTCTTAGGTCAATGCCACAGGAAATGTCTGTAATGTTTCCTGGCATCGCATCGGATTGTTTGTTTGTTTTTTTCTGAAGGTCCCTCATGGGGGTGACTCAGTGACATCTGAAAGCCTGTTTAAACGAATGAGCGAAGAGAAACACAGAAAGAGAAACTGCTGGAAATGTTTTGCCAGTGGATTTTCCCAATTTACACAACGACTGTAATGAGAATCCAAACAAATGGCATAGATGGACAGATAGATGGACGGACGGAATGACAGGTAGACAGACAGACGGATAGATAGATGGATTTTATTTTATTGTTGTTTTTTTTTAATTCCCCCATAAATACCATTTTTATCCCAGAATTTCCACTGAATGGAAAATGTGGAGGGATTTGGTCGTCAGACAAATGGGATGCTTCACCACTTCCTCACATCCACGTCATCCATGCGCTCCTCACATATTGCAGAACAACTTTACTCTTATTGTTTTTCGGTGGAATAAACCAGTGACATCAGTAATGAGTTGTGGAGGTGGTGGAAGAAGTCCTCCGTTATGTTTAGACACAAGCAGACGGGCTGGTAACGGTTGCTTCACTTCTTCCACGTGCACACACAGCACGAGAGTGGCATCGATCTACCAGTGTAAGTCCAGGTTTCGCTATTTCAGCAGGAGAAGTGTGGCCACGTACGTGTTGGTGCAACACAAGGCAAATGACAGCGACACCTTGTCTGTACAGCATTTGCACCATGGAAGTAAACCGATTACAAACTAAACAACGGCCAAGGTTAATAGAATTACCTTTACACTGTAGCTTTTTGGCTTAGATGCTTTAAAGGCATACAACACGATCCAGGGAGAGAGTTCCACTAACAGATGGAATGTAAATCACTAGGCTTTGTGCTTGGATTCTTGTGAGTTTGGTCTCTGTGGACGCTTTTCTGCGTGTGTGTCCGTAGGAGCCTCAGGTTCGTCATCTGTCTGTTCGTCCTCTGGGGAGGAGCGGAGCAGTCTGCCACAGGCTCAGCCAGATGCTCACTGTGGCTGTTAAACAATAACCACTGGAGTATGATCCCCCGTCAGCAACACTGTGATTTGTAAGTATTCCCGGGAGGCTGTTCAGCGAGAGGTCGGCCGAGCCTGCAACACGCAAAACGTCTGCGAGACCGTGAAGAAGATCCTCCGTTTTCCATTTCTGGGGCTAATTTGGGTGCTACTACTTAATAATTAATAATTCTGTCTGGCAGCCAGTAATGTGCTACATGTCAAAGTAGTGTGTTCAAGTGTGCTGAGAACACATTATTATTATTAAAGGAAACTGAAATCTATGAAATACCAGAGTTTAGCCAAGCATCCATTCGCAACACTGTCGTTGTTCGCATTCACCTTGACACACTAAAACTATTCACTCCACTGCCAAACAAACCAACGCTTTTTGTATCAGAGCTCAAACGTTATGTCCCTGTAGACAACATACCTGGAGCATTTATTATGAGTCAGCGACACGTTGGAGGAACCTTTAGCCACTGCAGCTGTCGTTGCTTATTATCACCTGGAGCAGCCTGACACCAACACTGGTCTCCTGCAGTGTTTCTTCAAACGCCAATTCCACTGTCTATGTCCTATATCCATCAATTTGAACACGTGAGTGTGTTTAACACAGCCGGCGAAACGGCCAGTTGTAATTTCACGTGGGAAATCTTTCATTGCTATTTTATGGACGAGAAAAGATGCACGACCTGTGCAAAATGTTAACTACTGTATTATCCCAGACTAATTATTTCTGCGAGTGAACTGTCCAGGGTTCGCTCTCCAAAAACCTTGAGCTGATAAAGACACGGTACAAATCCTGAAAAGCCTCCTAAACGCCTTTGTGTGTCTTTGAGGCGCATGTTAGAGAGAAGACGACTGTGGTGACAGGGGCCAGGGTTGTTTAGCTGAAGTGACACAGACTGCACAGCCGTGAACAAAATACAACCACATGCTCCCTCCAACAAAAGCAACTCCAGCAGGTTAATGATGGTGACCGGTGGGTGGTCCTTTACCCGTAGAACATGCCCTGGAGACATCGCTCATAATGATTAACCGGATGCTGAATGGCTTTTTTTCCTGCGACACACCGTTGGAGAGCTTGTGAAACATCAGGCCCCGGCAGCAACAGGACTGATATTTGACTCTGGTCAACATCACACACACAGTATGAATGTACCTGCTTCCTTGGAGATGATAACAAACAATCAGTTATGTCAATACCCGGGAGCGGCTTGTACTGTTATTTCCAAAGATTGTTTGTGACAGAAAGTGGAGGAACAGAAGTGAACGGTCCAGTCCTGCAGTTTATCCAGAGATGGTTCCCGAAAATCATGTTTGTTTGTTTTTCATTCTTCAACACACGTGCTTCAGAAACACTGCGGAAACTGGCACTGATTAGAAAACAACAGAACTGATGTTAGAGTCTTTTATTGTTAATACAATGACCAGCTAACAGTCTTTGATTTTTGTCCGACGCCTGAATTTAAAAACTGAAATATTGGCTTTGCCTTCGGGATGAGCTCCCGCCCACAGGCTGCATTTCTGTACAAACTTGACGTGTGACAGTTTCAGGTTGCAAAAACGGAACCTGAAACTCTGCCGACTGTCAAAAGACCACGGTCACGGTTGTTTCTGCCCTTGGCCTTTACGCGGCTACTGTAAACAATGTGCTAATATTAGAAACGACGGTGGCACTGGCTGAGTTAAATATCGCGTCACTTGCAATGGAAAACTTTACAAACGTCTTATTGTTTCCTTGTTGTGTTTGGCGTGTTTACATATGTTAAACTGCTCTTTAACATTTTTACAGCTGACGCTTCAGCTGGTACAACAAAATGTTTTGCAGAAAAACAAACAAACAGTAGCTTAAATGGAGAAGGGAGTAGCTGCTGTTATGACCATTTACAACAAGGACTCAGATGTCAAGTTTAACTCTTAACGTAAAAGACCAAATGTGAGATGTTTCTATGAGCTTAAAGGCAGGAAGGGGCAGTAATATAGTGGTGCAGTGTGTGTACGTGAATGTAAAGCGTGAGAAGCCTGGGTTAGGGATTAGCTGCATATATTAGTTGTTATGTTTTGTTATCATGTGAGATGTGGTCATGAGAGGCTGAAAGTAAAACCCATTCAGTGTGTTTTGATGTTTTTGCTGTGCTGCTCCTGTTGTTTGTCTCAGGCCCGGTCACGGGGACTTAGCGTGATCCATAGTCATGGCTGCGACATGGAGATTGTGTTTACTTGTGATTAAAAGGCCAGAGAGATACAGAGAGGCAGACATAAAATAGATCCAATATAATAACATAATACAAGATAACAGCAGAAGAACGGGGAGATGCCGGAGATGGAGCAGTACTGATTCAGTCCAGTTCCAATTTGTTTAACATTGGCTGAAGGGAGATTGGGTTTCAAACCTACGACTGAACTACTTCTCGTCGCTGGTTCGACTGCTGTTTGGAAACCAGTGCTGTCGCAGCGCTGGCACCGACGGCTCTTCCCGCCTCGTACGTTGTTACCTCTGATGGGCAGTCGCGCTGCTGCAACTCACACTGTCATAACCACAGATGATTTGTGCCATCATTTCACTCAAGCCCAGCTTGAAATCGCTTCCACAGTGAGATGTACGCCGGCCTTCTGGCCCACTTTGTGTTGTGTCTACTGAGCTGGATGCTGCCCCACATTTGCTCTGCTCTTCATTCCCGGAGTGACTAACACATGGACAATAACAGCAAAGTTAATGGACGTGTAATGTCACGGTGGGCGACTCCATCCCACTACTGCCCCAGATACTAGCGCTGATTTGAGTGCTGTTGCTAACTACAAGTACACCCATAAATGATTCATTTTTGTTCTGTTTCTGGTTTTCCGTCATTCTGAAAGTTTGCTATAGGACATAAAGTTGACGTAAATGCGTGGTTACAGTTTACTCAGAGTGACTCATTTCTGTTTTATTTGACCTACAATATTAATCAAACTTTGTATTTTAGTTGCTGAACAGAGATTTTCTATTGCTTTACTCATGTTTTTCTCCAGCCACTGGCCCAGTTAGAAAACCGATGCCACAAACCTGAAGTTCTTCTTCAAAAATTAATTTCCAACGTGTGATGAATCACCACAGGCTGAGATTTCATCTTTTGTCGCCGTTAAAAGTCCCAGTGGAATCAAGGTCAATCTGTCTGTCTGAACACAGGATGACTGCATTTTTGGCAGCGCTAATACCCTTATGGTCTTATGAGAATGATGTCAGCGCAGAACAGAGTGTAGGTGCAGATTTCTCTTTAATCACAAACGCAGCTTGGTAGAGGAAGGAACACAGCACCATGCCGTAGAGGGTTACAGAATATGTTCATTAGCCGGGTTTGTTCCAGGTCGGACTGTTTGACCCACAGTAAACAATACACATGCACTAACACTGCATTTGGCTACGTTCACATTACAGGTCCTCTCTCTTTTCAGATCTGATGCATGCAGACACTGATTGGCAAGTAAAGTGTGATATTCCCATGGCCTTCCCATATGTTGCATGTCTTTGGACTGTGCTGCTCGATGCACTGGCTCCAACGTGATGTAATCTCATGAACATTTCATTATTTTAGCCTTAGACTGGCCAAATGCGTGTGGAAAGTGTAACGTGAACATAACACTGGTTTCTCAGTCAGCTTATTAAAAGCTGAAGGAGCACATCAAACACGTCATTGCATTTTCTCACAACATTTAGGTTGGGGTTCTTGCAGGCATTTTCACAACTTATTGTACAAGTCAAAGGAAATGTAATTGTTCTGAGTATTGCATCATGCTAAACAGAAACAGCTGTCACTTCAAATTCACTGTACTTCAAATACACCAAGGTTTAATATTCAGTTTAATGAAGGAACGGCTGCTAATTATAGTGCACACACTTGTAAATTTGTCATGTAATAGTCATGTCATAAAATCTCCTTTGAGTCAATACTTGGATGTCTGTGCTAATCATTTTCTCTAACTATTTCAAAAGCTTGTGGTTGGCATCAATATAACATCATTTAAAATATATAAAAGTAAATTTCTATAGAATCGTGGCTACAAATGCAAAACCTGATGCCCTGTGTATAGCACAGATCCAATTCAAGTATCGACGCTCATCGAATGATAAATGACTCCAGACCTGTCGTATGCACCGTATTTAACGTCACATAAAACATCTGCAAGGGTTTGTAACACACAGGTTTACAGTAAGTAGGTATATCAACATATAAGTGCAATCGGTTTGGCACAGTTTCAAATATGAAGTGTTCACTTACTTCTTTGTGAACAAGCTACAAACAACATATCCCCATCGAGAGACAAAGGGCAGAGGAGAAGCAGAACTAGTGCCGGGCGACACCTGACAACGACCTCAGCACGTTTACTCTGCTAAGCTGAGCACAAGTGTCTTGGACTATTAAGTAGAACCCTATTCTCACAAAAGGTGGTTGACAAAACACAGTTCTGCCATAAAGTCACATGTTGGATCTGTGAGTGCTTTTAATTTGACCTAAATTCTTGGGTGTGTCACTTGTGAAAAATCTAAACAAAACGTGAAGAGTCATACATTGTTGATAGTGTTGTCGTGTAAACAGTCATCTTATTCTATTTTCAGGCATCACGCAGCACTAACAAGTCAAGTCATTAGCTTGTCCTCATGCCAGACATCTTATCTACAGGGATTGCATGCGTGGAGATGGTGTAGACTAAGGAAAGAGTCAAGCATGTTACCCAGTCGTTCACTTCACAGTATTCAGAGGTGATGTCGAAGGGTTAATGGATGTTTTACAGTATGGGTCCAGTGTCTTGTGGTCAAACAGACCTCCGCTGGCCTTGTGCGTGCGCCCTGTTGACTAAGTCCTGGTACATCTTGGACCTGAGGAATCTTGGGTAGGAGTCCTTCTCCATGAGGCTGTACACTTTCGCTTGGATTTCATTGAGGCTGGTTGGGGACGGATCCTCCAGGCTCTGCTTGGTCTTTTCTCTGGTGCGGTAGTCAATGTTTACCTAGCAGGATAAGGAGGGCAAATAACACGCACCACTTGCATGAATTCATATTATGACAGTCACACATAGCAACAGTGTGTGTGAGAGTACATAACTACTGTCTATTATTCATCTGGCTTAAATTATCAGGCCGGTTTTAACCGTCCTCAGAGGAAAAGCATCAGAGTGTCGGTCACGACCAGAAGCAGAATCTGGTGACGTTGTTTTGAGAGGAAGAGGTTTGGGTGGATCCTAACCTTAACCAGGGCTTTGAAAGGTAACGCGTTTACACACCTCTCTTGGAGCCTGAACGTCGATGAACTCCTTAAAGATTTTGTTCGCTCTCGAAACAAGTTTGGTGGAGCTCTTGATTTTCTTGTACTCCTCACAGGCCATCCAAAACTCGATATTCTCGTCACTGAACTCTGTCTTGAGAAACGTCCGAAAGGCGGCGAGGCCATCTAGAAAAAGCAAATTGAAATCCGATTACAAGTAAGAAAGCAATATACAACAGCAGCTGAACCCCCCTCATGGATGCATGCATTGCTTTCACAGTAGAGTAGCTTGATCTTATTGATAACAACCTTGATTTTATGTTTATATTTTTCCAGCACTTATACTACTCCTCTTAGCAAAAACACGAGACAGCTCTCACGATGAGAACACAAACAAATCAGAACAAAATGCTCCCACAAAGATGTTTTTTTCTGTTCTCATCAATCAAGATAAGCGATCAATTAATGTGCTCCCCTTTCATGATAACACAGAGGAAGGGCACGTTTTTCTAGGCGCCCGTGTCACGTTGACATGTTATTTCCACCCTTCTCATTTCTACTGTTTACCTAATAAAGCCGAGCCGTGTAGAGGGGATGGTCCATCTGTGCATATTCAACAACATTACTCATACAAACACACACACACACACGCTGCAGATTTATACAGACACACACTTAATCACACAATCAACCGCTATGTGAAAAAAAACGTCCATAAATAACACAAGTAGAAAGCAGATGTCAAAGGCACCGTGCCCCTACTAGGATGTTTAAACTGGACTGAACAGGCAAGAACGAGTTTTCTCCACAGTGAGAATGTGGGAAAGTCAGAGAGCAAATACCTGACAATGAAACTCCTTCACAGTGACTCACACGAAGGTTTAAAATAAAATCATTAGCATCGACAGTAGAGCCACAGTCTTCAGAAGCTTTATACGAAACTAGAAACCATGCTCGTACACAATAAAGCTCATTTTCAACAGCAAGTACAATTTCTAGTAAGGTGAGGAAATCTTATTTCGTGTATGTAGGTTGTCTACACTCAACGGTCAGCACCAGCTGAACCAAAGCTGCCTACATGTAGCCAAAGGACTTCTGTTGCCTAAGCATAGACATAAAACCTCTTCTCACCACAACTGTGCTGCTGTGTTGAAAAACAGCGTTGAGATAGGATAAAACTAATCTAATGACAAAGCCGAGCATTGCAGTGATCAGTGTTTTGTCTTCCAGGAAAATATGTTTCTACACAAGAACGTTGCCATTGCAAACCAGTTTTTGTGATTACAAATAAATACTCTATATATTGTAGCGACACCGTTTGTGGGTATGGCTTTCACGTTAGTTGTGTGGGACCATTGCTTTATGAGACTCTGCCCCCAACAGTTCTTCAGTGAAATAGCAGCATGTGAGCTTATGATTATGGCACAGACACATATTTACTAAGACCTCTTTAAACTGAGGCACAACTGAAGGACTCTAGTTTTTGTCGATGTCGCAGAGGCTAAAAGAAAGACTACGAAAGGAACACGAGAGGGTCACAAATGTGTGAGGTTGAGGGTGTGTGTGATTAGATGCAGGAATCCAGAGCAGATTGAAAATAAGGTAGGTTGAACAGGAATCCATCAGCAGGTGTAAGTGACAACTTTAAAGTCGGTGGAAGCTAACAAAGCGACTGGGTGGGGGGGGGGGTTGACTGTCCAGAGACCTGAGCTTCAATACATCAGAGCAATTAGAAGCAGCTGGGAGTAATGAGGACAATGCAGGGCAGCTGAGGCCCAGGCATCACTGGAGACTCAGGAATCACTGTGTGGCACAGTGGAACCATGATAATATTTAGCAATGCTGCCAATGTGATTAAAGTGGCGCACACATCTTTCTTGCAAAAAGAAATTTGCTGCTTGCAGAACTGTATTTTAAAGGAACACTTCAGTAAATCGGCACAGAATGGTTAGAACATATTTTCATTCAAGGCCTCACTGATGGATTAGCCTCATGTTTCATATAAAAAATATCGACACTACATGAAACAATCAAGTAAAAGTTTAATTGGTTTAACACCAATTAAACTTGCGTTGTCTTTTGTACTGATCCGTGGTCTCATGTCACAGATGGCATTTTGTGCTGATTGTGTGTGTGTGTGTGAGTGTGAGTGTGAGAGAGACTGGCCAATGTTTCTGCTTTGAGGGGAAGATCATGAACTTTGTGTACAGTGTGACTCATGCAGTACAGACCCCTCACAGCACAAAACTGAGGCGCTCGCATTTGAGAAATCATAAAAATAGAATCTAATAAATGCGGGAAGGAACATTTTGCCTTAAATCTCTTGATGAATTATCCAGTGAGGACAAACTTACATTTGTGAGCGAGCAGGTGATCAAAGGATTCCGACCATCGAACAACCTCATCCGTTGATAGTCTGATGGAGAAAAGCCACAACCACATGGTCAGCGTGTGATTTATCTTCTTCTCGTTAAGGTGTCTGCAACATCTTGTGGTACAGGATTTACAGACTGAGACTAGTTACTTGTGAGACAAGGAGGCTGTTTCCGATAAACTTCACACAGAAGGATGTACAAAGAGTTGGACCATGCAAATGTTCTTAAATACAACTTTTCCTTCTAAAGGTTAAAACATTTCAAGCTCATTTCTGAACATGGTCTAAGTTTAGAGGCAAAGCGTTGGATGTCTGCAGCGCCATTTCACACAACAGAAGCTTGACTTTGAATTTGTTAGAAACGGAACAAACCCACTTCAGACACCTGGCTGTGGTTTCGTGGGCGGGAGGCAGAAACTCGGAAAAGTCGCTGTAGGAGTCAGATTTGCGGGACAGGCAGCCTAGTCTGGTCTTCATGGTGCAGATCCTGCTGGAAAGAAAACAAAACACAAGTTAATACTAAAGAAATACTCATGAATGAGTGTTTTCGGTGACTTCAGCTGTAAATCACGTTTGACGTTAGCTGCCCCATTTGTCTGGTTGACATGAACAAATTGCTGCTCTTGAGCAGACGTCCTGCTCAGTTTTCCCTCACAGTCTGTCCCATTTGAATCGCACGCTGCTGCGGCCGTGTACTGTTTGTCAGTGTTCTGCCTGCAGGACGTGCCGGTCCCTCCAGACGGGACGTAGCTGTAAAGATGCTCCATCAGATAAAATAAAAGGGCTCTGTTGCACATGCATTCAGGTAACGATCACAACAATTTACTGATTTGATTGCATTTGCTAAACTTCTGTCGTTCCACAGTCGAGTACGTGCTGCACCACTGCCCACCGGCACCACCCACTCTCAGCTCGCTTGTTATTTATAAATGTAGCGTTTCATTCATGCAAAAAAACATGTTGCACCAGAACATGATCAAAATGGAATTATACCGATCATGTTTGTATCGCAGATGCATAGTGATGCAGTGTTTGGGAGACAGGGCCGTTCCCTCCTCTTAGGCCGTGTTAGTGCCAGCAGAGCTGCAGCAGTGGGTTGTTTTGATGCTGGTGGACCTTGAATTGGGAACATTGTGTGAAATGTGCTTTTCATTAGCAAACTGAAAAAAAGCATTTGCTGGCATTAATAGGCTGCGTCTGCTACACAAGGGCCAAGTGTCCTTAAAACCTGTGCAGGTTGTCTGATGCGTAACTTGTGTGTTAGACTGAAAGTAATGAGTCAAGTAGTATTTGACTCTGCTGTCAGACGGCTCAATATCTGATTTTATATTTAAGAGAGTGACAGTTTTAGTGGCTTTGTCAAATTCTCTCTAATTATAGCAGCTTGTTGTGATATGATGCATCTGCCCCAGAAAAAGACGCTTGTTATGTGTGAAGCAGATGCAGCGCACTGGAAGAGTCGCTTGCCTGCTGTATCTGTGAGTCATAACTTTAAGGTGCACTTCATTTGTTAATGAATAGACGAGTCCCAAATAATGGGCAGAGATATTTGAAGTGTAGCGCTCTAAGTATAGACTCGCGAGGGTCAGGCTTGACGTCAGCAGTCTCCATAAATCTGTAGAAGGTTATAAAACAGTGGCTTCTCATACAGTGACAGCAGAAACCGCTGATGCTAATGCGAGTACCCGCAGTTATTTTTAAAGCCAGACCGCTGAGATCGAAACGCACCACAGCAGTAATGAGTTTGGCTTTTGAAGAAAGCGTATGTTCTCATGAAAAAGGGCCAGCGTTGCGTAAGACTCACAACGCAAGGAAAACACTTCGGGTTTAGGCGCAAAAACATTTGGACTCAACGTTTAGATGTTGAATAAATATGGAAGGGGCGACTGAAACCGAGGTTCGTCACCTGACACACAGGACATTACTGCAAGTTAAAAAGGCCTTCACACACAAACTTCACACACAATCCGCTGCTGGAATCCAGCTTTCATAAGTGTATTATGGCTGGATCTGTATGTGGGTCAGCTTGTGCCTTCTGCACCAGGCAGAGGTCGTCATGTGAGGTTTACGGAGAACGACGTGGACTTATTGACAAATGCCTAGTGTGAGCAAAGCTGTCAATGCCGTGATGACAAAAGCCTCCCTGCTCCTCCCGTCTTCGTTTCTCATCGCTCGTCCTCTGCCTCGACAAATCTTTCTCGCCCTGACTGCGAGCTGCTCTCCTCATCTGCAGCATGATGCAGACACGTGCTGCCGCCGAGCTATTTATAAAAACCCTCTGACAAATCCGTGTAGTCAGGAGAAGGCAGAGCATGTTCTATTCAGCCATGCAGCAGGGCAGGCTCCTGGAGGAAGGAGGCTAAAAACAGCAACAGCACTTTTAATGTCTCCGATACACACGAGTATGCCTCATGAATCTGAAAGTGCACGCCACATCCGCTAGACCTACAGTCCCTGAGATGCCCGCTGGGGCTGGCAAATTAGGAAGTGAAAAATCTAGATCAGGGAGGTTTGTGTGTTGATGTTACCTAACTTGGTGCAATGCAGGTTTACAGATGTGTCGACACCTGGCACCTGTGTGTGTGTGTGTGTGGAATTAGTTGACGTGCTGATCAGGAAATAATTTTTGAATTCACATTGAATCCATTGGCGTCGAGTTTAAATGAAAGTCACCTGTGTGCCCCAAAATTGAAGGTGTTGGGGGGTTTTCCTTTTTTTATGATTTCTGTATTTCATGTCATGCGTCTTGTAGTAAAGCCAACTTCCTTAAGTTGAAAGAAGTGTTGACATATTTACTAGACACAAGCAATGTAGCAGTAGTTTCTGCATGAACGCATGCCTGCAGTGACGTGAGCAATGACGTTAAAGGCAAAAAACAGAAGCCACACGTGTGTCAGGTCATCTCACAAGTTAAAGGCCAAACATTTAAATACAGGTCTTATTTTTACTGCATGCACTAAAATAAGCAACCTCGAGTCTTTGGAAATTTTTGGGATGTAGTCAGATGAGAAGATGGAATAGACCAGTAAACAGGCTTTGTTCACTTTAACTGCATGTGCGACATCACCATGTTCCTGCACGTGTCGGTGTTAATTCACTCCTTCACCGTCACTCTCCACTTTTCAGCCCACACACCTAAACGTGCTAATCTTATTCCAACAGGAGCACTGAGCCGTGTCCGGAGCTTTGCCTCTGTGGCTGCCTGACCTTTTAGTGCGGAATTACTCTGTATTACATTAATAAAAACACAATAAAGCAATTAAGAGGATCGTGACCACGAAATGCATCAGCTGGAGTACATGCTGGCGGCAGACAACGTTATTAGGCGGATGCTCAAATCCAAAAGGACAAAGTCTTTCACAAATGTTGGAAATGCAGTTTCATTCATCTCGCTTTCACCGCCTGTCGCCCAGTTTGGACTGTTCAGGCTAATTAAGATGCAGCGTGACTCAGACCACGAAGCGTCCGAGTAGAAAGAAGAGAGACTTCAGGCACGTCCTAGCACATCTCTGTCCTCCCGACGCAGAAGTTGTCAGATCTTGAGTTACAATAGCACAACTGTGGTCTCACACTTGTGTGGTTTTATGTGTACTTGTGCTCGAAGTGTGGAAGCTAGACAGCCAACCAAAGAATGTGTCAGCCCGAAAAAAGGAAGATTCTGCGTTTTTTATTATAGATTCCCTTTTTTTTGTTCATGCAGCAGGTGATTGTTTTCCTCTGGCTCAGGCAGTTCAGTGCCAAGAAGCTTTTAACTGAAACTCACTCACCACAGCTGTTTACAAACTTGCCCCTTGTGTCCATGTGTCTCTCAGTGAATTAAAAAAGAAACTGACAAAGAAACACAGTAGCAGACCTGGAAGTTTTAAAGGTATTTGATGAGCTTGCTGTAGGTTCCCGATGCCAGAGGTCACCGGTTGCTGATGTTTACAGTAAACAGAGTTCTGTTTTGTCAAGGGCAGCTTACAGAAAATGCTTCCGGCAATAAACAATGCAGGGAAAAAGGAGGGGAAATGATGGGAAAATGCTAAAATCCTTGGGCCATGTTATATAAATGTTTATGCACAAACAAATTTCTGTGTGTACACTGATAATTTAGAGTTTTTAAAGCAGAAATGTGTTTAGTCCAGCTGGAGGGACGACAAAGAAAAAAACAGAAAATTGGTAAATAAGTTAAATAGTAGTTGAACTTACTGCTGCTCGGTTTAAACATGGATGATAACATAAAAATCCATATTATTAGGCAGAGTAAACATGAATAGACCGATTTACTATTTGTGACACAGGAATGTTCAACGGTGGGAACTGAATGAAATTAATCAGTGAGACATAAACGCGATGTTTGTGTAAATCTGACACTGCGCTGTTTCAAATGGGGTCAAAGACACTCAGCTGTGGAAAAGCAGATAATCTTGCATATAAATGACCATTTATCACAAAAGTATTGTAAATACAGTCATGATTCATAGGATAGAGTCACTGAGACTCTCGTGACTGGCAGAATCGCCAGGAAGGTGATTAAAGATGCTAAATCTTCAAAAATAATAATCTTTTAACCTAAACAACAACATCATCTGTTTGCATTTGCATATGGTTCTGTTTGGCTGATGTGGTTAAATTCATCAAGGTTAGATGATGATGTCATCATTGTTACTGTGATAAACATGGTTAGGATAATGGAAAAACGGTGTCACGCTCAGAAAACAGAGTCATTTGAGCGTAAAGGTTGTTTTGTCTTTTTTGTTTTGAGGCATTTGCTGAAAAGACTGAATCACATGATTGTTTTACTTCACGCACTGTATGTGTGCACATGCGTTTCTGACTAAAGTCACACGTGCAGTAGAGAAATGAAACAACTTGCTGCTAATGGGCTTAAAGCAGGTCCACGCTGGTTTGTGCTGCTTGTAGGCCACGCTTGCGTAATCTTTGCAAGTAGTACGAGTATTTAAAAAACTGCCCAAGCCTCCTTTATCTGTCATGTAATAATATCCTTGGCATCTGGGAGTTGTACATAAATCCTATCTGAAACAACAACAGGGCTGTCAAGCATCGAACGGAGGCAAGGAAGTAGTACGTCTTATATAAGCTCCTGTTATAAATAGGTTTGCATCACAGTGACATGTTTCCAATATTAAATTCACCTCTAATTGCAGAGACTAGAATAACAGAGACAGAGTTGAGTCATACAGATAAAGGCCTCGTGAATCATGTTCCGTGTCTCCGCTGACCCCTTTGAGGACAACACCTGAGCCGCTCAGCTCACTTCTACCAGTCTGACGGGTCAACCTGGGAAGCAT
Source organism: Macropodus opercularis (assembly GCA_030770545.1). Classification (NCBI taxonomy): domain Eukaryota; kingdom Metazoa; phylum Chordata; class Actinopteri; order Anabantiformes; family Osphronemidae; genus Macropodus; species Macropodus opercularis. The sequence goes on from CM061092.1 coordinate 9,105,798, forward strand.
GTAACGCCCCGACCCCTCTTTTCATCCGCTTCCCTCTCAGCAGGGGGCACACATGTACAGCTTCACTTCCTTGTTGCACATGCTTCTTCCCACTATCTATTTGATTTGTATCAACTTAATCTGTGTCCAGCTCACAAGCGCCAGCAGCTTCTGATTTAATCTCCAAAAGAATGGAAATGCACTGTTCAGGCCTCACAGGGACATTATCTGCTGATGCGCTTCGTTTGGGAACCTGAATACGACGCCCATCTGCTCCACGTTATTACAACGATCATCATTTGATCCTTTTTCTTTCACCAAAGCCCTGCTCATTTGGCGAATGTTTCTCGATTCCCTGCAGACTTTTGTTTCGATCTTGTTTCAGACTGACAGATATTCTGTGAAACGTTAAGGAAGTAACTTTTCATTTGTGCATATGAATCAGTTTGGATGTAGGTGCATTATTGAAATGGTGCCACGCAAACGAGAAAACCCAGGAAGAGAACAATCACCTATAGACAATATTCAATATCATCAGCCAAACGGAGCCACATGGACACACCAGGCGTTTATTCATCTCTTTTATGATGAGCTACAAATCATCAGGAACATTAACTGCAAGACTAACAATCACAGAGGCGTTAAAACTCGTTTATCGCTTATGGGATGCGATGGACTTGAAGTGAAGCTGTTGCCTCTCTTCTCACACATATAACACAGCACAGTTAGCATGAATTGGACGTTTTGGCAAAACTTTGACTGCTGCTCAGCTGCTCACTTCGCTTAGGAGAAGTTTGTCTGTCACCTATTTGGTGCTTGGCAAGCAGAGGATGGTTTATCAGACCAGTTTCATTGAGAACATTTGTGCAGGACACAGCATTAGAGCAGGGAAGACAATGACTGTACTTCAAAGCCAAGAGGAAACAAAAGCTGGCAGACCATGACACTGAGCTTGACTGCAGGGTTGGTCTGCGTCAGTTAGTGGCACGACCTTCCAGTTTAGGGTCAGTTCATTTAGAAACTTTAAATCTACTTTTACTCATCGCCAAACCCACAGCTCAAAGCTCTTACCTGCTGTCACTCAGCTACGGCGTGAGAAGACGGCGAACTGCGAGGTTTCTCCGGCTTGGGCCAGCTACAGCATTTGCCTCACAGCTATGTCAAATTCCAGCCCAGCACTATTAAAAACACACGCATGCCAGCGGTGTCCAGGATGATAAAGGCACCGCTGACTCGTCTCAACGCCCACAGAACATTGTGCTCAGTGATAAAATTAGACTTTGTCATCCACTGGAGGCTAAGTCCAGACTGATGAGAGGTGACTGTCAGTGTGGGGACAACAAACCATTATTCACAAATTATTCATGATCGCGTGGCTTTAAAGGCTGTTTTCACACTCGTGCGAGGTTTGGTTGCTGTTTAGTCTTGGCTGCGTTGAGTTTGGATGCGCATCTGGATATTAGTGATGGATTAGCGCATCTAAGCAGCCTCTCCCAGCACAACGAGCCCCGTGGTTCAGGTGTGCTGTACCACACAGCAGCGTGTCGTTGTGGATGCCAAAGCGCTTTGTTCCTTTCAGCTTGAACCGCTCGGCGCCACAGACTGAGCAAATGTCTCGTCCCGCTTCTCCCGCCTTTAGCCATTTATGTAATCAGTCTGTTCAGGGGATTTAGTTTGCATTGCAGAATGCAGCTACTCTCAGGCCTGTCACGCTGATGACTAAAAGCATTTCTCCTGAGAGGGATTTGCAAGTGTGTTGTCACACGCTCGTAGCAAGGACTTGTCCTGGTGACTTACAGCAGTGCACTCACTCACTTAGTGAGATCATGTGGTGGCAGCAGACCTAGAAACAATTCCCTTAACTCCTCCATCAATCGCAATTACTGGAACGACGTTTCATTTTCAACCAATTTTTTTAATGTGTTGTTACTTTTTAATGCTGATTTCATATATAAGCTGCATTTGTATTTATTAAATTATTTTTGTGCTTGAAATTCGATTATTAAAATACTCCTATGAATATGGTCTATATATACTCCCAGTATTTCCAGTAAATAGAAAACATGGCAGGATTCAGTCGAACGTCCGTCTTCGTCAGACCTATTTGAGCTTCTTACAGTGGATTCACATTCACTTTCTTACCCTGCATGAGCCATTTTAACAGGAATTTGTAAAGTAAAGTGATAAAAAACGTGAATCTGTAGAAAAACAAAACTTGATGTCTGTCCGTGTTGACGCGTTGTTTTTGAACTTTTAGTTCCAAGTCCAGACAAAGTATAGTCGTCTCACCCGTTAACAGGTTTAAAAGCTGCTGTTGGGCCACTTGGCTTGTTTGTTTATCACAGATCCTCTAGCAGCATCTGAAGTAAGTAAGCAGATACTGTAACAGTTCTCCTTGACACGTCGATACAGTGACACTGAAAGTTTGTCTTTGGTGCCACAGAACAGACCAAAAGCATCAACAGTCAGCTTGTGAGAATCGATGGCCTATCAGATCTCAGGAGCACTGTGCTGACACAGGACAGGGACCAGGGTTGTTAACTGGCATGTGGAATTTGAAGGAATGTCTTTTTCTAGGGGAGATTCGTCCGTAAAGGGAATATCAGTGGGAAACAAGTCAAAACACATTGAGGATGATGTGGGCGTCATGGTCAGGGAGAGACAAGGACGAGAGAATGGGTCAGAGTGAGACACCTGAGTGTTGAGGAAGGACTCTAAAGCTGCTCTCCATGTGATGAGTGGCCTTTACTGAGAGCGCTAGCAGCCGTGGGGGGTGGAGGTGGGAGAGTGTGAACTTATTTTCATTAGTGATCACAGGAAATGCTGCTGAAAGCATGCAAGAACATTGACCTGGGAAGGGTTTGGACAGGCAGCCATATAAAGGGTAAACAGACACCCATCACATTAGCTGGACAACATGTCATGTCTCTCTCTCTTTGCATTAATCTCAGAACTATTCCCAATCATATTCCACTAGACACAAAATCAAATCATCAGCTGTATTTTACCTACTTTAGCAGAGAGCCTACATTTAAATAATCAGACGTGCAAATCCCAAGATCGACAAAATAATAATGCTGCACAACAGTCGTCTAATAAATGAATATGGATCCTTTACCTTGAGTCTGGTGTGTGCGAGAGCTGCTGGACTCTTTCCTCCCTTCCTTTCTATCACTGCCTATCCCCAATGTGCGTTTTGGCAGACGCAGCCTTCGTCTAGCCAATGCTGTTGTGTATTTGTATGAATCTGTACAGCTCAGGGCTGACGGTATCTAATGTTTGTGATGCCAGCGAGTGGGTGCTACACAGCATGCTCATTGGTGTGAAATTGTGGGGAGAGAGAGCGGCGGAGATGGATAGAGGGAGAGGCAGAGGGGGTGGAATCGGAGCGACAGAGAGGAAAATCTCCAAGGACAACCTGAGCTCATCTGCGAAGCGCTGCTCAGTGACGCCGCGGCTGAAGAGATGCGGAGGAAACGCTGGAGTGCGTGAGGCAGGACGGGACCTCGGGGGAGCTGGAGTAAAGTTGTTAAGCCGAGACTGAAACGCAAAAAGTGAAAAAAAACCATTATCTAGTGTGTTTTTATTTTAATAAAGAACCTTGACTGAGCAGTTATTTGACTGAACGTATGATTCCAGGGTCTTAAATATTTGATTCTCATATGAGACTTTCACTTTAAGACTCCTCCTGGCTGCTCTGTGACTGTTATGTAACACGTCAGCTACACGTGTGAATTTGTCCACAAGGTACAAACATAAAGGCTGTTTACATCCTATCAGGGAGTAAACAGCAAAAGACTCATGTTGCAAGCGTCAAGACAAAGCACACGGACACTGCAGTCGCGTCTCATCTGCACATATGCAACATACAGCAGCAAATGCCAAGTGTTGGAATTGGGAGAAACTAGACTACGATACCGCGTCGCAATCTGAAGATGAGCGTGGAGGGGGCGGTCTGGCGGAGGACAGATCATTCTTGCCACTGAATAGATAACGGAGCGTTACGTAAAATCACGCACATATCCAGACACACATACGGTGCACACTGCCTACACACACACTAGGTCTCGGCTCTTCTCTCTTCTCCTGGGTTGCAGACACACATTGGAGTTACTGCGGGATGTGGGGAGCGTAAGAAACACAAAGCTTCAATAATTAGCACTGAATCCTGGGACATTATCGATGAGCCAGACAATATGGGTCTGCATGCACGTGTGAATATGGTTTTTAGTTTTATTTTATTTCAACATAGTCTTGTACATGTGTGAATATGAGGCAGTAAAGCTATGACGTAACCCGTGAAACTAGTTGTTGCATAACTGCACAAACGGCAATTGTGGTGTATTCTACCTTTCTGAGACATCTCTTCTGTCATCTTGGCCAGTCACCGCGCAAATCACAATGATGAGGTAGCTCAGCAATTCGACAAACACTTGGACTTGGACAGGGCTTCCTGACCTCCTCTGTGTCTTACTGTGTAGAGAGTAGGTAACACATTCGAATGAGAACAACCCTCAGTAGAGGTCAAAAGGTCAGCATCATCATACAGTAGCTGTGGGGAAGCACATGTTCTTAATTATGTCTCCTCCTCCAGGTGCACTCGGCTTCTGTGACAAGTGCACGTGGTGTAAAACGGCCTTTGATCATCAGCCTTCATTGCTGAAAAAGGAAATTGTGTTCAAACAACTAGATTTTTTTTCCCGCCTGCTCATGTCATCCAGCTACAGCAAACAATATGAAACTATGCGTAATTCAGAGGCCACAAAGAAGGAGTGACGGAGCGTTCGCCCACACGGCTGACCGGGGATGCGTGACCTTCACAGGCTGAGAGCTTCCCAGTCACACGCTGCTTATGCCTCTGTCTCTCTGGATGACTAATCGGAAATCCTGTCCCCGTAGAAAAAGAACCATTTGCACACCCTTACTTTATGAAAGTAATTTGTCTGACATGCACGGTCTGCCCCGCTTGGCATTTTACACATTTTAAATGTCGCCTATTAACATCTGAAGACTATGAAACAGAACATCCTAAATCTGTACAGCTTGACATAATGACAGAGAAGCACCCCAAAACGCGATTTCTACCTGATGATTGGTTTTGCTTCACACATGCACAGAACCGACTCATTAGGTTTTGATCAAAGACCAGAAAAGACCAGTAGCCTGAACTTCCAGACAACATCACCTCCATGACCAAAATCCTCAGACACACTGGAACTGCTGTCTCCCAAGCCATAGACCTACGGGAGTCTCTGCTCATGACTTTCTAAGAAGGACTGTGCACATAAAATAAAACCTTGCTTCGTGAAAGGCTGTTATGCACTGACATCCAAAAATATTTTATGGCTTCCACTGACTGTCCGCTGGCAAACACTGAGCTCTGTGCTGCACGGGCAGATTTATTGGATACTAAATATGGTGTCAAATCCCATGCATTGTTTTTCCTTTCTCTGTTTATGGCCTTCATCTTCATAATGATGGCTTACACAATGAAGACCATTATGTCACACAAGGAAGAGGCTTACAGAATGGAAATAGGTCCATGGGTGCAATAATAACCTCAGCGCACCTGTGCGTTTCAAAACCATTACCCATGGGTCTAAATACGTTTTCCCTGTCTCCATGATTACTGCAGCCCATTGTATTTTAGGACCTCTATGTTAATTGTTTTCCCTTTAATCTCTTTGTTTTTTGCAGGTGACCCTCATCTAAACCTTCAGAGTGCACTGTAATATTCATACTACATTAATGTTCCACTTAATGAGGCTCAGAAGTCCCAGACTGTGCTGTTCTCAAGGTAGAGTACAGTGTAATCAGGGTTGCATCAGATTCCCAGGAACTCTTTCACAGAAATTCCCATGTGACAGTATTTCCAAGCCTATTTCCACCATCATGCAGCACAGGGTTGACGTGTCTCTGTCAGGGTGAACAGCAGGCATAGGTCTGACTTTTCCAGATGACTTTATAAAGGTTGATAATAAAACTTTTATGCCCTCAGGTATATAGTACTGTAATTCAGGCAGCAGCAAGTCTCCAGTGTCACAACTGTCATCACACTTGCAATGTCATTAATCAGAGAGAAAAGGGTTCTCTCTCGGCCGCTGTTGCTATTGGATATACGGTACCGGGAAATCTCCAATTCCCCAGTGACGAGACCATCAACACACCGTCCACCATCATAAATATTTAGTTGCAGCTTTAAGGTTGAGGGTTACTGTGGCTGTGTCAAGGTGGCAGAGCTGCGGCTGACTCAGACTTTTCCATATGACTATGACCGAATGGTTTAGAATGACTTTGATCATGTTTACTGTAAGTTCCCAACACTAATTCCAAAGCACTAAAAACTGAGAACTGGGCCTTTCAGAGTAAAGTAAATAAATAAATAAATACACACACACACACACACACACACACACACACACACACAGCTCTACTTGGTGACAGACGATCGTACTACTACTTGATTTCCACCTACATGTCACTAAAACCTAGTTCTACTGTTAGAAGAGCAGAAAAAAACAGACAGAAAACATTAGGAATGAAAACATAAAATTCTTCACCAGGCCTGATGTGACATACAGTCAAATCCAATCACAGCAGAGAGTCCAGCATGAGTGAGACTGAGCAACACAGTTAAGGCCTTGTTTTACTAGCTACTCAGAATCTAAGCTGATGACCTCGCGGCACATCTTTACGGCCCGTGAGGGACTGAGCCCATTATATGTTAATGCTGTGACACATGTGGGAAGTAATAGGAAGATCTGCACGTCAGTGTGACGCAGGAAGCACCTGAGTAATGCAGATGCAACGCGCCCACACAGTCTCCGCTGGATCCAGACGTGAGAACGCCGGCGACGCTGTAGCCTGTAACAGCAGCAGACCTTCAGCGTATTCACCGTCTGATAGCAGGTGTTTGTAGCTCAATGTCCTTGACTGTCAGAAAAGTGAGCGAAGATGGAGCGAAGACTCCATTGGCTACGGAGCAGAACTGAGCCTGGAGTCTGGGAGCGGACTCCAAGATCTAGAGTCACAAGGTGGAGCAACGTTACCGCATGTGACTAGACTAGGATCACATGCAGAAGTGAGGCCAATTTTAATGACTTCTTTGAAATTATTATATAAGTTTGAATTCTTCACCTTTTTATTTTGCAGTGTTTCAAATGAGAAACATTGGAACTGGAATGTACTGTAGTAAAGACAAGGACACATCAGTTAAGTCAGATATTTCCAGTAGGAAACTGAAACCTCAGATTATTAGTAGTGTGAAGTGTGAAACAGAAAGACTGCTACAGCTAAGGAGCAGCAGAAAGTTGGCGCATGTTGGTGTAGCGTGGGAGGCGCAGCACACAGTCCCACAAACCATTTTCTCCACAAGGAGAAGGGAGAAGGAGCTTGATAACGTGAGAACAGAGACGTACAACTGTTAAGTGAGTGATCGCATTGCTGAAGTGAAGCGGAGAAAACATTTCATGTTTGATGACGCAGTGTTTATACACAAGGTCACAGGACAATGTATTGAAATGAAGGTGTACAGAACTATACTAAAAGAGGTGAATCACATATGAGACGAAAATTCTTTTACCCACACTCTGTTCTCTGAGAGCTGACTCAGAGCTACAGGGTCTCTGTTTTCAGTAAGAACAGCACAGATGAAAGGCCGCAAGTCTTAACACATGAAGGCCTCTCAAGCAATAAATCATCCTAACTGCTCTGCCATTGCTTTTCTCATAGCGAGATGGACGGCGAATGACTCCCGGAGCAGCTGCTGTTTACGGTATTTGCTGAACAGACGATGGGCTGATGCTGAAGCGGATGGTGGCAGACCTCGCTTCCTTGTTTTATGTGACAACACTGAGTAGTCAGCGTCTTCCTCTAACGGAAGAACGATGACCACAGCTGAATAAACTGTGCACACCCTCCCTTTATCTATGAATCATAGTGTTTATGTGAATGCATGAATTCAAACGAGCATCAGTTCCTAGAAAGGCCCTTCATGGAAACGGTTTGCGTTTCCATGAATGGATGAGCGTTACATGGTCTAGACTCCCAATTTCTCCTTTATTCTAAACCAAAATCAATAGTCTCCCTTTAAAGACCCAGGAGCAAAGCCTTTCTTTTTAATTTCAGTGAAATTTATTTCACGAATACCAGGAATTGATTCTCATAGGGAGCCGCGTTATCTCAACTGGTCTTTTTCACAGAAGCCATTTTGACCGGTCACAGTTGAAGGAACACAATCTCAGCAGACCGCCGTGAGTCAGCGCTGGCACCTAAACACAACGTTGTGACCTCTTCTTGAACCACAGGTTTACAGCACACAACGCTGCTCACCTTTAATTTAACGAGAAGACAATCTGCAACGACACAAACGAGGGGGGAACGCAAACAACTTTTCTAAAATTCCGCACTTGACTTTACCTTTGGTAACGTTGGGTAAATCGCAGCCTTAGTTTTATGCATTTTCACTTTACAGTTAATTAAGATCGTAATTGAAACACCAGACAAAACTAGGAGACATATTATCTGTGTGATATCATCAATTAGCATGTGTGACAAATACAGTATGCAGGCTCATTCCCGCTAATAGCTGGCTCTGCAATCCATCTTCGACCCTTAATTAGCTTTACTGTGATAATTGTGAATTATAGGTCAGACGTGACCACAAATGCATCATCTGACACTTATGAGCAGTCCTTAACATAGTTCTCTGTCTGCCCAACTGCCCTGTGATGTTTATGGATGACGACAGATATTGTTTAATAGGCTGATGTCACGGTGAAGCAGCGTAAGGGCAGTGGGTTTACACAGCACCTCCTGGGAATCACAGCACTGAGCTGACTTTAACGAGGTTGCTTGTCCGCAGAGGACGATGATTACAGTACGTATTTAGCCCTTTATGTTGACTTTCTGGAACAGCACATTTGCGCAAGCTTGACCCTACGCACGTTAATAAACTGGGTTACACTCGAACACACAGGCATCAGTAGCTGCAGGAGACACAATCAGGCCTTTCAGAAGAGCCTAAGCCTCCAAGACAAATAGATCTGTTACCTGGCAACCACATATGCTCCATCATTTTATTATTACATCTAATTGTGGCCCTGCTTCAGCGATTTTAACCCCACGATTTTGGTTCTTACTCAGCGCAAGAAGAACAAGCTGTTGGCTGTGCAGCGTCTGGTCCAGCTTAAAGACATTATCATGGCAAGATCAAGTTGTAATCATCCATCCAACCAAGTGGTAAACCAACAGCCACTGCATAGTCACACATGCACAATGTGTGAGTTCCTTTTTCCCATCCAGTATTAATATGCAAAATGAGAAGCCTTAAATCATTTAAAAAGCAGCTGCATATAGTGAAAAAGCGAATGAACAGCTACGTATAAAATAAAGACTTGCACTGGAAAAAAAGCATCACACTGGAAGTTCTTCCAATTTACACCCAATACACGCACATAAGATCTTTGATTTTCATAATGTGGAGGCAGTGCCATCTAGTGGTCACTTATACATACCGCACCTTTCTCTTCCTGTTTGTGCACATGTGCAGAACCTATTGGTTGAATTAACCACAGTCACGGAGCTGTCTCACCGTGTACATCCATGAATCGTCCATCAAAGAGCAAAATTCAGCTGCAACACAGGAGCAAAATATGTAGATAATCAAAGTTTTAGGACAAATGCTGTATGTCGGGACAAATATCTGACTGGCGCTGACAGGTTTCAATAATATTTTCTCATAGATGTGGTCATTGTTTAAATCAGAAATGTAACACTAATTATTATGTGCCCTTAGTGAGGCTCAGTCCAACAACCTACAGGTGGGGTTTTGATCCAGAAAGACCCAGAAAGTCTTACTGCGCGACACAACACACACTGAATGCCAACAATCATCAACTCACATTATTGGAGGAGACAATAAATGAATTTATTAAGTTTATTTTTGAAATAAACAGATTATGTTTTATCATTTATTGCTAAATGATGAGAAGATAATGTATTTTACCGGAGTCCAGAAGGAGTGTATGTGGATTACGTCAGCTGCTCGGGTGTAGGCCGGTAGAACACTCCCTGCCTGTGTCTGATGACCTGACACATTATAACTGGACGCAGCTTTTCCAACCACAGGGTGGCGCAGTGTCTCTAAACAAGACTCCTGTGTGAGGCTCCATTCCCTGCACGGAGACCACGGATCCATTCACTCGGCTCTGTCTCTGAGGCTGAGTGTACGAGCCCTCTGCACTTATTTTAATGTGTGAATTTCCTCCTGATTCTTGGTCGATCATCTCCAACATGAACACCTCCAGGGTCAGTCCCCTCCTGGCTCTAATTAACAGAAAGGGGTCAAATGGAGACTAAATAACCTGACCAGTCAGAATATGTGTGTCAGTTGGAGGCTTAGCAGGGTCAGCGGGACCCAGCTGTACAGTGAGGTAGGGAGCTGGACCAAACCTACTGTTTACCTTGCTGAGCTGATGGTTCTATGCTGAAGTGGTGCCGGAACGTTCGTTTCATTGGATGAACCTGGTTGTTCCACTCAATCTGCATTGTGTGTTATCAGCAATAGGAATGTAGGGATGTTGAAAGTGGTAGAAGTACATAAACAAATCACGTGAGTATGCAAAACGCTTCCTGCTCAAACCACAGCAGTGCAGGATTTCTGTAGCAAAGTGGCGAAACTTCTTGCAGCGAGCGCTGAAACAAATATAAAATGTTTTTGTGTTTGCTGACGTGGCCTGAAGCCTATGACGGCCTGATGGTGGGGACCGGGCTAGAGGTGGTCATTTGTTTCCAGCGAACTGAAATGTCTGCCATAACGACGGCTGCAGGGCGACCGGTGCTCTAACTGCGGTGGCCTTTAGGAAAAGGTCACCGGATCAGCCCATAGGCACCGCGTTGCTGCCGCTGATCACGCCTCTGTTGTCTGTTTCTGAAGGTTTGAACACAGGTTGCAAGAAGCTTTCAGAAACCATTTTCTAATGAATTAACATTCTGTGTGACAGAATAATGTGATCTCACACTGTGTCAAGCTTGTTGCACTGATTAGATAACATCACAGTGTGCGTCTGAATAGAAATATAATTACTGTGTAATTTTATGCCACGTTAAACGGGGAACCTTGGACAGAGTGGCCCGGGGAAGGTACTGCTCTACTGCAAATATGCTCTGAATGCATTATGAAAGCACTTAGATGTGCGTTGGATGTGTAAATGACTTTTAATTACTGATTTTAAACAGCCGATGAATAGACTGTCCAAGATGCCCTGCAACCTCTCCTTGAAAAGCAAACAACACAACATACCTGAACACAAACCACTTTGCACTGCACACGCATTTCTTTTTATCTTAAAAACTAGTGAGCTACTAAAAAAAAGCTGCAGGACATACATTTATTAACATGCTGAATATGAATCTAGTAAATGATGTTGTGCGGTTCCTCCTCCTGTGTTTTATCATGTTAGAAATCCATATTTATAGTTTCCCTATCGCTTTCCACCAGGTTTTTTCCTTAGGGATGTGTTCTAAGTCTAGAATGGAGAAAACTGCAACGGGAATCTTTGGGGAAATATCAGACATGGGGCCTGCAGCTTGACTGCATGTTGGGAGGAACCATTTACAAGTGAAAGGCATACAGCTGGATGCAGTTTACACAGAGTAATTGCATCTGGTTTCTGGGGAATACAGGGATGTATCAGTACTATAATCAATAAAAGTGCACTAGCAGCTGCTAAACCATCTAAGGAGGAGAGCAGGCAATTAAATAGTCTAATTAATGCTGCTTCCATTGTCTGCCATACTTTAGATGTTGCGAAATGCTGATAGTAGAAATTGATTATGTTTCCTTTTTGTCTCCTTGTTCAATAATCTTTTTGTATTACACCCATAAGCTTTAATGAGAAAGCCTGCACTTGTTTTACATATCACTAAACCAACTGTATTTAATCTGGCTATGCAGGACAAACAAACTCAAGTGGAAAAGTTGCCATGCCTTACTTAAAGATGCACCAAACCACTCTGCCCAGATGTTTTAGCATCTATTAAGGTGTTTTGGATTCTGGAGACTGGGACTTTATTGGTGCTGCTTCAGCCTTGCTACAACTACATATGATCCCCAGTAGGAAACTTGCATCAGCACAGCTCCATATATCCTGCGTTGGATGTCATGAGATCACTCAAATGCCACAAATTCTACAAAAGCTGCCTCAGTGACAATAGACCCTCCTACTCTGACACTATGACACCACTGTGCCCCAGTTTATCTGACAGCTCCTCCGTCGTAGGCGGTGAATTTGCGGGGCTGTGTTTCCACCCAGAAGCCTGAAACCTGGTAGACGCCCCTGTAGCTGCCCGTGAGCAGAGCGAAGCCACAGGTGACTGCCACCATGGACTTCACCCAGATTTGAGTTGGGAGTTAAAATGTTTCGTTATGGAAAATGCAGGGTATCAAAGATAGAGAGAACCACAAAAGCTAAGCCGTACCAAGACATCCACCCAATGGAATCTCAGCGCAGCCCAGCACACGTGGCCGGTCCCTCCCTGACAGCAGCTTGGCTTGTCCACGCTGTAAGTGTGGGAGAAATAGGCCACATCTGGTGCCATGGCAATGCTGTCGCTGAACCGGGCCAACGGAGTCCGAGTGGACTCCCGAGCCAGCTAGCACCGGCAGAAAGGCTGTGACATAGGTGAACCCCCGGAGGACGATTACAGGCTTGTATCTGAGGAAGTCTGTGACAAGGAGAACCAGACCGGTCCACACAGCATGCACCTGCTTTGTAGCCTGGATGTGGACAAGGGCAGACAGAGACCTCATTATTTCTGGAAAAACAACTAACTGCTGATTGCAGAAAAGATCTGAACCATGATGCCAGGAATAAACCTGATTCAGCCTCTCCTCCAGTCAGTTGGTCCAACGTTTCCTCTGCATTTACATGATGGAACAGGAGGGAGGATGAGTGAAACCCAAAAATGTACAGTAAGAGCAGAAGAGTTGCAATATTATGCAAATAAACACAGTAATTGCGTCTTTAGAGGCAGGCCTCCCTCCAGGTTTTAGGAGAAATATTGTTCTTAGACTGTTGTTGTCATTAAGTTGTTTTTCAGCCTTGACAGAAATAATATTCAAAAATTGGGGCTTTATTGCCTCAACATGCGCAGTGTTACATTTTGCAATCTCTGCCTCCTGACGAACCCAGTAATAAATACAGATGCTGTCGGTGCCTCAGACGGATTTCACATATGGTTAACTGCTTTCAGTGTATAGAATGCTTGGCAGTAATTACGGGTGTTAACTTGAACTTGAGTGAGCCCTTTGTTGTTTGCTCTTGTTTTGCTTTGACCAATAAAAATGAAGGAAGAAGCCTGGACTTCTGCAATATTCACTACTCTGTTGGTTTGGGACAGAAATATGAAATTGTAATGTCACTTTTATAGCATCACTTAAAATCTCAAAAGCCAAGCTCCAAAAATCTAATTTGCCTCGGACATGGAAATAAATAATAGATACACCTTGATTGTTTCTGTGTGAACAATGCATCTCCCCACCTGCCGCGTGTATCACCAAGAGAAAAAAACAACCCAATTTAGTTCATTCTAAATTCAACGTACTGGAGAAGTAGCAAAGGCTTTCACTCATACAGTACTGTAGCTTTAAGTCTATATCTTAGTGTAAATGTATACCATTCCTTACATTATGTGAATGTTCAAACCGAAACACGTATCTCATTTCATAGCTCGGTACCTCACCTGCCCGGTGCTGAGATTCCTCTGTCTAGAAGGGCTCTAGGGCCTCGTCACGGAGCAGGAACCATGGATGCAGAGCAGCACGGTGGGGCCCACCCATCCCGCATGGCGGGGCGTATAATGGCCTTCGCAGCAAGGCCTATTGCCTCGCTCCCCACTGCAGCGAGAGCCCATCGCTCCTCTCCGGCTCCCTAGGGGCGTCTCGCAGCGTCCGGCGAGAGCACGGTCTAATTTAGGCAGTTTAATCTGTTGAGATACGGAAGCCCCAGATAAGGCCAAGGTGAGACTGACTGTGAACACCAAGCCGCCCGCTCTGCCATTGTTGTTTCTCTCCACTGAAGTTTCCCTGGCTTTTGTGAGACAGGAAAAAAATGTGAGGCTGTGAGTGAAGATACATTAAGATGAAATATGAGGTAGGGAGCCCCAGGGGCTCCTGCAGGTTATAATAAATACTGTCTCTTCCTCTGTCTTTATACCAAAACACTCTTATTCATACAGATATTGAGAAAGGGGTAGAAGTCAAGCAGAGGAATATGTATGAGTGTGTGGGGCCGCATGCTGGTGCACACACTTGCACTGTGAGCCTCTTTAGCTTCTGGCACCATTAGCCGCTGAATACAGAGCTCGTTATGTGTGGCGGACCCCAGGAAAAACAGACAATGTTTAGTCTGGTGCTAATGGGCATCTGAAGAAAAAGACAGGAGGGAAACAAGTTTGAAACAACAAGGATGGCAATTCTTCAGCACCGAGTTGGTTAAAGCAAGTTCTTCAAATCGTTTAAAATAAAACTAGAGCAAATCCCGAGATATATTTCAGTACAAATTTAAACATGTTGAAATATCATACATTTAGATCCGTGTCTTTGTGATAAATAATAAATCATTAGTCCAAAGTCAGCTGGAGTTTGTTGAGTGGCTTAGCAGAGGATACTCAATACTTAGGAAGGGAATAAGCAAGGCAATCATTCCTGCGACGAGAATTACTGTGGTCGGTAATTTAAAAATGTCTGGCAGCGAATTATGAGTCACCAGTGGGGTGTCAACAGAAAGCTCTGCCTCAGCTCAAACTGTCAGACTGTCTCCACGACTTAATGTTCAACATCAAGGTCACCAGCAGATAAAATATATTTACATGGCACTTCGGGTTTCATGTGGTACGATTAGCAGTAGAGAACGTGATGGTCATGGACGACGGCTGAGGAGGTCGCAACAGAAACTGTGTTTAAGCAAAGACTACATGCGTGATATAGTGTCACACATACAACATGCAGCCAGACAGTAACGATGACATTAACCCAACAAAGCTGCCTCTGTAATATTCTCCAGTCTGCGCATGATGGAAGCTGTGATTCCACCTTCCCCTTCCTTTCTGTGTGTACGTTTATAGGTAAAGATAGTGTTGGACAATTTTATGATAGGTTGGACACAGCGGGGACGTGGGAAGCGGTGGCAGGTAAACATCTGAAATGGCACGCTGTGCTCAGTGGGGCCAAATGGAGCTCAGCATGGTGAAGGACATCTGAAGCCCTGTGACACCATATTTATGTGTGTCACCTGCACACGGGCGGAGGAGACACGGTGCTGAATGTGAATTTGGTGTGAACGCGGCCCGAGATTGGCATTTCACCGAGTGAGCTCTGAAATGCCCCGACTGACCCTGCTGTGAATAAGGAATTTGTTCAGTTTAGCTGCACAACCAACCGTTTCCAAAAAACTGAAAAGCTGAGAGATCACTTGGTACAAAAAAAAAAAAACACTTCTTTTCAAATGTCACCTTTGTCAGAGGGAAATCGTTTACGCCATATTTTGTTCTTAACAGCAATGCACTTGGGTTATTCAATTTCCCGTCCATGCCCCTGCTTAATATTTCAATTAACCTATTTATCCTTTCTTCCTCGTGGCTTCTGAATTGCTATATCTGACACAGAGAGTGTTCAAAGGCAGCTCATTGATTCCTAACGCTTCACAGACCAAACCTTCTTCCTACAACACTTTTTCCCTCTCTGCCGGTAAATTGTGAGGCTGCTCCAGCCTGACTTGGAGACGGTGAGTGTGTGTGTAGTGTAAGTCAGGGGGTAGGGTTTATATTCAGGCATTTGTGAGGCTCAGATAAGCATATGTACGCATTGGTTCAGCTGTAAGACTGAGCTCACACTGTGCAGAGCTGATAAGACGAGAAAGTGTTGTTGTTTTTTTACTTTCCATTATGGCTTGTGTTGATTTCATTGGACAACGAGTTGTACTAATAAGGTGCCTGAAGTGCTCTGGTTCAGACAATGTAGTCAAGCACATTATAATAAAACTGCACTTATACGCTTATATCCTGTTAAATGCTTTCAATTGTGTTGCTATTCAACAGCAATGGCTCGAGGTTACAACTTCGAAAGAGACATTAGAGCCATGACATCTAAAATCACTCTGATCTCAGATCTGGTGGTGAGACTGAGGTCGTCTCAGTCCCATCTTGTCACGTTTTCCAGGTAACCTTCGCTCTTAGAGCTGATCACAACAACACTAGATGGAGCTCTTGCTTTATCATATGCCTGCAACGTCCCCTCCTCATCTCTGTGATTCAGGGCGCTCACGACACACTGCTGACAATTTTGACAGTCTCTGCCACGAAGTTGCGAGAGCTGCGGGAAGAGCAGCTCATGATTGACACACCGACGGACAGACAAACTGTGAAAACCTCAAAACCAGCTGTCCTTGCCATGCAGCCATCTGCCACTTCCTGTCTAATTGGATGATGACGACTCAAATGGTGTTCGGGCTCGATTGCTAAATATCTTGTTCCCATATGTTGAGAATTATCTTTGGGTTTTATGATGTTTCTATAGAGGCGCGAGATGTGGCTGAATTAGTAATAGCGCTGGCAGTAGAGGCGGCATCAGTGAATAGATCATACTGGAGCTATAGCTGACAACAGCTATGATCTATTGACACGCTTTCTGTGAAGAGCTCGCTTGCTCAGAATCATATAAAGAGCCGCACCGTTGGCTTACGGCTAAGCCCCTCTGACATTTTGCTCACTCAACCACGGGGTTACATTTCCTGACACTAAGAAATATTGTAAAGATCCAGGGTTTCATAGGATGTAGCGCGAGAGAAACATGCTTCATACACTGAACTCTGACCAGAAACTAGAAAATGACGGACACCTCTGAACGCCTGGACACCACTGCTATGATCAATACCACAGAAATATGAATTATACAGTAGAACCAATTTGTCACAGGGGCACGTGCCTCTGTTTCACCTGTCAATCGGGAGGGTAATGAAAAAGAGCCTAAGCCTGGACATCCTGGTAAAGCACTGTTTCTGGCAGCCCCACGGAATAACAGGAATATTTTCAAGATATGCACAAAGAAAGGTGTTGTTGCAGCTGACTCCAGCTAATTGCTTACCGTGACAGCCAAGCAAAGCAGTTGTTCCAGTACCGTAGGAAACTTGTGGAATTCAAATGTCACAGAATATCAACATGTCCGTGGCACTTGAGAAAGCGCGTACGGAGCCGAGTCCAATCAGCACTTCACATCTGAGCCAAGCGGACCTGGCCGAACCCAACCTAGTGACATTTAGAAATGGGGAAACAAGGAGACTCTTTACTTCCCCGTCGCACCAAATGACAGTAATGTAGGTATGTGTGACAGCAATGATACCAGTGGCTGTAATTTCTAGCATCCAGAACTTGCTTAAGCTGTACTTATTAGTCTTGCTTTCTCCTTCATTTCTTTAGGAGGTATGTTGAGTTCACAAAGCCAGAATCTGCCGTTGCTGGACTGAAACGGTGGACGATTCCCAGGTTGTGGGTCCTGCACAACTGTGAAGAGGAAACACACTGCACCTCAATAATGTGTAATGGCAGACAGAGCAGATTAGCAAAACAATTCAATTAGAAAGCAAAAGCGAACATGCTAATGTTTAGCTAATGTCTTTAAGTCAACATTTCATAGTGTAATTGACACACTGTCACTACCAGAGCATCACTGTGGCTCCACACATCTTGGCATCAAATATCAAACTATCTGACTGGAAAAAAGTGAAATTGTAAAATTCCATCTTTGCTATGAACAATTTCACACGCAGACACTTGTCTGTGAAAGTTGGGTTGTGGGTCTGTGAAGGCGACTTCACGTCAACTTCAGAATATCCGGGACATTGAAGGGGTCCTTGCTGCCACACAGATCTCAGATAACAGCACGTTTGCAAGTTCTAAACCTATAAATGAGTCACTGGTGCCAGTTAGGACATATCAATTGGAAAGCATGCATTAAAACTCATTAAAGCTCATTTGGAAAGGATGACAAGTCTTTGGCACCAATCAATCTAGGTCACTGTGAAGATGACTCCATGCCACAGCTGTAGGGCTCTTAGGCTGATGAGTGTCAGCAGTTTCTGGTAAGCACTCCAAGGCTAATGTATCCCTCACTGGGCTCCTCTCCTTCAGAGACAAGTCTCGCTCTGACAGAGAGCGCTGCAGGAGGAGGAAGGGAATAAAAGCTGACATATCAGCACCCTCTCCGCATCTTGTCAAAGTTGTCCTCTTTTAGCCCCGATCTAACATCCAGAGCCTCTTTTGTTTCCCCCGTTTTCTTTCCTGTGAAGCAGCTTGTCTTTTTATTAGCACCCCATGTGGGGGTGTACATGTGTGAAAGCATGTATGCGACATGCTATGGCTCCAGTACTTCTCTTCAGCCGCTTTCTTCCTGGTACCCTCCCCACCCGTCAGCGGCTTTATTCTCTCTGCGTCTCGCGTAAAGTAAAGGATTTGTGGGAGTAACCGAGACAGAGGAGGGGGAAGAAGAGTATCAAGAAGGAAGAGGAAAAGATTAGCCGAACAGCTACTGTCTTTGGTGAAGAGTGTTGCCCCCCCCAAAGCATCACTCAGCCTTTCGTTTGACAGCTCTTATCCAGATCCTTCAAGTCGCTTCCTTCCGCAATCAACTAATCATATTCTTTACAGTGCTGTCTATGGTGGAACATGATTCCTGAAATGAGTTTGTTTTGGGGTTTTTTGGAATCAGTGCTTACATCATTCGAGAGCCCTAAAAGCTCAGACATGATTGGATTCTAGGTGAAGATTTGTATAACTGGTTTTTAAAAGGATGTAAATCATTTGGAAGACTGGATGGATGGATGTGACACATGTACGCACTGAGCCCATCTTACAACTCTATCTCTAGAACCACAGCCAATTCTAACCTCTGGGCTGTGTTCCCAGTAAATGCGCTTTTGTTTCTTTTCAATTAATTGGCATTGTAATTTGCAGCCGTTCCCATTAAACCTTATATGTTAATGGGAAACATTTACGAAGAAAGAGGCAGAAAAGTCAGGGGGAGAAAATCAACTGTGCGTTTTAGGCTGCTGAAAATAAGTTGCACTCCGCACTTGATGTAGGCATTAATTATTTTAATGAAGAAAGGGAATCCACTTTAAGGTCAAACCGAGCTACTGGCAGATCCGTTTTCTGTTGGAAGTCAAACTGTGTGTTAAATAATACATCCATCTGAGAGGTGCAGTGCCCGGCGCTACTTCCTAATGACCTTGCTGATCAAGTCACCCTCACGTTGGTACTCTGTCGTAATGAGACTGCCTCATTATGAATTAGTGCTGTATTAAACACAGCCAGCCAATTGCAGTGAACTGCAGTTAATAATCAACACGTCTGACACAAATGAAAGGAATCGTAGCAGCCGTTCATCAGTTAGGACGCTGCGTAAAAAAACTGAAAATTACTCTAAACTTCCTTTGTCAATTTTTTTTTACGTGGGGCTTGAATATCTGGTTTCACCGTGTTTACTGCTCATGGAAACTGCGTTTCACGGGAATGGAAATGGTGAGTGAAAAAAGAATCAGATCTATTGAGAGTGTCCTAACGTTAGCAAACGAGCTAGTTAGCCCAGCTTGCTGGCTTTCACTTTCACCCTGAAATACAATTTTAACAGCATGACGTCTGCCAAACGACCAATTAAAGCACAAACAAATGGCAGGGGAAGCTATATGGCTTTGTCAAAGCGGCGGAAAATCCAAAAAGCTCCATTCAGTGTTTGTACTGGACCGTGGTTGATAACATATTTAGGCCTGTGATAAAATGCCAAATGTCAGTCAGCTGCTGGCAGGAGAAATGCTCTTTTAGATGCTTGAAGCACAGATGCTGCTCTCAAAAATATGTCTGAAAACATATTTATACTCTTGTTGAAAAATTGGTTACTATTTCAAACCAACGGGACAGATTTGCTCAGCGTTTAAAATGCGCGTCGCTGTTGCGACACCTACGTCTCGCTTTAAAAATCCGCCTTCCGCCTCGTCTCCGGGACTTCTCGACTTCAGAGCAGGAGCATCTGCTGGCGTGTCAACGCTGAGCTGCACCTTTTGCTAAAGGAAGGGAGTTTATATGAACTTTTGTGAACTTGTAAAATGTTAGTTTGAACTTTTGCACCACTTGCAGCGGCGCTAACAGCTCTGAACCAGAATATAGACCCATACCCTGTGCTCTCTCTCGCTCAGCCACCTTCTCCATCCTTTCTAATTAATCCTCTGTGGAGCTTCACACCTGCAGGGGCTCGACCAGCTCTGCTCTCTTGTTTCTGGCTACAGGAGACGGTAATAGATGTCCGCCTATACAAAAAGAACTGTCCCAGGTCATGTGGACAGAGGACAGTATACACTAGGACGCCTAAAGCTGACTGTAGGCCGAGACACGCGAGGTTCATTCGAGTCTGATCGTTACCTCTGGGTTCTGAGTTCTTCTCAAGAAATAACATTGTTGCGCGTTTTTTGTGTGTTGTTGACAGATGCACGACTGCGTTCGTGTGACTCAAAGTTCAAAGTCATGGAAGGGAACCTGGCATTACACATTTTGACATTGGAAGAGAGTGTAGGTGTTAGACGCCGCTCAACAGTCCAATTATCACTTTATCTGAGCCGTAAAGAGATTAACTCAGTGTCTTACTGGGCTTTTACACTGACAATGTAAATAAATGCTGCGTCCAGAGGGAGCGCTGCTGTAAGGAAATACCGACTGAATGGCTTGTTCCAGAAAACGCGTTAATATTAGCGGATGTTTCAGGCAAACCCTTCACTAATTCAGATGAAAGTGCCAAAATGAAAGCACCCAACATTTCATCCCTTTAAACTGTTGCGTGAAGATGCCACCTTGGCTGCTCTGGCTTGGCAGCCAGTTGTTTCTGATTGGAGGCCTTAGAGCTGAGCCAACGAAGTGGAGCGTCTCGTTTGATCTGCCAGGGCTCTGTTCCCTCATCCAGACCGAACAGTGTGAAACATGAAGGCAAAGCCAAAAAGGACATCTATAATTAGTGAGTCAGTTAGGCTTCACCTCTCTCCAGCACTGTTCTCAGCTGGCCGACACACACACCAACATAAACACACAGTCACACCCACTCAAACACCCTCCCAGCTCTTACATTCATCTAGGCCCGTGGCTGTGCTTTGTAATTGCCTCACAAGCCTAGTTACTGAGAGCCAGTGTGTTAGGTGAGCACCGGAGCGGAACGCAACATTTTCAGTTTCAGTTAGGTCTATGAGGGCATACATAATGCACGAGGGAGGTCTGGTCCCCTCGGAGTGGCGAACTGATGAACTAGCGGGGAAATGACGCAGCGGCGGCTGAACGAGCTGAGCGGAATGTTTGCACTGCATATGGCTCTAGGATTTGTCAGCCTTAAGTGAATTAGCGCGTGCTCATCGGAAAGCGAAGTTCGGATTGAGCAAGCGAGAAACAGACAATAAGCTATAGAGGAAATTGCTGCAGACTCTTTAATACTAACTGTATTAGATTTACACTCACGAGGCTACAGTCACCTGGTACCAAGCAAGAAAATTCATCCATGAGATGTTCAGATTAATGCAGTAACCATTTAAAGGACTGTGTTGAATTCCTTTGATCAACATTTGACTTTTCATTTCCTTTTCTTTCATCGCTTGTGGCTGCTCTTACATCAGACTAACGTATTTGGCGAGAAGGTCCCACATCGTGGCTCATAGACTCTGTTGTACATGTGCATGTTTTCTGAGTAGTGCCTCTCTGCTTCCTGTATTAATGCTCACCTCCCTGAAATTAGAAGACCTGGCATAAAGTTTTATAGACTTGTGAAACAGATGCTCTTATTAAATCGGTAGTGTAACAACCCTCGCTGCTCCAAAGGTTTCTGCACACCCTCAGGCTTTCAACCTTCATATCTGCGCCATCGTTTCTGCCTGCCAGTCTCTGAGCTGCCTGGCTCGCCTTCACCTTTCAGCCCCTCTTAGCCAAAAGACTCGGAGCGTGCTCCGCTGCCCGTCTGTCTCGCGCTTACGTTCACTCTCCCTTCTTGCAAACGAGATGTTTCAGCCTGCAGTGGTTTCGTAAGTGGTTTTTAGCATCATTATACAGTAATATAAAAAACTGTAGTACTGGAGTGTTTTGCTAATTTAGATTGCTGCATTGGTACCAGCTCGTTTTTCTCCTTGTCACTGTAACACACAAACAACCCATCACTTTAGGTCGCACTGTGATGTGTGACCGTCCGGCAGAGAACGACAACAGGCAGCAGGCCCAGTCAACAGCAGCGGGAAGCTTATTGTGTGTGTATTTATGTGAACGGTCAGGCCAGAGAGGCCAAGTGTGGCCGAGTGCCCGCCTCAGCCAAAGAGAACGAGACAGGACAGAGCGAGACATTTTCTCCAACCCCCTCTGGTTAAACTCCCTATTTTCCCACTCGTCGCCATTAAGATTGCTCTGTCTCTCCGTGTATGAACAACATCCGGATGCCACACTGGACCCAGGGTTGCAAACCCAGCAATCGACTAGAAGGAAGCCGGGGGTGAGGCAGTAGGGAGGCATGGCTGAACTAATCAAACGTGAGGCCAAAGAGACAGCTGATAAAAGCTTAAATGCTGCGTTTGGGTTTGGTTTCGCTTTATTGTTGAAATGTGGACCAGCCTCTCCCGAGCAGTCGGGGATTATGTTGACATCCTGCTCGTTTATGTTCATCTGCCGTTGTTTACTCCAGTCAAACATAGATGGGCCGGGTCGAACACTGTTGTCTTGTCGGGTCTCTGAGGTGTACCTGACCTTCCCCAGACCCTCCGCTGAAATGTACTGGCCTCACACTGCTCTTTAGCTCAGCAAGTTGAGCAGCATTCACATTCCCCCTAGGTCCTGTTCACGGGCGTCGGATCGCGGGGTCAAAGAACACAGCTTTACTCTAACTTAAGACTGAATGTCTTGAGTGCTAAATTGTTGAGAACATATTGCCTGGTGTAATATACAGTATTGATGCCAAACACACACACATACTACGTTGAAGCTGAGCAGGTATTACAGCACTCTATCTGCTACAGGATCTTTTTAAGTTGTTCTGTTGCTTGGCAACATTATTCATTACGTGCTTGTTTCTTTATATTGTACCGCTGGTATCGTTATTTATCACGTGTTGTCTATTTCCTGTGGTTTTGATTTGCATTTTTAATTAACTGTTAGTCTGGGTGCTCCCCTTTTCACAGCGAATAAAGGTCCCATGTGGCAAAGAAACTTAATTAATCAGTCATAAAGAGCTTTAAAAATTGTTTAGAACTAATATCAGCAAAACAAAAAAATGCTGTGATTTATTGAAGTGCAGTGTACAGTGCAGATACAGCAGACTTCCAGTGTAATGCAGTATATAAATATGTGGCTGGTCATTATTTAACTGCAGTAGTTGCATGTATGTGGGCAACCAAACATTGAGGATATAATTTCTAATCTATAAACCGTACAGAACGAATATGTTTAGTACGACCACCCTATTACTAGAAAAACAGCAGGAGCACTTATACATGACACCTGTGCATGGGAATCAATCTCTATTCAAAATGACGTGAGCGAGACCGACGGACCGACTTCGTCTTATCGCTTCGTCTCATAAAAAACGTGCATTCCTCTTCAGGGGAGCAAGGACAGATCTGGACCTACGAAGCTCGGTGGGGACTCAAACTGTTATTTGTTTGTGCCTACGTGTTCTCTTAATTGATTTTGCTGCTATGAAGCCACCAGCCATCGCTCATGGCTCGTAACAAAGCTGCATTTGATCTGCTCCGGGATTGATTTTTCATATTTTTACCAGCACATGTGTAATCATGCTGACTGCAGAAAGGAAAGGAAAGAAACGCATGAATGCTCTCACGCACGTACAGATGGAACTTATGCATATTATGTTTAAATACTTCAATCTCGGTTTGAGCAACACATGCAAACATTTCATGAACTCACACACGTACTATAAACCATTATTACTGTACCATTTTTCTGTAGCTCATTAATAAATAATCTGTTGCCAAATATGGCCTTAGTGGGTTTGATGTGTACATTTTATTCATTACATTACTTAGTACGTAGCTTTTTACTGAATATCTTGATATAGCTCGATCACTAAAAACATTTAGCAATGCTTCTACACTGTATATGCAAAGGGCAGACAGCTGTCAGATTATATGCAGTAACATAACGTAATGAATAATTGATTCCTGGCTCTCGGGTGAGGAAAGGAAGAGGTTGCTAGGACAACCAGTAAAATGCACACACCCACCCACCCACACACACACACACACACACACACACACACACACACACACAGAAGGAGAGTGTCTCTGTGATAAGGCTGCTTAATTTGACCCAACCTCTGTCCATAGCTGCCTCCGCATAGACAGTCTTTAATTGTTTAACTTATTGGTTTCCTTTACTTCTCATAGACACACACACACCACCCACTGTCTTTTCTGTAGTGAGGCAAAGGTTTTCTATCTTCGTGCAGGAAAATATTCCTCGCAACACCTTGTCAGGTTTTGGACTCGGCGTCCTCCTTTACATTTTGTATACTGATTGCTACTGCATCTTAATTTCAGCTTCCGTGTTTTTTGTAATTACAGGGCAATTAGGTAGCAGCCTAATACAGCGCGTGAAATCATGGGCTATTAAACAGCAAGTGTATGGAAGCTACGCTTGGAAGTACTGTAGTTGTCATTTTGAACAAATCCACCAGTTCCAGTTGTAGAAATTCATTTTGCATCAGTGATAACTTGATGTAAGATTGTACTTAACTGAATGTACTACAGCTGTTTACCGCTGTAATTACAGGACAAGAGCTGTAATCCAAAACGTCAACAACATATTTAGCTAATTATTTCCCAGACCCAATCTGTGGCCACTTTGAGCTGCTTCTAATTAACCATCAGGTCTAGTAATTTGAGGATTTCAACAGCAGCGAATGAATAACAGCATTTAGTTAGGTAGTTTATCTTACTATAGCTGGAGGAGATGCTTGAGATTGGCTTTTGTTGTGCAGTGAATACGGCTTTGATGCGATGGGTTAAAGTATATTGAATGGATACAGAAGACTGGTCCTATATGGAGCAAACATTCATTCATCCACGATTTCTTGTGATTAAAAAGCCTCCCTCAAAGCTCTGGGTTCTTTTGATGCTTTCTATAAAGGTGTGGCTGAAAGATGCAACATGGAGCCGTTCCCGCTCCTGTCAGAAAAACAGATGGGAAAAACAGACTTTAATTTAGACAAAAGCAGACAGGGACCTTACACACACCCATGTTTGCAGAGGAGATTTAGATAACTCGAGCTCTGGAGTGTTTCTCTTTCTTTCTTTCTGTCTCTATCTTCCCATCTCCCCCCATTGTTCCGTTCATTAATCAGTCCTTTATTAAACAAAAGCAGCCTCCAGCACCGCCTAAAAAAGGTGCATAGATAATCTTGATACGAAGACACTGTATTTACCCTCTTTACCCTCTACCGCCGCATGGTAATGGAGAGAAAGAAGCACTTACGGCTTAAAAAGACTGATTGAAAATACCTCTCTCTCCAAATATTACATACAATTCCACTTAATGGTCTTTGAGCTATTGTGCCTTTAACAACTAAAAATCTGCTGCCAAGTGCGTAGGTTTGAGGAGAGGAGAGAAAAGATGAACGGTGAGGTGAATTATTGCAGCGAGCGCCCGGAATTTAATTACTGCATTTGACACTGGTGTTTTTAAGGACATTTTGAAGGGCTATTGTCTAACTGTGCGCAGGAGAAGCGATATAGCCAAGCCAAGCAATCAAACATCCCACAGCAGCGAAAACTGGGCCAGGGTGTTCTTTCTTTGAACAACACACAATTTAGAAGATAGTTTACTAGTCTGTGACAGAGGAAAAGGCACATGCAGGGGAAAAGATAACAGCGATGTGTGTAACAATGACAATGAGGTGGAAAGCAGCCCTTAATAGGTGCCTTCCTGCCCTGGGGACCACACTGGCGTCTATTGGTCATCCATTCACAAGACAGCGGCACATTCTCTCTGCCGCCAATCAGCCAATTACGGGCTCCATAACGGGAGGCCTGCTGGCAGCGTGGCCGTCTTTGCAAGCCGTGCATCTCAGGAAAGGGAGCCCACCCTGTCACAGAGTCATAACTATGATGAATACAGGAGGTGCGTTTACGGCAGCACCGCTGTTTTTGATAATGTGGCCATTCATGGCAACCAGACAGCATGACCCTGTTTGAGGCGTTTGGAAGATGATGTTGAATACGGGGAGATGCTGAGAAGAGCAGGGAGGGAACATTTACTAGAGTTACAGGGAAGGGGCAGCATTAATGTTTGCGTTCACCACTTGCTAATGGAGCCAGTTATACCAGGGACATTAGTTTGGAGTTCAGAGAGGCGGCTGATTGTGATGCCTCTGCTTTAATATTCATCTTTATGCAGTGCTGACAGTCCATTTCATTGCACAATTACTAATCTGTCCATTCCAGGAGGCTCAAAGCAGATTCTGATCAGCATTAGCTGCTTGACTTGAGCCCATTTCTCTTTGATTGCTGCTGAACACTGACTCTCAAGCACATTATCTTCCCAACCAATGATACCAATCATTCAGTAATGCTACACATTTTAGCGTGACTTTCAGCCAATCCTGTAACTAGGACTTTTCAGCAGCGACTCAGAACAGTGATAACATGTTTACATGTCAGTTAGATCTGGGCCTGTTGTTATCGGCCATATCAGCTAGAAATGAGTTGGACCAATTTTTGCCTCCAGCACATCTGTAAATGCCTCAAGGCGTAGATTCTGAACAAGTATCGTCAATATTTCCCAGGCATGACGGCGTCATGGCTGAGTAGGCCCGATCCCCAAGGTGCCTTTCGAGGTTAAGATTTTAAGATTTGTCACGGTCCCACAGTCCTAAAGGCTAAACTCTTCGTGTTCACTTTACACGTGTAACTTTCTAAAAATATACCATGCAAACATAAAAATAAGAACTATCCTCATCTCCCCTGGACCCAGGGGTCCTAATATTGAAAACCATGCATTCACTCAGTGGTGCAAAACGCTCTCAAATGTTTTAATTTGCCTCTTACGAATCATGTGTGAGTCAAGTCTGGCATCTCGAGGTGGCATGGATCAAAAATTCACTCATCACACGGACACAGGGAAATGTTCTGAAGGAGTGTTTTATGGTTGGATGGCACAAAGAAAGTTTTACCCGTGGTTGAAATTTCAGGCTTTCTAGATTTCTGTGCTGCCAGAGAACCTTGTGCACGAACATCAGATTCATGCAAGAGCGACAAATTAATGAAACACCACCAATTCTGCCACAAAGAAATGAGCAATATTTACCCAGAATTCTGCCAGAGGCTTCATGGTTGCTGACACAACAGGCCCAGTGAAAACATGACTGACTGTGTCTATATCACTACAGTACGAGTCCAAGTATCAAGGCCATGCAGAGTATTTGCACGTTCATTTACAACTAGCTCATAATTGACAGGTGTCACGACATTTTGACGAGCTGCTTAGCCACAGGCCAGCAGACACCCGTGTGCACCCTTAAAGCAGGAGGTGGACGATATTGTCGGGATTGAGGGTCAGGCTTAACGTACGTCATTTGACCTCAGTCATCACTAATAAATGTCAGCTACAATTAGAGTGTATTCCACCCGGACCTTCAGCTGCTGTGGCCCTTTACAGCCACACTGCATCAGAAACACCAGGCGACTAAAGCTAATAATACAGTATATACTTTTAAAAATACATGATGAACGATTCATGTGTGTTGAGGGAGTCAATGTAATCTAGGCCAATATTAGTGTCTCGAACATGAAGATGAAAACATGTCAGATGCCAGTGAGAACAAGATGCATGACCAAACTGGACTGATATTAATTAATCCAATTTTACTTTGATTACAGAGTCATGTAAAGTAAAAGGAATACACAGAAAACGTGTGTCTTCCTTAGCTGTATGTTCTCATTAGTAGCTGGGAGTATTCCACCCATAGGGATTTCATTTCATTGAAGTGCTGGTTAGCTAATTTGAAATAATTAGCCCTTGTAGTAGCGCTGAGCGTGCTATTAGACGCTATAGAGCCTGTCTCCCATCATACATAATTCAGAACAACATGGAACAAATATAGAACATTTTGACCTTTATTCGACAGGACAGAAACTTCCTCGATATTTCATGTACGCGTTCGTATTCTTTAGGCCACTGGCAGCAGCTTTCAGCGCTGATATTTTGCTTGAGCGGTTTTTAATACAGTTGGTGGATCAACCAACAGTGATGAAGGAGATTGTTTCGCTATCAGCGGGGAGGCTTCAGCCACAGGCCAGTGTGAATAGAGCAGAGCAGAGATACACTGAGGTACAGACGTCTCGTATCGTTCCAGGTCAGACAGAACGGGTGATAACGGGAATTACGCATATTACAATGTCCCGCGCATCACAAAATACAGTGAGCAAGAGCCGAGCTGCGTTGTAAGACATTGCACTGGGTCGACAATGGTTGCAATGAATGGGTCTGGACCGAAGCATGTGAAGACTGGAAGGCTGTGGATGCCGATTTTAAAAAAGCAGGAATCCTCATCTTTCCTTTCATGCTGACTGTAACCTGTCAGGAATATCTGTCTGCTGGATGCAGCGGTGGAATAATTAGACATCCTCGCTTCCCCGATGATGCTGTTGACATTTGCAGCTTTGCTTCTACTCTGGGACTGGCACGTGCTTTTGAATTAAATGTCTTCACAATTGTTGGATTTGATTACCGTGAAATGTGGCTTGCGCGTCCGTGCCAGTGAGACAGCTACAGCTGATTAATATAGTGCATCTGTTCTGTCGCGTCACGCTGGAGATGAGCTTGCAATCGTTCACGTCTAGACCTGTGCAGTTGTAGAAACCAGAGTTTTTGTTTCCTAAACTTTCCCATCTCTGGTGTCACGCAGCCAATACCTTGAAGCTGTGGGTTTGCTAATTACTGTCACATCCAACCGTGGTACTGTACTGTTCTGTATGTGTGGATTTGTAGCATTGTTTGCCCTCAGTGAGATTTTTTTTTCCTCACAGCTGAGGATCTAAGAATAGAGGGTGCTGCATACGGTGCAGACAGTAAAGCCTTCTTAGACAGCCTTGCAGTTTGGGGGTTTATTAACAAAACCAATATAAGTATCCCGCATCTGTATCCTCGGTCCTCAGTGCTGCAAGCATCGGAGTGAAGGTTGCCTCATAAAGCTGGATTACTGAGTAATCTTCATAACTGTGCTGAGGAAAACCTGGCCTAGCACAAATAAATCACTTTGGCTTTGACATTCTCTAAGCTAATTTGGTAAAGTTTGGCGCTGTGCAGCAGTACAGTACCTGAACCCGGCATTAGATAAGCGAAAAAACAAACAATTAGCATATTAGGTGTCAGATAACTTGCGCGTGAAAGCATGAAGATAATCTGGCTGCTAATGTATCTGGCGGAATATCTGGGCTCCACGTGGAGACAGGGATGTATTATAATTTATGCTGTGAAATGAATCCCTCTCCCTCCCGCCACGCCCTCCTCTTCAGCGGCTCACGTTTCTCCGCTCGCCACCAGCTGATGATGAACATCTCCCTACGCTGTGCTTTTTCCAGGCTGCGCGCGCTTCCCCTTTTGCCATCAGCTCCCCGTGTAGCTCAACCCAGCCCAGAAGCCCTTTGATGTGTCACTTCACATTTCACCCTCAAAGCTGTGAAATCTCAATTTTCTGATAAGAGCAACCTCAATTTGTCAGGAGATACTATTTATAGATCTGACAGAGATAGAGCTGTACGAGCTCCAATAATTCTTCAAGTACTTAGAGGCTATCGCTGCCTTTGTGTGCAGTAAAAGCAATGCTGCCCCAGTCGATCCACCTGATAAAAGCGCATTGAGGAAGTTGATTTGAAATGACGTTTGGCAGCACTTTTATTTTGCCAATGTATTAGACATGGGTACAGGGTTGCTCAGCTTCCTGTTTGAACTTGTACCTCCTGAGGGTTTGACTTTTTTTTTTTTCAATGCCTTAATTCCACTGACTTTGTAGTTGTTAGAAGTGCCACCTTCTACAGAGGCTTCACTAGCTCTTTATATACAGAAATGCACATCTACGTTTAAATGCTGCTGATTAAACCTGTTAGTCAAGTTTGTTCAATTGCACGTAATGAAACAAAGGCTCTGGCTCTGAGCTGCCACCCAACGATGTCACAGAGGTTCATCCAGAACGTTCACACCTGTCACGTGTGCTCAGGTGGAGCGTGAACAGACCTGCGTGACCTTGTGCTGCCAGTACTGACACCGACCCTACAGCCAAACGCCAAAGTGGTCAAATACAGTCAGAAATGAGGAGGGAAAACATGTCAGTGGCTTCCAGGTGCGTTTGTATTTTGTAACTCTGCGCAATTATTTCTGGGTCATACATGACATGTAGACGAGTCCTTGAAAGTAATATGATGCAATAGGTTGCATTCATCTTAAAGGTTGTCCTCATTGCCTTTGCCCCTTTGACTCTACAGTATTAGAAGAGTTCATGTTGACTTGTCTGGATTTCTAGTAGCAGATGAATTGAATTGTAGTAGCTTTCATTTCGCTGTATTTCTGCATCTGATAGCAGGTTGGAATGACCCACCAGCGCTGCACTGCACACCTTTGTTCAGCCACAGCAGGGCGAGAGTATGGATCGCAAACTAAAGCCGATGCTGTGAATCTCCCTTGATGAGCAACACTGACCCGAGCATATTCAGTCAAAGCATGGCTCCCACTAGCTTATCTTTCACATCGCTGTTGACCATTTCACAAAGAACGCTGCTTTTTCGAGCCTGCGGGGGCCCTGCACTGATACACACAGAATGGACACCCAACACGCTTTGGTCAGTATTCTCCCTGAAACCACCTGTAGTTTCTTTGTCCAGTCCCTTTGCTCTGCAGTTGCACAGCCCACATACAGAAACAGTTTTCGCACAGATGTCTTCCTAAGACGTTTTTAATTAATTTAATTCATTTGATACTATTTAATACTATTTACTTTATTAGTTGATGTGCAATGAAAGAGGAATATGAAAAAAAACCCAACAGTACTGAAGTAGAACGCTGGCTTCTGAGAGGAAATGGGGAAGAAAAGAATAATAGTTGTGTTTAATAATAGACCCTAATCTGTTTGTCAGATTCATAATGGAGTTCCTTTCATGAAGTTAATATTCAGATGATTTCAAATTCCACACTTTCAAAAGCTGTCAAATTAAAATGCTGATCATTCACACTCCAACACAGACATTATATTTCACTTTGGGGGGTGAGATGTGCGCATGTAAATTAAAGTCATTTCCACATATTAATGGATAATACACAATTCTGTCGGCTGTGTCACATTGTCCAGATGAACAGTACCCAGATGGCGTGAAATAAATGAAGAAAAATCACACATGGACACGTCATTATGAAGTGAAGTGTAGCAAAGAGCAGTAAACTACATCAACCCCCCACAAACATTTGAGCTCCAGTAGATGTTCTTCACCCTCATGTTGAAATCTATCTAAACAGACAGGGAACAGAGCCAGAAAAGGTAAAACCACACTAGCATCGAACTTCTATTTTTAATAACTGTAGCTAGAACAGAGTGAACAACTGCAGCACAATTGACAGCGTGTAGCAGCAGCAATATGTACGGAAAAGTTACCAAGCAAAAGTAGAACTAGTGAGGAAAGAGCTTAAATAGTGCAGCAGGTGGTGAAAGCAGGTGAGTCCAGCGCTCCCTGGCGACCTGACTCCAACCTTTAGGCTTCTGCAGACAATTCACATCTCAATTCATGCCTAAGTCTGACACGTTTTGCTCTTCAATCAACATAAAGCAGCTGAAAGAACCACAATCATAGCAACACACACTGAGTGAAAAGTCTGTCTTCATGTGACAGTCAAAGAGTCAACGGCCAACGCCTGCTGATGTTAAGGACGGGAGACGAAGCTGGAGGTGAAGCTAAGTCAGAAGACTGGTCCATAAACCCAGATGAAGTAAGTCATTTGGAGAAGGTGGCTGGATGGATGGATGGATGGATGGATGGATGGATGGGTGTATTGATCAATTCACTCATACTTCTGTGTCCAGAGTCCAGACTGAGGGTTTAAGCTATTACTTGGAATATGGTTGGAGAAGTATTGTTTTGTTTAAATACTAATGTGTGTCTGTAAAGTCTGTTTTGTACACGTCATCGCTGTAGTTTTAGTTTGAAATATCTCAGATTTATCAACACACTAAAGAATCGTTGTTTGCAGCAACAGAGGGTTAAATGGCTTCTTTAATGTTTCTTCAGGTTCCTGTGATGCTTCGCAGACAGTCGCGGGAATTGAAATGGCAGCCTTATGGTCACAAGCGCATTTTGTTGAACCTTTGGGCTACGACTGGCTCGGCTTGTCTGAAATGGTGCCGCTTTGAAGTAGTCTCTACTGAAGAAAGAGAACCTCTGGTGTTACAAGACCACATACTGTACTATACAGCCCACTCATAACTCTGATTTTATATTACATCCACTGCAGCACACTGAGTAAAGGTCTTTGTGTTAGATCAGTCCTGACCCTCAGAAAAAAGCTTTCATTGTACTTGTTTCTCTCTTGCAATGAAATATTTCAGTGGCATTTTGATTACCTGCAGCTGTGGACAAAGAGCCATTTAAAGACAGATTGACCTTTCCTCTTCGCTCTTCATCCACTTGCTCTGCTTTTCAAATCTACGGCATCGCATCCGTTCACTCCGCAGCTCGAGTTCCTATATCCATGATACTGTGAGAATGTGACTGTAAAACCTCAACAGTGCATTATCTACATGACAGCAAGAAAAGAGGACAGATGCATGTACATGGTTTGTGTGTCTGTTGTTTTGTTGTGGCCCTGAACAGGATTTGCACCGGATACCTTTGACTGGCAGCTTGGCTTCGAGAGGTGGTCCGTTTGCATTTTTAATAACGCAAAGGCAGCACAGTCTGGACCGTTGTGTCTGCGTTGTGTCTATGTGTTTGTTTTAGAAGAAGATGAAAAATGGGACAAAAGCAGGGAGAGGAAAAAACAAAACAAAACAACAACAAGGCGGAGAGGTGCCGCTTCCCTGGGGCATTGTCAAATAACCTCCACAATATGATGCAGAATTCAAAACACTGCTCGCTCGTTCCAGCCACCCAACCATGGCGCTATTATGTAGCTTACAGAAACATGCCCTCCTCATGTATCAATTTACGGGTGAACCCTAAGAAATGCCTCTGCAGCAAGAAGTAACCCAGAAATGTCAAACCACTGCAGCCTAGTGTCCTAAGATGGGAGGGAATTATTCACGGAACAAACCTGCTGGCAGGAGTGATCAACAGCAAATTATTCTATTCAGATTCACAAAGCGCCGGCTAATTTGGGGGAGTGACACCAATTTCCCAGAGGCCAGCCCGCGTGGCTTTTTTCTCTATTTACTATTAAATACCAAAGAGACGCGAGTCTAGTGAGCGAGCACAGGAGAGACATTAATGAAGGATGGATTCTATTCAGACCCGCAGCCTCTGCACCTTCCCCGTTACACAAGCTGTAGAGTTTTGGCACATATCTCCTAGCAACCACCGTCCGTGCCTGCAACTGTACAGTAGCTCTGAAAAACAAAAAGTAAAAAAAAAAAACTATAATAATAATCTCACAAGACTTCATCTGCACTTGGCCACAGCTGTGCTTCATGCAAATAATAATATCAGTAGAGCTCACAATCAAACTGTTAGCCTGGTGGAGGCTGTTTATGAGATGTATTATCATTTTTATTTCATTTATATTGTATTGGCATTGTAAAATAACCACATTAGTGCTAAATACAAAAAAAACTTCTATCTGTCAGTCCAATCATTCCCATCAACAACATTAATCCGTCCATGAGTGATACCAGGAAATGCCAGAAAGTGTAATAACAGTTCAGTGTTGCTGAAGGATGGAACCAAGAAGCTGTTGGGGTCAAGTTAAATATGGAGACTTGGACATGTTCCACATATGATTTCACGACTATGATTTTCTACTGTTTTCATTCGTACTGTTTCCAGAATGAAGACACATTAAAAAACATGAACAAGTTGTAAATCCTCCAAAGTCTGATGTGAAGAACATTCAAACCGCTGCGTACGTTGCCTTCTGTGGTTTACTTGATTGCGTGTGCGCTGCCTGTATCCTTGACATTTTCTCTCTCTCTAACTCGTCCGTCTCTCATTTGTCCGAGCTACATTTCTGAAAGTGTGACAGTGCTCTGGGGATCATTTTAGAGCAATTTGACTTCATGCCAGATGTTCCAATATTTAGAAACGTGCATACGATTCATACTCATGCATTAACCATGCAGCGCTCACTGCTTTTAAGTCTTAACTAAGTAAGCACAGAATAGTATGACATTGCATTTTTACTATTATTTCCTATTTATGTGCAACGGTGCAAATTAAGGTCAATTTACGTCTTAGCTTAGTGTTCACAGATTTGTGGGCCAGAAATCTTTGATAGGAAACCATGTGACACGGTCGTTTGGGAGAGAAGCTAAATGCTATTGTGTGTGTATAAGTACAGTAAGTACCGGCTTAACAGGTTACAGTGACAAGCTGGAGAGGAAAGGAGTTGAAAGCCCTGCTAAATGACTCCAGGCATGCACGGCCGACTGTGGTCTCCTGCAATGTTGTGATTTGATTGTGGTGCACTATTAAGACTCTCTGCTCATAATGACACTTCTTTATCCTCAATAATATTATTCAAATGAGAGTCCAATGACACACTCCTTCAGGGTAAAAAAAAAAAAAAAAAAAAAGTCCACCCAGACTTCAGATTAGTTCAAGGGCCCCATGAGAAATGGGCCAGCTAAATGGAGAGCGTTGAGATTTTAATTTCTATACTTTATGAAAGTGTAAGAAGGGAAATAGAGATTTTGCAGTGGAGAACAATCTTAATATGAAAATATAATGACTTTTCAACTGCTTGTGAGCAAATGTGTCTGTCTCGTTTGCTTGGAAACAATAAGATCAGTTTGGAGAGAAACTATTTGTTGTGCTAATTAGTGTTTTGCGAGACTCCGCTGAGATGCGTTAATAAACTGAAATAGCAGTTTCCCATACCTTCACAGGTGCCTTGAAGTAATTGCAATTTCGCAACGTCTGCTTGTACTTATTTTAAAACCAGTGGCCAGTTATTACCAATAGGTGGCAATCTGTCCTTGTCACTCAGTCGAGGGCTGTAGCTTATCTGCAGAACGGTAATGCATGCCAAATGACATTTTTACTGCTACTGTATATGTGAAGGAGAAAGAGAGACGTAGGAAGGCTCTGAAAGGGAGAGAAAGGTCGAGGGGTTTGAAGGAAGGACGACAGAGGTGCTGACTGGTCGAAAGGTTTGCCTCCTGCACCTGCCACGCCTTCTGTCCACGGGAGACCAAAGCCCCTTGGTATATTAACACTTCTCATGAGGGAGTGCTCCTCCCAGCAGGCTTTGTATCCTCGCATCCTCCAGTCACACTTTATGTCAGGAGTTCATCTATTCTGCATAAAGGTTAGCGGCAAGGACGAAACGGGTGTAAGTCGTCTGGCTTGTTTCTCATTAAACGGCTACCATCAAACGAGGGCTCAGAGGATGGGGGGGGGGCATGGGATATGGCTGATGTGTGCATATTTTACCGAGGCGGCGTTATAGCTGCACAGCTGGCTGGCACAACACACCCGGGCCTCAGTCAGAGCCAGGGCAAAACAAACAGCGCCAATGAACCCAGCGCCTCTAGATGTCTCTCAGCGTGAAGTAACTCAAGCACAGGCTGTCTGAAAAGTCTTAAGTTGCTTCTTGGCATGGCTGCTTCTGATGTTACTGCACTGACCCGAAAACAGACAGAGGGCAAAGCAATATAGTCAGTGTCTACTTGGAAATAACAGGCTGGCAACTCTACTTTCAAGCAATTATGCAAAATCTGGCTCTCTGGTTGCTACTTTTAAAATGGATGGAGAGCCAGCAATTGATGCACATCATCACAGCCCCAGCATCACACGAAGAATAGCTGCTCCCACATGGGATGTTAATAAGACTATTTCCTGCCATCTACTATAAAAATGAGTCCCAAGCATGTGAGGAGAACTGTAGGCAAGGGCATTGCAAGTAATTGCCTCCCTTGTTTTTTTTTTTTCCAAGCATGAGTGGCTGAGCTCTGCTCAGGGAGGAAGAAAAAACACTATCTCTTCATCTTGTCCTTGATAGGAATCAACAAATGAGCACATAAAAGAAGGGGAGAGGAAGAGGGCAAAAAAGATAAGCTCTCAGTGGCTCTGAATAAACCGAGCAAGGCCTTTTCTGCTGCACACGTGGAGGTTCAGCACTTTATGTAGCCCAGGATTTACACTCACGGCGATGTGGTCCTCAACTGAAGAAATATGCATCTATGGGTTAACCTTAGTTTGTGGTGGACCCTAAATATTGACACATAATTCATACTGCAAAGACAGAAACCTGGAAAAATTGTTACAGCGTATGTGACTTGCTGCAAGCATTAGCATTTCATTTGCAACAATAACAGCGAATTGTCTTTAATATTCACCATCGCCTCTGTTGATCAAGCCGTCCTTTATCTCCCACCATGCATAGACTATATTTAACCTTTCCCACCGCGTTTTAAACACCAACCAAATTGGTTTAAGATGGGTGGGAGATTAAAGCTTTTCCCTACTGTATGACACATTCGGCAGATAAGGCTGATCTACATCTGACGGCGTCAACACAAAGTCATATATAATACGTGACTCTTGACAAAGATCGGAGATGACCGATCGAGAAGCAGAGGTGGGATCCTGCTCGGAGGTAACGAGTGGAATGAAAGTGAAAGTCACTAATGACAAAAAGGTGAGTGAGACATGACGGACCCTCTGAAAGTCTCCTTGCTTCGCTTCTTTGAGACAAAAATAATAGTACTGTATAGAAAGTCATAGTATGTGGGAGTAAAGGTGGCTGCCACTGCAGACACGGAGCCCACCCCCACCTCTACCCCCAGGCTGTCATCCTGGCTCCAAATGCAAAAGTATCGACACCTCTGCTTTCAACTCGTCTTGCTTTCTGAGTTTCACTGGTAACTTTTCAGACCACATTTTATTTATTTATAGCTCCTGCATAAAAACCATAATGTTCTTTGCTTTGATTACGGCCTCTCCAGGCTGCTGACAGTGCTCGGCTACACCTCATGCCTACTACTGCACGTGCCCCTTATCTTGCAGTGAACTGCCTGTTGGGTGCAACCGCTGTGCTAAAATAAAAGCGTTTCGGTGATGTCAGAGCCGGAGGTAAAACTTAGTGAAGCTGTA
The DNA here is from genome assembly GCA_030770545.1 of Macropodus opercularis. Classification (NCBI taxonomy): domain Eukaryota; kingdom Metazoa; phylum Chordata; class Actinopteri; order Anabantiformes; family Osphronemidae; genus Macropodus; species Macropodus opercularis. The sequence continues at coordinate 9,143,144 of CM061092.1, forward strand.
ATTCAGAGCTGCACAATTATCTGGTGCTTTCAGATCGTGTTTACGAGCCTATTTTTCCCTGTAACAGTTTCAGGATTTCTGAGAAGTGACCTTATCTGTGTCACTTTGCCTTTTCATGCTTTGCTTGATGGAGCAATTAAGTGAGGAAACGCTTGTCGCTTCGGAGCCAACTGTTCAGTGCCAGCGTGAGGCGGATTTGAGGGGACAGTATGTTGACACGGATAACTTGCAGTGGAGGTGTAGCTTGGAGGACAGTGGTGTCACCTAATTCGTGACCCGAGCCCACTCAGACCATGGGATCTGGAGAACTGTCATGGCCAAGCAACCCTGCAGCATCTCCAGATAATGAGCACTGCTCCAGAGCCGTGAAGGTTTCTGGCCTGGGCTCAGAAGTCAGTGAGAGCAGTGACAGGGCTTCTGGATGCCGGATGAATGCCTGAGCAGCTGTCACGCCCCTGCGTCTGACAGGCGTATAAGGCCAGTTCTTGCTTTGACATTAACTTCATTAGATCTACACGAATTATTAAGTACAGATGAAGACGTTTTTTGGGGCTGTAAATAAGACAAAGACCCAAAAGTTAACACATCCTATAAATTCAGAAGAAGCCAGTCGATTCTTGTTTTGTTTTTTACAGATTTAAGGTCCATCTGTTGGTGTGATAAAAGATTCACAAGACGTCACAATAACACTGGATCACCTCAGGCTATTCAGCAAAAATCACCTGCCAGAGAGGCTGGAGAAAGCAGCTGAACGGAAACTTTCAGCTTCCTTCCACGTTGGAACCGCATTTGTGCCGTCACGTAGGAGGAATTGAAGTTTAGGACGCTGGGCTTAATAACAGAGTCGGACGCTAATCTGCCTCGCAGGGTTGTTTGACGGACAGTGGCCTGGCAACAAAAGAAAGCAGCCACGCAGCTGTCATCGTGATTTCTGCTACCTGACATCCAGGTGAGCATCAGTCACTTCAAACAAGTTGCTCAAACACCGGCAAAAACAAATATCACAGCGTCTCATGTGAAATCACAGAAACTGTAGCATCTGCATTTGGGCAAATGGAGGACGAGGTTTTCTTACTGTACAAGAAAAGCAACTGTGGTAACAGTTAATCACTACATTTATGAGAAAGGAAGCTTTCACTATCTTATCAGAAAAATAATGACGCTGCCTGTAGAAAATCCAATTAGCACTGACTGTAATCCCCAAGGTAATTTACACAGTTAACATCATGTTGTAAATATTATTTTACGTCACGCTCTAATTAACACTGATTGTTGTTGCAGATTACGGTGTCATTATGTAACATTTTGCAGCCATTCAAATGGTGTCACTCCGGTCTGTGGTCCGCGGAAGCATTAAATGTGTTTGGGGAATATCCCTTTGATGTTTTAACCTTTCGAGAAGAGCCACTTTAGCTCCGAAATTGGCTGCAGATCCTCGGTAAGCCCTTCACCACCTGTAAGTCAAACCCTCTGTGGAGTGAATGTGAGACTGGGCAGAGTGGAGGAATGAGGGGCTGTGGGTGGTGGAAATAGGAACGCTAATGTGCAATGTCTAATTGCTAGTTGCTCGAATTGGCTGACACGAGCTCCCATCTGCTGAAGGTGTGCATCGCTGTAAAGTGCTTGCTAATTAAAATACTTGAAAGATAATTCTGGGAATTGAAAATTATTTAATGCTCATTTATGTAATTCCAGTGCATTACAAAAAAAAAATTCAATAAAAACAGAATGAGAGCATGCTGTGCGTTATCACTGAATGTCGCTGGGCGAGCAGGAGTGAAGGTAACCCAGGAAGTTGAGGGCGAAGGGGAGCGTACAAGGGAAATGCACAATATTTATGAAGCACTGTCAGGTTAATGTCATGCAACATTTATTGACGCAGTAATGTTTAATTTAGCATACGCTCGTGTAATAAGATATTAGGTGTTGTGCTATGATTCAGATTTTGATGGTGCTGTAATGACAATCAGATGCCCTTGAGTATTTCGCTAACACGGTGTCTGCAGCATTTAGAAGCGGAAAATAAAGATAAATCAAATGTTAAATATATTTATGCCTGTAATGCTGTGGGGCTGTGCTGCCTATTGATAACGTATGGATCCAGATTTCAATGGCTGGCTGTAAAATATTGAACATTTCAGGCAGGAACATGATTGGATTAGCTTTGATAATGGAAGTCATAAAAGCCGGCAGTGCCATTTTAATAAATCTGCCACATTGCCAAGAGGTAGAAATTATAAAAGCCTCTGGTAAAATGACAGCAGAAGCTGTTCCGACCCCAGAAGCACCTACGAGAACACAGAGGCCTTGGTGGGAACCCTACGCAGTCAGATTTGTGGAGAACGCAGGTTTACTGCCACCCGTAGCCTCACGCAAATAACACATGGTCAATGTCAGCTGAAGGAGGCTCGTGAGCCGGCGTTGCTGCGCGGTCAGTCGTCTCCTCTTGTGCTCGTGGCCGACCCCATAGATGTGTGTGTTCGGATAGTTCCCCCGTGAGCTGTTTCAAACATTTCCTTTGACTCTCAAAATGGGCGACAGTGATTTGCATATGGATTAAAGCATGAATTATCATATCAGACACGGAAACGGATCACTGAAATAACCCAGAAAACACAGGGATCAGCTGGGCGTCGTAGCGCGCCGCGCATATGGATGCGCATAATGAAACGTGCCCCCTCCTTTTGTCTGCTGTACACAGCGTGCAGCGATGCTTTGAGCTCGCAGTCAGTTCACACAGAGCTATTTCTAGAAGGACTTTAAAGTTTGTTTCGATCATTATTTCCAACCGCTGTCATCGCGCGGCTCAATCACTGTATAAAGAGAGGACTTCACAGGGTCACATTGTTATCATTGATTTCCTTGCCAATGACATGACAATAAATGGCCAGTGACAAAGACCCAGGGAGAACATCTCTGTTTGGAGAAGCCACCATTGTTTATAGCAGTTACGCTTTTCTTTTCCTGCAGCTTTTCTACAAAAGCACATTGTTTCTGTATGTCAGATAGTCCTGCGCACACAGTTGTGCTGATGGTGTCTGCCTGTGATGAAAATACCAAATTTATCTTTATAATGGATCATTATACACCTGCCACAGTGAAATGGCAGCAAGGAAAAAATAATTTACAGTTTCTCACTGGCACACTCCATTAGAATTTAGTCTCACAAATTAACACAGAGGAGGAAGAAGGGGCGCGAATAAGAGCGGGCGAGCTGTGAGATCGAGAACATACGCACTGTAAAATTGCCCATTACGAAAGTTGTATCAAAGGGACATTATAAACAACCCCTGCCAGGGGATTTATTAGGACTGAACAAAACCGTGGAGGGTAGTAGCAGGGCCACTGTCCTTTTTCACTCTTGCAAAAAGCCATTAGCGTACTGCTCAGAGTAGCTGCGAGAAACGAGGGCACCATGAAGAGATGGAAGAAAGGAATAACAGGAGAGAAGCGGACGCGCAGAGGAAGTGAATAAAAGGAAATCACATTTAAAAGTTGGAAAATGAACTTTGGAAAAATGGCTCACAAGTTACGCGGTGACTCACTTTTAGCTTTGCTTCTAAACTTGGACTGAATCAGACTCGCTTTCATGCAGATTTTTCTAAATTTGTTTAAACATAATAAAAATGATTCATAGGGGTGGCATTTAAAAAAAAAGCCTCATGATACTGAAAAAGCTCTACAGGGTTCACTTTTAGGTCCGATGCCTTTTTTCTCATACGAGATAGAAACAGGGAATATTTCTTTTTTTTTTTTCACGATAAACTAAAATATCCCCCCGCTCTCTGAAACTGGAGTCTGTGAAAAATCAACTAGGGTTTTCTTAGATAACAGACTCCTGTACAGCTGCAATGGACCAAATCTTTGTGCTCTTCCAAAAAAAAATTACTGCCATGATGTCCATGTAGTTTAAATTTAAAACTATAATTGAAGTAATGTTATTTTTAGTAAAAGTTTAATAGCAACAGCGGAGAGGAAACCTCCAGCAGGACCAGGCTTAATGTTGGCGGCCATCTGCCTGGACCGGTAGGGGAGAGGGGATAGAGAAACCAACGACTGGCTCAGCATCAGCAAACCGAAAGCATCAAAACATATCAAACATGGAAACAAATGCTGACTTAGTCTTTGGGAGATAACTATCATGGATGCCTGATTCGTAATGTAATGACTCATTATCACCCAGAGTGACTTGGAACCTCGATCTTGTCTGACAGCGCAGGAGGCTGTGGAGGCATATCCCAGGGAAAGACGGTGACCCCACTAACTCCAACACAGACTGGCAGCGCACACTTCCCAAGGTCGACAGAGCACCAGAGCAGCGACAAAGGTTATTCTCGCATTTAGCCACTGACTTCCTGCATGTCACACAAGCCGCCGGCAGCTGAATTCCTTTGAAAGATTTTCCACAGTCTTGCATCTGCTGCTTTCTTTTCGAAATCTAATTATGTCTCTTTTGTCAGTTCCACAAACTGAGCTCGGGCTAACAAACCTAAAAGTCAATTCAAAATGTAAGGACGACTTCCCCACCGTGCTGCCACTTTGACAGGCCATAATGCTTATTAAGCTGACAACGCCATGATGACTTGAGCCTCAAACAGAAAAAAACACTCACAGAAAAGGATCTGGAGCAGCAGCACTGGTCAGAGCAGTCATGGAGATTGCAAGAGTGAGCATTTCCTGACCTTGTGAGGGGTTTATAAGTGGAAGGGGTGATAGTTTTTGTCAGCATAAAGTTATTGTGCTTGCTGCTGTAACAGGATGATATCCTGACTCGGCACTGTCTGGAATACACACCCTCCCTCCGGTAAATTTCATCTCTTTATCCGTTGGAGTGGGAGCGCAGCAGCCTAGAATGCGCTCCCTGTGGGTGGAGGAGAGGAGGATTAGGGAGCTCCCCGTGTGCACAGCTGCACATTTGGAAGTTGCTCTCTTATGTGGATAAAAGGAGAGAGTTCGTCTGGAGGTGTGACCTCGTGCGTTTTCACACTTGCGTCCTTTCGGAAAGGATATCACTGACGGAGTGATGGATTCCATTACGTGCTTTGTTGGGCTGCCACCAATTGACGCCGAGCAGAAAAACAAGAAGATTGCATCATCTCCTCTGTCACTCACGAGACATTTGAACCTCTCAAATCAAGTGGCAGCGCACTAAATTAGACTGACAACCACAAGGAAGTAGCTGCCGAGAACACGCTTGTTTGGCTTTTTCACCAGGACCAAATTAAAGATCATTTTATTTTTTGAAATATTTTAACACATCTTTATATTTTTCCTTTTGATAACAGGTGTAGGGATATTTGGAAATATGATATAACGGTTTTGAACCTATTTTCTCGCCAACACCAACTCGTTACCCATGGTCACTTTATGCAAGTCGCATGCTCCCTATTTGTGAACACAGCCTGAGGATTCGTGAATGTACTTTTACCAGTTGGAAAGACTGCTAAGCCAAGTGAAAACACAAAGTATGTACAGTAAATAAGACAACTTTGAAACTACTGGAGGGGATGTTCCTGCTCTTCTTTCTAGCCTCCTTCTCAAGCTCCAACCCCTAATGTCAAGCTAAGACTCATAGGAGAACTTTACCCAGCGCATGGCTGCCATAAACACCTGCACCTGTCCCCCAGCGACTCAAAAGCATCTACTACTGTCCAAACAAATCTGAGGTGTGTTTTTCAAAGTCCTTCTTTTCGGATGTTCATATTTATTCAAAGTCTAAAAGCTACAACTCCTCCATATAACTCAGCACCCAGTGTAGAGGATTGCGATAGACTGTGTCAGAATAGAGGCTAAATATATTAAAATGGATGTTAATGGATATTCATGTGTGTTATAAAAAGCAGGGAATTGGCCGAACGCCCGTTTAATGCACAGATGTTCTGATGTTGCCTGTCCCATTTGTCCCCAGACCACAAATCTACAAGCTTCTGATGCGCGTAAATCCTCCTTCGTCTCCCTCGTGGCGGTATTATGTGCCCACACCAGCCTCCAGTCTCTCGCCCCCTCTGGACAGGCTTAGAGGCCACCTACTGCAGGTCACATTCAGCTACACTGCTCAATTTCATCGCTCCAGTAGGCTGGACGTTCTAGTGTCAGCGGCCCAAAGCACCGTGGGACTCCTAAACATAGTGCATCCCCTTCGCTCCCTCCCGTCGCCGCTCAGTGTCGGGTTCAAAATGAGATTCATGCTTTTAAACACATCTGCCACTCCTGACATCTAGTGTGGCATAAAATGAGCATATTTATCTTATGAGCTGAGTTTTCCTCATGCGTGTGCTACACTCAATTTCAACGTGTCTCTTTTCCCTCACAGTGACAAATGAGATGGAAAATTCTGGCGTCGAAAATATGCTTGCTGAAAGCCCTGGCGCTGCTATGCTCCGCAGCAGTGTCAGAACTGAGCAGAACAGCATGAAGAGACGCTATATCAAAAAGCGGGAGGTTTGGGCTGTCACCAGACGCTGACATTTTGTGTAGAACGTCATTATGATAATGAACATTCGTTCTCTATCACCATCACCTCTTGGGCACCTTTCCTTTAATGTACTTCTTTGAAAGTAACAGCGTCTGACAGTCTTTTGAATTTATTGCATTGCATAGCAGGGTTATTTCTGGAAGTCACTTAAAAATGTGTTTGAGAGACTATCTGTGAAAAATCTATATCAAAGCAGCTTCCCATAAAGTGTCGCTGGGTGCTATGGGAAATAAATTGTCCACCAACGTCCTGCATCGAGGGCCTGAGCGCTGGCTCCGACTGTGCATGTCGTCTTTCAGAGCAAAGTAGAAATTAAAAATGCAAAAATAAAAAGAAAGATGCAATTGTTCATGACATCCTAAAATGATCCGAACCGTCTGCTTAAATCTAGCATGAAATAAAGTATTCATTCGCTGATTGCATATCTCCTCATGCGCTGACTGACTGGGGCACCACTGCACCTTAACAACCCTGTAATGATCCAAAACCGCTGCAATCTTACGTTACTGATGCATGACGGTATTATCATTTAAAAAGCCTGTTGAGCCCTGTGCCCCCGTCTCAGCCAAGCACACCTCGTATCCACGCTCAGCTCTGGAGGTCTAAGAATTTATAGAATTCACACTAAGAGGTTTTTAACAAAAGCGTCTGCGGTGTAGCTGAGCCCAACACAATTACAAATTCTGTCAGGGGGAAATGATTAAATGGCTTCCATTTGCTATTGTTTTTAAAACTTAAATAGTGTCTGTGCAAATCTTCTTTCCACGGAGGCTGGCTTGGTAAAAGCTTTCCTCTGTTCCTACAAGCGGGTCCCAGAACACATCCTTACCTGCAGACACACACACTCACGCTCCTGTGAAGACACAACGCCTGTGCACTCAATGCCTGTCATTCAGCCCAGGCTGCTCCCAGGCTCCAGACTTGACTGAAAAACAAATCTGAAAGAAACAAGAGACGTTATTGTGTGGTTCCGCTTCTGCTCACGTTATTGATGGAGCAAGGGCCAACAAAATATCAGTATCTTAGCAACACCTTACACAGACGTAATGTAAGTTATGGGTGTTGCTATTGAGTGTAGGAGTGTATCAGTGACTCATTTGTCTCCCGTAAAAATCAAAACTAATCATTTACCCAGGTCACCTGCTCAGCTGCCCACTACTGGTGGGAACCACGAAGCCTTTCCCTGCGCTGGCAGGGTGGATGACAGAGCACAAATAAATAAATAAACAGAAGAATTGCAATGCAGGGCACTACACTGAATAGCTATGTTTTGATTTCTTCAACTTAAGAGCATCATTGTTGCTAAAGTGCAGCTGGGGCTGAAAAACGAGAGTCCTGAGACGTGGTGTCACAGGCTGCACCTGCGCACAGGCTGAATAATGCACTCAGACCTCAAGGACACCTGCTGTAGCGCGTACACCTGCCGCACGGCGAGCACACGCGCTTACTGACGGCCGCACGCGCAGAAACGTGCTCGCGGGCGCCTGCAGACACTTTACGCAGAAACGTAACGGCGCCGATGATCACGAAATCAAGGAAGACCATTTAAACGTGCACATGCCGTTGACCTGCTCCGCCAAAATGAATGCTCTTAATTGGAGATGGGAGGCAAAAGATCTGTCAGACACAGATGGGACGAGGATCTTGTCTTTTTAGTGGCGTCTCTGCAGCTGAATTTGTGTGGATGCAGATCAGTAGAGTCGTTTTACTCCGTGTCCATGTAGATTGTGCACTATTCAGAAACTGCCTGTCATTCGTCTGAGAGGACACTGAAAGAGGGAGAGAGCAGAGTTTATTTCATCAGAAACAATACGTGGCTCCACAAAGTATCAGGTAGCATATGTTGTCTTTGTTGTAAAGGTGTCGAATGAAAACCGGGGGAGTAAATAATCTCATTTTACTCATTTTGCCTGTGACGGCAAAGAAATAAACAAAATCACAGCATCTAAATTGCATAAAACTAAATCTCCAAAGCAATCACACCTTCAATTATTGATAGAATTTGCTGTTGAGTCATCTGACTTGTCAGGTTTAAAGCGAAGGGAGGGAGAATTTTTTATGCTTCCTGTGCTGACAATTTGAAAGCAATTACATGAGAGGAAGCCTGAAAACCCGTCTGATGGGGGATGTGAAGAAGCCGCTTTCTAACACACATCTCGTTGGCGGAGACTTGCGATATTTCAAGGTTAGAAACTGAGGCGGGGAGAAAACAGAGAACGGGCAAAAAGAAGGAGACGGACAATGAATGTGCATATTTCTGCACTTCCCGGTTCCAGCCGAGTCTGACTCATCAATACTGGATGAGTTCTGTCTCTCTACGATGCAGGAGCTGCCAGACCAGCCGCGAACGCGACATTGCACCCAACTAACCAAATCGTATCACCTGTATTTCACTGTACTGCCATTAACTCTACATCCCTCTGTCAAATGAAATGTTTATGTCATGTGTCATTGCAAAGATGTCCGCACTCAGACATTTTTACAATTGGAAGAAGCTCAGTAGGGCTTCCTAATTTACATTAATGAAGACAGGTAATGAATAATTCAGTATTTTGGGAGGTACATACTGTGGTAATGATTCGTGTAGGGTTAGTTTCTGCCAGTGTACGAGGGAAACCCTCCACCTGTGAAACACACGGAGATGGATGGGCGTCACAACGAAGCCGAGCAGGTTTGAGGTGACTGTTACCAGGTGGAAATCCTGACCCGTATTTCCAGTCGTAACGCAGTCACACGACACAAACTGTGTGGCGGATGTCTGCCTCCGTACCGTAGCCTGCCTACTGTGTGTCTTTGGGTTGTGGTAGCGTGGCCTGAGGGAACCACGCAGACACGTCCTCACACGCGCTACCAAGGCCACCACCGCCTCCCCCCAAGTGTGTTTCCTTGCAACTTAAATCAAAACTTTCTCCAGATTCAATTCTCTCCTATGCCGATGCTAAGGTAACGGTAGCATCGTGGTATAAATTAATCAAGTCATTCCACTAAAGGTGAACAGGTTCACGCGCCGGCATCACGCACGGCTGCCTGAGCGAACGCTGCCTCTGGTTTCCGGTCGGCTGAGCTGATGAGTTTCACACAACCTGTTCTCCTGCAGGTCACCTACCCCCGGAAAGCAGGTGGGGAGCAACACCGCGTGGATGTGTGCGCGACACAGCGAGCGTGCTTGTACTTGCATATGTGTGGGTCTGTGCATGTCTTTATGCATGGTTCCACCCTCAGGAGGGCATTAGGAGCACAACCCAGGATTTTGCACGACACCTGGAACCAGGCTCGCTCGACCTCATTTGCGGCGCAGCATCTGTGATTGGCCGCTTCCCCAGCGTTGTCAGTATGTATTGTACAAACTAGAATTATAGGACTGCCTCTGCCTCCTGCAACATGCTTTTCTATCCCTTATTTATGAGCAATTATTTTTAATATTGCTATTTTTCTATGACGGCGTTTGGATGACAAGTCAGAACAAGATAACACTGGACAACATTGGAAAGGAAGGTGTGGGTTTGCCAAGGAAGGATGCAGAAAAAAAGGGCAAGCGCCATCTTTCTATTTCAGTACACAATAGAACCGGCTGATGTTGGAGTGAGCATGGGCCAAAACCAACATAGCAGGACACCAATATAACCCTAATAAATTAGACACAGTTAACAGCAACAGCAAGTCAACGGGGTCCAGAATGAGGGGCTTCAAGCGTCAAACTGAGGATAGTGCGGCTAATGCGAAGTGATTTGGGGTTGGCCGAAGATATACAGGTAATTACCATCCCACCTCGCGTGTTCATTGAGGCCTGAGGCCTCCTGGGATAGGCCCGTTTCAGTGAGGTAATGAAGAGCCCATGCCCAGAAATGGATGATCAAATTGTCTGCAGCAATCTGCTTTTTTGCTCCTGATTGTCCCCGAAGACATAAAGAGCTGACCCAAGGTTTTTTTCCCGTTCTATTACAGCCAAGCCAGCTTTAGCAGCAAAGCCTCGGAAGCGAGGCTTCCACTAACACAGTTGTTGTATAGCAGCGATAGTTTGTGTGTGTGTTGGGGGTTTGCAGAGAACCTTCCTCAACTTTATTGTGATTTATGTGTTGTCTTACTAACAGCAGCATAATGAAGTTCTTACAAACACAGGCTCGGGCTCTGAGGGGCCAACTCGCTGCTACGAGACAGAAGAGCGGCGCGTAACAAAAGGTAGAGAGAGGAGGCAAACATTAATCCAAATAATAATCCTTTAATGACTACGTGTCTTTATTCATGGGGATCATTTAGGGAATTCACAAACCGCACTGACTTGTGATCATAATATTAAAAACGGATGTGAGTGGAAGCAGCAGAGCGGCGTAACATTCATCAAATAAATATATGACATAATCAGAAAAATACTGTTCACCGTAACGTCGTCTCCGTTTTTATGTCACACTTTGGTTGGTCGTGCTCTTTTAACTGTGTCATCTTAATGTGCCCTCTTCTTGTAATAACAGACAAATCACAGCTCGATGGCACTCGACTGAAAAACGACTGCTAGTTTTACATCATATAGCAAATAGGAACTGAAGGCACATTCAATTATAATTGCTTCTACAGTGTCTCAACAATTAAAGGACAGGTAGACACCACTTCAACAACATCATCACACAGAGGCTTCCAATGACAAGAAGTAAGGAACAAACAGTAACAAAGTGACAATCACATTGATTAAACACAGTAGATGTGGGCCAGTATAAAACAGTTTAGGTGAATAAAAGCACTTTTGTTCCTTTCCTCTCTGTTTTTAATAGACACCCGTCATTCTGGGACTTCTCACCTTTTGTTTGCCTTATTTCAGAACCTCTGGCTCTTTTATTACACCAGGCGTCATCCTTCATCTCTCGTCCTTGTGCGAATGGCTTCCTCAGGTTTTGTAGGCAGGAGGGTGTGAAGCTTAAGGCATTAGACACGCAGCCTGTGCCGAAAAGTCGACTTAATAGGTAGTAAAGCAATGAAAAATACCACGTCGGCGATGCTTCTTCTGATTATTACAGCCTTTCTTCTGGCAACTGCTATCGTTTTTCAAACTCCGAGCTGGCTCTTTGTAACACAGAATCCCTGTTCTGATGTGTTGCCTCCCAGCCCAAGGCGAGATAACCTCCTGATGACATCATCTCAAAATTCTGAACGAGCTTTTTTTTTTTTTTTTTCCTCGGCTGAGTAGGTCTCACTGCAGCCGTAGCTCACTGACCTCCGCGTGTACGTTCAAATCCTGTGGACATAACGTAACACACACAATGAAGCGAACAAAAAACACAGTAGCTTTGACCAAGTATGAGCAAATCAATGTCCCTTTGTGTCATAAATCAAGATTTAAACGGAGCATAATCACGTGAAACAGCCACTGCTGCGTTTGGTGTCTTTATCCTTCTGGGTTTGAAGAGATCAAAAAAACCTGACAAAACAGTGTCTGTTACACTCTGATTAGGAGGAGAAAATGAAAACAAGGATGACTCTCTTACCCTCCCACAGCACTGCCTGGTTTTCCCTTCTAACAGAAAACAAAGAATAGCATATGTAGATAAATCCATGACACACAACTATCACATTGTTTGCCATAATTAAACTCTGCTGTCCCCAGCGGATAGTGAAAGAGACTTCAGTCTGTGAAAGCATGTCACAATCTCCTGGCGGATTGTTTGTATTGTCAGTGATGGTTTATCAATAGCCTGGATCTTAATCTTTTTTACTCCTGCACTCTCGGGTCCTCGGGCCTTTCTACATCGACCTTTAGCGACTGGCGTTACAGCGGGACCGAATGACTGCTAGACAGAAATTGTCTTTCAATCCCCATGGAAATTAACCTCAATGCCAATGTTTTGCTTCGTATATCCGCTTTAATGGCTTTTTAATGAAACCGTAAAAAGGAAGCCTTTAAATTTAGCAATTACTTGTAAAACTTTAATGTTCAGACAATGTGTCAGTCATTGCCTTCAGTTTCTGGCCTCGCAGCGTAGAAAATGGCTTTTCATAAACAAGAGGTCACCACAGACCTAATTCTATATAGTAAATGTCAGAATGGAATGAAAAATGAAGGTGTGGGCGAGTTGGACTCTTTTATTTTGATGGAATAAAATCTATTTGAAGTTTGTCAGATTTGGAGCATCTCAAACAACAATGGAGCTAGAATCTGTGCCCGCAAAGCACAATAATGGCAGCCGTATTAGAAGAGGGCAGCCGTTTGGAGGCATTTCATCAAAATCATAAAGTCTCTCCCTCGAGGTGAGCCCCCACCTCTTCACGGGGCCTTGACACCAGAGGTTAGCGGGAGGTGAGTGTCTCTCTATCTGCAGTCTGTAGAAGAATGGCCTCCCATGTGATCTCGCCGCTCCTGAAGGCGATCGGGTTCAGGCATCTATACCTTAAAAATGCTCCACGTCCGACGCCCCCTTTCATTCATCATCGCCCTCATAATGTCTGGAAGAAATATGCTCCTGTAAGTATCATCTTTCATGAATGTCACAGGTTGAGTTCCCCATTTGTTCTGGAGCCAGGTTCCTGTAATTCTTATGCGCAGCCCCTTCACGAGTCTAGCGGTTAAGTCTGCGTAAATAAAGAAATGACAGAGGTCTGGACGTTAAATAAAACTGGTTGACTAATGTTGTTTAGCATATTCCTCTTGGCTTTTTCTCAGTATTGAAATATGTGTTGTCACATTTCACCATCTGATGCAGGAGAGATCAAATTGCACTAAACATCCAAATTTAAGAGTGTGACTTCCATCTGTTACTTTTAGACTCCAACATATTTTCTTTTGCAGTGTTTATTGTCTTCCAGTCAGGAGTATTTGACTGAGACGATGCTGTTCGTGATTGCATTACCTGAGCGTTCACACAACCACAACCAAAGTACAGTGGAAATAATACAGCGAAACAGTCCGGTTTTATTCCAGGAGTAAGTAAGGTGTCGTCTTGTTATCTAAAAACTAATGGTCAATTTGGGAAGAAATGCGAACGGAAACAGCTGATCCTGTGAAGCCTGTGGCGATACATCATAAGAAGATGTTGTGCTGTTAGCTTCATCACCTCCAGATGCTGCGTCTCAAGTAATGAGTGTTTTGCCGCTACGAGTTGACGGATGTGATAATTAACTCGGCGTCTTCGAACCGCGGCTCTGGTTGATGCATCAAAGTGTCATTCAGTTGACTGGCCCAAAGTTTCCCCAGAATAGGACCAAACAGCACCTCACATGTGTCACGTAATAAATTAGCGACATCCACCCTCTCATACATCTGTTGACGACACGTTGACAGTTGCTCATATCCTTAATTTGTCATCTTCTGCCGTACTTCTGTTCACATCTTGTTTTTAATCATCATCTGTCAGACACTTAAAATCTGAACTTTCCCATTGTGAGAGCCACGTACAGCTGGGAGCGTAAATATATTTTCTATCTCCATGCGTCATGTGTGGCTTTATCCTGTATTTCGTTTATAGTCATGTATTCCAACTCGTCACCAAAGTCTTTTTTTTTAACAGTAGAGTATCTTTATTGCCAGGATTCAAAGAGTGATAGTGATGCATTGTCATTAATTTTATAGTGTAGCTCTAAAGCCGGTCTAGAAACATAAATATTACAGACAATCATGCACCAGAGATGATTAATCGTCCTCTAATCTTTTTTTTTTTACTTCTCAGGTCTACTACGCTCTTTATAAATCTAGACTGCTCACTGTTCCACAGCTCATGTTAATAAGCTGCTATGAGACGACGTGGCTAGAAGACGAGGATAAAAAATGTACGAAAACTGGGTTTACTTGTGACTTTAACACGCGCAGCCTTTTTGTTTTTAACCATTGAAACGCTCTGGTTCCTTCCATTGGTGGTAGAATTAAACGTGGCTTTACAGACAATACTTTTCGTATTGCTGATGGCTGACAGCTCGTGAAGCCCCTTGACAGATTGCACATGATGTTATTTTCTATCGGTCCTTCTTGCTTTTTATTTCATAGTACAACATTTATGAGAACTTTTCTTGTATATGGAACACATTCACCAAATTAAAGCTGACTTGATGTAATTTGAAGAAACCCTTTTGGACCTTCTTTACTGTAACCTTTGAAAATTGCATCAGCAAGGCTGGAGCTGGGTGATGTTTGTAACTCAATAATACCAAGGAGGCACGATGGCGCTGCCACCTCGGAGCAGGAAGGACCTGGAGTAGTTTCCTTTTATAGATGTATTTGCATGCTTTACCCTTCTTCCATAGTAGGTTACAAAAATATTGGATTGGAGAGTCTATGTCCCCTGGAGAAATGAATTTCAGATTGAAATAACTCTGCAATACCTCCGCCCTGCCTTTGACAAACTATTCTGTATAATCAATTAGGCACAGAGTGGCAGCAGGTTAATGAATTAGTGCTACTACGTATTCTGCAAAACACGACCTGATGCTGCATTAGACAAAATTTCAGGTTGATTACATGCAAACTGGTTTGTAAATATGCACGTATAAAACCTGAGCTTTTGGCTTTAGGTGACATGTGCTTACTATGGGATGAGGGCCTGTCTCGTAGCAGGACGTGTTGTCAGCTCGTTTTGTGCGGGACTTACAGTACGTGCTGCATAATCATAAACTTTACAAACGGCTAACCGGTGGGCAGAGCTTTTTCAGCGTGTGTAGGGCTACAGGCACCATTTAAACATGCTGTGGTGCTACCCAAACGTGACACGGTGTACACAATACAGCGCTGGCCCACAATGACCATCCCCACTGCCAGCCCAACAAATGACAACGTTAACAGGGTTGGAGCTCACTCAAACCCTGAGCACAGACAAATGCCGAGCAGTTTACCAAATGTATTCACGTTGCCCGTTTCCATGTTTATCCGGAACATGCAGCGTTTTCAGTGCCTGTTAATGTTTTCAGCTGATTTAAGGGAGGGTCAGTCCTAACAGGTAGACTTAATATTTAACATGTCTAACAAGGCCTCCTGCTATGAATCATGTGACAACTGGCAATTTATGAAGTTCAGATGTCAGCAGGGCTGTAGATCAGGGCGGGTCAGTTACAGCTGTCCCTATCATCAGTGGTGAAAGAGGTAAAGGTTGAAAAGTTCAGGGTCGCAATGATGTATAGAGACTCCATAGATGAAAAGGTCAAAGGTGCAGGCATCACTTCAGGATCAGTATGCAAGGGGGGAGCCGACGCTTCATCATTGGGATCAGTACGAGTGAAAAAGACTCAAGCGAGAGATGTGATCCAAGCCAAGGTCCAATGCGCTGACTCGTAAAAACATGGGTGAAGGACCTTGGGAGCTGGAGCTCAAAATCATGTAACGTTTGGTCGTCTGCTCTGAAGAACGTCCCACAAGGACGACATCTCTGGTTACGAAGTCCTCGCTGGCAGGACGTCTTCCAGTTGTTTTGACAATATCCTGATAAAATGTGGCAGCTTTTTAAAGTCACAGGCAAACGCTGTTGCTTCAGAGCAAAAACTAACCTGTGACATGATGTGACGAACCAGCCCCCAGGAATATGAATCCAGGAATATCCAGTGAAGCCCAGTGCTGCATTAACATGTTCAAAAAGCTGTTCATTACAGCGTCGGGTGCATTTGAACCACTAAAGCCAAGCAGCTGTGATTGCTGAGGAGTTTGAGTCTAACCATTTATCACATATCTCTGTTTACTATTTTTTGTCTACAGGAATAACTTTGCTACTGTTTACTATTGTTATCATCAATCATGTTACAGTACAGATGTCGAGGCTGTTTTGCCTCCTGCGTTTTGTGTTCTTCTTCTCACCTGATGTGAGCCATTTTGAGAGCGACTGGAACGGCTCTAATTATAAACTTATGCAGCTTCACAGCTGGCGTAGCTGAAGTGATGTTTTGATGCTCGGCGTTCAGTCTTGTGAACTCACTTGCAGGTGCCTAAATAAACCTGGATGTAAGTTTCCTGTCTGACAAATTAGAGATCCCTGATGTGAAAATCATGCTAATGGGTTGAGTCTGGCATCTTTGGCAGAACTGTTCAGTGGTACAGTAGATTATTACAGCGTTAATTCTCATATCCATCCACTCAGTGTTGAGTATTACAAGGAAACAGCCTTGTCTACAATCCAACCCCATCATATCAATATTTGCCCTGTGTCAACACCTGAGAACAGAATGAGTGAGGTCTTTGTTCATTATTGCTGCGTTAGACCACACAACGGATCAATGATCACAGAAGCCATTAAATGTCAGTCATCAGAATCAAACAACTACGTTTATCTACATTCTTGCCTTACTGTGCTCCGTAAAACAAGCGGTTTTTCTACTCGCTGCGCACCAATTCAAATGCAGACGGAGCTCGGACTCGGCTTTAGCCGCCTGCTGAATCAGGCAGTCACTCTTTATTTCAGCCTTCATCTACCTTGTGCGTTACACCTCAGATTACCCAGAGCCATCATTTGGATTGGATTCACTGCACATTGGACACAGATTGATTTTAAGGAATATCTGTTCTTTTCAAATGAAATCTAAATTACAGGACGCCCAGCCCGACGATACTCTGACCTTTACCTAATGAGTCGCAAATGCCTGGTAATTACTGTGGCTGACCTGGTGAATGGAATGTACACAATTCCATGATTTTGTTGGCGACACCAGCAACTCATTTCCCGAAGTCTACAATCCATCACGCTAAGTTGATCTGACACATGCTTGTTACTGGTAGACAGCTCGTGACCTTCCATAGGAAAGCTGAGGCCATTTTGCATAGTAGTTGTTGAAAAGGGTGCAAGTATGGGAGGGTATTGTGAATTTCGATGTCGGGGGTCTCAGCTCGTACTCAGCACTCATGCTGAAGTTTTTCTGGCTGCTGATGTTGGGTTTGTCATGTCAGCCTGCTCGACCGCACAAAAAACCTGTAAACAAAGCCAATATTCTAAATACGGCTAAACATACAAATGTCACAGGAACCATTTAACTGCACACAGGTTTATTTTTGCAGTACATAGTGTCATGTTATTCCTACATTGTGCTACAACATCCATTGCTGATTATTTATTCCACCTACTCCTTCAACTGCAATTAGAGTTTTAAGAACTAAACCTAAAACAAATGTATTTGTTTCCTAAACTCAAGCAAATCCTTCTGTTTGCATAACCACTGTGCAGAGATATCGGTACCATTTACAGTAGAGTATGCATTAGCAATAAGATCATTAGTTCATTATTCCACATCTTCTGTCCTGGAGTCAGCCATCTTGAACTGTGTGATGCATGCTGCCCATACATGGTGCATTATAGATTCCATCAGTGGAAAAGCTCCATTTGCTATGGTTGGTGTTTGTCATAACTGGAAAACCAAAGCTGCTCTCATACAAGTAACAGATAATAGCAGGATCCTCATGTCTGACATCTGTAATGGATGAAGTCTTTTTCATTCAGTATGTAAAACATGTAATTGCAAATTCAAGTGTGAGGTCTTGAGTTTTAGATTTGCTTGAAATAGTAGTGAATGATGAAACACCCTCCACCCTGATAATGGTGTTGAGATCACCCACTGAGTATCATTAATACTGATTTGCATCACAAGTGCTCACACAGAGGAAACACAATGAATATCGTTCATATCATCGAGATACTAAACAAACTTGAGAGTGGAGACAATAACACTGAATCAGTGTCTGCACTGTGCTGTTTAAAATACAGAGCAAGACAGGAGCAAACACGTTTAAGTGCTTCACAGGTTCCACGGTTTTCTTTGTTTTCATGCGTTAAGCCATTCTTATACTCAAAAAAGGTTTACAGTAAGGTTGGCTCGTGCTTTGTTCTCGCTCACATACTGACAGTGTTTTTGCATGTGTACCCACTGGAGACAGATTTCAGAGCTGAGAGGTGTTTTACAGACTTTACAACAGAACAGCTCTAACCCCCAGGGGCTTCTCAAACAGACACAAATCACTTTGACATTTCTCTTTTTTCCTGCATATAGACATTTGGAGAAATGTCCAAATGCTACAAATAAGATCCCAGATTCCAATAAGATGTAATGGATTTTAAAACCGCATGTAAACATTTTGCTGACAGTCAAAACAGGATTAAATGTAAGATTTCCCTCTGACAGAAAATACAAATTCAGTTTCAATTAAACAAATTAGATACTGCTCAGATGTGAAATGCTGCATTTGCACAGTTTTCCATTCCCTTGGGTCGGCATTAGTTCAGATTTTGTGTCATACAGACATACTTCCGGTTCCAATAGTGCAAATCCAGCACAAAATACATCTTGATCACATCAGTGCAGCCGCAGCAGTAATATGGAAATCCTTGTCATGGTTTGAACCAGCAAGAGATGGATTAATGGAAAGAAACCAAGCTGGGACTGGAGCTGAACGCACCGCTGAGTGCTTTATGTGCTAGAGGCTTGCTTGGTCCCGCTGTGTTTTTATATGTCGCCACTCGCTTTTTGACTGAGTTTTAACTTAGAGGTGTAGTGGACTGTGGGAAGAACTTACAGAAAATATTACACATGCTATAATTCAAACCCACTTGCAGACAAGGAAGCGTCTTCTCGTGTTTTCTGCCGTTGTCCTTATCCAGGCTTGTCTCCATCTGGAGCTGTGTTCTGCTGCTCAGTGTGTAATCTGCAACACGTCTTTGACGATTAAGGGAAAATCATGTCAAAAAACACGGAAGACAATGGCTTCTTTCTCAGACTGGACGAGCCTGATCTGGTTATGATGCAGTGCAGAGTAGATATAATTCACCATAACAAGATCCCAGATGCAAGCACACAAAAACACAAAATGAAGAAAGTTTGTAGTAGTTTTGCCAAAACAAAGGATTTCACTAACAATAAGACTTACATTCAAAATATGTAAGAATGAATCTTCCAAACAAATTCACAATACAATCATGATGATTAACAGTAAATCAAAAGATTTGCGAGAAATTCTACTTCACCAATCAAACAGATCTTATCTCACATTCAGGTCTGGTGATACTGTACTGTAAGTGTTTTTCCCAGTAAAGGACCAGACCCAAGAAGGAAAGGAAGTCAAAATCCATATTGAACATATCCTATAAGATTTTGACATGTTCCTTTATTATCACAAGCACCATCCTGCTGCTGTAAATAGTCACTGGAGCATCAAAAACATTGATTCATCATTGAAAAGTTTATATTCAAACCTGATTTACAGATTTCGACATAATCAGAAATTTGACCCCAGCAAAAAAAGTTTTTGTAAATCAGGTTTAAAGTGTCATCCAACAATTTGTACCAATATCATTTTGCAGCAAATTAAAAATAAATCTTACTGCCTTAATTAAATACAACTCCCACATGTGCTACAAACAATCAAGTGCTTAATCGTTTTCATTTGAATCTTTTATATTAAACCTCACGTGGGAAAGCGGACAATGAATATAAGTCACAGCCAAGAACTCAGAAAGTGTCCACCTGTTAAATAAACTTGGTTTGAAAAAGAGCCAGATGAGGGATGAGAGGAGAGAAGATGCTGGAGCGAATGACGCCGTTGGAAACCTTTCTCAGTTCAACCCTGCAGGGCTGCTGGACGTTGCACACCTTGCGCCCAGACGCCATCTATTCTTGGCCTCTCTCCCCTCCTCATCGTTCTTAACCTCATCGCTTTGCGGCATCTGATCCTAAGAAACGTGTGAACGTGTATGACAGTATTCTAGAGTAACAGTCTAATATACTGTTCTTCTTATGTTCCTAGAATGCACTGGATCCGTGATCCGTGAAAGCCTCTTAACTAATTTACTGCGAATGAAGTGTGTGACCAAAAGCGGCCATTACACGGACATACGCACCACTGGTATTTTATTCTGCTTGATCTTTCACAACTTCCAGTCCGGTTGCTGATTATGCAAAGCAGAGCCCTTCAGAATGTCTGTACAGCATCGCTGAAATGAGCCCAATGGTCGTATAAACACACCGGTAAGCTGCGACAATGAGGATGTCATTTTCACTTTAATGCAGCTGTTGACATTCTCCGGTTCTGCTCCCCGATTGATTCAAATTACCGTCAAACTACCAGCTTCCATTTGCATATTGGATGAGCTTGATTCTGAGTGACTTGTTTCTTGTCAGGAGCTAAAACATTTTTGCCTTCAGATCAATTTCATCAGCAATGAAGTGGGTGACCTTGATAAAGTATGATGCTTCATCAACCAGAAGAGTAAAATGAATTACTTTTCTTCAATTTAGGCCCCTTCCCAGCACTTTTTCATCATGAGACACACAACAACACCACAAAACAAGTGCAGACGCGCTGTCAGAGCTTTCATTTTCGTGTCATTTCCCATCCCCTGCTGGGAGCTCAGGAGGAGCTGCGGCAATTAATGACTTTTTTTGTGTCATTTATACGGGCGCGCACTTAAATTTATGTTGCTCTGTGAGGTGATGAGTGCGTCTTCACGTGGCTCAGTTGCTGTGGCCAATTACACGTGATATGAGAAAATAAAGGGGAAAACCACCGTGATGGCAAAGCACAGGATTACATGTCACACTCAGTTTGAATTTGGCTGCATGGGCAGAGAGAACGCTGTGCAGCAGACTGACACTGTGGACAGCAGCTCTCTTACATTCTAATCTAAATGAATTTACTACACACTTGTGGCTTCGCAGGTTCCTTACGTCGCATATAAAGGTTGATATAAAGTGGTATTAATGGCTTGCTGTGGGCTCATGCAGGCATTAGCTCCATATTTCCACGCGTACAAACTTTAACATTCTACTGCAGTGGTGCCTCTGGTGACCTGAGACCGTATTCACTCTGTTCCTTTCAGCTCTTATCTGGTCTCCACCACCTTCCGCTCTGAGAGTCTAAGCACCAGTCGCTGAATGTTTACTACCCAATTCTGGGCAGGTGGTGAACAGTGGGATTATCAGAGCCTATTTACTGAAAAACACTTTCCCGCTGCAGGTGGAAACTGGGTTAATGAGGTCAGTGAGCGGAAAGTTGCAGACCAGTACACTGAAACAATGGGCTGAAATATGTCAGACGCTCGGACAATGGGAACGATTGTGTGCTCATCACTGTACAAACTGCTTTTGCTTTAAACAGCCGTCATTGCTCACTGTCAACACACAACTCCTGAAACTGGTTAAATAAACGGAGGGTGTGGGGGGGTTGGAGCCAGGTTGTAGACTCTTAACATGATGTCTTTTACGTTAGCATTGCAGCATTTAAAACATTTTTGTTGCAATTCACAACACAGATATGAAAGAATTTAAAATATGTTTTTGTTTTATTGGACTCTGTAGCTCATCTGTCTTCCAAGCAATGCTCCTCCAGGTCTTGCATCAAAAACGATAAATTGATTTGCTGTTGAACACTTTCTGCTTTCCTATTCAAACATAAAATACTCGCGTTAGAGCAGGAGATAAAGCAGCGGCGTTAGAACTGCTCTCCGATGCCCTAGTTAAACATTATGAATCCAATACTTCTGCTGCTCATAAATAAAAGAAATAATCAAAGGGGGATTTGTATAGATTCTGCAGATAATGCAAGAGCGAGAAGGGCAAATTAAAAAATAAGAAGAAATGTAAGCTGCCCAGCAAACATTCCCTAAACAGAGCCTCCCAACGGCAAAGTGAAATGACATGTTTCTGAGAGGTACTTTCTGCACAATAATTAGACCCCACAGGGCCAATTCTGAGGTTACTGCAAGGGCTCCTTAATCTTCTCATGTAAGGTAAATCATAATGAAAATGGTAAACGTTGTTCAGTGCCTGTGTCGAAGCGTGATGAGATGCAGCACCATCACACACTTTGTGCGTCTGTCTTTTGCCTGTGCCTGCTTTATTCTTTAAACAAACAACAGCTAGTATACTTATTTGAAAGTAAATTAAAAACATACACAAAACATAGCTTATCCTCATGTGATATGAGGAAGTGGATGCATAAAAGCTTATGCAAGTAATTTCAAACATTTAAATTGTGTGCCCAGAATTTTTCTCTCTTTATTTTACTGTACTAAAACACTTTCTTAGCTAATTACTGAACTTTCTAGTAGGAATCTGAATGTTGAGAGCTGGGTCTCATTGAGAAAGACTGGTCAAATAATTAAGAAACACTTAAATCATACAATGAATTTTGATTAAATGATTATGTGAGCTGAGCATCTTTAATCATGTGCATTGCTTAGAAGCAAATTACATAAAAAAATACAAAAAAAACTAATTCATCAACCCATAAAAGACAATATAAGAATGAAAATAATAATTATAGGCTGATCTAAGTTGTATTAATTCCATCAAAGCAACTTGTGATACTAAAGTTTAATCCCCAATTTTATTTATTTTAAAGTGTTTATTGGCTGTTTGCACCCCTGACAATGGCTCTGCATACTCAGCTATGGTCTATTCGATCTGCTGGCACCTCCTTCGCCTGCTGGAAGACACTCCTCCCAAATGCACGTGTAGCCAGGTAGACACTACAGAGCGAGAGAGGATACGGGTTAGACCTTCTCTCTATAGATGGTCAGAGTGGCATAAGGAAACAGCTGTGATTTTATTTGTCTACGCCACCCAAAAATCGTATAATTCTGGATTTTCAAATTAGCTAATGGATCCCCCATACAGTAAAGATATCACTGAATACACCACGGACATGAGTGAAGCATAAAAAAATAAGCTTTATTTCATGTTAAACGGTTTCTTCTAAAAAATAGCATTTCATTGTAGGTTTATTTTAAATAGAATCAAAGGGGCCAGTGATAAGGCCGTTGCACACCCAGACCATGCAACAGATTAATTCACCATGCGACAGATTAATTCACCATGCGACAGATTAATTCACCATGCGACAGATTAATTCAACATGCAACAGATTAATTCAACATGCAACAGATTAATTCAACATGCAACAGCTACTTCCTAAACAAAGAAAAGCTAGTCCATCTAAAAGCAGGCCTGCATGTTAACACACTGAATGGAAAACATGCATTAGCTGAGCCCAACCGAACGACAAAGCAGCAGTGGCTTTAATGAAATTAAACACGATTTAAAACACTACAAAGCCACGTTAACCAGGCCACCTGGCTGCTCTCTCCGGTCCCTCAGGGCTGCTTCACGTACGCACCCTCGCCAACCAGCATCGCTGCCTGTGAGCTGATTGATTATTGTCACCATCGCTGCTGCCCATCGGTCCGCACTGACGGAGATTAACCCGATCGGTGCCGAACCAAAGGCAGAGCAACAGTCGAGCTAAACAACACAGTAGCGATGCAGTCGCTAGCACCACTAAAGCTAACACGTACCTGGCGATCTGGACGCAGCTTCCTCCCACAGCTGCAGCAGGTGAGAAGCCAGACTGACCGGAACAAGGAAGTGAAAGACGTCGCTTCTTTCCTGTCTTTAATCGTTCAGACTTCCGGCGGGGCGACGTTAGGAGACGACGTGGCTAACGGCCTGTTACACACGCGCCATCTTGGATTAACTGCAGCACCTGTTCAGTTTGAGCTGTGCTACCGGCAGTCAGCTACTAGCAAAACACGAAACTTCGGAGCAACTGCTAAAGGAGATCAGAGAGCATTTGTGAGTGAGTGAGTAGTTTACACTGACACCACTGAAGAAGTAGGGTCCAAACACTTTGGAGCCACAAAGGATTATTCTGTTGCACAGCCACTAAAACAAACTGGATGCGTCCGAGTAGCTCATAGGTGCTAATATACAGATTACTGCAAACTCACATTAAACAGTTTGAATATATAACAGCAACATACTTTGTCAATTAAAATTAGTTAGAATGAAATCTACATGGACGGTGAGAAAAGGAAACTTAGCCACATTACATTTTACCTACTCAAAAAGTGTGCTGTCAGTCCTGAGGCTGAGGGAGCGGAGCTGAACTGTGGATGTGCACGAGTATGTTAAGAAATAGTCAGCATGTTTTATTCATACACCAAACCACATTTCCTCAATGCAACGCGGGGGGAAAAGTACACACTGCAGACAGAATAACTTCATAGCCTCAAGCGGGACGATGACGCCGGCCATGTTAATTTACTGGCTTAAAATCTGCTCGAGATGTTGATTTATTTTTAGTATCAAGTTTCCATCCCCGTGTCTTATATGCTAATCATTAACAAAATGCTTTTGGTTCATATTTGCAGTATACGTGTGACTTATGCCGCGAAGCAGAAAGGTCACAGGGAGGAGGTCACGGTGTGGCTCGGCATACAACACGCTGTGCTTTGATTTGGAGGGTCGTGCTTTGTGGTCTGTACCTCACAGGCTACTGGAGCACCTGCTTATTGCTGTTTTGATTCAATATTAAAATCATCTGAGCTGGTTAATGATGGAACAAAATGTAATCATAGCTAAAAGAAAACACAGCTGGTTTGGACAACGCTGTTTCCCCCCCGAGGTCAGAAGAAAACAAAAACGCACAAGAAATGGCCCAAGAATTGATCTGGTGGAAAAACACCAGTAAATGTTGTAGGAAGATAATGAGGAATTGGGAATTGGTTGTAACCAGGCGCTTGAAGAGGTGGAAGGGTTAATGTGGGCTAAGGTGGACATGTCTGCTGGTGGAGACACTGGTCGGCTCAGGTTCACGCAACCAATGCACGGTTCAAATACCTAATACATGCACATTTGGCTGAAATGAACACAAACTGAAAATATTACTCTCTGTGTTTTTAATTATACATTGATGAAGGTCAACGCATCTAGACAGGTACGATCTTTCTCTAACTCGCCCACCAAACGCTCAAACCACTCCGCACTGAAATGGCCTCCAAAGTACATTTGCATTGTAAATTTGCGGTTGAAGTGTAGTCTTTGATTCATTTTTGCAATCGCACATGTAATATATAGGATAATTCTTCTAATTGACTAACTGACAACCCATTTTACACTTGAACTCTCCTTCCTCTGCCTCTGTCTGTCTCTTCCTTTATCACAGTCTAGTTTCCGTGCAGCGCTGGTGCTATAATGTGGACTGTCAATGAAAAATATAAAATTGTTGGAGGCCATTATTTCCAAGTCATTAGTTAAAGGTGGGTGGACTGTGCGGTCTCATGAAATCGTCTGTGCTACTCTTCAAGTCGTTCTCCTTGCCAGGTAATGGGTCACTGCAGCAGAGATGTGAGTGATTGCCTTGCATGACAACTGTGCCCTAATATGAATTAGTATGAATAGGCGAGAGCAGCAGTACTCGTACTGCGGCAGCATGAAAAGTGGGAGAAGAAAGAAATAGGTCACTAAGAGGGAACAACATCATACAAAAAGGATTTAAGCGTCTGTTAATCAAGTTAAAATAAAGGTGATTGTTAATACGTAACACAGACTAAGATATTATAACACAAAGGTACGTCTGTAAAGAGTCGGCCTTCAGGAATTATTAAGTCTAATCCTTTATATTGTGCAGCTGTGACTTTGTTGGTGCTATTTTTTTCTTTTTCTCAATATTGAAAGAGTTCTCTTCAGGAAAGATCTCTTCACGGACAGTAAAACCCAGTAGAATAAAGACCTCACTGTACAGCCAGCATCCACGTTTAGAGCATAGCACGAGAAGATGGAATCTGGTTTATGTTTCTGCTCCTCCGCCCAGCCCTCATCACAACACATCATTTTTCCTCCCATTTCCCTCTTACATCATTAATAGTCAAGCTCATTTACTACATTCATGTGAGACGCCCATGTCCGTGCGATGCTTTCATGCCTTTGATGTGAGACTTGGGATCTGTCTGTACAACAGCACAATCAGAATAAATCAGATAAAGCCACTAAAACTTGGTCTGAGGCCAAACACCTACATGTTTCATTTGCAGTGAATGTTTAGTTGTTTTGTCCTTCTGATGTTTGTCTTCATAAGGTTCATCGTCCACAAGTTCCACAGGTCTGTTAACAACTAAGTGCCACTCGAACCCTATTAACCTCGTCTATGCTGTTCCTGGTGTTTGTCAGCAGGCAGAGATGTTCTGCTGATTAACCTCAAAAGAACACTTGAAATCTCAAGTGTCTAATACAAGCTTACCATGGCCGTCGGATGGGAAGACAGCAGAAGAGCTGCTTTGACTGCTTCCCTTCAGTTATATTCAGCCGATGCTGAGGGACCTTAAGGTCACATTACTAGATGACTGGGTGACATCACAAATCCTGAGTGTTGTTTAGACCACTGAGCTTTGTTAACACTGTGAAATAAAAAGGAGACGGAAAACAGTTTGGTAATAAAAATACTTTATTTGAGACATCAGCACTAGGAGAGCAAAGTAAATTGGAAAATAAAATCGCAGACATTCCCATCCAGCCTTGGAGGAGGCTAGATGTGTTTGGTGCGTACAGGAGTCAGTCTTCACTTAACCAGGACAAATGATTTATTGTTGGAAGGTTACTTTGATTCTGTCTGGCTCACTGTATCACTGCGACAGTTGTTTTTTCGTTTTGCAGCGAACGCAGGCAAAACGGAAAAGTACCACTGTACCATCCCAGTCGACAGAGGGAGGTCACGTTCCCAAATACTACAAAACTCCACAACGTCGTCATGACGGTTCAATGAACTAAAAACGCTGTGGATAAAAACAGGTGCCCTCGCATTACACCAGCTTCAGCAATTTACTGCCACATTATGACAGATGTGATAAATTAATTCATATTAAAGTCAAAAAGTGACTTGACCGTTGCTTGTCATTTCAAACAAAGGCAAAACTAAGCAAGACACACTGAATCCATGTCCCTGTTCAGCTGCTGCACTTCCTACAGTAGGTAGACAATTCAATGTCAAAATCCTCAAAAGCCATTAAAGTTGAGCAAATGAAGAGAAATCATAAATATTCAGTGTCATCTTGTCTGAACAAATGCTAAACAAAAACACTTCAAGCCGCCACAGCGGGACATAAATCCTCCTTCCCTAAAGTACTCATTTAAAGACTCATAAATTCGGCGTTTAGTCAGACGAAAGCAGGCAGCCAGCGCGTCACGCTGTGCCTCGTGGTAGGGGGGTGAAGGCAGGCAGTGACAGCTTGTCATTGTTTTTTTTGCCTCCCTAATTGTGGTTTGCTGACTAATATGTAGAATAGACATCTCACGCTAGGGCTTGCGTTTTGTTTTTCACGGATGGGAGGAAATGCTGTGAATGTAACACCATAAATCAACCGACACCGGGGAAAAGCTGTTCAGCCCCCGTTAATGGGGAAACGCATATGTTTAACTTATTCTGTTCATTCTCTTCTTAACTTAGCAGGAAACAATTAAAAACATTAAAGGCGGGCAAAGTGTTGGTTCTGAAGATGTGGCATTGTGGTGATGTAAAATTGTTCATTTTTATATGATTCACCATAAAAAGGTTTAGAAACAGAGATGGGCATGGAGCTGGGAGTTCTCAGATCGCTCAGGCTCCCCCTCAGGCGAACTAGAATAAAAGTCTGCACGGGCAAAACGAGCGTATGATCACTGCTTTATTATTAGTCGGGCAGATGAGAGGGAGCCAAGCGCTGTGATAACTGACTCCTGCTTGTCTTTTCCCATCAGGCAGTACTTTGATTACCTTGATTTGAGGATGTTTATATGGGGGCGAATTCACGCTTCACTGGGGTTTATGCAAACCCCACGTCTGCCTGCAGGAAGAAGGAAAGGACCCTGGGGTTGATTTGTCATCTCTCATCTCTGAACTTAGACTCTACCTTGTGTTCCTCCTCAGGGCTTTTGCAGATCTAATAATTGCAGCTTTTAAGGTATTTGCATTAAAACCTTAGGAGCACAAGTCTAATTGAACTAAGATGCTTCCAAAAGCACAAGAACTTTCTTTCGTTTTCGTAGACAGCGTGAAGGTGGAGGGATGCTTCAAACGCTGTTGCTGAATGTGTCAGTATGTGAGAGTCAGCACATGGTGGGAAATAATTGGCTGCACTCTGTAAAGGCACACATGTCAGTTTTCCTCCATGAAGCCGACCGATGTGATAACGCCTATAAATTGTGAATCTTCCCACACGCGCTTTGTGTTCATGTAGGTGTAATGAAAATACTTGATCAAAGAGCTTTTCCTTATAGGACTTTTTCTTGCTGCATCTCAATAACTTTCCTTTTAATCAACGTTGTCCTTGATTGTGTGTTTACCCACTAATGGTTGCTCACTTTTGTGATTTGCATTGCTGCCATTATGATTTCTATTATGTTAATTAACCGTGATGGTTGCGAGAGGACTTCAAAGAACAATGCCAGGAGAGCAGCCGAGATTGGAAAATGAGGAGCCGCGTTTCTTTCTTTCTTTTTGTTTTTTTCGCTCCCAGCCGGTGAATCACTCTTCGCAGAGTCCTCGCTTCTTCTGAAGTTGTTTCACGCCTCCGTGGTGGTTCTCGTGTTAGAGGAGAAAATACGTTTTTATTAAAAGCAGTGTGTGTGTGTGTGTCTGTGTGTGTGGTGGTGAACGTGGTACTGAACAAGCTGCTGGCCAATTTTAACAGAGACAAAAGACAAACACTTCATGGAGCATATTCATTTTCAGAAAAGTACCTTTCCCTTTTCTTATTACATCAGCTTGAAGGGTGAATTTACACAACCTTCTACTTGTTCTCAGCAAATTGTCAGTGGATATCATCTTTAATATCCACCTACACATTAATAATACAATTACATTAACCAGAGGTACTGAAGCATAAATGAAGATACAGCCTCATAGACTTCACTAAGTGCAGAATTTATTATATTCAGCACAGTTTGCATCGCTCCTCTGTGACATTTCCCCACCTAAAAGCGCCCAGTGGCTTTCCACAGCTTGTCATGTTGTCACATATGGAAAGTACCCACAGGAGTGGCAGGACAGGAAGACACTAATAAGGTGACAAAACACAGAGCCAGGCATTTTCTAGGGAGAAAACGCTGCCACCGTGATTTCAGGTGAAAAGGAAAATTAATGCGCGGCGCTACTCCAATCCTGAATCTTATCTGTCCCCTCAGAATTATTCAGTAGTCACTGCCACCAAAACTGAAGAAAAAGAACTTGGTGTGATATGCTCCCTGTTTGAAGTTAATGCATAATGATTGAGAGAACTGCTGGCACAGCAGCATATTCATATTTCCTTGACCAGTGACTTTTTACAGGAAAGCGATAGAACGTTACAATGCTCAGAAACCCAAGTGGGGACTTCTCATAAATACTGTGTGAACAGATAGTCTAGTCATATCGGAAAATTAACTTCTCACGGTGGACTTCCTGTAAACATATAATTACCTGTTAATTACATCAACAAACCTGCAGCTTTAAGTCTCCCAGGCAACATTAAGGCTGAAGTTCCAAATGGAAAATTTTAATTGCTACGTCTTGATAGTTCATGTCAGTCAGGACGCCCTGTGGGACTGCGTCGCTTTGAAGCAAAGCAGGCGTGTGCGGGCCAGCTGATGGAAGCAGAAGATCCCGTCTTCGCCTCTTGTCACAAACCGCTCCGTTGTGCTAATGACCCTGCTTTCACTAGCGGAGTCGCAGCCGCGGGAGGAATCGCTGCTGAAACCGCACCCTCTCATCAGGACTTCGTGGTCTTCAACCTGCTGTCAGTCCTGGGGCTGGTACAGGAAACTCAAACACTCTACCAGCAGAGATGCTCTGCATAGTGAGACCGAAGGGAAAACGTCTCTGAAGGCCGTTCGAAACCCCTGCACAGCCTGCTGCTCCATTCACTAGCTATCAGCTGGTCTCGTGTGGCCTGTTCTCAGTTGGATGAGATCATTAGTTTTGCTTGAGCCCCCATCACTACATGGACTTAACTGTTGTCTCTTGGGGGACTCCCACCTGCACTCGTGTTTGTCGCATCCCTGTGCCTCCCCCGTTTTTCACATTTGTTCTCGTTTCATTCTCGTCACTTCTCTTTTTAAAAGTCCACTCCTTTCATATTCTCCTCCTACTCCTCCCCTCATGCTGCATTCACTCTGTCCATTTATTTCCCTCTCTATCATCTCTGCGCCCCCCTCCTCCTCCCATTTCTGTCCTAGCCCATCCTCTATTTTCTCCTGTCCTCTCCGCCTTGCTAAACAGAGCTCCACATTATCCCCCTCCTACTTCTATCAAGGGTAGCTAGCCTGTCAGCCCCAAGCCTTAGTTAATCACTCAGGCAGCCAGGCAGTTGGGCAGTGCGCTGCTAGCTCCCTGGACACTAATAGCAAGACAAGCAGAGAGCCAGAGCAGGGAGAGGGGCGGGGTGGACTCATTAGGAACACAGGTATTTAAGGAAATGGTCCATTTCAAATCAAAAGATAATTTGTCTCCTGCTCAAGTAAAGGTTTTGGGCGAGACAGGCTGGAGTTATATTAGGTTAGCTACAAATGTAAGGCAGTTGGGTTGCGGCCGCCTATGCTGAGGCCAGGCTGTTGACATTATCAATTTGAGCCTTGATAAATACTTCCTGTGTTTGGATGGCATATTTTATCCCCAAAAGAGAGGTTGGCTTTGCTACCCGAAGGCGTTTTTTATGCTGACTCCATATTGCTGCTGCAGCGATGGTTCAGGACTCGATAAAGTTGAAATACAACCTCCATTTGCACAATGACATTACTTCAAAAAAAAAAAAAGGTTGCTGTCAGGCCTCTGAGGTGATCAATGCCTTTCAACAAATCCCTCATTGCCCATTTTGTGTTTGCATGGCCAAATCAATACTAGTGCAAATAAAAAATTCATACCTACAGACAGAGGAACATAAGGGCTGAAAGATGGTTCTTTTATCCAATAATATGTGGCCCACGTAGCAAATCTGCTCTTACTTTTTATGGGTTCGCTCCATGTGTTCAATGGCTGAACCCAACAGTAAGTCAACTACTGTAGGTTGTATTGAAAGGTGCCGTGTTTAGGCCAATAGGTTTAATTTAGACTGCAGAGCTAGATTAGCCTTCACTCTTTTTGAACCCACGATGCTTCATCCTCTGACCTCCTTCTCCTGTGAGGACGCCCTTGCTCTGAGAGGACAAAGTCAAGGCAAAGCGTGAAATACAACACAAATCGTGATTATGGTCATATTAGGTGTGAAGTGAATTCATGAATCATAAAGGATGAGATTATGTCCTTGTTCTTGTCAGGTCAACTAATTATGACATATTTAAAGCAATTGGTTCATTGTTATTTTTTGCCATTTCTGTTCTTTTAAAGTTATAGAATGTGTAGGTCCAAAAATCCATACATGATGTAAATGTACTAAATTACAGTCAGCACACAGGCTACGCCAAAAATTGCTCTGAATAACAAAATACAATTTCTACACTATGTCCACAAACTTGGTTGTTACAAGCTTGTTAGAATGTTGTTATGTCCCAGGGGTTGTCTTCCCCAGTTGTAAAATCTGTCTTTTATCAATTAGAACAAGTACAACGTGCTGGACAAAAAGTGCTGCAGTACAGTCAGTGCAGAGGAAGTGGACCTGTCACCGTGTAGACATTCCTGCTATTAGAGGAACATTCTCAGGTGCAGTGGCTGGCAGTCTCCAGTGTTTACTGGGGAGCATCATTAGGCTGGCGCCTCACAGCCTTAAAATGTCATATATTCACAGTAATGAACTGTGAGAGCGCATAGTATTCCCAAACTTCCCCACTGCAGTGCCCACATTAATCCAAATGCTCAAACTCTGCAACTCAAGTCCCACCACTCATTAACAGTGGCAGATATCAAGATAGGAATAATGAGGAAGTGCCCGCAAGTCAGGACATATATTAAAGAAATGGAAAAAGCAATAGATGGAGAGTGAGAAGAGAGAGAGGGAGAAGGGGAGAACAAATCCTGTCATAAATGGGAAAATACCCTCCAGAAATGGCCGAGGCTTGGAAGACAAACAGCCTGCACTCGCGTTGTTTGGAGACGGTGACAGTCTGTTTTTCCAGGGCCAAAAACACAATTGTAAGAATGCACAGCGCATGGGTTGTCTAACAAATTGTAGAATAACGGGCACTTCCCTGTGTTTGTACAGACCATTTTAGCTTCGCACGTAGTTGTTTTATGTAAGAGACAGTTCTGAGCAGTTTCTGATGCAAGATATGTAATAAGCTAAGTGCTGGATATTCTTATTTTGTGGCATGTTGTCTGACACAGTGATGCATTTCCACAGGTTCTATATGTATATGAGTGAAGCATATCGTCTTACCAGTATGTATGTGTGTGTGCAGTGACTGACCTTTACATTCTCAGTCAGTTTACAATAATTGTAATAGCTAACATTACATTATGTTGGTCTCAATGTTTTACTTTGAAACAGACTATTATATGCCTTCTATTCTTTAATTATTTGTTATATTCGTTGTCGTGAATTGTGTCTACAAAATTTATGAATGATGTTTTATTATTATTGTCCACTTTTGTGAAATAAATCATAGACATGTAAATAAAAAATGCGTAATGCACAGTTTTATTCCCTGGGGACATGAATCTGCTTTGTTGGGGAATCTCACTCTGTCAGTGGACACATTCAATATAAATCTTTATGAAGGCATTTAACAACTTTGAATCATAAATACTCATTTCAGAATTTGGAAGTGTCATCGGCTTTAGAGACTGATTATTATTACACATTCATCCATCAACAGATCAATATGAGATCTTGCCAAAGCATTACTTAGCAGGTATTGACTAAATATTGTTTTCCATTTCAGACCATCAAAATATACTGCAACTAATTACACTTCTCCACTGTAAAGAAAGGTTGTCATGGTGCCTGACTTGCTAAATGGCCAGAGTCCATCTGTGATTTATCATGAGTCCACCTTGACAGAGTTGCCATCACAGCTCTGTTGATACTAGGTCACTTTTTAGATGACTTCTGAATCCTAGTTATTGTTATTATTAAATTTATGCATCTTTTTAAATGTAATTTTAGGACGTGGAGTAAAGAGTGACTCGGTTATTACTTGCATGCCTGCAGGAACTGAATGTCATTACACCAGGACACTGCTGACCGTTGTCTAAAGTCTCAAAGTGCTTCTTTGTTCTGAAGCCTTTAAATTCTTAAAAAAAAGCTGAGTTACCTAGAAAGAAAATGGGGAGGATGCTTAATTAATTAAGGCTGGTCGTCCCCTATTGTTACTGCCAGCAGGTGTCATTAAATCCAGCTGATTTTGTAGAATGTCACAGAACAAATAAGACAGGATAAAACCGTGTTCTTGCAAATGTATGTCTGGCTTCATCTTCATGCAGTCAAACTGACGACAAGAACTACTCATGCAGACCATTTTCACATCAAGTCTAGACACCATTTTATCTGCCAGCTGCTCCTCACCCAGGTTGCTCCTCTTATCTCCTCAACGTTCAATCTCCTGTGTCTCATTTGGCTGTAGGAAGAGAAGCGTACGCTAATTTACACCTAGGACGGCGCTGATCACCTGCTCCATTTGATCACTGTTCTGATTACTGTGATTTGAAGAGAAACTACATCTCTGAAAAGCAGCAAAACGTACGGGAGGCAGGTTCTGTGTCGTTAGAGTTTCAGTGATACTAACTGAAGACCTTTGTTTCTTGCATATGCGAACACAGTGCACTGTACCTGGAGCAATAAGGAGCTTTTTGGAAAGTCACACTTAGTCTCTCCAAGATCACTATGAAACTGTCCAATTGTTATCGACCGAAACACAAGTATTTAGTAGCAACAGCTGACAGAGATGCTGAAAAGAGGAGAGAAGAAGGAAACGAATGAACAAAATAAACAAATACAAAAAGGGATATGTTTGGGATAGGACAACTTTCAAAACTGATGTGCTCTTGCTTGCTGTATATTTTAAAGAGAAATGACGATGAATTTTGTTTGCCTACTGCTAATATTTAAAAAGAAATGAAATACATATGAAAGGTCATATCAAGAAGAAGATGTAACCCTGCACAACGATTTATTAGGAATTGAAGTGTAAATTTATCTTCTCCGTTGGTTTAGAGTTACCAAAATCAAGGCAAAAAGAAAACTATATATATATATATATTGACTATTGACTAACATTTATTTTATGGAGACACACCAGCTTAATCGTAACTGCAACCAAAGCTTTACTAAACCTAACCCTGACCTAACCCTAATCTCACTGTACTGTAATCGAAGTCATTGCTCAAAATAGGGAAATATCCCCACAAGGACTGCTATGTCCCTGGATGTAGGTGTGTTTTCAAATGTAGGTTCCCTAAATGTTAGTAATACCTGTTGTACACATACACACACAAGTGAAGCGATTGGAGCAGACAAATTCAGAAGCCGAAACCCTTAGAACACAATGCACGCTTTCCTTAAAGCCTAAAACACTTGAACTTTTCTCATTAAATGCCACCACAGCTCTCAGAGTTGAGCTGTAGTCGGGCATCAGCGTTGATGGCTCCCTGGCCTGGAGTGAAGCTGCAGACCCACACACAGGGCGGCAGTGGGCAGGTGCAGGAAAAGGCCCTCGTAATTGGCCAGCTAGTGTGGCCAGGCCTCCGGTGGGGCTGGGCTGTGACTTTTGTGGAAGACACACAAAATGAGCTACTGCATCAAAAATTGAGGTTGGCAACCTCCATGCACGTCTGGGCGATTTTTCAAATGAGCATTTCTGGGCCCCAGAGGAAACTGCAGTGCACCCGCTATCATAAGCAATTGGAATAGAAATGGACCCGAAATACTTTTTTTTCCTGGCGTGGATAAGTAGGTTGGGCAAAAGGGCAAGATGTGATGTTCACAGAGTGGCGGGTAAGAGAGCAGAAACAAAAAGAAAATGTGTTTTATTTTGGAAAAAAAAATGAGGTTAGCAAATTTTCGTTACAGTAGTTTGTCTTTTATGTCCCTTGCTTCCTTTTTCCTGTTTCTTTAAAGAATGAAGAGAGATCAGAGAAAATGGCTTTGAGTCGTAATCAGAAGTATAAGAGCTGCGTGACTCGTCCTGCTGCCACTGACAGAGCCTTCAAAGCCCAGAGCAGAAATAGCTCAATTTTCACATCAGTGGCTCAAAACCTCTTTTAAACGTTTGATAAATGTTACTGAAGAAATAAGTGTTATCAGCTTTCTTTCATCCAAAGCAGCTTTATTAACACAAGTCCTCAGTGTTTTACAGCTTCGTATGCGGCTTTGCGTCTTATGATTTAAAAACATAACACTGGAACTTATTCTTTAACTTGTCTTGCATAACAAATTCCAGCCTCAGAACATGTGAATATATTCACACAAAAATTTATCAAATTGCCTCAAGGTTTGATTTAATTAAATGTTTTAGTGGACGGGGAGTGGAGAAACAAGCTTCACCCACACCTGACTCACCAGCTCTGAATCAGGGGCTGGGACAAAAACATAAAACAAAAGTAGAGGCAGAAAGAAAATTCTTCTTCTTCCAGCTATTGTTTCTTAATGTAGTGTTAAACCTATTATATATCACAAAACTAGTCAAGTTAGTTATGAAATCCAATTTGGATCCACTGGTCTGCAGAAGCTCTGCCGTGGTATCTGACCCAGAGTTGTTCGTATTGTAGAAGTATGACAGTGTAACATTACTGTACCTCCATGGATCAGACTTGTTTGTCCAAAAAGGACAAAGACTGGCATATTATGACAAAAGACGCAAAAGGTACCATTATCCAGTTTTGACTCTGATGTTCCTGTGATGCAATGTGTATTCTGACACCTTAAACCAACAGAACCAGCTTTAACTAGTTTGTCAATCTGGAATATACAGAAGGTCATCTGGGTCCGACACGGCCCAGCCTCTGCTCCCCTCATGGGTCAGTGAGCCTCGGCGTCCCATGACACAGGCGTCGAGTCACTGCTGGTCCTTACTTGCGTGACCTTTGGTAGATATGGAACGGCAACGCCCCATAATAGCTGCAGTTCTGGAAATGTTCTGACCCGCTTGTCTAGCCAGCTTGCTCAAATCCTTACGCTTGCCCATTTTGCCAATATCAACTCAATGAGGTTTAAAACCTCAGTAGAGCTCACAATTAAATGAGTTTCCTAGGCTCATCATTATGTGGCCCACATTTCACACTGGCAGACTGTCGCTTGAAGGCAGGTAACATGGCAGGATGAACACAGCAGAGCAACACTGTACCTGTATTACTAAAACAATATCTGAAGCTCAAAGTTTGATGGATGAGTTTGAATCTTTCCAGTCCATTATCGCAACGTCTTTATCCACCTTAAAGCTAGCCTCGAATCTGATGATTTAGGCAAAAGCACTCGCCTCATATCCAGTTTGCATGTCACGCCCGAACAGCGCTTGGCAGGGCTGATTGAGGGACACATTTGCATTTGGCCGACCAAATCACTATTTTTATAGACCTCTTTCGCAATTACATATTCTCAGTGTTAATGTTACTTTCAAATGGAATTAGCTCTTTATGTGCTCTGATGCTTGTAGTCCATTAATTTAGTTTTATTGCCGCTAAATTAGATTCACTTACCCCCTCTGGCAAGGAAGCATAATGTGCATAAAAATAACTTATACCCCTAAACATTTGTTCTCAAAATATTCAGCTGAAGTGCACTGTAGGTACGCCACAGGAATGTCAATAACCTTCAAAACTCCTTCATGTTTCAGACGCTTATTGTGATATGAACTGTATTACTCTATCATTTTTTCATTTGAGCTTTTCAAAAGGTCACAGGCTGCCTCCACCAGGCGAGGACACCACACCTCACCACCTACTTTAACAATCTACCAGCGAGGTGGTGATAATATCGTCACCTTCACCCACCACACTCTGTGCTCTTTCGTATTCATCTCTTAACATTATGTTTTAGTGCCACTATTAAGGCGTTATGAGTGTGCATGAATGTTTTCTTTCTGCTAGAGAAAGGAATGTGACTCTCCAGGTCACTTTGAGAATTGCGTCTGATTGCTGCTTGTGTGCTGAACTATGAAGTGCGTTTTGAAAGAGCACAGATTGCTCTGTGGGGAACTGCAGCTGGGGCCAAGCGGAGGAGAAACAACAGAACGGTGAACAATAAAAGCAAAGCGCCACTTGCTGATTGCAGGAAATATTTTGACTCTCCAAACACAGAGCATGTGTCTGTTAAGCAGGCGAATGCTGCTACTTCACAGTTTTAGGTTGAATTGAAATTCACCCACTGTTTAGGCTGTAAGGGGGTGAAGAAGAAGCTCCTACAAGACAAAGCAGATACAAGATCACACAGGTAGAGTCCTAAGTTTTCACGGGGTGTCTGAGTTCATCCAAGATGCCATTGGGTGAGAGGTGAAAGAAAGCACTGAACAATTAAAACTTGAAAAGTACTGTAGCGTCAGCAGACTGTACTAAAAAATGCAATGTGTGACTGAAGCGTTTACTACTGATCTAAGCTTGATAAAACAGAAATCTTTCGCTCCCTAAAACTAAGAAATCTATTCGCCATGACTCAGCATCCAGATGTCCTCCCCTGGATGGCTGAGGATGTTTTAGGACATGCAGACGTTTGCAGTCTTGCTGTAGGTGAAAAGGTCGTCAGTAGGTCATTGCGTGTTAACATGTAAAGATCTCAGATTCTAAGGTCATACTACCCCCCCCACCCCGGAGAAAGAACGGTTATGATAGAGGCTACAGTTTGCACATCTGTGGCACAGGTTACAGCTTCTGGATGATGTGAAATGCTTTTCTGTGAACTATTATTAAAACACTCTGAAAGACTTTACTTGGCGCCGTTTAACTAGGAAGCTCACACGCTCTGAAACATCAAGCATATTGTCACCACAGCCAAAGACTAAAAGGGTCCTTTCTTAAGTGTCAATTTAATAATGTAGTATTTGAGTGTCACTGTAGAGTATTTTTTCCTGTAAAAGAAAAAGTATTTTGGTAAACTCTGACTTGGTCCATCAAATAAGATACTGAAGACAGTAAAGCTTTTAATTTCTGTTTTCATCTCACAGTGCCCTACGTACAGATGGCACAATACTATCATTTACTACTGTGCCTCCCTATGCCACATCTTGTTGTCTTTTTGTGTGTGTGTGCGTATATATATATATAGTACCTAGTTGGAATGAATAAAAACATCAAATTATTTGCGTCCAAATGAAAGCATCCACCTCTTCTGACCTACAAGAGGAAACAATCTTTTTTTTCAACATTTCTTGAATATCTCTTATCCCAAGATGATTTCAAACTACATCACTGTTCAGAAAAATGATGAATGGAGAACCCAGACAGTCTGGTCATGACGGAGCTTACGTTTGATTCCAATAAATGTTGGAAAGGAGACATTCCCTGCTGGTAGCGTGCAATTACAGTATTAGTATGTTCAGCTCTGAAATGAGAACAGAAATGAATGAAATATTGATGCTTGTCGAGTGTGATTTCACCAGTAAAAACCAATGTTTTCCACACAACCACTAATAGTATAGTATGTCAAGATAGAAGCTAAATATCAGTGTGTCTGTAACATAATTTCCACTCATCCATCTGTCAATCCATGTCTCATTTATGTTCTGCGTCAAAGACTTCTGCAGCCCATCAGGCAATGGGAAGCTATGCTCAGACCTCTAGCCCAATTCCAGTTTTCTGTGGCTTAAAAGGAAAAAATAGACAAAACACATAAAGTGCATTTTTAAGGTGACACAGTGCTTGTCTGTATTTTTTGCTGTTTATAGGCTGAAAGTCGTGGGCGAAAAATCTTCCAAATTCAGCTTGTAATTTCAACTTGAACCATCCTTTCATTCCGCTGCTCTGCTAGGAAGGAGCCATTTGCATTTTCCTGACATCGCTGGCAGAAAGCATCATCGCTGTCTAAATGTGTGATGGGGAATACTCTGGGCGACGGAAGCCTCTGAACCTCCATTTCCATGTTGACTGCTTTCATCGTCAGAAAGTGTTAAATGCCAGGAAGTAGTAAGTGAATGGATACACATGGTGCAATCGGGACTTTGTGCTACAAGTATAAGGCAAAGCACTTGGGGGAGTTGGAGTGTGATACTTTGATTTCACGGCTTGGAGTAAGATATAAAACCCTGCAAATTATACTGGGACAACCACCTGAAATAATGGGCTTTGATGCTGTATCTTTTCCTCTGCCTCCAGCAGCCATCCATCAACAAGAAACGCAGAAAGACCTAAAGCCCAGAAATGGTCTTTCTGTTAAACGAGAGCACTATGTGCATCCGGATTTATCTTAAAAGTATAAATGTTATCAGATGCAGCAAGTACGTCATTTATAGTGGACGAAAGACAACACGTTGGCTGCTTCTAGATTAGAGGCTTGAAGGTTTGGAAGTTGAATATATTTTTCTTTACATCAGTTATGTTTGCTTGACCAACCTGACTTCTTACTGTGCCGAGCCAATAATTTTTTATTCATTTAATTTCCACTTTCAGCCTGAAATATTTAATTTCCCTCTGTGCACCACATTCCTTCTGCGTTGTCTTTACAGTGTATGTTTTTATTTTGGTTATTAACATTAAAACTGAATCTGAATGAACCCAGATGTTCTAGGCTTTAGAAAACGTAACTGACCAGCCGAAATGCTGAGCAACTGGAAGCAAATTTCTTGGTCATTAGAACAATTTTTTTCAGGTTTTTTTTTCAATAACACATAAAGAAAGCATATGTGTACTTCTTAAAACCAGTAATGACCAGGGTTGGTACAGACAGTGGGAGAACACATTAACATTTTAGATCCAGCTAAACAAGCGGCTTTCGTTAAGGTTGTTTCTCCAGCTAATTTTCACTTTTTTAGATTTTACTTACAAATTGTACATTTGAATCCTGTCAGCTTTTGTAGACTTTCTTTGTCCCAGTCATGTCAGATCAGCCCTGACAGTTTGACAGTGATCCTGTTTGCACAAAGCTGTGACCGTGAAACCTCAGCAACTAAATGGATTCCACCCATCAATGTTTTAATTCTTTACATATTTGCTTTTCAAAATGTCAGAATGTCATGTGTGAACAAAGCAGCTTCCCATTACCATTAAATGATTTTTTGTCTTTCTTTGCGGCGTTAACAGTCAGAACAACAGATGTCGTTTTTGTGATGACTATAAAGTTTAGTCTTCTTTTTTTATTTTTCTTAATATTTTTACTCACAATTAAGTCAATGTCGACTTTTTAAATTCTCAAAATGCAATAATTAATAAAAAACGAATAATGATAAGCCGGAACAAAATGCCCAACAAACAGACATATATGGAACGAACACTGTCTATAGACCACACATAAAAATTTTATTTAGAGTATTAACAAATTATATTATACATTTTATAGACAGTGTTTTTTGTCATTTTTGTTTCACAAACAACAGCATTATAAAAATAAAAGCACATGTAACATAAATTGTGATCAAGGATTGTGATCTTTTTTTTTTGGAGTAACACAGCATCTGTTTAAATGCTTTGTTTATTCAATTTATAATTATTTCTTACGAAAAAAATGTGTGTGTGATGTACAGTGGAATAAAAATAGGGGTCTTTCTTGGAAAACTTAAAATAAGAAGCTGCTCGTCCGGGTTAAATGGGAGGGCTATGATAATAAAACACGCATTTACGTTTAATTCTGCACCCAGTAAAAACGTCATGACAACATGAAAAAAAACATGTGGGTGTTGAAATGGTTACATCTGTGAGATGATGACATTGCTTGTGTAATGCATCAGCAAAAGCTTTTCTTCACTTGTGTGTGATTGAAATTTGTGCAATCTACAAACATCAGCACATCGGAAACATTTCAGATATGGCAGAGTTTTGAATTGTTGATATTATTAAGTTCTTATTTTGTCAGGAAAGAAAACAAGTTATGAGGCAAGTTTGGTAAAATCCACCTTAATTCTACAATGTTGTACAAATTTATACGAAAAGCTGACATGACAAACTCAAACGCACGCTCGAGATCCATGACGGCAACGTAAATGTCCCCAAAATGTCCCTTGCACAACCCTTGGATTGCTCTTAGCCATTACCAGGCCTGTTTGATAACTGCTGTGCCATCTGTGCACCTGGCCATCTGCCGACTTATTAGCTACATAATTTGGTTGTTTCGTATTCCATCGAGTTGGGCTGCTTGGCACTGAAAGTCTGCAGCGCTGCCTGGATCCTGGCAACGTCTGTGGTGGACAGTTTGAGCCGGTGCCGCAGCAGACAGGAGAAGAGGTCCAGAGGCTGAGCTCCGGGCGGGGACAGTCTGTTGACCCGATCCCGGATCTCCAGCAGCTGCAGCAGGGCCGAGTCCTGCGATCCCTGAGTGTACGGATAGTCCAACTGCAAAATCAAGTCCTGGATCGCTTCCGGGTCAAAGTGCATACTATAGCCATATACCTGGATGCTATTGATCTTCATGTACCCTAGATTTCGCCCTGGTTCCAGGTACTCCAAAGGTTCATAATACACCGTTCCATTACCATTGCTTGAGGGCCCTCTGATCCGGCTCCGTAGATAAAAGTGGACAGTCTCAAAAAAGGTTTTCCACTTGTTGCCCAAACTCAAAGTCCAGTTGTAACAGTCATAGGGAAGGTCCAATTTAGTCCTCTCCCAGTCTGGATAGTTGTTCTGGTCAATGGGCATGATCCAACTCTCTGAATGACTCCCCCCAAATGGATTAATATAGACCGACAACAGTGGGTCCAGAGTGGTGTTCTTGGTAAGGCAGATCTGTAGAGACATCCCCAGGAGCATGTGGACGTGATTTGACTTGTATTTGTTGCTCTTTAGTGTCAGCAGCATTCTCTTCCTCCATGACGGGTCAAACCAGTTATTCAGCCTGACGTCGTTGCTGACAAAGATCCCGTGAATGCTGATGCGGTTGTCGCGTTTCTGCAGAAGGTAGCGCAGCTCCATGTCCTGCAGGTCTGTCTCGAAACCGATGTAGTGGTCGGTGGAGTCGGGCACTTCGTTGCGGCACACGCCCTGGCTCAGCATGTAGCCCTGGTTGCAGGTGGCACAGCGGGAGCGGTTCTCGTAGGAGCAAGAGGCACAGGAGGTGCCCTCACCCACCGCGCAAGGGATCACGCCCTGGCAGGGGGGGTGCTCGTAGGGGCAGGAGCAGCTCCGAGTCTCCTCCAGGTAGGAGCCGATGTGGTTGTTCTCGCTGCAGTACATAATAGACAGTATGTAGTTCAGCCAGTAGCTGAAGGGCCTGTAACACAGATGGGACAGTTGGTCATATACACTGTACATATAAACAAAGTGCATTTATAAAAGATGACATTACCAGGGTATCGTTAAAGGCAAAAATCAATGCTGTCATTTATAAATGAACATCAATTAAACCCAATATTTCTGAGAACTGTTTTTTCCCCAAGACACTGTGTAATTATAAATCTTAAGTCTTTGACATTGTTTTTTTGAATAAAGCAGCAGATGGTCCACATCACAAGAATATAATATAATATCCATGAGTGTTTCACTTCCATTGTTTCACATCTGTTACATATTTTGTTTTCGAGCAGAGGTTGCAGTTTTGATTTTGTGGTCGTGTGCAGCCATAAAATTCATTTAGGAGAACCAATGGTGCGTGTGTTACGTTAGCTTAAAGGGACAAAATATATTTGCTCAATGAGTTATTCGATTAAACAATAGCTGGCCTGCGGAGCTTTGGGAATTTCAGCTTTAATAATGAATATTAGATCAGAGTCATCAAAAGTCAACCAAGTTTCTCCACACAGCTTTGTGAGAATAAACAGTGTGTGCGAGCAGAATTCAGCCATTCAAAACTAGCACTAGCGCCACCACAGTATTTACCGTATCAGTGATATGGTAACTGTTGAATACATGCAATTGAACGCAGCACCAAAAAGAGAGCAGACTTACATACTGTACTGGACAAAATCAGTCTGTTTTCATTTAAATTCAGTTTCCTTGGTTCAGCAACTTTACAGAATCTGACAAAGCAGCAAGAGGAACATATGCAGCAGCTGTGGCCGTACAGGGCGATCGGCCCAGTTGAGCAGCTCGGTGGATGGCTGCGGCTCCCACCGTCAGCTCCCACCCCCACACAGAGCACCGTGGTCAGCTCAGGCCCGCAGCTCTGCCCAGCCAATTAGCATGCGCTTGGGCTTTCAACACTGTCAGACACCAAGGTAGCAGCAGTGGAGTGTAGACAAGCTCAGTGACAAGTTCTGACTCCTACAGGGATCTCAGACCTACGTATATATGTGGAGAACTATTAGTGAAATACAGTTTTCAGAGACAGTTGTACAATAATCAGATTCACAGTACGTAACATACACCCTGTGCTATTTGTCTGACATGTCATTTAAATCAATCCATATAATTAACTTTGTCAGATGTAGACGCAGTGGTTCCACTGTAACTGTGCTGTGTGGCAACAGCACAGCAGGGGAAGGGGGGACTTCAGCTCCCAGGATTTCTCAAGCTGCCATGTGAGCCAGTGTGCTGCCCTCAGGGCGCTGCACACACAGCAGTGAGACAATTCAGTGCTTCCTACTACACTATATATATAGGAGCCGCAGTCGTGTGACAATATGTGACAATGGTTAGAAAAGCAAAGCATCTTCACAGCAATTACACATAGATATCAAATACAGTGGTGCAATGTGAATGAAGACATCCTGTTTGTTGTGAAACTATAAATATTTCTTTGCAAAAGCTGAAAAAATGAATCTGTGACAGTGAGTGTTTCTCTACTCGTACGGTTCTTTCTCCCCAGATTACTGCACCCCATCACTCACTAAGCGCATGCACTGGTGTCTGAGAGTCTGGAAACTTCCACTGCATTGTTTTTCCGTTTCAAATCTGGGTTGTTTTTTTTTACAAGTGCTTGAAACCAGCAAGACATCACCACAGTCAGTGTGTGTAGCAGAGTGTGACGTGGGGGAGAAAAGAGGAGCAAAGAAGTTTGGCTCCTTTTTTCATTCGAATCATCAGATTTAAAAGGACGGACGATATAATGCGTTAACAGTACCCAGCCTGTCTGAAACTCATCAGAT
Source organism: Macropodus opercularis (assembly GCA_030770545.1). NCBI lineage: Eukaryota > Metazoa > Chordata > Actinopteri > Anabantiformes > Osphronemidae > Macropodus > Macropodus opercularis. Next base: position 9,187,374 of record CM061092.1, read on the forward strand.
CGAGTCAGTTGTGCATATCTCACCTCCAGAGTTGAGACTGTGCACAGCGAGGGAGCGGAAGCTGTTCCGCCATCATAAAGCGCATTGTGTCAGCAGGACGTGTAAACTGTCATGGAGACGCAGTGTGCAGCGCGGGCCAAAGAGAGGCCGGGTGTTCGCTCGGCAATCTGTTCATGTCTGTCAGCTCGTTTCACGCAGATCAATGCCACACACCAACTTCCTCCTTCTGTCGTGGATTCAATTTGCACCGGTGAGCCAAACTTTGTTCTCCACAGAAGAGGCATTAGATTTTGCCCATTAGGAAGGACATTTATTTACTTGCTTAAAAAAATGACAACAAAAAAAGCACATCTGTTCTGTGTGGCTTCATCGCTGCGGGTTTGACGCCTCCTGTATTTTCCGAAATTGCACCTGAAAATCCCCCAAAAGCACGATGTTCTCATCTCCAGTGACTGTACTGGAAAGTTAGGAAAGAAACTCCAAAATGGATCTGCATTGTTACATTTACAAAGCATGTGTTATTTTCTTTATCTGACAAAGAACTTGGTGAATCAGAACCTGAAAACGGGCTTGGAGAGCCGTGAATGTTCTGTCTTTTGTGAAGGAGCAAATCAAATGTTTGAAATAGGTCGTAACACACGTGTGCACCCCGAGAAACAAAAGTGATGCATTAGCTTCCCAGTTTATTTAAAAAGTATTTATTAAATGAATGCTTTCTAGATTCTGATGTTGAAGAAAATCTGTTCATTATCTTTTGATCTAACTGCTGCGTCTGAACCAAGAGGCTCTTCCTCAGATCCTCTGAGAGCATCAGGTTATATCCCAGCATGATCCTAAACATCCAGTTAAAGCATCGACTTTAATCAGTCCAACTGTATTTTGCCTTTGCTGCCCTACAGTGAATCCTCCTCTGCACATTGGTTGAACTATATAACTATAAGCATGGACGCATCTCGCTCTCATAAGAGAATATTAGTTAAATATATTTGAGGTTCGACTGCTAAACAGCTTCTGGGGGCTTTTGTGTGACGATGACAGCAGGTTGTTGTGAGGCTGCTCTTTGTCTGGCTTTGTGACGCTGAACTGGGAGCTCAGCTAAAGTGTAACGCAGGCTTTAATTAGCATTTCCCTCTCTCGCTCGCTGTGTCTGCCAATGATCTCGCTGCCTCTCCCTCTCATACGTCTGACTAAACAGCACTGCAGGTTTCACACCTGCTTGTGCAGGAAAGTACATTTCAGATGCAGCTTCTGCGGTGGTCAGTCTGCTGTGGTAAATCAGGCGCGATGCCCAAATCCTCCCACTACTTTGACGTCTTTAAAAAGCACCGTCTTAAAATACCGATTCAGTAAAATCAAACACTGAAGTCTTTCTGTTAAACAAACAACAGAAAAGACAGAGCAGATTAATAATACATCTTGTGGCCACATAATGCTGCGATAAGACTTTTTAAATGCTACTATAGAGAACAATGTATTGGCGGGATGACATTTCCCTCGTTGCATCAAAAGAGATGGTTGTGGGCGACAGGAAACCAAAGCTGCAGCTAAAGGATAATATTTGGTTTCTCACCTGAAATAGCTCCTAAAATAAACCCTGGCTCCATCAGTTGTACTGGCGTAATCACATTACCTTCTCATAAGACTATACAACTGAATTATTGGAGGAGAAGCACAAAAATAGCTTGAATGACCTACTAGAGAGGAGACGTGCATTTTTATGTGGTCTAAGACTACTTTCAGAAAAACCTCCTAAACTTAAAACACTGCACACCTTAATTTCACAGCAGGATGGCTTTGATTTCCTACATGTAAAGTAGACGTGGGCTGGGAGGGCGGCCAAGTCAGCAGGTGTGACACTATACATGGTCTTCACTCCGCTGGGACCTCAGGTGAATATCAAAGTGTTAATAAATTGTGTGCGTTATTAGCATAATGCCTAGTTCAGGGGATACGAAGCGCTGCGCAGAGTGGGCATGAAGAAAATAAATGAGGGCTGCCGTTCACAGTTTGCTACAAAGGACTTGATGTGGCTGCAGGCCTTGGAATTTTTATACTGATTTTCACACAAACACACTTCCTCATCTGCGTTAACAGAAAGGTCAGCAGGAAGGAACGCGCATCCGCTTCTCACCTCTCCCGCAGCATTATAATTTTAGGCTGGGTCCGACACCTCTTGCTGAGGGTGAAGAGCTTGTTGACGATGCGCTGCGCCTTGCTCAGGAGCTGCTGCGCGCTGAGCTCCAGCTGTCTGTAGCGCTGGTGAACCGATGGATCCATCTTCCAGAAGTACTGGATGGCCGACGTGTTCAGGGCGTAGAACGTGGGAAGCCTCCGAACGAAGTTCTGGAACTCGTCTGAGGGGGAGAAGGAGAGATGCGCGATGAGAGTCAAACTAACTTTCTCACTTCTGCCCAGATGTACTTGGCTAATTCAGTCAGCCTGCGTAAGAGAAATCCCTTTGCAGAGACCACGTGGACTCAGAAGCTGCAGGGCAAACTGGAAGTGATATTGTTTGACACATATGCTAATGAGAAAAGGCACAGCTAAATATGGGCTTGTGTTAAGTCTCTTCTTTTTCATATCGTTAATAAACAGCCAGCAGCTTTTCCAGGCCTAAAACTGCAGGCCTGTCTGTGAAAGCACAGGGAATAATATCTGTCAACGTGTCAGAGTCGCTGTCTGCTGCACACACAATGCACAGTAAACAGATCGCATTTCCAAGGCATTCAATAGCAATGTCTTCATCATTCTAATCATGACTGGTCGCCATGGAAAATCGATGCTTGTGCACGGCTGATGAGAAAATGACCTCACTGCTGTTTGTAATTAGATAACATTATCTTGATAATAGTGCATCTGATTAGAAAACCAATTAAGTGTCAATTGCTTCCCCGGTGTTTCTGCAAGGTGTACGCCGTCTTCCAGTGGAAGGCATAAGTTGATTAAACAACTTGTAATAAAATAAATTAAAAACTCTACCCTTCGAAAAGACACATTCTCCTGAGGAGGCGCAATGCAGCTTGAGTGTTGTGTGTCTTTAATGCGATAAGGGCCACGGTACATTCAGCTGTACGGCAACAGGACGTATGTGTGGCTAAAATGTCTCACGTTCACTAAGGAAGGAACACGTCACCCCGTCTAACGCTGACCGGTGCAATGGAGCCACGTGCTGCATTAATGAGTCTCTCGCGTTTATATTTTTTGACATCAGAAGATCATCAGACTTTTGATGTTAAGTTGTTTAGTTTGTAATTCTGTTCATAGACATCTTGTGTCCTGCTGCTTTGCTTAAAGAGAAATTCTAAACCCACGATTGAAAGGTCAAACCACACGGAAAAGAACCGCTAGAAGGAACACGCCGCACTGTACATCATAGAAATACAAAGCTTCAGTCGCTAAGAGAGCAAAGATATAAGAGAGCACAACTGTTTGATTCATCAGAGCTCGTCTGTCATTAGTTGATCCAATTAGTGGATACAAAACTGCTCAGTCAAGACTACAGCGCTAAGCCAAACCGTCATGGCTATAAACTGGAGACAGTATGCTTAGTAATGGTAGAGCATAATAATCATAAAGGACAGAAGTGCAGTAAGTGCTATGCTCATTTTACTCTCGTGGCACAAACGACAGCAAACAAAAGCAAGTTGCTGCTGTTTGGCCACGAGCAGTCATTCATCCACACAAGCCTGCTCTCTACCCACCGTTATCACGTCAGGCTCTGATCCCAGGAAGGTAACAGCGCTTCCCGTTTGCATGATTCAATCGTATAAAAATAGCCAAGGAACATAAGACGCTGTGTGGGCATAATTAAAAATGATATATGTGGGTTGCAGTAATGATGTGTATCGAGAGGCTTATTTGACAGGATCTTCCAAAATGTCTAAATATACGTTTACAATTAAAACCCAGCATGCAAGGATTTTTAAGTTGACACAAATAATTAACACAAAAGACATTCTGACATCTTAGATCGGCACCTGCTGTACCGAACCCGTCTGTGTACGTGCTGTGCCCTCCGTGACGATAACATCTCACTCAAAGCTGAAGATCTGTAATGATCAGGAATTAAAACACACTGTCTCCTAATTAAAGCACGACGCAGTGAAGGGTTCAAGGAAATCGCTCCCGCCATCAGCTGACTGTGGAAACCTCTTATTGCAATCAGACTCATGCTTATTAATTTCCCTGCTACTGATATTAGTTGTTCTCTGTTAGATCAAATATAAAAGCAGGCCCTCGGGGGGTTTCATGGAATTCTTATTTGCTTCTTTTTATTAACACAGCTCTGCAACCGCAGCTCTCGGGGCACCTTGCTGCTGAAGTTATTGCCAGCTGTCTGCTAATCAAGTTGCCCTTAGTGCAGAAGCATGTAGCTGGTAATAGGACTATGAGCCAGTACGGTGCACACAGAGAAACAGCCCAAGGTCTGAGACCGTGAGATGCCCTCAGAGCCGGTGGGTGCACATCGCAGTTCAGTGGCAGGAAGACAAAAACCTAGCTATGCTGAGAGATGCTCCAGTACGGGAAACAACACTGTGAGCTCTTATTGCCGACATGTGTGGCTCACAGCGAGGCCAGGTTCAGACAATGCGCCTGCTTCTGTTCTGCCACCAAGCCGGCATCGCATCAAGGTAGATAATAAAGACTGATGAAAACATCTACTACTGCATCTCAGCGTAAAGCATCGCAGGTTACACAACACGCTCTACCTCGCAGCCACTGGTCTGAGCCCTGACGCCTCCTCCTACGATACTGAGAACCCTAATTTGACTGAATCACTGTTGACCCAGTCACATTTACCCCAAAGTTGCCCTTTTATTATCTAGAAGTCTGCAAATTCCCTATGTAGACAGGTTCAAATGGCAGCGAAAGGTCATCGTTTGAAGGTCAAAGAAGAGGGTTGGTTGTGATGACAACTTTGTCACCTCTCCAGACTAAACCCAACGCTAGCACTAGAACCAAAAAATCTATATTTCCAGATTCTTTTCTATATTTTCTCAAGTTGCTGTGTTAAAAATTGCTCTGCAGTGCAGCGACAAATTCTCATTACACAGATTGGCTGTAATTGCTCCTTTGCTTTATTGGTTTTCTCTGCCTGTTGGCTCCTGCAACAGTGGGGTGTTGTAATGGCACAGCCATCGAGAAAAAACTAAAAATGACGAAACGAAACGAAAACACTGACCTGACTCCTCAAAGTCTTGATTGGCTGTGTTCCAGGAAAGTCGGATTTGCAGCAAACTGGCTTCCATAGCCCTCAGATCCACCTCGGGGCAATTACACTGTGGGTAGTCCACGGTGCACTGGCACCAGCAGTCATTGTCCCGGCACACAAACTGGCCCTCCTCATTACAGCCGATGTAGCTGAGAGCTGCCTGCACGAACCTGGCTCTTAGATACTCTGGCAGTATGGCCTGGAGGCCTAAGGCAAGGACAAAAACAGGACAAAATCACAGAGGTGACGCATGCATGATGCCAGACTGAGCTGTGAGTACTTCAGATAATGCAACACTGTAGTTGTGTAAATCTCTGAAGGCGGACATTAATTTTTAGTTTCCTGGCCTTACGACTTGCTTGGTGTCACGTGCAAAGTGCTGAGATTCACTTAAAATGTTCTTTTTACTAGGAAGTTCTGCTGCTCTTGTTTTGAATCATTACTTGGTGGCAAATAATGACAAAACTCTGCAAGCTTGAAAGGAAAAAACCCCAAAAAACGTAAGAGTGATTGAAGCTAAATTCATTCTGACACTCTCGTACTGCTGTTATAAGCTTGCCAGAGAACAGACACTGTGACAATTCCATCAGAAACTGGGGGAGTTCAATTATGGATGACCAACCTTGCAAATGAATCTTGTTTTCAGGGCTCTGAACCAAAACGGAGCTGACAGAGTCGAGGTTGTCATAGTTACTGCATCCGAGAGGGCCCGTCCTTGTTTCGGTCACCTAAAGGGAGAAAACAGAGGCACATAACAATAATCCATACTGAGAAAGAAACCAACTAATGCCATTAAATATAGAAACATGAAGCAAAAAGCAAAGAAGGGATGAGAGGAGGGAGAGAACATGACTAAGTGTCATGCGGAATAAGATTAGCAACACGTTCCCTTTGCCGTCAACAAAGCACATTACGCATTATTTAGACCTCTGCGTTGTGCAAATCATATTTCAGATAATGAGATAGTGGACAAGGGAGCTGGCAATTCAGTTGTGGTGAGGATCCCTGGAGTAAAGCATAATGAGTAAGTTGCGGTGTCATCTGTCAAATTCATCTCAGCCTTGTGTTTACCCATTATAATACCCTGTGACTCCCCTAACGTGCTAACATCTATTGTGTTGCCAGTGTAAGCATGTCCTGTTCAATTATGAATCCACCTGAGGACACATGCACAGAACTGCATGGTACAAACTTTTAAACGAGTCATGCGGCGACGTCGTTGTTGTTCTTTAGGGCGATCGTGTTTTCTCAGATCTGATCAAAAATGTAACTTAACAACACGTCATTCTGGGGCTTTAAAAACAAAACGTAGGTATGATTACTTTAATTGTGACCAATCAAATCACTTCTTTTACCTGGCTTTAAACCTGGCAGTTTAGGGACGGTGTGGTAAGGAGTGTAAACCAAAAAAAAAAGAGTTAAGAGTTTTCCAGGACAAATGGATGTAGCCGCGGGGCACAGTGAAGTGTCCATGAAAGAATAAATTGCACCCCAAGTGAGCTACTGAGGGTTGTAGGATATTAAATTATTGCAGCTTGAGGGGAGAAAACACATTCAGTTAGTGCAAGTTTCCCCCGTCTCAGGAGAACTGTTGTTCAAATCTAAGAAGAGATTCAGTGACACAAAGTGCCAAACAACTGGCAGAAGCAGCTGTTTGTTAGAAAGGGTCACCTGCGGCTTTTTATTTAGCCACAGATCGTTACAGATAAACTGTCGAAACCTTTTCCCATTTAAAGATTCATACGTAATAGTAGTCAGATTCATGTTTGTCTGTCTCGTATTTGTGTTTGTTGGCGGTTCACGTTCACGCCGTTGTATCTGCATCAGCTGTGTGACAGATCTGTACGTCCGTAGGAAGCAGCTGTGTATTTGAGGAACACTGTTCTGGGAACAGTTAAGCAGGGCAGGCTGTGTGTGTAAGGATTGTCTGGATTCTCGAAAAGGCCACTGTTTGCCTACATAAACACGCTGTGCAGTGAACGTCGCTGTGTCCTTTTGTCTGGTCTGGGGAGCTCGCTGAGGAAACTTTGCAGTTTACTCGGTAAATTCCTGAAAACGGCAACTGCGATTAGTCCTCTGAGCTTCTCTCCTGCGGTGGCCATCGTTGGCAGCTACCCCAAAATCTGATTGGCTCCTGTTGCTACCGCTGCCAGAATGAGAAGTAGGTGAGGCGCTTGGATTAGGACTTTAAAGGAGGGTCGGACCCTCAGCACAAGGCGAACTTATTAAATTTCCACTGAAATAAATGCTGATCATTACAAATAAATCAATGAGTCCTTTTAAAATCGGAACAAACAACATGTAGAGAATGTTTATTGAGTGACCCTGTTCTCGCCCTGATTTTATTAAAAACACGTCTCGTGTGCCAGGAGGAAATGAGTCTCTGGGCCAAACAAAGATTCCACGGCTCTTCGGGCAGATAACGCTCGAGCTGAGTGCGTTTATTTCTGTTAGCGGCTTGGTGATCTATTATGAGTCGCTGCTGACTTAACTTCAAAACAAACTTTATATTTTGCATTAGAAAAGTGACTGGGTTTACGGGTTGACAGAGTACAGTAACAAAAAAAGGACGGCACAAAGACAACGCGTTCAATCTTCTAGAGCCATTAGGCTCCATTCTCCTGTCAGAATTAATCAACGACTGATGCATTAAGGTAAACGGGAGGCGAGGAAGGGGGTGAGGAGTGGTTAAAGCGCAGTTAGTGAGTAAAACAATACACTGATTCTGCTCCTGTCTGCTGGTTTCCACACAGATTACCCTCAAAAAATATAAAAATAGCATTTAACGCTATTAACAAGTGCAGAATAAACAAAGCTTCCAGTTGAAGCTCCAGGACTGAATACACAGAAGGTTTGATCAGGTGACCTTCTTATTTCTAGTCAAAAATTGCTGCCAGAAATGAGAGAAACAGAGCAAAGAGCAGAAAACATGCAGAACTCCTGGGCTCTAATAAGTGCAGCCAGTACTGCAGGGATAAAAGACTTTAATTTCTACAATTTAATGAAAACAATAAAAAATCTTCCCAAACTAATTGTGTTGAGCACATGCTGAAGCTGTGGAAGTAAAAACTGGGTGGTGAGAAAAGTTGAATCTAATCCGAATACCTTCATCAAAAGGTCTTAAAAGAAGTAACTACACTAAACCCAGGCCTCGAAGACACAACGGCAGATTGGCATAGATAAAACACACACGCACTCAAAACAGGCTGTTCTTTTTCAAGCTCATGCTTGGATTGTTCACTATCTCGACTCAATCATCCTTGACAAAAGCTTAATTTAAAGCGTGCACATATCCAGGCTCCCTGGGCAGCAAAGATAAACCGCCCACATAAAGGAAAATCCATCTCCTCCTCTGTCACTTGCAAATTATTACCAAATACTGTAGCATGACGATGTCTTCTTTTAATATTTTCCCAAATGTCCAATGTAAGTAACCACAACTTCTTGCTGCTGTAGATTGATGACAGCGTCTGTGCTGTCCAGCCAGGAGGAAAAGACTTTCGCTGCTGTGGGCAAAAAAGTTGTGTAACTCTTGACACGTGCTTTTGACAACTACAAGGTCAACAAGACAATGAAGTACAGTGAGACGTGAGGCGAAGGAAGGACTGGCTGCTTGGCAAGCGTCGGGTGTCTCTCACGCCTCTTTCGCTCTTCTAAACTTAACTGACTGATTGTTTTGCAATTTCTAATTACTGAAACTTCATTTTTACACACAGAAACATCATCAGTTGAGGTCGGACAGAGAAAAGGGGGGATGGGGCGAATGAGTCGACTTCCATTCTCGTTTTTTTCTAATTGACGTGTTAACACAATTAATTAAAATACGAGCAGCCTCCGTGGGGATCCGCAGATTAATTTCTAACACAGACAGATGTCCAACTTAAAGGAGAAAATTGACCAAATGCAAATCTAACGATGGCTTTTCTATGCATAGCAATGAGACCATCTGCAAAAAGGACCCAGCGGAGCAAAGCGTGTGTGCACACGGAGCCTGTTCGTTTAGAAATCAACCCAAAAAACCCTTTTTGTGGATTTCTCTACTCTGTGCACCTCTTGGGACACTTCGCCACTTTGCGTAACCATACATGTTATTCTAAATAACCAGATATGGAAATGACACGAATCAGACAGCGGCGGACTTATTAATGTGCTATAATTGAGAAGGAGATAATTGTGCTGACTGCACTGGAACAACTAACAGCTGCTTTTAATGGAACATTTAATTGCACTTAAATGGTTTTCTGGAATAAGCAGTTCATAAAGCTCATGCATGATTACACACAACTTGTTTATCTCATCACTGTGATTTCACGTTGCCCTCTAGACTTCGCGGTGCTATCTTCTAAATACTCCTTGAAAAAACATCAAACCTGAGAATATTAACGTTTAAACAAAGCTGTAAAATCTTTCATGTAGAGCCCGAGTGCTCACTTTGGTCACAAATGTCTGGTTCAGTCTCGACTCAAACTGTGTTTTTGTTCCAAACTCATTTGTTGAAGCAGACAGTCCTAACAAACACACTTTGTCTGACACTGTCTGTTGTGATGAATCTACATATGGGTATAGAGAGCTATCAAACAAGATGAGGCAGTATCCAGGAAGTGGCCTCTACTTTGTGGTGTGGATTCTGGGCTTTGGGGGACTCTCCTTGAGGGAATATTACTATCTTTCCTAAACATATTGCTGCGTTTACCACTTTGATCGCTGTATTGGAATTCGGTTCCCTTGGATGCTCAGCTGTGTTGGCATCTACGCGATTCACACTATTTTCTTCACCGAGCTCCCGTCTTGTGTGTGGACACATCTACATTTGTTACGTTCCTTAAGACATTTATTCCGCATTTTCCTTTAATTTGCTGCCGCTCTGTAAAGTCGAGCGGCAAGCAAACATTCCCCAGCAGGCCTCGAAGGCATCCTTTGTAGCAGCGTCTTTGGTGAACGCATGACTCTGCCTGCTGCCAGACGCGCTGCTCACAGAAACACGACTGGTTGGAAGGTTGACGCGGATCCACTCTCAAACACACTCGGGATGTGTTGCGTCAACTTCTGGAACCGGTGAGGACCAGAGCCCATGTTTGGCATCATAGCGCCGCTGAATTAAAGTCTCTGTAGCAGAGGGGCACATATAGCAAAGCCCAGTGTTCCCAGTATGTGACTGGGAAATAACAGTGGAACCAGTGTCGTTGGTTGAGGACCTCTACAGTTCAATTTACAATGTAAACAGAAGTACAAGTTAGATATTAAAACATCTTTATAGTTCTATAAAGCTGCACTATGTCTCATCGTGGCCAGTTTGTGGATAGATGATGGCCGCTGGCTTCATGGTGCGAGGTCTCGGCAGGGTAGAGCAGCACTTAACCTGTTAACATGGGCCACTGATACAGATGCCTCTGAGGCACATCCATTATTTAAAAATGCACAGCTCTAATATTATTATAAACCCAGTTAGGCGACAGCATTTCGCTGATGAAGATTCATCTCTGCTGCAAATCCCTCATATGAATAATTCCACCAAACTGCATAAAATGTCACTTACTGAGCTTGTGTTGTCAGATGTCTGAGCAACAATGGACTTTAAATGGCTGCACTTTCTGCTCGCTGGAAAAAAGTACAAAATACTGTAGCATTAATGTTTCATGAAAATCATCGCTCATTCCAAAATTGCCTCGTTCGCCGCACCTTCAAGAATCGTCGTTTGCTTAATCACCACGGGAGAGTGGATGTGCAAATCCACATTTGCATCTGAGATACATTCCTGCCTGTTTATTCAGTCTTTGAGGATTTCAATGCATGTTTAAAGACCACTTTGTTGCACTGGCTTACACTGTAATGTCACCCGGCGAGGGATAAGCTCACACAGCATAAGCAAGAAAAAAGGGAGAAGAGGGAGAAAATAGCATCAGAATGAGATTATTGTGTGCCCTCGAAAAAACACTCCGAGCCACAGGGGAGCAGAGGGGAATCTATGGCAGACCAAAACGGAATTTAATACCGGATGTGCTGTTATGTTGACTGAGTCTTTCTGAGGGAAGCTAAGCTACGCTCTGTCTTACAGGCAGTAGCAGTCAGGGGCCAGGAGAGCACATTTGACTCATTAGGGTATTTTTGTGTGTTTTTTGGAAGGCGTGAAAATCCTCATTTCAGAGACGGTGAAGCGGTTAGAGACAAGGAAGAACATGTCGTGTCCTTCTCTAAATATAAAAAAAAATGTCTCAAAACACATTATTTCTTTGTACTTATGATAACAGAGGACGAAGTTGTTGTTTTTCTGGTTTTGTTTTGTTTATCTTGTCATCAGAACTGGACCAAACCCAGGGAGCCACATCTCCGCGGCCATTCCTCAGCAGCCATTATCTGATTTCTGAAGCTTGACACTTGTGTTTTCTTTTACCCTGACAAATGAAGCGTAAGCGCCGCATGACTGACTGAACACTCGGGACTCACACGCCACACTGGGTCAAACATTCCTTATCACTTCTCCTCCCTGTCAATGATATTCTCCTCCCAACTTTAGTTTAATGAATCTCCAATACAACCGTGCACTGAGTGCAAATCAGAAGAAAGTGCATTGATTGATGCACAATTTCCTGTGTACCTGCTGCTCCTCCATCCAGAGTAAAGGGCCTGTTTGCCCGCGTCTCATCCCTACTGTTCTGCCACATATAATATCCTAGTTCACAACAAATATCAGTGTCTTTCGTTTTAGTCATTTCCAAAGGTACAGATGAGCCGGTGAGCTGATGCATTACATGACGTTACAGCGGAGCCCGTTTCCCTGCAGTCCCATCCTTTTCTCCGTCTTTGATTATTTTCCATTGGCCTTCCGTCCACTGTTTAAAACATGTTATCTCCTCAAAGCAGGGGACCAGTGCTCTTCTTCAAGGCAGTTTTAGTTGGAGCATGTTTGGAATTAAAGGCGGCTGCTGTGAATACTTTACATCAGTCACCTGACAATCGTCTCACAAACAAATGGACCCCAGAGGGCTCTTTCGCTATTCATCTCAATCAGAGGGGTCCTTAGCAGCACTTTGCTTCGGTGGCGGCTGCCAAATCTGTTCGGCGTCGTTTCGCCAGTACACTTTAGAAAATGTACACTTTCATCTCTGGTGCGCTGTACAGTGGGGCATCGCTGAGGACAAGTCAGTGCAAAGCGGCCCGCAACTCAGAAAAAGTCATTTATCTGTTAGCTGCGGCTTCACAGTCAGAACGAGGCGAATACTCTGACGCTGGGCTTCCTGAAGATTTGAGCATTTGATTAGCAAAATTGAAATAAAGCTTCTCAAACAGAGCAAATCCTCTTTTTCGTCGTTACGAGTTTTAAAACTTGTCTCATTTAGAGCGTCCAGCACCTTTTTAGCTCCTTACCTCACACACACTGACACACACTTTGTGCCACAGTACATAAAGTACTGTATGCATCTATTATCCAGGCTCCGTGTGTCTGGGTGTGGAGCAGCCAGCGAGAAACCCGGTGGAGACAGGTGTAATCAGAGCGTACAGAAAATGACAAACAGACTGAGGATGCGGGCAGAGGCGCAGATAGGTGTGGTTTTTTCCTCCTCAGGTTGCAGATATTAGCTACGTTCCCTGACGTTAATCTGTTGTTTACGACAAGCAAATGTACGCACAATAAAACCGCATGAGGCAACGGTTTCCACAGAGAGCGCAGAGAATTCAGTCTGTGAAGGGCAAACTCAGCCGATTCAATTCATTCTGCTTGATAACAACTGACAGAATGATGAACGAACACACCCCAAAGGTATTAGGCGGTAAAATATGCAGGGCCATATTTACATCATAAGCATATCTAGATAGCGAAGCCGTTGAAAGGGTGAGGAGGGAGGCAAACAATACTGCTCGCTTCATCTCCCCACTTGGTCAAACTCTCTCTTGTTCAGTGAGCGTCCATGTTGGTAAGATTGAATATTTGACTCCACCGAAACGTGAAATTTGTCGAGCAGCTTGGCTTCAGTTTAGACAAATCCGCTACGTTTGTGGCTCATCAACACAAACGAGTTGTTCCAGCAACTGTTGACGTTCTTTTCTACAGTAATATGAAGCGAGCCGTGGACTCAAGATGGAGTCGCTGCGTTAGTTGGCCTCTCCAGTCAGTCAGTAGAAATGACTATTGGCTTAATAAGAAGATCACCTGATCTTTTGGCTAGAACATCAGGGATCCCACAGTGTTCTCACCGTGGAGAGTTTGCTAATTATAAAATAGTACCCCAAGGAAAGTAGCTGTCGATGGCCTCGTGTCCTTAAAAATGTGTTTTAATAATTGCGCCATGATGATATTGTGCCGTTTGAAAGGCCAAAGTGTCCTCCTGATGGGTCATAAACAGCGTACAGTAATTGGGAGCAAGCTGTAAGTACTTGGCACATACTGACCACTTCTCGTACTTCTTCCACTACTCTTGTTTTTTTCCTCCAAGCGCTTACAGTAAGCCCAGAGGGGAGCCCAAGCATCATTATTATCTCAAAAACACAAGCACGCAAACGGTCATTTCAGTCTGAGTCGACTCACAGTCTATTAATCAGAACGTACACGAGAGCAGAGCAGTGGATGTGTTTTCAGTGAAAACACTTTTCACTGTGCAAAAAAAAAAAAAACTGCTTCAGTGTTAAACCAGCTTTAATATTGGTTCTAAGAGGGTTGCAGGGCTGCACACACAGCCAAAATGAGCCGAACCCGCGCTAAAGATCCCGCGATATTCTCTTATTGACTTGTTGTGTTTACCAGTATGCTGTATTTCCCCTGGCACCATGTAGGTCAGCAACCCAAGAGTGATTTCTGGAGTGTTTGGAAGCCAAAACATAGTGGTTGAAAAGTCCAAATCAACAAGGAGCCACAGAATCAGAAGAACACAGGACTGTGATGAGGGTGTAAACAGCTCCCATCAAAAGGAGCTGTACCTGCTGATTGGAGGTTCTTACACTGTCGGGGTTTTGTTTATTGTTTAGTGAGGGGGCTAATTAATGAATACAATTATTGCGTGTATGTTGCAACAATCATTTAATCTGAACAGTGTCTCAGTTTAGGCTGTGATCATGCAAAGACATTCAATTGAAAGTTTTGGAAAATGGCTTTGTGTTGACAGTCGCAGAGAGGAGCGTGTTTTTACCTTGATGGCAGTGGAGGCGATCTGGATGTGGTGCAGCTTGTGCAGGGTGCTCTCCCTGTCGATGAAGTAGGAGGCGGCCAGCTGGTGCAGCGCTTCCAGGGTCACAGCTGTGCCGTTGGTTTCGCTCACTTCACTTGTCCGACTCAACTTCCGCTTGTCCACAAAGATCATTAATGACTCCTCCCCTGCGAATACGCACGTGGAGACGCGCACTTCATTAATGGCCCATCCCCCGTGAACATGCACACACGCTCAGGGTTCTCTGTGGTAAATATTAACTCATGAACACCTGCCAGCGCTCGTTATGGAGTCACAAAGGCAGAACAACCATGCAAGTGGTACGGTTACAAGGTGGGAGACACGACAGCGTGCTTTATGGAACGAAAGCAAACAGAGCCGAGGCGTTGAGAAGACAGCGTATTGACAGATGCAGGAGTAAAGATCGATGGAAAAATCTTTTACAACGACTTTGGATTTTATAAGAAGTGTGGTTTTAATTGAAAAGCTCTGGATCTAACGTTCGGATCATTTCCATTGGGTTTACACAAAAGTCAACACTTGTCTGTAAAACACATTTAATACCTGTTTCACCCTCTAGCATTGATAGAATTACATTATTTAATGTGTTTCACAGTAATGCAAACAAAGTGATCTCATTCAGTGAGCTTCATTACATTTTCTCCTGCTGAAAAGATTTTCAGAAGGGAAAACGGTGAAACTGGGCTGTTACGGATTAAGAAACAATCTCGGAACCTTATCACAATTGTGTTGCATTTGCAAGAGGGCAGCGTTTAATATAACATTAATTAGTTATATTATAATAGAGAATAACATAACATGTTTGCTAGTATACGTCCTTTAATCATTTTATGACCAGTAATTAAAAGGTCCAGGTTTTAATCCCCCAACCTGAGCGTAACAACCACGAGGCATCGCGCATCGCAGCCAGACTAACACTGAGTCAAGTATTTAGTTGCACAGTGCAAGAAGCTTTAGTACTTTGGGTTTGTTTACCTGGTGGACCAGTTCACCTTCTTTTGTTGGCTAATGGTCCACAGCAACAAGGTTGGAGCAAGCAAATAACAAGGTCCCTGCTCGTGTTGCATACGTCACGTTTGTGTAACGACTCTAGGAACAGCAGCTTCATTTACAAACCGTGAGGTGATATTACGGTGGAGGGTGGATAGAAGATGTTCAAAGCTATACAGGGACATTTCTGCTGCTTAATCTGCAAAGAGGCAAACAGCGAACTAGTGTAACACTAATAGTTCTTTTGTTTTGTTTCACCCCTAAAATTTAGATGCTGGGTCCCCATAATAAAACTCTGGCAGACTCCTCTGGACTGTACATTTCTTCCTCGCACACTATAGGTTGATAAAGTACCACAACCCATATGTCACTTACCTCCGAGAGTTGCAGAAAGCAGGAAGTGGGTTCCATATTTCCTAATAACGTTGTCAGTGATGGCGCGGAGACTGGGCCTCCTGCCCAGCTGCCTAATGGTCTGGAGGAACTCCGGGTCCAGCGGCAGGGAAAAGCCATTGTTTTCCTGCCTCTCCAGGGCCAAGCTGTTCACCTTCCAGCGGCCGAACTCCCTGCAATGTTACACAAAAACATGTCCGACGTAAGCAGAGAACGCACAACGCAATGGAGCTGCATGTGGGGGAGGAGCAGGACGGGCGTCTTATTTAACCTCCCTCACAATGAGAGGAGAGAGGAGTGAGAGGAACTGAAAGGGAGCTCAGAGATGTTTTGAGACAGAACAAATTTCCATTAGAGACACAAAGAAAAGACTAAATCTACGAGAGCTGATCTGAACGGTTGTTTTCTGCTTCCTGAAAAGTAAGAAAATCAGGCCTATAGCCATGATTTTCAAATGGACAGGACACAGCTTGACCCTCACAACAAGGCTCATATTGAGATCTATTCCACGGCAGGCGAAAAATGCGATGTCTGCACGACCTCTAAGTGAATCTCGTGTGCCGCTCTTTAGAAGATGAATAGTCTCATGCTGCTTCTACCTCCGGCTTGAAGAATTGCTTTGCACCATGGTGAAAAACATTGTGTTTCTCCATTTTAAATAATAGTGCAATCTTTTCCCATCTAGGGTTGCTTTTCTGAGGCGGTGCTGTCGGACCGGCTGTAATCATGGACGGAGTCTTGCTGCTTTCAGGGCCTCTTTTTGGAAGGAACGGGCTTCATCTCAAGTCGTTTGATATGCAGCCTGGCCTTGGAGCATGCCAGCTGCCTTTATCTACCAAGTGCAGGCTGAGTGCTGTTGCTTGATGCATAGATTAACACTATTTAAATACAGCTGGTAATAAACAGGATTCTATCCCAACCTTGCAGGAGAAAGATTTCAGTCGCTGCTGGATATGTTCTGTTGGGAAAATAACAAGCGCAGCCTTTGTTTTATTGTGTTTTCTTTAAAGCAGCCCTATGTGAAGTTTAGTGTACAAAATGTAAACGAATACACAAAAGAATGACGTCTGTGCTGCACAGTATATGTGCTGTAACTTCCTCAAAAAGAAGAAGAGATGATAAAGTTACACAATGTGAAAATATATATCATTACAGCAACACTAACAAATATATAAGCCGTGTATAGCATAAATGAATAGAGAATGCAATGATACATAAAAACCTTTTGTGTAGAATAATATACAATAATAAATGAACATGTTAGTAATATTTTATATCATTCTGCTTCCTGAACCGTTTTTATTTTTATTGCCTTAATTTAATCGAGCAGTGGTGTAGTCTGGACGTCCAACTTGGCTTCCTGACTAACCGACGGCAATGTCTTCCTCCTACTCCTACTCTCCATCTGTATTTTATGAAATGTAGAAATAAAATCTTCAGCTGAGATCGTGGCTCCTAGCTGTGTGATTAAGGACTGTGGCATCCTGCTGGAGTGCAGGTCATTATTCACAGCTTACTTGATTGAAGTCCAAGGAGGGGTCAAAGTTGTTTTCCTCCATTTTCATTCTCAGTAAACAACAGACATTTGTATATTTTTCTAAAATAACAGCACTGCCTTGTGTTACAGCTAATAACGTCCCTGCTATTGCCACTGAGTGTCCACATTGTCTGTAGCAGCACAAACGCGTCGTTTCAGCCCAGAGACCTCTGGCGTAATGCTCTATGGCAGCATGTCAGACACAGCTGGTTTGGCAGATCATGGCAGAGGGAACAGATATCAACACAACGCTGGAAAAGAAAGCGTCACTTCTGTCCAGTGTAATATGTGTGTTAACACACAGAAAACTCTCTTTGTGCCTTCTTAAGGTTTGTGCAAGATGATGGAAACAGTCTAAGTGCGGAGGAAGTAAGGACCTGCCTAAAGATGGGGGAGGCTGATTCATAACTTGGGCTTACAAACCAGCTTCTGGAACAGGCCTGCAATTCTGTATTGATCATCATCCAGCAAAACAATGATCCAAAACATTCTGCCAACTAGACATAAGACTGCATCAAAGGGAGAAAAAAGAACGTTGTAGAGCGGCCAAGGCAGACGAGTCACCGAACTGAACATCGTTTCACCTGCTGAAACGGAGGATGAAGAGAGAGTCTGCAAGTCAAACAGCTCCAGAAGGAACCTGCTGGTGGTGTGATAGCTTCAGCTAGAAACTGACATTTCAAACTCTTGCCTCATATCCGTCTCCTGACAGAAAACAATAATGTGAAATTGTATTCAAGGGTAAAGGGGAGACCACGAATAGAAATGTTGCAGCTCCTATGCTGTTAGACAGAGCAGTATTAAGAAAAGCAAAAACATCCACACGCAGTTGTTTTCAGGAAGCCCTGTGCCTTTCCCTCTACGCCCTGCAGATGCCCACCAACTTCCTCACGCAAAGACACATCCCCACACACACGCATTCGCACACCCCGCAGCTGTGAACATCTAAACAAAGCTGCCCTTGCTGCAACAACTTTGCTATCGCCCAGAATATCGCCGGGCCCCTATGGGCGCAGGCCTGCTGCCAATCAATTTCCCACCAATAACAATGACCCCCTGAGAAAAATAAAAAAGCGAAAACAGCTCATTAAGACCTGTTTCATGTCGGTGTTCCTCTATAACGAGCGGCCATTAGTGTTTCTCTCCGTCCGCTGGGGCCGACTGAAAAACGGAGCGATAGAGAGGAAGAGGGAGAGCTCAGCTGTGATAGACACGCTGCCTTACGCCGGCGCTCGCTGATGGACTTTCATGAATGGTGCCACAGCTAAGCTGGAGAAAACAGGGCTGACGTCGCACAGATTTCAGCTCATACTCACCACGGACATACACAAACAGAAGTATTTGAAGTTTCAGTAGAGACTGAACTTCGGTTACCCCTTAACGCCTGTGGATGAGATGCTGGGATTGCCAATCAGAGAAACACAAGCACACACACACACACACACACACACACACACACAGATGGCAGGCTCATATCACCTGCAGGTATGCAGCAGCAGGATTACCTGTCATCCCCTCCCTCCCTCTCAGCGAGCCTGAAAGTGAGGAACTGCAGGAGCCACGGGGTCTGTGATCATGAAAAGGGGGGGTGTACACTACTACCTGCCTCTGACAGCCCAGATGTCTCTGATCCATCACAGCGCATACAGTCAACCTGAGGGCAACATAACAAATCAGGGAATCAGCCCTGGAAATAACCTGATGATGTGGTTGAAACGCACCAGTGAACGTGCAGATTGTGTATGTCAGGGTGCAGACTAGAGGAACGTCTGCTACAGCTGATGCCATTTCCCAACGCACGTTAGAGTGTCTATTGTTGTCAGAAAGGTTTTAGATAAAAACTAAATTGTATCCTAAAGCAACTCCAACAACTTTTATTACTGTCAACACGCAACCAGCAACAATATTTAGCCCCCGTTTTTATGTCTTCTACAAATCAAGCAGTTTACACACGGACTGTAAGTTAAATTAAATATCACAAGAACATTTTAGTGGCACTGGTCCAAATCCTCTAATGTGATGGTAAATGTGATCATTCTTATTCATAAAATAATATCCCGACCTCTGTGTTATGACGAGCCCAAGGGCTCTGCTGCAACTGCTTCAAACTTTGGGTAAAATACATTTTAAATTAAATTGGATACAGCTGAAACAAAAATAATTCAGAGGAAACTGCATTACTGTAATGCACGGTCAAAACAGAAGGAACAATTTGGTTATCGCTTCTCGTTAGTCTGTCAGTTTAAAATACGAAGATAAACTTTACTCAAAATTCTCTGTTGCACAAACATTCGAACTCTTATCATCTTATCAAATTCCTCAGAATTTCCTAAAATCGTTGAGAGTGAAAAAAATGAGAGTGAAATTACCCCAACTTGCCTTTGCAGGTGTCCTGAATATTTGCATTTATACCCAGTTTCCAACAGCGAGCTGATTACCACTAAAAATACTTTTCTTGCGTCTCTCATAACCACGTCGCTTTATGCAGATGTGGTATAATGACTGAACAGCAGTTAGGTCCACATCACTGCTCTACACATCAAAACGAGGGATTCCAACTGTGGTTTATGAGGCAAATACACAATATTTACACAGTGAAGAAACTTTAGCACAGTTGGTACATTAATGGAAGTAGTGTGCATTTATTTGCTGCACTTCTTTTATTTTCTACTAGAGTAACTTTATGTTTTCTTAATTCGAATTTGTCTTACCTTGTATTTCAGTGTTTAGATCATCTGTTCGGTAGGTTTGTATTCAGCTGCACATAGCCAACATAGACAGGTATGTGATAAGACATTTAAAAACTCTTACCCTGAGAAATAACATTTTGCTTTTCCTTTGCGAGGCCCGAGTAAGAAGACAATGTTGTGTTTTGTAGCTGGGTTACCCCAGATACCAAAATAACCTACTGTGCAAAACAGTTGGTTGATCTAGACTCAAAGTTATTTCAAGGACCTCCCCAAAGAGAATTGCGCAAAATGAGAGAAAAGTCCTTCATGCAAGATAAACCAAATCACATTTATTTGGAAGACCTTGCGAGAAAATTACAACCTCTCCACTGCTCTCAATGTTACAGATTTGTTTTCTTGCTGCAGTTTGCTGGATTTCTCCTCTTGGTTTAATCTGACGTGACACTGATCCTTCTCAGTACACACACACTATTAGTTAGACATTAAAGAATTACAAAGAAACGCGCTTTCCTTCGCAAACATTTTCCTGAAAGGCACCTTCATAGTGGCACACGTGAACTTTTGTTAATTGAAGTACTGATGACTGAGTCTTAGTAAGAGGAGAGGTGGGAAGTCGACAAAGGGTGGGGGTGTAATGACGAGACAAAAAGATGGAGCGGCTTGTCTTTCAGTCATCCACCCACCGTGGAGACAAACAAGGAAAGAAAGCGGGATCAAGACGAGGAAAGGGAGCGTAATGATGTAGTTAATAGCTGCTGCTTGTGAACGCTTCATGAAATTGCCACCGACAGCCTTTCCAACAACATCAAACAAACATCAGACCATTAATTTGTGAAAATCCTATTAAACCTCTTGAGAGGTCCTATAAACAAGGGAGCATACTGTTTCCTGCTTATTTTGCTTTTTCATGCCTTTGATGCAGCTCAGTGTTACTCAAGTACACAATTCAAACACTTGATTACCTGCAAACACCACAGCAGCTGCCATTAGAAAACTCCTGTAGACGATCAGGACGACTTGCAACAGGACGCAGACCTGGACCTACAGTAGGTTTCAACCGTGGTCTCGCCAAGTCAGTGACTAGTAGCTGCCCATTAACGCTTGTGCCTGACTGACTACATTTTCCTTCTGAAGTTCTGAAACAACAGTGACAAATGATTACACTTATCACTATTTAGAGATTTCCCCTCATCAGTGTAAACACACAATATGTGAGTCCCTGCCTAGTACATAGTCTAGTACACGGCCACCTCAATAATAATTTTGGCAAAATAAATAAACAACCTGCAGCCAGGGAGCACAAAACAAGCTGTTTTAAATAGATGAGGCATTGTTTAATAGGAGGTCATGACTCAGTGTTATATTCTGAAAAAGAAATCCAGACATTGGGAGCAGGACGCCTAAAGGCAGTTAAATGGGCAGAAGGTATGAAAAGAAGTGCGAGGTTGGAAGGTTGAAGATGAAGGGAAGGAGTTTATAATCGTAAGAGGCAAGGTTATGAAAGGCTTTGAAGCTGGGGGAGAATCTTAAAATCAATACGGTGCTAGATGGGGAGCCTGTGAGGATGTGAAGAAGTGGATGACATGCATGTTGGCTATTTGGATATAATCAAAGCTCATGTGGAAAACCGGAGAGAACCATAGCGATTCCTTACTGAAAGTGACCATGGTGTGGATGAAACTAAACTAGACTGGCTTTTACAATTTTGCAAAGATGCAAGTACCAATATATCATGGTTGCATGTGCTGACTGGGATCATCTGCTTAATTCACCATCAGCAAGTCATTCATTAGGTGACTAGCTATGACTATAAGATCATCTTTGTGCCGGCGCACACTCTCTGACACATCTCACTAATTACTCTGCTGATATACTCGCGAAACGCTCTGATCTGCTGCAGTTATATGTTTGGAATTGACTGTGCTAGAGGGATAATCCTGCTCCGAATCCTTGAGAACTGCTCAAAGAGCTGAGCCTTTGATGCCAAATTTAAAAAAAATGTTTTAATGGTCACTTCCTGGACCTAAATGTCTTTGCTTGGCTTTATTTGTACTATATATCATTTTAGATTTGTCCTTTCTATAAAATACATAACAGGGCACCATCTTTTGTTTTTTGAATTTGCCTTTTAGCAAAGATTAAACAAATACTTCTGCTGCCAAAAAATAAAATGAATAAAAAACCCATAGCTTGGTTTAGAATCAAGTTTATTTAATTGTAAAATGCTGCATAGTTTGGAAGCAAAAATAGCTAAAATGTTGTAAGGGGGTGTTTTATTTTGCATTATGATTTGTCTTTTATTAATATCACTACACTTCTTTTAATAGAGGGCAAGGAGAAGGGAAGAGGGAGGGAGAACGATGTTTGACTTGCAGGAGTGGGGGTAGTTGGGGGGGGGCTGGGTCTGACATGACTGTTGAGCCCCTGCGTGCTGCAATTTGTCATAACACCGTTGGCAGGAGACTTCTTTTCACACACATGACAAGGAACGCCTGGAATCGCATTGTGTACATAATGAGGCGTGCACAAAGTCTTAATATGTGCTCACAAATACCCACACAAACAAATGCAAGACTCATCAGTTATGCGAAATCCGACTCCTCGTGTAACAGTCGCTTCCTGCTAATGACATCCCTGCACACAAAGCATGACCACACGTAAGCACATCAGCACGTTTCCAATCACACACAGCTGCTATATCCCTGTTTAATTCAGTAGGTGAACATCTTAATAGTTGTGACAAATTAATGTTTTTTTCCTGCCTGAGTTTTATTTATAAGTCAACAATGTAAACGTCAGTTACTACAAAGAAGCATATGAAAAATATTGAGGTTGTGAAGAACACAGCACTTGAACTAATGATAGTACAATGTCCTATTCATTATTATTAGTATTATTAGTATTATTATTAGTATTATTATCATTATACATTGCACATGCATTGGAATGTTACTGTGCAAAAAGGTGTTATTACCTGTTGTTCCAGACATTTCATGTAATTATAATTACGCAGTAAAACCCCTTTTGACCCATGTGAGATGCGATTTGCTTTGATTGTGCTTTATTCCGATGTGTTTTTACTCTTGCCACCTGCTTCATTGTAGCTGAGGTTCAGTACGTTCGCACTGTTCTAGTCTGTATTTATTTATTCCAGGCGTTTATCGTGTGATATAATAACTTTGCTGACCTTTTGGAGACACAACGGTAGCCAACCTGGCTTTTCCAACTCTACCCCAATGATCATAACTCAGGCTACGCTTACGTAGAACACGTGAGAGAGTTTCTCTTTCATAAAAGCTGCTTCCATGAACCTCTGCCCCTGATAACTCCCACATCACACACTTGTCACAAGCCATAAGCTCTTTGCGGGATGAAGTCCTCGTCAGTGCAGTGGCTGCTGGTGGTCAGGAGGAGGAGGCTGCTGCGTCTCTGTCCTGAAGACACATTCGACCTCTGAACAGAGCTGTGAAGCCGTTTCCCTACCGCAGCTCTCTCACTGAACAAGCTGCTCGGGGCACACACCGATAGTAGTAAACTGTAGTTTGATGTAAACTTCATCTTGATCTACTTCTCTGCTCTCTCTGGATCTGAGTACGTTTGCACAAAAAAAAATCATTACAATCGTAATTTGTAGGCACCATTAAATCGATCATAAACAAACAAGATCACTGCTTAGAGGATCAACGGCCCCTGCCTGCAAATACATTTTACATTATGTAGCGCAAGGTCATAACTGATTTAGTGCAGACTCAAAAGGAAAGTGTTGGAATGCGTTCTGAAAAACATACCCCACCATAAAAAAACAGGGAGAAATGAACCAGCGGCGTCCAACCGTCACTGTGTTATTGTAATCGTATTAAATCATATTTTTATGTGTTTAAAACAGCTTGAATACGTTTCAAATTGTAAGACAGGGGTGTTTTCGACACAGCAGTAGGAAGAAATGTTGAACCCAGAGATGAGGTTTTACATCACAGCCCTTTTTCAACAGAAAGCCAATCATCTGAACATACACTATCACCCAGATGAATCTAAATAAAGATGAAACGTCGAATGATACACGTCCTGAGCGTCCGTGTCCTCGTATCATGTGAACACATCACCACGTCACCAGCACAGTCAGCTGACACAGTCCAGCAGCGTCAAGCACCCCAAGCTAATTTTACTTTTAAGGTGACCCAACTTCAACTGACAGGTGTCTGACAAAAGCAGCTAAATTGTGGTTTTTCAATTCAAAGCTTGGGTCTTAAGACTAAGCAACTAAGCAGCAGCTTTTGATGGGTTGCTCTAATAACATCACACCTTCACACCTAAATCTGAATTCACCGCACCGTCATGCTTGGTATTCTGCAGCTTGCTCCTTGTTCCTTTTATCTGTCGAGGCAGATGGCCGCCCAACCTGAGCCGGGTGCTGTCAGAGGCTGCTCCTGTTAAAGGCAGTCTTTCCTCTCCGCTGGGGCCTAATGACCAGCAAGAGCTGTGTGTTGGTTTCTTTTAAGGTTCTGATGCTGCTATGTAAAATGATTTGTGTACTACTACAGTGCAGTGTTTCATTATCTCTCTCTTCCATCCTCTTCTTCTCTTCCATCTCTCTGCTGTCTACGCTCGGTGCGGCTGTACACCCATTTATTCCATTCTGTAATGGCTTTTAGATGTGCATTCAAAACACAGCAGCACCGTCACGAAGATGCCAAACAAAGCACAATGGGCCCTGCTTGTTCCAAGTCCAAATGACACGATTACGCGGTGCAGCATCATGCCTCTGTGCGCTACAGTATCCGCTCCACAAACATGGCTGCATGTGTGTGAAACAACTAATCACTCCAGAATTACAAGAGATGACTCCTTACATCAAATGAAGTCAGTGGAGTAGCTAGTGGGCCGATCGGAGGAAAGAAACAGGGGAGATGAGGCGTGATATAAAAGTTATGGCCCATGCAGAAGAAGAAAGGAGGAGCTGACATTTTGACTAATATGCTGCTGTCTGTGGATATTGCTCGACTACACAAAAGAAGAAAAGAACCAGATATTCTCACATATGCTGAATTTGGTTTTCAATGCCACAAGCCCCCAGATTATTAAATAAAATGCGCTTTGGTTCAAATGGCAAACTCCACCTGTAATGAACAAGTAGCATTAGGAGAGTATACTGTGTATATAGTGCGAACAAGCAGCCAATGAAGGAATTGTGCTAATTCCTTCAGTTCTGTACGTGGAGGAGAAATAAAGTGTGTAAAACCGAAATAAAAGCCTTAACAGGTGATTCGCGCTCCTCGCCAGGAGAACAGGCGGACTGAAAGAATGAAGAGGTGTTTTAAAACCCCTATTATTCCTGACACAAGAGGTGCGTTTTTCTGCAGTCACAGCTGGAGTAATATTGTTAAGTGCTTCGGTGGCTGTTTTTCACAGAATAGGCTGAATCCATTAATTCATCCCTGTGATTATTGCATCTGATCACACCTCCATAGCTGAAAACAACTTGGAGGATTTGCAGTTTGACAACCACAGTTTTTACAGTTTATCACATTTAAACCTCGCAGCTGTTGTTTTAACGTTGCTTTAAATACAGTCTCGACAGAAAATGGTAATTTGATATTGGACGTATTAAACACCTCTAGTTCGAATAGTACTTCATTAAATTTTTATGTATTAAAATTTTTAAACAAAGGCTGCAAGCTGTTTTGGTGCAGTGATCAGCCAGCAGGGGGGGTGATGGACTGGTTCCACTCACATTTCCTCCTCTTTACTTGGACTCCCTCGGTCCCTCCCCCTCCTCCCTGGCTCCCTCTCCACTGCCCCCCCACCCCCCGAAACGCGAAAGGCCAACTGAGCTCTGGAGAATATTTATGAGCGAGGGAGAGCAATTGGTTTGAGATCATTCGACAAGGGAGAGAGGTAAGTTAGGAGGGCTGGGGGGAGAAGGAGTGAGAGCGGAGAGAAATTGTGAAACAGACATCGAGACCAGTGGCAGGCAGAGACAACGCTGGATTTTAATTTTTCCATTTAACCCGGTGGCTAATTAAAACAGATTTCTTAATGCTGTCTTTGTGTGAGTGGATGTGCACAAACAAGACTTTTACTGAGGCATAAAGAGTCATCAGCAAGAAGGAGCGTGTCGTTGATCAATACAAACACTTTGCCTGGATTTTTCTAGCTTTCAAAATTCACGAGCCTGTTTTTGTGGGGTGAAAAAAAAAGCAGCCCACTGCATTGCTACTGATCTCGTCAGTTCTCAGCTAACTGGCATCCTCAGCTGCTCAGTGATGGATGACAGGGTATTTAAAGTCTAAGCAAGCCTGGTTGTCAAAGCAAAGAAAAGCACACGACAAGGTCAGAATATTCCTGCATTTACTGATCTTTGCCCTTTACTTGGGTTTTATTAGATTTATGCTCACATTAGACAACTGAAAAGGACAGTGGAGCTTTAGGGGGAAGGGTTACAGACTTGTCACGCTTTCATTTCAGGATATTTACTGACAGAGGTCAAGCGAAGTCATGCTGTAGCTACCAGAATCCTCCAATGGCTCGGAAGCGTCTTTAAAACGGGAGGGGTCGGGCTGGATATGTGAGTAAATCTATGTATGCAGATGTTCGGTGCATTTGCATGCAATGAGCGGGAAGAGGAGAAGTGGGCATGGCGTATAGAGACATCCTGAGAGGCAGAAAGAAGACGCCAACAGAGAGCGAGCGGCGCAGGAACTGATGGATGTGGGGAAGCCAACAGCGTTACATTCTCTATCTTTGCCTGGCATTGTCGCCCCTGTCAGCTGCTAAATGCCAGTGTCAGTCAAAGCTATTCAGCTGGCACCAGCCCCAGCGTCGCATGGCAGTGGATGCTCCGACAACATCATTCTCATCACGGGGTATCAACACCCTCGTGCCTACGCTCAGTGAAGTGTCCTGTTGGGAGACATGTGCTTAATTTGTCTTGTATGAGGTTTGTTTTGTTTGATTGTGGATATTTTCAATCTCTTGAGGATTCTTTTCTCTAAATATTACCTCAAGAAAGTCCGACAAGACAATAAACATTTACAGGATACAGTATGTAAAAATTATATTTGTCTGAGACAAACAGACCAATGTTTCCCTAGAGTGAGTCACGCTGTTTTAAACAAGCACCTACAGTAAATCATGTTGCATAGATAGGATTGAAAAGCTTCAGAGATTATTCAAAGACAATAAAACTGAAAGGGAAAGACCAGCACAAACACACATAGACTGCAAATAAACAAAAAGCTGTGTGGTCATCACGACACAGGTTGTGTTTACAGTTTCCATCCTGCTTTCAATCAAATGCGCCGTTTGCCGTTTCCAACCATATGTGTGACTTTCAACTACTGTAATGAGGCAACTACCTAATGTTCTATGTGTTAAAATGCCTCTTTGATTCCATTTGTTGCATAAAACTGGATGAAAATGATGCATCCAAACAATACCCTGCTGCTTCTAAGCACACACACGCACACCCACCCACCGCACTTCACTCCGCACACTTCTGAAAGCTCCCCGTCTACCCACTGTCACACATCAACTGGCTCAGTCACATATCTGTTATATCCTGCTGCTTCGCCCGAACCCTCCTGCGGTATCGGCACTTAGAGTTTCCATTGATACGCAGCATTCCGTGGGTTTGTATCGCACCCAAACCATATGTCTTCTGCCCACAAAAAACAGACGCAGGCAGTCGCACGCAAAGAAGCTCAAATCTATACAGAATCCATGCAGAGCTTTCATTTGAATGCAAAACTCTACAAAGTAATCTACTCAGTGCTCGTCCTACAGCTTGCCACCCACTCAATCTCTGTTCTTTTTTTTCTAAAGACAAGTATTATCATCCTTTGCCTGTACTTTATGAAAAGCTCCTGCATTACGTTCCCAGTTTTAGCACAGCATCTTTGCATTAAGTCCGTTTTGGATGCGGATTCTGCTTCGGATGTCACAAACAGACGTGCACTCGTGCAACCCTGACTGCGTGTTCCAGCTCTCACCTGTATATCTTGTACTTGGTGGTGAAACCTTGTTGGTAGCGCTCAGTGAAATCTACAAACTCCTGCGAGTGGTGGAAAGGACCCTTGTCCGACAGGAGCCAGCCCAGGGGCCCAGTGGAGCCACTGAACCCAGCCCCGGCAGGTTCCGCAGCCCGAGCCCCAAATGACACCCAGCTCTGGAGCAGGCTTAGTGTTAAGCACTTCCATAGAAACATGAGGGCCGTCAGTCTAACGGAGATGCACGGGCCACTCATGCTGCTTCCCCCGGCCCCGGTGACTCCTCATTCTCCCTGTACTGTGAATGAGTCCTGCTGGAAGGAGGAAGAGAAGGAAGAGGAACAGAGTTAGAGGAGTGAACGCACAACAGAAAGGCTGTAATTTTGGTTTGGGCTAGAGGGGGATAAAGACGAACTGGTGGCAGGTTTGCTGGGTTTTGTGGGACAATGTTTTTAGAGGTTATAGCACCTGAATTTAATGAATCCAGTATTTAAAATCTCTCCAAATGTCCTGATTGAACTAGCTTTAAATTCTCTTTTGGCGTATTAGCTAAAACGTTTTCTTCTAACGCAGTGGTCCATACCTTATTCTCTAAGTACTGTGGTCCTTGACTGTTCGGAATCAGTCTCCGCACATTTCCCAGTTCGGAGCGTGAAGTTGGGTTCAGCGCGGCGCCGACACAGGGCAGCATTGGAAAAGGACTTTTTGCTGAGAAGGATTTTCCCCCACACACACAAACGAACGCACAGTTAGGGGCAGAAGATGGCACAGTCTCCTGTCTTCACGGCGAAGGAAATATTTCCAGCGGAGAGCCTCCCAAACGACCACTGGGTATTGTAGGTCCAAACCAAAGAAAAGAGTCGCAGTGGACACGATGCCTCGAGAGCGCACAGAGTCAGAGCTTCCAGAGAGATTAATTATTCAAGCACAGCAGAATGTTTTTGGGGTTCGTTGAAAGCGCAGAGACCCAGCGTCGGTCGCGGCTCTCACTCATTCCTGCCGATGAGTTGAGAGATGCGCTCGGGGCGCACGCAGGACGCGCGGAGAGCTGCTGATGCTGCTGACGCCGCCTCAGTCTCCCGGCGCACGAAACGTGTGAATGGCATTGGCGCTGCTCTCACTCTCCCTCCTGTACCATAACGCCGCAATTTAATTTATTCCAGTAGCGAGCGCACTCCCGGTTGGCTGGGGCGTAACTGGAGGAAGTGAGAGTAGGAGGTGTTCAGATGGGGGGCAGACTGGATGAGGCGATGGCCAGAGGATGCTGATGTGCTGGAGTCCTGATTTACTGAAGTCACCTGCCGTTGAGAATAAAGCAGATTAAAGGCACAGCAGAGAGAAAAGGGAAAGGCAGGATAAAAAGACGCCCGTGTGCAGTCGAATCCAATTTAATAAGTTCACTTCCGTCTCATTTTTTCACATCCCCTTTAAAACGGACTTCGACTAAAAGAACTATAACACGAGACAAAAATTTAACTTCTCCATCATCATAAAAACTACACCTTAAGCACCGACAAGTTCTGGCTTTAGGCACAAGACGCTGCAATGGGATTTGATGGAATTCATATCCTAGGACCCCATAGTGAACATACATAAAATATTCTGTTATAAACATTGTATGAAAATGAAAGTTTGAGTTATTTTACTAATTACCCTAGTAATGGTCTGAGATTATGACCATCATCATCATCGCGGTGATGATCATGAGGAGGAGGAGAGAACGTATTCGGCCCCCCCTGCAGTTCCTCTCGTTATCTCCGTCGCCCTCTGCCTCCCTCTCCTTTCTTCCTGCAGAATAATCATCACTTTCACCATCAGCAAACTTAATTAGATCTCCTCTATCCCCGCTCCATCTGAGCGTTTGCGCGTCGGACACCGAGCGTGGCTCACAGAGGCGCAGAGCAGCCGAATGGGGAGAGAGGGAGATGTGCTGCAGTTCAGCTTTTCTACACGTTCAAAAGGAGGTTTTATACGGGGATTGGATTAGAGAAATGAACACCACTGAGTCGGGGGATTCACTGGCTCCCAAACTCAAAGAGAAGCTCAAATCCCGTGGCACAGCGACTTGCAGAATTTGGAGTGAAAGAATGAGTTGATTTGTCACGGTTTCATCATCACGTCTTGGGACTGGGTGCCTTTTTCTTCTGACCCTGCCTTGGAGCCATGGTGACTTGTGAAGGACAACTACCTAACAAGGACAGACATTCTGTGCTCTGTGGTGTTGCTTCGGGATAAGTTTGTGTTTCCTTCACTTGCTTGTTTCTGTTGCATTGTAGCTGACCATTTAAAGTTTATATGCAAGCAGGTTTTTTTTTTTTAGGTTTTGAATAAAACATTACTTGTAGTGGAGATTGTGTCACAGCTCATTGCTCCCATGGATTCACTTTGCCTTTTAGACTGTTTTAAAACACTCCTTTCAGGTGTCAGAGCCCCAAAACTCAAATGAGCTGAGTGGAAGCAAGTCCTCACAGCTCATATGTATCACTGCCAATAAACCACCTATTAATTTACACTTGCTCGTGCCTGTAAGAGCAGATGGCCACGTTTAGACGTGCGGCGTCGCGTGCAAGGCTTTGTGCTTGTGCATCTCTTTTTTAAGCAAGGCTGCCGAACTGTTTGTCAATTTATGGGACTTATACGACCACATGTAAGCCAAGATGGAAAAAAAAAAACAATGGAAGAGAATGTCGCTGCAGAGGGCTCATTATAGCTCCACAATGATGCAGGGAATGTGCAGGTCACAGTGGCTGAGCAATGACCTATAACAAGGAGTCATCCTTCCACTCTTTCAGGATACAGCACCAGGAGATTGCACAAGCAGAGCCTTGGCAACTGCAGCCAGACAGTGAAATGCTAAGAAATATGACTGGATTTTGCAGTTGTGTAAAGTATAAAGATATTTGTTTATTGGAATCTATAACTATATCACTTAACCACTTACCGTGGTGGTTAAGAAAACCAGTTCCATTTAATGCAGGTAAAAGAAAAATGTTTGTAGAAAACGGGCTGCAGCTAATGAATACGCCGCAGTGGTAGAAACCGCAGGGGGTCTTCACAGCTCACCTTTTTATTTGATTGTTCATCCTTCACCTCAAGGCTGTACAGTTGCGTAATGATTTGCTCTGTCACGTCACAGCTAAAGGACAGAGGTTTGAACCAGGTTGCTGGCCATCTGCCTTTCTGTGAGGGGTTTGCGTGTTTCCCATATGTCTGCACTTAGGCTCTACACTGTCCATAATTGTGTTTTATTTGTATAGTCTCATATAGCTCATAATAAGCATATGAGCCAGCACAGGACCACAGTGAAGAAGAACCGAAGGAGACTCCATCTGCCTCGACCGGTTGGCGTGAGGGGGATGAGAAGAGAGAAGAGCAAAGCAGCAGAGACTGGTCCTGTAGCTTATCCGCTAACGAACATAAAGTAAGGTTAGGGTGTCTCCACACTGAATGTTTTGAATCTTCAGCAGACGTGTCTTTATCAACAGCAGGGGCGTTTCGGTGCAAACGTGTTCTCTCTAAGAACCTTGTCCACTCCAAAACAAACGCAATCTAATGATCATCACTCATTCGGGTACTTTTCTCTGGAAGTTGAGTCAGGGCAGCTGCACGTCGTTCCTGTGAGGTCAAAACGCTTCACTACTCATGTATATAGCGTCTTCAGTTGTCAGGGGACCTTAAATTCTTTCTTCGGACAGTTCCACTTCTCACCTGGCCTGAACAGGCTTGTTAAGTGGACGGTGGAAAGAGGGTGTGAGTCGACGTAATGGCCGTAACTCTTACAAGCCTTGCTACTCTCATTAAAGTGGGCTGGTAACTGTGGCCGTCCTGGTGGATGTGTGAAGTGGTCTTGAATTTCCAGGGGATGGATGAAAGGACAGTGTGATAAATTGGAGACAGATTGTCTCTAAGGCCTCCGTCTGTGGCTGGTGGGGCTGGTGGAGTTAAGCGTAGATGGGTTGTTTAAGTGAAAAGACAACATGTCTCCTGCATGTATTGACCCATCCCCCTCCATCTACCGACAGTTGGTATAATATGAGTCACTGTAGCACACGATTGCTCCAGGCATCAAATATTGATGTGCCTGACTTCATGTTGTAGTCGATTGACACCCCCTGCGTCTCATAAAGGGATGGTCATTACAGCTCGCAGACAACAAGCTCTAATCTGATGCTCCGGGGATAAGAATGGATTAAAATGTTTGGATATATCGGATAATGAGTTGCATTTCAGTATGAATAGTCGATAAAATTATAAAAAGGGATGAAGAGGATGCATTAGCATAAAGGTTAGCATTAGTATATCAAGAACACATCAGACTGAATAAAAATGGACACATCGGGCGAATCCTGCTTTATATTCAGCCCTAACCTCAGCAACCCAGCAGCCTAGCGCTGCATGAACGGCATCAGCAGGCCATCTTAGTAGGTCATCATTCCATCACAGATAAAGAGACGCTCACGTTCGCAGCTCAGGTTCCCCCCCCACAGTAAAACATCACGCACCTCCGAGAAGCGTTCACGCAAACTAGCGTTCTTTTAATTAGCCTTATCCGTCACGGTGCGCCACCGAGCCGCTGTGCTGTCCAGCAGTCATCGTGCAGAGTGAAATAATAACGTCCTACAAATGGTTCCGTGTCCACAAACAGCTGGTACACGGACCTCACAGCGAGGTCTCATCTCTGTGTGAGTGTGTGTAACCTCGGCGAGCGGCGGCGAGGACGGAGGCGGTCGCATTTACTCAGTGCCGAGACAGATAGTCATTAGGGGAGGTAAACATTCACTTAAGCCTGAGCGTGCTCACTGATGCCACTCAAGGGTCTTTGTGAGGAGTGATCAGGGAACAGAGCGAAGCTGAGGGTTTAATTATCCTAAAAGTCTGACAGCCTTTGTCAGCGCTCGGTCACAGCAGTGCTGCTTTTACGTGACTTAAAACTTCTCTTCATGAGCCGCACAGAACAGGGACAATGATCAAAACGCTTTGTTAGACGCTTCGTGATGTGAGATGCAATAAACACCGTGTGAGCTTGTTCTCATACGGCTGCGCATGTGCTGGAGAAATAACACTAAGCCGTGTTCTTGTTGCTTTTCAGTACATCCATTATAAAACGCTACCAGTAATGTATGTACGCCTCACAGTAGATCCTACAGTAGATATCTCAGCAGGGTCAGGCGCATGCATAATGCAGTGATTAACAGAACCAATAGCTTGACAAAATCTGCATTACTTATTGCTCATTTGGGTCATCACCCTCTGCATTAATCAACTTAAGAAAACGCTGAGTCTCTGGCTGCTCTGTCCTCATCATGCTCCTGTTCTTCCTGCTCTTTCTTCGGTGTAATAAAAGTCCTGTTTTCGAGGAAGTGCACGATTTACTGCAGGGTGCTGTGTTCTTCCCAGACTGTACTGTATCACGCACGCAGTCGCAGCCACAGGACTGAATGGGAGAGGGATCAGTGCTGCGAGGCTGTTCCAGGGCTTAACAGCAACTGCTGGAAATGTCTTTACGTATTTTCCTTTATTCCGACTCACAGCAATCTCTTTTCATAGATGGTTGAGAATGTGGTTCGCTAACATATTGCACATTTTAACCTTTCACAGGCTATTTAACCTTTGATGGATTATTTTTGATTTGTGTATTCTGCTCTCGTTTCGCAGCACTTCATTATTTGTAAGGTTGAATTTGTTTGAACAGAGCAAGTCTACAGCTTTGGAGGCTAAGTGAAGTCAATGTACAGTGTAAAACATATACAGTGCAGTAACTATAGAGTCTGTATATATATATTCAGCTGTGATTGTTCTGTGCGGGTTATTTATTTACTCGTTCCGCTGCTTTACAATCACCATTATGCATCCAAGCGAATGCAGCAAATATTAGAAGTGAGAGAGAATAATAAAACGTGTCAGCCGAGCCTCAGAGGGAGTGGCTCACACCTCCCCATATGCTCAGCCTCTCCCCGCCGTTGCCTCTCTTTTTGAGCGAATCCGACATCCAACGTGCGCCGTGACCCTGTGTGTGTTCACGCACGCGCACGCGTGTGTGTGCGTGATATGATAATGAGGCCGTGTGAAATTGTGAAGCATTCCCTGCTGTAGACTTTACACCTCATCTGGGAGTGGAGTTCATTTGCTGTGGCAAAATTGTTATTTGCAAATGTGGCCACTCCAGTTGAAAAACCATTAACTTCAGAGATTGAAATATATACTGTGTTGCATAGTAAAGAGTAAACATTATTGCATTTTTATTGAGTGAGGAAACACTGAGCTAACAAGCAGATGGCAAACTTCACCATGTCTGACTTTCTAAATGTTGTGCGATGTTCTAGCTTCTTGCCTATGAGTGTGTGTTTAATGGGGAGGTAGCTTCCACCTCCAGTGTGTTGTATGTACAACATTCAGGCGTTCAGTTCATACAGTAACAGCAAAAGCCGACGCTTGGTAAAATGTGATTCTGATGACTAACGCTGCGTTGCTGGGATGTCATGGAGGCAGATATTAATGATCCCTCATCTCCCTGATTAGCGCTGAACTCGCTTTCTTTAGCTTAGCAACCAATTTCATTTTTGACCCGTGGAGCTAAGTGTGGTTAAGGTTCCCATAAAGAACCGTGGTAAGAAAGCTTATCTGACCAAACAGATTGCTCGGCCGGCACTACTCATTGTACAAACCTCGATAGTGTTACGGTTCCTCCTTTTTCTCTTTTTACTGCTACAGAGTTATTCCTTGATGCTGGTCTGCATTTGCGGGGGCGGGGGTGGGGGGGGGGTGACCAAGGACGATTCATTCCCCCAGGAAAAAGAAAAGCAAACAATTCAGCAATGATAGAGAGACTTTTTTTTCCAGAATAAAACCCAGTGTTTGTAGGACATTGTCTCGGTTTATAGAGAACATAGGTCAGGGATAGAAGGTGCCCAGGCTCTGCCGGTGGCGGCTGGCTGCTGATAAATGACCTCGGCCAACAGCCTCTAGTCTCGTGCAGCGTCCAGCCGAAAAACCCAAAGAGCTCCAATCCTCAAAATGAGGCTTGGATTTCTTTTGCTCTCCCATTGGAAGAATAACTGTCATGCACATATGCAAATGTTCTCAGAGCTGTCAGTGCATCTGTTCTTTTTTATGTGCACTTCAGAAACTGTTTTTCTTCAAGCATCTTCATGAGGTAATGGTTCAGTTTTATCTTGACATGCCCATGAACCTCAAACCAAGATGGCGGCCGCAAACATGTCTGCTGAACTCTGCCACATGCATGTGACGCATGGACGCGCGCTTTGCGGAGCCATTAACCACGTCGTTCACCTTTACCGGCCTTAAGCAGTGGCTTAAATGAAAGTCGAGAGGCAGCGGTCTGCTCTCTAGACACAACACGTCGGTAAAGAGACAAACAGATGAGCATGAAACGGCTGTAAAGATAAAGGTGAGACACATCTGGCAGAGAGCAAGTGGAGGTGAACCAGGAGGAAGCTAATGAGGAACAGCTGAGCAGGAAAGCGTGGAGCCAGAGCTGGGGTGAGCGAAAGACGGCAAGACAGGAGAAGGGTGAGGGAACAACTGAGCCGTGACACCGACCGACCGGCAGCACCGCGATGGTTGGCAATTATTATGCTAATAATTCTACCAATACAGCAGGAGGCATCTTCGCCTTTATTGCAAAAAATAAATAAATGCCAGCAGAGCTCCTTTCATCTTAGTGTTTCATGTCTGACAACATATGTTGTATTTATAGCTCGGGATAATGGAGGAGAGTGATTAAAAAGGGCAGGGAGATGGCAGCCGCCGCCTTCTACGGCTGCATGACCATTAGAGCGCTGAGAGCCGGACGAAGCTACGAGATAATGAGGTAAATATTGGACTTTTGAGTCACTGGATTGTGCTGCACAAGATGTTTGCAGTCATTTTATGGTCATTGTTTGCTCAAATCCGATCTCGAATGACCTCATTATAGGTCAGCACTGTTTTGGGGAAGGAGCTGCACCAGCTAGTTCGTTATGTTTTAATGAAGATCTTCCGTTTGGGGGTAAACTGCTGTCTCTCCTCTCTTCTCATCTCTTTCTAATTCCATACTGTAGCTACCCCAGATAAATGTAATAATAATTTTGAAATCACTGAGATTATTACCTTAACAAATTGTGGGCTTTGCTCAGTCATTTGCTGCAGGCGATATCTGAGATGATATAGTGGATGTTGGAAATGTATCCGAATGTTAATAGAATAGAGACGTTGACTTACTCTGCTTCTCCTTCGCTGCTGAAAACACTGTGGTCTGTGTCCTGCTCTAACTCGTCTCAGGCAACGTTCTTCGTTTGCAGCTCTGCGTGTTTCCTTGTTTTTCTGTCGCGCACGTCAATTAAGACAAATGGAATCAAAGACAAATTCCCTTTTAGAGCGAAATTCATAAAGTGATTTCGACATGGCACAACATATTATCGTAATTCTAAAAGAGACCATATGTCCCCACAATATTGAAATTACCCAGCAGTGAGATTTTAAATAGCAGACAACAGACTGCAGTGAAATTTAATGGAATGGCTGCAGATGGATAAATGGTTGGAGCCAATGCAGCAGCGAGACGGACTGAACTGGTTAAATATAGTATATTCAGCCCATGCGTGGCAGTTTGTGTGACAGACTGCATGTGTGTGGGTTTGGCTGGGAGACACAGCCAGATGCTGTTTGGGGACATGCTCTCAGGAGAATAAAAGGCTTGGCTCTCTAAGACCTCATCAGCTGCCATCAACGCTGGGACAGTAAAGAGAAAACCAAATTGCATGCGACCACAAACACTTAGCGAATAATTGGAATGTTGTGATCTGAGGGTGTTGCTGGAAAATGACTGACGCGTAGGGCGACTGCAGGGACTTTGAGCTGTCACAAGTTCGGCCAGAGAGACAAGAAAAAAGAAAGAAACGCACAGGAATTAGTCAGGATGTGTCTGCTGCCGCGTTTCTGCAAAGAAAATGTTCGAGGGTCCTTTAAAGTATTTATCACTGGGAATCTCAGGGTGTGTAAAAGTGCAAACACTCAAAAAAAACGTTTCTAAATGTCTTTACTGTTGGCTGTTTGTGTGACGACGTTAAGTGACTGAAGGTCATATTTTCCTTTTTATTCTAAGCGGCATTGATATCCATGGAGCGCGGGTAAAAATGCACAAAGAGTCACTTTGAACATTTTGTTTTCTACCGCACTCACCTTCTGTGCATTAGACTTTATTTACTGCGATTCAATGGAAGGGTAAAAAGAAATGTTGAACGTGAAGATTAAAAGTGCCCATCTCCCTCTCCCTCTCCCTCTCTTTATTGCTTTTTCGCTTTGGCTTTCGTAGGAATGTCAGAGCTAGACTTGAAAATCCTGATGGTTTCATCTGAGCATAAAGTTTCCGGATGCGTGTTCTTACTTATTCTCTCCGAGGAAGAGGAATGTTTTGGCTATACTGCTGCCAAATAAAGCGATGGAGCAGCGCAGAATGCGGCGGCGCCACTAATCGCCTGTAAAGTAACTTTTACTTTTGTGCTTTTGATCGCTAGTGAACGCAGCAGTTGCAGTGCGACCAGCAGATGTTCTGACACCCTTCCAGCTTCTTCCCCTGCCTCAGTATTCTCACAAGGGTCCTCTCCTGGTTTTATTTTTAACTGGCATGAATAAATTAATTACTTGAGAAGGAGCAACAAATGAAGCTCCTCTGTGAAAATAATAGCATCGCACACCATACTGTGTCGGCCCAGTGCAGCATTTTCAGCATCACGCACACATACATACAAACACACACACAAAAACATGCACCTGCTCATAAATCTCCCTCCCAGAGGGACGGCTGTAGCTAATTGCGGTCATGTAACTTGTGTGTAGCTGCGTTGTTTAGCCTGAAAATGATCAGTGCTGCGTGCACAGCGATGTCACGGACATTGCTTGCAGATTTATATCCAAAGGCAGCGAGTACTTTCCAAACTTGCAGGCTTGTTTAAGGGTCAAGGCTTATGATACAGTGGAGAACATCACGGTGGTTAATAGTCTTCACTGCACAGGCTCGTTTAGGAAAGGTCTCCACCACTTTACCAACCTCATGTCCGCTATACAGTGGGTTGATGTTCCTCTCCACCCTCCCCATGTTATAGAACGTTCCCCAGGGGTCTGTACTAGGATCATTATATATATATATATATATATTTATTATGCATGTTTTATTGTAATACAAATAATTGCACCATTCTTATGCTAATGATGCCTTTATCAGCTGCAATTCCCCATTTGCAGCACAAACCTTTGAATCTTTGAGCTCTGCCTGCTTTTTCATCACGTTTTCCAAACCCCAACCCGATATTCTCACCCGCCCAAGATGCTGCAACTGACCTGATAATTTGTAGAAAGTAATATGATTAAAATGTTTTTGCCATATTTGAAATTCTGTGCTTCTACTTTTGCACCGTTACTGACTTATGATGATTTGCTATGTGCAGGCGCTTCTCTGCGCAGTAATGCTGGATATTCATCTGTTCTTTGTATGCTGCGTGACTATTGTTGTATGTGTGGAGACTTTCATATGAGATGACTTTGACTTATTATTCTCTCCTTAGGTTGTGTTATGTTTTATTCCGTCTTCGAGTATTTGTAGAAGTCAAAGCTAATATAACCATTTAAGTGCAGGTCTGGTACTACTGTGCGCTTTGCAGTTGAGGTTTTGTAAAAACTGACCCTTGCAAAAGATAAAGATGAGAAAGATGCATGAACAAAGTTGGGATTTGCATATTCAGGAGAAATAATGCTAATGTTTTATTTAAAAAAGTAGCACACCTTCAGATGAAGACCTTGAGCTAGATTATCTTAGTTTCATTTTCATTTGTCCTGGTGGGCTGGACATATATTTTGTCAAAGATTTAATTTCTGGGAATGTAGTTGCAATTAGGGCAATACAAGTACTTTTACAAACTCTATGATCGCTCTCTGACCTAAACCAAATGCTGCTGTCAGTGCATGAACACACACCTTAATAATAATAATAATAATAATAATAATATTCCTGTTTTTACCAAAGTGAAAAAACGTGAGACTGATCTTTATTATCTGCATGTGGGAGTAGAATAAGGTCAACGGAAACCTTGGACTTTTTCTTTAAACCTGAGCAGATCATGTGTGAGAGTAAAGCTAAACAATGTACAGTAAATGGTTGTTTAGACTGAATCTAGGTCAAGAAAGTACAACAGGAGAAATAAATCTTTAAAATATGCACCGACTTCCTCTTTCAGTGAAACAATTCTGCTCTTTTAAAAAGACATTTTAAACCCAACAAAACCATAACTGATTAAATAATGGAGCAATGAAAAGAAAATCAAGATGAGAAAGTACATGTGCTGTGAGATGTCGTGTCATCCAGAAGGAATCACCAGAAGCTCGCTGGAAATTTCAATATGATGAAATATAAACTCTTTTTTCGTTTTGTGCTACTTCTGAGAGGATATGAAAACTGACGATTGGTCCTCGGTTATTGCTTATGATTCAATGCAGGGTTATTTTTTCCTGTCAGCAGTAACTCTCCCATCTTTTGCCTAAACACTTTTAAAGCAGATTTGATTGAAAGTGTGTTATATTATTAAGCAGCGCTTTATGAATTCATCCTCTACCACTTGCAGACGCTCAGTCACCCTTGACATAAAAATCTTCTAAGACACAGTCCATTCGCTGAAGGATTGTTCAGTAAATTAAGCAAATCCCCCACTGCAGAAGTGTCAGGTAATGATTTCCCTAATTATGCTTTAATTCAATTTTGCACTGAATTGACACCCTTCAGTGCATCTCTGACTCTGAGGCTATCAGCGTTACTCTGCCCTCCCTGCAGAGGCAGGAAACAGCTCTGCACTCGTGTCTTCCCTTCATGCTCGGTTTGTGGCTGCCGCAGTCTGAAGCGGACTCTCCAAGTCTCTAACGGACCTAAAGGACAAGCTCAGAGCGGCAACATAAACTGGGTCCCATCGGAATTTGTCTCTGTCCAACCATAACAATAGCAACTTTATTAATTGTGCCGTGCTCATGTTTTTGGGTCACTTAGTAGTTCATCACAGGTTTCCTTGAATTTCCTCCAAGCATTCGAGCTGTTGTCACGTCGAACACCTCGTGTTTATGTTGCATTGTGGGCCAGTAGAATCACTATTACACACATAAAAACCATCCACTCCCTCAGTGCTGAACAAACCTAGATCAGTTACCTCCAAGACATGTTGGTGCCCAACAAGAACAACAAACATTATTGTAATTGCACAGGAATGGACTCATTGTTTGCTTCATGTCAGTTGCTTCGGTAGGAGCTAATTTTAACCTCCTCCCCCCCAAATGCTCCCTGCACCAAGCTAGTGGACGAGTCTATCGACTGAGCACAGACAGCCAAGGTGAAATCAATCCAGCAGCCAGAAATGCTGGAAAGATAGCAAATAAAACTCACAGAAACTCAATGCGATGGCGCTTTAATGGACACATTACGTTTAATGTAATTAATACATTCCAACGTTTTCTACTGAAAACACACACAAACTGTTTTTTTTAGCAAATGCAGTTTGTTTTGTAAAAATATTCCCATTTGCTTTTGAACACAGCACAGTCTTTGGGATTGATGTACATGCAATTAAACACTTTTTTTATTAAGGCAATTAAAACTTGCAGATTAGGTAACAGTGAGTTTATCACAGTTTCAAAAGTTAAAGCATGAATTTTATTTTAAACATTTAAAACTAATTCTGTTGCATTTAATAAAATGAAAGCATCTCATATTTATGTTCTCTGCAGTCGTATTAAAATAAAAAATAAAAAAACAACCAACAAATTCAATCTCATGAAACCTTGGTTTATTTTTTTTTCCTCGCTTCCCACCTTCACTGAGACTCAGCCAGACTCTGCAGAGCCATCCGCTCGTCACTCGAACAAATCTCATAAAAAGGGCTACAGAGGACCTGGTGTGAGACACTGCAGGCACTGTGGGCTCGGTGTGACGCTGCCTGATATGAACCATAATAAAATCAAATGCAGCTTAATGTTGCATGTACAACACATTCACAAGGAAGAGGGGGAAGCCGACATCTACTATATGGGCCTGTAAGTAGCGTGTTTTGTATGCATGCGCATTTTTTTGCAAAAGAAAATATGTTTTTGTCACCCACGCTATTGTTGAGTAAATTAGCATAGTGTCCAGTGGATTCTCTAAGAGGGAGGCAGAGGAAACAAACAAAACACTGGAAACGCAGAGAAACAGGCGGAACAGGTGCAAATTTTGCACACAAAGAGGCCAAACAGAAAAAGCCAGAGTCAAGCACTTGAAGGCATTCGTGAGAGAGGAGAAATATTTAGAAGGCTAAAAACTGTGGTGCCACTTAATCCACATCCATCACAGTGGAGACTGCTGTGTTTGTCCAAAGGAGGGAGCTGGGCGGGTGTGAGCAGACTGCAAAGTTAGCCGGCTAGGTGGCTGGCCAGGACACAAAAACCTTGTGGATGTTGCACACACACGCGCAGCAGTCCAGCGAATGAGACTTTGCAATATGGTGGATGAAACCGGCGGCCAGAAACAGAAAAGAACATTATGAAGAGCAGCGTTATAGGATGGTAGCTTAAATATTAGTCACAGTGCAGGCTGTCCACCAAAAATAATATTTCACGTCTGTCAAGGCAGCTGTGTTTGAAATAAACTGCTGGTCATGGCTGGGATTTGCTGGACTGTTATCACGGAAGCGCCGCGCAGATACTTGCCACCGTTCAAGCATCATATTGGTGACGTGTAAGATCTCTTCACATTAGGGTTGTGTTTTAATTCTAGACGAAAGCTGCAGCTTCACTTTCCAGAAGGTCTGTGAAATGTCAGTGCCTTCACTGCTGAATGTCTGAGCTCACGCTGGTGCCATTATAAGACCATTTGTTAGGCCAGAGCAGCCCAGCGACTATAAAGGTTTCTGCTTCCCTGGTCTCTTCCAAAGTTTCTCTGCTAACATACATTACAAAGCCCAAAGGTTTCCAACCTGCAGGGCGGGACTCCCACGTTGGTCCCAACCAGAAGGAAGAGAGGCCGCACACTACATGGTGTTATGGAGTGTGTGGCATCCACACCAGAGAATGGTCATATGTGTGCGTTCAGTGGTCACCAATCTTTCTTGGACTGAAGACTTTCATTTGTATCATATTACTTTTACTCATAGTCACAAATAAAATTACTCCATTTCATGGATTATTTCCACAATTGTAAAAGGAAGTGCTTCCATCAAATTCATCCCATCACTTCAGTCCTTGTTTCTAGTTTGAATCATTTTTAATCCAGCTTTGCCTGCATGGAGACGCTTCCATCTGACGTTAATGACATCACCTTTAAGTGTTATTTCGCTAAAAACCAAGAGGGAGCCAATCTCAATGTCACTGAGACTTCTAAAATTCCTACAGAAGGACTGGAGACAATATCCCTCCTTGACATTCAGTGAATAATACTCTCGCTGAACAGGCCTCCCTCCAAGGTAACAAAATGCCACGCATGTCAAATTGGTAAGGAAACGACTGTCCGGCAGAGCACAGCAGGCCAACAGCCCACGCCTCCACGAGGTTTCCCTCAGCGCCTCCCGTCAGAAGATGCCACCCTGCCTGGCTCAAGAGGCGTGAGCCAACACTTCTGTCACCCGCGACAGCTCCAGCAGAGAGTGGAGGAGCGATGGACTCGGCCAGTTAGCATCACGTTCGAGTCGGGCATCTTACCGTCGCCACCACATGCCCTCATAGGTGAGTCTGTGTGGTTTTAGTCCTGCGAAACAGTTGTGGTACAAACACCCCAGAGTCAGCGATTTGTTCATGGTGTGAGACTTAAGTGTGTCGAGTTCCATCAGGCAGTTTCGACTCTCCAACGCTTCGCCTCACTTACATTCACACGTAAAAGTATCAAACCTTAGAGACACGCGGGGAGAAGAGAGTCCTTTCCTGTGACAATAAATAAATAGCTTCCTGTTCTTGTCACCTTGATATGTGTTTTGTCCAGGTACATTTTGCTATTAGTTTCAACGTAGCACATCGGAGAAACAACCACTGAGAAGGGAATTACGATCTCAAGGGAACGAGTCCTTTGTCTTTCTCAATTTCTCAGCCTTATATAATGCATTTCTGCAACTTTATTATTTGTTGTGCTGCAAAGTGCTTCTGTTCGTTGGCTTGCTGCTTCTGCAAATTATCAAATAAGTACAACACAATGCCCCCAGGATAAAAAGAGGCTGTGTTTGCTTTCCAAATAGACCTCACTTATTAGTTATTCTCTTATGTTTTGTTCTGTGCTGTTGTTGCTTGATACCGATGGTGTGGTGGTACATAAGCAGGGGTAAATTATCATCATCACAGGACAGAAATACCACAAGTAAGCAAACATTAGTTTAGTTTTGTTCCCATGAATCATTTCCATTAAAGACCCAGATCCCATTTAACCTTAGCAATGTGGCATCTGCAGGCGATTTTATTGCTGCACATGTTTGTTGGAAGCCCAAAGTCTCTAAGACCAACAGCCTCTGCAGGTCCTGGAAGCACAAGGAAGCACGCGCAGCAGAAAATAACAGGTGTGCTCGCTAATTACTCTGGTAGATCAATTAGACTGGTGACGTCGCAGATCTTCACAGCTTCACGGCTCAAACACGGAGCCGCTGCTTTCAAGGTCCTCCAGACAAGTGTGCAGCTGCTTTTCAGGGGAGGATCAGATCTAAGAAAAGTTAATTTTAGCAGTAATATGTGCCAGTGATTACTTTGATCAGGTATTGCAGTATTGTGTGTGTGATTTTCTTGATGCTGGGCGCTTCGTCTGTTTGTTAACTGTGCCTTAAAGGCCACAGAGACATGAACTGAAAGCTAAAATCACATCAACACCAGCGTTTACACTCCAGGGGGTCAGTAGCGAACTCACTCCACCCACCAGGCTGAAGGACAGAAGCCCAAACAGGGCTCCTTGGTCTTGGCTGCAGTGTGTTGTTTTTATGAAGCGCATGCAGACTTTTCACATGAAATGCAGCTGGATAAAGCAGTAATCGTCTTATTATATTGTTGTAAATTGAACAATGATGGTTTTTTTTCCCCCTGCTTCTCTTATTTTGTCCTGTGCCGTCACAGAACATATTTCATTGGGCTTCCAGTGTTTTCCATCGCTGTTCCTCCTCA
Source organism: Macropodus opercularis (assembly GCA_030770545.1). Taxonomy (NCBI): domain Eukaryota; kingdom Metazoa; phylum Chordata; class Actinopteri; order Anabantiformes; family Osphronemidae; genus Macropodus; species Macropodus opercularis. The sequence goes on from CM061092.1 coordinate 9,231,482, forward strand.
TATTAAATGAATTCAAAATGCCGTGACTTCTGCCGCAGTCATTGCTTTGTAAACTTTGGATTTCCAAAGCAAAGAAAACATCTCTCAGCAACATTCTTACCTCTTGTGTTCTCTTTTATATTTTTCATTTTTCCAAGCAGCAGTCTTAGATTCATGCCCTTGTGGAAACCAAAGTATTGCCTCTTCTCACGCTTACTGTTTTCCCCGTGTGTTTGTAAGTGGTAGTTTCATCGTTTGAAGGCGCATGAATTCAATGAGATTGACTTGAGGAACTTACAGTTCACTTTAAGACAGAAAACCATTTGAAGAAGAAATGAAAATCATGCTTCACACAATGCACAGGCTGCTGTGAATATTGAAGAATTTCATGCTCAGGCACGTCTGCAGCAAACCTGTCAAAGGAGAAGGAAGAGCCTTGACACACAGGTGAGGAAGTATCAGATGGATATAAAAATAATAACAATAATAACAATAAGACATGTATTTTGCCTGGAGTTTTTCCAAAACAAATGCTGTGAAGTGCGTCAGAGAATAACAAAAAAAAAACACACAGTCAAAATACAAATGAGTAGTTATAATATTGAATAAAATAAAGGTTGATTCATGGTAACTGGACTCTTTCCCTTTAGAAATGTGTTTGTGTCTGTACATGGAAATGCTAAACGGCTGTACCACATTAATCCCTATGGATTCTGTGTATGTGGTTGGATGTTGATTCCACGTTGCACGATCGCTTCAAGTCAAGTGGTCGGTGCCTCGTACATCTGCTTTAGTGGAGTTCAGGGGAGATGTTTGAATGATTCACCAGCCCCGCCCCTCGCAATCTCAGTCAAATCCATCCCATGCTCTCTGCGAGCTCACTAACAGACAGACAGACAGATCCTTTCATCCCTGAAGAGGCGCCCCCTGCGCCTCCGTGGAACAACGTGACAGACAAAAGCTTGGGGGATGCCTGTGGCCAGCCCCCGGCCTCATCTCCTGCCCATAATCTCGCCTGCCTCTGCCATTGTGGATTACTTCCATGGATAACAGCGGTGCCTGGCTGTGCTGGTGAGCTGCTGGCAGGGATGGTAGCAGCATATGTAATGACACCGTGTGTTGTAGCGACAGACCGAGATAAACATTGTTTTCTTGCAAACGTGCCTGCACATCGGCCTCAGTTGTTCCGTCCTGGCTGAAGACGAGAGTGAAAGGTTATCATGTTCCTTCACGGATGGAGACTCAGTCCACTGCATGTAGATATAATCCCCACATCCAAACAGGAAGCCATTACTGGAGATGAAAGGATTTTGGACGGGAGAATTTAAAGGTGCTATTATTGCCACCATATGCTCACAAATTCACAAAAACGTACGTTGACGGGATCTGTGTTGTCCTTTTTACAGCAGACATACTGATATATTTAGTTTTTTTGTTTTGTTTGATTATTTTTTATTTATTTGTCTAAATCTTCATAAGTCTGAACATCATTCTTGTTTTACTTCTGTTTTTCTCCTCATGCTACGTCTCCTCAGCCTTTCCTCTCTAGTCTCCTCTCCTTTCTTTCGTGGTCATGCTTTCCAGTCTTTCAGTTGTCTCCTTTATCCTATTTACCTTCTCATCTCCTTTATGCTTTGTCTTTGTGCCTTTCTTCAGCTCCTATTTTTCGGCCAGTGTTCCCTACGCTGAACATCGTGATTTTCCTTTTTCTCTATCTTTTGTGTTCTTCTTCTTCTTCTTTTGTTCATAACTGTTTGTGGTAAGAGCGTTTGCTGAATTGCCTGCACCTTGTCAAGGTCGCTAACATGGCAGCAGCTTAACAAACAAGTCAAACCCACAAGTCAGTTAAGTTCAGTCCATGCACAAACAGTTTAGCATGAATATGACTTTGTTGCATCTCAGCCTTACAAATCAAAGCTTCCATTAATTCACATCGTTCCTGTGACAGTCACATTTGTCCTGTCACTGCTGACAATGAGAACAACAGAAAGTTCTACACACAGGCCTCATTCTGATCTAGGAAAAAAATCATTTCAAGTATAAATAAAACTTCCCGCACAATTACAGTTTTGCAACGAAGGTATAATTGTATAAACAGAAGTCAGACGGAGGAGGTTGTGATGGATGGTAGAGTCCTGGACTGACACACGCAAAAGAGAAAGACGTTAAATGTTAATTATGAACAAAAGGTTGTTACAGATGTTGAATAAGAGAAACTGTTGGATCCCCACAGAACCGTACGTGTGACTGCTGCTTACTTCAGCTGCTATCAGATATTAAGACGAACACATGAATGACTTTTGGCTGCTGACCTATAATGTGCAGTAGTATTCAGCATCCCGTCTCTTCTGTTCATCATCCCATTCATCCACAATTACAGTAGATGTAATTAAGACAAATGTTCAGCAGCTGCTGAATATGTAAACAGCATTGAAGCGCCAGTCACGTTTACAAAGCAGAAGCAGAGACACTGACACGAAGTGGAACTTACTGTACTGTAATAGAGGCTCACTGATTAAATCACCGCTTCCTGCAGTTGGCTCGCTCATTTATTTTTAGAGGTCCCTACAGTGTTGAACACGCTGAAGCAATAATTCTGGCCGAGCCTGTGCTTTATCCATCAGGGCGCTGAAAAGCCGTAGTACACATTCCAGTTTTTCATACATGTGTTTGTGCTTGAAAATTAATAATCCACAAAGTTGATATGTTTCTGTGCTGTTTGTTCACTGTGCCTCTCGGTGAGATGATACATTGTGCTGATGCATTGATGTGCGATTCATCCACTGGTGTCGTCCACACAAGGTTGATTTAGTCAGACGTTACGGGTCACGGGGGGAAATACATACTTGATTAAGGGTTTGGAAAGATGGCGTATGACAAAACACCTGCACAATAAGGCTGACAAACAGCTTCCTGCACCCTGTGTGTTATTAACGAACAGCTAACAAGACCAATGCACAGCACAGCGAGAATGTACACCCTAATAACCCGGACTTTCCCGTCTGCTTCCTCGTCCTCTAAATCTTCCTGGCGTTCCTCATTCACCTGGTAGTTTATTGACAGTAGAAAATATTCATTCTGCAGGCTGTTAGCCGGGGCTGGCCGCGGTAATGCACCATGCCTTATTGTGAAAAACATCCTTTAGCAACACCAATCCTTCAGTAAGAATGATCTCTGAGACGCTTCACAAAAGAGACAGCGGTGTTATGCAGAGGGCCACCGAGAAATATGGAATATGCTAGGAGACGAATCCTTCTTTGAGAAAATAAATACGGCAGCAACGTGTGGCAGTAACTTCCAGTGATAAAACATGTCTCATTCTTTGGTTGCGCGTGTAACCGCTTACTTATTGCTTAATGCAGAACGAAACGCCTTCTGAAGAACACCATAAGCCGTGTGATGCGCAATAATGAAATTATTTCAGACACAACCTGTCAGGATTTGTTGAAATCTTTCACTGCCTGTTGTGTGGGATGAATTTAAGTTCAGGTGCTGCACATGCTATTTGAATAAATGAATGAGAACCTAGTCACGATTGGTAAACCTGTAAACAGCCACTAAGCTGCTGTCGTACAGTATCCGTGTGGAGGCGCAAAATTTATTTTTATGGTGACACAAGTTGGTGATGATGAACAGATACAGTATCTTGTCCATGATCACTGTTTTTATTGGTTAATAAATCGCTAATTAATTAAAGCTACACACTTTCTGACAGGATCTGCTCATATTGCAAAGAGAAAAGGTGCCATGTGCTGTATGTCCTACGTGAACCGACTGTGTTACAGTAGCTACACCACAATGACGCAACACCAAAGCAAAAAAGTTGGATATGATTCTAGTCTCCGTCCACCAGGAACAACGGAGGCAGATCCCTTTTAATCCAACGCCGTCACTCCCCGAGTTGAACTAGGTTAAACCAGGGTCAGTGATTCACCATCGTTCATTATTACTGAACTCTTATGATTAAAAAGTTCAAACAATAGAGCCTCTAGAGGGTCTGAGACGTCCCTGGTTAGGTTTTTTTCACAGCTGCAGTCTAATCTGAGTTAAATTTAACTTTGGTCCAAAATAAACCTGAGCAGTGTTCAAGACTCACGGTGCTGCAGTGAGCGGGGTACTATCACTCTCCGTGGGAAAGCAGCAGCTCATGCTTCTGTCGGCCTGAGGCTCGAGTGAATCTGAGTCCGAGGCTGAGGAGGGAAAGTGGGCAGGTCACAGTGACACTAAGTACACATGCTACTGTAGCACTATTAACAGTTGCCAGACTAACAGGAGTCAGACGTGTGTGTGTGCGGTGCTGCTGGACTGCAGCGCGGTTAAATGCGCTCGGCTCTAACCTGCGAAAATCATTGTCCGTCCTCTAATATCAGCATTTTCTCAGCATCAGGAGGGAGCTATAATGTCCCCAGCTGTGAGAAGCTCCTCAGATGTGCATTGGAACCAAATGTAGCAAGGATGTATTATACCTGTTAAGCATGCAGCGTAAAGGGAGTGCAGCGCTTTCACCCTGAGTAGAATGAGGCCCTAATGTGCAACACTGACACACATCCGGTGGTTCTCTCAGCCGCAGGGAGCCAACGGGACCCTAACAACATTGTGCTTTAATAACAAGGCTTATTCCCACTTGATTTTGAATCTTTTCAAACAAAGTGGTTTTGTTCATCTAACACATCTGAGCGGGCAGGAGTCTAACTCCACGTTTCAAAATTCATTCCACCCTGGTCATTAGCTTGTGTCCAGAAAGGTTGCAGGAGTTTGTTTTGTAATCGCCCAGATCCAAAGTGCACACGCTCTTAGGGACACGTCTTAATATCAAGCCAATTTAGAAATGATGAACCTGCAGGGGAAGTAAACAATTTAGTGTCTTTTATCGACTGGGCAAAAATTGCTTATTGAGCAAGAAGGAAGGTAACTTGGGTAAACTCCATGTAAAAAATGTTAGGGCATTTTCTCCATTTATCGCTTTCACCAATCCCTCTTCCTCAAATCCTCTTTGCCTGATATGACCTAGAATAAATTTGGCTGGTTATTAAAAAGTTAATCTGCACTGTAGCGTTTTACTTTTTGTCCTTACAATCAATCAGCAGTGATCATGGCAACAAGGAGGACGGCTTACGTCTCTGTCCGACACGACTGCAGACAGACCTCAGGGTCTCTTGTCTCAGCAGTGAGCGGTAGAGCTGTGATGGGAGAGAATGACCTTTTAATCTTTTGTGGTGTGACACTGGCTGGCAGCAACAAACCCCTTTCACACCATCCAACAGAACAGGCAGCAGATGATCTTATCGTTTGAAAACGTCGGCTTTGCTTCAGGAGCTGTGAATTCATACGCTCCCCATTCTGTGCCGGTGAGATGCAGATGCTTTTGTGGCTTTGTCAACAAGTATGATGGATAAGGAATTTAAAATCAGCACACATCTTAAATGCATTTTATCTCCAGATTTCTGGTGAGCTATTGAAGTTCGGGCTGGTAATCAATCAAAGAGACAACAGTCATTACTGCAATCACGCTGCTATTGGTTTCCTTTTTGAAAAATGTAGAAAACAACCTGCTGTGGGCCTTAAACTTTATCAAAGTATCATAACTAGGGCAGTTTTCAGAAGTGAATTTAGCCATCTGGACTGTCTGGGTACATTTGAAAGTGGAGAATTTTCTGTTTTTATTTTATTCTTATTTTTTCATAAGCATTTATTAAAGCAAAAACTATATATCACAATAAAGAAAAAAAAAACGTTTTTACGTAACTTCAGGTGCACAAATATACACACATGCAGTTTTAACATGCAAATGAAGGGAAGGAAATGGTCATGGTTATGCCTGCAATGCATCATTTCATTTATGATTCAAATTTCCAACAAAAGTGTTCAGTAAGACCCAAATGTATCCTGTAAATGTAACGCTGAGAGCATTTCGATGTCACGAGCCATGTCTCACAATGAACATCATCCTAAACACCTGTGCATCAGTACAGTCTGTCAGCAGGTACTGTTGTAAAGAGGAGAGCAACGCTAGAGGCTGATCAAGCAGACAGACTCTCTGTGAGAGATAAAAGACTCTAAGCTAACATTAAATAAACACTAAACTACCTGCAAAAAATCGTAGACCTGCAGCTTTAACTGTTCGCCCGCAATCAAAAAAAGCAAAAGGAGGCTGAAGCAATTGATTTGGTAATGAGGCAAAATTATACTTTGGTCATTTGTGTCCTGCGAGTCAATCGCGCACAGAACTGCTCATCTGAAAACAGGTGCGCGCGTCAGTGCAGAACCCAAACTCACCTTCTACCAAATTAAAGCTGTGCACTCAAAAACCTTTTTCAGATGTCTGAAACAATATCCCATCATGCATAAACAGACTCTGCACACAGGCAACGTAATTGTGCCCCATGCATTCAACAGTATGCAAATCACCTTCACATTTAATTTTATTACTTGGTATATACACGTATATGCAACAACGTCCAGCTCCCAACTTCTTTGCATGTTTTTAGTACATCCTCAAACCCAGTGGTGCTTGTGAATCATCATGAAAAGCAGGTGATGACATTTCGGGCGTCTGGATGTGAAACGCGGTGAATCTATCGAGCCATAAAAGGACTAGAGTTATGTTCACACTGTCAAAGACCTGTTCGGATTCCTGCTGAATTAGCTCATAACTGCATGGATAAAGCTCTACGTGTGGCACTAACAGGACTTGTCATCCAGGTTACACTATCTCTGTGCCGCCTAACGATGTGGGAGCATCGCAGGCTGTGCCGGCGCTTTGTACTTCTCCCCAAAAGAAAGCCGGAAAGTAATAAATTACCCAGACGAGGTTTGGGTTCAAGTCAAGAGGCGCCGCCGTGGAAGAAACAGATTGCAGATTGTTTTGTGTGCTAAGAGCGAATGAGAGAGGTTGAATGTGGCGTAAAGATTAATGCATCTGCCCGCTTTACAAAATGCCCATGAATCTGCATTTTGAATGTAGGCAGCAGCATAAATGCGAGATGCATTTATTTAAGACGTTAGGATTAGGCAGCCACTGCATATTTTGTCAGTAGCTAGAAATATTACTCGGTACGGGATATCCAGGGCAAGTTCTTTGACACTCATTCAGATGTAGCACACGCAGGCAGCTGTTTATGATTAATGTCATTACCAAGCGCACTGGTGGAAGGAAGCATCTCGTGGCTCCAAGCAGCAGCAGCGAAACAGAACTGCCATTTACAGAAGGGTTTAGTAAACAGATAACCAAAGAGAAGAAGCGTTGTAAAAATAAATGTTGTATGATATGCTTTTATATTAAAAAAAATAAAAATAACGTAAAGACAAAACGCTTGATTGTGAAGTGGAATGAAACCCGCGAGTGAAGAAAATGTCAGAACGCCAACGCTGAATATTAATAACAAATCAATATTAATCCATCAATGAGGGTATTTCTGGTCTAACGAAAGATAATGAAATCCAAAAGACCTTTATAGCAAAAATAGCAACTCACTGAGCGATAGAGTCTTTGCTGCTTTATCCTTCATTCCAGTCTCTATGCACCAGCATTGCATTGATATCCTCACTTCTTTTTATTTCTTTTTTTTTTTACTTGGAAATCAGTCGGTTGCCCTCAAGTGATTGTTTTAGGTAAGACCTTAGGTGAAAAATGTTATCTGCACCTATAGGGACCCTCTCATCACGCAGTTATGAGACTGTATAGTTTCTGAGGAGCGAAGGGGTTTTGCATACGGATCTGAAACCTGAGAATATAATGATTGTGAGCCATTCACAGAAGCCATTGAAGGTAAAAGTAATTGACTTTGGCTTATCCTGCGCAGTCTCTGAAGCAGAGGGCTTCACACATTCAGATACATGGAATAATGCTGCAAGCCACGTTTTTAGTAGAGTCAGGACAGGACTGATGGATCTAGCAATAAAGACTCCTAATGTAGAATCCCAATACACTGAGACAGGACAAAGTCAAGCTGTCAGAAACCCACCCACACGTAGGGACAACAACAAAAACTGCACCTGGTCGACTGGTGGAACCGGTGGAAATCTGGATTAGTTTTCACTTAAACAGTTGTGATAGTTGTTGCTTAGCGCTAGAAGTACTTTAAGCATATTTCCTTGTGCCTACGGGTTGCCAGGACACCTTTTTCACACTTTCCCCATTATGGAGGGCTCACAGTTACATATAGAGATCATATATTCCAGTTAAGTAGCCTGCAGGAATGATTGATACGTCGTTGGGCATCCAATATTACTTATCATCAAAGCAGAGACCTGAGTTCACCTCAGGTCTGTGTTTGCGGTGCTGAAGCTCTCAAATGAAATGTGGGCCTAATTACATTTTATCTGATGCCCTGCAGCAGGCCCTGCCCTCTGAGAAATTAATATCTGAGTGTCCACTGCACCGATCCTCAGATACATTTCTTTTCAAATGCATCAACGGCGATTCGTCTTGTTAATGTGCAACGTGGGAATGAAAGTGTATGTATGTTTCCGAGGTGTTGGTCATGGCCCACGGGCTCACTCGCACGTGTCTGCATTTCAAAAGGCAACAGAGACGCAGAAGAAAACACGCTTCCTGACTTAGCTGATGAGCTGCTTAATGTTTCACTTTTCCCAAATGGTTTTTTTTTTTTTAAACCTTTGCTGCGGTTGTGTGCTGTGATTACAGCTTTCAGAGAACAAGCCGTCCGAGTGTTTGAAGTCACCCGATATTTACTTGTTTCCTGTTGAGAGAAGCTGATTTGTGGTTTGTCGCTGCGGCCAGATTCCTGAAATGAGGAGTGCCACGCTGAGCTTTGTTGGTTCCCTGCTGTGGCCGCGTTGCATACGTACTGTATGCGCCTCGCTATGCTGGACCACGCGTCTACAGCAGCTACAGCAACTCCATTTGGCAGTGGGATCGTTGTCCTCAGCGGTGAGTCACACACTTGTCAGTGTCGACCTTGGGTCACGTCCAGAGAGACGAGTATCTGCATAATGAGCATTATATCCAAACGTGAAGCTGCTTATGCACCGTAGGTGTGCTGAAGGAGCAGCTGTGCTAGTAGAGAATGTAGTACATGCATGTTTGTAAGTGTGCGTATGTGTGATGCGTGTACTCTGCAGTGTTTCAAATCATCTGCTCAGTATCAGAAAGAAAAACATTCTGACGGTAACATTTACAAAAAAAGCTTTTAGCAAACATCAAGATGTAATATTTCATAACGAAACAGAAGCCAATGAATTCTGCTCCTTTGTAATATAGGTCAGGTTGGACAAAGCTCAATAAAATATTACTTTATTTTATTATATATTATTTCAATACTCTTCAGGTAGGGTTTAATCTTTCAGAGGCAGAAAATGTATTTTTAAGGATTAATAGTTTACACTCACATGCTTCGTGTGAGCACATTTGTCCAACTTTGCATCACTGTTACATGAGCAGCAGCAAAAAAGTAAAATCAAAAAGTCCTTGTGTGAGTATGACCTGTAATACGCAGCGCAGCTTCTGGCCGTCCCCCCGGTAACTCGTCAGAAACGGGTAGAAAGATTAAACCTGCCAGGTTGTGCGCTGGGCAGCAGTATTTACAACATGACTAAGACTAAAACAGGACAGTCACGTAGCCAAAGGAGAGCGAGCGACCACAGCCAAAGATGTGAAATGTCGCTAATATGCTGAGTAAGTGAAGTTAAACTTGGAGAAAGCTGCTTTGGGAAATGTGGTCAAAGATGTTTGTTCTAAGACTTCCATAAATAAAAACACACTTAATAATTGCATTTACATTGCTAGTACTAAGACAAAACTCTAGAATGAAGAGCTTTCTGCTTGATAAAAGAAAAAAAAAACAAACAAGCAAAACAACAAAACCCGCGAGTGTGAGCCAAACAGTTTGTGGCCATGTTTACATGGTGGTGAAGGACAGCAACATTGTAGTAGAATTACCAGGATTAAAGAAATAACCTGCTCAATCGTTGGGCCAACGCTTAATCCGCTCAAGTAAATACCTGACACTCAGTTTCCAGCAAGGCCGCGCGGAGCTGTTGTGACGGCTGTCGTCAGCTCTGGGGGTTAAGTCCATCTGCTGAAGGACATCTGCGGGATGAGGTGGCCGTGGCCTCTTCGTATGACCCTCGCCTTCGCACAGTCGCTTAATACAGCTCATGGAATACAGATAACAGCTGAAATGGTGCAGGTGTCCACTGCGGCAAAAAGAAAAAGGAGACCATGGATACAATATTGAAATGTTGTTTATAATAGTAAATAAATTCTATCCCTAAAACAGCTATAAATAAATGAAAAGGCACAAATAAATAAGGTCTTGAACTGAGTCTGTACAGTACATGTGTTATACTCGGTCACTGAGGCTGAGTTGCCCTTAATTACTTGTCATGAGGCAAGTGTTTCTCTGTTACGCAGCAATCAGAGCTTCACACCCCCACTGTGCTTTTTCTCCATTCACATTCAAAAACGGGAAGAAAAAGGCAAAATCTAAAAGGGTAGAAAATATCTTGAGTGGAAGCTTCTGGCCTGACATAAAAACACCTCTTACTTACCCACTGTGCTTCTCCAGTGACTTTTAAATCCTGCATTGAAAAGGCAAAGCGTAGCCACAAGCGCGAGGTGAGAGGGAGCTTTATAAACTCGGGCTGCGCTAGCGACGAAAGCTCGTGTTACTCTTCGCAGTTGCTGCATTTATCTGCTAATTCCTGATTGTTCTGCAGCGAGCGGCTACGTGTGCTCGGTTTGTAACGGAGTAGAAGACAGGCTTCATCCCTGGGGTGCAGCGCTTCCTACCCTTTGCTAGTTTTTAATTAGAGCTTAAAGGTTTAACAGTAACTGTTGAGGCCCTGGTGTAATTAACATGCACAAAGCATTTGAATAACAGATCGTTTAAGCATCTTTAGGTGCAGGAAAAGCGTTTTTCGGTACAACGTTAACCTGTGGAGTGTTTGTCGTCCACTGTTGCTAAGTAACGGCAAAACGCACGATGGGACGTTTCGTTTCCCAACGCTACAAAATTGTGCTTTTAGTACGACTCTGATAAAACGGACGGTGAAACACTTCAGGTATTTGATGTGTAGTTTGGCTGATGTTTTAAAAATCAGCAAGAACACAAGCACAGAAAAGTTCACAGACTGACAAACCTTTGTTTCCACTACAGTGATGTTTGAAAGGGTAATTTATATTAATTTAATGCTGGTTGTTGTACATATTTGTCAGTTCACATACATTCAGAACTTTTATTATCAGAGACTCAAGAATAAAAGTACAGTTTGCCTTTGTTATTTTTCTAGATGCTTTTAGAAAATTTTACATCAACCAATTATTGATGCAATTTAAGCTGCCGAAGACCCACATTTTACCTCCAGTAGCTTGTTTTTTGGCTTCTGGGTAATTTTAGCTCTAGCAGCCCAACACAGCGTGTACTTAAGCTCGCACTGGCCAGATAAACGTTAAGGAAGAGCAATGGATGGAGAAATGGACGGATGGGCCAGGACCCTGTGGTAAAGACAATGAGTTATGTTTTAATGGAAAGGACTAATTCTTCATTCCTCTAATTGAAGAAGTAATGGTAGATCGATACGCCTTACCAGACCGCCCTGTTCTGACATTACAGCAAAAGACCAGGCAGCAGAAAAAGATCTTTTATCAGCGACGGGGCTTAGTGTGTTTACAACACATCCCTTATCTTTCTAACTCCCATCTGTCCTGTGCGGGAATCCAATTATGTTCCCAATATTAACCCCTTTAGAGAATTAACCCCACACACCACAACTCTTTGAACAAATAAAAAATGGGTGAGGAACCTGCTGCCAGTGTTAAATGAGGAAATAAATAATGGATGCTGGCTCTGCCTCGCTCCTTGTGTGCGCCGCTGATCCTACCCACCTGGAGGCCTTCTAAATAAGATCCTACGCTGGCTGAGCACAACACAGCAGTTCATTGATCCCCGCCCTGTGCTAAGGCCTCGTCCCTCCAGTGGGCATATGAGGGCTGAATAGAAAGGGCATAAAAAAAACTACACAGGAGCCAGACACAAAAATACACATTCCTACTCGAAGGCGAATGACTCATCTGCCCTCCAGGAAGAGTATTAGAGATCAAAAGCGTCGGCAGCTTGGATGTACGTGTTTGTGTGTTAGCCTGGCGCTACACTCCAAAGGAAATCAAATGCGATGCGCTGTCAACGTGCTGTTGAAGCTACGCAATTAATGTGGTCTGTTTGTCGGATGTGTCCGCAGCAGGTGGAACAGCTTGTGAGTCACAGTGGAAGAGGGTTTTGGCTGTCAAGCTGGAAATAGACAACCCCCACGACACGTGTACAGTAGATCAGTCGTCAGTGGGTGTGTTCAGCGGCGTTCACCGAACACGTAGAAGTGTTCTGACGTAAAAAAAAAGACCTAAATAAAAAAAAACATCATGACTGTGGCCTTCAGGTGGGTTTTTAGTCAACCAATGTGTGAGTATTCAAATCCTTCCAGCCGTCACAGCCTCCACAGGAGCGTCTGTCCCCCAACACTCGTGTGTGTAACTACAGCCTGAGGTGCGTTTGTGTGCTTCAACCGTTTTTCTGCGTTTACAGGGCAGTGGAAGTGTCAAAGCTTCTGTTTTGACACAAGGTTAATGTAGTGACAGCTCGTGTTTCACACACAATGAGCTTTGATTTTTACTTTAACTAAATAGTGTTTGCACTAGAAAATAATGCTGGCACTTCAGAGTATAACCAAGCTCTCATCAAACTGAAACTCTCACATAAGCAAAAGATTGTTTTGATTGGAAAACATTGGTTTCGCCTCAACTGTGTGTTTACAGGCCATCAGCCATTCATTTTGATTATGCAAAACGTGAACCAATAGTAAATAATAAGACACAAACAACACTGATGCCGTTATATCAAGCCATCATTAACAAAGTGTTAAACCATCAGGCGTGATTAATCAAAGTCGACTCATCATTTAGCCTTGATGAAGAATGTGATTACAAACAGGAAATCCCTGATTGTTAATAATCCCGTCACCAGTGATTAATCTTCCATCATTCACAATTTATTTTCTGTCAAAAACAAAGCAAACTGCAGGCTACATCCAGCGCGTGGCTATTATTCCTATTATTAGTGTAGTTAAATGTGGGGCTAGGCAGGTTCTCACTCTCTTCTCGTCCGTCAGTCATCGGCTTTAAACCTTTTCTTAAATGCAAGCGTGCGCCAGGTGACTGAGCAGCAGGACGAGCCCATGCAAGTCATACAACCCCACTGTGAGAGATTTGCTTAACATAATAATGCTAATGGCTAAAAACGGTCCCCATGAACCATTAATGGGGATGGTTTCCTGGAGACACTCGTGTCTCTGCAGACAATGAACACAGGTTACTACAAGTAGGGCACAACCAGGTGGGTATTATTATAATAAGCACCTGGTTGGTATTATTATAATAACCACCCGGTTGTCAAAGGCTCGTCTGTCTGCAGCCCACGACGTCTTGGAGGACAGTTCATTTCTCCTTCAGTTTCAATAAGTACACTTTTTTTTTTTTTTTTTTTTTCCCATTTCTTATTTAGCAAATATGACACATTTGCCTGATCCCACCCTTTTGGCTCAGACATACATGCGGTGCGAGCCAGAGGTCTGAAGCTTAGATGGAGAAACAGGGGGAAATGAAGGCATTGCTGGAGTCGGACCTAATATTGTCTGGTATTGCAGAGTGCTGCCCCTCACAGGCAGACAGCCAGCAGCCCTTCAGAAAACCTATAGATCACTCAGCTCTGCTTGCCTTTTGTCTTGTCCCCTCCTCTTACGTGCGCGTTGTAGCCAGATAGAGCATTAGAAACAGCTGTGATTGTACTCATCTACGCCACCTTGGGCCTCTCACCCAAAGATCTTAAAATTTAGGATTCGTTAGCTGATGGATCCCCCACACAGTTAAGATATCACACGATAACCCATCAACCAAAGCACATAACAAAAGACAAAGCAAACAAAGACAAAACAGCAGTGGCTCTGTAATGAAAGTAAACATAATTTAACACACTAAGTTAATTCTGCTTTAACCAAGGTTACCTGGCTGCTTCCAGTCCCTCGGGTCTGCTTCACGTACGCACCCAACCAACCAGCATCGCTACCTGCGAGCTAAACACACGCAGAGTGATTATTACAGTCACCTGCTGCCCATCGGTCCGCACTGACGGAGATTAACCCGATCGGTGCCGAACCACATGCAGAGCAAGTCAAGCTAAACAACACAGTAGCGTTGATAGCTTCGTCCCACAGCTGCAACGGATAAGAAGCCAACTAACCGGAAGAGGGAAGAGAGAGACAACACTTCCGTCCGCTTGTCCATCTCCAATCACGCAGGCCTCCGGTGGGACACCGTTAAGAAACGGGGCGTGGCCAACAGGGGTGTATGGCATGTGTTTCTCTAACCATATTCCCCATAATTTCATTATTAAGTATATTTAAATCAGTATAACTATGTATTTGTCTTGTACTGTAGCTACTGTGTGTAAATAGATATTGTTCACCTCCAGTTATCTTGTTAACTATCTTGTTCTTGACGGTTGGACATCATCCCCAAAAAACAGCTGTGTGGTCGTTTTATTTCCAGTGGAAATAAATTACAGGATCAATACTACACTATGTGAAGGAGTAAACAAACTGGACAGGAAGCTTATCTGCATGCTCTCAGCTTGCAGATTAGCTAAGTTAGCGTAACTTAGCTTCGTAAGCCACCAGGACGTGGAAAACCAAAACAGTGACAAAATACATTTCTGCCATCGCCGGCGTCTCTGGCTGTGGCTGAAACATCCGGAAGCAACGTGCAGCTGGAGCAAAGTATGTAATTAAAGTTCTGAACACAATACTTCCCACGTCTCCAGATCCACGATCAGCCAAATCAAACAGTGTGCTTATTTTTATTTTTTTATCTTATCACTGTTGCTAATTTCACTGTCAACTTACAAGCTGACTGTCCCACAGGGAGAACTCAGACGACTCCAGATGGCAAGTCCACCCCCAACTGTCTTCATTCTCTGTGACAGGAGGAAGGTAAAGCAACACATCTGAGAAGGAGAAAACCACACACACGCACAGATGAAGTTGCTGAGTTTGATTCACACTTAATGGAGCGGTGTTTGTGGGAATCTGGCGGCTGTGTCGCAGCTCACAGTTTACACAGACCCGATCGAAAAGTCAGCGAAAGTCCATCGGCCCATTTACTCTCAACCAAATAGGACCTTATACAATCTTTATGTTTCTATGTCTGTCCTTTTAAGGAGCCTTAAATTATGGGTTTCTTGACAGACCCATTCCATCACGAGTGCAGAGTTGACAGGGCTGGCCTTTGCCTAGTCAGGGGAGAGCTGATGACGAGGAGTTGGCAATTTTCTGGAGCACACTCGGGCCTAGAGCCACGGCAAAGGAGAGGCATACATTCATCAAAACACACTCACACACAGATTCTCTTACTCATACACACCATTACTCCTGTGCCCTCCAAGCAACGATTGGTCGCATAGGCTTGGGCTCTAATTTAATGTAATTTCATTTATCACTCTGAATTAGATTTCATGTTGCTACTTAATAATTTAAATCCCCTCGAAAGCACTCTTGGCTTTCGTCTCAGTTATATGGAAGCCTGGAAGATGACCAGGGGTAACAGTCACTATTGCTGCTGTGATTTATTTTGCAACGTGGCATCAAGACAGTTTGCAGAGAATGTAAATTCTACAGCGAGGGATGACAGAAGGCTTGAGTTTGACTGCAGCACGTTGAGTCTTATTCCTTTGTTACACGGTCACCAGTTCATTTTTTTATTCTTTCTCTTTGCTTGGAGGTGAACGGAGGCAAACTCAGGACCTTCCCAAAGAGACAAGGGCTTGAAATTGTCCACTGATGCTTTGGTTGCCAGTAGTAACGCCTTGTCATGTGACACTGGTTGTAGTCTGTGAAGCTATCACCTTTAAGACGGAACCAAGAGCCAAGGTGTTGTTTTAACAGTCACACCTCACACAGGACTCTGAACTGGATATCGGCTGAAAGTCCTGCACACTGAACACGCACATTTCACCCTGAGCTCATCTTAATAATTGTTGCACTGTATTCATTCAAAAACATGCAATAGAAAAGTATTTCTACAATAAATATTTAAGTTAATTCTGTGTGTGTGTTCTCTTAACTCTGTTTCAGACAGACAGTACAAGTTGGAAGATGCCCAGTATAACCACGGAGCAGTCCACTGGACACTGATCGGTTGGAGGTGAAGGACCTTGCTCAAGGGCAGCTCGTCAGTGGTCCTCGTTAAATTTGTCTTTTCCAGCTCATTGCTTGGACAGTTAGCTTTAATTATTTGATAAGGACTAGAACGATGCTAATGTTTACAGAAGCTTATTTAATACCCGTGTATTGTTTGCTTATGTGATGTGATTGATATGCACTCTATTAACAGAATAGACGCCGTTACCCCGGTCGTCCAGTAGATTTATGGTCTAATGTAGGCAGCAGATTTATGGCCTGTGGGCTTGTCATCAAAACAAATTCACAGATATGCCATGAAGTTGTCAGGGTCAAGGACAACAGTAGCAAAGAATGTTCTGCTAGTTGTGTATTTATTTCATGTTTTATTTATGTTTCTGTGGTTGTTGTGACGGTTAAATTTCTAAATGATGCCACCTTGAATTAAACCAAGTACTTGCTTCTCACAGATTCTAACCTACTAGCGCGTGTAATGCTTTTGACGACAAAATGTAGAGGTGTGTTTTTGCCAAATATTCCTAAATGAGTCAGGGACGGTCACCCTGACTGTAAGCTGCTGATTGTAGAGATGAATTAGAAAGTGAGAAGATGGTTTTCCTAGTTAGATGAGAATAGATGGATAGATAAATGGCATGTGGTGCTCTTTAATATTAAGCACAGGAACCACTCAGTCATGCTAAGATGAGTGCTTTGAAATAATAAATTACAAAATGCAAATAAGGAGAAGATTAGTCTGTGTTTATGAGTGTCATTTAATTTTAATTGGTTCATTATTTCCGGAAATTACATTTTTAAACTCTCCTGACTGCCACAGCTGTGCTTGGCGCTGCGTCGAGGGAACAAAGGTTCCACGTTAGCAGCATCTCTGCAAACCAGGATCCCTCACATGCAAAGTGTGGCGTGAGAGTGTGGACCATCCTTTGTCTCCAACGATAGCAAATGTTTTCCACTGTCACCTGGAACGTGCAGGTTTCGCTATTCATTTTTTTCTCAGTGGTTATTTTGATGTCTCACCACTTGTCACTCATCTTGGAGAATCTACCTCCGGCGTTGAAGCGAGTAAACCCAACCCACAGTAAAACGCTTTGCTGTTCTATGGTTTGCTTCCAGTTGTGTCGTGTCATTTTTAACCAATAAAATATTATTTACAAAGATTTATTTCTGTCTCTATGTAACACAGACGTGCTTCCATTTTAACCATTGAGACACATGAAACATCACTAACACACGTTAGTCAAAAAAGCACCAGTAAACATAAATAACTTCTATTATTCATGCACCAGGCTTGTGGTGTTGGAGTCTGAATACAAAACCAATACTGTGCAACAGAGCTCGTCCCAGTCAGAAAGACAGTTTGACCGTGATGGGAGACTGGTGTAATAAGCTCGACTACACAAAACATACAAACGCAACATGTCACAGTAGCTGCTTGTAAAACGCTGGTCATACCCACAGGCTTTGAATCCACACAGTCCTGACTCTCGCTGACGTCCTTATCTTCAGTCTGGAGGTGTGATTCAGAAATGTCACAGATTATATATTAAAATATATGCAACAGGACTGTATTATGAAGAGAAGGTAAAGTTGTGTAACCTTTTCTGACATTTCTGTTTTATTAGGGGGGGATATCGCACAGGTTCCACAACAACATAGGTCAATAACAGGTTGGAGACAGAGTGTGTGCTTTATGAGTAGGATTCAGAAACAGATGCAGTTCCTCAAGTGTCATAACTACAAGTATCACTCATGCGCGCTTGGTGGTCGTCGGGAAGCTAAAGCAAAAAAGAAATAAGAAGCGTTTAAGTCAAAATTAAAGCTGGGACGCTGCTGTGAAGTAGCATTTGTCCTGTGTGCTGCACAGAGCCACAGCCACCGCTACAAAATGTCAGCGTGCCCTCAAAGATGACTAGTTTTCATCAGGATGAGGCTTGATCCCGAGATGAAGTGCCCCTCGTCGTCAGTCGTGACGGTTCTTGCTTGTTCTATCACACACAAAGTGTCTGCGCGCACCGTGCCACTCGCAGGACTCCCCGCTGGCATCAATAGCAGCAGGAGCTTCCAACGGGATTTCACCGGTCTCAGGCTTGTGAGCAGCGATCCCCGATGCAAAGCTGTCTTATCTGACAAGTGTGTGAGAGTGTGGACGCGGGTGTGTGTTTCGTTTGTGTGCTCATCTCTGTGGATGACTACACAGACACTAGTTATCGCATTTCAAGAGCGCGATGGCAGTAGAGTAGTCTCCTCCCATCCATCTATTCTATCCATCCATCCTTCTGAGCATCCATCTATCCTCCACGCCATCAGCCCCTCCCCCTTCGCCTTCTCCTTCATCCCCAGCACACAGCTCAGACTCCTGGGGAGATTATGTCTCTGTCAGCCTCTCTCTGTTCTCACAGGTTAGAGCAGGGTTTTTATTTTTCATCCCCCCCTGCACGCGTGAAGGCTGACATGATTGGCACTCATCACGACTTCTGATTGTTGTTGCTGTGTGCAGGTTTTGTGGGGGAGTCGCTTCTTAGATTTTGATACGGAGGCAAAGCTCCGCTGACAGTCACAGTGATGAAGGTGCAGCGAGCATTCAGCGCCTCTTTATCGGTAAATGCAGGCATTGTCTTGTCTCCAAAATGCCTCCTCCTGGGAGCAATGGTCTCTTATTGCTGAGTCATAATGGAAGAGTGTTGCCACATCTCAGCTAACAGAAAACCTCACTAACGGACTCAGGTCCCCTCGGAGCGCAAGCAAACAGAACATCTATTTTAATTTAATTGATTCAGTTGTTATTGACTTAATTTGCGCAGGAAGATTCTTGTAATGAGAAGAAGAGACTTGAACCCGGGCCAGAGGTGGGCATGAGTGATTGCCTGAGTTAAAGTTTTCAGCATTACTGCATTCACTTGGAGACACGCGTTGGCTGCTGCAGTGCTGCTAAACGTCAGAGCGATCTCATTTCCCCGATGGCTAACTTCCATTTTCATTTTTACCCAAACAGAACGACTTCATGAGTGCTGTCTAATTTAGAAAGCCAATAATATTCTAATTCCACAAAGTCCCTGCAAAGTTCATTTTAAGATCATTTTAAATCGTTTGTTTACTTCACATTATTAGTAGCTCTTCCAAACACAGCCTTTGACTTTATATGATTCGCAGTTATGCAATTAATGAACCAAAAATGAAATGAAGTCTGCTGTTCTAAATTATTTTTTTAAATTTGCAATATGACGTGTGGAGAGCTCCTGTGTCTTTCCAGTAATGTAGCAAGCAATCAGGAAAGTTTTTCATAGTTAATAATTCCCTGGGCAAATACAAAGGTGTCAGTAATCCAGCTCCTCGCCTGTGGGGGCAGGGAATGATGTGGCGACGACCTGCAGTCACTGCGCCTTTGAAGATTTTATTACTTGGATTCGTTCGTTCTGAATTTCACCTCACAAATGCGAACCATACTTTGTTTTTCACCCACTTTCTGCCACAGCAGAAGCTGAGAGGAAAGAGCAGCTTGCAGCACTGATTGTGTGAGCGCTCGTTTCTCCGGCAGCAGACAGAAACGATGCCACGGTACAGAAGCCCGACGACGGCAGAACTAAACGATGACTGCAATCAAACCGTAAGATGAACACGTTTGATGCTAATTAGAACAGAGCAGCTGTATACAGTACGGTAAGCGTGGGGATGCTGGCTCAGACTGTCTGACCCTCCGCGACAGACTGTTTATGTTTGGATACCTGCAATTAGAGGGAAAACAAGATTTCGGAAACTTGTGTTGACAGCTAAATGTATTACACTGGACTTAATCCCGCACAACACCAATTTCTTTCATCAGTGCACTTAATGGGTCAGTTCACTCAAATCACTTGCGGGAAACACAGAAAAGAGAAGTGACACTGGAAAAGTCAAGAGCAATGTCTCTTTCCAGTAAAAACCTTCTCGTTAGTCTGGGTAAGAAGTCACTTTCACGACAGTTTCTCTTTTGGTAGAAAGTAGTTTCCAGCAGAACTTCTGCATGGATGGCTCCGATAGGGACAAAGGGGAAAAACAGTAATTTTGGTGAATTGACCCTTTAAGTCAACCCCAATAATTGTATGGTGTCAGTAATGACAAGGAAACTTGAAAACTGGTGGAGTTGTCTCCAGCACAGAACTTTCTGTTTCCCAGAGCTTTAATGGGCTGTGCCCCTGACCCACAACAGCTAATTGGTACTTGTGTACCACTGGGCTGCGCGTCCTCACTGGTCATCATCAGATGCGTTCGCATAAATATAACATTAATCAAAACGTGCCTATAGTTCAACGAGGTCACAGGCTCATTATATTGAAATATTGGTGTTGAGCAGCTCAGTTTCTTTTCAGAAGAGGCCGTAGAAGCTTGTGAGATACACACATCATTTCACTTGCGAGTGGATCAGATGAGCTACACAGCTGGAGCGTTAGAAGCTCCAGCTGGGCCTTTTCTTGTACAGGCGACCTTTCTTCCCTTACAGAGTCATGTCTTGCTGTTGAAAATCACTGTCATTTGTGCCCGTACGTGTCCTCCTCACCAGGATCGCGATGCCGCTCCTGACCTTCACAAAAACCCGCATCCTCAGCATGAGTCACCCTCCATCGTGTTGGGGAAAAGGTGCACAGAGAAATACCCGCTGACCTCCCGCAGAATCTGAAACTGCCAGAAATCATGCAAATCACGCTCCAGGATTAACATCTCCAACGGCACTTCAGTGTTTTCGTAGTTTCGTGTCAGTCTTTAAGTGACGTGACAAATCAAAGCGATCCTTGGTGGGGTGGAGCGAAGCGGGAGACAGTGGAACAGAGGGAAACGGTGTGAGATGCTTACTGGCAGTGATGGCGGTGCCAGATGGGAGAGAGAAGAACTGCCCAGGAGAAGCGCCAGTAAGCAGAGACAAGTGTGCCAGCCCAACTGTGTCTAACAGGCGGCCCAGCCATTTAATCAAACCCAACACTGAAACCGCGCTCGTGCCAGATGCAATTCAAATCCTAATATAACTCAAATGCCAATTAGTTTTATATAGATTTCCCACCACACCCTCTGTAAAAGATATTAGAATAGCTGCTCCTTATTATCATTTGCAAAATAAAATGAATCTTTATAGGCTGGGAGATGTGACAGAGTTTGGATTGATACAATCCTGGGTCTAGACAGAAAGCCGATCTGAAGAGGCATGCGGAGAAATGCAGATTCTTTTTACAGTGCTGTGTTTGCACAGCGAGCACTTGTTACATTATGTGGGAGGTTTCAATAACTGCCCTTCACTTAATCCAAAAGCGCCTTGAAGTCGCACTTGACTGCCCAGACACAAACATCCTGCAAACGCAGAGACTCAGCCGTGGGTGTAAATATTTCCAGATACATAAACCAAAAAAAAAAAACAAAAAAAAGAAAACGGGAAAAAAGCAAACTAACTACAGTAATAGCAACTCTGCTGCTCAGCATCTCCAGGCTTTCCGTTGCGATGGCTAGTGAAATTATCCAGCGCTGCTCCATAGGGGACGGAGGGAGTGTAAAGGGCAGCTGGGCTGAACAAGAAATAACTGGAAATACCTTGATTTAGAAGTGTGAGATTTTCATCAGCGCGATACGGCTCAGTGGGGGTGTTGGAGTAATAGCAGGGCCCTGGGAGTCTCTCCTGTTGACATAAAGGACACACTGCTTGTCAGCAAAGTCATCTTTTCTGTGCACAAAATCTGTGCTGATTTCATGCTGCACTGTAAGCAGGCCATTAATCTAAGGCAGGGCCACTCCTTATCGCGCAGAGCGACAGACACCCTCACACTGAGAATGAAAAACAGATATGGCCGTTTTTTATTTCTGCGCTGCATTTGTCTCGTGCCTCTGTCTGTCTGTTATTTGCACCTTATTCTTATCAAGCACATCCTCATTCTGCTTTTATGAGGTCATTTGAATTTGACATGGTTTTTCATCCTGCTCTCTGGCAGTGCAACAGAGGAATACCTCTCCCTGAAATAGCACCGTGGCTCTTGACCCCCCCACTTTGTTTTTTTGTTTTTTTTTGCAGCACCGCGGCCTCCGATCGATGCGCAGTGGTGCCGATGCTGTGGCATTTCAACAAGGAGATAGATGTGCTGAGGTCTATAAGGCAACATACTGACATTTACATAAGGGACAATGGATGTTGTTGGGGCAGGAAGGAAAGAAAAGTGGTGGGAGAGGGGAGTCGGCACAGCGGTTATCGCCCCATCCTCACTGATACTCCTTGACAGTCATTCTGACCCTCCTGCTGTGGTACAAAGATGGTGTGTGAAATGTTTTTTTTTTACATCACCTGCAATTCCCATCACCAAAGGAACCAAGGTGATGACATATGCCAATGCACCTCAAACAGCCTTGGTGGGAGGTTAATGAATAGATTTAAATAAAGATTTGATTTGATGCATTCAGTCGGACTGGTTCAGACCTGAAGCCTGCCTGCCGTCATTTGCACGGTGGGTATTTTTAAAAGAGGACAGAATGTACAGAGGAACTCTGAGCGCAGCAGCAGTCAAAGCTGAGCCAGCCAATCTTGAAGTTATTCAATCAAAAATGATTACATTTCATATTAGGAGCACCGTATTGAATGTGGGCCAAGGTGTGCTGCCCACAGAAAATGTTTCAAAGCTCAGGAAATTATTACTAAAATGAACTTTTACATGTCAGAGTGACCTGCTGCAAGCTGCTTCAGATAGTGGCTTCTTCCCAAGTCAAAAAATAAATCATTTATCTTAGCAGCTATTAAAAACCATGCTTGTCATCATCTCACTGGTCTTACTGGAATTATCCTATATTACACTAAAGTGCATCAGTTCCTTAGAATATGGTTGTACAGTTAAACTGTTGAACATTAAAGTCCATTTGATTCAGTTTTACAGTTTCAGCGTTTGTCTCATTCACTGATCTCGGGTAAAAAGTCACCACTACTGCTCCTCAGAGAAATCATTTCCACTGCTATAAACCCTGAGACTCAGGTGAGTAATTAATATTTACCATGATATTACTTGAACTGTGAAGGCGTCGGACAGCAGGTAGAGAAAAAGTGTCGTTTAAGATGCATCCCTTCACGTAGAAGCTCAGACTTGGGCCAGGTTCAGCTCAGGACAACACATTTTAATCTTGTGTAATATAACTCAATTTGCATCTTTAAAAATGTGTGTTTCTGCAAATGTAATTATGTATAACACGTAAAAACAAGGCCATCTCGAAAACGTAATGGCATACATACTGCATCATTATCATTTTTTGATTCTAATAATCCTAATATGCCCGTGATGGGGTAATAATTTCTCATGAGCTCTCCATCCACTAAGAAGAGCCAGATGCCAACAATAGGGCAACTTGTGCAGTCTACAGTTCTGTTCTAATGAGCTCACTGGCTTATAAGCACTGTCTTTTCTGGCTGAAGGTTTTAACACATCACTGAGTCCAGTGAGTTGTTTTTTTAATCATTCAGTGGACTCATCAGCTCAGTATTGCACTAAGCCTCTAAAGCAGCACAGCAGAGAGATTTTTTTTTTTTCCACAAATTGAAAAACCTTAATCTGTGCCAGGGAGAATTTCCATATCTGCTACTCTGTTGATTCAGAAACTGCTTGCCCTGCATCTGAACTGGCCAGCGAGTGTAAGATTGTAAAAAAGAAAAAGTGCTGCACGCAGGCATCTTGCTGTGACGCTGCTCTTAAGTTTGTCTTGAGTTTACAACACTACTGCACTGACGGTTCCTGTGTTCGCTCTCTCCAATCGTTTGAGCCCCATCTGGAAATGTTGACTCGCTCCTTTAAATGTTTGCCTTTCACTAAAACATTTATTCTGCACTTGATTGAAAATGACAACAAGTACAAATGCTGTACATGCTTACAGAGATTGTGTTACAGGTTTGAGTTTTCTCTTTTCACAGATGCCAACACAAGACACTTCAAAACACTATCCCCAGCTGGAAGCCGCACTGTAGTTTGAAGATTAAGACTCGGAAGGTTTCCCTTTGCCTTGACGCTCGTACATAGCGATGTCTGAAATGCACAGACCTTGTATCTGCTCCATGCTGCAGAAATCACGGAGCCGGAATCACTGTGAGCCCAGAAACATCGCTCGGCTCAGAACAGCTGGACTTGAAAGCAACGGCGCTCAGACTGGAGCAGGGGATCGTGAAGCTGTTCCTCTGGTGCCGTGTGACACGTCACATCTGCAAGTTGTCCGACGCGCTGAGAGTTATCTTCCTCCATCTCCAGAGGTGAGTTGTGCCCCGAAGACAAACCGCAGTGATGAATCTCCATAACAGACTCGCTCCTTCAAAGGGGGGGTCTTCCTACCAAGGCGTGCAGCAGCTCGATCTGTTCACTTTTCAGGCTTTGAGTCCTCAACAAGCCCACACCTGGTAACCTTATGTTTAGGGAAAAAAATGACGTGGCAGACTACTCCCACAGGAGAATTCGCAGCAGGTTTATTTGCAAACTTATGGGTGTTTTGACACAGTTTCCCCCCTCACTTGGAAACACGTCAACACTGAAATCTATTTTAATAAATATGAACTCCACTTGCTAATGCTGATGCCTTCCTGCCTCTGGGGCCTCAGCGTTGCATGCTCTCGAGATGTTTCTTGATAAAGCATCACTTTCTGTGACACCAGGCTGCTACCTGTAGTTTGTGGCGAAGAAATGTGTTCAATGAATGCACTTGCTTGTGTGTGGGTTCAGGAAATAGTTTTGCACTTTCCCATCGACCAGTGGGTGAGTAATGTGCCAAGATATCAACAGAGGCAATCGAAAAGACCTCTAGCAGGTAGATGCACGATCCACCGTCGCTAGTGTTCTGCATGTATGTGTGTGTTGAGCTCCTGAATGCTGGTCAGGTCTGTTCTACAGCAACTGGAGGCGTTTGCTTGACGTTGTCAGAGGTGCTTGACCTTGTTCGCTCATTTGTCTGGTCCTGTAACACCCGATAAGCGCATTTTGAATAAGCAGAACATCTGAAGCCCTGAGTCGCGCAGTAGAACTTCGTGTGCGTTGTAGCGATGCGATGTCCTTATCAGACACCACATCAACATGCAGAATCACCACAGCCGTGCACACGTATGCACGCTGACCTCACGATCAGTCAAAACAGCACACGCACACAAGTGTTGTCACGCTGGTAATAATCTACACAGGACACATGAATGACACTGAAATCATATAGACGCTCTGATATGGACTTCGGAGTTTGAAGGGCCCTCTGCATCACTTCAGAGCTGCTCTATCAGCAGCTATCAGGCCAGTGTGATGAGCTCCTGGCGTGTGAGGGTAATGTGTGCTGTGGCGCCAATGTCCTTTCATTCCTCATTTCACTTTAAAGCTCTCTACATGTTGGCTGAGCGTGATGGAGTTTGGATTTCATTCCTCTCTCTGCCCCACTCCAATCTGTCTCAGTCAGGGAGAAAAACATGTCCTGCCTGTTAAGTTTCTGGGTAAAACATCCCTGCTGCATTTTAATTGATCCGTTGCCGTTCAAACCAGCTTCTTTTCATAACGTGTGTTTCAAACATAATAGTCGCACTAGGCTCGATTAGACACAAGCGGCACGAGAATCCTGCAAAACAGCTCCATTTCAAAGCATTCTGAATTGTGCGGCGTCTACCCAAAGGTCGTGACCAGACACAAGCATAGCATGTTTTTATCTGCTTGCTGTTGGTGGTAAAGCTTCCCCTCTGGTTTTCTGCCTCCCGTTCATATTTGCCGTGGTTAAAGATGCATTGTGGAGAGTGATGATCTGGTTTTCCACTTGTTTAACTCTGCTGAGGCAGCCTTTTCTGCAAACTCCCAAACCTCCAACACACACACATAAACACACTCTCCCATTTGTGATTATTTATTGTGTCAGAAAACTGAGATACAGCAATGGAAGGACATCTCCAAATGCAGTCTTATACATCTATTCATGCTTCCAGTCAAGGATTCTGTGCACACATGCATCTGCGGGTCAACAACAGCAACCTAAACTAAATACCAAACACTAAAACGTATTTGCCAATTTTGTTGCTGCTGTAAAGTCATTTCAAGGCAGATGACTGAAGCTGAGACATGGCCGAGCAGAAGCACAAAATCACCTCCAGCAGGATACGGTTGTGCGTGTTTCTGTCCTAACCTAGTCCGGTATGACCTGCTGCACACACGGCTTAATTGCCATTCACCAGAGAACACCAGGATTGGCAGGGCCACCACTGGCATCCATTCTCTTCACAGATGAGAGGAAAACTCACCCAGAACACTTGTGACAGTTCGCTTGTACTGAGCGTTGAGCTATCACTGGTAGTGGAACAGTAATGGTGAGGGGAGGTGCATCCTGGGAGATCCCCACAGGCCTGTACGGCATAAGCAGTAACACTAGAGAGGTTGTAAAAGGTCTTAAGATTATATAACGCATATAGTTCTACAGTTTCCTCAGGACAAATCTTAACTTTTCACCTTCATTTTCACACAAAAACTGCACTAAGTGCTCATTGGTATTCAGCACCATACCATGACGACTAGACAAGCTACGTCCGCTAATGGGGATCATATAATATGATCAAAATCTCCAGAACACACTAAATAAATCTTGTGATGAGATGTTTTCATTTTATTGCAAGGTCAAGTATAATTTCAGAACTAAGAACCTGTTCAGCAAATACAAACAAAGTCAAATGGCTTGACGTCAATAAGGCAAAATAGAAATTTACGATTTTGTGATTTGAGAAAGCTGAATTATTAATGTTGTTTAAAACCTTGTCATGTCAGCTTCCATTACACCCGCAGCACAATGATGATTTATCAGTATGCAGGAGTCCTCTGTATGACAGCTCCTTCTCCAAATGACCTCTGTGGTTGCACCAGCTGAGAGATTCATGATGCAATTGCTGGGCCTCCGTAGGAATGTACTACTTAGCCAAGTTTGTTAGATAAGGTTTGCTAAGAAGGCAAACACGAGCACACACCTTCCCACATATAGCGTTTCAGCTGGGGAATGAGATTGCCGGTGACAACCGCTGTGACGTAGCAGCCTGCTAGCAGGTGCTTGGGGCTCTTTGCCCACACTCTGAACTGGCCACAGAGGAATATCTGTCAGTCCTGGTTACTGGCGCTGCTATCTAGCCCTGACACACTCAGTGTAGTTTGGAGCTCAGCAGAAAAAGAGCGTGTTTGTAGCTGCATGTGTGTGTCAGCGAGTGACAGAGGGAGAGAGACAGAGACAGAGAGATCCGACTGTCAGGGAGTGGAGGACATGGGCAATGAAACAAGAAAACATGGAGCCACCGGGGGAAGTCCACCTTCCCCGAGCTTATGTTGGAATTTAGAGATGTAGTTTTGCTTCTAGATTACTATAAAACACTTTGAGTGTAAGAAACAAAGCTGTTTGTGACTGAAGGAATAAAATTAATAAAACTGTGCTGTGGATCAATTATTATTTCTCTAAATATAAAGCATTCTACATTTATACAGCTGAATGTCTGTTTCTCAGCTTGAGGCTTACTTCACTATTTTTATACCCTGTGCCACTTAATACAAAAGTCACAAGAACAGATGTCAGCGCTTAGTTTTCCGGTGATTAAATTACATTAAAATTGCGTCAGCATCCAACTCAACCTCCTGCCGACTGACGGTGAGATGGGGTTAAAACCCGGGATGATTGAATAAGCGAACGTGTACCACACGTTGCGTTTCGTCTGCAGCACATGCAAATCCAAAATGTCTACGTCTGAGACTGAGGTCTCTTTCCCTACTCTGTAAAAGTTCTGTGCGGCTTGGAGAAAGAAATCGTGATTGCAGTATGCCTGGTAATATGAAGAATTCTGGGCATTAAGGCCATTAAGCAGAAAGCTCAGGCTTCACCCAACTCCATTTGCAGAATTCTCCATCACATCAAGTCTATATCACCTAAGTAACAGATGTCTTTCAAACTGTGGTGATGGCAAAATGCATGTGAATAATGAATATTATGTTTTTCCTTTAGGTTTCTCTGTTTCTCTCTCTCGTGGGCTGACGACAGAGATGTGCAGATGCAAAATAACCTTGGGTCAACTGTAATATTGTCTCGATTAACATTTTAGAGGGGTTTTATGTGTCCGGATATATCCACGCTGAAGAAATAAATGAATAAAGTTTGCTTTAAAAGTCTGCAGCTTAGATTTTAAGTCCTGTTTTGGGTTTGGCCGCCGTGCTCTACATTGTGCAGCATTATTCTTGTCGAGCAGCGATGATCTCTCCCAAATGACATCCTGGCAGTGGGCTTTCCAATATGGAGTGATGAGTGATGTGTCGTGTGTAAACTGTCCCACATTGGATCAGACTTATTGATTTCTGAGTGTTGGCACTCGGATCTTTTGGGCTCTGTGCTTCCGCAGCAGAATGATTACTTTTTCATCATCTCATTGATATTTCATCATTATTGTACTTCTCCTTCATTCCTTCCAAACTCCTACTGCCAACTGCCCATCTGAAAAGCAATTATACTATGGATGTCTATCATTTCCCTCTTATGAAACTCTCCACGTGCCAGGGCTCCTTCACAGAGAGAGATGCTATATTCACATTGTCGACGGCAGACCCACATTTTCACTTGGAGCTGCTCCTGTGTGCTCTGCGAGTTCCTTTTATGCTTCACCCATTAGCCATGCAGGGACACTTCTCGCTTGTTTATGCTCTACTCTCCAAGCCCACTGACGGCGCTGGCTGCCACAAAATGCCACACAGACACAATAATAATCATAATAATAATGAGAATAATCGTCACGCCCCTCTTGTGGAGGTAAATGTAAAGACGCATCACCTCCATCATTTACATGTAAATGATAGGTGGGAAAGGCATTTTAAATGAATGCCCACATTGATTATAGTTCTGTCGGTGGATTGTTGTGCTTCACATCATAGTATGCAATAACACACAGCGGAATACACAATGTGGGGAATTTTGGCAAAAACTCAGAGTGCAGTGGTTTGATAGAAACAGCTTGCGCTCGGTTGTTGGACTGAGGCTGCTGCAGTAGTACATTGTACCATCTGGAGGTGTGGCAGGAGGTGTGTTGACTTGACAACAGCGTTTGATGTATGAGTGGGTGGGAGGGAGCCTGCTTAACGGTGGCATCCTGGCATCAATTAAAACGAGATGCCGAACAATGCGGGGAACACCTAAAATGCACCAACCCTGTGGCGTTGGCTTCTCGTAGAGCCTCCGATGGTCAATGTTGGCGTTCAGTTAAAAACTAGAAGGCATTCTGAGTCCTTTGGTTTCCTTTAGAACAGCAGGACTCAGCCTGTAGTGCAGCTAGAAAACTACTGGACCACGAGGCATCAAAGCAGCAGCGTTGAGCAGCTGGGACTCAGAAGGGGAAGTGGATTGTCCATTGGTAGCTGGATGTCTGGCTTTACTGGCTCCAGGTCCTTAAGCAAAAAAAATAAAATAAAATTGCTCTCTCCTGCGTTTGTCAGGGCGATGGGGGGCATTGTGAAGTGCTTAGTTCTGCTTCGGTAGAAAGGTGCTATGTTCTGTGGAACATCATCCCACAGAAGAGTGACTGGACAGGCCATATGCGTTATTATGTGTTATCACAGGAACGGGTTCAGGCTTGCGGCGCAGTCAAAATTATTCTTAATGTGCTTTATTTATTTATTTATTTATTCGCGAGACATAATATGAAATAAAAGATAGACAGAAGACAGAAAGAAAGGAAAGTGAAATCAAACCTTGCTCCGAGCTTTAATTTAATTTGGGCTTCTAGTGTGTTTTTTTATTTAATAGTGTTTCATTTAAAAGTGAAGAAAATCTGCAGTGTTACTTTTTAAATTAGGTATCTGCTCCTAGATAAGTGATGATAGTAGAGCGAAAACTGCTCCAGCATAGAACAACGTGGTTTGTTCAGTGCGTTACACAACTGTGCTATTCAAAAAAATAAAATAAAATAAATAAAGTCTGTTCCTGCTGCCATGTGTGAAATTAACTTGTACGGCATTAATCACAATACAGAGAGTTTCTGGGTAGTCACGCAAATGAATGCACATACACTTTAGCGTGTGAGTTCGGATACTATGAGGCTGAGGCTACCGTCATCCTGATGTATGAGCGGCTGCTGTGTGCCGGTGTGGTTTTCCCTGACATAACACAACCATCCCCCCCGTGTGTCCATCTACCTGAATCAGCACAGGGTCCTTCTGCTGTCCTAACTGCATCTACTCTAAACGAGCTGAGCAGAGTGGCCACAATGGCAAATGGACACATAAAAGGGAGTCATTAATGGGCCGAGGAGCGGAATAAATCCACTGTGAGAGCGAGCAGGCCGGTGTAGAGGCAGGGGGCGAAGACGCCTCAGGTGGCGCCTGCGCAACATCCCTGGCATCTAACTGGACGGACTCTAAGTGCAGGTGACATCATATATTTCATATGGAAAAGTGGAAAGTATAATTATTTCTCCATTTCTATGAAGAGTGTAACATTGAAAGCATGCTCCGTGTGCTTTTCAGCTGACATTGGCCGTGACATTTCTGCATTATTAAATAGCGCGCGCCGCCACCTTACGGGAGCCTTTTACCACTATTTGCTTTTTTGTGTCAAAGCCACTTTTGAGATAAACCACTTTTTCTTTTTCATCGTTTCCACGAATGCTTGATTGAAATGATTAAAAGGTTTTAATTAGACTCACCAATGCTTGCTGCAAATGGTGCTTTTTGGTCTTTTTGTGTTACACACACAAGTGAAATGATAAAGGCTGACGTGTTTCCAAACCCGCCACCTAAAAAGCTCTGCAAAACGCAACCAACAACGAGTGTTTAACAAAGTATGGGCTAAAATCGTCTTCACGTCTACTCACCCAGCCAGAAAAAAGCGCTCAGTGTATGTACAACAGGTTCGCGCTTCTCATCAAAGGTCTCCAGTTGTTGTGCACATCAGTAGACACATTTTATTTCAATTCAAAATCACATCTATCGTTTGCAAAGTGAACCACTGAAGCCCTTGCATGAGTGATGGTGCACATTAAGGGCAAATCAGGGCAGTTCTCCATCAAACGCAGGCGACGTAAGTGCTTTGTTGACAATATGTGATCAGCCTGGACGCGCACAGGAAGAGACTTTCAAGGAGAGAGAGCAGAGGGTTGCGGTTGTTCCACGTAACGTTAGTGACTGGTGCTCTTCAGTGGCGATTGTTACGGCGCAGCGAGTCCAATCACGCCGTGTACGTTGAGGCGGCTTTCTTTCAATCACGTCTGATTAACGCTGCCCTCGTCCCTTAAAGCAGAGGAAAACAGCAGCTGACAAGCTTGGTTGGAGGAAAAAAATAAAAATCCACAGCATATAGGACGTGAGTGAATAATACATTTCTTTCGCGACTAATGTATCATGCAGAGTTTGAATTAATCATTACAGCTGTTGTATTTTATACATTTTCTGAGAAGATAAGCTAAAAATGTGAGTAGATGCGTTGTCTGTCAGCTGTTCTAGTTCATGTCATGTTCTGTTCTGTCTCCCGTCTGTTGAGATCACAATGGGGCTGAGCTGCAGTGTTTCTATTTCGTTCTGCTCATCAGCCCCTCGTGAAACGTATCAAAAAAGGGCAGGTCCGAGCGCGAGTCCTTACACATGAACGTAGCAGCGAGTCGTGCAAAAGCCTGCAGCCGCCAGATGCTGCCGTGGAAATGCCAAGTTATTGTATGCTTCTAGTGTGTTTGTTTGGTTCTCTGAGGTCTGTCTCAGATGTGTTAAAGTGTGACTCTTCAGACCCACAGCGATAAAAGAAGCACAGAGACCGGTGAAGGCCGGACTGTGGCCCAGCTGTCATGGATCTGTAGCTGCTGACATACATCTGCTTTCCAATGACGCTTTAAAACAAGATGAGTCTTTCATTACCCAACTCAAACGCAGTGTTTGTCAGATGATTCATGCATTTCATACTCATTAGTTGAGTTACATTCATCAGGGACCCTGCATAGCAAACGTGATGTAAATAGACGACATGCGTTGCATCCGATTTAGCTACAGCCCAGTTCCTCTCTGTGTTCCTCGACCAGGTGCAATGAGACAGAACGGTTGTCTTCTCCTCCACCACCAGTAACACTTCTCCTACCTGAGGGTCACTGCTATCACACATAATTATAGCTTTACAAGCCCCTGACTAAAAGCTGCCTCAGGTGAAATTTCACCCCCTCCCTCATTTGGCTGTGTTTATCCCCGTACGCCTCAACAAACTCCAAACAGCAACGCAGCAACAGTGGACTGTGTTATATTAATGAACTCTGTTGTCAGGGGAGATATTTACACAGTGTGTCCAGATTCAAGTAAAAAAAAAAAGAAAGAATGAACAGCAGCAACTAGTTGCAAGATGGAAACACAGCAGCGACTGGAACCTGGCTCCTGTGTTTGCGAGTGTCTAGTCTAAGATCACTAACTTATGATTTTATGTTATATTGCATTTCCAAAAAAACCCATCACCTATTGATCTGCTGGATGCAATAAAAAGCAAACGTCTCCTCGGTCATAAATCATCGTGAAAGAATGCTGTTTATTCTTAAGTAGTGCTGTCTACAAATTCAATTTTGTGAATAAACCTATTATTGCACCCAAGGTTTTGAATTTAATCATGTCCAGCCTTGGCATGTAGAATCTCTAAGCAACTGTGTATGCGAGTTATGAAAAGACTGAGATTTTCAAAGTGCAACTTCCAGTGTTAATGAGGCCTTGGACACCCACACGTGTTTTATTATATTAATCCTCGCTGATCAGACCTCTGCTCAGGTTTGCTGAAGATCTGAAATTCACCTTAATACCCAAACATATTAATGTTTTATTGAAATGTGCAGGGCTCGAGTGAATTTATAAAAAGTTGACAAAACTAGGTGTAACTTTTTTTGTACTGCTTTCGTACAGACACATTTAGAGGGTCACTGCATTATTAAGGACCAGTAGTACGTATGTACTGCATGACAGCCTTGTGATTGAATTAGCTTCATTGCATTTTTGCCAGCCGGGCGATGGAGAGGACGGTGAATTAGATTAGAGGTTATGTTGTGGAGAAAGTGTTTTATTTATTGTAAGAAAATTTGTAAATGTGTAATTAACTTTTAGATAATTCTACATAAACAACCTAATTTGGTTCTTTACAGTCGTCGTTCGTTAACCAGGTGCTTCTGCTGCCTCAACCAAATCCAATGGGACTTTAGATGACGTCATGCTCTTTGTACAGTATGACACGCATGAAAGTCACATTTTACATATATTGTCTTGAAATGTTCACACTCACCGTCCTCCTTTCAAGCTGCGCTATTGTTGTTTCTTCCTTGTGTTGTTGTCAGAAGCACACACACTTCTTCATCTGTCTAGTGGAGGGCAACAGATTTTCTCAAGAATCCAGGTGCATTTGGCAGCAGCTGCTTTCCTTCTCCATCCTGAACCACTGCCCAGTCCACCCTGAAAAGAAACGCCGTCGCAACACAATCTGCCTGGCAGTGGGCTCCGTTTGGCTTTCTCACCAAACGTGCTTCTTGGAGTTCAGTTCACAAAGTTCACTCTTGGTCTAACCCTAACCCATAAAACCTTTTTCCTACCACCATGCAGCTATCTGCTTTGTGGAAACACAGTCAGATCCTCATCCAGTTCAGAGAGATGACTGGTTGGAGGTAAAGGCTGGTTTCCTAACAGCATCTTCCCAGCGAGGTTTTAACGCTGCCGTGTGCAAGTCGCAAGGAACTGCCAGAAACCGTAAATGGCCGTGGCTTGTATTTATGTTTATCAAAGCATGTCGCTAAAGTAATCACAGTAATAAATGTTCACCCTTTTAACACCTTGAAAACATGGAACACAGAAAAAAAGAGAACAGCATTGTTTTGTTTGCTTTATGTCAAAATGCCAGGAGAACGAAGCGGGTCTCAGTACCTCGTTGGTCGACAGGTTCCGCCCTGCTGGACTTTATCAAATGTCACTCGCGGCAACGTTTTATTGTTTAGCTTTTCTTTTGTTTAGCCTTCATTAAATTGTTATTGTTCTTGTACAGTGTGATGTGACCTTTTGGTACATTGTTCTATAAATCAAAAGATGTATGAGTAGCAGGGAAATGCACACGGCTTTCACACTGAGACAGTTAAAAGAAGCTGCTTAGCCAAATATCCCCAAACATCTATTATATATTATGTAATATTCTAACTTCTATTGATAAAACAAAACAAAAAAAACAACTTTTTTTGGGTTGCAAGATTTGTTCTGAAACAATCTTAACATCTGTTCCTCAGACCAGGGAAAAAACTAGGCTATTATGTGAGCTGCCATATACTGTGGAGGAGCTTTGGGAATCTCGTGTTATGATAACAGATCTCAGTTCCCAAATATCAGCTCTCCCACTTAGGCCGAATATATATTCTTCGCTGTTTGCTTAAAGTTTAATCGAGGAGATTTCTTGACGTGCTCCCATTCTGTATGTGCGGAGTTCAGTAACTAATATTTAAACCACCTGAGAACTGAGGCATCTTAAACTTATGGGATTTGAATGTTTGTACCTTATGAGGAACCGTGAGCACGATGCGTCAGTGATAGCTGACAAAGAGTCCGAGGTAATGAAAGCAGAGGAAGCTGGTGAGCTGCAGCGTCTCACTCGTCGCTCACTCCTCAGGAGCAACTTGACACTTTCGCTCTGTGATTTATTTCGTCTCAAATGATGCAGAAAATTGCTTCATCAGCGCCTGCGATGCTAAATACGTGTTGGTTAAAAGGTGCCTCTGAATTGCAGTCGTGACAGCAAGTTTGTGATGTCAGGTGAAGATCCATTTATGTTATGTAAGTTTCAATCATAGTTCCATTTCACAAACCAAATGTACTTTCCGAACATACTGCCCGGGCGAGTCTCAGTGAATCTTTGCAGTTCTCCTTCGTCGTAATTGAAAACTTTTCTGCAGCTTTTCCGCGATGTTTTGTTTTTTTTGTCAAAATGAACAGCTCTGCTGCAAACACGAAAAACATCTTCTACCATGCAAGAAATAAGCAGCACACAGTCCTTAAAAAAACATTAGCGCGTGATCCGAGCCTTGACCTGAACATTTACTTTATCTGTTATATTTGCTATGTTTTAGACCACAACTGAGCATTTTGTAGTGAGGGATAATTGGTCAGTGGAAGGATTTGAGTGGGTTTGAGTCAAGTTGTGATGGTTTGAGGGACGGCATCACCGTCATCCTGACACCAGGATGTATTATGTTACTCATCTTCATTTGTAAATGCCCTGTAAGCTTAGATGAAGCGGCTGGAGACACTGTACCAATGCTGTGCACGGTCGTTGCGCCATCTTCACCTTCCATCCTTTTCCCACATACAGGAAATGTCTGGGCAGTTTTTTTTTGTGTCCATGTCACGGTGAAAGCAGAAGCCTGAGTCGATTCTCCATAGAAGATGCTCCAGCAATTTGCCAGCATGAGCCTTTCCCAGCATCCAGTGGGTGAGTGAAAGGCCCAGATAGGTGGACAAGTCACAGATGCCACTAAATTGAATGCAGGCTCAATGTGGGAAAAGCTCTCTCTCTCTCCCTTTCCTCCCTCGACCCTTTATAACTGAACTGATTGCCTGACCAAGACGTGACCCCGGATCAGAACACACCATTGTTATCCGAGGCTCTACCCGTCCTCAGTCAGTCAGACTCGTTTCAGCTGCAAGTCAGTCCAGCGTTTTCCTCATGGACAGATGAGACACACTAAAAGCTGAGTCCTAATTTTCTGTGCTGTACTGATTCTATGAGGCAAACCCAGTGTTGGAGTTGTGTATATAGTTGCATTTGTTTGTTTGTTCTGTTTCTGTGTATTGTATCGTCCAAAATTCTTATACTTACTACAGAGTAATAGAATTATTACAGAAGCGCAGCGTTTTTACTTTTAGATATTTAAAACTGTTGAATAACTAATTCAGGCATTGTAGGAAATGCCTGATGCCTGATACGCTGGTGGTCTCTCTCTCTCCGTCATTCTGGCTAAAGGCAGCGCTCATTGGAATTGCAAATAAGTTTAAGCTAGCCTCCCTGCTGGGTGCCAACAATTCTGACACCACAGATGGCTTTAACTTTTTTGCTATTTTAATGGCCGCGATATGAAAAATTGAAATGGCCCTTTTCCCATTTGAAAGAAAAAAAAAAGTCCTTCACAAACTCCCTCCTCTCAGTTCAAAGATGATCACTGATGTGAACCCTTGTTTTCGCACGCCAACACGATTAGCCTGCCAACCGCCGCCTAAACAGAGCTACAATAGAGCAGCGCGTAGCCGGGCGGCCAGAGGCTTTGTCTTTTATGGGAGGCACGGTGACTGGTCGCCTGCGCCGCTGAATCAGGTGATTGTCCTTTTGATGAGGGCCTGGATCCGGACGGGAGGACTCCCCGTTTGATGGTGGGACTGGAGGCTGCAGTGCGAGCTTTGAGCTTCAGTGGCCGTGCTGACGCTCTCCTGTCTGCTCCAAACGCCGAAACAAAACAACGAGCCCTCCAGCAAGCCGCCCCAAACTGTCACCACGCTCGGTGAAACTTTATTTGAATCTGTGACTCAACTTTTTTCTTTAAATAAAACCCAAGTGAACGTGACTGTGAGCAGCAGAGTAGATTCAGTGCAAAGCCGAATTGCACGCGGATTAAATGGACATTAACAGCTGAGCTGCAGAACAGTATGTTTGTTTCAAATCATTATGCAAATTGTTCAAACACACACTCACGAACATGTGCTGTCTACTGCTTTTGAAACTGGTGCGTTTTTTTCTTTTCTACCACTCTAAATACTAAAATTCACCGAGCTGGACCTCCCATTGTTAAAAAGGATGGAAACGGAGCATGTCAAAGACAAAGCCACTTCAAAACGTTTTGACATCGCATTTCAGAACGAAGGCAGCAACAGACAATGACGTTACTCATCCAAAAGTGCAGATTTCTGTGCTACTAAAAGAGATTTCACTCAGCAGCTGGAACTAAACGAATGGACTAACAGAACAGGTTGTTCTCAAACTCCTCCAGCTTCAGAGACGTAACGCGATAAGATCTCTTGATGCCGTAAATAAAAGATGAAAAACATGCATCTAAGGGAATATGCACTGGAATATGGAATTTATTATCATCTAACAGTTCATACAACAGAAGAGAAAACGTTTGGATTTGTTTTGGATCTTCTTTGTAGGTCGAAGGACAACTGACTGAGCTGTTTTATGTTTAATATTACTGAGTCCATTAGATGACATTTAGACTCTATTACTATCCAAACATACCACAGCCTTTATGTCGATATAATAAAATGTCCGTTGAGGCAGCTATAGGCTCCAGCTGCCCAACACATGAGTGGGGTGACAGACTGTTTTCAGACCTGTGAAATCTAGTAATAAATATTTTTTAATAGAAATTTTGCATTTGTTAAAGTGACAAGTGTCCTTTTCGTCACACCATGTTAAAAAGCAAATAATTTAATACATAAAATGAGGGCAGGCAAGGCAAGAATATTCAGGTGAACGTGTTTGGAATACAGCCGCTCCAATCGACATTCAATTGGGCTTTTAAAGACTAAGAGCATCCTCTTATCGTAAATAGAAAATCTGTTCTTAGAAAATCCATTAGAAAGGCAGAGCAAAAAGTGACATGGGCCAAAAGTGATGAGCTTGACAAATACGGTAATACAAAGAAAAAGGTGACAGGAAATCCAGGAAATTCTGAGAGACGTTTTATGGTAAATTAAAAGGGTTCTTTGAAAAACAAGCTCACTCGGTTCCCTCCTCATCCTTTGCCACTTTTCAGGAGTCAGAGTGTTAAGTGACTCCAAAACACCTGTATGAATATAGACTCTACAATACACACGTAACACACTAATTTTTCTTGATATTCATGACTTCAGCAGACAAAAGATTCATGCTTGCATCAGTATCATTGACTGGAACGTGGTTGTCATGGTTACAATAAAGGCATAAAGGAATAACATTCCTCCCAACCCCCGCCTCCAGCAGAGGTTGGCACTTTTAGGTCATTTCTTTCCCCCTTCCTTCTTGTAAGTTCTGAATCCATCCAGGAGCCACCAAACCAAATAGAGGAACTACCTTGAAAAAATGATCCACAGGCTGCTGCTGCACGATTCGTTGCAGAATAATTGCGATTGTTGTTCTACTTGCTCGTCAAAGCCGGTGTGCAGGTGTGTGGTAATTCACAGTATGGA
This sequence comes from Macropodus opercularis, assembly GCA_030770545.1. NCBI lineage: Eukaryota > Metazoa > Chordata > Actinopteri > Anabantiformes > Osphronemidae > Macropodus > Macropodus opercularis. The sequence goes on from CM061092.1 coordinate 9,269,815, forward strand.
AAGCGTGAGTGTGATAAAGGCTTTCCAGCTACGCGCGGCGCGCTGGCCTCCTAGAGAGCGGATTGATCTGAACTCTACCTACAGCGTCTCAGAACTTGCTGACAGTTGTTAAAATGATTGCCTGCGGGTGAGAGGGAAAAAGGAATACATTCCTCCAAATTAATGCACGCATTGTTCGCTTGACAATGATGGATTATATACTGATGAGGATGTCTGACAATGGGATATTCAGTGCACTTCCATGCTAAAATGCAACCTATTTTACAGTTTAACACTGAAAAGGAGTCTGTCCTGGTGCAGTACAGGAAGAAATAGGTATGAATTGAAAAGAATAGAAAAAAAAAACATACATTATCAAGGGGACTCTTGTGTTTCTATAGCAGGTTGAAAAGTATATTCATGAGGAAAAAGATGAAATGATAATTCATAGGAGATAAAACATTTCTAAACAGTGGTTCTTCAGACTGATTGACTGTATAATATAACTACTGCGACATGGCCATAGGTAGGGATTCTGCTCCACACACGTCATGTTGTCTCCACATCTGTAACGGGCAGTTAAAAGAGTTGAAGCAGACCATTAATATGAGGGCGGCCTGCTGCCGTCACTGTGTTTGAGTCAAATATGAGAGCAATCAAAACGAACTACCTCTTCATCAATAAACCACAGCCATCTCATCCATCTCTCAGGACCCGTGATGGATAGACACGGACCAGTCTAATTAAAGGATAAATTATGGAATGGATTCAATTCATCACTACTCTGTCGTTGCTATTAAATTCATAGTCAGTCCCATGTTTCCATATCTGGGTTGTGCTGGTTTTCTTGATCTATCAATCATAAATCTGAGGAAAAAATAGACCCGCGAGGGGCGATCTAATGTCGTTTATCTGGGCCAGATCCGGGTCCTGTGATTCTCTGCTTTGGATGGTTGATGATCCCTAGTGTACTCAAGGCTGAACCTTCTTGAGCGGATGGCAGCCCGATATGGCATTAGAACAAACGCGACGGGGAAGATTATTGAACCCGCACGTGCACGTACGCAGACAGGCTGGCGCGCAGACGGACACACTCATGTGCTAATGCAAGCAAACAAGCACGCGACCGAGCCTTGGCTGAGAGCGGAGCCACTCAGAGGGCGAGGGTTCGCTGTGTTGCACACACGCTCGGTGAGGTGGATGGTGAATGAGCTGCTCGAGGACCTGCTTCTGCATTGTAGGAGCTCTGTAGATGCTCAAATTGAAGTCAATCAGCATTTTCTGGCCAACAAAAGAGACCAGGAAAATGACACAACTGGCAGGAATGACTGTCACACGTCCAAGGCCAGAGGTATTGATGAGCTCCTCTTATTGATGTCCCTCTCTTCATCAGCGAGCGCAGTGATAGGGAGATGTGAAGAACATAATGAGCGTCTGTCAGAGGGCTCAAACAAACAGGCCAGTCGTATCACAGTGCTTGTCCTCCCGTCTCCTCTTCTGTATATATCAACAAATTCAGATGTGTGCCCGCGTTTCCCCCGAATCCTCTGAACGCGTGTGCTCATCTGCATCTATTATACAGAAGAACAAGGTCCTGGTTTGTACATGAGCAGGAGAGAAAATGGCAGACGAGCGCCTCAGGTTACATGCAGTTCTATCATCAAGGCTGTTGTGGGAGAAGAGAACAGTGCAGTCGTTTGCCTCGCTCAGTTATGCGGAGTCCAAAGTGCCTTGGCTTTGGATGTTCTGGGAGATATTGACACCATGGTTTTCACAGCATGTTAAAAGCAGCAAGCTGATGCGATTTCTAATTAGGGTTTTTTACTGTGTATTTGTTGCGATAACGATCTCAATAAAATAACAACTAAACAACTACAAATCAGTTACGCTGCTTGAGGAGCATTGAAATAATTTCTCCTATTTCATCCTGATCGAAGACGAACATGATGCATCTGTATTTTACCCCTCGGGGACCAATGGGAGCTTAGAAGAGAAGGTTAAGTCAACGGTGCATCTTGTGTGACTATACATATATTTGTAGCACAGGGTGAACTGCTGATTACATAACTAAATGTCACGGTGCAGGTCAGTTAAAACAACAGTGTCTACTCATGTTTCCCTGTATTTTTTTTTATCTCTGATAATGTTTAGGAAATATAACAACAGCGCTTCAATAAGCCTGCGTTTAATTGGTTCATGGTGGATGAGACTGACTAAGGGTAATGTAATAAAAAAGCAAGTGATGTGTGACCAATGTTGTCAACAACTGTTTCCCCCCAAACTCAAAACAAGACAAACATTGACTTGAGGGTGATTGGCACAACCTCGATGAATAACGGCAGCGTGATCGACGTGACAACACATCCAGTAAAATAAAAAAAAAACAAAAGCACGTGTTACACAAGAACGAGCTCACGCGGAAATACCCAACCGCCGTCATAAATAAACGGCATAATGCAGCACTTTACAGTGTAGCATGAATCAACACTCCAGGGATGCGCATGCGGGGCTGTATGCTGTGATTTTCAGCTTTTCAGGATGCGCGTGGTTGTGGCTAAAGCTCTGGATCAGTTGGGTCTAACTGAAGAGACAGCGGTATTTGCACTAGATTTGCGGAGGTGAGTCAGAGGTCAGACCACACGTGGGTCTGTTCGGCTCGCCAGTGAGTCTAACCTTTGCTGTGCTCCATTAGCGGCAGAGGCTGCCTCTCGGGGTGGAACTGGGTGAAAGAAAATGAACAGCTGGAGTGATTTCCCGTCTCTGCAGTCTGCTGCTGGGGGGCACATTTGCTAATTCTGATTCACAAAACGAGCTGAATGGCTTTGTTGACATTCCACATCTCACTCCAGTGCCTTTTCTGACACAAGTGCGTGATTTTGACTGCACATTTGAGCTTTTCTGTTCAATATGTCAAATGAATTTGCCTGGAGAATCGCCAGTTGCAATCCCTGGACCGCCTCAAAAAACCGAAGGCAATAATAAATGATATTCCTTTGTTTCAAATCCAATATGTAAATAAATAACTGTTCCCAAAATCAAACGCTATCTTCACTGTACAAACAGAGAGCATGGATTTTACAGCCAATTCCTACCTAAACATTTTATAACAGTGTATGATTTGCATCCACTTGGTGAGATTATCAGCTCTTCAGTGTGGCGCATCCCACCGAGCTCTGTTAGAGCTGTTTATTCTTCCTCTCCCCGTCGCCCTCCCCCCACTGTGTCATGACTTATATCTTCATTGTTGACAAAGTGAATGGAAAGAATTCAGGAGACGCAGGCTTCTCCTGCGATGCTGCGCGTACTGACAAGGGCCACACAAAAGGCAGCGGCAGATTTAGGAGGTGCTCGGTAAGGAGACGCTCTGAGCTAATGAAGTGTATCCTACGCTATCTATCAGCTGTCCTGGCAACTATCAACAGACAAAATCAATACAGATGTGGTCAAAGATTCAGCAGTGCTTGAATGGGAGCTCTCATCTCAATCTATCCGTGCCGTTAACTCTTCTCTGTGCCCCTCTTTGGTTAATGGCAATAGATTAATTCTATATCAGAAGAAGCTCCTTTACCCTTTATGACTGTACTTTCCTTCTATATTTAACCAGCGTGATTCATTACATTGGTGCTGCAGATGGAAAAGCTATATTTTAGCTGCCTTATACCATCAGCTCCCATGTTCAAGCATTTCCAACGCTGGTTTAATGCTAATATATCATGCGTAGCATACGAGAGCCACAATGTTTCCCGCCAAGGTTTTGTTAACCATGTGGCCTGAACTGTACCATATTGGAAACAAATATAAAAAGGACTTGCATGGCCCTACGATACTGGGCGGCCTATAATCTAGACGCTGGGTGGGCAATTCCGGCCCTTGTGGGCCAGTGTCCTGCTGGTTTTCCAACTCTCCCTGACCCAGCTACTACTGATTACCTATTGCTACTACAATAAGCCGCTGGACAAGCCAACGGACTCTGATCAAGGTGAACAGCATGAAGAGCTGGAAAACCAGCAGGACAGTGGCCCTCGAGGACCTGAATTACCCACCCATGGGCCAGACCTTTCCAAGTCAAGATGGCAAAGCCCCGTGGAGGGAAACTGAGACCCTGCTGGACGTGTCAGACCCAGACTGACAGCGTGACTGGATATTTTAGAATTTGAACCAGCCCTCCGGCCACTAGGAGGCGGTGTGGACTCTGTTTCTTCTTCGTCCGTCGGTCTGAACACACCTGTCAGCACCTCATCAGTCTCTTGTATTTATGCTCGCCCAGCTCTACCTTCGTCTGAGATTCCTGTCTGTTTCCACTTCCCACTATGTTATTCGGTTTTCTTAGCCATCTCTTAGGTCCTGCTTCTGCCGTGGTTTTGTTTTCCAGTATTTCCACATTTTTTACATTTTGTCTCGTGCCTAGGTTCGGTTTCTGAGTTCTCAGGATATCTTTTATTAAAATCTGAATCTGGTAGATCAGTGACTTTATGTTCATTAGTATTTCCACTAATTCAGTCTTTTGTATTCTCCATCTTTGCTGTGATTTTCAGAATAAAGGTTTATTTAAATCAAGTAACTGACTTGTGGTGATCCCTGTGATTGAGTCCTCCCATTCTGTTGGTCAGTCTGTTTTGTAATGGACATCTTCAATGGAATAACAATATTTAAAAGCAGTGTGGGAAGCTGGAGAAGCACTAGGGCCTGAAAGACGAGGTAAGGAAGTTGAGAGGTGCTTTGAGGCTGTGAGTAACCCCAAGGTGCTAAGTGCATCACCATGTACTGTAAGCAGGGAAAGCATTACACTTTCAAAATAGGGATAACAACACGCCCCTCTCAGAATTGCACTCTGCATCGATCACATTAGAGCTGACAAAAATAGAGGCACGAGCGAAAGAAGTGGTCTCAGCCGGGTTATTTCCTCTGCTTCGCACGTCTGCTCAGACATGGTGTTAAGTGGGTGTGACTGTGGATCATTGCTTGCAGGAAGCAACAGTTGGACGCACTCTTCGAAATGAACTTTGGAGACGCGTGGGGTGGTGGTATCGCTCCAAAAACCCTTCTGATGGAGAATGCTGGCCCTTTAAATGATTCTGGGCTGGCCACTGCCACTGAGTTATAGCATTTGATGGAAATCAAGCACTGCTAAATCGACCGCGTTTGGATGTTCATGGATTTATGGAAGACAGTTGTGGAATTTATGCTCTCTACAGTGAAGAGCAGAGTCTATCTAAACCTTCAGACTTTTATAACGCGCCCTTTAAAGTGTAGGTTTTCATGACCTGTCTGTGCTTGTTCAATTTAAATTTCATATTCAATTTAATTGAGCAGCTTTAAAAGGCACTAATGAAACGTTGGGTGAAAGTGCAGCAGGGAAAACTCTCTTCAGTCACATTCTGCTCCTCTGTGTGTTAATGCAGGCACAACTACGAGCCCAGCACCTGATATCTGCATCCCGCAACACATCACCCGCCTTATATTCCTCCTAATCTCTGCAACAACCTCTATGATTTGGACTCTGTCCAGACGTTTCCGTCCACCCACTTGTTCTACTTCCCCATCAGAACCAGGCATCTATAGGCTTCCTCAAGATCTGATAAAGATAGAAAAGTCACATTTGTAGAATCTTAATTGAGTCATATTGTTTCTCTATCTGATTCTATTCTATCACAATCATATGGACTTTGTTGTGAAGAATGGAGCACAAATAAACAGCTAATCCCAGCTGAATCCACGGGAATCTGCTACTGAGGGAGAGTCCTCCCAAAATCTTTGAATTTAAAACCCACATCATCTCATAAATACTTTAAAATGAAGTCACCAAGGTATTAGGCAGTACAGTGGGTGGGAATTTACTTTTGGAGAGGCTGAGCCGGGTGGTGGATGGCATTAGCTGTAATATTTCAAAGAAAAAAATACATCAAAGTGCTTCGCTGGCTCTTCAACTCAAATGATGTCTGAACCTAATTTGACGTGGCTTCCGAATTTTACTGAACTATCAATCAAAGTCATCATACTTTTCGTTTTGAAATGCGTATAGCCAGAGGAAGTGAAGCCATTAGAGGGAACCACGAGAACAAATGTCATCTCCTGATGGATAGGGATTCTTTGCAGGCCTTATAGTGCAGTAAGCGTTTTATGAGAGGTTTTCCGTTCCCGTTCTCAACACTGGAAGGCTCACAATGGCGGAGAAATCATTATCCTCATCTGTTAAGATTCTTAAAAAGCTGCAAATAAGCTGCCATTTTGTGACAAATATACCGAAAAATCCACCCTGCTGAGCGAATACAGCATTATGATACTTGATCGCAGAGACAGTTTTCCGTGTTTCTCTTCCCGCTCAACTTGAAAGGGTGGTGAATGACTTTTCAGCTCCTCTGTCTTCTGGCTGCGTTATCGTCTCCTGCTGAAATAAGGCCATCTCACTAGCTCGCACGGAGGGAAATGTGGATTGTACATAATTACTGATTCCTACAGGAATATTTCATACTGAGCAAGATAAATTAAATGATAAGGATCTCAGTCTTCTTGGTGCTTGTTTCCTCTTCCAGTGCACATAAGACAAATGCACTGACATTACATTTCTTATTTTTTTAATTTAATTTTGAGAGCACGACAGCAAACAGCATTTACCCACTTACCCGTTATCGTTCTGAAGACGTCTGCAGACAACAGGGTACGTAGACTAAGGCAAAGCTTTCTCCTTTCATAACTTTAAGGTTTCCAACTGGACATTTGGTGCAGATATCCCACCTGGGTGATGCACTGGACATACAGTAGCAAGCAACATACAGTATACGAACACTATGAAACGCCATCAAATCCATGTGAACGTATCGAATAAAGTGCCCCATTACGTTTTGTACCACAAACTCAAGGGTGAATATTTTAGCATCAATCTGTTTCTAATTCCAACCTCCATCTGTCAGTGTTGAACAAAATACCATAATTGCTTTGGTATTTCAAAAAGCAAAGCTGTGGGTCTCTCTCCTGCAGTGATAGTGGCTCATGGGAAATACAAGGGGATTGTTTGCGGCATATCTGACTCCACCAGCGATTTTACTTTCTCTGCTTTAGAGAAATAACTTTACTTTTATGATTGGAGGACACTGATGCGGCCATTGTGTCATAAATCAAAAGTCTGAATAATTTAAAGGCTGTGATTTTATTTATTATCGTGCAACAATTTCCAAGTCAACCTCGTGACTCGTTAGTTAGACATGTACATGGATGTGCAAACCAAACCACCAGAACAAGAAATGTGTGTACGTGGCATTTACTGATAACCATACTGTTTATCTGCTTGGGGTTACGTTGCTATGGAAACATCGATTCCAGTCCAATTAGCATAATATCTTGTCTTGTAGAACTTCCTTAGCAATAAGTATTGACATCCTCTTACATGCAAGCGTCTAATGACTGTATTGGGGATTGTTTGATGTATTTAAACGAATGCTTTAAACTGACAACAACAGGTCTCTCGAAGCAGTAATGAGGTAGTGCCACAATTAGTGTTGAAGTATCGCACAATACCGTCCATGGATGTGACTGTTTTGAACTGCACACATATAGATTTGTCGGGCCTCTCATTAGGTTGATACTGAAGTAGCTGATCCAACGATGACCTGAAACATCGACCGCAACTGGTCTGGTCCCACCTGGTCTGGTGTGACGATTATTGTTGTTACAGACCCGTTTGTTTTTTCATGGATCCCTGCAGACCTGCTTTCCGGGATTTGTTCAGTTATATGTGTAAGACTGTCAGGTTGATTGACAGTGAACACAATTGTGGTGGTCGGCAGGTTTAACGGCAATGAAATCTGAAAAAACAAACGAAAGCGACCAAGGAAACAAACAGCAAACGCAGCAAGAGGTTGGAGTGTGTAACATCAGGTTTGTGTTTGCTCAAAGCTGCCACCACACAGGAGCTACAACCTCTGTATCATTTTACGAGTTGGATGAGTTGAGGGGAGAGAGAAATCAAAGATGTGCCAAACTGCAGCTTTCACTTCGCTGAGAACCAATTCCTGGCTTCTGTGTCGTCTTTGACACCGGTTATCAGCGCCCTCTCTTCTGATCATGCTGCAGAGGAATGTCAAATTATTGAACTGCAGTCAAATCATATCCTTAAAGCTGAACTTGGACAAGGAGCTCTTCGCTTCTGGCGCAGGGTTTCTGACAGTGAGCACCAGCTGCGAAGCAATGTGTGCAGGCGGCCATAGCCTTTGTAAGTTACCTCTGTCTGTGAATCTACCTTTTCCCCACCATGAACACTGTAAAAAAAAAAAAAGGATGAATGTAACCAGTGCTCAAATACTGAACACAGCCGACCAAGGCTTCTACATAACAAGAGGAACGCAGCAGGATCGATACCTCAAAATAATATCTGATGTTTTTGAAGGTAACCATTTAATTCTATTTATTTATTTTTTAGAATTTAAACACAACAGGTTCATGGCAAATTCATAGAGAGGCAAATATAACATGGGTAAATGTCCATACATGTGATTTTGTGACTCCTTTTTGCAGCACTTAGACATCGTCTTCATCTAATGAATGAGTCGTGCGGTTTGCTTCACTCTCGCTCAGTTATCGTGCAGCTCAGCAGTGGCATGAGGTAACACAGACTTTTTTGGTGGCCTGTTTACTGTGCGTCGGTGACACACCACTCTGTCTGGCACCAGCAGAAGTGATTAAAGGGCAGCTGTCAGGAGATGCGATTTTATCTCCCCCAAACAGGTGTAGAGCAGAGCTGACAGCAGCAACACTTACACCTCGCATGGGATCGGCTTGACCAAGACAAATGGAATTATGTCTTTCTCCCATTTTGTCAAGGACCTTATCTGTCCGAATCGATGCAGCTTTCTCCTACCCGGGGGAGAAGGAGGGAATGTGAGTGCAGCCACTGCAGGTTTGCAGTAATTTGACGATCTCCATTCTGCGTTGAAGTCAAAAGTGAATCTTCTGTCTGACTAGAAGAAAACGTAGCAAAGACGGAGTGGCGGCGATAACAGTGAAACGGGTAAGACATACGCTCGACATCAACAGCGCCACTGTGTGTTTTTTCCACTTAGACAGTGACTAATACTTGGAAATCTATACTACAATAACACAATCGCACTAACTCGTGCTGCTACTGCTGTGTAGGAGAGTGGTGCTTAGGTTTGTCCAGCTGAGGCTCAAACACTTCAGTGATCCATATTCATGAGAGGGGAGGCAATTTGAATCAACTCACAAGTTTTTCTCAATTCGAGGTTCACACGCAAGACTCCGCGGAACCTGGAAGGCCTCTAAGCCGTCTCCATGACAACCGAGCAAACCCCAGTCTGCTGCTGATGACCTTGAGATGGATTCAACTCTGACAGAAACACATCTTAAAAAGTAAAATGAATCAATTTGCATGATTCTTGGCCTGATGTCCACTGTGTGTAAAACAGAGCACGTACAGTTCGATCACGCCGTCGCATCAGCCCCGGCTCACACCACGCCCCCGCGCATGTCAGCTGCGAAGTAAGTAACCCACCCTATCGGACGGCTGGATGGGGTGGATGGTAGGTCAGACTCTGACATAAAATATTCACATATCACATATTGAATCTTACTATCCACCTTATCTTACTATCCTAAATACATAAATACTTTGTCAATACTTTATGCAATTGCATTCCCTAGTAATAGTTTTAGTGGTTGCAATTGAATACGTTTTTAATGTGCAGTAACGCATGGAATGTTAACCTTAACAAAACGCTGCTTCATTCAGGCTTCTTATGATTTAAAAGCCAGATTTAGCAACCTGAAAGGCCTTTTTATGTAAAGAATAGTGCATCCACTCTATTCATAGCTCTGTAATTACACAGTCCTCCAGCAAACATTAATCACAGATGCTGCATGTACTTTTTTGAATGTCAAATGCAAAACAGAAATATGCATAAATTTCTATTTCAGTCATGTTTGTAGACACACTTTTATTTACTGCATAATCATCAGGCTTATCAGGCTCCAGCCATGAACTCCTCTGCTATTTGGTTTGCCCTTTACGTTTGCCAAAACTTCTTGCCTTTTTAAATGGAGAGTCAAGACGAACAACCGTAGTGTGTGCGCGTGCATGCGCATGAGTGTGAAACGGCACAAAAACAGGCACAAGCACATTCTCACCTCGTTCATTCACATTAGCTGCTTTTCACCCTGCTTATGCAGAAAGCCTCCATTTCCAGGTGTAAATTTTTTTCATTACAAGGAGAATTGAAAAGGAGATGGGGACTACTTTTTCGCCTTTCTACCAGTGATGAGTTCATGCATTTGAAGAGGAGCTTTGTCACCAGGGAATTAGCACTCCATGCATGCGCCCTCGCTGCTCTCCCAGGCGGCCTTTACATCATCCCAGGCTAAGAGAGAGCTGTGAAGAGACCAGGCCTCATGCTAAGAGAAAAAAAAGAACCAACCAAAGAAAGAAAATGAAAACAGAAACTTGTTACTGACATGCTAAACTAACAGGAACACATCTTATACTCTGCATGCTAATAAATGTTTACTTACTGTAAACACAAACTTAATGGGCAGCATGTCAATATTTTCCCCTTGATTTATTAAATCTAAATGAGATTGATTATATTTAACCACAAAACTATCTCGGGAGGCTAAAAGTGCCTAGAAGACAGCTCGACTGAATCTAACACCCTGCTGGCTGCACTGTTCCTCCCACGCATGTCAGTCACAGCAGACAGCTTATATTAAAATGAATTACATACATATTAAGTAGGGGATGTAACTAGAAATATGCACGTTTGGGTGCATGTGTATATGCATCACGAGTTCTGTTCCCGCTTATGTGGCAGTTTATGGCGAGTCCGTTTGTGTGTCCAGCTGTTTGCTTATGACGCCTCTGCTCATTAGGTGGCTGTTAAGGCTACGCTGGCCTCCCTGGAAGTCTAAAGGGACGAATCCTTCAGAGGATTTCACAGTTGGCAAGACACCTGGCGTGGCCGGCAATGTGTGTGTGTGTGTGGCTGCATGTGACCGCCAGTCAAAGTATTTTCACAAAGTAATCCTTCATTTCATGTTGTGAGTAAAAGTCTTTGATTGACCCTTTTGCACCAGCTCGTGTGTCACACATTAAAAGCTGGTAAAAAGGTTTAGATCTGTCAGACAGCTCCGTATTAACACCCCATTGTCATCTTAACAATCAGCTTTTTTGTGATTTTTTGACAGAGTAATTAACAGCCATGATCTGACATGAATGTGCCGATTACCAACCCCACCCCCCAAACTCATAATTCCCTAAGTTTCTTATTATAGGAGGCATTTGCAAGAGCTCAATTGCAGAGCTTTCAAAAGTTCCGATTCAGAGAAGTACACTAAATACAGAGAGGCGTCCTCGTTTCCTTTTTTTTCTACTGAATGCTTCTTTGCTTCCAGTGTAGACCCCTATATCAACTTTGCTAAGTCTAATCTATTGATGCAGGGTGGTTTTACATTCATCTGGCATTGACATTATGCTGCTGAAAAGCAGAAAGCGCTTTGTGGATTTATCTTCGACTCCCACGCAGTTCTTGGCTTCTAATTTTCTGATAACGGCAGAACACGAGTTCTCCCCCTAAAAGACAACTTAAAACTCGAATGTGTAATTACAGCAGAATGAAAGTCTGGGGCTCTTCCGTAGCGTAAGACCACAATGGAAACCTTGAGAAAAACCCTGTGGTGTTTTTGTCCGAGCGCACTTTTTGTTGCAGGATTGGGCTCGAAAGCATTTCATGTGGTGTTGATTTTGGGAATTAGTTTTCACCCTCTGCTATGTGTGAAACTCTTCCATGAACCGCAGTGGCTCAACCTCCAAATCCTCTGAAAGCGAGCAGCTAGAGTCAGTTCCTGCCCTGACTAGCCCTTATCAGACGATACAGCCTGTTCCGATGTCTGACAAAATCCAGACAGATTAGCTCTGACTAGGAGTTAAACGAGTCACCTTCAAAGCCTCGAAGATCGTAATCTGTTACCGCAGAGCGAAAGGTCCTCGAGAACGCTAGCTGCGCAACGTTGGAAAGAGATCGCAATTTAGATGCAATATTTGTGCCGTGAAGAGGACGGTTAGGTTCCCGATAAATGCAGCAGGCAGGATATTCAGAAAGTGGCACCCTCAAATACTGAATGTTTACTGTTTTTAAGGTGTGCGAGCTTTTTTTGTTTTTTAGATAAATGTGGTGGAAAATGGTCCACAGGTTAAACGTGGCGAGAGGTGCTGGCGGTAATCCCATCAATCACAGGGCGAGAGCCGGGCTGCACGCAGGACAGGCTGCCAGCCCATCACAGGTCTGACGTGGGCATAGCTGTGGGCATTTTGGAGTCACTAATTTACTTTCAACTGCGTGTCTAGACTGTGGGAGAAGGCCTCAGAAAACCAACCTGGCTAAATTAGCACCCAGGGCCTTTTTGCTGTGAGCTAACAACCATATCACTCTGTCAGAAACAGAAGAACCTAAAAAAAACGAACAGAGTTTTTTTTCATGCTTTAAGATTATTTTTTTTAATTTTAAGGATAATAATAATTAATAATTAAGGACCAATTCTGCACAAGAATTAGTTTTTCTTTGTGATCATGGACGTCATTAATAGCTGTGTGTATCTGTGTAAGGACCACTTCAACAACTCACTGTGCTCGCTGCACTGCCTGTTTACTGTATGTAGCTATGTGACGCCCATCTCCCCAAACAATCGATTGCTTCAGTAATTGTGATGTTAATTACATTAGACCGGAGGGTCCGCTTGCTCAGTTCTACTCTTATTTCCCCTTAACCATGAAGGATGGCAGAATTTAGAATTTGACTGATGCTGGTTGCCACGAGCCCTTTAATCCTGCATAGTGCTTCTCAACTGTATCACTCTGAATTACAAATTGCCGGAGTCCTAATGGAGGCTCATGAATAATCCAGGACGAGTGAGTGCTCGACACTGCGTCCTCGTGCACGTAAACATGAACCGGGCCTCACATTTAATTTATGAACGTGCAAAATCCCCATTTGAAAAATACCACGAGAAAAGTCCCTTTTGTTGCAATGGCCATTACTTGAAGCCCCCGACTCCCCCCGCTCCAGAACATTTTAATCACCAGTAAACATGTTGCAAGCAATGAGAAAATAATGAAGATGAAGTCAGGAAGAAATTGAGCAGGATTTAAATTAAGCTGCTGACACTCCTACATTATGGTGGCATAGAACATTAATTATTACAATATAAAAATGCCCTGAAGCCTCCTAAACACTTTATCTTTAGTGCCTGCAATGTTTCCATCTCAACATTGTTCAGCGTTAATTTAGCAAGAACCCAGAAGGTCTTCAAACCGTCTGTTCACTAATGAATACAAAATAATTGTCTACCACCTTCTAGTGTTCAAATTATTACCTGTGTGTGTGTTTGTGTGTGTGTGATTTTCATTGACTGATCAGTGGTTCTGTTTTTAAATTTCTTTTTAAGTATAAGAGGAAAGTAAAAGACTTAAGGAGTATCTTTACCTGTTATCCTGGCATGATCGTTTCATTAATTACACGTTTGTGATTAACAGTGTTCCAGAGCTTGAAGAGTGCAGCTAAGCCTTAATTTACCAAATGAATCACAGTTACAGCACAGGAGAAGATTCCCCACTGAAACAGTCGGTTATTGGAACCCGAACATCAGAAACTGCTCTTTTCGTCAGGGCAGTGATGCCGTCGGGCTCCACTGAGCCGGCGTAATGTCTTAACACTGGAAGAAATGGTCAGTGCACGAGGCTCAGGCTCCACAAATCCCCACGCATTCCTGGTTTTACATGGGTTGGGTCAGTGTCACAGAGAACGCACCATGTTTTTCACACTGTGGCTGGAGCTTTCCTCGCAGAGGAAATCTTTGCAGGTTGAACCCGCACAGGAAACGTCTTGAAACCAAACTAAGAAGCGATTTGATCCCCTGCTAATATGACCGGCATCGATCAGCTTTGATGCAGTTTTAAATGCGCCACACGTGGCTTTAGAGAGCGAGAGACTGAATGGTACGTGGGAACAGTTTCTGTGGATGTGGTGAGCATCAGGTGCGCGGCGTGTGCTTTCTCCAACAGGCGTTTCCTTTGATTTGTTCTGATATTAAAGCTGTGAAGCTCCCAACCTCAAGCATTAGACTAAAAGCAAATCTGTGTTTTTTAAAGTCATTTTCCTAACCCTGCCAAATAAATTTAATAATTTGCTCTCTTGGTTGATGTGCTTTCAGGCAGTCATGCGTGCCACATGACCCCTGGCAATAACTCTGAGAGGCCTGGAAAGGTGACCTCTGTGAATTGCACGCGTACGACTAGGCATTGTCAGAAAGAAGCGATAATGGTATGCACAGCTGAATTCTCCATCATACCCAGAAGTATATATGTGACAAATGGGATATGTTAGAAAGGAAAAATGGCTACAATTCGGGGACACGCAGCATGCCCTCTACAAAATACCTGACAAATCTCATTGCCTTTAATTAGATTAATTTGTCACTTTCCAAACAACCGTGAGAGCGACAACTTGTTTCTGATGGATGTTGCCCACTGCACATTTGATTAAATCAGTTTATTGTTAAAGCACTTTAATTAGACCTGACACCCAGAATTAATGCATGTTAATACAGGCACTTCCCAGTAGGCTACACAAGATATTTTGCAAAACAACTCTGTGTTAGATTCATCCACAAACTGGTCAGGTTTTCCGTTTAATTCGTAATAGCCTGGTCCCTGCTCACAGTCGAGACCCGCTGAGGTTGAATAGAAGCCAGTGAATGTTCTTCTTTCAGATATTTCCATTTCCCTTTCATTCATTCCTGCATGTTGGATGTATTTTAAAGGGTCTTATAATCAGAAATCGATGACAAAACACCAAGGCTTCATATATTTGCAACTCTGTACTCTCACATAATACTAAATCAAAGGAATGCATTTCACATTTCACTCGTTTGTTTTGAACATACTTGTTTTAAAATCACGAAACAACAATGTGTGGAAGCATCTCCTACAATAGCTTCAACAAGAAAACCCAAAGGAAAATATCAGACTTCTGGCTACGCTGACTGACAGGTGGTCTCAATCCCAGTGTTGTGTGAAGTATTTACCATTTAATTCATCGTGCAGGCTGACTTAATCTCGTCCACAATGACAGCATTAGAGAACGGCAATACGAGAGCTGGAATCCTTTGAAGCATAATTTCTGTCAAAAGTCTGCTAACAGCATGTACACAGAAAGTGGTAGCAATTTTCTCCTGATCCTTCATTGAGGTTGCAGTGTCCTTGGTGAGGGTAATCCATTTAGCTGTTAAAGAGTCCTTATCGGCCATGCATACTGGAGTGGTACACGGTGTATGGGACTAGTGTCAGAATGTGAGAGAATGGCTCTCGTTTTAACTGGAACGTTGCTGTTTGAGCGTCATCAAGAGTCATCGGCCCCACTGGCAAAACACCGCAGCAGACACGAGTGCCTATCTCCGAGGTATCCGTCTGACCGGTGGCTCGGAAAAACCCAAAACAAACTGCAGTGAGGCCTCTGGATGCTGGGTATCGTTTTACAATATCTCAGCAATTTTCTCGGAGGTTCCTGGCCTGACAGCTCAGGCAACGTTTGTGAACCGCAACAAACTTTCATAAAGCTGTGAAACACTAAACTAAGACACTTGAAGTTCTTGTGTCAATAAACAAAAGCCAACTTCAGCCCACTACGTGCTGATGTACTGTACTGGAGAAAATGTAGAGCTGATGCAACGCTGAAGTGTTTTTACAGCAGGTTTTAGTCTAACTATCCACAAACTGAGACAGACCAGCGTTCTGCTGGCTCAGCACTGAGCTTGATGTGAGTCACAAGTAAGATGAAAACATGTCCCCATGCAGAGGAGCCTCAGCAGGTCAGAATGCAGTAAGCAGAGACATGGCAAGTACATGTAACAAGCAACCGTTGGGCTGTTCACCACAAGCCTGCTGGTCAGCCCAACCAGGATTCCTGGAGGTTTCGTTTTCAAAAAACATACAGAAATATAAGAAACAGAGTGAGAAAGAGATGGTGGAAAAAGTGGACACCCCTACAGCAAATATGTAAATTCACCAGGAAGCCCATTTCACACTTCACTTTAAAAAACCTGTCTGTGCTGTGGTGCTGTTACAAATTCTAGGCCTCCTGACAACTGCTCACTCGGGGTCCTGAAACAGTAGATATGTATAATGCAGCTCCGGGTCCGCGGATCGTTTGAGGTTTCATTCCCAGATCTAGACTTGCATATCAAATAGTTTTACTTCTACTGTAGAGACTCCCAAGGTTTCAATCATTTGTCCTGGAAATGTTCTGTAATTCAAGCAGTTACAGATTAGTCACCAAATCACAGTGTTTGTAAACAAGGTTTGTTTTACGCTGTTAAGTCTCAACAGTGACTCGTGCAGTTCTTACTTACTTTTGAGCAAACCATCTTTTCTCGCCTTAACTAAACCTAATAAAACCATGTGCCGCCGCCTCCGGCGTGACAACTGTGCACTTTTTACGTCTGCCGCCCAACCCAAGCGCGTGGCTGGAGGTTTTCAGAAGGACTTAACCACTAAGGTCAATCCCATTTTCCACGAACGTAATTGCTTGAGTGCAAAACAGAATTATTCATGTAGGTACTGTTGCAGTAGACGCATAAAATGTGACTCCATTTGTCCGGATTTTAGAGATCTCATAGCAATATGCGCAACGTTACCTGTGCTGAACTTTCCAGGCAAGATTCTGTATTGTTATGGTTGCGAAGCCTCATTACCGAAGTGTTTACAGATTATGTAGAAACAGATGATAGATGTTACATATCACATATTATTCTGGCAAGTAGCTGTTATAAACAACGGGCAGCCAGCAGAAGAAGCACCCTGCGGCTGAACCTTCTGCCAGGTCCACGGCCAACTTAAAGAAATACGCATGTTTGAGGACTCCCACGTCCTTCGCTTCCAGACCATCATGATTAAATCGCGTCTTCGTGAGAACCTACTTTGAATGGTCCAGAAGTGGTTCTCACACTGATCAGCGAGTCTCCTTGAACCACGCTCTTATGAACGAGTAGGAGTCTCTACTCAACATCTAACCAAGGGCCCTCCAGCCTCTCGCTGTGGACGTCTCACGTGGAGTCTGCAAAGTCATACCTGGCCACAGTTTGGCTCAATCAGTAACACCGGCCGTCTAAAAGAAACCTCGTAATTCTGGATACATCTCTTCTCCACTTCTGTAAGTGTGGCTGCCATCAACATGCCATGAAATAGAAAATGCATGAACAGACTAATAGAGCCGTGCTACAGTTGGCAGTTCGCTGAACACTACAAGCATCCAAATATCCATCGAATATTTATGAATACAGGTATGCGGCTCTGCTTTCTGTCGAGCCCGCATCGCACTTAATAAGTAAACAAACACTCATTAATCATCTTCACGCTGCAGAGTTCAAGGTGTGCAAGGAAATATAATGGCAGTCATGACACCTGCCGTAATTCCAATATCCTGTATAATTTACCTTGACCGGACTGTTTTAGCAGGGAATCTGTTCCAGTCATGAGGTTGGGACACCATGAAACGCTTTTCGAATTAGTATTCATGGCGAGCTCGTCCATATTTTTTCTGCCTGAGAAGGGATAATAAGAAATTCAAGATGCATATTCTGTGTTTGTCCGTTTGACAGAAAACAATTGTCCTGCTGTGGCCCCCGCGTTTGAAAAGCAGTGGTCTTGGGTGTACAGAACTTTCTCACTTTCAGTCTCTTGTCTCTTCCAGACACATGCAATCACACTACAATAATCTGTACAGTACATCACAACACTCTCTCCCTCGCTCGCCAGATTCCGGCTGATAACAAAACTGCGAGCTGCTCGTCATGATTTCAAAGGGATAAAGATTACCAGGCGCCGAGGAGGCAGAACAGAGAGGAAGGAATACAAGACAAAGACAAGACAAACAAATGTAATACAAGATCAAACCTCAAATGTGGGCTGTAATAAATCACTGTAAAGAGGATAGCATTACTTCCTCTCTTTACAGGGTGGATGCTGCTAAAAAATGCTGGCGAGGCCCTTCCTAGCCTTCTGGAGATTACTCCGTAATAAGCCTGAAACAGACCACGGGTGAAGTGAGACTGAGCGTTCACCCTGCCTCCAGGGTCACAGGACTCATTCTCACTCAGGAGCAGCCGCTTGTCTACCAATCTCTGGTCGGACGCCGTGGTGGGGATGTGGACACGGGGAAGGGCCAGCGAGGATTATTTGTGGGCCTCCAGGCCAATTTGTAGCCTGGCTCTACCTTCTCTACCATGTCTCCAAGCCATAACTGATGACGTCACTGACGGTAATACTGGAGATGAGATGTGTTCTCCACTGTAACCAGCAGAACGTCAGCCATGTTGTTTCCACGTGTGCCTCTACAGCTTGGTGAAGGATTTCAGCATATTTGCATACAGTTGCTGTCCTTTTGCCGTTTAGTGTGAGTGTTTGTTTTTGGTCCCTTGTTTTTACCTTCTTGTTGGGGATCTCATTTTCTGGAGATATATAACCTTGTCTCTTAAAATCTGCTGAACTCTAGCATTTAACTAACCTGGCATCTATGTGTTTACCCTGAGATGATCATTCACTAACAGAAACCTGTGGTTGGGAGTTGAGGCAAAACACTGTAATTTACATGTTGATGTAATTATGTACGTTAATTACTGTACGTAATTTAACCTTAAGTTAATTGAACATTAATATAAATCATAGCGTAAATGAATTTAGTCTTTTTAGTGCTTTTAGAGCCATTACCTTTTTGTAGCGTTATCAACAGCTGCACACATCAGCCTCTCAAAGTATTACATGATTATCGCACTGCAACATCTCCACAGTCAGGACAAGCAAGTCAAGACATGAAGCAGGTAAACAGGACAAAAAGCAGATACGCGTGTAAAGCACATGGCTCTTCCTGGATAATCATCCATGGATAAAAGGTTTGCTGATTTCTGAAGGCAGTCGGTGCGAACACGTGCGTGCGGACAGCTTTATAAATCTGATTATATTCCACACAGATCTTTCTGTCTGGTGGGCATGTAAACGGTTGATATGAATTCTCCGCAGAGTTTTTAAATGAGCTTCCAGGTTGGTTGAAGTCTTATTAAAAAGT
The DNA here is from genome assembly GCA_030770545.1 of Macropodus opercularis. NCBI lineage: Eukaryota > Metazoa > Chordata > Actinopteri > Anabantiformes > Osphronemidae > Macropodus > Macropodus opercularis. The sequence goes on from CM061092.1 coordinate 9,288,912, forward strand.
GATGATGTACATACGCAACCAGTTTACAACTTGTGACATTTTTGAATGTGGTTTAGCTGATATGATTGTACTTTATGCAGGTTTTCTAAACTTTCTTTCTGCTTCATTCTCACATAAAATCACTAATTTGTAATAATTTGCATAGTCCAATCCGTCATAATGCCTCATTGCTGGTTAAAGTACTATTAATTGCTGCATTTTGTGCGTGACATTTTTTCTACACAAAATATACATAATTGCACATATAAACCTTATTTTATATGCACAAAGAAAAAAAAAAAAAAACAAAGAACAAGAAAATTGAAATCTTGTGCCACAAAGTGTTGTTTTATCAGTGTGAAACACAAAGCGAAGGAATGTGCAGCTGATTACCAATCGAATTTGCCTTTCAGTCAATGCTGTGTTTCTCCCTCATTGCTCTCATGTCTGCAGTCAAATGTCCACCATGTTGCTGCTTTTCATTCATTGCATTCTTGGTGCCAGCTTTTTCACTGCTGCGCTTATTTGACTTCACCTCTCTTGCTGCCGGTTTCATTTTAATCCTATGCTTCCTTTACCTTTCACTTCCTCCCTTTACAATAAATCTGATGCCAATCCAGACGAACTCCAGCGCGCAGTGACTTGATATTACGGTTTCTAAAGCATGAAGAACCTCTAACTGTTTTATTTCAGGATTGTATTGCCTCCATCGGGGTTGAAAAGGTTTCCAGTGATCGAATAAATTCTACAAATGTGTGAGCACTGAAATAAGTGGCTTTAATCACTCAGCTTTTCTTCATGCAATCACGGTGCTGACTTCCATTATTGGAGAACAGTTTGAGGGAATCGTTGACATTTTGGCAACGCTAACATACAAATTTAATTTAAGTACTTCAAAGAGAGTGAGGTAATGCATCTCAAGGAAAGAGATGGCTGTTTACAGTGTGGCACTAATACTGACAAGCCTTCACTGGAGCTGAAAATGTCTTTTTATGCCAGGAATTCATATGTGTTTTGTTCGAATGAAGCTTTGAGCGTCTAGTATGTTTAAATCGGGACTTTTATTATTTTGCTGTTAGCACTTGGGTCATCCACTGTCTGATCCCTGGCTCTTACTGTCCACATGTGGAAACATCTGGCTGAATGAAGTTATTTGACAAATATGACCATCTTCCATGTTCACAGCCTGAATCAAATCTCCTTCCTCTGGTCCGGTTCTGTACTTTACAGCATGCGCGGCTCGTTTTTTCCCCAGTCTTTAGCCAAGTGCACAGGTTCAACCTGCCAGAACAGACAATTAACTGTCTATAGAAAATCAATGGGGGAAATGCTGCACTTAGCTATAACTTCACAATTGTCAACCCAGTGACAAAGCACCTCCTCCTTAAGGTGCTAATCAATGATATGTGTTCGTTTTGTTGACACCGTCATTATTATGTACTGTCCTCGTCCCCGTTATCATGTGTTTCGCTGGTTCTTTGAAATTGCTGCTAAACCCAACAAAACCATTTTTTTAAGTCCAATCCAATCACAGTGTTATTAATTAATTTATTTGTTATTGATGACGTGATTTCTGATGCCATGCTAATACTTCACACACATGACAGCCTTAGCCACATTAGTTACTAACATTTATCTGCATAAGAAGCCAAGAAACAAATACATTTCAAGCTTTGGGTCCAAAAACCATGTTATTCAAGAGCTTACTCATTTGATGAAGCTATACTTCGTTTCATCTCCTTCCAAATGTCAGCTCACTAATTTTAGACACTGTTCTTATGACGTTGCAGGACGTCCACATACTGGGTGTCGCCTTTTTTTGAATGCATAGCTCCCTGACCTTTGAACAGTTGCTACTCCGTTTGCACAGTCTGGTCATTAACAATCTCAAACTGAGGCTAACATTTGGTAAGTTACACTCAATGCTTTTTTACTTTCAGTCCAAACTGCTTGAACACAGAGCCAAAAGCATGTAGGGACTCTGTTCTATGTAGTACAGATAATTTTAGATTAATTAAATTTGCCTGCAAATACACCAGAAAGGACGTTGAATATTTCTGACTTATAATTACAGAGAATTCTTGCAATGAAAATGATTGGTTTAATTATGCCTGATAGCTATCAGACCCCATGGCTTTATCAGAAGGATCTGCATTTAGAGGAGTGGTGGGGGACTGACTTAATGAATTTTACATGTGTGGCTTGAACCAATTAGTCGCGTTGACACTGAAACATCCCATAATCCCTTTTAAGTACAGTTAAATGTTTTTCTACGTGATAGAATAACACGCTTTTATAAGGGTCACATGGTTTAAAACCACATTAAACTCAATGGGGAAAATGCCGTAAAAAATGTAGCATCATCTGTTTCAGCCCAAATCAAAGACAAACGGCGGCAAATTAAGGACGTGTTGTAGAACATGTAAAGACCGGACCTTTCCACCTCGCAGACACCACTCAGAGACTCGACAGGCGCGTTGCTGTATTATAAAGCAGCAGATTAGATTGTGTAGCAAGTCGCACACTCATCACCGCCGTGTTGCACTTCGCAGGGTATTCAAACCACTGAATGGTCCGTGCTCAGCGTCAGGTACGGCGCTACGGGTTTAATTGGAGCGCGCTGAAAGACGATGTAAAGATGTGAAGACTCTCTTTATCCGTGCATGCAAATGTTTGCTGCCCACACAGTGTTGCACCGCGTCAAAGCACATATCAAACACTTTAACCTGCTCTAACATCTTCTCTCTCAATTAGGCAAAATTCTATAGTGTAAAAGAAGAAGCCAAATACCAGCCCTGAGCTAGTAAAGGCACAAAAGCACTATTCTATTAAGTCATGGTCATTACTTAATTAAAAACTGCTCTAAAGGGAAACATGACCCGTTCTCTTTTCTTAAATCCTTTTATACTTTAATAGGGTTATATTATGAATAATTGAAAAGCTCACTTCCAACACCTAATGGTTTTATTTTTCTCTTCAGGTTAGACTTTCAAATTTCCAACGTGAGAACATACTTTAATAAGTCAGTGTGTTTGCAGGAGTTTCGGGTCATTTGTAACAACATCGAAGCGCGTGTTGAACAGTGAGCGTACAGTCAACACAGCTGAGTTGCAGCCTTGAAGGAGCCACCTGCACCCAAGCATTAACCTTCATTAATGGAAATTTCATGAGTTAATTTAAAATTCAGTAAAACTACAATATGTAACTGATTCATGCATTTTTTTAAATTAATAAAATAAATACACTGCAAAAACCTATATTAACTTGGAGAAAAGATGTGAGTCTTGCATTGCAGGGGTAAGGACTCCTCACTGCTGCTTTCACACCAAGGTTTGGCTCATTGCTATTGCTGTCTTGCAGCCTAACCCCTGATTCTGAGGGGGACAGCGCACTGAGGGGTCCACTTCAGCAGGACACTGAGGAGCCGCGATAGGAGTCGATATACACACAACCTAAAATGTTCACGTTGCCAGCCTCTGGTGCATAAACCGCAGGAACTTAACAACGCAGTGCCATAAAAGAAAATGTTAACAGTATTATCTCTGTAATTGTTCTGTTACTGTTACTCAGTATTAATGAGGACATGTTGATAGTGGATGTATAGTAAATAACAAGCGTGTCGACATATCTCTGATGGTGGAGTCAGTTTGTCTAACTAAAATATTACTGAGCTGCATTGTTGTGATGTTCAAGCCGTCTGATTTTAATACCAGTGTACTTGATTTTTGGAAACCCTTCAGCTCCCACTGCAGCTGCTGAGTGTAGTTCACTTTTAAACCATAGTCATAAATAGCAGCTCTGCTCCGACCACTTCTCAGGGAAAAAAGTACTAAAGCATCTGTTTAGAGGCTGAAGCTGATGTTAAACCTGCAAAATTCACCAGAAGACCCTGGATTATGTTTATCTGTAAGCGAGGGCCCCTTTTATGCTCATTCATGTATTGTTTTGTAAAGCACGTGCTTGGGAAATATATAAATGTATATTATTCCTTAAACGTTCTAGGTATGCGTTGGTTGTGGAACGCTCACGTGTTGGTCGGATGTCGAAGAGCCGAGTCTCTAGAGGCATATTTAGAGAGTTAATTAGCACAACCTTGTCATGTTCTCACACTTTTCCTTATCTGCAGCTACATTTAAACACTTACTTCACACGTACTTGTTGTTTTAAATTAGCTAGCAATGGGACGTTGGGCTATTTTTAACCCAGGCTGTAGTTTCAACAACACAATTACAGATAATCTTATATGTTTAATTTGATCTAACTGAGAAAAAACAAAAAGTGTTTTAACAAGAACAATAATCTTGTGACTGTTGAAATATGTATTAAACCACAGACGTACATGGATGGCGTCCGGAGTAAACCACTGAGAGGCAGGTTGTTAGTTGTGACTAGAGAAGGACTGTGCAGAGAGGCACAGAAGGTGAAAATACTTTGGGAAACCATGTTAAAAAATGAACAGTTTGTAGAGACGTTGGCGGCCAGGTCGATTCCAGTATGATCCTCCTCAGAGTCCGGATAAAATCTACCTATATTTGGAAGACAAATTTTAATTTTAGTTATAGTTCGAAACTTAATTATTTTTAAAGCCAACTCTCTGAACACAATCCTCCTTTACCGCATTACATTTTTTATTCCTTTGACTTTGAACTGAACATATTCAGGTAATGGAAGGTCTTATTAAAGCAGACAAGTTCATTTGTTTAAGTCATTTAGGGCACATAGGTCCCTAATGGCTAATGATTTATTACAGGAAAGAATCCAGCATTCAGGCATCCATGGACCTACCCACCCTTCCAACTACAGAGATGTCATGTTACATAGGAAATTAGTGTCACAGGAAGTTACTGTTTTGGACTTGTAAATTAATCACAAAGGAGACAGTGAAGGAAGAGTGGAAGGCTCTGTCACACCGCTCTCCACACTCAAGGTATGCTGATATCTGGAGTATACATCAAAGAGTGGATGAGGGGGGGCGGGGGCCGTGGGAGCCGGCAGCCTGGAGTGGTGCAGCTGGGATGGCAGGTCTGCTGGGTTGAAAGGTGATTAAGAAGGGAGCTATGACAGAGAGGGAAGGAGAGGAAGCGATAGGAGCCAAGGCATTGTTCTAGTGCTCATCTCGGCTTTGGACCCATTACAGCTGCTCTGTACATGTCCTTTGAATTTTCACTTCTCAAACAAGACACTGAGAGATGCCAGTGTCTTTTCAGAATAAATGTTTGATTACCATTACAAAAGGTGAAGACGGGGATGAGAAACAAAGATGATCAGAGAGCCTGTGTTGCTTCCTCGCTCCCCATACGTCATTGTAGCAGATGGGCTGTGCAGCTTTTATTAGGCTTCGTGTTCAAAGCCTTGTCCTGCAGTATCAATGCCCGTCTATTCATGCCTTTCTCAGTCGAAGTTAGTTTGGTCGTTTAACTTTGACAAAGTCTAGAAGTCATGTATTGTCTGCCACGAACTTGTGGAAGAGTCATCGGCTGATTGTGCAGAACTCTTGAATTCCTGTTTTCTTAATCCTTTAAGGTGAGCAAGTCTCTTTAAGCTTGATTTCATATTTCAATTTGAAATTTCATCAGTTTGTTATTACGAGTAGGTTTTTGAATTTTGTTTGAATGAGCTCCAGCCTATCTACCGAGGCATGTGAGAGAGATGCTATCGCTTTAATTAATTTGGACTTCATATTTGAAAAGAAAAAACATCCTCTTAAACCCCACCCATTAAACTTTCTGTCCGTCTCAGTCACTCAGTCCTCAGATTCAACTTACGTAAGCCTGCTCATGCAAAATTCAATTCATCATTTACTGGCAAAGCACACAGTCACAGATGTGACACAGAAAATTTGAAAATCACTCTGCAGGAAGAATCTCACGCGCTGGCACAGAGAAGACGTGGAGCCAGAAATCGCTCCCTTGCTTAAAGGTGGTGTTCTATGAACGTTTGATTTGTGATGCAGTGGAGATTAGTGTTGCGTTAACGGTACGCATCAGGCCTGGTCAGGGATTTGTAGAGGGGAGGTTCGACCAGAGGATCCTTTCAGGAGGTTAATTCAGGACATGATATAGTTGCATAGCGTTAAGCAGGACAGCACATCACGCAATGTCACAAAGACACACACTGTGAGCTGCATGATGCTAAACAATACACCTTCACACAACAAGAACATATTCTGAGCATCAGCAGCAGTTTATTCTAGGATCTGGTTTGCCCCCTGCTGTGTGCTGGCCTGACTTGCTTCAAGAGTCTTTTCCGCCACCTGACTACCACTACATACAATACCTCTCCACTAAACCATACAATTATCCACAAGAGTGAAGCGATGGCTCACGTTGAGAGGCACTTGATGCTGTTATGGCACCAGCCCACATGCTTGACAAGGAAATACGCTCCCTTTGTTGTAATTTAGCCAAATCAAATGTATGTTTTTTTTTTTTGTTTTTTTTTTTTGCTTTGATTTACATTTTTTTCAGTGTTTGTGGTTTTCTTAAATTATATGATGTATGATTTCTATGATGCCTGGCTCAACTGCTATTGTATAGTGTGCCTGTGTGATCTCTCATTTACAGAATACACCCATGTCGGGTTCTGCAGGTTTCTGGTGGTGAGGAGCTAAATGGTAAATCAACACTGCCACCCTTAGGACAAATGTGAATAGCACACGCGCGGCTGACTCCACTGCAGAACTGATTAATCTTCTGTGCACTCCATATCCAAACTATTTGTTTTCCCCAAATTGCTCTTGCGCATGAAATGACACAGCAGTTTTGCAGGTGTGTGAAAAATGAGTTAACACGTGATGTGGAGAAAACAAGCGCCCTTTGCAGGAGCCGGTACACAAACCGAGTCAGTAATTGCAAAATGAATATGTGAATAATGCTGGCTGCATCCGTACAGCTCACAACACAGAGCCATCGCCACGCTGACCTTCGGAGCCACTGAACGTGTCATCCTGATGCCGCAGCATAGAAGAGAAGCAGGATGTGGTAAAGAATGGAATAAAGCAGAATAACAACAAAAGGCGTGTAGGGGAAGAAAATTGGCAAAAGCATTCAAAGAAGGAAATAATTAGATCTCTGTCCTCTCTGTAATGTTCAGGGCTGAATGCTTGTGTGTTCGAGCCACTCCCAGTGTTAGAAGTGTTGGAATCAGGACAGAGTGGTAGGAAAGTCACGTGGCTCCCTCAGTGGACTGACAGTTTTCATTAGTCTCTCTCTTTCTCTTTCCCCTCCATTACTCACTGTCTCTCAGCCTCCCTCCATCTCTCACTCTCTTTTTCTTAACCGCCAACAAACAAACACACACGCACAGACACACACTTAGACACACACTCCAAGGCCCAGAGACATAAACAGATTGTTGTAGCTGACCCGAGGGCATCTTGAGATGCTAAGAGTAATGACACTATGACACATGATCAGGACGGTGTGTGTGTGTGTGTGTGTGGGTGTGTGTGTGTGTGTGTGTGAGGCTGATGTTGCTCAAGGTGCAGCATTGTCTAACCTGCATTATGTATTTTAGTCAGATGAAATCTAAGCACAGAACATTTAAAGCTACACATATACATTCTACACAATGAAGTCAAATATCTAAATTATCTACCAATAACGTGAGGCTCGCATTAAATTAGCAGCCCAGCTTTTTTTTTTCTTTTCTTTTCTTTTGGTGCCTTTGGCTGAAATGTCAGCTGACGTTAATTGTAATGACTTGATGCTCCAGCATTCTGTGTTAAAAACACACTGGCAGCTTTTCACTTATCCCCTCAGCCTAGTTCGATAACACAGGGGACAGTGCCCTGGTGTATGTGACGAAGTCGCCTGCGCCTGTTAAATGTCAGCGGCGCACCTCGCGAGTCCTGATGGCAGATCGTTGAGATCAGCACGTGTATCCAGTCGCGGCGTTCGCCGTCCTGCTTCGGAGGAGCCTGGCCGGGTTCACGAGCAGGTCCCGTTCTTGGACTTTGGCCTTTGCATCACTTTGGCAGAGACTCACGAGCCAACAAAACGTTCTTTTACGAATCTACAATTTGGATCTGATAAAAAGACGGCACATTGTCTGTTGCGATGTTTGGAGCTAAATCAGTTTTATGTTATTAAGTTCAGACGTCTACAGTGTCCAAACTAGTAAAACATAGAAAAGGGTGGATCAATAGATAAAGACTTGCAAACTGAGAAAGTAAGACAAAAGTAAAACGGTACTTTTTATTGCAATACAACCAGACTTTTGGTCTCCCATTTTATTTTTACCCTTCAATTAGTCTTTAGCTTTGATTCCACCCAGTCTGCCTCTGCTGTGCTCTCCTCCCCAATCGTCCTGGTTTTAAATCCCAGGAGAGGTCCAGGCAACAGTGAGTGTATCAGTCCACGCCTTTGACTGCCCTCCACGCTACAAAGCTCCTTCACAGAGAGTGCTGGCAAAATCAATAGCCATGCATCCCCTATAGCATACAACTTTGACAGGTGTCCTTCCACACTCGCTGTCATGCAGGAGCCGCTCTCGCTGCTTCATGAATCCTGAGTCGTCCTGGTTTAGCATTCTCTCTAGTCCGTTGTGGACGGGACAATCTGCCTGCAGCACTAATCAGGTCAAACCTGTGTGAAGATGACCTTGCAACAACCAGCTTAACACTTCTGCTTGAATTTTGGCTGTTACTGTTATGTCTTCTTTTTATTTCGGCAAATTATACCAACACTTTGCGATAAATCATCCAAAATGCATAGGAAATAGAAAAACGTTTCATTTCAGCACAATCCAGACTTTGCTTTCGTTAAGTTTTGGAGATGCCGGACAAGGTCAAGCTACCTGACACTTTGTAAACAACCTTCCTCCCGGATGAGCCGTCTAACTTGGGTCAGCGCCAGATCTTCAGGCACACGGAGTCTCACACCTCTCCCTGCCGCGATATGTCATCTGCCAGCTCTGACAGGCTGGTGGTGGGGCTGCCTTTACCGGAGGGACACTTTCCTGCTCACTAACACAAGGCAGCTCCTGTTGAACTACAGTCAGAACGATACAGTATTTGCATCATGCTGTAAATGGAAAGTCTAGTCTAAATACATTCTATAGCAAGAACCTCCAACCTAAGAGTCCCGTTCAACGCCAAGGAGCCTTGTGCATCGATAGGACACGTCGCTAACTCTCAGCGCATCTGCTTATTCCTCATAAAGACAAAATACAGGTGACGCTGTCGAGCGAGCGGCTGAAAAGCGGGCGTGGTGGTTGTAAACGAGTGATGCCTTTTCGCCGAAACCACTCTGATAATGGACCGTGGAATAAAGATGAGTTTACTCACATTGAAAAGCCCTTTTCCAGAGGGTGGGCTCGTTTTCTCTCTGGGGTCTTTCAGCCTTTGAAAAATGTCCACATCCTGTTCACGTATACAGCGTCTATAAAAGAATGAATACAGATTGAAAGGAGCTTTTTCTTGGAGTTTAATCACAAGCTTGTTAAAGATCTTCAACATTCTTGGACCTTTTGTCGTCATCTCCTTGACTTTCTTCTTGATTTTACAGAATATGTGGTTGGAATAAAGTGCATTTGTGTGCAAATGTGGCAGATTGATTCCCCTCTGTTGATTCGCGACGGGAGCTCAATGGCCATTTGTGCGATAAGAATAGACTGAGTGCAGGCTTTTCCTGAAAGTACGCAGCCAGTGTCACCCTCATTAGCAGCCGTGTCATCAAAATCGGTTTAATCTTGCATAAAACCTTTCACATCATAGACCCCATGCAGGGATGGTTTTATTACAAGTTCCAGCAGGTCACACTCGCCCATTAATTACATCCATATCAAAGATAATAATAAACATGCTGGTGGGTTGGACTGGTTGGACCTGGTGCTCTGTCAAGGGCAGCCTGACATGAAGTCAAGTTAGATAGATGGAGTTCTGCAGGCAAGCCGGGACCACCAAGGCTCGGCTGATTTGTTATGTTTTTTCCGTTTCTTCTTCTTAGCGCTACAATGTCTTTTGTGTCTTTACCATGACAATAAGAACAGATGAAAGCAGGCAAACAAAGGAAGAATAGGAGCAGAGCCACAATAGAAAATAAGTCCTTTTTATCCACCGCCTTTGCATGTCAGGAGTTTGGAGCGACCACACAGCTAATGTCAGATTTTGACTTTAATTACAGCAACTGTTTGAAAATATGAGGCTCATTTTTCCTGCCTGTTTTGTCACATGCCGTCAGACTGTCCTTGGTGATAATCCAGAGCAGCCCAGCTCTGAAAATAACAGCTTTGGTTGGCTGATCTGCCAGTTGGCTAATTGTAAGGAGGCCGCCGAAGACGCAGCGTGAGGCCTGTTGCGTCAGCGTCTCTTTTATTATGGGGCTGTAAGCAGAAGACATTGCACATCCCAGCACGTGCACGTGTCTGCGAACGCTCGCGCACACACGCGCGTGCACGTGCTCGGCCGTGCCAGCGAGAACGACGCGTCTACATGTGGACGAGCGTCATCTCTCTTTTTTGTCAACAAGCACCTGTTTATTCTCCGCTAATTAATTGTTTAACATAGTTTCAATTTGTCAAGCAGTTTGCTGCGGGTGAAATTAGCTTGCTAGCCTGCTGACGCTAGCTGACACACCCCCTCATCAGTGTCCAGATGAATTATAAGCGTTGATGTGGCCAGATGTTTCCGCTCGGCACATCCTCCAGGATATAAATAAGAAATAGCATCTGCTTTTTTAGCATATTGTAACCACACCGATGAGCAGGAGAGAAAAGAAAAAGCACGGGGCAAATATTACGAGCAGCTCATTAACGCCGGCGCCGCAATACGATCAGCATTACCAACAATAACTTTTAATAGTTGTGCGGCTGAGCGGAGGGTGTGAGTGCAGTGATGCTGTATTGTCTTAACAGTGAGTACTGTGTTGTCCCAGAGAGGGGCACTGCAGCAATGCATAAAACTCTGTGACATCAAACCAGCACTGCATCAATATACAGCACACACAAAACAGAAATGGATCCGTCTCTCGCACAAGGAGAACCGAGAAAAAAAAAACTGAAAATCAGCCGTCGCCAGCCTTGTGTGTTTTAATTGAAGCTCTGCTCATGTGATTGTTTGCAGTAAACAACAACAAAGTGAAGAGCATTTGACCTTTATGGCAGCATCTCGTGTAAACTGAGTGACCTATGAATATATCACAGACGGTTCTTTTTTCAGGTTCCCACGGCACATTGGTTTCTCTGGTACATTCTCTCACCAGTCTCTCGTTATCACGTAGCCCTGACAGGTGTGATGGCTGTGTTGACATGAAGGGCTTCCAGACTTCCCAGAGTCCATTAACAACCACGTTCCTCCATCAGTCAGCGTTGCTTCGGCTTTTTGTCTTCAGGTGTTAAGGTTTCCAGATTTAATGGCGAAGCCGTCACCTCCGCCGCCAGACATCATTCACGTTTTAATTTTAATTATCCAACCTGTTTGTGAGTCACGTGAAATACATGCGCCTTTGGTAAACGTATAGCTTGTCTTTAAAGCTTTACTGCAAAGATTTACTTTCTACCACTTTGTTTACCGGCTGCCGTCTGCAATGCTGTGCAGCTGTGAAATGCAAACATGTTCTTCTGTTGAAGTCACAGTAAAGCTGGACTCCAGAGGTACAAGAACATCTCAAGTGCTTCACGCTCACATACAGTATACAGTTACATCTTTTATTTATCTCTAATGTGGAGTTTTTCCTTCCAGGTGTCTCCGTGATTCATCCTCATCAGTAATGAGTGCTGAGCACGCTATTAAAGACAGCTTTGTTGCCCTCGGGGGAATCCTCCCTACTGCCGTTTACATAGTGCTTCAAAACTAATCATCATATCAAGTAAGAGCCAAACAGTCTGCTGAACTGAGAACACAACATAAAAACAAGACATTTTGTGATGTCACGTCCTTACATACGTCGACGTGCTAGGGGGACGTATGTCTTTTGCTTGGTCAGATAAGATCAATTCTCCCCTTGTTCTTTAATCAGACGCGTATTTGATGCCTAAGGTCCAACTGTGTTCATCTGCGTAGTGAGAAAGTGAAAGTGCCTTGTTTGGTGCATCCCCTTTAGGATTGCCATAGGCCTTTCAGTCTGTAAAAGCTCTTTGTGATGTTCTCATAATGCAAACTAAAGATACCAATGATAACCCTGTACTCAAATAATGGGCATACAGAATATGTTTATGTGTACAGATAGTGTAAAGCTTAATAGTGGCTCAGAGTAGACCTCTGTCGCACAGGACAACAGCCTCCAGAAATGTTTATCTCCCTCTATGGACATCGGTATTTGAATTTAACAATCACATGATAATGACTATATTTCGACGGTTTTGCCTGAGAACAACATCCGTTGCCATGGTGTTTGTCCACCATCTGCTCATCATTACCTACTGTATGTGTGCAGCTGTGCATAAGTATGCATCGACGCTTCTGTCTTGATGTCAGTGTTTGTTATCCGGAAGCTATGCCCACACAGGCTAACGGCATAGCCATCAAAATGCACATATTTCAGTTTGGGCCCTTAAGAACCTACCTGCATAGCAACTTAAAGCTACAATATGTAACAGGATTTTTTTCATAGCCTCCTGTGACACAGGCTCAGAGCAGCACTAGCGGCAGTGGAGATCATTATTGAGTGAGGACCTTATTGATCAAACTTAGTTTTTGACCATGGAAATTCACTGATATCAATGCTCAGATCTCAGGTATTGACCCATAAACGCATGAATCCCCTGAACATGTATCGGGATCAGATTACTGCTTGAAGACAATGTTCATTTGAAATCATTTGAGGTGAAAGCAAAAACGCAATATTAACTAGGACGTCGGCAACATTCCCTCTGCACACGTCGGAGGCGCCTGCTCAGCTTGATAGTTTCTGGGAAAAGTGAAGCAACAACATTGGCAGGAGATGATCCGCCTCCATCGATTAGCAGAGAATGAGCACATTATTGATGCATCCTGTGTCAAACAGTGAGCGAACCGCACAACAAGTATAACCTCAAGTAGAAGTGACAGCCAAGGTCATTAGCACTTTACTTGTGAAGAACATAATACCTGTAGCGGAACTGAGTCAGATATTATTAACAAGATATTATCCTGTGTGTTCAGGTGACAACAAAAGGTGAAACACAGAGGAAACACAGATGGCGTCAGCATTGCCAAGACAGCGCTCGGGACCTAGACCCCACGGCCTTTCCCTAAATTACTCGTCCTGTCACCATGAATTAATTAAAAATGCATTAATGTACAAGATTAAATGAATCACTAAAAGGTGGATGGACTCCCCCTGGCTCCTCTGCAGCACATGCTGCCGGAAATCCAAAGTTCCTTGGAGAATAGTTTCGCACTTTAAAATTATTGACTGGATTGGCTCCGGTAGATCCAGGCTCCGGTGTGGAAACCGACCACAGGCAGGTTTGTATTCCAAACTAATGGACAGGTGAAGTGTTGGTACAGACGGAGGCATTCAAAGTGTCGCTCTCTGGTGCGATAATTGGCCTCTTTTATCACGGCTGGTCTTCATTTGCGCCACAGCGTGGTGTTTTTACAGTGTAATGTTCGGAGACAGCACGCACAGTCAGGGCCAAAGTTTCAGCCGAGGCACAAATTTAGCGTTTTGCAGTCTTTGATTCTCCTCCTTTTATGTTTCTGTCCACATTTCTGTGGAATATTAATGGGCACCTTTATAAGTTTCAAAACTTATGGCCATGACTGTAGCCTGGACTGTCATTTCTACCTCCTGTCATAGACTGAACATTTTAATGCAGCTGTTAGTCCTGAAAACAGTGAGCTTGTTATTTTACTTAAACATTCCGTGGATCTCATGTTATTTTTGGTAATGATTCTTCAAATTTTGTCTGAATTAATCAAAAAAGATAAATAATTTCTTGGGTAAAAAAAAAAACCATGTAAAAACTATGTCCACTTAATTTTAGACTGGAGAAGTAATGGAACCACGTCTACATGCCCACTCTGCACCAGCCATGTCAGACATCCTTGATATCTGCAACATTTAACACGCTGTCTTGAAAATGTGATCTTTCTTATGAGGGCATCCACAGCTCAAGGAAGAAACGAGTCATATTTGCTCCACAAAGCTGTAAATTACATGCAATATAAAAGCAAAAGAACACAATCAGACCCCTTTAACTTAACTCAAGACCTAAAAGCACTGCACCAGACAGACGCTTAACATACTGCAGCCATGGTGTCATCGATTTTAAGGTACAACACACACACATCGTGATCTAATGAGGTTACATGGGACAAGCTTGCATGAATTAGTTGAGCACATAGGTCAAAAGTTAATTACAAATTGTCTGAGTTCATAGAGACTAAAGACAGCAATTAATCTCGGACGGGACAAATTCATAGCAATCCACTACATTAATGTACTTATGTGGCCCACAAACAGTCTTAGACATTTCTCATAAGCATAATTAAAAACGCTAAAGCCAGAAGGTGATGAAAACATCGTCTATGACTGCATCCAGGTTAGGAATGTCCTCACACTGGTAATGACGTTTTAATTGGCATTATCCATCTGTTCCAGTTTCCTCATAAGGGGAGTCAGGGTGTTGGACCCTAGTGCGTCCCAGGGCTCGTGTATGGAGAAAGACGCATTCAGCAGAAAGAACCCTCACGCACGGAGGGGCAACAGGCTCTGTAAAAGGCAGTAGCTGTACAGGCAGACGCGTGTCAAGGTGACAGGGCTAACCACTACGCCACTGTGCCACCCTAATCTGTGACACTAATGGCAGCACTGCACAATAAATGAGGCGTGGTGTGAGATAAGAAGGCCACAAATGTAACGCTGCCTCCATTTGCCATCGTTTATAGTCCGAAAAGGTATCAGGCGACGCATGCTTCTGACACATTGGTTTGTATGCAGGTGCTCCACTGTCGATCACTGAAAATTGTCACCTCCAACTTGTTTTATTTTTTGGCTAGACACTTTTAACAGCTTTTAGTCTTTAGAAACCAGAGAAGATAAACTCTGTAATGCATTGCCGTTCACTTCTGGATCTGCTCCACTGACTATGAATGGAACATTCAAAATTTGAGGGTGACAAAGTTTGTCTGTGCCTTTATACCCAGGTGACCTTTTTCTTTTCAGTTTAGCTCAAGAAAAGTCATTCCCTCCTATATCCTCCCTCGGTAATGCCCTGGAGACGGTCACAGCATCCACAAAGTGGGTCTCCCATTCAAGGTCAATGTCAGCGATGCTGCTCCAAATGGGGGCTAGTTTTTCATTTGTTGCTAGGACACAGATGTGTAGATGCTCACAAGTTTAGCCTGTTGGCTCCAGACATGATCATGTTTGTAATATCATATTATATATCAAACCTAATTACCCTTGGAGAAATGTGAAAGTTGGACTGTAAATATTCTGTAGCGAGAGCAAGAACGCTCTGACTTAACGCTGTATGTTGAAGCTGGAAGGGAACTAATTTTCAGTGACCTTCAAACTTAAAGCTTCACAGTGTAAGAGCATAATGACCGTAATTATTACAAGACAACCATCGTTGGAAAATGAATAATGTGACCATTAGAGCTAACAATGCGTACAATGCTCCTGAAGGCAAATCTACACAGACATACTCAACAACGTCTTGCAATGCAGCAACACTGCTAATTAATACCATATATACTGTAACACAAGAACCAGCTCCAACCAGGTCCTCATTTCTAGTGCCAGCTCACTCAAGGTGACGGAGCATGTTGTGGTTAGATTAAATATTTATTGAGGGGTGTCATTACGTTGCCATTATCATTTAGATCAGTTCATTAAACAACAAGACTCACCGATGAAGAGACAATTACGGCTGTTAAGTAAAACAGGATGAAAAGAAACCAAAATCAGACCCCTGTACCCTCGCATGCACCTTCTCAGAGCAGAATGTGCTGCACGCCGCCGAGGTCACTGAGCTGGGTCCCAAGGTAATCACTGAACACGGGTTCTGGCTATGCTTGGTAGACAGCAAGTCTGCGGGGACGGGTTTGAACACATCAAGAACACAACATTCTTGTGTCATCTTAGGAATCTTCCTCTTTGGTGAGGCAGTTTCTATGTGGTATCGCAGGGATAATTATGCTTGAGCAATTTTAACTTACCTGACTTTTTCATTTTGACTAACGGTTGCTTCTTAATTGATTTACTTACTTGAAGAAGGTTTTTCTAGCTGTGGTTGGTCAGTAGGGGCAGAGGCTACTCTAATTGCTGCATAGATCAAGAAAGAGCATAGGAAAAAATGTATTACGGTTAATTTGCATCTTTTTTAAAGTCGGCAGCTGCCGTCTCATCATGACGATATTCCCAAAGAATCAATTACAGGCTAGAAACGCCATTGTTTGTAGTAGGCATCACTGGCTTAGGGTTTGTAGCAATGTTCAGGGATCAGTCAGAACCGATACAGTGATCTGACAAACCCGCAGCTAACGAGGTACCGTCAGCGACAGTGAGCCACACCACAGGACATGACAGAGCCTCAGCGTCTGGTGCCCTTGAGGCAACGGGCTGCCATCACCATGCAACAGCATCTGCAAGTCACTAACACAGATGATACCGTTTTGTCCTTGACCACTTCTGTGTGACTCGTAAACATCTCGTTCCCTCCACCACTGAGAGTTTGACGTCTTGCAGTCATAAATAATATAAAGGTGGCGTTCACTGGCACAGGTTACTGAGTGAAAGGTTACTTCAGCCCAGGCATCGTCAGTGGCAACACGCACAAAAACAAACTGAGATTGAAAGATGTTTGCTGCTATGTGTGACAAGTGTTTATCGTGAATGATTGCATGGTCATGTCCAGTGGATCCCGGGTGCAAGGGTCCTATTTTTAGAAACGTACTTCTAAATGTCAGCTGGCTTGATGTACATCTCCTACAGAGTGCGGGTGACCAGGACACTTTATCTTCATGAGTGCAACTGATGGAAGCTGCAAAATGTAGTTTATACTGTACGTACATTTGCTTTGCAGAGGACGAGTAAATGAGTCCCTTCAGGGGGGTTGCAAACAGAATCATTTCTGAGAAATAACCAGGTGTCCTTTTACTCAGGGCCAATTTCAGATATTGGGGAAGACACTGTTCGATATGAGGATAGTTTTTGGGAAGTGTGGATTTCTAGCTGCTCCTACTTGAACCTGAATCTCCCCTGAATAAGAATGTGGTTAATCCTAAATAGGAAAAAAAAGTCATTCACAGATTCATTATAGTTTAGAATTTACAGGGTAAGGATAATCCTACTTTCACCTTTTATAGAGGAGTGAAGGAAGAAGTGAAACTTTGGAACATGATCATGACGGATATGGATAATTATCATGAAGCTTTTTTGAAACGGGCATTTCTTAGACTTAGACAAACCCATGAATTAGAGCATCCAAAACGGTGCAGCCATGAAAGCACTAATGAGAGAAATGAAAGGCTTATGAATTAAAAAATGGGATGGAATTATTTGTTTCAAGAAAAAAAAAAACATAATGAAAACTGGTGAGAGGGTTATTTAAGGACTCACTGTCTTTGTCATGATAAGTGGAAACAAATGTTGAGGACGCTGAATTCAGGACAACCGAGTTTGCAGCCGTAATGTTTACGCTACTGTACCTGCATGAAACGCTACTTGCATTACTCTAGAGTCTCATTACTGGTCACTGCTCACTTTATGACACCAGTAAGGCGAGAAATCCTGAATCGCCTGTTTCCAGACTGGATTCTTTTAAACTCCTCCATTCAGCCCAAAGCTACTTAATATTCAACAATAATTAAAAACTGTACTTTGCATTTAGCAGTTGTTTAATTAACACAGACTTCCTGGTTTTGTTCTTTGGACTCTGGGCTAAATACTGAACATAAAATGTTGAGGTTCCCATTAGCATTATGTCGGCAAATTAGCTTTTTGTTTTGACAGTGTTATGAGACCAATTTTCCATCACATCAGCCGGCAAAGTATTGTCAGCATATTCTCGACTACCAATGAATTCTTTTTTCATGTGAAGGTCAAAACTTGTCATTCTAAAAAAAATAAAATAAAACAGACCATAACAGCTTCCCAAAAAGCCTTTTGAGGTCACCATAAAGTGGAGAAAGTGATCTTGACACATTTTACACATTCCTCGAAAGCTTCAAGCATCAGGGGGACGAGATATCATTTGTTCAGCGTGAGAAGTGCTCAACAAAAGTGTTTCGTAAAGGGTGGAGGACGAGGAGTTCTTACAGCTCGGGTCGCTCGCCTCCTGATTCACTTACTGCACCTCATGTGGTTGTAGGAGGCTTCGCTGACCCAAATGGCTTTCAAGAGGCATTTCAGGGCAAGAAGATGTAAGCCTGACCAGGTAAAGAGGATGTGTAATTGGAGTTACTTTAACAAGGCTGTTACTTTGCCATAAATCACGACAGGCGAAAGTCCTGTGCCCTCTATTCAGTGTCCTGAAATAGTACAGGAGGAAAAATTAACTGCTTCGCTAGAACTTTCCTCCACAATCCAGAGGGGGCTGATTGGATTCTGTCTTGCTGGGCTTATGGTGGTATGTGGTGTTTGCAGTAAAACAGTGAAGCTCCGTTGCCAAACCCCCTCGTTAATACATAAAAAGAACAAAAGCGTAGTGAACTACACGGGTGTCATGTTCTCATTCCTTTTGAAACCTGTCCCCAATTTTGAGTTTTACACTTAATGTGCACGTTGTGAAACAATGTATCTTATATTTGAGACTAAAATTATTTTTAAAAAAGTTGGATCGGTAAGGAGAACTAAAAATAACGCAGAGCATTTTTTTAAAACTACTTCAGTCTGAGTACAAGAGCAAGGTTGTCTCTGAATTCAGTTTAATGGTTCATCCTTGAGAAATAGTTTTGGTGCAATATTAAAAAAGATTAAATATGGTCCCATAAAATAATGAATAGCAAACAGTACTTTCTGTATTTAGCCAGCAGTTTTGTCATAAAACTATTTGTCCTGTTTTATGTAAGTCATGTAAATGCTGTTCAAATGTATTGAGGGTTATGCAAAAATGATGTATGATGTTTTGCGTTTGCATTTGTGTTGATTAACATTGCAGAAAAACGTGTGTGTGTTTGAGTCAAGGATACAGAACTCTCAAACAAAACATTTTAGCCTAATTTAATAAATACACTTTTAATTCAAACTCATTTGCATCATCACATGCTAGATCGTAAAGCACAGCAACCACAAAACAATTGGCCTTGGTTTGAAGGAGGTCGTATATAAATGAAGTTTTGTGAGCTGAAATTCGTGGAAAATGTCATTATTAACATCAAGCAAGCTCTCGGCTTAAAGTGCTGACTTTTTTAGTGCCAGGCTCGTTTGTTAACTCTCTACCGTCTGTGCAGGTGCCTACAAGCCCCGACTAAAACACCAGGAACATGTCTGTCATTACACTCACCTTGTCACAGCTTTCTACCAACACACAACAACAACACAACACAATGTCACAACTCTGCGAGAACTAATGCGGAGCGACAACCGTGTTCACACTCCATTAGTCTGATTATGCACTTTATGGTTAGATGAGTTCCATGAAGTTATAATAACTGCAATCATGGAGGGTTATTCATTAGCTGATAAACTATTCGAAGGACAACTGAGAATTGCTCAGTCAACATATTTGTACAGTTATGTGTTGAAATAGTGATCAACATAAACAGAGAAGTATCTATTTTTCTATTTACATTCATTCCACATTCATTAACATATTTGTGTTCTTCTACACTGATACGAGTCAATCATTGTATTTGCATATTATTTTTTGACACTTTAAATGTTAACCGCTCCTTGTTGATTTTCACTATAGTCATGTTTGCATTATTTGTGCACAAATAATCTCAGAAAATCAACTGAGCTTGTGGTGCATTCAGTGTGTGCTCCTGTAATTACAGATAAAAAGGCCAGTAGCAGCCAGTGAGTCCCACACCTCCCCAGCCTGCCTGCAGACCATAAAGCTGCATCCTAAGGCCGCTCTAATGAGCCGTCATGTGTCAGAGGATGAGGAGTTTATCGGTGGAGGGAAAATAAAATCTCACATTGCATCACGTTTCCCAAGTTAGACCTTTGAAATGCTGGTACCTTATTCCCCCTTCTCCCTTTTATTTCCTCTGAGGTCACAGTAAGTGTGGACTTCCCCTCAAAGAATGGCCTGTAATTGCAATCATAATTTCACAACAGCTTACCCTATAATTTTAGTCCATCTTCAGAAAATAAGACACATTATAGATATTCAATGTTAAAGTTCACTTGCTTCTAAGCTGTATAAATAATTAGCAACTCAGTGGGAAGTTACAGCTAAAACAGCAATTACCTTATCCAATACTTTGATTATCATCGAAAGGTTCCCGCAGCTTTAGAGAGAGAAAACTGCTCCCATTTGTAACTCATTGACTTCTTTGATTCAAGCAGTAGTGGCGAGCTCATTAAAAATGACTATTAGAGACTAAAAAAGTTTAAAAAATAAATATCAAAATAATGAAGGAATTAAAAGCCATAGAGCACATGGCGATCTCTGCATCCCAGTTTACTTTAGAGCAGGACGCTTTGCTCAGGGAACCTACAGTATAACAGTAAATAAATGCGTATGGTATGTAGCCCAGGTACAAAATAAATAAATAGACAGATAAGAAGAAAATAGTAAAAGAAAGTATAAATACATAATTGGCTTAAATAAGATAAATACATAGGTAATGAGTGTTGAAATTACGTTTGACACATGTTAATGTCATGGTTCAAAGATGTTAAATGTTCTGTTTTGTACGTTTGGTGACACTGACACGAAAGACATTTTGTTTGTGTGGACATTGTTGTGAGTTGTGAGAAACTTTTGCTTGACACCACGACTGACTCCTGAGGGTTTTAAGTTTGTTGTTGTTGTTGTTGTTTTGTCTTCATAATTAAAGGAGTACTTATTATTTTATTATATAAAGTATTAGAGTTATGTAGTGAATAACAATTATTCCCAGGGTTGGTACGGGAAAGGTTTTTTGGTAAAAGCACCTTTGACTAAAAGACAAAATTCTAAATTTGAAATATAGATGAATAATTTACGATCAGATCTGGTGGAGGGGCTCCAGGTATTTAAGACAAAGACATTTGACATAGCTTCATTACAACCCTCTGCATGAAGTAATGTAATGAAAGAGTTGTTCAGAACGTTCCCCAGTTGAAGCTCCTATGGTACAACTGCAGCACAGATTCATATATGTTGGTATATGGTAAACAAAATACCTACAAGTTACCGCAGACTTTAGTCGTTTGTAGTAAAAGTAACTGAACATCGTAATGGTTGGCTTGAGGTGGATGCTGAACCGCAGCATCCTGTAATAAAGTTGATGCTTTATTGACCTGTTCATCCATCAGGCCTGCGTTTCACGTGTAAACTGTTAAAAGATTTCATTGGCTGCCACGATTATAAAAGCTATTGTGAATACTTGATTTATTTTCACTGTGCAAAGCGCATCTACACAAAAGCAAATGTGATTATTGTGATTAGTTATGTGACTCCAGGCTCCTAGAGCAACACAGCACATCTGACGCCTAGAGTGAGAACGTTGAGCCCAGGAGGAGCAATGATCAACATTCACCTGGTCCAACGCAGCACGGACCTGTAATGAATTCTTTAAAATGGGAACATACAGCGACAACCACATACCGTACGGACGAACAAATGCCAAACACGCTGCCAACAAAAGCTCATGACGCACATTTACACACACTGCTGTCCTCTGCTTCCTAGGGACTCAAATTGAGTTATTAAAATTAAAATGTGTGACATATGGAGCTAGGGTGGTCTGGTTTCTCCTCTGCCTGACTAGACAAGTTTTCTATACTCTTCTTTCAGTAAAACACAGAAATCCAACGCAGACCTTGAGGCCTCTACTGTGTTTTTGTTTCTGACTGGAAAGGTCACAATGTCCTTGTATGGTTTCTTCGTATGGACATGAAATAAAACCAACAACTCATCTGAGATCAGTTGAGCTTAGTACTTGTCTGGTTGACCAGATGGCACCAAGTTTAACAGACTCTGTGCAGTTACCAGAATTATCACAGAAGCAGGCACTCGACTGCCTGCAAACACTGCGAGTGTGAGTATTGGGGCACAGCCAGTGTTCCAGCTGCCTGCACTTCCTGCTGGCCAGCGCTCCAAACTCATTGTCTATGCAAATCATCCACACGTATTCTGCTCTGAAACCCGTACTGTAAGTGAAGCTCTGATGGTGCAGGGAACATCGCGGGGACAAATGGATGCTTGAAAACATTTTCCCAGAGTTGCACATCTTTATCATCTGCGGAACGAATGCCAGCGAACATTCCATCTTCAATGACGTCCTCGGCTGCGTTTTGGATGCTTTCAGCAACGGCGCGAACGTGAGAGCGGCGCATTATGGCAGCGCAGGTGCACAGAGCGCTGCCATCGCTAAGGATGTGCTGACTCTGTATGTTTGTTTTCAGGAGCTCGTTATCTGCCCGTCCTTGATGCCAGTTGGAGGCCCCGCCCCCTCCCAACTCCCCATGCGTATTTTTTGACATCCAAAGGTTAAAATGTGGCCGTACCTCCACAAGTACCTTCAATCGCGGTAAGCACAGTATAGAGCACCAGCCAGTGGATGCGGTCACGTGAGTGCTGCTGGTGAAACACTGAACAGTGTGCGGTGGTTAACTTTAGCTACAGGGATTCTCAACTCCCACCACTTACTCACCCACTGGGGACTTTCTGACAGAAAAGTGTTTACATCGGTTCAATACAGCAACTGTACAGATCCAGCACACGTGTTCATTAGAAATGTGTGACCTTCCGTAGCAGCGGTGCGCTCGGTTTATCACCTCGCTTTGGTCCCCTATGCACACACATATGCACCGACACATTTCTCCTGCTGCTGCCAAGCACCGACCTCGTCTACAACTCCCACAACAGTTTGCTCTTTTGATTTCGTTTTTTTTTTTTTTCCCATCGAATGCATACGATTGCAGGAACGTACCTTCATTGCTGTAGTGAACTACGACGCTCAGCGTGCCTGCGCTTTACCTTGGTGGGATTCATCAAAGCGAGCAGCGAGCAGCTTTTTCCTGCTGCACCATCATGAGACATGCCTTGCGGGACACTTCCATTTGCTGTACCAGACCTGAATGCAACGTGACAGGCTGTAGGATCAAAGACAGACCCAGCTTGATGCCTTGCAAAAGTTGCCACAGCTTACAGTACACAACTGATAACTACAGGGCTCCAACAAATGGTTGCTGGGGAGTTGGTAAAGACGCTTTTTGCACGTCACTGATAATTACAACCCAGCGGCGTCTCTCCTGCAATTTATTGAAAGCATCACCAGTGGAAAAACACCGAAAGGTCACAAGACATTTATTTTTGAGGGACACGGCACCAAACGCTGCAGCCCATTATAAAATTAATATTTGGAGCAGCGCCTGTCAAGCGAAGGGACGTGCGTTTGTCTTTGTTTTCTTTGAAATGGCCCTTTGACTGTTCTCGCCTCTGTTTGTTCACGCGTGTGTGCTCTGCAGCCGGCAGCTCGATTCATCCCCACAGGTTGCAGTTTGAAACAATAGCCCATTAAAGTCTGTTTTAAACACACGGCAGTTTGTCCTCATATTTATACGTCTCGTTTTCACAGTAAACAAGTCATTCAGTAAGAACCCATAATGAGTTCCTTGCTTTATTCTTTGACTTTTTATTTTTTTTTTCAAATGTTGCCAGCTGCAATTAATTTATTCCACCACGGTGCTTAATGTGAAGGGATGACGGCAGACTCCAGCATTTGTCTTATGCGTGTTCCCTCAGTGCCCCCCCCCCCCCCCCCCAGTTATAGGTCTGTGGTAGATTTATAGACCAATATCTATAACAACGCAGTCCCCGGGCTCCCGCTGTTTCTATTCTGATCATGAATCGACAGGTCAGCCATTTTTGTGTGCACCGGGGGACATTTGAGACGTGTGTGCAGGTGAAGCAGGGACAAACATTTTGCTGAGCAGCACCTTGTTGATGATAATATGTGTTTATAAATGGCTCACGTTTCCTCTCGGCCACGCAGGCTTCGTCTGAGAGACAATTAGCATGTAAAATACTCAGACGGCGAGCGCTGAATATCCAAGACTCCTTCAGCTCCTGTCAATGTCTTAGCTTTGCTGTGGGATAAATAATGGAGAAGGGATTTGACTCTTCTATATTATCCATTTAAATTAAATTTAATAATCCCGCTGGTAAGCATCACTGTCAAAAAATACTGTAAGGCTTGATAAGTTCGACTTGAAACATTCCCTTCATTTGTGCAGTGAAAGCTTGAGTCTTAATACCATTCAGCAGCCTCTCTTAAAACTTTTTGGTGGGATGACAATCTGGATAATCTGGATTAAAAGAAACAATACATACATCTATTTGTTTGTCTGAATTAATCTGGACATTTGACTGCAAACAAAAAACACAATAAGAATCATTATATTCCTAAATGCCTTGAAGAGAGTTATTAAATTAAGAAAGACAAAATATAACACATGAACCCTGTCTGACCTTTCGTTTCCTATCAATTCTGTACAGTATTTGTGTATTAATGAACCTCTCCGCTATACGAGTGTGCAACTCTTCACCAGAATCCAGGAATGGTGCAAAGTAATTAGTTAATTACAGCAAAACATGCATTTATGTGCAACAGCACATTATCTCAGTCGTTGCCCTGCTCTGTGTTGTCATTCAAGGCTTGAGCTGATGATACTCGACATTTAAAACTCTTTCTCATTTTACTTGGACTTTCAACAAAGAGAACTAATGGAACATGCAAGTCTTCAGTTATAAATACACAAACAGCGCATGCTCATTACGTGGTAGCAGTAGTAACATCAGCAAGTAAACGCACTTCAACACTAGCACACAATTGGCATGTCCATTACTGCTATTACTATTAATACTCCTACTACTACTATTACTATTAATACTCCTACTACTACTATTACTATTAATACTACTACTATTACTACTATTACTATTAATACTCCTACTACTACTACTATTAATACTACTACTATTAATACTACTACTACTACTGCTATTACTATTAATACTACTACTACTACTACTACTATTACTATTAATACTACTACTACTATTACTATTAATACTACTACTACTACTACTACTACTACTACTACTACTACTATTACTATTAATACTACTACTACTATTACTATTAATACTACTACTACTACTACTACTATTAATACTACTACTACTACTACTATTAATACTACTATTACTATTAATACTACTACTACTATTACTATTAATACTACTACTACTATTACTATTAATACTACTACTACTACTATTAATACTACTACTACTACTACTATTTCTGTAGTTAGCCAGCTCATTAAATAAGCAGCAGACCTTAAATATTTATTTCAAATCATGGACCAACCTGCTAGCGAATGCCTTACCGATGGTAAGATAAAAGAAAATTATTTTCTTCTTTTCTTGAAAATCACATCAGAAGTATTTATGATTAATTAATCTGCCTGACCTTTTCATTTTCATAATCTTTTTTGATCACATTCAACAAAGCATTTTTTAATTCTTCATTCATCTAAAGCATAACACAGTTTTCCCTTATCGTAGATCAATTAAGAAATTAATCGGTGACATATCTGTGGCCTCAAATGGCAAAAAATAAAAAAATAACAATGAATAAATTAATAAAAATATTAACAATAACAAAATTATTAAAATTTCATGCAAAACATTGAAATATCGTAATTATTTCATCAGTTTGAAGTGATTGTACTTTGAACAAGCAAACCTAAAACTGCCAGAGTTGCTAAAACTTAAAAAGTGAAAATGAGCAGCTGTTTTGAACAAGTTTTTGTTTCTGTATTTAATTTGTGCATACCATTATTCTCAGCTCAGCTCCCCACCAATGAATGTTGTTAGGTACAGTAGAAAGGAAGATTGGTCGTGTTCCCTCCCAGAATAATGTACGTTACCTCTCGCCTACTGTGGTGCAAAATGTGGCTGGATATGAGCTTACACTTCCCCCCACTCTTATAAAATCCTCAGTGGTGTCCCGTCACAGTGGTTGTGCTGAGGTGGAGACAATAGATAGGGTCAGTCACAGGGGGCTGAGAACTCACGTTAGTCTTGTCCACACTCTGCTGCCCTCTGTGCTTCCATTTTCTTCTTCTTCTTTCTACTTCTTTGGAATTTATCTTATGCTTTTGAATTTGTTCATGAATGTTTGATGATGTTTTTTTTTTGGTTAATATTATACATTACTCATGCAAAGCTCTTCCAACTCCCTTTGTGTGGAAATGTACTAAATAAATATATCCTCTCGCGTTGCATTTTGAAGCTATCCCATAAATCTTTGTGACAAATTCATGGTGTGCTGGTTATGACTCATGGGCTTTTTCAGGCAGATTTTACTCATTATCTTATATTTTAGGATAAAGAATTCAGTGTTTTCACATCAGAATGTTGTTCTTGGCAGAACTGAGAAGGTTCTGGAGTAGCAGTGAGGCATTCTCCTCCAAATGTCAAACGGAACAGTGAGATTAATTAACCATCACATGAAGCAGGCTCACTAAAACCAAACAACATATTTCTGAACAATCTCATGGAACAGCTCACACTGACACATCAAGTGTTATAATGTGCTGTTATAAGCATGAAGTGACAAAGGGAACCTGTGTTTAAATGTTTATTCCATCGAGCTGTTCAACAAAACAAAATGCAGCTACGAACGAGGGAAATCAGGCTAAGCCATCATTATGTGGAATGCGCTGTACATTTGCAGTTGAAAACGCTGCCATCCGGAAAGTATCCAACCTAATTTGAACATAAAGCTCATTTTTAATCTCATCAAAAACTAAAAAATAAACTTGCTGGGTTAAAGCTTAAGGCCTCCTACGCTGTGCCGCTGGTTTAGTCGTAGACACATAGCCAGCAGAGATGACCCACAAAAACTGACTGACACATTCAAACCTGAATATCTGAGAGGCAACGTTGGTAATAATCCAAGCTGAACTTACATTTTATTTAAATGAGATCTATAAGTTATAAGCGTTTCTTATCAGCAAGTCCTGTTTATGTTGTTGTGATGAATGGCTGATGATAAAATGTGTTTTGTCTCTGGAGTTTGCATACGGATTACTTGAAAAACGTGCCCCACTTGTTTTAGTATCGTTATTCCTGGATACAATTACCAATGCAATTTAGCAACTTCTGTATGTTTTTGCATTTCCGGCAGCTCAGAGCTGCAATACTTTACCCACATGCAAGAGAAAAAAGCAATTATCTTGGCTTTAGAGATGCACACACAGTCACAATGTATTAAGCTTTGAATGCAAATAGATAATAATACAATAAAAATCAAACTCAGGTTTTCTGATAAGATAAGCGTCAGCTTCATGAGTGATTTTTAACAAAAGCAGTCACAGAAGGTGAGTTAATGATCTGTCACTATCAAACATTAGTGGTGTTAAGTCTCCTTTTTGAAAGATTTGTAGATTTTATAAAGAAGCACAGGTCAAAGAACTACATGCAGTACGCCTAATAGTTATTATTTATGTATGTGTTCTTTTATAACAAAAGGAGCAACTCATTTGACACAAATGTATTCAAAACGGGGCGGCACGGTGAGGCACTGTCGCCTTACAACAAGAAGGTCCCAGGTTCGATTCCCGGAAGCCACCGGGGGGCCTTTCTGTGTGGAGCTTGCATGTTCTCCCTGCGTGAGATCTCTCCAGGTTCTCCGGCATCCTGTCCAAAAACATGCAGTTAGGCTGACTGGAAACTCTAAATTGCCCGTGTGAGTGTGCACATGACTTGTTGTGTGGCCCTGCGACAGACTGGCGACCTGTCCAGGTCTCGCTCATAGACAGCTGGGACAGGCTGCAGCACACCCGCGACCCCTACGGGGAAGAAGCTTAGAAGATGGATGGAGGTTGATCTTGTGCTGAAGCTGTCACAGGTGCTGTCCAAGGTGCTGAATCTGGAGCTGGCCCTGAAACTCTCCATGGTTTGCACTGACAGGCTGGACGGTTTAGTGGCTGAAACAAAATGAAGTATTTTCTTCTAAAATAATGATAATAATCATCATTAAGTAACTTAGTGACCGTCAGCAAATTCTGCTCCAGAATAGGGATTTATTTGCTCTTGGAAGTATGTGTGGGCTGTTACACAGTGTATTAGTGCCTCCCAGAATGTACAGTATCCTCAGCTGTGGACTCTCCCCTTGGCTCATTTGCAAACTGACTGCTGTTTGCAGAAGGTTGAGGGTTGAGGAGACGTGCTGTTATTGCTCATTAGTGATCATGGAGAAATGTGCTATGCTATACAGTATGTTGCAAAGTCATACAGTCAACCTTGCTGAAGTCGTTTTTTCATAATTGTGGTGATTTTGCCATGGAGAAATAAACTTTAGATAAATGTGAACTTATTACCAACTGAAGTGAATTCAGTGCAGGCCTGAGTCCTGCTGTTGGCCTCTGTGACCGCATTGTGACGTTTTAATTAGAACAAGGGGCGGAATTGTCAGGAGATCAACTACAGCTGAATCTCAGCTTGGTCCGGCGCTCACAAAGAGAAGAAGCAGAAACCTAACCGAGGCAGCAGTAATGCAGCAGAATAATGCATCTGCAGTACAGTTGACCTCAGGAGAGAGAACCAGGGCTGTGGTTTCTGTTTGATGAACTATGTTGAGTTGTTTCTCTCTGTGCGACAGTCTTTTAGGAGTAAAACCGAGTTCCTACAATAAACCACATAAAGTCACATCGTGCCTCACAGTGCACCGTTATAGAGCGTAGAGCTTCCACAAACCTTATTTAAGCTCAGCATTTATTAACACATGGTCAATATAACAGCCAAATGCACAGGGAAATAATCAAAACGACATCAGAGGATTTTATAATTGCTTTTGAGAGGAGAATGAGACTATCTTGTGCCCAAAGGCGGCAGTTGCGTCACAGTTGTGTATCTCTTCACTGCTCAAATGACCTTGGGGTGCAATTCAATCTGCAATTCAATCTCTTCCTTTTCCTTTTTGAGCTTCAATTAGACTTAAAGCAGAAATGCACAAAGTAAATGTGACTTGTTGGAGAGAAAAAGAAAACAAGAAACAGAACAATCCAATCTAAATCAGCTCCCTGCGCCTTATGCACATCTGTTGTCCTCTGTGTCTTGACTTTGCACTCTTGTCTGTCACTCTGAACCTCTACCATTTGCCAACATGTAAATAGCAAAAGACAACTGTCAGTTCCAGGGGCAATAGTGTAATTAAGCTCAAATTTGCTTCTCGTCTAATGTTTACTCCTGAGCTTTGCACCAGGCCACCTGAAGAGATGAGATGCCTTAACTATGTGTGACCCAGAGGGAGCTAAAATCTGCAGATTACTGCCACTTTTACCAGCTGCTGTCAGTTCTTTGGTTAAAAGGTTTGTTTTGTTATTGTTTTACAAACATGAGAACTTTATTAGGAAATCTTTGACGTCCAGACTTGTGCCAAATACAACCGCCGTCATCATATGCTACTCGCGAAGCTTGTCCGCCTCCCCGCTTGTAACGTGGAGTGGCCAATGCTGAACGTGACGTTGCTCAGTAGTAGGCCAGTTAGCTGTATATACTGCTTACTGAACAGCCCATCACATAAATCCTGTTTCTAACCCTGCCTGAGCTGAGGGTATGTGGCGAGTTAATCATCTTTATAGGGCTCTGTGTTTAATCCCACCTGGACTATGCTGCAAGAGAAGAGAAATCAAACACCAAGGAGGATAGTAAGCGGTGCTGCAGCTGTCATCGCCAGCAGGACACTAGACTCCACTATCCGCTAGTCTCTGCAGTTCATGTTGCATGGAGACTCACCGAAACCAAAAAAGGAAGCATCCCAAGATGTTACATGAGACATAGTTTGGCATGTTGTGCTAATACCTCTAAACCCAAACCCCTTTTTCTCCTGAGGGCCACAGACAGTTCTGTGTGAATGTGCATCTGTGCCCAGTCAGGAGTCTTCTTCACTGTCCCCTCCCTGATGAAGATTAAGACGAGCGGGAAATGAACCTCATCTCTCAGTGTGATTAATGTCCACCAAGCGTAATTAAAGACTTTTAGTTAATTCCCCTGTCTCTGCTCCTCGGTAACCGTTTTTAATCATTTCCTCTGGTTGTCTTTGTGTAATTAAATGTCCTCATTATATGAACTGCAGTGGATGAAATATGCGTCCGGTTGTGTTAGCTGTTTTATTTAAATCTGCTTACCTTTACGTTTCGGAACTCAGACGGTTTCATTGCAGACAAATAAAAACCTCCAGCAATGGTGTTGTATTAAAAGCTAATATCACAAGGTCACTTCCAGTATTACAGGAATCCTGTTTTTGTTGAGGTGAACTCACATTTTAAATGATGAGTCTTCTTTTAAACTGTATTTAAAGAAGCTGCCTCGCTCCTTTTCAGAGGTGGTTGCCAATTTCCAGTGTAAGTGCCATTTCATTTTTATTTATAATGTAAATAAATTATGTAGGCGACGGAAACCTACATATATTTAATTTTGTTGATTCAGGACTTTGTCTAGTGTATTTCCATTTAATAAAACAAGCTGTACCTACGTCTACAGGCCTGCTGTGTCCCTGGGTGGTTGATGGCACGTTGCTCTCTGGGGCGACAGATCCTCATTTATTGCTGTGTGACACTGATTTTAGTGTTTCTTTAATGGCCGATCAGTGTTTTAAACCAGTCCATTAAATTTTGTTGAGGACGCGTCAACATTGATGTCCGTCGTCTTTTGTCCACATTAGCTGGCAAGGAAACGCTTAATATGGAGGACGCTGAACATTTGGGTGACATCACCTGTGTTGGTAATAAAAGTGTGTCTGTGTTATCATTACATTATTTCAGATTAGCCACTGGAGAGTTTTTTATTGGCTGTGAATTGAGAAGCATGTAATTCACTTAAGCTTCTACAGTAGTAAGACCATGACCGTGTCCAGAGTGTTGGGCCCCTGGACTAGCAAATCTTCTGTATGCATAAACGGGTTAGTTGTTTTTTTTCTCATTTCCTTCTTTGTTTCATGTTATCAGCATCAAGACATGGACTGTTTTACTAAACAACAATGCGACATCGGCAGCTTATTTTCGGCTCGATGTCTCTGACTGTATATCGTCAGTGAATGCATTTTGTCAACTATCAGCGTTGTCAAGGGCTGTTATCGCCTCTTCTTCCTGCTCTTCACAGCAGCCGGGAAACGAGGCAGCGTTGTGGAATTATGCTGTTGAATTTGACAAACAAAATGTTCCATCGACCACTCAAACCACACAATGAGTCCGTTTTATTGCCCACAACAGCCATTCGGACACGTGTCTCACAGAAATTCAGATGTTTTCCATTCCTCTGCCTGCGCTACGATACAGATGCTCCGTACTTTGACATGGGTTCAGTGACTTGTGTGAACTGTACCTGCATAGGCTTTGGCCTCAACTCCCCCAGTTGTTAATATGAATTTAATATTTCATGATTGAAACTTCATGGCCCTGCAGCTCTCTCATTAGGAGAACTGTTCCTCAACCCTGGTGAGATGAGTTCGACCAATCAGCACCCGCTACCTTTTCTCCAACTGGGCAAATTACCACATGAAAAGTATTAGAGCTGACTTAATTACATTCAGCTCACAGCTGTAAGGCTATTTCTGAGACAGTTAGCCAAGTAATGACCGGAAGCTTTTTCCCTTATTTCTTCGCTCTCTCTCAAACACAACATTGTACAAAATTTCAGTGAATCGATGATACTGAAAAAAAAAAAAAAAAACTACTGTACTGTATGTGAAATATTATTTGAACATCGCTGCCTATAGTTGTATTTGGACAAATCATCTTCTTTAATGTTGGTCGTCCTTTTCCTTTAGGGAATCAGGGTTGTACATAATGACAGTGTCATTTTTCCCTCAGTTCAGTCCGCCAACATCTGTCATAACTACATACGTCGCATCAAATGGTGCAACATCATCGCAGGCACAAACCGTCATATCTCTTGGCCTTTGAGCATTTTTTCCAAGACGACTAACTTCCCGGTTAATTTCACCTGTCACGCCATTGGCATTACCATTATGCTGGATTAGTTTCACTCAACATTCTGTTGTCGTCTGACGTCTGAAGTAAATCTCTCCAAGCCGTGCATGCAGGTCTGCGAGACAGTTGCCTAATTAAAGTGAAATGGGGCAGATAATAGCTTTTAAAAACATTTCAGCCATTTTATGAGCTTATTATTTACTATGAAAAAGAATGTGTCACCACCACCCCACCTTCACCACCAGCAAGAGCTGCCACCCACTAATTCCGTCCTGCTGGGATGCGACTTGGCTTCTATAAATTTCAATGACTAAAGAAATATTATCACAACTAATGAAATAATGCCCACATTCAGAACTCCCCTCTGGGCAAATTGTCTAAAGTCCTTCTGAAAAGATGGTAATCAAAATAGAAACTAAGGCTCCAGTCAAATGATCATTTGCAGACAAAAAAAAAAAAGTATTTTCAGAAATCGCTTCTATTTTCTATTAGGAGTTGAAAATTATGTTTCGGTGTCAGAGTTAAAAACGGGGTCATTCATGCGTTGGATTATGGCTTCTAAAGGCTCACTGCAGTGCTGAGACACTCCTCATTTATATTCAAAGGCTGAGGGATGTCAATGATGTTGACTTAATGAATTATCTCCGTGCGCTGCATCCCTATAAAAATAAATTAACCCCTTTATTGTCTGCTCTTCTTGGGCTGTGATTTGTTGTCTTTGCTTTGCATCAGTAATTTCATTCAGTCTCTCTCTGAGATCCCACCTGATCTGGGAATCAGGTGGCACTTAGCACAAATAACTCGAGGAGAATATTGTGTGTCCTTGCTAATGAGACGGTTCAGGTCATTCTGACGACTGCTAGCTAGGCCTCAGAGCGAGGCTGCTTGGAGGTTCTTTTAGGTGATTTATGGACCAAAAAGTTCCAATTAGCACAGAACAAACTAGCAACATTATAGACGAAAGGATCAGAGGTTGCACCAATGAACTTGACCACTGATGGCTCCATCGATCAAGAAAGGATTTTAGTCTCAGAATGAATTATGCCGCCTCTGTGTTTGCTGCCAGAGTGTAGAGGAACTGGGTCAACTGGATGACTGAGTGTTTGTGGCACTGGGCTTGTACAGAGACGGCTCTTTGATAGGTCGAAGCAGATCGCTGTCATTTTTTGTGTAGCATCTCGGTTTTGATCCCCAACTTCAAAATGACAAGAAAGTGAGCGAATCAGAGGTAACGCATTTTTACCCCTTGACAGCTTGAAGAAAGCTGTAGTTGAGCAGAAACAAAGGCTTGTACACAGGATTCATCTGCTCGCTGTTGCCTGGGGAAGAGAGGAGAAAGAAAAGAGAATGTTCAGTCCTCGGAAAAGCCAGGCAGGAGGACCTGACCTTGTCACGTTGAGAGTAAGCTAGCGCACGTCTTGAGGTGTTGCCCACCAAGAGGCTTACCACAGATTCAAATCCTTACCCCATTTTCCCCTGACACCATCTTTTCCTCCAGTCATTGCCTGTTCCTTTGTATTTATCACACGGTACGTTTTTTCCCATGTATTCTCCTATTTTCACTGACACATAGAAAGAATAATGTCTGTATTGGAGCAATTAATGCTGGCATGGCATTCTTCGTCTTTGCTATGCACATTGTGTATGAATACCTAAAGGTCAGTGGAAGCATTTACAGGCCTGGTCCTCCATTACTCATTCTTAGTCTGTTCCATGACTCTTGTGTCCCTCACGGTGCCCCCCGGGACTCATTTTTCCTCTTCAAAGAGATGCAGGATGCAAACGTGCAACAGCGCAAAACTTTTACTGCAGCCCAAGTGCTTCCATTAAAAGAAGTCAGCTGCGTTTGCTCGAGTGCGTATT
The DNA here is from genome assembly GCA_030770545.1 of Macropodus opercularis. Lineage (NCBI taxonomy): Eukaryota > Metazoa > Chordata > Actinopteri > Anabantiformes > Osphronemidae > Macropodus > Macropodus opercularis. Next base: position 9,322,787 of record CM061092.1, read on the forward strand.
GATGCAATTCGTCAGGAAGTGTTGCTTCTCGGAAGCATACGGCAGGTGGTGTTGATCAAGTTGGCGTTAGGATCTGGGCGCCTGCTTTTCTGTGGGTGGCCTCTGAAATATAGCGCAGCTGTGGGAGCAAAAACTGGAACATAAAGAAATGTATAAGCCAGTTGACTAAAGGAGAAGCAGATCTGGTTTTGTTACTGTGGGACATCTCGTGAAACAACACGCACCTAACAGCAACGCGTAGCATTAGTCCACATTTAATACTTTAATAGTTGTTCACCGGAGGAAATCAAATTTAAGATGAAAAAAATACAAATTGCGGAATTTGGTTAAGGTGGATGCACATGGACACAGAAGCTGCTCACACAAGTAAACATTGGAAGTCAATGTTACAAGGTTGAACACTGAGACAAACGGTTCGGTTACATGTCACTGATTTGTTTCTTGAACAGATTTCAGACTTGGTGTTTCTATTACCAGTGAATACATAACTGCGCCTTTTTGGTTGTATATTAGATGGTTTATTATGTGACAACACAAGCCAGTCCAGTCAACTATTCTCTAAATTATTTCTAATGTTTTGGAAGACAGAAATAAATGATGCTTTCCTGTTGGGTGAGGGACCATATCATTGTTTTGTTGTCGTGGAGGACAATGACAAAAATGTGTTTTGTCATTTTGTCCGGTAGACTAGTTGTACTATTACTAGTGTGGCTCATTGGTGTGTTCATAGTTGTTTGGGGGAACAACAACAGAGATGAGCTGCATCCACAAAAACAGGCAGACGCTTAATAACGCTTGCCAATACATTCATCTTATCTGTGACATCTACACAACATGCATCACCATCGATCCACATTTCTGTTTTAGCACTAATTCACTTAATTCCATCAAAGAAGCAGAACCAAGAGCAGGCCCTGGATGGATATGAAGCCGGGGCTCTGGATAAAAACTTGCATTAAAAATTAAACGAGGTACAGTAGCTCCCACACGGCAGGAAATGCTTCATGTTCCAACGAGCTGCTTGGCATTCCTAGAAAAGTGGGGTTGCTGTAAGCGCAACATGTTTTGAGTGCTGGGTGTTCGAGTCATGGCATGGTAATTCCTCTTCATTTGCGCTGCATAAATTACATTTTTAGTGTGACAGCAGAGCCCTGCACGGCAGCCCATAGCCAGTCTAACAATTAATTTAATATCTGAGAAAGCAGTTCATTTGTTTGGCTCTAAGGGAATTGAAATCCTAATGAAATGGCTCCTGTTGAAAAGCAGTCTCTGAATTATAGCGTAGCATATTTTGGTTTGCATGCTGCGTTTTACAGGTGCAGTGGACTGAAGGGAACAACCAGGTGATGATAATTTGGGCTCAAGATGAAGTACAGGTTCAACAACGCTGCCTCAAATATGTCTATTTATTATAATTAGGCGCAAACGATGATGAACAAGGAGACATTCATCTACGGAGCTGGACACCATAATTTATGCTGCCAGGTTGAGCATCCGCTATGCAAATAAGCCATTGTAGAGGGATTGCATAGATCCATCATTCCACGTGGTAGAAAACCTTACACCGGCAACACGCGTGCACGCGCAGCACACAGCGAAGCGGCGCCAAAGGGCAAGAGGCGACGACAGCTCAAGAGGGATCAGCGACGTCATCCACACAGTTAAGCCGCAGACGTCAGAAGACCCCTTCCCATGTTATAAGTGTCCCAAGCCGTTGTGTTCACCATTTGTGGCTTAAAGACCACAGCATTAACCTTTTGATTAAAACTAGAAGTCAAACAAATGCTCATGGACCTTTTGGGACGCTTGTCTTAAACAATCAGCTGCTGTGTGGGAGATGCTGGAGCCATTATCCTCTCGGTTGGATCCATCTTTGGCCATCGAGGAGCCGACAGACACTTGCTGACACAGGCCAGAGCAAAACTGATTCTTTGCAATTGCATCCTGTGTGAAGTTGATGATTATTTTGCATTTCGACAGAGATATGTAGATGACCTTGACTCGCACAGATACTAATTGGCCGGTGAGGCAGATGTCTTTAAGGAGCTTGTCTTCCTCAGATGTGTGTGAAATGCGGATGCAGACAGAGCTCGTAGACAGTTACATTACATATTGTCTGTATTGTTGCTATTTGCTTTGTCCTCATTGCCAGCGGTTCAGGTCAGAAATAAGTGGATACCATGAATTCACAGGTCACAGCTGAGCCACCACAGCAGAACGCAAACAGGAAGCCTGTCATGTGCTTATGGCTGCTGTTATGTTGGACATTTAAAAATAACCCGTTCTGCGTAGCAGCAGTTTTCACGAGCAACGTGATCAACACTGGAACTGGAGGTTCATTAATTTCCTGCAGAGTGAAACCACCAGGGAAACACAGCTGCTCTTCACTGTTAAGACCATCAGCAACCAGTGTTTTGTGCTTCATGTCTCATGTGCTAATATTTCTGTCATGAATCTGGCACAAATTCAAAGCATAAAAAGATAAATATTGAATATGTTTTAAATATATCTGGGGGAATTTATTCATCAAAAACATTTATTTCTAACATCCCAAATTCTCTTGCCCTTCGTCAGGCTATTTGGAAACACTTTACATAAGATCTGCATTTTTTATGACCACCTACTCCGATTGGCTGGAGGCACAGCCCCCAAGTTCACCCCCAGACAGTTTGAATATTATCTAATGAATAATGTAAAATCTTACAATGCATCTGTACCTTGAGTAATGGAAACATAGGCAGCGTAGTGCAAGACAGTATTTATGTATTTATAAACCGGAGACTGAACCGAAAAGAGAAGAGGAAGAACCTCAGGTTCTTCGCAACTGAAACAAAAAGACTTTTTCAAAAAGATAAGATCATATTTTGAATCATGTTGCTTTGCTGTCTTGGCTTTAATATTAACGTTGTATTCAAGAATAAAAAAAACAACAACTTTGCTTTACCTTACTGTCCTGCTAGAGCAGAGTACTGTAAAAAAAAAAAGCTTTGTATGATCTCTGCTCTGACTATGGAAGATATGTCAAACCCAGGGTGCTGCTGAGGAATTATTGTATAATGTATAATACACAACTTTCTTTGAAAATAAAATAGGAAAACTAAGTGATTGTCATAAGCAGTGTCACATTCACACAGAGCCACAGGTGTAGATACAAATCCACTGTTTCCAAACAAAACCAGCAACTGCATCTATTCCAATCTATTATTATTGTTACGTGTGATACTAAGATGTTGTTGAACTATAATCCTAGTTAAATGAGAAGTCATGATGAAAATATAATAAAAATGTAAACGTGCTTCGTCAACAGCCATCAAGCTGCTCATCTTTGTAACATGCAAACAAGTCAGAGTTAAACATTCAGACAAGGTTGAGTCAATGACTTGGTTCATGAGGCAGGATTTTAGCATTTAGGTGGCATTCCAGATTTGCTACAGGTCGACTTTGGGGGTCTCTGAGAAAATGTCATCCATCATTAGGATACAGTCCATGAAACACAATGCCCCATTTCAGCTGGAGTGTTTCCTTCAGGGAATCACAGGGATCGTTCAAGCTGAATACATCCAGCAGACAACAGTAAATTGTTTGCTCTGAGAAATGAATCAGCAGGGTTGGAAAGTTCTTCGGACTGGGAGAGAAATGTCGATGAAACTCTGTTTGGAAAGTGGAAGAGGTCAGTTTAAGACATGACGCCGAGTTTCCAGTCGGAGTCGTGGACAGATTGCTAATAAAAATTATTCAACTCATGTAAGGGTATATGCAAGATATTAACAAAGACAGACTGTCTGGAAAAAAGCGTGCTCTTTGAATATTTGAAATAATCCCATTTTCATAGTCACCCTGGCCTCGACTCTCCGCTTAGCACCAACACATTTATTTAGGAGCCCTCTGGATATTGAAGAGTCGCTAAATCACATTTGTGAGGCTCTATGAAAAGGACACAGCATCTTTGATTTTTTGTTGAGACCCTTTTCTGAAGAATATTATGATCAAACTAATATACAAAGTGACATTGTGAGAATCTCCAGTTGTGTCTATTTTCTTACTTTTGTGGTCAGATACATACACACAGGTTAAGTAGTTGGACAAAACAAATGAGTCTTCCAACTAAAATGCAGCTCGGCTTTTTGTCCATTTTGTCCTTCTTCACTCGGTTGTATTTTCTCCCGCGCTGCTGAACATTCCTCCTCCTGGTTAGAATGTATTCTTGTCCGTGTTGCCGATCTCCGGGGTTCGAGTGTTATATTAGTGGCATTTCTGCTCTTCCAGGTCCAGTCCCTGCCAAGGTCACTTGGCCTGAGCTGCAGTTGATGGCTCCCAGTCAGCCAGGCCAGATGGTCCCCTCTGCACACATTACCTTCTGCTGATACCACTCTGAAGGTGAGGACATCAAATGTGACATTCGGAGGCCAAGTTTAAGCTTTCAGTTATACGTCAGGTGTAGTGAACCAACTGAGACCTTGGTACAATGACAATAGAGAGGCTTTCCTTGCCTAAAATGTCCGCTGTAGGTTAACTGTGCCATGTTAAACAGAAGCCATGTTCAGTATAATGTCTTTCTCCTCCCTCTGTTGTCCAAAACACACATGTAACTCATAACCAGTGAGAACAGCCGTTTCACTAAATGTAACGTGCAGCACTCGGCATTAAATGCATCCCACCGTTGATAGTGACATTTAGCTGAGTCACAAGCTCCCAACCGTGTGCTCGGCTAAGCTTTTGACAGAGATGCTTGCATCTCTTCGTCTGGGCTGTTGCTGCTGCTGCTGCTGCCGCTGCCGCTACTCCAGCGCCAGATTTACATCAAGTGTAGCTGTGCACACTGACAGGTGAGGACTGAAAGCTTTATTCAGTTGGAATGACTAAACAGGCCTATTTTTCAAAGGTTGTCGAGAACTCACTTTACATCGTATCCATATGTCAAAATGAAGAACCGCAGTGTGGTACGGCATCATATATATTTGAAAATCCCAGCTCTTCAAAATGTAAAACAAAATCTATTTGTCTGAGACAAATTATTTCAATAAATGCATCAATATCAACTGAAAATGTGCCCAAAACATTGTTGTCCAGCTGCAGCAGTCATAGTTTTATGTCTACATTCAGTGACAAGGAAAAGAAAAATTTTAATTGAATGGTTGCATAATTTTAAATGAGTTAAACCAAATTACCACATAATAAACCTACAGCTATTTACGCTCGTGCATAGAAAACGTGTTCAAGGTTAATGGGCCTCATGACATTTTGCTCCAGGGGCCCAAACAGAGCGATAGTGGAGTTAGAGGCAATAAAAAGTATTTTCTGAGTTGCTTTGTGTTAGTTTTAATTTGATTTATATGTTTCATCCTGTCCTACCTTAAAAAGAATGAAATAAAAGGCTGTCGCTGTTCCCTCTGCCTTGTTTACCGCTCATCACTCCACCGATTGTGACACCAAGTAAACGATACTAAACCCTACTGAGCCAGAATGTGCAGAAAATACTGCAGCCTTAATTGAATCTGTAAAAAACAAGGACACAGTAATGGGGTATGTGAAAGCAGTGCATCTAGAGGTGTCCTCTTTGGTCGCAGCTCATTATGCCGTGATCTCTGAAAGCTATATCCTGTCGTCGTCAGAAGCCATCCCCGCGGTGCACTCTGTTTAAATGACCATTCTCTGTCTAGTCTCAGTCTTTTTCCACCACTTTGGTCAAGAAAAAAGATGAGATGTGCTTTTGAGAGTCCCATAATTACCACAGAGTAATCAGCCTATTTAACATCCGTCTTTCTTTTTGTCCAACATGTACAAAGGCTTAAGGACGGCTAATTTGGCACGAGGGCTTACCCAAATGGCACAGACTTAGGAAGAAAAGTGGCTTTTAACATAGGGAGATATGACATTCTGGTCTGAATAATTTTCTGATAACATTGAGACCACTCTTTTAGTCTTTAGTGAAAGGCTCCAGAAAGGAAAACCTGGCTGAGCACAGCCCGTGGTCACCGCGTCGCTTTGTGAGGAAAGACTGTCTGCAGCCCAAGATAAAATGACGGGAGGTGACAAATTCATACCAGCTTTGTGTTCATACAATTCAGAGGGATTGTGGCTTGGCTGGGAATAAGATGACACGGCTGACAGGGATTTCATCTGGCTGAACTTGCCACACATTGCAGCGAGGAGACAATCCTCGACAAGATGCGCCTGGGAAGCTCAAACATTTTTTTTCTAGTTACCTCACTCAATGAAAGGTGAGTCACACAGCAAGGAAATGATGTAAGGGTTAATAATAAACAAGAGCAGCATCAATACATAACGAGCTTAACATCTTAGCAGTCTGATGTTCAGACGCAGTCATTTTAAGATCCTCTTTATACATTTCTTATGGGATTTTTAAAGAAAAACTATAATGGCTTTATTTTAGGAAAGATAAACAAACGTGCTCTAATAAAAAAATCAGTTACACTGCCACATTACCTGGTTTCAATAAAGTAAAGTGTTCACTGAACAGATAATCAGAGAACTTTGTATATTGAACAATAAAGCCAAAAGCCCAATACAGTGTTTTTGATTTTGTAGTGGTTGGACAGGAGTCACACGGACGCTGCCTGGTCTGTGGCTTCACTCCACGTTGCACACGGCTGCATTGAACTGTGTGTTCTGACATCCCCGTCAGTCACGACCTCTGTCTGCTCCGTATTGATAGGTGTGTGCAGTGTGTTTCCATCTAAGCAATGAACACAGCCCACTGCTGTCAAAAGGAATAAGTGGGTACCGATAAATGAAGATGACTTCTTGGAGAGAGGACTTCATTGTGCAAATCAAATGCTCTCTCCCAACATTGTAACTTTAAGGACGCGGCTCATGGTTGTACAGATTTTGTCTACAGTACGCATGCAACACTTAGAGGCTTCATCCTTGACCTGGGGAGTGCTTAAGTGCTGAAACTGCTGCATTCACGGTACAGTTTCACAGACGCGCCAGCATGCATTCAGTATACGCTGGATGAATGTAAGCCTTATTAGTGTGTCCTCGGTTTCTTTAAAGCTCTTCTACCATCCGCCGTCGCTGCCAGCATCACTTTTGATGATACCAACAAAAAGAAACGTTTCCACCTCACGGCAATTGTGCAGCTTCGTGGATTATGTGCTTTGAAGACTTAAGAAGGAATAAGAGGGAGATAGAGGCAGAAGAAAAACACAAAAACCCACCTGCCCCCCCCCCCCCACCATGCCACCATCACTCACCTTCCAGCAGCAACCCTTACCCCTGGCCCCTCCCACCCCCACACACACACGTTTCATCACACCGGTATGTGCGTGAGCTCTGAATGATTCATCGCGGAGGGTATTTGAGGGGTAAGAGGTGTTCGTGGGGGAGCACTGAACATCCATCTTACAGTACCAAACTGAGAATCACCTCGTTCTAAAGGCACCTCATCATCATTTTTCATGTATAAGTGGGAGTTGCTTTTAAACACAGCTGTGAGTGAACCCGTCCTGAGCCGGAACCGAAGAAACTTTCCCTGCAAATTCTTTTGGGATTTGACTGACGGTGCAGGACAAACAAATAAATACACCACCGCCGCTTCATCTGATGAAGAGCACGATTGATTCACGAGACAAATAAAGACACATTACTATGATTTTCTAGATATTCTCATTGCCTGTAGTGCCAGATACATTGACGCTCCCTTAATTAATAATCGCAATGTTTAATGCATTAACATCAGCTCATCTGTGTTTTTAATTGACTATTGTGTAGAAGTTCACGTGTGATTGCTAAATGACTCTTTAAAATTAGAACCAACTCAGTTTCCCATTAAAACAGACAAATAAACATAAGCCCTAAGATCTGTGTCCCCGCGGGACCAATTTAGGCTTCAAATTGAAGTTGATTTCATTATTTACAAATGACTCAAGAGTAATGGCATGTTGTTTTTGTTCTGGTTGTCAGCTTGTGGACTAATCAATGCTTCTGATTTCTTTCTTTCTTCATTTATTTAATAGACATTCACTGCTTCATTCTTCCAGCAACACTGGAGTGACTGTGTGACTCCATTAGTTTGCGCTGCAGGCCCATCACTCCCATCACTTAGGGATTATCAGTGTTTGATCTGAGACTGCTTCCTGCTCAGGAGTTTCTTCCTCTCCTCTCCCGTCATTACCGCAGAAGCACATGCTTTTTTTCTCATTGTCACTGCGAGGTGTCCTTATAAAATCACAGGTCTATGCAGGGGTTCACGCCAAACAGGTCACCTCTCTCCTCAGCCACCTGGAGGTAGGTGAGAGAACACAGCAGGCTGTCAATCAGGCCCTAGAGCAGAGTGGAGGAGGGACGGACTGGAGAAGAACAAGAAATGGGCACCAGCGCCGAGGGGGGCACCCTGACATTTACGTAGGTGCTGGTAAAAGAAAAGAAATTAACAGACCCGTCGAGAGGAATTGATGATCCTCGAACCGGTTTCCCTCGATTTTCTTAATATTAGTTTCAAACGTCTTTCATGAATCCTTATGAGAAACACATAAACATAAACACTCTGGATTAAATCTTACTTATAGAATCAGAAAGTTGAAGGTGCTGCTGTATTGTTCTCATCCTGGACCCACCACCTGTAATTGACATTAGGTCGGAGAAGCGACGCGACCATTTTATTACGGCCTCCATTACATTTCATTCTTCTGTGTGGCTGAGCTATTTGCTATCCACGGCGGATTCCAATAAATACGAAGCTCATTTGCTTTTCACTACCTTCCCTTGCACTAAGGCATAAACACATGGAAATGGAGCTTCATTAGAAGCGTGCGCGATAAGGGCTCGATATATATTGAGCAGGTCCAGGTCTTCCAATAAATTCCTGGGTGTTCCAAGAGAGAAAGCAGGAAACAGACGCGCATCTGATATACTCAATCAAGTGCAATTAATCTCAGTTGTGGGTGAAGGTATGGGTTGGTTGTAAAGTGCCTCACACTCCTGGCATCATTACACACTCGGATGCCCGCTGCCTTTTAAGAGCCGTGCTGTGGTGGTCTATTAGTGCATTAGACCGTGCTGTGTACAAGCAAGGCCGGGGACATTACCCTCCCTGGGTGGCGCGACACTGTACCCTCGTCAAGGTAACCTACAGGGAGTCATTGTGTGAATGGAGAGTGTCAGGGCTCTAATTCAAATGTCACTACCTGTGCATTACAGTGATCTGGCAGCAGCTTGTGCCTAAAAAGACTCATATTACATTAAAAATAAAAACAACAACCCACAAACTAATGGCAACATCCTGAGCTGACACCACTATGCCAGTAATAAAACGTTTCATTGTTACTTGGCAACCACCAAATCATTGCTCATCACTCACGGCCCATTAATCTGTAAGGTGCTGTAACCGCTAACTAGGATTTGTTACTATTAGCAACGGGCTTCTGCAACCAGCACCGTTCCTGTTGACGGTAAACAGATATTATGACCTATCACAAATTTTCTCAACGCTCTGACGTGAAGTCTAGTCATCGCTTTCACGAGCTCCATTTGGATCTTAGGGTCGTTCGCTCTTGATTAATGTTTTCATTTCGCACAGTAATTCCCCACATTTACTTTTGTTGGAGTTGCATCCTGGTAAGTGAAAATGTTATTATATCCAAAAGTGTCAGCAACGTGATGCAGCTAAACAATCTGCTGTTTTCCTCGTAATGACTTCGTCTATGTCATTAGATGACCCAGTGAATTCAGCTTAACAAACATCCAAGAAGTCACCATGGTACATTTATACTCATTAGATTCTTGCATGGGTGAAAGGAAAACCTTTGTCTTGTTCGTGATGTAACATATATCAATCTGTCCATCCATAAAATTAGATCAATGATTATGAGAAACGCTGAATCCAATATTTTTCATGATACATTAACCTCATATTCACTTATCACAAATGGTGATGAGGAACAAACCACGGGGGAGCGAGGGACACAGATTAGACTTTACCGTTTCCGTAATTCCAAGTCTTCCTCTTCTCTTCGCTGTTCGGGACTTTATTTCGTAGTCACGCTGATCACAGCAGAACACAAAACAATGGCAGGAATAATAACGAGCGTTTGGCACTGATGGAAAAAGCCACTTTAAGTTTCAAGATTTCACAACTGTCACATCAGCGGCTGGCGATATTTTATTCCTCGTTGAGCATATGCAATTATTCTGAAGGACATCCGACATCAAATGAGACGCTGCGGACCGTTCGACCCCGTCTGTGGCACCGGCAGATAGGTTCAGGCTTCATGTTAACTGGATGACACTTTTACAATACTCTCACTACTTTCATCAGCGACACTTCTGCTCTTTGACCGATTCTTGAGGACACCGTGTATCTGCCATACGAGTTCTATCACGGAAGACACGCACCCTATTTTTACGTCCTTACTCGGACCTGTCGTTGGGCAGCCGTCCTCACAAGGCTCTTGAAAAATTCAAAGGCCCCTCCTCAGTGGTTGGCTCTTCCGTGAGACCAATTTGATCCATGACCAGGACAAGTGAGCTCACCTACGTCTGAGTCGGAGACCGAGTCTGTGTGGAGGCATGTGTTTCAAATGAGAGTGCTTTTCTGTAAACAAGGTTGTCCTCATAAAAGCAGAGCAAAGGTTTGAACATTTTACAGTCTTGTTTGCTGTTTGTCTGACCTTCACTGGCACCAAAGTCCACTTTTGACTCCATTACACAAAAAGGGCTGACATGTTTGCCTGAGGACCATTCAATTTCAAAGGTGGATTTCGTATGTAGACAACAGCCCAGTAATTTCCCTCGGTGCGGCAGCTGAGCACACTCGTCTGTGCAATGACAAACGGAAAGGGTTATCCAGTCCCCTCAGAATACTCACAAACATCGCTCAGATAAACCTAATTTTGCCCCAGGCTCTCTTCACCTGCTTCAAAACTAGACCAGTGCATTTGCAAATGTTTTCAAGAATCCCCACGTCTCTGAACCTGCAGTATCTATACTCCCACAGGGAAACTGCACTTCCCCCTAAGGACATTAGGAAATATTGTGAAGGCCTTCATATATATATATATATATATATATATATATCTTTTTTTTTGACTGCACCAATTACAAATGTCACTGTAGAAAAACCACACACTCCATCAGGGGCCCTGTAGCGCTGTTTAGGGGGTAACATTACAACATGTGTTCTTTGCGCATTTATACATTCAAATTCTTCTTTGCATAACATTATTCATGAATATTAATGCTGCCTCATGGTGAGAACAGTTTGCAGCGCTCACTGGGCTGCAGAAAGCAAAGATGCCAAAAGTCATACTCTCCAATTTGCAGTGGGAGCCATAGTTGTTGTAACTGTTGGTGAGTTACTGAAACCCTCCTAACAAATCAGAAATGTTAAGGTTTGCAAAAAAGGAAAATCAACACAGTCAAACGCAGCTATTCATTCCCATTTTTCCCCCAGTTTGCCAAAGAACTGTCCGAGAAAAGCATCACGCTATTTTTCAAGAATAAGTCATATGGGAGCTGCAGGCTGACCTATAGCGGGTCTTTACCCCGAGAATAGAGCCGCTTTTAGAACAGACAGCCAAACTTTAGGTCAGCAGGGATTAATTAGCTTTCTGAAACCCACCCAACAGATGTCAAGGTAATCTTGGGATGCGGGCTGCAGAGGTCAATGCAATATCTGTGCAGAAGGGAACAAGAGCGGTTCTCACCAATGTCCAGGCCGCTGCCACGCCAGGCATTAGTCCCAAATAAGCAGTGCAAAACTCCCGTCCACGTCCAGGACTCGGCGATGGCGAAGAACATAATTGGGTCACACCTCTTCAGCTCAGAGATCACACAACTTTTAACTATGCTTCGTTCTAACCCACCCCTGAGTAACTGTACAACAGAAGCCTATGTGTGAATTGCTTTTCTTTTTCATGGTCAAAACTTAAAGAGACTTTCTGATCTCTTTAGATAAACCCAGTGTTCCCACATCCAGTGAGAGGAGTGTCAGTGTTCCACTTGTCCCTGTTTGCCTCCCGTTGCCCGTCCAACCTCAGCTATTGTGCAGCGCTGTGCCAGCGCAGGAGGAAGCTCTGGCCAAACTCATTATTATTCTGTGAAAGGTGAGAAAACACACAGGGCTGAGAGGCGTTGAGATCAGGATTGTCAAGGACTGGCGTAAACTCGGCTGATCTCCCTGATCTTGCAAAAATATGCTAGGGGCAGGTGCAGAATACCAACTGTTTAGCATTTTCACACTGTGCATATGTGCTAAACCTTCTGTTGCTGCAAAGATATATCATAGTCTTATAGGTTGGAAGGACACTAAGTATTTACTACAAGTAATAAAAGAATATTAATCACAGGATCTTTTACTGAATTCACCAGATGATGTACAGTAAATACATACAGTTATACAATATGCATGTTTGGGTGCATCGCTGCAGTAACAATTCAATAATAATATTTGTGCATGAGAAGCAGATGACAAAGAGGTGGGTGGGTGAAGCCAGCCTAAGAGTATTTTCATAGCAGTGGCTGAGAATAGCTGACTTCACTTTGTTCCTGGTTGACCTCACTGTGGAGAATTGGTGACCCGCTCGGCAGTGGCACAACGCTAATGACTCAGAAAACGCGGGCAGGCAGGAAGCTTCCATTGGAGAATCACTGTGGCCGCCACAAGCCTGAATGTGCACTATTTTAATAAAAAGCAGGTGCAGCGCTTCAGTGTAGGTCTCATCAAATTCAGCAATTAATATGTTTAGAGGCACTTTGATGGTGAGCATTTATTTCTGTACCCGCCCGCTAAAAAGCAGGAGTTAAAAGTAGTGCATGCTCTGGCTGTCTCCCTTTGTATTTTTTGCAGGTGTCCCTGGTTGTGATTCATGCTCTATAATGGAATGCTATTTTCAAGGTACCAGGGTATCTGAAAAATGCCACATATATTTCTGCAGAATTAGTGCTGAACACAGCAAAGCTTTCTGGGAGGACCTGCAGCCTGAAGGCTCCTGTACTCCCATAAGGAACAGCTGAACTTTTGTCTTGTACAATAATAACAGACTCTCACTCTGATCGACGGCTCTAACATTTTCTGTACAATTTCAGTAACGTGTTTCACGTCGGAGGTTTTTTTTTTCTCAAATAAACGGAGCATTTCTGAGATGGGAATGGATGGAGACGCTGCTCATTGTGGTATAGTCATCACTGAGATCACATTTTCAATACAACCCAGTTCTGTGACTTCCTGAAGCCACTGGAATCACTAGACTGGATGCTGAACCACAACATCAGCTGTTTTGCTGTTTAGCTATATTTTAATTTGAATTTTATTATCATTATATTTAATATATGGAGAGATATGGAGTAAAATTTTGTTTATCTTCATTTACCATCATGTGCAATATCTGGAGGTTTTACTTTGCTTTAAAGTGCATCAGAGGTTTCTCATTAAACCATGGTACCCTTTAACTATCAGAGATTCAGCAAGTGTTGTTTGCAAAATATTCTATGTGGGTTGATAATGATGATGAGCTGTACATATCAGGGTTATAGAAATAATTAATATTATCTCACAGATGCAAATTATGCAAAGGCCGAGGGTCAGGGCTTTCCTGAAGACCACATTATGCTTAAAATATGTTACATTTCTTCCATAATTATTATTTAGCTGTGTTTATTTAGTAATTCGCAAAAACCTGTGCAAAAAATGATAAATCACACTCACTTGAACTGAAGCAACTAGTTCAGGCCAATGTGAATACATGGAGGAAGAGGATGTCTGAGATAAAAAGACATAAATTGATGCTCTTTGCAGGGAAATTCTCTTTTTCTGCCACATGACAGCCAGAGGACAAGGTCATTGAAAGAGTGTCGAGATTCACTGTCTTGCTTGAGGACACTTCAAGGGCTTGTACAGTTGAAAGAGCGCTTCCCTGTTCACTGCGACGCCCTGATACTCTATGAGCGTGAACAAAGACGCCAACAAGGGTCAGAGAGAGAAGAAGGAAATGATGCCATTGTTCCGTGAAACTAAATCGCTGAGGACTTTATTTAAAGACATTTAAAATAACCAACTGAGAGTTGTCTGCAGAGGAATCTGTCAAATTCACCCTGATTACCAATCAGAGCACACTGATGCAATTTAGATTAGGCAGAGCCTTCAGTCTGCAGCACCTTAATCAGAACATCAGATTGCCTCAAAGTATTAATTCTGCAAATGCAATGTATGCAAAGAGTCTTGTACGCATGAAAATAGACCAGGCTATGATATTGATACATAGCATCGTACCACTTCACCCTAACCACCGTTTCGTATTGCTTCTGAAAGCTACTTGTCATGCTGCCCAACTTCTCTAACTCACTACCTTCTTCCAACCCAGCCTGACATCTACTTACAATCCCTCTTGTTGTGCACACCAAGCGACGCCTTTGTTTCATCCTCATAATTGTAGACATCTCTCTTTCTGCTGTTGGAAAACTGAATCAATGCATGTTGCCAGCTCTGTCTGTGCAAGAATAGACCTGAGATGGCTATTGTTCAGCCCGTGTGTCAGAAAATGCATCATTGGCGTCATGCGGTATTAAATATGCTCAGTTTGAGCAGAATGTGTGGAGTTGGAGTGGAGAACGTATAACTGCACAGTTTCTACCTATGAGCACTTTAAGGACAGTGAAGAATGTTAGGACAGCTTTTTTTAACGGTAATGTTTTTATTATCTTTGAAAGCCAGCGCGCCGGTTCCCCTTGCACCAATAATCTCTGACTACATTTCTTTGTTTTTGAATGCGTTTGTCTTTGATGCTTTCCACTGGAACATCAGTGACAAGTGGTTCATGTACAAATGTATCCCCTAGTTTCAGAAAAGAGAGTTTAAAATCTATCACAAGACCCCAATGAATTCATAAAATAACGTAAATTAAAATGCTAATTTCGAGTGCACAGTCTTTTTCGTTTCATTTTCTCCTACTTCATCCTCTCGTCTTCTCACTGCTTTGTGCGACTGTTTCAAATGCTTTCTGATAAGGGCGCCGACCTTCCTACCAACATATACAGCACTGATCTCAGCTTTGTTTCATGTTCCATCAGCCCTTTAGCTGTTATTATGAGCTGTGCAGTTTATTCTCTACAGAAAAAAAAAAACATGAAATACTGCAACAGCCATCATGTTACGTCTTGGCTTCAGTTGAGTAGTTATTAATATTAGAGATACAACAGTGGGGTGAGAATGTTCGCATGAATTCAGCGCTGGGAATAGAGGACATGGTCTCTGAATATTTAATGACCTTCACATTATTCCAGTAATCAGATGTTCAGATTTGCAGTTGTTTATGCATAATACACTTCTGTTATGCAAGTCGAGGGACCTACTGTGGATTAGCATTAATCCTCCAAGCTGAGCTCGAAAATTTTCCAATTTTTCAACAACTCGAAGAAACAATTCAGGTTTTTGGGTTAAAAAGACGCCAAAAAAGGAGGGGGGGGGGGGGTTCTTTGGTCATAATTTGAAACGTTACATGATGTCTGTAATGCTTCCTGGCTCAAGGAGAGATTATGTGGGTTTCCAACAGTTTATCATCAGTTCCCACTGAGTAGTTTTGTAGAATACAGTGATAAAAACACGATGGATAGCTTTCACTTTAGCCCTTGTCTGCAATCCCTCTTGGCAGCACCCACGGAGGTATTCATTCGCGCTCGGCTGTGTGGGCGTTAATGTGAACGTACGTAACCATGCAATCTGTCATGCTCGGTCATAGCGCACTGGGGAGCAATTAACTTTAATCAGGCTTCAAACGGGTCAGTAATTTCAAAAGCAATCACATTCTCCAGGCATTCTGACTTTAAGTGTGGAGTTTTTTCTCTGTTTCTTCGAGAACTGATTCAGTTTTGTTTTCCACTATGTGAACGTCCAGTCGTTCTTCACCCGTAATCATAGTTTATGGAGGAGAAATCAACTGCTGGTCATCTCCGTCATCAGAGCACAGGATTGTCACTGTGGTAGAAATCTGTGGTTGGTCACTTCACATAGTTGCCATTGGCTCGTTTAAATGAACTTACCACCAAAAGAAGTAAAGGCTCTTAGCTTCTCTGACAACTGTTGTTATGCTTGTCATCACATGAAGTATTCCCAGACATCGGGCCTGTCTTCCCATTTTCAGAGGAAGGAGGTCTTGTCTGGACAAAACTTTTAAATTCTAAAGATAAAAACAGCTTAAAGCAACGTGGGGAGGACAACACTCACCACAGGGCTGACACAGATGCATGTCAGATACTAGCGTGTCTGTGTGTGGCTGGGTGTGTGTGTGTGTGTGCGTTTACTGTAAACGTGTGTAGTCCTTGTTTACATCCGTTCTACTGGGCTGGGTTCATTGTGAGCGAGCGTTTGTTCGATAACGGCTTAGGGGGATTTCAGATGAATCTCGTTGCTGCTGTCGTTTTATGCTCCCTCTTTGATTTTGGCATGAAGGCTGGAGATGAAGATTAGAAGTCTGAAACCTTGCACTGGGCATTTCTCTGAGCCACGTGGCCTCCTTCTGACCTCCTCCCTGATTTATTTATGATTCCAGCTTCACACTCAAACGTGATGTATCCATAATCACTGTAAATTAACTTCTCCTACACTAACCACATCCCATCAAACTGCAGCTACGATGTCTTCTGACACGTCTTAGTGATTCTTTATTCAGCCTCGACCTACAAGGCTCCTTCACAGTGATTTTACCTTGACATTAGAAAAACCTGATCACATTCATAATTTGCTGCTGGCTCTAATCTCACTAATTCAAGCTAACCTTTCTATTCTGAGATATTCAGACTTCACTATATGAAGAGTAATTTCGCCCAGTTAAAATGGAAAAAAAGGACAGGATGATAATATTTGAAGCTCAAGTTCTTCACCAGACCTGCGTCACCGAATGTGCAGGTATCAGAAAACCTCAAATGTTTACGGTGCCATGAAGCGGCGGCTCTTTAAGCATCACCTGGATGAGGTTTACAGCTTGGAAGACAACCACTGTACTTGTTTGTGTGAGATTGATAGTTATAACCTGAGTTACATGGTATCCTGCTGCTCTGGCTTAATCTGATGGAGCGGCGAGCTGACACATTAGAGAGCACCGGCGTCCTTATCAGCATTCACTCCGCATCCCGAAACGCTGCGAACAGATGGCTTTGCTGCTCTTTTTACATGAACCCACAAGAAATTGTTACAACTTTCGCATACGAAACACAATGTGGGCTCAAATAATGGAGTGTCACTCTGGATAATGTCCACGTTTCTGATGGATTTGTGCTCATAATGGATTCTTAATTAATGCTTGTAAGTTTTGAAAGGCATCAGTGCCTGCGCGAACGTAGCCGCCCCGCACTCGCTTTTTAGAATCAGTGGACATGAACGTGATGATGATAATGTTGATGCCGATGATGATAATAGCTCTATTTAGATTTATGTGTGTCCGTGCAGGCACCAGTCGACCATACATCCATCTGCAGTGCTCTAATATTCTCTAATCTGGGCTGAGAGCGTCATTTGTCTTAAGTGTCAAAGGCACTTGACATTACAGGCCCTTCGGCTCGCATCTCAAAGAGGCTGACAGGGATCTGCCAGGAGATTTGGAGCCATCTGAGACAGCGCTGATCTGTCAGAAGTTGCTTCTTTGTGCGCTTTAAAGCGCGACCACTAAAATGACTTCTAGAAAACTCGACCTGAGGTCTGAGGCCAAACTTCGACTGCAGAGTACGTAGGGAAGCCAGTCGCCAGGCTGCTGCGCGCTAGAATGAGGAGATGAGCAGATTATTCACCGAGGGCTGCGGCGTGATGGGCTTTGGCCCATTTAGCAATTTATCCAAAGCCATTTAAGTGATAGGATCGAAGATAGAAGGAGGTAAAGAAGCATTTGAATTGATCTTGTGCCTTTATGAGCTAAAATTATACAACTCTCCAAACCCCCTCTACCATATAAATTCTGGGTAGTTTTTGTATCGAATCTGATTTAGAGAAAACACTAATAAGTGGTAATTTCAGTGAAGTATAGCCTTAACACTGGGTCCTGCCCAGGTTCAACCAGTATGGGAGAAACCTTCACTGCTGTTACGTCTGATAAATGTCACAGCAATGATTTATTTCCCCCAGTTACCCGTACCGTTGCTGTTTTGTCAAATTCATTCACTCTGATCAAGGAGCAATTTTCGCAGATTCACGAGGAGAGATTTTTTTTCATTTAGTTTTTGACATTTTTGCCAATATGTCTGACATGCAATATATGCAAATTGAGCCTCTCTAATCAGCATCTTCTTTGGTTCAATTGGTTCAGACCCCCCCCCCCCCCCCTCCTCTTGTCTGACAGTCTGCACATCTCATTTTGGTCATGAAAATAGCGTTTTTATTTTTCTCATGAGGAGTCACTGTTCTGTTCACCTCATCCATTCAATTTGGATTCAAAATATCACTTTCTCCCCTCGGAGGAGTGTGTTACCTCTCCGCAGCGTGAAGGTACACGCGCGGATGCACGTATATGCACATAAGCGAGCGTGTGATGATTGTCATCTTGAAGAAGACTAGAATGATTGATGGTTTTTCCAGCATACGGCCAAACAGGAACTCTGGGGTTCTCCCACCCAGGGCTGTGAGATCACAATGGCCTCTGTTGTGGTGTTGATTACTTCCTCATCTGCACATAACACGGAGCAACAGAAGCAAGTGCGTATACATTATACAGTACACCTCCTGCTCCTGGGTGGTTCTGATTCGACCCTGCATGGTCCCTGACTCCCTCTATGGGCAGGTTCCCCCTGAGAGGTTGAAAAATGAACAGCAGCAAAGCCGATCTGAGACACTGTTACCGAACAGCTGCACTGTGAAATTGATATTAATTGAAATTGATTATTCAATCTGGGACACATGGGTCATTAATTTCTAATCTCTCCCTTCAATCAATAATATATCCCTCTCTATGAAGAATTTCTTTACAGCTTTTAACTCTTGTTTATGAATAAAATGATTACAATGATTGCATTCCTTAATTAAAGCCAAGGCTTTCTTGCCTCATCATTATTTTACTGAATTTCATGCGACAAAAATCATTAAACTGAAAGAAAAGGAGGATTAGGAGTAGGAGGAAACTCCTTGAACTCGTTTCTTTGCATCAAACATTTGTCCTTAAATTCTGCTGCACCAGCTTGATCAATGTTGATGTCAGAGAGTAATGTCTGATCCAAGCTTCTGCTTTTTTCTCCGTTCAGTTGCTTTAATCAGTGTAGAGTAAGATGATAAATGGAAGAAGGTACTTTAAGACCCTGTAGCAGCCACTGCAACCACGATTCAGCTGTACCTAATAAGTCTGCATGTTATTGAAAATGTAAATCCACACTGACAGCGTGCTTCTTTTTAGACCTCTGTTTTCTGCAGTACATAGGTTATATGTGATTATATTTTTTTGAAAACTAAATTTTGTCCAGTATTTACATAACTATAAACACTGTCTCATATAAACGTATTTGACTAGATTAACCTCAGGACATTTTATTTATGAGGTTTTATTCGTACTAAAATCTCATTTGAAGGCGAGAAACAGTATGTTCTCCCCAGCAGTCACTTTATTTGGACACGGAGAAGTCACACAAGCTGCTTCACACGGCGCGTGTCTCCACAATGCAGCCTGATTGGACGTTGATTATGTTTGTTGGTTCAACCTTAATTATCCTGGCTGTTTGCTACGCGTCTCCAGCCTCTGATTGCTGACGCGCATCACCATGAGGTTGCAAAGAGTAGCATCCTGTGCATGTCAACAGCAGCGTCTCAAGTGCCACTGAGGCTCCTAATGATGTTTTCCCAACACTCCAGGCTGCTCGGGATTTGATTTGGAGTGTCGGTGTGTGTTCGTGTATATGTGTGTCACTGAGATGGGAGCTTCTTCAACCACTGCGTTTTTTTCATATTCATATACTATTGTTATAGGATTAAAAAACGCAACTTTTTGCATCGCTGCTGTTGTTTGACATTGATTAACACATGACTAAAGGGACTAAGAGCAAACCAAGAGTGACGGTCATACCTTCACATTAGCATTTGGGAAAACAGGCTTGAATGGCTTTCCCGGGATATTTCATGGCAGCCACACAAACTGACACTGAGGTTTTCTTTCCTAAAGGTTTTCTCAGTTTAGTCCATGAGTTGTTCTTGTTTTACCACTACAGATGCTATAAATACACAGAAAATCATAGACAGACACAAGGTTACGACAACAACCTGGGGTCTGGGATCAATGTGCCAACAACAAATACGTCTTCAAATGATAGTGTATCTTGTTCCTTGTTGTACGGTAGTTGATGATGTCCATCTGAAGCAGCCGTACATGAATCACAAAGAGCTCAGGAATCCATTATACTGTACTGTACATATCTATAACGTGTTTAATCGCTATTTTGAATTCTACAGCTAATTTCCACGTGTGCTGATAGTTGTGCCGACTTCCAGCCCATCACCTTGATGAAATGTTACGTAAAGAGCCATATTCAAATGATCCCCTGTGGACCAAATTACCATTATCAAAGAGCAGGTCTGACGATTCAAGCGACGCTTGAAGCAGTGCAAGGCCACAGTTATCCAGAGAAAAAGTGGTGTTGATTTCACGCTCCGGTCCCCTGGCACACACGCAGACTCAGACACTGACTGTGGAGCCTTGCGTTTGTAAAAATGTGACACAAATCCTAATAATTTATAAATGACCTTGTGCGGCGCTGTTGCTTCAGTCCTCTGATGAGTACATGTCACAGCAAAGGATTGTCTAATAAGTGATGCATTGCAAAGCCTGGCCAGAGGTTCCCTAAAGCAATTCGTTTGTAATTGATGTTGCGGCATAAAATGGCTCTCCGTGGGCCAGGTTGATTAGGTTGCTTTTTTGTTGCTGTCTAGCCGATCGCCTCTCGCAAACAGTCGCTCACCGGGTGGAATGACAGCTTCGCATCCAATTATCCCATTAAACCCGATTCTTGTGTGTCACGTCGTCTCCGATCTGAACGCCGAATCCGTGCTCGCAAGACAGAAGGGCCTGCATATACGCACTAACGGCTGATTATTGACTTTCAGTTGATAAACAGTGGTGAAAATAAACAAATACAAGCTGCTGGAGTTTATTCCAGACTGTTTAATGCAATTTATAATTTATGGGGCTGGATATGGTGCGAGAAAATCTCCTATTTTTCGCTCCCTCTCTGCCTTCTGTCTCATCCTGTATTCACTGCCATGTGGACTCCGGGGACTCAATGCAAATGTCCTGGTGTTCCACTTACTCTTCGATCTAACAGGGTTCATCAAGTCTAATCAGATGTGTGCTCTGTTGATTCCCCTCCTCGACTGAGACACCGAGAAAAGGACAGAAGTATATCTCATTATCTGTGCGACCTTATAATTTCTCAACCCTCTGTAATGCGATGCGTTGTTGGATAAACATGATGTGGATCAGTATCTTAGTGTACTGCAGTATTACACGATATCACAAAGGCCTTATGAGAAGTTATGAATGCACAGTTGTCGTTGGATTGCCGTCCTGAAACCAGTCGCCCTTTCACTGTGTGAACATATGTTGTTGTTATGTGACGATTAGGATAATTCTCCAAAACGAGCTCACAATGTGCTTTCGATGGCTTGTGAGTGACAGTCAGTGCATTTGGGCTCTGTTTGGGCAGCATGAGCGACGTTATTATCGCAGTGTCATATGTGACGTTTGAAAGAACATTTGCCTAATGAAAGCAGAAGCAGAGTGGAAACCTCTCATCATCCACGCTGATGATTTCACGCTGTTTCCTCCACTTTGTGTGGCTTGACACACAAGGACACTTCATCCTGCTGCTTTCAAAGACTCAAGTGCAATAGAGTTTGTGCATTAGTTGTGAGGTTTTTGCAGTTGCTTTATCTCTCTTTGGTCAAACTTCCCTTTTTGTGGTCATTGTTTTAACATTGATGCCATAAATACATTTAAACAAAGCTTCTTCTCAAAGCCTAAAGTTGTTTCCCTCCTTCTCTTCTTCTCATCTGCAGTCAGTGCAGCCTTACTTCCTAATGAATGGCCTTTATCTGGCACCCTGTCTAATGTCATTTTACAATGCATCATAGTGACTAATAAACTCAGAATTGATTTGTGCTTATACAAAAACACATCAGGCGGAAACCGTCACATTGGTAATAAATTGATGCTGATTTGTACGTGGGGACAGAGCAGCCAAATGCCATCAGAATTTTTATTTATTTATATATTTCTGCCCTAACGGAGGCTTCTCCGTGGTGCAATCGATCCCGGTGCAGAGCCTTTTGTTCTCTGAAGTAATAAAGCAACGCATTGATTTATTGACGGGCAACAGTTACCTTTTGCCTGCTCCTCCTGTTCTCTGTATCGTCTCACTGTCGAGTCCTAAGGGAGGAAAAGTTTGGTCTATATGCAAGCGAAAACCTATACGCGGCTACAGTGTGATGCACACCCGTACTGACATTGAGATTTAACTTCCCTGCGAGAAAAATGCGCAAATTATTGACACAGACAAATAACCATTAACTGGATGGCAGAGAATCTCCACAGACATTAAGTCAGTTGTGTAAAATGTTCCACGAACGCTTTGCCGTGGGCTGTCAGGTTTCCAGCGTCGAATGAGAGCTGCTCACGTTGCTAAACACTGAATCGGCCACCATCAATCGAAATGTTCTGCCCTTTGGTGAAATTTTCTTGCATTTGTACTCAAATCCAGTAAATCACTGTTTTTTTTATGATGCTCATTTACAGTGATTTGAACTGGCATTTCTTTCCTATGATACCTTTGATTGACAGCTGACTAAAGGTCAGAGCGGCTAATGAAGGCTCGCCTCTTGCCACCCACTCACACTATCTAAAGAGATGCTGCATGAAGTCACAGGTCAAAAAATAAAGAAAGTCCGAGCTTTTTACAGGCTCATGGTGATAAATTATCAGTAGCTGCCTTTGCAGGACAAGGTTGTAGGACAGAGTCTGGTAATTGTACAATGAGCGCAGGGCTGTTAAACATCATAATTACGGATATGCTACCTTGGGATGTGTTTCAGATTTTGCTGGAGGAGGACTATGTACTGCAAAGTAGGAAGCAAATCTCTTCTTTCCGATTTCTTCAGAGAACCGTGTCCCTCATTACTCAGACCGTGAGGATGTTTCATTTTTTTAATGCTTGTTGATGAGCAGAGTCTGTTAGCGTTCTAGCGCTGCAGTTTCTTGCTTTGTCTTCCATCTCTGTCCTGTGCGCATGATTAAGACGATACAGTTTGGCTGTTTAAGGGTTTTGCAGCCAGCTGTGACAAAAACATTTGCACCATTTAGTGACCTCAGAGTAAAAACAAAGTCGCAATAGACACAAGCAGAATTGGTGCCTCCCCCTGCTTCAAGGCTGCTCTTCTCATGCTGCAGTCAAGCACTTCCTTCCTCTGCGTAATTGACACGGCTGCATCCAGAAAAAGACACGCTGACATTTGGTAATGCGTTCCCCTGCTCACACGTCTTATCAAACACTACTCAACCATGCACGGCCCTCATCCAACGTAGCTTTTGACACAAGTTGGTGTTGATGGGAACAGCGGACAAATTGAGGTGATGACTGTTAACCTTCACAGGTGCTTGACTTCCCTGTGGCCTTCAGTGTCACCAAGACACCTGCATGACAATAGATGTAGCATCAGATAAATAACATTAATATTGCGGAAAGGATCTCTGACCTACAGTACAGAGACACAGAAATGTCTGATTAGTGACTGAACACACTGCTTATGTCTTTTAAATCAATATGCCATAATCGATCTTGAAAAAATCAAAGGCCAGGGTCACCTACACAACTGAACGGCTGTAGTTACAGATATAAGACAATTCTAGTGCTAGTGATTGTCTCCTGAACTGAGGTTTACATAACACTGCACTAAACATGTTCCTCTACAAGCTGCCAGCCGGTGACCATTCACTTTACAGCTGCAGATGCCAAGAAAGACTTGGACAATTATTTCACAGAAACTTCAGATATCTTCATGTTTGAACAATACCGCTCCTTCCATACGTTCAGACTATTATTGCCCAGTTTCTCTGCAACAATCGCAGCTGTCATCTGGTAGTACTGCACACCCTGGGCAGTCAGCACAAAAAGAGAGGCAAGACAGGCAATATACTACATGTGGGTGTGCATGACTTTGCACTGTAGGAGGAAGCAGCGATAACATGCACCTGAGCGACCTCAAGAACTCAAGTCTGTGAGCCAACAGTGATCGACACCACACAACCCTGACATCCAAGACCACAGTCTCCTTGTAATGTTAGTCAAAGTGATTTTCTTGCCTAAACCCAACTACATGTTAATAGGGAGTCAAACCGACATCTTCGTTATGATAGGATGACAAAAACATATTTGTGGATTAGTCGCCCGACTGATGACATCATCGATCCCAATCTGATCTCAAGCCACTTTGCCCTGCTTGTTTGGAACTATTCTGGAAATAGAAGCTAGAAGACAGCTGTTTACTTCAGCTCTGAGATGGTATCGTCCAGCTTCTCATTGATTTACACCTGATCCAGATAATGAACAGTGGCTAGTTCAGGGATAGTGCAGGAGGCATTCACCACTGGGTTCCACACCTACTGCCCTGATTCATCTAAACATGTTGTATTTAAAAGCTGATGAAAATGTCCAGAAGTTGTTATATCATGATGTTTTTAATATCAATTTATCTACAAAATCTTGACTGACACCACTGTATTCTGGTCTTCATGGAAAGTGCACTGTCACTGAAGCAAAGGAACATATAAAAATTACAAACGAACAGACTGTACCATTTTACCTTAAAGTGTCCATGAATTTGGCATCGGTACTTACAGTACAAATGAGCAGTCATATTGAAACAGAATGGTTCAAATTTACAGCGGCATTTGCTTTCTACTGCGGAATTCTTTAGTTCGAGAAGCTGTTGTGCATTTTCTCACTGAGCCATCTCATGTTTTGTTTATGACATAGCACTGAAGGTAGTCACCACAAAACAAAAACCAAAACAGTACAGTACATTCTTCAGGTACCCACAGCTGGTCCTCTCCTGATTAACGTTAATAATCCATAGACAGAGCACAACTGCAAGGATCTGCACGAGTGGCGTGATTTTTATATCTCGGAGGTCTCTCTGAGGCCATTGACAGTTTAGATCTCCCTTCAAGTAGCTGTTAACTGCACAGCTTGGTAGTCTCGTAATCCACAGAATTGGGCAGACGTGAGCTGAAGGCCTGTATGGAGGCGTGGATGCGAACCACTTCGCTGGCAGTCAGTTTGAGCCGGTGCCGGAGAAGACAAGCAAACAGGTCCAACCTCTGCTGACCTGGAGGCGACAGCCGGTTCACGCGATCTCGTATCTCCAAGAGCTGAAGCATGGCCGTGTCTTGGGAACCTTGGGTGTATGGGTAGTCCAACTGCAGAATTAAGTCACGGATCGCCTCCGGGTCGAAGTGCATGCTGTAGCCAAAGACCTGAATGCTGTTGATCTTCATGTAGCCCAGATTCCGAGCAGGATCCGTCATCTCTAAAGGCTCGTAATAAACGCTGTCATTCACTCCATCTTGAGTCTTTATTCGGCTCCGAAGGTAGATGTGAATGGTTTCAAAGAAAGTCTTCCACTTGTTGCCCAGTGTCAGTGTCCAGTTATAGCACTCGAATGGCAGGTCCAACTTAGTCGCTTGCCAGTCTGGAAAACTGTTTTCATTGGCAGGGATGTACCAGCTCTCTGAATGGCTCCCGCCAAACGGATTGATGTAAAGTGTCAGGACGGGCTCCAGTGTGCTGTTTTTTGTAAGGCAGATCTGGAGGGATATACCCAGGAGCATGTGGACCATGTTGGACTTGTACTTGTTGCTCTTTAGTGTCAGCAGCATCCTCTTTCTCCACGATGGGTCAAACCAGCTGTTGAGGCGCATGTCATTGCTGATGAAAATCGCATGGACCTAAAAGAAAAACAGATATGTCAACAGTATAGACACATTAATTTGGTAGCTTAAAATATCTTTTGTATATCAACTAAACAACTGCAAATGGCCTAATGGAACACAGCAAACCAGAGAAATGTGCAAGCAAAACATCAAGAAATCCTCTGTCAGACTACTGCTACAAAAGACAGCTAAGATCTCAGGTGACTTGACATTATTAAGTAAAGGCTAAAAGCAGACTACCTCCAGCCTGCGGTCAGCTCTTTGCAGCAGGTAGCCCAACTCCAAATCTTGGAGATCTGTCTCGAATCCTAGGTAGTTCTCCGTAGAGTCTGCCACCATGGGCCTGCAAACACCCTGAAGGAGGGCAAAGCCTGGGTTGCAACTCCCACAGCGGGTGTGGTTGTCTGGTGCACAAGCCACACAGGCAGAGCCTTCGCCAATAGTACAGGGTGGAGGCAGCTGACAGGGGCTGTGCTCGTATCGACAGCTGCAGCTGTGAAGGTCCTCAGAGAATGCACCAAGCTGGTTGTTCTCCGAGCAATACAGGAGAGACTGGAAATGTGTCAGCCAGTAGGACTGAGGCCTGCCAGAGGAAAGAGGGAGAAGACAGGAAAGCCGAGAGGGACGTTAGTTAACTGGGCTCATAGACTGACTTTCATAGGTAGCTGCTTCATTAGGTGTAGGGCACCTGTCTGGACTTGCAGACAGCTTGCTTGCTGACAGCATAAGCCATAATAAGCATAATGCAAAACAAACAGGACTAAGAGGATTTAAATGAGCATGAGACTTTTTAACCAACTGTATAATGTTGCTAAAATTCCACTAGATCACACGATTACAAGAAATTACTTACACGACACAGTGTTTTGTTTGAAAGAGCTAAAAATGTTGCTTAAAGAGTGAATACACTGTACATCATTTCACTTGGATTCTTCCATTGCACTAAGGGTCTCGAGATTGTTTCAGAATATCTCAAGGCTTATTTTGAAGTTATTGCGGGAATTCTTGCTCGTTATTAAGTCAGCCTTGGGATTCTTGTGGTCCATCTCCAGTGTTTTTGTTGTCCTAAAGGGCCCGATGAGGGTAGGTTACATACTGTATGCAAAAAAAAAGTGCACAAACATGGTGTTTGAAAGGGAAGCGAAAGTGATAGACAGTAAAGAGGGAGACAGTCGCCTTTGATCAGTTTGTGACTTAAATATTCGAAGTGAGCTGCCGCCGTAGGGTAACCGTCAGATAATTCCCCCAAGTGGCCCAGAGTTTGATTCCCGTCTGTAGCACTTTCTCGACTGTGATCTCTTTTATGCCTCTCATCCTCTTTGCTCTCTGAATAAGGGGAATGCACACTACATCCTGGTGGCTTTCGCTTCAAAAACAGTAAAAAGTATTTTCATTTTCCTTGATGAGTGTGTACTGTGGTAAACTTAATGCTAATCGCAAAAGGTTTGCTGAATTACATTTGGGCATCCTTGCTCTGTATTTCCATTCTTATTGAGAGCTTGGCAGCGGGAGGCAAGTTTAAGTTCAGCAAACCTCCAATATAAATATCAAAACCTCCTAATGGAAAAGGATGTGAAGGTAAAGGAACTTATAGAGCTCCTCCTTTCTGTCAACTGTGTGTACAGCATTTCACTATCGACAGCTTCAGCAGAGCGGAGCAGTTACCACAACAAAACTGCTGATGGGCTTTTGGTTCCCTGTTGTTTTTTTACAGCCTTCGTGGTCTTGGCAGGTTTTACTCCAGTCCACTGCAGTAACTCTCAGTCTCTTCTAAATTCTGTTTGGGTGCTAAAAGAGCAGACTACGTTTTGAATATGTATTCATGTAAACTAGAAACTTGAAAGACATTTGGTCCAAAGCTCCTGTGTTCCCCCCGTTTTGAACATTCCTCCTTGTATTCAAAGACATTAATCAGCTGCTCTAACTGTGTCTGACAGCGCAGACATTTTCTCGTGCAGCAGGGGGGGGGGGGTTGTTCATGGTGCTAGACACGACTAGCAGATGATCACCAAGGGTCACAATTAGGCTTCTATCTATTCAAAAGTTGAAAGTCAGGGATTTGTGCACTTCAGTCAGTTTCTTTAACACTGATCATTGCTACCGTAGGAATCTGGCATTGGGTGGAAGAAAAGAATGGCTTGTTTTGCACTAATGGGTTTTATTTTATTTTACTTCTGTGTGACAGTCTGTCGAATAGGGCTCTGGAAGGCTAAAACACACTGTGGAACCTCTCAGGTGTCACAGGTCCAGCTCAACAAAACACCAATTATTGAGAGGTTCTCCGTCTGCCGGCCCTGGAGAATCTGCCTCCACTCTCTGATTCTCACATACAATCCTATATGTAAGAAAGGCACTGTCTAAGCTGATTAAAGCAAAAACCACGAAACCATGGCTTGAATGAAGAAGCGTAATTATGCCAAGGGGCAAAAGTTTGAGCATGAAGTACTGCACTGTGCAGTCTTATCCTTACTTGCCTAATAACAGACGAGCTGACTGTGGCCGGTTTATCTGCTCATATTTGTCAGCCTAAAGGAAAAGTAGCCCCCAGGAAGCCAAATCAATCAGAAATTGACCATCTTTTCAAGCGCTTTCGCTTCCCTTTCATTCTCAGTCTAATTTGGCCGTGTAGCGTGATTTCAATCTAGAAGGAAAATAAAAGGAAAATCTTTACAGTAGTCGCAACGGTAATAACATAGACAGACACTTTGTGGAATGGGACGATGATGCTCCCATTCCATTTCCCGGTGAAAGTGAATATCACAACATTGTACAGCAGCGAACACCTATTACCTTTCCCAGGCAAATCCTTTGCCATCGGTACCCGGGGGCCTGACTACACCACCTCTCAAACTGTAAGACAGACAGGGTCTAATTGATGTGTGTGTGTGTGTGTGTGGGGGGGGGGGGGGGGGTATTGTCTTTTTGTGTCAGTTTAACCAGTGGAGGTCTGGTCTATTACTTATATCATAAGTCAAGTCGTGGTAATGCTCAAGTCAGAACAATGTGTCCATTGTAACAGCGACTACAGCTTCTTTGAGCTTCGTTTCACTGTTAATATCTGCCTTTCAAGGTTAAAGAAACTCTTTACACAAAACAAGGGGTCATTTGCAAAAGTACAGGTTGTTTTTTTTTTTTACAGATATTCTTATTTCTATTCCAAATCTAGACTAACTCACTGTATTTGGGCCATAAAATGCCACAACCTTGTGTCTCCTACATCAACAAAAAGCCCTTCTGAAACAAGTTGCTGCAGATGCGAGGAACCAGACGTGTTTTTTGGAGGGCTGTGCTTACCGTTCTCTTGGTAGTTGAACTTGGGGCTGTCTGTGACATCTTTTACTGAGACTGAAGAGTTTGAAAATGACCCTCTGGGCTCGTCTGGAGAGCACCCGCATGCTGTTCTCCAGCTGCTCATATCGCCACTGGAACACGCTGTCCAGCGACCACAAATGCTGGATGGCTGACACGTTCAGGAAATAATTTTGCGGCAGCCTCGCGTAGAAAGCCTTGAATTCATCTAGGACACAAGAAAGGACACGTATAAGATGAAATACATTTTAAACTGGACCATCTCATTGTAATTATTCTGTAAGTACCAGTAGACTAGGCTGCTGCTACTTGTAATGAATAATATCTCGTGGTCTGTGCTTCCTCTTAAACAGCCAGTTGCTGACAGAAGAGACTGTCTGGCCAATTCCAGGCCTGTGTGAGGTAGTGTCACAGTCTTTGCTGCCCCTTAGCATCGGTGTGAGATGCAAAAGACTGGTTTTAGTTTTTTGTGCTAAAAGTCAATCAAACTGTGATGTTTCGTTCTTCAGAACCGGCTGGTTAGGCTGTTGCCACGGCGATAGCAGCGCGTCAGCATTCCTATGGTGTGAATGACACCAAAAGGTGCAGAACCCGTGGCGTGAATTTGAGATGCGTGAAGTGAAAAGCGTCACATTGGGACTGTGTGATTAGACCATGACGGCTGAGCTGTTCATGTGTGAGGACCACTAACGGACATTTTGACCATTAGTTTAATGTAGTTTTATCAGACAAACCGATAATTACCAGCTAGCGGAAGTGTCCTGTGATGCCAGACATCCATTAATTATATCTAGCGGTGGCTTTTGTTCAGTGCACGTGTAATTAAACATCAATGAAACCTAATGCTCGTGAAATACAGCGTCGTCATGCAACTTTGTGGTTGAACAAAACGCTACTAAACAACTGACATATGCACATTCTGACTGTGAGATACAGGAGATGCACAGATCGTCTCCACTCCACGAAAAACTGGCCTCATCATACATGTTCGTCATCACATCACATCAGAGGAGGTTACAGAGGAGGATAATTTACCACTGACAGAAGCGTCAATACTATTTTTATGTCATTGGTTGAACTTGTTTTTGGTTTGGTAGCCGGTGTTAAGGCAGCGAGGCAAATATCTGCTCTCCCTCACCAAAGGACACATTTATGACACTTGTGGGTGTCTTGCATTCTGGGCACACTCCTGCCCTCGCTTTAAACCCAGCTATTAAACTTTGAAAGTAATTGCACTTAGGGATATTTCAGGCAAATCTGAGCAGTGGAGAGAAAAAAAAAGACATCCATTTTGATTTCACCTAAGCAATAATCACTAAGGCAGGGTGACCAAGCACAGCAATAATAACCAAACATTATGCTAAGAGCTTCCATTCAAACTGTTTCCCTGGTGATATGAAAGACTGGCCTGGCAATAAATGGGCTTTACAGCTGATTAATCTGCTCCTGACATATTGTAAACTACCCAAGCCGAAAGCTGTTGATTTTTAATCCAGTTGTGTCGCATTATTACTTCACTTCATGCAGATATCTTTGCGGCACCCAGAATTCACAACCAGCTATTATAGTCGGCCTATAAATCATAGACCAGGGAGGAAGATACATATAGGGCTCTCACAAAGACTTAACAGTGCGGATGAAACACTTGAATTCATCCTTGCTCCCTCTCATGTGAATGATTTATAGTCTCAAAGTCTCACTTTCGTGCATTTAGGATGAAGCATGCAATATGACAAAAAGGAGGCATTTGTTACTTTCAAGAAGGTCTTTCTTACAGTACCTGATTCCTCAAATTCTTTATAGAGCATCCCCCATGTCTCTGTGATCCTCTCCAGACTCTCCTCCATGGCTTGGATGTCCATATAAGGGCAGTTACACTCCGGGAACTTGGGATCACAGTTGCACCAGCAGTCATTGTCCTTGCAGACAAATTCCCCCTCTCCATTGCAAGCTATGTAGCTGAGGGCTGCCTGCACGAAACCTTCTCTCAAGTAGTCAGGAAGGATCACTTGCAAGCCTGAAAAAAAAACAAACTGGTTTTAGTGTCACTGTGAAGTTACATAGCAGTAATTCTGACTGAGCTTATAACTCACTTAATTCAATCTATAAATCTGTATGTGTTAATATCATTTCCATCAACATGCATATACTGTATCGTGGTGATGACAGTAAAAATGACAAATAGCAGACAGACCTTGCAGCTGGACTTTATTTTCAGGACTCTGAACCAGCACAGAGCTAACAGAATCAAGGTTGTCATAGTTACTGCATCCGAGAGGACCTGTGCGAGTCTCCGTCACCTGGGTAACAACAAATGAAAATGCTCATTTCTCATTTCTCGACAGCATCCATTTCACATAGTTACATTTTATTTCTTTAAATGCAAATATGATTTCAATTTCAATTTCTGGAACAGAGCCAAGAAAAATGTGTAACACTTTCTGTCCTGTTTAAATAAAGTAGCTTCTACATAATCAATTGTGCTTGTGAATGCAAAAGGAACAGAAAGTCGGGGTGAGCTCATTTAGGTTCTTCTAAATTGCTTTACCAGTACTTTGCTGCAGTATTTTTTTTTCTGCGGGAATGCTACACAGCATTTCTTTTTTTGTCCACGAACTGATTGAAGACGTTTCGATTGACCTTTGCCACAAAGAAGCTCCAGCAAAGCCTCCCTTTTTCACTTCATTTGCAAGAAGAGCTGTCCTTCAAGTGCTTTTCCTTTTTCTCACTGTGACATGGCAGGGAGCACCTAACCCATTCTCATTTTTCTGTCTTTGTGGTCGCGGCACACTTTGTTTTGTTCAGTAATTTGTCCTGGTCAGGCTTGTCAGAAGACAGTTGGTGCAGAGTGACAGATGGATGAAGAGAGACAATGAGGGTCAGTCGATCAGTAACACAATCACAGAGGACCGAGGGGCTTTCGAACTCATATCATGCTGGTGCTTTAATCAAAAGCCTAATCCAGGAGAAAGTGGTTTGAGGAAAGACGAATAAATACCATTTGTGAATGAAAAAAGAAAAGGATTGTAATTTTAATGCATTCTTTCCACTGTAATAGTAATATCACATTTTATCCTTTGTTTCCCTTGTGGGGAATTTAAAAGCTAATTTGAATCTGAGCTAGAAAATGATATATGATATCCACATGAATATGGATTCTATAATAGGAAGTATTTGACATCTGCTACATGGCAAAACATTGACTGATGAGCAGAGCATTCAATTTCCGCTTTGCTTTGCAGCTGCTATTGCTACTGTAGATATATTAAAAATACACAATAGGACAATATTTGCCACCTGTATCTTGGCACATCATGGGCTACACGGCTGAAAGTATTTCAATTACTTGTTTGAAGCTAATTGCGGTATTTAGTGGGTGACTAATGTAACAGCATGTCTTAAGAAAGAAAAGAAGTGTTCTGCAAACACAAAGAAAACGCGAAGGCCTCAACCATTTCTAAACAAAGGGAAAGAATCGTGACAACATCACAAACATACAGTAACTGAAAACCCTCCCCAAGGCCAAGTCACTGTGCTCCAAGTTTAAAGAACACACCTAGTTTGTGTTAGAGTTTCCATCCACCTGACAGATCTGATTCTAATATTTCCAACAAGACACCTGGTTATCACTGTGCGCACGCACAACATCCACGAACCACGTCGACGTTATCAAATCTCTGAAATGACTGGAGTCGCGCGCTATTGTGAAAACGAGTCGGTCCGATCACAGACCCGTCTCTGCTCCGTGACTTCTTTAGGAGAGACCACATTTCCACAGTCAATCCGAAGCCCGGCACAACAGCAGCATGCCTTTCCACCGAAATGAGCTTCAATTTTCCATTTGCATGGAGACGGCAGGAGGGCATTTTCCTCACTAGCACCCTCTCACTCATTCCCTAACTAGTTTGATTATAAGTTTGTTCAGAGAAGCTTATGTGTGTCTGTTCTGCTGCTGTCTGGGACAACATCCTCTGGAAATGATGCCAGAGTGTGGCGAAAGCTGTCGCTCCTTTAACTCTCTTTCTGCCGGTGATGGAGGTGAAGCTCTTCTTTTTCCACCTCCCACCTGTCAGTTACGCCAGATGACTGCCTTTAGAGCATGAAGGCACTTTTTCTTTCCTCTCACTAGCTACAAAAAAAAAAAAAAAAACTAATTCCCAAGGAATGAAGCAGACAAAAGCATCTGCCTCTGCAGCTCAGATGTGCCCGCCTCAGCTGGAGAAGAAATACCCTCCCTGGACACAATGTAGTTAGAAGACAGCGCTTTGATATAGGAACTCGTGGTCTGATTCATGTTCTGCTACGGCAGAGAAAGCCACACTTCACAGGCCAAGAGCCACTGTGCTCCACAGAAAGGGAAGAGGCAGCACGGAGGGTCATCTTCCCCTCCATCACCCTATTAACCCCACGCTACCTGAGGGTGACAAGTGGAGGCAGGAACCTGTCATGAGCTGTGTTTCACGAGATTCATTTATCTTCCCCTCACCATATGGGCTCATTCTGGAGCCTTCTCCAGACTCAGTGTGTTTACAGCAGCTGAAGATTATATCTCATCACAGGCAGGCTCATAAAACACGTCACTTTATATCCATTGCTGTTATCATAACAAGGAAATCATTAAAAATGGAAGATGCAAATGAAAACAATTTTACAAAGGCAGTGATGGGATGGAGTGAAACTTGGAAATTCTAATTCAAACTGCAATCTGTGATTTCTGTTGATATAATATACATAGAGGCCGAATTGTACAGATTCACACTTGCATGTGTTTCTTCATATTCATCTTGCTGTTCTTGTTCTTCACTAATGGGGCTGGGATGACGCACCGACTCCACCCTCCTCCTCTCTGGGTGGCAGAGCTTCCCTGCCAGGCTCACACACCAGGACTAAGGCTCAGACAGTTTTTCATACAGATGTGCGGTGCTGCCGCTGGCAACATGCCACCCTGGCCAGCTGCCAATGCCTGTGGCTAAACCCACCACTGTACAACGTACACAATCCATAAATTTGGTGCATTTGTAGTAATTAAAGGTGCATTATGTTTATTATCACTGCAACCTTTGTTCACAGTTGTAAAGAGCATAGATGCTTTGGCATCATTGAAGTGTGGTAACAGCAAGCAGTAAACCCAACTGTAAATCTTAATGCGAACACATTTTTAATTGTGTACAGAGTT
Source organism: Macropodus opercularis (assembly GCA_030770545.1). Taxonomy (NCBI): domain Eukaryota; kingdom Metazoa; phylum Chordata; class Actinopteri; order Anabantiformes; family Osphronemidae; genus Macropodus; species Macropodus opercularis. The sequence goes on from CM061092.1 coordinate 9,357,176, forward strand.
GATCTCACTCTCTGATACAGGAAGTATCAGGTGGTTGACTTTCTGTAAAGGAAATTTAATTTTTAATCCAACATGGACTCCAGGTACGGTGAGCCGTTACCTTGATGGCAGTGGAGGCGATCTGGATGTGGTGCAGCTTGCGCAGGGTGCTCTCCCTGTCGATGAAGTATGAGGCGGCCAGTTGGTGCAGAGCTTCCAGAGTCACAGCAGACGAGTTACCAGAATAATCGCTCACCTCTGCTTTCTTACTTAGTTTCCTCTTGTCCACAAAGATCGTTAAGGCCTCTTCCCCTGCGCAGAGACGCGGCATTAAACGGTTTTAATCAGCTGAAGGCTCGGCTGCATTTTTCTGACAGAAATTTAAAGTGCTAATGTATTACAGTGTTACAGCGCCATTGGGGGTTGGTCTCTATCTTTGGCACTCGTTGCTGTGGTGTTTACACACTCTGCCTCCCATAAATCACTTGTCAGTCAAACAGCACGCCAGCTATTGGAAAAACCTTTTCACTTTGATTTTCTGTTAATGAAGTTTGAGCGTGAATAAGAGCGTTGAGTGTCTGCGTTTGGCACATTGTTCGTGGCAGCGCGCGCCTCACAAAAGCCTTGTTTTGTGTTTGTTTTCTAATTAATCTAAAGTTGGACAATTTAATGTGTTGCCATAAATTTAAAACCTGCCAACTCGCCTGGAATGGGAGAGGCACTAAATCCCAGGTAGGAAAACGTGCAGCGATGCCCGAGCCTCTGAAGGACGCGGCTAAGATGTGTCACTCGTACGGATGCTCAGCGATCAGAGCGATCAACACTGCATAGGTCTCGGAGCTATGCTGCAGCAGACTCTTCGCCTTGAGAGGCCCCCAGACAGCGAACATCATAATTCTCATCATAATGCAGTGTTAATACTTCAGGGCCATCTTTCTACCCACTGCCATTCTACCACAGCTGCTGAAGGGCACCCTCTTAATATCACAATCTATTTATTAATTTCATTAAGTCCATATGTTTCTGAACACAGAGGTAATCCATTCAGAGCCACAGAGGCATATCTCTGGCAGCAATCCAAGACAAACTCCTCATTCTCCTCTCTCCATACCACTAACCACTGGCGGGCAGCCAGGGTGCGAGCCAGCCTCAGCTCAAGCAGCTTGTAGGGTTGCATTTTACGAAGCCACTCACAGCGACAACCTTTTCTAAGCCGGGACTCAGGTCGGAAGTAATTGACAAGTGTTGCTCTGTAAAAGCAAATCTGCTTTGCAAGACTTGCCTGAGCCTTCCTGGCATTTTAAATTAGTTTTCGTTACATCGCATCAAAGCGCTAAAAATGTTTGTCCATTCATCACGCTGCAGAGACACAGAGAGATGTGAGACTGACTCAGAGCGGGGTCTGCGTCTGCAGCAGACTGATTTTCATGTGTATTCATAGCTCGCTGAGGGATTTCTGTTCTTCTCCCAGCTTATTATTCTGCTGTCATGTGTTATTCTGTTACTGTGAGTTATTGTGCCATGTCCATCTGTTTCCACATGCATCAAATGAAGGGCAAACTCTAAAAGCTGTAATCAGCTAAAGTTACAAAACCCTCTATCATCTGAGGGAGACGCTGCTAAAAGCACTTTTTTCATAATTGTGTCCTAACATTGTTGTTAAAGCTGCTGCACAAGAACAATGCTGCTCTTTCATTTCAGTCATTTCATGAAGTTAAATCAACTGGTGACAGTGTTGATTTTATCTCCTATGATGTTTGTCTGCACTAAACATGTAACTGATAAAATACAATAAATAACACAATAAGTAAATAACAGGGAAAGAAAACCCCCTAAAGTTACAATTTGTCAATTTGTTGTTGTTGTGAATCTCATACATGCTGAGCTAGACTGCATGAAATAAAAACACTAGGGCAGCAGGGCTTCGGTTTATTTGTGCTACTGTAAAGACAAAAGAATGAAGTAACAAAACAATAATTCCACTTTTTGTTTACCTCCCAGTGTGGCTGACAAGAGGAAGTGAGTTCCATACTTCCTGATGAGATTGTCAGTGATCATCTGTGTGGTGGGTCTGCGGCCCAGGAGTCGGATGTTCCTGATAAATTCAGGTGTCAGAGGTAAGGGGGACTGCAAGAAATCTTTTCTTTCCACCGCCAAGTTGTTCACCTTCCATCTCCCAAACTCTCTTTAAGAAAAATCAGAAAGAAAGCAACGTCAAGAAGATGACGGCGCATGTACAAGCACAGTTCAGAGTCTCTGGGAGAGCTGAAATAATAACTTCAGTTAATTCAGTCAAAAGCAATGCATGTTTGAATAACACACCCTAAAGTCATTTGACTACGCACTTTAAAACAACACCCTGAACCCTGGAAACTTTTCCCTTTAGAATTAATTGATAATTTCTCAAGAAAATGTCAGTCGTAGAATCAGGTAGCAGACGATCCTGCAGGGGCAAATCCACCTCCTTGGCCCATGTGGTTATGTTGGTATTTCTTTTGCCTAAAGCACAGTAAGTGGAGAAAATGGGTAGAAGAGAACGAGTCGAATGAATTTAATTCATTATGTCAGTCTGTGCTTTTACAATATAAGGACTCCCTCGACCATGCAGAGAAGTGAGCAGATAGAGAGGGAAAGACAGAATGAGGGGGAAACAGAACGCGAGTGAAAAGCTTTGAAAGACAAGAGAGATTCATTCAAGCCACAACACGTATCACTGGAAACCGTGACTGTCACAGGGGACGGAAGTGGGCTCTAACTACGCAGCTGACAGATGTTTTCCCTAATAGCGCCATCATGACGGGCATACTGTACACATCACAATGAATAAAACACACGGTGGTGCGACAAATAGCCCCACAGCTCAAATAGAGAACGTCTTCAGTAATGAGAGCGAGAACAAAGTGGGGGCACACGCGTGATAAAGTAATGTAAGGCAGAGTAAACAAACGCCTCTGTTGCCTTTTCAATTTCTCCTGCTCCCAGTTGCTGAGAAATACTGGCCTCAACTCATGCTTCATTTCTATCAGTCCATACGTTTAAGTGATTGTACAATGTCTGACCACGTTCACGATTGCAACGAGCAGCTTTTAACAGGAAGGGAGCGGAAATAAAGAGTTTTACTTTACATAATGTACAAGCAAGGCCTTTCTCTCCGCCTATCTCGCTCTCACAGCTTTCAAGCTACTCCGACTTTCAAGTTTCATGTAAAACCGTGACACACACGGATTAGAAGAGGAACAAATAGTTATGTCAAAGGCGGCATGGCAACCGGGATAGAAATGTTCAGTGAGCAAAGACCAGCGTGGCGTCCTGCCTGCATTCTTCCCGTGTTTCTGTGAAACATTTGCCCAAGGCGCTGCTCTTTGAACTGCACTCGGCAGCGCTTTGACTCCTTTATGAAGTCATTCTGCAACCAGACCATTCGAAGTGTTTAGTGGGAGATTTCCATGAGAAGTGTCCTTTGCAGATGCGTTCGCAGCTCAACGGAGAGAGCGCGTCGCTTTTTGCAGCGAGGTTTTGACTGGAAACATTTAGTTTTGTGACGACAGGCGTCCTTAACTCTGAGTAACTGCAAAGGCAAAATCGTCACTGAAGAGAGCTTTGCTGAAGGGTGGCAATCGTTGTGTAAGGTTGCTTTTAAAGTTGCTGAAGTGAAAATAATTTTCTTGGTGTGATACGGAACAAGAATTGTGCCAATCATACGTTAGTTTCAGTTCCTGCTGCAACGTGGGCGACCTGCAGAAGACGAGCGAGATGCTGAGGCTGAACTGTGCGGTAAAAGACCAATAGGTAGCACGTTGCCTAAATGCCTAAAATCGCTGGAGGAACTATCACAAGCTCGTTAAACTGTGCACGACAGTCTAACCGTGTGCTGCAGGACGTACTGTTCACAGAGCAGAGCATTTTTGAGTCGTGCTGGAATTTTGAGGCATGTGCTGCCACTTAGGTCAGGGCAGGTCAGGCCTGTCGTACCGTGGTCACTGCTAACCTGCTGTCAAATTTAATAAAAGAACCAGGAGCCAAACTCCACGGGACGAAGGCAGTGCAAGATCAAAACGGGCAAGTCAAAGCAGATGGTGTCACAGAAAATGAACTGGACAAGAGGCTCTTCGTCGGCGTCACGGCCCTGAAACTTCTATTTACTCAACCGGCATTTTATCACATCCAGTGGAGTCAGACTTAAACAAACAAGACACAGCATCTCCAGCGACGGTGGTTCTGTGCTCTTCTCTTCGAACAGACCTAGTCTAGAAAAGATGCCACACATGTCCAGCATACGGATCAGAACCAGGTGACGTTGGACTGTGAAGCTGAGCTGAACTCTTTAACTAGCATGGATTAGTTATGCAAGCTAAACCACCAGAACAGCGAATGAATGGAGATGTCCAAGCCTTCGTTAGTTTCAATCTCACTTGCTCATTGTTTTCACAAAAGCAAATTTTCCAACTCTAACAAGTATTTAAAACACGAGATACAAGTCACACATATGATCTTAAGACCTGTTCAGGAGACTCACTTCTTCACTGTGAAGCAAAAAGACACGAATGAAGATAAGAAGGAAAAATAACATATTTTTATTAAATATGAAAACTTAGGACACAGTCTGAAGACAAAGAAAAGAAGGAAAGCGAACAGCTCACGGGTGAGATTGTCTATTTGTTTTAATAGGCACTTTCCCGTCATTTTAAATCTGCATGGCCATGAATTCATAGAGGCGCAGTCACGAAGTCGCAGACTGATATCGCAGCTGTAATTATAACTGATCAGCTGTGATTACTCAGGGAGCTACAGCAGCGCGAAGCCGATTCTTGCTATTTGTCTGGCACTGCCCCCAATTTACTGGCGTAATAGCACCTATACGAGCTGAAAGGAGTGGAAACACTATTCCTCGCAGACCTCTCTGGGCTTTTAGAGAGCACTCTCTACCTCTCTGTTCAAATCCAAAGCAAAAAAACATTTCCTTGACTGGGCGATGTCTTTTGTCAGATTTAGACAGTAACGCTGAATATTTAATGAATTTACAAGACCCGCGCTGTCCAAGCGGTCAAATGCTGCCCCGTTCTGCCTCTGGACTCTTGACTGCTGTGATCAGAACGGGTTGAACAACCTTGGCTACTGATGATGGATGGGGGGGTGAGGACGTTTGAAAGGGTATATATCACATTAAAGCAGGAGTAATGAGGAAACCTGCAAAACCCAGATGTTTGAACAGTACGACGTGTAAATCGACCAAAGCTGCAAGCGGTGCACAAAACAATTAAAACGAGTGAGAAGCAAAGATTTGCAATATAGGTTAATTTGATTTCTTCAAATATAATGAATAAATCAAGCCCAGGTCACAGAACATGAAACCAAAAGTGTGGGCGTGTGGCTAGTAAACATAACGATGCTAAATGGGTATATGGTGTCCGCTGACCTTTTTGCTGACACTGTAGTATTTAGACAAAGCCTTTGACTAATCTCTCGCTCAGATACATGTAGTGTAGCTATTAATCTTCACCTCATTCCATGCCATACAAATAAATGACCTCTTCAACTGGGACACTGTGTCGAGTTCCACTTTGCAGCGTGAAAGCGCCAGTTCAAAGCCACGGCGCGTTCCGTGCAGGGGGAGAAACACACAGAGAGGGAGGGAGCAGGTATTCACAAATCCCTGCTGTCGTTCGTTTCTTCAGTTATCGCTGACTGTGATAAGCTGGCCCTGTCTTATCTTAAACCCTCGATGGGCCAAATGGTTCGTCCTGCAGGGAGAGGAAGGAAATGAAATGGGTTTCACCACAGAGTTGATTTTAGGGGCTGCAATCCTCACTACAAACCCCCTAAGTCATTATTATTATCAATTTCATTACTCCTTTTCACACAGATACATCGGTTTAACTCCTTGGACTCCATCGTGACCGCGTTTCTCCAAATTCAAAAAAAGATATTAGTTTTTTTCCCATTGGCTTTTTTACTGTATCTGCCGTAAACGTGATGTTCTGTCCAAGCAAATACGTAAATAAAACGTTTGTTACTGGAAAACAATTTCAGAAATACTGTTTAATCTAATAATAGTATATGCATGTTTACTTTTCAATCTTTGAATGCAGAGCAAGCATTTCTGTTTTCAGGTTGGTCTGAAGCGACAGTAGTGCATAGCGGGAGAGTCTGGAGCATCTAGCATGCAGCCTAATGACGCAGCTCAATAATAATCACTTTGCACAATTATTATTCACTTTACATGACATGTGTCATTTCAACGCAGTCTTCAGAACATGGCTGAATCCATGTCAACCCTGCTGCCTTCTCTCTGGTGAATATGGCAGCTTGCCCTTGGCAATATTTGCTGCGGACAGGTGGCCGAGGCGGAAGAACCACGTTGTGTTTGTACAGGAAGCAATGGGAGCTCTCTCCAGTGAATCCCCACAACACTCACTCACTCACTCACCTACTCACACACACAGAAGACAAACACGCTTTCATTTCCTTCGGAGGACTTGATGAGTTTCAAGTTGGATCAGGAATGGTAGGAAATGTGAACAGAACGTGGAGTGAGTTCATCACGCAGGGATGTCATTCGTCATCTCGGTCGAGTCCGAACTGCTCATGAGAAAGACCGGACCGGAAACGGCCTACTTCTAAAAATCCCAACTAAATATTGAAATTAAAATCATCACAAGAGCTTGTAGTATGTGTCCACCTGTGTTTCCTCGGCTTTACAACAAAAGCTACTCAGACAGTGAGATTACAGCAGTTTCACAGTTTAACTGTTGCGTGTCATCATTTTGGATGTCAGTCGACCAGCTGAGATCGGCCATTCGTGCTGCTACGGCAGGAAACCTGACATGGGAGCCTCAGAGACGCTTTCATCCATTTACAGTGGACTATCCACGATTACGATTTCATAAACTGCATTGAATCTAACTTTATTGAGTCAGCAGAACTAGAGCTGCCTGCAGCATTAACAAACCGAATAACAGCGAGAACTAAAAGCTGAGCAATTAATGGGTAGAGTACCCTGGTTTAGGGTAAAGAGCCGCTTTCCCCCTCGATTTCTGAAGTAATGGCTGAGGACAAGCATTGTAAAACTCCTTGCAAGGCTTTCTGCAGCCTATTTATCACCGGGATCAAGCTGAAGTTGTGACACCTGTGAGAAAACTTCATGAGAGGAGACAAGCATGAGGACATCAGTAAGAATGTAGCTGTGGGATGTTGAGAAGCACCACTGAGGGAGTCTGCTCTAAAACACTCACCTCAGCCCTCTTCAGAGCACCTGCTGACTCCCCCGAGGGCAGGGAGTCTGCTGTTTCCCCCTTTCCTTGAAGTGGTTCCTCCATCAAAAAGCCTTCTGTTGGTAAAGTAAAGCTGAACGTGTGGGCATTTCACACACGCTTCCATCTGCGTAAACTAATTGCAGACATTATTTCCCCTCTGTCTCGTCTTTGCTGCCAACTTACACATTTACGTCTGCATTCGGACTTACTCCTTTCTAAGCCCCTCCATCATCTTTTGCTCTGGAGACTTAATCGGGGTTGTATAATTTCTAGGATAAAGCAATTCTGTCTTAATGATGTTAATCAATGATTTCTCTGTTGACAGTGGCTTCAGCGACTTGCTCCACAGCAGATGTGAACAGTGGCCTCATTGTGGAACAGCACTTAAAATGTTTTAATATCCAATACCGCAGATTTGATGTGTGGCTATTAAAGTTTAAAACGTGTGACGCGTAATAATTAACTAGTGACATGTTAGAAAGACCCACTAGTACGTTTGTCAGTACTGTACAGGCTTTAGTTGTTTTGTCTCCTGAGTGTAAATATTGCACTGCAAACAGTAAATCTGTCCTTTAGTTAAGTAGCTGATTTCAGTTTAGTTGAACAGCTGCATTATTAGAATTTTTTTTTTTTTTTTTGCTTCGGGTTTTCGAAGCAATTTATATTTTCCACAATCCTCTTTATATGTAAATGAGCTTAAAGAACAACACCTGCAAAATAATCGGTGTTTATTAGCGTGTTCCCGCGCAGTGATGGAGCACCAACAGTTATTTGGATGTTTATATGCATATAATTCAGTGTTCTATCACATTAAAGTCATTGTTTTGCCATTAGGCAGCTAATACAGAGGCATAATCATAAATACTCTTGAATACTGGACACAAGTGAGACTGTTTCAAATGACGCACGTACATGTGCTGATGCTCTGTTTGTCGTGTGGCACATTAAAGCTGTGCATGGTGAGGTTGTCCCTCCATGCATTTCCTCCAGCCCGTAATTAGAAGACACGCTTCGGGTCTGGTTTATTAAAGCTTTGTGTGTTCACAAATGTGCACAAAGCAAAAAACAAAAGTGGGTGGACAGAGGAGAAACGAAAGAATCCCTGTTTATTGTGTTAATATATTTAGAATGATGAAATATTAGCAAACGCGTCATCTGTGCTGGAGCTGTTGGAGGAACTATGTGTCAAAGCAGTGTGTGTATTGTAATCCTCCCAACTCTCCACTGGACACCAGTGAAACACATTAAACTCCAATTCCAATGCAGCTGCCTCCATCGTGTGTGCACCTGTTGTTCATGACAAGTTCGATAGCTCGCACAACGCCCACCTACAAACTGTGCAACTTTTAAGCTGGCCCAGGCAAATACGTGTTGTTTGAGATCTTACTATATCGGGCCCTTTGACTCTGACGAGCTGGCCGGGCTGGGATTTGCTGCCGTCTTGTTGCAACGGCATGATTGTGTGAATTTCAAGACCCCTCTCAGACAGGATGAGCGTGGCTGGGTCCCTAAGGAGAGGAATGCAGCCCCTTGCTTTAGTAACACCCCTCCCTGAACCGGCCGTGTCCAGGTGTGAGCTCCCACAGCGCTCGGCAGGTTTCACCCTCCCCGCACACCCTCTGAGACACAGCTATCATTTGACAAAGCCCGACTCTGTCCCACAGCTGCTTCCCCTTCGTCTTCAGCAGGTCTCCCTTTCTAAAATTGAGTGGGACTGAATCCAAATGAATTCAATTTAGAAAGATTTACAAGCTATTTTCTTTTTTGGTTAGTTTTTCCTTTTAATATCATTACAATTAATCAATGCCGCATTGTGGTAATCTAGAGGGCCTCAAACACAACCTTGCAGCTGACAGAAGCCTCTCGGGGGATTCTGTGATAATGCAGAGTAATAAGTACTAAGAGCTCACTAATCACTTGGCCACATGATAAGACTATTAATCTTGCTGCCCGTGCAGCTCGGCTCCAACAGACCACTGACTTTTGCCAGAGAAGGAAATATTAAAAAGCTCTAATGTGGAAACCGATCACTAAAGCCATAAACCATCCCTGCACCGATCCATAGATGTCAGGAACCCTGTCTGTCTATTTCCAGAAGCCCGGACAGCATCCTCCTAAATGACGATGGATATGATTCATGACACAATCTCCACTAATTCTGTCGCATGCCGATACCTCAGACTGTGTCGCTGTCATGACAGATGATCGTTTTTTCCCCGGTGCTAATCAACATATTTCAGTTGACCACCTGATCGGATCCCTGAGGGTTTGGAAGGCACTAGGATGGGAGGCACAGCCAGGTTCTAGCAACATGCCCGCATGCACTCGAGCGTGGTTTTGTTTATGCATGTGCCAGATGTCTCGTGAATAATGACCCTGCTTGAGGACAACGACAACAATGACAGCAGTCGCACACTGCGTCATAAGCTAAACACCGACACCCACCGCACACCATTATCACCTGCAGTGGCTAGCTGCATTCTCTCTCTTACTGTACATCATTTTGATGCTACAATAAAAGATCCTCAGCAGAGACAAATGCATCGGTAATAAAATTCCTCTGCAGCTGCAGCCCTGAACACTTCACTCCCAGTAGGACTCAGAAAACGTCATTTGTTGAGTGATCATTGCTTCCAAAGACTTTGTCTTCAATTGCAACTTGTTCCTCAGCCAACAAATCCAAACAGATGTGAATCTGATAGTTAGTTAGATAGTTATCAGTCAGAGCAGACGTCTCCATTATCTAATTTGTCTTCTGCTGATTTAATTGCAGAATATTTTTCCACGACCAGTGAGAATTTCAAAAGAACAAAACACTTACAATAAGTGTCCACTAAGGATCTGGCCTTTACTTTGCTGAAACTCATAGTTCATATAAATTGTAAATTTTAGTTTCCGTTTGTGCTTCCTTTCGTGCAGTATTCTCTCACTGCACTTTACAAAATGACTATGGATCTGAAATGCTGTATTATATTGATTATTTCTGCCTACACAACAACAAATGGGCTCGTCTGAATATGTAAACATGTGAACACAACCACGCTGTTTATGTGGCCTTTATGTACAGTACACACAAGGCTGAACTTTGAAGAAGAGCCGTGGAGACTATTTAATGTTGCTGCTGGGAGTTAATAACGCAGCGAGACAGCGGCAGTAAATACGCTGTTAAGTGCCTCTTCATCCCGCTGTCATGACTCACCTGTATATTTTGTATCTGGTAGAGAAGCCTTGCCGATTCTTCTCCACAAAGTCGATGTACTCTGGGGAGTGATGGAAGGGCCCCTTATCGGACAGGAGCCAGTCCAGGGGGCCCCCTGGCTTGTCATTGGGGAGGCTGACTGTCGCTGCTGCTACTGCTGCTGCTCCAGACCGTAAACACACCCAGCAGTGAAGGCTGAGGCTGACGACGCCCCATAGAGCCATCAGAGATGGAGGCGGCGAGGGAGGGATGCGGTCGGTGTTGGTGGTGGTGGTGGTGGTGACAGGAGTTCAGCAGTCAGATCCGCTCATCACTTGCTTGCTCCTCCACTGGTATGATCGAGGGACCTGCATCACCTCAACGTCCCCCAAACCCCTAAAGAAAAACCAACAGCTGGTTACGAATACAAACAAATGTTGACACAAAGTCCTGAAAACCAAAAGATTTTATTGACCGAACGAAATAAAGTTAAAAAAAACTGATGACAGAGCCATTTCAAGGTAAACGTCCTGTGACTTATAATGAAGGAACAATATGTACTTTATATCTTCGTCTTCGTTCAGAAAGAACAAAATATTCATCTCCTGTTCTTAACCAGACAGTATTTCATATTTTCTCACTATCATCACTTTCTGTGACTTTTGGTTTTCAGAGAAACTTAATTTGAAGTAAAAAAGTTTGGTTTTGTTGCTTCCTCACGTACTTTAGATAGTTTTATATACAAATTATGCATACGGTCAAGCAGAAAACTAGCAAAAGTCGCTTTAAGTGAGCTGGTAACTGCTGGTTTTCGACAGCATCCTCATCAGGCCTCACTTCACTGTAAGTGAGCAGCTCGATTAAGAGTTAAACTCCCACACAAAGCCGCGCTCACACAGACATGTACACGCATGCAGCACAAACACACACATCTACTTCTGTTGGTAATATAAGGTGTTACTTGATGTGTTTTATCAGACCGCCTGCTGTTCAGTGCGTTGTCCAACGTCACATTAGTCTCCAGCACCATCTCAAGCTCTGTCAATCATCCCCCCTCAGTGGTGCTCTCCTGTGCTGTGTGTGCGTGTGGTGGGGGGGCTTGAGTCCCATTACAGTGTTCTGATGACAATCTGTCAAGTTAACTCAGCCATACGACGACGATGTGTGTGTGTGTGTGTGTGTGTGTGTGTGTGTGTGGGTGCGTGGGTGTGTGCACGAGCGTGGGTTTCAAAAACCATTACTTTCCGACAACTCGGTCGACAGGACGGGGAGAACACGCAGCTGGAGGTGGATAGAGATTTAAGGCTAGCTGCAATTATCTGCTCGTTCGCTGAGAGACAAAGACGTAAGGGTTAATTAATGAAAGCGAAGCATGCAGGAGAACTTTAATTTACTAGTGTTAATAAGATAGGCAGAGCTGGCAATTTGGAAATTGATTTTCGCCTGACACCCTGCCGCTGTTCCCCAGCCTGGGCCTGTCTGACCCGTGAGTAATAGCGTCCGTGTGTGTCCAGTTTTTGATGGCGGGATTTAACGCTAGTGTGCTGTTAATTAAACAATGACAAATGCTAATATTAACAATTTGTGTGCCGAGTGTGATTCTGTAAAATGTGTCGACAGCAATGAAATCTCCTTCTGAGTTTGAGTCCTTGAAGGAACTTTCAAACATTAAAGGTGAAATCGAGCTCCCTATTAAAACCTTTATTGGCAAATCAAGCCTTGATCCATCTTTCTGGATCTTTCGGCCAATTACTGCTTTTCTGTTTTTCCTAAGGATCGTTTTAGGCCTAATGGGCAGGAGGTGATTGAACAGGTGCGTCGCCTTTGTCCTGGTCCCAGCACAGACGCAGCCAGGCGTCAACAGGTTTGTGTGTTTGTCTTGCAGAAAAACAAAGAGCTGATGGTGAATAGGTAGCGGTGGTAAACAAGGACGTTCCAGAGACAGCTGGAGCTTTACGACGGGGAGACAGGGTTTACTGGGAGCTGCAATGAAACCTGATCAAGTGAATTAAAGAGGAATTTCACTCATAGCACCCAACTACCTCACATTTTACGTCTTTTTTTTTCTGGTTCCAGTTATAAAATCAATCGTGCTTAAAGTAATCTAACTGGGAACAACAGGCAGAGACTTGTAATCATAAAACCAGTGATTATAATCCCTAAAATCACACACTGTGTCATTTTACATCCCAATCGTCACCACCAACTGGGAAACACTGATGGACCAATTAGTCGTGATGCAACGCGCGTCGCTGCCAGTGCGTCTAACGCGCGTGTTACAGCACGGAGCAGGACGGAGGCGTGAATCTGGTGCAAGCACGCAAACAGCACAGAAACCACGTTGAATCAGTTTTCTCCCGTTCTCGCTGATCGTCTCTTCTTTTGTACTGACGCAGTTTAACTCTGAACGAGCGCTTTGCCGATCGCTGCTCTCGTTCCAGCAGTGTTGAATAGTTTATTCGCGCTGAGACACAGGGACCTCTGTCTTCCCAGCTTTGCTGTTATCTCCTGCCTTGCTCTCGGTGTAAGCTCGAGCGAGACGCTTCTCTATTCCTTCAGCAGCGGCAACCACCCAGTGAGCACAAGTGTATTTTGTGTGTGTTTTGACAAAGTCTGACAATTGAGTTACGCCTCGCTATCGTCCAACGCCAGGTTCGAGTGAAAAGAAACTACGTCAACGTGTCTGTGCAGTGAAACTGGCCCCAGAACAGCTACGAGAGCACATTTTCTTGTTAACTCCAACAACGACCCTGAACCTCTACTTTGAATGAACAGCACAGGTTTGACACTTCCCTGCTTTACATGGTGAGTGTTGTGTATGCAGTGACCTTGCTCAGAGCGGCGTGTGTGTTGTGTTAATATCAAAACCGAGCACAAAGGTCATATTAAAAGGCTCTTTAATCCTATCATCCAACAGGCAGCTGTCCAAAAAGCTGATGCAGGAGAACACCGGCCTTTCTCCCGCCTGCTCACTCGCCGTCTTTTCCGTCCTCCCGCACGCCTTTGTCATCTTTCTTTTATGTTTTCCTTCTCGAACATCCCACACGCTCCCTCCTCAGTATGCTAAAATGCCTCTAAAGCCCATTTTTGACTCACATCCTCTGTGTTTTTTCACACGCTTGCTGTGACAGCCCTGTCTGTAAACATTCATTGTTTTCAGACAGGTTTGCAGAAGCCTTATAATCACATTATCGCCCAAACAAAGCCATCCACTAAGCCTCAGTTATCAGCTGCCTGGATGATATCAGATACTTGCTATTTTCATTTTACAAGGGCATGATGTCACACTTCCAACCTTATGCAAACACTGCTTTTCATGAAACAATGTGTAAAATGCTCCTCCTCTAGGCAGGAAAACCTCGCATAATCTACAAACAACAAATCAAATGTTGGGCGATGCATCAGGAAGGAATTTTCAATTCGAGCGGTAAGCAAGCACCGGGGCTCCGGTGGATCCACTCATATATGATTTTGCACAACGTGGGCCAGCAATAACCCGGGGCTGTTTGGAACCTGTGTGTAAAATGAAAGCTCTGTTTGTGTCTGTGAGGTGCTCTCAAAGGAATTGCGAAGGGAGTGCAAATGATGAGGGAATAGATTTCCCCAAACTAAAATAAAATGCGGACTCGTGTTCCTCGAACAGGCAAATGCAGCGAACACTGGTGCCTGGAATGATGACGGCCTGACAGAGGAAATACAGCCTTTACCAATTATTCGCGGTGAAACACCTCCTTTCAGATTATGAGAATGTTGCCAGAGATATTCTCAGAGCACCAAGGTAATCATAATTTTAAGTTAAATTAAGAAATGTTATGAGCGTCTGCAGGCGTTTTTTCCTGCTTTAGAAAACATCTGTTATGAGGCACCTCAAGGTTTACGAAGAGTTTCGCAGCCTCGAATTGACAGTTGGCACGTTCCCCCTTTTGCACAATCACCTCAGCCTTGTGATGTGACGCACAATTTCTCTCTCGTGTGGAGGAAACTAATCTCAAGTAGTCGCACCGGAGACATGCGGCGTGTCTTCGAGTGGAGGCTGCGACTGCGGTTTATCGTTCGAATGAAACAAGTGACAAGGTTCTGGTGATCGTTGCAGGAAAGAAATGTCTGTCTGGAGCCTTTTCTTGTTCTGGGAAACAGCGTGTTAAACAAATGGCCATTGGAGGGAAGCGCAGGCAACAGTGAATCAAAGTCCACGTTTTTACACTTGCTGCTCGACATAATGACAGAATATCACACACTTCAGCTGCAGAAACACTCCCACCGTGTGCGTGCTTTACCATCTGCTGTCATTATTTGACCAAAAGGCCAAACAGACACTTAGAAATAAACGTATAGTCAGACTCTACCGTTATCTGTCCTGTCAACTTGCAGCTGACGTTGTGTTTACCTCATTTCAATCAGAAACAAAGCGAGTGCTTCACACAATATGCTCAGGGAGTTAAAGCAGCTCTTTAACCATCATTTCTATTACAGACAAGCAGAAAATCGGCCCCCTTTCCTCAGATGCTCCTCAGAAAGCAAAGCCACTATAAAATGACCACTCTCGCTTTTTCCCACTTTACTGTTTACATTTTACATTTGAGTCATCAAGAGTGAAGCAATTTGAAAAATCAGCCAATTTCGCATGCATTAAAGCTATGATTTCCAAAGCAGCAGCAATATTCAGTTCTTATTTTGAAGCAATGTGACTGACTCACTGACTTCTTGAGCTAAATGAACTAAATTACTAGTGTCGCCCCACTGTGATAATATCTGTATTGATTTTGCTAAGGAGAACACCCAAAACAAGCTCATTCATTGGCCCGCCGCTGCTATCTGCCACGTTTGTGATGAATGGCTTCATCTGCCTTCGTGTCTTTAAGGCTGTACCTCAGCACCTCCTGTGGCTTTGTGTAACAGTCAGAATTACATGTTTCCCCCAGAGACGCAGGCCCGGCTGCGGACTGCCGTGTTGGATCTCGACTCTCACGCTGTCTTTTGGGAGACGCCGTGTGCTTGATGAGATGTGGGAACTCCCAGGCCCAATCTTTGTGTTTTCACTGGAGAGCGGGACAAAACGGAGCATTCAGCCCCTAAACATCTGCTCGCCTGTTGTAGGACGCCAGAGCTGCAACGGTCACCTGCCTGGGTATTGTGCACACGCGTGTGTGCGTGTCCACGTCAGTGACTGGAACACTCGCCGCAGCAGATCCTCTTTGTTGGCACGGCGAGCACGCGACTTGAAACAAGTCTCTCTTTTTTTTTGTGATATCTAGCGCTTTGAACACATTTGAAGGAAGACGATGGTAGAGAAAGAGACGGAGGGGAGGCATGCGCTTTGCAGGGGTTGGATTTGATTAAAACATTTCATTAGAATCTCTTCAACGGGATACACTTCGCAACTTGTCTGCGAGCCAACCCTAAAACCATCCTCAAAGTAGGAAAACAGGAACTGATAAACTTTACATCTTCCCCTCCGTGATGACTAATGAGGTTTTTGGCCCTAATTAACCCAGTTATCTTCCCTCCTACAACTGTCAACAATACCTCTCATACCAGCGCCAGGGGTAAAACACAGCCTTTGTGAAATTATAATACGACTGCCAGTTGCGCTCATCCGGCTGTCTTACAAACAAATACAAAGCATGAGCTGCCGTGGTTCCCAGGGTGGGAGACATCAAAGACGCAAAAAATGTCAGTATGCAAGCACTTGATGATGAGCGCACACATGTACACATCCAAACCACGCTGGACATGCAGACTAAAAGCTGCTACAAAGGAACAGCAGGGCGCTGTGAGCAAGGTCAGGGTCTGTTTTTCTGCACTAACTGTTCTCCGAAATTTACTTTTGAACCTCCCGGAGACGTGGCCGTTATTTAGTCACAGAAGAAGGGAAGGAATGGAAAAAGGTGCAGCACCCTGGACACCCTGGGTTCTTCAAAAGCCCCAATCATGTGGTCTTCACGTCCAACTGCAGCTTTAATGAGTGGACACCAGGAGCCACATCTGACGCACACGTAAACAAGCTTTGACAACATCACACAACAGAAAATCTATTTACGTTTGTTAAGTACTGCACATTGGCTGCTGCTCTAATCCCTCAGTCTGCTGTGTATTAATATACTTTAATACGTCAATGCACGTCTTCATTGTTTAGGGCCCAGCTCAGGTCAAAACCAAGTGCAGTGAGTAAAAAACTACTGGAGGTTTTATGACAGCAGCATTTTTACAGCTGTTACGTGGGCTAGAGATAAACACATCTCGACCAAACATCAACAAGTAAAAGGCTCGATACAATAGTCCACACAGTGACATTTATGTTTTAGGGCAGTTAACCTCAGTGAAAGCCAATGGTGTTTGAACTCATGGCCGAAAGTTGTTAGAATACTTAGATAACAGACATGAACAGCGACCTTTCGAGTTTTTGGGGTTTAGAAAGAAGCTGCTGAACAGAACTGGGGGCCCGGCGGCAGATAAACCAATTAACTGGCCCAAATGCACCGTGGATCTTTACAGTACTGCGATGTGTAGTTTTGTTTGAGGAGCATTAGTCACACCAGAATTTGTGTCTTCATAAAATCCAATTTAATCTTTCTAGCACTATTACAAACGACAGCGGCTTATTAAGGCGGAGAGACGCCAAAGCAGACATTGTCTAGGACAACATGGAAACAGCGCGCGCCAATAAATCTTTGCTCTCATAAAAGCAAGATTGGAATTTGGCTGAAGGAAGCAATAAACTGATAACAAACACAGCAAACCCCCCCCCGTTTTAATACAGTGACAATTCATTATGAAAGATGGATAGCAGCGGCCCAGGCTCCCACACACAGCTATCAAAAGCCGCATGATTACATAAAGATGAAAAACATGCCTCAGAATCACTTCTAAACAAACCATAATGTCTGAGTGTTGACTATTGATTTACTGTAACTGTGTTGGTACAGGCAGAGTGTGCGTACAGCGTGGCTGTCAGACAGCCTGTGTTGTCCTCAGTGGTTGACGGGCGATTAATTATTTAAGAAAACTCAATCTATTCTCCTGCTGCTCTCTATTGCCGTGTAAACTGTGTATGCGTGTGGGTTCATCGTGTACTTTGGAGCAGGTCTCCAACTTTTTTTATCTGCACAGTGGAACATCTCAACATTTTACGAAAGCTGGGGTTGAAAGCAAACAAGGGGCGAGCCGCCCTAATGATCGCTACGCGGCCTGTAAACCTCGCACTCGCACGTGTCGCAGGATGGCCGAGAACACAGAGAGCGAAGCTTCTATAAATCACCGCAAACACAAATAGAGCTCGTCTCCTGGTGGCCTCGCGCGAGCAGGGACAAAGGTGGCTCTTAAATGAAAAGCCTGCCTTCTTTACTGCTGCACTTTCTTCTCCAAGAAATCTCACAAACCGAACAAACCGGCCCTTCCCTCTGTTTTTCCTCTGCAGCGAAGGTAACTGCGAAGAATTCTGTGTTATTACAGTGGTTTGCATGACACCGACATTCGCCAGCTTCAGATGGCTTCACCTGTATCAGTGTTTTCAGGTGGGACTGGATGAAACAACTATCAGAGTCCAGGGCTTTTACTGAATTTTATAGATTTCACAATGTTTCACAAAAAGATCAACATAATTTTGTTTTTAATTCGTTATTTTTTCACTCTTCTCTTCTCGGGCTCATACCTTCACAAACATGGAGTCACTCTTGCATCTTTAACCTTTTTTCCAGTTTCCCACGTGGGAAATGCAGCCTTCCCTATGAAGACAGCTGGTCGTGATGATAATGTGGTTATAATGTAATAAGTGCTGCTTTGGTGGTGTTTGCTTTGTGTGTCTTCTGGCCCTGGGCTCCACATTGGGAGACGTGTATTACTTCTCGGTGACTTGCAGCGTAGCTGTAAGCAGCCTTGCCTCCGTCGGTCGGTGCGTGTGCTTCTACAGAACATGGTCGGACTCAACATTCAATTACCAGCTGCCTCAGAGAGAGATTTCAGTTTAATGCCTCAGTCTGTCTTAATGTAAGAGATTGTGTTTTAACGTCTTAGCCTGTCTCAAAATCCCCCAATAAGACATTTTTCCTTCCTTTTTTTCATAATTTTATTCATTTCTGATTTTATTCTCATCTCTCTCTTCCCAGTCTCCCTCCGGCTGCACTTCACCATCATTTTAAAGTAAAGTCAAACTAGTTTGCTCATTATCATAAAATAATAGGCTGTGGATATTGAGCAGATCCTGGCACAACTTGACCCCCAAAATACGACCAAAACCTGCACAGTCAATCATTTTTCTTCTTTTGATCCTCTCACTTTCCCTTATCTCCTTATTTCAGACTTCATTTTAACTTCCTCTTCCAACTCTCACTTCCCAGCAAATGGATGTTATGATCAAATGCATTGCAGTGGTGAAAGGTCGTTGTTCATTAGGTCGGACACTTGTTAGCATTTTCCCTCCATTTAACCCGCCAGCCTACCCAAAAGTGAGGAGATGAGGATCCATTTTGCTTACTGTACGTAACTGTATTTACTCCTCCGAGCTCCTTCATCCCCTTGTGGTGTGTTTACAGTGACTGTGGGAGGAGGATGGCAGGGATCCTTTCGCTTCCTCCCTCCTCTTCCATTCCTTCCTCAGACATCACACCTACGAACGATGCCTCATGTAGCGCTATCAGCCACCCAACAGCAAACAGCGAGCACAAGCAGCCCTGTCACGCACGTTATCCCTCCTGTTGGCATTAGTCTAAGTGCCTATAGATGAGCATGTGTGTCAAGCACCATTTGTCTCCTCCCAAGTCTGTTGCCTGGTTGACACCAGGTCTTATCATCAACAGTCTGATGAAGAACTCAAAGTGAGACGGATCAGGATGGATGGACGTTCCATGCACAGAAAAGCTGCAAATGTGTTAAGATGTTACCGTCTCTCATTGGTGCAGGTGACTAACGCGGGGAGAGAAATTTCTCCTTTCATAGGAGGAGACAGCGTGCCTTTCAGGCCTAGACACGGTCGGGTTCACCAGTCTCCCAGGATAGATGAGAACGCTGCTGAACAGTGGCCCTGTTGTGGCCCAATAAACACTCCGAGGCTTTGGCACTTCTGCCCAACACTGGCAAGTGGCACTGAGAATTACAGCAGTGATTTGCTGCAAAACTGCAACCACAGGAGTATGTTTTTGCTCTGAAATACTAGTTTAATATGAAGTTAGGTTTAAAATAGTACAAATAACACCTATGTCAGCCTGCCCCTGGGCCAGTGTGATTGCCTTTAAAATGCTATTTGTTTTCTTCTGGGGCATTTGGCTCATTATCAGAGCCTCCACTCATGATCCCATAAGGCTGCCCTGACTCATGTGCCTCCTTTGAAGGTGATGCTTAAGGGTGAAATGTATAATTATGAAATCAGTGGGACTTTTCTCTCTCTCTCTCTTTCTTCCAGGCTGAGAGTGAGATGGGCTTTCTGCTTCGTTGGTGCTTGGCAATGCGTGTACCGTGCACACATCAGTGTTAGAGATCAGGTCCTCCACAGGCGAGAATGCCAATACACCCCAAGGATATAGATTAGAGATGTTGTGGAACGAGCGAAGGAGCGGTGGAGGTGGGTTAGGCAGGGGGTGGGGGCACGAGTCTTATTGTGTTCATGTAAATACTGGCAAATGTAAAAAGCAACGTTGCGTGTGCTGCTCTGGAAGCAGCAGTGTGTGGGTTTACTTATGCAGGTGTTAGGTATTGATTTGAGCGCGTGCGTGCGTATCTGTTAGATAGTTCAGATTTGCGTTGTGGATCAGGCTCAGAAAAGCACTGCGCACAAGTCACGGACACTGTTATGTGCGTTTCCCAGAAACAAACGAAGCGTCCACGCGTAGTTTTTCTTTTCTTCTTTTTTTTTTACATGCTTAGGAAATGTGATCCATATTCACACAGTCAAATTGGACAAGAAATGCATAATTACAAGCACTCACCGCGGCTTGGATCGGCAGATAAAGTTTAACTCAGTATTTCCCATGCTCTGGTCGAATCTCGGTGCCTCTCAACAGTCGAAATTGAAGAAAAACTCATGTCACACTTTACCAGGGTTCGATAGCAACTCCGCGGAGGAAACGGCTGCACTCCCCCAAAACACACTCGCACACGCTGAGGAATCCGAGAAAAAGGTAAAAGTGATCGGTGAAGTCTGCTTCGGACAAATCCGTCACGCGGTTCTACACCAGTGGGAAACTTTGAGAAAGCAGACGCGGTGCGCTGGGGGTGAAAGTCGGCTTATCCCACCGCAATTTAACGTTCCTAGAAGCAGAGGCTCTGACCTTTCTGGGGATAATGACTTTACAAAATGAAACCATCCAGCAAGAGATGTGGTCGTGAGCACAGACGAGTGCAGGAGGAGAGAGACTCAAGGAGCGCAAAGGGGCGGCCGATTATTAGATTCAGGCGGACGCGTTTGCGCATTTGGTTTGCCAAGAAGCCCGCTGGGTCCAGCGTCGGACACATAGGACGGAATGCGGCTACCGGGACGCGGGCAGCCGCCCCACGAACATGCTTAAATATCCGGTTATGAATTCCACCCTAGCGCCGTTTTCCCCTGCTTGGCCCGCCTACTCTGGAGCGGAGGAGCGGAGGAGCCAGACCCTGTAGTAACTGTACTGTAGGTAGGCACCCAACAGCAGTTAACAGGCATGGGCGCCTCAGCTCTCCCCTGTGCCCCTCTCTCACTTAGTCACATGTTTAAGACACAAGTAGCCCTCTGTAATAGCTGCCAAAGCTGGGTAGACTGAGGTAGCCGACGTGGCGAGAATGATAACAGGCATTTTTGTTAAATCTCCCCCATCTCCTTTTCACTTTAAATGAAAAGCGCTCTCGTCATTAACTTTATGCCCTAATATAGTTCTTTTAATGCCGCACTTATTTATAAAGACATGAGCAATGGAAGCCATTGAATATCCTCCATAACTGCTTAGCTGGTCTGTTCCAAAAAAGAAAAACGCCTCCAGAGAGGACGTCAACATTTAAGTCCTTATCTGTCTGAGCTGTCACATTAGTTCGAGGAGAGAGAAGGTGTTCAGCATAATGTCTAATCCTCTTTGGTTTTGTCTTGTGGAGCATGCCTATGCATGAACCGTGACTCATTAAGTGGCACTGCAAAGGCAGCTCAGGAAAAAAAGCAGCACCATGCAGCAGAGACTACAGCCACTGAGTGAGTGAATAGATGCTGGCATTCTCATAATGACTATGACAGCACACATTATAGCAGCGGGGATCAGCGCCGTTAAACTGTACGTCCACGCACCTGATTTCATTTCAGATTGCATTGATCAAAACTAGCGCCGGAGCGTATAGGATCTGAATTGGTCGGCAAGGCTGGTTCTGTTGCCTTTTATTGGCCCTCGCTGCTTTGCGGGGATAATTAATATGCAGTGAGCCAAAAAAAAAGTCTTTTGTCTCAATGACATTTGAAATACAAATTAAATCCGCCCATGGCCTGGACACTAGCGTGAGCTTTAAATCGGTGTGACAGTGACGGTGAAGTCTAAATATGAACATAAAATGCTGACATGTTTAAGACACTAATTACAATTTTTGGTGCCTCGTGGTAGATTCATGATGATAATGGTGAGAATGCGGGGGTCTAGGCAGCTGCATTGTATTCAACCTCATTTGTTAGCTCTCGCTTCAACAGAGAAACCCAATCTACCCGGAAATGGCACCAACTCATGAGTGAGAGCAGTCAGGTCGTGGAAATCCTACAGCCACATCAGCCTCAGCGTGGTGCTAATTACCCAATTCCCCATATAGTCCACTGACCATTTAACGTTGTGCAGCGCGCCGGAGCTGTCCGTGGGGCTGGAATTGATTTATGTCGCGTCCCAGCAGAGATTTGTTGCCAGATTCGGCGTGACACGGACTTCGTTTTATATTCCTAACTGTCAACTGCACTTAAGATGCTGCCACAGAAAGTGACAACTTGTTAGAAAAATGGCATTAATTTAACAATTTCCTTAAGTGTGTTCATCCATCTGTAGCCTGCATTAGCAAAACGACAGTGTTGTTCCCATTTAAATCTATTCATCATCCGTGTTTTACTCCTGTATCTTAGTGGCTGACAGAGCTGGCGCTGTCCATGGTGCTGAACACACCGTCGCCAAAGCAAGTTGTAGGTTAAAACTGGTTAACTGCGTAACTAATTAGGGATGTTTTTCATTTTTCGTTTAGACGCCCAAACAGGTGAACGACTAAGCACTCTTCATACTACATGTGACAAAATCACTTACCCAAACACTTCCCCCCCTCTCTTTGTCAGAAACACTGTCCCTTTCTTCTTCTTCATGACCCACTAAGTAGCATAATTCCATTAATTTTGCTATCAACCATTAATGACTTCCATTAGCATATTAATGAGTGATGTTCGTGAAATGGATCTCCATCACGTCTGCTGGAACTGGAGCGACCCAGCCAATGTGCTGCCCCAGTGTCTGTGTTAAATAAGGCTGTGTAACTAATTTACACCTTAAGCACAATCTCATTAGAGCACTTGGGAGTGTCTGGAGAGCATCACATTCATTTTAGCTCTGCGACTGTCTGGACGGGTGCAGGAAATGTCCCTCCAATTTGATGCGGGGTGTCTCATGTATCGTTTGGCCTTTCTCACTGTCATTCCTCATTTTCTAATGCCAGCATTCTGCTCAAAACGGAGATCACGTCCACGTCAGCCGTGACTCCATCCTGAATCGAGGATCTAACCTTTCTGGAGGGCTGCTTGTTTCCGCTTGCTTGTTTGATGTTAAAATTTTTACAGTATGAACTTACAAAAGAACGAAATGTCTCCGTATTCCGTTCTTTATCTCAGTCCAACTTACTGTATCAGATTTGATGACTGTCCGGCTCTTGTGAACTCTTACGGCTATTCCTCCACAGTCACATACAACCTGACCCCCCCTCCTGTAATTTGACCTTAGCCGTCTCCAATATCCCTCAGGCAGTCATGGAGGACAGTTCATTCAGATAACTCCATTCCACTAGGCCTGTGAAATAAATTTAGTTCAACTAAGGGCACATTCATTTTGGCTCCATTTCACTGTCTATCACTTCCTACAAAATACAATCAGACCAGCAGTCACCCAGCCTATATTTAAAACAGCTACGATTATTTGGTGCAGGGGCTGAATATGCCTCCTGCTTCATGCAGATTACCTCAAGCTATCTTGTGTTACCTTTTATCTGTTGCTGCACTACAGATTTGGCATTGGAATATAAGCCACAGGCAACAGTATCATACCCTGTTTATTATGGTATATGCTTATCTCTCCAAACCCAGGACAAAAGGTTCATGCAGAGAAGGAACTTTAAAACTGCTGAGTGAATATTCATTACAAGGCAAATAATGCTGTGCTCTGCTCACTCTTCACTTTTAAAGGGCGTTTTGGGTTAGGTATTGAGTAGCATTTATTACTTACTCTTAACTCAACAAAACAAAATCTCATGAACAAACCCAACTGACATATCCTCGTTGGTAGCAAAACGCATGTTTAAGTTTCAGACAAGCCAAGTTTCTCAGACTATCATAGCCAGTCCTCAAACAGCAGTTTGGCTAAACCCAGGATGACTGATGACCCGGATGAGTGGAGAAATTAAGTTGATATCAGAGGCAGTCTCATAAAGGTGAAATAACCTTGTTTTCAGGAATAATAAGATTCTAATCGGTGCTTTCATTCCAGGTATTTATCGTGGTATCGCAGCGCCAGTGCTTAACAATGCGGCTGCTAATTCATTTGGATCGTGGGATTGATAAAACAGCTCTGGAAGGGGTGATGAAGGTAAGCTGTGTTATCTGCCCCTCAATAATCACAGATCACATTTGCCATCTCATACAGATAACATGCTATTTTGGTTTGTACAAAGCCATAAACAGCGCTGGAGAGTTTCTTAGCAGAGCTTTGACTTATTATTGGGTGTGCATATTGTGTTTACTGTCTCTGATTGGAGTCATCATCCACATAAGTCAATCTACTGTACTAGCAGTTTCAGAAAACATCGCATTTCAAGCCACCCTCGTGTTAGACACTGAACTTACAACTACCCCTAAAGCCAAGCCAGTCTCCAGCCATCAACACAAAGCTCTAATGAACACAAAGATGTCCCACTGCAACCACGTCCTTGTCGATATCGTGCTTCTTCAGTAACTAATAAGAAATCTAAGCCTTTAAAGAACTAGGAAAAGCATTCAGATCTGTAGCACAGCTGGTCTCCATCTGTGTAGTTAGCAGTGGAGCCACTATCAGCGGTTCTTTTTCAGAGAAAAAATAAATATATACTTTTTATTGGACAATTGAGAGGGTAGATATGGATATACCCGTGTGCGTCTGCACATAGAGAGTGCTGCCGTAGAGTAGGCCTATCATTGAAACCCAATAAACAGATAGTGTGGAGATTTATCCGAAATGATATAGTGCTGTGAATGAGAAGGCTACGGCTTCTCCATTACCCATCCATCACCAATGATGTATTGCAGATAAACTACTAGGCAGCAACAAGCTCTTGCTGAGAGGCTGACCTCGTTGATGAAAGAGAAACCCCCCCATGGCCATTCCCGCGCACACATCCTCCCTTTTTAATACAACAGTCAGAAGCTGTCTCTGTGAGAGGGAACCCATATCGGCACCATTACTTGTTGGAAGTAGTGTGTGTGTGTGTGTGTGTGTGTGTGTGTGTGTGTGCGCGCTGACAAAAAAAGAACAAACACACAATTTGTCTCCAGACATGGGATGGCGAGCCACTCTGCTCGACATCGCTGCCTGAAGGGGAAGTCAAAAAGCTATAATCACACGGACGTCCATCTCCACGAGCCTCCGCCCCAACAGTTAATGCAACACCTGCATTTTTACTGACAGTATGAAATATTCACATTATCTTCAACCAGGGCTTTAGATGTATTTACTTTACCAACAACCGTTTGCACTTCACAGCTCAGGGATCAGTGTTGTCTGTAAACACATATAAGCAACTGAAGAAGCTCCACAAAAATAAGGAGATGACTGATGTTTTATAGAAAAAGCAGTTGAGAACATGACCCTCAGCAAGTTCGCATAATAGTGCTCCAGCAATAAGAGTTTCCTCTGAAGTGAGGGCGTCACAGTTAAGGCTTTAAGTTTCTTTTCTAAAAAGCTTCTGTTGATACAGGTCACCTCAACATTTACTCTTTGCTAGGCAGCAAGGTATCAGAGCTAACTTGACCGTTGTACAGTTCCTTTGTCATGGTTTGCTCCTTTTCCTTCAACATCATCAGAAAAACCAAAAAACCTGCTATTTATGCTATGCAATCAACTCGTTCAAGGTTCAGGAGCAGACATTTAGATACACATTCTTTATCGCAGGAAGTTTCTCTTTTTCTATATTTGCCAGCTTTGAATGTTTGTTTGGTATTTTACATTTTGTGATGCATATTCACAAACTTTTATTTTTTGAGTGTGTGTCCCAACAGAGAAGAGTTTTATAATTTCAATTATTGTAAATAAAAGGTACTTGCACCTTTGCTGGAGTCTGCCACCTCCAAATGTGCTCATAATAAATGGATCTCACCGGGTTTCTACTCTTAAAACGACCAAACTCAATGTACCAGTGACTGTAGCTGTTCGTTGCCATTAGCTGCTTTGCAATCAATACAGCCCCACTTGTAAGGTTTTCACTTTTGTTCAGGAGCACCATCGGATTAAATGAGACTCTCTCTCGCTCTCTAATGAGCTGACTGACAATGAGGGTTTGGCATCTAGTTCTGCAAAGAACCCTTGGCTCAGCCTTGAAAATGAGAGAGAAAAACATACAAATATAATATTTGGATTTTGACTGACCAGTTTCAGGGCAGAAACTGTGCCATAACCCACATCAGACTTCAGTTTGTGTGGGTACAATATATCCATGGCATCTTAACAAAGGAAAGCTTTAAGTCTTCGATCAGGATGAGGGTTGTTGAACAAGCTTTCATTGCGCAGTAGAGGCGTGTTGGGGAATTGAGTGGTTCTCTTGTCTTTCTCCACGTGTATTCTTCTTATCCAATCTTTCGCTTGTGCCAGAGAGAGTAAACAAATGACACAAAGCGGAGTGGAAGTCGTAGAGATAAATTCTCAACCCGTGGTTTGCAAAGGATTGAGCATTGGAAGAAGGGACAAGTTAAGGCATGTGAAGTGACCCAGTCCACATTACCCTTGTCACTATCTGTATTTCCCAGCTTGGCCTGATAGATCCACGGGCCCGCTGCTGACAGAGATAATACAGGGCATACAGAAAAGACGGTTTTGTGACAGTGCTGGGAGAAGCAAGAGTGGCGCGAGGAAAGGCAGAGAAAAAGGGGGAAAGTGCATGACTCAGCGGAAGGTGTCGCACCATTAAAATTAAATTTACAGCTGGTTTCAGACAAATCTGTGAGCCCTGGAGCTGTAGGCAGAGATGCTTGGGCATTTGGAGGACATTACAAATTGACACTCCAGTTCTCAGGACTACTGAATCATTTATTACGTCTACCACTACTTAAGCTGTCCACGCCGCGATGAGTTTGGCACACTGTTGACCACAGTTCATTTATCAGGGGTGAAGTGGCTGGTGCACCGTCGGCCCGGTCGGTCCAACGTGTCAAAATTTCCGTAAAAGTCAAAAGAGAAACGTGTTGCAGAAGGTGTTTTATGTATCGTTTGCACAATCAATACTACGTCTCACTGCTGCTGTTAACAGTGCTGATAACAGCATCACCAATTACTGTATGGCTACGATGGGGTTTTAATTTGTCAAGCAGCGTGGCAGCACACGCAGCAGATTGTTTCCTGCTCACTACTGAGTGAATGAATGAACGATTCATTATTCTTTAAATTGGAATTTTTTTATTGTTCTAAAGCAGCAGAATAAAAAGTCATAGAGATGCGAACCTGTTATCCAGCGAAATAAGACTTGAACGCTACAATGAGTGTTTACTAAACTGGATGCTTCCCACTGCTGCATAATTAAAAGCAGCCTTAGCAACATTTTGCATTATGAAGGTTGTTTTCACATATTAAATATATACTGTATACATATAAGCAAGCATTGCTTGGGAAGTGTGGTGGCCATTCACTTCCTCTGAGACTCTGGAGGGAATAGCTAAAATATCAAACTGCTTCTCAGGTTCTTGTTGTTACAGTGCACATAAAAAATGTGCAGCGTGTAAAATTTAGCAAATTGATTTATTCTCAGAATTAATATCGCTGAAGTTTGTAAAGTATTTCTCGTGCCGATCCCTCTAAAGGCCTTTTGCCTTTCAGGCAGTGTTATCGTGGCTGTTTCTACAAATGGAGATGAGGATTGATGACGTTCTTATTTCTAGCCAGCAACAACGATGTGAAGCGAAGTGGAATGCGGTCAAACCGAGGACAGGGGTCAAAGTTCGCGCAGGGTGACTGTTGCAGGGCACTGTGCTAGTGGTCACGTCGGCTACACCGACATTTCATGCTCATTGCACGTTAGTCCGCTGTTGCGTATTTACACGTTAGTTTTAGTTCGTGTGCAGCAACACTGTCCTTCACTTTGAGGCAGGTTTGGAGTTTAGCACAGCTGGTGAATGCTCCACTATGCTGCTGCACAGTTTCTAGGTGTCTGCTATGTCGGTGTGTACCATGCCAATCCCTGGTGTTTTTGTTTTATTCCCACTCCTGACAAGGGACTTAGGGGCCCTTTAGACAGCATGATTGACAGTCATGTTAAATTACAGAGAGCTTCCAGGAGAGGGTTCCTCCCTGGTGGTTTGACTGGCTGTAATTTTCCCAGAACCTGGTGAAAGCGCCCCCCCACCCCCCTGTTTCTGAGCCCTAATTTAACAGCCCTGAAACACCCTTCTGCACTCGATGCAGAACAAAAACCAAACGCAGCTAATGCCAAGTTAATTAATAGAAGCCCAGCTGCCTGGTCCTTAGACAGGCCAGCAACGCCAAGGAGAAAAGATTCTGTACATGTGAACTGCGATCATGTTTTGGTGTCAAAGGGACAAACCTTTATTGGTCCTCTCATCTGCTTTGCTAATTCTGTTCACGGAGCCTTCGCTTTCTTAAAGGTGCTGTTATTAATTTCAGCATCGCAGCTCGTGGGGCTTCTGCGGGTTGTGAGATATGAAGGTGCTTCCTTGCAAGTGAATAGCTTTCACTCAAATCCCAGATCAATCACAAGTCTTATCAGATGAAATGCAATTAGTTTTCTATAGACAAAATAGATAATCATTTTTGTCAAGTTCTATTGTTTGTTCACAGTTGTAACAACATGCACCCAACTCACTGTCATTCTTGACACTGATCATTGTGGTTACTTGGTTTATAAAGTATGAATTGATTACAGTTTATGAAATGACAGGTCAAAAGTTGTCACACATCACATTCAGACATATTCATGACCCCCCTGACTTCACACAACTCTACAGTGTCATGACTCAGTTAAAAGAGTTGTCTGACAAGATGATGATGGCTTGGATGAAAAGCAACATGCTTAACACAGCAACCCTCTGTGAAACACAATGGTCGTGTCATGAGTTGGGTCTGTTTTGCTGACCCTCAACCATCACCGAAGTCTGTGATGTATGAAGGAGTTGAACATACAGCGAGACATCAACTTCAAGCTTATTGCTCTACAAAATAATAGTCGTGTTACAGCGTTGTCCTATGGAAACCTAACGTCGACAGTTCACACAGGAACCATCCAACACGCATCCCTCAGTTGAAGCTAAAGACACAACTTAGAATCAACAATGAGCAGGACATTTGTTACATTCACAAGAAAAAAAAAAAGCGAATAAAAAAGAAAAGAAAACCATACATTAATACAGACATGGTGAGAGAACATGGTAGATGCCAAAAGTGTTTTTGAGGAAATACCTGTGCTTAAAATGGTGCACTCCTCCAATCACAAGTGTTTTACTTCTTTGCAGTGTAATCCTGTCCTGTCGATGGACTGGGCTAATTGAAAGACAGATAACAGCGTGTTTCCATTGGGTGTGAAGCTTTATCTACTTCAGTTCTGAGCAAAGATAATTAAAGGTCAAATCACTGACCAAAGGTGGTGTTTCCATTCACAACGCCACCGACTGATAAAACCCAGTGTCACCCAATCATTTAATTGACTTTGCTTTACATGCGATATACAGTTGTGAGAAGCAAGGTTATAAATCATCTGGCCTGCCTGTAAACACTACCACTTAAGCGATGCTAGTGGTCCAGCACACGCGGCTAACAAATCTCCTGTGACCTGAAAGAGACCGGCCCTCCAGCTCGTCCCCCGACGCTTTCAGCAGAAAGCTGAATCCACTCGTGCACCTTTTCCAAGTTGTGTCTGGCTCTTTAATTTTTCATATCTAGCCTGGCATCTGATATGAAGAGGCAGGTCAAATTGAGAAACATTGCCCCGAGTATGGTAACTGTGGTCAGTTAATACCTCTGAAATATGTAACCATTTTCCCCCGTCCGAGGCTTGCATGCTATTGATTCCTCTGGGGCTCCATCAATCATGGCGATAACTTCACTGTCACACAAGTTAGAGCGAGTCATCACTCAGGCTCCAGGCTTGAGGGGGACAGGACAGGAAGGGACAGACATCTACGGGCTCTTTATGTTTCCAGGTGATTTTATTCCTTCATGGCTCAGACTCTAATTGTGTTCGTCAAACTTTATCGGGTTTTTTTCTATAATCACCCTGGTGCTATCATAACCATACAGACCCCTTGTCCCCGCAATTACTAAATTGTATGTGAGTGAGGTTGCAGGTTTTCTTACGGTAGTTGTCGGCGTGTTTCTCCTACAGTGGGAAATTTCGTGTTCGATACTAGCCCTGATGTTGTTCCACAGATTTGTCCACTTAGACACGAGTCCAGTTCTTAGGGAGCAACAAATCAAAAACTTTCTACGTTGCTGATTTCTACACACATCAGCACAAAGTTCTGAGCAACAGCACAGGTTCACAAAATGTTCACTGTATCACTCATCCACGTCAAACACACTCTGTGCCATAATGTTTGAGTTTGCTGTGGATCAATGCAATTAGTTTTCTGACAGCAACAGGAAAGTATTTGGAAGTCAATTTAATATATTTCTGTTTGATTGACAACCTGTCGACTTTGCTGACACTGTCTTAATTGTGCTGGTGCAGTAAATCCCTACAATCACGTACTGCACACAGATGAAAACACAGGGATTGATTAGCAAGTCTTTGACCCAGGCCTAACTCACAAGCCTGTACAAATGTCACTCACGCATGTTTGAACAAAGATAAACTGAAAGGCAGTGGAGAATAATAATAAAAATGACTTTGGTGGTTTGTGGTGGTCTCTGTTCTTTCTCTTATTCTGGAAAGTGCTCGGTGAACAAGTGGATGTTGTCTGATTACTTGGATGATGCCAAAGTTTCCCTGTGAGACAAGCATAAAATATTCATCAGCCATGCGCCAGCAGTCATCGAGTTACATTGAGTTTGCATCGTCCCCTTGGTTTTACAAGGTGCTTAAACGTGGAGAACAGACTCCTGTGTTCAGACTGGATACACTAGATGTGAACCTAGAAATGTCCCTGCAACAATGTAACTTGCGCGGTTTTTACTTGAGGTTTTACAAGGTTGCGCAAAAATCGCAGATGTTCTTAAAAGGAAAATTAAACATTACAAAATCACCGGTTTCACCTGTAGATGGGAACTTTCAGAATCACATTAGATTCCTGGACCCGATTCACGTCGGCTGTTCCTGCCTTTCATTTCGCTCTGGAAAACAAACAGCAGGGAGGCAGAGAGGGAGCGACATCGTCTTTTCAGAAGGAATCAGCAGGGTTCATGGGAAGGAGCACAGGTGTTAGTGAATTATCAACTCGATACAACAACAGCTGTCAGCCTTATGATTGATGTCTTCCACTGTTACTCGCTATAAATAATCTAATCCTGGAAACAAAATGGCTTGAGAGCAATGGTAGGAAGAAAAAGTGGCTTTTAATTTGAGACTGCAGCATAAAACAGACCCTTTAGTTTATTTCTGAATTGAACAAAAAGCAAGTCCCATGAATTATGTTTTGAATTTAGTTATATTTTTGTTGAGAATTGCTGGTTTGATCTATATAAAAAGCACAAAGCCAAACATTACATGTACAGAAGAGAAACTCCTACATTCTTTGAGGTTAGAAATAAAAAAATAATTTCCAGTAATACTGCCAGGGTTTTTAAATAAATTAAGATTCTTATCAGTTTTACATTTCCTGTGTACGAGGCAGATTAAATTATTACATTTCTCACTAAAAGTCAACAAGATGAATTTCTTTGCTTCACCCTCATTAAAAACACGGATTATCTGCACCTGAGAAGACAACAATTAAGATAAGTCCGTATAATAAAACAAATGGATTCTAGTTGGCTCCAATATGTTTGTGGAAAATAACCAGATGAAGGCGAACAAGAGGGACGTCCTCCTTATTCACCGGTGCAACGTGACGTTTCAAAGTTCATTTACCTGTAGATTCGTGTCATTTTCATTGATATGCACTCGCTCGGCTTCACTCAATAGAAGCATGGGTCCATAGTTATTGAGAGGGAGCCAAGAATGACTTTGTCCCAGCGGGGACGGTCATTAGCATGGACTCCTACCCGGAGCCTCGAGCCTTTAACTGCCTTTAAACTGCCCATGCAAAAGTGGGAAATTAGCAAATGTCAATCACTGACTGCCACTGCTATCTAGAAGAGTCAAGCTGGAGTCTGAAAGGGCCTCGAGGGCTGGTGGTGGTGGTGGTGGTGGATCGAAGTCTCCTCTACGTCGTCACCCTCTCCACCTCATCGTGTCAAGTCATCACGTCATGTTCTTCCTCCTCCTTGTGCCTGAGGTGCCCCTCTGTAAATGGTTCCATCGTCTTGTTTGGAGAAATCCAATGGAGTTTGTGTAGGTGTAACCATTAGACATCAGTGTGGTACAACAATCACAGACACAAGCCAAGGAACAGCCACCTGTGTGAATAATATCAGGACGCAGAGTGAAGTGATCTGAAAGGGTTTTATCGTTGCTTGATGAGTTTTTACCTGGTACCTGTTTTTTTTTCACCTGCAGCTGCTGTACATCTCTTGAAGTCTACTGTGAATCATACGTTTGAATGTTTGATGCTGATTTAATCGAAATTGTTGGAATTTCTGATGTTATTTGATTTGTCTTTTTTTTTTTGTTGGTTTTTCATTGTGAGCTCAGTTCTAGCTCTTCAATTTTAGAAATACGTGGTGTTTTTTCTGAATAGGCTCTGCACAAAAGGACTACAACAGCATACGGCACAAAGCAGATCGTGGATGCTAATATTTCTCACGTGTGTCCAGCAGTAGCGTGTGGACAGCGTTTGATAAGATAAAATACATCCAGTACGTGTTAAGAGCTAAGCAAATCACACCTTCTTTAAAAGACGTGTCCAAGCATTTCTCATCCTGTTATGCAAGTAAACGCTTCTTCCAAACAGAATTATATATTATGTCTGAACAGAAGTATAAAGTATTAAATGTGTCAGTCTGCTAACTCACATTTAAATGACGCAGTAACTTAACAGCAACTTAATTCATTTTAAAGATACTAATCTGCACCTTAGTGTAAATTTTCAAACAATAAGTACTTGAGTTTGTCCAGTTGCTCAGTTTGGTGACACTGTAACACTTTTTTATTTTATTTTCTGAATGCACCATTAGACATTGTACAGTGAGTCGTAAAGAGCAGCAGCAGCAGCATGTGTCCTTCAGCGTGAACAAGACTGAAGACAGGTTTATTCAACAGGTTGAGTTTGCTCAAGCGGCCTCAGAAAGGTGAATCATTATGGTTAACAAAATAAATTCACTCTGTTTTTTTTAACCGGTTAACTGAAAACACAGCCTTCAAACATAAAGAACATTCGCAGTGAGGACGAGCTTCCCCGCGCTGGCATGCGGCGCTAGGAGATCACACTCGTGTCTTTAGTGTTCCAATTTACATTTTGTTAGATTACTGTTCTGCCAATGTGGCCTTTTAAGTGTGAGCCCACATGGCCGAGCCAAGAGAGCTGCTGATTTGTGGGCGGTGCTAATCTGCATGTCAACAAAATGCTGAAGAATGTTGGAAAGAGCCACAGATGAATTACACCATCCAAAATGGCAACGCTACCCAATTAGACTTGAGAGGGTTTTAAGTTCATTACCCATCTGTGTTCGATTTTCTAAACAAAAACTCATACTCCTCAGCTTTTAGACCTAATTTGAATTCAACTACTCTAAGGTTTGTGTTTGTGTTTCACACCTCACAGTAACGTCTTCCTGATTCTTCCGGTGCAGAAGCTCTATCTAGTATGTTGCAGTTTCCCTTTGCTCGCTACTCTCTCGCTCTCCATACAGCTGCACAGTTTATCAAACGCCAAAAGGAAGTGAAATAGAGCATGTAAAACGATTACTGAAATACTCGCCGTTCGCCAGCTGTGAGGTCAGTCGTCCAGCTATTCCAAACAAGACATTTCTCAGAAAGGCATTTTTCAAGGAATCGCTTCTTGAGTTGTTCATCTCACAGGTAACAAGCTCAACAAGTACTGTCGTGACGCATCATCTATAATTTATTGACCGACGTTTGTAGAGCAAGCGAACAGGAATTTCAGCTCCCACAGGGAAAAGAGCAAACGTCTGATCACAGTCTCAATCGTGTTTTTTAACCATGAGTCAGATGTATTTTCCTAATAAGCCACTGTGCTCACGTTAGTTGTTTTATCAAATGTCTTGAAGATAAGATCATACAAAGATGGAATGTTACTTATTATTATTGCTGTAAAAAACTAACTGACCATTGTTATTGTCTGCCAGTTTATTTTGTTCACACAGAAAAGAAGTTTACATTCAACTTCCTTAAAGGATACTCAGACTGATTTGTTACTAAAACTCAGCTTTCTATATAGAATCCATATTAATAAATAAATATAAATATACTGGGTCAAGCTGTTACGTTGAATTGTGAACTGTCTGTTTAGACACAACTATGTTTTGGAGCAAATTCTAGATAATGAAGTCAATGAGTAACTTGTTTTTACTGTTGATGTTAAACACTCCTGTTCATCGAGCAGAAGTCAGAAGTGATGTATCCTGCAAACATCGCGTGGGCGGTTAGTCTCGGAAGTTACGTCTCACTGCTTTTATCTAGGAAACTCACGCCAGCGTCAGTGAATCACATAACGACACTTTCTGGCGAAAATGATCTTGGTTAACAAAAGAACTTTTAGTGGCACAGTGTCAGGTCTGTGCATCTCAAATAATGACAGATAGCCCTTGATTAAGCCTCAGACTAGGAAGCTGGATGTGATCGCACCGGAGTGTAAGATCATTTACATTGATTATGTCACACTCTTGTTACGGCGTGCCAATCCCGGAAAATTAACTTAAGTTCCGGAACTCTAATCATTTTTAAACATCCTGCTGAAATGAAGGCAAGGGCGATCGATGTGACTTCAACCGATTCCATGTGGGGGTCACTCGACTCCTTATCTCCTGCTCTAACAGCATTGACAGATGAATTTAACAAGCGGGGCACTATCTGACCTGCCGAAAATAGGACGGCCAAACTGTCTGTGGCCTTGCTTGCATGGTTTCAGCAGTATTGATGAATATATCACTGAACGTTCAGCCAGAGGGAACCGATCCTTCGTTTTAATCACTGATTCAGTTAAATCTCCTCCGGCGGAGCTCAGCGCGATGACCCAAGGTAAGCTGCGTTTCCAGAAGCCAACGCATGTGCTGTTCAATGGAAATGCTTCACTGCTGACGTGTGTCTCATCCAAACCGGTGAATCTCTTATTTATAGAAATCTCAATACGTCTACCAGTCTTTCACATAACGTAGGCCAAGATGGAGGGGAAGCGCGTTAATGCGAGAGCAAGCTCCGGGTTCAGCGCTGAAAGCACAGGAAGCCACGAGACCACGCAGTGTCAGCATAAAGAACCGGTCGGCCCAAATTAAAGCGGCTCCTTATACATTCTGCCATCAATGGCTCGATCACTTCTCTCTTTGAAATGGATGCCGCAGCAGCTGACCCATCGCTGATGCTGTGTTAACCTCCAGCAGGAAATGTTCAAAGGGAGAACTCTCAGTGGCTCATGGCAACATTTGATGGTTGTGGTGTAGCCTGAGGTTTACAAGTCTTACATCCATCCAGAGCATCTAGGAATCTGGATTCTTGGATCGAATGAAGGGGAACATTTGGCTCTCAGCCAAAGTAAAAGAAATGATGTATATATAATAGAGCATATTCAGTCCTCTGCTGTACAGTAGGCTGTTCAGTCCATCAACGTGTAAGTTACACTGCTCTATAAAATGTAAACATCCTCCTCATCCATCCTTGACACTGACACGTAGCATTTTCTCTTGCCGTACCTGTCCCTTGCATTCAAGCTGATACTGACTTCATGCATTTATTTGTTACCCTTGGTCTCATCTGCTAAGTAAAAGTGTGGCACGCAGGTTAACAAGCTCCCACTGGGGAGGGATGAAAGGCATTTATTAATATCACAGCATTCGCAGGCCTGGGGACAAACATGCTCTTTGTTTTTCAAAGAGCTGTGTCATCTCACAGAGAGTGTGGAGAAGCAGGAAAGCCTTTTTATAAAACTTGTCCCTAAGGTTCTGTGACATTTTCACGTGGAACTTGACGAGGACGGAGCCGCGCGCGTCTCGCCTGCTAAACGTGCAGCACGCGTCAGGAGCTCTGCTGAAACACAGCACGTTAGCCCCCATGAGCCCACCGCTCAGGCAGATGACCCTCATCTCCACGTTTGTCTCGTTAGCTCTGGAGGGACTGTACTGGGTGGTGCAGTGCGACGCGATTAACTGTATTGTATCATGTAGCGATGCAGGTATTGAGTTCAAATATTAGAATGAATCCTCAATGCATGGTTTCACTACTCTCACACACATTAACTGCATTTATGGGACCAGGTGTGACCTGTAATCAACTTATTAAATCGATCGACCATAATCTTACACCATCACTTTATCTCCACACATCAGCAATGTGAAGATTGTTGTTGATTTTGTCTCTTCTCTTGAATTTTGAGATGTTGACGGTGTAATGAAAAGCTCCAGGCGTCCTGTGGTATAGGTTTACTTTTCTTTTTGTTATCTCCTTCTAAAAATATTTTTTCAAGTTTCCTGCTGAGGTAATTAGTGTAGTGATGGACATGGCTGTTTAACCGCTACACTGTTTCACGGAAATATGGTGGTGGCTGGATCACAAGAACTGGACTGGAAAGCAAGCAGAGAGAATTTTAAGAGGAACAGAACGAAAGAGAAGGAGAGGAGGGGAAGTGGCGGAGGGGGCTGAGAGAAATAATCATTGGTAGAGGAATGTGCTATCCACAGGGGCTCCTGTTAATTGCCTCGCTCATGGTTTCGTGGGACGTGTTAGTCGGCTACTGGATCTGGATCTAGCTCTGCCGCCTCAGGGGTGTTGGCATCTTGGCTCAGCAGACGACAGCTCAGTTTGACATGAACTTTTTTTTTTCCTCCTTCCTTCCTCCCAGCCATTGCAGCTTGCTTCCCCTAGAGGTTCCCCCCCCATCAGAAGTAGGCTAGCCGTGATGGATTGGCATCCTGTGAGTGTCAAACTGCTTTATGGCTCTTTAATGAGGCGATCAGGCGGAGGGAGAATCCACTGCCACTGCCACTATTTGTTCCTAAATGGGGAAATCAAAACAGGTGAAGTTTCATTATATATATATATATATATATATATATATATATATACACACAAATAAATAAAAAACTCCTTGACGTACATATTTCTTCACATGGCCTCAAGCCATGCGTTCATATTGGTTGAAATGGACGATCACTTCAAGAGATGTGAAGATGCATCGTTGTTTTCAGTGGCTTCCTGGAATTCACATATACACAAATTACATCGCACAACCTCTGCAGTCCACATTATTCTGTTGTTTTCGGCTTGACACAGTGATGTCACGTCCATCCACCGAGCAGCTGTCTTCTTTACATCGCTACCCAAACACACGAGAGACTCATCAAATAATCATATTACTGGTCATGACGATGTGTGGGTTTGATGGGTTCTGATCAGCAGAACGCACACATACAGCACACGTGCACACACAGACTACAGTACATACAGTACCTGCCTTCTGGAGAACACACATCCACAAGCAGAAGCCAAGTGAACCCTGTTGACAAAGAAATACTCCAATTATGCATAAAAGAAGATACATAAACAACCAATTACTCAAGCTGTGCCAGCTGTCACAACAGTAATGTGGCTATGCAAATGCTGTGTTCAATCAATCAAGAATGGTGCAATGCTGACAAAAATAATCCACCCTGACAAAATTAGCCAAAAGCAAAAATAGCTTTGTTTATTGCAGAGGATAAATTCAGCTGGAATACATTCAGCATAGTTGGAGGCAACACAAGACACACGACAGAACCTGGTGAACTGACTATGACCTCCTACGGATCATTTATTGTTAGATTTCTCTTAATTACTACGTATTATACTAAAAGTCTAGCTCTGAATGTAGAGACGGCGTCTGCCTCCCAAACCTGAGCATGGAGCTGGTTCCACAGGAGCGGAGGCTGAAAGGAACCTCAAGCAGACCAGCAGACAGGGAGTGAATTGCTCTGTTGGGATAATATGATACTATGAGGTCTTTAAGATATTATGGAGCTTGATCTATAAATGCTTTGTATGCACAGAGAGGGGTTTTAAATTCTGCTTTAAGTCCTACACAGAGGCAGTGGAGAGAAGCTAAGCTAAGAGACGTTTTCTAATCTGTCAGCTAGTCAGAACTCCGGCTTTTTATGAGTCATGGAGCATCCTGTCGGTATCTAGGTACAGTATCTGGGAGACATCTTCCTGGAGGAGTTGCATTAGATGTAACAAAAAAAAAAAAAGGAGAAACCTGGAAGTGTTCTCATTGTCCTCTCGTAAGGATGAATAGAATGTGGTTCTAGCGTCATGGAGAGCTTTGTTACGCAATGTTAACATGTGTCACTACTGGAGCCTGACTGCTTTCATTACAATGGTACATGGCGCTGACTCCAATTAATTAATTACCTTTATCAATAGAAGAGGCAGCGGAGAAGATAGACATGAGACGCGCTCAGCAAGAACCAGTCGTGTCAATCTGTAAAATATGGAAAGTGAAAGTCATACTGTCCAGCCATGAGTCAACGTAATGTGTTTTACAGCATGATGTACTGTTTATTTATTTAGGCCAGTCAATTGATGTGACAGTAATTTAATCTGTGACTTTCAATCTATGATCAAACGGTAAACTGTAATCCTGGCTGCTGTGACTGACTGCCTCCATTTGATTTGGTCAAACTGTACCTACAGTACCAATTTCAAAATGGCAATATGTGGTAACCTCTTCAATATGAATCACTGAGGATGAATACGCTTTGAAATGAAGAGCAGCACAGAATGTGGTAGTGATGGTATTGATGCCCAAAGTCTAAAGTGGCGTGTTTGCTCGCTGACTAGTAGTGAAGACCCATCAGCTTCAAAATGCTTCTCACCATATTGATCTCACCTTGTCGCAAAAACTGGTTGGTTGGTTTTGACATATCTGTCTTTTTTTGCATTTGCTATAGAAAATGAAATTGTTTTTAAAACTCTACTGTATTTAACAGCTGATACAGTGAACGTCTGACTGTTTGCAGTGGGATGTTTGTCCAGCTACATTTAAAACTACGATTTTGTTTCATGGCTCTGAGGATGCTCTAGTGTCGACAGGTTGCCTGTGTTTCACTATAAAGGTGCTACTAACTAAATTACATCAGATGTGTATTTAAACTGTGATTTTCTTTCCTAAACAAGTTATTTCAGTCAGTTTTAATCATTTTTTTTGATGATAGCTTTTTTTCTTCTCGTTTCCTATAGTCACTGCTCTACAAGGAGTGGACGTACAGGTTTTTTTTTTTTGTATTGGAAACATTTGGTGCTCCTCTTCTAAAGAAAGGTGTCCCAGGAATTGCTTGCAAACAGAACCAATTTCATGCTGCTTTAACACTCATAAAGTCATTTTAATTCAGAAACACAAAGCTGCTCCCAAGCTGCTTTAGTGAGATGAAGGCCAATATGAGTCTAGGATTGAATCAACAATACACAGTACTGGCAAGAAACTATTCTTAAACACAAACAGATAACAACGGATTCGGCGTTTCCCGCTGAGACTGGATGGTTTTGACATGTTATTTTATGTTTGTATTGTATAATTGAACCCCTGAGAATGAACTTTTCCTATAGCGTGTTTAAATAAAGCCAGCATATGTCTGCGTTCAGTATAAACAGTAAAATATTAACTCAAAATACACTCCAGTATGCCCCTCCATTTACATTCATATTACATTCTGCGGTGCCTGATCTACTGCTCCTCTAAGGTTCAGTGACAGAGCAGGAAATAAATGGCCCATTTTAGCATGGAGCAGAGGAAGGGTGTGCAGGTACAGTCAGTGGGGTGGAGGAATGTGTGAAATGAAGGTCACGGTACAGTTTAGTCCAACAATGAATCCAGGTACTTGACAATCCTGTTTTCAAACGATTCTACTCTGCTCAGGTAATTATGTCTGGTTGTTAAATAAGTTTAAGGTGTCCTGATTAAATAAATGTTTAACTATTTTTAGGGTTCCTTAAAGTATAAACAATTTTTGGTCAAACCGCATCTATTGTCTAATAATATCTCCATGGCTGGACATCATACGTTGCTTTTTTGAGATATCTCAGGACGGTCTTAAGAGAGTTTTTTTTTTTTTTTAAGTTGGCACAAATTTACTTGAAATCCAAAACGTTGGGCGTATTTGATTTGCCTGTGACCTCACATATGTCCCGTAAATGGGAATCCAATGGGAGGAACGCCTCGCTGTGAAATGACTGGCGT
The DNA here is from genome assembly GCA_030770545.1 of Macropodus opercularis. Lineage (NCBI taxonomy): Eukaryota > Metazoa > Chordata > Actinopteri > Anabantiformes > Osphronemidae > Macropodus > Macropodus opercularis. The sequence goes on from CM061092.1 coordinate 9,397,434, forward strand.
TTCTTCAAACGCTGCACCAACGTCCCCTTGACTAAATGATGAACTGATTGGATTTTAGTGGCTAAAGGTCAAGGTCACGGTGTCTTTATGTCGCGCTTTCATTATCACAGTATCTTAAGAATCCACAGGGGAAATTGAACTTTTCTAGCACAGATGTCACCTTGGACTGATGGATGAAGCAATTACAATACAAGTTGGGAGAGGCATGCATGTAATTCTACTTGTACTCTTTTTGCTGACCTCCGTAGATGTACACACATATTCTCGCTTCATCGCAGACATGCCCATCCGTAAAAAACACGTTCAACATTAATGATAGTTTTCTCTGGACCCTCAGCTGTTTTCTTTGCATTTAGGTGTTGCAGTAAATACTGTAGGATGGAGCACACTGCTGTCGCACGCTGTAATCCAGAGGTATGCAGAATACCTTCAGTCCTGCAAACATGGCCGCCTGTTGTTTCCTTATAATAGAAATCCCAGCACACGGTCGCCATTGTAAATATTTAAAAATGTTTTCTGCTTTGACTTATACCGCTGATACGAAGCCATGGCTGAGTCCGCTTTCAGTGGAACACACTGCTCTATATGCAAAGCAAACCAATAACCTCCATACTCTACAGTCACAGGGACTGTGACACTCACTCTGTCACTGCACAGAATAGCCTGCCTTAACAGCACAGCAAGTGGTGATTATGTAAGGTTTGAAATGAATCATATCCTTGAGCCTGGCCCTATGGACCAAATTCAATCTCCCTAAAAGTGCAAGCACTGCCCGTCTAGCAAGGCACCTGTGCACTTAAACTCATTCTGAGCCTTTTGATTGCTATTTGTCCATGCTGTAGATTCTAAAACCCCTGCATGCCCATCAGAGGCTGAATGCTGGAGACAGTGGGCTGCATTAAAAGATCCCAAGGACAGTGATTTATGTCGGCACAGTGCATTTGTAAAAGTCAAAACTGAATAAAAACTTCTCTGGTAACATCACGCAGGTACATGTCGTCTTCAAATGTTACTGCATAAAAAAAACACGGAACAAGCATTTTCATTATGCTGGAAATAAAAGTCCACTTTATATTTTAGACAGTCCTTGATCTTGTTTTCCTTTTCAGACATAAACTTTAAAAATACAAATTGTTCATGCAGCTCTGTTGGACTACAACTGGTCAAGGATCTCTATTCTCACCTTCCGGTGCCAGTAGGAATGATTAGCCTGAGTTTAATGATCCCATCCAATAAAAACACATTTGATTTTATTCAACCGGTTTGTTGAGTGCACCTTTCCAGCCAACAAGCTATTTTGTCTAATGATTCTGTTCTACTTTATCTGATATATAGCGTTTATGGTTTCATTGCAATACTTTATGCAAGTTAATTCTTTATATCGGACAATGGCTCTGCAGTGGTCTGTTATTACGGAGATGAGCTGCTCCAACTTAGCTCATTTCCATCCAAATGTCAACCCTGATTAATCACCTCAGAGCGAACCATCCGCTGTCTTCGGCATCTGCCAAGACTCAGCCCGCACACCGGCAGACTTTCAAACAAGGCAGCGTTAGTAGCGGGAAATTAGAGTATGTGTTACAGTACAGTGAGAGGATATTGAAAGGATGTCTGTAAAGTTTCATCAAATGAAATCACTTCTGACGATATCAGAAAACCTCAAATTGAACTAAATATAATAAATATAAATAGTTCAGATTGACTGACGTTTGGGTCACATGTCATGTTCCAATAAGTGTTTATCGTCTTCCAATCAAAATACAAATTGAAAATGGAAGTTATTGTTCAGCCTGCTCTGATGAAAGCGCGATGACTGAAGACAATCCTGACAGGTAAATGCAAAACTGTCGGAAGTAAAAGTCAATAAGATTTACGAAATTAATTATGACGCCAGCTTTCATCATGATTATATTAACCAGTATCTCGTCCGTCATTATTAAAGGAAATAAAGTGGTAATATGAGCAGCGTGAAGATAGTTTATCTGTCACACGTGTCATTCAAAAATGATTTGTTTCTAATTCATCTACCGTTTTTAATTATAACATTTTATTGCCGATAGCTTAAATCAAGATTCTAATCTACCCATAAACTTTCCAGAAAGTTTGTTCTAGTGACTCTGGTAACCTGCATCAGCGGAGGTGCAGGGTGGAAAGGGCTTCGGTTCGCTTCATGCTTCATGTGATGACACATGTAATTCGCATAAAGATTACTCACAAATAACAATGAACATGTTTAGTTGGTTTGTGGCTGTGAGGTCTAACGTTTAACCAAAGTCGTTCTCCTGTCCACCTGGAGTCGTACGACTGATGATCCCAAACATTACGGCTTCACTACACTACACAGTTGATTCATTGAACGTACAGCCATTAAAGTAACACTTTGTCTGAGCTGGTTCAATTGGCCTCCTGCGCAGCCTGGTCGTCGTCTACACATGTATGCAAACTAAAGAAAACACATCAGTGCGGTAATCGAGCATACGTGGAATGAAGTAGCGCTTGTATATTTATAGGTAATTGTAAAGGCGATAACTGCTGAGTGTAACAGATGGTGCTGTAGAGTAAAAGCCTTCTATGGAAAAAGCCTTGTCAACGTCAGCACTTTGACTGTACATGTGTAGACAACTGCAGACTGACCATGTTGTCGATAAAGCCACCAGGCAGATTTAATGCTGTGGTTGATTAGTGAGCGCAAGAGCAGGAAATTAATAGTCTCTCCTTTTTCTACATTAAGATAAAACTATTCTTTCCTGTGCTTTATCACGTGTGATGAATGACCACTGAACAAACCGTAAAGTGAATTAGCAGGTCATTTATTTCTGTGCTATATGGTCAATATTTCTGTACTGAGAGAACTGTGGGAGTATTTCACACATCAACACAGCCTGTTTTTCTTGGTCTTCATAGGAAAATAAAAATAAAAAATCCAAAAATCCCCCAAAAGTTATTTTTCTGTGCAATTGAACTGCAAGAACCAAAAGAAAATTGCAAGGTGGTTGATGAGAGGGAACAAAGCCTGCGACTGTCACTCCACCGGTTCTGTGTTGGTGTAGGTTTATGCAACACAACCGCTTTGATTAAGGTTAGCGACACTTGATTTCTTTCTTCCTGTTTTCCTTCCCTGTGCAGGTCCAAAATCTCCTGCTAACCTTGACTAAGCTGCGAGACGCTGTGAGCGTTTAACATAAACAAATAAGCTTTATTAAAGGCACTTCATTGAATCTGAACATTTGTATGAGTATGCAACAGTGATGGGATGAAAGCTAGAATCAGTAGGAGAGTCGCAGGCCATAAAACCAAAGTACAAGCAAAGCCCATGAAATGCTCTTTTGAAATCAGGGCAGCTGCAGAGCTGGGTGATAATTCTCTGTGGGTGCATCACTAAGTGACCCCTTTCACATTTAGACTTAGTCATTTAATCAATTTTTAATAAAAACATATTGATTTAAGCAGCTTTACTGAGAACCCTAACCACAGAGGTAAAAATACCCACGAGCCTTGGACTTAGTTTATTCACTTGTTCAACTGAAATAAAGAAGAACAAAAAAACAGAACAAAGCAGCAACACTTTGTTACTGACACGAGTAGAAAACAAATTCTTCTCTGAAAACAAACTGAACTGTTCAACTGATTCAAGACTTTTGCAGAGTTACCTCAAATTTGTTCATTAAAATGGAAATTCTGGGAAAATGAACCTTCATGTTCACTCTAAAATGAATGATTTCTTAAAACCACCTTGTTTCCCAGTGTGTCTGAAATGAGTCCAATGAATCTTAAAATGACGCAGGTAAATCACAGCGAAGGCAACGTGCAGCCAGAAAGTTACATAACCTTTCCTTTAATAAGCAGTAGCTCAGGTTTTGGCCCCGATGCTGTGATAAAAACCTTTACCACTCCAAAGAGCAACACAAGCTACTTTTTAATTAGCTAAAACAATACACCCACACGCCTTCTTCTCACTTCTCACATTAAGACTTTAATGGACAGTGGTGGCAAAAAGCCTTAAAATGATCCATTAATAAAAATCCTTTCATCAGAGTGTGATCATCAGTTTAAGGCTTTTTCTGTGCATCTGTGCTCAAAGTAGCAGCGTCATTCCCGTTGACTTGCTACGTAGAGGAAGTCAAGCAGTGAAAGAACATCTGTTGATTCTGAGCGACTGCATGTTAATGTCGTAGTCGTCTCGGTGCCGAAAGTCACAAAATACAGCAGAAGCCCTCAACGGACCAGATCCATCAAGCCCACCGGTTCCCTAAAGGTTGACCGGTCCCCACCCAGACCTGCTTCTCTCACTGTATCCCAGCTGCAGAGGGGACATCTCACTCTGCAACACTTCATTCATCCAATTCACGATCTGACAACGTGTTTTTTTAATTTCTCAATTAGCTTTTAATTAAGACTCGTCTGCAGTGGCTGGGTCATCTTATGGTTGGAATCAAAGCCTGCAGCAATGACTATGTAGCCTGTCTACCAGATCTGACAGTAGATGGGGCCCTGAGTTCTGAGTTTCTATTAATCTATATCACAATAGTTTTTTTCCCAATTTACAATCGTATCTTTTAGTCAATGGTGCTGTTACCAATAATCCCTTAACCCTGAGAATAATTGTTAATCACAAAATAACTAATACTTTATGTATGAAAATAAAAAATACTAATTATTAAGACAAAAACAACAAACAACAAACTTAAACATTCAGGAGTCAATGTGGTGTCAAACAATGTCAGTTTCTCACAACTCACTTCAACAACGTCCACTCACACAAAATGTCAGCGTCACCAAACCGTTGCAGGCCTAAATCGTTGCACGTGCACGTGGAGCCAAAACGTAGCGGTCCGTCCACTCCAGTGAGAGCAATAAACAGAAAGTTTTAAAAGTTCTACCTTCGTCCTCCAGCAGGGTCCACAGCTGAGCTGGTGTCTTTACCGCTGGCGTCCTACCTCGACCGCCTGAGAGAAGCGCGTCCTGCTGGGTTCGCTGCTTCCTCCGTCTCCAGGTGCCGTTACCGCTCCTCGATTAGCTAACGAGCAGCACCTGCGATGGTCCGATGCCGAACGTCGCGTTGAAGTTCGTCTTCTTCACTACCATAGGTCCATAAACTTAGACTATCGTGCTGACAGTCCAAACGTTACTTTGCTAAAGTTTCTGCATGAAACACCGAACTTTTCTGAAGTGCGTCACTCCGCCTGCACCTTAGGTCTGCTCCTCCTGTGCTCTCCCCTACTTCCGGTCTCTCACTCTCTACTTCCGGTTACAAATAAAATAAAATAAAACCCTGCATAGTGTTCCTGTACAGTTAAGACTATTCACAAACAGGTTTGGCTTACAAAGCACATTTATAAACACACATTTAACTTTAAACTATAACATGTGTTAAACAGTGTAAAAGTAATTATGATCTTTATTAAGAGGAGCAGTGTTAGATAAAAGCGCACTTTAATTAAAAAGAATGTTGCTATGACTGACACGTGAACTCTGGCGTGTCAGGACAATGAGTCCGATCTTGCCACCAGACTACAGCAGCTTCAGCGGCGAGAAGAACAAGCATATGCAACAGATGGTTTGTCTCCCACAGGGTCCTGACCAAAAAATCATGACCATAGTCTACAAGCAAACAGAAAACACTGAGACGGAGCAAATCCACTGACAAACTGTAGCTTGTTCTCCAAGATGCCTGATACGATTTTGATTGTATAGAAATGTTCTTACATAATCCTATAAAATATCGCTGCAGCTTCAACCAATCCAAACGAGAACACAGCAACACAAATCTCCCGTCTGTCTCTCAGCTGATTTCCATATTGTCTCTTGTGCATTTTGACAGCTGAAAAAGAAACAAAATTTGAATTTTCCCCTGAGCAACAGTGCAGCAAGAATCCTCCATTACAACCGGTCTTTCTGTAAGGTTTTAGTAATGGCTACACGTGTACTGTCAGTCCGTGTATCGAGAACGAAAAAGCATCAATAATCATGTTTTCTATTTTTGTGGCGTGTGGTGGGGAGGCTCTCTGTTTTGTTTGTGTTGATTCTCCTCTCAGAACAGCCCCAAGAGAACGGGACCGGAGCTGTGGGATGTGTTGCAATCTGCAGTTGCACATTTTAGATCATATGGAGTGACAAGGCGAGCGCCTCGCTGCAGTCTGCACACCAATATGCACAGCCTGGGATAACCACGTCTTAAGTGAAATGCCAAAATGTCGCAGGAAGATACATTAGAGGTCACGGTAAAGTAGTGGCCTCTTCTTTTTTTCCATTTTGGAAATATATCACACTGTGATATGTGTTGTGACTCTCATAAATCATTCCATACAACATTATTCTCCTCGGAGACTGGCAGTGAGTGATTATCTTTTCTAAAACATACACTCACCCACTCACACACACACACACACACACACACACACACAGCTGAAAGCTGAACTGAAAGGTGCTCAGTTAATCCTCTCAAATGAAACATCCCCACATTACAAATATCTGCATTGTCAGGTTGTGTAAATGACTAGAAAAAGCGCATGAAGTGTCCTAAAAATGAATATGGGCCTGAACGCGGCGGTTAGACGGCCAGGCGGGAAGAAAAAAGACCCTGGGTCTAGATGAATTGTCACAGCTGGGAATAGACTGTGGGTTTAACTGAGAGTCCTGTTTGTGCTCCCCAGGTGGTGTTACAGCAGGTGGCGGCTGTGTGTGTATGGGAGGAAGCAGCAGCACCAGGGTTCGCTTCAGCGTAACACTGAGAACATTAACGCACAGTTTCATTTCAGCGTTTTATTAGATTTGCACATGAGGCCGGGATGCAACGTGTTACTTGAATGGATAGAGCTGGTCGGGAGGTGGCGCTGGGACGGGCACTGAATGAAGCTCTACCGTACACTGCAGAAGTGCAGACCCACTCTAGAGTCTAGAGTTCAGCCCCAGGCCGGGTTCAGGCGAGAAAAGCACTTAGACGTGCTTCAGGAGAACATCAAGGAAGACGAATTATGTTTGTGTGAAGTAACTGTTTTTCTTTATTCAGCCTGCCCACATACTGTACTTTCCTCGACCTTAACCGAATGCTGTTAGTGCCTGAACCATCCATAAAAACGCTGTAGTCATAAAACTGAATGTCTGACAGCAGATTTGAGCAGAATAAACTTGGATGCTGTAGAAGTGGAACCATGCAGTGGTTCAGGTAAATCATTTTGATTTTCTCTTTATTATCATTTACTAGGTTAATCCCAAACATGCATTTATTATGTAGAAACCATTTGTAAAGTATTTATTATGATATTAACTGTTCTGTTCAGCACAGGACCTTTCAAATATGAAGAACGCTCTTGGGGGGTCATCTGCCTCGACCTTTCCCAGTGTCCTCCTCAGGTCTGAGTGGCTGCTGGCTCGCTCCACACATTGCGCATGTGAAATGCCAGCGTTTGTTTATAATGCGCAGCCACCGAGCCGACTCCACTTTCTGCTGCACGTCTTTGAACAAGTTGTTGACACAAGCACAAATCTCGCACGCGCTCGTCCACTGCACCGCGTGTTGCCGACATGTCCTCTAACTCACCTTCTTCTCCCTTCTTGGGTGCAACCAATTACCCGGGAAGCAGGCTAGCACGTTGGCGCAGGTGCGAGAAAATAAAGCTCTATAAAAACTAGAAGGGCCATCTGTACGCTGCTAAAACAGTCGCGCAAAAAATAAAACTAAGAATCCACAATCTGCCTGTTACTTTTTAATAATATCATCATTAAGCCAAACACATAACGGCCGGAGTAATGGAACAGACCGCTGAGCCAGACATGGCAGTTGTGTAAGTGTGGCTCTGAAGTCCCCTATTGTGTGATTTGGCCCAGTTAGTTTACCACACATGAGCAAATCCACTACGGGCCAGCATGGGGCTTCTCTGGGCTGCAGATTGCCTAAAAGCAGGCCGGCCGCAGAACAGACTTGCGGGGCCGGTGGTGTTACATCGCAGCAGGGTAAATAACTGAGAGGCCAGAGGGCAGAGTTCCAGCTGTGCCTTTCTTCCCCCTTCCATTTATTAAGTCTCCACTGTAAAAAAGGCTTCAGTAGTAAAGTGTAAGGCTGTTAAATATTGCTGACTGCTTTATTACTTTCTTTTCAAATTTGAAGAAATGTTTTCACTACATTGACCCTTACATGTCTATCACCAAACACCGTTGGGGTGGGTCTATGCATCACATCTCATTGTGTACAAGTATTGTTTTTTTATTGTTTGAGATCAGAAAATAATAAAATAATAAGTAAAAAGACATTTGATGATTCACTGAGCCGTAGGGAGCTGATGGGAATGATCTGGTCATTGTTTCCAGCTGGAAAAAAAATATCCTCCCAGCTGAGCGCAGAATAGGTCAGAGCCCTGAGAGAGAGATTGGATCTAAATTGCTGCAATCTTGGCATTAGATAACAGCGGAGGCAGCCCCACTGCTGTTGCTGTGCTGCACGACTCCACATACTCACAAGAGCAGTAATGACAAGGCCACGGGTTCACTGCTCATTATTTAGGCTTTTAAAACGTTGCCCTTTCACATGCCTTGCACCAGAACTACCACCTTTTTGGCACAGGGGTGATTTTCTTACACAAAAATACAAAAAGTAATAAATGAAATCCCAGCCGGGGCCTCCACGCCCTCTTAATCAGCCGTGGGTGTTGTTGAGGTTAATCTGTATTGTGCGTGGCTTTGTGAGAAGAGAGGTGGGTCTCCCCCGATCCCCTCACTGAGCTGATAGCTGCCCCCTAACAGGCAGCAAACATCGGGCAGCACGTCTTGTTTACGTAGCCCTGCAGTGGGAGTCTGTTTAGTTGCGCCTGTGTCATGGACACAGAGATAGCCTCCCTCCAACGAGGAGTCTAATTGCTCGCCCCCCGCGCTGGCAGACTCGGGAGGGGAAGGACGAAAGAGCCTTGTGATCTCTCTCGTGAGGCTAAGTCTGTCTGAAAGCGTGTTAGTGTGACGCTCTGGAATCATTTAGAGCATCATGTAAACATCATGTCAGTGGATGATGTAAGCTTCAAGACTCGCTTCGCTGGACCTGCTAATTTTACTGCAAGTGCAGTTTGTGTTGTGTTTTATTTTCCTTTTCTTATTTAAATCACTCCCACAGCAAGAAGCTAATAGAGTAGCGCGGATCACCTTGTTTTATGGAGTAGGTCATGCAGGAAGTAATGCGGGCTGTGCTGATGTCTGAGCAGCTGCCGTCGTCTGAATCCCATTTGTTCAGAAGTGGACAATTATGATCAAAACAGGAAATGTCTCCTGAAGAGGTTTAGTTCAAACGCTCAAACATCTGTACGAGCTGTGTCACCATGACTTTGACTTCATCATCTTCATTTCAACAAGAACCAGTGAAGAAGATTCATAACAGGCAAAGTCCCACAACCTAAATAAGTTTTTATTCATTTCAGTTCAGTGAACTCCGTCTGAATTTGATCTATTTCACTGACCAACTGCTGAAGCCAGTTCACTCCATACAGTTCAAGCACCAAATCAGCAAAGGAAGTGAATGTGACGAGAACTGAATACATTTTCCAGTGTAGTACAAACACCACAAACAAACAAAAACTTTTTTTTACTTTTGTTGGTATTGCTCCAGCAGAAGTTGGTCAAAGAGATGGATGTTCAAATCCAGTGTCTAGCCCTTGATGAGTAAAGAAGCCACGTTTCTTTTTTGGGGGATACTGAGATCTGTTATCCAAGCGTTGCATGTTAATTTTGTTGCTTATTTAAACCAAACAATCCCTGTTGACTTTTTTTGTGTTTTCACGTAATTGAGTTTGAGTTTGCAAACACGGTTTTAATTTAATCTTTGGCCACTGCTCAGGTTTTCTTATTATAAGGCTCTTGTTGCTGCCAGAGAAGTAAAATGTCTCATTTATTGTGCGGTACATGATATGGGCCCTTAAAAAACAAACATTAATGAACTGCACAGCGTGAGCCACTGCTTTGCTATTGTAAAGCAGTCGGATGCAGAAATGTCCAGCTGTGGTAGAAAGGCTTGGATGTTATTTTAACTATAACAGAAATGAAAGTGTGTCAGGCCTGTACGCACGACAGCATGACGTAATGTTGTTTTAAAAAAGAATAATCATCCAAACTAAAATGAACTTAGATGCATTTATACAGGATGTTTTCCAAAGCAAGTTGAGCTCATTTGTTGAATGTCAGTAGTTTACTTTGTTTACCTCCCCATGCAAATAGGCTGCATTAATCATAAGCCTTATTTTGCATGAAGAAAAAAAAAACAAAGTGCGCAGTGTTGCCTGTAAGAACTAATAATCAGAGGAGTTGGGAGATCTCGCTGGATCTCTTTAGGCCTCTTGTAGTCGTTCATTAAATAGATCAAATGTCAGACATTATCAGCAGGTCTCAGCGTGTCTCCTGGTGCTCAAAGCAAAAAAAATGGTCTGTTTTCTGACAAACACCTTCTAAATACTCATTAAAACAAAACTTGAGGAGGCTGAGAGTGAACCATTATTAATGTAAGATAGCAATTATATCTGCTTCAGTTTAGTCCCATTATGGTATAACCACTAATTAAAAGCATTACTTTCTGAGTGGGTAGTGTGCGTCCTGTGGGACTCTTCAGGGGTTCATGGCAGGAGACTCGATTTGTCTTCTAGTCTTTTTAGTTGCAGTTAATAAATTGCTTTTGATTACATCACTATCCTGCTTTCATGGAGTTTCATGTAACATGTGCCGTTAAAGACCGTTTAACCTCATCTCCCTCATAATGAGACTCATGGAGAGAGTGTTGGACGACCGGTAGCGAGCAGCTCTCTGAACCCGACAGCAAGAGCGTTCTCTCCCACAAAAAGAACAGTGAGACACATATTACGCATATTTTGGGGGATTTAAGCAACTTGCCGACATCAAGGCTTTGTGATGGTAAAACAGGACGTGTGTATGAAAAATGAAGGGTCAAAACTGTCTCAGATGTTTTCAAGATGAGCCAGATGAACCGCTGTAATGTAAAGAGTCATCAGTGGAGGCTAAAGTCAAGGTGAATACGATCTTTTATCATAATAAGACAGTTTAGCAGCTTCAAAGCTCTTCTGACAACTATCGGACAGATACAATAAAGTCTCACTCGTCATGATTTTCATGATACCAAACCCAGTTTTTGACTCTGTCTTTGATCTGCAGTTTTACTCTTCAGTGACCTCCCTCAAATAAAGAGATGTGTGATTCCCAAAGTGAACTCAGATGAACAGATTACCTAGAAATAATGCAGGTGTTGGTGATCTTATCGCACCGATCACTGATCCGCTTCCCTGTTCACTCTTCACACCCCTCCAGCCACAGCAGAGCTTTTATTGACTAACTGCTAATGCAGGCCAAACATTTCCTTGCAGCTGGGGCTTTAAATTAAGCATCTGGATGGTATAAAGGGATTTGCATCATATTGTGGCTGTGTCACAGAGGTTAGTGTTGACAGCCATTCGTTGGAAACACTTGTGCGAGTCAGAACGCACTCATCGACGTGGAAGGCGTAATGCGCATTGGGATTGTGAAAGTTTTCTGGTGTATTAAAGGCCTCTGAGATGGTCCTGATCCGCACTGGGAGCAGACACGGTGCAGGTTGTTTCATATAAATGTGTTTTACAGAGGCGATGAGGTAAATACGCGCCAGTGTTGCCAATGACTTTGCCTAAAAGCAGATGAGAACTCAATGACACCTGAAAGCATTCACCCATTAAAACTTGCGTTTTCTATTTAGTCCATTGGCACCTGGGAAAATTACACGCTTGTGAGGAAGTGATTTAAGCGCCAGTGAGTGGAAGTACCAGCTTTTACTGAGTTACCTCTTACCACCTGAGTGGTCCAAAGGAGCTCTGGTAAATGAAAAAGAAAAAACCTCATCTCCTAAACGCACTACAGAAACTCAATAAATCTCCAAAACATGCTGATCTGATTTGCCATCCCAGTTCTCCGGTGCGCTGGGTGGTTCTAACAGAAAGCGCCACCGCCACAGGATTAGTCAATGACCACGCACAGACAAGTCAGGCTGAAGTCAGAGGGATTTATAAACTAGTCAGACCAGTTGTAGTGTTTTTGGTCCGTCCAGATGTTTCAAAGCCAAAACAGGATTTAATTTCCTGACGTGTTTGTCATGAGGACAGAGGAGCATCTGAAGCGCTGTGGCTCAGGATCAGTCTGACCTGAATGCAGGTGGGAATAACACAGGTAATTTAATTTTAGTTGAGAGGAAAGAGATTTAAAGTGAGAGAAAACAAAGTATGAAATGTGATTTTGTTGTTGTTTTTTTGTTTCTTTGTTTATAAACCTATATTTGTCAAAACATGCTTGCAGAACCCATTTTTAGAATTCCGTTATGAAAGTCTGACTCTGTGTTTATGGTGATTCAGGAGGAGATTGTATATCTTTTGGTATTTCACGGAGACAAAATGAGATTGTGCTGTATAGTTTTTTAGGATACGCTGCAGTATCTAACTCATCCACATTGATTGTCCTCTCAGCACCGCCGGGTCGACTTGTTTGTCTTGTTGTCTCGTATGATTTGCTATTCCTAGCTTCTCTGTATATCAAAGCTCTGGGTTTCTTTCTGTTTGACTTAGCAGACCCATCCTTAAGGATGTAAGGTATCGATCTGTTGCCTGATCGTTCCTTGTGTGCACTCAATTCCAGACTGATAGACTCCTGTTTTCATTCCCTGGGACTAAACCCACTAACAGAGAGGGAGTTCGAGAAAATGCTTCAGACGTCTGCAGACTGGTCATAAGTTGACTTCTTTACGTTTCTGTAGAATAAACTTTTTAAAAACAGTTCCAGGTGAGTGAAATGTACAGGTTACAACAACTGCTGAGCTTTGACACAGATCCCACACGGCTCCAGCTAAAGCGTTCAGGATGTGGGCTTGTCTGAATTGTCCAGTGCTGAATGTGAAGAGCACTTGACTGCTGTGACTTACTGAAGTAATAAAGGATCCAGTGCAGTGATTATAACCCCATCAGCAAAAGATTTGTATGGATTGCTAATGCAAAAAGTGTAATTTTTCACTGTTTGATGATTCATGTAATTTGTGTTAACGGCTGCACTTGCTTTTGCTCTTTGCCCATTCACTTCTCAGCACATCGAGGAGATGTAACCCCTGTTGAATTTCTAAGCACCCGTCATCCAGACACCGTTCACTTTTAGTAACAGCTTATTTAGTGTTAGCAGCGCGGTCTTGAAATGAATGTTGTTTCGATTATTAGCAATAACGTGACCTTATGTGTTCCAGAATGTGCCTTTGGTGACAGAGGCAGCAGATTGTGCTATGAGTTCATTAGATATCTGGCACCGTGGCCCTGCTCAGTCCCAGCGCATGCTGTGACAACGCTGTGTTACAGGGGTGTTCAGTCACACTTTGTGTCGAAAATGATGGCGTTGCACGAACTCATTTTACAAAGCAGCCACTTGAACATTCAGGTTCTTGAGCAGAGAAAAGTCCCATCACTAAGGCGAATGCATGGTTTGGCTGATAGCCTTATAACCCTCCTCTTATAATGCGTTGTCCCTCGACTGGCTCTGCAGTTTTAACCGTTTAATGGCTCAGCGCCGTCCTGATTAATGTTGCCTATTTTTCCCACCTGAGCGGACTTGGACCCTGAGCCATGCTGAGGTTCTGAACCATGGTTCAGATTATCTATTGCCCCCGCGTTTAGCCTGCGATCGGTGCCGCGGCGCTGGCCAGCTTCAGAATGACGCACCCTTCCCTCACTTTTGCTTTGCGCTGTGTTACATGTCGCCTTTTTAAGGATCAGTAAGTTCGGAAGTTAACGTGTGTAACTGTTTTGTAGAGACGGTGGCTATTGTACACGGAGTTCTTCCAAATAATGAAGTGCCTTTAAAAGGCCTCTCCAAGCCATCACAGTAAGAGAAGGAAATTACAAGCAATGTGTGTATCAGTCTCCCACTATGACACCTGTTTTGCATAATTAGCTGCTGGTACCTCATTAACGGATGTGTAGAGAAGCTAGTTGCTTAGCACCTAAATGTATGAGACTCCGACAATCAAGGTCAGTCCAGAAATTGGTTTAATCTGTTACTGCCTGAGACATGACAGATACTTGGACATCGGGTAATTGCTTCTTTGGAAAAATGAAGTTCTGTGAGGTTAGTCATCCACACAGATGCATATTATAAATGGCACGGAGGTGTGAATTAGCTGGGCTGATACATAATATCTCAGGAAGTGTGGGTTTTTAGTCCGAACCCTACACTGTGTATGAGATGCCAGGCCAGCGCAGGTGGATGATCAATCCTGGTTAGGAACAAACACAGAGGACACGCTCATACAGTTCCCAAGTGACAAATGTTGGTAAAAGTGACAAAATTGACAAAACCTTTGTCCATGAAATAAATGAATATAAAGAGAGGTTATAGTTTTGCTTTTGTCTGTTCTATAGCAGCCACTATGTGTCAACAGGATCGGCTTATTAAGCACTAACAGTCAAAGCGGAACACGGTGCCTGGAATGTGAGACATTCAGTTAAAGAAGTTAACAATACAATGTAAATGTGGGTCATTTTGTTCCTTACACCCTAACATTGTATCCAAATACTTTTTTCAGTCAGTGTCAGTAAGAGCAGCTTCTCTTGCTGTAGTTATTCAGCTTCCACAGCTTTTAGAATGAAATGAAATGTGCCTTGTTAATGTAGTTCAGGACACCGAGCTCGGCATAGAGGGGTCATTACAAAAAAGTATATATCAGGAGCAATGTTTACATCTTGTACTGTTAAAACTCTGTAAACTCCTCCAGACTGTGATGATTTGATGGTCCTTTGACTGACCCACATTTTTCAGTCCCTCACAGCACACTTAACTGGGGTAGGGACATGAAGATTTCTGTTTTCTGGGACAATTCCTTCTTAATCTTTTCCGTTAGTTATTCCGTCTTTACTCGCACGCCTCTGTTTTTCAAAGACCTGTCTCCGTGGGCTGACGCAGGGCTGCTGCGCGTCCTGCGCTTTCTAAATGAACGCTGATGTTTATTGAAGATCTTTTTTGGCTCCAGCCAAAAAGTCATTATAAAAGCATCCAACATAACTCAGCAATATGTTGAGGTCTGGTAAGCATGGCCTAGATCGATAAGGGGAATCAATTCACGTCACTGTCTGCATTAGCTCACGGTAAATGTAAAGCATCCCTTCGTAACAGAGGGCACAGACTCCTTCCGGGAGAACAACAAACCCAGTGTAGCAGGGATGCGCTTCTACTATACTGCTATAGAGGTCAAATAAGACCTTTTCACATTTCGTGGTGCTGCCTGACACAGACAAGCTCAGGTTAAACACCTGGGCTGAGCACAGAATTATCAGAGGAGCAGTATGGGTCCACATGTGAGCCCTGGATCTTGTTGTGTAGAAAACTCCTCAGCCTGACCTTGACCTGACGTGTTGTTGAGTAAGGTGGAGGAGGTTGTGTGCAGTAGGTGAGTATAGGCCAATGCTCTTCCCAGTATTTGTTGTCTGACTTTTATAGAAGATCTCACTCTGAACGCCATCCGCTGTTCTTCTGCATTCCTGTACACTGGTCAACAGTTTGTATAACAGCGCACAGTCACTGGTCAACAGTTTGTATAACAGCGCACAGTGAAGGCACATTTTTAAGAATGATGAAGATTATATGGCTTCTCTAACATTTTTCATAAATATTAGTATGCAGTAGATTGTGTGTGTGTGTGTGGGTGGGGGTGTGATGTATAAGCTCATCATGTAAAACAAATATGGATTTAATGAGAAACATCGTGTTTTAATGAGAGCCTTAAATACTTAATACACGTTTGTTTACAATTCAACCATTATTTATGCAGCAATAAATAATAGGTCTTTACCTAAAAACTATGGATTTAAAGGCAGTTTAGGGTGAGAATTGGGGGTCGTACAGGGAGTAAGCAGCTTTTTCACATTCGTCGGCAGCATTATAATTGTCAGGCCTTACTTCTGAAAAAACAACGCGCCTGCCTTGCTTTGGCATAAAAGCAGAAACGATCGCGCACAAAAACATTTAGAGAAAATGCAGCATCCTCTAACGACCGAATCAATAAGTGAAGGGAACGCACCTTCTTTTTTTCAATTTTATTTCTGTCTGACAGATTAAAGGAACGCTGATTAATTGGTCTCTCTGATGCTGCTTTTAATGAACAGCGAGGTCAGACCGTTGGGGGGCAAATTAGCTTGATACTCTTTTTGCAGAACAGAATTAATGAAACCCCCGTGGATTAGACTGAAGTGTGCCGTGTATGTATGAGCTCATGCGCAGCCACAACACCTTGCAATGGTAACAACAGTTCCAATATTTGCCGAACTGAGGGTGCAAAGGTTCAATAGTTAGCCCTTGTAATGCAGTAAAGCTCCCATTAATGAGATTATCGGGTACTAATGAAACTTCAGCTCAGCATCATTACATCTTAGACATTAGACCATAAAATTCTAAAACGACAGATTGGGAATTTAAGCTTCTGCGATGAGCTCTGGATTACAGCATTAGATCTATTTACAACATATAATTGTGCCTAGAATTAGACATTAAGTCAGAGCACACTGATTTACATATACAGAGCACCACACTGCTGGGGACTGAGGATTCGTCTGCACTCTTGGCCTCAGAGCTTTTACCTCTATCAGATGCGCGAGCTGCCCCAACTCGCATAACTGTTGCCGATGCACCGACGCGTCTGTCAGTGTCAGGCTCCATCCTTACGAGCTCTCCTTCAACATACAGTAGGAAGAATCTGGGCGACGTAGTCTGATGACGTCGTACCTGTAGCTCGGTTATCTAGTGAGCAATCACGCAGCGTTCAAACGCTTTTTATTAAGACAGAAAATCTGCAGCACAGCAGACTCAAGTCATCTATATTCTCTGCTGCAATTCTTTCCTTTTTTTCACTTAACCAACACCTCGTAGCAACGTGTTGTAACTATATGAATAGAAAAGCTTCCCATGCCCACAAGTCATGATAGAAAAACTGTGAAGTTTTCTTGACTGTCTTCTTTGTTGTAGCTATAGCTGTGTGGGTAGAGGTGTGGAAACGGTTCAGTCATATTTCCTTCTGCTTTGTGGGAGGATTCTGGATTTGATTTGAGTTCATCTTTTTTTTTCTTGTAAGGGAGACTAAAATTGAAATTTAGCAAACAAAACAAATGTTTACAGTTGCGTTGGTCCCAGTCGAGGGTTCTGATCTATGTTGTGATCAGAGCTGAATGTTACACACAGATGCAAGTGCAGCCTTAAATTGCAGGCAGATGACCTTTCTTCCTGTAAATTTATAAATATGATTGTTACGCCTTATTTGTACATTTTGTAACCGTTTTTAGTGTAGTGTGTAACAACAGCACATTTGTCAGGATTGGATTTGGGGGTGACCATGTGTGTTTTGACAGGTACAGGGGTAAAGTTAGCAGGTGGGGGACAGACAAAGTCCTCTATAGACCACATGAACACAACGGACCCCAGAGGGACAAGGTTCTGACCGAACCAACAAACCGTTGTTCTTGAAGGTGACGTGTTTCATTCTGATGCTGCATGCAATCCTGAGAATGTGCCCTTATGTTGAAGTTTTCATAAAACATGCCCCGGGTCGAGAGCTCCTTCCACAAAGCTCTGCTACTTTCAAAAATCTCAATAGCAAGGTCGCACTTTTATTTGCGTCTTGTCTTGCACCCACCTTGCAGTTACCATAACTTGTTTAACAGTGGGCAGTTTGTGACAGTGTATAGGTTTGTTCCTTTGTCAGCGTCTGCCCTGTATACATTTTATAGCCTTGTGTAGCTCAGTGCTGTAGCTGTAGCTACAGTACATAATAGCCAGGTGCAGCTTGTGACTCTGCAGAGGGGGAATTCGACTGAGGGCTGTCGTATGGTGTGCGGATATGGCGCCCATAAACCCTGAGGGTCTGAGAATGATAAAACTCTGTTTTGTTATATTGCGAGGGAGAATTCTCCCATTAACTTTGGTTTGATTGCACATAAACATGGCATGCAGTCAGCAGAGCGGCTCTTTCCAGAAATCCCTGGCTGAGTGCTCTTGTATCTGATGCCAAGAGAGGTGGGTTACACTGCTGGGCCGTGTAGACGCAGTCACGGATGGCTGCCTGCAAAGACCTCAGTCTGGTGCCAGGGTTATGCTTATGTAAAGGAAGGTAAATTTGCCCATTACACCCTTCATCTCTTCCTTACCAGCTGATTGGGAACTACACCTCACTCTACTTCTATCCTGTCCTTCATCCTTCTGCTCCTAGCAAGAATATAAACGTACCAACTCAGACACAAATTCACAGTCTTCAGCAGTTGAAACCAGAGGCTTGCTGCCCGTTCTCCAAAAGGAGACAGTCATCTAATCCTCGTCCTCCTCGTAAAGAATTCTGATAGTTTCCCCAAGTCAAAGACAGCGACTGCTGCTCTACCCCACAGAGGTCACCAAACTCTCTATTCTCCCTCGCTCTCCTTCTGTTGGGTTTGTTTCAACTCATTCTCTCTGTGTCGCTCTCACCTACGCGCCTCTCTCTCTCTTTTTTCTCACGTGCTACACAACATGTGGGGTTTTGATTGTACCGGATCCGTGGGGCCCACTTTGCTGCGGAGACAGCAGCTGATGCACTGTACTCTGCAGTGATTAGTGTAAGGCCAGCTCTCTACTACCATCAAGCCAGGGGCAAGGAAGCCTGGGAAGTGTGTGTACGCTGAGGTACTGGTGCAGATTGCAAAGTGAACTTTTGCAGCAGCTTTTCATGTGTGCTGGAGTCGATTTGGCTCGGATCAAAAGTCGCTCCTGTTGCTCCGTTTTCTACCAGCTTAGTCTGGACCCACATGAAAACATGAATCATGAACAAAGCCAGGTTGTCCCGATGAGGCTGTGATTGCACAATAAAATACTGTGGCATCCAGAGGCTTTTACACACCAGTGAAAGATTTAACTAAATAAAAGTCTCACTGGCTTGATCACGTTGATCATGATGTTAAGCAAAAGGTAAAAATGATGGTCTCACTATGAATCCTGACGATGTTATCAATCAGCTTCACAACATTTACTTATTGTTCTGCTGAGCTCCTAAATTTACTCTCTTTATCTGTATTTACTCAGGGAAGGCTGCTTGAAGAGGCACATTCATTTTCCTCTCGCCGCAGTACACAGCCTTCACAGCTGGGAGTTACACACTATAGCCATTGTTTTCAGTAGCTGGCCAATGAGCAGCTCCACTAGAGCAGTGGGAGGTTAAATGCTCAGCTCAAGGGCACCTCGATTGGAGTTGTCATGGGAGCGCAGATACTTACCCGCGCTCTTTGCCTAATGAAATTCTCGGAGCGGTGACCTTCCATTCATAGGCGGCCTACTGCCTGCTAACCTGCTGGCTGTAAACGATACACACAGGATCAACACGAGGATTTTCATACAAATTCAAATTCAGGTTTTGCCCAGCGCAGCTAGACGAAAACACAGAACCCAGCTGAAGGAGTCCACAGGTGGAAGCAGGTGGGAGCGATGCTGGTGTTTCCCCCGCGGTGTTCCTAAACCTCAGCGCGGGTTGAAAGGGAAAAACAAAGATCAGAAATTGTGTCTACAATCCAGAGCGATTTTGGATAAACAGGAGAGAATATATTCATAAATCCGCAAAATAATATTAGCCAACGCTTCCATCATTTTCATAGTTCAGTGACTGTTTATGCAACAATCATTTTGACACAGTTTGATTCTACTAACAGCGTTTTGGGTTCCAGCAGAGCTTTTCTTCACCTGCTACTGTACAAACAGAATATTTAACTTGCCAGTGTGTGATTGTCAAGGACAACGTGGACACTAATCCTACAGGCATTTAAAACAATGTGAGGCCAGAATGGATGGAGGAAGTAGATGGAGAAAGAAGCAAGTGCTGTTGTTTTTGTGTTGTTTTCCTTTAGAAATGTAACACAAAAAAAAAAAAAATAGAACCTCCCGCTGTGTAAACACGAATGTCCCCCGAGGACACTAGCATCAATCACCTGGAGTAATGCATAGTAATAGCTGGCATTTGGACGAGCGGGCCTGACTGCATATTACCGCTCATAAAGTGAATGAAAGAAATGCATGTGCATATAAAAGGAAAAAAAAAATCCACAGAAAGCAACTCAATTTGAAATAATTTACAAGAACCTGCAACTTTGAATAAGTAAGCATGAAGGACAAACTGACGTGCACTTACAAAACAGTGAGAGCAGTCTGACACTTCTGACAGTTTCTTACCGTAAAGTGCATGCTTGACATTGCTTTTAGAAGACGGCGCCATAGCCCTGGGCTCCGAGGCTGTTGCCTTTTTAGGTGGCTTTTGGTTCCACATAAGTAGACCTACGGCTGCACTGTGGACCCTGCTTTGGCTTACTGTGGTGTGAAATTGCATACACAGCCTTGAAATGATTCCCACAATAGCAGATGGTCTTAGCAATGGAGAAAAATGTGTTTTGCCCGCCTGTCTAGAGAGGGAAGGTGACAATAAATGAAAGTTTGATTAGAAAACGACACCTCGGGGGTTATGACAGGTGACAGCAGAATAAGCCTGCTCAAACTCCTCACTGAAAACAAAATCACAATAATCTTTGACTGATTATGATGAAGCACACTTAGGAGAGCTCCATTAATGACGAAGCCACCAGGGCTTCAAGAGCGGAAAACTAATGTTAGCAATGAGCTAACGTGCCTGTATCAGACGATTCGAGCACAGAGGTCTATGAGAGAACTTATTGAAACATTGTTCGTAGTTATGAGAAACAGAAAGAAAGATCATCACTGCACACCGACGGCTTGTAATGTGACATACAACTATTCAGCTTGGGTGCACAACCCCTGGATGAGAACATTTTTGCTGCCCATGCAAAGCTGATAACAATCAAGAAATTAAAATACAAGCAAATTCCTGACGTGCTTGTTATGCTTCACGGAGCACTTCAAGCAGACTCGCTGCAGCAGTCAGCTCAGTAGTAGAAAAGATGCTGAATCATAGGAGGAGGTCTGAGGGGACTTGTACTTTAAAACCACAGTGTTTGGTGACTGTAGCAATGATTTATGAGGCAAATTCAGATGGAACCATTTTCTCATTAGAGGGGAGAACATTGAACCAACCTCCTCCCTCGCAGCTTGGTGAACTAAACGGCCAGTGATTGATGCCCGTCCGGATGTGCTTATTGCACATTCGAACTGCCCGTCTGAGCGGCAGATGATGTCACAGCTCGCGTGTCGGCCTTCAGTGCCCTTATTTATAAGAGCCAAGCGGGTATTCACGCTTTCAGGCAAGGAATGAATCACTTGCAGGGGGTCAGTGTATCACTAACATCACTTACTGTACACTTGTTGATTTAGTGGCGTTTGCTATTTAATCACCACAACGACGCAGCGTAGATGGACTTTAAATGAAGGCACTGGACATGTTGCTGCATATTTTATCCCCTTTGTTTCTGTGCACGTACTCTTACTATTATTACTCATCCTCTTACTTTGTCTGTCTCTCTTTCTCTGTCATTGACTTACACTCCTAATCAGGAAACTACTGTACCTCTGCTTATTTTCAGATGCATCGATGGCCCAGGCTACGCAGCTGATGCATGGAACCACACTCATCATTTGTCCAGCAAATCAGATTTGCGCGCACCCTCAGATGAATATGGCGACGTTCATCTTCTGCATTCTACCATGCAAGTGACTAGATGGCCAGTAACATAATTACAGAGACTCAAATTGCTCACAACCCTTACATATATTAATTAACAGAATAAGGGCAACGACTTTCCATCTCAATCTTTGAAATTTAATGCTCTCTGCACGCATAAAGTTTATTTTGATCTTAGCCCAAGGTGGAGGTTCAGGTTGTGTACAGAGAACAGAGGTGGATGAAGCTGGAAGAGTTTTACCCATAACCACTGCTCTGGATGCCATTAAATGTGGCTCATTTGTTTTGATGTCAGACTGAGAGTGAGCATGTTGGGAGCTTTACGTCTGTAACTCAGCACGTGACTGAGAATCAAATACGTGTACGGACGTCGCTTTGCATGTTGGGAGCTGCTGTAGCTAAGCTGGTGAATCAAGTTATTAAGACTAAGTGCATGTAGCCAAAAAACTAAGAGCCGAAAGGCAATTGAAGAGAAGAAGAACAGTTATTAAGTGTTTCATGACATATATGCATTATTTTTGCATGCCTATACTACAACAGCCTTTAAACTGTCTACATTGGTGCATCAGACCTTATTAGCATTTAATCTTCTACAATTTTTCAAGAGGTCAAAAATAACAACAAAACCATTTCAACCCAACAGTCGATGCCATTTTCTTTTAACTACAGAGATCGTAGCTCTCCAGCTTTAACCAAGCAGTGTCAGCTGTCTGTACTTCGCGGCACCAAAGGCCTCGTTACACAGAGCGGGTCTGAGCCGCCTCAGATGAAAGTTAACCATCATGAGAGGAAAGTGGTGAAACTTCTAGTAATCGGTCCAAAGCGTTGGTCACAGGTCACACTGTGAGACGTCCACTGATGGCCAGTTTAGAGATTTGGCAACCAAGCTTCATCCACAAGACACCCAAAGAAACACGAGATGACTCATACTGGCTGCCAACGTATCTCAGTAGTTAAAAAAAAAATAATAATAAAAAACACACACGTACACACTCAGTGTCTGGAGAAGACACAAAAAAGGTCTGTTGCTTCTTTTGATGACATTTTAAAATGTAAAAGCAGAGCAAATAATTGATGTGAGATGATGACATGCTCTTGCACTGATACGCAAATTGCATCCAGTATTTTATTGCATCCTTATCTCACACAGTGTGACCTGATGCCAGCTTCCACGTGCAGTAGTTTCTGTTACACACGGACATTAAAAGGGAATCTGTGCTTCGAATCTATTTAAGACATTTTGGTCTAGGACTGGATAAGTGAAAAATGTACAAGGCCTTCAAGGCCTCTGTAATTGCATCTGTAAATCTGTGCAGTCAGCGTTTGTTGTGACTGATGAAGTTTGAATGAATGAGCAAAAATTGGGCGTGTGGAGCTGGAGAGAAGCCAGTAGTAGAAACCTACGGTACTTTCTTTACAACTGTTCAAGGCTACATCAACCATAACTGCCCTATACAATATCTGCCTGAAATTCCTGAGTCACGTGTACAATAAGCTGAGGTTTTGGAGAATGATGCCAACTTTATGGTTAGCAACTGATTTGACTGCTCAATGGAGTTCTGTGCTTAATTTGTACTTATTTATTGTCCCGTATGAGACATTAATAGCCATTAATATTGTAATAAGTACGATTTTTGCTCGGTCCAAAGATGTTGCTTTAAACTCAAGATGGAGCACAGAGTAATGTTTGGATCTCAGTCATTTTTTATTATCTCCTGCCTCCACATATGCTCCGATGCTCCCCCATGTCAGCCTCACTATCACGTGTGTGTGTACAGTATATTTGTGCGGGTCAGACCTAATGATCGTTAGTGAAGGGAAAAGGTAATGCTTGGGAAAGAGCCTCTATGAAGCCCTATTTATAGCAGACCTGGTCCGGAGGAATGGAGCCCCCAGGGAGAAGAAACAAAGTCATAGATCAGCCTGAGGGGAAGTAATTAGGACAGATATTTAAACTGAATAATGCAGCCGTGCTGAAATATTGAAACCACCTAAAGTTTATTAATTAAGCGGTAATCTGGCGAATAGGCTGGATTCGTGTGTTCCCCTATTCCGTGGCAGCTGAATAATTTAGGGAGACGAAGGCATACAGAAGAGATAACGCGGAGCCGTTCACGCCATCAGTACTCTCGTTAGGGGATGATTAAAGGCACGCTCCACCTCGCTACTTGTGCGTCAGCAGTCTGCTATTACAGTCGATATGGTTCTCTAATACCCACCATAGTGAGTCAGTCACACTACAGTAGTCTAACAAGGTCACTTTGAAGTCGCAGCAGTGCACGGTCAGTGAAGATTTGTTGGGAGACTTTTAAAAAGGGATTCAATTACATACGGCCAGCCAGGCATGTGTTACTTAAGCACACGAAGACACAGGCACAAACACCAACCCACATTACTCCATCGATGCACCACACTGTCCACAAAGGCAACAAAGGAAGGTACGGAGAATAAATAATCTGTGGTAAACAAATGCCATACATAATTTACTGTTCTGCTGCCTGACACAGTCAAGTCAGGGTTACTTTGGAAACTTGCCCTCTGCCTCTAATCCCTTCTCATTTCTCTGTTCTTTTCTTTTTTCCCCTCCCTCCTCTGAACTATCGTCTCTCTCTCTTACTCTCTCAGCCGCTTTCTCATTTTCTCCTTCTTCCCTTGCCCGTGTCTCTTTGCTTCTTTTGTTCATGCTGCTTGAGTTTCACAGATGGGGTGACTCGAGGCGATGACTGTTATGCATAACACAGTTCAAATGAATGCGAGGCTCCCACAATGAAGATGGCATAAAAGGCATGTGCGCCAAAATGCATCTAACTCTTTAATGGCATGAAGATGCTGTTGCGGAGGCAGAATGTACAATAGTTATTTTAATATTATAAAAGCAGGAAGATATATATATATATATATATATACACACATATCTTGCTGAGCCTAGTAGTATGAATGCATTGTTCAGTAAGAAGTGAAGCAGATCTTGCACAGACACGTTCCAATCATTCCCGTGCTGCAAGTAAAAAGTCAAAGACATAGTCCAGTATAGCATAAATAACAAATTCACTCATGCATTAAGACCAATCACATAATTCGGGAAATTGATGTCAGCACTTTCTCGACATGAGAATCATTTCTGACAGTAGCTTGGGCTCAAAGGGTCTGATTTGAATTCTGCTTAGTCAGTAATCGCTGTCTCTTTATTGTCAAGCTTTGTGCTTTTTTTTTGGTGGGAAACAGGCTCAGCCTTGACGACTGCACATTGCTTAACATTATCCCGGGGGTGCGGGGTCAATCGATACAGTCGGACCTGTCCTTTAGGAAAATGCAGAAATGTTGAGAATCGATGCACTTGTGTCATTACCTCTCATTTCAATCAGCCTGGCTGAGGTATGACACTCGGTACAAAGGGATGAATCCCAATGGGCTCAAATGACTTTTTCCTTCCCCTCATTGTCTCCTTGTTATATTTTGTCCAATTGTGTTTTCATTTTATGATGCTTCTTTAATTAATGCCATTCACATTCTTTCCTTTGTGTCTGTAAAATCCTCTGTAGTGTAGAGTTAAAAATGCGATGCCTAAAAAAAGCTTCCCTGCCTCGAGTCGCAGACATTCTTGAAGGTGATTCTGTGCGTGAGCTCACAGCTTTTTGTGAATGTGCCTGAACGCGCCATGTGTCACCTGACCTCGAACTCATCACCCATCTGGGCCTACATCTGTGCCTCCTTCAAGCCCTTATCCTTCCACCTGACGCTGGGTCTGTTCTGTCCGTTCTGCCTGACCCTGTTGGTCCTCGAGCATCTATTCTAGGCTTCAAGCTCACTACAAAGCTGCTGCTCTATGTAAGTCCTAACTCATCTGAGGACGATTCACAACGACTCACTGTTTGAGACTCAAAATGGTCTTTGCCTGTGCCCCAGTGAGGCTCAGGTGACTCTGAAGCGTCTCTTAGTGAAGCTACTGTGCATTTTCTTTCTTCCTTCTAGCTACTTACACGTCTTCTACTTCACCGGTTGAGTCAAATGCCCACCCACGCTGGGCCTGGTCCTTCCTCTGCACTGCTGCCCAATTAGTGGGGTTTTCTATGTAGCTGTATTTTTGTGGTCTGTGTGGTCTTAAGCCTTAAACTATGTGCTGAGAATCGTACATTACTCCGTATTTGACAAAGACAGGACCCTTTCAGGATGTGATGTCAGTAGCCTGTACCCTTTGTGCTGCTAGAGCCTGGTGTGTGTGAGTGAAAATTATGTGGTATGACTCTAATTTTTGGACATTCTCGCACAAATCTCCTGGTTTTCTCTCGTTATTTGAATTTCACACGCTGGAGTTGGAGGAGAACTGGCAGGTAAGGGCCAGGAGCCCAGGGATTTCGCTCCTGAATGGAACCACAATGAGCCTCATTGTTGGACCGCTTTGAGCTCCAGACTTTCGCTTTCAGGTTCACTCAGCGTTTAAACGTGTTTTGCTTCGAGCTGACCAGCCGCTGTCAGGGGTCAATACCTTTTTTAGTGTCAGTCACGGCTTCCACTTCAAGTCATACGACGCTTCAGTGGACGCATCTGCGAGCAACAGCAGTGCGAGACTTGACACGAGCATCTGCTGCATGCGTATGTGTCTGTCGTTGTGTGCGTGGACTTGTGGAGCTTTTAAAATATATTTTTATCTATCTCTGTTTGTTTTTCTTTCGTTCATAACAGAATAGAAGGTGGTTGTAAGTGTTCCTTCTCAACGAACGAAACCCCGTGACTCAAACATGGATCGACTTCAATAACTATCAGAGCACGGCCTCCTGTACATCAGGGTGAACCTGGCGCACGCTGGAAACAAATGTTTGTAACAATCAAACGCGGGCGTAATAGAACCTGACACTGATTTAAAGCAAATGCAAATTGATTTCAGAGGTTAAGGGTCTTCTATGAAACAAGCAGCAGGAAAATTGCCATAATACTCTGCTTTGAAAAACACTTGCTGTTGGAAACACGGGGCTTAATTAGCTTGATTGAATTTGCTGCTGATAGCATCTTATTGCGCTGTTAACCTGCATGCTGCCGTCTCCCTCAGACGCTCGTCCCGCTGTATCCCTCCTCCCATCCTATCTTTATTGCATATATTCGTTTATTACTCCCTTGGCTGGGTCGTCTCTATGACAAGGTGCCAAGTGTTCGCAAAAAGTTTTGTTGATATAAACATACGCGTACCTGTCAAAGTGTTCTATCGGAGAAAATTCCCAAGGCTAAGTGGTTGTTTGTTTTCTGCGGTGCCAGCTGCTTGTGCCGCTTCGACATACAGCAGAACCAGACAAAGCAGAGGTTGCGTTAGACTTTCTTGGTGTCTGTCAACATGATGGAGATAATAAAATGACATTTATCTAATACATATATTTTTATAAGGAACATTTAAGACTTAAGACATGGGAACAAGCCTGTGCACGATCACATTAACTTCTTTTCACCAAGGCACTTTCTGATACACTCTCTCTTGCAGTGCAGTTCATACGTCCATGCCAGAGACGTTTGCCCTTAACCGCCCTCACGCACAGGCAGTCGCGTTTCCTCTGCTTCGTTTAGCTGGTTTGAATTGGTAGGTCCTTGATGGTATTGACCTTTGCGCTCATTTCACGTCTTTGGAGGCGTCATGGGCGTCTATGCAAACCGCAGGGAACGTTCCTGAGGCGGGGCCAGTTCATTGTGGCTGCAGCCATTCGCCCCACCATCGTACTCGCTTCCAAGGCTTATTACTCACTCGTCCTTCTTCCCCAACCGCATCAATCCCTTTATCTTTCCACCTCATTTACAATCACATCACAGGTTAGGGTTTTTAAAGGAACTTGAAACGCTCGGCTGCCTTGACACTTTGTAGCGGCGATGTGAAAGCCTGAGGAAGACAATGAGATAACGCCCATGGAATCAAAGACCGAACTGGACCATAGCAAACGAATGTACATGTATCTGTGTATAATGTGCATCTCACAATCAGCTGCTACAAATGACTTACAGCTGGGGTAAATCATCAGCCTTCAGTAGAAATAATGAACAATCTTCTGAATTTCCATCATTGGTAAAACAAATTTTTTGATGAATGAAACTATTCTTATCACTAATGCACTTATTTAATGAACCAACAGTGGGAGATTCAACTCACTGTCTCTGTAAGTGAGTGTAAATAACGGTGACAGGCAATAAAGTCATCAAGAGAATTTATATGGAATCTAAATCTAATCATCGCCAAGGAGGAGAATAAAGGCAGGCGTACTGTAATGAGGTTTCCCTTTACAACAAAGCCATGTTTGATGTTGACTTGAAGATGTTTCATGTGTCTGTTCATTAGACAGAGTGTGGCCGGAATCCGCAAGAAAGGACAAACATAAGACGAAGCCATTTCATTTTCTTCAATATCGAACTGCAAACACTATTAGTTCTGTAAACTGGTCACAAAACAAGCAGACAACATTCATAACCCTGGGTCTATAATATGTTGTTTCTGCTCAAATAACGCTATCATGAGCCTCCAGGAGTCGTGTAAAAGTAATTGTTACTTGGTATTTCACAAACACGACAGTGGTTCTTCTTGCGGTGGGAGTATTGATTTTTTTTTCTTAGTCCTGACATCAGGTGCCAGTGTTTGTGAGATTTCTTTCGTCTTCCAGCTTTGTTGACACTTCCTCTCAATTTCGAAGATCCTGTGGCTGCTGTGATATTTTCCAAATCGATCTGTTTGATCAGAAGCAGTCTGATGGAAGCGGGCGATTTGTCACCTGCTCTGTGGACTGGACTGCGTATGTCATCAGGCTGATATGGCCAAGTCATTTAGAGGCATTACCGAATTAACCGAGGCCAATTTCCATTGTTGATGACAGGCTTGATTTTAAGATTGGACATGATTTATTTCACTTTAAATTGAATTAGTTAACCTTTCTGTTACTTAATATAATTGTAGTGTTGCTCATAATTCAGATTTGTGCTCTCTGTGTTTGACTGTGCAAGGAAGTGGTCCAAAAGCCATTTAATCTCTGGTCACTGTAGTCCTGCTAAATGGGGAAATCAGTCATCCCGATTGGACTATATTTCAACTGGCTCACTATTTCATTTAATTAGAGAAGGCGAATGAACAAATATTTGACTGAAGACCCAGCGGTTGACATTTTTGAAGCAACATTTTCAAGCTGACTAATTGGTCTTCAGCATGTTGGGTAAACAGAAACGAAACCGTGCATTTTGATAATGATGGATGTTAGTAGATGACATAAGCATTTAAGTGGCTGTATGCACACACTTTGCATGATTTCTAACAAAAAATTATAAGAGTAATGCCCTAATTTGACATGCACCATAATTCACATACAAAAAGTATCAATCATGGGCAAACATGAATTCACGGAGACAAAGCCAAGACAAAACGTGACAGTATGTCTTTGCCTGCAGGCAGCTTAGCTGTGCTTTCTTCTCTGCTTTAGGCTTAACAAAACACAAACACGATCCAATAACAGCCTAATAGGATGGAGGCTTGTGATGAAACTACTGTCATCACACTGATTATCCAGTAAAGGCTCCAAAAAGTAAAAGAGCGAGAACTGGAGACAGGTCTGGATTAGTGAAAAGCCGTAGACAGCAGGGGAAGTGACACCAAGATGGAGACATGATGAATTTGGAAGTGAAATAAAAAGAGTGCTTATTCAGTTGAGAAAGATTTATGACCTAATGCGGATGTGGTTGTGAACTCTTTAGTGCTTTGCCTCTCTTACAATTTCCCCATCATGACGCTGTGTAACTCTGCAATCCTGCAATCAACATCCTGTCTCCATGTAAATGTGCGTAAATGGCTCCCTACACAATGAAATTTATGGTCCAGACAACACACACTCTGAGATTTAGGTTCAAAATCACACTCAGAGTATCGATCGAGGCATCAGCCTCGTTTCCTGGCATTAAATCCTGGGTGTTTACGTGTCTAACTCCATAGATGTAAAAATAATGTGTGAAGATTCATTCCTCAAATGAAGGAGCTTACTACAGCACTAATGAATAATTCATTGGAGATGATTTAGGGCCGCGTGATTCATTGTGAGTGTGAATGTCTTCCACCATCATTAAGTGTTGACTGTTACTGTTAGCATTTTAGGAATAAATGCTTTTACTGTTGCATGACTTCAAATCTTCATTTTGATAGTATTTAAATATTATTTGACAAATCTACTGTAATTATCATATACAATATAATATGACATTTGTAAAAACTTGAATGCAGCGTGTCTCACTCATGTCCAATCAAAACGGGGCAATCAATTCATCATACTTCACTTTTAAAGGTATATTACGGAGAATTTGAGTTGTTCAAAAGTTTTTTTTTAATTTTGTTTTTGTTTACCACTATCACTTAACTTCGTGGAGATGGCACAAGACTCAGAGAGGACGTTCTCTAAAGATGTGCTGCAAAATTGGCTGTTCAAAGATGTTGGCAGCACTTTAAGCAGATCTGTGACTTGCTGCCAACGTCTTTGATTACTTTTCAAAGATTTAAATGTTGTGCTCCATGATGGCTATTCCTTACTCGAGAAGAGTTTTTAATGTGACAGTAGGATTGAAGTGTTGGGCTTGTTTTTGAGACAAAACATTGGCTACAATGAGAAGAAAATAAAATACAAATTTGGAAATAAAAAAAATAGATAAAAATATTGGTTGTGTACTGCAACTTTGTAAGTTATTTGAATTTTAAAATTAGTTGTTGCTTCGGCTACTAAATGGTAAGAACATAGCACATTTCAAGGCATCTGTGTCAATCACACATTAAAGGCTTTTCTATTTTTATCCATGTGGCCACAGCTACATAATAAAAATCACATTTGATGGAGGCAATGACTCATTTACTGATGGTTTACGGGCACTGAAGGTTGTGGGCAGCAGAGTAGTTGCACAGAGCACAGTGGCACCTTTCACCTTTCTGCATAATCTCATCCACTGCATTCCAGCTTCTTCCCTAAACTCAAAGACGTGCAGTTCGCCGGTGACTCTAAATTGCTCAGAGGTGTCGTTCTCTGCATGTTGGCGTTGCAGCGCACTGGCAACAGGGAGTAGCTGGCCTCTCGCCCACTGCTGCAGCCTGTGTCTTCAAGCTTTTAGCAAAAAAAGAAAGTTTTGTTTTCTACTTTTCATCCAGTTCTACACAAATACGGGCGCAGTAGCCTCCGCACTGTGGATGCAGGATAGATGCACAACAGGGGAGGGATACGCCGGCTACCACAGTGGCTTTATGGGTTTTAAAATGAAACCGAGTGAAATGGAGGCAAAGAAAATAGTATCCCAGATAAAACTAGCCCAAAAATATACCATAAAAATAATGAATACTCTGAGGAGCTTGTGCGTGTATGCATAGACGTCTGTATGTTCATGCACCTTTGCGTGCGTGGGGGTCCCTCGGTATTTGCCTAGATTGCTCCACAGCCACCCGATGCAGCTCAGCACCTGTTCATCTTCAGATTTAAACAGCAACAGAGAGCAGTGAGTGAAGACAAAGAGCCTCTCTCCGCTCCCCTGCCAGGTATATCGTTCTGTCTGCTCCTCTGGCACACTTCGCAGTCCTCCACCTCCCATCATGCTTCTCTGGCACTCAAAGCAAGATTTGTGCAGGAAGCCCTGCCAGGCTCAGCTTCTCATTGGCTGGACTTTGGAAGAGCCAGCAAAGAAACCGTGTTAACGTAACCAGCTCCAATGTCCGTATGAATTAGAGGAATGAAAGAGTGAATTACCACTGATGATGGATATTATGACCTTAGTGAATCCTTGCTCTTGTTTCCTGATCATTTCCTGTGCTTCTATCTGAGTGTGGCTGTAGACATGGCAGTAGACATAATAACAGTGAATATCTGACTTTTTGTTGGCTTGTTTTTTTCTCTTAAACCTCTGAAACCTGTTGCTGGCATTTACAGCGAGCCTTTTGTGGAGCCTAATGCAGGCTTGCCTACTTTTATTGCCTGGCCTTTGATGCTTCCAGCAACTAAACTCATTTGCTAACACTGGGCTGGAGCTTTCATTACATAATGTGCATAAATCAGTGCCGTGCAGATGAGAGTGTATGTGCGCTAAAGAAAAGGTGACTAATTATTAAATACATCAAATGTAAGAGGTCATGATTTATTCTGAAAGAAATGGAGAAAAGCACGTTTTATGTCAGGAAAGGGTTTCACATAAATAACTCTGAGAGACAAACAAGAATAAATATTTAATTTCTACCTAAATAAATAACTGAATGGGAAGGCACGAAGAAAAACACATCAAACAAAAGGAAATGTGGAGCTCCACAGTGTCCCCCACCCAGCTCAGCAGGCAGGCACTTAAATAGACTGAACATGTTTATTTTATTTTATTTATTTTTTGGCAGAAAGGCAATCATGTTATGCCATGAACAGGTTTCTTTACATATTAATTACATCTACCAGCTGGCGCACGAGAGGACAGCTCCAGATATGCAGCCCGAGCGGACTCATTAGTTTTCACCCACAGATTTTAGCTGATGTAGCACAAGCTCGCGCGCTCGTGAAAATATAATATGGAATTTCGCTTAAGTGCTGCTCTCGCGCTCGTCTCCGTTAGAGCCTTTACTGCTGCTACGACGATACCACGGATTTCACGACACTAGGAGGAGCTCGCAGACGAAGCGGTTCCCTAAAGTCACAAGAATAAATCTATAGTAGCGCAGACTTTCACTGCCGAGACTGTGGTGATGAAACCCAGACTGGAAATAATAAATTCTGAGAGTGTCGGACACCAGCCAGAATCAGCGGCAGACAGCTGGCAGGGTGTGAACTTCACCAACACACTGACCAGCCCGCGACCTTGATCACACATTAAAATTCAACAATATTTGTAAACAGCCCAACCAGTGGCACTTGGTGTGTCAGTAGACTTTCTAATATATGACAAAGCAAATGCACAATTATTTCTACCAAAGCGATCAAACGTTTGTCTTCAATCAATAGTGTTTTTTTAAGCAAATGTTGGCTTTTCTTTCTGGTGAAACAAAGACAATTTTATTAACAAGGTCCAGGTCAGAAAGCAAAACTAATTTCAGGTCTTGTCTTTTAAATCAACTCACAGATTATCAGATTAAATCAACTCACAGTCTTATTAAAAAAAAATTCAATGTCAAAGCAAAAGTAAATACAAAAGAAAGCTGGAAAGACAAATGAGGTGAAAAGAGAGACCAGTAGATGAACATCACCAAAAGTGTAATAGCAGAAACAATAGGAAGTTAAAAGTCTGACTGTGAGACTAGAAACGTCTGTACTGTATGTCTGGACAGAGAAGAGAGTGAAAGACAGGCTGCAAGTTTCAGAAAGCTCAGCTTGTCAGGTGTTATCTCATATTTAACCCAGATTGTTTGCAAAGCTAGTGGCATAACTGTAGAGCTGTCAGTCTTAACGCAGACACACACCTCCTCATCAATATCTCTGCAGATTGACGGACTGGCATGAAGGCGTCACAGAGTCTCTGTAGGTGCCATCAACGGGTCAAACTAAGAAGCAGATAACTGACATTTGCTTGACACTTTAGGTCTAATTAACAATAGTTAATGTGGATCATAGCAAGTGCTTATAGGAGCAAATAGCCACTAAATGCTGATGTTAGCATTTAGATGAAATCACCTCAGAGAGATGGGCTGGCACAGACGTCGCGTTAATGTTGTGACCCGTCTTTGGCGTCGTCAACGCTGCCTTACATAATGCAGATCGTACCGGCGCAGACACACACACACGCAGACACTGACACACACTTCTCTTGAATGAACTTCCTGTGCGATTGTGTAAAATGCAATTCAAAATCTATTCTACCCACTGCTGCTTCTAAGTCCTTCTAATTAGGATTACTCTCGTTCGAGATATGTAATTGTTACAGAACATTATCATCATTTAGTGACCAAGTGCAGTACAAGCTTTTATTGTTGTGACTCGCTGTACGGAGAACATTAGCGAGGAGTCATTTCTCACCGTAAATGCATGAATAGATGAGGGTGTTTCAAAGTTTAAAAGCTTTGCCGCGGTGACGCGCTGAGCTCACTGTGATGTGTTTGGGTTTAAACGTAGCCCCAGTAGCCGTACAGTGAAAGATTAAACTCGCCTCACATGTAACAGCTTCTCCCAGATGTCGGAATGAAAGCCTGCTGATGCATGCTGGGGAATCCATTCTCGGTTTCTGACCCATGTTAGACGCAGTGGTGCTCCAGCACCGAGGGATCAAGTCTCTCCCGAGGCCAGCACTTCGGTCTGGGCCAATAAAACCTACCGAGCATGTCCTTCTGGGGTAGGGGGAAATTATAGAGCGACCAGAGGAAACACCCAGAGAAAAGCAGCATATTCCATCGGACACGGGAAAAACCAGGCCTGACATTTCAGGACTTTCATGACCCACGAGTGCCAACTAGCCGAACAGAGCAGATATAGCACAGATATAGCAGTGACGGTACAGTACAACCATAACATTTACCATGTGGGGTTTAAAATGACTGGCAAGTCAAGATGGCGTGCACTCTCACCCCAACACCGGCTTTATGTTTCAAAAGAAAGAGTTGAAATGTCATGTGCATGAGGCATGAAGCATATGTCGTGTACAGCTGGTGGTACTCCAGGGGGTTTGTCTCTGCCTTATGCACAACACGGTATCTGCCCAATACAAATGAGGCAACTGCAGAGAGGAGCAGATTCACCTCGGTGCACAAGACCCCAGCGAGCTAACAAGTCGCAGACATCATGGCTGTCTCGTGCGCCTTCCTTCCTCAACGAACGCCTGCCAGCGCCGGTCGATGTCAGTTGTTCCTGGGATTACGCAGATAGATG
This sequence comes from Macropodus opercularis, assembly GCA_030770545.1. Lineage (NCBI taxonomy): Eukaryota > Metazoa > Chordata > Actinopteri > Anabantiformes > Osphronemidae > Macropodus > Macropodus opercularis. The sequence goes on from CM061092.1 coordinate 9,431,880, forward strand.
TGAGTGACAGGTTGGCACGTGAGCGTGTATGAATGTATATTAGAGAGGGATTATCGCAATTATAAAGCGCTATTAATGCGAAGCTATGCTTAAGACAAGCACGTCGGGGGGGATTTAAAGATTTGCAAATGTTTGTTCTGTCAATTTGAATATTTGCAGGAAAAATATGGATTCATTTAAAGATTGCTTCATGTTTGAAGAGCTTTGTGCGTTGTCTCACTGCCCCTCACGTCCTTTGCATTTTCTCTCGCCTCATCCATATTATAATGTTACAAGACAGATTTCCTCATCTAAGCTAATATAAACATTAGGAAAACATTTTTGGCAGCGTTACCCTTTGACTGAATGCCATTTCAACCCTGCTGAATCAGAAGGGTGGGACTTGGCAGTTTGGCAAAAAGAGAAATTCCCCTGTGAGTGTTTTCTTTCTAGCTCGGCAGCATCGCACGCAGCTGCTCTGCTGGTCAAACACACTCCATTACACACACGCAACCTTAATTATGTACATCGGCACTCGTTTGTCAGTCGCGGCATTTGGTAATTTGTTGATGCATCTGAAAACCTTGCATTCTCGTTGCCAGGAACTCCAATAGGATCATCGTTGTGGAATAGTGGTGAAGATCCAAACTTCACTCCAGCTTAATAACAAAGTTGATGGTTGTTTAATTCATTTTATTTTGGGTTAAAGGACTGTTCAGGCTCTGAAGCTTCTAACTGCTATTCTTGGCACTAAACAAACACCAAATGCAAAACGAGCAAAGAGCCTTTAATAGATTACAATATGCAGGGAAGGCAACAGAGGATATATGTTCAGATGTGGGACGCTGTGGAGCTTAGTTCACTGCCAGTGTCCTCCCAGATGTTACAGTTTTTCATCCTACGCTCCTCCTACCTTATGTCCTAGGTTCGCACAATCGAAGCAACAGAATCAGTGTATTTGCTAATTAGCACTTGTGTTTATACTTCATGTTTTCTGTCTTTTTTTGATGCCTGGGGTGCAGTTCTGCTGCAAAACCGCTTTGGATCTCGTGCTGTTTTTGTTTTGTTTCCCATAAATCACCAGAAAAGCTTGGCTGCCATTTATAAAGTCACATATAGGTGCTTTGTATTGTGAGTCACACTGACAGAAGCACAGATACGGGCTTAGCTCTAGTAAACAGCCCATCTATAAACATTAGGCAAAAAAATATGATTCTATGAGACACGGACGTGTTTCTGGAAACCACAAACCTGGTGCCTGTGAATAAGAATGAAATGGCATTTTAATTTCAGTCTGAGGGAACCTGCAGAGAACTGGTAGCAACACGTATATGTCTGTGCTAAGGCTGCGCTAATGTCCTCACACAATGTGACGACAGACACGACTGACTGCCTGTGGCCGAGGGCGCTGACAGTCAACCCAACTTAGCACCGGTCGGTCTCTCGGTAACGTTTTGTGTAAAATCATTTCCTGGAAGGTTGAGCTGCATACAAACGTTGGGATCAGATGTGCAGTGCAGTCTGGGAGTAAACTAATTTAATCCGCTCTCAGCGTCACTGTTGCATGGACTGAGCTCTCGTGACGTGAGGCCCATGCAGTACGTTGGCGTTACACACGCTCTTGCATCATCAGCTGTATTTACAGTAGTAACTCATGGGAAACCCAACAAAACTGACTGATGAAAGCGAAACCTGGGAGGAACCAACAGTTTGGATCAATAATGCACAGCACAAACTGAAACGTATTCAGCCTGAACCGCAGAAAGACTTTGCAATCAAACATCGCTTAGGTGTAAAGTTAGGTTCAAGAGGCTCAAAAGCTACATGAAAGTGAAACATGACTTCTCTGTTGGAGCTCAGCTAATCCAGCTCTTTGTATGTGTAGAGTGGCTTCAGGATGATTACGTGCACAGGACACACCACAGAAAACCGAACACGGTCCATGTGTGTAAGCTTGTGCACGAACGCACTTTTGTAATGAGCCTCTCAAAATATTTTCTATCCATGTGCTTCGTTATAGGTTGTTGGGTCCAGATTCCATCCATTGATGACGGACAACTGAAAGCGTCCAACCGGCCTGAAAAGCCATATCAGTAAAAAATGATACCGCTGGTAGATATCAGCTGGCAGACGGTTTTATATGTATGTGCAGTGAGAAGCCTGTTGCAGGTAACAAGGCACTGCAATAGCGCACAATCACTCTGGTTATGCCAATAAAACGCAGGACAATAGACTCACAGGGTAAAAACATCCTTTCAACTGCAGGCATGCGAGGCAGCACGGAGGCTGTGTAGACATTCATTAAAACAGAAACAACGAGACACGGACCTGGAGAGAAATGCTGTCTGTCGATTCTGCCACAAACAGGTCGTAGAAGCCTGACAATGCATAGGACCAACATAGGCTTTGGTGTATATGTAAATATGAATTATCACCCAGCAGCTTACTGCAATAAAAGGAGAGCGCTAACAAGCGGGACGACAGGAAAGCAAACCAAAGCGGGAGGTGAACAGAGTGGACGATATAACAAGCTCTTGCAAGTTCCACATGGTTGGCCTTGGGACTTTTCAGCTCCAGTACAGCTGCCTCGGACCCAGTCAATGCATTGCAGTGATGCCTGTCATGAGTTCTCTCTGTTGGCCCGCGCGTCTCACTGAGGGAGCTTTGTTGCATGTGCCATGAGGTAGCTTCAGAGCTCTGAGCTCCAGGCTCTGTACATTCCTCCCCGGTTCTGAAGGCCTGACAGTCCTATTAGGACTGAATGAGGAGGAATTTGCCTTACCTTGGCAAAAGATCTCTCATAGCCCTTGACAGCTATGGCAGCCCATCATGGCAGCTCGCTGATGAGAACGCCGCAGCCCTCTCTTCCCGCCTGTGCCGCCGCCGCTGTCATCAACAGCCCTCTGCTCCTCCTCTTCATCCCTTCATTTGGAGCACTTGAAATGCCACATTCCTCTTTTCTCTTTTGACTCTAAGAACAACAAAATGGAAATATAAAATACATGTATCGGCTGCTGAGAGAGGAGCGAGAGAGCAGGAGCTACTGGGGCCGACCGCAAAGAGAGCTGAGTGACAAGAAGTTGTTGAAAAGCGCACAAGGCAATTTAGAAATTTATATTCAATCTGCCCCCCTGGTGGAAACCCGAGCTACACTCCTGGCGTTCCATTTTTTCCTGGCTGACACACCATGTAAAATTGATCAATACAAACTTGTCACCTCCAGCTGACAGGATGGGAGCGATGGAACGGCAGGTAACTCCATGCACAACAATCAGTGAACCCTGCAGTGGCACTCGCTGTTGACTAGTTTTATTTTCGGGTGTTGCACCATGTTTCATTTGGACGGCTTTGTAAAAGATTGCTCACCAGTGAGCTACAATACTGGAAACACAAGGTGACTTAATATTATGCTGGACAGGGGTCGGCACCCGAAAACACGAACGCTGGCGATGCTTGACAGGTGTTAGAACACACGGTGCAGTTTGCTGCATGGGGCTGAGTAGCCGAAGACCGATCGCACTGAACAACTTAAATTGTGCATTGTTTGTTTTGAGTGTTGATGAAGTTAACAAACCATGAAGTAGTTAGGGAATCGAACACACCTCCGTGGCACAGCCGCAGTTTGCCAGCAGTGACATCGATGTACAGTCGAATCTGAAAGTCGCAATTTCATGCTCGCGGCTTCCAACTGCAGAAGCAAAAGTGCAGACATTCGATTAATCACCAGAAAGTCAAACACAAAACGGAGCTTGCCAAGTATGAATGGGTCGTGGCCATCTGGCGGTGACAAGCGAGCGCCCCCTTCCCCTCCTGAGCCCGTCGGCTGGGACCAGCGAAGACAGGAATCAGTCAGATGAAACTGATGTGGACATCAGGTGCAGGATCCACTTACAGCTCGTCTCGCCTGAGCTCCCTTTGACTGCTGGTGCACTCCGATACGCTGCCATGGCTCTGCAAGACAGTTCTATTTCTCCAGCCTCCTAAAGGTGTTCAGCAGTGACTAAACACTCCCAAATGACCTTATCAATTGTTGTATTATTTCAGCTGCGAAGGAGGCGGTGGTAGACAGAGTGGCAGAAACACATTTCCAGCTCAGAGCAGCTGGTAAGAAATCCATAGCTCTCAGCCGCTCAGTGATTATGCAAAAACATTCAGACCCATTCCTGACTCAAAAGCGAAGAAACAAGAGGCTTTTGATCATGCTGCTCAGGTCCACCTTTACTCCAAGGTCACCCTTTCCATACGTGCTCTTGTTTTGTTCTTTTATTATTCAAGGATGGCAAGCAGCTCCCATTGTGAATGAATCAGCACAGTGTAAGGTTCCTGTGCTGACAGAAACCTCCAGAATCGACCAGCAGAGGTTAAGTAGTGGAAGCAGGAAAGTGTTTCAGTATTGCAACAAAACTAACACTGTTGCAGCTTATTATGAATTGGAAATGTTGGTAATTGACTTAATGCTCAAAGTAAAAAAAAACAAAAAACTGAAATCATGGTTTTTAAATCAGCCGCTCACCAGCCTGAAACCCAAGCCCTGAGTCTGGCATGGTTTGCAGTGGGTCTAAAGGCAGATGACCTGCAAAGACTGCAGATTGGTACGAGAGCATTTTTGATTTAGGACTTTAGCTGCAAACTAAAGAAGCTAAGTCCGTGAACCTGAAACTCCAGATGCACAACGTACGTGTGTGTTCAAGCTTACGCTCACTTCTGACAGGTGAAGTCATGTTTGTATCCAGCCTACAGTATATCACAAATACAGTTTGTGTGGCATCGTAACCTCATCATTGATTCTTGACTTACTCAGAAAGAAAAGAAAAACTTATTTTTTACAATTCCACAGCAGATCTTACTCCACATGGTCAGGTAAGCAACAAAATGCCACAGGGGGGCAAACTTCATCTTTCTGCTTTTATAACCGCAGACATACACAAACTCCAGCAACGTAGGAATTATCAATAAATCCTAGGAAATATGAAGAAATATAATAGTGTTTATTTACAGAAGTAGAGAGGAACCTGTCTGCAGACAAAGATCAGACGTTGAGTTCAAACGCTGTTAAATAAGAGAAGCGGACGCATCTGGTATGTCAAGCAGATTCTGTGACATGCAGCTGTTCCAGAACTTCAGTGCTGTATTGGCTCGTGAATTCAAAACTACAGAGGCACTAGAAAATGCAACCCTAACCCCCACACCATGCTGTTACTGCACCAATGCATGACGTGCTCTAACGTTACACCGAACCCCGCTATGAATATCTGCCAGTCTGAAACAACTGTTAATGAGGTTTAAGCTTCATGATGTGTGGATTGTTTTCCTCACACATCATGAATATACACGCTGGCACTAGACAGTTTAAATCTGCAAGTCAAATGACCAACACTGAAATTAAGTAGAAATAATTCAGTGAAACAAAAACTGAATTAAAACTGGGTAAATAACTAGTGGAATTAACAATAATGGAATTTAAGATTCTAACGGAAACCAAAAATAAAATCCAAATAAATAATTTGGGATTTGCAGGAGCACAGTGCAGCTCCTGTGCTTGTGCTTCTTTACCTAAATGTCATGTTAAATAGAACCCAAATGCCAAAGCAAGCAGACCGGAGGAAGCAGTGACAAACAATCGAAAGCCTGCAGCAGTAACAAAAACTTCACAACACGACTTCTGTTATCACACAAAAAAAAACGTGTGACCTTAGACATGGATTGTGACACCTACAGTAAATCCAGAATACAGCATATCTATGTCTAATCTCAATCATATTTAATCATAACTACGTTTCATCCTGAATGCACCGTGAGGCCTTTAATGTACGAAACAAATGTTGAACACCAAGGTTCCCCTGCAGAGTAAATGAAGCATAATTGTCCCTATGCTACTTCTACGTTGCTGTGTTCACCTTGTGTAATCACATAAGTGGAGGCACGGTCATTATATGCACTAAAATGAAATCGTGAGGTAACAATCAGTTTCGGCAACGAACGGGGCTTTTTACTTTATGTCCTCGAGTGCTTTCATCTTCCTGGGGTTACGCACCTTTTATCAGAGGACAACTGTCATAGCTGGCGAACTTAACCTCCAACCATTTCACCAATGACTGACACGGAAAAGCCACTTGCTGCCGGGTGAAATCGACACCTGTGCCCCGTCTCGTTGGCAGACGGCATTTAAGATAAATTAATGAGACATCCACCCTCGTTGCTTTCATCTGCCGTAATTGACGCTCACTTCAAATAGTGGAAGGTGAAGGGATAGCCCACCGCTGCTAAAAGTCTCGATCAAATAGTAATGAAGTGGCGCCTGGGAAGATTCGGCTTGTGTATTATTAATGATGACATTGGTGGAGTCAAACTGAGCGAAGGACACTGTGTGGACAAGACAGTTTGCAAGCCTCAAGCTAAATTACTGCTGTTATTCCCTTGGTCTGAGTTTTTAATATTTTATGATAACAACTAAATATAAGCATTAAACTTAATCCGATGCAGTAATGAGCTTGTGGTGGTAAATATAAACCCTGCATTCTCTTCACACAGCATGTATTGAGGGGAACAGGTGGCAGTGGGAGAATCTGGAGGGATTTTGTTGGTGCGTTTTCTGGTACATGAAGTTCTGTAGAATGAATATCACAAATAATACATAGAACTGATTATGAAGACAACAAGCATCTCAGTGACTAATGGGTAGCATCAAATATCCCAGATTATGAGAATATATCAAAGACTTATCGTGTCACACATCGCGTCTCCGTAATGTTTGTTCATACATTTAGCTTCTCCATGCGCAGCTGCTTGTTGTGTCGACCATTTTATCGAAAAGGCGAAGACGAAGGTTGTGTTGCACCTCACTTCTCCCAAACATAACCAGACTTTGCAAACAAGCTTTGGGAAAAAAGCAACAGCAAGAAACCTCCTCTGAAGAATTTTAATCATTCTGAGACATATTTAACATTGAGCAGTAAAAACTCCAATAATTACTGTATTATTTTTATGCAGCATTTCAATAATTGGTGAAAACCTTTGAATTAATATCTTATCTACGTTGGCCCTGTGATCGACCGACGACTCGTTCTCATCCACTTAGCCACTGACAGCTGAGACTCGCTCCGGGACTTTTGCAACCCTTAAGAAGAAAAACTGATTGATGGACTGTTTTGACGTGACAGAAACTTGCACCTCAGCTGTTTCATGCTCACACGTTGAAACAAGATATTGCAGCTTACAGTTTATTAAGGTGAGGATGTAAACAGACTCTTGCAGTACGAGGTTGGAGAAGTTGTCACTGCGAGATTTTTTCCAGATTAAACCCAAAGACTAATGTAATTACATTCAATCACCAATTACACATATATTGAGTTATGTCTGTTTTAAAGCAATTCGATTACCTACCCAATCTACCAAGATGAACGAGAAATCAATTGCATTGTATTGCTGAGAAGCATACGAAGGAGGCATTTGAAATTCCTCTCAGACCTGGCAGGACAAAACCATTTTAGGTTTATCTCTGTGTCAAAAAATTCTCAGAATCTTAAGTTAGCCAATTTCCCAGACTTGTGGGGATTTGCAAAGAGCTCCAATGTCCAATTCAATTTGAAAATCCAGTAAGCGCCCCACCACACTGTGGCAGCATGTTTGTCAGGGAGGGTGTATGAGCCAGTACGTCTGAGCCCACAGGCACAATATGTGCTTCTGTCCGGAGGGAAGCCGAGCTGACAGATGTTGACTTTCTGCTATTGCTATGCTATTGCCCAAAATGTGAACGTTCGCACTCTCAGGTGTAAACTTACCAGGAAATATATATGCTGTTCAAATTGTCCACATTTAGCCTATGAAGCAGCTGCTATATAAATAAAACACTATACATGGCACAGCTGTCGTCTGAGTCGTTACTAACCGAGTGTCATTTGTTGTAAGAGTCTTGTGTGGAACCACGGTGAAGCGCAGTTGTATTTTTCACCCTGGATCAGGCCAATCACTGCGCGCTTGAAACGAGCGGCTGCGAGGCCAGGGACACCTGCAGGAAGGAACAGAGAGGGGGAGACAGAGGGCAGGAAGCCGAGGACACGTCAGTGCGCTGTGATGCCAAGAGCAGCCGAACGAAGCCATAGTTAAGTCACGTGAACCAAAGGCTCATCAAGTGAAAACGTTTCGGTTCTGCAAAAAATGAGCTTAGCTTATGTTAAGCAGATCGATACGGTGTAAGTGAAGTGTTGATATGATGGAGGTGGACATTTTGGACCAACTAGAGGCTTTTAAGGAGAAGCTTAGTCCAGTAGTCCAGCCTAGAAATACTGTAAAAAATGCAGCTGAGTTCTGGTTTAAATGTCTCTCCTACGTCTACTGTCCCTCCATCACCCAGGAGCCTGCAGTAGAAGCTACCCCCTCGGTCTTGTATGTATTTATTGGAACAGGCATGCTCTGCCTCCACTAACTGTAATAGTGTTTGTGCTCCTATTCATGGTGTCCTATTCATCCCTGTGGTCTGCCACAATTCAGTTGACTTTCATTCATCAAAGCACCGTCCGCACAAGCGGCACAAGCTGAGCAATAAGTCCTTATTGTGACCCAAATATTACAGCCCCAGGTACCCTTTCAAATATTTGATTAGACTCAAACTGACTGGCAATGTCTCGTACGAGATCCTTCTGGAAAAGGATTTTATAAAACAGGTTATTTTATGTTTATTCAGTGATGTGCATGCTTGATATCAACAAAAACCTGAGCATATAAATGCAGAATGTCGAATCGATTTCCATCCGCTGGTGGATAACGATGAGGATGAAAACATCATTAATATGAAGAGATGGGAGTGTTTAGGACGAAACAATTTGTCATCTCCTTTGACCTCTATCCTTAATCAATGTTTTCAATTTGTGCGTCGATAAATGCGAACATGCTTAATGCAAGGACTCAACAAAATCCTACAGGAGTCACATTAAAAATGCAAGGCATGGTAGATTTCCAAAGAGCGCTGACTGGATGTTGTCCAAACATAATGCTGTATCGCTGCAGCAATTAGAGAGATCACTGAAAGGCTTGTGACCGGGAGGAAATGAACTGCACTTATCAGGACGTAAGTGAGTGGGGTGGGGTTCAAGGAGACTTCGGGAATGTGTTTGGCAGCCCTGGCGGCGTGGTGCCAGTCAGAGGCAGCTTTTCAGCCCGTTCATTCGCGGCGCGTCCGTTTTTGTACCACGTATAACAGCACATCCTCCACGGGCTGTCACAGAAGAAGACTTCCTGATAACGTCCCAATTGTCAGTTCTGGAGGCTCGTTTACTCAGGTCGTGCGATATATATCTGTTTTCTGAGTCGAGGGATGATGAATATCTTTGAGTTCTGCTGCCGCTATGCAGATCCTATTCCCAGCACCGTTACCTGACTTACATCATAAATGATGAGAGCTATGTTTTGATTAGTTGCCTCCGTCGATAAACATTCAGGATTTAATTCAGAGAGAAGCATGCGGTGACTGGTGTGAGACAGTGGCCATGGCTGTTATGATCTGCTGATCAAATCTTGTCCGGGCATTTTTAATCATGACAACACCTATTACAGACCTGAGGGCATCTCCTACCGCTCCTCTCCAGCTAAATGAACGTGCTACATTGTGATGTAAATTACCATTTGGGCTTCAGGTTTTCAACAGAGTGATTGAGAGTTCAGACAGACTGAATTATGTGCCAGACCCTTGTAATGGTACTGTGGCTCATAATTTCACAGATCAATGGGCATTGTCTATGGCGGTAAAAGAAAAGAAAAAAGTGTAAAGATTGTACTGGGGCCAAACTCAATATTCTACTCCCATTGATAAGCAAGGACGTGGCCTGTTGAATCTCAAGCATCACCTTTGAAATACAAAATATCTATGCGCTGTGATATTCCGTCTGAATGCGTCTCCTGCGTCGCCTCATCGGTGACACACGCGTATGCAGCTTAGCAAGGCTGACTCAGTTCAGACTTTCAAACGTAGCTAAAGCTCATTAATTACCCTGACGTATCTAATTAGTTTGACCCGTTTTCCTTTGACCCCCTCCGCTTGACGTGTCTAACAGATGTCTAACGACCTCACAGTGGAAAAAAGCCTTCAGAACATTCCTCCTCTGCACAGCTAAGCTAAGCAGGGTGTGGCTCATACTGAAGCACTTACGGTACAATGTCCAACCTTTGTGAATCGAGGTAACAACAGTATGAGACTCAAAAGTATCCTGGTCTCATCTAGTCACAATAAATGGAAACGTTACAGAACATCGTTCAGAAATAAACGGAGCTTCTCTGGGTGAATAGGTAAAAGGAGGAGAGCTTACTTTGTGACATATAATAATAATAAAAAAAACATCTACCACAATAAATCTAAACTGTCCTATGTGATAACATTTACTTTCCTTAATCCCTACAAGTTGCAAGAAAGAAACTTAAGAAATCTCTTCTGCAGGACAACCAGCCAGTCAGTGCAACAAGGGAAGTGATTGATTATGTTGCAAACCTTCAAATCATAATGTCAGAACTCAAAGGGACGAGTATAAGTCACCTACAACGTGTGAGTCAGCGTAGCTCTCCCTTTGTTCCCAGACACCCGGGAAGCGTTTAAAGGGTGAAATCCAACCACAGGTAATGGAAGCCTGACTATATAATTATACTCTTGTCTCTTGCAGAGGTTCATTCATCCCTCGCTTAGCTTCAGGCCGTTTCCGGTCCAACACGGCTGGATAGTGCGAGTGCAATCTGCAGCTGGTGGGTTCATCCCTCCACATTTGTCCGGGAGACATGAACGGGTTAAGCTATTATGATCTGCACGGGGCAGATAAATAGAGTCCTGCCGGGCAGAGAAAAAAGGAAAACACCCGTTTTTTCTTGGAGATATGTTTACAGGGCCTTCAGGGCAAGCACGCATAATCAGGGTGTAATTTAATTAATATGTTGCCTCGACATATCCGAGCAAATATGACTTTTATTCCTGCTACAGCATGTGCCATAATAAACGATGCCGCTCAGCCAGCTGGAATCTGGAGCGACGTAAGTAAGATGAGGTGACCACGTTTATTGATTTGATTTGGCGCTGAAAATGGAGATTTATACACACACTGAGGCTAATGCGGGGCTTTAAAAGAACATTCATCCCCGCTGACGTGTGAATGCGAGGCCGCTTTATGGACACGTTACGAGCAGGCTGCCTGAGCGTTTTTAAAGCCGCATCCGTCAGTCAGTCAGACAAAACCGGTCGACAAGTACTTCTGCACCAAGCATGGCCACGCCAGCCGTCATCTGAAGTTCACACACATTATCCAATAATAAACGGGCTCTGACCATTTGATGTATAATCGCCCTGTGAATACTGTGTTGAATACTATAAGCCTTTCTGTTATCGGTCTTTTACATTCTCCCAGCCCCTGAAACCGTCCTTGTTAGCTAGAAATCCCAAAGATGTCAGTGCAGAGAGAGGAGACACATCAAAGTGCCAAGTCTTGTGGTGGATGTCGGCAAGACCCCGTTGGCTTGAAATCCCAACCCTGTGTTCACGCCCACGCTGCCTCGAAAAGCCGCTACAGTAATTGCAGAGGGGGCCATTGTTTTTCTGAGCAGAAATAATTGTGTTTACAAATGATGGGTGGAAATTTGAATCTGGAGAAAGATGTAGGGTCAGTTTGGAAATGACTGATTCTTTATATATGTAGTGCAGAGTTTAGAAAATGTCTCTATAAACAGCCTCATGCAATATTCAATGATCTTTCTGTGCCTCTACTGTAGCTATTAACACAAACATCTTTTTTTTTTATCATCATGTGAACAGAATCTGTTTCAGGTCACATTTCTCAAACATCTCTGCAACAAATGAGCAAAAAAAGAAGAAGAAATTAGGCCGAAATCAAACCCAGCGATGTGACATAATCTGACATATGGTCTAAATTACAAACACTAAATGGCTGAGTGTGAAAACAAACATTAAAACCTAGAAACCTGCTTTACACACAGTGTGCAGTTAAACTATAGCGTTTGAATCTTATGAGAACTATGAAACAAAGCAATAACATCCTCTTCATCACAACGGGAATTTACAGAGTGGGTGGGCGGGCTGCCCATAACTCTGGATGTAAGCTGGCTTTCCATGGCACAAAATGAAGCATCCACACAATAGAGCTTGGCTTGTAGATGTTCAGATGTGTCTTTCCCAGCCAAACAGAGCACAACAGACCTTTGTGTTGCTTTTGTCATGACAAACAGCCGAGGAGATGAGGAGATACGCTCATCCTTTAAAATTTAAGGAGTTAGGCCCTGCCAGGTCTTTAGAAAAGCTTGCTCTTTGTTGACCCCCCCCCCCCTCCCACAATTTAATCCAGTTCTCCAGACAAGCAAGACAGATGAATGTTGTCATATTCTGAGAGCGAGAGAGTTGACGGGTCTGAAATCTCGATCTGATCCATTTGGTGATCAGAAAATAGAAAAGAAAATTCAATTTTGAGTGAATCTAAGTGTGGGGTACGTGATACAAGTCTCTAGAGCAGCATCTGGAGCAGGAACTTCTGGAAGACGATTAGTTTTGTGAGCTGTCAGGGCAGTTTATAATGTTATTTATTGCACAAGACTGTCCTCCTGTAAAGTTCATACATTATTTGAGATTTTAGCCACTTTTTTTGACTTAGAACAAGGAGGCCTTGTTAAAGGCTACCTACCGATATCTAAGCGACGGGCTTTGCTGTGGGGTATGTAAATGTGCTTTTAACAGCACTTTAACACTGCATACATTTAAATAGTCCTCGGAGGAAGAGCGTGAGTGTGTGCAGAGAGACGAGAGATTATTTCAAGAACGATTATGGATTCATCCATTTGTAATTCAAATCTGAGTCAAGCAACAATTAAGCTGAGTGTCATAAGGGGAAAGGTAACGTCAGAAAAAGCATCTTACATCATGCCATTATTCAAAATACAGCATAAAAGCACCCAAACTATTTCATATGCACTTTATTTTTAGCACACAGGCTGCTCACTACTCAGTCATCTTCCGTTTGTGCTTAATAGATCTGATCTGCAGGGTCAAACGAAGGGTGGCAACGCTCACAGTGTGCGGCGAGGTCGCGTCGACGCCGTGGGTCACCTGCGCGTTTGATGAAACGATGCAATGTGTGATCACAACGCGGAGGCCGATGAAAACGGAGCCGCAGGGAGCGAACGCTGCCATTCGTTCAAACAATCCACTGTCACATCCACGTCAATTTTGCAAGTGTTTGCTCAGATTTGCAGCAAGTTGTTTGACAATTTCAGCCAAATTTGATCAACATGAAGCCAAACGCGCAGGACGCGGTTACTGCATGTTATCTGTTGCCTCGTAACACATCCATAAAACATATACTTCACAGATCGAAAGCCAAGCTCTCAGGGGTAGAAACACAGCTACACTGCCAAGAACTAACCTAGTTCTGCTGCTCTGCAGTCCAATTGCGGAAGTACCTAAAGTAGCTGAACTGGCTCTTTGTTAGACTGTAGTGAGTAATATTCAAGCCTCGGCTCTTCACTCTCCTCGTTTGTTCACTGCTACAGTACATTCTAGAAGCAAAAGGAGGAGGGTGGATGTAACGTTTCAGTCTTCTCGACAGGTCGCCACATCTACAAGAGGCTATGTCGGATCTACTGACTGTTAGTTCCCAGACATTTCACATTGATGAGGCCTCTGGGGTGAGCGCTGACATATATTCAATACTGACACAGACAATCCTCTCACATAGTTTCCTCTCACTGTAACAATGTCAATTATTGCTTTTGCAGACGCTGAGGCAACGTGGTTGTGCGATTTCAACTTAAATTCACTTTTGCGTGGTTATAATTTCTCAGTGTTTAATGTGAAGCTGTCAGACGAGGGATAATTCTACCACAGCTGGTTATTGAGGTCACGCTGGAGGTTGAAATGCTCGGCCCCTCATGCGGTTGCCAGTTTGGTCATTTCAAGTAAAGCTGTGACAGAATAAAGTAATGCCACACAGCGTAACTTACTGACTTTTTGTCTGTGCAGACGTGTTGACAAAGAGTCCAGTTCACATGCTCCGTTTAATTGGGAAAAAGTAGCGGTGTGTAAAAACAAAAGCCCTTTAATGGAAAGAATTTTCCAAACCACTGGGCCCTGCTGCACATTGACCAGAGGAGGAGGAAGAGAGTTGATTGATTATTTCATTTAAACTGGTTGCCACCCCCCACCCCCACCCCCTCTTTCAGTCACATTCTCTTACATGTCAGCATGGCTTCCATTAATACTGTAAAACAGACTGACACCTTTTATCCCTCTTCATATCTCCGGCAAACAATTTCCATCTCGCCAGCTTTGTTCTCCCTAACAGGCAATGGATTCGCGCTAAACTCCTCGAGCTTCTCCGTCTCCATTCTGGTGTGAAGAGTCCATCCATTAGCCTCGCACCTCATTGCACCCAGCACCTGACCCAGAAAGCAGGAGGGGAAGGCAGTAAGGGTCTCACCACGTCCACCGCCGTTCATTCAATCAGCGCACGGGGCTGTGGCGCGCTGGCACCGGTTATTGGCTTTTAGGCAATGTGCCTGCTCTGCTTTGTGTTATTGATGAGATTTAAATTATACCCAGGGACGATGTTTTATGCTTTAGTGCGTCAGAAGTTAGTTGGCTGTGAGCAATGCCAAACTACTTTACGTGGGCCACACATCACATTACACAAACAAAAGTTTGAGCGCTGAACTAGGCTAAGTAAGCTCTGATACCCTGCGCAGGTAGAAGCAGTCCAGTAACGAGCGCTTGCTCAATCTCTCATCTACAGCGTTCAGCACATTTCGAAAGCTTACATTCGCTTTAGCAGTCAGGGGAGAGCTATGCTGATATGAAAACACTCACACTGCAAATACGTGAAACCGAACCCAGGCCCAGCAAATTCATCATTTGCTCTGTAGAAGGTTTTCAGTCACGCGTGTGAATATAAAGCTGCAAATGGGTTCTTCAAAAACACTCGTGTTACTCGTTCTAGGACGAGCGACACAGCTCTGGTCATGTTACCTCCCAGCTGCAGGCCGAGGCCAAAGAAAAGCTGTTTGTCACTTAAAGAAGGGGGAGGAACAAGAAGCCATCACTGCAAAGTGCACTGTTCCTGTTCACTTATGAAGCCAGTTCGGTTGAGTGCCGCCTTCGAGCAGCGGTTGCTGGCGAAGCTCAGACAAAGTATTTAGGTAGATGTGTGGTTCAGCTCTACTCTTAGAAAACACACAGATTTGTTTCATAGCTCGTATGTTTTCACATTTCCTGATGGAAATACTGTTTTGTAAAACACGTGTGTATTGCTATTGTGGTGTTATTGATGGCTCAGCTAATGACGACTGACCTACAGAGAGCAGAGAGGTGAAGCTTCCATTCAGAGCCTGGTTTATAGATGTGAAGTGCAGCATCGGAGCCATTAACGAACACATGTGAAAACAGTAAATATCAAGGGAGGAGCAACTGAACTGATGGAAGGATTCTTGAAACTTCATAGACCTGCAATATACAAATGATCAAAACAGTCTGATCGATCTATGAAGATTCACCTCAGTCCATCCATTTCCTCTGAGGCCTTTGCCCGTTGCTCAGACTTCTTGATGCAATCATTCACAGGGCAGGGGAGATATCGCCGGTAGGATGAATTGACTTGTTTAGGAAACTCATTACAGTACTTCAGTTCTGTGCTCAAGATGGAGACTTCACGTTGTCCAGCGCACGGTGGCCTTGACATGTTATTCTCCAGAGGTTAACAGCTCTCACGGAGGGCCATATTGGATGCCAGTGTAACAGCAGTGCAATCCGGATTGGTATTTAAAAGATAATGCTGAGGCAAAAACCAATTAGCTTTGTGCTCCGTGGCTGTCCAGTACTCACAGCTGTTGTCAGCGCAATTACAGGGTCACTGCTGAGACCAGGTGCAGGCCTGTGTCTTGACTTTGGTTAATTCTGTTGCAAAGCTAATTATAAAGACGATCATTGTTGAGGATTATGGATGCGCCCCCCCCCCCCTTTGAATGTGTTCCTCAATGGTTTGGAAATCTTTACCAAAACCAGAATTTCACAGGAAAAAATGCAATTTCTCATGATCTTTAAATGATTGTTTTATCTATAAACGTCGTCCTAGAGAGCCAGACAAGACAGGATGAGAGACAGCACTTACGGAAGACCAACTGCATCCGTTCAGGTTTGACGGCGCGCAGACGCGTTTCCACGAGCAGCCGCTGGCGTTTAGGGCTGACAGGCTCTGCGATAGAAAGAGACGGCCTTCGAGCTGAAATCTGTGAAAACAGCTCCCGAACCTGACAGACAGAGCTCGAGGTGAACTCCACCGGGTGCGACAGTGTGCCGGACAGTCCATCATTAACCATTTGACAGCTTAATTAAAGGAATCAGAATAGGATCGCTGGAACGCAGCTTGACATTTTAACTGCTCTTAAACGTCCCTTCTTTAATGGCGTGATTATAAGAAGAGCGGCGGCCATTACGAAGGATAAAATGGTAGCTCAGTGACTTCTCCGTCTTTACCTCCTGCTCACGTTGTTCATATATATATATATTTTTTGCATCTTTCCATTTACTACCCTGTCAGACGTACACACAGCCACGTGTGCCAGCACAGCAGCAGGTACGTCCATAATGTTTTCACCTGTCATGCGCGATCCTGTAGCATACAGCTACAGAGCACAATGGCCACAGGAGTTTGGAGTCAGCTCTGACAAATGGCCAAGGCTGGCAGTGGATCAGCAAACTCAGGGGCTGTCTGAGTTATCACTCCAGCAGCAGACACCATTACAGCCGCTGGGTGCGTCTGCAGGCGGCTGTGCTCGCTCACGCTCCATCCTCCCTCTGTCAGCCTGCTCCACTTCCTCTTATCACTTGTAATTTTTAACCAAAGTCAAATATATGTTATCGGCATCACTCTTAAGAATTAACAAAACTGCCACTAGACAAACTTAAAAAAAATAAAATACAATAAAAACTGTAATCAGGGTGAATGACAGAAAAGGATTTTTTTTATGCCATTTAATTCAGCTCCACACGTTTAAAGTTCAGGCTCAGCACATTTTTCAGTGATTACATTTTATGGCTTTCTGCTGTAATTCATTATATTTTAGGGTCATAACATTTAGGCTTGGCTGCTGTGGGCCCTCTTTGTATTCACGGCGAGGGGCGCAGGCTGTTTTCACACTTACTGTTTGGTTTTTATGGTCTGGACATCCTTTCTGCCTTGTCTTTGTGGCTGCTCATCTATTAATCAGTCTTAAGAAGACTAATAATTGCTCAGAGTCAAACCTTCAGCAGCGAAGTGGCCGTTCTGTAACATACGGAGGCATGAATTTCAACATGTGAGACTCTGCACATGATAATTCTCTCCGTCCTCCCAACAGCTAATAAATCTAATGTTTCATCTCTTTGCATCACAATTTAAGTTTGGCAGAGTTTCTAGGAGACAGGTCTTACAATGACAAATGTAAAACAGTCACACAGTCGTTTGGTGCACGTAGCTGTCAATCCCACCTGTTGTAACAAAAAGCACATCGTGTCTCTGCCGTGCAAAGGATGTCTGCACCTGCGTGTATTCACATCCGTTTCCTGTTTGATTTTTTCCGTCGCTTCTGTCTATGTCCTTCTGCGTCGTTCTCAGTTCTGCCGCGCTCTGTTGCTGATGTGAATTTTTCATCACAATACTTGCTTGGCGTTTCTTTTGCACGCAGAGCGAACAGATTCCAGGCCTGTTTTTACGACGGCTATTCAGACAGCGCCAGACGCCGTTGGATTAAAAATGTGAGGTGGTGTAAAACATGTTGTCTGTGGCTGAAAGGCAAGAGTGGGTGAAGGAAACTGGAAAACTTATTGACCTCGTAGGAATATTATACTGGTAATTGGTTTCATAATTCTGATATTTATTCTGATATACAAATATACATTATAGAACCCATACATAGGGATGGAGGCCACTAACAGGCACTGGACTGCGTGTGAACACTAAATGAGCTCCACACAGAAAGGACATAGTCAGGTTAGAATCCTATGACCCTCTCGATGTGAGGCAGCAAACCAATCAGCCCATCAATAAGTCATTACCTCATACATTTTGAGACGTTTTAATCATTTCCATAAATAAACGAGCCCTTTGCTGAGAGGCTCCGCTGCTGTTCCCAGGTCAGAACATGCAGGAATCTTCTAGCTTGGCTAATGCACAGCGATTGCTTCAGGGCACGCAACAAAGCAGAGGACACTATGCATCCGGCACAAATGGAGCTAAAGATTTTAGAGTTTCTGGCAGGAGATGTGAAGGAGTAGGTGAAAGCAAAGGTCACCTGGCGTATTTATACCTTTGAGTTATCAAGGTCAAGGCTCCCGATTCTTTCTTTGTCAAATTTATTTTATTAGATACGGACGGACATGTAATAATCCACACAATTGGCCGAGAGGGGTTCATCTGAAAAATAAACTTCTTTACCTTTTGGTTTATAAATGAAAGAGAAAAGAAATGTACAATTACAAGGATTGTGAGGAAAGAAAAAGAGCACACATCACGCTGCTCCCTCCCTCAGCCGAGCTTCTGTTTTCCGCAGGCCACTCTGCTTCCCTGCAGCGTCCTGGTGCTTCACAGCACTAGAGAAAACATGTTGATGGGGTTGATGAAACCGAGGTTGAAGTGTGTCAGTTGAATACACAACACGGAAGGGCAGGTTATTTGACAGCGCTTGCGTCCTTTTTATTCTTACTCTAGATGTTCGTTGTCGCGTTCAGCCCGTATTGAACACACCCAGAGTCCCAGCTCGTCTCCACAGCCTTCTTACGTGGTTCCCTGGTAGAACTCAGCGGGACTCAACATGAATATGATGCTAAACAGCCAAACCCACAAAGAGGCTTCATGACGCAAACGCTTCACAGATGGTTAATGTTAAACGTTAAAATGTTTGTCAGCATTGGTTAAACTACAAATGTAGATGAATGCATCTATCACATATTATACAAATGGCTTTAAAGGGTTAATCCTGAAGAGCTGAAACCCTAAAAAGTGGGAGATTTGTAAACGTTGCTCACTTATTGAATGCGGTTCATTACATTTGTCAATATGTCATAAAGAGTTGTTCTCTAAGTTCTCTACAGCACAACTGAAACCACCAGGTCGCTGTTTGTTGTGCTGGACACAGGGCAGCAGGAGGAAACGGCTCCGCTGGCTTTGGTTGTGATGAGAGTCAGAACACACAGCGTGCGGCACAGCTGCAGACTGGAGCAAAACAACAATAAACTCACCAGGTCGAAATGAACAAACTTTCGTTTTTAAACGTCAGCTGTTCACACGCATTAAACTCTAAGGCCGCGAGTTAATTGGGTTTTTTTAACTGAGCAAATTGAAACAAGATCAAGACCGATTAGGATCAGTGATGTTAGCACTGTTGTCTCATCTGTATGAAGATGAAAAATGTCAACTGCAATTGAAATGGTTCTCCAGCCTGGTGCCATAGAAGAACCACTGTTCTTCAAAGGTTCTTCTTCAAAAGAAGAATGTGGTTCTTTGAAGACAGTATTTTGTTTTTTTGAAGGGGTAAAATGTCATTTTTATTGTTTGATTTCTAATGAGTGATCTGTCCAGGGTGTACCCTGCCTCTCGCCCAAAGCCAGCTGGGATAGGCTCCAGCACGCCCGCGACCCCTTCGGGGAAAAAGCGGAAGAAGATGGATGGATTTCTAATGAGTGAGACTTCACTCTACTTATTTCTTAAAGTTGGAGGTTTTGGATCGTTTGACAACGCAGTGCATGAACCGCAGGGTCGCTGTGTCCTGGCTACATGCTGAGTCCTCGGATAAGAAACCAGAGCCACGTAGCTGTACAACAACAAGAGGATCAATAAAGTCTGCCGTCATTATTAATATTATCAAACGGACGAAAATGAAATCTGTGCTTCTTTGAAGTTCAATGACAAAATGAAACACAACAATTAATTATGGTGTTTTCACCAGCTGCTAATAACAGCAGTGGGATTCCACCCTGATAATCCCACAATGCAACACTCTCTTTACAGCCTCCCACCGGAGTGAATTAGGACAATAACCCCTAAGAAATTATTAAATGCCTGTTTTGATAATTGCCTCTTAGTAATTTGCAAAACATTCCTGGTCTCAGTTTCTCAAATATGAGGATTAGTTTTTATTTGTTTCAAATGAAAGATGTACTGAATCCTGTGACTTGACTGAGGGCTTGAGTATCTTGTAATTAAATGTTCCATAAGAAATTACAAGCAATGAAATTGTCAGTAGTGATTATACATAAACATTTATGAACAATGAAACTTGTCAGTGTGTCGCGCTGGGTGTGTTTGTGTGCTTGTCGTCACTCTTTGTGCACGGACCTGACGACGCCCTGCGCTCCCGCTCTGCACCGGTTTGATCCCGACAGTCTTCACCCTGACTCGTGTGACTGTAGCATCAGAGCTGACGCGGCTCTGCCTGTCTTCTCGTCTGATCTCCTTTGACCTTGGACTCTGTTGTCTCACTCACGAAGATCACTACGTTGGCAGCGCTCTGGTTTTAATCTCCCCCTGTCTTTAGAAAGGCTTTTAGATTCGCTATCGGCAGCAGACAGCCTCAGACTTTCTCCGAAGTGAATTCATCTTTGCAGAGGACAAGAGAATAATGGCAGGAAAAAAAAACTGTTTCACCCTAAGTTTTGTTGTGTGCGAGGCTACGTAAGGTGGCAAAAGGTGGCAAAAGTGTAATATTTTCACTTACAGTTGGTTGAAGATTGTAAAGATTTTATTTCACAATGTTTACATGACATGTTGAACTCGTCTGCCTCGTTACTATAGTGCGACTACTGTAATGACAGTTAGTGATATTGAAAACTCAATATAAATATAATATAAGGACATGCTTCACGTCATGTTCATATTTCAAATCTTACTGTGGCCACATTTGTTTCCTACTGGAGAAGCTGACACAGACAACAACACAGAGAGACCTCAGGTCCAGCATGTACAGAGCGTCTGCACTGACACGTTTGAGGATAACAATAAACAACTATTTGGACTGAGACTGAAGTGGCTTGAGAGAGAGGTCAGGAAGCCCAACCCCCCCCCCAGTCGAGGCAGAGGCCGCAGACACAACCTGTCTCCTATTTATCAAGTCGCCCTTTCAACTGTCCCTGCACACGTCAGGAACACGTCACGGGTCCACGAGGAAGGACGCGCTAACGACCCTGCGAAGGCGGTAGGACGGGTTACAGGCCGTGTGACTTCCACTGAGTCCGGACAAACAATGTTGCTGTACTATTCCTGACATCACACATGTTTTCCTTAGGTTACCTGAAGGTTAAACCCACTTTTGCTTTTCCCACCAGGTGCTTATTTCACATCACTGTCGACGCTTTTCCTCAGCGTGTGCTGCAGCATGTACAGTAATAAATGCTCCCGATATGATACCATTAACTCTTTAATTACGCCTGCATTGATTGTGGAAGATGTATGTGGCTCACACAGACAGATATTGACGCTGGTTCATGACGGTTTCACTCCTGCATTAGTCTCTTATGGTGGCTTTGTACATTGTAGAATCAATTTTTACAGGAACACCTACGATGGCTTCACCTTGTTGAAAGATTAGGATTTATAATATGAACACGTCAGCAATTTTCTGGACACATAATAAAACATCTTACATTTTCAAACATTTCATCTAAATACATTTAAGCAAAACACAGAAGAAGATATTGATGGATGAGGGTCATCATTTCTTTGTTGCTCCCTCCAACCCCATTTCACTCGGCCCCTTCAGTGTCTATTATAAATCAATCATTCACTGTTTGCATTAAATTAGGATAAATTTGTCTTTATGTTTGGGTGGGTTTCATATTTATGAAACATTACATTTGCCTCAAGGTAAATATTTTCAATTTTTAAGCAAATTCACTGCTTGTGCATTGTCACTGTGGTGTAAAACATGTGCTTATTATGACGTCCTTTAATTTAAAACTCGGTGTGGTGGGCACATCGGTGTTAGATGATGGGGCTGCATTTCTTCAACATAAAGGGTTGATGATGCATCTGTGATAAAACTCTGAAATATAAGACGTGGTCACAGTTTATGTGCCTTCTCCGCTCTCAGTTCTCCCTCTGCTGTGTTTTCAAGTGTCTCTCAACCCTGCGAATTTCCAATCCACTCCGTGCCGTAGCCCATTTTTCATCCTCATTTCACAGCCGCAGCGTCCAACACAGTTTCTGCGCGTCCATTAAGCTTTTAATGCTGAGGAAACAATCCGTTCTCAAAAACAGCAATGTCCCCTTCACTGTGCATAACCTCTGACCCTTCCCTGCTGGACAGCTCTCCTGCTGTGATTGTCGGAGTTGAAAGGCATGGGCTTAAAGGGCTCTTGATAGAGCCAAGAAAAGACAGAACTGACAAGAAGGAGATGCTGGATTTGACATCTTGGTCATGATGAAAGGGAATTACTTCCCTCGCAGTGGGGCAGGATTTGATTTGCAAAAAGTGTTCAGTGCTGAAGTGGATTTTGTTGCATTTGAGCAGGATTGCAGAGGTTTTGTTGATGTTATACAAAGAGGAACAAAAAAGAAAAAGAGGTGCCATCTCAAATCTTCACCAACAGTGCGACAAAGCTGTAAAGCTAATCAGGAATCGGAAAACGTTGTTGTCAACATTAAAAGTAAAACATTCCTTCAGCCTTGTTAGCAGACAGCAACACATCGAAGGGATGCTGTTAGTCAAGAGTTGAAATTGTCATAATGTGAAGCTTTCATTGAAGAATATGAGGCTTTTTTTTATTATGCAGAAAGAGGTGACAAATCCATTTCCTAAAATTCCACCGATAACACAATGTCGCAGTCGTGCGAACACACGGATCCTCAAGTGAAAGCATAATTATGCCAAATAATGTGCAATCATGCCAAGCTCCTCTCTCCCTGTTAAGACCACCCCAAATCAGTTTTGTATGAATGTGTAATTATTTTCGCTGCACAGAGAGAAAAACAATTGGCATCCTGCAATTTGCTTCCTCGTCGGAGGCGGTGTGCTTGTTTCGGCAGCCGGCGTCCACGCCAAACGTTCAGAATACGCTGGCGTTTCTTCTCCCTGCTCAGACATCTGTGGGTCTCCCGTGCTTCAGCTTACACAGACAATTTGGCAAGAATGCAAGGTGGTCTTTTCTGCGTTGCAAGGTTTTGTGTCTGGCTACGCAACATACAGTCAATTTAAATAATTACACTGCTCATTGAGTTCTGGGTTTTTCGTATCGTACCCTTTTTGATGTCAGTCTATAACTGTGTGGGTCAATGTGCGCACACGCGATATACCTATATAATAGCACTGCTCTGAGGACATTAACGCATATTGTCAGACTCAGTTCAGTGCAGTGTTTGATAAAGTGCATCTAGGCTGATTAGATCTAGGCACATGTCAGAGGGAACGTCCACTCGTGGCTTAGTGACACCTCCTGTAAAAACATGAAAAAAGAAGCAATGAACAATATGAATCAAATGTAATCAAATGAAAAGCTGTCAGAAAGTATTCACCTTCTCATCCATCCCATAATAGACAATATAATAAAGCAAGTGATAACAAAATACCCCCCTGGGATGGGTTCTGGCCTGTTTGCAGCATATGAAATGTGCTCAAATGTGACACGGCTTTTCATTCTCACATCGCATTTCAATTTAGGCTTTTCTCCAATGTGACCGTGCTGAGTAATATATTCATCCTGAGGTGATTACAAGGCAAGTGCAGTCATGGTCCAGACACGCACACCATCGTCACCCAGAGCGATGGCCTTCGAAGGCTGTTGTGCAAAGATCGCCTTGACCTGCCTCATACACATTGGCACTCAAGTAAGCGGTACTTTTAAAATGAGCAAGTCGAGGTGTCGCCACTGCTAACCTTGCTTCCTGTTCCTGCTTTTATTTTGCCCACTTACTTCCTGTCGTCTACATAGTCAGAGAAGCTCCAGCTTTACTCGTCATCCTCTCTCAGTTGTTTTTACCTGGGCCTCCCTCTCCTCTTAATACGCTGCTCCTGTAGACCCTCGCCAGATTGATCTCCCTGCGCCAGCTTTTATTAGCGGGTTTATTCTTGGATCATCACGCATTGGACCTCTTTTGTGTTATTGGAGCTGTCTGCTCAGCCTCAGGCCTTGAAAGGTCAGTGACATATATCTTGTCTCTTCTGGTGCTTTTCACTCCTTGGCTTTGATTCTACATGTGTCTCTTTGCCTTTGCTTGGTCTGGGTTTCCATCACCTCTCTACGTTCGGGCTTCTGGTATATGACTCAAATCATATATCATAATTGCTTTGATTTTCAAGGAACACAAATAACTGGAACATAATATACGGAATCTGTGTTATTCACTCACTATTGCAGACCTGGGTTTGAAGCGCAGACCCTTGTGTAAGCAAGAAAAGCTATTTGGTTAAGATTTGAGAAAGACTGTGTTTTTGTTTGTTTGCGAAGTGACTGCTGGGTTTTCCATATTCAACCAGACCCCACGGTTTGTTCTATTCCTTACCCAGTGCTGCGATATAAAAACACTGGCGTCACCAACTTAGTTTTACTGGAGCATGTGCAAAAGACATGAAAATAAAACTATTTTCTGAAAAACAGTGTCACCAAGGTTCATGTGACTCTGAAAACCTCGTTAGTAAAATATGTGAATATAAACAAAAGCCACTAGGATTAAACTTGCTCTAAATAAAAAAGGAATTCAAATTGTTTTGCCTGAAGCTACGTTGGCCTTATACACAATTCATAGTTTTAACACCTGTTGAACTCATTAATAAGCCACTGGCACATTTTAACTCAATCTAACAATTCCGCTGCCCTGAACGCTCGGCTGTTACGTCCTTCTGACTCTCAGCTGATGCCTCCAAGGAGCAAAGGATGCAGGAAACCTTGTTTAAGTCATAAAGCATCGTTAAAGTGACGACTGCACGCCTCTGTAAATAAACTGGTGAGGGTGAGTACGTCCATTAGAAACCAGATGTGGGCTAAGGTGTCTGTGGTAATATGCGATTAAACGCCTCCTTACATCCTTTTGTTAAATTAAACATGGCCATTTTCATTTAACACATTTCAGGCTAATTCAATTACAGCAACATGCCTAAATAAAATTATTAACATTTATTAACATGCCTATGAGATGGAGTACACACACACACACACACACACACACACACACACACACACGCATTCCATCTGTAAAATCCTGGCAAATGTCAGAAGGTTTGCTCTGGGCCACAGCTCGCATCAAATCTCTTGGCAAATAGATAAATGGGCAAATATTTGAGGAAAATATGAAAGCAGGCGACCGCTGCCATTTCACCGGCTACAACATTATCAGATGCTGAATTCAATGGATTCTGCTAAAGAACAAACCGGGATTATAGTACAAATGCAGGTAAGAGATTCACTGGCCCCGGCAGAGAAGCACTAACAGTCAAATGCAGGAAATGTTTATCATCACATTTTCACTCCTACTTTCACACAGACTCTGTTTTCCATTTTCATTTAGCTCCTTCCACTGAAACTGAATGAATTCTAATATACAATTTGATGCGGATGATGAATTAGTGTGGCCTCATAACTGGTGGATAACATGAGTTTCGGGGTGGAACCAGTCGGTGCCACCTAACAGCATCTAGCCCAGAATCAGAAGAGCCAGGATAAGAGCCAGAGGTGAAGCTACAGTACCTCTCCATACAGCAAGCCAGACATCAGCACCCGGATCCAGAACCAAGGTCAAAGCAGGACAGTCTGAATCGGACTTACAGCACAGGAGGTCACGGCACCAGGAGGCCAGACAGGACAAAACCATCCTGACATTAAAGCTGAACTTAGCTGATCTTTCTGTACATCCAAACCAAGTCCATGTTTCTTTCATCTTTACTGTTTCCTTCCTCGTTTTAACACTGTACAAAAGCCAGACTTTCAATTTAATGCATTAAATTAATGCATTGCTGCAGATAAAAAAAAAACCCATTTCCATTAATATGCAAAACAATGTAGGAAGGTGCTTTGTACCTGTGTTCTCTATGGGGGGTCTGAGCCTTTGAAGACTCTATTGTTGTTGCTTTATTATGTTTACACGACGATGTGATGACACTGTAATTTCCTAGTCCACCATTTATAGTTGCGAATATGAGGATAAAGACAACTCCACGTGAAAAATATATCGACTACCAGCAGCACTGAAGGTGGTTGCGTTCCCTGAGGCCCATCGTTTGCAGCACAGCAATAAAAACACAACCGCTCACGCTTTACTATTTACACTGCTAATTACTGTCGTTTTTCGCAAATTTGCTTTTCATAACACAGACAAGCAGTCAGGAAGGCGTCTGTACCTCCTGTAGAGTCACTTGAAGACTGGCGAACTGTATGTTGTCATCCTGATAAAGCGTGTTAAACTGCTTTTCCACCGAACGCGTGCAAACATCAGTGGATGTAGAGCCGAGCGGCGTCTGATATCATCTAACAAGCGACAGACAGGCGAGTGTTACACGGCGAGGACGTATCACAACAAAGTAATTATTCTCTCATTATTCTCTGGTTTTGGACGTAGAAATTATCGTGCTAGGTTGCCAGACATTTCTTCCTGAAGCTGAAGGATCCTGCTGAGACGTTGGGACGATTTGCAGCAGAGCGTTGACATGTTAGGAAATTGATTAGGAATCCATATTTTCACATTGAGCTGCTGTACAAACCAGAAATCATCGGAGCTCAAGTTTGAGTAGGCAGAGAGAGAAAAACAAGAGCAAGACAATAACTTTCCTGCAACCCCCAGAGAGTGAAGCAAACTGATTGTATTATTTCTGACTGTTGGCATTCACTTTAATATAACGCTATAAAAGCAACTCGGCGACAGAAACAGCGGGAAGTTTATGCATCATGGAAAGACACTAGATGATGATCATTTTGAGAGGAATATATGCAGCGAGTTACCCTTCGGTCCGCGCTGGACCAGGAATGACAGCAGAGGCCTCTGGATTGTGACACAGAGATGTGTTGTGCACACAGTAACGGAAATGAAAGATCTCAGACTTTAGCTATGACGACGTACAGCTAGAGGTCAAGTGTTTGTCTTATCAGTTCATCTTTATTCAACTTTCACCAAGTTGAATAAAGAGCCTTCCTGTCACATTACAGCAACACAACATTCAAAAATCAAATGAACAAGACGGTCTGCTGCATATAAAACGCAGTGATTTTTGAATTATGCTCGCTGATCTCCATGTCTGTACCAGTTTAAAATCAGTAGATTAAGTTAATCAGTTCATCCTCCACTTGTGCCCAGTCTGAACAAATCCCTTCAGTCCTGAGATCTTGTGATCTTTGGCCTCCAAAAAACAATCAGTTCATATGATGAGATTTGATTCTATATTGTAATACATTATAAACGTTCTGTAAACTGTGCTATTGATAAAACATTGTCGTGACACTACATAGTTCGGTACGTTTATGAAAGCCTATACTGTGCTACCCTATGCCAGAAGTAAAAGTAAACAATGTAAACAAACAAAACATATTCTACAAATGAACATTCATCAGCCTACGTGTTTGTGCTTTTTGGAAACGTTTGTGTATTCCTGAGCGTTTCACCACTGCAGTGGAACAGTCTGGCGTGTTTGGAGGGGTAATCAGTAACCTGGCTCTCCTCCCACCAGAACCCACGATTGCAGTCATACAGGGACCATATCACACCCTATTAACCAGAATGACCCAGAACCCAGGTGGTGGAGTACTTATTCATCTCGCTGCTTCTTAGGCAGCGTGGTGTAAACTCTGCAAAAGCTGTTATTAAAACACTTCCTAGGGACATAATTTAGCATAGGCCGGTGGATGTGGAGAAAGGCCAACGCGTTTAGAATCCATTCTGCTGCACGGACGCCACTGTGAAAAAGCAACTGTAATTGCTACAACAACCTATGAACCTCTTTAATTTTCATACATCCTGAAGGGATGAGGCGTTTGCCCTAAGCGGAGCGCCAGCACCAAGCTTTCCTCCGTGTGGGCGGGTGCGTCGGTGATGTCAAGCGGCCCAGCGCGCGTCTCGCAGAAAGAACGGTGCCGCGTAAACGCCAGCCCCTGGGAGTTGGCCAGACTCGGGCAGATTGCAGGAGGTGTCGTGGATGAAATATGATTTGAATGCCCACGCTGAAATGGGAAATATCACATTAGAAGCATGCAGTATATGTCACCATGCCCCGAAGATACAGAGGTTCATTACGCACCAGCTTTGATGTATCCGAGAGAATTTCAATGTTTATTGTTGTGGGCTCTCCCGTCGTACTGACATGTGCATTCATATCACAAAGGCTCAGTGTTTTTCCCTCTGAACTCGACATGTAGAATGAGTAACCAACGCCTCATTTGTCTTCCTCTGCTGCTCTCCTGGTCAAGAGCGACGCAGTGAGTGTGTCTCTGTTCTTTGTGGGATTTTGTCCAATTTGAAAGACAGAGGAAATGGCTGTTCTTCTCCTTTTTTTTCTGCGGAGATGCAGCTTTGACAATAAACCTGCGTCTAAGTGAGTGGTGTCATTAAAGGTGGCGACAAAGATTAGTATTAATGGCCTCGCTTCGTGTCTTTTGCAGAGCGTGATAGGCCCAATCACTGCAGCTTAAGAGGGCTTACGCTCTCAACGCATGATTGGTACTCCATCAATGATGGGAAGACGTGCACAGAGGTGACACAATATCCTTTTAAAATGCTTTAAAAGCAAGTCTCTCTCAGCATACTGAGCAGCTGCGGAACAAAAAGCGCCATTCATCCGTTTGGTCACATCCTGAGTGTGGAGCTGCGCTGCCATACCTCTCTCACACCCAATTACAAACACAACTGACTCGTTGGCTGTGAGACCTTCAAAAACATAGTGAGATCTGATCGGAGCACCTTTTGGCAGTTGGTTTAAAAGCAGGGATCCTCTCTGCATTATGATCAGCGGAGGATTTCCTGTGCTCGGACATTTTTAGCATCTTAAAAGGTTGACGAGCTCAAGCCGTCTGCCGTCGGTTCGCTTTGATCAGCGTTACCGTTACAGATGGGACCATTTGGCTTCCCACGTCACTTTCACTGCCTCTTGCATGCAGCACACTCCAGCACCACCCAGATATCCATTCATAAATGTTATGTATTTCTCTCGCTTGTCATGAGAAGCCTTTTTTATTAAATAACAGATGCTCCAGTAATATTTAGCCAAACGTGACCATCCTTTGCAGCAGTCTATGTAAATATGACTTTCTTACCTCTGGGTTTACATCATCTTCCATCATTACTCACATTATCTTTCTGCTTCCTGTCAATGTGCCTCACAGAAAACGGCTTGTGGATTAAAGAAATGATTGTACAGGAAGGTGTTTGGGAACATGTTGGATGTTTCTGTTAATGGAGACAGTGGGGCAAGCGTTAAACAGCTTATAGGCAACATATCCAAGGGAGTTCAGCAATCACTCTCTTATCAGGGGTCGATCCAGCCATGTGACCAGATTACGTGGAGGGGAACCCAAGAGGCTCGCTTTATAATTACTTTGCTGATTGGAAAAATAAGAGCCCCCCTAACAAGCTCTCTCAATCAAGCATCCACTGTTTTCTCCAATGATTATGTAGCGAAAAATATTGATGCTCCTTTTTTTTTTTTTGTGTTATTATACAGTTGGCAGATCTCAGCGAACACCTAAAGCTTAGCCAATTTACCAGTTTCACAAACAAAACGATGCAAATACATAAAGTCTGCGCATTCATAAACATGAGTTTCAGCTTCGGCGAGTCCATCACTGAGCACACATGTTGCAAAGGGTGCATGTAATTGTGTTCGTCTGGGAGCGACGCATGCATGGGTCCCGTATTTGCATGAGATTTTAGCCCGTGTGTCCAACACAGTCGAAACTAAATCCAGCAGAAAGCGTTTGTTTATTCGCGCTTTTCCCCCGCCGTGGTTCGCTCTCACACTAATCCCTATCTGAAGACTTATTCTGCTCCGGCGTTCGGGATGAGGCTCCAACTTGATAGCAGAGGTTGGCGGCAAGAAAGGAAGCCTCTTGCTCTCCTGCTGGCACGCCGCTAATGCATGCCATTAAGTGCATGTGTCACATCTGTCTACAGCCACATGCGCCGCAGTGTAAATAAAGGCCGACCTGCAGCACGGCATTCTGGGAGGAGGCACTTAGCATGCGAGAGACAGAGCTGCATCTGCAATTCTCCGAGGGTAAGGTTTGATGGAAAACTTAAACAGGTCGTTCTGTACACCATGCAGTCAGACATCAATCCACATTCAGCAGCAGATAGCTAATTTGTCAAACTAGGAATGATACCAGTATTTACCATGATAACAAGGTGAGAGCTGGATGACTCACTGAATGCTATGTTTAACCAAACACAACAGGGTATTATGTGTGTTTAGCGTCAAAAACGACCGGCCTCTCTTCACCACTGTTGGTTTTTTTTATTTCTTTATTACATGACCTATCAATTTAAATGTCAAATGGGCCACACGCGTGCACATCCACACTTATTCCTCCCCAGTGTGCCACACGTGGTTTATAAATAGCAACAGGAGGAGGCTTTAACCTTGAGGAGAGGGTCTTCAAGAAATAAAAAGCGTCACATTCAAGTGTTGTGTAAAAGCATTAGAAGCAACATGGCCCTTCTGCAAAATTCATATTGTTTTGCGTAAGGCTATAACACGCTGGCAAATAAACAAATCAAAACAAGTGGCTGTGATGAAACCGGGCTGCAACGACATGTAATTTCGCCCGAGCAGAGCAGCGAGAGATGTGGAAGCGACTCCTCACGTTTTCACCCTGTGAGACAGCCGCTCGCTCACTCTGGGCAGCGTGTGGAGGAACGAAGAGGAAATAGAAGAAGAAAGAGGGACTTGCCTCATTCACAGACGTCAGCAGAAGCAATTCAACATGCGAAAATGCAGAGTTCCCGCACGCGCAAAAGGAAACTGTCGTGTGGAGTTGCTGCATGAGTCCAACGCAAACGAGAGGAATTATCACTGAGGGTTTGGATGCGAGTAATAAATAACCCAGTGTTGCAATGTTGCCTACACCAGTCCATTCATCCTCCAAGCATTTATGATCATCCACTCAGCATTAACCACTTGCTAAAGAGATATATTTCTATATTTCATAGCCAAGCTCTTATTTTGTGTATGCATGACATCTCCAGCCAAACTGGGACACGGGGAAGATCGGTGCGTTCCTTTTGTTTATTTATCGATTTAAAAGAGAACAAAAAAGAAAGCATTATTTTAAAATATTCCCTCAGTTTTAAGTGAATTTACCTAGATTTCATGTTCCCACACTTATAAAATGTGTTGAGTTTCCTGCTGTGAGCAGACACAGTTAAAAGTAACTGAGGCCCTGGATTTCACACTGTTTCCAGTTATAGAAAGCGAAGAAAACAGAGAGTGAGACCACACAGGCTGCACATACAAATACACATAAACCACATCAGCACAGTCGACGTTTAAATGCAGATTTCGACAGATTCAATGCATCAAACAAGTACCTCAAGGCACCATGATGCACAATAAACAACATTTAACAATAGGTATGTTCGCGTATATTGTAACTGCTATAATCTGATTTTCCCTTTCTGAAGCACGGACTTTCTAAAATCAAATTAACTGACGTAATTTGGGATTTGAAGCATCACTTCATTGACTGATGAAATCTCAAATTCCTCACACTCTATAATTTTAGTGTGGAGGATTTTAAAGAAAATAAATGAGCAAAACTGACATCAGACAACCATGATGAATCTGTGCCCACAGGTTCTATGCAGAGAACGTTACTGATGTCCCACTGATGGATGTTGTGTCTAAGCAGTTCGCGCTTTTCCACTTCATTCCATAAAAAGATTGATGGAACTTGTGTTGTTGTCTAGGTTGTTCTCTGTTGTTCTGCTCTTATTTTACATGTGTTGGCTCGATGGCCCCGATTCGTCCCCACTGACCTATAACAAATTAAAGCTGGAAATAAGAGATGACGAGATGAAAATCATCTTGTTTTCTATGAGATTTATGACGCCGTCAGAAAATAAAGCTGACGTGGCAGAAACAAGCTGTAGTCGAACGTTCTGGTTAATTCTGGTTGCCTCCCAAATTAATTTAGTTGCACCACAGGCTAAAACGTCCCGATCCGATTCTAGCCAGAGAGATTTTTATGTCTCTAGCTGTAGGTTAATGCTTCACTGTAGCCTTCAGCATAATAGCCCCGCATTGTCTCTTCTCCCTGTTGAGTTGTTACTGAACTCATTTCCTATTCACACTCTCAGAAA
Source organism: Macropodus opercularis (assembly GCA_030770545.1). Lineage (NCBI taxonomy): Eukaryota > Metazoa > Chordata > Actinopteri > Anabantiformes > Osphronemidae > Macropodus > Macropodus opercularis. Next base: position 9,464,129 of record CM061092.1, read on the forward strand.
GTCTTATCAGGGAAGAGTTGTAAGATTGTAGGGTGGTACCAAAGTTTTAATGATTAAAGTGCCGGCAGCAAATTGTGACATGATTCACTAGAGTCTGGGAGAAGCTTTTTGACAAATGAGACAACCTTCAGAAAAAAAAAGACAGAGAAAAGACTGATTCAAGTCTTCTCAGAAGAACCAGGGAAATGATGTTGGCAACTTATTAAATAAACTTTGAAGCAACTTAATTTGTGCCTTTTATGTTCATGGAGTTTTTTGTAAAGATATGATGCTTTGAAATTCCACAACCTTTATTTTTGAACATGCAAAATCTCCACGAGGGCCTCAGCTAGTTATGCACACTTATTATTCATGTGACTGCTAATGGAATTACTTTGCTTAATGTAGAGTCAGACCGTTTTCTTTTACGCATCCATCACACGTGCAGACAACGAGGAAGACAAATGGACACACTTCCATTACCTATACATATACACCTACAGCTATAATATTTACACGTGCCAGCGTTAGATAAACAGTTGCTTAATTGCACTTTTCCACAGCTCATAAAGACTCTCAGTATCCATTAATGTGAGGTAATTAGTCGTAATTTGCATCATTAAAGACAAAACAATAGCATAATCGTTTAGGAATACTCAGTCACAGGATAATTAGCAAGTCTTTCTCTGCATCTTCAGTTTGGAGAGATGCAAGAATCTGCAGAAGAGGGCGTTAGGTTGACTGAAGAACAAGGGGCGTGCCTGGAGTTCCTCCCCTGCTCCCTGCCAGCGCACTCCTTCAGCTTCAACAAACCCTGAAATGTGGCGTTTAATTGCACCCTCTTTTTTTTTTCCTTTTCTTTTTTAGAGGGGAGAAAAGAGAAGACCACAACAAAGTGGTTTCCTTTGTTTTGCGCTGTAGCCTGTAAGGAACAGCAACCGTCTTTGTAGGGCGTAGAAAGTGCAGATCATTAGCTGCTGAAGAGACATAATGATGTGAACGCTGGAGTGAGTTTATGTGGACATTTAGCTTCTCAGTGTCTGTGCATATGTAGCTACTAGACACCACTGGAGACTATATGTGGGTCCAGCCATTTCATTAGGACGCCAGGTAATTCAGAATTCAGAGGTGTCAAAATCAAATAGCCTACACTCAAGATTTCAAATTCAGACTCCTGTAAAATGAGTTTAGATAAGTGACTGAAGGTTCTGGAAAATGGTCGACCGTTTTCTAGGACCTGGGCAACTTTAAATTACCCTCTGGAAGCTTCAAGGTGGCAAAATCAATATAGAGTTTAAAGACACAGCTGTTCACCAGGCAAAAAGCCTGGTGAAAAAAAAGGTGCATCATGGGAAATCAGGCACTGAGCATTGGGTTATGTTTGCCCGTTCTGCTTTATCATCCTTTGCGCGTGTGTTCATTTAGTTTTTTAATCTGTCTCGTTAGCCCCAAACTTCATGGAGGCGTCGTGCTGAATGGTTACAGTTCTTATTTATCAGGCTCAGGTGCTTGTTCCTGGTTAAACAAACCAGTTACGCCGGTTTTATCAAACAGTGACAGGAAAAATTGACTTTACTACAAATCAGGAGTAACTAACTGTTTTATTTTCATATGAATACTGTCTGTTATGGAGAACACATGTCAAACAGCAGAAAGGTTGTTTCCATTATCTTGTCGAATTGTCTGGAATCAGCTCTTGTCCTTGCATCTTTAAACACACCCCATAAAAGCTAGTTGCAACACCTATTTCCCTCCAGGTTGGAGGACTGCTGCATATGCACAAAGGCCACCAGAGGGACTACGCCCCCTCCACGCATGCAAACACACCGTTGATGGGTCGTGTCTTGCAGCTCAGCCTGATGAATGCATGCTTCTTAAGGAACGAGCACACGGGTTACAAGAACAGACACATGCCTGCCTGCGGACCACCTACGACACGCACCCACACGCGCACACCATCCCCCCACCCGAACGCAGATGGTCGACCCAAGCAACAGAGCTGAGAAACTCGGAGGCCGCGGAGCATCAGTCCAAGGGATTGTGACTTCCCAGCTGAGCTTTTAATATAAGCAACAACGGCCCACAGCCACGGCACATGATGCTATTTGCCAGAGAGAAAGACAGACAGAACGAGAAGGGGAGCTAGAGACAGACAGAGCAGACACAGAGGCACAGCTCCCCACAGTGGAGCTGCGTGGTACAGTCTGGAAGGTGCCACAGGAAACAAAGAGAAAAGGATCTAAACTCTTCAGCACAAGTGCAAAGCTTTATTTACACTTCCTCCCATTCATGTGTTCACGGCCGCTCCTTCAGCAGCGGTCAGACCCTCGTCTTATGCTCCACGTATTGCTTATTGCAGAACTGGACAATTATGGCCTAAAGCTCAGAGAAACAAGCTGGAGACTAGAAGGTCGAAGATTCAATCCATGGACCAGCAGGATTAAATCGGAGTGGGACAAAGTGAAAAACACCACTGTGGTTCCCCGGAGCAAGAGCCTTAACCCGGCTCAGTGGCAAGAAAAGCCAGACTGGGATATGAAGATATGTTTACCTAAACATACCTTATAAAGCTGTTTTTTTTGTATTAATGCGTTTCTCATTATTGCTTCACATCTAACGCTGTGTGCACAGGTGGTGGTATATTTGCAGCTGTGAACAGGGCATGTCCTGCGAGCTTTCTGCCAAACGTAATGTAATTAGAGGATAGGGCTGACACAGGCAAACAGAGGTGAGGAAGGCTAATCAACTCTCTGAGTCTCTCCTCATCTGTAATCAGACGGACAAGCAGAGAGAAACAGAGAGAGAAGGAGATTAAATTGATTCTAAATTGAAATCCCAGACTAAATATGTTCTAAGAAAAGTTCATTACAATAAATGGATTGTTTTATGTAAAGTTCCATCAATTTCCCAGAAGCCTTCTGCCATTTAGCTTCACCTTGAATCACTGTGTGGTTGGGTAGAAGTGCTGTCCAGACGCGCGACGTGGACGCTGATGAGCCAGTGTCACGACTCTGCGCGACCTTTGAACGCCTCGTTCCAAATCCATCTGAATTAGTCTTCTGCTCTTTCTCGGGAAGACCTCTCACCAGATTTTGGGACCCGTCCTCGGGGACCTGCTCCCATTCAGCCACAACATTATTAGTGAGGTACAACACTGCTGGCTAGTAATGTCAGGCTGACACAGTCGGTGTTACAGTTCAGCCCAGAGGTGTTTCAGGGAGTGAGGTGAGGCAGCCAAATCCTAAACGGACCTGGACCTCGTCATGTTGAGATAGGACAGGATCTCCCTCACAGCTGCCTCAAAGCAAGAAGACAACAAGTCATTGCATCCTGTGCTGGAGTGAAATGCGCTGCCTCTAATGTTGGCCCCATCACATTTGTAGATAGGCCACATTGTATTATGTTTATACTGTATATAATGGATGTTTTCATGTGTTGATTGGGAATTTGGCCGTACAGTATATCACGACCAGCGTTCCCTTGCTTTTCATGTGCCTCACTGCTACATAACTGCATTTCCTCAGAGACGTTACTAATGTGATTCTTAAATCATTCCATGTGCATAAAAGCGGCCAACTGCTCTACAGACTTTAATGAACACCCCGCGTTTATTTAACGCTTTGAGTTAGCGCAAGCGCCGTCGCCGTCCCCGTGGGTCTGTTCCATGTGAAAGTGTGTCTTTAATCCCACAGAGGGGACAAGCAAAGTCAGGCCGGTGCGTGGAGAATAGTCAATCATCTGCTAAGTATGCATGAGCTGCATTGACATTATTCAAATAAGCAGTGCTTGGTGAAAAACGCACTGAGCTAACCTGTTTCTGGGAGTCTCTGTTGCCAATTCAAATATTTGGAAATGGGGCTTTTCTAATCCATTGGTTATGCAGAAGAGCTTTTTAAAGCTGCACTTGTGGCGGAGGGACACTGGCGCGGACACAAAACATACAACTTTACACTAACATTACACAATTAAAAGTAAACACATCTCCACTATGGCTGAATAAATACGCTTCCTCCATGGACACTAAGTCCCAGCGTTCAGAGTCTCCGCTTAATTAGCTTACACAAGAACATGTCAACACAGTCCAGTGGAATTAATAAGAAGAAGGCGCAGCTACATGCATTCACATCGTCATTAGTAATCAGGTAACTTGCTTGTGTCCATGCTACATGTGAGCCTCCACCATCAAAGCTTGTGGCATCATTACCTTGATTATTTAAACAAACATGCAAGGACATTCAGTTCACACAAGAAAGGATGGACTTGACTCCTGCGTTCTGCTCATCCACAGCGTCGCTTGCATTCCTGTATGCAAACCCTTCACCACGTCATGTGCACAGGGAGCAAGTCAGATTTAAATGTTCGTGAACGGTCCGTTAGTTAAAGCCAAGGTCAGCCACAGGTGAACCTCCTTGTTTTGAATGTTACATTTGTCCACGTTTTGAAGCCAATTGATCATCTGGTCACTCAGAACAAGCTCTGAATGCTTATGTGGTTTAATGATGCTTGACAGCGATAAGCATGTGATGAGCTCCAGCCAACATTCGCAGCATGTCTCTAGTGACCGGATTAATAAATGTTGAATTTTCTGTTCTGGTCTCCGTAAACTCCTGACAGAATTATCCGCCAACATAGGTGAACAAAATGGCGGCACTGACCTTGACATGTCTCTCTTCAGGCTTTCTTACGTTTAAAATGGTGTTCTTTAAAAATTCCTCCCATTGTTACCCGTTCAGCCTTCGCTCTTGATCTGACTCTGTGATCTCCTCACCACAAAGCATGTGTTAGTGCCATAAATGTGAAGCACGTCTGACAGCATCAAGGCAGCTCACACCTGTGAGTCGATCAGCCTGGGATTGATTGAATTTACAAACCTGTCCCGCATCCAGCGATACTATATCTGTGTGTGATTTAACGCGTGCAGCGGGTCTGATTCTGCCAAACGCCATGATGAACAACATGCTCATTGTGTTTTGAAGCCTGTTTCTCATCACCATTCAGTCAGAGGATGGCGCGGACTGTAGGCTGCAGCTGAGCTGGTGATGAATACCACTCGGAGCGTGTATGTGACAGGAGTTTGTTATGAACATCGTACCGTCAGCATCTCCACTGGGGTCATTACGGATGCAAATCCCAGTCGCAGCGGTGTTTTATGACACCTGCTCTTGTTTTCCAGGCTGGCCTCTGTAAATGTCCCGGCGAGGACTTGCAAATCAAGACCGAAAAACGAGAGGTGGGCGGACAGGTAGGCCCGCTTGGCTGTCAGCGTCGTCCCTCGTCTCCCTTCGTTTCCCCTCCTCCTCTTTTCTCCCGATCCCAGCTCTGCCTTTTGTGCTCGCATCAGTCATTTTCATGGCTCCATCCCTTTCTCCCTTCTCTCGCTCTGTGTTAGATGAGGACACTTTACCCAACCTCTGCCTGATAAGCTGGCACCTGTTTGTCTCCAGAGAGTTTCATGCTAATGGGAAATGGGTCAAAAAATAAAACATTTTTGTGAGCATATGTCTTGTTTCTGCATATAAAATAGATTGCAATGACACCAAAGATCATTAGAGCAACCATGAAATGCTGGAGAATCCTGGAGCCTAAAGCTAAACCACCAGAGCTCAGAAAAACTAGGAAGAGAACAAAGTCAGCAGCCAAAGCGATGTGAAAGGACAGTAAAGGTGATAGATGGTTAACAAATGCTTGGGTTTCGTGCAGAAAACATTTCATCATCCATCCATCATTTCTTTCCATAACCTCTTCTGTCTCATCTTCCCTCGTCTTTGAGGCAAAATCACAGAAGAACTGGCCCGAAGGAAAAATCTCAGGAATGTAACGTAAAACAAAGACACACAGCAAGAGAAATAAACCACAAGATTCACTACGAGTCCAAGCGAACAGAAAACACACTGAGACTGGAATCAAGGCGTAAAAGTCATAAACATAATCTTAAAGTTACACTTGAGTTGATGTCCACAGTAAATATGAAACCATTTCACGTTAAATGATGTAAAATATTGCTTAAGCTAAAGTTTGACCGTTTGACTGAGGACTGCACGTGTCAAACAAGACGCGCGGCGTTGAGGCCAGCGCCGCCGAGGCCAGCGCCACCGAGGCGATCTTAGCAGCGGCCGGGCCCGTTCTGCTTTGCATTGTAGACGAATCGCTGGCTCGACTCTGGTTTTTAACGCTTTCGCAAGGTTTGTGCAACGCAGCTGTAACACTGAGGTGAACCGAGTTTTCAGTGGAGGCAGTTTGAGGTTAACAAGTGAAGGGCTGACATTTCTGTAAATCCTGGGCCTGCCTGTGCTGCAGCTCAACACGCATGGACTTGTAGCTGTAGGGTGGGTCAGGTAGGGAAAGAGACGCCTGAGCTGCAGAGCTGCTGAGCCCATAGTCCCACAACAACCCGCAACTACAAAACACACTCCAGTCTTATAGTGGCAACAGGAACATGAGGTAAGTACGAGCTCTATTTCAGCTTCACGCTTCAAGATTCCGGGCCAACGAGTTTTCTGGCACAAAGGATCTGGATGCTGTTGAACATGTTGAATGTTTTTCTTCCCCCGCCGATCTGCCTTCAGTAATGACTGACTTCTCTCTGTTGCTAAATCTGGGATGTGTGTTGCGGATAGCTCGCTTTTGTCTACTAGTTTGCGAGCAAGTGCTTTTGAAGGGGCTCCTCTGATCTGTGCTGTTTTCATTGGAAGTTTCTCCCTCGTTTTTTTTCTGTACTTGCCTCTAGTTCTTTTCCAACCCTTCCTTCCTTAAGAAAGCATAAAAAAGGCTCCTTTGAGATGAGTGTTTTGCCCTGTGTGATGCAACCCAAAAATCAGGGGATGCTTTAGGAAGCCTTCCTTCTTGTGACATGTCCCTTCCTTCTGAAGAACTTTTCTGCACCGTCCAAAGCTACACTGTCAAAGCTGTCAGAACGTTTGGCCTTTAAAAAGTTGTTTTCCCAATGAAACTGCTTTTAGGCGGGAAATTGGGGGAATGTTTTAACTGATCAGCTGCCGCTGCTGTTAAAGTACAGTATTGTTCTACTTGTGTGTTCTCTCCTTACCCCACGGCTCAGTAGAATGAAAGAAAACAAATCAGAATGAACAACAGCGACTCCAGAAGTAGAGGGAGCAGTATTGGGCACAGAAGCACATCTCTGTTAACTCTGCTGGGACAGTTGTTACATCATGGAGAGTCTGTTTTCCTTGGACAGCTGTCGCAGCAGCAGGCCTGTAGCCCAGAGCGGTGTTTCTGCAGGTCCTGCTGCTAATAACTCCTCACTGAGGTCGGACCCAGTGCTGCTGCCTCCGAAACAAGCCAAACAGTCCAGGGCTCCGACCACAAACAGGTAGCGGTGTGTGCATGGTGCTAAATGCTGCCCAGCTACTGCAGCAAGGTTCAATGTGCCAAGTAGCTACTTTGTTAAGCGTTTAGGTCACAGTCGGTTTCAGAGCGTTTTTCTTACTTCTGTTGTCAGTGAAAGGTGAGGAGTCTCCGGTAAAATGCATTGGATAAGATGAATGACTTGCTTTTCTGATCTGTTTTCGGGTAACTCTGCGTAGGAGGTAACTCGCTTCCAGACGACAACGCGGACTGATCTGATATTCAATTAACAGCCAATATCGGCTAAGATGTGAGTCGCTGTTATTAATTTAGTCTTTTAGTCCTGGAACAATGACAACACGAGGTGGCCTTTCAGTTTTTAATAAATGTTACCACATGATTGATGCAGATCAGTTAATTAAAATGACGTTTTAACACAAATTTTGATATACACCACCAGTTATTAATTACTTTGCTGTTATGTAGGAAGATTAAAGTTCAGCCTTTAAATTATTCTCTCATTTGGTGAAATACGACTTTCAGCAGCAGGGATGTCCTTTGTCCCCGTGTTACCAGTGTGATAAGCTGTGAACTCCAGGGTTTTGCTCCGCAGGGCTGCGCTGGACGTTTTGGCGTGGGGAGTGTCCATTGACCATCTGCTGAAGTGCAAAAGTAAGATCGCTTCCTGGATTCACCCGCCACCCTCTTGTTTAATGCAACTCTTCGCTCCCTCTGCTCATCCTCTGCTGCTCAGCCTTGCACATCATCTTGAATTGCCCTCTGGCTCCCTCAGTAGGATCGAGGATATATTCTTCCTTCAAGTTCATCAAATCCATTTGGAGATATACTTAAGGAGGATGACACTGGCAGAGATAAACGGCCTAATCTGAGCTGCCAGTAGATACAGTGATTCCACCCAGCTCGTATTCATTTCCAAGTCCTGAGCCTACTGATGGCTTTCACCTGACCAGACTCCAGGCCTCTATTTGAAAATTACTAAAGGGGCCTGTCTGTCTCCTTTCCACTGCTGCCTCTTCTTTCATGATGTTACTGAAATGAATTGAGCAGATCTGTAATATTTCAGACGGCTGTCTGCTCCGTCAAGATTACCCGCCCGCAGAAAGACACAGTTTCTCCTGCATCCCAGTTTCCCATTGAAGCGGTGCATTGATACCTGCCAAATAAGTAAACTGTGGCAAAAAACAATAACGTTGTAATGTCATAATCGGCTGATATTGACAGACCACTACATCACCTGTGATGCTAAAGAGTCAGCTCTGCTATGAATGAAGGCTCGGATGTGAGTCCAGAGTGATTTGTAGACAGGAACAGGAGGCCTCTGGACATATTTTGTTTCCCGTCAATTACTGTCGGAGCAGCAACACTGATTTATGTAAAGCAATTTGGGCAACTAACACCGGTGCTTGCAGATACAGTAGCTGTTTATGTGAGCTGCTGCAAGACGTGCTAAGTATTTTACAGCTGCGTTAGATTTACAGCCCCTGGATGCACCGGTAACAAAGGTAAGGAGCGTGAGGAGATAAGGAAGGTTTGTGCAATTACATAACGCTGAGGTAGCACAGCATCAGGGCGCAGGGTTTGAAGTTAAAAAGGTCCTGCAGACAATCACCACAATACCTGACAGTTTGCTTCATCATCATTTCGTTTTGCGACTCTGCTGAGCAAGGGAGGACTGGGGGAGAATATGAGTGAAACAACAGAATGGCTCAACATCAAGGCCCACTGTGCATGTGAATTCTCAGAAGAACCTGCCCAGTTTAAGTAAACAACTTCTTCTTCTCGCACATTAATAGCGTGACCTTAAACTATAGCTGAATATAAAATCAACGTGGGTGTTGATGCGTACAGTCCGTGCACAGCGTGGAATATTATTGTGCATTTGTGTGTGTGTATATACATATATATTTTTTTAGTTTTGGATTTAGAAAATCCAGCTCCAGCCTGTTTCCTCCCTGTCGCCATTACAGAGCATTTTGTTGCAGGCTAGAAACCCTGTAATTAAGGTAAAAGGAAAGGACTGTGAAGCACCGGTCTCAAAAACCGTAACCTCACTTCAGTGCCTTCACCCTCTTTTGAATGTTTGAAATGAAACGGCCTCAGCTTCAAAGTGCGTGTGCTCCCTCTGTGCAGCTGGCCAGCTGGTGTTTGAAGACTTCTTGAGGACACAGTACTGCGAAGAGAACCTTCTATTTTGGCTGGCCTGCGAGACGTACAAGAAAATTGCCAGTGAGACGGAAATGAAGGGTGCTGCCAAGAAGATCTACGCAGAGTTTGTCCAAGTTGATGCGCCCAGACAGGTACGGCTCGCAAGGCTCCAAATAAGTCGAGCCTGCGTTACATCCAAGACAACAGTCACTGGCCTGTTCGCGGGCTACACTTGAGTCTCTGTTTGTTGTTCAGTGCCACAATTTCTACCATTTCAGCATATTTTTAACTTTCCGAGCAAACATAATGCAAAAATAACTCCAAACAGGAATAACTCTCGTATGGAATAAAAATTGCTGTTTTTGAACACAGATAAACATTGACTGTGTGACGAGAGAAGAAATCGGTAAAAATATCTCTCAGCCGAGGCCAAATTGCTTCGACAGGGCACAGAGACTGATATACGGCCTGATGGAAAACGACTGCTATCCGCGATTTCTGAAATCAGAAATCTACCAAGCTCTCCTGGAACAGGCTGAACACCGATGAAAGCAATGTGAGGGGGGGAAAGAAAGCCTGTCCGACGTCTCCTCGAATGATTGATTCTGCACTTCTGCCGACTTTTCTGAGAATCTCAGCTCCACCAAAGAAAGGCTTGTCTGTCAGAGGAATCAGGAGTGAAAGAAGACACAGAGCCGTCGGTGCGGGGACTGACAGCATCTAAAAGCCAAACATGATCTAAATAATTTATGAAGTCACTTCTCTTTTCATATGTTTGGGGTTTTTTATATTAAAACAGGGCCATACTTCAGACAAAGCCAGATGTCAGAGTTTGCCTACAAACACAGAAATGAATAAACAGCGACGTGCATGAGGATTGTGAGCTGCTCCATTGGTAACAGATTTCATATCTCAGCGACTCGTCTGTCTATGTGATATCGTGAGACGCTCAGTTTTCAGTGAGTTCCTCCTCTTGTTATCCTGTTTTCTGAATAGTCCATTACAGGAAGCGCAATAATATCATGTAGTTTGTTTGTGTTGGATGTACATAAAAGAGTACAATAAAGTTTTTAAACCAAGTCTGCTGTGTAAATGTGAAAACCTGTGTTGGGATCAGTATAAGCTGAAGTGACGGCTGATAAAAAACTATATATATTAAAGCAAATTACATACCTGAAATGACAGGAGGCGCATGCTTACGTAAGCTCACAGCTGTCGCAATGCAGTGTAGTTTCATTTTTAAATGCTGCTAAATTGCACAAGTTTGATTGGCGCACGGATGCCGATCCACTCACCGATAGTTTATGTCGCGTGTGAGACTGGGTGAGTGGATCACGCCGGGGTCTCCCATCGTAGACGAGGGTCAGACGGGTCAAATTCACATGATCTCTCACTCGCCGTGTGTGGGAGAGAGTCGGGGCCTGTTGCCATAACAGAGTAAAGCCTCTGAGCCAAACATTAGCTCCATGCTCAGTGTACACGTTGTACTGTATACACTGTGCAGTATACACTAGAGAAAATAATGATGACACTGTGTGACTTTCCACATACATGTAGCAGATTGATTGAGTTCGATTATTGACTAATCTGTTCTAAATTTCAGCTGAGTCAGACTAAAGCTGACATAAGGCTGGATGTCAGATGGGTGGAAGATATTTCTTCCGCTCGTGATTCCAGAAGGGGATGTGTACAGTGTGTTGCAGACATGGGACAGCAAAGGGCACCTCAGAGCTCACCTGGGACCCATCACGTCTTTGGATCCTGTCCTGCACATGGGGACAGTGTTACTAGTTCGTAGTTAGACCCCACATGTTCACTCACACGTGGCTGCAATGCAAAACGCAGAGAAACACAAGTTCACTCAATTCAAGTGCATGTGCCTCGTGATTCTTCGTTCCCGTGACCCTGCAGCCAACAGTTTGGACGGTTACTCCAGCAGCAGCAGTAAATTACTGGTGCAGATGTAGAAGATGACTCACATACTGTATGTGTATAAGGCTGGACTAAAGTCAATGACCATAGAAGGGAATATTAAAAATCGCCCCATCTCCCAGGCGGAATAAATCCAGTCTATATAGAGCCTTACAGCAATAAAGTGGTCAGATGAGTTTAGCCATAAGAAATATGTCTGGCTTCAAGCGAACAAGGGAAGATCCAGCTGCTGCCGTTACGAACGCCAGCGTGAAGCTTTTCCTGTTTGTCTCTACCTGACACAAACCTGCTGTGTCAGGACCTGCCGTTCCCTCCCTCTCCACTAGGGGTCCGCGGTCCATCATCATAAGTGAGCAAGTGTCCAATTCATTGTATCACCCTGTTACAAGTCTGTTATCAGTTGTCATTATACCAATTAATTTATTAATCAGCACCTACTGTATCAAGAAAGCAACAACGAGAATGTCCCAAAATGTCAAACGACCCCTTGTAAGGGAATGATCTTCTGTCCTCAAGTCACCCAGGACATGTTTTTTTCTACTGGTTATAGTATTGATTATTATTCCATTACCCATGTTCATCCAATTGTCATCCTCTTCCCTTTCTGTGACCAAAGCAGAAAACTATAAGAGAGAAGGGAAGTTGTAGCCACACCAGAGGAACTGACACAGAAAATGATTCCCTGCGAGCGGAGAGACAACGTTTGCAAGTTACAGGCACAAAAGAGAAAAGAAGACTCGTATGTGAGCGTGTCAGGGCCGATGCAATGACCTGTTTGTTGTGTTTTTCATGCTTGCGTCACACAGTACAGCCTTTGTGTGTGTGTGTGCAGAGCTACTCTGAACAAGCAGTAGTGGAGCAAACCTCTGCCGGTCTGATTGGAGAGATGGCTCAGGTTGGGACAAGGGGAAGGTGAGACGCGTTCAAAGTGAAGGTAAAGGTGAAGGTGAGGTGTTAGGAGAGACAGAAAGGAGAGAAGGGAAGGAAGGAAGGCAGGGAACATGACAAGGGGAAGGAGAAGGGATGGATGGATGGACAAGGGGGAGTAAGCGACGCCTTGTAGGCAGCGATACCAGCAGGTTTACGTAACCTGAGGTAATGCCCCGGGACATTGGGTTTGGGCAGACGGAAGTGGCAGAACTCGCAGTGGGTGGGAGATAAGACAACCGGGTCTCTGCCGGCTGTCACAAACTCTTCTGACTTCCCGAGTGGGGAGGAGGAAAGTGAAGTGCGCCTGTGGCAGAACGCCAGCGCTTCCTGGCTGGGTTCTAAAGACGCACGGAGCCACGTGGGAGCGTTTCATTCTCTAACCCAAGGACGCGCTTGGAATTTAGAGGGAGCTACGAGGAGCTTGTCTCACCTGAGAAAGATCCCTTAACAGCCTCCCCCAAGACAGTTAGGGAGTTTTGATAGAATCGTCCGGTGTGTTGTAAATTATAATTCATTTTTCATACATGAGCGTTTTTGAAAGAAAACAACTAAAGATATATCAATGTAGTGTGTTTACATCTCTGGACCTGTTTGTACATGTCACCACTAGATGGAGACAAATGTCTGGTCTTATCAAACGAAGAGACATGGCCTCGTTTGAGAGGCAGTGGAAAGTGCTAAAACGAAGCACTGGCAGCTCGGACATTACATTAGTATCGTAAAGTTCTATAGTATAACAAAATACTACAACTACTGTCAGTTCTGTGCCTGTCCATCATAACCAGCCTGCGTATTAACAGCACCATCACGACTGATCAGTCAATGTAAAAACTGGAAACCACGCTGTGAGAAACCTTCACGTCGACCAGAGTCAGACGCTCGAAGCCAGGCCTTCAGTCTGGGGACAGTGGACGTGCATAACAGGAACCTGTCAGTGCGACTTCCCCCTGTGCTCCTGCCTCTCAGCTACTGAAAGCTGTTTCACTTCCACTCTGGCACTTGCGACACTAATTCTCCGCCCTGCCAGGCTGTCAGGACGGCGGTGGCTTTTGCGTGAGTGGAAATGTGGATGTCTGATCAGAAAGGCAGCGCAGAGAGAATCCACACACCTCTGGTGCGTTTGCATCCTGCGCACAGTTGCGTCTAGATGTTGCAGAAAAGCGACGGAGGCCTCACTTCCGCCCGTGTCGCCCGTCTGGAGCAGATGCGTGGGTTTGCAGACACGACCACGCAGACCCCGACAGACCCCGACAGACCCCGACAGACCGGAACACGTTGCCGGTACTAGCGTTTCTCAGAAGAATGTCGGCTACAGATCGTTCGGCTTCCCCTCCACACTGCATTACACCTGGTCATGGGTGACCTGAGCATGACGGGATGCAGATTGCTTCACACACCAGGGATCACATTTCTATTGGCTTATTCTCAGCTTATTTCCCAGCCGATTCAAAGACAACACCACTTACCGTTTGCCACGGCTTTTTCCCAAACTCATCTTTCTGATGTGGCGTTTACGTGTCTGATGAACTCAGGTCAGACTGGAGGCCTCGGAGGTCAGGCACATACAGTACAAGCATCTGTGCCAGGTTTATTTCAGTCTGTACTTCCATAAAACATACAATAATGAGCTGCCAAGACAAGCAAGACCCGAACACAAACATTCACCAAGTCACAGAAAACACAACAAACACAGAGTCCAGCCCAGTGGATCAGAATATCGGCTGATTTGAGTATAATGCTTCTACTGCAGCAGAAATGAAAGCGTCACACTTCTCTAATGTCTGCAGCTGCTTTGCAGTGTGTTTTCTGCATTTGTATCTCAAACAGCACACTTCCTGTCCACCAGCCACCGCGCTATTTCATACATTTCCCGTATTATGTAATTAGAATATCGCAACAGCCCCAGTAAAGACATTTAAGATGGAGTTATACAGTATGATGATGTAAAACAGATATTGCTAGATGAGAGGGTTAGAAAACGGTTAATGACAGCTACTAATTGTAAAAGGCCACAAGAAAAGTCTGCCTGTATCTAATGGGTATTTAAATTAGATGTCATGACAGAAGCGAAAGTTAGCTTTGGTGCTTTCGAGGCCTCCTAACGTGCATCAGCTGCTCACGAAGCCGGCGTGAAACTGCCACAGAGAAAAGCATTGAATTGCTGCTTCACTTCATGGAAACAAGTAGTAAATTGAGGAAGGCTTCTGCGTTGCCAGTAATTAATCTTTCTTATTCACCTTTAAGCTCACCAAGAATCCCGTCTCTGTCCGACGTGACCAAAAATGGATGTAGAGTAAATGTTCATTTTGGCTTTACAAGATGAAAACTGACGTGTTCCTGATGTTCATTTATCTTGATGTGGCAATGACTCATTTGGTTTTGACTTGTCCGTGCTGTCACATCAGGTCATACTGTAGTCTGGCAGTCATGCTGTAGCTTCAGCTGATATATGTGAAATTTACTGGAAGTGAGGTAAAATAAAATGAAAATAATCCTCCTCTGATCCCCAACTTGGATCATTTTCATGCAACATTTACTGAATTTGTGATCTACGAAACTGCTCTTTCAGTAAAACTACAGCAAAATAAAGGTGCAGGTCTCATTTCCCAGTTTATACGATCACTAGTTCAATGTGGGTGTTTGTGATACTCTGGATCCACTGGTGACTTGCTATCAGTCGCAGCCATCAGTTCTTTTTCACCACAAACCACCAGGTTACAGAAGGTCCACCCTCAGCGTGACACCCTACGATGACTCGGCTGTTTAGAGTCAAGTCATCCTATGTTTAGACAGAACCATGGGGCAGCAGTGACCACGTCCAACTTTGTGGCGTCCTGGATTTTTGCTTTGTTTCACTGTTGATATCTGAAAACCCCTTTTGTTTCAATGCATGGTTGATCAAACACTTGCACTTTGCGGCAAACTGAATGTGTTGTGATCTTCACAGGCCTTCATGTGGACACAAAGTGCTACGTGTTGCAGATCAAACCCCGAAGCCTTGATGACTCCTAAAGTCATAAAATTATTCAAGGGAAAAATCTGGACTGTCTGACTTTTCTCAAATTATTTCCAGATCGATTCTGTTTGTTTACTGGTGAACTGTGAAATTTAAAGACTTCTGCAACATGCTCTGTGTCACAATCTGAATGACTTGACTAAAAACAGGCCACACGCCAAACATTTAGGACGTCAAACGCTGCATGTGATTAAATCTTTAGAACAAGCTAAATATAGAATAAACCTGCTAGGAATCACAGAGATAAGCTACATAGCAGGTGGTTGGACTTCCTTCTATCCCTTTCACTTTCCGGTGTCTTGAAAAACATTTGGTTGATGCCTCAGAAGAAGAGACGGCTGACATGACCAAAGGTTTGTTTGCCTTTGCAGCGGTGACAACAGCTTTCTCAGAATAATATCCTGAATATTATTTAAGCTAATAACAACCAAATAAATGTAGCAACTTGTTTTTAAATTCCAGGCCCATTTCAGGATAATTATTAGAAATTTTTACAAACTTACACATGTCACATGACACATACTTTATGTGTCAAATAAGCCCCAAAAACAAAACCTGAGGCCCAGGAGCTTTTACAGAGCATGTGGCTTTGGAGGCATAAATGGGCCACAAGACTATCGCCAAAGACGAATCAGGAGGAAAGTGGCAATGAGCACAAGGTGTTCCACATGAAATCATCAGCACCAAGTTGTGGTTGCACACCTGTATAAAAGCAGAACATTTGAATCTCCCTAGTCCTGTGTGTGAGAGATAACAAACAGCGAGTTGAAAACCTAACCAGAAAGAACGGTCCTGCTATTGTGTGAGCGTGAAACCAGAGAACCGTGTTCTGTCTCTGACGCTCTGTAGGTTGTGTTGTCTTGCTACAAAGCAAACGGTTTGGGATCATCACCGCTGCCGCCAAACATCAGCCGGCGGGGTTTTCAATTAAGCTAATTATAAAAGCAATCTTCCTCACGTGACCCCAGAGCTGGAACTCTTATTACCGGAAGGGCACAGAGACGCAGGCTGCTGGCCACAATAAACGTACAGAGGCAGCAGGTGAGGTTCAGGTGACCGCGGCTCGCAGTGACGTTAAAATTCTGGTGAAATGTTTGTGTGAACGCTGGTAGGTCACGTTAATCAGCATGTGCGGGTGACTAACATGAACTAAGCTTCATTGGTGAAACTGAGAACTAAAGGCTCGTTGATAAAATGTTACTTTGAGCGACGAGGGAGGCAGTTTAACTGTTCAGCATCTGTGAATCGACCGCCGTCCCAGATGATGCCGTATGTTCTCCAGTCTCCGTGGAGGAGGTGGCACTGGCCGTCAACGCTGAGTTACCCCAAGCAGTTTTGCATTCTCTGAACTTTCTCATGTCCCTGTCGAGAGTACCACTCAGTCAAGCATGCGATATGAAGGGTGTTGGCCGCTGGGAACCCAACTCCCTCATCTCGCACGTGCGGCTACTGCAGCTCTTGTAGTTCTCGTGTGGAAATTTTGAAATAAACTCACTTCAGCTTTCTCGTAACCACAAACTTACCATTGAAGACAATAGTTGGACCCCTGAGAGGCAACCAGAAGGTGCCACCCCACCCACACACAGGCTCCGGTTTTATACAGTATGATGTAAAATAATCTTTCCAAACTGTGGCGCAGAGAATCACCCGAGGTTTTGCAAGATGAGGAACTGTGGCAAACACATTTACATACGTGATTAAGAGTAGACGAAAAAGTGTTGAGAAATGAGTATTAATGTGTTTACGCAGTACAAATACACGTCATTTAGTACAAACTGTCTGGGTCAGTGGGGAGAACACATGTAAAACAGTTTCTACTGTTGCTCAGGTTTTAATTTGTGTAGGTACAGTACTAAATTGCTGGCTCAATGTTTGTTTTAAGATGACTTTATAGTTATATTGTATTTGTGGAAAAAGGTACTGAGTAATGTCTGATTGTCTCTGTACGCTGTCATAGGGCCCAACCTTTCTTAATGTAGATCTCTGAACATACAACAAATCCTGAACACACAGAATAACCTCTTTCCAGGTTTTGTGAAACAAAAAAGTCTTGGAAAGCCCCTGAATGTTATAACGCAGCTGACAGTCAAGAAAAACCAAACAGTCTACAGAGCCTGAACAGCAGCTGATTGAACACTCTAATCCAAAAGGCATTCGGTACCTGTACCAGCAGGCCCTCAACGTCACAGGTATTTCATCTTTCCTGCCTTCGAACAAGAGACAACGGTACAGTTTACAGACGCCACCACGGAGCATTACTCATCTGGACGCTAACAGGCATGTTAAAATGCCCAAACTTTTGTTTTCAAGGATTCGGTTTTACGAAATTAGGGATTTGATGCAAAACGTAAAGCAGCCTAGAAGGTGAGTGTGAGACTAGCGGCACTAGATAAGGATCTGAGTAAGGTGGTCCGCTTGAAGTTTGTGCTTATACCAGAACCTCATTTTACTTCATCTGCTTTCCAGGACTGATATAGTTCTTAATTCAAAGAGATGCAAGAAGGATTTCCAGGGTCTTATGGTACAAAACATGAACGATATGAGCTCTACAAAACACAGGTACTGTATGTTCCATTGTTCTTCACATCTCAGTGTTCCAGCTCTTCCCTAGCTTCACAATTGAAACATGGTTTTCCTTTCAGATTGCGAACGGACTGTGACCTCCACCTGACGCTCAACAAACTGCTAAAGAAGAAAAGTAAGAAATGTCACGAAGAGATTCCTATTTTCCTTCACTCACTGTTTAGTCAAGTCTTATTTGCACAAACTGGCCACGTATCAGACAATAAATAAATCATCCTACACTTCTACAGAATATTTAGCAGCGTTCCGCACGTTTCTGCAATCGGAGTACAGTGACGAAAACCTGGAGTTCTGGCTCGCGTGTGAGGACTTTAAGTCGACCTCCTCGGCCGAGAAACTTCGCTGCAAAGCAGAGGCCATCTACCAGGAGTTCATTCAGCCCACAGCTCGCAGAGAGGTCAGTGTGTGCGTCACACCGGGGTTTATGGTTCGTGGTAAAAAGTGAAACAGTTGAGAAAACAGTGAGCAGCAAGTATCACTGGCTTTACTGAGAATCATTGTTGGATTTAGTTTCCCTGTCAGATTTTAGTGTGTGAAGTCCACATCAAAATATGCAAAGTTATTTACAAAGACAAGCGAGTGAAAACCGGATGCACGAGACACTTGGCTACAGGGGACGTCTTGTAAACAGCGTGGTTTAAAGCGAGCCTGGTGTCTGAAGGCTCATCGTGGTCAGGACTGAGGTGAAGAGTTGACTGTTCTCTTTGATGCTTTTGTTTCAGTAGTGGGCGGGGAATCAAACCAAACTCTGACCAACTGGAGTCTCTCTTTCTGAGCTTCTGCAAAAGCTATGATCTCTAATATTATGCACACAAAAGCAGAAGCGTTATTATTAATCGGTGTGTGTGTATATATACGTACGTGTACGGAGGATGACACAAGTTGGAAAGAACAAAAAAACTGAAAAACTTCCATGTGTCATGATATGAACGTTGAACCCTACGCTCATCACTGGCCAACGTCTGGCCAGTCATATTCAATACTTCAAACAAAGCCTAAACTCCACCAACCATTTATGAGGAGGATGTTTGTGGGCACAATAAAGCAGAGGATTTCTGATATTTAGTACAATGAACACGCAAATAGCCTCAAACGATGTCTCTAACTGGTACATTAATGCAGTTTATATTTATTATTGTTGTTTGTTTGTTTTTCTTCAGATCAATGTTGACTGCCATATTAGAGAGATGATCAAGAAGTCCTTGGGCAAACCGAGTCGTTCCTGCTTCGACGAGGCCCAGAAACACGTTTACATGCTAATGGAAAGTGATTCCTGCCCCAGATTTCTACAATCTGATGCTTACCTGAGTCTAAAGCACAAATCCAGAACCCTGTGGTACATTTAGCTCATAAAAGAACAGTTACTCTGATCAAAGCACTGTCAAGATTCTGTTTGTTTTGTTTTTCTGTTTGGTTGAATGGAAGCTTATTTCACACCGTATGAGAGTATAAAAACCAATTAAGTGCATTTGTAGCTTGTTTAAAAAAACAAAGTGTCTTCAACCGTGTGTGACGATGCTGCGTGATGGCGTGATGTAGTGGTGAAATGTGAAAGAAAGCTGCTGATATGTGTGAAAGCAGAGTTTAGGCTATGTTTGAAATATTGAATATAAATATATATGTGGTGAGTGATAACTGCTACAAACTGAGGTTCAGTGTTCATTGTTTTAAACTGCAACAAATGATAAATATGGTTTCTGATAACTAACGTGGGCATTTGACTAAACTGTGCCGTCTTGACGAAACCTTTCTGCTGATTTCCATTCTCATTCTCTATAAGCACATATACTGAGTTTCCATATAGTCACAGCTCTGAGACAAAGATTTATATTTATCTGACTGAGTAACAGGAGACGTCGGGATGAACAAAAAAGAGAAGTTTCCACAGCTCGCTCAGCGAAGAGATTCTGTTTTTGGTCACATGTCTGATACATCTTCTAATTAGGTGCAGAGGAGACTCCACACACCAGCAATGAGGTTTACCAAGCTGGAAAAAGGTAACCCCGCCATAACCCTTGATCCCACTCTGTTCTGTAAATGGCCTTATTCCTGAAAATTGTGCCTTAAAAAGGAGTAGCGAGGCAGCTAATAATAACTCAGAGGCTTAAACGACAACACTGGAGTCATCAGACAACCTGATGCGTAACAGATCAGCCTGAATGTGCTGCCTTGTTAGGGGAATAATCTCATCACCCACAGACAATGATGGGAGAGATACACGAGGGCTCCGTGCTGAGGGATAACCTGAGAGAGAATGTTCCAATAAAAGTATTGAAGACTATCATGACGCTTTTACGTTTTCATTTACCGCCAGTTCAACTGTTTTGTGCTCCTAGAAACCCAGACTGTTGTGATTTTCTTTTCTCTCACCCCTGATAACCTCTAACTACCGTCCATAATACTTTAAAACATCCTATAACATGGACACTTTTGTGAATCGTATCTTAAATGTCTGCTAAACTCTATATATAATTCATTTTATGTCCTTGAGCAGGTACTAAGTAGTAGTACGTCGTAATATAGTTCATGATGCAGACTATGCAGGCAGATCGAAGCATTTAGCATATGTGTAAAACATTCTAGCCACAAATTCACAATTAGTAGCATAAAAAGTCTGAATGGAAATTACTGCAAACGCTAAAAGTTGTCTGTTCCATCTTGCAACAGTATCAGAAATTTGCGGCTTGGCAGATAAGATGTTGTTGCCATGTTACTGAAAAGTGATAACGCAGACGTTCCTCCAACAAGTGAAATGTATTTTACTGCCGCCGCATGAAAATGTGGCCTCGTCTATCAACAAACGCACAAGCCTTATCAGACTTCTTTTTTTTTTTTTTCTCCCAGCACCACGGCTATTTCAAAGTCAAACGTCAGCAGCTGATCGCGCTCGGGTGTCAGGGGTTGTTCCTGATAAACGGCAAAGGTCTTGCATCACATGGCGCGCCATGCTTCACATACAATCTGCCCTGCGCGGTTACCATGACGACGAAAAGGAAGCGAGAGCTGTCAGTGGCAAGACAGTCACACTTCCAACCTCCGCTGCCAGAGCTGGGTGCTCTTCCTACTTTGCTGCATGTATAGACTGCCGTGTTCCTCCGTAGCTGAGAACACGTGCAGCATTAGGGACAGCTTTCGGTTCGGAGTGTTTGGTGACTCTTCGTAACGCCTCAGCACTCATAACCGTGTTTGGGCAAAAGGGAGAGCAGAATCCGTTGAGCCGAGCCAAGGGGCAGATTGTAACAAGGCGGCATCAGGTGCTGAACGGCTACATTCAGTCAAGAGCTCCCACCTCACAAAGCTCCTGTGAAGTGTTTTTAATTATCACCTAAAGCTTCTTTGCTTTTCTTCCTTCCAGCTGTGTGCCAGAGCCTGGCTCCTCTCTAAACCTACGAGATGACATCAGCAGGGTGATTTAGTGGAACACAAACCAAACTCAACAGCATTTCCATTGTGCAGTCAACTGACGTAGACATTGGCACAGTGAAAATCACATTTGCATTGTATTTGATGATGCAAAAATTCTAATTTGCTCTTAGCGCCAAAATTATCCAGAGGAAAGACCGAGGGATCAAATCCCTGCCTGGTTTTGTTTACCTAAATAATCCCTGCTGTGTCCGGCTCCAAAACTGCATTGATTGCAAAATAAAACGATGTGTTAAGAGACGAAGAATGACCAGTGTGAGTTTGGGGCAGAAGATTATCGTCAAGGAAAATTCAGAGAATCCGAGTGGATGAGTTTAAAGTCAGAGGCCCACGGCGAGACTCCCCTGTCACAGAGGAGGCCCAGAGCAGCACAACATCTGGATGGCTCTGCAAACCCCCTCACCCCATACCTTTCCAACATTACATAGGCAGGCTAACTCTTCCTATACCACTCAAGGGCTAAACTTCACTTATTTTCCACTATTTGCGTCAATTTCAACTGAACAACTGAAAGCAACATTAGAAGACTTCCTGGAAAAACTGTTTCCGAATATTTAGAACCATCCGTGTTTGGAAACAATATGATCTGCTTCCTCTTCTGATGACTTTTAATTTGCTTCCACTGTAGCTGTTCAGAGGGACTACGAACACTTTTGATTTCCAATATGCAGAAAAAGGAGAGTAACTGGACCAAGCGTATTGGTTTGATGCCTGACTCATGTAGTCTAGACTGTGTTGGGCAAGTTGTGAACCCAGACTTCACTTCAGCATCAGACCAGGAAGGGCTACTTCAGCTTCCTTAATCTGGTCATCTGCCATTCACACCCACTTCTCGCGGTGCCTGCCTGGTTGAGGACAGACAAACATCAGTACTAAAAGGAAACGCTTCCACAGTAACGGCAGCTTTACACTAAGGTTATCACGAACATACAGGCTACAAGGTTCAGATAACAGTTGTGACTCGCCACGTTCTGTCCAGCTCACACCATAACACAAACGCCGGCCTGGCCATTGCCTCTTGGCGTCTAACACGCTCATTAGTATTTTTTGTCACAGTACTAAAGTAGTGACATTTGTAGCATTTGAATGAAAATACAACACGGATTTTCCGACCCCGGCCTCCACAGCCAGTGAGGACAGTTTGATCCTGCAGGAAGCTTCTTGACGGCTACATCATGCGTTTGTGGCTGATATGACATTTTGACAATTTGGCTAACTTCCTTGTCAACTTTGCTGCGTCTGTGTGGCAATCGATTTGCAGTTTCCTCTTTCATACATGCGGCTGTGACTTGTCTTGCATAAATCTGAACAACTGTGATGTTCTCACCGAGGGATTGGAAACTCTTAAACCATAAAAAACGTAAGAAAACCACCCCAGGTTGAGCAGGCGTCACCTTTCAGTCTCATTTCAGACGACTACCAAAATACAGAACAGGCAGAATGTGAAGATCAGGATTTGCCTATCACAGTCACAGTTAGTGTCATTTGCATCTGTCCGGCCAGACTAAAAATAATGTGAACACAGCATGCTTTCAGCCACTGCTGTCCACTTTGCTCATCCAGCGAAGACGAGGGAAGGATCAGCAACAGCAGGGGGAAAGGAAGAGAAACAGACAGACATAATAGGGAGGAAGGCACCAAGAGCCGGAGTCTTACGAGCAGTACAGTTTGAGTGTGTGTTGTTTCTAGCCGCGAGGTGGGAGGAGAGGAGGAACAGGAGAAGGGGGAGGAAGGGGTGCTTCCTCTTCAGCCGCGGCTGAAGAGCTGATGTATCCCAGCAGCCCTTGTCCATGGCAACAGGAAACCTTGGTATATAAAGCCACGTCGCAGGGGGAAACCTCACGAGTGTCTCTCAGCCGCAGCATGATCCGGACCGAGAGCCTGAGAGGGAGGACTTAACAAAACAATGCCCAGTCTAATCGTCGAACCGCTCAACACACAGCACTTCATCATGGACAGTGATGACAGGAAGAGAAACAAGAACATGTGAGTGAAACCACCGAGGCAGGGCTTCCATTAAATAGACTGAACTGTCGCTAAATGGAAGTTGTTTTTGGTGAAACGATTTTGTTAAAACTACTGCATGAACTTGTTTGGCTGTTTGGTTCTCACCATTTAAAGGTTAAAATACAGTGAGGAATATGTCGGACGCTTTCTAGCATCTCCTGAAAGCGTCTGAAAAAACTTTACTACAGCACATGGTCCGTCTTCCAACTACCATGCTCAGCGCGTTTCGTCAGACCGATGCGAGCACGAGTAAGCAACAATATATATTTGTGTGTTTCCTATCTTGACACAGTGGAAAGAACTTCATGTGCCGACTCCAGTGCATGTTCACACATCCCTCGGGCTCTGAGAGGTAAGGAGACCAATGCAGTGTTTTGCATACATTTCGGTTTTAAAATAGCCGGCCGGCTGCTATGATTTCCATCTATGGCTTTATGAAAGGATTCAAATTAAATAGAGACACCATGTTTGCTTTGGCACAGCGCACCCACAAGCCAGCATCTCCCATGGTTTGACATTTTTGTATGAATTTGATAAGCCCGTCTGCTGTCCTTCGCTGGGACCTCGCCGACCCCGCTCTTCACTTTGGCTTCATTTCACCCTGATCCGAGGCTGGTTGAGTAATCCAGCTTGCATTCTCTCCCAGCAGGCTAAGTTTAGAAGATACCCAACAATGGTCACAGTCACTGGAACGACTTCTGGAGTCTAAATGTAGGTTGCTTTTCCCATGAGAATGAAAATCCTGCCACAACATCAAATTGTGTTTTGTGGGCAAAACATTCTGCAGAGGACGATTCGTTTCTGAGAGAACGGAGCTGCTGTTTGTGCTCTGTCTTAGCGGGTTCTCTGTTCTTTCCTTAGATGGACTGGCTACCTTTCGCACCTTTCTTAAATCTGAGTATAGCGACGAGAACATTGAGTTCTGGCTCACCTGTGAAGACTACAAGAAGATCAAGTCCTCCTTCAGAATGTCCTCGAAAGCCAAGAAGATATATGAGCAGTTCATCAAAGCGGAATCTCCTAAAGAGGTAAGTTCAAATCAAAACAGCTTCCGTTCTCACGCAGGCTATTGACCGACCCGCATAAACTCAGCTTTTACATTTTATTCTAAAACTATACTGGTTTTATTAATAACACCCATCAAGAACTGCACTGAAGACGTGCCTTTAAATCTCCTGCTCTTGGCTTAAATTCCCTCATTCCTGTCTATGTGCCTGATTCCAGATCAACATCGACTATCACACCCGAGAGCAGATCAAAAGGAACGTCAAGACTCCCACCATGCACTGCTTTGACGATGCTCAGAAGATAGTTTACGGGCTGATGGAAAGAGACTCGTACCCGCGGTTCCTCCGCTCGGACATTTATAGAACTCTCCTGGAAAACCTTGCCGCTGACGCCACGAAGGGATGAAAGCACGTCCACGGGGAAGGAGAAAGGACAGAAAACCCATAACTGGAATGTTTGAGCTCCTTCAGGAGGAAGGACTAATGACAAGGAAAGCAAGGAAGGTCAACACGCATGGCACACAGACACACACACAGACCTCAGCACTAGAAGAGTAAGTCGACAGTGCCTTAGTCCCGTCATGGGAAGATCCCCCACACCGAGCACCGCACACCTGAGGATTGCGTAACAAGAAGAGTAAACACAACTAGCTTTAATGAATGACCCTGTAGCGTGTGTTTGCACTGGATAAGTCTGTGTACGTTTGTATCGAGCACTTTGACAATGAATGAATCACCAGGGCGCCTGACGCCCACTGAGACAGCAGAGCTGTGCAAGCCAACCATGCAACCGACCTCCTCTGGGCCTTCTTCGCAGAGATGTTTCCTGTGCAGATTAATATAGAGGATGTAAGACGCAAGTCACACTCCAGTCGCTGCGAATGCGTGTGAGTGAATGTGTAGTTGTAGAGCTGAACGGCCACGTGCACAGAATAAGCCGTGGCAATAAAAGCTGGCCAGTGATCCACTGTCGGCCCCATGGAGGCCAGCGAATCCACAGCGGACTCCACAGTGATGTTTGCAGAAGGCCGCTTAGTTCTGGGAGCCTCTAGAATGACATTCATAACTTGTGTGTTTATTTTTCTAGTTTGGATTTTTACAGAGTTTTAAAAACTCACTTTTGTTTTCTTTTTTGTTTGTGTGCATTTAGGTTTGCAAAGGGTGATACTCTGTGCCAGTACTCAACATATTTAAGGTTATTTAACACAAAGTCGAACTAGTTATTACTTCTCTTTCAATTAAAAACACAGGACACATTTAATTCATATCTCTGAGTGGAATCCAAACCAAATTCTGCACCACAGCAGCTTCCCATTTATGGCCAGTGACATCTACTTTAATTCCTCAACACACGACTGCTGGCTGACATCTAAACCAAATTCTTAGCGCACTGAAGTGTCAACAGTTGTGATTTTATATAATAATCTATTTGAGTGGAAATGTAGAAGTAGGACGTTTGCATGATAGGACGTTAATAAGCCTTATTAATGCTTTCAAAGCACGTTGTGTGAATGTATCCAAGGGAGTTATTAGTTACGTTAACTTAAAAGGAAAACATCGTATTATTTATTGTGGACTGTCACCATTTGAGTACAACGTTTGTTGCAGTGTTCAACAGCTTGTTATAAAGTTAATGATTTGAACATTAAATTATTTGAATTGCCTACTTGGACGCATGTTTTTTTGTTGTTTTTTTTTTACCAAACATTTAGTTTGATTTCTCGCGTGACGTCTTAGGTTTTTGGTTGTTTGTGCTCTCGTTTCAGTCTCATGGTCTGTTTAGAGAAGAAAACAACGCACGTCCAGCGAAATAGATCTTAAAACATTGCATTAGAAAAATTAATGTGCTGTTTGCATAATTACTGTCTGTTGTATATTTAACAGAAATACTCCATTGCACATGCATGGAAACATATAGACGGTGCCAAGTTCTGGTAGGTCTATTTACACGGTTGTGGGGCTACAACTTCATTGCTGCTGTTAGGGCGACTACACTCCATCCTCCGAAGTGACAGACAATATATACAGTATAGCTTTAAATGGATACGACTCCTGGGCTCTTCTCTTTAAACATGTGCATTTTGACTGTGACTTTTGAACTGAGTGTTCATTTAAAGTAAATACAGTAAAATGTTGCTATCGCTTTGGCTCTGTTTCAATACCTGTTACCAAACCTAATGGCTCATTGCATCATAGCAGAACGTCTACGTGGTGTCTGACAACAGATACCAGGTATTTGCAGTTTTTCTGCATCTATACACCTAAACCCAAGAACATACTTGATATATGAGCTCCCTTCAAAACAGGAAGGACACGACTTCCAGTTTCTTTTGAAATCAGTCATTGTGAGAAATTTGATTTTCTGTGAATCGGGGGAACACGGCATAATGAAACACTGTACTGTTCCACAGAAGCAACAGTGAGATAAGCAGCGTTTTTTTATCTGTTGATGATGTCGATTTGTTCAGGGCAGGGATTCATCGTAATTGTTGTTCTCTTTGTCTTAAAGTGAATCGTACTTCAAATGCACAGCGTATACTACAGAAGTGGAAAGTATTTGGTATTTGGTTTTATTTTGTTTTGGTTTTATTTCCACATACAGGAAGTTCATGTTCTGGTTGATCATCTAGGCCGTGGCTGCACATTGACGAGAGATACATCAACACCAAGTGCAAGGATGTTGGTCTAGTATGTAGGTCATGAACGATATTTACAAATCCTATTCATTACTCGGGTGTTGGTTCGTCTTCCTGTTTTTACAACACGTCCTGAGCATCTAAACAAAACTCTTTTTCTTGATATAAAAACCTCCTGCTCATGTTCGATCACACGATTGCACTGGGAATAAATGTCTATTGTTACAGATGTAAACCTTACCTCACCTACACAAACCCAACGTGAAACTCAGAAGACCTCATACTGATATACTGCAATTTCTTTTGCAGCCTTTCTTCACCGAGAGGCTGCACAAACTGAACTACATACTGTTTGCGTTTACTCTGAGTGTGAGACCATAACCAACATAGAGATATTTAAATTGGAGTGAAACAGCCAGGCGGTGTCGTTTCCCTTTTGGAAACGCTGTCGGCCTGAAATGGCCTCATTCGGGCAGATTAAGAAACGTTAGCCATTAAATAAATGACTCAACAGTGGTCTACAGACTGAATGTCAACAGCTGCAGAAAGATGAGACACAGTGACACAGGCTGTTGACCAGTGTGTGTTCAGAAGACGAACGTAATATATATGTAATATATGTCACAAGCAATTTGACACGACCTTTGACCCTCTGTCTCTATTGCAGCACTACTTTCTCCTCCCGCTTTTTCTTGCCTCTGCTGGGTTCTCTGTTCTGCTTGCTGCACGCCCAACTGTGTGAACCCTCAATAATAATAAGACCTATTAATCAGTCAGGAGGTTGTTAGTCCTTCATGTCAGCATCAAAAGACTAAACAAAGAAAGGCAGGTAGCCGCATAGTTAGCTGGAACTAGAACGTGAGTGCGCTGTCACGTGATGCTGCTGTGTGAGGAGGCGCAGGTTGGGCGGCATGTGAACGTGATTAACTAAACTGCTACAGCGTAAAGTAAACATACAGTAGAGCCAAGTTATTGGAATGCTTTATTAATTTACAGTTGGACAGAGTTCAAGGAGCTTTACCTCACATGGCCACGACAGTGTCAAACTTCCTTGTTGTGTGCATTCATTCGTCTCTTTCTAATTGTCTGGGGTGTTGCTTACCTTCCCACAGGCAAGTTCACAGTTCACTCTATCTGCAAACTTTAAGGTCAGCTTCCTTTTAAAAACTTCACTTTAGTGCAAGTCTAGTGTATTTGCTCGTGTCGACTCTCATGTGCTGCACAAATACGCACCCTTACTTGTTTGGAATTGAAACCGTGAGCAATTTAGGTGCTCACGTTTCATACATACATAAAATCTGCCCTTACACTCTACCTCAGGACTCACGTGCAGAGAGGGAGATACGCTATATGGCCAAAAGTTTCCGCTCACCTGCCCTGACTCGCATATGAACTTTAGTTCAATTCACCCCACATAGAGCAAGCTTTTAATTGTAGCCAATCAATAAATGGTACATTTTAATAGCAACAGTGGGGGGAAAACTGGCTCTATGGAGAGGAAGAAACCTCCAGCAGACCCAGATAAAACGGATAAAAGTGAGGAGATAAGTTGTTGACAAAAACGCAGCTGCAACCGGCAACAAACCTCGGTAACAGGAAGTAACACAATACGAGCGTTTGGCAATATAGTGTATTTATAGGGTTTATAATAAACAACAGCTAATGGTTGCATATGAAGGCAGGGACTGAGGAGAAGACATAAGGCACAGACAGAAAGAAAGAAGACTAGAACAGAGGCTAAAACCTTATGTCATGAATGGTTATGAGCCAGGGTCCTGTCCTCCTGCTTCCCATGTGAAATGTATCTTCAGCATTAATATCTGACGCCGCTGGCAACATTTCTGACAGAACTATGTGCTTATTCTGTACTTTGTCTGTCAAATACATGGCATCACAAGTGTCACTTGTGACTCAACTTAGCTTATTCACGTCTATGAAGACATGCGCAGGTGTTTATGTGTTTAGTGGTTTATACTGTAATAACTTAGAACGTGTGTATGAGTTTACTAGTTTGCGACTTACATTCAACTGACCCGGCTGACCTCTGAGTTCTATACCGCGCTCTGGTGTTTACAACAAAGCTTGTTGTGGCCTATTTAAATGCAAGCATCAAAACGAGAATGAGAGCATATTCAATGAGTAAGCAAATCAATAACCAGCTCGTATGCAGAGTGATCACAGCTTTGCCAAGTTTCCATTTTTTATAGAAGCGTGTGGAAATTTGTATTTCTCTCCACTTTCCAGGAAGAGTTTTCTCTCATCAAGTCAGACATCTGAAAACCTGCCAGATCAAGTAAAGCTGCAGTACATTTCAGGTAGTAGCTGTTCTAATGTCATCTAATGTATCTGGTGTCATTTTATTTTCTGAAAGTACAGCAGACATTAAAATATGCTGCAACTAAACGTAAACATAGAACGTTCAATAAAACGACTGATCTTACACATAACTACTACTTCTACTATTCTACTAACCATATATTTTATCCTGCTTTAATTATTGGTATTTATATTTTATATGTAGTAAAAACGCCACACTACAGTACTTCTGTAAGCAGTAAACAGAAATGTAATAAAGTTTAATGACAAAAGTGAAAGTGTAGCAAAAAGGCAGCAAGAGTTCACTGCTTCTTAGTAATAGTTAACAGTAGTAGTTAGTAGTTAATGGCTCATGAGACAATAACTGATCAGCTGCCTCCCACATTTATGCTCAGTAACAAGAGAAAACGCCACCACTCCAACAAGCTCAGCGTAGGAAACTGGCACAATCCGGATACTGTACCTGTACCTGCACAACACAAAGGGAAGGAGCATCCGTCACCGTGGAGACGATGTTGTCATCCCGGCATGCTTTGCACTGCTAAGGGCGCAGAGATCAAATCTGCTTGTTCTGTGCTGGCCTGTCTGACGCTGTAAATCTCAGGAAAAGGGAGTTGGCCTCAAGTTGCAACACAGCCTTTGGCTAAAGCTCGTCTCAGTATTTACGGCGTGTGCTGCACACAGGAGAAGGTCACACTACTGCACTACTGTCTATAGATAAAAAAAAAATACTTAACTGTCTAATCTGAGCTGAATGATACAAAACTTGTGATGGCAGAAAATCCATCAAACTGACGCAACTAATAAAGGAAGTTTTATGTGATCTTCCTGGAGCAGTTTCTCCACGCTCTAATCGGTTCTCATAATTTAGTTTTACGCATCGCAGCATAACAGGATCAATGACAAGCACCATCCCTGTGTGTCGGTACGAGGGTCATGGCATCTTAGACGACTCTAAAATTAGCAGCTCCAGTGCAGTACATACCTATGCACTGAGACGCACCTTGTGAAATCATCCACTTCCGTCCCAACTCCAGTGACGGGATCACTCACGCAGACACATTCTTCAGTTGTGTGAATGAGGGACAATGTCAGTGGAGTATGGAGGAAGTATTTTGCAGCGAAGACCTGGGTTAAGTCAACACATCTATGCTGCCTATTACAGGACTGGATGTGACCAGGAGCACGATTTGCCACGTTCATTAGAGAATAATCCCAAACAGGATTCCCTAACGAGGGATTTCACACTATTGATAACACAATGCTTCTCAGCTCAGTTAATGTTTAAACGCCTCGGGTTTCGGCAGGTGTTTCGGAGGCCTCGGCGTGGAAAGAACTCTTGCTGCTGGTTTGCAGGATGTGTGGGCAGAGATCAGGTGCAGATGTCCCGTCTGGTTTTTATCCCACGTGCGTTAGAGGAACTGCAGTCACGGGTTGCTTTCGTAGTGTTTGCGCAGCCATTTTCTCTCATTTGTTTTATCTACTAATTCGTTTTGACTGACATCCTGTAAGTACTTTGCACAGGCTGCCGTCACACAGCAGCTGTGTTGGTCACCCCCAGTCATGCTAGTGAGATCTAACCTTACTGATGTTTTGCAGATCTTTCTTAGGTGCACATGGCATCTGAATACATAACTTCCACAAAGAGAACAGAGTGGAAGCCGCTGATGGGAACCTCCTTCTGCGTAAGGCCGTCTGAACAGACCTCATGCCTCAGTGGAAACTTGGCTCTGCGCTTCGTCCGCTGCCGGACAGACGTCTGCTTACACACAGTCTGCACATCATAATAAACACACATGATGTTTTCACCCAGCCGAGAAAGCGAGAGAGGAGAGAGGGAGGCTAGTGATGATCACAACACAACAAAAGCAGGTGACGCAGACGCCAAAGGGTCAGTAGTGCAGAACAAAGTGTGGTTTTCCTTTGCATACGTGTGTGTCCTGTTCCTCAGTCCACACCGTGGTAGTATTTCTGGGATATGATGTCCATATCAGCCCTTGTTGTTACTGGAAAAAGGCCTTCGCTGAGCCTAGACGGTTACCCTCTGTAGCACACGGAAAGCTAATTGCAGTAAAACACTTGGACTGTTTGACTTACAGGCACAGGCATGCATTCATTATTTGTCCTAAATGCTTTTACACGTTGGTACATTTTGTTTGGTACATGACTTTGCAGTTTGTTAATTTAAAAACAATAATTTATTCCCCTTCTGGCCCTTCTCCGTCACCACACAGTTTTATTATTGTGTTTCAGTGTTTACTTCTCCAAAATCTGTCATTACAAAAATGTAGTTTCAATAGCAAACGAAAACAATGACTGAATGGAAACACGGCAGAAGCGAGCCAGGCTCAAGTGGTGTAATTTATGTAGGAGCCATTAAAACTGGACCTACGGGTTTAACTGAATCCTGTGATCCATCCAAACGCACATACAAGCAAACCTGTGCCTGAGCGCAGGCATAGAGGGCATCTGGCACCTGACAAAGGCTGGACACGATTTTCATAGCAGCAAGCGATGCACTATACGGATTTAGGTGAAGATAAATCAGTGTTAAAAACCTAAGAAAGAGTTGGCACTTGTTCACATCCTTTGCCATCTGATGTTGGTTTAAAGACCCACGAGGACGTCGGCTGACTACAAAAATAAATCACATGAGTTCTCGACACCTAGATCAAGGATGCAGTAATAGGAAAGAAGGTGGTTGGATAGGTTAACAATGTGCAGGACTTCCCCTCAGAATGCAGCAGTCCCTGAATGGTTACAGTGTCGTGTGGCTGTTGTCCTGACAACGAGGTCTGACAGGCAGCGATATCATTGTCATGGTGTCAAACAGTGAGGAATACGACGTTACAGGATGTCAAAGGACTGACGGAGCAGCCGATTCTGACGCTGCAGGACTCCTCCAGTCGCTGATGACATTTCGTTTGTTCCCGAAAAAATTATATATCAATATATATATATCAGTATTTTATTGGTATAGACAGATGCCTTCGCACCAGCAGTTCTCTTGTCCTCTTCATGCCTCACCTCATAATCGGACTTTACTGCTTACCTAGAAATGATCAACTCCTTATCTGAAGCCTCCCTGACTGACTGAACCCATCTCACTGTTCATTTAATGCACTTGAAACAAGTCATGTGTCAGCTGCAGGTGTCCGCGTACTTTACATGAGCTTCTTTACAAGACGTGAACAGGAACGACTGTTGGCTACTAACAGGACTTAGTCAGCTTTTTATAGAAACTGCAGTTGATATGAGAGGAATGTAAAAC
Source organism: Macropodus opercularis (assembly GCA_030770545.1). Taxonomy (NCBI): domain Eukaryota; kingdom Metazoa; phylum Chordata; class Actinopteri; order Anabantiformes; family Osphronemidae; genus Macropodus; species Macropodus opercularis. Next base: position 9,496,700 of record CM061092.1, read on the forward strand.
AGCGTCTTTTGAACCCTTATCTAGAAAACAGGACACTGTAACATCATGATCTGTATGTCAGCCTCTCATACCTTGACGTGTCGCTATGACAGAGGCATATGCTTCATCAAACCACACCCTGTGTGAGTAATTCATTAAATACACATGTTGTGACAATGACACAACTGTGCATGTGAGGAACAACTAGCACTTATTTGACTAAATGTCCTGCAAAGAATGTTTTGCATTTGTTTCCATATATTAAAATATTAAGTTGCATCTGAATACAGATTGCAGAACAGGTGCAATAAGCTAAATGAATAAATAAATAAATAAAAAAGATGGAAATCCCCTCTAAACATTTAGGGCATTATTGAGTCTGTTATGAACATCATATCTTGACCCCATGCTTAAAACTGGAAGTCCACAACAATACTCACGGAGGGAATGTTTATGCAGTGACAGCATATCACCGCCTCAGGCTCCTGGAGTCAGACGAGGGCAAGTCCTGTTTACGCAGGAAGAGCCAATCACATTAAACATTGTTCCAGGCCCGCCCCCCCTGCCTGTCACCGCTGGAGAAACTTAAGAGAAGAGCAGCTCAAACGATGAGACAGGACCTCGCTTGTCATGGCGCACACAGACTGCATCGCACACACTGACCCGAGCGCGGACAAGGGCATCATGTAAGCGAACGCAGGTGTTGGTGCGGTTTGTAATGAGGGCTTTAAATCGCACTGATACTAATGAGTGAACTCTTTCTTTTAACAGGAGGAAAAACTGGAGAAACAGGATACGACTTTTCTTGAAGATCAACTCTTCCAAGTCCATATTGCATTTAATGCAAAACAGAACTTACAGGTAAGCTGCTGCCTGCAACAGCTCGTTTGTGCTGCTTGTGAAATACAGTTGATGCAGTTTTGAATGATAGTTTTTAGATGATTTTTTATTATGCAGTCACATTAAACTTATATTAATGTTATGCTGATTCATGGCAGGACAAACCATTTCTCAGTTCACTATAATAAATTGTTTTAAATTAAATGTCTTGGATACTGAAGAGCAAATCATTGTTAGAAATGAATCACAGAGTCGTCAGCATTTATGAAGCTCTGTGTAACTGTATCACCACCAGACTCACAGTGTTACTTTAGTTTCCTATGCAGCAGCCGTTTCCCGGCCTCGCCTATAATTATCTCTTGAATGATCTCTGTTCTCTGCCCCTCAGGCCAAGTACTGATGACGTGAACCAATGGGCGCAGTCGCTTGACAAACTACTGAGTCATAAATGTAAGTCTCACTCACTGCGCCATCGGTGCCCACTTGCATAGGTGGGTCTCAAAGGTCACACGATAACAGTGATGCGGTTTATTGGCCTCAGTAAAATAGAAGTCGTAAGAGCCTCACACTTACATTAGTGGGTGTACTACAAACAGCAATTAGCTGTGTCCCAGTGTTTATTGTCGCTGTCCTGTCTTTAATGCTTTGCTCTCTCTCGTCTTCCGCGCTGTGCAGATGGCAAAACTGTGTTTTGCGCTTTCCTGAAGTCGGAGTTCTGTGAGGAGAACATTGAGTTTTGGATCGCCTGCGAGGATTTCACGACCCTCAAGTCGCAAAAAGAGCGCGTGTCTAAGGCCAACAAGATTTACGAGGACTTCATCAAAAACGAAGCCCCGAAAGAGGTAACAGCTGCCTGACGCAAGATGAACAGGCCCATTATCTCTGTGTCTGACCACAACGTCAAGGTTCGTGACATTTCTTTCTCCTTCACAGATAAACTTGGATTTCAAAACTAGAAATGCGATCACCGAGAGCCTCCAGGAGCCGACTCCCACCACCTTCCAGGCAGCTCAGAAGAAAGTTCACAACCTCATGGAGAACAACTCGTACCCGAGGTTTATCCAGTCCGAACTCTACAAAGAACTGTGTGCAGCTGCCAGAGGGGAGGGCAGGCACATTAAGTCCTAGTCAAACTAGACACCCACTCCTGAAGTCATTTGTTTACTGTGGTGACGGAGGGAATAGAACACTGATAATGTTCATTCCAGGCACCGCCGCAGGATAATAGACCCGAATGCAAATCCTGAGCACACACATTAACGCCAGAGTGGAAAATCTAAAACTGAAGCCATTTTTAGTCCAGCCTGTAACCACTCATTCCCACCTTATTGGTGGGACGGCCAGGCTGTACGCTGCAGCATAGATGGAGGATTCCAGCCTTTCACTGGGCTGTTACCTGAAATTTACTTGCCATTACAATTTGTTCTGTTGAGAGATGACCCCACTGCTACAATGCTAATGTAGAGCGACAGCTGAGAGGACTGTAGATGTTACACTGCCTGGTATTTACTTGAACATGTACTGTTGTATAGACACTTAGTTAACATGTGGCCCCACTTTTTTGCTGTATAATATTTAATTTTAAATAACAATATTCACAATTCCCACTGTGACTACATCATGTATATGATCTATAATATATATTCTATGATGTGCTGAATGTGAATTTAGGTTTGGGGCAGCTGGTCTGCCAAATAAACTATTCTTTAAAGCAGTAAATGCTGTCTGTTTATTGTGTGGGTTCACTCTGGGTCCTTCCTCCCAGTCAGGCGACGGTGATGGACCGGTGACCCGGGACAGGCTCCGGCACACTGCCACCCTGAAGACGACCCGCGGTCCAGATGATGGGTGGAGAGAAAGCAGTCAAAACCTTCGCCCACATCTTCATTTAGCAAATCAAAGGTGCAACATCTAATTTCCAGTTCACACTTTGAATTACTATGCCATCATGATGATCATGTAATTCATACAGTAATTCATTTACATCCACAGTAATTAACATGTGAACAAAGAAATGACCTTTCATCACCTTTAATGTTGACTGAAGTCAGCAAAAAGCTGCTGCGGCGAAACAAAGGCATCAGTGGGAGTCAAGATTTCCAACACTGGTAAATCTGAGCCGTGTAGTTTCTAGCAACCTCTGGCTGCTTTGCTGTGCTGACGGGGCTGAGCAGTAACTGGAGGCTGACTGGAGCTTGCAGCTGCATCTTGAAATTAGAGTAATAATAAAAGTAGCGAGAATATATTAGAGCAGAACATAAAACCCAAAACAATAAGCTGGAAGAGCCTAAAACTGCTCAGCTGTGTGAGCTCGCTTTAAGGTCATGATGTGAGTTCCTGGAACAATCGAGTCAAACTGAAACAGCCTTAAAGAGAAATGCAAGCAAGAAATTTAACATCATTAGCCCTCACGTGTACTTTCCACTGGCTGTTAATTAGAACTAGGCCACAAAGCCAATAAAGTGTGATCTGCTTCAAGACGAAATGCACTTCAGGAATGCAGGTTAATAGACACCGATGCCAATTATGAACCTGCGTACATACAGCAGAGAACACAATGCGCAACAAAGACAACATTCCTCTTCTTATTTGAACATTCCTCTGCGCAGCCCAGTTCCTGAGATCCTGCTACGATGGCTCAAGATTAAAATTTGAAATGTAGAAAACATTAAATAGAGAGAGAAAGAGAACAAGCTCAAGTGTCCTCCTCTGCCGGCTGCATGTCCGCTCTCTGACACGGAGCTTGTTTCAGCCTTGAACTCGTGGTGGAGCTGACAGTGGCCAGACACCCGGACATGGCTCCGGCCGTCTCCTCACACCTACTGTCAAGGTGTAGCGGGACCGTGTTTTACACCAGACGGGCTCCGCAGGTCGGACAAATACATGTGTGAACACGGATCGAGGCCGTTTCTATTTTAAGACTGTGATTACCACTATATTAGGTCCACCTGTAAACACCAGCTGAATCCGATACAGAAGCTTTGTTGTGAATCAATCAATAATAAACACATAGTAGCAGGACTCTCACCTTAGAAACAACCTAGAGCGGAGTGATTGTATTAGATTAAATGGGATGAGTAGCTAATAAAGTGGCCAGTCATTCTATATAGCCTGTATACATTGGTGTTCCAGGATCTTTTCCACACCTGCTGCACATCTGGGAGTTAAAGCAAAAACAGATCTTTTGGTTCCAGCTTCAAAGTGTTGTCCTCTGTTTTACGTGATATAATTGGGAAACTTCTGGCTGAACAGAAAACAATTTCAGGACATCAAAGGGTCTTTCGCTAAGATATTTGTCACAGTCTCTGTGATTAATCCAGTGGACACATGTATTAAAACGTAGCCTGAACGCTTTCAAGTGTCTAGGTAAGAAGCCGCTGCCTTTATGGGCCTCTGAAGGTCTTTCAGACACTGCGTGTGATAACAAACTGCTGTGAAAATAAACTTCTCTTGACCTTCAAAGTAAGCCTACGCAGCACACATTCCATTACACAGCAGTCTTTTGGCTATTTTTAAGAACGTTTCATAGACTGGATTGTAGCATCTGCACCTACTGCTGCAGCAAACAGTTTACGCTGGGTAAGCTCAAGTCTATATGTGACTATATATACCTCAGTATTACTGTACACTGGATCCGTCACTGTGAGACTTTGTTTGCTCATCCAAGGGTCCTGACATCACATAGGTCAATAAAAAAGTCATTACTCTCTCTCTATGAACCGGCAATACGTCTTCTGGGTTTTTATTTGTTGCAGCGAAGGATCTTGGCAACAGACGACTGGGAAGAGATCCAAAGAGTAGGTGTGTATGTAACGCTCGAATCAAAAATAGAAAGGGCCACATTCTCATTTGCTTGGCAAAGCACAAGGCTTTAGACGCACATTGTGTCTTAAGTCCAACCAGTAAGTGTGCTAGCTACGTCTTGTTTGAGCAGTAAAAAAGATAAACTGAACAAATGACTGATGTTCAAAACAGTAATGTGGTGCTATGGGAAGTTCTCCAAAAACACACGTCACCAAAACTGTACCAGTCTTCCTTCAGATGCACTTAAAAGGCTTTGGCAGCTGTTTTAGTTTGCTTTCAAATAGAGTGTGTTTTAAATGTTTCGGTGCACAGATCTAAGCGCTAGATTCTTGAATGAGCTTTTAAAGACTTAATTTATATTTTGCCAGATTTTGTAACATTACCATTTAAGTTATGAAGCTCACAGAAAGTTTAGCAGGTGGCGTTTTGTAATTTAATGGAAATACCCTCCATAAATTCTCTGCTTTACCAATAGGTGGTGACAAATATCTGACGTCCAACAGTTGAATAGATTTAAAGAAGTGAACAACATTTCTAGAATAAAAGGGTGTAATGGATCAATATAAAGACTAACACCTGTTGACATTGACACCAATCCGTTCACAAACATCTAGATATTTTATTATGAAAATAAGAGAAATGCTTTGAGCACATCTTTCCTTCTATCATGCATTACAGCTGATGGACACACGTGGGTAGTAGGTTGGCCGGACAGTCGTTCTGCTACACTTGCAGTGCAGTTCATTATGTCTGAATGCTTCACAGGATGCCACAGTGAGGAAGTGCTGCAGACCATCCAAGGTCATTAATATGAAATTCACAGATGAAGCGAAGTATCTGTTTGTGGCTCACTGATGAAAGACTGACTGTGGGTTTGTGGGTATGCTGTGTGTGCGCCATTAGAGGCTTCTCTTCTGAAGTGTGTGCGTTGTGGTTCACTTGGTCTCCTGGGCTTTTTTGGCGCTCTGTTTCTCCTTTGCCTGGTGAAACAATCACAGAGTCATTGTTGTTAGTGTCCTGAATTTACATATTTGTATAGAACAACAATGAAGAACTATGTTACTATTCTACCCTTGTCCTTGTTGCTTTAATATATATACACACACACACAACTGAAGAATTCAAAAACAGACCTAACTTCACATACAGTCATAGTCATGAATTAAGTGACATTCCTGCAACAACGTTTGCCCTCTAGTGGAGTGAGCTTTGTCATCATCATGATTCTAGTAAAGAAATGAATCGGCAGATATATACCTAGAAATCTAAACTAAACAGAGACATTTTACATTGACTAATATATAATTATTTAAACATCCCAAAAACATACACTTATGCAGTGCTAATAAACTGTAAGAGGTCACCGTAACAAAGTAGAACGTTACCTTCTCCACCAAAGGTATTAACTGCTGGTACTCTGCCAGAGTCTTCAGTAGCTCCATGATGAAAGGAAGATAGTTATGCTTTCGTCGAATGTTTTCAATCTGTGAGAATAATCAGAAATTCAAGAGAAAGTGGAAAACCTTCTGCTACAGAATGTGTTCCATTTACAATTATTAGAGAATGGCTGAGGAGAAACCCACCCTATATCTTTTAAGCTTCTGATTTTCCTCTTCAATAAGAAGCTGGTACTTGGCAATTTCTGACTGGATGGAGCTAAGAAACGTACTGCTCTGGTCTGTGTCCATTGGTTCATCCTAGCAAGTAAAAGAAAACAAACAGCAACACAATTTCTATTTATCGAACACTGATTACAGCGTTATATATTTTAATAATGACTTTGTTGCATAGCACCATGAAGTCAAGTATGTATATTCACTCTCAAACTAATACCTAAACATTGACTAAAGACGGATTCAATGACAACAATAATAAGACAGCATGTCGGTAATCACTCCTGTCTTTTCAAGAAAGAATGCACTGACTGTACTATGTTGTTTTGCTGACCTCCGGTGGTTGAAGGTTTCACATTGCTGCAATAATGCAGATGTGTACTGGAGGCGAGAGCAGCAACAAACTGCTCTGTTACACATTTCAAGGTAGGTAAATAGTTCAAACTTCTCACAGCAACAACTAATGACGTTAGCAATAGCTGCAACAGACATCAATGTTGTGTTTTTTATGCTATCACACTAAAAAATTGCATATATGTATGTAATGTCACTTTAGTTCGGACAGTTTAAAATGGAAATTTAACTGAAGCAGCACTAGGCCACATTGGAGAGTAAAAAAAAAACAAAACCTTCAGCCAAACCAAGTTTTGGAAAAAAATTAAATAAAATTGAGTATAAATTCCTTTGTACACAAATATATTATTGTTTTTTTAGTTTTCTTTTGACAAATCAAATAATGTCCTCACTTATTCAAAACGACTTCCATAAGCTGGACCCTAGCTTAGATTTCTTATGCACATCATATCCACTTCTAGCTTTTGGGCCTGGATAAAGCAAAAATCATACATTATCCTTTCTGCATTGGATTCAGCTCCTCTGCTGCTACGCACCTCTGTAAGCTGGGTCTGGAGCTCTGAGATTTTCCTCTCGTATATCATCTTTCTGTCTGACACAATGGCCATTAAGTTGAAGCGGATCTCTCCTTCACTGTACCTGAAGACAGAAACAGTGAGTGTGTAAGAGTTGAATGAGTAAAGATAAGAGCGTCTTAACAAATCAGGTGTAATTTAGTTGTCAGTCCAAGTAATTCATAACCTTATACAGTAAGAAAATAATCATTACTCATTTTCAGGGACTGTGAATCATATACATATACTGACTTCAACCCAGTTAACCCAAAGTTAGTCTATTAAAAAAAATGTACAAATATATTCACTTCTGTATCCTCTTCTCAATAACTGGTCGCACAGCGCTGATCCAGTCATCCTGATTGCATGCACCTGATGAAAAGCAGACAGTGTAAAGAACAGTGGGTCCATGACTTCCCTAATCCTTAAACTAAGAACAAGCACCCACGGTAGATCATTAGAAAACCAATTTAGGTGGAAAAGGGTCATGACCAACAAGAAACTTTCAACATTAAACTGATCGAATTTTGTGCCAAAATCGAAGGAAGCTTACCAAGGTCAATCGGTCCCTCTCGAAGTCCATCGAGCTCATATAATCTGCCATTTACAGGAACATAGCTCACAAAGTGAAAGGCGTCTTCATCCTTTGCTGACGATTTGGCATCAAATTCAAACATCTGCTGTCTGTAAGTATACCATGTACAGTTACATCATTGAGAGAACGAATAAACACCATTGACCGCACAAAAGTAAATGTGCTACCATTTGCACGTTAGTAGCTGAGTAGGAGTGTGTCTGCACTGTAGTACACACATTTTGACCCTCTTCTACAGTGGCAGCAAAGTTGCCTAAGTGGTTTACATGAGTGAAAAACATATTCGCCAGAGTGAAAAGCATATTCGCCATTCATGAAATGAATCAGCAGGGAGTAAAAAAACAACCCAGTCCAACATGTGCCTGACCCAAATAGCAGACTCTTCCACTGAGATGAAAGTATCACAGAGCCTTTCAAACAGAGCTGGTGCAGAGGGATTTGACGTGAGCAGCATCTTACCTGGCAAAGCTGTTGTGGACTTGCCGGATCACTTCAGAGTTACTCAAAGCCAAACCCTTCATCTAAGGAGGGCAAGAGATGTTGACTCACAATTATTAATGCACAATCTCCTGTGCCAATATACTGTTGTTACTGCTATATAAATTCCCTAACACGTCAAGCAGTCAATCAGCATTATCAGTACTAATCACAGAATTAAAATTATTAGAATAAATAGATACATACATATATATGCACACACACACACTAGAAATAAAAAGAATGGGTTATTTTGTGTAAAGTTACATTAAATAAATTATCATTTGCTAGGCAGGTACATTTGAAGTAATGCCCACTAGTTTGTTCTGAATTGGGGAAAAAAAAAGGACGTACAGCAGCGTCAAAACTCTGTGAGAACTCTCTGAACTCTGTCAGTGTGTCTCCAAGCAACAAATCATGGTGAGAGCAGTTGAGCAGAACGCTGACGATCGCTTGTGTTGCGCAGGCGTTGTTAATGACCTGAAAACACAGGGGGAAAAAAAACTGAACCCAAATGGTTTGTGTTTGAAAGCAAGCATGACTCGTCAGACATTTAGAGCCAAATTTAATATAAGCAGAGCAGCAGATTAGAGGATGACGCCATGTCTGGCGACTGATTTGCATTACTATAATAATCTTAATTAATCAATTCATGTCTTACTACTATTATAACATTGCATGTTTCAGATTAGCATATAAACAATGCACTTACTTGCTTTGCAAAGAAGATGTGATCAAGCCTTGAATCCTGGACAATGGATCCTGCTGGCTCTTCACCTGGCTGCCACTTGAACAGGAAAATCAACCCGTGGACTGGTCTGGAACGGAACAGATGAATTCAAACGTGTGTATTTGAGGAAACCAAAGTACACGACAAAGTTGTATTCACGATCATACTTCAGGTTGTCAAAGTTCTCTGGCTCCATACTCCAAATTTCCTCAACCTGGGCTCCTTTGCAGCCTGAAATGACAAGTCAAGCAGCACAAATTAATTCACCGTCATAGCGGCGTATGAGCTACCTGAGCGTTAATTCGTGATAATAACTCGTGTTATGGAAACAGACTGTGAGCTAAGAGCACAACATGTGGGGTGTTTTCATTCATAAACAGCGTGTGTGTTTTCACGCGACGTTGTTTTGAACGCTGAGTAATGCTAGCCAGTTAGCTTGTCTAATTAAGTTAGCTAAGACCGCTCGACCAATTATATGCAACCTTTAGGGAAATATGACGTTTGCGTCGTTGCAGAGAATATATGACTCATATCACATGCTTTTGTTTCATCGGCACGTTTTCCTTGTGCACAGGTAACCAAAATCAGCTAACTTAGTAGCTAATAGACGTTACCGTTAGCTCTCTAGCGTCGCTGCACATTGAATGAGCTGCTAGCTTTAAGCTAACATTACGACTCACTCACCAAACCCTTTTATCAGCTCCGTGAACACCCCGGGGTCACTCTCCATCAGACACCATTCTCCTGCGCTTCCAGCCATTGTCGACAGAATTGTTTAATTAACCCGCACTGCACATAAACGAAATGCTAATGTCCTAGCTTAGCAGTACAACCGCTAGTCAAGCTAATTTAACTGGAGTGACCTCATCGTGATGCGGTACAATGTGGGCAGCGAGGGTGCGCGCAGTTTAAGTCACAGCGTACACCGGGAAACAGCAACGTGTGTTTAACAAACAATAAAAAAATAATTTGGCCTAAACGCCTTTATATACGTACCCGTTCGCTCACCTTTGCTAGAAAGAGTATAATGTTTAAGACTGAGCTCACAAAGAAGTGAGCTCTTGTGATTTTAATCAATCGCCGCCCCGCTGTAAAAAGGAGGGAGATGACGTTCAAAAATCAAGCACAGCAAGCAAATAGCGGACTTTCGTTCACATTTTAATCACGTACATACGTTGAAGGCCTTAATAACATTAAAACTGTTTGGCCTTAAACAAACACCGCTTTGTCCACATGTTCATAACAGTGACCAACATAATTATGTCTTATCAGTTCATTAACTTATTTAACCACCTATTTAGAAAGAAAAGAATATTCAAAACAACACCACTTATAAACTCCAGGTATATTGAAATTTAGAAAAAAACAAACCAAAAATAGCCACATTTTCCTCATATAATCATCAACTTAAGTGTAACAGTAATCAGCTAATTAACACAACAATTTGTCCTTAACGAAAAACTAACAAATATATTTAACATTCCACAGCTCATTGATATTCATTTACATGAATTAAACATAATTTCCTAGGGAACTCTTGTTTTGTATGGCTCCTTAAAACAGTCATGCTGATGAAAAGTAGCTCCACTATTCACAACATTTTAGTAATACATCATCAGTGATTTCTGGATGAAATTTGCATCTTAACCGTCAAGTATCAGAGACACGTTGGCAAATAAATAACATATTCACACAATGTGCAAATTGCAGCACGAGTTCAAGAAAACCTTTGATAAATACAGGATTACAAAGAACTAGTAGAACGGTTAGTCATTTAACAGACTCAAACTGTCCACTGCCCGAGCCTTCGGAGCTGCTCGCAGAACAGCAGGGGGCACACTGTTCAATGAGGGGCACCAATTTGCCCTGCTGGTGGAGCTGCTTCGTGTCAGAGCCACCCCCGATGCAGTTTCCATTAATGAAGACTCTTGGCACCTGAATGCATAAATCATATGACAACGATAGAATAGCGCAGATCGGTCAGAGCAAAGAATCTTCTTTTATGGTATTGTTTTTATAAGTGCTCCGTTTCACCATATTTTTTGTAATAGTGTGTCTACAGTAAAACTAATAATCATATTTATAGTTCAGAAAAGATGTAACTTCATCTGGTCTTTAACTTGATTCAGATTCAGTTGTAAGACAAAGACATATTTCTTGGCTACGGCCCTAACAATACCACAAATCAAGAAAACCTAAATTTAACTGGAAAGCAGTGATGCCAGAACAAACAAGCTGTCAGACCGCCTTGTATTCAATCTTTTTTATCAGATGCTAAAATAACAGGCTGTGAAGTTACTGGAAATTCTGCTCCCCCCAAAAAAATCAAAAGTTCTAACCGTTCTGGCACCAGTCATCTGAGCCAAGGCCTCCTGCAGACTCCTCCCGTCGTTGTGCTCATCCAGTTCAATCACTTTGTAGGCTGCGCCGATTTCATTGAACACATTCTTGGCCATTCTGCAATAAGGACAGGTGGTCTTGGAAAATATCACCACACAGTTCTGTGACACCACCTCCTGAAAGGTAGGACAAACTAGGATTTAATGAAATATTAGTGCAATACAGATACAGCCTCAACATATTGTAATAGGCCTCATATTAGCATTTTTTGTGTAGTCAGTTTACCAGTTTACTTTTAAATTCTAATTTCTTTAAACGAAAAAGTGGAAAATCATCAGCATCACACTATGCTAAATATTTCATTTTCTTGTAGCTTTTACTGAAGACGTTGGTTTGTGTTTGCACATGGAGTTGAACATACTATTTATTATCCATTTCTTAAAATAATACTCTTGAATGAATCTGTGCAGAAAATAAATAAACACTAGAAAGTGAATACTCTGGTGTGTATTCAGTGTTAAATTATGGTTACAACTTCCAAGTTATAAGTAAAGTGCAAAGATATCTAAAGCTGGCTGCAAGTAAGTGACCTGCAAGTGTTTACTCACCTGAACATACTGAACACAGGCTGTGCTGGACAGACTGGAGGATGAATTATTCCCCATCCTAAAAAAAAAGAAAGAATTCATAATATGGGAGCATGAAGCTGTCACAATGTTTAGTCTCCTACCAGAATCCAGCAACTAAAACCGGACACACAAAACAGTTGCTAACAAATACACGTCACTACACTACAGTAACCTTCGAAAGGTGGAGATGTGACAGGAGAAGACGGATGGAAGCAAAATAAGATGCAACTGAATGAGAAGCATTGATCTCAAAATGCACATTGTCACTGCCTGCGTGAGTTTAAATGGCGTGGCTTTACTCTTTGTATCTGTATAGGTTTGTGTGGCGGGTAATCCGGGATTAGGTTTACACACGATGTTAACTGACAATGCCAATTAGCTCAGATCTGGGATATTCCATTGACCAGACTCCATTGACGAACCGGCGAGATCAGCTCTTGCGAGAATAACACGTGCTCCACAAACAACAGTGAATGACGACGAAGTGCGACGGACGCATCGTGATTTCGCTTTACATCAGATAAACCACGTGTTTGGATTCAGTTTCGTTTTTTGTAACTGCTTCGCCACCGCTTAGCGAAACGTTAGCAGTAGCCTTCCCAGCTCCTGGGAACGGAACATATAACCCAGCGATGTTGCATTTTATGCGACAGCTAAACCGTCTCAGACTAGAAGTGCTTCATGGATTGACTCGTCTGCTGTCATTTCGTAGCTAGGACGTGTGGGACGACCTTCTGCAGCCGCTCCATGCCGCTCTAGGGAGACATCCGGCCCGGGAAAGCGTGGAGAAAAAAGAGCACACAGTCAAAAAGCAATCGAGCTGCTGGCCCGGCTGAAGCATGTGGTTAGTGTACAAGGCGTTTTGATGGTTCCCACCACCCCGGCTGTTAATGCGCGCCTGCTGTCGTCACCTACACGCGCTGTCAATGCCCGAAAGCCTACCTTGTGATGACCGGAAGTAGAACTGACGCAAATCACAGAGGGAACGTAAGGTCACGTGATTACGTCAGCGACACGTCTGTTGTTTACACAGATTGCAATGCAACGTTATAGTCTGTTCAGAAGAAAGAACATTTAAACTGTAGCAGTTGTTATTAGTGCAAGCTACAACATCTGAACCAGTACTGGAGTGGAAGTTACATTGGGAACCTCACTGTGCATTACTGCTGCAGCGGGGATTGCAGATGGGAAACTATGGGCTACGTTCGGTGCCATGCATGGTTTATCTTAAACTAGCAGGTCTGCCTAAGCACACGTCTTCTGTTTATGACTTGTAATCTAAACATCAGTTTGCATGCATTTGGCCCCTTATGCTGAGATTTTCAACAATGAATGAAAACAAATTCAAAGTCACTCACTAAAAACACATAAGCTTTCCCAGAAGAGGCTCATTGTTCTGCGGTGCTTTGCAGCTGCTTAAGTTATTTCTGTCTCTATTCTGCATAGTTTTTGCTTCTTTGGTTAGTTGGTAGGTTATTGTTGTTTTTTACATTTTAAAAGTCAGTACATGGTCATATTTACTCCCCCTCACTACACTTGCTTTCATTTGCTTCACTTGCTTTTTTTTCCTGTGTTATTATTTGCAAAGAATTGCATTTTTTTCTTACACAGCATGCCAGTCTCTGTGGGATACATTAGGTATTGTACCTTGTGACTGCATATGGTTCCTTGTGACTTCGAATGTACGTTTGGGCCCTTTGTCACACGGCAGATGAGTTTTGGACCTCCTGGTGGTGTTGCATGATGGATAAAAATCTTTTAGACGACCCAAATACAGATTACATTCCGCACATTTCATATGATCTTTCTTGTCGTACTTGATGTTTATTGAATTCATCCAACCTTATTCTGACTTGTGCTCATGTTTAAGAGACAGCAGAGACTATAGATAGCATTTGTGTCGCATCATACTCAGCAGCACAGACAGCAAATGCAGATTATTTCTTCCTTGAGCCTGAAAGAGTTTTCATTTCTGCTCCCTTTTCAAACGCAGGTGGAAATCCATTAGTTCAGAATTAGCTGTTTCCAATTTACCATGCTGGCCCAGAATAGACTCACAGGCTAGGAAATCAATCACTGATCTAAAGATGTGTGATGAGGCAGCACAGGCGTGCTACACTTCAAATATCTTTTTTTTTCAAAGCCAACTGGAGAAATGCATCAGTTCAGAATTGATTCACACCATCAAAGGGATCTGCAGTTTTGCCCTGCAGTGGGTAATATCCTGACACAAAGCCAGAAATGTTACGAAAGACTGGAAAATAGCCTGCTCACAGCACTGATGCATGTGATAACAGCCAAGAAGGATTTGAGAAAGCAGACCGAACATATATCTGATCTCTACAACTCCAGTAATTCTGGTCAGATGGAGGTTCAACATCACACTGAAGTCTTTTCTTTTTAATAGGAATTTAGGTGTTGAATGTTTCCCTCCACATAGAGGGAGGTGCTTCCCATTGGAAGAAGACAGTGTGTTTGGATTGCTCCTCTTCCCATCTACAATGTTACTGTGTTTTCCTTTTTAGTAGATCAAGCTGACATAACCTGTATTAAGGTTATCAAATGCTCCCAGTGGTTTATTCTAGTGAAAAGGAAAACAGAATTTCTGCTGCTTGTTCAAATGAGTCCCATAGCAATAAATATCTCCCTTTAACCAGCATAAATACATTCACATTGTTACATCAAAAACGTGTTTCTGGATAGAAACAGAAGTCCAATATCTACCACGGGACTAATTAAGCATCACAGAGGCACAATGAACTCATTTCAGTTCAAATGTCAAACCTGTATTTTACATTTTCGAACACAGATGTAGAAACAGATCTGGCGGAGGGTGCAGGGGCTGCGATAATTGTCTAAACCCTTTAAACTGTTTGGAATTTTAGAAACATAGCACATGCTCCTTTCGCAGGCAAAGCGTTTGTCTGTCCTCGCGTAAAACATGTCGGTAATGAGGCGTGGAAAAACATTTCAAGCTGAAGTGAATTTTTGACATATGGAACTGACAACTGTTGACGAACAGTTGGTGCTTGTATTCAGTCTGTTGATTTCTGGAGAGATTTCAGGTTTATGATATATGTGACAAGAATCCCACAGTTACCAGCATCACAGTCTCTTGGCATAGATGTATGTACTTCATATACTGTGATGTATACTCATTTGCATAAACACACGTAATGTGTCTACCCTTGTATATTTTATTGTGTGATATTAGTAAAGCAAATGCTGCTATGCTCATGTAATAGAAAGGACCAGTCGTACACAGCCAGTGACCAGTTCCTGTGTCAGACGCTTGGAACACATCGATTAAAGGCCCTATAACGCATTTCAGGCGGCTCTGGGAGAATGTAAGCAAAATTTAACTTGACCGCAGAATTACTGATGCAAAAATGGACTAAACATGTGCCACTTGCTTCTCAGCCACTTTGCAGCAGCTTCTTAATGAAACAAAGGATTTGTTATAATGGAAATATGACCACATGTCGTAAAGATAAGAGACAAAGCCAGAGCAAACAAAAGGAAACCAACTAAATGCATAAATGTATTTTATTAAAAATGTACGAATAACTGATGCTGCACTGAAACAGTCATAATTACAGTAATCATGCAGTCATTTGCACTGAACTGTTCAAGCCCACACTTCACCTTAAATGAGACAGAGCGAGAAGGTTTAAGTGCAGCAAGTCTACATATGTAGTCTGTTTGTTTAAGCTCTCTCTTCTTACCTAATAGATTTTGTCTTATCAGTAATCTGATCATTTAATTTAGTTATATGTATATTATCTATCTTTAATAAAGACCAAATGCGACCTGGCACCAAGTCAAGGTTGAATACAGGAACATTTTGCAGGCTGGTAAGTGACTTGATTGTTGATGACAAGATACAAATGAGGCGAATGGATAAGACTTTAATAAAGGCAGCGATGGTATTGATCTTGGCCCAGCAAAGAAACAGACTTCTTCAAACAAGGTTTCTGTACATGGAAGAAAATCAAACATTCATAGCTTGTTACTTGGCCTGTTAGAACTTCAACTTACTGCAGTGGTAACTCACTTGCAATTCTGGAGTCTGTAGATGATCCACTGAGTACTCTTTATGAAATTCACACCCTGGGCTTCTTCTGTGAAACCCATCAGCACAAGTGAGTATGACAAGAGGGAAGCACATCTGCAGCAGTGGGGTGCACTTCTGCAGAAGCCTATTTAGTCTATAATGGATAAGAGGAAAGTAATGTGGCGCTAATGCAACAATATCACACGTAACAAGAGCCAAACGCTGTAAAACCTGATGGCAAGACTGATAACAGTGAGTAAACCTTCACTGTGTACAAATCCTGCAGTGAGACGACGGCAGCATCATTCCAGTCGATATCCAAGGCAACTTCGGAGCCTCCCTGTTCTTTAGTGGACAAAGGTACAGCCCAGGAACTTCTCCATGTCTGAGCTGAGGGTTGGGGTCCACGCAAATGTGACAGGGTGGTCAAGAAATTTCCCTTTGAAAGGTAGACCAATATGTCTACTTCAGCAAGAACATGTATGCAGAGATGCACCAAGGGGCAGAGATAGTAAATTATCAAAATACAATTCAACATTAAAAGATTTCCTCTAAAACACACACATCGCTGGTAGTTTAAGCAATTAGTCATTTCCTAGCATTTCTTCCCCGTAGGGGTCGCGGGTGTGCTGGAGCCTATCCCAGCTGTCTAGGGGCGAGAGGAAGGGTTCACCCTGGACAAGGCCCGGTTTAAGCAATTAATCTCAAACAAAACACACCACACATGGGTTAACTGGAAAACAAAGCAAAAGAACACAACAAAGAGCAATCAAACCAACAAACCAATTCCAACTCCAATGGGGACAGTTAAACGATCTACTAAAGTAAGAAAGAACGGGTCCACGTCCGAACAGCCAGCTGTGCCGCAGGATGAACGTGAGCCAGAACAACAGCTGCAAGAGGAAAGTTAGTAGGTGGCAGCTGGGGGCCAGAGTGCAGCCCCACAGTGGTGTGGCCAGAAGTGCAGCGGGGTTCGACAGTCAGCGGACACGCTGCCGTCTGACGCACTGAACATAAACGTGGTCAACCGATGAATCCGGGGGCTGTAACCCACGCTCACGCTCACGCACTCAGGCGAGTGGGACCTTCACTCCGCCACACAAAGTTAGTAGCAAATGCTTATTCAGTCTTGTCCAGCTTTTAACTTTGTCTCATGTGGGTTTGCAGTGCTGGGTTTTCCATGACCTGCTTTTACATCCATTTGGGCCTGTTCTGCTCCTAAGTCTGATTCAGTCTCACAAGAGTCACAACAGAAGATCTGTGTGTGAACCACAAAATACCGTAGTGGAACAGCTGGGAGACAACATATCTTTTCATTTCATATATCTTTTAACAGAGGGTGTGAAAAATATTAGTTATTCCATCTTTAAAAACAGGTCATTATTCAGAAAATCTGTTTTAGGATTATTTGCCTTTAGAGAAAAATGTGCAGCCATCAGGGTGATCTGCATCACACATCTCAGTGGCAATAAGCATCTGATGCTTCACATTGACAAATTAGAGCCAGCATGGGGTGAGTGGCTGACATTAACGTTTCTGGTTTAACATTTCATTGTGACACAAATCTGTGCAAGACATAAAGTCAGTGAACACAATAAAGGTCGTTTTTCTTCTTGGTCACAGTCAAGTGAGATTACAACCGATCAGGGTACAGTTTATTGACTGTGCAGAACACAGAGCAGTAATTCACAGCCTCAAATCAACCAAACATGCACAAAAAACAAAGGTTTAATTAGATTAGCCTTTCAATTTTCTGTGATGTGCTTTGGCTGATACTGTGTTTGTGTTTGTAGCTGTTCCCACCCCTAGAAATAGTCACATTAAATAGTCCCCATTTATAGACCTTCTCTCTAAATGTCAGCTGATGAATATCTAGACCTTATGCAAAGAGAGTTTTTGCAAGACGTTGTTCAGCCAATATTTCTTGTGAATAGCAAAACTCAAAATGTTTGAGTTCCACAATATGAACAAATACATTACAGAGAAATGTGTGAAGACGCGTCTCATCGTGTAGATGAATGCAGAGCAGCAGAGCAGGACGGAGATGGTCGTAGTTAATGATGAATTCCAGTGGAAGGCATTCATGGCGTTGCTCTCTCTCTCTCTCTCTCTCTTCCACACAGCTGGACAACCACAGCATGAAGTGGGTGTAATTTCAGACACTGTCAGAGTCAGCCCCTCCTCATCTGGAAAGAAGGAGAAGGGGCTTCTGGAGCTAGAAATATATTCCAGCTCACAGCAATTTTCCAGCTTTGTGTTGGCCTTGGGATGAGCATTCAGCAGCAAACATTACAGTTTATTATGAAACCTGCACGAATTAAGTAACATCATGTGTCTGCAAAATATTGCTTTGATTTAATTTTATGTGTTGAAATGAAATGATTCTTAGCTGTTTTATAGATTTTTTTAGTACCAGGAAATAAAAGCCTTTGGTTGTTTGCTTTCACAGACACTCGGCACCTGACTTTATTTTCTGTTTAGTTAACCGTTGCTTGAGGTTAAACAGCTTGATACTAACGAAAAACCTAAATTGTCTTTTCCATTGATCAAAGCGTAGCTCTTGGCTGTAGCTTGATTGAGTACTGTGGAGTTTCTGCTTAACTGGCAATAGACAAAGTGCATAATAACTCATTTTTAGTCAGTTCATCAATGAGCTAACACTAAAATCTATACTACTTATCATGAGGATAAGTAAAATGTGTGTGCGTGTCCGCGTGAAACTTCAGTCAGGAGCAGAGCTGGGCCTGCATCCAGCCTCCCTGCGTTTATGTGTTTATGCGTCAGTCAGAATGGCCTCAGTTGGTTCCAAGTCTGGTTAAGTTAAGGTCCTCAGGGGTCGAGGCTGAGTGAAGTGTGACAATAATAATTAACAATAAGTAATCCGCATTCAGCTAAATGCTAACAGTGCTTGGTGTCCGTCGCACCATGTTGGCCCATCTCAGCAAAGTCAAAAACACACTTTGAGAGTGTACTGATAATCATTTGATGTCTTTAACATTAATCTGCTGCAGCTAATAATATACATAATCATATAATAAGTGATATAAAAACCTGCTGCGATTAAAGTGTATCTCAAACCATCAGAGGTTGTGGTCAAATAAACGCTTGACTGTGAAAAGATGTTAGGAAATAGCATGAGCCTTAATTACAGCTTCACTAAAACCCTTTTATTTAATGTCGGCAAACATGTTTCCAGGTTTTCGTGGGCTCGGTGTTGATGGATGAAGCCTGACGCTGCTGCAGGGCCAGGACGTTTCCCTGCGTCTGCGCTGCTCTTGACTGCTTATCCACGCTCTGCGCTCAAAGGCAGAGCAGCCTCCCAGCGCAAAACAACAGATACTATGGCTGCAATGTATTTTTCAGAAAGATCAATTTATAGCACCATCACCATTAATCATTGCCGTGGAAAGGACGATTGCCTAACTCATCCAGAGCGCCCTTAGAAATGTAATTCTCCCACTGCCTCGAGTGCTTATTGGGGTTGGCTGCAGATGCATTTCGCCCAAGCTTGAGCTCGCTCACACACCGGCATGGCAATAAGCGGTGTTGATTTAATATCTGGTCGCTGCATGCATTTTCTCGGACATGTAATCAGTCCACAAGGTTCTGCAGGAGGCCCGTCATGAATCTGGTCGTCTGTACCGTTATCACCCACCCCTCGCTCTGCCAGCTCCCCCAGCGGACAATCACCAGCCCGCCAGCAGGGCATGGCCGATGGAGCAGCCATTTCTGATTACGCTCGTGGCTCAGGTTGCTGATTGGCTGTCAGGATGCATTCACTCTACTTTGTTCAGTGTTTGTAATCTTTGATTTCCATGCATTTGTTCTGTGAAGAATCATTTCAAGGAATTTTGTTAAAATTATGATTCTTTGGAAACATAAATGAAAAAATCCTAATGGAAGGCAATTAAAAATATTCTAGGCTTCATAAAATCATGTGGTTACATTTAATTGAAGCTTCAGCTGAGGTAGATCATATAAACAGCTCCTGTTTAAGATGTTCTGTAACATGCACTGAAACCTTTTACTATTGTTCTTTCCTCGTGTTATTGGACATTTGAATGAAGTTGAACCTGTCGACGCTTCCACATCCACTTTACTTGTGACTGGATGTGAATGGAGACAGTGTCTGGGCGATGCCATGGAGTCTTGCTGACCTTTGTGCTTGAGTTTTGACGCAGGACCTTAAGATATAATCTTTTACAATTTCATGATTTTGGCACAGTTTTTTACAATGAAACACTATCAGAAGGATTTTCAACCTGTCAATAGATGAATGATTGCACTGAAGGACACTTGTCCACATTTGTCCACGCGTCTATTCTTAGAGTTCAGCTGACGTCTCTCTCCTTATCGTGCACCATGTACAGTTTTTAAATTTCTCTGCTGAAAGGTTGGACATGGCTCATGTCAACTTGACGAGAGCTACTATTGACGCTGACATTTGTTTTAGGGAAGGTTACGACAGTGTGTCAGGCCAGTATTGTCCTGGCTGCTGTCAGCATGAATTGCTCTTTTTGTTGTTGTTGCTGTCGGGGGGATGAACGGAGGGGCCGCGCTTGACACAAATTGGATTGGTGACATGTCAGGTTAGTGTTTAGAAGTCTAAGAAGGACAGCTCCCAATTCTTTTGACTGTTTTTAAGTGTGGGAGAGGGAGTCGCTGGGTGTGTGTGTGTGTGTGTGTGCACCTCGTTATTATTCAGAATGGACTCTGGCCAGTCTGTGTTTCTGTGATAGGAGAGGCGGACACCAGTTGTTTCAGCGGCTCGAGGTCGGAAGAGATTTCACAGCTCCTTGAGCACAGTAATCCTGGAGCTCTTGATACAAGATGGCAAATAAAATGCCCCCCTGGAAGATGCTGAAACACTTAAGTGAACCCTACTCCCACTGATCTATATCGCTCCGCAATGTGAAGTGTTCTTGTTCCCTACAAATAAGGTCAACAACACCTCACTATGCAGTGTTATAGCATCTCTGCAGCTGAACTACTTTCACATTTTTAATCACACACTCCCACAAGCTGCACATTTATATGGTAATGCATGAATACAATCATTAGATGTTAAATGAGCTCGATGTGCAGCAATTTCCCACTTTGTTTCTGCTTAGATTTGATTGACAAATCAAAGAGCTGGGTATCAAAAACATATTATTCTCTGTGTTATTCTGGCCTGGAACACGCAATCACTTTAAGCTGAGTGGAGCCATTAAAGTGTGTTAAAGCATTGCAAACCATTTCTTTTCCAGCACTTGATTGATATTTTAATAACACAACGTACAGCGAGAGTAAGTGTTGTAACAATGTTAACGTTTGACAGACTCATTAACTCTTTGCATATATCACACGTACGTGTACTTCAACACTGAACTTGTGCGTAGATTTGATTCCATTGGTTTGTGCCTGTGCTCCATCAGACCTGAGGAAAAGCCAAACGAGGTGTTTAGTGTAATTCCGGCTTCGCACTGAAGAGGGCAGAGTTGCTTTGTTTTACTGCTCAGCTGCAGAGACACGGAGACAAAACTTGACAGTCAATATTTAAGACTCAAACTGTCCAGGGTCTAAACAGGTGAAATAGGGAGATGCTGCTGTTGTCCTTATAGAAATCATCATCATCATCATCGCTTGTCTCTGTTCAAGATTATCCACCTCATGAAGATTTCAAATTTAACCTCACAAAGACAAAATTACCAAGACAATT
This sequence comes from Macropodus opercularis, assembly GCA_030770545.1. Classification (NCBI taxonomy): domain Eukaryota; kingdom Metazoa; phylum Chordata; class Actinopteri; order Anabantiformes; family Osphronemidae; genus Macropodus; species Macropodus opercularis. The sequence goes on from CM061092.1 coordinate 9,518,370, forward strand.
AGTAATAGAATTCTGCACGACAAATGGGGAAAAATGCAACATTTATCTCCAGTAATCCTCGACCCTGAGGCTCAGTAGGCCAGAGTTGATAAGTAACCGGCCTGTCTCTGCTGCTGTTCCCATGTGGGTGGCCTGCAGCAATCACAGATGACGTCCAGCGATCCATCTTTCCCCCCAAACTCTTCATTTTTCTCCTTTCCGTCGTCTTTTTCTCTCATTCTCTATCTTTTTTTTTAAGACTCCATCCCCTGGTGCGGTTTTATCAGCTGACTTCAGGGCCCCCAAGCTGAGCGCCAGGTCTCTGTGTCTGCAGCTTTATCTGGAGCAGGAATTACGGTGACCTTGCGGCAACTTAAACACTTTATCTGAAGCCCAATAATCTTCTTCATGGGCAAGCGAATCAGCAAAAGTAAATAAATAAAGAAATGTGGTGCGGGCCAGCAGGTTTCTGTGTCAGAGCTGAGGGGTTATAGTGCAGTGGTGCATGGTCACACGCATACTGAGGCTAAATATGTTCTTTATAGCATCAACTTCATTCATCCATAATTCTTTACATAAGAGGGCAACACATTAATAATTAATGAGTTACGTATAAATGAAGCCCTGGAAAATAAGGGTTCAGGCATTAGTGTGCATATAATTTATTCCTTTTGAGAAGAAAATACGTGACTGACAGTGCAGCCTTTCATGTTGCAGCACAGTTGTGCCTGTGTTATTTTTACATGTGCTGTGGAGACAGGCTGAGGCTCTACAACAGGATTACAGGCGTTTGATCAGGACGAGCGGTCGACAGCGTCTCTTCCTAGACTGGTGCCTTTTCCCAGTTTTCCACACAAGATTCTGCTTTGTTACGCGTCCTCTGACAATAAACCAGCCCCTGATGCATCTCTGAGGCAACGTTCCACTAATCCCTAGCTTCACTTTAGCAGCCTCAAAGAGCATGTGCTGTGCAGTAGGTTGTTGACGTATGGGATGCAACGATAAACCGTCTGTACTGCAAACAAGAATCCTTAAACAAGTGACCCTGGATTAGAAAGCATGTGCCTCTTCTGACTTTCTAGCTCCTAGATTGACCCACAGAAATTTTGAATTTGTGTCAAAACTGCAAACATTTATTATTATTCACCTTTGATTCTTTTCTTTTTTTATTTCTTCTTTTTTTTGTGCACTATATTCTTTGAAAACAGAACAGAAACAGCTCCATTGGATGTGTATGTGTGTTTAAAGAGGGTTTCCAGCAAATATGGATCAATGTTTCATAGAGTTATGGGATTTGAACACAGACACAACACAATCCAAAGCGTTCTGGCTTGTATTCCCCCCAACAATGTCTGGGTACTGCACCACCCGCAGAGCCACTAGATAAATGAGAGGATGCGTCCATTAAATTCAACAATTTCATAATCACGATGCATCAAACAACTGTCAATATGAACAATGTGCAACACAGGGTTGCTCATAACAAATGGTCACCTACCTCTGCAGCTCCTTCAGGGCTAGACTTTCATGAATGACTGGCCAACAGTAGACAGCAGCAGAGCTACAACTATTTGCGGGTCTCCATCTCACACACATACACAGAGAGAGCGAGAGAGAGAGAGAGAGAGAGAGCGAGAGAGAGAGAGAGAGCGAGGGGCTCTGGTGGTGGAGCTGCAGCCTGGACCCACTAAGCATCACAGCACGTCCTCTCTCCTCCTTCCTCAAGGGAGCGGGCGCTGTGACGCGTTGTTCTATCTGTTCACTCGTCAACACTAATAGTTCATTATCGGTTTGCACTGTAATCAATCCCGCCTGTATCCTCCTGGACGTTATCACGACACGCGTTATTTTCATTCATTTATTGTTTCGTTTATCTACTGAATGGTTTGTTCCCCGTCATCCTCATCACATATTCTGCTTCTGCATTCTTCTGCACACCACTCCGCTTTGTCTTTTTATGAATTTCTTCATTCCTGCTGACAGATTTTGTAGTTTTATTTATGTTTGTGCGCTTCTTTTCTGCTTTCTCTCTGAACAGAGAGCAGACAGACAACAAGGCAAAGCAATTTCCCCCTGGGATTAATAAAGGTCTTTGAATGTTGAATTCCACACAGTGACTCTCTAAAAGGGGCATAAATATGCTTCTAATTACTGTCAAAGCTTTGCCAGACTCCCCGACTTGCAGCCACGAGAGACACCATGCATCTTCATGACAAGTAAACTGATCTTTATTGTAAAATCTTTGCAGAGCTCCTTCACGAATAAAGCAGAGAGAGAAATAATTTTTTACCGCACACAGAATTTTATGCCATTGATTTTTTTTTTTTCCTTTGTTGCAAATCTATGTGGGTTACAACCGGCAGCACATACACCACGAACGTCCTCACAATCAGCAGTGAGCAGCAGTTTGAAATTGAGCATGAAAGCCCACAGTGTAACAGTGTCGCCTTGCAGACATGGCAATATCCAAATCACTCTACATGCTGTTTTCTTTGATCCCTCCCTCGGCTGTGTTAGTGTGAGCCTCTGTGTGTATATTCACCCACTATATCGTCACTTTCTATCCCCCGTCGCTGCTTCTCCTCCATCATTAATATTCTCTGTCCCTCACACGGCATAACTCAGGGAATCAATCACCGGTTGCCATGGCGATGAAACCACCCATGCAGGTGTGTGTGTGTGTGTGTTCCACCGTGTGCGTTGTGTGTTTGCGGTACGCTGGCTGTACCTGCTTCTCACCAGTCAGAGTGGTGAGGCCTGCGCTGGTGACGCTGCTCTCCTGCACTGCCCCTGCTTTCGGAGTGGCTTTGACAGCTGTCTAGTCGAGATGCTCTCACCTGCCACACTTGGCTTCCTCTCAGCTCTGTGCAGAATAATGACCAAATTCAAAGAGGGGAGGAAAAGAAAATACACCCAGAGCTGTCAGCTTTGTTTTGTTTCTTTCTAGTTAAAGACACACTTTGTGTGAAAGCCATTTACTGAAATAGCTCTAAAGCGTTAGCAGGACGCGAATAAAAGACGCTCGGCTCTTCAGGCTGTCATCGTAAAACAGGGTTTTTGCTGATGTCACGTCTGTCAGTTTGTAGAGTTTAATGCGAACACTACAAAAAAGCTTGGAGGTTTCTCCCAGAGGTACGATGCTAATTGTAGTCACACAACTTCTGTGCGGCCAGGCTGTTTAGAGCGAACAAGCTAGTTTCAGTGAGGGAGGAACTTGGAAACCTAACGTATTCCCTTTCCTTGATCCTTCGTGTCGTTTATCCTTCCTTCCATCACTTCCTGCGACCCCACTGACCCCCAGCCCTGACATCCACCTCTCTCCCTTTGTTCCAACTCCTTCATTTCTTCCCAGATTTCAGCTTGGTGGTGGAGTGGATAACAATAACACAGAATAGCTGTGTTTTGATTATCTCTGCAGAGTGTGAATGGTGAGAACCAGCTACTGTTGGAAATCGCATGCAAACATTGACCTTGGGAGAGAGCTGAGCGAGACAGACTGCATCAAATTCATCAGACCTCAGGATGTTTTATTCTAGCTACACTAATCATGTTCTGTAAGTAACGTCAGGAAGTCATGTGACCCAACAATATCTGACTTCATCTGAAGAGAAAGAAAAAAAAACACAGTGCGCGAAGCATGTTGTTGGCAGATAAAAGGCAGATTCAGATCACATTCATTTTTTCTTGATGCCTGTGGTTATGTGATCAGTTATTAATCTGCTGAAATATCCTTGTGTTTATTAGAATTAGTGTCCGCTAGAGGTTTCAAAGGAGACGATTTAGTATCCCACAGGCTTCAGTCAGCTTGGGAAAAGAAAAAAACAAAAAATACAAATAAATAAATAAATAAAAACAAAAAACTCTCAGGCCGACACAGTCTTTTGTTCCTCAAGACAAGCGAGATTGATGCACCCTTCCTCCAGAGGCTAATATCAGCCAGACCAGGAAGCAGCCAACCTTGAATTCCTGCATCACTTTTGAAAGTTGTGCCTTTGGTGTAGCAGCAGCAGCAGCAGCAGCAGCAGCTGCACTTCATAAAATGTTACAGTGGATGGATAGCCAGTGAAGGATGTACTGAATAAAGAGTCTTTAGAGGCTGAACAGGCTGTTCACCAGCACATCAAACTCTCTCCAAACTCACAGCCAACGAGCACAAAGCGTTGAGTCTGTTTACTCAAAGACTGTGTCGTTCCTTTTGTTTTTTCCGTTGTTGTTTTTTTTCTGAAACTCTCAACTTTCCAACACGCTTCTACTGGTACACAGAGACAACAACACTTGTCTGGTCAGTGCGAAACATCAGCCAGTCGGGTGAGAATGAATTCATCGTCGTTGATTTGCTAATATTTTGGAGCTTGTCTCTTTACGGGCATGAAGACAACCTGTTCAAATCATTTCTCGAGATCCACGGATCGTGACCAGGATCTTAAATTGAAGCGGTGCCGTGCGATGTGTAGCCCGTGACCCTGAACATTTACTCTCGACCTTCTTTCCATTAGGTCCATGTTGGCCAGTTGTTTGAAGGAAGACATTGCTGCATGGAGCTTGACTTAGAGATCAAATAATTACTGAGGAAATTAAATGTATTAAATGTTTCATATGAGAAGCAGGAAACAAACAATGCTTGGGTGGACAAATGATAAAAGATTCATCACTGTCTGATATCTGCAGTATAAACGGAAGGTCCCATGTAGTAATAAGACATTAACAGGAATCTTGCGATCTTGTGATTATGACACAAATCTTAAGCCAAAAGGCATCTGGATGACTGAAGCCTTTCAAAATAACTGCTTTAAATTCCCCATAAACCACCTAATCAGCCAAATTAGTAGAAGATGGACAAGGCTGAGGGGCCGTTTGCAGCATTTCCTGAGCTGCAAGCTTACAGCCACACCAGGCAATTTGAATTGCAAAATGGCATCCAGAGGAAGCCGATAAGAAATTTTCATCCTCATTACCCTGAAATGTTGTGAGGTGATGACAGTAAACTAGTCTGTGATGCCTGATTATAAGAAAATAACACAAGTGTGATTACAGGAAATATCAAACGTTGTGTCGCACGAAGTTTAGAAGGAGCCGGTTGTCATGTACTTTCTCACCAGAAGTGAGTTCTCTGAACTACCTTACGTTAATTAGTCACTCACTATATCCTTGACCCTAAAACAGGGAGTGACTGTGTGAAGGTCAGTCAGGACTCGAGGTGCAGTGGTACAGGTGCAGAGCCTGGCTTGAGTGACGAGTGACACCTTGGGAAAGAGCAGCTACCAGAGAGAGAGGGCTGGAATGTAAGGACTGTAAAAGCTGGACAATACAAGGTTACACTTCCATTAGCACCAGGGCCTGAATTTGATATGAGCAGCTACAGGGAAATTGCAGCGAGAGCTAAGAGAGGAATTATACAGTACAGGGAAAACTGAGCCTTACTTACTCCTACAGCAGTCACTTTGAGGACTGATGATCAGAAATGCAAAACCCTGTGGTTGAGTATAAATAGCCCGATTGAAGCACTGCTTCTTTATGAACACGTTTAAAGTATAAGTTGGATTGTGGGGACATTTTGTTTTCTCTCAAGGATGATATAACGGATAATGGACGATGAATGCAGCCAGTCTAATATTCGATGATGCTAAATGTTTATCTTGTCAGTTGTTGTGCATATTTTTACTCACACATGGAATAAAAAGTGACCCTAGAAACACCAGACGTGGACTTGAGTGTAGTTTGTGTTCTCCTGTTTTATCTTGCGATGTTAATAATAAACAAAGTGTATTTACATTTACACCAGTGAGTTTGAATATGCTCCCAATATGTTCCTGATTATAAAGAAGTGCACAGAGCAGGGCACATCACAGCAAAATACATCTGGCTTTAATGCAAATATCTATACATTACAAATGAAAGAGCCTGTAAAATTTGAATGTGTTCTTTATTTGGCCTTTTAGGAAAATGAGTCATCTTCTGAAGCGCTTCATCCTCATAAGGTGGCAGGTAGCAGTACCACCTACAGAATTTTAGAGGCGTATCCTAATATCGTTCTGATTGTCCAATTTATTATTTTGGTTCATCCAGTTTTTAATTCGGTGGTTTACGTTTCCATTGATTTGGTCACTGTTGGGTGTTCGCTCACAGTAATGGCTGCAGAATCAATACCCACTTTGGAACAGTGTTTGCTTTTGTTGTCATATCCTCCCTAATGTAGAAAAGTGTTCCTCTAAACTTTAATGGAAATCTGAGACAGAAGAATGAGGTCATTAGAACAACTTCCAGTTATCTGAGTTGGAAAACGTAAAACAGCTCTGCCGTTCGGTCCAGAGCTGTTAACTTTACCAGCCCACTGCGACACTGATCCGTGATCACTGTGATCTGTGGCCAGTGTCTGGACTGCGTCTCTATGGCGCGATGAATATGACAACAGAGACTCTCTACCGTTCACTTACAGGCTCGCTGTGCTTACCTGTGTCCGTGTCACATGTGCACGCACAGTGTTAAGTCAGTCTGTTTTTGGTTTTCCAGTGCAGTGGGGCCCACACTGGACCGAACCTGCACAACGAGCAGGACTTGGCCCAGGGCAGTACTGGACACTATGTTCAGTACAGATACAGTGTTATGCATGAAATAAATAAACATTTCAAAACTATTGTGGAAAGTAAACTCAGCTCAGAGCTGCCATGAATAATGGGCATGTTGACAGCGGAAAAGACACCTGTCAAGGTTTTCAGGAGAAAAGATACATCAAAATAACAAAACCAGGACTTCCAATCATACTGGTGTATTCTAAACCAGAGTGTTTTGCCTAGAGTTGCAGGAAGTGCTGTGCTCCTGCTGACTCCACCTGTCCTCATGCGCACTTCTGTTTATCTCCCTGCCATGCTCTCGTCTCTCAGGTCTCCAAGCCAGTAGGTCAACATAGTCATCGCGGGTCTAGTCAGGACCATAATCACTCGCACTCACTGCTCTCGTGCAAAAAGCAGCATCTGCACCAACAGACTCTCCGGGTATTTGTCTCTTAATGGAAAACAATTCCTGCACACTTGCTTGTTTTCTACCTTCACTGGATAACATCTGTCTGACAGATGTCACTAAATGCACATGTAAATAGTTCAAAGCCATTTGTTTAGTTCTTTTATTTCACATTTTGACTAATTTCTCCATTTACTCTAACACGTCTACGCGTTTAAGCCTTTTAATGCACAGTAACACTTCCGTTTCTCCAGCAGGTCCCATGGGGTTGACTAATCTAACAGCTTGTCCAAATGTGTGTTTATTTAGCCAATACACAACGGTCCAGAGGCTTTGTCAGCTTTCTCGTTTATTTACATGCTGCGCTCCCTGGACCCCTTTCAGAATATTTGTTCCTGTGTGTGTTTTGACCTCAATCTGCCCGTGCTTGAGCTTAATCAAGCTCAGCTATCTCCTGACGATTTCATCTTACTGTAGTCTGTAGAGTGGACCGTTCAGAAGCCTGTCTTACTGCAAACGTTTGACACGAAATAGGTGTAGCAAATAAATGACGGTCCAGTTAGTGCTGCTTGTCTGCAGTTTTCATCCGAATGTAGGGTAAACTTTGACCACATTCCCAGAAGGACGGCGAATGAAAACGTCTCTTAATGTGCAGGTGGATACTGGTTATTGTACCTGATAGACACCCGATGGCTGTAGGTGGCAAAACGTCGTTGCTATGCGTCTGTTTATCAAATGGTGAAACGAAGACAATGGGTCATGTGCTATAATTAGGTTGGTAGGACGCTAACTAGAAGATTAACTTTAAAAATGTATTGCACATGTAACAGGACACAGAATATTTCAGATTGTGTCAATAACTTTCAGTCCTAGTGAAAGATATTTTTATGAGAGCAAACACTTCTCTTCCTTCCTATGGTCACGGTCGAATCAACCCAGTGTCACTTGTTCAAGCTTCCATTCAAAGCAAATGTGACTTTCACTCCGTCACAGATGATACCGAACTAATTAAACACAGATTGCAAGTGAAGCCTTGGATATGTTGTGAGTATCAAATTTTCCATTTCAGAAAGAGAGAACCGGGACTTGTAACGGCTTCAATTTCAACGCTGCCACTTTTATTTAGGCCCCCTGTGCTGTTATCTTGATTCCTGCATTTTGTTTTAATGAAACACTGGATGTTCCAACTTAGTGCCCGGCATCAATCACCTCAATTAGGCAAGTGGGAGCATCCCTTCCTTTTCCTCTGTGTGCATAGGGTTGCAAACACATTCTCCTAACGTAATGTGACTTAAGAATCCTGCTGCCCTCCATCTAGTTATTCTGCATATTTAATCTCGGCTGTATAGTTGATACCATTGCAAAATTGGAGCAGTTAATTTCAGCTGTCACTGTAATTTCCGTTGTATTTCTCCCTCGCAGCTCTGTTCTTTCTTCCTTTTCCCTTTTGCTGCTGTTAGCCAAGGCCATTGAGCAGATATGAGCCCAGTGTAAGACTGTCAGACTTGCCTGCCATCTGTAAAGGGCCTTGTCATATTCTCTTCTGTCAGCCATACATCTAGCACTCCAGCAAATGGCTGCATTCTCTCCTGTGTTCCAGCCGGCTGTCGGTGTCCACTAACAAGGTTTGGTGAAGGTCTGAAGAAGGAGACAGTAGAAAATCTACAGCAGGAGCTTCTGGACGAAATGTGAGAGAAAATGGGGATTTAGATGAGTGTGTGTTGGGGGTCGTGATCAGCTGATGTCAGCGGTTACTTGGCGATTTGCCTGACGACTCTTCTTCATCTCTGGAACATCTAATAATAATAATAAAGTTCATATTTATAATTGTTTAGCGTTAGCATTTCCAAACATGCTAAAACTAATATGTCTGTAAACATGTCCATTTAAAGGCTGCTGTCACATCAGCGTTGCCTCAGCAACCATTCGACATCATATGAAACAACATTTCCATTGAACTCTCAACAAGAAAGATTAGAATTTACAAGATGTGTAAATCCTACGTTAATCCACAATAATTCCAACATACGCTTACTGTTTCACTCTGCAGTGCTGCTGGACTAAAAGTCCTAAGTGGAGGACAACAAGGCAGAGAAGGGAAGAGGTGCTTTAGGTTCACATTTCGTCTTTCGGTTGCTTTAACAGTGACTCGCTGTTAGCTGGCAGTGCATTATGAGGCCGTCGTCAGCCTCCTGCGCGAGTTTTGAGTTTTGAGTGACACAAGCTACACCCTGAAAAACCAGGTCCAGCGAAGAGATCGTCAGTCGAGATGAAAACTGGATGCAAATTTGAGATTTGATTGAAAAGTGAGAAAGTTATTTTGTGTCGCAGGAAAACAAATTCCCAGTTATAATTTATCCTGTGATAGGAACAGCTTCCATAGACCACGTTGAATCTCAGAGCAATTACAAAGCTTGACTGACTAAATTAGTATTGAAATCATGTATTCAGTTGAATTAAAATGATTCTTCCTAAACACTGAGTCACATTCATATACATTTTTAAATCCCTGTGTCTTCCTGTACATTTTGACTGTGAGTTATGGCTGGATGTGATCAGTCGCTGTTTGGGCTGCAGGGTCTTGGCCCTCGCTCCTGGAGAAACCAGCAGTCCTGCTCCTGCATCCTGGACGGTTTTGGCAAGTGAAGGCATTTCTTGAGCTCTGTGTCATGAACATGGCAGGTGTCAGAATACAGTATAGATGAGTGTTAGCGTTTGTCCGCACTGAGAACGCAGATGTGAGCTCCCTTCTCTAACTCCAGGGCCGCTCATGGCAGAGAGAAAGCTCATTTCAAACTCGTGACCATAGGTGAGGGCGGGAATGAAGAGCGTTTACTTTCTGCGTCTGGTTGCTGCCTCATCAGTAAGATGAGACCTTCATGCTGATGTTAGATCCTTCTAATTAAAGTGGGTCCCATGCCACCATTGCCTACTGAGCATCACCACACCGGCCTGAATGCACTAAGAACGATTGTAAGGAAGCAGGAATTCTGTTTTCCACTTTGCTGGATGACACCTCTGAGAATCTCCTGGAAAAAACGTTTTGTCAGGCTTATATTTTACCAGCACATAGTCCTATAACCCCACTAATGCTCTCTTGGCCCACGATTTGTTCTCGTTTGTCATCGCACAAAGCGAGAGAGTAAACACTGCGATGAAACATGAGCCTGGCAGAGGTGGAGGAGCTGCCGTAGCTGCTGCTGCCCTCCTCAACCTCCACTGAAGGCGAGGGCGGACAGGACAGAGGACGGATAATCAGTGCCGACCTCATCGATTTGTGCAGATGAATTTTAAAAAAGTGGCGACGGCTCACACATCCCAATTGTTTGAGCTGTACCACAACTGCACATGCTTGTGCTCAGATGAATCCATGGCGGTAGTGCAACTCAAACCTTGTCACCATCTGTGGTGCAAACCGTGTCCTGCTGTGGTGTTTGTGTACAGAGATCACCTGCCAGTCAAAGTGACTCCTCTACTTCCTTGTCCTGGATTTTGATGAAGTTTAACTTTTCTTTTTCCATCACTATTCTCGTGTCACTATCATAAACAACTGTAAATGTATTTACACATCAAACGTGAAGATTAAAGAAAATAACTTTTTTTAGAACAGCAATAAAAAAAAACACACACTTCATAAACCTGCCTCTCTTCCCTGCCTTCACCAACCTGAAAACCTGGGCAGCCACATTTAATATAAACATAAGAATCTATAGATGATTTAAGGACTTCATAATTAATATTAGGTGTCATATCCTTTGCAGTAAGTCTCCCACCCACGGATATCAGTGCAGTGTGCAGCCAGATTTGCTCTGCAGAGCACTAGCCTCGGGTTCTTTTTGCCTTTAGTGCGTGATTCATCTAAATGAGATCAGGTGAGGAAGTCAGACAGTCGTGAACTTCCCCTTTGTTTGTGTCCCCGAAATTATTCCGAAATAGCATAATATCTTGATTGTGTTGAGGATCAGCTGCTGAAGCACACGCTCCCGGAACACAGCTGGCGTTGTGCTGTGTCACTCTACGTACAGTATGTGCTGCCCTCTCGGTGAGTCTAGCTGGTTTGACGCAGATGATGTCTGGATATGCTTATTCCGGCTTCGTACTGGTGAAACTCTGCCTCACGATATTGTTCCACATTACCTGCTGTGCTCCTCTTGACCCTCACAGTCTGTATGCAGGTTATACATTATATAACGAGGGCCAGCCTGCTGTGTAACCATTCTGTGTGGCTAGAGGCCAGAGTGCTGTACAAACAGCGAGCACGCATCATGGGAGGGCTCTTCAAAGTGCTAACAGGGTTGGATTTGTTTATGTGAGCGCTGGCAGCTTGGATGTCCAGCAGTTCTCCTGCTCTGTGGAGTGTCACTGTCAAATTACATTTATAAATAGATCGAGGCTCAATGCTGGCACCGCCCCATCATTGAGTCCTTGAGTCTTGGCTGGAATCTGCCATCTGTCTGAAAGCGTTAGGGACGGGGCACAGAAGCTGCTGCCTGCCTCCAGATGAAATGACTGGGAGGGATCTGTGTTGGCGTAAGTGGAATCTGGAGCCCCGGCACTGGAAGCAGCTTCTTTAATTATACAGGATGCGGGGCTGTTTGTTAGAGGCGATGCTGGGAGTGAAGGAGTCGTGGTTTTTGGCTTGACAGGGAAACTGTGTAGGACACAATTTACATTTCATCTATTCTGCCACCGCATTAGCCTGTAGTGCACCTGGATAACACTGCTCTTCCCTCTTTCTTGTTTGTTAAAGCAGATTAGTTGCTCCTAATATGTCATTCATATAGATAATTCATGCCTAAATAAACAAATGATTGACGGAGCATTTAATGTCAGTATATGATTTATTTAAGAAAACAGATCAGGGTCACGTGACTCAGCTATGATTTTGGCGAAATTTATTGGATGTGGCAGTTTTTATGCCACTAAGCTAATGTGTTTTGTGTAATATAAAACTATATAAGCAAGATCTCAGTTAATAAAAATCCAAATTTCTAATTACAGGTTACGAGCTAACAGCACTTATCGACTGAATAAAAATGCTTAATAAATACAAACAAAATCAGATTTTGTTTCGTCGTCAAATATTACACAGCTTTAAAAAGTTATTTCCCTTCTCCATAAATGAGCTGCTGGTTTGTGAGCTACTGACATTTATCATTCTCTACGTCGCAGTCAGTCAACTAAAGCTTCCATTAGTATTCATCGGTTATGCTCACAGAAGGATATTAGTCAGGTTACAGGCCTGGCAGGTACGGAAAGGTCAGAAGATTTGTCTCTTGCTCAAGTGTATTTTCTCTTCTCCGGCTTCTGAGGAACAGTGAGCTGTGATGGTAAACTGGGCCCCAGCATCCACTCCATCACGGCAGACATCTCAATCCGTTTCCACTGTTAGCCTTTTAGACCACATTTACAGCAGCACAGGTTTTCAATACTGATCAGTCATTGCTCCTTTTCTCTTCATTCATCACTCCCTCCTTCCTGCTATTTCTCCCTTCGCACCTCATCCTTTTCTCTTTCACCTGTACAGCCGCCTGCGCTCGCTCCCCGCTTTTCTTTTTCCACTTCATCCTGCGTGGCTTCTTCCTCTCCTCAGTAGCAGAGTCCATCTATCTCCGCCTTCGTCCTTCCTCTCATGTGTTTTCTCTCACTTTCCCCCACTCCGCTTTCCTCCCCCTCCTTCGTTTTCATCATTTGTTGAAGGGTTGAGTGCGGCCGGATGCTGGTAATCTGCCGGGCTGATTGCATAGGACATGCATGAATGATACCAAACCTTGTTCCCAATATCCTCTCACTTTGAGTCATGACTTTAATCATTACTAATGGAGGGCGATGAGTATCTGGGAACAGCTGAGGGTTCCACGAATTGCTCAAAGTGCCACAGCAGGTGCTTTGGGAAGGGAATGGATTACTTTTGTCTTCCCTGTATAGTGACCAGTGTTGGGGTAATTACTTTCCAAAGTAGCATAAACAGTGTTAAGTACTCGCATTATTTGGGCTTCTTTGGCTCTTATAACAGCACCGTTAACAAAAGAGTTGGGCAGCGGTATAGCTGTGTTGACTCCAGTCGTCAAACCCTCCTCTCTAACTGTCTGAAAGCCGCGGTTTGTCCAGAACGCATTTGTTGTCTGTCATGTTGTTAATGCTAAGATGGGATGGTTTAGTGTCAGCTTGGGTTCATGCAATAAAGGTTATTTATTAAATGTGACATTTTGTGTTTAATGAAGACATTGTGTATGATATGATTGTTATAAATGCAGTTTCAAAAGAGTACATCAGTGTCGTAAATGTCAGAGATAATCCTCAGTTTCATATAAATATGGGAGTGACCCAGATTAAAAAAACCTAATAACTGTTGTGTAGAGAAAAACAGTGAAAGATTAAATAGACATCAGCTGATTGAACTATGAGCCTTTGCATTGGTTCAAATAAAATATATATTGTGCTAATAAAAACACAAAAACACAGTATAGTCCTTGATTTACTGGCTCATTCTGGGATTTACCAAATGGTCATTAAGAGCGAATTTAAGTTTCCTGTTGAGAGCCTCTATTTGGTGAGACGACATGTTCAGGCTGTTGAACGATGGCCTGTGCCCTAAAACAGCTGGTGCTGCATAAAGAAAATCCTTAATGACAGACCGGAGCGTCTTGAATTGTAGCGCACAGCAGACACCGGCCATTTCCCAGCTCACCGTGCACTAGCGCAACCGCAGATGATCTGTGGCAAGACGACAATTAATCCCGTTATTTCAGAATGCGTCCACCCACCGGTGAGACGGAAGCTTGTCCAAGCAGCAGCACCTTCCTCTGCTGTCTCAACCGGAGCAAACGTCTCATGCCTTTACTTAATTGGCATACGCTTGTACCTCCCTGTCAGAATAGACTTTTCGCCGTCACGGTTAATCAAAAGGTACATGCTCCTGGGGCTTCTGCATATGTCTGTGAAAACTGTACTTTTTCAGATTGACAGCGCGCTTCTCCTGTGCCTGTTTTTTATTTATTTTATTTTGTATGTGAACCGCAGTTCCGCGCCGTCACACCGCTCTACATGGGACCAGCAGAAACTATACAGCGAAACTCCAGGGATTTCTTTCAAGGATGTTTTTGACATTTACAGAATAATATTCTCGCCTTAAGAGCCGAGAGTTGCTGAAAATCATGTCACTGAAAACCAGCGTGCAGACATACATAATATATAGATGCCGTACTTCTAAATCTGGGGAAAAACACTGCTGTTTGTGTAAAGACAGAGCTGCCAGTCTGCAGACAGAAACCTCTAATACGCTAATAGACATTATTAGAACTGAAATGAGGTTGATATTATTGCAGAAATGCTTACATGAGTGAGAACAAAGTGAAGAAATCAAGCTGTCGTGTCATTGCCTGTGGCACCAGCATCCAATAATTCCTTGCCACTATCTGAGACGAAGGTCTCAGATAAGCCGTCTTCACCATTTCAGCTCTCTCCTCCCTTAAGATGTTTTTTGCTCGGCGATTAGCAGCTTAAAATACACCACGGTGTTAACATCACCTATTTTACAGCTCCCTAAACACAGTCGCTCAAATGTCTACAGTACGTGATTAAAAACAAGACTGACAGATGTGGAGTCTGCTCCCGCTCTCCATTCCTTGAATTGCATTACTTTAATCTGATACAGGCTATTTCAAGTCATCACCCAATTATATGTGCTTTGTTTTGGTGGCCCAGAGCACTATGGTGTGTATTTATTACCCCAGCGTGCGCACACACCCATAAACACCACCACTAACAGCACAGGTTGCAGGTTCAGTTCCATCTGGACCAACACTGGCAGCCTTTCAAAAGCGTATGCATTCATTTTTAATTAAAATCTAAAGTTAGGTATTTTGCTGCAGAAGATTTTCCCGTCCCCGTGGACACGGGAGTGTTTGGCGATGTTTAATTCATTTCTCATCACCCAGCCTTGAGATTGCTTGTCTGTTCAGTGTTTCCTATCTCAACTGAACGTCTTACTCTTCTATTCGGGAGTTAATGCATTTCTCTACGGTCCATTGAATGCAACATTACCTTTTATTAGCTATCAGTGGTTTTGTTTGTAGGAAATGTACATTATTTAGCCGGATTGTTCAGAGTGGTGTTATAAATGGTACGAAAACGGGGCTAACAGCGTAACCAACAGAAGTCATAAGAGAGGAAATGAGAAATAGAGGGAAGCCTGGGATTCAGATGAAGGTTGTGAGGTTCTTTCTCTACTTTCAAGACAAATGTCAAGCACGTTAAGCATCCTGCAGCTGGTTTCAACAGCTATTCATTAATCAGTGGCAAAGTTTGTGTAGATTTGTGCTATGTCTTAGGAATTTAGCTAATCAACAGCTTGAAAAAGAAATCAACAATTCTTCACAAGCTGTCAAACAAATTCCAAAAGTGTGTCGCTTAACGAGCATGTGTTAAGTCTCGCATTCAATCATTTGTAGTTTCTTACAATAGTAAGAACTAAAAAATAAAATAAAAACCAGATGATATTTGTACTGTATATGCAAACCTGGAGAAATGTTTATCCATGACCGCAATAATCGCAATTGTTTGCTTCAGCTTGAAAAAAAAAAAAATTCTAACCTTGTGAAAGCAGAATTCACATTAATGGCCTTTAGAGATGGACCTAACGTGGCCGGTTAGTGTAGATTTGATGCTCTGGGCTTAAAGTAGTTCATGTAGTTCACTAATACACATACAACATATATGTCAGCAACGTAGCTGGATCAGCTGTTACACTTCTTGAACGGCATCGTGAAAGAAAAAACACAAACACTACAAACGACGTGAATTCAGCACATTTAATTGTTAATTGGTTCAAGTGCAGAGTCATACTCAATGTAAAGCTTTAAAAAATACAATCTCAGTCATCTCTGGAGTGATTCTGAGTGCCTGTGAGTATTTATTTTAAAATAAAATACAGTTCATGACAGATAAACCTTCTCTTCTCCCGCTTTATTATTTTGACTCATGGTATTTGATAATCTGTAAACGCTGAGAAACAGGGCAGCATAACTGGTCAACGTTGAAGATACTTTCATTCATATTTAGGTAGTGTAACTTTCAACATAATACATGTACATTTCCATTTGTTTGTGTAAACACAACCCTCCGATTAACTGTAGCTTAAATTACCACCTTTCCATTGGCACCTGAATTGTCATAAACACCACCCTTGAGCTGTTGCACGCTCCACATCACAAAGACACGTCCTCTGCGCTCCCTTTGAGAAATACTTCAACAAGTTTACAATACGTAACGTTTTCTCTCAAATTAAAAAAATAGTTTGTATCATTGACTGTACACAATACCAAAATCAATGTGCTTTTTCCCATACAGTGTTTAGTGCCGAGTTCAACATGCCGGCACCGGCTGCGGTTACAGCGTGCACGTGTGCCGTGGGATTAGTCACAGGATGCGTCACGGAGGCCTCTCTCCGTGAAACTTTCGGTGTCTGTACCTGCCGTTCTTCTCCTTGGTCACGTTGATGCAGGCGTTGTGCTTGTTGCTCTGTAAGTGGTTCCAGTATTTGATAAGTTCATTAGGCTGGAACTGATGTGACGTGATCAGGTGGCTGTACTTACAACTGGAGTAAGACACTCGCCAATGGTTGAAGAGGAACTCGTTGGGAGGCGGAGCTGGGTCGATGCGCAGCTTCGCCAGGCAGATCCCCACGTACACATCCTCCAAGTGCAGCCTGCGGATGCTGAGAGAGGCCTGGTAGATCAGCTCAGCCATGTCCCCTGAGAACACGTACCCCGTGCCTGAGCAGAATATCGGGTAGCGCTCGCTTGGATACAGTTCTGGTGGCATGTACCACTTACTGTCCTTGTTTCGGTTTGGTGCATAGCCCCGCATCAGGTAGCCGGTGAAGTACCTCTGCTTGGGAGGCAGCTCGGGCTTCAGCAGCTTTTGGATGAGATACTCGGTGTTGACAAACATGTCGCTATCGGTCTTCATCACGTAGGAGGCATGCGGGCAATAGGTGGCCACCCAGTTCATGCCCATCAGCGTTTTGACCGTCAGGTTGTAGTACGTGTCCTGGTAGTCCTGTTGGATGATGTCATGGTGAACCCGGCTCTCTTCTTCAATGCTGCTCTGGAGAAAGGTGCCCGAGCTTTTACCAGTGCCGAGCAGGAAAAGGCGGACAAACCCCAAGCCCATCGCTATGCTCTCGTTGCCCCACGTCTGACGGATAGCGTTGCGCGCATCGGGCTGTCCAGGTTCTGCGGCGATTAGCAGAACGAGGAAAGGTGTGCTGTCCCTGCACTTGAAGGGTTCATTCAGGATGTAGCGGTAGGGCTGAGCGTTTAACCTCCCTCCCACACCCATCTCCTTCTGTAAACTGTTGTTAGTGCTCATGGAATCCCCAAGGCCCATTACGCCCATCTTGGCTCCCCCGCCACCACCCCCTCCCCCTGCCTCCACCGCTGCCCCTTCCGCTTGTTGAGAGCTCAGGTTGAGCAGTGGCTTAGGCGCTGCATACCCAGCTTCCTTCCACAGGCTCCTCAGGGAGCTGTTCTGGTTGGCTTCGCCCTTGGGGCTGCGGAAACCCCTTATTGTGTAGGTCAAGGGGTTTTCCCGAGGCCCACTGCGCCCGGGCAGCCAGTCCTGGTGACTGAAAAACAAGAAGAGGGTGAAGAGCAGGGCCAGCGACAGGAGGCCGGTCACGTGGGTTCGAAAGAGCGAACGCTTGACGGTCCAGGTCATCTTGATGGGGCAGTAATGCCGCCGTCTCCACTGCATGGTGCAGATCGGGGTCGCAGGAGGGTGCTGCTTCTGCTGCTGCTGCTCGAGAATGGGCGGCGGCGGGCACCTACAGTCACCTCAAACATGTGGTTGCCAACAATCAGAGGGTTATCTGAGCTGGCAGATGGGTTGGAGTGAGCCTCCCGGTGGAGTCAGGGGAACGTTTGAGTCCCCCAGTGGAGCTTGGAGCGGGGTTAAAAGGGCTCCTGGTGGGGCTAGAAAGGCGATGGCTCTCTGGCTGCGGAGGCTTCTCCCTGGCTGTTCTTTGGCACAGTAGACAAAGACAGGGTCATGCTCTGTGTCTTGTCTCCTTCAGGATATAATAAGGGTCACCTCCTGTGTGTTTGCTCTCTCTAATCTGTAAAGAGGGAAAGAAAACAGAAAAAAAACAGTCTTGTCAGAAATCCGAGAAGCACCTCTCCTTCCCCTGAGTTATAGTACCTGCCGATTCGAGAGGTGGAGATTTTAATATTACTGGGGGGGGAACCGAACTTATTTCAAATCTGTTTATTTTGGTGGAGTTTAACACAGACATACAGTATTATTAATCAGATCCTTTTATTTGTTGATACAGTGCATTGTGTAAACTTAACATTTAAAAAGGCAAAGCGGAATCAATACTGCAGCATTGTTGTGGTTTTGATTGGATCGGAACACATCAGACTCTGGGGATCCGTCTGCTTTTTACCAACACATCGACTAGATATTGTAGCATAAAACAGAATAAATCAATCTGATGAGATGAGCATATTTTCCCATCGCTACATAGATCATTATAACCTCATCTCACAGTTGAAACCATTTAGAAATATGAAAAAGTAAAAAAAAAAACAACTTGGTGGAGTGAAGTGTGGAAACTATGAGCTGGCAGAGGCATGGTGAGATGGTGGTTGCCTCTTGCATGTCATTATTCAGCTTAACGCCCGAGGCAAAAAGTATAAATTGCAGGTTTGCTCGACGTGATGCCGGCTAACTCTGCTCTGAGCTGCTCGGGCGAGCGAGTGTCATCAGCCCCCCACCGCGCGTCGACAGCTAGGGAGGAGATGCATCTGTCAAAATGAGTTTTCAGGGTCCAGCAGGCAGCGGTGCCGAAGTCTGAGCCAGCCGCCAGCGATAACAGCCTTCACCCGCCATTCACCTTCCACCTTCAGCTTATCAACGCCGCTTACTGTCTAGCTGAGGCCACCCGGGCTGCTCCAGCCCCCCTAACACAAACAGGCGTAAATGCAGGGCAAACAGACAGTCGCATAAACGGACGCGCAAACGAGCAAACAACACGGGGCAAAGCTGTGACGCCAACAACTGCATCTGTTGCCCACGGGGAGCGGTGCACCTAGGGAGGCACAAAGGCGATCACATATGCGCACACTGACTCTCTGATTCACCGAGGCAGGCACGCAGCCTGCACGTAATTAGACCCACACCAAATCCTGCACACCGCGCTGTTCTCGTGTGCAAAGGCACGAACGGTAATTTTAAAAACAGAAATAAAGCAAAATGCAGAACAGAATTAATGGTATTCACAGAAGCTCGCTGCGCAGATAATCACTCTCGTGCAGACAGACACGCAAGACACACACGACCCAGTTACATCTTCACTTCATACATACATCATTGTTGCTGTACGTGTTCAGTGACGCAACAGGCCCCATCACTAGAGAGGGAAGCTCACACCAGCAGGTTTTACGGCTCTCATACCAATGTAGCAGCAGTGCCGGTCTTGAACCCTGCGTCCCGAGTGCTTGTGCTGATTTGATTGCTTTTTAATCTTTCGAAGATACTAAATAACACTGTGTTATTTTGTGCAACTCTTACATTCCAGCTTCGTGTGAGGTGGATTTTTTAAACTTCCAATTTTGATTTCCCGCGTTGTTTGCTCATTTATCGTGACAACTGGCAAGGAACACGATAACCTTTTCAGGCGAGTATGCTTACCCAGCGCAAGCAATTACGGGGAAATGAGAAGGGCCGGGGCCGCCTTTGTTTTAAAGGTTAACATACTTTACATCGAGGCACATCCAGCGCTTGAGAGATTTCTGCTGTCAACTAAATGAACATCTAGTTACGTGGCTTCTGATGAAGTGCGCACACACAGGAGCAAAGCACACATCGATAACCGTGTACACACCTATAAAGGGAGCCCACACACTCCCACATCCACCCACCAGTGCTCTCACAAGCAGAGGACCAGGTATGGACGGCTGTGCCTGTTGTTTTCTCATGTAAATGTCTATTCCGCAGGCATCAGTCTCCACTTTTTAGCAGTTGCATTTAATCTGCCAATGCCTCTTCTCATTAATTCATTTTCTTGTCTCCCATCAATGTCAATTCTATGCAAGCCAATTAGTTACACTAGCACTAATTAAAGCCCCAGCGATTACGCAGCGATCAGGAAACAGAACGAAGGCTGGGGGAGTGACACAGCGGTGACATAGTAGGCATACATTATAACCTTGTCTCTGTCAACACTTCAGCTTCAAATCATGACAAACAATGACAGGAGACGAAAAAAACCACTTTCCACAGCCAGGTAAACATATCATTTCAAAGTTGTCTTTGTTTTCACGGCTAGGCAAACGCCGCGCACTCATTCTCTCCCCTCCACAAAGGGTTTAATGCATGCAAAACAAGCTCTGCTAATGTCAATGAGCATGTGACCTTCATTCAGTAAAGCAGTGCACTTTGTGATAGCGACACATTTTCCTCAGGAAAAGTACAGCTCCCAGTTGTGAGCTGTTTAGAGAGGCTGTTCGCTGAAGTTAGAGGTTAAATTCTGCTTTATTGAAACAGGTTTGAGTGATTATACGGCTGACTGAAGCTCTGGTTTCATTTAATAATACCGCCTTAAAGCACCGGCCCTCATTATTCAACCACTCCAGTTATGATTTATTTTAATGTTCAAGTTGCGCTATGGCTCGTGGCCTTCGTGGAAAGGATTTTCCCTGGTGAAGGTAACATGACCTAATGCTATTTTAATGACAAAGACTGAACTCATTCTCAAAAGGCTGGTGTGCGGATTATGAAGCCCCTTGAGGCAAATTTGTAAGGTCCTACTGGTAAATAAAACCTTTGATTGATTTTGATTTTACCTCCTTCTTTTGACAACAAATTTCTCTTTAGCAAATGTCACTCAGGAATAAAATAAATAAGTCATGCTTCAAAGATTCAAACGTACTGAATAAAATCACCGTCCAAGAACATAAGCAGTTTAGTTGAGTCAGTTGGTGCAATGCATTAGACGACACAACGACTAGAAAACGTTGACAGCGCATCTGTCGGCGACGTGTCACCAGGGGAGCACTGAACTGAGACGCTGTGTTACATAAAGGCCTGGTGCTTCGAAGGTAGATGATGAAGAAAAATATTTTCTTAATCAAAGCATCCCCTGACTCATATGTGAGTGATATTACAGCCTAGCATTGGTGATTGGCACTAACCACTGGTCATATTATGCTTTTCGCGTTCTGACGTTACGTAAAAACATCCGGACCGTTCAGAAGATTTAAGCAAACCCTGCATTGCTTGACGCTAAGCATTTTCACCTCCCTCCGTATTGCCGATACCAGCTTGCTGAAAGGTGGTTAGCCTGCTATATGATTGCTACATAAGTAGTTTTGACACTTTGGTTCTGCACATTCCTGGTTAGACTTAAAGCAAGGCAGGTACTACACATGTAGTAAAACCTGTTTTTTTAAATGTCTTTCAAAACAACAGCATGTTACTTATGGCAGAGAGATGATAGGAATGTTACAATGGTAGGTCATCCATCTCTTTTTGTCCTTAATGCCCTACATCTATAACAAAGCCATTGGTTTTGTTTACATGCGCTGGCAGCGTTTAGTAATTCAGTAACTGCTTTGTCTGTCTGTGCTAGGTTAAATAAAACCTGCAGGAAGAACATACTGTATGTCACTATTGTAGCCTTTTGCTTTTTCTTATGGGGACGAGACACATCTGAACCGATTTTACATTTGCATTCCTGCACATTAATGGCACATTTGACATCTGCCTCCAGTTCTCACATCCGGAGTCAATCTTTCACACGGTGAATTTGGTCCCGGAGCAGAGCCTTGAAACAAACCAGTGCATCCACTTGGTCTGATCTCTTCTCTGGTCACTTTGCTGACGCCTATTCAGTTACACTCCAGCTCAACAGCCAGTCATCACTTGACTGTTGTTTACCGGCTGATTGCAGGGAATCACTGACACAGACTGCCAAGGAATCAAGTGCCATGTAAAGAGCGATCTTGTCTCTCCTCTATCCAACGTCTAGTCGCTCTCCTTCTGACTTAGTTTGAGGCGTTTGATCAGCAGCATTATTTACTGAGCGAACAAATGAAGTACGAGGTTCTCATCAGTTCATAGTGGCTGCTTTTCACATCAATTTAAGCTGAAGCAAATTTTTATTACTTACTGTTTTAAAAAAAAATCTAATTTAGTTTTTCATATTAGACCTACCTACTCAATTTTTCCAGTCAATTGGCCAGTCTCACAAACAGACCTCGACTGTAGCTCAGCCCTTAGATCAGCTTCTGCATTTATAGTATCTTTTTTACAAAGCTATTTAGCATTTATCTATATTACTCAGGACTAATTAGCTGTTGAGCCACAAGACTCAAACTCCTACCCAGCAATGGAATGAGACCACTCAGCTCCTTTGGCTCCAGGTAAAAGTCGTGGTTGACAGCTCGTCTAAGGATACACAAGCAGTCGTATTTCACAGGATGGTTAATATTTGCTTCACTCCTCTCCTCCTCCTTTTTGTCCCTCCCTAGAGATGAGTCAAGGCCTCTACGTTTCTACTCAGTGGTTGTCGTTGGTAGGCTTGTACGACAGAGCACAAACTTTCCAGGCAACTCAAAGGTGTGGCCGCCTCAGGGATGACACGTAAAGGTGTAGTCCTGGCAGTGTGCAGTTGCAAGTTTGTCAGCTCTCAGGGGCCACAATCTGTTGGCTGGCTTACGTGCAGACAAATAGTGCATGCATGTCTGCTTTAAGGGTCTGAACACCAACTAGCTGTACCCGTGGATTGGGAACTTCACAAAAACACCAAACAACTGCTTTTTGTGGCTTGTACTGTGCTACACTCGTCCCAATAGTTTGATAAAGTTCAGACTGTGAGCCTCACAGTTGCCACTGGAACACATCTGGGTCTTTGTTTTAGGGGAATATTTCCAAAGGACTCTGGGTAACGCGTGTTTTTGGGCGTTGGTATAAACTGACCATTAGAAAGTGTTTGGTGTGTGTCTGACTCAACTAGGCTGGCTCCAGTGGGGGCAGCGTTCTCATTAAGGGCTTCAAAGCAGATGAGTGATGGTGGATGACCAGCTGTGTTTATTTTTAAATCGCTAGAGACTGGTCAGATCTGGGCCAGGCCACCACGACCATGTCTGATGCTTAAAGGGTCAGTTCCCCAAATCACAGAAAACCTCTCTGGGGACATCTTGGCGACCTGGTTTGAAAGAAACCAAGCTCATCATAAACATCGAATGACAAAGAGAAATGTTTTGTTTTGACAGAAACATGGAAGGAGTGTCAGTCAGTTAACATAAGAAACAATCCAGTCTCAGGTGATGATTCTTATCTTTTTCCCGTGAATGTAAACTGAGCAGCTTCAAGAAAAGCCACAGGTCCCACTGATTGATTTTGAGTCAGTTGGTGCAATGCATTAGACGACACAACGGCCAAAAAACGTTGACAGCGCATCTGTCGGCGACGTGTCATCAGGGGAGCACTGAACTGAGACGCTGTGTTACATAAAGGCCTGGTGCTTCGAAGGTAGATGATGAAGAAAAATATTTTCTTAATCAAAGCATCCCCTGACTCATATGTGTTATTGCAGCCTAGCATTGGTGATTGGCACTAACCATTGGTCATATTACGCTTCGCTACGCTACGTCCATGTAAAGGACCGTTCAGAAGATTTAAGCAAACCCTGCATTGCTTGACGTTAAGCACTCTCACCACCCTCCGTATTGCAGATTTTCAGCTAGGCCTTTGCTGAAAGGTGGTGCTGCTTCGTCTTGGCAAAGTGTGGTTCAGCGGAAGACTTCCAAAAACTGACCAGATCAGAACAGAGTGCCTGAGAGACACAGGAACTCAAAGGCGCCTTTTAGTCTTAAGGCAAGAGGCGAAGATGTCTTTGGATGCTTTTAATTTGAAATCATGTCTGATGCTTAAGGGGTCAGTTCCCCAAATCACAGAAAACCTCTCTGGGGACATCTTGGCGACCTGGTTTGGAAGGAACCAAGCTCATCATAAACATCAAATGACAAAGAGAAATGTTTTGACAAATTGTTTTGACAGAATCTTGGCATGAGTGTCAGTCAGTAAACGGAAGAAACAATCCAGTCTCAGGTGATGATTCTTATCTTTGTCTCGTGAATGTAAACTGAGCAGCTTCAGGAAAAGCCACAGCTTCTAAGAAATTCTAACAGATGTGTTTAGTTATTTTAAGACATTGTATTTATATCACAAATAGGCAAAATAATTTTTGTTTATGAATAGTTACAGCCCTATATTTACCAAGGTTGTCTTTTTCAGCGCTATGACAACAACTAAATATCTTCGACCCTTTGATATAAGTTATATAATATATAAAATTACAGAACTGCAGTGCAACATTTAAAGACTGATGTGTCACTCTGAGGGGAAAAGAAGCTTTATTAAAGGATTCGTCCGCCTACTAAAACATACAACACTTGTGGGAAATAAAGCCTTGGCACCACTGAGCCACTATAGCTGCAGTAAATATATTATGACAGTGATTTTCTTCCACTCAGTGAGTGATATCCAGTCCTCATTGTGTCACTGCCGCCTTTTACCACAGAATTTTATTCTCGTTGTATTTCTGTTTTATTTCGTTAATAAAGCCCGGCTGTATTCTCCTCGCTCCAACTCTCTTTGGGCGACGACAGTCTAGACGCCCCTGCACAATAAATTAGAAAGTGTTGGAAAATTAGACTCTATTAAAGTTTCATAGACTAGTGAACTTGTAGGGAACTTCCAGATGGATCGTTTGGGGCTGACTGATTGATTTATTTACTTTAATGTCCATCCAGTAGATATCTCTAAGCGGTTTCAGAGCCAAACATCTCAGACAGCTGGATGATGAAGTGGATAAAAAACACTGCTAATTGAAACGGCTCGATGGAAATTCCCTGTTCTTGCCTCCTGGCCAAAGAGGGGATTTCCTAAACTTGGATCTAGGTAAAGAAATATATATATATATATATATATATATATATATAAACAATCGGACTACTGGCCTTTGAAGAGTCTGTAATAGGAAAATAAAAGAATACTGCTCTGTGCAAGGAAGTATTAAAATGTCATAAATATTCATTCTTAAATATTCTTCAGTTTGCAGGAATGCACCTGCCTTTCAAGCCTGCCTGACATGTTGGGGCGCCACAGAGGGCCAAGCACTGCCTGAGGGAGAGGAGATGCAGTTACGCTGGGACGCTGAGGAAGGACATGGGCGAAATGTCTTGTCGGCTGGATGGATGGCTGCAAGTCAAGAAAGGTGGATGTAACGGAGGGGAGAGGAGGGCGGGGAAGGCTAACTGAATAATGAGGATGGACCGATGAGACGTGCTGCGTACCTCCTCCTCGTGCTGCTCCCGCGTCTGCTGACTGGTCTGCGGTCGGCGGGAGTGTGAGAACCCCGGTGCCTTCACCCGCCATCGCCTCCTCCGTGGACTGGAAACGATGTGTCCTACCTGCTCCCTCCCGTCTAATCACAGTGACACCCTGGACAGATCACGCCCCGCCTCGTCCTCATCCCCACAGGCTCAACAAACCTGCAGGTTTTTTTTGTTTTTTTTTTGGTTCTCCTTGCTGCGACTGCTCCTCCTCTCCGACTCTCCCTGCCTCTTCTGCGGCTTGAGTCCGTTATCCCCCGATCTCCACTTCACATTCTCCGCTTTTCTTGCATTCCCAGCGCTGCTCCCTGCTCCCGTCCAAGTTTGGGTCTCTCTCCGGAGCTGGCATTTGCAGACACGGGAGAAATCAGCCCAGCATCCAGGCGCTGGACGGAGGATGGAGCCTTCGGCGGCTGGTGAGGTACAGTAGAAGCGCAGTGAAAGCGATGGATGAGGCGGGATGCGCTGTTACATCCTCTCCTACCTGAGTCCAATCAATGCAAAGACACGTTCCCCGAGTCCTGGAGGGAACCCGAACGCAGCAACTCGCCTACATTCACCGTCCGCTTCTGTTTCTCAGGCTGCGCCTTTTTTGTTTCCCCTCTCCCGGGTCTTCCCCTCTGCTCCGCCCTGGACCGACCCCTGCTGGATTCCTCTGCCGGGCAAGGCAGCTGCTGGCCCGGCGGGCTGTTCTGTCAGACACCGCTACACTGACGGAGCTCTACCACGTCACTGGATTCTTAGCCGAGAGACTCACGTGACCAAGTGAGCAGTAGATGCTGCGTTCAGGGGGCGTGGGGGACGTTAGCGCCACTCACTAATGCTCTTGTGTTGGAACAGGAGGAAATTCCTGTGAAACGACAAGTCAGTTCGACTTAGTTCGCATCTAAGTGTCCAGACTCATTTTAGGATCCATTCGATACCTGGCACATTTAGAAGCATAATTAAGACATATTGGCATGAGAACAATAGAGCTTAGTTGTGTCGAGTGGCCCTTCCTACTTTCCACATAACAAAACAAACGCTGACTGAATGTCTTGCAAGCACAAGTTGTTATTAGTGAGTGCAAACATATATTTTCAAACATTTAGTCACACTTTCTGAGCAGCAGTAGCAGCAGCTCAAAATAATAATAATTAATTCTACCGACTGTTCCCACGTTCTGTAAATGCACCACCCCCCCACCCCCCCCCCCAGCCCACCACCCTGCTTCCCCTCTGTGGGTGGAAAAAAGGGGATTTAACACAGTAAAAGCCTGGTGGCCAGCGGTTCTCTGGCCACAGCTGGGTTTGTCAGCATCGTGCTCTTTGTTTAACTCTGATGGCCTCTGTTTCCGGTCGACAACAATTTGCCTGTTTGTTTGGTTTTTTTTGTCCTGCTTGCTACATCAGCAATGCACCATTATGCACACACCATTACCAACTATATTTAGCATGTTTTCACATCTGACAAAAACCGAAAGCAGTAAATCACACGCTTTGCACAGCTGACTTGCAGCTTACGCTACAGCATATTAATGAAACTCTACCAGCCTCATTAATTACTTAAACACAATGCAGACCCTTCATCAGCCTTCAGTCATGTTTACACTCTGCAGCTCCGAAGTTCCCTGGTAAGTGATGAAAGCAGCTCGTCTCTTTTCCCTCTCGCAGCAGAAGTGGAGCAGATGGAATTATAGCTCGTGCAAAAAGCAGCTCACCACTTCAGGGACAGTAAGCCAGCGGGAGAGCGGCCTCTTGCACTGTAAATATTGTAAGGTAGCGCCGCAGCATAGGAGCACAGGTGACTGAATAATTAATAGGAGCTGTGTCTTTGACAGAAATGCTTTGGAGGCCATTAGCTCTGCTAGCAGGCCGGCGAGAGCATATTTGTCAAAAGAAAGCAATGCCAGGGTGGTGATTGATTCCCCGTGGCTGCCAGGTTAGAAGGAACGCACCCCTGCACATTAATATCATGTGACATCTGTGAGATAGGTGACTCTCTCATGTCCTCAGACCACCCAGCAAAGATCCGCAAGTTAAAATTTAAACCGTCATCGCTCACCGTATGGCCGGCGATTAACGGCTGCTAGTCGCGCTGAAACTAAGAGGAACCTTCTCTCCTCTACACATCACAGACCAAATGATCTGTTGGTCTGTTTTTGCCGAGTCGTCTGCTGGCGTGTTTTCACAAAATGTTCACACCTATGCCTCGAAGTGCTGAGTCAATAAAACCGCGTGTGCGCTTTGGTGTTTGCACAGAGTAGAACTTCTTTGTTTCAAACCGCTCTAAACAGTGGAAAACTGTAAAAGTACAGTCACAGGTTCAGAAAGGATTTCAAGAACAAATGTTCCACCATTTGCATAACATTTGGAATCCCTTCCAGATTTGAATAATTTCTCATTTCTATGCTTTCAGTCATAGTCAGTTCAAATTTCTGAAAAGAAAGACTTAATGGCACAGCCAACAATGCAGCGAGACCTACTCACGCTGTGAGTTTACCCATCGGAGTCTACTGTTCTTTATTTGCTCCCGCGTCTCTCGGAGGCCCAGTTTTCTCGTGGTGTTTCTGAGCTGTACTTCCTCTTTAACTCACAGACCGTTCTAGAGGAAGGAAAAAGGACATTTTTGTCTTTGCTACGCCTTTAAAGAATTGCAGCATCAGATGAAATGTGAGCTGTTATTGCTACTCCTAAAGAGGAACGCCTTCAGTCTGACTCAGGCCTATGTTCAATGGGCAGAAATGAGGTATAAGCCCTGTTAAACGTTAACGCAGAGGATAAATTACACGTTGTTCAGTGTTCATTCACCCCATTTTGGATCTATATCATCTAAATCAGAGCGTGGGCTCGGGAGGACTGACAAGTTGTTAGAGAACACAGTTCCACCCTGTTTCTACAAATGCAAGCATAAGCACATCCATGAAAATCTTTTGAGTTGGTGTGAGATGGGCCAACATGTGGAAATCATGGTTCCGTGTACACTGGACAAAATGCGATGGCTCTGTTAATGCTGAATTACTATGAAGCTTTTAGAACAAAATTCATGATGTCGTGCAGACAATGTCTTTGCTTGTTTCAGTAGAACAATGCAAACCACTTTCTGCACGTAGTATCACAGCAGGAGCCTGGGTGCTGGATGTTTTGGAAGTCAAAACAAAGGTCTGCATTTCCTTCATTCCTGCTTCTCACAGAGGTTATTCTAAGAAAAAACAAGCGCAAAGTAAAGCTACATTCACCTTACAAGCTGAATTGACGGAGAATTAACATTTTTGAACCCTAGAGGCTTCACGTGTATCCAGCTCTGATGTGAACAGTCAGAGCTACAGCAAATGCAACAGTCAAAGATGTGCAATTTCCTCAAAAAGCAGCTCAACAAAACTTGAGCTTATTGAAGCTTCCTCCTAGTTTACGGTCTATTTTCATTTGCAACAGTCCTGCTCCATGTTGCGTTACGTTGGGGGAAAAAGGTCCAGATCACTAAAATTAAGAAAACAAGAGATGCATTAAATGAGTAGTGCACTTTGCCTCTGTCTTATCTGATCATGTTTTAATTATGTATGTGTGTAAAAAAAATAATAATAATAATAATTCGCACACATCATACATAGAGTATTTCCTGTTCAGGAAATTTACCAAAATAATAATAGTAAAAGCTTCCAACAGTCTAGTGACACATGCCAGAATTAATGACAAAATAAAAATGGAACATATGCTGCATGCTTATTGAAAATACATTTCCGTGAGCAGATCCGATTAGAAACAGCACGGGTTTTAAACTGCTGGCAGCCAGCGTGCTTTGTGGCATGCTTGTCAGAACGCATCGTCTGGATTCCTGCAGATGGACAACAAATGGCACAGCGTTTAGTGTCGACATATAAAGAGAGCATAATACAGTTCATGGTTGTGCGTTGTGTCACAGCGAGGAGGAATCTAGCGCTAGAACACCGGCCTTCACCGGGATGTGACACACGCTGTCTGATCCTTCGTCGTCCACGGTGCATGAGAGGCTCCTCACACGCACAAAAGACAGTTAGAGAGCACATTCAGATCCCTTTACCCAGACTGCATCATGTTTGAATCACACCTGCGGTGACGTGGGGCATCACAGCGTCTCAACATTATACCTTCACCTCAAAAAAGGCTGAACATGTTAATAGAATCTATGAGAAAAACAATTAAGACAACATGCATGTGCTTGATAAACAGGAAGGAGTGATTATACAATGGATAATTACATGTTGTGGATTATTATATGTGCTATACCATTATCCAATTAGTTCGGTGTTAATGTGGTATAAAAGATGTAGGGTGTAGGAGGAAGGCAGGGAGGCACTGTTATTAGAGTGGCTGTCCATCATCCACAGATCTCAGCTTGTGTGGGCCACCAGACACCTGCATTAAATGTCTTCAGCCAGGAAAGCGACTGCACACCAGCTGCTGTGAGACGACCTCTGACCCCACGATGAAAGAATAAATACGACCATAAAAAACACCATCATTACCATGAGAATGTTCTTTGTAAACACAGTGGCGGCTTGTTTCTGCAGACCCATCACAGGCATAATGAACAGATACGACGATAACCATCTGCAACAGAGAAGCGGACAAACACGTTTCCTTTTACAAGTGGTATCATGAATCGCTTTAGGCTCCGTTCTTATTAGCCGTAATCAAGCTATGTAATTATACAGAGAGCAGTGACAGCTGAAGAATGGGAGCCAGTGAGGCAGTCAGGCTTTTCTCAGACAAACAACAATAGTGCACACTATCCACCGCTACCAAGATTTGTGTTGATAAATCGGACTAGTAGCTGCTCAGCTGATCCCGCAGCAGCTATAGAATCACCTCTGGAGTTTAGCAGAAATCAGCCAGTGGGTGGAAACAAAAAAATAATAATAATCTGGCGGGTCCACTGCCAGTATTTAGGTAGAGCCTTTGTGCAAACATTGGCAGCTATAACTACACACAGCAATTGTTCACCAGGCGCCAGCCAACACACATACACCCACGCACGCACACACACACACAAACACATACACACACACACACACACACACATACACTACTACTACTACTAAAAACACTAAACAGACCATGGAGTGTTGTAATAAGCAGGGTAATAGTCAGGTAAGAAAGTTTTAGGGTTTGATAACAACGAGTTAAAAAAGGTTCATGATTAGAATGTAACACAAAAATGTACAATGTCATGTCAAAGTAATAATTAGGTAGTAGCCAAATAGTTAAACCCATATTCAGGGTTGTGGTCCACTGCAGCTACCTAGCAGCTCCGTCGAGTAGCATCCCATACGTTATTCTAAAATGGGAACAAGCAGTTAAAAATAAAAGCGTGAAGCCAAACATTTCCTATTATTAATTGAATATCCAGCGGGAAGCGTTTACTCTTATTTTTACACAAACAACAACAAACAAATGGAAAGTAGATCCAGCAGGCACAACAACATGACAGTGGGCGCTTATTTGGCTGCTGAGCCTGTTCCACACCTGCATGAGCACATCCGCTGCAGGGTCACACACTCAGCGGTGGCACATTTGCGCCCGTGCACACAGTAAACTAAACCTGGCAGCGCAGCGGGGACAATGACGACGTTAGCGCCAGAGATTTCTCCGTGGTGCAATTTCGGAGCTTCTGTCTGAGGGGAAGCGTGAAGGAAGTTGAGCCTGTGCGTCTCCAGTGATGCTGTGATCTCAGCTTTTAGCCCACTGACACGTGAGGAGTCGGTGGAGTGATGGAAGTGATGGAATCAGCTTTGAACCACTGCAAATGTTTAGCACAGTAAAAACTCTTTACCAATAACATGATAACGAATATGATGAAAGTGTTAAAAGGTCAGCAAATATTGGGCATTTTTAAGGTGGGCAGATGTATGACTGGTCTGATGAATACTGTCACTATCACGTCTAAGTACCACTGAAGCGGCTTGCCTGGTATTTGTTCACAAATGGAAATTGTGAAAGTACAGTTAATTACAGTAGATTAGAATAAAATACAGAGGTGCAGTAAAGGGCTTTTATTGGAACAGCTGTTAAAATAGTGCCTGAAAACTAACTGAAGCCACTAGAACAACAGAACAGTGATAGAAAAGTCTAAAGCTTTGCTGTACACAACGTTACTAAAATGGTTGAAGATGTTGTTTCTGGTTGAAGAATTGCAACTTAAGGTTTGTTATATATATTTATGTCATATACTTACACACAGATACTGCTCAAATTCTTATGCTTAAAATGTTAACCTGCTTAACGTTCTTTCACGTTCGGGGTCTCTATGGTTGCGTCTCTCTAGACTCACCTGAGGAACCAAGACAGGAAATCAGACGTCAGTACATGTATGATCCCCACCTGCACAGCGCAAGAGTCCATCAGTATTACAACGCGTTGGCGTGTGCCAGCAAGAATCTAATCATTCTGCAAATGCCAGAGCATGTACAGCCGCTCCCTTCATCTGCACTTCGAAGTTTTAGATCAACACTGAGATCTTGTGAGAATTTACAGCTGTCGCTCAGACAAAAAAAACGCTTGGTGTTTGTTCTTTGTTCTCGATGATTTTGCAAATGGAAAGTTCCTGCAGATTGTTCGAAGGAGACGCATAGTTACTCGTTCCCTTAGAGTAGCCCGCCGCCACCGAAGAGTTGAAAGAATGAGCCGTGATTAATAACGTCGCAACCCCAGTGCTCTGTGTGGAATATTTTGCCAGACACTTTATCTTGTCTCCCCTTTTTAAGTGCAGAGATGATAGAGCCTTGATTGAGTTTGTTCTCCGGTATTACTGTCAGAGCAGCACGAAGAAACGCCACAGTTTGCTGAGCCCACTTGGAATCAAGCGATAGCAGACTAAACTTGAATAATTTGAGAGTCAAAGGAACTTCTTCATCCGCACATTTTATCCTTGACACTCCAGCACACTGGTGACGCATGTGCTTTGGTGCTGGGCTTTTCTCCAGAAATGATGTTGCTTTTCCTGATCTGTGTCACTGCTGTTTTTTATTTGAGTTTTTTCTTTTCCCACCACCTAAAAATTCATAGTAACCAAACCCGAATAAAACCAAACCCTTTTATTCGGGTTTACCAGGACCACTGATACTGTTTTGTGTGTCGTTAGGGCTTCCTTCCGTTTTGT
The DNA here is from genome assembly GCA_030770545.1 of Macropodus opercularis. Taxonomy (NCBI): domain Eukaryota; kingdom Metazoa; phylum Chordata; class Actinopteri; order Anabantiformes; family Osphronemidae; genus Macropodus; species Macropodus opercularis. Next base: position 9,550,826 of record CM061092.1, read on the forward strand.
TTATGTGTGTAGCTTATCCCCGTTTGCCCTCCTGCGTGAGTGTGTCTGTGTGTGTGCAAGCACGTGTGTTAGAAAAACGGCATCCGCTGTGGCCACGTCGGGAGTGGGATGGGTAAAACGCAGAGGTCAGCTATCACTTTGAAACATGCTGGTCCTTATCTCTGTCACGAGGCCTAATAGAGTAATGAATCAACATAAAGCCTGGGACTCTCCTGAACGGACTGCTGCCTCCTCCAGCAACTCTGGCTCTTTACTTCAACTACACTTACTGCCTCTGCAAGCATCTTTTACCATCGACTGTTGTTTATGGGCTGTTTTCAAAAGTGCCTGAATTGCGACAACTGTCAGAGGTGTGTTCACACATGAGCGGCGCCGCCTCATCGGTATGAAACGACCTCAGTAAGCAACAAATGGGATTGAGGGCGTCTTTGAAGGCCAGGTAATCAGGCACAAAAGAAAAGGCAGCAGGTTTGTGATTCTCCAATGATCTCAACTCACCACTAGAGCCAAATTACCCACAGCATTTATTATAAGCTTTGTGAATTGTGGGGAAAAAGCATGAATCACATTATGAAAAGGCTGGCAACAGAAAGGGTGTTTAATAAAAAGGAGCTGCAAGGCGGCTGCAAAGGATAGATGAAGTTTGGTCGGTGCTTTTAATTTGGTAGAAGGAGCCTTTTATTAGACTTATTAGCAGCACAGAGCTGCTTTGTAGCCTGCAGAGCAAAGATACTGACATTTTTCTTTCAGCAACCGTTCTAGTGAGCACGTGGGTCATTCATTAGCCTATTTTTACTATGACTGTTGACTCAGTGGAGACTCCAGCACCACAGCATCGCGTTTTTGATTTATCCTACGTTCTACACTTAAGGCGGCGCAAAACTCCACCAATATTACAATAAGCAGGACTTAGTGCCACATCACAGTGACCAGGATTATTATGACTAACTAGTCATAATACGTTTCTAATTTTCCATAGAGTCAAATTTACATTCTGAATAAAATATTTGAAACGCGTGAAAGTTTAAGATAATTTAGAGCAACTCAACTCAACAAGATCCGTGAACCGTAACAACACATCCACAAACAAAGGTTTGTATGAGGTGTATTTTGTGTGTGGCTGTGTAACCTCCACAACTAGCCCAGCGTTATGGGTGTAACAGTAACTAAAGATGGAGCAGCTTAGCAAAACAATCAATTTGCAGGCAACGCTCGTTTATGAAATGTGCCTTTGCCTGCGTTGTAATCTAAGTGTGTAAGCACATTAATGGACAAATGAAAAATGACCCCGTGCCTTTGACTTGTAGGACCACCACCGACCTCCCTACAGTCACAGCTCCCCCACAAGCCCTGATGTTTGACTGATGATGTGCAGCCAAGTGCAAAGCGTTTTATTTTGTGTTTGTGTACGTTGATTGTATTATGTTCCAGATGTTCTGCTGTAGCTTTAATCGAGGTGCTTTGGCCAAATCATCACCTCTGCTTCACGGAACGAGGCTTCTGCTGAAATGCTTTCATCCCAGAAAGTCTTGCTGTCTGACCACATGCCCTTTGACGAACCTCAGTCGAGCTTTGACTTTCTTTTCTCCCGACAGCCCGTCCAAGCAAACCGAGCTTGTTCAGGCTCGGGACTCGTCTTCTAATTGTTCTGTTGCAGACTTAAACATTCAACACGTCAGTACATGAGGCCTGAGGGTCTGCGTGCAGCTCGCTGTTATTATTTGTTTTTTCTTTCTCTGAGGATTGACCTTGTGGTGAACGTGCTGGGATTGTTGAACTCCAGATCTGTTGTTAGAAAATGCTGTTTTGGAAGAAGTTGTTCTTTTTTCCAGATGCCATTACTTCTGTAAGACGACGAGTCTCTTCCTCCGGCATTAACACAACACACATGAATGGTCCTGACTACGCAGAGAGGATCTTTTCATAAATAAAACACAATGAAAGTGTTTTTCTATGTCTTCGAACAAAACAACAGATAACAGATAAAAGTACATACTCTGGCACATGAGTACATAGAAATGATGCTGAAACGGAGGGAGAATGGACCTGTCCATGGTGTACCCCGCCCCTCACCCAGCTGACAGCTGGGATAGGCCTCGGCATACGAACGCTTCAGATGATGGATGGATGATTAGAGAGAACATGAATGCGTAACATTGCTGAAGGTGGAAGACTCAGTAAATAACCAAAATCCAGCAAATATTCAAATTACTAAAAACCTCATCACCATGTGACCAACTCCAACAGTTGTTCAGTAACCAGTCTATGGATCTGATCCATGGTGTCAGGTGAGTTGCCGTCAGCGCTGGAGCTCACAAACATCAAAACATTTCTTTAAACTAAGTGAAGATGCTCAGATATGCACCTAAGCTGCATACGTTCGCTAGTCTAGCACTGCCTCCCCATATGGATCTGACATCTGATCATGCTTCTCTTGGAAATTAGCCCTCGGGGCTTCACGGGAACCAATTTATATCAGAGAAATACACCATCTGCTTTTCATACATTACGCCCCTCGTTCCATTACTTTACCGGCACTACTGTGCTTTTCATGCAGATATTTTTAGCTCAAAAGGCACAAGCACATATTTGATGTCATTGCATGTGCTTGCTCATTCAATTTGCATGATGATGCTTTTATGATACAGGCTTGTATATAAAGTGAGCCTCGCCACAAATTGGCCATGTTACCAACCTTCAAAGAGAATACATTAATCAATTTACATTGGCTTTGAAATGCAGGTCCGCTGTTTGAATTCTGTGGGTGCCCTGCCTGAATTTCTTTTTTTTTTAATATCAAAAGGAAATGGTCACCATCAAAGAGAAACATACTTTAATCCCCTCATTTCTTCCTTCTTTCACAGCTTCTCTTTTCTTTCTCTCTTGTTCTTTTTATGGACTATAGCAATGGCTACAGGACATAAAAGAAATCTAAACAGACGTAACTCAACTCTAATGTAGCTTTAAATAATTAAAAGATACACTTTTGGTCACATTTGAAGATTAGAGACACTAATCGGGAATAAAAAGCATCCCTTTATTACATTTCTTTGATCTTTAAAACTGCTCTATTCAACATTTTTTACATTAACACATGAATCCACACGTAATTAACAAACTTAGCAACTCACCTTTTGATGGAGTTGTTTTTAGATAAAGTGGAGATTTTCTTCTATATTCTTGTCTTACAGCCTGTAGTTGCATTCAGACACACTGAAGCTATTTTAGGCTTTAGCTGGCTTGCCACTCAGGCTTATATGCCTTATTCACAGACCAATAAATGAGATAGCAATCTTGTTGCCTTGTATTCTTCTAAGCTCGGACGTCTGCTCTGATTCGAAATCTTCAATTTTCCACTGATTGACAACGAAGTGTTATTGCGTTTCAACACTGCATCTATAAAAACATTGTGATGATCCAGATCCAACACACACGCAACAGACACAATAACGTGTGCACATGTGCCTTTGCTTTGTCCTGTAGCACATGTGAGGAAAAGCATTTGGACGACCGCTGTGTCCTCACAGTGTGATGCAGAGATTTGTCTTTTCTTCCTGGCTGTAACGTCACTAAGAAGAATTACAGAGATTGCTTAACACGAGGTTGACGCATGCAGCAGCGCCACTTCCTCCTTATCAAGCCCAGCGACGCCTTTGAGAGCAGAATACAGGCCTCCTCGTTTGATTGTTATGTTTCACCTCTGTCTAACTCTGAAGCGGTGTGCAGTTTGGCATGCACATGTGTTGGCTTCTCTTTGTGGAGCAGACACGTAAATCCTTTTACACGCAATCCTGCCAAACTACCCTGTAGGCAGGCTTTGCATTTGAAATGTACAATTAGTTATCCCTGTTTGGTTTGAATGCAACATTTCCCAAACATAAAGCCTGAGGGCAGCACACAGAGAATGGCGCCGTCGACCCAGCGCTTTGTACCCCCTTGTTGTTTATTCCCCGCATTGGCCTCTGTCTTCCCTTTCATTCTTATTCTTTCTCAGCCTTTCTTGTTCTTGTGTATCCTGAGATGAAATGGAAGCTGTGAGCTTCACCTTGAGGAGGGTGTGAGTTGTTCCTGCAGTTGTGACTTTAAGGAGGCTTCGTTCACTGCGCTGTGTGTTTTGGCGCGATCATAAATATGCTTTCTGAGCTTCGTGGTCAGGGCTGAGGGACTAGATGGGATAAATGGAGGTACTCCGTGTGATCAGCAGGGCCAGCTGTCAGCCACTGGTGGGAAGGAGCAAAAATCTGCTTGTATCACTGGGTTCTTGCACTGACCCCTAGCCTGCCCCATGCTGTGCCTAATCTACAAAGACATTAATACAGGTGGACAGATTAAAAAGCCGAATGTAAGTGTTCTGCTGCAAAATGAAGGATTAGAGTCTAGTTCAACGCGCTGCATGGTTACGTTAGAGAAATGCATTTTTAGCCGTGTTTGTTCCGTTTGATCTATTTTTTGAGCGAGGTTCCATTTTCCACATACTCCTACAAAGCCTGAATGATTTTGGAGCCGTTTAATAGCAAGGAGGGCTGCACGGAAATTCCCCAAAGAATCACGTTTGGTAACATCATTTCTGCCAACAGCCAGTCTTGTGTTGAGGCCTGAATAGGCTTGGGGGGGTCAGGTGGAGCCGCCTACACATCTATCACAAGCACAGAGCTGAAAACACAATTGACGAATTAAAAGAAATCGTGTGAAGGGGCTGTAGCGTCATCTTTTGACACTAGGCTCTCAAGAAGAACTAACAATGCTGAATCTAAGCACAGAGCAGCAGAGAGAAGAAAAGGGCTTTAGAGAAACAGCCATCCTACCTTCACTCACGTACAAGTTGATTATGTTGTTGATAATGCTACAGCTTCACTGCAAACACCGTTTGCTCTGAGAAAAAGCACAGCGAAGCCGAGGAGGTTAGCTCCATGGTACTATTCGCTAATCCGTCGCAGAAAGGCGGCATCATTGGAGGTGGAAAGGAGGCGGCGATCAACGAATTTAGAGAAATGTTGCTTAGCCTCGAAAGAAAGTTTAATAATCTACAACGTGAATATTATTCAGAAGAACAGCCCCAGGTTTCTTTTCAGCAGCCAGGCAACAAAATCCCTGCAACACCGAGCCACTTCATGAATTTCGGATAAAATCAGACAAAATCCTAACCATTAGAGAAATAATGGACCAGACTGACACAGGTGCAACAGCTCTGGATGTGTTTTACTTCGACTGCCTCTTGCCCACGCAGTAGATCACGCTGAGATGATTTCAATAATTAATACATCTAAGCGTGACAACATGTGTCTTACACCCCATCTTGACTAGACTGATCCATGTGAGGTCGGATGTGTCTGTCTTTACGCTGCTCATTCACTGCAATGTACATCAATTCACGAAGCATTACAATGATGCATTTGTGTTTTCAGTAAATCTATGGCGTAGAGAGACCAGGCGATACAGTGCTGTCACTATGTGGCCTCAGTGGCTGACCTTAAGGAGGTGTAAAGTTTTATTTTACTTCAAATTCTCAGTTGACTGCACCTACAGTGTTTCATGGCTCATTTTCAAAACATCTCACACACAGGAAAATAGTGAAAGGAACCACTCATGCTTATCCGAATCGACTCTTTGGTTTCTGCCCGCATTTCCTCAAGGATACGTAGCATATTCATGGCCTCTTATCCCCGCTGAAAATACATCAGTAAGGAAATGAAGCCCACTAAGGAGGAAATAAGAAGTGTTTGCCTCATTTCTTATCAACAAGCGACAACAGGCCGAGTCAATGAACAAATCCTAAACTGTTGTACTTTAAGCAGCTGTGGAGCTCTCCAGCTCACAGTCCAGCCGCGTCCGTCCGACTGAGCAGGAGATATTAGACATTATTGAATCTTTCTCGGGACCTGGACTGCTGGGTTTTTGAAATGTGATGCAGCTGATGAAAGCTGCGCTGAAAATTGGCAGAGGGAGGTGCTTCAAATGTTTCAAATCTCTGAAATGAATCTGGTTTTATCAGGTCACCAAAGCGTTTCTGTGGCAATCAGAGAAAACAGCCTTGAACTGAAATCAAAGCACTGAAGAGATCACAGAGTCCATTTCATGAAGCTCAGATTTATATCAAAATTTATCTCAATAAAATGAAACATATGGCACAATTAAATGGCCTAAAAAGAGACAAAGAAAGACAAAAACAAACAAACATATATGTCGCTTTATTGAATCTGATATGAACGTGATTTAATTGTATTTGTAACTGATTTCATTCTATAAATGTCATTTCATGTCTATAAATCAGGGTATAAGGAGGCAGCCCCTGAAGTTGGGCATTGTTGCCTATAATCCACAGGCAAATCCCATCAATAAAGCATTTTATGTCTTATATTTTATATTTTTTAATGTTTAGTTTTGATAACAAACCTGATCCCCGTACGCGTGGATAATAAAAGTCTTGCACAAGTCTGAGGAGAGATGTTTTGTTGTTCTTCATAAATGATTCCTTTGAGCTGCTCAGCTCTAGGAGGGTTTGACGTTTTGGACTCAAGTCAGCAACACCTGTCCAGCTATATAGATTTCTCTTGTCTTCACTTGCCTCTTCTATGATTTTTGCATTGTGGCCCAGGCTTGCACTGGGTTTTCTGAGGCTTCCAGGCTCTTTCTCTTTTTTTTATTGTAAGTAACTGTGAATACAAAGCTCCAAGCATCTACAGCAGCGTTCGAATGTCATCTCCTCCACGCTGATACAGCCACACGTGCATGTTTCAAGGTCATGCAGTCGCTGCGGCTCATTCTTCCCTGTAGTTCGAAAATGTTCAGCAATTTAAAGGATCCACATCCACATGTCTCCATAATTGACTTTTGCACGTCAGATGATTGAACAATTTTGTTTTGAAATGTCTGGCAATACGCAGCCACTTGACTTAAGTGCCTGTGATAACTGGCCTCAGGTAGGTGTCATTTTTATTTGAATTCGTCGCGGTTCTGTGTCACAGTTACAGGCTTCATGCCATTAGTTGATGGAAAATATAGGTGCAGCCACTTCTGTGACAGCGTGAAGGGACTTTAGTTGCACTGAGAATCAACTCTATACCTGTACTACCAATTACAGCTCTGTACTCAGATTCATTGTGCGCTGCAACGTGCTCCACTTCTTCATTCACTTGATCACACTTTGAAAAGCACAGCGGAGCAGCAGTAATGACAGTGTGATTACTGCAACGTCACTGCTCAAAATAATGAAGCCTGCTCATGCTAGAGTCAGTTTAAAACTCTAAACCGTGCTGCTCCTCCTTTTTATACTAATCCAGTTCCGAGTTTAATGTCACATTCCAAACCAGTGTCTCAACCACCAAAGACTTTCTGTTTCGGTACCAGAACCAGTAGATAAATCACTGAACTTGCGGCTGGCACATCGAGCCATGTGTGAACCTAGTTAATGAGTCAAAGAGGGCAGCAGAGACATTAGAGTAATGAGTAAGTATAGGAAGAGGCGAGACACAAACTAAAACAGAGAGTAAAAGGAAGTGCTCTGCCACTGGTTGTGTCAACACGCTAAGCTGGTGAGTATGTGTCATCGTCTTGACTGCTGTCAAGACGATGACACATACTCACCCAGTGCAGGCTGAAGTCGCATTAACTAACACTCCACGCTCTGCCCACCTCACCTCCCATTTGTATGGGGTGCGCATGTGTGTCGAGCGGCGCCACGGGGCTCGGGTGTCAATCAGCGAACCGAAGGTCTGTGACTCATCTCTGACTGCGACTGCCTCAAAATGCTTACAGCGTCTGCCCAGCATCCAGAGACAGAGACGATCAGCACTGCAGCAGGTTCGTGGTACTGTAACTGCAACGGCCCCCGTTTCCCCTCAACCCTCGTGGCTGCAGCGGCTCCACTGGAACGCTTTTACATGTATTAGTTCAAATTAGTTTTTTGGAAAACGTGGAACTAACTAACGTAAAACTGTAATAACGCTAAATACAAATCATATCTATCAGTTTACGTCCTGCATTTTGGTTACTTGGATGGAAACATATGTCGATATTTGGCGTCTGCTGACACAACAGGTGCAGTCATTGTTCCTGGGGGCAGTTTCAAATCACGGCTAATTTACCGACAGTCTGGATCAAACAAATCACAGGCTGATCTCTTCAAATTTGGATGGTTTGTTACACTTATTTCGTGTAACAGCTTAGTTTGGACCTCATGCTTGATTTGCTGCTGCAGTGATACTAAAGACTTTTTCTTCTTCTTTATACAATACAAATATATTGGCTTTTTCAGTAGCCGACTTATTTGTCTTGGGAAAACAAAAACAAAGCCAATTTAACACGGGAAATACATACAAATGAGGTGAATATGGGGCAGAATGATTTAGCTGAACACTGTGCACTATGCCGCCTGCTGACCTGCTGCACAGTTAGATTCAGTTGCTGCTCATTTAACAAACTTAATGAAGTTCGAAGTTGATTAGTAGTGAGGTTGTGTTTTCAGGATAATTCAGTAATAAAGGCCTGTTTGTGTAGCACCTGCCACGTGAAGGTCCCAACCATTTGAATGCAAGATATTAAAAAGCCATTTATTCCCCTGAATGCGTTGTGTTACGCACAGGGTTATTAAACACAGGCTGCAGAGTATTGTTTATTTCGTTATTTCACAAACCCAGTTAACTGTAACTGTAAACACTATTATTGAGCCGAGCAGCGGAGGAGCTTCAGAAATGCAATGAGAGGTGATTAGGCAGTGAACCCTGGCGCGGTTTGTTCGTCTGGTGGCTCTGGGTTGTTGATTCTCTGTTTCTGTCTCCTTGCTCGACTGCTCTGTCCAACCTTGTTTGCTGACATCATCTGCTGAGCTCGATAATGAACTGCAGTGTCCACATTCAGGCCCTCTCTCCGTCTTACCGACTGGCGGAGCCTCCGCGGGGAAGAAAGACTCGACCTGCTGTTCACTTTAAATGAATCCTTTTCTGTTTTACTTAAAGTGTGTAAAAATGCTGTGACACATAGTTTTGTGCACCGTGAGACCAACTCTTTGGATTATTTGCCGCTGACACACACATGGCAGGTGCGTAATCCACCGTACGGCTTGATGATGGCTGCCAGACAAGAGCTTCTATCTTTTCTGACGCTTAAGCTTCCCTGCAAGGAAAGACAGACTGAATAGTAATGTCTGCTCGTTGTTCCGCTGGCTAACGTGACTTGCTGTAAGCAGAGATGAGCCCTCATCAAACACCATCCAATGTATTTGATGAGGGCTCAAATCCGTGTGCAGAGTATCAGAGTATCTCTGAAGCAGCCAGTACAGACTGAGCAGCGAGCCGCGCAGAGCTGGTTGACACCTGGAGGCGCAGCAGCGTCAGTCATTACGCAGGTGTTACTTTTTTAAACCTGTTGTGTGCGTCGTAAGTCAGTCCAGCGATCACTGTGCCACCGGTTTCTAATCCAGTGGTGCAGTTTTTGATCTTCATCCATTATTATTATTTTTAATCAACAACCTCAAGACCACAGTAACTGAAATACACATTGCAAAAACATCTTTTTTTCGTTTGGAACCGAGTCAAATTTCAATTCCGTGCTGCCGAAGAGGAAAATGTTCAGCATTTAGCTTCACAAACGTCACATAATAAACTGCCAGATCTTGACTGACTTGATTTATTGGTCAATTAGGAGATCAGCGCTGGTTAAATCCTAATTATATTATATATACGGACTGAACTTCCTCTGATCAGTCTCTGAAGATTTGATGAGTGTCACTGCGAAGCGATAAGGCGCAGTTCAGTCTGTTTGGTATGAGCACAGCACAGAGAAGTGCTGTGAAGCCAGACAGTGTAGCTCCCCGTCACTGACATGACCTAAAGTGTAAGTCCCAGGGATTTCCTCTCACCTTCTGCCCTAACGCTCCCGAGAGGAAGATTGACAGTTTTGACAGGTGGTACTTTTCAAAGGATTTTGTCTCACAGAGAGCTGGAGACTGACTATCGAGTGGAGTATTCGCAATCAGGTCTGTGCTGAAGCTGTCAGTCTTCCTCTCAAGGATAAAGACCACGCACAGTCACTTCAGCAAAGCCAAGGAGCTGCGAAGGGCACTGACAGACAGGCTCAAGCAGGAGCTGCTGCATCGCCCCAGAACAGAATCTACATATTTACTTTGGACCTTTCAGATGCTACGTGCTGCTGTGTTACAGAGGACGAGCCATGCAGGCCGAGTGTGCTGCTCAGTTCTCTTCAAACAAGAGCAGGACGGATTCCTTTGGGTTCTTCCATTCAAATGACATCTCTAGGGCAAAGGGACGGTTTATCTCCAGGTGAGCTCTGCGGACAACTGCTGCCTCAGGAGCCATATTTAAAGCCACACAGCAGCTCATAGGTGTTTAATGTAACATTTCTTAGACAAGGATCTCACACTGTGAATCAGAGTGTGAAGGTTCCCCGGATCCTGAAGGCTACTGAACATGATTAACTGTGGACAGACACCGTGGCGCTGAGCTTGCTTCATACAGCAAGTGTGCTGTTAAAGTTGTGTTATATACGCGACTTATACATATGACTGAGCCTGTGTGTAAACAGGTTTGTAAAAATCTTCTTATACCGGACTAGTTTTGTCTTGTTTTGCATTTGAGTCCTGTCAGATTAGGGGAATATTCCTTTGCTAGCCTAGAAAGTCTCCCTCACAATGGTAGATGCGACGTACTTTGTAATTTCTAAAAGCTTACGCAGCCCCTGTCAGTTTTGTAAACTGGATCCGCCCCGATGCGAGCGTTTAGTCCATCTTTTGCCAGCTCGTTCAGCCGCGGGAGCCGCACAGGCTGCGCGGACGCATCTGTCTCCATCTCGTCCACCGTACGCAGCTCTCTGTCATCCGAGGGGTGTGTTACATCCTGAAGATGGCAGACGAGGGAGTGACTGTTTTGGGCGGTGGTGAGCAAAGTGTCCTTCAGTTGTCACTCAGACGAGCTGCTGGTCTCTGTGGGAGCTTCGTGCTGAGCGGGAAGACGCCAGTTTGGTTTGCATCCAGAACGATGTCACTGTGTTTTCCTTCATGTGTCCACGTGTCAGTTCTGCCTCTGAGACACGGGCAGGGAGTCCAGCGATTCCTGTGACTTAAGCAGTGTTTGACACATTCCACAGTTTAGCAGATGATAAAAGCAAACGGGCTTTTCCTTTTTTTGGATTTTGAAAACTGGCACAGGTGGAGCAGTCATCTGGAAGCGTCCTAAACCAAACAGAGTGAAACTCCCTTAAGCTACTTTGCTGCTCACAGATGGGGCCAATGTCTTTATTATATTAAATGAATCCAAACTCTTTAAAATTAGACTAAATTAAATGAAAAAAAACCTCTCTAGTGCCTCTAGTGATTCATTTCTCAGTTGCAACTTTATTTCCCTTATTGAATTAAGGACATTTTGTCTTATTACTGCTCTGTACTACAGTACAGTATATCTTTACAGTATTTTAAGTATACAGTGCAACAGGCGCTTTTCTTAGGCACATAGGAGGCTGCAGGATGTGCTGATCAGCTATTAACTTGCATGTCGTTCATTGTACGGCATATATTTTATTTTGTCGACATTGCTGCATAAAAAGATACGACGATAAGACAAATAATGTCACCATAAAAAAGCAAAAAGCAGGAAGAACAGCTTTGGACGCTGTTCTGCAGCCAATGTTCTCATTGTACCACTCAGCAAAATCTAGTAACAAATAATAAAATTAAACTGAAGTTCATGCCCAAAGGAAACAAGAGCTGAAGCGAAGAGTAAGATTTGTATTAACTTTCTGAATTTTCCACATTCTACTTCAGCCGTTAATGGCGGATCTGTTAAGAGCCTCTCTCCAAATGGAAAGATGAGAGTTCACTTAGTCACGGAGAGGTGAATCTGGGGGCAGCACAAGGGTTTTTTCACTTGGGGAGTAGATTAGACTCCCTTCCGTCAATATTAAAGGCTGATCTGAGGGGTTTGTAGCAATTGGCACATCAGTCTGCGGGATTTCATCATGGCAGTGTGGAGGACATAAGGTTCTTGTCTCCCCTCACACATCAAACAGCAATCTGCATGGTCTATCACGGGAAAACGGAGGTCAAGACGCCGTTGCCCATTCAGACCTAAACTCTATCTTACGTAGGCGAAGGGGGAATGACAGTGGTGCCCGTCACAGGGTTGTTAAACACGTATGTTAATCACATCACATCTATGAAAAGCAGCAGTGGTGCCAGGACCATTTGACTGGCGGATGACCCCTCCGTCATCAATATTGGCATCACGATAAATATGAGGTATGTAAACTTGTGACATGAAGTGGATCCCTGAGCTACAGTGACCTACACGAGGCTTCAGCTGGTATCGTACAACCTCGAATCCGTCCAGTGACCCTTCCCCTCCAACACAAAGAGTCCCACGGCAATTCATCCAAAAACGGAAATGATGGACAGTTGGTTTGTAGGATTACAGCAGGAGTTCAATGACTGCCTGCCAAAAGCTGCAATTTGTCCATCAGCGCACGTGTCTCGCATTTGAATGAAGGAGCACTATTTGAAAATTCAAGTATTGCTGGCCAAAAAATGTTTGTTGGAAATTTACTTCCTTACATGAAACCAAAGGAAAAATGAACATGGTATGACTTGGTATGAAAAAGACACGAGCCATGTTTAAAATATTTTCTCACGTAATCATCAGAGCGTATTCGCATCTTTTCATGCAAATAATTTGCAGGTAGTTACTAATTCAGTAGCTAGAATTTAAGTAATTAGTACCAACTGGAAGAAATACTGGAAATGGAAACGTGAAGGTGAGCAGTCACATCATGAACATCTGCACAAAGTTCAGAGGCAAATGTTCCCGGTAGCTCTTCTTCACATCATACTCTTCATTTCCTGATGAGAAATATCTGAAATGAAGTTAATGACAGTTTAGTCTGTCAAAGATAATAAATAATGGTTACATATTGATACGATAGACCTGATATCATTAATCTAAGACTCATCTTTGGAGAATCGTAACGTAAAGCTTATGGCAGGTTGATTCGTTCCAGTGCTGCTGTACCTGGATTACATTTAATTGTTCAGGTGCACTTAATAAACTCCTCGTGTCCTTCTCTGCAAATCCCATGTTTTGAGGGGCTCCATCGAGTCCAACGAGCCTCCCCCTCCTGGTGAATGAGTGTGTGGGAAGAATTGTTATTCAGAGCAGAGATTGTGTTACACTAGAGCAGGATCACACGCTTGCCAGGATGACCACTATGAAAAGGCTCTGGTCATCCGCGAGCAGAAAGCCCCTAGCAACAACATTCCTCAGGAGAGCGAGCTGGCAGGAAAAGAGAATCAAGCCGCCGGCCCCTGATTGCTAAGAGTGATTTCATGATGGAGCGTCACTGGCAACACCTGCTGCTGTGGCCCCAGACTCCATCTTATTTACACGAGCCTGTGTGGGTGGCTTTTCTGTCTCCTGTCATTTAAACGGTCAGTGTATCCTGTTCCCACAACAGGCTGACATTTAAAACCAGAGCTGTTTGTATATTCCTTTTACTGTGAATGTCCGAAAACAAAAAAGACAAAGACAAAGACAATGTCTGTTTTGACAGCGTCTGATAACAGTAATTCCAGTTGCAATTGCGAAGCTAGAATCTAAATTACAAGCCAGTGATGAGGTGGTGCAGGGGGATTATGGTTTGACACGAGGTTGAATATGATACAGACTGCTGCCTCCTGAAATGGTACCGTTTCAAGTCATCAAGACAAGAGGAAACGTTGAGTGGTGATGCCAATTAACAGATGCTGAGATAGGTTTGTGTGGACTAAAGTGGAGGAACGACGCGCTTGTATTCTTTGGCTCTTAATGTGACTTAACTTGATTGATTAAGAAAGAAAAAGCAACGATTAAATCACAATTAACATTTTTAGAGGTCAAATGCATCAACCACCTGTGTGTCTCATCCAGTGTTGACACTACGATTATAAGGTTAAATTCATGTGTGCGTTACATAGAATGTAATGAGGTCATTATGTGATGTTACAAGACGAGGTTGTGATGTGATGACGACCTGAACGGTAAACCTTCGCCGCCACACTGTGTCTGGGAGACTCTCCGTCGTAATATCTCAGTGACAGTGGTCCTCTTGACCACGTAACATGTGGTTTTGAAAGGGGCTTTTAGTGTCAGCTTCATGCAGCATAAACCATCGCTTTCTGATGTCTGTCACTGTCTGAAGCGCTGAACTGATCGCACGTCTCTGACAGATGTACGATTAACATTTAATGGTTTGGGGTCTTCTGCTGTGACGAGCTGACTGTGTTTGGCTTTGCTGAGCTCTGCTGCTGCCTGTCATTTTCTTTGTTTCGCTCAGGACTTTGGCAGGATTGTCTGGCAACTTTAGGACGCTGGTCGTGTTAATGCTCAAACCGCATGATTTGAGTTCCTCGAGATCCAGAGGCTCCGATCAGACTAAAACTAGGGATTTATGAAGTTGAAGAGAGACTGGTGAAGTCAACGAACGATCAATACATCAGAAGTAAAAGTGTGAAAGTTGCAAAAGAACTAACCACTAAATAATGAAGCAGCAATATCAACAATAATGATCTAATCAGGATTTGTAAGACATGTTTCCACTATATGATTTTTAATCTAATATGAAAGTTAGAGGCCTCAGACTTTATAAAGCTTAAAATTTAACAGAGCAGGCGTGACGATAAAAGTGATTAGTTTCAGATCGTTTGTTCTTAAGACATGCTAAGTTGCTTTGTGCCGAGGTGCTGTAGTTCTTTTCCATTAAAATTTATGGTGATGAATGCATGGAGCACTAATGGACTAATGGACGTACAGGAGCAGGCTTCTTTAATGGGACATGAATCCCTCGCCTGCCTGGGCTGTATGAAAATAAACAAGAGGAAAAACGGGCATATTTGATTTGGTAAGCACTTGGAAACTGACTAGAAGTTGCAGGTTATTAATCACCACACTGTATTCCACGAGTGAGCAATCTTGTGCGAGGTTCACTGTACGTTCCTCTGGAAAGCAATTTATTGGACCAGCCTCATTCTGCAGAGGAGGATTAGGAGGAGGAGGGGATTCAGTCGCTGCAGCCATTTGTGTACAGTTTGTGAAGATTTGCTGATTGATCAGGTCTGCAGAGCGTACGCGGGCGTGTTGAATCTTTTCTCCTAAATGCATTTGTGTTAGAAAAACAACATGCAGGGAGTCTGCATTCCTAAAACGACAAAACAGGAAATCTTAATTGACTACATCCTCCCACTCCTCGACTCCCTGTCCGCTAATTCACTTCAGCAATTGAGCCGTCGAGCCGTCAGAGGACCGTACTGTTGTCCTTTGGAGTGGAAAGAAGGGACACTTTCTAAATTGATTTTTCCTTGTTGTTGAGACACAAAGCGTTTGAAGACAACAGCAAAGCAAACACACTTCCCCTGTATCAGCAGATGTAAACTGAGACAAGCTGAAGTGAGAGGTGGGCTGCGTCTGTGTTTGTGTCCTGAACATCTAATGTGTGATCTGTATAATTTTACTTGGGTTACATGATCTCATATCGATATTTTATGCATAATACAGATTGAAGAAAGAATACGGAGGCTTTTCAGTTTTCTTAACCTCCTTCAGGAGGATGCACAGGTAGCAAACACCGGCAAATTGATGCTGATGATGTCGCAGGTCAGGTTTTAAATTGTCTGTGACTGATTGTTATGGCATGAGTTGCCTTCAGGTACCAAGTCCAGTCTATGGCTTATGCCCAATCCCACGAACATTTTCCAGAGATGGAAAATGACCTGAAAGATTGTGTCACTGTTTTCATACACAGCTGTTTTTTTCATTGCTGATTTTATGTAGTTTTGTCTGTGAGTAAGAAAAAAATGTTTTTAAAGCACCTGAAACTTAAAACACAAGAAAATCACAAACTGTGAGGAAAATGAGATAGTGGCAAAGACAAAGCGTTTTCAGAAAAGCAACGCTGGTGTATGAATGTGCTCTAATGAGCCTGAGTGAAATAGCAGTCGCTGAATAAATGAAGTCATGGTGGCGTTCAACATCATCCTAGGAGTCTGTGCTTTGACAGCTTTGTTGTCTGCTTTCTTTCTCTTTCCGGCACCATAACAATATTTGTGATTTGTTTTCTCCTGCAATGAAGACAAACAACTGTGACGTGAATCCAACTTTCTTAATTGCATCTGAACAGACTCCAGAGACATAATCTTTCATCTTTGAAATGATGTAATACTTGGACAAAGATATTGTCAGTTTTATACTAAATGCTTGCAGAGAGAGGAAATGACTGATTGCATTGGAAGTGGTACAGTGGCTAAATGTTGCCAGAACACCCCATGGGCTCATGCGTTGCCAGTCGCAGCTGATTTCACGTCATTTATCACTGCAGCTAACTCCATTTTGCAATTTTTTTCCAATTCTTACTTATTTCAGCAAACACAATGTTCCATGAACAATAATAATACTAATAATACTAACTGCAGTTTTTCTAACACAATTTCCAAGACAGTGTGAAAAGACAATAAACAATGAGTAAGAATATGTTTCAGTAAAACATAATATAAAGGAAAAAAATGTAAAAGCTTTGCTTGAACTTCCCACTGTTCCCTAAGGATTAGGGACTGGCCAGAAGGCATATCAGGCTCCATTACTGGAAAAGCTTCGTCTCTAGTGAAGAAAAAGGGAAATCAGAAGGAAAGCTCCACTGTAAACTATGTTATCTCTTCACTGACATAGAAACCGATCAATGTTGAATGAATCTCGGATCACTGACTCTGTTTGCTCGGCTGGGCTTTCCGCGTGGACTAGGACTTGAGCCAGACAGATGCTTCCAGGTGGAAGTGAACCAGAGGGCAACACGTTGTTTCTGGAGCGCTGCCACCCGGAGCTCCGGCTGAATCGACCCACGGTCTTACTGCACCGCATCCCAACGAGGAAGACGACTCTCGGAGCCTCCCCGAACACTTGACAGAGTGACAACCGGATCGATAATTAACTAAAAACGCTACAGCTCGTCTGGACTGTGTGCAAAGTGAAGATTTATGCATTGTGAACAGCCTGATTGCTTCCCATGCATCAGAAAAGATAAAGTGATGCCAGAGACATCACTGTATCCTCTTTGAATAGTAATTGCTGCACTTGGCTGCTCATCAACTAGCATTTCTGCCACTGGCACACCTCCAGGGTCTCGCTCTCTACTCCTTTTTCTAAAGATTTCAACTATGACACTATACAAATCTGATTAATTTCATTTGTACTAGAAGTGTGCTTGATTTTTGCAACATGACTGTTTATTAAAAAAACGTGGTGACATTTTTCAGATATATGATGACAATTTGGATTTGACCCGGTGCCAACTAATGCCAAGGGCAGGCTCACTGAATCAATTCCACGACATTAGGGCATTTCATGAGAAGTAAATATTCCACACCACACATTCTTAATGGAGTCGTATTAGATTAGTAAATAAAATACTGATTATGCGAAGGTTATTTCAGTAAACACATGCACATATAGTTAAACCAAAAGAAGTATCGTGAATACAAATACCTTTTTGTATTTACAGATGTTCTTAAAGGCTATTTGTTGAGTTTCCTCCCAGCATTTCTCCAGTTGTTATATCATTTTGAAGGAGCCTTGGAATTATAATTTGATCCATCAGTAAACCACCTGCACTGTAAAAGCATATATATGTATTCCATGTCCAGCTTTATGATAAATATATTGTATGTCAGCAGCTTTCATGGTCACACCCTCCAAACTCAGGTCTGTTTGAACAACACCAATAATAATCAACCGCAAGTAAGTAAATTCTTTATCTCCAAGAGATAAAACTAAACCATGACGGTAAACGTGAACCCAGAGAACCCAGACCCAGCATGAATATAAACGATGCCGAACGGTGCAGCTTTTAGGTGGCAAATATCAAACTAAGCCATGCAAAGCAAATGCTGTGGCCTCAAGTCAAATCAGTGGGGAGGATTAGCCTGAGCTAGCCAGCTGATTGTTGCAGCTGGCTAATTAACTGACTGCGGGAAACACTGGAACTCAGCTTCGTCATTTGCTTAAGCGTGTTGAGGTCTTTTGGATTTCGATGGTCAACACTGAGAAGAATCACACAATCCTTGAATTATTTTGCTGTTTTTTGTAATTCTTATTAACTTCTAAGTTCGTTCAAGTCATGACAAGCAGCATAACTGAGCGGCTACTAGAATGCGACCTTCACCATGGTTACGGCTCTCAAACTGCTCTTCGTCGACGTAAATGAGGGATGCTGGCCCCGCCCCCCCTGGTTGTGTGATCTCTCCTCTTTCGGCTTGTAGCGCTGGCTGACACACACAAGAGCAAAGTCCACATCAACCCTCTGTTTTCCATGTCCCCCTACAGCGATGATGGACATGGAGAATCAGTTATTAACGCCCCCACTTCCTGTGCTCCATCCACTTAATAAGCACTTAGGGAACATCGCTGTCCTGTGCTCCGCAGCTGGACGCACGGTTCCACAGGCGTTAGCGCCAGCGCTGCTGCCTTCTATCGCGCCATCGTCCTGCACAGCGGACGCTTCAGTTCTTCCTCTTCCCTGCTCCAATCAGGTTTAAGCCTCTATGCAGGCTCCTTCACCTTTGCCTCAAAACACCAATAAACAGTCGCACTCAAATCCCACTTAAGATTCTGAGCTTGGGCTGCCACTTATTTTCCAGAGGACTGGATCAAATAAGGCCAAGGGCTGCTTACCGGAAAGGGGCACCTCAGCTTCAGAGCAGGGCCTTGAAAACACAATAATAGCACCGCGTGACATTACTGTGCGCCGCAGTACGAGTGCTCCCGACACACGTCCCATAAAGAAAGCCAGCAAGCGAAAACGAAGCGGAAGAGCTGCTCTGCCCTTGCTTTCAAGGTTAAGTGTTTGTATTGTATGAAATGAAAACTCCTACGGCTTTTCATTCGGCCTCTGGAGGTGTGCGTTCAAGTCAGCGGATCCCTCTCCGGTTACTAAAACGCGTAATTGTTCTCTGGTTACGCTAATTAGATTAGGTAATGTGCATGTAAGCTTTCCTATTCCTGATGGTTACTTACCGACTACTTAATCAAACTCAGACGTTAATTCACATTTGATGAGTTCATACGAGTCTAATGCAAAAGCAAATTAAACATGTTCATTCTTCACTTCCTCATAATGTAATTAGCCTCTTTTTATTAAGACTGGTAATATGTCATTAGCTTCAGACTGTATGGTGGGCATCAGTTAAATGTCTCTCCATAGTCTGACACCGTTGATGCAAATTGATTTTTTCCCACTCTTTAAGACCTGTTATTATGCAAATGGATCCTAATGTGTTTCAGCGTTGCGTGAAAAGCAGCTCAGAGGCCTGACGTGTGTTGGTCGGGGCCTCGTTTCCTTCACAGCAAAAATGTTAGGGAGAATAAGCGCAAACCTGTGACGCCTGGTTCACACATGTAATGAAACGTGAATGTGCTCTAACAGTTTTTTTTTATTGGTCATTAATTCTGACTTGTTTTCAGACTCGGTCCCCTCATCCCTGATCTGGCTTCTCTAGTCGCAGCACGAGCGGCGAAGTGTTGGTTTTAAGTCAAATCTCTTAAGCGCTACTTCGCAGCAGGTTGAGATTTTTATACATGAAGTGAAAGATCTGTCGAACTGCAGAATGAATCGGATCAGATGTCTCATGTAGGGAAAGACTCCACAAGGTCTGTTTGATACGACTTGTGAATTTATCAGTAAGAATAGTTCCAGCTGTCGCATCACATTTCAGTCCATGCCCTACAACTTTCTTTTATGAGGATCCTCTTTTCCTTAAAGCACCGACACCATGGTTTTAAAGCGGCCACAGTACATGATGGAGATGCTAGCGCATAAATTATCTACGAAGTGGAAGGAACAGAACTCAGCTGAACACAATAGGGGAGTTTCAGGTAGACTTTTTCTGCTGCGTTTAACCGGGTCAGCGTGAGCTCACATCAGCATGTTGATTCCCTCACCTTATTGGCCTCCTCTTCAACTGGCCTCATGGGAAATCTATAGCTGAACCGCATTAAGTCCAACCTCATGCTTCAGGAGGGAAGTTCTGCTCTTGCTGACTCATAAAAATGATGTAGGCTTTGCTGACATCGGCGGAATGTAATTCTATTAGAGTGCCCATTTGTTGTTGGGTTTCGCTGCAGCTATATTCAGTTGTCTAAACGATCGTTTATTTTACTGCCCTGCTGGGGGACGAGAGCGTTCAGGGCGAGACTCCGGAAGCTGAGCCTTCAGAGCTCAACTGACAGATGCATTTTCTCACCTTGTCGTGCTTTTGCCTCGACTCCGGTGCCAGTGCAGCAGACGCAGTTTTCTGCCTGCGAGTGGGGCTCAGGTTTCCAGTTGTCAGCCATTAGGCCAGTCTTGGTTTTTCATCAATGTGATAGGCTCAGTTTGACGCTTTGTCATTGGAAACGCACGCGATCGTCTGCCTCCACCATTTACGCGTCATGTTGTTGACTGCTTTCCTCACACTCCTGCTTTCTTCTCGCTCTCTTTCCCACTGTCTGCCAGTCTCTTTGTTCCTCCATCGCTTCCTCAAAAGCTCTATATTTTCACTTCCTTTCCCCTGGTGGCTTCGGAGTCGTGAGCAGCAACAGGTGGCCGCTGACAGGAAGTGGGCTGACTCGTGATTCAAGTAACCCTTCATTCTGGCGAACCACTCCCTGCCCTGACACGGCTTGTCTGTGGGCCGAACGGCTGCCATTGTTTTCCTTCATATGTAGCGATATAAGCAAATGTATAGCTGTTCAACTACGGCTTCGCTCATTCCTCAGTTTCTCTCTTGCAGCCTTATTTTTCCTAGGGAGCCAATAAAAAGGAAAATGATAGCTTTTAATCAGTATTTGATCTTTTTTTTAAGTCTTCTACAAATGACACATGCAAATATACAGTAGACGTTTTTGTTGAGCAGATGAGGTATATTTACACCGGTAGCAGTGATGCTCTAATGATGAGCAATATAACGTTTTCTTCCAATACAGCAACTGAAATATCAAGTGTAACATGGAGGGGCATTAAATTTCATACACGCCTTCGGGGTTCAGGATGAACGTCGCTGATTCTGGTGATCACCATTACCAGCTTAGCTTGTGGTGTCTGCAAAAATAACGTTGCTTCCATCGTGCCACAATCACTCGACAACGAGAAAGATGGCGCTGAGAGCAGAACTATGGGTCCCCTAAAAAGTTTTGCTGTTTTTATTCTGATATTTCAATTGTTGTTGTTGTTGTGGGGTATGTGATAGCGGGAAAAAGGCTGTTGACACGCATGAAATTCAGCATCTCTTATTCCCCGAGGACACGTTTATGCGTCTCTCAAAGCAAGGGCATTTGTTTACAGATGCACATGGTTATTGGTTTCCCCAGCTGGGAGCGGAAGATTGTCAAGGATATTAAAACTGTGGATAGGTTCATAAGCAGACCCAAAGGAACATGGAGCCTCGATGCTGTGATTGTTGTAATGAAAGAAAATGGTTGATTTGAGGCAACACCTCAGTCAGTTAATTTCGCTGTCGCATGCAATATACAACACAAACAGAGCACGGCGTGGAACAGCTGCACCGTCATTGTAATCTGTCTTGATTTATTACTAAGCCAATGCTAAATCATAAGACAAAGCATGGCTTTGACTGTTTCATGTGCATTCCGATGTTAAACTCCTGCTCCATCAGCTGTTCTTCACTTTGTAAAACCATCGTGATGCGTGTTGTCGTGTTGCTTTCCTTTGTGCTGAGGTTTTGCATTAAGGCATTAACACCGACCTCCAGCTCCAGTGTGAGGCCTTCAGGGACACAGAACATATCCAATTTATTGAAACTTTTAAATGATTTCAGGTAGAAAAGAATTTAACAAGACCTTTAGTAATTGATGCACTTGGGAAAAAACTAAATTCAAGACTGACTTTTGTCAGATTAGAAGTGAAAATCACGATTGTGACTCCTTAACCGTCCTCTTAATTACACTATGACGATGGTGACATGGTTAATAAATGTAGCCTCATTTAATGTCAGGTCTCTGGTTAATTTTAATTGGGCTTTTCTATTGAATTTACTGCATCTGAGTATTATTGCCACCATTTCTTCTTTTTCTTCTAATAGCAGATGTCAGCCAGTTTAATTGGGCGACATACTGAATACCTCACAAAACACTTTTGCATCAGACACGAACCAGGTACCGACAGTGAAAGCCAGCTCTTTTCCTGCAGCCCACATGAAAGCGACGGCTGAAAAGGTCATAAAAACACCGTGTACTTTTCACCTGGTTTCCCTTGCATCAGTAAGTCTGAACGGCGCGTTCGATAAATCGGAACGACAGCCCGGATCATTGGCTGCTGTCTGCAGGCTCCTACCTCTCTGTTGTTTTTCTTCAACCCGGAGTCTCTCTGTCATGCCCGTCTTCATCTAGACACTCTACTCAAATATTGATCCCAGCCTTCGTTAGCTCCGCTGGCAGCCGAGAACACTGATGTTACCCAGAAAGCTTTTGACAGACAGTGGCAAACCGGAGGTGGTCGATGTCAGCGTTGGCTCACACAGACACCACATTGTTTTAACAGAGCTTTGGAAACAGGAAGCATATTTAAGCTGAGGGGACAGATGAGGGAGTAAGGTTAAAACATACAGAAATGCCTGAATTATATGCGCCCTAACCTTCCTTTCTCGTCCAGACTGTAACGCACATTTCCTCCCTTGATTTCTTTCTCCTGTGGTGATAGAAGTATCGTGTTTAGCTTAACAAAAGCACAGAAGGATGCAGGCAGGGAAGGCTTCTTCCCTTTCAGGCTCCCCTTTTGGGCGTGCTGACATATCGATCCGAGAGCGTTCAAACCTAGGCGGAGGCAAAGACGTCTGTGTCCGCTCAACTCGCCATGTACCTTGGTTCCCATGGCAACCGGAGGCCGCGCATTCTCCTGTCTCCAAGCAGCCTGCAGGTTTCCATCAGTGCCTGAGGTGTAATGTGCTGTGGTTTCATTCTTTCTCTCTGTCCATCCATCCATTCACCTTCCCGTCCATCCATCTGTCTCACAAAAGAATGGGAGAGAAACTGCAGTCGAAATTTGTCTCTTTTGACTGTCGGCTCCCACACTCGCTCTGTTTGCTGAACAAAGTCAGTGCGGGGGGGCTGGGGGGTGGGGTGGCTGCACAAGGTGACACTGCTGACTGTACATCATTTCAGCATTTGGGCCATGCTTCTTTTCCGACTCATAGCATTTTTGTCCGCGTTCAAAACATTTCTGTCTTTTTCTGCTGGTCAAGCACAACAGCGTTTGCAACAATATTAGTTTTCTGTAGGAGCTACTCAAAGAATGAATTGCTTGCTGGCGCATTGGTTCCGTCAGCAAAAGCTGAATTCACATTTTGACTCCATTCGTAACAGATGTGTTTGCAGGTGAATGAGATAGTGTAGCACAAAAAGAGCTTGTCTATTATTTCACTGCAACACCACGCGAAACACCATCAGCTTTAGTTTAATTAATTAAGTCGTCTCAACTGAAGGTGCTGGTCCAATGAATTAATCACCAGAAAACGCATTTGGTGCCAAGGAAGCACAGAATGACTGAAGCCTTAAGCCTAAAGCAATAAACTACAACAATTTATTGGTTTATTCTTTATTGTTGTGTGCAGCAGCTCTGGCCACTGGCTGGATACAGAAAGCTAGAAAACACTGAAGCACACCAAGCTACACTACCAATTTTTGCCTGGCGATGAAATCGATAGTCTCTCCCAACACAACTACACACATGGCCCCAAAGGTTCACTTCACAGTTTCTTTGCAAAAGCTTTTCAGCACTTTGGTGAGTGCAGTATAAAAGAAAATGGATTGGAGCACAGCTGTGGTCATCTTTGTCCGAACACAAAAGCACACACAGGTGCTTTTAAGAAAGGGCAACAATTTTATGTGGATATAATAAAACGTCCATCATCTTTGGAAATGTAAATGCTGTGAAATAAAGTATATATCTTTGTTATTGCATTGCAGTTAAACCTGACAGCAGCAGTAACACACAGCAGTAGATAATGCTTTATTTTATTTTATTTTTACATACCAAACGCATGTAATACTAAAACATTAATTATAGCACTAGGCTGGCGAGAATGTACATCAATGAATAATGCTGATTTTCCTCCTTCTGACGCGATCAAGGGCACAACGGCTGGATCTGATCCTGCTGGAGAGAAAGTTCATCTTTGATGTTTAACCTGGAAAATGTTTCTGCTGAGATCTAGGCTCACATGTCCCCTTTTCACTACGCCACAGATCCCATTTATGATACTAGGGCTATCAGTGTCTCTGTGTGGGAGAAATTACCTTTTCATTGTTTGACTTTCTGCAGATCAGGCAGCTGTTTTGTATAATAAATGAAACAACGGCATAATCCCTTGTTATACATGTGTTGTTAAAGCCAGTTACTCTAGAATTCGACTGGCTCTGTCTGCAGCGCGAGTGTCAGAGCAGAGAAGCAAACTGAGCTCATCTCAATATTTATGCAGCAAAGTTCTGTATAAGTTTGTTACTGTAGATGCAAATCACCGTACAAGCGCCTGTCATTGAAACAGATACAGGTATTAAGCTTCGTTTCTTTTCACCTTTCATCAAGGGGATCTGACCGACCAGCTTGTTGTAGCTCGGTAGCACTTTAATGTCACCAGTAGGTTGTTCTGCCTGACAATCATGTCTGTTGTCGGGACCAATTGAATAAAATACGGAATCACCGCGGAAGAGATGAAAGTCCTGCATAGTAAGTCAGTGATACAGTAGATCAGGCCTCAGGCCTCTGCAGACGCCTGCATGAGTTAACTGCATGTACCTGGACAGTAGGAGGAACCTCGTGCAACACAGGAAGTACATGCATCCAGTACAAATCTTAACCTACCACCTACCACATTAAGTGTTCACCCTCATGATGCAAGATCAGTGACTTTTAATTTTCAATCTTTTTGCATTTAAATCAGATTCATTGTAATTTATTACAAGTTCTGTAAAACACCTGTATTGTTAGAGGCAGTTCATTTTAGCGTTTAGCCTTTGTAGAAATGAACTTCTTTAGACTTTGTTTTGTAAATTGCTGCTGACAAAGGGCTGCGATGCGTTAAGGATGAGTTCTGTAGCGACAAAAAAAGTAGTGTTGTCTTGTATTTTTATGTTTATTCCAGCCTCCTTTATATATTTTATAGTCTCACAACAGTCAGATCTAAAGTAGACTGATGACCAGTTTAAACTTATACAACTGCTTATTGTAAAGTTTGTGACCAAACTGTGGGAGGAGGCATTTATCTCTGTTCTCAGATCTATATTTGTTTGTCTGCTTTGTGCTTTTCCCTGGAAGATGAAGGTTATCTCTGGGATTCATATTTGTGTTTTGTGGGTCAGTTTCTTTCTGTCAGATAAAGACTTGCTCAGGTATTCCTGCAAATCCACCAGCTAAGGTGAAATTCGATACTTTTTGCAGGTATTGATTCTATTGGTAGTAAATGTTACCCGCATACTGCAAGAGCAAAGCGCTGTCTGCTAATAGCCTCAACTAAATCAATCGAATAAGAAAAGAAATGGTACCTTCAAGAGACATAGATGCGCCCAATTCAATAGTGACTGTTCACCCAAACCACAGCAATTCATGAGTTATAAATAAACCCCAGGAAAATTAAATGTTAGACTTTGTAATCACCAAGCGCTGAAATAGGTGTTTTGGAAGCGAGGGTGGGCCATCTGCCATGCCATGAGGACTCCAGCTGCTCAGAACCCAAGATTCCCCTATACTTACTCCTTCAATGGGCGACGTTGAGCTCCCACCATGAGCCAATCTGGAAGACAACATAAAGACAGCATAAAGTAAACATCACTCCAGCAAGTCAATCAGCCTCTTCTCTACCGTCCAATCAATTGAGTGCTCGCCTTCAGAGGGGCCTGAAAATAGATTGAGGTTCATTTCGTGTGCCACAACAGATGAGAGTGCACTTAACTACAGGGAGAGAATGGGGAACATTTCCATCCCTCGTCTCTGCAAATGTACATCAAGTGGGGTGAATTCAGTTTCTGTAACTTCTGACCGTCATCGTACTCTTTTAGAGTCCATCCTCTGGTCTCTCTCTCTCTTATCATCCCTGCACTGCACAGTAAATGTTTCCACATGTTCAAATCACAGACTGCAATCAGAAAGCCTCACATTACAGAAGCACTCTTATTTAATAACACACCCCTAACTGCAACACATTACAGTAATACTTCACCCAAAATTGCAGCTGCACTTATGCTAAGAGTGTAACCTTGGTAGTTTCCTCCTTTGTATCAAGTATCTTAAATCTTCAGGTTAATATTTTGAAAGGCTCTTTGTAGGTTTCAGGGGAAATTGTCATCTTGTTGTCATATAATATACCTTCTACCTACCTTCTGTCTAGTCAGGACTACTTAGTTTTCTAACTCAGGCTCACATGTGAAATATGGTCTCGTCTAAAAAAGGACATCATCATCTGCAAATGGCAGGAGTCACTTTAACGTCATTAACTTTCCAGGATTCTCAGGATGCGTCCAATAGTCTAATGTTTATTTAGCATTTCAGAAAAAATCCCCAGAACATTTGAATACTTGTCAGAATGAGCTTGTTGCATGTCGTACTTGCATGTCTTATATTGCATGGCTAATATTCTTTGTCTATAAATCTAGTACTGCTTGCAAACAAAACCCAAAACAGGTAAAACTATTTCCTCTCTCTCCCACACACATACAAAGCAGTTTCTAATTAATTACAATTCTGAAATGCCGAAGGGTGTTAAATGCAAATTTGCCTCCATCCCACCAACATTTTTATTAAATAGGTACAAATTGGTGTCCGTGCTGTTGCTGTGTGCATAATCTGAAATAGAACTTGTTGTTGTCGGGGGCTAACAACATCCAGGACAACGTATTAGAAAAAGATAAGAACCAATCTTGTTCTGTTGATTGATATTATCTCCATTGCACCACAAGTCATGCTCTCCTCATTTCAATTAAAAAAGCTATCCGAGTCACCTTCATAACAAATTTACACGCATTACCCAACGCTGTGAATCAATAGAAAGGGAAAATTGGTAGGACAGGGAATGTCAGTGGACACATCCAGAGTTTCTGTTCCTCTGGTTTGTACTTGGGAGACTCCACTAATTAAAATAGAGCTTCCAGGCAGTCAATGACGGCAGTTGCTGCTGCAGCTCTTCCTTTCAGATGTTCAATGAAGAGGAAGGGGTATTAGAGCCACGAGGAATGACACAAAGCTGGCTATTCACACATAATTGCTCACCCAGGGAGGATGCAGTGAGGCTGGTGGCCTGACGAGCGCCCGAAGTGTCAGTTCCTGTCAAGATGATGAAGCTCTCCTGTGCCCCCCAGCCACGCTCTGAGACCCCATTGCAGTCCAAATGGGGATGTCAATTTTAACTTTATAAATCCAAAATTGATGAAAAATGAGGTGGCTGTGTCTTCTGACTAATCCTTAGTTACAGAGGCCCTTAACTGGGGCTGGCCTCAACTGGGATATGGATTTAATCCATGGAACCAATAAATCTGGGTTTGTTTGGAGAGAGAGGTTTAGTTTGAAGCAATTATCCAACATTTAGGAAGTACCTTTAGAACTTCCTGAATCTTCAGACTCTCTGCAGATCACAACGAGAGACCACATTATAGAGCCTATGAAGGCTTTGTATTAAAACTTCAGAATGTTAAGCCAGAATCACAAAATGCTTTCAGCATCTAGATGTTGTGTTGTAGTCCAGTGGCTAAAACTCTGCAGTAAATGGATACAGTGTCACGAAATGAGGAATGTGGCAGCTGTTAAAAGGCTTAGTAGTAACGCGTCTATGTTAACTTAATTAAATCTGAGGCGTAATAATTGTGTTTTGGACAATTAAGGGACAGCATCTATTTCCAGCAGATGTAAAAGAAATGTTCCAGTTAGTGTTGCCCTGCTTGTGCATTATTATACAGATACCTAGATTTTGAAAAGACACCAAGCAAGCACAGAGAACTAGTGTTTGAAAACTCCATCTTTCTAATTCTGTTTGTTTGCATAGTTTCAGGAACATACATTCACGCTGCTCATTTCCCACAAACATGCCTCTGTTTGTCTGTCGTCATGTGCTGTTCCTGGCTGAGCTATTGTTCGTCTCTCTTGGGGGCAATTACGCTGGAACCACATCCAGAAGCAAAGGAAAGACTCCTCCTTGAAATATAATAACCAAAATT
Organism: Macropodus opercularis; assembly: GCA_030770545.1. Classification (NCBI taxonomy): domain Eukaryota; kingdom Metazoa; phylum Chordata; class Actinopteri; order Anabantiformes; family Osphronemidae; genus Macropodus; species Macropodus opercularis. The sequence goes on from CM061092.1 coordinate 9,579,043, forward strand.
GCCCTTTGTCGTTCCCACCCAAGTGCTTCCTGTTGAAACGTATAAAGTAAAATTGCCTTTGTCTGCCTGTTCTGCTGTATATAAAGTTTACAGGCCCGTAATGGCTTTTACTTCCTTTTTGCTGAAACTATTGCCCTGATCTCTTCGAATCAGCATGGGGCTGATAAGAGTTCTAGTGCACGCCTTATTCAGAGTTCTCCGACATACACATCATCATAAGTACCCCAGCTTCCCACAGGGGTGCATTAAAATTAGAAAACCGACAGGAAGATGGACTAGCCGGGCCCAGAAATAACCTCCTACGACATGGATTCACATCTTGTAGAGAAGAAACTGGCCACATTTCCTCCAGAGGGAGAAAAGAGAGCGTATTAGGGTTTGAGTGATGTCGGAGCTGTAAGATGAATCAAATCTGATCGAGGGAGTCACTTGAAAGAGGTGACGAATGACCCACAGAGACAGTCGGCAGTATTTTAATCTCCTTTAGTTAATTTATCCAGGACCTGTAGTACAACCGTTGGAAATCCATTGTTATTATAGTTTACCCTTATCGAAGGGTTTAAAAAGTGAAAAGCCTGGAGAAAACACTTACAAACCAGTGGTGAAGTCATACAAAGGAAATAACGAACACACGCAATAGTAATAATGCAGCAGGGTCCCTGAGACACAGTTGTCCCAGGTCATTTAGCAGACGAGAGCTGGCCCGCGTGAGCCTCGCCTGGGTCCGTGTGCGGTGATGCCAGTGGCCCAGACTGTCCTGACACGATTAAAGAGAAGTCCTCACCGAGAAACATCTGTTTGGCCGCCAGACACGTTGTCACCCAGATGAGGTCGGCTGAAGGATTCTCAGGAGATTAGCATCTGGGCTTTTAATTTAGAGAACCTCCTCCTCCTCACTTCAACTCGTTTTTCTCCTGAATCCTCTCGCTCTGTTTCTTCGCCACTCATTTCTGACACGAGGCTCTATTTTTAATATTTTCGCTCATTAGGTCGTATTTTTCGTTAAAGTGGCACTTTCATCACAGTGAGTTGAACTAATTTTGAGTGTTAACGGTGATGATAAAAACATAAATGATAGCAACAACACAGACGGCGGCGATAATCACCATGTTTGCACCATTAAAGGGATATTTAGAGACAAGAACAGGCAAAATGTAATCTGTGTTTTACTCAAAGGGGAAACCTAATGAGAAAATGGGGCTTATTGCTGTGGGAATGCAATGTGGTAATTACATTAAAACAGATAACAACTCCTCTACGGCAGCGATATAATAGCAATACTCCTCAGAGATTAATGTTGGGAAGATCTGAAGTGCCACATGATTGATGGGAACATTACACCCAGCTTTCACATGGGAGCTAAAACGTGAATAGTCTGACTTTATCGCAGGAACCGTGAAATGCTGCGTTAGAGAAAAGAGGGCTCAGGTTCAAAAGGTACTGCCTGCTCCTTAGGGTATTACAACTTATTGAAAACAGGACGGGCCAACTCCAAGTGCTATGGCTTGAATAAATGGTTTTATGAAGCCTCTACTGAAGCATGGCTGACTGTTTTTCAAATTAAATTAAAGCCGAAATGCATTAGTATCCAGCGTCGCTGCACTAAAAGCTCTGCAGCAGTTTATTTGCACCAGAGAGCTTCCCACTTACGTAACTGGACGATGATATCACCTGTATTTGACATTCATTTATCTCCTGTAACGTTACACACATGACGCAGTGGAAAGGCCACCGGCGTCTCCGCTCTGTCACATTTCATAACGGCACAGTGATAAGTTGACAGACGGTGTAATTACTTGTTAACACGGGTGGAGGAGGGGGCGTTCTGAGTATCTGAGTATCTGGCAAACACTCTCGTCCTTATCTTGCGGGTCAGGGACATCAAATGACCTCTGTCCAATCAGTAGCAGTGGCAACACAGGCAATCTGCATAATCCCATTTTTCCTCCCTCTTTCCTGTCAATATTCCTGCTGTTGCTGGAGTGTTTGTGCATTTACCAACTAACAAGCAGTGGACTGACATGTTTCTCTCTGCATTTCCATAAATAATAAATGCACACCCTCAAAATTAATTTATTAAAATAATTTGGATCGCTCCTTTGATCTATGGTCGTCAAGCAGTGGGAATATGGTCGGGCTTTTTAGATTATTACCACATTGTTTGCCTCATGTTGTCCTGGCCAGTGTTCAGGGCCAGTGCTGACACGTCATAAATGCCATTAACATTATTGCTTGATTCCAGGCGGCCCCTGGCTGCTGCCTGCCTTTGCCTTCTGTTCGCCTCTGTAAGGAACGAGATTTTGTCTGCTGCAAACAGCAACTGGCTGCTGCAGGAAAAGATCTGAGAGCAGTGACACTGGACATTTATGTACTGTAAAGGCAAAAAGTAAGCTCAGGTGATAACAGTGGTTGGTTCTTCCACGTCCTTTCCTCATATACACATCTTCAACCCTAATTTTCCTGCTATATACAGTAGGATACTGTACACGTTTTTGCTTTAAACAGTGACACAGGCATTTTTTTAAGTGAAAATGGGGGCAGATTGTTTCCTTTAAAGTCAAAGCGGCATCAGAGTTATTTTTTCCGAGCAGATTAGGGCTTGGTGTGCTAGGTTGAGTTTTTAGCTTTAGGCATGGCAAATATTCAGGATTAGGATCAGCACTCATGTGCCCGTTAAGAATGATTGCATTCAGGAAAGGCGCTTTGGTTTATTGAACACAGGGATTTATCTGATCCTCTCAGGCAGCTCAGATCGTTTAATGCTGCCTGGCTTTCCCCCAAATGAATCCGTGTGATTAGACATGGCCCAGCCCGGCCTATCAACTCCAATAAAAGGGAAAGGCAATGAGTGAGGTTTACATAAGTTGAAATGGTTATTGTCTCATACTGCATTATTGACAGAGAACTGGATGAGGAGGAAAGCAGCATAACCTCGTGGCCAAGTATTTGTTTCTCGCAATCATGGGCCAAACAACGAGAGACGCTTTAACAAGGACATTTCCTATTTCAGGGGTTATGTCATAGCTTACATGGGGTTATAATCTCACATTTAATCATCTGGCTGTGCAACACCAGTTCACAGGGAAGACAGTGGTGAGATGCCATAAAATCTATCGTCTCTTTTATTTGTGTAATATCGTTGTACAGTAGGTGACCATCCTCTGGGTCCAACATACCCCAGCGGTGGTTGAACTTCCTCCTCCTCCATCCTCCTCTTTAAACCCAAAGGTTTACATTGTTATAGGGCAGCGGCAGCTTTTTAATAAAACATTGTTACAATAAGGATTGAAACAGATTATTTCCCCTTTATTCGGTTGTTTTCAAGGCCTCCATTAGTCGTATCTCTCATCTCCAGGACCAGCCTTGTGCCGTCTGCTCTGCCCTAAATGACTACAGAGATGTAAGAGCATTCTCTTCTTTTAATGAGCACATTATTCATGTTTCTGTGGTTAGAGCTCCAACAGATTCAACGTTTTACAGCCCTACATATTTTTGCAATCAGCTCCACACTATGAGTAATGTTCTTACTTCAGCAGAGCGGTGTGCGAGTGTGTGTGTATCGTGCTGCTCGATATAAGGCTGTGACTGTAAAAAGGTGAGCAATCAGACTCTTAACAAGCATGATACGCTGTTATTGGTGTTGATTACACATTAAAGCAGCACTATGTGATGTTTTTAGTGGAAATTTGCAGAGATGTTGTTAAAGGTTTCTTAGAAACTGACTCATTGAAGGCCTGGCTGCAGTGCAGGGATATTTCCTTCCTTGGGTTTGGAATGAGGCTTGACGTTCTGACCAATCACATGCCCATTATTTCTTCTCAATTAATATGTTTAGGAGCATCCCTTTACATCATAATTTCATAATTACTAATACCTGTGACAGCCTGTGACTGGGACTCCAGCACCTCTGTGACCCTTAGGAGGACAAGCGGCTGGGATAATGGTTGGACAGTACCTGGGGGGCTGTGTCAGGCATGGCAGGCAGGGAGGGGGGCGGCTGGGAATTTATTTGGATTGATTTAATTAGTGCAATTGCCCCATTTTTCTGCCTAAATGCTACGATAAGCTAACCGGCTACAAGGTACAGCTACTCTTGACGCCTTTTTATAATCGCACCGCTGCAGGTGCTGCTCTTTTTGTGCACCAGAGCTGTTATTTCTGGAGTATAAATAGGGGAAATGATTTTTTTTTTCCACAGCTGCTCGTGAGCCAGGCCAAAGTCAGAGAACACAGCTGAATTATGCAGCTTGCCAACTATGGTATGTTTATACTGAGCGCTTTCACAGTGCTGTTCAGACATAGCTTAGCATCGGCGGTGCAGCGGATAATGTTAGGATTAGTACGAGCTTCAGAGCTGCTGCAACAGCAGATCAATGTACCAAAGTAACCCCCCCCAAAAAAAACAGCTTCTCATTAATTATCATTCACAAAATATGCAGGAAAAATAATTACATTGTCCAAAGTCAGACCAAAGCAAAACATCTGCATAATATGATGTGGAGAACAACGCTATTCTTCATTTGACAATGAAGGCGTCATTAAAGGCTTCAGTTCCACTGCCTCTACTGTAGATTTGCAAACTGCAGCAGATTGAGACATTTACCAAACGGCCTCACTCATATGCAAGGTCAGTATCATGTAGTAAAGCCGAGCAAAGAGATGACCCTGCAAAGATTACTTAAATCATAATGGCTTCCAAAGATTTTCTCTCACAGGCTGTAAAAAAATAGAGCTTTGGCCTCAACTGTGTTCTGAGAGATAAATTTCAGGGCCGAGAACGGTGGCAAAGTGGCCGAAAATGAAATTCAAAGGCATTATCTGGTGTTTTTATCTCCCCTAATAAGACACGTAGTCTCTGTGGTTATTATGAGACAGATTTAAAAGGTGAACGTTTTGTGGGCGAGGCATCTATGATACGCCTGAGAGCAATCTCATTGTCTCGCTTGGCTAGCGTGAATGCTGAGCTAACACCGCGGCTGTAATCTATCACCGCAGAGATTGCTCTTGTTCCAGCATTGTTTTACAAGCTGCTGAGGAGCAGGGCAGATAAGCTTTATCCCACCCTCACTTTCCGCGTGAGTCTTTGAAATCCATCAGTCAATAAGATAGGAAGCGTGTGGACGGGAATAGCACGTGTCGGTGCCATGGCCAGTTTTGCTCATGGGTTACAATGTCTACGTGCCGCACTTTTTTGCGTTTCAAACGTTTTTGTAACGTCAGGATTTTCATGAACAGTAGCTTTGCGCTGGTTTTGGATTTCACACTTCATCTCCAACTTATTCCTCAGCGGTATCTCCACACCAAGGTATTAAACTATAAAATCTGCACAAGATTTCCCATCAGTAACCACCGCCCACAGCAAAACATCACCTGGGAAGAAAGAGCCGAAGTAGACATGGCTGCTTTCCTTCATGTCAGCCACACTCTGAGCTTCCAGACATTTATACGTAACCGAGCTGAATACACAACGACGCCGGAAACCGTAAAACAGAATGAATACGTTTATGATTCTCTAACAAAACAAAAAGGTGTAAGAATTATGCTCATTATAACTACTACTTAGAAAAACCCTTTTTTTTATTCTGGTTAGACTCACCCTTCTAACCAATCAAAGATGGCCTATTATTCATATATATACTTTTCTAGTGCTCTAAGAATAATATCTAAAAGGCCGTGTGGCCCAGCGGGAAGCAGAGAAGCTTAACTCGACATGTTGCAGCTCTAACCCAACACACTGCTGCTCAAACCATAATCGTACTTCGGCATCAGACAAAAAGTTTTCCCCTTTATTTATTTAGGGCAGTTTCACGGAGAGACCAGTGGCAGATTGCGTATATATGCATGAGTGAGCAGATCACAAGCGCACTTCTTAAAACGTTCGTTAAAAGTGCAGATGCAGTGTCTCGTTTACCTCCTGATAATTTGTCTTTGGCTATTTTGAAACACGCTGTCGACTATGTGTGTATGTGCGAGTGTGTCGAGAACGGCAACTTTGGCCTTTTCATTCCGCTGCCTCGACGTGAAGCTGGGTTATTGATGAGCACATCAGCTTGATGCTGTCAAACTGCGATCTATCCTCCCACCTCGCTCCCTCTCACCTCACTCTGTCTCACTCCGCTCCTCCTCCCTAATCCTGGATTTTAATTTGCGCAGGAAGCAGTGAGCTCACCGTATGAGAGACATCCGACTGAAAGGGCCTCTCTCTCCTCCTCAGCCTGAGCTAGTAGAGAGATGCTGACATGGAGGAAATAACAACAGATGAATGGAGGAGAGTGCAAAGCTGTGTTAAAGCCTGAGGAGGAGGAGGAAAGCAGCGAAGGCGTCTTCCTCTAAAGTGGGACCCTGAGCACAGTATGACATTTTTTAAAGAGAATGGTTAGGACTCGTCAAATTTTCCCTTCTAACTCTTGTCCTCTCAGGCGAACAGGAAAGGCAGGAAATTCGTGTTACTTTACTTTGACTCTATAAACGGCTCGTCTAGTCCACAAGAGGCTGTGACTGCTCCTTAGAGCAGATACACAAGCTTTCCATCGCAGAACTGAGTGCTCTGTGCAGTGTGGGTGTGCACTCATCTGCATGCATGCTGTACATTTACTATGTAAATGGCAGGTAAATGCATTTTGTGTTAGGTGCAGATTGTCAAATCCGGACATATTACATGTTCCCACATATCTAAAAGCTCCAGTATATCCACAGGTCCAGATCTTCTCTTCACGGGCAACCTGAACATACTGACGTTATATAACTTAATCAGTCTAAATGGAAAAATAAAGGCTGCGCAACTAAGTGAGTGATTGAAATTGAAATGGCGTCGATCTATATGGTCATATTTGAGAGGAGGAAAGAAAAGAATAATATGATTATTAAACCTACACAACTCTAAAACAGTGTTGCTGCCGTAATAGAAATCATCCTCCTGTGAAGGGAATTTTTTGATATATTCCCACGTAGTGAAGCTCTGTCAGAGCTGCTGCGCTCACTCGTCTGTATGTGACACACGTAGAAAGAGAAAATCAGATATTGTGATTGTGATTGTGAGGAAGAGTCGGCCTAGAGGTGTTTTCACGCGCCAGGAGACTGCAGGCAGGAGCTGGGGTGTCTGAGTGACACACTTCACTCGCAGAGACGCGCTGCTGGAGCAACATCAGCTTCAACGTCTGATCATCTAGTCTGAGACAAACAACCATTCTTTCAATATGGAACATGAAGACACTGTGTGTATCGGAATGAATTGCATGGCTCTAACGCTAATACAGCTGTTCATAGCCTGAGTTTGCTTTAGCTCTGCTGGTGTGTCCCAGGTTCACCACATCTTTCGTTCACTGCTTTATTTGTCTGCCAAGATCGCCACGTCGACATCTCGCACAAGTGTCACCGCGGCGCGATAAGCTCCTGCTGGCTGGCGACGTTGTTGTTGCTTGCAGAGATACGGAGGAAATGTCAGCCGACGCTGGCCTTTGCCTGCTGGAAAGGCCATATTTATGAGCGTATGTAAATCTATGTGCATCATTTGCGCTGCTAATAAAATACTGTGCAATATTGAGCAGGGAAGAAGAATGAAAAGTGACCTGAACTTGCCTGTTGTTGGTGCTGGAATATTTTGTGTCATGTTGGAGAAAGAGTGGTGCAGTGCATTGCTTTGTGATAGATCGTGCAGACAAACCTGCCATTACAGGTTTCTGTTGTTATTATTATTATTTTTCCTTCTTAAGCCCGGTGCAACAAAATGCAAGTATCAAATACAGTTCAGAAGCAGAAAATTTAGCTTCAAACATAAAATATACACATTTTCACTGCTGCAAAGAGAAAGTATAGGACCTGAATGATGCAGTTGCTGTAAGGAATAAATCTGATTTAGTGGGGAAAAGTCCAAAGTCTCCCATTTAATCTGCATACTTGTGCTTCGTACCCTAAAGGTTATCAATCTAGTGACCTGACAGCAGCCCCTGTGCTGATTCAGAGGTGACAAGGCTGCAGAGGAAAATTTATTGAGATGTAGCAGAATGAGCTAGTGACTGCGGTGGCCTTCCAGCACGAATCCAATCAGGAAACAAAGCAAGTGAACATAACACACGTCTGGAAGTGGCAGCGCTTATGAGTTGTTCCAGTTTAAATCACAGTAAAAGCAAAGGTACCTAACGTCAGTCAGGAGCTCAATCGCTGCGACGCTCTGCCGGTGCAGGAGATTTAACTCACTGCTGACTGGAAACGGATTTCATCTGAATCAATAACTGTGTAATTATGCCTTCCTTGCACCTCGATTCATCAGAAGAATCTGACATGTGTTCCCCTAAACCTGTCAGGGATCGTGATTTGCAGCAAAACATCTGCCGGCGCAGGGAGGAGCAACCTGGGCTCAGACTGCTGTCGCGCTGGTTAATCTGTGGGCCTTCGTTGAGTTGTTGATGATGAGTCACTTAGTGGGTTGTTTCAGATTATGGTCTGGCTCCGCTCCAAGCGCAGGCCTCGCGCTCACTTTGGTTTTTCATAAAGATAAATGATTTGTTGAAACTGCAGCACTTCACATAAGACCTTCTAATTGGTTTCCCCAGTATTTGTTTGTGTACTATTTAAATTCCATAATCCAATAAAATAAAAAGACAATAGTTGATTGTTGCAAAATTGCTTGTTGTATACAACAATAAACCAGATGAGTCATGTTAAGATGAACCGCTACTGCATCAACATGCAAAATCTAAGTATGTACAGAAATGTCTGTTGTCCAAATTCATATTTCATACTGCAAACATGTTTTGCTCATATTACTGCTAATATACTTACATAAGACTGCATGTAATACTTGCAGCGAGACTCAAATAGCTCCACTCCAACTAGCCTTGAAGCTCTCCGCCTCGCTACACCCTGTTAACCCTACGCAGCCCTTCAGGTACTAGACAACAACTAAGAATACTACAAAACTAATCATGGCAATCAGAAACAGATTGACCTCAACTGAATGCGTATGAGGGTGAGTCAGGAATAAAAAGGAAAACCTGAATGAATCAACTGCTGCCAGGCTTTTCATGGCAAATCGTTATACTGGGTTTAGTGCGTGTTTGTGCCAAATGAATGTGGTGAGGGTAGTTCTGTCCTAGTGTATTTAAGTAACTGAGTGCGATCATGTTGGTTAACAAAGGAGCATAAATTCTGATAGAAATATCTATCATTTAGATTTACCAATCGTGGTTATTCTTTTATTGATAAATTAATTAAGATTAGATAGCGAACTATCAAATGAATAACCACCCTGGTTTCCAGGGACCAATAACCAAGTTGTAAATAAAGCACAGTCTCAATTAAAAGCATTACTAATTACCCAATATTAGTTAATTTAGCAGTGGAGGGCGAAATTCGAGCCACAGCCATGAGCTCAGCTAGTGTTGCAAACCATATACCAATAATCACAGACAACGACTAAACGATGACAACTTTATTATCTAAACAATGATGATTATTATCGACAATTATTCAAACAAGTACATCATAACTTATAAAACAAAAAAGGGATTACTATTATAATGTGTCGTGCCTTGAGGTGATAGCTAAGTGTGTGTGTGTGCATAAGAGAGAGGAGGAGAGAGCGATAGAGAGGGAAGGCCTCAGGTAACCAAAATGGCAGAGGCCAGATGTGCTAGTCAAGATGGCGGCTATGTTCAATCCACGTGCGTGTGGAGAGAACAATGGAAGTTCAGTATCAGAGAGGAAGTACCAACATTAGCCGGATCTAGAGAACAACAGTTCACCACAAGGCCGCAGATCAAGATGGTGTAACTTGTCTGCGTTGGCCTGCGAGGGTGAATTCACACATCTAGAAGCGTTACATGATCTCGTGGTAAACATATGGAGACATGTACGCAGCGGTACAGTCACTGAAACAATGCAGCATCAACAAAACATTGACTGATCACGGTTCCTAAGTCTCTGCTCAGACTTAGCGAGGTGCCTCTATGCCTCTTACCGCTAGGAGACCCGGCCGGGGCTTGAGTGGACTTCTAGCGGTTGGGCGAGGTGTCCGGTCCGATCGAAAGGGGAAATCTGTGTTGGGCGTCTAATCGCCGTAGAGAACGTTGGAAGAAGAGCCAATCATTGCTTGTGATTCAGGTGACGCTGTGTTCTCACCTGGTCGCAAAAGGAATTCATTACCCGTCACCCCCTGGTGTTCATGGCTCTTTGTTTAAGGTTTACATGTAGGCCGTGGTCCCTTTGTTCTGTAGAGAGTCTGCATGAGCACGTGTGCCCCAACAATCATATATAACGATCATAATCAGCAGATGTGTTTGCGGTGCTGTACTGTATATATATGCATGAACTGTAACTACATGTTTCAATTTCATACACTTTTTAAATAGCTCAAGAAAACTAACAATTCATATTGTTCCTCCAAATTCAACACACGAGCAGCTTTTAAAAACCGATGTCATTGTGTTGAATAGTAACAACCTGAGTGCATCCGTATCTTCATTTATCTTGCATTGCCCCAGATCTGTCTCGTTGCCCCTCGGGAGGTCCTGACCCACACTGTTCCACAGAACAATACAGTATATGCGCCACGTGTCATGTCGCTCCCCCGGCGCCCGTCCCTCCCGTTCGCCTTTGCGGTTACGGCTGTCTGCCTTCTCCTCTTTCCTGCTGTCTCTGTTTGAGGACCGTCTCCCCTCGTCTGCGCTCCGACAGTAACAGCAGCTGCCTAGTGTGATACCTTCTCCCTTGATGATGTCTGTCGTAGCAAAGCAATTAAATGTTCAAAATGCACACAAGTCCTTTCAACGAATCGCTGCAGTTCGGTATTTTGAATGAATGCTGGGAGCTCAGTTTGACGCCGTACTGATTGTTGTCACATCAACGCCCTCAGTCTGCAGATAGTCAGTGAGCTGATGTGTTCTACCAGTGACTGGGTGTCATTTGGGACTCCTCCAGGGAGAAATGGATTGTCACAAAGCCACAATGATTTCCAGCCCCCCCCCTTCTCCTGGCCAAATAAGGGCCCTGTTCCACATGTCATCGATACTAAAATGAGAGAGGGTTTCTCAAATGGTGGTTTTGAAGAAAATGACAGGCGTTAAATTCGGCCTTGGGATGCTTTAGGATAAACAGCCAGCGATTCGCTCTTTTTGATGCAGAATAACACCAGATTCGCGAGGCCTGTCACAGAGAACAACAAGGTTTATTATAGAACGAGGACCACAGCCCTCGTTTTACGCCACCGCTCCTCTGCGTTCAAGAACAAACTATTTGCCTCCCTTATTACCTATTATTTCCTCTTTACTGTCTGCTTTGCTCTTCACTGCCATGTCGAGCTTGAGCTGGACGTCTTGCTCCAGTCAATGAAAAGTAACGTCTACTGGGGAAGGAAAAGAGCCGTGGCTGGTGGGTAGGGAGTGTTCCTGCTCCCTGGTAATAGCTTTGGACACAGCTGTGTGCATGGCTGACTCCTCGGCACAGCCGGGCCTTATCTCCAAAAAGGAGATTAGGTTTGTGGGGGTTCCCGACGTATGTCTATAGTTGAAGAGAGGCCTGTGGGCTGGGCCACTGTGCAGTAGCCATAGATTAAGCGTTTGAGGCTTTATTCCACTTCTTTGTGTATTTGGTGACTTGGTTTTGTGTTTTCGGAATAAACCAGGACGTATGCTGGTGAGAGCGTGTGCAGTGGTGTAAATATAGAAATGGCAGTGACACATTTCCTTCAAACTTCGCACAGAGCTCTTCCTTCATCCACATCACGGGGGTCTTTGTGCTTTTTGAGTCGAGCGAGAACAAAAAGCAGCACAAGGCAGCTGCTGACGAAGTGCAGGAAATGGTGGTGTAAATGGCTGAAAAGAGGAAACTCTTCCCTTTCCTCATCTTCCTCCTGCTGTGCATTTTAAGGTTTCCGGTTTGGGACCAAGAGGATTTTTTTTTATTTAGTCAAGAATCCTAAACTGAGTTCAGTCTCTTCCTTCCTGACCCATTTCCAATCTCTCTCATCTCTCCAGGACTGGCGGTTTCTGGATCCAAAGGCTCCTGCCAGTTGTGTGTTACCTCCTTCAGTGAGACATGGGGAAGTTCTGTTTCCTTTTCCATTTGATGCTTTTTCTCCCAGCATAACTCAAAATAAATAACAAACCCGGGGCTGCAAGTGTACGTAGGGGGCTCATCCTTCTCGGCGGTGTGTGATTGCTTTCATGATGCTTCCATGCAGCGTCCTCATAATACTCATTCAAATCCCTGACCAATTGGATAAACAAGCAATTTGGCTACCAGAGCTATTGTAGAGAGGCTTTTTTTGAAGGTGGCTGTTTGATGGAAAGTTTTAAAAGAAACAGCGAAAAAGAGGAAGACTAAATGTTGTTTACATGTCTGAGTCTTGCAGCAGCTCAGGCTGATTTTTATAAAATTTTAATTCTGGAGCATTTTGTTGTTTAAGTGCCTTTGATGCATGAAATGAAATGGAAAAAAAAACAAGGCACTGAAACACAAACCACCAAACTGAATCTGCATCTGAATCACGTGAGACCATTCTGCACTGTGTGAGTCCAAATCATGTCTTAAGCTTAAGCGCTAGTACCTGCAGAGCAAGAAAGGCGCCCAAGAAGGCGAGGTTCAGCGTGAGCATGCCATTTACAAGATGATCTTCACAATAAACATTTCAAATCTAAGTCTAATCTTTTCCTGTACATCAGACTCAGTGGCCCTAATCTCATTACTTTCTCTCAGTGTGGCTGACGCTGCCTCTCCCCAGGTAGGTAGTCGAAAATGAGTAAATCCAGAGGAGGAGGATTCGTCTGAAGTTCCCACTCCCATGCAGCCCCTATATGTCCTTAAGTTCAAAGACTGCAGTAACAACCCAGTCGCTCCTAACGTTGCTTTCATCAAAATCTCTCACATCTTATAGAATCCAGCCCGGCGAGAGGAAACGAGATCAGCGGGCTGTGCCAATGAGAGACAACCAGCGGAGCAGTCGAGGTTAAACACAGAGAAGGTTTTTGAAAGGCAAACTGAACTCTCGCTCCACCGGGAGCTGGTGGGAAGATGAAATGTTCACAGTTGTCAGCGAATGGCAGCTGTCTTAAGTCTAGAGCTGCACGGCACAGGTTCACGGAGGGCTCAAAAGTTGACGAAAACAAAACCAGTCAAGTTTTGGGCAAACATACTATTCTCCTTCACGCTGCTGTCTTCTCTACAGAGGGAGGGGAGCACGACGTTTTCTGCAGCACCATTTATTTCTTTATTTATAGGGAAGCTCAGTCGTTAGCGAATGCACATCAAGGGCTCAGTCCAGACAGCAAAAAGTTACGTATGCGATGTTTTTAGCTGTTCCTTCTCCTTCACTATTGGGAAACTAATGACCATATGTATATTTAACAGCTTTTATCTTCGCTCTCTGCCTGGAGCTGTAACGAAAAGCTCAAAAGAGGCAGCTTTTACTTCTCTACCTTTATGCATATTCATTTAGGAGCGACTTGCTCAACTAACAGCAGGAGATGTGATAATGTTTGGCTGAACGCGGTTTCTGCTGGAGACAAGGGTCAGTTTTTGGCCTCTGAAAAACAGGTGCAGATGTGCTTATGTATATTTCGGGTGTGGTGGGAAACAGAAGAACTAACTGTCGGGCTTGTGGTTTCAGCACAGATCACCTCCAGTGTTAAAATGTGTTCGCATAATTCACTCGGTGGTCTTGGAAATGGCTTTTCATTGCTGAGCGTATGCCAGCTCAGGCAAGTCCCACCACTGAACTGCACATTATGACAGCAACCCCAGTCACTGATTGCATAATTAGCTGTCGCATTAGCAAATCAGATGCTAATTTCACACAGATTCTGCAAGTAAATTGAATGAAAATGTAAATTTGCCAGGTCCTTTTCTGTATGTTGACGTTTGCTTGGTGAACAAAGGTTGAATTTGGTATCTCGGTGCTTACTTTATTAAACTTTATATAAAACTTTCATACAATCATTTTCTTATTTTTCTTTTCTACAAGGGGGGAGATACAGAAGGTGAGAAGATTTCCCTACATGTTGCTTTGATTCTGACAGTACACTGCTGAGATTTAAATTGAAATGAATTATTATTATTATATACAGTGGTTATCCAGATACCAACACTTCCATAAATGCATCTGCTTCCTGTCCAAGAAACAAGTCCTCAATTACTGGAGGGAAACAGTGCAACTATTATCGACTGCTGCAGGTTTGCTCTACTTGCCCTGTTTCTGAAACTAACCTGCCTCAGACATGTGCTGCTTAAAGCCTTCCACACAGGGGATCCTGCCTACATAGTCGCTTGTCACCTGTGCAAGTCAGTTCTCTCACGGCCGTGAACGTGTTCATTAGCGCTCCAGCTTTAATCTACTCGTAGCCCACTGTAAGCTTGAAAGACAGACTGGCTCAGAGGGTGACGCTGGCCCGGTTCCAGTCGGAACGCCAGCGTCGGAGGAGCCGGGCTTTGAATCAGCGAGGGGTTCGTCATTAGGAGTAGTGAGCGAGTGGATGGAACTGAGTGGTGACTGCAGCCCTCTGGGAGATTATGCCAGACTCTGTCCGTAATGAGCAGCGTAATGGCACGATTACGGCACCACTTAATGACACAGAAGCGGCCTCTGCTGTTAGTGTGCAGACACCCACCACTGTATATTCCTTCTCTTACCTCATTAGCCAGAGCTCTGCACAATTACTGCACAATTTATAAGCAGTTACACTCACATGTGTCTATGTTTTCCAGTTATTCGATTATTTTGTCTAAATGAGCAGTTACACCAGGATTTTAATCTGGAATGCGTTGACTGAATTGCTTCAATCAGCGAGTCCACTTGCAGAAACAATGAATGTGTGGATTGGTTTTGCGTCGCCACCAAATGGTGCATACAAAATGAAGGCAGTGATGAAATTCAAACCACTTAAAGAAGTGACCTTCGCAGGGAAAACACCAAAACAACAGCCTGCTGTGCCTCAGTGGGTTTTTACTGCGTTGGGCGTGTGGCGTTCATTGTCTGGTTAGTGTCCGAGCCCAGTTAAGATGCTCGACCACTATACTTACTTCAGGAAAATAGTTTTTGACTCACTAAATCTCATGTGACTTAAACAAAAGATCACAAATTGCTCAGATTTGTTGCTGAGTGAACGTTGTATGGTTTGTTGTTGGAGGTAAGGTGTTGTTTTATGTAGCACAGATGCATGATGTGTGTTACGACAAGTAAGATTAAGCACATATTTCCTTTTAAACGTGGCAGCAGCTCTCTGGGGAAATCCACTTGACACCGCCTTAGGATTCAGCTCCACACAGCTAACTGGATCGGATGTTATGTCAAGCAAAGGTGCAATTTTCATTAACCTCCAGCGGTGCCGTGATTTCAAGGTGCCAGCCCAGCATAAGTTGATTGTGACTGATTGACAAAGCCAGCACTTGTCGGCGCTGATGAAGAGCGAGAGTCGGCGAACAAGCGTAGAGTCGACACCTGCATTTGGCCCAATTCATGTGCCCCTTCAACCCCTGCAGCTCTAATTTCCCGAGCTGTGGCGCCTACTGTTATCACAAGGTCTCCCTGACAGTGCTCCAAAATGAGGACAGACTCAACCAGGGGGCCACAAGCATGAAGATAAAACAGAAAAGCATGCGTAGCGTAATACGCGCAAATGAAAATTAAAGCTATTATTTATCATTACATTTAATAGGAGCTTTGTCCTTGTGCATAATGCATAGCTGATGAAGGTGACACCTGGGACCAGTACTTATAATGCAAATCAACGAAATCCACATTTCACGGTAGCAAAACATCACACAGCCAAAAAATAAAGCGGCAACGAGAAAGCTGGAAAGAAGTTTGGTTTCTGGTTGTAGAAATAGGACATAATGATTGGTCTCAAGTCTTTTCGCCAAAGATATTCATCACGCTGATAAGCTTCATCAATGGGCTGAAATGTGGCATGAAGTAGCTCATCAGACGGACCTGTTTGAGCTCTCCCTGGGCGGTCGCTCTCCTCTCACTGAACTCCTCAGTCAGAGGCAATTGAGTGTGTGCATCGCACGCGGCTCCGAGGGCACGCGGCGCCTAATGTGATATGATTTGCATACGTGGTTGTGCAGGACTTTTTAGCATCCGACTGGGCTAAAAATAGGACGCGCACCTTCCGTCGTGAAATGGGGGGACCTGCTCCGAAGCAGGCCATCCAGGACATTTATATTCCTCCCTGGGGAGCACGGAGACGTTCGATGGTGCAAAAGGTTTTAGAGGAATCCTGGCTGACATTTGAATACACACCCTGCTTCTCAATTCTCATCTGTAGCCTTATTTCAGAAGGCTTTATATTGAGCTCACGCACCTCTAACGTGGCACCTGATCAATACGTTATTGCAGCATTGTCAGGGACATAGGTGCCATTTAGATTCGCGCCGAGTAGCCTGACATTTCTCTCTCCTTGCCCAGGCAGGGTCTCGTCAGTGGAGTTTTTGCAAAATTGCTAATCTCCAGAGGTGACACGGGTGTATTAATAGAGCAGAGGCGTCAGTCTGGTAAAGGTTATCACCAGCATCATCTGGACGTAGATCTGCTGCAGGGGCAGAAAAGCGAGGTGGCCGTATTGGTATTGACTCTCCCTGGGAACGAAAGAGTGAGCGCAGCACAAGAAATCCTTTAATTTCTTAATTGCAGCAAATGATTTCCCAGGCCAATTATCCGAATGCCACATTGAAACATGGCGTGACTTTCCTGAAAGTGCTTGGTATCATGTCTCGTGCATTGGCCATATCAAAACGGGGGCTGCAAGCTGCTACTTTTCTTTGCACCTACGAGATTTGGAGCTGTGCAAGCTGCCTTTTATGCTTGCTGATGCCGCTTTGTGACGTTTCAACTACTGCAGACCTGCTTGTATGAGCAGGGCAGCAGCTGTAATGGTACATTTGGAAATTATGGAGTGATACAATGTTCTGAAGCTGTTGTTGGCAGGGATAACATGAATTGTCATGAGTGTCTTGACCTTGTTGAGTTTGTCTATTCCACCTTTGTCCTTGTATTCAGCCTTACACATTCCCGCATGCCTTTAGAAAAGGGGGTGATCCTGGTCTTTATTGAAGATACTTCTTCCTATGCCTTATAACAGTAAACATTGCTTATGAATGCTTGTTATTCTTTTTGTCTGAGCCTTTTCAGTCTACATGTGCAACAGATTAGCTTTATGAAACCTGGTTTTCCACTAGTGCATTAAAGCTAAAATGCGGAAGGAGCACGTCTCAAACCGGAGCAGTTCTGTCAGTGACTGGGATGCCTGGAAATAAACCATCCTCAGTGTTGGGTAGCTCCAGGAAATGCTTCTAAATCAGCAATAAGACAATCTGCAGTGTTGCAGTCTGCAGCCGGCTTCAGCACAAAGATTGACAGCGCTTAGATTGGAGTAAACATGTCTCATTTTTGATTGGCATCATGATTTCAACATTAAAATCTCCTGCTTTCCCACCGCTCTCTGTATATACACTGTGTGGGCCTTTTCCTTCTGCTGCAGGTCAAACTAATTCTGCATGTGTTACATTGGAGGAAATTGCAGGAGGATTGGAGGTAAAGAGCTTGTAGCAGCAGATCAGCAATAGCGTCTGAATACAAAGTGGATCACGGTGCGGCGAGGTCTCCAGCTCCAGGTTGTAGTGTTTGTTTTATTAATCCCTGATGCAGATAACCTCTGCTCTGAGCCAGTTTCACCCTTTGTAGATATTAATCTTCGCAATGTCTGTTGCTGGTGTTGTCACATTCGGGAGCGCCGCACGACACGTTAAGGTAACCTTTGTGCAAAAGCGGGAAATGGGAAAACCCTGTGAATCACCGGTAATGTCACAGAATAGGCTTCGTATGAGAGGATTATCCTTTTGTTTTAGGGTTTGTCATGTCTGCTGGACAGCTTTACAGTGACAGATAAAACCAGAGGTGTTATCGCGTTCAGCGGAACGGCTAAAAGCTGCTGTCCTTAAGGTTACACGGCTTTATCAGATCTGTCCAACAAATATTTGGAGGAAAGTAGCAACATGACCACTTGAAAATTGCCATTTTAAAAGAAGTAGCAGTGGAAAATGGCTTGTGTGCCCTTTTCCTGAATGGAACATGATATAGCAAATTTCAGGGTCATGGTTGTGTTTATCATAAGAATAGAAGAAGGGGGACGTCTACTACAGCTCTTTGCAAAGCTCCAAATTATCTGCATCCACACCGGAATGTAAATAGTGGAACAATGGAGCAGTGTCTCCTCTACAGCGCTCAAACAGGAAGACGCTGAAGAACGTGCCTTCGCTTGATGCCTGTCTGTTGGGCTTTTTGCTTTCAGTCTGGTGAACTTTAGAAACACGTAGGTCTCCAATATGAAGCAACTTCCTATGTTTGGCAGAGGAGGAGAGGAGCGAGTGTAGCTCATAAGGTTTATAAATCACCCTGATACCTTTCTGTGCTTCCAGTCATCAATAAACACCCGTTCGATCATTCCAGTAGAGATTAGTCGCGTCATCGGTCCAGAGAGATTTTCTAGGGGATTTCTGGTCTAACTTGCTCTTTCCGTGCTTGGCTGTTTATTCTGGACTGTAAAACGATAACCGACCTGCTAAACACTGACCTGACTTGGTGAGAGGATTTGAAGCTGCTGTTCCACGCTATGGGCAGAATGTGGACAGCGTCACAGTTTCTGGTTGACTCCACTGGTGCCAATTCTGGCAAGTTCGTTAAAGATCGGTCCCAAACTGTAACGTTACTGTTATTACTGTTACTGTGTTTCACAGATATTACTGGGATTTTAACAGTTATCTCTAAAAACTAGCTGTACACAAGTTTCTGAAACTAACAGCTTTTTTTTATGAACTCACAAACACAAAGCTTCCCACTGGATAATATCTTGGTGATATACTGTATACACATATTTATTTGTTTATTCTGTGTCTTGCACCAGGTTGGAAACTGAGACTCAACAAAAAGCAGATGGTTAGAAGGAACATTAAACTAATTAAACTATATCAACTTTGCATTTCTGTTGGAAAACTGTGAAATTCAGGCAGCGTGTAGCATTTGTAACACTCACCCTCCGAGTGCTCTTATCATTCTCTGTTTGCTCTCTGTTCCTCTCCCCCTCTTTCTCTCTGCTCTGCCATCTGTAATGAGCTAAGCAGTGGAGTGTAAGCAGCTTCTTAGATAATGAGGCACAATTCCCCAGGGAGTCAAGCTGGGCCTACTACTTTAATATACCATTTCTTCATCCCCAAAATGAAAGCAATCAAAATGGAGAGACTGAGAAGGATGCAGCTCGAGTGTCGAGGGGCGTCCTATCTCGGTCCAAATCTGCAGTCACTGTGCAAATGCGTGCTTTATAAAAAAACAATGCTTCGTGCATCACGGTATTAGTATTAATGGGAAACAGACGTGCTTTTAATTCTGCAGGATTCAGCATTTACTAAAACACCATTTCATTACAATGATGTCACATTTTTGGAGATACCAGTTGAGAAATGCAGTTTGAAAATTCCCCAGCTGCAATTCAATGAAGATGTATAAATATCATAAGTTATTTTATGTTCGGAGATAGGGGCTCGCCCGTACCTGCGCTCTGAGCCCGGAGCCCTCTCTAGCTTCTCCTGGAGGATATCTCCATAATAGCCTCATTATTCAACTGTGAGCCCAGCAACACTCAGGCTGAAGTAATGAGCTCCTCACTAGTTGCTGAGTATCACCTTTCTGCAAGAGGTTGCATGGAGAATGTGTCCTGATTAGAAGTGCTGTTTAGCCATTTTCTATCAGGATTGCAGTAAAGGTCATGATCTTCATTTTTTATAATTTTCTATTCATTAAAATCAGGTTCAGGTGATTCAACAACGGTGGCTGCCGAACGCCGCCGCCAGAATGCAGATTGAAAGGCGCCGTAAATAATTCAAGCGGGGGTTCAGCGTGTGCAGTCGCAAGTCTTGGTCGCTCATTATGAAATGCCCTTGTGCGTTTCTCTGTCACACACAAGTGACCAGATTTCTGCCATTGAGCTCAATATAAAAAGATTAAGCTCCCATAGTGCATTAACTGATGGTTGAAAATGAATATTTCTACACCAGGGTGTCTAAGATTCCAGTCTAGGTGGCTCTGATTCAACAAGATAATAATCTAATCTCCATACTTTGCAAATGTGTTGTGATAATGACTGAAAGCCTTGGTTCACATTTAAATAATAATACAGTACGTTTACTGGTTTTACTCACTTTGGAGACGGGCTCGTGCTAGAAGAAGGCGGTTTCGGGACGTTTTAGTGCGATTTGAATGAGCAGGTCTGTTGCATGGGGCTGGTAGGCAGCTGGACGGGCACGAGCTCAGAGAGGCAGATTAAGTTAACGCGTTTTATGTCTGTGAAGAGTCTCTGTCACCCACTTGATGACTGTGAAGTTGAGTCATGGCATCTGGAAGAAAGAAGTGCAGATCACAGTACCAGTTGTTGCCGTAGTGTAAATACTAAGCTACTGTAATTGGCCCTAGTGTCTTGATTGGACCCACCTGCGTGTCCACGTTTGGAGACGAGGAGGCTTCCAAGCTGCAACGAGCAACTTGTGAGACTGCAGTGCTTCATGCGGCCGACGTGCAAACGTCAGGGTTTGATTATTTACGATGCTTCAGTGGAGCCTGTCTCACAAACTTTAAGCAGGGAATAAATGTGCACAGATGCTGCTCTATGAGTCTGTGTAATGGGAAGCTTCATGAGCACCTCAACTCATTAAGATATGGAAAATATCAGCGCTGAAGAAATATGTCACACGCTGCTGCTTTAGCTGGAAAGGTTGCTACTTGTGTTGCGTGGATCTGTTGCTCTGCAAATACACAGTGAGTTTAAGCTTGAATAAAAAAACGTCCTGTAATATATCTTGCTTTACTGTCACAGTATCCCTATTAATGTTTGTCTATATGTGGAATCTATTGTGTTGTTTTGATTTGTAAATGCATGTAATATATATAATAATAATATAATAATTGTGTTGAAAGACGCATTGAAAGGAAAACATTCGGTTTTCCATTAAAGATCGTTAAGTTCCAATCCAAACAACAGATGAACATGCTCACACCACAGGAAGTAAAAGTGTGTTTACGTGCTTGTTTACCAAATAAATTAAAGAGCCATTATCACCAAGTTTGCAGACACAGAATTTGAATTTGTATCTGGGCTATGACCGAGATGGCAGCAGTCAGGCTGCTAATGCGATGCACAGCTGTAACACCCTCACAGTTTAATCAATGATCACGGCTGCGTTCTTCAGCTTTGTCTAATCCCGAAGACAACGTCACGCCGTTACACTCCCTACATGACAAAAGATGCTCAAGTCAATCTCACGTTACATTTTTCACCTTTGCATGACTTAAAGTGCTGCTCATTTACATAATCTGCCCCCACGTAAGCAGCAGTTTCCCTCGGCCTGTTGTTGTGTTGGAGCTGAAGCGGCGCAAAACCCAGAGTCCCTGCCTGTGTCATCCCGTGTCCCAGAATGAGAGTAACATGACGGATGGCAACGCCGTCAGGCCCCGGGCGCTCTCGTTCCGTGATAGATACCTTAACACAGCCTCCCGTTTGTTGTGCCTAAGGTTACCGCCGCAAACCAGGGGATCCTAATTAGCCTGTGGTTGGAACATGTTCCAGCATGATGTGTTTACAGATCCGTATCCTGCTGGTTCCCTCAAGTAAACGTCACCTGTGTGAACACGTTACATAAGGTATTTGTACAATTTTGAGTGTATTCTTGACATTTTTTTTCCGAATGTGTATTTCTTATCTACTAGCAATATTAATCTATTAATAGCAATGTATTCCACTCACCTCCCGTCTACCTGTTGGATAAGACTGAATGCCAATGTCATTAATCGTTGGACAGTAGTCAGAGTAATAGGCAGAGACAGAGAAGTGGACCTTAGTGTAAATATATTTATATATGATGTTTTACTGTTACCTCTGACTCCATTAATTGTTTCTTTTTTGGATGTACATCTTGTACATGATTTTTGAAAACATTTACTTGTTTTTCCAAGAAAAATGTTTCGATTACTCTGCTGATCTATTTCATTTGTGTCCAATTTATAAAATCTATCTGTACGATGTTTTTAAGTCATTTAAAATCCTCTCCCACCGTCACAGTGAGCAATGCTGGTGATAAAAATCACCATCAAACTGAAATGTCACACCAGGGGGTGAAATTGGATGCGTGAGAATAACCCACCCCTGCACAGCTGCTCCGCTGACGCATTAGAGAACAGTACAAAGCGTCGAACTTCTGTGGACCGAGTTTGCTTGGCAGGCAGGTGAAGAGCAAGCCGAGAGTTAAGAGTGTGCTTTCAACACTAACTAGCAGACAAACACTGCTTCAAGTTATTCAGCTGAAAGAATAATAAATGGTTTTGCAAAAGCTGTAGTAGCTGATAACAGCGCTGTCTCTGCCTTCACTCCTAGAATAAAAATCCAGTTTACACATCATGAGAAAGTGACTGTTATGTCTCAGCTGTTGAGTTGGTGCATAAAACATTAACAAAGCCTTTGGCTTAGACAGCGGCTTGTATCTCACTAACCATGTCCTCAATCATTTGCCTCGGTGCTGTCACATCATTTACTGTAGGTGGACCCTCGTCCTGCTTTATCGGCTTTATCGCCATTTAAAGAAAGAGACTGAGGAGCACAGGCGCACGCAGCATGTAGAGAGCAAGGAGGTAAAGATCCAGCGAATGGAGGCAGGAAGTAAAAACGAATAATAAGACAAAAACGTCCGTTGACATGCACAAGGTGACGAAGAGAACGAGACGCGTTCGATTTTCACACCAGCGTGTTGCAGTAGCTCTGGTGATGGATGGTTGTGAGGGCTGCAAGAACAAAAAGGACTAAATGATGGAGTGAAAAGACAAGATTTCAACCGGCTGTGAGGAATAAAGAGACGAGCAGGTCTGCGGGAACAAAGACAGAGAGGTGCCGAGAGGTTGAAGCTTCCTGCTTTAATGAACCCTACAGCATTAGCTCCCCCCTCCATCCAGCGGCCCCCCTGCCCCCAACGGGCTCTGCCCTTGCTGTCATGCCCATGTCCAAGCTGCACAGAGCAGTGGTGGCAGCTGTAGCAAGCCCACTTTGAAGTCCAGAGTGCAGCAACAGGGTAGATAATGACCCTCCCACCACCCTGTCTGCCTCCGCTGGCCTCTGCGCAGGGCAGAGGGGGAAAGTCTAATGAGCACACTTTCCTGAACAACTTTCACCGAAGGCAAATGCATTCGTTCTTGATCCACTGCCACCCTTTCTACTGCTTAGTCTTCCGCTAGAGCGAAGATGAGTCAGGGTTGAGAGGTAGAGTCACTAATGCAGGTTTAAAAAAAAACAAACAACCAAGACGAAGACGAGGAGACAGGGAGTAGAGATGGCGAGAAAGATCTGCATCTTCACTGAGCGAGAGCAAGAGACGAGGCGTTGAAGAAAGAGCGACTGTCGCTTCTAATGACATCAGTGTAAATAAACGTCTGTCTCCTTCCCAACAGTTAAAGGAGGGAGCTGTCCGTCAGCAGGTGTAATTAATTAACGTTTACGTCCCTAAAATCCCAATCAAGTCGCTGCCCAAGGAGAGATGCTGAATGCATCTTCATTTGGGCTGTCAGGGTTACAAACAGGCCCAGTAATCCAGGACAGCTGCTTCATCACAATTATAACGAGGTATCCGCCTGCTGCGTCCATAGCTTTGAACAGAAGCTAATCAGTCCCCACAGCGTCGGCCCGACTTCTCTGTCCAACATGTTTGATGTAAACTAAAGTTCTCGCCGCGGTTCCATTAGAGAGATCAGGTCCAATGCGGCGAAATTGGCCCTTCGTAATGAAAGATTCCTCATAAGAACAGCTTCGGGGAAACGCGTGAGAGAGAAATCAACTTATCGATGTCAGGGTTGCGTTAAAACGGTGACAGATAACAGCAATTTTTGTAGGTTCAGACTGGGCTCGTTTTTACTTCTATTTCCTCTGGGTGAGGAAAAATACAATTACAGCCTCCACCACGGAGGCAATAATCATTTCTTCTGCTTCTTCCCTTCTTTGTAGTGGTTCCAAGCGTGTAGCATGTTAACACATTGTCCTCAACTAACAACTTATCACTGTTACTCTCTTATTGCATGGATTCGAGGCTGGTTTACAGTATCTGTTAAAGTGTTTTACTTCTGCACATATGATGGATGGTTTGCTGATGCCCTGAGAGATCTTTACCTGCAAGACACTGTATATCACATCCAAAGCAAACAAAACACAAATGCACTATCAACTCTACCAGGAATTGTAGCGTGGGCTCCATACATCATGCTATTTTAAGGCGTACACATCTCACACAGAGCAAATAAAAACTCGGGCCCTGGGGAGGAACCAGTATGAAATGTCGCACAACAGCTGCTGCTTTTATGTTCAGGGTAACCATTATTTACTTCCTGTCCAGCACAAATGAGCTGCACCAATTGGCTTACACAAATTACAAGGTACTGAACAGACAAGTGTACAATTAGGCGAAAACTCATCTGAAATGGAAATGATTGATGTTACGCTACGGGTTCCAGCCACTGTAACAACCACGGGTGATTTAAAGCCTTTTTTAGGGCCGTTCAAGCTCCCATAAAAATACCTTTAAACGCTACTGTCGCAGTAATTAATGGTAGCGTGTGTTTCAAGCCTTTGTTACAAGTTAAACAGCTATAATGTTTATGAAAACCTGATGGTACAGTAGGTGGTTCAACTATAGGACCATAAAGAATGTTGGGTACATTTATAACTACGCTATTTTATACGTCTTCGAATGTGATGTCTGTGAACCCAACATCTGGTTGAGCTGGACTGAAACGCAGAGTCCAACAACACGATCACACTGAATAATACATTTCTATACATGCATGTAATTAACTAACTTAAATGTGCCATATGTGCAGTATAATGTACGGAGGATATGTTTAAAGGAAATGTTTTGCAGAGCAGCAACCTTTCATTTGGCACCTAAGTGGAAGCTTTTAGTTTATTTTAGGCAGTGATGGAAAAATAAAATAAACCAAGACTAAGAGTTAACAGCCACACTAGCACCTAATGACATAAAGAGGTAGGGAGATGTTTCTCTTATTAGGCCAAGTACTGAGCAAAACTAAAATGGCTACGAACCAAATGTATTGGGTTTTATCATGGGGCAAACTTCAGCTCCACGGCAGTCCGTCAAATAGTGACACATTTACCTCAAAAGCACAAATGCCAGCCTGATGGTGGTGCTAACGGAAGTAACGGCGTTTAGGAAACACCTACAGGTGGCTGTGAACGTCTGCATGGAAGGTAATAGCAATCTATCAAATGCATTTCAGCTTGGGCCAGAGTAACAACTGTCGTGCAAATTGAACGGCAATACGTCAAATTACTTATGAGGAGCTGGGCGTCACAGTCCCCCAGTACGTCAACTAGAGGACCCCAGGTTGTGTTACAAATCACTCAGTGTCCCCGACGGCAAAGGGCTCAATACCCAGCTGCTCTCCTTCCCCTCGCGCTGCTCCTTGAAATATAAGGTGAAACGTGAATTTTACCAAAAGGCATCGGTGAAGTACAGTATATCACACTGTTATTGTCATCACACACTACCTAAGCAGAGCGAAACCGCAGGGCAACCGGAGGGGAATCGGGAAAGTATCTCTTCTACCACCTCCAACTTCACACTTGCTACCTTCTCAGTCTTTCAGTTTGTTGATATGTAATTTGACAGACTGCAAATGTTCCCTCTGGTGCCTGCAGCCGAAGCGCCCGGAGAGCCGTCTGTTCTGGCGTCTGCGCTCCACCTTACATTATGTGGCAATAGATCAAGCACCTGTTCCTGCCTGTCACATCGGCTGCGGCTCTTATCTGGCCGACAGTAACAGATGACCACGCATCCGGAGGCTGATGCTAATGATGAACGAGCCTGTACCGCGTGTTTCCCTCCCTTCCCGTCAGCGTCTCTCCAGTCTGTCCAGCGGTTGAGAACCCTCCTCTGATTAAACAAAGCCGAGCATCACATACTGTACGCTTCTCGCTTTGGCTTCGCTTCCCACAGTTTCATCTGCGTGCACTCGTCTTTGTCAAACTCTTCATGCTCTCTTTTCATTAGCCCTGACATCCACGAAGAGAAAGCCAGGCTTAGGAAGTTCAGAGCTGGCACAGCACCACGTTGCTGTCTTGACAAGAACTCAGAGAGGAGAGCACGGGGAGAAACATTTACTCATTCTGTTTGCAGCAAAGGGGATGGGCTCCCTTTGATTGTAATCCTATCTAGGCCAGCACAAGACACTGGAGACTTGATTCCCTGAATCTTCATTTGCATGGCTAAACAGGAGACGGGGCCCTGCCGTATAGACTGCGGTTGCCTCTCAGCAAATCTTCTATGCTTTTCCAAGTGCTGCTGTGCATCTTACAAAAACTTCTCACAGATAAAAGTTTCATTGTTGTTGTTTCTTTCTTGCTGTGGGGTAAAATGTTATGTAAAGCTCTACAGTCCTCTTCTGGAAGTGCAATCTTTAGATAACTGCCGTGCACCGACTCAACGAGGCCTTATGCTAATGAAGAAATTGAAAAATACATTCTGTGTGTGAAGCAAAGTCTTCTCTGTGCACAAAGGTTCCTGTGATCTACTCAAGATAAAGCAAAACGTCAGCAATCATAAACTCGAGATACAGTTTTGAATCCAGTCTCTGCATTTAGCTGAATTCTGCTGCATATGTCCGTGGCGCAGTTTGATTTGTTTCATCATTTTTGCATATTTCAATCAAGTCCAAACCCATGGCAGTGTGAAATGAAGGCATGAATTATTCATGAATGCACCTTTTACAAAAGCTTCTGTGGCTGCAGGCCTGTGGAGACGGTCGCCCATCTATCGCCCTCTCCACTAGCATCACAGGCCTGATGTCAGCCTGACACGCTGATCTCACAGGAGCCTCAGAAGTCCAAATATTCCTAGCGTTGCAGTGTTCGGCGTCATCGCGGTAGATGCCACAGTGTGCACTGGTTGCTGGTGCGTTTGAGCTGCTGTGAGCTCAGAGACTTGGCACAAATATACCAGCAGCTTTTTCCTTCCACTCCACGGCGAAAGCCATTTTAAATGTAATGAAGAGCTCACAGCGAGGAAGCCTGATCACCGTAGCGCGGCTCCATCATGCATACGCAGCCCACATGCATAATATTCGCGGCTGTTCTCGGCGCTTTCCTGTCGGGGAAGTGTCTTCACGAGCGCCGTGGCCGTGACCGTGGCGTGTGCCGTGACTCGCTTTATCGCATTCGCCCTACTTGGCAGCATGACAGACGCACATTACATAACATCCATTAGCTCCAAATGACGTCTTCATCATAATCCACAGTCCTTACACAATTATATATAGTATGTCAATATGCATTTGTGATGTAACGCCACACACATTAACAGATCAGGAATGACCTGCTATTTAATAAATTATTAATGAGGAGATACGTAGAGATGTTAGTAAAGAATGAACAGTTTTACTGAATCATCAGCTACTGATCAGTTCACAAGTAGCTGTGAAACATAGTAATGGCCACTTTCTTAATTATTCATATTGTCTTTAGGGAGACTCATGAATAATTCATTCATTTGAGCTTAATTTGTTTTTCAGGTTCTTCCTACACATTGGATTGTAAAGTTTCACAGTTTGAATAACACGCTATTAAGAAAAGAGCAGCTAATGTGACATATCATACTGACAGCACACATAACATTTGTCAAATTGTTCTATCTGACATTTACTAAAAAGCTCTAAACATGAAAGCCTTGTGGAACGGCTGACGTATTGTATTATAAGCCAGACATTTTGACCTTACAGTCAAGAATAATCACCCTGGATTCATGTGGGAATGAGGATTGTCTGCACAGCGTTCTTCGCCATCCCCACTAATAGCTGCAGAGCTGTTGCAGTCAGCACTGAATTGCTAGAATGACACTCGCCACGTGTTCTGTTGGATTCTCATTCTGCGTCGAAACGTCCCGATGCGCCACGCAGACCTCCATCCAGAAAAGCCAGAAAAAAAAAAAAAGACATGGACTGTTTTAGATGCATGCGAAGAACATTAAAGGAGGAGATGAACGTCGGCTTGTGAGGAGTATCGCAATTTTTGGAATAAAGCGATGAGGAAAACAGCTCAATAGCATATCGACACCATCTTTTAATGTCTTTCAAAGTACAAACAAGTGCTGAAGCCCCCGGGGCAAGCTCCCTGCTGTGCTCCATCTTAAATGGGATGGCTTGACATTTCCAGATTCAGGCTTAATTCCCCATTCATGTCACATTTGGTGGGAAAAACTTGAAACAGGTAAGTATTAACCGCAGCACAGCTGCATTACTATCCTGCTGGATTCAGTTAAAACATTAATGATGCAAAGATATAACTTGATAATTGCTTTTCAATTTAGAAACCATAATTCATGATAATTATGCCAGGTAATAACAATATCTATTGCTGTCTTTACTGGTCATCGCCAAAGAGAAGTCAGATCTGCCAGGGTCAGTATTTCCATCAACTCTATCTCCTCCCTGTTTCTCATAGATCATTCAGAACATATCTGCTGTTGGTTCAGAGCCCGTCGACAGTCTTTTCTCCGGGTGTGTTTTCATCATGAGAAGGAGAAGGTTTGATTGATCCAGGTTAGTCTGCGCGCAATCAATGCTTCCTGATGCTTCAGGTTTCGAGGAGGGTCACGGAGAGTTAGAGGATCGATAGGTCTTAAATGTACAGTAGAACATTTAATGTCTATATGAAACAAATACCACGCACCAACAACAATATGTGTGTTGTAAATTGCACAGATGGATCGCGTGCGGATTGTGGTGAATATTACTTCGGCTGCTGAATAAAACTGCAGCTTTAGATGTGAGTTTTCATTCAGCGCCTTGGCTGAAGCCGAGTAAAAGCAGTCGGTTGCACGGGAGGGAAAAAAATACTTAAGCCAGTGAAAATATGATGCAAAATTACCTCGGAGACAAATGTTTTCAAATTTATCGTCGAGGCGACGCAGCTCTGCTCTCTGCAGTTTGGGTCCACGACTTCTTCTGAGTTTTTTATAACGGTTTACCAGCACGGGATGTGGCAGCAGTGCCACTGTTGCTGTTATGATGATATTTAGTCCTATAGTACAACTGTTACTGAGAATAACTTCAGTTGCTGCCCCTTCGATTGCTATCGAACCAGGCATTTAAATGTTCAAGTGCTAAATGTGTCTAATTTACGTAACGAAAACATATTGATCGTGAGAATAAATCAAAAGTTTATTATGCACAGAGCTGCCAGCTGAGATGTGCTGTGTGCTCACTTCCTGTACAGTGGAGCAATTAGAGGAAAAGCCCATCTACAGTCAGCTTTGTCTCCAATGTGATGCCTTGTTGTTTGTTCCACCCCGGAGGCGACTCCTCGTCAGCACGGCTGCATTTAAAGCATTAATATCGCACCTAGTAGGCGCGTCGGACGAGTGTTTGTGGAGTGAACGTCTACCTCCTGCTGCGAGGCACAATTGGGAAGAGAAAGTGTCCTAATGAAGGCTGTAAAATGAGGTGCACCGAAAATGTAGTTGTTCCCGCGCTGCGAACCGCCAAGAACTGAATCACTTCACAGCACGGAAAACGACATATCACAAGGTCAACAAGATGCAACTTTGCATCTCATATTCTCATAATCAAGCAGTCGTCAAAGGTTTAATCAGCCTAGTAGCTGCCAGTCCAGTTGCCACTTATGGCTATGAGCATATGAAGGTACTGAAATGTACAAGTACAATGTTGACCGAGTAAATATGTGGGTGATATATGATGAAAATGTCTTCAAAGATCCCTGCTTGTAGACCAAAAGGCCTTCTGCCCTTTCGGCTAACGACTGCACAGTGTTCCCACGCCGCGCCCTCCTCCACAGCCGCGTTCCCTTTGATGTGCCCTTACTTACTTCCTCGCAAGTTTTCTACGCTATAATAACTCATGACTTTAATTTCTCTGCCGAAAGGGACATCAGCGTTTGAATGGCGGTGTGTGATTGTTGCTGAGGACAGAAATGTACTGAAGCTATCATCTCAAGAGGATTTAAGAGCACCTGGCCTCCTCTCTTTCCCACATGCAAGTAAATGACCCTTTTTTTTTCGCACGTAACACAGAGAAGCCGGCTCATTGTAAGCAATTTCATTGAAAATGCTGCATAGTGTTATTACGAGACAATTGGGTCTGAGCAGAACCCGGGGAAGGTTATCAGACGAGCCGAAGCGCAGCACTTCCATTTCGAACATTAATCATTCTGATTATTTCTCAACAAAGAGTTTAGGTTGAGGACGGGTGGTGTGGGGGTTTGCCTCTCATTAGCCGAGGAGAAATGGCGCCTGCTGCGACTTTCTCTCTCGCTGAACCTGCACGAACGTCTGGACCACGGAAATCGAGCGGCAGCGACCACTCTCCTGCCAAAATCCCACATTTGTTCAGTTTCACAACATTGAGCCTGGTGATTTCTGTCCATCTGTTCCCCAGCATCGCCTGATATTCAGGCTAATCACCATGACTGCTGTCATCAGTGGTGGTCATTGAGAGGAGCTGATCTGCCGAACTCCACAAAAAGGCAACGCACGAACTCGGAGCTAAAAAGTGTGCACGGAGTAAAAAGAGACGAGGATAAGACGCAAAAGTTGCAGCAGTGAGTCTCATTACGTCCCTTTAGCCTGTTAGTTGGAAACATAAAAAGCTAATTGAACATTACTGCATTTATATCAAGTTTATATCAAACAGGCAAAGGTCTGTTCTCCACTGGAGTATGTTGCATTTATATTTTCTTTCATTTGTAATGTTTGGAATGTGCACTTCCTAAAGCGCGTTGCCATAGAAATGGTTTGATAGACCGTTACTATAACAATTGTTAAAATCACTTAACCCACATGTCAGGCTTTTTGTCCTTTAGCAGGTTTTTATGAGCATTAGTGATTGACAGTTACAGACACTGAAATCTTTATGAGACACCGAGCAGAAAGGAGACGCTGACCCTGGGAGAACTACCGCAATCAGTCACATCTTGATGTGCAAAAAGCCGACGGAACTAACCCACCTCATGTTTCAAAAGGAGTCTGACCATCCACATGTCTGTGGGGGAAACTGCTTTCAAAGGGAAAGGAGAAGTCTTTCTTGACAGAATCTGATTCATTTTTAAATATGCTCTGCCTGACAGCAGACGCTACTTTTGTTCGTCCGCTTATCTGTCATTCAAATCGATCCTGCTGCCAAATTTTAATCCCCTATCTGTCACAGCGCGGTTAAGTGACTTCCCCCCGTGGGTCTGATGTCATCTCTGGCCTTTCAGAACAGAATGAAACTTTTAAAAAGCTCTGCTGAGGTACAGTATCACTATTCATAGTTTGGGCTTTTTAAAGGCTTCTGAGCATTTTGCAATGACCCCTGTCTGCACGGCAACATGAAGACATCATCCGTTTGAAACGTCTCAATTCTGGGATCTTTGTAACAGTTTGTCTTTCATGATCTGGTGACTGGTCTGAACAGCCGTCAGATCAGATCCGCATCTGGACTCTACTGGGTCTTGTAGTTGTCAGTACACAGATTAACCTGCTGAAATGTGCCGGACTTCCCTGAAGACGGCGTCTGGATGGGAGCACATGCTGCTGTAAAACCTGGCCTAATCCATCAAACCTGCGGAGCTGGAGGATGTGGAACTGAGGGCCGATAATGAGCAGGAAGGCCCCTCTCATCTTTACTTATCTGATGATTTATCAGTCTTTATATTAAAGAATGTTATTGTGAAATGAGTTAACAGTTTGTGGAGGCAGCTTTTCACTGATTGGAGAAGTTCTTAGAGACTTGTCTTCTTTTTTTTATCGACTTCTAAACATAGTGTCGCTAATACAACATAGTTTTCTATACTATACAACCAAACTGGAATTAATTTTTTTATTTTTAGGTTTTTATCAGGAACATAATTACAACCTAGTTTTCTGCACATACTGAACTGTGATTGTCAAATGCTCATGGTAAATATACAGAGTTTAAAGTTAAAGTTTTGCGATTGCAACTGTGCAACTGCAACTCATCTTATTTCGGTCAGACTCTGGGTTAGAGACGGGGAGAGACTGTGAGCTGCCTTCAAAGACATCAAATCAGACACAATAACACATTTGATGGTTGGAAGTTTGTCCAAACCAGACCAGTACATTTTGCTTAGACTCAGTGCGTGGGACTCAAACTTGTCTACGCCCTCCTTTCACCTCCACCACCTTTCCCTTTTGAATTGGCGCAATCAAGTGCATTGCCTCATATTTACTGTCACCTGTAACTCATAGCACTGCTGTAAAGTTTGTCTCAACATTCTCTCAGCAGCTTATATAAGAACAAATTTGCAGCGTATGAAGTATTTTGCTCGTACCAAAAAGAGAAACTGTTGAATGTTTGCGTAAAACATGGAAACTCTCCACGTTTAAAAGATAAGATGCAACGGCTTCAGACAGTGTAAACAAACCGTTCACAGTGTTGGAAAACATCAATAATTCATCATTTGTGACAAATTCATAAGACTCTGCTTATTCATCCTCATGACCAGTACATCCCAACAAGAATATCAAATCGCATCGAAGACATCATGCTGTACAGCTATCATCAGGAAATACGGCCTCTGTATTAACTATACTGATATTTATTTAATAACAGCCATAGCCAGAGTGAGTTGGGATCATTATCTGTACTGGAAACGCTCAAGCAGATTCCAGCAGCCCAGCTGTGTCATCAACGGCTGTGGGCCTGGGTCTGGGTGGTGGCCGGCCTCTCAACCAGCCTGTCGCTGCGACTCAAATACGCCTGAACGCATCACGCATGAACGTGTGAATTATTCTATACATGCAAAAATGTGCACATACACTTTTAATGTAATGTTTATACCTCATAACGTAGGTACACGCCCAAACGCTTAAGCCAAGTAATAATCTTAATTTGTCTTGTGCAATAAAATTACGTGACCGTTACATCTTCACATAATTCTACATAATTACCAGAACACGGCTACTTTGTCCCGGTGTTTATCGCTCTAACGCAGGCACAAAGGTTTTGAAATTGCTGTGTCATTGTCTACACGCGTCTACATCAGGGTGTTGTTCTTTAGAGATATGCTTTTGCCCTGCAGAACTAAATTGGTTCATGTTCCCTAATGGTTGGCATTTTACTTTTAATTACAAAAATAATAAGTCAACTCCTTATCGTGTTTTATTTAACAGTAAACGAATATCATGAATGGGGTTTGCAACTGAATGTAATAAAGCACTTAAATGAAATCTGTTCTGCTGCTTTACTGCAGTCAGTCGGTCTCTTGTCGTTTTTCATTGTCATGTTTGCTGGAAAGTTATTTCCAACCTTTCTGCAGCTGTGACCCGTTTGGCAGGTGCAATAAACATATGTTATCCTTCCATCTGGCGCTGGATGATATCGCAGCAATATTGCCTTCCGCTCTGTGTCTACATGTCAAGCGTGTCATGAAGAAAACCTTTTTCTCTAAAAAGTTAACTTCAACCCAAAAACATTACCCATCAATCTCTTGGCTCAGCATCACTGTTAATAAATGTGTATTACATATAACGTCAGCTGTCTGTTATGAGGTTTTTGCAGGACTCCGGCGATGATGTGTGTGGGGCCGCAATCTTCTACCGAACCTTTCAAGTCACTCATTCATCAGTTCTGTGGCTTGAGAGAAACGCTGAGTTATTAACTCCGCACTCAGAGGAAAGAGCGTGTTTTACTGGGAAACATTAAGCCTTGTAAAAAGCGTTACATAAAATCACAGTTTAATCCTCTTCACTGATGCAATCAGCAGAATGGCACACATCTGAAATGCGATGCTCGGATTGCTCCCTCTCCAAAGTGCATTCGGTGCTCTGGACGGTTTGCTCTGCTGCCAGCCAGGCAGCTGCCTGCTCTACACGTGTCAGATGCTCTGAGCTCAGCACATGGCAGCCTGGGATCACACTGGATATGTGGCATTGATTAGGTCTAAGTACGCTGCATTGCCTGATCCACCCATCCATTTATATTTAAAAATCCCCTTTCCACCTGTTTAATCAAATCCATAATGAACATGTTCACTTGTCAATATGTTGCCTTCATCCGTCATGTCCATGTCCTCGCGTTCTCTCAACTGGTGGAAACATGGAGCAGCATAAAGGTCTTCTATTAAACAGCAAGACACAATGTAATAGTGGTTAGTTCATGTCCTTTTTGTTAAAGCACAACTTTTAAACATTGTCTAAGTATAAGTTAATAAATAAGTTCAGAATTTGAGTGAGTGCTGCAGCAACACACAGGACTTTTCCCACAGTTGTTAAGAGCTTAAGTCCAGTAAAAACACGCAACAATTGTCCAATAACATGGAGCAAGTTTAGACAGTAAAATGGCTCCATGCCTGGAGTTATGACGCCGTCAGTAATGAAGCTGTTGAAGTCTCACACAAATGTCAAACACAAATGTTTCATATTGTTTTAACGTCACGTTTGTCATTAGAACTGCAAACAGTCTAAGTCTTTACTTTATAGACGTCAGGTCAGCGCTGACCACCTGCATCACCCCGTGTTCCTCTACTCTCTACAATAAGCTGAGGCCAGTCACCGCTGAAGCCTCCTGTAGGTTTATCTAATAAAATCCCCCATCAGCTCAGCTCCAGTACATATGTAAATAAACTGGGGAGACATTTCAATTAGTCTCATTGTCAATGGTATTGCATTTGTCATCATAAATAGCGCCATATGCTCGCATCACTTAATTCAAGTTGGGCAGAGATTATGAGCAGATGATTTAGCAATGAGCAGTGATATGGTGCCGGCTAATGTGAAGTGAAATGAAGCTACGCGCTCGTCTGAGTGGAGGGCACCGTTTCCCTCCCCTCTGATTGACTAAACATTTAGCCGTGATATAATTGGCTCGGTAACAAAGTGACCACAGGGTGTGAATACATTTGTGAGCATCTTTGATCAGACGCTGGCGCTGCTGGTCTCCCTCGACATGGCAGGCTGTCAGCATTGTTTGGTGAGTAGTGGAAGGCAGGTCCGATCGCATGACGGGCCTTCTGTTAGCTACACAGGGCTCCTCGCATATGTGATGCTATGGCTGCAATGCACATTAAGGCTAACTGCGACTGACCGTAAGGGTCATTATTATTATTATTATGTGTAGAAAAGCAAGACTACGATGGTTTCCAACCGCTCGTGCCTTCTGCTGGTGGGCTGGTCCCAGAGGTTAAATTATCGCTGTGGTCCACTCTCACCGTTCGAACCGTGCATGGAGGAAATCGGGCGTCTCCAAGCAGTAGGGGTGAATCTGTCAACTGCTGCGTAGGGGAAAGCACCGCGGACGGCCTTACCGTCTGGCCTGCTCCATCAGGCACCCCCCACCCCACCCGCTCCCACTGCTCCACCAATCTGCAGATCTGTAACCTGTCGGCGATGATGAATCGAGGGCGTCTGCAGCCGTGGCTTCCACCCCCGGCCCAGATGGATGACAGTGGGCTGTTAAAGTGCTTCCTGTGCTACGGTGTCTGACAGACGAGGCAAGGAGCAGTAGGCAATGTTCCTGTGTTGGTTTGTTTCTGTTCTTTGTTTTTTTTTTGGTGAATCTTGTTTGGACTGAGGGCCAGTGGCAGGGAACACAGTCGGCCGCGGCACCTAGTCAAACTGATCCGCAATTAGGTACAAGCAGCTACAGTTTTCCTCCTTCCTACCTCTCACATGCAACAACTGATTTTGTGTGTCAAAACATTTTTGAAATATTAATGACCTGTATACAGGATTTCAGCTGCACAGTTACCTGCAACCGCTGACGTGACGTGTCAAACCGCAGCACAAGCTGTCGCCCATGCCACTCGCTTTAGGCTGGCGCTAGGCCTGGTAATTGCAGACCTAATTGCAGGGCTAACTGAGAAGTATTTAGAATTAATTATAAACTGTTCTCCCAGATGATGAAGAAAAAAATTGGTCCAATTATACACACTTCTAAATCCAGCGCTAATCACACACTTAGCTCCAGCAAGCAGTCAGGAAGCAGCAACGATGCAGGCTGCTTCTGGGTTTCTGCCTCGATTTCCAAATAGTACTAATCAAATTGTTTTTGTTGTGTTTACATGCGGCCAATAAAACGGTTCCATAGCATTTAATTTAAAACCTTTATTGTGCTGCTCTGGAAGCATCTTAATAAAATTAATTATAAGTATGACTCGGTTTCTTTGGAAAGTTGATTTGTTGACCACACTGCCCCAGATCCTGTTTTCACAGATATTAGACCCTGTTGACCCTGGGGAGGGACACAGCAGCCTTAGTTGGTGGCGGAGGCAGTTCAGCAGACCCCCAAGTCTGCACAGTCTCGTCACGGTATTAGTGAAGCGTAGCGACGCGCACCCACCCTCCGCATAAACTCACGTTGCTCCACACAGTGTTGACATGTCAGATAGGATTTAGCTCCTCGCAGCTAATCTGCATTACAGGCCGACTGCAGCATCGGGGTGTTTCTCACAAGCACCAACTTCTGATGCCTTGTTTTGATGGTGATTGACAGGTACCTGCTCATCAAGGAGGCTCAGTGGAGGCAGTGATAGGACACATGAGGCGCTGTCAGAACCACTGTGAGCACAGCTTCAAATGAGATCCAGTCAGTGGTTAGTGGGTTATTCTGACCTTATCAGTAAATGTTTATTGACACAGGCATTTTAAAGCTTGTTATCAAATATTAGTGGTCAGAATAACTCAAGAGACGACTTATGAAGAAAAAAAAAGCCAAAATATTCTCCATAATAGGTATTTTACAAGAACTGTAAATTAGATCAATACAAGTTTGTTTGATGTGTTTTTTTTATTTCACCCACTGTTGAGATGGAGCAGAAGCGCGGTCAAGCCCGAATGATTGGCAGCCGAGCTCAAATCGATTCTTGTAGAAGTCTTAAAACCTTTTCATGCAGTGATGGGCGATTTGATAGCTCAGTGGCGTGGAGGTCGGTGGCTGCAGAGGCGTTCGGTGTTATTTTCTCTCGGTGCACAGCAGCTGGTGCTCACCTCGAGATGGACAGAGTACAGCAAGCTTTTAATGGATGTCGACATTTAAACGCTAATACAAATACTAATTTGTATTTTGTATCCAGTGGCAGACACGGTGTCGGAGCCAGAGGAGAGTGATCGGCCTGAAGATGCTTTCAGTTTAAAAGTCGTTTCTGATCTCTCAAGTCTTTTACTAAAGTGGTAAATGTGTGTTTCTGCCTCAGTTTAGGTCTCACATATCGGGTGAGCTCCTCCTTTGTTGGCATTCATCATCAACCTGGACTTGAGTCCATACAGGAAGTGCGGAGGCCAGTGACTCTGTAGCAGAGCAGCTAAGACCACCAGCTGCGTTTCCAGCCGAGCCTTCTGGTTTGTGGTACTTAATGGTCTCAGCAACGAGCCCATCTAGAGTAAGTCCCAAAGGAAAATCACAGTCACTACTCGCTCGACTGTTTAGTTTGAGCACTGTTTAGGGTTTTAATGCTTTCGCTGACGCAGCTCACACAAAAGCCAAAAGCGTATTTTCTTTACAGCAAGCTTATAAAATACCCGAAAAAAAGATTTGTGTATTCAGGTAGTTGTGTGAAACGAGCCAAGGTCAGAGGCCCTGTTCAGGAAAGGAGTTATTACCGTACGGAGTTATTCTGTGCGTCGTCGTGAACTCTGTCTGCATCAAACTCCCCCGTCTGAGGCAAAGAAGCCTCAGCTTGAAGTTTGACCTTGTTAAAAGCGGATTCATTCTCTGTGAGATTAAAGAGGCTGGACTCAAAGTATTTAACATTTACCTTGTGTATTTTAGCTGTGTATGAATCTGAATAACATGAGCAATAAGGCTGCGTGTTTGCTTTCTGCCTTTCTGTCAGCAGTCGTTCGTCTTCATTTATTCCCTCCTGGTCCCCCAGAGCCGAGAGCCCGGGAATCTGCTCCCCACAGCGCGTGAGTCACAGAGCACACAAAGGCCATTGCTAAAGTAAATCTCCTCTCTAACTTACTGCCAAGTCTTGTTTTTGTTTTGTCTGTTTTTTCGTGTGGCTGCGTTGACTCGGATGCTCGACACAGTAGGTGAATCTCATGGAACAGCACCAGGACTCTGTGGAGAGTGTCGCCATATTTCGAGGCAGCCAAGTCACACTGTTTGTTTGCATTCATACTCAAAGTCACTAATGTTTGTTGTTAAAATATACGAAAGGTCACGAATTAGGACAATCCATTTGGTCTGTCCTCTTTTTATTTCATGCACCGGAGCAGAACGCTACAGGGCTTTGCACTGGAAAAGCACAGATGTATTTAATAACGACACCCACCCTTATTAATTAATATTCTAAAAACAGGGTTACCAACTTCTACACTGACTCTAAAAACACCACATTCATTTGGAGCTGATACCTATTTCATATGCACTTAACCAGGATGTCAAACTCAATCTGCATCAAACTGCATCCGTCTTTGGCCGTTTGCCTGTTTTTGCTGAAGGGCAATTTAAACCTGTCACGGCCAGCGTGATGCACCTCGTACCTGCGCGATTCCCCTCAAAAAACGCTCCAAATTAGCCGTGTTTACAAATCAAGGGCTGTCAAGGTGATTAATTACCACCTCTATTCCCAGATAATATCATGTGACATCTGCCCTCTCCCTTCCTCTGCAGCGGTGGCAGAGATCACTCACCCTCGTAATTAATTAAAGGAGCCACATGAGTTAACATTTGCAACCAAGCCTTTATAGTGTGACTTTTACGTCTCACACCTGCCCTTGAAACGCACGCGCTCGGGGAAAAGATGCAGGGTTGAGGCTCTGTCTGATTTGACAGCGGATTCCTGGAGCTGAATTACAGCCTGACAGGACACAACGACTAATGATATCGCTTTGATCTTCACACCTGTGAGCTTTGCTTAAAGTGCAATGAAAGGTGAGATAATGACTCTCGCTCCCTGGAGATTGGGAATAAAAGATAAGAGAAAATCTCTCTCTAAAGAAAGTACAGCTTGTCCCTATCAGCTGTGAAAGCATCAGTTCACCGATCATATTTTCTCAGAATCTTACTTTAAA
Organism: Macropodus opercularis; assembly: GCA_030770545.1. Taxonomy (NCBI): domain Eukaryota; kingdom Metazoa; phylum Chordata; class Actinopteri; order Anabantiformes; family Osphronemidae; genus Macropodus; species Macropodus opercularis. Next base: position 9,618,097 of record CM061092.1, read on the forward strand.
ATCTAAAGCCAGTCACTGAATTACACGTCCCTTCGCTAACATAACACAGCTCGGATGGATATTTGGATTCCCTTTAACACTCATATCAAATCAACATTGACAGACTATCCAAAATCAAAACTATGGCATGTTTGACTGCTTTTCTAAAGAAGTTAGACAGTCGTAAAGAAGTAAAGTCTGAATTTCAGTTTTTTTACTATTCTGGAAAAAAAGTTGTGTTATAACTTACTAAGTTGTTTCAAGCATACGCACAAAGTTTGGACTCGAGGAGAAGTGATTTAATGCATGTGTGTACAGCTTGCAACTGTAGGCAGCGCAATCAGTTATTCCACATTAGACGCCGTTAGCCAGCGTTTCATGAGAACTTCAGTGATTTATTAGTAAAGCCCCAGATTTACCAAGAACGCTACATCACTCACCACCCTCGCTTTGATCCTGATATTAAAAATACAATTACCATATTTCATCACTCATGACAAGCCTTTGAAAGCGCTGATAAACCATGACTGCATTATTATTTCCGCCCTGACAAGCAGTCTAATATATTCTACAGCCGCGAATTTCATTTGATATGTCGTGACATTCCGCATTGCATTGTGGTGGCTCTGAAAGAGCCTCGGAGCTCGAACAAGCTTCCGGTGTAATTCAATCACACATCTCGACGCCCGCATTTAATCCATCAGCGTCACAATACAGTTCTCATTTATTTTGTAAACGTACACAGTAAATCCCAATGTTCTGCTTTCCATAATGAACATTTTTGTTGGCAGAGTTTATTCGTTGTGCAGAGCAACAGACAAACCAAAAAGCCTGCTCGTTTATGCTGTGTAAAATAGCCAACGTTGGCAGTGTGGGATTCAAAGCAACATTGTTCTTTGCTCACAGGATTAAAGTGTAGTCGCTGCTTTGAATATAAACCATTTGCACATCTTAAAATGTAATTAGTCATTAAGATATTTTCTCTGTGTGGCTGTCTCAGACCTTTATATGGGGAGGCAGTCTGTTCCATCCTGATAGCAGCTTCATTATGAGAATAAATGCCGTCCTCATGTATTAAACACTTTGATGTTTCTCATCGTCACAACTGAAGTGGTTTAGCTGCAGGAGCATTTCGCTTTATTTACATGAAAACATATGGTGCTTGATTTAAACGTTTCACCGCTTCCTCCTGCACAAAGCCAAATACAATTTCATGCTGAATTAAAAGGACGTGTTAATGTTAATATAATAATACATTCTGCTTCCTTCTGCTGTGGTGTTTGGCTTGATCTGAGGGACCTGAGTGCTTCCTGGTCAGGTCCTCTGTTCCATAGATTTACACGCAAGCTGACAGTTAAAGAATCAGTGGATTACACGTTAATTACCTGATTGTTAACCTGTCGTCAGAAACACTGTTAAATTACTGACGAGAGCAGTGAATATTGTTACGTCTGTTCCGTCCTTGTCATCTAAATTAGACAGAGGACTCACTAGGTTTTATAGATTTGCTGATAAAAGGCGACAAACTGTTTTTCATAGCGTACAGTACTCACCCAGTACGTGAAGAAAGAGAGATAAAACAGAAAATAGCCAATTATGCGTCAGATCAAGGACACGCGATGCAGTTCTAAGGCCTCCTACTGTGGACAGATCTGTTAATTAACAAACCCAGCCTCACGACCATTCATCTCAATAAACCCTGTTATCTGTCATCTGTCATGACTGAAACATGTGTTGTGCTGGATTTCACTAGGTGTCGTTCACTGGCTTAACAAAGAATATTAAAATATCATCACCATCCAGATTCACGTTTCAAAAGAAAGTCCAGAAACCATTTTGAGGATCGTTTCCACTTGAACCCTGAGAGACTCGCTGCACGAACGTGACGATGAATCTGATGACGGTCATCATTACACATGAGATGTTTGAATTCTCACATTTCCATCTGGGCGATGTGTCATTTTTTGATAATGAACAAACTATACAAACCATCTGGCCAGTGTTCAGAGAAACATCACCTCACTGGCATTTTAGAGAAAATATGTGACTACAGCACTAACTATGATAAAACAATAGTCTAATAGCAAATGTTTTTTACATTTGTTACAAAAACAAATTAAAAGAACGTGGCCTCGATGTAAAAATATGGTCTCAACAATATAAAGCAATGCAGTTTGGCAAACAGCAGTGGAGCTAAACATTTGTGTCGATAACCTAATTGATTGCGTACACCCTGCTGATCAATGGAACGCACCGCCAGGCCCTGCTCGGTTAGGAAGCTGACGACGGCCCGGCTTTCCTCAGGCAAATTACAAACTCTTATTTATTATTAATGACCCCATTTCATTTGCTCTCACTTTCCGTGTTCCTGGTGCCATTGACCATGTTTGGAAAATGAACCAAGAAGCAAACAATCCTGCGAAGAGCAGTGTCTTTGAATGATTTCAACGGCTTTACAATCGATTCCAGCGTATTACTTTGGTGATTTAGTAACGAGCTTTCTGCAGGGTTTGCAGTGAGTTTCTGAGGCAGCAGAGACACACAATGGCAATATGTTGGTATTCGGCAATGACAGAGCAACTTTACTAACTAACTGTTGAAGTGTTTCCAGTCATTGGCTGATGAGAGGAGGCCCAGACCTTGATGGTGGCTTGGAACATTTTGTTGCTTCTCCAAGTGGAAAATTCTGGTGCCACTGCATATGATTACCCGGACTTTATGGAGAACGACTGAAGCCGACGTGTGCTCGTAGGACCTCAGGCAGCAGCTCTAAGGCAGAGCAGCGCAGTAGCAACATGCAAAAGCAAGACTGCGTTTTACAATAAGTATCACTTATGTAGCCCACTGTTTCAAAATGTCCATAGAATTGTGATGGTAAATGTCACTGCTGTCTCTAAATGGGTTTAATGAAACTAAAGTCAAAAAAAGAAGCAGACACCTGCGTGTTACTGTGTGTGGGAACACCTGTGCGTTCTCTTAAGACAGAGTTTAATGAGACTGACCTTTTGTGACAGAGAACCCAAAGTCGCCCTGAGCATATAAATAGAGAAGAACTCTGGCCTATGGATTCGAGATGCCATCAAAGCTCGTTAGAACTCTGCATGACTCACCCGCCTCAAAACGGCGTCGACTTGTTTTGCTGCAATGACAACACGCTTATCTGGCCGACTACGCTCAGTCAGTAAAGTCAGACTCCCAGGAGGTCTGCGTGTGGCTTCTAATGTTGGCTGCAGGAAGAGATCAATGCAGCATGACTCAGGAATACAACACACTAGCTGAGATGTTGAGGTCTTGTTTGAGGTTATGCTGAGCTACTTGTATATTGCACACAAATTAATAATGCTTTCATAATCGAGTCCGTCCCTTGAACGGATTCTCGGTATACTCACAGTACTCGACCCCTTTCTTTCTAGCTATGACTGTCACTTTACCTCGGTCCACAGATTGTCATGTTATTTTACTTGTTCACAGAGTTCCCAGCACTCCCACTCGCCATGGCTCAAAACAAACGTAGACCTCTTCACCTCTGTGACTGGCATCTGCACGAGGAATCTGATGGCGAACGGCTGGAGTCCTTTCATTCTCACTAATTTTGCGCAAACACACAAAGTAATAAATTCCACGTATTACATTATTACCTAATGTGGATTTGGCAATAACAACCACACTTCTGTGCTTATTGTGCAGAGACTCGTGTGTGTGACCCTTTCTTCTGTTTGTATGACTAACAGCACAACGTTTCCTTGCATTTCACCACTGCACAGTGTGTAATTGAGCTGGGCAGCTGAGTGAAGAATGGACCTCTAGAGCCCTCGTAGCAGTAATCATGAGGTGTCTGGTTCAGGTCCCATGTGGAGTGGGTAGGAGTGCTCCAAAGTGAAAGCTATTATCTGACCTCCCTCCCAAAGATGCACCTGAACACGGTGGTTAAAGGGTAAAATTATCACTGCGGGATGAAGCCACTGCCCCCCTTCCCAAAGTAAAATCACAAATTGCCTTTCAGTGGCGACAACTCTACGCACGTCTATTTACGCCTACAAGAGAATGTTCTCCAGAGCAAGAGGGACACGCAGTGGTGGTAATTGAGGACCTGAGGACATCGGATACAAAGCAGGATGAAGTGTGATGTGATGGTACCTCTCAGCTGGAAGCGTCTATGTGGTCATATTCCAAATGTTTTCATTATTACCGCGTAGCATTTAGACCCACGCTGTGACCTATGAAACCAGCTATTACTGTCAGACAGTGGCTGTTGTGCTGCGGGTACTGTATTAAATATTTAAGTACTGTTTGCGCAGACAGAGTTCAGCCAGCTCAGGCTGGCGAAGTAACAGGACGTACTACGTAGAAGAAGAGCACGAATGAGGACGTTTTCAGGTAGGTAGGTTTTTACAGGCTTCCATCCCGTCATCTGATTCCACATGGCCTGATGGCGTTAAGATCTGGACACGGTGGATCTAAGGTGTGTAAAGATGCTGCACAGTATAGTAAGGACACCATAGATCAGGGTAAAATCACAAATGGTTCACGAACAGACATAGCAAGACAAAAAATCTAGGATTGGAAATGTATGGATGTCTATATGATACACTACTGTCTAATTTCTATTATCAGTGTCAATGATGAATGACTGTCTGAGTAGTAGACTGTGTAGAGTTAAAATATTGTAACGTTTTTAACAGAGTCAATAAAGTAGTGTGTTTCTATCCATCCAACGTTTCAGAGGGAGTATTTATAGTGTGAAAATGCAATTTACCAGTCAGTGTCACAAAAGGAGCCGTGTGCCAATATTTGACCACAGACAGCTGCATTTTCTGTCTGCTTAGCATTCGCTTTAATAGACGGAAGGGAGGGTGAGGTATTAACTGCAGAGACCTCGAGTTGTGACTCGCATAATGGCATGAGCACATCTGACAAATAGATGTAAGTAGCTGCTTTATTGAGATTCATGGAGCATTCGTAGCTTTTGCAAAGTCTGGGTGGAGGTTGGTGGAGTATTTTGTGTGCATGGGAATAGAGCGTTTCTCTATTTGCAAGGTCCTGGTGTCCTTCCATGTTTAAAGAACGGCTGCTGCACAAATGGTGACTGTGCAGCATGTTCTTCCTGTACATTCTGCTACGGAGTTGGATCACTGTCAAAGACATTTAAGCTGACAGCGAGAAAAGTTTGATCATTTGTAGAAAGCGATCAAATGAGCACAGCTCATGGTTTGGGTTAACTTTGCTACTTGGATGAGGCCATGTGCTACGTCTAATACTTTGTTGAAACATCATCCATGCCAAGAGGTGTTTCAGTATTATTTTTTATTGATTTGATGCAGCGTGTGTGCCCAGCATTGTGAGTGCAAACAAACTGAGCTCCAGTGAAAACACGAGTAAATAACATTGGACTGACAGACAGATAAACCTAACGATACAGGCGAGCGCACATAATGTCATCGTACTGTCTCGACCTTCCCACTTTCTTAATGGTCGAGTAGAGGAAAGTCAACAAACGTCCCTAAAATTGAAGGATGGAAAGGACATAAAGGAAAAACAAGAAAGCGAAAATAGCCTCAGTAGCGTCCTGACACGTTCTAATCAGCCAATGCTCGTATTTGTTTCTACACTACTAGTGTGTATTTCTGACCACTACATGTATAACTGAGAGACGTGACTTGACTACGAAATAAATGGTAGTGGCTATGAGCATAAACAATATTTTGAGGTCTGTCAGTCTGAGTGAGGGGATATTAAAGTAAACAAGTACACTGATTACTGTCCAAGCTGCTACGGAGTCATTCTGTTTCCAGAGGGTTTATTTGCTTCTTTTCACCCTGTCATTAAGCCCCAGTTCCCACTAAACCGAGTATTCAGCGATAAAGTTTCAACTGTGTCACTGTGTGCAAAATAGGTGGTGGGTGGGTGATTAGCAGTCCAAGGGAGAGAGCACAGAGGGACTGGACAGCAGCGCTTGGTGTCTTGGAGACATGACGATGAAGTGAAATTTGCTGAGTTTTTCTGCCTTGAGTCTCTCACAAGAACAAATGTTATTTATTTGCTTAAATATTATATTTGGGGTTTTAGTCTCATAAAATATAAATACTGGGTGATGTGTTTTCCATTCTAGCTCTACCCAGCATGCATTGCTTGTCCATCACTTTTCTGAAATCTCCGTGTTCTCTCACACTCCCACACAATTTGTTGTTAGATGGTAGTTTTTGGATTTATAATAAGTCCTGATGGTGGCGACTTAAGACTTAAGACTGGGCCAAAAACCCAACCGAGAAGTTTAAGGTTTGCCTCAAGATTAAGCAAACAAATCCAAAGAGACCGAGTCAGGAAAGAAGATAATGGGAAACTAGAGAAGACATTGGCAAAGGCAGACAAGTTGCAGAAACTGCTGCCAGCAGGCAGGAACGAGTGTCCAACCACTTGGAAGCATGTGGAAAGAAACACAGCTGAGCACTGACCTCTATATATAAACTGCGGCTGATTGTGAATGACGAGCAGCTGCAGAGGCTCAGAGAATCATTGAAGGCGACTAGAGGGCGGCGAAGCAGCACCGCATATAGTGAGCTACACAAAGAAACACCCTTAATAGGAAGCAGGAGAAAGAGCAAGGTGCCACAAAGACACAAAGGCCCAGTTCGAAGCTGTGCTCTAAGCTCTAAGCACCAAACCCAAACGGACTGCAGCTGAGGCCGCTGTGTGACGAGTGGGGCGGCACTTAAAGCCTTAAAACCAAGCCCAACATTATTTATAGTGTTATAGTATAATATAGTAACACTTCATGGTTGGGGCTGGAGAAAGACCACTATGATGCTCAAGGTAAAGAGAAACCATCACTGAACGTTAAACAGGGCAAAGCATATCACCATGACATCATCCCAACCATGAAGTACGGTGGAGGAAGCGTCATGATGTGGGTCTGCATTGTTGCATCAGCAGCTTGTCATTGATGGGAAGATAATTTACCAAGAGTATGAACCAAGCCGTGCTACGAAATGACTAGAAGAGAGCAGATTCACATGATCCACATGATCCACAGCTGCAGGAAGCAGGAAGGCTGAGGCTGCTGCTGCCACATAGGGGCCAAACAGTGAATGTTGATGGCGCCTGCTCAGTAAAGACATGAAATCCCGAAAGCTTCTCAATCTGTGGGTAAACGTTGCATTTTCATTGCACCTTAACCAACACAGTGATGTTATATTTTCCACAGCGTGAGGTTCTTACTCACTCCGATGCCCAGCACCAGGATAAATCAGCCTCATCTCTCTGAATGCTAATTCCGTGTAGCCATTCATTTAAGGAAAAAGCAATGCTGGTTGAAATAAAAACGAAGTGACAGCTCAGTGTGAATCGCTTTGAACTCGGGTCCACCGGTGATACAGATAATGATAGGTTATTTGGATCCACACTGAAAACCTAAACAGGACGCACCCTGAGGTAGTTTGTTCTCACCAGTTAGTCCCTATCACATGTATAGTGTTTGCTTTCTTTCTTCTTTGCATATTCTCTGGTGGAGTTTTATTGTGGCGAGATCCCACCTTCTGTGCGCCATCTTGACGCCCTCGTTATCTTTCAATCTGTGATCCCACTTCGTTTTCTTTGTCTTCTCATTCTTTAAAGGGACGAGCTTAGTTTCTGCTCTGGCATCGACGTGCGCACTGCCTGGGCATCTGCCTTTGAAGAATTTGGCTGGTGTGAAATCAACTCAGAAATAATTTAGTGAGTTGGGGTTTAGCTTTGTTTTTTGGCAGAGCTTTTGGATGTGAAAGAGGGTTTTTACGCTGCACTAAACAGCAGGAAAGCGGCGCGATAAACTGTTCTACTTTCATAACCCTCTCCAAGGTCAGATCTTTGATACTGTGGGTTTTGGCATGAACTCACTGGACTTTTTTTTTGGTACTTTTTTCTGGTACAAAAATCTAATTAAAATACAAACCTTATTGAGATGCCCTCCAGAGCAAGTCCAACCATAGAGTTTTGGCAGAACGTGACAGAAGTTAATCTTGCTTGCGATGGTTCAGTCTGGGCCGTAGTGTTTCTGATACAACCATCTAAGTGTGTCAAACATGAAGTTATCCCCTGACAATCAGCAGCAACCCCCCTGGTGCCATCATCCCTTTCTTTGCCTGGTTCATATTTACTGTTTGCTGGCACATTTCTCATTATTGCCTATTACTGCTGCGAACGAGGACGATTTATTGACCATTTTCAGCTGATGAGGTGATTGCTGTGGAATATCTACACCACAGTGCACTGTTCACCATTCAAATAGTCCCAAACAAGCTCGGGCAGATACACAGTATTGTCCTATTTTCAGTTCAGTCAATACACCTTCACACCACGCTACGCCCCCTAGAGAAATCACCAGTGATCGATCCCTTGTGTCTAATTCCTTCTTTCCTATTTTTGGCTCTGAATCATCCACATACTAATTATCTCTCTAGTTGCCTCAGCAGGTAGAAAACTCAAATCACCTCGGTCTATGCTCTGCAGATGTTGAACCTTCCTCTTCACATGGGTTAAAGTGTAATTGACCCAATAGCTGTACACACATTCAAGTAGGGGTGAAATGAGAGGCTGTAATGTTTTCCGGTGGCACATTTGTATGAAGGATTTTTTTATGGCTCTTGTTGGAATTTGTTATTTGCTATTTGTGTTGCTGCTACATAGAAACTATACTGTAGTAAAATGTGTGTTTGTGCTGTATTAATCCATGTCTGACCTGTCAGACTGATCTGGAATAAAAACACCTATTTCTCATTGATACTATTGCTGTGTAAGACGATGGATATGAAGTAGGCTAATCCTGGCTTGAAATTACCAGCAGTCCTGTTTTCTCATGCATAATTCATCACGCTGATGGTCGCGTTATAAATATCTTAATCATATACTGTATGTATAAATAAAGTGTCACTGCAGGCCTCAGAGCACCTGCCTCCTTGCATAGTGCAAAATGTTTTCATTAAAGTTAATACTACAGATCACGCTCAGTTGGATTTCATGACAAATGCCGATGCATTTTCACTAAACTCACACTAAAATTATCTAGATCGAACAGCAGCGTGCACATCACCAGTTATGAAACAGGTTTACACATAATCTGTAGTAGTATGGAATAAAAACACGGTACTGAGGTGAGCCTACTTTGGTGTGCGCTGTGTTTCATCCCTGGCTTTGATAGGCTTCGCCCATCAGATGGAGCTCACTGTGTGGGCTCTTTAGATGAATCTGCATAACAAATGCTTTATCTTCAGCGGGAATGACCTTGTTGAGTTTGGGCATTGATCGGCACATCGACTCATCCAGCCTGATAACTCCAAAACCCATTTATCATAGGCAAAGTTTTAGCCCGCCACGGCTACGTACACTGGCAGCAAATCAATCTATTCTAATCAGTTAATACACTGACGGGTCATGGCAGGAATATGTGAACATGTACAGTACAAGCCAAAGCTCTGATTAGAAAAGATGGAGATGTTGAGTAATGGGAGCGAGGGGGGAGCACGGGTGCAGAGAGGTCAAGTCAGAAAGACACATAATTCAGAGCAACGCGGCGCTAATTCCCTCTCACACGCCGTCATTCTCGTTCTGAGCTGACGAGCTGAATTAATGTTATTCAGCGCAGCGAGGTTTGCTTTGCTCTCCCAGGAAACACTGCTGCCGTCTTCCTCTGCCTGCAGGACGGATTTAGACTTTTCCTTGCCTCTTCAAATGCTCATGGGAGGAGCGGAGGTGCGCGGTGGCACACACAGCGCCGTACAAAGCAGGCCTTACACACAGCGGCTGCGTCTGTGCGTCCGTGATTCGTCTTGATTTGCATACTGTAATTCAGCCTCAGCACACAGACAACAGATGTGGCTGCGGGAGAGTCTCCCTCAAGGTTGGTACGTTTATGTAGTTTAATGAAGCAATCCCTTAATGGAGGACCCGCCTGTTTGCTGGGGGGATTTCACTATGTGTGTGAGGTTTGTTTAGGATGGCGAGTGGGAGAAGGACCGACAGCCTTTGTTTTTTTCTTGGCGTCTTGCTGATCAGGTTATGGCCGGATGAAGTCGTCTCCTAATTACATGGTCTGTTTGTTGTGTTTGTTTATCATATCCCCATTAGCCTTTTGTTTGGGTGAATAAATACCAAGCAGCAGAATTACACTTGACATCCTAGAACACAGCCTATGTTACGTGTCATTTGCAATCACAGCTTATGGCACTCAGACAGACAAAGTCAATACCTCCTAATGGATGCAGGAAGTCTGTAACCTGTCCTGCTGCCTGAGCCCCAGCGCTTATCTGGTCCAAATGTGACAGCACTATTTATTCAAGGAGGCTCATCAGCAGCAGGATGATTAAAGCTTACAGTTTCACTTTGAAATCGATGCGCGGCCGCGATCGCACATTTGCTTCTGACAGTAAAGTATATTTGCAATGCTGGCCCACGATTATTAAAGGGCCTCTTCATCCAGATGCCGCTGTTGGTCTCTCTCCTCTGTCCTCCAACACCCAACGGATTTGTTGGGGTTTACCTTTAATTCCTTACAGTTTACGTTTATATTGTCTTTATTTTGCTTTAAATTAGCTCGGAAGAACTTTATGGAGGAATAAATATGAACATAAGGTTTTTATTAACGCTTTGTTTTGACCACTTCATGTGAGTAAATATTAATTAGTATAGTAGACCTTGATATACGCAATACACAGCTATCTGTATATGTACACTTCTGTAGAAAATATTAATAACTTCATCCAGTGAGCCAAAAAAAAAAACCTAAACTAAAGCAACAGCTTTAGTTACTGGATGAATTTAATGAAATTCGGTGTCAACAAAATCCTTTTATTTCCCAATTTTCAACAGTCTTTTTACTATAAAGCAGTGAGACAGTAAAAACAGAACAAAACTCGAAAGTGTTTCTGGGCAGATCACTGGGCAGAATATATATAAAGAAACACAGAATGATCACAGTGCAACCATTTATTGGTTTTTCTGTGGTTGTATACTGAGCTGTGTGACTAATGAGTAACAGAGGTGGAAATTTACTGAAGGCCGGTGTGGAGATGAGCTCATGCACCCTGAACGCATCACGTTGCTCTCCAGTAGCGTAGTAACGGCTGCCGGGTGACTGCGGTTACGACCGCCCCTCCATGGCAGAGCACTAGAAGCCACATGAACTCAAATCACCACTCAAGGAGACTCTTGGCCTCCTCACTCTGATTCTCTCTCTTCCTCACCCCGTCTTCGCTGGCTTTACATTTAGGGTTTTCAAACTTTTGTATGAGGGGAGTCAGATTGGGGCACAGTCTGTAGGTGGAAGGGGGGGAGTAAAATGTTTTGAGCCTTTTGGTTTTGGGAAATACGATGCTGTGCATAATTAATGTTAACAGTGTTTATTTTAACAAATGAATGGAAAACAAACAGCTTTGAAGGTTCTCATATGCAGCTATGTCAATAAATAATTACTGTGTGTAACTTCTAATTGCCTACAGCAAGAGATGAACTATGTAACAATGTGCCGCTCGACACAGACCTGTGAAAAACCCTCAGCCCTCGTAGGAGCAAAACAGCCAAACTGAAAGAGATGCAAATTGGCTACAAATGATTCGACTGCCTCGTTCCTTTGTCCTCTGGTACAGTAGCTGTTTTATGTCTCTTCTGTGGTGGTTGTTTGTCTCTTTGATGTAATTTGTGTCCTTTATCGTCATTCTACGTCTTTAGAGCCCTTCGCGTTTGTGTCCTGGCAGTTTTGCTTCTTATAATAGACATTTTATGGCTTGACTTTCTCTCTCTATGTTCGTTTTGGTCATTTATTATGTAATTTTGTCATGTTTCATTTCTTTGTGGCCATTTAAGTTGTTTTATGAGCTCTTGTTGCATTTTGCATCCCTTCATGCTCGCCCCGTTTCTCCTTGCGCTTGTGTGATTGATTTTACCCAGTAAGTAAATTTATTCATCCAACCATGACACAAAAAAGATTTATCTATCACCTTTCGACTCTGTCAGGGAGTTTGCAATTAGGCACCAAGGGTGGGATGCATCCGAGCCAAGGCCGCACCCTCTGGCTTTGATCTGTCTGTGTTCTTCCAGCGTTTTTGTTCTTTTTTAATACTTGCTTTCAGAACCTTCTGCAGAAGAGGAGAAAAAATGTAGGAGAAAATAGAAAGTGCAGCCATCCCTTGAGATCTCATAAATTCAATGTATTCATATTTCCCCCACTCAAAGTGCTTGGGAGTGCATTCGCAGAGTCCATAAGTCAAAACATTGTCAGAGGGGTGATAGTGATGCATGAGGACGCCGGTCCTCAGTTCATTCCAGAGCAGGTACTCTCCGTCAGATAAGCGCAACCTTAATTCCTTCCGCTGGCCTAATGTGTTTTTAATGCAGCCCTGTGACTTATGTTGCTGTCAGTCGGTTGGCCTCATAGGGCCTCATGGACGCTAGTGGGCGGAAGGCAGGGACCAGGAAAAGGTGGCAAAGATTAATCGCAGCAGCAGCCACATCACGCGTTTGATCAAATCCGCATTGACTGAAACCACTGAGTCTGGAAGTGGAGCAAAATAGAGAAGCTCTGCTCGTCTCGGCCGCTCGACGGACGGGCTCCGTTTCCTCAAACAACAGATTCACCTACTGTAAGAGGCCGTTTACGCCATCGATACCACGCAGAGGTTGGACATTTTCCACCGCACCGCAGTTCGGTACAAACGTTATTAATTCTCTGTGTGTTTGGGCGCTTTGTGAAATTATTATAGAATCAGCACACAGCAGTAAATCAAGAGGGATGTGTCATGGTGTCACCAACGCGCCCTCTTTGACACTGCAGGGAGTTTCTAACTTATGGCTCTACTTTCTCAAATGTCCCCAGGGAAGTGCACAGGGCAGCCGCTCCACAGGTTTGCATTGTCTACACCACTTTACATCGCACTGTATCAGTTATATCAACCAACTGCTTCTCAACCGCTTCTCCCGCTAGTGGCCGGCAGAGAGAGGCTGCTACGGCTCTTTACCCTTCTTCTGTTGTGCAGACAGACTGAAGCTGTTCCTCTTCTGTCTTCCCACCAGTTTACATTGGCCAGTGGAAATGATGGCCTAAAAATTTAAACATCTCCTTCATACATATTTAAAAATACTGGGCTTTCAAAAGCTTTTTTTTTAAAGAACTTCTTTTTATAAGCAGCTACATCCTGATTGGTCCACGACTGCATGTCACATCATCTTGTCGTTATTATTGAACATTGCCAATTTACAGCGTTTCAGTATATGTGGCAGTAATGTAACAACATCTCCTTCTAAAATAAAATCCTCTGACACACTGTGGCTCTGACAGTTCACAGTTCAGTCCTTCATTTGTGAGTCACCACATGTTTTTCTCCAGTTCTGAGTCTGTGGCTGAAGGTTTTGCCGCAGGCCCCCCAACATGCATGTCCCCTGCTCCACACGCTCATCAAAATGTTCAAAAGGAAATCTTTTTTTAAAAAAGCACCGCCACGCATTTTTGTAGCCGTGTCCCCCCTGGCCCTGATAATCCTCCACATCCTTGGCTAATCTGCAGGAAAGGGAACAGGACAGCAGTGTGCTCAGGGTTGAGTTTTAAAAATGTATGTTCTTCCTCTGCACATACACACTGCGGCCCACGGGGAGCCGAGCTCCCTCCCTCCTGCGGGGCAGAGAACCACAGGCGTATAAAAGCGCCACACACTGTAATGACATGCATGAGTACCGCCTGCATGCACGAGCATTAGATCGGAGCTGGAGGTGAGCACGTTTCCTGAGCGGAGCAGAGATAAACAGAGAGGGGACCTGGGCTGCGGAGGTGTGAGGGTCTGTAAGTCTGTGCAAGATGAGGGTTTGTTCGGGGTGGGAGGTTTTCTGCCAGCTAATTGTGTTTTCCTGGCCTTGAGTCTGTCAGTAAATTGGGACTGTGGTGTCTCCCCCGCTGGCCAGGCTGCCACTGAAAGGTCACAGGTGCTCGGAGAGAACGCGGCTACTGCGCTGCATTCTGCATTAGCTGCGCTGGCTTTCGGGTTTATTTTTATTCCTGCATATTTCTTAGATTTAGTTATCACAGCAGCAACATGTGCTTAAAAAAACAAACAAATTCATCCAACGGGTGCTTTTACCAACACTCCACACCCACCGACCAGGAAAACAGGAAACGCACTTTAATTACCTGTGTACTGGACCAGCGTCGCTCAGAGACCAGACACGTGCTGGTCTCCCGCCACGTGTACTCTGAACTATAACAATAAAAATGCATGCCTACCCACAATTTCATCTGACATCTGTCAGTATCTGTGCGTGTCTGTTTTGAGTATTGCTCCCGTGGCGACGCTGGAGGAAAACAAGCCTTAACTGGAACTGTTGAAGCCCCGGAGTCCGCGCTGATGGATGGCCCTCTATATTTGTCTCTGTTTGATATTGATTCGATCACATGCCACAGTCACGATGAGCGACAGCTGCTGGGATGATTGAAGTGCATCTGGTTGCATTTGGAGGTGAACTGCACTTTTTTTTAACGTCGTTTATGCTAACTCCCCATTTCTGGGTAAAGGTTTGTGTGTCTGTGCGAGCATCTTTGTCTGTGTTGTTCATTTGTGATTGTTTAGCCTATTTCGCCATCGCTCCCCTCCCAGTGTTGTTTTGTCGTTCCACGTGAGAATTCTCATTTCTCTCGACTGATGTGCTACTCCAGGGCTAAGCTGCGGACAAATAGCTGCATTATTTATCTCATTAGTGATAAATATAAGCCACTGCACTGCTACGTTTGCAGGTAGCAGCACTGATAATGGCGCCTCTGCATTGTTAAGTCTTTTCTCCATCCATTTCTTCTCCCCCGGCCTCATTTCTGCCATTTCTGTGAACAACACACACGGTTTTATCTCCAGGCCATTTGCATTTCACTCTTTTTTTTTCTCCAAACCTCATTTCATCTGTGTTGAATGGTGCTATCTTTAGCTCCAGGCTACAGGCTGCGACTGCCTTCCAGGCTGGCTCCACAATGGCTGCGCGTACGCGGCCTAATGTCGCGGGTTGCTTTGATTGGACAGTTCATTACAGCCTGACGTCACTGCTGTCGCTGAATGTCCATCAGCGCGATGCAGCTGGACCAAACTATTAAGCTGTGATCTACGCTGCCTGCTTCAGCCGCTGTGGTGACACGAATTAAAAAGCAATTTTGCATTGTTTTTTTGGTTTTTTTTTCAGTTCTATTGATTTCTCTCTTTTGTCCGCCTGAAGCGAGAAAGCAGCCATTATGATTGGTTAAATGGATGTGTTTTCACTGGGTCAGAGAAAAAAGGCAGTTTGGCTGTGTAGTTAACATTCAGTTCACTCTAATGTTGCGTTTGGGGTGTGGAGGGGAGCATTAGGCTTCGTTAGCTTCACACTCTATGACCTTTCCTACTGAAAGAACTGCAAGACATCAGTAAAATATGGATATGAGCAGCAGAGCATCCCATTCGTCCTCCAGTGGTGTGAGAGAGGAATTCCTACAAGCGCATGTCCTTGAATACCATAATAAAGTTATGGCAGTGCATTCTCTCCACTGGCGAAGTATTTCATGCACAGTAATGTAGTTTGGTTTGAAATGAAATATCAGTCGCTTCGTTATACTTCTTCTCAGTCTCTCTATCTTACGCCCACTGCTCTTCTTTCCAGCCCAGTCTTACACATTACACTCGCTACTTTATCTCCCCCCTTCTCTCGCTCTGTCTCTCGCTGCATGTGTCACTTTCTAAAGGCTAATGCGCTGGAGCAGATAATTATACCCCCCCCCCCCCAAAACTGGCTCCTCAGACAGCATCCTTCCTGCACAGTGAACCTGCATTGATGCAGGAGAATCGCATATTCAGCGTACGGTGATAAACGAGGACACACATGCGGCAAACAAGCTGTCGTTGTGACATTGCTGCGGGCTCTTCACCCCTTTACCAAAATAGATCCATGTTTTTTGTGTTTTCCCATCAAATCACATTGTGGGACGCTGCACAACTTAAAAACTTAAGGCATCATTTAAAGTCGTGTGTAGTTGTAGCTTTCTGAGGAAGCTAAGAAGGTGACATCATTTCCCTGACAGCTGCAGACCCAATGGTCAAACTTGACTGTGCTTTGGTGAAGGTCAGAGAGTTAAGGTGAAAGCTGATTTTCCATGTGCAGACAGTTGTTCCAAACTCCCATTAATAAATGTAAACGCCATATTTCATCTCGTCTTCCGCTTGTGTTTACTCAAGCATAAAGAAGATGACATGGGCGTCTTCTCTCATTTCCTCCTGGTTTCTTCAATTTGTTATTCCCCAAATGACTCATGAGTCCTTGCAAAATTGATGTTTTGCATAGTAGTTTAGCTGAGCCCATTATCTGCCAAAAGAAAAGCGAATTCCAAGTTCTGTCGACCTCCCTGAGCGTTGATGGGCATGTCGTTGTGTTTCTGTACAGCTAAACTGCCACACAAACACCTTTTGGGTAAAACTAGGAGCCTGACAGTCTCCTGGCGATGATTATAGCTTCAGACGGTCCGAGGTCAGGGGAAGCCTGTTGTCTGGTTTAATAAAGGAAAACCTAATGGTTGATTTCAGACACAACGTGTTTATTTATTCATAAACAAAACTATGATCTACATTATCTCTGACCTCGTACAAATTGCTTTTCCTGCAGACACTTACCCAGGTGCAGTTAAATCTGCAATACATACGTACGGCCCGCTGTCCTTGCCGTCCGCCTGCGTTCAACTCTTGTTTTTATTAATAAATGTTGTAGCATAATCACATTCACAGCATTGACTTTAAACAGTTTGCACTTTCTCTCCTCTATTGCAGACACATAAGAGCCTTTCATGGTTTTTCATGGCTTCCTTTTCTCTCCCTCTGCAGTGAGTTTGGTTTGATGCAAGATATTCACAACCTCACTTTGTCTCTGTAGTCCTGTAGTCCAGTGCCTTTCCACTTGTCCACCATGACCCGAGTGGACCCGGTTTTCCTTGAGACGGCACCCGAGGCAAAGAGTCAAAAGCAGAAAAGGAAAAGGACTGAAACTGTTTTTAACTAAACACTGTAGCTCACAGGGATTTTTTTAGAATTTCCGGAGGGAGCGGGTGAAATAAACACAGCTCGAAGACCTTTTGAAATCAAGAACAAACTGAAAGTAGTGCTTGAAAGTTCAAGAAAGCAGGTTTGATATTTATGAGCTTGGTAAAATCTGAAGTGCAACATCCAAAGTGAAACCTTGAAGTCTCTAAATACAGGTTGCAAGTGTCTCATGGCTCAGACTGTTCTGAAATGTAACTTGTGGGTTTATTCCTTGGAAACAAAGTACACACGACAAAAAAAAGTCTCAGACTCTATGATTGCTACGTCTAGAAAAGCAGCTTGTGGTGTAGTCTACTCTGACGACCTGTCCATGGACAAACATCTGAAGAACGCTAACAAATGAGACTCACGTGTCTATAAACAAGAAGAGTCGTGAAGGAGGCCTCCCAGTGCTGCAGCAGCTGCTCCTTTTAGTACCTGGAGCATCACAACCAATCCTGCTGTTGTTATGGGAACGGAAACTACTAACAAAGTGCTACAGCCACAGCTACAGTGTATTTGCCCACAGTAGTAGTCATATATTAAATAATTATTACAGATACATCGCATTGTTCTGAATAAATGGAGTGTTTCCCTGTCCTAATGTTGTGGGCAGGTCGAACCGTTGGTGTGCGTGTCTCTGTGTGTTTGATATGACGCAGTGGTACAGGTGCTAATGTGGATGTGCACTCGCGTACATGTCAGATTAATTTTGTGAGCCTTGTGGCAAAGTAGGACTGAGTCACACAGTAGGTGTGTGTGAAGCAAGGGTTTGTTGCGTTGAGGTGAATTCTGATTGTTTTGCACATAAACCGACTTCCTGTGCGTCTTTGTGTTGTGCCCAGCGAGCCTTCAGCTGGCGAAAGTTGGATGACTGGACGGGTTTCGAGGTCTGCGGCCGGTAGAGCTGTCATCACTGCCGTCCAGCTGGAGGAGGGCACAGGAGGAACTGACCAGCTCTGCTTTTTACAGCAGCACCAAATAAAAATGTGTTTTGAACTGATAATCACGAACATTTACCAAATAAACGTCCCAACCTGCAGCTGCTTTCCATACCAGAAGCTTTTCTTGTTTTCTGTTCTTTTGTGCAGAGAAGTGATGCTCCAGCGCCAAGAGCTAGTTTTTTTTCCAGCACGCAGACGAGTGACTCAGTAGTTAGCGTGTAATCAGACAAAACAGATAAAACGCCAGAGCACCACCCATGACTGACAGCTGAGCTCTGAGAGACGCAAACCGAAACCAGCATCAGATGCGTCTCACTAACGATGACAAAGACCCAAAGAAAAACATTTCAAGGTGCTTTGGTTTTTGTTGCTGCTCAGTGTAAATACTGACGCTTTCATTCTGTTGTCGCCTGCGTGTCTAATGCAGGGATTACACATCTGGGCCGATGGCGGTTGAATATTTACAGCCTCTTTCCTTGTGCTTAAATTAACATAGATTGAATCAATTCACTTTACGTGGCAGCTTTATTGTCATATTACTCCCTAAATCCAAGGACAATGAAAAGCAGCATAAGACAATGTGCAGACAGGCTCAGCTTGTCTTTGCCTGAATTGCCAAAACTCTTTGCGAGACATAGGATTGTATGAAAAATGAGGTCATTGCGACTCATATTAGCTCTGGTAGCTGAGTGGTGCCCTGGCATCGCACCGTAAACAAAGCTTCATTGTTGCACATCCTTCTAGCCTGTAACTTATTATCGCCCAAAAACTACAATTGTTTTTGTGTAAAACCAATACAGTGCATTTTAGCATAAAAAGCAGATATGACATTAAGTCACTAATTAGCTGCAGCAGCTCAGTATACAAATTGAAAGTAAATGTTGCCGTAATAAAACTGGAAAGAGAAAATTCATGGATTCAAGCCATTGCGTTTTAGGAGAAGAGGAGCTGATTATGCAGTGCGAAATGCAAATGTCGTATAGCAGCAGACTAAACGTCTCATAATTAGGCCTGCAAATAAAGGCGTACAAAGACGCGGCACATATTGGTATTCTGCCGGTACGGTCGGGGCTGTGGGTGGTCAGATTGCAGCAATTACCCCACTGAGACAGAGTGGCACCGAACGCCACATGTGCTGCAGTGTGTGTGTTCAAGGTTAGCTGGAAAAAAACAGACACACAACTTGTGCATCAAGTTACTAAGCGCAAAACGTCAAACAGTTTAGTTCATCAGGCAGGTCAACAGCTTTTACTTGAAATGGAAATTGCACCTCGCGCTGACTACACGTTATTTATTTATTCTTTTACTTTCTATTGTGATGATGAACAATTACGTTTTGGGATATTCAGAGGTTTGTGTTATGATGGAGCTGCTATGCCCCTCCACCCCCCATTCTTGGTTATATAAGTGTAAAGCTTATTTATTATTTAGTTCTAGTCAAAGTGAATAGTAATTAGCCATGACCCTGTTTGAAGCTGCAACTGGGGCCTGTTAAATTGATGCTGTGGAAGAACTCCGGGACCAAAATGAAGCTCACTTCAAACCTGCTCATTTATTCATGTCAGGCTCATCAGCAGTGCACTTAGATAAAACTTTGCCCGGTTCTTTCTTTGCCCGACTTCTCTTTAAGTGTATTTGTGTGCACGTCTGATCTCAAAAACAAGATCTGATGCCAGTGGTAGAAGGCGGGGGGGAGGTAAGGACTGTGAGATACTATCAGAATTATCTACAGTACAAGATTACAACTTGTAAATGTTTCATTCACACAAGATTATTAACGCTGCCTTGAGGTTTATCAGATAGTGTTAAACAAGCCAAAATAAGGCTGATGTGATACTGTGGAGGGTTATTTACAGAATGACACCAGTTTGTAAATAGCTGATGACTTCGTTTTACATTTCCTGTTGCAACACAAAATCAAGAAAAAATAAATAATCGCCTTTAATTGAATTCCTCCGTAGTTCTTAGTCCTTCTGGGAGGTGACCTCATACATGCTTTTTGTCATAGTTTAATTATTTGACATGGAACACACACAAGGTTAGCAAAGGTCACAGAACAGCCAATCAACTATGTCAAATTAATATATACCCAGAAAGTGTGCTACAGGGCAAAATACATATTTATTCAAAATTATTCGTGTTTATGAACTAAGATTCTCATGACTTCCAGTGTGGAGGAAGATACACACTGCTTATGCATGTTAATGTTCCACTGTGGGTACAGCATCATACAGTACACTTCAAGTACTGTGCTGCTGCCTTCCAGTGTTTTAATAGTGGCTAAACTATTCAGACCATAGGGGCTTGACTCAGAGGCAGAGAGCGGTATCCAAGCAGCATTAATGAGAAGCTATTTACCAACTTTGCTGAGTGACACTGCAAAATGCACGTGTAGATGGTTGTTAAACAGCCAGAGGTTGAGTAGCTGTAAGCGAAACGGGTGACGTTCATTTCCTGGTTTTTAGATAAATCAGTTTTACTTGATCTCTTTTCTGATCTGTCCACCATGAAGTTAAGAAGCAGAAAAGGGAACGGTAACCAACCATCGTCCTTTTCTCGCCTATAACCATCCACAGTCTGGAGCCAGGAGTCAAACTCAGGTCTGCGGTTTCCATGTCCAGCAGCCTCCTTCAGTGCTTCACTGCAATGAGAGTATGATTAAATTAGCTACAGAGACTAAAGGGATTGTGTTTGCAGTTCAGTTGCAAAGGAGCATCATTCTGGGGAAAAGGTTTTGCTGTTGAACTCAATAAGCACAAAGTAGTGACCTTGGAAAGAAAATCTGTCTGTGGCAGTCAGGCTTCATATGCTGGCAACAGCTTACAGGAAACCAAAGATCTGAACCTGCAGCAGACTTTTCCCAGACCTCTGCTGTAAATCGAGCGGACGTTACTTGTGCATCAAACGGATGTAATTTGTGAGCGGCAGACCTGTCCAGTGCAGACTTAGCTGCTTCCTCCTTCTGGTGTGTCCTCTCCTTCGACTCTGCTGCTGTCACATTTGATTTATTTTAAACATATTTTCAAAAGCATGTAAACCTCAGCTACAGTGTGTGTGTGTGAAGTGCGAAAGTATGTTGGTCTTGACATTGTGTTGATCCTCACAGCAAGAGAACGAACGAGCACAAGAATCTCCACAGGGAGGTCAAAGGTCGGGCTCAGCTGCGGAACATGACCCTGGAGTGGGTGGATTCAATAGTTTGCCAACAGGCTCTTCCCTCATAGAGGAGTCGACCACTTCCTTCTGTCCTGCTGACTTACAGATGTCACTGCTCTGTCGCCAACTGGACATTCCCAGCGTTAAAAGTGAAGGTTGCAGACACTGTTTAACAGTTTAAAGTAAACAATTCAATAATCCATTTCCTCATCAAATGCAAATTCTGTCGCTTTGTACGTTTTATTTTATCCCACGAATCAAAACACAGACTGCGCAAATGTGTGTTCAGAATAAAAAACCAAAAGCAGCTTCCTCATGTGTAAGGAGCTCCTCCGCACCCCACTGCATGAACCACATTATGTCATGGTCTTCATACTAATGAGACGCAATTAGTCCTGAGAAACAGCGAGACACTCCTCCGTGTGCCGAACCCAGCGCTCCCCGTTTAATGTGGACTCATTTGTTATGCACCCGGGGCTTATTGCTGGATGGATAGCTCCAGTCATGATCGCTGACTCAGCACCACGGTATACGGCTTTAATTGCAAAGCACCGTCTGCATCGCGTGGCAGGCCGACGGCGCAGGTCTGCCCTCTGTATTATCAATATTGTTACATCAGACTAATTAAGTGTGTTTTAGAATGATGCTCCATGCCTCACTTGTCAGGCCTCTTTGTCATGACTCTACATGAAACGTAAAGCGGAGGTGTAAAGAGCGAGAACGCTTCATTTGCGTCCCACATGTTCTGCGGTAAGGTCATCGCTAACGCAGCCAGGATTTATTACGGTGAATTCTACTCAAGGGTTTATTGTTATTATTATCCAATAATTAATTCGCTCTAGAAAAAACAACTCAAACAAGATTTCACACCAGAAAATCATATATTTTGTTTTTCACCTAAACTAGATAAACTTAATAGAAAACAGTTGTTTATTTCCACATCTTTCATTCACAATATCAGCACATAAGTGCGAAATGTGCCACATGCGTGACATTCGTTCAATCGGGACATTTGCCTCCGTTGGGTTGCTGTATGTTCATCATGAGAAAAGTGCCCAGTGTGATCAGAATGAGCTATGCTTCGTTGGTACAGTGCAGCGTTTGTCACCACAGCACGGCCACGGCTCCAAACGGCAAGCTCACTGGTGACTAACCTGATTCCATCTGACAGCTTTCACATAATCTCCACATCATCCGCAAGTAGGGGAAAAAAAGGAAGCTGTGAAAGTGGAGGCTGAAAGTAAACCCAAAGCAGTCGTCAGTGTCGGCTGATGTGGAAGTCCTGCAAATTTAGGCGATACATTAAAGTGACATTTGTGAGGATAAGAAAAATGATCGCTGACATTACACAACTCCTCTGTTGTGTTTAAATAGCATGATTATTGCTCCAGGTCTGAAGGAAACAGATTAGTTGCTTCCACTGTTTCAATACGTCTTTGCATTTTTACATTACTGCTGTTGATGCCTTGTCGATGGCCTGGATGTTTCCATACACATGTAATTGCTCTTCGTTGCTGTTACGTTTTTTTTTAATATCAGTTATGCCGGAGTAATTTCTGAGAGTTCACAAGGCTGCAACAAAATGAAAAACAGTCCACAGGGCAACAAAATGAGCTGCCAGATAATACTGTGTTATAAATAAGGGAGTGGTTTCGCCCGAGTAGCTGCAGCCTTAGTCAGAGGTAACATCCACAAAGCTGCTAATGATCCCACGGCTGCTCACCGTTACAGTTTGGAACCAGGATGCTTGGGTGACACATTAGCTCTTATTCTACTTTATTTACTTTATTGCACAAAACCCAACGTTTTGTTTACAACATGACAGTCGTAGTAGTTGGACTATTAACAGAGCCAACATCTTAACAATGTTACCAGATTTCAATGGGTCAAGTACTTTGGGGATTTCAGATGACAAATGTTTCCACCCAGGGTCAGAGCTGTTGGCATAATTCAATCATAATCATCATCATTGTCTTATATTCATATTTGCCAGGTCTGAATATTGTCTTCTGCTGCTTTGGCCTTTATGATTCTGCTGAAAATCTCTTTTTATTTGCTCATGCCACGACTCCAACGTGCTACTCTACAGCTGAATCAGCGTCTGTACTGTACATGCTTCAATAATTCATTAATTAATTAATAATCACATGTCTGACAACATCACTAAAACTCTTGGCTTACGGAAGATATGTTCTCTCTTTGCAGCAGCAGTGGATGATGCATATTTTTCATATGTACTGTAGGTACAACAAAAAATGAGGTGGTCTGTTTTGTCTTACAGTACAACAAGTGAGCTTGTGAAGTGATTGGTGGCAGGAGGCCACTGTTTAAGCCTGAGGCATGTGAGCATTCATGTTCAAAAGACTGATTACACTGGCTACATTCCATTCTAATTCTACGTTACGATTTTTCTTGAACGACAAAACAGGACTGTTTCCTTGAAGGGCCGAGCACTGGCGCTGCTTGAACGAACAGAGCTGCCACCGATTCATCTCTTATACACAGAAGATCCACATGAACAGCAAGCAGAAGAAAATTGAGTTTAATGACCAGGTTTTGGGATGATGCAGCCGCACGGCGTCCGTCCTGCCAGTCATTACTGTGCCAACATGTGGAGGAGAGCACCTTGACAAAGGCACAGCAAACACCCACGAAACAGCATCGCCACAGGCAGATTACAGATCAGCTCATCTGATGTGAACAACTGTCACAGAGTAATGAGTGCAAATCAAATAGACAGCAGACAACACCCCTCAGATTGTGTTTTTCATCATCCCTCATTAGCTACTCAGCCTTGCACCACTTTACTTCACAGAGTCCTACTGTGGCTTTACCAAGTCGGCATAAGGAAAATCTAATTGGGCAGTTTTATTAATGCTTCTCCACTATTCAGTGCATTGCGCTTGCCAGTGTGATGGCACTGTGTTGCTGTTTAGGAAGTCAGGCCATTGTGATGGCTTCCCTGGGAGTGCCGTTGTTGTTTTTCCCATTTTTGTAGATAATTAAATTTCTTTCTGCCAGCCCTTTATCAACTGCCCTGGTATTTGCGGTTTATCTGTCACTCTAATGAGGCTGCGTTTTTTTCACTCCCTTGGGGTGTATGAAAGAATTTGAATCTATCAAATTATGTAATTCTACCGCACATGGAAAACTAATAAAAACAAGGCAGTGGGAAATTAATTTAAAGTGATCTGAAAGCCAAGTCTGCAGCAGAAAACTTGAAATGGGAGAAGCCTCATTCAGTGAGAAGAGACATGACTTAGGCCTTTAGAAAATCACTGCAACAGCTTTATCTGCAGCCAAGTTTCTCCAGCAGTGCTAGAAAAGGTTTTAGTTGGAATACTAATGCAACACACGCTTTAGAAAACCAGTGATCAAGCGAGGACTGTAGGGATGCATGTGGAGTTTAAAGCCCTTTATTCCTCTATTCATTATTTACCGACTGTAAAAAGCCTGTTTTGAATTAGACATCACCCTGTACAGGTGAGGCAACCAGACAGGTACCAGAGGTGTCTGTTCCTCAGTAATTCTTGGCACAGGTTCTGTCTGATCCGCTCAAGCACCACAGCTCAGAAAGGCAAGAGCACGATGTATATAGAGAAGAAATTACAACTCTCTTGGTGACGCATAGAGCTCCAGTCAGTCGGTGAAATATCTGAAGATATCGCTGTCAGTAGGATTCCCTGTGCTCTGGTCTTAATTTCATCTACAGCTACAGAAAGTTTACTCATCTGAAACCATGCAGTTGCCCCAAACTTGGTGTTTGAGCCTACAACAAACCCAGAATTCCTAAGATTTTAAAAGCTACACTTTGACAAAGCAACATCAGCGAAATGTTTACTATTACTGTGGTTGGTGTCATACTGTAAGAGACATGACTAGGTTAAGTCAGCATCGCATAATTAAACTCACGACAGGCTCTGTTATGAATTACATGAATTCAAAAGCATTAAAGACTGATATGTTAGGACATAGTCTTTGCCTTGCGTTAAAATGTACTTGGAATCCATTTAGTGAATTAGACTCATTACAGCATAGAGTATTAGCAAGGGTAGTAAAAGTTATATTTTAAAAATGTGTCCTTACACAGAACTCTACTGTTCACAGACCTTGTGTAATTGAACTTTATCTTAATTAAATCAATAATATTACCTTCATTGTGTCTGGTTTAATTGCATGCTAATACATCCGCCAGGACTTCTTTTTGTCCTGTTTGTGTTTCATTCTCTCATTTAATCGACCTTGAGTCTGGAATCCCCACGTGTCCTTCATTAGTAATTAACAGCTGTGCGCTGTTCTCCAGAGCACAGATGTCTGTTCGAGGCATCCTTGATTTCTCCCATCTCAACGCTGATGCGAGTGCTTATGGTCTACAACTCTCTGCAAAGAAAGGGGAAATTATCAGGACCTCTTGAACTTCACAAAGCCCAGTGTGAGATGAAGCCGTCAAATTTATTGCAGAAATTACCTCCTGCGCAGGACGGCTGAGCTCTCACTGGAAAGCCAGCAGATGCCACTCAAAATGAGATCTACCAGAGAGACTTCCAGCTTCCCCTCCGCTGTGGTTTGCTGTCAAATATTCATAATGTTCTCATAACAATGGAAGAATATTCTAAAGACAGCTTTCACCGCCATGAATATTAGTCTTTAGTCTACATGAACAAAGGAATCTCATTTAAGAATCATTTATAAAAATATCCAGCCTCACACTAAAGGCGTATTTTTCACATTTGTTTTGGAATACATTCACTGTTGCATTTTCTCTTTTGGCTGTGATGTTAGCTACCATAGAAAACTATTTTAAAAAGCACAGCAAACGTAACAGCAGAAAAACTGTATGAGCAAACCTGGTCTGAAACACATTTTTAAGTTGGAACAAAAAGGCAGATTGCATAGAAGATTGCAGAAGTTGTGCATAGAACTAACAGAGCTGGAGACAGAATCGACACAAGGAGGAAGACGAAACATTAGGACACTGTTCAACTCTAGAGACAAGAGTGGGTAGGTTCAGCACCTCGGACAGCGACGGCCAGAGAAGGCGAGCTCCTCCACAGGCTGCAGCAACAGTAGCTAAACACTTGTGCCGTAGGTCGTGACGATGCCAGGCCTCTCATGTGAGCTGTGCTGCCTCTCCATCATCCATTAACACACAGGACTCTCCTGGCGTTATCCATGCACTTCAGCACCAATCTGGTTCAAGGGCTTTTTTCAAGTTCTCTGTGCAGTACTTGTACATGTATGTAGCATGTATCTATGAATCTATCTACTCTCTAGAAGCCTCGCCTGCTTCACCCAATTTGCTCTCTATTGTGTGTATGAATTATTCTTTTGATCTCCCTTCCGCTCGTTCCTCTCCTCTTACTCTCCCTATCCAAAAAAAATCCTTTGCAAATGTGATAACTCGTGTCCCAGTCAAATGCTATAACTAAAGTGAAACCTCGTTCTGACCCAGACTGACCTGCACGGGCACAATTGCTCTAAAGTGATGAAACTGGATGAAAAGGTGAAAAAAAAAACACCAGCAACATCTGAAGAGCTATAGCAGTCAAAAGTCCGCTACATGTGGTTACGTTGGTTTACACAATCCAGTGGGAGGTAAACTCATGTTCAGACTTGCAGCTGTGGGGCTTGTTGTCAGGCACAAGTTCAAACACGGGGAAACAGGTTGTGAACACAACAGTGACTGTAGCACGACACCAGGCTACACCAGGCTTTCCTGGAGGTGAAACTACTGGTTCGGTGACATGTGGTAAGACGCCCTCTACCTTACCACTGTGTGGCTCTGCCTCCGCTGACTGGCACAGTCAAACCTCATCGCTCCATGCTGTCGGTGGCTCCACGCAGGTAATGATTTGTTTTGTACAAGGTTGTGCTGTTGATAGTTGTAGCAGTTTTGTTTTGTTTGGCGTCATGCCACATGAGAAGCAGATAAGCTGTGATTGTCTTGTTTATTATGTTTCGTCCTTTCCTCCTACACCACTTTAAAGTTCAGTTTGTCCAGAAATACGCTTTGTTGTAGTGTATATAAAAGTGTGTGCTTGGTATTAGGAGCGTGTCGTTTAGAGTTTAGTCTTACTCTGGCTCCAGAGTGACTGTGGACTGTGTCATGTAATTGAGAGCTATGGCATCAGTGACAAATCCAGCTGTTTGCTGCGGCAGCCTCTGCCTGGAGAGTAGAGGTGTGAAAATGTCTTTCTTCTGCAGGGTGACACACGCATCAGCTCAAAGCTTCCCGTGCCTCTCAGTTAGGATATTGTCTGGATCTTCCTTATTTCATGGATTATTTACAGGAGGGTAAATCTGAGTGAATGTTTTCAGGGGAAACCTCTGCGTGACCTTGACGCAGAGGCTCATCTGCTCGGTAATAAAGGCAGCCACAAAGGAGGATCCTGGCTCCAGTCCTGCTGCGCGTCTTCTCTTTGTCCACCACAGAGTCTTTTAGCTGTGCTATTCAGAAGGTGCTTCAGCTAAAAATGTAATTTGGTATTGTGGGAATTTTGTAAAGGAAATTTTTATCTATAGAACAAAGGAATCCACCACTAACGAATCTACATGTTTGTACGAACTAATTGGTTGTATTATAGAATTACATTCACACTCAGTAAAGTTGTAATCCTTCATAACCAACATGTAATTAGTTTATTTACTTACAAAAGCTGTGCAGTCTAGAGTATTTCCACTGACACTGAAGGTTTTCTGGAGAAGATATCGGTTAATGAATCCCAAAAAACTTGATCTGTTTTCCATGAATGTGTTCTTGACTGTCACGTGCTGTGGACTGTATTTATTTACTCATGTTAGAATGAGAATGATAAATGACATATACCTCATACCATGCTGTGCAGTAACACAATGGGAACTTTGATATTTTGAAATAAAACCTGTCTACAAATGCAACCGGACTGGAGGTTGTATTCCATTTATTTTGGCAAATATGCACCTTCTGCTGCTGCTGTATGCTGTATCAGCATGACCACAACCAGCTGCTGCCTTATTGATCCCATCGTGCATCTTAATAGTTTCCAGATTCAGTAGCAAGAATGAAGTTAGTCTGCGGCAGTGCTCAAAAAACTACCTTAAACCAAGTCCTCGTACAATGACGACACTAGCAGGCAGATGTTTTCTTTGGTTACACTCCAAGATAATGATTAATAATGTTACAGCGAACTGAGGACCCTGCTCATTATGTCACATCCATGCAGCTTGAAGCCACACTGAAACATGCTGATTATCTCTGGAAGTACCGCTGACGTTGATGAGAGCTGAGTTGTACAGTAATTGTGACCATAAAGTGTTGGTCGAACAACGAAGCGAGTTTGTCCCGATTGTGGTACCGACAGTTAAAAACCGCCAACCCATGCAATGGCTGTTGAAATATTTAAGGCTGGACTGAAGCGATGGACCGACCACCGTGCTGTCGATTCTCAGAGAGGCAGGAAGACAATGTTCTTTTGTGAAGCAAATGTTTTCAATAAATGACAGTTTTTGGTGAATTATTTTATCCCTGCCTGTTCGTATTAACATCACTTTCATCTCAAGAATGAAAAAAGTTGCGGATGAATTTATGAGCTGACCGTATGGCTACATAAAACAGTTTTTTCATGTGTAATGATGTAATATACCGAAGGCAGCCTCTCCTCAGCCCATTTATATTTTGGGAATCAAGGCCCAGCTGCTTTAATGTACATCAAAAGGATTCTTTGTTGATAGAGTTCTGGTAACATTAAAAATAGATGTTCCTTACCTTTAATGAACGAGTGCAAGCCTCAGGGCATTCTGTTAAAAGTCTCACTTCAAAGTTGCAGGCCCTGCTACGAACGAGCGCCTCCAAAACTCCACCTGCCCTTCAGGACTTCTCATCAATTCCCTTTTCAAAACCCAATCACACATGCCAAAGTGGAAAACATCAAGAGGAATTAGATGATAGCGTCCATTACTGTTTGTTAATGAGCTTTCGCTTCATGACAGATCAACGTGAAGGCTATTTATTGTTAACGCTTGACCCTGGGGTGCTCATTAAGCAGCTTCTTGGCACCTGTTGAGCGCCAGGATTGACTTTTACGATGAGCTGGGTTTTAACTAAAGATCAGAGGAGCAAATATGTAAACACAAATTTTCTTGTTAAAATAAAATGATAGAGAAATCCAGATGCAGCAGCTCTTGTACGACCAGCCCTTAGTGATAATGTTCATTAGAAACAACCTAGATGAAGGCTTCCTTAAAGCATCGTACTTTCATCTGATTATTATTTCTTATGTACATCTACAAGGTTGTGCTTAGTTCATTGCATATAATCTGGTTTAGTAAAGTAAATCATTACTGTATAACTGAGCATAAACTAATCAAACCTTTTCTGAGTGTAGTGTTATATTATATCAACGTGATAAATGCTGAGCTAAACTTAACCACGTAATGGAGGCTTTGGAGTCACAGAGGACCTACACGCTCTAATGTCCCTGAATGCCTCACGGTACAGATGGCCTTCAGTCTGGTTCTCTCTGCAACTGCGTCATATTTCCATCACAAATCAAGTCTTTTTTTTTTCCAGCTTGTGCTTTATTTGTAATTTGGAAATGATATGGAAACAAATCAGGAGCAGGTTCATGACTGAAAGACAGCTTCCCACCGATCTAATCTCTTCTGCTCATTGTTCTTCTCAAGTCATGGGTAAGATATTTCTGTATATATGTACAATGCTGATTATTATGATCATATTTTAGATGTAAGAATGTAATTCCCTTCCCCTGATGTTTACTGAAGCCATTTAATTTTACTGGAAGCTGTGTCCACAAACTGCACCACATGATTACGAGAGCTTGGGAAAATCTGCTTAGATTCTCTGCTCTGCAGAACCAGCAAGTGGATGAGATGCTTAAAAGCCTGACGGTTGTGTTTAATTATTTAAATCTTTTAGAAATGACAGAATAACACCTGTGAGCAGCCACACATTCAAAATAAATCCTCTATTCAAGACAGTTGTATCTCATTATAATTCAGGCAAATGTGAGGCCTCCAGTGAAAGCAGTGGAACCTCCCTGCTCTCCTCTTTTCAGTGTCCATGCCAGTGCCACCACTTAGACTTTCATCATGGCCCTTTCCTTTTTGTCTCGGGCAGCTTTCTGACAGAGCACGAGCCCACTCTTCAATTTAATGAGAATAAGATGGAAAAGGATGTTTTTTTTTTTCTTTATATAAATGGCTCCTGTTTATCTGACACAGCACCAGCCTGTTTTAAACTGGCTGTAGTACCAAGCGCGTGGGGGCTCATGTCGATCCTCCTTAAAGCCGCCTCAAAAAATAAAGAGGGGGAGGTAAGATCGCCCCACCGTCAAAAGGAGGCGGTGTTGGGGGGGGATGTGTGAAATTTTGGTGATGCTTTATTTCAATTCTGTTCATTTGTGTAAATGAACGCTAGCTCAACGCTCGCAGTGCCTCACTACAACATGCAAATGACAGAAAAGCATCAGAGGTTTCACAATCAAGCCAGTCCAGACCACAGTCTTTCTACTTCAGAGCTACACTCCTTGGTGGCCTGAAGCTTCCTCGGTCTCTCCTTCAGGTTTCATCATCCACATGCTGCTGCAGAAAACTGAAATTGAGTTACTCTTAATCACCAGAAAGTGTCAGGTGGTTAGAAGCTTGTTACGACATGTACACCTCACGCAACGCAAAACGTGTTATATCCTAAGGTTTGAGGTGACAAAATGCACAGTTTGACTATTCTGACTCAGATTAAGACTTTTCACGCAAAAAATCGAATTCACGTAGATAAGCATCTGACAGATGACTCCTAATGCAAAACAATTGTGTTTCAAATGTCGACGTCACTTGCTGGTCGTTGTTTAGACCATAATAAAGATGTGTGTTTAAGACCCTCATCATATATTTTGGATGAAAATCAACCTTTCTGGAACTGTTCCTGTCATTTTCGGGTTTCGCATCGGAGGCCTTAGCATCTGTGACTCTTCCGGGCGGCAGCTCAGCGTCTCTGTCCGATCACAATTCATGTCACAAATCTCAGGGATGCGTAATCGCTCAGCTGTGGACCCAGCAGGTCAGGGTCTGACTCAAGGGTCCTTTCATGGTCGCTGATCTCAGCAGGGACATTGCTTTTCTGCGGTGAGATCAGTTGAGGACACGTTGCAGAGGTGTCTGCAGCACTGGCCTGGCAATGATGATCTCTGACTGTTCTGCCTCAGTGGTCGCTGGTGTGAAATTTATATCAGTCTGTAGCTGGGACTTTTTGGCTCCTTGACTGGTGCTTTTAAATGTGATTATTTTAGTACAGTTGAGTAAACGTGAGTCTTGAATAAATCCCAGACGCTGATGTCACTGTTGTTTCTGTCTGTTGATTTATAGAATATGATGCATGAGTGTATAAAGCAGAGAATTTAACTGACCGACTCCAACAAATCGGCCGCTTTGATAATAACATGCAGTAGAATAAGTACAGTTTTTCTTATTGTGTCATGTCTGTTTCTTGTGGTGCTTTAATGCCATTTTTGGCTCAGAGGGCTGCAGGTTGCTTCTTTCTGTAGCAATGCCAGGCAGCTGCAGTGCATGTGTTCTGCTGCTGCCCTTGATGTTGTTTTGCATTTGTGTTCATATAAAATTCAGCCAGCATTAAAGCACATTTCTATTAAAGTTGTCTGCTACCAAGACACTTTGTGACACTGATACCCGAGTGCAGCGCAGGATTTCTGGGGTAAATGATGCTTTACTTATTACTTCTATCTCATTTGTCTAGTTTACTGGGATCACTACAGCCTCGCTACACATTGACACCACTATGCCTCAGAAACCAACCCAGTTTTCTAGCTATATATCAAAATCAACACAATAAATGATGCTGTTGAACTTCTCACACAGAAGTTAAACTGCTCTTGTTGCTGGTATTAGTATTATTGTAAATATAAATTGGGAGGGTAGACAACCACTTAGCACGATGTGTTTTTGTATGAATGGCAATAACTGAAGATTTACAGTACAACACAATAGTGTGTTGTGTTTGTTGTAGCTGTAATGCCGTTTATTCTTGCCTCACATAAGTAAGAATTCATTCTCTGGGCGGTGGCTCCTCCCTAGATTCATCACAGTCGCGTTTATGGGATTATCCTCGTTGCTTCAAATGCGGCTGCATAACCATCTCGTCTTCAGACTTTGTTCTATGTGAGCAGCCCAGCTGTTGGTCTGTACGTGTGCGACTGGAAGCAGAATGTGCTGGCAGCGAGTAAAACATGTGTTTCATGCATTTCTTACACGAATGAAGAAAAACGTGAGCAGCTTTAATAACAGTATAATTGGGGCTTAGGTGAAGGCACCACTTAGACTAATCATTTGCAGAGGCTCATATCCAGGTAAAACTCAACATGGAGGATGTCACTTATGTCAGTACCACAATTAATTGTGACATTTAACAATTTTTAGGCTTTGCATAAAAGCAAAGTGAACAAAAACTACCACACGGTTGATCCTCGAGTTTATTTAAAGGTTATTACTAAGCTGAACACAACATGACGCGCTTATGTTGTTGTCTCGAATGTTGTGTTGGAAACTACTATCCGCCACGTTGGTTGTCTCCTCCTCGCTTTCCAGGAGAGAGGTCAGCGGGTACAGTAGCTGTTTCTGCTCATTCTGTGAGTGACAGGACGGTGACACCTGCAGGAGCATCACCAGCCTTTTCCTTTGGGGGGAAAGAAGCTTCCACATCCTCCCTTTGTTAATTGTGCTGCTCGCAGACTCCGCAAGTGCCTCATTTATGCTATTATTGTCATTTTCGACTGCAAGAACGCGTCACCTTACATCTAGGATCACAAAATGCTGTAACTCATTAGTTGGCTGGGGTCTGAATACATCTCCATAGAGTATTAGCGTGTTTTTCCAAAGCAAGGACAAATGTGGAAAGGATGAGGACAGATTTTACACCAAGCACATCAGTAAACTCGGTCAGTGATTGACAGCAAGCAGGACAGAGAAATCAGAGCAAGGACCAGCCCTGTCTCTGGATAAGTGCTGTAATTTTAAATATACCAATTTCTAATAAATACATGAAGTAAATCACCTTTTGTTACTAATTGCCTCAGATGTGAGGGCTCTCTTTGGGGCGTAAGTGGCTACTCGGGGTCTGGTTTGTATATGTAAATGCTTTGTGACGCGCTGCAGAGCTTCTCTTCCATCCGTCCCTCAGCCTTACAATAATCGCTGATTAGAGGATCAGCCCGTCTTACTGCTTTGGAAGATTTTCCTTTTTTTTCTGACACAGAAAACACAGCTCATCTGAGCTGTCAGAAGCACATCGGCTTGACACGCAGCCACTTCCTGACGGTAGACAGGTAGCGGGACTGAACCTGCATGTGTTTGAATGTTTTCCACGTTTTTGTCACAACAGGAATGTGACACAAACTGCCGCAGTGAAGCTTGATAGTTGATTTACAGTAGGTGGTGGATGCTGTAGAGCCGTCCCTGGTCAGTACAGCACCAATGGTGTGTGTCCGTTATCATAAGTCAGGCCACGATTTTTTCATGTGACGCAACAAAACCATTGTAACTGTCATTAGGCTTCGTAGATGAAGACAAAGTAAACAGGACATGAACTTGACTTTACAGTAAGTCTCAGAAGATCTTGCTGGAGACCTCGATTGCTTTTGGCATTTTAATCCTTTTTTAGATTAATATGAAAGTCAGATCTGGGGACAGCTTGGCAGGACTATACACTGCACTGGGGTCTTCTGTCCTTCAGTTCAACAATCCAACCTCAGAGAGAAGGCCTCTGCTCAACAATATGACAGAGTATGATGTGAAGCCTACATGGCAGCTGTGCTGGATACGATTTCAACATGTTCAGTGTTCGGATCTTTCCCCGTCTGCTTTTAACAGTGCAAATATGCTCCGGCTAAAGACATGACATAACACAATAACATGTGTTAAGGTCAAATCAATTCAAGTGAATTCTAAATACTCACCATTTTCTGATTCTGCTACATTTCTTTTCTACTAAGGTCTCAAAGAAACTTGACTGACATTTGACCTGATGTAGTAGTTTTTGCACGAACACTGTCGAAGAGCGTACAAGGCACAATTACTACAAATCCCTCCCTGGGCCACAGTGAGTCATTCTGGGCTTTTAAAATCCTTCCTTTTATTTAAGACTTATTTACAGGCCTGCGATATAAATACAAGATTAAACACAATGATAAATCCTTTGAGAGTATTAGTGGATGTGCAGGTTTTGCCATAGCTAAGGGCGACTGATTGCTCAGCTTAGATGTAGCCCATGAGCCCATTCTCTGCAGTCCCAAGATATTTAGAAACAAGAAAATCTCTACTGGAACCAGCTGGCGTCTGTGGAGCGACATTGCATAAGGAAGCACCACCTCAGACTGAAATCTCTCAGCAGTTCAGATTTTCAGCGCTGATAAATTCCTAAAGCACCTGAAGTCCCTTATATGCAAACATTTCAGGCTAATATTAAACCTTGAGACGTTGGAACCAGGTAATGAGCTATGACGCCAAAACATTAGATACGGAAAAAGTCTAAAACTAACTCACACAACAGAACCCAAAGTGATAACATTTAAGCAGCAAGGCAATGACTCACCTCTGAGTCACACCACCTCAAACATGGCTCCCTGTTCATTTCCCTCCTGAGCACTTCTCATCTGCTCCAAATTACCACTGGGGCATGTGACGCCGGGCTTGTTGAACAATGTTACAACTGAGCATCTTTGAGTCACTGCGTTATGAAGGGAAATGTGCGTGATAACGTACTTCGCTAAGGAGGGAGAATCGCAATTCGTCACAGTGAGTCAGAGCTACAGCTGAAATTTCAACATAAGCTCTCTTAAGCCTCGTGCCGTGGTGGCGTTCTCCTAATATCGAAAGTAAAAGCAAAGCCATCAGGCAAAAAGGGAAGCAGGCGAAGTACACAGTACTTTAGATTGAGCATTAACAACACCTCGCCCCAGTGAGCTGCGTGGCCTGCGCAGCTCATTGGCTTGACGATGATTACATCGTCTGCGATAACCTTTACTGGCTGCATACGCATGTCAGTAATTTGAGGGGTAGCGCTGTCACAATCCCCAATTTCTGGTATTAGGAAAGGTCACAGCAGCCACGTATGAATTCTGTCCCCACTGTGTCTGTGAACGTCGCACATATCCTGCACGTTGCATTTAATGTTTTATTTACTTTTAATGCTCCACGGTCTTTGTTAGTTGTAATATATTCTGTGTATTTTCACAGTGCACTAAAATGATGTATGTTGTTTCCTAATGACCTTTTCCTCTCATGCATATTTTATTCAATGTTCTCATTCACATTTGAGAAGAGGCTAATTCGCTGCATAAATATTTGATATGAACCTTTTTATATTCCCACCTCCCACATTTCAATTAACTGCAAAATGTATCTTTGGCCTCACATTTTATAGCTTTGCTATCAGCACTGAAACTATTTCCCCTCATTAGCTTCATGTTTGTTATCCTTCCATAAAAATATGCAACACAAAGCGTCGGTGCAGTTGTATTTCCTGTTGATTAACCTTTTCGAAAGCCTCCCTGTTGACCGCATTAAGCTCGCTTCACAGCCCATCGATGCTGAGATGAGGGGTCACAGTTCGAAGGTGCTTTCACGTGCTGCAGTATCACCTGTGAGGACTAAAAGCACAGGAGACCTCATCCATCACAACCGGGGACGGGGTCCAGCACTGATTGCAGCAAATCCCCCACGAGCGTGCAAATCAATGTAAAGCAAAATTAGCCGAGGGACAAAATCGACAAAGATTCACAATTGGATATGAATTCAAATTATGATAAATACCATCTCGAGGCTCGAGGGCTTGTCTGTTGGCATTCTTTGAAGGACGCCAGCTGGATCTGATAGAGAACTGAAGACGGGATGTGGACTGTAAACTGTTTCTCAGAACCATAGCAGGTCACACTGGTCTGTATTATGAAAGGAACAGAATGAATGTATGTATGTGACAAATAACCAGATGATCACAGCTCTGAGAATAAATCTATAGTATTTTCACAGATGTTAAAGAGTTCCCCTTCAAATGGGACCCTTAAGAAATCTACTGTGTCCGTAAATTGACGAGGAGATCCAGAGCTGACACAAACACAAACATACCAGCATCGTGCCATTAACATGTATGAGTCATGCAGCCCTTACTGTACCTAAACCAGTTAGAGTCAGTATTTCTGTAAGGCCGGACTCTCCGTACAACCCTCGCGTGCACTGTGTCAGCGTCTCCACACAGCGAACCGGAAGTCTTGACAGGTTTGTAAAGCCTGAGTGGACGTGAGCCATTCCCCTCTATCTGTGACGAGCCAGTGAGCCCTGACCAGTTTAACGGATCCTTTCTAAAGCCGAGTCTGCCATGCTCTTATCTGAAGGAGTGTGTTGATGTGACTGTGTCATGATAATGAAGTTAGGGCCACAGAAGCCTGTCTGAGTGACTGAGTGGTCGCCTGAGGGCTCCTGCCACCACCCTCATTCATCTCGGCGATGATGGCTTCCCTTTTTCCCCACTCTCCTCTGTGTCTCTCTCTCTCTCGCCATCTCTTCGTGTGTCTCTCTTTCTCCATTCCCAGACGCTGCATTTGCATTTGTACCCTTTCAGCTGTTCATTAACACTTGATGAATGCCGCTGTGTAAAAAGGTTTCCTTAAAGTCATTTAGTTTGAGTCATGAATGTGTCCTGCACCTCCTCTCAGCCCCCACCACACCCAGCGCCGCCCCTCTTCTTCTGGCTCCCTGCCAGTTACGAGGGTTCTAACCCAGGTAATCTGTCAGACGTCCACTCCTTATTATCTGTTAGCGCTAGAGATGTGACGCAGCCCCGCACAATGCAACAACCTTCACCTCCGAGCAGCCTGAAACCTTCAGATACGGACAGAAACAGGAGATTGTTGTGGAGATGCACGACGGGGGGGAGTAACCTGGCGACCTGCTGACCTCCATAACAGAGTCGCATGCTTTGTCCGTATCAGACGTCGCCGAACAAGACTTTTAGGTAACAACAACAAGACAAACGAAATTATTTTAAAAAAGACGAGAAACAAAGCCGTGCAGATAAAGCTACAACCAAAGATGTGCCCATGATGTGTGCGTCCACGTACCAATGGTCTCATCTGCACAAGGTTGTAGACAAATGAATCTGAAATTCCAAACAGCAGCTATTTATCAGAACAGACATGTGGTTATTCCACATTCAGACTCACGGTACTTTTTCCTCCCCTCTCCCTCACTTTTGCCTCTCACTGCTCTTTCTCCTCGTCTGGCCTGCTTTTTTGCACTTCGCAGAAGCCATTAGTTTAAAGTAGCGTCCCTCATGCATTAACCATCGGCCCGTATTGGCTCCCATTAGCTCTGCCGTCTCTGAGCTGAGGTGTTGGAAGATGGACTGAGTGCAGTGGCCTGTTGCTCTGACAGAGGCCCCATCAAGGCCGACCATCTTGTTCCTATTAACAGCCGGCTCAAGATCCTTTTTATAGTGTTTGTTTTCATATTAGAAACTGGAACAAAATGCTGATTGATGGATGGAGGCTTTTTGGTGATGGGAACAAGAAATGTATTTATTTTTGTGCTCTTCCTGACATCTGACGGTTAGTGTTGTGTTCTGCTCCTGCTGATTACATTTGCAGCAGGTATCAATTAACCACTAATAAGAGGTAAATGTGGCACAGTGTGAAATCAGGTCCGTGTGAGTGCTTGTGTTTTGTCAAAATGTTGCCTTGTAATTATTCATTTAAATAATTTGCTTAAACACCACCTTTACTAAATGCTGGCTTTTCTGACAGACAGTGTGTTGCTCACCTGTGAGGATATATAAGCTTTTAAAATGAGTATGAAACAATGTGAGGGAGTATTTCATTTCACCTTATTACTTCTTCTGTGACCATTTCTCCAAAGGTGGAGCTGAATCTGTCCATGCTGATGGAAAGAGCTTCTGTCTTGGAAACATTAGACTGAAGGTGCCTGTCTCTTGTCAAAGCAGAGATGTTAGAAACATAATTCAACAAATTCGTCTCCTTCAGAAACTTCTTTTGTTCTTTCAATATGAAGATCACTTTCAAAAACAATAGCTAAATAGATTTTTGATTTTCTTTTATGTTCACACAATATTTGACAATTTATTTACGATAAACCATAAACCAACGACAATAAATGTGCCCTGAAGGATAAACTACACAAATACTTCAAGTGGCAAGTATAAAAGGCTTTTGAGGAATGAAGCTGCAGTGTAGGCGTGTAAGATTTTCTGGTGTGACTGCCTCGGTTAGCATGTTGGATTAAGCACGTGAGCGCTGGAAGACCCCAAACCCTGCGGCGCGCCAGCAGAAACACGGTGGGACGAGCGATTGTTGTAACTGCGAGAGACGGTTGTGACACTTTTGGTCAACTTTGATTTCCTGCCTCATTAAAACATTCCAAACTCAGATCAGTTTGCAGAGACACAGCAGGATCCTTCTTGTGTTGGAGGGAAGAAATGTGCACTGATGTCTCTATTTTGAGCTCTGGGTGCACTCCCTCATTCACAAGGAGAATGTTTGTTTTCCCTTTGCTACCAAAACAGTCTCTTTAAATCCCCGCAGGACTCGGAGGCCTCTACTCTTCCAGCCTTGATATTGATGCAATTTGATGTTCACATCTGTGTATCTGAAAGGCATATTTTTTTCTGTGGCTGGTTTCTTCAAGCACAATATATGCTTCTATTTCCCTACTGGAGAGATGATATAATAGGCCAGAGTACAGTTCTGATTGCATTATTTTGCTGTGACTGTGTGTTATTTGTGCTGGATCCTTTGCATCCGTGGTTCTTGGCTGCATTTCCCATGGTCCCATGGTCATATCGCGGTTCGAGTTTGTGTGTCATCATCAAAGCGCAATGTAAGGTTGCAGGAGCTTGCCCCAAACATGCACGTAAGCAATGCTTTTAACCACTGCTAAATGGAGGAACAGGAAGCAGAGCTGTGAAATCACAGTTAACAGGACGCTCTGTAGGTTCTATGCAGGGTCTGTTTGTATATGGTTCCCATGGTCAGGGGCTGACTGCAGCACGCGTCTGTAGCCACTTATTTCATAGTATTTCGATGTATTCCTGGTCCTCGAGGGTCTTTCCTCCTTGTTTTCCAACCATTCCAGGTAAACAACAGCAGCTACAGTTGTGCTGGTTGCAGAACGAGCATGACTGCAGGCCTCAAGGACCAGAAAAGGGCCCCACTGGTGGAAGGTATGAACCAGATGATCGAATCTGTCTACAGTGTAAGTATGTACACATTCAGAGTGACTGCTAATAATACACAGCTTAAAGCCTCTGCTGCTCCTAAATGGCATTTGCAGTAAATTGTATTGATTGGGTGATGGTAAATAAACAATACCTGCAAATAAAAATAATTTCTTTATGCTGATAAGAAATTGGATTTGCCCTTCATTACTACTAGACCCTCCATCTCTAGATCCTTCCATGTGATCAATATTTGATTAACTTTGTGTCCCCATTCATGCATGGTGGTCGTCTGAAGTCTTTCAACCAAGGAACTTGACCAAACTGTTGGGGAGCAGGACGTCTAAGCAAAGAAGGCCTTAAGCCTATTCCAGGTTTCACCTACTCTACGACTTCTCACGTCAACTAAAGTTCATTTTATTTAAGTAGCCTAAATCTCTGGGACCTGCTTAACCTCTGTGACACTCCACGAACATATTGACTTTGATGATGAGCATCAGGGCCTCTAATGAAAATTAAATGGCCGCTTTGGTGTTTATACTCCTAGAATAAAATTAAAACTTATCTCAACAATTCTCTCTGTGTTTTGAGAAAGAGGGTGAGAGGCTGATTAAAGAGACAAAGAAATGTGTAGCTATACGACAATGGGGCTCATCTAATCTAAAACTAATCCCCTTTATTCTCTCCCTCAGAGACCCAGCCTCCCTTCCTGACCCATCATTCCCTCCACCTCCCATCGCTTCATTTCCTCTCTCACTCTTACCTCTTTGCTTTTAATGCCAATTCTCACAGGCCTGACTGTGCATATAACCCTCTGAGGCTTGATAAGCCCCTGATAGGCAGTCTGTCCCAGCTCCCAGAGGACCCGGGCTTTGGGTTTCCCTCTGAGGTCGAGGTTCCGTCCCTGTGGAGGAGCCAGGTCCAAAGCTCTCCCTTCCGTGACCCTTCTGCTCAGAGCTGACGGGATCAAAAGCGGAAGCACTGAGCTCGGGGAACAGAGAGCTCCGTGCATGTTCAGACTGGAGAGGAGCAGTGAGCTCACCGGGGCTCTTCTGTTTTTTTCCTCTCTCTTACAGCAGGTGATCGTTACTGTACACATTCCCAGCTGCAAGTAAATTTCCCTTAGAGCCATTGACAGGCAGGAAAAACACTAAACACTACACCACATCTCCAGTCCTCAGAAAAAAACATAGAAACTTATCACTATGTTGGGTAACAATATCACATTGTTTTTGAAAATGATCTTGAGTTTTGATCAGTACAAACCTTGTTTTTACGTCTTTCATATTGAAAGAACAAAAGAAGTTTCTGAAGAAGACGAATTCTGCGCCAGTACGTGGAACAAAGTGAAGCCCCGTGTGCTAGTCCAGGCAGGCGACTGCAGCTTATTATTCCTGACTCCCTGCTGTGCTGAGCTTGGCGCATTTTATTGGGAGTGACTAGGTCAAAGCCGAGACACTAGATATTATAGCTGTATATGTTCTTCTTTCCCGTTATATCAGTCCGCATCTTTTTAAGTTGACGCAGCTTCAGCATGTAACCTCCAAACACCCTCAGAGGGATTACTTGTCACAGAGATATCAGACAGACCAGCGTTCCTAACGTAACATACAAATTGTCTCTGTTCAGCATCGGTTTTTTATTGAAATACCAAAAGAGGAATTCATCCTCATTTTAAAAAGTCAAACAAACACCTGCACCTTTAATTCTAGGAACACGCTGCACCGTTCTTGTGCATTTGAGCAGCTGTTGATGCAAACCGCCGAGACAAGGTCCTTCGTGCCTCTGCAGACGACACATGAACGTGGCGTTCAGGAGATACAGTCTGGCAGAGACTTGCTCGACCCAACGCTACTGATCACCAGCAGTGAAAAAGCAGATACGAAATGACAACGCGGTCTCCAATGCAACGCGTGTCGCATTCAGGTGACGGTAACAAACGCTTGGGGCTTTTTTAAAAGAAGATTAAAAGCAGCATCAAAGGTCAGAAGCTAGAATGCCAGTGTTAGCTTTGGGGGCCCTCGTCAAACCAGGGCACCAAATGCTAAATTAGCAGCGGCTCCAAAGACAGATCAATTATTCGTAGAAAAACACGCATCATCAAAATATTAGGCATAATTTCAGGTTATCTGGGCTATATTCAAATCATAGAATCAGCCTGACAAAGATTAAAACATGTAAACATAAATTAAACACAGCAGTGAGTACGATATGTAAAATACACAATCTTAAAAAACATCTAATTCATGCACTCGCAGCCTAGTGGACACAGTGGAGCATTTAGCAGCTGAAGAGACAGATATTTCCCTCAGGAGTTGATGGAGGCAAAACAGAAATAAAAGGAAACAGGGTGGCCAGAAATGTGGCTCCTAATGAATGCTAATCCTGCCCTACGCCTTCTGCATGTGAGCCACTGAATTAGTCCCACTGCTGACAGGTGAGCGAGAGGGGAACTAAGGAAACTATCAATGAACACACGCAGTAAAGTCCAGAGAGAAGCACGAGTAAACACACGCTCACTTTGGCAGCAGGAAGAGCTGCACTGGGTAGATCTGGAGACACACGCCGGAGGGTTAAGTCCCTTGCTCAAGGGTGTTAAGAAATGACATAGCTGTTGATGGAGGAGAGAGCAATGCTTCCCTTCCATGCAAAGGCCGAAACCGCAAGTACACTTTACGTGTGCACATGGCAGGGAGCTCAGCCCACAGAGCACTAATGGACGTGCAGCAGCAGCCCAACAGGGATCAGTGACAGCTCTATTACTGCCGTAATGTTCAATGGCTGCGCTTCCTTAGCAAAGCAAATGCACGTTGTTGTTTTGGCACATTTGCACAACGTCGTGAGTTAAAGTTATGTTTTCCTGTTGATTCTTTCTTTGTCCACATTATAAACTTTTCTTGCTTTTCTTTCACCACATTATAAAAAGGTTTGGGCCAGATCTGATGATTCCCTGCCTTCGTCAGCTTGATTAAATAAAAGTCAATTGAAACTGAAATGAACTGAAAACTCGTTGTCTACGAACATTTAACTGACGTGCTTAGTATCAACATTTGTGAATTCACTGTTGTGTTGATTTACTGTACAACATTTTCCTCACTAATAGAAAATGTGATCCAGTCAGAATAATGTTTTCTTCAAAACACATTTGCTGTTGCTAATTGGTAAATAAACTTCATGTCGAGGAAGCGAGGCTGTGCGTTGTAGCGTAGCTGTAATTACTCCTGCAACCGTCTCCACATCCTCTCCGCTGCTGATGCTGCTGATGCTCTGACCTCCATGTGTTTGATTTCTTTTCTTGCTGCAGTGATGTAGATTTTTCCTTCGGGGTCTGATCAGGCCACATGGTTGTGGCTGCAGGTATCAAAGTCGTCCTGGTGTTGACTCCTCAGCTCGTTGAACTGGTAGCACAACTATCTGTGAGAGCGCCAGCCGGGAGCTTGTGGCGGTGGGCTGCCATGACTGCTTCAGTGAAGGAGTTACACTGATGTATTTTTTATTTAATTATACGTTTTTCTTCCTGTTTATGTTAGATTGTTAGATTCTAGCTTCATTTGTTTCCATTGTGCTGTAATAACCTCATCAGTCTTAATATTGACTAATCCGTCTCCTCTGTCTACTTTTTGTAGGTGTGGTCAGATTTCTGGGCTTGTTAACATTAGTCTCCTCAAATCTAATTTGTTTATCTGCTGCATGACTATCCTGCATCGTAGCCAATGCACAGTATAATATTCACATGATTAATATGTTTTTATTTAAGGTTGTTGGTTCATTTATTCTGCTGAGGTGTGAAATACGTAACTAATAGAATTGCTTCTGCCTCCAGACCAGCTGTACCTCAGGAAAATATTTTCATTGATTGAGCTGAAGAGCAAATGGTCTGTCAGGCATAGTGGAAATACAATGGCTTCATTGCATTTT
The DNA here is from genome assembly GCA_030770545.1 of Macropodus opercularis. Classification (NCBI taxonomy): domain Eukaryota; kingdom Metazoa; phylum Chordata; class Actinopteri; order Anabantiformes; family Osphronemidae; genus Macropodus; species Macropodus opercularis. The sequence continues at coordinate 9,661,362 of CM061092.1, forward strand.
GCTTTACTTTTTCACCAACTAATTGTTGGGGGGAAAATGAACCTGCAATTTCACATATTGTTTGCACGTTACTCCACGGTCATTAAACACAATTTCCTATGCGCATAAATCCACTGAGTGCAATTTCCCAAGTCGGTGACAAAGCTGCAATCCTAAAGTAAGTGACAAGTATTTCTTACGGACATGTAAGAGGCATTCATCACGCGAATCAGGAACAACATTATTAAGCTCTGTGGGAGAATCACACACAGCAATCCTTTCATTCCCTTTCAGCCCTCTCTGAACTAATGAAGAGTTATTACTGAGGTTAGTCGACCACAGGAAAACCCCGTCGCTGTCTCTCTCGCTGAGGAATTAAAGTTAATTGACTGTACTGAGGATTAGGTTTAGGCTCGAACAAAATTAGTCTGCTGTTTGAGATGCAAAGCCAACCGCATCCTCAAATTGAAATATGACGTTCACAGCGTAAAACGCCGCCGTCTTATATATGCCTGTCACTTAACAGCCCGTGGTGGCAGCGATGCAGATAAAGTCGGGTCCATATCCACTATCGTCTCAAACTGAGCTTAAACTGCAAAGGTCCTGAACCAAACTATCTCCTGGGGATTAGAATCTGCACTGAGATTGTTACCATTCATACCTTAGTCTGTCTTTGTGCTTTATGCCTGCTGATAAATCTCAAGTGTTTTAAGGTACTTGATGTCTCTGAGCCCCGTCCAGTAGTTTGCAGCTGGATTTGCTGCATGACTACGCAGAAGGCCACAGTGTCTTCTTAGACTTTAAAGCGACTTGGACACCGTCCGTGAACACACCACTAACATCAGCTGGTTGCAATGCGTTGCTGAATCATTTCTGGAGGCTGAGAGCTGGGAAGGCGACAAGCTTTTCGACTCCTCCTCTGCTGACAGGGCAGAAAACTGAGAAAGATACCGACTCGGCTTTGACTGATAAGAGGTTTTGCAGAAACATTTCAAGTATTTTTAGAACACATTTAACATCTCAACAGTTTGACTGTGTTTCTTCTGCCGTTTTATTCAGAGAAACACCCACTGTAGCAGCCCATGCAGCTCAAAGTGACACTTACTGAACCACTGCTTCCTGTATTTAAACGGGAGCAGTTGTTCTGTACGTCTGATTCCTGCAGTTACTTGTTAAATCAGGCTGTAAATGTCAATTATGTTGAGTCACTACTAACTAATAGACAGAAACATCTGCCTCTAAAACGATAAAAAATTCAGTGACTAATAATCAATGCAGTATAATCACCATACTGTAATCAACTGAAATTGCTTAAATTCAAATGCTGTAAATACTAATAATGTATTAAAATGTTTGTGCTTTTACATTATAATACGTATTTCACTACAGTATGTTACCAGTACTTCATTTCCATATGCATTTTTCAAAGCAGGGCTAAATGGACAAAGTGAGATGTATTTTAAAGGACTCAGTGTAACTCACTTTATTTTACCCTTTCTCCTAAAGTTGTGGCTTTAGTTGCTCATAAGTGCTAACATAAGTTGCTCGGTCATGTTCCCTGAGCCTCGATGGGAGTCTTCCAGCGACCTCCTGTTCCATCACTCCTTCGTTATTGGCTCAGCAAAGACCTGTGCTTTATGAGTTCCTGCCGCATAGACGTGAATCCACTTTGAACCATTCAGCCATGTGTTTTGACTGGAGTCGCCTATTTTGACAAAGTACTGTAGGAAGCACACGGATCAAAGTTGAAGAGGCTCTGGAACATGAAGGAGAAAGCAACGACAGAAAAGACTCAGCTCATAGCAGCGATGCATCATCTTTACACCTCAGCGTTTGCAGCGCTGGGAAGGAAATGTATCACTCAGCTGAAAAACACCCGGTTCATTAACCTGTGGACGAAAGAAACACTGCTTACTGTATATCATTAGCATTAAGCTCCGTAGGGAGGGCTTGGCTGTTTGTTTGCTGTGGGCTTAAACATTCATGCTCATCCTCTTGAATAAACAGGCTCAGATTATCCTGGCAGCCAAAGACAACACGCTAACTGCTTCAGCCGCAACCTTAAACACATCCACTGAGACGCTCTGCTCAGCGGGAGCATTACAGCGTCTGCTTTAGATGGCAGATACATGAAAACGTCATCCCTCCAACGCACCTAGAACATTTTCATGGGCCACAAATGAAGATTAGATTATGTTAGTAAAAGCGGTCCAGCAACAGAAGAGACGGCCTCGACAGGCTGAGCTCCGCTCTCAGTCCTGGATGCTTCAGTGTGAATATATGGACCTAAATGAGTTGCTCCATCATATGCACAAACTATGTAAAGGTCAGCGAGCAGCCTTTGTTTTCCCCTTAACAAAACAAAACCAACAAATAGGAAAAATCGGGTCGATAACAGAGTAACTGGAAGTAATAAAAGCAGCTGGCGTCCATTTTTATTACTGTCCAACCATGTCTGGATAATAGAAAATCTCTAACTTAAAATATTCCAGTTGTCTCTAGTCTTTCTTTTTTATTATTTAGTTGCCTTTTAGACCTCCCCGTCCTCACTCTCTCTCACACACACCCCTCATGGATCACTTCTGCTCTCTAGAGGAGAAACATGGAATATGTGCTTCAGAACCAAATTAAAAGAGGAAATTCAAAGTGTTTGTCTGGTTCTCAGAGGTTTTCTTATCATTCCTGTAACTAGTAACAGATACAAAGCTCCGTCCAGGTTATCGTTAGGAAACTATCAGGAATTAGACCCTTGTATGTTGATCTGTATTTGGGTTATCTGGACTTTCTGTTGGTCATCTCACCTCCTCCAGGCTCTTTAAGCAAACACTCCACAAACCAGATTTAAAGCTCATTTGCTTCGTCTGGAGCATTTTTTTCCTTCCTACCTCAGTCTAGCGCATGCGTTTAACCACCACGTTACACCAGTCCAGAGACTCAGGAGGGCGCTGTCGGGCAATTCATGGAACAGCTGTGTCTTGTACGTCTGTGTGTGGAAGGAAGAAATTCACTGAGACGCTGTACATTGTCTTTCAAGTTGAATAATAATAGTAATAATAATAATAATAATAACAGTAATAACAACAGCTCCAACTGGTGCTTCAGCTGCTTTCCTTCATGTCAACCGCTGTAACTAAGCTCTGTGGTCTGAAAGTGTGTATTTAACAAATATTGACTGACAGGTCAGTGACTTATTGGTAAATGTGAGGCTGTGCTGTTAGTCCTGGGGACCAGTAGTGGTTGCCTTTGTGCATCATATGACATGACTGATAACCAGATATAATGCAGTACATCAGTTTTAATGACAGTTGACTTGATGTTACACCACCACCGTTTTTTCTAAGCAGCCGCCTCGTACACTAACAACTTCACTATTACACAACCTGATGCTGTTTGTTGGAGTCCAGTAATTATTAATTACATTGATTTCCTTACTCATTCATTAATTAATTAACATTTGCTGACATTAACATAGTATTTATTTATATTATTCTTTTAATTCTGTTCAGAACTAGGACGAGTTGTTCAGACTGTTTGCAGCCAGGGTCAAAGTTTAAAGTGAAGGGACAGAGGGCTGCTGTGTCAACAATGTGAACCTTTGCTACACACTGAGCAAACTCAGAGATGGACAACTAATCAAAAATGTAAAAAACTTTTAGTCAACTTCTAAATCCTAAGAAGGATCTTTTTTTAAGGTCGTATAATAATCTTTACAGTGTCAGTACAGAGCTGTTACCAATCGTCTGACTGGGATTGTGCCATGTATGAAGTTCTTCAAGGATGGAGGCAGGTTTGGAATAACTCACTACAATAAAGCACGACTGACGAGGAAAACTCCAGCATTGAGTAATGTTTTGTTTCCCAGCTGTTTTTCCCCTTTTTGCTGTTTTAAAGCCATCTTCCTTTGTTTTAACAGCTGATCACACTTTAGATGAAGTCCTGCTCGAACTGCTAAATGCTCTCCGACCTGGACAGGACTCTGTTTGCTTAATTGATTGCTGCAAATGATTACCAGGACAGCAAAACGCAAACAAACCTTTACAGGAATATATTTATTCATCACTGAATGAGAAACATTTCAACAAGTGATTGCGCAGGATGATGAAACCATTAAAGCACAGAATGAACTTTTTCTTTGTGTTTGTGTGATTATGGTATTTTAACTTGTATGTAATTATTTAAATCCATCTGTGTGGAAGGATTATAACGAAGACAACCTGGCGTTTTCAAGGCTTTGGAAACAGTAATGTGTGTGTGTGTATGGGGGGGTTACTTCCTCCAGGTTTTGTTCCCTGTGAGCAGATTATGTTTGGAGGTTGGAACAGTGTTACGTAAATCGTTGAGCAACCTTTTTTCTTCTCTCCCTGCGTATAACTGGCTGTCATTCTTCCAGCTCCTACTTCTCGTCGGTGCTTTAGGGTATTGAAGATAAAATGCACATACTAACTGGAAGCTGTGTCCTGCTTTTGTGGATGTGCACACTGACCTTTGTGAAAAGTCAAGGTAGGAGAAGTCTCAAGCTACTTCTTTTTCTATTTGTCTTTGTTATCTTGTTGGGATGAACCCAGAATGACTTACCCCGTTTATTGCTGTCCCACAGAATGTACTCGTGAAGCGTTTGTAAAAAGCCCCCTGTATGATTCAAACTTTGATGTAAGTAGTTTAGAGGAAAGGTATGATGCCGGAAAACAAGTGAGGGTGAACTGCAACATCGGCTACAGCGGTTTTTACAGAATCCTCTGCTCCGAGGGTAAATGGCTGCCCAGGGGAACCAAATGTCAACGTGAGTTTCTGTTACAGTCTGAAATCACTTGGTCTTATCTGCCAACTCCAGTGTACACGCTGCACGTGCCATGATGTATTTACACTCTTCCATTTTTTATCCTTTCAAATTTAAGCGAAACAGTGTGGTCATCCCGGCGACGCACAGTTTGCAGACTTTCAGCTAGAGAAGGGAGATGACTTCGTCTTTGGGTCAAAAGTTGTGTACACCTGCCAGAAAGGGTATGAATTTCCTCCTACAAGCTCAGTCCCCAGCCACTGAGCTAAACTCCATCCAGCCAAGTCCCTGCTCCAGTACATGTTGAGCAAGTCACAGACTCAGTTTAGATGTTTCCACATTTTGAAATCCTGACTTTCTCTAATAAGCAATCTGCGGTGCCATGCTGAGTCTTGGTATGTTGCCAGATTTGTTCACATCCTTCCAGAAACCGTGTTTTAAAATCAAATAAAAATTTACTTTTACATTGAAGTTTTGGAAAAGTGGTCTATTATCACAGCAAGTCTCCAGACTTCTGATTCACAAACCTACCTCTAGTCAAAGCATGTGGTTTAATTTCCCGACTCAAGAAACCTTGGTGGCCTCTGTTACTGTACATTGACTTCATGTCATATCATTATCAGATATCAAATGATCAGTCGGAGGAACTTCCGTAATTGCATGGCAGATGGCTGGGATGGTGTTGTTCCTGTCTGTGAAGGTAGGGGGTGATTCCACCCCCACACACACCGTTTTTCTTAATTAAAAGCTCTGCTGGCTGCTCGTAAATAATTTTTGAATGCTTCTGCCATGTTTTCCCTTCCAGCCTTACGTTGTCCCCCGTTACGTGTGGACAATAATGTTCAGGTGTTTGGGGACACGGAGGAGGCAACCTTTGGAAATGTGGCTCGATTCAGCTGCAAGGGGAGCAGAGAAATCCTGGAAGGGCCAAAGGAGGTGTACTGTGATGAAGCTGGAGTCTGGAGCGACGAGTCCCCGAAATGCACAGGTACAGCAGAAGACGGGGCAGGAAGGTGGACGACGCACACAGATGTGTATAAAAACTCTACAGTCACCAAGAATTACCCACTAAGCACCTGGGCCCACAGCAACACTGAAATGCACTGATGAAGCACTTAAAGTGAAACAATACAAAGAAAAAACATAATCATGCTCGTTTAAAGCTTGAAGATAAGTCCTGGCTGCTGTCATGCACAATACAGCAATGTTAGTTCATGAAGTTATGTTCGTTTTGCCTTTCCATTAACAAATGTTGTACTTTTCATTTTGTCAAACAGCTGTGAAGTGTAAAGTTCCTGAGATTGCAAATGGTCTTGTGAATGAACCTGCTCAAGAATACTATGAAGATGAAGTCCTGCATTTTGAATGTGATGATAGATATAAACGCGTTGAAGAACGACCATCGAGATGCATTAAAACAGGACAGAGAGCCGACTGGAGCCCCACACCTGGATGTGAACGTAGGTTTAAACCCATCAATGCACTTTATTTGTTATCTCTCCCTGTTTATTGATTAGTGAAAATGTGATGATTATTGCAACAGATTAACACATAATGTGTTTTTTTCTTCCCAATAACTGCAGGAATAAAATGTAAACTGGACCTGCCACCAATCTCTGGAACCAGTTACACACCTGAGTACACAAATGTGTTTCTACCTGGTGAAAGAGTTAAAGTGACGTGTGGAGAGAAGTTCAGTATCAGACAGGCTGAAACAGCAGACGTCTTATGTCTAGATGATGGACAGTGGACTATGCAGCCAGTATGTCAAGGTATGAACATCTGTGCGCTTCACCCAGACTGTGAGGTCACTGTATGAGAGCTTCACCGTGATGACGATTATCAGTCTTCATCATCAAATTATAACAAAGCTCTGTCTTCCTCCAGTGGTTACATGTGTCAGACGTGCCCCACACGTGGTACGGTGGTATCCAAATTGGGGAAGTTCAAGAATCGACGACACTGTAACTTATTATTGTGAGTCAGGCTTCAAGAAACCAGCTGGTGTCACCAAGGCCACATGCACCAGAGGAGGATGGTCACCAGAGAAACTGTGTGAAGGTACTGTCACATCATCGGATGAGTAAAGAGGGAAAGAGCTGATGTACGTACAGAACAGACTCAGTTTACAAATGAGCATCACTGCTGTTTTTCAGAAATCACATGTGCCCCAAAAATGATCAACAATGCAGAAATCACCAACTATAAACAGCTGTACAAAGATGGAGATCGAGCTGATTATGACTGCAAGGAGGGATTTAAAGGGCGATTCTCTATATACTGTACAGAAACCGGTTGGAGTGAACATGGACGATGTGATGGTAAAGACTGAAGGATAAGAGATCCAGCGTTTATGTAGTAGAAATAAAAACACAAACATTCAGACTCATAGTAGTTTGTCTGGTAGGAGATGAAATAGTGATGAAAATGGGGACATAGTAAATATAAATAGAAAAAAAATAGTAAGAAGAAGATGACGATGATGTGTCTCTTGGATCTCCTGAAAGTAAAACAGAACTTTTTCAGTATTAATGTCACCTTCAGAGTTATAATATGAAATATGAGCTGTGATCTTCGGTCATTAACAGAATTATATGTTGTTGTTTTTTCCAGCGATTACATGTAACAGACATATTGACCCAAATGCAGACAATCAAAACCTTAAACCAGTGTACAACTACAATGAGCAGGTTGAATATGTCTGTAAGAAAGACAGGAGGCGTTTCACTCTAACCTGTGGAGAAAACGGTTGGAGTAGAACTTCACCATGTCCAGGTAGGACTTGTGAGCAGACACCAGTCAGACTGGGAGAGCTCAGTCTAACTGGTACAAGCTTCTCTCCATGGTTCCCTTGAGCAAGGCTCTAAATCCAAACTGCTTCAGTGGAGCAGCTCAGGGCCAGGACTTTGGATCAACTACAACAAATCCTTGTTGTTACACAGAACAGAGAGGCTGAATCAAGAGAATGATGTGTTTTTTATTTTTATATTTTCCCAGCGGCGACCTGTGACAAACATATTGACCCAGATGCAACCATTCAAAACCCTAAACCAGTGTACAACTACAATGACAGGGTGGAATATGTCTGTAAGGAAGGCGGAGAGCGTTTCACTCTAACCTGCACAGAAAAGGGTTGGGATGGAAATTCAAGGTGTTCAGGTAAGAAATTCAATACATACTTTAATGCAATTTACTGTCAGTAACACACAATAACCTAGTCTGTGATCTGAGTAAAAACATTAGTGGATATCTGAGCTGACGCAATGGGACAGTAAATGTTGTGAAGGTTTGCAAGTATGTGTTACATTACTTCATAATGTATATATATCATGTAGCAGATCATCAAACCTCCGACTGAAAATCTGTGGAGGGACATTGGGAAGCACTAGAAACACACTATGCTGTAAAATAAACTTTACCAGCATCGATACGTTTCAGACTCAACACGTGAACACAAAAACGTAAGGACATAGTGTAAAGACTAGTGTGAGCGGGGAAGATATAAGCAATACATACTGTACGGCACCGGCGTGAGAATACTCTGGCTGCCTGTGAGCTGTCTGGACGTAACCTTTCTCTCTTCTTTCATAGCTGCAAAATGTCAAAAGGCTGAACTTGACAACGGGTTTGTTGTTGGTCCTTTCAACGACACGGTGTTCTACAGCTGCAACGAGAACTACAAGCCTATGAGGAGCGGATGGTGGGGTGAAGCCAAATGTAATGACAAGCGTGAGTGGGTTGGACTTCAGCGGTGCATCGGTAATTCATGTTTCATGTCTAACATGCAGTTGATAATATCTACTTTGGGAAACTGGCTGATAATCTGACAAGTCCTGGAGCTGCAGTGATATAACAGGGTGTAATTGTTGCTCTTCTTTTTGTAACCACTTCAGAGAAGACATCCTGTGCACCGCTTGTTATTCCTAATGCAAAGGTGACAAGTGAAAGCCAAAACCCCGTCGCAGATCATTATTCAAACAACACAAGTGTTCGGATCACTTGTGATGAAGGCTACACTTCTGAGATCGTTAAGGCAACTTGTAAAAACGGAAAATGGGACGTGGATCTCAAATCTCAGATCTGCAAACGTGAGTCAGTCATGGGGTCATTTTATCGGATTCAAATGTTTAGAAAAGAGATAAAGATTTAACCCAAAGTGGATGTTTTCAAATCTTACAGCAACTCAATTCTGCCAACCACCACGTAGAGTGGAAAACGCGGCCGTGCAAGGCCCGTATCAAAGGCAGTACCAGCCTGGCGCTACGATAACGTATGTGTGCCGTGAGGACTATACAAAGAGCGGAGAGGACACAATTCAATGCAACAATGGAGAATGGACAAAGAAGTTGAGGAGGAAGGACATGACATGTACACGTAAAGGTATGTGCATCCAACAGCAGATACTTCAGGATCATCTGCTGTTGCTGGTTGCTTCTATTGAACTGCGGGAAAAATATTTCATAGTTAATAGTGTGTTTAGTAATTTAGTAATAAAAAATGTTTATATTAACAACGTTTCAACAACAGAGGTTGCTGGAAAGAGAGTAATTCAACAGATAATATTAAAACCATATTTTTAGGACTGTGTACTTTATAGATTAATATTGTTCTTACTTCAGATGCCACACAGTGAAGAAGATGACGATGAAGGAGCGGAGGGATCCTACTTCCTGAAATTCAGTTACGGCTCAGTGAAAATGCCAAATAAAGATGAAAAATGTTTTTTCACTCTCTAGATACCATATAACACACAGCGACAAAAACTCTAAGGGTCATGTGTGAAGCAGTGTGATCTGATATTATGAGGCTTTGGCTTATTGAATAAAAGCAGTTACTGCAAAAGCTTTGTTTGGACTTTTCATTTTTTCATCATGTAAAACCTATTAAGACTAAACCAACCTGAGGTGTGGACTCATTTTCACATATCCTGTGGAATTATGACGAATCGTCTAACACACACACATCAGACCAAAACACAGACTCTGCTTTGATTTGTTCTGTGATCAGGATAAAAGTGTTGATGCATTGGTTCAGTTCACACTTAGTGTAGATCTAAATCAAAGTGACACTGAGCAAAGGAGGCCTGATGGGTTGCGTTTGCTCGTATGTGCCTCTCTGAGTGCGGATGCTTCATCTAGACCGAGGAGATCGGTGCACATTTGACACATATGTATGAATAGACATCATCAACACACGACATCTTTGAGCTTCTATAAATGAAGTTTCTTCTGAGATAAATGAGGGTGATGACACTTTTACTCACATCAAAATGCAATGTGACGCAGGGTTGGGGTTCTCAAATCTGAAACTGTGAAACAAGGTCCATTGTTTTACTCAGTTCTCTGGAGTCTGACAGTTTCTCGCAGGGCGTCTGTCCTGCAGTCGCTGCCAGGTGTCGGTGCCGTGACACTGCAGGGCCTCTTCATTTAGGTCAGTGTGCTCAATAGAAAACACGGCTGTGACATGTTTAAGCGGCCACAGTTGGACTTTTGCTTGTTTGATGTGTTTCAAAGTGTAAATCATTAAAGAGCAAATAAACATGGACCATGTATAAATAAACAAGCACTGATAAATGTCCTAAATTATTATTTTCCATTGGACTTTGTTCTAAAGAATCAACAGGACAAACTGAATAATCAAACAAACTGGTTAATCATCATCAGATCGTGGTTAACATATTAGAAACTGAGATTCAAATTTGATTTTCACATGAAAGGTAACAGCTTTAGCTTTATGTTCTTACTGACCAACCAAAGCAAGTCAAGGCAAATGGGCTTTATTGTAAAATCTTCCTTGCGTCGCTCACATGTCAAAGTTTTGTCCCGTTCCACGCTGTCTGCAGCCTGTTATGAGTTCGTATGATCCGATACCAAATGTTCCATCATGCAGAGCCTGTAAATCGATTGTTAATGCAAATAGATGCTCTTGCTGTGAAGGTTGCCGTCAAAGGTTGTGTCAACAGAGCGAGCCTTTGTGTTTTGACATCTGTCCTCTGCGTTCATACAGACTTGTGCAATCGCACTGGGCCGTCCCCGTTGTGACCCCCCGCGCCTCCTCGGCTCTGCACAGAAAACAGACCTGTCAGAAAACGTAGCTTCAGTTAGACGCGGATTTGTCCATGCGCAGCTGCCTGCAATGCGTTCGACTGTGACCCTACTGTTTCTCCTGCTCTGGGGGAATTTGGCCATTTCTTTATCACAACATGGTAGGATCAACTTTTTACAACAGCGAAGCAGCTGAATGTATTTGTGAGAGTGCAATACGCTGGTTTTAGCGCAATGGGATCAAGAGACATTTAAACATGTCATGTACAGTTAATAGTTTTGTTTCATTACATGTGTTGAATATGATACGTGTTGAATTGCTTCCTTTTATGTTTGTCAGTATGTTCAGCGCCCCCAGTTGTTCCTCATGCCTCCGTATCAGAGGACTCCAAAAAGCCTCAGTATCTACAAGGAGATGTGATCTATTACACCTGTGAAACTGGTTACACATCTGGTCCGTCCATTAAATACATATGCAGCACAGAGGGTTGGTTGGTGATCCGTAATGGAAAGTGCGCCTGTAAGTCATCTTTTGCCACAACCTGGGTGCAGACAAAGCCTGACACAAACTGATGACTGATGTGTGATGATCTGTATGTGTGTTGCTAGTAAAGCAGTGTCAGCTCCCTCAGGAAATTTCCAATGGCCGTTATGAACTAACCAGGGGTGACGAGTTTGTTTTTGGATCAGTTATCCAATACCACTGTGACGACGGGTAAGTCTATGTACCTTCACATTTCACTTTATCATAAGCAGCTGATGAGTAATGTACAAAGTAAGCAAATAGACCTCGAAGGTGAATGTCATGAGAAATGTTTTCTTCATGTTGGTACAGTACTTCAAGAGCATCAGTGTTAGAGGCTTTCACAGTCTGCGGTATTAATAGTTGTGTGATATCAGGATTAAAATCAACTTGGCACAGTTTGGGTTTTTTTACGTGTTGATTTCCAAACAAAAAGCTTCAGTGAAGTGTCCGTCGCAGGTATCAAATGATGAGTAAGGAGACAACCCGCACCTGCATGCTGAACGGCTGGTCCAACCGCGCCCCAGTGTGCGAACGTGAGTCTTTTTGTGTTTGTTAGCGCGTGCAGGACACTTCTTCTTCCCAAAGGTGTTGGATGTGCGCCTACATATCATATACACTGTCTTTTCTCAGCTTTGAGCTGTGAAGCACCAACGGTCGCAGATGGAGTTACAGTAAAAGGTTCCTTCGACAGTGAAGAACCCATACGTCCTGGCCAATTCCTTTCATTCAGCTGTGATGCTGAAGGGAAACGTCTGAATGGCAGTTCACAGTTAGTTTGTGGAAAAGATGGACAGTGGGATCATCCGTTCCCTGTTTGTGAAGGTAAATTCTGTAGGATAATTATTTGGCCCTGTTTACTTTTCTTGTAAAGCAGGTGAGAATATTCTGAAACGACTTTGTAAATACACAGTCTGAATTGTGATGTTTTTTCAGAAATTGCTTGTAAAGCGAAAGACGTGGAGCCTCCTCTCAGAGCAGTTGGTTTACCAGTGGTAAATAACACTGCGAACGTGGGACATACAGTAGAGTTTTACTGCGAAAAAGGTTATGCAGTTGTTGGAGCTGAAACAATTCAGTGCTTGCAAAGTGGGGAGTGGGACCATCCTTTTCCAACATGTTCTGGTATGTTTCAATGGAAAATCGATTTGATATTTGTTAATATAGTATTATGGCACATTTAAATAAAAAGGTTTATCTGAAGGCTTTTAAACACATTATTTGTCCTAATATCTGGGCTGCTGTTTATACTGTTACACCTCATGATTAAACTTATTCTGCTCCTCATGACAGAAAGCTGCGTAGTGAGAAATCTACCACAAAATGTAAAGATCACCTCACGAGGTGTGCAACAAGGTGACCAACTAAACCCAGGACAGAAGATAAGATTTGCTTGCACATCTAGTCAACAGCAAATCAAAGGTAGTGCGGAGCTTACGTGTTTGGGGCAAGGCCAGTGGAGCGCTGCCGTTCCAACATGTGCCGGTGAGTTTGTTGTCTTCTTTAATTTGGCGAAACTAATTAGTATGTTTCACGTACGTCCAGGAACAGAGCAGATTATATTTGTGTTGATGGTTGATCTGTAACTGCAAAATATTGTGTCATTGCAGTTTAGAGTCAAAGAGATGTTATTTCACGTGATGATGTCATATGATGAACTTAACTGCTCTGTTCTCTGTTTACATTATTTCAGCTCCCCCAGGTCCTCTGCGTTGTCCACGGCCACCGAATCTGGCAGATGGAGACATCGATGGCACTGTTAAATTCTCATATTCTCATAATGAGAGGGTTACATATATTTGTCAGGCATTCTACATTATGGAGAATGATCAGAATACCAAAACCTGCACCAATGGTCAGTGGGTTGGATCCGTGAGATGCCTCCGTAAGTTACATGTTTCCTTTCTATAGACTTCAGGCATAAATGTTTCTGTAGCATCTACGTACTGGGATAGATAGAGAACCTAAAACCTTCTGTAGAAAAACTCCTGCCTCTAACAAAACACTGTCTGGTTTGTCCTTCAGGACCCTGCACCGTGAACAGAGAAGACATGAACACACACAACATTCAGTTTCAATATAAAAGGGATGATAAGCTGTATTCAACCCACAAAGATTTCATCTCATTCGTGTGTGTTGAAGGCAGACATCATGATGGCAGGGTGGCCCTGCGTCAGCAGTGTATTGATGGTGTGATGCCCCTCCCCACCTGCACTTAAAGGTTTTCATGACCCGTATGTACTAAACAACAAATGCAAAGAGTTGTTTTCTCAACCAGCGTGTTTGCTTCAGTGCTGTGACACCATATAAATAAAACATACACAAAACTTTCAGTCTATATTAACCCTTATTATTATGATCTACTCTTGTTTTTATTCACTTGTCACATAACAACTGACCTTAGACGTGGAGGGGGTGAGAAGGTTTATTACATTTGAACGTGTCTGAGGTGTGTATATTAAACATGTACAGGATAACACGTAAAACCACAATGTTTAAAATTTAAATTATACATAAATACTCTGAGATCTTTGAGCAAGGCTTGTGATAAAATGAAGTCAGCTCTGTATGCAAAGACTTCAATGACTAAAATCCATTTGCATGTTATGTGCAAGGTCAGTGCAGTAGTCATTTCAGAGCTGTGTTTTAATTGGTATTACCATTACAGTTTTGATATTTTCATTGTTGCAATAGCTTAAAGCGGACCGGGGATGGAGACCAGCCTCACGTGACAAGATATTTATTAAAATAAGGTCACACAGGTTGGAAAACAGTATAATAAAACAAAACCACGGCATAGCAGGGGCAGCTGAACTGAACTGACACAAATGTACTATAAAACAGATCTATGACGGAAATGAACCTCTTAACACGAGAACGAAGAATCAGCTCACGACAGGCTTCAGACGGGACACATGGATCACCAAGTGTTTTTACAGAACATAAACATGAATATTTATACTAAGAAAAAATCTTCTTTGAGAGTCTGTGAGATCAGTGCAACCACATGGTTGGACCAGAAAAACATAAAGCAGTGGTCTAAATCAGTGTTTTTCAACCTTTGTCGAGCCAAGGTACATTTTTTCAATCAAAAAAAATCACGAGACACACCATCAACTGAAAATGTTAAAAAAATGAAACTCTGTGGCCTATAGTAACAATATACAGACATTCCTATCAAAGTGTCTTGAACAGGAATCAAATAAACACAAAGAAAAAAGTTTTTTATGATCTTTTTATGATCACATTTCTACCTATTCGGTGTGACACCTGGGCCTGGTTGGATGATATCCTGGCAGGAACTGAAGAAACACACACACAAAGCTCTTCCTCAACAGATCTAGTCTCTCTCTGTTTTTAGTTTCTATAGCAGTCAGGCTTGAGAAGCTCAGCTCACACAGATATGTCGTGGAAAATGGGGGCAATGGCAAAATAGCTTTGTTTGCCAGAATGGGGAACTGTCTAAAGTTAGATCAGCGAACTTTAGCTTTAAACCACGACTTTGTCTCAGTTCAGTCAGTTCCTCCTGCTCCTGCAGAGTCGTGTCCAAAGTTTACCACTCGCACGACAACGTCCATCACAGGAACTTGGTTCGGCTGAACATGGCTGCAACGCCGTCAGTGCACACACTCGTGCAGTTTTCCCACTTAAGTCCTGCTTTTTCGAGATATTCTGATGTGACACGAAAAGATCCCTCTCCCGTTACTTTTTCTGGCAATGCCCCGCAAAACAGGAAGCTTTCTCTGATTGCATCTCCACCCACAAAACGCACATAGGCCAAAAGTTGAGCACGTCCACTAATATCAGTAGACGTGCAAAGCAAATTTCATACTGATATGGATCTTTTCCAAAACCACACGTTCAATCTCTGCAGACATGTCATCAATACGTCTGGAAACTGTGTTACCTGAGAGAGGGACTATTTCTTTAACCGCTTCAGGGCCGATCATCTCATTTACAAAGGCTTTGCAGGCTGGAAGTATTAATGACTCTGCCACAGTGTGGTTTTGATTTAGCTACGAGTCCAGCAATGTAGCAGCCGCCTTCAAGTCTCTCTCATTTACCTTTGTGGTTCTTTCTCCATGTTTTCACGCAGGCAAACAAAACATTCACCGTAGTCTTGCGAACCACAAGGCCACTGCCACCTGTCGCATTCATGCATCACTAATCCTCTTGTCTCAAAGTACAAGGCAATTAGCTACATGAGTATTACACGATTCCTCAGCCAGTCACTCGACAGCACAGACACTGGACAAAGGCAAATTAGGTGAAATTGAACTATTAACTATTAAGACCGACGGAAGGAATAAGGGTGACTAAAGGGGGACGTTACTTAAGAAGGTCTCACACTCACCTACGTCATTCTAATTCATGTCTAGCATGGTGTAGTGGTTAACTCACATGCTTGCAATGTTGACGATTCGAGACGCGACAGCTGCCTGTTTTGCATTTTAAGTTATGAACTCTCATAATTATATTTATTTCACAACAAACATATGAACGTGCGTTTGAAAGACACAATCCTCAACACTGCTGCGTTGTCTACATTGTCTTCCGCTCTTCCTGCGTGTGACCTGAGTGACTGAACAGAGACTAGCATCCAGAATTTTTTATTTATTTTGCCCGTAGCAGAAATTAAAATACTTAGTTGACGACGCAAACATACTGCAGTGAAAACGGATGATCTGCTTCCACTGTAGGTGTGTGCGAGTGAAGGCTGGAGTCTGCTACAGTACGTCAGTTAATATCACTTTAACAGCACGTCTTTCCTCCAACAGGTCTATATGGATAAAGTTACAGACACCAGTCAAATTAAACAACATTTGCATGCTACTAAGTCTAAAGCATCTCTTTGGCCTTGAGTTTTGTTTTCTCTGTTGCAATCCTCTGTGGATTTAAATGATGAAACACATCAAATGTTGCTTCACTCATACTTGTTTGTTCTTCAGTGACAGGAATCGCTGTTTGTTATCGGTTCAGCATCAGGCCGTGAGCCCCCGCCTGCAGACAGAGACCAGAACGTTTTTTATGATCTTTACCAGAAAAAAAAAAAGACCCCATATGCAAAGTGCAAGCAGATGATATTCGCATTGGAAACTCAACACATCAAGCTTCAGCAGTGTATTGATGGTGCGATGAACCTCCCCACCTGCATGTAGAGGGTTTTACTCAACTGTATGTGCTAAGTGAGAGATTTCTCAACCAGCATTGATCCAGTGTTTGCTTCAGTGCCTTGACGCCACATTAATAAAACACACTTTCAGTTGTTGATCTGCCTCAACATGTGCAACTGGAAATATTTCTTATTCTGATTCATGTGTTTCTCTCATAAAAACAGCAGCTTTTGTAATGGAAACCTAACCACCACCATAACTAGTTTACGTTTAATAGTACCACGAACTTCTGAAATGTTTGCGCATGTCCCTCTGTTGCAATCACTCTGTGCAGCTGCCACATTGACCATAAATGCGTCCTGAAGACTTTACCCAGACCCAGACAGACTGGAATTCATCTCTGAAAACATCACAGGTCAAACAAACATGCGCTTTCCCTTTGTGCTTCTGTTTCTCCTGTGGGGGAATGTGGACGTTTCTTTGTCACAGAATGGTAAGAAGGAGATTTAAAGAGCTTACTTTTTAATTCTTGGACTTCGAGGATGTGCTGTAGATATGAGGGTTTGTTAAATGGATGGACGTACGTTGAGGCAATAATTATAACGCTAACCTTTGATGTTGTGGATAAACTAACTTTGTACCTATATTCTGAGTTTCTGTTTAACCTTCGTCTCTCAGCGTGCTCAAAGCTCCCAGATGTTCCTCACGCCCAAGTGTCTGACATCACTAAGAAAGCCGAGTACCTCGAAGGACATGTGATACACTTTACTTGTGAATCAGGCTACGTGTCAGAGCAAACCCCCAGATACGTGTGCACCAGTGGAGGCTGGGTGGAGGTCCGTCAAGGAGCGTGTTACTGTGAGTCCATTGGTTTTATGTTCTGGTCTTTCACTAATAATCCGGTGATTAAATTTGTGTTTGTGCTTTCTTGTTTCTGTGTTGTTGTGTTGTTGTTGTTAGCGTGCTCGGTGCTGCCACAGGTTCCCGACGCCTTTGTTTCCAAAGAGACCAATAAACCTGAGTACCACCTAGGAGACGTGATCCACTTCACTTGTACAAGTGGTTATATATCAAGACTGACCAACACATACGTATGTGCAAACAAGGGCTGGCTGGCTGTCAGTCAGGGAACATGCTACAGTGAGTCTGGTGTGGCCCTGTTTGTGGGACTAGACGACGCAATCTGTGGTTAAATATTGACCTGACTGTGTTTTTAGGTCCAGCCTCACGCTGTGAACCTCCACCTGAAGTTGGAGGCCGCAGGGTAACGGGTTTACCAGGAAACAATGAGCTGATGTATCCAGAGCACATCCTCACATTCAGCTGTGATGGTGGGAAACACCTGACAGGCAGCTCAGTGCTGATATGTGGTAAAGACGGACAGTGGAGCAGTCCGTTCCCCTCATGTGAAGGTAAAGAGTGTGACAGTTCTGAAGAGTTGAGTTCACTTGAGTAGATTTTATGACTTTCCTGCAGGTACATTACATGCTTTATGTGCGTGTGAGGTTTTTTGCTAAGGCCCTTAGTTGTTAATTTAATAAAAAATTGGAATGAAAGCACAGAATGTCCATAAAAGTGATTGATTAAAAGTGAATACTGTGATTGCTGTGCAGAAGTTACTCGTAAGTCCAGGATTAGGACATAAAACAATAAGGGACAAAACCACAAAAGATCAAAAGGATTTTCTGTAGATGACTATTGAATTAAGTTTATACTTAGTTTATACTATAGTTGTTGTGTCATTGCAGTTTAGAGTCAAAGAGATGTTACTTCACGTGATGATGTCATATGATGAACTTAACTGCTCTGTTCTCTGTTTACATTATTTCAGCTCCCCCAGGTCCTCTGCGTTGTCCACGACCACCAAATCTGGCAGATGGAGACATCGATGGCACTGTTAAATCCTCATATTCTCATAATGAGAGGGTTAGATATATTTGTCAGGCATTCTACATTATGGAGAATGATCAGAATACCAAAACCTGCACCAATGGTCAGTGGGTTGGATCCGTGAGATGCCTCCGTAAGTCACATGTTTCCTTTCTATAGACTTCAGGCATAAATGTTTATGTAGCATCTACGTACTGGGATAGATAGAGAACCTAAAACCTTCTGTAGAAAAACTCCTGCCTTTAACAAAACACTGTCTGGTTTGTCCTTCAGGACCCTGCATCGTGAACAGAGAAGACCTGAACAGACACAACATTCAGTTTCAATATAAAAGGGATGATAAGCTGTATTCAACCCACAAAGATTTCATCACATTCGTGTGTGTTGATGGCAGACGTCATGACGGCAGGGTGGCCCTGCGTCAGCAGTGTATTGATGGTGTGGTGAACCTCCCCACCTGCACTTAAAGGTTTTCATGACCCGTATGTACTAAACAACAAATGCAAAGAGTTAAGAAATGTTTCCTCAACCGTTGTAATTGCTTTCATATTAATAAAACATCCACACAGTAGTAGTATATCATTCGTATATGTGTATACAGTCAGTGGCCACTTCATTAGGTTCATTACACAAGAGGATGTCCCAGCAAGGAGGAACAACACATTAGGACCAGTATCGGCCGTGTATCTCCACTTAAAAGACAAAGGCCACTCATTTGAAGACAACAACGTTCCCATTCTGGACAGAGAAGACAAGTGGTTTGAACGAGGCGTCAGAGAAGCTTTATGAGACAAACTGGGTGGCGAAAGGTGGTGGATCCAAACGCAGACTCGGATTAAGACGTGACTTTAACTTAAATGGCTTTATTAAAGCAAAGATACTCATGACTTGACTTCCACATAACTTGACACGACACGACACAACAGGACTTCACATAACTTGACAAAAGACTCCATGACTGACTAAACAAAAGACTTACATAAAAGAACCTCCACCACACAGAACATCACATCCATACAGGACGGGCGACGGACCGACAACTGACGAAGACAAGACAGGAACTTAAATCCAAGGTGAACCAGAAACAAAACACAGGTGTATAGAATAACTCAGTAACTCAGGACACACGACAGAAAACCAGACAGGACCACAGCGCCCTCCAGGGGATGGAGGGCTGACTGTAACACTTTACATGTACAGGTAAACAGCCCCTCTCTCAACAGGGGGGGAGGCTTAAGACACAACTTGTCTCCCATCTACCTGCTGCCCTTTCAACTACGCCCAGGAAGATCAAGACCACTTCACACGTCCACCACAAAGGAGACACTTAACGACCCTGTAATGGTTGGAGGAGGAGTCACGGTAGTTGAGGTTTCACACCTACTCACTGCCCTCACACCCCCTCTGTTTGCATAACAAACCCATTCTTCACAGGTGTTAAGTGAAACCAAACTGGAGGATAAATTAGTGGTCTTCACCAACATCCCACAGACACATGGATAGACATTCACAGACCTTCAGACATTTATTAGGTGTAGTTCAATTCAACCCAGAACATAATAATAAAAGTTTGTCTTTTAGAAAAGCATAACAGCTGAACAGGACACAGAAATCACCTGCAAAAACACGCTTAGTGGATGTGGACGGGCCTTGAAGTCAGACTGAGACAGCAGACGATTTCATCAGCTTCAGCAAGATTCTAATTATTCCGTCACGCTGTTTAGTACGTAATTGGATAACTTGATAACATTTTTTAATAGTTACACGGCGTAATCACGGCGTTGCCGCTCGGTCCTTTCTCTCCTGTTCTGTGTACGCGGGGGAGACACGCTCAGGTTCAAGCCATAGCAATGACCTTCAGCTCACTTGTTCCAAAGGAAAACTTGCTGCTACAGGTGGGTCCTGTGGGTGCTTTGACAGCGCGGCGGTGACCCGGGCCTCAAAGTGTTTGTCGACTGTGATGGACATGAGCTGCTTGCACTAAAATTCATGATTTATCACATTAAAACAGGTGGGAAAGCAGTGAAGTGCTGGAACCGTGGCTGTTGTTTCCTTTATGGTCCACTAGAGTAAATATCAGCCTCTGGAAATGAGCCTCTGTTGTTGCTGCCACCATGTGTGTCCGTTATATCAGAAGATCATGTGGTCGAATCTTCACTCTGAGACGGGTTCGTGTCTTTGTTGTCATATGCCGTGGATGAATCTTTGCAGCGTGGTAAGACCATCTGTCCTGTTCGTCTGTAGCTGACTTTCCAAACCATTTGTTGTGCAATATATTCATTAATCGATAGGCTGCATGTTTACACTCAAAGTGCAGAGTCGGTTTGTCAGTGGAGAGAAATGCTTTTTACTCTAATGGCTGTTCCTCAAACAGACACATTAATACAGAGAAGAACAAAAACGTATGCGTGACTTAACAGTTTAGACGTAGAAGTGAAAAACCCTGACATCAAGACTGAACAGCTGCATTTGTTAATTTAACCTTCATGTCATAAAGCTCGTTTGAAAACATCAAACACGTTGTGGTGTGAAAGCTTTGTTGAACTTCCTGAAACGAATACACAACTTTTACATTACATGCGACAGATGTATTGGCCCAGATGCAGAAATAGAACGAAACTGAAGAGGAGCACAGGCACGATGAGCAGGTCGATCTTCCATCCTGTCGCCTGTCCTGATTCAAAGCAGCAGGATTAAAGAACATCACAAAGCACCGTACATGTACAGACCAACTATTTGTGTTGAAACTGTGCATTTCTGTTCTTGTAATAAAAAAGTATTTGAAACAACTTAATGTTTATGTTTTATTAATGACACGAACACATAACTAATTTAAGCATGATTTACATGTTTGTTCAGTTCTCAGGTCTGTTACAGCTTTTAGCTTTTCAGTTGGGTCATTTATCTGTGGGGGGGGGGGGGGGGGGGGGGGGGGGGGGGGGGTTAAAAGTGAAGGACACAGCTTTGATTAAATAGACTTTGTAGCTCAGAGCTCAGTAGCTCAGCTCCAGCTGCTGTGGTTGGACGTCTTTTTCTACATCCTCCAGTTCCTGGAACGTCACAATGAGGCTTTTTAATGTTTGTCTTTTTATCCTGTGGCTGAATGTGGATGAATCTTTGCAACAGAATGGTAAGACTCTAATTCAACAAGTCCAGCTTCTCGTTCTTCTTGTTTATTCACCTTTATGCATTTTTGTTTACACATATTCATGTTGTCAAACAGCTGTGAAGTGTAAAGTTCCTGTGATTGCAAATGGTTTTGTGATAATATGTTTTTTTTCTTCCCAATAACTGCAGGAATAAAATGTAAACTGGATCTGCCACCAATCTCTGGAACCAGTTATACACCTGAGTACACAAATGTGTTTCTACCTGGTGAAAGAGTTAAAGTGACGTGTGGAGAGAAGTTCAGTATCAGACAGGCTGAAACAGCAGACGTCTTATGTCGAGATGATGGACAGTGGACTATGCAGCCAGTATGTCAAGGTATGAACATCTGTGCGCTTCACCCAGACTGTGAGGTCACTGTATGAGAGCTTCACCATGATGACGATTATCAGTCTTCATCATGAGATTATAACAAAGCTCTGTCTTCCTCCAGTGGTTACATGTATCAAACGTGCCCCACACGTGGAACGGTGGTCTCAGTTTTGGAGAAGTTCAAGATTGTACGACACTGTAACTTATTATTGTGAGTCAGGCTTCAAGAAACCAGCTGGTGTCACCAAGGCCACATGCACCAGAGAAGGATGGTCACCAGAGCCACTGTGTGAAGGTACTGTCACATCATCGGATGAGTAAAGAGGGAAAGAGCTGATGTACGTACAGAACAGACTCAGTTTACAAATGAGCATCACTGATGTTTTCACTCTAACCTGTGGAGAAAACGGTTGGGATGGAAATTCAAGGTGTTCAGGTAAGAAATTCAATACATACTTTAATGCAATTTACTGTCAGTAACACACAATAACTTAAAATATAAACATACCTAAACATTAAGAGCAGAGCAAGTTAGACACTGAGTGACCAGACAGACTTCAAGGGGGGTCAATAGGTTCACCTGTAGCGTTGAGACGTTACACATTCCCTGTCAGGGAATGCAGAGAATTTGAATCATATTGTGGCATGAGTACAAATTCATTTAAGATCCATGCAAAATAAAAACAAACTAAAAATCAAAAGGCAATTTGCATAAATAGAGGAAAAATAAAAAACTAACAAACCATGTTCATGAAAATGATCATGATCATTTCTGCTAAATTAATTATAGCACAATTCAATGGATTCTTTTCTGGGAATCATAAATGTCAACCTGCATTAAAATCTATTCCCTACATAATATACATGTAAAGTTATTTACATATGAAAGATTGATGGAGCAACAGTCAACCTTCCTTTCTTGATTTCTTCTGGTGCTGTTATAATTTCTTTTATTACAGCTGCAATAACTTGTGTTTATTTTTTCATAGGTCCAAAATGTCCTAAAGCTGAAGTTGCCAATGGCTTTGTAGTTGGTCCTTATGACGACAAACTGTTCTACACCTGCAATGAGGGCTACAAGCTTCTGAGCGGATGGTGGGGTGAAGCCACGTGTTCTGGAAACATGTGGGTGGGACTTGAGCAGTGCATCGGTGACTCCTTCTTCCTGTCTAATGTCCAGTTATAACCGTTATGTTGGTTTGTCATCAGTATGATTATGAATAATAGCATCAAAATGTTCTTATGACAAAAAAAAAAAACCCCACTGGGTCCATTTCAGCGAAGGCAGACTGTTCCCTTCCTGTTATTCCTAATGGAAAAGCAACGCCTCAAAAGACTCATTATAAGGAGAACGAACGCATCCAGATCACTTGTGATAGAGCACATGTTGTTGAGAACAACGAGGCGACTTGTACCCGCGGAGCATGGAACAAGAACCTCAAAGAAAGCTGTAGACGTGAGTCCTCTCTAGTCTGACTCTATTTCATGTAGATGATTGTTCATCAGAGGCGGTAACGCAGACCTGTACGTTGTCTTTTCTTACAGGAGCTGACAGACGCTGCACGGCCCCCCATAAGGTTGAAAATGCTTTTCCTTCTACTCCATATCAAAGGGAATACTTGTCTGGCTCTGAAGTAACTTATCGGTGCCATGACGGCTTTAAAGTGAACGGAGATGGAACGATTAGATGCCAGGATGGCGTATGGGAGAAGAAGACCATAAACTGTTCACGTACGTACACACAGAAGCCTTTGAATCACAAATGACTTCAGACAAAGCTAGAAAGAGGGATCCAGTCTGAAGACTTCGACTTCATGTGGTTGTGAACGATAGCATGCAAGTACGAATCATGCATATTACACACAGGTCATGGTTATGCACATTATGACGCATGAGTCCCAGTACTAGTAGTTCTGATCGTAGTACGTCTCAGGAGAAAGTGCAGCAGCAAAGATGAATTTGCTGCTTCCATCCTGTTGGAAGAGACTTGTCACCAAACACTTCCTGTTCCTGTTCGTATGTAACGTTAGAGGCCGCAGGCTGTGGGACCCCACCGATCCTACCAGACGGAGACGTCAGACACACCGTGAGAAGCGAATACAACCACAGCGAGCAGGTTGAATACATGTGCCAGCCATACTACACCATGGAGGGAGACCCGTACAGAACCTGTGAGGATGGAGAATGGACCAGACACATGAGATGCCTCAGTAAGTCGCACCTCACCTCATTGTCAGCCATGATTATTAAAACATTTGTCCTGTTTTTTACTGTTGTAAACATGAAGCAGTCCATCGTTGTGATCAAGACGTCTCTCCTCCTGTAGAACCCTGCGTCATGAATGACGACGACATCCGACGACATAACATCACTGTAAAATTTCGCTACAAGAAGTTTTTAATTCACGATGACGTCATTGAGTTTGGGTGTTCCACAGGAAAACCTGCTGGGTCATTGGCAATGCGTCAGAGGTGTAACAGTGGGCAGCTTCCCCTGCCAAGCTGCTCTTAGGAGCTTTCGTTACACCGAAGAGTTCAACTAGTCATCACGCCAGCGTTGAAACAAGTGAAAGGTTAATAAAGCAAATGTGATCTGAGTTTGTGTGGCTCTGCTCTACCTCCCTGGGTCCACAAACACACCGTCTACAAGGGGCCAGGAATCAACCACAGAGGCCTGTTTTGCATTAATAGCAAATGTAAAAAAAAATGTAAACAGCTAAAATGTATATAAAAACAATAAGAACCTACACTTTGCTTAGGTTCATGGTCAGCTTTGTTATTGTTTCACAACATGAACGTAACGCACGGTGGAGAGAAACGTTCTCTGTAGATGAGTTATGCTTTAGCTGCATCTGCTATTCTTCGTGGGCAAACAACACAAAGAAGCTTAAATTTACGTGATGCTCATAAACTGAGAGGATTCTTCGAAGTTCTCACCTGTTAAATCATCTGAAGCTCTGAAAGACATCAGACATAATGGAAATGCAGCTTTCATTGTAGTTAATACACTGTAGGCATAACCCAAAACCATTCAGCATCTGTTTCATTGTTTGTTATATTGCTTATTGTAAGAATAATTGTATAATTATTGCATTTCCAAATGCTTAGTAACAGATATTTTTATTTCTAACAAACATTTTAGATTTTAGAGGGATTTCAGTCAGCTCTAATGCTGTTCTGTAGGAAAGTCTTTTAAATTACAAAAAGTATGAACAATTGAGGCAAATATCATAAAATAGCAACGTTTAAACTGTTATTGTTAAGGTGAAGAGTGGAAAATGCACAAACCAAATGTTTGATACTATAAGATGATCAATAAATCGAGCTCGGTGTAGAAATGCAGAAGTTTGTTTAACGTTTGACGTAGAGGCAAATGTCTTGTGTGTGGTCTCATATATTTGGTCTCCACAGACGCAGAAAACATATTGACACGTGAAATATGTTTTATTAAAAACAAATCAGCATTTTTAACACGAAGACAACGCTTGAGAACTTTCACCACTTTCCTACTACTGAAAGCTCCTAAGAGCAGCTGGGCGTGAAGATCTCCCCACTGCTGCACCTCTGGCTCATCGCCACCGCTCCATCAGGTTTTCCTCTGACGCAGCGGAACGCCACGATTTCATCGTGAATGAAGAACCTTTTGTCGCTGGTTTGTAAAGTAATGTTATGCTCCTTAAAATTGTCCTCATTTATAATACAGGGCTCTGCAACAGAAGGAAAACAAGATATTTTTAACAACCAGAAATATGAGCATTGAAAAATTAATAAGAAGAAACGTTAAAACACAGATGTCAGATGAAGTATAGACAATAATTAATCATCTGCATTAAAACAGTGAAACAAACAATTAAGCCAAAAGTCTCTGTTTTTAGAGGTTATTATTTATTTGAATTGTAAAAATAATGTAACGTACCTTCTGGAGCATTTTTTAACCAAAACATATGCTTAAAACACTTTATCTTTAAGCGGAGGTGAAGCCTTACTGAGGCATCTCATGTGTCCGGTCCACGCTCCATCTACACAGGTTCTGTACGGTTCTCCCTCCACGGTGTAGAACGGCTGACACATGTATTCAACCCGCTCACAGTGTTTGTATTGGCTTTTCGTGGTGTGTTTGACATCTCCATCAGGCAGGTGTGGTGGGTTCTCACAGTCTGTGGGCTCTGAACAGAAATATAGAAACAAGTATCACTGAACTACAAACAGGAGCATTTACAGCTTCTGGAACAACAGTACACACTTGTTATTTACTCTGGAGACGTTTGGAGTCATGATCAACATTCAGTTCATTGGAAGGTTAATTTAAGTGTAAATTATTTACACAAATGCCTTTTACTGTTCTGTTGAAAAGACAGAACACGTTTTCTGTGACATTTGCTTTAATTCCTGATTTATTTGAACAGTTTCATGTAATAAATGTCTTACTTGAACCGTTTCGATACCCAATCCAACCATCTTCTCCACAGGTTAGAGAGTAACGCCCGCTGCCTGTCTTGCAGACATAGTCAACCTGCTCGTTGTAGTCGTACACAGCTTTGGAGTTTTGAACGTCTGCGTCTGGGTCAGTGTGTGTCACACATGTTGGTGCTGGAAAAAACAAAAATGTGTCTCTCCTTAATTAGCCTCTACTAAAGGTTTTATTTTAGAACATGTGACTTTAAACACGCCATCATCGTTTGGTTTATGATCCCCATTTACAAATAAAGCTCGTTTGTGAGCTATCAGTAATTATGATGCTTTTAGAATCCAGACCATCGTCTGACTCACTTCACACAGTTCACAGGCTCTATTAAAGGCCTCTTTCTGTTTTTCCATATTATCAGAGATACAGATGAAGCCACGCCCAGTTTCCTAATTAAAGACAGGATAAATACGCGGAAGGAAGCGCTGTCTTTCATTTCCCTGTTCCGGCCATTTTGGCTTTTTAGTTACCTGTTGCAGCTGTGGGAGGAAGCTGAGTCCAGATCGCCAGGTATGT
This sequence comes from Macropodus opercularis, assembly GCA_030770545.1. Taxonomy (NCBI): domain Eukaryota; kingdom Metazoa; phylum Chordata; class Actinopteri; order Anabantiformes; family Osphronemidae; genus Macropodus; species Macropodus opercularis. Next base: position 9,688,149 of record CM061092.1, read on the forward strand.
GTTCGCTTTAGTGGTGCTGTTTCAGATCTACTGTTTGTTGCTCTGCATTTAGTTAGGACAGATCGGGTTAATCTCCGTCAGCGCGGACCGATGGGCAGCAGCCATGGGTGACGATAATATTCACTTGGTGTGTGTTCAGCTCGCAGGTAGCGATGCTGGTTGGCGAGGGTGTGTACGTGAAGCAGCCCTGAGGGACTGGGGAGCAGCCAGGTGGCCTTGGTTTACGCAGTATTAACTTTATGTGGCTTTGTAGTGTGTTAAATTATGTTTAATTGCATTACAGAGCCACTGCAGCTTTGTCTTTCTTTTTGCTTTGCTACTGTTTGGTCTTGGATTTTTGTCAGTAGCTTTGTTGTTTGGTTGGGCTCAGCTGATGCATGTTTTCTACTCTGTGTGTTAACATGCAGGCCAGCTTTCAGACGGACTAACGTTTCCTTGCTTAGGAAGTAGCTGTTGAATGTTGTACTACTACTACTATTAAAGAAATTGTTTATAAACCTTATTTTTATGCGTCACTCACGTTCGTGGTGTATTTTGTTATGTCTTTGCTGGGGATCCATTAACCAATTTAAAAATCCAGAATTATAAGATCTTTGGGTGAGAGTCCCAAGGTGGCGTAGATAAATAAAATTATAGATCAAAGCTTTTTCCTTATGCCACTGTGATCATCTATAGAGAGAGAAGACTTAACCTGTGTCCTCACTCTCTCTCAAGCGCATCTGCCTGGCGACACGTGGCAACACTGGATCTGTTATCCTTCAGTTCTTACCATCACATCGTCCATGTTCACTCCAACCGGTTTCTGTACAGTATAGAGAGATTCGCCCTTTAAATCCCTCCTTGCAGTCATAATAAGCTCGTTCTCCATATTTGTACAGCTGTTTATAGTTGATGATTTCTGCATTGTTGATCATTTTTGGGGCACATGTGATTTCTGAAAAACATCAGTGATGCTCATTTGTAAACTGAGTCTGTTCTGTACGTACATCAGCTCTTTCCCTCTTTACTCATCCGATGATGTGACAGTACCTTCACACAGTGGCTCTGGTGACCATCCTCCTCTGGTGCATGTGGCCTTGGTGACACCAGCTGGTTTCTTGAAGCCTGACTCACAATAATAAGTTACAGTGTCGTGGATTCTTGAACTTATCCAATACTGAGACCACCGTTCCGCGTGTGGGGCACGTTTGATACATGTAACCACTGGAGGAAGACAGAGCTTTGTTATAATCTCATGATGAAGACTGATAATCGTCATCATGGTGAAGCTCTCATACAGTGACCTCACAGTCTGGGTGAAGCGCACAGATGTTCATACCTTGACATACTGGCTGCATAGTCCACTGTCCATTATCTAGACATAAGACGTCTGCTGTTTCAGCCTGTCTGATACTGAACTTCTCTCCACACGTCACTTTAACTCTTTCACCAGGTAGAAACACATTTGTGTACTCAGGTGTATAACTGGTTCCAGAGATTGGTGGCAGATCCAGTTTACATTTTATTCCTGCAGTTATTGGGAAGAAAAAAAACACATTATGTGTTAATCTGTTGCAATAATCATCACATTTTCACTAATCAATAAACAGGGAGAGATAACAAAAAAAGTGCATTGATGGGTTTAAACCTACGTTCACATCCAGGTGTGGGGCTCCAGTCGGCTCTCTGTCCTGTTTTAATGCATCTCGATGGTCGTTCTTCAACGCGTTTATATCTAATATTACATTCAAAATGCAGGACTTCATCTTCATAGTATTCTTGAGCAGGTTCAATCGCAAAACCATTTGCAATCTCAGGAACTTTACACTTCGCAGCTGTTTGACAAAATGAATATGTGTGAAACAAAAATGCATAAAGGTGAATAAACAAGAAGAACGAGAAGCTGGACTTGTTGAATTAGAGTCTTACCATCCTGTTGCAAAGATTCATCCACATTCAGCCACAGGATAAAAAGACAAACATTAAAAAGCCTCATTGTGACGATCCAGGAACTGGAGGAGATAGGAAAAGACGTCCAACCACAGCAGCTGGAGCTGAGCTACTGAGCTCTGAGCTACAAAGTCTATTTAATCAAAGCTGTGTCCTTCACTTTTAACACCCACAGAGCAGTTAAATGACCTATTAGATTATTGGTCGGTCAGTCCAAAATAAAATGAGCAGTTTGTTTGACATGTATCACAACAGATTTAAATTTTTATACAGTTTGTCAAACATATTGTAAAATGATGCCTTAATTAACAGTGTTGTGTCTCAGTTATGTCTGCAAGAACACAACTGCCCTTCACTACTACTTACACAACTTGATGTTGTGTAGTGAAGGGTCCACTAGATGTAAACATAAAAGCAGTAACAGACGTAATGATTAAACCATGTTCAACATCAGAACTGAACAAGCATGTAAATCATTAAAAAAGGGCAAATCACTAGACCTGCTGGGCAACTGAACAGCCAAGTAACATTTGCTGACACCAAGAGGCCGAATTAGTTATTGTTAATGTGAATCCATGTCGGGAACGACTGTAGTCTGTCTACAGATGTCAGATATCTACAAGATAAAGCGAAAACCATTCCTTTAAAGGGTGTATGCTACTGGATTAAGACGCAGCCTTCACAAAATTATTTCACGTTCACCTTAAGAAACCGGGGCCTCGCTGTTCGTGAACTGGTATCACACAAACAAAGCAAGTGGAATCTGTGCATAGCACACTGAGGTCAGCTGCACGGACAGACCAGAGAATCAGTGGAAAGGTGTGCAGGGGGCCAGATCTGGATTTAATAGGACATTATCAAAGCTTGCAGCAACCAAACTTGAGGTCAAGGTCATTCACAAAAGGCCATGTGTATCCTAGATTGAGTAGGTTTGATGACCCTGCTCTTTTGGCAGGCAAAGCACTGGCGTACTGGAAGTGATGCAGCCTTATCGTTCCCGTCCCGGAACGCAAGGTAAACACAAAACAACACTTTGTTTAAGCAACAAACCCATTTTAATATTTACACAGGAATGCATTATTAAAAACATCCAAATATTTTCTGAAGAAAAAGCACAAGATGAAGAATCAAATTGTAAAAGCTCAACTATTTACAACGCGATGGACAGCGTGTCAGCCACCATTTGAATGGCTCCGAGTGGGTCCACAATATCTTTGAGTTTGTCTTTTCTGAGAACCCAATCTGGTGCGAATCTGGAAAAACAATAGGATGTTATTTACTTGTGTAAACATAGTTCATAGCACTTCGTCTGTGAGTGAGGTAAGTGGTATAAATGCGTACTTTGGAGCTGGGCGGGGTTTGCGTGGTGTCGCTGGGACGAAGTAGCTCCCGTTCAGAGACGCGTTCATCTTCTGTTTCATCACCGTTCTTTCAGCATCCATCTTGTGTTTCCGAGCAGTGAGGCGGTAAATGCTGCGTATTCTGTCCAAAGCCTTTGGTATCTTTGTAACCTCCTGAGGGACGAAAAACTCCCATTAGATTTGAAAAAACAAAACAAAACAACAACTTTTATTACTATGTACATTTCGTTGAATTGTCAGATGGTACGTTGTAGTTACAGACCACAGCGCGGTGCTTGTCTTGCAGCAGCAGAGCGAGAAGAAAGCAGGCTTTGGTGAAGATGCTGCCCCCCCGTTCGGCCACTTTATCGCCTGCTTTCTCCCTGTATCGCTGCAGCAGGTCCAGCAGCGTCTCTACCGAGTTTTCCACTGAATACACGGCCTCGATGGTCTTGTGGTACTGAAAGGAGCAATAAAGAATGGAAGTAGAGGAGAGAGAGAGCAGAAGAAACATGGATCAATAACAAGCAGAAGCAAAACACATTTATACACTTGATCCTGAATGAATGTGTTGGCTCCTTCAGCTCGCTGTCATTCGGCGCCCCCTGTGGCCGATGCTTTAACTACACCGTGCCTCGAAGACCCATGGCTACAGTTTATATGTGTATGTCTGTGTTAATAAAACACTTATATAAATAAATAATATATTGCAATACAAAAACTGGTGTATTTGTCTGGACTTTGTATCTTGGTATTATGGTTGTCTTCCTAATAAAAAGACCTGCAGACGTTGCTGGATGATGCAACATCAGCCAAAATATAAATAAACTTTTGGGAAGAGAAACCCAGTAAAGTAAAAACAGAGACAGAACCCTGACGGCCCTCAGACTGAACCCAGTTTTTTGCAGAAGAGAAACTGAGAAAGTTTTAACTTTGAAAGTCCGCAGGAACTGAAAGAAGGAAGGCTGTTGAGGAAACGTTCTGACCATCTGTGCAGCCTCAGCTAAATTGTCTGGAATTAGATGTGTGAACTTGCATGCATCAGACTAGTTGGTGGGGTCAGCGACATGCAGGGTAAATACTCTGGCCTGCACCATACACTGATACCTTGGACAGGTTGAGGAGGATCTGGATGGAGAAGGTGATGACGTCCATGCAGGGAACGCTTCTGTTGCAGCAGCGGATGAGCGTGAAGATGACGTTGGTGGCGCCGCTCTCCACCAGCCGCACGCAGCACTCAGGAGACAGCCTGGTGGCGGCGTCTGTGCAGAGTTCAGATTACATACATCAAGCTGTGGGAACACAGACTAGCCTTCTTGTGTGATGGACATTTCTTATTATAACACAACAAAAACCTCAAAGGAACTACTGCTGCAGCACTTTTTTCCAGGGCTTATTATACTTTTACACCGTGGGAATAGTCGGAACAGGTCTGAGAAACACTGGGCCGTTACCAAGATTCTTTAGGGCCTCCAGGATGTAGGAGAATTGTTTGTATCTCAGGAGGTAGTCCAGTGCAGACGACGTCTTGTTGCACAGTCTGTCCTCCTCTCGGACGTCGGCAGACACTTGGCGTAAGCGGTGTCTCAGCTTCACCACCTTGGGATTGTCGTTCAGTCGGCGGGAGCGGTGTCCTCTCCACAGCGCCTGCAGAAGAAACACGCCAAAGGTTCCAGCTGATAATGACTTCCTGATATTTGGTGCATTCATATTTATATAGTTTAACTACACACACACTCAGGAATTCTTATACATATTTTATTCCTACTAGGGATTAAAGTGCACAACAATTAACTACAACCACTGTCGTACCTGAGCTTTGACAATTCCCTGTTGGACCCTCTCCTGACGCCGGAGATGAAGGAATTTGCGAGCAGCCTGCTGGATGATGGATGCAGCGCTGTGGCGACGGGCTAACCAGCGCTTCACCGCTCTCTGGACGATGACCACCTGCCGCCTGTCCTCCAGATACCGTCTCCTCTGCTGCTTCGCTCTCAACCATCGCTGAAAAACACACAGGAACAGTTCTGACTCATGCATTCATCATCGATTGGCTCGCGGTCGAGTGAAAGTGTAGCTCTGTACCTGTATGGTGACGACAGAGTGGATTTGCCTTTTCGCCGACTCCAGAGCCCAGTGTGCTCTCAGAGCTCGTTGAATCCTTACGGCATTAAGATGATGGAAGGCAGCTGATGTAAAACGGAGCCTCCTCTCTGCTCTGGCTGCCTCCAGTACCTGGAGCGGTGCATGCAAAGGACATTTCCTTAACATTTAGGGCCTGTTAAACACACATTTTAAGCTTCTTATCCATTATGAGGTGGAGGTTACCTGTTTTCTAGCAACCCAGGCCCGACAGTGTGTTTGAAGAGTGACAACAGCCCGACGCACTCGGGTGTAGTTGTTCCTTTCCGCTCTGCCGAGCCACGCAGCCCGGACCCTCCGCTGAAGTGTCACAGCCGCCTCTCGTTTGTTTAAGTAGATGCTCCTCTGCACAGAGCGTCTCCAGCACGACTGGATCACAACGGCGGCCTGGTTACGTCTTCTTAGGTCTCTCCTGATTTGCCAGCCTCTACATGCAGCCTGTAGGGTGGTGGTGGATTGTCTGATTCTCAGAAACTTCTCTCTTTCTCCTCTTTGAAGAACACAGGAGCGATAGTATCTCTGGATGACAATGGCGGACAGTCGCATGGCCTGGAACTTGGCCTCCACTCTGTGCTTTCTGAAAACAGACTGGATCACAATGGCGGCCTGACACCAACGTGCCACCTCCCTCCTGATGAGCCAGCCTCTGTAAGCTGCCTGAAGGACGACCGCTTTCCTGCGCAGCTCCAGGTACTTCCTCCTCTGTGCTTTAGCTGCTGCAGTGGCACGATATTTCAGCTGGATGGCACGGACAGACGATTTCAGTTTAAGGTACTTCTTGTGTTGGGAGTAGGCTCGATAAGCTCTCTGGATAACACTGGCAGCTTCGTGGCTTTGCTCAAGAAATCTTCTGGATTTCATTCCTCGGAAGGCAGCTTGTAGAGAAATAACAGCTCCTCTAACCTCCTGGTAACGTTTTAACTCAGTGTCTCTCTGTTGCTGAGCTCTGATCCTCTGCTGCAGCACACAGGCAGCCCAGCGCAGTCTCCTGAAGGACGACTGCTCTCTATGCCTCTTGTAGTTTGCCTGAATGACAGTAGCTGCTCTGTGCATCTCGGCCACGTCGGTCCGGGCACGATGACCTCTGAAAGCTGCCTGAAGAACCACAGCGGAGCGTCGCACTCTTAGGAAGTGTTCTCTGTCTCTCCTCTGAAGAACGAGGCTCCTGTAACGCCTCTGGATGATGATGGCTGCCAGACGCATAGCCTGGAAGTTCATGAACACTCTGTGCTTTCTGAAGGCAGACTGGAGGACGGTGGCGGCCTGATGGCGGCGAGCCACGTCTTTCCTGACCTGACGCCCTCTGAACGCAGCCTGGAGAACAACAGCAGCTCTGCGAATTTGTCGGTATTTCTGCATTTGCTGCTTTGTTGCTAAAGAAGCACGATGCCTCCGCTGGACGTTGAGGACGGATGATTTTAATGATAGATATTTCCTGCGCTCACAGTGCGTTCTGTAAAGTCTCTGTATAACCACGGCAGCCAGGTGGGTTTGTCGGACGTTCCTCCTGGATTTCATCCCACGACACGCAGCCTGCAACACAATAACAGCTTTTCTAATGGCTTGGTAACGGTTTAACTCAGTGTCTCTCTGTTGCTGAGCTCTGATCCTCTGCTGCAGCACACAGGCAGCCCAGCGCAGTCTCCTGAAGGACGACTGCTCTCTATGCCTCTTGTAGTTTGCCTGAATGACAGTAGCTGCTCTGTGCATCTCGGCCACGTCGGTCCGGGCACGATGACCTCTGAAAGCTGCCTGAAGAACCACAGTGGAGCGTCGCACTCTTAGGAAGTGTTCTCTGTCTCTCCTCTGAAGAACGAGGCTCCTGTAACGCCTCTGGATGATGATGGCTGCCAGACGCATAGCCTGGAAGTTCATGAACTCTCTGTGCTTTCTGAAGGCAGACTGGAGGACGGTGGCGGCCTGATGGCGGCGAGCCACGTCTTTCCTGACCTGACGCCCTCTGAACGCAGCCTGGAGAACAACAGCAAAATGCTGCACTTTCAGAAAATTTGTTCTGTCTCGTCTTTGAAGAATATGAGCACGGTAGCGCCGCTGGACGATGATGGCGGACAGGCGCATAGCCTGGTATTTGACTACCTCTCTGTGCTTTCTAAAGGCAGACTGGATCAGAGTGGCAGCCCGGTGGCGGCGAGCCAACTCTTTCCTGGCCTGCCACCCTCTGAGTGCTGCCTGGAGGACAACAGCAGCTCTGCGCGTGTTCAGGTATCGGTTCCTATGTTCCTTTGCTGCTACGTTAGCCCGATACCTCAGTTGAATCTTGAGAACAGAGGATTTGAGGGTCAGATACCTCTTCCGCTCAGAGTGGGCCTTGTAGGCTCGTTGGATGATGCCGGCAGCCTGATGCTTTTGTCGGATGATTTGCCTGGACTTCATTCCACGGAACGCAGCTTGTAAGGCAACGGCGGCACTTCTCTTGGCTTGATAAGTGGACATCTCTTCTCTCATGGAGTTGTTGGCTCTGTAACGCCGCTGTAATACCACTGCAGCCCAGCGGAGACTCACGTAATAAGTTCTCTGCTGATACCTTCGAAAGTAAGCCTGAATGGTTAAAGCTGCTTCATGCTGGACACGCAACTGCTTTCTGACCTTAAGTGCTCTGTAAGCGGCTTGCAGGCAAACCACTGCCCTGTGCTTCGACAGATAGTCCAGGCGTCTTCTCCTTCCCAGGATCAAGGCTCTGTACCTCTGCTGACAAACCAAAGCAGCGCCTTTTACAGCTAGAAACCGGTTTCTGTCTCTGAAGGTGAGGAACCTTCGCTGAATGACGGCAGCAGCTCGGTGCATCTCCACGATCCCCCTCCTGGCTCTGTGGCCACGATATGCGGCCTGAATAGTCACAGCTGCAGATTTCATCGCTTTGTAACTCTGCAACTGTTGATCCCGGAGCATTTTGGCTCTGTAGCGCTCCTGAATAATAATTGCAGCACATTTGGTTGCGAGGTAAGCCATGCGCACTCTGTGCATCCTGAACTGAGCTTGGATGGCTCTGGCGGCATTGTGTCTTTTCCTCAGGTCCTCTCTTACTCTAAATCCCCGGTAGGCAGCTTGCATCTTCATGGCGGCCTGCTTTAGCTTTCTGTACTCACTCTGCTGTGCCCTGCCGAGCAGAAGTGCTCTGTATCGGCTTTGAACGACGATCGATGCGCTCTGCAGAAGAACATACCGTTTTCTGCACAAAAACATCCTAAGTGACGACTGGATAACAGTTGCTGCCTGGTGCTTTTGCTTGAGCTCTGTCCGGACTCTCAAGCCTCTGAACGCAGCTTGAAGGGCAACGCAGGCAGCTCTCGTCTGGAGATACGCTCGCCTGGTCTCCTTTCCTGCCACATAAGCTCTGTACTGTCGCTGTACGACTACAGCTGCCGCCTTTCTTGACCTGTACTCTGCTTGTGCCTTGTGCCGACGGTAGTGGGCCTGGATCACTGCCGCACACCGGTGCTGCTCTTCAATCCTCTTCCTGTCGGCCTTGCCTCTCCAGTGCGCTTGTATAGCGACCGCTGCCTTTTTCATGATGTCAAAATGCTTCTTGGTCCCACGAGCCAACATGGTGGCTCTGTACCTTCGCTGTATCGCTGCTGCAGCTTTTGTCAGGGCCATGTAGCGACTGTGGGCAGCGTACTTCCTAAAGGCTGCCTGGATCACCGTCGCTGCCTTGTGTTGTTTTGTCAGATACTCTCGAGCCACTTTCCCACGATAAGCTGCCTGCATTGTAACAGCAGCGCGTCTCATTCTCACAAACGCTTGCCGTTCCAGGTCTCTTTTGACGGAGGCCCGGAACCTGCGCTGTATTACAAGTGCAGCGCATGTCATCTCTGCAACCTGCTTCCTGACAGCATGGCCTCGGAAGGCGCTCTGAATGACTGTGGCTGCTCGGTGCTGCAGCTTCAACGCCTGAAAGCAGCGCCTCTGCAGGTGGCCTCTGTACTGCGCTTGAAGGAGCACAGCGCTTCTCTTGACCAGCCCATACTGACAGACACATCTCCGCATTCTGTACCAAGACTGAATCGTTACAGCTGCAGAGGCTCTCGTGGCCATTTTCCTCTTGTACCATTTCTTGAATGTGACTTGTATCACTTTGGCAGCACAGTTTGACCTCTCCATCTGCTGGGCTTTCCATCTTCTGTAGCCTCTCTGTAATTTCACCACTGCTGTTCTTAGCTGGAGGTAGCGCTCCCGCTCTAGCCTCGCAAGAGCCCGCGCACGAGAATGCTTCTGAATGACTGTAGCCGCCCAGTGGATCCGTCCGTAGGCCGAGGCTGCCACCCTCATCCGCCACTGAGCTTGGACAACGATAGTGTAGCACCTGAGGCGCTGATACGCCCTCAGGTCTGAAAACATCCTCCAATGAGCCTGTATGGACCAGAGATGAAGTTAAAATCTATCCATAAAAAGTCAAACGCACGTTAACTGGCTACACAGCATTCACTCTGACCTGGATCACGGTCGCTGCTTTATGCTGCAGAGCGACATGCTGGGCTTCTTTTTGTAGCCTCAACCTGTTCCGGGCCGCGAACCCTCGCCAGACTGCCTGTATGATCGCGGCAGCTCGATTGTGCCTCTTGGTTCTGCGCTTCAGAAGAAAACGCCTCGCAACTACCTGGATTTTCGTTGCAGCCGTGTTCCTTTCCTGCATCCAAAGAAGAGAAACTATTGTTCAGATGATGTTTTTAGTCTTTCCGTGCTTGGCTTGAACAATAAGGTGATAGTTAGGTAACAGGAAGCTTGAATAATAAAACGATTTTCTAATACCACAGCAAGAAAATTACAACCCAACTATAGACGAGATTCAAAACAAGTCATTTTCTGGTAAAGTCTATATTAATACTTCTGCTTTTGGTTATTTGCTGATTTAAGACATAACCTCAAAATTGATATGATTGACTTCCAGTAATTATGGAGCAAAACAGTCATGAATGTATAGTGTTTGTTAGTGTTAAGCGTCTACGAATGTCATGCTGTTCACGTTTTTGTAATAAAGATTATTAATGTCAACATGGAGAAAAATTAAATTAAAACATTACATAGCAAGTTATGCAAATATTTTATTACAGTGAAACATCAAAAAGACAAATAAATAAATAAGATGTTCACAACAAACAAAAATATTAACCGAATCTCAATTATTGTGGCAAAGACATAGAAAAAAAAGTCACAGTAAAATCCCAATAAAATAACGCAGTAGAACTAGAAGAGCATTGCAGTGTTTTACTGTCTGTGGATCACTTTAGTACCATCAAGTCATTAAATCTCAAATGTGGATTCCTGATAAACACAATTAAATAGAAGTAAATGGACTGAACATAAAAATCACTCTGCAGTTGCACCAAGAGCGGAACCGACCTTGTACAGCTGCAGATCTTTCTTTAGTCTGTATTTCCTCCAGGCGCCTTGTATGACCCGAGCTGCTCTTGTTTCGTTGCGCAGGTCAAGCAGACGAGCACACAGGAAGGACAGGTAAGACATCACAACCTGAAACAAACGCACGTGGATGAGGGTACAGCTGCAGCCATTAATAACTATTTATTTATAATAACAATTCTCAGTCCACAGTTTGCATTCAACATGCTGCAAGTACTTATACAGAAATAATTCAGACTCAACAGAAAGAGGTTATTTACACGGAGCAAAAAAATGTTTGTTTGGAGCTTTAATCATTTACTCCAGTAAACGCCAGTTTATGGAATCAATGAAAAGATTAGACACTTGAACTCTCTCTTCGCAGATCTCACTCATTAAGGCTGTGTTTGTGCACAGATGAACGCCTCCCGTCTCTCACCTTCTCATTGGGGATGGTGTTGGACATGTCGGCCGGGTTGATCATGGCGGGAACGCCGCCCAGGAAGGACACAGCAGTGTTGACCAGCCTGAAGTTGTTTTTCTCATTTTCCAGTAGCTGTTTAAATTCCACTGGTGGAGAGTCAGGGCCTGTGCATAAAACAGCAGACATGGCATCATCATAAATCTGTTTCTACCTCCCCAACTCTGAGTCACCTATATCCCTCTGCTTGAACATTCTTTGAAAGCTTAGATTACCGTTCGGGCCGGTTGAGGAGAAGTCGAAGGAGCTGTCCGAGTCGCTGGCAGAGCAGCTAAGCTCCAGGCGGCCCCTCGGCGAGCACTCGACAGTCTGCGTGGTGCTGGCACTGACGGCCTCCTCTGGCAGGACGCTGGGGTGGTAGTGGTGGATCAGGTAGCAGAGGACACGACCGTCCGAGAAGGCCACAGTGAAGTTCTCCACCTGCACTGACAGACGGCACCTTTCATCTTGGTTCTGTCTTCTCTACATGTCAAGACTTGACTTGTGACCGACAGGGAGTTAGGGCTACAAACAGCAGGACCAGCCTCTGCTGTAAGGTCAGGTCAGAAATAAACAAAAACAAAACCCACCTTCAGGTTGTAGAAGTCACACACAGCACGGGCCCAGTCCATCAGCAGAGTAATCTTAGTGCTGCTGTGCTCGTACGGCGACCGGCTCTTCACCGGACTTGTCTGAAGGCCCCGATCGGCCCTCAGGGACACAAGCCTTCGTTTGGTCTTTAAGGTTCTCTTCAGGAAGCAAATCTCTTCCCATAGTTGATCCTTGTCCAAAATCACCTCCACCTTAAGAGACGACGTTACAATATTTCAATCAGCACTTTTCACAGACCAACGGCGAACAGAACTGTATATACATATACATATAGATAGCCTACTGTATAGATACATACATGAAAAGCAAAGATGATTTTCCACAGGAGGCTCAGCGTCTTTTCTCTGTGTCCATCCACAATATCTCTGGAATCAATAGTAGAGCCTACAAACAATGGAAAGACTTTATTAAAAGGCAATATTATACAGTACCATTATGATCAGACATTTTGGTTGGTCAGGAGAACCGTCGTAATTACCGTGTTCGTCCTTGAGATCGACTCCTTTGCTTCGGAGCACCTGCAGGGCGATGTCGACGTTGTGGACTTTCTGCAGGCGGCTGATGGCTGGTAGACGCAGCTTTGACGACAAACTCCAATCCTGAACGAGGAGCTCCATCACGCGACTGCAAGGAAAGCCAACAGGAAAAGTAAGCTCATTGTAAGGAAACTGCTCTGTGTGTTTTGATTCCTGTACGTTTGTGGATGTGTTTATTAAGTCAAACGTTTGAATGTGGACTGTGTCTAAACATCTACTCATAAAAACAAACTTTATTTCATAATTTTACTTCCTGCTAAAGATTTCCATGACTTCCATGATTACCAAATTCATGATCACACTGTAAACCTATCAGCATGTGAAACCCAGGGCAGTAAACCTCACTCAGGTGCGTTTCATTTCTGACCTGTCCAATTTAAATGTCAGTGTCAGTCAATTTGACGCTGAATCCTATTGAAGCTGGGAAACACTCATGAGGAAGATGTTTGAGCAATAAAAGCAGATCTACAAAAGATCCACCCGAGACCAAACGATGATCAGAGAGGAAGAGAACAGGGCAGTTAGTAAAAGTATGGCACAGAGAGAAAATACTTTATGTGGAACTGCTCTGCTGAATAGTTCAACACTAAATCCTTCCGCTCTGCAGGGATACTGCTGCGCAACTGAGCCTGACCTCTGAGAAGAGCAAATACCCCAAAGGAGCCAGAGCCTGATTAAATTTCTCGATGCCTCACTCACACTAGTCGGATGCCGCATTTCAAGTCAACTGCCAGGTTCTTCACAGCAAAGCTGAACTCGTCCAGGGGCGTCTGAGCGTGGGAGACGGGTAGCCCCAGGTAGCCGAGGTGCCGCGGGAGGATCCCCTCTCCGCTCAGGAAGTCCCTGGAGAAGGCCAGGAGCAGGTCTTTGCTCGTCTGCAACAGATCAAGCAACACAGCGCGGCAGACGTCAATGCGGAGCTCTAATGACAGGAAACGCAGGATTAAACAGCGCAAAGGGCTCCGCTGTTCTGCCGACAGATGGATTAATCAAGAAAATAAGAGCCTAGCGGGGAAGGTGAGGATTATAATTAAGGATGGCTTTGAGGCTTATACCAGTGAACTCACTGAAAAACAACACACTAAAGATTTACAGTGTGAACCCAGTGTAAAGGATGCGTTAGGACACATTGCTTTTAGTTGGACTAGTTCTGGTTCGACAACTGGTCTTTTCTCTGACACCAGGTTATTGTCAGTCAGCTACAGCTGTATTTTACTAATGTTAACATCATTTTCACAAGCAACTCCAAGTCTAACAAAGTAAAAACCCCAAATAACTTCATCCTGAGTGATGACAAACATTTATAACACTGACAGCATTGAGCTCTTGTCCCACCTTGAACTCTGCGTCGACACAGAACAGACAGGGGTCGTGTTCGATCAGCCGGGATTCTTTGGCCTTGTCCAGGAAACACACCAGCAGCAGCAGCTTCTTCAGAGTGAAGCGTGACAGCGCCTCCTCGTGGCCTAACCGGCAAATGTACACAGACGTTAACAACTACAGCCTTCAGGAAGAAAAAAAACCCGAAAACGTTTTATAATTAGACTTTATGTATTTAAGACACCACAGACCAATTAACAATAAAAGTAAGACGCTGATTAATAAAACGTATGACCTCATAACCTGTGTGCTCTCATTTCGGTGACGTCTGCTACACATCGCTTAATGTATTGTCAACTGGAAATTAATTTAAGTTTTTGTGACAGGAAGTCAGGCTGTTTAATTAAACATGATAAGAGCTTTGCATTTCTGGCTGTTTATGATAAGACAAATGAGGTTTGTGTTTTTGTCGATGCCAGCAAAAGGAACTTGAGCTGATAACCTGCGGACGTCCCTTTAATTAATGTGGATTTAAATAAAATCCAAGTTGTTCCCAGAGACATTTCTGCACATTTGACAGTGACGCGCCACAGACAACACAATAAGAGGCTCAGACTACCGTCTTTGTAAAGGTGAGGCACTTTGGCGTGTCTGAACTCGGCAGCGATGTCTGGGTTCCACAGCAGGCGCTGGAGGATGAACATAGCCAGGCCGAGGGCATCGCTGTTGCTCTCCAGTGAGATCAACTCCCCGTAGATGGTCTGAGAATGAGCAACACTCATTAGTATGTGTGGTGAAAGAAAACACTGTTTGGCCAGAAAAATGTAAAACAGTATCAAAATACCTCCAGCCCAATCCGCAGCCACAGCGGGTTGTAAGAAAGCAGCCAGTGGAGGACTTTCCTGCGTTCACCTGAAACACGACGTCATGTAAAAAGTGAATGCTCTCTGATCTCAACCTGGGGCTTCACAAGAACTTCAGGCCAGGGAAAATCCTCAAAGGGCGGGTTTGACTAGGCTGGTCATTTACCTATGTCCTTCCAAAGATGGCGATCTTTTCGAACCAGCAGCCGCTTGGCCTCCACCTCTAGCTCGAGCCTCTGAATAGCCTTCACCATGGCCTCAGATGTGAACAGCTGGCAGGCGGAACGACGGAGGCGGTTGAGCTTCCGTCGAGCTGTGTAGGTGCTGAAAGACATCTCCTCCTTCGTGGGAGCTTTGGGGACACTGTAGTCAGCACTGCCCATGGCAAGGGACACAGCATTTACTGTACACGAGGAAAACAAGAGTTTAGTGAGTCACTCAGTAACACATTCAGTGAGCGTCTGGGCAGCTGGACGATACCTTTAGCGACTTCAGTGTTAACTTTGAAGTCATCGGGTGTGAGGACATAGTTGATCCACCATGTGAAGCCTCTCTCCTGCTTCTCGATCCACCTCTCATCATAGAACATGTTCTTTGCAGCAAACGGCATCGGGTGCCTCGGAATGGCTGGAAGAAAACACGATTTCAAATACGGCACATAAAAAAAAAAGTCAGCGCATTTTACAGCTTCCAGGCTTCAAATACCCGTTTGAGCAGGTTTAACGAACGTCAGCTTCGACTGGGCTACGGCAACAACTTTGGCTGCCTTCGAAGATGAAGCTCCAGAAGACTTCGGAAACGGAGCAACTATGAGAAACAGAAAAAAGAATTTTACCGCAAATTACAGTTGGTAAAAAAAAATATCAAAATCATTTGAAATGTTGGACAGTCTGTCTTTGGAGATTTAATACAATAACCTTGATTTTCGCAGCCATACCAACCTCGTGAGGTGAATTTGGAGCTTGGCTGCTTTGTCTGAGCTGGGACGGCAGGTCTGCTGCTCCTTAAAGAGGATGTGGTGGTTGAGCGCGCTGAGCCTAGAACAAAGCATTACACATACAGATAGTAGAATCAAACAAGTGGATACTTTCAGAAAAACTAGTATCGAAGCTTTTTATCCATTAGCTCCTTCTGCAGAAGCTGAGCTAAAACTCTGAGCTCAGACCAAAACCACCTTTATATCTGCTCACCTGCTGCTCTGGGCTGTTGCCTGTGTGACACACTCCTCCTCTCCTGTACTGATCCCGTGGGCTCCGTCTTTACAGCCACCCCCCTGCTCCTTTTGGCCCGGTCCGTTTTCTGGACACCTTCAACCTTTGCGTCCCTTTTGGAAAAGTCCTCGCTCTTCCTCTTCTTGCTGTTCACCGCCACGTGGACGGGAAAGGAATCTTCCTGGACAGACAGCGGTGCACCATCAGTCGGAGGCTGTTCGTGCACATCACTGCTGGATGAGAAGTTGAGGTGAGGAGAAGAAGTTGGGCGTAAGGGCGATGAAGAGTTCAAGGCCATGGGATCAGGCTCTGCAGGAGGTGGGGGACTGCATGAGAAAACGAAGATGGCGGGAGCCGTGGACAGCGGTGAGCTGATGGGGAAGGTGACAGGTGTAGGTGAGCTGCTGAGCCGAGGGGTTGGGCTGGAGGATGTAAACTCAAAGACTTGATGACTGTCATTACATGGGAAGCTTGACGCCTCGGCGCTTTGCAATTTCCCATCACCGCTGTCCAGATCGATAACGGGAAGACTCGGAGGACCTGCTCCAGGCTCACTCTGCCCGCTTCCGTCTGTCAGCTCCAGGGTTTTCTCCAACAGCCGTCGCCTTGACTTCTTAATTTTTCTTTCGCTTAAACCGTTCGGCTCAACTGGGGCTTTGCCCTTCGTCACTGTGGCAGATGTAAAAGAAGCCTTTTTGACTCCTCCCACAGATGTATCAGTCTCTGAAACAACCTCACACACAGAAACCTTTTTGCTGACAAAGAAGGTCAGTCTTGGCTCGTTGGATTGGAACAGCTCCGGGCTGTCGGGTAACACTTTGAGGACATCTCTGTCCGGGCCTTGAATCCCACTCTTGGATTCCAGTGAGTCAGAAAAGTCACAGCCAGAGCTAGTGTCCTGGGGGCTGGAGTTAATGTGGCTCAAATCAGAGTCAATAAGGGCCAGGGCATCTTTCAGAGATGGGACTGGGGTCCTGCTTAACACGCTGTCGGACCCAGACTTTAGAGACGCAGGAACTGGGCTTTCTGACTGAATGCAAGGCATTAACTTCTTAAACCTCTCTGGTGTTCCAATAGGTGACAGTGTCCTGTTAAGCACTCTGGAAAGATCCTTGTTTTCAGGTTTGGCTGCAAAGACGCCAGGACTGGCAGGTGCATCGCTAAAGTCCATCTTTGCAGCTGGAACTAGCAGAACTAGAGGCGAGCTCTTCTGAACGTGGCTGATGTTCTCTTGGTCCGACACGTCCAGAGATTGTTGCCCGTACTTGGGACTGAAAGGCCTGTTGTCCAGAGGTTTCCACGGACACTCTTCAGCAGGACTTTGCTTAATGAGGGACCGCTCTCTCACAGCTTTGCCATCATTGAGTGAAGCCAGTGGACTGCGTGGTTTGTCCCGCTTGTACTGCTGCTTCCTGGAGACTTGGAAAGTCTTGTTGGCTGCCTTCAGGGGCGGCTCGGCCTTCTTTCTCCTGGGGGCAGCTACCCTTTCACCTTCCCTTTTATTTTTAATTGTGTCCCATAAGCTTTTCTGAAAGACAACAAAATAAAGATTTTTGGAAAAAAACTCAACTCTACAGCAAAAACACACGGGGTTCATTAATTTCCCTATGAAGGTCGACTGACTTGGTCCGCTGTGGAAACAGTCGTGCCTTGCTTACCTTTTTCTTTTTCGGTGCTTCCGCTCTCCCCAGTAGAACAGCCTGGTGTTTGAGGACCCCATTGGCACTGAAGATGACCAGCTCTCTGATTCCACCTTCATCAGTCGGAGTCCAGCTTATGGTTAAACTAAAGGAGCCTTGAGGCTGCAGACACAAAGCACAAAACAAGAATCTTAACCAATTCTAGGAGGAAGGGAAATTAGACAAAACATATCCATCAGCCCCTCTTTAATTTACTGTGACCAACAGATCAGCAACATCATCAACAGACACTGGTTTCATGGTGATGTACAAACCATGAAAACGCCCTCAGATACCAACCAAAGTCTCAGCAGAGACATAGTTTCAGCTTTGGTAGGATGTGACAGATGGAAGCCTGCAGTACTGATGACGATAAGGAACCTTTTGCCTTAGCTCGAATACTGTGAGTGACTGCTCAACTTAGAGTTTAGTTTCTAGTTTGACCATTAAAGCACTTTTTATTTATTTATTTATTTATTTATATATATATATATATATATATATATATATATATATATATATATATATATATATATATATATATATATATATATATATATATATATATATATATATATATATATATATATATATATATATAAAATTTTCCAAGAACAATTACTCTGAGTTAATAAACGTTTTGCTTAACCATAATATTTTCTGAACCAACACATTTCCTAATACATTGACATATTCAGTAGCTTTGGACGGCATCATACCTGAACCTTGAACGTGCTGTGATCTACTGAAAAGCCTTTGCTTGAAGGGACCTTTTCAACAATAACCTCCGCCTCTGCATCTTCTGTTGGGTTTTCAATACGAAGAACAGCCGACTTTGACGTCCCTACCTTTACTGTTCCGAATGACACAAACGGAGCTTTTGAAAACAGAACCAGACTTAAAACCGGGATATTATTCTCCTTGTTCGCGTCGTCTCTCTTCACCGGACTAAAGTCCAGAAACCCTCTTTGGGTTGAGTTTACTATTTCAGCCATTTTAAAATAAGAAATATCTTAATGGTAAGCTACATGTTACGAAAACAAAGCTCCCTGCTACCGACACATACTACCGTGATACAAGCCGAGTAGCAAACGTTAGAACACGCTTCCTTCAACAACACACGATGCAGTTTGAAATTTGGGCGTGGGGTTTAGTCAGCCAATCACAAGCGAGCAATGCTCGCGTCCCGTCAAATGGAAAACGCGAACATGTTGAAACTATATGAATGTAGCGCTGTTGACCAATCAGTGATAGACTACGATTTTAAACGGCCTAAAGCCACGCCCACAATTAAAGACGCAAAAGAACTAGTATGATGCTTTACTCTAACGTGAATTTTTAACACCACTAAAAATTATTGTAAAGTAAAGTAAAGCTATTAAACTAAAGTTAATTACAATTATTGCTCTACGTCACCTTTCGCTTCACTCACAATTTGACAAATTTAGCGTGTTCTTCGACGTAAACTTTATTGTTCATGCTTTGTTAACTTGGGTAACTGGAAACAGCCGAAATAAAGTTCGTGTTCGGCATCTTTTGCTCACAGCGAGTCACAGAACCAGCTGCAGCCACTGCTGTGTCAGCGACGTATGGCTAGCAGCGTCTCTTCAGCGGCACCTGAGCGGTGGTTCGCCGTGATCGTATAGTGGTTAGTACTCTGCGTTGTGGCCGCAGCAACCCCGGTTCGAATCCGGGTCACGGCACGTTTTAACCAGGAAAACGAAGACGTATGAAAGTTTGGCACCTGCTGTTTAAAGCAGCTGCGCCTGAATAAGTCTTTTATGGTTTACATCGTTAAATATAATAGTAATTCATATTAAATGACAACACTAAACTACAAGGTCCTTTCCTGGGGATATTGCTATAATATAATATAATATATAACACAAATAAAATTCAGATGAAAGTATTTGTAAAGGGGGCAGCGGAGGAGGGAGCCCTCAGTAAAGGTATCAAACAAAAGTTATGGATCAAATTTTGAGCAATATTTTAAGGCAGTGATATTGTAGATGCCAAGTCATTTCCAAGCAGAAGGTCCTCGTTATGACCAGCTGAGGGCAGCCTTTACCAGGAGTTCAGCATAATCTTCTAAATTGTAGTATTCCTAAAATTATAAAATGATAATGGAGTGTTTTTTCAAAACCAAAAATTATATATGGAGGTGATTAATTGTTGGTATTAGCTCTGATTTATCAGCATTGACCTACAGTGACCTAAGCTTAACATGGCCTAACAAATACATGTGTTTAATCAGAAGTAATCAAGTAGCACATGTAGAAGGACTGAGTCTCTACCGTTGGAGGAATATCACCTGTTTTGGCCACTACAGTATAGTTTGCTGTATAACTATCCTGCAACAGGAGAGACCTTAGTATAGTAAGAAGTATAAAGTATAGCTTTTGTCTAACTGATGGGTATCGGTCACAGACAATATGTTGACATTATTTCCAGTCACGCAGATGATGTTGTCTGGACATTAGTCGACAGTAAGTGAGCTCCATGGGCTTCAGTGTGGTTTCCTATGTGGCCGCAGTCATTAGCATTTCCACAGCATCTCTGAGGTGAATTACACCAAACTTCTGAGGATCCATTCCTCTGAAATGTCTCTGACCTCCCTTGTCTTTTGTTTGTGCCCACTAAACTCTGTCGCCTGTTAAGAGATGCTAATGCAAATTCAAAGTGTGTGTTAGAAATACAATAGAGCAGGCTCCTCAATGCTGAGTCTCTAACTGTTCCTTTATCAAACGCATACATTTAATCTTTTAATACTGCTTTCTGCTGAGCGAGCATTTCTAAACAGTTAACGAGATGATATTATTCTGATAAAATACAGCCAAATAACATGGACAACGTATAGACTTATCCAGCAGCCATATATTACAACTACTTAGTAAAAACTCCTTCCTCCTCGGTTTGTTTTGATCCCCCACCCTCCTCAGGTCCGTGTTGACCACGTGACGCAGGCGCCGACCAATCCGGTGCCAGAACGGGACGGCTCGTAATTTTGAACAGACGTTCAGCAGCTTCAATGGTGCGGTTTGCTAACGACGCTGCTAGCAAAACACCAGCGCATTCCTCTCCGAGCGATGGAGGCTCGCGTTTCTCGTCACTTTGAATGAAGGGAATCAATTTAGCGCCGTCTTCTTTGTGATCAACATGAGTTCGCATGTCATCACCCCGGGACCGTACCGAGCAACCAAACTGGTGAGTTAACGTTAACAGATGAGGTCATTAGTTAACGGTGGCTAATAGCTAAGGGAGTGTTAAGCTAAATTCCTTGTCTGCCGGAAGATTTCTAATGCACATCAGTGCACGCGATAAATAGATAAATGATTTAAGCATCTATTCAGGAACAATAAAAGTGTCCATAGGAAATACTTCACGAACAAACGCCACATTTTATGACATTTAAAAAAAAAAGTAGCTTTAAAGTAATCGCCTGTCACTCAGGCCGAGCAGTAGGTCAGCAGTGATTACAACAATAACGTTAACAGTGCACATGTAAGCGTTAATTCATATTCAGATTAGAGAAGAGAACCTAAATGGCGTCACTCTGTAAAGATGCATTTGTAGACACATTAAGAGAATAGGTTCAGTCTGTTAAACTGCTTTGGTGAATGGATGCCCCTTCACAGCTTCAAGCAAAGTTCTGTCTTTAAAACAATTTTTTTGTTAAATAGACAATACAATACAGACAAAGGCAGTTGACTTATTTCCATGTGACAAAGCGCTTTACAGTAAATCTCAAACCAAACTACACACGTATGGGGTCATTTCTCCATCGGTCATTATGTTGATGCTTTCAGGAGTTTTCCTTAAGTCATATAGTCATACAGTGAATTAATGTATATACTTTGCTGGACAGCTTTGTCTGGACTAAACCCAGTCTTTGTTCTGTTTTAGTGGAATGAAGTCACTCGTCTCTTTCGGGCTGGTATGCCCCTCAGGAAACATCGCCTAAACTTCCGACACTACGCCTCCTGCTTCACCGCCTCTGCAGCCGTAGATTGGCTGCACCAGCTGCTTCGCAGTAACAGCAACTTCGGACCCGATGTCACCAGGCAGCAGACAGTGCAGCTCCTAAAGAAGTTCCTGAAGAACCATGTGATTGAAGATGTGAAGGGTCGCTGGGGCACAGAAGACCTGGAGGACAATACCATGCTGTACAGGTCTGCACAGGTCCACGCATTTAAATTGTGTAGAAAGAAAAATGTTCAGGCAAATTAAAGTTGTTAATTGCTCTTTTTTCCAGATTCCCTTCCTCTTCTCCTCTGAAGCCCATTCCTTGTCCAGCTTCACGTCCCGGCTCTCTAAGGAAAAGACCTTCACTGAGGGACAAGGAGGGTTTCTTCAAGTTTAGAAGTATCAAAAAGCATGAGAAGGAAATGCTGGTGAGTTAGACAGAAATGAGCGATTCTATGTATGTGTTCATGTAATCAGCAGGTGAACAGATCAGTTGTTTTCAAGATAAAGTGATTCTTTATGTTTGTATTTTAAACTCGTGGTGGTTTATGTTGTGTTTATTTCAGGAGAATGTAGATCCTGCACTCCAGACACAGGGAGAGGAAGAGAGTCAGCCTGAAGAACACCAGATGCCAAGACGAGAGCTGACCCTGGAGGACGAGCATGACATCTGGAGAGATATCACCCTGACCCAGTATGAACACACACACACACACACACTATGGTTTTCTATTTTTGTTTGAGGGAAAAACAGAGATCAAATGTTATGCATAAGGCACAAATGAAAATTGAAGGAAGATTATCTTGTTACTTCTGTGTTCTGTTCTAGCCTTCAGAGGATCCTGGGCGTCGCGTCTCTTGATGAAGTTTTAGATCACCGTTATGTAAACCCACAGAATATTATCCATAATATGACCAAAGTCAACAAGCATGGAGTGGTCACGCTGGACGACAAGACCAGTATGTTTATTGCCACAAAACTCGCATCATGAGAAAGGACATACAGTTTCGTACCCTGTGCATTGTTGAACTTTCTGTGTCCATCCAAATGGAGTCTTTCATTAGATTTTCCTTATGTATTGTTCACTCAAAAACAAGTGCAATCCACAAAATCATAATCACTTACCTCAGTATCTGGTAATATCTTAACATGTCGATCCTTTTTTTAGATGACCTTCCACATTGGGCGTTGTCTGCAATGAAGAGTTTAGCGAACTGTGAGTATCACGATGATTTGTGGGCCTCTCTGTCCTCCACAGACAATTCAACAAATTGAACGGTCAATTTAATTATTTAAACTATTTGAGTTGAATGATCACATTTGACATCAATGCTTATGTCTTTCGCTCTTGTGATATTCTGGATTTCTCTGCTGTACATTTCCAGGGCCCAAGTACGACAGCGCGCAGCCATCTTATCCTGGCTTTGAGAGAGATGTCTTCAAAACCGTGTCTGATTACTTCCACAGCCTTCCACAGCCATTACTCACATATGAACTGTATGAACTATTCATCAACGTCTTGGGTAGGTGAACGGTTGCTCCTGACCACGAAAAAGCAGCTAAACCAACACACTAATCAAAGACCACATTCATTTAGCTGCAGAAGGAAAAGGAGGCTCACACATTTTAGGAATTGTAGCCCAGACGTGACATCTGTTTACGTCTGTGATTGTGTCCTTTGGCCTCTTAACGGTGCTGTTTGACTCCTAACAGAGGTTCTGGTTGTTGCCACTTGCTGGTTCGTAACAATATGCGCAGCTGTACACTCTGTTTGTTGGTGTATGCTTGTTATGCGTTGTCTCTGATTAACTGATGGTTCTGTATATACTGTAATGGTTTGAACTAACACAACCCCTTTCCTCCCCTTCACTGTCTGCTTGCATTGACACTCTGCCTGCACTGCTTTGCCCTCTCCCTCTTTCTGCATCCGCTCTTAGTGTTTTGCGGCTATGTTACAGTTCCCACTGCGCACCAACGTGGGAAACGGAAGACGCCTGATCTCCCCTCAGTGCCTCCTCCTGCCAAGACGTCATTTCGCTCCACCGAGTGTCTTTTGCTGTCGCTGATCAGACAGGGCACATGTGATGAAACGGAGTCACCAATGAGAGAAGTGCTCAGCCGGACACTTCAGTCACGCTTAGTGGAACTGAAAGGAGGCGGCGACGCTCAGTTGGGTGGTAGCTGCTCAAGCCTGAGAACAGCTGTTTCTGCGAAACGTCAAACCAGGAGTTTCTCACTGGAAACGATCCTCGACGACTCTGTCCCACTCACCCAGCAACAGCTTTTTTCATCCAATGACAGCCTAGAGTCTGGTGCATTTATTAATATGAGCAAAAATAACAGTGGTCCCATCACAATACAACAAAGTGGCGCTGACTTTATGGCTGTGTCCGGAGCATCTCCTATTACTTGTCAGAATACGACAATCAGAAATCGAGCGTCTACAGTTTCTATGACTGGACTGTCGGGTTTGCAGAGGTCACGTCCACGAAGCGTAGGCAGCTGTCTGGACATTGTCGTAGAATCCAGAGAAGAGGGTGTCAAAGACGGTGTGTGGCAGGGCCGAGCAACCAGCTGCCTCAACGTGAACGCTCCCGCAGACCAGCCTTGCTCCTCCTCAGCTTCACGTCCTCCTTCCTACCAGCCTCCCTCTTCTTCCTGTCATTCTGTCTCCACCTTTTCTTCATCTGCTCTAGCCAAAGCACAAAGGTCTCATGCTGCTGCAGGACCTGGTGGGCCCAGACCTGCCTGCAGCACGTCTAATCTTACAGCACTCCATGCACCTGCTGTTGTCCGGCGCTGCATCAGCTCTTTGGATGTATCCAAGCCGCCTCGACCTGTCTCGTTGTTCAAAGCGCCTGTCTGTGTGCCCACCAGCAGCTCCCAGTCCCCCCAGTCCAAACCTGAGCACAGTAAGATCTCCTCCCCTTCACCTGTCCGTCTGCTTGTTTGTGAATGTCTAAAGAAACTAACCCCATCTAACATCTAACCACTATGCAAGGTTTAAACTTTGTTATACGTCTGTTCTTGAACTCAAAATGTTTTGAAGTATCAGGCTTTGCAGGGGGTCAAGATTTTGTGTCTTTTTATAAACCTGGGTTTTTGCCATTGTTCACATAAAACATTTTCTGGGAGAATGTGGAACTGGAAGTAAAGGTTCCTGTTAATATGCATGCAGAGCCATGATGTATATGCTTTTAATGGCATAAAGTCATCATTCACCATAGTTTTAGTTTTTATCTTCATTCATCCATCCATCATTCATCATATTGACTGAATGTGATGTAGCAGCAATGGATGAATGTTGACCTGTGTGATTCTATTGCTACTCAAAGTATAGGTCTCCCTGTCTCTGATGACGTCTGTATGACTGTGTGCATATGTATGTAGGCCTTCTCCAGCCTCACTGTGAGCGAGTAGCTATTGAGGCACTGCAGCTTTGCACCCTCCTCCTGCCCCCTGCCTCCCGCAGGAAGTTACAGCTCCTCATGAGGATGATGTCGCGCATAAGCCAGAATGTGGACATACCTCGACTCCACCCCGCCATCGGCACCCGAACACTGGTGAGAAGCTGACTCGTTGTGGGGCGCTTTGTTTTTGAACCAACCCGTGGTGGATCCCTGTTAATATTGATTTCCTTCTCGTGCCTGGTTTTCTGTAAATCTTATTTCAGATGGTTCACACTTTTTCTGGCTGCGTTCTGGGCAGTGCTGAAGAGTGCGATTTGGATGAGTTGTTGGCCACTAGACTGGTCTCATTTCTCATGGACCACCAAGAAAAGATCCTCTCAGTCCCAGAGTACCTGCTCAGTGCCATCAGTGACTACATACAGTATCTGCGCACTGTACAGGTAGACCACAAAGTCAGAACCCAGACCCACACCACTGAATGTTACATAACAGCACTTGGTTAACAGTATTTCCTAAAAACAGCTTTGTGACGTTTTTTTTTAGTTAGTTGCTGTATTTTGAATGTTTCTACTTTTCTACCCAGGTTCCGGTTGATAGCATTTCTAATGCGGATGCTGGCGATGCACATTGCGTTCCAGTGCAGATGTATGCATTCTGCCGTCAGATTAGTGGTGCCGAGTTTGAGCAACAAAAAAACGAATCCTCACAGAAAGCCATGGAGGAGCTCCTGGAGATTCTGCTGACAGACCAAAGCATCAGTGAAAAGGACAGACGCAAGAAACTGAAGCAGGTAACAACACTCCTCTGGGCCTACTGTCCCAACTTGAAGATGCTTTGAGAACTTCGGAAACCCTCATGAGTTTGTCTTTCCTCTAGTTTCAGAAGCAGTACCCAGACATTTACAGTCGACGGTTCCCCTCTACAGTCAAGGATAATAAGCCAAAGATTAAACCTCCTCTGTTCAGCATCAAGAAAACCAAAGCTTTCAGCATCAGGAACTGAACTAACCAGCTGGCACCATTGCAGGAGCCACGGCCTCTGCGTCCTTTTATCTGCACCAGTACTGACCTCTGAGTGTTTTAACTTTTCACGTTACATTAGAAACTTTGTTATTCCTGTTAAATCTCATTTGTGTGATCGTATGTGAGTTAATGAAGGTCAGGTGACTTCTGCAATGGCTAGTCTGTGAAACGTCTGTGTATGATGAAGGCAGGTGGACAGATTTTGCTCCTTAGAGCCGTTTACGTTGTTTTTTGTTGTCGTAAATGTGTTTTTGTGTAGATCACATTAACTTACCAGTCACCTACTGTCCATTTGTGTGTAGCTGATTCTGTCCTGCAGATAGTGTTTGTGTTTTGGTACATGAAGCTTCATATGGCAATTTGGGAGAAGAATATGCAATTCTGTGAAACCTAGTGTTTAGACTATGAGTTAAATTATATGGATGGTGACGTTGGGAGCAGTGTTTCTAGGTTTGTGTAGGCTTTATATTGCAGATTCAGTTTTGTTCATTCCTTTTTACTTTACTGGACAGAGACATTTTTGCACTGGTTTAGTCATTGTAGATGCCCCCAAGCTAATGTCAATCACCGGGAGTTTAATTTATTCATATTTAATACATATAAAACGTGCTTTTCTTAGATAACCAAGTCATATTTTGGGGTAACAGTTGCTGCAGGACTTCCCTAAACGTGTGAATTGTTTTCTCCGTTGCATGAATGCTTTAAAGACTGGCTCTAAGCTTAGAGACACTGGCATTTGTTCATCTTGCTGATTAATGATACCAGGTTTTTCATAAACTGAAGCCATGTTATGTCAACGTATCTGGGAAAATGTGACAATGTTGACTCAAAATGTTCTGTCATCTTTTTTCATTGATCTTGGGTTATATGAAGTTTTAGTTATTCCCCAATGTCTGTTTAAGTGTTTTTAGACTCGTGCAGAGGAGTAGATGTTGTAAACCTCCAGTTACGCTCTTACTCTGTATTGTTTACTATGCAAAGTAGTGGGAAATAAAGTTGTTCAGTTTTTTTTATTTAACAGCGCTTTGATCAGATTCCGTTGGAGGTTGTGTGCAATGTGCCACATGATGTTCAGCCACAGCGTTACCCTGCCCAGTACCGTGTATGTCACCGTCTGCAGCATGGCCTGTAAGCAGGGAGGTGGATAGTGCTGTAGCGCATCCTGGTGATTTAACTGGTCCTCAGCATGATGCAAAAGAAACCAGCACTTATTCATATCACATGTCCCAGCTTTGGGCCACTTGAGGTGGTTGGCCTGGTCTCAGTTTTAGGTGAGAGGACGAGCCACACTTCAGTATTATTTACAGACTTAAACGGGAGCCATGGCACAATAAATGACAGATTATATTGTTTATTCTGTTTCTCATTAAACGACCGTTCTCTTAAACCTGTATGCTTCTATAAAGCGTTCAGCTTTCTTTTGTCTTTAATGACAAAAGAACAAAAACATATTATCCTCTTCCACTTCTCTCCGTTCCTCCCTCCAGAACTCGCCTGTTTAAATGCTTCTCAACATGGTCTGGTACTAATTAGGCAGGATTGTTTTCTACATTCATATCCTGTTTTCAAACACTGACACGCTGCTTTTACAGGCTGACTTTACCCGTTTGAGTCCCTTCATTGGGAGCTGAGTAACTGTTTGGGTTCCCAGGTTGACAAAGAGCTTGTTCTGAAAGCTGGGGGACATTCTGCATAGAGCCGAGGGCCAGACAGCTGAAAAGAGAGGAGACAAAGCCGACTTGTTCAGCTCTGGTTGGGATCAGGGGAGGAGGAGGAAGAGTAGAGCTGGAAGAAAAGACAGCGCAAAAGGCATGAAGAGGAGATGCAGAGGAACGGAGGGCGGTTGAGGAAAGTAAAGAGGGAGGGCAGAGAGGAAGAATGAGGAGATGGGGGAGAGGAGGAGCCCAGTTACCATTACCCACCAGAGGGAAACTGTACTTTAAATGCAGCCCAGAGTCTATTTTGGCAAGAACTAGTGTGTGCAGAGTGTGAAAGAGATCAGGCAGCATGGTCAGCCGGTAAGGAAACGTTTCTCCTGCGTATTTTAACACAGACGCTTGTTTTATGTGCTCTCATTCGTTTCTTGAGGAACCAGCTTGCTTACGTTCTGTGGCCTTCGCTGCTTTGGTTTAGATCATGGAAAACTGAGATGGAGCTTCAGCTGCAATGCTCAACTTTTTGGTGTGGTGTTCTGGTTCAGGTGTAGTTTTCTAAATGCAAAAATATTAATTTGGAGTTTGAGTTGTTTGCATTTCATAGTGCATCAGCTGTCATATCACAAGTAACACACAAAAGCAGCAAAATTAGAGGAACAGATTACAGACAGCTCAGCTCAAGGCAGGGCTGTTTATTCCCCGGCCCTTACAACAAGCCGTTAACTTGGCCACCTTTATTGTTTTCCTCTCCAGTGTGGAGCATCCAGCTGCAGGCTACAGGAAGCTCTTTGAGACAGTGGAGGAACTAAAAGAACCCATACCTGCAAAGATCACTGGTAAAAAGATGACAGGAAGCGTTTTGTTCTGTCTCTCAAATATTTAGCAAAACGTCTTAGGACTGTAGGTTTGACACTGAGGGAATCCTTATCTGGCTGTAATTCTTTTTAGCAGAGTGCAAAACTATTCACTTTAATACATTTTTAACCTTAATCAGTTAATTGCTAGTTTTCAAAACCCCACAGACAGTAGGTGCTGAACTGTTCTCTGGCAAATAGAGGTGGTTATGTGGGAGTGTGTGTGTATGTGCAGGTGTCATACCATCATGGCTGGGGGGCAGTCTGCTCAGGATGGGTCCGGGTCTTTTTGAGGTGGGAGACGAACCTTTCTACCACATGTTTGACGGACAGGCTCTTTTGCACAAGTTTGACCTGAAGAAAGGTCAGGTGACGTACCACAGAAAGTAAGAGCACTACTGAAACTTCGTCTGACAGTATACTGTAGCTGTTATTCTTGTAGGAATCATTATGTTCACCGTACCAGACATGCTGTCAAAACTCTAGGCAGCGAACACGTTTCAGTTGCATGTCTGCTTCCCCAGGTTTATCAGGACAGATGCATATGTTCGTGCCATGACAGAGAAGAGAGTGGTCATCACTGAGTTCGGCACAGCAGCGTACCCAGACCCCTGCAGAAACATCTTCTCCAGGTAACTGCATCCTTAGGTTAAGTCTTCACAGACATTACATTATCAAAAAGAGAAAAGAAGTGCGTGTCTGCCGCATAATGAAATTCGTTTTAATCTTGAGACTTTAGTTAATAACTCTACATTTAATTTGTCAAACAAAAGCTGAAATTAAAACAATTCATATTTTTCTTGCCACATTATTACACCATAGACATGTCATTATTTTTACCTAACCACTCAGTTTACTGGTGTCTCTTTAGATTCTTTACTTACTTCAAAGGCGTCGAAGTGACTGATAACTGTATGGTGAACATCTATCCAGTCGGCGAAGACTTCTACGCTGTCACTGAGACCAACTACATCACCAAGGTTGATCCTGATTCGCTGGAGACTTTAGAGAAGGTAAGAGCTGAGAGAGAGACACGTTGATCTGCTGAAGCTTTTGTTTTGTTTATTAGTTGTTTCTTGTTTTTATGTTGATGTTTTTTGTTCCTTCGCTGTCATGTGTATGTACGTTGCTTTAGGTGGACCTGTCTAAGTACCTCTCAGTGAACGGCGTGACTGCCCATCCCCACACTGACGCTGATGGCACCATATACAATATCGGTAACTGTTTCGGCAAGAACATGAGTCTGGCTTATAACATTGTCAAGATCCCACCTGCTCATAAAGGTGAGTTTGATCAGACGAATGAGCAACATTTTATTAACGTTAAAAACCACCTGAAATCTAAAACCTGAGAGATGAGATGGAGTGTGCTGATAGTCTATCACTGCACAGGCAAAGAGCTGCCAAGGCCTAAAAACAACATGAATTTAAAAGAAATGACCGATGAAGCCAAACAACGTGTGAAAAAGAAAAACAGATTGACTGAAAGTACATTAAATGATAATAATGGAATAAAGAAAAGCTAAATAAAAAACCATATGGACAGACAATGAGGAAGATGCATCCACGAGACAAAGACTAATGATGTTTGTGATTCCCCACGAGAAAGATAACATCAACAGAGAGAAGCTTAATACTCACCTGAATGGAGGGTTGTGCGTTTAGAAGCTATGAAGCCTTCTGCGTGGATGTTGTCATTCATTGTCTAAGTGACTGACCTCTGTGTGTTTTAACCGTCAGACCCCCTGGAGAAATCACAGGTTGTGGTTCAGCTACCCAGCAGTGAGAGGCTGAAACCCTCCTACGTGCACAGGTGCTGAGCTGAAACACTCTTTGTCTCTGTGACGCCTACGGTCGTGCCGTTTCATGGCTCATGCACATCTCTCCCTGTCTGTGTTTGGGTCTGTAGCTTCGGTGTGACACAAAACTATTTTGTGTTTGTGGAGCAGCCGGTGAAGATCAACCTGCTCAAATTCCTGTCGTCGTGGAGCGTCAGAGGGGCGACGTACATGGACTGCTTCGAATCCAACGATCTCATGGGGGTAGGAAGGAGCGGGGTCAGGGGCAGCACGGGCGACTTTCACGTCTGTTGCTCATAAATTTTAGGTGTATCTAATGAAGCGGCTAGTGAGTGTATGTGTGCATTGCAGACATTGTTCCACCTGGCTACTAAAGATCCGGCCGCTCACCTGAGTAGCCATAGGTTCAGAACCTCGGCCTTTAACCTCTTTCACCACATCAACGCCTACGAAGACGAGGGCTTCGTCGTCGTCGACCTCTGCACGTGGAAAGGGTCAGTGCGATCCCGCGTATGCGATCCAGTGTGATTCATGTACGGTCAACCCCGATGTCCTTCTGTCTCTGCAGCCACGACTTTGTGTACAACTACCTGTATCTGGCCGACCTGAAGGGGGAGTGGGAGGAGGTGAAGAGGGCAGCGATGAGAGCTCCTCAGCCAGAGGTCAGGCGATACGTGCTGCCGCTGGACATACACAGGGTCAGTCCATATCCTGAAATATTATATATATAATATTAAATATCATATATAATAGTTTGTATCTCCCTACGCTTGTTTGGATGTATTTTCTAGTTTTGTGTGTTTCAGGAGGACCAGGGGAAGAATCTGGTGTCTCTGTCCTACACTACAGCAACTGCCGTTCTTCTCAGTGATGGCACCGTCTGGCTTGAACCTGAAGTTTTATTTTCTGGGCCGAGACAAGGTAACGCGCTCATACACATTTTTTGTCATGATGACCAGTGTTTGTTCTCATCTGTGTATTACATATTTCTCGTTTCTTCTTTTTACTCAGCGTTTGAATTTCCACAGATTAACTACTCTCGGTGTTGTGGGAGGAAGTACTCCTTCGCCTTCGGTCTTGGTCTCAACCACTTCATCCCTGACCGGGTAGGAGCAAAAGACAGTGTTGCCTATCAGTGATCTACAGATGGGGATGCATACATAAGAGGCACGTGTGCTTTTAAATAGAGCTGTTTGTTGACTTGCTGTAGATAGTCAAGCTGAACGTGCAGACCAAAGAGACGTGGGTGTGGCAGGAGGAGGAGTGTTACCCATCAGAGCCGCTATTTGTGCCGACACCTGGAGCTACGGAGGAGGACGACGGTAGGACGCAAACACGCTCACTAACACAGCAGACTAAACGTATTACAGCGTGTTAGTGATGGTCCAACCATAAATGCAGCACAACATCATTTGAATAAAAATAAGACACTACTTATGAAATTTTTATACATTGTGTGTCTTTAACCCTAAATGAATCTTTGAATTTAATTTACATTTTTGCTGTATGTCCTCCTCTGTGTTGCAGGTGTGCTGCTGAGTATCGTGGTGAAGCCGGGTGCAGAGAGACCCAGCTTCTTGCTGGTTTTGGACGCCGTGAAACTGGCGGAGCTGGCCAGAGTGGAGGTCAACGCCGTCATCCCTGTGACCCTCCATGGCTCGTACAAACCATAACCGCTTCGCCCCCAACCCAGGGAAGCCAAATAACAAGAGACACCGATCGCGCTCCCGCTTGCTGGGGTTTTAAGACAGGATAGCCTCTAACTCAAACAGGCTATTAGTTACAACTCCTTGCAGGGTAAACCCAGTGTTTACACCTCATTTAATAAAAGCTTTTGATACGTTTTGTCCTGCTTATTTTTTTCTCATGCTCTAGAGCTTTGCGTCTGCTTTGTGCTGAAATGTATTGTTTAAACCCAAAACACACAAACAAATTTGTTGGAAAGTTTACACAAAATGTCCTTTACACTTTTAATTAGTTTAATTAGTCACATAATGGGATAAAAGGAAATAATTTATGTGGGACTTTGACTAAGCATTAAATTACAGAACGTAATTTTTTTTTTTGTCATAATTACACAGAGGCCACCTGTGTATGGAGAAATCACCTGAGATCAGTGTAGCCTAGTAGGTAAAACTGTTTATTCTCAACGTAAACCTTCATAAAAACACATTTTATTCATTAATATCTCAGGTCCACACTTGAAAAAAAACATACATGTAAAGAAATATTTATAGTTAAGTACAAAGTTATTGTTCACCAATTGAAGTGAAATACAATGTCGTAAAAACATTCCTACATTATTTCCTCACATTTAACCTATAAAACAAACTCACTCAGCACTGCATACTTTCCTAGTGCAGTGGACAGACAGAGGAGCTTGAGCAGCGTTGATCTTGGGGACAGACATTCAGAGCATCTGTAGAGCAGAAGAACTGCAGCTCCTACATACGTAGAAGTGCTGACTGGGGCTTGACTCTGGAAATCTGATACTGCTGCTGTTTGATGATGTCTAGACTTTTCCCTAGAACCTGTACAAAGACACAGATTGATGACACCATTAGCAAACGTTGTGTTTTTATGTGAACTGCAGGATCCTCCTAGGTGCAACAGAAGTGTTCTGACCTTCCTGGTGTCCTGAGGCAGGATGACTCCATCATCCCACAGCCGTGCAGAGGCATAGAAAGCTGAGCTCTCCTCCTTTAACCTCCTGTTCATCTTGTCTTCCAGCTGCTTCCTCTCTTCTTCTTCTTGCATGCTGTCAGGGGTAAGCAGAGCTCCAGCATGGCCTGGAGCCGTCACCGACACTCTGGCGTTGGGCCACAGGAACAGGAAATTAGGGTCAAATGCCCGCCCACACTAAGGGAGGAAACAATGTTCTAATTATATTATATTACATATAACGTCATATATGCCACAGTCAATTAGATTCAATATCTCCTTACTACAGTAAGATTTACATGTGGAGCCCCTCACCATGGCATAGCTGTCAGCACCATGACAACCACCGATCACAACAGTGACTTTAGGGACGGAGGCACACGCCACTGCAGCCATCATCGAACCCTGAGCCTTTAGTTGGTTACTGCTCATCTCAGCCTGGAACAAAATAGGAAACACACACATACACCACACAGGTGTCGGTCAACAATGTTAGAGCAAAAAGTCATTCTGAACGACACAAACAACAGCTGTTGCGTGTATAGTGGTAGTGAAGACCTGCGTTATGGACAGCGCAGAAGCTGGTGTAGGCGCTGTGTTCTGGAGGAAGAGTAGAGGGATATCTCTCTGGTCACATAACTGGACAAAGTGACTTCCTTTCAGTGTGGCCTGGTACGACAGCTCTCCATTGTTGGCCACTATCCCCACCAGGTGGCTAACAAAGAGAAGACATGCATATCAGATCTGGGCACTGCTCTCTGCTGTGAGAACATATCATCCTTACAGCTCCTCAACAACGTCGTGGTCACAACTTTACTTAGAACTGCTGAGCTATTTCATATGTCCCCACAACCACAGGAAGAAATACATGGGCCTGTATTTTACCCATGTATCTTTGCAAAGCCAGTGACGAGCGTGGTTCCAAAGCGAGCTTTAAACTCCTGGAAGCGGCTCCCGTCTGTTAGTCGACTGATGACCTGGGCAGAATCAACCAACAGGTGTCATATAATCACCCTACAGTGAAGCATTCAGTAGCACATGACAGTTGTGAGTAGGTTCTAGGTTTAGCCCCCTTTATTCCCTAGGGGTGCACTGGAAGACAGTAATGAAAGTGATTCAATTTGAGTGTTGGGAAATATCAGCTTTGTCTTTGCCATGAACTGTGGCACTGTTTATTCAAAGCAAACATCTTTGTATGTTTAATTTCTTTTTCATACCATTTTAACATCCACACTGTGGTCGTGACTCTGTGGCGCCAGGCTCAGAAGCTCCTCTGAACTGTACAGTGGCTCCTCTTCTGTTCTCCCCTCGTCCTCCTCGGGCAGTTCAAAGTTAAGCGTAGATACGATGTTTCTAACACAGCCGTATGCCTCCTGCTCGTCCCAGGCAAAATGGTCGACACAGCCGCTCACCCTGAAAGCAGACAATGACAAATGAAGATGTGAACCTAACCGAGGGAGCATTTACTGATAAACTGTATAATTGGGGTCGGTTGGATTTAAGGATCTACTCGGTGTGAAGCGTGGCTCCTCCCAGGTCCTCTGGTGTGACCTCCTCTCCTGTAGCAGCCTTGACAAGTGGTGGTCCACCCAAGAATACTGTCCCTATCCGGTGCACCATAACAGCCTCTTCTGCCATCGTAGGCACGTAAGCCCCACCCGCTGTACAGGACCCGCACACCACTGACACCTTTAGGATCATTAGTCATATCAACTACTAATTTATTGGATAGCTATTTTAAACGCTGAACTAAACAGTTATATTTAGTTAATCTGTTTACACACAACAATAAATTCATAGCCTGTGTTGTATTTATCCTACGCTACTACATTCTATTGTGTCTGAGCTTCTGTAAGACTCCTACCTGTGGGATTTTCATGGCTGACATGATGGCTTCGTTGTAGAATGCCCTTCCTCCGTGGTTCTTATCGGGAAAGATCTCTGACTGAGTAGTTACACACAAACAAGGTATTTACGATTAAATTGAGTATAAACACCTTCAGATCCCCTTAACAGACGCTCTCTGGCCTCTAAGTACATGAGGCCGAGATGTGTGCGTTTTGCCAACCTGCAGTGGTAGAAAGGCTCCTCCAGAGTCGACCATGTAAACACAAGGAAGCCGGTTTTTAATTGCTACTTCCTGAGCTCGTAGTTGCTTCTTCACTGTGATTGGATACGATGTGCCACCTTTCACTGTAGCATCATTGGCAATGAACACACACCAGAGGCCACTGATCCTGCCAATACCTGCACATAGTGATATAAATAAACAGAAAGATATTATCTGTAACTAAATTAGTTGGTATGGTTAGCACCAAAGTTGCAGGAGTGCAGCGAGCGGGTTTCTGACCTGTCATGCAAGCGGCCGAAGGGATGTCTCCGTAAGGCAGACCCAGACCAGCCAGTGGTGACAGCTCCAGGAAATCCTCATCATCCAACAGAAGGCGGAGACGATCCCTGACCAGTAACTTCTTGTTTCTGAGTGTGTGCCTGGCGATGGCAGCATCTCCTCCACCTTTCCTCACCATCTCACTCAACTGCATGAACCTTACAACAAGGGACAGACCTGATGAACGACCTGCGTTTAATACATAACGCACATCACGGGCTGCTGGGAGCTGAACGTACTGCTTCTGGCAGGCGTTGCTGTTGTGGAGATTAGCTTCGTACACATTCTGCTGGTCGGGCTGCAGAGGCTGCTCTAGCACCGGGAAGGCACAGCGCAGAGGTCGCGTCTTTCTCGACGCAGTGCTCAGAACACGGGCTGGACACCGACACTGCCACCACCGCGCAGCCAACCTGTCATCCAGGACCCAAGTTTGAATGTTCATAACGTGCTCGCAACATGATGAAAAGGGAGGATTGTTGATTTGGGCTTATTGCTAAGCAGCAACGTTACGCTTGACTAAAACAATACTCTTTTTCCTACAAGTGCACGTTTACTTACTTCTTTACTTACTTTCTTCTTTTAGACATTGAGGTTACTGAGACGTGTCTCCAGCTCTTACCTTGCTCTGCACCGATACATTTGCATATCTTAAGAGAAATCCTCCTTTACGCGACAGGCGCTGCTAGAAGCTAACGTGGCTAGTGGGCTAATAAACAAGCGTCATTTCACACCCCCGCTATCAAACCGATCCGATTTAACCCAGTTGGAACAAACTCCGAACACAAACAAATCACAGGTCAGAAGCGAAGGGTGGACTGTAGTGGACTGTAGGGACCTGAAGTAACTGGAGTGTCGTTAGCGCCACCTACAGGAATGGAGGACGAAGTGTATCCCCACTGCGTTCTGGTGACTCTGCAATGACCCACGTCGGCCTCTAGAGGGACCCATTTAATCATTAAAGCATGAGTCCTGTGTTTTGCGTATGTTCCGCTAATGTAAATAGAAATTGTGTGTTAAAATAAAAACATTTTATTATAGGGATTTAAAAATAAAGTAACAAAAACACCATAAGCTCTTATTTAAGATATTATCTCTATTAGACACGTAAGAACGTAAAGTTAACACGGATTATGGATTAGTTAACTTTAATAGTCAGTGTGTGTTGTTTAATTTCATTTATCATAATTATTGTATTATTATTATTATTATTATTATTATTATTATTATTATTATTATTATTATTATTATTATTATTATTATTATTATTATTATTATTATTATTATTAAAATATGAATCAAATAAACATATTTGATTGTACATTTCAAATTCTGAACTTCTATAGCCCTTGAACAGATGTTGGAGTTTAAAAGGGGAATAAGCCAATTTACCGTGATATGCAATGCATAAGGATGTCAAACATGACATAGCAAAGCACTAAAACTGTTAGTAATAACGTAAAAAATTAAGCAAATTAGATCTAGCAAATCTAGCAAACTAGAACTTTTGTGGTAAAGGCAACACATAAAAGACACTGACGACCAAAAGGTAAGACTGATTTTGTTAAACTCTCAATAAACTGGGCCTTCTTTGTCTTACGGAGGCTCAAAAGAAACACATAGATCAACCTATAATAAAATATATAAAATGGAACATGTATGTGTTGTATTTTACCTAATGTAAATTGATATATATTTTTTCAGTTATATAGAGAGATTTATGTGATACAGAGATTACTTGAAGTGTCTTTATTTTAACCTTGTGCCTTATGGATGTACCATATAAAGTATAGTTGTCTAATGTGTGCTTGAACAAACAAATAGGTTAATATAATAATTGATTATTATAACAACAAGTTTTCGTGTGTGACACCTTTATTTATTGGAAGAGTCTATATTTTGTGAATCAGTGTTCTTTCCACTTAGTTTCTTTGTTTGAAGCGGGGAACCGCTGCTGCTGGTACCGTCGGCCCCCTGGGGGCCCCCGGTTTGTGCGGCCCTGCTGGTTCAGATGAAGGAGCGCGAGGCGGGGGAGGAGCGGGAGGAGGAGGAGTGTTCGTCGGCAGACAGTCAGTCAGGAGAACCCGAGTCCCAGCGGCGGTTTGGGAGAGTCCGACGGGGAAAACTGCTTCCAGAACCGGAGAACTCACAAGGAGGAATCCGAAATGAGTTGGGGAACGGAGCTGTGGGTATGTTAACCTGCTCCGGCCGGTGTTTGTGGGCATCTGTCCGCTGTGTGTGTGCGAGTTCTGGGGGAACCGGGCGGAGGGAAGGTGCCGCGTTACCTTTTAGCTTTGTGTGGAGCGGTGACGCCAGCCCAGGCTAAAGCTAACCCGCTAACAGCTAACTCACCTCCAGCGGCTGTGACAGCGGCGGAACAATAGGCAGGTCCGCAGACGCAAGCCCGGGGCTCGGCAGCCCTGCTTCGGGAAGGGGGTCGCTCCGTCTGCACGTCACCGCTAAACCCGTCGACGTCGTAGTCTGACTCGTAACTTACGAACTTGTCTCGGTTGTTTTTTTGGTGCGTGTCACACCCTGTTTCACCCAGACGAGCTGGTAGAGACTCCCGGTAGCGGGGCGGGGACACCGGGACAACCCTGGCTGGAGAG
Organism: Macropodus opercularis; assembly: GCA_030770545.1. Taxonomy (NCBI): domain Eukaryota; kingdom Metazoa; phylum Chordata; class Actinopteri; order Anabantiformes; family Osphronemidae; genus Macropodus; species Macropodus opercularis. The sequence goes on from CM061092.1 coordinate 9,725,958, forward strand.
ATGGGTCCGGTTCGGCCTCCTCGAAACGAACCTTAAGTTCGGCAGCTGGATGAGGCGCTTCTTTGTCTTTTGTCTTAGGCTTGATGAGGACACATGGTCGCATGAAGTGAGCGGACCGTCTACAGCCACTTAGCGTGTGTCGATTATTTCCAGCTATTACAACCAGTACAATAGACTTGATCACCGAAGTCACTCAAACGTGGTGGTTTGCTGCTTTTTATCCAACTCTTACATCTCAGCCCACAACTGCCTCCGTTGGCTCCAGCTTTGTCTCGGATTATAATGTGATGTAATTGTTTTAATTAGATTAAACGTTGGGGTGTTGGCCCCTCTGCGTGAGGATGGACCGTCCTGCTCCAGCTGACCTCAGTATCATCCTCACTTGCTGCTACAGAGCCTGTTCGCCTCCCTGTGATGCACAAATACTGGGTAACAGTGTTCGCAAAGAATCCAGACGTGGGTCGTCTGGATTTCAGTGTTTGTCGCAGCTCACGTTCACGTTTTCCGTTCATTTTTGGCGACCCAGTATCTTTCTTGTTTGTGTGCTCTCCAGTTTGAACAGGCTTTATTCTTGCATCAAGCAGTGTGATGGAATAAGAAATAAAGTTCCTAAAAGGCCTCCACATTACAGTGGAAAATGCCCCAAAAGCTTTAGGATATGTGGGTAAAATGGATACAGCCTCTGAATATTTAATATTGGCTTACAAAACAAAACACAGACATGTGTTTAGACGTTATATGATCCAAGCCTAATGAGGTTCACCCACCACAAGACGTTCATCACAGTTAGACCAATAAAGGATTAATTTGGTTCTGTACTTGCTCATTAAAACAGTTTTAACATCACTGTGAAGCCTTTTCCTCAGTCCTGTAGCGACTGAAAGCAGACGATGATACGATGAGTGTAGTCACTGACAGACCGTCATAATCCCCTGAGTCCACTGATGAGATTAATTTGTTGGCTGTCTGATGTCAGATTACTACGATTGGCTGTCTGATGTCAGATTACTACGATTGGCTGTCTGATGTCAGATTAGGGATTGTCCTTTGTATGAAAAGATGTGCAACTGTTGATTGGTTGTGTTTTACACATGGTTTCTATTGTCAGGGTTTTTAATAGCACCTCAGAGTAAAGGTGTCTCATGTCAAACACAACAATCCATAGCAGAGATGCTATTAATGGCCACATACAACTAGCATGGCTACTGCTACTGGATAACTGCATGTCCCTTAACTAATGATGGTTGCTTTAAATTAGATATAAAAGCATCTGCCACAATTCTGTTAATAGTAAATTACACAGTCTGTTTTCTTAGTTATCCAACAAAAGATTTAATATGCTTAAATAGGATTACGGATTGTGACGCCACATCTCCCTGTTGTTGCTTAAAATGGCCAGGAACTGATTCTGCGTTTGTTTTATTTGAAAAGCTTCCAAGATCTGCAGAGAAAATCGATCCTGTAGATCACAAGCAAAAGCTAATGTTAGAGGAAGGTCTGACAAAAGTTAACCTCAGTTTTGTGTAGCTGAAATGAGACTGTTAATCACCTCCCTGACCTGATCAATAAACAAACGGTTTTAGCTATAAAATCTATAGTAAGTGTTTTAGTCAATATTTGGTATGTTTGTGGTGTATTATATGAACGGGAAGCATGGAACAGCGTAGAAATAGCATTAAATTAGTCAGTATATCTTATTTTGTGCTTTCACTCTGGTCTTTGAGACGTTACAGAGCAAGTGAGGAACATCCTATTATCATGCTGGCTTCCTGCCCTCTGAGAGAGAGAGAGAGAGACACACACACACACACACACACACACACACACACACACACACACACAAAGTAGGAAGTGTTTGTCTGAATTAAAGCTCTGTCTGCCTTCTGCATGTGCGCCAAGTGCCAGGATGCTGCCACGCTGTGCTCTGGTCTGTCTGGTTGAGGTGAGCTGGAGGCCAGCACCGCGGAGCAGCCAAGTCTGAGTGAAGGACAAGAGAGTGACAGGAGGTGGTTTTCCCTGATCGGACAAACTGAAAGACAAGGATAAGTGGGCAGAGGACGGAAAGGTGGTCAGGGTTTAAATGCCTGGCTAGACCTTTAGTTTTACCTCGAGATCTATCAGCCATCGAGTGGAAAGGAGACTTTAGACCCATTGTAAAGGCTTATTCAGAGCAGTTTGCTGATGTTACTCTCTTCCAGAAGAGGGGTTTTACTTTTCATGTGCTGTGTGCATTTGAGAAGCCTTTTTGCATTGTTCCCAGACTTATCCTGTGGGACATGTTGGAGAATTGGAGTTCTGTCTGAAGAATATGATCTTGAAGCAGAAGAAATGTTTGTATTCTTGGCAGACAAGGGCATTCTGAACACGGTTTCTGCCTGTGATATTTATAGACGTTTATCAAGTTCTGTAACGGGCTCAGTTTACAAACAATAGTATAACATCTCTTCTAAAGAGTATTGTCTAGTTTTATGAATTTTGGCTAGTCAATAAATTGATAATTAAAGACATATTTTCACAAATTTATTTCAAAGTTGTGCTTACCACCATCTATTATTGCACTGTGTTTATGTTTTTATGTTGTTTGCTGCAGGTATAAGGTTGTAAACTGGTAGAAAAGTAACCTCACATGTGCAGATCTCGAGTAAATTAAGGATTTGCTGGCCATGAAGGGTTCCTGTTATTTAGAAGGGCAATGGTCTGGTTCTTGGCTGGGCACAGTGGGTGTGAATGAAGTCATGTTGAAGCTGAGGGCACTGGCCTGGACACGACAAGCTGTTGCGCCCAGTGTAGCCAACCTTGTCAACACATTGTGAGTGTGTAGGGGGTGTTATGGACGTGTGAGTGAGAGAACATGTTTTCAAGCCTAGAAGTGTGAGAACAATTGCTGAAGACCACATTAATTTGTGTACATAGTGTGAGGGCGGATGTCTTTCCTAATTAACAAAATTGTGCTAACACACATCTCCTGGAGACTGGGAGGATGATGAAGATGGAGAGAAGGGAAAGATGTGTGAGAGGAAGGCAAGGGAGGGACATTTACTTAGTGTGGACGGGGGTGATTTGGTGACAGAGGTTGCAGACATAATGGTTGTTTTTATCAATAGATTTAAAATATATCTCCAAAAGTGCAGAGATCTGTTAGACTTAGCCTTTTCTGCTTATTAGGTTTATTTTGAATATAGCACAGATCGCTAACAACATTTACAGGATATCTGCAACATGTTGTGCATAATTAGCTTCGTATCTGTGTCCTTTGCATTCTCTACACACATTATGCTTTGGCAAACTTTATCTTATACCAGGTGCACTTAACCTCTGCTGACTGCAATATATATTTTATATCAAATGAAATACATTTTCTTTTACGTCCATCTGTCTTTCAACACAGGCTGCGTTGTTTCGAGAGTATGTAAATATCCTACGTCAGTAAACAAATGTCTAATTAAAATCCCTAAACAAACCTGAATAGTGGAGCTCTGAGTTATAGCTCTAAGTTGGTAATCACTATATTATTATGCAAATAAATATAGCTTAGATCACAATAATATATATGTCAATAGTTAGGTCACATTAAAAACTGACTACTTTTACATTAGCTTTATTAAGCTTAATGAAATTTTATAGAGAAAACCATGAATTTACTAAAATCAAGATAAATATCGTCATATTGATTGATAATCAGAATGATGTTTGATAGCAGCCAAGAGTGATATGCAATGGTACAAAAGCAAAACTTCTAATAGGTGATAAATAGTGTTGCAAAGATATGACATAAAGAACAAGCAGAGGAAAGCAGTGACAAATGACACAATTAGCTGCCAGATGAAAGGACTGGATTTTGCAAATCCCGGTCCACACTCCCCTGAACTCTGAGTGTAGTTCAGCACACAAACACAGAGCTGGTGCCTTTTTCTTGGGTTTTTTCAGACTCTGTCCTCACTGCTCTTTCCCTCCCTCGCTTCCTTCCTCTTATCCACCCTGTGACTTGCTCCCTGTCCTCCCCCAGGATCCAGCTGTATCCACCCATCCAGCTGTTTGGCAGTCAGGCCCTTTTGGATTCAGACACATCATACCTTTACAGCTTTCAAAGCAACACAGTGAATCCTGGATCTTGTTTTCTGTCTTTTTAAATAGGTCAACCTCTGCTAACTGACATGGCTCTGGGACCCTTTTCTTCACAATCAAAGAAGACATTACAGTGCTGCACTATATATGGACTCAGTCTTGTACCTGCAGGGTTACTCATCAGATTTGTGCTGTTAAACCTGTAAAATGAGTTTCTTTTATACAAAGCGAGTGGTTGATCAGCCTATTCTTTTCAGACGCCTTTATACGTCTGACTTTTGGTTGCATATGGTTTCTTATTTCATTGTAAAGATACTATGATTCACTAATTAATATGATTCACACTGTATTTTTATTACCAGGAAGTAAAAAGACTCATCAGACAGAAACTGATTCAGGCGTCTCAGAGACATGACTCGTCCACACGCAGGGCTTTGGTCATTCATTTGTTCATCGTGCTGGCTTCCAGGAGTCCGTCTGTTTCTTAGTCAGTTACTTTGTTAGGCAATGGATAAAAACTCAGGCTTAAGAATAATGTAATGTAATGGAGACAGAGATGTTCAGCAGGGCCTTGCTTGCAGTTTGATCCTTACTTTGCTAGCTGGCACATTTCTGTTGACCACAATAGTGATATTAACGTTTTCAACATGGCTGCTGTCCCTGTGGTAAACCTACAACAACAGTCAGATGCAGTGACGCAGAAGGGAGATGTCCTCCAGCTGATGCCCTTTAGTTGTTGTGTACTAAACACCTTAGTTGGCTGCTAAACCTGCTCACATCTGCTGGATTGATACTATCTGCTTTGTGGATGGACACCATGCTGAATGACTTCGAGACCTACAAAGTAAGATATAAAACACCTGCTGATTTGTAGCTCGACGCTAGGACCACATAAATACGTTTGCGTGAGACCCCAGGTTGCTAGTTCAGATCCATCTTCCAAGCGATGTCATTGTGTCTCTGTAGTACCAATACTTCCCTTAGCTACCAATGTTGGAGCAAAGGAAATAAATCAAGCTTGAATGAATCGAGCACCTTTTTACGTGCTTCCTTTTGTGTGTGTTTGCCATGCAACAATAAACCATTAGCTCTTTTTCTCCGATTGTAACCTCCGTCCTTACACAAACCCTCTTCATCTCCTCCCTACCATCCCCCTGAACCAGCTCTGCCTCTTCTCCCTTGGGATTAGGCAGAATTCTCTATGACAGACCCCCTTTTAAATAAGGGTTTCCCACAGGCCAAGATAAAATAGAATGTATTTTGAAATTGGTGAATGTCACAGAGCTTCAAATAGACCGTACAGTAAGAGGAGCTTCTGTCTGCAGGGCCACATATGGGAAAATGTTGCTGATCGAGTTAAACGGGTATAGTATTCATGAGAGGGACTTTTTTTTAATAGCGATTGTTTTAATATCAAAAATATTTCAGTTGTTGAAACTGATGAACAAACTACACAATGGTCCCTGCTTTAATGTGACCATCACTATGTTTTCGTTTTGTCTTGATCTAGAAATGTTCGTGGCTAGTTCAGATTGTAATTGTCTTCAGAAATATATCAAAAATTAAAGGAGGTTATGGGTAGCGGCTTTCATTAGCCACTTGATTTTAAGCTTTCACTGACAAATGTTGTCGTATAGATTAAAACGTGAAAATCCGTTGACCTGGTCTTACCTGCAGCTCCACCAAATCTATGGCTTTGTGTTTAATACACAGAAGAATCGATTTTGCTTTGCGACCTCATCAGCAAGCACGTAGAGCACGTTTCTACTATTGTCTAACTATTTATTCGACTGGAATTTGCACAAATAATAAATACAGCCTTGACAAAGGTTGTGTATATACGTGGGACAAGCGTGACTAGGACAGCTCCACCCCCCTCCCCCATGGGGCTCCTGCTTTTCCTTTCTGTCTCCCTCCCTGTCGGACATATAGTCTGTTTGTATACTAGGGAACAATGTTACTTCCAGCAGTAGAAGTGTTTTCCCAGGCTGTTTATTTGGCTGATTAAGTTTCAGGGTCCAATAAAACTGTTTGTAGCTTTCAGCTCTGTTTTGCTCATTCAGACCATCACTTACTAGCTGCTGGTTACCTAGACAACCTGTTCAAGAATCACACAGTGTACCCCCTGGTTACACGGGTACCCCAGGCTATAACATGTCAGGTAGACGGCGCAGTATGAGCAGCAGGCTCAAGCTGAGGTCGTTCTGAAGCGAGGGCATATGTTTACCTTTTTGTAAAGAAATGAAAGGAATTTGTTATCGTTTTATTTGAACAGTGGGAGACATATTTTTAGTGTTTGTTTTTTTTCCCCCCCTCCTGACAACCTGAGACTTGTTTTGCCGCCAGAGACTTGTAGGGTATAACCTTTCACATTAAAACGGCGACAGGAGTCTGCAGTCTGACTCAGATTCCTGCATTTGTGAACCAATTTATGCCCACTGTGTGGTACACTCTTGTCTCCCAACACTCTCCTTAGCTTTGTCTAGACTTGACATTCAGTTAAAACTACAAAGTCACAAACATGCAACAGAAACTCGGTGCAACAGTGCTTACTGAGGCATCCACAGACAATATACCCACAGCTTACGTTACTTTATTCCAGTTCTTTGGTTTAATGCCCTCATTAAAATATAAAGCAAGAGAAGAGACGAGCAGCTGTAAAACTGCTTTTTCACTCTGTTGTCATATGATGTGGAGTTAATGCCTAATCCATTTGTTTAGCATGTGTTCTCTGCCTTTATACATGGAAAGGAATTAACCAAGCACATAGGCCGTACAAAGATTCACTGTCAGGAGGTCACAGGAGTGTTGGTCATGCCGAAGCTCCCTCTGAGCTAAGCTAAGCTGAAAAAGGATTTCTGGGAATCTACACGTACTTATTTATGCCAAAGTTGAGATGTTTCCATTCGTTCATACAAAATAGACACAACAACAATATAAATCTTCCTAATACGCAAGCAATAAAGGGACCAAACCATCCTGCTATTTTATTTCAACTGCTCTTTTTCTTTCCCGAGATCCTGATATATCATAAGTGCCATGGCCTACAGTGAACTTGACTCACCAGCAGTAACACTGTGAAGAGAACGTGTGGCTCTACAAACGCACACACAGCTGGGAGCCTCACACCAAACCGTGACTGTGATTGTGGTGCTTGTGGTGGCTTCCTTTTTAAAAGCCCAAACATGCAGAATACACACATGGTCTGATGATGCATTGCAGTGGATTGTTGAACAGATACTGTAAATCATCATATCCTGTCCACACATTTGACACACTGGTTAAATGTGTGGGCTACCACTGAAAGTGCCATCCATGCATGTGTTCATCATCATTGACTTTGGATGAGCGCCCAGCCCAGTCAGTGCTTCATGTCAGTAACGTGTGCGAGAAGGGTTGGGTTCTTCACTCAGACTCCGCTGTTGTTGTGCGACGGCTCCTTCTGGTGTTCTGAGCCAAACTGAAGCAACTTACTGACCTTGGTATTTCAGCAACTGACCACACCTGCGTTAGTAAACACAAAGCAACTGTTTACCCACATAGTTTAGTAGTTGTTCGTCTAATGCAGTCATTCTGTCTGTGCTTGTGTGTGAGCTAGTGTGAAAATGACTTCATCATCTCAGACCAATGTGTAAACTATTGATGAATTATATTTAGATGAATTTCCATATTGTTGAGTCTACTGCTCTTTTTATAAATCCATATACTGTAACACCAGAATAGCTACGTACTCGCTACTCATTCCTAAAACATCAGACCCTCAGCCTTGCATCTTAACCGTCCTCTGTTTCACCCAGTTAGGATCAGATAGTGACCCAGGAAATCCTGTTGGTGACCTTTAGTGTCAGAGCCGCCCCCAAAACAATGGGCCTGGTCAAGATTAGGAATGAGACAAGGAGGGTGTTGTATGTGACAGTGTTTCTGCAGCAGGTTTTGGGCTTCTTATTTTTTGAAAACCATCAGAGATTAATTTAAATTCAAGTCCAAAGGTTTTGTTGTAGTTTAACTATGGTCAGTGACTTGCAACCAGTTGGTTGTTTGGTTCAAGCAGGAAGCAAAACAAGTCTGTTCAGGGCCATACTGCATAGAGAACAACTTTACTTCTCTGCTGTGAACATTTCTTCCTCTAACTTAGTCATGTCATCTCTGTCACAACATTGTGATTTGATCTGAAAAGATGTGAAAATGGTCAAGGAGCACTGTGCATGGGTAGTATCTTGGTAGATGATGATCATATCCGGGTGTGATTTAATATTTTTCACATTTTTTTCTCTTTCTGTCTCTGTTGTCTAACCAGTCTGTCAGGATGTGTGTGTGTATGTGAACCTGCAGGGGAGCAAGACAATGGTGGGGATCAGGTTGCTACGAAGCCTGACTAGCTAACCACAGACAGGTCTGCTCAGGTGTATGTGTTGCATGTTTTCTCTTTTAGAAATGTATAACTGTACTGGCCTAGAATTAAACCCTCGGCTTTTGGAATGAGTGTTGACCTTTTCGATTGCCTCATCATTTATTTACATTTTCTCCAAATCCTCTTGACCGAAGGCCATTGTGTCCTTAGTAGAGTTAAGTGTGAGTGACGGGTTAAAGGGGATGCTCACGCCGCTGATTCATTTCCATTATTGTGGTAATTTTTGTAAGACGTTTCATGTAATTCTGCTCTATGCAAATGTGTGTTTACTGCGTAGCTTGATGTGCAACATTACTGAGATGAGCAGGAGGCTGGAATAGACCAGTGAGAGCTGTTTACTGCTGAGTAGTAACCAGTGTTTAATGTGAACTGTGTCATGTAAAGTACTCTGTGCCTTCAATTTTTACTCAGCCTGTGAAATTATACCACTGCAAACAGCTGTAATTGCTTTTTAAAAACCAGTACGTGTGCAAGTGTGTTTGCGCGCCGGTTGCTTCTTTATCTGCAAGAGGAGACCTGTCAGTCTCCGTTTAGGTTGTGGAGCACGGTCATGTGTTTAGTCACATGACTTTCCAGTGTGCAGCACTACCACATTGGCCACCGTGTTGCTCCACACGGTTTGTAGATTTACAGGGCACGTGTTGTCGTAACCGTTTTACTTTACGTTTTGCCCTTTCGTCAAGTGTCTCATTCAGTACCTTTTGTTCCATGGTGGTATTTACAAATTCGAGGCACTTTGAAGGGGACATTTTTCGTCTTGGTTTCTCTTGAAAGAGGAAAGATTTGCTGAATGATCCTTGCAGAGATAAAAGGCTCATTCAGTGGTATGGAGGCCCACCACTGCAAGGTTGGGTTAATGTTTGACTCACCTGCTTTTACCCAGTTTCACCTGAAGCTGAGCATTATAGAACAATTTTGTTAAATGCATCTCTTCACACAAACTGATAAGTGGTTGGTTATTGGTGACACACTCCAGGATATTGGTTAATTGGTTTAAACATAAACAGTTAGTGCGTCCTTTGTCGTCCGATATGCTTTTGACAGTTAACGAATAAAAGTGGCTCAAAGTTTGTTGTTCGCATGTGTCTGTTTTTTGCTGTTATGGTAACAGTCGTTATAACTTTGCGGCAGCTGATCACCTTCATTGTTTAAAACTTGAACAGTGTGTAAAGTATTTATTAGCAGTTGTCCAGTGATTCAGCTTTTTTGGTAAGAGTTTGGATATTTCTTCCTAAGCTGTGTTTGCAGGCTCTCAATGAACCTAGGTGCATATATCAATATGCCCGTGATCAGACAAAGGGTTGACTAGTTCAACCATTGCTTTCACTTTGTTCAAACATTCCACTGGAGCCTAGAGAGATTGTGTTATACTATATTGTGTAGCAACTGCACAGCTGCTAGCAAGGTGTAAATTAGTTTACCCTGAGATAATCCTCCATCTTCACAATAAATGTGCACAGACTGAAAAACATCAGCTTCAGCCATTACACAAGGGAAGACACGCCCACCTAATGACTTCAACTCAGTCGTGATGCAATCGAACACAAGGACTGGACAAACGCTTAAACACTTCACAGGTTCCCGCTTGGCTCCATTTGCGATGCAGCGTCGACCCAAACTATTATGTGAATGGAGTCACAGAGTGAGTGTCCTCAGGAATAAACAGCACTTAATGAGAGCGTACTGTGAGCCATGGGACTGGCCCTTCTCTGTCATTTGAGCTGCTATGAATCACACGTTTCCTCTGCAGGTTGCTGTATATACATATGTGAGTGGGGCAACATTAACACTAGTAGCAGTTTCTGTTTCCACAGGGAAAAATTGGGCGAATGCAGAACAAATGGGGACAGAGGTGTATGCGTTTAGATGGAGTGGATGATTGCAAACTGCTTGTTGAAACTGTGTCATACTGTTACCAACACTGCTGCTGAAGTGGGTCGTGTTGGGTTGAGTACCAGCAATCAAGCCTAGTATGACTATTCAAACCCACACAGATTTCCTAATACATGAAATTACCAGTGTCTGGATTCATAGTCGGTTACCACTGATAGCAGATGTTCTTGACTTATCTATATTCTATGTATGTTTTCTTTTTCTTTGTAATTTCATTTTATTTAAAAACAACAACATTGGAATACTGTCATAAAACCCATTGGAGCTTTTTTGCACAGTGTCTTTGCAGCAAATAGGGCTGTTCACGTCTTAGTATGAACTATCGTCAAACTCGTCAGACATACTATCTATACAGTATATTTAACTGCTGTTCTGTTGGTTTTAAAGTGTGCAGCGTGCTCCATGAGTTTGGAAACCAGCTGAAGACGCCGACTGCTGCTCCTGCCAAGCGGCGAGGGGGTTGCAGTCAGCAGTCTGCCAGTGCTCGTGTCTGTTTTGTCCATAGATGGATACGTTTCAACGCAACCTTCGGCCAACAAAGCCGAGTCAATTCAAATCTTTGCTTGTCAGCAAGGAAAAGCTACAGAATACGCATAGGTGTGAGACTGTGTGCTGGCTTTCTGGCACCATTGTGTCTGGCCTAATTTCTAATATTCACCTCTTTCAACTGCAGCTCAAATTGCTTGTTTTGTCTGACCAGCAGCCAAAACCTGGAAAATAACACCTTCGCTAAATTGTCCCATAGAAGGAATACTTTTGTTTGAAAATTAGAGTTCAGTACAGTTATAGAGTGAAAAGGAAAAAATAACATTTACAATGATATGATATGAAAGAATAAACATTAAAAAGACAAACCAAAAACAAACTTACTTGGCTAGGTATTAATACAACTTTAACTCTTTCTTTAATTTAGTTTGATGCCCCTTTTAGTTATAAATATATATATACTACCTATTAAAATACAAAGGCACCGCTCCAGATGGAATTTAAATAATGTTTTTGTTTATGACTTGGTTAATATAAGTAGCTCCAGATAGAATGGAGCTTCCCCTCAGACTCCCTCCTCGACCTCAAGCACAGACACTAAGCATCTCTCCTCTTGCACATTGTTGGAAGGGACCTTCTTTTCCTGGTTGCTTTCTAGGAAGATGAACACCAGTAGACGCACACTGTGCAGACTGAGCCTGGGGGTCTTCAGACTGATGCCAGTGTTTCAGACAAGTTGACATTTCTCACCCAGTCTCTCTGTCTCTGCAGTGTGTGCATGTATGTGTGCCCTGGAACGCCACAGCGTGTAATTAGCCCATCGTCCTGTCAGCATTTTCCATGCTAATTAACCTTGCCTTCTTTCATGGAATGCACTAAGGCTGTGTGGCTCTCTGGTTGGCTGTGGAGGGGTTGTGTAGCCGTCTGATTTAATATTGGGTGCACAGAAGGTGTGAAACTCCGCGCAGGGCATCCTCAGCTCACGCCTGGGAGCTAAATGGTTTATTCTCTGAAGAATGAAAATGGAGATAAATCCCATTGTACAGTGTGACTTATTGTTGTTTTTGAAGTCAGTCCGTCCTGTGATTGTGTTACAGGATGTTGTGTTGCTGCTGCTGATTATGTTGCTATTAATGCATCTTTTTTGGATGAATCAGATCTGCTGGGTTTATTATTTCTATGTATTACTACATGACGTTCCTAATACTTTTGAAAAGGCGTATGAGGTGGAGCTGGACTAAACTTTTATTTTGTACACGTTTGTACACTATATTGCCGAAATTATTCGCTCACCTGCCCTGACTCTGTGCAGGCCAGTCACACCAGACTCTGTCGTCCATGTCTTTATGGACCTTGCTTTGTGCACTGATTCCCATTATTTGGATTGGTGAGTGAATTTTGGCACTATAGTATAGTTGGTTGTCAATACACAACCAAGTTAATTAATATTTTCTTGTTTACCTTTTTGCATATTGTACTGGATGAAGCTGAACCTATTAGTTTTTTGAGCTGTAACCTGACATTCTAATAAATCAGTTTCAATAGCAGCCACTGCTCAGTTATTACAAGGTACTGGACTCTGAGGAGACTTTTTCTTACCACGCAGGTGCTGCACCAGCGTGGGCTCAGAATGATGGCTAAAACACAGCTCTGTTTTAGCCATCATGCTCATCCTCCTACTCTCTCCAGGAGCCCAAAGATGTTGTCATTTCCCCAGTGAACCAGTCTGTGCTCAGCTTGCCACAAACTACAGGATGAGCTCATACTCATTACTTATTCAGGGGCACCGTCTCACAGGCTGATGCAACTGCGGGCAGACGGTAGCTAAAAGAGGTGGACTGGCATGCACGCAGCCTTTCTGGTTCCGTTTCTGTGCAGCGTCCTGCAGGACCGATTTTGCTTTTTATGCATTTGCATCCTGGCCGTGTTCTTCTCTACTGCAGTGCTGTCTCAACAACAAAATACACTTGAAACCTGGCAGCGTAACAGCGTTACTATCTTCACTACTGAGGTCTTGTTAAATATTTTCCTCGCTCATGAAAGCTGGCGTTTTGCCTCATTGAGCTGAATGGATGCTGTTTATCCTGCCAGCTCTTGTTTCACGCCATGACCGTTTTGTTTTAACATGCCGAGGACCTTTTGTTTGTCGCAGTGGTTTAATTTAATCTGCATGCTCTTCAACTGGTGGCTGCTTTTTAACTTAACACCCACTTTTATATCTGACACATTTGAATATGGGAATATGAGTTATTACGGATTTTCTGTTCCGACCCCAGAAAAGGCAAGAGCAGTCGATTAGAAAATAATGATTTGATTTGTCTTTTGTCTACTCTTTCTCTTTTATAGAGACTCAGCATCCTGCTCAAAATTACCAATAAACAAGGTGGTCAGCTGACTCTCACAGTATTGCATTTCCCATGGTGACCCCTAATTGCTTGGGTCCAGGCCTTAATTTGTGTGTACACACACAGAACTACATCGTAGTAATCAGGGCAACACAAACACCACAGCCCCAGTATCTGGCGTTTTGAAGAGCGAGGTTGCTGCTCATCGCAGCCTTTTAGATTGTCCTGTATCGAGAGAGGATATTGTGTCATTCGTAACAAACTAGTGTGCCGTACAGTATATGCCTCAAGATGCAGATTTAATTTCCAGTGAGCAGCAGCTGCCTCTCTTTTATTACCACCAATTTTTTGCCCTTAAACAAAGCACTTGATGACCAGCAAACGCTGCAGTGTGCAAATAAGACGGGGTTTGTGCTGTGTTCAACATATGAGTGTTGAGTCAGAGCCCATTGCTTCTTAAAGAGCAGATGTACGTGCTGCTGATAAACCACTGTCACATTCATTTAGTCTTTTGCATTAAGTCTGTTCACATCGTTGTTTACTACTCTAGTGGGGAGTTTTTAGCGTCTCACTATGGCTCGTTGATTTGAGAATCAATTTTTGAACAGAACAACCAGCTTTTTTATTTTTGATTGTTTAGTTTTTCTTACCTCTTGTTGATCCATATCTTGTAATATGAGTGATCATAATTTCCACTCAGTACAGGTGAATTTATTGTAACACGTTTTGAATTAGTTTCTGCTACTTGCGTGGGTTTAAAATGTGTTGTAGGATCCAACATGTGTTTGTACAGATGGCAGACAGGAAACACTGTTACCCTTAGGTCACTAGCAGTGGGACGTGTAATTTATGAATAAATACTGAGCGATTCAAGTGAGCTGCTAAATCTTATGATTTTGACACAGTGTCAACGATTTGTGTTCAAATTTACAGTAAATCCAATTATTCTTTGTCTGTTTGGTGCTTTTGAAAGTTCTGTGTGTTTTTATGGGTTAGTTGTAAGTTTTTTTTTCTCTCTGTTTCTTTCCTCTGCCTTGATTTATTTAGTTTGTCCCCTTTTTGTCATTTGCAGGACCAGTTTGATAATCTGGACAAACACACACAGTGGGGAATCGACTTTCTGGAGCGCTATGCAAAGTTTGTCAAGGAGAGGCTGGACATAGAGCAAAACTACGCAAAGCAGCTACGGTACATGCACACACACGCACAAAACAGAACACAGGCACGCGGACATGCACAGAGGCTGCCGTGACACACCCCTGCTCTATTTTTGTCTCTGCCTTGTTCTGTTGTGAATAACCTTTCCACTTCTGAATTTTCCCCTTGCCTCGGATAATGCGGCTGCTTCGTGCGCTTTTCGGTCGGTGTCACTTTTTAAAACTAATAACGTCTCTGTATCAGATTTCCTTCGCTTTCCGTACTTCGTTCAACAGTGTTCCAGAGACTGACTTTGCTGTTCCTTCACATTTGATAGTGTGTTGGCTGCTAACATGCAGACAGCTGCCTGTGGAAAACTAAACCGTAATGGTGGCGCATGCAAACATTTGGTCACCGTACTTTGAGCGCTTGGTAAGGAAGGTCGTTATTAGTATTAGGTTAGTGGGTTGTGTTGCAGCGTTGATACTGGGAGGATGACCTGTAAAGAGCAGCTTCACACAGCACAGCTTCCAAATTCAAAAAAGTCAGAAAGTCTTGTCGTTAACATACTAGATGAACAAGACAAAAAAGACAGAGCCTGTGGTGAAATGCCAGGTACAAGTGTTACACGGTAGGACATTTACCTGGGGTTAAAGATGTTTATGCTGTAATTGTTCAAACGATAACGGAGACAATAACTTGGTGAGTTAGTTAATAGAAATGCATCCATGTCGATCATGTTCAATAGAGACCACTCTACTGTCATAGGGTTCATAGCTGGTGCCCAGAGACAGAATCACTTAAATTCATGTGTTGCTGAAGGCTGTGTGGGTGTATCTGTTTTTTGGGGTTTTTTTTGTCTACCAGAAACAGGAGATTGGAGACAATTAATTAAAATGCGCATGTGCACTCTCACCCATACACTCCTCTGATCTGTGACTAAATCATTAATTCACTGCTCATTATAGTCTGTTGTCAGAGCCCGATGTATAAATTTGTGATTCATGTTTAATAATACAATGGCGTGTGTTGCGTAAGTGCGTGTGCTCGCCAGACCCGTGTGTTTACCTGTCTCTCTTCCAGGCTTAAAATATCACACAGTGCTGTAACCTCTTTGTGTTTCTGTCTCTAATCTCAGGAACCTGGTGAAGAAATACTGTCCAAAGCGTTCAAAGGATGAGGAACCGAGGTCAGTAGTCGCCTGGACTCTGTTTTTTAACAGTGGGTTTGATGAGGTTAATAACTAGCACATGATCTAACACCGATGCGTCTCTGCCGGGCAGGTTCACGTCATGTCTGTCGTTCTACTCCATACTGAATGAACTCAGTGACTATGCAGGCCAGAGGGAGGTGGTGGCAGAGGAGATGGTTCACAGGGTGTATGGAGACCTGATGCGGTACAGCCAAGAGCTGAAATCTGAGAGGAAGCATGTGAGTATACTAAAAGTTACTACGCTACCCTTTAGTGAATGATATCGACACACTTAGAGCATCGCTTAATCGTTAAGGCCACATTCTCAAGGAAGTCATGAAGCGGATGTAGCCGTCTGCCCACTGTATCCTCTGTGTCACCTCATGTGCATTTGTTTTCCCTTTTGCTTTACCCAAGAGGATGCGTATGGCTGTGATGTTGACCATCTGTCCGTTTTACTTGCTCCACCATCTGCTGACCCACTGGAGGAACAGCGCCCTCTTCTTGTTTTGTGTCTTAAAGCAACACAACATGCAACAAAACGAGCCACTGTGTATTTACAGTTTCATCATTTGTGGATTTCATCACATTAACGCTGCTAGTTTGATGCCTGGCAGTGATAAATATAGATTTGTCATGGGATCTGGTGATTTGCCTTCCGGTGCTGACGTTGCAGAGGAGTAAGACTTGCTTATGGAAGCAGAATGAAACAGGTTCTATGTAATGGTTTTAGTAATAACATTAATGTCATCTGAACCGAGTCAGCATCCTGTGTCTCTCTGGACGACCAGAGTAACGACTAAATGGAGAACTTTCTCTATACGATGACATTACGTGGCAGTGTATTTTTCCACTGACTTGGCAAAACATTTCAATCTATGTTTGTCACCAGGTTCAAGTGTTGAACGTGCTTTACAAAATTTTGAGGCAGAAATGTTATTCGCCTAGAAAATCAAAAGGTCGAAAAGCCAATGTCCTTACTACCACTACTAGTTTTCAGGAGTGTGACCACGTTTCACATTCTTTCAGAGCAGTGTTTGTTGCTCCTGGAAGCAGATCATGTGACATCACTTGACTGCAAACCAAACAATTCGCTGTAACTGGATTTTATAATTAAAACCCTGCTTTTTAGTCTCTTTGCCTTTCAGTGGGTTTTTGTTGTCTGTGTAACTGTGAACCAAATGTGTTTTGTATATTTAAATATATGTTCCTGTTTTCTGTGTGTGTGTCTGGTCTGTTTGTGTGTGTCTGTGTGTAAATGAGCAGCATCTACAGGAGGGCAGGAAGGCTCAGCAGTATTTGGATCATTGCTGGAAACAGATGGACAATGTAAGTGAGGAGGGAAGGAGGGGACTGAAATCAAGTGTCTGGTGTAAATATTTTCTCTTCGGGTCAGGGCAGCTGCACTGATTTCATAATTGTGTTCTGGAGGAATGCAAGCAATGCTAACAAATGTAACTTTAGGATAAAAAGCAATGTCCCCTTAAAATATCGGTGCCACTACACTATCATTGGTTTCTTTGTACTGTTCTGTCCACACATCAACTGTGACATTGGAGCATGTCAGAACTCTGCAGTGTGCCGTTCAGAACACAGAGGACTATACCAGGAAACGCCCACCCAGCACGTCTCGTTTCATAGCAAGCATTCCCTGGTGCTGCATTCTGCTCTCCACGGCCTTCCTCTGGGTTCCTAAAATGATTACATTGAATTTCACAGTATATGCGAGTTGTTTATGACCATTGATCACAAGACTCAATAATAACGGCTACAAGTTTGCAAGGGCTAAACAACGTTGCTGCTGGTTTTTAAAGATTACTCACCAAGTCCCGTGTTTTCACCCGTAGCCTGGGGTGCGTTTCTGCAGCGCGTCTGAGGGTTTCAGTGTGTGGCCTGCGTGCCTTTAGCAGTGACTACGTACTGACTGGACCAGTTGTTCATATTCACGGCTAATCAAACCCAGATGGCTGGCAGGAAGTAAACTTCGTCTCTATCCCTGTTTTGAATCTGCTTTACCTCACACATTTAGTTTTCTACCACCCCATATAAATAAAACCACAAAATGAAGATGAACAGGTTAGTTTCCAATGTGTTATGTATTTTCAACACCGTGCCTTCCTTCTTTTTCATCGTTTCTCCTTTCAGAGTAAAAGGAAGTTTGAGAGAGAGTGTAGGGAAGCAGAGAAATCCCAGCTGACCTACGAGCGGCTAGATAACGACATCAATGCCACCAAATCAGAGGTGGAGAAGGTAGGAAGCTCCAACCTGCGAAGCCTCGACAGATGTTTTTTTTTTTTGTCTTTTTTGGCTCCAGGGCAGCCCCAGATTTGGCCTTTTTCGTCCATTCACATCGAATGTATCGGCTAATGATGTACTAATGTTAATTCCTTAGGCCAAAGCCCAGTATTACCTGCGGACTCACACGGCTGATGAGAGTAAGAACGAGTATGCTGCACAACTACAGAACTTCAACGCAGAGCAATGGAAACATTTCAACAACGCCATACCACACATCTTCAAGGTGAGCCAAGAGATGTTTTGGCCACCTCATTCATCGTAAATACGGGGAGGAAAACACCAGAACCACGTCCTAATGAGTCCTAAATCGAACCAGCATCATAAATAAGTCATGATTACTAAGATGAGCCAAACTAAGTAAACATTCTACAAAGACCGTTTCCCATAAACAGCATAATTACTTGTACATAGGCATCACATTTTTACTCGGTAGCTGAAAAGCAAGTGGTGGTTTCTAAGCCTTTCTTCTTTGGCGTCTTTGCATTAAAACGCCATTTACTTTCACCAAATCATTTATTTTTAATGGCTGTAAGTGGCTTGACACTAACGGTTAAGTATTTTGGCACTGGTCCTTTCGACCCGGTGTCATGTTTAGAGAAAGTGCGGCACGCTGTGTTTAACTTAGTGTCTTCTCCCATGTAAACCATTACTAATATATTGAGTGGGTATCAGTGTTGTCCGGGTAAAGGATCTACAGACCGGGACAAGCTGTTTACTGCCCAAGAGCTGAGTTTAAGTGTCACTGTTGACACTGCAGCATTTGCGCTGCACTCGTGTTTATTCCAGCTTCTCTCTTCTGTCACAGAACCTGCAGGCCATGGATGAACGTCGGACAGTAAAGCTCGGTGAGACGTACCGGACGTTTGCCGAGGTGGAACTGAAAGTCATTCCCATTGTCTCCAAATGTCTAGAGGGAATGGTTTCTGCCGCCAAAGCTGTGGATGAGCGAAAGGTGTGTAGCTATGTGACCAAAGGAAGACAGGAGAGTCTGGATTTAAAAAAAAAAAAAAAAAAAACATGTTTCCCACACCTCTCACTTGTCCATGTCTCCCCTCAGGATTCATCTATCGTTGTGGAATCGTTCAAATCCGGGTTTGAGCCTCCAAGCGACTTCCCCTTTGAGGACTTCAGTCAGAATCTCAGCAGAACGGGTTCAGATGGGACCATCAGCAACACACCCAAAGGAGAGAGAGAGCGAGACAGAGAGGCAGGCTCAGGGCCACGGTCGGACCCAAAACACGCCATGAGCAGAACCAAGAACAAGCTGTGGCTGTTTGGGAAGAAACCGAAGGTATGTGAAGACAGGAGAATGAAATCGTTGCATATTCACAGTTTTACATCAAGTGTATACATCTCAAGCCTGAATTACTGGAAGTATAGACAAAATACAACAACGGATTGAAACCGTTTCTGGCCGTGCTCCGTAATCAACTGCACATACAGGTTTATTGTTGTTCATTATTTATTACAACAAGCCTGAATGTGGGTGTTTGTTAGCATTTACTGTATTAGTTTAGTCCTTCTGTGCTACAGCTGCATAATCATCGTAGAATATATGTAATAGCTTGGAAATCCCCGTCACCCATTCATTAGTCACCTAAAGGCTGACTTCTCCCTGTGTACAGTCTATTGTTGGTCCTTCACAGAAACCCTTTGTGTGCTCTTTCACTCATTGGACGTTGCCCTGCTCCATAGAGACTGATCGTCGTCAATCATTACCTATTCACTGCTGGTTTACGTTGGCACCATAGTCTGCCTCAGAGTATCAGGAGCCAGTCTGAATAGGAGTGTTTCAAATCAAGGGGCATTGTTTACTCTGGTTGTTTGGCCATTTAAATATTAATATTAACATGTCAAGGAACTGGCTAAAAAGACAATTTATCTGCACTGATCAGGTATGTGATGTTCCCCGACAGCCGTGCTTGGCCAGATATATAGCCACATTCACATAATGATGATTGTTTTTATTGAGGGTAGGTCTCATTATGACTCTAGGCCCGGTGGGATGTCTAGTAACAGTGTGAAATGAAATGAAGTTAAATATTCTGTTGGCTTTTCTGACTGAGTTTTCATATGTGACACAGTCTCTCTCCCCCAGAGCCAAAAACCGCTATCGCCAAGAAACAACAGCTTTTCATAGCGTGTCATCCTGACCAGTGACTCTGTCCCCTCTTCCTGCTTCCTACTAGTGCCCCCCTGCTTCTCCACCCCCTCCACCTTTCTCCTCCTCCTCCTCCCGTCCCCACTCCACCTTCCACCGATTCCCTTCTTCTCGGTTCAGCTCTGACCTAGTGAGCCACTATCTGTCTGAGATAAAGACTACAGTCCCCAGAATCCCCCAGAATTTGAAAGGCCTGAGGAGAGGGGTGAGAGAGGACATTACAAAGCAGTGTGTTTTAATTGAGACTGATTGATGTGATGTGTGTTTCTTTATTGTGTGTCTGCAGTTTCCAAATAAAAATAATCACATGTCAGATACGCTTGGTGCCCAGATGACCTTAAATATGGTCCAACTCTTAAGCTTGAAAGTTAAACATTTAAATATTTTTTTCGTTGTTTTTGTTTTTACTTTATTTAATTTGAATTTCAGTGAAAGCCTGCAGACACTGAACACTGTCTCCTCTTCTCTCCTTTTTGTTTTGGTGTGCTTCTTCCCCTTCCTTCATTTATGAGGCAGTTGTGTCCTCCAATCACCAGATGGCGGATCCCTGATGACTGATGGTAAACGGTGTCTGTATAAGGGCGTTCTTTGCACTTAAAGCATGATAGTGTAGGTGTTGTTCTGATGCTGGTCTGGCTTCAGTTTGCAGTGTTTTTGTGTGTGCGTATGGAAGCAGCTCTGCTAACGGCTTCATCGTGTCGTGAAGCAGATCTCCCTGCTTTCAACACCTGGTCGTAGTGTTAAGCCAACGCGTTCACTGGGTTTTTACTAATGTCGCTTTTGTGAGGACCATCTGTGATTGGACAGACTGGTTTAACCTGGCAAAGAGCAGAGCAACGGTTGGCTTCATTGCTGCCATTTTTTTCATTGCTTATATAAAGTTATCAAATTCTTCAGGGCGCCATGTTTTGCAGTGTCACAAATGTATCCAGGTGTCTGTCGATTCCAGCATCTCAACCAACAACGTACATTAACGCATTGATCCGGATGGTTTTAACGCCGACCAACTGGCTTGTTGGTGGACTGTTTGACTTACTGACTTACTAACCCGCGTCCCGTGTTCTTTGTGTCTTTGCTGTAACTGTTAATGCACCAGTGGTCGGTAAAGATGGTAAGTGATTGATTGTGTGTATAGAGAAGTCAAAGAAGACTCGGCACTGTAGGAACCGCTTCAAGTGTCCCCACCATGTAGGACTCCATTAATTTCCAGTTGCATTATCAACACCTGTAGTTTCAGTCGCTTTGTTCTTTTTCCAGTAATGGTAGTCTCCCTGGTGTCACAGGTTCAGAAAACACTAAAGTAGCATTGCACATCATTTTAATGGCAACTACTTATTGTTACGATGTATTCATTGGAAATGTAGCAGCTAGTTTAACATAAAGCACTAACAGCATTGCAGCACTCAATGAGAAACCCTGGGAAAAAGGAAAAAAAAAAAATATATATATATATATATATATATATAAACTTAATCTTCTGCATATTCTTGTGGGTTGTTTTAATGCCTCATATTGTTGTTGATATTGAACTTTTATTTGGCTGCTTATGTGAGGAAACAATAAATTTTGTCACAAGCTTAACACACGCTGATCTAAGCTGCTTGCTTTCTTCTTCCTGCTTTTATTATTGTCACTGTTTTGTAAGTATGCTGGAGATATATGCGAGTCCAAATCCAGTAGAGAGGGTCACTCTTCCACCCCCGCGTCTGAATTGACACAGTGTTAGTTTATAGACTCAAGTTGATAGAGAATCCTGTTTCTCCCCACCAGGCACCATCTCTGGAGGATTACAGTCACTTGCCTCCTGAGCAGAGGAGGAAGAGGCTGCAGCAAAGGATCGACGAACTCGGCAGAGAGCTACAGAAAGAGATGGATCAAAGGTAAGAAGACATTACAATTCCCCGCTGAAGGATTCATTAATTTAATCGGGGAAGAGAATCTGCAGATAATGCAGTGCATTAACAGCACTAACTGAAGTACACGTTTGTGTCTGCTGTTGCCAGAGATGCCCTGAACAAGATGAAGGACGTGTATGAGAAGAGTCCTCAGATGGGAGACCCCAGCAGCCTGCAGCCCAAAATATCAGAAACCATTTGTAACATGGAGAAGCTGCGCTCAGAAATCCACAAGAATGAGGTGAAGAAAAGAAGAGGGATTAGATATCGACAGAGCCAGCGAAATGCGAACGCATATCAGAGCTGGGCTATTTTAAAAATAAGTTGTTTGTTGATTATGGAATGAACTTAGTGGTAACAGAAGCCCCATGTCAACAGACCTGGTTATCTGAGGTGGAGGGAAAGCAGAGCTCCAGAGGAGACAGGAGACACAGTACTGACAACCACCATCACACTCCGCAAGGCAGAGAGAGGTAAAAAGACGAACTCGGTGACGCACGGACATAAAAATACAGCAAATCACAACGTCACAAGATTTTTCCTCTGACTAACAATGATTTTAAAAGTATATCTCTAAACTCTGGTTTACTTCACATTCCTGCTAACATACAATAAATCAGCTTCAGAAGAATCATGAACAGTTTGTTCGTGTTCATCATGCACAAAATTCACTGCTGTTGCCGTTTTCCCATCAGCCCTGAGGGCAGCTATACAGATGACACCAATCAGGAGCACACACCTCATCGCCGCACCAGTCCTCCACAGCCCGGGCAGCCGACCCCTGACCCCCACGAGTTTGACGACGAATTCGACGACGACGACCCGCTGCCTGTCATCGGACATTGCAAGGCCTTGTACTCTTTTGATGGTAAGGACGAGAACGACGACCAGTGCCGTAACCCTTCGCTCCTGAAGGGAAGCGTTGCATATTATCGGTGGAAGGTAGAAACGTTGCTAGATGATGCCAGAGCCCACATTACTCCTGTGGCCTGCGCTGCCCAGCCAGACCATTTCTGTTGAGCTTCGGTGTTTGACGCTGTGTTTCTGACCTCACTGTCTGACTTGCAGGTCAGAACGAGGGAACACTGGTGATGGCAGAAGAGGAGGTAATGGCCACATTAACATCCTACTTAAATATAATATAACAAGGGATCACAAACATCAGGGGCTCAGTATAATGCACTCCAGTGAGCGTTTAAATAGCACGGTTTCAGTGAACCTTCTCCTCTCCGGACGCTTCTAGGTGTTGTACATCATCGAAGAAGACAAAGGCGACGGCTGGACGAGGGCGAGGAAACAGAGCGGAGAGGAGGGCTACGTTCCCACGTCTTACGTAGAAATCACCATGGAGAAAAACTGCAAAGGTGCTGTCACCTACATCTGAAGCTACACTGTCCTCTCCGCCGCCTGTCTGTCATAATCCCCGTCTGTGCTGCTTGTTGTTAACATAACACTACAAAGGAAAGAGACATCGTCCAAACACCTGCATGGACACTCATCCGTTCTCCTCTTCATCCCATGTCTTTACGTTTGTGTCTGTTTTTAATCATTCATCCTCCTCTCGTTTCTGTCTGGAACCGACGGTTTAGAGGTGAGTGTCCGAGCCCCAATACGAATAGGAAAAACCTATTTAATGATGTTTTTATTGTGCGGGACGTTAGTGCGTGTGTGACTTGTCATTACTGCTGTTTGAGCCCCATGTCAAGGCTGCATCACTGTTTATCGATCAAAGTATGTGATTGTTTATGTAATATATCAGAAACAATTTATTTTTATTTTAAACCTTTCTCTTAAAAGTGGAAGATTCTCAAACGATTTTACTGCTCGCGTCTCGGAATAATTTGAAGTGAAAGGTGTTCAGTCTGTTTTAACTGCTCTGTGCGATTCTGCACTTTTTTTTCTGGGCTTTTAGTTTCATCACGCTAAACAAAAACATACACTCAGGTTTTCTGGTTTTAGCGTTTGAGGAGTCGTATCATACTGTCATCATGGCAGTTTTCTCACAGAATCCAACTGTAGAAAACCAACTCATTCCGGTGTTGTTACAAGAGTTGGATATTAAATATTAAATAAAACATACGGCTGGTGCCAGTCTGTATTGTTCTTATTCCTAACTAATCCAAAATGAGTTTATACTGAAAACCACTCTTAGAACATTTCACAGTGGTAGATGTGTTTTATAAGAGGTCAATCGTTGACTGAGATGTCAGCGTCATGGCTGAGAGATTATTGTTTTGTCTTTTTACGCAATAATATCAAACACTGGAATCTTGGAAGTATGCAGTTTAGTAATTACCTTAAGGGAAACACAATGAGAAAAGTTTATTTGTATGCAGAATGTTACAGATGTTGCTCTCTTAATAAAAAAAAAAAAGAGAAACCTGCACTCTGACACGACGCTTAGAAGGAAAATTAGTGTTTATGAGCAACTTGCGTCTGTGATGTTTTCAAACACTCGTACTGTTGTTAGTGTTTGTGTCATTAAAACTGTTCTGACCATTAGTTTCTAAAGCTGCTGCAAAGTCACTGTGTGACATGAAGCCAGTCACATGTGACAAACATGTTCACAGCTAAGCTCATTTAAGAACATACTCTGGGATGGATCTGTGTGTCCTGCTGTGTTTTAGTAACTGGCTTTCTCCTCTATGTGACTGCAGGTTCCTGAGGGCGGCAGGGTGGCCGGGCGCTTTGATTGGCTGGTGGAGGGCTCACGCTGATCGCTGGTTATTGGTGGTGGGGGTGAGCAAGAAAGAAAGAGAGAGGGAAAGGGAGAAGAAGTGGGCTAGGAGGCAGGTTTGCATGTCTGCATGCTCACATTTCCTTGGTCTGTGAAGCATTGTGGGTTCCTAGAGGAAGAAGGAAGGATTATAGCTGAAAGGGGAGCTACAACGACCAGAAAAGGGCAATAAGATAATAAATGGGTTCCTAACTCCATCAGACCCCACCCCCACCATCTCTGCCTTTTGTGAATCAAATTAGTGACTTCTGTAGTTGCTCATCAGGGATTTTGGGTAAAGCCTTTTGAGCTGGCGCTCATTACAAAGTACTAGCATTTTAGGCAGCATTCATCCTTCCATCTAATCTGTTCTCTGAATACAAAGTATTTTTCGCCAGTTTTGCCCACATCATATTTCATTAGTCTAACAGATCATGTGACCTTTACCCTATAATGTAGTCCAGTGCCTCTTGAGATAAAATCTGATTTCAAACCCACAGTATCAGGGTTTGTTGCCTTTAAGGGTCAGTTATGCTTGCAGGATTTCCCAACGCTAATTTGACCAGTGCGCTGACCCGACTCACGTCTGTCATCATAGTTATCTGTGCTCTGTTGGTGATGTCTGCCTACCTGCCTGCCTGCCTGAGCCACTCTGGTCCTCATGCCTGCCTTCACCCCATAAAGTCGCATGTTCTAACGTGTCAGCATTGTCCCCCTGATAAGCTCCAGTGTTTCATCCTGGACTTTAACAGCAACCTTGTGTTTGTGTGTGTGTGTGCGTAACCTTGGTTGTGTTGTTTTCAATGCCGTATCGTCATAGTGAACTTCATGCATGCATGCCTGTTGTTTTTATTTATGTTTGTTTACTGTTTTGTTGTTATGCAGATAGCAGGACTATCAGGTCAAAACAGGACTTCTCCTCCCTCTTTCTCCTCCTTCTAGATTTCTTTCTTTAATGCTGCTTTACTTCTATTCCTCCTGGTTGTAAAGCCTCCCTTTGACCAGCAGATGACAGCCTTGATTCACCAAACCACT
Organism: Macropodus opercularis; assembly: GCA_030770545.1. Lineage (NCBI taxonomy): Eukaryota > Metazoa > Chordata > Actinopteri > Anabantiformes > Osphronemidae > Macropodus > Macropodus opercularis. Next base: position 9,751,592 of record CM061092.1, read on the forward strand.
GCTCAGCTCAAACTGGACTGGGTCACTTTAATTAACACCAAAAAGAGGAGCTCTGGTGTTGTCGTGGTCCGACTCTGCCTTAAAACGTCGTGTTGTTTTACCATGGAGGGATTCCTTACCCTACATATCCACGTCTGGATGTGTCTGCCATCTCCCATCAGCCACCTGGGCTCATCCATTTTCCTCCGCTGGAGTCCAACCTGCGTTTTTATGACAAGTTAATCCCATGTAGTCGTATTTGTGAAGGTGACACCACACATGCATGTATGCGTTGTATGGAAAACCAAACTGGTCAAAAGTGCATCAACCGCTTTTGTTTTCCGTACTTTTTAACATCCGTGACATTTTTTTCTAATAAATGATGTGTACGTAATATCATTACTTAAGTCATGCTGAATGTGTTTCCATGGTGCTTGTTTTTAGGTTTGGTTGACACTCATGAGAGACAACAAGGTTCGAACGGAACCGATGCACTTTCCCCTGAAGTACTCCAGCATTTGAATATAAGGAGATGAATAAGTGAATGTGTGTTTTATTCTGCCTAGAGACGTGTGAACTTAATGAATGACCACTGTGCAGCAGTGACAAACAAACTGCTCCCATATTTTCACTTCTTGAACCTTTTTATACATTTTATGAGCAACAGTCAACTTTTTTTGCATGATTTTCTAGTTTCGCTGCTTTTGTTCGTTTTAATTTTTAACCACTCACTGGTGAGCAGATTACAACAGTCACCCAACGTAAGGGTTGTCTTTCTTTTGACGCCCATTATTTCATGTCCCGGTCATCTAAGCGGCAGGTCACCACCTTTACCTGCCATATATGTTCAGTAATGCTGTGAAATGAAGAGAGTGAATAGTAGATGTTATTTGAATTTGTCATTGAAGTCCACATTTTCCTTGTGGCAATTTTGCATTGTATTTTAAAAGGTTATTTCAGCAAAGGAGTATTGCACATAGTTTAAATTCTAGGGAACTCTTGGAAAATGCCTGCTAGAATTTCCCAGAGCTCAGAATGATTTCTTTAAATGTCATGACCAACAGTCCAAAACCCAAAGAAGCCAGGGATGGAAATCGATCATCTAAATATTAAGTTTTTACACCTCGTGCGTTTGTTCCACCGGTAATAAATTTTAAATCTAATTTCTGCATCGAAGCAATCATTGCTGCAATTACTTAATTGTGTTTGTAAATTAATTTGATCCATTTCATGTATATCTTATAGGAAACGGAACCGCACTCGTCATAAGGAAGCTAAGTAGGGTGTCGTCGTAAAACTATCCTACCCAACAAGAAACATTTGCTTTTCAAGTGACTGTTTCATCTCTTAACTGATTAGTGATAACTGTTTCCATTACTAAAGTCACTACACTACTTATGATTGCGTGCTCACAGGCACATGGGACGATGATAGTAACACAAAGATAAGTATGTGGACTCAGCAGAATCTTGGTATATTAACCATTAACCTGTTTGTCATTTAGTTGTGACAGTACTTTCTTTATAAGCTGTAGACTGTACTGTCTGAGCGGATCTGTTCGATCAGTACATGCATCAGCTGTAAAAGTAGAAAAATCTCCCAGTAATTTACTGTTAATATACCTATGAAACTGTGAGCTGTGTATTATAATGGCCACTGTGGTGTAATTCTGAATAATATGCAAAAACATAACAGATCAGCTTTTAGATGCGTATTATACAATTAGCATTCAATTCTTGTACAGTTCTTCAGTGACATTTTCCAAGCTACTGTGAGGTGATGCTGTTTATTGAAAACCAGGCACGTCGCCTGCAACGTTTCTGCTCGTTTTCCGCTCGTGTCCCGTGGGAAGTGAACCACTGACGACCATGTGCAGATGCTTTGCAGCTGTTTAAGTACAGGGTCATGATGAAAACATCATTTTAAACAAAATCGGTATCCAATAAGGGTTAATGAACAGCTGGTGCGTTTTTCTCGTATATGTTGTAATAACCAATGGCAGTACTTCTCTTTTCATTACTATTGTGCACATCTTTTTACTTTGAATGTTGTCAGACACTTTGTGAACAAGACGTTTTTTTCTTCTTTTGAGATATGGTTCTAATAAAATAAGCGACAATGAAGATGGTTTGTTTTGGTGATGTTTACGGATAAAAGCTTGAGTTTGAGATGACCAAATGCCTGGGACAGAACGTTGTGGGGTATTCCCAGTCTGCAGTGGTTCGTATCTATCAAAATGTTCCGGTGCTGAACTGGAGCCGTGGAAGAAGGTGGCCTGGTCTGATGAATCACGTTTTCTCATCACGTGGATCCGTGCTCCTGCCACAAAGCAAAAATAGTTCGGGCTATGCCTCCAGATTCCCCAGGTCTCAGTCCAATCCAGTCGAGGCCACACTTCGCAACATACAGGACTTAAAGAATTTGCTGCTAACATCTTGGTGCCAGGCACCACAGCCCACCTTCTGGGGTCTAGTGGAATCCAGGAACGGCTCAGGTTTAGGCAGGTGCCTGACCTGTGTATGTGCTAACGAAGCATTTAGCTTGGTTTATGGTCACCTGGAACCTTTTTAGTGCTGAGTAACCTTTAGTTTAACAATGGAAAAATTTGCAGCAATGACGTTTGGCTTGTAAAATAATCAACATCGGGCAGAATTACATTTTTAGTCTTCATTTCCTGCAGTGCCTCCTGTAGTAAAGGTAGTAATGATACCGTGTCAGTTATTAAACATAGATGTAACATTTATTAAATCTTACCACAGTCATTTGTAATAATATAAACAGTGACATTTATCATCTCATTTGTACAGTTATTGACAGGCTAAATATTTACAGCTTAGTTTCACTTGTTCACACGTTGTCGTTCACCGTGGAGTCAGTTCATGTACAGCTGTACAAACACACACTAAAGGACAAAGAAGACGCAACGTTGTCATTTCGATTTCTGACAGTAGATCATCTGCTGATAAGAAGAAATAACAACAGCTATGAGATGTTAGTGTAACACAATCTCACTTCCATTTTCCGGCTTTGAAGACCACAAACTTCAAGGGCACATGTACTAAAGGAAATCCTGTTTTACTACGTATTAACGTACAACCCCTGACATTTTACTTTTAATCTAACATCTAACTGGAATGTCATGGTAACAGCAACAGGCCCAGATGCCGGGGAACACGTTTCTAGCTCTGCAGGTTTCCTGTTCACCACCTTTTGATTTACTATGAAGCTGCTTTTTTTAGGAAACAACTGTAGTGTCTCCTCATCCTGGTAGATGTGAGGTGAGCACAACGGTGATCGCTAGCAGAATAGCGTGCAACCCAACAATCAGACTTACAGCCTGGCGGATTATTTAGGGGTGTGTTGTCCTGTGTGCTGTGTTTTTGAAGTGTTGAATATGCATGAGGATCTATTGCACATCTTATCTTAATTTATCTTAAGAGGATCCCTGAGGTTTCTTACTTTTTAGGGGGATTTTTTTTTCATTTGCACTAGAACATAAATTATACATAAGCAAACCTTTGTGATTTAAACTGGAATATATATGCAAATAAAAGTGACGCGACTAGTTAGTGGGCCCTGCATCCATGCTAAACAAAACCTTAAAGTTTCTGTCAGCCGATGATGTGAAGTATTAAGTCAATACCAACGTGACATAGTCTCTGGAAACGCTTGTTAGCGATGGCTGGCATCATCGCTCGTCATCGTCTGCAGCTGCAGGTGAGTTAGAACGTGGGGACGAACGCAACATTCCTTCATTCCAGCTGCTCCTGCTGTCGTGCTCTGCTGTGAGTCCTAAGCGTCTGTATGCAACGTGTTACTCAGGTCAGATTGCAGTTTGTGTTTTGGGCAGCGGCTCCAGTTTCCGTGACAATGCAGTGAGAATGAGGTTGAACTTGTTGTAGCGATCCGATTGGTTGACTGAAGCTCCGCGGCTTCCCCACAACAGCCGCAGCTGAAAGTCTGTCTTGAAAACCTCCAGCAGCTCGTCATCGCACTGAAAACCTACACACACAATTACACCTTATTAACTTCTTCAAGTTGCCAGGAGTAAGGTGATTATTATTATTTTTTTACCTTGCAAGGTCTTTTGTGCGTTGGCCGTGTAGGTCTGAGTGTTCTGTGCTATGTCACGTGCATCCTCCAGGTGGCGCATCATGATGTCACAGCCCTGGTCACTGGTCTCCCAGAGCTCTGACCCCTCAGATGTGACTGAAGGACGCTCCATCAACGTGAGGAGAGGCAGCAGGAGAGGAACACAGACCACTGGGGGAGAAGATCCTGCAGAAGGTGAAGAGTTAAGTTAAGAAGTGCTTTCATTTGCTGCCACGATCTCGTTCACTGTCCTGATGGGACGTGTGGCTCCGTACCTGCGCCTTCGTACAGGTTCTTGTAGAAAGGCTTCAGTGTTTTCTCGTAGCTGATGGCCGTCTGCGTGTAGTTCCTCCGCAGAGTGGTCCACGTTTCCTCCAGACGACTGATCTGCAAGCACAATGAGAAGTCGTCCAGTTCCCACTGTGACTGATGCCAAATAAGAATTTTGTGATCTGAGAACAGAGTACATGGAATACAGGTCAGGGTAATAGAGGGCCTGCGTGTTACCTGTGGCAGGTCAAGAGCTTTCATCAGGGCTGTGAAAGCAAACAGGTCGCCCACTGCGTCCTTCAGCTCCAACGCAACGAGGATGATGCGATTTAACGTGCACGCCCGCTCCTCCACGCTGCCCGTACATCCCAGAATGTCCACAGCAACGCCTATCGCCATGGTATGGTGTCTGGAAGGTGGAGGAGAGGGAGGATGAAGATTATCAACACCAGCCAAAGTCAACTTAACATCCAGAGACCTTCAACCTTCAGTGTCTGGTTTGTGAAGGTCTACAAAGCAAGGAAAACCCTGAACTTGAGGCCACTCTAAAGTACAGTATCTGGGGATTCCTTTGGGTCCTGAGCCCCAGATGTGGGTCCGAGTGGTTAAACATTACCTTTCCATGAGATCCAGCCTCAGCTGTCGACCGTGTGGCAGCGTCACCAGCTCCAGACCAGAGGACACACCCATCTGAGCCTTTAGCTCTGGAGTCACGCCCAGTATCCGAGCTACCTGAAGGCCAGAAGAAGGTTTATGAGTGGATTCTTGTCTAGATGTTTCACATTGTGAAGCTTTTTGTGGCATCCTTAAGACTGTGAGGGTGAACAGTGTACATTTTGATTCTATTTTTTATATTTATGTCAGCGTTCTGCAGTGTAAACAAATGTAGGCTAAGTGTGACTCAGTGTCAGCGTACCTGGCAGTCGGCCATCAGCAGGTGTCGGGCTATGCTGTGGTGATTGTGGCTGAGCAGCAGCTCCTTCGCTCTCTTCAGAACCACCATTTCCAGTGGTTTGTTTTCCGGCGGCAGGAGTCGAGATCCAAAGTCCACCGGTCTGAACGTTGACTCCGTCTCTATGACCGGCCGCTGGAAACTGCTCCTGTCTCTGTCCCTTCTCTTGTCTGCCAGCTCCTCCTCCCTCCCTTCATCCTCCTCCTCCTCGCTGGTGTTTTCCAAGGCGGCTATGGCATGATGGTAGGAGCTCCGGTCCAGACCTCTCCATCCTCCTGCCTCCTTTTCCTCCTGTCTCCCTCCTTCCGCCTCTCTCCTCAGTCTCTCCACGTAGCTGCTGGGGTGCAGCTGAAGTTGGAGGCTGTTGTCTGCGGCGTAGTTTGGTGAACGTGGCTGCTCCCAGGTCAGCGGGTCCGTCTGTCCTGTCACTGCCTCTGAATCTAGATACTGAACAGCAGAGGAGCTGTCTGCAGGGAGGAACAGAGGATGAGGCATCACTGGTGTTAAAGGAGGAACAGCAGGAGCAGTGTGGACACAATCTTCTGATAAATGATGATTTTATTAACGATTACCAAACAACTGTACCTTCACTCCTCCACAGGGGAGCAGGCGTTTCCGCACACGCCGAGTCCAGAGGAGAAGCTGCGAGGCTGTGGGAGGTGGAGGAGGACGAACCACAGGGGGGAACCTGGAGGCAGGCGGCGCGAGGCAGTCGAGCCAGCGGCACCTTGCTGGGTTTGGGTGGTGGTTTAGGACACAGCTGACTGTCTGAGCCCCTGATGGCCTGGCCTGCACACACAGCACAGATATTTACAGTCTGTGGTCAGTTGCCTTTATCTGTGGATTATTATATTTCAGTGTCAGGCGCAAGCTGCTGACCTGAGAGAGGTTCTGCTGATCTCCGGGCCACAGAGGGGCTCAGCGCCGGTTCACTGCCCGTCCGAAACACTGGGGACTTGGGGCTGGGGAGGAGAGAATCCGGGGCCTGTTGTGGCTGAGGTTTAGAACCTGGAGACAAACAAAGATGCTTGTTGACAGAATAGTAGAATAAGAAAATGAAAAGAGGTTTGCAGACTGCGAGAAAAGATCCGTTTTAAAACAATGGAAGTCGTCCTACGGGAAGCCACACCAGACCTGGTGTCAACATGCTTGGACGACAAAGCTGATCTGTATTCAGACTGAATGGACGCAGTCACAAGCCTCATTATATAGATGGTGAAACGTACACAAAGCAACACGAGAAGGAGTCGAACCCTTGACTCTGGCTAATCCAGGTGTGAGCCACGCTGCCGTTTCACTTACCCAGAGGTAGGAAGCTTTCTGACTGGTGCGCCTTGAGCGGACGTCGCCTCTCCTGCACCTGATTGAGACTTGCTGGTTGGCTGCCACAGCGATCCTTCAACCTGAGAGAAAGGGGAGGGAGCTCGCGTCAACAGGCACATTGACAGAAAAACCGTCTACATGGAACATATGGAACACCTCCACTGCGGAGCAGGTTATTTAGTCTGCTTCCAGTAATGGGCTTCTTGGCACTCAGCTAAAACGTGCAACACTCTAACACCACATTTGTCAAAGGGAACAAATTGTACACACTTAATGTATGATCACATTTTCTGTGTGTGTGTAGCATGTAACCGCGCCGACCTGAGCTGGCTGTTGTCCTGGCCGTGCGTGCTGCCGAGCCCGTTGTGCGCGTTGCTGTGCACGTGTCCGTTGATATTCAGGCTGAGCCGCTTCTGGTTCCGTCGCTCCTGCACCATGAGCGACTCTCTGTGGCTGCTGGACAACCCGTACTTCTCCTCCAGGCAGCGCAGAGGCAGCCCTCTGTTAATAGGCTGGAAGATGATGGCTCCAACCACCTGAAGGACCAGCGAGACGACACATGGTCCACATGGTCATCAGCTGCTTATAACACCCTTCAAAGATGTTTTTTATAGAACCAGCTTGTTGGTATGAAGAAAATTCTCCACACTCACCTGTGAGACAGGTTTTCGGTTTCCAACATAGTATCTAACGAGTGCGGGGATACTGTCAAATCCTTCCCGTTCCAGCCGGTACTCCACCCGGGAGTAGGCTTCATTCAGCATCACCACCTGAGGAAGACACATCGCCCTTGTTTTAATGCACACAGTTTAAGGAACAGGAGAGAAGATGAAAGAAGAAGCCTTTCAGTTGGGTATAAACCTGGCGGTGTCAGTTTTCTGAGGACCTGTATTTATCTTTACCTTCTTGTTGATTTTAAAGTGCTGAGCGGCGTTTCGCCACTGGCAGGTCAGAACGTAACTTCCTGGGATGGACAGTGAATCACGGATCAAAAAGTCTCCATCACGCTGCACCAGGTTTTCTGCAACCTGAAACGATACAGACGCTCACATCCAGTGTGTGGACACATGAACACATACACAGACGCCTGTTTACGGTCCAAACAGTTCATTAAATCTAATGGTAGGAGGTAATACTGAGCTCAGTGGCAGCTGGTCTACCTCAGCCTCAACCCATCACAGTAGTTATACATCTAAAAGCTCTCAACTAGAAAACAAAGAAACTGTAGTCGCATCACTAAAGGCTTCACGTCTTAGCTTTCGACTACGTTGTGTGACTGAAATTACAAACGGGTCACAAATCAAATCCAGAAAGACTTAAATGCACAGAATGATCCATCCATCTGTTTCCATTCATCCATCGGGGCCTGAGCACGAACTCAAACACATGATGATATTTCATTCAGTAACATTCAAAATGTTTCTCTTGCTCCATTTACAGCTTCTTCTCTTCTGTGTCTCACACACACAGACACACACAGACACACACAGACTGCCCTTCACACACAGTTGCAGACTTTCATTAAGCAAGTGTTTATATAGTCTATAATGGTAGTTTGGTTTAGCCGAAGGAAGCAGCTTATTAAAAATGATTACGTCTCAGAGCTGGTTGTAACGGGAACTCACAATCTCTCCCTCTCTCTCACACACACACCATAAAAAACGCAGCTATTGCTATTGAAGCTCCAGCCTTTGTGTGAGTGCTGTGCCCGTGCGCTTGTGCAGTGTGGCTGTTTGATAATACTGTAGGTGATCTGGCTCAACAAGTTTTCCACTGAGCTGTACAAGGGAGGGAGCCATAACTCACGGTCACGGTCACGAGTGTGCGTTACCTGTCTGGGTATTGCTCCGTGGTACCACGCGTGGCTTCTCGGCTCCTCACAGTTCATCTTCAGTTCCTCCTCCAGCTCTCGGCGAAGTTTCTCTGAAGGACAGTCCAGGATGAACTGGTCTCTGGAGAACTGAGGGACATGGGAACAGAAGTCGGAGTCAGTGGGAAAAGCCTCCACGCTTAACTGATGACAGTGAGCGTCAGACATTTCCTCTGCAGATCATTCATTCAGCATACACCTCCAAGATCACCATAACCACTACAGTCAAAGAGGTCAAAGGTCAAAGGCACCTGATTTAGAAACAAACAATGCAGATGATCTGATGGTTTATCTGAACCGTTAGTGTAGCACAGTGGTTTCCACGGCTCCTGTTCATGTTCATGATCGTTAAACACAGGCTTCAGTTCGGTCATTTTTCATACAGGTTCGTGATATATAGCGACAAAAAGCCATTTAGGTTCAAACAACATCTAAAACCTGTAGCATACATATCCATGTTTCATTCTTCTGTCCTATCCTACAACCTTTTATCTGTTGACCTCTGCTGCATTGAATCAAGTATCTGCGAAGATTAAACACAAACATCAGCTACTGCAGAGTAAACATAATGTATTTAAACATCCTTCCACTACTGGTACTGTTACGTGTCTGATCCTCTCCAGACACACGATGAGCTGTCCTCAGGTCAGTTATCCCTCCATGACCAAGCTCACAAAGTTTCAACGCTCATCTGACCAGATGCTGCGTCAGCACCACCTGCTCCCCAAACACACACACACTTACATGACAGCTGCTGGGTCTCTCCATCGCTTCCCCGTTCTGCCTTCTTCATGGCAAACGCGCACAGACTCACACTCGCTGTTTATCTTTCCTATGTCGTGCTCACGTCTCCGTGAGTCACCTCAGGGATTTTTCCTGCTTCCTATCAGTGCCTCCTCCTGTGACGCCACCATTGGTCCCACCCACCTGCCCGGACCTGCCTCCGTACACACCTTCACCTGCTGTACACGCGCACAGTGACACAAACACTTCCCAGAATCTACAGTCTCATGCTCGCTTTTTTGACAATCAATTGAAACCTAGGATTATATAAAACCAATGAAAGGTATGAAAGACTCACAGATTGTAGATTGAAAGGAGGAATATAAAATTTCTGTATATTTGAATGAAAAGTGAGTTCAGCTGCTTCACTTTGGTGCAGATTTATTTGCTTGTTTATTTGTTGAGCTGTAAACTGTGAAAATATTTCTGCTCACTTTAACTGCTCAACACGATGCCTCCAAACCACAGTGTCATCCGCTGAGGATGATAGACAGCGAGAGGTACAACATGTTAGACAGAACTAGGACTGCAGAACGAATGCTCCATACAACAGACACTCACTCTGTGCTGTGCTCCAACTCCTCACCCCGGGATAATAACCCTGCAGCATGTGCCAGACACACAGTCAGGACGATTTTGCGGCAGTATAATATTTCCCCAGGAAGCGGTGGGGAGCAGGTTCACGGCTACAACGAGCTGCTCCACGGTGAATGTTAAAGTGCTGAAGAGCCCTCTGTAGAAGACTTTAATTAAAACCTGCATGAGTGATGTTGTTGAGGGCGAGCGAAGCCCCAGGAGTCGCATCAACACACACACTCACAGTCAATTAAAGTGGAAATATGGCTGGAAAATTCCCCATGAAAGTCAAACCTTAGACAACCTTTCATGTCTTTGCTTCTTCTCCCTCTAAAGTCATTAGCACCGACCCCTCAGTGTCCGTGTCTCTGAACATGACAGGACGTCCAGTGTCCTATTACAGCGTCCACAGGCCCAGTGCACCTGCACCACAACGGGTTTGTTTCTAGGCTAAAGCAGCACCAGCAGCAACCTGTGTGGCCTGATCAGAGCCTGTGTCATGTAGCAGTACTTAAGGAATGACTCAGTGAATAAGAATAAGGCTCTTGTTCCTAAGCCGTCACCATCATCCACTTCAGTGCATCTGCCTTTCAGCTGAGAAAAGACGAGCAGAGTAAACGAGCAGACTTCAGGCTCGTTGATTGGACGCTGGAGAAATATGTTAATTATCCTCTGAGCTCACAGTTGTTCATATTCATTGTTTCAGTTTTGAAGTCCGTCGGAGAGACTAATCTAAAAGCTGATGCTGAACTAGGAGCAACCTCTAGACAGGCCAGGCAACAAAGTGGGCGTAGAATTATTATTTGAACCAAAATCAGATGGTTTTGTACGTCCACGTCCGTTAAACCTGTCTGCTACACCCATGCACTCGCTGACATCCAGCATGTTTTACCTGCTGCACCACCATTATGCAACCGACGAGTTGAACCAGACGGACGGACGAGACTGAAAGCATGACTTCACCGCATGAAGCTCGTGCTGGAGCAAACAACCGGTGCAACATGTCTCGTTTTGTTATTGATTGCAGTCCCATGTGCGATTATTACATTAATTAGTGCAGCGACAATAAAAAGGCTTTTACATCTGCAGAGGCTGGACAGAGATCAACTACATAAGAAAACAGTAAAATAAGATTGATAGAAAACAGAGACAAATAGAAACATAAGGGAGAAAAAAAATTAAGCGACAGGGATGGAAGTCATGGTTTTAGTTTTTAGGCCTTTAATAAGACTCTGCAATATGATGTCATCCTTGAAGAGCAGCTGCATTTATATGGTACCAGACGGTCTGTGTGTGGACCAACACAGTGGACTGTTACTGACCTGACTGTGTTTCCTCCATCCTTGATTCCTCTCCTGCCTCCTGCTTCCTTTTCTCTACAGCTACACATGTGAAACACTTCCTGACTGACGCCTTTAGGCTCACATGAATCGTAAAAAACCTGTTTCTTCACAATAACTGGAAAGACACGAGTGCCATCATCTCATGACACTGACTAATGCAGAACGGCATGCACTGTATCATTTACTCACACATAAACGCTGAAACGGGATCATGAACACACTACTTTCCTCCAGGAAGGAAAATGTAAATGTTATTATGAATAATTAATAGTTTTCAGAAAGAGCAACATACAGTCAACATGGAAATGGTTATGGTCTAATTATCTATGAGTGGAGCAGTTCTGCTCCCGGTGGAGCCCGTACTCAGAGGTTCCCACCGTGGCGTCACACTCACCACAGGACTACCAGGCATCTCATCCACTCTCACCATCAGTATTTCTCTAAAAGAGCTGACGTGATATCAGAATAATGTCAGTCAGTGTTAAGGTGCAGCGTGTTTTAGCCCGGATAAAAACAAAGGCCCCTGTTCTGAGGGATTTCACCAGCGAGTGGATTTACTCTGGATTTACACTAGAATACCAAGTATCGCTTTAAACGCTTAAAGGCTCCTGCGAGTTAAAGCCAGGTCTGTTCAGACTGGGACAATCCAGACTTCAGACGCAGCGACCAATCACTAGTCGCTTGTTGTTCAGTGTGGACCGTGTACAGTGGACTTTTACCATTATCGGGCACGTACATACACACTAGAGGACATTATAATCCTCATAATCTCTGTGCACTATATTATGACATAAAAGATCCAAGAAATCACTAAAGCCATGACTCGTAGGCAAACAGGTAACAGGCAAATCTGACGTAAGGTAATCCAAAATAATCCTGTTGCACTGATATATGAATCACATCACGGTTTGACCATGACAACAGTTTACAGTCAGAAGTTTAGGAGCCTTCCTCTTTCCCATCGTCATCATCATCATCATTACAGTGACAACTATTTGTCTGGCGTTTCTCTGTTCTCCCTCTTAGTTTCCATCTCTCCTTCTGTTCCTGGAACTCTGGTGTGTTCATGCATCCAACTGTCACATTAAGCCAAGGTTTTGTTTTGGCCTGTCACAAAATTCAACAGTGTAGAAAATGCACCCAGGAGATTGTAATTGATGATTGAGTGATTATTCAGCAGGAACTTTTTTAATTCAGCGCCTTTGTATCATAACGACAGGAGATGCCAGCTTCTCTCTCTGATTGGTCAGACTGAGGGAGGTTGATGCTAATAGCTGTGGGTCTTTTGATTTCATCTCATCTCTCTCTCATCTCCACATCTTGAGCCCAACCTTTCCTGTTTACACGGAACCAAGTTAATTTGTCTTCCTGCGTTTAGGCCAGTTTGTCTCTGTGCTGGATAAGAGTATGTGGACTTGTACAGGTAATTGGATTGAAATAGAACAATCTACTTTGCTGCTTCTGTTATTCTAAGCAACGCGAGGCGGGTCAGTGGGGGGTCTCGTGATGAAGAACACTAGAACAGGTCACTCTGAAGGCACAGAAACTAGAATCTGGCTCCGTCTGGCCGATGGCGACCACCCAGAGAAAGCAGATGGGGAGGAGGATAAAGAGGGGAATGGAATAAAACCCCAGGCGTTTTGGAATCACACGTAGAGACAAGACAGAAACGACAGAAGCTTCATGGGACGAAGGCTGTAGAGCTAGAAAACCGCTGAGAAACAGAGGACCAAGTATCTGCACATACTTTCAACACTGTGACAATCCAACTTTTATTGTATGGACTTTGGGTTATTATGTTATATCGTACATCTTTCTGTATGTTGCTATTATTTGCTCAATTAATGATTTAGAAACGTATTATTAGCCGATGGAATCAAATCACTTACTGCGTGGGTGTAAGACAGACTAACATGCGCTACACTGGAAGATGTGGAGAAAGATGAAGTGCACACAGCTGTGCTGGTTTGATGTCATCTGGCTGACGGGATGAGATCTGAAATCACGCGTGTTTCTCACAGGTCCAGATGTTTCCCTTTATCAGCAAACGCAGCAGCAGGATCGCAGAAGCAAGCATCTGCTGGCCGAGCGCGAAGGGACCGACACCGTCACCTCCGCCGCGCTGCACCACTGCTCGCTCCATCCAATCAGCTTAATGGCATTCATACATTTATTTCACTGACGTCATAAAGGAGACAAACTGTCACAAGATTTATCGTCCTCATGAGGACTATGAGCCTTGGCCTGGTTACCTCTGTCTACAACGCCTCCCCATCACACACTGCCTTGTCTGTGAGCCAGCACTAGTTATGGATGAACACACACAGCCCCACACACACACACACACACACACACACACACAGTCAGACAGTCACACAGTTGGTCATTTATGAGAGTGTCTGGTCCAGTAATAAAAGCCCAGTGTTCAACTCGCTGACAGGGAGCGAGGGAGAGAGGAGGACTATTCAAGTGTGATTAACTGGAGCTCAGGGTAGAGGTGTCAACGCGCACTTTGCGGATTAAGCACCGTCAGGAACATCAGCGCTGGAGCCCTGAACTCCTTCAGTACTTCACACTCGGAGGAAAACTGCAAAAAGCTCCAAAGCACAAACATAACAACAGTAACTCCACACAAAAGCATGGTGCATGTGCAAAATGCTGCACACAAGCAAACACGCAAACGCAGCATCCATCCTCACGCGCTCGGCTCGTTGCCTCACCTTTGCGTTTATCACGGAGTTCTTGTGGTAAAAGCAACACAGCGCTGCAGTCAGAGTTTTCAGGTTGCATCGGCCCGACATTCTTGGTGACTTTTCTAAACTAACCGGGTAACTTCAGCTGTAAATGCCAGCTCCCGTCACCATGACGACAGTTCCAGAGCGTAAACCGAATTACCAGCAGACAGGTCCTTTGCCGATTCCCATTTACAGATTTACCGACACAAAAGGACTGAAGTATGTGCAGTGGAGTCCAAATGAGCTCAAGAGACTAGAACGAGTCAGGTCCCTTTAGATAAACCTCAGGTCCCAACATCTGGATCATCAGCTACTGTATCACTCTGTCCTCCACAGGCTCCTGCAGGGTGATGCCGCCGCTGTTCGCTCTGCTCCACTGATTCTTTCTCACACTTTTCCCTCCTTTTACTCCGACCCCTAAGCTCCATATATGGCTCAGAGAACATCCCATGTGACCTGGTTTCAGCCAGTCATGTGTGGACTGACTGGGAGTGGCTCCAGGGCGAAGTCTCTCCCTTCATGCAAACAAATGGATGGATGGATGACGGACAGACAGTAACATAATCTTCACCATCTACACATTTAGAATCTCACTTATGTTAATACAAAACAAAACAAACAGCTGAGATATTGCAATTTTATTTGGAAAGTAAATAAGCTTTATGTCAAATTTAGATCATTTTTACTTAAAAACAAACTTGTGCTCAGCTATTTTCTCTGCCTGTGTCCCCGCTCCTCCAACAACCAGCTCCTCTTCTCTACATTAGAGACAAACCAAAAACAGAAGACGCATCATTTCCTGTGAAGCTAAAAACTCTAGTTCAATAGAAATACTGAACCATTTAATGGCTTTAGGTTGTGGACTGTGTCTAGACGAGTGTGCGTGTGTGTGTGTGTGTGTGTGTGTGTGTGTGTGAGTGACGCTGACCGTTTGTGTTACTTAATGACTGCTGTGCAATTACACCCACACACTGGTGACCTGCCACAGCTTTCCCACCAGTTCTGCACATGCACAGAACCTTTAGCGAATGCAGGGAAACATGTGGCCGTGACACCCCAACAGAAACCAGTCAGAGGAATATTCTCCCGCAGGGAACCGAGCCACAAATTACAACGTGAACTCTCTGAGGAGCCACACAGAAAATAGATGAAGAACATTCCCTGGGGCAGCACACAGCGGCACACACAGCACTGCCAACCACAGCAGCCCCAAATCACCAGCTAGCCTAAACGTCCACCTAAAATACACACATCCGTCGCTGCAGGAATGCTTTGGAAAAACAACGGGGGACAGAAATCAGCGAGCTGAGGTTCTACATTTTCTATTTCTATCTGTTTGTCGTTCCTGTCGAACGGACTAAAGAGGAAGGAAAAAGCTGGTTTAGCAACTTCTGTCCCATATGCAAACTTCAAAGAAGGCTAATTTTTTTAATTTCATATATTCCTTATTCCTGTCAAACCCTGGCGCCTACATTACCCAAAATCCAATGGCTGCCAACATTTGGATGTGTTATGCTACTTAATGTGGCCTCATCCCGGGACTACGCGACTTCACTTCACACCCAAAGATCAGTTTCCATTTGAATTCCAACCGATACTGACTCCAGTAACATCACTGGGGGCCATTTATCAGATTACTGGAGCCACAAAGAACTTTTTCCACACAAGCAGAAGTGAACAGGTTTGCTGTTTCAGCTCAAAACAACAGAATGTCAAGAATGTCTGAACATCATATCAGTCCATCAGTCTGAACCAAGGTGGAGGAACAACTGATCATCATGAGGCTGGGACATCCCCACATTCAGCCAGTTCAGGTCCATCAACTGTTCTGTGCAATAACCTTTTAGTTTCCATCGATACTGTGGCGTCTGCCTCAGGTCACTGACGAATGGAGGGTACGTTTAAACGATACAGATTTTCTGTGGATCATCTGCCCAATGGGTGGCCAGACTTTATTCATAAGGTTTATTTCCTGACTCAATCTAGGAGCATGTTATCCAGCTCTAACACTTTCAAATGTGCACAGTGTCGTATTTCTCTGACGTTCTGTGTAATAACTGATCAGCTAAACAAAGTGAAGGGCACCAGAGCTGCAGCATCCTCCGTTTCCCACAGCGCAGTTAGCAGCATCTCGCATGTTCTGTAAGTCTGAGCAGAGTTTCCGTTATATTCTCGGTCTTGAAAACATTACAAAACAGCTTGAACATGCTGAGCAGCAACACCCAGCACAAAGTGGAGAAGAAACTGGGAAAGCAAAGTTTGAGTTGTCAATAAATCTTACGCATTATTGACCAAACCACATCTTGTGACAGAGTATGCACAACATCATGTTTTACTACAGTCGCTGTGCTGTGCTATAAAAAACCTACAAGCATCATCTTTACACAGATCAGCTACTGTCTGACTCCGGCTGGAGGTTCGGTTTGAGAGGAAATGTCTCTGATAGTCAATCGATGGTATGAGATCACGTCTCAGTCTCTGCATCGTTGTCCCTCTGCATTCTTCATGTTCTAATGCCAGGAATAAAGATCGGTGACACTATGGTTTAGTCTCTGCTGAGTCTGGATGTGCGCGTGTTCGTGTTTGTGATGATAATCGATCAGTAATGGACTGTGATCTCCGTCACAGGCGTATTGATTGGTGTAGCGTGACGCCGGCTCTGTGTGACAGCGCCAAATATCAATACAAATATGTGCAGTCGGGGAGCAACACATCTCCTGCTGCACAAAGAAACAAACAACATGCACAGAAGTTCATCACTTAGCAAAGGGTAACACAGCGAATGCTGAACTGATGCATTGACTACAGTCTGCAGTTTCAGTTTCATACGCAGCCTGGAGTCGTGATAATTGCACGTTTGTGTGTTTAACAGGACAGATATTGATTCCTGAGACATGTGAGCAATGTGCTTTACATTGTGACTTCTAATCCATAGCGTCTGGCCCAGATTAAACATTGACCATTACCTCAGAGTGACCCTTCTCTAAAAGGACCCACGCATCCAAAAGCTCCTCGTTTGATCATCCCTAGAAAGTTCTCTAAGAAAGCAGAGGTAGACATGTTGCTCCTGCTGCAGGTAACAGAGCGAGAGTGAGAGGATTGCGATTGTTGACGTGCTGTAGTCAGCTGGACGCTCATGGATGTCTGTACGCTGCACTGACTCACCGTTCAGCTCATTGACACACTGCTTGATGGCGATCGGTTTTGCTGGCTGATTGACAGCCTGGTGCGATGATCCTGATTCACCTCATGCTGCTGCTTGATTCACTGGTTGCTGATGCCAATGTTGCTCTGGGACATGAGTCTGTTACTGTAGCAGCTTAATGTGAGCACTAGGGGGCAGCAGAGTGCACTCTAGTGGAAAAATTGTGTGTCGCTGTCAATCGTTCATCACAGATCATGGACACTGTGCTGTACTATACTGACACCTACTGTAGAGGAAGCTGCATCAATTATAGCTAAAGGCTAAGTGTTAGTTCTGTAATATTTCTTTAACTTTACTTTGTGGTCTCATTCCACATTTGGCTTGTAAGTCTGAGTGTATCGCGCTGTCTGTGCTGTAATCAGATCTTTGTGACAGTGCATAATAAATCTCTAAAGGCTTAGTTGGTTTTCACAGAGACCCACTAACTTCCTCCATCTGTAAATCTTTAACAATCATGATGAATCGCTTCCAGTAATGCAGAAATCTGCAATTCTGGGTTTTTCTGTCAGTGGAGTTACACTACATGATGCATTCGTCTCATTTTAGAGTCTTACAGTATGTGCTGTAAACATGCATTTTGTGTTCACTTCCTTCATATTCTCTTGTAAACGTACAATTATTTCATAGTTAACCCAACACCTATCAGTTCAGTGTTCGTTTGAGACGTCTTCGCTGCAGACATCTATTATCCACACTTCTACACTATATGATGGCCTGATGGCACTAAACAATACACGGCTCACTGCGTTACTGGACCTTTGACCTCTTACCACAGGATATGAGAAAGCAGTTGTGCTGCCTGTTGCCGTGCATGGACACGTGCGTGTTTTCATCCACAATGGAAATGCAAACACACCTGGACGCACCAGAGCCCACAGCTACACTTACACACGTATTATATAATACCTGGGATACAGTGGCTCGATGTGTGGTCAGTACTCAAACTGTTGACACTGGCTCATGGCCCTACTTTGACAGAAGAACACACACACACGCTGCTCGAGTATGTGTACGTGCAGGTTTTAGTGTGTGTGCAGTTGGTCCCACATGTGCGAGCTGCTCTCATGGGAAGGACTGAGTTTGCTTTTCACACTGAGATGTCAGCATCCAAACACATGAGCTGAGAAGAGATGGAGACGCAAAGGATGGAGGGTGGAGGGGAAAAAACCAAAGTGAGAAAAGATACATGGGAAAGAAATACATGAGCACGTAGGTGTAGCCACAGTGTGTGTGAGGATGAGACAGCGTTATATAAGTAATATAGAACATAATAAACCATTAGAGGAATAGTTAGCTAAATTATACACCTCTTAACTAATAACGAAGAAAGTTTTTTGCAGAAAATGTTTCAAGAGACAGGAAAAGTTTAATTGGATTATTAATCATTTAAAAACTTGATCACTCTGGTTAAATATAATATAAATTCCTAAGTTTACTTTTCCAATTCTGTGATGATTGTGATTATTATTTCTATATGTGCGTCCAATGCAGAAAATATTCTCACATCCTTCAGTGTCAATGTTGCTAATTCAACAAATTTTCACAAGAACTTAACATAGTTCTGGTGTAAATTAGGTGATTAAAGTTAAGTAAGGTAATGCCTCTAAGAGCGTGACAGAGTTTTCTGTGCCAGCTTTCAGGACTCAACGACCTCTGGCCTTTATTTCGACCTCATACCGCGCGTGCGTGTTTCTTTCAGTACGTGAGCAGATGGATTTCCTTTTTCAAATGCAAAAACTAAATCACACAGGGTGAGTCAGATACAGAAGAAAAACAACAGCAGATACAGGCTAAATCAAATCAGACACCGGCCTGATGAGATTGTGTTAACAGAATAATCGGTCCTCGCTCAGCGCCTCCCTTACACTGAGGGAGGCTAAGACTCAGGTGAACGTGTTTGCAGCCGGTGTGATTTGGTGGGGCATCATCCTCGCTAGCCAGCTGCAGGTGGGTTGACTTATCCTGTGACTGATGTTTGCTTTTAAAGCTGAATGGGGTCTCATGTCCAGCATCTGTGACATAAACTGTGATTCCTGCTCGAGCTGTTTAATCCTACGACAGGGTGGCGATTTAAAAATTCAAAATAACGAATTTCCCAATAACGTTCCCAACGTTATTCTTATCCTGGACTACAGCCCACAGACATGAAACATGATGTACAGTATGTGATGAACCAAGCATGTGAAGAAGGAAAACAGAAGAAATAATTATCCCTCAAAGCTGTTTTAGTGTTTACAGGCTTGTTGTTCCTACCTTAACGTAGTCCACGGTGGCGTCCAGGCCGACAGCTGGCTCCCTGGGGAACACAGACAGAGACAAGGTCCGGTTTAGAGAACACATCCTGCTGCTGGGACGGAACCTCCTGCCTCCTCACGCCCGACGTTCGACTAGCAAAGAGTCTGAGCAATAATGCTCCTGCAGCTAAAATACTGCTGAGTGCAGGTGAGTGCAGGTGAGTGCAGGTGCGGCTGCGTCAGCACAGGTCAGCTCGTTCAGGAACAGATTTCACGTCCACGTCGGCCACACTGAGTTGATTCGAGCCTCTCTCTCCTCCCACGTCCCCTTCGCTGTTTGCCTCTCGCTCTCTCTCTCCGTCAGTGCTAAGCCCGTTCACTCACTCGCCGTCCGCCTCGTCCTTCCCCCCTCCCTCTCTCCTCCCCCACCATAACACACATCACAGCTACGCGCCTAACCTTCTGAGCCCACTGACAAATTCACAGGGAGGTTAGAGTGCACACACACACACACACAAACGTGCCAGCAGCATATTTCATTTCTGCCTTTCATGCATTTTCTTTTCATTCCCTCATTTGTCCCAAACTCTCTTTTAGCACCATATTTAGGTTTTAAGTTTTCTCTTCTCTGATTTCCAGCTACTTTCATTCTTTTCCTGCGCTTTGCCCTGAATATTGAGTCTCTCTCTACCGGAGACTTACAGTCAGAGGCTCAGTGAAAGAGGTAATTAGCTGAAATCCTGAGCCACGTTTGGAAGGTTGGTAGTTTACATCCCTTAAACCTGCAATGGTGTTGTCACGGGAATATTAGCACAGCCCACGACTTACCAAACCAAATGTGTTTAGCTCTAAGCTCCCCCAGTTTTAATGTGGCCCCAAACAACAAGCAGGATTCAGTAAAGCCTTTATTTACAAGCACGCATGGCCATTATTCAGCACTAAGTCCTCATCCGATGCACATTTTCAAGTTTGCAGAACCCAAGACGTGCAACGAGGGCAGCTAATACTGTGTGAGCCTACAGGTACAGAGATGAGGGGCTTATAAAAATACACCATCTAAAAACAGCTCTGGGTTTTGTTGGTGGTTTCCTTTATAGTAAACAATGACTAGTGGTCATAGTTCAGCTGTTTAAAATTCACCACAGTTGTAGAAAAAAAGATGGAGAGGAAGAAAGAACGACAAAGACGAGCCCAGGGAGTTTCTGTGGTCTGAAGTCCAAACACAGTCAGACACGAAGTTTGACATTTGCTGCATGAGTTGCTTCTCTGGGGTCAGCGCTCGGCTGGGCTGTCTGACCCACCCTGGACCTGAACCACACCAACCACCTGCCTCTTATAACGCTGCCTTCACTCTCCAGGCTCAGATAGTGAAATGAAAATCAGCACATACCAGACAACACCCATATAAAACCATTATGGAGCTGAATGTGGTAAGAGCGAGGGAAGTTCCGTTTCTTCCCTCACAAAGGTCAAAGGTCATAAAGGTCTTAAACCCAACTCGCCAGGTGAAGGACGACTTCTCAGCTTAATGGGTGTTTATATTAAATAATTACAACACTAAAACTTTAAAAATAATAATTCAAAACGTGGTGGATGGGAAACTACGCAAGGTGACCACAGCTAACTCTGCGTGTTGCTGAAACAGCATCGCACACTGGACAACCACAAAACTGTCCCACAACACAGACAGAAACAGGATTCGCCTAAATAGAGACACGCAAAGTGAAAGGCAGCACGAGAGTGAAACAAAAACGAGCGCAGGCGGCCATCGCTCGCAGTCTTTTTCTGGCTACTGTTGTTCTTTGCTCTTCACCACACAATAGTCAGCACGACCACAGCTGGCTGCAGCCAGCGCCTTCACCACACTGGACTGCGTGGGACGGAGAGCGAACGAGAGAAGGGAGCAGAGTCAGTGCAAAGTGCAATTCCAACAAGCAGTCTACAGGGGGCGACGCGTTTCTATGCTACAGCTTCAGCAAATCGAGGTAAATGGTCCAAATTGAATTCTTCTACTACTGAATATGTACAAACTGGACGTACAAATAAACAAAAGCAGTAACGGTTTGTGTGGCCTGCTTCCTGTTTGTGTCTTATATGTGTGTCCACGTGCACAAAAACATCTGTGAAAGTTTGTGTGATTATTGCTAAATCTGAGTCTATGTCATTAAACCTTGTTACTGTGTAGTGGAACTATGGGACTAATCTCTACAACTTATCTGTACAAACCCTCACTACATGTAGTTTTTCATCACGTGGCGTTCTGATCGATTAATTTATCAGTATTCAGAAACTTGGATACAAATAGAGGGTAAAAGTAGAAATGACTCAGACTATCCGAGCCCTTTCCTCCCCCTCTCTCGTCTCCCCCCTCCTCTGCTGGTGGTCTGCTGAGCTGCTCACAGAGGTTAACAACAAAACAAACTGACCAATCAGGAACTAGTGCAACATAAGGTTAGGGGTCATAGGTCAGCTGACAGCGTGAGCAATGGAAAGACAAGACTGGCCAGCGGTTACTAACTTTAAAAGATACACTCCCTTATCTTTTTATAGAAAACTCTGAAATATGTGGTGTTTCAAAACAGCAGAGAGAGAGAGTTTGGATTTATTAACACGGGGGAAGGTTTCTACAACATGCACACACACTAGATACTTTATTTACTTTATGTGCATTTTGATGTGCCAAACATATCAACGAGCCAACGTTTGCACCACTACAAAGAGACCAAATGAATATGAACCCGTTCAGAGTAATCTGCTGTCAGTGGCACAGAAAGCATCTGTAGCTAAATCTGATTATTATCAAGCGCTTTCCTTTGATGTCCTGACTAACGTGACCTCACCAACCTTTTTTACTTGACGCACGTTGGTGTCGTTTGCAACTCGCTGAGTCTGAACCCAAGCGAGAGCGTGATAATAATAGTGATTATAATAGTCGGCCACCTGCACTGGCTGAATCTGACCTGACTGTATGTCAGCATGTGAGGCAGAAGGATGGAGAGAGCAGACAAAGACTTCACAGAAAGCTGCCACACCCTGACCCGCAAAGGCAACGCGCCTGCTGGGGGCTACACACACACTGAGAGACGGCGACATCAGACACAGTTTGCTGTAACTCTACACTGGATAGAAGGACATGACGAGGGATGAGGTTTGTGAGCGCGGTCTCTGTGAAGCTGAGCTCACCCCTCAGGTCTCTCCACACAACCACCCCCTCTTCCCTCCATCCACGTCCAGCTCGCGTTCTCTCTCTAATGTGCAACAACCTTTGTTCAGCTCTACTGTGAACACAAGCTCAACTGTCATGAAAGTCAGCATCGCCATTCTCCCGAATACCTGTCATTTATAACGTATTGAACATCCAGACACTAGCAGACCTCTGGGTATTTACCTGTAACCGTGAAACTCGTCAATGATATTCTGAACCAGCGGAGACGTCACGGGCTGATGCCCAGGAGACAGGGATGTGTTGCCTTGATGGGCTCTGGGGTCCCAGGTGTAGTTCCCCTGGAGCAGGTTCATCCCTCCTCTCTTGCGTCGAGGAAGAGTTCCGTGAATGGAGACGGGCTGATGGGCGCCAGCGGGAAGCTCCGACGGGCCGACGCCCTGACCTGAAAGTAGGCTGGAGAAGGCAGAAGGAATACAGCAGGAGTAAAGAAGAAAGGGAGCATTTTAAACTCGTTGTTTTCAGCCAGGGTTATGTCGGCTAAACTCACCAAGGCTTGGAGCCGAGGAGGTCCATGGAGGAGGCAAGAGAGTTTTGGAGCCTTCTAGAGGAGGAGCAGCTGCTGCCCGGGACGCCCAGGGAGGCAGCAGGAACTCCGGGGTGAGCGGTGCCTCCTCCCAGGCTGTGGTGTGCAGGGAGCGACCTGGGCAGACTCGCAAAACGCCCCTCTGCCATCATCCTCAATTCTACAAGGACACAGGAAAAAATGAACCTTAAAGGACAAGACTTTCTACAGGCTTATAGGAAACTGGGCAATGCAGTTATGTAACCATGGTAACACATCACAGAGGAGTGAGATGCAATAACTCACGGGTGTATACGTTTCACTGACATGAAATATTATGATATGCGATACGCAAAGAAGAGTCGGAGCAACAGGTGCTCGTCACTGACACGCTCACATACCCTCACAACACAGCACAAGCGCCGGCAGCAGGCAGACATATAATACGCTGGTGAATGAACGGTAAGGTAAAACATTAATACCTTCAGATAAGAGAACCGGAGACTCGCGGTTTCATCCTTTAGTAACAACAATCAGAACAGCTTGACTCGAAATAGTTTGCAAATGCAGTTATGTAAATGTAAAGTCTAATCCTACAGGAAACGATCCTGGGTTTCACTGAATAAACTCACATCTTTGATTTGAATAGACTAAATATCACAGATGAATCACATACTGCGCACGAGGGAGACGACCTTTAATTCCACACCAGCTGGTATTTTTCCTGTCACAGTCTCAATGTCATGCTATTAATGTTTGTAGCAAGGTCCTTAAATCAGCTTCTTCTCAAATATTTTAAGAATGCTAAAAAAAACATGGCAAACAACGCATGACAGGCAGTCAGGCAGATATAAACACACAAGGACAGGGTGGAAACAGGCGACAGGCTGATGAATTCTCGCTGACGATGACTTGACAGCGCGCTGCAACCTGCCCCGAATCACTGACCACGCATCCGCTAGTCACACTGTAAAACACCACGAGGCCTGAACTTCACATCTCTGATCACATCAAACAACGACGCTGCTGCTGGTTGCTCCATTTAAACAACCATAATATGCTAATTACAGCATAAATGCACAGTATTTAAATATTGACATCAATTTGTGAAACAATTTGTTGTTTTGCAAGAACAGAGAACGATTTTTTGGTGCAGCCAAGCTTAGTTTCAAATATAACGTCCAGTGACTACACTGGCCCAAACCTAAATGTATAGTTTTGGTTTACTAGTGAAAGACTACTCGTCCACTCATTAATCAGTCTTTGAATACTATTACTATCAAACGCATACAACCAAGCCACAGCACAGCTGTGAGTTCTGCCATTAAACATCAGAGAAAAATGCCAACCAACACAAATCAAAGGAGAAATAAAAGATGAGACTAGAACTAAAGCCAGGTCCTGCAGGGGGCCAGTGACTCAGCAGCTTGCCATGATGAATGTCAATAAAAATGCAAATCCAGGTCCTGGAAAAGGAACAGCTGGTCACTTCAGGACTGAGGTTCATACACACCCACACACACTGTAAAAGTCCTGCTAAAACACGTGGGGTCACTGAGTGGATTCCTGCGAGGGCTACAGCCTTTATGAGACCCCCAGGGACGGTCAGCTGGGGCGCATCGGTGTGTGGCCCCGACCATCTGCCAGACACACACAACCCTCCTGCCGAGGTGAAAGAACCAACTTGTACTGAAAACACAGACACGTTAATACTTCAAATCAAACTATTCATGAGTTAACAGACTCATGGACAGTTTATCTCCTATAACCCGTTCATCTAAATGATTTCTGCAGTTCAACCTACTTTCCATCCCCACTCATCCATCTTTCTCTTCCAACCTTGTGCCGCTCTCCAGACAGACCACTCCCTCCTTCTGTCCGTCATGATGTCAGCCCTTCTTTTCTCTCCTCGCTTTGTCACCTTCCCTCTGTCTTCTGTCCTCCCCCCTCTCATAATAGTTCTATCTCACTGCTCATCCTCTTTTGCTTGCAGCTGTTCTCAGTCACTGATCTCTTCTCGACACATCTCTCACACATGCAAACACACGTCCATAATAGGATATTATGCACTTCACTGTGTAAAGAAACGCTCTATTGTTCCATTTATGTTTTGGTTAGAAATAAAACTTTTGCCAAACAAAACAAAACAAATAAACAGCAAAACTAGACAAGTTGCTCTTGAGCACATTTTAATGGGCCACTTGTCATTGCTACACTGTAGTTTAGTTTATTCCAGGCATCTATGAGAAGTGTGTCAGATTTAAACTTCCTCTGTGTCTCTGCTTATGACTAACCTCTATGAGCCCTGCACCATCTGTTGCAGGGCTCCTTGTCCTTCTTGTAGCTGATAGTTTCCTATCACTCTGCATCCTTGGGTTTGTTGTCATGCAGAGAAACGACCTGGGGACCAACAGGCACCTCCCTGATGGTACAGCGAGATACATAATCTAAACAAATGCCCAAAATGTTTGAAGAGAAATGTTACTGTTCTATCCCTGCCGGTGAGTCCACTAAGAATGAACTGCAGCTTAACACTTAACGACTGTTAATTTGACATCTGTCAAGTATTTTACTTGGCCATGGATTAAAAGACAAAACATTCTTAGGTGAAGTCTGTTGTGTCACCAGCACCAGTGCAGGCCTTGGGTTGGGAACGCAAGCACACACACACTCGGCCTTGGGTGGGAACGCAGAGCAGATTAACAGGAAGAGGAAATGGCAGGGTAAACATTTACACAGCAGACACATCATATTAAAGGATGACTAGCAATAAAACAAATACATCTCCCTCCTCCTTTTCATAATTCTGTCAATCAACAACTTTCCTACTAAACGTCCTTGGGTTAATGTTTTATTGATACATTCCAACTACGGCTGCACATCAATCCAACACTTAAAAGCCTTTGTTGAGGAAATCTTAAATCCTGTGGTTATGAGATTAAAACAGACCTACACTAATGATTATTACTTGCTCTAGTGCCCTACTAAACACACAACAGGGAAGACCGACACAATCATCAACCACACGCTTAGGAATGAGGGGTTTCCTCTGGTTGGCTTAAAGTGTCTTCCTGCTGTAGCGTGCTCACAAACACACACAAACACACAGCAGTACATTAGCAAAGCCACCCCTGGCCAGAAGTGAACAATGGGAACAACTGTCACATGACTGCTGTGTAGAGCCGGCCTTTGTTGGAGAGCGAGGGACACAGGGAGAGAGGCGTCCTGCTGCGCTCTTCAGTGCGTGGGCCCACCAGTGTGTGTCCGTGAGTGTGTGTTTAACATATAAATGAGCCGGTTATTAAATCCCACAGCAGTAGCTGCCATTTAATTCCTCTGAATGTCTGAGTCTCCAGCCTCCAACTCAGACACCGTTCGCCACCATGGTGCCATCCTGTGGCGTACGGGCATCAGCCAGGCACGTCATAGTGTAACGCTGATGGGCGGCTGGAATACCAAGCATCCGTCCCAGTGGGGCGAGTAACACAGCACCACACTCTTTACTTCACACAGACGGACACACCAGCGCCACTGGAAACACGCAACCGTTGCGCCATGAGAGCTGAACCCGTCCGGAGGGTCAGGCGTGACACTGACTAATGTGGAAATCAACCTGCTGCATGCGAGTTTGTCTGCAGAACACACAAAACATCAGCGCACACTCACACACAGACGCACACGTCTATCATCAGGCTGTGGGTGGCTTGTTTTTCACATGGAGCAGCTCGAACTGTCAAAGTAATCCTGAGATACGTAGCCTGTGGATTTCCTGTTTGGTCTGTTACTTCTATAAAGTCAATCACACTGAACTTTACTACTTATAAGGAGATATTTGTTACATACAAACATACGTCCCTGAAAAATGGGCAATAAATAAAGTTAAAGCCTCAGTAATGGTGAACAAACCTACTCAAGTGGGCTTATCTGTCACGTTTCATGTAATTATTTCCTGCTGGTGTTTCCACAGTTAGCAACCCCAGTGAGAGCAACCACAGTTACACCCAGCGCCTTGGGATGGCAGCTTATTGCTCAAAGTCCCTGAGTAAATCTAAGGCAGTGCTGGGAGTAAACAGTTCCACAGATGGGGAGAGAAGAAGAGCAGAGAGCCTGGGAGAGGATCGACTCAAGCTTAGTCCAAAAGAGGAGATGAAGATGAAGATGAAGATAACGGTCCCATCTCTGTTCCCCGATGTCTACAACAGAACACACATTCCTCCACACACACACACACACACCTGCACTCTTCATTCCTACCTGTCACAGCGGCCGCTTCACCTCTTCCAGGTCCTTCTCTTATTAGTTTTACCTACTACTCTTTAAACTTTAATCTCGTTCATAGTTGGTTTGAATGACTGGCCGGCTCACGCTCCTCTGGACGGGCAACAACAAGCAGCGCTACACAATCGCAAGCCCTGCCCTCGTCCCCCTCTCCCTGGGGAGTGATTTGCGAGCGCTCAGCTCCTCCTCCTCCTTCACTCTGCTTAGGAGGAGTTTTCTTTCTCTTTCAGCCGACTTGTCTCTCACCCCCCTTCTACCTCCTGCCCCCCAGCTCTGAAGAAACCTCCCTTCTGCCCTCCTCGCGTCTGTGCTCCCTGCTCAGCCTCATATTTCATGCTCGAGTCTTTTTGTTTGGGGCGTCTTACGCCAACACCACCAACTGGTGCAGTGCTTAGAGGAGCTTTAGTCGTGAGCTAATGTTGCTATTTGGAGAGAGGTGATGATGTGAATTCAGCTTAGATGTGAAATCCCTGACCACACTGCTGAGTTCACTGCAGCCTGTATCATCTGCAGGTTCTGACATAAAGAGAGCACAAGAAACAAACAGAAGAGTTCGGCTTGTGCCATTCCAGCAGGTATGAGGTCATGTTGACCGAGTATTTGTGTGCTGCCGGGCCCTCGGGACAACACTCTCCCCTGTCTTTGTCCTCCTGTTCATCTGTATTGTCTAGAGTTGATAACACTCAGACACGTGCACATGTGTGTTTGTGCGCGCACGCGTTTCCTTTCAGACAATGCGAGCCCATCCTGTTGGTCAGATGGCCTGCGTTGGACACACATGCCGCCACATATGTGTAGGAATCCTGAGCGCGAGCTTATTGGCTGAACAACTTCTGCCTCAGGATCGTGTTTTAAAGAGTTTTAAAGCTCTCTGGTTCAGGTGCGTTTGCAGCAATCCTTGCTGCGGTTGTGCACACTCACTCAGTGTTGCAACACAAGGGATGATGAATGCACACGTCAGGCCAGGTGTCCCTCCTTTTGGTTTCATTTCCAAAGAAGTGATTTAGATTGTACATTACAACATTAGGCTTGTTGACAATGTGAAGGTGAGCTGGCTGCTCCTGTTTCCTGCCTTCCTGGCCCAGATCACAACTACTGACTACTGAGCAAAGCAAAACCCATATCATGAAAAAAAATCCCCAAGAGCCTTGACCTCGTTTGAGCTGTTGCTCTCTGACAGATAACTCTACAGGGACACAGTTTGGCTGCTGAAGAAGAAGAACGTAAGCAGCTGAAGCCAACTTCTACTATTGTGTGTTAAACTTCACAGTCGTTACAAATAAGCTGGTATCATCACGCTTCTTTCAGAGCTTGATGCAAAGTGGTGCTCCGCTGGACTGAAAGGGATGTGGGATCCAAAGGTCCTCTGAGGTTTAAATGTGGGTTTTGGCTCAGCTGCAAAATCCCTCCTGTCGTCTGTGTCGTCTTCCATTTCACAATTACTTTGGCTGATGAACATTCAAAGCTTAGAAGAGGCTTTTACGCCTGCGTCCTGAACTTTGCATCACCGCAACAGGTTAATGTGGTTGTTCCTCTACTTACAGGCAAGAAGGACAGTTTTCAATAATGCGCCGATCCAGCCAAGTGACTCTATGCACTCTGAAGCCACTGTGAGGAATAATAACATCACTCACTCGATTAAAACGCTTAGAAGCGTGTAGAAGCTAATGGACATACAACCAGTGGTGAGGGATTATATGATATCCACACACGTTTATCAGTTTTGGTTACTGATGCTTCTAAAAACCACTAAACACATAGTAATTAATATAACAACCTCTGGCCAACTTTGAATTTGAAAAGCGGCTGAGATGTCAAAGAAATATCTACTTTGCCCTATTTCATGCAGGCATGTGAAAATTCCTGGCAGCTCCGTGAGGGTGGTAATTCCAAGAAGCTACGCCGTGAGTCATGACTGCAATCTATAATCAGCTAGTGAATCACCTGAGCCCCCCACCAGAACACAGCAGTGGGGGACAGGGATAATCCATAAGGATGTTTGACAGATCCTATAAAGGTGAAGCCTTTCATGAGTCACCCATTTCTTAACACCAGCCACCGATCCACCAGAGGCAACCAGGGCCTCCCAAAAAACCCTAAACACGGGTTTGATGTGATTTGCTTGTGTTGAACATTTTCTTTCCCGTTTCACGCCCTTCTCTGCTTTTCTCCTCCTCATTCCATCCACTCGTCACCTTTCCAGCTCCCTCCACCCTGTTATCCCAGTCCACTCCCTCGTTCCTTTTTAGATTTGTACACAGGCGTGTTTCTGATCAGGAACGTGTGAAGTGTAAATAGTTTAATGTTTGATCCTATCCTCCTTCCTTTCAATCCTCCTTCCTCTGGCTGCAGCCTCAAAGTCTAACAATAAAAACACACATTACTGCTGTGAATTTGCTTGTTTGGGTGTGAAATCTGTTGCAAACTGTAGCAAACAGAAACAAGGAGCTTCCCCTGGATGGTGGCAGAGTCATTCACCCCTTTAGGATCAGGTGATGGATGGCTGTGATGAGGTTACCCAGCGAAATCAGCACAACATTCACTTGCACAAACGGGATCTTCCTCGTTTGGAAACACCAGCGATAGCAGCCGAATGTTGACGGCACAGCTGGTGTTTCTGACACACACAGACAGAAACAGGAAGATGTTTATAGTACACTTAGTCTTAACTCTAGGTCACAATGAGGAGTTTATCGCCTTCACAGGAGATGATCCCAGTTCAGTGTGTCCTGGGTAGTGAGCCACACAAATGATGTAACGTGTAAAAGGTCGGTGGACTAAACCTCTGAAAACACAAAGAGCTCAAACTCCGCACAAAAGCCGTAGCATAATTTCAATGTCAATGCACAGAGCTGCCGCAGTTGTTGAGCTAAAGGCTACAAGGAGGAAGTTCTAAGCACTTGGATTTTCTCCCATCTAAAAAAAACCCAAAACAAAATACAGCTTCCTCCTTCACAACTGTAAACTGCAGTCAGTTCTACATGTTGATGCATGTTGTGCGTGTTCTTCATCATTGCCTGAGCACCGGCACAGCTCCCAGAACACATTTATGCCTCTTAAAATTTTTTTATCACAGACATATATTTCAGCCTAAAACATCCGTGGCTTGTGAAGAATGTGGTCCATGTTGGCCTCAGATGGTGGTTAACTAAAAACAGATCTGTAACGCCTGGCAGCGACTGAAGGCGAGGCCAGTTTCAGCTACTGGTCCTAGAGAAGACTGGTCAGGCTGATGTGAAAAGTCAGCCAGAGGAAGAGGAAACAGCAACGCTAGAAGAATCTGAAACAAACCCCCGACCTCCAGACTGACTTGAATTCTGCCACCATGACAGTGTCTGGCACAAACAAACCGTAAGGGGCCCCTGCTGTGCCTGCCCCTCACTGTATGCGCGCACACAATGTTTAGTATGGCTCAGCATAGCGATGCGGGCCAAACAGTTCTGACCCACGGTACCAGTAAATCAGCTGGTACGGAGACTTCACAAGGCGAAAAAAAAGCACAAAGGCAGCGGCTAAAGGTGTGATTATCACGTTCTTTGGAAACTTTGTCACCCACAGCCATGTAAGTCACTCGCTGTGTTTAAAAGCGTGACTCAGGTGGTGACTTCGGGAAATGGTGCGGTGCTGGACTCCTGGGTCTCCACCTGGCCTCAGAAAAGCAGAACAACTCAAGCTCTGGATGTTTACGCTGCTGAACGTCCCTTTGAAACACGACACGTGATCCAAATTACAGGTCGCAAATGAAAAGCGTTGCTACACAGACTGTAGAGAGAACTAGACGGCCAACGATCAGACAACAGCGTTGTCACACATACCTGCCCGTGTTGTAATCAATTGGTGGAACATAATAAATATCCAAAACAGACTCTTCAGACAGGCAGCAACAATGTTTTCAGAAAATGTGAAATGTGAGGATGCAGGTGTGGGTTTTACCGATGCCTCCTGTTTCACCCTCTAATTGTTCTAATTGTAGCATCTTTACTCGTCTGCTGCATTTCAATTGCTGCCAGTGAGGAAAGTACCTGGCAAACACACAGGACGATTCCTATTCCAGCCACGTCAACACATACTGTGGCCAACCAACAGTAATATGATGACGCTGGAAGCAGCGTGTGTTTTCTCCTGAAGGTGTTCTCACTGGAATGCTCTTATCTGGGTCAGGTGTTGAACTGGCATCTTTGGAGATGCTGGGTGTGTGTGTGTGTGCAGTTGACCATTAGCAGAACAGATCTGGCCTTTGTGCTAATGACAGGTGTGGCACGCTGCCAGGCAGACAGATAATACCACAGTAGCCGGTGACCGCCTTCTGGTGACTACAGGCTGTTTCACCTCAGCAACGCTCCTTAACCTGGAGGCTGGATCTTGGCTGTGGTCATAAACTGCGTTTTTAAGCACGATGCCTCTCGTCATATTTGTTCCCAGTTTGTCTCTGGTGGAGGCATTCACGGCTCAGTGCCCATGACTGGGTTCATCACTTTACACATCACTTGTCAACTATATGTATCCTGACTTAGTTTAATTTTACAAGTTTAAATGTACTGTTTTTTTTTAATCATCTGCAGACACTAGATCGTTGTCTTTCATCTAGACATCAAGTAAGAAAAGCACAGACATCAGCACAGAGACAAGCTGAGTACGGACGCACAACAAACCTTGGCTTCAAGACATATAATATTAATATAATAATACAAATGAGCTCATTGAATTATACATCACACTCCTTACACTGTGCTTTAACCTTTTGATAAAGCTCATATTAAGGTCAGTCTGAACCATGTCTTGCTGAAGCTGCTACAGGTTTAGATGCTGGGGTGATGCTCCTCGGTGTCCTCACCTTTACTCCATCTATCCACCTACATGCCTCCATTGCCCTGCGTCTCATTAACTTTGTGCAAAAACGTCTCCCTCTCTGGGAAGTCAATCAATTCTCACAGTTTTGTACCATCAAACAAATCACATGTACAGACAAACTGACGTCCACTGATCTTTCATCATAACCCCTCAACATTCGCACAGAGGAGCTTACACATGCTAAAACTGAGTCTGTACTGAACTTAAAAGTGAACCTAGCTTCCGTTAAATGCTGCTGTGAGTCCGAAGATTTATCTCCACCACAGCTCGAGGTCTGTTTTTGTTTTTAAAGATGCTTCGTTCCAGATGGGCTAGCAAATTGCTGGGTTAACTACGGCAGAGGAGGAGACTCTGTCTTTATAGCCACTGCTTCCAGTAGTTCAGCCAACAGCAGTCACTGAGGCAAACCTGCCGCATTGTTGTGGTGGTAAATGAGTTATTTTGCCCGTGCAACACAATAAATGTTGACTGTCTGACTTTAGTGCGCGATTAAAAAAGATCACATCGGTCGCTGCAAAGTAGCTTCACTGGAATAATTTCTTCACTTGGCGTAAACAGGATTAATGCATGACTTAGTCACCAAGACAACAGTTAGATTTCACAGTATAACGCATGGGAAACGGAGGAAACAAAGCAGTCGGTCACACACATTCATGCACACACACACTTCTAAAAGTGATTAAACCCAGCAGGGCTGCAGGTCCCAGCGCTCTTCTCCTCGCTCACTGACAGCTTTGGATGTGTTGAGATTTGTGTGCGCGTGTGAGCATGTGAGACGATGCGTCCTCCACCGGCAGCAGCAGCAGACCCCCCAGGCAAAAGCATGTCTTTACACGACGCCGGCGCTATCCATCTCTGCCCCGTCTGCTCTCTGGGTACACAGGGAGTCAGACGGAGAGATGGAAACTTGGGGACTCCAGAATCAACAAGCTGATGGACCAGATAAGCAAGGATGATGTCTGGTGTGTCTTTGTGTGGGGGGAGTATTTGATTACCTCTCCGTCTTTCTCGCTCCTGAAGGAGGCGTAGAGAAGTGAGAAGGTGCAGACGGTGGAGGTGATTGTAGACTCCGAGCGCCAAGAGGTCATACTCTGAAAGGTGGAGCAGGTCCTGCAACAACAAAAGAAAAAAATCTTATCTAATATAACCTAAACTAGAATACAAACTGTCGACATCCACTCCTGCTTGTTGAAGCTCCTTTTCATCAGGTGAAACATGGCAAACAGCTAAAGGCTTAACGAGTGGTGAAGAATTTTAAGCCAGGACGTGTTTTTCCCCTGAACAAAAACCAACCTTGGCTGACATGGATCAGGCGAACACTGAGGAGTGGCTCCATCTGAAGTTTGCTTCAAGTCATCAGCTGATATGCGTAAACAGACGTCCACACAGCAACGCGGCCGTCACATTAAGGTTTTCTGCTACTATCTCGTGATTATAAATCACAGCTCGACCTGAAGTCGACTGGTCTTTCACATCAAAGTCGTGCAAGACAAATGAGACGAGAGGGTCTGACCTGATGACCCGTGACTACAGAGCTATCTTTGACCTTCAGCCCTGACTTTCACCAGTGTCAGGCGGTCAGTGTTACTGGGGCAATAGTTTAACACTGAGACATATTTACTGGATCTGCACTGTCTCATCAGTCTTCCTCTTCTTTTCCTGTCACGTCTCTTCCCTCCTGCTCTTCCTTCCGCTACCGTGTTGTGTTTTGCTTTAGAAAGCGACCGAGCCCGTACTTATTTTACTGTTTACGACACGACTGGGCAATGCAGCGTGTTCCCTGAAGTAGCTGTTGTCCAACAGTCCATCCAAACTGAGTGGCTGCAGCATAACAAGTCCTCGGGTCGACCGTCTTCCATACGTGTGTCGTCTCCTCCCCTTCGTCCTGCTCCTGTCATCACAGGTCGCCTTAAACACACGCTGCACCCTGCGCCGTGGTGTTAACGTAACGAACCCTCACAACAGCCCACGATTCAAAGCCCCCAGGTCTTTGAACCAGACCACGTCTGCGTGTTATGGAGCAACACAAACACCCACTCAGTCACGTGAGTGTGTGTGTGACACACTGTCATCACAGGGCAAATCAAGGCCCTGTTGTTTAGGCTTCTCAACAATACGACCATTCTCCTGGTTCATCACAAACACTGGTCACACAGTGGACAGACTCACAATGCACAGTCAAATTACCCTCACCGTTGGTCACACACAGTCATATGCAGTCACGCACACCTGCAGAACAGCTTGTGCAGCAAACACACACAAGAGTAATAGCATGTTAGCAGGTGAAGCTGCTGCTACGTTCGTTTTGCTGATGTTAACGCGACTTAAACACTCCCTGCCTCTGGGCGTGTGTGTGTTTACAGCAAGACATGGCTGCATATCACAAACCTAATCTGACTCCTAATCTACCCCCCCACACTCGTCTCCCCCGTGTCCAACAGCAAGTTGACATGTTTTCTTTTTGCTTTCTTTTTCTGATCATGCACAGCTAAGCAATGAGATGAACTCTCATACCAGCGCTGTGAGAGCTGAGGGAGTGTTGGTTTTGTGTGTGCGAATGTTGTTGCAACGGAGAAGGTGGACATTAAACACATCGCCACGTAGTCGCTGTGCAGAATTTACCCAGTGTGTAATGTTATTATTTATTATTTCTTTTTATTATTAAAGCTGGGTGTACGGCTCTTTACCCCCCTGCTGTGCTCATTACGAATGCTTCTTACGCTATAATTCACAGACAGAAAATTAAAAATCATACAGTGTGAAGCAAATTATAAGGTGGGGCTGCAAAAAAGAACATCACTCCCTTAAAACCAACAGCTGTACATTCAGTGTGGCTTTGAGTATAATCACTGGTGGGAAATATTGTAAATGCATAGGAAGTTACCCCATGAACCATAAGCAGCACAAATTAGATTCAGTGGTTCCTTACTCGTCTTGGAGTCAGACTATAAACGCTCTAGAGCTGGGAGATGCTCTGTGGACACCGTTGCATGTAGCCGTTGGTTGAGTTGGTTTTAGCCCGGATAGCTAGGAGGCACTGAGCCATATTGTTGATATATTCAGAGCAACGTTAACAAAGCTTTGCTGAGCTCATTGAGCATGCAGGATGGCTCAGGAGAGGCTGGAGCAGCTGCAGTGACTCTGCACAGACACCAGAACTAGTGAATGAACTTCCACAAGCTCCAGCTATGACCATCAATTTGGAGACCAAGCTCTGAGCGTGATTTAATGGTGGCGTTGTGAGGGAATAATTCAATGTGTGGCCTCACAGCTGAGAGGACCTCGACTCAGGAGTTTGACTATTATCCCCTTTGTGGGATCCTTTCGAGTACTCTGGCTGGAAAGACTTCCTTGTATCATGTTACCCTATACTGCTCATAGGTGTGAATGTGAGCGTAATCTGCTTTCTGCCTTGGCCTCTTGACTTTGTCTGGAGACCCGTGCAGGGCCTACCTCTGAACTGGCTCCAGAAGCCCAGTGATCCTTACAAGGACTTCAATGTTAATACCATCATGTCCAAATGACACCGTTTGTCCTTGTCTCACTTCTTTGTCTCTTCATACCCATTAAGCTTTTACTAATTATGCCAATGTTTTCTGGGTAAACATTATACAGAGGCAATGGAATAACTCATGTCTTATTAGCTAATAAATCTCCGCTAGGTGACGGCTGCATAGCTTTTATGGAGGGTAATGGGTGGATATCACTGTCCATTCAGTCTAAAAGGCCTGCGATGAAGTTTTATGAGGGGGCTGTGGGAACCACACTGAGGAGCAGCGATTCCTCCACAGCATGGTTTTATCAATTATTCAGGCAAACAGACACATTCAAGCATCAGCTCATCCAAAAGACAAGGAAAACATTCATTCCCAGTCTTTATGTGCCTGAACTGATGGGCACTTGCTCATCTGACAAGCTTGGAAGCCAAAAGTGTGTTTTTGTGCTGGCGTTACCTCCACACCGTCGTACTCCTGTTCCAACGCTGTGCAGTATTGCGGCAGTCCCAGCTGGCTCAGCCATCGGGAGATAGCCTGGTGCTTCATGGCGACACATATACACAATCAGGCATGTGTGCAGACGTACACAGACTCAAACAGATCCTTATAGATAGAGCCTGAAATTAAAATAGAAAAGAACTATTTAATTTAAACTCATTCAGAAAGATTTCAAATTGATATCGACTTGGAATTGGTTCAGTTTTCGTGAAAATGACTTCGAGATGAAGGGATTGTTGCTTTAGACTGAGCTCATAACTGCTCCTTGGAAAAGCTGCTTCACTAATGATTAAAAACCAAGTAATTCACCTTTAGTAAAAAACCCGCATTCATCTGTGGTTTATTTAAAAGTGTTTATTCTGGAAATCTAAAAGTTTGACATTTCTTCAATAGGAAGATGTGACAATAGTTTTCTGTGGGTGTGTTGCAAAGGCGCTTCTAAATATTTCTTTTCTGGCGTGAGCCCAACCTTGTTCTTTATCAGTCTTTATCAGGCGATTAGCAGACACTCCAGTGCCCTAAACTCCCCCAGGTGTTGACGTCTCCGTCTCAACAGAAGGCTGACACCAAGACTCTATCTTTGCTGGCAGTCACCTCAAGACAGAGCCACAAAACCTTAAAGAGAATATTCAGCAATTACTGGAGCCTGATACTGGAAACAAGAGCCGATAGCAACCAAGCGTCTGCTCACTATTACCACAAGTCATTTTTAACAAAGAGAAACTGGGTTATCACTAAGGCAACATTTAATACACAACAAAGAGCAAAAGTTGATGAAATGATGAATAATGACAATAACAATGGCTCCCTTGAGGAAAAGGAAAAGGTAGAGTGACTGGTGCTGAGTTAATCCAGCTAATGCAGCCTTGTTGGAG
This sequence comes from Macropodus opercularis, assembly GCA_030770545.1. Taxonomy (NCBI): domain Eukaryota; kingdom Metazoa; phylum Chordata; class Actinopteri; order Anabantiformes; family Osphronemidae; genus Macropodus; species Macropodus opercularis. Next base: position 9,788,681 of record CM061092.1, read on the forward strand.
CCATGTTTCCCAAGCAATATGTAAGTATGTCGTGTTTCCATCTAGTGTTAGAGACAGAGCAACCCTGGACCGAAGAATCTGAGACTGTGATAGGATGGCGACCTGTCCACCCTCACCGTGTCGACTGGGATCGGTCCGGATAAGTGGCTATAGCTAATGGATGATGGATGGAGAAGGGGTCAATGTGGCCTTTAAAGGATGCCACACACACGCAAAGACAAGGTACACAGAGGTTCAGGGTGTATTTAAGAAAAAGCTAGAGGGTTCACAAAACCCACACGAGTAGACTACATCATAATGGCTCAAATTCACTACTTCACCAGGTGTCAGTATCTGCAGTATCTGTGATCAGGAAGTTGATCTGTTTATAGTTGCAAGTTTATTTAGGAAAATCTGTTGATATATATACTTGACATTAAATATTCTGCTGTAATGCCAACAGTGTCATAACATGCAGCCTTTGAACAGGAAAACATCTGATTTATATGGAAATGAAGCTCCACATCAACATGAAGCTAATTCCTACAGATGAAATCAATAATGAATTTCTCTGGAGTACCTGTATTGTCAGGTCCTATCATCGTCTGCATGTTATTAGCCTCACTGTTTCTACAGCACACGTGCATGTGCGCTTATGGCTGTCATTGGGTTTTATGCAGGTTCAGGATGTACGTGGAGACATGTCATTGTCAAGACAGGACACGCTCCTGCACTCCACCCAATTTTATTAAGTGATGTCTCACACACACACACACACACACGTTTAGCTGTATCAATCTAATCTATGAGCGAGGTATGAAGCCTTTCATGCAGTATATGTCCTCCTGTAAGTGCCCAGTTTCCAGTTCAACCTAATGGAGAATGGAGGTCGTGTAGGAGAACAAGTGACCTTCCCGTCAACCCTGTGCAGGCTCGAGCCGATACACAGTCATACAGATGACATACACAGCACCAGGAAACAGGCGGCACATCATTCACTCCCACCTTGACCCCTGCATGATGCCAATATCTGCACGGTTCTCTGCTTTGCCTACAGTTGATTTCAGAAAGTTAAACATGAACAAAACTCTCTGTTATAGCTTTTGAAGCTCAACTTTGGCACATGTCCATTAAGGCTCATTTTTTATGGGGAACAGATTTTTACTTTCACTAACTACAGGGACCAGCAGGAGAAAAGTGTGAGCAGCGACGTGCTGTGTGACACCAATAAAAACCTAACAAAGCAGGTTCGTTGAGAAAGCCCGTGTTCGACACAACTCGTGTGTCAAGACTTTTCTGAGCATCTTTCTGCCAGATGAGCCCTTGAACAACTAGTAGCACCGGCTACTGAACAGCTGTATGTCATTGAGTGTTGATATTGTAAAACGTTTCTCTTGTAAAATTTGTACAAGGTTCCACGTGGCTTAGGGTGAAATCTTCAAAGATCACAGAACATTTCCAGGCAAAACAATTAACTACTGGATTCAACTTGAAGGCTTGAAGTGAAAAAAAGTTTAAGGGAGCTAGAAAAAGGGATAAATATTCATATGCTGTGTGTTTTTAGGTCACATTTCCTCTGCTGGATTAAAAATAAACATGTTGTCCTTATCAGAGACAGCTCAGAAGCGTTGCCGCCTTGGGATCGGTTTTACTCTCTTACACAACGCTGGCATTTCTCTTTGTTTACAGTGAAAGGCACATGCTTGCCTGCACATTCCCAACACTGCCTGAGAGAGTTGGGAAGAGGAAGAAGTTAGCACTGAAACATAGTCCCGGCAGAACCAGCGAACCTTCCCCATCGACAAAACTCAACTCGCACAGCGTCCCTGGAGGTTTCGACTTCCGGTCCAGTTCAAACCAGCCTCCCTCTCGTCTCCCTGTTGGTTTGACCTCCGCCGTTTCCCATGATCACATTTCTCCAGAGCCTCACAGGATCCATTTATTACAAAATATAAATAGATCTATCCCCACATCCTATTTTCTGAGTGGTCTAACACATACTCACCAAATAGCCACAGCAAGCAAGACAACCAACAAATTCAAAGTCCGCAGCTCAGGCAGCATTAGAGGACAATTCCCCCTTTCACTCTGTCACTCCCTAATGCCTGCATTGGCTGACTTTTATAGTCCAAGGGCATCCATTTTGCCAATCACATTAGACTGACACAATCCAACCAATTGCATTAGGCTTCAAAAATAACATCAGCATCATCACACAGCCATTTCCAGCCCCTTTTACCGGGACAGCAGAGCCCTTGATTATTACAAATACAAGGAAGCCATGCAGGAAAGATGAGACGCTTTGCTTTAGTTACAGTACGAGGAAAATGAGCTGATTCCAGGTGACGGGATAATGAAATCCCAAAGGCAGCAGGCCACTCACAATAGAATTTCACATTCAGTCACTGCTAAATAATATTAAATCGAAAACTACCACAGGATTATCATTAAGTGTAGAGCTTGGGCTCTAATGCAATGGTTCAGTTACGTCATGTAAACCTACAGTATTTGGAGCTGAAACGTATCATCTGTAATGTCCCTCTGATAAAAAAAGACCCATCTGAGCTGCACTGCTGCGTCAGACAGCAAAGACACAACAGATTTCGCACCTGACAAACTTCAGGTTCATTTTTAAGTTTTGACATTTGACACGGGTGTGACAATAAGACAGCTCCATGTTTCTGGGGCATGAATCTTAACGTCTGAATCTAGTTTTCCCTTTGTCTGAGGCTGTCTGGGCGACTTTCCCTGTTGTTGTAGCTGTAACTACAGAAGCAGCTGGAGGGACATATTCCACACAGAAAAACTGATCAGACAGAAGAACTATGTCACGAACTGCAGATTTTATTAGTTAGGTTAAGATTTCTCCCTTTTACGTAATGCCATTGTCCAAATTTGTGTCCTTTCTCCCCACACGCTTCGTCAGACAACCTTTATCCACGTGCAGCTGTTTCTCCACATCAGCCTTTCCCCTCCTCATTTCCGCTTTTTCTGCCTGCTCTTCTTCAGTTTTCAGTGCACATTGTGTTCCAGCTCCTCTACTTTCCCTTTAATCACCATTTTCACATTTCCTTATAGATTCCGCATCCATTTTCCTTTTGCATTTATTACTCATTACTTTATCCTTTAATTTATTCTCAAAAGGTTTAAGAGCAAAAGCCACTTCAGAGCGACCAGCATTTGGTGTACATGTGTGAGCGAGGACCGGCGACAGCCAGAGGGGTTTGTGAAATTGACAACTTCATCAAGTCATTTCTCTCTCTCACACACACACACACAAAACGTGGCTGGGCCTGCAGCAACCACCTTATTTCTGTAAAACACTAGATTGATTTCGCTGTGTTTATGTTGCAGACAGAGGGGATTTTCATCACACTGCACTAAGAGATCAGCAGTTTTCATTTGGTTTAGATTCTTGCCTCCAGTAGGTTGCTTTTCATTTCAGGTTCTGGTCCTAAACTGATTCAGATGTGCTCTCAGAAACCAGTTTGCGCTGATTTATTGGGTATTTAAATTGTGTCTGAGTTCCATTTACAAGCCCTCAGGGAAACAACTTCGTAAAGTAATTTAAACTCATAAAACATCATAGAATTTCCAGTCAAAGTGAATCTCCTGTACTATGACCATGACATAATAAATGCCCTTAAAATCACTAGATTTACAGCAAAAAGAGCTTTGGTTTTTGATTATAATTTGAATTTCTTTCATCCTAAAACTAAGTTTAGTGAGTTTTATGCACATGAACTGTTGGAACACAACTATTTTCAGCAGCAGGCTGTTGCGCCTCAAAACATCCCTGCAGGTATAAAGAGCTGCAGCTAGTCATCACTTGAACAGCAGGGTATCATCTTATATTGGGGGAATCTTACACATCGGGCGGAGGCTTTAGCGTTACAATAAAATCTTACATGTTACAGTTTCTATTTAGTTTCCTTGGAATTTCTAATTAAAAACTCAGCATACTTTAATTGGTTTGACAGGTTTTATAGGGGGACTCACGTTAGAGATGAAATGATTGCGGCCTGGTAACACCTCAGAGATGGGAGATGGGAGAAGGGAGGTATAATTTGCATGACTCAGCTCTGAGGTAAGGGCATTCCTAAGCAGAGCTGCCTGCTTCTGCTTACAAGCTTATACAGTAGACCTGCAAACAGAAGCGTGTCTGATTTTTCTCTAGAGGAACCATAAAGGACGTCCATGCTTTTAAACTAATTTTAGCACATTAACCTAAATAAATCCACACATTCTACAGAACTACTTAATTCCCAAGTCACTGAAGTCGCTCTTACTTCGTTTATGCTTTGTGTTTGTTTTCGTTCTTTTGCCTGCCTAACATCAAACTACGATCCGGTGAATCGGCCGCTGCATTTCTGATAAACAGGATCATCTCATCATGTGAGTTTTAAAGTCAAAGCCTTACTTGGAAAGCGATGCAGAGCGATGCAGGGACAGACTGCAGAGTAACGCGCAGCAGCGGATCCCAGCATAAAGCGCTGCTGCTGCTGCTGCTGCTGATGATGATGATGATGGTGATGATGATGATGGTGCTCTCGCCTTGGCTGTCTGCGCTGGTAGCTGCAAAGTTTCAGTCGGCGAATAACATCAGCTCGAGTTGCTGTCGGCACCTCAGCTGAAGTCTGCAGAAAACCACAACCCCTAAAGTACCTGTCAGCACAGGGCGAGAGGAGAGAGAGAGAGAGGAGAGGTGCTGCGTTCACGGACTGAAGCCAGACTTTATTCTCATCACGTCGCAGTATCAACAGTGAGGGAGGGTTGAAATACCCCAGTACCGTGCGCTTTATCTGAATGATATAAGGATTTATTTATTTATATATTCACTTACGTATTTTTACACTTTGTTGAATCAGTACAAGGACAAGTCTTCTAAAGTAAAGCATGGATCAGATGTGTTGGCGCCATTACTCCTTTAAAACCAAACATCCGTCAATACTAGAAGCTACAAAAAGAACATTTAAAAAACCTGACCAAAAAAAACTTACTAAAACAGCAGCAAACAAGCATCCACATCACTGCGATACGTTATGATGAATGCTTTTCATACCTGCTTCCTCACTATAAATTGTGTTTTTTTGGAAAGTGTTTATTCATTCGTACGTCAATAATAAGGTTTAACGTCTAGGCCACCTAGTGCCTCAACTGAGACATTTCACTTCCTCTTTTTAATTTTCAACAGTCCCAGATACAACAGTAATCATTGTTGGCTGGTGACAGTCACGCAGTAAACCGGCCTAACCTAAAATGACCTTAACCTGTGACGTTGGATTTCAAAAATACTCGCGACTAAATTAAAATTATATTCCTGATTATTGCGGTAGAACATAACACACATCAACTAGTGCATCTGCAGTGTTTAGAAAACATAACGAAAATGTCTGAAAATAAAAGAAAAACGAAGTCAAGAGTCTGGTTCGCGAAAGCGCGATAACCAATGAAAAATGCGCAACGTCATACGGAGCAAAGTTAACAACCAATGGGATTCAAGAAGAGGCGGGCGCTGCGTTGTTGTGGTCGACTTCCTGGATTACAGCGTGAAATCAATACAGCTGCAGCAGCGTAAGGAGGAAGAGAAAGCTGGCGTTCAAGCAGGTAATTACAAACAAACTTCATCTTTTTCTCGTGATGTTGTGAAAACCTTTCTTTTGCTCCAGTGGGAACAAACTGTCGATGAACTATGTCAGTTTGAGCCGAACTGGACCCACCGCCGCTGCTGCTGCTCACAAGACTGAGGCATGTGATATCGATTAGAGAGAGTCACTCAGCTCTGCCACAACCCAGGCCGGCGCCTGTGCACAGAGGAAGCCAGAGCCGGTCGTGTGTCTGGTAGTTCCCTCCCGTTCAAATCATTGTCATCAGCTGTGGCAAAGTGATTTGACAGAGATAATGTGATGGTATTTTAGGCTTGACTTTGGTGCAACATAAACCTAAACGATTAGTTATATTTTTGCAGGGGTTGCCCACATCTTGATGAATGAAACCTCCAAGAATTATAGATAAAGGGGTGGCGTCAAGAGGTCTATCGTCCCTGAAGCACACAGGCAGCAGCACTAACAGACCTAACATGGTGCACGTCTACAACTGTCACCCTTTCGCCTCACAACAGATAGTACAGGTAAAGGAAGCTTGATGGATTCGCAACATGCATAGTTCAAAATGACAATCACTGTTAATAATGGCACATGTTTTTCAAAGTACAAGGTCTTGGCTGATTGCCATTCTGACTCTGGCTTAGGTGGAGCAGGAGCCTGGGTTGGTCTGCTGTGGAGGTGGAGCGCTGTTTGTGGTGGCTACTGGAGGATGCAAGGTTACTTTATAAACTTTCAGTGCAATGTCCGTTTTCTATATTGTTCCAGTTGCTTTGGAACTGTCAGTATAATTGTACTGCTGTTTGTAAGTTTTCTTGGGCTAATTTAAGGTGGAAGCCTACAATCTGGAGCAGGAGGGCTGCCCTCTCCTCTGTCGATTTGCCACCATGGGCACAGTGAGGAGCATCCAGCACAGCACGATAGGTAAAAAAAAAACAGCAGCTGTTTTTTTTAATAGTATTTATATCCACCCATAGACGTTTTACCTGTGTAAAGCAAGGTAGCAGCGAGCAAGAAAGAGAAACAAATTAGAGCTTTCCACTCTTTCTACTGTACACCTTCACATCCAGGAGATTACCTGGTGACCATCGAGGAAAAGAACAGCGCTACCTACCTGCGGGCCTACACCAACTGGCGATATCAGGTACAGACCCTGCCAGCGTTGTGTTTTGTTTCTCATAATTATTAACAATGTTAGTCTACTGTGGTGAGAGTACACAAGCACATTTAAAAACAAATATTGAATATCAGTCCAGTGCTTCTGCTGTTCGTGTAGGCGGAGGAGAAGGCTCGTGTCGGGGTGCGCTTGTTGGGGCATCTGCTGCGAGGGGCGTCTGTGCGGGGTGGAGTACAGATGGAGATCATTGAGATCCCTCTGTCCGAGCGTCCAGTCTCTGTGGCCTGTTGCTCAGTCACAGGAGACCTTCTGGTCGGCTGTGAGAACACTCTGGTTCTGTTCACACTGAAGCGTCAGAACCAGCAGAATCTGGTGAGAATTCACCAGCTAATGTAGCACTTTACCTGTTGATTTACAGGCGGAGCATCACTGTTTCTGTTCAAGTCCACATTATAGCATCTGTTGCAGTTTTTCTTCTCATTGCCTGTTAATTATTGTAAGTAGACTCTTGATACGATTCATGTTGCAGTGGCATAATTTTCCTGTTTTACAGCAGAGTCAGAGTCAGCAAAACCCTCAGAGCTCCTGCCCGAATACTCAGCAAATCTCCAGTAAGAAAAGCGAGATGTAATGTGATCCAGTTACAGCCCCACAACTAGATTTGATGTGTAGAAGGATGCTCCATCGTGTACAGTACAGTTAGTGGTGATGACAGAAATAAAAAGGGAAGTTGACCCTTCAGTGACCTTCTGCTTTGCCTACTGTGTCCTCTCTCGTTTGCAGGTCAGAGCTCAAATTCAAGCCAGGCCCTGGATTTTGAGCGCTCTGTCATTCTGCATCTTCCGAAAATTACCCCTAAACAGGTTCTGTGCTGCCAGACATTGTTTTTAACACGTTTCAGTTTCAGATTAGTTGTTATGTTTATGTGAACACATACAAAAGTATCGAATCCTAACGCCACGCTATGTTTCTAGCCTAAAGTTATTTGCTGAAATATAAGTTGGCCTTCCTCCTCTCAGGTGGCGCTGTGTGGAGGATATGTAGCCATGCAGGCAGAGCTGGAGGTGCTGGTACTAAAACTGGATGCAGCCACAGAACCTGTGACCCTGGAGGAATTGCCAGACACAGATACATTTGGTAACGTCTCACAACATAGAAAATATGGATTTCTAGTGTATATGTAGTGTTCTGAGTATGAGTATTATTTTGTACGTGTACAAGCAGATCACCTTGAAGACCAGACCGACTTCCTACTCATCCCAAAACATCAGGAGTTGCTTGGTGATCGAGCTAAAGATTGTGACATCCCTGTCAGCATTGAAAATACTGGGCTTGAGGACAGAAGACAGTACGTGCTGTCTTACGTTCTCTTCAGGCACTTCAGTCCAGAGTTCTTTCAGGGCTGCAGTGTGCAAGAGACTCAGCTCCACTCCCTGCAGCTCTACCCGCTCTTCACCAGTGAGTACAACATGTGGGCCACAGGCAGATGGTTCAACCCTGAAGTTACATGAAGTTGCTATTAGGTAAACAAAGCAGAGTGATGCCAGGTTCTGGACTAGTAAAGTCAATTTAAACTTTAGTCTGGAAAGGTCACACTGCTTTATGCTGAGACCAAGTAAAATGACAGACTACTGATTGAGAGTTGTCTGCTCTCAGCTTGCGTTTTTGTTTATGTCTTCTCCAGGTAACCAATCAGTGTCTCTGGAAGAACCTGCATGTGTGTTTTGCTTCTTCTCCCTCCCCACTTCTGGTTACCTGTACAGTCTGAAAGGCGGAGTGGAGCTGCTGTCAACCTATCAGTATCCTGAGAAGATCCTGGAGGCGGTGCTAACAGATCACCTGTTGCACGTGATAACCAAGTATGTTTGCAGTAAAGCCTTGTAGATAGAAAATACCAAACATTTAATTTAAATTATTAATTTAAAGTGGAGAGAAACAAAATAATACACCCTGGAAACATAAAGGAAGAGGTGTGAGAGGAAGAAGCACAGCTACAGTGGTTTGTCAGCGTCAGTCTTGAGACGATACACTGATAAAATCGCGACTGACCGTAACATTGACATTCAGATTTCTTTGTCATTGTCAGGAGTGCGTTGCAGTGTTTCACAGTGCGCTGTGCAGCGGTAGCAGCAAGGCTCGAAGACCCGTACATTGACACAACCATGAAGGTATAGTCCTGCCTGTCGATTAATTACTTCTACTGCAGAGTTTACAGCACTTACCTACGTGTGTGTGTGTGTGTGTGTGTGTGTAGGCCTGTCCGCCGTGTAGCCTCGAGGTGTGTGCACTCAGAATGCAGCTGTTTATCGGCCTGCGGTCGGTGTGTGTCTACGGCCGCCACGTTGTCCTGCTCTCTGCAGCCGACACGGAGACCCTAGAGGGGCCTGAACGCAACACACAGCGCAGGGGCCTGTAAGCATCGCGCACATCCAGACACGCATCACGTCACACGTCATGTCACACGACAAGTTCAACATTCAGCTGCCTCCTTGTGGCTGCCAGAAAAGCCCACCGAGGGATTTGAACCTGTCTGCTGTGTGTGTGTTGTTATTTTAGCAACTTGAAAGAGCACACCATGCTGACTGGTGTTTTCCTCGCGGTGGGAATCGATCCCGCAACCATGCCGGCTCTGGAGAGCCTTCTATCACGCCCTTTGCTGTAAGACACCCCCCACCCCAGAGTCTGTGTTGTCGCTTCCAGGCCGAGCTGCATCATACTGACCCTAAACAGATGACGTCAACTAGATTAAGTGTTCACTTACACATCATCTGTGTGACCTTTTTAAAGTATGAGTTGAACAAAGATTGAACGGTGGGACAAACATAAGGTCACAGGGAGCTTTGACCATCACAATCGGGCCTTTTACTGAATGATTGAATACTTGTGCCAAATCTGTAGAAATTCCTCTGTGACATTTCAATGATAACATGTTCACAAAGGGGAAAGATAGACCGACCGGACATGAGGTCACTGGGACCTTGAACTTTTACCTTTTGACCTCTAAAATCTAATCAGATGAGCAAGTCCACTTATATCTGTGTTTCTATTTGACACCCCCTCATTGTTGAGGGACAATCAAAAAATAATATGACGTTAATAACAAAACCAGTTTATATGTAAAGGTTCAGCAAAAATATAACAAATTACCTCCAACAGCAGATTTCATTCAAGTTTTGGCTAAGTATTAATTAATTTAGATAAAGTAAAACGTTTTAGCCTTTACAACGCTAAGACCTGACTCACATTGCAGTGTCATTACTAGGAATCTACAGCGAGCTTGGAGCTTTATCGTCATTGTCCCGGTTTCTGTCTGGACATTTTGATCCTCAAGTGTTTAAAAGCAGCCGTTCTTTTATCGGGCAAAGAAGTGATTTTGCCACGTGGCCTGAAAGCAGCAACACATTTTGCTTTAGTCCCTCAACCCAGCCAGCCGTAACCTACGTAACTACCCTAGTGTGTGTGACGTTTCCTCACAAACTAATCCAGTTTGCACTAGAGTTGTTTGGGTTTTTACTCGGCTAACTGAATAATCCTCCGTTTTGCTTCAGTCTTCTAATGCCCTTTAAATCACACACACACACACACCTATTTCATTTATTAGCAGCTTGTAAGAGTGTTCATCAAAGCAGCAGATGATGATAGTTGAACATGTCTTCACTAATCACTCACCGACCTACAGTATCAGTTTGTTTGTTTTGGTGGCACTTTAACACTGCTAAGAAGACAAAGAAGAAAACAAAGGAAGAAGTGGGGGTGATGAGTATTGAGAGGGTTGCCGTGTGCAACCTTTCCACTAGGTGTCACTAAATCTTCAGTCGTAGCTAAAGACCTTCTCAATGAAATACTACACCTTGGATGCTTCACAGCTTGTTTCCTTGGTTGAATGCACAGTGTTTCTTGTCTCTGCTTTGTGTGACTGTGGCCTCAGGAGCAAGAGGTTCACAGGGTCTTCCCCCAAAGAAAGCAGTGCAGCCGGACATGGATGGAACCTGTACGTGGTCGACACCGTGTCTCCCCTCACACTCTACCAAGAAATGGTAACACATATGATATTTATTTACTGTTTACAGAAGGTTTTGGTTTTGCTGTTGCAGGAGGAATTCAGTCAGTGGGTAAGACGTGGTTCCCCATGTGTCTGCTTGTGCCACAGGTTGAATACAGTCAGCGCTATGCAGAGACCAACCCGGAGGCCCAAAGCCTTCGACACCTCCTCAGTGAAGCTCACCTCCTCCTCCGTGCGTCGTTGCTCCAGCAGAACAGTGACAGAGAGGCGCTGGAGGAGGCACTCAGACACAACTGTGCTCAACTGGGAGACTGTTTCAGCAGGTAGTTGTTTATTTATTATTGGTAGTATTGTGCTTTTAGATACTTAATTTGCAATCCAATAAAATACAATACTCTATGGATTACATTTCCAAAATGTAACATCTGAATAAATATTGACTGTTTTTCTGTTGATCCACTGAAAGTTGTGCTTTATTTGTTCTTTGTCTGTTTTGTTTCATTAGGGCCAGCCAGAGGGACTGCCACCTGGCTTTGCCGTACTACAGGATGTCTGGCTTGTCAGTTCCAGGGGTCTTATCTAGGAACCGCCCACTTCCCAGCAACCCTCACTTTTATGGCCCTGGCTTCCTGTTTTACCTGAAACATCACCTGTTGGAAGAAACGGAACAGATTCTCAGTCAGGTATGACAGTTAGAGACAAGCTTAATGCTAAATATTACAATAATAATATAATATTAAAAATATTTCCTTGGTCCAGGGATCCGCAGATGAGGTCATGGACATTTTCAGCCAATCAGAGCCATCACAGCTTGTACGCGTCTGCGCCAGTCCGTCCATGATTAATGTCAGTCCTGCCCGAACTCTGCAAGTTTTACAACATCTGGAGGACACGACTGGCGTGTCAGTTCCTCTGACAATCACCATGGCAACCATGATGCTTCGTTTGTGCGACCTGCAGCAGTACACACAGCTGATGGATAGACACGCTGAGGTTAGATGGGACAGGGCATGCTGTGGTTGCCTAATTCAGCCTAATTCAGCAGTTATGGGACAATAGGAAATATGTTGCATGGGAACATGAACTGGAAAAGCAAGTGAGATGTTAATGTGTGTTGCGAATTTAGATGGTGCTTGTTTATGGGTTCATCGAGGAGCCGAGGCTTCTCCTTCACGGAGGAGGCGGAGGTCAGGATGCACACATCCGTTCCACAGCTCTGACTCAGCAGCTGGCGAAGTCGCAGCCAGGACTGCTAGTGGCGTCCATGGTGGCTCTGCATGAGAACAGCAAAGTTCAGCTGGATCAGGCTGATCACATATTCCAGGTGTGTACGTCGTTCGTGAAATCAGGCCAGTGATTTGTTGCATCTGTTTGACGGTGTCTGTGTGCTCAGGAGCTGGGCTGTGAGAACTGCCTGCAGGTGGACTTCTGGGAGGCGATGCTCATGGCGTCTTCAAAGGAAGCCGTCATCCACGAGCTGCTGTTCCGAGTAGCATCGGTTTACATTGACCGGCTGACGAATGCAAACCTTGCCACAGCCTCGAAACGCAGGTCACTGAAGAGCGCTGAGGATCTGGTACTGGAACTGATAGCGATTCATCTGTGTTGCATTAACCCCACAAATAATAATAGATGATTAAATTTTAGCTTAGTTCCAATGCTGTTGTTCAAATGCAGTCTAGTGTTGAATAGTAACATACATTGTGATTATCAGAAAGCAATTCTTCTTGTTATTTCCATCACTGACATTCTCCTGGATACCCGATTTTAATTAATTTTTTTCAGATCAACTCGTGCTCCCATTATGGGCCTTTGTACCCGTGGCTCACTCTCCTCAGTCCACCTCACACTACCAGCTCCCAGCACCTGGAGGCGTTACACAAACTGCAGGTAAACGCTCTACTATCCAGACGACACTTACACAATATTGATTCCTTTTAAACTTAATAAAGATGAGATTTAAATACTTGGCAATGGAATGATTACTGGTGAGGTCATTCAGAGTCTTAGAAACCCCCTGAGACCAAGCCCATCTCTCCGTCTCTCTAGTCTCTCCTATGTGGTCCCTCCCTGTCTGTGACGTCTGTTGCGCCCCTGCTAGAGTGTGTGATGGAGGACACCTTATGGGGCTTCAGCCTGCACCTCCTCTGCTTTACCCGAAGGGGGCAGTACGACATCAGCATTGAGAAGCTGCTGGACAGGTGTCCTCAGGCCATCGTGCCCTATGCCAATCACCAGTTACAAGACAAAAACATGGTCAGTTCTGAGAAGTTAATTTTTAATTTAGAACCTGTTTTCTGTCAAGCTCTTACCCTCGTAATCTGGTTGTCTTGTGTGGTTTCCACAGACGTTGTGGTGGCAGAAGCTGCTCCCAGAGCTTTGTAATCGCACAAGAGCTGCACCTGGTAACAGCATCCTGTTGGCTGCTCTTAAAGGTAGAATCATTTACTGTCTGTCTGTCTGTAGTACCCACTTCATATACTGTAGGCTGGTCTCACATAGTGTCCAGTGTTTACTTAACTGAAATGGGGATTTCTTTAAAACATCTGATCTGTAAATAAAAACAGATAAGTTGACACGAAATTAGTAGTTTCCACCTGTGGGTCTCATGGTGTACACTCTCTTGCCACCCGTAAAGTTAAAATCTCAACAATTAATGTTTTGTTGCACAGAAATATTATATTTGTTCAGTAGAATCGCTTCATTTTCTTTTTTATTCCATTTCATCATGATCCGATAAATGATTAATAGAAACTGTTTAAAAGTTGTAGTTAATTTACTCAAAACAATCGTTGCTGTTAATTAGATGATTTCACTACACCCTGTGGTTTGAATTTCCATTTCCATGCCAACAGAGACTCTGGTCATGGTCGCAAGGGAGATGAGCCCTGCAGAGTTGTTGGAGCTGATACCTGATGACGGCACAGCATCGTACTTCCTGCCTTACCTGCTGACATGTTGCCAGAAACATCTAGTGGCCTGAAGCCCATAAATAAACTTATACTTAAGTCAATAAAAGACAAGTGACTGCTTCACAGAGGGGCTAAGGCTTCAAGTCGTGGACGTCATCACACTGACAAACAGGCTTTAGTCCTGGTTTGCTGATCTCTGTACTGGTCATAGAGCTGGGTTGTTTTAGCACTTAAGCACAAATATTTAATATAGTATTAAACCAATGTTTTTTCCTCCTGGAAGACATTTAAGTGAACTAATGTATGCTGATGTATTACTGGATGAAGCAGCTGGGTCGGCCATACTGGACCGTCACGCACCAGCTGAAGGGCCACACAGACTTGAGAGAAGGAGGAGGAGAGAGTAGAGAAGGAGGATCTCCCCTCTACCCTCAGCTCCCCTTCCTCTCATCGCTTTGCTCTCGTCTGTGATGTTGGTGTGTGTTCTACAAACTCAAAGGTTAACTTTAAATATGAATATCTGTGAAACATATCAATGTATGCAACCAACTGCTAGAAAGCAGCACAACATGCTTTTTTTGTTTTATTGTAATGAAATATATACAGCTTTGCTGCTGATGCACTACATTCTGACTAGTACAGTTTTCATTTTAAATTAAAGTAATGTCTGGCTTTATTTACATGGACACTGACTTTGTTTTTTTTGGTTCTTTTTAGTTCACTGAGAAAAACATGGGTAATTGTACGCGTCTGAGGTTTCATGTCAGTACTGTGTCGTGCCTTTTAAGATATACACATATATATATATAGTAGGAAAATCTATATATAATCTGTCGATTTTATTTATGCTGACTGCTCCAACCTTGTCCTTACTTTAATCTATCCACAAAACATCAACAGTTCCCTCTGACGCATCAACTAATAAAAGTGTCCTTTTTATGGCTGTTTTTCGTACAGCATCACATTTCAGTTAAACCTTCAAGCAAGAGCACACGCGTTGGAAACAAGGGAGTGTGGCTGTAAACCCAGCAAAGCCCTGATGAGATACAGGGGTAGAATTGTCATCCAAGTTCCTGCTAAAGACTGAATGTCCATTTTATTATCTTGTGTTTTGTGATAGGGCGACGTGATTCAATCAGTGGATTATTGATTTTAAAGTCTCAGCGAATGCTTGTAGGGCAGTGACTCATGGCTTTAGTGTCTAACTGGACTCTCTGTGGAAATGGCAGCAAATGACCCAAACCCTCATCCGCCTTTTCACTAACCTCTCAACCAGTGAGAGCTTCCACACTATCCACCGAACCAATTCCAACGTGAGAGGACAACACTAAGCCAATCAGAGCTGCAGCCGCTGATAGAGCCCAGCTTGAGCTAATGAAGCTCAATTGCTTGGCCGTTTGTCAGCCTACGACCATCGTCCAAGAAATGTTTAGAGGTTCAGCTGTTTGTGGGGGATGTGGAGAAGGAACAGAAGACAGACAGAAAGAAATCAGGGAAAGTCAAGAGGCTTAAGCAAAGATTCATCTAGTGAGGACTCGTGTTCAGTCCCAGAAGATGAGGTCAGGTGAGAAGAATGTGGCCTTGCTGGCCATCACAGAACACATTGAAATGGAGCTGCTTTCAAGAGAGGATCCCTGCTTGGCGATGTTAACACAGGAGGAAGAGCAGGAACACAGCTTTTACCAGGTGAGTCCAAATCCCCACGATGGTTACAAGTCCTGCGAGCTGTTCAAGAGAGATGGGTTTTAAGCTAAAGTGATTATTGACTGAAAAATGCTGATGGGGGGGGGGGGACTTCAGGAGCAACTGAATGATGGTTATTCATCTTTAGATTTAAGACTAGTACTGATATTCACATCACAGAGTTTATTCTGCCAATCACAAAGAACTTAGTGGTAGCTATGCAGGAATGTTTGCTTTTATTTGTGCTTCTTTTCATATTTATTGCTAGAATTTAAGCCTAAAAGTGGAAAGTCAATGTACAATGACCTTCTGCAAGACCGATACTGAAATGTAATCTTTAGCCAACTACTTCACGATTTATCATTGGATTCTAGGTTGAAATATTTTACAAATCATGAACAAATCTAGTTTTGTGCTGGCACGTCATCTATCACTTTTGCCTTTTAGAGTTGACTTAAAAGAAACTTGCTTTTATTTATAAAACCTCAGGAGCATCCTTTGGTGCCTCGCTGTGAAGAGGAACCAAAGCCTGGGGTCCAGACCCAACCCAGACAGCAGCCCAAGCTCAAAACACAGCCTCCTGCTGGTCAAGCCAGTGGACACCACCACCACGTGCTGCAGCTGGCAGAAAGAATAGAGATAGAAATGGAGGTTAGTGTGCGTGAGAAAGTGGGTTGTTAGCTCTACTTAAAAGTAAATTGACTCACGCAGTGCTGACTTCCTGCAGATCTTTCCTCCTTTCAAAGTGATGGAAAGCGAGTTAGTGGAGTTGAAGTCAGATGATCCTTCCGTCATGATCCCGGTACGTCGCCTTCAGTTAATTATGTTATTAGGACTGATCATCTCATTTACCATTTAACTGCGAGGGTCAGACCATTAAACCCTCTTTATAATGATCAACTCCAGTGCAAGTCGACCCCCGACTGTGACCTTGGCGTTAAACATATAGTAGAATTATCTTGTTTATGTTAATGCTTTGTTACCATTGTGTTTTGCTCACGTTGCCTTTTTCTTTTTTTTTACTTTTTCTGGCTAAACTATTGATTATTCTGTCAGAGGGTTGATTGATTTCTTTTGTAGCTGCTCACAAAAAAACGATACACACTGCAAATTTGCAAATTCCTCTCCTTAGAACATAACCAATTTTCATCTGAATGCTTCTTCTTCTAGTCATTTTTTTTTTTAGGAAAAACATTTAAACAAATATAAATGTTCCAAATGTCAAGCTCTGTTTAGGTCAGAAACCTAAATATTTGGGGTTTAAAAAAATAAATTGGCATCTAAGTAGTAAACTAATAATTTCAAAGAAGACATTACTGTATTGACAGCTTATGGTTCAGACGAACCCTTTCCTGAATATTTCATTAAAAAGTTTCTTAGTTTAGTTTTCTTGTGGAGTAAGAAAATCCAGCCTTTATCAACACAGCTGAACTACTCATTTGTGTCTGTCACAGCCGTCCCCAAACAAAACGAGTCGTCTCAGATGGAAGAGACTCTCTCCACAGACGACTGGGCTGGTGGTCAAAGATGTGACCTGCTTACCCAGAGGGCACTATGCGGCGCACCTGGACAGGTAAGCGTGTAGAGCCGCCTTCATGATTGGTTGTCCACAGGTTTGTTTATGGCTGGTGAGCCAGACTCATTTAACCAGATTTTGCCTCAAACACAGACATGTTGTACCACAAGCAAAAGAACGAGAAGCCTTATCGGCTGTGGGCTTGACCGCTCGCATCACCATCGACTGCGGTTGGTCGGCCATTCAGATGTGGAGTCGGCTGGCGATACTCTTTCAGAGACGTTTTGTGAAACTGGCTGGAGAAAGGTTTTCCTTTACGTATCTACAGGTGTGTGCGTGTGGGAGACTTATTTAGTGCGCATAGATTTAGCTCGTTATCATATGAGCATCTAAGCATAACACAAACCTGACTGAATGACTGTTGTTTCTCAGTGTGTGCAGGGCTCCAGAGTGTTGTTTGTCCCCGACACGCCGGCCGAAGGCTGGACTGGAGAACAGGTGCTCAGGATCTGTGGGCATGGGCCACTCTACATCTTCAGCCACCTGGATTACCCTCAGGTACTGGGAACCACCGTGACTCTACTGTCTACTTGTTGCTGTGTTTTTCTCTTTAAAGACTAAAGTTTTCTTGTAATAAAATGGAGCAAAGATTTAATTGTCTGCCTTTACTTTACTTTACTTGCATCTTCAGGTACAACGTGTGAGGTCACTAAACGAGGCACCTGCGGTTGACAGGTAAGTACGTCGTATGAAGCCTAATCTATTTAAAATAATGAATCATAACATTTAGCTTAATTAATAATCTGTATGTGTGTTGCTCTGTTGTCAGACAGGAGTTTTGCCCGGAGGTCAGCACAGAGAGCTCCAGAGAAGGAGAGAGTCCACTGGAGGGACAGACGCCTGTTTGCAGGACCTTGGAGGAGGTGAAGGAAGTTCACTACTCGTGCCCTAATTGTTCAAACGTCATCTTTACGGGTCCCTTTAGCTTTTTCTCTATGTCTGATGAGCAGATCCCTCTCAACCTGGAGACGATCCTGAGACTGTTCAGACAGGAGAACGTGGATCAAGACGGGGAAACTCTGATCGAGGTGAGGAGGAGGAATGTCCTCCGCGGCGCTCTGAAGGCGGTGAGAAGGCCGGGCTTCTGCTTCAGGAGAACACCCGTTGTTGCGTTCAGAGGCGAGGAGACCAGCGGCCACGAGGGGCCTCGCAGAGAGTTCTTCAGGTTTTAGTATTTACCTCCACTTATTGGATCATATCAGAAATGGATGGATGCGTGGTTTCAGTATCTTAGTGGAAACCTTGCAAGAACATACAGAGTGAGATTGGTTTTCCTTTCGGTTCATGTTCTGGAGGTTTCCAGCTCTGTAGGTCAGGGTGTTGTACTTTTGATCACGTCTGTAACAGTCATCCTTCGCATTTGCCAACTCTCGTTCCGCACAGGTTGACTCTGCTCGAGCTGCAGCAGACTTGTGTCTTCGAGGGTCGTCCAGGACGCCTCTTTTTAACCCACGACCTCTCGGCTCTGCAACACGGAAGGTATTATGAAGCTGGTGTGTTGATGGGATGGTCTCTGGCTCACGGCGGACCTGGACCTCGGTGTCTACACCCTGCGCTCTTCCAGGTGGAGTTCACGCATCTCTTCCATCTTCCTTTGGAAAAACTCGAACCCAGCTTTTGTTATTATTACAAGTCTAATGCATGTTCACAGTTGATGTGTGGTCACACGCCAGCTTTGGACGATTTCTCCTGCACAGACATTGTTGACGCTGAAGTACGGACACGACTGCAACAGGTACCACACGCTGCTTAACCCCTCTGTGTAGCTGAAGGTACAAAGGTCATACATACAAACAAGGTTCCTCTGCTTCCTCACAGTTGCTCAGTTGCACCGATGTGAAGCTGCTGTCTCCCAGTCTGTGCGACTGGGTGTCGAGCAGTGGGATCCCTGGATTTTCTTCAGCTCAGTCTCATGAAATCCTTGCCGTCTACACCCGTGTGGTTAAACACCACATCTATCACAGGTAGGACGTGCAAACGCAGTGATGCAGCATACATCACCTGTCTGTGTCTGCCCTCTGATCCTCTGTATTTATGGCCGAACCTGCGGCGCGTGTTCTGTATCGTAATGGCTGCTGAGATGTGATGTGTCGGCTCTTCTTCAGGGTGGCCAGTATGATCTCCCAGCTCAAAGATGGCCTGAACAGCTGCGGCGGTTTGTGGGACAGGATCCAGTCCAGCTGGGAGTCGTTTGTACCGGTGATGACGAGTGCACAGCAGCAGCCTCTGACGCTGGACGGGTTCGCACGGCTCTTCACTGTCTGCTACAGCCCCTCAGACCGTGGGAGGAGGTCAGCTGAGGAAGTCACGGTTGCTCACTGGGAAGCAGTCCTCAGCTTGATCAGTGGTATGAATGAGTGAAGAATGTAGAGTCCCTTAAGGTTCTTGTAGGTTCAGTTATGGAGTAAGAAAGTCTTCCTTGTGCGTGGCCAGGTGGGCAGGCGGGTTTCTCCTTTGAAGACCTCCTCGCCTTCATCACAGGAGCTGATCGTCCGCCTCCTCTTGGATTCCCCAGATTGATCTTCCTACGTTTTTACTCCCAGGTTTGTATTTATCTGAGAAATCTTAGATGAAGAAAAATGCTGTGAATTGGATAAATGAGAAAACTCCTACATTTCCTTTGGACCCGCTCGTACAGGATTCACTGTGGTTGGTAATAATGGAATGTCCACTGTACTGAAGGGTTTTGAAGCAACTTGTTGTATTCAGACGTCAGATTCAAGACGTTCAACTGTAGCATTAACCTCGAGGTGAACTGACTTTTCAGGATGCGAGCGTGTCCAGTGTGCGCCTGCCGCACGCCTCCACCTGTGCTCTGGAGCTTTTCCTGCCGAGGGGAGCAGCAGGACCTGCAGATCTCTTAGCGCTGCTGAGCAGAGCCGTGCACGAGGCCCCGGTTTTTACATGTTTCCAGACAGAGTAACATGCAGAGGAAGGTTTTAGTTCATGAATGGAAACTCCTGGATGACATGAATGTTAATGCCGCTCATGACGATGGAGCCTTTACAACTGGACATTTCAGCTTGTTTACTAGAAACTGAGCCATTCCTCAGAATGTGTCATATACACTTTTATAAGTTAAGTTTTTAAATGAACTGCACACAAACTCATTCACACAACACACATTCTTATTGCATTTAAATTATTCTGTAATCTGTTTTTTCATATTTAACTTTTTAATTAAATAAGAATCTTATCTTAAAAGATATTAACTGAGAAAATGTTTTATAAGATTTTTATTTTATTCGGATCTCTAGAAATTTTAATTTAATTCTACGTTTTTAAACTTGAATGTTGAATAAAGTTTAAAAGCACCTTTTTTCAAAAATTGATTAAAGAATGCAAGGAATGTTTACAACAGAAGAACCTGATTCTTTATTCATACATAACGATCTGAAATAAAGGTCCTTCTGTGAAAGCAAATCGAATGAAAGAACTGTTAAGTGAAACTTGCACATGACAAACTCAACAGGAAGGAGACTTTTTGCTATGGGCCTGTTTTTGGTCCAAACAACCTGCCTGTGTGTTGGGTTTATATATAACTAACTCTATATACTGTAGCTGTAGCCGTGTTTTTTGTACAGTCTTCTCAAGTTGGAACTTTTTCTGTTCTTAAGCATCTGGAGCAGCAGAGCATTGCTGGAATCGCTCAGTAGCTGCTTTGTAGGCACTCAGTCAGTCATCAAGTATTGCTCAGAGGGACGTCCTTGACTAATTGCTTCCTCCAGGCTATGCGACAGGCTCTTGTTCCAATAGTTTGGATCCACAGAATACAAATTGAGTGATTGTCCATTTGTTGTCTGACCCATTGCCAAGCACGAAAGTTTTATTTAATAGTGCTTTGAGATAGTTATGGTCTGTTTCCTTGGTGCCCTGAGTTCTAGCGATTTGACTCGGGACATGTCCACAAGGTAGGTTTTGTCGTTACTACTTCTGCTGTCTATAAATATATAACCATGGAAAGTAATTACATCTCCAGTTATTACTATTATTCTGCATCTTGACATTGATGTGTTGTAGTAAGAAGCATGATACAAACAGCAGGTTTAATTCTGTTCACACCAAGCAGATGCTCTCAGGTTCTGGTTTTCCAACATACTTGAAGTGAGTCTACGTTTCCGTGTTCATGTGATGACATAAACTGTTTATTGGAGTGCCAACGCATTCTGATGAAACACTTCCCTGAAGTGAGCGTTCATGCCTGTGGTATGAGACGCTCACCAAGGTTTCTGTTAACAGCATTTTGCATAATCACAGTGTCGTTACAGAGCAGTATTGTAAACATTTAATGTGTGTAAAGTACATGAAAATAAAATAAAGATCAAATGAGACTCGGGTTGCAACCGTAGTGGAATCCAGATAGTTGCTGAAAGGTCTTGGTTGATCTTGTAAAGTTGATGTCCTCTATGGCGAAACCTGATCACGCTTAACTGTGACAGTGGTGACTGATCCATTCAAGTGCTGAGCTGAAAAAAACTGAATGGAAAGAAAATGCAGAGGATGAAAATCACATTTCACTCTTTATGTCACGTGTTATCATTAAATAGTAGATAAATAATGCGTTTTGACACGTTCTGTTTTTCCTTACATTTTTTAGTTGCTCTTCGAGGGTCCCATTGCTGATCTGTACCTGGGAAATGATCCTTGCGTCTAAAAAGACCACTGCTCCTACAACTAAGAATAATAATAATAATAAGAAGAAGAAGAATATGTTTTTAAAATGTAATGAAGGGTCAAATTAAACCCTGACCTTGGGGTGTGGTAGCTGGAGGAGCTGCATCAGTGGCGGCTGTTCTTTCAGTTGTTGTTGTTGGTATTCCAGTAGTTGTTGTGATTGTTGGCACTTCAGTTGTTGTAGTTGTTGTTGTTGCTTCAGTTGAGCTTGTTGTTGCTTCTGTTGTTGTGGTTGTTGTTGATATTCCCGTAGTTGTTGTGGTTGTTGGCACTTCAGTTGTTGTGGTTGTTGCTTCTGTTGCGGTTGTTGTTGCTTCTGTTGTTGTTGATATTCCAGTAGTTGTTGTGGTTGTTGGTATTTCAGATGGTGTAGTTGCTGCTTCAGTTGTTGTAGTTGTTGTTGGTGCTTCAGTTGTTGTTGTTGGTATTCCAGTAGTTGTTGGCACTTCAGTTGCTGTAGTTGTTGCTTCAGTTGTTGTTGTTATTCCAGTAGATGTTGTGGTTGTTGGCACTTCAGTTGTTGTAGTTGCTTCAGTTGAGTTTGTTCTTGCTTCTGTTGTTGTTGGTATTCCAGTAGTTGTTGTGGTTGTTGGCACTTCAGTTGTTGTCGTTGTTGCTTCAGTTGAGGTTGTTGTTGCTTCAGTTGTTGTGGTTGTTGTTGATATTCCAGTAGTTGTTGTGATTGTTGGCACTTCAGTTGTTGTAGTTGTTGTTGTTGCTTCAGTTGAGCTTGTTGTTGCTTCTGTTGTTGTGGTTGTTGTTGATATTCCCGTAGTTGTTGTGGTTGTTGGCACTTCAGTTGTTGTGGTTGTTGCTTCTGTTGAGGTTGTTGTTGCTTCTGTTGTTGTTGATATTCCAGTAGTTGTTGTGGTTGTTGGTATTTCAGATGGTGTAGTTGCTGCTTCAGTTGTTGTAGTTGTTGTTGGTGCTTCAGTTGTTGTTGTTGGTATTCCAGTAGTTGTTGGCACTTCAGTTGCTGTAGTTGTTGCTTCAGTTGTTGTTGTTATTCCAGTAGATGTTGTGGTTGTTGGCACTTCAGTTGTTGTAGTTGCTTCAGTTGAGGTTGTTGTTGCTTCTGTTGTTGTTGGTATTCCAGTAGTTGTTGTGGTTGTTGGCACTTCAGTTGTTGTCGTTGTTGCTTCAGTTGAGGTTGTTGTTGCTTCAGTTGTTGTTGTTGGTATTCCAGTAGTTGTGGTTGTTGGCACTTCAGTTGTTGTCGTTGTTGCTTCAGTTGAGGTTGTTGTTGCTTCAGTTGTTGTTGTTGGTATTCCAGTAGTTGTGGTTGTTGGCACTTCAGTTGTTGTAGTTGTTGCTTCAGTTGAGGTTGTTCTTGCTTCTGTTGTGGTTGTTGTTGCTTCTGTTGTTGGTGTTGATATCCCAGTGGTTGTTGGTACTTCTGTTGGTGTAGTTGCTGCTTCAGTTGTTGTTGTTGGTATTCCAGTAGTTGTTGGCACTTCAGTTGTTGTAGTTGTTGTCGTTGCTTCAGTTAAGGTTGTTGTTGCTTCTGTTGTTGTGGTTGTTGTTGATATTCCAGTAGGTGTTGTGGTCGTTGGTGCTTCAGTTGTGGTTGTTGTTGATATCCCAGTGGTTGTTGGTACTTTTGTTGGTGTAGTTGCTGCTTCAGTTGTTGTTGTTGGTATTCCAGTAGTGGTTGGCACTTCAGTTGTTGTAGTTGTTGCTTCAGTTGAGGTTGTTGTTGCTTCTGTTGTTGTTGATATTCCAGTAGTTGTGGTTGTTGCTATTTCAGATGGTGTAGTTGTTGCTTCTGTTGTTGTTGTTGGTATTCCAGTAGCTGTTGTGGTTTTTGGCACTTCAGTTGTTGAGGTTGTTGTTGCTTCTGTTGTTTTGGTTGTTGTTGATATTCCTGTGGTTGTTGGTATTTCAGTTGGTGTAGTTTCTGTGTCAGTTGTTGTTGTTGGTATTCCAGTAGTTGTTGGCACTTCAGTTGTTGTAGGTGTTGCTTCAGTTGACGTTGTTGTAGTTGTTGTGGTTGTTGGTATTTCAGATGGTGTAGTTGTTGCTTCTGTTGTTGTTGTTGCTTCAGTTGAGGTTGTTGTTGCTTCTGTTGTTGCTGATATTCCAGTAGTTGTTGTGGTTGTTGGCAGTTCAGTTGTTGTGGTCGTTAGTACTTTCGTTGTTGATGCTTCAGTTGTCATTGTCGTTGTTGGTATACCAGTAGTTGTTGTGGTTGTTGGTATTTCAGTTGTTGTAGTTGCTGCTTCTGTTTTTGCTTCAGTTGTTGTTGTTTTTGCTTCAGTTGTTGTTGTTGCTTCAGTTGTTGTGGTTGTTGCTTTAGTTGTTGTTGTTGCTTCAGTTGCAGTTAAGAAATTCAATTTTTTTTAAATTATTTTTTTTAATTATTAAA
This sequence comes from Macropodus opercularis, assembly GCA_030770545.1. Classification (NCBI taxonomy): domain Eukaryota; kingdom Metazoa; phylum Chordata; class Actinopteri; order Anabantiformes; family Osphronemidae; genus Macropodus; species Macropodus opercularis. Next base: position 9,812,593 of record CM061092.1, read on the forward strand.
GACTTAAGGAGACATAGAAAAGCAAGTGGTTAAAAAACACAGATTATAAACCACCAAAAAATTAATTAATTTATTTATTTATTGTTACTTTTTTTTTTACAATCTAATCTGCAATCTAAAAGACAATAAGTTGTGGTTTTTAAATATTACATACAGAGGCAAATATATACAAATATATTAATGTTATTAATACTCACTTTGTCCATAGGTTACATAAAAAAATGTGAGTAAAAATATCAAAAATATTATTTTTCTTTCCATGGTGAGTGGTTTTCCTTTTCTCTACAGTTGCTGACAGGTACTTAGTGCATGAATAGCACCTACAGTAGTTTGTGAATTGCTCCTCCTTTTACTGAAGGTGGAGCGACAAGTGAATATGCAAGAAAAACTGGTTTTATAAATCAGCGTAGTTTGACATCATACAATATATGATAAGAAAATGCAGGACACTACAATGAAAAACATCCAGTCTCTACAGGTTTTCAATCTTAATAAATAGATTTTAAGATAATTACATTTGTGTAATTGCTACAAACACATTGAGATTGTTATGGTTTGTTTAGTTTTAACTCCTTAATGCCAAGTAAAGTCTGAAAGGACACAGCAAAAAGTTTATTATTATATAATATAATGGAATATGGAAAAACACGAAAAGGTCATTGTGAATCTTGATGTTTATTCTATTCATTCATTCATTTTGTTTGCATATAAATCTTCTAAAGTCTAGCCAATAAGAATTTGTATTTAATGTTTTTTTTGTTTTTTTTTACTAGTTATATGACTTTAAAATGAGCATGTGACTGTAATATGAGAGGTGGCCTGAAAGCTGTAAGGCTTTTGTGGCATTGTGAGGAATTCCTGATCAGCATATTTTGCTGGCAGACACTAAGGTTTTCAATGGAACGTAGTGAATATAACCAAGATGTTTCTGTTTGAACGTCAAAGTCAGGTCCCCCAGTGACGTCATTTCTACCTTAATCTCATTAACACAAAACTGTACTTTAGCAATGCCAGGAACAAAACATATTCTTTAGTTTATTTTCCAGTGAACGCAACATATCGGTTCTTGCCCGACACAGCAGAGCGACTGACAGGCAGTTCACTTCCTCATTGGTGTCAGCTTCAGGGCAGAACGTTGCAACCCCCTCACTAATAAAAACCCTGGGAATCTGGTCGATCAGGCTTATTGGTTTCATAACAACAATAATAGGTAATAATCATAATAAATTATCGATAAAGAAAATACTAGTATATTACTATCAGGAGGCCTCTGTAAAGGAACACGTGCGCAACCTAGAGGAAATTATTTTCTACTTTACCAAACACTTTGGTAAAAACCCTCCGTATGGCTGTTAAGCAGGTTTAGGGTTCATACAGTGCAGTTCCTCTTCACTAACTCTGACACTCTCTTCCTAAACCGACTGAGATCCCAAACGTTTGTTAGGGTGATAATTAAATGTTCCCTTAAGTGTATTTTTTCAATGTGGCTGGTAAAGGCAAGAGAGGCTGGGTTGTGGATGATCTGAGTGAATGAATGTGCTCAGCTGATGCAGGACAACGTATTGGCTACTGCGTAACTCTCTATTTCTCTTTGTTCCTCTATGTGCTTCATGCTGTCTTTTGAGAAGATTTGAACTAAAATAAATCCACTTTACAAACGATCCCATGGGTTTTCCTGACCTGGCCTTGATTAAAGATGCTGCTCAAAGTTTCACACCCAGGTTTGTTTTACTCACAAGCCTAATAATTAAAGTGACACATTTCATTGACAGAAGACAAACATTTCAGGCAACGTTAGGAGCCGCTTGGTTTATTGTTAAACACAAATTTACTGGACTTCGTGTAGCATTTCGCTTTTAATTGTTGCCACTCGAGGGCAGCACAGACTGTTACAAACATATAGCTGCTGCTTAGGTATAAGACAGAATATCTTGGAATAGTTCAGGTTAAACGAACGCTTGCCTTGGACACGTGATGCTACTGCTCAGTTTTCTACCACTAAAATTGCTAGTAATTTGCAAAGAAATATACTTTCTATATCAATACAGTATAAGTAACTGCTAAGAGCAGTGTCACTTCTCTGTTTTCCAGGCACGGACGAATGGTTTTATTGTAAATGATTTTGATTTTAGAATAACACATTAGAATAATATGAGCAGTGTCTGGGAAAGGTCAGACTCCCTGGTTTGTGTGAGGCTGGTTTGCTCATGGTCACGTTTATGTGTACATGTAGCTGGATCAGTGCATTTCCAGGTAGACACGCTCTCTGTTCTGTTCAGCATCACTGCCACTCTTACGATGCATGAGGTGGAGGCTGCAGGTCTGTGCTCGGTGACACCATGATGGCATTTTCATATGGAAAAATTAGCTTCATGTACTGTAATGTATCCAAGTTACTTCATAGGAAACTGGGATTTATGGTGTGCTTAGAATTTAGCATAACGAAAGGGCAGAGGGAAGTAACTATTATCATGTCATCTTTTTGAAATTATTATTATTAGAAATTATTTAGAAGCAGAGGAGCCTTTCTACATTTAGAAAGTTTGGAAATTTTAATTTGAAATCAATAAATAGCTCATTTTAATAACCAATAATAAGAAAACGGGCTTTACGAGTGGCTAAAAATCTAATATTTAACAAGGTAAAGAGACTGAAAGGAGGTGCAGTAAGTCGGTCGGCTCACTAGGTGGCTCTGCTGTCCTCCACCTGGATGCAGGGTCAATAGGGACACAGCAAAGCTTTGCGTGTCTGTCTTCAGACACATGCAGACATCTTTTTAAAGTGAAAATCATAGTGATGCAGTGTTTGTGTCCCAGCTGTTTACACAGCGCTGAGGCTTGCGTTTGCCTTCTGGACGTCTTCTGCCCCAGTGAGCTCAGATCCCAGTTAAGCACTGATTCCTGAAATGTTGGTATGTAAACATCTTCTTTGTTGTGTTTCTGAGTGTGACAGAGCAGGAATGCAGACGGGCCAGTTTAGCCTTTGGACTCTTATTACTATTACATTCCTCTCATTTCTTTTTTCATTTACTGTTGATGAAGGGACGAGTCATAGGTAAGAGGTGGGTTTTGCCAAGGACAGGACACGAGTTCTTCACAAGGCGAACCCAGAGACAGGCAACCATTCAGCTCTAACATTCACGCCTATGGGCAATGTAGAGTCACTGGTTCACCAATTAATCTCAAGAACACGGCAGTGTCTTCCTGAAAGCTGCACCTTGTGTGAATGGCACCAAATATGATTTCAAGATGTACATGTTTGTAACAGCTATAAGGATCCAGTGAGCAGATACTGGTGTTTCCAACCTGCCAAAACTCTAACAAATATTAAATGTACATACCACAGTTTAGCTTTGGGTTGTTGGATGTTACGAGCCGGTGGTAAGAATCTCAATTCAAACCCAAAGCCACTAACCAAAGGTCATGAGGTCACCTGCATAAAAAGCAGTTATGTCCAAATCATAATCTTAGGGGAATAGTTATGCATTACTGCTTTGAGTTTTGCTTGATTGACTGAACAATGTTATGCATTTATTCACAAACACATCCCCTCCCACACGACATCTTTTCTTTTTATTTTTTTACTAAAGGTGCTATTATCAGATTTAACAGTCAGTTTCAGTGTAACATGACAAAATGTGAAAGTGAAACCTAAAAAGATTGTGTTACACACTGGACAAAGGCAGCTGGAGAGAAAGAGAAGAAGAATTTATTGCTACCTTGAGAAAATCACCGCCTTCTCTTTCTCACACCTTGGAGCACATCAAAGTGGGAGTCTGAAAGAATTCATACAGTAAAAACTACTCATTTATTTCTATTTAAAACCGTTATGATCTTTGAAAATTTCAAATGTGTGTCACCTAATAACAACAATCCATATATTCATAAAGAGTTTCATTTGATCTGTGTAATGATGCCATATTCATACACTGAACCCAGGTATGCTCACAAATCAGTCTAGTTTACACATTGTAAATAAATCACATTAAACTGTTTTTAAAAAAAACACATTTTATGATCCGCAGGCTGTCATTGAAATATACATCCATCAAATGTTACTAATAATGAAGTATTACAGAGAAGAAAGAGCAAATCAAGAGCAAGTAGCTCGAATTGGCAGACTTAGATGAATCAGGGCAGGAAGTCACAAACAGAAACCTGTTAGGAAGGCAATGATATCTCTCAAAGCGGCTCTTCCTGGTATTGGAACTGCTTTATCTGGTATTTCAAACACCAGTGAAATTCAGAATGAGGAAAGTCCGTGACTGTACATAACAATTTATCCCCAGTTTACTTACCCTTGTACTTAAACGCAATTACAGACTCAAACTACAACCGAAAGCCTTCACTGCAGCTGTCAAACCTGTTTCTTACTTAATGCAATTTCACTTGCACCACTTTACATTGTTTAAACTCAACTCTTTTCACATTAATTTCGCTCTAGGCTTCTAAATCCAACTCCGAACCCTTTGCCGCGGCCTGGATTCACTGTCAGCAACACTGAGGTGGCAAGTTTAGAAAATGGATAAACCACGTACTATGCAAAACGACCTCATTTTCTTTTATCTGTTTTCTTTTCTGTGACAAAATGATGATGAAAGTCTTATTAAATATAGTAACAGAAAGGTTCTCTCACAAACTGAACTAAAGGTTGCACATAGTATTCAAACAAACCAGTAGAAACAACCCAAATGCTTGACCTCCACACAGTCTCCTAGACGTCCTCCTCTACTACAGCACTTCAAGATTTTTAACAACGTCCTCATTGGCCGCGTTTAAGTTTTCATATGCTGGTTTGTTCATAAACTGTAAAACCACAAAACAGATTTACTTGTTGCTTCATTTGTTCAAAGTAAAAGTTGAGATGTTGTTGGAGTTGTTTGTTAGTTTCTGGACTTGAGTGACAGCTACTTAGGTTTTCCCACCTAGAAGGCATGTTAGTCGTGGACGCTTGGTAATACTGCAGAAGATCACTACAGCACAGCTGAGGCCACTTGCACTTTGTCAATTTGTCTAAAACTCGACATCTTAAAAAATATATTTTTCAAGATTCAAGCTGTGATAAAAAAACATTGTATTTAAAACATACTTTTACTTTTCACTGGCTTTTATCTGTTTGTATGTTATTGTTGTGGATCTGCATCTACAAAACAAACAAGATTTTGGTCACAACACAAACAGATTCACTCACATTCTTGTGAGTGTGCAGTCTCTTTACAATATTCACCTTCTTGCTATGTAGTGAGTTCTTTTTCCTGGTATGAGGCAAGGTTATTGTTACCAGTGTTTAATGTGAAAACATTTCCTCATTTACTCAATATGAAAGTTTCCTGGTTACCGGACTGTGAAAGCACTTAAGCCTCTCTGATGGATCACGTTGCTTCATTTGAGACTCCCGTTGTCCTGAGCACTAAGGCGATACAGGCATAAAAAGAGATGTAGTATACAACCCAAACTGGTTTTATGAAAACGCATCTAGGAACCAGCTGTACATTTACATTTGTGTAGGCCAGCTGTCAAAACTTGATATCCAGCTGTTATATATATATATAAAAAAGTTCATGCTACTGCTTGTTCATTGTGTGTTTAAACCTTGCAGTTTGGCATGCTAAGCTGAGCTACTTGACAAAAACCCTCAATGCAAAACAAACAAAAGCAGATAGTACACATCACAAACAAATGACAAGAGTTTAAGTAAATATCAACAATATCTGGACACGAGTAACAAAGTGACAGACCAGGGCTGCCCCACAGTAAAATAAACTGTCTCCCTCCTTACGTGTTTGATTTTAAGACTGGATGGAGAAGTAAGTGTTGATGAATGAAGACCTGGCAAGATGACTGATGTCAGCAAGGAAAAGAAGACTGTAGAAGACATGTCAACAAACTATCAGCATGTTTTAGAACAGGACTGAGCAGTACACGCAACATGTCTGGGTCCTTCTGTTGTGATAGTAGTTGTGTTCATATTCTTGGGCTTCTGTTGTGGCTATTGATGCTTCATTTGTAGTTCTTAGTGGTGTTTCAGTGATGGTTGTAGTTCTTGTTTCTGTCGTCCTTGTTGTTGGCGCTTAGCTGTAGTGATTCATTTGTAATTGTTTGTGTTGCGTTTCAAGTTGTCAGTGCTTCTGTTGCAGTTGTTGCTTCCATTGTGGTTGTTGACACTTCAGTAGTTGTGGTTATTGTTGCATCAGTTTTGGTTGTTGGGTCAGTTGTTGCATTAGCTGTGGTTGTTCTTGTGTCAGTTGACGTCGTTATTGGTGTTTCAGTTGTTGTGGACGCTGTTGCTTCAGTTATAGTTGTTGCTTCAGAAATTATTGTCGTACAGATGTTGTGGTTGTTGTTTCAGTTTTTGCTTCAGTTGTGATTGTTATTGGTGCAGTTGTGGTTGTTGATACTGAAGTTGTGGTTGTTGCTTAAGGTATTGTTGTTGCTTCAGTTGTGGTTATTGTTGCATCAATTGTGGTTGTTGGTGTTTCAGTTGTTGTTGTACTTGCACCAGTTGTGTTTGTTGTCGCATCAGTTGTGGTTGTTGATACTTCAGACATGGTTGTTGGTGGTGCAGTTGAGTTTGTTGCATCAGTTGTGATTGTTGTTGCATCAGTTGTGGTTGATGCTGCATTAGTTGTTATAGTTGTTGCTTCAGTTGTACTTGTTGCATTAGTTGTGGTTGTTGGTGCAGTTGTGGTTGTCGTTGGTGATTCAGTTGATGTAGTTGTTACTTCAGTTGTACTTATTGTTGCCTCAGTTGAGGTTGTTGTTGTATCAGTTGTGGTTGTTGCTTCAATTGTTGTAGTTTCAGTTGTACTTGTTGTTGCATCAGTTGTTGTGGTTGTTGATACTTCAGACGTGGTTGTTGGTGGTGCAGTTATGTTTGTTGCATCAGTTGTGGTTGTTGTTGGTGCAGATGTGGTTGTTTCTTCAGTTGTTGTGGTTGTTGTTGCATCAGTTGTGGTTGTTGTCGGCGCAGTTGAGTTTGTTACTTCAGTTGTTGTAGTTGTTGTTTCAGTTGTACTTGTTGCATCAGCTGTGGTTGTTGTTGCATCAGTTGTGGTTGTTGTCGGTGCAGTTGAGTTTGATACTTGAGATGTTGTAGTTGTTGTTTCAGTTGTACTTGTTGCATCAGTTGTGGTTGTTGTTGGTGCAGATGTGGTTGTTTCTTCAGTTGTGGTTGTTGTTGCATCAGTTGTGGTTGTTGTCGGTGCAGTTGTGGTTGTTACTTCAGTTGTGGTTGTTGTTGCATCAGTTGTGGTTGTTGATACTTCAGACGTGGTAGTTGGTGGTGCAGTTGAGTTTATTGCATCAGTTGTGGTTGTTGTTGGTTCAGATGTGGTTGTTGTTGGTGCAGATGTGGTTGTTTCTTCAGTTGTGGTTGTTGTTGCATCAGTTGTGGTTGTTGTTGGTGCAGATGTGGTTGTTTCTTCAGTTGTGGTTGTTGTTGCATCAGTTGTGGTTGTTGTCGGTGCAGTTGAGTTTGTTACTTCAGTTGTTGTAGTTGTTGTTTCAGTTGTACTTGTTGCATCAGCTGTGGTTGTTGTTGCATCAGTTGTGGTTGTTACTTCAGTTGTGGTTGTTGTTGCATCAGTTGTGGTTGTTGATACTTCAGACGTGGTAGTTGGTGGTGCAGTTGAGTTTATTGCATCAGTTGTGGTTGTTGTTGGTTCAGATGTGGTTGTTTCTTCAGTTGTGGTTGTTGTTGCATCAGTTGTGGTTGTTGTTGGTGCAGATGTGGTTGTTTCTTCAGTTGTGGTTGTTGTTGCATCAGTTGTGGTTGTTGTCGGTGCAGTTGAGTTTGTTACTTCAGTTGTTGTAGTTGTTGTTTCAGTTGTACTTGTTGCATCAGCTGTGGTTGTTGTTGCATCAGTTGTGGTTGTTATCGGTGCAGTTGTGGTTGTTACTTCAGTTGTGGTTGTTGTTGCATCAGTTGTGGTTGTTGATACTTCAGACGTGGTAGTTGGTGGTGCAGTTGAGTTTGTTGCATCAGTTGTGGTTGTTGTTGCATCAGTTGTGGTTGTTGATACTTCAGACGTGGTAGTTGGTGGTGCAGTGGAGTTTGTTGCATCAGTTGTGGTTGTTGTTGCATCAGTTGTGGTTGTTGTCGCATCAGTTGTGGTTGTTGGTGTTTCAGTTGTGGTTGTTGCTTCAATTGTTGTAGTTGTTGCATCAGTTGTGGTTGTTGATACTTCAGACATGGTTGTTGGTGGTGCAGTTGTGGTTGTTTCTTCAGTGGTGGTTGTTGTTGCATCAGTTGTGGTTGTTGTCGGTGCAGTTGAGTTTGTTGCATCAGTTGTGGTTGTTGTTGGTGCAGTTGTGGTTGTTACTTCAGTTGTTGTTTCAGTTGTACTTGTTCTTGCATCAGTTGTGGTTGTTGATACTTCAGACGTTGTTGTTGGTGGTGCAGTTGAGTTTGTTGCATCAGTTGTGATTGTTGTCGGTGCAGTTCTGGTTGTTACTTCAGTTGTGGTTGTTGTTGCATCAGTTGAGGTTGTTCCTTCAATTGTTGTAGTTTCAGTTGTACTTGTTGTTGCATCAGTTGTGGTTGTTGATACTTCAGACGTGGTAGTTGGTGGTGCAGTTGAGTTTGTTGCATCAGTTGTGATTGTTGTCGGTGCAGTTGTGGTTGTTACTTCAGTTGTGGTTGTTGTTGCATCAGTTGAGGTTGTTCCTTCAATTGTTGTAGTTTCAGTTGTAATTGTTGTTGCATCAGTTGTGGTTGTTGATACTTCAGACGTGGTAGTTGGTGGTGCAGTTGAGTTTGTTGCATCAGTTGTGGTTGTTGTCGGTGCAGATGTGGTTGTTTCTTCAGTTGTGGTTGTTGTTGCATCAGTTGAGGTTGTTCCTTCAATTGTTGTAGTTTCAGTTGTACTTGTTGTTGCATCAGTTGAGGTTGTTCCTTCAATTGTTGTAGTTTCAGTTGTAATTGTTGTTGCATCAGTTGTGGTTGTTGATACTTCAGACGTGGTAGTTGGTGGTGCAGTTGAGTTTGTTGCATCAGTTGTGGTTGTTGTCGGTGCAGATGTGGTTGTTTCTTCAGTTGTGGTTGTTGTTGCATCAGTTGAGGTTGTTCCTTCAATTGTTGTAGTTTCAGTTGTACTTGTTGTTGCATCAGTTGTGGTTGTTGATACTTCAGACGTGGTAGTTGGTGGTGCAGTTGAGTTTGTTGCATCAGTTGTGATTGTTGTCGGTGCAGTTGTGGTTGTTACTTCAGTTGTGGTTGTTGTTGCATCAGTTGAGGTTGTTCCTTCAATTGTTGTAGTTTCAGTTGTACTTGTTGTTGCATCAGTTGTGGTTGTTGATACTTCAGACGTGGTAGTTGGTGTTGCAGTTGAGTTTGTTGCATCAGTTGTGGTTGTTGTCGGTGCAGTTGTGGTTGTTACTTCAGTTGTGGTTGTTGTTGCATCAGTTGAGGTTGTTCCTTCAATTGTTGTAGTTTCAGTTGTACTTGTTGTTGCATCAGTTGTGGTTGTTGATACTTCAGACGTGGTAGTTGGTGGTGCAGTTGAGTTTGTTGCATCAGTTGTGATTGTTGTCGGTGCAGTTGTGGTTTTTACTTCAGTTGTGGTTGTTGTTGCATCAGTTGTGGTTGTTGATACTTGAGACGTAGTAGTTGGTGGTGCAGTTGAGTTTGTTGCATCAGTTGTGGTTGTTGTTGGTGCAGTTGTGGTTGTTGGTGTTTCAGTTGTGGTTGTTGTTGCATCAGTTGTGGTTGTTGTCGCATCAGTTGTGGTTGTTGGTGTTTCAGTTGTGGTTGTTGCTTCAATTGTTGTAGTTGTTGCATCAGTTGTGGTTGTTGATACTTCAGACATGGTTGTTGGTGGTGCAGTTGTGGTTGTTTCTTCAGTGGTGGTTGTTGTTGCATCAGTTGTGGTTGTTGTCGGTGCAGTTGAGTTTGTTGCATCAGTTGTGGTTGTTGTTGGTGCAGTTGTGGTTGTTACTTCAGTTGTTGTTTCAGTTGTACTTGTTCTTGCATCAGTTGTGGTTGTTGATACTTCAGACGTGGTTGTTGGTGGTGCAGTTGAGTTTGTTGCATCAGTTGTGATTGTTGTCGGTGCAGTTCTGGTTGTTACTTCAGTTGTGGTTGTTGTTGCATCAGTTGAGGTTGTTCCTTCAATTGTTGTAGTTTCAGTTGTACTTGTTGTTGCATCAGTTGTGGTTGTTGATACTTCAGACGTGGTAGTTGGTGGTGCAGTTGAGTTTGTTGCATCAGTTGTGATTGTTGTCGGTGCAGTTGTGGTTGTTACTTCAGTTGTGGTTGTTGTTGCATCAGTTGAGGTTGTTCCTTCAATTGTTGTAGTTTCAGTTGTACTTGTTGTTGCATCAGTTGTGGTTGTTGATACTTCAGACGTGGTAGTTGGTGGTGCAGTTGAGTTTGTTGCATCAGTTGTGGTTGTTGTCGGTGCAGATGTGGTTGTTTCTTCAGTTGTGGTTGTTGTTGCATCAGTTGAGGTTGTTCCTTCAATTGTTGTAGTTTCAGTTGTACTTGTTGTTGCATCAGTTGTGGTTGTTGATACTTCAGACGTGGTAGTTGGTGTTGCAGTTGAGTTTGTTGCATCAGTTGTGGTTGTTGTCGGTGCAGTTGTGGTTGTTACTTCAGTTGTGGTTGTTGTTGCATCAGTTGTGGTTGTTGATACTTCAGACGTAGTAGTTGGTGGTGCAGTTGAGTTTGTTGCATCAGTTGTGGTTGTTGTTGGTGCAGTTGTGGTTGTTGGTGTTTCAGTTGTGGTTGTTGCTTCAATTGTTGTAGTTGTTGTTTCAGTTGTGGTTGTTGATACTTCAGACATGGTTGTTGGTGGTGCAGTTGTGGTTGTTGTTGGTGCAGATGTGGTTGTTGTTGCATTAGTTGTGGTTGTTGTTGCATCAGTTGTGGTTGTTGTTGGTGCAGTTGTGGTTGTTGTTGCATCAGTTGAGGTTGTTCCTTTAATTGTTGTAGTTTCAGTTGTACTTGTTGTTGCATCAGTTGTGGTTGTTGATACTTCAGACGTGGTTGTTGGTGGTGCAGTTGTGTTTGTTGCATCAGTTGTGGGTGTCGTTGGTGCAGTTGTGGTTGTTACTTCAGTTGTCGTTGTTGTTGCATCAGTTGTGGTTGTTGCTTTAGTTGTGGTTGTTGGTGCAGTTGTGGTTGTCGTTGGTGATTCAGTTGATGTAGTTGTTGCTTCAGTTGTACTTATTGTTGCCTCAGTTGAGGTTGTTGTTGTATCAGTTGTGGTTGTTGCATCAGTTGTGGTTGTTGATACTTCAGACGTGGTTGTTGTTGCATTAGTTGTGGTTGTTATCGGTGCAGTTGTGGTTGTTACTTCAGTTGTTGTAGTTATTGTTTCAGTTGTACTTGTTGCATCAGCTATGGTTATTGTTGTATCAGTTGTGGTTGTTGGTGTTTCAGTTGTGGTTGTTGGTGGTGCAGATGTGGTTCTTGTTGCATTAGTTGTGGTTGTTGTTGCATCAGTTGTGGTTGTTGATACTTCAGACGTGTTTGTTGGTGGTCCAGTTGAGTTTGTTGCATCAGTTGTGGTTGTTATTGCATTAGTTGTGGTTGTTTTTGGTGCAGTTGTGGTTGTTGTCGGTGCAGTTGTGGTTGTTACTTCAGTTGTTGTTTCAGTTGTACTTGTTGTGGTTGTTGTTGCATTAGTTGTGGTTGTTGGTGCAGTTGTGGTTGTCGTTGGTGATTCAGTTGAAGTAGTTGTTACTTCAGTTGTACTTATTGTTGCCTCAGTTGAGGTTGTTGGTGTTTCAGTTGTAGTTGTTGATACTCCACTTGTGGTTGTTGCTTTAATTGTTGTAGTTTCAATTGTACTTGTTGTTGCATCAGTTGTGGTTGTTGATACTTCAGTCGTGGTTGTTGTTGGTGCAGTTGTGGTTGTTGTCGCATCAGTTGTTGTTATTGTCGGTGCAGTTGTGGTTGTTACTTCAGTTGTGGTTGTTGATACTTCAGTCGTGGTTGTTGGTGGTGCAGTTGTGTTTGTTCCATCAGTTGTGGTTGTTGTTGGTGCAGTTGTGGTTGTTACAGTAGTTGTGTTTGTTGGTGTTTCAATTGTGGTTGTTGGTGGTGCAGTTGTGATTGTTGCATCAGTTGTGGTTGTTGATGGTGTAGTTGTGGTTGTTCTTGTTGTTATTGGGGCAATTGTGGTTGTTGTTGTGAATATTGGTGCTCCAGTTGTTGTGATTGTTGTAGCATCAGTTGTGGTTGTTGGTTCCGTTGTTGTGGATCTTGTTGTAGATATCGTGGACATTGTTGTTGCTTTTGCTGTAGTTGTTGAGGTTGTTGGTGCTTCAGATGTTGTAGTTGTTGTTGCTGATGTGGGTCCGTTTTTGATCGTGATACTGGAGGCTGTTACATTCAGGACCTCTTTTAAAAACTAATTGAAAAAACACACTTGTTTTTGTTTGTCCAATTAGTACGTTTGTCATAGCATATTAACTTTGTAGTTCTTATTTACATACCTTATCAACCAGGTCAATGACTGTTTCATTGCTCATCTGTCCAACGGCCACAAGCCTCATCTCTAGGTGTGCAAGTGATATTAAACCTGTGTAATGACATTTATGCATTAATTTGACTTAAATACTGTTAATTGAAAGTTGTCATCGTTCTGTTATTCGTTTTACTAGCACATCACAACTGCACCGACAACAACCACCTACAGTGGTTCCAGGAGGTTGAACAAATGATTTGTTAATTACTCTCACTTCGTCATCAGTTATTGGCTGTTCACATTCCCAGTTAGATGCAGTCATAGTTGTTGATGTTGTAAACGCCCCACGTGAATTTCTGCACCAGGTTCTGCTTCGTCTCTCTGTCAATGCCTGACTAGTTTGCTTTGTGAATACATTCCCGCCTTCTGTGCCTGACTCACATATTCTCCTCGTCTGTGTGACTTTGTTGTTTTTTGAGGACTTACCATTTCTTGAGGAACTGCTTATTAAACTTGACCTGCATAACTTAGCAATATAGAAAATTTTGTTCAGATTTGAGTGTATGAATACATTTTCTACTTCACTAAATTTATTTTTCAGCTTTAAATTTTAGAAACCTTACACATGCTAAATGTTACTGTTGCTTGTAGACAAAAATTATTGCTTATGCTTCAAAGTTTGCAATTCTACAGCAGCTTCCTGCGAACCTTTGGACATTCCAGTCAAAATGCAAAGCGTACAGTACGTAACCTCACACACAAAGACAAATGTGAAACAAGCAGCAAATGTAGCTTCAACTGGGTGGATGAGAATCTTTACAGACATGACAACCTTACAAACTACCTGAACACCAAGTCTAAATGTTTAAACTAAAAATTTGCATTTGCTTGTGATGTGGATGAAGAGATGGTGCTAGACTTTAATCTCAGGCAGAATCCATACATTACACCTTACAAAACCATTTACCGTTGAACTTCACCTTTCTCTAAATAATTTATTTTTTCTTTCACAATTGATTATTGTACAGTAATTGTGAGGACTATGTAATTTTAGTTTCTACCTTCGCTGTATGTGCAAAATATTATCTTACACTGCCAAACACAGTCAGAGTTTGTGTTAGATAGAGACACAGAACAACACAGACGCACTGAGAACACGCAAATCCATGCAGAAAGGAACCTGGCTGAACCCAGGCCCTTCTAGCTGTGAGGCCACGTTACCAACCTCTACTCCTGCATTATATCAGAAAATAAAGTAATACGTTGATTTATTATTATGGAATAACCACTTCAACTGTAACGTGTGATGTTTGTACATCACTGGAGCATCAAGGTGAGTCTCTTCTCATCATTTGCACCTCTGACTATGTCCACAGTGACTAATAACATGGCAACTGATTTATGTTATAGGGAATCAGTCTCTGAAGCTAAAGTTCAATGTCTTGTTTTTTTAAAGTTTACCACAGCCGGAAAAGCAGGGTTTAAATTTACAGTTAGTCACAAACTGTGTCTGTGTAAAATGTCTGCGCCTGTTGCTGCCTCTGTTGGTGGCGATGCCGCAGTAGTGGTTGCTATTGAAGTTTAAGTGAGAGTCCAACACGACGTTTGTACAACATTCAGACATTATGTCCCCCAGGATCTACATTTACTACGTGCTCCTAATTCTGTCATTTACAGAGCAGCACTGAAGCAGAGGAGTTATATGAACTTGTCAGCAGTAACATTTCAACCCAATGTTCAGCTTTTTTCATTGAGCATTAGTCACATTTATGATTCCTGCTGTCTGATATCGTGACACTACAACTGCACAAGTCAGATTTTATGTCAGAACATATGAAATATTCAATTAAATATATAGTACTATTAAAACAAGCTACGTTTTACTTACTTTGTCCACAGGATGCATGAAAACAGCCAAGTAAAAACATCAAACAAAGGGCTCTTCTATTCATGGTGAGTGTCGTTTGTTGTCTGTCTTCTAGGTGCTGACAGACAGTGGATTTGTGTTTGCAATTAATATGTAGTTTAGTTTGTGAAAAGCTCCTCCTACTGTCAACCTGTAATGGGAGTAACAAGTAGTGAGACTATGTGCTACGACCTGAAGAAACTGGCACACGCCCAAGTCAGGTTTGTTTATGAAATATGTCTGAAATTGAATATTGAGACACAGTCAAACTATCTCTATGTAACATGAGCTAAATCGGTGTTTAATGGATATTTACAGGTACGTACAATCATTAGATCTCGTTAAGAGGCTTGACTTGGTATTAGATCCTCTATATTAGTTCCAGCTGTACTATTTAACTCAATATAATAATGGAGCTCACAGCGCGTGGTGGAGCTTCACACTTTGCCTATAGTTGCCTTTGGAATATGGATTTAATCTATATCTCTGTTACGACCTGCTGAAATCTAAAGCCAGCTCTCATATTCTTAGCAGACAACCTGAAAGCCACAGTTCATGTTAGTTACACACAGACTTACACACGATTGCTTTCACTGCAGACACACTTAAAGTGTAAGGTTGGAAATACATTACTGTACATTTATTTATATGAATTATTCAGAGTCAGAACGAAACAATATTTAAATATGTAATATTGAAAGGAAAACCTACATATACGTGTGTGAGGTTTGAATCTTTTACCCTCCTCACAGGGTTTCACTTCCTCCTCCATGCTGCGGCTTATCAAGACATTTTAAAGTGCAACAACATCCACTCATCACATAACTATTGTTCAGTCTTATTGTTCTATGATTCACTACCTGGTGTGAGACACTCACCATGGCTACTGTTGCCATTGCTTCCTCATTTATTCATAATGATTGAGCAAGAAACATAGTTTTTCCTGGTTACTGGGCTTGTCAGCGTCTTTTAAAAACCGCCCTGATAGATAACACGGTTTAAATTCCATTGTACTGAGTAAATATCACATTTCAGACAAACGCATTTTTTGCTATAACTGTGAAGTATTGTATGTGATAAAATGACAACAGAGGCATAAAAAGGAATCTGATACCTTGGAAAGAGGTGTAATAACCAAGTTATGTAAAAATTTAAGCTATTAAAACACAATGTTTTCCTAAGCTTTGAAACTCTTCCATTATTTAACCTTGAACCACATGACTAGACATGAGCCATATCTTTCCAGAAGCCCATGCTCCAGTAATATGAATGCAACTAGGGTTGTTGGTGGTGAAGTCTGCTCAGGTTATGACACAAAACAAGCACAAAGGAGCTAAAACAAGCCAAGAAACAACGACAGCAGTCTAAGCAAAAGTATTAGCAGTGACGGTAAGTGACCAAGCAGGGCTGCTGCACCTGAGGGTTGCCACATGTTGGCTTGTATTGATGGATGAAGACCTCGCAGCCTGGCAAGATGACGGATGCCATGAGGAATGAAAAGTGAGACCACGAGGACAGCAGGCACTGAAGTAGCTACAGTGACATAACATATAGATGGTGAATAGTGAACAAAAGCAGAAATCAAGATAGAACAAGTCTGGTTGTTGGTGCTTCAGTTGTCGTGTCCGTTGATGCTTCTCTTGTAGTTGTTGGAGTTTATGTTATGATTGTAGTTGTCAATGTTGGTCGTTGTGTGATTGTGATATTGGCGGCTGTTACATTCAGGATCTCCTTTAAAAACTAAAAAAAAAAAGTATAGAACAAAATCACAACACACTTAATGTTTGCATGCACAAATAGTAATTTTGTGATAACAACTTAATTTTGCACTTCTCATTTACATACCTTATCAACAAGGTCAGTGATCGTTTCATTGGTCATCTGCCCAAAGGCTGTGAGCCGCATCTCTAGGTGAGCCAGTGACACTAAACCTGCACGGTAAACGACATATTTTATTATTAGTTTAGTTTAGAAAATTAATTTGACTTAATTACTCTTAAACAAAAAACTATTTGGTTCTGTTGTTCATTCACACACATCAGCACTCAAATATTATTATATTATCATATCATTACATCATGCTCCCCACTACAGAGGCTCCAAGTCCAGTTCCTCTTATATATAAATGTATGTAAAATATGTAGAAAGCATTCAAACAACAACGTGCACTAACCATACTAAGTGAAAGAGCAGTTCTTTTAATATGGGCAACTGTAGGTTTACGGTACAGTTGCACTGCATACCAGCATATTCATGTGATTATTCAAAGTTTATACTGGAAACAAGCACTTTTTTCCAGTTGCCCTTTCAGGGATGAGCCTGATGTTGCTTGTGATATCATAACTGTGTGGCCAGACTGTAACAGAAGGCAGGATTCATACGTCATCCATTCCCTCTCTTACCAATTCACTGTCACTGCACTGTACTTTAAATTCAGTGTTTTGTGCAGAAATTTCACAAATTGAGTTAACATGCAACAACTGCGTAAATGATCTTAACATCTGTAAAATAAGTGCATCTAAACAATGACTAAATGTTTTCATAAAATAGGCGTCTAGAGGCAGAGTACATCCTTACTCATCACATTACTCTCACTTTTGGCTGGATTTCCATTTCAGTCTATAACTACAGTTGGTTTGCGTAATGGATTTCTTAGACTTTATTTTGTCCCCAATAACTTGCTAGTGCGTATATCATGCTAGAATAACAGGGTTTTGTCTTTAAATTGTTACATAAACTGTAATTGAACAGTTTAGTTTTTCTCTTTACCTGGGGGGGTGTTTGCAGTGGTTGTGGTTGTTATTGTTGCTTCAGTTGTGGTTGTTGTTGGTGCAGTTGTTGTGGATGTAGGTGCTGTAGTTGTGGTTGTTGTTGCTTCAGTTGTGGTTGTTGTTGGTGCAGTTGTTGTGTTTGTTGTTTCAGTTGTTGTGATTGTTGTTGGCGCATCAGTTGTTGTGGTTGTCACTTCAGATGTTGTGGTTGTCTTTGGTGTAGTTGTGGTTGTTGCTGCAGTTGTTGTTGGTTCAGTTGTTGTGGTTGTTGTTGCTTCAGTTGTAATTGTTGTTGGTGTAGTTGTGGTTGTTGCTGCAGTTGTTGTTGGTTCAGTTGTTGGTGCAGTTGTTGTGGTTGTTGTTGCTTCAGTTGTAATTGTTGTTGGTGCTTCAGTTGTTGTGGTTGCTGGTGCTGTACTTGTTGTGGTTGTTGCTTCAGTTGTGGATGTAAGTGCTGTAGTTGTGGTTGTTGTTGTTTCAGTTGTGGTCGTTGTTGGTTCACTTGTTGTAATTGTTGTTGGTTCAGTTGTTGTGGTTGTTGGCGCATCAGTTGTTGTGGTTGTTGCTTCAGTTGTTGTGGATGTTGTTGGTGTAGTTGTGGTTGTTGCTTCAGTTGTTGTTGTTTCAGTTGTGGTCGTTGTTGGTTCAGTTGTTGTGGTTGTTGGTGCTTCAGTTGTTGTGGTTGTTGCTGCTGTAGTTGTTGTGCTTGCTGGTGCTGTGGTTGTTGGCACATCAGTTGTTGTGGTTGTTGGTGCTTCAGTTGTTGTGTTTGTTGTTGGTGTAGTTGTGGTTGTTGTTGCTTCAGTTGTTGTGGATGTAGGTGCTGTAGTTGTGGTTGTTGTTGCTACAGTTGTGGTTGTTGGCGCATCAGTTGTTGTGGTTGTTGTTGGTGCAGTTGTTGTTGTTGTTGTTGCTTCAGTTGTGGTTGTTGTTGGTGCTTCAGTTGTTGTGGTTGTTGTTGGTGTAGTTGTGGTTGTTGTTGCTTCAGTTGTTGTGGATGTAGGTGCTGTAGTTGTGGTTGTTGTTGCTACAGTTGTGGTTGTTGGCGCATCAGTTGTTGTGGTTGTTGCTTCAGATGTTGTGGTTGTTGTTGGTGCAGTTGTTGTTGTTGTTGTTGCTTCAGTTGTGGTTGTTGTTGGTGCTTCAGTTGTTGTGGTTGTTGTTGGTGTAGTTGTGGTTGTTGTTGCTGCAGTTGTTGGTGCTTCAGTTGTTGTGGTTGTTGTTTCAGTTGTGGTCGTTGTTGGTTCAGTTGTTGTAGTTGTTGGTGCTGTAGTTGTTGTGGTTGTTGCTTCAGATGTTGTGGTTGTTGTTGGTGTAGTTGTTGTTGCTTCAGTTGTTGTGGATGTAGGTGCTGTAGTTATGGTTGTTGTTGGTGCAGTTGTGGTTGTTGGCGCATCAGTTGTTGTTGCTTCAGTTGTGGTTGTTGTTGGTGCAGTGGTTGTTGTTTCAGTTGTGGTCGTTGTTGGTTCACTTGTGGTTGTTGTTGGTGCAGTTGTTGTTGCTTCAGTTGTAATTGTTGTTGATGCTTCAGTTGTTGTGGTTGTTATTGATTCAGTTGTGGTTGTTGTTGGTGCTTCATTTGTTGTGGGTGTTGTTTCAGTTGTGGTCGTTGTTGGTTCGGTTGTTGTGGTTGTTTCAGTTGTGGTCGTTGTTGGTTCAGTTGTTGTGGTTGTTGGTGCTGTAGTTGTTGCTTCAGATGTTGTTGTTGGTGTAGTTGTGGTTGTTGGTGTAGTTGTGGTTGTTGTTTCAGTTGTGGTCGTTGTTGGTTCAGTTGTTGTGGTTGTTTCAGTTGTGGTCGTTGTTGGTTCAGTTGTTGTAGTTGTTGGTGCTGTAGTTGTTGTGGTTGTTGCTTCAGATGTTGTGGTTGTTGTTGGTGTAGTTGTGGTTGTTGCTTCAGTAGTTGTTGTTGCTTCAGTTGTTGTGGATGTAGGTGCTGTAGTTGTTGGTGCAGTTGTGGTTGTTGGCGCATCAGTTTTTGTGGTTGTTGTTTCAGTTGTGGTCGTTGTTGGTTCACTTGTTGTGGTTGTTGTTGGTGCAGTTGTTGTTGCTTCAGTTGTAATTGTTGTTGATGCTTCAGTTGTTGTGGTTGTTGCTTCAGATGTTGTGGTTGTTGTTGCTTTAGTTGTGGTTGTTGTTGGTGCTTCAGTTGTTGTTTCAGTTGTGGCCGTTGTTGGTTCAGTTGTTGTGGTTGTTTCAGTTGTGGTCGTTGTTGGTTCAGTTGTTGTGGTTGTTGCTTCAGATGTTATTGTGGTTGTTGGTGTAGTTGTGGTTGTTGTTGGTGCTTCAGTTGTTGTGGTTGTTGTTGCTTCAGTTGTGGTTGTTGTTGGTGCTTCAGTTGTTGTGGTTCTTGGTTCAGTTGTTGTGGTTGTTGCTTCAGATGTTGTGGATGTAGGTGCTGTAGTTGTGGTTGTTGTTGCTTCAGTTGTTGTGGATATAGGTGCTGTAGTTGTCGTTGTTGTTGGTGCAGTTGTGGTTGTTGGTGCTTCAGTTGTTGCATTAGTTGTTGTCGTCGTTGGTGCTGCAGTTGTGGTTGTTGTTGGTGCAGTTGTCGTCGTTGGTGCTTCAGTTGTTGTTGGTGCTGCAGTTGTGGTTGTTGTTGCATCAGCTGTGGTTGTTAGTACTTCAGTTGTGGTCGTTGTTGGTTCAGTTGTGGTTGTTGTTGCATCAGTTGTGTTTGCTAGGTAATTAATATCAAAAGTGTCATTATTTTTTTGCATAGTTTGTCACTTAAGCTTCAGGCTAAGCCTTTGTTAGTACTTACTAGTGTGATACTGATCATGTAGTGAAATAATAAAATCTCTGTCTTACTAAGACAAATCCAGCTCTGGACAGCTGCTAATAAATGTTTTCCTTTTTTCTCTCTCACATCCATCCAAATAATTATTAAACATCAATCACTCAGCGTCTGTAGGTCCTTTGTCTGGTTTGTCTCATTCTACCGGATCCACATTCTTACGTCTTTCTTCTTATGTCTTATCCAATCACTCCTTCTGGTATTTAAGCACCTAACCAGTCACTTCATGCTGGATTGTTTTGCCTTCTTACTGGTTTTACCAGTCATGGTTTTGGTTTTGCCTTTATTCCTAGTTTCACTTAGCATTATTTGACCTGGCGTGATCTGCTTTTTCACCTGTTTTGGGGTGAATAAGCCAAAGATCCTTCTTTGTATTTATTCTAGTTCTTGTGCGAGAAGAATATTCACTGCTGTTCCTAGTTAGCATGCGTCTTCTAAAACTCGTCCATTCTTTAAAAAAGTAGTAAGCATGTACGTTGTTTGCATTTTAAATAAACTAGCACCAGTTGTCACAATTAGTTATTATTTAGTTATGTCTAAAGGGGTTTTGGTAGTATCTACACTTCAGCTTCTGTGTTTTATATAGTACATAATGTTTTCACGTGTCCAACTAGAAATTAATTAATATGGATTGTACTGTTTATTATATTGGAAACACTATACACAATCAGCAGATTCACAAGACTGTTAATTATTAATAAATAATAATTTACCAGCAGAGATTAATGCTTGTGGTTTTAAACCTACTGCATCTTGTCTATTTAATTATTTTGTATAATGGTTTTTTGTATTAGTATTTTTTTAGACAACAGATGACAAAATCAGCAATTTTTCTTGTTGACTTGCAAATAATTAACACAAAGCTAAACAAATTTCTAATATTGTTATCAGAAGTAAGACACTATTAGCATTCATCCAAAATATAGAGGTTATATTTACTTTGTCCACAGGATGCATGGAGTAAACCAAGCAGTAATGTCCAGTAAAGGATTTTTCTTTCCATGGTGCTGCTTCTGTCTTCTCCACATGCAGACGACTAGTCTGTTTTTAATTGCGCTTGACATCTAATGTGAAGGTTGCTCCTCCTTCAATGTAAGCTGAGTGACAGGTTGTGTAGCTGCTTTTATATCACCTGATACACCCGGTATGTCCACTAGGCAAACAACTCATGTTCAGAGACTAATCCCTTAAACAGATTATTAATTCAGCCTTTTAATGAGACAAAGCAGAAGTGAATCTGTACTGAACTGAATTTATCTTTCCTGCATCAAATTGGTCAGAACTTATTGTTGTATAAGTGAAAAGATTGTTTCTGGAGCTCAAAGACTGAAACTCCAACATTTTTGAAAAAACTTTTCGTAGGAGGGTCGTCTTGGTGTTAGAACTGCTTACACTGCTAGTTCTAAAGTCAGTGGAATTCAATAGAAGGATGTTGTGTTATTGGTTTCAACAGGCTGCTACGTCACTACGTAGTAGCCTGTTGAAACGTTTTACTGAAAGGTCTCACCAAGCTGTCAAACTGGTTTTTCACTTTCACTCATACTTTCATGATGTGCAGTTGTACAATGTACATTAAGTTAATGTGGTTCAGCATGAATTCCAATTCAACAACGTTCTAGATTGTCTGAATTGTATCTTTTATATGACGGTGATACTGATTCTTCCCGTTGTTCTCTTCTGGTTTTGCCAAAACGTAGGACCACCACTCTTAAAATGAGGCTCTTCAGCAGTGGCTGCCCTGACATGACTTACCTTTCACAGAAACTATTTACAACAAATCTTCTTTTTGTCTGAGCCTTCTGTTGTTTATCAAACCAGACTTGCTATAATTAAACCTGTTTTGGTGCCTGTGTTATATCATGTCCTGCATTTAATGATGGTATAACAAAACATGATGACATGAAGAACTAATCTTACCTAAAACAATGAAGAAATCACCCTTATAACCTCAAATAAGTGATCCTGACAACAAATAATAAGTACACTTTAATAACACTTTACATGCTAATGTATGTTTAAAATTATAATTAACAAAATGTTTTGTAATAAATCTATAATTTATGTATCATATTTGTGACATAACTGATTCACAGATTCTCTTTGTAGTCAGTCTTTATAGGTTTTTCCCTAATGTGGGGTACAGTAATCATTAACTACACAGTACAGTATGAGATTAAGGTTGTTACTGGAACTGTCAGCAATATACAAAATATTGCTTACAGATCATTTAGCAAATAATATAACAACACATTTCACTATTATGACAGTGTAGTAAATGGTAGCGAGCAAAATGATCAATCAGAGGGTTTTGATTCTAAAATCCAAACAACTTCTTCCTTACAATAAATCAGAAAGTTGTGTAAAAATAATCAAGCTGTCAAACAACAAACAAAATAACAAAACAACATCAAGGCAAAAAAAACCACATTTCCATTGTGATAATAAAGTTGGTGTGAATCACCTCAATTTTATCATTTTGTGCTGAAACAACACAATGTGTTAAACACTCGTGAGCCATCCGTTTGCAGGTGTGTTCAAACTACTTGAAACTTCCTCACAGTCAAAGTGAAGGGTGTTTTAGGGAGTTGGGACTGGACAAACTAGGAGAAGAGACGCAGAGAAAAATGCAGAGAATAAGCAAAAAGACACACCTTCACAACAATTTGTGCATTAACAGTAATACCTGGGTAATGTAGCCGATGATGGTCGTATTGCTGAACGTTGCACTGGAAGTGAGCTTTATCTCTAGGTGTGCCAGTACGGCTAGAACTGTGGTATAAATAAAGATGCAAAAATGTCAATACAAACTTCAGTTCAACGTATGTGTACATTCACAATGAAAAATTATACAAATGCCTGCATGACCAGTAAGCATAAATCACATACGTTGAGATGTTGTGTTAATGGGTCCTGCAGTTGTGGTGGTTGGAGTTGTGATGGTTGGAATCGTGGTGATTGGAGTCATGGTGGTTGGAGTCGTGGTGATTGGAGTCATGGTGGTTGGAGTCGTGGTGTTTGGAGTCGTGGTGGTTGGAGTCGTGGTGGTTGGAGTCGTGGTGTTTGGAGTCGTGGTGATTGGAGTCGTGGTGTTTGGAGTCGTGGTGGTTGGAGTCGTGGTGGTTGGAGTCGTGGTGTTTGGAGTCGTGGTGGTTGGAGTCGTGGTGGTTGGAGTCGTGGTGGTTGGAGTCGTGGTGGTTGGAGTCGTGGTGGTTGGAGTCGTGGTGTTTGGAGTCGTGGTGATTGGAGTCGTGGTGTTTGGAGTCGTGGTGGTTGGAGTCGTGGTGGTTGGAGTCGTGGTGGTTGGAGTCGTGGTGTTTGGAGTCGTGGTGGTTGGAGTAGTGGTGTTTGGAGACGTCACTGGAGTTGTGACAAATGGTGGATCGCTTGTCGAAGCCGGGGTAGTTGTAAGAGGTATGATGGTTGGAGTTGTGGTGGTTGGAGTAGTGGTGTCTGGAGACGTCACTGGAGTTGTGACAAATGGTGGATCGCTTGTCGAAGCCGGGGTAGTTGTAAGAGGTATGATGGTTGGAGTTGCGGTGGTTGGAGTAGTGGTGTCTGGAGACGTCACTGGAATTGTGACAAATGGTGGATCGCTTGTCGAAGCCGGGGTAGTTGTAAGAGGTGTAACAGTTGTGGTAGTTTCAGATATGAGAGTTGCATTTGCACTTGTAACTAAAGTCGAGTTACCTGCAAAAGTGGTAGTTGAGTAATTAATGTCAAGAAACTTCATAGTAAAAGTTCACAATATTCTGTACTGTAAAGCTGATCGTAAATGAATCATAAATTCAGAGACAATCGCTGTTGTTGAATGCTGTAACCATTGTTCAAGTCATATCTTGCCTGATTAGGCTTTTTCCACACATATTCAATCTTTCCTGTAAATCCTTTGTCCTGTTTGTCTCAATCTACCAACCCACACATTCTTACCAGAAACCTTTTGTACTTCCTGGACCATGTAAGCGGAACCTTTTTTTTAACCTTCTTTGTGGTGACTTACCAGAAATTGTTTGCTTTTCCCTTCATTGTACCTCATGTTTACCTTTGTTTATTAATAAGTTTGCCTCTAATTTTTTTTAAAACTGACTTTAGTACATTTAACCCTCGTGCAGCCTTCAAGGATGTCAAAAGGAAAATGGGGCTAAGCTCAAAAACCACACAAAGGTTGGATAAAACAGGCGCAGACGGACGACAAATCACAACACGCTTTATCTAGATGAACAGTTGGATGAACTTGTTCATCAGAAGACCCACACGTGTTCATTGCTTGGAGGTAACACCTATATTCTGTAAGCATTTCTTTTTACAAATGCTTAATTATAAACTTAAAACGTTTCACATGGTTATCTAGCATAAGACACCTTCTAGCATCTAAAAAACAATCTATAATTTGATTCAATTGTAATTTTACAAATTGTAAATTGAATATTAGTTCATATTTACTTTGTCCACAGGATACATGGAATAATCCAAGCAGTAATGTCCCATAAAGGAATATTCTTTCCATGGTGAGCAGTGTCACTCCTCTCTTCTTCGAGTGCAGACCAGTTTGTGTCTGGTTGCACTGTGTGTTCCTCCTTCCTTGTATGACGTGGGAGTGACAGGTGATTACTTTCAGATAACCTGATATGACAGGTATGTTCGCATGGAAAAAAATGTGCGTCTGTAAAATGTGTTGTGTAGTAGTGTTGTGTTTTGTGGTGGTTTAGTGCTTAGCACTGTTGGGTTTGGTTTTCTTTGCTTGTTTTTGTGTCCGCATCAGTTTTGTCCAGGTATCCCAGAAACACTGACTGAGGACGATTGGAGTGTCTGTATTTTAGTAAAAAGACTGGTATTAAGGTATTAAGGCTGCTTTTGCTGGTAGTTTTAAAGTCAAAGTTAAAGTTCCTACAATAGCAGGAAGTGTCTTCTGAGGTTAAATACCTTGGCACGTGTCTTGTAAAAGTCAAAGAATTACTAATCTTCCCATCAGGGGAGTGAAACCGGTTTGTTTTTAAACTCACTGGACATTTTATCAGTTGAGCTATACATTGCAAAGGAATCCAGTAGCTCTATCATGAATTCTACTTTAACTAAGTTAAGTCGTAAGACTTTTGTTATTAAATTTCTTCATTTTATTACATCAGAGCATTATTAAAGTTCAGTGGTGGAAATAGATACATAATGATCAAATCAGTGGACACTAAAGTTCCCAGCTACTGCTTGTTTATACGGACAGCTTCAATGTAACTCACGGCGCATGCGCACTGGGTCAGTGTTGCACGCCACGATTGAAAGTTAAATTAAGTGAATTTTAGCTGCTCCGACTAAAGTTCCTTTGCAAAGTAGGTGAACTTGATATATATAAAACAACTTGGAGTATCTGCGAAGGTAAAACGTTTAAACGTGCAGGAGCGGCTGTGACAAACTACCGTTCGTTTTGCTAACAGTAAGCTAGCTAAGCTACGCAGAGCGTTATCTTCTAACTACGTCTATTAAACCCTGTTTATTGGCTTTATTGGTTTCTCTAAATTCATAAGCACATTTGTGTGCGTATTTGTGTGACGTGAACGTAATCGGTGTAGTGCAAGTCCAGTGTCCTATTCGCTAGAGCTAATCCAGAGCTAGTGGACTTGCAGTGTTCTGACAACAATGTGACTGCGGTCTTGTGAAAGCAGAGGATGGACAGAGACTTGTTGAGGCAGTGTTTGACTTATCACGGAGAGTCGTTATTCAACAAACTGAAATGTGAACAAACGGAAAACCCAGACTTCCAAGCTGTGGTGTCTGACCTGAGCAAGACGACGTATGAAAGGTAGGTCAGAGTTCACCTACACTGAAATCCTGCCAAACCTTTACATTGTATGCTGGTAGTTCTTTCTTATTAATGGATCAGTCATAATATGAACCTGAAAACGAGTATTACAATTTATTTATTTATTTAGATAGACAGATAGATAAATCTTTATTGTCATTGTCACCTGTACAATGACATTTGCTACTTGGCGCAAATGACAAACATGATGACGGTTTGCTGTTTAGTTATTTGTCTATAATCCTCTGAATGGCTGTGTAGCAGGGGTGAAGGGCAGAGCAACCCACTTGTGGAGCAGTTTGTCGCTCGGAAGGCTGACATCCTGTTCTGTCCGTCATGGAGGACTGCCTCTGGTCAAGAAGAAGAGCACGAGGAGGAGGAGGCTTCAGGTCTATATTGTTTCATTCGCTGTGTAATTTCATACCAAACCAATCATTTTTTTCACATCGATAATTGAAAACAGTCACACTTCTTTATGACTTGTTTTATTGACAAGAGGCAAAAGGTGTGTGAACAGCCTGAAATCTAGTCAGTCATGTTTCAAATCACCATAATTGCATCTGCCAAATTACGAGTTGTACATCACAAAGTGACAACAGCGATGAGAATGCAAACAACCCTACTGATATTTTTAAGTGATCACAGAATTTGTGAGGAACAAGCCACCTTACTGTTGACTGACTGGTCAATGTAAGATGAGCATATTCTAAGTAAATTGATAGCAGATATATAAATGTGTAGACTGCGTGTTGGTTTCAGCTTTGTTCCTATGTCCCCAGAGCCCTACGCTGTCATGCCACCGTTGGAGTTATTTATGGAGGTATCCTATGAGGAGAGAAGGTCCATGCTGTACAGGGATTTGGAAAGAGGGGACATTGTGGTTGGGAGGATCAACAATATTAGAGAATATGGCTTCTTTCTCACTCTGCTGTGCATGGCAGGAGGACTGAAGCGAGACATTGAGGATCTGGAATTATCGGTAGGTCAACAAACTAAATCAATAAAATGTGTAAGAACATTAAAGGACAAGATATGACAAGAAAAAAATGCACTGCTTGCGCACAGGCTGATTTACTAAGGAGCCATGCTCCTGGACTGTGTGTGGAATCAGATCAATGATGCCGTCATAGATATGATGCTTAACCGTGATGTTATTTCATACATTCCAAAAACTGCACCAATGACAAGCTGAATGGTTGCATGATTTCAAAACTGGTATTTTGTGACACAGACAAGAGGGAATTGTATTTAGTTTCTCTTTTTACCATCATTATGCGTCTCTCATAGTCTTTGTAAATCAAGTGCAAGGATTAATCTTCTAAAAGTTCCTGTAGATAGGCTGTTTCATTACCTGCCGTCTTCTGCAAACCGTTTATTTCCCTGTAGCATTTTTCAAGTCTTAGATAAGTGCAGTACGTTGAGAAATGCAATAGTATCATTTCCTCTTAAAAACTTGTTGAACAACCTCTACTTTCTGTCCCCTCTTTTCTCCACGTTATTCTACCCGTTCATTGTCTAACAGAAAACAACTCTCATGTAAAATAAAAGAAGCATTTATCCTTTAAAATGTCTAATCTCCTTTCCATCTTCAGGCTTTGTGTCACATCAAAGAAATTCCCTCCGTTGGCAGCCATGATGATCCTCTGTCTTACTATCAGATTGGTGACTTTATCAGAGGTTGGTGTCGTATCTCATCCAAATCCAGACTTGAGCTTTTTCAATATACTCTATTGAAAATATGTTTTTAGCTATTTAAAATTATGTACTATACTGTAAAACATGACTAAATACTCCTGGTTCTCTTGGTTCTACTTTTATAGTTTTTACTAGTAGGGAAATGGTTATGTCTTATATCTGACACTGGTCATATGTAGAAATTGTTCTAACTCTTGATGCCAGTATGTTTTTATTTTTTTCACATCTCATTGAATTGAATCATCTTCTGAGCTCTCCGCTTTCTTGTTTTGCAGCTGGAGTGAAAGAAATTGATCGCTACCAGGAGAAAATCACAGTGTCCCTGCACCAGGCCTCTCTTTCTGCTGGCTTGGAGCACTTCAAGTTGGGGGTTATAACCCGAGAGGAGCTGCCCATATACTACGGGTAACGGCAAAACACAAATAAACAAATCACACTAAAATTCGCATAATTAAACTTGAAAGGAAAAAAATGGATATTACTTTTTCAGTCGCAGTGTTCGTGCAAGCAGTGATTCCAGTGAGACCTATGAATTGATACTGAGTAGTTGCCACGGTTATCACAACCCTTCAGTAGTCGACTACTTGCTGGATAAGGTGGGAGTTAGCGACATCCACCCACCATCAATGATGCGAGGATTACAGAGGTAAACATGCAACTTGCTGACCTGTCGCTATACAGCTAGTAGTTAAAGCTTTCCAAAAATTTGGCCTGCAAGCTTACATTGAACCAATATTTGTTTAAGTGCCACTAGCTGAGTTAAGTTTTTGGTGTCTCTGCCTCATGTAATTAAATCTGAATTGTAAACGCTGGCATCAAGTTAAAGCAGGTTACTTTGTAAGTATATTCAAGCATTTATGTGCTTGCCAGTAAGGTTACGTCATTTCGGTTACATAACCAGACTTATTATCTCAAGACAAAAGCGATTTCCAACCTACACCTTTTTTTTCCCCCCACAGTCATTTATTTCAAGAGGAGGATTTTGCTTCTGCTATTAGAAAGAAGCAGTCTGCGTCTTGGGCCTTAAAGTGGTAATGCCCAACATTTATCTTGGTTTTAAAAATGACTCCCAGAAGGAAATTGTTTACAGGCGACTTGTTTACTGTAACTGTTCTGTTTTGTGTTTCCTCCTTTTTATTTGATTATTGTGACTTTTACATTTATCTTTGTTTACGATCCAGTGTCTTTTTTTTTGTCAGTGTCCGTGCAGGTGTGAACCATTTCAAACATGGTCGCCATGTGGAAGCCATGAATGAATATAACAAAGCCTTGGAGATCGACACTAATAATGTAGAAGCTCTCGTTGCTCGGGGTGCTCTGTGAGTTGACTCTTTTAAAGTCGTACATCCTACTTTTTAAGTTATAATACTTCATACTCTGGAAATATTAGAAGGATAGTTGTTGCATGTGAAAGCGGAAGAAAATGATCCTTCAACAGAGTATGTTTGGAATCTGATAAAGAGCTGATGCATGATGGAAAGGAATGTACTTGTGTATTATATAAGAGCTAAAACGAACTAACCTATATTTACATTACTGCTTGTTCTATAATTTAAAATTGAAAAATATGTATTCCCAGCAACCTACAATTTTTGTACTTGTTTTTTTTTTCTTGACAATAGTTTATTTCCTTCATCGTAGGTATGCTAACAAAGGGAGTTTCCTGAAGGCAATTACAGACTTTGAACTGGCTCTTGAAAACTGTCCAGACCACCGCAATGCCAAGAAGTACCTTTGCCAGACACTGGTGGAGAGAGGAAAGCAGTAAGCAGTCCTGAACTTGACCTCTAGTGGTGACAATGCCAACAATACAAGGAACTCAAATCTTTCAGTGACATGTAATGTGTAAAAAGTATTGAAATAGTAGCAGCTTCTTTACAGGTGTGGATTTCCTGGTTGTTTTGGCAACTAAACAATCTTTTCTACTTTCTTACTCCTGTTTTCATCATATTTGGGAAGACTCTGGCTAAAGTGTATTCATGACATTAGCAGTGATGATTTACTCCTTTCCCCACAGGAGACTAGTGTGACAAAAGTTCATAGCAGGTCAGGTTTAGTGTCAGAGCAGTTGTTCTGAGACATCTTGAATGTTCAAAAACTGCTTTTGATTACAGTGTGTTGTGTGTCACAGCTTCGTGCATGTGCCTCACTAGATTACAGCAGCATAATTTTCCTGTAAGCACCTCCTCCTCCTTCCAGTTAAAAATCTTTCTACCATTACACAACAGTAATTATATTAAGCCAAACAGCAGCATTCAACACTACTGCTGCTACACTGGATTAATGACAAGATTGAGAGAAATGCTGATTTGCATCTAAGAGCATCAACAAGTGCTGTAATTGAAAGCAAAACAGTCAATTTCATGACGTCAGAATTGTTTGTGTGCATCTAGGCTTGAAGGACAGGAGAAACTAGTCACAGCGGAGGGACTTTACAGAAGAGCTCTCTCTCTAGATGACTCGAACCCTGAGGCAGAAGAAGCCCTGCACAAGATCACAGACACTATACAGGTGAGCGGGCCACATTGTACACCCTGGTTTCAGGAGAGTTGGCAGGTGCACTGTGTATTTGTCAACTCCACCTAGAACATCTAAACCACATAAAGCTGAAGTGAACACCTAATTATCCTAATATCTCCTCTCACAAATGGAAGCATATACTGTAGTCAGTTCTTCAGGCTGGTTGTGTTACAAGCTGGAGAAATCACAAAGAGCAAACAAAGCTATAGGAATTTAGAAAGTTGTTGTCTTAGGTAATAGCTTTAGCAAGTAAATCACTAAGGGCCATTTGCTGCACTGGCTGGCAGTTGCACTCTCCAATTATTAACCAGTGTCAGCAAAGAAATATGTTGAACTCGTTCAATTGACCCCTGTGTAATAATGATTACCTCAATAGCAAGAAAAGACATTTTATGTCTGTAGGTGAACTGAGACTAAATGTGATCACTGAACTTTATTCTGTAATTAGTAATGAGAAAATAAAGATGATTATATTGAAAACTTGATGAAATCAAATACTATACAGTTTTATTTTTGCTTTCACAATAATTCTGGGAGCAGCTTCAACCCCAGTCTACGATTAGTTAGATGTCATTTAGCAGTATAGCATAATCATTTCATATTATTTATACGTGAATAGTTCGACTTTCAATATGCATACTGACTGATTTGAGTGTTTTTGTCATTGTACCATTGTCAGCATGTTACACATCTGAAACTGCGTAGATCTAGGACATGATAAGTGGCTAACCTCCAGAAAATCAAGAAGCTTGTCAACATTCCATAATATTCACCGACAGTCAGTGGAATGTCATTCATGCAAGATAATAGAGAACTGCAATAGACACTATAATGGACAATAGAGAGTAGAAGGATGTTGAAGTGCAGTTTAAAACTCAAATGCAGTCCAGAGGTCTTTATGTTACGAAATCCTGTGTTGGTGACATGTTTGTGCGCTACTCATACACTATGGTTTGTAATACTGATGAAGTGTTTTGGTGTGTGTGTGTACTTGCAACCCTGGGACTCTGCCCTCTAATCCTCCAACTGTTGTGACCTGGCTTGCGGGGATGAAAAAAAAATGAAACTACACCATGACATCAACTCCTCCTCTGGACACTGGTGTGTGCCATGTCCCTCGTGGAATAACGGTAACTTTGAAACCTTCTCTGTCTCAACGTGAAACAAATGTTCTTCATATCTCTACTCACACCTCTGTCCGTCCGTCGGCTTTAATCCCCTCTTCTTGGATCACGCCACTCTGATTATGGTAAATTTTCCTATTCCATTCATTTCTCAAACATCCTGTTGTTTGTCATGTTGACGTTTAACGTTCTCCTCATACTTCTCACTGTGACATTAACGACTGAATGTCATCTTTGGGTTCTCTGCATGGAATCCGTCATGCTGTTTAACTGTATGTCTGTGGGGTTTTGGCCTTGCCTTTGCTTTGGCTGGCAACCGTAAAGAAATCGATTCGCTTGCGAGAAGAAGCACTGGCCAAAGAGCAGGTGAAAACAAAGAGCAAGCAGACGACCAGCGCTGACAAATTGCGTAAGATCTTAAAAGAGGAGAAGAGGTGAGTTGGCTCTGACCTTTTGAAGATATGATGGGTAAATACTATATAAAACCTGCAAGCGTCTTATGAATAAAAAAGCATCTGTTAGTTGAGAATCACATGAACAGTCAATTTCTGTTTTCCTTAGGATGAAAAAGAAGCGAAAGAGATCAGCCTCTTCCTCTTCATCAATATCTACTTCCTCCAGAAGCTCTTCTTCCTCATCGTCTTCCTCTTCTCGCAGAAAGTCAAAAAAAAAGAAAAAGAAGAAAAAGAAATCCGAGCGTGGCCGCAAACGGCATCACAGGATCTCTTCTAGGGAGAGCAGGAGGAGTGAGGAGGGTAAGAGTGAGAAACACAGGAAGGAAAAAGATGAGGATTCAGAGGACTGCTATCCCGCACCTCCCAACACCTCAGCCACCTTTCTCAATCAGAAAGGAGGCCTGAGCTTTGGAGAGAGGGACGAGGAGGACGTAGAGCGAAAGGATGCAGAAGAGAAAAAAAATTGTCAGCTGTATTCTTTATCGGCAGCCTCTGAGGATGAAGAATCCGACTCCTCACGTAAAGAAAGAAAGAGAAGGGGCAGTGAAGACAGCAGGACAAAGAGAAGCAAAAACAGTCTGAGTGGAAGTCCAGAAAGAGAGGAGAGGGGAAAGAGTAGGGAACGAAGGAAAGACAATAGCAGAGACAGTGAATCTCACAGAAGAAGCAGTTTAGATGAGAACAGGCAGCGAAGAGTGTCCTGCTCCTCAGTAGAGTCCGAGTATTCACGGAAATCAAGTGTCCGTTCAGAATATTCTGCGAATTCTAGTTTTACTTCAAGGATGAGACGCGATTCCTGGAAGAGGAACTCTTTCGATGGTGGTAGGTATGAAAGCAAAGAAAAGGAAGACATTTGTAAAACCGACGATGTAAAAAAAGAGGATGAAAGTAGAAAGAGAGAGAGCAGGAGGTCAGACAGCGGAGACTATAAAAGATCAGAAAGTGCTGGAAAGCATAAGGAACAACAGAGTGGTTTGACCTCGGGGTCAGAGCCGAAGCCTAACAAACACCTTCCAGCGAACCTGCTGGATATTTTCAATCAAATTGCTCAGTTTGAGAAAGAGAAAGGAGTTGGATCAAAGAAATAACGCCAGCATCTGCCAAATACTGGGGAAGAGCAACCTGGTTGAAAGCATGGACGCTTGTACAATAGAACCTGTACCACACCAGATGTGTTGCTCATTGAATGTCCCGCATTTGATAAATGACCTTAAGTGTTTAATTTTCAAATCTTGAAATGTCTAATGGACGATTTATGACCTGCTAGTATTTGTAGTGTTTGCTGGGTAATAACTGGTCAAAATGTGGAGGAATGAAAACAGGAAAGCAGCATTTAGCTAGTGCTTCATAGAACATGATGAAATGTCACTGTTGAACATTCCACACTTCCTGTGGCTTCATGAAAAGCAGCTTCACAAAATCTTGAGAATGAAACGTGCCATAACCTTCCTGTGTAGAGCCTGGTGGACGTCACCTGCTGATGTGCTGCTGACTTCAACGTCTTCTGTCTGTACATGTTCCTCTCAAGGCGAGGCTTCTTTTTCACAAACGTATTTCTGTCTTACGTTTCTATTTTTGTGCCAATTTTTATTTTGATGCTATGATTGTGAAGCCTTTTCCCAGACGACCTGACTGTTAGCACTGCAGTACTTCCAGTTGTATTCAACAGATTTGCTGAAGTTGAAAAAGTCAATAAACTATTGAACGTGGGATGTTGTTGTTTTCTTAACATTATTAGACCAAAGAATAATCTTCCAATTAAATCAAGTGTTTTCATGTAATATATTCCTAAAAACGATTACTTTAATATTCCGTACATATGCGTATTTCTTTGATTTCTGTTGAAGCTTTTAAGGCTACATTTAGTCAAACAAAAAACAAAGTCTAGGTGACTAAACCTCCACACATCTGTGTAACAGTACATTTGACTAGGTTTTGTGTTTTGGTGCATTCCATTAACGTGTGTAACCTGCTGAACAAAGGTGCAGTGTGTGTTTTTTGTCATATAAAAGCTATGTTTCGTTTGAATGATCTTTTCAAAATAGTTGACAGCAGTTTTGGCCATTTGTGTATATTTATAACTGTACCAATAATTTTCCCCCCCCTCTGGTTTATAATCAGTGGTGTGTCTGACTTAGCATGAGCTTCTCTGAATGGGTTCCACAGGATGTAGGCCCGTTAACCATCTGCATGATGAAGCTGAATGCCAGACAAACTTTACATTTGAATTGTGTCATTTATTTCATTTTGAGCAACTAGTTCCAAATATTGCCACAATTAAAATAAACCTGTGTTACAAATCTGGGCCAGTACCAACTTGTTCTTACAGTTTAAAGTCCATTTAAGGTCTTTGAACAATTCATAGAAAGAAGAAGAAGAAATTTGTTCAAGAGAAAGCGCAACGTGGTCGTAAGGGCTCACAGACATCAGATCTACACCTGTAGTCAACGACGGCGTCGACGTTCAAGGTCAAAAATACACAGCACAGTTAAAACAGCCAAAGTTTTACCTTGTCAGTTGCGAAGAGCTTACATATACTGTACCAGGACACGCTGCATGATGGTGTTAATGCAGCAGTGAAGGAAACCTCCAGTCAAACATGGTGATGGAAATATTTAGCTGTGGGGCTGTTTCAAGTGACTTGCACAGGATCAGCTCCACACCTGCCAGAGAGAAACGCCACTGTATTTTGCAGAGCCATGCTGCCTCTTCTGGCTCAGTAATATGTGTGGAAGGGGATTCATTTTCCAGCAGGATATTGATCCTAAACATGCATGGAAGCTACTGTGTACCAGACCTGTTTGAAGTCTAAGGAAGTTCAAGTTCGTTTGGCCTGTGTGGGTTTAACTTTAAAGTGGCACACCATCCAAAGGTTGGCTCACACAGACGATTAAATCAGCAGGCCTTGCATCTCATCACACGGCAGTTTGGTTTTTGCTTTTCTTGACATATTCATTGTAAAGATTGATATCTGCAGTTGAAAGTATCTGGTTTCATATGACTTAGTTCTTTTGTGCTATGCAGGTCTAGTTAGAACGACAAAACGTCTGTGTTTAGAATGAAATTCCTCACAAGCTGAATAAAATGGATGAGCGTGCACGAAGATCCACTCTGTGGCTCTGAGTGAAAAGCCCTACGCTTAATCTTCCTTAGTAACGCAAGTGGGAGGGAGCAAACTGAGCGTACGGGTCACAAGACGTGGTCGTAATAAGCTGGAGACATTTCATGTCATGAACCTGAGGATGTTAAACTTTAATTCATGTTTAGATGATCAACAGCAACTAATTGAAGTGACATAACTGATCCTTTGACTGGCTCCTTTTGCTGCCTGCGGCAGAGACAATGCGATGACGCAGGTGAAATACCTGAACCTTTTTGAACCCTACAGGGACTTTTCTCCTGTGACAGGTAGCTGCCACTTTCATTAGACTCGTCCTCTACATCCTTCAATCTCAGGCAGACGCAGAAAGCCTGAGGACTGGAACCTGTTTCTTTTGAAGACAGGCCAGCCAGCGCAAGCTCTTGAAACGTTCCCTCGCCTGTAACATAGGTGTTACTCTTCCCATACGACGTTGATCTGGGGATGTTTTTTTAGGCATAACATGTTATAGATATACTGTATGTGTACATATGAAGAATTATTTGAAGGTGAACCAACAATGTGGCGTATTTGGTTCCTTTCACGTCTCTCAACTTGCAGTAACAAATGAAAGCGACCGTGGCCTCACAGCTTATTGCTGCTTAAAGCTACTTGGTGTCACACACTTGATTTAATAACTGGACACACACCAGTGGCAGCGCGACCAGCCGAGCATCTCCCCGTACCAAAGTAGCTTACTTCAGGCTTAGCTGCCACGTCGGGCTTTTCTCCTCCATCATTACTGGTCCCATCATGGGTGATGCAGCCTGCGTGTCCCAGTCTATCTTGTTAGAGCAGATTATCCATTAATATAACCACACGGCAGAGAAGCCTCCTCATCCAATACTGAATAACCAGAGTCTTGATCCTGTCCTTTCTGTCTCAAACGCCTGACGTCTTAATCTTTATTGATGCTGACTGCAGGAGGTGCCGCGGCTGGTTGCGTTCCACGGGTCGGCATTACTCCTACAAGGTGGCAATGGAGGAGTTTTTGGTCTTCGTTGGGATGCCTTAATTAAAGGCTCCTTCTCATTCTCTGGATTGAAGCAAAAACCCAAACCACACACACACAAGCAACTCAGCAAACACAAGCCTGTTCTTATGATGGTTATTAGTGCTCACATGTTTTATATCTGAAAGTTTTTACATAATGTTCTCAAACTTACATTAACTTACTGTGTCTTGAAATCAGCGCAAAGACATCGTGCAGCTCTCCACTGGAGGGCAGTGCAACACTGTCTGTGGACACTGCTGGATTTTAGTGAGCAGGCCATGGTGGTTGTGTCCTCATCTGTACTGAAACTCTGCCTTTGAGTGGGAAAGTGCATAAATGTACTATGTTCATGTTCAGATCCATCTGTAGGTGAGTCGGGCCATCAGTACGGGTTAGATGTTAGGCCTATTAGATGTTGATGTAAATATAAAAAATTTTATTTAACGCTGAAATCTTGATTGATTAATTAATTGTAATACAATTCAAACCATTTGTAAATAACAACATTATTTAGACAAGATGAGATCAGAGGAAAGAAACGTTCACCATCATAAAAGACAAATGAGAGGCTATGCATTAAAAGGAGTCAAACTCAAACCATGGTCGTGTTCACACTCACTGTGAAGGAACCACATGTTTATTTACAGGAAAATTAAATCGTTAGTTAATTTGAAAATAATGAATGTATCAGCTTATAATATGATTTTCATCCTGGGTATTTTTAGTGTCTTCCTCCTTTTTGGCCTTTGAAGGAGGCCGTGGTTGCTTCCTGTTTACACGTCGTCCTCTCGTCCTACACATACTGACTTGTTTTGTTGCGCACACCAACACGTCTTCCGGCCTACAGAGACACCTTATCGCTGTCCTTTTCTGCAGGCCTGAAGGACTTTGCTGCTCAGCGAGGTTAAGTCCTACCCCTCCACTGTTGCATTAAGCTGAGAGTGAAAAAGTGGCAGAGAGCGAGAAAAGAAAGGACGACAGAAGAAGGGAGACGTGTGGCTGCTGGCGGGAGTAGAGTAAGAAGACCTTTAGTCCTTGAAGGTGTGGGTCTCTCCATTAGATCGAGGGGTCAGCGGCAGCAGCTGTCCTGCTTGACCGACTCTGATGAAGCAGCAGATTCTCGCCCTCATGAATCATGCCACTCCATTCTCCTTCTCCTCCTCCTCCTGCTCTTCTGCTCCCACCTGGACTCCTTTTCACAAAGAGAGGGAATTCCTCCTCTTAGGCCTCTTTCTTCAGCGCTGAGGCAATCAGACTGTTGAACACGCAGAGGGAGATGAGACATTTTAAATGAGTGTTACAAGAGGGGGAGGGAGAAGGGGAAATGACATTTTTCATTTTCTACAATAAAAGGTACTACATTGAATTCTCAGAGCATGACAATACGAAGGAGTAAGTAATGGAAAAGGAGCAGACGTGGTGTCTGTGTGTTAGTGGATAATGAGGAATTTAAAGATGTACGGTCCTCTGCCTCCATTCAATCAGACTCTCACCCTGTTGCTGTCACCGGGCCTCGTCTCAGCTCTGTCACAATTCTTCTAAGAGACTTGAACTTCTTCAAATGATTTCTGTAGTCACCCAGACCTGGTCGTAAGGGGCACGAGCACATCCAGCACAGTGCGGCGCCGAGTCGTCCTGAGTTCCGCAGCATCGTAACCAGAGCAAATTACGTTTTCTATTCATTATGTGTGGATGATGAGTTGCTCGCACATTGTGCTTAGGGAACAGAGCCTCCATGATATTTAGGGTTTATCAGTTTGAAATGCACATAGAGCTACAACTATGATTAATGTCCATTAAAATTTATAATTGATAATTTGAACATGAATTAATTTATTGATTCATCATTGTTTTATGTGGTAAAATAAAAGTTGGAATAAAAGTAGGATCAATCCTAACTGTTAACTAATCAATGCTAAGTGTTGTTTGGCACAAATTGATATGATGTTGATATGTCCTATAATATAATAACATCCTAAAATATAGAACTGCAGATTAGAGAAATTGGAAGATATTTAATATTTTGGAAGTATAATCAGTCAGATCATGCAGTTATTAATTGACAATTGATATAATTAACTGTATTAATGAACAGTTCCTTCTAGTGTTTCTAGCTCTAGTTGTGTGGTTACACACTGCTCCACACATTCTATTGTATGTGTACGTACTATACTTTATTCAGGCTTAAACTACATGCTACTGGCATCAAATGCTGAACTGTCAACCCAATAACATGTCTTATGCTCTGTAATAACAAGAATCGTAGTATTTGCAAACTCGAGTATATCATTTAGAAACTCTGCACAGTGACATCATCACAAAGCGCCATAGTAATTTCAACTGCAGAAAAGCTGTCAAGTGAAGTGAGAGCAGAAATATGCTTTAGTGTTACAACTACAAATGCTGTTTTGACATAATTGCTGCCCTGAGAGTGCGTGAAGTGGAGAGTGAACCTCATTTATTAGCGTCTTAACATCCCCCAGGGGCCGTTTTCCTCCCAGCAAGCCGTCATTAGAAGGCACCCACACAGCGGGAAGCCCCAAGACAACATGCAAACCCGTCCTCACATCATTGTTCTGCGTTGCCCCTTGGTTACAGCCCAATGTTGCCTTTGCTTCTTCCACAGTGTTCGACGTGTCTTACTCTGTGCGCAATGCAGCGACAGCTCTCTGATCCAAAATGCGCAAAGCTAGACCTTGTTTTTTTCCCATACAGTTTGGACAACTTTACTGTCAGCGGGCGAACCCTCTCTGCTGTCTTTCCCAGCAGCTGGGGCAGTTTTAATTTCGCGTGGTGACCTGAGGTCACCTCTGAGTGTTCAGCTCAGTTCCAGTTTAGATATTTTACTCACTTGTTTTATTTACTTATTTTTATGCATCCGTCAAAGAATCAGAGCGACGGCGAGGCAGGAGTTCAGCTTGGAGTGAGGCGGCATCAGAACATCCTTCAGCTCGTGTGCATGAAAAGAATGAATGTTCTCGAAGTGTTCAAGGCCAAAGTGAGAGGAATCTGTTGATTTGCTAATGGAGCAGAGGCGGCAGAGAATGTGCAGTAGCAAACATACAAGAGCGCACCAAAACACTCCTGCTCTGGCCTCTCTCCTCTCTTCTCAACTCTCATTTCCCGTCCTTTCTGTCCATCCATATTTAAATATTCCAGTCACCACTTGCGGCTGATATTTTCCAAGCCTTCAGCTTTCGATTGTTACATCCTCAGCCACTCTGAAGATGCAGGGACAAGCACATTGTACACCCAAAGGAAATTTCCCTCCAACAACAAAATTACACTTGGATACAAAACAAGCACGCGTGGAACACACACATGAATATTAGCATACGCATGCACACAGACACACACTGGCACAGATAGACGTTCTTACAAAGCTTGCAAATTCCATTACACTATAAAACTCCCCTCCGAAAAAATAGGGATTTGGGTTAATTTAGTAAACACAGGGTCAGAGCTGCCACACGAGCTGAGAGGTGTGTTTGCATATGTGCATGTGCACGTGTGTGTGTGGGGGGGGGAAGAAGTGCTGACTGTGTGAAGCTGAGAGTCGTGGCAGCAGCAGGAGCAGCAGCAGCAGCAGCAGCCGTCTAAACCCAGCCACTCTCTCCAGAGATAGCGCTTCTTTCTCATTTGCTCTGGCCCTATTTTAATAATAGCTGTGCATAAGTAATTTCTAAAAGGCCAGGCAGGCACATGGGCACGGGTGGGGGGAAATTAAACTCATTTTATCTGTGAGCAGGTGGATTCCTATTTATCATTAACATGCATAGAATTTGCACAATGTTATTTCTTGCTGCTGCTACTGATGGAACGTCATCCAAATAATGTCGGAGGAGGGTCTGGCTTCTTTTTTTTTTTTGCTTATGCTGGGGTGAAATTCATAGATAAAAGTACTAGGGCTTTTTTTTTCTCTCGCAATTTTCTGCAAACGGAAACTAATTCTGGGAAGCTTCTTATTACAGTGCAGGCTCATTTGGTTTGCATTAAAAGGGGGACAGGAGCGACATTAGGATTTCTGCCAGATTTCCAGGAGATGCTCCACCATTCGCACTTATATCATTAGTAACGCCCCCCCTACACACACACACACACCACCCTATACTGACAGAAACCCTTTTCCTCTTTTAACTGGCATTAAACAATTTCTACTCATTATTGGCCCAATAATAAAACTGTAATATATTTGACTTCCTGATTTAGATCCTATCAAAAGATTGGAATGTAAATGTGTAATTTTGAAAGCATGATATGCAGGTTAATAATTGTTGGATATTCTCTGCGTTATTTTTTGCATAATTCAACAGCAGGATTATTTGTCTTTTTTTAAATTGTGCTTTGTAGTTCAGTCACATTGTTCATCTTTTATTGTTCCAGTGCATTTGGAGCTGCTCAGTTCCGACCTTAAACCCCCCAGTATACGAATAGTGTGTGTGCTGTATGTACACATTTTGAGATTTGGTCAAATATGTGTTGCTCTGATCTTATGTATGAGGACTGTACGTGATTATTAATTAGCTAAAGTGCTGTATTTATTTCTTGATTAATGGTTTATTTGTTTGAAAAGTGTCAAATACACTGTAGTTGATGTCTTCAAGCTGAGACAAGAAGCATTTTAACGTTAGAATTCCTATAAAAGTGACTAACATTGAATTAGTGACTAATTAATAGAACTTTTATTTTTTAGTTGAGTGTTTTTTCTTTTTTAGAGTGTAGGATCAAGCCGCATCTCACTGAGCCGCGCATCCTGTTCCCCCCTTGTCACCCCATCTATCCGCATCCGTGTTGTTGTCGTGTAGTGGAACGACATCACACGCCACAGTTTGCAGAGGGGGATCATGGGAGATACGGCTGCAGGCGGGATTAGACTCGCTGTGACCAGTCATTCACACCAGTGTTTACGGCGATGAGGAGCGAGATGATGATGTGTGTCTCTGTCTCCTTTTCTCTCCCCTGACAAATAACAGCATGGCAGCTCATGGCAGCTCCTCAGCT
This sequence comes from Macropodus opercularis, assembly GCA_030770545.1. Lineage (NCBI taxonomy): Eukaryota > Metazoa > Chordata > Actinopteri > Anabantiformes > Osphronemidae > Macropodus > Macropodus opercularis. Next base: position 9,853,192 of record CM061092.1, read on the forward strand.
CCTGACAACCAGCCAAGCAGCCAAGCAGGCAGGCAGTCAGCCATTGTTTTGTAATGTGTTTCACTCTGCCAGCGCTGATCCCTGCTAAGGTACTTACCACACCATTGTTGTCTAAGTATGCTATTTTCTGGCTGGGCACCTCCACTATAGAATAGGCTGCTTTTTTCCTTCTTTCTTACATTTTTTTTTCTAAAGCGAGGTTTGTTACAGTCACCGTCATGCTAATCCCGCTGTGTGATATGTATATGTGTCAACACAGAGAAAGAGGGAGAGAGCGGAGTCTTAACCCAACAGAGGAATGGTCTGAATGGCAGATAGACACTGTTTATTCCTTACTGTCCTCCATGACACCAAATGACTGTTTATCAAACTAAGTCGAGCCGTTTAATAAGGATACTCTGGGAGCGTATCGCTTAATGCGCCTTGACTGTGTTTGGGCCTGATGGTGTTTTGTAAAGGAGCATTCACCCAGTAGTCAGATTGACAGAGAAGGTCAGGACAGTCACAGTAATGATCATGAGGTAAATTTAATATAAACTGCACATTTAAATTGGGCTGTTTAGTGGCACTGTTTGATTGTTAACGTAAAGTCTGACATTTTCCTTGTGTTGCATGTGAAGATTGATACCTGCTCGTGTTTGTTTCTGGCTTTGTGTGTATCAATATTGTCTGCGAGGTCTAATTTAGTTCTGAAAAAGAAGCTTTGATTCACGCTGCGTATGTCTGATCCGACAACAACACAACAAATTCTAAATCATCCTAAACGTCATAACAGTGCCTCCATGAAAAAGGTCACTGGAGACCAACCTCCGATTTTATGCAAATAACCAATTTAACTTAACCTGCCCTTTAAATTAACCACATAACAAACATTTATGTTGAATACAAGAAAAACATGCACTTACGCGGTATTATAAACTAAAACATTTTAAGTATAGAAGTGAGATAATATTGTGGACATGCCCTCAGTGTTGTCAACAGCTGTTTGATGCAGCTGCAGCTACATTTGAACACTGCTGCCTTTTGTGTGATGTGTCACTGCACTGGCTCTGCTTTAATTAATCATCTCTCCAAGACCTTTTATTTTCCCATTTCTGGTCAAGTGTGCATTTTTCACTTGCCCATTTTGATGGTGGTACAGGAAAATCTGTGGGAGCATTAATAAGCCTAATATAGAAACATATTTGAACCCTGGTCCTCCACTAAGTAGATTATAAACATTTATTATAGCCTGTTATCATAATATCCTGCACAGCATATTGCAAAACTTCTGTGGGCCAGTTTTTCTCCTGGTGCAGTGGAAGATCATAGTTAATTCAGCAGCGTTATGGTAATGTAGAGGTCCCTATCGGTCCCGGCATCACACATACTAACAAGCTTAGGATAAGCCCGGCCTGGAATGGTATGAGGTTTGAATTTCTGGAACCAGTGCGGTCTCTGCAGCCAAATCTCACTTCAGCAGAAACCAGTGGGGTGATTCCTCTACTTACAAAAATTAGTGCTAGTGCATATATTTTTTTTTGCAAGGAAAGGAGGTTTGGTACCTTGCGAGGAAAAAAATGCACTGTATGTAAAAAAATGTTTTAAGGATGGCAAAAATCGTCTTGAGAGGGCTAATCAGCTGGCCGCTCTGAAAAGCCTGTAATGTGCATTAAGAGATTTATGCGCAGCGCAGAGGTAAAGCCTCGCAACATTGTTGACTCATTTAAAGATGCCAACATCTCAACTTTGTGCACTGTTAACAAACGCACACATGTTAAGTTGGTGTACTCGGCACTTCTCCTGTCTCTGTAAATCGCGGTGTATCTGCCATAAGCATGTTATGCCCCAGGGCTCATCAGCACCATGTGATCCCAGCCAGGGCTGCCACTGTGAGACAACATGCGAAATCCTGTTTGTGAGACTTGGCTGCTCTCAGCTCTCAGACTAATCTAACCACCCTCAACCTCCACCGCAGGAGAGGAGCGTATATCAGAGAAGAGGAGAGAAAGAAAAACGATTCAAAACGTTTCCCATCAGTTTAAGAAAACAGGGTCGTTTGCAAATGAAAAGTGCCAAGATTGTTTGGGTCTTAGCAAGCATTCGATGAGCAAACAACAACATGCTGCCACTGGCCCAGTTTCAGTATTGAGGTGCAGTGAAGTCTGAAATAAAGCTGCTTCACAATGCAAAGTTGAACAGAAACTTTTAATGGAGCTGCAAAAAATAAAATGTGTCTTGCAGACTTTACACAAGTACATGACGCAAACAGCGAATTTACTATGAAGGAAAATTGCTGCAAACCAAGTGGCCACACATTCAGAACCAATAGCACAAGGACAGAAAGGATACGTCCAACTCACACATCAGACTGTTGAAGTGTCAGAATCTGCCCTCGACAAATCCGTCCATCTTTTCTCTATTCTTACTGCAGCAAAACTGTTGTCCAGACAATGTGAATCGTGTTGAACTAGTTCCTATTCAGCGTGTAGCCTGGGTAAAGTAAGACACGGGTGGGTTGACGTGGACTGTGGTCGTGTACGTATGTAGAAATTGTGTAGCTGTGAGATATTTAAAAGTTGATTTTTGCATATACTTTCTAAAGCATTTTAGCAAATCAGAACAACACATCACTGTGTTTGTCACAGCTGTGAATTTTGGGCTTATATGCTCGATGTGAACAAACCCAGTCAACGATTAAAAGATTATTGTCCAAACAAGGAATCTGTGTTAATTTCCTGCTTATGTAGATTTAAAATAAACATGAAATGGTGGAATACTGGTAAAAGTGCTTTCATGCTATGTTTTGCATCTGTAAAAGCCTAGATCTTATTCCCATAAACTGGACAACAGTGATGCTAACTGGACGTTTTATTGCCGTGAATGCTGTGTTTTCCATTAGTCCTGGTAATGACACCCAACATATGCTTGAATTTGATTAAATTCCTGCAAAGACATTTAACTGTAACTTGGCGTGAAGAAGTACAGCAGATACAAAGTTTGCCTCGCTTCCTCCCTGCTTCAGCAGCTGTCTCCCTCTTTGTCCCTCGCTCTCTCCCTGGTTTTGTCCGTCCGTCTGTCGTTTTCTTTCTCTAAATGATAATTCAGAACATCACAGATTTGGCACTTGTAGCAGGTCTCGCAGAAAAATTAATTAATGCAAACTCCAAGTGCTATCAAAATTATACATTTGGAGCGCACGCAGATACAGAGAAAGAGAGAGAGAGAGGGATGTGAGGACGTTCTGGTCTCATTAAGAGAGCAGGCAGAGTGGAATTAGTCTGAATATAATGACAGGCCACACTATCTCATGTAAAAACAGCCCTGTTTTCCTCTCTCATTCATTGGCACTAGTAATTAGTTTTGGCCCTAAAACTGTCACCCTTTACTCTAGAAAAGGCAGATGTGATTTGAGGTGCAATTTAATCTTGCTTTAATGAAGAACTAATGGACGCATTGCAAATTACTTCCCCCCCCCCAACCCCCTGTGTGATTGAACAGGGGCTTGGGAAAAAAATCTATTTCCTGCTTTTGAAAAGATCAAGAGTATCTTTGATAATGGTGAGAGCGTCACCGGCAGCTTCATTGCATCAAGCCAACAAGCTCTTTTACCCGAATCACAATTCAGTGGAGAGGAGGCCACAATTAGTGACAAAGCAGAGAGAGCGCTGCGGGGCCTGGGCAAGCAGAAAGCCTCTCGGTGCTCTGGGCTCCTTGTTAGAAACGGGCCCTGGAGGTGTCACACAGGAACAATGAGGCCTGATAAATTACCCCCCGAAAAAAATAAAAAGATGTACTACTAATTTTCAATTACACCTATAATGCATTCCCGATTGGAGAGGAAAAATTGGACATGTGTGAAGGAGAACAAACAGTCATAGGCTCAATACACCTCTTTCTGTTTGTGACACTGGAGCTTTCCAAGAGCCTATGATACCCAGAGTGTATTAGCAATAAATTACATGGTGTTTAATATAGCAGCTCGCTGGTGATTTTGTTCCACAGAGATACAGAAGAGAAAGAAGGGGAATGAATATTGGTGCCAAATAATGTCTCGTCATTACTTTTGATTTTTGTCAGAGGATAATGACGGCAGAAAAAGACAAAATTGCATTCTTATCTAATTTAGCCTAATTTCAGAAATGACGTTGTTTGGAGAAAGAACATTTGTGCAGGCCTTCTATTCAGAAGTGAGAGGAGAGGAGGAGAGTCTGAAGTGTATTTGTGTGTGTGTGTGTGTGTGTGTACGGCCTGTCTGCAGTAGCTCTCTAAACCACTTAAGGGACACTGTGTTTCAAACTGGCATCGCTAACGGATGATGTTGTAGAGAATATATCAAGGCCAAATAATAGTCCTTGAAACGGGTGAAAGGGGATGCGAGAGCCGAGGAGGGTCAGACACGTGGAACATGTGTATCCGTCTTCCTGCGCGAGTGAGTGTCTGTGTGCGTGTGTTTGACTACAGCAGGAGCGAAGCAAAAAGCCTAATGGGAGTGGGCTTAACTCGTGCACACAGCCTCGCTACATATCTGATTACTGGGACCAGTAATTTTCTTTCCTTAAATAAGGAAGGAATTGGATAGGATGAATGAAATTTGGCTGTCATATTGCAGTGATGGTGCAGCAGGGAGATTATGTGTTTCACATAATCGTTCATCATTTCCCAACCAGTGCTCGGGCTTAGCATAATGGAATTGGTAAACTGGTTTAAATCAGAACATAAGGACAGACTATCAGGCCCGACTGTGAGGGTCTTTGGTAATGTCTTCACACCAAGCAGAATATTTCGCAGCACACGCGCGCACACACACGCGCGCGCGCACACACACAGCACATTATGCACAGGAACATGCTGTCTTCATCTCTGCCACATCACAGTGTCACAACGCATCAAAAGATATCCCAAAATATCCTCAAAGAACCATATTTGTATGTTTTGCTGTGTAATAATGTGAAGCAGCTGCCTTGACCTGTTTTTAAAGCTTCTTACGTGGTTTTATTTAACGCTTTACTGCGTACTTTTATTTCCTTTACCGTTAACTGCGTACCGTGTACCGTTAACAACCTTGATCTTTAGCTCCTGCAATTAATAATTTCCTTCAAACATAAAAGCTGTAGTCTCAAAACGATTTCAGTGTGTGGCATAAAACTGACATAATATTATTATACTGCATTATGAACCAAATGGCTACTTTTAGTCGGTTTGAACATTTTCTGTAATTTTTTTAAATCTTTTCTTGTAGAATACTATATTAACTTATATAAACTTATTTTATTGACCTCTTGCAATAGGTGCTTTTGCCGGGTCACTTTATTTCACCTCCTTTTGTTTTCTGACCCGTACTGTAGCAGTGTAAAAAAGCTTAAACAATACAATGGCTATTGCTGTTATTTTGTTCATACACACAAAGTAAGTCTTTCAGTTTGAGGTGAATTTATACCGAATTATTGTCTTTATTCTACAACAGAACTACTACTATGTACTATGTAAGCATTCCTAACGGCCCTGTCAATATTTTAACATTAAATACTAAAGTCACACATAATTAAATTGGATTTAATTTAAAGGTCAGTCGCTGACCCCTCTATTATTCATCATCATAATGTGATTATATTAGAGTCTGTCATAGCACCAGAAATACTTAATTATGATAGATTGATTGTTATCCTACAGTAATATGTTTCTGTATGAATCTTTATTTTACAATTAATCAGAGAACAGAAGCTTTTTTGTAAGTTTACGTTTGGCATCTTCTTCAGGTAAATTAATGTCAACAGTGATTGTTTCTGTTCTGTGACTGTGTGGAGGTCAAACCAGTTCTGATGAACTTAAATGAAAGCAGGCTGCTTTAAAGCTATCTCAGCCCAGTGTGACCTAAACCAGTTCCAAAGCCCGATACAAAATAGTTCAAATGATTTCCTGGAATAAAGTGCAAATAATAAAGCTCAATTTTTAATCTAAACCTCAGACAGATTTGTGTCAGGGTTTCAAATGTGCCCTGTTGAGGTTGTTTGTACACAGAGCTGTGTAGTGTATTTCCAGTAAAGTCTCACGGTGGTGCCATATCGAAACAGATCTTCTGTACAGCAGCAACAGTCCCCAGGAGATTAACTGTTGGCCACTAGGTGTCACAGTGGTTGTTTCTAAACGAGCCAGCGGCTGCTCTCTGTTTGTCTGAATACTGCTCTCATTCAGGAGCCCAGTGTGGTTTTAAATAGATAGACAGCAGCCCAAGGGAAACAGTATACTGTTCACGGAGAAGTAAATGTGTTCTGTGACAAACATATTTCAAATAATGTATGAGCATTATTACTTGTTAAATTAAAAAGTTGAATTATGTTGAAACCACAAGCTTCACCTGCCTCAAAATGTCAGGACTTTTGATCTAAAAAAAAATGCAGTAGTACACAGCAAGGTACCAGCTGAAATGTTTGTCTCTTACATTCCTGAAATACAAACAAACCAAGAGAGTAAAGCCTTTTATTATGCACATGAACCTGTTTACCTTCAGTAAGAAAATTCAACAAACTACACAACATCAAATATGACATCAACAGATGAATCATCACACTGCATGGGGATGGATTTCTCTTGTTATTTTTAATGTTGATAGTTCATATACATGTTTCTTATAATATTTTGTACTTACTTATTAGGGAGTATTTACAAAAATGTCATGAATCAGAATAGTCTCCTACTACACTACAACAAATATCTAATATTATTATCACGATTGCCCAGATAGGTTTAGATTTGATAAATAAGATGTATATCTAACATATGCTTCCACTGGTTAGTTGTTTAGTCACTGAATTGTTCATTGATCACCTGATGACACCAAACTCTCATCCAGGAAGAAATGGTCTCACTGTACACAACACAGCAGTCACTGTGACTTTGTTAGTGTTGGTACACACACAGGATCATTACAAAGGGTCTTTACAAAGATGAAGCTACAGTATGTGTTTATGTGTTTTTTATTCCTGTATCACAGTACTTGTGCTTTAACATCTGAACAGAAGCAATAATAATGTTGTAAACGATCTACCTGTGGAGTTCTTGTAGCACCTTTTAACCACCTCGACGCTTTGATCTGGGTTTGGGTTTTCAGATCACATGGCACCGAACAGCTGCCACCTCAGGGTTTGCCACCTCCCTCCTGGTTAAGGAGCACCTGTCGTCCCAGCATCCTTTGCGTGTCCAATATGGAAGAACTGGCGGTGGAGGTCCGTGGCTCCAACGGGGCTTATTACAAGGTAAATACCGTGTTATCGGCACAGACTCAGGCACAGTAACCTCTTAACGGCGTAGTGTGTTCGTCTCACAGCCCACGGAAACGTTTGGGGTTTCGTTCAACCCTCTTCCTGCTTGACGTTAGCTTGTACTAGCTGCGCTAGCTAAAACTAGCTCGCTCGGCAAGCATCGGTCGCCAGTCTTCTCCGAATGACGCTTTTTACAGGGTTATTTATACTCAGCGTGGTATTAAGACAAAGTTGTTTCCAGTAAGCAGTATCTGTGTTTATTCAGTGGTGTCAATTGTGCTTGATGCGTGTTTGCGGTCTGGCCGAGCTAACTGAAATTCGGCTAGCGCTAACTTGCTAGTTGCTTAACTGTTGACGTCGAAAGAAGAAGCTAAAGTAAGTTGTGCTTCGACTTTGTAACTGGAACCCGCTGCTACTTAGGCTGTTTATCTGCGATAACTCGCTCAGAACATGAAGTTTATTCCAGCCTTCGTAGTTTAGGTGGAGTGGAAGCCCTCATGCTCTGCGCGGCTGTCTGTCGCTGTCTATTATTTGATCTCTCATCATGCCCAAGATATTTTTCGTGTGCCTGAGCCAGCTGTTCCTTGTCAATCCTGACCAGCTGGCATGTCAGAGGAGGTCTACTGATACCACGGACCTAGAAGCTATTTCGAGACCTGCTGCCTGAACTAATAGTCTCGCCCATGTTTTGCTCAACTCTGCCGTTGTGTCTTTTATCTCCTCTGCTGTTGTGATTCCCTGTTGACTTTTTCACGCTTTCAGTTTCAGATTTGACTTCTCTCCTTTTGCTTCCAGTGTCAGTTCAGTGCTTTTAAGTCCCTTTGTACACTGCACTCTGTTAGGGCCAATCCACATAATAACCCGAGATATATATATATATATATAAGATATAAGATATTTTTCTCTTCTATTTCACTCTACAAATGTGTCAGTAGCATCAACTATCAGGTTCTTTGTGAGGGCTTAGGTCTTTATGTAATCGTTCATGTAAGGACGTTGACAGTTGTCATGTTTGTCGTGTCCAGTGCAACTGTGAGGTTCACACATGCAAGGCTGTGCTTTATGATAATGATACAAACTTGTGGAATCACTTAGTTTGTTTGAATCCCTTTAACACAAAACAAAAGGAGGAGATTGTGGTAGATATTAGATGAGTAGCGCATTTCCTTAATGTACAAGGTTTATTTAAGTGTATATTTTGCACATTTTCTTTACGACAAGTCAAGTAAACAAGCTGATGGTGGCAGGGGCATATTGCTGATCCACAGATACTAGTGTAGTATGTTAAAAGGAAAGATGAACCATTAATATAAAACATGTCATTCATAGTCTGTTTTTTCACTTTGTTTTATGTATGACTTTGTGTTTGTTGGAAAAGTCTTTACACTTTATGCCTCAACTTCTTCTCAGAAAGATTTATTTGTTATTTTTTGTGCTGGGGTGTCATTTGTCCAGCCAAAACCCACTTTGGTTTGGCATGTGGTTAATCAGAAAACAATCATTATTCCAGAATCTTGATGCAACATTTGTATTGTGTTTTTCTCTCGACAATAGCTAAAATATAAAACTTCCATAGCTTTATTATTACAGTTACATATAAGGATTTTTGCTACTTTACCTAGGAGGACTTTGTAACATGCTTAGGCAGTAAGGTGCTCTTGAACTACAAATACAAGTAATGTCAGTTTTGGCAGGTTACACATGGCTTATATAAACTCTGCAAACCCACAGTACCCATTAAAATTCCTCTTTCCTTAAGTGGTGTCTATAAAGACAAAGATGAATTCACTAGGTATGGGGGATGTCATCACTGTGGCTTATTCCAGGTCTTTTAAAACTTTGTTTCCACCAATAAATATTTCCTTCCTCTTGTCAGCAGAGCTTACTGGACTGGACAAATTCTCTCAGAATTTGAAATGATAACGTATAATGGCTTATAAGCTAAGGGAACTTTTCTGTTCATTACAGTCACTGTACATAGCTGATGATTATCTGGTGTTCATTGCCATGAACTTACCTCTGTCTGTTCTGCAGGGCTTTGTCAGAGATATCCATGATGACTCTCTCACCATTGCCTTTGAGAACAAGTGAGTTTTTCCACCTGCCTCCAGAAAACAATTCAAGTCAAACTCTTAGTTAGTAAAATTTTGGCCAGGTAACAGGCCCTTGTCTTTTTCGCAGTTGGCAGCCAGAACGCCAGGTGCCCTTCTGTGACGTCAGGCTGCCACCACCTGCTGATGCCAAGAAGGAGATCGGAGAGGGCGAGGACGTGGAGGTGAGGAGAATATGGCTATAGCTATTTTTTAAAATCCTCTTTCTTTTTACCTTTGTTTGTGTTTTAATCTGTTTCTTAATCACCTGTCAGATCTTCTCCAGAGCCAATGACCAGGAGCCTTGTGGTTGGTGGTTGGCTAAAGTCCGCATGATGAAGGGAGATGTGAGTACTTTTCCAAATAATGCACTCGGTTTACATCAAGTTTTTTTTTAATCATTTCATCACAATTACACATTTTGTATTGTATAATAATGCATTTTATAGAAGTATGCGTGTTTTTATTTCATACATTGAGTCTGTCTGTCTTTTCAGTTCTATGTGATTGAGTATGCAGCCTGTGATGCCACCTACAATGAGATTGTGACATTTGAGCGCTTGCGTCCAGTTAACACCAACAAGGCTATCACCAAGAACTCTTTCCACAAGTGCACTGTCCCCGTTCCTCAGGATCTACAAGAAGCGTATGTACTGCAAGTCTTTGCCATTAAACACATTACTCTTGTGATTTATCCATTACTAAATTATTCTGTGACACAGGTGCCAGAATGACAATGCCCATAAAGAATTCAAGAAAGCCGTGGGGGCCTGTCGTGTCTCATACTGCCCTGAGACCAGCGAACTAGTGATTGTGGTAACTAGCTTACTGTAGTTCTTTTATGGCTTTTGGGCATGTTAGTTTTTATTGTAGATGCAGTTATTATCAACAGTAGACCAGCCCAGTATAAGATAATAATGCATTTATTTCCTCTGGGTGTTTTCAGTCCACCAATGAGACAACGGTAAAACGTGTGTCTTTGCTGAGTGACATGCACCTGCGCAGCCTCAGGACCAAGTTGTTGCTAATGTCTCGCAACCAGGAGGCCACAAAACATCTTGAGGTCAGTTGGTAACACCATGTGTTGTTAACTGTGATCCCTTGGAGGGAGGGAGCGTTAAACCAGTTTTATAAGAAGTATGCAAATAGGTTGCAGTACACTAACTATAAAATGTAGTAACATAATTCATGTCATTGTAACAGAATATTCTAAGTCATTATTTATTTGTACTTTATAGTCCTTGAAAGATAAATTAATTAACATATGTCTATGCCTACAATGGTGTGTATCAGTTTAGACATACGTTGGGTACCCACCAGTATAGACACAAGACATATATTTTGTTTTAACATGCGGTATCAGATGGAGAATAAGGTACAAATCCAACTCTGTCCTTGCTGTGCTGTGTTTAGAGCTCCAGGCAGCTGGTGTCATCCTTCCAGGATGAGTTCATAGTGAGGCCAGATCTGATGGGTCTGGCCATAGGCAGCCATGGCAGCAACATCCAGCAAGCTCGGAAAGTCCCAGGTGTCACTGCCATTGAGTTGGATGAGGAGACTGGCACTTTCAGGATTTATGGAGAGGTACTTTAGTAAGAGTGTTGTGTCTGACATACTGAGGTGTATGGGAATTCTTTTTGTAATCATTTCTGACCAAAGTTTTGTTATGATGAAATGTCATTGAAAGCTAGTTTTATTTGCATTGTGCTGACTATTGCTGTGTTTTTGGGAAGTGACTCTGTGTTGTCTTTCAGACAGAAGAAGCTGTGAAGAAGGCCAGGAACTACCTAGAGTTTCTGGAAGACTCTGTTCAAGTGCCAAGGAACCTCGTTGGTATGTGGACGAGGCTTGGAAAGCAACAAAACGGCTTCTGTTTATTATTAGCATCTGTATTATTATAGAATTATTTTGTCTGGGTAACATGAGAAGAAAATATTGTTAAAAAAAAACCAAAAAACTAAAAGAATTTCACGAGACAATTGATTCCAGAATAATTTGCTCGGTTGTGAAATGCTTTCGGTTTTACTTCATGTCATATGCGCTACAACTTGCAGCTACAGTGTATCTTTCCTCTGCTTTGTAGGTAAAGTCATTGGTAAGAACGGTAAGGTCATCCAGGAGATTGTGGACAAGTCTGGTGTGGTGAGGGTCAGGATTGAAGGAGACAACGATACCAAGCAGCCTCGACAGGAAGTAAGCCTGCTACTGCTGCTTGATCAGTATTGATGATTGTGGCCATTTTTGTACCTCTATGAACTATGTTCAGTTTCCTCCTCAGGTGCATACTAACATGTGTGCTGTGTTTTTTTTGGTTTTGTTGACACAGGGAATGGTCCCCTTCACTTTTGTTGGTACTAAGGAGAGCATTGGGAATGTTCAGGTGTTGTTGGAGTACCACATCTCTTACCTCAATGTAAGGACACTTTGTGTGCCTATATTGCAGAATTAGGTAACTGGACTTGCTTTTGATGCTTTGCCAAACTTTGCTTTTACTTTTTCTGCTGTTTCGGACTGTTTTCAAAGTGTGTTTTAATTCATTGAGGAGCATGGAATGACTAACCTACTCTTAGTTGTGTCAGCATGTCTACACTTGCACAAGATGTATTTATACCAACACTGCTTTGATTTGGTTCAAATAAAGTAACTCCTGAAAGACAAGTAAATAAAAGCAGCTACAATAAGAGGTGATAAAGTTAAATAATTAACACATTAGGATGCGTTATTATTGGATACTTTTGCTATAGGTTAATCATTACCTTAAACCTTAGCTATTCAGAACCAGGACCCACCACACAGGCCATATGAGGTCACAGTGGCAGAGTGGCTAAATTTTAGGTCTCTGCTAAATAAATCAGTGCAGCCCCTTCTTTACCTGGACACACATTTTATGACTACATATAATAAATAATTCTCCTACTGAAAGACATGGTCATTGCTGGATTTAGTCTACACTTTTATTAGTGTTTTACACACACATTTATCAGCGATAATTCACTCAGTTATATACCTAATAATGCTGCTGTTGTATACATTTTGCACTGCATGTCTGTTTTGTCCTGTGCTGTTTGCGTGTTTTGTGCTGCGTTGGTGTGTGCACTCTGTGTGTAGGACATGGTGGAGCTTCTTGCAGAGGGCCACCAACTAGAGGAAGAGCTGAGGCAGATTGTGGATTATACACAGGGAACCAACCTAGCAAGATTCAGAATAAGCAACAAAAGAGACACAAGATTTGGTGTAGATGTATGATGATGAAGATAACTGTGTGCCCTGTGATAACCCTTCTTAAAAAACATTTGATTTATTTCATTTTTTGTTCTTCCCTCTTCTTTTTCACCGCTACTGCTATATTTTCTTGTGGTCTAGGAGATTGAGCAGCTTCGTCTTGAACGAATGCAGATTGATGAACAGCTACGTCAGATCACCCAGGGCCACCGACCAGCTGACAGGGAGAGAGGAGGAGGAGGAGGAGGAGGAGGAGGAGGGTATAACGCAGACAGCGGTGCCAACGCGTCTTCATCCTCATCACATGTTAGTCGCTCCTACACTGGTCGTGGACGTGGTCGCAGAGGCCACAGCTACAGCACTGGATATGGTGAGTACCTTTTCTTTTTTTAAATCAAGAATTATGTGTTAGAATGAACTGTTTGCGCAAGAAATAAGAAATAAATCATTGCATGGGTTCAAACGTCAAAAATCAGCACCATTAAAGGCGTCGTCTTGTGTATATTGCTTGATTTAAGGCACCAACTCGGAGCACTCCAATGCCTCTGAGACTGATTCAGAGCGCAGGGATGAGCTCAGTGACTGGTCCCTGGCTGGAGAAGATCAAGACAGGTACATTTATCTCATAATAAAACCTAAAGATGTGCACAGATGTTCACCTGCTGATAATGTGGGTATGTGTTAGGCCCACAATCTCCACTCAACATTACATTTTGTACTGCATGTTTTTTTCCTATGTACCGGTTTTGATGTCAAGCACTGAACTTGAGCTTTTCACTGACTGTCTTGCAGAGAGAGAGAGAGAGGCCTGCGACCACAGCGAGATGGCCGTAGGAGGCCAGGACCAGGCAGAGGCCGAGGAGGGCCTGGAGGAAGGGGGAGAGGAGGAAGAGGAGGATATAGCAACAACTCCGGTAAATTCTCATTGAAAGTGAGACATAAGCAGCACGTGGGACACATTCCTTTGCCCTCTGCAGATGTTTTCACATCCGATTGTGCCCCCTGTCTGTTGGTGGAGAAAGTAAAAACGGAAAGTTCACATTGACACAGGGAGTCAGGTCAATTAGTATAGTTACCCTTAAATGGTTTGCAGTTCATCTAAACACCTGCATGTGGAGGTCAAGCTTCACAAAATGCAAGGGGAGAAAAAAATAGACTTTAAACATAAAAAAAAAATCACCCAGCTTCCATATCCCATATATCTCATTCAGTTTAGATTGATACCTTTTAATAAAACATAACTTTTTATACAAAGAGTCAAAGCATGTTTTCTTCTTATTAAATTTTACTTAAACTGTTTTCTGTGAATCTGATGTAACTGTTGCAGGACCTCGGGACCCTGAGGATAATCATACCTTGGACACAAACACCGAGACAGACCAGACTGCTGATACCGATGCTAGCGAGTCTAACTTGCCTGCAAACCGTCGCAGAAGGTCTCGACGTCGCAGAACAGATGAAGATGCTACGCTGATGGATGGCATGAGCGAGTCAGACAACGCCTCAATGAGTGAAAATGGAACCGGTAGGGAAGTTAGGGATACAGTGCATTTTGAAAATACAGCAATGAGTAAAATATACATAATTTTTTTTTTTTGTGCTAACCACTGCCAGACAAATTTCATTTTCCAGAAGTGTGAAAGAAGTCAGTGTAGTTCAGAAGAAGGTTTCTGGTTTAAAGAGAATTTAAGACCCAAATCCGTGTCTTTGTGATGACCAAACACCTCTAGATGACACTGAGGCTAAACCCCAGCGACGTAATCGTAGTCGTCGTCGCCACGTACGTCTGCCTCAAGAGAGGCAGCCAGGTAACCGTGGCAACTACTAGCCTCCCTATACCTGAACGGCGCTCCTAACAGCTTGGCTAAGAGGCTGTGCATCAGGCCTCTTGTTTGCTTGTGTGTGACCAAAAAACTAAGTTGACAACCTTGTAACAGAGTGTTGCTTGTCCCGAAAAGGTTTTGGTGATTGCTTAATTGATGGTTATTGGATTAGCACCTATTGTGATACAAAGGGATTGAATACTGTAACCCACACTTAGCCAAGTGTCTACACCAAGTTTGTTGCACACACAGTAAATCAACGTCTTCCCTGTGTTTTTTACTAGTGTCTTGATTCTTCTCATTTTCTACTATTGTGACCTTATGCTGACAGTCATGCCTGCTTTTTCACAGCGATTGATTGGGTTTAACTATATACACAGTATATTTTTAAATTCTCACAGCCACCACTGTCTTTCGTGTGATGGATTTGTTCATAGATTTCACAGCACAGACAAGTGTTTATCTTTTGTCTGTTTTTTATCCATACAGTGACCGTGGCCGACTACATATCCAGGGCTGAGTCTCAGAGCAGGCAGATGTCCACCAAGGACACCAAGAAGAGCAAGGATGTGGTTAGTACTTAAAGGCCATGTGACAATGTGATTAAATCTGTATTCAGCAGGGTACTGCTACTACTTATTATTTCTGTTTCTTTATGATAAATATGCCTGAAATGCAGCTTTTGTTCGTCCCATGTTTCACAGGGTCAGGTGGATACCATTGCTGAGCACAGCCCACAATCTGTTCTGGCAACCACCAATGGTTCTAATAACAACGCTGCTGACAGTGAGGGCAACAATGCCACCAGTAGGTCTTCCACTGAGAGGCCTGCCAAAGTCTCCTACGAGGAGGACTCCAATCTACAACTGGTTAATGGTCTCTCTTAGTCAGACCCAGCAAAGGAAATACTTTCAAAATATTTAAACATCTTTGGCTGCACTTGATTAAATCCTCTTGTCTTTAAAGCTGAAACATTTAAATACAACATGCACTGTTTTTTTACTTTCCAAATATTTGAAACCTGTTTCACTGTGCAAACTATGGACGTCTGAACATTAACCTCCTCTTTACACTGAGTTCTGTCCAACTATCCATTTTACAATAGTTCTTCCAGTATGAGCTTGCCAAAGATAGATAACACAGACATCTCTACTGTATGTTTCAGTCCACTATTCTTTAAGAGCTTACGCTAACGCTGGACTGAAGGCAGTATTTTTAAAATGTAGAAAGGGATTCCACTCAAATTCATACTGTGGTATGAATGCAGCCGTTCTTTGAGTTAAAGTAACACCACAGCAGGTTTTTAGATCAGGCTGACTTTGATCGGGTGGACTGACAAAGGTTCTTCCACAGGATGTTTTGTGCATCTGACGTAGTTCGTAAACTTGTAATTGTAAACAAACAATTGTTCTGCATGAACAGTACCACAGTGCAGATTTAGTTGGAAACCCCAGTAAATTTGAGATACATGTGATCAGCTGTTGTGCCTTGAGAGTAGAATCAACATGTTGTTGCCTGGCTCTGCACACCATCTGAAATCATTTCATCTATTTCTGTGTTACTTAGTTGCCCTCATCTGCCACAGTTAAACTATCTCAATGTGCTTTGTACTCTTATGGCACTCTAGGCAGGTGAAATGATTTCAGAGGCATATCTTTTTCTTTTTTAAATCAGGTGTGTCTGTTCTTAATGTTTGTGGAGAAAATGAGTCTAGTTAACCTTTGTATATGTATCTGTTGAGGAGTTTGACATTAGCTGCTTTCTCTTTTTCAATATGCAACCAATTGAGTCGTAGACAAAATGTTATTACAGCGTGTCTGCAGAAGAAACAATAGAAGAGTTGTTTTCTTTGCACTGAAACATAACCATTTTCTGTTTTAAAAAAAAAAAAAAAGCAGATTGTAATCAAGTCTGAAAACTGGCCCATTACTGTTTAGTGCTGGACAGAGATGTAGCCATCGGTGCTGGGTTTCCTAGAAACATCTCTTTGCTAATCATTTGACAGTTTTATTAAATATGAATTTAAAAAATCTTTATACATGTTGCAGTGGTAAAAAACAGATGGTGCTGAGATGTTTCTGGAAAACCAAGCTCAGGTGACGACTGTCATTTTTTTATGGTTCTTCCACAGACCGACTGGCTGGAATCTGGTCATGACTGTTTCATTTAGGAAGGAGATTTATTTGGATTATTTATTTAAAAAATGTACAGTATTTAAAAAAAGCTCCTTTTTCTTGACACTAAAACATGTGTTGCTAAGGGTTCTTTTGGAGACAGTTTGGACTACTGAGTTGTAACATCCCAAGTGTTTTTGTTGGGTCAACTACAGTATGTTTTTTTTTTTTTTTCCTTTTTCTTTTTTTTTAAGGATTGTTCTGGTTGATGTGCAATATGTTTTGTATGCAGGTAGTTCTTAAATAAACTCGATCTTCCATTTAGATCTAAATGTTGTCTGATTCTCTTCCGTAAAGTTAAAGCTGTACAAATGCAATGTAAAAATGGTTTCAGCCTTCTGTTGTGTGTGTGTGTGTGTATATACAATACATTATATATACACAATATTGAGTTCAGTCATTCTACACCAACCATCAAAAGCATAATCTTCTCCATTTCTGAATTATTTTAGCATTTTCAGTTGGATTATATTAGGTGTTTCTAACGTTTTGGCCACCATATTTACAATGAATGAAGGGAACAAAGCTATGGCACCACGATTTGCTTTTGTAAATATCTTAACAGCAGCACAACAGGAAAAAGAAACAAAGAGAAAGTGTTGATTGTTTGTACAATGGTTTATATTTGAAGACAGAAAGAAAAACCTGTTAATTGCTCAAGTCAGTACAGTGAGTGCATCAGTGTGTTTTATTGGAATCTATTTCTATTTCTTGATCTGGCCTTCCATCAAGTCTTTTGCTTCATTTATCTTGGCTGCCATGTATGGAGATCCACCTGTGAGATTAAAATTAAACAAGTATTCACAACATATTATTACATCAATCGTTAACTGAATAGAAAAATAATTAACTTTAGCTTGAAGAAAAAGTTGACTTTGAGATGTTTCTGGAATTTTACAACAATACATTAATCGTCTGTAACAGTTACAGCTGTTCAACTTATAAGAGTAGCACAGCCAGGTTTCCTACTGTAGGTTTCCACATACCTCTATCTGGATGGTTCAGTATCATCAGTTTTCTGTGGGCTTCTCTGATTTTATTCCTGTTAGCTGTGGGACTGAAGAGACATCACTGACTTAGTATTGTCATATTCAGAAGCCATTGCAATGGTTGAGAAAGGCACAACTGCAACAAAGTGCAAGGTTAATATACAGCGCACCATATAATACCTTCATAAACCGTATGTGCTAAAGGATAAAGAGCGATGAAGACTGTCTGGCTGCTAAAGTGGAGACATACCTGACACCTAAAACAAGGGCAGCTTCTCTCTTGGTCATCTTTGGTTCAAATCCACCTCTATAGTACCCTCCTCCAAATGCCTGCAACCACATATACATTTATAGTCCCACACAAAAGACTCATCACATATACGTCCAGTTGGAAATGCATGCTTTCTTTTTTTACCGTTTTAGGGAGGCTCTGAAGGGCCTGTTTCACCTGAGGCTCCATCTGCTTCATAGCCTGCAAAGCATAGCGACCTGGGGAACAAAGTCCGGAGAAAACAATAGGTTTATTCGATAGCTGGTAGCTTAACTTACATTTAGAAAAACCACCAACATTTATACTTTATTAATGTTAGTATCCTTATTAGAAACAAACTTGATCTAGTGTGAACCACTGCACTGAGAAACTGCAGCGATGACTATGAGGCTGATCTGTTACATATTCTAACATGGATATTTAATTTCTCTCAACAACTCCTAAACGGAGTAAACTGAAATCCCTTTGTTACACCTGCACATTACTAATCACAACATTCAGCAGAAGCCACACTTATCTATTCAGTTATTGTTTACCCTGTTGTAAAGCCTTAGCTGCCATTTCACACACCAGACTTGACTCCGTTCATGTTGATAGATAGAACACAACACTGCACTAGAATCAGCAGGACCAGGAAGACTCTCAGCTGGTACCTGGTGAAGAGAGGTACTTGCCTGCGAATCCGGCTGCTGCCAGAGCCAGTCCCGCTGCCACCATGGAACCGGTCTGTGGCCACAGAAGAGAACATGCAAACACCAACATATAGTAAGAACACAGGCGACCCGCTACAAAACGCAGCTACCGTCCTACTATAACCCTACGGTAAGCCATTAGAATGATTGATCACATTGTGCTGGACCACGGTGGAAAAGCTAATGCTAATGCTAGCTTAGTCCTTGACAATAAACGGTCTGGAACTTTTTATTAGACGCTAAACACGCAGGTGCTTTCACACCGCGCCTTTAACGTACACTCAGCAATGAGTATTACCATGTCTGCGTATTATGTTCCGTCTCTGCTGAAGACTAGGACCATAACTTTTGACCTCTCATGTTTTCTACGATGAGACGTTCCATGTGTTTATGCCGGAAATCGCAGCGAACTGTCGTAAAGCGCGTTGCCAGGTTTGTAGTCCAGTACATCCTGGCCCTCGCGCCTTAGTGTTGTGCAGATGAAACCCCCGAATTACTTATTAGTAATTAGTAGTGAAGCATAAGCGCCACCGAATGTCAATAAATTGTCTTGATACCAAAGGAAACTACGTTTTAAGGCTAATTCCGCTCCGCCTTTTTTCCTTTTTAGAAAGTTAACGAACTTGTCAAAATTAACGAAGTATATGACATTATATCATAAGAAACTTTACGTGTACTGTGCGGATGTGTTTAAAAGTGACTTCCGGTTTCCCCTGACTTCTTGCATCTTAACTGGATTCTGTTGACTGAAGAGGACATGAACTCTGCAGCGGTAAATTCGGCTTAGCTTAGCGATTTGGCTTAAGCGTTGCTTTTATTATTATTTTAGTCTAAAATAATATTTGTAACTTTAATTCAACCTGTGTGTTTAAGCTAATGTTACTGTTAGCAAAAACAACAAACGTAATCCAGTGCTAGCATGTCTCTGGTTTGATGCTAATACAGATTTGGTCAAATGTTAATGTTTACGGCGGCTAGTTGTTTTATTTATATATATATATATATATATATATATATATATATATATATATAAATAATAGTACTATCTATAAATTATTTTAGTTATATATATTTTATATCTAGTCATGTCACTGGAGTAACCGTGTGTCTGCAGCAACAAACGGGTCAATTGAGTGTTGTTGTGTTGTTAAAGCCGTTGCTTCTTGTTTGTTTCTTGAACTTGTTTGGATTTTATTTTATTCACTTTGTTGTATTTTGTGCAACGAGAGTCCGAACCTGTAGCAGATTCACTTTGGTAGAACTCGTTGTACTGCCGTGTGCAGTGATGCAGCTTCCAGTCCCTTCAGCATAGCTGTACATGGAGCAAGACAGAAGATACTGTGAACATCTGCAGGCTGTCTGTAAGGAGCAATTTAAACCCCAATGTGTCTCTTCTACCATTGGACTGAGGCGCCACAGCTAACACAATAGGACAGTGAAGGGCCTAATTATTGCCCCTATCATCTACATAATTACAATGTTTTTCTGAGGCAGGGGTAGTATAGAAATTGTAAATTGTAGTGGACCCGCTGTCTCTCTTTAGTGGAAGTCATGTTTAAATGGAGAGAGCCGGTTCTGCTAGCCTGGCAGCCGGGCTCAGGCAAGAGGTCCCAATCACCTTATTCAATAGGATTTAAAAAGCCAACTGAGTGGAGAAATGAGAGTTTTGCCCCCCAAATCATATGGAATTACAGTGGTGGTTGCATATGGGGGAGCCAGTGGCAGTCACAAAAGCCCACAGGAAGCAGCTATTTCTGTGTGTTTTATTAACCCAACCAAGCAATTTAATTCTTTTGTTCGGGGGAGTTCTACTTCATTGATTAACAAAAGCGGGGATATAATTTTTTCAGCCCCTTTTGAAAAGCCTGAAATGTCAAGCCTTTTAAAGGAGATTATTCTGCCTGTGTGTGATGAATAGCGCCCAGAGTAACCTTTTGTCTACAATTAAATATTCCAGCATAAATATAAAAGAAAATCAGAGATGGGGAAGATTGAGTCAGGAGAGATTGGAGAGGTAGATCCTCTGCCCGATAGTGGCAACAGCCTGGCTCTAATTAGATATGCCAAGCAGGCTGTGAGCAGTCACTCTCCACAGCACGCCGAGAGAGGAGGCAGCCTGAGAGAGGAGGACAGAGGAAACCTATCAGCTCATCTGTCTGCCCAGCGCCTTCCTTTGGGCATCCACGAGGTATTTCAGGAGACTTTTTGTTTTTCTGCTGTTATTTGTTTTCCCGACACCTTCTTTGCTGGAGAGGGAGAGTCTAAAAGGCAATGCCTTGTGGGAACTGCATAAACAGAGGGATGAACAAAAAAGTTGTGCGATTGTTTATGATTCTGAGGAGTGATTAGGCATGACAATGGGATACTTCAGGGACAGGAGGTAGGCTGTGAAACCTTTCTGAGAAGGGGAATTTTTTTTTTAGTTTTGATCCATGTGTTGTTGTTGTGTGTATGTTTTGTGAGTTGGAAGTGGACTTATTTGCATTGTGCACTAAGTAGGCTAAGGAGGTTAAATGCACGTGCAAGGTGACCTGCATGCTTTGATAGAAAAATAAGTCTTGCAATGTTTTACTAATCATGGAAACATTTCTCTGAAGTTCAAGTTCAACTTAAGTTTTGAGTGGATCAGTGTCTGCTGTTTGCGCAGAATGTCTTTATCTTACAAGTGACAAAGGGAAGCGACAGAAGCCTCTAACTCTGCTCTACTGGTTTAAATGAAAGCGTGATGGCTTGACGAAGTCACGATTGATGGATGCTGCTCTGACCTCTGCCACGGGATTGTTTTTTTGACCAATCAGTGTCTGGGGTGACTTCATAAGAGCCACTTATTTCTGCTAGTAGGCGTGGTGCTTCTGACATCATATGCTTATACAGAACATCTATGACTTTTTGACATGTGCTGGTAGTTGAACTGCTTTCTTTAACATGTAACAAGGATTTATCTTTTCAGCCAGTTCCTGATGGTTTTTCTTTATGTTGTTCACAAGCAAAGTTAGATTAAGTTCTGTTAAGTTTGAAAATGCTTTTAACATCTTATTTATTTTTTTTTTTTTTTTTTTGATTTTTTCCAAAACTACTGGGTTGCCTGTAGTAATAGACACATTGGTCAAAAATCCAAATAATTTAACAATCTGTGAGAGTACAAGTGAAAAGGTTGAATGTGGTTTTGCGAGAAAAGGCTCAGATCTTATTATGCTATTAGCAAAAGAATGGGCGTGTTATGTTTTATTTCATTCATGTTTTTAGAATAGTTTGACTAAAACAAATTTTGTATTTCACTATCCAGGAGCAAACTATGGAAAACATCTCTGTTGCTTAATTATTAAGTAATAAGCAATACTAATTTAGCTTCTTGTGCTTTCTCAAAATACAAATGTTCAGGTACTATGCCCAAATTTGTCAAATCCCACTGGCACACAGTAGTTTATTAAAGCTCAGCCTTACACATAGGGTCCCAACTTCTGGCATGCGAAGCAGCCTTGGAGTAGGACCACTGCTATGGTTTCAGAGGAAGGTCGACGTGTTTTGAGCGTCTTGTAGAGATGTCTCCCGTGTGCCGCCCTTACACTGAGCAGCCCCAGAATATGCTGGAGGGGGAATGATGGACTGATTTGAGATTCTCCAGCTAGAGCTGGAAAACATGGATGCTATTGCGTCAATGCATCTTACGTTTCATCTTTTAATGAAGATGACAACCAAAGTCACACAGACAGAGGTGATTTCCAGGAGGCTTGTCCCAAAGGGTTTGCTGACTGTTTCGCTACTCTCTGGAGCGCCAGCTGGAGGACCACATGAATAGTCCACACACTTTTTATTGCTCAGTGATAGTTCAACATGAGTTTCTGAGGCAACTTAGGTTTCCTTAGTTTCCTCTGGTCATAGAGTTACGGCTGTGGCCGTTCGGTGCCACAGGTCAGATTATCTGCCACAGTTCGATCCAGTACATGTTGACTCTCTTCTCCCTGCTTCGCATGTGCAGGAGAGGATGGATGAGCTGTCCAGACTTGAGAATGCCCACTATAATCGTATCTTTTTTTTTCAACCAGATTGTGCTTGGTATGCCATGCAATGCCAGTTGTCCACCCTCCTCCCTGTATACACTCTCATTGTTACTTGTAATGAGACCAAATGCAGCTTGATCATCGCAAACAAAATGATGTGGGTGGGAGGTAGAGCAGTCATGTGTAAAATGTGTGTAGAGTGGGGGGTTAGCACACATCCCTGGGGTGCTCCTGTACCAACAGATAGGGTGGCCGACGTACACACAGAGAGCCATTATTAAAAAGTACAGAATCCAATGATGTGTTTAGGCCTAGATTGTTGAGTTTGGAAGTCTTATATAAGTCTTTATATTTTAAATGTTCCAATTATTTGTCGACCTACTTGATCATGGTGGTATTGTTTTCCTAATGTGCATCATTACCAATCTATAAATGTTTTGCAAACCAGCCCATGCAAGTTGTAGACGTCCGTGAAGACCTCTTAAGCACTTGTCCAAGTTCGCTATGTAGTCTGGTTGCCTTCCTGTGGTTGATTAGTCCTGAGCACACATGAAGTGAGACTTGTGTGGTGTCTGAGGAAGGGTCCTTGAATTTAGCCCTGCCAATATAGACTTAAAGATAAATTTGTGAGCGATAGAGGGAGATGTTGTCTCCTTGTAGTCTGTTATGGATTCAGATTTACCATGTATGTATTTTAGATTGTTCATTCAACCTGATTAAGTTTGTGTAAAACTTTAACCTCCACTTTATCGTAGACCTTCTGCTAATGTAGTTCAGTGTTAACCTAAACCCAAGTACTAACACCAGACTGTTGTCCATTTGAATCCCATTCCTAACCTGTCCTTGATCTTAATTCTCATCTTAACCCTAAACCAAAGTGCTAATCCCGAAGGTATTAGGAGGGAAATGACATCAAAATGCTTGACTTTTTTTCCCCCTCATGTCCTTTTAAGGCCTGAATGTTTTGCTCCAATGAATGGAAACATAACACACACACACACACACAGTTGACACATACATAAATCTAATGTCACCCCTACTCCAGCAGCCGGTTCTCTCCCAGAGGGCTTTATCACAGCTTTGGAGGGCTGATTGAAAGAGACGGCAGTAATGACTGTAGGTCAGAAGGTCGTAACCCTGTTATGATAACTAAACGCTGAGGTCAGACGCCTAAATGGCAAAGCGCTCTGCCTGCTGAGGCTGCCTGATACCACCAGAAGATGTGGCATCAGGCACAATGTTCTTTGTGAGCTTTTAAATGCTTTCATAGATGGAGTAGAATGAAGATGAAGAATTTTTTGAACTAACAGATTGTAATGCACTTAATTAGTGGTTAGTGTTTAATGTGAGGCATGTATAGCATAAACAATAAATACCAATATATTGCATTGTTAAACAATTTGTCAAATATGTGTTTTCAAATCTGAATGTATTTTAGATTTTATATAAACAAGAAAACTGCACTGGGACATCAGGACAATTATTGTTTGTTTTATAGCCAGTTCTTCTACGGCTCTGATGAAACATCTTTTGAAATATAGTCAGCAACCAGAACTGTTGATTAGTCTGTTAATCTGTGGTTGTCATTCCAGTTAAACAGGGGACCAGGTGTGCTGGTAGCCACACTGACCGTAGAGGCAGGTGCTCGTATACTTCTACAGACAGTAAGCGCACATGTATATAAATCTGGCATAATGCTGATTTTTTACTTTTCCCAAAGAGGACTGCTTGCCTGGCAGAAAGGAAACAAGAATTATTTAATCAAACAGCTCTCCTTCCATATCCAGATTTGACTCCAGCTGCATAAAGCTGGCTACATAATCCTTTTATCAAAGCCTCTGATGGAATACTCTTATTGGAAATACCCAGCGAGAGAGAAATAATATTAAGGTCATTTCTATCTCTAGTTTATTTTCCCTTTAAAAAAAAAAACCCACCTCTGCTTTCCATTTTTATCTTGAGACAATAATTACTTCAGGTTTGTGGATGAAGACCTAAGTGCTGATTACGAATGTTCTGACCACCCAGGGGATCTCGGTCCTCATCAGTAATAACAGAATCAAATTGTCAATTTTTAAAAATGGCAGCTTCTCTGGGAAAGTGTGTTCGTACCGGCGCTGTGGCGACTCTCGGTCAACCGGGTTGGAGGGAAAACGTAATATGGGTCGAGCGGTGATGATGGCTGGTGGTAATATCTTTAAAGTGGAGATATGGAAGCTGTGGGCGCTGCTGTTCTGGCTTGTCAGCATTTACAGCTTTATATCTCTGCTCTCTGAAGCTCTGTATGTCTAAGGTTTAGGAGGGTGCAGCAGGGTTTCTTTTAAACAATATTTCCTATGGGAATAAAATTATTGTAATTCTAGAAGCAATAGTTACAATAGTTTAGATTATCTTTCTAGTCTGTTTCCAGGTGCCAATTTCTTCCCTGTATGTGTTAAATTGACATGGCCGGGCCGGTTTTGGCTTTAGACAAGGTGGTGTGGTGCAGGAACAGGTACTGTGGGAACCGTGCAGGGCAACACCGCACTGCTTGTTCAGTGAGCATTCAGAATAAATATACCAGCGTCAATCCAAAGGGCAGCTTGAACCAATATACACTAAATGACCGTTACACCAAATATCCCAATTTGCTAAACATTTGATATGATTGTATTTATTTTCAAAACATCCACTTACAGTATGTGTTTACAGTTACTGTTTCCATAAACAACTTAAAGGATCAGTTCACAACATCTAATGTGAGCAGATCATTGAGTTAAAAACAGGTTTTGCTTTGCTGAATGAATTCCTCCTCTTTCTACTGGCCTTTAACTGGATCTACAATAAAAAGTTCATATAAAAACGTTAAGGGGCTTCAACCTTCCAATTAGTCTGTTTAAGTGGCTGCATTGCAGCCGTTTTAGTACAAATGTATTTCTCTGCTCACTCAGGTACATTTGTGAAGAACGAGAGATGTGGGCATAATGACCGTGACAGGGTTGTTTTTAAAATTTCATTGCCTCTACTAATTTCGTTTGCTGCTTTTTGGCAGCCTTCAAACTTTTTCAAAAACATAAATGAATAGGTTGACTAATAATAAACTTCTTATTTAAGTGACTTTTGCTTTAACCAGTCCATGATTCATTAGAGTTCAGTTATTTTTACCATGACCCCTCTCCACTTACTAAGTACCTCATCAAACTGAGAATAACTTCAAAACATTTTATGAACAGGTCCCGTGTCAAAGTTTTGTCTTGTTTCCTGAATAAACAAGCAAAAGGTTTGAAACAAAGATGTCGTGCTAAGACAGTTCTGTTAAGCTGCAGTAAGTATCTGTATGTTAACGTCATTGTGAGTGTGTCCTTTATTTACATGAATACTTGGCAGTCAGCACTCTGCAAAACGAGCCACTGGCTTGGTCTATAGAAAGACTGTTGCGTATAATGTCCAGACTTCAATCGGGAATCAATTTGTGCTCTTTTATCGTCTTTTAGACCTGCTCAGTAGCTGCTGTGAAGGAAGCAGATTTGCTTCTTCATTTAAAAAAATAAATAAATGAGGAAATTGCTGCATCGTGAGGATTGCAGTGAATTTCTGACTGTGAAAGATGTCCAGTTTTGACTGGTTGAACTTGATTTTAGGTACCGTTTCATCACACAGAGGGAGGGAAGGTCTGTGACCTGGACTCTGAGGGCTGCTCTGTGGATTGAGGAATGAACTGCCTCCTGTCCATTAGTCTCTCTGACCAGAGTGGTCATGAAAGCTCCCAAACCACCTCTATCATCCTCCTATGTTGTGTAGTTCATGATCTGGTAATGGAAACAAGTCATAGTTTGCTGTTCCCTGGCTGTTCGGCTGTACACGTGTGTGTGTGTGTGTGTGTGTGTGTGTGTTACTGAGAAGGCAAAAGAGCTGTAGAACTGTGTGTGTGTGCACGCTTGTATGCATCTACAGACCTATAATTATCCTCCTGCAGAAAACAAGTGCAGAGTGAGTGGTCCATTGTGGAAAGTGAAATTATAGCCTGTGAGAGGACTGAACGCTGTGCGCTTTGTGTTGGCTAACGTTTTCAAGTTCAATTTAAGTGGTATGATTTGAGTTGGGTTCATGTGATACATGCACACATACGCCGTGTGCGTGCATGTATCAAATCTAATGTCAGAGCGTCTTCGTAATTTCCTTCTATGCAGTCTGATGAATATTCAACTTTGTTGTCCTGGACTGTGGACCCGCTGTAGGCCCAGGGCAGGTGGTTATTAATACGACAGCATGCATGCAAGCAAACAGACACTTTCTCTGGCAATCAAACACCTAATTTAGTTTGTTTTGATCAAGGTGTACGACCCGGAGAGAGAGCGTGAGCTGTGGAGACAAGGAGAGTGAAAGAAAGAAAGAAACGGCAGCCTTTTCTTTCTGAGAGATCCCTGTGTCAGTCGCGTAAGAAAGCCGCCAAACCAATAATTTTGTCAAGTTCTTTTTTAGCGGAGCGGGCGAAGCGTCTTTGGATTGCCACATGTATAAAGGCAGCCCATATAAAGCCATTCACAGCACTGAATGAACACACCATCTGTGGGGCTTTCTTATTTCCTCTTCTCTTTTCTTCCCCTCCTTTTTCAAGCCTTGTAATCAAATTTGAGCAAAATCAAATGGCGGGAGGATAGAGAGAGAGCAGTGGGGGGGGGAGGGTTCAATGAAAGTACCTTTTGTTGGTCTGAAACGAGCAAGTAATTTACAAAATGCCCTCCCTTTGTGCAGGGGGCTAAGGGAAGAAAGAAATCAGTAGCTTTTAGAAGCTAGGCCTTGCGCTGCGACGGGCAAGATAATGAAAGCCGTCTTGTGTTTGTGGGCTAGAGAGCATCTCAAAGGCAGACCGGGCCCCGGCTCAGGGTTAGCTTGGCTGCTGGAAAAAAAAAAACACAACACTCTCCTCTGTGTATGTGTGTGTTTGTGTGTTTGGCAAAGAGCGGCAAACACGACGGCTGTGCCCGGCTACTCTTGGCAGAGACACTCCGAGGAACAGACAGAGGAACAGAGTTGTCAATGCTGAGGAGAGAAGAGGCAGAAAAGAGAGGTTTCACTGGCAGAGAAAGGCTGCTGATCTCTTACCTGTTGTCCTGTCACAGGTGCTTTTGGCCGGCCCCACATCCAGAGGTGCAACACCTCCGTAAAGGAGTCTGAAGATATGAAGGAGATGAGACATCCTGCAGGGATCATTGTGCAGGAGGATTACGAGGGACAGAAAGAGGATTTCAGCTGTTCACGTTATCCTGTTCCACTGCGAGGACGCCTGCACCTGACTCTTGAAGGACACATGAAAACCTGCAGGAATCTGCTGGATTATTACCTGAGTGGCACTTGTGCAGACTGATGTCATGGATTATTAAAGGTCAGTCCATTTAGAGTAAATTTCACTCACTTGCCTGAGAATAACAGTAGCTAAATATGAACAGATGATTCATGGCCGTTACATTCACATGGGATGTAGTCGGAGCACAGACGGTTTGTTACATGCTTAAGAAACTGACAGACTTCACCTGAAAAATTTGTTAGATTTTGATAATGTAAATTAACAGCACTCCCTGATGGAGTTGTTAGATAAGTTCAGACAACATGTCATTAAAGTGTAGATTATATTCTGTGTTTGGGCCTGGCCTGCAGATGGACCCTGGTTGACAGGACGTTGATGGCTACCTGGTGTCTCGTCCTGCAGTAGAGGGACTGGTGAGTTGTGACAGATGTGTCCTGTGTCTCTTCACGGCATCCTTTACGCCTACTTTCACTTTACGCTGCAGTACTTGTATCTCTTTCACGCTGTCTATCTTTCCCGTTACTCGATTTTCTTCTGGATAGTCTGATTGAATGAATTCAGTCACATACCACAGTTCCTGCTTTTTTTGTCTTTGCAGCTAAAGCAGAATTACATTTTCACAACATACACTTGGGTCGTTATATTCTGCGTGTGTGTTGTGCTTTTGTTTACAAGGCATTCCTGCAACTGCATGAAGTTTTATTTTTATTATTACAAATTGGTTTAGCTCCTCTGTAACTCTGAGATTAGTGTGCAACAGGAGCTGCAGTCATGCGTACAGTGGCCAGTGGCAACACATGGAATTGTAGCTCTTTGAGCAGTATGTCATTAGTGTCAAAACTGTACAACACAGATGATGCTGTGAATCCTGGCATAACAGTCAAATTACGACATTTTGAAGTACTTGTAAGAGTCAGACGTGGCTGTCTGCATCACACAGAGCTGGTTTGTTTCAGATAATCTGAAACGTTTTGCTGTAGTGCAATAGATGAAAACTAACCTGTTGTGCCCATGATGGAGAAGGCTGGAGCAGTGCAGCCTTTTCCTTCTGTGACCCTTGTGGTGCCTAGAATTTTGGGAGCTGTCATGTGTTACACAGTGATATGCTCCTTGTCCAAACATGTGAAATGTAGAAAACATGGATAAGTTGGTTTCCGTAGTTTGTGCCGCCCAGTTGTTGTTGTTGCTCTGCTGTAAACAGGATGCTAGTGTGGACTAGGAGGTTGTTCTCTTGGAGCCGCTGAAAACGTGGGATATGCAGTAGACTACAACCAAATGCTGAAATGCAAAAAGGCCCCAGGCAGCCAGAAGGTTCTACTCCAGAACCTTCTTGTTGTGAGGCTACAGTGCCACCCCCAGAACCATCCTGCTACAAAGAACTATCACCAGTGACTCATTATAAGTTTCTGATTGAATCGCATTAATAACATTTATTAGTTTGATTAAGACTATCTATCATTGTTTGCGCATTTATTGACAACTAAAGGCACTTTAATACAATAATTAACTGTAGTACTTTATATATTTACATATACAGACTTTCCATTAAATTCACAGCAAGCATACAACCTCTGTTCCTCGATCTGTCATCTGAGCCACTTTAAGAGCCGTGGGGGTGACTTTTTGGGTGAGAGGCAGGTCATGGATACGTCATCAGTACATTTAACTATCTTCATTTCGGTTTAGCATCCAGTTAGAAACTCACAAGGAGGAGTCTTTTTTTAACCAAAGCTATATTGTTTAGCAGTTTTTACTAAATACGTATTTGCAGATGAAAAATGTTATCATTACCGTGTGTTAACAGTGCGTGATCGAAGAAATGGATGAGCTGGATTGGTGACAATTATAATAATAGCGAGTTATTGCAGTTGCACTATGACAGGAAAAAAAACATCCCCTTGTGTCACGGCCACAGACTGCAGCGTGTTTCTGAAGTGCTCTCTGCCCTTTCGTTTTCTAATTTCTAAATGTGACATTTTTGAAGGGCTACAGCCAGGATATAACAACAGTCCTAGATAATTCAGCAATTTTTCAATTAATCCTTTGCTTTGCTCTAACATCAGTGAAAAATCTCCACAGAGCGTGAGGCGTTTTCTGACTTTGTGTGACAGCAACAAATAATCCAGTCCAGAATTTGGACATGAAACAGTGAGGAATTTTAGTTCAGCTATAAATCCTATGCTCAAATATGCTTTATATATACAATACTGCCTGGTTACAATGTTTCCTGTCTGACAGGTGACCATCACACCTGTTGGTGACCAATAGACTACGATGTATTCAGTGAGCATAGAAAACACTGCACTATCATTTGAATTTTAGTACATTGCACCATGATTGGAAGGCTTTGACAGTTTTTTTTTATTCTGCAAATATGTCAACAATAAATATGTTACCACATGTGAATTTTGAGGGCTTTCAGTTTTCACAACTTTAAACCACTAGTCTGCAATATCTGTCCTAAATAAACATGCGCTATCTGTCACTGTCACCACTGCGACTGTCGTGAGCATAGCTAAGAAAATGATAAGCTTATAATGACATTCATTCAGGTTTGTGTCCTATTATAATTTTGAGTTTGGCTGCAGCCAATGTGTACATGTATTTGTTTCGATTGAGTTTTAAATGTTGACCATTGTAGTTTCTCATAGCAAATGTTATGTAATGTCTATACGTGACTTGATTTGATAATCAAAACCCGAATCCTCTTAAGGGTCACTGTAACAAAGGACATGGAAATAATTATATATGGGACTAATAAAACTAATATTTTACTTTACTGTAACATGCCCTGAGGCAATTTTATGTTGTGAATTGGTTTTATTTTAATAAATTGAAGTGATGCCTGTTAAATTGATCTTGCTTGTGACTATACACAATTAACTTAATTAATTAATTAAACTTTAAGTTTAACAGTGTATTTGAGCAACAATAAACTAGCTTGCCGTATTCAAATGAGCTGATTTCTCTGCTGGCATATTGAAATGTCAGAATTTGCACTGGAACAAATACTCTGGTTAAAATTCAAATGGAACAGAATGGTTAATGAGCTATCTCTGCGTTGCCACACGCCAACAGGCAGAGTCTCCGTCTGTCTGGAGGGTTACAGTCACTCAGTCGTGTGATGTGCATCACTGCATCACTTCCCAATCAGGTGTGTGAGTGAGTAAGGGAAGGACAAAGAAATCTATTATCTCCCTGTGGGCTGGCTTTTCTGATATACACACGTCTGTTTTCTTCAACCCAACTGCAGTTTGAGTATTTTGGACCTTAATTATACGCTAAAACTTTGGTTCATCTACACGAACTGCCCAGGCATGTTTCAGTTAATATTATATTCTTCACGCTCCAGTAGGTTAGTAGCTTAAATTCTCTTCAACAGAATACATAAACTCTCTGCGAACATTACTGGTTGCATTGGAAAACTGTATATTAACAGTTTCTAATGTTTCAACTGAAATGTAACCTCCTCAACGTAGAATTGATGGCTGCTGTTGGTTTGAATTGCAGTAGAGTGAACCTAACAGCGTACCTAAGTGTCCAATGACCGTAAATTCCTTTGCAAAGTCAATTTTGTAAATGCGGGATGAGCCGACGTCATAAAAATACAGATGCCATCTTTATTTCATCTTCTCCAGTGTCATAAATCATTTCTAGTTTGACTGTAGCGGCGCTGTCTCTATTAAATGTCATGGGCTATTAATCTCTGCTAGGTTAGCAGTGTGTTGACCCGTACAGCTCCCCGAGGACACTCTAATAACCGCTAATGGGCTGTTAAAGTAGTGGGCGGAGCGTCTCCGCTCAGGACTGGATGCTCAGGGCTCACCACCAATTACTTCTCATCGAACAGAAGCCGAGCGCTGATTTCGTCTGTAACGCCGGTTGTCTGTGAGAGCACACCTGCCTGTGTGTGCATCTGTCAGTCAGGGTCTTCTTCCACCCAGCTAGCTGCGTATAGGCAGTCATTAGCAGCACAAGCCTGTCATTAAGCCCGTCATTTCCTCTTTCTGCCTGCTGACCTACTGATTTGGACAGCTTCTGTACTTAACCTCTGAACTCTGATTCCACGGGTGACTCAACACGAGTGTGTGTGTGTGTGTGTGTGTGGTACCATGGCATCAAAAGAAAGGAAATATATTTGTATATTATATGGTTTCTTCGTGGCTAATACCAGTATCGATTCAGCAAGTTCGAACACCTGCATGTTAGGCACAACAGTATATTCACATATATTTGAGTCCCACAACTTGAACGTTTGTTGAAGCACAACAAAAGTTAAAATGCAAACTTTGTTCTGTCGCTTTAGTTAAGAAAAAAAAAATTGTTGTAGTTTTGAAGCTATTCTTCTTGGAGGGTTGGAAAAGGTACAAATACTCATTGGCCACTGTATTAGGGACACCTGTACAGTCTAAATCTAAATTGTATATAGAATTCTGCCTTTTATGAGGTTAGAATTTAATATGTTGAATTATATTAGGACATATTTTGGCCATTTTCACCGTATGTAAAATGAATGTAGTGGCTGAACTGTTGAACCACCCCTTAATAAAGTGCACTACCGTTTGGCTTCACCTGTGATTTGTGAAATAAATCATGATTTAAATTTGTCAAATTGCAGCACAGTTACTTTGTGCGTTTGCATATTAGCCTTTAAAAACCTGCTGTGGAAATAATGTACATTCTCCCTGCGTGAAGTTTTAAACAGGTGCGTGTTGGTCCCTTCATTTAAATTTCCTCTAATACCTTCTGACTTCTCCACTGCCGGGATTAACCTTCCGCTATTTTGTCTTAGCGGCTGCTCGCTGTGACTCTCGGGAAGCCTCCTGAAGCCCTGCTAACTGCGATAGAAGCTGAAATTAGGCAGCTTTCTGCCCAAAAGCTGCTGCATTAAGACAGCCCTCACCTTGGACTTGTGGGACTCGCGCTAGCTGTACAGCTAATCCAGAAGCTAGCAAAGTCGATCAGTCAGACCTTAAGCTAACTAAAGCTACCTCCTGTCTGCCTTGTCTTCTCGAGATAAGGTAATGAGGATACAGAGGGGTTAAGGTGAACTTTCCCGGTCGTGTATTTGAGTCTCGGGTGCAATATGTAAGTGATGACCAGTGATTTCCTCAGTAAATACACCATAGTAGCCAGTGAGGAATCAGGGTGGTATTGTCTCAGGATGATAAGGCATGAGAGGCTTACAGAGCTGTATCAGTAGACAAAGATGGGGAGACTCTCATTAATACCTGCTATCTCCATGTGACACCTCAGCTTGGCCCCTGAGCAGTGTAGGCAGTGTTAATATTCCCTTTTGTCTTGTCCTGATAAGCTAATGAGAGTTATAGCAAGGGGTGATGAGAGTGTTAAGAGCTGCATTAGTGGACAGAGAGGAAGCGGCGACAGTGGAGCTGCAGGAGTTGATCTTAAGTCAGGACTTGTGTCGTGGTGATAAACTCGAGTGAAGTTATGGAAAGATTTACACCCACAGGACTGTTGGAGATGAATAGAAAGGACAAACATTGTTTTGATCTGATGTGGTAACGTACCGTCTGTGTCGTTTGGTCTGAGGTTCCGTGTTTATGCTATTAACAGTTGACTTATTTTACATTACGCTGTTGAGATAATGTTCAGCAGTCAACCGCAGTCTTCACTGTTGTTTTCAGCTCTTACATGAACCTCTTGTTCGTCATGCATGGGAGCCTCATGCATCCTCTGGTATAATGGAGTCGTTGGTAGAGTGTTGTTTTAGAAATTGTGTTTTTGTTGTTTTAGGGAATTCCAGTAGCAGAAACGATACTTTTTTTCTACTGTGAAAACCGCCCTAGATAAAGCGCTTTTCAGGATTAAAGCACTCAACCCTCTTTATGTCTAAAAGTATTTATTGGTGCGCACACAGCATTCAGTCCTGCCCTGAAAACACAATGATTTATACCTGAATTAGTTGTTCGATCTTCAGCACAGGATTTCGTTTTGTTCTCATCATCGGGCAGCTGTTTTATGATACTGATGTCTTGGGAGGTGAAAAACACAAATATTAAAGTGCTGATATACTTGTTCTTTAACTTCTGGTTGTACTTAAGCAGCATTTTGTTTCCACAGCCCGACCTGGATCAAAGACGGGTTCATTGCAGGTTCAACTCCCCTTTCATCAGAATCAGCACAGTTTTCTATTTTGCCTGTATTCCACAATAGTTGCCCCCTGAACCCTGCGTGTGGAGACACATTTCTCTAACAAAGTTTTTAACTTTTATCAAACTTAGTTTGAAAGGTCTTAACATAACCTTGATGCTGTTGTTACATTCAGTTCTGCCATATTTCTTTATGGGCCTCACCAATGGACCCAAGAACACTCAAAGCGTCTTCTAGTATTGTTTGCATAGGTAGGAGTCTGAAGAAAGGAGCTCATACAAATCAAGATATTAGTTCTGTACTTTATTTTTAAAGGAGCTGACATTTCCAATGACAAAGCAGGTGCATTAAAAGCTTTATACATTTACCTTGATCTTCTGTGGATGGTTTTATTCTTCCACAGTGTGTTTTATACATTTATATTCATGGTTGTAAACTTAAGTTTTTAAACCTTTCCTTAATTCAGTGCTGTTGTCTGGAAGTGAAGCATCATGGTAATCTTTATCCTTTCAGCATCTCTGACTCGCTAGCAACCTAGTGGAAAAGAAAGCATCTATGTCTCTCTTGCTCACAAAAGCACAGCACACAGTACATCTCTCTCCTGCATATTGAGCCCTCATTATGGAGAACGCTGCACTGTAGCTCTCGCCACTAAAACAACAAGGTGGACTGTGGATTACCCATAATAGGTGCGTTTAATCTGAGAGTGCGTTGGAGTGGATGGAAACTACAGTAAAGGAGACGACAGGAATCCATAAAGCTTACGTTGTATTAATGTCGTTTTCATGTTTCCCTTGCCTTTTCTGTTGCAGTATTTCTATTTATTTCTAGATTTTGATAAAAACATTAATTTATGTTCTGGTACAGTCAAACATGATTGTTATTGTAATAAGCTAATTAAAGGCGTGTAATATAAATGAAGAGCGGGAAATGAGCATCCCAGACCAAAAGATGAAGAATGCGAATGATGGATGTGCAATAGTAAAAACGTTGCTGCGTTTGTGTTGCTTTGAGATTTCCAGGGACAGGCAACTGCATGAGTGTGTGTCGATCTATAACTAATGGTGCAGATGATGAGCCAGTGGAGGAGGCCTCTTCTAATCTTCTGCTATCCATCAAACAGCACGTTGACAGCATCACAATACACAGCCTGCGAAGCATAGAGGGACTGAGGTTGAACACACACACACACACACACACACACACACGCTGCATAATTTGATGTAAACATAATTTAATGTCATAGGAGTTTGTGAAATGTTTAAATTAATGCTGTTAATGAAGGGTTTCTGAGGGAGGAGTTAATTTGATGCGTAATATTGTTGCTCGGAGTTATGCCTGCAATATTTTTATTTTATTTTTTATTTTTTTACTAACTGACGACCAAAACATGCTTCTATATGTACACACGCCGTTTCTATATTTCAGGTTTCCAGCTGGAGTCCTTCATTTCAGTGCAATTACAGGGATATTTCAGCAACACGTTACTGCAATAAATAGTTTTTTTTATATACAAGTGCATTTTTCATCATTTCAGAAATAGTATTTGCAATAGCGTGCCAGCTGTGAGGCTGAATAGACCTAGCCCTAATATTGACTGAAACGTCTGTAAGCATACAGGTGTCTGCATGTGTGTGTGAGCCATTGGTCGTTGTTGATGGAAGTGTGTGCAAGCCTCTTGAGGCCTCAAGGCCTCTCGGCTATCTCATACACACATGTAAAAGCAGACAGAGTCGCACACACACATCGACTGGCACCCTGCTCTGCTTTTAGAGCCATTACTGTCAAACAGCTGTTACCACGTCAAGAGAAGTGGTGTTGATGGGATAGAGCGAAGTAGGGAGAGAGGCTGAGGGATAAATGGTCAGGGCCAATAGATAGATGGATGGATAATTGGGTGTAGAGGGAAAAGGGAGGGTGTGAGGGATGAAGTGGTGGATGGATGAATAGCATGGGGGGGACTGAAGGCCTGGGCTAGGCCTTCTCTAAGTGAAGACAGATTGATGTGGGTGTCAGAGAGGACTCCAGAGAGGAACAGCCCTTTATTTGACAGTCAATTATCAGATAGACCCAGTGGCCTCGTAGTCCATGGCCGTCACCCTTATAACAGTACGCAAGTGGGTTTCAAACACTGGCTGTGCACCAAGAGGTGGGCGCAGAGTCAAGATTAGATGATGTCCAAAGAGAAAAATTATGGTTTCAATTGCTAAAGGTACTTTAGTGAAAGTTTTTATCAGTAAATTTTTGTCAGTAATGTGCAGCGTTTGTGTTGCTCAAACAGGCAAATGTTCAGCAACTTGCCTTTTAGGAGCCGTAGTTCTGGACAGAGACACTATTCAAACAAACTAAAAAACACCATGTGTATAGGAAGCTATTACATTATACTGTATGTATAGTTTATATAGATAGATAGACAGATAATGGCACCACAACTAAAATGTGCAACTGACAGCAGGAAGAATGACACAGTACATTCATTTATTTTGTATTTAAGTTGTCCACATTTTTACATCCAGTCAGTCCTGTAATAAAATTTGTTGCGCTAAAACTAAATTACTGAAGACCTTGCACAAGCTAAAAAAGAAGCTAATACCTCCGGCATTAAAGCTACAACAATATAGTCTTTCAGCCCTTGGCTTTATTTCTGAGACTCTGACCTTTTGCAAATGTGTTTAGAACGTGTTAATAACCTCCAGAGCTGTTTCGTATTTATACTTATAAACACTCGGTTACTGGCTTTGGGGATTTTCAATCGCAGAGCTGCCCATTTTCTTTGAAGCATCCTCTAACTTAGCTCTTGCATCAGTTAAGTTGCCCCTTTTTTTTTTTTTTTTGCAGACTTAAATACCACCATCAATTTGGGTAAATACTTTGTTCTGTGATTAATCGTCCTTCTTCATCAGGAATTAGCTCATCTTACTCTGTACTGTTACTCCTGCTGCGTATTCAGTTTAAAAACATAGATGGTATGATGATACTTGATGATTTGTAACACAAGTTAAGTTTAACATAAATATAAAATTAGATACTACTTTACATATGTGATATGTTCCATGCAATCTTTAATTTTTTGTGATGACCTTACCAGAGGTGTGATTGTCAGTGGCTTTGTGGATTCAGAACCAGTCTTTGTATGGTGGACTGTGGATCTGTCTTCGGTGAAACGTACTTCTGGACAGATTACCTCATAACCCCTGACAGAAAAGTTGTTGGGATAATGGATTGATGAATAGATGGTTTAAAAGTATTAATATGATAGATGAGCAGGTCCAGTTGCCAGTTTTTCCACCAAAGGTGTGACTCACTTAACAAATCCACCCACATTTCTAACTTTATTGTTTCCAGAATGACATTGCCAGGACTTCAGTTCCTTTAAGCGAAGCTTGTTATAATAACCACTTGATGGGGATGTCAAACTTTTTGAAAGGGGTTAAGTGAGAACAGCGGTCTTAGTCAAGGTCAGTGGAGCTGGGTTTCCACTGGCCTGCCTCACCTGTGCTATTCAGCATTTCACCTTGAGCTGAGATGTCACAGACAAGTATCGTGAAAAGAAAAACATGGTAATTGGTTGTATACGTTCTTACAAGCCCTATGGGGCTGACTCAGACACTGCTGGATTCTTTTTCTTTTTGACATACAGAACTGAAAAAAATAAACATGTTCACAGTACTTGCGCACACACACACAGCATTGATTCATACTGTAAATAATGTTTTTACTTTGCAGCTTTAAATCAACAACCACGTGTTTTAAAGTGTAATTCTGCAGCTAAAAGTGGGAGCTGTCCATGGTGCTGAACACCGGGCAGCTACTCCTTCAGCTCTGATAACACATTTAACCAGGACCTTTTATAAATACGACATCTGTAGCCACAGGAAGATTTTTCTATCAGTATCTGCCTCATGCTGAAGAATTACATTCCTGTTTCTGTGGTCAGCATTTGGTTACCACAAAAGGTATAGCTATCTTTGCATTTGTCAACAGTGGTGAGACACTTGCTGGCTTTTCCGATAATTTCTCCGTCTATATGACAAAAATATCACATATTTGGTCTGTAGCACCTACTGTCAGGGCCATTTACAGTTGCTATAATAACATCATTAGACGGGTTAAGACTTTAGAATTTATTTAAGTAGATAATTTCTCATTAAGTCTGAAGTCAGAATTTCAAAATGTGATATTGTAGCTTCATAAAGATTTTCCTACCAAGCCGCCGGGAACAAGTACAGTAAATAGACAATTTAGAAGCAACACAACCGCCTGTCTTCCAGATTTACAGGGTCACACTGTTAATTTACGTACAGTCAAGTCTGTCTCATCTATACATCAAACCTTTACCACCATTTATTTTAGCTTACTTCTCTTTGCTCCTTTCTTGCCCTTGTTAGCAATGTGCTGCTCATCTTGGATCTTGATTAAGTGCCCGGGTGTTGACTTCACGTTCACAGAATGATTATGTGATGTGGTAAAATGGCATTACCTTTCACGATTTGGGTTTTGGTATTTCGCGTGTATTGAAGCAGCCTTGCTAAAGTGGAGCTTAAACATGCAGATGCAGAAAAACAAAGCTTTGTTATTTCCTCAGTTTCCCCATTGTTCAGAGTCATCTTGCATCTTTAACGTGTTCCTTCTGGCCTGATTTTGCACAAGCATTTGCTTGTTTGTGCACACATGCACTTTGTGTGTTGCTGTGTGTGTATCAGCAGTGTGCTATCAGTGCCCCC
Organism: Macropodus opercularis; assembly: GCA_030770545.1. Lineage (NCBI taxonomy): Eukaryota > Metazoa > Chordata > Actinopteri > Anabantiformes > Osphronemidae > Macropodus > Macropodus opercularis. The sequence continues at coordinate 9,891,820 of CM061092.1, forward strand.
TGCAGTAAAACCAAAGAGAATAAAGACACGAGGGAGCGAGCGAGTGAGAACCCGCAGAGGAAAGATAGTGAGAGAACAGGAGGATCGCTTTCATTATCTCCAGCACACAGAAGGAACTTAATCACAGTCCTACAACAGCGAGGTCTTAAAGCAAAGACCAGAGTCTGTGAACATAGGTGTTTGTAATTTAGAATCCACTCTGTGGAAGTTTATATTAAAAACACACAAACTGTGTCCATTAGGGACGGTGCAGTAGATGCAAACTGTGCTGTAAGTGTTAGGTGGCACCAAAAAAAAAATAGACTAGTTTAAGATCTGCAGTAGTTATTTTCAATAATGTCGAAGTCAAATTTAATCTTTTGAGAAAATATTTTTTTTCACGTTGATTTATTTTTTCTTCATTATAGCAATTCCTATGTGTTTGAGTCTTTTAAGCACTATTTGTAGGATGTTTTTATGAAGGTTAAATGTTCTTTCACAGCTTTTGTCACATTTTCCACTCTAAATGTATTTTCTGTTGACACAATCTTCTGATTTGTAGATATTAAATGTCAAGCAGTTGACATCACGTTCGATTTTTGACTCTTATTACTATGACGGCATATGAAATTTACTGTGTATTCATTTTCACTTTCACATGTACAAAAGGACGCAGTCAAGGCTTCAGTCCTATCTGACAGATGAACAGTGTGTGACAGGTGTGGATTATTTAAAATCTGTGACCCAATTAAAATCAGTAGCTCCGTGCAGGGCTTCACACACCTGCAGCTGACTGCTGCCTGCTGCCACCGATGACTGTCGTTCATTTTTTTTTTCTGTTGTAAACAGGAATCCTGTGATATCTCGGGAACCAAGCAATCAATATGTACTAGGTGTCATTTCAGGAAAGCACAACTGATAGTTTTTAAGACATGCGTGTCAGTAGTTTCTGAAGTCATTCATCTTAGTTAAGACTTTATTCATTCAGTGAAATTTCTTTGTTTATACTGTATCATAATATGTATAGGTCTCTAAAATTGACTCGGTTTTCAATATCAATATTCCTGCAAAGCATGCATCAATTTATTAAGTACATAAATCGTTCAAACAGTACAAACAATTTCAATTCAATTCCTGTTTCGTTGTCTGTATTAATCTGTATTATACGTCTGTATTAATCTTGTAATCTAATATATTTTTAAGATATGTAATCGGTCTCATTTACTTACCGTTTTACCCAACATGTCCATGACCCTTTCTCTTGAATAGCATGAAGCTTTGCAGCAGCTCTGTGGCTTTTGCTGTAAAGAGGCTCTTCCCTCTGTCTAGTCTCCTGCTTTAGAGGCAGCCGGGGCTCCAATAGATGGCATCACAGCACTAGACTTCAGGCGTGCTCCCCGCTGTGTTGTGCAGTGCTGTGATGAGATGCTACTCAGGAGGTGAGAGCCAGGCTGGGATGCGGGACCGCACTAATAAGTTACAGTAGAAATGGTCTTTAATCTGCATAGCACAAGCGTTTTTCATGCTTTTCCTTTTTCGATATTTGATTTTTAGCTTTGATTTTTTTTTTTTTTTTTTTTTTTTGTTACAAGAAATGGGTGCGCCAAGACTGGATTCCTATTAGATCTGTTTTTAGATATTTTAGTACAAAGACATTATCAGCAAAATAGACACTTAGGTCAGATTTAATTTAAAATATGAATATTTTGTCATTCTGTTTTATGTCATTTAAGTTTTATTATTAAAATTTTTTTATTATTAAAGGAAAATTAAGGTCTCTGATACCAAAATATTTATTCCTGGAACGTTCAGTGTTAAAAGTAATAAATTTTCTTAAATAAACATGGTAATTAAATTGAAAATGACAGCGTGTCGAGCCTAATTTATTTCCTGATATATGTATTATCATGTTATGTGCTGGCCTGTGGAAGTCAGTCACTCCTGTAAGTCTGCGTGAGCCACTGTAGCGTTGACAGTTAGGACTATAACCTCTGTGTGTGAGGGAGAGACGCAGTGTCACCACAGCATGTCTCTGTAATGTGATTAATCACACTCCATTATACCACCCCTCATTTGTCCCACAATGCAATGCTTTATAGCGAATTAACACAGGTTTTTATTGGCTGCTGCAATAAATCAACATCAGAGTCTCACGGCTCACATAAAAAAAATATTATTTGGCCACTGTAAAAAGCGCTTCAGTCAGTTTGGCTTCAGCACAGACATCCTTATATTTGTCTGTCTCGCTTTCAACTGAAGATATGTGTGAGTCGCTTGACTGTAATGTGTTTTTGTGTGTGCGAATCCCCCGCTGCTCTGTTTCACGCAGACACTCCAGAAAGGAGAAAAGATAGTCAGGTCGGATAATGGAGCATTTCTCTACAGCAAAAAGGGCTCCTGAAATGACAAATGATTGTGGCCTAAAACAGGCAGAGACAGAGAAAGGGGGGGGGGGGGGGGGTGAATGTATTCATTAGAAATTACACGTGGATGGCAAAGAGTGCTGCGTCGCCTTTCAGTGCAACTGAATGTTGTGATGTGAATTTGTGTTTGGTGCATACAGTAAATAGGGAAAATGTGAGGGAACGTACAAAGAACAAAACAAACACAGGCAAAACATCTATTTAGCTATTTTTTCCTCTTCTACTCAGACACGCACACAAATGCAGGTTTTCTTAAATCTTCAACAGCAGAATGTGGCAATGGGATGTTTGATCAAAGTAGTTTGTGAATTTCCATAAATATTTATTATTTTAACTAAGGTCCTTTTGAGGACTAATAATGTAGCTTACAGCCGCTGTCTATATACCAAACAGATTCTGTGGCGAGAGAGAGAATTATGTCAAGCCGTGTTTTAAATAATGACTCTAGTCTGCTTTGGTGTGGCTGTAATTTACCTTTCTGATGTTGGTATCACATAGCAGCACTGTAATATTTAAAAGGTGAAAGCCCTGCGCTGGATTTTGTCTTCTACCTCAGATAGAGGTATCATATCAAAACGACAGCTGCTCCATTTAATGTCTTTTAATGTCTTAAATCTGCAACTCTTGTATGCAGACTGATAATCTTCCTCTTTGTGATCTGTGGACTAATGAGACCTCTCCTCTCTGCCTCTCTGTGGTGAAGTCTCCATCCTAATTTGTTAATGCTGCAACACAAAGACTTGGCTCCAGTGTGGCCTCAGCGGAGCATCCACGCTGACCATGATTTGATTGAATAAAGGGAGAAGGGGGGGTAGAAAGAAAAATGGAGACGAGAGAGAAATCGCAGTGGCGCCAAGCATTTTTAAAGAAGTATTGATGAAAGGCTATAATTTTTGCCAATTAAAGGGATGCAGGGAGGGAGAGAGGCTTGATTTTGCACCAACAGGTCGCACCTTTGCATTCACTGTGGGGGGGTAAATAAATACATCAATCTTCTTTGCTGTTCACCTCCACAGCAATGTCACCTCTGATTAGTACCAAGAGGAAACTCTGGAATAATATGTGATACCAAGTGTCAGATGCTGTCCCGATCAGTTTAAATGTTAAATATTATAATTTTGATATAGCAAAACACGTTTGTTTTTTTTTTTTTTCTATTTGTGCAATGTTTTAGAGTTATCCGAGGAACTAGATAAGTAAAATAAGATAAGTGGATAATCATGAAGTCCTTAGAAGAATGTCTCAACTAATGTTTACTAATTAACCTCTTCAGTTTACACAGCTTCTGGTTTATTGGTTTCATTCTCTTGACTCAGGCTTTAATAATCTGGTTTACAGTTTCACAGGTCATCAGTGTCCAGTGAGATATATTATATTATATATAGGTTTTCAAATCACAGTAGTCTTTGTACTCGTCGATAATCCCATACGTGTTCACCTCCTTTGTTTGCAGAGCTTTCGTTTTCAGCTTGTTGTTTTATTTTCAAAGATAGCTCAGCTCTTGTAGCAGGTTATGTCTGAATCTCAGACTTGAAGCGTAAGCGGTACAAAACACCCACAGTGTTTTCTGCATGTGTCCATCTCTTTATCTCCATCAGATAAAAAGCTTTGTCACATCTGTTGGTCTCTTGCTTTCCGTGCTTTTCCTGGTTTCTGGCAACAACTGAACCATTGTTTTGAAAATAACATTAAATATCTTTGGGTTATGCTTGTTTCTTTAAAACCGCGTACACTATGCCTGTAAAGCAACAAATGGGTTTTACTTTGGAGTGTCCACCAAAAAAACAACAATTTCTTAAAGGAAATATTTTTAATGTAAAGATATTTATGACCATATATGTTTGCCTTCTGAGGTATTGAGGCTCAAGGTCATGGGTTTTGGTGGCTTATGGAAATTTTAAAATGTCACCCTTTACTGCTGGTGTCTAGTATTTCTGGTGTTGAACTGGCAACAGGGGAGTCTTTTTAAAATGTTATGCCAGTGTTGGATAATTGGATTATATTCAGGAACAGTTTATTAAATGATTTGTGATTTCCATCTGCCTGGTGCTTCAATCGTGTACGAAAACATCGAGCTGAGCTTCCAAGCAGACCTGTAAATACACATACACACACTTTTCACACGCTCTGTCACACATCATGAGTGTGTGCTCATACACATTTAATGTATTAGCCGCAGATCAAATACAGACTTCCCACCTAGTTTCCTCCCCAGAGAGAGCAAGCGAACGAGTGTGTGTGTGTTATTAACCCGCAACACCAGTACCGCTTGTCTGCTGGCATTAACCCCATTATCCTCTCCTCTTTTCCCCCACTCTCCTCTCCTCTCTTCTCCTCTCTCTGTCTCTCGCAGCAGTAATGAAGTTCAATAGGTGCAGTTTTGCTCTCCTCTATCATGTTCTTATCCTTTCCTCGTTTTCCCTGTCCCTCCATCCCTCCGCAGTTGGAAGGGGCAGGGGTTAGACAAGCGCACTCTCTCTCTCCCTCTCCCTCCATCCAGGCCTCCCTCACCAGATCCCAGAGGTGCTTTCTGCTTAACGAGGCTGGATATCTGTTTCCTAAAATCAATCGTCTGTCTTAAACGAACATCCCCGACCATCTGCTTCAGGGGCCTGTGTGCGCGCGCGCGCACACACACACACACACACAGTCCTGTCTTTGCCTAGCTGGAGCTCCAATCTTAATATTTGTTGAGTGTATGATCCAACATCCTCCTCGAGGGCTCCAGAGCACTGATGTCGGGGGGCCTCACGCTTGGCCTCGCTCCCTCCCGCCCTCCCTCCTTTCTTTTCCTTCTCTCCCTCTGTCACTTTTCTGTTTGATTAATCACTAAATCTGTGTGACACATGGGCGGCTCTGAGACTCTGCCAGCGAGGTGTGTGCATGTGTGTAACAATCTGTGTATCCTAAGATGGCGAAATGCACAGTTAATCCCTTTTGGCTGTTGCATTATGTTTGGGCGGTAACAGTGGCACGAGCAAATCTGAGGATGAGGACTTCACCTGTGTTTGACCTTTGACCTTCCAGCTCAGTAAAACTCAAACCTTAACGGTATTTGGCACTTCAATAATTCGTGGATGGATTGATTAATTGGTTAATTTTGTACTGATGTTCATTTTTGAGATAATTTCTTATGGCGTTTTTATTTTATATGAAATGCTTTCATTTTGGTAGGTTTCCTCATTTATTGGACATTAGTTTATTTCCTCACAGATATTGAAGAAGAGCAAATGCCAAAAAATGGGAAAAGAGAAGTGTAAGTTAGAGCTGAGGGGTAAATTACTGACTTAACAGTTTTACTTATTTTGTGGCAAAAAAGTGGTCAAATTCCAAGATATTTAATCCAGCTTCCACCCAAACAGTTGGCATCACCCTTTAATACCCTGTATCAGTTAAACCCCAGATTCCTCCCCTCCTCCCTCAAGTCTCTATTGTATTCCCTCACTCCCTCACCCCCAACCCTCCCTTCAGTAATTACAACCAAAGTCAAAAGACGGTCCTGTCAATCAAGGGCTCAACTGTCACTTTCACTGCTTTGTCTCTCACATCTCTGTCGGTCTCTGTCTCTGTCTCTGCTGATTTCAAGCCAGGCTGTCAGAACGGAGCGCGGCGGTTTCCATTCATTCAGCTGTGTTTTGTGTTGTGGACTGTGTGTATGTGTGGGTTTGCTATTAGTAACCAGTTGTAGACCAGTGGAGCTCGACTCCTAGCCAACTGTGTGTTGAAGTGAAAATTTACAGAGGTAGAAAAATGTTTTACACCCACTTTTCTCTTTTCTTCTCCCATTGTCGTGCAGCTTGGTTGTGGATACATTAAGTTGGAACACACCAAGTTGGCTGTACAGTACAGTGTGTGATTGACAGCTCAGACATCAACACGAGTCTCCCTCCACCAGACTGAACGAACACACTAATCACCCAGCAGCTACTGGTCATTGAAAATCTCTTACTCCTCGGATCACTACTGTAGATTCCAAAGTATTTAAAATGTCCATTAAACATCATTTGACTCTTTTCTTAAAATTTTTTTGCAAGCAGTGCATGTTATGGTATAAATGCTCAACGTGAAATGATACAAAGTAATACTTTATGAAAACTGTAACCGATGATGCAATGGTTGAACAGAAATAAATATCAGTGATTATTTATCATTTACTAAGCATTGCTTCTAGATTCATAGGCAGCCACTTTATTGGTGATCCCCAATTCTTTTAGAAAGTAACATTTGTTTCTCAACTATCCAAATCTTTAGTGTATTTCTTTGTTTACTCATGCTCATTTTGGATGATCACCTGTTGATGGCTTCTTGTCCTTCCTTTGTCCCACAGTGCTTACATATCAAAGCTGGAGCTCCACTTTTCATTTTACAAACCAACTAGGCGTTATGAAAATATGCTAAATCTGACTGGCCTGCTTGGGTGCTAATAATCACCATCTAACATTCACTTATTAGCCAAGATGGCTGATTTAGCTCTTTATTGGTTACTTGTACTGTGAAGCAAGACTGGCTTTAGGAGGCTAATTCTATATATTGGAAACACACACGTTTTCATCAAGTGAGCATGAGGCTAATAGGGTTAATTGTCATGTAAAACCATCACTGCAGTCAACTTCACAGCCAATCAGTCAAAATCACACACACATACAGGACACACATTTACACACCCTCCCATGGGAGCTCGCCTTGCCCAGATGGCTTTTTTCCCGGTGGCTGCGTGCTCTAGCGTGTGTGTGTGTGTGTGTGTGTGTTTGTTGCTGTGGGTGTTGATGTGTGTATGAGACCTTGGCAGGCCACGAGGGGCTTTGCTGTGAACAAGGCGCATCTTCTCCGTCTAATTAATTTACTATTATATAGCACCTGTTTCAGGCCAGATAGAGCTGGGGACACACACATCTCACACCGACCACGCACCGCACACAGCAGCTGATGAAATGGAGAGGTAGTGGGGGAGGCAGGGCAGAGAGAGGGGCAGGGATGGACAGATGAGGTGAGAGGAGAGAATAAAAGACACAGGGAAAGAGCAAGGCAGAGGGTGAGGAAATGAGGGAGGGAGAATTAAAAGGCAGGGGGAGGGGGGAGGGAGACGGTAATAAATGGGGTTTTGAACTGATTATATTAAGCCGATCCTTTGATCATGTTTAAGGCCTTAAAATGGAAATATGTTTTCTCTGATGGGGTTAGAAACAGTGAGAGACAAGGGGGGCAGCTCATTACATTTCTACACTATAAAAAATATCCTAAAGAACCAATTTGAATCATCTAACATAATGTAAATCACAGATTGCCTTATGTTATATATTGTACCTTTTTAGTTTTACTGTAGTAAGTGTTTAGTGTTTTCCCCCTTTACCTTATTTTTTTTTAACCAACCTATAATTTATAAGCACCGTGTGGCCCTTGGCCCCTGGTTATCTGTTCCACGTCTTACTGTAGTTTCTTCATGCACCTGCCAATGCTCCAGTGGTTTGGGTTGAGAGATTCCTGTTGGTGCTATTTTGTTTGAGTTCATGCTGCTTTTGTCTGTTCTAAATCACCAGTGAGACTTAGTTTCTCTGGCTCGGGGCAGATGCAGGCTTCTCTGTGCTGCATTTATTAGCGTTTGACCGGGTTTTACGTTTGTTTTCAGATGTATATTCTGCTTTAGTAAGCGGTGGAGCTGCTCCAGCTTGTTGTTTACTCATTTGACAACATGATCTTTTAAAGCTTTCCGTTCTACTTCTACTACACTGCCACCTACTGCATGTCTGCATGTTATTATTAAGGCTAAACAATAAGCGGTTTGTTTGTTGTTGTCTAGTTGGCTTATAAATCTGGATGAATCAGTATTTAACGACATATGAATCATACTTTGACGTCATGTGCTGATCGGTTGTTTTTTATGTCATATGCTCCTGAAATAATAATAACAGAGACATTGTCATTGTCAAGCTTTTCTCTTGTTTGGGGTTATGTTGAAGAGAAAAACTAAGGTGGCTTTAAGGTGTAGATGAACAGGTAAGCTTGCAAGAAGGTTCATATTGTCAGGGTGACCACAAACTGTCAGACACAGTGCTCGTACTTATATTTAAGGCAAGCTTCTAAAGTCACAAAGAATCTATCTCGGTGTGATGACACAGCTTAATATAGGTGAATATGTAGCAACTAAATTTGAAAATCTGACTATGATATGATGTTACTTAAAAGAAATGTGAGGATTATTAGGTTTAATGTGGTTAATAGTACCAACTCTGCTTCTGTTTCTGAACTGCTGCTCTTCTTAGACAATTTCCTTCATCAAACCCCCACAATCTGTCAATCAGTCATGCAGTCACTCAGACACATCCCCCCCAAAGCTGAATGCACTTAAATTAAGCACGGTGCGAGTTCTTTCTATCTGTGGGAACACGTAAAATAAAGCATCAATGATACAAGAGCAACTCTGCTCCCAGTGTGGTGATACACCGCCACCTCATCTCTCTCTCTCTTTCTCTTTCTGAGTTCATTAGTTTCCAGGCCGGTGCTCCTCCTGGATTACCATAACCTGTGAGCCGTGAAACACCACAAAACAATTTTCTGCTTGTTAAAAAAAAAAAAAAAAAAGGAGAAGGGGGGGCGGAGGAAGCAGCTCACCTCGCTCTGCTGCCTTCCACAGCCACAGAGAGGAGAGGAGGCGGGGAGGTTACGCTACCTGTATGTTTTTCTAATGAACACCACACCGAACTAATAAAAACATGTCAGGCGGAGAGATGCTTGAAGTAAAGGGGTGGGTAGAAATACGAGAAAGTGGAATTAATGCAGACAAATGGCTGTGTTTCAAACAGGAGATAACTGGTTAAATATGACCTCCATCATTTCCAGCTGTGAACAGCCTCACACACGGGAGAATGAAATGTAATTAAATCAACCTGCTAAGACTAAACGTGATAATCATTAAAGGCAACTGGCTTGTTATGACAAAGTCCACTTTATTAGATACACCGGTACAGTTAATTCAATCCAATACAGCAACTCTGCCAGTAATTCTACACTTATACGGTCATAAGTTGAAGCTGTTGTGGCCCCTCGTTCATTTTAACAATTTTTTCAGGGTGTCCAAAACATTAGAACCATGTTTAGATATAATGTAAGTCCAGTCTGACTCCACCCGCCATAGTAGTAGTCGTTATTCTTGACCACGTTTCGCTGTGGACAGCAGTAATGTAATTAAAGTAAGCAGCATAAGGATAATACACGTGATGCATCTGCCCAACCCAGGAATCACCTGAACTGACCTCTTCCCTCTTTTATAGTTCCTCCAAAGATTATGTAGTGATAGGTAAAAGTTGAAGATAAAAAAATCACGTTGAGTCTGTGACATGTGAAACCAGGTTCTTCCCTGCTTTCCCGTGATGCCTTACTATGTTGGTGTTTGATTTCATGGCAACCAGTTGGCACAGATAAAGCTTCTTGCAGCGTCTAAGGTCTCCTCTTAATCTCCTCTCTGTTTCAACACCATCAGTTTACTCTACCGTCTGCTCTCCATGTTTGCTCAGATAAAATTGCTCTCCCTCCAAATTAAAAAATCGGACTCTGTGTTGACGTTTGAGGCTGATGAAGGTGTGTTCCTGTGAATATTGACCTATTAGCTCTGGTTGGGTGGCTCTTTTCTTCTGAAACATGCAAGGTACTTTCAAAATCAGACGCTGATGTTTACAGTGACAGGAAAATGACAGGAGCATGACCACACGCACTGCTCAGCTAAGACACGTCCACTTTTCTTTTGCTGCCTTTGCAAAATATCAATAAATTAACTTTCTTTTTGCTGTTTTAAGGATATAATACAGTTTTGGTGTGTCAGTGTTTGAAATGTGCTGCAGTGTCTGTCAGTGACCGTTTTACCTGCTGACATCCAGACTGAGAGCACACTGACTCGCATAATACTAAGGTAACATATTCAGGTCACAAGCACAGGATCACAAACTGTTTCTTCTCTGGCACAGGGCAGCATCTTACATTAAATCAACATCAAAAACATGGTTTGTAGTGTTATAGGCCAAAAACTAAGATACACAAAATCTCTTCTCCATAGTAAACAGCCATTTTCAAACTTCAGTTGGGGACACCTTATGAAGACATTCTGCAAATTCTCAGCAGAAAATGTCTGAAAATATGTTACTCTCAATGGAAGCAGCAGTGACACAAAGCTTTAGACTGAAAAGTGAAATGAAAACAACTGTTTGTGTAACTGAGAACAGTGTCAAAAATAACACAAACATGATTGACTGATTTTATGAAAAGAGTCTAGTTTACTGTGTTTTATGTCTACAGACAAGAACCTTGAGTCAAATTTGAAGATAAAAAAATGATAAAAGGTGTCTGTTCATATTAAGCCAAGAAGTGTTTGTCGAGAGGTTTCATTTCTACAGTTTTCCATTTGTAGATCTCAATGATTAGGTTAGGCTGGTTACAAATATACTATAAGTATTCATTTTTACTAAAAACCATTCACACCAACACGTACGCATCTTGCACGCCGTTCCTTTCTAGCATAATATTTATTTTCTCACTTTCTCCCTTGCGGTCGTGTGCGTGTGTGATTGCAGTCTGAAGGCTCCCCTGCTCACCTTGGTCTGAACAATAGAAAGCTGTGAATAGGAGCTGCTCACGTGGTTTACTTATAATGGCCTTGCAGGGCTAGGCACAAGCTGTGTGTGTGTGTGTGTGTGTGTGTGTGTGTGTAGGAGAGAGAGAGAGTGTGTGTGTGTGTGTGTGTGTTTGAGACATATAGAAACAATGCATGTGCTGTTGGCTGGATAATTACAGGCGTAATCTTACTATGCAGATGCTTTCATTCACCAGAGCAGGGGAGTGGGGGAGAGATATAATTACATCAAGAGTATAGGCTGTGATATATTAAGAGTAATCTAGGCTTACTCCGGGTTGTGCTGTTGTAGTGGCAGCCCTGACACGTGGCATGGACTGGGAAAGGTTAAATTACAGTGTATCGCAGGCATGATGAAGAATAATGGTTGTGCAGTTCAGCAGACGTAAATGAAACTGCCCTGAGAGGGTAAAAATGGAAAATTCACCAGCTCCGTCACTACTTACTACTGTTAGTGACTCAAGACAAAGCATGTGGTCCGTACGTCTCAAAGAAGCCTCTGTTCAACACTTTCTTCTCCTTTGTGTATAATTGCATCCTCACACACTCCTAGAAAGTGATGAGTTGCAAACTGGTTATGATTTTCCATTTTACTGGTTTATTTAAGTGTGACAAGAACATAAACCCAGTGAGCTTTAGGCTGGTGGTGCTATGGTGAAGCTTCACTACTTGAGCTAAAGGAAAATTACACATTTTATTGATTAGTGTTTTTGTGGCAAAACAATCTTTAACAGTTTTAATGAAGGAAAATAAAGTGTTCTCTAACCTTTTAAGTAAGGAAAATGCGTTTTGATTCGGGCACAGTGAAAAAAATTTCACCTATGGAGCTGTTAAACGTTCAGTAGAGCAATTTGGGTGCAGATTTATTTTGAAGTTTACAGTATGACCAGCGTATGTATAAGCTGCATGAACGTTCTGACACGACATACAGTATATTGTGTATTTAGTATGTGGTGAAGTTTATTTAGTTTGTTTTCCTCTTGCATGTCTGCTTTCAGATGATTGCTACTCCAATGGTCCTCTCTAAAGTGCTATAAATCTTTATTTATGTGATAATTTTGTTGACGCTATATTTTTCCCAATAATAAACCCAGTTCTCATGTGTGTTTAGATCAGTGTCTAGCCCACAGTGTTAGATAGAGATAACGCAGACGCTCCTAATGGGGTTTCTACTGTAGATCTCGCTGTCTCTACTTCGCTGTATGTCCCCTTCCTCCCTTACTCATTGTGTAGGAAAGATTACAGAGGGAGAGAGAGAGAGATACTTTGAGGGAAAGAGATGATGAAGGGGGGGGGGAGTTAGAATCCTAAAGTATTTAGCAGCAAGTTAATGTACTGAGGGATAATGCGACGTGTCCACAGGCAGCGTCTTTATGTCCAATGTGTTTTTACCAGCTTCTGAGCAGCTTGGCAGTGTTTACACACTCTAATAACAAGTGGCGTCTTTCAGGGACCCTTCGGTTCATTCACCATTCAACCACCAGTCCAGCTTTAGCCTAATCCCCTCCCCCCCACGGCACACCACTCCCACACAAAACACAAGATTTCAATTTTTTCACTGTAATTGCCTGGTTTTTAATTCCACGCATCCCATCAAGCCAAGATTGGGGCTCCAGCCAGATTTCAGGGAGGGGAGGTCATCTGGGGACCGTTGGACAGTAAAGATTTGGGTTTCGGCAGAGGCGCAGATTTGTGCGGCTTGGAAGTGGAGCTGGGCGAAAGGGAAGTAGTTTGAAAGTGGTCTGCGTGGGTATGATAAAAAGTAAGAAATTAAAACGTCTTAGTTTTTGAACGGCTCAACCTCGCTGTTGCCCGTTGTGATGGTACAACAGCTCAGAGCTGAGCGAGTAAGCTGCTCTGTGCTGTGACAGAGGCCTTCTGAGGCGTAGATGGAGGGATGGATGGAGAGGAAAAGTGGCAAAAGATTCCAAAAAAACAAGGAGTTGGGCGTTGTGGGCGATATTAAAGACGAGCTTTCTTTTCTCGTGTAAGGTTGCTGTGTGCACACGTCATAACGGTATATATCAAGGTGAGTTACAAAGTATATACTAAACTATGTTACTTAGTCAAATACAGTGAAGTAAAGTGCAGGGACCAAGACCTGCTGCTGCGATTTGAAGCACAAACTTGGCAACATGTAAGGTTCTGGCTCTTCAACAAACTGAACTGTATGTTTTGCAGACGATATTCTGATTTATCTAGCAAATAAAGTACAGCTGGTGAGGTCTCTCTATTATGATTCCTTTGACTTTTGCTGTCAACTGATTCTCTATGGTGGAACAAAATTAAGTTTGCTTGCGTATTGCATTATTTAGGCGGTATTAGCTTTGTATGTATTTGTCTCACATCGGAGGACACAGATGTGTCAAAGTCTCGTCTGTTTGCACTGCTACAAACTCTGCGACTCTATCAGCATGTTCCAATCTTCTATTCTTAAAATGTTTATTCCCAACCTGATTCTGTCGCACATATTTCAAGTGACGCAGAGCACAAGGTTGGAGCTGGAACAAATATTGTGAAAAGGTATTTTATCATTCATGCTGCGCACTGGAAAAGCCTGAGATTGGAAGGAAGCTACAGCTTCGCTGGGAAACTAACATCTGTGTTATGCTGTGTTTCCCATTGTCCAACTATTTGCTTTCCCCGATGTGATTGTTGCTCCTCTAAACCGAATCTGCCCATATTTATGCGATTTGAACACAGTTGATATAATGCAGATTCACGCTATGCCCCACTTTCTCTCTTGCTCATATACATAACGGCGCTATCATCTTCAAGAGCACAAGAAAAAGGCTTTGATTTTCTTTTTAATTTGGCTTCTGCTTGTCGCTGGGATGCTCTCCAAACCTTCCTTTCCCTGTCTCTGTGTCTCTCGCACCATCTCTCCTCTTGTCTGCTCCACACCTGTTAGCTCCCCACAGATGTGCGCTTGCTGCGCTGCGTATTTGTTCAAACAACAGCACCATCTCCATCATCAAACCCAGGATGAGCTAAAACAATCAGGCAGCATTTAAGCTAAGCGCAGGCCAGCTGCACTGCCCATTACTTCCATTCACACTCAAATGCACTCGCTTGCACACACACAAACTCTTTTGTAACTCGCAGACACACACAATGATAGAGAATATGAATATACTGGATATAGCCACAAGAGTAGTTGTTCTTCATTTTGCATCACTCATTAAGGCTTGTGCCATTCCTCGTTTATCTCCCTCTGCTCATCATTAAGCTGCTTTGATCACACCTTAACGAACGACGCGTTGGCTTTGAACAAAAGGGGGATACTGTGAGTTGCTGTGATTGTCTTTCGTGTCTTCAGAGTGTTTGATTCATTGCTAATGATGATGAGGAAAGCGGTGATTGTCTAGGAGACGGATTTATCTGCACCACACAGTCAGTGCAGTTTACTTTTGTTGTAAAGGAATGCTGCAGCTCTGTCACAGTGTTATTTCAAAGAAATTAGTTGTTTGTGGTACCTCTGTTTTTGCGCCTTAGATCTTAGTGCAGCTAAATACTACTTCTGTGGTATTCAAGGACAAGAACCTCCCTCAATTGTGAAATATGCCAAGGCTCAATGTACAGTATATGAATCCACTTTTATCAGTTATATATCTTCTCTAGCTTGGAAATAATGTTTGCTATGATCTCTGTATTTTATAAAACGTTGTTTATTGGTAAACCATTGTGTATTTATTGTGGCTAACTCTCACACAGTAAGTCTCTTAGGCTTTACACACAATAAAGTGAAACATTAGCTTGAAGGTAAACTCACCAGATTTACTAGCCAGTCTGTAATGCTCTAGGAGCACAGCTTGGTTTTTCTCAGATTGGGTTGGCTTAGTGTTGCAGACCTGTAGACCTCTGCAGACAGGAAGAGGTCTTCAATAAGCTACTGGTCTATTTCAGGGAAAGATTTGCCACATGTCCATATAGTGTTTGTAACACTGTGTACTTCATCAATTACCTGCAGGTCCTGACCGATGGTGCCAAGATGACCTACAGGCCTGAGAGGTTAATAAACTATCTCAGCCTGTGTAATTGACACACACACACAAACACACACCCTGGTTGGTTTTTCTCTTTAGCCCATCCTCTTTTTTTTAGCCTATTTTCTCTTTTTTGTCCTTGGATTCTTGCAGCTCTTGCTCCATCTCTGCTTCTACCCCCCATTTCATCCTGAGGGAGGTAGAAATTTCTGCGTCTGTTGTGTATTATTCCTCATGCGAAGCCTTGGCGAAACTATCAGTGTTATCTTCTAACTTTACCACCTGTGTTAAATTGAAGGCAGTGATGTGGAAGAGGCGGCTACCCTCCTTTTCTCTTTTCTCTCTCCTCCTATCTCCTTCTCTCCCCCTCTATTCATTTCTCTCTACCCTCCCCTCTTTCCACCTTTTTTGTCTATTTTCCTCATCCCATTTACCCCATGCTTTGCCTCTCTCTTTCAACCCCCTCTATGTCATCCTAAGAGAGAGAGAGGGAGGTTTCAGGGTTTTAGATGCCCAGAAATGAGAAGATCTGCTGTGAGGCTGGCTGAGCCTTTTAGTTCAGCCTGTCTGGGTGGTAACCATAGACATGCAGTACAGTAACTATTTTTAAAGGCTATGCTTTCAGCTTTAGCAGGTTGTGAAATTGGGGCCATTAACTCAGACAAAATCTAAAAAAAGGCAAGATATTACTGGGCTATGGTAATAAAATATTTCACAAATTCTCCCTCTTAGGGTATCACTGTCTCCTGATACTTATAGTCCTATGAAACTGAACTGCGATCACGATTAAGGTTTTGAGCCTACTGTAATTCAAATGCCAGTTCTGTCACTGTCGATGGTCAAAGAGCTACGGCTCTTGGTCAGGAGACTTGGACCAAGAGTAACACCAGCGTTGGTGTGTTTCACTAAAACCAGTGATTGAGCTTGTTGATGCTAAGTGGCTAATCTGCCAAAAGTAGGACCAAGCATGTTGTGTGTGTATCTATCTATCTATCAATTATCTTCATCGGACATAATGATCAGTACGAGCAGCTTTGGACCAGTCGTGTTGGGATGCTAGTGTAGGCTCCCATAGTCATTGTAGAGACATGGTGCAGTGTGTGTTGTTGCGCTTGCTGTTAAAGCAAAGACATATACCACAACTAATAAATGTGGCTCTGTGATCACTCTGTGGTCTGTAGAAAGTAATTTGTCACAGGTAATGATATCAATTATAAAATGTTTTTGATTGTAACTGATCTGATCAGTTTAGTTTGTTAATGTAATTAAATATTGATTCTTTGTTCACACATTCGTTTGAGGCTTTTTATCACCACAAATCACCACATTGTGCTTGGTGATTTATTCAGTTGAGTGTATTTATTATTATTTGCCGCATAGAAGCACCATGATTTTGTGTCACATCATTCTGTTTGGCAGCAGTAGTGCACCACAGTTTATCACCACAGTCCTGCATATACAGTACACACTGAGCCTCACACACTGCCAGCTGTGTTGTTCCAATGCAGCGGTGCAGAGTGGATCAGTAGCAGAGCAGAAAGATTTGATTTGTGTTCGTGTGTGTGTTTCTGCTGCTGTGATAAAGCATGTACCATGACTCTGTAAAAATCTGTCCCCCTCAGTAGATTTCACCCCTCACTTCATTTCCTTAATGACTAAAGCAGCAGCCCTCCTCTGTGTGTGAGTGGCAGAAGCACACAACCCTGAAAGCTGACAGGAACACATGCTTCTGTTTCTGAGTGGTACCCACAGAATAGTTTTACACCCACCATGCTTTAAAATGTTAGATTTAGCCACCGGACTGGTCGCCAGCCCATCGCAGGTGACCTGTGACCCACACAGACACAGGGACCAACAGCTTTCATGCTGCCCTGGTGTGATTTGTAAAATAGCTTTTTATGTTGCAATATTGCAGCAGCCTAATGTATCGTATTCAACCATTCATCACCTGACCTGTAATGTAACTTTATATAGTTTTGTAGTGAAACTTTAGGCAGTACAGTAGATAAATGCTGTATGTGGGTCAATCCTCACTGGAAACACCCAAAATGTCTGTATTTAGCTTTGTTTTGTCAAGCTGCTCCTTGATCACGGTTTTCTCCTTTTACAGCTGTGTATATGCGTGAATACATATATGTGCCCTCCTATACTGTATGTGCAGGCGTGGGGGGGGGGGTCGAGTAGCTAGATGTGGGTGGCGGGTGGCATTTGGTTTGTTACCCCCAGTCAACCCTCAGGGAGAGAGCGAGGGGTGAAATCTATTGAAGTGGTTCTATAAAATAGACTTTGTTCAGGTAGTCACTTTGTTTTCATGCTGATAATATTCATTTAGAGAGGGAGATCTCTCTTCCTTTTCTTCTCTGCTCCTCTTCCTCGTCTTGCTTTTCTTGGTTTAGCTCCTGGCCGCGGGATTAGCCGCCAGAGAAAATGCGGGGTAAAATTAGCCTCCGGCTGTCCTCGCCGGCCTCAACCATTGATTTTCTGCTACCGATGGAGGAAAAAATGCTGGTGCTTAATGTTCTTAATACCAGCACAAGGCAGGGGTTTCTTATTGCCTTGGTTTTTGTTTAGCTTCTAGTGCTTCAGATGCTCATATACATTGGAAGTGAGCTACATAAACCTTTCAGTTTTCTATTTAATCAAATAAAAAATACATCAAAACCTGCTATTGCACAATGGTGTTTATGAATGCAAAGCCAGAGTTTTCTAATGTTGCATACCCTTAACATCATAGTTGAATTATTTTTCACAAGATATCAGAAATTTAAGTTTATTAAAATAGTTTGTTTTAGGGGGAAATGGGAATTCAGAAGAAGGAGAGCATTAGCAGGTCACATAATCAAATGTCTATAATATTAACCCAGGCAAGTGGATGTTTAACGTCTTGATCAAGGCTCTACAATATACAAAATGTGCCCACTTTAATTTCCACAAATAGTCCTGCTCCTCCACCTTCAGTGTTCTTCTCACAATGCGATGCTGTAGTTGAGAACATGTTCCCTTTCAAACTATGATGAACTGCAAAGAGTTACTGTAATGTTATACTGCTGTCTGGGTATCCAGTGCCATTTTAGCAAGCATATTACTTTGTCAGCTGATTTAAATGACAATTAAGGTGTTTTTTTTTCCTGTACCACTGTGGCTTCTCATGAATAACAAAATAATTACTAAAGTACAGTAAATGGTCTATATTTTCAATTTAAGGTGAATTAGGGAGAAAATGTGGTTTGGCTTTGCCACAGAAACGCGCCGTTAGTTGTTGTAATACGTTGCTCAATAAATTAGGATTAGGAAACAAAACAAAAAAAAAGCAAAATAACTTAGCATAGCATTTAAAAAGTTGTCTACATTCTCCCCTAACACGTAGACATCCACTTTCAGTCGTAATGAGATTATCTTCCATATTTCGTATAACTGACCCATGGGAACTGGGTGATGTGGATAATTGCTTTGAGACAAACCTCCTGATTGTCTCTTAGACAGTCTTGGGGCTTCTGTGAAAACTGGTGCAGTGAAAGCAGATGTATGCTGTTGTGTTTTTAGTTTCTTGCCAGCAGCGTAATTACTCCATTGTTAGACTGGAGAAGGCGTATCTGGTGTATTACTCTGACAAGATGTTTACGCTAAGAGATGGAGAAGCTCCAATCGACCACTGGTGAATCCGCCTTGAAGGTTTTAAACTCCTCGCTTCTTTAGGAGGTCATTTGTGAGGATTGTTGGGCTGTTTGTATGGTCTCCGGGGCAGTTGGAGACAACTCACCTAGCCTCCCATGTGATTGACTAGCTTGTTAGTCCTGTAGCATTAGTGGGTCATTCGCAAGAGCAGCTCAGATTTTGTGTGGGTTGGTCACCTGCTTCCCCGTGGTTTGACAGACAGCTTCATTTGTGATGCTCAAAGCACATGTGCATCACAATTTACGTTTTTTTTTTTTAACAGCCAATCAAAATGCCGACAGACGGTGGCGCTGTTCTTCAAGAACGCAATTAAACTGTGCAGAAGGTGCAAGGGAACGTATAGCAATACAGTTACTGGACAATCAGGCTTTTCTGATGGTAGAGGGCAACATAGAACCTGTTATGGAATATGGTACAAGGATAGAAGTTGCCCTAAAACATTATGAATCACGAGACCTTAATACAGAGCTAAGACCATTATTTGGTTGTAAGAGGTAATTTATTTATTAAGTAAGTAAGTTTTCATTCTGTTGGGAAAGAAATCAAGAAGGCAAATGGAACACGTTGAAAGAGCTGTTTCCCACTTCACCTAATGCAGTGATTAAAGTGATTTGTCCTATGGATGGATTTAATGCCTAAGTGAATGAGCCATGTTACAAAACAAATTGTGTCCACTAATTTGAGGAATTAACCCAAATGAAACTAATATAATTGAACCTGTTTCAGAATAAGCTACATAAGTACCTATATAGTTATTATATGTAGAATGTAAACAACCCTCCCCTTTGGGTGTATTGACGATGCTGAATAGACACTGAAGAGCAACACATGCCTGCTTAGAGATTGTAGACATGTGGGAACCAGTGTCTGAGACTATTGGATGGACAAGTGTTTTTTTTTTTTTTTTTCCTTTTGTCTGTTGGTAATTGAAAAGAAAAAAAATAACAAACTGGTGAACAGAGGATGATAAATCCTTGATTAGTATAATAAATTGACTTCTTTGTCCTCTTCTTGACGCATATTTTTCTATAAAATAAAGTTCAAAAATGTGCCTTGTACAATAACAAATTAAGGTAGGTATATTGATACAATATTAAAAAAAACAAAATAGTTATGAATCAAGTATTTTTGTGAATTCCTGCAGTTTATTATTGGATATTAAACTCAACAAAACAGAGCAGGGACAGCAAATTCATAAAGCATGAACGCTCTTGCTCTGCCTTGGGACTAGATGAACATTATGTTCATATTAGAAAGAACACTAATACATTGATGCACTGGATTTGAAGCAGAAGTTTGAAACAAAAAGGACAAAGATGCAGTTTTCCAGTTTCTCACTTTGGATGATCCCTTTTCTCTCTCCAGCCTCCACCATTACCTGCCCCTCCTCTCCCTCCAGTCGTGTCATCTTGTCCGTACCCCACCTATCTGTTCGGCTACATCTCCAAGATGCTGTAATTTCCTTGGCATGGCTTGATGTTTATTGTGAGGCTGAAATTGAAAATGGCCTGTAATGGAGCGAGCCTCGCAGCCCCGGGACCAATTCACAATCTAAATGACTTGCTTCTTTTCAATGGCATCGACTGGAGGGCTCTTTGTGCAGCCTCGTACCTAATCAACCTCCGGTGTGACCCCCAGCTCTCGGGGGCTGCTGTCGGATTAATGATAAAATCATTGGTTCAAACAATTATTCGACCTGAAATGGCTGGCCATTTTACTCTGAAAATTAAAGAATGTGAAATTAAATTTTTTTTCTGCACTGTGTTGTAGCAGCGCCACTTATGGCTGAACTCTGCCCCCTAAACTCTTGATTTCATATGAAAGAGTGCTTTTACTTTATCTAGTTTCTCTCTTAGCATTTTTTTTCAACCCCTTTTTTGGGTGCGTTGTTGCAAATAGCTTGCCAGGTGTCAGAGTAGCAAGGCTTCAGCTATGCTTGTCGTTCTGTCTTTCCGTCCGCTCGTCTGACTTTCTTTTTATCTCTCCGCTAACCAACATGGCGTCTTCTTTGACTTAGTGAAGCCTAGAAATATTTCTTTACTCAAGAAAAGTCTCCAGCTAAACTTTAAGCACCAGCTAATGGAATAGTTTTTTACAGGCTGATGCTGTTGGTCCACTTTCTGAGATTAAAATGCTGTTGATCGCCTGTCAGTCTTTATATACAGCTGCTTTATGGCGCTTTCTTTTTGGGAGCACGGTGTCAAAGCCAGAGACTTTCATATTTCAAAAAGGAATAAGAAGTGTTGTGTGGTGACCTGAAGAGATGCCCTTAGTCCATGAACTCTGGGAATAATTTTCTAGGTTAAAGTCGATGAAGCAATAAACTTGTGTTTTTCAGGAATAGAAGCTTTCTGCTTGTTGTTTCCTATATCAACTTGTTGGGGGGACACTTTTAGAGTCCATCAGAGTGAGTCTGAGGTTCCTTTTGGGGAGTTTTTTTCTGTCTCTATCCAAAATTGAACAGCACTCATGACTTATCTGACTCATCAGATGTTGGATACTACTACTTATGAAGCCAGTGTGAGGGAATAGAGCTGCAATTTTTTGTAGATTGCATTGAGTTGACTGATGAAGTCACTTATGTTGTTTTTTGAGGTAGAGTTGCTATTGTTGTGCGTATACACTGATACTAAATGTGATGCTGAGAATGTTTTATTTTGAAGGGATAGCAGAGCTAAATTGTCACTGTTCAGAGAGAAATTCTGTTTCTTTTAAGTGTGAGCATTTTGGATGCATGGTTGTGCTTCCTGTTTTATCCTTATGTTTATTTGGCAGTCTCTACTGTGTTTCTTTGCCTCTTTCGCTGTGCATTCTGGGATAGTTGACCCCGAACAGAGTAAGCAAGTCTCGGAGCCGGATGAATTATTGATTGTCTCTCCATGTGCAACTAAAGTCTGATGAGCCCCGCTGTGCACTTGTGTCCGTCAAACACCACTTGATTACTGGCTGTGTATTTATCATCATCATTGTCATCATCATTATCATTATCAGTCTGCTCCCCTCTCTTAAGTCTGAGACAATGGGCTCTCCTAAAAGGCTCTTATTGAATGGGAGCTCACTAGCCTTCACAGCCTCAGCCCAGTCCTAGTCCTCCTCAGCAGCCTGCAGTGTGGCTAGGTAATTACCCGGGGATTGATTCCCCTAACAGAGACCATTTCTTCACCTCCTGCAGAATCGCTAAGAGGCTTATAATAAGCCCTGCTCACCTCCATAGCTTCCAGGCTAATGTCTCGGCGAGCCAGAGCCTCTATTGACTTGTTGATGGAGATGCTGGAGCTGTGCCGTGAGTGAGGGGAGGAGAGTCTCCTCGCTGCAGAGACTTGATTATTAAAAGGCCTGTTATTAAAAGTTCTGTTTCCATCACACCTAAGATGATATCTATACGCGCCATGAAGATTTCACTGAGACACATCAGTGGAGGGTTTGTCGAGACTTTAAACAATCCCGGACCTTTGCCCTGTGGCTCAGATGCAGATTTATGATGTGACAGTGGGGAGAAAAGTCCTTTCGAAGGGGACGCAAAGCTTAAAGATAGAATTTTGCCTTGTTTGTGAAGTTTCAGGGCATCATTCAGTGAGGTGACCAGGAAGACCAGAAAGTTTGGCTTCATTATGCGCCCTTAAACAAAACCGCCTTCATGGCTTTGCTAATTATCATTCTGAGGACGCAGCAATTTGTTACTTCCAATCTGCCAGTCAGCAGCAGGGCATGAAGAGGGCTGCGAGCCAGAGAGAACAGAGGCTTTCATTCATTCAGTGGAAGCAGGAGCCGCTGACAGAGGTTAGGGTGGGTGTGTGTGCACATCCACTGGAGAACCGTCTTGTTTACCTTTATCGTTTACAGCATTTAGATTTAAGTGCTGCAAGATAGTTTTTATTTTTTACATGTGGATTTAAGAATCATTTTATATTCATTTTGTTTTAGCTCTGTTGGTTTCACAGAGGCTATAGATAACATACACTGCACTATTACATCATACAGATCAAGACCTCAAATAATTGATGAACAAAAAATGTTTTTGTACAAACAATTTCTTGTTTTACTTCAATTTCTTCTTCGTTTTTCTTTCTTCTTCTTTTCTTTTTCTACACTAGAACACGCACTGGCCTGCATTTCAGAACCACCAAACATTTGAAATACCACCATCCCATTCAGTATAAACACCCGCTGATAACGCCTCCGTTTAATTTCTGACTGTCGCATTGCGAATGTAAATGTCCGGCACATTCACACAAGCTTTTCAGAGTGTGCGCTTTCATTTTCTGCGTCTGCTGCTCTGCTGTCTTCTGAAAGGAAAACGTTTTTTTGCCACCGCGCCCAATTCTGTTGACAAAGTGCAAACTGCTGACTGTCAGTTTGTTTGTGTGTGTTGTGTTGAATGTGAGTGAGCGCCAGCACGGCCTCCCACAGAAATACGACTTGTTAACTGCATCGGTAGCTTTTATTTGAAGGGGATTCGCATTTTCATAAGAATAAGAATTTAATTCACTCCTGAAATGTCTGCAATCTTTTGTACAAGTCCTTTAAGTGCCAAATTTGGAAAGATGACTGCAATTAGTCGTCAGAGTCTCAGAGACACCTGAACTTTCTTTGCTCCACATTTGCCCCATCTCCTCCCTCGTTGTGTTTCTTTGCTGCTTCTCACCCGTCCCACCTTCCCAACTGGGACAAACATTTCACTAATGAGGGGGTGGGTTGGGAAAGCTGTGGGGAGTGGAGCGTTGATGTGACCTTTGGCATGCTGGGGCAATTATTATTCGTGGGACTGGGCTCCGTTTGGGGAACGTGTGATCTTTTTTACCCTGTTGCATTCACACTGCGATAAAGTGCAGACTCCTAAATTCATATTTATCGATGTCTGGATGCGGAAGCGCTACTTAACATTTTTGAGGGGGTTTAAACTGGCTGGGTAGTTTGTGTGTCTGTTGAGGGGCCCTGATTTCTAAGGCAGCTCTGTCTCTGTTTCTGACTGAAGCACATTGTTCCAGATCAAGGGATGGGAACGGGGCCTTTGGCAGCAGGGGAATGAAGCACACACACATTAGAGACACAGCGCACATACAGTACGAGCAAGAGCAGCAACTCCCTGCAACACAACTCAACAACTATTAATAGTGTGTGACAGTTCAAGTCAGCACCCGTGTTTGTAGGAAACAGATTTTCTGACGCACACAGTGTCTGCTCCACAGTCTGCTGACAACTATAAATGCTTTACAGCTCAAGAGCACCTTGGCAGATCCCGAAGCTCCCTCTCTGCTATGTTTGAGGCACAGTGGTGTAGATGAGGGCGGCGCTGTGGACAGAGGGAAAGTTGTGACCTTCATAACTGAGGCTGTATAAACACGTAATGGCTCGAAAACCACTCAGATGAGTTGCTGCTGGTAAAATTACTCTGCATCCATCTAGTGTTTATGCATAGAATCCACAATATTTTAGATTTTTACATTCTGGACAAAATATGACCATATTAACCTTAAACTGATGATAGTATTTAGCAGTGAAAAATTAAAAAGAATTGAATGTTGATTGCAGCATTGACTCTCATCAACTGTATTTTCGAGCCTTCCATTACAAAGAGGAAGTCACGGGTGCATCGATTATGAGATGCTAGGCCTCTGAACAGACATTCCTGAAATGCCTCGCATCCTACCCGAAGCACCAGAGTTGCCCTTTCACACAGTACACAACTTACTGGAAATTCTCAGGCTATAGGGGCTGCCCGCAGAGTCCAGAGAAGGCGTGATGCGCCACAAAAAGTATTCAGCGGAAATCGCAATTCTCGTGAAAAAAAACTCGTGATAGACTCGTCTTTCTGTGCAAGCCTGCTGTAGTACAACTTAGTGCTTCCCATACATATTATTAATGTTCACATTTTATTCCATCATAGTGCTTTGGGCAGCACAAAATCACACTGTGAATTAGATACAGTAAACCCAGCTTTTCAAAAGATACTAAGCATTTAAGGAGCCCAGGCATAAGCATAGCAAAGGTTACTTTTAATCCTGGTGATGAGTGTTTACGAGCTGTTTCCAGATGACTATTAAGATTGATAAAAGATTAATATAAGATGTTAGTGGTAAATGGTTAATGGGGTCACTCGTGTCTCAGAGAGATGTCTTAATTCTGCCTGAAACATTATCAAAGCATTAAAAGTGAAATTATTTCCAGACTATTTTTTGCAAGACATTTGGGAAATGTATTTATGCAGCAAATGTTGATAGTTTTGATAGTTGATAGTTAGTATTTTTTAAAATAACAAGAAGGTAAGTAGATAGTAAGGTAACCTCCTACAGATTCTTAGCAGCTGGAATCCAGTGCAGCATCTTTGTATTGGGTGAGATATGCTCAGCTCAGTTGTGCAGACTTTAACAGGTAACGTTACACCCTGCGTTTCAGGAGAAGGCGTATCTATGAACATTTTTAGCTCCTTGTGGCTGTGCAGTTTTCACATGGGATCTGTGTGTGTGTGCGTAACCATGGGACAGAGCAGTAGATCTGGCCTCCCGTCTTGTCACATGGTGGATGACGGCTCAGTTGTGGGTGGCCTGTGTAAAGGTCAGTTGGCTTAGCAAGCAACCAGAAGGTTTGTGTGTGTGATCAGGCCATTCACTGTGTGTAAATGTGTATGTGTCACACCTTAAGACACAGTGCTTCCTTTCTCCTCTTGGTGCTGCAGTGACTTCTGGGTAGGGGCTGACTCAACTGGGCATCCCGGACTCCACAGAGTAACACACACACACATACACACACTTTCCTTCCCGTAAGCCTTCTCCCACAGCTACTGCCCCGACCACCATGGCAGCGCATTCAGCGTTACCATGACGAGTGCTCCGCATTTTAATGACCTGTGACATCGTCAAGTGAACTTGTAGTTGATTGGTTCCCTGCTAACTGTGACGCATAATGAGCAGTTCTGCCTTTGCAAGTGAAAACTGTGGGATGACAATGAAAACGGGAAGACCGGAAATTAAAACTTCTAAAAAGGCACAAAAAAGGACCAAGCAGAGTCACCAGTGGTGATGTAAGACTTCAGGAATAAATCATAAACCCTTTGCTTTGTGATGTGAAGTGTAGCTCCTTTTACCTCGCATGACCTATTGCTGGTGTATACAGGTGTCTGGGGTCATTGTTTACATTTGTGTGTGCTGCCACCTAAGGTTATGTTTTGTTGCTTTGTTTCTAAGTTATGTACAGTATAAAAATGAAACGAGCAGCTTTGGTAGTTGGGAGAGGTGGGGTATGATGATGGACCGATGACCGGGGTAGTTCCTCCTGGGAGACTCTGTGCATTGGACAATAAACAACATTTATGACATCAATCAGACTCAAAGTTGTTCTGTATTATGTACAACTTGTTAATAGTTACTTCACATTAGGATTTGGAGGACAAGAACAAGATAAGAGTCACTGTCAAAGCACCGCTACAACCTGTATCTCTAGGGCATCCACAGCAGAAGTTGGCAGCCAAGCCAGCTACTCAGGCTTCATCTGACCCCCATCTTTCTTGGCGTAACGGTCCTTGGAGAGTCCCCTTTGAACGCCTTTCAGATGAATACATTGCTAGCAGGAAACAAAATCCTTGACCATAAACAATAAGTTGGAGCCTGAATAATATTTTCTATGTGCAAAAAACCCATCTTGATACTCATACCATCTGCCATTATTGTGTCGCCCTTCCATTTAAAAAGGTTTGCATAACTTAAAAATAAAACATCCACCTAGATAGAAGCAGGCATGGAGGACAAAAGTCTCATCATTTTCTTGCAAGTTAGTCATTATATAATGGTGGAATATAATGGTGTCAAGTGTTACAGTCCTTGAACAACACCTAAAGAAAGTGGTTGCTAAAAGATAAACGCATCATGTGACACTCGTATTGCTTTACGACACACATTTATAATATATTTTCTGCTTATTCATACTTTTGCACGAATGAATGCGTGAATTCCTGCACTCGTACTAATAAAATGGGGTGGTATTTATTATAAGATCTTTAGGTAAACAAACAAATTCAGCTGCATTGTTTTGCTTTTTGTGACCTTCAGTCAAGTAAAAATATAAATATTTTTTTATAAATATCATCTTTTCTCTTGAGTTAAGTGCATTAGCTTAAATGATTTTTACAAAAAAAAAAAAGTCAGTTGTATTGTTCAAACACATTTGAAATGTGCATATTTGGGTGCTGAGCCATAATCAGCTTTCAGTGTTGTTTGACTTTCCTGTAGGATGAACAGCCTGGTAGTACACGGACATGAACAACAGGTTCTTTCCTTCCTGGAAAACAGCCAGCACAACATTTAAATGTGAAAAAAGAAAAGTGATTGGCGCATGTCCTGCGAAGTGATGAGATGAGTTATGTTAATTGGCACAGCCATTACAGAACCTTTAAAAGGGAATTTTATTGGCTCATTACAACACTTGGCTCTGTTTAAATGGGGATTTTAACGGCCTGCGTATGAAGGATCCCAGATTCCACTGTACCAGTCAAGGAAACCTGCTCAAATGCATGAAATGCGTCAGCTGGTACGGAGTAATTTTCATTCGATCATTAATTTAAAAATTTCTTTGAAATGTACTTAAATACCGAGCACAACATAGGGTGTTGTGACATCATCACTGTCAGTGTCACCTTCGCTCTGATATCCGGCTTCACCTAAATGCTGATCAACACGGCTCAGGCTTCTCTCTCTGAGTCTGTTTGTCTGACTCTCCCTGGCTGTGTTGATAGCGACAGGAGACAGTGGCGTGCTGGCAGGTGCATGCCACCAAATTACCATCCGCACACACGCACACACATACGCATACGCACAAAGACGGCCTCTCCTGTGCTGAGAAAGCTTCCATTATCATATCAAAGCGTCTCTCACAGAGACGTGGCAGTGCTTCAATTTAAGCAATTAATGCAGAGAGAGACTCTGTCACACAGCCCAGCATCTCCCTACCCCTCACCCCTAACCACACACACAGGCTCTCCTGTGGCACTTGGAGACAAACAAAGGTGTTGGGAAGCGAGGATCCATATTCTCAAGGCCATCGTGCTGTTTTTCTTTCTCCTACTCCTGCCCCCCAGTTCTGCCTTAAAATAAAGCGGCTCTTTTTCACAGTGTGCTCCTGTTTCCGTTCACCTGAAATGGTAAAATATGACGACGTAGCTGTGCTTTGTCTTACTGGGAACTTTTTGGGGCGTCAGAATAGCTTTTGAAGTACCTATAAAATCTATAATAACCATTATATGACTCTAGTTTGCACCTCTAGGCAACGTGTGATCAGAGTTTACAGAATTAATGATGATTGCTTGCATGCAACCGTATAACCGACATACTGTAGTTTTGGTTTACGATTTTACCGCGTTTATTTAACGTGATGTATACCAGAAGATCGGTTTCTGTGTCATAATTATAAATCAAGACATGAGACACCCAACTTCTTGGCCTCATCTGTGACCATGAATTTATACAGTACTGTGCTTATAAAATGATGGCTTCTGATGTCACATCAGTCGATGGGCTTTGTGAATGGTGTTGTTTATTTGGGTGTCATTATATTAAATCACAGGAAGGTGTGTTGGTCAATTGGTTTGCCAGTGGTAACACAATTCAGTCTGAGTGTTAGATCCATGCATTCTGTTGTGATCAGATACTTCAAAACTGTGAGAAAGGATTTTAATGGGTTTGGAAATGTAGAGTCTTGTTCTAGGTCTTTAGAATGTGGTTGCTGATAAAGATAGTTGGCCACGTCAAGAAGTAGTCAATGACTGGACGATGTTGAGCTCAGCAAAAGAAATTAAAACAGTGACTCGAGTGTCAGGCTTTGCCTTGTCAGAGGATTCCAATGATAAAACCTTGCATAAACAAGTTCTGACCAAAGTTTAAAACCTTTGATTTTAATTCTGGTGCACAGACTAAGCTGTGTAAAACATACGTGTAGTGTAATGAGGTGTGTGTGTGTGTCTCTGTGTGTGTGTGTGTGTGTGTGCCCTTGTTTCATGCCTGGATGAAAAGATGCAGCGGATACTTAATATGTTTCCTCAAGTTTCGAGCGTGCAGAACTCTCCACCAGCTCAACATCCTGCTGGAGGTTTAACAATTATTCCTCTTCCCAAATAATCTCAAGGATGCAGCTGCATTGTTTGCATTTTCCCAAAAAATCCTGCAGTCCTAGTTCAGAATTCATGCGGCGTGGAAGGACTTTCAATATGCTATCGATCTAAACGGGCACAGGAGGATCCTCTGCAAGCCAATCAGTCAGCTTTTTAAACCTGAGTATCCACCAATCAGTAGACTTATTGTACCTTTTCCTCTTGGTTAGGAGAAATTTGCCTCTGTCATTTAAGCTTTTCAACCAAATCTCTCCATCATTCATCCCCCTCTTCCTCCTCTGCTGCCTTTCTCTTACCGCTGGATTGTTGTGAAGTACTCTGTTTTTCCCCCCCTTTCTTTGAGGCGAGACACTTTATTAGACACAGCTGTTCAACTGAACCCAGCAAGGCCTGGATTCACTGCCAAGTGCCTCTCTCCGTCTCTCCTGTCCTGTCTCTCTCTCAACCCCCCTCTCTTTATGTCAGGTGGGATGTAGACGGATGAATAGGCAGTGATGGGGAACCGCTACGTGAAGCTGTTCGCACTGAAAACCTTGGCTTTGGGCCCCGGTTCTCTGCACAGCGAGCCCGCTGAAGAGTCATAGTTGTATCTTCCAGCCTGAATAGATCCAAACTCAATGGGCAGATCATGGTCATCTCCAGTTCTCCAAAATGGATGGCACAGAATGTTTAATGAAATAAATAATAAACTTCAGAAACAAATCCTTGACTTGTCCCCCTTTTGATTGCTCATTGCTGTAGTGTTTCAATGCAGCACAAACAAAATACTGTGTTCTTTTCTGGGTGTTTCCCTGGGTGTAGTCACATGTTTCTTTAAATCTAATTCATCACCATCTTGCTTGTTGCTTTGTGGATATTATGTGTGTGTGTGTGTGTCCTATACGTTATACAGCCAGTTAATATCTTTGACAGTGAATCCATCATTAAGAAACTGAAAGAGACTCATTATTTTATTTTCTCCTTTTCAGTAAAACTGGATTTATGTTTTGATCTCGTAAAAGCATGTGAAGTGAGTGAACAACTGTAAACATGATCATTTTATCTAATAATGGCATTAGGTTTGTTTGTGGTTATGTGCGAGTGGTTAGCTGTGTATAATTAAATCACAATAGGGCCTGATAATGTGCGGCACATGTGGGACGGCAAATTCACGTCTGTCACTTGTAGAAAGATGTTTAAGGCACAGCTGCCGTTGGAGGTACAGTAATACAACTCAATTATTATCATTACAGATGGAAGATGGGCCAACACATGGGGAAAAGGTTATTAGGACAACAAAGGTCATTTAAAGCTGGAAAGTGTGACAGGAGTAAAAATAAATTGTATCTGCCAAGCACAGCATCAGTGCCAGTTGGCTACAGTGCCAACACAATGTACCTTTTTCAGCATTGTCGTTGTTGTTTTCATTTTGTGCAGTTTGTTTCATGTTTTTCTACAGATTGCTCTCTTTCTGATATACTTTACAAATATCCTGCTCAATTTTTAAACCATTATTCGCAGACTACTTATCTGAAATCTTTTTATACGCGCAGGAAAGGTTTGCTGAGAATGTGACTAGAACTGTAATACACTTTACTTGACCTTTGTGACCTTGCCAAACAAACAAACAAACTAAATATACTGAATATTTGTGTTTATGTTTAGCTATTAGTTCTTCCTCTTCACGTCTCCCATTCGCCTCTGTCTTTATCTGTATCTTTCTAAAAGTCGTTTCAACAGCTGCCTGGTGTTTGTGACAGGTTGTGCGATAGCGCTGACAGCTGGGAGACGGTTATCAGTGAGGGCTGCCACCAGAGGCTCGGCCTGGCTAAATTGAAAATTACAAATGAACGTCCTCTTCTGTGTGTGTGTTTTAATTCATCAGCTATTATGTCACATGGCCTATTGGTGCACTGGGTTTTAGATGATAAATCTCCAGACAACAACATTCTGACCCAGTTTTCAACATCCCCTTTCTCACGTCCTCCCTCTCTGCCTCTTGCTTCCTCCTCTTCTCCGTCGCTATTCGACCTAGTGCCAGTGAAAATGATAGGCTTTCAGGAGACTCTCCATTGTTCTACAGATGAAGAGGTTGTGTTGGGAGGAGATGGTTCTGATGGTGCCTGTGAGGGGGCACCAAGCGCAGCCCAGCCCGGCCTCGTCCGGCTGTTGTTGTCCAATCACAACTAAGATCAGAGGCCAGGAACGTGTGAGAGTTTAGAAATACAGCAAATGTGTAAGGGTGCAATAAACACTAAGAGTACATGTCACTATAAATGACTTTTCCTGGGAGGGTTCGTGTGCCGATATTGACTGACGTGTGTGTGTGTGTGTGTGTGTGCATCGTATCATCTCAGGAGAGTAAAAAAGAAAAGAGCAGAGCTGATCCTCTGAGTCCATCAGAAGCTCTATCCGTCTATAATTGAATTCTCTCCCTCTTCCATTGTTGTTGGCTTTGTCTCTTGGGATTCGATGGTCAGATCTTTTTTTTTTTTCTTTCTCAGGTGGTTCCTGTGATTCAGCTGCTGTGGTTTTCCTTACAAATACATCACAGAAGTAGCATAAATGTAGAAGTCGATACAAAAAATACTAGTTTTGAATTGAAACTCTGAACACTGAGGTAAAGTTTCATGCATTTAAAGTTGGAATGAGTTTAAAGTCAGAGTAAAAAGTGGGAAACAAAGAGAATACATTTAGTATAAAATTTTTAGTGTGGCACTAGATGGTGTGTGTAATTATTTAGAGCTGTGGCCGCCATCTGCCTCAAGTAGACTTGAGAACTGAGATAAAATTGATGTTTTGTTTGGTTAGCGTGTGCTGGGTACTGGGTGTCGGTGCGCTCATCGGTGCGTGCGTAGAAATCGAACGCATTGATGCCTTGGCTCTTGCTCTGTTTAGTGTGTGTCAGCGTGTGGCTACATCTGCGTGTGCGTGCAGCTGTCCCAGGTGTGCGTTATTAATCAGTTATCAGGGCAGTTTATTTGCTGGGTGACAAGTTGCAATTTCCCCCCTGATTCAAGGCCTCTTTGTCAGGTGGGAATTACACAGAGAGCACATGACAAAACACTTCACCTCTCTGCTTCACTCTCTCGCTTCTTCTTCTTCTCTTCCTCTGGACGTAGCTTCTTTCTTTTCTTTTCTGCCTCTGTCTCTGCTTCCTGATTTCCTTCTTCATGTTTTCCTCAACTTTTTCTCCACCTTTCTTCTTTTGCTCTTTCCTCGTTCTCTCTCGCTCCGTCCTTTTCCATTTTTCTTTACTATATTTATTTTTCCTCCCATTAACAGCATCATCGTCAGCACTTGGAATGAAAAAAGGCGGACTGTATAATTAATCACACAGCTTGGTCTAATTAGAGATGAATGTGCGTTGTCCCTCTTGTCACACACACACATGCAGTCTCACCTCCCAGCTTTTCGGGCCTAATAGCAGTTGATGCTGTATTAACGGCAAATGGTGCAATCCCTGCGAGAGCCCCTCTTGCCTTGATGAATCTGATGAATGTGACAATAATTAGTGAAGACAGATGAGAGGTAAATTACCACTGACAATGTAATGCTATCCTGTCTGCCACTAGAGAGAGAGAGAGAGAGAGAGAGAGAGAGTCATGGCAGAGGAAGAGAGCCATCAGCAGACAGTGAAGGGCACAGAAAGTAGTTTAGTTTCATGCAAATTATTATTTTCATGCAAATTATGATGCATTGGTTTAGTCTAATGGAAAGGGAAAAAAGAAAAATGCAATTTTCTCAGCACCACAAAAAAGAGTAAATGTGTATTGTTTAACTAAATTTTAAAATGTTTTGCAGTAAACATAAATTTACCTCGTTTAGTCCGGGTATTAACATGTGCTGTATCAGGGTCACGCGTATGGACAAGGAAAGTAAACACAGCGGAAGAGCTTCAACCAAGTTTTTGCTTCTGATTCCTCTAGGTTGCGTTGACTTGTTTGTTCTTTGCTGAGCAGAAATGTTTCTGCTGCATTTTTTGAAAGGCATCTTAAGAAAGACGACAGACGGAATTTACGAGCTCGTTCATAGAAGTTCTCCTTTGAAAGTTAAAATTTCATCGTGCGTGCGCGTCTGGCCTCAGCGAACACAGAGGTTTTCCGAAATTCTCTGCATAGTTGGATAGTTGACATAGCAGGGAGAAAAAGACGTAAAGCCTCGGGTCTAATTACTGCTCTCTGCCTGAAAAGAAGGAGCGAGGGATGATGAGGGAGGAGAGAGAGGTGCAGGGGTAGAGATGGTAATTGTTTTCGTCAGAGGCAGTAGGGAGCTATCAGGGTAATAAAGTTAATTAGCAGAACAAACAAGGGGAGAAGGAGAGGGATGGAGGGAGAGAGAGGACAGAGGGGGAGATGTGATGCTGATAAACGAAGCAGATCTGACGCCACTAGAAAACAGTGAAATCAATTATTCTTATTTTCTGCCTTCAGTGGTTTATAAACGGACCCGATCCAGTGTAGAGCTCAGCTGCATTGAGCTAAGAACCTCCCATTTACCCCCCAGGGCTGTGTGATGTGTCTGATTGT
The DNA here is from genome assembly GCA_030770545.1 of Macropodus opercularis. Classification (NCBI taxonomy): domain Eukaryota; kingdom Metazoa; phylum Chordata; class Actinopteri; order Anabantiformes; family Osphronemidae; genus Macropodus; species Macropodus opercularis. Next base: position 9,925,110 of record CM061092.1, read on the forward strand.
ATTCGGTTTCTCCACATTTACACATGTCTGAATCAAAGTGCTAAACATCAGGCCTAACATACATACTGTACATAACAGTACATGGGCACTGCTGATGTGAGAATAAAAACATCAAGGTTGAAATTCTTAGGGTGATAGAAGCCTGCATAAATACGCAGACTGATCCCAAATCAGTCCTTTCACTACATTCCTGTCTGATCTGAGATGTTTAAATTGAATCGTAAATTATTTTTACCACATCACAGCTGGAAATGCACACAGACTGGGTGGAGCCTTGAAACAGCCTTAATACAAAGCACAAAAAGCAAGAAAACGTATGTTTGCAGCCCTGCTGGAGGCTCTGCAAGATGGCCCCTGATTTAAGATAAAATGTTGATGTTGAGATGTAAAGATGTATAAAGGATATTGATTAGCATTTAATTTTTTTCCCAAGTGTGCTAGTACTGTAAACAAAAGCACTAAACCTAAAGTACAGGTGAGGATGATATGAGTGTTATTGGTTTTGCAAGTATTGGTGCACAAGCATCTCCAAGTTGGTACGGTGCATCCACTGGGGACCATAAATGTGCAAAACTAAATCAGGACAACGAATCAACAATGGCTCCGTCCACTCAGCTGCATTTCTGCTCCTCACAAAACAATCGGAATAAAACACGCCACACAATACTGCATAATTTTCACTTTATTGAATCATGTGGATTTCAATGTCTCTCGTCATGGCAACCACGAGCATCTGACAGGTCATCACCACGGTGACCGAGTGACAGGCCCAGTAATGGAAGTTGTATCACTGACATCAGATCCACATGAAACAGTTCATTATGACACAGGTGTGTGTTTGTGAGGCCGCGGCTCTGTGCAGCGCTAGCATACCTTCCCTGTCTAGTCTCATTTCCAACATGTTGTAATTCTGTAATTGTACAAGACACGCTGAGTGTGTGTATTTGTGTGCTTGTGCGTGTTGAACAGGAAGGGAATTATTGTTGTGCTCTGTAGTACGCTTGGTTTATGACCTCAAAGGAGATGGTTCCTTACAGAGTTATTTTATTTGAAATAATTTGCTTGAGTTTGAAATCAATACCTTGATTGATTAAATCTGTTCAAAGAGGGCTTTAACCTAACATTTTACCCTAATAATAGTAATAGCAGATGTTTATGAAACAAACAAAACCCAGATTGTGATAAAATGTAGTTTTCTTTTAGACACTGCCCTCTAGAGGTTTATAAGTCTCTAAATCATAAACTTGATTTATAGTGTTGTTGCTGGCACATACATTTAAAGCAAAACTCACAGCTGATGAGCAGATTAGCAGTTAAAGGAACCACATGTAATCTGGCTTTCAGGCAGTAGTCAGTAATAATGAATACAGCAGTGAATAAAAACAGCAGTCTGCCCAAACTGTAAGTCTAAGCATGTTGTGGAAATAGAGCCAGATGGTTAGCACCAGCGATACTGCAGTGAAGGCTTAGCATCACTGCTGCGGTATACGGTCCTGGTGTGTAACCACATCTGCAAACTGAGCGTCCGAAAATACACTTCCTTATCAGGACGGTGTCCTTTTGGCGAACCAGGCACAAAGAGGAGCCTTTTCTTCTCTTTTTGAGAGTGTGTTTCAAGGAAATGTATGTAGAATATATATTGTTAGCTTGGGTTTGTTTGCCTTGGGTTGCCAGGATGTCTGGTCTGGGTGCGTTTGATTCGGTTGTCAGGCAGTGCCTTTGGACTGATGTGCTGTTAGAGACGATCACCTGGGACATGTGATAGCTTATCAGACTGTGAGCAGCTCTTCTGTCTCTCTCTCTCTCTCACTCTCACACTCACACACACACACACACACACACACACACACACACACACACACACACACACACACACACACACACACACACACACACACACACACACACACACACACACACAGGAGATATATAAGGCATATACACCAAACACACCACCCCTTTGGTAGTTTGTGAAAGGCACATATATACGTGTGTGTGTGTCACTCTGGTCGTCAAGGCAGCCCTGGTTGGTAGGACAGTGTGAAGTCTTGCTTGGCATTATGGGATACGGCTGTCACCTGACGATGCTGCCACCATGGAGATAACCTTCAGGGTGACAGCCAAGACAAAGACGCACACACACGCGAATGTATGCAGGCAAACATACACGCCCGGAGCCGCATGCATGCATGACTGCCCACCCACACACACAGAGCAGACTTCACCTGCTGAGCTAAACACAGTCAGACTGATCCTAATTACGGTTAATCAATATGTTGATTGATAGACTGATTTCACCACCTCCAGCAGCAAAGTGAGGTCAGAACATCTGCTTCTGACTCTTCTGCCTTTTACAACACATTTATATCAGTCTGTCTCAAAAAAGCTGGGATCTACTGAAAATGAGAAAGGGAAGCCCTGTGAGTGATGTCTGTTTACTGTTTGCGTGGGTAAGAGGGCAAGTGGCCGACACGACGAGCGTCGTTCCCCGTGCTCTGTGCCGTGAAGTGTTTATGCTCCTTCAGCTTTACATGGATGTAGCAATAACAACGTAATACTTCAACGTCTGTTGGAAGTAGGAAACGTGGGCCAGCGTAAAGACTGGAGCGACAGAGCATCTCCCATGTGACAGGTGGCCAGTACTTGCAGACAGGGGCTAAAGGATGGAACCTGCCACAGAAATGCAAGGCGCTGATGCACGTACGTTCAGTGGTAGGATGTCTGGTACGAATGTACCTCTGAGGAGGTTGTGCAAATCTTTTTCTAACCAGTAACCCCAACATCTATTATTTATTTGTTCCCCTTGTGTTTTCTCATGCTGACATTTTATGTAGCGTTAATTATTTCTGCAATGAAGCTTCTTATCAAGTGTTTGGGTTCAGCTCTATTAATGTTGGAGCCCGTCTTGTCCTGTTGACAGGTTGTCATTTGGCTGTTTTCATTTCAGTTATTCACGTGATTCACCTTTTTCAGACTAAACAGACTTTTGAAGACGTTGTCACTGGATTCTGGGATTAATTAATGAATAATCAAAACAAAAACAGCAGACGGATCAGTAATTTAAAAAATGATTAGTTGCAGCAGCAAAGACATTATTGTGGCATTTTGACCCTTGTGAGGGGTTCAATGGCTGTGAGCAGTAAAAATCACCTTTTAACACATGTTAAAGTTTTACAACGTGCTGATGGCGGTTGTTGATTCCGCGTTAATTTCGACAGCAAGGCTCGTTAGAAATGTAAAGTTTTAAGTCAATACCAAACACACGCTCGCATACACCAGCCTGGGGGCTGACTGCAGCCCAGGAAGCCCCGTCGTCTTCCTGCGGAGCGGCACTGTCATGTAGATGTGACCCAACGATCCTCTCCTCCATTCACCCTGCCTTTGTTTTGGGATCTGCTTGTTTGTATGTGCGTGCACGTGTGTGAGGGAGAGAGAAAGTGAGTGAGTCAGTGGATGTGTCCAATGCATGTAAGTACATAATTCAGTAAGTAGGTAAGTATCCCTCCCAGCATTTCCTGTCTCATGCAGCTCAGGCGGCGTTGGCCTGGGTTAGCTGAGGCTTTAGCACCTGCTGTCACTGCTGCAGTCCCACTCACTCACTTGTCCACACACAACGGCTTTAGCCTGGAGATGAGGATTACTGCTAGTAATGTGTGTTAAGAGCATTAACTCGAGCCTGGTGAGTAATAGATTGTTAGAAAGTAACAGACAATAACCAGGAAATGTGTTTAATTGAATAAAGGTGTGACGCATCGGACAAACAAACTACTGCTACTTTAAATGTGTGTCAAATGAAGTGTATGTCATACAGTAGGACATGTGTGAACATTAGTCTGAGTCAGTGACACAGCAGAGGAAAGTGGACCTGATGAGCTTATCCCAAATCCCGGAAAAGCAAATAATGAACAGACCCATACGGGATTTAGATGACTATTGTTTTTCCTTAAAAATTTAGCTTGAACACACATTTTGTCAGTTTTCAAAGTAGTTTTGATATTAATTACTGTATATGCAAGTATGTTTGCACCTACTGAGCTCATGCTGACTATGTAAACTCAAGGACGTCAAGTTGTATAGGTCTTTGGCTGGAGAAGAATTTACAGATGTCTGAAAAAGTGCCGTTGCTGCTGTTCTGATCAACAAGTGTAAAACTGGAAAATTGTTTGGTGTCACAAACAGATATGTGAGGATGTAAATAAATATGGGCATATTATTTTCTCACATATTCTGCATTCTGATCAGAATTGGGCTCAGGTAACCAACCAGGCGAATAATCAAGCTGCTTTGTATCATGTTAAGACCTAAAAGCTTTAACGTGTCTTTGTATTGCACTAAAAACTATCCAGAGTATTTGCCAACACAAATCAGAGCGTTGCCAGCAGTTGCTGCTATACGGGATAAAACAACATTCCTGTCTCAAAGTGTTCTGATCAAAGGGTCACGTGTGATATGAGCCTGGGGTCCAACATTATCTGTGGTTGAATACATTACTGAATATTTTCAGCTGCTCTATTTAGAGAATTTCACATAGTGAAATAGTCAAATACTTCCTTGCTTAATTAAAAACAATCAGTAAATAAGTAAATAAATTGCATTTTCTAGATCTTTGGATTTTTATCAAATATTTCCAAGGAATTCTTTACACATCTATAAAATGAAATTGATATGCAACTCATTTGAAACAATAAATATGTATAGAAATGGACATAAAGCAGCTGTGATCATGTTTTTCAGTTTCAAGAAGATGAATAAGAGAAGATAAATACTACCCTAACGTAATCCTAAACTTTTGATTCTTGTTGGACTCTCCTCATTTATTATGGAAGATGGGACCTGGATTGTGGAGACATACTCAACTGCTTCACGCACTCAGGATGTCTCTTTTAGTTTGCCACAGGTCCTGTAGGCCTTGTGCTGTGTTCAAGTACCAGTTTTATGTCCAAATGAAGATGGTGATGCAACAGTCTTCACTGCAGTTTATTCCTTGATGTTGGCCCCTCCACTTCCTGACTGCTTATAATTTCAATAGCTACTGTAATAAGTAATCCTCACAGACTACGCTGTACCGTGCAGGTGTGTTCATGTGCTGAGCCGTCTGCTGACCATTAGCATTCATCCTGTTAGTGGGTCTTTGGTTTTCCTCATCCCACTGGTTTGACTGGCAGGCAAACACATTGAACCCTCCCAGCGCCAGCAGCGTTTTCTACTCGCGTTCGCCAAAAGAATCATCACGTATGGATGAGCAGGCCCACAAACAGACACGCACATTAACACAAACACACCTGCACAGAGAAAGGACTGTACCCTGAGCAGACGTCCTCCAAACTGTGGCAAATGTGAAAACTATTAATTAAAGTTTCCCAATTAATGGTCTCTACCTTGACTGAAATCTATTTAAAGGGATTTCACAGTTAGCTGTGGAAGCAGACACTTGTCACAGAAACTCATGGCCGAGGGACGTGTGTGTGTGTGGGTGTGTGTGTGTGTGTGTTAAAGGTGAAGCTGAAATGTTTATGCATCAACTGTCGCGTAGACTTATATTGCTTCTGTTGTCAATCAGATGAGTGATAGTCAAACGTACGACAGCTGAAAAAATATTCTCGCTTAAATACGTGTGGACACCATTTTTTATTTCTATTCCCAGGAGTCAACTCAAATGTACACATTGACCCACTGAAGCAGCTGGCTGAGAGTATTAGTACAGAGGCAGAGCGAGATGTGGAGGAGATGAGTTTCTGTGTTTCCTGCTGAACTGCAAAGCGTCTCGGTGTGTAAAAGACACAAGACTAATCACTCTCATTGTGGCCTATTTCCATGGTAACTCAGCACCGAGCGGTAATTTAGCCTCACTAGCTAACGACACAGAGCGAGTCATTATCTTAGCGCCAGGCTAGGACCTCCTATTTAAAGATTCACACCATGAATGAACAATTAGAGAACAGATTGCTGGCCTAAGTGGGGGAGACACAGGAAAAGACAGAAGAAGAGATGAGGCAAGGCCAATATGTGGTCGCCTATCTGCTCACATGTCCCTCCATCCGTCCGTCATTATAATATTCACAAATCGGCTACTGCAAAGTAATCACAAGCTTCCACATGTTGTGACCATTTATTATGTTGCAGCAGAATTTTTAGCAAGTTCCTCCAGTTCCTGCTGCTTGGATGGATGGAAGTCCTCTGTTCGAATCCCAGTTGTGGTCGGCAGACTTTTTTATTTAGACTTGTTTGTGCAGGAGCATCTTCATCTTCAGTAATGTGACATTTTCTTGAAGTAAACAGAATATTTAAGGGAGGATGATGTCGAAGCATTGGGAACAATGGATGTGCCCGTGTGCTGTAGAGCTGCAGGGGACTTTACTTACACACCTCTGTCAGCCTGGTTCACTGATCAGGAAGAAGCCAATAAGGGATAAGTGATCAAAGTCCAAACATCTTTGTTATTTAGGTAACTGAGCCACAGAACAAAGCAAAGACACGTTTTAACATTCCGACAGATAAACGAGATAAAACAATAATTAACATAGTGATGTTGAATTCGAACTTGGGAATACTTGCATTTCCCACCTTCTGGGTAGAGGTGACACTAAGAAATGATATCCTGCCAGTGTGCACATCAGATCAGGATTCTTGCTGCAACATTAATATTCTTTCTGTTTACAGTTCACACCCTTTGTGTGTCTCACTCCTCGCTGATGCCCGTTACTCCCCAGCCAACACAGAGAGGCATCCCAATCCACCGCACAGCAGCCATCCACAAGGTCAGTGTCTTATTTCAACGGCCGCCCCCCCACTGTCTGTCTCTCTCAGGCCTTTTGTGTGTCTCCCTCCAAAGAAACTGTCAAGCTGTACTGTTTCAGGGCTCGCAGGAGGGACAAAAAGCACACTTTGTTTTGTTTTGTTTGCCTGCCGTTGTGTTCGGCTCAATGAGTGAGTGAGTGGAGTGTAGGAAGAGAAAGAGAGAGAGAGGGACGGAGAGGGAGGGGGTAACATGTAATTTAGTGTTTGCCCCACTCTACTGTACTTTGCTTTGGTTATGCTAATGTCGCTCTTTGTGGGGCTGTGGAGATAACCATCAATCAGCTGTCAATTGGTCAATTGGAAGGAAGAAAGAGGGAGAGGGCCCCTGTTCCCTCCCTCCTCATCCTCCTCTTCTTCCTCTTCTTCTTTTTTGCTACCTAGCAGGCTTGGGGGGTCCCGGCAAAGCCTGGCAGCTGGATTTGGATCTGGACTCCAGGTGGAGACTTAGAGGAAGTGTTGGGACAAAGTGTCGTGATAGGCGCTGAATAAATGCCTCACGGGCTGACGTGTGCTCATGCAGAGCTACGTGCGCGATTCAAAAGCCATCACGCGCTTTGTTTTCCTGTTGTTGTTGTCAAAGTGCATTTTAAAAGAAGAATATAATTGTGATATGACACTTCTGGAAACTTATGCCACTCACAGCTGCCAGCAGCGGATGAACCCTTTATTATGCTAGCTAATGTTAGCGCTAAGATAAGCTAACAGGCCCATTAGTGCCAGTTCATTTAGCTCGTTAGCTGAAGCCTCGGGGCTGATGACATTCATTACATATCATTAGTGCACAATTAACATGTCTCTCTCTCTGACACGGTGGCTCCTAATGTTACACGACACTTTTAATCATGTTTTATGAAATGTTTCTGCTGGCGTGACATGATTTATGAGTTTTACATGACATGGCGTTCATTACATTAACCAGCTGGAATCGTAAAGGCTGCTGAGAGTGGCTCCAATAAGCCCGAAGCCACAGTCATGGATTTCATCATGTTCAGTATTTTGACATTTTACATTTTAATATTGTTAGATTATGTTTTATAAGCTGTAGAGCTCCATTTACAAATGATTTACATTAACAGCTGTTGGACTGAAGAATATCGATGTGTGTGAAGAGATTGTGATGCTGGTTGTGTGGACTGATTGTGTGTTTTGAATGATTTTCATATTTTTTTCTGGTGTATTTGAAACTGCAGTTGATTTATGAACAGTTTCACTTTCATACACGTTGACACATATCACACCTGCAAGCCTGCTTGTTTGAAAATGTTCACTACTATGTACTTGTAGTTTTGAAAACATTTAATCATGCTGCCACAACATGCTTCCATCTTGACTTGACAGTTTGGAAAATTATTTGTTTAGACTTAAACAATCAGGATTTTCCCTGTATATGTTTTAGCAATTTATGGGCAAGTTCCAATTGATTGATATCACGCAGCTGTTTGAAGTTGTGTTGTCATGTTTGTCAGTTAGTTCCGGTGATACAGAAAATTCACAAATCCTTTATTTACAGAGATCTGAGAATGTCTGTGTGCCAAGACAGTCCGACATCACACACCCGAACACGGACACACACAGAGGTACAAACAGGCCTATTCTCTTTTCTCTCCCTATCACACTCACCCACCCACTGATCCACAGAGAGAGAGCGGTATTGATTTTGCTGTCTCCAGGCTGTTGAGAGTGTGTGTACTTGTGTGTGTGTGTGTGTGTGTGTGTGTATAAAGGGGATTAAGGCCCTCGCTCAGCTGAGATACCATCAGCCATCAACCCTGCGAGTCCGCTTCGGGCTTTCCCGGCTGCCACATTGTCTATTCTGCTCCGCTATGTGAAAAATGTTGAATATCAACAATGGCTTTCAGTGGTGTATTGTTGAGTTTTTGTATGAACTAATCTTGCCTCAGTGAAAGAGACCTAGGGCTTGGACAAAACGTCTAGAGTCACAGCATTCCTAGCTGGCTCTCCCCTTGAACACTGAGCAGAAGGCTGGGGCTGAGGGAGGCAGAGTAGACGGGAAGGCAGGCTGGAGGAGAGGCAGGGACGGGGAGAGCCGAGGCCGGGGTAGGAGCTCCGAGGCTGGGGGTTAGTGGGATGAGGGAAAAAGTATGAGGATAGTGGGAGGGTGGGGTGGATGTGGGGGAGAAGGTAAGGAAGATGGAGACTAAGAAGAAGGTGCCATAGCTGGAAGAAGAATGCCAGGATGGATGAAGAAGGTAGAAGAGGAGGCCAAGCTGGGAAGATGATGTGGGCTCTGTGAGAAAGACCTGAGTGAACCCTAGAGTGTCAGGCATAGGAGCAGAGAGAAATATTAGGTGTCTAATAGAAGTTACAGAAAGGAACCAGATTAACCTCAGACAACAAGAAAACCATAACAGGTAGAAGACGCTGTTGTATCCCAGTTAAAGCAGTGGGGAGTCTGGTTTCCTTTCCTGCCATGGACGTACTGCTGGTTTGGACAGCAGCTGACGTCCAATCAGACAACAGGACCGTAGGCTTTGTCATTATGACGACTGTGACATCACTGCAAGGTAAGCTGACTGAAAGATTTGTGGAACGACTGCCTGACTGTTTTACCGAGTGACACAGAATTATTTCTTTTGTCGCTTTTCTTGAAATGAACCAAACCGTGAGTCCAGGTGCATGCAGATGTAGAGTGTGTGAGGCCTTCCTGGCTGTGGCTTCCCGGTGTTATCAGCGTAGATGTGTGAAGTAGCCTTTCGTACTGTGTCTGTGCGTGCTCCTCTTCAGTCTCTTGGGATGTGTCTCCTTCCCATCCTGCTGTGTCCAGTGACGTTCTTTCTCATGGAGGGACAGAGGTGGCACTGACTCAACATGGTTGTTAGTTTTTCTCAGTTTGAGGTGGTGTGTGGTACAGGTTCAGGATGTGCCTGTTGGGCAGTTTCTATTCTGCTCAGAAAGGACACAGTTCATCTGCTCATCCGCGCTGTGGGCTGCGCGGGGCTCACCGTGGTGCGTTTCTCTGGACGTCAGGGGTCAGTGCCACGGAAACCTGGATTTGAGAAACGGTTGGCTTAACCCCTCACCCTCAACACACACACACACACACACGTGCACACACGAGCATCCGTGCAGTCTAATCGGTGGCCCCTGGTGATTTGTCCTCTCAGCTTGAAGCTCTCTGCTCTCCTCACAATTACAGCCCTGAACTGAACTAGAAAATCTTCTCCAATCTAGCAATTAGTCCTGAGGCCACTGGCACTGGCTGTGTGCGTGTGCTGTCTGTGTTCCAGGTCTTGTGAGGACTAAACAGCAAGGCTTTTTATTTGGCAGCGGCCAAATAGTGGTCTTGTATTTTTCTATAATACTAATATATTTCTCTCATATGTATTAGCTTCATTTTCAGGGAGGTTTGTGCTAAAGTGAAAATGCCAAATGGGGATCTGTGTTGGGTCATAAATAGTTGGTGGGAAATTTTCAAAACTTGTCACTTGTAGCCATACATTTTAGGGATGTTTAAATTATGGTTGCATTTTCCTTGACCCAACACGTGATGGATGATGATGTCATGAAGAGGATGGAAGCTGATTTTTCAGTCCATTGACCCTCAACAAAATCACCTCGTTCAGTGTTTTGTGCTGTAAGAGGATTGGGCTCATATATATGCAATTAAAAGTGAAATTTAAAGGTTTGAAGTTTCCAGAACGTGACTCTCACTAGTCATCATCGTCCTCATCGTGGTGTAAGTTTAATGCCTTAAACTTATAAGTAGAGTTGAAACCAGCTTTGGGTTCAGGAGGTTTAAAGTAATCTGTAATGGAATGTCCTTACAAGTGTAGCAAACAGAATCGAGTGTGTGTGTGGATGCGACGACGAAGGGGAAGGGGGGAGGAGAGTCCCGCGGCCAGGGGAGGAGGGAAGGTTTTCGTGGCCATGGGGAAGGCAGGCCTGACTGGGCAGCAACAGAGACGCTTAGTGCCGCCTGGCTTGCTCCTAAAGACTCGGCCTCCTTTCCCCCTCCATGCATTTCACTCCTGTATCTCCGCTCTCTGCGCTTCCATCACTCTCCTCTTCACTTTTCCCTCCTCTCCCTTTGTCCAGTCCCTCCTTCACCCTCCAGTTCCTCCCGCTCGCTCTCTTCTCACTCTTTTCCTCCATTTCTCTCACTTCCTCCGTTTTTTTTCCCCCTCTCTCCTCCTTCCACGTCTGGGCCATTACAGACACTCAGCGGTGGGCTGAGAGGCGGGGGTGAGAGGCTGCTGTGGTGGGATGAGGAGATTGAGAGGGGGGGACAAAAGCCGGCTGGCTTTGAAAAGAAGCCGGACAGCTCCTTAATGCAGCAAGTGGACAGACAGACTGTGATAGAGACACAGAGCAGAACCGGCCCTTTATGCTCATCCTTTAGCTGATGCCTGTTTTGGCCAAAAAAGAACATCATCCACCTCATGCCCTTCCTGCTACGCATGATGTTTTATCAAACACATTAAGATGTGATGGAGGGATAGGCGGGGAGGTGGGGGTAATGTAGCTGCAGGCCAGACACTTAACAGGCTGATGGAGAAAACTTTTTTGCTCCCTAAGAGAAGGAGAGGCGAATAAAAAGACGGGACAGAAGAGCGTGCATGTGCATTTCTTTCAGAGGTTGCATCTCTTTTAGTGTTTACATTAAGATGTTACACGTCAGTGTTTCACCGCTGTGTAGCTACTGTTAGTGGTTAATGTTGGGGAGAAAATATTGACAGCGAAGCTGGATGCAGCACATTGAGAGAGAGCCGAAAGTGCTGCTTTTGAAGGTGCATCTGATAAAACAACAGTTGTAAAATGCAAAGATGATCAAATTAACGTCTCGTTATCGTGATGGCATTTTTGTTCATCTGCTTTCTAGGCGTTTCTTTCAAGCATTATGAGATCAATAATACATTAAAGTCGAATAATTTTGCAAATCCGTAACTCTTTGTCACACAAACACTTTTCTTCAAAAGCTCCAGTAGTAAACAGATGAGCTGAATGGATTTACTGTCCAGCTCCCATCTTTTATCAACCTAATTCTCCCACCAATTATGGCGGGTTGTATTCAGCGGTATTACTCCACACAGATGGGAGGGGTCCTCAAATAATATTTTCTGCGTACATCTATTTACTTGCGTTGGCTGTCGCTTTGTTGTGGGTGGTGTAGGAGTATTATTATGGATTTGGCTGTGAGAGCTTAGCTGGTCTGCGATTTCAGTATCGGTTGGACTTTGATCAAATGCAACAGGCTCTAAATCCACTTTAATCAGCCCAGCGTTCGTTCACTGACAAGGAGACTTCACAGCAGCCGCAGCTCGGCGACTCGCAGACGTATTGACGTGTTTGTATTTGTGTCAACAAACTTTAATAAAGCTAAAATTGCTGTAGAAACAATTTCAAAGGTTGTAGTTTAGCTACAAGTGTTTGAATTACAATTATGTTCAAGCTGAAGTGTGTACATCGTGTTCATGTTAACATTAACACAATAATCATGTTGATATTAATGCTGGATGCTCTGATTGTTTCGTACTGCTCACTAGCTATATGCTGCCTCCTGTTCGTGCGACCCAGCTGGTGTCAGCTCCGCCTGTCAAGCTGTCTTGTTGGGTGAAACTTTGTTTTATGGCAAAGCTTCAAAAGCCAACTCTGCATATGTTTGGTTCCCTACATAGCCATGCACCAACGCACAAAGTTGTCAAAGTCGCTGATGGACATACATGTGTTAACACCTGTTACTGTGAATAAAAGTGAAGGCACAGTAAACCATTTAACCTATATTTGAGGTACTGCTATGATCTATGTAGTTGTGCGTGTAGAGCCTTTTTTTAGAGTTTAATCTCTAAGAACATGGATTTTTGCTGCTGCCTCTTCACTGAAACCCTAGTAAATCCTAAATATTTTAACATATTAACACATAACACATCTTACTTTATTAACAGATAGACCAAAGTGCACTGTTCCAGCTGTGTTGATGTATCATAACATTCACATCAGTAGAAGCATGGATGTACTGTCAAACAAAGAGGTGATGAGAGCGGATGGGTTTATTGCACAACAATAGGTTTTGGAGGCTTAAACTGATCTGCAGCATACCTACAACAGCAGCCAAACACACACACACACACACACGCATGCGACAACCTCAAAAAACCTGAGCACGTGCCAGGAATTTAGATACACACACGGTCAGACTGGCCAAATCCAGCCAGCCCTCTTCTAAGTCCAGCCAAGTCCATCTACTGTAGACACACTGTAGACCCAGTGACACCCAGGCCAACTCCCCGTTGAACTCCCACACATATGTAAAATGTGACCACACGGCTTAGCCCCCCAGTAAGACCCACAGAGCGGACCGACGCCGTGTGCGAGTGTGTGTCCCTGACGGTCAGTACTGAGGCCTTTCCCTGCGGTTAGGGAGAGCGGATGGAGGGATGGAGGAAGAGAGAAAGAGGATTAGAGTGATATGGAGACAAAGAACAACAATAGTTTGTCACATTTTGTCAGAGAGGATTTTATGGAAAAGCTGATTTGGCGTCTGCCACCAACAAACAACGATCGGAAATATGGGATTTATTACTAGATTGGTTTGCAAATTTGCATGAAGTTTAGCTGTGTGTAAGCGTGTGATACGTTTTCAGTGGTTCATGCAAACTTGATCAACCTCATCCTAACAAAAGTTGTTGTCATTGTTGAAGGTTATGTTAGTTTACATGTACAGACTTAGCTCTGTCTCCACATTATATTAATGACATTTCCTCCAGTATGAACATAAGTTTGTATTTACATTAATTTAGTTAGTGTGAAAATATGAGACATGTCAGGCAGCTGCTGGAGTGTAGCAGCTGTGATCATTATTGATGTCATCAACATTAAAGGTTAAACTGCAGAATTAATATATACTTTTAAATGTCTTTTCTTAAAGATCACCAGAAGTTATGTTAAAAAATGAATAACATCACTAACACAGCCAAGAGCAATTAGTGCATCCATACAGTAACTAAGTATATGGACTTAAATTGTAATTTGAAGATATTTCTGCTTCAATATTCCATTTTTATTGTACATTAAACTAAACTTTCCTATTTCAGAGGCAAATATCATACTACACTACATTTATTTTCTGTTTTTTACTGGGTGTAGTTAAGCTAACATACACAGTAATACACAATGCAACAATTTTACGATTGGATTGGCATAATTATGTATTGATTATTGACATTATATGTAGTTAGTTAGTTTTTAAAACTCTGCCAGCTTTTAAATAAATCTCTGGAACGTGAGTTGTGGTCAGTTTGCTTCCCTTAACATTCCAGAATGTCCTCCAGTAAAACGACTGGTTAGTAGATCGAATATAAATCAGTCATAAAATCGTTTTACCCCTTTTTCTGTGCGCTGAAGCCAGTTTTGCTGCAGCGTCACAGACTTGAGCTACTTTGATGCGCAGCTTAGTGAAATGTCGCCAGAGCAGCAGGCAGTGTTAGGCGAAAACAGCAGGATCGGTTTGAAGTGAATGAAATGATTTAATGTTTCAGAGCGGGCCTCGCCCCCAGGGAATGGAACGATATGGGCTCCTAATTGACACCAGGTCAACTGCTTCCCTCCCCTACACGCTCACAGACACACACTGCTGTTTGTGCTTCTGCTGCCTCTCGCCCGGTTTCTCACACACATTACAGTGTCTCCAGTAGCCAGACCAGTCCAGTGCTGCTCTGTGCCGGACGAACAAAGGCCCATGCTGTCCGGCCAAAATGATGGATGACCACAGTCTCGTATTTTATTGAGATTTCACACAAGTCGCTTCGTTCCCAGGCTGAGCTTCGAGTCAGCAGCCTTCTATCGCTGCAGTGGCGCTTTTCCGAATTCTTGAAAAACAAAAGAAATGTTTAGTGATTTTATTAGCCTTAAATGAGCCGTAGATGGAGCAGCACTTAATGACAGCTGAATGTGGTTAGCGTGGAGTGCAGTGCTTTATGAGTGCCACTATTCGCTGATTGACACAACCCCAGTGGTCGTTATTGTTCACTTTTCCAGTTTGTGGACATACTAAACACAGCAGTTGTCACGTAAAAGTGTGTTTCTTGGGCTTTTAGTGCGTCTGCATTACCACTGGAGCTTTGTGTGTAGTTAATCTCTTTCTTAACAAGTCATTTATATGTTATTGAACCCTGAAATCCTGTTTTCTTAAGACCTGTCTCCTAATGGGCTCCTGTTTTTATGCTTCAATTCAAATCAACCTACTTGAGCATTTTCTGAAGTTGAAGGTAATTTGTCTTCATAGCAGTGCAGCAGCCTGTCGTATTATGCTTTTAATAAATTCTGTCATTTCTTAAAAAAAAAAAAAAAACTACCTGAACAATAAAACTGAGTTGCTGGTGGCATGTCGGCTTAAGGTGCCGCTGTATATTTACTTGTCACTTCAGTTAAAGACTGTGGCAGAAGCATTTGCATTAAGTCTCTAATGGGATGTGAACACGTTTGATAAACCGCAGCTCAGTCAATTACCAAGACAAACACAAGATACTGAAATCAACTTTACTTTGTGCAAACAACCCTGTTTCTCTGTGACCTTGAGGAACTCGAGCCCTGCCCCTGGAATCATCAGTCAACCTGTAGGGATGAATGTTGTTGTGATTCACTGGAAAACCAAGACGTTCACTTCTTTCTGTTTTTGGTTGTTGACTCTTCCTTAACTTTACAGCCGGCTGATATTCCAGCGAAAGTGAAGCTCAGAGGGGTTTACTGTGTTCCATGATGGAACCAAGTTACCAACACACGAACCAGGAGAACGCGGCGTGGAAACAATTTGCAGTAGACGTTGGTGTTGCTGCTCGTGGCAGATAAGTTAAACAAAAGCTGCCCAGTAGAAGCCAAACAGGTGAATTATGTCCTCACGACACACAGCACATACGCAGAATCCCAGACTGATAAGAGCCTGTACAGTATACGTCCAACTGCTGCTTATCTGTATCTGCACTGTTGCACGTCCGGTCACTCGTGACGCCAGCGACTCCAGGCTTTCTGTGAGGAGTCTGCTTTTGAATGCAGGCTTTTTATAACATGCATTACTGCATGTTACAAAAAGTTTGGGTCTACTTCTTGATGTGTTTGTGTATTAGTACCAAGTGCATCTGAGCGGACCCTCCGTCAACTCTGTTCGTGAGCTAATCGTTTACAGTGGATGTGAGTGAGAGGGCATCAGCTGTGAAGTAAATCGTGGCTCCTGTGTCTGGGTACAACAGCTGGTTAATTAGTCCTGTTACCGGCTACTTTTTGTCAGTTTAGCCTCGGTGGACCGCGGTTGAGATCAGATACAGCTGTTCTGTACCCCCTGGGTTGGGGCAGGGTCGGCCTGTCGGATGCCTTGGACTGGGCTCCTCAGAGTAAACACACAAACAGGTTTTCCACAGGTGTGTTTCCTTTTGGATCTCAAGGTCTTATCAGTAAGTAATGAATCTGAAATGATCTTCAGTTTGGCACTCAGCTCCGGGTTTGGTGGTTCTGAATGTGCTGTGCACACAGTTTGGAAGCTGACCGATGTGTCAGCGCTTTACTCAAAGGCAGTTGACACTGAAGGAGAGCAGCGTGCTCCCTTTCATCCCAGCATCACGGCATTTCTGAATTACTCCACACATCAGAACTCACAAAACGAAGACGGCACCTGAATCACCTTGTAAACATCTGTAGAAGTACAAGGAAAAGGAGCTCTTCATTATCTTTCTTCTAGTAACCTCAAGGCACGCAGCGAAACGTCCCCAAACAAAATAAAACCTGATGAAATTAAAAGACCTGCAGATGGAAGCTGCGGCACGATCAGAAGGCAGTGCAGGTGTCAGAGGCGAGGCCACCAGATGATCAGCTCCCTCCATGACATTTCCTACCCTCTGATTTCTAACATGGAGCAAGAAAACATTGCACATCTGAACGGCGCCGCGATGACATCTAATCAGATGCCAGTGGAGACGATGGTGTCAGAGCAGAGAGAAAACACACTGATTCCCCACCGGCTGTATTGTCACTAAATGCCACTTCTCTCTATGGACTGTAAATGATTTAATTTGAGCGCCAGATGTGGCGTTCAGATTCTCTTAGCGCTCGTTAAGTGAGACAGAGGGAGGAAGAGAGAGAGAGAGAGAGAGAGAGAGAGGGAGGGAGAGAGAATGAGGAAATGACAGGAAGGAGAGAAACAGTTTGGCAGACCGACAGCCAACAGCAGCCCAGGCACTTGACAGAGCTCTCAAACACCATGATTGGTTGTGTGTGTGCGTGTGTGTGTGTGTGTGTGTGTGTGTGTGTGTGAGAGAGTGTTTTTCCCACTTGTGTATCATGACAGCTGAATGAAAATCAATCTGCTTCTACATTTGCCATCTTGAGTGTCGGGGAGCGCAGATGGGCCTTCCCTGTCACACTGAGCACGCTGGCAAGCGACCAACTCAGGTCTTTCCACCTCTTCTTCTTTCCACTCTCTTCTAATCTCATCCTCTTCTTCTCCTCCCTCCTTCTTCCTCTCCTCTTCTCCTGTCTTCTCCTCGCTAATCAGATGCCAGGCGCTGAAGAGGAATTTTTTTTTTTTTATCCTGCGTTGACGTCTCCAAGTCACTCTGACAGCAGATGTTTGGGGCCTTTCGAAGCTGCAATCTGGGCTCTAATCACCCTCATTGACGACTCCGAGGGCCCCTGTTGCAGCTCTGAATGGCAAATTAAAGCATTTTTAGATAACGTTGGTAATTGGCTAAATCGTTTATAAGCCCGGAGATCACGCTTTTAATCTGCAGCCTAACATGACGGATCATGAGACAGAGACAGATCTCGTCTGTGTGTATTTGTGGCACACTTCCTTGCCCGTCCGTCCCGTTTTGGTTCCTTTCCTGATGTGTTACAGTACGTTTGATGCTTAATGATTTGCCCATCAGATTAACCAACACTAATCGCTCTCTGTCCCACAGTTTGCCTCCGTGTCAGGCTTCCCCCTCCATCCTCTCTCCTCTCTCATCTTCTGAGCCCATCTCATTTCTGGCATTAACTCCATTAGCCTGGTAATTGGCTCTTAAAGTAGCGGCCACAGACTTCGAAGGCCACTTAATGTCCATCTCCTTCCCTCCCTTCTCCTCTCTGCTCCTCAGTCGATCATCTACCTTCCTCAGTAAATAGCATTAACTAGTCCTTCATAGAAATCTGAGGCCATATTAGTGTTATCCTCCCCTCTCAGCCTATTGCTGGGCTTATGAGTCCCGATGGTTGGAGATGATATGGCTAAGTGGATATGTTTTTTTTTCTCACATCGCTCCAAAATGGGGCTCCAAATAACCCCCAACTGTCACAGATGAATATGTAAATTTTGCGTATGGAGATCTTCCTCCATTTTTTAACCAAGACGAGAAACTAAATCTGTATTTAAAAGATGTGGATGTGGAAATTCAGCTCATCACCACAGCCCCCCACCCCCACCCCAGCGTGCACCTCGCCTTTCATTTCCACATAGAAGATAAAAGAAGATGCGAAGGTATCTCTCTCTCGTGTGGAAACTCACCATCGAGCTGACGGCCAGTGCTCTTCATTCCTGTTTTCTGACGCCCCAAAATTAAACTGTAGACATTAAACAAATTTAGTTTGGGTTGGGTTGAGTCGAGGCCCCTCCGAAGTGTCGCGACCAAAACCATTCGGAATAAAAGTAACATGTTATATATATATATATATATATATATATATATATATATATATTGAAATATACAAAGTTAAGGAGAGAAGAGCAGTTTTTATGCTGCCAACAGCTTAACACAAAGGTTTTCCAAATGCACCTCATCCAAGATGGATTTAAGAACGTAACATTAAAATGGAGGAACCACTGGTGAACACCTTTGTCATCTAGTTCTGCATTTTAGACTGAAATTACAGTGACACATTTTATGCTGTAGTACTGAGCTGCTGCGTTTCTGTGGGGACCCACGCAGTCATGTACATAAACTTGTGTTCATTATGAAGTTCGTGCCCTCTTTTGAGCTCTTCCTTCCAGACGTGCAGATGCACCACAGCCCTTGGACGAGTGTCACTCTGCAGTTGATCTTTACTGCTGTGTGGTTATTGTTTAGCTTAATGACTTTCCAACGGCAACATGACTTCTGTGCTGATGGAAAACATCTGACCCACCACGTTAGATACTGAGCGTAGCCTGCAGAAACGTCTCTCCTGATGATTCCTCTAATCCTTCGCAAGCCTCCGTCTCTGTTTGGATGCCTGTGTGTGTTTGCAAAGCCTCTATCTGCTACGTGCAACCTCGGTGTCTCATGTGAGGGATTTGAGAAACAGTGTAATTAGTTGGTGATAGGGGAGCCGTTGGTGTGAATGATACCACCCTCCACCTCCACCCCAAGAGAGAAACAAATCAATCAATAACCTGCTGATTTATTTCACGTCCTTATCGTCTAATTTAATTGCTGAGTCTTTTGTATGTGTGGAGTTGTGCAGGAGGCGGTGGTGCTGTTGGTGGGGGAGGTAAATATGGGTGGAGGGATGAGCGGCAAGTTTTGGTGTTTTGTTTTTGTCACCATGCGCGGAGGCATTGAAAGACAGTTCGGTTCGACAGCTTTTGCTATTTGTTTCAGCGTATTTGCTGCTTCCTCCATTGGTTCCTAACTCTAGGAGCAACACACACACGCGCTCACGTAAGAGGAGAGAAAGGGAGGGAAGAGCAATCCTTCCATAAATTATCAGAAAGAGAAATTTAATTAGCAATATAAATGCCAGGCGCAGTACATTATGTGCAATTGTCTTGCTATCTTTCCAGAAATTAGTCTTTTAAAATGAATTTGCTGTATTAATCATCTCCTGAAATATTTTTGATCACTGAATTAATAGTTTAGCATTGGGGGCCTCTGTTTTTTTTAGGTATTCATTGACATAGGTGATTGCCTCTTAATTATGACAGCGTCCTCCTCCTATCCGCGCCTATTAATTCCTGTGTTGTGGCGTCGCCGCAGCCCGCTGCCTGGCCCTGTATCTACTAATTACTTCTCTAATTGAATTTGCTCTCTGTTGCCAGGCTGTTTTTTTAAGTGGCTGTTTGTTGCCGGGCCTCATTGTGTCTTTGTGTGACAGCTAGCAGCTCAGAGCCGCGCTGACGGGAGCACGATGCGCTCTCTCCCTCTCGGCGTATTCATGTCTTTCCCTCTGTATCATTACCTATACCTCCCTAGACCTATGTAGCGCTTCCACTATAAATGAAGGAGGGAAATTAATTAATGAGAGCCAGTGAAACAATTACGTGGCCCTCCCCGCTCTCCGCTGCCTACCACCCCACCATCATTGGATCAAGCCTCTGTAGGATTGTTGAGACTAAGAGCTTGCTGCTCTTCAACCATCAATTCAGGCTGACACGTCTTTAGCAGGATGATAAATAGCATACGGCCAAGTTACACTATTTAGTTCTGTTTCCCTCAAAACTCAACATGACTTGACCTGAACTGTTATGATGTCATATGAAGTTATTAAAAAGTTAAGTTGCGTTAAGTTAAAGGTTATTTAAAAGTAACAGCTAAAAAGTCAAAGTCTGTGTTGGTACCTGAGTGACATCATTTCATATTTAACAACGCACACACACACACACGCACACACACACACAATAGTCGTCTGTAGGCTGTGAAAGCATTGATTGAATATTTTAATATATTTCACACACAGTGTAGGCGGTGAATGCCGTTGCTCTGTGCTGTCCTTGAAGGAGGTCTGCCAAGTTAATGAAGACATGGAGCCACTTGCTATAATTTTACCACAGGCGCATTTATGAAGCCTGCTTATTCTTGGAGTTTCTGTTTGATTTGTCAGAAGCAAGGTCAAGGTTACTTCTGGTCAGAATCAGACCACCTGCTGTGAATTTTGGAATAAACATTATATTTACAGGATTCATTTTTAAATTGTGGCATTTTGAACCTCATTAATACTCGGTTAGTGCTCACATTTATCCTGTTCCTCACCTTCTGAGAGATTAGTATGTGTTATTACTGGTGTTTGTTTACATGTGAGTTAAACTAAAAGTTGAAACAGCATCGCTCTGAGGTTCCTGAGCTACTTTAAGATTCTCGTTCTTTAAGTTCCTAAAATTGTTCCCAGCAGAGGCTTTGATGCTTTAAGCAGCCATTTATGCTCATTGCAGCCAGTCTTCTGTGATCGTCCCTCAGATGACTGGAAAATATTACATTTCGAGTGTTTAGAGTGTAAATGAACGACCCCAGGGCCACATTTTGACCCTTCCTCATGTCAGACTTGGCACATTCTTAAAAAGGTTGCTGTCGTGACAGAGTGTTATTAGACAGCCTGCTATGATGTGCAGCTAAGCTTCAGTGTGGGATTACGTGAACATGATGGACGTTAATACAAGGAAATCATTATTTTCAAACAAAGACCTACATGAAAGCGTGTTTTAGCTATGGCCCTGTTTTGTTCTTTGTGTCTCTCAAAGCTGTGCGAATGCAGATATGTAGTAGAAATACAGTCATGATGCCTCTTAATCCCAAAAGTACGAGCTTGTAAAAACTGTTTATCAACTCATCGTTGGTCAGACTCGCACATGCCTGTGTCATCTTCCTCTAATCAGTAAATGCTTAAATAATGAGGATGTAATACGACGCTTCTCCTCTTATCAGCCTCATCAAACTCCTGCTTCCTCCTACATCCCAGCTCTCTGCATCCTCTTCTCCATCCTTCAGCCCCTTATCCTTCTCAGTCTTCTCCCTATATCCTCACCCTCCCTCGCTGTTTCAGTTGCCTTTTTGAAAAGTTTCTCTTCTCCTGCCTCCCTTGATATCGATCCCCTCTCTCCCTCCCTGTCATCCTCCCATCTCTGTCACACCCCTCCTCTTTTCGTCTATTGATCCCTCCTTCCCTCCACTGCCTCTCTCTCCCTCTCCCTCTCTCTCTCTCTCTCTCTCTCTCTCTCTCTCAGCTTGCTGCTATCAGGTTCGGCCTTTGTCTTCTTATCGAGGTTTCAGGGTTTATTCTGGCTGGCTGCTGTTATTGACAGGCCTCTCGCTCCATGGCCAACTAATGCATCCCTAATCCCACCTTTGTTACTCTGGAATGCTGTGTCTCACGCACTCACACGCGCACACACATCCGTCCATACATACGTGGGTTACGGTGTGGCACGAGTGCGTGTTAAAAAAAAAAAAAAAAAAAAAGAAAAAGAAAGAGGCCACAAGGATGTTGATCCCAGCTTTCTGCTTGTTGGGAAAGCCATCTATCAATCAAAAGGGCTGCTGTCTGTGTGTTTTTATATGTGGGTGTGTGTAGGTGCCTGTGCGAGTGTGCACGTGGGTCTTTGAGTGACAGGCCGAATCGCGGCTGAGGACGTTTGATAAGCTTGTATTGTCGCCCCCCCCCCCCTCCACCGCCACCACACACCCCCTTTCCTCCCCACCTCCACCTCGATAAGAAATACATTCGACTAGAGCTGATAACGGTGTCAGGAGCAGCAAAGCCCCACTCTAAAGAGACACACACACACACACATGCCACGCCATGGGAGAGGTGTCTTTCTTCAAACACCTTGGCTGTAAATGATACTTTCAACAAACAGCGACAACAACACCACTCGGGGAGAAAAAAAGATTCAGATACTGTGCGTGCGTGTGTTTGCAGGCAGAATGATGTGCGATATGGCTGGAGGATATGCTAGGCTTATTGAATAAGGTTTCAGTGATAGCAGCAAGTGTGTGAGTGTGTGTTGTGAACAGCAGAGAAAGAATACAGTAATAGGCTTAGAGCAACAGAGGCAGAGTGTCAGAGTTAACAAACACACACTCCTACTGCAAAGACTGACTGACGGCTGTCTGTGTGTGAGATGTGCGTTGGTACATGGATGTTACAGGCTCTTCGGCTTCCGTCCTGTTGAACATGTTGTCTTTGACTTGGTATTAATGGGATTTTACAATGAGATCTGCTGAAGATGTGCACTCGACACATTTCTCACTTAAATTAAAAATGTCATTTTCCAACCTAGAGGCGCTCGTAGGCATGTGGAGCTGAAGGAAAACTGTGTTACAATCAAGTTTAGTGTGATTACTTCAGGGACAGCATCCCCATGTGAAGGAATGTCATCACTGTGGGTGGAAATTTCACGTTTAAAAAAAGATCATCTAAGCGTCAAAAGTGGTTTATATACTTGAACATGTAACTTGGCCAAAACCTGGGTCCGTCCTTATAATAATCTAGTCATCTATGCAGTCAGGGGTGGATTACTGTATGTGTGTGTGTGTGTGCATGTGTGTCAGATGATGTAAACATAATGAGATCAAAGGACAATATTGTGTGTTACAAATTGATTATATGCAGTTGATCTGGTGATTGATTTTATTGCTGAGCTGTAGTTGAATAAATACCTTAACCATCCACTTTTTCATGTTAATATAGCTATTTTGTTATATAGTTTGAAGCTTTGTCGCTTGAGAAATGTTAATGTCAACAGTGAAAATAGACATTTCATGAATTTCGTGAATGTTTTCAGACATGGTAAAGGGGACAACGTCCAAATGTGGGATCTTCACTTGCGAAGAAGAAAGGAAGTAGAGAGATGGGGAAAAAATTGCTTTAGCACACACGCAACATTTGCTCAAGTTGTCCATTACTGCAGCGAAGGAACAGTGACCTGTGAAGAGATTTCAGGAATAGGGCCGAAGCACGAAGCGAGGGGATGACGCAGGAGATAAAGGAGGAAAGAGAGAGTGAGCGAAAAAGATAAAGAGGGTGAAATTACCAGAGGGCAGGAGAAAAGAGGGTTATTGTGCATGTGCATTAACAGGGTGTATGATGAAGTTGGTTTTTTGTGTTGTGCGCAGTGACTAGGGGCTAAGGAGTCAGGAAGAGAGAGGGAGGAGGGGGGAAATCAATGGCAAATTACACGCGCTCAGCTGGCCCATTGTACAGTATGGCCGCTATATTCTAAAGAAGGCCAAGATGATGCAGCCAAATGGTGGATGGACTCCAAGATCATTTTTATTGATTTTGAGGAACCATCAATGGAGGAAGGAGGACATGGGAGCGTGTGAGTGTGCCGAGGTTGGGATGTGTGTCACAGGACCAATACAATACCCCCAGACCCAGGCTTTTTGTCCCCGTCCACACATTAGCAACACACTCTGTCCCGATGCTTTTCATTTACATTAGTGCTTGGATGGGCGGGCGAAGGATGGCGAGTACGAGAGTTTTCCATTAAAGAACCGGTCTGGTAGCAGATGCCTGCATTGTTTGGGTTCGGGAGCCCAGAAACATTTCTTATTGGGGCTGATGATGTGAACATCAGTGGAGTCATCTAGTTTTCCACAGCGGAGATAATAGGCGTAAAAGCTCTTATGAAGATTGCCTGTGTTTGAGGGGAGTGATTTTTAGGTGCTTTCAACTTATATTAAAGTATCCAGCCTAGAAGAGTCCAGCTGTGAAACCTGTAAACTGGCAAAAAGCTGTTTCACTGTTCGTGGAGTGTAGTTATCTCAGTGTGATCAGTCAGAATAGACTGATTTGATTTGCTGTGATACAGAGGCCTTGGCGAATGTTTGTGCTTTATAGTCACATAAAATGCCAGAGAGGTGAGGCGCATACAGCTGGTACACCAACATTTGTCATTCTGCACAAACGGCCTCTCATGTCTTGGTATATTTAGACTTTGTCATCGTTAACATCCCTGTGTCAGGCCTGATGAGACTGCCTCTACGCGAGACTGCACACAAGGATTGGGATCGTGTGCATGATAGAGCGACGTGGCTATAACATGAAGGAGATTGTTGTGTTCAGGTGTCCCGTTAAATCACGGCTGCGTCAATGTGAGCCAGAAACAGAAGCACTTTCAGGCCCGGTGGGTTTTATGATTTCCACGTCAACACATCTTCAGTGAAAACTTGCCAAACAATACCTAATCACTTTTCTAAGAAATCAAATCTGTGCTGCAATAATTTAACAGGATTCCTCAGGGTTTATCAGCCAGCCTGCTAAACGTGGATGCTGGGACATAGATGAAGTATTGGAAGCATGCCCTCTGACGTAATTAATTTATTTGTACCTCAACTTTGTCTCTTTCACATTTTTAAGAGCTTTGAAAACACTTTCCAAAAATGTATGGCATTCATGTTATAAATAAATTTGAATGCACACATTCCAAGTACACAAACAAAACTGCTGTTCAACACGTATATAGTCTTTACGTCTTTCTTGCTACAGATTGTGGGATTTTAATGGCATTCCTAACAAAAAAAATGGAGCCATGACTTTATGTTTGCAGTAAATACACTTATGAGGTCTTCGACATGCCAACACTTTATTTACCTTTCACACACACACACACACACAGAATGAGGCAAACAGCTTTTATTTATTTTCCCGTGGACCTCAACACATTTCTGCCTCCTTTATGAGCTGGTTGTGAAATTCAACAACCGCTGTTTAAAGAGGTCGGAGACAAGTGTGTTCAGGTAGCGTTAAGTCACGGCTCGCTCTGACCGCGGTGTTTGAGGCCACACTGAAACACACACACATTGTCAGTGAGGTGCTAGGATTCTCAGCCTGAGGATAAACACTGATCATTTATGACTTCTACGCTTTACAGCTTGTTGACTGCCTGATTGTGGATGTTGGACGTTGTGAGTCTTCTGGAGGCTGTAGACGACTATAGACGAGAACAAGCTGGAAGAAAGCGAACCCCAAATATTGACGTGTATATAGGAAGCACAAGTTTCTCGTGCTTTCCAACCGTAAATGCAACACCTGAGTGTGACAGTAAAGAGATCTGAGCCAGCAGATGACAGTAAAGTGTGTACGTCACGTAGTTGGCAGTTCAAGTATCCAGAGGGTTTCTTTTAGCTGTTGTTTTTT
Organism: Macropodus opercularis; assembly: GCA_030770545.1. NCBI lineage: Eukaryota > Metazoa > Chordata > Actinopteri > Anabantiformes > Osphronemidae > Macropodus > Macropodus opercularis. The sequence goes on from CM061092.1 coordinate 9,950,724, forward strand.
GTGTACTTCATTTCCTTTTTGCTGGAGAAATCAGTTTGAGTTTAGATGGTTTTACAACATTACGCTTTAAGGCCTTACAGACTGAGAAGACCAAGAAGCACAAGCCACATCATTGACACATCAAGTGTGATTGTGTGACTGTCTGCTCCAGACCATGACGCGAGTATGTCAACATGGGAAAATGACTTTAGAGGAGGATCTGAAACTTCTTTTCGGTTCCTCTCTCCCCCCTCCGTGTGTTGACGCCTGTTTGTGTCCATGTATCGGCGTGTGTCTGTAAGAGCCTGGGGGTCGCCCTGGTACGTTACCAAAGCACGGCTGTTCCCTCGCTAACCATCCAAGTCCAGCAGAGAGGTCTGATCCCACTATGATTATCCCTCGACCTGGATAAACATCAAAACTGTCGCTGCTCATCAGACACCAGGCTCAGTCACTTTGTCAGAAGACAAGCCAACATACTCTCAGTGTAGACAGCTGATTTCTGGGAGAGCCTACAGTGCCCAGCTTTAAATCTTCCTGTTGCCACTGTGCCTTTTAGCCTGATGAACATAGCTCCTCCCCCTCCTGGAGTCGGACAGGAAGTTGTTGCAGTTTAATAAACCAGTGGCAATGGGCTTAAAGTGCATGTCGCAGTTTCTGAAAGTAGGCCTTAAATGTGTGACTTAGCTGTTGGCCTTGCAGCATCGTAGTGTGTTTTCATTTTGCCAGTGCAGTGTGTTCATCAGAGTTATTTTTTTAATGACCAACATATGCTATGCAACGTATTCCGGACCTAAAGTATTACTAATATCAAGCCTACGTCCTTATAGGCTCTGTGCTTGTCTTTGAAATTGTAGGGTAGGTTTCCAGTAGCGTCGGAGCAAACGTCCTGTCAACGTTTCTAATTTGCAGTAATGGTGCTGCAGGAAACTCTTGCACCTTCATTTTTACATGTGATTGTTTCCATTGATGCTCTTCTGTAAATGTATGATGCAGACCTTTACTTTTTCAAACTTTGAAAATGTAAGGTCAACACTTGAACTGAGGAGCTTCAGCATGGGGCAGCGAGCGCTTCAGAATAAGTCATTGGGCCATGTACTCATGTTTCCGTGAACAGATATGTGCGTGTGCGTGCGTGTGCAGGCGTGTGTGAAGGTATCATCACGGCTCGGTAGCAGCTAGCTAGCAGCTAAATGACTCTCCACACTTCATTAGCGGTGATGAGGTGAGCTGCTCATCTCCTCATTGTTAGCTAGCGCTAAGCTGCAGTAATCCCAAACAAAGGGCCGGGGCCTCGCAGCAGCCTGCGCGGATTAAACCGCTTTCTAGAAACATGCGAGAGAGATTCATTCTCATTCAAATTGGCCTGTAAACAAAACCAGCGGTTGCCGGGAGAGAGATGAGAGTAGGACAAGTGAGTGTGAAACACCTCGGATGTCTACATGTGTGATGTAGCTGCTGATTGTGTGTCTGTGTGTGTGTGTTTTCATACAGGCCACAAGCTGCTGAATGGAAGAGGCATAAAAAAAGAACTGTTTGAACTGGATCCTATGGTTTGGGTAGAATAAGGATAAAACGCATTTTCACCCACTCCTGTTTTAAAGCCAAGCATAAAGCTTTGTCTTAAATGTTGTGAGCTGTTCATTCATACGCGCAGCACTCAGCCAGACGTTACCGATTTGCGTTCTCACTTCAAGGAAATAATTCGTTTGACTTGCTTAAATATATATTTCAGATTTTTGAGAACACATCAGCGTTTTGATGTGACTGTGGCTTGAGAGGTAGAGTTGTCTGTCCTCACTTGATGAGCAGTTCGGTCCTGCCGGTTGTGTTTTGAACATTAATGATGGCTAGGTTTATTACATGATGGAATGAAAGGCGAACTCCAGTTTAACTCGACATTTCTGGCTTTGAGTGTCTCTCCCTGAGCCGATCACCTCCTCAACCAGCACCTACTTGGAGGATTCAGGATACGGGAGTTATTCCACCACTGTTCTTCAGCAGAGACTTACTAAACTCCCTAAATGACAGCAAATGGCATTTTTCCATTTCGAGTTTAACATTAATCCTTACATGTACAAAAGCGTGAATCTCTGAAGCTCAGCTGGGTCGTCTTCCTGTGGCAGATGGCTCTAAACCAGGTTCACACGTTTGCCTTTCTGCTCCTTTCAGCCGCTGTTGCAGCCTCTGCAGCAACAGTCAGTCACATTCGTCGTCCTCTTGCTAATCTGGCTTCATGATTAATAACCGTCAGTCAGCTTCTTCATCTGCATCATCTGTGGTTCTGATGTTTTTGATTAGATACTTTCTTTCGGCTTAATTTTGCCCTGACATGCTGCCAAACGCTCTGGCATATTAGCTGCCAGTCAGATTTTGATGCTGGTCAGTGTTGTAAGCAATAGGCTGTTATTGGTTTTGATCACTATTAGCTGTCAATCGTGACGCTTCTTTACACGTCACTGGTTTAATTTGATATCAGTTGAATATTTACATGATCTGGTAGCATCTGCACTTTCATCAAGTATTTGGGATCAATTCACTGATGAGGATGTTATATTGGTTTAATATGGTTAGTTACATGATTTGACTTTGACAGTTTGACTTTTAGGAAGCGACTGATAGAAGTATTTCATCAGTATAAGACCCACATAAATAATAAATACGCTAAAAACATCCTCAACCACATGCTCTAAGACTGATGTGACTGGATTCGTCTTCCTACCGAGATGCGTTTCGTACTTAACCTTTCCCCCAGATGTTTGGATGCCGGTTACTGGTTTTTAACTTGGTAGTTGTGTTGTGTATCACAGCTCTGCATATGCAACGACATAGCACAGGTTTGTCCTTTCTGAGTGGCATTAGTTTTCTACTAGGCAGTGCTACTTCTAAATGAACGCTTTGCTTTACTTTACTTCCTCACAGTGACTGACCAACTCCCCTGGGTTTCCTCCAGTTATAATTATCCATTAAGAAGCCGTAGTTTTACAGTTTCACATATTTTAACTTGGTCGTCAGTAATAGCGATTCGTGGACTGAGGATTTGTCTGTGACAATCAGGAACAGGTTTTGTTTGTTTTTCTTGTGTATTTTTTGTTCCCGACAAATTTTTGATTAGTAATTAAAATTATGAAGGCATTTTAATTAAAGGTTTCTAAATGTCTCTACACATCCAATAGTTATTCAGACATCCTCTCACTGGAGTCGGCTAAAAATTAGATTTGATTGAAACGTTTTTTTTAGTTTTTGCCTCAAACACTGATCCTAAAACATTAGGTTTGTTAGACACAATCAACTACTAACACAACCTATAAACATAGAGATTTAAAAGGTCTGCGTGGTTTAAGCAGTTTATTCTTCTTTAATGAGAGCGTTGTTGTGTAACTGTCCGACCGCTCTGTGTGTGTGCTTCCTGAAGGATCGGCTGGACTGACCACTTGCCACCTTCTCTTTACGATGGCGGTCAGCATTTTAGTATCTTTAAAGCTTTAATCCTCACCTTCACAGTGTCTGTCCTGCACTTTCAAAAGTCGGAATGACAGATAAATGTGAAAATGCTGTTTACATATAGAAATTTATGTCCACACTAGCACTTTTAGTCTTTTTTTTTTTTTTTAACAAAAGTTGTAATGTACATCAGAGATGTACATTACATCATCAACATTACAGAAGCTTCACCCTTTTCTCAGCCTGATGAATGTTAATGTAAAGCAAACTGTGTAGCTGTCATCATTTTGTGTTCACGCTGGCTGAAAGTCCCATGAATTGTTCATCCTCTACTTTATCTGGGCAGGTATGTGTGATCATTAATTCTCAACATATTTTGCAGATTTGTTTGTTTGATGAAAGCTTTGAAAGGGGAAATGTTTCTTTATTTTGCAGACGAAATTAAAATTGTAACATTTTTTTGTTCATTCATTTGGTGAAAATATTTATTCAAGGTTTTAAATTAAACTTTTGTGGACTTGCTTGTATTAACATGACAGTAGATTGCAGCTTTGTCCCTGCAATTTTTATTATAGTTTCTGTTAAACTGTGAGTAAAGTTAAAGTGGGGATACAACCGTCGGAGCCATTGTGTTTTATCAGAATCTATTGTTAGCAGCAAGTTCTTCATTTAGAGATGAAAGGTAAAAGAAGGGATGCTTTCTAAAACCTAGACACCTATATCTGTGAGAATGTTACTACAGGTTTTTTACTCAATGCTCAGTGTAGCTGTGTTGATGAATGAATATTTAGTTTGACATGATTGACAGCTGGCTGGCCAAGTCTCCTTCCATGGGCCCCCGTCTTTTCACTGATTACACACACACACACACATACATAAGGCCATGCAGGTACACAATGGGAGAAAAGCCCACTGGATCTCTCATCAGGCTGAGTTGTGAGAAGACACACACACACACACACACACACACACACTGGGCTCAGCCAGTGTGCTCGCGCTCATGCATATGGAAATGCTAACGTGTGTATAATGTAAATGTGTGTGTGGAGACGTTTGCTGCCTACATGCGTGTATGTTAATGGACAGCTTCAGTGTAAGGTGCATTAGCATTCAGGACTTTCTAAAGGCTGCCTTGATGCCACTGGACTCTCTCCCCCTCTCCCTCAGCCATCGCACCGCCCCCGGCCACTGTGGATGGGTTCATAATTAAAAAGTGCTCCAGCTCTCTGACACAAGTGGTATTTCTGTGATTTAGATTAAAAGGCCCAGATTGATCAGATAAACAGCTGAAGGCGTATTTCTTTACTGCTGAGCCTATTCGCGCTGAGCGACCGATCCTCCTCTGCGTTTGTCTCTGGACTTTTAGTCAAGCACTCAGCTGCTTTCCCTTCACTCTGACTAGTTGGTCCAACTGCACTGTATCACCTGTCACCGATTGACTACCTCTATAATTCCCTTATAAGCTGGGTTCACTGGGTCTTGGACTGGAATTTCCCCTACTTTGTGTTTTTACAAGTGGGTTTTAGGCGTGTGATGAGTATTTTGCGGCAAAACATGCACGTAGTGAAAATAATGCATATTTGTCTTTTAAACCACTCGTTTCTCTCTTGAAGTACCTTTTGCCGTTGCAAGGACATGAAGGAAAAACTGTAGTTGTTCAAACAAAAGTGAACAGTTTTCCTCTCAAAAGAAAGTTCTTGAAGAGGTGCTTTTGCTCTTGTAACAAAGTGAGTATTTACTCAGCCTTGTGCGGTCCTGGGTACATGCTCAGGCATTTTTTGTCATGTGGCTGATCTGTACTTTTTTTAATAACTTCTCTGTGATATTGTGAAAGGTGAGGCCTTGCTGTTAATCCACTGCATGTGTGTCGATATACACATGTTAGGGGTATAAGGCTGCAGCTGGGGGATAATGGTTACCGAAGGAAACGGATTCTCTGAGTCTGTAGCTCTATGAACGATGCCAGACGAAGGGAAATGGGATTCTTTGCTCTCTTCTCCTCGCCTTTCCTGTCCTCTATTATTCCCCCCTTTATCCTCCTTTCTCTTCTCTCTCCTCTATTCACTCATCTTTCTTCACCCCTCATCCTCGCATCTAGTAGCCCTGTATCTTCTCCAGCTGTACCCCCACACCCCCCTCAGCTCCTGTGATAGACAGGGTGTCCTCACCTTGTAACGATCACTGACATCCAATATGTTTGGCTTGGGATCATCCCCTGTGTGTCTATTGTGCCTTCCGTTAAAAGCTTTATTGATTAGCCATGAGTTAATTACAAATTACATCAACCGTGGGCAGACTGAGGTGACTCGAACATGGCTCCTGGATCCATCCATGAGACACACACCTGCAAGCTCACCTCAGCCTCCAGTTACCTTAGTCCACTTGATTTCTCATCCATTAACATCCACGCGTTTATGACATTTCACAGTGGCTTATCTACGCGTTAAGGGCGTGCAATACTGTCTGGGGGACGGGAGGGAAAAGGGCTGAATTAAAAACAGGAGATTTTGCAAGACACTGAGCACATGCACCCAGAATACTTAAGTCTATCAGGCACGAGTTGACTGGCGCTATGCACAATTATGAGACTGTGGCAAAAGCATCACCGCAAAACCCAACCTGTCAGGCATTATTTATTATTGTTTAATAATAATAATAATAATAATAATAATAAAAGTTGCAGCAGCAGGAAGCACTTTTTGGTGCCTCTTTTTCTTTTCATGCCGTGTCACTTTCTCTTTGACATTGCCGTATACTTTGTGCTAAAAGGAGAAAGGAGCGAAAAAATCTTTATCAAATCCCCATTCTGCGGCTTTCAATAAGGCAGGCCATTACCTCACTGGCGCTTTTGTTCGGCCTATACAAGAGAGAACAAAATGGTTATTCAGGAGGACGCTTTAGATTTTTATTGTGGGCTCGCTATTCACAAAGAGCACCGTTATTGTATTAAAAAGAACCATCTGTGGCAGAAACAATGGCTTCAAATTATCTGTGAATACCCAGTGAACAAAATATAAAGCTTTTTCCTGCTCATTATGTGGGCTAAGCTAGGGGGTGGAAGATGGGAGAGGAGAGGCATAGACTTTGCTATAACTGACTTTTGTTGTTCTTGCTTGCATTCTTCTTCTTTTTAAATCGGCCCCCTTTTCACATTGTGTGTCGCCATAAACGGCTTTTCTTGTTGCAGGGCTAGCGGAGAGAAGACAGCGCAGCTCCAGACAGGCGCCGGGGTTCAGCGGGGCTGCACGCCGGCCGAGGCGCGCTGGCTTGGCGGATAGAAACCGCGCGGACTACCGGAGGTTGGACCACGCTCAGGGTGCGGGGTGGACTGTTTTACGGCCGGCGGCGGGAGCTGTGCCCCCCGGGCAGGCTTAGGCTGGCTCGCCGGCATGCAGACACGGAGGAAGAGGGAAATGGTATCTGCTTTAACGTCTGCCCGTCACGGCGAGAGGAAGACAACTCCCAAACTGGCAGTAAGTCGGAGAGCGGTGGAGAGGAGAAGCCGGGGTGTGTTCGAGTGTGTCGCTGTGCATGTCAGTTGTGGTGTATGTGCGCGCGCAAGTGCGCGCGCGTGTGTTTGTGTGTTAAACATACAGAGCTGAGGAATGACACCGCGTGGCATCACGAGCTTCACAGACTGGCTGAGCTGGTGCCAGTTTGGCTTTCTGCTCATCGCAGGCTCCGTTTTTGATCGTAAAGAAATGTTATCGTTTTTATTTATTCCCTCCTGCAGTGTTTACACTGAAATAATATACATTTGTTTTACAAATTAAATTAAAAGCCCCGAAGTAGTTAAATTATATTCATGCGCTGTTTAGTAGTTTTTATACACAGTTGTTCTTTCACATTTCAATAGTTTGGCGTCCTAAAAATGTCTTGTCTTGTGCTTTTGCCAACCTTATCATTTTTATAATAATGCATCTTTATAATATAATTTATTTCATATTAGCTCTTAACCAAGTTTTTTATTTTATATATAAAAAATAAAATACGTCACATTATAGCAGACTATAAATTGGGCATTTCTCTACTCCTTCACTGATTTCTCCACTTATTTCGTTAATTCACACATTTATTTTTATTTTATAAATATCGTCTTAATATTTGGTCTCCTTGAATATCGTCGCCCGGGGTTTCTTCGTGTTTTGATCTCTTTTCCTGGCCGTGTCTCCAGCTCCTGGTTACGGCCCCTAGTGGCAAGAATAGACACGATTATTTTTCACCCCACCTGACATCTGCCTCTCTCGTTTAGTTTCACTTTGTCTGGGTTACTTTCTAAATGTTATCTGTCATGCGTGGATTTCAGTTCTGTTGGCATTAACACTATCACAGCCCAACGCAGACGGTTCATTTGCGTTATGTTTTAGTTACGGGACTATTTTGTTGCTTTTTTGCAGAGATCATATCGCCTATTTGTGCGACCACAAAACCTGTATTTTGATATCACAGCGTGCCTCTGGCTATATTTCTGTGTCTATCCCAACCTGGTGTAGCAGGAGGGGGCTTACAAGTGGTCCGAGGGAGCCGCCCTGCTAGTTTCTCCTGTTTTTTGTCAAACAACGACTTTAATTCAGAATGATTGTGAATGCAGGGCCATTCCCGGCTGGCTGGGGCCTGCTTTCAGAGAGCCGCAGGGCCCCGCTGTTCCTTTATTATCATAAGCAGATTAGAGGTAGCGGGGAACACACTCAGATGCAGATAGCAGCCGAGCGGCCCATTTCAACCTTGCATTATAATGGACCAAACTGCATGTGTCGCCTCTCGCAGCCTATTAAGCACAAGATGAATCTTATGTAAGGTTGCCGGGGCCGGCATAATGAGATCACGGGGGCTCCGCTCCTCCATTTATTATCAAATGACTAAAACAAAATAATAAGGCTTGATCCGTTCACTTTCAATTATAATTTAATCTGGAGGCAGGAATTTAAATTAAATTATTTCAGGTGTATGTACTTGATCTATCTTTAATTACTGGGAATGTCCGCTTGCAGACAGATGCGTGGCTTCACTTGTTGGGTAATAAATACATTTAAAATTATATGTTGGCGCTACTGTTATGCCTTTAGCAGAACATATGAAAACAGCCATACTTCTCTGCTGTCCTCCACTTTGAGAAAGACCTGCGCAGGCTTTTTCGCCTTTGCGCGTAGTTCTCCGTGTGTCCAGTAGGCGGCGCTGGTGCCACGCTGCAGGACGCTTTGCCATCCAGATGGAGGTTCAGAGAAAATCAAAAACAAGTGGCACCAACAGACCCAACCTCCCCAAAACTTTAGGCCTGCTGCACATTAGATTTACACGAGTGGACGAGTTGCCTTTAAATGCACTTCTTGCGGTTCCGTGCTGAAGTAATTCTGGCGTGTTTGATCCTGGGTCTAGTCAAGCAGGTGGAGCCTTCATTTTTATTTGCACTAACTGTCTGACGCGCTTCTTTGGGCTTTTATGAATGATCTGCGCCTATTGTGCATGCGCACTTTATCTTAAAATATTCCTCACCTCTGTCCCCCGGTAGCCCCCCACCACCAGCCCCGTCCCTCCAAAGCCCTAACAACAACAGCAGCACTGTGGCAGTGGAAGTGAAGTGGAGTTGAGTCTTTGTCCGGACAGATGTAGCGACAACATCCCAAACAAAAACCGCTTATTTGTGGTGAGATGAGCCCGTCTGCCTTGTGTTGGCATTCAACTTCACTAAACAAAAGAACTGGGGGAAACATCTTGGATTACCTTTCCTCTTTTCAAGCTTAAAAACCAGCCGTGGCTTCCCCCTCCTCCTCGCGCACACATTCACACGCACACCACCGCCATTCAACGCATTGAGTTCGCTAACAAAGTTTATTTAAGTGTTGTTATGTTTAAGTGGGGGAATTAGTGACTTTTTTGGTTGTGAACAACAGCAGAGTCACGGGCCGTGACATCATGTCAGGACAATACAGTTTCCACCTGATGATAATGACGACACCAAAGTCAACAGCTGATGAATTTACGCAATTAACTTTGTATTTATTTTGTTGTTGAACATCGCTTGTGGCTTCTTTTAGTTGTGTTTAAGATTCTGAGCAGAGTAGCTTATTAGACAATAAACGAAAACATTAACTGATTACCTTTTCATTTTTAGGAAAGTTTCTTTTTACTAGTTTGCTTGCAAGACCACCCTTTTCATCATTTCCCAACAGCATCTGTCGAGCTTTTAAACTGCTTCTCCCTCTGAAAATGATCATGAAGCACATTCACGTGTATACACTCAGAGAAATGTCTCTGAGGCTGGAAATAGTAAATATATGCTCTGTATTTGCTCCTATGGGCAGCGAGTGTGCTCGTTCCGTGCGTGCCTTGGGGGGGCAGAGCAGACCCCGCCTCTTTATGCTAATTAAGGTCTCCCATTGGCGTGTCAGGGGAGCAGGCCGGCTCTGATTGGCCAGGTCGAAGCCATTTATTCTCTGACAGCCCCGTCACATGAATGGTTGTCTATTAACTTGTCCAAAAACTATCTGGAGTTGTCAAGGCTCAGGCGGACAGAGGCGAAAAAGTACAGTTTGTTGATGCTTTTTCGGAGAAGCCACGGGAGAAGTTTTGTGGACACAACATAGCAGGGACCTATTGGGAGAAGGCTCTCTGTCACACACACACAGACACACACAGTCGCAGGCACACACTCTGACACACACTCGCTGAGAGGGAGAGTGTGTTTAGAGAACGCGGCTTGGTGCTTGTTGTTTTTTTTTCTTTTTTCTTTTATTTTTCGTGGCCAGAGAAAAGTTGCTGAGAAGATCGACAGGTAACACTCGGCTGCTGCCCTGCGCTCCTCGCTGTCCTGCCTTTGGCTTGTGGAGTTTGTCTCTGTGTGTGTGTTTTTTCCCCTTCTGCTCGGGAGCTTCCACTAAAAGCTGTTCCTGATGTATAACATGATGGAGACTGAGCTGAAGCCCCCAGCTCCCCAGACCAACACGGGGGGCACGGGCAACACCAACACGTCTGGTACCGGCAACAACCAGAAAAACAGCCAGGAGCGGGTCAAGAGACCCATGAACGCGTTCATGGTGTGGTCCCGGGGACAGAGGAGGAAGATGGCGCAAGAAAATCCCAAAATGCACAACTCGGAGATAAGCAAGAGACTGGGGGCCGAGTGGAAACTTCTGTCGGAGAGCGAGAAGAGACCCTTCATCGACGAAGCCAAGAGGCTGCGGGCCCTGCACATGAAGGAGCATCCGGATTACAAATACCGGCCCCGGCGAAAAACCAAGACCCTCATGAAGAAGGACAAATACACCTTGCCCGGCGGACTGCTTGCTCCCGGAGGAAACGGGATGGGGACAGGAGTCGGTGTGGGAGTGGGGGGCGGACTGGGCGGTGGGGTGAACCAGCGGATGGACAGCTATGCGGCGCACATGAACGGCTGGACCAACGGGGGCTACGGCATGATGCAGGAGCAGCTGAGCTACCAGCACCCGGGGCTGAACGCGCACAACCCGAGCCAGATGCAGTCCATGCACCGCTACGACATGAGCGCCCTGCAGTACAACACCATGACCAGCTCCCAGAGCTACATGAACGGCTCCCCGACCTACTCCATGTCCTACTCCCAGCAAACCACGCCGGGGATGACCGCCCTGGGCTCCATGGGGCCCTCCTCAGTGGTGAAGTCCGAGTCCAGCAGCTCCAGCCCGCCCGTCGTCACCTCGTCGTCCCACCGGGCCGCCCCGGGCTGCCAAAGCGGAGATCTGAGGGACATGATCAGCATGTACCTGCCCGGGGCGGAGGTCAGCGAGCAGACCGCCCAGACCCGGCTACACATGTCCGGGCACTACCAGAGCACCGTGCCCGGGACGACGATCAACGGCACGCTGCCTCTGACACACATGTAAGAGACACAAAGCAGGGAAAGAAAGAGAAAACGAACTTTTATAAGAGAACTGTGGACTACTACTTAACGTTGGACTATTTTTGTACAGAAAAATTCGGGGTGGGAAAAGTTGTATAGAAGTCTCCAGGAAAAGGACACACGACTCTTTTTTTCTTTCATTTTATTTTAAGGAAGCTCTAGAGGAACAGTAGGAGATCCCATCTTCACTGCTGGATGAAGTTTGGAAGACTAGAAAGTGGGAATCGCAATCAAATGTTTTATTATTGCAAAACACCTTTTGTACAGTATTTATCAAAGAAACATTACAATCAGTTGAAATTGTTTGTTAAACTGCAAGAGGTTGCGTTTTTCTTTTCTTCTTTTTATATAAAACTGCTCCAGTTCTGCAGGAAAATATTAAAAGTGAAAAATGGCAGAACTGGGAATTATATGGGAGCGATCAGTTAATGCTCCTTTTATTACTGCAAACACTGGAAAGAAAAGGGACATAAAACCAAGCAGGTAATGCTGTTTTTCATTTAAGGTCAATATTACTAAACATTTATTTTTTTTTAAGATAAGACACTTGTTTCTCATACAGTTTAAAATATAGGTTGTTAATTTATATTTTCGTCTCCCACTTTTCATCTGTTAGATATATGATGCTTGTGCTCTTTATTTTCTAATTGATTTGTACAATTTCTGTATATTTACTGTGATATTTTAAGTTTTTATTTCAAAAAAATTCATTCCCGTAGATGTCTTTTAAGTACGCAGAAGCCAACCACTCCATGTATATATACCGGAACTAATACCATCCTTATAACAGTTACAATTTCAGCTGAGTATATATTTTTTTTTCAATATGCAGTTTGAAATGAATAAATTTTGGAAATTTGGATACTTGAATTCGTATGAGTTTTGATTTTTGTTTCCCTGTTGTCATCACATTTTAAGTTGTCACCTGTCCTGTCTGCTCATGTCATTTACTGTAAATCCAACACAGTGTTCTTAATATAACATTATGCGTTTAATCCGAACAATAAGAGTTTAAGGGACGTTTTCTCCTGTAAGCTCCACTGATAAAATCACTCAGCCTGTGCATCGTGGTTAACCACGTTTCTATTTTCTAGTGCCTGCCGATGGCCCCGTCAAGACAAAGTTTGTTGCCTGTTTCCTAAAAAAGGGGGAAGAGTTTTCCACCAAAATGCTCAACATCCCCAGGTATAGACTTGCTATTTCTCCTCTTCTATAACCCAAAATATTAAAAATAAATAGAATAAACGAATCAGTGTTGCTCCTTAATCCTAAATTGTGTGTTAAAATCTATTTTATTTTGCAGTTAATTATTATATTCTGCTTCTTGGTATGTGGGGCCTGCTTTTAATGGGATTGAGGAGGTTCAGTGAGGCAGCGCTAAAGGCTGTATTATTATTTTTTATGAACTAGCATAAATCAGATTTATTAGCCTGATTAAGTTCCTGCAGATTTATGTAAACTGACAGGAGAATTTATGTCACTGGTGGATTTTTATTAAAAGACGCTTGACAGTAACGGCTGCATATGTGATATTTATGAGTATTTACAGCGGCCTAATCTCCTGAGTCATTATGTTGTAGCGTCCTCCTGTTTGGCCTCATCTAATAATTTGTGGCATTTCTCTCTCTTTTTTGACGCTTTCTCTGCTGTTTTTTTTCCTCCCCTCCTCTAAATCCCAGAGTTGTCTTATCAGCCTAAATGTTCAATTAGGTCTAAATTGAAGGTGAGCCCTCTTGAAAGGAGTCAGGCGAGCGGGACGGCTCTGGATGCGTTTTCTCTCTGTGCAATAGCTACATACAGAGTGTCGAGTGTGGTCATTTCAATTTAATGTTTAATCAAACGGGCCCCGCAGTTTCCCGTTAACCCCGGTTCTCACGGTTTAAACTCTCCGGTGACTCTCGGTGCAAACCACCACCGCCTCTTTCCGTGCGTAAAAACACACACGCGCACACAGAACCGGTTTCCAACATGTTCCCATGCCCCTCTCTGCCAACCAGGCTGCTATGATAATAATCCTTATGATGAGCTAACAGCTCGCTGTGAATTTAACTAACGGTTTTAAATCTGGGGGGAGCGTGTGTTTGTGTGCGTGTGCGCGCAGTGAGGTAGATTAGGGCCGTTGTGTCTTGCAGGCTGGGGTCCCGGGGGACCTGAGCTCACATTAACCGGCAGATGAATATTTGAAGAGGCCCCTCGGTATTTATCCGTCCACTCATCCCTCCCTCACTCTCCTCTCCCCACCCCCTCCCCGTTGTCCCTCTCAAGAGGTCAAAGGATCGTTGGTTGCCCTATTAATTATTGATCCGAGCAGCTGAATTGGTTGTAATAGCCGAGAATACAGATAATAAACAATTTGTTTTTCAAAGGTCGGACATGTAGGCACATTAAATGTGTTGCTTCTTCTGCTCCGTGATCACCAGGCCCCGAAGGCCCCGCGAAATTAAGATTTTCTTCCCCGGCTGCGCGCTGCACCTTTGATGTGGTGGAAAATCTTTTTGAGTTGATGCAGGCAATGCTCAATCTATTTGAAGATCAACTTATATTTTCAGTGCTGGTTCATGAAAGGCTGCAGCTGATGTGCAACGCCTGTAAAGGTGGACGTTGACTCTACTCGAGACCCGGGCTGCTTTTACACAGAAAACCACGAGCTTGTGCGTGTATATTAGAAACTGACGCAACACGTGACCTGTTGGTTATTCTTTGAAAAATAGGGCTTTAGACGGAAGAAACCCTTAATTAAGTCTGATGTTTACTTTTGCACCCTGTAAACCTGTCTAAAATAATAGAATACGCCGTGTTAATTGGCTGCTTCCCGGGCACTGCCAAACTAGGACACGGTCAGTGTTCCCTCTGAAAACACTGATATCGCTTTATCTCGGTAGAAAAATATTAGCCCGCATTTCACCCCTGCGCTTTCCAAAATGTGATTTAATCTCAGAGGCGCTTTAAGCTGAGAGGCGCTCCTCTCCAAACCTTAAATAAAGGCACCGCAGAGCACAGAGCTGCCGGTGAAATAAGGAATCAGGTGTCCAGAACGCTTCACCTTGCGATAACGCGTTAAACGGGGCTGAACCCACCGCGACACTTTAGGGAGAGTCCAAATAAATGCTTCTGATTATATCATCCTGAAGGAAACCAACGTCCTGTTGGAAGCAGACACGCAGGTGCGTTTTGTGTGATGTAGGTTAAAAGCGAGGAGGCCCGGTGAAGTTGTTCTCCCCCTCCATCCTTTCATCCACCCACGCACCCAACCACCATCCCTCTGTCCATCCTTCTCTCCCTCTGTGGCTGTCGTGCAGCCTGGCTGTCGCAGCTTGAGGATATTTGGACTGCAACAGGTGGTAAGCGCGCGTCTCTGCTTTTTTTTTGCCCCCGGTAAAAAAAGAAAAGAAAGAAATCTCCCTGATGTTATCTAACCTGGCGTGTGGATACAGAGCTGCAGGCCTCTGGCTTTCAAGTGGCCTTTATCATAATGTTAATAGTGTTTTGCTGCGCAGGTGTTAAAATGACCGCAAATGGTACAAGTTGGGCTGTGTTGAAGAAAATGTAGTTTATTTAAAGCTTCCGGTGGGTCGCGAACCCTTTTTTAGAGGTGAAGTCTGTCAGGAGGTCAGATCTTAAACTACCTTGACAAGTGAAGATGCTGCTAGTTCACGATGGCGACCACGGGGTTGGTGCGTAGTACCGCCTGATTTACAAATGCTGTGCTTGTTGTTGACATTATATGGGTTTTAAATTAGGTCAGATGCCCCCACCACACACACACACACACACACACACACACGCACACAGGCACAAACAAAAAGAGCTTAGTGGCCTATAATCCCACAAGAGCCACTTTCCTTTTTCACCACGTTGCAGATAATAAGGAGGGGGCATGACGTCACCCACACATGAAGTGGTCCACTTGTCCTTTATGCGTTTCCTGCTTAGTGTACTTCATTAAATGTGTTGTCTTATAGCAGTAATGAAGTAACAGCAGTTGATGTGTATTTTCATAGACTCAAATACATTAATAATCTAACTTTATAGTCGTCCATGTCTTGGTTAAATACAGCCCGTTTGTAATTTCTGTGGCCTAACTACTGCAGGCAGCCTCGCTTTGACACAACCCTTATGCCTTGTGCGAAGATGTGGGCTCCTGTCCACATGCGGATGCAGATCAGATAGAACAATCGTCAAAGTTCTTCTCTCTCGCGTTCGCCACACAGAAAGACTAGAAACGTGTTTCAGTACCGCAGAGAGTTGTGATGTGCGTGTGTTAGGATAGAGGGACTGAATGGCAGCCAGTAGCCTGCTGATCTAGCGCAGGTGCAGGGAGGGGAAACGGGCGGTGTGTGGAGGGGTCCTCTCTCTCTCTCTCTCTCTCTCTCTCTCTTTCTCTCTCTCTCTCTCTCTCTCTCTCTCACACTCACTCTCATTGAATGGGACCACACACTGACACGGACCAGCATGCCATCAGTCTCGCGCTGCTCTCAGGCCTGCATTCTCAGGGGTTCGAAGCCTCTGCGACACCCAGCCTCACCACCACACCCACCTCCGTCCTCCCTCCTTTCTCCCCCACCACGTCACCAGCAGCTTGAGCTCCATTTATCATCTCTGCTCACTGATGCTGACAGCTTCATAGAGTGCCATCATTAAAGAAATGCTCCATCTGACTGCAGACAAACAACAGTCTGGCTACTTTTTAATTGCATTGTAGCTGCTGGACTGAGTGGTGACATTCAATCACCTCCGTCAGAACATCGATGCATGTAAATGCTTCCTAAGATGAGTTACCATCATAGACTGACCTTAAACGGCTAAGATGCTCATGCGTCCACATTTTCACTAAAACTAGCCCGTGTTCCCTTTATACAAATGAACCATCACCAACTGTTGAATTTCGTCATGTCAGAAGAACTAGAATAGTTTTCCTGTTTATTAGAATAAACCCCTGCAGTAAAAGTTATTGCGATCTTCAGTTTCTTCTGTCTTGAAATCAGGTCAGTGCAGCATCTCTTGGCCTGCGCTAAAAATGATATTTAACATCTTAAAGGCCCAGAGAAAGTGCAAGTGAGGAGAGAAAGAGGAGCTGACGAGCATTAATATGAGGCCCGTTGTCCTGCAGCATGACAGGGAAGCACGCGGCTGCTCCGCTCTTTTCAGTAATACGTTTAACCTTTTTTTAGTCCATTTCGTTTGTTTATATTGAATTTTATCCTAAATTCTAAAATATATCTCCCGAGTCTAATATTTTGAAATGCATTTTAAAACCTGTTTCTTTATTTGACTTACTGATATTTTTGTCGATCTCTATCCCATGAGCTTATATATGTCATATTTATTATATTTGTGAGAGTGTAAATATTTAACCGTGTTATCATTAGTTCTCTGTCAACTTATAGAGTCGCTTTTTCTTGTATTAAAAAGATGGAAAATGCAGGCGTCATTATGCACATTGTCTTATGACTAATTCGAGTTAATACAGCCATAATGACTGTATAACGACGCGCTAATTGGCCTTTTTTCCTACACAACAATACTCGCAGATCAGCATCTCTTTATTATTTAATAACGTCAAACGCTTGGCTGGCCGTGCCCGCTGCTGAGCCTGCTGGCTGCTGTTGGGAGGAGGACAATGCAGCTTCAGTCCAGGAAAATAAAAAAAAAATAACGCGCATGAGGGTTTCATTTCTCTCAATCTGATGCAAATATATTGTTTTTATTACTGAACGGACTCATGTCCTGTCGGCGCAGCGCGAAGCAACAGGTGACTGCGCGGGACCGGCCCGTCGCGTCCTGCGGCCGCAAGTGAAAGTGGTGCTGCAGGGTCTGCTGGTCTTTTGTTGTCCGGAAATTTGGAGACAGTGTTTACAGATGTCCCCGTTCGGGCCTGGGGAGGGCTGGTGGGGGAGGGCGGGGGCAAAGGCGGGGAAGTGTGCAATGCAAAAAGGGAGAGAGATAAATTATTTATGGAGTCTGGCCGGAGACTAAAATAAGTCGGCAGCGTAAATAGAAATTGAAAACACGCGTATTCTCGGCTTGCTTTTATTTCCCAGTTGATTCGCAGGAAACTGAGCATTTGTGCGTGTTTCTCCTGCTTCCGAGCAACACGTCGCTCGCCTGGAACAACATGAGCGGGTTTGCCGGCTCGCTGCCACCCGTGACCGGCTCCAGAAGCCCGGCAGACCCGGAAGGAGGCGGTTGGGGGGAGGCACATTTTTACAGATTTCAACGCAGGTGGTTTTCTCCAGCGTCGTCACTTGTTGAATCAGGGCGGGTTTAAAACGCAGGTCGCGGGTCTCTCCCTCTGGGAGTCAGCGCTTAGATAAATGATGCTGTTTTTGCCTCCGCACTCACAAACCACAGCCTTTTGTCGTCGCCTGAAATGGCGACAGAACCACAGGGAAACATCCTGAAACAGGCCGCAGTTCTTCATTTATTACCTGAAAACACTGGTTGATTTTTGTAGAAATATAAAACGGAGGAATTAAGAAATCAAGTCAAGTGTTGGCACTGGTATGAGAGTGTTTTATAAATATAATCTGACTGCTGCTCTTATTCTGATGACGACGCGATGAGCTGGACGCAGCTTGTAGGCATTCAGAGATTCCTTGATAGAGAAGGCTGTTGAGCTGATGGGACTGAATCATCATTAACAAGCCAACAGACACAGGAACCCTCACCCCTCCTCACCCCAGCCCGACCCTCCCCTCTCCTGTGCTCTCATTTCCCAGCATAGACACTAACCTCTTTCACTCATCAGCCTGACTCTCTCTCTCTCTCTCTCTCCCTCTCTCCCTCCACCGACTCCTGCATACAACAGCACAGTCCATTGTTGCCGGGCCTCCCCCCCTGCCTGGCCCCCGACCCAACTGTTGACCAACAACTCCACTGGCACATTAAAAGGGTGTGTGTGTCCTATTTTAGAATATGACACATCTAGAAATGCAGGAAAAAGTGAGTTTAAACTGGATGAAACGGTTTGGCTTTATTAGAGGCAAGTCAGAGGCTAAACAACTAGTTATTAACTACGATACCTTTACACAAAATACAGCAGAAACAATTCAAACAATTCAAACAATTAATATGTTCAAATTTAAAGTAAACAGTGTGTGTTATTCCAGTCAGTTGGGGTAAACTGTGCAGCCTTTTTTTCTCTAAATAAAAACTTTAGAAATGCACTGAAACAAACCATCTGTTTGTTTTAAGTCACAATGAGAATAAATGAAGTCGACTCGTACTGTTGTCAGTTGTGCTGCTCTGATACTGCTGGGAATATATTAAATAAACCACAAAGACTAATTGAAATGTGCTGGCAATTGAAAGTGGATGTTGACGTGATTACATTTCCTTGGTCGCCACAGGTGTGTGTTTTTTGTATAGGTAGCTTCTCCAGGACAAGGTGTTAATGTGTTTTAAGTCCAGGCTTATGTTACAAAGTGTCATGGAGACAGTGCAGTTGTGTGGAGCCTTTGTCAGTGACATCAACATGACAGACACACACAGGCTGTCCAAACTACATGTAGCGCTCCCTCAGCCTTCAGACAACACACGCGACTCGTGTTCTCCTGCGTTTCTCCTCCTTGAAGAAGAGATGAAAGCGCCCACGCTTCGTGCATTAGAACGTCTTCTGAATGTCATTGGCTAAATGTTTTCGTGTTGCGCGTCTGAGTAGCACACAGACACACTACTGATGGATTTCGACCCGTACGTTGCAGCGATACTGGGCTGTTTTAACAAATCGCGTTGACACTCAGAACATCAGCCAGATTACGTTCAGCCATGTGGAAATGCCATATCTCTTTCACTGCTAAATTATTCATCTGACCCACGAACCTCTGCTGCTTTACTTACATCGTATTCTTCCTGCCTTTTCTATATTCAGCAGCAGTGAGCCGTTATCAGGGAGGAAATCCTACTCAATTATAAACAATCACAGCTCATGAAAGCAATGGCACGATGAGTTTACCAATGCTATTAATCTTCAAGATGATAATAATGTGATAATTACCATGAATGTAATCAGACATGTGACAGGTTAAAGCGCACCTGGTCTACGCGGACGGTTTGTGTTGCTGTGGCTCGTAAGGGTTTGGTGGTTGCTGGACTTGGTGAAGGAGGTGAAACCAAGTTAATGTGTAATGTGCAGTTTCAGGATGTTCTGCGCTTGGTTAAAATCGTATACAAGGTTTTTTGAAAATATAAAAAAAAATCGAGCACGGATCCTTCCATCCTCACATCTCTGCATTTGTTCAGCTCCTTCTGGATGAAGAGCAATTTTCTTTTATGATGCATAAAACCCTGCTCTCAGTCGATCGTGTTGACTGCAGTGTAGATTTCGATTGATTGCATCAGTCACTCTCGGGCTATTCTGGAGCTGGTGACTCTGAGGTCTCCCTCTCTCTGTATCTCAGACAGAAGCTGTTGTTGAATGGAAGAGTGGCCTCTTTCAGTGTGGGTGTCCCCTCGGGGCCAACTGGTGGAGATAATCACACAGGACAGTTACAGACGGACAGACAGATGCAGCAGACTTGAGTTGTTTCTTCCTGACTCAGGCTGAGGCAGATTTGAAGGAATTTCAAATGGATATTTGTTATTACCCACAAATGATGAATTCACTTTTCCACAGTGAGGATATTTTAGATTTTGACAACCGTGTAGCGGTGGACAAATATCACAGTTTTATTTCTCTGCAAAATATGGCCAAACTCAATTTATAGAAAAGTGTAGCATTTTTAAAAATGTAGCAAATCTAAAAATGTGATTCGTTACTTTTGTGAACCTTCATGTATTTGGCAAAGTGTTTATACGGACCAATCACAAACTAACAGAGTTTAATGTCACACACTGAAAGTTGAGAATAAAGCAACAAAAGGCTGAAAAGTTTATACAATTTTAAAGTAACACCACTGTGAATGTTACAGTACCATGAGGATGTCTGAACGGATCCACTGCAAGGTTGCAAAGAACTGATGCAGTTCTTCATCCACAGTTTGAAAAGATTCAACGTGACTGTTTCCTTTGAGCTACAGGTACTTGCATACAGTACGTGTGTAAAGTTAGCATGAACACAGATGTCAGCGGCACATGCTGGCAGCAGGATGATTCTGGGTATAATACAACAGCGTGAGCGTGTGTGACGGCCCTGTGTCCTAGTGAAAAATATACGGTGCATCGTCAGGAGGAGAATCACAACTGTGGCTGATGTATCTGGAATGAATGGCAAAATATTCAACCTATAAAACAGCAACAGTTTAAATCTCAACTAGAGTATGAGCACAAGCTTGAACTTTGAGTAGCCTGTTTTTTAGTGGATTTGTGAATCCGATATGTCCTCTGCTGACACACAGAACAGAACCGCGAGCAGCTGGAACTAATGTCACCATCATCCAGTGTTACTGACGTAGTTGTGCCTCACGTACCTGCAAGTGTCGACACTGTGGCTGTGTCACGACCCGGCAACAGTAAAGCTCGACAAGGTGAGAGTGTTTTAAATCGGTAATGTGCGACGAAGGAGTAGTAGCAGTAGCGAAATGGAAACTCATATGGATATTTCCTAGATCATAGCGATCCTCATCTCTGGGAGTTTCCATCAGTGTTTCTGAGTACACCTGTATGTGTGTGTGGGAGAGAGAGAGAGACGTAGCAAATATAGGGCAGAGAGAGGGAGACAGGTTGGTCCTGGGTTGGGTTGGGCAGGTCAGTGCAGCAGCATTTGATTGTAAATAAGAGAGGAGTCAGTTCACACGCCGATCAAGTGACTGCCGGGAACAAGCGAGCCATTTGAATCAGGTGGCTATCTCCCTATCTGAGAGATCAGAGCCCTGTCACCCTCCCCACCCGCCGCCTCCCTCTGCTCTCGTCATTGTGTGTTGCACAGTAAGGGACACGCACACACGAGTGAAATGACATGTCCTCCCTGCTGGCTATAAGAGCAGGCGGAGTGACTGGATGAGATTTCACTGTCTCACGTTAGGAGAGGAGAGGAGGACAGAAGAGAGGAAACCTGGAGTTGTGTAGCACCAAGAAACCTTAGAAATCAGCTGTTGTCTGTCTGAATCAGCCTGGAACACACACATGCATTTATTAATATTTTTTTTGTAATCATAATTATTCACAAAGTTGTTTTCATGCAGTCTGCAATATAATGATACAAATACATGATTTGCAACATTCCTGAGCTCTGATTAATGGCTGTATTTAATTAATTTAAACAGAAAGCTGTTGTCCTGATAAATATAATAATCTTTGTTCATTAATGTATAATTCGATACCATAATTCATGCCCCCTTTGCTTTGGCCATTTAGCTTGGTCGTCACAATAAAAGCCTGTAAAAATGCATGAAATCCAACATGAAGGAGACGCACACATCCACACACGCAGTGTCTTGACAACGACCCCCAGGGGAGAAGATGATGTGTGACAGCTGCTGCCTGTTCATATTGATTAAATGACAGCCAGGATCATTTACCGATTTACCGAGTGATGGAGCTCAAACGTGCGATGCAGGCCTGAGGGAGGGTTTTGTGACTGTTAGCATGGAGAGCCTGCAGTTCACGTTCACAGCTGCTGCTTTAATGTGAGCATCACGTCTGTCCCACTGCGGCCCCACAGGACGCACATTGGATTACACTGTTCATTTGTGATGCTGGGGCGATCTATAAAATAACTTGATAATAAATAAATAGTTAGTGCCAAGTAGATTAAATCGTGACATTTAGACTAGTAGGAATAAAATATTGGTTTAAAAGCTTTGGCTTAAATGTAATGTTACCTCTAGATTAATGAAGCCAATTTTAATCCATCGTGAATTTTAGCTTTTAAATATTAAAACTATTCCATAACACACAATAATGAAGAAAAATCCAGTAAAAACAGGTATAAAGTGGTTTGACACAACGAGAGTAGAATAGTACAAATTGAATCTGTTCTAGTTTCAGGAAAGACATGACATCACAGAGACAAGAATTGCATCAGGAGGGCAATGTGTGATTTCCACTACAGCAATGTTCTCTGCAAAAGATTAAGGATGCAGATGTCTACAGATGAATACCTACAGGTTTTTCATGAAGACACAGGGAACTAATGGAAAGGCAGAGAGGAAATCAGCCCTGACAGGTACAGTCGCATCCTCCGGTGTAGAACACGCAGATTGAAAGAGACGGAGCTGCGACGTATGAGGCTGTCATTTCGTTGTGGTTGTTTATTGTACATTTGGATCACTTTGGATGAGGTTTAGACTTTTTGGGATAAACAAGAATCTAATACTCAGTTCACTCAGGGGCTTTTTATGCTACATGAACTTTTGGGACGCTGCAGAGGTGAAAGTTTGATAAATCTATTGGCAGAGGAGGCTGGGACAGAAACAAAGCACATCAGTAGAAAATGCTTCAAGAAGGTGCCAAGAAGTATGTATGAAAAGCATAAAACACAACTGAATAAAAATATTAAAGGACACAAAGGGTCTGTACAATGTAAAATTGTCTGTATATGGCAGAATATTACGCAGAGAGAAGCTTTTGATTTCTACTCGCACAAACCAGTTTATTCATTAAACTCTACAGGACAAATCTGTGCAGGAAACACTTCTCTATATAAACTCGCTGTTAGATTCAGAGGCGCCGCATATTAAAAGTTAGACTCATAAACTTTTTTGAGTCGTTTCAATGAGGTGACGATAACGCACACCTTGAAAAGGAAACTGGGAAATTTGATTTGGAGATATGCGGCCGATTGTTGTTCCTGTTGGGCGTCAGTTTCACGTTAATGGAGGTGAGCGTTTATAAAAGGGTCTGTTAGCATCCTTCACTTTGAAAGCACGGTTTTTATTCTGGTTAAACTAACTTGGTTCTGACGTTTCCCTCGTAGAAATAGAAACTAGAATATACATGGATTACAGAAGAACATTACATGTGAAGAACAGATAAAGCTAAACTAGTCGGGAAATGACTTACAAAACAAGACATTAGACATGTAAGAGCAATAAAGTTACAGGAGAGGGCAAAATAAAATGAGCCAGAACAGCACAGGAGAGAGAGAAACACGATTCGAGGAGTAGTCATCATCTTCAAGACAAGAGAAACAAAACTGGGACAGTTTGGGACATGGGCATATATAAGCATATTACACATCAAGACAGTTCAGGAAAAGAGGCAGGACTAGTAGGACACCTGAAAATCAGTACACAAGAAACTGGATGTTAGGGGACAACAGCAAAAGAGACTATAGTCCTGAATGGGCCATAGCAGAACAGTGCACATTGGCGCTTTAGCCACCTCTCGGTCAACAGCACTGAGGCTCGCTGGGCGCACGTAGAGCGTGTGGCCTTGGGAATGAGCCAGGTGAAGCTGCTGAGCGTGGATTAAAATGGAGCCGAATCTGTCCCTTCAGTCTTCGGGGCTGGTGAGTGACAGCTTGCCCGGGGACACAAGCGTGGACACTATTGATTTCTAGTCATCTTCTGTCAGATCTCTGTGAATTGCTCTTCTCAAGCCTCACACATGGAGTCAAACACGTACAACTCACACAATGATGACGATGGACTTTGTTTCCTTGTTTCCCCACACACATTCACGCACTTACCCTCAGCCTCCGTCTGGCAGGACACTTGCTGTGCGTGAAGGGCCCTCTGGCCACGTTTTCTAACTGGCCTGCAGGACATTTAGCAGCATGGAGAAGCATCTCTACGGCGCTAGAAGGAAGCTGTTAACCCATAAATGCCATATATGACGTAGTTTACAGCTTGTGAAGAATCATACAGGAAGATTGAGATGTAGAAAAGCAGGAAAACCCAGGTAACCTAAGGAATGTAAACGTGTGAAGTGTTTAAGTGTTCAAGACAATTTCCTGTTTACAGAGTGTTTTCTACCTATCAAATGAGTTAAGTGAGATCTAATGAAGGATTTATCGTACATCTGTTCGCGTAAAGCTTGTTCTCTGTTGGTTGTACTGTGCAAATCTTACACAATTTGGTGAAATAGCTTTTGCAAATGCTGCACCTTTTTCAAAATGGGCCACAGTTACAGACACTGGTTTCTTCAGGCAGATTTAAAGCATTGTTAATTTAGTTTACGTAGCAAAATGCTCTGTGTCATGATGCAGAGAGTCAATGGTTGGCAAAACACTGCAGCTTTAAGTTCTTTGTAGAAGCTCCGAAGGACTTTTTACCTCTTTTCACACAGTAGCTAGTCTTTTATAGTGATAATACATCCAACTACTATTACAGTTCCCCAAAGTAAATTTCCCCCACTTTTCCACTTTATTGTAAGCTACTAGTAAAACATAAGCATGTAAAGCTTTACATATGCTGAAAAGCAACGTAGAAGGTCTAAACACATTGAAAATCCTCTGTGTGGCTGTGGGTGATGGGAGGGGACGTTTTGGGAGCAGTGGCCTAATAAGGCTAAATACCAGACTGTGAATAATCTCCCAGTAAAATGTCTACTCATGAAAAACACAGAGATGCAACAGCAGCAACTCTCGCTTTCTGCCTGGCTGCCCTCCCTCTGCCTGTCCCCCCCTCTCCCTCCCTGTCTCCCTCTGTCCACACCGTTCTCTCTCGCCCTCTCCTCTTTCTTTCCTTTCTCACTGCTGCTCTCCTCCTCCTCCTCCTCCTCCTCGTCTCGTCTCAGTATGTAGGATAAGGCTTGGAGAGCTCTGTCGTCGTGGTAACTGCCAGAAGTATTCAGTTTGAAGTTTGAGGAGGTCAGTTTGCGGGTCAGAGTGCCCCCCCACCTCCCCTCATACATACAGGACCTGGGGGAGCAGGGGTGTTGAGGGGACCCCTGCATGGGTCTGGGCCCTTACACATGAGGGATGAGGAGGGGGCCTGGATGTTGTTGCAGGGGCAAGGGCCACTCCAAAGCCCTGCATCTAAAACAGTCGCGGTATCAGAACTTTTTCAATTTCGGGGACTGAAATTAAGCTGATTATGAGAGATATATGACTTGGATTTACTCTGAGATGTAATTGGATTTTTTGCAGTTCACTTACTCTGATGTTCATTTCCATTCCTTTTAATATGATGATTAGAAAACCTACACCCCAGTGACTGCTGCTGCTTTTATGCTTCAAAGTTTCTAGTGTGTGTTTGGAAAAACTAAATACTGAAATAGCTAGTTTTACCAGTGGGTGGATTTCACTTTCCTAAAGGTATGATTAATACAGCGTTAAGTAAAAGTAGCAATAACACACTACAAAAGCACTAAGGGCATTATCCGAAGCACAATGAAGTATTTGGATCATTAGTTATTTATGTGACCATTGTTTGAGTATTTAAGCTTGTGAAAGTAAATAAACTCTGAGCATTCGTGGGTAGTTCTAACATTCAGGATGATGGTTTCCATGTAAAAGCGAAGTAACAAGCAGCTACTATCTGTGTTTGAGTGCATGTGCATGAGTAATGTAACGTGAAGTAAAAGCATGGAAGTACACATCCAATAATCTAAATCCTCGAGTTTTCTGGATCGGCAGACAACATAAAGTTACTTCGCCCCAGACGATCGAGGTCCAATGGTCAACAAATGTTTTTGTCTGTCACTGTTTGTTGTGCTGCAGCTTTCATAGACAAAACTGAAAACAGTCCCAACTTTGGGAAATAGTTATAGCCCATCAGTCCCAGACAACAGGCAAACACTGAAACCCCCCAGTGCCACTGCAGGTGCAGCCTCCTGTGCCCCAGCTGTTGTAAAACACTACTGTGCAGACAGGTTGTAAAACTCCACTACGGTCTTTAAAACAACAGGCAACTGGACAACGGCCTATGTGCTAAAACAGCATCTACATTAATCTGTGTAGGATTCATAGCTGCAGTTTCTGTTCTTACACCAATGCTCTTATATTAATCACACAAAGTGAAAGAAGACACAGGAAATTAACATTTACAGACGCAGACCATACCATTTCTCTACCTAACGCCCTCTCGCCTTCTTTTTTCTGTCTATCCTGGGTGGTTTCTGATGTAAATGTTTCTAGTCAGTTGGCGGCTGAGTCTCAGCAGGTGGTCCACCAAATTCACCGTAACCCTCGGCAACCTCTGTCCAGCCAATCCACGCGCTGCTCCGCCAGCCACTCTGCTTAGTTGGGCCTGACAAGACCCTCTGTGTGTGCAGAGCAGCTGAGTAGCACTGGAGTGGTCATTAGAAGTTTATTAAAAAGTTTTTATCCGTATACATTACAGCTGGTTGCTGAGAAGCATCCTGGGTAATGTAGTCAGGTCAGGTGCACCATGGGCCTCGTTTGGTCTCAGTTTCAGGAGTGACTCTCCTGCACGTCAGTATTTTGAACCAAAACCTACATTTCTAATTCGTACAGATTAGTGTAAATGGTTCTACAGAGCTCAGTGTCTCTCCCAAACTAAAACATGAGACAGGAGAACATTGTAGTGTTTCTGGGAAAAACGGGTTAATCTGCCCATTTGAATGAGCGCTTGTTTTTCTGTGTGGAATAAGCCAGTATAACCAATCAAGACTTCCCTTGTCCAGGCTTGAGACGAGGCGTCGTCGACCTCACATCCCTACTGTACCCGCCCTCCCCTGAACTCCATACATACCAAAGGCCTCAAGTAGCAGGAACAGAAAGACTCCCAGTTAACGTTTAACCGGACAGATAATCAGACAGCTGAGCTCATTAGCAAACAGGAGTGTGTGTGGGACAACAACCAGCTCAGTGGCTGACCCGTATGGATGCAGCTCTAGGGAGGCCGTAAAGTCTTAATACGCAGAAACAAGTAAACACGCTGTGGCTGCAAAGGGTTCGTATCAGACATATGAATGTATCGTATTCTTAAGTTTCAGTTACACTGAAATTACATAACGCTCTGAAGAGTTAATTCTACTATAGGTCGGCGTTAAATGAATTATTGAGCTTGTAACTGTCAATACTGAAAAAAATGCTTGATGTTTTCTCAACAGGTGAAACTGTGTCAAATGACTATTTTTAAATTTGATAAAATCGACTACAAACATGAAGATTACGTTTCGCTCCTTGTTGGACACGTATGCAAACATGGATGTCTGCATGCGTGTTAAGAAGAGAAAGCAATTTTTTTGGCCATGTTGGCATAACTGGAACTCTGTGCTATGTGTGTGTGTTGGTGTTTTGTATAGAAAGTGCTGTGCGCAGTGGAATGGGGGATTTGGTGCCATCAGCACGGTGATGTCAGCACATGGAGGCAAACAAAGCCCAAATCCAAACCCTCTCCGAGCTACCCACAATCCCCCTGGACGTGGTGGGGGGCCCTGGTTGGGGCCCCGCTGCCATTAGCGCTCAGACATGCATCCCCACACGTTAGCACCAGCTTTCATTCAAATACAGAAATTAATGCACATGCTCACTCACTCGGCCCAGTCTCTGCGTTGACACTGTAACAGCAGCGAGTGAACAGTCAAATCAGAAACACGCCTCTGTTTGCTTTGGCCTGGCCCTCTGCCACGCTGCGCCGCGCCGGCCTCGGCCAGCATACCTGAATGACATCACTGTCGCTGTGGCAGAGTTCGTGTGAATCTGCTCATAGATATTAGCGATATGATGTGTTTATAAACAAACAGCCTGCACCTGCTGGGCTTGTTTATGTTAAGGCAGATCAGTCTGATATGACTGAGATTTTAATAACACAAGCAACAATAAATCCTTTTTGTTAACTTGATTTTCCAGACAGAGGCAGTGAGTACAAAGGTACAATGATAAGTATATGAAATATTAACTAGACCAGCATTATTCATGTTAACAGAATTAAGATCAGTTTCATTCCAAATACATTTCATGTTTTGTGTAGTACTGCGTTACATGATTTTGTGTTGAACTCATCAGTTCCCAGGTCCCTGTGTCAGTAGTGAAAACCTGTAGCAAAAGAGTTGAGCGATTACGCCTGGTGGAAAAACGTAGGTTGAGTCCATAATTGTACTGTATTTGTTTTCGACTTGAGTGCTTTGGCAGTAATAATACGTGGCTGAGTAAATGGGAATATAACCTTAAGCCTCACCGACCACCCAACCATCCTTCTTATATCCGAGCTGTATACAACATTCAGAAGTTATTTGTTTACTGTCTGGCTTTTGACCTCACAATGTCTAGCTGAGGATCTTTGTGTAACATGCTCCCAAACTTTAAGTACACCTTTATGTACTGCGTGCCCCTTATAGGAGAGAGTGTCATCCGAGGTGGAAGTGAGTATATGGAGATCAAAGTCTTAAATGACACATCACTCATGTCCTGTCCATTAATATAATTAAATCATTATTCAGTGAACAACACTGATTCCATTTTAACATCAGTCTAAGATGCTAAGATTCGAAACTCACGCCGATGTGGTGCAACACTGACGGCACAGTCACAGATTAAAACCAACCCATTCCAGCTGGATTGTACGACCGTGAAAGAACTTTACGGCTCTTTACTTTAATGCTGTGTTGAACTGTTACACAACAATTAGCGACTGTTGCCGTTTGTCTCTGCTCTTAAATGCCCTTCTGTCTAAAACAGTGGGAGTCACACTGGGCCAGTTTGTGTGTTGCTTTTTTTAGGCAGTGAGGTTGGGGTAGATGGGCACACTGAACCCAAACAGGTCCTCATTGTGCTGGAGGAGGAAGAACTGGGTTGTACTGGGGGTGGGGGTTGCTATGTGTGTTTGTTTGTGTGCGTGCTTTTTGCATGTGTACGTGTACATGAGTATACAAGTATACAGGCACTGCTGGGGAGGGGGGTGGATTTTTTCTGAGTTTGCCCTGATCTCTTCTCCAAATCCTCTGTTTGTGTGTGTGCTGGAGGGGGGGTGGGGGGTGGGGGGTACAGGGACGGTGCAACAATAGCTTCCTTTGACCCGTATAATGAGGGACTTCTTCATATTCAGATGTCGGCTATTGGATTTGCTGCCACGTTAGTTTTAGCCGAGGTCCACAACAGATTAGCACAACACCAAAGACTAAGCTTCAACTTTCTGCTGCTAAACTTCATTGCGGCGCAACAAGTGGAAAAAGAAAAAAAAGTGGTTCCTGGGCTGAAGTATGGCTACTCGTTGCCTGGTAACAACTTTGCTTCTGGTGCTGCTGAGAATTGTTGTGGGTGTGCAAGGATTCACTGTGAACTCTGACCTTCCAGTCTCAGCAGCCTTTCACCAAGGCTGAGCGTTGCATGAATCCTCCTCCTATGATTTCAGCCACATCCGTTCTACTACAAACACTGAACCGACGTTTGTGGTGTTACTGAGTAGTGTTGATCATCTCTTAAATGTTAGCGTCTACAGGGAGGATTCTTCTTCCACTAAGCATCACTGAACATGTTGCTTCAACTCAAATGCTGCAAACAAGAACAAAGAGGAAACTGCTTGAAAAAAAAAAAAAAAAGTCAAGGTTCATGTTGTCATGTTTTTTTCCCTCAGTGACGTGACAAGGGACTGACGGCGCGATGCAGACGCCGGGACGTCGCGTGAACCCGATGGCAAATGGGAACCGGTAGGTTTAGGGAACACACCTTCACACGCTCACACAGCGAGTCCCACAGAGGGACACAGCAATGCCCTGGAGGGTGCCAGTCATGCCCAGCTTCCGCTGCGCTCCAAATTGAGCGTGGCACAGAGTGTATGAAGTCAGCCGTCTGGCAGAGAGCCAAGCATTGTTCCTCCGAGCAGCTGGATGGTAATTACTAGAGCGGGAGAGAGAGAGAGGAGCGTCGCCGCCTACTGTTGCTTCCCTCCTGGTGAAGTATCCTATAGGAAAATGCTCCATGTGGTAAAACACATCAGAGAAGGTTCACCCCTCACATACAGGATCTGTAGCATCATGGTACTTCAAAGGAACGTTAAAGGACAGCGTAACCCCGTAAAGAAGAGAAACAGCTCGTTGACTGGCGAAGTAGTGACAGCGCAAAAGTTTAATCAGCAAACAAATGACGAGCAACTTCTCCAGCAGGATTTGACCCTTGAAATAATCCAGAATGAATGTTTTTATTAATTCAATAAGAGGTTTCTGCATCCTCTCCTCGTCTGATGGTGGGTTTGGCCCTTCCCTTCATCTCTGATTGCACACTGTGGTACTGTATGTGTTTCAGCTCCCAGCGTTTGTCTGATTGAAACACTGATATAAACGTAAAGTGGGACCTGTGGCACTAGAGGAGCACAGGGAGCGATGTGGGGTGAGCTTTGCAGCCATCCAGGCCTGAGGAATGTGCCGACTTGCTGTCAACTATGTCCGGCTTTGTCCTGAGTACTGGAAACGCGTAAAGTTGTCTTTTTCACACCTTCGACTGCTCCCGCCTTCCTTCCTTCACCTCCCCCCTTCATCCACACACACGCATACAGTGGCAGCAGTAGCCAGGCCAGCGCTACTGCAGCTGTGACCAGAACAATAGCATTCCTTGGGTTTTAAACGCCTGGCACTTAGATTCCTAACGGTGAAATTCCTGGCGGGGAGAAGCTGGGGGTTGCTATAGGACGCCGAGAGCTGTGAGACACCTTGTGAGGAGGTGCACGGCTGTAAAGTGCTGTGATGTTAGGAGAGGACGATGGGCTCCAGGGGAACAGGGGAAGCGTTGTTGTTTCATCTCATGTGCTCTTTCCGTGGATGTGACATTTCCAACACTCCAATTTTGGCAGTTTGGGTCGAGAGGCGTCCTGCTGCTTCGTTGGGGCAACACGCGTTTCCAGAGGCACCTGTTAAGTCAACGCGTGCCTCGTAATTCGTTGCTTTTGGCACATGCGGTGTGAACAAGCACACAGACGTGCTGAAGATTTAAGAGCATTTAACTGGGTGTTAAAGGAAATAAACAAGGATATGTTGTGGACAGATGACAGTGAGGGCAGCATGTGTATCGCTTCTAATAAACGCTGCAGAAAAACATGAGTTTTTTTCATAAACTTTAATATTTACAGTTGCATTTAAGATTTCAGATGTGACAAAATGAAAAGCACAGCTGTTCCTCCCCCTTTTCTTCATTTGGACCAGTGCTGCTTCAGCTGCTAATATGGCCTCACTGGAAACTAATCCACCCATTTCCAGCCTTTTATTTTGAAATCCTGTCAATAGACAATTTTAAATACTAGCCCAAGAAAATTAGAAACCCAAACGCTGTGTGTCTCCTCTGGTGGCTTCAGTTCACACAGTGCTGAGCTGCCCAACTATCAGCCCATCTGAAATAACCCCCAAATAACGATTCTCTCATTAACCACGCCTGTTTCACAATTTAAATATAAATGAATCTAATTTAGAAAACCTCTGCGACGATGAAGGAGACTCATTTAGAGCCAATCTAAAATTAATGAGGGCATCTGGAGAGAGACCGAGTGGAGAGGGGCCCTGTGTGGCTTAACAGATACCGGAGTTAACAAGCTACTGTACTTTAAACACCACAAAATCCCCATTAATTTTAAGTTAACGCACTACTGTACTCTGAAATGTGGAGAAGAGCTTTAATGTAGTTATAGCGACGTCTCAGTCGGACTCTTGGCCTCTGTCTGTCAAAGCTCCTTAATGCCGACATGCACCAGCGTTTGTCAGAGTCCGCCTGGTCACACAGAAGCCCAAGTATCAGCCCATCTTTAATACAGAGAGTTTAAATACGCTTGCACATGCACGTCACGGCTGAAGATCACTGGCCACTTTATTAGGTACGTCTGTGCACGTCTGATGTGAATTCTACTGCAGTTCAAACGCTTTGTCCCCTCATCCATTTTAAATCTAGAGGCCAAAATGACTCCAGCAGCCACTGTGACCTCAATAACAAACACAGAGCAGAATTATCACCTTCCTGACAGCTGCAATTCAACAACTGAGAAATTATAACACTGTAACAGTAGAATTAATGGCTGAGCTGCTGTGTGGGATTAAATTAAACCTAATAAAAGGACCAGTGAGCGTACAAGTACCCATTGAGATTTATTTTAATAAAACATGTTATTCTACAGGCCTGCTATATATAACTCGTGCTTACATCTATGCGCTGTCGCATTTCCTTCTCCTGAACTGACACATTCCCACTGTTCTTTTCCCCTCAGCAGCGGCCTGAGTGGCTCTAGCAGATGCCAGCCAGCTCCCACAGTGACTGTTTGGTTTTGCAGGTTTAATTCCCCGATGGGTTTGGGTCCAGAGTGATTAGGCTGAGCCCTAAAGGCCAGCGGGCTTGTCAGGTGTCTCCACACATTAACGTTGTTCTGCTCACACCCTGAGCCGACAGCGCAGCCGGGCCGAGGGGGAGAGAGGACGGTGATCTGGTGTGGTGGGAGGCGCAGAAGGAAGAAAAGATCCATGTTTAACCGTATTGTTCATGCGTTAAATAAGCTTTAGAGGGACATTTTATTTAATTGTTGGAGACTGAGTAGGTTCAGCAGTGACATTTAAAATGTGAAAACACGGTTTGCTTCATCATACTAAAACCAAGACTTTTAGTAAGTTATCATTTTCATAGTTGCTATTTTTATATGTGTTACTATTGTTGGTTTAACCCTTAAAATTAGAAGTAGAACTAAATTTGGACCAGGTAGATGTTATGTCCACTCCTGTAACGTTTTCTTTTGTGGTGACCTGTAGCTTGTGCCACTGAAAGCAACCTGCTGATGGATGCTACCTCAACATTTTGTTTCACCTTTAACCCTTAAACCAGCGGAGGTACAGCACGGCCGACTTTTCCCTGCTGGATCCAAATAAACTTGCTTTGTGTCTGTGCACAAACAACTTCCTGCATGCAGACGTGCAGCATGCTAATGGGGGTGGGCA
The DNA here is from genome assembly GCA_030770545.1 of Macropodus opercularis. Taxonomy (NCBI): domain Eukaryota; kingdom Metazoa; phylum Chordata; class Actinopteri; order Anabantiformes; family Osphronemidae; genus Macropodus; species Macropodus opercularis. Next base: position 9,983,713 of record CM061092.1, read on the forward strand.
ACAACAACAAAAAACTCTTCCTGCTTGCGATGACCTCCAACCCTATCCTACCCCACCCACAGCACCACTTACACAGCATGGTGCAGCTATAGGAGGGAGGCGGCGTTAGGCTTTAGTGCGTGTGGGAAGCCAGAGAGGACGATGATGAGGTTTTTGGAGTAGGGGGGAACTTTGTGTCCTGGTCTAAAAAAGAGTGAGGGAATAAAGTGGAAGAGGTGGAGGGAGGAGGTGGAACAGGGGAGATGAGGGGGCCTGCTGAGAGGGCAGCCTATATGCACTCCTCCTCCTCCTTCCTGCCATACCTCTCCCTCCATCCCTCGTCTCTTTTCACCCTCCTCCCCCTCCTCCCCTTCCCTCCTCTGTGTCTCCAGCCGTGGGGGTAAAGTACATTACATGCTTGCTAATCAAACCTCCATTACAAGTTTGGGGGGAATGAAGCAAGATTCTCGGGTCGTCTTCTTCTTTCCTGCCACTGCTCACATCAGTGTGTCTGCTTCACCAAAGTGTTCTTCTCCATCCAGCGTAGCTTGAGCTGAGCCAAACACACGCGAACAGACAAAACACAATCACATTAAGGAAACAACTGGATGTGGATAACGTGAAAGTTGTGACACATCCAAATATAAATCGCAATGCAAGTTACAACAACGGAAATTCTTACAGGAAGCAAGTTTATTTACGCCTATAAATCTTTATGTGTGTCACCTCTCAGTGTCTCCTGGAAACACTTCCATCATTGGGGGAGTTGGAAAATCTACAATATCTAAAAACTGTGACAGATGTTTAGCTTTACGGTCAGAAATAAACCATGAACCATTTGCAGCGTGTTTTGTATTTTGGTTGTGTTAAGGACCTTTGTTTTTTAAATGATGTAAACCTTTCAATTTTACTTTATTTGTCTAGATTATTATAAGAATAAGTTTAGATTGAAATCGCATTTATCATTACAATTCGCACGCACTCATTACGTTGAACACGAGCCCGATACGACAGCGTTTAATTCTCCTCTCGCCTGTTTCCAGACTAGATCTTGGCCTAAAAGTCACTGTAAGCTAAACTAACAGACACACACTTGGAAAGGTGTGCTGATATGAATAAGCGCCAAAGCCCCTGCAGAAGTCTGTGGTCTACTAACCATACAGAGGATCAGGGGATGAGGACTGTACAATACCACAGTGACACATACAGGATCTACTGTACACAATATCTGGACTTGTATATTGAAACCGATATACATACGACTACAAAAGCCATAGGCAGAGACAGTCTTACAGGAGTAATTAGCCATGCACTGAACCAAAGCTCAGTCACCGGCTCTGAAAGCAGCAGCTCCCCTGGTACAAACACACAGCTTTAGGAACAATGTTGTGTTTTTGTTGTGTCGTGTAAACATGGTGTTGTCATATGAGACGGTCCTCCGTGTTGTTCCTCACATGCAGTCCTTCATGTGAACAGTGTGACAAATATACGTGTTCTCTGCCCCCGTCTTCCGCCTTTGTTAATTGGATTTGGGGAACACCTGTATGAGTGAAGGTTGTTCAGGGGATTATGGTCAGGGAAGCTTGAGTTTGGACCGAGATTTAATGGAGATCTTAAGGTCATGGTGGTTTTGTCAAATCCTTCATGACAGTGGTTTGTGGAGCAGTTGTCATATCAGGACTGTTTCTTCTTGGGTTTTCAGTGCAGCTGATTGATCACTACCTTCCGGGGCATTGGTGGGGCTTCATCAAACTGATGGACTGTTTTCCAAACGGACGCAGTAGCCAAGCTGTAGAAGTTACAAAGTCTATGTTTGATGAATAAACAATGTTAAGCCACACTAACTCCACCCTGATTGGCACACAACGTGGCACACTGGTTCCTGCTGAGGGTCGGCGCAGGAAGTTCAGGAATCACTACCTCAAGTGACGGAGTGAGAAGTGGATCTGTTGGAAGACATGTTAGACTATTTACAGGGCTATTGTTAAACTGTTTGTGCAGCTACAGCTCATTATGTGCTGTATAGGTGGACAAGCTGACCGAAGCAGTAGTCAGGCCGGTTGAACTGTGCTGATAATTCAGCTGAAGGAGGAGAGGAAGGAGTGACAGGGAGAGTGAGAAGTGTCCCTGAGTGAAATCTGAGAAAAGCAATGAAGCAGCAGAGACTTTAGATGAGCGATGGACAGACAATGGTTGTCCTCAAGTCAGGAGCTCCAGTGGCTAAAACCCCATCGGGAACCAACACACACACACACACACACACACACACAAGGACAGGTGATACATCATGGATGTGAACGAAAGGGGGAGGCAAGGGGGAGAGAGTAAAAAGAAAGGATGGACAGATGAGGAGGAGGTGAAGCAGAGAAGTAGGGGGGAGTAAAGGGGCACCGGCGGGTGACAGAGGGGAGCGATAAAGCGCCTCGGACACTTCACTTGGTCCAACTAATGTTTCTGCCTACAGTGAAAGTGATTCACTTATTAAAAACTCGATCCTTTCGTTTTTGTTCACGCGTCTTTGTCAGTTGTTTTTAAATTTCACTTCAGTTCATGTGAAGTGAGGTTTCCTTGCTCTTAAATCCACTGTGCTAAATACTTTTAACCTGCTTTACCCGTAGAATTGTGCACACGCTGACAAAAGGCAGAAATAAATAGCATGTAAATGTAAACAACCTTGTTACTGTTTTAAGTAAAAACACAAGGAATCAACTCTACTCTAACGCAGCGACCATATATAAATGTAAATAATATTGATAAGTACAAAATGCTCACTGTGAATGAAGGATTGTTGCATCTGTGGCATCGTCACATTATGATTCAGGCTAAGACAGGTGCAGTTTTACTTCCTAATCAGTGCCCACTGAGCTTTACGTCTTTGGGGAGGAAGCGAGTGATGGACAGCGAGAGGGAGGGAAAAAGGAGACGGGTGGATGGAGGGATGGAGGGAGGGAGGTGTATAGTGCAGCAGAAACTTCCCATGCTGGCCTCCCAGTGTGGCTACGTAATGAGGGCAAGGGACACAGACACACACACACACACACCACACCAACACACACTCTGGGCTGAGCATGGCCCCACGGCTGATTAACGGCACACAAAGGCCCCAAACAGAAGTAGCAGAGGACACACAATAGGAGCAGGGCCTCAAGGCGTGGTTTACTTCTGCCCCAAGGGAGGGGGCGAGCAAGGTAGGGAGACAGTGGGAGACTGAGAGCAAGGGAGCGAGCTGGACAGGCAACAGAAGGGGGGATGGTGAACGGGGGGCGAGGGGGTTTGCTCGAGTTATGAAAGTGACGGAAGCGGCGAGGAGTTTAGTTTGGTCCCGATAAAGACGTGCTGGGTTGTGTTTGAAGCAACTGCAGCGTCAGGAGACCCGTTGAGTGGTTCAGCATCCCCCGTGCTCCCGTCCACCTGCCGCCGAGCGCACACGCAAACTCCAAACTTCAAAATGTGTCTAAAATGGCTCAAAGACTGAGTTAAAATTAATAACACGAACATGCAGTTGGGGTTTACACCGTTTGTTCTGGCATCGCTGCACCTGCTTTCTCCTCTCATTATTTCTGGCAGGGAGGCCTCAGCGTGTTGCTCCTGGCTGTTATTACATGCCTGCACTTCACCACAAAACCAAACCACTAGAAAGGACAGCACGACTTGAACATCAGTATAAAGACACACTCAATTCACCACCACACGAAACGCCAGCGGCTGAAACGAAACGCCATAATTACCATTGCTGGGGCTCCTTTAATTATGTAATCTTGTTTTGTACACAGCCATAATTTTTATTCCACAATCGCTCTTCTATAATATGTAAACACAAAAGAATATAGATCAACTGATGCAAACAGTTTACCGAGACACGATACACTTCTCTGATCATTTAAAGGTCCTCCTTCAGCCGCAAGCATGAATCAAAGTGACTGAAACAGGTGTTTAGGTGGAAATAAATGAATTCATACAGTAATACTCAATTAACTCAGCGTTGTCGTAAATGCTGTTTCTCTACAGATGCGCTGCAGCCACCGATAAAGTCCCGCTCACACATGAACTTGTGTGCTGATGGTGTTATCCTTTAAACTACCGTGGCAGCATAAACACACCAAGCCTGCTACGCTTGAAAACTATTCATTAAAAGCATCGTGAAACAGGAAAGCGAAGCTGCGATAAAGCGGCAGGAGTGCATCCTAAATCGCGTTCGAGTTACCGGAAGACGACGAGAACTCATCCCAGCAGCTCTCTGCACAGATTAGCATCTACACATTTCTACAGAGAATGAATATTATAAGGCTACGGCTAATGAACACGGCCTTCTTTTCACAGAGGACCGTCGGCTGCTGTAATCTCCACTGTTCAATTAGCTGAACGGACGGGACACCACCTACACTTCATTACCAGGCAGATGAAGGTATGGAATTAACCTCTGTTTCTGTCCCTTTCCTCAATCCACCCATTTATATTTCCTGACAGTAACAGTCAGACTAAACACTATTAGAAATTATTTTTTTTACTTTAGCAAAGGATTTTTTAAAATTCTTCTTAGGAAAATCAAGGTTCTTGGAATATTTACCAAAAGGAAACACCAAGGGAAAAAAATGGTGGGACGAGCGGGAGCTTTTCCAGTCACTAAGCGAGACACACACTCTCTCACTCTCATTAATGATGTTCTGCATAAAAATAAGATATTTGATTAATTACAAAGGAAGCGAGAGGTAGTAAAAGACAACTGTAAGAAAACGTCCATGGCCCTTAAAAGTCCTGGCTGTTGAATTCTGAGAGATCTGAAGAAAGTTATGTTATCAACACGTTGTTTCTCTTGTGTGTTTGGTGGAATATTTATGTAAATACTGAATAAAACCATCCTTGTGCTGTAAATCACTGCAATGATGAACATTTCACTGATATTCACAACAAAACATGTTGTCATTTCAATTGATGCTTTTTACGCTTTGCACACCCGACCTCTTTAGAGGTCGGGTGTGCCACATCTGGCCACTCAGGAGAAGCTACAGTGTCAAAATGCAGGCCTAAGCAGCACCGAGCATGTCATCCACAGGATCAGGATATGAAATCAACTCTGTTAATTCCTATGTGCGTGTTGACATTAAGCCTGTTAAACCGCTAATACGCGCTGACGTTACTCTGCCTCAGTTGTCTTGTACATTTAGTGAAGCAGACTTGTGAGTTTCAGTCGGTTCAGGTAACACAGCGATACCAACCTCAAACAAGCCTCTATTGTTACAATATCTCATTAACCCTTATGCACAGGTTTTTTTTTCACACTTGTATGAAAATCACATTCTTCACCGACTTCTGCTTGAGACAGGCATGACGGACTGAGATCTGCACCACAATGCATGCAAGAAAACATCTGATCTCTCGGTTCCTTGTGTAAAAGGCAGACAGACTAGGTGCGTGTGTGTGTGTGCGCGCGCTATAGGTGCTGCTGTGTAAAATAACATGGAAAAGGTGATTTTCCAGCATAGTGAGGTTTCTACAGTGTGCTTCCCGGAGGCGGCAGCAGAGACATGATTGAATTTTCTGTGTGTGTCAGTGAGTGTGTGTGAGGACTCCACTTTGACTCAGACCCCCCATCCTCCCACAGAACCTCCTCTAGTGTGTAATTGTATTTTTTCTGATCTTGGCTGAATTAAGCATTAATTTATTTCCTGTACTCAAAGTAACACCACGAGCTATTAAAGAAACCAGCTTAAGTTGTCTTGTTGAAGAAAAGGCCTCGTTCTTCTTTCTTTCCTCAAAAGCAGGCGACTGAACATGTGCGGTGTTTATATTTCACAGGAGTCTGATTACAGACAGAGAGAGTGAAGGCCTTGTCTTTCCATGCGTCTGTCAATCACATACAATAACCCGCCTCTCCCTGTGCCTGTAGGTGATGCTGATGATGGAACATCGAGCCACAGGCAGTGGAAGGGATGAAGCTGATGCTCACACACTCACACACAGTCTGGCTGCATTTACACAAGGAATGAGAGTCTACTGTGAGTAGTGTCAGTAGTGTGAGCCATTTCCAGGTGAAGAAAACCGCATTAAAGTGAATCAAGCTGAACTGGAATGACCTGAACTGAACTGAAAGGAAGGTTTCACTCGGCCTGGACACAGCTCTCTGAGGTTCTGAGGGAAAAAACGTCTGCAGGAAAAATACCTTGAAATATTACTGATGAAAACCTGCTGTCATCTGCACCTGCTCTTCTGGGGGATCCCTCACTAGACGTCCTGGGCTTCACTTTATCCGCTATCACTGTACATACAATACAATGTTTTCGTTTTAAACTATTCACTAGCCTTCAAAGGCTACTGCAGTTTTATTGTTATTTCGAGCAGTTAGAAATGTTACAATTTTTTTAGGTTTGAAATATGTTTTCCTCTGTGTGTACTGTCTGAAACTCATCAACTTTTACACTTGGCTCCTAAGTGAGTAAGGAAATATTGACACACATAAGTATTGCGATATTATTATTAGTTGTTTTTCTTTAATTTACATACAAACATCTATTGTTAATAGACAGTGTCTCATTTTGTCTAAAAGCCCAGCCGCTGAGTGACACTGCTGTGTGTTGCCTTTGTTCTAATACCGTAACTCGTTGTACATGTTTGTACTAAAACTAATCTTATTTTTATCATTCCAGTATCTGCTTTACAAACAAGCTCGTTATGTGTTGTAACGATGATGACTTACACCGCCGGGGCTGTGCAGAGCGAGGATGCGCGTCACAGGAGGCAGAGGAGCAGAGCAGACTGATCTCAGTTGTTGCGTTAGAGCAACAATTATCTTTATACGCTTGTTTCTTGAAAGACAGACTTAACTGAACATAGAGTTTTAATCTGATGTGCAGTTTAACACATGGACATTGTGAGGTATTAACATTAAAACACATTTGTATTTATATGATGTCTTAACACTATTTTTGTACAGAAAAACGTGTTTACGCCGCTGTGTCACAAAGAAAGAAAGATCATTCATATTCACGTTTATTAAAGATTAATGAAAAACGGATGCTTTGCATTTTACCTTGAATATGATTGCATAAAAGATTCAGCACAAGCTTCAGACACACCAACACACTGGAGTGTGTACCCGTGGAACAGACGCACACACAGAACAGTAGCCTGTGGCTCTGCAGCAGTGGGTGTAAGTGATCACACAGTTGTGGCCATAACTCACAGCCACGCAGGCAACTGAGGGAAGCTGACACCCGGCGTCCGCGTCACTTTAGACTGTTCATGTCGCTTCGCTTCTCCTCATCCTCCTCTTCATCTTCACTGCCTCGGGTGATGAAACTGACTCTGGTACATCAGACCCACGTTTCTCTCCTTCTTCTTCCACCCATTTTAAACACACACACGCACAGACACACACTTGTTTGCTCACACTCTAGAGCCACATTAGTGTGTTTGACCTCATTGATGAGGTTTGTTCTACTGATAGAAATCAGAGTGATCAATCACTGATATCTCTGTTTACAGGGTGGAGATGAATTGATAGTGATGAATGACAGATTAATCAGTAAACAGGGTAAAGTTTAAAGCACTGGGACACACACACACACACACACACACACAGTGACCAACTTTTTCACTTTCATTCAACTAAATAAACCTAAATACGTTGTTCACAGTGAAACGTTCAGTTCATTATGTTCTTATAATCTTATATCTTACTATCTTGCAGTGCGTTGATGACTGATAGGATTCTTGCACCTGATGTGGTGTTTAATTAATTAGTCTGCATTAATAACTCAACACAAATGCAGAGATTCAACTATTGAAAGCATTATTCAGTATTAAAAGTCTCATCGAGCGTTGGTTTGATGTGCACTCATTCATAAATGATAAATAAACGAGTTCAGATACAGTACACGGAAGCTAGAAACTCATTCAGTGTCTAGTTTGCCAGAAGAAAAACCTATTAATGCCTGAAGAGTTATAGTTATGATTAGGTGTGTGACCTGGCTGCCATTGTGTAATAGAGATAAACAGTAATTGCTAACTAGAAAAAGCATTTCCATAAGAAAATGCACTGTGAATGCTTTATGCTGAATGTATTCCCAATAACTGCTGACTGTAGCTCGAGAGTTTAAAACGTTCTTAAAAGTAGTTTAAGAAAAATAGAAGTGGATAGAATAGGCTTGTACAGGTCCAGAACAAGTTAAAAGTCTTAAATTTCAAAATAAAGCATAATGAAAAAATATTAAGTAAGTATTAATAATTCAATAATTTAATAAAACACAGGTGAGTTGATCTACACAGTAAAAGTATAGATAACCCCTAAGATATGTTGATTGAATTTTGCAAGATTTTCCTGACATTGCTGAAGCTTAAAAAGCTTTGTTACAACAAGCAGAACATCCAGGTTCAATGTGCTGGTAATAAACATCAGTCTGAAGACAGTTGCCTGGACTGGGGTTCGAACCGGGATCTCCCGCTTCGCAGCGCAGCAGATTAACCGCTTGGCCATTTAAGAAGCTGAGATCGGCCGCGTCCGAAGGTGTATTAGACCCTCATCTTGGTAACAAACATCAGTGTAAAATTAGTTGACACGACCGGGGATTGAACCCGTGGCCTCTGGGTCCAGAGCTCACCACACTATCCACTAGGCCAACAGGCAGCTTGAACCGTCAGCTCGCGAAGGTCTATAAGAGGCTGACAGCAGCAGCGGCTGCGGCTACGAAACGATAGAAACGAAGCCCGCTAAACGGGTTCGTAGCGGCGAAACCGTAACAGTAATCACGACAACCACCATATCAAATGAAAGCCGAGAGTTTAATCTTCAACCTGTGTGAGTGTCATGTCGAAAAACTGACAATTGTTGAATTACAGCGAGTTCAAAACGATCAATCTGCCTGCTAATGAGGCGGGCAGATGACACAGAGGCAGCCGCTACGAGACAAATACGACAAAATGTGTCGGTCTTTCGGTTTTGCCATGTGCCCAGTTAGCAAGTAGACAAGTGTGTCTACATCTGAGTGAAAGAATCGTTTGAAAACAGCGAAAATTGCGGCCGTGGCGACAATTTACAAGTGAAAGTTTTAAGCTTGTGACAAAAAGACGATTAAAACAAAGCCCGCTAAACGGGTTCGTTGCGGCGAAACCGTAACAGTAATCACAAAAACCACCACATCAAATTAGAGCCAAGACTTATATCTACAACCTGTGTGAGTTTCATGTCGGAAGATTGACAATTGTTGAATTTACAGCGAGTTCAAAACGCTCAAATCTGCTCGCGAATAAGGCAAATTAGTTAGCAAGTAGACAAGTGCCTCTACATTAGAGTGAAAGAATCTTTTAAAAAGAGCGAAAATTGCGACCGTGGTGACATTTTACAAGTGAAAGTTTATATAGAAACCGCGGTTTGAATGTACTTCGTTCTACAACCTGAGTGAGTTTCATGTCGGAAAACTCACAATTGTTGAATCGTCAGCGATTTCAAACCGCTGTAACTGTCAACACACACTGTTTAAGGCATCAAAGCTTGGAAGCAGAACATAGATGCCTTGAGCGGGATTTGAACTGGGGTCTCTTGCGGGAGTGTCCAGTTGCCCTATACAGCTTCCCATTCATTTTCAATGGGGAAAAAAAGTGAAAATAGCTTAATATTTCAAAAAGTATAAAAGATATCAAAAAGTTGTATAGAAGCACTCGATTCCCGGAAAAGCTGCACATTTTAATATTTGAATGGTTCCAATAGCTCAAACGGTGCGGCACTAGTTAGATGCCAAAAAACGTACGGAAGAACTATAATAAAAAAGATTAGGAAAACAATACTGTGAATGCTTTAAAGCATTCACAGTGATAACAGACATGGTTGATGTCTGTTTCTGTGAATACGCGCGTGTGTGCAGTGTTTGCACTTAGTCAGAAAAGTACAGTAAACATTCACCTTTGCAAAATACACTTTTCACATTTGCATGATGATACTGATGAATGTCCTTTGGTTCTTTTTTTCTAAGACAATTTTTTAATCATTACTTTTTTTTTTCAATGACCTGAGCTCTGCTGCCGTTGTGTGTGTTCCTGCTGTCAGTTACCTGACGTTTGAGCAGATGTCGTTTACTTACTTGCAGCTACTCCCTGTATGAAGCTCAGCTAATAACTCAGACCGATTAAGAAAATGTAGGAAGAGCTTTGATGTTGCTGGGCTGATCCTGAGCACAGCTGGGTTTCACTGCATTAACCCGTGTGCAGCAGATACACGGTGACTAGAACCAGGCAGGACACAGAGGGATGGTAGAATGATGGGACAGAATGTCAGACATGAAATAAACTGAAATCATGATGCAGTCATCGTACTGGAGAGGTAGGTGAGAGAGGACTAGACCGTTTTAGCTGCTGTTTTTGAATTTTAAAGTTAAAATGTTGTGAAAGAGGTTTTTTAATTGGCTGTAAATCAGCAGAATCTGAGAGAGTCTGACTGTGAGGTGACAGTCACGAGTCTACAAAGAAATTTGTGTCACAGCTAAGGATGAAATCACATCTTCTGTTGCCAGCAGCACTTTGTCCCTGGTTACAGCTGAGTAAATATATTTCATGCACTCATGTAACATTCCATTACTTCATCAGCCGTTAAGCTCCAACAGGCAAACGATAAACGAACAGATACTTGAAGACGTGTGACAGTGTTCATTTAATGACCCGGCCTCTCACTGCGGTGCTGTTTTTAGACAAACATCTTGTACAGCCACGTGTGACCTGATGAAACGTCATTTAAAACATCTACATCTGCTTTCCTCACGTGCTGCACTTGAAGAAAACAAGAAATGATGTATTTCATCCTGCCAAGTCATACGTTACACTGTGTAGTATTTGATCCTGTCAGTTTTATCATCGTGAGGTGTGTCTGCGATGGTGTGTGGCAGCTAGTGGCTCAGAGGAGCATGTGAACACACACACACAGTAATTGAAAACCTTCCCAGTTAACACTGAGAAATACCCTCAAGCCCCAAGAAAACTCTCTTCATCTCACTTCTCTCTCTCTAACACACACACACAAGAACGAAAACACAAGAGAAAAAGGGTTCAGCGTTATTACAGTGCAGCTATAAGGTCAGTGAGGAGGCATCTGTCTCTCCCAGTCCTCCCCCCTCTCCCCCTGTCTCCCTCCCACCGTCTCCCCGTCTTCATCTGGCTGTTAAAGCATAAAATCAAAAATTTGATTCCCCTCTAGAAGGAGGCTCCGGCTAATTATGTGTTTGACAGTGAGGAGGAGACAGACACGGGCAGGTGAGAAGAACACTCGTCTCCTCGCTCTGAGGAGCATCACACGCAATTTATTTGCATATGGACCTTTTTAAATGTGTGCTAAGACTTAATAAATTACAGTCAGTGAACTAAGCTCTGAGTTTGGGCAGGATTGCAAAAAATGGACAAGCGCTGGTATTTTCCTGTTTGTCCACATGTTTCATGGTCGTCATGCTCACTTACTCAACAGGCGAACTTTGGTCCAAATCTGGACCCAAAGAATTTAATCTGGATCCAAGTCTTGACGCAAATCCAGTGCAACCTGATCCAGACTTCTGTATTTGCTAATAACACAGTGCTATCATATCAGCTCACCTGTAATCTCCCAGCGTTTAGCAAGCTCAGCGTGAAAAACTTGAACAGGCATGTTTAGAGACACGCCAACAAAACGAGGGGTCACCACAGGAAGAGAAGACAGTTAACAGGCATCAGCGACAGGGAGACGACAGTGAAGGTCATGGACAACAGACAAACGAGAAGCATCCAACGAAACAGCTGAAATCATCACACGCTTAAGCTACAAGGTGGTACTTTCAGTCCAAAGCGTATTTACTGAAGTGCTGATTCATTTGAATTAAGATGAATTCGTTTTAATCTGACCACCACATCATGGTCAGGTTGGACAGGCATGCGTTAAAAACACTGTGAACCTAAACTTCCTGCACTTTGCAACCTCACGTCCTCATTCAGCGTCTCTACAGACCAGGACGCTCACAACGCGACAATCCGTGCCTCCCTCACCTGGAATCTGACAGTTTATGCTCCAGGGCCGTGAAGTCCAATTGCTCATACGAGGGATTACTGAGGCCTGCAGGTGTGTTTTAATCCGGACCGTTGCAGTAAACAAGCTTCCACTACTTTTATGGGGCAACAACAGAAACATGCCTTAGGCTAAACATCGTCCCGTGCAACATGAATTTAACCCAGTTGTGTAGCTGATGTTTAGACATTAGTCTGGAAAATTAGCCATTAAAATGTAGCCTCCGCTTCCGCTCCACACTGTCAAACTGTTACTGTTGTCAGATAAACAAGGTGAACGGCAGTCGTCCAGATGCCTGAGACGTGTGAGCATCCTGTATGTTCAGCGATCAGGGTGAGCGAGCCCGGTCAGGCAAACAGTCCCAAGCTACTGCAAAACGGTACGAACTGTAGATAAGACAGAAGTCTTTGTGGGTCCTGACCCACCTGTGCCATCCCTGGTCTATGTGACTGGTCCCATTCGTTGGGATCTTATTAAACATTTAAACGTATTATTAGTTCAGCTCAGTTCGATAAAGATGACTCTTTATGCAAAAATGCACCAAGCACATTTGACTGTGGTTGATAATTAAAAGTCTAATGACATGATTGTCAAATTTCCTGCAACACACAGATGCTGTCAAACGTGCCTCCTCACTTAAATGATACACAAGCGAGAGTGTGTGTAAGCCTGTGTGTTTCCTCTCAAAAAGGCTCGATAGCCCCAGAGTGAATAGGTGTGTCGACACACATTATCTCATCATACACAAGCTGTAAGTCCTATAATAATAATAATAATAATAATAATAATAATAATAATAATAATAATAATAATAATAATAATAATAATAATAATAATAATAACAATAACAATAACAATAACAATAATAATAATAATAATAATAAGCCTCATGTTGCGTCCTCTCACTACTGACACGTCTCTACACGTTGCTCTCAATGAGCCGTTCAGATGGGTTCTAATGAAGAGCAGGCAGCCGTTGGAGTTGATTGCATTGATTGCCACAAATACAAAAGACAATACAGTGTCAGTGTAAGAGACAACAGCAGACAAGACGCTTTTCTCCTCCACTACAGGAAGGAATTCACAGACGTGTCGGCCGTCCTCTTGTTTTCCCTCCATCTCGTCTCGGCTCGCTTCTCTGCCCTTTGTATGCAAACACTGAAAGCAAACATTCAGTAACTTTTCATACGTTGGATGTAATATGTAATGTAATTTGTGTTTTAGCCATATGCGCAAGATGCAACTTGTATTGTCTGATGTAGGGTTTCATTCATCACGGGGCAAATAATCATGTTTATGTTCCAGCAGGATTTTTTCATCCTGTAATTGCTGTTTAGGGCGTTTTCCAAATTATGTCTGGGATTAAGCTACAGCATAGATTAGCCAGGTTGGAGGGGCCTGTATGTATCATCATCATGTCAGCGTAATGTCAAAACTGTTGCTACATATGTTCTGTGAACATTTATATAAACCAAAAAGTTCAATTTAAAACAACTGCAAAAAGGAAAAGAAAGAAAGAAGCTCAGTAAAATAATCAAACTCTAAGACAGAGCATCATTTCTTATTTCTTTATACAGTTTTGGTTACAGAGAAAATCCTGTCTTTGGTCTCATGAAGTCATTTTTGGCAGCGTTCCACACATCTCTCCATCGTGGCCCAGCTCTCAGATCATAGAGCCTGTGCTTGTCTAACCCTTGCTCCATCACAGGACGGCCCGGCTGGGAGCGCGGCCAACTACTTGTGTGATATTACACAAACAAGCGGATTTTAACTCATTTGCTTTGGATTCAGACAGAGACGAGGGATGTGTTGTCATTTAAAAACGTATTTGTCCATTAAAAACATTAAATTACATGTGAAAACGCTGTAATGGCCACATCTCCGGTTGTGTACAACCAGCCTGGACAGCGAGGTGCGTGTGATGGTCTCATATCTCAGTCAGGGGCCCGAGTCAAACATCGAACCGCTTCACTACAAATATCTGTGTGCATGCTTTATTCTTTCAAAATGGATGTTAGGGGCTGCCAAACATCTAAAACATAATTTTGGGGGGTGCTGTGTTGCCTTGGCGACAGACACTACATTAACCACTTAGGAACAGGCCCAAAGGCATTTCACAGGAGGACACCATGTACTTTGGCAGCTCTCAGAGCAAAGTGTCGTTGGCCGTAACAGCATCCTACATATCATCACCAAGGTGAGACGGCCCACATCTAAAATAATCAGCTGGCACGTCCCACCGGCCAGCAGCTTGCTTTGAGTTCAAAGCGATGCCACTGGAAGACAAATGATAATAAAAACCTCACCCACTGTCATTGTGATACCGATATGAAGCCACATTTTTGACCCTCCTCTGCAGAATGACCTCCTCACTGAAAGCATCGAGGTTAAACAGCAGCAGCAGAGGACGTCACCACCAGCCCCACTGGGAGTCATGTCAAAGTGTTCTGGGCTGTTTCTTTGTCGTCTTGAAGCTTAATCACTTCGGACGAGAGCTCCTCTACAGCTGACCGGCGAGCGGCTCAGGACTGTATGTGTGTGTGAGCATGTGTGTGCTGCCTGCTCATTTGGAGCATGAAGAACAGAAAGTTTGCAGATTAAGGGAAGCTCAGGGGATTAAGGTCATTTCCTGTGTGTAAGCTGTAAATTAGCCCTGCAGTACCACAGGGGAAAACAGTCCTGTGTGTGTCCAGTGTGTGCACAACTGTCTCGTCAAGCATCGAACTCATTTAGACCAGTTCAGGTGAATCTTGAACAAAAGCCTGCATCCGTACGCGGAGAACGTCTACGTGCGTTAGAACGGCTCCACGCAGAGGCACAGTCGCCGCTGCCGACCTGCTGTACAGGTGAAAGTACGACTCCTCCACCCAAACATTTATCACTAGTTTAAATGACGCTTCAGCTCCTTGTCAGGTCACTTCATTCATCTTCTGTCTCTCTTTGACCTCCCTCTCACCATTTTGTCACGTTTCTCTTCCCTCCTCTCTCTTCCACAAGCTCTTTGTTAGTTGATTTGTGGCCTCTTTCACTTGCACACACACACACACACACACACACACACACACACACACACACTAGACAGACTATGCTGTGTGCTTGGAGTATTTTTAGCAGAGCTCAGACCGGCAACATTGAATTGGCTACATTTTGACAACAATGGTGTTTAGAGTGTGTGTGTGTGTGTGTGTGTAAGCGAGTGTGTGCATGCGTGGGCTACTTGTGTGTACGTGTGTCCTTACTACAGATAATGTGCGTTGTCAGTCTGCATCGCTTGCCAAAACCAGAATAGAGAGCAGTGTATTCCAGCAAAAAGAACTTCTCTCTGTGGTGCGTTAGCGACTATCACCACCACTCTGTAACTTCTCCACCGTCCACTCACATTAAAACAGGGCCCAGTGTGGCCCAGTGTGGCCCAGACAACTCAGCTCGTCTGGATCATGCTGGGTATTAGAGCACCAAACAGATTACGTGTCACTTTCAATCAAAATGTGTGTGAGGTAGAGACATTAACCTGCCTTTACCCTGAGCCGTTGCCTGCGAAGTCACTACAAGTCTTGCGTCGCATTGTTATGGGACAATTTGTGAAACTACTCGACTACAGCATGTTACCACTGAACGTGAGGCTGATCCACAAAATGTCACACCTGCTGGAAATCCGACCGACTTTCTGAGGCGCCACCGAGGCAATAAATCAGTCATCACAAACAGAATTCAAGACTAACTCAATCTAGTTAAAGTAAAAGCTTACTGCAGGAAACACACAAATCAAACGTATTTTTCATGTCAATCTGGATAAAATGAAAGTGAAATTGGGATGAAATGAAATTAAGAGCATTAGGATGGAGCAGCCCAGCCAGCAGCGAAGCCCGCGACCTCTCTGTGACACACACACACGTTCTACTCGTGAAACTTCTAGCGTTTGCTTTAATTAAGACGGCAGAAAATCCTCCAAATGTGAGCACATCGAGTTCGCAGAGATAAAAGTAGAGGAGGAGCACGATAACAAATCACCAAATCCTGGATTTAAGCGAATGATCCATCAAAATGGGACCAAAAGGCCTGTGGGGGTGGACGTGCCACCCTCTCCATGACTCCAGTGTCTGTGTGACTAACTAAATACTGTATCTGAGAGTCTGGCTGAATGTAACTAGAACAAACACTGGTTGCCATTGAGATGGAGTCACTGAATACACACAAACACACTTTATAAGAACACAGCCACAGTAATGGTGGATCTATCATGAGGACACAGTGGTGACCTTTGGTAAGGTGAGAACAGCAATGAGGTCATTTTAACCTCTTTACTCAGTACCACTTCACACACACATGCACAGAGTAAAGAGGCGGAGTATTTGAAGCAGGGCAGCCAGACACACCTGAGAACCTGCATGTTCTGTTTGAGGAGGGAAACCTGTTGTTACCTGCCTTTAAGCCGGGTTCGCACACACACACACACACAAATACACACAAGTCTGTGGCTAAACAAACCAACTACCCCAGGTGTGTGGAACTACGTGTGTGCATGGGCAGGCGGACCCTCCATCAGCATCCTGTCACACACAAGATGTTTATCCAATTTGTCAAGATAATCTTTCCTACCCAAGGCTTGGCCTGAAATGCAGGGCCTCTCCTCCATCTTGCT
Source organism: Macropodus opercularis (assembly GCA_030770545.1). NCBI lineage: Eukaryota > Metazoa > Chordata > Actinopteri > Anabantiformes > Osphronemidae > Macropodus > Macropodus opercularis. The sequence continues at coordinate 10,000,347 of CM061092.1, forward strand.
GGCAGGTGGGTGTGTATTTCTGAGTGCGTGTCTGTTTGTCATTGCAGCGCACCAAGCCACCGTCAACATAGCTGGAACGTTACTCATGAAAAATGTAATCCTTGAAATGGTCACTTTAACTTCCTGGAAAAAGCCGAGGACAACAATTCCAGTGTAATAGTGAATTACCAGTCATCGTGTTTAAGTCTTGGGGTCAGTGAAAACAAGTGAATCCATGTCATTTTGTGTGAGTTGAGTCCCCTGGTTCCTTCCTGCTGTGTCCTGTTCCTTGAACAAGACATTGAACCTTAAATGTGTGACTATAAACACACAAACACAAACCAGTTTATTAATCTTAGGTTGTTTTGTTTTTTTACAGGACCACAGAATCAACCATGCGATAAATATTCCTGCAGCATGTTTCCTTCATGTGCACATGTGTGTTGGGAGTCCTCGCATCTTTTGTTTGGCTCAAAGACACATTTTCGGCTCATGAATGAGCTTCCTTTTATATTTTCGGCCTCAAAGTTAATTAGAAACCTTAACCCTGGCGGGATGTGTCACCTTATACCCAAACGCGAATCAGTTCTCATTGCTGGGTTTTTAAAATGTAATAGTTTCTTGACCGTGAAGCTGGGCCACGAGTTGTAAAAATGTTAACAGGGACGGATTTTCGTTGACTGATTACCTGCCTGTTAAATGTACCACGAACAATGTCTGATATTTTCTTCCCGGGATTAGACCTAATGCTGTCAGTAACACCTAAATAAAAATGGCACAGTCGTTTGCATAAATAAGGGGTACGCACACGCACACACACACGCACACACACACACACTCACACTCACACGCGGTCACGCTCATGTTCAAATACCACACACACACACACGCAACACACACGTAAAGTCAAAAATCCTGGAATGTTGCAAAGCTGATGATTTTCTAATGAATGGTTTCATTGGCCATGGTTGGGATTAGTGTAAAGGGATTGGAGGGGAATATTTACATGGTTTTAATGATTCCAAAACTTTATATTTAGAGGTTCGTCGTATCAGCTCCCATCATCTCCCAGCTTGGAAAACAAACCGCGGAGTCGAGCGACGGCACAATTACACGCCCCTGCCACGCATCCGCTGGTCTGTCGCCTCCGACACCATCAGTGCAGTTAATGTGTAACATATTAAAACGAGATGAAAGACTTAAAAAAGTCGTGGGCTCGTCCCTCATCAAACATTTTAACACTCGCATAAGTTTCGCTTTGCTAAATGAAAAGAACTTCATGTGGACGTGTAAAAGCTGCTTCTGCAGACGAACGGCATGAAAGCCCTTGTAGATTTACTTGATTGTTGGGAAGCTGCCGTTCTACAGTATTAGTGCTAAAGCTGCGACGCTTGCAGAGATTGTGACAGGTCAAGGACCATCTTCAAGTTCCGCACTGCTACAGTGTTGTATAAAATGAACTGTGCTCCTGTTAGTGAGTCGGGAAAACTGACTCTTTTCCTTTTGAATATTGCAGTGGGTGTAACTGTTTAAGTTAGTGCTACTGTAGTTCTGTCGTCAAAGCAACTGATGCCTGTTTCAAAGACAAAACAAAGGACTGAAAAGCATCAGAGAGCGTGGTAAGATGTGAGATCATCCAGATGAAGATAACATTTGTTTCTGTAGGCACATTTATGGACTGTACTTCAGTTGAGAACTTATTTTTAGGGACAGAACAATGAGCCTTGCTGATGTACCTTGTACCTCATATTGCTCTGTAAGCTAAAAGCATGTTCTGCTTGTTCTCACTGAGCATAAAAGGTCCATAAAAGATCCATAAAAGATCAAGAGAACGCCAAAAATCCCACTGAGCAGCCGCAGGAGACCGTGGAGAGGATGACACCTCCAGCAGAAGGAGGCTCAGGGTGGGCGGCCAGAGGGGATAGAACAACAACAACAGGCAGCAACTGCACACTGGAAAGCTCGTAGGTAGATTATCAGACCGTACCCACAGCAGTGTGAATAAAAAATCGAATGAGTCATTTTGAAAGTATGTTACTATGTTACGTGGTAAAATATTCAGAAAGCACACATTTCAACATTTCGTTTACAGGAAGTGTTTCCATGTTTTGGCCTGTATTGCTAGGATACTCTGCTAGGATACAGCCTTTAATGCGCCTTATCAGACTTCTGGGGAAACACGATGTCTTGGAAGCTGCAGCTTGAAAACCACATACTGTACACGTGTGCACGACGATGCTGGGAGTTTTCTTATCGGGCCTAGAAAGCGCCAATCAATGAGAGATATGTGACTTGGTGGCAGCCTGGTAGCTCGGCTTTAGGAGTATTTGTAGACTGCTCTGTGTATCTGGTCCCATGAGTCTTGGGATAAACAAGTTCAGTCACAGGCCGAATTAAAAACCCTCTTTCTGTCCACTGAGAGTGTGTTCAAACACAGACGTGTCATCCAAACAGAAAGCAGCCTTATCTACATCTGCGCTTTGCTGTTTGGATGAATGTTCGGATGTTTTTCTTGCAGCACCCAGTGAGGTAAGTAGCCCACACACCGACATAGCACAGGGAGGATGGAACAGGTTAGGCAGGTTTTTTCTACCAGACTGGGACCAAACATGAGCCGACTTCATAGGAGCAGCTTGCACCACCACCACCCAGTTCAGACCGAGGTGCTGGGAAACCAAATCTCTCGACGACAGCGATTGTCCCCTTATCGGCACATTGTGCAACAGGGTAATGCTGTGCAGCCATTGACGAAACACGAATGTTAAAGGCAAAGGTTAGAAAGTGTCAGCTGGGAAAGAAGGAGCAGTGAAATATTCAGCTTTGGGGAAAGTCAAGTCCATTAGATTAGAGCTGTCCAATCAACGTTCTCCCTGTGCTCAGCCAATCAGAGGCTGGACACGCAGGAATGGAAAACAAGCACAGTGGTGGTCGTCAAGGACCAAGACTGGATTCAGTGATGCTGGGATTTCTGTGTGTGTAAGTCACTACAGTTCAGGTTATACTGTGGAATAGTTGCCCGATCACTTCATACCCCAAGAACTAGATAGGTCAGAATAAGCCCCCTCTATTATTAAGCCAAGGTTAGACCGAAATTATAAAAGCTTTACAGAACAGAATCATTCTGGTCAGTGGTAGCACGGTAGTATCGTGGTATCTTATCAAAGTAATAAGAGGGAAAGTCCACTTCAACACTTTACACTTCAAAGGCACTAAATTTAACCATAAAACTCCACCACTCCTGTTTACCAATGGTCAGTTCACTCATTCAAGCAATCGATCATATCTTGGCTCAAACAGACAGGATGAAAGACAAAGGGCTGCCTTTCTGCGTGTCTCCTCACACACCTGCTGCCACGCTCAGCCCTGTGCTCCATCAACACATGCGTGTCTTTGCAGTACGCTTCAAGTCATCCGGCCTGTAGTGATGAATAGGCCGAGGACAGCGAGAGCACCTTCCTTTAGGGAAAAAGACGTGCGGCGCGTAGACGATGGAAAGTTGCCTCAGAATGGAAAACACAAAACCATTACAGCATGTACAAGTCAGCATCACACTTGCTCTTCCACGTGCGGTGGCGCAAGACTGAATACCACCATGTCACGCACCGCACCGTAATGTACATTATTATTATTATTATTACAGAAAACATGGACAGCTTTTCTAGAACTGCTCCACAGACCAATACTATATACTAACAGGTCTTTCTTTCATCTTCGCCTCCTGAAGCTACTGCAATTGCAATTCAGTTAGTGGAAGCTATTACTATGAGTGTGTCGTATTCTATGAGGACATTTTTGGAACAAGTGAGTAAGTGGAAAACTGGACTGGCGAGAATGGCTGTCAGATACATCCTCATTGTCCCTCATGACAAAGAGAAACAAGTGTCACCAGTTTAATTAAACAGCATGTGCTGAGATTATTCTAGAAAACGAGCTCACAGAGTAACAGTAGCAGTAAAATAAACACAGGTAACAGGTACAGTGTTGCATCAGCGGCAGGTTAGGCTGCCGTTGAACCTGGGCTGTACTGAACGTTGTAAAAACAAATCTTTAATAAAGGTCTTTCCTTGTCAGCGCGTATAGCAACCAAAGCTGTTTCATGCAACTGCTGCCACCTCCCAACAGGAAGCAGCAGTTCAGGCGGACTCAGACACAGTCTGTGATAAATACATATAATACAGATATAGATAATATTATTATAGTTGGGAGTTTACTGTCGCTTTTTGAGGCGTGCGAAGAATGCGGCCTTTGCATCACAGCTCACTGTGCCTGCACATGTGAGTCCATGCTTGCGTGTGGTCTTGCACAACCTGTAAGCGTCCAGATGAGTGTAAAATGGGGCAGTTAAGTAGACTGTAAAAAAGTTTTCAGCGTGCCTCACTCTGGGTTTAGTTCTGTCCCAAAGCGCGATGTAATGGAGCATGACAGCTCCCTGGTTCCCCGACGACCTTTGACCCCAATCATGGCGGTGTGGGACCTTACCCTACCTTACCCCACTCACACACACACCTCAGCACATTGTTTCAACAGATTAGAAGAGATTGCTGGAAAACTCTGTCAGACGTGCAGCTTGTGTGCACAGCAAAACGAGTTAGCGAGCACTGAGCGGAGAAGTTGTCACTTCCTGTCAGTCTGTCAGCTCTCCCATCCTATCATGAATGATAATGTTAAATCAGTCTATCAGATTATCACGCAATAACTGACACACTGACACACAGAGCAGGAGAAGAAAGGCTGAGTTGTAAAGAAGCATGAAAAGAAATAAGCGAGAGATCTTTATTACTGTAGAGTTCAAACGGATACAATTTATAAATGACAAAAAAAAACAACAACTTCCAAATCAAGAAGCATTGTAATAATTATATGTGTGTGTGTGCACGTCTGCTGGTAAAGGGTCACGGGCCGTGATTTTGGCGGCACAGTAGTAACTGCGCTGTGCTCTCTCATCAGCAACACACACACACGCTTGCATCTGTCTGTCCATGTCCTGTGGTTAGTGTCAGCAGCTGTCAGCGTGTGTGGCTGAGAGACGCTTCAAGTGCTTGTGACAGAACCTCAACCAAGCAGAAAAGAGGCCACCAAACTCAGATATACACGCACAGGCGCACAAACCTGTGTGTGCGCGTGATGCAGATGTCCAGCGACAGCTCACTGCTGGGGGTCATCTGGAAGCAGCTGCCTGAGGGACAGAGGGCGACACACACGCACACACACACGTATGCCCTTCAGTACCTCATCTTGTGTTCTTAGCGACAGAAAACGAACCATTTCAACACACAACCCAGACAGACACAATAACTCACAAACCCAGTTTTGAGTGTGTTCGTCACATGTTGATTTAAATGCAGGTCTTAACCAGAAGGATGGTGGATGTTAATGTCCTCAAAGCGTGGTGTGTTACCTTTGTTTTACTTTACGTCGGAGTTAAGGCTGGTGTCAGTAAACCACCAACCCCTGTGGAGAGCACTGCTCCTTTCCCACACCACAGGTGACTGCCCTCCGTCCCCCCGCGTCCATCCTCCTGTCCTGTGTCCTGTTAATATCATTTTTGAAAAGGTCAGTTTAACAAAATGACATGAACATTCAGTGCCAGCTGTAAGACAAAAATGTCATTCAAAAGTCTGTGTTCACACCAAAATCTCTGGGTAATTAAAATAAAAAAGTTAATTAATTAAATAATTAGTTAATCCTAAAAAAATGTTGGAAATGTGTTTCTGCTCATTTTTGAAGTTAAAAGAACTACATAAGTCCTTTTTTCCAGGCTGCCAATTTAAGTCCATGTATAATATGCCCCCTGCCACTTCAGCAGCCTCCACCTGTGGATAGCCTAGGGTCAGAGGTCAAAAGTTAGCAGGGGATGGGAGGGGTCATGGGGGCACACAGGGGTCATTTTGTTTCTGTGTAGGTCTGATTGTCATTTAGTTTCAGTGAAGAGCAAATTGGGATGTTTGCATAAGGAAACGCTGGTGAAGGAGCTAGTTTCTCTAATCCAAGCTTTACAAACATAGTAGCAGAATTAAAGCTGCCGGCAGGAGCATTTTACGCTGAATAACACATCATAACATGTGGGGTGGCTACCGGGTAGACGCTGCGGCGTCCACCAGCGGGACACTGTGGCAGGAGCAACGGAAAAGGCCGAGGTGATAGACACAGCAGGTCTGAGAGAAGCACTAGAGCACTTGAACAGGTGCAACATGAGAAACACGGGAGTGAGAGCGAGTCCAGAGAGAACAACACATCACAAATATGCATTTGTAGCTTTTTAAAATGACCAATAAATTACATATAGACACGACACAACATACATAAGCAATTTAATTTCCCTCTTTTACAATTCAAAACAGCACTTTCACAGAATTTATCATCATTAAGGGTTTTTCATTGAATTTATTGTAATTGTTATCATAATCAATATCAATATGATATCAGAGTAGGGGTCATCATGACCATTACACCAGATGCGCATCTTAAATTAGTGTAACGTCTCTGGTGTATTCCAAGTATAAACCCTCCTTAGTTAATGTGGTGACTTCTACCATCTCAGTCAGAGACGAGTCGATGAGTCTTTAGATGTATTCACACGTCCTGCGCTGTGTTGTTTTCTCTCCCTCTTCTCTCTCTGTCTCTCATTTGGGGCAAAACATGAGCTCACCAAGAGACATGAGGGTTCAAGTTCCACAGTAGCCCTGCATCTCCTATCATTTGGTGTGTGTCTGTGTGTGTGTGTGTGTGCACTTTATCTCACTTCATCTCTTGTTTGGGTTTCAGTGGGTTGCACACAGCTGAGAACGGCCTGTGTGATTAGCTTTTGCAGAGCTACATCGAGCTCATCCGATTTCACACTCACATGTACAGTAGCCGCATACATGACACGTACACACACACACACGCACAGACCCCGAAGCTGCTGTAATAACACAAACAATGTGAAATCAGTCATATTAGTTGTTGTCATGTTTATGTACAACGTTTCACGTGACCTCAGTTCAAGCTGCATCAACTACTGTTTTGGTAGATTAGACACTGAACGCAGGCTGATTAGCGTAGCACACAATGTTGTTAACACTCAGTGTGTGTGGATTTCATCTTCATCCCCTTTTACAATAACAATATAGCCAAAAACAAAAGAAATTAAAAGACTGCACTCTCTTGCAATTAAGCTGCTGCAAACACTACAAATAATTAAATATATATATATGCACGTTAGCAGAATGAGTGCAACTCTGAATGACTGTGAATGAGTTCAACACCTTGAAATCATGAACAAAAAGAATATCTTACAGCTAGAGGTGAGTTCCTAAACACAGCCTGGCTGCCGCTCTGTGCTTCATTCTGGCACTGAATGATTTTCTTATCAAACGTCTGATGAGCCACTGGGTTGATCCGTTTGGAGAACACACTTTTCTGTAGGTTTGTGAGGTCATCACTGCTCCTTTAATCATCCTACGCTTTCTTGGCACATGCTCTGTATATCGTAAATGAACATCAGTCATTAACAAATGTCATTTGAACCTGGTCTGCTAGAAATTCACATACAAACTTTGTAAAGGTACAACATCGGGCTCTGCTATTATGTTACCACGGCAACGGTTGTACATCAATATTTTTAGCAGTCAACCACTAAACCCTGTGTGACCTGATAGTAACCGGTCACACACACACACACGCGCGCACACACACACACACACACACACACACACACACACACACACAGACGATAACTAGATAAACCGAGGCAAGAATATGGTATCTAGAGGACAGACAGGTAGCATGGACGGTAGCTAGAGGACAGACAGGTAGCATGGACGGTAGCTAGAGAACAGACAGGTAATATGGACGGTAGCTAGAGGACAGACAGGTAATATGGACGGTAGCTAGAGGACAGACAGGTAGCTGTTATTTCTCTCAGGATGAGACAGACGGGTAGAATGACAGACAGGGCTAAGAGAGACACAGAACAGGCAGGTACAGGCTGTTACACATGCTGTCAGGCAGACAGGCACAGAGACAGACAGCTGGGCTGGTCCTGCTGCTCATAACAGCTGTAATTACTGAATTAGTCTGAAAGTTCAGTCCTACAGTAGGACTCACATTTCCCTTCGAAGCTAAGCTGCCCCACAGACGCGTAATCCTCTGCCTAGCAGGTCCTGGATCAGTGTGTGTGTGACAGAGACAGAATACGAGCTATGAGAGTCAGCTTGCGTGTGTTTGTTTTTGTATGTTAGAGCAAATGCTTGTGTGTTCACATTTCCCCCCCCCCCTCGTCTGTCACACACACACACACACACACACACCTGTGTGAGTGTTTTCAGGTGTATTTGGTTTGGTTGGGAAGGAGGGAGTGGAGTTTGCAGTATTATCGCCCTGAGAAACCTCTGATCTCTAAATGCACTCGCTAAAACCCTGCTGCTTGGGGGTTTACACAGACGCAAACACGCACACATGCCAACAGGTGTGTAGCCGGTGTGAACACTGATTTGCTCATGCAGAGTGTGACACCGCGCAGGAAGGTTGGTGTGTGTGTGTGTGTGTGTGTGTGTGTGTGTGTGTGTGTGTGTGTGTGACTTTGCTGTGGTTCTTTGATGAGAATTACCAAAAAGGTTCGTCTTGTTGTAGCTGCACTGGGTCTAATCCTGCCTGCTGACAGAGCCTCATCCCCAGCACTTCCTCCTGAACGCCCACACATACACACTCACAGCAGCTGGCCCTGGCTTGACACAAAAGCTTCAATCCCTAATTGGCTGGTTCTGCTTTTCTGTATTTGGAAAATTCCTGCGACGACAACATGTTTTGCTCGTTGTGTCTCATGCTGCCGCTCATGTGCACATTCTTCACGTGCGAAAAGTATAAGTACAGTAGTGTAAGGAGTTTCACAGGGAGTCAGCTGGTGCCCTACAGTACATGCAGGTTATCAGCTGCTGTTTAATCCTACTGAGATAATATCTGGATGTAGTGTGACTGACAAGCCCCACAACAACCTAAAACGAAGGCTCCACAAAATAAAAGACAGCACAGACAAGACAGCGGAGCTCTGTGACCTTCCCCCCCACCTATATAACCACGAGATAACTACGCGTCGTCCTCGGTCGTTACAGTATCATATCAGCCTGAGCCATCCAAGCACGCAGTCATCTGGAAAACTCTACAACTGTTACCTTCCTCTTCTGTCAGCACCTCAGCCACAGCATTGTGGGCATACGCACACCCACATGCGGACGCACGGCTACACGTAAACAGACAGAGCAGACATAATTGGGGGGACACGCATGCTTGCACACACACATAGAGCAGAGGATCAGAGGAGGGGGGGGGGCGCATCCATCTTCACACTCTACACGAACACACGGAAGCTTATTATTACGATTATCCTCGATGAATGACTTGAATACGGACCATATACGTTGATCCTACTTCAAACTGCTGCTTTTCAACTTATAATGCTGAGCGGGGTTAGAGCAGGATGGGCTTTTTCAATGAAGTCCTTCTAAAAAACGTGAAGGTAAACTTAAAAAAACATTTTTCTGTCTGCAGCTGTGGTTGCTTCATTCCTGCTCCGACTCTCATTAAGATTAATTGAGAGCACTGCTACTAAACCCAGCTCTGAACACACCTGATTCAGGTGATCAGTTGTGGGTAGAGCAGGGATACAGCAGGACCAAGGTGTAGCAGCCACCTCTGCTCTGGAGCCCAATGTGTGGTGGGGTTTAGAAGAAGAGCTAAGTCTTTGTTAGGCTTTATTGTGGAAAGTAGGAAAGTAAAAAAAAAAAAAAGTAAACGTGAAACGTAAAAATGGAAGAAGTCTCATAAAGGATGGATTCATTCCAGAACGAACACATCTCACACTGCATCATTTTTAAAATAATGATGCCGCTTCAAATAATTTTACATTACTAATATGACTAAATGACTTTCATGAGAATAGCTCTGAAATGTCTCTGAAAGGGTTACAAGATCCATCATCACATCTTTTCAGTGTGGGATATTCTTCCAACCACCTTTCTGACACAAAGACATCTCCTTTACATTTGACTCTCGTCAAGGTTATCTTTTATCAGCTGATGAGATAAGAAAAAGTCTGTAAGCACTGGCAGATAATTATTTTCAATGATTATTCATTTTGTGCTGCAAACAACAACATTGTTCTGCGCAGTCACAAGGATTATGTTGTACAATATAAGGTTATTGAATATATGTCCTACATAATAAACTGCATTTGCAAGTTGCTAAACAAGTTGAGTTGAAAGCTGTGGTAAATAATCTCTATAATAACTATGTGAATGTTTCTTTGTAGCGATTTGATAAAGTTTCTGTTTCTTCCTTTTGTTTTACTTGTACTTTATATTTCTGATAATACATCTTGCAGGGCTACTGTCCTGGACCACATGTGTTCAGGGAGGAGGCGAAGAGGGAAAATTCCACATATGACTAAGGCAAAGCCAAGGCTTAGGTGGCTCACTGGGCACAGCAAGACATGCACACACACAAGCCCTCACGCAGACACATGCGATAGCTGGCGTGTTGACCAACTCATGAGGAAATCCTGGAGTAGTGGACAAAAACTAACGTTGGAACGTAGACAAATGACTGTAGCATCCAGATCTTGTGCGTATGCTGAAAGAATAAAATTAAGAAACAACAGCATAGAGAGTTTCCTGGTACAACACTGCCTACAATACACAACTGACAACTGCATAGAATCACAACACGTCATTGATCTACCTCGTTATCAGACCAACACATTTCTAGTGGCCTTCAACATGTAAGGAGACAAACGGTCTAATAAGAAAGATGTTCTGATCTTTTGTGTGATTGAGATGTGTGCGATTGTTTACATATGTACAGTATGTGATTGAAAAGATGAGAAATGAAATCTTGTAGTATAATTCTCCATGACTAAAATATCAAATCAAAATATGATATAATGTCAAATATAATCTTTAGTCACCTGCTGTCAGTGTCACGTAATAACAAATTGATCCATTTAAAGTGTGACTTGCTTGTTTCACCTTATTTTGCATTTCCCTCATGTTTTTTTACTCCTTAAAACATCCCTAAAATTACAGCAGCTTAATGTGCATTTGTCAGAACGGTTTGCACCAACAGCATCGAGCCAGGACCAAACCAAGTATGTGTGTATGAGGCGCTGTGGTGTCGGCTATTGTGTCCTGACTTCAAGGACAAACCTCTTTCCCGTTCCACATTTAATTACTCTACTTTTCACTCGTGCTCCTCTGCTTTCAACATCTGCCCATCTTCGCATGACTCCTCATAAAAGCCTGTTTCCACAATGGAGGTCACAGGGGTTGGATTGAATTACTGAGGAGTCAGCGTCTGGGGCAGAAGCTCAGAGCAAGAAAAGCAAAAGTTTAATCAATTAACGACCTCGACTTTTGTTCACATCATTCTTAAACAAGCAAAATAGGAGGCGAGGAAAGACGGCAGGACATTTCCCTTCTTGGTGTGAGCCAATGGAGCAAAAGAGAAAAACTGCAAAAGAAATGTGAGCACCAAATGTATCAGTAGAAGCATGTTCCAGAAGGCAGCGTTTGGTTGATGAGTCTTCAGATGTATCTCTGCTGTGTGATAATGTGTTGACCTGTGGCAGGGCCTCCACTAGACCCCAGGGTCTGCTTTAGCATGGACCAGAACATCGTTCAAACTGCCTTCGCTTTCCTTCTTCCCATAGCGCTCGTAGTGCCACATGTTCAGGGTAAGCAACATAACGAACCGATCCTTGGACACTTTCGATAGATACTGGCCACTGCAGCTACAGACCCGGAGATGTTCTGACCCAGTCGTCCAGCCTTACATTTACTTACATTTACCAGTGTTGTTCACATCACCTGCCAGTGCTCAGTTTGTTGGACTTGATCAACGAATGATGAGATGCTGCACATAACTGCAGTTTTTAAACAGAGAAAAGGACACAAAGGTCAAAGGCTGTGCAGCTCAACAGGAGCATCTTCACATAGACGCTATTTACAGAACAGAAGGGTTCTGTAAATATCCCCTTAATCGGCCTAATGAAACACAACCACAAGCTGCACCATAATAAGCCATTAAATATGGATTATGGAGAAACTACCCTGAGGTTTTTTTTCTCTCTCGCTCTCTCTGGTGCTTAATATTGGGTTGTTCAGTCACTGAGAGTGAGAGTTCACACACACAGCTGTAATTAGCAGCTTAGGCAGCCCGCCAGCTCTGTAAATGCACTGTGATATATACGTGTGTGCGTGTGATGTTTACATGCTTGTCTATCTGAATGTGTTTCTGCGAGCTCACAGCTGTGCGTGTTCCTTCATACCTGCATGAGTGTGTGCGTGAGGTGAGTCACCTCGCTGTGCGTGGGCGTTGTGTTTGTCTTATCTGTGTGCTGATGGAGAGCTGAGGTGCTTGGAAACGGGCTGTGACGTGTATGTGTTTGTCTGTGTGTGTGCGGGTAGGGTGATTGCTCTCTAACACCTGGTATTAGCACCAGTAATCCTCATACCACATCATACTCACGCACCAGGTTCCATGCAGATCACGTTCAGCTTCTCCTCTGTCCTGCTTCCACTGCACGCGTCAACAACTTATTCTCGGGGGGATCGAGGGTTGAATAACGCATCATTTAGCAGGTTTATTAGGTGGATGACACATTCACACGTGTTACAGTATGTTGTTATGTCGAAGTTTGGAGAAACATGTCCTGATGAACGACATGAATTCTGAATGCAGCAAAATGAGAATAGGAGGCAGGTAGCAACTACTGTCCCACAGCTGGAGGTCGAAAGCAGCTTGGAGGTTCTGTACAGTGCAATGCCTCTGATAAACATCTTCAAACAAACTTCTCTCTGGAAAAACTGAGTCAGTAATGTTTGCCCAGGTGTCATTGTGCCTTAAATGCTTAATTTGGACCCTCTAGGTGTACTGGTGGCAATTTTTGAAGTTTATGCCCCATTGGTAACATTTTAGAGCTTACAGTTGTCTTTGATGTCTGGTTTGCGGTCGCTGATTGACAAGCTTTCAGCAGCAGTATGTGTCTCCAGACAAACACGTCTGCTGTGCTGTGGTTAAGGAGTTACGCTAAAAGGCCCTCAAAGAACAACCCGTTCACATAGTCCTGTCAAATGTGACGGATCGTCTTCAAACTATCTTACAATGTGTGACGCAACGCATCTGTACTCCACTGAGCAGACACAACAGAAACACCAAAGCATCAGCAAGCAGCAAAGCTATTGGTAAAAGGGCAGATGTGATCAAAACGCTCTGTATTAGTGAATGATTAAATGAATACATGTGTAAACTGCAGACACACAACCTCAGCTGCAGTGTGTGACTGATATCTGATATATGAAGAAATTCATCCTAATCGGTTTAATTTTAGAGAAATCCAACAAACAATGCCCGATTCATTATCAGCCAGACCTTTAACTGTCTTCTCAGTTGTCCTACTTCCACATCGGCCCCTCTTTCATTCTGTCTCGCTGTTGGTCCGTAAGTGTGGCGCGTCCTCCCATATTGGATTTGCGCTTTCAATAATTGATAGAGGAGGTATTTTGTAAAGCTAAAGGCCAGAATCCCTGGTGTCAAATTCAAAATTAGTTCCCCCTCTATTATTAACATCCCTGAGGGCAACAGGTTAATAAGAGGAAGTCTGTACTGTAACAACTGTGACAGACAGACTGGTATTAACAGATTCATTAACAGATTAACAGAGTTAAGAGATTAATTTTAGTGCATGTTCATAAACACTATTTTATTATGTTGTATATGCTCATATAGATAATTGTTTATCATTAGTATTAATAGTAATATAGTATTAGAAGTTATTAGTTTGAGGATAAATAAATAACACTAATGTACTGACTGACTGTGTACAAATGCGTCCTACACTTCGTGAGGTTTCCTTTTATTGACATACTGTACACGTATTAGTTTAGTTTAATCCAAGCTATTTTTTATAGTAACTGTGATTTCCATCTGATCTGAGACAGAGCAAAGACACTTATTAACAACTAGTATTTTTAATTTTTAAGTGATATGCCAGTGAGTGATAGGGAAACGCCAGCTGCTAATTTCTTCTCTTGACGTCGTCTCGTCCGCTGCCACAGCTGAAATAACTCAAGGACGAGATGCTGTGAGCTGGAGATGTGCAATTACATTGATTTGCAGACAAACACTTACAGTGGCCTTGTGCTGGAGATGGCCTTGGTTTACAGTCAAGCCCTTTTAATAAAGGCAAGAATAGAACTGCTGTGATTCTTTGAGAAACTTTGAGAAGCCTCGAACTCTTAGCTTGGACCTTAATATTTAATCCATATGTGCTCTGTTCGCTTTTTTATGCTCTTAATACATAAGTATGTGAGTCCGTGTTCGCACCATCAACATATATGCAATGGAAATGGTGCTGTGGCGGAAAGTACAGATAATAGTGACATTAATGATGTGTAGCCCAAAGGACGTATAAGACTGAGAAATTATGGGTGAAATCACAAAGAATAAACTCTGAGGAGCTTCTCTGGAGCCACACAGAATGAAGATGGAGGCACAGCTGCCTCTGCGTTGGATGCAGTGTTAGAAAGCAAGGCCACTTGAGCTGAGGTTGTGCAGACAAGACGAGCTCAGTGACCGTTAGTCAAGGCTCCAGAGACCACCTAGACTCCCCAAGGGATAAAGCGGAGAAGAGAGGGACACTAGCACAGGGTATCAGCAGCAGAACAAAGGGGTGATAGCTGTCATCCGTTTTCCCTTTTTTTGCAGTTCTATCCATTCTTTTGTCTGGAGGAGAACTGTAAGAGCCAGGAGGCCCCAAGCAGCAGCTGGCAGGTAGGAAGGGAGGGAGCAAGTGAGAAAGGAGATAAGTGAGGGAGACTGGACAAAGAGAGAGAGAGAGAGAGAGAGAGGGGCAAGGTGAGTGGAGAGACGAGGGCAGATTGAAATTGCGTGAGGAAATAAGTAAAGAGTTATGCGATGACTGTCTCCTGTATTAATAGCAACAAACCCAAACCCAATAAAAAGAAAACTAGGCCATAAGCAGCCGTCGACAGTTACCGTGTTGAACTTGGGACGTCCAGTACATGAATATTCAGACACACCCTCCCACACACACACTGGGGCTCAGTTAACCAAAGTCAATAGGCTGCAGACAGACGAGCGTGATTACAGGAGATAATGTTGCTCTGGCTGCTCAGCGGTTCCCGTCTTTATGTCTCAATCAGGAACAGAGGGAAGGAGAGAACCAGGAGATGAATTAGAGAGAGATAAGAAAACAGAGCGGTCTAATTGTTTGGCCTCGTCTCACAGCACAGAGTCCAAAATTAGACGAGTAGCCTAAGCTAAATAATTATATAACTTAAAAATATATATCCATTAATAGCTAAATGATCTAATTCCTTTTGACACAATCAGACCTGGAGATGTTTTAGGGCATTGCTGGACGCCACTAGAATCAATGAGCAAAGCGTTTCTTTTCGGAGGAACCGTCTTTGCTTCAGCAGGTAGATTATTGTGGAAATAATGAGTTTATTAGTCTTTTTTTATCCAGGTCTGTTTGTAGCCCTGCTGCAGCTGTGGGAGCCTGGTTCCTCAGCCTCAGCTCGGCTTCACAGACCGAAAATACAGCTCAACCAAACGGATGAGGAAGTTCACAAAAATATCAGGGATATGAAATAATAGTCTAATTAGTCTAATGCACTGGTGTTGGACACACACAAACACACACACATACAGTTCTGGCTGTCAGCTGTGTAGAAACAACAGATGTCACGGCAGCATTGACTTCACCACCACAATGAGGAGATACAGTCGGAGGGAGCACAGCAAGACAAACGCACATCCTTAACCAAGGAAGTACAACAACAACCACGCACACATACACACTGAGCTGCAAACAAACACGATGCCCCGTTTGCCTTGGAGCAGGTCAACTGTAGCCTAATGTCGCACACAGCTGATTGTGTGTCTGTGTGTGTGTGTGTGCAATAGTTGCTGCCGGTGCCAGTGCTCCATTCACTTACACCAGGCAGCCTCAAACACTCAATCACCCGTTTATCATGGCCTCTCTTCCCCCAGGCGCACACACACACACACACACGCACACACACACACACACACACACACACACACACACACACACACACACACACACACAGCCTGACGAGGCAGATGGTTGTGCCACCCCTGCCAAGCGGTGCGACAACACACACACATGTAAACACACACAAATAAAGGGGAGGGGACCGTCTGCTTCAGCTGCCTCTGCTTGTCACAGAGAGGTTGGCATCGTCCGTGCCCACCATCAATCCATCATACCACACTCTCGCCCCCTTTGTCCCGGTGGGGGCCCCCCTCTCGTGTCCACCTGTTACAGTTATATAAGAGTGGATACAACAGGATATAAATAACACACAACTTAGCCCAAAACACAGCCTGTTTCTGCTCGTTGTGTTTTGGCACATTTGAGGAGGGTGGAGGTTCTGTCCCCTAGTGGCAGTCTAGAGCAAGCTTTTGACTGCTGAGACCCGTGTCTGCGTGTTTTTACAGGACCAGCATGAGGACGTCTAGCTGCATTCATGACAACAGGCCAGGTCACGAAACAAACATTTGAAACTGCTTTAAATGACTAAAAAGCAGGTGTTTGTGTGTTCTGACTGTGCTGTCGACCTGGACCTCGGAGCTACATAGGAAAAAGGTTAATATAATAGTAGAAGAGTAGAGTAGAGTAAAATAGTAGAATAAAAAGTGGAAATACTGGTGTCAGCCTGCGTCAGTCCTGAAAGTCAGAGAGCACAAAGCAGATTTCCAGACGTTCTCTAGTCAGCTTGTCCACTTGATGTCCAGTTGAGTTGATGTGTGGAGTTGAGTACTGAGCGTTCGTGTAGATGATATTTATTACATCACGCTATCTCAATAATGAGGATGCACCAGTATTATTGGGGTTGAGTAAAGTTCACCTTTCATTCACCGATCATTGGGACTCATTTGCTTGTTAAGTCGATGGCAGATTTAGATGCTGCAAGCAAAAGGAAACATGATACTGGTGACTGTGGAGAGACTGGAGGGCAAAGGATGAAAGTGGAAGAAGTAATCATAGAGATGCACACGAACGAAGGGAAGCGCGTGGAGAGGGATCTAGGCTTTTGGTTCATTGTGATGTGAATGGAGGGACGTCAGCATCCATGGGGAGCCCTAACAAAACGACTCCAAGCAGCGGGTTTCAGCCAAGCATCACGTTTGAGGAGCCGCTACTGTGAAACGCTGGACAGAGTGAAGGGGACAGGATGGATGGCGACAAAAGCAGGACGGCTGGATCGTGTTGAGGCCTCTTGCAGCTGTTGTGCCACTTTGCCCGGAGGCTTTCCACCCGCGCTCCCCCCTCTCTCCGCTCATACACACCCGCACAGATTCACACAGAAGCCAAACAGGCCTTAAAACCAACACATAAATCACCTTTTTAACAAAGAGCCTGACAACTAACCTAACGGACAATACAGATCACTGTGTGGATGAACTGAGCATCTGCGCGTGTCTTCATGTACAGAGCAGCCACAGCTTGTGTGTGTCTGCGAAACAGATCAGGTCTCGAAGTCGAACTCTTAACTCACGCAACCCTGAAATCCACACACGCGCACACATTCTTATCCCTGTTCCCACCTTACAAATCAACAGAGCCTGATAGATTACCAAGCACACCTTAATCCCCTCCTTAATTCCTCTATGTCTCAGGCAAAGGTACAAGCCAGCAGCACCCAGATTAGATTTAGGCTGCACTGCTACAACGCGGCAGCCCTAAAAAATACCATCACACCGCAAAAAAACATGAAAGTCAAAAACTGACTCAGCCGTTTGCATCCGATTTGCAAGTAAATCCAACATGATTACAAAGTGTCGGGAATGTAATGTGATATTTTCTGCATCGACACAAAATACCCGACTGAACACACACTGTACTGGATTCAACTACAAGTCACAGCGGTTCACTGGTCAGGCGTTTACGAGCCACAGCGCTGAGACAGTCTCTGAGTTTATTTCCAAATCACTTAAACTTTTTATTTTCCTTAGCTGCTCAAATGACTTTTTTAAGCCTGTAAATGTTAGTGCATAGGTTAGTAAATGTGTGCCCAAATTAAAAGAATGGCAAGAACTACATTCCTGAGCCTAATGTCACTAGAGACGAAACTCCAGAATCTGCTTTAGCAAAGTTGCACAGACACAATTTGCCTTTGAACTCATGTACAGTATGTAAAAATGTTACAACCAAAATGTTATGTATGTAAAAATGTTACAAAAGTGACAATTCTAACCTAAACTCCTACCAACTATGTGAGGAAACACCAAACAATGAGAATTATCCGTCCTTGCATCCAGTTCAGCAGAAGATGTTATTTATATTAGTCATGTTATTTAAAGTTGAAACTCCAGTAACCTATGCATTCGGCGGCGGAGTTAGACGGTTGCCTCAAACAATCTCCCAAACTGTAGTGAGATGAATAAAAAACTATGTCTGGAGGTGAGAGACTCTGTCAACAACTTATTGCACATCATTGCACAGCATTTGTAAGATTGTGTTCATTCCGTGTGTATTTGTGTGCACAAGACAGGGCCACTAAGTCTGTCAACAAAGGCGTCCAGTAGCGGTGGTGTGGTCTGTTCTCTGTCTATCTCAGGTAGAGTATGTTACTGCTAATGCCCTATAAGATCCCTGAAACGCTATCCCAGAAGCCCCCTCTCTCTCTCCCACAATCCTCTTTGCTCCTTGGGTCTCTAAGCACCTTGACGTAGCGAAGGTGGCTCGGTGTGGATTGTCTTAATCTCCCCTTTTCTTCAGAAAAGGGCTAAGCCAACCCAAATGTCACTCTCCCTATCACTCCAAAAACCAATTGGTTACAAGCATATATGTTTCTTCCTCTTCTCAAGACTTCCTGTCGCTTTCTCTCACCTTTCATCTCTCTCCCTTTTTTCTTCTTGCCAATGAGTTTAGTAAACTTCTTGGGGAAATAAGACTAAAAAAGCAGAATAAACTTTTTTCCAGGTGATGGGCGATTTAATGGCTGGTGCGATTAGCACAAGATGCATGTTTAAAGCAATAAGTATGACCAGAGTCATGAATTAAGGCATCTGGAAAACAGATCACACATCACACAAAACAATAAAACATGGTCATTTCACTCTTTCCTCACAATAAAGTCTAAAAAAAGCAGCATTAAAAGCAGAATTAAAAAGTTTCAGGAGTTAATTCCTTCTGTGGTTTACTGGAGGTCATTCCAAGGTCACACAAGTCAGCACTGAATTAACACAACTTTATAAACAACAACAACAAACTATGTTTTTCTTTGCTTGGACCAGTAAATCCTGTGCCTGTCGTTCTGTCTCCTGTGTTTTGGGTTTTTTGGGATGTTTTTAGTACAGCTGCTATTAGTCTTCATGTTAATCCCCTTGGAGAATAAACTCATTAGAACATTAATCACTGCATTTTAATTACCTCTCTCTCTCTCTCTCTCGCTCTTTCTAATTCAATCACAATTCAGGACAAACCACCCGTCACTGAATGCACCAGGGGGAAACCTACAGTAAATTAATGATCAAGTTGATCCAGTGGCTACAGGACCAACCAAAGCACCATCATTTAACAGGTGATGACTTGAACCGAGAATGTAGGACTTCACCTTCAAGGGCCTACATTAAAGCTACGAAAGCCTAAACAAAATAAAAACACTCTTATGGAGACACTTACACACTTCAGTAAAGCTGCATAAAATCCCTAATGACCTTTGAAAAGGAAAGACATGGCTTCACACTCACAGTTATACCTGTGGCAGAGTCTTCTCCTTCCAGATTTATTGCAGGTGCTCACTAGTCCCTGTTTTTGCCCTTTCGCCCCGATTGTAGCATGAAAAAGTGTTTGTTATTAAATGTTTGCCCACGGAACAAATTCAACTATACTATCATTTAATGCCGTATAAAAACAATCACACAAGGTAAAAACTTCCAGGGGGCGTGAATCCTTGTTGTTGGCACTGTGCACGTAAGACACCGTGTTCTTGCTGTGACAGGAAAACTGCTGCTCAGCTTGGGAGCGCTTAGGTAATGATATGAGTCAGGATCGCTGGAACACCTTCAAACGCTGAACCTTGAACAACTATTTAAACAAGCTTGTGTTGCCACAAAATATTTCTCCCGCTGCGTGGCCTTTCTTCTCTCCTTATTGGCATTCAGACGCTGTTCTTGGACGGCGGTTTACGACACACGCATCAGCAGTAGAGACGCCGGCAGTGCCAAGCTTCCGTCACTGAGCAGACAGAAGAGCACCACCTGCTGAAAGCCGTCTCACGGGTTTTAATAGGACACATGCGTGATAGTTGAAGTTAGTGAGTAATACCTGAGTTTTGTGGACGCTGTGGTTTACAGCTTTAACGTGTGCGTCAGCTGTGAGGACGCTTCCCGCTAACAGGCCAGAGCCTGCTCTGAGGGCCGGGGGGAGGGAGGAGGCAGGAGGAAGGAGGTCGGCAGTGAGGCGTGGAGGTGCAGCTCCCTCAGTCACACGGGACCACACAACAAGACAACAAACCCGCCCTCTCTCCGTCTTCATTTTCTCCCTTTGCATCTCTCTGTCTCTCCGTCTTTTCCTCTCAGCTGTTGAAAGTGGAACAGAAGCGTGGTTTTCATATCCTGAGTGCACCGTCACTGATAGCACTTGATTCCCGGAGCATTTACTCGGCTTAACTTTCTAAGACCATCACATTACGAGTGTGTTTACGCGTACGTGCATATATATGGATACATATATGTGTGTGCGTTTTGGGTGGGACTCTTCAGCTGTCACCTACACAGAACCCATGATGCAGGGCATTAGCGACTGCTTCTCATGGCTGAATGCACAGGACACACACACACACACACACACACACACACACACACAGGACTAGGTCGCGTTGACAGCTGGAGGTAAACGGAGCAGAACTCTGCTAATCCACCTCTGCCTGGGAGAGACGGAGCAAGAGGTGAAGTAAGACCAGAGCGATGTGAGCTGTAGTGCTGTTTTCTTAACACCTTAATTGACACGTTGTTACAAATGTCTGTGAAGTCAAGCAAGGATTTCAACCTAAAGCAAAAGAAAAAGAATCACGGCTGCATTTTAAGTCACTGTTTAATAAATGACGTGTCATGACAGAGATACCTGGTATAAACGTATTCAGCATGAACATGTTTCGCATCCCATTGTTTTTTGAGTCATAATTAGTGCCACCAAGAGAAGGAGAGCTGTTATGCAGGACCGACAAACTGCAGAAGTTGTTTCTTTATTAAACCAGGCCTCAATCTCTCCCTGACCTTCACCCGGAGCAGCGAGGGCCTGAATCAGTGTTACGAACCTTGGAGACACGAAACGTAATGTTGTCCTGCGGGACTGGAGAGAACACGTTGTTGTAGGTCTGATGCTTTGATGGCGTGCGTGCAGCCAGTCGATATGTTGTGCGCCAACGCATGGCGAGCTGTTGCTGCGTCGCGTTTGAAAGGATCGGATAAAAACGCGCGTCTCCGTCTCAGCGAGCGTCGATCTGAGCGTCTGACTCCTCAACACACCTACACAAATAAACACACGCATGCAGCTGGAAGGGCAGTCGGGGAGATGTTATCGTGCCAGTGCTGTGTTGTTTCTTCAGGTGCTTCTACAGCAAGTTAGACCATGCAGCCTGCCTGTCTCTACACACACACAGACACACACCGTCCATCTTTGATGTTTGTACATTTAGCTCCATATCTCTGAGAGGTCTGATGAATATAATTCCTCGCCTTCTCCCTACGTTCACACTTTTCTGTATTTGCTGTTTCTTCAGTATTTTGCTGTTTCTCTTCCCCCTCCTCACCTTCATCTTTCTCCTTCCCTCCATCCCCCATCCTCCCCCTTTTCTTCCTTCAATCATACCTTCCTCCCACCTTCCCTCCCGTTGTTTTAAGTGAGTGTCATCAAGCTCACAGATGTTTTGCACCATTTTACCACTAAACCCTGTTCCTGACGAGTTTTTTTTCCCCTCTGTCTCTTTTTCTCCATCACACACACACCAATATTCTTCCACCACCACACGCACAAAGGAGAAGCTGCTGGAGTAATCATGTCATGTAAATTACCCAGCATAAAAAGAGGCCTCTTCACCTGCAATCAGCCTCACGGTGCTTCAGTTCAAACCTGCTTTCAGCAAGAAACCTCTCTGCGCAAAATGAAGGTGGAGGCAGATTTGCTGCACATCCAGGAATGTAGTGTCAGACAAGACATGCTAATACTGTATCTTTATACATATATGAGCATGAAATGCTGCTGCTGGGAGGCTATAGTCTGAGGATTAGGTTCTTCATCATTAGGTTAAAAAGAAACAACTGCTGACGTTCAAACCTATGGACTAGAGATGGTGCCTAAAAGACCATTATTCCTTCACATTCATGCATTATTATCACACTGAAATATTGTTGTTATTATTAAGTTAATCAGAAAAAAATCATTTAACAGCTTTTCCGTGCACAGAGGAGGTGAAGTTAATGGGTATTGTCACATTAGCTGTGCCTGTCACTGTTTTTGCTTTCATGCCATCGTCAAACAATGTCGTTTCACGTGGTGGTGCCACTTTTTTAACAGCAGATATCTCTCACTTTCTGTCTCAGGCTGCTGCCAAATCCAGTCAGGCTTACTGTACTTTACCTGCCACTGGCCATAATGCAGCTCCAGCTTAGCATGTGGCAGGCTCGGAAGGCATAAATAAGGATTAGCTGTTTGTCATATGTGCTACACAGAATAGTTGCAGCATGTCTTAGTTGAATGTAAAATGCAACGTCAACTGGAAATGGCGAGAACACGGATTAAATTGGTGGATTTATTTAATTTTGACAGTTGAAGCGCTAGATAACCACATCACACAGAGTAATTATGGATGCATTTTCTATGTCAAGTCTCCAGGAGGGCAGACAACATCTGACTGCTGTAGAGGATCCTTCCTGTTCCAACTGGTTTTCAATTAAGAGACTAAAATATGTATCACAAATAAATGAAAGACAGCAGTTGTTTCTGGCAGCTAAGACGAGTGGATGGTTTGTAAACTATATTTTAGAAGAAACCATATTGTAATGAAAAGTAAAAACTTTGGTTTTGTGTTCAGAATGCACTTAACTAATCACAACCTGCAGGTTAAAGTCAGTGAAAGATGAGCTCAGTTAGTTAACTGAGCTCATCTCCAAGTTGGACAAAAGGAAAAGCTCCATGTTTGGACTTCGAGGTTTCTGCTCCATCGTGGCCACGTTGCACAGGTGACATCTACGTCCCGTGACATGAAACACACACACACACACTCACACCAACTCTCACACTTGACTTGTAGCTCATTCACCTGGGTGGGCCTGTCTGTCTAACAGCAGTGTGAGGATTAGACCAGAGATTAGACTGACACAACAACAGGAGGAAGTTTGTGTGTGTGAGATGGGGACTTGTGCGTAGCCACTAACTCGTGTGTACCTTTCGTGTGTGAGCATCTCCAAAACGAGTCGCTCTGTTCCTCTCTTCTAAGTCATACAACCATTCAAGTCAGATCTTCTATTAATCCTTTCAGTTAACAGTGCATTCTGTTCAAATCTGCCTTTAACACTTTATGCTAACTGCGCATTCCATTCAGGTCAACTCATCCAAAATGATATTACACCGAACCCCAGCAGGAAACGGTAATTGTTTTCCACCGAGTTCAAACAAACCCGGTGCTCCCTGCAGATCTTGGACTAATTGTAGACTTTAATCCTGGTTCAGTACGCCCAGTCCTGACCCTCCCTGAGCCTGTCAGTTCCCTCGCGTTCAACAATGACATAAAATATAGGTTTGGCTGCACAAAGTTGATAAACCACCTGAGGTTAATACTGTGTAAGGCACAACAGGAAGACAGAGCTGGCAACCAGACAAGAAATCGAAAGGTCAAAAGCGCAACGTACAAATGCAGTAAATCCCAACGTTTAAATGACCATTTTGAGAGTGATGAGAAAATGACAGCGTTGGAGACTATTTACAAAATGCCGCCTTTCCTGCAGAGCTGTTTTTAACACTGAAACCTGAAGAGTTCTCGCATGACAGTGACCCAGCGTGGGAAATCGTCCCGCTAGCGCTGCCACCCGTCAGGTTTCTCGTTTACATGACGACAGGTTAAACAAACAGCCCAAGTTTCCATAAGTGTCGTAAACGTGGCAAACGTTTCCGGCAAAGAGTCCACAAGACCTGAACTGCCGGTTTAATGGACGAGCAGAAATAGGCCGATTATGTCATGTTATCACGACAATACACCTGCAAAGGATCAAGTGTCCCTACAATCACACTGTAATTACAACATGTTACCTGCTTGAACAAAAGCACGAGAACCTGAATATTTATTAAAGAGGATGTAATAATCACAGCCTAGTGTGTTGTACTGTACGAAGGCGTTTGAGCTTTAATTAACTGTAAGCAGCAAATACATTTTACTGCTTTTCTGCTGATTTGAAAATGTCTTGTGTCCATACCAGCGGCTGCTGCTGCTGGTGATGACGATTAGTAGCAGTAGTAGTAGTATCAGTATTAGTATTATTATTAGTAGTAGTATTGTTATTCTCCTTGGGGAAATTGTGGTTGGGAAACTTCCAACCAGCTCCACTGCCAGGTTGTCTTATCCAAAGTCAATTCAACATGTACCCACAAGAAATCAGGAATGAAACCACTGACCTTTTTCTTGATTTTGATCCACATACTGTTCTGAGCTGCTGCCGCTCCAAATCACTTCTGTAGCTAAGTCAGATAATTATCCATCTTTTGTAAGTTTTGTAATTGGAGAGTGGAAAACGAGAGATGCTCAGCAACGTAGTAAAAAACTTCAGTCACGCTGAAAGCACTTACAAAATTCTCTGCCTGGGGACTGAAATAGGAAAACCTGTTTGCACGTCTGGCTTACTTCCACAAACTAAAAAGACGTCACACAACTTGTTTATCCAGTCCATTAAACCCAGACAATGTAGAAATTGACCACATTTATTCACACATGTTGATTAAATTGACTTGTGATGATAAAGGAAAGGGTTTGACGACAAGCAGAAACAGACCAGAGGAAACAGGCAAAGAGGGCAGAGGAGCGACAAACGCACCTGAACAGGTTGGATGCATCAGGTCACAGATCAGGTCAGAGCTGTCACTCAAGATTGATGCCAACGTAAAGTCTCATCTGTCACTTTGTCAACACTCTGCAGTGAACGCGACTCATTCCGAACTGTCTGGTCTGTGAGAATGCGAGTGTGTGAGCATGGGGAGCGTGGGATGTTTACCTTGGACATTAAGTTGAGTGGTAAAGGCAGGTAAACACATACCAGGCTTTTGTGTTTGTGTGTGTTAAAGAGCTAACGTAATAAACCACTTCATTGTCCAAAACACTCTACAATCCTTGTTCCAATTAAATGATCAAACAAAAAACTGCTGAGATATAAATAGTTTATTGTTTTATACAAACCAGAAGAACCTAGACAAGTACTGTGTGATCCAAAAATAAAAGGTAATAGGTAACTGTGTGAATGTATATTTGAGTTGAAATGACTAAACAAAGATGTAGTCCTTCCAGCCAAAGGCCCTAAAGGTTGACGGGCCTTCATTGTAATTTTTGCATCTGATGAAGGAACATCATCATTTCTTGACTAGCTGGCTCCTGATACTTTAGCAGCATCACCACGTTTCCCCTGTGCAGGGCTCAGAGGCATGCGTGTGTGGATGCATGTGCTTGCGTGCAGCCCCGGCCTTTCCAGGCTCTTTGTGTCGCGTGCATTGTCTGCGTGTCCGATAGAAGTGGTTTTGGGGAGGGGAAGAAGTGTTCCCGGAGGTATTTGTCCAGAGTGAGGGCGTCTCTGCACCGAGACTAAACACGAGGACCACAGGTACCTGAACACAGACAGAGGCTTAGCGCGGCTCTGGGGAATCGACTCGGCAGAGCAGAACAGTGCTGTACATACCATTCCATACGCACATAGACTCCTCCAACAAATGTACTTTTATTAATATTTATTTGAACTTGGTGCCGTTTTTTCCATCTGGGTCGCAGATTAAGCTTTTGACTCAACGGCTGCTGCTAAACGGCTGAAGTTAAAGCCTGGGAACAAAAAGTTCCAACGGGTTTGATTCATCTTTTCGCTGCAGGGTAAAAGGGTCGAGAAAGATTCTTCCGTTTGTTGCCTCGTCCCTGCGCTTCTCCACATCCCACTCTACACACTAATACTCGACATTTTAATAACGCAGGTGCATTTAGCGCTAAGCAGAGCTTCAGAAAGGAAAGGCTTTTTTCAAATTTTGTCACAGAGAGGAGGACCTTGGCTGTCTTGACTTTTTCAGCAGGTACTTTTTTTTTGCATTGTCTCTGGAGCGTTCTGTCCTTCAACATCTATTAGGAAAGAAAACTTTGAATCTTTCCATCCCTTTTATGACTGTGTATCCAGTTCTCCACTAAAATGTGGTATTAAAGTTTACTCTTTCACCTGCACATTTCAAATTCTTCACTACTTTTCCTTTCCTTCTCTTTCTTCTGGGGTGGTCCGCACTGATCTCTTAACTCTGACATGCCAGTCAAAACACCACAGTGTATGTGTGCACGCATGTGTGTAGAAGCAAGGGCATGATTCAGAACTCACAACAGTTAAACAAGGTTTTAAGGCACCGCTATTTAGGGTTTCAACCAGCATTAGGAGTGGGCAGGGTGTTTTGAGCATAGAGCCACCTTTGTGGGGGAAAAACAGGGATTTCTACATTTCTAATTTTATTCTTAGAGTTAAATCCTCAATCTGTAGTGAAAAATGTAAATATAATTATGACCAACCAGTCCCTGGAGCTTTAATCAGTACATAACACAACAGTGGGATTCTTAAATTGTGCGTCCAACACTTCACATTTGAGCCAAACTGAATAATTGGTTTTGTGATCATCGTTTTAATTCGGTTTAAATGAAGCCAAGCAACCTAAACATAGCCGCTTCATTCATCACCAGTGTTTTCTGTTGTTGTAATGTTCTAGCATTACTCTTTAGTTTTACAGAACTGGAAGCAAATTTAATGATGATGTGCTCAGTGTGTCCCTTTTTACCGACCGACTTGGCTTCAGGGTCACGTGATGCACAGCTTCCATAGCTTTCTAAGAATTCAGAAAGTAAACAATTCCCTGAGCAAACAATGGTTGTATACTATGATCAAGTCTAGAATCATCCCCAGTTTCAGATTCAGTTTAATCTTTATCTAATTTTTGTGGTCGTCATAGTTACCTTCATGTAACACTTTTGTTTTGAAAGGGTTTCATGGTCCCTAGGGCCATGAAACTTACTCAGCACCTTGATGACTATGCAAACTAAACTTTCAATTCAAGTGGAGAAAATACATCAAAGCAAACTATTATCAGAGCAATATGTATAATAGGAAATGGGATTTGAGGATTTAATCCCTGCCTTGGCGTGCATCCAGCACACCTGGCCAGGCTCAAACAAACACACAAACAGGATCCTTTAAAGATTTACAGATACAAATTGGCAACAGAGATCACTGAACTGTTGTGTAAAGCTGGGCTCAGTCACTTCCTTTAAATGCAACCTCTCTGTGGTTACAGCTTTCTCTGTTTCCTTCAATAGAAGAAAGAGAAGGGAGGATCGCAGTCTGCAGGAACTGGAACATTTGAATGCAGACAAAAGAACGTTTAAAATCAAAGATGGTAATGAAAGACAAAGACAGTGAGAGGGAGGGAATACGGGGATGACAAGAAGAAAAAGACAGGCTGAAAATA
Source organism: Macropodus opercularis (assembly GCA_030770545.1). Classification (NCBI taxonomy): domain Eukaryota; kingdom Metazoa; phylum Chordata; class Actinopteri; order Anabantiformes; family Osphronemidae; genus Macropodus; species Macropodus opercularis. The sequence continues at coordinate 10,028,101 of CM061092.1, forward strand.
AAAGAAAAAAGGAGAGGAAGACATTTTTTTCTCCTGGCTTGTTGACACGGTGTCATCTGCGACTACCAGGGTTAGAAAAACACATCAGAGATTTGTTTGCTCTGCGAGAGTAAACTAGCCGGAGCAACGCCCTAACGCTGGATCGCTTTCTCCCTCTCACACACACACACACACACACACACACTGAGAAAAACAAAGTGAGGGGCAGGTTGGCTCTTGCAGCAGGGAAACAATTTGCAGAGCAGAGAGAGTGAGAGGCATTAGGAGGTTGATCTAAGGCGAGGCTCACATTCAGGTGCGTGGTCAGGTGAGGAGGCCATTGGGCCACAGAGCCGGGCCGTGGTCCGAAATGGTTGGGTCGTTAGCTCCTAGATGACAGTGTCCCACTGTTGGGTTTGTTCTCCTCAGGTAGAGAGAGACATGCGTTAAAGCTGAGTTAAAGCTGAGGGCAACTATAGATAATAGTGAGCACCATGGCCTGAGTGACAGAAATATCACAGTAAAGAAGTACAGTTCTACACAGAGTAGTTTTATTATAAGGATTAAACAAAGAATGTACAAGTACATGAGTATCAAGATAGTGAATGAAGTAAAAGCACTTATAATATATAACTAGACACTGGATAACCATTTGATAAGCAGCTGCTAAAAATGTCTCTAATGAAATAACAACAGTATTTGGAGTCAAAGCAGAGTGAAATGAACTGTAAATACCTCCGAGGTCTACATGGAGGAACCTGTAGGGATGGAGGGAGTAAAGTAAAGGGCAGTAAAGTGGTGTAAGGTGCAGGAGGTTATAAGGCTCAGATGTCACAGCTCTAAAGTTTCTCCTGTTCAGAAAGCAGAACACCAGCGTCAGCAGGTCAAACAGTGACCACAGTCTCTGCAGATTATTAATGAGCTCATGTATTATAAACATGATATGATGACGTATTTAGAGCATACACCCCGTTTATAATGATGCAAGCAGGATATATTAATGCATCAAAGGTCATCAAATTAGCTTTTTTTGTTTTAGGTTAGAAAAATGAGAAGGAGAACACACTATACTGTATAAGTGAGTTTAGCTTCATTCCTAATGTTAGATTAGCTACATCAACACGTTTTCACAGAAACCACATACAGTATATGTGGTGAGTGACTGGCTAACATCCTCTAACCCTCTAATAAGCTCCAGTCGTGTCATTAAGACTGTTTGAGAGGCATTAAAACACTCTGGTTCTGTGTACTGTCGCTCTGGCACATGTCAACATTAATCCCTTCACATAAATACACAACCTGCCTTCCACACATGCAGACACACACTTACTGCATAATACTGTATTAAATAGCAAATGGGAGTAAAATGAAACAAGACCAAGATAAAGTTTTTAGATAAACCTCGCAGCCATTTTCAGACCACACATCTAATCAGTTCATCCTCCAATGTGTTGGCCATTTGTTCTACTAAAGTGACTTCCCTGAACTTCTCTGCCCTGTGCCACTCGTGTTTGGCTCCCTCCTTCCTTTTTTGGTCCCGGCTTTGACAGAATAAGAAAAACAAATAGGAGCAGAGCGATGAGAAAATGAGCGAACATATGACCATGCAAGAAACGTGTTTTGACAACCACTGAGTGCCTCCTCTCTTTACCTTGGAAATAAACACATAGAAAGTGAAAGAGAACAAATGAGGGGAGAGATGAGAGGGCCTCAATTGCTATCTGCCACGCAGAGAGGCGTATTTACCAGTGCTGGTTTCCAGAAAGACATTTCTCTCTGGGAACAGCGATTTGGCTCCTGCCGGGCAGCTGTGACAGGGAAATACATTAGGCCTGATTTGGTTTGTTTTGGTTTGTTTTGGAGATTTTGTAATTATAAGAGCCAGGGGGCTGGCATTCGAGCTGGGTCACTCACATTTTTTATTTTTCTGTCTGCCAACCTCTGCTTTTTTTCCCCAGCTGTTGGGCCTTTTCTACCTGTTCTACTTTCTTTCCTGCTTCCTTACGCTCTGCTTTCATCATGGACTTAAGATCACTCGCATCGAGCAGTTTTCTTTGTATTGTATTTCCTACAGATAAGATAAACACCACTTAGTCTCAGAACAGTCACTGGCCGAAGTCCAAAATAACATAACATTCTTTTCCTCAATGTACGAGTCTAAGTAACACTTAACCTAAATAAATACAATCTCTGAACTTTTTGGAGATTTTTGGAGAATCTGATGCACATTAAGACGACTTATAGGTTCACAGTCCAGTGTTAATATTCTGGCACATACGACTCTGTTGGACATATTCAATTAATAACAAATCCCTGTTGCCCGCACGTTTGGTGCAATGTCCCAGAAACCGGATACTTCGCGTCAAAAGAAGACTCATCACTTGCCTTTGTATGTGGTATAAGGTAACGCTGTGTGACGGCATAGCAAGCCGTCTACGGAGCGCTGCCTTCAGGTGCAGTACAAAGTGTAGGTCATCTGTGTTTTGAAAGCCCACAGTTCCCAAAAAAATTAAAACAACAACCAAGGTATTACCAGACCCAGAGGTTTTTACATGACAGCAATAAAACACAAAGCAGCCAGTAGAGTAGCAGACAACTCTTTATATATTAGCAAATATTACACACTGATTTAGTTGCATTAGACACGGAAGACGACAAGAGGAAAACTTTATGTGCACAGAAAGTAAATAAAGAAAAGTATCTTTCGCCTCCATCCAGCAGGGCTACAGTTCAAATCTCCTCCATTCTCTGCCTCCCTCTCGCTCTATGAAGGGTGGCCAGAGCGTTATGGTCATTAAAGCTTGCTACAGGGGTATGGGCGTTTGTGTATGTGTGAGAGTGAGCAAGGTTATGTGTGTCCATTTCAAAGGCTCCTCTGGAACAGACCTCTCCTTTAATTCTACCACCCAGCAGGACTCTCTCTCACCCTCTCACACACACTGGCTCACAAACATCCCTCTCTCCCCAGCGACAGGCTAATAGGGTGAAGTGAGTGTGTCGCCGCCTGAACAGTGGCTTCTCTTCAGGACGGGAGCAGCTCTGGGGGCTTGAGGGCCTAAAAGTGACATGTTGGGATCTGGCATCTAATCAGCGACATCGGTGTGTTTCGTAATCTGGGTCGAGACCCTGGTTTTCTGCACAGTCAGCAACAACGTTATATTTGCGCACCAGCTTGGGTTGTGATATACTGTACGCACTGTGAAATACGTTTCTAGACAGGTCTAGAAATGAACACACACAGAGCCTAGAAAATGTTCCTCATGTCACATCTAGGAGCCGGCAACCAAAGTCCTTGAAATTTCAATTGGCCACAATCTTCTCATTCGACCAAAACTCTCCCACATACAGATGCAGGCTTAATGCGACTTAATAGATGAGAAACCTCAATAAAAGGCGTTTTACTGGAAACTAACTCCTTTGGGAAATTCTAGTGCTGTCGCCTCCTGGTGAAGTATGAATAGACTATAGATTATATTTGGCTGCTGTAACATCATGTTTGACAGCCTCTTGTGTTACTACTGGCTCATAAGGCCTCCTCTTTGTTTAAAGGTAAGTAAATATAAATAAGGATATAAAAAGTTTGGTGGAAAAAAGAAGTGAATCTAGATTTTGCTGGTACTGCACGAGTCTTAATAGCGATACAGTTTCTCTGTCTCATCAGGTAACGCGGCATTGGCCTGAAAATGTAAATGTTGTGGCTGACTGTTCTACAGTATGTGTCTAAGGGATTATTCCCAGAGTCACCTGACAAGCTCGAACCACGATCCCACATCCAGGGACCAGCCAGGAAGGTGAAGTCAACATTTCTCATCAACACAAAAGGCCTCGCTGACTTCCACTGTTTACTACATACACACAAATACAGACGTACGCAAACATACAGAAAGAGCAGCTGTTTAAACTGAGACTGCAGAGAGCTGAGAGACACAGAAACAAGCAAACGAATACGCCTCGGCAAATAGCACAATATATGAACAGATGTAACAGCAGTTAAATGTATAAAATCAGGAGGCGACATTATGAGGCAATAAGTGTGGTTTTATTTGAGATACGCAGCTACACGACTCAGCGCTTAACCAAACGGCTCTGCTGGTTTCTCAAGACTTCAATAGGCGGCATCAAGGAAGAACCAGGCTCAGGGTGGGCGGCCATCTGCACATTTTAGCTTGGTGTCGCAACCAACCACCTGTGAAAATGCCTTCATACAAGTGCTGGCCTCCATATAGTCAGGGACCTAAGTAGGTTTTACATGTGTACACCTTGATGCTCACTCTCTCACCTTTGCTTCTGTAAATAACATGTGGATCAGTTTATGTTGGACACAAAAGCCTGTGGGCATTTGAGTTGTGCTGCTCACTTACAGTGTGGTGACATATGACTTTGGTATGAGTTATTTGAATGTGCAGTGTGTGTCTGTACGTGTGCGCTGTGTGTATCTGTCGGTTTTATCTTTCCACCCCTCCTCTCTCTCTCAGGATTAAACATGTTTATCAATTATCTCTCCATCTTGCCTCTAGCTCTCAGCACGCTGCACAGCTAATTGAATCATTAAACAATCGCCTCTCCTCGGGGAGTGTGTGTGCGTGTGACTATACGTGTGTGTGTGTGTTGGGGGGGCTTGTTTGCAAACATGATCATGCCCTCGGGTGCCTGCAATGCACTTGTCAGATATGTTTATTAATTTATTAAACACTCACAGAGGAGGCTCCTGGCAGCAGCATGTGTTGGTCACAGCTGGGGGCCTCTCCAGTTCTCGCACTGGCATCTCGGCCTGCTCACACCGGTGTGGGTCTACTGTACACGAGTGTGTGTGTGTGTTTTACAAAGCTGGATAAAATGCATCTGCACAATTAAAAGGTGTTAAACTGTTTCATACACCTCTTGTGTGACTCTACAGACCCATCCTCTCTCTATTACTATTTATTATATAGGTGAACTTCCTGAACTTGAAGAATGTCCCGTTTCTGCGGTTCAGTCAGGGTGATCCATCCATCCGGGTTGATGCTATCGCTGATTAAAGCTGATCTAATATCTCCAATAAGCTGGTATTACCTTGTCTGGCCTGATGCAAGGAGCCACAACCTGATTGCCATCTACGCTGATTGGCAATGTTTCAACCCGTTATTACCTATGAGCCTCATCAACTCCACACCGACCACACAATCAGAACTGCTCTGATCCTCCATCGTTGCCTCTTGAGCAGCACCTTCACTCAACCCTCATCTGTACATGTGATAAAAATAATGACCTCCATCGTTATCAGGTGTACAAGGCCACTTGAAAGCACCGTCACCTTTCCACCGGCCGTTAAAATGTCATACATGCCCACCATATTTTGACTTTTATTTTTTGCTTTACTTTCTGAAATAAATTCTGGCTTCTGACTCATGTTGTGTTCACATGCCGTTGGAATTTACAGCTCAGCACATTTTGTGTACAGTACATTAGCTAGTGGGGGTGAGCCTGCTTTTGTCCTGTTCAGAAAACCCCTGTGGACTGCAGTAATCAATGAAAAGCTGATTTGCTGTCACCTTGTAATGAACATGTAAGTTTGCATGTGAATCGGCTGAAAGAGAAACTCTGATACTACAGCGTGACATGAAAATTACGGTGCAACAGATTTCCCGGAGAGAAGGGGAGCAGCCCTCCCCCCATCCTGTCCCCATCTAGTGACTGATTCGTCACTGTGACAACCATCACCCCACCTTATTCTGGGATGTCCTGTAGTTATGTTCTTCAATTATGTCTCCCTCTTTAATGTTGCAGCTGCACATCCATATTTAGTCAACCGCTGCAATTTTAGCTGCCGAGGTGAAATGCAACCGTCTCGGCCTGGAATCAAAGGACAGATAGAGCATCCTCAGGCACAGACACAGAGAGATTTACATTTATTTCGATATTCTTCAGGCTACATCTGCAATTTGAACCACAACAGGCAGATTTTCAGCATGCCACGCATCTTTCAAGGAAAATGTGAGCTATGACAATTTAGTCACTGTATGCAAGATATTTTCTGTCTGCACAGTAACCCCTAAAATATGTATGCCATTAAAAAGAGGGCAAACGGATGAAAACTGAGATTTACTGTAAAACGGTTATGCATATTGTTGCGAACAGAGAGGGTTGACAAGGCCACATGGGAATTCAAGCCTCCCTAATGTCAATCCTTTGTTATGAGTGTTTTACAAACACAGAAGAAAGCATCTTCTAAATACTAAAGAACGTGATGATTTGGAGGAGTGTTGGGAAATGGCAGCAAAAGAGGACCAGCTCCACATTAGGCAGGTTGTTATTCCTGGTCGTTGTGGACAGACGGTTGTTGGTGCGGTGGCAACATGGGAGCTGCTGACGGATCTTTCAGGCATGGCTGGCCCATGCCTGAAAGATCTTTGACTTCCCAGGCAGTGGAAGTCAAAGAAAATCATGAAAATGGAACATGTTTGGAAAGACTACAGTAAAAGATGTTGCTGCAAATCATTAGAAGGTTCTGGATACCGTTCCGTGGTGGCACAAGCAACGTGTCCGTCTCCTCAGCAGCAAGATGCCAGGACTTCAAACGTGCAAAAGGAGCTTGGAGTGGCGCTGGAGCTCCAGTGCAACCAACTGAGGTTGATGTTGGTAATCTCCACGTTGAAGAAACCTGATAATAAGAAATATAATGATAAATAATATCAAAAGCAAAGCAAATGTGGCACATGTACCTTTCCCCCCTTTCTGTATGTCACGTACACACTCGAGCTTGGAGGAATCTCCCTGACTGCAGCTGGAGGTGGCCACGGGCCAAGAGAGGTGTGTAAGAGATGCATTGCATGCAGAAGGTAGCACTCACAGGTGTGACAGGATGACCTTTTAATCACGCACACATTCACAACACAGACTGACAACCGGGGAGATAAAAGAGCAGGGGTACACACCGAACAGGCCGAGTGCCAGAAAATCCATTTATCTTATCAAGTGAACATGTGTACTGAAGAGTATTTATTATGATTTACTGTTTGACACATCAGCTCAGAAGTTGGCCTGAGATTAGTCAAATCATCAATTAAAGACTGCACATCACGAAAGGCTATAGCAAAAGACTGAAAGGAACATCTAGTAAAACTTTTCTCACTTTCATTTGTCTTCTCCAAATCAACTTTATTTGTTCTATAAAGAATAAGCAGAATATAATGAAACAACACAGTCAGAGTTTATTCGCTTGTCCTTGACGCTTGTGCTCCACTGACTGAATATTGGGAAGATCTGGTTTGAGACACAGTGATATCCACTTGTTTAAACTCCAGATCGCTGTGATCCACGCACTCGAGGGAGTAAACGGACAGACATGATACATCCATGTGGTTATGTCGGTTCATGTTGCTGTTGTAGGACTGAGGTTGTTCTCTATCTGGTACACAACATCCTCGTCTCCCCCCAGAGCAGAAACGACACCGACACGCAGATGCGGAAGAGAAAACTACATGGATGAAGTAAGACGTGGTGTTTGGGTAATGGAGGGAATATTGAACCTGGTTTTAATTTTATCTGCGTGAGAATCACCAGTTAACGCTCAGCTTGGCTCTCGTTTTTCTAAGTTTAAGGAGACAATGGTTTGTTTGAAGGTTAACAAAGAGCTTCTCAATGAAGCCAGATCACAATCTGAAATGCTATTAGTTACTGTGTGTGTGTGTGTTTCTAAAAAACCATAACAAAGTCAACACAATTGGTTGTGAGTCGCGTCACAATTAGGTTCCCTACAGTTATATCTGCGTATAAGCTATTAATTTGTTTTTTAACTTCACACCACAGTAATCGTTTGCTTCTCTTGTTGTTGTTTTTTTCAACTCTTTACCTTTTATCTTTTTTTTTTTTTTTTTTACCTGAGTTTACAGAAACAGGCGCATTATCGTGAAAAGCTCAGTCACTGCCTTTACGTTATTGTGACAATGCAAAAGTTTGACAAATACAGCTGACAGCTGGATGCAAAGTGCAAGTAGTCGACAGCTTTAACACACCTGCTGCATTGTTGCTCCTCCCTCGGGGCAGTTAGTTCGGGGACAGGGTTAGAAACGACTCAGATGCTGGTACAGTAATTCTGCCCCGCGGGTGTGAGCCCGTCTGTAGCCTCTCATTCTTATCTGTTGCAACTGCTCTGAGAAAATATTTGGTTTTGAATCAACTTGACAAAAAAATAAATAACCACTTTTAACTGCAGCAGCAGAGTTAAGAGGTTATCATTAAGACGTGTTCTGCTCAGCCAAAGCCATAATAACTTTAATATCATCAGATCAAAGTAGTGGGATTAACTAGAATCACTGTGGCAGCTTCAAAAGATATTCTAACAATCACCTAACATGTTTTTACAGACTGTGGCCCCAAAATCAAAGGGTGTTATGTAAAAGCGTGTTTGGAGGAGTAAACACACAGAGGAAGCTAATTAATTGATTTACTGTTGTGCTTGTTCCCTTCCTTTCTGCAACACCTGGCTCTCAAATGTCAGGCCTTGTTTCACCTGGAACGGCACAGAGGGCAAACAAAACACCGCGTGTAGGAGTGTGCTAGCAGTTAAAGCATGTTGCTGGTGTTTACAGGGCGATGAACGTGCAGTGTCTCACTGTCTTTTGGCTGAATTTGACCTTTGGATTATTTTAAAACTGTTGATTGAAGAACCGGCTTCTTTGCACTGAATCAAATATAACCGCGAACAGTTTCAGTTCCTCTGAGCTAATTGACTTAATGATACCTTACTGCACTTTTACAGCAGTTCAATCCGTGCAGCCAACATTCTCGGTAAAACCCGCACAAACGTTGGAACAAGATCACGATTCACATTTGAGACCCAGAAAGGCAAAACGCAGATGAAGAGCTTGGTACAGGCCTCGACCCCAAAATGTCGACTGAGCTACATTCAGAATAAACTGCGATTTGATCCCTTCTCTACAATAGATCTGTATGAAAAGGTGTTTCCACTGCAATAGTACTGGAGAAGTCTAGTAGCTTTGGCATACGGTAAAGAAACTGATCTCATAAATCGTTCTCATAAAAAACGTAAACCATGTGTCTAATGAAATTACAATTATAATAAAACTAAGTACACAGTGCATGTCTGTTAATAACTATAACAGCAAATACTGGGCATTTAGTCAATTGGCCCTTTTAGCCTTAGTTACAAAGCAAAAAGGCTCTAAATATGAATCACAATATTTAAACTCTAAAAGAGCGATTTTAAATGGCAAACTCATTGGCTCGCATGCTGCTGGTATTTTACTATATCGCCACTAAATACACGTTCCTACCTCTGTGTGTCTGACACTTCACATATGACGAGCTGGACACACTGGCACTTTCAATCCTGCAGCGTGAGCAGAGGCCACCATGCACATCTGAGTAGCTTTTCAGCACAGAGACTGGAGTTTACACAAGATGTCCAACAATAGCGTCCGTATACACACTAATGCAGCACAGATTGCTGGATTGATTTGCACACACACACATTCAGGTGTTGTTGAAAAAGGGTGTTGGTATTGCTTAAGACCGAGGGTTTGGTTGTGTGACTGACAGGCCATTAGTTATCGGGGTTTGGTCAGTTTAAATGCACCTGGTACTAAATATAACGCACAGACACTACAGGTTTCATGACACAAATTTAAACTGAAAATGAGACACACAACAGACATTTTTATCCAGTATAATGAATCAAGGTCTTGGATGTGTTTACAAAGTCTAAGGAATATTGTTGAACAAAATCGAATCAATCCACCTTCAAACTACAAAAAAATTCATTGATTCAAAAGATCTTTTAAATTTGTTATTTCTAAAGAAAGATTGACCATCAGTCGTTGCAGCTGGTCTTTGTCATCTGTCATACGTATAAACACTAGACCAAATCAAAAGTCAGGGCCTAACCATGGTAACATAAAGGAATATTCTCCCAAAGACAGTACAGCGACTGAATAACGGCAGCAACACAAATGCTGTAGCTTCGCTGCTCACATCCGTCGTCTGAACAGTTTACGCTGTACGTCCTTCATCTCTCGTCAGGTGAGACTGATTTCTGAGCCCATGAAGAAACGGTTTGTCGACGTCGTCTTTCTGAACTGTGACCTGCAGGTGACGAACAGATTGAACCTCTCTGTGCTGCGTCAAGTCAAATAAGACACAGCGACTCTGTCTTCAGTGTGAAAGACTCAGACAAGTGTCACGGACAACATTTAAATTAACTTCAAATGATGCCGCAAGTTTTCTGTGGGTGGAAAAGGCAGACGAGGTGAAAAAATATCTCCACTTTCTCAGTCCGTTCAATTTAATATCTGGCCTGGTGCCCGGCTGGAATTGATAAAAAGTTGCCTTTCATGTTAGCGGTTGACGTTAGCATGATGAACAAGATACAGACACAATGAAAACACGGTGCGGCAGCCGAACGCGGCCGCTGAATGGTGTAGCTGACAAAGAAGCCAACACACAAATGTTTGCAGCCAGATAGCAGAAAAATAAATGACTTAAGATGATAATGAACGTGACGCAGGCATAGTTTATTTGTTTAAACACACACATACACACTATCTGTGGCTCTCACACGCATGAACACACACTGAGAAGAAAACGGAGATAAATACATGCTCACCACACTCAATTAATAGCATTGCTTGAAATCCGTCGTGCAATTACCAAATGCTAAACGACTGCCCTTTAAAGATACGGTAATGGTGACTACTAGCGTCTCTAAAAACAGATAGCAGCGTTGTCTCGATAGATGCCGGGGAACAATACCAAAATCATTTCCTTAATTATCTCCTCTGGAACTAATGTTGCAGATATGTGTGTGAATTAATTATTGGAGCTTGATATAAGAGAGGGAGCAAGCATTATCCACTAAAATCTTTTTTTTCCCCTTTGCATTCATTAAGGCAAAGGCAACTGTCAGTCACTCCACGAGACAAAACCCTGATTTCCAGAAATCAAATTAGTGGAGCAAACAGAAAGAGAGGAGGTACGGAGGAATCAACAAAAGGCAGTCGAGACCTTATTGTGAGTGGCGATGAGCCGCATGTTGCGTTTCCGTCGTCCGTTTTTCACGTTTCTTTCTGCCGTTCGTGGCAGCAGCAGGCGGCTCTTTCCGTGGCCGGGGGTCAGCTGCCTCTTTAGCAGCTTGGCAAAATGAACGTGACCTCGCTCTCACTCACGCAGACACACACTGAGCTCTTGCTCCTCTTTCTGCCTGGCTGTCATCTCAGTAACTGTCTGATCCAACTTCATACCAACGCTGTGTTAACCTTGTGATTCCGACGTAGGTGTAACACACTGAGCTCACTCCCTCCGTTGTCCGTCTTCTTCCTTCTTCTCTTCATGATGAAGATGGGTGATTAGGCTGCTACATGCTTTCCAGCGTGTCAGTAGCTGTACCGTACATTTCTTCTCTCATCTCTTGTACCAAGCTATAAAACATACACCTACAGCATCTGATGGAAAAAACAGCATCTGGACTTTAACCCAACTTCCCAACTCTCCTGCTCTGCATTGAGCAAGAATTCATTCTGTAAGACTTGAAGCCGTTCCAACTGCCCCTTGACTTGTTAATTATATCAGATCAGGGATCACAAACATGTGGTTTTATTTCTACTGCATTAAAGTTAGTTCTTCACATTCTGTCCAGTTGCGCTTGCTCAACCATCATTACGCATGTGGTCGTTAAGTAGCATCAGGGATGGAGAATGGATTAACCCTGGTCTCAGGGACGCTTGAGCACAACCTGTACAGTCAACCAACATCACCTTTATTCACGGATATAAATCTCCTTTCAGCTCTGCATCACCATGTTCTGGTATTGTCTTGCAGACAGTAAAGACCTGCCTAGACGTAGAGGATGTGTGCGCCTATGTGCGGTACACATTGCATATTGCAGCATGCGAGCAACATCTGTCAGTGCAGCTGGAGGGCAAACAGGATTAAGTATCCTCCCATCGATACCCAGAGCGCTGCGATAAGTCCTGCTGCTTCCCAGCACCTCGCACACAATCATCAGTTCCTCATCAGTCACCCTGCTCTGCGCAGTGAGTCCGTTCGGTGATAAGGCCTGACGCTGCAGGGTGGACGGCTCTTTACTCTTTACTGTGCGAGTGAGTGAGACCATGATCCCTCTGATCTTGTTATCAACATACCAAACGAACGCCTTCAAACTTGTGTACACATGTACGGCGTCCTGGCCAACATCTCTAATCAGAGGTGAATTAATTACCTGTGTGGCCGCACTTTTGATCTTTATTTACCGTTTTATTTCCTTTACATTTCAGTGAGTTGCAGAAAAAGGCAAAAAGGTTGAGCAGAGTGAAGAGGAATAGAGGGAAGAGACGGAGAAACAGGTTTATAAAACTGTTTTGCGTTAAATAAAAGCGCCGATGCACATTAACATACGAGCAGGTAGAGACTGACAGTATATGAGCTTTGCTATAAATACACACCCTCCACCTTTCGCACACACACAGTCACCCACTTACCCACTCACTCGCTCCACCTTACAAACACTCGCATGCCCACACCTTCCACCCCACCCCTTCATTAATACCTTCCTCTCTGAGGCGAAGGAGAAAGCCCTCCAATTATAAGCAACTCCTCAGCGGCAGACGGGCTGAGCGCCGCGCTTAATAGGAGCTCATTTGGCTAAGCAGGGCTAAACACAGCGCACCGTGGAGAGGCGTACGCAGGGAGGGGGCGCGGGCGGCAGGCGAAGATGCACCCTCTCCGTGTGTGACATTAAAGGGAACATCCCTGTATTCTGTCCTAATCCAGACTGATTTCAGATGGTATAGGGGGGTGTTTGAGAAGCACTGCTGGATTATTTGTTTATGGTGGAGGGGGGGGATTTATGCTCTTATACCGTCTCGTGGAGCTTAATCGCCTCTCTTCCCCCAAACACAACCCATTTACAGTTCAAAGCGACAGAGCCTATATCTATCGCCAGTTATATTACGATTAGTATTAATATCATCACCGCATTCAAGCCTGAGAAGTCTCGGGGGGGGGGGGGGGGGGATGATCACGACAATACTGGATGCTGCCCAAATATGGCGTCTCGCTCTTTGAAAGCGTGACCTTAGAGAGGAGACGTCGCTCTTTAATCATCACCGAGGCTTCGCCTGGTTCGGGGGGTTAGAGGTGTTACTCAGCACTTTCACAGATGAATTCTTTCCCTCCACGTGTTGGAAATTAAGTCGTTTTCCTGTCACACTTTTTTATTTTGCACTCGGGAGGCCTTGAAGCAGAAAATAATTTGAATAGCAGGTGTCTGACACTGTAACCTCGACAGCAAGATTTACAAAATAAATCCATCAGGCTGTAATGTTTTCTCTGTTTAAAAAGCAAACGGTTCAGTTTTAATTGGCATTTCAAGGTCCATTATTTCATGTTGAAAAGATTTTCTCAGAAACCTTTGGGCAAACTTGAGTCCCCCCCAATTGCTTCAGCTCCTAAATGTCCAAACCATAAACCTAAAACCATTTACCTGTCGACATTTAAGAACCATCAACTACTGTTACTACTGTAACGTGGGAATGTTTAGGATGTTAAGAATAAAGCTATACGAGATAGCCAGCGATGGCTCTAATTTAATTAAAAACCTAACACAACCTTTGTGATATGAAACAGGGACAAATTAAGTTTTACAAAAACAAAGGAAACAACTTAATTCTCAACCTTCTCAATGAGCTGGAAAAAAACGCCAAAAAATTTTGCTAAATCTGGTCGTCAAAATTCTAATATGACCATTTCAAAACCAAAGCACATCAACGTTGGCTATGGGTAAAAAAAAGAAGAAGAAAGAAATAAGCGCCAACGCACATATAGAAAGTCAAATTACACAGAAATTAAAATGGTGAAAACACAAATTCATAAAAAAAGAGACACACTGAGCTGGACGGGGACGATGAAAAACACTGAGGATAATAATTGCCCTCCCTCTGTGGCACTCTGGTTTTTAAAGTGTGTTTTTACGTGTCTCTGTCGTCGCGCTGCACAGCGGGCGTCCCTGGCACGGCGCCAAACTCCATCTCTCCTCACCAGGCCCAATAACCACCCAGCTATCTGCACCTGCTCCAATTATTATCCTATTAGCAAGAAATACCGCACAATTACCGCCAGAAACCCTCACACCCAGGCCCCGCGTGCTGTAAAAAGCCAGGCAGAGAGAAATTAGCAGGGTGCAGCAACAGCAGTGATCAGACAGCAATTAATCAGCACAGACACATCTATCTGTGGAGAACGTATAGATGGAAGCTCAGCACCTTTAGCGCTAAGCGAGAGGGTTCGCTGAGGGGAGAGAGGGAGGATACAGATGTGGCCCAGAGGTGAAGAGCATTCTGGTTATTACTGGTTTCTGTTGCACACTTTCCCCCCCGTGTCAGATTCCTCGACAACCATTAAAACACTTTCAAAGCCATGTTTGTCACAAAGCAGCTTGTGGGAGGTTGCAAAGCAGAACAGCTCCTGGACTGGTATAAGGAAAATTGCTTTAACCACAATGTCAATGTAAAGCAGCAGGGATCTGTGAAATGCCACAAGACCTTCACCTGGGCTAAAGTTAGGGAAGAAATCAGAAACAGTTGCAGACGCAGTTTCTAACTGATGCGCCTCCGATTTCTTAGAAACAAAGAAAAGATAGCGTGAAGCCACTGTAACTGTCTGAATGACGTAAAGAGCAACGAGGAGGCCAACGGAGGGACAGCGAAATCAGGAGATACTGGCCCGGTCAGTTTGTAGCTCATCCTCCATCAAAATAAAACAATGAAGCCTCAGAACAACACAGAGCCAGAATAATAATAATTACTGTTGCATCATTTCAACTTACGTCACTTTTTTTGTCTTGAAAGTTAATCACGTTTCATTTTAACTCAAATGCCATGAAGTGAATCCGTGCACATTGTGGATTCACTCTTTATCTCTGCGCTCGCTGTTGCTAATAAAACACTCAAATAAAAGCGGTGCGTGCTGGATCATTGTGTGGTGTCATATCTAAAGCTGTAGTAGCTGAACAGAGGCAAACATCAGCAGGTTGCTGTCTGATCAAACGTTCCACATAGCTGGAGGTAAAACAACATAAAACACGTCGTTCACACTTGAAAGTTAATGCAAATTGCTGCCTAAATTGTGCTTTTCTTCTTTTATTTCTTGCTGTTTTGATGTGTCTTTCGCTTGTATTTATGTTTTATGTTCTGTCATGTCTTTCCATCATCGTGCTTCACTGTTGACATGCTGGCAGACAAAGATTACAGGCATGGTGCCAGAATAAACACTTCACCTGCCAACAACATCCCAGCTGCCTCGTCCTCATAGGCTAAAGATGTCCGGCTGACACAAAAGCAAAACTCTAAAAAAAGAAGAAAAAAAAAAGCTCCCAGCACGCCTAAATATACCTGCTGCACACACACGCACACACTCACAAATGAAACCCACTGGCATTCATATTCAAATGAAAATTCTTATCTTTCAAATTGTGGCTCTTCCCTTCACTTGCTTTTAATGCATGTCGCAAAGATTGAAAAGTAGGTGAGCAGAGAGAGGAAGAGAGAGGAATGGAAAGAGGCGAGAGAGAGGGAGAAAGAGGCCCGTTGAAAGGAGAACCGAGAGTCCGAGGCGCCGTCACTCCCCTCTCCTCCGCAATTTATCAGCCCAAATTTTTGACAAACAGACGGACAGACTGGCCGACAGACACGTTTCTATCGCGGGCCCATTAGCCACGCCCATGACGGCTGTCAAAGCAGCAGTTAGAGATGGCGGGATGCGCGGAGAGTCTATCACTCCTCTGTCTTTTTTTAATGAAACAGTGGTGCTCTTTTGGAAACATTTAAAGCTGATAGAAGC
The DNA here is from genome assembly GCA_030770545.1 of Macropodus opercularis. Classification (NCBI taxonomy): domain Eukaryota; kingdom Metazoa; phylum Chordata; class Actinopteri; order Anabantiformes; family Osphronemidae; genus Macropodus; species Macropodus opercularis. The sequence goes on from CM061092.1 coordinate 10,043,911, forward strand.
ACTCAAGTTCTGGCCAAGAGGTCTCCCTCGCTCTCCCTCGCTCTCCCTCGCACACACACGCACACACACGCACACACACACACACATCGTTTTTGAAGGAATGCCTTGTGGCAAACACGTAATATGTCCTTTGGTTGCTGAGACACACTGGGTCCTTTGACATCTCGCTTTTCCTCTCTTCGTCTGCGTGTGTGTTGCCTCGGGCTGGAGCCGACTGCTCTCCAGACTAATTCGCACGAGCCAAAGGTCATCCTGAACTCCGAGGTCCCTCTGTAGCTCTCATTTTGCAGCCATCGTCCTTGTGCGTCCAATAACCCTCTGTCTCTGTTGTTTTTCCTTTTGGCTTCTGTCTGTTCTTTTTTCTTATATTTGTCACTTTCTCACCTTGCTGGAACTGCAGATACAGCAACACATGCCTTTTAAACGACTTCTCATCTCTGGGAGACACAAGATTTTAAATCACAGTGATGCTTCAAGCTAAATATGTGTGTGAATTTATTGTGGTAGCTAGAAAATAAAATTATTTGTCCACATTTATCTGGTGCCCAGACCACAGTAGTTCATTATTACTGTATATTTGTTCATGACAGTGTAGCCAACACATATTCGTTCCAGCAGATTTGTGATATTTGATATGTATCGAATATTTCACCAGTGACTTGCTGGACTAAACTGTAAAGTCCTTGGAAGACAACTGAGGAAGTCTGAACTGAAACGTACATTCATTCTCATTTCAGATCACGTCCCTCGTGTTACAGCAGATTCCTGTTGTGTGTAATAATTTAAATATTAACGTACCTAACGAGGTAGAAGCCAAAGCTGTCATTTAATAGTTCATAAATGTCCTGTTTAAACATCTGGAGCAGCTGTTCTTGCAGCTGGTGCTAGTTGAGTTGCTCTGTCTGATCAGCTCCTGGGTGCCTCCCATTGGAGAAACTGTACATTGGTTCAGCGGGTTGGAGAACACACTGCAGGACTTTATACCGTATCTGGTCAGGCAGCCTTGTAGGTAGGGGTTGAAATGGAGATCGACTGGTAAAAGACAGTGGATGCATTTTGAGGTGTGTCCCAACATGTAATCAGCAGCTTCACTGGGTTCTCCTGTGATTGGCTGTTTGTTATACTGCATCTTCATCTTGGCACCATTCCTTTACACTGATCTTTTTACTCCTACAGTGGTTTGAATAATATACTTAAATAGTGCTTAGCCTATAGTTTGTATCATCTTGTTGAGGAGGACAACCTGCAGGTATTTCTCCTCACACAGCCGCTAAACATACGCTGTCGGCTGTAGTCTTCAACGTCACCCCTTAGTGCATCTGTATTCTTTGGGACATCGAGATGTCAGGATAGTGGCTCAGATCACACAAAGGGCCTGTTCTTCTCAGGATGAAAGGTGCCGTATAGGCCAAGAGAGAACTTAAAAGCTGATGGATTTGGTTGGAGTGAAGATGTGTAGGCTGAGTTGCATGTTGGTGTGTGGCCCAGCTCCACTCTTCATCTGGGCCTTTTCTCAAATTAAGAGCATTTCTCCCAATAGGTTGTGCCAACTGTACCCATCTGTGGGAACTGAAACTTGACTCCAGCTTCGATCAATCCAACCTGCAACCACAGCGAGAATAAAAATATTAAGTGTCACTCTGTAGGCAGAGAGTGAACGAGGCCTGTGGAAGCGGCAGATAACCAATCAATGCGCATCGCAAATAAATATAAAGGAAGCTTCTCTGAATGAGAAAATCAAACATGACCTCAATCACACCAGGGCTGAGAACTCAGTCCAGCAGTACACGGTCACAGACCTGAAGAACACTTCAAGTGTCGGAGTCAAATAGAGACCGAGTCAAAGAATGTGCTGCAGAAAAAGAAAATAATCAGAGTAAACAGACGTTCTCCCAATCCATACCTGACCCTCAGTGAGAAATTAGTAAAGCAGAGGGTTTCTCTCCCACAAGGCCGCATGAAGTGTTGAAAGGTGTTGGAAACAGTCAAGGTCACTGACCTGCAGAACATTTCAAGTGAGGACAGAAATCAATTATTGATTTGGAAAGAAGCCAGACTTTCATACAGCATGTCAGTAAATCAACACCCATTTCCAACCAAGCATACTAGCTCTTCACGACAAGGAGATTTATTCAAATACTGTACGCATTTTATTCCTTTTCATAGGACTATGATTCGTCAGGCCCGCATTATTTAAAGGTCGATCGCAGCAGCAAGATGCAACGCGCTAAATGACGAACATCAACTCATCTTTGCGTCCATTCTTCACCCATCTCCTCCTTGTTTCTCCTCATATTGTTTTGCAAAGCTCACTTGCTCTTGTTCCCTTCTTCTGGGCTGCACAATTCCTTCCTTTCCTTGCCTTCCAGTCATGCAACAAGACAAACACATCAAATGAAATCTTGTCATTGTTTCAGATGCAAATTTGCACTGGAATCAGAATTAAGTAAACGTCTGCCTTCATAAGTGACTCATTCGCACACAATAGAAGAAATGTGTCATTTTATTCACACACAATGGTTCTCTGGCAGTATTTGTCCCCTTCCAGCTCCCCACCCATTCCCCTCTTGGAATAAAAAGAAAACATTAAAGTACATCCCAAAATTTTCAAGAACTCTTATTATTACTAATCGGCATGCGGAGGCGACCCCTTACATGTGCATCATGGGAAATGAGGGAGGTGTCAGAAGAAGCAGTGCTGTCTTGTTCTGAATCTGAGTGAGTGGATAAATGCTACATGTCAGCGTCATGTTTAAAGACGCGCCGCATGATATCTTTGTCATCAGGGCCGACAGAAATCACGACTGGAGACGAGCGGCGCTCCCGCTTGTCACAACAAACCCCTACAAGAGGGGCGCGCGGCCGATGGAAAGCTGTAATTTAGAATCAAATGAATTATCTATGACTTCAGGAAGTTTGTCAGGGAGACGAAGACGTGACGGCTCGCTACAGAAAATGTTAATGTTGTGTAGTAAATTACTGCAGCTCCAAAAAAATTATTTCAGCTGCTGAGGAAATGTAACAAGATGGAAAGAAGGGTCTAATTGAATTTGTAAAGTACGTGTGGAGATAATAAGCTGGGAAGCAGATGATGTGTTAGCTGTAGCATTTATGGAAATGACAATGCAGAAGCGCACAAATAAAGGCCCTGTCAGTTTGTGAAGAGCCGGGATTACGAAGTACAGTAGAGTGGTTCTCACCAGCACCAACAAGAGTGAATGGTAAAGATCCAGAGTATGTTGGACCCAGAGCTGGTTCTGAATCGGCTCGGAAAAAAGACTATGAGGGTTTCATTTTCTCCTTTTACTACTTATTATTGAAACGGATGGCGAGAGCATTAGGCCCCAGTTTTCCAGATTACGGCTAAAAATCTCAAATTTAGACACTGAAAATGTAATTTTACAAACAAGCATTCACTCAGTGGCCACTATATGAGGTATACTTTGCATAATGCCATCCAGCCACTCAACCATATACATATATTCTAACCTCTCAGCTTTTAATACTTCTAGTCCATATTTGTCCATTTTACCTCGAAAGCTATATTTGTTTGTTCAATCACAATTTCATTTTGTGTGTTTACCATATTACACATAAAAACACAGAAGAAAGATTAAATCTGAGGGTGATATTCATTGTCATATTCATGTTTAAATAATTATTTTAAGGTATGATCATGCACTTCTACATATAGAAACACTCCTGTACAAAGTCCCACTGTGACCTTAGTAATACACATAAACATATAGTAGGTTTATCACCTTAATAACTTCTTCAATTTACTAGAACCTGGTAAAAGTAGAATTAATTGAAACTGTTCCTAATAAAGTGTCCAGCAACTGTACATAGTACCTCAACATTCTCTTTCACATTATCCCCCAATTAAGCAGCTAAAGCAGATTGGAGGTTTGTCTACTGCTTGTCTTATCATCTAATCGTAGCAAGACATCAGGTTTTTCTTCTTAATTGGCCTTGTCAAAAAGTAAAAAACGCATGTGAATAGATTTTAAGTCAGCAACTCAAAACAGACCCTGGGACAGATTCTTCTGATCTTTCATCTTTATCTGTAATTTAGACAGTTTCCGTGCGTCTGACACACGTAGAGTAATCCCAGCATTCTCTCATTGTTCCCATGCGCCGTTTCTGTTTGGCAGGGCTGAAAGGAAGCAAAAGGAGCTCGGCGTTCAGCATTTCCTTGTTACAACAAAAACACAAAGCGCACTGCTCGCCTTCAGTGTTTCTTGCTTTTGCTTTCACTTCGACTTTTTATCAGCATCAAATTAACTGGGTTGTGAAAGGCCTGAGAGAAATTGCCATTCTGTGTTTTACTGCTGTTTTGCTGACACTGGAGTGGCTCTGATAAAAGCTCTAATTGTTTCAGTGTTTACATGTCACTTGTGGCCTTCATGATATTGGCCTGTTGTGTGGCAGACATGGTCAGACTGGAGGCTCTCAGTTTTACATTAAATCAGACGATTAACAATGGTTTAATCCATCAATGCTCTGTGACATTAATCTGTAGGAAGTGAATTTTGTTATTCCTGAAACTCAACCTTTCCAACTTCCACTTCTGACTTATTGAATTATCATAAATATCTTTCATTTCAGGTAAATGAAGGCTGGAAGCAACAGTGTTTTCTTCACAGTTCGATAGTTTAAAGATCGTGTGCGAACGCTGCACAGATTTGCTCGTTCACACATGGAACCTTGAGGAGTGTTCGCGCTACAGGGAATGTTTGATTTCATGTCCACACATTAACAAACAAAAAAGTGAAACATACTGTAACATGCCTGTTTGTGTTTCCTCACGCCCTAGTCACAAGGTGTAATACCGTCATCACACACCCACTCACTCGATGCGACAAATACACATTGAGTCACCCCAGCATCACACATGCTCAGGATCAATCCACGCATCATTTCCAGAGCTTAGATAATGTTGGACAACTTAAACACCCTCATCTCAAACACAATGCAAAAGATACTATATCCTGTGTGTAAACAGAGAGAGGGAGACGTCAGCTAGTGTAAAATGTCAACGTTATTTAGTCTCATTAACGCTGAATTATTCATTCTTAAAAGGCACAACAAGCTGTATAATTTAACAGCTGTAATGCAGAAATGTATCACATTTAGCCAGTTTAGCCAAGAAAAAACATACAGATTGGAATACGTTTGATTTGCTGTTTGGCCTAGTGAAACTAAATCCAATTGGACTCATTCAGACTTAGAATGACAGTGTTAACGTATAACTTGTTTATTTGTTTATTTCTATCAGTAGAATTTAAAATAGTAGAGGAGCAGCTATTCATGTACTTTTAAAGTGTTTTTAAGGACAGAAAATGACCAGACACACGTGTTTGTACACACAGTCTTCAGACTATAGTGTCGTAGAATAAAGGCCCCCTGTTGCACCTCCTAAAGGAGACATCTCAGGTGGAAAATGGAATAAAAATGAAAACTTGTCTCCAATTCAAGCAGAAACTCAAGCTTGAGTGAGGATTGAGAGGCCGAGATGGAGAGATGGAACGAGAAAGAGAGATAAAAGGACAAAGAGGGGAAGAAAGAGAAGGAGGGCGAGAGAGATTTGGAGAAGGTTTTAATTGTTTTCCCATGATGCTTTGAGGAGGGCTTGGGACTTAAAGCGTCAGAGCAGAAAGCTGTTGGAGGGCCCATCGTCCTGGCAACCAAGCCTGAGCCTTTAGGACACATAAACACACACGCAAACGAACACACACTTGTTCATTTGGAGTCTGACATCAGCAGGGAGGAATGCAGAGGGGAGGAGGAGGTGGGCAGATGATTGGGATCAGGAGGCATTATGTTGAGGAGGTGAAGAAGGAAGGAGGAGGGAGGAGGAAGAGGGAACAAACGAACCCAGGATCATCCGATATTCACCTGCTTCACCGACACCTTAACAAACCCATCTGCGAAACCTCGAGTTAACAAACTCTAAACGCCAGGGGTGCGGAATCAACCCTCTGGTGCAGAGAGAATCAAAGCAGTGGGATGAGAACTGAGCTGTCATCTGGTCTAGAGTACAGTTGTGTAGCGTGGGCAGATGATGACTAATTATTAAATAAAAAATAAGCCGGATTGACAGAGGTAGGACGCAATTTGTGGAGAACTCGACTTCAGTCTGTAAGAGGTGATGATACAACAAAGATACAAACTTACTTTTTGATTGGTAATAACTATTATTACCGATACGGGAAGTGGTAATTTTCTGTTTCACATTATTGGGAAAATAAGTATGATCACTGCAGTGTGTTATTCTGAGCCCACACTAAATATACACTGGAGTTAGTACAGTAAATTAACAATGATACTACGTGTACTGTCAGTCAGATGCTCTGTCGTGACCTCAGTCCCATCTGAAACGTCTGGGGAGTGGAACCTTGGGACCCAGCGTCGCAGACGTTCTCGTGGAGTTGGTTCCTGCAGCTGTTCCGGACAAATGCCCACAGTCGTAGCATCATGACTGTTGCTGACGGCCACGTTCTGTACCATCACGCTAACCTGAACCATGCGTTTAAGCTGTGCTAAACCAGTCAAAAGCAGCATTTTGCTTCTTTTTTTGAAAGAACTACCCTGTTACAAGCTTCTTCAGGACGTTACTGCTAGAATTTAGTTTTATGTGTGTAAAGATGTCGAAATGTAACTTTAGACTTTGTTCCTTGTTCTCAGCCTGTAACTGCTGCATTCAGTAAAGCTGTAACCACTGAGAATTTCTTGTTTTCACACCGTGATGCTAAGAGGAGATGGAACTAAACCAGGCTGTGCACACATGTTGTTCCCTGTCCCCACTGTGTCTCTAAGCACCGGACTCACTTCCTGTGAGAGGAGAAGCTTGTGTTTGTCAAGGATGGAGGGATGGAGGAAGGACAGGAGGGAAAGTTCTTGGCTTCTTTGTCTCCAGGCCTTGATGTGTGACCAGCGGCTCTCCTTCCCTCCTCTCCTCCTTTTCATCCCTCCTTCGTTGATAGAACACGCAGCCTCCCTCCGTCCCTGCTTTCCCTCCTTCTTCCATCCTTCCTTACATAACCTTGCTTCTCCCCATCTCCTCTTCTTCTTCACCTCCTCCGTCTCTTCCACCTCTCCTCCTCTCTGCCCACCCATACTGTCTCCACAGGGAGCTGCTTCACACTGAGAGTGAATCAAAAGGCAAAGGAGAGAAATATCCTTTCAACATGCGTGCACGCACACACACACACACATACCCGCCCCCCCCACACACACTAACCAGAGAACTGTGTGGGAATGAACCAAGGGGCCTCGCTCAAATCCCTGTCTCTAGGCAACCGGCAAGGAAATGCTGAGGGAACAGCATTAAAGTTGGAGAAAAACTAAGAAAACACTCACCGCAAACATACACTCTGTCTGTCTGTATTTGTAAAACCAATCAGAAATGTTGAGCAATAAAAAAGGGAAGGTGAGCGAGTGATGCGTGTTGTGATAGTGTGTGGAGAGAAATGATTAAGTGTCACGCTGAGTGTTGACCTTCAGAGGTTTGTCTCAAAACCAACAGTGTTGCAGAGGTGAGCAAGAGCACAAGAATGTGTGTGTGTGTGTGTGTGTAGTGGTAAAACTCAATCACAGCAACACTTGTGCTTATTTTGGATGTGTGTGTTGATGTGGTTCGTGCACATAGTGTGTGTGTCTGCCACCTCTGCAGCTGGCCCTCCATCAGCAGATTAATAAGCTTTGTTGCCACGCCGACCGGAACCTAGTGACAACCATCCAGACCCGAGGCATTATGGGTAACGAACTGACTGGCTGCAAGCTGGCCCTAGTTTTACAGCTCTGTTTTGTCCCACACCGCTCTTCTGTGTGTGTGTGTGTGTGTGTGTGTGTGTGTGTGTGTGTGTGTGTCTGTGTGTGTGTGTGTGTGTGTGTGTGTGTGTTAATTGCCCTCTCTAGCCACCGTTCTCAATGACATCACTGTGGTCACAGATGTTTTTCTTTTTGCTCTTAAGACCCCTGGACAGACTCACACAAACAAACACACACTCATTTTGTCACTTTGTTGTTGTTGCTGCATTGTAGATGGAGAAACTGAACAAGCGACAGAGAAAGTTTTATGAGTACAACTTGCGCTCTCACCTTTGTTTTACCCAAAGACCCAGCAGAGATTTGTTATTGCACTTCTGAAAAGCAGAGGTACACACTTGAGTTTTTTCAACAAATGTACAAAAGAAAATACAATGATAATAACGAGTCATGCTCTGCTGATGTGGACGTCTACATTTCTGCACTTTATTAAATTCACCTGGCTTTAAATGCCAATGTCTTTTAAAACCCTGTTTTTAATAGATATTCAAAGCCACATCCTCACACGCAGCCTGACTGCCAGTGTGGTTATAAAGAATCACTTCTGTCAGGCTTTAGTCACACGTTCTCATTGCACAGGAAAGTGTTAACTTCTGGCTCTGACCTCTGACCTCCACACGCCGCTGTCCGTAACGTTGCTGTTCTCGTTTTTTCAGGTTATTGTCCCCTTTGCCTATTGTGGCTCATTGTTGCTGCTGTGAGCAGTTTCTTCTCCTGAATGACTGTTGGTTTAGGTTTTTTTTTTAGTTTAGGTTTTTCTTTGTTTTGTTTTTTGCCAGGTTTCAGTAAAAGTCGAGTTAAGTCGAGTCAGAGCTGAGGCAGCACCTAAAGGGGTCAAGGCTAAGTCAAGACTACGAAAGACCAGACCTAGTTCGAGTTTAAATTAGGCGACAAAAACAAAGAGGCAAAACTTGATCTTCTCTTTCAGCTTTAAATTCCTCTTGCTCGTTGAGAGTGGAGATTTTTTCACACTGGTGTGACGTCTGGTCGCGAATTTCTTTATATAAAGATGGAGCAGGTTTGAAGAGCAGAGGAGACGTGAAGTGAAAAGAGTTTTACAGGACAGACAACAGACGGGTGTCCCTGGATGGAGCTGGGGACTGGGGAAATGGTTGTCTTTGTCCTCAACAGACTCACTGAGCCTTCACTCAGTAACTGTCCTTAACCCCTTCCTGTCTCTCCCTGTGTGTCGGTAACAACACACTATAAATCTAGATTTCGGTTGCTTTTCCAACATTTCCCCTTTTCTATATACTTCTTCCCATGTTTTGTTTTCTCTGTCACACTTTTGTGTCTTTGTCACAAACTCTTACTACACTCTCTGTAGGCGGTCCTCCTCCATCCTGAGGCCATGAAGTTGCAGTGCCCCCTGGTGGCAGACTGCAGTCACAACTACGCTTTAAGATAATGCACACTTGCAGAGGAACAGTACAGTTTCTTAGCTAAAAGTAAAGTTTGTAGACATGAAAATCCCAGTGAAGTGCAGAAATATTCTTTATCTGAGCATGAATATGCGTAGATATATGCTTTTTGAGATATGAAGGGCTGTTTTTCAACCAGTAGGGAAAACCAGCTAAGATGGACAGTCTTCCTGTCCCTGTTTGGAAAGTTCAGTTCAGTGTTTATGTTCATTACTGAGGTCACGGTGGGTGGTTGAGTGGAATTACACTGTATTATAATTAGACGTGGTTCTAATGTTTTGTCTGCAGAGACTGTGTTAATAGGCCATCAACCAACTGCATTAGACTGTACAGGTGTCCCTAATAAAGGGGCAAGAGTACATGCATCTGCATCTATACATTTCTACACATGCATTTGTACAAAGTACACACTTAGATATATTTAAATCTGCAACACTACCACCAGTACCTAATGTCGTCCATCATCACCCTAAGTGCCCTCGGTGATCGGTCTTAGCTGTTCTAATGTCAAATATTAAGGAGACATGACTAATAACATAGAGAATGAAACATAAAATATGGAGTAACAGCATAAGGCCACGGAACCGCTCTGAATTGAGCAATATAGGGAATTTTATGCTGAGCTCATAAAAGTCACTCTTTCAGATGACTCCAAACCGCTTTCATCTCCGGCCTGCTTATGAAACCACATTAAAGCAACCGCACCAACAAAAACTACCAACCCCTGTCTTGTCACGAGGAGTATTTCTGTCAGATCATTTCCCTCACTTTTAATTTCTGATGCTACTCCCAGCAGCTCTGAAGTTGAATCAGACTGTCCTCGGGCGTAACAGAGACATGTGAAACCACTTGCAGAGCGGTTTTTGGCTCAGGTGTGATTTCCACAAACAGGCAAGATGAGTGACATTGGCTCCAAGACAAGAGAACGTTTCTCAGTCAGCACATTTGTTATGCAGTTTGGCTGCAGAATAGAATAGAATAGAATAGAATAGAATACAATAGAATAGAATAGAATAGAAAGTTGAAAATCACTTGACATTTGGTCTGTGTTAAATTGTCCATGACTGAACGCCACAGACTGTGGGCCTCAGTGAAAGCTACTTTGTCTGACGGAGCTCTGTCCGTCTTAATGAAGCTAAAAGAGTCTTAAACAGCTTAACACAGTCTTCAGGTTTCTACCTGTGTAAGGCAATACAGCGAGTGTAGCGATGCACAGAGCAACACTGTGTGCGCACGAGTGTGCGTTTGTACTGTACTGTATATGTGTGTGAGGGAGGTGGACAGCGCAGAGGGAATCAGAGGCACCACTAGAGTCTATAGTAAATGAGAATTACAAGCAAACGACAGGAGACTGGTCCCAGTAAATGCCCGGAGGGATTATCGCTGCTTATCGTCACCTTCAGCCTGAGGAGAACGTGTTTGCGTCAACAGTCATCAGCACAAAGAAGTCACAGATGAGCAGTTACTGCATGTCTGCACTGACGGCAATTATAAAGTCATAAAATACAACCTGCACTAAATCTTTAAATTGCTTTTTTTCCCCTTTCAATTTAATTTTAACAGCTAAGAAGTATGAACGCAGTGATACTGTTCTGTGACCTTGTGCTCAAGCTCAATCCAGCTCAGGCTTCCATAGGAAACCCAGCACAGGCAAGACCAATAACGAAGAGGAACATTTCATCAACCATCAGCTGGCATTTAGAGCAGGCGTCGCAGTGCACCGGTGCCAAGTTTTGATTCATTACAGGTGTTTTTCTGGAATTATTTACTTTTCCTAATTAAGTCAGAAAACTGATTTGCTGCGTGAAGTGAAGCATGTTGCAGACAGATCACGGTCAGATCACATTTTGTTCTGAAACATAAAAAAGTGGAAATAAACAAACAAACCAAAAAAAGATGAAAAGATTTTAAAAGCAGATTTTCAAGGACAGCGTGAGAACGCATTAGAATGGAAACGTCCAAGGTTTGCTTACGTCTGACAATATCTGAGTGATCTGAAGGACTGACAAACATTTAGTCTCCAAACTTCTTTTGACGAGAATCTTAAAACTTGCCCATTGATCCTTCAGTGTGGCAGCTCCTTGCCTGAGCCGTCCCTGTGAGACAAAGCTCAAGTCCCAGTAGAAAATTAGCGCATTTAGCTGTCATCGCTCAGCTCGCTTTACAATCCCTCGCAGCATTCACACAGAGGGCCCTGGCCTCTTTTCTCTCCCTCCATCCATCCACCCCTCCACCCCCAACCCCGCTTGCTTGCTTGCTTTCTTTCTTTCGGTAGGAAAGGTGATCCCCTGTATAGCTCAGAGATCAAGACAGGAAGGTGTAAACTGCAGATAAATGTGATCAAGTGTCTTCGCTATCACAAGCCCTCACATCGGAGTGGCTGGCGGGCTGAAGGGCTGGAGGGCTGTGCCTCCCCCCGCCTCTCTCCACACCAGCATGGATTAGCTGGCCTCTCTTTGTGCCTCTCAGTGGAAGCAGACAGGTAGAGCAGATGAGGAGATGCTCATTCATTTTGGACTTGCAGACCTTTCAGACCTGCTCCCACAAGCAAAACAACCCTGGTGACTATCATTAACCTCGCGTAGACCTGTGTGTCTCACAGGTCGCTACATGGCCTGTTCCGCAATGCAGGCACAACTTAGTGAGATGAATACAGATGGTTTTTACAGACACATTATATTCTGTGGAAAATAAATGGTACATGGGAAGTAAAATATGACTTGATGCTGCAAGGCCATGAGTGATGAGTAGTGCTGGATCATCCTATGTTTAGACCTGCATAAATTCTTTTTCTGGCATTACAGACTATAAACCAAGCTCTGCTCTTTCGTTCAATCCTCCAAACCCTTAAATAATAATAATAATAATAATAATAATAATAATAATAATAATAATAATAATAATAATAATAATAATAATAATAATAATAATAATAATAATAATAATAATAATAATAATAATAATAATAATAAAGTGAAGTGAACTCTTGGAGATAAACAAACTGCTTGGTCTGGCGCTCTAACTGGATTTTTGCAGATACTGTCTGCAGATATCAGAGCAAAGATGAAGCCAATTTAGCAAAAGTGCAACACTGGCACTGAAATCAATTGATTCTTATGTTTATCAGTAAAGAAAATGAGAGGCCAGGTGAGGAAATCTGTCGTCATTTGACATCAGTGTTACCCACACTGCTGGACAGCTTTGAAAGGCCAGAAGGCTCCTAATGTAGGAATTGTGTTTTCTCCCAAATTGACTTCTATTAGCAGAATGAATCCGAGTAGAAACCGCTCTACTGACACCGCGCGCCTCATATTGACAGCACTTCCCATTTTTCCCTCCATCTCTCTCAGTTCACGCGTCTGATAAACCATTTATCCGTCCAAGGACGTTTTCCCATCCAAGCATCCATCCAGTGAAATTACACACTCAACACATAATGGACTCAGTTCCTATCATCTTAGCACAGAGACACCCAGAACCCACATCTGCTCCCGAATACCACAGACAATAAACAATTCACTCCTCATGTTCAAATCTCATTTTTCAGACAAAGTCTCGACAATAAAAAGAAATAAATTACACCCCACTGAAGGGGCGTCTTAGCCGTTCTGAAGACGTGGGGAAAAGTTTTTCTTGTGGCGAGCAGATTCCACTGAGCTAGCCATTATCTCAAGGAAGAAGTTTAATTAAAGTGGCCCAGTCTGAATCAATGGGGGAATTTGCAGCCACACGACGGACAGACAGGCAGACTGACGGGAAGAGCGGAGTGACGGCCATGACACCACTTCAGAAGACAAGATTAGCCCGGAGACAAAACTCTCGGCTCTGATCAGCCCCTGCAGTGCAGCGCTCCTCCTAGATTACTCCTCTCCCACCCCTCCTCTCTTCTTCCCATCTCCTCCTTTCTCTCCATCCATCCACGCCTCCCCCATCTTCCCTCCCTCGTCTTCAAAGCTCGTCCCCTCCTTCCACCCCTGTAATTCCTCACATCATTACCAAGTTTCCAAAACTTAATTTTAGCAATTACACATGCAATTAATTAATAAATGTGCTGTCATTACAGCCCCTTGTGTGATCTGAGCCACATGAATGGGAGGTTGAAATAAAGTGGTCAAATGAAATGGGAGGGCTTCAGAGAGAGACAGAGGGAGGGGGGGTAGAGGGAATGAGATTGTTATTAAGGGATTGTAGAGTTAATCAGTTGAGGAGCTGCTGCTCTATCGGAGACAGAAGTCGACAGTAAGACCGAACGAGACAAAAAAGAGCAAGAACCGAACAGTGAGACGTGGAGAGACAGGAGCATAAGACACAGGAGGAAAAGCCAGAAACAAAGAGGAAAGAAAAAGGAGGCAGATTATTAATGAGATGAGACACATGTTAAAAAGTCCTTTGACTGTCTATGTGGGGCAAATACAATAAACCAACACTATTTTGTTCAGTAAAGGTTTTGTTCTGCTTCACTGATTCAGAATAAGAAACTCACAAAACGAGATTTTTAGTCTTTGATTATTGATTATTTATTGTTTTTTTTTCTCTTTGCTGTTACAGAATCAGACAGAAGAACTAATTTATCACCTCAGCATGTTGACGAGAATCATATCGGATAAGGGTTGAATTTGAGTCTGTGTGTGGCTTGTGGCTGTTGGATAATGGATAAGATGTTTAGCAGAAGCAGCAAGGACACATTTAACCTGAACAGAGTTATTTCAAATGATGATGATCTGGAGAAACATTCGCTTCTGTGCTTTGAATCTTCTGTTAATATAACAGATTTAATGCAAAGCACTAATGTGTAAAATGTACCAAAACCGCTTCTATTAGACACTAATACGAATTAGACACTTTCTAAATATTTAGTGTGGTTACAACAAGATGACCACGAGCGTTTTGAAAGTTCTGAGACAAGAAATGAAAAGCCAGGTCTAAAAGCCTTGGAAATTATTTTACTTAAATTTGCTTTTCACACTGATGATGTGAGAGATCAGAGAGTCTGACCTTTACCACACTGAACTCCCAACATACATAATAGGCTGGAGACAAAACCATTTAGATTACAATCAATCTGAACAATGAACTACACAAATGATAAAAGCAGGCAAAGAGGTGCAGTTTAAAGTGTCCAGAGGCTTATTGAATGAGAAAAGAGAAAGAAAAAAGTCGATTAGAAACAGAAGAGAAACCACACGGTTTTCTGTTTTCTCTTGACTTCTCTAATCTGCTCTGAGTGCAGGCTGTTTGGTGGGGATGAATTAAAGATGAAGGTTAAAACAACCCAGCGTCACAGGTTAAGGCGAGGAGAGGAGAGTTAGATGCAGTTCTAAAAGTTTACCCGTCTCTCATTAAACTAAGGAGGCTCTGGATTCCCACGAGTCCACTGTCAGTGTGTTTACCAGTCCGTGATATTCACTTTAACTCACTGTACTACAGTGCGTTTCTTTGTTTTTCTCTGACAAAGTGTTTACCTCTGTCAAAACTGCCAGTACGTATGGGTATGGTCCGCACTCTGGCAGCTCCATCCCAACACGCCCGCCTGTCAAAACAACAACTCTCCCTCTTTTTTAAAGAGAAAAAGGGTAATTCCATGAATTAAAATGCTTAAATGACAGTCAATCAGGCTTGTAATTCCGTCTGGTATAATTAGAGGCTGGGAAAACTAATTACATCGGAGAAACCTAACTCTCCTCTCGCTCCTGCTCCTCTCGCTTCTACAGCAACCCTCATCACCGAGATCAGGTGACAGCTATCAAACTCGTTAGGCCGCCACGCACCGCCACACACATGCACTGTGTGGTTGAGCGAGCAGCTAGGCCAAAAAGAGATGGAGATGAGGAGGAGGAGGAGGATGAAGGGATAAAAACGTAGCAGGGTAATCAAGAAAGAGTGGCAACAACAACAGCATGTGTTCTTAATCAGCAGCAGAGAGAGACTCGGAGGTTGCACAGGTATGAGGCAAAACAAGTGATAAAGAGAAAAAGAGTAGGACTATGAATAATGAAGAGAGTTACATAAAGAGGGAGAAGGGGAGAGGATATACACTGAAATGTAAACTACTTTAAATGCATCAGGTTGCTCTCAGCCTGATTACTGCTGGGAGAAGCTGTTTGCAATAAAAAAAATTGTTTCTGATTATGCCCACGACGTGCGAACAATTTTACCCATGTGAATGACACAGCCTGCTGATAATTAGTTATGCTTATAATTAACTGCTTAAGCTGCAGAAGAACTTCATTTCACCCAAAGTACTGAAGGACAAAGTCCCACAGTAGCGCACACTTGAGTACAAAGTACTTCAGCAGCAGCTGCGGCAGCCTGACAGACGCTGCAGCAGCACGACTTTCTGTGTCAATTACAATCAGTTAAATGCGAATACATGCAAGTAATAACACTTAGATATTAGATATACGGTGAAAAGTCAAAACCAAACCAGAATCAAAGCAGAGAAATGTGTTAATTTGTGAGAACACTGGACCACACGTCACTGCTGGGTGGGGAAAGTCTTCACTGCTCCTCCTGAAACGCTGACGCACCTTCGGGTTTACAGCTGCAGTAAAGTGACACCAGCTGCAGGTCGGTCAGTTCGCAGAAACCTCTTACGTTAAGCAGCCTGTAACATTTAGACCCTCTTACTCCCCCGCTGCTGTAATCACTAGGTATCACCACGGAGACAAACTCATTACACCGAAACCAATTGTCCAAAACCAGCTTTCTTAAACTACATGTCGGGACCAGAAGTAGGCCCCGGGCCTGATTGCGGACTGGTTTCCTTGTGAGAAGGGTAACAGAATACTTTGACCGCCGTCCAACCAAGAGGCAGGAGCCGTGTCCTTCAGTTCATCCTGTGTACTGCAAACAAAACCTTACCTCAACCATTACACTACAGAAAAAGTAGGTAATAAAAATATTACTAGATTTTCTCTATTTTCTTTACTCTGCGTTCACCTGTTAGGCTTCACTGTGCGGTTCAAAGAAAAAACTGCCAAGGTGTCCCCCTAAACCACAAACTGTAGTGGAAGTGGGTGGGGGACCCGTTTCCAAGGCGACAGGGCTCTCATTTTTCCCCAGTAGCCCATTCCCAACCTGTTACCAAATGAGCCAGAGCTGCACGGTCGAGGCTTCAAAGAGCAGCAGCCTCGGAGCCGCTAATGTCAGGAAATTCAATACCGCAGCCAGGGCTGGAAGATTGCTGCCGAAGCTACAGAGACAGATTGTTTGGGTCTTGATTGAGTAAAAAACACAATAGGTCGCTATAAGTTTATATTGTATTATATTTTTTTTATCTTGCATCTAACCGATTTATTCCCATTAACTTCACCTTCAGCTGATAGAAGCGCACCTAATTCCTGCTTCACTTTCTGGGGCTTTTCAGAAGTTTGCGTAAAATTCACTTGATGGCTGGACAGAAACATTCAGTAACAAGTCGGCTTCCTCTTTACTCCCTCTACAGCAAACTGTATATCAGGCGGTACCCCCTCCCTTCCTCTCATTTTCCTCTGTGCCTGGAGGTTGTCGAGCTTCAAAGTTTATATCCTTCCATGTTAACTTCACGAGAGATGCTTGAAATGGAGAAGAGAAGAGAAGAGAAGAGAAGAGAAGAAAAGAGAAGAGAAGAGAAGAGAAGAGAAGAGAAGAGAAGAGAAGAGAAGAGAAGAAGACCTTGATCTTTAACATGACTTTTAATTCATGAAGGTGTATTTACAAGAAAACCATGCAGCAAAATAACTAATTATGAAGCACAAAAACAAGACGCCCCATCCCACACCCTTATCAAACATTGAGAACAAGCGCATCGCGTATAAGGAAATTGACCAGGCAAACCCGCCTGCATTGTGATTGGGACTGTATGCAGGTCCAAAAACAAATACCTCACGTTCCAGGGCCTGCTCCATCCCCAACAGCCACAGCTGCAGTAGTGAGAAAAGGGGGATCAGTCTGGGACAACCGATCTAAAGATGTTTAAGACTTTCTTCAGCAGTGCAGAACGCACACCAACCGATGTTGCTCTGTTGAGGACCTTCACAGCCACCATGTAGCCACTCTCCGGAGGAGCACAGCCGCTGTTTCCGCCCACATCTTTGGTCTATGGTACAGTAGGCGTTGGGCAGTCTGCAGACGGAACGCTGTCAGACGACTCCACCCCAGAACCCTCCACCTGTAGGACAGCTGGGGGCGGATCCAAGTCCATCTAGACAATCGGGCACAAACCTTCTCGATCACCGCTGCCCAAAAACACACCTAGACATTTTATCGCCTCTCTACTCCACTGCAGCCCTGCTGGTAACACTGGCTACTCTTTGTTCCTCCATCGTCCGAGGATGAGATCTTCGCTTTTCAGTCAGTTCACCTTAGCAGATGAGGTTCTTTCATAGAGTCTACATAAGAACGTGAATATCATTTTGACGTGTTATATAGACTGTTACATCATCAGCATAAGCTGATGAAACAACCCGTGGCATCATCCCAGGGATGCTGAGTCCTGCAAGGTCTTGTCTAAGGTGATGCAGCAATGGTTCAATGGCTAAAGCATAGAGCAACCCAGACATAGGGCATCCTTGTCTGATGCCTCTCTGAACCGGGACCAGCCGACTAAGTCCACTCCCCACCTTTAAAAGAACCGTATCCTCACAGTATAGTGTTTTTATCCATGATGTAAATTTTTCCCCAAACCCAAAAGCTAAATAACTCAACGCCTTTTGTTGATCTAGTGAAAAAATACCAACATTCAGCTCCTGCATTTTAGACAAGTCTATAATATTGTGCATTAAAAACAAATTGTCCATGATTGTGCGTCCTGGGATACAGTATGTTTGGTTGTCCTGTAATAGTCTCAATACACTGCTTCAGTCTGTTTGAGAGTCATTTCGCTATTATTTTGTAATATGTACAAAGAAGAGACATCAGTCTCCAGTTCCTCAATAGCCCAAGGTCTCCTTTTTTAGGTTTAACTGACAGTGCGGCCCTTGTGCAACTGAGTGGTAAGGTCCCAGAGTCCAGGCAACTTGTAAATACCTGATACACATCATTGCCCAGTACCAGCCAGAAGCCCTTGAAAAACTCAGCAGGAAGCCCATCGACTCCAGCAGAGCGGCCGCAACCCAGCTGTTGAACCGCCGCAGACATCTCAGCAAAAGTGATGGCAACAGTCAACAGAGGCAGACTGAGCCTCCTCCCGCCTGGGCAGTCCCTCAACGATTTCATTCATACAGCCAGGATCGCAGCATTCTGCACCGAACAAGTTGGAATAGAAGTCTACGGCCAACTTTCACATTTCTGAGGGTTCTGTGGTTACGGCCCCATCCGGACATTTCAGGTGCATCATCCTATTTCTCTCGCACTTTCTTCTGACGTTGGAGCATCAATTTCTTGAATGGAGGAGATCCTGTTCCTAATTAAGGCTCCCGATGCTGTCTCGTGCAAGAACTTGCTCAGGGAGTCTGAGAGATGACAGTGTTCTGTTGTTACCCTTACCCTCTAGTACCCTGATGTCCTTTCCTAACTTCTAGACAGTCTTTCTCCACCCCTGCTGTATGCTTCAAGTATTGCAGAAAATTCAAATTTGCAGATGATGGTCTAACATTAAGCGACTGTGGTATGTTTTGTTTAAATAGAACCGATCGAGCCGAGCCGCTCTGACGCTGCCTTCAGTGGCTTTCACCCAGGTGTGTTGCCTATGCTTTGGATTAAGGTTCCTCCAAAAATCTATCAGGTCATTCTCAGCATCTATGTTGCGCAAAAGAGAAGCTGATGGTGTATGTGGCTCCCCTGAATTCCTGTCTATCATGGGAACTGATTATGGAGCAGCTGTCAAGTTGTTTCAATTTATTATTAACCCTCTGAAACTGGTCTATTTTATGAAGTCAGATTGGTACGATGGCTAAAGAACGCCCGGCCATGCACCATGCCACCAATCCATGCCCCAGTCATTCTGCTGTGTCTCCTGTAAGAAGAGCACATCTATGTTCTTAATCGTGCTCAGCTCAATGACAGCTGCCCTCTTCTCCCTGTCCCTCCCGCCATTAATATTTAAAGTGCCCAGTCTCAACCTCTCCATGAAGAGTAAAGATAGGAAGGAGTATAGAAAGCAGGAAACAGTAAGGCATATCCCAGAGACCACAGCCATTCGTCCTAGGTTACTTTTGAGCATTTAAAGTGTCTTTTCCTCTCTTCTTTTCGTAATTTAACTTGTCAAACGAAATCTCTTTTGTTTACTCAACTGGTCATGAGTTTATGAAGCCATCGACATTAGAGAAAAGTCAGTTGCTGCTCTACGTTTTCATATTTCAGGAAATCATTTATATCTTTCAATGAATAACAGTGCGCTTCATCCTGTGGCACATGTCAGAATATTGTGACAATGTGTCACCGTCAATCATCTGATCGTCATCATTGCCCATATTCTTGCTACTCGGTTTGCGTAATTCTGATTCAGTGCCGTGGTTTTCTGAGTGTCATTCGCTTTCTCTGTCTGCTCTCTATGTATCGTCCTCTGTGGCTTGACTCTGTGCCTAAGGGCCATCAGCGTCATCACTGCCCGCGGCCTTTTGCTCTCCCGAGTTGCGTCTGCCTGCTTCTCTGTGTGGGCACAACACCTGTGTATGGCCAACTCGCACTCGAAGTATTTCATGCTACCTCAGCTCTGAGCTGGCATATATGGTGCAGTGTATTTTGCCTTAAATGACACAGTCAGAGTCTGCTCTGGGTGGCTCAGGTACATGAACGACTGTCTCCTTGGTGACTGAACATGCTGCAGTCCTGCATCCTTAAAGGTGGAGGGTACAAATAGCAGCGAGATAGTCACCACCCGTCATGTATTACTAGGATGCTCTCCACCAACAGATGAACCAGATGTTCCTCCCGTAAAAACGTCACTACGGCTCTGCTCATACGAGAAACAATAAGTTCTCCTACAGCCAGGAGAACCTGCTCTACCGTGTATCTGCTGCCACCCTAACCCAGTGTCTCATAGACAGGGGAGGCGAACCCTCACCCTGGAGGGACGTCATGGCAACCGGTAAAAAAGCGTAATAGAGAAACACTTACGCACCCGTTACACCTACCATACAAAGTGATTTAGTTAGTTAGTTAGTTTACCTTATCATGGAGAAAAGTGAAGGACGATGGAGAAATTAAAAAAAGTCTCGATGTCACTCTCGCAGCTCCACTCACCCCGTGTGCTCCACAAACACTCCCAGCATGCACCGCAGAGGAGAGGAGAGAATTTACAGTAGCAGTACAGAAGGATTTAAAATGTGCAACCAGCAGTCTAATAAACAGATGGTACTGAAAAATGTGAAGCCGATGTAAAGACAAATTTCACAAATTCAGAAATCGTTGCAAACTTGTTTTTGCTCTTCTGCTCAAGTCTTATTTATCGACCAAGTGACTGGATCAGATTTTTCACTTCCACTAAAATAAAATATTTCACACAGTGTAGTGTGATTTTTTTTGAGAAGATCTGTGTGTGTGTGTGTGTGTGTGTGTGTGTGTGTGTTTGTGTGTGTCTAGACAAAATATGTCTCTCTAGATGCTCCATGCATCTGATATGTAAGCACGTGTTGCTGTGTGTGTCTGTGTGTAAGTGATCACTACCTCCCTGTCTCCCATATGTGCAGTTCTGATGAAGTTTCGTAGAGGCTTGGCTGTTCCATGAAACAGGCCTAGTGCGTGTTCACAGTAACAGCTGGTACATAGACCAGTCTCCTGTTCCACTCTCCCTCCTTCCAGATTTCAGGATTTTTGGTCAAAACCTAGATACAGTACGTGCAGCCGGCTTGATCAAGTTTGGGAGAGCTGCACAATTCCCTTCCCCACATCCCACAGGAGAATGACACACTTCCAGCCTCTATTCACGTCCGCTCGTCCCTGCGGACGTCTTCTGTGTCCCCTCCTCATGAGTCTGGATGCATCAGTTCACCTACTCACTGTGTATCCGACCCTACTGCTTGTAGATCCACCTGTCTGCCTGTCTATCTGGGCCTGTGCTCTCTCACCAGGGTTTGATTTCAGGCTGAATCGACGCCCTGTAAGAGGAGTCGAAGCCAGCAGCTCCGCAGAGGCTCCAGGGAGGGGAGAGGGGGGAGCGCGGCCAGGTTTCATCCCAGGGAGGGTGCAGTGTTCTGGGGTTAGGAGTGGCCCGGAGCGCCCCTGGGCACGATGGAGGGACGGATGGGTGGATCCACTGACTGATGATCGTGTTTCCCCTGAGGCGCAGAGACATAGATCACAGCAAGACACAGATCGCTGCGAGAGTTAACCATTTGATGCGTAACAGTTTATCCACAGGCTGACCCAGAACGGTACCACAGTGCGTTATTCCGTGTGTGTCCTTTGGGTTTAGGGACATTTGTCAAAGTCTGAACCAGATGAAAACCTAGTAATACAGAACACACTTTGTCTCAGCAGCTTTAGGAATGTACAAATACAAATCATCTTGCAGCGTAGGCGGTTGATGGGCATTGTTGTTCACTTCAATTGCCAGAAATTGTTTTTTCTATCAAAAGCATATAACATCTAGACAGGTGTGCTTCAAATCCTCAACTCTACTCTGCATCTCCAGATTGAAATCCTGGAAAGGTCCTGGTACTGAAGTCCAGGAACCTTCCCATGGGTGAAAGTCCCTTCAAGGGAACTGATTTGCATTTCCACTGCATAGCCAGAGCGCTAGAAGATTAAGCAAATGACCCCCTGGCATGTCAAAAGGGCAACAGTGCGTCACTTTATTCGAGCTCTGCCGTACGGTAGCTGCCGCTGATGACTAGCAAAATGAGCTTGTGTGACTCAACAATGACGGTTGCATACTTCGGGTCATATGTAGAAGCATCCGTGTCCTCTCTCAGATCCATATACTGCAGAAATATGTTGCCATGGATACCAGGGATCAGTTAGCCTTGGCATGTCTTAATCCAGGCTAAACCAAAACAACGAACTATTATTGCAGGACTCTGCATGCTTTCTCTCCCTCGTTCTTCCGTTCAGACAGTCTCGCATCCTGTCTAATAAGAGGTGCTCACATACCAGACATCCCTTTTAGACACCAAACACAGATTTGGGTTCCGTCGATTTCATAACCATGTGCAGCGAGTAGTACATTTTCACGCACTCCTACATGTCAAATTAACATCAAAGGATTGGCATGAACAAAGCGGGAGGAAGAACAACTGAGGGGCGAGACAACTTCTTCCTGTAATTGACAGATCATCTAAGAAAGAGGCAGAGCAATAAATTAAAACTAATCTGCGACTTCCTGGTGTTTTGAGGTTGTTGTTGGCACAAAGCTGCTTATGCGTTTGTTCCGGTGAAGTCTTACTAAAGATTTCCTGTCATGCAAAGGTCAATCAGTGTTTGTTATTTTGAGTTTTCTGTTTCTGTCCTCTTTGACTCTTTACTGTACTTGATACTTGCAACACAAAGCAAACACAGTTTCAGGTTTTTAGACCAATGCTGAAACACACACATCCATTTACATTATACTTAGAATAAACATCTGACAAAACAACAACCGTGTGGCGCTCATCCAGCTTCGGACTTGTGTAATGATTTTCAACGTCTCTGTTTTGTTGCTTGATTGCTAGTTGTCTGGCTTTAGACACGTTTTACTTGTTTGCTGGTTGTGTCATTGACTATGAATGTGTCAGGGGTTGATTGATGTGTGAAAAGATCTGGAGCTTGGCAGGCATTTGGGCAAACTGGGGCAAGAACTTAGGTTCATACCGTGCAGTAATGCAATGGGTAAAAGGGGTTTGATTAGCCTGGTTGATTTCCTGCTACTGTATATATACTGTATCGATGTATGATCACCCTCTGGTCTCAACTGCATCTGGCAAAGGAGGTTTTAAATAAATAGGCTGGAGAAATGAGGTGCAAACACACGGCCAAGATTATATCAACACTATCACACGTATTATGTTAATATGTACTAAAGTCTAGTTCTTTTGACAAGACTCTGCCTCAGTGTATCACAGGAGGAGCATCAGCAGTGTGTGTGTGTGTGTGTGTGTGTGTAGGGGGTAGGGTTCACCTCGGCTTTGAAGCAGTTTCAGGTATCTGTGTGCCAGGCAGGTATACAGGCGACTCTCAGCATATAGGCCAAGGTACGCTCCCCGTGTGATGGTCTCAGGGGAAGTCGCTGGTGGTCACAGAGCTCAGTCTCATACACGAAGGATGTTTCTGGCTTTACTTTCTGCTACTCCAGCCTTTATCCCCCCTCACTCACTCCTGTATGGCTGACTTCATAATGATGCAATATGGATACCATCGCTGTTACACACACCTTTCTGACTGATATTTAAAAGATGTTTCACTATAAGCATTGTTCACAATGTTTTTTTCACTATAATATTATTTCGATGTGACATTTGATTGCGACATTCTTCAAGTTTTATGTTTGCACTTGACAAACGCCATTTAAAGCCACTTGACAGACGCACCATACTGTAATTCATCATCACTGAATGTATTACAGATCATTCTCCGTAAAGGCCACCATATGTACGGTTTGCATGGCAGGGTTCGCCCTCAACAAGTTCGTCACTACACATACTGTGGGTGTGAATGGCTGTGGTTGGACAGCGGAGGGACACCAGGGCACGAAGAGAAACCCCACACAGACACATTTCTTTGAAGTAATGCTTCTTCATGACAGTCATAAATTGTGCTTGTGCCTTGTTTGTCAGGTTAAGTACGAGTAGGTTGAGGTACATGTTCCTCAAACAGGTGATCTGACTAACACAGCAACCTCTGGGGAACCTGCTCTAATTATGACCGTGCAGCCATGTAATGGTTTTCTGCACAAGACAATCGTAAAATCTAACCTCTTCCGTAATCAGATAATTTAAACGTATGCATGTTCATAACAGATGGCTGCGTACGCGATCAAAGAAAGACAAAGTGATAGTGTTACAATATTTATAACCCGATACGTGGATGTTGATGTCTGTGATGACAGGGCAGGTCTTTACACCTGAATTATGCAAAAGGTATTTTCTGGAGCTGGCCTGACATCTGTCATCTTTAACAGCTGTCTGTCTGGCTTTCCGCCCGGCTGTCTCTGATCATATAGACAGATAAAGACAATCATGTGCAACACTGAGCACTTACACTTTCCTGTAGAAAGCATTAGATGACAAGGCTGCAGTATGACAACACAGTAATTTAATCGCTTTGTAGATATTTTCAGCATTAAAAATGCAATTTAATGTTAAAATAAAACTTGAAACTAACCTATGTGCGCCGTTTTAAATCCGCTTCAATTCAATTAAATAAACGTAAACAGTTTTTGCCCTTCAGCTACTATATGTTGCACTTGTACCCTTCGAACCTGTGAGGAGGTAAATGAGACAGATGACAGGCCGCCCATGGAAACACACGCACAGCAGACGCCCTGAGGCATGTTGTTAAGCAGGACGGGGCAGAGCAGGTCGCTGGGTGCAGGGTTGTAATTATTGCACCATATGGAAAATGAAGTTAAAGTTAGACTCAGGTGTATCTCATAATGGCGTCCTGCCCCACCCGTCTTCCTGTTTCATTCCTCGTCTCACCTCACAGCTTAGCTTCTCAAACAATTTGACAGCGATAAGATGCAGAGCTCAGCTAACTGACTGACTGACTGACTGCAGCTGTTGGTAACATCTGCGTTCCAAAGGCAAGTCAACACGCGACACCTTCAGTTCAGTTTATTCTCACACAACTAGCAGGTTTAAGTGTATCATCCACTGCAAGTGCTCCCCCTTGTCTTCCTCTTCGTGTAAAGACGGTGACAGCTAAGCGTGTGCTGTGGTAGATTCACAGTCTTCTGTCACGTTGCTGCGTAATAAACCTCTTCCTCGCGCCTCCATCTTACTCCTGCCACTCAGCCGGCGTGTTTGTTGCTATGAATAGGATTTAGTGTCACACACAGGAAGCCAAGCCTTCTTAAAGCGTGTTCTCACACACCCCTGTCCCTCCCCAGCCGCGCTGCATGTGTGTGTTTGCGTGTGTGTGTGTCAGGTAGGTTAATGCAGCCCTGTCATCAGACGCCTTATCACAGCTGGACAGGATTCAGCGCTCCACCTCAGTGTCAACTTCACAGACAAGCATGCTCACACACATATAAACACTTAAAATACCAGGACTTATTTCTTGGCACCTCATTAACGTTTCCATTGAGAGGAAAAGTCATGACAAACATCAGCTAACTTTATTTGGTAATGTCTGTGTTTGCTTCTGACTCACTGTGCACTGCCCGTATCAGCTTTGGGAAATTAATGCCCCAAATATTTAAAGAACCATGACTGAGCTAAAGTACACATCAAAATGTTCATTTGTAAAGTTTAGTTGACAATCGTTAACGAAAGAAGCAGAGAAAACGTTTGCATTTTCAGTACCAACCTGGTGCACAGTAGATTGCACTGCCTGAAAAATTGCAGCAAAACTGGCAAATGCGTACACAAAAGCATACAACTGTCATAACAGGTGACTCTGAATGAGCCATATGAGCCCTTATCCCTTTCTCTCCCCACCCAGAGCCTGGTTCTACTGGAGGTTCCACAGGGTTTGTACTGTAGTACTGCATAATTGAAGGGGTTCTCTGCAGGCACCTTGGGTCTGTGAAGGTGTGTGCACAAACACACACCCAACAAACGTCTTCTGACTCACTTTTCAAAGTTCCGTAGCGCATGTGCAGCTTAGTGGCTTAGGAAGGTGGTGTGTACGTTTGAGGATGACTCAAATTACCTGCTGTACCAACTTTCTGCTTTTCCATGTGAGTCCCCACTTGTCAATCATCTATTAGCTTCGAGCTTCACCTCTCCAGATACTGGTATCTCACCACCATCTTCTTATTTACCTTGGTTCTTTGCCATTTCGTGCTGGGCACATTCAGTAGCTGGTGCAATCAGCTTATCTAGATTGATTTCTGCAAACAGCTGCTTTCATTTCTGAGCAGGGGAAAGCAAGCTGTACATGTTCACAATGGAACATTTCAAAGGAGCTAAGAGTTGGGAGCTCAGTTGCACCTAGGGTACGTTTAATTTCACACAGACAACACTTGTTGGTTTTGGTCCTTTCAGTCAGTGTGTTAACGGGTCCACTTTTTCAACTAATGATATGTCTTCATATGTTCCACCAGCGTTGTGGGAAATCGTAATAGTAATTGTAGTAATAAAACGTAATCGTTTTAAGATTAATTTAGGTCATTTTAGTTTGGGTTTTTTGCAGTGGGTCTTCAACACAGCACCTATCTGCCAACCGTTATCAGGAACATGAAGATTACTGTGGCCAATTGTGTGATTAACAGGAAGCCCTGTCTGTTTTATTCCGCATTTGCAGAGGTGCCCACTTAAGGATATCCAACCGTAATGATAATATTAATGTGTACCAAGACAAGTCGACCAGAACAGTTCGCGCTTTTGGCAGCTTATCGCTACAGCGCTACAATCAAAGACAATTGGGATTATCAGTGAAACAAGTTATTACACAGACTATCGACTTAAAGAGGAGAAGAGCAAGAGCACATGGTGACACGCATAAACACACACACACAGGTTTATCACTAAGGTCAAACCTATTATTAACCCCAGGGGTTTGCGTATTAAACTCTTCCTCCTGATGCACAAAAGATCCTCCCAGAGAGAATAACAATCACAACTACTAAGGAAGGGAGCTCAACAGCTTTAAAAGAAAAAAACAAGACAGAGAAAACCACATGAAAAAAGATAAATAAGCTATGATTGCCTACTCCTCCTCCTTCCTCCATCCTCCCACACCCTCAGGCTCGCTGCTAAAACCTCAGTATCAGGTGAAGCCCGATTCGGAGTTTGCGCCATTCCTATTGTCAAAAGCCTTTTATGTGTCATATTAGTTACAGAGAGACAATAGCAGGACCGAGCCAGCGGAAACCAGGTAGAGCTGGAGGAGACGGAGGGAGGGGATGATTTGAAGAAGGAACGAGAGAGAAAGCAGAAACGTGTTAATATCAAGTTGGTTTTCCATTGAGGTCAGTGGGACAGGAACAACTTGTGGCGCGCACACACACACACACACACACATTTGGCCGACACAGTTACTGGATCATACGTTACTACAATTCTGTTCCTATGTTCTAATTTGGTCAGTGATGTCTATCAAAAATAATAATAATAGTGATAATAACATTGTATTTACCAAATTAAAGGCTGACATCTGGAAAGGCAGCAACATGCTTGGGGGTAGGAAATGCTTCTCTGACAATGGTGTTTATAAATGAGCCAAGAGTTTAACTTTTTTTAATCAAAACCACTTTCAAGTCAACAGATCCCTGTCACACCCAGAAGTTGTGTAATGCTGAATAGACTCTTCCCTTAATTTTGTGTTTTTTATTCGTGGTACACCGCCCCAGGGGATTAATGGAGAACCGTTGACCAGAGGAAGGACACAGAATGAAAACTTTCCATACAGCTCCTGACGTGACAGGGCGGCCTAGTTTCATTTTAGGACCCTACTGGGACGAAACCCTAGGACAAACCATCACACCTGCTTCTCTTGCAGAGAGGCAACGTTAAGCTCTGCGTAAGGTCGGTGTGTTCAGCTACAAAGCAAGCAGTGTGCACCCACAGGCAGCAATAACAAAGGAAAACAATGTAAAAGCCTTTCTACATTTGAGTATGAGTATTTGCTTCTCTCTCATCCCTAATTAAACCCCTGGAAATGCAGCAAAAAAGTCTGAGTGGCAGATGGAAACCTTCACAGGCTGCTACGGCCAGATTCGACAGCTCTGGCAGCTAACCTTGGGCCCCTAGTGATGCCGAGGCGCAGGTCTTCCATCTCACCCCGCAGCTTCAGCGAGCATCAAGGTGACAGGAATATTCAATGCCACCCAGCTGCTTTGATAAACACTGGGCGCATGTGACCTTGATCATAGGCCATGTTTTTCTCTCTCGCTAGCAGGGAGGTCGTGTTTAGTCAGTTTAGTCAAGTGTTCTGACTTATTACAGCGAAAGGAAAAGGATTACCAACATGGAGCTGTTTGTACTCGACTCGCCCCTGGATCAACACCAATCAGCGTATGGATGCGAAAGCTGGCAGCCGTTACAGAGCAGGGTGGAACCCATCTGCTCCTCTGGCTGAACCTGGTCTCTTTCCTGGATGGCTCAGGTTTTAGATATTTTAATGTTGTGGTTGCGCTGCACAAAGGGTCAGCAGTTCCACAGAAGGAAGGTCCTCAGTGTGACCTCGGTTTCTTGTCTTTTCTGTGTGGAATTTGCATGATGCCCATGTGAACATGTGTGTTTTTTTTTCCCGCAGGTGCATTTGTTTCCACTCTCTATCTCTCTTTCTGCAGCAAGAGGAAGCTGAGGTGATTTAAGTCTTGTGTGATGGATAACGTTTGGCTATTGACTATGGCAACAGTCTACATACCTAAATTCTACAATATAAAAAGTGTCCTCTGGATTTATGATGAATATCACAGACCAAAAAATGCAATGCAAGAAACCTTCAGAATGTATTTTCATTCTTTTGATGCGGCATCTTTGGTGCTGATTGATGCTAATGCCTTTCATTGACTTTGACACCGGGGTCTCTTTGGGATAATTTGCTCTAAATCTCTCATTCAGCTATGATGTGAAGAAAATGTTGATTCATACCTGGGTTTGAACCATTTGATGCAGACTTCCTCTCTCCCATGGTGCTCTCTGGTTTCATAGCAGGTCATGGTGGCATGAGAATGACCTGGCAGGTGGGGTCAGGGGTCACCAGGGTCAGGGCCACGCACAGGTACAGGGGTCCTGTTACATATAAAGAGACAGGACAGGAGAGGGGTCTTGTCACTCACTGTCAACAGATCACAGTGCTGAACCATAACCTTCACCTCTCTGACCGATCCCTAAGAGATGCAGCCTGCAGGTCCGATGACCAGACCAGACAGAGGAATCAGGGTAGTGGATCAGTATTGAGTTGCTGACCTTGAGTCAAGAACCATTCGAGCCCAAAATTGTCAATTGCCAAATGTTTTAATCGCAGTAAAAGAGAGTAACTTTGGTTTAAATGAGCGTTGCCACTGCTGCAGTTGTAGTTTATGTCATTTTTACTGTGTGGCACGTTGCAGTTTGTGCTGATCGCAATGACAGCACACACTTGACCCTAAACTCAGAGACATGAGCTTCCTGACAATCCACATTTGCACACCGATCACTGAAGTTTAACGACTGTCTGCTCTTAATCTCATTCTCTGTCTCCCTCTAGTGCTAACTGGTCCCCGATTACATATTCTCACATCAGCTGGGATAGTAAGTCAGAGTGAAAGAATGATTTTTCATTTTTACATACTGCACACCATTAACATTTCTGCCTTCTTTCTGCAGATGTCCCTGATGTTGGTGCTGTATGTTTGCAGTGTGCAGTTACCTGCTCCTGTACCCATCTGCCTGATGCGTCGTGTGCTGCTCGTTTCCCCTCTGCTCCACTATCCCCTTACACCAGCCAGTCGAAGCAGATTGCTGACCCCCCTTGAGCCTGCTTTTATGATTTTCTATCCAATTTTCTATCGTTGTGTATTCCTTAATCTTACGAAAACTGTATGTGTTCTCTGTGTTAAGTTAAACAACATACATACGGAACAATGCAATGTAAATTCTGCCCAGGAAAAAAACGAGAGAGTCGGTTCTGCTTTTGATTCGTCAACATATCAGGGTGTTTGACCCGAGAGCTGTAAACACACACACAGTCTCATCGAGCTTTGGGAGTCAACAGCTTAGCATGAAAGCAAAGGTGAAACTGAATCTGTAAATTGCAGAGCAGGGAAAAGGAAAGGGAGAAGGCGAGAGGGATAGACAGGGAGCTGTTATCAGAGCAGGGGTGTGTGTAACTTCATCCCCCTGTTAAAGTTTCCTGATCGGGTCACCTGACCTCGGCCCCACGATGCGATTGGCTGATTGGGTCTGGCAAGCAGGTAATGATGTAAGGTGAGTGTGTGGGAACGGGAGAGGGTGATAAACCCGTGTGTGTGTCTATGTGGGAACAGGGTAGGTTGATAACAGCTTTTCCCACTGCTGACCCTCTCACCTGCCTACCTAACACTGGTTATCCTACACAGCAGGAGGTCTGTGCGCCAATTGTGTGTGCGTCTGCAAATTTGTGCACGCTGATGGAGGGTTTGTGTGTCCGTCTGCGTTCACTGGAACAGCTGAGTGTTTGAATAACCCCAGTGAACAGAAAGAGCCAGATTGAAAAGGAGTTTCACAACCAAAAAAAAAAAATCTAGAAAAAGAATCAGGGTGTAACAAAGAAATAACCAAATACAAAAACGTACAACACGTCAGCATTTGCCTCTTTGTTTGCTTCCTTTCCACACAGAACCAAGATACCTCACTGCAAACCATGCGAGAACACCGTCTCCTTGTGTAGGACAGGTGTGTCGCCGTGGGAACAAATACATAAAGATGATCCTGCGTCGTGGACGTCAGCCGTAGCTACTGTTTTTTCTATGATGTAAGTCAATCAATGTGGTTTAATCGTCCTCCTTGTGATTGTTCACGACGTTACAACGCAGTCAGTCAACCAAAGAGATGTTTGTGAGGCTCTGCACTTCTTTACATTTGTCTCAACAATTCTACATAATCCAATGACACCATTCATAGCTTTCAGTCTAGTTTTGGTTCGGTTCGCCTCGATGCGCCTCTCACCAAGACGACTGCACTAGAGTTCGTGAAATGATGCATCTTGAATATATTTCACTACTGCTATGATTTGGTTTCCTACCGCGTGGCCAGCAGTGCAGAGATGTTCACTCTTTTTTAGCAATTCAGTTGATTTGTTCCTTGTGGAGCATTTACTGTAAACCCCCTGAAGCCCTGTGAGACGACAGAAGGGGGAGACTGGGTAGAGTAGAGGAGACTAATTTCAATGCTAGAACTACCTTATCACGCACCTGTGACCAAAGCACAATTAATTCAAGATTATGAACTTTTGGCTGGTGGCTCATGTTATGACCAAACATTAACATATTAAATCTCAAAGAAAATACTAAAAAATTTGCTTTTACAACCAACAAATATTTTACATTTGGCGACATTAGGTTGTGCCTTCAGGAAACAGTAATTAAGTGAGGCTGGGACTTAGCTTGAAGTCTGTGCCTGTCATGTCTATGCAACCGCCATAACTTCTATTCATGGGTTATGCTGCTACCATGGTATTCCAACACCCACGTATGCACCACTACCAACAACGGCTCCCAGCAGCCCCCACCATCGCCTTCAGCACCATCCAACACAGTTCCCATCCTAGTTGCCCAAAACCTTAATTGATCTTGGCCTTTCGTTTAGTTCAGTGTGCGCAGTTTCTGGGCAGAGGGAGAGTGAGACAGGGAAAGAGGGAGTGACAGCCAGTGGGAATAGATTTTCTGGGAACTGGGAGCCCCCATGAGCACCACACACACACACACACACACACACACAGTCCTTCCCCCTTTGGCTCCCTCACGCTGGAAGAAGCTGGCTGGTTCTCAGACACCTGGTCATTACCATTGCTAATTAGGTGCCATTAATCAGGCCTTGTATGAGTGTGTGTGCCAGCGTGTTTTTATGCATGTGGGCATGTGTGAGAACTAGACAGAACAGAAAAAGAGGCTCCTCTTTAATGACAGAAAAGACACCAACACCAACAATGACAGTTTCAAATGTAACACTTTCCTATAGTCTGAAACGTGATGCAAAATAAGATGTGATGTCATTGTCAGTTCATTTTAAAACGACATTGACATTTAAGGTTTACAATATAAATAAATGTAATATAATATCTTTTTCTTAAAACCTACTACTACCCATTTGAACCGGTTATTGATCTTTTCCGTATTTTGTTCCTACATATTTCATGTCTTGTGCAGTGTTTTGTTTCTGGAACATTCACAATGTGAGTTGTCAGCTGGTCACTGGTTAAAGAGGTTACATCGCTGCACACAGGGGCCACTTCTCATGACGGATTAACGGTAGCTGCTGGTTTATATGCATGTGTGTGTGTGTGAAGGATAATGAGCGAGATGCCTCATTGAGCTGTGTCATCCAAGACCATTACAGAGGAGGTTTACACGCACACACACCTCCCACCGTGTCTAGGACATTCCTAGTGAGGCGGCCGTCCCCCGTCACACTCCCTCAGCCGCAAACTATTCCAAAGTAAGTGAAGAAACGCTGAGGAAAACATGCAACTGCCATGTTCCGGATCACGAATGAAAACTCGCTGAAGCAGAGATGAGGATTAATTAACATGAACTAGAAGACGTTCTGTAAAAGTGGCCTCAAGACACTATGACTCTAACGTACGTCTACAGAAAAACTACCAAGTCCTGAAAATGCGACTGTTAATTTTTGTCTGAGCTGAATAAAACACTGACAACCTAAATATGAATGAATGCAGCAACGGTGACAAAACATGCTGATGAATTCACTTTAACCTGTTGCAGTAACAGCACCACTTCCACGTCCATTTCCACACTCGTACCTTATATTCAAATCTCTGTCATAGTTTATTGTCAACTAAATAGATTATTGTCTTACACATCAACACATGAAACTGTTTTTTTTGCTTATTTGGGCTTTACCGATTCTCTGTTTCCCCCGAACGGACCTAAACATTTAAGTTTCTGAAGCTAAATGAACAACTTGTAAATACTATATAATACATAATGGTTGTGTATAATTGTTTCTGTTGTGCTCACCATGTACAGCAGAAGTTCCTGGTTTGACAAAAGGACCCAGGAAGTGACAAAGAGGTCTACTGTATATGTGCCAGAGTAAAGTTTTGTCATTTGTTTATTTGTAGAACTGAAGGTCTTGGGGTGTTTCTTACTATATTTGGAAAAAAAGCAGAGTAGCTTTTATGAAAACAATTGCTTTATTGTAGTTCAAGTAGAATCAATGCCAATCACATATGAAAAGGCTCCAGCTGAAGCTGCCCAACATTCAAATCCCAGTAAAACATCAAGCTTAGAAGATACTTTGTTCTTTGCTTGTTAAGAAAAATTAAAATGTATATATAATCTAAATATTATTTAGAGAAAAGTTGCAGATCACATGGACAGGTACAAATCAACAAATGACCTTGACTGAGAATAGACTGTTTCCATTTGTTTTGCTCCAACTCTCAAAGAAATGTTTCTGTATTTTTATAAAAATTCCTTCACAGAAAATTTGAGAAAGAGAAAGTACCAAATGAAAATGGGACGACTCCTCCTGTGATACGCTCTTCACACTGAGGTTGGTGCTTACAGGAAGTCTCATGCTAACCTCTGCGGGCACTGACCAACCGCAGACACACACCCGTAAGTTGACTCTTTCACACTTATGGATGAAGACACCTTTCACTCCATACAGTATGTACAGTATGTGACCTATTATTAATGTTTGGATTCATTTATGTTTCATACAATTGTTTTGGTTGAATATGGGACCAGTTCAACCTCACACTTCAGTTCAGCGTCTGTCTGCAAGAAACCATTTAATATTTATACGAGAAGTTTCAAATCAAATAGTTTGATTATAGTTGTTTGGCATTTTTGAGCATTTAGGGTAAAATAAGTGCTACAGCGGACAGAAGTCTCAAAAACATGGAGTCAAGTCAGCAGAACACGGCTACAAGATTATTATGTAAAAGTGTCTTGGATCTTATCAAGTGAAGAAGTGGTGTCAGAATGTCAGTGAGAAAACACGAGAGCTGTGCTATTTCAAAACAAGCAGAAAGAAAACTCTGTCAGTTTGCTTAGTCCCACTCTTTCTTTTCAAATTTGATTTCAGGTGGCTGTCTGTGGCGTCATAATCCAAATGTTGTTTATTTTTGAAGTCGCCATCAGTGTAAACTCGACGCATCGAGCACAAAGGGAAACGACAGCAGAGCTGGACGACCGGCTCCAACCAGGCTGTAAAACGCTTTCAACACACCAAGACTGTATCAGCCACATCACGTCACATAAGCTTTCAAAGAACTTAATGCTGCGGTTTATGTGAACACGGACTGCATCAATTAATCTGTTGCACTTAGTGAGGTCAAAGAGCAGCTCGCCAGCATCAGTGTGTTATTAATGTTTTTAGTCACACAGAACACTGATGTTGAAACGCTGTTATTTTGATCTGTGCATACAGTGGCTTAAAGCTAAAGTAATCTTGTGTCACTGCCACACTGGTACGTCTGAAAGACAGGAGGAGCATCAGAGTCAAAGTGGCCACTGTCTGATTAACCAAGCTCACTGATTGATGAAGGCAGCTCATGGGACAAACTGTAGCTTGGATCGTACATGAATACACTGATCAGGCGTAGCCTTATGACCACTAATGCTGCGTAGCTCCCCTTCTGCTGCCAAAATGACCCTGACCCATCGATGTGTGGACTCCAGCCGTGAAGGTGCTGTTGCTTCTGGCACCGAGATGTCAGCGGCAGATGCTTTAGCCCTGGAAGTAGCAAGGTGGGGGCCTCCATGGATCGTATTTGTTTGTCCAGCACATCCCACAGATGCTGGATTGGACTGAGCTCTGGGCAGTGTGTCGGCGAGCATCCATCTGCTGAAAAAGGCCACAGCCGTGAGGAGATACTGTGTCCATGATCTGAAACAACGCTTCACTAGGTGGAAAATAGAACATAAGCAAGTGAGAAGAGGTACGTTCGACACTGAAGCAAATAAAGTAGTTACATCATAGTCTAGAACAACAGGAAGAGAAATTAGCACTATTTTACAATTGTACTGCAACATACGAATAACCCTCAGGCTGCATTTATACTAAGCAGTAAGACCAAGCTTATTCATCTTTTCTGGATTATTATTAGTATATTTTTAAATTAGCATCACAGCTGGAACTCTAAAGTGCATTAGGACTGACAGTGTCTGAATGAAGTGGATATACAGTCTGGTGCTACATTAGATGCAGAAAAGGCCAGGTGGTGCATCCCATTCATTTTATTCACTGCATCCTTGGTCAGTTAATTTAGGGAAAAAAGAATTATGAAATCTGCATGGTCCATTATTCCCTGGTTTCTATTACATTTTCACTTTGTGGTATCAAATTAGTCACAAACATCTAAACTAGCCAGAATAAAGAGCTGGGAGCGATTTCCTCTGCATCATCGTGTTACCTGTATTATCTATGCCAACGCAATTCAGCTTTTCTCTCATTCGGTATTGTACACTTCAAGAAATTTAGAAATGCTCAGAAACTCTTCCTTTAATGTCTCTGTATTTGTACAGAGTCATTTTCAACGGCCTATTTTCCTCCTAACCGACTGCAGCTCTGTGTTTGAAGCACATTATGGCAGATAAAACGCATTCGACAGATCCAAGGCATGTGGGAGCCAGATTACCAAATGTTCCACACCACATTAGTCCCATATTACATTAAAATTACAGCACTTTGGGTTTCATTTCAAAATATACCCAGAAATTAAAGCATTAATTACTGTAATGATGGTAATCTGAGGGAATGTGACACCACGTTAGAGCATGACAGATTTAGAGTATTTCTGAACGGGGCTAATTTAAAAACGGTTTAATTCTTGCAGAGGTTTGAAGCTGGTAGAAACCCTCGGAGACTGGGTGGCGCGCTGCCGTGTTGACTGGATGACAAGACGAGAAGTTCTCCCAGTCCACTGCGGTGGCCAGCAAGCCAAAGGTCCACCTTTAAATACCAACAAACCATAAAACAGTGCATAGTTTTAGGAAACATGTTGCACATATGTACAGTATAGCAGAGCCTATTTGAGACTGTTACTTCCAGAAGACAAGAAAGAAAGGGAAAGAAAGGGAGTTGAAGAGAAGAGCATGACCTTGCTCCTCGCTTACAACATCCCAGCATGATGTCATTTTCAGAAAGTTATAGGAATGGTTGCAATGACGCATCATCCATAAACTGCATGCAGTGGGAGCTCATTACGCCCATTAAACACTGAGGCCTGAGGCCAGCTGTGTTCACACCAGGTTCCACAGAGCTGCAGTGATGAAGCCTGGTGTCAACATTCAAACGATGAGAGAGGTCCACGTTTTCAGCCTTTTCTCAAAGCCATTCGTACTGTTAGACTCGCCTTTACACAACGGTCACTGAAGCAGTGGCATGAAGAACAAAACTAGAGCTCACCTCGGGCACCGGGCCAGTCGCTGCATGAAGTGAACAAGCCTGTTGAATCGTTGGTTTCAGGATCCTCTGACCTTGTACATGGGGCAGGGGTGGAATTCTCCAAATCCAACAATTAGACTGATGCCTTTAGTTTTATACTCAAAGAGTGGTTAGAGGTCAACTGCAGGATTATGTTGAAGGACACAATATTAGCATCTTGAAGTAAGGAGGTTCAAAATTGAAGAGGAAGTCAAATAGGATCAGACTCTCCATCAAGGTAAAAAAAAAAATATTACAGTAGAAGAAAGAGTTTGTTTCATGATATGCTGGGTTCTGAAGCAGGTGGGGATCGGCGTTAGAGCTGCCTACCCAAACGCCTGCTTCAGCGTCGATGATCAGGAAAGACCCCAGAGGCTGTGAACTGACTCCATTTAGCAGGGTGCGGTTTGCTCGAAGGCCTCGAGAGCGAGAGCCAGCGATCACACATGTTGGTTAAAAGGATTAATTGGAAAAGCTTCTTCGTTTCAGTCAGGCCATGTGAACAGTAACAGACTGAGCAGAGTCAAGTCTTGGCTCACTTGTGTGTCTGTGCAAATGTGTGTGTGTGTGTGTGTGTGTGTGTGTGTGTGTGTGTTTGTGTGTGTGTGTGTGTGTGTGTGTGTGTGTAATTCAGGACCAGAAGTAGCAGCAATTCGCTAAGTAGTCCAGTTGGAGTGACAGAATGACTAAATGGTCCAAAACGGTCAAACAAAGATCCATATGCCTGTGCTGAACATATGCCAGCTCTCTCTCTCTCGCTCTCTCTCTCCCTCCCTCTCTCTCTCCGTCCCTCTCTCTCTCCCTCTCTCTCTCCGTCTCCCTCGCTCTCTCAGCGGGCCAAGTCAAATCTTGTTGCTAGGTTTTACATGCTGGCGACTCTCCAAGCCACTCATGCATTGGAGTGGACTGTTGGACTCTGTTAGACACACACACACACATCATATTTATCATGCAAAGCAAAGTGAAAGCTCCCACTAGTAGTAGAGCTACAGAGCGAGGCAGCGGTGAGACAGGCAAAGAAGGAGCGAGAGGCGGGCAAGGAAAAGCTGGGTAGAGAGATTTCTTTGCTTAACAACCATCATCTTTAATCACCACTTCTAATTTCTCCTCCTGTTGGCTGTCACAGGCTCCAACGCTGAGCCCTGTCCATGCTATTAGCTGTGGGGAGGGTGAAATTACGTTTTGAGAGAGTAAACTATTTAGTGAACATAGATTTTCTATGATTATGAGACATTAAAGCTACCATAGTCATTTTTGTAACAGCTGGACTTTAATGTGAAGAGCTAGTTATAATTTAAGTACAATAGCAGAAACTCCACTGAGTCCCTCAGGTCTACAGAACGTTTAATACCTGCAGCTGTGCTCCTCCATTAGGCATCCATTCACTAAAGGAAAAGCCCTGAGAACCAACAAAACTTTTAACAGCCACACAACAACTAACTAACAAACTAAATAGTAAGTGTTCTTTTCTCTCTCCTCTATCCGGTCACCCCATCCGGGTAGAGGCAGATGGCCGCCGGCCCCGAGCCTGGTTCAGCTGGAGGTTTCTTCCGTCATAGGGAGTTTTTCTACATAATTAAATGTTTGTGTTCTGTAGTCTGTGGTCTTAAAAATTACTGCCTTGAGAGGACTTTTGTTGTGAATTGGATAAACTATATGAATAAATATAGTTGAATTAAACATAGTTGAGTGAGAGGTATTGCTCTAGAGCTGAAGGAAACCAAAAACATAAATCTTTATCCACAAATTAATTATCAAGATGGAAACACATTAAAAACGTAAAATGTCGGCACACACGTGTCTAGCTCAGACTGGACCATTCACACTTTTATGGTTTCAACCAACTGTGAATTTTTGAATCTTTGACTCTCTGGCTGGGCCATTCAAGATGCTACCCTGCAGTCATTTCACCTCTGTGGTGCATCTGGGAGAGCAGGACTTTTACACGCGTTTGTCATCCCTATTTTAGTTATACTGTTATTTCTGAACTTCAGCTTTAGATCAGTTACTAACAGATGCTAAAGGACTTTAACTTATTCCTACGACCCAGCAGAAAAGTGTCACACAAACACACTGAGCTCGTATTTTTTTCCAGAGTTGCAAATTAAGGACAAGATGACGGGTGACATAAGACTGTAGGATCTTTATGTTATCTTTATGTTAAGAGTTCTTAGTGTTTTCCAGTCTTAATGAAACAAACCTATTAGAGATACGGATGTGGGAAATCATTTTGCCAGTGTCATAGTATCCACTCAGCAGCGTAGTATGAGTACGACTTACTGTTGCATGGAGAGCCACAGACAATTACCACCAGGTTAATTCCACCCACCTCCCACAAAGGAAAATATGTGAATACCTCTAAATTCTAAGTCAACCAGAGAGGCAGAGAGAGACACACCTGGTTGGGATTTGACTGCAGATAGAGTGTGAAAGTAAAGCCTGTACATTCATCAACTCATCTAAAATGGGACAATGACCCTTTAACCCACTCCCACTCTCTTCTGCTCTGTGTCTTTGTCCCTGAAAAACATTAGAATCAGCCCGTTATTCTCTACCAGCCCTTTAAAGGGACAATACACAAAACTAAAATGCAGCGAACATCTTTGAAGCCTTATAAGCAAATATTTGCTCAGTATGAGAACGTCAAATCAGGAAGGGCCTGTGGATTCAGGCGGTGTGAGTAGTGTATGTGTGTGTTTCCAGTTTGGGTTGGGATTAACGTCATCGCAGCTGCACCTCAGACAAACAGCAGGTAAATATGGAAATGTGTGTGTGTGTGTGTGTGTGTGTGTGTGTGTGTGCGTGCGTGCGTGCGTGCGTGTGTGTGTGTGTAAAAGAGAGAAGCCTACAGGTGGACAGTAACAAAGGGCAGTGAGAAACCTCCCAGGCAAACACCAATTTAAAATGTCCAAACTCCCTGGAACAGTGTTGATGACATAATATGTAAACTAGTAATAATAATATATCCAGTATGTTACAGTTAGAGGTTTAACCAACCACAACGAGCCCAGGAGTGAGGCACGGTAAATACCAACGTGGTGTTTGATTTTTCTCATTCTTGAGGATGTGTCACCATCTAGTGGTTTTAGTT
Source organism: Macropodus opercularis (assembly GCA_030770545.1). Taxonomy (NCBI): domain Eukaryota; kingdom Metazoa; phylum Chordata; class Actinopteri; order Anabantiformes; family Osphronemidae; genus Macropodus; species Macropodus opercularis. The sequence goes on from CM061092.1 coordinate 10,083,333, forward strand.
GGTAGTAGAGTTAACGAGCCCCATTGCAAACGACTAAGAATCTGACATTTAAGTAGACCTGGAACCCAAAGTAGAAATATCTGCCTCAAGCAACTCAGTGAAAATGGTGAAAGTACAGTAATATTCTTACGTTTACAGAACGTAAACAGAAATATGTTTCTGGAAAATGTAAACTGTGACACTGCACACTATCTGCTCTCTAATACTCTCTCTACTATATAATACTATACTCTCTAATAAACATCCTCCTTCAGTAATATTTCGTTCTACAAATTCTCTCATTCACACACATTCAAGTAATCAACGAGCTTTAAAACAAAAAGCCACGGTGTTGTTCATGTAAAGAGGTGAGACCGGTGAAATACCCAGGTTTATATACACATACTCCCCTAATCACCTCCCTTTCCTGCTTTGTCTTTGATAACGGTGGGTGTTTAGTGTCACGCTCCCTTGTCAGAAGAAAGGATGTGAGGGTAAAAAGAGGGACAAGGAGGCACAGAGGGAAAGAGGAAGAAGGCAAATGTTTGGTCTGCGCCTGATAGAGATTTCAGATAAACATGCTGGTCTGTCTGCCTCCGAAAACACACCTGACTCCGCATGTAGCAGAGAAGAAAGAGTCGGCGGGCAACACCTCTTTTTTCTCCTGTTACATGAGCGTTCACCTAAATAATCTGGACTGGGTTTAATCAGGAATATTGTACACGACCCTGCCTCGGGCTACGCTCTTGCACGGTGATCAGTCCAAACGTCACTGCACATGTTGCCGTTATGGTAGTAGTCGTATCAGGCATTACTTCAGTCAGTGCAGATAAGGGAAGTTGTGAAATGAACTGTGCAAATCTTTCCACTTCAGCTCCAACTCGGTCTCATATCAAAGCCGTGGAGCGATAAGTGCTCCCTCTACCACAGTTTTAGATAGACTTGTTAACTCTGTTGGTGGTCTCTCTCCCTCTCGTCTGCCTCATAGATTAACCTACTGACTGACTGGTATGTATGTCTCAATTCCCAGACAGAGTCAGACTCTGTACAGGCTGAATGCAGAAGGCAACAGCTTTGGCCTAAATCAAACGTGTGTAATTAATGTACAAGCTTAACTTGATTCGTTTTCTATGCAAAATAATACTAATAATGTTCAAGTCGATTTTACAATGTTCAAATATTTTTTACAACCACAAAACAGTTTTAGTTCCAATGTTTATTGAATATGAAACTAAAAACTATGCATATATTTAAATGTTGATTCGGATCCTTTCAATGGGCACATTTGATGATATGTAAACAGGATGTGTTATCTATTTCTATTTTTAATGCACAGGAACAGCCCTTTTTAGTTCAGTGTGTGTGTGTGTGTGTGTGTGTGTGTGTGTGTGTGTGTGTGTGTGTCTGCAGGTGTGCCGTAAGTGTGTGTGTGGGACATTCTCCTCTAGTGCTGGAGCAGAACAAACATGGATTAGAGCCACGCCACCATGCAGGTATCAACAACTCCCTGTTCGACACACAGACACACACATACACATGGAAAACAGGCAGCTGCTGCGGCTTACATGATGTCAGGGCCATTAAAGTCGTGTTGCTGGAGAGGGCAGACACACAGATGAAAGGCCTGTCATTTCAACAGTGCTGACTATTAAAAGGCTCATAATCACTGATGGACAGACAGGTTTGCTGCCTCAGGTAAGGAGGCTGCAAAGGCCCACAAGGTAGAGAGGAGAACTGAACTCAACAGGTACATTTCATAAGTGTGATGTTGACTGAGTCTTGTCCACACACACATGGTCGCACTATGGATATGTGCAATCCATCAAAAGGTCAAGCTGAGGCTTTCTTGATAACATATATACACGACACACATGTGCAGTTGCACATGCACACCTGTGTGCTGGCTGTTTGTGTCGTGCAGACACACGCTGCAGACTTTTTTTTACCACACTCCACATGTTGGCTGTTTGGCCTCATTGATCTCTGTGAAATACACGAGAGCAAAGATGACAACAGGAATTCGCTTTTGTATCATTTATGTATTTATTCACTTTTACTGCACTTTACATTCACAACTGCAGTCATGTTTCACTTTTCAAATTTTTACTTTATATAGATATTTAAGCAAATTACACAGAAAATACCTGCAAATAATTAAGTTTAACATAACATAATGGTGTATTTTGTTTTTATTATTTATGCTTAGTGAAGGCTCTGAGTACTTTTCCCACCTCTGATCCAGTAGAAATAAGGTGTCACTAATCTATCCGTCTGCTATACCACTCCAGATTCCACTGAGCATGTCTGAACTCATATAGACACACTAGCCAAAGCCAGCTGCCGCTCTCTCAGTCACAAGCTGGGGAGCCAAAAGATGGAGAGAGAGACAGGATAGGGGCCCTAAAGGCCAAGGTCAGCAGGGGCCAGTGTTACCACGGCAACAGCGAACACACGCAAATGTATTTAAACAAGCAGACTCATGTCATGAGCTACAGGGTTACCACAGTAACTTAATACAAACAAGACAGCGAATCAAGAAGACAACAAATGTGTGGTGGAGGCTACTGCACATTGTGCTGCATTCAGCGGCCAAAAGTACCAAGTATCAAAACAGTCGCTGGTCACTTTATTAGGTACAGCTACACAGTCTAATTCATATTTAAAGTGATTGAGGGACCAAAACATCAGACCTGCCTTCTAACAACACTTCAGTACAACTCTGACCTCAGTAATTAACATACAGAGAAATAACCTGGTAAAAACAGAGACAGTGCAGTCACAGCAGAGCTTCTGCACTGGATTGAATTGGACTTTACACATGTAACTAGTAAAAGGGCCAATGAGTGTATATTATCTTTGAAACCAAAGAGGTAAGACAGAAGAATGCAGATGATTATTGTGGATTGTGATAAATGCCGTCTAATTGTATTTGGTTTAATCTCAATGAATTGACATTGCTGTTTCTGTGATCGCTAACCTGTATTGGTGTTGAACACATATGAACACAGCAGACAGCATTTACTTGGCACCAAACATGTGTGTTTGTGGGTGTCAGGATGATGGAGGTGCCAGGGTTTGCGTTTTCAAGCAGCTGCTTGTCCCAGTGGAAATGAAGCAGGTCGGAGAGCGGCGAAGCAGACGGCCCCTTCCCACACACGTACCACAGCATATTACTCAAGACGGGACCCTTTGATACAAAATGCAGTTAAGCTGATCAGTGGGTGGCTGTGCTGCTGCAGCCACATGGCACAGTATCAGGACCAAATCCATGAGTCAGCGCTCAGATGAACAACAGTTTGCAGCTCTGTTGTGTTGCAAGAAAGCAAATGATGTAGAAATTACACTAACCCTACACACCACACCTGGACGGAGGCTTGGCCACTTCCAACATACACAAGTGTGTGAGGTTTACTCATATTGTTATGACAAGAGAAATGCAGGAAGGAAACAGAAGCCGTCGTGACTTTCTGTTTGTGGAACCTGCAGGATTTAGTTCAAGTTTCCTTAACATTAAAACATAGAATAGAAAATCTTTGGCTTTAGGAGCAGATTCCCTCCCAGATGCGTATGCAGACTGGTCACTTCCTTGAGTTCGCTTGATTAACTTGGTTCACTTTTCTTGGTTGAGCAGCTAAACCCAACTTAAGAGAGTGAAATGCATTGCATCAATTGCACTGAAGCAAAATAAAAACCCAGAGCTGCTATTTCTGCGACTTTGCCTCCTCTCCGTGGATGGAAAAACCCTCTGCACAACATGTGTATTATTCATAAAGGTTCGGGTTCATTCGGCGGTGATCCATTCGATACACACATGCACACAAATTGGCTTCTATGTCCAGGACCAGTGGAGTGGATGAAGCGCTGTCTTCCCCAGTCTCTCTGGGTCACAGAGTAAGGAGGTCAGGGTGTTAGGTGAAAAATTAGTAGCTCCTTAGGAAATCCAATACCTCCCACTTACAACCCCACCCCCCCACCCCCAACACACACACCCACACACACACACACACACACACACACACACACACACGGATTCCTGATGCAATGATTCAGCCAATTGTGTCCACCTGATTTCAATCTTCATTTTGAGTAACCTGGAATATTAGTCACACTGACACATATAATAATAATAATAATAAAGGAGAAGGAGAAGATTTTTCAACTTTATGCTACTTTTCACTTTTGTCCATTAGCAGAAAACCTTGTCTTGTGGTTGTAACGACTCCATTTGTCCTCAAGAGGGAGACTCACGCCACATAACAAATCACACAGCTTTTACTTTGGTAAATTTAAATCAATGAATTTGCATCAGTTGTTACACTGAATGCGTTGCAGCTCTTCCATGTTTGGTAATAATAAAGGATATATGCACCACCAGCACTGACGCTTGTATTGACTTGGAAAGCAATATTTTATTCACTTATTTTTGCAGGACGTTCATTCAGCATTGATTGATTCAGCAATTCAGTTTTTAAGCCAATCCATTTATTTTCTATCAACCTAACAGGCAGGACGGCCATTTCAGACAGGCTCCCCTGCCTGCTGGTCCTTCGGGGAGACAAATATCCATGCTAATGCAATGAGACAGACACTAATATACACACATACAAAGAGGAGGCGGAAGCCTGAGCAAGCAACCATTACACAGAGAGGCGGTGGGGGGAGTCTAGCCTGAGAGAGGGGGAAATTGTCCTAAGCCTATTAGTACTATTAGGGATACTTGGTGGTAATGATTGAAAGCCACTTAGCGCTGATATATTTACCCAGAGGATCAGCCATGGCTTGGTTAAACAGGCCTGATGGATAAATTCAGTCCACGACTGAGATGTAGACGCTGACCAAGAGAGGAGAGGAGACAGTAATAGAAGAAATAGCAACATCATGGTTCACTGCTACAATTTATATAAACCAATGTAAGTCACAAGAACGGACTCCTTCTTGCTTGAGGCCTGTAATTTCATACTGAACAACTGTTTCATTAATAAAATGCAAATCCAATTTTGTGCCGTGAGCACCAGCGCACAGGCTGGAACTGCAGCAATTTCTTGATACATGTAACATAAACTCCAAGAAGGTCAAACTCTCAGCTACAGGCAACTTACATCATTCATGAAGTTATTTGAACATGATAGAAGAATCAAATTATTTGTGATTCCTCCTAATTTGTCTTCACTTTCATAGGCGATGTTGAAAAAAAGGGAATGCATTTAGATATTTGGTCAAATATCTAAATGTAATTGAAATCAAATATAATTATTGTATGTTGAAACAAACAGGATGAAGCTAAGTTCAGTGCAGAGCTGGGAAAGCAGCCAGACATTGTGTGGTACCTTGCCATCCATTTCCATGACAGACATCAGGGCTATTAGGGATCACTGGCCAGCGCTCGTCTGTCTGACACACAAAGATGTGCATTAAGCATAAAGCGGCAACTGTGAGTAACTATATAATCTGGCGCGTGCTTCAGTGGACCTTAATTATGCAAAATTACTTTGACTAAGATAGTGTGCTACAGCATAATATGAGACTTAATGGCGTAGAATAGGGTGAGATTCTGTGGGAAGGCAACACGACTAACAAGACATCGGAGTTTCTCTGACAGCACAGCGTGTCCTGGAGACATTTGCTCTTATTTAAACACCTTTTAGATGCCCTGCAGTATAGTCTTCTAACTCTCTGGGATTCATTCTGCAGGATTTTGTCCGTCTGTGTAGAAGTTCACATTTCATTATGTGAGGTTCTGACCTTAGCACCAACAGCACACACATCCCTGCAAAACCTCTCACAACAAACACTAACAAACTGTCTCTGTCTGTGAAGTGTGAGCTTCCAGATGTTGCTGCTTCAGTGCTGTTATGTAATACAGTGCAGCCTAGAGATTATGTGATGACAGTCACATGGAACATGAACCGCTGGGTCCTGGGCTAACAGGCGAGCACAGTGGACTACCCACAGGATTGTGCAGAGTACAATTTAACAAGACTTGGTGACATTTTTGCATTTACTGGATACCCAGCAGAAACAACACAATAAGTCACGTGACACTGGCTATTTTACGTGTTAGATGAGTGGGCTATGAAGCCAAGATGCTGCACGCACAGTGGCGCAGTCAGTGTCTAACTGTGCTGACTCACATAGTGAGCCTAAAGCTGTGTTAATCCTGTGTGTTGGTGGCGTTTGGCTTAGTTTCACAGGGTTTTTTTTTTTCCGGTCTGTAATAAGCTGTCACGGTGGAGACGACAGTAGAAGGGGCTTCATGTGGTAGAGAGCAGAGTCACACTAGCAATCTAAGAAGCAACTGCAAGGGCATTGGATGCAATGGAAGAACATGCAAATTCACTTTCTCATTCATGACCCCAGAAAGAGAGCAACAAATTCCAACCAGCTGCAGCAGTGATGCTCTAAAAATAGCTGCGGGAACACATTGATTATAGGATCATTATCATTTACTGCTTTTCTTGCCATTGATGTGAACACGATCTTAGTGCTTCCAATCAAATATCGGATATTTAATCAATATATGAGTAAAAAAAACGATACTTTTTTAGATTGTCAAAAGCTGAGCATTTCTTATGCTCTTTGTGTGGTGTAATCTCCTGTCCATACATTATTGACTGATAAACAGCAGCCAGGTCTCAGCGGAGGGAGGGAACAGAAATGGATTCACTGTGAGAGAGCCACTAATACAACAATGACCTCACTTTATGTGAGATGCTTTACAAGAGGAATTCTGGCACAGCGGGAGGCTGGAGAGCAATAGAAGAAAGGGGTAAAAGGAAAGCACTTAAAAGATCATCTATAGCAGTTCCATTTACGTCTAGTAGAGTATATTAGTTTATTATTTAAAAAAGAAAGGCCCAGTCAAATGACAAAAGCTGAATGTTGGGACTAGATTCTCTTTTACTTGGACTTATCCCAGACTTTCACTTTGTCTTAAAAGATTTAAAACACACTTTAAGCAAGCAATTCTACTTTCAAAGTTTTCTCTGTGTTGGCTCGATGTTAAAACAGTATTCACCAAAGGTGCCTAGTAAGCAGATTAGACCCAGAGTCCTGCATTATCACTGTGCGATATTAGTTCACAGTGCACTTTCTCTGCAATGCAAAGTACCACTGCAGTACATTCAATAGTCAAGATTAAGACAATTAAAGTGTTTGTTGTCTTACTTGTACTGTGAAAGTCTTCCTTTGCTCTTCACAGTGAATGTCAAGAGGATAAGAAAAAAGCTTAAAAATAACCTGTATTCATAGAAATGTGTAAATTACATGTGCAAGTAAGTGTGAACAAATGTAAAAAACCACTTAGAAGTAATTAAGAATTAGGTGTGAAAATATGCTCTGCAGCCTGTACGTTGTTGATTGTGCTCTAGCTCTGTCATGAAGGATCATCAATACGATGAACACGCTGGGCATAAATGATGACCTGTCTGCCGCCTTGCAGTTAGACTCAGACAGGGGGCGGTGGGTGACCGCCGGAGAGCAGCCGTGTGTGGAGCGTCTGCTCAGACCTGAGAGCTGGCGGAGGGGAAGCTGGTCGCGGCAGAGCGGCGGTGTAGCGCTGCTTGCTGGGACTCTGTGGCTGCCATCTGTCACTTTCCCCGGGATCGTTTGTCTGACAGTAGCGCGGAATTGGGGATCGACTGGACACCGCACTTTGCACAGTTAGACTGCGTGGATGTTTCGCGTGATGCCTTCTGGGGGATTTGTTCATGGTTCGGGACGGTCTTGCTGGAGTAGCTAGTTGCCAGCGCTGGGGCCATATAATAGAGACCTTATGCTAATACTGGCACCGTGCTACCCTCCCAAAATGGCTAAAAGAAGCGTTAACAGTATTGTTTTCCTAATCTTTATTATCACTGTGAACGCTGTGAAGCGAATGTAGACACTTGTCTACTTGCTCATTGTTTACCGAGAGCAGCCGCTTCTGGGCCATTGAACGCCTCATCTTTCTGCCTGACTCGGAGCAGAAGAGACAGATCGATTGTTTTCAACTCGCTGGGAATTCAACAATTTTCAGTCTTTGGACATGAAACTCACACAAGTCGCAGATTAAAGTATCGGTTTTCGGGTGGTTTTTGTGATTCGTGTTACGGTTTTGCTGCAACGAGCCCGTTTAACGGGTTTCGCTGTCAGCTGTCACTGACAGGATGTGTTGAGTGGCGCGCGGTGACACCTGCTCAGATTGTCCAGCGGTTAGTCTGCTGCACACTACTACGTGAGGCTACCGGTTAAAATCCCCCTAGAGTTGTGCCTTTTTAAATGTGATGTTTATTGTCATTACATTGAATCTAAATGTTCTGCTTGTTGTAACAGTGCTTTTAAAACTTCATCAATGTCAGGAAAGTCTTGCAAAATTCTATCAACACGTTTTAGGCGTTTTCTATACTTTTACTGTTTGGATCAACTCAACTGTGTTTTCTCTAATTATTTAATTATAAATACCTATTTAATATTACTTCATTATGCTTTATTTTGAAATTTAAGACTTTTAACTTGTTCTGAACATGTTTAGCTCTTTTTTAACCACTTGTATTTTTCTTAAACTACCTTTAAGAACTTTTTAAACTCTCCAGTCAACGGTTCTTGGGAATAAATTCAGCATCACAGCATTCACAGTGCATTTTCCTACGAAAATAGTCTAGTTTTGTATTAAGCTTTGCTTGTTCCATATCCACTTTTTTTCAGTAAATATCAATGTTGACTTCGTTCCAGTTTTCAATTTTGGCCCACTGTGTATTTGAGTTTGACACCCCTGACATATACACACTGACATTGAATTGAAATTAGATTACTAATCCTGAACAACTTGTTAGAGCCAGTATGTGTCACCTTAGTAGCTCAGTATTGCTAGTATGATGAGCATTTGACCTACAGTGGAAATTAAAATAAGTTACTACTGTGTAATCAATCAGTAAAATGCTTTGTTTTGTGAGGCCTTCAATTGGTGTTTAATCAGTTTTTTTGTGCAACTTATTCCCATAGGGCTACGAGGATTGGCTGAGACACAAGGCAGACAATGAAGTCAACGGGGCACCGGTGTTTGTAGTTCGTAGTGGAAGTCTGGTCCAGACTAGATTCAAAAACATCAGGGTGAGCAAAAAATATACCCCAAACGCTTGACCCTTTTATTAAGATCAGAATTTTTATTTTACTGAATGGCAGAAAAGATGACATCTACATATTAAAGTACGTGAATTAAGGTTTTTGGCGAACAACTATAAATAACTTGGCTGTTAAGTTCCTCCTGCTGGTGGTGATTCTGTACAACTATATTGTGTGGAGCTACAAGACACTGTCAATGAAAATGGCAAAAATTAGGAGTGCACACATGCATCAATAGGTTTAAGCTCAGGTTTGTTCTCGTATGCAAGTTTAAACATGACATTGCATGTAGTCAGTGAATTGTCAGATGTGGTTCTCACATTCAGTTAGAATAGGTTAATATTTTGATCAAATACATGTTTTTGTACCTGTCTATCCAGGTAGGAGACATTGTTCGTGTGGCTAAAGATGAGACTTTCCCAGCTGATCTGGTATTGTTGTCATCAGACCGTGCAGACGGTACCTGTCATGTCACCACAGCCAGCCTCGATGGAGAAACCAACCTTAAGGTTTGTGTGTCAGCTGTAGTAAGAAAGTGCCAGATGTTCCATTACCATGTGCTCTGTGGGGTTTGATTCTTTCAGGTATAATATATAAGGTATTCCAGTATCTGTCACGACTTTTGCCAGTTTGTTTAAGACATTGTAGAATTAAACCCCATGTTGTCTCACATGACGGGTGTTTAGGATCGACTGCAGATTAGATTACAATTAGTCTGACAAACTTAACCACTGGTTTTTGTTTTAGCAGTACTGTGTTTTGTTTACTGGTTTCACACATTGTGCTCCAGCAGAATACTGGCATATATGATCACTATAAAAGTTTCAGCTTTTGCTCTGTGGGTCAGTGTGATGTTGTCTGATAAGGCCTTGTGGTGACATTCTTGGTAGCTTACTTTATAACCAGAGAGGTGTGATTCTGACAGTAAACGTTATCGGAATATTTTCTGGTATTTTGTCAGCTGGACTGTATAATGTTTGACTAATTTTCTGCCAATTTGTTTTGGGCCATTTGTGTCTAGCAAGAACAATGGAAAATGTAAAACAACTATGAAGATATTATCATACACAATATCACATGGCTGCTATTTGTACAGAACAGCTGTTAAGATCTGAAAAGGTTATATAAAAATGTTAAATAGTTTAATTCTCTCCCGCTAAGGCTGGCATTCAGGTTACCAGTTGAGGGTCGACCTTTTTCCCTATTTTGTAATGACAAGGGTTTTTGCTCATTGTTTGTTTATACAGTTATTTGTGAATTCATTGGCTTTTGTGTCAAATTTTCTCCCTTATAAACTATGTGTTGTATGTGTCTGTAGACCCATTTCTCTGTTGCTGAGACGTCAGTCTGTCAGTCTGTGTCCCAGCTGGAGGCGTTGCAGGCTGTGGTGGAGTGTCAGCAACCAGAAGCTGATTTGTACAGGTAATCTGCACCCGTGTGTACACAAAACCCTCAAGGTCTGGACTTTTTTTCTCAACAGATGTCCTATCAGATGGAGATGACCCGAACTTAGAAATCATTGATTCTGCCTTCAGCCAAAACCCTTTATGCTATGACTTTATCACACATACAGTTTAACCACTTGGTTTCTTACTAGTTATTCAACACAAATAATTAATTAATTTTATATGGACCTTGAAATCGACTAAAAAGAGCCAAACCTGCCATCACACCTAGTCATTGTTAGCTTGCTTTGTCTGTTCTGTATTGCTGTGTGTTAACTGTCAGCTGTGTATAAGTTTCTATTTTTGCAGCGCTTATTAAGTAGAATTACCCACCAGCTGCATGTGAACCTGGTCATTAAAGTGTTACTTGTCCTTGAGTCAGTGTTTTGTGTGTGTGTGTATATTAATGTATTTATTGTCTCAGTCCAGAAAAAAAATTGTTTTTCAGGTTTGTTGGGCGGATTACAGTGACTCAACATGGGGAGGAGATAGTCAGGTGACTATTAATTAAATGAGTTATTACATTTGAATAAATGAATAAAGACATTAAAACTGGATTATACTAACACAGAGAGAGATTGTATTGCCCTTTAAAGCGGTACTAGTAAAGAAAAATTAGATGGTGAAACTTGAGAGCATGGGTCAAATTTGTTTATCATGGTCTAAATCACTAAAGGTTATTTTGAAAATGCAAAGTTGTTTAGGGTGTGTTACTACACCAGTTGAGGGCAAGAAATGTGTGCGTAAAGGACACAGATATGTAGAACCCACATTAACATTGTAGTTTAAGTTTTCACTTCATTATCAGTATTTCAGATCAGTATCGTCCTGACTCTTGTTTGTGCACTAACCAAACCATATAGAAACCTGCATATGTGGTATTTGTCTTTGTTTACCAAAGAGATACCAAAGAGATTTATGGTGAGTTCAAGGATGATGCTTAATCTGAGAATGGGTCAGCTAAAGTAAATATTTATAAATAATAATTATTGATTGAATAAATATTGAATAAAGATACTTCTGAAATGCTTCATATTGTAAAACGGTTCATTAAATAAATCCTTTTCTTATGTTAAAAGAACAAAAAAATTCAGTCTACAGGTTTTACAGAGAAACTCACATGCTTTATCAGAGTACTTTGCATGTTGATGAACATTTGTTATGGAAAACCAGAAACACATAATTTTGATGTCTTTATTTAACTAAATAATTTGTCTTATGTGATGTCACGGTATCAAATCACTGTAACTCCCCTGTACTGTTGCAGGTGTGGCAGTGTACACTGGGATGGAGTCCAAGATGGCCCTTAACTACAAGTGCAAGTCACAGAAACGCTCTGCAGTGGAGAAGTGAGAACGTCCTGTCTGTCAAAGCAAATTATTCATAAGATTATTATAATTTTATGTGGTGGTATAAAAATTTTTTTTTGTGCCAGGTCCATGGCAGGCTGAGAACAAATGGGATGAGCCTTTCTACAACCAGAAGACTGAACAAGAAAGGAACAGCAGCCCTGTTAGTCTGAACAAAAATCAATAACTTGTTTAATGAGAAGCAAAGTCGGGGGGTATTAACCCCAGAAATAAGATGAGAGGTTTTGGTCGACATTTAATTTATGTGTCCCTGCATTGTCTTCACTTTGATCTCATTGCCACTTGTTATGGTCCTTTTTTCTTTTCAAAAGTAGATATAAATAATAGATTTAGTGAAGTTATGAAGAGCGCCCAAAGCATGATTCCAAATGTAGATAAATACACACACAAAGTCCTGGAAGGGTGCTAGTAGGATGCTTTTAGTGTCTCTAGATTTTGTGACAGAATGTAGCAGAGGAAGTGACTGTCGCTGGGCCAAGCTGACGGCCTATCAGCCCACCTGTCAGCCCTAATCAGTCAGGGAGGAGAACGCTTCTTGTTCAATCTTCAAACAAAAATGTCCTTTTATGTTCCTTTAGATCTTGAAGTTCATCTCAGACTTCTTGGCATTTCTGGTTCTGTATAACTTCATCATTCCCATCTCCCTCTACGTTACTGTGGAGATGCAGAAGTTCCTGGGCTCATTTTTCATTGGCTGGGATTTGGACCTATCACGAGGAGAGTGACCAGAAAGCTCAGGTCAACACCTCTGACCTTAATGAGGAGCTGGGGCAGGTAAAGGAAGCGAGTACACTAATATGCCTGTATTTATGTTGTTCAGATTTGTATATAATAAGAATTTTGTATTTCATACATTTTTTTTTTAATGTATACAACAGTAGATGTGTTTTATGTTTTTATTTAAAAAAAAATTAATCGTGCTGTTTCATAGGTGGAGTATGTGTTTACTGATAAGACGGGTACGCTAACAGAAAATGAGATGCACTTCCGCGAGTGTTCAATTAATGGAACCAAGTACCGAGAAGTTAACGGTAAACTGGTACCAGAGGGAATGACCGACGATTCACCAGATGGCTCTTCACCTCAACTGGTAACTCGCATTTTAGACGTATTCATTTTTTTTATGCATACGCAGCCTTGCCAAGCTAGTAAATACATCATCAAAATTTCTATTTGCAAAAAAAGTCATCACTTAAGCGGACTGCTGTGTGTCACCTGTGAGGATGAATTGAAGCTGTTTCTTGCTGCCATTTTCCCTTTTGTTTTGTTTTGTTTTTTCCTTTCAGATTAGTGAGGAGTTGTTATTTCTCAAGGCGGTGTCACTGTGTCACACAGTTCAGATCAGCTACGATCAGCCTGACTGTCTGGTTGGTGGAGGAGACCCTTTTTCTCAGGCAAATGGTTTCTCTTCCAATCACATGGAATACTATGCCTCTTCTCCTGATGAGAAAGCTTTGGTAGAGGCAGCAAAGAGGTAGGTTTATTCAACTGTGAAGGTTAAAATGTGAATTCATCTTAGAAAGTACATGAGGTGGTGAAAGCTGAAGTTATGAAATGATCATCTAAGAAGAAAGGTGTTATGTAACCACAATGTTTCAACATAGAAAATGTTGTGCTATACTGACGGTGTGTAAGAGTAGAGGTTGGGCTTTAGTTTAGTCAACACAGTTCATATTGTATACACCTCTTCTTCACCATTTCAGACAAACCTAAATCCTTACTGTTCACATGAGGTTAAATTGTGTCTGCTGTAATAACTCTTTTGCGCATGTTGGCTGCTGTGGGACAGTAAAATGCTGTTGGAGGTTGGACTCCAAGCCAGATATAAAGTGGCACATTTTTCTCACTCACTCGTTCATTTTTATTGTCACAGAAATATGAAGCAAGCAAGTATTTTATGTGTAGAGTGGTTCCAAAGCCCTGAAGCAAGTCTGTGTGGAGCAGTGACTCAAACATTAAGAGAAAGTGACCTGACTCCACCGATTACATTACAAAGTAAAAGTCTAAAGAAATCTACAGCTGTGTAGCACCCATCTAAATTGTCAAGCACTGTTGTTCAGGATTTATGGTGCAGTTTTCAAATCCTCAAATTACATTATGTTGGGAAGGGAGGGCCACATCCCATGACCCTGTACCCATATGCTCCTCTGAGACTCAGTCGGAACCTCAATTTAAATGTTCTGTTTGTTCATGAATGCTGCATAATTTCCCTCAACGTGAACACATGTCATTATTTTATGTATTACCCCTCCGTTACCCTAAGGAACATTAGTAATTGAATCAATGGATGGCTGTACCTTAGCGAAAAATGCTGTTGGCCTAGTTACATTTGAAACGTTTCAATCTCTGTACCCAGAATTAAAGTATCTTTAATTTAATTTGTTGATTGACTGATTTATTTGTTGCCCAAAGGATTGGAGTGGCTTTCACTTGCTGCAGTGGAGATAAAATGAAAATCAAAACGTTTGGCAAGTCAGAGAAGTATGTCTTACCTGATATTTATATTGTAAAATATAATCTTTCATGCTGCCTCATGAATTATCAAAGACTTTGAGCGAGGCTCAATATAACCAGTGGCTAAGAGTAGTTCATGTGTTGGTTGCAGTTCATGCCACATCGATGTTTTTAGGCACAAGGCTGTAAATCTTGTGCTAATGCTTTTATTATGAGGTTATACCATAGCAATAAAAATATTCAGTGTACAGTAGGCTGTGGTTGAAAACTACCTTCATAAAATAACTCTGTTTGTTCAGTGAGTCACCATTAATACTACTTGTGGCCTTCCAGGTATGAACTGCTTCATGTGTTAAGAGTTTGATGCAAACCGCCGGAGGATGAGCGTCATACTGCAGGATTCTTCAGGTAACTTGTTATTGATTGTGGTAGCAAGCTATAATGCAATGTACTGGTATTGTTATTGCTACTTTATGATGTTTATCACAATTAGGAGCCAAGAAATTAATTGTCAAAAAAACACTGATCATCTTGTTTTTTTTTTGTTTTTTTTTTATGTATCTACATTAGTCCATCAGTGGTGGACTATGCGACTTTACAAGAAGAGAAAGCAACTGGAAGCAGAATTGATTTTAAGTGCATCCCTGTCAACATGAAGATCAGGCTCCTGACGTGTATCCTCGGAAAGATCATCAAAGAAAGAAATGCTGATTTTATCTCATTTATTAGATTTAGAATCAAATCAAATAATAATAATATCCAAACCGCTTCATCCCTTTAAAAACTCACAGTTCATTGACACCAAGCTGATAAAACTACTGCTGAAGATGACAAAACGGATCAAGTGACAGGCAGCAACACCAAACGCAGCAGGTGGGTGGACTGTGCGCCACAGCTGCACTCGTTCTCTTACGCTACACAAACAAACAATTCTCTCAACGACACGTCAGGTCCAGCCCTAAAACCAGCTGGACACTGGAAGACTTCCACAATTTACATGAGCGAGTTCGACCAGCGCGAAGCGAAAGGAAGCGCACGGGTCACTTCAGCAGTGAATGTGTCTCCATTCGATTCGCATGAATGGGAAACAAATCCCAGTATGGCTGCTCATGTTAGTGGAGATGGCAAAGTGGGCAAAGAATGAAGAACACAATGCATAATGGATGAAGGGCCTGTCTGATGGGTTCCCATGGCACCTCGTCTTAGCAGCACCTCGACATTTACATCTCCAGCCTCGACAAACATTATAATAATCACTGCAGCAGCTGCCTCGGCCACTCGGGCTGTGACATACGAGTGTTTAGCATTATAAAAACTCTGAAAGCCTTCGAGTTAATTCACAGAGCATCAGCTGACGCTTTCTAAATTAAGGTATGGTAGCCATCAGCCACGCTGGGCCGTGGGCAGGATGGTTCTCATTGCTTCAAAGACAGGAACTTTATTACAGGTTTTATCGCTTCTGATAGAGACACAGTCTGTGTTTCGGCCCCGTACACCTGCATGCTGGATCTGAAATAAGCTAAGAGGACAAAGTGCTGACTTGGTTTAAAAGTTCTTCACGTCTATCTTATATAGATGTGAAGAACTTTTAAACCAAGTCAGCACTTTGTCCTTTGAACCAAGAGCGGCACGTGTCCTGAAGGAACAGTTAAAATATGAACATGCGATTTAAATCATCTATTCTTTATTCCTCCATTTTGTGTTTTGGTTCTGAAAGGTTCAGACGGGTCATTTGTAAATGTCTGTGAGGAGCAGAGCTTCCACCCATCACCCAGTAATCCTTGCACCAGCCACTTCCTCACTCATCTTATGCATCTTAGTCCTCATCCCTGCTGCTTCATATGGTACCTAATATAACATCTGATGGTTTATGATCAGATTTTAATGCAGTTATTATGAAGAATATCTTCTGATGTTACAGCCGCACACAAACTACAGTAGGAAGACTGAACTGAATTTGCGTAGGATAATTAGGAAAAGCAGATACGCGCTGTAGAAACGTTGTGTTATCTCAGTAGAGGCGTAAACAATTAAACACGTCTGATATTGTTAAAACAGGTACAATTTCGCTCATTATTTCTTTTACTTGGCTGTGAATTTTCAGCCAAAAGATCATTTTCACCACCTGACATCCTGAACTCGGAAAATGTTGACTGTTGTGCAGGAAACAGTTTGGAAGTGATGATAAATACGGCGCGTCAGACACTGTTCCCAGCTCACCACCATCTGTGCTCTGCGATGTGATGCTGCAGCCAGACTGAATTATTAGGTCATTAAACACAACGCGTGTGCAAAGCGCAGCTATTCTGCAGCCGGTCTCACCTCTGACACCCAGCTTCACCAGCCCCTGCAGATTATGGAAGCCAGTCACTGCCGTCTTCCTGCATCTCCTGTCACCCACAGGCAGAAGCCCCCGGAGCTGTGCATGCGGTGAGCGCTGAAGATCCAAGCGTGAAGCCATGTTTCTCCCCTGCCAGTAAAAGGGAGGAGGTGTTGTTCACTCATGCAGCTGTTTGTCGGACCATGTTTCAGAAAGAAATCGATTGTGATGTGAGGTCATCTGATTTGTTTGAGGATCAGGATAACATGATTTTATCATAGCTCTCATCTCATAATTAAATCCACTCCATCACCCACTGTGACCTCGATAATAAACAGAGAGCAGACTTATGACATTTCTGACAGCTTGACTGCTTATAACCTTGTAAAAGTCAAATTAATGGCATAGCTGCTACTGTTGAAGTAGAGTGTACAGGTGTACTTAATAAAGTGGTCAGTGGTTATTGTTTATTGGCATCAGATTTGGAGGAGCCTTTATAATCAAGTGGTGTTTTACTGGAAATATCAGATCTGGAAGGAAATACATGCACAAACTGTATAAGCTGTGAAAGATGTGTCCCACTTACACTCTGTGTTAGATTATTTTAAATTTCAATTCAATTAATTTCAAATTACTTCAGTTTTGCAAGTGTGTATTAAAAGTACAGAACATTGAAATGAAAGAAAAACTGAAATGCATTTATTAAATATGTGTTTTCGCTATTCAAACCTAAATGACTTCCTTTTTTTGTGGGAGGACTGCATCTCACGCAAACACCGCAGTGACACCAGCATTTACAAAACCTACGTCGTCAGTGTCTGGACACGTTTTAGTGTCATAGAGAGAAATAACATCCTGCCCGAGGCTTTTAGCTCTGCTGATAGATTTGATTTGATCACTGGCAGGGGAGAGGCCAGAAATAAATTACAGCAGCGGAAAAGGCAAAATGACCATGTGTCGCTTCTGTTTTCTGGAGTCATCCACCAGTTTGGCTTGTCTTGTGTTCAGATGATGCTGGCACCATGAAGGAGCAGACGCCTGTGATTAGCTGCCATTACTCCTCTTGGCTTTGACTCAGGAACATATTCCTGTGTACTCCCACGGGCGACCGCAGGTCCAATTATTTGCTGCCAGTGTGTGCGTGTTTTTGAGACAGAGAGTGATGAACAAGCAGATGAAAGAGAACTGGGACAATGAGACTGAGAATGCGTGACAGAGACGAAGAGGAGAGAAAGGAGACGTGTCCGACCTGAGCTCTCGCACTTCCTGTCTGTCCTGGGACACAAATCCAGGTTGGATGCCACCATCAGCCCGGTCAGGCGTGGAGCCTCACAAGGCCGGTCCAAGAGATTAAAGCAGGACATGCTTTGAAGCTGGCTTTGCTCTGTGGCGACTAGAGTGGAGCAGGATGGAGAGCTGGATTGTTGTTCTGCCCGGTGCTCCAGCTTCTTTTCACCGGATGGAGAGACAGCAGCTCTTCCAAGCTTTGGGCACAGAACCAGCGCTTGTCTTACACCCGTGTTTTGTAAGAGCCTGAAACTGACGGCTAAACAGAAGTCAAGTTCTCTTGAAATAAAAACAGAAATAATAAATAACACTGTTGTGGTATATACAGCTTCATCAAAACAAGTTTTTAGATTCAACATAACTCAGGTCATCGTTTATAAATTAAATGGAGCATCATATTTTTGCTGCTCCTTTCAAACCATCCCTGCTGCTAATTACCTGGATCAGGAGTGTGTTGCCAGTTAGAAGCTGGAAGTGGAGGATAGTCCGAAAACAAGCAGGACTGTGATAAACCCCCAACATACAGTAGGACAAGAGGAGCTGGGAATGAAACCCCCAACCTTATGAAGAAACCAGCTGACTACTGATGAAAAGACCTGCCGCCAAGTATAAGCAGCATCTCTGCATCCAACCACTTCATCCAACCTTTACTATGTTGCATAACGAGCTTCTCAAAACGACGTCTATGCATGTGACACGGGAAAAATGCAACCTCTCAAATATCAGTGCGTGATAAATTTACACATTTATGCTCTGTCTCTGCAAGTGCATGAGTCATAACAAATTAAACGCTCTAGATGTATTAACACAGTGGAATGTGACAATGTGTGAATCTATTCATGCCTCAGCACAGACAGGAGTAAATCAGTGCAGTACAGGTCGGAAGCTGGATCTCACGGAGGACAGTGCTCGTAGCCGACTGAATCACGAGGCTGTCAACATAGCGTTCTGTCACGGGCCAAGTTAGTCAGTGTTTTTGTGAGCAGTGTTCATTTGTGTGTGCGCTCTCTTAATGCTGATGATCTTGAGGGGCATTCACGTCTGAGAAAATTAAGGCCATCGATGCGCGTGTCATGCGGAGAGCCTGATTGCAGAATTCCCACACCAGGGAGCAGTGTCTATTAACATTAGTTATCCACAGAAAGGTGCCACTGAAGAGATGGTGAGAAGGAGGAGATGTGTATGTAAGACAGGAAGAATAAGAAGAGCCAGAGGAATTGAAAAGAAGCACAGCACAGACACACAGAAAGGCAGAAAAGGTTGGGATGAAGAGATGTGAGGAGAAAAAGTCCGACTGAGACAGAGCTATTGATTGTCCCCTCTGCACCTGCAATAGCCAGACGAAGTTAAATGTCTTTATTCGGGAAGAGCCCGGCGGGTTCCCTGACTCATCTCGCTGAAGGGTCACTGCGGATGTCGTTCGCCATTCCCTCCGACATTCATCAGAATTCATCACCACTGCCACTCACCCAGAGCGAGAGTCATCCGAAGCAAACACATGCAGAACAACTGACAGGGGACGGTTGTACACAGACAAAAAGCTGATGGTACATTGTGTCTTGTTTGAGTCATGAACAAATAACAAATACTGAATTCAGTTAAAGGGAAAAACTGAGTCTACTTGAGTTGAGTTGGTGTTGAAGGCTTAGAACGTGGATACAGTCTAACGAGGTGGTGCAGAGTGAGAACAGAAACGTGGGATGTTTCTATCACTCGCTGTGTTTGAAAGCTTTATGTAGGCAGGTACTTTGCAGCCACGTTAAGGGACAGTAGTACTGTTGCTGCGCGTTTATTAAGGTGATTTGTGGCTTATTATTTAGTAAGAATACCGGTTCATGTTTATGGCTGAATAAAGAGTAATGATGTCAATTTAGCTGACGAGCTCCAAAGCCCTTCATAATTAAAATTGATTGTGTAGGTGATGGGCTTGAAAACATGGCGGGCGTTTTGTTGATGTGCTTTTTCCCAGCCAGTCACTGCTTTTGATTAAAAAAAAACAGTAATGAGACGAAACACATTTATTTATTTATTTAGTTTTTGTAAAACGATCAAACTTGGAATCTGTCACACTTTGATGCATATTTCATAATATAGTTAAACAGAAACAAGACTCCATTGATTAAACATCTTTAACATAAATGGACAAAAAGCTCCATCACAAAGCACAGTCTGTGTGAAGTGAGTGTTAATAATTCTTATTTAAAAGCCACAGAGATGAGAGACAAAAGTGACAGACATTCAGACATTCATTCAACTATAAATAGACCAAGCACATCCCATGAATGATTAAAACTCCTCATACTTACCTTAAAATCAAGGTCTTATGAATTTGTTGCCTTTTCTAGTTATCAACACTAGTTTAACTTTATGAAATACTCATCTCTTGCTGTTTCTGAATATTTACGTCCATGTTTTGCATATCTATCCTCCCACGCTGCTTTCCACTTCTCGGCCTTCATCTGAATGGCAAACTGTTCCAGCGTTGCTTTCAAGGACCTCTTCACAATGCCACTTCATTGTCACAACCGATGCGAGCCTCCTTCTAATCTGTGCAGGACCTGAATCGTCTTTATGCTGATTCTTGACCCCTTTCATCTCTCTGACATTCATTTATTTTCACCTGTACAGTTTTTCTCTGACAGTGTTACACTGGGATAGAAAAGTGAGGAGTGGGATGGTTGAGGGAGTGAGACGAATGGAACGTCCCCCAGTCTGCTTCACTTGACTTCAATTTGTTATCCTTCGGAAACAGTCATTCTTCACCGGGCTCTGATAATGCAGAGTGCACTTTACTGATATCTTTACCAGCTAAGTACAGGTAGCTCTTCATCAGCAGTGGTTCTGACCCTCTAAGGCAGATATGAAAGAGAAAGGGAGAATTCAAGGTTGGTCTGAACACACTGGCAAAGAAAGCTTTTCATTTCACTTTTGGCAAACCCACGCACACAGTAGCATCACTTGGCGTCATCAGGTAAATCAAGAAAATCGTAATAAAACTCCCTTCTGCGTAGTCAAGCTCCAGTGGAACCAGACTCGGGCCTGACCAGCTGTCTGTCCACGGTTCTGTATCTGCCAGCGGAGCCGAATGCTGAACACTTCTTTCAGGAAACAGGAGCCCAAGCGCTGGAACACCTTTAATGTAGACCTGATTCATTCATTCCTTTATGACCATGACTTGTTTCCACGTTGCTGCTGTGTGTCGGTGGCTTTCAGCCTGTTCTACTGCGTCGCTCCCTCGTTTCATGTGTTCTGGAAGAATCTTCCAGTCGCACAGGTTCCTACAGATGCCTTCAGTGCCTGCGACATGGTGGGCAAATGTCCCATTCATTTAGGTGTAATTATCCTGTGATTGTTTGTGGTGGAGGTGAAGTCCCTCTTGACCTTCCCTTTTGTTAGATTCAGCACACAGCTGGAGCTGAGGGCTGCTGGCAGGTAGGAGCGTTATGCTCTCATTAAAGCCTCCTTGGCATCAGTGTGACAGGATGCTTAAAAATACCCCTGGTCAACTTCCGCTTGACCTTTCGCTCTCCAACAACGGTGTCACCGAAAGGTCATTTGACGCAGCCAGAGGACAAGCGTGAGCTGACTCCACAAGCGCTGTGACATGTTATCCTTTGTGAATATGCACCACAGACTGCTTTCACTGTTCAAGTAGTTATTCCACAGACTTTCACAGCTCGGTGTGACAGGATGCTTAGTGGAGCAAGTGGAAAACAACAATGAAATAAACAAATTTAAATCTCATATCATGACAGTCAAGGTTCAAACTATTTTTTTTAAATCATATTTACAGTCAATCGTCTGTAAAAAAAAAGTTCTTGCAGCTCGTCCGATCTGTTCCAACAGCATCTCTGTGCCATTCCATGTTCGAATGAATTTTACAAATCATTATATTTTATGATTGAGTTCACATTTATTATGCTGGATTAGCTCCTTTCCTGGAGTAAATGGAAAACAACACAATCAGGTCTTTAGAAAGACGTGGAAATGTTTCAACCCAGCTGCTTTGAAGGTCTGTTGCTTGTCTTTTTGTGTTGTACGTACGTTACAGTCTGTCTTTCACCACTGATGTGAGCTGTCAGTCAGAACTGGGGGATCAAGAGGAAAAGTGGGGGATCAAGAGGTCTCTGCCGGGGGTGACGCAGCTGACTGACACTTGTCAACTTTTCCCGTGCTGCAATATGAGTAGACACAGCCACAGCGACGCACGGACCTTTAACGCCTCATAAACCTTTTAATGCTGTTATTCCTTTGTCCTTTCTCTCAAACCTGATTGAATTTACACTGCTTTTTTTCTATTTAAACTTTTCCGATTTGATTTATTTCAAATGGAGATTTTCATCAACTAACCGAACATAAAAACACTTTATGAACAAAGGAGCTGGGCTGGAGCTCTGGATTCTGCCTTCCTGTGTGGTGTTTGCATGCTCTCCCTGTGCCTGATGGCTTTTCATGCATTCAGATTAATTGGAGACTCTAAGGTGTGAGTTTAAGTTGTTTGTCTGTGTCCAGGGTGACGAAGACCACTGAGACATCCTCCTCTACTTCACTGTTTCAGAGCCTCCCGGTCTGTCATCTTTTTACTTCTGCTGCTCATTTTCTAAACCTTTGACAGAGTCTATGATGTGTAGCTGCATAATGTAATGTATTAGGACTCCCTTTCAGAGAATCTTATATATTTTGCGCCTCCCTTTTGAGTGGCCACTCAGTGTTTCTCCACAGGAACTGAGAAGGTTCCTGTCAAAAGTCAACACCTGCATTCTCACAGTTCAAAGATGAAGTCAAGAGAATACATGTGAGCATGTGAGTGTGAGGCAGGAGTGTATTATGTGTCATAGATGAAAAGAAACAAATAGTGTTTGACCATTCTGACTCTTTTTAGCTTCCATTTTGTCTGCCGGGTCAAATTGACCCGAACAGTATCTTTGTAATATAAACATGTAGGGGGGGTTTTACAAATATGCAAACTGAACCATTTTTATTGTATATGTTGATTACACTAAATAAGCCAAGCAGCAGAAGTTTCAAACTGAAAAAATACTTTGAAGTATTTTTTTTTAATTTTTTAAACTTTAAAACAGGTCAATTTGACCCGGAACATAACAGGAGGGTTAATTTCTGTCTTGCTGTGTGGGGATAAATTGAGCCAGAAAATAGCATTATAAACAAGGTGTCTGATGAATAGTAATCTATGTAGCCTGATGGTTGATTCATGTACTGCTGGCCTCAAAGACAGGCAATGAAACATAAACGGACCCGCTGTAGTCAGAATAATAGCAGGGCTCTACTGGCAGCGTACTGGTCTGTCCACTGAGGCAACCATGTGAGGTGGGAAGTATTCATTATACGATTCCACTGGACGTCTACAGTATAAAGAGATTACAGGGTTGACCAGCACCAAATATTAGTGGTAACCCATGTGTATTTATCTACATTAAATCTTAATGAGGATGGATTGTTTTTAAATCTGTGATCACGAGTCAACAAATAGTCATTGATTTAGTTTAACCGAACATTTATCTGCAGAGGTTTTTAGGTAACTGTCACTTAGATGTGACAATTTATTGACTTCCCTAGATTTCAAATCAAAATACATGAACAAACAAATAAATAAATAGAAAAGCAACCTTTCGTGAACCAAACTGCTAATAGAAAAAAAAATAATAATAAAAGGCTATTCAGTATTGAAGTTATAGTAGCAGCCTTAGTTGTTGCAAGGAGAAGATCCCTGAGATGTTTCACTGTTGTAGTTTCTACAAGTTGTCAATATACTGTAGGAGCTACAGTTTTGATTTGATTTTAAATATAATTATTGGTTGTTGCAAAATGATTTTTATCATAAAAGCACTGACAGCGCAATGTAGTAATAGATCAGTCTGAAAATCTCTTTCTTCTGTTTCTTCATTTCTTTTGTTCATTTCATTAATTTGTCCTGACATTGCAGTGTTTGAGTCAGACCAGGACGTGTTGTAACGTGCCCATGTAACACTTTACTTCGAAACCCACAGTTACCACGAACAGCGAAACAACTAGTAGCTCAGTGTTCCGACATCCACAAACGGCAACTGCTATCACAACTAGGGATTGACGCAATACAACACAAACACAAATGCTACGGCAAGGGGGAGCCTGGAGAGGTGGAGAACCAGCCCTGGTTGTCTGTGTAGTTTAACACGAAAAAAGGCGTCGAAATCCATGTAAAAATCAGCCAGGGAGGGGGTGGAGAACCAGCCCCGATTGTCTGTGTAGTTTAACCCGGGAAATAGAGTCGAAATCCGGGTAAAAATCGGCCCTGGAGGGGTGGGGAACCAGCCCCGGTTGTCTGTGTAGTTTAACCTGGGAAAGAGAGTCAAAATCCGGGTAAAAAGCGGCCCTGGAGAGGTGGAGAACCAGCCCTGGTTGTCTGTGTAGTTTAACACGAAAAAAGGCGTCGAAATCCGTGTAAAAATCAGCCAGGGAGGGGGTGGAGAACCAGCCCCGATTGTCTGTGTAGTTTAACCCGGGAAATAGAGTCGAAATCCGGGTAAAAATCGGCCCTGGAGGGGTGGGGAACCAGCCCCGGTTGTCTGTGTAGTTTAACCTGGGAAAGAGAGTCAAAATCCGGGTAAAAAGCGGCCCTGGAGAGGTGGAGAACCAGCCCTGGTTGTCTCTGTAGTTTAACACGAAAAAAGGCGTCGAAATCCGTGTAAAAATCAGCCAGGGAGGGGTGGAGAACCAGCCCCTGTTGTCTGTGTAGTTTAACCCGTAAAAAGGCGTCGAAATCCGTGTAAAAATCAGCCAGGGAGGGGGTGGAGAACCAGCCCCGATTGTCTGTGTAGTTTAACCCGGGAAAGAGAGTCAAAATCCGGGTAAAAAGCGGCCCTGGAGAGGTGGAGAACCAGCCCTGGTTGTCTCTGTAGTTTAACACGAAAAAAGGCGTCGAAATCCGTGTTAAAATCGGCCAGGGAGAGGTGGAGGACCAGCCCCGGTTGTCTGTGTAGTTTAACCCGGGAAAAATGCGTCGAAATCCTTTTAATAATTGGCCAGGGAGGGGTGGAGAACCATGAAGTTTAGAATACCAGGGGCATGAAAGTCCGGGACGGCTGGTCTGGGGGTGTGGAGCCGGGGAGGGGTGCTTAAGTGTGGGTACGCAGGATCGGACGGAGGGCGTGGTGGTCGGAGGCTCCGGAGTGACTGCCAGAGAGTGTGCCCGCCTTTGGAGCCTCCTAGGCGGGTAAAGATCGAGGTCTCCCGGTCCCCTGGAGGAACCAGACTTAAACTTTTTCCTATCAGGCTGGTGGCTTCCAGGGCTTGCCAGCGGCGGGCAGACGCACTGGCAGGCGGCTGGCACGATCCCAGGGGCGGCATGAGCCTGTGGAGCTCCACAGGGGGACTGCCAGAGAGTGTTCCCGCCTATGGAGCCTCATAGGCGGGTAAAGATCCGAGGTCTCCCGGTCCCCTGGAGGACCCAGGCTTAAACTTTTTCCCATCAGGCTGGGGACTTCCAGGGCTGTTCCAGGGCTTGCCAGGGGCGGGCAGACGCGCTGGCAGGCGGCTGGCACGGTCCCAGGGACGGCAGGAGCTCCAGAGGGGGACATCGAGAGTGCGTGCCCGCCTGAGGTGCATCCTAGGCGGGTAAAGCTTCCTGGGTCCCCGCCCTGGAGGTCCCGGACTTGAACTTTTTCCTATCAGGCTGGGGACTTCCAGGGCTGTTCCAGGGCTTGCCAGAGCCGGGCAGTAGGGCTGGCAGGCGGCTGGGACGATCCCAGGGGCGGCAGGAACCGGTTACAAAAACTGGAGCTCAGTCCACACATATAGATATATATATGTATTTGGATATATATATATTATATACGGATTTATATATATATAAATCTACATATATATATGTAAATGGATTTTATGCCGGAGGGGAGCTTCCATGTTATGGAGAGGCAGGTTATTGGCCTGTAGTTGGGACCCTTCTGGAGTCGGCTGGCCAAGGAGCCTTTGTTTGGCAGTTTCCAATGCTCGAAGTGTATATCAGCTCATTGGTTTCAGCGATGCTCTTTGGACACACAAGACTTAGAAAATGTGAATGCAGCACTAAGAACGATACCTAAAAACGAGAATATGTTGGTCCCCCAACGTGTTGGTCCGCGCGTGAGGTCGGCGATACGTGTGAGGTGGTATTGCCCCCTTGGGGGGGCCCTCACCCGGGTTTGAACCCGTGGTCTCTCGCACACAGGTCAGTTGACTTAACCACCGAGCTATCTACATCTATAGACCTATACATGTATTTGGATATATATATATTATATACGGATTTATATCTATGTATATGGGTTTTATGCCGGACCGGAGCTTCCATGTTGTGGAGAGGCAAGTTATTGGCCTGTAGTTGGGACCCTTCTGGGGTAGGCTGGCCAAGGAGCCTTTGTTTGGCAGTTTCCAGGCATATGGGAGCATTTCAGTGATGCTGATTTGTAGGTATCGTACTATCTGTGGTCTGTATCTCTTCCTTTGGCCAGCTGTTAATTGCCCGGACCTTGTTTCTACCATTGAGCTGACACCTTAGGACTTGCCTTACTCGTTGCAGGTATTTGTTTGTTGCTGCGCTTCTTGTAGCCTCTTCCAGAGTCTCAGGCCATACCTGAGGAAGGGGAGTTGGTGTTATCTCCATTAGGCAGCAGCTCTGGAGCTCCAGTTTATGCAACCGGCTCCTGAGACCGTGCCAGCCGCCTGCCAGCGCGTCTGCCCGCTCCTGGCAAGCCCTGGAAGTCTGAGGCGGGCACGCAATCTCGAAGTCCCCCTCTGGAGCTCCAGTTTATGTAACCGGCTCCTGCCGCCCCTGGGACCGGGACCGCCCGCCCTGCCCAGAAAAAAAAAGGTAGTCCTCCAGGGGACCGGGAGACCTCGGACAGCATCTCCACCACTCCCTCGCCCTCTGCTTCCCCTTTTTCGTGGGTAGGTATCGTTCTTAGTGCTGCATTCACATTTTCTAGGTCTTGTGTTCAGTCTAGCTGCCTCGGTCAGCTTACTTGGAGCTACGTACCCAATTTCTGGAAGGGGAGTTGGTGTTAATTCCCCTCTGACCCGGCGTCCTGGCTCCCCCTTGCCGTAGCATTTGTGTTGTATTTCGTCAATCCCTAGTTGTGATAGCATCCTGTTGCCGTTGCCGTTTGTGGATGTTGGAACACTGAGCTACTAGTTGTTTCGCTGTCCGTGGTAACTGTGGGTTTAGTGGAGTAGTAGTAGCAGCATTCCAACAGAGCCAAGTTCTCGTGTCCCGTCTCTGGTTCCCCCAACACCTGACGCGTTGCGTGTGAGGTCGGCGATATGTGTGGAGTGGTATTGCCCCTGCCACTGAGCTATCCACACATATAGATATATATATGTATTTGGATATATATATATTATATACGGATTTATATCTATGTATATGGGTTTTATGCCGGACCGGAGCTTCCATGTTGTGGAGAGGCAAGTTATTGGCCTGTAGTTGGGACCCTTCTGGAGTCGGCTGGCCAACGAGCCTTTGTTTGGCAGTTTCCAATGCTCGAAGTGTATATCAGCTCATTGGTTTCAGCGATGCTCTTTGGACACACAAGACTTAGAAAATGTGAATGCAGCACTAAGAACGATACCTAAAAACGAGAATATGTTGGTCCCCCAACGTGTTGGTCCGCGCGTGAGGTCGGCGATACGTGTGAGGTGGTATTGCCCCCTTGGGGGGGGCCCTCACCCGGGTTTGAACCCGTGGTCTCTCGCACACAGGTCAGTTGACTTAACCACCGAGCTATCTACATCTATAGACCTATACATGTATTTGGATATATATATATTATATACGGATTTATATCTATGTATATGGGTTTTATGCCGGACCGGAGCTTCCATGTTGTGGAGAGGCAAGTTATTGGCCTGTAGTTGGGACCCTTCTGGAGTCGGCTGGCCAAGGAGCCTTTGTTTGGCAGTTTCCAGGCATATGGGAGCATTTCAGTGATGCTGATTTGTAGGTATCGTACTATCTGTGGTCTGTATCTCTTCCTTTGGCCAGCTGTTAATTGCCCGGACCTTGTTTCTACCATTGAGCTGACACCTTAGGACTTGCCTTACTCGTTGCAGGTATTTGTTTGTTGCTGCGCTTCTTGTAGCCTCTTCCAGAGTCTCAGGCCATACCTGAGGAAGGGGAGTTGGTGTTATCTCCATTAGGCAGCAGCTCTGGAGCTCCAGTTTATGCAACCGGCTCCTGCCGCCCCTGAGACCGTGCCAGCCGCCTGCCAGCGCGTCTGCCCGCTCCTGGCAAGCCCTGGAAGTCTCAGGCGGGCACGCAATCTCGAAGTCCCCCTCTGGAGCTCCAGTTTATGTAACCGGCTCCTGCCGCCCCTGGGTCGGGACCGGGACCGGGACCGGGACCGTGCCCGCCCGCCCGCCCTGCCCGGGAAAAAAAAAAGTGGTCCTCCAGGGGACCGGGAGACCTCGGACAGCATCTCCACCACTCCCTCGCCCTCTGCTTCCCCTTTATTCGTGGGTAGGTATCGTTCTTAGTGCTGCATTCACATTTTCTAGGTCTTGTGTTCAGTCTAGCTGCCTCGGTCAGCTTACTTGGAGCTACGTACCCAATTTCTGGAAGGGGAGTTGGTGTTAACTCCCCTCTGACCCGGCGTCCTGGCTCCCCCTTGCCGTAGCATTTGTGTTGTATTTCGTCAATCCCTAGTTGTGATAGGAGCCTTTGTTTGGCAGTTTCCAATGCTTGAAGTGTATATCAGCTCATTGGTTTCAGCGATGCTCTTTGGACACACAAGACTTAGAAAATGTGAATGCAGCACTAAGAACGATACCTAAAAACGAGAATATGTTGGTCCCCCAACGTGTTGGTCCGCGCGTAAGGTCGGCCATACGTGTGAGGTGGTATTGCCCCCTTGGGGGGGCCATCACCCGGGTTTGAACCCGTGGTCTCTCGCACACAGGTCAGTTGACTTAACCACCGAGCTATCTACATCTATAGACCTATACATGTATTTGGATATATATATATTATATACGGATTTATATCTATGTATATGGGTTTTATGCCGGACCGGAGCTTCCATGTTGTGGAGAGGCAAGTTATTGGCCTGTAGTTGGGACCCTTCTGGAGTCGGCTGGCCAAGGAGCCTTTGTTTGGCAGTTTCCAATGCTCGAAGTGTATATCAGCTCATTGGTTTCAGCGATGCTCTTTGGACACACAAGACTTAGAAAATGTGAATGCAGCACTAAGAACGATACCTAAAAACGAGAATATGTTGGTCCCCCAACGTGTTGGTCCGCGCGTGAGGTCGGCGATACGTGTGAGGTGGTATTGCCCCCTTGGGGGGGGCCCTCACCCGGGTTTGAACCCGTGGTCTCTCGCACACAGGTCAGTTGACTTAACCACTGAGCTATCCACATCTATAGACCCATACATGTATTTGGATATATATATATTATATACGGATTTATATCTATGTATATGGGTTTTATGCCGGACCGGAGCTTCCATGTTGTGGAGAGGCAGGTTATTGGCCTGTAGTTGGGACCCTTCTGGGGTAGGCTGGCCAAGGAGCCTTTGTTTGGCAGTTTCCAGGCATATGGGAGCATTTCAGTGATGCTGATTTGTAGGTATCGTACTATCTGTGGTCTGTATCTCTTCCTTTGGCCAGCTGTTAATTGCCCGGACCTTGTTTCTACCATTGAGCTGACACCTTAGGACTTGCCTTACTCGTTGCAGGTATTTGTTTGTTGCTGCGCTTCTTGTAGCCTCTTCCAGAGTCTCAGGCCATACCTGAGGAAGGGGAGTTGGTGTTATCTCCATTAGGCAGCAGCTCTGGAGCTCCAGTTTATGCAACCGGCTCCTGCCGCCCCTGAGACCGTGCCAGCCGCCTGCCAGCGCGTCTGCCCGCTCCTGGCAAGCCCTGGAAGTCTCAGGCGGGCACGCAATCTCGAAGTCCCCCTCTGGAGCTCCAGTTTATGTAACCGGCTCCTGCCGCCCCTGGGACCGGGACCGGGACCGGGACCGTGCCCGCCCGCCCGCCCTGCCCGGAAAAAAAAAAGTGGTCCTCCAGGGGACCGGGAGACCTCGGACAGCATCTCCACCACTCCCTCGCCCTCTGCTTCCCCTTTATTCGTGGGTAGGTATCGTTCTTAGTGCTGCATTCACATTTTCTAGGTCTTGTGTTCAGTCTAGCTGCCTCGGTCAGCTTACTTGGAGCTACGTACCCAATTTCTGGAAGGGGAGTTGGTGTTAACTCCCCTCTGACCCGGCGTCCTGGCTCCCCCTTGCCATAGCATTTGTGTTGTATTTCGTCAATCCCTAGTTGTGATAGCATCCTGTTGCCGTTGCCGTTTGTGGATGTTGGAACACTGAGCTACTAGTTGTTTCGCTGTCCGTGGTAACTGTGGGTTTAGTGGAGTAGTAGTAGCAGCATTCCAACAGAGCCAAGTTCTCGTGTCCCGTCTCTGGTTCCCCCAACACCTGACGCGTTGCGTGTGAGGTCGGCGATATGTGTGGAGTGGTATTGCCCCTGGGGGTGCCCTCACCCGGATTTGAACCCGGGGTCTCTCGCATACAGGTCAGTTGACTTAACCACTGAGCTATCCACACATATAGATATATATATGTATTTGGATATATATATTATATACGGATTTATATATATATAAATTTACATATATATATGTAAATGGATTTTATGCCGGAGGGGAGCTTCCATGTTATGGAGAGGCAGGTTATTGGCCTGTAGTTGGGACCCTTCTGGGGTAGGCTGGCCAAGGAGCCTTTGTTTGGCAGTTTCCAATGCTCGAAGTGTATATCAGCTCATTGGTTTCAGCGATGCTCTTTGGACACACAAGACTTAGAAAATGTGAATGCAGCACTAAGAACGATACCTAAAAACGAGAATATGTTGGTCCCCCAACGTGTTGGTCCGCGCGTGAGGTCGGCGATACGTGTGAGGTGGTATTGCCCCCTTGGGGGGTCCCTCACCCGGGTTTGAACCCGTGGTCTCTCGCACACAGGTCAGTTGACTTAACCACCGAGCTATCTACATCTATAGACCTATACATGTATTTGGATATATATATATTATATACGGATTTATATCTATGTATATGGGTTTTATGCCGGACCGGAGCTTCCATGTTGTGGAGAGGCAAGTTATTGGCCTGTAGTTGGGACCCTTCTGGAGTCGGCTGGCCAAGGAGCCTTTGTTTGGCAGTTTCCAATGCTCGAAGTGTATATCAGCTCATTGGTTTCAGCGATGCTCTTTGGACACACAAGACTTAGAAAATGTGAATGCAGCACTAAGAACGATACCTAAAAACGAGAATATGTTGGTCCCCCAACGTGTTGGTCCGCGCGTGAGGTCGGCGATACGTGTGAGGTGGTATTGCCCCCTTGGGGGGTCCCTCACCCGGGTTTGAACCCGTGGTCTCTCGCACACAGGTCAGTTGACTTAACCACCGAGCTATCTACATCTATAGACCTATACATGTATTTGGATATATATGTATTATATACGGATTTATATCTATGTATATGGGTTTTATGCCGGACCGGAGCTTCCATGTTGTGGAGAGGCAAGTTATTGGCCTGTAGTTGGGACCCTTCTGGAGTCGGCTGGCCAAGGAGCCTTTGTTTGGCAGTTTCCAATGCTCGAAGTGTATATCAGCTCATTGGTTTCAGCGATGCTCTTTGGACACACAAGACTTAGAAAATGTGAATGCAGCACTAAGAACGATACCTAAAAACGAGAATATGTTGGTCCCCCAACGTGTTGGTCCGCGCGTGAGGTCGGCGATACGTGTGAGGTGGTATTGCCCCCTTGGGGGGGGCCCTCACCCGGGTTTGAACCCGTGGTCCCTCGCACACAGGTCAGTTGACTTAACCACTGAGCTATCCACATCTATAGACCCATACATGTATTTGGATATATATATATTATATACGGATTTATATCTATGTATATGGGTTTTATGCCGGACCGGAGCTTCCATGTTGTGGAGAGGCAGGTTATTGGCCTGTAGTTGGGACCCTTCTGGGGTAGGCTGGCCAAGGAGCCTTTGTTTGGCAGTTTCCAGGCATATGGGAGCATTTCAGTGATGCTGATTTGTAGGTATCGTACTATCTGTGGTCTGTATCTCTTCCTTTGGCCAGCTGTTAATTGCCCGGACCTTGTTTCTACCATTGAGCTGACACCTTAGGACTTGCCTTACTCGTTGCAGGTATTTGTTTGTTGCTGCGCTTCTTGTAGCCTCTTCCAGAGTCTCAGGCCATACCTGAGGAAGGGGAGTTGGTGTTATCTCCATTAGGCAGCAGCTCTGGAGCTCCAGTTTATGCAACCGGCTCCTGAGACCGTGCCAGCCGCCTGCCAGCGCGTCTGCCCGCTCCTGGCAAGCCCTGGAAGTCTGAGGCGGGCACGCAATCTCGAAGTCCCCCTCTGGAGCTCCAGTTTATGTAACCGGCTCCTGCCGCCCCTGGGACCGGGACCGCCCGCCCTGCCCAGAAAAAAAAAGGTGGTCCTCCAGGGGACCGGGAGACCTCGGACAGCATCTCCACCACTCCCTCGCCCTCTGCTTCCCCTTTTTCGTGGGTAGGTATCGTTCTTAGTGCTGCATTCACATTTTCTAGGTCTTGTGTTCAGTCTAGCTGCCTCGGTCAGCTTACTTGGAGCTACGTACCCAATTTCTGGAAGGGGAGTTGGTGTTAATTCCCCTCTGACCCGGCGTCCTGGCTCCCCCTTGCCGTAGCATTTGTGTTGTATTTCGTCAATCCCTAGTTGTGATAGCATCCTGTTGCCGTTGCCGTTTGTGGATGTTGGAACACTGAGCTACTAGTTGTTTCGCTGTCCGTGGTAACTGTGGGTTTAGTGGAGTAGTAGTAGCAGCATTCCAACAGAGCCAAGTTCTCGTGTCCCGTCTCTGGTTCCCCCAACACCTGACGCGTTGCGTGTGAGGTCGGCGATATGTGTGGAGTGGTATTGCCCCTGCCACTGAGCTATCCACACATATAGATATATATATGTATTTGGATATATATATATTATATACGGATTTATATCTATGTATATGGGTTTTATGCCGGACCGGAGCTTCCATGTTGTGGAGAGGCAAGTTATTGGCCTGTAGTTGGGACCCTTCTGGAGTCGGCTGGCCAAGGAGCCTTTGTTTGGCAGTTTCCAATGCTCGAAGTGTATATCAGCTCATTGGTTTCAGCGATGCTCTTTGGACACACAAGACTTAGAAAATGTGAATGCAGCACTAAGAACGATACCTAAAAACGAGAATATGTTGGTCCCCCAACGTGTTGGTCCGCGCGTGAGGTCGGCGATACGTGTGAGGTGGTATTGCCCCCTTGGGGGGGGCCCTCACCCGGGTTTGAACCCGTGGTCTCTCGCACACAGGTCAGTTGACTTAACCACTGAGCTATCCACATCTATAGACCCATACATGTATTTGGATATATATATATTATATACGGATTTATATCTATGTATATGGGTTTTATGCCGGACCGGAGCTTCCATGTTGTGGAGAGGCAGGTTATTGGCCTGTAGTTGGGACCCTTCTGGGGTAGGCTGGCCAAGGAGCCTTTGTTTGGCAGTTTCCAGGCATATGGGAGCATTTCAGTGATGCTGATTTGTAGGTATCGTACTATCTGTGGTCTGTATCTCTTCCTTTGGCCAGCTGTTAATTGCCCGGACCTTGTTTCTACCATTGAGCTGACACCTTAGGACTTGCCTTACTCGTTGCAGGTATTTGTTTGTTGCTGCGCTTCTTGTAGCCTCTTCCAGAGTCTCAGGCCATACCTGAGGAAGGGGAGTTGGTGTTATCTCCATTAGGCAGCAGCTCTGGAGCTCCAGTTTATGCAACCGGCTCCTGCCGCCCCTGAGACCGTGCCAGCCGCCTGCCAGCGCGTCTGCCCGCTCCTGGCAAGCCCTGGAAGTCTCAGGCGGGCACGCAATCTCGAAGTCCCCCTCTGGAGCTCCAGTTTATGTAACCGGCTCCTGCCGCCCCTGGGACCGGGACCGGGACCGGGACCGTGCCCGCCCGCCCGCCCTGCCCGGAAAAAAAAAAGTGGTCCTCCAGGGGACCGGGAGACCTCGGACAGCATCTCCACCACTCCCTCGCCCTCTGCTTCCCCTTTATTCGTGGGTAGGTATCGTTCTTAGTGCTGCATTCACATTTTCTAGGTCTTGTGTTCAGTCTAGCTGCCTCGGTCAGCTTACTTGGAGCTACGTACCCAATTTCTGGAAGGGGAGTTGGTGTTAACTCCCCTCTGACCCGGCGTCCTGGCTCCCCCTTGCCATAGCATTTGTGTTGTATTTCGTCAATCCCTAGTTGTGATAGCATCCTGTTGCCGTTGCCGTTTGTGGATGTTGGAACACTGAGCTACTAGTTGTTTCGCTGTCCGTGGTAACTGTGGGTTTAGTGGAGTAGTAGTAGCAGCATTCCAACAGAGCCAAGTTCTCGTGTCCCGTCTCTGGTTCCCCCAACACCTGACGCGTTGCGTGTGAGGTCGGCGATATGTGTGGAGTGGTATTGCCCCTGGGGGTGCCCTCACCCGGATTTGAACCCGGGGTCTCTCGCATACAGGTCAGTTGACTTAACCACTGAGCTATCCACACATATAGATATATATATGTATTTGGATATATATATTATATACGGATTTATATATATATAAATTTACATATATATATGTAAATGGATTTTATGCCGGAGGGGAGCTTCCATGTTATGGAGAGGCAGGTTATTGGCCTGTAGTTGGGACCCTTCTGGAGTCGGCTGGCCAAGGAGCCTTTGTTTGGCAGTTTCCAATGCTTGAAGTGTATATCAGCTCATTGGTTTCAGCGATGCTCTTTGGACACACAAGACTTAGAAAATGTGAATGCAGCACTAAGAACGATACCTAAAAACGAGAATATGTTGGTCCCCCAACGTGTTGGTCCGCGCGTGAGGTCGGCGATACGTGTGAGGTGGTATTGCCCCCTTGGGGGGGGCCCTCACCCGGGTTTGAACCCGTGGTCTCTCGCACACAGGTCAGTTGACTTAACCACCGAGCTATCTACATCTATAGACCTATACATGTATTTGGATATATATATATTATATACGGATTTATATCTATGTATATGGGTTTTATGCCGGACCGGAGCTTCCATGTTGTGGAGAGGCAAGTTATTGGCCTGTAGTTGGGACCCTTCTGGAGTCGGCTGGCCAAGGAGCCTTTGTTTGGCAGTTTCCAATGCTCGAAGTGTATATCAGCTCATTGGTTTCAGCGATGCTCTTTGGACACACAAGACTTAGAAAATGTGAATGCAGCACTAAGAACGATACCTAAAAACGAGAATATGTTGGTCCCCCAACGTGTTGGTCCGCGCGTGAGGTCGGCGATACGTGTGAGGTGGTATTGCCCCCTTGGGGGGGGCCCTCACCCGGGTTTGAACCCGTGGTCTCTCGCACACAGGTCAGTTGACTTAACCACTGAGCTATCCACATCTATAGACCCATACATGTATTTGGATATATATATATTATATACGGATTTATATCTATGTATATGGGTTTTATGCCGGACCGGAGCTTCCATGTTGTGGAGAGGCAGGTTATTGGCCTGTAGTTGGGACCCTTCTGGGGTAGGCTGGCCAAGGAGCCTTTGTTTGGCAGTTTCCAGGCATATGGGAGCATTTCAGTGATGCTGATTTGTAGGTATCGTACTATCTGTGGTCTGTATCTCTTCCTTTGGCCAGCTGTTAATTGCCCGGACCTTGTTTCTACCATTGAGCTGACACCTTAGGACTTGCCTTACTCGTTGCAGGTATTTGTTTGTTGCTGCGCTTCTTGTAGCCTCTTCCAGAGTCTCAGGCCATACCTGAGGAAGGGGAGTTGGTGTTATCTCCATTAGGCAGCAGCTCTGGAGCTCCAGTTTATGCAACCGGCTCCTGCCGCCCCTGAGACCGTGCCAGCCGCCTGCCAGCGCGTCTGCCCGCTCCTGGCAAGCCCTGGAAGTCTCAGGCGGGCACGCAATCTCGAAGTCCCCCTCTGGAGCTCCAGTTTATGTAACCGGCTCCTGGGACCGGGACCGGGACCGGGACCGTGCCCGCCCGCCCGCCCTGCCCGGAAAAAAAAAAGTGGTCCTCCAGGGGACCGGGAGACCTCGGACAGCATCTCCACCACTCCCTCGCCCTCTGCTTCCCCTTTATTCGTGGGTAGGTATCGTTCTTAGTGCTGCATTCACATTTTCTAGGTCTTGTGTTCAGTCTAGCTGCCTCGGTCAGCTTACTTGGAGCTACGTACCCAATTTCTGGAAGGGGAGTTGGTGTTAACTCCCCTCTGACCCGGCGTCCTGGCTCCCCCTTGCCGTAGCATTTGTGTTGTATTTCGTCAATCCCTAGTTGTGATAGCATCCTGTTGCCGTTGCCGTTTGTGGATGTTGGAACACTGAGCTACTAGTTGTTTCGCTGTCCGTGGTAACTGTGGGTTTAGTGGAGTAGTAGTAGCAGCATTCCAACAGAGCCAAGTTCTCGTGTCCCGTCTCTGGTTCCCCCAACACCTGACGCGTTGCGTGTGAGGTCGGCGATATGTGTGGAGTGGTATTGCCCCTGGGGGTGCCCTCACCCGGATTTGAACCCGGGGTCTCTCGCATACAGGTCAGTTGACTTAACCACTGAGCTATCCACACATATAGATATATATATGTATTTGGATATATATATTATATACGGATTTATATATATATATATTTACATATATATATGTAAATGGATTTTATGCCGGAGGGGAGCTTCCATGTTATGGAGAGGCAGGTTATTGGCCTGTAGTTGGGACCCTTCTGGAGTCGGCTGGCCAAGGAGCCTTTGTTTGGCAGTTTCCAATGCTTGAAGTGTATATCAGCTCATTGGTTTCAGCGATGCTCTTTGGACACACAAGACTTAGAAAATGTGAATGCAGCACTAAGAACGATACCTAAAAACGAGAATATGTTGGTCCCCCAACGTGTTGGTCCGCGCGTGAGGTCGGCGATACGTGTGAGGTGGTATTGCCCCCTTGGGGGGGGCCCTCACCCGGGTTTGAACCCGTGGTCTCTCGCACACAGGTCAGTTGACTTAACCACCGAGCTATCTACATCTATAGACCTATACATGTATTTGGATATATATATATTATATACGGATTTATATCTATGTATATGGGTTTTATGCCGGACCGGAGCTTCCATGTTGTGGAGAGGCAAGTTATTGGCCTGTAGTTGGGACCCTTCTGGAGTCGGCTGGCCAAGGAGCCTTTGTTTGGCAGTTTCCAATGCTCGAAGTGTATATCAGCTCATTGGTTTCAGCGATGCTCTTTGGACACACAAGACTTAGAAAATGTGAATGCAGCACTAAGAACGATACCTAAAAACGAGAATATGTTGGTCCCCCAACGTGTTGGTCCGCGCGTGAGGTCGGCGATACGTGTGAGGTGGTATTGCCCCCTTGGGGGGGGCCCTCACCCGGGTTTGAACCCGTGGTCTCTCGCACACAGGTCAGTTGACTTAACCACTGAGCTATCCACATCTATAGACCCATACATGTATTTGGATATATATATATTATATACGGATTTATATCTATGTATATGGGTTTTATGCCGGACCGGAGCTTCCATGTTGTGGAGAGGCAGGTTATTGGCCTGTAGTTGGGACCCTTCTGGGGTAGGCTGGCCAAGGAGCCTTTGTTTGGCAGTTTCCAGGCATATGGGAGCATTTCAGTGATGCTGATTTGTAGGTATCGTACTATCTGTGGTCTGTATCTCTTCCTTTGGCCAGCTGTTAATTGCCCGGACCTTGTTTCTACCATTGAGCTGACACCTTAGGACTTGCCTTACTCGTTGCAGGTATTTGTTTGTTGCTGCGCTTCTTGTAGCCTCTTCCAGAGTCTCAGGCCATACCTGAGGAAGGGGAGTTGGTGTTATCTCCATTAGGCAGCAGCTCTGGAGCTCCAGTTTATGCAACCGGCTCCTGCCGCCCCTGAGACCGTGCCAGCCGCCTGCCAGCGCGTCTGCCCGCTCCTGGCAAGCCCTGGAAGTCTCAGGCGGGCACGCAATCTCGAAGTCCCCCTCTGGAGCTCCAGTTTATGTAACCGGCTCCTGCCGCCCCTGGGTCGGGACCGGGACCGGGACCGGGACCGGGACCGGGACCGGGACCGGGACCGTGCCCGCCCGCCCGCCCTGCCCGGGGAAAAAAAAAAAGTGGTCCTCCAGGGGACCGGGAGACCTCGGACAGCATCTCCACCACTCCCTCGCCCTCTGCTTCCCCTTTATTCGTGGGTAGGTATCGTTCTTAGTGCTGCATTCACATTTTCTAGGTCTTGTGTTCAGTCTAGCTGCCTCGGTCAGCTTACTTGGAGCTACGTACCCAATTTCTGGAAGGGGAGTTGGTGTTAACTCCCCTCTGACCCGGCGTCCTGGCTCCCCCTTGCCGTAGCATTTGTGTTGTATTTCGTCAATCCCTAGTTGTGATAGGAGCCTTTGTTTGGCAGTTTCCAATGCTTGAAGTGTATATCAGCTCATTGGTTTCAGCGATGCTCTTTGGACACACAAGACTTAGAAAATGTGAATGCAGCACTAAGAACGATACCTAAAAACGAGAATATGTTGGTCCCCCAACGTGTTGGTCCGCGCGTAAGGTCGGCCATACGTGTGAGGTGGTATTGCCCCCTTGGGGGGGCCATTACCCGGGTTTGAACCCGTGGTCTCTCGCACACAGGTCAGTTGACTTAACCACCGAGCTATCTACATCTATAGACCTATACATGTATTTGGATATATATATATTATATACGGATTTATATCTATGTATATGGGTTTTATGCCGGACCGGAGCTTCCA
Source organism: Macropodus opercularis (assembly GCA_030770545.1). Classification (NCBI taxonomy): domain Eukaryota; kingdom Metazoa; phylum Chordata; class Actinopteri; order Anabantiformes; family Osphronemidae; genus Macropodus; species Macropodus opercularis. The sequence goes on from CM061092.1 coordinate 10,122,134, forward strand.
TGTTGTCTATATGTGTGGATAGCTCAGTGGTTAAGTCAACTGACCTGTATGCGAGAGACCCCGGGTTCAAATCCGGGTGAGGGCACCCCCAGGGGCAATACCACTCCACACATATCGCCGACCTCACACGCAACGCGTCAGGTGTTGGGGGAACCAGAGACGGGACACGAGAACTTGGCTCTGTTGGAATGCTGCTACTACTACTCCACTAAACCCACAGTTACCACGGACAGCGAAACAACTAGTAGCTCAGTGTTCCAACATCCACAAACGGCAACGGCAACAGGATGCTATCACAACTAGGGATTGACGAAATACAACACAAATGCTACGGGAAGGGGGAGCCAGGACGCCGGGTCAGAGGGGAGTTAACACCAACTCCCCTTCCAGAACTTGGGTACGTAGCTCCAAGTCAGCTGACCGAGGCAGCAGCAGGTGTTGGGGGAACCAGAGACGGTTGGAATGCTACTAACACGGACAGCGAAACAACTAGTAGCTCAGTGTTCCAACATCCACAAACGGCAACGGCAACAGGATGCTATCACAACTAGGGATTGACGAAATACAACACAAATGCTACGGCAAGGGGGAGCCAGGACGCCGGGTCAGAGGGGAGTTAACACCAACTCCCCTTCCAGAAATTGGGTACGTAGCTCCAAGTAAGCTGACCGAGGCAGCTAGACTGAACACAAGACCTAGAAAATGTGAATGCAGCACTAAGAACGATACCTACCCACGAATAAAGGGGAAGCAGAGGGCGAGGGAGTGGTGGAGATGCTGTCCGAGGTCTCCCGGTCCCCTGGAGGACCACTTTTTTTTTTCCGGGCAGGGCGGGCGGGCTGAAACCAATGAGCTGATATACACTTCAAGCATTGGAAACTGCCAAACAAAGGCTCCTTGGCCAGCCGACTCCAGAAGGGTCCCAACTACAGGCCAATAACCTGCCTCTCCATAACATGGAAGCTCCCCTCCGGCATAAAATCCATTTACATATATATATGTAAATTTATATATATATAAATCCGTATATAATATATATATCCAAATACATATATATATCTATATGTGTGGATAGCTCAGTGGTTAAGTCAACTGACCTGTATGCGAGAGACCCCGGGTTCAAATCCGGGTGAGGGCACCCCCAGGGGCAATACCACTCCACACATATCGCCGACCTCACACGCAACGCGTCAGGTGTTGGGGGAACCAGAGACGGGACACGAGAACTTGGCTCTGTTGGAATGCTGCTACTACTACTCCACTAAACCCACAGTTACCACGGACAGCGAAACAACTAGTAGCTCAGTGTTCCAACATCCACAAACGGCAACGGCAACAGGATGCTATCACAACTAGGGATTGACGAAATACAACACAAATGCTACGGGAAGGGGGAGCCAGGACGCCGGGTCAGAGGGGAGTTAACACCAACTCCCCTTCCAGAACTTGGGTACGTAGCTCCAAGTCAGCTGACCGAGGCAGCAGCAGGTGTTGGGGGAACCAGAGACGGTTGGAATGCTACTAACACGGACAGCGAAACAACTAGTAGCTCAGTGTTCCAACATCCACAAACGGCAACGGCAACAGGATGCTATCACAACTAGGGATTGACGAAATACAACACAAATGCTACGGCAAGGGGGAGCCAGGACGCCGGGTCAGAGGGGAGTTAACACCAACTCCCCTTCCAGAAATTGGGTACGTAGCTCCAAGTAAGCTGACCGAGGCAGCTAGACTGAACACAAGACCTAGAAAATGTGAATGCAGCACTAAGAACGATACCTACCCACGAATAAAGGGGAAGCAGAGGGCGAGGGAGTGGTGGAGATGCTGTCCGAGGTCTCCCGGTCCCCTGGAGGACCACTTTTTTTTTTCCGGGCAGGGCGGGCGGGCGGGCACGGTCCCGGTCCCGGTCCCGGTCCCAGGGGCGGCAGGAGCCGGTTACATAAACTGGAGCTCCAGAGGGGGACTTCGAGATTGCGTGCCCGCCTGAGACTTCCAGGGCTTGCCAGGAGCGGGCAGACGCGCTGGCAGGCGGCTGGCACGGTCTCAGGGGCGGCAGGAGCCGGTTGCATAAACCTGAGCTCCAGAGCTGCTGCCTAATGGAGATAACACCAACTCCCCTTCCTCAGGTATGGCCTGAGACTCTGGAAGAGGCTACAAGAAGCGCAGCAACAAACAAATACCTGCAACGAGTAAGGCAAGTCCTAAGGTGTCAGCTCAATGGTAGAAACAAGGTCCGGGCAATTAACAGCTGGCCAAAGGAAGAGATACAGACCACAGATAGTACGATACCTACAAATCAGCATCACTGAAATGCTCCCATATGCCTGGAAACTGCCAAACAAAGGCTCCTTGGCCAGCCTACCCCAGAAAGGTCCCAACTACAGGCCAATAACCTGCCTCTCCACAACATGGAAGCTCCGGTCCGGCATAAAACCCATATACATAGATATAAATCCGTATATAATATATATATATCCAAATACATGTATAGGTCTATAGATGTAGATAGCTCGGTGGTTAAGTCAACTGACCTGTGTGCGAGAGACCACGGGTTCAAACCCGGGTGAGGGCCCCCCCAAGGGGGCAATACCACCTCACACCTATCGCCGACCTCACGCGCGGACCAACACGTTGGGGGACCAACATATTCTCGTTTTTAGGTATCGTTCTTAGTGCTGCATTCACATTTTCTAAGTCTTGTGTGTCCAAAGAGCATCGCTGAAACCAATGAGCTGATATACACTTCGAGCATTGGAAACTGCCAAACAAAGGCTCCTTGGCCAGCCGACTCCAGAAGGGTCCCAACTACAGGCCAATAACCTGCCTCTCCATAACATGGAAGCTCCCCTCCGGCATAAAATCCATTTACATATATATCCGAGGTCTCCCGGTCCCCTGGAGGACCACTTTTTTTTTTCCGGGCAGGGCGGGCGGGCGGGCACGGTCCCGGTCCCGGTCCCGGTCCCAGGGGCGGCAGGAGCCGGTTACATAAACTGGAGCTCCAGAGGGGGACTTCGAGATTGCGTGCCCGCCTGAGACTTCCAGGGCTTGCCAGGAGCGGGCAGACGCGCTGGCAGGCGGCTGGCACGGTCTCAGGGGCGGCAGGAGCCGGTTGCATAAACTGGAGCTCCAGAGCTGCTGCCTAATGGAGATAACACCAACTCCCCTTCCTCAGGTATGGCCTGAGACTCTGGAAGAGGCTACAAGAAGCGCAGCAACAAACAAATACCTGCAACGAGTAAGGCAAGTCCTAAGGTGTCAGCTCAATGGTAGAAACAAGGTCCGGGCAATTAACAGCTGGCCAAAGGAAGAGATACAGACCACAGATAGTACGATACCTACAAATCAGCATCACTGAAATGCTCCCATATGCCTGGAAACTGCCAAACAAAGGCTCCTTGGCCAGCCGACTCCAGAAGGGTCCCAACTACAGGCCAATAACTTGCCTCTCCACAACATGGAAGCTCCGGTCCGGCATAAAACCCATATACATAGATATAAATCCGTATATAATATATATATATCCAAATACATATATAGGTCTATAGATGTAGATAGCTCGGTGGTTAAGTCAACTGACCTGTGTGCGAGAGACCACGGGTTCAAACCCGGGTGAGGGCCCCCCCAAGGCGGCAATACCACCTCACACGTATTGCCGACCTCACGCGCAGACCAACACGTTGGGGGACCAACATATTCTCGTTTTTAGGTATCGTTCTTAGTGCTGCATTCACATTTTCTAAGTCTTGTGTGTCCAAAGAGCATCGCTGAAACCAATGAGCTGATATACACTTCGAGCATTGGAAACTGCCAAACAAAGGCTCCTTGGCCAGCCGACTCCAGAAGGGTCCCAACTACAGGCCAATAACTTGCCTCTCCACAACATGGAAGCTCCGGTCCGGCATAAAACCCATATACATAGATATAAATCCGTATATAATATATATATATCCAAATACATGTATAGGTCTATAGATGTAGATAGCTCGGTGGTTAAGTCAACTGACCTGTGTGCGAGAGACCACGGGTTCAAACCCGGGTGAGGCCCCCCCCAAGGGGGCAATACCACCTCACACGTATCGCCGACCTCACGCGCGGACCAACACGTTGGGGGACCAACATATTCTCGTTTTTAGGTATCGTTCTTAGTGCTGCATTCACATTTTCTAAGTCTTGTGTGTCCAAAGAGCATCGCTGAAACCAATGAGCTGATATACACTTCAAGCATTGGAAACTGCCAAACAAAGGCTCCTTGGCCAGCCGACTCCAGAAGGGTCCCAACTACAGGCCAATAACCTGCCTCTCCATAACATGGAAGCTCCCCTCCGGCATAAAATCCATTTACATATATATATGTAAATTTATATATATATAAATCCGTATATAATATATATATCCAAATACATATATATATCTATATGTGTGGATAGCTCAGTGGTTAAGTCAACTGACCTGTATGCGAGAGACCCCGGGTTCAAATCCGGGTGAGGGCACCCCCAGGGGCAATACCACTCCACACATATCGCCGACCTCACACGCAACGCGTCAGGTGTTGGGGGAACCAGAGACGGGACACGAGAACTTGGCTCTGTTGGAATGCTGCTACTACTACTCCACTAAACCCACAGTTACCACGGACAGCGAAACAACTAGTAGCTCAGTGTTCCAACATCCACAAACGGCAACGGCAACAGGATGCTATCACAACTAGGGATTGACGAAATACAACACAAATGCTACGGCAAGGGGGAGCCAGGACGCCGGGTCAGAGGGGAGTTAACACCAGTTAACTCCCCTTCCAGAAATTGGGTACGTAGCTCCAAGTAAGCTGACCGAGGCAGCTAGACTGAACACAAGACCTAGAAAATGTGAATGCAGCACTAAGAACGATACCTACCCACGAATAAAGGGGAAGCAGAGGGCGAGGGAGTGGTGGAGATGCTGTCCGAGGTCTCCCGGTCCCCTGGAGGACCACTTTTTTTTTTCCGGGCAGGGCGGGCGGGCGGGCACGGTCCCGGTCCCGGTCCCAGGGGCGGCAGGAGCCGGTTACATAAACTGGAGCTCCAGAGGGGGACTTCGAGATTGCGTGCCCGCCTGAGACTTCCAGGGCTTGCCAGGAGCGGGCAGACGCGCTGGCAGGCGGCTGGCACGGTCTCAGGGGCGGCAGGAGCCGGTTGCATAAACTGGAGCTCCAGAGCTGCTGCCTAATGGAGATAACACCAACTCCCCTTCCTCAGGTATGGCCTGAGACTCTGGAAGAGGCTACAAGAAGCGCAGCAACAAACAAATACCTGCAACGAGTAAGGCAAGTCCTAAGGTGTCAGCTCAATGGTAGAAACAAGGTCCGGGCAATTAACAGCTGGCCAAAGGAAGTCCCGGTCCCGGTCCCGGTCCCGGTCCCGGTCCCGGTCCCAGGGGCGGCAGGAGCCGGTTACATAAACTGGAGCTCCAGAGGGGGACTTCGAGATTGCGTGCCCGCCTGAGACTTCCAGGGCTTGCCAGGAGCGGGCAGACGCGCTGGCAGGCGGCTGGCACGGTCTCAGGGGCGGCAGGAGCCGGTTGCATAAACTGGAGCTCCAGAGCTGCTGCCTAATGGAGATAACACCAACTCCCCTTCCTCAGGTATGGCCTGAGACTCTGGAAGAGGCTACAAGAAGCGCAGCAACAAACAAATACCTGCAACGAGTAAGGCAAGTCCTAAGGTGTCAGCTCAATGGTAGAAACAAGGTCCGGGCAATTAACAGCTGGCCAAAGGAAGAGATACAGACCACAGATAGTACGATACCTACAAATCAGCATCACTGAAATGCTCCCATATGCCTGGAAACTGCCAAACAAAGGCTCCTTGGCCAGCCTACCCCAGAAGGGTCCCAACTACAGGCCAATAACCTGCCTCTCCACAACATGGAAGCTCCGGTCCGGCATAAAACCCATATACATAGATATAAATCCGTATATAATATATATATATCCAAATACATGTATGGGTCTATAGATGTGGATAGCTCAGTGGTTAAGTCAACTGACCTGTGTGCGAGAGACCACGGGTTCAAACCCGGGTGAGGGCCCCCCCAAGGGGGCAATACCACCTCACACGTATCGCCGACCTCACGCGCGGACCAACACGTTGGGGGACCAACATATTCTCGTTTTTAGGTATCGTTCTTAGTGCTGCATTCACATTTTCTAAGTCTTGTGTGTCCAAAGAGCATCGCTGAAACCAATGAGCTGATATACACTTCGAGCATTGGAAACTGCCAAACAAAGGCTCCTTGGCCAGCCGACTCCAGAAGGGTCCCAACTACAGGCCAATAACCTGCCTCTCCATAACATGGAAGCTCCCCTCCGGCATAAAATCCATTTACATATATATATGTAAATTTATATATATATAAATCCGTATATAATATATATATCCAAATACATATATATATCTATATGTGTGGATAGCTCAGTGGTTAAGTCAACTGACCTGTATGCGAGAGACCCCGGGTTCAAATCCGGGTGAGGGCACCCCCAGGGGCAATACCACTCCACACATATCGCCGACCTCACACGCAACGCGTCAGGTGTTGGGGGAACCAGAGACGGGACACGAGAACTTGGCTCTGTTGGAATGCTGCTACTACTACTCCACTAAACCCACAGTTACCACGGACAGCGAAACAACTAGTAGCTCAGTGTTCCAACATCCACAAACGGCAACGGCAACAGGATGCTATCACAACTAGGGATTGACGAAATACAACACAAATGCTACGGCAAGGGGGAGCCAGGACGCCGGGTCAGAGGGGAGTTAACACCAACTCCCCTTCCAGAAATTGGGTACGTAGCTCCAAGTAAGCTGACCGAGGCAGCTAGACTGAACACAAGACCTAGAAAATGTGAATGCAGCACTAAGAACGATACCTACCCACGAATAAAGGGGAAGCAGAGGGCGAGGGAGTGGTGGAGATGCTGTCCGAGGTCTCCCGGTCCCCTGGAGGACCACTTTTTTTTTTCCGGGCAGGGCGGGCGGGCGGGCACGGTCCCGGTCCCGGTCCCGGTCCCAGGGGCGGCAGGAGCCGGTTACATAAACTGGAGCTCCAGAGGGGGACTTCGAGATTGCGTGCCCGCCTGAGACTTCCAGGGCTTGCCAGGAGCGGGCAGACGCGCTGGCAGGCGGCTGGCACGGTCTCAGGGGCGGCAGGAGCCGGTTGCATAAACTGGAGCTCCAGAGCTGCTGCCTAATGGAGATAACACCAACTCCCCTTCCTCAGGTATGGCCTGAGACTCTGGAAGAGGCTACAAGAAGCGCAGCAACAAACAAATACCTGCAACGAGTAAGGCAAGTCCTAAGGTGTCAGCTCAATGGTAGAAACAAGGTCCGGGCAATTAACAGCTGGCCAAAGGAAGTCCCGGTCCCGGTCCCGGTCCCGGTCCCGGTCCCAGGGGCGGCAGGAGCCGGTTACATAAACTGGAGCTCCAGAGGGGGACTTCGAGATTGCGTGCCCGCCTGAGACTTCCAGGGCTTGCCAGGAGCGGGCAGACGCGCTGGCAGGCGGCTGGCACGGTCTCAGGGGCGGCAGGAGCCGGTTGCATAAACTGGAGCTCCAGAGCTGCTGCCTAATGGAGATAACACCAACTCCCCTTCCTCAGGTATGGCCTGAGACTCTGGAAGAGGCTACAAGAAGCGCAGCAACAAACAAATACCTGCAACGAGTAAGGCAAGTCCTAAGGTGTCAGCTCAATGGTAGAAACAAGGTCCGGGCAATTAACAGCTGGCCAAAGGAAGAGATACAGACCACAGATAGTACGATACCTACAAATCAGCATCACTGAAATGCTCCCATATGCCTGGAAACTGCCAAACAAAGGCTCCTTGGCCAGCCTACCCCAGAAGGGTCCCAACTACAGGCCAATAACCTGCCTCTCCACAACATGGAAGCTCCGGTCCGGCATAAAACCCATATACATAGATATAAATCCGTATATAATATATATATATCCAAATACATGTATGGGTCTATAGATGTGGATAGCTCAGTGATTAAGTCAACTGACCTGTGTGCGAGAGACCACGGGTTCAAACCCGGGTGAGGGCCCCCCCAAGGGGGCAATACCACCTCACACGTATCGCCGACCTCACGCGCGGACCAACACGTTGGGGGACCAACATATTCTCGTTTTTAGGTATCGTTCTTAGTGCTGCATTCACATTTTCTAAGTCTTGTGTGTCCAAAGAGCATCGCTGAAACCAATGAGCTGATATACACTTCGAGCATTGGAAACTGCCAAACAAAGGCTCCTTGGCCAGCCGACTCCAGAAGGGTCCCAACTACAGGCCAATAACCTGCCTCTCCATAACATGGAAGCTCCGGTCCGGCATAAAACCCATATACATAGATATAAATCCGTATATAATATATATATATCCAAATACATGTATAGGTCTATAGATGTAGATAGCTCGGTGGTTAAGTCAACTGACCTGTGTGCGAGAGACCACGGGTTCAAACCCGGGTGAGGCCCCCCCCAAGGGGGCAATACCACCTCACACGTATCGCCGACCTCACGCGCGGACCAACACGTTGGGGGACCAACATATTCTCGTTTTTAGGTATCGTTCTTAGTGCTGCATTCACATTTTCTAAGTCTTGTGTGTCCAAAGAGCATCGCTGAAACCAATGAGCTGATATACACTTCGAGCATTGGAAACTGCCAAACAAAGGCTCCTTGGCCAGCCGACTCCAGAAGGGTCCCAACTACAGGCCAATAACTTGCCTCTCCACAACATGGAAGCTCCGGTCCGGCATAAAACCCATATACATAGATATAAATCCGTATATAATATATATATATCCAAATACATGTATAGGTCTATAGATGTAGATAGCTCGGTGGTTAAGTCAACTGACCTGTGTGCGAGAGACCACGGGTTCAAACCCGGGTGAGGGCCCCCCCAAGGCGGCAATACCACCTCACACGTATTGCCGACCTCACGCGCAGACCAACACGTTGGGGGACCAACATATTCTCGTTTTTAGGTATCGTTCTTAGTGCTGCATTCACATTTTCTAAGTCTTGTGTGTCCAAAGAGCATCGCTGAAACCAATGAGCTGATATACACTTCGAGCATTGGAAACTGCCAAACAAAGGCTCCTTGGCCAGCCGACTCCAGAAGGGTCCCAACTACAGGCCAATAACTTGCCTCTCCACAACATGGAAGCTCCGGTCCGGCATAAAACCCATATACATAGATATAAATCCGTATATAATATATATATATCCAAATACATGTATAGGTCTATAGATGTAGATAGCTCGGTGGTTAAGTCAACTGACCTGTGTGCGAGAGACCACGGGTTCAAACCCGGGTGAGGCCCCCCCCAAGGGGGCAATACCACCTCACACGTATCGCCGACCTCACGCGCGGACCAACACGTTGGGGGACCAACATATTCTCGTTTTTAGGTATCGTTCTTAGTGCTGCATTCACATTTTCTAAGTCTTGTGTGTCCAAAGAGCATCGCTGAAACCAATGAGCTGATATACACTTCAAGCATTGGAAACTGCCAAACAAAGGCTCCTTGGCCAGCCGACTCCAGAAGGGTCCCAACTACAGGCCAATAACCTGCCTCTCCATAACATGGAAGCTCCCCTCCGGCATAAAATCCATTTACATATATATATGTAAATTTATATATATATAAATCCGTATATAATATATATATCCAAATACATATATATATCTATATGTGTGGATAGCTCAGTGGTTAAGTCAACTGACCTGTATGCGAGAGACCCCGGGTTCAAATCCGGGTGAGGGCACCCCCAGGGGCAATACCACTCCACACATATCGCCGACCTCACACGCAACGCGTCAGGTGTTGGGGGAACCAGAGACGGGACACGAGAACTTGGCTCTGTTGGAATGCTGCTACTACTACTCCACTAAACCCACAGTTACCACGGACAGCGAAACAACTAGTAGCTCAGTGTTCCAACATCCACAAACGGCAACGGCAACAGGATGCTATCACAACTAGGGATTGACGAAATACAACACAAATGCTACGGCAAGGGGGAGCCAGGACGCCGGGTCAGAGGGGAGTTAACACCAGTTAACTCCCCTTCCAGAAATTGGGTACGTAGCTCCAAGTAAGCTGACCGAGGCAGCTAGACTGAACACAAGACCTAGAAAATGTGAATGCAGCACTAAGAACGATACCTACCCACGAATAAAGGGGAAGCAGAGGGCGAGGGAGTGGTGGAGATGCTGTCCGAGGTCTCCCGGTCCCCTGGAGGACCACTTTTTTTTTTCCGGGCAGGGCGGGCGGGCGGGCACGGTCCCGGTCCCGGTCCCAGGGGCGGCAGGAGCCGGTTACATAAACTGGAGCTCCAGAGGGGGACTTCGAGATTGCGTGCCCGCCTGAGACTTCCAGGGCTTGCCAGGAGCGGGCAGACGCGCTGGCAGGCGGCTGGCACGGTCTCAGGGGCGGCAGGAGCCGGTTGCATAAACTGGAGCTCCAGAGCTGCTGCCTAATGGAGATAACACCAACTCCCCTTCCTCAGGTATGGCCTGAGACTCTGGAAGAGGCTACAAGAAGCGCAGCAACAAACAAATACCTGCAACGAGTAAGGCAAGTCCTAAGGTGTCAGCTCAATGGTAGAAACAAGGTCCGGGCAATTAACAGCTGGCCAAAGGAAGTCCCGGTCCCGGTCCCGGTCCCGGTCCCGGTCCCGGTCCCAGGGGCGGCAGGAGCCGGTTACATAAACTGGAGCTCCAGAGGGGGACTTCGAGATTGCGTGCCCGCCTGAGACTTCCAGGGCTTGCCAGGAGCGGGCAGACGCGCTGGCAGGCGGCTGGCACGGTCTCAGGGGCGGCAGGAGCCGGTTGCATAAACTGGAGCTCCAGAGCTGCTGCCTAATGGAGATAACACCAACTCCCCTTCCTCAGGTATGGCCTGAGACTCTGGAAGAGGCTACAAGAAGCGCAGCAACAAACAAATACCTGCAACGAGTAAGGCAAGTCCTAAGGTGTCAGCTCAATGGTAGAAACAAGGTCCGGGCAATTAACAGCTGGCCAAAGGAAGAGATACAGACCACAGATAGTACGATACCTACAAATCAGCATCACTGAAATGCTCCCATATGCCTGGAAACTGCCAAACAAAGGCTCCTTGGCCAGCCTACCCCAGAAGGGTCCCAACTACAGGCCAATAACCTGCCTCTCCACAACATGGAAGCTCCGGTCCGGCATAAAACCCATATACATAGATATAAATCCGTATATAATATATATATATCCAAATACATGTATGGGTCTATAGATGTGGATAGCTCAGTGATTAAGTCAACTGACCTGTGTGCGAGAGACCACGGGTTCAAACCCGGGTGAGGGCCCCCCCAAGGGGGCAATACCACCTCACACGTATCGCCGACCTCACGCGCGGACCAACACGTTGGGGGACCAACATATTCTCGTTTTTAGGTATCGTTCTTAGTGCTGCATTCACATTTTCTAAGTCTTGTGTGTCCAAAGAGCATCGCTGAAACCAATGAGCTGATATACACTTCAAGCATTGGAAACTGCCAAACAAAGGCTCCTTGGCCAGCCGACTCCAGAAGGGTCCCAACTACAGGCCAATAACCTGCCTCTCCATAACATGGAAGCTCCGGTCCGGCATAAAACCCATATACATAGATATAAATCCGTATATAATATATATATATCCAAATACATGTATAGGTCTATAGATGTAGATAGCTCGGTGGTTAAGTCAACTGACCTGTGTGCGAGAGACCACGGGTTCAAACCCGGGTGAGGGCCCCCCCAAGGGGGCAATACCACCTCACACGTATCGCCGACCTCACGCGCGGACCAACACGTTGGGGGACCAACATATTCTCGTTTTTAGGTATCGTTCTTAGTGCTGCATTCACATTTTCTAAGTCTTGTGTGTCCAAAGAGCATCGCTGAAACCAATGAGCTGATATACACTTCGAGCATTGGAAACTGCCAAACAAAGGCTCCTTGGCCAGCCGACTCCAGAAGGGTCCCAACTACAGGCCAATAACCTGCCTCTCCATAACATGGAAGCTCCCCTCCGGCATAAAATCCATTTACATATATATATGTAAATTTATATATATATAAATCCGTATATAATATATATATCCAAATACATATATATATCTATATGTGTGGATAGCTCAGTGGTTAAGTCAACTGACCTGTATGCGAGAGACCCCGGGTTCAAATCCGGGTGAGGGCACCCCCAGGGGCAATACCACTCCACACATATCGCCGACCTCACACGCAACGCGTCAGGTGTTGGGGGAACCAGAGACGGGACACGAGAACTTGGCTCTGTTGGAATGCTGCTACTACTACTCCACTAAACCCACAGTTACCACGGACAGCGAAACAACTAGTAGCTCAGTGTTCCAACATCCACAAACGGCAACGGCAACAGGATGCTATCACAACTAGGGATTGACGAAATACAACACAAATGCTACGGCAAGGGGGAGCCAGGGTCAGAGGGGAGTTAACACCAACTCCCCTTCCAGAACTTGGGTACGTAGCTCCAAGTCAGCTGACCGAGGCAGCAGCAGGTGTTGGGGGAACCAGAGACGGTTGGAATGCTACTAACACGGACAGCGAAACAACTAGTAGCTCAGTGTTCCAACATCCACAAACGGCAACGGCAACAGGATGCTATCACAACTAGGGATTGACGAAATACAACACAAATGCTACGGCAAGGGGGAGCCAGGACGCCGGGTCAGAGGGGAGTTAACACCAACTCCCCTTCCAGAAATTGGGTACGTAGCTCCAAGTAAGCTGACCGAGGCAGCTAGACTGAACACAAGACCTAGAAAATGTGAATGCAGCACTAAGAACGATACCTACCCACGAATAAAGGGGAAGCAGAGGGCGAGGGAGTGGTGGAGATGCTGTCCGAGGTCTCCCGGTCCCCTGGAGGACCACTTTTTTTTTTCCGGGCAGGGCGGGCGGGCGGGCGGGCGGGCACGGTCCCGGTCCCGGTCCCAGGGGCGGCAGGAGCCGGTTACATAAACTGGAGCTCCAGAGGGGGACTTCGAGATTGCGTGCCCGCCTGAGACTTCCAGGGCTTGCCAGGAGCGGGCAGACGCGCTGGCAGGCGGCTGGCACGGTCTCAGGGGCGGCAGGAGCCGGTTGCATAAACTGGAGCTCCAGAGCTGCTGCCTAATGGAGATAACACCAACTCCCCTTCCTCAGGTATGGCCTGAGACTCTGGAAGAGGCTACAAGAAGCGCAGCAACAAACAAATACCTGCAACGAGTAAGGCAAGTCCTAAGGTGTCAGCTCAATGGTAGAAACAAGGTCCGGGCAATTAACAGCTGGCCAAAGGAAGTCCCGGTCCCGGTCCCGGTCCCGGTCCCGGTCCCAGGGGCGGCAGGAGCCGGTTACATAAACTGGAGCTCCAGAGGGGGACTTCGAGATTGCGTGCCCGCCTGAGACTTCCAGGGCTTGCCAGGAGCGGGCAGACGCGCTGGCAGGCGGCTGGCACGGTCTCAGGGGCGGCAGGAGCCGGTTGCATAAACTGGAGCTCCAGAGCTGCTGCCTAATGGAGATAACACCAACTCCCCTTCCTCAGGTATGGCCTGAGACTCTGGAAGAGGCTACAAGAAGCGCAGCAACAAACAAATACCTGCAACGAGTAAGGCAAGTCCTAAGGTGTCAGCTCAATGGTAGAAACAAGGTCCGGGCAATTAACAGCTGGCCAAAGGAAGAGATACAGACCACAGATAGTACGATACCTACAAATCAGCATCACTGAAATGCTCCCATATGCCTGGAAACTGCCAAACAAAGGCTCCTTGGCCAGCCTACCCCAGAAGGGTCCCAACTACAGGCCAATAACCTGCCTCTCCACAACATGGAAGCTCCGGTCCGGCATAAAACCCATATACATAGATATAAATCCGTATATAATATATATATATCCAAATACATGTATGGGTCTATAGATGTGGATAGCTCAGTGATTAAGTCAACTGACCTGTGTGCGAGAGACCACGGGTTCAAACCCGGGTGAGGGCCCCCCCAAGGGGGCAATACCACCTCACACGTATCGCCGACCTCACGCGCGGACCAACACGTTGGGGGACCAACATATTCTCGTTTTTAGGTATCGTTCTTAGTGCTGCATTCACATTTTCTAAGTCTTGTGTGTCCAAAGAGCATCGCTGAAACCAATGAGCTGATATACACTTCAAGCATTGGAAACTGCCAAACAAAGGCTCCTTGGCCAGCCGACTCCAGAAGGGTCCCAACTACAGGCCAATAACCTGCCTCTCCATAACATGGAAGCTCCGGTCCGGCATAAAACCCATATACATAGATATAAATCCGTATATAATATATATATATCCAAATACATGTATAGGTCTATAGATGTAGATAGCTCGGTGGTTAAGTCAACTGACCTGTGTGCGAGAGACCACGGGTTCAAACCCGGGTGAGGGCCCCCCCAAGGGGGCAATACCACCTCACACGTATCGCCGACCTCACGCGCGGACCAACACGTTGGGGGACCAACATATTCTCGTTTTTAGGTATCGTTCTTAGTGCTGCATTCACATTTTCTAAGTCTTGTGTGTCCAAAGAGCATCGCTGAAACCAATGAGCTGATATACACTTCGAGCATTGGAAACTGCCAAACAAAGGCTCCTTGGCCAGCCGACTCCAGAAGGGTCCCAACTACAGGCCAATAACCTGCCTCTCCATAACATGGAAGCTCCCCTCCGGCATAAAATCCATTTACATATATATATGTAAATTTATATATATATAAATCCGTATATAATATATATATCCAAATACATATATATATCTATATGTGTGGATAGCTCAGTGGTTAAGTCAACTGACCTGTATGCGAGAGACCCCGGGTTCAAATCCGGGTGAGGGCACCCCCAGGGGCAATACCACTCCACACATATCGCCGACCTCACACGCAACGCGTCAGGTGTTGGGGGAACCAGAGACGGGACACGAGAACTTGGCTCTGTTGGAATGCTGCTACTACTACTCCACTAAACCCACAGTTACCACGGACAGCGAAACAACTAGTAGCTCAGTGTTCCAACATCCACAAACGGCAACGGCAACAGGATGCTATCACAACTAGGGATTGACGAAATACAACACAAATGCTACGGCAAGGGGGAGCCAGGACGCCGGGTCAGAGGGGAGTTAACACCAACTCCCCTTCCAGAACTTGGGTACGTAGCTCCAAGTCAGCTGACCGAGGCAGCAGCAGGTGTTGGGGGAACCAGAGACGGTTGGAATGCTACTAACACGGACAGCGAAACAACTAGTAGCTCAGTGTTCCAACATCCACAAACGGCAACGGCAACAGGATGCTATCACAACTAGGGATTGACGAAATACAACACAAATGCTACGGCAAGGGGGAGCCAGGACGCCGGGTCAGAGGGGAGTTAACACCAACTCCCCTTCCAGAAATTGGGTACGTAGCTCCAAGTAAGCTGACCGAGGCAGCTAGACTGAACACAAGACCTAGAAAATGTGAATGCAGCACTAAGAACGATACCTACCCACGAATAAAGGGGAAGCAGAGGGCGAGGGAGTGGTGGAGATGCTGTCCGAGGTCTCCCGGTCCCCTGGAGGACCACTTTTTTTTTTCCGGGCAGGGCGGGCGGGCGGGCACGGTCCCGGTCCCGGTCCCAGGGGCGGCAGGAGCCGGTTACATAAACTGGAGCTCCAGAGGGGGACTTCGAGATTGCGTGCCCGCCTGAGACTTCCAGGGCTTGCCAGGAGCGGGCAGACGCGCTGGCAGGCGGCTGGCACGGTCTCAGGGGCGGCAGGAGCCGGTTGCATAAACTGGAGCTCCAGAGCTGCTGCCTAATGGAGATAACACCAACTCCCCTTCCTCAGGTATGGCCTGAGACTCTGGAAGAGGCTACAAGAAGCGCAGCAACAAACAAATACCTGCAACGAGTAAGGCAAGTCCTAAGGTGTCAGCTCAATGGTAGAAACAAGGTCCGGGCAATTAACAGCTGGCCAAAGGAAGAGATACAGACCACAGATAGTACGATACCTACAAATCAGCATCACTGAAATGCTCCCATATGCCTGGAAACTGCCAAACAAAGGCTCCTTGGCCAGCCTACCCCAGAAGGGTCCCAACTACAGGCCAATAACCTGCCTCTCCACAACATGGAAGCTCCGGTCCGGCATAAAACCCATATACATAGATATAAATCCGTATATAATATATATATATATCCAAATACATGTATGGGTCTATAGATGTGGATAGCTCGGTGGTTAAGTCAACTGACCTGTGTGCGAGAGACCACGGGTTCAAACCCGGGTGAGGGCCCCCCCAAGGGGGCAATACCACCTCACACGTATCGCCGACCTCACGCGCGGACCAACACGTTGGGGGACCAACATATTCTCGTTTTTAGGTATCGTTCTTAGTGCTGCATTCACATTTTCTAAGTCTTGTGTGTCCAAAGAGCATCGCTGAAACCAATGAGCTGATATACACTTCGAGCATTGGAAACTGCCAAACAAAGGCTCCTTGGCCAGCCGACTCCAGAAGGGTCCCAACTACAGGCCAATAACCTGCCTCTCCACAACATGGAAGCTCCGGTCCGGCATAAAACCCATATACATAGATATAAATCCGTATATAATATATATATATCCAAATACATGTATAGGTCTATAGATGTAGATAGCTCGGTGGTTAAGTCAACTGACCTGTGTGCGAGAGACCACGGGTTCAAACCCGGGTGAGGGCCCCCCCAAGGGGGCAATACCACCTCACACGTATCGCCGACCTCACGCGCGGACCAACACGTTGGGGGACCAACATATTCTCGTTTTTAGGTATCGTTCTTAGTGCTGCATTCACATTTTCTAAGTCTTGTGTGTCCAAAGAGCATCGCTGAAACCAATGAGCTGATATACACTTCAAGCATTGGAAACTGCCAAACAAAGGCTCCTTGGCCAGCCGACTCCAGAAGGGTCCCAACTACAGGCCAATAACCTGCCTCTCCATAACATGGAAGCTCCCCTCCGGCATAAAATCCATTTACATATATATATGTAAATTTATATATATATAAATCCGTATATAATATATATATCCAAATACATATATATATCTATATGTGTGGATAGCTCAGTGGTTAAGTCAACTGACCTGTATGCGAGAGACCCCGGGTTCAAATCCGGGTGAGGGCACCCCCAGGGGCAATACCACTCCACACATATCGCCGACCTCACACGCAACGCGTCAGGTGTTGGGGGAACCAGAGACGGGACACGAGAACTTGGCTCTGTTGGAATGCTGCTACTACTACTCCACTAAACCCACAGTTACCACGGACAGCGAAACAACTAGTAGCTCAGTGTTCCAACATCCACAAACGGCAACGGCAACAGGATGCTATCACAACTAGGGATTGACGAAATACAACACAAATGCTACGGCAAGGGGGAGCCAGGACGCCGGGTCAGAGGGGAGTTAACACCAACTCCCCTTCCAGAACTTGGGTACGTAGCTCCAAGTCAGCTGACCGAGGCAGCAGCAGGTGTTGGGGGAACCAGAGACGGTTGGAATGCTACTAACACGGACAGCGAAACAACTAGTAGCTCAGTGTTCCAACATCCACAAACGGCAACGGCAACAGGATGCTATCACAACTAGGGATTGACGAAATACAACACAAATGCTACGGCAAGGGGGAGCCAGGACGCCGGGTCAGAGGGGAGTTAACACCAACTCCCCTTCCAGAAATTGGGTACGTAGCTCCAAGTAAGCTGACCGAGGCAGCTAGACTGAACACAAGACCTAGAAAATGTGAATGCAGCACTAAGAACGATACCTACCCACGAATAAAGGGGAAGCAGAGGGCGAGGGAGTGGTGGAGATGCTGTCCGAGGTCTCCCGGTCCCCTGGAGGACCACTTTTTTTTTTCCGGGCAGGGCGGGCGGGCGGGCGGGCACGGTCCCGGTCCCGGTCCCAGGGGCGGCAGGAGCCGGTTGCATAAACTGGAGCTCCAGAGGGGGACTTCGAGATTGCGTGCCCGCCTGAGACTTCCAGGGCTTGCCAGGAGCGGGCAGACGCGCTGGCAGGCGGCTGGCACGGTCTCAGGGGCGGCAGGAGCCGCATAAACTGGAGCTCCAGAGCTGCTGCCTAATGGAGATAACACCAACTCCCCTTCCTCAGGTATGGCCTGAGACTCTGGAAGAGGCTACAAGAAGCGCAGCAACAAACAAATACCTGCAACGAGTAAGGCAAGTCCTAAGGTGTCAGCTCAATGGTAGAAACAAGGTCCGGGCAATTAACAGCTGGCCAAAGGAAGAGATACAGACCACAGATAGTACGATACCTACAAATCAGCATCACTGAAATGCTCCCATATGCCTGGAAACTGCCAAAATAAGGGTCCTTGGCCAGCCTACCCCAGAAGGGTCCCAACTACAGGCCAATAACCTGCCTCTCCACAACATGGAAGCTCCGGTCCGGCATAAAACCCATATACATAGATATAAATCCGTATATAATATATATATATCCAAATACATGTATGGGTCTATAGATGTGGATAGCTCGGTGGTTAAGTCAACTGACCTGTGTGCGAGAGACCACGGGTTCAAACCCGGGTGAGGGCCCCCCCAAGGGGGCAATACCACCTCACACGTATCGCCGACCTCACGCGCGGACCAACACGTTGGGGGACCAACATATTCTCGTTTTTAGGTATCGTTCTTAGTGCTGCATTCACATTTTCTAAGTCTTGTGTGTCCAAAGAGCATCGCTGAAACCAATGAGCTGATATACACTTCGAGCATTGGAAACTGCCAAACAAAGGCTCCTTGGCCAGCCGACTCCAGAAGGGTCCCAACTACAGGCCAATAACCTGCCTCTCCACAACATGGAAGCTCCGGTCCGGCATAAAACCCATATACATAGATATAAATCCGTATATAATATATATATATCCAAATACATGTATAGGTCTATAGATGTAGATAGCTCGGTGGTTAAGTCAACTGACCTGTGTGCGAGAGACCACGGGTTCAAACCCGGGTGAGGGCCCCCCCAAGGGGGCAATACCACCTCACACGTATCGCCGACCTCACGCGCGGACCAACACGTTGGGGGACCAACATATTCTCGTTTTTAGGTATCGTTCTTAGTGCTGCATTCACATTTTCTAAGTCTTGTGTGTCCAAAGAGCATCGCTGAAACCAATGAGCTGATATACACTTCAAGCATTGGAAACTGCCAAACAAAGGCTCCTTGGCCAGCCGACTCCAGAAGGGTCCCAACTACAGGCCAATAACCTGCCTCTCCATAACATGGAAGCTCCCCTCCGGCATAAAATCCATTTACATATATATATGTAAATTTATATATATATAAATCCGTATATAATATATATATCCAAATACATATATATATCTATATGTGTGGATAGCTCAGTGGTTAAGTCAACTGACCTGTATGCGAGAGACCCCGGGTTCAAATCCGGGTGAGGGCACCCCCAGGGGCAATACCACTCCACACATATCGCCGACCTCACACGCAACGCGTCAGGTGTTGGGGGAACCAGAGACGGGACACGAGAACTTGGCTCTGTTGGAATGCTGCTACTACTACTCCACTAAACCCACAGTTACCACGGACAGCGAAACAACTAGTAGCTCAGTGTTCCAACATCCACAAACGGCAACGGCAACAGGATGCTATCACAACTAGGGATTGACGAAATACAACACAAATGCTACGGCAAGGGGGAGCCAGGACGCCGGGTCAGAGGGGAGTTAACACCAACTCCCCTTCCAGAACTTGGGTACGTAGCTCCAAGTCAGCTGACCGAGGCAGCAGCAGGTGTTGGGGGAACCAGAGACGGTTGGAATGCTACTAACACGGACAGCGAAACAACTAGTAGCTCAGTGTTCCAACATCCACAAACGGCAACGGCAACAGGATGCTATCACAACTAGGGATTGACGAAATACAACACAAATGCTACGGCAAGGGGGAGCCAGGACGCCGGGTCAGAGGGGAGTTAACACCAACTCCCCTTCCAGAAATTGGGTACGTAGCTCCAAGTAAGCTGACCGAGGCAGCTAGACTGAACACAAGACCTAGAAAATGTGAATGCAGCACTAAGAACGATACCTACCCACGAATAAAGGGGAAGCAGAGGGCGAGGGAGTGGTGGAGATGCTGTCCGAGGTCTCCCGGTCCCCTGGAGGACCACTTTTTTTTTTCCGGGCAGGGCGGGCGGGCGGGCACGGTCCCGGTCCCGGTCCCAGGGGCGGCAGGAGCCGGTTACATAAACTGGAGCTCCAGAGGGGGACTTCGAGATTGCGTGCCCGCCTGAGACTTCCAGGGCTTGCCAGGAGCGGGCAGACGCGCTGGCAGGCGGCTGGCACGGTCTCAGGGGCGGCAGGAGCCGGTTGCATAAACTGGAGCTCCAGAGCTGCTGCCTAATGGAGATAACACCAACTCCCCTTCCTCAGGTATGGCCTGAGACTCTGGAAGAGGCTACAAGAAGCGCAGCAACAAACAAATACCTGCAACGAGTAAGGCAAGTCCTAAGGTGTCAGCTCAATGGTAGAAACAAGGTCCGGGCAATTAACAGCTGGCCAAAGGAAGAGATACAGACCACAGATAGTACGATACCTACAAATCAGCATCACTGAAATGCTCCCATATGCCTGGAAACTGCCAAACAAAGGCTCCTTGGCCAGCCTACCCCAGAAGGGTCCCAACTACAGGCCAATAACCTGCCTCTCCACAACATGGAAGCTCCGGTCCGGCATAAAACCCATATACATAGATATAAATCCGTATATAATATATATATATATCCAAATACATGTATGGGTCTATAGATGTGGATAGCTCGGTGGTTAAGTCAACTGACCTGTGTGCGAGAGACCACGGGTTCAAACCCGGGTGAGGGCCCCCCCAAGGGGGCAATACCACCTCACACGTATCGCCGACCTCACGCGCGGACCAACACGTTGGGGGACCAACATATTCTCGTTTTTAGGTATCGTTCTTAGTGCTGCATTCACATTTTCTAAGTCTTGTGTGTCCAAAGAGCATCGCTGAAACCAATGAGCTGATATACACTTCGAGCATTGGAAACTGCCAAACAAAGGCTCCTTGGCCAGCCGACTCCAGAAGGGTCCCAACTACAGGCCAATAACCTGCCTCTCCACAACATGGAAGCTCCGGTCCGGCATAAAACCCATATACATAGATATAAATCCGTATATAATATATATATATCCAAATACATGTATAGGTCTATAGATGTAGATAGCTCGGTGGTTAAGTCAACTGACCTGTGTGCGAGAGACCACGGGTTCAAACCCGGGTGAGGGCCCCCCCAAGGGGGCAATACCACCTCACACGTATCGCCGACCTCACGCGCGGACCAACACGTTGGGGGACCAACATATTCTCGTTTTTAGGTATCGTTCTTAGTGCTGCATTCACATTTTCTAAGTCTTGTGTGTCCAAAGAGCATCGCTGAAACCAATGAGCTGATATACACTTCAAGCATTGGAAACTGCCAAACAAAGGCTCCTTGGCCAGCCGACTCCAGAAGGGTCCCAACTACAGGCCAATAACCTGCCTCTCCATAACATGGAAGCTCCCCTCCGGCATAAAATCCATTTACATATATATATGTAAATTTATATATATATAAATCCGTATATAATATATATATCCAAATACATATATATATCTATATGTGTGGATAGCTCAGTGGTTAGGTCAACTGACCTGTATGCGAGAGACCCCGGGTTCAAATCCGGGTGAGGGCACCCCCAGGGGCAATACCACTCCACACATATCGCCGACCTCACACGCAACGCGTCAGGTGTTGGGGGAACCAGAGACGGGACACGAGAACTTGACTCTGTTGGAATGCTGCTACTACTACTCCACTAAACCCACAGTTACCACGGACAGCGAAACAACTAGTAGCTCAGTGTTCCAACATCCACAAACGGCAACGGCAACAGGATGCTATCACAACTAGGGATTGACGAAATACAACACAAATGCTACGGCAAGGGGGAGCCAGGACGCCGGGTCAGAGGGGAGTTAACACCAACTCCCCTTCCAGAACTTGGGTACGTAGCTCCAAGTCAGCTGACCGAGGCAGCAGCAGGTGTTGGGGGAACCAGAGACGGTTGGAATGCTACTAACACGGACAGCGAAACAACTAGTAGCTCAGTGTTCCAACATCCACAAACGGCAACGGCAACAGGATGCTATCACAACTAGGGATTGACGAAATACAACACAAATGCTACGGCAAGGGGGAGCCAGGACGCCGGGTCAGAGGGGAGTTAACACCAACTCCCCTTCCAGAAATTGGGTACGTAGCTCCAAGTAAGCTGACCGAGGCAGCTAGACTGAACACAAGACCTAGAAAATGTGAATGCAGCACTAAGAACGATACCTACCCACGAATAAAGGGGAAGCAGAGGGCGAGGGAGTGGTGGAGATGCTGTCCGAGGTCTCCCGGTCCCCTGGAGGACCACTTTTTTTTTTCCGGGCACGGTCCCGGTCCCGGTCCCGGTCCCAGGGGCGGCAGGAGCCGGTTGCATAAACTGGAGCTCCAGAGGGGGACTTCGAGATTGCGTGCCCGCCTGAGACTTCCAGGGCTTGCCAGGAGCGGGCAGACGCGCTGGCAGGCGGCTGGCACGGTCTCAGGGGCGGCAGGAGCCGGTTGCATAAACTGGAGCTCCAGAGCTGCTGCCTAATGGAGATAACACCAACTCCCCTTCCTCAGGTATGGCCTGAGACTCTGGAAGAGGCTACAAGAAGCGCAGCAACAAACAAATACCTGCAACGAGTAAGGCAAGTCCTAAGGTGTCAGCTCAATGGTAGAATCAAGGTCCGGGCAATTAACAGCTGGCCAAAGGAAGAGATACAGACCACAGATAGTACGATACCTACAAATCAGCATCACTGAAATGCTCCCATATGCCTGGAAACTGCCAAACAAAGGCTCCTTGGCCAGCCTACCCCAGAAGGGTCCCAACTACAGGCCAATAACCTGCCTCTCCACAACATGGAAGCTCCGGTCCGGCATAAAACCCATATACATAGATATAAATCCGTATATAATATATATATATCCAAATACATGTATGGGTCTATAGATGTGGATAGCTCAGTGGTTAAGTCAACTGACCTGTGTGCGAGAGACCACGGGTTCAAACCCGGGTGAGGGCCCCCCCAAGGGGGCAATACCACCTCACACGTATCGCCGACCTCACGCGCGGACCAACACGTTGGGGGACCAACATATTCTCGTTTTTAGGTATCGTTCTTAGTGCTGCATTCACATTTTCTAAGTCTTGTGTGTCCAAAGAGCATCGCTGAAACCAATGAGCTGATATACACTTCGAGCATTGGAAACTGCCAAACAAAGGCTCCTTGGCCAGCCGACTCCAGAAGGGTCCCAACTACAGGCCAATAACCTGCCTCTCCATAACATGGAAGCTCCCCTCCGGCATAAAATCCATTTACATATATATATGTAAATTTATATATATATAAATCCGTATATAATATATATATCCAAATACATATATATATCTATATGTGTGGATAGCTCAGTGGTTAAGTCAACTGACCTGTATGCGAGAGACCCCGGGTTCAAATCCGGGTGAGGGCACCCCCAGGGGCAATACCACTCCACACATATCGCCGACCTCACACGCAACGCGTCAGGTGTTGGGGGAACCAGAGACGGGACACGAGAACTTGGCTCTGTTGGAATGCTGCTACTACTACTCCACTAAACCCACAGTTACCACGGACAGCGAAACAACTAGTAGCTCAGTGTTCCAACATCCACAAACGGCAACGGCAACAGGATGCTATCACAACTAGGGATTGACGAAATACAACACAAATGCTACGGCAAGGGGGAGCCAGGACGCCGGGTCAGAGGGGAGTTAACACCAACTCCCCTTCCAGAAATTGGGTACGTAGCTCCAAGTAAGCTGACCGAGGCAGCTAGACTGAACACAAGACCTAGAAAATGTGAATGCAGCACTAAGAACGATACCTACCCACGAATAAAGGGGAAGCAGAGGGCGAGGGAGTGGTGGAGATGCTGTCCGAGGTCTCCCGGTCCCCTGGAGGACCACTTTTTTTTTTCCGGGCAGGGCGGGCGGGCGGGCGGGCACGGTCCCGGTCCCGGTCCCGGTCCCAGGGGCGGCAGGAGCCGGTTACATAAACTGGAGCTCCAGAGGGGGACTTCGAGATTGCGTGCCCGCCTGAGACTTCCAGGGCTTGCCAGGAGCGGGCAGACGCGCTGGCAGGCGGCTGGCACGGTCTCAGGGGCGGCAGGAGCCGGTTGCATAAACTGGAGCTCCAGAGCTGCTGCCTAATGGAGATAACACCAACTCCCCTTCCTCAGGTATGGCCTGAGACTCTGGAAGAGGCTACAAGAAGCGCAGCAACAAACAAATACCTGCAACGAGTAAGGCAAGTCCTAAGGTGTCAGCTCAATGGTAGAATCAAGGTCCGGGCAATTAACAGCTGGCCAAAGGAAGAGATACAGACCACAGATAGTACGATACCTACAAATCAGCATCACTGAAATGCTCCCATATGCCTGGAAACTGCCAAACAAAGGCTCCTTGGCCAGCCTACCCCAGAAGGGTCCCAACTACAGGCCAATAACCTGCCTCTCCACAACATGGAAGCTCCGGTCCGGCATAAAACCCATATACATAGATATAAATCCGTATATAATATATATATATCCAAATACATGTATGGGTCTATAGATGTGGATAGCTCAGTGGTTAAGTCAACTGACCTGTGTGCGAGAGACCACGGGTTCAAACCCGGGTGAGGGCCCCCCCAAGGGGGCAATACCACCTCACACGTATCGCCGACCTCACGCGCGGACCAACACGTTGGGGGACCAACATATTCTCGTTTTTAGGTATCGTTCTTAGTGCTGCATTCACATTTTCTAAGTCTTGTGTGTCCAAAGAGCATCGCTGAAACCAATGAGCTGATATACACTTCGAGCATTGGAAACTGCCAAACAAAGGCTCCTTGGCCAGCCGACTCCAGAAGGGTCCCAACTACAGGCCAATAACCTGCCTCTCCATAACATGGAAGCTCCCCTCCGGCATAAAATCCATTTACATATATATATGTAAATTTATATATATATAAATCCGTATATAATATATATATCCAAATACATATATATATCTATATGTGTGGATAGCTCAGTGGTTAAGTCAACTGACCTGTATGCGAGAGACCCCGGGTTCAAATCCGGGTGAGGGCACCCCCAGGGGCAATACCACTCCACACATATCGCCGACCTCACACGCAACGCGTCAGGTGTTGGGGGAACCAGAGACGGGACACGAGAACTTGGCTCTGTTGGAATGCTGCTACTACTACTCCACTAAACCCACAGTTACCACGGACAGCGAAACAACTAGTAGCTCAGTGTTCCAACATCCACAAACGGCAACGGCAACAGGATGCTATCACAACTAGGGATTGACGAAATACAACACAAATGCTACGGCAAGGGGGAGCCAGGACGCCGGGTCAGAGGGGAGTTAACACCAACTCCCCTTCCAGAAATTGGGTACGTAGCTCCAAGTAAGCTGACCGAGGCAGCTAGACTGAACACAAGACCTAGAAAATGTGAATGCAGCACTAAGAACGATACCTACCCACGAATAAAGGGGAAGCAGAGGGCGAGGGAGTGGTGGAGATGCTGTCCGAGGTCTCCCGGTCCCCTGGAGGACCACTTTTTTTTTTCCGGGCAGGGCGGGCGGGCGGGCGGGCACGGTCCCGGTCCCGGTCCCGGTCCCAGGGGCGGCAGGAGCCGGTTACATAAACTGGAGCTCCAGAGGGGGACTTCGAGATTGCGTGCCCGCCTGAGACTTCCAGGGCTTGCCAGGAGCGGGCAGACGCGCTGGCAGGCGGCTGGCACGGTCTCAGGGGCGGCAGGAGCCGGTTGCATAAACTGGAGCTCCAGAGCTGCTGCCTAATGGAGATAACACCAACTCCCCTTCCTCAGGTATGGCCTGAGACTCTGGAAGAGGCTACAAGAAGCGCAGCAACAAACAAATACCTGCAACGAGTAAGGCAAGTCCTAAGGTGTCAGCTCAATGGTAGAATCAAGGTCCGGGCAATTAACAGCTGGCCAAAGGAAGAGATACAGACCACAGATAGTACGATACCTACAAATCAGCATCACTGAAATGCTCCCATATGCCTGGAAACTGCCAAACAAAGGCTCCTTGGCCAGCCTACCCCAGAAGGGTCCCAACTACAGGCCAATAACCTGCCTCTCCACAACATGGAAGCTCCGGTCCGGCATAAAACCCATATACATAGATATAAATCCGTATATAATATATATATATCCAAATACATGTATGGGTCTATAGATGTGGATAGCTCGGTGGTTAAGTCAACTGACCTGTGTGCGAGAGACCACGGGTTCAAACCCGGGTGAGGGCCCCCCCAAGGGGGCAATACCACCTCACACGTATCGCCGACCTCACGCGCGGACCAACACGTTGGGGGACCAACATATTCTCGTTTTTAGGTATCGTTCTTAGTGCTGCATTCACATTTTCTAAGTCTTGTGTGTCCAAAGAGCATCGCTGAAACCAATGAGCTGATATACACTTCGAGCATTGGAAACTGCCAAACAAAGGCTCCTTGGCCAGCCGACTCCAGAAGGGTCCCAACTACAGGCCAATAACCTGCCTCTCCACAACATGGAAGCTCCGGTCCGGCATAAAACCCATATACATAGATATAAATCCGTATATAATATATATATATCCAAATACATGTATAGGTCTATAGATGTAGATAGCTCGGTGGTTAAGTCAACTGACCTGTGTGCGAGAGACCACGGGTTCAAACCCGGGTGAGGGCCCCCCCAAGGGGGCAATACCACCTCACACGTATCGCCGACCTCACGCGCGGACCAACACGTTGGGGGACCAACATATTCTCGTTTTTAGGTATCGTTCTTAGTGCTGCATTCACATTTTCTAAGTCTTGTGTGTCCAAAGAGCATCGCTGAAACCAATGAGCTGATATACACTTCAAGCATTGGAAACTGCCAAACAAAGGCTCCTTGGCCAGCCGACTCCAGAAGGGTCCCAACTACAGGCCAATAACCTGCCTCTCCATAACATGGAAGCTCCCCTCCGGCATAAAATCCATTTACATATATATATGTAAATTTATATATATATAAATCCGTATATAATATATATATCCAAATACATATATATATCTATATGTGTGGATAGCTCAGTGGTTAAGTCAACTGACCTGTATGCGAGAGACCCCGGGTTCAAATCCGGGTGAGGGCACCCCCAGGGGCAATACCACTCCACACATATCGCCGACCTCACACGCAACGCGTCAGGTGTTGGGGGAACCAGAGACGGGACACGAGAACTTGGCTCTGTTGGAATGCTGCTACTACTACTCCACTAAACCCACAGTTACCACGGACAGCGAAACAACTAGTAGCTCAGTGTTCCAACATCCACAAACGGCAACGGCAACAGGATGCTATCACAACTAGGGATTGACGAAATACAACACAAATGCTACGGCAAGGGGGAGCCAGGACGCCGGGTCAGAGGGGAGTTAACACCAACTCCCCTTCCAGAAATTGGGTACGTAGCTCCAAGTAAGCTGACCGAGGCAGCTAGACTGAACACAAGACCTAGAAAATGTGAATGCAGCACTAAGAACGATACCTACCCACGAATAAAGGGGAAGCAGAGGGCGAGGGAGTGGTGGAGATGCTGTCCGAGGTCTCCCGGTCCCCTGGAGGACCACTTTTTTTTTTCCGGGCAGGGCGGGCGGGCGGGCGGGCACGGTCCCGGTCCCGGTCCCGGTCCCAGGGGCGGCAGGAGCCGGTTACATAAACTGGAGCTCCAGAGGGGGACTTCGAGATTGCGTGCCCGCCTGAGACTTCCAGGGCTTGCCAGGAGCGGGCAGACGCGCTGGCAGGCGGCTGGCACGGTCTCAGGGGCGGCAGGAGCCGGTTGCATAAACTGGAGCTCCAGAGCTGCTGCCTAATGGAGATAACACCAACTCCCCTTCCTCAGGTATGGCCTGAGACTCTGGAAGAGGCTACAAGAAGCGCAGCAACAAACAAATACCTGCAACGAGTAAGGCAAGTCCTAAGGTGTCAGCTCAATGGTAGAATCAAGGTCCGGGCAATTAACAGCTGGCCAAAGGAAGAGATACAGACCACAGATAGTACGATACCTACAAATCAGCATCACTGAAATGCTCCCATATGCCTGGAAACTGCCAAACAAAGGCTCCTTGGCCAGCCTACCCCAGAAGGGTCCCAACTACAGGCCAATAACCTGCCTCTCCACAACATGGAAGCTCCGGTCCGGCATAAAACCCATATACATAGATATAAATCCGTATATAATATATATATATCCAAATACATGTATGGGTCTATAGATGTGGATAGCTCGGTGGTTAAGTCAACTGACCTGTGTGCGAGAGACCACGGGTTCAAACCCGGGTGAGGGCCCCCCCAAGGGGGCAATACCACCTCACACGTATCGCCGACCTCACGCGCGGACCAACACGTTGGGGGACCAACATATTCTCGTTTTTAGGTATCGTTCTTAGTGCTGCATTCACATTTTCTAAGTCTTGTGTGTCCAAAGAGCATCGCTGAAACCAATGAGCTGATATACACTTCGAGCATTGGAAACTGCCAAACAAAGGCTCCTTGGCCAGCCGACTCCAGAAGGGTCCCAACTACAGGCCAATAACCTGCCTCTCCATAACATGGAAGCTCCCCTCCGGCATAAAATCCATTTACATATATATATGTAAATTTATATATATATAAATCCGTATATAATATATATATCCAAATACATATATATATCTATATGTGTGGATAGCTCAGTGGTTAAGTCAACTGACCTGTATGCGAGAGACCCCGGGTTCAAATCCGGGTGAGGGCACCCCCAGGGGCAATACCACTCCACACATATCGCCGACCTCACACGCAACGCGTCAGGTGTTGGGGGAACCAGAGACGGGACACGAGAACTTGGCTCTGTTGGAATGCTGCTACTACTACTCCACTAAACCCACAGTTACCACGGACAGCGAAACAACTAGTAGCTCAGTGTTCCAACATCCACAAACGGCAACGGCAACAGGATGCTATCACAACTAGGGATTGACGAAATACAACACAAATGCTACGGCAAGGGGGAGCCAGGACGCCGGGTCAGAGGGGAGTTAACACCAACTCCCCTTCCAGAAATTGGGTACGTAGCTCCAAGTAAGCTGACCGAGGCAGCTAGACTGAACACAAGACCTAGAAAATGTGAATGCAGCACTAAGAACGATACCTACCCACGAATAAAGGGGAAGCAGAGGGCGAGGGAGTGGTGGAGATGCTGTCCGAGGTCTCCCGGTCCCCTGGAGGACCACTTTTTTTTTTCCGGGCAGGGCGGGCGGGCGGGCGGGCACGGTCCCGGTCCCGGTCCCGGTCCCAGGGGCGGCAGGAGCCGGTTACATAAACTGGAGCTCCAGAGGGGGACTTCGAGATTGCGTGCCCGCCTGAGACTTCCAGGGCTTGCCAGGAGCGGGCAGACGCGCTGGCAGGCGGCTGGCACGGTCTCAGGGGCGGCAGGAGCCGGTTGCATAAACTGGAGCTCCAGAGCTGCTGCCTAATGGAGATAACACCAACTCCCCTTCCTCAGGTATGGCCTGAGACTCTGGAAGAGGCTACAAGAAGCGCAGCAACAAACAAATACCTGCAACGAGTAAGGCAAGTCCTAAGGTGTCAGCTCAATGGTAGAATCAAGGTCCGGGCAATTAACAGCTGGCCAAAGGAAGAGATACAGACCACAGATAGTACGATACCTACAAATCAGCATCACTGAAATGCTCCCATATGCCTGGAAACTGCCAAACAAAGGCTCCTTGGCCAGCCTACCCCAGAAGGGTCCCAACTACAGGCCAATAACCTGCCTCTCCACAACATGGAAGCTCCGGTCCGGCATAAAACCCATATACATAGATATAAATCCGTATATAATATATATATATCCAAATACATGTATGGGTCTATAGATGTGGATAGCTCGGTGGTTAAGTCAACTGACCTGTGTGCGAGAGACCACGGGTTCAAACCCGGGTGAGGGCCCCCCCAAGGGGGCAATACCACCTCACACGTATCGCCGACCTCACGCGCGGACCAACACGTTGGGGGACCAACATATTCTCGTTTTTAGGTATCGTTCTTAGTGCTGCATTCACATTTTCTAAGTCTTGTGTGTCCAAAGAGCATCGCTGAAACCAATGAGCTGATATACACTTCGAGCATTGGAAACTGCCAAACAAAGGCTCCTTGGCCAGCCGACTCCAGAAGGGTCCCAACTACAGGCCAATAACCTGCCTCTCCACAACATGGAAGCTCCGGTCCGGCATAAAACCCATATACATAGATATAAATCCGTATATAATATATATATATCCAAATACATGTATAGGTCTATAGATGTAGATAGCTCGGTGGTTAAGTCAACTGACCTGTGTGCGAGAGACCACGGGTTCAAACCCGGGTGAGGGCCCCCCCAAGGGGGCAATACCACCTCACACGTATCGCCGACCTCACGCGCGGACCAACACGTTGGGGGACCAACATATTCTCGTTTTTAGGTATCGTTCTTAGTGCTGCATTCACATTTTCTAAGTCTTGTGTGTCCAAAGAGCATCGCTGAAACCAATGAGCTGATATACACTTCAAGCATTGGAAACTGCCAAACAAAGGCTCCTTGGCCAGCCGACTCCAGAAGGGTCCCAACTACAGGCCAATAACCTGCCTCTCCATAACATGGAAGCTCCCCTCCGGCATAAAATCCATTTACATATATATATGTAAATTTATATATATATAAATCCGTATATAATATATATATCCAAATACATATATATATCTATATGTGTGGATAGCTCAGTGGTTAAGTCAACTGACCTGTATGCGAGAGACCCCGGGTTCAAATCCGGGTGAGGGCACCCCCAGGGGCAATACCACTCCACACATATCGCCGACCTCACACGCAACGCGTCAGGTGTTGGGGGAACCAGAGACGGGACACGAGAACTTGGCTCTGTTGGAATGCTGCTACTACTACTCCACTAAACCCACAGTTACCACGGACAGCGAAACAACTAGTAGCTCAGTGTTCCAACATCCACAAACGGCAACGGCAACAGGATGCTATCACAACTAGGGATTGACGAAATACAACACAAATGCTACGGCAAGGGGGAGCCAGGACGCCGGGTCAGAGGGGAGTTAACACCAACTCCCCTTCCAGAAATTGGGTACGTAGCTCCAAGTAAGCTGACCGAGGCAGCTAGACTGAACACAAGACCTAGAAAATGTGAATGCAGCACTAAGAACGATACCTACCCACGAATAAAGGGGAAGCAGAGGGCGAGGGAGTGGTGGAGATGCTGTCCGAGGTCTCCCGGTCCCCTGGAGGACCACTTTTTTTTTTCCGGGCAGGGCGGGCGGGCGGGCGGGCACGGTCCCGGTCCCGGTCCCGGTCCCAGGGGCGGCAGGAGCCGGTTACATAAACTGGAGCTCCAGAGGGGGACTTCGAGATTGCGTGCCCGCCTGAGACTTCCAGGGCTTGCCAGGAGCGGGCAGACGCGCTGGCAGGCGGCTGGCACGGTCTCAGGGGCGGCAGGAGCCGGTTGCATAAACTGGAGCTCCAGAGCTGCTGCCTAATGGAGATAACACCAACTCCCCTTCCTCAGGTATGGCCTGAGACTCTGGAAGAGGCTACAAGAAGCGCAGCAACAAACAAATACCTGCAACGAGTAAGGCAAGTCCTAAGGTGTCAGCTCAATGGTAGAATCAAGGTCCGGGCAATTAACAGCTGGCCAAAGGAAGAGATACAGACCACAGATAGTACGATACCTACAAATCAGCATCACTGAAATGCTCCCATATGCCTGGAAACTGCCAAACAAAGGCTCCTTGGCCAGCCTACCCCAGAAGGGTCCCAACTACAGGCCAATAACCTGCCTCTCCACAACATGGAAGCTCCGGTCCGGCATAAAACCCATATACATAGATATAAATCCGTATATAATATATATATATCCAAATACATGTATGGGTCTATAGATGTGGATAGCTCGGTGGTTAAGTCAACTGACCTGTGTGCGAGAGACCACGGGTTCAAACCCGGGTGAGGGCCCCCCCAAGGGGGCAATACCACCTCACACGTATCGCCGACCTCACGCGCGGACCAACACGTTGGGGGACCAACATATTCTCGTTTTTAGGTATCGTTCTTAGTGCTGCATTCACATTTTCTAAGTCTTGTGTGTCCAAAGAGCATCGCTGAAACCAATGAGCTGATATACACTTCGAGCATTGGAAACTGCCAAACAAAGGCTCCTTGGCCAGCCGACTCCAGAAGGGTCCCAACTACAGGCCAATAACCTGCCTCTCCACAACATGGAAGCTCCGGTCCGGCATAAAACCCATATACATAGATATAAATCCGTATATAATATATATATATCCAAATACATGTATAGGTCTATAGATGTAGATAGCTCGGTGGTTAAGTCAACTGACCTGTGTGCGAGAGACCACGGGTTCAAACCCGGGTGAGGGCCCCCCCAAGGGGGCAATACCACCTCACACGTATCGCCGACCTCACGCGCGGACCAACACGTTGGGGGACCAACATATTCTCGTTTTTAGGTATCGTTCTTAGTGCTGCATTCACATTTTCTAAGTCTTGTGTGTCCAAAGAGCATCGCTGAAACCAATGAGCTGATATACACTTCAAGCATTGGAAACTGCCAAACAAAGGCTCCTTGGCCAGCCGACTCCAGAAGGGTCCCAACTACAGGCCAATAACCTGCCTCTCCATAACATGGAAGCTCCCCTCCGGCATAAAATCCATTTACATATATATATGTAAATTTATATATATATAAATCCGTATATAATATATATATCCAAATACATATATATATCTATATGTGTGGATAGCTCAGTGGTTAAGTCAACTGACCTGTATGCGAGAGACCCCGGGTTCAAATCCGGGTGAGGGCACCCCCAGGGGCAATACCACTCCACACATATCGCCGACCTCACACGCAACGCGTCAGGTGTTGGGGGAACCAGAGACGGGACACGAGAACTTGGCTCTGTTGGAATGCTGCTACTACTACTCCACTAAACCCACAGTTACCACGGACAGCGAAACAACTAGTAGCTCAGTGTTCCAACATCCACAAACGGCAACGGCAACAGGATGCTATCACAACTAGGGATTGACGAAATACAACACAAATGCTACGGCAAGGGGGAGCCAGGACGCCGGGTCAGAGGGGAGTTAACACCAACTCCCCTTCCAGAACTTGGGTACGTAGCTCCAAGTCAGCTGACCGAGGCAGCAGCAGGTGTTGGGGGAACCAGAGACGGTTGGAATGCTACTAACACGGACAGCGAAACAACTAGTAGCTCAGTGTTCCAACATCCACAAACGGCAACGGCAACAGGATGCTATCACAACTAGGGATTGACGAAATACAACACAAATGCTACGGCAAGGGGGAGCCAGGACGCCGGGTCAGAGGGGAGTTAACACCAACTCCCCTTCCAGAAATTGGGTACGTAGCTCCAAGTAAGCTGACCGAGGCAGCTAGACTGAACACAAGACCTAGAAAATGTGAATGCAGCACTAAGAACGATACCTACCCACGAATAAAGGGGAAGCAGAGGGCGAGGGAGTGGTGGAGATGCTGTCCGAGGTCTCCCGGTCCCCTGGAGGACCACTTTTTTTTTTCCGGGCAGGGCGGGCGGGCGGGCACGGTCCCGGTCCCGGTCCCAGGGGCGGCAGGAGCCGGTTACATAAACTGGAGCTCCAGAGGGGGACTTCGAGATTGCGTGCCCGCCTGAGACTTCCAGGGCTTGCCAGGAGCGGGCAGACGCGCTGGCAGGCGGCTGGCACGGTCTCAGGGGCGGCAGGAGCCGGTTGCATAAACTGGAGCTCCAGAGCTGCTGCCTAATGGAGATAACACCAACTCCCCTTCCTCAGGTATGGCCTGAGACTCTGGAAGAGGCTACAAGAAGCGCAGCAACAAACAAATACCTGCAACGAGTAAGGCAAGTCCTAAGGTGTCAGCTCAATGGTAGAAACAAGGTCCGGGCAATTAACAGCTGGCCAAAGGAAGAGATACAGACCACAGATAGTACGATACCTACAAATCAGCATCACTGAAATGCTCCCATATGCCTGGAAACTGCCAAACAAAGGCTCCTTGGCCAGCCTACCCCAGAAGGGTCCCAACTACAGGCCAATAACCTGCCTCTCCACAACATGGAAGCTCCGGTCCGGCATAAAACCCATATACATAGATATAAATCCGTATATAATATATATATATATCCAAATACATGTATGGGTCTATAGATGTGGATAGCTCGGTGGTTAAGTCAACTGACCTGTGTGCGAGAGACCACGGGTTCAAACCCGGGTGAGGGCCCCCCCAAGGGGGCAATACCGCCTCACACGTATCGCCGACCTCACGCGCGGACCAACACGTTGGGGGACCAACATATTCTCGTTTTTAGGTATCGTTCTTAGTGCTGCATTCACATTTTCTAAGTCTTGTGTGTCCAAAGAGCATCGCTGAAACCAATGAGCTGATATACACTTCGAGCATTGGAAACTGCCAAACAAAGGCTCCTTGGCCAGCCGACTCCAGAAGGGTCCCAACTACAGGCCAATAACCTGCCTCTCCACAACATGGAAGCTCCGGTCCGGCATAAAACCCATATACATAGATATAAATCCGTATATAATATATATATATCCAAATACATGTATAGGTCTATAGATGTAGATAGCTCGGTGGTTAAGTCAACTGACCTGTGTGCGAGAGACCACGGGTTCAAACCCGGGTGAGGGCCCCCCCAAGGGGGCAATACCACCTCACACGTATCGCCGACCTCACGCGCGGACCAACACGTTGGGGGACCAACATATTCTCGTTTTTAGGTATCGTTCTTAGTGCTGCATTCACATTTTCTAAGTCTTGTGTGTCCAAAGAGCATCGCTGAAACCAATGAGCTGATATACACTTCGAGCATTGGAAACTGCCAAACAAAGGCTCCTTGGCCAGCCGACTCCAGAAGGGTCCCAACTACAGGCCAATAACCTGCCTCTCCATAACATGGAAGCTCCCCTCCGGCATAAAATCCATTTACATATATATATGTAAATTTATATATATATAAATCCGTATATAATATATATATCCAAATACATATATATATCTATATGTGTGGATAGCTCAGTGGTTAAGTCAACTGACCTGTATGCGAGAGACCCCGGGTTCAAATCCGGGTGAGGGCACCCCCAGGGGCAATACCACTCCACACATATCGCCGACCTCACACGCAACGCGTCAGGTGTTGGGGGAACCAGAGACGGGACACGAGAACTTGGCTCTGTTGGAATGCTGCTACTACTACTCCACTAAACCCACAGTTACCACGGACAGCGAAACAACTAGTAGCTCAGTGTTCCAACATCCACAAACGGCAACGGCAACAGGATGCTATCACAACTAGGGATTGACGAAATACAACACAAATGCTACGGCAAGGGGGAGCCAGGACGCCGGGTCAGAGGGGAGTTAACACCAACTCCCCTTCCAGAACTTGGGTACGTAGCTCCAAGTCAGCTGACCGAGGCAGCAGCAGGTGTTGGGGGAACCAGAGACGGTTGGAATGCTACTAACACGGACAGCGAAACAACTAGTAGCTCAGTGTTCCAACATCCACAAACGGCAACGGCAACAGGATGCTATCACAACTAGGGATTGACGAAATACAACACAAATGCTACGGCAAGGGGGAGCCAGGACGCCGGGTCAGAGGGGAGTTAACACCAACTCCCCTTCCAGAAATTGGGTACGTAGCTCCAAGTAAGCTGACCGAGGCAGCTAGACTGAACACAAGACCTAGAAAATGTGAATGCAGCACTAAGAACGATACCTACCCACGAATAAAGGGGAAGCAGAGGGCGAGGGAGTGGTGGAGATGCTGTCCGAGGTCTCCCGGTCCCCTGGAGGACCACTTTTTTTTTTCCGGGCACGGTCCCGGTCCCGGTCCCGGTCCCAGGGGCGGCAGGAGCCGGTTGCATAAACTGGAGCTCCAGAGGGGGACTTCGAGATTGCGTGCCCGCCTGAGACTTCCAGGGCTTGCCAGGAGCGGGCAGACGCGCTGGCAGGCGGCTGGCACGGTCTCAGGGGCGGCAGGAGCCGGTTGCATAAACTGGAGCTCCAGAGCTGCTGCCTAATGGAGATAACACCAACTCCCCTTCCTCAGGTATGGCCTGAGACTCTGGAAGAGGCTACAAGAAGCGCAGCAACAAACAAATACCTGCAACGAGTAAGGCAAGTCCTAAGGTGTCAGCTCAATGGTAGAATCAAGGTCCGGGCAATTAACAGCTGGCCAAAGGAAGAGATACAGACCACAGATAGTACGATACCTACAAATCAGCATCACTGAAATGCTCCCATATGCCTGGAAACTGCCAAACAAAGGCTCCTTGGCCAGCCTACCCCAGAAGGGTCCCAACTACAGGCCAATAACCTGCCTCTCCACAACATGGAAGCTCCGGTCCGGCATAAAACCCATATACATAGATATAAATCCGTATATAATATATATATATCCAAATACATGTATGGGTCTATAGATGTGGATAGCTCAGTGGTTAAGTCAACTGACCTGTGTGCGAGAGACCACGGGTTCAAACCCGGGTGAGGGCCCCCCCAAGGGGGCAATACCACCTCACACGTATCGCCGACCTCACGCGCGGACCAACACGTTGGGGGACCAACATATTCTCGTTTTTAGGTATCGTTCTTAGTGCTGCATTCACATTTTCTAAGTCTTGTGTGTCCAAAGAGCATCGCTGAAACCAATGAGCTGATATACACTTCGAGCATTGGAAACTGCCAAACAAAGGCTCCTTGGCCAGCCGACTCCAGAAGGGTCCCAACTACAGGCCAATAACCTGCCTCTCCATAACATGGAAGCTCCCCTCCGGCATAAAATCCATTTACATATATATATGTAAATTTATATATATATAAATCCGTATATAATATATATATCCAAATACATATATATATCTATATGTGTGGATAGCTCAGTGGTTAAGTCAACTGACCTGTATGCGAGAGACCCCGGGTTCAAATCCGGGTGAGGGCACCCCCAGGGGCAATACCACTCCACACATATCGCCGACCTCACACGCAACGCGTCAGGTGTTGGGGGAACCAGAGACGGGACACGAGAACTTGGCTCTGTTGGAATGCTGCTACTACTACTCCACTAAACCCACAGTTACCACGGACAGCGAAACAACTAGTAGCTCAGTGTTCCAACATCCACAAACGGCAACGGCAACAGGATGCTATCACAACTAGGGATTGACGAAATACAACACAAATGCTACGGCAAGGGGGAGCCAGGACGCCGGGTCAGAGGGGAGTTAACACCAACTCCCCTTCCAGAAATTGGGTACGTAGCTCCAAGTAAGCTGACCGAGGCAGCTAGACTGAACACAAGACCTAGAAAATGTGAATGCAGCACTAAGAACGATACCTACCCACGAATAAAGGGGAAGCAGAGGGCGAGGGAGTGGTGGAGATGCTGTCCGAGGTCTCCCGGTCCCCTGGAGGACCACTTTTTTTTTTCCGGGCAGGGCGGGCGGGCGGGCGGGCACGGTCCCGGTCCCGGTCCCGGTCCCAGGGGCGGCAGGAGCCGGTTACATAAACTGGAGCTCCAGAGGGGGACTTCGAGATTGCGTGCCCGCCTGAGACTTCCAGGGCTTGCCAGGAGCGGGCAGACGCGCTGGCAGGCGGCTGGCACGGTCTCAGGGGCGGCAGGAGCCGGTTGCATAAACTGGAGCTCCAGAGCTGCTGCCTAATGGAGATAACACCAACTCCCCTTCCTCAGGTATGGCCTGAGACTCTGGAAGAGGCTACAAGAAGCGCAGCAACAAACAAATACCTGCAACGAGTAAGGCAAGTCCTAAGGTGTCAGCTCAATGGTAGAATCAAGGTCCGGGCAATTAACAGCTGGCCAAAGGAAGAGATACAGACCACAGATAGTACGATACCTACAAATCAGCATCACTGAAATGCTCCCATATGCCTGGAAACTGCCAAACAAAGGCTCCTTGGCCAGCCTACCCCAGAAGGGTCCCAACTACAGGCCAATAACCTGCCTCTCCACAACATGGAAGCTCCGGTCCGGCATAAAACCCATATACATAGATATAAATCCGTATATAATATATATATATCCAAATACATGTATGGGTCTATAGATGTGGATAGCTCAGTGGTTAAGTCAACTGACCTGTGTGCGAGAGACCACGGGTTCAAACCCGGGTGAGGGCCCCCCCAAGGGGGCAATACCACCTCACACGTATCGCCGACCTCACGCGCGGACCAACACGTTGGGGGACCAACATATTCTCGTTTTTAGGTATCGTTCTTAGTGCTGCATTCACATTTTCTAAGTCTTGTGTGTCCAAAGAGCATCGCTGAAACCAATGAGCTGATATACACTTCGAGCATTGGAAACTGCCAAACAAAGGCTCCTTGGCCAGCCGACTCCAGAAGGGTCCCAACTACAGGCCAATAACCTGCCTCTCCATAACATGGAAGCTCCCCTCCGGCATAAAATCCATTTACATATATATATGTAAATTTATATATATATAAATCCGTATATAATATATATATCCAAATACATATATATATCTATATGTGTGGATAGCTCAGTGGTTAAGTCAACTGACCTGTATGCGAGAGACCCCGGGTTCAAATCCGGGTGAGGGCACCCCCAGGGGCAATACCACTCCACACATATCGCCGACCTCACACGCAACGCGTCAGGTGTTGGGGGAACCAGAGACGGGACACGAGAACTTGGCTCTGTTGGAATGCTGCTACTACTACTCCACTAAACCCACAGTTACCACGGACAGCGAAACAACTAGTAGCTCAGTGTTCCAACATCCACAAACGGCAACGGCAACAGGATGCTATCACAACTAGGGATTGACGAAATACAACACAAATGCTACGGCAAGGGGGAGCCAGGACGCCGGGTCAGAGGGGAGTTAACACCAACTCCCCTTCCAGAAATTGGGTACGTAGCTCCAAGTAAGCTGACCGAGGCAGCTAGACTGAACACAAGACCTAGAAAATGTGAATGCAGCACTAAGAACGATACCTACCCACGAATAAAGGGGAAGCAGAGGGCGAGGGAGTGGTGGAGATGCTGTCCGAGGTCTCCCGGTCCCCTGGAGGACCACTTTTTTTTTTCCGGGCAGGGCGGGCGGGCACGGTCCCGGTCCCGGTCCCGGTCCCAGGGGCGGCAGGAGCCGGTTGCATAAACTGGAGCTCCAGAGGGGGACTTCGAGATTGCGTGCCCGCCTGAGACTTCCAGGGCTTGCCAGGAGCGGGCAGACGCGCTGGCAGGCGGCTGGCACGGTCTCAGGGGCGGCAGGAGCCGGTTGCATAAACTGGAGCTCCAGAGCTGCTGCCTAATGGAGATAACACCAACTCCCCTTCCTCAGGTATGGCCTGAGACTCTGGAAGAGGCTACAAGAAGCGCAGCAACAAACAAATACCTGCAACGAGTAAGGCAAGTCCTAAGGTGTCAGCTCAATGGTAGAATCAAGGTCCGGGCAATTAACAGCTGGCCAAAGGAAGAGATACAGACCACAGATAGTACGATACCTACAAATCAGCATCACTGAAATGCTCCCATATGCCTGGAAACTGCCAAACAAAGGCTCCTTGGCCAGCCTACCCCAGAAGGGTCCCAACTACAGGCCAATAACTTGCCTCTCCACAACATGGAAGCTCCGGTCCGGCATAAAACCCATATACATAGATATAAATCCGTATATAATATATATATATCCAAATACATGTATAGGTCTATAGATGTAGATAGCTCGGTGGTTAAGTCAACTGACCTGTGTGCGAGAGACCACGGGTTCAAACCCGGGTGAGGGCCCCCCCAAGGGGGCAATACCACCTCACACGTATCGCCGACCTCACGCGCGGACCAACACGTTGGGGGACCAACATATTCTCGTTTTTAGGTATCGTTCTTAGTGCTGCATTCACATTTTCTAAGTCTTGTGTGTCCAAAGAGCATCGCTGAAACCAATGAGCTGATATACACTTCGAGCATTGGAAACTGCCAAACAAAGGCTCCTTGGCCAGCCGACTCCAGAAGGGTCCCAACTACAGGCCAATAACCTGCCTCTCCATAACATGGAAGCTCCCCTCCGGCATAAAATCCATTTACATATATATATGTAAATTTATATATATATAAATCCGTATATAATATATATATCCAAATACATATATATATCTATATGTGTGGATAGCTCAGTGGTTAGGTCAACTGACCTGTATG
Organism: Macropodus opercularis; assembly: GCA_030770545.1. NCBI lineage: Eukaryota > Metazoa > Chordata > Actinopteri > Anabantiformes > Osphronemidae > Macropodus > Macropodus opercularis. The sequence goes on from CM061092.1 coordinate 10,162,775, forward strand.
CGAGAGACCCCGGGTTCAAATCCGGGTGAGGGCACCCCCAGGGGCAATACCACTCCACACATATCGCCGACCTCACACGCAACGCGTCAGGTGTTGGGGGAACCAGAGACGGGACACGAGAACTTGGCTCTGTTGGAATGCTGCTACTACTACTCCACTAAACCCACAGTTACCACGGACAGCGAAACAACTAGTAGCTCAGTGTTCCAACATCCACAAACGGCAACGGCAACAGGATGCTATCACAACTAGGGATTGACGAAATACAACACAAATGCTACGGCAAGGGGGAGCCAGGACGCCGGGTCAGAGGGGAGTTAACACCAACTCCCCTTCCAGAACTTGGGTACGTAGCTCCAAGTCAGCTGACCGAGGCAGCAGCAGGTGTTGGGGGAACCAGAGACGGTTGGAATGCTACTAACACGGACAGCGAAACAACTAGTAGCTCAGTGTTCCAACATCCACAAACGGCAACGGCAACAGGATGCTATCACAACTAGGGATTGACGAAATACAACACAAATGCTACGGCAAGGGGGAGCCAGGACGCCGGGTCAGAGGGGAGTTAACACCAACTCCCCTTCCAGAAATTGGGTACGTAGCTCCAAGTAAGCTGACCGAGGCAGCTAGACTGAACACAAGACCTAGAAAATGTGAATGCAGCACTAAGAACGATACCTACCCACGAATAAAGGGGAAGCAGAGGGCGAGGGAGTGGTGGAGATGCTGTCCGAGGTCTCCCGGTCCCCTGGAGGACCACTTTTTTTTTTCCGGGCACGGTCCCGGTCCCGGTCCCGGTCCCAGGGGCGGCAGGAGCCGGTTGCATAAACTGGAGCTCCAGAGGGGGACTTCGAGATTGCGTGCCCGCCTGAGACTTCCAGGGCTTGCCAGGAGCGGGCAGACGCGCTGGCAGGCGGCTGGCACGGTCTCAGGGGCGGCAGGAGCCGGTTGCATAAACTGGAGCTCCAGAGCTGCTGCCTAATGGAGATAACACCAACTCCCCTTCCTCAGGTATGGCCTGAGACTCTGGAAGAGGCTACAAGAAGCGCAGCAACAAACAAATACCTGCAACGAGTAAGGCAAGTCCTAAGGTGTCAGCTCAATGGTAGAATCAAGGTCCGGGCAATTAACAGCTGGCCAAAGGAAGAGATACAGACCACAGATAGTACGATACCTACAAATCAGCATCACTGAAATGCTCCCATATGCCTGGAAACTGCCAAACAAAGGCTCCTTGGCCAGCCTACCCCAGAAGGGTCCCAACTACAGGCCAATAACCTGCCTCTCCACAACATGGAAGCTCCGGTCCGGCATAAAACCCATATACATAGATATAAATCCGTATATAATATATATATATATCCAAATACATGTATAGGTCTATAGATGTAGATAGCTCGGTGGTTAAGTCAACTGACCTGTGTGCGAGAGACCACGGGTTCAAACCCGGGTGAGGGCCCCCCCAAGGGGGCAATACCACCTCACACGTATCGCCGACCTCACGCGCGGACCAACACGTTGGGGGACCAACATATTCTCGTTTTTAGGTATCGTTCTTAGTGCTGCATTCACATTTTCTAAGTCTTGTGTGTCCAAAGAGCATCGCTGAAACCAATGAGCTGATATACACTTCGAGCATTGGAAACTGCCAAACAAAGGCTCCTTGGCCAGCCGACTCCAGAAGGGTCCCAACTACAGGCCAATAACCTGCCTCTCCATAACATGGAAGCTCCCCTCCGGCATAAAATCCATTTACATATATATATGTAAATTTATATATATATAAATCCGTATATAATATATATATCCAAATACATATATATATCTATATGTGTGGATAGCTCAGTGGTTAAGTCAACTGACCTGTATGCGAGAGACCCCGGGTTCAAATCCGGGTGAGGGCACCCCCAGGGGCAATACCACTCCACACATATCGCCGACCTCACACGCAACGCGTCAGGTGTTGGGGGAACCAGAGACGGGACACGAGAACTTGGCTCTGTTGGAATGCTGCTACTACTACTCCACTAAACCCACAGTTACCACGGACAGCGAAACAACTAGTAGCTCAGTGTTCCAACATCCACAAACGGCAACGGCAACAGGATGCTATCACAACTAGGGATTGACGAAATACAACACAAATGCTACGGCAAGGGGGAGCCAGGACGCCGGGTCAGAGGGGAGTTAACACCAACTCCCCTTCCAGAACTTGGGTACGTAGCTCCAAGTCAGCTGACCGAGGCAGCAGCAGGTGTTGGGGGAACCAGAGACGGTTGGAATGCTACTAACACGGACAGCGAAACAACTAGTAGCTCAGTGTTCCAACATCCACAAACGGCAACGGCAACAGGATGCTATCACAACTAGGGATTGACGAAATACAACACAAATGCTACGGCAAGGGGGAGCCAGGACGCCGGGTCAGAGGGGAGTTAACACCAACTCCCCTTCCAGAAATTGGGTACGTAGCTCCAAGTAAGCTGACCGAGGCAGCTAGACTGAACACAAGACCTAGAAAATGTGAATGCAGCACTAAGAACGATACCTACCCACGAATAAAGGGGAAGCAGAGGGCGAGGGAGTGGTGGAGATGCTGTCCGAGGTCTCCCGGTCCCCTGGAGGACCACTTTTTTTTTCCGGGCACGGTCCCGGTCCCGGTCCCGGTCCCAGGGGCGGCAGGAGCCGGTTGCATAAACTGGAGCTCCAGAGGGGGACTTCGAGATTGCGTGCCCGCCTGAGACTTCCAGGGCTTGCCAGGAGCGGGCAGACGCGCTGGCAGGCGGCTGGCACGGTCTCAGGGGCGGCAGGAGCCGGTTGCATAAACTGGAGCTCCAGAGCTGCTGCCTAATGGAGATAACACCAACTCCCCTTCCTCAGGTATGGCCTGAGACTCTGGAAGAGGCTACAAGAAGCGCAGCAACAAACAAATACCTGCAACGAGTAAGGCAAGTCCTAAGGTGTCAGCTCAATGGTAGAATCAAGGTCCGGGCAATTAACAGCTGGCCAAAGGAAGAGATACAGACCACAGATAGTACGATACCTACAAATCAGCATCACTGAAATGCTCCCATATGCCTGGAAACTGCCAAACAAAGGCTCCTTGGCCAGCCTACCCCAGAAGGGTCCCAACTACAGGCCAATAACCTGCCTCTCCACAACATGGAAGCTCCGGTCCGGCATAAAACCCATATACATAGATATAAATCCGTATATAATATATATATATCCAAATACATGTATGGGTCTATAGATGTGGATAGCTCAGTGGTTAAGTCAACTGACCTGTGTGCGAGAGACCACGGGTTCAAACCCGGGTGAGGGCCCCCCCAAGGGGGCAATACCACCTCACACGTATCGCCGACCTCACGCGCGGACCAACACGTTGGGGGACCAACATATTCTCGTTTTTAGGTATCGTTCTTAGTGCTGCATTCACATTTTCTAAGTCTTGTGTGTCCAAAGAGCATCGCTGAAACCAATGAGCTGATATACACTTCGAGCATTGGAAACTGCCAAACAAAGGCTCCTTGGCCAGCCGACTCCAGAAGGGTCCCAACTACAGGCCAATAACTTGCCTCTCCACAACATGGAAGCTCCGGTCCGGCATAAAACCCATATACATAGATATAAATCCGTATATAATATATATATATCCAAATACATGTATAGGTCTATAGATGTAGATAGCTCGGTGGTTAAGTCAACTGACCTGTGTGCGAGAGACCACGGGTTCAAACCCGGGTGAGGGCCCCCCCAAGGCGGCAATACCACCTCACACGTATTGCCGACCTCACGCGCAGACCAACACGTTGGGGGACCAACATATTCTCGTTTTTAGGTATCGTTCTTAGTGCTGCATTCACATTTTCTAAGTCTTGTGTGTCCAAAGAGCATCGCTGAAACCAATGAGCTGATATACACTTCGAGCATTGGAAACTGCCAAACAAAGGCTCCTTGGCCAGCCGACTCCAGAAGGGTCCCAACTACAGGCCAATAACTTGCCTCTCCACAACATGGAAGCTCCGGTCCGGCATAAAACCCATATACATAGATATAAATCCGTATATAATATATATATATCCAAATACATGTATAGGTCTATAGATGTAGATAGCTCGGTGGTTAAGTCAACTGACCTGTGTGCGAGAGACCACGGGTTCAAACCCGGGTGAGGCCCCCCCCAAGGGGGCAATACCACCTCACACGTATCGCCGACCTCACGCGCGGACCAACACGTTGGGGGACCAACATATTCTCGTTTTTAGGTATCGTTCTTAGTGCTGCATTCACATTTTCTAAGTCTTGTGTGTCCAAAGAGCATCGCTGAAACCAATGAGCTGATATACACTTCAAGCATTGGAAACTGCCAAACAAAGGCTCCTTGGCCAGCCGACTCCAGAAGGGTCCCAACTACAGGCCAATAACCTGCCTCTCCATAACATGGAAGCTCCCCTCCGGCATAAAATCCATTTACATATATATCCGAGGTCTCCCGGTCCCCTGGAGGACCACTTTTTTTTTTCCGGGCAGGGCGGGCGGGCGGGCACGGTCCCGGTCCCGGTCCCAGGGGCGGCAGGAGCCGGTTACATAAACTGGAGCTCCAGAGGGGGACTTCGAGATTGCGTGCCCGCCTGAGACTTCCAGGGCTTGCCAGGAGCGGGCAGACGCGCTGGCAGGCGGCTGGCACGGTCTCAGGGGCGGCAGGAGCCGGTTGCATAAACTGGAGCTCCAGAGCTGCTGCCTAATGGAGATAACACCAACTCCCCTTCCTCAGGTATGGCCTGAGACTCTGGAAGAGGCTACAAGAAGCGCAGCAACAAACAAATACCTGCAACGAGTAAGGCAAGTCCTAAGGTGTCAGCTCAATGGTAGAAACAAGGTCCGGGCAATTAACAGCTGGCCAAAGGAAGAGATACAGACCACAGATAGTACGATACCTACAAATCAGCATCACTGAAATGCTCCCATATGCCTGGAAACTGCCAAAATAAGGGTCCTTGGCCAGCCTACCCCAGAAGGGTCCCAACTACAGGCCAATAACCTGCCTCTCCACAACATGGAAGCTCCGGTCCGGCATAAAACCCATATACATAGATATAAATCCGTATATAATATATATATATATCCAAATACATGTATGGGTCTATAGATGTGGATAGCTCGGTGGTTAAGTCAACTGACCTGTGTGCGAGAGACCACGGGTTCAAACCCGGGTGAGGGCCCCCCCAAGGGGGCAACACCACCTCACACGTATCGCCGACCTCACGCGCGGACCAACACGTTGGGGGACCAACATATTCTCGTTTTTAGGTATCGTTCTTAGTGCTGCATTCACATTTTCTAAGTCTTGTGTGTCCAAAGAGCATCGCTGAAACCAATGAGCTGATATACACTTCGAGCATTGGAAACTGCCAAACAAAGGCTCCTTGGCCAGCCGACTCCAGAAGGGTCCCAACTACAGGCCAATAACCTGCCTCTCCACAACATGGAAGCTCCGGTCCGGCATAAAACCCATATACATAGATATAAATCCGTATATAATATATATATATCCAAATACATGTATAGGTCTATAGATGTAGATAGCTCGGTGGTTAAGTCAACTGACCTGTGTGCGAGAGACCACGGGTTCAAACCCGGGTGAGGGCCCCCCCAAGGGGGCAATACCACCTCACACGTATCGCCGACCTCACGCGCGGACCAACACGTTGGGGGACCAACATATTCTCGTTTTTAGGTATCGTTCTTAGTGCTGCATTCACATTTTCTAAGTCTTGTGTGTCCAAAGAGCATCGCTGAAACCAATGAGCTGATATACACTTCAAGCATTGGAAACTGCCAAACAAAGGCTCCTTGGCCAGCCGACTCCAGAAGGGTCCCAACTACAGGCCAATAACCTGCCTCTCCATAACATGGAAGCTCCCCTCCGGCATAAAATCCATTTACATATATATATGTAAATTTATATATATATAAATCCGTATATAATATATATATCCAAATACATATATATATCTATATGTGTGGATAGCTCAGTGGTTAAGTCAACTGACCTGTATGCGAGAGACCCCGGGTTCAAATCCGGGTGAGGGCACCCCCAGGGGCAATACCACTCCACACATATCGCCGACCTCACACGCAACGCGTCAGGTGTTGGGGGAACCAGAGACGGGACACGAGAACTTGGCTCTGTTGGAATGCTGCTACTACTACTCCACTAAACCCACAGTTACCACGGACAGCGAAACAACTAGTAGCTCAGTGTTCCAACATCCACAAACGGCAACGGCAACAGGATGCTATCACAACTAGGGATTGACGAAATACAACACAAATGCTACGGCAAGGGGGAGCCAGGACGCCGGGTCAGAGGGGAGTTAACACCAACTCCCCTTCCAGAACTTGGGTACGTAGCTCCAAGTCAGCTGACCGAGGCAGCAGCAGGTGTTGGGGGAACCAGAGACGGTTGGAATGCTACTAACACGGACAGCGAAACAACTAGTAGCTCAGTGTTCCAACATCCACAAACGGCAACGGCAACAGGATGCTATCACAACTAGGGATTGACGAAATACAACACAAATGCTACGGCAAGGGGGAGCCAGGACGCCGGGTCAGAGGGGAGTTAACACCAACTCCCCTTCCAGAAATTGGGTACGTAGCTCCAAGTAAGCTGACCGAGGCAGCTAGACTGAACACAAGACCTAGAAAATGTGAATGCAGCACTAAGAACGATACCTACCCACGAATAAAGGGGAAGCAGAGGGCGAGGGAGTGGTGGAGATGCTGTCCGAGGTCTCCCGGTCCCCTGGAGGACCACTTTTTTTTTTCCGGGCAGGGCGGGCGGGCGGGCGGACACGGTCCCGGTCCCGGTCCCAGGGGCGGCAGGAGCCGGTTGCATAAACTGGAGCTCCAGAGGGGGACTTCGAGATTGCGTGCCCGCCTGAGACTTCCAGGGCTTGCCAGGAGCGGGCAGACGCGCTGGCAGGCGGCTGGCACGGTCTCAGGGGCGGCAGGAGCCGCATAAACTGGAGCTCCAGAGCTGCTGCCTAATGGAGATAACACCAACTCCCCTTCCTCAGGTATGGCCTGAGACTCTGGAAGAGGCTACAAGAAGCGCAGCAACAAACAAATACCTGCAACGAGTAAGGCAAGTCCTAAGGTGTCAGCTCAATGGTAGAAACAAGGTCCGGGCAATTAACAGCTGGCCAAAGGAAGAGATACAGACCACAGATAGTACGATACCTACAAATCAGCATCACTGAAATGCTCCCATATGCCTGGAAACTGCCAAAATAAGGGTCCTTGGCCAGCCTACCCCAGAAGGGTCCCAACTACAGGCCAATAACCTGCCTCTCCACAACATGGAAGCTCCGGTCCGGCATAAAACCCATATACATAGATATAAATCCGTATATAATATATATATATCCAAATACATGTATGGGTCTATAGATGTGGATAGCTCGGTGGTTAAGTCAACTGACCTGTGTGCGAGAGACCACGGGTTCAAACCCGGGTGAGGGCCCCCCCAAGGGGGCAATACCACCTCACACGTATCGCCGACCTCACGCGCGGACCAACACGTTGGGGGACCAACATATTCTCGTTTTTAGGTATCGTTCTTAGTGCTGCATTCACATTTTCTAAGTCTTGTGTGTCCAAAGAGCATCGCTGAAACCAATGAGCTGATATACACTTCGAGCATTGGAAACTGCCAAACAAAGGCTCCTTGGCCAGCCGACTCCAGAAGGGTCCCAACTACAGGCCAATAACCTGCCTCTCCACAACATGGAAGCTCCGGTCCGGCATAAAACCCATATACATAGATATAAATCCGTATATAATATATATATATCCAAATACATGTATAGGTCTATAGATGTAGATAGCTCGGTGGTTAAGTCAACTGACCTGTGTGCGAGAGACCACGGGTTCAAACCCGGGTGAGGGCCCCCCCAAGGGGGCAATACCACCTCACACGTATCGCCGACCTCACGCGCGGACCAACACGTTGGGGGACCAACATATTCTCGTTTTTAGGTATCGTTCTTAGTGCTGCATTCACATTTTCTAAGTCTTGTGTGTCCAAAGAGCATCGCTGAAACCAATGAGCTGATATACACTTCAAGCATTGGAAACTGCCAAACAAAGGCTCCTTGGCCAGCCGACTCCAGAAGGGTCCCAACTACAGGCCAATAACCTGCCTCTCCATAACATGGAAGCTCCCCTCCGGCATAAAATCCATTTACATATATATATGTAAATTTATATATATATAAATCCGTATATAATATATATATCCAAATACATATATATATCTATATGTGTGGATAGCTCAGTGGTTAAGTCAACTGACCTGTATGCGAGAGACCCCGGGTTCAAATCCGGGTGAGGGCACCCCCAGGGGCAATACCACTCCACACATATCGCCGACCTCACACGCAACGCGTCAGGTGTTGGGGGAACCAGAGACGGGACACGAGAACTTGGCTCTGTTGGAATGCTGCTACTACTACTCCACTAAACCCACAGTTACCACGGACAGCGAAACAACTAGTAGCTCAGTGTTCCAACATCCACAAACGGCAACGGCAACAGGATGCTATCACAACTAGGGATTGACGAAATACAACACAAATGCTACGGCAAGGGGGAGCCAGGACGCCGGGTCAGAGGGGAGTTAACACCAACTCCCCTTCCAGAACTTGGGTACGTAGCTCCAAGTCAGCTGACCGAGGCAGCAGCAGGTGTTGGGGGAACCAGAGACGGTTGGAATGCTACTAACACGGACAGCGAAACAACTAGTAGCTCAGTGTTCCAACATCCACAAACGGCAACGGCAACAGGATGCTATCACAACTAGGGATTGACGAAATACAACACAAATGCTACGGCAAGGGGGAGCCAGGACGCCGGGTCAGAGGGGAGTTAACACCAACTCCCCTTCCAGAAATTGGGTACGTAGCTCCAAGTAAGCTGACCGAGGCAGCTAGACTGAACACAAGACCTAGAAAATGTGAATGCAGCACTAAGAACGATACCTACCCACGAATAAAGGGGAAGCAGAGGGCGAGGGAGTGGTGGAGATGCTGTCCGAGGTCTCCCGGTCCCCTGGAGGACCACTTTTTTTTTTCCGGGCAGGGCGGGCGGGCGGGCACGGTCCCGGTCCCGGTCCCAGGGGCGGCAGGAGCCGGTTACATAAACTGGAGCTCCAGAGGGGGACTTCGAGATTGCGTGCCCGCCTGAGACTTCCAGGGCTTGCCAGGAGCGGGCAGACGCGCTGGCAGGCGGCTGGCACGGTCTCAGGGGCGGCAGGAGCCGGTTGCATAAACTGGAGCTCCAGAGCTGCTGCCTAATGGAGATAACACCAACTCCCCTTCCTCAGGTATGGCCTGAGACTCTGGAAGAGGCTACAAGAAGCGCAGCAACAAACAAATACCTGCAACGAGTAAGGCAAGTCCTAAGGTGTCAGCTCAATGGTAGAAACAAGGTCCGGGCAATTAACAGCTGGCCAAAGGAAGAGATACAGACCACAGATAGTACGATACCTACAAATCAGCATCACTGAAATGCTCCCATATGCCTGGAAACTGCCAAACAAAGGCTCCTTGGCCAGCCTACCCCAGAAGGGTCCCAACTACAGGCCAATAACCTGCCTCTCCACAACATGGAAGCTCCGGTCCGGCATAAAACCCATATACATAGATATAAATCCGTATATAATATATATATATATCCAAATACATGTATGGGTCTATAGATGTGGATAGCTCGGTGGTTAAGTCAACTGACCTGTGTGCGAGAGACCACGGGTTCAAACCCGGGTGAGGGCCCCCCCAAGGGGGCAATACCACCTCACACGTATCGCCGACCTCACGCGCGGACCAACACGTTGGGGGACCAACATATTCTCGTTTTTAGGTATCGTTCTTAGTGCTGCATTCACATTTTCTAAGTCTTGTGTGTCCAAAGAGCATCGCTGAAACCAATGAGCTGATATACACTTCGAGCATTGGAAACTGCCAAACAAAGGCTCCTTGGCCAGCCGACTCCAGAAGGGTCCCAACTACAGGCCAATAACCTGCCTCTCCACAACATGGAAGCTCCGGTCCGGCATAAAACCCATATACATAGATATAAATCCGTATATAATATATATATATCCAAATACATGTATAGGTCTATAGATGTAGATAGCTCGGTGGTTAAGTCAACTGACCTGTGTGCGAGAGACCACGGGTTCAAACCCGGGTGAGGGCCCCCCCAAGGGGGCAATACCACCTCACACGTATCGCCGACCTCACGCGCGGACCAACACGTTGGGGGACCAACATATTCTCGTTTTTAGGTATCGTTCTTAGTGCTGCATTCACATTTTCTAAGTCTTGTGTGTCCAAAGAGCATCGCTGAAACCAATGAGCTGATATACACTTCAAGCATTGGAAACTGCCAAACAAAGGCTCCTTGGCCAGCCGACTCCAGAAGGGTCCCAACTACAGGCCAATAACCTGCCTCTCCATAACATGGAAGCTCCCCTCCGGCATAAAATCCATTTACATATATATATGTAAATTTATATATATATAAATCCGTATATAATATATATATCCAAATACATATATATATCTATATGTGTGGATAGCTCAGTGGTTAGGTCAACTGACCTGTATGCGAGAGACCCCGGGTTCAAATCCGGGTGAGGGCACCCCCAGGGGCAATACCACTCCACACATATCGCCGACCTCACACGCAACGCGTCAGGTGTTGGGGGAACCAGAGACGGGACACGAGAACTTGGCTCTGTTGGAATGCTGCTACTACTACTCCACTAAACCCACAGTTACCACGGACAGCGAAACAACTAGTAGCTCAGTGTTCCAACATCCACAAACGGCAACGGCAACAGGATGCTATCACAACTAGGGATTGACGAAATACAACACAAATGCTACGGCAAGGGGGAGCCAGGACGCCGGGTCAGAGGGGAGTTAACACCAACTCCCCTTCCAGAACTTGGGTACGTAGCTCCAAGTCAGCTGACCGAGGCAGCAGCAGGTGTTGGGGGAACCAGAGACGGTTGGAATGCTACTAACACGGACAGCGAAACAACTAGTAGCTCAGTGTTCCAACATCCACAAACGGCAACGGCAACAGGATGCTATCACAACTAGGGATTGACGAAATACAACACAAATGCTACGGCAAGGGGGAGCCAGGACGCCGGGTCAGAGGGGAGTTAACACCAACTCCCCTTCCAGAAATTGGGTACGTAGCTCCAAGTAAGCTGACCGAGGCAGCTAGACTGAACACAAGACCTAGAAAATGTGAATGCAGCACTAAGAACGATACCTACCCACGAATAAAGGGGAAGCAGAGGGCGAGGGAGTGGTGGAGATGCTGTCCGAGGTCTCCCGGTCCCCTGGAGGACCACTTTTTTTTTTCCGGGCACGGTCCCGGTCCCGGTCCCGGTCCCAGGGGCGGCAGGAGCCGGTTGCATAAACTGGAGCTCCAGAGGGGGACTTCGAGATTGCGTGCCCGCCTGAGACTTCCAGGGCTTGCCAGGAGCGGGCAGACGCGCTGGCAGGCGGCTGGCACGGTCTCAGGGGCGGCAGGAGCCGGTTGCATAAACTGGAGCTCCAGAGCTGCTGCCTAATGGAGATAACACCAACTCCCCTTCCTCAGGTATGGCCTGAGACTCTGGAAGAGGCTACAAGAAGCGCAGCAACAAACAAATACCTGCAACGAGTAAGGCAAGTCCTAAGGTGTCAGCTCAATGGTAGAATCAAGGTCCGGGCAATTAACAGCTGGCCAAAGGAAGAGATACAGACCACAGATAGTACGATACCTACAAATCAGCATCACTGAAATGCTCCCATATGCCTGGAAACTGCCAAACAAAGGCTCCTTGGCCAGCCTACCCCAGAAGGGTCCCAACTACAGGCCAATAACCTGCCTCTCCACAACATGGAAGCTCCGGTCCGGCATAAAACCCATATACATAGATATAAATCCGTATATAATATATATATATCCAAATACATGTATGGGTCTATAGATGTGGATAGCTCAGTGGTTAAGTCAACTGACCTGTGTGCGAGAGACCACGGGTTCAAACCCGGGTGAGGGCCCCCCCAAGGGGGCAATACCACCTCACACGTATCGCCGACCTCACGCGCGGACCAACACGTTGGGGGACCAACATATTCTCGTTTTTAGGTATCGTTCTTAGTGCTGCATTCACATTTTCTAAGTCTTGTGTGTCCAAAGAGCATCGCTGAAACCAATGAGCTGATATACACTTCGAGCATTGGAAACTGCCAAACAAAGGCTCCTTGGCCAGCCGACTCCAGAAGGGTCCCAACTACAGGCCAATAACCTGCCTCTCCATAACATGGAAGCTCCCCTCCGGCATAAAATCCATTTACATATATATATGTAAATTTATATATATATAAATCCGTATATAATATATATATCCAAATACATATATATATCTATATGTGTGGATAGCTCAGTGGTTAAGTCAACTGACCTGTATGCGAGAGACCCCGGGTTCAAATCCGGGTGAGGGCACCCCCAGGGGCAATACCACTCCACACATATCGCCGACCTCACACGCAACGCGTCAGGTGTTGGGGGAACCAGAGACGGGACACGAGAACTTGGCTCTGTTGGAATGCTGCTACTACTACTCCACTAAACCCACAGTTACCACGGACAGCGAAACAACTAGTAGCTCAGTGTTCCAACATCCACAAACGGCAACGGCAACAGGATGCTATCACAACTAGGGATTGACGAAATACAACACAAATGCTACGGCAAGGGGGAGCCAGGACGCCGGGTCAGAGGGGAGTTAACACCAACTCCCCTTCCAGAAATTGGGTACGTAGCTCCAAGTAAGCTGACCGAGGCAGCTAGACTGAACACAAGACCTAGAAAATGTGAATGCAGCACTAAGAACGATACCTACCCACGAATAAAGGGGAAGCAGAGGGCGAGGGAGTGGTGGAGATGCTGTCCGAGGTCTCCCGGTCCCCTGGAGGACCACTTTTTTTTTTCCGGGCAGGGCGGGCGGGCGGGCGGGCACGGTCCCGGTCCCGGTCCCGGTCCCAGGGGCGGCAGGAGCCGGTTACATAAACTGGAGCTCCAGAGGGGGACTTCGAGATTGCGTGCCCGCCTGAGACTTCCAGGGCTTGCCAGGAGCGGGCAGACGCGCTGGCAGGCGGCTGGCACGGTCTCAGGGGCGGCAGGAGCCGGTTGCATAAACTGGAGCTCCAGAGCTGCTGCCTAATGGAGATAACACCAACTCCCCTTCCTCAGGTATGGCCTGAGACTCTGGAAGAGGCTACAAGAAGCGCAGCAACAAACAAATACCTGCAACGAGTAAGGCAAGTCCTAAGGTGTCAGCTCAATGGTAGAATCAAGGTCCGGGCAATTAACAGCTGGCCAAAGGAAGAGATACAGACCACAGATAGTACGATACCTACAAATCAGCATCACTGAAATGCTCCCATATGCCTGGAAACTGCCAAACAAAGGCTCCTTGGCCAGCCTACCCCAGAAGGGTCCCAACTACAGGCCAATAACCTGCCTCTCCACAACATGGAAGCTCCGGTCCGGCATAAAACCCATATACATAGATATAAATCCGTATATAATATATATATATCCAAATACATGTATGGGTCTATAGATGTGGATAGCTCGGTGGTTAAGTCAACTGACCTGTGTGCGAGAGACCACGGGTTCAAACCCGGGTGAGGGCCCCCCCAAGGGGGCAATACCACCTCACACGTATCGCCGACCTCACGCGCGGACCAACACGTTGGGGGACCAACATATTCTCGTTTTTAGGTATCGTTCTTAGTGCTGCATTCACATTTTCTAAGTCTTGTGTGTCCAAAGAGCATCGCTGAAACCAATGAGCTGATATACACTTCGAGCATTGGAAACTGCCAAACAAAGGCTCCTTGGCCAGCCGACTCCAGAAGGGTCCCAACTACAGGCCAATAACCTGCCTCTCCATAACATGGAAGCTCCCCTCCGGCATAAAATCCATTTACATATATATATGTAAATTTATATATATATAAATCCGTATATAATATATATATCCAAATACATATATATATCTATATGTGTGGATAGCTCAGTGGTTAAGTCAACTGACCTGTATGCGAGAGACCCCGGGTTCAAATCCGGGTGAGGGCACCCCCAGGGGCAATACCACTCCACACATATCGCCGACCTCACACGCAACGCGTCAGGTGTTGGGGGAACCAGAGACGGGACACGAGAACTTGGCTCTGTTGGAATGCTGCTACTACTACTCCACTAAACCCACAGTTACCACGGACAGCGAAACAACTAGTAGCTCAGTGTTCCAACATCCACAAACGGCAACGGCAACAGGATGCTATCACAACTAGGGATTGACGAAATACAACACAAATGCTACGGCAAGGGGGAGCCAGGACGCCGGGTCAGAGGGGAGTTAACACCAACTCCCCTTCCAGAAATTGGGTACGTAGCTCCAAGTAAGCTGACCGAGGCAGCTAGACTGAACACAAGACCTAGAAAATGTGAATGCAGCACTAAGAACGATACCTACCCACGAATAAAGGGGAAGCAGAGGGCGAGGGAGTGGTGGAGATGCTGTCCGAGGTCTCCCGGTCCCCTGGAGGACCACTTTTTTTTTTCCGGGCAGGGCGGGCGGGCGGGCGGGCACGGTCCCGGTCCCGGTCCCGGTCCCGGTCCCAGGGGCGGCAGGAGCCGGTTACATAAACTGGAGCTCCAGAGGGGGACTTCGAGATTGCGTGCCCGCCTGAGACTTCCAGGGCTTGCCAGGAGCGGGCAGACGCGCTGGCAGGCGGCTGGCACGGTCTCAGGGGCGGCAGGAGCCGGTTGCATAAACTGGAGCTCCAGAGCTGCTGCCTAATGGAGATAACACCAACTCCCCTTCCTCAGGTATGGCCTGAGACTCTGGAAGAGGCTACAAGAAGCGCAGCAACAAACAAATACCTGCAACGAGTAAGGCAAGTCCTAAGGTGTCAGCTCAATGGTAGAATCAAGGTCCGGGCAATTAACAGCTGGCCAAAGGAAGAGATACAGACCACAGATAGTACGATACCTACAAATCAGCATCACTGAAATGCTCCCATATGCCTGGAAACTGCCAAACAAAGGCTCCTTGGCCAGCCTACCCCAGAAGGGTCCCAACTACAGGCCAATAACCTGCCTCTCCACAACATGGAAGCTCCGGTCCGGCATAAAACCCATATACATAGATATAAATCCGTATATAATATATATATATCCAAATACATGTATGGGTCTATAGATGTGGATAGCTCGGTGGTTAAGTCAACTGACCTGTGTGCGAGAGACCACGGGTTCAAACCCGGGTGAGGGCCCCCCCAAGGGGGCAATACCACCTCACACGTATCGCCGACCTCACGCGCGGACCAACACGTTGGGGGACCAACATATTCTCGTTTTTAGGTATCGTTCTTAGTGCTGCATTCACATTTTCTAAGTCTTGTGTGTCCAAAGAGCATCGCTGAAACCAATGAGCTGATATACACTTCGAGCATTGGAAACTGCCAAACAAAGGCTCCTTGGCCAGCCGACTCCAGAAGGGTCCCAACTACAGGCCAATAACCTGCCTCTCCACAACATGGAAGCTCCGGTCCGGCATAAAACCCATATACATAGATATAAATCCGTATATAATATATATATATCCAAATACATGTATAGGTCTATAGATGTAGATAGCTCGGTGGTTAAGTCAACTGACCTGTGTGCGAGAGACCACGGGTTCAAACCCGGGTGAGGGCCCCCCCAAGGGGGCAATACCACCTCACACGTATCGCCGACCTCACGCGCGGACCAACACGTTGGGGGACCAACATATTCTCGTTTTTAGGTATCGTTCTTAGTGCTGCATTCACATTTTCTAAGTCTTGTGTGTCCAAAGAGCATCGCTGAAACCAATGAGCTGATATACACTTCAAGCATTGGAAACTGCCAAACAAAGGCTCCTTGGCCAGCCGACTCCAGAAGGGTCCCAACTACAGGCCAATAACCTGCCTCTCCATAACATGGAAGCTCCCCTCCGGCATAAAATCCATTTACATATATATATGTAAATTTATATATATATAAATCCGTATATAATATATATATCCAAATACATATATATATCTATATGTGTGGATAGCTCAGTGGTTAAGTCAACTGACCTGTATGCGAGAGACCCCGGGTTCAAATCCGGGTGAGGGCACCCCCAGGGGCAATACCACTCCACACATATCGCCGACCTCACACGCAACGCGTCAGGTGTTGGGGGAACCAGAGACGGGACACGAGAACTTGGCTCTGTTGGAATGCTGCTACTACTACTCCACTAAACCCACAGTTACCACGGACAGCGAAACAACTAGTAGCTCAGTGTTCCAACATCCACAAACGGCAACGGCAACAGGATGCTATCACAACTAGGGATTGACGAAATACAACACAAATGCTACGGCAAGGGGGAGCCAGGACGCCGGGTCAGAGGGGAGTTAACACCAACTCCCCTTCCAGAACTTGGGTACGTAGCTCCAAGTCAGCTGACCGAGGCAGCAGCAGGTGTTGGGGGAACCAGAGACGGTTGGAATGCTACTAACACGGACAGCGAAACAACTAGTAGCTCAGTGTTCCAACATCCACAAACGGCAACGGCAACAGGATGCTATCACAACTAGGGATTGACGAAATACAACACAAATGCTACGGCAAGGGGGAGCCAGGACGCCGGGTCAGAGGGGAGTTAACACCAACTCCCCTTCCAGAAATTGGGTACGTAGCTCCAAGTAAGCTGACCGAGGCAGCTAGACTGAACACAAGACCTAGAAAATGTGAATGCAGCACTAAGAACGATACCTACCCACGAATAAAGGGGAAGCAGAGGGCGAGGGAGTGGTGGAGATGCTGTCCGAGGTCTCCCGGTCCCCTGGAGGACCACTTTTTTTTTTCCGGGCAGGGCGGGCGGGCGGGCACGGTCCCGGTCCCGGTCCCGGTCCCAGGAGCCGGTTACATAAACTGGAGCTCCAGAGGGGGACTTCGAGATTGCGTGCCCGCCTGAGACTTCCAGGGCTTGCCAGGAGCGGGCAGACGCGCTGGCAGGCGGCTGGCACGGTCTCAGGGGCGGCAGGAGCCGGTTGCATAAACTGGAGCTCCAGAGCTGCTGCCTAATGGAGATAACACCAACTCCCCTTCCTCAGGTATGGCCTGAGACTCTGGAAGAGGCTACAAGAAGCGCAGCAACAAACAAATACCTGCAACGAGTAAGGCAAGTCCTAAGGTGTCAGCTCAATGGTAGAAACAAGGTCCGGGCAATTAACAGCTGGCCAAAGGAAGAGATACAGACCACAGATAGTACGATACCTACAAATCAGCATCACTGAAATGCTCCCATATGCCTGGAAACTGCCAAACAAAGGCTCCTTGGCCAGCCTACCCCAGAAGGGTCCCAACTACAGGCCAATAACCTGCCTCTCCACAACATGGAAGCTCCGGTCCGGCATAAAACCCATATACATAGATATAAATCCGTATATAATATATATATATATCCAAATACATGTATGGGTCTATAGATGTGGATAGCTCGGTGGTTAAGTCAACTGACCTGTGTGCGAGAGACCACGGGTTCAAACCCGGGTGAGGGCCCCCCCAAGGGGGCAATACCACCTCACACGTATCGCCGACCTCACGCGCGGACCAACACGTTGGGGGACCAACATATTCTCGTTTTTAGGTATCGTTCTTAGTGCTGCATTCACATTTTCTAAGTCTTGTGTGTCCAAAGAGCATCGCTGAAACCAATGAGCTGATATACACTTCGAGCATTGGAAACTGCCAAACAAAGGCTCCTTGGCCAGCCGACTCCAGAAGGGTCCCAACTACAGGCCAATAACCTGCCTCTCCACAACATGGAAGCTCCGGTCCGGCATAAAACCCATATACATAGATATAAATCCGTATATAATATATATATATCCAAATACATGTATAGGTCTATAGATGTAGATAGCTCGGTGGTTAAGTCAACTGACCTGTGTGCGAGAGACCACGGGTTCAAACCCGGGTGAGGGCCCCCCCAAGGGGGCAATACCACCTCACACGTATCGCCGACCTCACGCGCGGACCAACACGTTGGGGGACCAACATATTCTCGTTTTTAGGTATCGTTCTTAGTGCTGCATTCACATTTTCTAAGTCTTGTGTGTCCAAAGAGCATCGCTGAAACCAATGAGCTGATATACACTTCAAGCATTGGAAACTGCCAAACAAAGGCTCCTTGGCCAGCCGACTCCAGAAGGGTCCCAACTACAGGCCAATAACCTGCCTCTCCATAACATGGAAGCTCCCCTCCGGCATAAAATCCATTTACATATATATATGTAAATTTATATATATATAAATCCGTATATAATATATATATCCAAATACATATATATATCTATATGTGTGGATAGCTCAGTGGTTAGGTCAACTGACCTGTATGCGAGAGACCCCGGGTTCAAATCCGGGTGAGGGCACCCCCAGGGGCAATACCACTCCACACATATCGCCGACCTCACACGCAACGCGTCAGGTGTTGGGGGAACCAGAGACGGGACACGAGAACTTGGCTCTGTTGGAATGCTGCTACTACTACTCCACTAAACCCACAGTTACCACGGACAGCGAAACAACTAGTAGCTCAGTGTTCCAACATCCACAAACGGCAACGGCAACAGGATGCTATCACAACTAGGGATTGACGAAATACAACACAAATGCTACGGCAAGGGGGAGCCAGGACGCCGGGTCAGAGGGGAGTTAACACCAACTCCCCTTCCAGAACTTGGGTACGTAGCTCCAAGTCAGCTGACCGAGGCAGCAGCAGGTGTTGGGGGAACCAGAGACGGTTGGAATGCTACTAACACGGACAGCGAAACAACTAGTAGCTCAGTGTTCCAACATCCACAAACGGCAACGGCAACAGGATGCTATCACAACTAGGGATTGACGAAATACAACACAAATGCTACGGCAAGGGGGAGCCAGGACGCCGGGTCAGAGGGGAGTTAACACCAACTCCCCTTCCAGAAATTGGGTACGTAGCTCCAAGTAAGCTGACCGAGGCAGCTAGACTGAACACAAGACCTAGAAAATGTGAATGCAGCACTAAGAACGATACCTACCCACGAATAAAGGGGAAGCAGAGGGCGAGGGAGTGGTGGAGATGCTGTCCGAGGTCTCCCGGTCCCCTGGAGGACCACTTTTTTTTTTCCGGGCACGGTCCCGGTCCCGGTCCCGGTCCCAGGGGCGGCAGGAGCCGGTTGCATAAACTGGAGCTCCAGAGGGGGACTTCGAGATTGCGTGCCCGCCTGAGACTTCCAGGGCTTGCCAGGAGCGGGCAGACGCGCTGGCAGGCGGCTGGCACGGTCTCAGGGGCGGCAGGAGCCGGTTGCATAAACTGGAGCTCCAGAGCTGCTGCCTAATGGAGATAACACCAACTCCCCTTCCTCAGGTATGGCCTGAGACTCTGGAAGAGGCTACAAGAAGCGCAGCAACAAACAAATACCTGCAACGAGTAAGGCAAGTCCTAAGGTGTCAGCTCAATGGTAGAATCAAGGTCCGGGCAATTAACAGCTGGCCAAAGGAAGAGATACAGACCACAGATAGTACGATACCTACAAATCAGCATCACTGAAATGCTCCCATATGCCTGGAAACTGCCAAACAAAGGCTCCTTGGCCAGCCTACCCCAGAAGGGTCCCAACTACAGGCCAATAACCTGCCTCTCCACAACATGGAAGCTCCGGTCCGGCATAAAACCCATATACATAGATATAAATCCGTATATAATATATATATATCCAAATACATGTATGGGTCTATAGATGTGGATAGCTCAGTGGTTAAGTCAACTGACCTGTGTGCGAGAGACCACGGGTTCAAACCCGGGTGAGGGCCCCCCCAAGGGGGCAATACCACCTCACACGTATCGCCGACCTCACGCGCGGACCAACACGTTGGGGGACCAACATATTCTCGTTTTTAGGTATCGTTCTTAGTGCTGCATTCACATTTTCTAAGTCTTGTGTGTCCAAAGAGCATCGCTGAAACCAATGAGCTGATATACACTTCGAGCATTGGAAACTGCCAAACAAAGGCTCCTTGGCCAGCCGACTCCAGAAGGGTCCCAACTACAGGCCAATAACCTGCCTCTCCATAACATGGAAGCTCCCCTCCGGCATAAAATCCATTTACATATATATATGTAAATTTATATATATATAAATCCGTATATAATATATATATCCAAATACATATATATATCTATATGTGTGGATAGCTCAGTGGTTAAGTCAACTGACCTGTATGCGAGAGACCCCGGGTTCAAATCCGGGTGAGGGCACCCCCAGGGGCAATACCACTCCACACATATCGCCGACCTCACACGCAACGCGTCAGGTGTTGGGGGAACCAGAGACGGGACACGAGAACTTGGCTCTGTTGGAATGCTGCTACTACTACTCCACTAAACCCACAGTTACCACGGACAGCGAAACAACTAGTAGCTCAGTGTTCCAACATCCACAAACGGCAACGGCAACAGGATGCTATCACAACTAGGGATTGACGAAATACAACACAAATGCTACGGCAAGGGGGAGCCAGGACGCCGGGTCAGAGGGGAGTTAACACCAACTCCCCTTCCAGAAATTGGGTACGTAGCTCCAAGTAAGCTGACCGAGGCAGCTAGACTGAACACAAGACCTAGAAAATGTGAATGCAGCACTAAGAACGATACCTACCCACGAATAAAGGGGAAGCAGAGGGCGAGGGAGTGGTGGAGATGCTGTCCGAGGTCTCCCGGTCCCCTGGAGGACCACTTTTTTTTTTCCGGGCAGGGCGGGCGGGCGGGCGGGCACGGTCCCGGTCCCGGTCCCGGTCCCAGGGGCGGCAGGAGCCGGTTACATAAACTGGAGCTCCAGAGGGGGACTTCGAGATTGCGTGCCCGCCTGAGACTTCCAGGGCTTGCCAGGAGCGGGCAGACGCGCTGGCAGGCGGCTGGCACGGTCTCAGGGGCGGCAGGAGCCGGTTGCATAAACTGGAGCTCCAGAGCTGCTGCCTAATGGAGATAACACCAACTCCCCTTCCTCAGGTATGGCCTGAGACTCTGGAAGAGGCTACAAGAAGCGCAGCAACAAACAAATACCTGCAACGAGTAAGGCAAGTCCTAAGGTGTCAGCTCAATGGTAGAATCAAGGTCCGGGCAATTAACAGCTGGCCAAAGGAAGAGATACAGACCACAGATAGTACGATACCTACAAATCAGCATCACTGAAATGCTCCCATATGCCTGGAAACTGCCAAACAAAGGCTCCTTGGCCAGCCTACCCCAGAAGGGTCCCAACTACAGGCCAATAACCTGCCTCTCCACAACATGGAAGCTCCGGTCCGGCATAAAACCCATATACATAGATATAAATCCGTATATAATATATATATATCCAAATACATGTATGGGTCTATAGATGTGGATAGCTCAGTGGTTAAGTCAACTGACCTGTGTGCGAGAGACCACGGGTTCAAACCCGGGTGAGGGCCCCCCCAAGGGGGCAATACCACCTCACACGTATCGCCGACCTCACGCGCGGACCAACACGTTGGGGGACCAACATATTCTCGTTTTTAGGTATCGTTCTTAGTGCTGCATTCACATTTTCTAAGTCTTGTGTGTCCAAAGAGCATCGCTGAAACCAATGAGCTGATATACACTTCGAGCATTGGAAACTGCCAAACAAAGGCTCCTTGGCCAGCCGACTCCAGAAGGGTCCCAACTACAGGCCAATAACCTGCCTCTCCATAACATGGAAGCTCCCCTCCGGCATAAAATCCATTTACATATATATATGTAAATTTATATATATATAAATCCGTATATAATATATATATCCAAATACATATATATATCTATATGTGTGGATAGCTCAGTGGTTAAGTCAACTGACCTGTATGCGAGAGACCCCGGGTTCAAATCCGGGTGAGGGCACCCCCAGGGGCAATACCACTCCACACATATCGCCGACCTCACACGCAACGCGTCAGGTGTTGGGGGAACCAGAGACGGGACACGAGAACTTGGCTCTGTTGGAATGCTGCTACTACTACTCCACTAAACCCACAGTTACCACGGACAGCGAAACAACTAGTAGCTCAGTGTTCCAACATCCACAAACGGCAACGGCAACAGGATGCTATCACAACTAGGGATTGACGAAATACAACACAAATGCTACGGCAAGGGGGAGCCAGGACGCCGGGTCAGAGGGGAGTTAACACCAACTCCCCTTCCAGAAATTGGGTACGTAGCTCCAAGTAAGCTGACCGAGGCAGCTAGACTGAACACAAGACCTAGAAAATGTGAATGCAGCACTAAGAACGATACCTACCCACGAATAAAGGGGAAGCAGAGGGCGAGGGAGTGGTGGAGATGCTGTCCGAGGTCTCCCGGTCCCCTGGAGGACCACTTTTTTTTTTTCCGGGCAGGGCGGGCGGGCGGGCGGGCACGGTCCCGGTCCCGGTCCCGGTCCCGGTCCCAGGGGCGGCAGGAGCCGGTTACATAAACTGGAGCTCCAGAGGGGGACTTCGAGATTGCGTGCCCGCCTGAGACTTCCAGGGCTTGCCAGGAGCGGGCAGACGCGCTGGCAGGCGGCTGGCACGGTCTCAGGGGCGGCAGGAGCCGGTTGCATAAACTGGAGCTCCAGAGCTGCTGCCTAATGGAGATAACACCAACTCCCCTTCCTCAGGTATGGCCTGAGACTCTGGAAGAGGCTACAAGAAGCGCAGCAACAAACAAATACCTGCAACGAGTAAGGCAAGTCCTAAGGTGTCAGCTCAATGGTAGAAACAAGGTCCGGGCAATTAACAGCTGGCCAAAGGAAGAGATACAGACCACAGATAGTACGATACCTACAAATCAGCATCACTGAAATGCTCCCATATGCCTGGAAACTGCCAAACAAAGGCTCCTTGGCCAGCCTACCCCAGAAGGGTCCCAACTACAGGCCAATAACCTGCCTCTCCACAACATGGAAGCTCCGGTCCGGCATAAAACCCATATACATAGATATAAATCCGTATATAATATATATATATCCAAATACATGTATGGGTCTATAGATGTGGATAGCTCAGTGGTTAAGTCAACTGACCTGTGTGCGAGAGACCACGGGTTCAAACCCGGGTGAGGGCCCCCCCAAGGGGGCAATACCACCTCACACGTATCGCCGACCTCACGCGCGGACCAACACGTTGGGGGACCAACATATTCTCGTTTTTAGGTATCGTTCTTAGTGCTGCATTCACATTTTCTAAGTCTTGTGTGTCCAAAGAGCATCGCTGAAACCAATGAGCTGATATACACTTCAAGCATTGGAAACTGCCAAACAAAGGCTCCTTGGCCAGCCGACTCCAGAAGGGTCCCAACTACAGGCCAATAACCTGCCTCTCCATAACATGGAAGCTCCGGTCCGGCATAAAACCCATATACATAGATATAAATCCGTATATAATATATATATATCCAAATACATGTATAGGTCTATAGATGTAGATAGCTCGGTGGTTAAGTCAACTGACCTGTGTGCGAGAGACCACGGGTTCAAACCCGGGTGAGGGCCCCCCCAAGGGGGCAATACCACCTCACACGTATCGCCGACCTCACGCGCGGACCAACACGTTGGGGGACCAACATATTCTCGTTTTTAGGTATCGTTCTTAGTGCTGCATTCACATTTTCTAAGTCTTGTGTGTCCAAAGAGCATCGCTGAAACCAATGAGCTGATATACACTTCAAGCATTGGAAACTGCCAAACAAAGGCTCCTTGGCCAGCCGACTCCAGAAGGGTCCCAACTACAGGCCAATAACCTGCCTCTCCATAACATGGAAGCTCCCCTCCGGCATAAAATCCATTTACATATATATATGTAAATTTATATATATATAAATCCGTATATAATATATATATCCAAATACATATATATATCTATATGTGTGGATAGCTCAGTGGTTAAGTCAACTGACCTGTATGCGAGAGACCCCGGGTTCAAATCCGGGTGAGGGCACCCCCAGGGGCAATACCACTCCACACATATCGCCGACCTCACACGCAACGCGTCAGGTGTTGGGGGAACCAGAGACGGGACACGAGAACTTGGCTCTGTTGGAATGCTGCTACTACTACTCCACTAAACCCACAGTTACCACGGACAGCGAAACAACTAGTAGCTCAGTGTTCCAACATCCACAAACGGCAACGGCAACAGGATGCTATCACAACTAGGGATTGACGAAATACAACACAAATGCTACGGCAAGGGGGAGCCAGGACGCCGGGTCAGAGGGGAGTTAACACCAACTCCCCTTCCAGAACTTGGGTACGTAGCTCCAAGTCAGCTGACCGAGGCAGCAGCAGGTGTTGGGGGAACCAGAGACGGTTGGAATGCTACTAACACGGACAGCGAAACAATTAGTAGCTCAGTGTTCCAACATCCACAAACGGCAACGGCAACAGGATGCTATCACAACTAGGGATTGACGAAATACAACACAAATGCTACGGCAAGGGGGAGCCAGGACGCCGGGTCAGAGGGGAGTTAACACCAACTCCCCTTCCAGAAATTGGGTACGTAGCTCCAAGTAAGCTGACCGAGGCAGCTAGACTGAACACAAGACCTAGAAAATGTGAATGCAGCACTAAGAACGATACCTACCCACGAATAAAGGGGAAGCAGAGGGCGAGGGAGTGGTGGAGATGCTGTCCGAGGTCTCCCGGTCCCCTGGAGGACCACTTTTTTTTTTCCGGGCAGGGCGGGCGGGCGGGCACGGTCCCGGTCCCGGTCCCAGGGGCGGCAGGAGCCGGTTACATAAACTGGAGCTCCAGAGGGGGACTTCGAGATTGCGTGCCCGCCTGAGACTTCCAGGGCTTGCCAGGAGCGGGCAGACGCGCTGGCAGGCGGCTGGCACGGTCTCAGGGGCGGCAGGAGCCGGTTGCATAAACTGGAGCTCCAGAGCTGCTGCCTAATGGAGATAACACCAACTCCCCTTCCTCAGGTATGGCCTGAGACTCTGGAAGAGGCTACAAGAAGCGCAGCAACAAACAAATACCTGCAACGAGTAAGGCAAGTCCTAAGGTGTCAGCTCAATGGTAGAAACAAGGTCCGGGCAATTAACAGCTGGCCAAAGGAAGAGATACAGACCACAGATAGTACGATACCTACAAATCAGCATCACTGAAATGCTCCCATATGCCTGGAAACTGCCAAACAAAGGCTCCTTGGCCAGCCTACCCCAGAAGGGTCCCAACTACAGGCCAATAACCTGCCTCTCCACAACATGGAAGCTCCGGTCCGGCATAAAACCCATATACATAGATATAAATCCGTATATAATATATATATATATCCAAATACATGTATGGGTCTATAGATGTGGATAGCTCGGTGGTTAAGTCAACTGACCTGTGTGCGAGAGACCACGGGTTCAAACCCGGGTGAGGGCCCCCCCAAGGGGGCAATACCACCTCACACGTATCGCCGACCTCACGCGCGGACCAACACGTTGGGGGACCAACATATTCTCGTTTTTAGGTATCGTTCTTAGTGCTGCATTCACATTTTCTAAGTCTTGTGTGTCCAAAGAGCATCGCTGAAACCAATGAGCTGATATACACTTCGAGCATTGGAAACTGCCAAACAAAGGCTCCTTGGCCAGCCGACTCCAGAAGGGTCCCAACTACAGGCCAATAACCTGCCTCTCCACAACATGGAAGCTCCGGTCCGGCATAAAACCCATATACATAGATATAAATCCGTATATAATATATATATATCCAAATACATGTATAGGTCTATAGATGTAGATAGCTCGGTGGTTAAGTCAACTGACCTGTGTGCGAGAGACCACGGGTTCAAACCCGGGTGAGGGCCCCCCCAAGGGGGCAATACCACCTCACACGTATCGCCGACCTCACGCGCGGACCAACACGTTGGGGGACCAACATATTCTCGTTTTTAGGTATCGTTCTTAGTGCTGCATTCACATTTTCTAAGTCTTGTGTGTCCAAAGAGCATCGCTGAAACCAATGAGCTGATATACACTTCAAGCATTGGAAACTGCCAAACAAAGGCTCCTTGGCCAGCCGACTCCAGAAGGGTCCCAACTACAGGCCAATAACCTGCCTCTCCATAACATGGAAGCTCCCCTCCGGCATAAAATCCATTTACATATATATATGTAAATTTATATATATATAAATCCGTATATAATATATATATCCAAATACATATATATATCTATATGTGTGGATAGCTCAGTGGTTAGGTCAACTGACCTGTATGCGAGAGACCCCGGGTTCAAATCCGGGTGAGGGCACCCCCAGGGGCAATACCACTCCACACATATCGCCGACCTCACACGCAACGCGTCAGGTGTTGGGGGAACCAGAGACGGGACACGAGAACTTGGCTCTGTTGGAATGCTGCTACTACTACTCCACTAAACCCACAGTTACCACGGACAGCGAAACAACTAGTAGCTCAGTGTTCCAACATCCACAAACGGCAACGGCAACAGGATGCTATCACAACTAGGGATTGACGAAATACAACACAAATGCTACGGCAAGGGGGAGCCAGGACGCCGGGTCAGAGGGGAGTTAACACCAACTCCCCTTCCAGAAATTGGGTACGTAGCTCCAAGTAAGCTGACCGAGGCAGCTAGACTGAACACAAGACCTAGAAAATGTGAATGCAGCACTAAGAACGATACCTACCCACGAATAAAGGGGAAGCAGAGGGCGAGGGAGTGGTGGAGATGCTGTCCGAGGTCTCCCGGTCCCCTGGAGGACCACTTTTTTTTTTCCGGGCAGGGCGGGCGGGTGGGCGGGCACGGTCCCGGTCCCGGTCCCGGTCCCGGTCCCAGGGGCGGCAGGAGCCGGTTACATAAACTGGAGCTCCAGAGGGGGACTTCGAGATTGCGTGCCCGCCTGAGACTTCCAGGGCTTGCCAGGAGCGGGCAGACGCGCTGGCAGGCGGCTGGCACGGTCTCAGGGGCGGCAGGAGCCGGTTGCATAAACTGGAGCTCCAGAGCTGCTGCCTAATGGAGATAACACCAACTCCCCTTCCTCAGGTATGGCCTGAGACTCTGGAAGAGGCTACAAGAAGCGCAGCAACAAACAAATACCTGCAACGAGTAAGGCAAGTCCTAAGGTGTCAGCTCAATGGTAGAAACAAGGTCCGGGCAATTAACAGCTGGCCAAAGGAAGAGATACAGACCACAGATAGTACGATACCTACAAATCAGCATCACTGAAATGCTCCCATATGCCTGGAAACTGCCAAACAAAGGCTCCTTGGCCAGCCTACCCCAGAAGGGTCCCAACTACAGGCCAATAACCTGCCTCTCCACAACATGGAAGCTCCGGTCCGGCATAAAACCCATATACATAGATATAAATCCGTATATAATATATATATATCCAAATACATGTATGGGTCTATAGATGTGGATAGCTCAGTGGTTAAGTCAACTGACCTGTGTGCGAGAGACCACGGGTTCAAACCCGGGTGAGGGCCCCCCCAAGGGGGCAATACCACCTCACACGTATCGCCGACCTCACGCGCGGACCAACACGTTGGGGGACCAACATATTCTCGTTTTTAGGTATCGTTCTTAGTGCTGCATTCACATTTTCTAAGTCTTGTGTGTCCAAAGAGCATCGCTGAAACCAATGAGCTGATATACACTTCAAGCATTGGAAACTGCCAAACAAAGGCTCCTTGGCCAGCCGACTCCAGAAGGGTCCCAACTACAGGCCAATAACCTGCCTCTCCATAACATGGAAGCTCCGGTCCGGCATAAAACCCATATACATAGATATAAATCCGTATATAATATATATATATCCAAATACATGTATAGGTCTATAGATGTAGATAGCTCGGTGGTTAAGTCAACTGACCTGTGTGCGAGAGACCACGGGTTCAAACCCGGGTGAGGGCCCCCCCAAGGGGGCAATACCACCTCACACGTATCGCCGACCTCACGCGCGGACCAACACGTTGGGGGACCAACATATTCTCGTTTTTAGGTATCGTTCTTAGTGCTGCATTCACATTTTCTAAGTCTTGTGTGTCCAAAGAGCATCGCTGAAACCAATGAGCTGATATACACTTCAAGCATTGGAAACTGCCAAACAAAGGCTCCTTGGCCAGCCGACTCCAGAAGGGTCCCAACTACAGGCCAATAACCTGCCTCTCCATAACATGGAAGCTCCCCTCCGGCATAAAATCCATTTACATATATATATGTAAATTTATATATATATAAATCCGTATATAATATATATATCCAAATACATATATATATCTATATGTGTGGATAGCTCAGTGGTTAAGTCAACTGACCTGTATGCGAGAGACCCCGGGTTCAAATCCGGGTGAGGGCACCCCCAGGGGCAATACCACTCCACACATATCGCCGACCTCACACGCAACGCGTCAGGTGTTGGGGGAACCAGAGACGGGACACGAGAACTTGGCTCTGTTGGAATGCTGCTACTACTACTCCACTAAACCCACAGTTACCACGGACAGCGAAACAACTAGTAGCTCAGTGTTCCAACATCCACAAACGGCAACGGCAACAGGATGCTATCACAACTAGGGATTGACGAAATACAACACAAATGCTACGGCAAGGGGGAGCCAGGACGCCGGGTCAGAGGGGAGTTAACACCAACTCCCCTTCCAGAACTTGGGTACGTAGCTCCAAGTCAGCTGACCGAGGCAGCAGCAGGTGTTGGGGGAAACCAGAGACGGTTGGAATGCTACTAACACGGACAGCGAAACAACTAGTAGCTCAGTGTTCCAACATCCACAAACGGCAACGGCAACAGGATGCTATCACAACTAGGGATTGACGAAATACAACACAAATGCTACGGCAAGGGGGAGCCAGGACGCCGGGTCAGAGGGGAGTTAACACCAACTCCCCTTCCAGAAATTGGGTACGTAGCTCCAAGTAAGCTGACCGAGGCAGCTAGACTGAACACAAGACCTAGAAAATGTGAATGCAGCACTAAGAACGATACCTACCCACGAATAAAGGGGAAGCAGAGGGCGAGGGAGTGGTGGAGATGCTGTCCGAGGTCTCCCGGTCCCCTGGAGGACCACTTTTTTTTTTCCGGGCAGGGCGGGCGGGCACGGTCCCGGTCCCGGTCCCGGTCCCAGGGGCGGCAGGAGCCGGTTGCATAAACTGGAGCTCCAGAGGGGGACTTCGAGATTGCGTGCCCGCCTGAGACTTCCAGGGCTTGCCAGGAGCGGGCAGACGCGCTGGCAGGCGGCTGGCACGGTCTCAGGGGCGGCAGGAGCCGGTTGCATAAACTGGAGCTCCAGAGCTGCTGCCTAATGGAGATAACACCAACTCCCCTTCCTCAGGTATGGCCTGAGACTCTGGAAGAGGCTACAAGAAGCGCAGCAACAAACAAATACCTGCAACGAGTAAGGCAAGTCCTAAGGTGTCAGCTCAATGGTAGAATCAAGGTCCGGGCAATTAACAGCTGGCCAAAGGAAGAGATACAGACCACAGATAGTACGATACCTACAAATCAGCATCACTGAAATGCTCCCATATGCCTGGAAACTGCCAAACAAAGGCTCCTTGGCCAGCCTACCCCAGAAGGGTCCCAACTACAGGCCAATAACCTGCCTCTCCACAACATGGAAGCTCCGGTCCGGCATAAAACCCATATACATAGATATAAATCCGTATATAATATATATATATCCAAATACATGTATGGGTCTATAGATGTGGATAGCTCAGTGGTTAAGTCAACTGACCTGTGTGCGAGAGACCACGGGTTCAAACCCGGGTGAGGGCCCCCCCAAGGGGGCAATACCACCTCACACGTATCGCCGACCTCACGCGCGGACCAACACGTTGGGGGACCAACATATTCTCGTTTTTAGGTATCGTTCTTAGTGCTGCATTCACATTTTCTAAGTCTTGTGTGTCCAAAGAGCATCGCTGAAACCAATGAGCTGATATACACTTCGAGCATTGGAAACTGCCAAACAAAGGCTCCTTGGCCAGCCGACTCCAGAAGGGTCCCAACTACAGGCCAATAACCTGCCTCTCCATAACATGGAAGCTCCCCTCCGGCATAAAATCCATTTACATATATATATGTAAATTTATATATATATAAATCCGTATATAATATATATATCCAAATACATATATATATCTATATGTGTGGATAGCTCAGTGGTTAAGTCAACTGACCTGTATGCGAGAGACCCCGGGTTCAAATCCGGGTGAGGGCACCCCCAGGGGCAATACCACTCCACACATATCGCCGACCTCACACGCAACGCGTCAGGTGTTGGGGGAACCAGAGACGGGACACGAGAACTTGGCTCTGTTGGAATGCTGCTACTACTACTCCACTAAACCCACAGTTACCACGGACAGCGAAACAACTAGTAGCTCAGTGTTCCAACATCCACAAACGGCAACGGCAACAGGATGCTATCACAACTAGGGATTGACGAAATACAACACAAATGCTACGGCAAGGGGGAGCCAGGACGCCGGGTCAGAGGGGAGTTAACACCAACTCCCCTTCCAGAAATTGGGTACGTAGCTCCAAGTAAGCTGACCGAGGCAGCTAGACTGAACACAAGACCTAGAAAATGTGAATGCAGCACTAAGAACGATACCTACCCACGAATAAAGGGGAAGCAGAGGGCGAGGGAGTGGTGGAGATGCTGTCCGAGGTCTCCCGGTCCCCTGGAGGACCACTTTTTTTTTTCCGGGCAGGGCGGGCGGGCGGGCGGGCACGGTCCCGGTCCCGGTCCCGGTCCCGGTCCCAGGGGCGGCAGGAGCCGGTTACATAAACTGGAGCTCCAGAGGGGGACTTCGAGATTGCGTGCCCGCCTGAGACTTCCAGGGCTTGCCAGGAGCGGGCAGACGCGCTGGCAGGCGGCTGGCACGGTCTCAGGGGCGGCAGGAGCCGGTTGCATAAACTGGAGCTCCAGAGCTGCTGCCTAATGGAGATAACACCAACTCCCCTTCCTCAGGTATGGCCTGAGACTCTGGAAGAGGCTACAAGAAGCGCAGCAACAAACAAATACCTGCAACGAGTAAGGCAAGTCCTAAGGTGTCAGCTCAATGGTAGAAACAAGGTCCGGGCAATTAACAGCTGGCCAAAGGAAGAGATACAGACCACAGATAGTACGATACCTACAAATCAGCATCACTGAAATGCTCCCATATGCCTGGAAACTGCCAAACAAAGGCTCCTTGGCCAGCCTACCCCAGAAGGGTCCCAACTACAGGCCAATAACCTGCCTCTCCACAACATGGAAGCTCCGGTCCGGCATAAAACCCATATACATAGATATAAATCCGTATATAATATATATATATCCAAATACATGTATGGGTCTATAGATGTGGATAGCTCAGTGGTTAAGTCAACTGACCTGTGTGCGAGAGACCACGGGTTCAAACCCGGGTGAGGGCCCCCCCAAGGGGGCAATACCACCTCACACGTATCGCCGACCTCACGCGCGGACCAACACGTTGGGGGACCAACATATTCTCGTTTTTAGGTATCGTTCTTAGTGCTGCATTCACATTTTCTAAGTCTTGTGTGTCCAAAGAGCATCGCTGAAACCAATGAGCTGATATACACTTCAAGCATTGGAAACTGCCAAACAAAGGCTCCTTGGCCAGCCGACTCCAGAAGGGTCCCAACTACAGGCCAATAACCTGCCTCTCCATAACATGGAAGCTCCGGTCCGGCATAAAACCCATATACATAGATATAAATCCGTATATAATATATATATATCCAAATACATGTATAGGTCTATAGATGTAGATAGCTCGGTGGTTAAGTCAACTGACCTGTGTGCGAGAGACCACGGGTTCAAACCCGGGTGAGGGCCCCCCCAAGGGGGCAATACCACCTCACACGTATCGCCGACCTCACGCGCGGACCAACACGTTGGGGGACCAACATATTCTCGTTTTTAGGTATCGTTCTTAGTGCTGCATTCACATTTTCTAAGTCTTGTGTGTCCAAAGAGCATCGCTGAAACCAATGAGCTGATATACACTTCAAGCATTGGAAACTGCCAAACAAAGGCTCCTTGGCCAGCCGACTCCAGAAGGGTCCCAACTACAGGCCAATAACCTGCCTCTCCATAACATGGAAGCTCCCCTCCGGCATAAAATCCATTTACATATATATATGTAAATTTATATATATATAAATCCGTATATAATATATATATCCAAATACATATATATATCTATATGTGTGGATAGCTCAGTGGTTAAGTCAACTGACCTGTATGCGAGAGACCCCGGGTTCAAATCCGGGTGAGGGCACCCCCAGGGGCAATACCACTCCACACATATCGCCGACCTCACACGCAACGCGTCAGGTGTTGGGGGAACCAGAGACGGGACACGAGAACTTGGCTCTGTTGGAATGCTGCTACTACTACTCCACTAAACCCACAGTTACCACGGACAGCGAAACAACTAGTAGCTCAGTGTTCCAACATCCACAAACGGCAACGGCAACAGGATGCTATCACAACTAGGGATTGACGAAATACAACACAAATGCTACGGCAAGGGGGAGCCAGGACGCCGGGTCAGAGGGGAGTTAACACCAACTCCCCTTCCAGAACTTGGGTACGTAGCTCCAAGTCAGCTGACCGAGGCAGCAGCAGGTGTTGGGGGAAACCAGAGACGGTTGGAATGCTACTAACACGGACAGCGAAACAACTAGTAGCTCAGTGTTCCAACATCCACAA
Organism: Macropodus opercularis; assembly: GCA_030770545.1. Classification (NCBI taxonomy): domain Eukaryota; kingdom Metazoa; phylum Chordata; class Actinopteri; order Anabantiformes; family Osphronemidae; genus Macropodus; species Macropodus opercularis. The sequence continues at coordinate 10,195,730 of CM061092.1, forward strand.
ACGGCAACGGCAACAGGATGCTATCACAACTAGGGATTGACGAAATACAACACAAATGCTACGGCAAGGGGGAGCCAGGACGCCGGGTCAGAGGGGAGTTAACACCAACTCCCCTTCCAGAAATTGGGTACGTAGCTCCAAGTAAGCTGACCGAGGCAGCTAGACTGAACACAAGACCTAGAAAATGTGAATGCAGCACTAAGAACGATACCTACCCACGAATAAAGGGGAAGCAGAGGGCGAGGGAGTGGTGGAGATGCTGTCCGAGGTCTCCCGGTCCCCTGGAGGACCACTTTTTTTTTTCCGGGCAGGGCGGGCGGGCACGGTCCCGGTCCCGGTCCCGGTCCCAGGGGCGGCAGGAGCCGGTTGCATAAACTGGAGCTCCAGAGGGGGACTTCGAGATTGCGTGCCCGCCTGAGACTTCCAGGGCTTGCCAGGAGCGGGCAGACGCGCTGGCAGGCGGCTGGCACGGTCTCAGGGGCGGCAGGAGCCGGTTGCATAAACTGGAGCTCCAGAGCTGCTGCCTAATGGAGATAACACCAACTCCCCTTCCTCAGGTATGGCCTGAGACTCTGGAAGAGGCTACAAGAAGCGCAGCAACAAACAAATACCTGCAACGAGTAAGGCAAGTCCTAAGGTGTCAGCTCAATGGTAGAATCAAGGTCCGGGCAATTAACAGCTGGCCAAAGGAAGAGATACAGACCACAGATAGTACGATACCTACAAATCAGCATCACTGAAATGCTCCCATATGCCTGGAAACTGCCAAACAAAGGCTCCTTGGCCAGCCTACCCCAGAAGGGTCCCAACTACAGGCCAATAACTTGCCTCTCCACAACATGGAAGCTCCGGTCCGGCATAAAACCCATATACATAGATATAAATCCGTATATAATATATATATATCCAAATACATGTATAGGTCTATAGATGTAGATAGCTCGGTGGTTAAGTCAACTGACCTGTGTGCGAGAGACCACGGGTTCAAACCCGGGTGAGGGCCCCCCCAAGGGGGCAATACCACCTCACACGTATCGCCGACCTCACGCGCGGACCAACACGTTGGGGGACCAACATATTCTCGTTTTTAGGTATCGTTCTTAGTGCTGCATTCACATTTTCTAAGTCTTGTGTGTCCAAAGAGCATCGCTGAAACCAATGAGCTGATATACACTTCGAGCATTGGAAACTGCCAAACAAAGGCTCCTTGGCCAGCCGACTCCAGAAGGGTCCCAACTACAGGCCAATAACCTGCCTCTCCATAACATGGAAGCTCCCCTCCGGCATAAAATCCATTTACATATATATATGTAAATTTATATATATATAAATCCGTATATAATATATATATCCAAATACATATATATATCTATATGTGTGGATAGCTCAGTGGTTAGGTCAACTGACCTGTATGCGAGAGACCCCGGGTTCAAATCCGGGTGAGGGCACCCCCAGGGGCAATACCACTCCACACATATCGCCGACCTCACACGCAACGCGTCAGGTGTTGGGGGAACCAGAGACGGGACACGAGAACTTGGCTCTGTTGGAATGCTGCTACTACTACTCCACTAAACCCACAGTTACCACGGACAGCGAAACAACTAGTAGCTCAGTGTTCCAACATCCACAAACGGCAACGGCAACAGGATGCTATCACAACTAGGGATTGACGAAATACAACACAAATGCTACGGCAAGGGGGAGCCAGGACGCCGGGTCAGAGGGGAGTTAACACCAACTCCCCTTCCAGAACTTGGGTACGTAGCTCCAAGTCAGCTGACCGAGGCAGCAGCAGGTGTTGGGGGAACCAGAGACGGTTGGAATGCTACTAACACGGACAGCGAAACAACTAGTAGCTCAGTGTTCCAACATCCACAAACGGCAACGGCAACAGGATGCTATCACAACTAGGGATTGACGAAATACAACACAAATGCTACGGCAAGGGGGAGCCAGGACGCCGGGTCAGAGGGGAGTTAACACCAACTCCCCTTCCAGAAATTGGGTACGTAGCTCCAAGTAAGCTGACCGAGGCAGCTAGACTGAACACAAGACCTAGAAAATGTGAATGCAGCACTAAGAACGATACCTACCCACGAATAAAGGGGAAGCAGAGGGCGAGGGAGTGGTGGAGATGCTGTCCGAGGTCTCCCGGTCCCCTGGAGGACCACTTTTTTTTTTCCGGGCACGGTCCCGGTCCCGGTCCCGGTCCCAGGGGCGGCAGGAGCCGGTTGCATAAACTGGAGCTCCAGAGGGGGACTTCGAGATTGCGTGCCCGCCTGAGACTTCCAGGGCTTGCCAGGAGCGGGCAGACGCGCTGGCAGGCGGCTGGCACGGTCTCAGGGGCGGCAGGAGCCGGTTGCATAAACTGGAGCTCCAGAGCTGCTGCCTAATGGAGATAACACCAACTCCCCTTCCTCAGGTATGGCCTGAGACTCTGGAAGAGGCTACAAGAAGCGCAGCAACAAACAAATACCTGCAACGAGTAAGGCAAGTCCTAAGGTGTCAGCTCAATGGTAGAATCAAGGTCCGGGCAATTAACAGCTGGCCAAAGGAAGAGATACAGACCACAGATAGTACGATACCTACAAATCAGCATCACTGAAATGCTCCCATATGCCTGGAAACTGCCAAACAAAGGCTCCTTGGCCAGCCTACCCCAGAAGGGTCCCAACTACAGGCCAATAACCTGCCTCTCCACAACATGGAAGCTCCGGTCCGGCATAAAACCCATATACATAGATATAAATCCGTATATAATATATATATATCCAAATACATGTATAGGTCTATAGATGTAGATAGCTCGGTGGTTAAGTCAACTGACCTGTGTGCGAGAGACCACGGGTTCAAACCCGGGTGAGGGCCCCCCCAAGGGGGCAATACCACCTCACACGTATCGCCGACCTCACGCGCGGACCAACACGTTGGGGGACCAACATATTCTCGTTTTTAGGTATCGTTCTTAGTGCTGCATTCACATTTTCTAAGTCTTGTGTGTCCAAAGAGCATCGCTGAAACCAATGAGCTGATATACACTTCGAGCATTGGAAACTGCCAAACAAAGGCTCCTTGGCCAGCCGACTCCAGAAGGGTCCCAACTACAGGCCAATAACCTGCCTCTCCATAACATGGAAGCTCCCCTCCGGCATAAAATCCATTTACATATATATATGTAAATTTATATATATATAAATCCGTATATAATATATATATCCAAATACATATATATATCTATATGTGTGGATAGCTCAGTGGTTAGGTCAACTGACCTGTATGCGAGAGACCCCGGGTTCAAATCCGGGTGAGGGCACCCCCAGGGGCAATACCACTCCACACATATCGCCGACCTCACACGCAACGCGTCAGGTGTTGGGGGAACCAGAGACGGGACACGAGAACTTGGCTCTGTTGGAATGCTGCTACTACTACTCCACTAAACCCACAGTTACCACGGACAGCGAAACAACTAGTAGCTCAGAAATACAACACAAATGCTACGGCAAGGGGGAGCCAGGACGCCGGGTCAGAGGGGAGTTAACACCAACTCCCCTTCCAGAACTTGGGTACGTAGCTCCAAGTCAGCTGACCGAGGCAGCAGCAGGTGTTGGGGGAACCAGAGACGGTTGGAATGCTACTAACACGGACAGCGAAACAACTAGTAGCTCAGTGTTCCAACATCCACAAACGGCAACGGCAACAGGATGCTATCACAACTAGGGATTGACGAAATACAACACAAATGCTACGGCAAGGGGGAGCCAGGACGCCGGGTCAGAGGGGAGTTAACACCAACTCCCCTTCCAGAAATTGGGTACGTAGCTCCAAGTAAGCTGACCGAGGCAGCTAGACTGAACACAAGACCTAGAAAATGTGAATGCAGCACTAAGAACGATACCTACCCACGAATAAAGGGGAAGCAGAGGGCGAGGGAGTGGTGGAGATGCTGTCCGAGGTCTCCCGGTCCCCTGGAGGACCACTTTTTTTTTTCCGGGCACGGTCCCGGTCCCGGTCCCGGTCCCAGGGGCGGCAGGAGCCGGTTGCATAAACTGGAGCTCCAGAGGGGGACTTCGAGATTGCGTGCCCGCCTGAGACTTCCAGGGCTTGCCAGGAGCGGGCAGACGCGCTGGCAGGCGGCTGGCACGGTCTCAGGGGCGGCAGGAGCCGGTTGCATAAACTGGAGCTCCAGAGCTGCTGCCTAATGGAGATAACACCAACTCCCCTTCCTCAGGTATGGCCTGAGACTCTGGAAGAGGCTACAAGAAGCGCAGCAACAAACAAATACCTGCAACGAGTAAGGCAAGTCCTAAGGTGTCAGCTCAATGGTAGAATCAAGGTCCGGGCAATTAACAGCTGGCCAAAGGAAGAGATACAGACCACAGATAGTACGATACCTACAAATCAGCATCACTGAAATGCTCCCATATGCCTGGAAACTGCCAAACAAAGGCTCCTTGGCCAGCCTACCCCAGAAGGGTCCCAACTACAGGCCAATAACCTGCCTCTCCACAACATGGAAGCTCCGGTCCGGCATAAAACCCATATACATAGATATAAATCCGTATATAATATATATATATCCAAATACATGTATAGGTCTATAGATGTAGATAGCTCGGTGGTTAAGTCAACTGACCTGTGTGCGAGAGACCACGGGTTCAAACCCGGGTGAGGGCCCCCCCAAGGGGGCAATACCACCTCACACGTATCGCCGACCTCACGCGCGGACCAACACGTTGGGGGACCAACATATTCTCGTTTTTAGGTATCGTTCTTAGTGCTGCATTCACATTTTCTAAGTCTTGTGTGTCCAAAGAGCATCGCTGAAACCAATGAGCTGATATACACTTCGAGCATTGGAAACTGCCAAACAAAGGCTCCTTGGCCAGCCGACTCCAGAAGGGTCCCAACTACAGGCCAATAACCTGCCTCTCCATAACATGGAAGCTCCCCTCCGGCATAAAATCCATTTACATATATATATGTAAATTTATATATATATAAATCCGTATATAATATATATATCCAAATACATATATATATCTATATGTGTGGATAGCTCAGTGGTTAAGTCAACTGACCTGTATGCGAGAGACCCCGGGTTCAAATCCGGGTGAGGGCACCCCCAGGGGCAATACCACTCCACACATATCGCCGACCTCACACGCAACGCGTCAGGTGTTGGGGGAACCAGAGACGGGACACGAGAACTTGGCTCTGTTGGAATGCTGCTACTACTACTCCACTAAACCCACAGTTACCACGGACAGCGAAACAACTAGTAGCTCAGTGTTCCAACATCCACAAACGGCAACGGCAACAGGATGCTATCACAACTAGGGATTGACGAAATACAACACAAATGCTACGGCAAGGGGGAGCCAGGACGCCGGGTCAGAGGGGAGTTAACACCAACTCCCCTTCCAGAACTTGGGTACGTAGCTCCAAGTCAGCTGACCGAGGCAGCAGCAGGTGTTGGGGGAACCAGAGACGGTTGGAATGCTACTAACACGGACAGCGAAACAACTAGTAGCTCAGTGTTCCAACATCCACAAACGGCAACGGCAACAGGATGCTATCACAACTAGGGATTGACGAAATACAACACAAATGCTACGGCAAGGGGGAGCCAGGACGCCGGGTCAGAGGGGAGTTAACACCAACTCCCCTTCCAGAAATTGGGTACGTAGCTCCAAGTAAGCTGACCGAGGCAGCTAGACTGAACACAAGACCTAGAAAATGTGAATGCAGCACTAAGAACGATACCTACCCACGAATAAAGGGGAAGCAGAGGGCGAGGGAGTGGTGGAGATGCTGTCCGAGGTCTCCCGGTCCCCTGGAGGACCACTTTTTTTTTCCGGGCACGGTCCCGGTCCCGGTCCCGGTCCCAGGGGCGGCAGGAGCCGGTTGCATAAACTGGAGCTCCAGAGGGGGACTTCGAGATTGCGTGCCCGCCTGAGACTTCCAGGGCTTGCCAGGAGCGGGCAGACGCGCTGGCAGGCGGCTGGCACGGTCTCAGGGGCGGCAGGAGCCGGTTGCATAAACTGGAGCTCCAGAGCTGCTGCCTAATGGAGATAACACCAACTCCCCTTCCTCAGGTATGGCCTGAGACTCTGGAAGAGGCTACAAGAAGCGCAGCAACAAACAAATACCTGCAACGAGTAAGGCAAGTCCTAAGGTGTCAGCTCAATGGTAGAATCAAGGTCCGGGCAATTAACAGCTGGCCAAAGGAAGAGATACAGACCACAGATAGTACGATACCTACAAATCAGCATCACTGAAATGCTCCCATATGCCTGGAAACTGCCAAACAAAGGCTCCTTGGCCAGCCTACCCCAGAAGGGTCCCAACTACAGGCCAATAACCTGCCTCTCCACAACATGGAAGCTCCGGTCCGGCATAAAACCCATATACATAGATATAAATCCGTATATAATATATATATATCCAAATACATGTATGGGTCTATAGATGTGGATAGCTCAGTGGTTAAGTCAACTGACCTGTGTGCGAGAGACCACGGGTTCAAACCCGGGTGAGGGCCCCCCCAAGGGGGCAATACCACCTCACACGTATCGCCGACCTCACGCGCGGACCAACACGTTGGGGGACCAACATATTCTCGTTTTTAGGTATCGTTCTTAGTGCTGCATTCACATTTTCTAAGTCTTGTGTGTCCAAAGAGCATCGCTGAAACCAATGAGCTGATATACACTTCGAGCATTGGAAACTGCCAAACAAAGGCTCCTTGGCCAGCCGACTCCAGAAGGGTCCCAACTACAGGCCAATAACCTGCCTCTCCATAACATGGAAGCTCCCCTCCGGCATAAAATCCATTTACATATATATATGTAAATTTATATATATATAAATCCGTATATAATATATATATCCAAATACATATATATATCTATATGTGTGGATAGCTCAGTGGTTAAGTCAACTGACCTGTATGCGAGAGACCCCGGGTTCAAATCCGGGTGAGGGCACCCCCAGGGGCAATACCACTCCACACATATCGCCGACCTCACACGCAACGCGTCAGGTGTTGGGGGAACCAGAGACGGGACACGAGAACTTGGCTCTGTTGGAATGCTGCTACTACTACTCCACTAAACCCACAGTTACCACGGACAGCGAAACAACTAGTAGCTCAGTGTTCCAACATCCACAAACGGCAACGGCAACAGGATGCTATCACAACTAGGGATTGACGAAATACAACACAAATGCTACGGCAAGGGGGAGCCAGGACGCCGGGTCAGAGGGGAGTTAACACCAACTCCCCTTCCAGAAATTGGGTACGTAGCTCCAAGTAAGCTGACCGAGGCAGCTAGACTGAACACAAGACCTAGAAAATGTGAATGCAGCACTAAGAACGATACCTACCCACGAATAAAGGGGAAGCAGAGGGCGAGGGAGTGGTGGAGATGCTGTCCGAGGTCTCCCGGTCCCCTGGAGGACCACTTTTTTTTTTCCGGGCAGGGCGGGCGGGCGGGCGGGCACGGTCCCAGGGGCGGCAGGAGCCGGTTACATAAACTGGAGCTCCAGAGGGGGACTTCGAGATTGCGTGCCCGCCTGAGACTTCCAGGGCTTGCCAGGAGCGGGCAGACGCGCTGGCAGGCGGCTGGCACGGTCTCAGGGGCGGCAGGAGCCGGTTGCATAAACTGGAGCTCCAGAGCTGCTGCCTAATGGAGATAACACCAACTCCCCTTCCTCAGGTATGGCCTGAGACTCTGGAAGAGGCTACAAGAAGCGCAGCAACAAACAAATACCTGCAACGAGTAAGGCAAGTCCTAAGGTGTCAGCTCAATGGTAGAATCAAGGTCCGGGCAATTAACAGCTGGCCAAAGGAAGAGATACAGACCACAGATAGTACGATACCTACAAATCAGCATCACTGAAATGCTCCCATATGCCTGGAAACTGCCAAACAAAGGCTCCTTGGCCAGCCTACCCCAGAAGGGTCCCAACTACAGGCCAATAACCTGCCTCTCCACAACATGGAAGCTCCGGTCCGGCATAAAACCCATATACATAGATATAAATCCGTATATAATATATATATATCCAAATACATGTATGGGTCTATAGATGTGGATAGCTCAGTGGTTAAGTCAACTGACCTGTGTGCGAGAGACCACGGGTTCAAACCCGGGTGAGGGCCCCCCCAAGGGGGCAATACCACCTCACACGTATCGCCGACCTCACGCGCGGACCAACACGTTGGGGGACCAACATATTCTCGTTTTTAGGTATCGTTCTTAGTGCTGCATTCACATTTTCTAAGTCTTGTGTGTCCAAAGAGCATCGCTGAAACCAATGAGCTGATATACACTTCGAGCATTGGAAACTGCCAAACAAAGGCTCCTTGGCCAGCCGACTCCAGAAGGGTCCCAACTACAGGCCAATAACCTGCCTCTCCATAACATGGAAGCTCCCCTCCGGCATAAAATCCATTTACATATATATATGTAAATTTATATATATATAAATCCGTATATAATATATATATCCAAATACATATATATATCTATATGTGTGGATAGCTCAGTGGTTAAGTCAACTGACCTGTATGCGAGAGACCCCGGGTTCAAATCCGGGTGAGGGCACCCCCAGGGGCAATACCACTCCACACATATCGCCGACCTCACACGCAACGCGTCAGGTGTTGGGGGAACCAGAGACGGGACACGAGAACTTGGCTCTGTTGGAATGCTGCTACTACTACTCCACTAAACCCACAGTTACCACGGACAGCGAAACAACTAGTAGCTCAGTGTTCCAACATCCACAAACGGCAACGGCAACAGGATGCTATCACAACTAGGGATTGACGAAATACAACACAAATGCTACGGCAAGGGGGAGCCAGGACGCCGGGTCAGAGGGGAGTTAACACCAACTCCCCTTCCAGAAATTGGGTACGTAGCTCCAAGTAAGCTGACCGAGGCAGCTAGACTGAACACAAGACCTAGAAAATGTGAATGCAGCACTAAGAACGATACCTACCCACGAATAAAGGGGAAGCAGAGGGCGAGGGAGTGGTGGAGATGCTGTCCGAGGTCTCCCGGTCCCCTGGAGGACCACTTTTTTTTTTCCGGGCAGGGCGGGCGGGCGGGCGGGCACGGTCCCGGTCCCGGTCCCGGTCCCGGTCCCAGGGGCGGCAGGAGCCGGTTACATAAACTGGAGCTCCAGAGGGGGACTTCGAGATTGCGTGCCCGCCTGAGACTTCCAGGGCTTGCCAGGAGCGGGCAGACGCGCTGGCAGGCGGCTGGCACGGTCTCAGGGGCGGCAGGAGCCGGTTGCATAAACTGGAGCTCCAGAGCTGCTGCCTAATGGAGATAACACCAACTCCCCTTCCTCAGGTATGGCCTGAGACTCTGGAAGAGGCTACAAGAAGCGCAGCAACAAACAAATACCTGCAACGAGTAAGGCAAGTCCTAAGGTGTCAGCTCAATGGTAGAAACAAGGTCCGGGCAATTAACAGCTGGCCAAAGGAAGAGATACAGACCACAGATAGTACGATACCTACAAATCAGCATCACTGAAATGCTCCCATATGCCTGGAAACTGCCAAACAAAGGCTCCTTGGCCAGCCTACCCCAGAAGGGTCCCAACTACAGGCCAATAACCTGCCTCTCCACAACATGGAAGCTCCGGTCCGGCATAAAACCCATATACATAGATATAAATCCGTATATAATATATATATATCCAAATACATGTATGGGTCTATAGATGTGGATAGCTCAGTGGTTAAGTCAACTGACCTGTGTGCGAGAGACCACGGGTTCAAACCCGGGTGAGGGCCCCCCCAAGGGGGCAATACCACCTCACACGTATCGCCGACCTCACGCGCGGACCAACACGTTGGGGGACCAACATATTCTCGTTTTTAGGTATCGTTCTTAGTGCTGCATTCACATTTTCTAAGTCTTGTGTGTCCAAAGAGCATCGCTGAAACCAATGAGCTGATATACACTTCAAGCATTGGAAACTGCCAAACAAAGGCTCCTTGGCCAGCCGACTCCAGAAGGGTCCCAACTACAGGCCAATAACCTGCCTCTCCATAACATGGAAGCTCCGGTCCGGCATAAAACCCATATACATAGATATAAATCCGTATATAATATATATATATCCAAATACATGTATAGGTCTATAGATGTAGATAGCTCGGTGGTTAAGTCAACTGACCTGTGTGCGAGAGACCACGGGTTCAAACCCGGGTGAGGGCCCCCCCAAGGGGGCAATACCACCTCACACGTATCGCCGACCTCACGCGCGGACCAACACGTTGGGGGACCAACATATTCTCGTTTTTAGGTATCGTTCTTAGTGCTGCATTCACATTTTCTAAGTCTTGTGTGTCCAAAGAGCATCGCTGAAACCAATGAGCTGATATACACTTCAAGCATTGGAAACTGCCAAACAAAGGCTCCTTGGCCAGCCGACTCCAGAAGGGTCCCAACTACAGGCCAATAACCTGCCTCTCCATAACATGGAAGCTCCCCTCCGGCATAAAATCCATTTACATATATATATGTAAATTTATATATATATAAATCCGTATATAATATATATATCCAAATACATATATATATCTATATGTGTGGATAGCTCAGTGGTTAAGTCAACTGACCTGTATGCGAGAGACCCCGGGTTCAAATCCGGGTGAGGGCACCCCCAGGGGCAATACCACTCCACACATATCGCCGACCTCACACGCAACGCGTCAGGTGTTGGGGGAACCAGAGACGGGACACGAGAACTTGGCTCTGTTGGAATGCTGCTACTACTACTCCACTAAACCCACAGTTACCACGGACAGCGAAACAACTAGTAGCTCAGTGTTCCAACATCCACAAACGGCAACGGCAACAGGATGCTATCACAACTAGGGATTGACGAAATACAACACAAATGCTACGGCAAGGGGGAGCCAGGACGCCGGGTCAGAGGGGAGTTAACACCAACTCCCCTTCCAGAACTTGGGTACGTAGCTCCAAGTCAGCTGACCGAGGCAGCAGCAGGTGTTGGGGGAAACCAGAGACGGTTGGAATGCTACTAACACGGACAGCGAAACAACTAGTAGCTCAGTGTTCCAACATCCACAAACGGCAACGGCAACAGGATGCTATCACAACTAGGGATTGACGAAATACAACACAAATGCTACGGCAAGGGGGAGCCAGGACGCCGGGTCAGAGGGGAGTTAACACCAACTCCCCTTCCAGAAATTGGGTACGTAGCTCCAAGTAAGCTGACCGAGGCAGCTAGACTGAACACAAGACCTAGAAAATGTGAATGCAGCACTAAGAACGATACCTACCCACGAATAAAGGGGAAGCAGAGGGCGAGGGAGTGGTGGAGATGCTGTCCGAGGTCTCCCGGTCCCCTGGAGGACCACTTTTTTTTTTCCGGGCAGGGCGGGCGGGCACGGTCCCGGTCCCGGTCCCGGTCCCAGGGGCGGCAGGAGCCGGTTGCATAAACTGGAGCTCCAGAGGGGGACTTCGAGATTGCGTGCCCGCCTGAGACTTCCAGGGCTTGCCAGGAGCGGGCAGACGCGCTGGCAGGCGGCTGGCACGGTCTCAGGGGCGGCAGGAGCCGGTTGCATAAACTGGAGCTCCAGAGCTGCTGCCTAATGGAGATAACACCAACTCCCCTTCCTCAGGTATGGCCTGAGACTCTGGAAGAGGCTACAAGAAGCGCAGCAACAAACAAATACCTGCAACGAGTAAGGCAAGTCCTAAGGTGTCAGCTCAATGGTAGAATCAAGGTCCGGGCAATTAACAGCTGGCCAAAGGAAGAGATACAGACCACAGATAGTACGATACCTACAAATCAGCATCACTGAAATGCTCCCATATGCCTGGAAACTGCCAAACAAAGGCTCCTTGGCCAGCCTACCCCAGAAGGGTCCCAACTACAGGCCAATAACTTGCCTCTCCACAACATGGAAGCTCCGGTCCGGCATAAAACCCATATACATAGATATAAATCCGTATATAATATATATATATCCAAATACATGTATAGGTCTATAGATGTAGATAGCTCGGTGGTTAAGTCAACTGACCTGTGTGCGAGAGACCACGGGTTCAAACCCGGGTGAGGGCCCCCCCAAGGGGGCAATACCACCTCACACGTATCGCCGACCTCACGCGCCGACCAACACGTTGGGGGACCAACATATTCTCGTTTTTAGGTATCGTTCTTAGTGCTGCATTCACATTTTCTAAGTCTTGTGTGTCCAAAGAGCATCGCTGAAACCAATGAGCTGATATACACTTCGAGCATTGGAAACTGCCAAACAAAGGCTCCTTGGCCAGCCGACTCCAGAAGGGTCCCAACTACAGGCCAATAACCTGCCTCTCCATAACATGGAAGCTCCCCTCCGGCATAAAATCCATTTACATATATATATGTAAATTTATATATATATAAATCCGTATATAATATATATATCCAAATACATATATATATCTATATGTGTGGATAGCTCAGTGGTTAAGTCAACTGACCTGTATGCGAGAGACCCCGGGTTCAAATCCGGGTGAGGGCACCCCCAGGGGCAATACCACTCCACACATATCGCCGACCTCACACGCAACGCGTCAGGTGTTGGGGGAACCAGAGACGGGACACGAGAACTTGGCTCTGTTGGAATGCTGCTACTACTACTCCACTAAACCCACAGTTACCACGGACAGCGAAACAACTAGTAGCTCAGTGTTCCAACATCCACAAACGGCAACGGCAACAGGATGCTATCACAACTAGGGATTGACGAAATACAACACAAATGCTACGGCAAGGGGGAGCCAGGACGCCGGGTCAGAGGGGAGTTAACACCAACTCCCCTTCCAGAACTTGGGTACGTAGCTCCAAGTCAGCTGACCGAGGCAGCAGCAGGTGTTGGGGGAACCAGAGACGGTTGGAATGCTACTAACACGGACAGCGAAACAACTAGTAGCTCAGTGTTCCAACATCCACAAACGGCAACGGCAACAGGATGCTATCACAACTAGGGATTGACGAAATACAACACAAATGCTACGGCAAGGGGGAGCCAGGACGCCGGGTCAGAGGGGAGTTAACACCAACTCCCCTTCCAGAAATTGGGTACGTAGCTCCAAGTAAGCTGACCGAGGCAGCTAGACTGAACACAAGACCTAGAAAATGTGAATGCAGCACTAAGAACGATACCTACCCACGAATAAAGGGGAAGCAGAGGGCGAGGGAGTGGTGGAGATGCTGTCCGAGGTCTCCCGGTCCCCTGGAGGACCACTTTTTTTTTTCCGGGCAGGGCGGGCGGGCGGGCGGGCACGGTCCCGGTCCCGGTCCCGGTCCCAGGGGCGGCAGGAGCCGGTTACATAAACTGGAGCTCCAGAGGGGGACTTCGAGATTGCGTGCCCGCCTGAGACTTCCAGGGCTTGCCAGGAGCGGGCAGACGCGCTGGCAGGCGGCTGGCACGGTCTCAGGGGCGGCAGGAGCCGGTTGCATAAACTGGAGCTCCAGAGCTGCTGCCTAATGGAGATAACACCAACTCCCCTTCCTCAGGTATGGCCTGAGACTCTGGAAGAGGCTACAAGAAGCGCAGCAACAAACAAATACCTGCAACGAGTAAGGCAAGTCCTAAGGTGTCAGCTCAATGGTAGAAACAAGGTCCGGGCAATTAACAGCTGGCCAAAGGAAGAGATACAGACCACAGATAGTACGATACCTACAAATCAGCATCACTGAAATGCTCCCATATGCCTGGAAACTGCCAAACAAAGGCTCCTTGGCCAGCCTACCCCAGAAGGGTCCCAACTACAGGCCAATAACCTGCCTCTCCACAACATGGAAGCTCCGGTCCGGCATAAAACCCATATACATAGATATAAATCCGTATATAATATATATATATATCCAAATACATGTATGGGTCTATAGATGTGGATAGCTCGGTGGTTAAGTCAACTGACCTGTGTGCGAGAGACCACGGGTTCAAACCCGGGTGAGGGCCCCCCCAAGGGGGCAATACCACCTCACACGTATCGCCGACCTCACGCGCGGACCAACACGTTGGGGGACCAACATATTCTCGTTTTTAGGTATCGTTCTTAGTGCTGCATTCACATTTTCTAAGTCTTGTGTGTCCAAAGAGCATCGCTGAAACCAATGAGCTGATATACACTTCGAGCATTGGAAACTGCCAAACAAAGGCTCCTTGGCCAGCCGACTCCAGAAGGGTCCCAACTACAGGCCAATAACCTGCCTCTCCATAACATGGAAGCTCCCCTCCGGCATAAAATCCATTTACATATATATATGTAAATTTATATATATATAAATCCGTATATAATATATATATCCAAATACATATATATATCTATATGTGTGGATAGCTCAGTGGTTAAGTCAACTGACCTGTATGCGAGAGACCACGGGTTCAAACCCGGGTGAGGGCCCCCCCAAGGGGGCAATACCACCTCACACGTATCGCCGACCTCACGCGCGGACCAACACGTTGGGGGACCAACATATTCTCGTTTTTAGGTATCGTTCTTAGTGCTGCATTCACATTTTCTAAGTCTTGTGTGTCCAAAGAGCATCGCTGAAACCAATGAGCTGATATACACTTCGAGCATTGGAAACTGCCAAACAAAGGCTCCTTGGCCAGCCGACTCCAGAAGGGTCCCAACTACAGGCCAATAACTTGCCTCTCCACAACATGGAAGCTCCGGTCCGGCATAAAACCCATATACATAGATATAAATCCGTATATAATATATATATATCCAAATACATGTATAGGTCTATAGATGTAGATAGCTCGGTGGTTAAGTCAACTGACCTGTGTGCGAGAGACCACGGGTTCAAACCCGGGTGAGGGCCCCCCCAAGGGGGCAATACCACCTCACGCGCGGACCAACACGTTGGGGGACCAACATATTCTCGTTTTTAGGTATCGTTCTTAGTGCTGCATTCACATTTTCTAAGTCTTGTGTGTCCAAAGAGCATCGCTGAAACCAATGAGCTGATATACACTTCGAGCATTGGAAACTGCCAAACAAAGGCTCCTTGGCCAGCCGACTCCAGAAGGGTCCCAACTACAGGCCAATAACCTGCCTCTCCATAACATGGAAGCTCCCCTCCGGCATAAAATCCATTTACATATATATATGTAAATTTATATATATATAAATCCGTATATAATATATATATCCAAATACATATATGTATCTATATGTGTGGATAGCTCAGTGGTTAAGTCAACTGACCTGTATGCGAGAGACCCCGGGTTCAAATCCGGGTGAGGGCACCCCCAGGGGCAATACCACTCCACACATATCGCCGACCTCACACGCAACGCGTCAGGTGTTGGGGGAACCAGAGACGGGACACAAGAACTTGGCTCTGTTGGAATGCTGCTACTACTACTCCACTAAACCCACAGTTACCACGGACAGCGAAACAACTAGTAGCTCAGTGTTCCAACATCCACAAACGGCAACGGCAACAGGATGCTATCACAACTAGGGATTGACGAAATACAACACAAATGCTACGGCAAGGGGGAGCCAGGACGCCGGGTCAGAGGGGAGTTAACACCAACTCCCCTTCCAGAACTTGGGTACGTAGCTCCAAGTCAGCTGACCGAGGCAGCAGCAGGTGTTGGGGGAACCAGAGACGGTTGGAATGCTACTAACACGGACAGCGAAACAACTAGTAGCTCAGTGTTCCAACATCCACAAACGGCAACGGCAACAGGATGCTATCACAACTAGGGATTGACGAAATACAACACAAATGCTACGGCAAGGGGGAGCCAGGACGCCGGGTCAGAGGGGAGTTAACACCAACTCCCCTTCCAGAAATTGGGTACGTAGCTCCAAGTAAGCTGACCGAGGCAGCTAGACTGAACACAAGACCTAGAAAATGTGAATGCAGCACTAAGAACGATACCTACCCACGAATAAAGGGGAAGCAGAGGGCGAGGGAGTGGTGGAGATGCTGTCCGAGGTCTCCCGGTCCCCTGGAGGACCACTTTTTTTTTTCCGGGCAGGGCGGGCGGGCGGGCACGGTCCCGGTCCCGGTCCCAGGGGCGGCAGGAGCCGGTTACATAAACTGGAGCTCCAGAGGGGGACTTCGAGATTGCGTGCCCGCCTGAGACTTCCAGGGCTTGCCAGGAGCGGGCAGACGCGCTGGCAGGCGGCTGGCACGGTCTCAGGGGCGGCAGGAGCCGGTTGCATAAACTGGAGCTCCAGAGCTGCTGCCTAATGGAGATAACACCAACTCCCCTTCCTCAGGTATGGCCTGAGACTCTGGAAGAGGCTACAAGAAGCGCAGCAACAAACAAATACCTGCAACGAGTAAGGCAAGTCCTAAGGTGTCAGCTCAATGGTAGAAACAAGGTCCGGGCAATTAACAGCTGGCCAAAGGAAGAGATACAGACCACAGATAGTACGATACCTACAAATCAGCATCACTGAAATGCTCCCATATGCCTGGAAACTGCCAAACAAAGGCTCCTTGGCCAGCCTACCCCAGAAGGGTCCCAACTACAGGCCAATAACCTGCCTCTCCACAACATGGAAGCTCCGGTCCGGCATAAAACCCATATACATAGATATAAATCCGTATATAATATATATATATCCAAATACATGTATGGGTCTATAGATGTGGATAGCTCGGTGGTTAAGTCAACTGACCTGTGTGCGAGAGACCACGGGTTCAAACCCGGGTGAGGGCCCCCCCAAGGGGGCAATACCACCTCACACGTATCGCCGACCTCACGCGCGGACCAACACGTTGGGGGACCAACATATTCTCGTTTTTAGGTATCGTTCTTAGTGCTGCATTCACATTTTCTAAGTCTTGTGTGTCCAAAGAGCATCGCTGAAACCAATGAGCTGATATACACTTCGAGCATTGGAAACTGCCAAACAAAGGCTCCTTGGCCAGCCGACTCCAGAAGGGTCCCAACTACAGGCCAATAACCTGCCTCTCCACAACATGGAAGCTCCGGTCCGGCATAAAACCCATATACATAGATATAAATCCGTATATAATATATATATATCCAAATACATGTATAGGTCTATAGATGTAGATAGCTCGGTGGTTAAGTCAACTGACCTGTGTGCGAGAGACCACGGGTTCAAACCCGGGTGAGGGCCCCCCCAAGGGGGCAATACCACCTCACACGTATCGCCGACCTCACGCGCGGACCAACACGTTGGGGGACCAACATATTCTCGTTTTTAGGTATCGTTCTTAGTGCTGCATTCACATTTTCTAAGTCTTGTGTGTCCAAAGAGCATCGCTGAAACCAATGAGCTGATATACACTTCAAGCATTGGAAACTGCCAAACAAAGGCTCCTTGGCCAGCCGACTCCAGAAGGGTCCCAACTACAGGCCAATAACCTGCCTCTCCATAACATGGAAGCTCCCCTCCGGCATAAAATCCATTTACATATATATCCGAGGTCTCCCGGTCCCCTGGAGGACCACTTTTTTTTTTCCGGGCAGGGCGGGCGGGCGGGCACGGTCCCGGTCCCGGTCCCGGTCCCAGGGGCGGCAGGAGCCGGTTACATAAACTGGAGCTCCAGAGGGGGACTTCGAGATTGCGTGCCCGCCTGAGACTTCCAGGGCTTGCCAGGAGCGGGCAGACGCGCTGGCAGGCGGCTGGCACGGTCTCAGGGGCGGCAGGAGCCGGTTGCATAAACTGGAGCTCCAGAGCTGCTGCCTAATGGAGATAACACCAACTCCCCTTCCTCAGGTATGGCCTGAGACTCTGGAAGAGGCTACAAGAAGCGCAGCAACAAACAAATACCTGCAACGAGTAAGGCAAGTCCTAAGGTGTCAGCTCAATGGTAGAAACAAGGTCCGGGCAATTAACAGCTGGCCAAAGGAAGAGATACAGACCACAGATAGTACGATACCTACAAATCAGCATCACTGAAATGCTCCCATATGCCTGGAAACTGCCAAACAAAGGCTCCTTGGCCAGCCTACCCCAGAAGGGTCCCAACTACAGGCCAATAACCTGCCTCTCCACAACATGGAAGCTCCGGTCCGGCATAAAACCCATATACATAGATATAAATCCGTATATAATATATATATATCCAAATACATGTATGGGTCTATAGATGTGGATAGCTCGGTGGTTAAGTCAACTGACCTGTGTGCGAGAGACCACGGGTTCAAACCCGGGTGAGCGCCCCCCCAAGGGGGCAATACCACCTCACACGTATCGCCGACCTCACGCGCGGACCAACACGTTGGGGGACCAACATATTCTCGTTTTTAGGTATCGTTCTTAGTGCTGCATTCACATTTTCTAAGTCTTGTGTGTCCAAAGAGCATCGCTGAAACCAATGAGCTGATATACACTTCGAGCATTGGAAACTGCCAAACAAAGGCTCCTTGGCCAGCCGACTCCAGAAGGGTCCCAACTACAGGCCAATAACTTGCCTCTCCACAACATGGAAGCTCCGGTCCGGCATAAAACCCATATACATAGATATAAATCCGTATATAATATATATATATCCAAATACATGTATAGGTCTATAGATGTAGATAGCTCGGTGGTTAAGTCAACTGACCTGTGTGCGAGAGACCACGGGTTCAAACCCGGGTGAGGGCCCCCCCAAGGGGGCAATACCACCTCACGCGCGGACCAACACGTTGGGGGACCAACATATTCTCGTTTTTAGGTATCGTTCTTAGTGCTGCATTCACATTTTCTAAGTCTTGTGTGTCCAAAGAGCATCGCTGAAACCAATGAGCTGATATACACTTCGAGCATTGGAAACTGCCAAACAAAGGCTCCTTGGCCAGCCGACTCCAGAAGGGTCCCAACTACAGGCCAATAACCTGCCTCTCCATAACATGGAAGCTCCCCTCCGGCATAAAATCCATTTACATATATATATGTAAATTTATATATATATAAATCCGTATATAATATATATATCCAAATACATATATATATCTATATGTGTGGATAGCTCAGTGGTTAAGTCAACTGACCTGTATGCGAGAGACCCCGGGTTCAAATCCGGGTGAGGGCACCCCCAGGGGCAATACCACTCCACACATATCGCCGACCTCACACGCAACGCGTCAGGTGTTGGGGGAACCAGAGACGGGACACAAGAACTTGGCTCTGTTGGAATGCTGCTACTACTACTCCACTAAACCCACAGTTACCACGGACAGCGAAACAACTAGTAGCTCAGTGTTCCAACATCCACAAACGGCAACGGCAACAGGATGCTATCACAACTAGGGATTGACGAAATACAACACAAATGCTACGGCAAGGGGGAGCCAGGACGCCGGGTCAGAGGGGAGTTAACACCAACTCCCCTTCCAGAACTTGGGTACGTAGCTCCAAGTCAGCTGACCGAGGCAGCAGCAGGTGTTGGGGGAACCAGAGACGGTTGGAATGCTACTAACACGGACAGCGAAACAACTAGTAGCTCAGTGTTCCAACATCCACAAACGGCAACGGCAACAGGATGCTATCACAACTAGGGATTGACGAAATACAACACAAATGCTACGGCAAGGGGGAGCCAGGACGCCGGGTCAGAGGGGAGTTAACACCAACTCCCCTTCCAGAAATTGGGTACGTAGCTCCAAGTAAGCTGACCGAGGCAGCTAGACTGAACACAAGACCTAGAAAATGTGAATGCAGCACTAAGAACGATACCTACCCACGAATAAAGGGGAAGCAGAGGGCGAGGGAGTGGTGGAGATGCTGTCCGAGGTCTCCCGGTCCCCTGGAGGACCACTTTTTTTTTTCCGGGCAGGGCGGGCGGGTGGGCACGGTCCCGGTCCCGGTCCCGGTCCCGGTCCCAGGGGCGGCAGGAGCCGGTTGCATAAACTGGAGCTCCAGAGGGGGACTTCGAGATTGCGTGCCCGCCTGAGACTTCCAGGGCTTGCCAGGAGCGGGCAGACGCGCTGGCAGGCGGCTGGCACGGTCTCAGGGGCGGCAGGAGCCGGTTGCATAAACTGGAGCTCCAGAGCTGCTGCCTAATGGAGATAACACCAACTCCCCTTCCTCAGGTATGGCCTGAGACTCTGGAAGAGGCTACAAGAAGCGCAGCAACAAACAAATACCTGCAACGAGTAAGGCAAGTCCTAAGGTGTCAGCTCAATGGTAGAAACAAGGTCCGGGCAATTAACAGCTGGCCAAAGGAAGAGATACAGACCACAGATAGTACGATACCTACAAATCAGCATCACTGAAATGCTCCCATATGCCTGGAAACTGCCAAACAAAGGCTCCTTGGCCAGCCTACCCCAGAAGGGTCCCAACTACAGGCCAATAACCTGCCTCTCCACAACATGGAAGCTCCGGTCCGGCATAAAACCCATATACATAGATATAAATCCGTATATAATATATATATATCCAAATACATGTATGGGTCTATAGATGTGGATAGCTCGGTGGTTAAGTCAACTGACCTGTGTGCGAGAGACCACGGGTTCAAACCCGGGTGAGGGCCCCCCCAAGGGGGCAATACCACCTCACACGTATCGCCGACCTCACGCGCGGACCAACACGTTGGGGGACCAACATATTCTCGTTTTTAGGTATCGTTCTTAGTGCTGCATTCACATTTTCTAAGTCTTGTGTGTCCAAAGAGCATCGCTGAAACCAATGAGCTGATATACACTTCGAGCATTGGAAACTGCCAAACAAAGGCTCCTTGGCCAGCCGACTCCAGAAGGGTCCCAACTACAGGCCAATAACCTGCCTCTCCACAACATGGAAGCTCCGGTCCGGCATAAAACCCATATAGATAGATATAAATCCGTATATAATATATATATATCCAAATACATGTATGGGTCTATAGATGTGGATAGCTCGGTGGTTAAGTCAACTGACCTGTGTGCGAGAGACCACGGGTTCAAACCCGGGTGAGGGCCCCCCCAAGGGGGCAATACCACCTCACACGTATCGCCGACCTCACGCGCGGACCAACACGTTGGGGGACCAACATATTCTCGTTTTTAGGTATCGTTCTTAGTGCTGCATTCACATTTTCTAAGTCTTGTGTGTCCAAAGAGCATCGCTGAAACCAATGAGCTGATATACACTTCGAGCATTGGAAACTGCCAAACAAAGGCTCCTTGGCCAGCCGACTCCAGAAGGGTCCCAACTACAGGCCAATAACTTGCCTCTCCACAACATGGAAGCTCCCCTCCGGCATAAAATCCATTTACATATATATCCGAGGTCTCCCGGTCCCCTGGAGGACCACTTTTTTTTTTCCGGGCAGGGCGGGCGGGCGGGCACGGTCCCGGTCCCGGTCCCGGTCCCAGGGGCGGCAGGAGCCGGTTACATAAACTGGAGCTCCAGAGGGGGACTTCGAGATTGCGTGCCCGCCTGAGACTTCCAGGGCTTGCCAGGAGCGGGCAGACGCGCTGGCAGGCGGCTGGCACGGTCTCAGGGGCGGCAGGAGCCGGTTGCATAAACTGGAGCTCCAGAGCTGCTGCCTAATGGAGATAACACCAACTCCCCTTCCTCAGGTATGGCCTGAGACTCTGGAAGAGGCTACAAGAAGCGCAGCAACAAACAAATACCTGCAACGAGTAAGGCAAGTCCTAAGGTGTCAGCTCAATGGTAGAAACAAGGTCCGGGCAATTAACAGCTGGCCAAAGGAAGAGATACAGACCACAGATAGTACGATACCTACAAATCAGCATCACTGAAATGCTCCCATATGCCTGGAAACTGCCAAACAAAGGCTCCTTGGCCAGCCTACCCCAGAAGGGTCCCAACTACAGGCCAATAACCTGCCTCTCCACAACATGGAAGCTCCGGTCCGGCATAAAACCCATATACATAGATATAAATCCGTATATAATATATATATATCCAAATACATGTATGGGTCTATAGATGTGGATAGCTCGGTGGTTAAGTCAACTGACCTGTGTGCGAGAGACCACGGGTTCAAACCCGGGTGAGCGCCCCCCCAAGGGGGCAATACCACCTCACACGTATCGCCGACCTCACGCGCGGACCAACACGTTGGGGGACCAACATATTCTCGTTTTTAGGTATCGTTCTTAGTGCTGCATTCACATTTTCTAAGTCTTGTGTGTCCAAAGAGCATCGCTGAAACCAATGAGCTGATATACACTTCGAGCATTGGAAACTGCCAAACAAAGGCTCCTTGGCCAGCCGACTCCAGAAGGGTCCCAACTACAGGCCAATAACTTGCCTCTCCACAACATGGAAGCTCCGGTCCGGCATAAAACCCATATACATAGATATAAATCCGTATATAATATATATATATCCAAATACATGTATAGGTCTATAGATGTAGATAGCTCGGTGGTTAAGTCAACTGACCTGTGTGCGAGAGACCACGGGTTCAAACCCGGGTGAGGGCCCCCCCAAGGGGGCAATACCACCTCACGCGCGGACCAACACGTTGGGGGACCAACATATTCTCGTTTTTAGGTATCGTTCTTAGTGCTGCATTCACATTTTCTAAGTCTTGTGTGTCCAAAGAGCATCGCTGAAACCAATGAGCTGATATACACTTCGAGCATTGGAAACTGCCAAACAAAGGCTCCTTGGCCAGCCGACTCCAGAAGGGTCCCAACTACAGGCCAATAACCTGCCTCTCCATAACATGGAAGCTCCCCTCCGGCATAAAATCCATTTACATATATATATGTAAATTTATATATATATAAATCCGTATATAATATATATATCCAAATACATATATATATCTATATGTGTGGATAGCTCAGTGGTTAAGTCAACTGACCTGTATGCGAGAGACCCCGGGTTCAAATCCGGGTGAGGGCACCCCCAGGGGCAATACCACTCCACACATATCGCCGACCTCACACGCAACGCGTCAGGTGTTGGGGGAACCAGAGACGGGACACAAGAACTTGGCTCTGTTGGAATGCTGCTACTACTACTCCACTAAACCCACAGTTACCACGGACAGCGAAACAACTAGTAGCTCAGTGTTCCAACATCCACAAACGGCAACGGCAACAGGATGCTATCACAACTAGGGATTGACGAAATACAACACAAATGCTACGGCAAGGGGGAGCCAGGACGCCGGGTCAGAGGGGAGTTAACACCAACTCCCCTTCCAGAACTTGGGTACGTAGCTCCAAGTCAGCTGACCGAGGCAGCAGCAGGTGTTGGGGGAACCAGAGACGGTTGGAATGCTACTAACACGGACAGCGAAACAACTAGTAGCTCAGTGTTCCAACATCCACAAACGGCAACGGCAACAGGATGCTATCACAACTAGGGATTGACGAAATACAACACAAATGCTACGGCAAGGGGGAGCCAGGACGCCGGGTCAGAGGGGAGTT
The DNA here is from genome assembly GCA_030770545.1 of Macropodus opercularis. Taxonomy (NCBI): domain Eukaryota; kingdom Metazoa; phylum Chordata; class Actinopteri; order Anabantiformes; family Osphronemidae; genus Macropodus; species Macropodus opercularis. The sequence continues at coordinate 10,219,119 of CM061092.1, forward strand.
AACACCAACTCCCCTTCCAGAAATTGGGTACGTAGCTCCAAGTAAGCTGACCGAGGCAGCTAGACTGAACACAAGACCTAGAAAATGTGAATGCAGCACTAAGAACGATACCTACCCACGAATAAAGGGGAAGCAGAGGGCGAGGGAGTGGTGGAGATGCTGTCCGAGGTCTCCCGGTCCCCTGGAGGACCACTTTTTTTTTTCCGGGCAGGGCGGGCGGGTGGGCACGGTCCCGGTCCCGGTCCCGGTCCCGGTCCCAGGGGCGGCAGGAGCCGGTTGCATAAACTGGAGCTCCAGAGGGGGACTTCGAGATTGCGTGCCCGCCTGAGACTTCCAGGGCTTGCCAGGAGCGGGCAGACGCGCTGGCAGGCGGCTGGCACGGTCTCAGGGGCGGCAGGAGCCGGTTGCATAAACTGGAGCTCCAGAGCTGCTGCCTAATGGAGATAACACCAACTCCCCTTCCTCAGGTATGGCCTGAGACTCTGGAAGAGGCTACAAGAAGCGCAGCAACAAACAAATACCTGCAACGAGTAAGGCAAGTCCTAAGGTGTCAGCTCAATGGTAGAAACAAGGTCCGGGCAATTAACAGCTGGCCAAAGGAAGAGATACAGACCACAGATAGTACGATACCTACAAATCAGCATCACTGAAATGCTCCCATATGCCTGGAAACTGCCAAACAAAGGCTCCTTGGCCAGCCTACCCCAGAAGGGTCCCAACTACAGGCCAATAACCTGCCTCTCCACAACATGGAAGCTCCGGTCCGGCATAAAACCCATATACATAGATATAAATCCGTATATAATATATATATATCCAAATACATGTATGGGTCTATAGATGTGGATAGCTCGGTGGTTAAGTCAACTGACCTGTGTGCGAGAGACCACGGGTTCAAACCCGGGTGAGGGCCCCCCCAAGGGGGCAATACCACCTCACACGTATCGCCGACCTCACGCGCGGACCAACACGTTGGGGGACCAACATATTCTCGTTTTTAGGTATCGTTCTTAGTGCTGCATTCACATTTTCTAAGTCTTGTGTGTCCAAAGAGCATCGCTGAAACCAATGAGCTGATATACACTTCGAGCATTGGAAACTGCCAAACAAAGGCTCCTTGGCCAGCCGACTCCAGAAGGGTCCCAACTACAGGCCAATAACCTGCCTCTCCACAACATGGAAGCTCCGGTCCGGCATAAAACCCATATAGATAGATATAAATCCGTATATAATATATATATATCCAAATACATGTATGGGTCTATAGATGTGGATAGCTCGGTGGTTAAGTCAACTGACCTGTGTGCGAGAGACCACGGGTTCAAACCCGGGTGAGGGCCCCCCCAAGGGGGCAATACCACCTCACACGTATCGCCGACCTCACGCGCGGACCAACACGTTGGGGGACCAACATATTCTCGTTTTTAGGTATCGTTCTTAGTGCTGCATTCACATTTTCTAAGTCTTGTGTGTCCAAAGAGCATCGCTGAAACCAATGAGCTGATATACACTTCGAGCATTGGAAACTGCCAAACAAAGGCTCCTTGGCCAGCCGACTCCAGAAGGGTCCCAACTACAGGCCAATAACCTGCCTCTCCACAACATGGAAGCTCCGGTCCGGCATAAAACCCATATAGATAGATATAAATCCGTATATAATATATATATATCCAAATACATGTATGGGTCTATAGATGTGGATAGCTCGGTGGTTAAGTCAACTGACCTGTGTGCGAGAGACCACGGGTTCAAACCCGGGTGAGGGCCCCCCCAAGGGGGCAATACCACCTCACACGTATCGCCGACCTCACGCGCGGACCAACACGTTGGGGGACCAACATATTCTCGTTTTTAGGTATCGTTCTTAGTGCTGCATTCACATTTTCTAAGTCTTGTGTGTCCAAAGAGCATCGCTGAAACCAATGAGCTGATATACACTTCGAGCATTGGAAACTGCCAAACAAAGGCTCCTTGGCCAGCCGACTCCAGAAGGGTCCCAACTACAGGCCAATAACTTGCCTCTCCACAACATGGAAGCTCCGGTCCGGCATAAAACCCATATACATAGATATAAATCCGTATATAATATATATATATCCAAATACATGTATAGGTCTATAGATGTAGATAGCTCGGTGGTTAAGTCAACTGACCTGTGTGCGAGAGACCACGGGTTCAAACCCGGGTGAGGGCCCCCCCAAGGGGGCAATACCACCTCACACGTATCGCCGACCTCACGCGCGGACCAACACGTTGGGGGACCAACATATTCTCGTTTTTAGGTATCGTTCTTAGTGCTGCATTCACATTTTCTAAGTCTTGTGTGTCCAAAGAGCATCGCTGAAACCAATGAGCTGATATACACTTCAAGCATTGGAAACTGCCAAACAGAGGCTCCTTGGCCAGCCGACTCCAGAAGGGTCCCAACTACAGGCCAATAACCTGCCTCTCCATAACATGGAAGCTCCCCTCCGGCATAAAATCCATTTACATATATATCCGAGGTCTCCCGGTCCCCTGGAGGACCACTTTTTTTTTTCCGGGCAGGGCGGGCGGGCGGGCACGGTCCCGGTCCCGGTCCCGGTCCCAGGGGCGGCAGGAGCCGGTTACATAAACTGGAGCTCCAGAGGGGGACTTCGAGATTGCGTGCCCGCCTGAGACTTCCAGGGCTTGCCAGGAGCGGGCAGACGCGCTGGCAGGCGGCTGGCACGGTCTCAGGGGCGGCAGGAGCCGGTTGCATAAACTGGAGCTCCAGAGCTGCTGCCTAATGGAGATAACACCAACTCCCCTTCCTCAGGTATGGCCTGAGACTCTGGAAGAGGCTACAAGAAGCGCAGCAACAAACAAATACCTGCAACGAGTAAGGCAAGTCCTAAGGTGTCAGCTCAATGGTAGAAACAAGGTCCGGGCAATTAACAGCTGGCCAAAGGAAGAGATACAGACCACAGATAGTACGATACCTACAAATCAGCATCACTGAAATGCTCCCATATGCCTGGAAACTGCCAAACAAAGGCTCCTTGGCCAGCCTACCCCAGAAGGGTCCCAACTACAGGCCAATAACCTGCCTCTCCACAACATGGAAGCTCCGGTCCGGCATAAAACCCATATAGATAGATATAAATCCGTATATAATATATATATATCCAAATACATGTATGGGTCTATAGATGTGGATAGCTCGGTGGTTAAGTCAACTGACCTGTGTGCGAGAGACCACGGGTTCAAACCCGGGTGAGGGCCCCCCCAAGGGGGCAATACCACCTCACACGTATCGCCGACCTCACGCGCGGACCAACACGTTGGGGGACCAACATATTCTCGTTTTTAGGTATCGTTCTTAGTGCTGCATTCACATTTTCTAAGTCTTGTGTGTCCAAAGAGCATCGCTGAAACCAATGAGCTGATATACACTTCGAGCATTGGAAACTGCCAAACAAAGGCTCCTTGGCCAGCCGACTCCAGAAGGGTCCCAACTACAGGCCAATAACTTGCCTCTCCACAACATGGAAGCTCCGGTCCGGCATAAAACCCATATACATAGATATAAATCCGTATATAATATATATATATCCAAATACATGTATAGGTCTATAGATGTAGATAGCTCGGTGGTTAAGTCAACTGACCTGTGTGCGAGAGACCACGGGTTCAAACCCGGGTGAGGGCCCCCCCAAGGGGGCAATACCACCTCACACGTATCGCCGACCTCACGCGCGGACCAACACGTTGGGGGACCAACATATTCTCGTTTTTAGGTATCGTTCTTAGTGCTGCATTCACATTTTCTAAGTCTTGTGTGTCCAAAGAGCATCGCTGAAACCAATGAGCTGATATACACTTCAAGCATTGGAAACTGCCAAACAAAGGCTCCTTGGCCAGCCGACTCCAGAAGGGTCCCAACTACAGGCCAATAACCTGCCTCTCCATAACATGGAAGCTCCCCTCCGGCATAAAATCCATTTACATATATATCCGAGGTCTCCCGGTCCCCTGGAGGACCACTTTTTTTTTTCCGGGCAGGGCGGGCGGGCGGGCACGGTCCCGGTCCCGGTCCCGGTCCCAGGGGCGGCAGGAGCCGGTTACATAAACTGGAGCTCCAGAGGGGGACTTCGAGATTGCGTGCCCGCCTGAGACTTCCAGGGCTTGCCAGGAGCGGGCAGACGCGCTGGCAGGCGGCTGGCACGGTCTCAGGGGCGGCAGGAGCCGGTTGCATAAACTGGAGCTCCAGAGCTGCTGCCTAATGGAGATAACACCAACTCCCCTTCCTCAGGTATGGCCTGAGACTCTGGAAGAGGCTACAAGAAGCGCAGCAACAAACAAATACCTGCAACGAGTAAGGCAAGTCCTAAGGTGTCAGCTCAATGGTAGAAACAAGGTCCGGGCAATTAACAGCTGGCCAAAGGAAGAGATACAGACCACAGATAGTACGATACCTACAAATCAGCATCACTGAAATGCTCCCATATGCCTGGAAACTGCCAAACAAAGGCTCCTTGGCCAGCCTACCCCAGAAGGGTCCCAACTACAGGCCAATAACCTGCCTCTCCACAACATGGAAGCTCCGGTCCGGCATAAAACCCATATACATAGATATAAATCCGTATATAATATATATATATCCAAATACATGTATGGGTCTATAGATGTGGATAGCTCGGTGGTTAAGTCAACTGACCTGTGTGCGAGAGACCACGGGTTCAAACCCGGGTGAGGGCCCCCCCAAGGGGGCAATACCACCTCACACGTATCGCCGACCTCACGCGCGGACCAACACGTTGGGGGACCAACATATTCTCGTTTTTAGGTATCGTTCTTAGTGCTGCATTCACATTTTCTAAGTCTTGTGTGTCCAAAGAGCATCGCTGAAACCAATGAGCTGATATACACTTCGAGCATTGGAAACTGCCAAACAAAGGCTCCTTGGCCAGCCGACTCCAGAAGGGTCCCAACTACAGGCCAATAACCTGCCTCTCCACAACATGGAAGCTCCGGTCCGGCATAAAACCCATATACATAGATATAAATCCGTATATAATATATATATATCCAAATACATGTATAGGTCTATAGATGTAGATAGCTCGGTGGTTAAGTCAACTGACCTGTGTGCGAGAGACCACGGGTTCAAACCCGGGTGAGGGCCCCCCCAAGGGGGCAATACCACCTCACACGTATCGCCGACCTCACGCGCGGACCAACACGTTGGGGGACCAACATATTCTCGTTTTTAGGTATCGTTCTTAGTGCTGCATTCACATTTTCTAAGTCTTGTGTGTCCAAAGAGCATCGCTGAAACCAATGAGCTGATATACACTTCAAGCATTGGAAACTGCCAAACAAAGGCTCCTTGGCCAGCCGACTCCAGAAGGGTCCCAACTACAGGCCAATAACCTGCCTCTCCATAACATGGAAGCTCCCCTCCGGCATAAAATCCATTTACATATATATCCGAGGTCTCCCGGTCCCCTGGAGGACCACTTTTTTTTTTCCGGGCAGGGCGGGCGGGCGGGCACGGTCCCGGTCCCGGTCCCGGTCCCAGGGGCGGCAGGAGCCGGTTACATAAACTGGAGCTCCAGAGGGGGACTTCGAGATTGCGTGCCCGCCTGAGACTTCCAGGGCTTGCCAGGAGCGGGCAGACGCGCTGGCAGGCGGCTGGCACGGTCTCAGGGGCGGCAGGAGCCGGTTGCATAAACTGGAGCTCCAGAGCTGCTGCCTAATGGAGATAACACCAACTCCCCTTCCTCAGGTATGGCCTGAGACTCTGGAAGAGGCTACAAGAAGCGCAGCAACAAACAAATACCTGCAACGAGTAAGGCAAGTCCTAAGGTGTCAGCTCAATGGTAGAAACAAGGTCCGGGCAATTAACAGCTGGCCAAAGGAAGAGATACAGACCACAGATAGTACGATACCTACAAATCAGCATCACTGAAATGCTCCCATATGCCTGGAAACTGCCAAACAAAGGCTCCTTGGCCAGCCTACCCCAGAAGGGTCCCAACTACAGGCCAATAACCTGCCTCTCCACAACATGGAAGCTCCGGTCCGGCATAAAACCCATATACATAGATATAAATCCGTATATAATATATATATATCCAAATACATGTATGGGTCTATAGATGTGGATAGCTCGGTGGTTAAGTCAACTGACCTGTGTGCGAGAGACCACGGGTTCAAACCCGGGTGAGGGCCCCCCCAAGGGGGCAATACCACCTCACACGTATCGCCGACCTCACGCGCGGACCAACACGTTGGGGGACCAACATATTCTCGTTTTTAGGTATCGTTCTTAGTGCTGCATTCACATTTTCTAAGTCTTGTGTGTCCAAAGAGCATCGCTGAAACCAATGAGCTGATATACACTTCGAGCATTGGAAACTGCCAAACAAAGGCTCCTTGGCCAGCCGACTCCAGAAGGGTCCCAACTACAGGCCAATAACCTGCCTCTCCACAACATGGAAGCTCCGGTCCGGCATAAAACCCATATACATAGATATAAATCCGTATATAATATATATATATCCAAATACATGTATAGGTCTATAGATGTAGATAGCTCGGTGGTTAAGTCAACTGACCTGTGTGCGAGAGACCACGGGTTCAAACCCGGGTGAGGGCCCCCCCAAGGGGGCAATACCACCTCACGCGCGGACCAACACGTTGGGGGACCAACATATTCTCGTTTTTAGGTATCGTTCTTAGTGCTGCATTCACATTTTCTAAGTCTTGTGTGTCCAAAGAGCATCGCTGAAACCAATGAGCTGATATACACTTCGAGCATTGGAAACTGCCAAACAAAGGCTCCTTGGCCAGCCTACCCCAGAAGGGTCCCAACTACAGGCCAATAACCTGCCTCTCCACAACATGGAAGCTCCGGTCCGGCATAAAACCCATATAGATAGATATAAATCCGTATATAATATATATATATCCAAATACATGTATGGGTCTATAGATGTGGATAGCTCGGTGGTTAAGTCAACTGACCTGTGTGCGAGAGACCACGGGTTCAAACCCGGGTGAGGGCCCCCCCAAGGGGGCAATACCACCTCACACGTATCGCCGACCTCACGCGCGGACCAACACGTTGGGGGACCAACATATTCTCGTTTTTAGGTATCGTTCTTAGTGCTGCATTCACATTTTCTAAGTCTTGTGTGTCCAAAGAGCATCGCTGAAACCAATGAGCTGATATACACTTCGAGCATTGGAAACTGCCAAACAAAGGCTCCTTGGCCAGCCGACTCCAGAAGGGTCCCAACTACAGGCCAATAACTTGCCTCTCCACAACATGGAAGCTCCGGTCCGGCATAAAACCCATATACATAGATATAAATCCGTATATAATATATATATATCCAAATACATGTATAGGTCTATAGATGTAGATAGCTCGGTGGTTAAGTCAACTGACCTGTGTGCGAGAGACCACGGGTTCAAACCCGGGTGAGGGCCCCCCCAAGGGGGCAACACCACCTCACACGTATCGCCGACCTCACGCGCGGACCAACACGTTGGGGGACCAACATATTCTCGTTTTTAGGTATCGTTCTTAGTGCTGCATTCACATTTTCTAAGTCTTGTGTGTCCAAAGAGCATCGCTGAAACCAATGAGCTGATATACACTTCAAGCATTGGAAACTGCCAAACAAAGGCTCCTTGGCCAGCCGACTCCAGAAGGGTCCCAACTACAGGCCAATAACCTGCCTCTCCATAACATGGAAGCTCCCCTCCGGCATAAAATCCATTTACATATATATCCGAGGTCTCCCGGTCCCCTGGAGGACCACTTTTTTTTTTCCGGGCAGGGCGGGCGGGCGGGCACGGTCCCGGTCCCGGTCCCGGTCCCAGGGGCGGCAGGAGCCGGTTACATAAACTGGAGCTCCAGAGGGGGACTTCGAGATTGCGTGCCCGCCTGAGACTTCCAGGGCTTGCCAGGAGCGGGCAGACGCGCTGGCAGGCGGCTGGCACGGTCTCAGGGGCGGCAGGAGCCGGTTGCATAAACTGGAGCTCCAGAGCTGCTGCCTAATGGAGATAACACCAACTCCCCTTCCTCAGGTATGGCCTGAGACTCTGGAAGAGGCTACAAGAAGCGCAGCAACAAACAAATACCTGCAACGAGTAAGGCAAGTCCTAAGGTGTCAGCTCAATGGTAGAAACAAGGTCCGGGCAATTAACAGCTGGCCAAAGGAAGAGATACAGACCACAGATAGTACGATACCTACAAATCAGCATCACTGAAATGCTCCCATATGCCTGGAAACTGCCAAACAAAGGCTCCTTGGCCAGCCTACCCCAGAAGGGTCCCAACTACAGGCCAATAACCTGCCTCTCCACAACATGGAAGCTCCGGTCCGGCATAAAACCCATATAGATAGATATAAATCCGTATATAATATATATATATCCAAATACATGTATGGGTCTATAGATGTGGATAGCTCGGTGGTTAAGTCAACTGACCTGTGTGCGAGAGACCACGGGTTCAAACCCGGGTGAGGGCCCCCCCAAGGGGGCAATACCACCTCACACGTATCGCCGACCTCACGCGCGGACCAACACGTTGGGGGACCAACATATTCTCGTTTTTAGGTATCGTTCTTAGTGCTGCATTCACATTTTCTAAGTCTTGTGTGTCCAAAGAGCATCGCTGAAACCAATGAGCTGATATACACTTCGAGCATTGGAAACTGCCAAACAAAGGCTCCTTGGCCAGCCGACTCCAGAAGGGTCCCAACTACAGGCCAATAACTTGCCTCTCCACAACATGGAAGCTCCGGTCCGGCATAAAACCCATATACATAGATATAAATCCGTATATAATATATATATATCCAAATACATGTATAGGTCTATAGATGTAGATAGCTCGGTGGTTAAGTCAACTGACCTGTGTGCGAGAGACCACGGGTTCAAACCCGGGTGAGGGCCCCCCCAAGGGGGCAACACCACCTCACACGTATCGCCGACCTCACGCGCGGACCAACACGTTGGGGGACCAACATATTCTCGTTTTTAGGTATCGTTCTTAGTGCTGCATTCACATTTTCTAAGTCTTGTGTGTCCAAAGAGCATCGCTGAAACCAATGAGCTGATATACACTTCAAGCATTGGAAACTGCCAAACAAAGGCTCCTTGGCCAGCCGACTCCAGAAGGGTCCCAACTACAGGCCAATAACCTGCCTCTCCATAACATGGAAGCTCCCCTCCGGCATAAAATCCATTTACATATATATCCGAGGTCTCCCGGTCCCCTGGAGGACCACTTTTTTTTTTCCGGGCAGGGCGGGCGGGCGGGCACGGTCCCGGTCCCGGTCCCGGTCCCAGGGGCGGCAGGAGCCGGTTACATAAACTGGAGCTCCAGAGGGGGACTTCGAGATTGCGTGCCCGCCTGAGACTTCCAGGGCTTGCCAGGAGCGGGCAGACGCGCTGGCAGGCGGCTGGCACGGTCTCAGGGGCGGCAGGAGCCGGTTGCATAAACTGGAGCTCCAGAGCTGCTGCCTAATGGAGATAACACCAACTCCCCTTCCTCAGGTATGGCCTGAGACTCTGGAAGAGGCTACAAGAAGCGCAGCAACAAACAAATACCTGCAACGAGTAAGGCAAGTCCTAAGGTGTCAGCTCAATGGTAGAAACAAGGTCCGGGCAATTAACAGCTGGCCAAAGGAAGAGATACAGACCACAGATAGTACGATACCTACAAATCAGCATCACTGAAATGCTCCCATATGCCTGGAAACTGCCAAACAAAGGCTCCTTGGCCAGCCTACCCCAGAAGGGTCCCAACTACAGGCCAATAACCTGCCTCTCCACAACATGGAAGCTCCGGTCCGGCATAAAACCCATATAGATAGATATAAATCCGTATATAATATATATATATCCAAATACATGTATGGGTCTATAGATGTGGATAGCTCGGTGGTTAAGTCAACTGACCTGTGTGCGAGAGACCACGGGTTCAAACCCGGGTGAGGGCCCCCCCAAGGGGGCAATACCACCTCACACGTATCGCCGACCTCACGCGCGGACCAACACGTTGGGGGACCAACATATTCTCGTTTTTAGGTATCGTTCTTAGTGCTGCATTCACATTTTCTAAGTCTTGTGTGTCCAAAGAGCATCGCTGAAACCAATGAGCTGATATACACTTCGAGCATTGGAAACTGCCAAACAAAGGCTCCTTGGCCAGCCGACTCCAGAAGGGTCCCAACTACAGGCCAATAACTTGCCTCTCCACAACATGGAAGCTCCGGTCCGGCATAAAACCCATATACATAGATATAAATCCGTATATAATATATATATATCCAAATACATGTATAGGTCTATAGATGTAGATAGCTCGGTGGTTAAGTCAACTGACCTGTGTGCGAGAGACCACGGGTTCAAACCCGGGTGAGGGCCCCCCCAAGGGGGCAATACCACCTCACACGTATCGCCGACCTCACGCGCGGACCAACACGTTGGGGGACCAACATATTCTCGTTTTTAGGTATCGTTCTTAGTGCTGCATTCACATTTTCTAAGTCTTGTGTGTCCAAAGAGCATCGCTGAAACCAATGAGCTGATATACACTTCAAGCATTGGAAACTGCCAAACAAAGGCTCCTTGGCCAGCCGACTCCAGAAGGGTCCCAACTACAGGCCAATAACCTGCCTCTCCATAACATGGAAGCTCCCCTCCGGCATAAAATCCATTTACATATATATCCGAGGTCTCCCGGTCCCCTGGAGGACCACTTTTTTTTTTCCGGGCAGGGCGGGCGGGCGGGCACGGTCCCGGTCCCGGTCCCGGTCCCAGGGGCGGCAGGAGCCGGTTACATAAACTGGAGCTCCAGAGGGGGACTTCGAGATTGCGTGCCCGCCTGAGACTTCCAGGGCTTGCCAGGAGCGGGCAGACGCGCTGGCAGGCGGCTGGCACGGTCTCAGGGGCGGCAGGAGCCGGTTGCATAAACTGGAGCTCCAGAGCTGCTGCCTAATGGAGATAACACCAACTCCCCTTCCTCAGGTATGGCCTGAGACTCTGGAAGAGGCTACAAGAAGCGCAGCAACAAACAAATACCTGCAACGAGTAAGGCAAGTCCTAAGGTGTCAGCTCAATGGTAGAAACAAGGTCCGGGCAATTAACAGCTGGCCAAAGGAAGAGATACAGACCACAGATAGTACGATACCTACAAATCAGCATCACTGAAATGCTCCCATATGCCTGGAAACTGCCAAACAAAGGCTCCTTGGCCAGCCTACCCCAGAAGGGTCCCAACTACAGGCCAATAACCTGCCTCTCCACAACATGGAAGCTCCGGTCCGGCATAAAACCCATATACATAGATATAAATCCGTATATAATATATATATATCCAAATACATGTATGGGTCTATAGATGTGGATAGCTCGGTGGTTAAGTCAACTGACCTGTGTGCGAGAGACCACGGGTTCAAACCCGGGTGAGGGCCCCCCCAAGGGGGCAATACCACCTCACACGTATCGCCGACCTCACGCGCGGACCAACACGTTGGGGGACCAACATATTCTCGTTTTTAGGTATCGTTCTTAGTGCTGCATTCACATTTTCTAAGTCTTGTGTGTCCAAAGAGCATCGCTGAAACCAATGAGCTGATATACACTTCGAGCATTGGAAACTGCCAAACAAAGGCTCCTTGGCCAGCCGACTCCAGAAGGGTCCCAACTACAGGCCAATAACCTGCCTCTCCACAACATGGAAGCTCCGGTCCGGCATAAAACCCATATACATAGATATAAATCCGTATATAATATATATATATCCAAATACATGTATAGGTCTATAGATGTAGATAGCTCGGTGGTTAAGTCAACTGACCTGTGTGCGAGAGACCACGGGTTCAAACCCGGGTGAGGGCCCCCCCAAGGGGGCAATACCACCTCACACGTATCGCCGACCTCACGCGCGGACCAACACGTTGGGGGACCAACATATTCTCGTTTTTAGGTATCGTTCTTAGTGCTGCATTCACATTTTCTAAGTCTTGTGTGTCCAAAGAGCATCGCTGAAACCAATGAGCTGATATACACTTCAAGCATTGGAAACTGCCAAACAAAGGCTCCTTGGCCAGCCGACTCCAGAAGGGTCCCAACTACAGGCCAATAACCTGCCTCTCCATAACATGGAAGCTCCCCTCCGGCATAAAATCCATTTACATATATATCCGAGGTCTCCCGGTCCCCTGGAGGACCACTTTTTTTTTTCCGGGCAGGGCGGGCGGGCGGGCACGGTCCCGGTCCCGGTCCCGGTCCCAGGGGCGGCAGGAGCCGGTTACATAAACTGGAGCTCCAGAGGGGGACTTCGAGATTGCGTGCCCGCCTGAGACTTCCAGGGCTTGCCAGGAGCGGGCAGACGCGCTGGCAGGCGGCTGGCACGGTCTCAGGGGCGGCAGGAGCCGGTTGCATAAACTGGAGCTCCAGAGCTGCTGCCTAATGGAGATAACACCAACTCCCCTTCCTCAGGTATGGCCTGAGACTCTGGAAGAGGCTACAAGAAGCGCAGCAACAAACAAATACCTGCAACGAGTAAGGCAAGTCCTAAGGTGTCAGCTCAATGGTAGAAACAAGGTCCGGGCAATTAACAGCTGGCCAAAGGAAGAGATACAGACCACAGATAGTACGATACCTACAAATCAGCATCACTGAAATGCTCCCATATGCCTGGAAACTGCCAAACAAAGGCTCCTTGGCCAGCCTACCCCAGAAGGGTCCCAACTACAGGCCAATAACCTGCCTCTCCACAACATGGAAGCTCCGGTCCGGCATAAAACCCATATACATAGATATAAATCCGTATATAATATATATATATCCAAATACATGTATGGGTCTATAGATGTGGATAGCTCGGTGGTTAAGTCAACTGACCTGTGTGCGAGAGACCACGGGTTCAAACCCGGGTGAGGGCCCCCCCAAGGGGGCAATACCACCTCACACGTATCGCCGACCTCACGCGCGGACCAACACGTTGGGGGACCAACATATTCTCGTTTTTAGGTATCGTTCTTAGTGCTGCATTCACATTTTCTAAGTCTTGTGTGTCCAAAGAGCATCGCTGAAACCAATGAGCTGATATACACTTCGAGCATTGGAAACTGCCAAACAAAGGCTCCTTGGCCAGCCGACTCCAGAAGGGTCCCAACTACAGGCCAATAACCTGCCTCTCCACAACATGGAAGCTCCGGTCCGGCATAAAACCCATATACATAGATATAAATCCGTATATAATATATATATATCCAAATACATGTATAGGTCTATAGATGTAGATAGCTCGGTGGTTAAGTCAACTGACCTGTGTGCGAGAGACCACGGGTTCAAACCCGGGTGAGGGCCCCCCCAAGGGGGCAACACCACCTCACGCGCGGACCAACACGTTGGGGGACCAACATATTCTCGTTTTTAGGTATCGTTCTTAGTGCTGCATTCACATTTTCTAAGTCTTGTGTGTCCAAAGAGCATCGCTGAAACCAATGAGCTGATATACACTTCGAGCATTGGAAACTGCCAAACAAAGGCTCCTTGGCCAGCCTACCCCAGAAGGGTCCCAACTACAGGCCAATAACCTGCCTCTCCACAACATGGAAGCTCCGGTCCGGCATAAAACCCATATAGATAGATATAAATCCGTATATAATATATATATATCCAAATACATGTATGGGTCTATAGATGTGGATAGCTCGGTGGTTAAGTCAACTGACCTGTGTGCGAGAGACCACGGGTTCAAACCCGGGTGAGGGCCCCCCCAAGGGGGCAATACCACCTCACACGTATCGCCGACCTCACGCGCGGACCAACACGTTGGGGGACCAACATATTCTCGTTTTTAGGTATCGTTCTTAGTGCTGCATTCACATTTTCTAAGTCTTGTGTGTCCAAAGAGCATCGCTGAAACCAATGAGCTGATATACACTTCGAGCATTGGAAACTGCCAAACAAAGGCTCCTTGGCCAGCCGACTCCAGAAGGGTCCCAACTACAGGCCAATAACTTGCCTCTCCACAACATGGAAGCTCCGGTCCGGCATAAAACCCATATACATAGATATAAATCCGTATATAATATATATATATCCAAATACATGTATAGGTCTATAGATGTAGATAGCTCGGTGGTTAAGTCAACTGACCTGTGTGCGAGAGACCACGGGTTCAAACCCGGGTGAGGGCCCCCCCAAGGGGGCAACACCACCTCACACGTATCGCCGACCTCACGCGCGGACCAACACGTTGGGGGACCAACATATTCTCGTTTTTAGGTATCGTTCTTAGTGCTGCATTCACATTTTCTAAGTCTTGTGTGTCCAAAGAGCATCGCTGAAACCAATGAGCTGATATACACTTCAAGCATTGGAAACTGCCAAACAAAGGCTCCTTGGCCAGCCGACTCCAGAAGGGTCCCAACTACAGGCCAATAACCTGCCTCTCCATAACATGGAAGCTCCCCTCCGGCATAAAATCCATTTACATATATATCCGAGGTCTCCCGGTCCCCTGGAGGACCACTTTTTTTTTTCCGGGCAGGGCGGGCGGGCGGGCACGGTCCCGGTCCCGGTCCCGGTCCCAGGGGCGGCAGGAGCCGGTTACATAAACTGGAGCTCCAGAGGGGGACTTCGAGATTGCGTGCCCGCCTGAGACTTCCAGGGCTTGCCAGGAGCGGGCAGACGCGCTGGCAGGCGGCTGGCACGGTCTCAGGGGCGGCAGGAGCCGGTTGCATAAACTGGAGCTCCAGAGCTGCTGCCTAATGGAGATAACACCAACTCCCCTTCCTCAGGTATGGCCTGAGACTCTGGAAGAGGCTACAAGAAGCGCAGCAACAAACAAATACCTGCAACGAGTAAGGCAAGTCCTAAGGTGTCAGCTCAATGGTAGAAACAAGGTCCGGGCAATTAACAGCTGGCCAAAGGAAGAGATACAGACCACAGATAGTACGATACCTACAAATCAGCATCACTGAAATGCTCCCATATGCCTGGAAACTGCCAAACAAAGGCTCCTTGGCCAGCCTACCCCAGAAGGGTCCCAACTACAGGCCAATAACCTGCCTCTCCACAACATGGAAGCTCCGGTCCGGCATAAAACCCATATAGATAGATATAAATCCGTATATAATATATATATATCCAAATACATGTATGGGTCTATAGATGTGGATAGCTCGGTGGTTAAGTCAACTGACCTGTGTGCGAGAGACCACGGGTTCAAACCCGGGTGAGGGCCCCCCCAAGGGGGCAATACCACCTCACACGTATCGCCGACCTCACGCGCGGACCAACACGTTGGGGGACCAACATATTCTCGTTTTTAGGTATCGTTCTTAGTGCTGCATTCACATTTTCTAAGTCTTGTGTGTCCAAAGAGCATCGCTGAAACCAATGAGCTGATATACACTTCGAGCATTGGAAACTGCCAAACAAAGGCTCCTTGGCCAGCCGACTCCAGAAGGGTCCCAACTACAGGCCAATAACTTGCCTCTCCACAACATGGAAGCTCCGGTCCGGCATAAAACCCATATACATAGATATAAATCCGTATATAATATATATATATCCAAATACATGTATAGGTCTATAGATGTAGATAGCTCGGTGGTTAAGTCAACTGACCTGTGTGCGAGAGACCACGGGTTCAAACCCGGGTGAGGGCCCCCCCAAGGGGGCAACACCACCTCACACGTATCGCCGACCTCACGCGCGGACCAACACGTTGGGGGACCAACATATTCTCGTTTTTAGGTATCGTTCTTAGTGCTGCATTCACATTTTCTAAGTCTTGTGTGTCCAAAGAGCATCGCTGAAACCAATGAGCTGATATACACTTCAAGCATTGGAAACTGCCAAACAAAGGCTCCTTGGCCAGCCGACTCCAGAAGGGTCCCAACTACAGGCCAATAACCTGCCTCTCCATAACATGGAAGCTCCCCTCCGGCATAAAATCCATTTACATATATATCCGAGGTCTCCCGGTCCCCTGGAGGACCACTTTTTTTTTTCCGGGCAGGGCGGGCGGGCGGGCACGGTCCCGGTCCCGGTCCCGGTCCCAGGGGCGGCAGGAGCCGGTTACATAAACTGGAGCTCCAGAGGGGGACTTCGAGATTGCGTGCCCGCCTGAGACTTCCAGGGCTTGCCAGGAGCGGGCAGACGCGCTGGCAGGCGGCTGGCACGGTCTCAGGGGCGGCAGGAGCCGGTTGCATAAACTGGAGCTCCAGAGCTGCTGCCTAATGGAGATAACACCAACTCCCCTTCCTCAGGTATGGCCTGAGACTCTGGAAGAGGCTACAAGAAGCGCAGCAACAAACAAATACCTGCAACGAGTAAGGCAAGTCCTAAGGTGTCAGCTCAATGGTAGAAACAAGGTCCGGGCAATTAACAGCTGGCCAAAGGAAGAGATACAGACCACAGATAGTACGATACCTACAAATCAGCATCACTGAAATGCTCCCATATGCCTGGAAACTGCCAAACAAAGGCTCCTTGGCCAGCCTACCCCAGAAGGGTCCCAACTACAGGCCAATAACCTGCCTCTCCACAACATGGAAGCTCCGGTCCGGCATAAAACCCATATAGATAGATATAAATCCGTATATAATATATATATATCCAAATACATGTATGGGTCTATAGATGTGGATAGCTCGGTGGTTAAGTCAACTGACCTGTGTGCGAGAGACCACGGGTTCAAACCCGGGTGAGGGCCCCCCCAAGGGGGCAATACCACCTCACACGTATCGCCGACCTCACGCGCGGACCAACACGTTGGGGGACCAACATATTCTCGTTTTTAGGTATCGTTCTTAGTGCTGCATTCACATTTTCTAAGTCTTGTGTGTCCAAAGAGCATCGCTGAAACCAATGAGCTGATATACACTTCGAGCATTGGAAACTGCCAAACAAAGGCTCCTTGGCCAGCCGACTCCAGAAGGGTCCCAACTACAGGCCAATAACTTGCCTCTCCACAACATGGAAGCTCCGGTCCGGCATAAAACCCATATACATAGATATAAATCCGTATATAATATATATATATCCAAATACATGTATAGGTCTATAGATGTAGATAGCTCGGTGGTTAAGTCAACTGACCTGTGTGCGAGAGACCACGGGTTCAAACCCGGGTGAGGGCCCCCCCAAGGGGGCAATACCACCTCACACGTATCGCCGACCTCACGCGCGGACCAACACGTTGGGGGACCAACATATTCTCGTTTTTAGGTATCGTTCTTAGTGCTGCATTCACATTTTCTAAGTCTTGTGTGTCCAAAGAGCATCGCTGAAACCAATGAGCTGATATACACTTCAAGCATTGGAAACTGCCAAACAAAGGCTCCTTGGCCAGCCGACTCCAGAAGGGTCCCAACTACAGGCCAATAACCTGCCTCTCCACAACATGGAAGCTCCGGTCCGGCATAAAACCCATATACATAGATATAAATCCGTATATAATATATATATATCCAAATACATGTATAGGTCTATAGATGTAGATAGCTCGGTGGTTAAGTCAACTGACCTGTGTGCGAGAGACCACGGGTTCAAACCCGGGTGAGGGCCCCCCCAAGGGGGCAATACCACCTCACGCGCGGACCAACACGTTGGGGGACCAACATATTCTCGTTTTTAGGTATCGTTCTTAGTGCTGCATTCACATTTTCTAAGTCTTGTGTGTCCAAAGAGCATCGCTGAAACCAATGAGCTGATATACACTTCGAGCATTGGAAACTGCCAAACAAAGGCTCCTTGGCCAGCCTACCCCAGAAGGGTCCCAACTACAGGCCAATAACCTGCCTCTCCACAACATGGAAGCTCCGGTCCGGCATAAAACCCATATAGATAGATATAAATCCGTATATAATATATATATATCCAAATACATGTATGGGTCTATAGATGTGGATAGCTCGGTGGTTAAGTCAACTGACCTGTGTGCGAGAGACCACGGGTTCAAACCCGGGTGAGGGCCCCCCCAAGGGGGCAATACCACCTCACACGTATCGCCGACCTCACGCGCGGACCAACACGTTGGGGGACCAACATATTCTCGTTTTTAGGTATCGTTCTTAGTGCTGCATTCACATTTTCTAAGTCTTGTGTGTCCAAAGAGCATCGCTGAAACCAATGAGCTGATATACACTTCGAGCATTGGAAACTGCCAAACAAAGGCTCCTTGGCCAGCCGACTCCAGAAGGGTCCCAACTACAGGCCAATAACTTGCCTCTCCACAACATGGAAGCTCCGGTCCGGCATAAAACCCATATACATAGATATAAATCCGTATATAATATATATATATCCAAATACATGTATAGGTCTATAGATGTAGATAGCTCGGTGGTTAAGTCAACTGACCTGTGTGCGAGAGACCACGGGTTCAAACCCGGGTGAGGGCCCCCCCAAGGGGGCAACACCACCTCACACGTATCGCCGACCTCACGCGCGGACCAACACGTTGGGGGACCAACATATTCTCGTTTTTAGGTATCGTTCTTAGTGCTGCATTCACATTTTCTAAGTCTTGTGTGTCCAAAGAGCATCGCTGAAACCAATGAGCTGATATACACTTCAAGCATTGGAAACTGCCAAACAAAGGCTCCTTGGCCAGCCGACTCCAGAAGGGTCCCAACTACAGGCCAATAACCTGCCTCTCCATAACATGGAAGCTCCCCTCCGGCATAAAATCCATTTACATATATATCCGAGGTCTCCCGGTCCCCTGGAGGACCACTTTTTTTTTTCCGGGCAGGGCGGGCGGGCGGGCACGGTCCCGGTCCCGGTCCCGGTCCCAGGGGCGGCAGGAGCCGGTTACATAAACTGGAGCTCCAGAGGGGGACTTCGAGATTGCGTGCCCGCCTGAGACTTCCAGGGCTTGCCAGGAGCGGGCAGACGCGCTGGCAGGCGGCTGGCACGGTCTCAGGGGCGGCAGGAGCCGGTTGCATAAACTGGAGCTCCAGAGCTGCTGCCTAATGGAGATAACACCAACTCCCCTTCCTCAGGTATGGCCTGAGACTCTGGAAGAGGCTACAAGAAGCGCAGCAACAAACAAATACCTGCAACGAGTAAGGCAAGTCCTAAGGTGTCAGCTCAATGGTAGAAACAAGGTCCGGGCAATTAACAGCTGGCCAAAGGAAGAGATACAGACCACAGATAGTACGATACCTACAAATCAGCATCACTGAAATGCTCCCATATGCCTGGAAACTGCCAAACAAAGGCTCCTTGGCCAGCCTACCCCAGAAGGGTCCCAACTACAGGCCAATAACCTGCCTCTCCACAACATGGAAGCTCCGGTCCGGCATAAAACCCATATACATAGATATAAATCCGTATATAATATATATATATCCAAATACATGTATGGGTCTATAGATGTGGATAGCTCGGTGGTTAAGTCAACTGACCTGTGTGCGAGAGACCACGGGTTCAAACCCGGGTGAGGGCCCCCCCAAGGGGGCAATACCACCTCACACGTATCGCCGACCTCACGCGCGGACCAACACGTTGGGGGACCAACATATTCTCGTTTTTAGGTATCGTTCTTAGTGCTGCATTCACATTTTCTAAGTCTTGTGTGTCCAAAGAGCATCGCTGAAACCAATGAGCTGATATACACTTCGAGCATTGGAAACTGCCAAACAAAGGCTCCTTGGCCAGCCGACTCCAGAAGGGTCCCAACTACAGGCCAATAACTTGCCTCTCCACAACATGGAAGCTCCGGTCCGGCATAAAACCCATATACATAGATATAAATCCGTATATAATATATATATATCCAAATACATGTATAGGTCTATAGATGTAGATAGCTCGGTGGTTAAGTCAACTGACCTGTGTGCGAGAGACCACGGGTTCAAACCCGGGTGAGGGCCCCCCCAAGGGGGCAATACCACCTCACACGTATCGCCGACCTCACGCGCGGACCAACACGTTGGGGGACCAACATATTCTCGTTTTTAGGTATCGTTCTTAGTGCTGCATTCACATTTTCTAAGTCTTGTGTGTCCAAAGAGCATCGCTGAAACCAATGAGCTGATATACACTTCAAGCATTGGAAACTGCCAAACAAAGGCTCCTTGGCCAGCCGACTCCAGAAGGGTCCCAACTACAGGCCAATAACCTGCCTCTCCATAACATGGAAGCTCCCCTCCGGCATAAAATCCATTTACATATATATCCGAGGTCTCCCGGTCCCCTGGAGGACCACTTTTTTTTTTCCGGGCAGGGCGGGCGGGCGGGCACGGTCCCGGTCCCGGTCCCGGTCCCAGGGGCGGCAGGAGCCGGTTACATAAACTGGAGCTCCAGAGGGGGACTTCGAGATTGCGTGCCCGCCTGAGACTTCCAGGGCTTGCCAGGAGCGGGCAGACGCGCTGGCAGGCGGCTGGCACGGTCTCAGGGGCGGCAGGAGCCGGTTGCATAAACTGGAGCTCCAGAGCTGCTGCCTAATGGAGATAACACCAACTCCCCTTCCTCAGGTATGGCCTGAGACTCTGGAAGAGGCTACAAGAAGCGCAGCAACAAACAAATACCTGCAACGAGTAAGGCAAGTCCTAAGGTGTCAGCTCAATGGTAGAAACAAGGTCCGGGCAATTAACAGCTGGCCAAAGGAAGAGATACAGACCACAGATAGTACGATACCTACAAATCAGCATCACTGAAATGCTCCCATATGCCTGGAAACTGCCAAACAAAGGCTCCTTGGCCAGCCTACCCCAGAAGGGTCCCAACTACAGGCCAATAACCTGCCTCTCCACAACATGGAAGCTCCGGTCCGGCATAAAACCCATATACATAGATATAAATCCGTATATAATATATATATATCCAAATACATGTATGGGTCTATAGATGTGGATAGCTCGGTGGTTAAGTCAACTGACCTGTGTGCGAGAGACCACGGGTTCAAACCCGGGTGAGGGCCCCCCCAAGGGGGCAATACCACCTCACACGTATCGCCGACCTCACGCGCGGACCAACACGTTGGGGGACCAACATATTCTCGTTTTTAGGTATCGTTCTTAGTGCTGCATTCACATTTTCTAAGTCTTGTGTGTCCAAAGAGCATCGCTGAAACCAATGAGCTGATATACACTTCGAGCATTGGAAACTGCCAAACAAAGGCTCCTTGGCCAGCCGACTCCAGAAGGGTCCCAACTACAGGCCAATAACCTGCCTCTCCACAACATGGAAGCTCCGGTCCGGCATAAAACCCATATAGATAGATATAAATCCGTATATAATATATATATATCCAAATACATGTATGGGTCTATAGATGTGGATAGCTCGGTGGTTAAGTCAACTGACCTGTGTGCGAGAGACCACGGGTTCAAACCCGGGTGAGGGCCCCCCCAAGGGGGCAATACCACCTCACACGTATCGCCGACCTCACGCGCGGACCAACACGTTGGGGGACCAACATATTCTCGTTTTTAGGTATCGTTCTTAGTGCTGCATTCACATTTTCTAAGTCTTGTGTGTCCAAAGAGCATCGCTGAAACCAATGAGCTGATATACACTTCGAGCATTGGAAACTGCCAAACAAAGGCTCCTTGGCCAGCCGACTCCAGAAGGGTCCCAACTACAGGCCAATAACCTGCCTCTCCACAACATGGAAGCTCCGGTCCGGCATAAAACCCATATACATAGATATAAATCCGTATATAATATATATATATCCAAATACATGTATAGGTCTATAGATGTAGATAGCTCGGTGGTTAAGTCAACTGACCTGTGTGCGAGAGACCACGGGTTCAAACCCGGGTGAGGGCCCCCCCAAGGGGGCAATACCACCTCACGCGCGGACCAACACGTTGGGGGACCAACATATTCTCGTTTTTAGGTATCGTTCTTAGTGCTGCATTCACATTTTCTAAGTCTTGTGTGTCCAAAGAGCATCGCTGAAACCAATGAGCTGATATACACTTCGAGCATTGGAAACTGCCAAACAAAGGCTCCTTGGCCAGCCTACCCCAGAAGGGTCCCAACTACAGGCCAATAACCTGCCTCTCCACAACATGGAAGCTCCGGTCCGGCATAAAACCCATATAGATAGATATAAATCCGTATATAATATATATATATCCAAATACATGTATGGGTCTATAGATGTGGATAGCTCGGTGGTTAAGTCAACTGACCTGTGTGCGAGAGACCACGGGTTCAAACCCGGGTGAGGGCCCCCCCAAGGGGGCAATACCACCTCACACGTATCGCCGACCTCACGCGCGGACCAACACGTTGGGGGACCAACATATTCTCGTTTTTAGGTATCGTTCTTAGTGCTGCATTCACATTTTCTAAGTCTTGTGTGTCCAAAGAGCATCGCTGAAACCAATGAGCTGATATACACTTCGAGCATTGGAAACTGCCAAACAAAGGCTCCTTGGCCAGCCGACTCCAGAAGGGTCCCAACTACAGGCCAATAACTTGCCTCTCCACAACATGGAAGCTCCGGTCCGGCATAAAACCCATATACATAGATATAAATCCGTATATAATATATATATATCCAAATACATGTATAGGTCTATAGATGTAGATAGCTCGGTGGTTAAGTCAACTGACCTGTGTGCGAGAGACCACGGGTTCAAACCCGGGTGAGGGCCCCCCCAAGGGGGCAATACCACCTCACACGTATCGCCGACCTCACGCGCGGACCAACACGTTGGGGGACCAACATATTCTCGTTTTTAGGTATCGTTCTTAGTGCTGCATTCACATTTTCTAAGTCTTGTGTGTCCAAAGAGCATCGCTGAAACCAATGAGCTGATATACACTTCAAGCATTGGAAACTGCCAAACAAAGGCTCCTTGGCCAGCCGACTCCAGAAGGGTCCCAACTACAGGCCAATAACCTGCCTCTCCATAACATGGAAGCTCCCCTCCGGCATAAAATCCATTTACATATATATCCGAGGTCTCCCGGTCCCCTGGAGGACCACTTTTTTTTTTCCGGGCAGGGCGGGCGGGCGGGCACGGTCCCGGTCCCGGTCCCGGTCCCAGGGGCGGCAGGAGCCGGTTACATAAACTGGAGCTCCAGAGGGGGACTTCGAGATTGCGTGCCCGCCTGAGACTTCCAGGGCTTGCCAGGAGCGGGCAGACGCGCTGGCAGGCGGCTGGCACGGTCTCAGGGGCGGCAGGAGCCGGTTGCATAAACTGGAGCTCCAGAGCTGCTGCCTAATGGAGATAACACCAACTCCCCTTCCTCAGGTATGGCCTGAGACTCTGGAAGAGGCTACAAGAAGCGCAGCAACAAACAAATACCTGCAACGAGTAAGGCAAGTCCTAAGGTGTCAGCTCAATGGTAGAAACAAGGTCCGGGCAATTAACAGCTGGCCAAAGGAAGAGATACAGACCACAGATAGTACGATACCTACAAATCAGCATCACTGAAATGCTCCCATATGCCTGGAAACTGCCAAACAAAGGCTCCTTGGCCAGCCTACCCCAGAAGGGTCCCAACTACAGGCCAATAACCTGCCTCTCCACAACATGGAAGCTCCGGTCCGGCATAAAACCCATATACATAGATATAAATCCGTATATAATATATATATATCCAAATACATGTATGGGTCTATAGATGTGGATAGCTCGGTGGTTAAGTCAACTGACCTGTGTGCGAGAGACCACGGGTTCAAACCCGGGTGAGGGCCCCCCCAAGGGGGCAATACCACCTCACACGTATCGCCGACCTCACGCGCGGACCAACACGTTGGGGGACCAACATATTCTCGTTTTTAGGTATCGTTCTTAGTGCTGCATTCACATTTTCTAAGTCTTGTGTGTCCAAAGAGCATCGCTGAAACCAATGAGCTGATATACACTTCGAGCATTGGAAACTGCCAAACAAAGGCTCCTTGGCCAGCCGACTCCAGAAGGGTCCCAACTACAGGCCAATAACCTGCCTCTCCACAACATGGAAGCTCCGGTCCGGCATAAAACCCATATAGATAGATATAAATCCGTATATAATATATATATATCCAAATACATGTATGGGTCTATAGATGTGGATAGCTCGGTGGTTAAGTCAACTGACCTGTGTGCGAGAGACCACGGGTTCAAACCCGGGTGAGGGCCCCCCCAAGGGGGCAATACCACCTCACACGTATCGCCGACCTCACGCGCGGACCAACACGTTGGGGGACCAACATATTCTCGTTTTTAGGTATCGTTCTTAGTGCTGCATTCACATTTTCTAAGTCTTGTGTGTCCAAAGAGCATCGCTGAAACCAATGAGCTGATATACACTTCGAGCATTGGAAACTGCCAAACAAAGGCTCCTTGGCCAGCCGACTCCAGAAGGGTCCCAACTACAGGCCAATAACTTGCCTCTCCACAACATGGAAGCTCCGGTCCGGCATAAAACCCATATACATAGATATAAATCCGTATATAATATATATATATCCAAATACATGTATAGGTCTATAGATGTAGATAGCTCGGTGGTTAAGTCAACTGACCTGTGTGCGAGAGACCACGGGTTCAAACCCGGGTGAGGGCCCCCCCAAGGGGGCAATACCACCTCACACGTATCGCCGACCTCACGCGCGGACCAACACGTTGGGGGACCAACATATTCTCGTTTTTAGGTATCGTTCTTAGTGCTGCATTCACATTTTCTAAGTCTTGTGTGTCCAAAGAGCATCGCTGAAACCAATGAGCTGATATACACTTCAAGCATTGGAAACTGCCAAACAAAGGCTCCTTGGCCAGCCGACTCCAGAAGGGTCCCAACTACAGGCCAATAACCTGCCTCTCCATAACATGGAAGCTCCCCTCCGGCATAAAATCCATTTACATATATATCCGAGGTCTCCCGGTCCCCTGGAGGACCACTTTTTTTTTTCCGGGCAGGGCGGGCGGGCGGGCACGGTCCCGGTCCCGGTCCCGGTCCCAGGGGCGGCAGGAGCCGGTTACATAAACTGGAGCTCCAGAGGGGGACTTCGAGATTGCGTGCCCGCCTGAGACTTCCAGGGCTTGCCAGGAGCGGGCAGACGCGCTGGCAGGCGGCTGGCACGGTCTCAGGGGCGGCAGGAGCCGGTTGCATAAACTGGAGCTCCAGAGCTGCTGCCTAATGGAGATAACACCAACTCCCCTTCCTCAGGTATGGCCTGAGACTCTGGAAGAGGCTACAAGAAGCGCAGCAACAAACAAATACCTGCAACGAGTAAGGCAAGTCCTAAGGTGTCAGCTCAATGGTAGAAACAAGGTCCGGGCAATTAACAGCTGGCCAAAGGAAGAGATACAGACCACAGATAGTACGATACCTACAAATCAGCATCACTGAAATGCTCCCATATGCCTGGAAACTGCCAAACAAAGGCTCCTTGGCCAGCCTACCCCAGAAGGGTCCCAACTACAGGCCAATAACCTGCCTCTCCACAACATGGAAGCTCCGGTCCGGCATAAAACCCATATAGATAGATATAAATCCGTATATAATATATATATATCCAAATACATGTATGGGTCTATAGATGTGGATAGCTCGGTGGTTAAGTCAACTGACCTGTGTGCGAGAGACCACGGGTTCAAACCCGGGTGAGGGCCCCCCCAAGGGGGCAATACCACCTCACACGTATCGCCGACCTCACGCGCGGACCAACACGTTGGGGGACCAACATATTCTCGTTTTTAGGTATCGTTCTTAGTGCTGCATTCACATTTTCTAAGTCTTGTGTGTCCAAAGAGCATCGCTGAAACCAATGAGCTGATATACACTTCGAGCATTGGAAACTGCCAAACAAAGGCTCCTTGGCCAGCCGACTCCAGAAGGGTCCCAACTACAGGCCAATAACTTGCCTCTCCACAACATGGAAGCTCCGGTCCGGCATAAAACCCATATACATAGATATAAATCCGTATATAATATATATATATCCAAATACATGTATAGGTCTATAGATGTAGATAGCTCGGTGGTTAAGTCAACTGACCTGTGTGCGAGAGACCACGGGTTCAAACCCGGGTGAGGGCCCCCCCAAGGGGGCAATACCACCTCACACGTATCGCCGACCTCACGCGCGGACCAACACGTTGGGGGACCAACATATTCTCGTTTTTAGGTATCGTTCTTAGTGCTGCATTCACATTTTCTAAGTCTTGTGTGTCCAAAGAGCATCGCTGAAACCAATGAGCTGATATACACTTCAAGCATTGGAAACTGCCAAACAAAGGCTCCTTGGCCAGCCGACTCCAGAAGGGTCCCAACTACAGGCCAATAACCTGCCTCTCCATAACATGGAAGCTCCCCTCCGGCATAAAATCCATTTACATATATATCCGAGGTCTCCCGGTCCCCTGGAGGACCACTTTTTTTTTTCCGGGCAGGGCGGGCGGGCGGGCACGGTCCCGGTCCCGGTCCCGGTCCCAGGGGCGGCAGGAGCCGGTTACATAAACTGGAGCTCCAGAGGGGGACTTCGAGATTGCGTGCCCGCCTGAGACTTCCAGGGCTTGCCAGGAGCGGGCAGACGCGCTGGCAGGCGGCTGGCACGGTCTCAGGGGCGGCAGGAGCCGGTTGCATAAACTGGAGCTCCAGAGCTGCTGCCTAATGGAGATAACACCAACTCCCCTTCCTCAGGTATGGCCTGAGACTCTGGAAGAGGCTACAAGAAGCGCAGCAACAAACAAATACCTGCAACGAGTAAGGCAAGTCCTAAGGTGTCAGCTCAATGGTAGAAACAAGGTCCGGGCAATTAACAGCTGGCCAAAGGAAGAGATACAGACCACAGATAGTACGATACCTACAAATCAGCATCACTGAAATGCTCCCATATGCCTGGAAACTGCCAAACAAAGGCTCCTTGGCCAGCCTACCCCAGAAGGGTCCCAACTACAGGCCAATAACCTGCCTCTCCACAACATGGAAGCTCCGGTCCGGCATAAAACCCATATACATAGATATAAATCCGTATATAATATATATATATCCAAATACATGTATGGGTCTATAGATGTGGATAGCTCGGTGGTTAAGTCAACTGACCTGTGTGCGAGAGACCACGGGTTCAAACCCGGGTGAGGGCCCCCCCAAGGGGGCAATACCACCTCACACGTATCGCCGACCTCACGCGCGGACCAACACGTTGGGGGACCAACATATTCTCGTTTTTAGGTATCGTTCTTAGTGCTGCATTCACATTTTCTAAGTCTTGTGTGTCCAAAGAGCATCGCTGAAACCAATGAGCTGATATACACTTCGAGCATTGGAAACTGCCAAACAAAGGCTCCTTGGCCAGCCGACTCCAGAAGGGTCCCAACTACAGGCCAATAACTTGCCTCTCCACAACATGGAAGCTCCGGTCCGGCATAAAACCCATATACACAGATATAAATCCGTATATAATATATATATATCCAAATACATGTATAGGTCTATAGATGTAGATAGCTCGGTGGTTAAGTCAACTGACCTGTGTGCGAGAGACCACGGGTTCAAACCCGGGTGAGGGCCCCCCCAAGGGGGCAATACCACCTCACGCGCGGACCAACACGTTGGGGGACCAACATATTCTCGTTTTTAGGTATCGTTCTTAGTGCTGCATTCACATTTTCTAAGTCTTGTGTGTCCAAAGAGCATCGCTGAAACCAATGAGCTGATATACACTTCGAGCATTGGAAACTGCCAAACAAAGGCTCCTTGGCCAGCCGACTCCAGAAGGGTCCCAACTACAGGCCAATAACCTGCCTCTCCATAACATGGAAGCTCCCCTCCGGCATAAAATCCATTTACATATATATATGTAAATTTATATATATATAAATCCGTATATAATATATATATCCAAATACATATATATATCTATATGTGTGGATAGCTCAGTGGTTAAGTCAACTGACCTGTATGCGAGAGACCCCGGGTTCAAATCCGGGTGAGGGCACCCCCAGGGGCAATACCACTCCACACATATCGCCGACCTCACACGCAACGCGTCAGGTGTTGGGGGAACCAGAGACGGGACACAAGAACTTGGCTCTGTTGGAATGCTGCTACTACTACTCCACTAAACCCACAGTTACCACGGACAGCGAAACAACTAGTAGCTCAGTGTTCCAACATCCACAAACGGCAACGGCAACAGGATGCTATCACAACTAGGGATTGACGAAATACAACACAAATGCTACGGCAAGGGGGAGCCAGGACGCCGGGTCAGAGGGGAGTTAACACCAACTCCCCTTCCAGAACTTGGGTACGTAGCTCCAAGTCAGCTGACCGAGGCAGCAGCAGGTGTTGGGGGAACCAGAGACGGTTGGAATGCTACTAACACGGACAGCGAAACAACTAGTAGCTCAGTGTTCCAACATCCACAAACGGCAACGGCAACAGGATGCTATCACAACTAGGGATTGCCGAAATACAACACAAATGCTACGGCAAGGGGGAGCCAGGACGCCGGGTCAGAGGGGAGTTAACACCAACTCCCCTTCCAGAAATTGGGTACGTAGCTCCAAGTAAGCTGACCGAGGCAGCTAGACTGAACACAAGACCTAGAAAATGTGAATGCAGCACTAAGAACGATACCTACCCACGAATAAAGGGGAAGCAGAGGGCGAGGGAGTGGTGGAGATGCTGTCCGAGGTCTCCCGGTCCCCTGGAGGACCACTTTTTTTTTTCCGGGCACGGTCCCGGTCCCGGTCCCAGGGGTGGCAGGAGCCGGTTGCATAAACTGGAGCTCCAGAGGGGGACTTCGAGATTGCGTGCCCGCCTGAGACTTCCAGGGCTTGCCAGGAGCGGGCAGACGCGCTGGCAGGCGGCTGGCACGGTCTCAGGGGCGGCAGGAGCCGGTTGCATAAACTGGAGCTCCAGAGCTGCTGCCTAATGGAGATAACACCAACTCCCCTTCCTCAGGTATGGCCTGAGACTCTGGAAGAGGCTACAAGAAGCGCAGCAACAAACAAATACCTGCAACGAGTAAGGCAAGTCCTAAGGTGTCAGCTCAATGGTAGAAACAAGGTCCGGGCAATTAACAGCTGGCCAAAGGAAGAGATACAGACCACAGATAGTACGATACCTACAAATCAGCATCACTGAAATGCTCCCATATGCCTGGAAACTGCCAAACAAAGGCTCCTTGGCCAGCCTACCCCAGAAGGGTCCCAACTACAGGCCAATAACCTGCCTCTCCACAACATGGAAGCTCCGGTCCGGCATAAAACCCATATACATAGATATAAATCCGTATATAATATATATATATATCCAAATACATGTATGGGTCTATAGATGTGGATAGCTCGGTGGTTAAGTCAACTGACCTGTGTGCGAGAGACCACGGGTTCAAACCCGGGTGAGGGCCCCCCCAAGGGGGCAATACCACCTCACACGTATCGCCGACCTCACGCGCGGACCAACACGTTGGGGGACCAACATATTCTCGTTTTTAGGTATCGTTCTTAGTGCTGCATTCACATTTTCTAAGTCTTGTGTGTCCAAAGAGCATCGCTGAAACCAATGAGCTGATATACACTTCGAGCATTGGAAACTGCCAAACAAAGGCTCCTTGGCCAGCCGACTCCAGAAGGGTCCCAACTACAGGCCAATAACTTGCCTCTCCACAACATGGAAGCTCCGGTCCGGCATAAAACCCATATACACAGATATAAATCCGTATATAATATATATATATCCAAATACATGTATAGGTCTATAGATGTAGATAGCTCGGTGGTTAAGTCAACTGACCTGTGTGCGAGAGACCACGGGTTCAAACCCGGGTGAGGGCCCCCCCAAGGGGGCAATACCACCTCACGCGCGGACCAACACGTTGGGGGACCAACATATTCTCGTTTTTAGGTATCGTTCTTAGTGCTGCATTCACATTTTCTAAGTCTTGTGTGTCCAAAGAGCATCGCTGAAACCAATGAGCTGATATACACTTCGAGCATTGGAAACTGCCAAACAAAGGCTCCTTGGCCAGCCGACTCCAGAAGGGTCCCAACTACAGGCCAATAACCTGCCTCTCCACAACATGGAAGCTCCCCTCCGGCATAAAATCCATTTACATATATATATGTAAATTTATATATATATAAATCCGTATATAATATATATATCCAAATACATATATATATCTATATGTGTGGATAGCTCAGTGGTTAAGTCAACTGACCTGTATGCGAGAGACCCCGGGTTCAAATCCGGGTGAGGGCACCCCCAGGGGCAATACCACTCCACACATATCGCCGACCTCACACGCAACGCGTCAGGTGTTGGGGGAACCAGAGACGGGACACAAGAACTTGGCTCTGTTGGAATGCTGCTACTACTACTCCACTAAACCCACAGTTACCACGGACAGCGAAACAACTAGTAGCTCAGTGTTCCAACATCCACAAACGGCAACGGCAACAGGATGCTATCACAACTAGGGATTGACGAAATACAACACAAATGCTACGGCAAGGGGGAGCCAGGACGCCGGGTCAGAGGGGAGTTAACACCAACTCCCCTTCCAGAACTTGGGTACGTAGCTCCAAGTCAGCTGACCGAGGCAGCAGCAGGTGTTGGGGGAACCAGAGACGGTTGGAATGCTACTAACACGGACAGCGAAACAACTAGTAGCTCAGTGTTCCAACATCCACAAACGGCAACGGCAACAGGATGCTATCACAACTAGGGATTGCCGAAATACAACACAAATGCTACGGCAAGGGGGAGCCAGGACGCCGGGTCAGAGGGGAGTTAACACCAACTCCCCTTCCAGAAATTGGGTACGTAGCTCCAAGTAAGCTGACCGAGGCAGCTAGACTGAACACAAGACCTAGAAAATGTGAATGCAGCACTAAGAACGATACCTACCCACGAATAAAGGGGAAGCAGAGGGCGAGGGAGTGGTGGAGATGCTGTCCGAGGTCTCCCGGTCCCCTGGAGGACCACTTTTTTTTTTTCCGGGCACGGTCCCGGTCCCGGTCCCAGGGGCGGCAGGAGCCGGTTGCATAAACTGGAGCTCCAGAGCTGCTGCCTAATGGAGATAACACCAACTCCCCTTCCTCAGGTATGGCCTGAGACTCTGGAAGAGGCTACAAGAAGCGCAGCAACAAACAAATACCTGCAACGAGTAAGGCAAGTCCTAAGGTGTCAGCTCAATGGTAGAAACAAGGTCCGGGCAATTAACAGCTGGCCAAAGGAAGAGATACAGACCACAGATAGTACGATACCTACAAATCAGCATCACTGAAATGCTCCCATATGCCTGGAAACTGCCAAACAAAGGCTCCTTGGCCAGCCTACCCCAGAAGGGTCCCAACTACAGGCCAATAACCTGCCTCTCCACAACATGGAAGCTCCGGTCCGGCATAAAACCCATATAGATAGATATAAATCCGTATATAATATATATATATCCAAATACATGTATGGGTCTATAGATGTGGATAGCTCGGTGGTTAAGTCAACTGACCTGTGTGCGAGAGACCACGGGTTCAAACCCGGGTGAGGGCCCCCCCAAGGGGGCAATACCACCTCACACGTATCGCCGACCTCACGCGCGGACCAACACGTTGGGGGACCAACATATTCTCGTTTTTAGGTATCGTTCTTAGTGCTGCATTCACATTTTCTAAGTCTTGTGTGTCCAAAGAGCATCGCTGAAACCAATGAGCTGATATACACTTCGAGCATTGGAAACTGCCAAACAAAGGCTCCTTGGCCAGCCGACTCCAGAAGGGTCCCAACTACAGGCCAATAACTTGCCTCTCCACAACATGGAAGCTCCGGTCCGGCATAAAACCCATATACATAGATATAAATCCGTATATAATATATATATATCCAAATACATGTATAGGTCTATAGATGTAGATAGCTCGGTGGTTAAGTCAACTGACCTGTGTGCGAGAGACCACGGGTTCAAACCCGGGTGAGGGCCCCCCCAAGGGGGCAATACCACCTCACACGTATCGCCGACCTCACGCGCGGACCAACACGTTGGGGGACCAACATATTCTCGTTTTTAGGTATCGTTCTTAGTGCTGCATTCACATTTTCTAAGTCTTGTGTGTCCAAAGAGCATCGCTGAAACCAATGAGCTGATATACACTTCGAGCATTGGAAACTGCCAAACAAAGGCTCCTTGGCCAGCCGACTCCAGAAGGGTCCCAACTACAGGCCAATAACCTGCCTCTCCATAACATGGAAGCTCCCCTCCGGCATAAAATCCATTTACATATATATATGTAAATTTATATATATATAAATCCGTATATAATATATATATCCAAATACATATATATATCTATATGTGTGGATAGCTCAGTGGTTAAGTCAACTGACCTGTATGCGAGAGACCCCGGGTTCAAATCCGGGTGAGGGCACCCCCAGGGGCAATACCACTCCACACATATCGCCGACCTCACACGCAACGCGTCAGGTGTTGGGGGAACCAGAGACGGGACACAAGAACTTGGCTCTGTTGGAATGCTGCTACTACTACTCCACTAAACCCACAGTTACCACGGACAGCGAAACAACTAGTAGCTCAGTGTTCCAACATCCACAAACGGCAACGGCAACAGGATGCTATCACAACTAGGGATTGACGAAATACAACACAAATGCTACGGCAAGGGGGAGCCAGGACGCCGGGTCAGAGGGGAGTTAACACCAACTCCCCTTCCAGAATTTGGGTACGTAGCTCCAAGTCAGCTGACCGAGGCAGCAGCAGGTGTTGGGGGAACCAGAGACGGTTGGAATGCTACTAACACGGACAGCGAAACAACTAGTAGCTCAGTGTTCCAACATCCACAAACGGCAACGGCAACAGGATGCTATCACAACTAGGGATTGCCGAAATACAACACAAATGCTACGGCAAGGGGGAGCCAGGACGCCGGGTCAGAGGGGAGTTAACACCAACTCCCCTTCCAGAAATTGGGTACGTAGCTCCAAGTAAGCTGACCGAGGCAGCTAGACTGAACACAAGACCTAGAAAATGTGAATGCAGCACTAAGAACGATACCTACCCACGAATAAAGGGGAAGCAGAGGGCGAGGGAGTGGTGGAGATGCTGTCCGAGGTCTCCCGGTCCCCTGGAGGACCACTTTTTTTTTTTCCGGGCACGGTCCCGGTCCCGGTCCCAGGGGCGGCAGGAGCCGGTTGCATAAACTGGAGCTCCAGAGCTGCTGCCTAATGGAGATAACACCAACTCCCCTTCCTCAGGTATGGCCTGAGACTCTGGAAGAGGCTACAAGAAGCGCAGCAACAAACAAATACCTGCAACGAGTAAGGCAAGTCCTAAGGTGTCAGCTCAATGGTAGAAACAAGGTCCGGGCAATTAACAGCTGGCCAAAGGAAGAGATACAGACCACAGATAGTACGATACCTACAAATCAGCATCACTGAAATGCTCCCATATGCCTGGAAACTGCCAAACAAAGGCTCCTTGGCCAGCCTACCCCAGAAGGGTCCCAACTACAGGCCAATAACCTGCCTCTCCACAACATGGAAGCTCCGGTCCGGCATAAAACCCATATACATAGATATAAATCCGTATATAATATATATATATATCCAAATACATGTATGGGTCTATAGATGTGGATAGCTCGGTGGTTAAGTCAACTGACCTGTGTGCGAGAGACCACGGGTTCAAACCCGGGTGAGGGCCCCCCCAAGGGGGCAATACCACCTCACACGTATCGCCGACCTCACGCGCGGACCAACACGTTGGGGGACCAACATATTCTCGTTTTTAGGTATCGTTCTTAGTGCTGCATTCACATTTTCTAAGTCTTGTGTGTCCAAAGAGCATCGCTGAAACCAATGAGCTGATATACACTTCGAGCATTGGAAACTGCCAAACAAAGGCTCCTTGGCCAGCCGACTCCAGAAGGGTCCCAACTACAGGCCAATAACTTGCCTCTCCACAACATGGAAGCTCCGGTCCGGCATAAAACCCATATACACAGATATAAATCCGTATATAATATATATATATCCAAATACATGTATAGGTCTATAGATGTAGATAGCTCGGTGGTTAAGTCAACTGACCTGTGTGCGAGAGACCACGGGTTCAAACCCGGGTGAGGGCCCCCCCAAGGGGGCAATACCACCTCACGCGCGGACCAACACGTTGGGGGACCAACATATTCTCGTTTTTAGGTATCGTTCTTAGTGCTGCATTCACATTTTCTAAGTCTTGTGTGTCCAAAGAGCATCGCTGAAACCAATGAGCTGATATACACTTCGAGCATTGGAAACTGCCAAACAAAGGCTCCTTGGCCAGCCGACTCCAGAAGGGTCCCAACTACAGGCCAATAACCTGCCTCTCCACAACATGGAAGCTCCCCTCCGGCATAAAATCCATTTACATATATATATGTAAATTTATATATATATAAATCCGTATATAATATATATATCCAAATACATATATATATCTATATGTGTGGATAGCTCAGTGGTTAAGTCAACTGACCTGTATGCGAGAGACCCCGGGTTCAAATCCGGGTGAGGGCACCCCCAGGGGCAATACCACTCCACACATATCGCCGACCTCACACGCAACGCGTCAGGTGTTGGGGGAACCAGAGACGGGACACAAGAACTTGGCTCTGTTGGAATGCTGCTACTACTACTCCACTAAACCCACAGTTACCACGGACAGCGAAACAACTAGTAGCTCAGTGTTCCAACATCCACAAACGGCAACGGCAACAGGATGCTATCACAACTAGGGATTGACGAAATACAACACAAATGCTACGGCAAGGGGGAGCCAGGACGCCGGGTCAGAGGGGAGTTAACACCAACTCCCCTTCCAGAATTTGGGTACGTAGCTCCAAGTCAGCTGACCGAGGCAGCAGCAGGTGTTGGGGGAACCAGAGACGGTTGGAATGCTACTAACACGGACAGCGAAACAACTAGTAGCTCAGTGTTCCAACATCCACAAACGGCAACGGCAACAGGATGCTATCACAACTAGGGATTGCCGAAATACAACACAAATGCTACGGCAAGGGGGAGCCAGGACGCCGGGTCAGAGGGGAGTTAACACCAACTCCCCTTCCAGAAATTGGGTACGTAGCTCCAAGTAAGCTGACCGAGGCAGCTAGACTGAACACAAGACCTAGAAAATGTGAATGCAGCACTAAGAACGATACCTACCCACGAATAAAGGGGAAGCAGAGGGCGAGGGAGTGGTGGAGATGCTGTCCGAGGTCTCCCGGTCCCCTGGAGGACCACTTTTTTTTTTTCCGGGCACGGTCCCGGTCCCGGTCCCAGGGGCGGCAGGAGCCGGTTGCATAAACTGGAGCTCCAGAGCTGCTGCCTAATGGAGATAACACCAACTCCCCTTCCTCAGGTATGGCCTGAGACTCTGGAAGAGGCTACAAGAAGCGCAGCAACAAACAAATACCTGCAACGAGTAAGGCAAGTCCTAAGGTGTCAGCTCAATGGTAGAAACAAGGTCCGGGCAATTAACAGCTGGCCAAAGGAAGAGATACAGACCACAGATAGTACGATACCTACAAATCAGCATCACTGAAATGCTCCCATATGCCTGGAAACTGCCAAACAAAGGCTCCTTGGCCAGCCTACCCCAGAAGGGTCCCAACTACAGGCCAATAACCTGCCTCTCCACAACATGGAAGCTCCGGTCCGGCATAAAACCCATATACATAGATATAAATCCGTATATAATATATATATATCCAAATACATGTATGGGTCTATAGATGTGGATAGCTCAGTGGTTAAGTCAACTGACCTGTGTGCGAGAGACCACGGGTTCAAACCCGGGTGAGGGCCCCCCCCAAGGGGGCAATACCACCTCACACGTATCGCCGACCTCACGCGCGGACCAACACGTTGGGGGACCAACATATTCTCGTTTTTAGGTATCGTTCTTAGTGCTGCATTCACATTTTCTAAGTCTTGTGTGTCCAAAGAGCATCGCTGAAACCAATGAGCTGATATACACTTCGAGCATTGGAAACTGCCAAACAAAGGCTCCTTGGCCAGCCGACTCCAGAAGGGTCCCAACTACAGGCCAATAACTTGCCTCTCCACAACATGGAAGCTCCGGTCCGGCATAAAACCCATATACATAGATATAAATCCGTATATAATATATATATATCCAAATACATGTATAGGTCTATAGATGTAGATAGCTCGGTGGTTAAGTCAACTGACCTGTGTGCGAGAGACCACGGGTTCAAACCCGGGTGAGGGCCCCCCCAAGGGGGCAATACCACCTCACACGTATCGCCGACCTCACGCGCGGACCAACACGTTGGGGGACCAACATATTCTCGTTTTTAGGTATCGTTCTTAGTGCTGCATTCACATTTTCTAAGTCTTGTGTGTCCAAAGAGCATCGCTGAAACCAATGAGCTGATATACACTTCGAGCATTGGAAACTGCCAAACAAAGGCTCCTTGGCCAGCCGACTCCAGAAGGGTCCCAACTACAGGCCAATAACCTGCCTCTCCATAACATGGAAGCTCCCCTCCGGCATAAAATCCATTTACATATATATATGTAAATTTATATATATATAAATCCGTATATAATATATATATCCAAATACATATATATATCTATATGTGTGGATAGCTCAGTGGTTAAGTCAACTGACCTGTATGCGAGAGACCCCGGGTTCAAATCTGGGTGAGGGCACCCCCAGGGGCAATACCACTCCACACATATCGCCGACCTCACACGCAACGCGTCAGGTGTTGGGGGAACCAGAGACGGGACACGAGAACTTGGCTCTGTTGGAATGCTGCTACTACTACTCCACTAAACCCACAGTTACCACGGACAGCGAAACAACTAGTAGCTCAGTGTTCCAACATCCACAAACGGCAACGGCAACAGGATGCTATCACAACTAGGGATTGACGAAATACAACACAAATGCTACGGCAAGGGGGAGCCAGGACGCCGGGTCAGAGGGGAGTTAACACCAACTCCCCTTCCAGAACTTGGGTACGTAGCTCCAAGTCAGCTGACCGAGGCAGCAGCAGGTGTTGGGGGAACCAGAGACGGTTGGAATGCTACTAACACGGACAGCGAAACAACTAGTAGCTCAGTGTTCCAACATCCACAAACGGCAACGGCAACAGGATGCTATCACAACTAGGGATTGCCGAAATACAACACAAATGCTACGGCAAGGGGGAGCCAGGACGCCGGGTCAGAGGGGAGTTAACACCAACTCCCCTTCCAGAAATTGGGTACGTAGCTCCAAGTAAGCTGACCGAGGCAGCTAGACTGAACACAAGACCTAGAAAATGTGAATGCAGCACTAAGAACGATACCTACCCACGAAAAAGGGGAAGCAGAGGGCGAGGGAGTGGTGGAGATGCTGTCCGAGGTCTCCCGGTCCCCTGGAGGACCACTTTTTTTTTTCCGGGCACGGTCCCGGTCCCGGTCCCAGGGGCGGCAGGAGCCGGTTGCATAAACTGGAGCTCCAGAGGGGGACTTCGAGATTGCGTGCCCGCCTGAGACTTCCAGGGCTTGCCAGGAGCGGGCAGACGCGCTGGCAGGCGGCTGGCACGGTCTCAGGGGCGGCAGGAGCCGGTTGCATAAACTGGAGCTCCAGAGCTGCTGCCTAATGGAGATAACACCAACTCCCCTTCCTCAGGTATGGCCTGAGACTCTGGAAGAGGCTACAAGAAGCGCAGCAACAAACAAATACCTGCAACGAGTAAGGCAAGTCCTAAGGTGTCAGCTCAATGGTAGAAACAAGGTCCGGGCAATTAACAGCTGGCCAAAGGAAGAGATACAGACCACAGATAGTACGATACCTACAAATCAGCATCACTGAAATGCTCCCATATGCCTGGAAACTGCCAAACAAAGGCTCCTTGGCCAGCCTACCCCAGAAGGGTCCCAACTACAGGCCAATAACCTGCCTCTCCACAACATGGAAGCTCCGGTCCGGCATAAAACCCATATACATAGATATAAATCCGTATATAATATATATATATCCAAATACATGTATGGGTCTATAGATGTGGATAGCTCGGTGGTTAAGTCAACTGACCTGTGTGCGAGAGACCACGGGTTCAAACCCGGGTGAGGGCCCCCCCAAGGGGGCAATACCACCTCACACGTATCGCCGACCTCACGCGCGGACCAACACGTTGGGGGACCAACATATTCTCGTTTTTAGGTATCGTTCTTAGTGCTGCATTCACATTTTCTAAGTCTTGTGTGTCCAAAGAGCATCGCTGAAACCAATGAGCTGATATACACTTCGAGCATTGGAAACTGCCAAACAAAGGCTCCTTGGCCAGCCGACTCCAGAAGGGTCCCAACTACAGGCCAATAACCTGCCTCTCCACAACATGGAAGCTCCCCTCCGGCATAAAATCCATTTACATATATATATGTAAATTTATATATATATAAATCCGTATATAATATATATATCCAAATACATATATATATCTATTTGTGTGGATAGCTCAGTGGTTAAGTCGACTGACCTGTATGCGAGAGACCCCGGGTTCAAATCCGGGTGAGGGCACCCCCAGGGGCAATACCACTCCACACATATCGCCGACCTCACACGCAACGCGTCAGGTGTTGGGGGAACCAGAGACGGGACACAAGAACTTGGCTCTGTTGGAATGCTGCTACTACTACTCCACTAAACCCACAGTTACCACGGACAGCGAAACAACTAGTAGCTCAGTGTTCCAACATCCACAAACGGCAACGGCAACAGGATGCTATCACAACTAGGGATTGACGAAATACAACACAAATGCTACGGCAAGGGGGAGCCAGGACGCCGGGTCAGAGGGGAGTTAACACCAACTCCCCTTCCAGAACTTGGGTACGTAGCTCCAAGTCAGCTGACCGAGGCAGCAGCAGGTGTTGGGGGAACCAGAGACGGTTGGAATGCTACTAACACGGACAGCGAAACAACTAGTAGCTCAGTGTTCCAACATCCACAAACGGCAACGGCAACAGGATGCTATCACAACTAGGGATTGCCGAAATACAACACAAATGCTACGGCAAGGGGGAGCCAGGACGCCGGGTCAGAGGGGAGTTAACACCAACTCCCCTTCCAGAAATTGGGTACGTAGCTCCAAGTAAGCTGACCGAGGCAGCTAGACTGAACACAAGACCTAGAAAATGTGAATGCAGCACTAAGAACGATACCTACCCACGAATAAAGGGGAAGCAGAGGGCGAGGGAGTGGTGGAGATGCTGTCCGAGGTCTCCCGGTCCCCTGGAGGACCACTTTTTTTTTTTCCGGGCACGGTCCCGGTCCCGGTCCCAGGGGCGGCAGGAGCCGGTTGCATAAACTGGAGCTCCAGAGCTGCTGCCTAATGGAGATAACACCAACTCCCCTTCCTCAGGTATGGCCTGAGACTCTGGAAGAGGCTACAAGAAGCGCAGCAACAAACAAATACCTGCAACGAGTAAGGCAAGTCCTAAGGTGTCAGCTCAATGGTAGAAACAAGGTCCGGGCAATTAACAGCTGGCCAAAGGAAGAGATACAGACCACAGATAGTACGATACCTACAAATCAGCATCACTGAAATGCTCCCATATGCCTGGAAACTGCCAAACAAAGGCTCCTTGGCCAGCCTACCCCAGAAGGGTCCCAACTACAGGCCAATAACCTGCCTCTCCACAACATGGAAGCTCCGGTCCGGCATAAAACCCATATACATAGATATAAATCCGTATATAATATATATATATCCAAATACATGTATGGGTCTATAGATGTGGATAGCTCAGTGGTTAAGTCAACTGACCTGTGTGCGAGAGACCACGGGTTCAAACCCGGGTGAGGGCCCCCCCAAGGGGGCAATACCACCTCACACGTATCGCCGACCTCACGCGCGGACCAACACGTTGGGGGACCAACATATTCTCGTTTTTAGGTATCGTTCTTAGTGCTGCATTCACATTTTCTAAGTCTTGTGTGTCCAAAGAGCATCGCTGAAACCAATGAGCTGATATACACTTCGAGCATTGG
Organism: Macropodus opercularis; assembly: GCA_030770545.1. Lineage (NCBI taxonomy): Eukaryota > Metazoa > Chordata > Actinopteri > Anabantiformes > Osphronemidae > Macropodus > Macropodus opercularis. The sequence goes on from CM061092.1 coordinate 10,259,107, forward strand.
AAACTGCCAAACAAAGGCTCCTTGGCCAGCCGACTCCAGAAGGGTCCCAACTACAGGCCAATAACCTGCCTCTCCATAACATGGAAGCTCCCCTCCGGCATAAAATCCATTTACATATATATATGTAAATTTATATATATATAAATCCGTATATAATATATATATCCAAATACATATATATATCTATATGTGTGGATAGCTCAGTGGTTAAGTCAACTGACCTGTATGCGAGAGACCCCGGGTTCAAATCTGGGTGAGGGCACCCCCAGGGGCAATACCACTCCACACATATCGCCGACCTCACACGCAACGCGTCAGGTGTTGGGGGAACCAGAGACGGGACACGAGAACTTGGCTCTGTTGGAATGCTGCTACTACTACTCCACTAAACCCACAGTTACCACGGACAGCGAAACAACTAGTAGCTCAGTGTTCCAACATCCACAAACGGCAACGGCAACAGGATGCTATCACAACTAGGGATTGACGAAATACAACACAAATGCTACGGCAAGGGGGAGCCAGGACGCCGGGTCAGAGGGGAGTTAACACCAACTCCCCTTCCAGAACTTGGGTACGTAGCTCCAAGTCAGCTGACCGAGGCAGCAGCAGGTGTTGGGGGAACCAGAGACGGTTGGAATGCTACTAACACGGACAGCGAAACAACTAGTAGCTCAGTGTTCCAACATCCACAAACGGCAACGGCAACAGGATGCTATCACAACTAGGGATTGCCGAAATACAACACAAATGCTACGGCAAGGGGGAGCCAGGACGCCGGGTCAGAGGGGAGTTAACACCAACTCCCCTTCCAGAAATTGGGTACGTAGCTCCAAGTAAGCTGACCGAGGCAGCTAGACTGAACACAAGACCTAGAAAATGTGAATGCAGCACTAAGAACGATACCTACCCACGAATAAAGGGGAAGCAGAGGGCGAGGGAGTGGTGGAGATGCTGTCCGAGGTCTCCCGGTCCCCTGGAGGACCACTTTTTTTTTTTCCGGGCACGGTCCCGGTCCCGGTCCCAGGGGTGGCAGGAGCCGGTTGCATAAACTGGAGCTCCAGAGGGGGACTTCGAGATTGCGTGCCCGCCTGAGACTTCCAGGGCTTGCCAGGAGCGGGCAGACGCGCTGGCAGGCGGCTGGCACGGTCTCAGGGGCGGCAGGAGCCGGTTGCATAAACTGGAGCTCCAGAGCTGCTGCCTAATGGAGATAACACCAACTCCCCTTCCTCAGGTATGGCCTGAGACTCTGGAAGAGGCTACAAGAAGCGCAGCAACAAACAAATACCTGCAACGAGTAAGGCAAGTCCTAAGGTGTCAGCTCAATGGTAGAAACAAGGTCCGGGCAATTAACAGCTGGCCAAAGGAAGAGATACAGACCACAGATAGTACGATACCTACAAATCAGCATCACTGAAATGCTCCCATATGCCTGGAAACTGCCAAACAAAGGCTCCTTGGCCAGCCTACCCCAGAAGGGTCCCAACTACAGGCCAATAACCTGCCTCTCCACAACATGGAAGCTCCGGTCCGGCATAAAACCCATATACATAGATATAAATCCGTATATAATATATATATATATCCAAATACATGTATGGGTCTATAGATGTGGATAGCTCGGTGGTTAAGTCAACTGACCTGTGTGCGAGAGACCACGGGTTCAAACCCGGGTGAGGGCCCCCCCAAGGGGGCAATACCACCTCACACGTATCGCCGACCTCACGCGCGGACCAACACGTTGGGGGACCAACATATTCTCGTTTTTAGGTATCGTTCTTAGTGCTGCATTCACATTTTCTAAGTCTTGTGTGTCCAAAGAGCATCGCTGAAACCAATGAGCTGATATACACTTCGAGCATTGGAAACTGCCAAACAAAGGCTCCTTGGCCAGCCGACTCCAGAAGGGTCCCAACTACAGGCCAATAACTTGCCTCTCCACAACATGGAAGCTCCGGTCCGGCATAAAACCCATATACACAGATATAAATCCGTATATAATATATATATATCCAAATACATGTATAGGTCTATAGATGTAGATAGCTCGGTGGTTAAGTCAACTGACCTGTGTGCGAGAGACCACGGGTTCAAACCCGGGTGAGGGCCCCCCCAAGGGGGCAATACCACCTCACGCGCGGACCAACACGTTGGGGGACCAACATATTCTCGTTTTTAGGTATCGTTCTTAGTGCTGCATTCACATTTTCTAAGTCTTGTGTGTCCAAAGAGCATCGCTGAAACCAATGAGCTGATATACACTTCGAGCATTGGAAACTGCCAAACAAAGGCTCCTTGGCCAGCCGACTCCAGAAGGGTCCCAACTACAGGCCAATAACCTGCCTCTCCACAACATGGAAGCTCCCCTCCGGCATAAAATCCATTTACATATATATATGTAAATTTATATATATATAAATCCGTATATAATATATATATCCAAATACATATATATATCTATATGTGTGGATAGCTCAGTGGTTAAGTCAACTGACCTGTATGCGAGAGACCCCGGGTTCAAATCCGGGTGAGGGCACCCCCAGGGGCAATACCACTCCACACATATCGCCGACCTCACACGCAACGCGTCAGGTGTTGGGGGAACCAGAGACGGGACACAAGAACTTGGCTCTGTTGGAATGCTGCTACTACTACTCCACTAAACCCACAGTTACCACGGACAGCGAAACAACTAGTAGCTCAGTGTTCCAACATCCACAAACGGCAACGGCAACAGGATGCTATCACAACTAGGGATTGACGAAATACAACACAAATGCTACGGCAAGGGGGAGCCAGGACGCCGGGTCAGAGGGGAGTTAACACCAACTCCCCTTCCAGAATTTGGGTACGTAGCTCCAAGTCAGCTGACCGAGGCAGCAGCAGGTGTTGGGGGAACCAGAGACGGTTGGAATGCTACTAACACGGACAGCGAAACAACTAGTAGCTCAGTGTTCCAACATCCACAAACGGCAACGGCAACAGGATGCTATCACAACTAGGGATTGCCGAAATACAACACAAATGCTACGGCAAGGGGGAGCCAGGACGCCGGGTCAGAGGGGAGTTAACACCAACTCCCCTTCCAGAAATTGGGTACGTAGCTCCAAGTAAGCTGACCGAGGCAGCTAGACTGAACACAAGACCTAGAAAATGTGAATGCAGCACTAAGAACGATACCTACCCACGAATAAAGGGGAAGCAGAGGGCGAGGGAGTGGTGGAGATGCTGTCCGAGGTCTCCCGGTCCCCTGGAGGACCACTTTTTTTTTTTCCGGGCACGGTCCCGGTCCCGGTCCCAGGGGCGGCAGGAGCCGGTTGCATAAACTGGAGCTCCAGAGCTGCTGCCTAATGGAGATAACACCAACTCCCCTTCCTCAGGTATGGCCTGAGACTCTGGAAGAGGCTACAAGAAGCGCAGCAACAAACAAATACCTGCAACGAGTAAGGCAAGTCCTAAGGTGTCAGCTCAATGGTAGAAACAAGGTCCGGGCAATTAACAGCTGGCCAAAGGAAGAGATACAGACCACAGATAGTACGATACCTACAAATCAGCATCACTGAAATGCTCCCATATGCCTGGAAACTGCCAAACAAAGGCTCCTTGGCCAGCCTACCCCAGAAGGGTCCCAACTACAGGCCAATAACCTGCCTCTCCACAACATGGAAGCTCCGGTCCGGCATAAAACCCATATACATAGATATAAATCCGTATATAATATATATATATCCAAATACATGTATGGGTCTATAGATGTGGATAGCTCAGTGGTTAAGTCAACTGACCTGTGTGCGAGAGACCACGGGTTCAAACCCGGGTGAGGGCCCCCCCAAGGGGGCAATACCACCTCACACGTATCGCCGACCTCACGCGCGGACCAACACGTTGGGGGACCAACATATTCTCGTTTTTAGGTATCGTTCTTAGTGCTGCATTCACATTTTCTAAGTCTTGTGTGTCCAAAGAGCATCGCTGAAACCAATGAGCTGATATACACTTCGAGCATTGGAAACTGCCAAACAAAGGCTCCTTGGCCAGCCGACTCCAGAAGGGTCCCAACTACAGGCCAATAACTTGCCTCTCCACAACATGGAAGCTCCGGTCCGGCATAAAACCCATATACATAGATATAAATCCGTATATAATATATATATATCCAAATACATGTATAGGTCTATAGATGTAGATAGCTCGGTGGTTAAGTCAACTGACCTGTGTGCGAGAGACCACGGGTTCAAACCCGGGTGAGGGCCCCCCCAAGGGGGCAATACCACCTCACACGTATCGCCGACCTCACGCGCGGACCAACACGTTGGGGGACCAACATATTCTCGTTTTTAGGTATCGTTCTTAGTGCTGCATTCACATTTTCTAAGTCTTGTGTGTCCAAAGAGCATCGCTGAAACCAATGAGCTGATATACACTTCGAGCATTGGAAACTGCCAAACAAAGGCTCCTTGGCCAGCCGACTCCAGAAGGGTCCCAACTACAGGCCAATAACCTGCCTCTCCATAACATGGAAGCTCCCCTCCGGCATAAAATCCATTTACATATATATATGTAAATTTATATATATATAAATCCGTATATAATATATATATCCAAATACATATATATATCTATATGTGTGGATAGCTCAGTGGTTAAGTCAACTGACCTGTATGCGAGAGACCCCGGGTTCAAATCTGGGTGAGGGCACCCCCAGGGGCAATACCACTCCACACATATCGCCGACCTCACACGCAACGCGTCAGGTGTTGGGGGAACCAGAGACGGGACACGAGAACTTGGCTCTGTTGGAATGCTGCTACTACTACTCCACTAAACCCACAGTTACCACGGACAGCGAAACAACTAGTAGCTCAGTGTTCCAACATCCACAAACGGCAACGGCAACAGGATGCTATCACAACTAGGGATTGACGAAATACAACACAAATGCTACGGCAAGGGGGAGCCAGGACGCCGGGTCAGAGGGGAGTTAACACCAACTCCCCTTCCAGAACTTGGGTACGTAGCTCCAAGTCAGCTGACCGAGGCAGCAGCAGGTGTTGGGGGAACCAGAGACGGTTGGAATGCTACTAACACGGACAGCGAAACAACTAGTAGCTCAGTGTTCCAACATCCACAAACGGCAACGGCAACAGGATGCTATCACAACTAGGGATTGCCGAAATACAACACAAATGCTACGGCAAGGGGGAGCCAGGACGCCGGGTCAGAGGGGAGTTAACACCAACTCCCCTTCCAGAAATTGGGTACGTAGCTCCAAGTAAGCTGACCGAGGCAGCTAGACTGAACACAAGACCTAGAAAATGTGAATGCAGCACTAAGAACGATACCTACCCACGAAAAAGGGGAAGCAGAGGGCGAGGGAGTGGTGGAGATGCTGTCCGAGGTCTCCCGGTCCCCTGGAGGACCACTTTTTTTTTTCCGGGCACGGTCCCGGTCCCGGTCCCAGGGGCGGCAGGAGCCGGTTGCATAAACTGGAGCTCCAGAGGGGGACTTCGAGATTGCGTGCCCGCCTGAGACTTCCAGGGCTTGCCAGGAGCGGGCAGACGCGCTGGCAGGCGGCTGGCACGGTCTCAGGGGCGGCAGGAGCCGGTTGCATAAACTGGAGCTCCAGAGCTGCTGCCTAATGGAGATAACACCAACTCCCCTTCCTCAGGTATGGCCTGAGACTCTGGAAGAGGCTACAAGAAGCGCAGCAACAAACAAATACCTGCAACGAGTAAGGCAAGTCCTAAGGTGTCAGCTCAATGGTAGAAACAAGGTCCGGGCAATTAACAGCTGGCCAAAGGAAGAGATACAGACCACAGATAGTACGATACCTACAAATCAGCATCACTGAAATGCTCCCATATGCCTGGAAACTGCCAAACAAAGGCTCCTTGGCCAGCCTACCCCAGAAGGGTCCCAACTACAGGCCAATAACCTGCCTCTCCACAACATGGAAGCTCCGGTCCGGCATAAAACCCATATACATAGATATAAATCCGTATATAATATATATATATCCAAATACATGTATGGGTCTATAGATGTGGATAGCTCGGTGGTTAAGTCAACTGACCTGTGTGCGAGAGACCACGGGTTCAAACCCGGGTGAGGGCCCCCCCAAGGGGGCAATACCACCTCACACGTATCGCCGACCTCACGCGCGGACCAACACGTTGGGGGACCAACATATTCTCGTTTTTAGGTATCGTTCTTAGTGCTGCATTCACATTTTCTAAGTCTTGTGTGTCCAAAGAGCATCGCTGAAACCAATGAGCTGATATACACTTCGAGCATTGGAAACTGCCAAACAAAGGCTCCTTGGCCAGCCGACTCCAGAAGGGTCCCAACTACAGGCCAATAACCTGCCTCTCCACAACATGGAAGCTCCCCTCCGGCATAAAATCCATTTACATATATATATGTAAATTTATATATATATAAATCCGTATATAATATATATATCCAAATACATATATATATCTATTTGTGTGGATAGCTCAGTGGTTAAGTCGACTGACCTGTATGCGAGAGACCCCGGGTTCAAATCCGGGTGAGGGCACCCCCAGGGGCAATACCACTCCACACATATCGCCGACCTCACACGCAACGCGTCAGGTGTTGGGGGAACCAGAGACGGGACACAAGAACTTGGCTCTGTTGGAATGCTGCTACTACTACTCCACTAAACCCACAGTTACCACGGACAGCGAAACAACTAGTAGCTCAGTGTTCCAACATCCACAAACGGCAACGGCAACAGGATGCTATCACAACTAGGGATTGACGAAATACAACACAAATGCTACGGCAAGGGGGAGCCAGGACGCCGGGTCAGAGGGGAGTTAACACCAACTCCCCTTCCAGAACTTGGGTACGTAGCTCCAAGTCAGCTGACCGAGGCAGCAGCAGGTGTTGGGGGAACCAGAGACGGTTGGAATGCTACTAACACGGACAGCGAAACAACTAGTAGCTCAGTGTTCCAACATCCACAAACGGCAACGGCAACAGGATGCTATCACAACTAGGGATTGCCGAAATACAACACAAATGCTACGGCAAGGGGGAGCCAGGACGCCGGGTCAGAGGGGAGTTAACACCAACTCCCCTTCCAGAAATTGGGTACGTAGCTCCAAGTAAGCTGACCGAGGCAGCTAGACTGAACACAAGACCTAGAAAATGTGAATGCAGCACTAAGAACGATACCTACCCACGAATAAAGGGGAAGCAGAGGGCGAGGGAGTGGTGGAGATGCTGTCCGAGGTCTCCCGGTCCCCTGGAGGACCACTTTTTTTTTTTCCGGGCACGGTCCCGGTCCCGGTCCCAGGGGCGGCAGGAGCCGGTTGCATAAACTGGAGCTCCAGAGCTGCTGCCTAATGGAGATAACACCAACTCCCCTTCCTCAGGTATGGCCTGAGACTCTGGAAGAGGCTACAAGAAGCGCAGCAACAAACAAATACCTGCAACGAGTAAGGCAAGTCCTAAGGTGTCAGCTCAATGGTAGAAACAAGGTCCGGGCAATTAACAGCTGGCCAAAGGAAGAGATACAGACCACAGATAGTACGATACCTACAAATCAGCATCACTGAAATGCTCCCATATGCCTGGAAACTGCCAAACAAAGGCTCCTTGGCCAGCCTACCCCAGAAGGGTCCCAACTACAGGCCAATAACCTGCCTCTCCACAACATGGAAGCTCCGGTCCGGCATAAAACCCATATACATAGATATAAATCCGTATATAATATATATATATCCAAATACATGTATGGGTCTATAGATGTGGATAGCTCAGTGGTTAAGTCAACTGACCTGTGTGCGAGAGACCACGGGTTCAAACCCGGGTGAGGGCCCCCCCAAGGGGGCAATACCACCTCACACGTATCGCCGACCTCACGCGCGGACCAACACGTTGGGGGACCAACATATTCTCGTTTTTAGGTATCGTTCTTAGTGCTGCATTCACATTTTCTAAGTCTTGTGTGTCCAAAGAGCATCGCTGAAACCAATGAGCTGATATACACTTCGAGCATTGGAAACTGCCAAACAAAGGCTCCTTGGCCAGCCGACTCCAGAAGGGTCCCAACTACAGGCCAATAACCTGCCTCTCCATAACATGGAAGCTCCCCTCCGGCATAAAATCCATTTACATATATATATGTAAATTTATATATATATAAATCCGTATATAATATATATATCCAAATACATATATATATCTATATGTGTGGATAGCTCAGTGGTTAAGTCAACTGACCTGTATGCGAGAGACCCCGGGTTCAAATCTGGGTGAGGGCACCCCCAGGGGCAATACCACTCCACACATATCGCCGACCTCACACGCAACGCGTCAGGTGTTGGGGGAACCAGAGACGGGACACGAGAACTTGGCTCTGTTGGAATGCTGCTACTACTACTCCACTAAACCCACAGTTACCACGGACAGCGAAACAACTAGTAGCTCAGTGTTCCAACATCCACAAACGGCAACGGCAACAGGATGCTATCACAACTAGGGATTGACGAAATACAACACAAATGCTACGGCAAGGGGGAGCCAGGACGCCGGGTCAGAGGGGAGTTAACACCAACTCCCCTTCCAGAACTTGGGTACGTAGCTCCAAGTCAGCTGACCGAGGCAGCAGCAGGTGTTGGGGGAACCAGAGACGGTTGGAATGCTACTAACACGGACAGCGAAACAACTAGTAGCTCAGTGTTCCAACATCCACAAACGGCAACGGCAACAGGATGCTATCACAACTAGGGATTGACGAAATACAACACAAATGCTACGGCAAGGGGGAGCCAGGACGCCGGGTCAGAGGGGAGTTAACACCAACTCCCCTTCCAGAAATTGGGTACGTAGCTCCAAGTAAGCTGACCGAGGCAGCTAGACTGAACACAAGACCTAGAAAATGTGAATGCAGCACTAAGAACGATACCTACCCACGAATAAAGGGGAAGCAGAGGGCGAGGGAGTGGTGGAGATGCTGTCCGAGGTCTCCCGGTCCCCTGGAGGACCACTTTTTTTTTTCCGGGCAGGGCGGGCGGGCGGGCGGACACGGTCCCGGTCCCGGTCCCAGGGGCGGCAGGAGCCGGTTGCATAAACTGGAGCTCCAGAGGGGGACTTCGAGATTGCGTGCCCGCCTGAGACTTCCAGGGCTTGCCAGGAGCGGGCAGACGCGCTGGCAGGCGGCTGGCACGGTCTCAGGGGCGGCAGGAGCCGGTTGCATAAACTGGAGCTCCAGAGCTGCTGCCTAATGGAGATAACACCAACTCCCCTTCCTCAGGTATGGCCTGAGACTCTGGAAGAGGCTACAAGAAGCGCAGCAACAAACAAATACCTGCAACGAGTAAGGCAAGTCCTAAGGTGTCAGCTCAATGGTAGAAACAAGGTCCGGGCAATTAACAGCTGGCCAAAGGAAGAGATACAGACCACAGATAGTACGATACCTACAAATCAGCATCACTGAAATGCTCCCATATGCCTGGAAACTGCCAAACAAAGGCTCCTTGGCCAGCCTACCCCAGAAGGGTCCCAACTACAGGCCAATAACCTGCCTCTCCACAACATGGAAGCTCCGGTCCGGCATAAAACCCATATACATAGATATAAATCCGTATATAATATATATATATCCAAATACATGTATGGGTCTATAGATGTGGATAGCTCGGTGGTTAAGTCAACTGACCTGTGTGCGAGAGACCACGGGTTCAAACCCGGGTGAGGGCCCCCCCAAGGGGGCAATACCACCTCACACGTATCGCCGACCTCACGCGCGGACCAACACGTTGGGGGACCAACATATTCTCGTTTTTAGGTATCGTTCTTAGTGCTGCATTCACATTTTCTAAGTCTTGTGTGTCCAAAGAGCATCGCTGAAACCAATGAGCTGATATACACTTCGAGCATTGGAAACTGCCAAACAAAGGCTCCTTGGCCAGCCGACTCCAGAAGGGTCCCAACTACAGGCCAATAACTTGCCTCTCCACAACATGGAAGCTCCGGTCCGGCATAAAACCCATATACATAGATATAAATCCGTATATAATATATATATATCCAAATACATGTATAGGTCTATAGATGTAGATAGCTCGGTGGTTAAGTCAACTGACCTGTGTGCGAGAGACCACGGGTTCAAACCCGGGTGAGGGCCCCCCCAAGGGGGCAATACCACCTCATGGCGGACCAACACGTTGGGGGACCAACATATTCTCGTTTTTAGGTATCGTTCTTAGTGCTGCATTCACATTTTCTAAGTCTTGTGTGTCCAAAGAGCATCGCTGAAACCAATGAGCTGATATACACTTCGAGCATTGGAAACTGCCAAACAAAGGCTCCTTGGCCAGCCGACTCCAGAAGGGTCCCAACTACAGGCCAATAACCTGCCTCTCCATAACATGGAAGCTCCCCTCCGGCATAAAATCCATTTACATATATATATGTAAATTTATATATATATAAATCCGTATATAATATATATATCCAAATACATATATATATCTATATGTGTGGATAGCTCAGTGGTTAAGTCAACTGACCTGTATGCGAGAGACCCCGGGTTCAAATCCGGGTGAGGGCACCCCCAGGGGCAATACCACTCCACACATATCGCCGACCTCACACGCAACGCGTCAGGTGTTGGGGGAACCAGAGACGGGACACAAGAACTTGGCTCTGTTGGAATGCTGCTACTACTACTCCACTAAACCCACAGTTACCACGGACAGCGAAACAACTAGTAGCTCAGTGTTCCAACATCCACAAACGGCAACGGCAACAGGATGCTATCACAACTAGGGATTGACGAAATACAACACAAATGCTACGGCAAGGGGGAGCCAGGACGCCGGGTCAGAGGGGAGTTAACACCAACTCCCCTTCCAGAACTTGGGTACGTAGCTCCAAGTCAGCTGACCGAGGGAGCAGCAGGTGTTGGGGGAACCAGAGACGGTTGGAATGCTACTAACACGGACAGCGAAACAACTAGTAGCTCAGTGTTCCAACATCCACAAACGGCAACGGCAACAGGATGCTATCACAACTAGGGATTGACGAAATACAACACAAATGCTACGGCAAGGGGGAGCCAGGACGCCGGGTCAGAGGGGAGTTAACACCAACTCCCCTTCCAGAAATTGGGTACGTAGCTCCAAGTAAGCTGACCGAGGCAGCTAGACTGAACACAAGACCTAGAAAATGTGAATGCAGCACTAAGAACGATACCTACCCACGAATAAAGGGGAAGCAGAGGGCGAGGGAGTGGTGGAGATGCTGTCCGAGGTCTCCCGGTCCCCTGGAGGACCACTTTTTTTTTTCCGGGCAGGGCGGGCGGGCGGGCACGGTCCCGGTCCCGGTCCCGGTCCCAGGGGCGGCAGGAGCCGGTTACATAAACTGGAGCTCCAGAGGGGGACTTCGAGATTGCGTGCCCGCCTGAGACTTCCAGGGCTTGCCAGGAGCGGGCAGACGCGCTGGCAGGCGGCTGGCACGGTCTCAGGGGCGGCAGGAGCCGGTTGCATAAACTGGAGCTCCAGAGCTGCTGCCTAATGGAGATAACACCAACTCCCCTTCCTCAGGTATGGCCTGAGACTCTGGAAGAGGCTACAAGAAGCGCAGCAACAAACAAATACCTGCAACGAGTAAGGCAAGTCCTAAGGTGTCAGCTCAATGGTAGAAACAAGGTCCGGGCAATTAACAGCTGGCCAAAGGAAGAGATACAGACCACAGATAGTACGATACCTACAAATCAGCATCACTGAAATGCTCCCATATGCCTGGAAACTGCCAAACAAAGGCTCCTTGGCCAGCCTACCCCAGAAGGGTCCCAACTACAGGCCAATAACCTGCCTCTCCACAACATGGAAGCTCCGGTCCGGCATAAAACCCATATACATAGATATAAATCCGTATATAATATATATATATCCAAATACATGTATGGGTCTATAGATGTGGATAGCTCGGTGGTTAAGTCAACTGACCTGTGTGCGAGAGACCACGGGTTCAAACCCGGGTGAGGGCCCCCCCAAGGGGGCAATACCACCTCACACGTATCGCCGACCTCACGCGCGGACCAACACGTTGGGGGACCAACATATTCTCGTTTTTAGGTATCGTTCTTAGTGCTGCATTCACATTTTCTAAGTCTTGTGTGTCCAAAGAGCATCGCTGAAACCAATGAGCTGATATACACTTCGAGCATTGGAAACTGCCAAACAAAGGCTCCTTGGCCAGCCGACTCCAGAAGGGTCCCAACTACAGGCCAATAACTTGCCTCTCCACAACATGGAAGCTCCGGTCCGGCATAAAACCCATATACATAGATATAAATCCGTATATAATATATATATATCCAAATACATGTATAGGTCTATAGATGTAGATAGCTCGGTGGTTAAGTCAACTGACCTGTGTGCGAGAGACCACGGGTTCAAACCCGGGTGAGGGCCCCCCCAAGGGGGCAATACCACCTCACACGTATCGCCGACCTCACGCGCGGACCAACACGTTGGGGGACCAACATATTCTCGTTTTTAGGTATCGTTCTTAGTGCTGCATTCACATTTTCTAAGTCTTGTGTGTCCAAAGAGCATCGCTGAAACCAATGAGCTGATATACACTTCGAGCATTGGAAACTGCCAAACAAAGGCTCCTTGGCCAGCCGACTCCAGAAGGGTCCCAACTACAGGCCAATAACCTGCCTCTCCACAACATGGAAGCTCCCCTCCGGCATAAAATCCATTTACATATATATATGTAAATTTATATATATATAAATCCGTATATAATATATATATCCAAATACATATATATATCTATATGTGTGGATAGCTCAGTGGTTAAGTCAACTGACCTGTATGCGAGAGACCCCGGGTTCAAATCTGGGTGAGGGCACCCCCAGGGGCAATACCACTCCACACATATCGCCGACCTCACACGCAACGCGTCAGGTGTTGGGGGAACCAGAGACGGGACACGAGAACTTGGCTCTGTTGGAATGCTGCTACTACTACTCCACTAAACCCACAGTTACCACGGACAGCGAAACAACTAGTAGCTCAGTGTTCCAACATCCACAAACGGCAACGGCAACAGGATGCTATCACAACTAGGGATTGACGAAATACAACACAAATGCTACGGCAAGGGGGAGCCAGGACGCCGGGTCAGAGGGGAGTTAACACCAACTCCCCTTCCAGAACTTGGGTACGTAGCTCCAAGTCAGCTGACCGAGGCAGCAGCAGGTGTTGGGGGAACCAGAGACGGTTGGAATGCTACTAACACGGACAGCGAAACAACTAGTAGCTCAGTGTTCCAACATCCACAAACGGCAACGGCAACAGGATGCTATCACAACTAGGGATTGCCGAAATACAACACAAATGCTACGGCAAGGGGGAGCCAGGACGCCGGGTCAGAGGGGAGTTAACACCAACTCCCCTTCCAGAAATTGGGTACGTAGCTCCAAGTAAGCTGACCGAGGCAGCTAGACTGAACACAAGACCTAGAAAATGTGAATGCAGCACTAAGAACGATACCTACCCACGAAAAAGGGGAAGCAGAGGGCGAGGGAGTGGTGGAGATGCTGTCCGAGGTCTCCCGGTCCCCTGGAGGACCACTTTTTTTTTTCCGGGCACGGTCCCGGTCCCGGTCCCAGGGGCGGCAGGAGCCGGTTGCATAAACTGGAGCTCCAGAGGGGGACTTCGAGATTGCGTGCCCGCCTGAGACTTCCAGGGCTTGCCAGGAGCGGGCAGACGCGCTGGCAGGCGGCTGGCACGGTCTCAGGGGCGGCAGGAGCCGGTTGCATAAACTGGAGCTCCAGAGCTGCTGCCTAATGGAGATAACACCAACTCCCCTTCCTCAGGTATGGCCTGAGACTCTGGAAGAGGCTACAAGAAGCGCAGCAACAAACAAATACCTGCAACGAGTAAGGCAAGTCCTAAGGTGTCAGCTCAATGGTAGAAACAAGGTCCGGGCAATTAACAGCTGGCCAAAGGAAGAGATACAGACCACAGATAGTACGATACCTACAAATCAGCATCACTGAAATGCTCCCATATGCCTGGAAACTGCCAAACAAAGGCTCCTTGGCCAGCCTACCCCAGAAGGGTCCCAACTACAGGCCAATAACCTGCCTCTCCACAACATGGAAGCTCCGGTCCGGCATAAAACCCATATACATAGATATAAATCCGTATATAATATATATATATCCAAATACATGTATGGGTCTATAGATGTGGATAGCTCGGTGGTTAAGTCAACTGACCTGTGTGCGAGAGACCACGGGTTCAAACCCGGGTGAGGGCCCCCCCAAGGGGGCAATACCACCTCACACGTATCGCCGACCTCACGCGCGGACCAACATGTTGGGGGACCAACATATTCTCGTTTTTAGGTATCGTTCTTAGTGCTGCATTCACATTTTCTAAGTCTTGTGTGTCCAAAGAGCATCGCTGAAACCAATGAGCTGATATACACTTCGAGCATTGGAAACTGCCAAACAAAGGCTCCTTGGCCAGCCGACTCCAGAAGGGTCCCAACTACAGGCCAATAACCTGCCTCTCCACAACATGGAAGCTCCCCTCCGGCATAAAATCCATTTACATATATATATGTAAATTTATATATATATAAATCCGTATATAATATATATATCCAAATACATATATATATCTATTTGTGTGGATAGCTCAGTGGTTAAGTCGACTGACCTGTATGCGAGAGACCCCGGGTTCAAATCCGGGTGAGGGCACCCCCAGGGGCAATACCACTCCACACATATCGCCGACCTCACACGCAACGCGTCAGGTGTTGGGGGAACCAGAGACGGGACACAAGAACTTGGCTCTGTTGGAATGCTGCTACTACTACTCCACTAAACCCACAGTTACCACGGACAGCGAAACAACTAGTAGCTCAGTGTTCCAACATCCACAAACGGCAACGGCAACAGGATGCTATCACAACTAGGGATTGACGAAATACAACACAAATGCTACGGCAAGGGGGAGCCAGGACGCCGGGTCAGAGGGGAGTTAACACCAACTCCCCTTCCAGAACTTGGGTACGTAGCTCCAAGTCAGCTGACCGAGGCAGCAGCAGGTGTTGGGGGAACCAGAGACGGTTGGAATGCTACTAACACGGACAGCGAAACAACTAGTAGCTCAGTGTTCCAACATCCACAAACGGCAACGGCAACAGGATGCTATCACAACTAGGGATTGCCGAAATACAACACAAATGCTACGGCAAGGGGGAGCCAGGACGCCGGGTCAGAGGGGAGTTAACACCAACTCCCCTTCCAGAAATTGGGTACGTAGCTCCAAGTAAGCTGACCGAGGCAGCTAGACTGAACACAAGACCTAGAAAATGTGAATGCAGCACTAAGAACGATACCTACCCACGAATAAAGGGGAAGCAGAGGGCGAGGGAGTGGTGGAGATGCTGTCCGAGGTCTCCCGGTCCCCTGGAGGACCACTTTTTTTTTTTCCGGGCACGGTCCCGGTCCCGGTCCCAGGGGCGGCAGGAGCCGGTTGCATAAACTGGAGCTCCAGAGCTGCTGCCTAATGGAGATAACACCAACTCCCCTTCCTCAGGTATGGCCTGAGACTCTGGAAGAGGCTACAAGAAGCGCAGCAACAAACAAATACCTGCAACGAGTAAGGCAAGTCCTAAGGTGTCAGCTCAATGGTAGAAACAAGGTCCGGGCAATTAACAGCTGGCCAAAGGAAGAGATACAGACCACAGATAGTACGATACCTACAAATCAGCATCACTGAAATGCTCCCATATGCCTGGAAACTGCCAAACAAAGGCTCCTTGGCCAGCCTACCCCAGAAGGGTCCCAACTACAGGCCAATAACCTGCCTCTCCACAACATGGAAGCTCCGGTCCGGCATAAAACCCATATACATAGATATAAATCCGTATATAATATATATATATCCAAATACATGTATGGGTCTATAGATGTGGATAGCTCAGTGGTTAAGTCAACTGACCTGTGTGCGAGAGACCACGGGTTCAAACCCGGGTGAGGGCCCCCCCAAGGGGGCAATACCACCTCACACGTATCGCCGACCTCACGCGCGGACCAACACGTTGGGGGACCAACATATTCTCGTTTTTAGGTATCGTTCTTAGTGCTGCATTCACATTTTCTAAGTCTTGTGTGTCCAAAGAGCATCGCTGAAACCAATGAGCTGATATACACTTCGAGCATTGGAAACTGCCAAACAAAGGCTCCTTGGCCAGCCGACTCCAGAAGGGTCCCAACTACAGGCCAATAACCTGCCTCTCCATAACATGGAAGCTCCCCTCCGGCATAAAATCCATTTACATATATATATGTAAATTTATATATATATAAATCCGTATATAATATATATATCCAAATACATATATATATCTATATGTGTGGATAGCTCAGTGGTTAAGTCAACTGACCTGTATGCGAGAGACCCCGGGTTCAAATCTGGGTGAGGGCACCCCCAGGGGCAATACCACTCCACACATATCGCCGACCTCACACGCAACGCGTCAGGTGTTGGGGGAACCAGAGACGGGACACGAGAACTTGGCTCTGTTGGAATGCTGCTACTACTACTCCACTAAACCCACAGTTACCACGGACAGCGAAACAACTAGTAGCTCAGTGTTCCAACATCCACAAACGGCAACGGCAACAGGATGCTATCACAACTAGGGATTGACGAAATACAACACAAATGCTACGGCAAGGGGGAGCCAGGACGCCGGGTCAGAGGGGAGTTAACACCAACTCCCCTTCCAGAACTTGGGTACGTAGCTCCAAGTCAGCTGACCGAGGCAGCAGCAGGTGTTGGGGGAACCAGAGACGGTTGGAATGCTACTAACACGGACAGCGAAACAACTAGTAGCTCAGTGTTCCAACATCCACAAACGGCAACGGCAACAGGATGCTATCACAACTAGGGATTGACGAAATACAACACAAATGCTACGGCAAGGGGGAGCCAGGACGCCGGGTCAGAGGGGAGTTAACACCAACTCCCCTTCCAGAAATTGGGTACGTAGCTCCAAGTAAGCTGACCGAGGCAGCTAGACTGAACACAAGACCTAGAAAATGTGAATGCAGCACTAAGAACGATACCTACCCACGAATAAAGGGGAAGCAGAGGGCGAGGGAGTGGTGGAGATGCTGTCCGAGGTCTCCCGGTCCCCTGGAGGACCACTTTTTTTTTTCCGGGCAGGGCGGGCGGGCGGGCGGACACGGTCCCGGTCCCGGTCCCAGGGGCGGCAGGAGCCGGTTGCATAAACTGGAGCTCCAGAGGGGGACTTCGAGATTGCGTGCCCGCCTGAGACTTCCAGGGCTTGCCAGGAGCGGGCAGACGCGCTGGCAGGCGGCTGGCACGGTCTCAGGGGCGGCAGGAGCCGGTTGCATAAACTGGAGCTCCAGAGCTGCTGCCTAATGGAGATAACACCAACTCCCCTTCCTCAGGTATGGCCTGAGACTCTGGAAGAGGCTACAAGAAGCGCAGCAACAAACAAATACCTGCAACGAGTAAGGCAAGTCCTAAGGTGTCAGCTCAATGGTAGAAACAAGGTCCGGGCAATTAACAGCTGGCCAAAGGAAGAGATACAGACCACAGATAGTACGATACCTACAAATCAGCATCACTGAAATGCTCCCATATGCCTGGAAACTGCCAAACAAAGGCTCCTTGGCCAGCCTACCCCAGAAGGGTCCCAACTACAGGCCAATAACCTGCCTCTCCACAACATGGAAGCTCCGGTCCGGCATAAAACCCATATACATAGATATAAATCCGTATATAATATATATATATCCAAATACATGTATGGGTCTATAGATGTGGATAGCTCGGTGGTTAAGTCAACTGACCTGTGTGCGAGAGACCACGGGTTCAAACCCGGGTGAGGGCCCCCCCAAGGGGGCAATACCACCTCACACGTATCGCCGACCTCACGCGCGGACCAACATGTTGGGGGACCAACATATTCTCGTTTTTAGGTATCGTTCTTAGTGCTGCATTCACATTTTCTAAGTCTTGTGTGTCCAAAGAGCATCGCTGAAACCAATGAGCTGATATACACTTCGAGCATTGGAAACTGCCAAACAAAGGCTCCTTGGCCAGCCGACTCCAGAAGGGTCCCAACTACAGGCCAATAACCTGCCTCTCCACAACATGGAAGCTCCCCTCCGGCATAAAATCCATTTACATATATATATGTAAATTTATATATATATAAATCCGTATATAATATATATATCCAAATACATATATATATCTATTTGTGTGGATAGCTCAGTGGTTAAGTCGACTGACCTGTATGCGAGAGACCCCGGGTTCAAATCCGGGTGAGGGCACCCCCAGGGGCAATACCACTCCACACATATCGCCGACCTCACACGCAACGCGTCAGGTGTTGGGGGAACCAGAGACGGGACACAAGAACTTGGCTCTGTTGGAATGCTGCTACTACTACTCCACTAAACCCACAGTTACCACGGACAGCGAAACAACTAGTAGCTCAGTGTTCCAACATCCACAAACGGCAACGGCAACAGGATGCTATCACAACTAGGGATTGACGAAATACAACACAAATGCTACGGCAAGGGGGAGCCAGGACGCCGGGTCAGAGGGGAGTTAACACCAACTCCCCTTCCAGAACTTGGGTACGTAGCTCCAAGTCAGCTGACCGAGGCAGCAGCAGGTGTTGGGGGAACCAGAGACGGTTGGAATGCTACTAACACGGACAGCGAAACAACTAGTAGCTCAGTGTTCCAACATCCACAAACGGCAACGGCAACAGGATGCTATCACAACTAGGGATTGCCGAAATACAACACAAATGCTACGGCAAGGGGGAGCCAGGACGCCGGGTCAGAGGGGAGTTAACACCAACTCCCCTTCCAGAAATTGGGTACGTAGCTCCAAGTAAGCTGACCGAGGCAGCTAGACTGAACACAAGACCTAGAAAATGTGAATGCAGCACTAAGAACGATACCTACCCACGAATAAAGGGGAAGCAGAGGGCGAGGGAGTGGTGGAGATGCTGTCCGAGGTCTCCCGGTCCCCTGGAGGACCACTTTTTTTTTTTCCGGGCACGGTCCCGGTCCCGGTCCCAGGGGCGGCAGGAGCCGGTTGCATAAACTGGAGCTCCAGAGCTGCTGCCTAATGGAGATAACACCAACTCCCCTTCCTCAGGTATGGCCTGAGACTCTGGAAGAGGCTACAAGAAGCGCAGCAACAAACAAATACCTGCAACGAGTAAGGCAAGTCCTAAGGTGTCAGCTCAATGGTAGAAACAAGGTCCGGGCAATTAACAGCTGGCCAAAGGAAGAGATACAGACCACAGATAGTACGATACCTACAAATCAGCATCACTGAAATGCTCCCATATGCCTGGAAACTGCCAAACAAAGGCTCCTTGGCCAGCCTACCCCAGAAGGGTCCCAACTACAGGCCAATAACCTGCCTCTCCACAACATGGAAGCTCCGGTCCGGCATAAAACCCATATACATAGATATAAATCCGTATATAATATATATATATCCAAATACATGTATGGGTCTATAGATGTGGATAGCTCAGTGGTTAAGTCAACTGACCTGTGTGCGAGAGACCACGGGTTCAAACCCGGGTGAGGGCCCCCCCAAGGGGGCAATACCACCTCACACGTATCGCCGACCTCACGCGCGGACCAACACGTTGGGGGACCAACATATTCTCGTTTTTAGGTATCGTTCTTAGTGCTGCATTCACATTTTCTAAGTCTTGTGTGTCCAAAGAGCATCGCTGAAACCAATGAGCTGATATACACTTCGAGCATTGGAAACTGCCAAACAAAGGCTCCTTGGCCAGCCGACTCCAGAAGGGTCCCAACTACAGGCCAATAACCTGCCTCTCCATAACATGGAAGCTCCCCTCCGGCATAAAATCCATTTACATATATATATGTAAATTTATATATATATAAATCCGTATATAATATATATATCCAAATACATATATATATCTATATGTGTGGATAGCTCAGTGGTTAAGTCAACTGACCTGTATGCGAGAGACCCCGGGTTCAAATCTGGGTGAGGGCACCCCCAGGGGCAATACCACTCCACACATATCGCCGACCTCACACGCAACGCGTCAGGTGTTGGGGGAACCAGAGACGGGACACGAGAACTTGGCTCTGTTGGAATGCTGCTACTACTACTCCACTAAACCCACAGTTACCACGGACAGCGAAACAACTAGTAGCTCAGTGTTCCAACATCCACAAACGGCAACGGCAACAGGATGCTATCACAACTAGGGATTGACGAAATACAACACAAATGCTACGGCAAGGGGGAGCCAGGACGCCGGGTCAGAGGGGAGTTAACACCAACTCCCCTTCCAGAACTTGGGTACGTAGCTCCAAGTCAGCTGACCGAGGCAGCAGCAGGTGTTGGGGGAACCAGAGACGGTTGGAATGCTACTAACACGGACAGCGAAACAACTAGTAGCTCAGTGTTCCAACATCCACAAACGGCAACGGCAACAGGATGCTATCACAACTAGGGATTGACGAAATACAACACAAATGCTACGGCAAGGGGGAGCCAGGACGCCGGGTCAGAGGGGAGTTAACACCAACTCCCCTTCCAGAAATTGGGTACGTAGCTCCAAGTAAGCTGACCGAGGCAGCTAGACTGAACACAAGACCTAGAAAATGTGAATGCAGCACTAAGAACGATACCTACCCACGAATAAAGGGGAAGCAGAGGGCGAGGGAGTGGTGGAGATGCTGTCCGAGGTCTCCCGGTCCCCTGGAGGACCACTTTTTTTTTTCCGGGCAGGGCGGGCGGGCGGGCGGACACGGTCCCGGTCCCGGTCCCAGGGGCGGCAGGAGCCGGTTGCATAAACTGGAGCTCCAGAGGGGGACTTCGAGATTGCGTGCCCGCCTGAGACTTCCAGGGCTTGCCAGGAGCGGGCAGACGCGCTGGCAGGCGGCTGGCACGGTCTCAGGGGCGGCAGGAGCCGGTTGCATAAACTGGAGCTCCAGAGCTGCTGCCTAATGGAGATAACACCAACTCCCCTTCCTCAGGTATGGCCTGAGACTCTGGAAGAGGCTACAAGAAGCGCAGCAACAAACAAATACCTGCAACGAGTAAGGCAAGTCCTAAGGTGTCAGCTCAATGGTAGAAACAAGGTCCGGGCAATTAACAGCTGGCCAAAGGAAGAGATACAGACCACAGATAGTACGATACCTACAAATCAGCATCACTGAAATGCTCCCATATGCCTGGAAACTGCCAAACAAAGGCTCCTTGGCCAGCCTACCCCAGAAGGGTCCCAACTACAGGCCAATAACCTGCCTCTCCACAACATGGAAGCTCCGGTCCGGCATAAAACCCATATACATAGATATAAATCCGTATATAATATATATATATCCAAATACATGTATGGGTCTATAGATGTGGATAGCTCGGTGGTTAAGTCAACTGACCTGTGTGCGAGAGACCACGGGTTCAAACCCGGGTGAGGGCCCCCCCAAGGGGGCAATACCACCTCACACGTATCGCCGACCTCACGCGCGGACCAACACGTTGGGGGACCAACATATTCTCGTTTTTAGGTATCGTTCTTAGTGCTGCATTCACATTTTCTAAGTCTTGTGTGTCCAAAGAGCATCGCTGAAACCAATGAGCTGATATACACTTCGAGCATTGGAAACTGCCAAACAAAGGCTCCTTGGCCAGCCGACTCCAGAAGGGTCCCAACTACAGGCCAATAACTTGCCTCTCCACAACATGGAAGCTCCGGTCCGGCATAAAACCCATATACATAGATATAAATCCGTATATAATATATATATATCCAAATACATGTATAGGTCTATAGATGTAGATAGCTCGGTGGTTAAGTCAACTGACCTGTGTGCGAGAGACCACGGGTTCAAACCCGGGTGAGGGCCCCCCCAAGGGGGCAATACCACCTCATGGCGGACCAACACGTTGGGGGACCAACATATTCTCGTTTTTAGGTATCGTTCTTAGTGCTGCATTCACATTTTCTAAGTCTTGTGTGTCCAAAGAGCATCGCTGAAACCAATGAGCTGATATACACTTCGAGCATTGGAAACTGCCAAACAAAGGCTCCTTGGCCAGCCGACTCCAGAAGGGTCCCAACTACAGGCCAATAACCTGCCTCTCCATAACATGGAAGCTCCCCTCCGGCATAAAATCCATTTACATATATATATGTAAATTTATATATATATAAATCCGTATATAATATATATATCCAAATACATATATATATCTATATGTGTGGATAGCTCAGTGGTTAAGTCAACTGACCTGTATGCGAGAGACCCCGGGTTCAAATCCGGGTGAGGGCACCCCCAGGGGCAATACCACTCCACACATATCGCCGACCTCACACGCAACGCGTCAGGTGTTGGGGGAACCAGAGACGGGACACGAGAACTTGGCTCTGTTGGAATGCTGCTACTACTACTCCACTAAACCCACAGTTACCACGGACAGCGAAACAACTAGTAGCTCAGTGTTCCAACATCCACAAACGGCAACGGCAACAGGATGCTATCACAACTAGGGATTGACGAAATACAACACAAATGCTACGGCAAGGGGGAGCCAGGACGCCGGGTCAGAGGGGAGTTAACACCAACTCCCCTTCCAGAACTTGGGTACGTAGCTCCAAGTCAGCTGACCGAGGCAGCAGCAGGTGTTGGGGGAACCAGAGACGGTTGGAATGCTACTAACACGGACAGCGAAACAACTAGTAGCTCAGTGTTCCAACATCCACAAACGGCAACGGCAACAGGATGCTATCACAACTAGGGATTGACGAAATACAACACAAATGCTACGGCAAGGGGGAGCCAGGACGCCGGGTCAGAGGGGAGTTAACACCAACTCCCCTTCCAGAAATTGGGTACGTAGCTCCAAGTAAGCTGACCGAGGCAGCTAGACTGAACACAAGACCTAGAAAATGTGAATGCAGCACTAAGAACGATACCTACCCACGAATAAAGGGGAAGCAGAGGGCGAGGGAGTGGTGGAGATGCTGTCCGAGGTCTCCCGGTCCCCTGGAGGACCACTTTTTTTTTTCCGGGCAGGGCGGGCGGGCGGGCACGGTCCCGGTCCCGGTCCCGGTCCCAGGGGCGGCAGGAGCCGGTTACATAAACTGGAGCTCCAGAGGGGGACTTCGAGATTGCGTGCCCGCCTGAGACTTCCAGGGCTTGCCAGGAGCGGGCAGACGCGCTGGCAGGCGGCTGGCACGGTCTCAGGGGCGGCAGGAGCCGGTTGCATAAACTGGAGCTCCAGAGCTGCTGCCTAATGGAGATAACACCAACTCCCCTTCCTCAGGTATGGCCTGAGACTCTGGAAGAGGCTACAAGAAGCGCAGCAACAAACAAATACCTGCAACGAGTAAGGCAAGTCCTAAGGTGTCAGCTCAATGGTAGAAACAAGGTCCGGGCAATTAACAGCTGGCCAAAGGAAGAGATACAGACCACAGATAGTACGATACCTACAAATCAGCATCACTGAAATGCTCCCATATGCCTGGAAACTGCCAAACAAAGGCTCCTTGGCCAGCCTACCCCAGAAGGGTCCCAACTACAGGCCAATAACCTGCCTCTCCACAACATGGAAGCTCCGGTCCGGCATAAAACCCATATACATAGATATAAATCCGTATATAATATATATATATCCAAATACATGTATGGGTCTATAGATGTGGATAGCTCGGTGGTTAAGTCAACTGACCTGTGTGCGAGAGACCACGGGTTCAAACCCGGGTGAGGGCCCCCCCAAGGGGGCAATACCACCTCACACGTATCGCCGACCTCACGCGCGGACCAACACGTTGGGGGACCAACATATTCTCGTTTTTAGGTATCGTTCTTAGTGCTGCATTCACATTTTCTAAGTCTTGTGTGTCCAAAGAGCATCGCTGAAACCAATGAGCTGATATACACTTCGAGCATTGGAAACTGCCAAACAAAGGCTCCTTGGCCAGCCGACTCCAGAAGGGTCCCAACTACAGGCCAATAACCTGCCTCTCCACAACATGGAAGCTCCGGTCCGGCATAAAACCCATATACATAGATATAAATCCGTATATAATATATATATATCCAAATACATGTATAGGTCTATAGATGTAGATAGCTCGGTGGTTAAGTCAACTGACCTGTGTGCGAGAGACCACGGGTTCAAACCCGGGTGAGGGCCCCCCCAAGGGGGCAATACCACCTCACACGTATCGCCGACCTCACGCGCGGACCAACACGTTGGGGGACCAACATATTCTCGTTTTTAGGTATCGTTCTTAGTGCTGCATTCACATTTTCTAAGTCTTGTGTGTCCAAAGAGCATCGCTGAAACCAATGAGCTGATATACACTTCAAGCATTGGAAACTGCCAAACAAAGGCTCCTTGGCCAGCCGACTCCAGAAGGGTCCCAACTACAGGCCAATAACCTGCCTCTCCATAACATGGAAGCTCCCCTCCGGCATAAAATCCATTTACATATATATCCGAGGTCTCCCGGTCCCCTGGAGGACCACTTTTTTTTTTCCGGGCAGGGCGGGCGGGCGGGCACGGTCCCGGTCCCGGTCCCGGTCCCAGGGGCGGCAGGAGCCGGTTACATAAACTGGAGCTCCAGAGGGGGACTTCGAGATTGCGTGCCCGCCTGAGACTTCCAGGGCTTGCCAGGAGCGGGCAGACGCGCTGGCAGGCGGCTGGCACGGTCTCAGGGGCGGCAGGAGCCGGTTGCATAAACTGGAGCTCCAGAGCTGCTGCCTAATGGAGATAACACCAACTCCCCTTCCTCAGGTATGGCCTGAGACTCTGGAAGAGGCTACAAGAAGCGCAGCAACAAACAAATACCTGCAACGAGTAAGGCAAGTCCTAAGGTGTCAGCTCAATGGTAGAAACAAGGTCCGGGCAATTAACAGCTGGCCAAAGGAAGAGATACAGACCACAGATAGTACGATACCTACAAATCAGCATCACTGAAATGCTCCCATATGCCTGGAAACTGCCAAACAAAGGCTCCTTGGCCAGCCTACCCCAGAAGGGTCCCAACTACAGGCCAATAACCTGCCTCTCCACAACATGGAAGCTCCGGTCCGGCATAAAACCCATATAGATAGATATAAATCCGTATATAATATATATATATCCAAATACATGTATGGGTCTATAGATGTGGATAGCTCGGTGGTTAAGTCAACTGACCTGTGTGCGAGAGACCACGGGTTCAAACCCGGGTGAGGGCCCCCCCAAGGGGGCAATACCACCTCACACGTATCGCCGACCTCACGCGCGGACCAACACGTTGGGGGACCAACATATTCTCGTTTTTAGGTATCGTTCTTAGTGCTGCATTCACATTTTCTAAGTCTTGTGTGTCCAAAGAGCATCGCTGAAACCAATGAGCTGATATACACTTCGAGCATTGGAAACTGCCAAACAAAGGCTCCTTGGCCAGCCGACTCCAGAAGGGTCCCAACTACAGGCCAATAACTTGCCTCTCCACAACATGGAAGCTCCGGTCCGGCATAAAACCCATATACATAGATATAAATCCGTATATAATATATATATATCCAAATACATGTATAGGTCTATAGATGTAGATAGCTCGGTGGTTAAGTCAACTGACCTGTGTGCGAGAGACCACGGGTTCAAACCCGGGTGAGGGCCCCCCCAAGGGGGCAATACCACCTCACGCGCGGACCAACACGTTGGGGGACCAACATATTCTCGTTTTTAGGTATCGTTCTTAGTGCTGCATTCACATTTTCTAAGTCTTGTGTGTCCAAAGAGCATCGCTGAAACCAATGAGCTGATATACACTTCGAGCATTGGAAACTGCCAAACAAAGGCTCCTTGGCCAGCCGACTCCAGAAGGGTCCCAACTACAGGCCAATAACCTGCCTCTCCATAACATGGAAGCTCCCCTCCGGCATAAAATCCATTTACATATATATCCGAGGTCTCCCGGTCCCCTGGAGGACCACTTTTTTTTTTCCGGGCAGGGCGGGCGGGCGGGCACGGTCCCGGTCCCGGTCCCGGTCCCAGGGGCGGCAGGAGCCGGTTACATAAACTGGAGCTCCAGAGGGGGACTTCGAGATTGCGTGCCCGCCTGAGACTTCCAGGGCTTGCCAGGAGCGGGCAGACGCGCTGGCAGGCGGCTGGCACGGTCTCAGGGGCGGCAGGAGCCGGTTGCATAAACTGGAGCTCCAGAGCTGCTGCCTAATGGAGATAACACCAACTCCCCTTCCTCAGGTATGGCCTGAGACTCTGGAAGAGGCTACAAGAAGCGCAGCAACAAACAAATACCTGCAACGAGTAAGGCAAGTCCTAAGGTGTCAGCTCAATGGTAGAAACAAGGTCCGGGCAATTAACAGCTGGCCAAAGGAAGAGATACAGACCACAGATAGTACGATACCTACAAATCAGCATCACTGAAATGCTCCCATATGCCTGGAAACTGCCAAACAAAGGCTCCTTGGCCAGCCTACCCCAGAAGGGTCCCAACTACAGGCCAATAACCTGCCTCTCCACAACATGGAAGCTCCGGTCCGGCATAAAACCCATATACATAGATATAAATCCGTATATAATATATATATATCCAAATACATGTATGGGTCTATAGATGTGGATAGCTCGGTGGTTAAGTCAACTGACCTGTGTGCGAGAGACCACGGGTTCAAACCCGGGTGAGGGCCCCCCAAGGGGGCAATACCACCTCACACGTATCGCCGACCTCACGCGCGGACCAACACGTTGGGGGACCAACATATTCTCGTTTTTAGGTATCGTTCTTAGTGCTGCATTCACATTTTCTAAGTCTTGTGTGTCCAAAGAGCATCGCTGAAACCAATGAGCTGATATACACTTCGAGCATTGGAAACTGCCAAACAAAGGCTCCTTGGCCAGCCGACTCCAGAAGGGTCCCAACTACAGGCCAATAACTTGCCTCTCCACAACATGGAAGCTCCGGTCCGGCATAAAACCCATATACATAGATATAAATCCGTATATAATATATATATATCCAAATACATGTATAGGTCTATAGATGTAGATAGCTCGGTGGTTAAGTCAACTGACCTGTGTGCGAGAGACCACGGGTTCAAACCCGGGTGAGGGCCCCCCCAAGGGGGCAATACCACCTCACGCGCGGACCAACACGTTGGGGGACCAACATATTCTCGTTTTTAGGTATCGTTCTTAGTGCTGCATTCACATTTTCTAAGTCTTGTGTGTCCAAAGAGCATCGCTGAAACCAATGAGCTGATATACACTTCGAGCATTGGAAACTGCCAAACAAAGGCTCCTTGGCCAGCCGACTCCAGAAGGGTCCCAACTACAGGCCAATAACCTGCCTCTCCATAACATGGAAGCTCCCCTCCGGCATAAAATCCATTTACATATATATCCGAGGTCTCCCGGTCCCCTGGAGGACCACTTTTTTTTTTCCGGGCAGGGCGGGCGGGCGGGCACGGTCCCGGTCCCGGTCCCGGTCCCAGGGGCGGCAGGAGCCGGTTACATAAACTGGAGCTCCAGAGGGGGACTTCGAGATTGCGTGCCCGCCTGAGACTTCCAGGGCTTGCCAGGAGCGGGCAGACGCGCTGGCAGGCGGCTGGCACGGTCTCAGGGGCGGCAGGAGCCGGTTGCATAAACTGGAGCTCCAGAGCTGCTGCCTAATGGAGATAACACCAACTCCCCTTCCTCAGGTATGGCCTGAGACTCTGGAAGAGGCTACAAGAAGCGCAGCAACAAACAAATACCTGCAACGAGTAAGGCAAGTCCTAAGGTGTCAGCTCAATGGTAGAAACAAGGTCCGGGCAATTAACAGCTGGCCAAAGGAAGAGATACAGACCACAGATAGTACGATACCTACAAATCAGCATCACTGAAATGCTCCCATATGCCTGGAAACTGCCAAACAAAGGCTCCTTGGCCAGCCTACCCCAGAAGGGTCCCAACTACAGGCCAATAACCTGCCTCTCCACAACATGGAAGCTCCGGTCCGGCATAAAACCCATATACATAGATATAAATCCGTATATAATATATATATATCCAAATACATGTATGGGTCTATAGATGTGGATAGCTCGGTGGTTAAGTCAACTGACCTGTGTGCGAGAGACCACGGGTTCAAACCCGGGTGAGGGCCCCCCAAGGGGGCAATACCACCTCACACGTATCGCCGACCTCACGCGCGGACCAACACGTTGGGGGACCAACATATTCTCGTTTTTAGGTATCGTTCTTAGTGCTGCATTCACATTTTCTAAGTCTTGTGTGTCCAAAGAGCATCGCTGAAACCAATGAGCTGATATACACTTCGAGCATTGGAAACTGCCAAACAAAGGCTCCTTGGCCAGCCGACTCCAGAAGGGTCCCAACTACAGGCCAATAACTTGCCTCTCCACAACATGGAAGCTCCGGTCCGGCATAAAACCCATATACATAGATATAAATCCGTATATAATATATATATATCCAAATACATGTATAGGTCTATAGATGTAGATAGCTCGGTGGTTAAGTCAACTGACCTGTGTGCGAGAGACCACGGGTTCAAACCCGGGTGAGGGCCCCCCCAAGGGGGCAATACCACCTCACGCGCGGACCAACACGTTGGGGGACCAACATATTCTCGTTTTTAGGTATCGTTCTTAGTGCTGCATTCACATTTTCTAAGTCTTGTGTGTCCAAAGAGCATCGCTGAAACCAATGAGCTGATATACACTTCGAGCATTGGAAACTGCCAAACAAAGGCTCCTTGGCCAGCCGACTCCAGAAGGGTCCCAACTACAGGCCAATAACCTGCCTCTCCATAACATGGAAGCTCCCCTCCGGCATAAAATCCATTTACATATATATATGTAAGTTTATATATATATAAATCCGTATATAATATATATATCCAAATACATATATATATATCTATATGTGTGGATAGCTCAGTGGTTAAGTCAACTGACCTGTATGCGAGAGACCCCGGGTTCAAATCCGGGTGAGGGCACCCCCAGGGGCAATACCACTCCACACATATCGCCGACCTCACACGCAACGCGTCAGGTGTTGGGGGAACCAGAGACGGGACACAAGAACTTGGCTCTGTTGGAATGCTGCTACTACTACTCCACTAAACCCACAGTTACCACGGACAGCGAAACAACTAGTAGCTCAGTGTTCCAACATCCACAAACGGCAACGGCAACAGGATGCTATCACAACTAGGGATTGCCGAAATACAACACAAATGCTACGGCAAGGGGGAGCCAGGACGCCGGGTCAGAGGGGAGTTAACACCAACTCCCCTTCCAGAAATTGGGTACGTAGCTCCAAGTAAGCTGACCGAGGCAGCTAGACTGAACACAAGACCTAGAAAATGTGAATGCAGCACTAAGAACGATACCTACCCACGAAAAAGGGGAAGCAGAGGGCGAGGGAGTGGTGGAGATGCTGTCCGAGGTCCCCCCCGCGGGCACGGTCCCAGGGGGTTACATAAAGTGGAGCTCGAGATTGCTCGACTTCGAGATTGCGTGCCTGCCTGAGACTTCCAGGGCTTTTCCAGGGCTTGCGGGTAAAGATCCGAGGTCTCCCGGTCCCCTGGAGCTTAAACTTGCCGGGCGGCAGGAGCCGGTTGCATAAGCTGGAGCGAGAGACACACACGTACCATATACAGTTAAGCTGATCAGTGGGTGGCTGTGCTGCAGCACCCACATGGCACAGTATCAGGACCAAATCCATGAGTCAGCGCTCAGATGAACAACAGTTCAGGAAGGAAAAAGAAGCCGTCGTGACTTTTCTTGGTTGAGCAGCTAAACCCAACTTAAGAGAGTGAAGCAAAATAAAAACACAGAGCTGCCATTTCTGCGACTTTGCCTCTTTTCCGTGGATGGAAAAACCCTCTGCACAACATTTGTATTATTCATAAAGGTTCGGGTTCATTCGGCGGTGATCCATTCGATACACACATGCACACAAAAACAATTTGTCTTCTATGTCCCGGACCAGTGGAGTGGATGAAGCGCTGTCTTCCCCAGTCTCTCTGGGTCACAGAGTAAGGAGGTCAGGGTGTTAGGTGAAAAATTAGTAGCTCCTTAGGAAATCCAATACCTCCCACTTACAACCCCACCCCCCCCACCCCCAACACACACACTTCATCCTGGAATATTAGTCACACTGACACATATAAACACACTAAAGATATTACTACTACTAATAATAATAATAATAATAAAGTAGAAGAAGAAGAATTTTCAACTTGCTACTTTTCACTTTTGTCCATTAGTAGAAAACTTTGTCTTGTGGTTGTAACGACTCCATTTGTCCTCAAGAGGGAGACTCACGCCACATAACAAATCACACAGCTTTTACTTTGGTAAATTTAAATCAATGAATTTGCATCAGTTGTTACACTGAATACGTTGCAGCTCTTCCATGTTTGGTAATAATAAAGGATATATGCACTACAAGCACTGACGCTTGTATTGACTTGGAAAGCAATATTTTATTCACTTATTTTTGCAGGACGTTCATTCAGCATTGATTGATTCAGCAATTCAGTTTTTAAGCCAATCCATTTATTTTCTATCAACCTAATAGGCAGGACGGCCATTTCAGACAGGCTCCCCTGCCTGCTGGTCCTTCGGGGAGACAAATATCCATGCTAATGCAATGAGACAGACACTAATATACACACATACAAAGAGGAGGCGGAAGCCTGAGCAAGCAACCATTACACAGAGAGGCGGTGGGGGGAGTCTAGCCTGAGAGAGGGGGAAATTGTCCTAAGCCTATTAGTACTATTAGGGATACTTGGTGGTAATGATTGAAAGCCACTTAGCGCTGATATATTTACCCAGAGGATCAGCCATGGCTTGGTTAAACAGGCCTGATGGATAAATTCAGTCCACGACTGAGATGTAGACGCTGACCAAGAGAGGAGAGGAGACAGTAAGAGAAGAAATAGCAACATCATGCTTCACTGCTACAATTTATATAAACCAATGTAAGTCACAAGAACGGACTCCTTCTTGCTTGAGGCCTGTAATTTCATACTGAACAACTGTTTCATTAATAAAATGCAAATCCAATTTTGTGCCGTGAGCACCAGCGCACAGGCTGGAACTGCAGCAATTTCTTGATACATGTAACATAAACTCCAAGAAGGTCAAACTCTCAGCTACAGGCAACTTACATCATTCATGAAGTTATTTGAACATGATAGAAGAATCAAATTATTTGTGATTCCTCCTAATTTGTCTTCACTTTCATAGGCGATGTTGAAAAAAAGGGAATGCATTTAGATATTTGGTCAAATATCTAAATGTAATTGAAATCAAATATAATTATTGTATGTTGAAACAAACAGGATGAAGCTAAGTTCAGTGCAGAGCTGGGAAAGCAGCCAGACATTGTGTGGTACCTTGCCATCCATTTCCATGACAGACATCAGGGCTATTAGGGATCACTGGCCAGCGCTCGTCTGTCTGACACACAAAGATGTGCATTAAGCATAAAGCGGCAACTGTGAGTAACTATATAATCTGGCGCGTGCTTCAGTGGACCTTAATTATGCAAAATTACTTTGACTAAGATAGTGTGCTACAGCATAATATGAGACTTAATGGCGTAGAATAGGGTGAGATTCTGTAGGAAGGCAACACGACTAACAAGACATCTGAGTTTCTCTGACAGCACAGCGTGTCCTGGAGACATTTGCTCTTATTTAAACACCTTTTAGATGCGCTGCAGTATAGTCTTCTAACTCTCTGGGATTCATTCTGCAGGATTTTGTCCGTCTGTGAAGAAGTTCACATTTCAGCACCAACAGCACACACATCCCTGCAAAACCTCTCACAACAAACACTAACAAACTGTCTCTGTCTGTGAAGTGTGAGCTTCCAGATGTTGCTGCTTCAGTGCTGTTATGTAATACAGTGCAGCCTAGAGATTATGTGATGACAGTCACATGGAACATGAACCGCTGGGTCCTGGGCCAACAGGCGAGCATAGTGGACTACCCACAGGATTGTGCAGAGTACAATTTAATCAATTTAAATTTAAAAGACTTGGTGACATTTTTGCATTTACTGGATACCCAGCAGAAACAACACAATAAGTCACGTGACACTGGCTATTTTACGTGTTAGATGAGTGGGCTATGAAGCCAAGATGCTGCACGCACAGTGGCGCAGTCAGTGTCTAACTGTGCTGACTCACATAGTGAGCCTAAAGCTGTGTTAATCCTGTGTGTTGGTGGCGTTTGGCTTAGTTTCACAGGGGTTTTTTTTTTCGGTCTGTAATAAGCTGTCACGGTGGAGACGACAGTAGAAGGGGCTTCATGTGGTAGAGAGCAGAGTCACACTAGCAATCTAAGAAGCAACTGCAAGGGCATTGGATGCAATGGAAGAACATGCAAATTCACTTTCTCATTCATGACCCCAGAAAGAGAGCAACAAATTCCAACCAGCTGCAGCAGTGATGCTCTAAAATTAGCTGTGGGAACACATTGATTATAGGATCGTTATCATTTACTGCTTTTCTTGCCATTGATGTGAGCACGATCTTAGTGCTT
The DNA here is from genome assembly GCA_030770545.1 of Macropodus opercularis. NCBI lineage: Eukaryota > Metazoa > Chordata > Actinopteri > Anabantiformes > Osphronemidae > Macropodus > Macropodus opercularis. Next base: position 10,291,759 of record CM061092.1, read on the forward strand.
CCAATCAAATACCGGATATTTAATCAATATATGAGTGAAAAAACTATACTTTTTTAGATTGTCAAAAGCTGAGCATTTCTTATGCTCTTTGTGTGGTGTAATCTCCTGTCCATACATTATTGACTGATGAACAGCAGCCAGGTCTCAGCGGAGGGAGGGAACAGAAATGGATTCACTGTGAGAGAGCCACTAATACAACAATGACCTCACTTTATGTGAGATGCTTTACAAGAGGAATTCTGGCACAGCGGGAGGCTGGAGAGCAATAGAAGAAAGGGGTAAAAGGAAAGCACTTAAAAGATCATCTATAGCAGTTCCATTTACGTCTAGTAGAGTATATTAGTTTATTATTTAAAAAAGAAAGGCCCAGTCAAATGACAAAAGCTGAATGTTGGGACTAGATTCTCTTTTACTTGGACTTATCCCAGACTTTCACTTTGTCTTAAAAGATTTAAAACACACTTTAAGCAAGCAATTCTACTTTCAAAGTTTTCTCTGTGTTGGCTCGATGTTAAAACAGTATTCACCAAAGGTGCCCAGTAAGCAGATTAGACCCAGAGTCCTGCATTATCACTGTGCGATATTAGTTCACAGTGCACTTTCTCTGCAATGCAAAGTACCACTGCAGTACATTCAATAGTCAAGATTAAGACAATTAAAGAGTTTGTTGTCTTACTTGTACTGTGAAAGTCTTCCTTTGCTCTTCACGGTGAATGTAAAGAAAACAACTTAAAAATAACCTGTATTCATAGAAATGTGTAAATTACATGTGCAAGTAAGTGTGAACAAATGTAAAAAACCACTTAGAAGTAATTAAGAATTAGGTGTGAAAATATGCTCTGCAGCCTGTACGTTGTTGATTGTGCTCTAGCTCTGTCATGAAGGATCATCAATACGATGAACACGCTGGGCATAAATGATGACCTGTCTGCCGCCTTGCAGTTAGACTCAGACAGGGGGCGGTGGGTGACCGCCGGAGAGCAGCCGTGTGTGGAGCGTCTGCTCAGACCTGAGAGCTGGCGGAGGGGAAGCTGGTCGCGGCAGAGCGGCGGTGTAGCGCTGCTTGCTGGGACTCTGTGGCTGCCATCTGTCACTTTCCCCGGGATCGTTTGTCTGACAGTAGCGCGGAATCGGGGATCGACTGGACACCGCACATTGCACAGTTAGACTGCGTGGATGTTTCGCGTGATGCCTTTTGGGGGATTTGTTCATGGTTCGGGACGGTCTTGCTGGAGTAGCTAGTTGCTAGCGCTGGGGCTAGCAACTGCTGGCTACTTTGAACGTATTTTGCGAGGATGCTCCGGTGGATACGGCAGCAGCTGGTAAACCTGCTCTCATACCTTTGTCACCATGCTAGCCTGCGCTAGCTCACAACAGCACTCGCCCCAGAGAGGCGGTGTGAACTTTGTTTAGCTGAAATTTAGCAAGCTAACCTAGCTGGTGTAGGTGTATGCAAAAACAGTGTGTGTATCGCAATTGACGACTGTCTCAGTTAACGTGTCAGCTACTAGCTAGCTCGTTTTAACTAACTACCTGGCAGTGAGGAACTAGGCGAACTAGTTGGGAAGTAGTTAACGCTAAAAAGAGAAACACATTTGGCTTGGGTTGATTTTTATTTACTAGCATGTTAACCAAACTTGATTAATGTATCACGGTTAAAATACGCCAAGAGTTATCTGACGCTAGCAGTAACAGTAGCTAGTTGTTACTTCGTCTAACTTGGCGTTAACTTCTAGCTACGCTAACGTTAGAGGTTTCTCCAACTCGCACCGAGTTTTCTTACTAAATTATTCATACGAAAGTAAACAAAATAACTTGAACAGCTAACTTCACTAATATACAGTAAGACATTGACGCCGACTTGACCGCTGTTATTCTGACGTTCATTTGATCCCAGTGTTGTGAATCCTTAAGGTTGGACGTCGTGTTTAGCTGATGTCATAAAGTACATTAAAATGTTAGGGCATACATTTTTACTTTTAATGTGTGTGGGATTCTATAGCAACCATTAGTTGCACTTCTACTGGTAGTGTCCTATTTGTCAGTTATGCTTGAAGGGATGGTGTGTTTTCATCAGACTGCAGTGGTTTGACTGGTAGAAACTCTTATTGTGTGTGTGTGTGTGTGTGTGTGTGTGTGTGTGAATAAATGCATAAGTGCATCTAATGAGATCAGTAGAATCTCAGTTGAACTGTCCATGTCAACGCAATTAATAAGCTTAACTACGGTGTGTGTGTGTGTGTGTGTGTGTGTGTGTGTGTGTGTGTGTGTGTGTGTGTGTGTAAAATGCATTCAAAGTGGCCCATAGAGAGCGTGTTCATAGAAGTGACCTCTTTCTAATTTGAGATATCCATATATACAGTTGATTTGAACCATGCCGTGTAATTAACCTGGCTACTTAATTAAAAGTGTAATTAAAGGGCATCTTAGTCCAACAGGAGTAATGAGGAAAATGCTGGGGCACATTTGTCTGACCATGATTTCAGCTAGAACAGAAATGCACAGTTTATTCACTCATATTTTGCTTATCAGTTTCTGTCTAATGGCTTTGGTTGAGGATAGAGGAGTGAAGTGTGGAGGACACCAAATGAGCAGTGTTAAGGGTTTTTAATGTCGGTACTTGACAGAAGGAAGTCTGTAACACTAGTGCTTTTCATGGTTCATCAATTATCATGGTGTGGTCTGACTGCAGAGAAACCATTTTAATGCAGGAAACCAACGCATTAATTTGTGCTTTTACCGTTAGTGTTTTAAATTTAATTCTAAGGAAAATTAAATATACAAAAACACAAGTATGAAAGGAGATACTGTTTAAATTCAGCTTTCCTAAACCTGGACCTCAAGCCCATCGACCTGTTTGTTTTTCATCTGAACCTGCTCTACTACTGATAACCTGGATCAGGTGCGTTCAGTCAAACAGAAATGTACTATCACAGATAAGGCGAAAGTCTAGTAAAGAAGTGTGAAATCTTCTAGCTTCTGATTGACCACTGTGGATCCAGGTAATAAGCAGTGAGCAGGAATAGTTGGAAGTCAAGCAGGGCAGTGCGCCGTCAAGAACTGGTCTCAGCAACCCTGGTGAAATGTTCTTGGTGAAAAGACGTTTCAAATTAGTTATTGCTTTCAGACATATTATCTGGCAACAAAAGCTACTATGTCATGATGCAGGTCACCTAACAGATTGTGTTGCTCATTCAGGTTGAGGTTCTTACTTTGCTGTAGTAGTACACAACAATAACATGATGGTCAACTAGCCAAAGAATGCCACCACTGTCCAAACTGAACTCCCATGTCATGTGCTTCAGGCTATCTAGCCAAGTTAAACGTTTAGCGAGTGTGAGGCCATGTTACTATTGTGTTTTCTTGCCATCTTGCTGGTTTTAACCATTGCTTATGAAGTGCTTTCCTTCTTGGAATGAGCTCATTCCATTTGATTAAATGCCTTTTAGTCTCGTGTGATTGAGTGCGTAGCCTTGGTTGTGACGCATTAGTCTGTTGCCCAACTATTCCGCAGGGCAGTGACTCTCCAGGGACACTGTGGGACTTGTACACTTTATGCAGGGAATAATTACCTGTCTGGCTACAAAATGATGGGGACAAGAGAGCTGGGGATAAAATAAAATGTCTGATTTCATCCTTTAGTATGACAACAATTCAGTGGATAAAAATCTGTTAAATAAGAAGTTGCCCGATATATCTGTTCACTTGATTATGAGTGGTTTAAATTGAATGGGAGATATTGAAAAATTGTGAAAATGCCTTCGTAATTTGTTATTTTCAGGGAAAGCTCCAGATCACTGAATGTGCCCGGTAGATATGTTTAACTCTTTGCTTCATCATTAGGTTGACATTCAGAAAGGGTTTCCTGACTCTTTTCACATATTCTTGGATGTAAACCCTAGAATGTATAATAAAACCTTGCCATTTTTTGAACATGATGTCAGGCTTATGAAGGATGAGACGGCTAAAGCTATTTGAGCTGACAGTTTGTTCTGTGAAAAGGAGTTTTGGGCCTCATCTGCTTGTCTCCGTCACAGAACTCTCAGGTTGTATGAAAGACAGTGAATGTCCATGGGCTATGGTCTCTCTGATCAGTTTCCATGAAGTTTTACTCCCGTTCTTCACTTTACCTACTAATGACGGCCAGTTTGCAGCTTGATTTACCACTCAGTCCAAGTGTAGTGTGTCACTCTATAGGTAAAATAATTGGCAGTAAATGAGGAACTTACTGCACAACTTCAGATTACAGTGTAACAGCACAGTGGTGGGTATTCACTCAGTTATGTCATCATGTTATTTTTTTTCTTTGCCTAGGTCTTAAATTTCAGAGATGGGGGAGAAAGATTAAATTAAAAAGGGATGTGAAGTAAAGATCTGGTATCCTCACAGAGCGGCTATTTTTATCCATTTCAACCCAGATCTAATGTGACACTGACTAAAAGGCCCCTCATTGAATAATCACATGTTGCCTGACATTTCAATATGCATAGATTCTTTGATGTCCTTTTGTTGTATGTTGTCAACTAAATGGATCATATTTCATTTTCTGCTTTTCCCCGGTCTTAATGCTCAACAGGTAACAGACCAAATGATGCATTGCAGCTTCATTGCATTTCTATTTCTATATTACAGTTGCACAGGCCGCTTTTGCAGTTGCTCAGCTATTGGTTAAGACAACTTGAGCTTCCATGTGTAAAGAGAGTTGAGAGGTTTCACAATGTAACTAATAGCAGATTGCTGTAGCGGTAAATGAGACTGTCTGAAAAACTGGGTGGAGTACAGGAATGCCAATATTATCCTCTCCAGCTACCATCATGGTTCCTTGCAGTAATCCTGTTACGGTGTCTGAAGTAGGATGTTTACAGCACCAAAGTGCAAAATTACCATAAACTGTTTAGCACAGGTGACTCAACAGTGAATTTGCAAGGCGGTGAATTCTGGCTCACAATACCCACTTCCTGGCAGTCGGTGCGTATTCGGTTGTTTTGAAATCCTGTGTTACTTAAAGCTTAATGTCTACATAGGTGCCATGTACTTGAGCCTGAACATGAGCAAAAATCATATAGAAAGACTGTTAAAGTATGAGGCGATATAAACTCTTTTTAAGAATAGTTACCTGTTTTTTCAGTCTAGTGTGATTTCAGTATGCATAGTACTGCTTGTATGCTGTAAGCCTTCTTTCCTGTGTGTCTGGTGCTGTGCTGTGTCTGTGCTTGTCGGAAAAGAGTCATTCAGTTGAGTGGCTGAAGGCGGCAGATGCGGTAGCTTAAATTTAATTTAGTCCTCACCCCTTTATCTCACATACAGCCTGTTGCGCCACAAGACTGCAAACTCCTTGTACCCTGTTTAGTACTTATTTTTTTAAATTAATGTAAATAAAGTGAAACAACAGAGAATTGCCACATATAGTAAAGCATCTTTTGTAAGATGTGGATTTCTACTATATGTCAAGTGTTGGTTTTGGGCCAGAGCTTAAGGAGAGAAACCGAAAGGCAGTAATAGTTTACATATGGGGCTGAACAGAGGTGAATCTATGTGGAAGCGAGTGACGTGGCCCGGATGCATTCCTCTCTGTCCAAGTATGCGCGTGTGAGCCTTCATCGTTGTAAACACATACATGTCAGTTCACTTCTTTTACTATAGCAGTTCAGCAATACGTGGCCCACAGGAAGTAGTAGGAGGTATAAAAATAAAATAAGGTATTTAGGGTAAATGTGGTTAATTGTGATTAGTCTTACATCAGCTAACTGGCTACATGTTTTTTTACCATAGTAAACATGAAAGGAGGAGAGATGCCTGTACTTGTGTCTGCTATAGATGATTGGAGTAAGTTGTCATCTGAGTAACCTGTTTTTTTTTTTTGTTTGTTTCTTCTACACTTTCTTTCACTCCACACCCTCTGTTGTTCCCTGTATTTTCTCTTCCTCTCACAGGGCTTTGACCCCCCCCATCAGAGTGAAACCAGGACTGTTTATGTAGCAAACCGATTCCCGCAGCATGGCCACTATATACCACAACGCTTTGCTGACAACAGAATCATCTCATCTAAGGTGCCTATTATTACCTCTGTTGTAATGTTTGTAATGTTGTGTTATCAGTGCAGAACCTTATGATTGTTTTGATGTCTTTGCAGTGTGGGGAGGTAGAGTTTTGTTTCTGGAAAATGATTAAGCTTGTATTATGAATTTTTATAGTTTTATTTCCACACAAAACTGTAATCGCAATCAAATCTCAATAAGAGAAATTTTGCTCCAATCTGCTAAAGAAACAAGTTACTTACAAAGCTTAAATTATTTATAAAGGTGTTCTGGGAGCAGTGACCAGTGGTGAAAGTCAGCAGTTCTGGTGAAACACAACAGAATTCTTGTACATAAAGGTCTTGTTTGTAAATTGGAGGCTATGATAATAATTTATTAAAATGGTATTCCATGAAGTAGTTGGTACAGTAACTTGAATGATTTACGTATACAGTCATTAGAATAACCATAGCCAAATGTGCACATTTTTGAAAAATAATAATAATGATGTTTTTTTTATTCCTACAGTACACAGTCTGGAATTTCGTCCCCAAGAATCTCTTCGAGCAGTTCAGGAGGATAGCCAACTTCTATTTTCTCATTATCTTCCTTGTACAGGTAATAACTCTCTAACTGCATCCATGATTCTCTGTCAGATGGTGAGTCGTCAGTTGTGTCCTCAAGTCTTTTTGTCCTATATAAGAGTGTGTGCATGCGTGTGAGAGTGAGTGAGTATATGACTCATCGACTTCTTGAGACCAGTAGAGCGACAGGTCTGCCTCTGTATTAAAATATTAGACCCACACATTGGCATGTGCTTTAAAATTTGACAGCCTCCCTCCTAATTTGATTTGGGTCTGTGTAGTGAAGCCAGAACAATTGACATGACTTTGTCAAAAAAGTCTTTCTTTTCACCCATTCAAACTGTCAGTGAAACTGACATCTGCTTAGATCCATCTCACTCAACGGAGGCCTTTTCTTGTTATGACATTTTTGTCTATTTAGCATTTTTAACTTGAACGGCTTTGTTAAAGAATTCCCTTATGACTTTTATTGTATAAAATGTCCCTTTACTCTCGGCTTTCCTCAGGTCACGCTGTGTTGTGACCCATTCTACATTATAAAACGTTTTTGTTCTTCTTACTTGCTTTTGCCACAAGGGTATTTCTTGCCACCTTTACATTAGTGCAGCAGTGTGAAATCATTGACAGGAATGGTTGTTACATCACCTGCTTTTGAGAACAAGCAAAACAGGATCTTCTTAGAAAAGCATTGCTGCATATCTCCATAAGAATGACGTCTAATTTTACTGGGTACATTTAATTTGCAACTCTGGCTTCATAACTTGAAGCAGACTTTATTTGTCTGTGGAAACATTTTGAGGAAGTTTTTGTGTGAGACTAATACATATTATATAATATTTTCTTGTTATCATGGTCACTAGAGTTTAAAATTATAATCAAGGGCATCAAGCACAAGGAGGACATATCACTTCACTTATATATAATATATACTGTAGGTTGCCCCGGTGGCTGTTGTTTCTGACACCTTCATTGTCATTTAGTCTTTTGTATGCATGCACTTGTGTGTTCCTGTGAGTACTTCTGAACTGACAGTTAACCTTTGAGGGAAGTTATAGGGGTTTCCTGTTTGACTCATTAACCACTACTTCTCTTGTTTGTTTTTTTTTTTCTTTAACAGGGCACATACCTTTTATACTGAATCTGAATTTGTTTTTGTCAGCATGCATCTAATTAGCTGACATCCCCTCTCCTGCACCCTGTCTTTGTCTTTCCAGTTAATGATAGACACTCCTACTTCCCCAGTCACCAGCGGTCTGCCTCTGTTTTTTGTCATCACAGTTACTGCCATAAAACAGGTGAGAACAAAAAGTACAGCCCAACAGGGAGGTGGCTTCCTCTTTATTAGACTGACTAGAATAGAATAGAATAGAAAAGAAATCACATATACACACTGACATTGAATTTAAATTAGATTACTAATCCTGAACAACTTGTTAGAGCCAGTATGTGTCACCTTAGTAGCTCAGTATTGCTAGTATGATGAGCATTTGACCTACAGTGGAAATTAAAATAAGTTACTACTGTGGATCAGTTTTTTTTGTGCAACTTATTCCCATAGGGCTACGAGGATTGGCTGAGACACAAGGCAGACAATGAAGTCAACGGGGCACCGGTGTTTGTAGTTCGTAGTGGAAGTCTGGTCCAGACTAGATCCAAAAACATCAGGGTGAGCAAAAATATACCCCAAACGCTTGACCCTTTTATTAAGATCAGAATTTTTGTTTTACTGAATGGCAGAAAAGAGGACATCTACACATTAAAGTATGTGAATTAAGGTTTTTGGCGAACAACCATAAATAACTTGGCTGTTAAGTTCCTCCTGCTGGTGGTGATTCTGTACAACTATATTGTGTGGAGCTACAAGATACTGTCAATGAAAATGGCAAAAATTAGGAGTGCACACATGCATCAATAGGTTTAAGCTCAGGTTTGTTCTCGTATGCAAGTTTAAACATGACATTGCATGTAGTCAGTGAATTGTCAGATGTGGTTCTCACATTCAGTTAGAATAGGTTAATATTTTGATCAAATATATGTTTTTGTACCTGTCTATCCAGGTAGGAGACATTGTTCGTGTGGCTAAAGATGAGACTTTCCCAGCTGATCTGGTATTGTTGTCATCAGACCGTGCAGACGGTACCTGTCATGTCACCACAGCCAGCCTCGATGGAGAAACCAACCTTAAGGTTTGTGTGTCAGCTGTAGTAAGAAAGTGCCAGATGTTCCATTACCATGTGCTCTGTGGGGTTTGATTCTTTCAGGTATAATATATAAGGTATTCCAGTATCTGTCACGACTTTTGCCAGTTTGTTTAAGACATTGTAGAATTAAACCCCATGTTGTCTCACATGACGGGTGTTTAGGATCGACTGCAGATTAGATTACAATTAGTTTGGCAAACTTAACCACTGGTTTTTGTTTCAGCAGTACTGTGTTTTGTTTACTGGTTTCACACATTGAAAATGTAAAACAACTATGAAGATATTATCATACACAATATCACATGACTGCTATTTGTACAGAACAGCTGTTAAGATCTGAAAAGGTCATATAAAAATGTTATAGTTTAATTCTCTCCCGCTAAGGCTGGCATTCAGGTTAGCAATTGAGGGTCGACCTTTTTCCCTATTTTGTAATGACAAGGGTTTTTGCTCATTGTTTGTTTATACAGTTATTTGTGAATTCATTGGCTTTTGTGTCAAATTTTCTCCCTTATAAACTATGTGTTGTATGTGTCTGTAGACCCATTTCTCTGTTGCTGAGACGTCAGTCTGTCAGTCTGTGTCCCAGCTGGAGGCGTTGCAGGCTGTGGTGGAGTGTCAGCAACCAGAAGCTGATTTGTACAGGTAATCTGCACCCGTGTGTACACAAAACCCTCAAGGTCTGGACTTTTTTCTCAAAAGATGTCATATCAGATGGAGATGACCTGAACTTAGAAATCATTGATTCTGCCTTCAGCCAAAACCCTTTATGCTATGACTTTATCACACATACAGTTTAACCACTTGGTTTCTTACTAGTTAACACAAATAATTAATTAATTTTATATGGACCTTGAAATCGACTAAAAAGAGCCAAACCTGCCATCACACCTAGTCATTGTTAGCTTGCTTTGTCTGTTCTGTATTGCTGTGTGTTAACTGTCAGCTGTGTATAAGTTTATATTTTTGCAGTGCTTATTAAGTAGAATTACCCACCAGCTGCATGTGAACCTGGTCATTAAAGTGTTACTTGTCCTAGAGTCAGTGTTTTGTGTGTGTGTATATTAATGTATTTATTGTCTCAGTCCAGAAAAAAATTTGTTTTTCAGGTTTGTTGGGCGGATTACAGTGACTCAACATGGGGAGGAGATAGTCAGGTGACTATTAATTAAATGAGTTATTAGATTTGAATAAATGAATAAAGACATTAAAACTGGATTATACTAACACAGAGAGAGATTGTATTGCCCTTTAAAGCGGTACTAGTAAAGAAAAATTAGATGGTGAAACTTGAGAGCATGGGTCAAATTTGTTTATCATGGTCTAAATCACTAAAGGTTATTTTGAAAATGCAAAGTTGTTTAGGGTGTGTTACTACACCAGTTGAAGGCAAGAAATGTGTGCGTAAAGGACACAGATATGTAGAACCCACATTAACATTGTAGTTTAAGTTTTCACTTCATTATCAGTATTTCAGATCAGTATCGTCCTGACTCTTGTTTGTGCACTAACCAAACCATATAGCAACCTACATATGTGGTATTTGTCTTTGTTTCTCAGACCACTTGGTCCGGAGAATTTACTGCTGCGAGGAGCCAGGCTAAAAAATACCAAAGAGATTTATGGTGAGTTCAAGGATGATGCTTAATCTGAGAATGGGTCAGCTAAAGTAAATATTGATAAATAATAAATATTGATTGAATAAATATTGAATAAAGATACTTCTGAAATGCTTCATATTGTAAAACATTAAATAAATCCTTTTCTTATGTTAAAAGAACAAAAAAATTCAGTCTACAGGTTTTACAGAGAAGCTCACATGCTTTATCAGAGTACTTTGCATGTTGATGAACATTTGTTATGGAAAACCAGAAACGCATAATTTTGATGTCTTTATTTAACTAAATAATTTGTCTTATGTGATGTCACGGTATCAAATCACTGTAACTCCCCTGTACTGTTGCAGGTGTGGCAGTGTACACTGGGATGGAGTCCAAGATGGCCCTTAACTACAAGTGCAAGTCACAGAAACGCTCTGCAGTGGAGAAGTAAGAACGTCCTGTCTGTCAAAGCAAATTATTCATAAGATTATAATTTTATGTGGTGGTATAAAATCTTTTTTTGTGCCAGGTCCATGAACTCCTTTCTAATCATCTATCTGGGCATCTTGCTGTTTGAGGCTGTTCTCAGCACCATCCTCAAGTATGCCTGGCAGGCTGAGAACAAATGGGATGAGCCTTTCTACAACCAGAAGACTGAACAAGAAAGGAACAGCAGCCCTGTTAGTCTGAACAAAAATCAATAACTTGTTTAATGAGAAGCAAAGTCTGGGGGTATTAACCCCAGAAATAAGATGAGAGGTTTTGGTCGACATTTAATTTATGTGTCCCTGCATTGTCTTCACTTTGATCTCATTGCCACTTGTTATGGTCCTTTTTTCTTTTCAAAAGTAGATATAAATAATAGATTTAGTGAAGTTATGAAGAGCGCACAAAGCATGATTCAAAATGTAGATAAATACACACACAAAGTCCTGGAAGGGTGCTAGTAGGATGCTTTTAGTGTCTCTAGATTTTGTGACAGAATGTAGCAGAGGAAGTGACTGTCGCTGGGCCAAGCTGACGGCCTATCAGCCCACCTGTCAGCCCTAATCAGTCAGGGAGGAGAACATCCTCTATGTATTGAGAAAGAGAGAGACCCTGGTTTTCCTTCTCCCTGTAGACAGAGATGAATACCAGATACAGATTAATTGCTCTGTTTAGATTTAGTAAAACGGCTGCTCCAGAAACCTGCTGGTCCTGTTTCAGTGTACACACCCTCTGCAATATACAGTAGATTGGTAGAGGGTATACAGTAATCGTCTAAGAGAGGATCTAACATTTAAGACAATAAGGCAAAAACTAGTGTTCGTACTGTATCTTTTTTTTTTTTTTTTTTTGTAAAGTTAGCCAGAGTTAAATTGCAGTTCAGGTTGCTTTTTGTGTAGCCACTGACACTGTCTCTTGGTTTGTGGGCCTTTGTCACACTCCTTTCGTGTTATATAAAGTAATTACCTTCTTAAGAGGATGAATTGCCCTGCCTGTTTGGATTTAAAAGGATCAGTCCTGAAGCACCATCATTCTGTGTGTGGCTTGATGTGTATTAGGCAAATTGATCTTGCAGTTAGACTGTTGCTCTTTAAGACAACCCTGTATACATTTGTTGCACTAACCTATACTTGAGGTTCTTGTTCAATCTTCAAACAAAAATGTCCTTTTATGTTCCTTTAGATCTTGAAGTTCATCTCAGACTTCTTGGCATTTCTGGTTCTGTATAACTTCATCATTCCCATCTCCCTCTACGTTACTGTGGAGATGCAGAAGTTCCTGGGCTCATTTTTCATTGGCTGGGATTTGGACCTCTATCACGAGGAGAGTGACCAGAAAGCTCAGGTCAACACCTCTGACCTTAATGAGGAGCTGGGGCAGGTAAAGGAAGCGAGTACACTAATATGTCTGTATTTATGTTGTTCAGATTTGTATATAATAAGAATTTTGTATTTTGTACAGTGTTTGTTTTTAATGTATACAACAGTAGATCTGTTTTATGTTTTTATTTTAAAAAATGTAATCGTGCTGTTTCATAGGTGGAGTATGTGTTTACTGATAAGACGGGTACGCTAACAGAAAATGAGATGCACTTCCGCGAGTGTTCAATTAATGGAACCAAGTACCGAGAAGTTAACGGTAAACTGGTACCAGAGGGAATGACCGACGATTCACCAGATGGCTCTTCACCTCAACTGGTAACTCGCATTTTAGACGTATTCATTTTTTTAATGCATACGCAGCCTTGCCAAGCTAGTAAATACATCATCAAAATTTCTATTTGCAAAAAAAAGTCATCACTTAAGCGGACTGCTGTGTGTCACCTGTGAGGATGAATTGAAGCTGTTTCTTGCTGCCATTTTCCCTTTTGTTTTGTTTTGTTTTTTCCTTTCAGATTAGTGAGGAGTTGTTATTTCTCAAGGCGGTGTCACTGTGTCACACAGTTCAGATCAGCTACGATCAGCCTGACTGTCTGGTTGGTGGAGGAGACCCTTTTTCTCAGGCAAATGGTTTCTCTTCCAATCACATGGAATACTATGCCTCTTCTCCTGATGAGAAAGCTTTGGTAGAGGCAGCAAAGAGGTAAGTTTATTCAACTGTGAAGGTTTAAATGTGAATTCATCTTAGAAAGTACATGAGGTGGTGAAAGTTATGAAATCATCATCTAAGAAGAAAGGTGTTAAATAACCACAATGTTTCAACATAGAAAATGTGAATTTCATAGTTTATTTAATGTCCGTTTGGGCTATGTTGACGTGGGTGTAAGAGTAGAGGTTGGGCTTTAGTTTAGCCAACACAGTTCATATTGTATACACCTCTTCTTCACCATTTCAGACAAACCTAAATCCTTACTGTTCACATGAGGTTAAATTGTGTCTGCTGTAATAACTCTTTTGCGCATGTTGGCTGCTGTGGGACAGTAAAATGCTGTTGGAGGTTGGACTCCAAGCCAGATATAAAGTGGCACATTTTTCTCACTCACTCGTTCATTTTTATTGTCACAGAAATATGAAGCAAGCAAGTATTTTATGTGTAGAGTGGTTCCAAAGCCCTGAAGCAAGTCTGTGTGGAGCAGTGACTCAAACATTAAGAGAAAGTGACCTGACTCCACCGATTACATTACAAAGTAAAAGTCTAAAGAAATCTACAGCTGTGTAGCACCCATCTAAATTGTCAAGCACTGTTGTTCAGGATTTATGGTGCAGTTTTCAAATCCTCAAATTACATTATGTTGGGAAGGGAGGGGCACATCCCATGACCCTGTACCCATATGCTCCTCTGAGACTCAGTCAGAACCTCAATTTAAATGTTCTGTTTGTTCATGAATGCTGCATAATTTCCCTCAGCGTGAACGCGTCATTATTTTATGTATTACCCCTCCGTTACCCTAAGGAAGATTAGTAATTGAATCAATGGATGGCTGTAGCTTAGTGAAAAATGCTGTTGGCCTAGTTACATTTGAAACGTTTCAATCTCTGTACCCAGAATTAAAGTATCTTTAATTTAATGTGTTGATTGTCTGATTTATTTGTTGCCCAAAGGATTGGAGTGGCTTTCACTTGCTGCAGTGGAGATAAAATGGAAATCAAAACCTTTGGCAAGTCAGAGAAGTATGTCTTACCTGATATTTATATTGTATAATATAATCTTTCATGCTGCCTCATGAATTATCAAAGATTTGGAGCGAGACTCAATATAACCAGTGGCTAAGAGTAGTTCATGTGTGTTGGTTGCAATTCATGCCACATCGATGTTTTTAGGCACAAGGCTGTAAATCTTGTGCTAATGCTTTTATTATGAGGTTATACCATAGCAATAAAAATATTCAGTGTACAGTAGGCTGTGGTTGAAAACTACCTTCATAAAATAACTCTGTTTGTTCAGTGAGTCACCATTAATACTACTTGTGGCCTTCCAGGTATGAACTGCTTCATGTGTTAGAGTTTGATGCAAACCGCCGGAGGATGAGCGTCATACTGCAGGATTCTTCAGGTAACTTGTTATTGATTGTGGTAGAAAGCTATAATGCAATGTACTGGTATTGTTATTGCTACTTTATGATGTTTATCACAATTAGGAGCCAAGAAATGAATTGTAAAAAAACAACACAAAACTGATTATATTTAAGGTGTTTTCACCGATCAGCTTTTTTTTTTTTTTTTATTTAATGTATCTACTACCATCTGCCTTCATCGTGCTGTCTTGACCTTTAAGGTGGTAAAGTCCTGTTCACCAAGGGAGCAGAGTCGGCCATCTTGCCTTTCGCTACCAGTGGTGAGATAGAAAAGACAAGACTGCACGTTGACGAATTTGCCTTGGTAAGGAACATTTAGGATTTGTAACTAATATTCATTTGCCTGAAACTGCTCTTGTTATTTAACTGTGTGGTAGCTTTCTTAATGTACCGATGAACTGGAGACAATTCCCTATGAATCTTTTCTTGAAGCACAGCAGATTCAAGTCACTACATGTACATCACTGTTTGCTCTGACAGAAACAGACACTATTGTATGTCTTTGTGTTGACTCTTGTTGCCATCGCTTTTAGGTTTTTCGTGTACATTTTCTATTGGACGTAAGACACGTACAGTACACCCAGACATCAACAGGATGTCATGCAATGTCACTACCTTGGCGCTGTAATGAGTTAATTTGTGGTTGTCCCCCTAAGCCTGGCTTTGTTCTAAAGCTTTATTTGCTATACTGTTCATCATTGTATTTACTCCCACTGTAGAAAGGTTTGCGGACCCTGGTCATAGCATGTCGCCATTTCAGCCCAGAGGAGTACATCGATGTAGACAAGCGTCTGAACGCTGCCCGCACTGCGCTCCAGCAGAGGGAGGAGAGACTGCAGGAGG
The DNA here is from genome assembly GCA_030770545.1 of Macropodus opercularis. NCBI lineage: Eukaryota > Metazoa > Chordata > Actinopteri > Anabantiformes > Osphronemidae > Macropodus > Macropodus opercularis. The sequence goes on from CM061092.1 coordinate 10,307,005, forward strand.
CCTTCAGCTACATTGAAAAAGATCTACAACTCCTGGGAGCCACAGGGGTTGAAGACAAGTATGGAAACTGACATAGTTCAATTAAATTTAATAAAATTGTCACATGTAGGTAAATTGTGTTGTCCCTACTGGAAATCAGTTGTCATAACATAATTGCTGGTGCTTAGTTACTGTAATACGTCACCCAGGGAAGGATGGTGGTTTCAAGCAGATATCAGTAGCATAATAGTGTGTAGTCTAAACAATTAATACACATTGTTCAGTGTATGAGACATTCTAAGCCTCTGGTTTTTGGGAAAGTGTAGCAGCGCTTCACAAAAAGCCACTAAACAGTATAGAAGATGGTCTGAGGTCAACTGAACTGCAATGGCTACTCAGCTACACATCACTACAATATCTCAGGATGTACCAAGTTTGCCACTACCTGGAACAGACACACTAAGTATTTTTAAGATTTCTGCACATGGTTTAATAACAGTCCATGTAATGTAGTATTAGACTGAGGTTTTCAGTGCCTTGTGCGTTTTGAGCCACATTAGTGGATTTACTGTATTGAGGTCAGTGTTTGTCTGATCCTCTGTGTTAGCTTACATCAACTGCTAAGGAAATGATTGCATACATTAGTTGCATGCTATGCCTATGTGGAGCTTTTTATACTTTGGGTAAATATTAAGTAACAAGTAATATGTCAAATGTTGACACTAACATTTGAGATAAACTAGTTTGACATAGATCAAGAATTGAGGCGTTACTAAATGGTAGAAAAAGAGACAGATAAACACAGTTAGAGGGCTGTGTCTGACACAATGTACACTGAGCAGGGAGATGGAGACTTCACGTCGCCGAGCCTCTCTGGAAATTAACATAGATGTGTGTTTGCATCCGCTCACCATCTGCTCCTCACATAAGCCTCTCGCTTTCCCGCTCATTTTATCTCTTTGTTTTGGGTTTTTTCCTCTCCTGTTTTTACTTTATCTGGAATTAATTCCTCCTGCACATGGTCACAATCAAAGAATCACATCTATTATAGAACACGTGTATATTTAGATGTAAATATTTTTTTTCTCATCCTCTTCAGACTTCAAGACAAAGTCCAGGAGACCATTGAGGCTCTAAGACTGGCTGGGATCAAAGTGTGGGTGTTGACAGGGGACAAACATGAGACCGCAGTCAGCGTCAGCCTGTCCTGTGGCCACTTCCATAGAACCATGAACATCCTGGAGCTTCTGCAACAGCGCTCTGACAACGAGTGTGCTGAGCAGCTCCGCAGACTGGCCAGAAGGTGAGTGTTTTGCAATGAACTACGCCACCTGATTCTTTTAAGGTCTGAAATCTGGCGCATTCATTTAATGAATTTAAACATCTGAACTTGCTTCAGACAGTAGTTTAAAATACTTAATGTGATGACAAACAGAATAATAAATGAACAGTAAATGCTAATCTGTTTCTGATTCCTCCTCCATTTGTTCCCAGAATAAAGGAAGACCACGTCATACAGCATGGTTTGGTCGTGGATGGGGCCAGTCTTTCTTTAGCATTGCGGGAACATGAGAAGCTCTTCATGGAAGTGTGTAAGAACTGTTCAGCTGTGTTGTGCTGCCGCATGGCACCACTACAGAAAGCTAAGGTACCAGAGTTTTACCATAAATGCACCACCAGCCAGACGTCTTGCAGGTGAACTGACTACTATGGTGGTTTGTCCAGGTGGTGCGCCTTTTAAAAACATCTCCAGAAAAACCCATCACCTTAGCTATTGGGGACGGAGCCAATGATGTCAGTATGATACAAGAAGCCCACGTGGGCATAGGTAAGTGCGCAAGCGCACACATTTAGTACATGTGCAGACAATGCCCATCAAGCTCCCCAGTATTTGTGTTCCATCATGTTTCTAAAGGGTGTGTATGCATATGTTGTATAGGGATCATGGGGAAGGAGGGTCGCCAGGCTGTGAGAAACAGTGACTATGCAATTGCCAGGTTCAAGTTCCTGGCTAAACTACTCCTGGTTCACGGTCATTTCTACTACATCCGAATAGCTACGCTTGTACAGTACTTTTTCTATAAGGTAAGGATTGACTCAAGAAATGTCCTAATTAAAATAACTGGTCGGGTGAACAGGATTCTCCGAGCTCAAGAAGGTGACTCAATGATTTTAATATTGAACAGTTATGTTCGGTATTACAATCTTTGTTTGACACCAATGCCTTGATAGCAGTGACGGTCAGGAATAAATTTAAGTACTGTAGAAATGGGTGTTTAGCTATGGGCCTTCCACTGTAACGTTTTAATGTCTTTCCTTCACTGTCTTTTCTAGAATGTGTGTTTTATCACGCCCCAGTTTTTATACCAGTTCTTCTGTTTGTTTTCACAACAAGTAAGTCTCTTATCTCTCCATTTCTCTCACTTTCCCATGTGTACATATGGACATGGTTTTTGTTGTTGCACAGCCTTTTGTACATTATTATTCATTATGTACCTGTCATGTTTTAATATCCAGTTTGATTATTTATTTCTGAACTTGTATTAAATGTTTTTATGTGAACTGTTCAGAAGGTATCACTGAGTAAAAACGTATTCATTATCCGGTTCGCTATGTAACGATGCAGACCATTGCATTATAACCTGTATTGTGTCCTATACAACGTCTAGTAACCTGCCAGCTTTCTTTTTTGCCTTTTATATGACTCCCTTCAACTTGTGTCTTTGTTTTGGTTGATAAACTGATGTTGAGTGACCACCTGCATATCTGTCATAGACCCTGTACGACAGTGTTTACCTGACACTGTACAACATCTGCTTTACCTCACTACCCATCCTGGTATACAGTCTGTTTGAACAGCTGGTCCACCCGCACGTACTACACAGTAAACCTGGCTTATACAGGTAAGGTTGTGTGGAATCGGCACGAGAACGCTATAGTTGAGCATTCATAGAATGTACCAGATCACCATTTATATGCATTTTGAATGTCTGATATTTAGCAAACACAACTATAAATGGATTTTGCATGACCTGTGAAGTAGTTAAAAAGTACTATGCATACTTAAACAATTCACCCCAGAACACCATGATGTGATATATTCTCTGGTTCTGATCTACAGGGACATCAGCAAGAACTCTTTGCTGTCCTTCAGGACGTTCTTGTACTGGACCATGCTGGGCTTCTGTCACGCCTTTGTCTTTTTCTTTGGCTCCTATATACTGATGGGAGAAGACACCACACTTATGGGAAATGGGCAGGTTTGTATTTGTCAGTGGGTGAATGATGTACTCTGTATTAGAACGGGCTTAGTGAGAGAATGGAGATACTCTGCGTGTACTCTTTTACAGCTGGTATTTCTGCAGTCAAATCTTAGCTTTGCTCTTCTCTTAACTGTCTCTTTGTCATTCTGTCTTTTTGGTTGTCTCTATATAACTATATTATAACAGCATGTAATGTTTGTCATTCACTTATAATAAGTATGTTCTAGTAATTTATCTTCTTACCATATCTTCTGTGTCTCTGGGTTTTCAAAAATTTTCTTTCCCACTACTAATCTTGTGATCTTGAAGTTTGTATTTCAGAAACACTCACTCCTGCTGTTCTCTTTCCACGTCTTTCTGTTCAAGATTTCACTATTTTTATTTATTTTTTTCCTTCCTTCTGCCTTCATGCTGTGCATGTCTTCAGATTTTGCAAGCTAACAGGCAACTGGTAAGAGTCTGCTCTACAGTTGGATAAACATCTCCTTTGAGGGAGAGCTATCCTTCAAGTTTTTGTTTGAAGAATGATACAATGGCACAGGGTCACTTACAAATTTACTTAGGTTTCAGGTAAAAATACAAAATATTAGAATAACTGTAAACGTTTGACCTAAACAAATCATGTAGCAGTGGAAACTTTACTCGCTTTTATGGGTTGAAATGTGCCAATGTTCGAAGTGGAGGGAATGTTATTTATTACAGATTTATTAACAAGCTTTTTACTAACAAAGCCAAATACTTGAGCAATTCATTTAACAGTGCCAGAATTGTTGATTGTCTCTCTGTATACATCATATCGCGATTAGTTGTGTGTCTGTGCTCAGATTCCAACAGCCTCTGAAATAGTTTGCCAACCAAAGAGTGCAGCCCCATGTTAAGGTGCGGAGCTACTGCCCATAGTTGCACAGTATGAGGGCAAGGCCTCTGCTCTGTAACAGCACACAGCTGTCCGTTAGGGCTGTTTAATAAAAAATTAATTTAAGAAAGTCTGTTCATCTTGTCTCGCCTTCTCTATAATAATAATAATAATAATCTAATGTCAGTATTTTCATGTTGTTTTGTCCTTTTTGTTGTTGCTGTGTAATCTTGTGTAGTTTTTTTGACTGACAGCTGTCTGTTTTATAGATGTTTGGAAACTGGACATTTGGGACACTGGTGTTCACTGTCATGGTCATCACTGTTACATTAAAGGTAAATTACACATTAGATGTCTGCTACAGTGAGATCACCTCTGTTTTTCATTTTCAGGCCTTGTTGGCCTGAGGTTAATTGGTTGAGCAGTGTAGCATGTTGTGGTCCACTGAGACAATGATGTATTGCCACAGTCCCAGTAAGAAATGCAGTTTGTTGTGAAGTATTGGGGTGATGTCAGAGGCTATTAACTGAAGAAGGTCATTTGTCACAGGTTGGGGTCATGGTCTGTCCTACAGCGCATAGGCACATTGCTGTAGTTTATTGATATTCTGTCTGTCTCTTTCTGTGTTTTACAACTAGTTTTATTTTCCTCCCCCTTCTGTGCTTGTGTGTAATGACAGCTTGCGTTAGAGACTCATTTCTGGACATGGATGAACCATTTTGTGACGTGGGGTTCGATCGCCTTCTATTTCATCTTCTCTCTGTTCTATGGAGGCATCATCTGGTAAGATAGATTTTTACCTTAATGTGAAAAGTCTTTGCGGCGCTGCAGTGTTCTGTCTCTAAGCATTAATCCACTGTATATAATGCTCTTATGTTAAAACATGTGGCTGTGTTGTATTTATGAAAAGAAATATACCAACCAATAATGTTATTTAAATGATAAATTATATTAAAGATAAAATACAATTTGACAGCTTATCAGTGAAATAAATGTAATTGTTCAAGTTGTAGTGTTGCTAAATCTAAAACTGGAATATCTGCATCCACTAAAAAGTTCCAGCAGATAGAAACATGACACTCACCCAAATTTGGTGGGTAAGAAAAAATTGGAATGTCATGCTTTAAGACAGGGTTATAAATTGTGCAGATGAATTTTATGGTCACAGTGATAACGTCTTGAGATGGAGCAGACTGATTTACACCTAATGTAACACTTGGCAAATAAATCACTGGGGATAGCTGAGGTTATCTGTGGGCTGTGATCACATCAGTCTTGACCACTTTACTCTGTCAAGTCGATATACAGACTTGAGTCAGGCAGATAATACGAAACCATGACTGAGATTTGTAGTCTACACTGGAAAGGCTGTTAAACTCGGTGCTCTCTGGGACTAAGACTTCCCCTAAGAGCTGTCGCTAAGACCTGAGTGTGAAGTGTCAAGGACAAAGTGACTTAGCCAAAGAGTCACTGTTGAATAAATAAACTGTTGATGCTGACCAACAATCCTAAACGTAAACCATGTTCTCTTCATCCTTCTAATATGTGTAACCATGTCATTTCTCTACAGGCCATTCCTCCACACCCAGGACATGTACTTTGTCTTTGTCCAGCTCTTGTCCAGCGGTTCAGCTTGGTTCGCCATCATCATTATTGTCATTACTTGCCTCTTTCCTGATGTGATGAAGAAGGTTTTCTACAGACATGTGCAGCCCACCAGCACACAGAAGAGTCAGGTAACACAGCGTGGAGGGGTACAAAGTAGTAATATGGGCTCCGTTATTCCCCAAAGCTGTTGAGCTCTCTGACATGTCTTGCCCCCCACAGGACTGCTGGTTACTATTTAGGGTTGGTGCTCTGTTTGTCAAATAAAAGTGACCTCACCAACAACCTCAAAATATGTGGCACACGACAAGATACCAACCCTTACTTAGATACAGATGAGCTTCAAAACTTCTAGATAAAAGTTTTTGGATATCAGGTTTGATTGATTTGATTGGCGGGGAAAAAGTCTGCTTATGATACAAACACATCTGTTAATAAGTCCAGTGGACATAGTGTCACGTCCTAAGGTCTTGGTTCTATAGGAAATCGTTAAAGGTAATAAAATGGCTCAGCAATGACCAAACGCGACCAGAAGTTAAACTGCCTTCTGTGTGCAGCATTAGATTGAACCTTTACTTCTACATGCATCCAAAAATGGAGCTTCTATTTCCTGTGTTATACGCTCAGATTGTAGACGGAACATATTGTTCACACTGTGTAAATAGTTCATCATTTTGAGTTTCTGTGTTCACAATTAACTGCTCTTTTACAGGAACAGCATGGTGTTAAGTTGCATACACACAAGCTGCATGACTTGCTCTAATGAGTACACACAAAATTAGCTAAGCACACACTATGTACGTTCACCAACACACCGTTACTGCATTGAGTTGTCCAGTTGGAGGCCCTTTGTGTTTCATTGTTAGAGGTTCCTTGTATCAAAACACTCCTTGTTTCAGAAGATGCACTTCCTTTTCCAGTCCTGGGTGGTTATTCGTTTCAGCTCTACCCTTTGTCCTACTTTGTCTTAGTATGTATATTCCCTTCCAAAACTATTGGAACAGCAAGACTGATTTGTTTGCGTTTTCTTGTAAGGATGGATATGAGGTGAAAATTTTGATTTCACTTCATTTTGATGACATTCACACCTAAATGCATAAAAAGAACATTAACAGTAACTGATGAGCTAAAAGCCAAACGAAGATCTGGAACAAATGTTTGTGAGACCACTATGGACACGTCTTTTGTGTAGACCAAACCCAAATGAATTGGACTTGCCCGTCAGATACCTGTGGCGTGGATGATAATGTGATTTGTATTGTATGTTTGAATGTGGGAGACTTTTGACCTCTGTGCGAGTCTGTGTTAACCCTCTCTGTATATTCTCCTGCTGTAGATGTATTCCAACCGCGTGGCAATAGGTGATGACTTCATCGCTCTGCAGCCTCTGTCCAGAGCCAAGAGCCAGCTGGGCAAAATTAGGTAGAGGAGATGAGACTGATTCAGCCCTGGGCTTAAAGCGCATTGAAAATCAATTCAATAGATGGAGCAAGTATCCCACGAGTGCCTTGTTCAAAAGCAATAGTTCTATATTCTTGGCAGAATTTTTTTTTTTAAACCATCAATAATGTCTAGTCATTCCCTCTGTAGTAATACTTTTCTCTCAAAAGGAATATTTCAATTCCATTAGCTTGATGTATTTGGATTATTTTAGCACACATACAAACCTCTGCAAGGCCAACGTTTGATACCATAAGATGAAATGTCCTTTGATCTTATGCTAAAAACTTAATTTTACATACATTTCCTCAATATAATCACAAGTGCAGTGATGTGTTTCTTAGAGCTGCATGTTTATGATTAAGATATTTGTACAGATATAATTATGACATCTGAACTAAATTACATACATTTGTTTGTTTCAGATGTATCGTAGGCTAATCCGCAGCCAATTTGTAAAAATCAGGGTTGAGTCATTGAACACAGACACACTTCTGAAAAGTAGAAACATTGCTTTACAGAATGGGCACTCTTGTTTATGGTCTTATCCTACTTAGGTCTGTTTCTAGCACTGGCAGTGTTATGCGCTGTTAGCGTTGGAACTTAAGCGACTGCATGCCACGCAGGAGCCAATCAACATTCGTTGTGATTGTGAGGGGGGGGAATAGATGCATTTATTTTAGTTTTGTTGGTTTGAAGACGATGTGACGTAAAGCACTGCATGTGTTGCATATTCCTGTCATGGAGAATGTGTTCTGAGACCTCCACCACTCAGCATGGTACAGTCATTACCCCCGCCCCCGCCACTGCATGCATGAGTGAACAAATGATGTTTCATCACATAGGACCCACAATGACCTGATTTAAACTGTTCCCTGTGTTTTATATTGTGATATCAGTGTTGTCATGTAGGCGTTCTCTTTACGGTTCTGACTCTTCATGAGACAAGCCTGTGATGACTGTGCTGTTGTACAAACAGTGTGGCATGCCATGCTCATGTTAGAGGTGACATGTCAATCACGTGCATGATGAAGCCCAACAAAACACGTCTTTAATGTATCTGCAGCATGGAGCCCTGGTCTCTGTGAGCCCTGTTGATTACCCTCAGCCTGGCTTTGCCACCTGTCTCACCTCACGGTTGTTCGCCTGCATGGTTTTAGCCGACCCACAGAGCAAGACTGAAAAGCCACTATAGTGCATGACGGTCTGAGCTGCCTTGCACAACAGCACGCCGCCATCTTGTTAGAGTATGACACAAATAATTCAGACTCATTACTGATGAGTAGTCTTAGCACACGTCACTTATAGGGTCCAGGGGAACATTTAAAAACCTCCCTGTATACAAAGTAACAGTACACAAACAGCCTCTTAATCAACTTTTTGCAACGTTTAACTTATAGCAGATCTATTATATTACACTGCTACTTTATGACCTGTCAGCTGTACAGTAAGTACAAAATCCATAATGACACAGCAAGCAGCGGCAAACTAGACCTGCTGAAAAGTGTTCTGTCCATTATGGTCAGGGAGGGCTCAAAGCATGTTATGCAAAGAAATCCTGTTTCTTCATTGTGATTTATTCCTTTGTTGAACTTATAGAACTACATAAGATGCTGTGGTTCAAAATTATAGTCTTTTCATCTTATTCTGCTGTATAAGGCAATTTATTAAAAGAATTCTAGTCTTAATTTCCTAATTAGATTAGCAGGAGATAATTACCCAAGAACCCACAGGGCTCTCCAGGGTTTTTGGTTGTTTGCCTACTCCTTAGCTTGGATACGTGCAGCATCAGGTTAATTGGTTTGGATGCTAATAGATTCGCGCTTATCTGCAGTGTTTCCTTAGGGAGTCCTTTTGTATGTCTGCAGCTTATTTCTGCTCATTTGTTGCTCAGTCGAACAGCTATTTTGAAGCTTGTGTTCAGTTTTATAAGAAATTAAAGCCCTTCTCGAGTGACCTCATCAGCACACTTTCAAATTTTCTGAAAAAGCTTTTCTCAATCGGTGATTTATATAAGGTTCTTTAAGTCCTAGTCTAACATGAGGCGTTTAAAAGGCAGGAGCAACTGTAAAGTAATTGTGGGAGAGGTTGCTTGTGAAAGACTTTAAAAAGTCACCAGCATTAGATTCTTGGTGTTTTGTAAACTGTACAGGTGTAGGTGTAGTAGGTGTAAGTGTCTGAACAGAAGGAGTTTCTGAGCCTTACACCACGGCGCAAGAGTCAGAAATCCCCTCCATTCACTGCGTCTCTACAGGGCAGCCTGAACTGACATCAGTGACTGACCACCTCCTACTACCTAATTAATGCTGGTTAGTAAATAAGTGGCACTAATAATCATATCCTACTTCACTTTTAGTCTCGCATTGAGTATTGATAATGCTGTAACCAGTATTTGCATATTTAGTTTCCTAAACAAGGCGAGAAAGTAGTCATCTGCATCAGTAGTAATAATCATCGACTTACTGTGGATCGGTTCAGAAGACTGAATGTGAGACTAAGTTGCTGAGATGGATATTTTTACAGTGTGACTGGTTAGTTAGGAGTCTGGCTTTGTTTTGTTGCAGTGTCCGACCTATTAACAGCCAACAGGCCTCACTGTAAGCATCTTGTGTCCTTCAGATGGAAGAGGGTGAGGGTTCAGTCGGCCCAGAATATGACCCTGTTAAAGCCCAGCGGAGCCCAGGGGAGGACAATTGGCACCTGCTAGCTGCTTATCCTCCCCCTGCTGCCCCCGGTCCAGACCCCTGCTCCCCTAGGTAGTACTATACATCATGCCCCTTGTACTGTCACAGCCCCAGCATTAAGGCTTCATGTGAGGACCAAGCGACCCTCTGTCTACCCCAACAGCCACTGTCAACTGCATATGCCCTTCTGTTTGGTTAAACCAACCTGCACATTCCCCCTTGGCTGTGTCACAGCTATCCCTACGCTGACCTTTTCTTTCATATGTACAAGATGAAATCTCTGTTTCTATATGAATGACCCCACCCTTTCCCACCTACATGGTTCCCTTCATCTGTCCCTCTGCTTTCATATGAAACATCACCCCTCTCAGCACAGATGTGACTGAGCCCATGCTTCCCAAAATCTTCCTCACCTTGGTCTTAATTCACCACTAATGATCAGATCTGGGGTCAGAGTATAGAGAGAATGGTGTTGACATGCTGATATCATTGTCTTGTCTTGTGTTGTGTTTTCATTCAGTCATTTACTTTTGCCATATTCATTTTACTTCATTGTTTATTTGTGTGTTTCTGGTGCCTTGTGTCTAAATCTATGTGCTGTATTTCTCTACGTACAGTAGGCACCAAAAAGAATTTGCCTGAAATACTGTCTCTGATGTGCGAAGCCAGTCTAATGTGGCAATACTTAAGGATGAGCCAGGCAGTGATGTCATCTATGTAGCTGTGCCCAGGCCTTGGTTATGTTCATGACCTTTCTCTGTCATGAGAAGTATTACTCATACGATTAGGTGGCGATTTACTATTTTTTGTAGAACTGGTAAAAAAAACACAAACCGTGAAATGGTGAGTCAGTCTGAAGCCTCTCACTCATGTTTGCTGTGGTTTAAATGGTTTTACGTTTCTGTAACAATTTTGCATTTATGACCTTTGTTCAAAAAGAAAAGACCTGTACGGTATCTAATTTGATTCTGCTAGAGGAAGATCGATGCCATGCATGTATTATCTTGAGAAGCCTGACACAGCCAGAGTGATTCATGTGCAGTTTGACCTGTGTGTGTGTGTGTGCTGTTGCCAGCTAAGAAGCGGACGTTTGGTTTTATTCCAGCACCGTCTCAAATTTCTACTGCAGCAGCATAATGAGCCAAAGGCACAGTGGCATATGCTGGTGACACATTCAGCCACAAGATGAGACAATGTAGGACCAAATCACAAGAAAACATCGTAAAATGTGAACGTTAAGAGACTATTAACACCACACATTTTCACTGTACTGCTGATTCTAGACTATACTGTAGATAAGCATCATAATCCCTTGCTAACAGACGAATACATTGCATAGTTGACACATCAGATTAATTAAGGTCGTTTTAGTCTCTACAAACCCAGTGGTCACAAATCTGTGTACAATCATATCACCAAGCGTGTCGGACATAGTCTATAGGAATGTAACCACACAGTGTTTCTGTTTCCTCCGTCTCTGTGCTCGTCACTTTCTCCTCTCTCCTGGGTGCTGACTCAGATCAACAGAGCCACCCGATACCATTGGTTTCTAGGCATCAACTTCATTCAGCTTGGTCGATTAATGCATCAATGGCTTACTGAAAAATCTGACTAGTCCAAAAATATGTTTGTGGTCTGTTTAGGTAGTTTCTTTGTGCTGTATGTCAGCAACAGTATAAAATGACCAGTCTTGTCTATTTAAATCTTAATATGTGGCCACACTGTTATTCAGCTACCAAGAGCTCTGTTGACTGGTTTTTGACACCTGGAGACGCAGAGTTACACTTCGTACAGGCAAGTGTAGAGTTATTGGGAATCTCATGAATCCTATTAAAGTGACATTTTAGGAAAGGAAGTTAAATGAGCAAGGCTTACATTACTGCCTGTGAATCTGATCATCTGGCCTTGGACCACAACTAGTTTACACTGGGGGATGTTGATTGAACGCTGTGTGATTCATCACAGGTATGACAACCTGGCAGAGAGGTCTAGAGGTTCTCTGAGCAATTCATCATTTCATAATACTGCTCAATAAATGAAGAACACAAACACCAATCTTTACTAATGTACACTGTTTAGGGCAGATTGAAATCACAGATTCAATTAAGCTGTACGTTTAGTAACAGCAACTCTTAATGCCACTGATTTGTTGGAGCATGGTATCCAGGGGAACAGATGGCAGACGTGCGATTCACAACAACCGTCAGAGTTGGCAAGTTAGACCACAGGTCATACTATAGAAGATACTGTAGCAGTGTTTGGTCAGTAACACGCACACTAGTAAGCTAAATGATTTTGTACTGCAGGTCATCTGCATCGCTCCTGTTCCTTCTTGCACCAAGGAGCAGTTACCTGTTCTTCTGATCGTGGTCTGTCACCAGAGAGCTTGAACAACTTGACAGATCCAACAATCCTACAAACGAGGCAGATGATGGATTTTAACTGTGGTAGATTGTCGGATAAATATAGACGACCCTTTTGAGTTGGTTTTTGGTTTGTTTGTTTACTGGCCTTATAATTTATGTATCTGTGTGCCACATTTCAGTCCATGTGTAGCATGTTTTTCCTGTTACATCACTCCTCCTGTGACAGCATGCAATGTGTCATCCTCCAGTCGCCCCTCATCATTCTGTCAGAATGTGATAGTAAACACATACGGTATTGATATTCATTGTTTCTTTTTTTTTTTTTTCCCTCCCCTCTCTTCACTTCTTCTTTTCCTTCTCTGTCCTCTCTCCTGCTCCTTTTGTCTTTCCTTTCTTCATTGCCTTCATTCAGTCTCTACCAGCCCCCCAGGCGCAGGCCCTCACCTGTATGGAGTCCCTGTGCTGCTACCAGCAGGGGCAGAGCGGCTGTTCCCGCCTGGCCCACTTCCTGGAGGAAATGACCGGGCAGTGCCAGGCCGCCAGTCAATGCCACGCATCCAGCCGCAACAACAGGTGGGAGGGACAACAGGACAGGAAACAATGAAAATAAAGTCCAATCAAGCCTCACCGCCACTTCGCTTGAAAGCTCTGAGCTGCAGTCTTGACTGCTATAGGCTATAATGTGGCTGTACGTCTGTCTCATTCAGATTGGTGGTAGGGTGAGTATAGAGTCTTTGTGGAGCTGGGTTTTAAACAGACTTAGGGTGTGACTTGGCAGGACTTTGTGAAGGCAGCCAAAGCAGAAGTTTTAGAGGCTGACGATTAGTGGATCAAGCCATCTTCGAATGCACTTTTGGGAATTTATTTCCATCGAAGTCCTTGTTGTCATGCTGAAGCCTGGACATTTTGATTAAATAGAAAGTTGTGCTCTTCCTCATGTTCACTGAAGTGTACTGTCAAGTAAATCGGTAACCAAAATCATAGCGACCAGAATAGATTGTGATGGCCGTGCCATCTACATAGCATGCAGGTGTTGGGCAACATATGCAGGACTGATTGGGGTTCCAGCATTTTAATAAGGCCAGTAGAGTGGAGGCCTGCTGGAATATACAGGCACCCAACAGGTCTAAATATTACAGTATAGTATGTAACCTGTCTGTGAAGCCCCTACATTAGGGCAGCTCTGTCCACTAACACGCTTGTTCTATCTAATCATCAGTGTGTTGACCTGTTGTTCTGTGTGTACTGTCTGTCTGTTGCTGTATGCTTCTGTTCTCCCTTCAGCGAAGATCTGTCTAAAATTAGTCAGTTCAGCCAGTTTCCTCTAAATCAGGAATTTGGCTGATCTGGTCTGTGCTTCAATAGGAGGCACCAGTGTGTGTATACGAGTTGAGTTGACATGTTGCTTTTAATTGATTCCGGTCTGTTTTCTTTTTTTTTCCTTCATGTCCTGTTGTAGATGAGGCCCAGAAATGACTGCCCAGCCATTTCCTACATTATGATGTAATTGGACAGTAGATTTTTAGGTGGGAACTTGATGCACTTGGCAATTTGCATCTTTAAACAGCAGCAAGAAGTAAAAATATATATATATCTGTACTGCACTACATCTTTCAGTAAATGTGTAGATACAAGGTTTTTTTTCTCATTTGTGGCCCAACATTGATTTACTAAATTGTATTTAAAGAGAGATTTTAGGTAGGTGTGTTGAGGGTTTGCTGGTCTGCTCAGTCCACTGTTAAAGTGTCTTGTTATCAGAATCCTTGTAACTCTGTAGAGTCATTGATTAATTGACCTGATCAGCCCTTTGTGCTGATTAATCAATCCTGCCCGAAACGGCTTGGTGCACTCTGCATTGACTACATTCGTAATGAAGACGCAGCTTTCCATTTCTTTAAATGGTCTTTGTTTTGTAATGGACCTTGCACAAGGTCGGTGGTGTGGTCAAGCATGTTTGTTCTTCCATGACTTTGTGTATCTGTGTTTGTAAAGGTAGTGACAGCATGCAGATTAAAGAGGGATGCGTTGCTCCTCCCCATCCTCCTTTCCCCAACCTGTAAGCTGTCTGTGGTCGACTAGTGACCTTGTCTGTCAGGTCAGGTTGATACAGCAGTGGGTAAATGGAAGGTTAGACATTGAGACTAACTAAACACATCTCTTTGTAACCACTTTTATTCCGGCCCATCTTAGTCTGGTGATTTCAAACTTTGATTTCTTTGACGAGGATATGATAGGTCCCTCATTTGAATATTTCTAATACACATTTTTCCTTAGACAGGAGTTTGCTACCTGCACTGTAAAATCAGTTTATTTGCAGTAAAATAAACTGTTCCAGTCGCTTGAGGGTCAAATTACCCCTAAATGCTTGATTTCGTTTAGATGAATTACTTCCTGTGAGGAAAAATTGACTTGTTTTGTGACCTTGGCATGAAACAGATTTTATTTTTCCATCTGAGCAGGCAGCAGCTAATTTCTTCCCCTAGAGGAAGGGTAGATAGAGTGCAACAGTGTAAAATGATTTGCTGTTGCATGCTTAATATTATATAAACACACAAACCTCTCCTTAACAACAAACTGACTGCACACTTAGGTTTTATCCCTTCTCTCCTTGTCTAGCCTTTCCTTCCCCCCCTGCTTTTCACTCACCGCGTACTGTACCTTGTTGTGTCCCTTCGTCCTTAGACTTCACCTCCTTGGTTGAACAAAATTAACATAAAACAGAACTATTAAACAACTACTGAGACTCAGCCCACGCTTGGCCTTAATGCTAGGATACTGCCATAGCTGAACGGTAATAAACATACACCCAGTCGCATATAATGTCTTTAATGACTGGAAGTAACAAGTATATTTACAACTTGTACAACAGTATTTAAGTATTTAACACATATTTATTGGAACTGGCTGCTTAACTTGGCCTGTTGTCGCTGCATCGAATGCCGACCACAGCTGATCCTTGCGCGGATGTCAAGGGTGTTGTCATATTAAACGGGAGATGCTCATGTGCATCAAATCCCAGCAGCTGAATCTTCATTCAAATGTAGTTTTTCTTTAACCTTGTAAGTGAAAAGGTTTTTCATTGGCATTTCCAAAAAGGCTTCTCGTACATTAGATAATATTTACGCAATTGAAACCTGAACCAGATCTTCAACATGCCTTGAAAAAATATTAATAGTAAGTTGATGCATCACAATTCAGCTGCTCCTTTGCTCCTCATCGGCTTCATGTAGAACAAGGGGACCAGACCCTAAACCAGAAACGCTGGAAATATAGTTACTTGTTTTATTTTTGCTACTTCCTGTATCTGTCTTTTTCTACTGTATCCTGAAACCTTGTAAGTGCTTCTAAGAAGAGGCCCCATTTGAGGGCAAGCTTGTTTTATAACCCAGGGCATTGCAGGCAGGCGGAGTTATATTTTCCACGTTTGAGTGACCGTGTAACTCCACTTGTCTTGGCCATTACAGGCTACAGAACAAGAATGCCCAGACTCTGTCTTGTTGCATGGGGGCTGCTGTTGCCTTTGGGGTTTTGTAGAATATGTAAACCTGTATATGATTATGCCCCCTCACATATGCCTCGCTTGCACTTGTCTTTCCTGTGTCCTCATCCTTCTTTGTCTGAAATCTGCATAATGTTGTTTAACCTTGCAGATTAATTATTCATGTGCTGCTGACGTCCCCCGTGAGCTGTGTCTTGTCAGAAATCAGCCTGTTATGTCCTTTTCTTGGGAGAGGTTTTCCACCACATCCCACAAGTAATTTGCAGCTAAATGTTCATTTAGTTCTGTCTTAACCTCGAGAACAATTTCTGGTTGATCCCGGCGCCGCTGGACAGTCGAGTGATGTAGCATGTGAGAGTGGCTCCAGTCTGTGTCCTGTTGGAGTCATCAGCCTGTTTACGGTCCCTGCGTGGTCCTGTTTTCCTTTTCACCAGGTCTTAAAACGGTTGTCTTTACGAGAGCAGCGTTAGATTAAAGGTCAGAATCATTCAGAGCCAAGCAGCTGACATTTAGAAATGAAAAAAGAAAATCTAAAACCGTGGATGAAGAAGTGCAGGATCTGAGAAATGAGCAAGTCTGACATAAGAACGTGATCCACTCATCAACTCCAGAAAGTGCGTGCAGTCATGTAATAGTGAAACTGAACTCTGAGGATGTTGAAGCATCGTTTCCCTGCTGGTGTAAGGTGCGTTTGTTGTGACCTTTAGCTGTGCCTGTTATGACAACGTGTATTGTTTTCTGGTCCAGTCTGATTGTTCATGGAGGTAACAAATGGATGACGTGTACTGTTTTTGTTTCACGTTTCCAGAGGAGATCCAGTTTTCTAACCTTAGAACAAGGGCTTTGTTATGTCTGTACACACAAATACTTTGTCAGACTTTGTTATGTATGTACTGTATATGTTTTGTGTTTGGAGGGTAATATGACAAAATACTTATTTTTTTTAGTAAATAAATGTATTATATTTAAGTAGCCAATTGAAATTTGGGACACATATATTGAACGTCAGCTCATTTGAATCCTGGCTGTTTTTAGAGCTGATATTTGAAGCAAGAATGTTGATGCTTGTGATTATGTTAATTATCATCTGTGAATTGAGTAACAAAAGTCTCACCTCTACTCCACAAGAATTCCAGTATAAACTATTTTAATGGGAAGTCCAGTCCAGTTTTATATTTTATATTAATTCTTTTCAACAATTTTTTGTTTTTTCTAATAAGTTCATTTCAATTTTAATTGTATATCATATGATAAAACATGAAAACAAATAGGCAAAAGACTAGCAGACCAACGCTCAGCCTGCTTCATGGGGAGTGCGTGGGTGCTGTTTCAACCCTCCGCTGTCATCACATGTTAATTTACGTGTCACTCCCCACTGAGCCCCGTCTCCTCAGACTAAAGGGGAAAAAGGCAAGTAAAACAAATATGACGTGTGATAGAACTAAAACTGTTTGGACTTTGGCAAATAATCCTGGCTTCCTGTTGGACCACATCACTAATTTAAATAATGTTTTGCATAATTAAATTTTTAAGGCTCTCTGACCCAGATGGAGCTTGATTAGTGAGTTAATGAGGAGAGACTTTTTGTACTCGTCACCATCACAGCCATTATTAGCTCTCCATCCTTCACTCTTCCTCTGCTTCCAGCCTCCTGTAAGATTACAAAGTGCTGGACAACAGTGTGACAACAAAGCCCACTGTTACCACACACACACACACACACACACACACACACACACGCGCTGCCTCAGTCTCCTAACCCCCAGTCACTGCTGCCTGTTTTCAGGTCTTGGAGCGACACGGAAAACTTCTACTCCAATGATCGCAGCATCCTGACGCTGTCACCCATTGAGGCCTCCCACTGCTGACCCCAGGGCTATTGACTGTATCTCACAGCTGGAGGAGAGCTTCCACTCATGACTCATTATCACCCCCCACCACCACCACCACCCTGCTTCTGTTTAATCCCAATGCAGCTGGATGCATAGCAGACTCCAATAGAAGCTGTCGTATCGTTTCAAACCAAAGGACGGGGCACAGTGCAGGAGGCCCCTTTGTCCTTCAACAGTGTGTCCCAGAGTGAATTTATTCTCCATAGAAAGGCCGGAGCGGGGATGTCGGATGGGAGATGATGATGGAGCGACTCCTGTAGAAAGTCTTCTGAAGTGCTGCTGCCTACGGAGCGACTCCTGTAAATCATCTGAAGGCGAATTTAGATTTGGTCATTTTAAAATGTTGAGTCTTAAATTTAGCTGCCTCAGAACTTTTCTTGAAGTTTCTTGCAAGTGGCAGACGTTTTATGTTTTACGAAGCGCTTAATGGAGAATGGGTTCCTGACAGTCTGCTTTTTGTTTTGTTTTTTTTTGCTCCTTTCAGCCAACAATCCTGCCCAAAGCGTCGCAGCCGTGTCACTGTAACGTAAGCCAGCTGTCTTGGACAAACCGCCTAACCTCACTACAGATAAAGGTGGTTTTACAAAACCACAAACCCAGATCATCCATGTACCACCAGGATATGACCATTGCAGAGTCAGACAACATTAGCAGTGCATCTCAGAGGGGTTGGCTAACAGCTGCAGTTTAGTCAGTCCATCACATTCCATACACTTTCAATCCGTTTGTCTCTTTGGGCTTCCCTCTCTGCTACTGCGCCCGTGTGTCATTCAGACTGATAACCTAGAATACCCACAGCCTTGTAGCATCCAGAACCTTGCAAATGACTCACATCCTTGCATTGTACTTCACTCCTTTGAGCGTCTATATCTCTATAGTAGTACCAAAGACCAAAGGACCCAAACTGGAGTTTAGAAGAAAGTGTTTATTTTTGTGCCTGATTTTACAGAAGCTTCTATTGCTAAGAAGACTTTTATTGTTTGTGCTGCTTTCTTGTCTGACTGTTCAGGCCTCTGTGTCCCTGGTGTATTGCTGAGAAGCTGACCGGATGAGGTCTGTTTGAAAAGCCATACACTTTCAAGAGATCATATTATTCAAAGATTATAATAAAGGTACTGCAGATAGAAATGAAAATAGCTGTTAAAGCCCATTGTTGCATTGTTCTTGTCCCCTTTGAACGCCTGCTCCTAATCAGTCCGGTGAGCGAAGGCATCTCAGCATTAAAGACATGATGTCAGGGAACATTTCTGAAGTAATAAAGGAGCTTCAAGCTTCAAAATGGACATAATCAGGTTTTTTTTTTTTTTTTTTTTGTTTGAAGTAGAAAATGTTCCCTGAATATCTGATCACATACTGAAATCAAAATGGTCTTATTAAGACAAAAACGGCTCTAATGATGGGATGCTGCTCCAAATCACAGCTGATGCATCACGACCCAGACAACAGAATGTTTCTATCTTCAGAGAGATATATCAGATAAATATAATTTTTGCTTCATGCATGGAAGGAAAAGCAAAGTGTTTGCACAAATCACATATCTTAAACATCATTTACTTTCATTTTGTCTCCAAGATCATTGTTCATCTGTCTCCATAACTTGACGCATCATGTTTTTATTTAGCTTTTGCATTGATTTGTGTGAATGTGGGTATGGTTTCTCTGTGACAGCCATGGTGGTTGACGGATGTGCAGATAAACTCCCGTATGACCACGTTGCCTGCAACTCGCATGTCTGACGATTAGTTTGCTTTTCAGTCGGTTCGTTTTTTAGCAGAATCCGTTTGCCTCCAGAAGGAAACGGAAGCGTAGAGATCTGTCAAGACAACCGTTTTAAACTTGACAACCGCGCAGCAGTGAGAGGACGTGCCTCAGCTCACACGGGGAGCAAACCGTGACGGGATGTTTGTGTTGGTCTAGTTACTGTTGAAGGCTGTTACCTCTGCAGCTCACAACCTCTTTTATTCTTGTCTGTCAGTTCATGGAATATTCTTGATGTTGATTTTCCTTTGTAATTGACAATGCAATTTCATTTATTCTTACAGAACCCCCCCCCCATTCATTTTGTGTCTATTCCCTGTAAATGAGGCGTTTTCCCTAAATGTTCTTACTAAACTTAGGGTTTGCACCTTGGTCTTCATATTTTTACATGATCATAAATCAGCTGGTTCTTCCAAAGTCATTGTGGACTTATCCACTGGCAGAGACCTACTGAGGAGCAGGGTTGATCAGTGTAGGCAAGAGAACCTGGTGTCAGACCAGAAAGTTCACCCAGTTGAGGGACATTTCACACGCTCTACGTTGAAATCAGAGAATTAAGATTGCAGAACAGTGGAACCATATTTGTTTGGCGCTAGAAGTAATACAGGTGCCAGTCTGAGGATTTCTATTGAATATAGTGAAGAGAATACTGTATATCGTCATCAGATCAGTAATTGCCCCAGTGGAAGCCAACATCAAGAGGCTGCAGTTATCCCAACTGAGTTAATGAGCCTATGCAGTATTACAACATCCAGCTTTACTCGACTGGTCCTAGATCTGTTTAATGTGCCCTGTAGTCAGAAGGTTGAACCTCAGCATCCACCATATGGCGTAGTCAGACCTGGGGTTCTTTTAGCCTGATGATGTCATACACCTGTGATCTGTACCTGGATTAAGACAAATGCTCTGTTTCAAGAAGCACTACACACATTTTACATAAATGTGGCTTATGAGCAGGTTGAGTAATCGTCTTTGTAGTTGTGTAAAGGAGCTCTGAAGTCTGATCAGTCTGATTGTCATTTTGTCTTATAAATTTAAAAACATGGTAGAAGATGGTTTGCTGTTAAACTCGGGGAGAGTGTCAAGGAAATGTAAATTAATCAGACATTTATTTATTGTACTTTTGATTCTTTGAGCCTTTGAAGTCGTTTTGATACTTGTCAAAAGCACTTTACTGAATCCAGAAGTATATTTGTTACAGAGAGTCTCATTTCGTACACTAAAAGGGTAGGGACGTCAGTTAAAGCTGTTGCACCGACCACACACCTGACTGTTGAGCCGCTTTTACTGTGCCGAGAACCAGGACTGGTCTCGCTGCTACCGACTGGCTCAGAGCTGTGGCACTGCTCAGTTTGTTCATGGTATCAGAGCAGGGACGTCCTGTGTTCAGCAGCAACTGAGCTGTGCAGCAACACCTGCCGTTCTGATGCCCCCTTGTGTTCAGCAATGAATCCTAAATGAAGAGGTATGACAGCAATCACTGGACACAGTACTGTACAGTCCTTGTGTCAGGGTGTGTCAGTCACACCTCCTGAATCCAGGTACAGATTTTCTTTTTATACATTGTTTTCTTAAAGATCAGCTGCAAAATGTATAACCTGGACCAGATTCCCTGGAGCATCGCAGCACTGACGTCATCTGAGTTTAATTAGGTGAAGAGCAGCGGGTTTGGATGTGACGTCTCTGGGGTATTTCTGGGAGCAGGAGATTACTCGGCCACATAATTCAAAAAATTACAATTTAGTGTTTTATCACACTTCGACTCCAGATGATCATCGTGTCATCCTTCAGAAGCAGCATTTTATGGCATCTCTGTTCAGGTTCTTATGGATGTGGTTATCATATATTCCTGCTCCTAGAAGTATAGGTCATACATTAAATAAACATGAGGCATCAACAGTTGTTTATAAATGCAGATATCATACTGGGGACAGACCTGATGTCTGAACAAAGAGTAACA
This sequence comes from Macropodus opercularis, assembly GCA_030770545.1. Classification (NCBI taxonomy): domain Eukaryota; kingdom Metazoa; phylum Chordata; class Actinopteri; order Anabantiformes; family Osphronemidae; genus Macropodus; species Macropodus opercularis. The sequence continues at coordinate 10,328,307 of CM061092.1, forward strand.
TTTTCATCTAACAGACCTAAAGGTGCTGATAATCCAAGCATCAACACAAATTGTCAATTCATAGCAGAAATTGTGCAGAAAAGCGCAGAAGCCCGGCCACGATTTGCAGACTTGAATCAGTTCCTTCATAGAATTAGCTCAAAACAGGCATCTAAATTAAAATGTCACCGCCTGAGCTGTGTGCAGCAGATTGGACTGTGACTCAGCATCAGCCGCTCAGACGCCAGGCTGCAGATCATGTCGCTGCTGGTTCGCTTTTCTTCCCTCCTCGTATCAGTAAATCAGGCTGCACCAGATGATTAATAAACACCATCATCACTCCTCTGTTGACTGATATCTGTCGTTGTGTCTGTGCGTCCTCCCTCCTGTCTGTCAGCTGATGTTTATGAAGATGCAGTTCTATTTACAAAATAAATACATTTTTTTAGAAACTGGTCTTTGTATTGTGTGTCTGCATGTCTGTGATATACACATTAACCAGACACAGCTGGTCAGCAATTTAACGTAATGAAGGAAACCAAATACATTTGGACTTGGAAAATGAGATTTATAGGAAGTAATTACTTGTATAAACGTTGAGCTGTGGAAAGTCCATTAGCTTTCCATATCTCACTGCCATTTACTTGTATTCCTCATGTGACAGACATTTTCACAACAGAGAACATGATCTGCAGGGACACATGGTGTTTGCAATTATCCTGATTGATCAGACTGATCCATGCTGAGCAGGGTGGAGATGCCAGGATGCAGGAAGCAGCATCAACAAAGCCTTCAAGCACCCGTGCATTAAGAAATTCATGACATGAAGCTGTGTATACTTTAAACATTTTATTACAGCATCTGATTAGTTCATCATCTTTTTAAAAAATGTGTTGTACATCTACAAAATAATCCAGAATAAAGAGACATTTATCAGTTTCATTCCAAAGGCCTCATAGCAAAGTTAGTGAGGAAAGAGCAACAAACCACCTGTTTAAAGCCGTTAGTGACGGACATGTCTTCATTTATGGGATATAAACACAGGAGTGAAGACAGGTCACAAAGAAATACATCACATGGATCCAACTGTTCTCTCATCATCACTGTCCAGTGAAAATCATGTAGCTTCAAAGTTCAATATTTAATGTTAAACTGTTACCAAAAGCGTTTAACCCTTCAAGTGACCAAAAAGGGAGGCACATGCTTTTCACAGTACAAGTGAGGATGAGGATGCACATTAGATCATTCTGAGTACTTAATAATAATAATTCTGTCACTGTCAGAAACTATTCCCTGTCCAAAAAACTATAATTCAACATTTCATATCACTGTAATTTTTGAATTTGAAATATTTAGGGTCCCAGGTTGATAGTTTGTGCCCAGTCCACTTCAGAGTGACTTCAAACAAACTGATGATTTAAGTGCTGAGTTGTGTTTAAAGAAACGTATCTAATGCTGGGTGTCTACGCCCATTTAAATAGACTCACTTTACCTTCAGCCATCACACCCGCATGTGCTTTTGTTGCTACTTGTTGGTGAGCATTTACTGGCTGCCACCATCCCCGTTGTCTGCCACCTCCTCTTCCATTTCCACTAGAGGAGCATGTCGACTGGCCTGAGAGCCTTCGCTGAAGAAGACCCTCTTGATCACCCCTGACTTGGGCGCCCGGATCGTGTGCTGCAGACACAGACAAACATTAGAAACTCAGCGAAACTCATCGTTGCGTGGACGGGAGAGAGTCAGCAGGAGGCCCCTACCTCCATCTTCATGGCAATCATGACCACCAGCGGGTCTCCAATGGTCACTTTATCTCCAGCCTTCACCAGCACCTGAACACAACACAACAGTATCTTTACTCGCTTCTCAGATGGATCAAGTCTTTGTTTATCTGAACTAAAGCTTAAGGCGTCTTGTTTTACTTCAGAGGCAGAGAAACAACTGTGAGATCTAGTTTCCCCTTCTTACTTTACTTTTTCTTACTTACATTTTGCAGTTAAATTTTGTTTCTTATATAATCACACATTTGTTTTTGGGATAAGTGGAAAAAACAGGCAGGGATAAGTTCACCACCAACAGTTAGAACCAAATGCACCTTCTCTATGGTTCCAGTCATGGGGGCCACAGCTCCACCCTGAGCCCCAGAGGCGCTCACACCAGCCAGGTATTTTGGTACAGGAACAGACACCTGAGAGCTTCCCTCCTGTAGCAAAGAAGCAAAGGTGTAATTACTGGCATTAATTAGCAGCTTTCACACAATGAACTGTACAGTGGACTGAAGCTTACTGGACTCAAACAGAACAAGAGTGTTTTCAAAACACCAAAGGAAATTTTGTTTCCTGTTGCTATTAATAAATCTCCTCTGGAAGCAGGTTGTCGCTACCAACATAATGAATATGTGAAATGTAACCGCATCAGCTGAAATGTATTGATTACAAACATATTGAGGCCATTCAGCTCATCCTCCACGGTCACCAGCGGTGGCAGGAGCATACCGTTGAAAACAGGTGCACCACGTTGTCCAGAATCACCAGTTTGGGACGAGACCTAACTCCATTGACTGAGCAGTGCAGGAACGAAGCTCCACCCTCCACCTCCACCTCCCCAGTCACATGGTACACCTCCTCGCCAATCTGAAACCATAGCGTGGTAGCACGGTACGGTCGATCAAAGGACGGCGTATTTTAATTAAAAAAAAAAAACAACTTGGTCTTCGTGCTCAGCAGGGAAATCCCTCATCAGTACTTCAGTGGAGTAAAAAACAAAACCTTCCAGCTCACCTGCATGCTGTAGCTGTTACCGTTGCTGTATGTGATGACAACATCTACTTCTACAGATAAAAACAAGAATAAAATGTTTTAGAATAGGTCTGAGGTTCACCTGGGCCACACAGCGTGAAAATAGCAAAGACCGTAAAAAGACTTTATGCAAGGTCTGTAGCTGAACATCATCATAGTCATCATGAAGCACAAGGCCAGCGCCAAACTTATTTTAGCCTTTCAGTGACATGTTTAATAGAAGCAGAGAAATTAACTCATGTTCATTAACAAAGTGTCACTGACCAGACGAGTTCTAGAGTTAATTATTCACAGTCTAATCATATCTTCTGCACCAGTTCCTCTAATGTAACACTAATTAACTGTCATTTATTCAACAAAGGCTTAGCGATGCACCTACCAGTTAACTGATGAGAACACAGACAAACACTCCTGTTTAACGGGTCTAAGTGTAGTGGTTACATGCAAAACCGCTGCTATTAAAAGCACGGCACAAGAAATTTTGTTGGAATTTTCGGTGCAATGATGAAAAGCAAATATTCAGATTCCAGCTTTTAAAATGCAAAGATTTTTGCATTTGCAACGTTAAACAAGATTTCTTCTTCTTCTAAAATCTGGCATTCACTGCATGATTAATAAGAGGACTCTAATTAATTCGGACTTTCACTCTTATGTGTCATCCTGTACACTAGGGGGAAGTGAACGCTCACGAGCTGGCTGGTACTTACTCTTGTCTCCCAGCTGTAGTGTCATGTTTCGGTTCAACTGTATGTTGTTTCTCCAGCCGCTGCTGGAGCCAAATGGAGAAAAGGGGTCTAAAACATTAAACACACAATTGTGTTACTCAGCAGAACTATTTGTTTTAAGCCTTTTGCCCTCACACAGGAAAGGTTGTCCCCGTACCAGTGGAGCATTGTGCGAACTCCTGCGTGTGCTTCCTCTCCTGCAGCATCAGACCCAGGGCCGCCTGACAGATTGTTGCCCCAGAAGGAGCTCTTGGCGTGGGGAAGAGATCAGCGTAGTGCTGAGGAATGAAGCTGGTGCTCACATTTCCAGCCTCAAACTCTGGGTGACTCGAAAGGCTGAGCAAAAAGTCTATGTTAGTGTTCAGTCCGACGATCTGCGGACAGAAGCACAAGAAAGGAGTGTGCAACGCAATTTAAATGCCTTTTATGGATAATACGTTTTTGTTTCAGTTTAATGAGGTGCAAAGCATCATGGGAGTGCATCTTACATTGTACTGCCGTAAGCTGTACCGCAGTTTCTTTAAGGCGGCTGATCGATCCTCCCCCCACACCACAAGTTTGGCGATCATTGGATCATAATGAGCAGATACTTCATCCCCTGAAAACAAACACACACAATAAAAGCAATATGACAAAGTATTTTGTTGCTTTCTGCTCCTCACAGATACTTTTACATCTCTCCATGTTTTTTGAGCAATCATCTACATCTGATGCGACGTGTAATACAGTCACACTTAATCCTTTGAAAACACTGAGTGCTGTTACATAAGGCCTGAAACTGCCTGTGTAAACACAATCAGAGTATCTGCATATGTGAGGCTCTACCTTCTCTGACTCCAGTCTCTATGCGGGTGTGCTGGTCTGGTGCAGGGGTGGAGAGATGCAGCAAAGGTCCCGCCCCTGGAAGGAAGTCATTGTTTGGGTCCTCTGCATAGATACGAGCTTCAAAAGAATGCCCCCTTAGGATGATGTCATCTTGGAGGAGAGGCAGCCGCTCACCTGCTGCCACCTGGAGGAGAATGAAATGAAGCACTGTCAGTTTCCACCACTACAACTTCACCTGGTTGGAGAATATTTTTCCAAAGCAGTCGTTTCCTAACTCCCACCTCCCTCCTGTCTCACCCTGAGCTGCCACTCCACCAGGTCAGTTCCAGTGATCATCTCAGAGACAGGATGCTCCACTTGCAGCCTGGTGTTCATCTCCATGAAGTAAAAGTTATGCTGAGCGTCCATTATGAACTCCACCGTACCTGCTCAACAACACAAATATATAATGGAAATGCCCTGCGTTGACTGGCTGTGAGAAACCATAACGTGTGTAGGTGAGTGTCTCACCTGCCCCTACGTAGTTCACAGCCTTGGCTGCTCGAACCGCTGCTTCTCCAAGTTTCCTTCGAACATCAGGACTAATACCGGGCTGAAAGAATATGCATAGAACAATATAAAAGGGACAGAAGTTTAACATATGGGGCGTCAAACTGCAGGAGTAGCTAGTAGCAACTTTAGAATCCACAACCTGACATTAAAGTTAAAGAAGAATTAAAACTATGCCAGAAAGCTGTTAAACACATCTCATTGAAAGGTTTCCATTAGCTGGATTTGTCAAACCCTTTGCAGGACAATTACATTTCTGGATTCAGTGCCACACCACGGTGAGCTTACCCCTGGGGCTTCTTCTATGATCTTCTGATGTCTCCTTTGGACACTGCAGTCTCTCTCAAACAAATAAACAGCATTACCATGCATGTCCCCAAACACCTGAACCTCCACATGTCTGCAGGTGACAGACAGACTCAGAGTCAGCACACATCTTTATATTTCACATGTAGAGTTGTTGTTGATGTTTTGACGAGAGTCGTGGGTGAGAGAATGAACATTACCTGGGATCTTCTACAAACTTCTCAACCAGCATGACGTCATCATTGAAGGATTTTCGGGCTTCTCTTCTTGCTGACTCCAACTGTTCGAAGAACTCGGACTCTGACCGTGCGATACGCATCCCCTAAGACACACAAATTTACTTTGCTTCCTGTAAGTTACTTTATATTTAGCTTGATTTACGTCACCTCACCTTTCCTCCACCTCCACGAACTGCCTTGATCATCACAGGATAGCCAATGCGGGCGGCCTCTGCTTGCAGTCGCTCATTTGACTGGTCATCTCCATGGTAACCACCAATGATTGGCACACCAGCAGCTGACATTATGTGTTTTGATGTGCTGAGAAAGGCAAATAAATGGCAGACCAGTCACCTTATACAATTAAGTTTTTCACAACGTTTTATTTCCAACGTGTGTCACCTCTTGATGCCCATGTCTCGAATGGCGGAGGAAGGCGGGCCAATGAAGATGATGCCTTCCTGCTTACACGCCTCAGCAAACTCCGTGTTTTCTGACAGAAACCCGTAACCTGGGTGAACCGCCTGCACACACAGTAAGGTAGTCATCAAAAGGATTAGTGTAACATGAAGAACAGGTAATAAAATGAATGAGTAGTAAATGACTACTCACATGTGACCCAGATGTCTTGGCCACTTCCAACACTTTCTCCATAGAGAGGTAACTTTGCTGTGAGGGTGAAGGGCCAATGTGGTAGGCTTCATCCGCCTGCAATTTAAAAATGATTTCAGGCTTTTCCCCATCAACACAGCTAATACAGATTTTAAGGCTATTCGCTGGCAGGTCAGATACACTATGCAGACAGAGCTTTCCAGCAGCCCTCACCATGGCCGTGTGCATGGAGTGTCTGTCAGCGTCACTGTACACAGCCACAGAGCGGATGCCCATCTTCTTTGCCGTGCGCATCACACGACAAGCGATCTCTCCTCGATTGGCAATTAACACCTTCTCTATCCTTGCAACCCCTGGGGAGCACAGAGCAGACAACGGCTAATAACCAAGGCTTTCAAAAAGTCCCATAAAATCAAATACGATATTAAGAAATCCTAGTGTTGAAGCCAAAAAACTTAAAAAAAACAAATCTGTAAGAGGACAGACAAAAGCCTGGAATGTACAACTGAAGGTGTCTCCCTTCACTCACCTCCTGAAGCGAGTCTCACGCCCCTTTTGGTCCATGACAATGTTCTGAACAGAGAAGACAACAGCTACGTCAGTACCATTCAGGTTTCATGCTGTGACTCACACCACAATAGCACTGATCCCAGATCAGGTGGATTTGTACTATGGTCGCACAGGTGCAACAGGAGATGCTACAGTAGCCGCCAGTCTGCGTTTAACCTTGCTCAGCTAATGATTCAGCAGCTCGCGGACTCAAACTCATTTCGCCCACGTGTTGCTGTTCAATGTAGAACCAGTGCGAGTGTTCGCAGGCCAGGAATCACGTTCACAGCCGTGTTTACGCGCAGATCATTCGCGGTTTATGCTGCACGCGTTAATGTGACGAGGTAAAAAGTCAAAGCGGACCCGTTTGAGCTAGCTAACGACAGACCGCCCTGCGGTGGTGGAGCGGCGGCTGCCTTTAGGCGAGGACACCGCAGACGTGTCCCTTTCCGTGTACTCACTGTGTAAATATCCTCAGACCGTGCAGGGTTGGAAAACTTAGAATGACTGCAGCCATAGCTACCAGCTGCTGCGGCTAACGCTGGCGACTTGCTAACTTGCTCACAGGCTGGAAGAGAGAAGGCGAAGTGATAACTCTCCAATCAACTTATATACATTCCGCTCAAATTAACAGCGACCAAACTTTTTTTTTTTTTATCAAAGAGGTTATTTGGGGACATGAAAATGTATAAACCTGGTAACTAAGCTAAACTTTACAATTAGTAAAATATCGTATTATTAAACGTAACATTTTTGGCCTTTCCAATGACTCGTAGTTTCAACAGCCAATCGGAAAATTCAACAGGGAGGCGGGGATGGAGCTGCAGTAACCACATACACCCAGCAGAGGGCAGCACGTAATAATGTGAGAGAAAAATCACACGAACAAAAAACACGTGTTTTATTGTATTTAATGGGTGTAGAATGGATGAATGTGAGCATTAAATCTGTGACAACATAATTATAGTTATATGTGTAATTAATGCAAAGGATGAACTAATTCACACCTATGCATGTGAATGAAAGTTGAGTCGTTTTAGATCAACGTTAAACATGCAATAAATTAGAGTTGATTGAGTAAACAGCAGAAAATAAGACAAATTAAATTTCCGGTGTCGCATACACAAATAGAAATATGAAATATGAAAACAATCCTCTATGAACATGAGCCGACAACCAGCTCAGATCCTGTTGTATCCAGGTCGGTGGCGGTCTTTAATGAACAGGAATGTCAGCACCACGATCAGGAAGAGACCCACCGCCGTGGCCCCAATGATGATGGGAATGACTCGCTTGTTAAAGTCAGCCCAGCACTCCACCTCTGAAACACACTTCAGTTCAGTGAAGGAGGATCTGTGGTCTTCTTAAAACAATATACACACGAGTCTGCACAGCTTGAGAGCAGGATTCAACCACCTACAGTCATTGCTCACCTTTTCCAAACTGTGCGTCAGGCAGAGAGAACGCCTGCATCTGCAGAGGGACGAGCTTGATCCTCAGCTGAGGCGACATCAACAGCACGTTCTCCGATTGACACGTGAAGCTTTCACCATTCTTTGTCTTGAACAACTGCTGATGGTCCAGCGAACCCGAGTACGTCTGATCTGGGAGAGAGAAATCATGGGAAAGGCTTTTCAGGTTATTCTTCTAAATCCAAAATACCTTTTTTGGCTGTGGCTTCGTACGTACTGGGACCGTTTTGAGACAGGTGAGCGGTCAACTTGGTGACATAGACACGGTTTGTTTCCTGGAAAAGGAAAGAGGCTGATTTAGAAATCTGTGTCTGTGCAGGTCATCACTGAGGCAGGTAGATCTGAATTAGAGCCCCACGTGAGGCCTGTTGTCTATTCTAAACGTCTATTAACCCAGGACCATGGCTTTAGTTGTGTGTGTCCTACCTTCCTGAAGGTGAACTGCAGACTGGCACCATCATCTGGCAGCGTCAGGGAGAGAACAGCAGCTTGTTTGTCACAGTAACCAGTGATTGTGACCCTGGAGGGGTCCAGGTTGAAATACCAGCTCTTCTGAGGGCACAGAGGAGAGAGAGACATTTAACCGATACTAAGAGGCTCCTTGCATGTATCCAGGACGTGACTCATCACTGACACCATGAGCACATTCCGTCACATTTAACACGTGAACTGAATTAGAATACCGGTATGTTGAATATAAAATTTTAATTTAATATTCCACAAGGCACACACATACACACACACACACACACACACTGTTCACAGCCTCTACCTGCTTCTCAGTGATGATGTACTCGGCTCCCATTGTGGCTTTGATGCATGGTTTCCCCTCAGAGTTTGTCAGCGTGTAGGTTCCTGCACACGAAACACACGTCTAATCAAACCCAGACATGTGCCGGTCACCGTGTTTGTGTTTGTCTGATCTGATGTTGAGTCAGTGTGTACCGGTTGGAGGAGCAGTCTCAGTGGGCTGCAGGTCCGGCAGGTAGACCTGAGAAGCCGAGGGCAGCCCTGCAGCAGGGCTGTCACCTGACCGGAGAGGGATACCTGGTGAAGGAAGAAACCTGTCACTCGTGTCTTTTTCAACCTCCTCTAAAGACAGACCAAGACCAGCGGAGTATCAGTATCAGTGATGTGCGGTCGCCTTTCTGACTGCACATTAAAGGCTCTGCTCTCATCTGTTCGCTTCAACCACAGAGAGAGAGATGAGCATAGGATGTGGGACCACCAACGACCTCTCAAGCTTCAAACAGCGTGTGGGAGAGGAAACTAGAGCAGTCACATATTTCTGAGCAGGCAGCAGACACCGTGCACACAGCTCGTTCATTTCAGAGAATTCATGCTAGATAGACTGGATGATCTGCCCCTGATCGCCACAGACTGGGACGGCGGATGGTGGATCACCTACAGTTTGTGTCAGTGTGGGAACAAAAGCACCACATGTTAATGTCTAAAGTCTCCTTTATGTAATGCAGTGGTTGGGTTATAGAGAATAAACCAAAGAGCAACCTCAGAGAGTTGAGAGACGATTATCAGATGGGTGAAGTCATATGTCTACGTTGTGAAACGTACCTGGCGTAAAAGCATCCAGAACGACGAGAGACCAGACAGAGACCAGAGCCTTTAGCATCATAGCGACAACAGAACTGAATAAAAGAGAAACAGGCCGTCTTCTGTCATGGAAGAGCACGAGCTCAGCCGTGGTTTGGTTTGTCACACACCTAAACACTTAAATGACTCGTTCAGAGGAAGCAAAGCGTCACCAGAGGTGGAGCAGAGGGTGATGCTCTCCACAGCACAGAAGTGATACATCTGACGGTCACACCAGTCAAACAGAGAAAAGCTAAATAACCATAAACGCATCCAAGATTCCTACTCACTTTTTTCTGTACATCAAATGTGATCAAGAGACAACAGTCCATGATCCTTTTAAATGCTGCAAATGTGAGTATTGCTGTGCATTTACATGTGAATTTACAGCCAGAAGACGACTGAAGGCAACTGCTACACTGCCTGAAAAACCTCCCAGCGAGGTGGTTGAACTAGAAGCAAACTGATCCCAGCAAGGAATCAAGTTAGGAAAATGTATTTCACGAAATATTTATGATAAATCTGCAACAAATCACAAAAACTACAGGAAAAATCCACTTAACAGGTCAAACAGACTCTGGTCTAATTAAAGTTGCATCTGTGAGGTTCTTCTCTGCTTTTCAACCTTTCGTTTCATTTTGAACTGTGAGAAGCTGCAACCAGACAAAGCAGCAGGATTTCCTTTTTTTGGCAGGTGTCAGAACAATGTGAACCACAAATTAAATGGTGCTGAAGCTTTTCTGTTAGAAGGTGAGTGTCGTCATGTGTCTTTATTATATGTTCCTTTCTGTATGAAAACAAAACTAAACACGCTCATCACTCGGGCACTTTTCTCTTCACGCTTCTCACCTGCCTGACCTGAGTTAATCATACAAGCCTTAAATTAATTTGACGTAATTATGTCAAGACACAAATCATTACAGCTCCATCAATCATTCTTATCAAAAGAAAGATATGTGCAGCAAAAGTAATTCACTACATGTCAGCTTAGCTTGTCACAAGTCACAGAACAAATAGGTTATTAAAAACAGCTTTAGATTCCACATGGAAAAGAAATTGATGTTTTTAAAAGATTATAAAATATAAATTGAGTTAAAATATCATTTCATATCTAATATATGCACCAAACAAAATGGCCACAAGGAGGCAGAGTTACATTGCGTTAAGGGCACAATTAGGATTTTACATGCCACCAAATGTGCGACAGTATGAGCTTGTGTAGGTTTGTACGCTGGGTTGGAGTGAAATGTGTTAACTTGTGTGATATCTGCCCTTAGTTGTCAGCATGGGCTAAAGGTCGACAGGGACAAAGTACCGGTAAAACCACACCACAATGATCGGACTCACAGTGGACCCACACAGTAGGATTTTAGCATTTCTTTCAATAAGTCCGTCTTGATGCTTTACTCTTGGAGTGTGTCTGTCCTGAGGTAGGAGGTTGTGTGGTCTTCACAGTCGTGAATGAGCGAGCTGAGCTCATGTCCCTACGGGCGTTCCCCTCGCTGACACTGACCCTCTATTGACTTGCTTCATAGGATGGCAAACAAAAGCAGCAAATATTTACTCTCCTTTTACCGACTGAGCATTCTGAGCAGCAGTGTGTGCGTCGCCTGTGCACGTGTCTTTCTGTGTGTCATCCTTTCTCAGGATTCCCACCCACGCTTAGAGGGGAATTTCACTCAGTGGTTCATCCCAGTCTGGAGTCAAAGTTGGGCTTTTCCTCTTCAAGCCCAGCAGGATCAACAGCAGTCCTCCAGCTCCAGAAACTGCAGGTACATGACTTTCTCTGGCTTTTTTGAAAGGCTGAACAACATTAACAACGTGACTGATATTTGCCTTTTGTTTGCTTCGTAGAACACTGTAGAACACATCAGGATCAGACGATGAGCCGAGTCGGGCTGTGTGTGCTGGCACTGCTGTGCCTCCACAGCTCCGTCTTAGGGCAGGTAAGGTCCATCAGAGAGTCCACAGGGGCAGTAATCGTGTATTTTAGCTGAGTTTCTGGCATTAAAACCTAAAATAATGCAGGTGGGAAGAGTTTCAAATCAGAACCAAACTGCATTGAAAGTAACTGTAGTACTGAGACAAAGGTAGTGGAGTGAAAACCAGAGTAGTTGACGACGTGCAGGAGAAAGGTCAAGGGTCAATTAAACAGTTTCTGCTTGAGTAGCCAACTATCTGTACTGAATCTCTCTTCTGGCCTTTACGTGTGTTGCGTCTTGTCCAGGAGCCAGCAGAGGTGCAGACAGGCGTCCTGATCTTCTGTGACGACCCGTCTGTAGAAAAGGCCGTCAGCAGTGCTGTGCACAAGTTCAATGAGAAGCTGACCAGTGGACACAAGCTTGCCCTCTTCCAGATACTGACAGCCAGTAAGGTACAAGGATTGATGAGCGAAATGAAGACAAACACAGGATCATTATAATTCACAACACATCACATGAAATGCAGTAATAGCAGCAGCATCCACACACTCTCCTCTGCAGAACTGCAGAAGCTGGAAGGTTATGAAACAAACTAAGTTCTAGGAAAACACGTTGATGTACTTTGACCTGTGACACTAACTGATCGTACCTCTCCAGGCAGAGAACGGCGCAAACTCTGTGTATTCGCTGCAGTTCACCACCAGGAGGAGCGACTGTCTTGTTGGAGACAAGAAACCCTGGACAGACTGTAACTATTTGCCTTATGGACACAAGGTAACTACGATGGGATTCACATCCAGCTGCTGTCCAGACATCTGTAGGTTTCTGTTCAGCTGACTGTTTAGAGCAGATTTACTACAGTCATGTAACATCAGTTCTGTTGATATTTATAGCAAATCATCATCATAACATCGTCTGTTGTTTCCCCAGGCTCCAATTTCATGCAATGCCACAGTCCACATGTCAGAAACAGACGCAGACACTAAGCAGGTGGACTGCCTCGTTGGTAAGTTCACCTCAGCCCATATTAACGCTGGAAGCCGTGGCTTCGTTCGCTCATCACACTCTGTCTTGTGATGCCTCCTCTGTCAACGGAGTCGTTCTTTCTGGTCATGACAAAATGTGAAAGCAGTCACATCCACAGTTTCCTCGCAGCAGGAATCTGTGGTGTATTGACACAATCAGAGATAAGAGGGAACACAGTGAATCACTGAGGACACCATTGAGTGCAGGGCTACACGGAGTCGGATTGTGTAATATATTAGCACAATCTGCAGATAGGGAGAACACAATATTAACAGTTCCCACCATAAAAGGCAGTGACTGAGTCTAGACTTTAATCTGTTTGCCCACGCAGCTCACTGCTGACCCCCAGTAAACAGCGGAGGTTTAATCCTGCCTCTAAAAGGTTTGGCAGCGGTTCAGGCTCAGCTTGGAAAAATTATCAGAGCATTAAAGCAATATTGGCCATTTCAGAGGACTTATGAACAGTACGAGCTGCAGGTTGCAGTTCTATGAATGTCTCTTTCTTTTATGTTGATATTTTTTATTATAGTTCTGATATGGCTGAAACCAGTGTTGTCTTTGGTTAAGTTTAGGGGAAACTCTTCGTACTGTAATCCTGCTGAATAGCATATGAAAGGCTTAGTGTGTATAAAGTCTATATGCACAAAAATGTATTTAAACTGTGGGTCGACCGTAGCAGAGCGATGCTTGAAGCTCGCAGCTGCTGAAACGGTTTTTATTTGAGGAGATATTTGTGTTTTATTTACCTCTACGCTCCATCTGTTCTTCATGTTGTTTTTGTTCCATTTGCTCACCATTTTTCTCCCGTCGTGATCAAGACCATGTCACTCCGGAGAAAGCTTCCTGTCTGGGCTGCCCCGAGGACATTGACGAGACCTCGGAGGACATTAAAGTTCCTCTTTTCGTCTCCATTTCCAAGTACAACGCCATGTCCAACCACGCTCACCTGTTCACCTTCAACAACATCGGCCCTGCCACCCGACAGGTACCAACTGGCCGACGCGAAGGGGAAAAAGAAGCATGTGGGAGAACTGATGAGGCTGTTTTGACCCGTTTTTTTTTTTTTTTTTAATATCCCTGCAGGTTGTCGCAGGTCTTAGGTATAAGCTGAGTTTCGACATGAGAAAGACCAAATGCGCAAAAGCTGAACACAAAGACCTGAATGAACTGTGTGTCTTTGATGAAGAGAATGTGGTAAAGAAAAAAAAAAAACTAATCTCACAGCACTGGTATTATGGGATGTTGGTCCAGTCTTTTTCACCTGGCTGCTGTGTGTCTGTGTGCAGATGTTTGTCAACTGTCTCTCTATAGTGGATGTGGCACCGTGGAGATTTGAGATCCCAGAGGTCCAGTTACAGTGTGCGGACGGTGAGATGCCTGCCACGGTGAGAGCAACGTTTCACTAACTACTTACTTCACCCTGTGTAGTATAAGTATGGAACAATAGCAATGATAATAGAGATGGATGGTGAAAACTATTGAAGTGAACTCGATTGATTATATGCAGAATGTGAGTCATAAATGCAGGACAGTGTCACAGTTTAAACTAAAGCAGATGACACTGTAGTCTATAAGTTTGTGATCAGTCCTATGCACGACACAACTACTTACTCTACAATCACAAATTTCAGTTCAGCAGGCGTCGTCCTCCTGGCTGGTCTCCACTCAGGAACTTTCAATACGAAGCCCCCCAGTCCGTTAACAAACCTACAGCTGCCCCAACTGTGGCCCCCTCAACGGCTTCAGCCAAGAAAGAATCATCAGAGGAGGACAATACAGCCTCCAAACAGACAGGAGCTCCAGAAGAAGTCAATAAGCACCCGTTCCACTGCCCCTCCAAGCCCTGGAAACCCTTCCACCCACTCGAGCCCAACAAGTCTGGAGCTCCCACCAAGGCCACCGTGGAGGCGACCTCCAAACAGCCTGCAGCTGTCAGCACACCGGCTGCTCCGCAAGGTGACGGTCAGGCGTAAACCATCATTTATATTCGATATTCTCGCTCTCTGACAGATTTTGGTTACATTGAATCACACCAGCACCAGCATCAGGAGCATTACAAAGTAATTAAGAAAATAACAGGTCTGAAGGGAAGGACGCAAAAGGACTGAAATGGTGACAGCTCTACACTCTGGAGTCAGTGTAGAATCAATCTCAAATAAACGTAATGAAGCCAACAGGCTGAGTGATGCTTTATTAGATAACGGGAGAAACGTCTGTGTCCACAAGTGAATATGAACGTGGCTCATCTTAATGCATTCACACGCTTGTCTCTACCTGCAACCTCATTTGTTGCGCATGTACATTAGTGACCAGAACCATTATTTAACCATTTTATCTTCCTGGAGGAACTTTTAGGAACTCAACACAAAATGAAGAATTAAAGTAAGTCTGAAACAACATGCTTACTGCTAATTACACATTATATTACTGAATAAACAAAAGTGCCTGATGTACAGGCAAACAGCACGAGGCCACAGCGTATGAGCAAACACAGCTGGGTGAATGTTTAACAAATTTATTTCTACATCTCCACAAAACACTCAGATGACCAGTCAGTCAGGCTACAAACCTTTACTCTGTGACCAGGGAGCCAAACAAAACACAATATACATTTATAAATAAAAACAGGTTATTGTGAAGGTGAACTCAACCTTGAAACTGTTCCTACATGGAGCTAACTTAAGGCATAGATTTCTAAACACGGGTATGGCTGAACAGCGGCAAAATAAGATTAAACATAAAAAGTAGTTATCCAATCTCATGCAGGTAGCAGTGATTAGCATTACATTGGCCCGTTGTACATTCATTCATAGGTTCTGACAACATAGTATGTTCCAGAAGGACATGACACACATCATGATGTACTGCATACAGAAAACAACATGAAACCGGACAATTAGGCCAACATTACCTTCTAAAGTGAAGCACAAACATGTCATCGACATAATTCATCAGATTTGCTCTTTGAGCCACAATTTGATCAGAAATGTTTAAAACCCTCAACACTGATTCCCTTCCAGACTCGTTGAAGGCATTTAAAAACAACCACCGGAAGGAATCTTGAGAACCTGTGTCTGGATTCCATTAATATTGCACAGCAGGTGGACAAATGACGTGAACACTGGGTTGTTGGGTGAACAACAAACTGCAAAGTAAGAGGTTACACCTCAGAACATCAGCCTGACAAGCACGAAGAACAGAAGACAACAGCACACTGAGCTACATAAGGGTAACGTTTCCAGCAAGACCCTGCTGTGTCCACTCCTTGTTCACAATCACGTCTGATTTTTGTTCTTTGTCATCAGCACTGGTAAAAACCAGGTGTTATCTTAGTTATCGTTCGTTGGCTGTTTCACAGTTATGATTCATCTGTGCTGCTAAATACACAAAGAAAAAACAATGAAACCTGCAAATTAGCACCACCTAACATGCTCGGAAACGTGGCAACCGGCACTTTTCTGGTCGGCTTAATAAAGTTGAAGCGCAACATGAAAACCTAGCATTACTGTATCTCATTAAGGACGTCACAGATCTCAGTGCACTTGACTTAAATGCAACTTCAGTCCCTCATGATTCGTGTTGGACTGGCTACATTAACACTACCAGTATCAAACAGACAACCTGTACACATGTATCAACCTTTGCTGCTTACATGTAGTATAACACACACCCACACACACACAAGCGCTAGTTCAGATAAAGCACATCTCAAGTTAAACATTTACAACAGATATATATGAAAAAACGTTTCCTTTCCTTATCCTTTTTGTTTCCTTACAAACAACGAAAAGCTCTTTTTTTAGCGTCCTCTGACACAGATGAGCCAGTGAGGGAAATAATAAAACAGCAAACCTGCTTATAAAAACATTTAGAGACACCGCCGCCACAAGAGGTCAGTGTCATGATACGCCCTCAGCTTGAACACAAACATCCATACGTCAGTGAGGCTTTCATTGGGGCCTGCCAATGAATAGTAGATGTACAGAAACACACAAATGCATATGACACATGTAAACACACTCATGCGCATCAGTTTGGAGGATACATGGGAAAAGGATAATAATGATAACACTACAGGTTTGTCACATATGAAGCCTACAGTAAAAGAAAGGCTAGACTATCTGTACAAACGCAATGCACGTCATCCACGTTGCAGAGGGACATGCATGCTGGGCTAACTCCCTTC
The DNA here is from genome assembly GCA_030770545.1 of Macropodus opercularis. Taxonomy (NCBI): domain Eukaryota; kingdom Metazoa; phylum Chordata; class Actinopteri; order Anabantiformes; family Osphronemidae; genus Macropodus; species Macropodus opercularis. The sequence goes on from CM061092.1 coordinate 10,345,062, forward strand.
TTACAGAGTCCAGATACAAATCCAGCCATTAAGAACTAGATTTCTTTAAGTGCATACCCAGACTTTCTTTTCTAACATAAATGCCTTAATGTAGCGTGACTGGCACGTTAATAAACAATCTAAAAACATAAAAACACGGACTGCACATGCTAGCAATCAAATACATTCTTGCCATTGATGCTCTGTAATATGGCATCATACACATGCACCACATTAGAACAGATCAGAACTTTGGCTTTTCAATACAATAAAAAGTTGAAATGATGCCGATTAGCTTTTTCCAGTGACCTGTTTTAGTTTTACTAACGATTTGAGGGTATCAGGGCTCGGAGGCATCCTGTTCGGTAATCACACTGTACAAAAGGATGGCAACAAACTGCTGCTTTAAAAGCACGTCTGTAATTTTAATGTTATCCATCGCCACAGCCCAGTCGATTATAAGCTGCTCTGAAGCTGTAATCTTGTTAGCTGTTGCTTCTGATCACTGTAATCACTCAATTTAAAGCACAATAAAAAAATAAAATAAAAAAGCATTTCATAAATGATCTTTTTGGATTTTAACATCTTTTCACTTTTCATTTTACATTTAATGATTTGTTCAGCTCCCTCTTATAACTAAAACTAAACCTTCTTCTCCTTGTTTCACAGAAGACAATTCAAAATGTTGAACATACGGCACATGGTCAAACCAATGTCGGAAAAAATAACCATTTAAGCTTCTAAACAAAAAACAAAACTGTGGCGCATGGCTTTAATGGTGCCTGGCAACAAAACGCACGGCTCAGGATTATGGGCTCAGAGATCTGGATAAAATTATCCACCAGTGTGTGAGAAACACAAGTTATAATACTTCAACAACTATCAAACATTCAACAGGGGCACGTGCTGACTTCAACAGGACATATTTGGAAATAAAATGTACACACAATGGATTTCATGAGACTGCCATGGTTCTTAATGATAGCTGTGCTGCTTTGCTTTGTGTACTACAGCTTGTTCAAGTAGAGCCTGTATAACTGAAGATTCCTGTGCTGTGACGTCTCCAGTACGTCGTGACGTTCCCTTGGGTCTCTGCTCACCAACGACGCAGACAAAGGCTTATAATAGGTCCCATTATTCATAAAGTGTGAGACTGGCACTTTCACTTGTCATTTTTTTTTATCCCTAAACAAATCTTTAAACTTCCAAATAGGGCTTTAAACCAGCCACAATGAAGAAAATTGGTCGACTAACAAGGCAAATTCAACAGTTTAACTTAAAGTGACTGAGGCCAAAAAGGGCATCGGCAAACTCGATTCACAAATGTAAGCAAATGTGACCACAAACAAAGGACAAGGAGTAGAGCTCATGGCAGGCAGATGAAGCTGCAGGTACACAAACAAATATATTTACACAAACAATGTTACACTTCACACTTGTGTTTTAGGGTTTTACCTGTGTAGAAACTGAAAGAAACTCGAACATAAATAAATTTAAAAAGTCGTAATAAATCTGTATATTACTTTTCTAAGTGCTGTGGTTCGACGGAGAGGCATCAAGAATCCAAAGCTGCGCCACGAAACAAAGGTTCCAAAGGCTGGAGCTGTTGCACCGAGGCCACAGGAGATTGTAGAGCTGTTCGACAACCAGGGCTCCCATCTGCAGTCTCACAGCAACAGTCAGCTCAGGAGCGAAACTTATATATACCACAATATCAATGTCACCGTAGAAGCTCCCACACTTCAGTAACCTGCACTGTACAACAAAACACTTGAAGACAGTTCCTTGTGCCTGTGCTCTTCTCAGACGCAGTTTTTAAAGATTCCTTCCCTTTGTGGGGTAGAGCCACAACACAGTAATAATACAGCAGAAGGGCAGTAGTCTGACTGTGTGGCTACATTTATAGCTTGGCAGATCTTTATGTTGGTGAGCAGCAGGATAAGAGGTCAAATTTCCTCGCTTACCCAGTTTGCTTCGAATATAAAAAGGGCAAACAAATAAAGGAGAAATAGCAGCGAGGAATACAAGCGTCAGTCAGGTTGGGCACATCTTCACCAGGACATGAGGAAAATACTCTTTAACACAACCACACATGGAGGAGGATGATGTCAGGAAACTGCAAATGTGCAGGATCCTTGTTTAAATAACAAGAAAGGGTTCAGATAAAAAAACAAAAGGATTACACTGAACCTTTCATTGTCAGCGCAGTTTACGGTGTCCACTGTCAGAGAACTGAAATTCCTTGAGAGATTAATGCTGCATTGGTCTAACAGAAATAAATACTCCATGGTGAGACTGCTGGTTTCTGTCGCATGTGGAAGATCAGTTTAGTGCATGCTGTCTAATTGTGTGGAATATCCAGTCCATCTTGGTGGTCCATCCACCGTGGTGAGCATCATTCATCTGCTTCATAAAGTAGTCCAGCGCTTCCTGCACAAGGATTAGGACAGAAAGTAATACTGAGCAGGTTTCTAAAAGTCAAATGTGACTTTGAGACTCGGACACGACGAAGCCGATATGAGCAGACGAAAGCCTGCTTACCTGCTCGGTTTTCTCCAGGGCCAGTGTCTTCCTGATGTAGGCAATATCATCAAATGACTGCAGCTCAGGCATCCCAGAACCCAGCATCATGGAGAAGAGGTTGATGAAGAGATTAGCATGCTGCCGAATGGCCAGGTAGGCTTTATAACACATCTCCTGGAACCTGGACAGAGACACAATTTAGAAGATATAACAACTCTTTTATAATCATTTTAGTGGTAACAGTGGAAAAGACAAACTGTTTGACAATACTAGCCAAGTGTAATTTATGTGTAATGAGGCATTGGAACAACAATATACCACGAGATCTGGAACGTCTTATGGCAATTCATTAGAAGTTGCACAAGTTTCCACTCAGCCTGTCAAACTAAGGAATTTGAGAAAGAAAAAGAATAGAAAAATGCAAAACGCTGAGCAAACACAAGCAAACATTTTTCTATTCCATACAGTATGCCCAAAGAAAAAAATACATGTTTGTAACATCTAATTAACAGCCATCTTTTCCTTTGAACACTAATGGAAAAACACATCCACGGCAGATTTTAGGAACGGACTGTCCTACAAACCAACAAACTGACTGATGGTTTAAAAACAAGACAAAAAAAATGATGGTGCGAAAGACGCAGCAGCACCTCTCAAACTCTTTGGTCTTTGCACACTCCTGGGATCCCTTGCTGATGACGATCAGGAAGTCTTGTGTCAGTACAAAGGGCACTCTCTCTCTTTTGTAGCCAAATTTCTTCTTTTTATGATCCAGAAAATGGCCAAAATCTATATGAAACAACTAAAGCAAAGCAGAAAGAGCAGAAAACAGGACGTAAATATCCTCTACACTATAAGCAATACACACAGAAAAACATTCGACATCAACAGTGAAGGCCATTTTAAAAGATGAGAGCCCAGGCAAATAGAAAAGGTGAAGCCAAGATGGTCACAGTTTCTGCAGCTATAGAGGAGGTTAATGAACATGGTGAAGGAGGACATACGAGAGGTTGGTGTGTCAGACACAGTCAGATGGAGAAAGATGAATTGCTGTGGTGCCTTCAAAAGATGAACAAAAGTTTGCATCATAATTGTTCACAGTCTCATAAGACATAAAATGTATTTTATGAGACTGCTTTAATTTATGAGATGCTATTTATTATGGTGTTATTATAACCATATTTCAGTTAAATTTGCATGTCAGGTTGGAGCTGGTTAAATGTAGGCAAACTATTAAAAACACCTGATCAAGCATCATAACAGAGTTCACGTTAGCTTAACTTACTCAACCAAGCCCGCAAGATATTTAAGATTTGATAAGAACTATAAACATATTCTAGTTTTTTTACTTTTTCCTGTACACACTAAACTACCTGCTAAAGATCTGACTAAGAATATGCAGCTCAGTCCCAGTATATATGCAGCACGTGTAAATCTATAACCATCCTGGAACTAAACTGAGTGTTGAGTACTTGTAGGTTACCTGTCCATCATCTTTCACCATAATGTTGCTGTTGTGCCTGTCTCCTATCCCAAGGATGAATGTAGCTACACAGTAGCCAGCACAGGACCTTGTGAACAGATCCACAGCGGAGTCGTACCTGCACAAATTTAGTGATCGTCTTAATAGTATGCAGCTTATTGTGAACGGTCACATATGCGAAATAGAAACAGATAAATAAATATATATGATCTGCAGCATAAACAATCTCAGAAGAAGAGAAGAACTCACATCTCGCCCTTATTCTTGTCCTTGAGCCACTGATGCAGAGCATTTGAATTAAACTGCAGAGCTCCCTTCAAGCCTCCTTTACACTGAATCTGCATGATTGTGTGGGAGCTGCGAACCACCTCAATTAGACCCACACAGTCTCCCAATGACAGGCAGCCGTAAGGAAGCATCCTACACACACACACACACACACACACACACACACACACACACACACACACACAAAGCTGACTTCCTTAGTCTAATGCACTTTGAGCAGGGATAAAAGGAAACTGCAGAAGAATGTATGATACGTATGAAGAGAAACTGCAGCAATAGGAATGGAAACTGTACCGTAGATCCAGTCCCTGATTCTGCCAAATATTCTCCATGATTTTAATAATTTGCAATGTCAGCATGTCTTGGCGCAGGTCTGCAACACAAACATAGACAGTCATAGTTAGTAATAACATGAGTATGTATACTCCATTCCAAGAACCTCTCCAGCCTAAAACATCACTTTACAGCTGGTGTTATCATTTACAAAACCCATTTGCAGAAATGTCCAAAAATGTAATAAAACTAACATCTGTGATTTCGTAACTTAAACTACAAAGAAAATATTTTTAATTTAACAGTATTTTGTAAATATAAGCAATGAAGAACAAGCATATTGAGAAATATTCGAATGAATTCACAGATAAAGACGATTTACAGTGCGTGTGAGTGTGTGTGTGTACTACCGTCTCCATTTTTGAAGATTATCTCGTTGTTCTGAAAAAGCATTTCAGACATGATGTCAGGATTCTCCCAGTTTAGCCACAATGGCCTCTTTGCCGATGACATGATTCTGCACTCATCTAACCTGCGCACAAATTAATTCACGTTCACATCTCCACTTATGAAAACACACAAAAGAGGAGTGATATGGTAAATCTATTAGCCATTCGGTTCACTAGCCGCAGTCCAGTGGGGTTTTAATATTTAAGTGCGCGTAGAGTCAATTAACGGTGTCTCTATACACCTGTACATCTACATACATTCACGCTTTCAAAAAAACTCTAACAACCCAATGTCTCTGTGCAAGCGCTGCTTCTGATTTTGCAAACTGAATTAATCAATTAATCATCCAACAGTGGATGTAAGATGTTAATGTTAGCCTTTTAGTTTTATCCTTTAGCCCTCTGCCTTGTTGTGTGCCTTACATTGATAGCCACAATTTAAAGCAAACATTTAACTTTTCTGTAATATAAAAGTATGTTCTCCTTTAACAAAACCAAGAAATAAATTTATATGACACATGGTAGTTTGTATTATATTAGCTCTAACCTCAGGTTTCCCAGCTGGTGTGCGGGGTTGAGAGGAGAGGTGAAGTTCTGCAGAGCATCCATGTAGTCTGGTCTCTTCATCTGATCCACAAGAAACCGCATCTGGACCTCCACAAGAGACACAGCCACAACAACACACAGACATAAATGCTTAAGCATGCATCCACACACCCACAGAGAATGGCCAAGGTCTAGGTTTGTTGGATTTATAACTCAGCAGTTCATGGCATAAGCAACAGCACAACTTCTAAGTAAGGCTCATCTGCCATCTGAACTTTCTGGGTATCTGACTTATACGTGACCTATATTCCCCTAGCGAGAGAGAGTGTGTGTGTGTGTGAAGCCCCCCTTCCTACCTTCTGCGTCTCATCCTTCTTCTCTTGTTTGAGAATGTCTGTGAGGTTAATGAGCTTCTCCATGGCCTCCACTTGCCTGCTCAGGTGTTTGAGGTACATGCCACATGCCCTGCAGTAAGCCTCTAACAGCAGCCCAAACCTTTGGCTCACAGTTTTATTGTGCATTTCTGACCTATGAGAACAATGCAAAGCAAAGTGTGAGAAAGAAAGGGAGAGGTCACTGAGGTAGATGAGGCTTTTCCTTTCTGGTCAGGCACAGAAGAATGAAGTTGCTTACTTATCATAAAAAAAAGCAATCTCAATAATGACTCACTTAAGATGCCAGAAGAAGAAGTGTCCTATCCTCTGATTGGTTAGGGCCTTTTTGAGAAGGAAACGGGCCAAGGGATTGTCAAGATACTGCTCGTATTTTAACACCTATTAACAGAAGAAAAGCAACCTAAGAACCTCTGGAGTCATAGTTAGGACGTTTGTTGAGACACAGCCAATCAAAATTGACGATGCTTCTTCTTTTTAACCCTGTTTATTTAACGGACACATTCAGACAGACCTACCTGTACAAGCTGAATGAGGTACTGGGAGAGTTTATCGTCAGTCAGGTACTTTTCAAGGCAGCGTACAGCAAAGTGTCTGACCATGGGGTCTGGATAGTTACAGTCCAGCAGCTCCATGGCCTGCTCAGGACGGATAGACGGCCATTCCTTTAACAAACAGTACATCTGGGAGACACAAAACAAGAAGTACAACTTAATATTTTTACTTTACATGCCGTACATAAAAAAAAAAATTAGGAGACAAAAGTATGACCAATAAATATGCCAAGAACCAACAAACGTCTTTACCGTCTCTTTTCCTTTGATGTTTACATGCAAGTTGCTTCTACTTGGCTACATAATACTTAAAGGCTAACTTTAGACTAAAGCAGTCCTGAAAAAATTACATTTAAACTAGAAAAACACAAATTGGTTTCTAACAAGTTAACATGAGTGGGTCAAATAAATCCTTACTGCAACATGGCCAGTACACAGGAGAAAACATTGTAAACTTCTATTTACAGTATCAAAATGTAATCTTGGAAGTGTGGAATAGCTAAGACATGTAACCTATATACAGAGAAGACTTTTTACAACAACAGCTACGAAGCGTTGTGGTTTTACCTGTGCTACTTCATCTCTGGAGTTCCATTTGACAGCCAAAAGGATCTTGGGGAGGATCTCAGGGATGTTCATGCAGTAGTGCCTGGTAGGGAAAGAGGGAATAACGCACACAGTAAAGCTTAAATTTTATCTTTATTTATTAGCATAGAAAGTTTAAACTAAATTGTGTTGTGGACTCTGTGTGGATTCCTTGCATATAATTAAGCCCAGAATAAAATGTGGTGTATGTCTGATAATAAAAATGTATCAGCCACTACCCTAAAAGAGGAAGCTTGTATGTCATCTGGTTGGAGGTGCAGAGCTGACTTGTAAAATCTATGCTAGGCTACAAAATTTATATGTGCACATAAAGTAGCGTCCTTTCAGTGTTACTGGGTTGGAACCTACCTGTATCTCCACAGAAAGTCTTTCTCCTGCTCAGTGATTTCTGACAGAGGGTCTCTGTTACTTAGTTGTCTCAGCTGGTCAGTGTCGCTCTCTGTCAGGGCGTGATCTCTGGCTACACGGTTGCTCTGAAACGCAACAGAAAACTACAAATATATGCTGTAAACTGACTGATTCCTTCGGTCCTATACAAGATTTCTGACACCATAATTTGAACGAAACAATTTTGAATGACAATCTAAAAGTACTATGCCATTCAATTATTGACATTCAGCTTGTTCGCTTTGTTGCACTTTTCAAGTGCAGTAGTTAGAGCTGGCTAAGATGATTATTACCTGTCCAGAGAGGTTGTAGTTGAAGCCCATTTCCCTTGAAATGGTCCAGTTTGAATGATCCTCTACAGCATTCATATCTGGGTATTTGACTGGACTGCTGAAGTGGTCAAACTCCAGCTCCAGGCATGGAGTTTCCTAGACAAGAGAGATTAAAAGACTATTATCACTGTCAATCTGCAGATTGCTACAATATTAAATTCTGTGTATATTCTGTCTTTATATTGTGCATTTACACAGAGGTTTGAGTACAAGAATAATAACTCCCAGCACCTTGTTGGGATTGGATCCTGTGACTCCTATGGGGTTGAGGAGGTCTTCAAGGCCATGAGGGACAGGCCACAGGTTAAGAGCCATTTTGTTGGCAACGAGAGTGTGAGTATAGTCAAACAAGTTGATGTTGCCCCAGGCTAGAGGACAATGCTCCTAAAGACAGAATGAGAAGAAGACACAGAGCCCCTATGATTGCCAATGTCCTTATCTCAAAGAAAAAACAAACCCATGTAAGTAAGTATAAATAAGTGACTGCTGTGATGTGTTCTGCAGATTAATATCCACACGTTTCATGCACAAAATTAAAAATGACTTAAAATGTTAAACGTTTGACTAACAATAACAGTTTTTGTAACGTAAAGAAGTATATTTTTTGGAGCGTCAGTGTGTCTTCACTAAGGTCCAGTGATGTGACAAAGTACAACATGAAGATCCAGACAGAGTTTCCTGCAGTCAGTCAAAAAGCACCTATTTATAGTAAGCATTGGAACAAAAAGCTGCTGCAGAGTGTTTATCTTTAATTCAGGTGGAGCATGAAAGAGCATCCGCTGTGGTGAGAGACAGGACTCACCCCAGGTGTGAGTTACAATATCCATGACTGGCATTCATTAATACACTGTGACGCGCACATGCACACACAGAAATACACCTATTGCACTGTTTCCATCAGAGGGACATTGATTTTTCTTCTATGTCAATTAACTATCAGACCACATGAACAGCTCCAATGTCCGAACTTAGAGTAGAATCAGTAATTGTAAATCTTATATGGTGGAATATGCTACAAACAACTTAAAATGACGATGATTTTAATTCATATTATAAAAGATTAAATAGGAGTTTACTAGTAAACCATTTGTCCCTTTCATAACATGCCCTCAGTGTGATTGTAAATCAATGTGAAGGTCCCTTCTAGTGCTCGTGTTGCTGAGGATGTTTTCTGCCACCACAGGGCCCATGGCTGATTAGTAATTAAACAGAATCAAAGATGATACCACAGATCTCCTTCTCTGTGGACACATTAGCCCAGTCAGATCTACACAAAACCAGCTAACACACACACACCACATGCTGCTCTTGCACATCCAATTGTGTGATCAAGGAATTTAAGAAAGTGGAGTGTTTTCAGTGTGTTTGCTTTAACGTACCTCCTTGGCTCCCTTCCTGCCCTTCACTGAGCAGATGGAGAGGCACAGTCTGGCAGCACGGGGGATGTCTGGGATGTACATATCGTAAGTGAGCCACTCATTCCACCTGCAGAAAAGAAATATAACTCTAAGACTTCCCACATGCTGACAAACGTCACTATTCAACTACAATATGTTGAGTTGAATCAAAGCATATTCACACAGAGATACTGTGCCTTCCAGTTAAGACAATCTCGCTGTTGTTTTATTGAGAAGACTAGCAGCCATACGTTTAGAAGTCAATGCCGATAAATGATGACCACGACCTGGGCTTAACAGTAATGTTATACAGCAGTTTACTGTTACTAGTGCCTAGACACACAACTGTTAACTTACCTTGTCGATTACTATTTCAGTGAAGCTAAGCAAACGTTAAATTAGGTAGTAGTCGATTCCATTAATTAATTTTTTACTTTTTTGCGCAAGTTGTCTGTACGGTTTTATATACTAGGGCACACGGTTATATAAAGACTTGGGTTTCCCTGAAGGGAGACTTACCTGGGGTTAGAGCAGGGCACTCTTTGTGTGTTGACATTGTCACACATCTGCTCACCTCCATGGTAAATGCCTGTCCTCACATATATCTACAAGCAGAAGAAATGAAAACAGACCACAGAGAATGATTACTGTCTATTTATACATCATATAGTGAATCGGGCAGATTCTAACAATTACTATTAAAAAAAAAAAACATTCTTATATTGGCCAATTCTGCCTAATCCTGCCATGGAGTGTAGTGTTTGTAGCATATCAGAGAAGGTATCTACTGTTTACTGTGACTGAGCTGTACGGTTACTGGTTTTCCCACCTTGTCTATGTCCCGTATGTTGACATTAACATAGGTGGCACAAAGGATTCGTATTCTCAGCGTTCCATTGATGGTCCACAGTGACTTTGCAGCAGCCTCTCCGTTCATATAGGACGTTGCAGTAGAGATTCGACGAGAGTAAGATGGCATGACAAAGTTATCTGTAGGCAGCTGGGTGTACAGGCTGTCTTTAGCCATTAGCATCAGGTTAGGCAACCTTCCCAGCATCATACAACTACGAATATACTAGAGATGGGGAAACAGAGACACAGAGAAGGACAGTTAGAAAGCTGATAGCGTTACACTTGCGTAAGTGTAGCCAATGATGTCAACTGGTCACTTTCCAGCAGCTGACTGTGGAGGAAACAATGACACCATGTGCATCTTCTCCTTTGATCAGGCTCGAAGGGCTTCTCCTGGCTCAGTGCATGAGCTCACAATGCTTACACACAGAAACATTTAAGGAGTCTGGGATCCCAATCCAGCAGACCAAGACAAATCTATTTGTCCCCAGCTTCCTTCTGGAGAAAGCTCCTAGGTTAAATTATTTTTTCTTTTTCATTCTTTCAGAATTATTCAATCTACCACCCCTCATAACAAAACTGGAACATTTTAAATGCTTGTTAGTCTACACAAATTGAAATTTAATTTTCAAAATGTAATGAAACCACAAGTCTCGCACCTTATACTGGCTGATGGGGTACTTTTCCAGCAGGTACTCATCACAGCCGCAGACTTTGAGGATGTATTTACTCTGGTATTCCTGAACACACATCTTTAGCTGCTCTGGAGAGAGCAGCATGCTGCGAGTCTTCTTACGAATGGCTTCTGCAATCACCTTTAGTGCACAGTGATGTATACAGACAGCCCACATTAGAACATAATTTCCTCACAATGAATTAGAAAAATAAAGGACAGCTCAGCACATAAGCCCACCTGTTCAGGCACACAATCGTGGTTGATCTTCAACGTATACTTTTGCTTGTCATTGTTTGGAGAAACAATCACCCAAATCACAACAATAATCTGACCTATAAAAAAACCAAACATTAAAACACATGCATATAGAGGCTGGGAAAAAGAAAATCAATAAAATCAATTAAGCCACAGCCCTGAAAAATAACCCAGTAATTATTTGCTCCAACCACATAATAACAAGTACTCTTCAACTCTATAAGCAAGTAGGACAAGTAGAACAAAAGCATCACATCAATCAATTCATTAATTGCCTGAATCATTACTACAGTGCACATCTAGTCTAAGGCTCACTGGTAATATTGCAGTATTAGAAATTGGCATCAAATGTTTATTGTTTTCCCTGTTGCCATCCAGCAAGAGCATTATGTTGTTTTGCATTCCTAAATATAATGATCCTACAATTGTATTGATGCAAAACATTTATCAAGTTTCCTTTAAATATTAAAAGGCCTAAGAAGCATCATTTACAGCATCAGTTGCCCACCTTTGTCCAGTTTGTTATAGATGTGTTTGGGAAGTTCCTGTGTGGATTCTACATTGGGTGGGTAAACATACAGTGCTCGGCTGTGGGGCCCGCTTGCGTCTCTCAGCTCCACAGAATCTTTACAAACATTCAGGATGTTTCTCCTGAAGTCCTGAACCTCGGGGTCCTTTACAAGGTCAAACTCACACACAGGCATACCAATGGCAAAACCTGACAGAGCAGAAAGTCATATTTGAATAGCACATTTTAACTCACGAGGTCTATTCCAGCTACTGTCTTATGACCATATAGATTAATTAGCTCAACTAGAAATAATAGTAAATTATAAATATTAAGCTACACTCAGTTCTTTTAAACTGAACATAAAAAAAAACTTTTTGACACAACTATATTTGATTTAGTCAGAGTGTAATAAAATTAAAGCAAACTTCTTACCAATTTCTCTGTTAAGGATCTTTTCCTCTCTGTTGCCAACAGGTTCAATAACCTTGAGGAAGGGCTGAAAGAGGCGGAGGTCGCACAGCCTCCGAGTCTCATCATAGAACTCCTCCCTCTCTGCTTCCTGCAGGCAGGGAAAAAAGGCTTTGTTTAATATTCTGCTTTCTGTCTTTCATGAAAACACTCCTGTACAATGTTATAGAAAAGTAGAAAGCAAGGTGCGTTTTTAAACACATAAAGACGTTATAATATTAAAGATTTGTTCTGTTTGCTAGACCTTTTCAACTGTAAGAAGTGGAGGCAGGACTCTTTAGCATTGAAGGTACCCTTCAAAGTTTCCGGCCCCACGGTGCAAACAATTCATTTACTTTGTACATTTATGTGAAGACTTTCTTGAAGATGTTCTTGCCTGTGTCACACTGACGAAGATGTAGGACGTCTCCTCCTGTAAAAGGTGATGGAGGGGATATTTCCGGGCCTCCTTAAACAGTTCATGTTTGATGGTTATGAGAGTGGCTTCACGGAGACACTCCAGGGTAAGAATCATCCCATTGGGCAGCAGGCAGTCCACGAGGATCCTGCAGAAAACCCATGATCATAAACATTAATGGACATAATACTAAAACTGTTATAGAAATTCTTGTATTTTTAAAATTTGCAAAGACATCAAATAAACAGATTAAACGCGTGTACACATGTACATTTTGTGCACTAGTAATAGTGTATCATACCTGGGGGGCATCAAGTGGATGCCCCATAGCTCCCCGGACGACGGCCTGGGAGGCATATTCTTCTGTCTCTCAGCTCAGTCACAAAGTTAAGCTGCAGAGCAAAACCAGAACAGCTGTGACACACTAATCAAGTTCTGCCTCCTACTGTATAAAGTCCCATTTAACTTTGACCCCAGTGACACTAAAGAAATAGGTGCAGCCTCTTTATTTAATGCAGTTTGCTTGATGCTTTGTTCAGAGTAAGAAGGCTGTGTCGATGTATGGTTGACAATCTGAAACACACAGAAATAGACCGTGTTTGCATGTGCAACCACCCAACACACCAACAGTTTCACTAAGCTGAAGCCACTTTCTTACATAGTGGCCCTTTACAACTGCAGCTTCACATACATTTTTAAATGTACATACATATTTTTTAAACTTGCCAACAACATCTCCAGTGACATCTGGCCAAAGATGACATGAAGTGATTGGTTGCCAGTACTGTTCTGTCTATCGAGTCATGTGTATTCTCTGTGGTGGAGGCTCAGCTGCATTCACTCAGTTATGATCATGTCCAGTCAACCACACAGCAGTAGACTAAAACAAGTACAGTGAGTAACTGCAGGCTATCTATGGTACATCATTTCAAGGTTATGTACCAATTGTGCACTTCACCTCATTCTTCTTAATTTCAATGCACATTCTATCACATTCAGTTGTTAATAACAGAGATGTCTTTGCATTTGTAAAACTAGTCAAAGTTGGAAGATTCATGCCTATAACAAGAGGAAGTTCTTATACAGTACATTCAAATTACAATGAAAGCAATTACAGCTTGCCAAAAAAAACTAGGCCTTATAAAAGAAAACTGATTTGATTTGAAGTCAAAATCATCAGAATACTCTAATGGCACCTCAGGTGAAGTCAGCAACTCACACTGAGAATAAATCTAGCAAAGGTCCCTACTAGAAGCCTTTTTGGGAAACTACTAATGCATTCAGTATCATGCAGTATGTATTTGGAAGGGCAGAGACAGGCCTAGGTTGGTTCAATCCCACTGCCTGGTATCAATCTCAGATTAAACTCTAATCCTCAATTTAACCAGACAGTTTATGACAACTAACACATTTGTAGAAAACCAACCAAGATTTGATGAGAAATCATTGTCATCAGGAAATTACTCATCAAGCCATTTTTCAACCGGAGTATTTTGTTACTTTTTCTTTGTTAGTTTAAAGCTAAACATTTGGCAAGTATTAGGACTATATTATCTTTGGACAACTAGAGTCCAAAGATATTACTACTTATTCAGAAAAACGCTGTTCTTTGTTCTTTAAGGGTGGTTTCTCTCACTATATTGAATATTTACTCGTAGAATGTAACATTCAATCAATTTTACAGTTACAGTTGAGCATGATGCATGATCAGGATGATGATGTTTAATTCTTACTGACTTATTTATTATCCTTCATCTATACCAACCAAGAGTGTGACACATGACAGAATTGTGGGAGAGTGCAACAGCCTTATTTTGGATAAGATAGGAGTTTAAGCTCCTCAGTCCGAATTCACAGAAATTGGGAGTAAACCACTAAGCACAACATGCTACTAAATTAAAATCCCCTTCCGGTTCCGCAATTTAGCTGGTCTCAAACCCTGCATCTATGTGACAGACAAAATATTTTTTAATTTTTTAAATAATTGTGATCAAAAGTCACCTCTGCAAAACCTCAAATAACGCAAACTGACAAATAACAGCAAAAGGTCTGTACATGTTGTAGAACGTTACTTGTACATGACACACCTCTCAAATGTTCACTGTCTTAGATCAAAACAGCAAGACATGAACATGGCAGTGCAAGCTGTAGCAGGATAGAAGCATTTGGGGATGTCCCAGGGGGATACGCCATTAGTTGGAGGAAACTGGTGAGGAAAAGGACCCATTCTGGTCTAAGCTGCTTGTCCTGTGGCCAAAACAATGCTAACCAGGAAAAGCATCCGGAAGGGTGAGTGGATGGATAACTGAATGACGTGCAAGGAGAACAAAACAACAAGCAAATCCTTGGAAGCTTTGACATCAAAACACAAAGCGCAAGAAATTTTGACTCTGTTAGAATTAACACTAGCAAAGTTCCTTTTCAAACGCATGCAGCAATAAGATAAGATAATCCTACATTGGGCAAATTCAGTTATTACAACAGCTACAAAGGATTACAAAAGATAGGTGGCGCAAAATGATGAAATGTGCAATTTTACAATATTAAATAGAGTGCAAACATGTACAAACTAAACAGGAGGTGGAACAATTCTCTCTTTGAGCAGATCAGCAGCTGCGATCTGTGACCTTTATCAGGACGCAGCTAAGCACTTTAGGACAAAAGAGGAAGCTTCCTCGCAACACAGGATGTGGGGAAACATTGGCCCACACACAAGCTTGCGTTGAATACTGAAACACAACACAAATGCACAAGCAGCAGGCCAGGGATGGACACAATCTCTGTCTCTGCAACACACACAAATATATATACTGTGGCGGTGAAGAGACGCTTCGGCTGAATCAGACTAGAGAAGAAACTGAAAGCTTCGCTGTCAACATTAGACAACAGAGAGTGGATTTGTTTAAGCTTGTCCTTAAGTCCTCCTGTGTTGATGATGGGACAGTTCCGGCCTTCATGTTTTAATACACCTTCCAGCTGTCAGTGAAGTATGCGATGGGAGGAGAGGAAACGAATACACGAACACCTCGCACGCTGTTTGCCTGTATGGCTGGTCGAGTGATTTAGGGTGGCTATAAACAGGTTAGCTAGCATCGACTGTCTGGGAAGATGACAGCAATCAACAGCGCGGAGTCGCAACACTGTGGTTTAGGGGAATGGAACCAGCTCCATGATTACAGTTGACCTCTACACCCACGTCGCCTCTTAGCTTCAGACCCGACTCCAACAATCTGAGAACGTTAGCTAGCTTTCCTGTTCTAGCTAGGTTGACGGCTAATGTTGAGTTCGTCATTCCCTTGTTGGAAAGAAAAAATCATCCCAACGTTCAACACAAGCCATTTGTCTACAAAGCGCTACAACGGCTGAACATTTAGCACAGCAGCCTACCCTTCTGAGGTGGCGTTTCGCATTTCGGGGCGCCAGACCCTCCCAGCTGTTCCCAGTGAGCTAGCCTTCTTCCCGGCTAGCCAACCTCTTCCACTTCCAGTCCCCGACGGCCGGACCGGTCGGTGGCTCCCGGCGCCGGGCAAAGCGAGCTGTTTCTCCCTCGTCTGTGGCGGGTACCCGTTACTACACATCGACAAAAATACTCTCGTGTCGCCCCTTCAAGCCGCGTGGTTCCCGAGAATCCAAAGAGACCCGCGTGTCCATTGATGCGGGCTCAACTTGGAGGTGTTTTCAGCAGCTGAGTCGCGGCTGGACGGGACGCGTCGGCTCGCTGCGACATTGCAGCCATGCTTTCTGTCTGGGGCCCTCCTCTCTTGTCCTCCCCTCCTCTCCCCTCCTCTCCTCTCCTCTCCTTTCTCCCTCCCTTCCTTCCCTCCTCTCCTCTCCTTCCTCCCTTTCTTCCCTCCCTCTCCTCTCCTCTTTTCTCCTCTTTTCCCTTCCCTTCCCTTCCTCTCCTCTCCTCTTTTCCCTTCCCTTCCCTTCCCTTCCTCTCCTCTTTTCTCCTCTTTTCCCTTCCCTTCCCTTCCTCTCCTCTCCTCTTTTCCCTTCCCTTCCCTTCCCTTCCCTTCCTCTCCTTTCCTTCTTTCCCTTCCCTTCCCTTCCCTTCCTCTCCTTTCCTTCTTTCCCTTCTTCTCCTCTCCTCTCCTCTTTTCCCTTCCCTTCCCTTCCCTTCCTCTCTCCTTTCCCTTCTTCTCCTCTTCTCTCCTCTCCTCTCCCTTCCCTTCCCTTCCTTTCCCTTCAAACTTTTACTAACTCCTGTACAGGCCATGTATGTACTGTATAGCCCCCTACACACAGGCATATAAACATTAGTAATAAACAGGATGGACGTGAAGTATATGAGCATTTAAAGGAAGCATACCTCCAATAAATGACTCACAACCTTGGATGGATTCTAAGAAAAGTGGCCCCTGGTCAAAGTGACAGACTGATTACTCACCCGTCCTGTAAAAAACTGTTTCGAAACTGAAGGATAACACAGTTGAGACTGTCAAGTCAATTGCTGTCATTTTATGATCATTGTCCATCTCTCTGTGGTTTTGTGTCTATTTTATTAGTTCATTTATTCCTTGAGATGACTTTCCATCATATCATGGTCAATGTTTCTCGTAATGTGTTTTTTTTTTGTGTGTGTGCATGTCTTTTGGTCGTTTTTTTATGTCTTTTAATTTTTAAAAAATCTTTTAGTCTTTTTTACAGGTATGTTTATGGTCTTTCTGTATGATCAACACAGCAGTTGCTCCTTTTTATATCCCATTTTAATTGTAATATTTTATATGAATACACATAAATCAAATCACTTTTCCACACAAGTGGCATGAGTTTATCACTGAGGTGTAACATATTTATACAATGTGTGATGATTGCCACCCATGCAAATCAGCAGCGGTGGCATCGGAAATGGACTGTACCAAGAGGGAAGGGAGGGCGGAGGAGCTGCGCCGATGTTTATCTCCTAAAAAACACCTTCTCGTGCCACGAGGAAGATTTTATTCACTTGCAATAGAAGAAACGCGAGGGAGTTGTGTTCATCAGCTGTGTAGTGGCTCGGTGTGGCTGTCCGTGATTAAATCAGCCCAGAATACCTCCCCCCCGGTCAAACCCGCAGTGTCGGAGCGTGTGGTAGCGGCTGTCATCCTGCCTGGACGCCCGGTTTTTTGGGGAGAAGTTGGCAAAGGGATGCGACTGCGATGATGGCGCTGCAGCTGAAGAACGGGGATGCAACATACTACCAGAGTGCCGGGTACTGCAGAAATTACACCTCGCCGCCTGTCAGCTACGGTGACAGCAGCCATTATCTCGCCCGATTGCCAGGTAAGGGGAGGGTTGTCGTACGGGAGCTTCCCTCTCAACTATCCGCTGCCTTGTGCGCTAATGTGCAAGGATGGAGGAAATCTAAGCGGGGACGTTTGCAGATGGTGCTGAGGAAGGCGGCTGTTGAAGCCGGTTGCCTTGGTAGTTGCTGT
Source organism: Macropodus opercularis (assembly GCA_030770545.1). NCBI lineage: Eukaryota > Metazoa > Chordata > Actinopteri > Anabantiformes > Osphronemidae > Macropodus > Macropodus opercularis. The sequence goes on from CM061092.1 coordinate 10,362,844, forward strand.
CATCATCATAATGTCATGAGGGGCGCACCAGCCACCGTTCAGTCCAGCTGATGGAGCACGGATGCTGCAATGTAAAATCTGACGCTCGTTTTTTTTTATATATATATAGCTCTGCATCCAATGCTCCGAGGATGCTTCAAGTTTAAGCTGATGTCTGCCTGTAATGATCAGAGAAGGTGAAGAAATAGAAACTCAGTGATCTTCATGCGCACGACTGCTGGTGACATAGGGCAATTATACCGTAGCTGTTTCTTCATGGCACCTGATCAAGTGCAGCCAAAACTGGCTTCCCTCTTGGGTCCGGGGGCCGGAGGGCAGAACGATCATGTAGCTGTAAATGTGATGCAGATTTACAGCTTGTATCAGATCACCTTGTAATGGGCCCGTGTCTTAGATTTCAAGTTCTCTTGTTGTCAAATGGCACCGTGACGAGAAGGCTTATTGAAAAATGGTTCATTTAATATGTTTAATCAGGGTTATCAGTTAAATATTGGTTCTTATCTGTGACCCCGAATTTAAACTTAAAGTCTATCCAAATGAGCGGTTTTAAGGAGCCACCTTGACCTTTGTGACTCTTGTAACTTTAAAAAACTGGACAAAAACAAGTATGACGTTCTTAATGTAGACGTTGTTTCCCAGCAAGACGTGCAGCTTTTCACAAGCTGGATGTCAGCAGGGAGAAACTGACCATTAGAACCATGTAGTAACAGCAGCCTAATGCTTCAGAAAGATGACTTGTTCTCGAAGGCTTAATGTTAATCACAAGGACAAGGACGCTACGCTATGCATGAACCGAGAGGGGGAGGTTAAGTTCACTTTGTGCTGCTCAGACGTAAGAGTGGAAGCCTGGCTTTACTGTAAGCCAATGTACACAAAGTACATCGCAAATACATTAGACGTACGTGGACTTCGTTGCTTTCTGCACTCAACGACTGCCCTGTGAGGCAGATGGAATAAGTGCAGGAGCCATGTGCTTCTCATCGTTCCATAATTGATGTGACACAACACGGTACAGCAAGAGAAACTCTAGAGAAAATGCACAACACTTGGCCTATATAGAGACTCTCAGTGGAGGCCATGAGAATCTCAGGCTGCAGGACAGGAGGAGTTTTTGGGTGAAGACAAGGAAGCTTGAGTCAAACTGTGATAAAGCGATAACTAGGCAGTGTCAACATTTGTAAAACACAATCCCAACAAAATGCTGCCGTGTCGTTTTACATTTGAACATGCGTGTTCACTGCATTGCTGTACAGAAGGACGTCAGGGATTCATTCTGAGGGTCTGAGGGTCAAGCTTAAGTCTGAACTTTATTATGTGCAGTTGTATATGCTGACTTTATTTTGCATGATTGCTAAATATTATTGCTTCTGTGGTTTGTCCTGGATGGTAATTACATATTTTCTCCTCACACTGTCACGGATAAAACATGACACACATTTAGACTCATGGGACATCAGTGTGAGATCCGAGCGCCTACTAAGACAAGGGAAACAAAAGCATTATCAGGTAAAAATGTAGGAGGAACATGCTGCTGCGTGAGACAATCTGTCCCCATCACACTGGTTTGTTCCTGTTTGAATCACCTTTTGTTTTGCGATGGCTGCATGTTATTATTATGCAAAGTTATTTAAAGCTTAAAAGCAGGAGGCAGGATCGCTTAGAGTTGAAGTGTTTGGAAGACAGTCCACAGAAATGTTTTTTATAATAAATACAAATGTGGTTCAGATGCTGGATGTTTTCTGAGGTAGCAAATTACAGCATCGTCCTTGGATTGTTTAGTAGACCACCTCGACCTAATGTAAATGGGTCAGCTGTCCTGCTGCTGCTGATGAGACCGGTGGAGATGCGTGGAACCTGATGGGTGGGTCTGGTTCTGGGCGGATTAGTGAGTCCTTTTTTTCCCTGTCTCATTCAACCTGAACTGCAAAACGCACAAGCTTGTATAAAAATGCACTGGCGTTAAGCTGCCGTCGCGATGCATCTGTGTGTGCTTAAGTCTGCTGTTTCTTTGTTGATTTTCACTTACTGCAGCTTCATCTTCTGTTACAACAGCTTTGTCCACTCCAGTAAGTGCTAACTCTGAATGCCTACTACAAATAAACAACTGCTGCTGTGGGACGATTTCCTAAAAGACAGCACAGACGTGCAAGCAGGGCAATTCTTTGTTTAAATGAACATAGAATGGGTTGTTTCTTTATTTCTTTATTTTTTCACAGGCAGCACTTCCCTCTCTGCCAACCCCCTGTCAGTCTCATCTTGCAGTTGACAAGGTCGGCCTTGTACGGCATACCTTTCTTGCGAGGTCAGCCAGGCCAGGTGACAGACAGGCCGCTGGACAGACTGGACAGACAAACTGACAGCGAGCAGTGCTGGAAACACAAACACTCCAGGGTGTTATTTTGGGTCCATGAATCACTGCCGTTGGGCGTCCCATTGGATTCCAGTTGAAGGCTCTGAGCAGTGTGACTTCTGAGGCAGCTGTTGACCTATCAGTGACCTGACAATGAATGTGGTTGTGCGCACGTGAAATGGCACTTTAGACACAAATCAACACGACCTCACAGCCTGGCTGTCTTTTTTATGAATACTCAGTGGTTCATACTCAGTCATATAATAGTCATACATGTATGTGAGCCTATTTTATGCTCATCACGCTGTGATCCTCCTTTGATCGGAAAAGCTTGTTTTTGTGTGCACTTGTACGTGCGTATTTAACGTCCCATGTGCATGACTGCAGGCCCAGTCGGTTGTCTGTGATGCCCACTGGAGTGTGAACCTTCTCTGCCCTATAACGTGTTTTCATTCACCATCTCTCCTGCCTCACTGCTCTAATAAGTAAACACCTTGCGTTTGCCCTTTGTTTGCTGGACAAGTGTCCAGTTGATGATCTGTCAACAAAGAGAATATTCTGCACTGCATACACAACATGTTCATCACGTTGCGTTTGACTGATTAGTCGGGCAACTGTATGTTATTTGAAATATGCTTTACACTGACTCGATTCTGTAATAAGAGCCGTTTTGTCTGAAAGTGATGGGAATGTGTGTTGCCTCTAATGTGTGCAGGCCCAGAGACCATGTTGAAGCCACCTCTGAGTCTGTTCAGCCATCCCCAGCAGCCTTTCCATCACATGGACACTTTGCACCAGCTCGGACCCCCACCAATGGCGCCCACGCAGCCTCTCGGACCACCACCCCTCGGCCCTGCTCAGGCAATTGTGCCGCCCACTATGGCTCCCGGCCATACTCTAGGACCCCCTCCTGTAACTGCTACTCACACGTTAAGGCCCCCCCCCCTCACATCGCCACACACTCTAGGTCCCCCTCCAATGGTCTCACCTCAGCCACTAGGTCCTCCACCCATGGCACACACCTTGGGTCCTCCACCCGTAGATCACACACAAGCAATAGTGCATCCAACGATGGACCTCACACAACCATTGGGGCCGCTACCCCAAACTCTGGTTCCCCCACCAGTAGTGACGCCTGCAGCCGGCCGATTCCCACTCCCTCCCAGCCGCCTGTCCTCTCCTCCTGCTCCATGCCCTGATCCTTCGCAGCTTCTTCCAAGACCCCCAGTGCAGGCCCTCAACTCCGCCCTCATCCCTGGTCCTCCTCAGGCTGCCCTAGTTAGTGAGCAGCCGCAGGATGACGGCTCTCCGCTGGGGGTGGAGGAGCAGGAGGACTCTCTGGGGCTGGAGGAGCTGTGCAAACCGCTGTACTGTAAACTCTGCAACGTCACACTCAACTCTGCTCAGCAGGCGCAGGCTCACTACCAAGTTGGTTGAAACACACACTCACACATATACAGCAAATGTAAAATATTAACACAAACATGCACTCAAAATTCTCCATATCTGTCCATACAGGGGAAGAACCACAGCAAAAAGTTAAAAAACTTCTACGCCGGCAGTCAACAGCCTCCAGCCATTAGAATTCCTGAAGTCCCAGAAGCTGCTGGGCAGACAGCTCCCAGCTCAGGATCCAGCGACAGTGACGCAGGCAGGCAGGTCAGGCACAAACCTTAGCAACTCAGCACAAAGCCGTCATGTTACAGTTGAGGAGGTGGGTGTACTGCTGCAGAAGTGGCCAATTGATAGAGTCATTTGAGGAGGAGGAAGGGAGCTGCAGAGTCGCTCTGACTCTACACAACCGTCTCGAAAAATGTATTCTATCCACAGTCTAGCTACACTTGATAAAATGCTGATTAAATATTGATAGTCGGCGTACTGTAATGCTGTGTGACACCTGTCTCATTAGTGCATAGTTGTTAGTTCAACAGCTTGTTGTCTTTCTATTATCAGACATAAAAATTGGTTCTTTTTCCCACTGTTTGCCCCCAAACACTGTGTCGCTTTGTCCTTTATCTGCAGCCGCTGTATAAGGGGGCGACCCGAGTCATCTTGGCCACAGAGAATGACTATTGTAAGCTGTGTGACGCCTCCTTCAGCTCACTGGCCGTTGCACAGGCGCATTATCAGGGCAAGAACCATGCTAAGAAGCTACGGCTTGCTGAGGCCCAACAGAACTGCAGTAACATGTAGGTTTTTGCTGTTCGGGCCCATCCTCCATTCTGCCGCATGCAGCCTTAAGATATGCAATTGTAAAAATATGGATATCTCAAAAGAAAAGTCATATTTAGATGCAAGTTACAGAGGAAGCTTTGCTTTATTTGCCACCGGTAGTGATAACTGTGATGTTACATGTGATGAGATAATGTGATATGTGGCATGTTTTCAATATCTTTTGGACTGATTTGAAGTGTTTTGGCTTCATGTTCCAGGGAAGGCAGTAATGAGGCAACGCCAAGAAGAAACAGGAAAGATGGCAGTGAGTACAGACTGGTCAAAAACCGCCGCAGCCCACAGCTGCCTGCTTCAATGCCAGGTAAATATTAAAAGCAAATTAAAAACACCAAACTCCAATTCCAAATCAATGAACATGCAAATATTAGTTGTTTAATTTATACAAATGTTTTCTTAATTTGCAATGAACACTTTTCACCCTGGTTGGGTCACTATTAATAAGGTTAAGCATTATTAATCATTTCAGTCCAAGTTTTGCCACTGAAGCTGAATCTTTGAGTATAGCTGTGACACAGGATGGCACTGGTAGCAGGTCTAAGAGGTTTACTCAGAGAGTGGTTCCCCTTCCCAACCCACCGGAGGAGAACAAGCTGATTCTAGTTGCAAATGATGAGTTTAGGAATAAGATGTCTCCATTTAAAATTGTGGACTGGGCAGAATAATGAGGAACTACTGTACTTGTGTACCTGGCCTCTAGTGGCTCAGGCGTCTTTTCCCAGCGCAGACGAAAATGTACATTAGAGCAGTGCAGCCACTGAAAACACAGCAGTCAAAACACTAAAGCTACTAGACAGCAACTCTAATCAGTCACGTGGTAAATATTGAATTGGATGTTGCTGTTTTTTGATGAAAACAGGCAAATTATGCAGCAGAGCAAAATCTCTCCCTCTATGCACACGCACCACAACATTCTGCTGATTTAATCAGTTTTCCTGATGGACAGTCCCCAGAATAGCTGCGCGCTCTCCTGCGGCCGCCTTCACGCTGTGTTTTTATCTCTCCCTCGTCACATTTTCTGCCATGTTAACACACACAAACAAGCAGGACTCTTTTTTCCAGGGATCCTGAGTAATCCCAGAAGGGCTTGTGCATTCCTATGTAACTTTATAAGAACCGGTCATAAACAAACAAAAACTTGCAATTGTGCAAATAATTTAACAAGCAACAAGATTTAGAGTCTGTGGATTCGTTAATGGGTCAAATAGGTTCAGTAGTGAGACATAGCTCTGCTTCCCGTGCAGAGAAACACACAATCATCCCAGTCAGAATCCTGAATCATACAAAACCTCTGCGTATACAGTAACCTAATCCTCTTCGAATGCCATAAAAAAAGTCTTCTTTAAAAATCAATATCCAATCCAGAGAGTAAGAGCCAGAGAGTCCAGAGGTGCAACGCTGAGTATTTTACAGAAAGCATCAGAGCCAAAGCTCAGAGTTAAAACCATCCACAGTCAGAATTCTTAGTGTCAGATCAAGAGTCAAGATACATAATCACAGTCAGCAGAACAGATCCAGTTCCACACACAGGAAGTGATGAAATCTACAGAGATGTGAGACCAAGGATGGCTTGGGGATAAGTAATGGATGCAGGGGGCCACTGGCAGGTCTGTTGGAGAGCAACACAGACAGAATCAACAAGTAAGGTCCCTTGAGAACCTAGATTAGACACCACTGCTCTAGACTGTTTCCTGGAGATCAAACTTGGAGGAAAGTGGCATCTGCCACCAGTTTTTAGGGCCAAGATGGAACCTACTGTAAGACTGATGTAGTAGATAGTGTGAAAGGTTCAACGGTATTAGCAGTTAAGCAGAAGTGTGAGCTCGTAGTACCAGAGCGTAGAGTAGAGATTGTTATCTGTGTGAATCCAGCCTGCAGCCAATCAATGTTCTTAGGTAGACTGCAAATCAATATAAGGGGTGTGGCCACAAATCTATAACTCCGCTTCTTAATGGGTCAGTGCAATTATCCATCGCCTGTTTGCTTGTTCCCTGCAGGGCCGTACTACAACCCCAGACCGAGGCAGCGCATCCCCAGAGACCTGGCCATGTGTGTCACGCCCAGCGGACAGTTCTACTGCTCCATGTGCAACTGCGGAGCCGAGCACGAGACCGAGTTCAGACAGCATTTGGAGAGCAAGCAGCACAAAGCTAAAATGTCTGAGCTAAGATATCGCCACGAGATGGAGAACCTCGGCTACAGCTAAGAGCCATATGGGACGAGGGGAAGAGGGAAAAGACAAAAACCTGGTGGTAGAATATGTAGAGAGAGACCAAGTGCAGGAAAGCAAATACTGGTTAATACTTCAGTAGAGGGATTAGTCCAACTGGCTTTATTGGATATGAGTATTATTTGTAGAAGTAGAACACTCCGCAAGATGAATGCAGACAAGAAGAGTCAGAATCGCGTCACCTTTGAGCCATCAGACGTTTATTATTGTATCTCTGCTCACCCTTCCTGCGGGACGTTGTGTGGGCTCCACTCTGGCTCAGGATACAAGGGAATTTAAAACATGCAAAGAAATCTCGTGAAAACTTCAAAGAGGGTCAATGGGACAAGAGAGGGGGCCACAATAACACAAGACGTGAACACACACAGGCCCAATAACAAGATAAAGACATAGATAGTTAGAACTAGTCTCTACTGTTGTAGCGACTAGTTCTAACATTTAAGGTTACGTTTGAGATATAGTTTTAATTCTTTTGTCTGGATGAGCCTTGCAGGTGTTTTACAGGCCTTGCAGCAGCAGTTTCAGGGACCTGAATCACTGTTCTGCCCAATCTAATTTGAGAGCTGGTTCGGAGCCTGTGCCAAATTTTAACCAGGTATCTACAGCCAAAGAAGAATATTCGGACCATAAAGGTTGTAAAGCCAGAGGAAACACGTAAAGCAGTGCTGTTGTTCCTGTGCTTGGCATTAACAGACTTGTTCTGTAACACCGCGGTTCTGCAGTTGCTCTCTAGCCAGTAGAAAAGCAAACCAGTTCTTGAAAGGTTCTGGAGTTGAACCAGCTCAGAACCAGCACCAGTCCGAGCAAAGTTAACATCTGTACATTCTGCTACAGGTAAAATAAAATCAACAGCACTACTTACCGATTAACACAACAAAGCACAACCAACAACAGCTGATATCAAAGCTACATAAATCCACGAGTGAGCTGACATCCTCCGGTGTGAACTAAGCTCTAGTCTGTGCCTTCAGGGTGAAGAAGGTTATAACGTACACTGAGCCTTGGCTTGACATTTGGTGAATTAGTAGCTACAGTGTTGACTCTGTTTTTCTATACTCTGTGTTATCTAATAATCATAAGAAACTCACAGAAATTTTGTGTAAATATCATCAACTTATAAAACATTAACTCACATGAATACTGGTTAAGTAACAAATACACCCGTGTTTTATTGTTAGCGTAGCGTATGTTGTAAATACTCGTGATTATCAGGAACTATGTACAAAGCGTGTACTGGCTGAACGTCTGTCATCACTGTGTGGTTGTGTGTGGAGTTGACTGCAAACCCTCCAAAGCATTTGGGTGGCTGTCGGTCATTGGTGTAGGAACCGTGGTACCAGAGGACCACGGACCGGGAGGGGCCGCCACTGAAGCGCAAACATATTTCCCAAGCTGAATCCTTATGAGGAGCAACTGTGCACCATTCAGGACACTTGTGCAGCTGAAAGCATTTATCTACAAACTTCTAATTACTTTGCAAATTGCAAATGAACATGTGCAGAGCTCGTAGGTGTTTGAGAGGCACTGCGTTTAATTCTCACAGTTGTGTTAAATCCCTGAGGGGACACAATCAGCTTGTACCACAGAGGAGTGACTCACATTCTGTCTGGACTGGCAGACAGTTTGTAGAAATGCCTGTTCTTTACCTCGTGTGACCCAGGTCCAGCTGTTTGCCAGTACTCAGTCCATCCTGATGAGACCAATTATGTAATGGCTATCGAATTAGATTTTCTGTTTATTTGATTTTGGGGCTTTAAAGATGGAACCTTTAACATTTAGTTTTTCTTTAAATGACTGAAAGCGCTGCTGTGCCTTTGACACTGGCTATTACGTGCATTGCATTCAGATATGACATAAAATCTACATATTTATCGCTTTATTTATGCCTCAAAAGGATATTATATATTTTATGTAGCAGTTAAAATGATTTTAATGTAGATGTTAAGATGCCAATCACTTACGAACAGATCTGTTAGACGGATCGGGATAAAACCTTCCAGTCTCACAAATCAGCGTCTTCTCAAACATGCACACTCCCACATAATTCTGTCAGAAGCCTGATTTGGCGACATAATGAGATGTGTTGTAAAGGGAAATGAAAGCAGCACCCCAGCGTTTTCTCTGGTTGCTTTAGTTCACTGTGGGAGGAGGCAGCTGTTCACATCTTACATTTATCTCTAGAGCACAAACGCACCTCATCACACACATGAGGACACTCAGGAGATTAACACTGTGTGTGTGTGTGTTCAGGGACGTAAACATGACAGGCAGGGGAGCGACAGACAGGCACAGAGAATTAAATGTACAGTTTCTTAAAACAGAATAAAGAGAAGCTGGGACCAAAGCTGTGTGTGCGACACGGTCCCTCACGTTGGACGAGTTGCAGTCTGTTAATAGTCCTCCTCCTCCTGGAAATAACATGCTTTGTCTTACATGAAAGCACTGATAGCATAACCTTTTATTATGGTGACAAGCTACTCGATTCATAGGAGCCATATTCCAGCTACCGAACACCTTCAGTAAGAGCATGAAATAATACGCTGCAAAGGAAGGGAGGGAATGAGAAGACTGCAGGGAGGGAAGTGGCTGGAGCAGCTCCTACAGGAGACAACAGCCAGGAAACCATCTTTGTTTCTGCTCGGTCCTGTAGTCATCGCGTGCTTTGGCTTATGCCAATGAGCGAGTGAGGCAACAGCTACTTTAGGCTCTTCACTGATGTTTGGTATCTGGGATGGACTGTTTTCCGATCACTGCTGTAACCCACAGGTTAAAAATTAACGACTTAAACTAGCAGTTGTTAAAGAAAAGCATAAAACATCACTGCTCCTGTGCCTTTCTGTACAATTAACTCTGGATTTACTCAATACCACATTTCTAGGTCTCATTACCAGGTAACTCAAAGCCTTTGAGTTAAAATTTAATAATGGAAGGAAACAACTCAAAAACAAGATCGTTTCAATTAATTGAAAAAAGCCTCTAACCCATCAGGCTCCTGATGAAACAGGCTGAAATTGCAGACAAAATACAATTTGTAGTTAATGAGCTTAAACACGGCAGGCCACCAGTAAACCCGTCTCACTTCACATGGATATTGTTGCCATCAACACACGTCTCCTTTCCAGGATCCCGACTGCTGATATAAATGTTTTAAACATGGAGTTAAAAAGCAACGAAATAACAAACCCACTATAAGTAAATAAGTAAAAACATTACGTGATGTTAGGTCATATTTGGGCAGTAGGTACTTTATTTGCCTGTTAAAGGGAATCAGGGACGTCCTGGGGTTTCTGTTTGTTCTGTTCTAAACGTGTAAACCTTATTGAGTAACGCTATATATACAGTATATATTACTAACGATGCTGTTATCTGAAAGCTGACGTGTCTCAGCATCATAACGTACTGTAGAAATTAAGTTAATCCTTAACTGCTTCATTGTGAATGAGAGTTTTACATATTGCACCGTATTAACTGTCTCTGCTTTATTTTGTGCATGAGTCAAGTCATGTTTAATAACTGTGGAGAGATAAAGTGAGGGAGAGGACGCTCTGAGGAGCATTACATCTACCAAAGGGAACTGGAAAGATACAAACCTTTGCACTGAGTGTAAAAGGAAAGTTATGTGACCTCATGTTGTATAGTGCAGGTGAAGACCTAAAATTATCATTATCTGCCTCTTGTTTGTTTTTATCCAGATGTTTACAAGGTGCGAAGTTATGGAGATTATCATTTCTTCAACCTTTTATCCATGTCTTGCATTACTGGGCTGATCAGACCAGGAGAAGTGGGAGAGACTGTGAGTTTGGATCCAAACAGAAATATGACTTTATTAAAAACACAGTCACTGCATAGAGACGTGAGATCCATTGAATAGCCATTACTACAAAAACACTATTTCAAAAGTCTTTTTTTAAATGTTATTGTGTTTGTTAATTTAGGATTTGATTCTTTTTTTTTTTTTGAGAGGCTTCTTCAGCCCATGTCTGGCAGGGAATAGTCCGTCCACTGTTAAATAAGGGCCGACAGTGAAGGATCACATCTGTACATCACAGTTTGGACACGTGTACAATGTTGTTTGTTTTATATCAAGATCTGCAGGTTGGCGTTTATCTGCAGGATGCTGTATTTGCCTTTGGAGCTCCCTCATGAGTACTTAGACGAGAAGGTCAGGAGCAGGAGGTGATTAGCTTAGCGTAGCTTACCTTACAGGATGGGAACAGTGAGAAAGAGAAAGCTGAGCCTTGCTCGAGGTTCAGAAATATGGCTCTTAGCAGCTTTAAACTCACTATTTAACATGCATCCTGTTTTTGCATAAGCTCTGCAAGTATTTCTTGATTAACAGAGCCACACAAGCTGTTCCCCCCTGCAGTTTCTCATCTCTCTCTCAGCCAGGAAGAGAATAAGTGTAGAGTATGTCCAAATGTCAGGCTCTTGGAGTAAATCTGCCGTTTCGCCTGCGTACATATGCTTGGTTCCCACAAATAAAGTCTGCTGTGCCCCGGTCTGCAGACTGAGTCAGACTTCAGGATCCCCTCAGCTCCGTGTACTGCCAGGCCCCCCACCTCCTAGCAGCGCCCCTGTATTTACAGCCTCTGCTCCTTTACTCTGTGAAAACCTCAGCACACTTTCAGTGCCTCTGAATAATGATGCCAATAAAACCACAGACCGAGTGAGCGCCTGGACGACTGACATCTGAGCTGTATGTGTGTGTTTTCTGGCAGATAAATAAACGTGCAGATGATATTAATACCGAGCTGATTCTGTGTGAGTGAATGTGTTTCTCATCCGTGGCTCAGCTCCTACCGAGGAAATGACAGTTCTGTTAGCAGATGCTCTTATTGGCTCACAGGGAGAAGACGCCCTCCACCGCCTACCACCGCCACAGATAACCAAGATTTACTCATTACTCCTTGTTATTGCTTTTGCCAGCGGAAGCGGCGCTTGTGGCTCGAGTAGCTTCTTGACTCGTCAGCAAGATTTCTCAAAGAACCAACAAACCATATGAGCAGATTGTCTGAAATCTATTGTGCTGGCATCAAGTTTGAGTTATTACACATTAGATCCATCCAGCTCTCTTATTAATCATCACATACAATTTGAATTCAATAAATATAGGATAAAGATAAGTTTACTGTGAATTTGGTCTGGTCCATTTTGAACTTTGACTTCCCCACATGCATACTTCATACTGCAAGTGTTGTTTACAGTATAGTCAATTTTAGAGACATTCTCTAAGTTGTATTTTGTTCCTTTGTCTTTTTTGGAAATTCCAAATTTACCTACTGTCATTAATGACTCTAAAAAAATGCTTTAGCGCTTAATTTGTGACAAATGTGATCAAGCACTTTTGAGACCAAGACACATTTCTGTACTGGTACACGGTGGATACACGGAGTCTTTCCAGTAACATATTAACATTCTGGTTCTGTTAGAATGATCTACTACAGGTGATTTCTCCAGTCAGATCTTGCTGTTACTAAGAAATCACTGACAGGTTACATGAAAACAGAATTGCTGCTGCTGAACTCTATGTGTGAGCACGTTACATCTGTGTCTTCATTCCTGCCACTGATTTGACAGTAGGTGTTGCTGGCTTTGACAAAGACGACCTTTTCATGTGGTCACAAGCACAACACTTGCAAAAATGTCAACCCACAGCACAGCCATCGGCACAGCAGCAGCGCTCTGCCATGTGTCTGCATGTGGCTCAGTGTGGAGGCTGAGACCTGACTCCAGGCAACAGCAGATCTGTATTTGGTATTTGTGGCACTTTCGTTAAATGTTTTAGTTAAATATTTTGTCTATGTTTAGAAATGATTATATTGTATTTTACACCAAAGAGGCTTGAAAAAGCTTGTGGGTCAAAAAAGGTCAGACACACACACACACACACACACACACACATTTCTTGGCGTAATATGAGAGGCAGCTGCAGATTTCCGCCTGTCCCAGCCTGGGGACAGGCAGCAGCTCATTGTTCCACTGTTATGACAGGACAGTGGGGGAAGCAGGGAGGCAGCTTTAAAACAGGAAGTCAATTAGTGAGTTGTTACAAAACAGCCAATAACTTGTACTGTTGCATTTCCCAAGCAAACACAGTGTGTGCACCTGTAACATGCCAAACAATGCAAAAGGTCTGAGGCAGGCAAAACGTGGGTTTTTCACATACACTCCTTTATTCGTCTACGTACTGAAGCTGCAGGGACAAGTCATCAACTGAGCAGCAGATCAGCCAATAAACATTTATAGCACGTTTCATACAAGATTTGTATTTGTCATATAAAACCTGAAGCATTCTAGGCCCTAAAACATAAATATCAGCTGCTTTTCTTATGGAATATGTTGTTTTGTCAAGAATTTGCTGGACAAAAAAAACACTCATTGCTGTAGAAATATATTATTATATTAAATAAACTAATAATTTAAAAAATGCTTATTAATAATATGAAAAGAAGAAGAACGCAAAAAATGTAAAGGGATTTCTTGGTATGAATTAATGAGGAGGTTGATCTGTTACTGTAATGTAGCGCACTCTACTGGTCACAACACAATAAGACTTATTGTGCTATTTTGATTGATGGGAGAATGACAGTGACATTTCTATTAAACGGCTTTGCTGTGCTGGGATCATGCTCTTAAACACACAGTTCAATATAACAAATAAAAATTAGTAAAGGTAGTTGAAGGATGAAGGCTACCAGAACACGCAGGATGGGCAGTTGTGAATTCTCTCCCGTTCACCAGAACTTCCTGAAAGTATCCTAAGGCAGGTCCAGCAGAACCTCTGTTTACAGCACCTGCATAACATCATGTCACAGCCTCCATTTTTCTGCAACACAAGACAAGAAGACAAAGAGCCATGCGTTAGCAGACACCATACATCCATGAGACGCTTGGGCATCTTTCCTAATTCAAAGACCGCCAGTCAATCACAGGGCCTCATACACAGACAGACAACCGCTTACTCTCTTAGATTCTCCAGTCCTGTAAGTGCATGTCACTAGAAACACGAATACCAGAAGAAAACCAACGTGGACACGGGGAGAACATGCAAACTCCCTACAGAAAGGCACCTGGTGGAATTAAACCCAGGTAGAGATAAAAAATAAACACAATGATATTTTCAACAGTGTTTGTTACTGTACGTACGTACACAGAGATGACAAATTAAGAAATCTATATTTTGATAAAACCAAACATATGTGCTTTACTTTACTTGTTCAAAGTACTACTGAAATGTCAGTAGGTCGTCTGGGCCAGAAGTATAAGCAGAACCCGCAGGGGCTGTCAAAGGTTCGACCAGAACCTCTGATTGGCAAGCGGGCCAGACAGACCCAGCAGAATTTCTGTCCACACCGAAAGCATGTCATCATGTTACATCCTCCATTTTTCTAGAGCACAGAACACAAGATAATAGCAAACTAATAATTAACAGATAAAGTGACCAACTATCCTCGTGTAGAATCCTCTATTTGAAAACAAACTTGAACTAACCTGAGAATGAATTGAATGTTTTGGCTCCTCATTGAATTTAAATACAGTGGACAAAGCAGAATACGTGGTTACAAACCTCTATCTTAGAGAAGCAGTGAGGGCAGCTCTTGCTGTTGGTGCTTATCCACTCATCAGACAATATCTCCTCTGTAGTGAACAGCATCATGCCGCGGCCGTATCTCTTCTCCAGCAGATGCTTCCTCTCCTTGCTGCCACATGCGTAGTCATCCATCAGAGCCTTTCTCCCCTCTAAGACACACACAGAGCCACAGCATGTACGTCTTCATGTCTGAACACAGTGAACCCGAATGGGACCACTGCTCGCTGACAATTACAGTTAATTCAGTCCTCACCTACGAAGACAATGTTACACCAGACCATATGTTTGTGTGTAATAATAATAATAATATGTTTTATTATTATTGTTGCTATACAGATATTCCTATGTACAGTACCGTATGTCTGTGGCAGGTTCAGAAGGTCTTCCTGGTCGTCTTCTTTCTGCTGTTTCTGTTTGTAACAGTCCTCTGCTCCGTGATATGTTTTTCTGCAAGTGACGCAAAAGGCAAATTCGCACGCAGAGCACAGCGCTGCAGTGTCGGACTTCTCTCGAATGACGGGCAAGCCGCAGGAGCGGCGAGGGCAGTACACCACATCTATGTGGACGGAGATGGGAGATAGGAGGAGACACCGGTGTAAAATCAACAAGCTTTAAATGACCTATAATGCAATGAAAACTAGGCTATTATTTGGTTTTAGTTGCGTTTATATCTTAGGGGAAAACTATTTACGATATTACTGTATTGTTATCTGTTGTATGAAGGCTTTAAATACAAGATATAGAAGAACAGAGTGAAACACACCAGACATGAGGTCGAGAGTAGACTGTAGCAGGAGACGATCGTAGCGGCTGAACAGTTCGTCTCCAACCAGACTCCTCACCTACCAAACAGAGGAAAATGTTTTATCGCCCAACAGCTGTTTACATCTGTGGTTCACTAGTTCATAACATTTAAACAGAACATATTATGCTGAACACAAAGCACTGCCGTACCTGTGCAGGTGTAGGTGTGGCAGTGCAGCCTGCCTGAGGACAGGCGACGCCCCGGACGTTCCCGGCTGTTATCTGGACCCTGCAGAACTCGGCCAGACATGCCTGACAGAAGACGTGGTCACACTCGGACAACTGCACACACTCAGAACCAAGCGAACTGATGAAGCACACGCCACATTCAAACAGCGTGCTGGCAAACACTTTCTGCTTCTGGTCCGCTTGATAGATCAAGATCTGAGACAGGAGAATTTGTGATGGAGTTAGGTCAGAGAGCGTTCGGCTGTGAGTGTTTGTTTTATGTTGTGTGGTGGGGCCTGGCAGAGAAGCAGCGCCTTCATTTCCGTAGTCAGTCTTGAGCTCTGAGGGTTGGGAGGCCTGTTCCGCCTCCTTCTTATCTACTGGGTCAGAATCATCAGAAGTGTTCTTAAGACTATTCTCTGAAGGAAGAGGCTTTCCACACACAGATTCAGGATCACGTTGGCCGCTGTGTTGAGGGCTGTGCTCATCGGAGGGGAGCTCCAGCACATCATGGATGTCCAGGAACGCGAGGCCTTCTTCTTTAAGAAACTGGGCCCAGGAGAAGAGAACCACAGCACCTCCAGTGGCCTGGTAGAGATCGATCAGCTGAGCATTCAGCGCTGAGAGCTGTGGTCAGAGAAGCAAACAGACTGATGCAATCACTCACCAGAAGGTTGTAAACGTCGCCAATAATGCTGTCACTGCTTCTGCTCATTACCTGTGTGTGTGTCAGCCAGCTGCATGCAAGGGTGAAGCAGGGGGGAGAGGAGGACGGGTAGTCGCCAGGAAGCGCAAAGTTCAGGTAGAGAGGTGGAAGGAATGATATCACATACTGCCTCAGCCTTTCACCTGGGGGAGCAAAAATAAGAAGACTTATTTTACCAATACACAACTTAACACATTTGCGTTTTTAGGCACTTTAGGCTGAAACAGCTAAACGTTTCAAATTAAGAAACAGATGGATAATAGAGAACATCTGGCATATGAATCTGATTTATTTTAAACAATTTATTTACTATTTACAAGGGAATTCAAACCCTTGAAAACAGTCTTGAATTTAAATTAATTTACCAATCAAATGGGTCAGACTTTAACCTAAACAGCCACTTTTACTTTTGAAAATAATCATCCTATGTTTGGAGTAGGCTGCAGCAGGAGACTATTTTAAATGCAGTAATTTTGCCCCATCTGGGAAAGATCGACACATCTAGTCCAGAAGCTGTTATTAGCGCAGCTCTTTAATGTGTTTATTTACCCTCGTTCAGAACAACCGTGAAGTCCGCGGGCAGCTCGACAGACACTCGGATTTCTCCGGCAGCTTTCGACTCATTCCGGACGAACTCATCTGAACCGAAGATACTCTGTAGGGCGAGCAGTTCGTCTTCCTGCTCCTCCAGGTCCGCATTCATGCTGACACGCAGCTGTACGTTTGCTGAGCTCTTTACGCAATAAAGCGTCGTTTCTGTGCGTTTTCTGGTTTAATGGATGAACAGGAAACGAGCTCGCTTCACAAGGACCAGCCCAGACCGGCCTGACCGTCCCCCCGTTGACTCACCGGCGCTGGGCGCTGCCCTCGGCTGTGGCCGCGCCCCGGCGCTGCTGCCAGGACGGAGCAGCTCCACCTGTCAGCGTGACGCATTCACGGGAACCACGTTACTATGAGAATGTATATTAGTATTTGCGTTACTTTACTTCCCCACAGGAAAATATATTGTTTGACACTTTGTTACTCTTTGAACTATTTTAAAAACGTCTTTTATTTCTGCTTTCTGTACTTTTAGATGATCCAGGCACTTCTGTCACTGTTTAAAAGTCTCCTCTCTCAGAAAAACACATTCTCTGTGTGCAAAACATTCAGCATCAACAAACTGTATAAAAGACACAGTTCAATAAACACCAGAGACATAGACGCTGCATTTAACTAAAGTACAATAGTACGAATAACAAAGTCCGGTGTTGGCTCCGAAAACGTGTTAATGGTACAAGGACAGTGAAGCCAGTAGGTATCAGTGTTTGACTCACATTGGTGAAATCTGTAAAATGTTCCATACATGTTGTCATTCTACCTGCTAGATACATTTGCTGTGACAGGAGGGTCAAAGGGGGGAAATGTTTACTGTTATAACATAAATAATAAAAAGGTACTCGATAATTTATGACACATATGTTTCCAGCGGCAGAACTAGACAAACTGCTCTGTACAAGTGGCATCAGTCTGTCTGTCCATCTGGACCTCATTAGGGTTTTTACTCATCTGATTCATATTAATATGATTAAACTGCTGTTAGAAGTTAATTTTAAACTTTGTGAACAGCAGTTTGTGTTTTCTGGAGCTCTCAACTACAGCTTGTGTATTACACCTAAAAAAAGAGAAGGATTATACGATAGTTATCACAGACTGTAAGCCTACATCTAAATCAAAATATGGCACATAATACACAAAGAGCAAGTTACAGTAAGACTCAAGATAGAAATAATGTAAATAAACTGCATTATTAGGTGTTAAAATCAGTTGTGGCTGTAGTTTTCCGCCAGGTTGAGTTGGCTGTCCCAGACTTTCTCTGCCGATCCTAAGGGCTTTGGGACTCTTTGGGATTTCGGCCTGACACTCAAAGGGCTGGGGGCTGTTTTGGTCTTGGTGGTGGTCCTGGACCTGGGGCCTCTTTGGGGTTTAATCACAGCACCCTTCTGGATGCCGTCAGCAGATGCTGTATTGAGAAAGGACGCAAAGTATCACTTTATTCATCAGAAATCTCCCCTGATCTTGTTATACTCAGCTCCATCAAGCAGATCTAACATTGTGATGAAGGTAAACAGTTATT
This sequence comes from Macropodus opercularis, assembly GCA_030770545.1. NCBI lineage: Eukaryota > Metazoa > Chordata > Actinopteri > Anabantiformes > Osphronemidae > Macropodus > Macropodus opercularis. The sequence goes on from CM061092.1 coordinate 10,381,041, forward strand.
TGGCGATATTTCTGGTTTGTGCTTTCGTGCCCTGGAGTAGGATTCTGTTGTTGTTGCTGTTCTGATCTGATTCCCACCTGACACCCGGACACACTCTTCCTTGTGTCTTTTATCCCATGCTTTCAGTGTGCAGGCCCTGGAGCAGAAGAAGACCTTGTGGCAGCGGCTACAAGCAGTCAGCTTTACGGACAGAGAGCGCCCGCAGTGATAGCAGAACTTAAACACTGGTTTCCTAAGACAAAATGTACATTTAGAATTGGAAATAAGGTCTTGAGAGTTCTGCGTTACTTTATATGAACAAGTGTACCTGTGTTTTTCTGTTATGTGTGGTGGACTTTCACAGCTGAGCAAGGACTCGTCTGAGGAAGAAGCGTTCGGCTTAAGGGGTGCTCTCTCTAAAGATTCTCTCTCTCTCTGAGCAGCGGTCTGTCTCAGCAGATCCCCCATCATGCTCAGCAGCTGGTGTCGTGTTTTGAAAATTTCCCTTTCCCGCATGTTCAAAGCATGGAAGGGAGTGTTGGCAATACGCAGGTCCTAGATGGTAACATACAACATATATACAGTTATTCCAACTGTAAAAACACTGGGTTTATTTTTTTTGTTTTTATTTTTACAGTAGATAATTTTATATTCATAAGATTTGTTATTGAGTTTGTCAAAGAGTTTATTCTACTACTATGCCAATTACTGTGGACAGACACAATATTAAACAATATAATGTAGGTCCTGTACAACACTGACTGTTTATTGTACCTGACTGAAGGAGTAGTGTGCGAAGTCCACTGCGGTTCCCAAGACATCTCCCACTCTAACTGGCATCAAGATGTTGGCACCAGCCTTAGCTAACATGTTCAACTATACCAAAGACACACAATCATGATTCAGAAATCAATATTTAACGCTGTATTTTTACATGTGTGTATGTTTTGTAAGTGTACCAATTTAGCTCTGTTGCCACCTAAGTGGTAATTGATGTTGGAAAGGGCACAGAGGGCGCTTCCCACGTGGGGGCCCAGAGGGATGTTGGGATCTGCACCTCCTTTCAACAGCTCCTCCACTGCCTGGGCAAACAAAAGGAACATGCATGTTCAGGACAAACGGGGGGGGGGTTGTGTATGTGTAAATGTGAGTCTCTGTGCGTGTCTGCGGTTCACCAGGTCGTTGCCACTCGCTATAGCCAGGGACAGGGGTGAGTGTCCACTCCAAAGGAGGTCTGTCCTGGCTCTGTGCGAGAGCAGAAGAGCCACCACCTCACTGGCATTCTGCAAAAACCAAAATGTGGTGTAAGTTCTATAAATGGAAAACAACATCATTCGGAGCAAACCTTGTGTTATTCATTATCTTCCTTGCATTAAATAGTCTGTATTTGGACTTTTGGAAAGGGATATAGCTTTGCAAAGTTTTGAACATTATTTAAAATATCAAATAGCTTCTTCACCACAATGAACTATTCTAAAAGTCATATTACTTCATGTTTCACACAGGTGATGATGACATGTGTGGATGTACTGACAAAATAGTCACTGTCTCTCTGGCAGGCGATGTGCAGGGCCGTTCTGCCTCCCTCTTTAAGACTTAGACTGTCATTGTCCTCGTTGTCCAGTGGTTCCTCTGGCTTTAATACAATCTGTAAAAGACCTAAACTGAAACCTTTTTCCTTAAACTATCAGCACAGCAAATGACTACTACAACTCCAATAAATGAAAATGAGCAAGAACATATGTACATGATCTGGTTCATAGAGCTCATTCCAGTCGCATGCCTGTGCATCTGGGTCAGTGAGAGCATGCAGCAGCAGCTCTGTGATTCTGGGGCCGGCTGGACCTGGCAGTGACGCAGCTATATGCAGGGGATACAGGCCTTTCCTCTACAAAAAATAACAGGTGGATGAAAATCTGCGTTCTGAAATATGCAATATACAATACAATATTTATCTGTGTCTTACTAAACCTATTACTATTAAAAATTAATTCAGAGGGAGTAACACATTAAGTCCTACCTCAGGTGGAAGGGGAATGTCAGTCCGAGCCCCACACAACAGCAGCTGTCTGACAGCCTCAGTGTCGGCTGCCATAACTGCCAGAAAGAGCACTGGCATGGGAACCTTGGACGCATTGGGGTCAGCTCCCCGTTCCAATAACAGCTTCAGGGTGTTTAAACGAACACGGTGTCTGGTCACACAGGCAACGTCTACATTTACAAGGAGAACAAAACCCAATGCAGGGAAACAGGAAGAGAGAGGAGCATAACTCACTCGATTTTCATAGCGGCCATTTTACGCACAGTCTCCTGTGTGTCACAGCGCTGAGGAATCCCAGTGCGACTCAGTGCTTCTGCCGAACGCTGCATCAACTCTTCTGTTACCTGGATTTTATAGCTGCGGACGGAGCGGGCCGAATCAAAGCTCTGATTTTGAGATGGTTCTTCGTTTTTTCCCTATGGGAGAAATACAGGTACTGTAGTTCAAACAGGCACCACGTTTAACAAGCTAATTGTAGAAAAGGATTTCTGCTTTGCACACCTGAATTCTTGCCACTGCCTTGTCCGGACCTTTCCACTGCACGCTGCCCAGTGTAATGTGACCATCTAACACTGGAATGGAGCGCTCCACTTCAGCCTCCTCGTCTGTCTCTTCTACATCTGCACCTTCCTCAACCTTCTCATTCCTTGACTCGACTGCTCCTCCCTGACCTTCTACCTCATTTTCTCCATTTTGCCACATTTGATCATGTTCATCTACAACCTTTGTTTCCTCGTCTTTGTGGCTGCTGTGTTCTCCCTCTTGGATCTCTGCCTTACTTTGCGTCTCATTGCTCTTCTCTTTTCTGTCCTCCTCCTCTAGGTACACAGACTCTGCTGGGGTTTCGGGTTCATTTAGCTCAGCCCAGTGTTCAGTAATGAGCTCATCTTCAATGGACACTTTACTGCTTCGATGAGATATGTGCTTTTGTAATTCTTCATGCAGCCTGAAAACATAAATAAACAAATAAAAAGTTGCTCCTGAATAATAAGTGAAGTGGTCATTGCTTGATTCCTACTGGTCAGAGAGGTGGCTCTGGTTGGTCAGATTGCTGAGGGTTGTGCTGGCCGTGTGAGGTCTGTTGTTTGGCCCGGGTGTGTCTGCAGAGCCACGAGGACTGTCCCCCCAATCAGACTTCAAATCCTAATGTAATATTGCAGTTCATGATCATTTATGTTAAGTACTATATATAATTGTATTTTATATAATTGTACTATACTTGTCAAACATGAGTTAATGCATATAAATACAGTAAATAATAGAAATACAGTATTACTACAGTAATACTAGATCTTGTATACTACAAATCGTAACTGGACTAAAGTCAGACAGACTAAAGTCACACTACTACAGTGGCTAAAACTGCACACGACTATACCTGAGGCTTGGAACGAGGCTCAGCCAAAGTGGTATTCAGGGACTGAAAAGGGTAGTAGAGGACATGACACACAGCCAGGGCCGACATGCCTTCACAGTTCAACATGTCAATGTCAGCACCCATATCCAACAACAACTGGATGACATCATTATGGCAGTTTACCTGAGAGGCACAAGTCATGAAATCAAAGCAGAAAGAGATGAAGATAAGATTAAAAATAAAAAACATTAACTTATTTGTGTTATTATGTGTAAATGCTAAAATTTTTACTTTTTGCAGTTGTAGAAAATAATATTCTTAATTAATAACATCAGAAACTTAGCAGATGGAATTTGGAAAGTAAAAGTGGAAAAAAAAAAACTACTGTGGCAGCAAGCAGGGCAGTGTATCCCTGTGAATCTCCTAGATCAGGGTGGACTAAGCCAGTCTGGAGGATGTGAGAAACAGCTTGGAGTTCCCCTCGAGCAGAATGTTGAATCAACAGCTCTGAAGTAACTTCCAAAGGTCCTTTAGGACCAAAGCCTTCTCTGCTCAGAGAGAGAACCGCAGCCATATCCCAGTCCACATTTTCAGCGTGTAGTCTGACAGACACAACACATTACATATTAATTACTTACAATGCTAAGATGCAATTCTCTAAGGTAACACTGACTCACCGATGCACATCTGACCTGTGTTTGTATATGTGACTCAGCATGCGGGCCTGTAAAGGCAGGGTGGACAGTGGGTCTCGCTCATAACCTTGGTGTAGTTGAGCATCTGGATCCCACAGCTCGCCATAAAAATGCTGATCCAACTCTCTCCTCCGGCCAGGGGGCAGCGGCAGGTGGTCGCCATCTGTAGAGTAACTCTCTATGCCAGAAGGATGGATAAAACTCTCATCTGATAGCAGGTCTCTGTCTGTATATACCTGAGGATGTAGGAAATAAACTGATCTGCTTTGGGTTCAGTCACACAACGCAGGAAATGGTCAACATTTTCAGTGCTTTACCTCAGATTGTGTCCTGGTATGTCTCTGTAAACCACCAAAGAGAATGGGAGGCTGTGATTGACACAGAGAGCAGTATAGACATACACATACAAATATATACCTTAGACATACACAAACTGTGTAAAAATGTATAAATGAAAATATTCCTCTTTTTGCTTGGTGCAAAATTACTTTTATTTATTTATTATCTAATACTATAAGAACATTATAATGTTAAGTGACTGTAGCTAGTAAGTCACTAAAGCGTACAAAACACAAATTCATGAATGCAAATGATCCTATTCACTGTAGCCAGCAGGTACCTGAGTCAGGGAATCTGTGGTGGTAGCAGTGTCTGTATAGGCAGCGTATTGGGGAAAGTTCTTCAGGCTGAAGCCCTCTTCCACAGAGGTACAAAGGCGTAGCAGGCACCCACCAAGCCACAGACCCACATCCTGACAACCATCTGGATAACTAACCACACCTGGACCAAACCTTTGGTCGGCATAGTACAAACCCTGACAGGAGAGACGCGGTTTGTTGAGATTTACTGACGATGATAATTTGAGAAATGTAACCAAATCCCTCTGAACTACCAGATTTACCTGAAAGACGGTTCCATCAGGGAACAGCTGTTGTCCGCACCCTTCCTTCCTGTTAAGATAGAACTTGCCAGTGAACTTATGGCCTGTGGGCCAGCAGTAGAGTCCATTCCCATGCCTGTAGTCCTTGTAGAAAGAGCCCTCATAGTACTACACAAAGAAGACAAAGGTGAATATGTCTTATTTACAAAAACCTCAGGAAGCAGTGTAAAGTATTTAATAATACACGTGTGCATAACAGTCAAAATTAAATAAATTGAATTAAATAGTTTATGCAAATAACATTGACACTAAACTGTGCTTAACATAGAACGGCTACGCATTCACAGAGGTACCGTAGGGACATTCATTCATATATTTACTTATCTTACACAGCTGCTGATGCTACCTGACGTTCCTCACCTCTCCGTTTCTCCAGCTGTACCTTCCGCTCCCGTGTTTGAATCCGTCCTCGAACTCTCCTTCGTATCTGGAGCCATCGGACCACTCCTGGACCCCGAACGCTCCTCGTCTCCCCTCGCCGGGTTCGGCTCCTCTGCGCCCGCCGCCTTGCGTCTCTCCCACTGGCTCCGCGCCTCCTGGCCCCGGGGCTGCCTCGGCGCCTTTACGCATTGTCGGCAGCTTTTAACCGGGTTGTTTCCTTTCCGAAAACAACTCGCCTGAATCCATTAGCGCACAACAACAGCCGCTTTTGTTTTCACTGTTAAAGATGAGTTATTTAATGTTACTTAACGCTGGATGAAAATGTGACTCGAGTTTGGACGCCGGTTGTCATGACAACACCAGAAACTTGCACAGGTGGAGCTCGGAGCAGACGCATGCGCAGTAAGGGTTTAGTCAAATCCCCTTTTTCCTCAGTAACAGCTGATTGTAATTGTTTTTTTTTTCTTTCTTTAACTAAAACTAAGACGTCGCTTGTGAATAACCATCCAAAAATTAAAGTGGCTCTTTCCCTTTGTCTTATGCATGTATGATAAACCTCTAATTAAATTTAAAAAAATGTATATTGTGAAATATAGTAATTAAATGTACAATCTGAGAAACTACAGATTGGCCAGACTGTTAGAATCAGTTTAATTATACAGAGCAGCCACTACAGAATCATTCTGTATTCACAATTTAGTATTAGTTCTAATTATAAAGGCATTACAGTGGCTGTTTTAAGAAAAGAGGTCCAACAATTGCAATTAATCCAAGTGTGAAAACATAACTATCACTCAAGTTAACCTTTAGGGTTTCAGGCCTTCAAGTTACTTATGCTCAATATCTGCCTGTTTGGGGAGGGTTGGAAGCACACAGAATACCGATTACCTCAGAGAGTGATTAAATAAAGATTAAATATACAGGTAACCAGCTACAAAAAACTGAAGTAGGTAATCGTCAGAGAGCAGGGAGACCTTGTTAAAGATAAGCGTTTCTCTGTTTGAAATTAATGGAGCAGAACCTCATTGTATGAGCAAACCTGTTCACACTATGCCACCTGATACCTGCACCTGTAACTGACACAGCTTGGAGCGTTATGGGAGCTGTGCAGAGAACTGTTTCTGTGGGATGTTTCTCTCCCTCACGTCCAAAAAGAAATCAAAACTGTGCACACATTTACTGCGACTTTCTGATCTTATCCCCATCATCCATTTATTAATCAGTTACTGAATTTAAGATAAAAAAAACAAAAAAGAAATTATCTTTATAATCTGTTAAAACATGTTCAAAGTAAATTAGGGGTTTATAAACAACAGTGTCCAAAACAAACAATTAAAAAGGCACAGCACAAAAGTAAGTAGTATACAATACAGTATGTACATTAGGTATTAATAAGTCTCTGAAAGGTTCTTAAACATGTAACATTGCCAGTATTTCTAATGACAAAGGCAGACTAGACAACTTGTATTTCAAATGTTATAAGTAGCATGACAGCTATCAAATGAACAGGCAACATTTAGATGGGAAAAGCTGCTTAAAAGACAAGTTGCCTTCATTCATACAATAAATGTGTGGTTTGAAATATAAAGTTTGAATATTAAAATATAATGAGTATAAGGTTACTTCCCTTCGGTTTAGCATTCAGGAAACTGAGCGGAGTGCACTGTGCTGAGTGACAGGACATGTAGGAAGACAGAGGTGGTTTATTTTGTTATTTGCAGGGACAACTTTCTTAGGCACTGCTCCTTTCCTCTACTGTTAAAGTCTCCATTGGGCATTTGCTCAGGGACTTGATGTCATCCAGGAGATTTCTGGGGGTCAAAATGTGGGAAGACCCTGGAATCCAAATAAGCAAACCATTAGATCCCACATTCAAGCATAAAATCTTTTTTAGATCCCACATTCAAGCATAAAATCTTTTTGCATTTCTCAATATTTCCAACAGAGGATGTAAAAAGCAGGCAGTCATATGTGTAATACTGAAATGGTGCTGACCTATGATGACCTCACAGGATTTGACTGCCTGGGTGACTTCATAGGCACATCGCATCTCAGAGAAGCTGATCCCGCCTATGATAAAGATGATGAGGCGTGAGCCGGTCCTGCGTTCGTCCTGAGCGCTGGCTTTGTGCTTTTGACGGGCGCTGTGGAGATGTGCGTCATCCATCCATTCAATAACGCAAGATACAAAAGAATAGAGGGAGAAGAAATCCTCATTACAAAGAGAAAAATAAGTGAATAAAGTAGTACAAGGTGAAAAAGTTCTAAGATCAGAACACTATTTCAAGCAACTGTTGCAAAAGCGCTGGTGTGACCACAAGGACCAACCTGACAGCGCCGGAGCCATTCCAGGCAGCAGGAGACTCAGACTGGTGCGGCCATTCTTTGGTGTCCAGTTTGTTCTCCACAGCATCCTGAAAGTGTCAGAGTTCAAATTGATCTTTAATCCTGACTAGACCCATAGAAACTAATGACCTTTGGTAAGTCATCCTCATAACACAGATATAAGGAAAGAATATTGGTATGGCCATGAAAGAGGAAGTACTAAAAAGATATTGAAATTCAGTAAAAGGTTTGTCTATCAAAATGTGCTGTGGACTGAAATAGCAGAAAATCCCTGTTCCCCCTGGACTTTATTATACACAAATTAACATAAATAAATTAAGACATAACAAAATGATAATTTAATAGTTAAGATTAAATATTTCACTGACCTCCATCACATCTTTTATGACAGGAGTCCACCTGGAAAGGTTGTACTTCTCCTCCTGGGAGCGATCGCGTCTATTAGGTTTGCGAAAGGAGAATAGAGAAGGCTACAAAAGGAAAACACCAAGCAAACAATGATCAGGAACAAGTCGACAAAGACAGTTCAACAAGAAACACAGAGGAAACAAGGGTGACGATGGCAGGAACTGCTTATAATCATCTGCAAAGTGACGAAATGAGTTGATCTTTTCTTGTTCTGCACCTACCGATGTGATGATAGGGACGCCCAGCTCTTTCCAGTTCAGGATAAATTCTCGTTCATCCTCGATTTTCACATGTTGGATCAATTTGCTCAAGTTCTCATCTGTTGTTCCTGTTCAGACAAAGCAAACAGTCACTGTCACAACAGCACTAATACGCTGAACTCTGAAGGGAAAACTAAAAGACTACTCAACAGACTGTTAATATTTAGAAAGTGAAAGGAGACCAGTCTGCTGAAGGAGAAAATTGCCGCACCACTGAGGCTGAAGATGTAGAGCAGCACTGCTCTGATCTTGTCGTACGTGCTGTATTGGTGGAGTAACACAGGCAGCAAGGTTCTCATGGGATCTTTCACCTTCACCCCTTCCACATCCAAACCTATTGCAAGGTCCTAGGCAAAGAAACCATCTCGATTTTACTTGACAGGGAATATTGAGTTTGTCTACGCTACACTGACACAGATACAGTGTTGGGCCCATGTCCATGAGTCTGTAGCGACCTCCGGTCACAAAACCTTCTACTTCAATTACATACAAATACAATTCTTACTAACCAAACCACGGTGGTTTTTAACCAGAAGACATAAAGCACAGACAGACCTGCTCAGCTTTGCAGAGTTTCTCCACATGATTTGAGTATTGTTTCATGCAGTCTTCAGCCAACTGCAAGTGAATTGTTTTCTACAACAGAAACAGAGAAAACAGGGAATAACAATACAATCCTAATATGATCAGTATGAAAGTACAGAGTTAGTCTGCTGCTAAAAGAAACAACTGAGCACTAAGCTCTATAGTTACTCTAAGTGCTATTTGTTGGTACGATACATTTTCCTAATTGTTAGAAAATACAACACAATAACCTATTGTTAATTTTGTTTCAGTTAGTTAAATTGATTGTTTAGGTTTATTTTGAAATGGCTATTTGAGCACCTCACAGATATAAGCAGGTAGGTGAATATCGAAGAAGTTTGTTCATTTACTGTTGAGCAAATCACCAAAACTCACTTTTGTCAGATGTCTATTGTACACTTTGAATTTCAGTTGGATTAGACTTTGTTGACAAATCGCCACTACAGTTACATATAGGAATGAAATGATAAGAGTTCTTCATGGAATCAATAATATGGAAACTAATGGTTGCTACTAAAAAAATTTGTTTAACCTTAAAAGATATGTTTAAAATAATAATTAATTATAAAGCAAAGGCAAGTTATCACCACATCTGTGAAAGATCAACACAAGTAAATCAAGAATACTTCATACCTCAGTCACCTGTTTACGAAAGAAGGGCATCTTTTGCATTCTTTGTGACAAATTGCTAATTGTGTTCTGTAAAAGAAGAAGAAAGTTTCCTTGAGGACTTTATACAGGTATGAAATTTACAGTTTAAGAAATCAAACGCTGACGTAAAGTAGCACACACAAAATGAGAGATGTGTACCTTTCCATCTGTCTTTTTCTTACTTGCAGATATTTCCTTTAATATTTTAGAGAGTTGTCTGTTGCAAGATAAAACAGTGTTACAGGAAGGAACAAGGAAAAATAGCAATAGAACACCCCCATCCTTTAGACTGTGCCACTTACTCTGACACCTCAGCAATGTGCTTGTGCCTGAGCTTGACCCAAAGCATGTCATCCTCATTCAACAGAGCCTGCTTTTCAGAACCATCTTTAGACTTGTACCTGCCCCCACATAGGTAGTTAGAGTTAGTTAGTCAGCTAGAAATTGCTATGTGCATCATTTACACAATAAAGGATAGTAGATATGTGTAGTTTAACTGTGTGTCCACGTTGACTTAGAATAAATATAGCCTGTATTACATGTAGGTGTCATTCTGGATATCAACCAGGTCGTAGGCCATGGCCTGGTAGGTCAGCTCATGAAGGATGGGGCTAATGGGGTCAAAACCTCTCTCTACAATCAGTAGCTGGGCTTGGGTCTTCTCCTGTTGAAAAATGGGTACTAGTTATAAATAAATAATGTAGTATTTTGTATATTGGTACTAGTGAACAACTACAGCAAACATTTACCTTTTTAAACTTCTGGCAAACAGCAGCAACAACAATTAGATCTTTTAAAGGCAAAGCAAGATTTTAGGCCCCTTACACCATACCTCAATGGGAAATAATCTTCAAGTTCCCTTTTACTCCCTGGGCTAAGACCTTGCTTATTCTGTAAACAATCTTTGTTCTGCAGGCGTCTCACCTTTTTCTTGTTACTGTCATCCAGCTCATAGTGTCTGGCCAGTTTGGTGTCCACCAACTCTGCAAGGATCTTGGCATTTTCCATGGTGCTGTCGCTAGTAATGATATTCATTGTGTTCATGAGTTCTCAACCAGGTTATCATAAGACAGGGAATTATTTCATAATTCATGAATTATGCAAACTACTTCTCCTTTTAAAAAAGTTGGCCCTAGCTAAAGTTGAATCTTACAAGCGGAATCCGGCTTACTTCTTATATCTGACACCTGGGTACTCATCCAGTGTGGCACAGAGAGTGACAAGCTGATCAGCAAGTGTCTCCAGTGTCTTCCTTTTGTCCTGACTGTTGGTACTGTAGATGCTTCGGAAAGCACCAGGATTATCAAATGTGAACACCTGGCAAGCATTCAACACAACAGTTTAAGAAATGATATTGTTTAGGTTAATGATTTGCAAACCCTTTTGTCCTATTTCACATAATATTAGTTAATGTTTTTCAGTCAAAACGTAAAAACAAGAAGAAAAAAAAAGAACAATCACTGTCATTTTTAAAATAATCTGAACACTGAAAATCTTTTCCTTTCAGTAGAAACCATAACACAGTAACCACGCAGTCGACACAAAAAGAGGAAGTGGAAAATTACAAAACGCATTTCACTCACTTGTGCCTCTTGTGGGATGAAGCATATGTTGATTTCCTTACAGACCTTGATGTACTTTGCACAATGCAGCTTCATTTTGTTGAACAGCTCATCTGGACAATCTGTGGAACCAAGAGGAATCTGGTTTGCATTTCTAATTAGGTCACTATATATCTGCTGTGGTTGATTTTAGTGGAATAGTTACATACACGTTACTTACAGTCAGTGAAATAAACATATGCTGCTTTATATTTGGGTTTGGGTTTGAAGTCTGCAATCAAGGCATCCACACACTATAACACGAATTAATAATTAAAAATACAATCAGAGTTTGGCAGAAAAACCCTAACGTAAAATTATCAATACAAACCTTAGCCGTTGGCGGCATAAAGTAAATGGCCTTCATCTCTGGAACAGGTTCTCTGTTTTTGTACAGATCCTCCACAACTAAAGAAACAAGACTTTCACTTAGAGGACCCTCAAACAAAGACTAATCAGAGACTTGTTTATTTTGTGAATGCTGTAAAATAGAACTGCAGCCTACTTGTTATTTTCTCTGACATCAGATCGGACATTTTGCTGCATGATGACATGAGTTTGGTGGTGAATGGTTCCAGAATCAATATCTTTAAAGAAAAACCAGTAGTGGTCAGTGAATTTTTACAAAACTATATATTGCACAGCCATTGAGTACCATGTAAAAGACAAGTAGTAGTCTATGTTGTTATTGCAATCACAAAGTCTGGAGACTGATCTGTTGTCCTACCTTCCATACTGCAGACTTTCTGCAGTCTGCAATAATTGTGTCCGTTATTCCTGCAAGAAATGCAAAACACAACACATGAAAAACTAAAGGACTAAAACATATTGGTTATTCAGGCTGAAGTGAAATCAAAACCTCTTGTTACAACATCATGTATGGACTTTATTGTTTTTACATTTCATATTTTGATGTTTTAAATTTAAGTTCTTAAATGTGTTTTCGTAATCATTTTAATACCTTGACTAAAAGGATAATCAAGTGGTTGTCTGCCATTTTCTGATACCAAACAAATAACTAATAAACGACAGATGAAATGATTATGAAAAGTAGAAAAGACTTTTAGGCAGGCAGACATTAGCCACGGAAACTTTATTCCTTGCAGGCCATGAAGGTAGATCTGTGTCTTGTGGCGTTAAGGGCTTGAAGTTGCAGGTCGAACAAGCTACGTTCTACTTAAACCCTTTAACAAACACTATAAGCAGACTGAGGCAGGGGCTTTTGGAAAACCTTGGAGGAGCTGCACGGTTCTGCTACACGGAGGGAGCAGCTGTGCTTCCACACAAGCGGACTCGCTTTGTGTCAGTATTGCACCGTGTTAACGTTACCCCGTAGACAACTCGAGGCTCAAGGTGGGGCTGCAGGCCTAGAGGCCACACGTTTATATGGAAACCAATCGTTTGCTAAAGCGCAGAACAAATGGCGTTTGCTCTGCCGACTGTCCTAAACGTCAGCAGGGTTAAAGTAACGTTTCCATGTCATTCCAAGACACTAAGACCCAGTGGAAATAAAGATATATTAAAAACAGCAACAACTCACTCAGGTGCGCTCTGCGTAAGAAAAACACATTTACGCGCAAAGTAAAAACTCAACTGGAACTTCAAACGCTCCTTAAACTTACTTTTCCAAACTAGTCTGGATAGTCCGTATTCCGCACCCGTTGCCATCTTGTTTGCTATATCCTCTTCCTGCCCGCGTCGCCTGGTTTTGACGTCACCACGTCACTTATCGTGCGACGGAAAGCTGTAGTTTTTCGTTTACTCAAGTACACAGAGATACGTGTACGTCCAGTTGAAACTCTTTAGTGTCAGGGGGCAGTATTACTCATACTAGACTGTAATGACCCCCTCTGGCCACTTTATTAGGCACAGCTGTTCTATCTTTACTGTGTTTTACAGAAAGCTGAGGTTTGGGGCAGCAAGCTGAACACGCAGCTCAGCCAGACTGGCAGGATGCTGTTGCACAAAGCGTTGAGGCCTCTAGCTATGGAAAGTACTTTTTTTTGCTAGTGCCCTATATATATCACATTCTTGGCTCTTGGCTTACTGAATATAGGGTATCAGCCCTATAGCTAGAAAGATGTAACCTCTCATGATATCCAACCTGCATACGCTCCAAGGTGCGCGTCTCTTATCTACGATTGGACATCTGCTCCCAGTGGGAGGGCTCAGACAGATGTTCCACTCGTGCATTTAAGAAAAGGTGAAGCAGTTAAGACCGAAACATTTTAGAAAATCAGAAGAGACGCAAGGTTTGAAAAATGGACTCTATGAGGTGGTTGGGGATTTTGGTCTTGCTGAACATATGCTCACAGGTACAAAAGCAAATAAGAAGAGCAAATATTGTTATATGTCTGTGTATATGTCTGTTGATTGGTCAGATAACTGCTAATAATGTTTTTTTCCCATATCTGCAGGCTGTAACCCAGTCAGGTACTGTATCTTCTCTCTTCCTTATGTTCTGCTGTTAATGCCATGTCTCCTGCTGACACACATGATCACCACGTCACTCATCTCTCATCAGATTTTCGAGTGACCGTGTTCTCAGCCACGTCCAAGGCTGTGACTCTGCGTTGGAGCAGGTATTCTGGAGCCAGCACATACGCCATTTCTGTTGCCACCAAAAGCTCACCAACCAGCCCCGTTGCTTTTGCACAGTATGGCGCAAATGTAGTGATGGGCTCTGTCATCTCTCTGTCCCCAAACGTCATCTATATTTTCACAATTCAAGCTCAGGATAATTCCCAAAACACGCTGAGCACTGCAACCATAGAATCATCAACAGGTAAGATGCATTTCTGACCATTCCTGCACTTCCTCGACACCAAACAGGAGATGACTGTAACAAGAATTAAACAGGTGAACACGCATTTCATTGTTTAACGTAGGAAGACTTATCCCCTAAAATCCTCACATCTACATCTTCCTAATTTAACTGATGTTACAGTATAGTATATATTGCAGTATATAATATATTTTTGTCACAGCTGCCATCTTACATGACTGTGTGTGTTTAGCTCCCGACCTCATGGATCCCATCCAGACAGTAAAGTCGACGGACAGCAGCACCCTAGTGGCAGAGTTCAACTTGCAGACTGGGGCGACTAATTACATCATACGCATCCAGGATGCCAGTGGATTCTTCAGAGAGGACACAGTGGCCTCCTCCCCTGCTGAGATCCAGCACCTCACACCGTACACAAACTACACACTCAGCATCATGGCTGCAAACAGCGGAGGCCGCAGCCAGCCGTCTCTCCCTGTGACTGCAAAAACAGGTACTGTTGTTGGCCACAGTGTTTGTACACTGTTTTGTCTCTTTCACTCGGTCGCTGAAACAAAACCTGACATGAAATCAAAGAATTCAGTGGAGAAAATAACACCTGCAGGCTGGTTTAGGTGTGACACTTCTCATCACTCCACATGCCCTGCAGACGTCACTTGATCTCTCCCATTGTCCTAAGAAGTGCAGCGGCTGATCATCTTCAGTTTGTCATCATTATCCTATTTCAGTCTGATGCAGGTTGGTTTCATCCAAGAAGTGTATCAGCACCCACCCCCAGGCCGCCCCTGTATTGGTGGTTACCTGACTCGTCCATGTGAAATGCACAAGTCATCATGAGAAGTCACGCATCAAACATGCCTCATTATTTATCTTTGAATTTCCTTTTGTTTCAGGGCCATAGACTTCTCCTAGTTCGGTCAACAGACGCTTCCTCTGTCTTCAAAAGTCATTTATTGAGTTGAATATTGTTCTCTCTCTATCTTAATTTCTCCTTGTTTATCCTCTTGATACTCAGAGGTGAAATCCACATGCAGCTGTGAAGGAAACTTGCAAATATTTGATTTGACATTTAAAGTTAAAGATATTATAGCATAACTGTAACTGCTGAATTCAGTGTAAGTCAGTCAGTGTAAAAACTGTGATTTTTCGAATGGGTATGAAACAGAAATCCGCAGGTCGAGGTAGGTGGTGCAGAGAGTCGTGTTGTTTTGAGCCCTGACCTGCTCAAGTCCACCCTGCTGCGGTGAAACAGAAATCATTCTTGCTCTCTTTAAAACACAAAGCTTCTCTTCTCTCTTCCCTGCAGTTCTGCCTCCCCTCCAGCTCTCCACATCCTCCCCAACCAACAGCAGCATCCTGGTGTCCTGGGCTCCCATTGCTCATGCGGTCCAGTATAGTCTGTTCGTATACAAGTTTGGTTCAAACAACACCATGAGCTACAACCTGTCCAACACCAACCTGAGCCTCTCTGACCTGGATGCTGGCTGGCTCTACGTCATCAACGGGTTCGCCTGGGACATCGAGGGACGGATGGGGGAGGACAGTTTGAACAGCAACCAGACAACACGTAAGTCAGGACGGAGACACTTATTGGTGTGTTTATGATCTTGTGATAAGGATATTACACATAATGAGAGCTCTATTATACCCCTTGTGAAAACTCATTAACTGTTCTTAAAGTTAGTTGGATGGTTTACATTTCATTAGCTTGGACCTTCTGGATATTTAATTTTCTTTATATTTTGTTTTTAAACAGGACCCCCAACGCCATCTTTTGCTAACGTCTCCATCGTGATGAGTAACAGTGTAGCTGGACTTTCGGTGTCCTGGGAACTCCATCAGGAGGTGTATGGATCCATTCAGTACCTGGTGACAAGCGACCAGAACCTCACCTGTAATTCCTTGTCCAGCTTCTGCACCTTGTTTCCAGCCAAGTGTGGACAAGTGCACACTCTCCAGGTCCAGGCCTTCAACGATGCCGGGCCTGGCTACCCATCCACCCCCACGGTCTTCACCACCTGTGAGTAGTACTATGGATATGCACACTAGACACTATCCTGATATTCAACAAAATCTAAAAACACAACCAAAGATTGGATAAGGTTGTCTAAACTGTGCTGTCCCGTGCCTTCAGTCCCCTGCCCACCACAGAACTTAGCTGTCGTAGATTCGAATGATGGAAACTGCACACTGACATGGAACACAGTGCCTCACGCTGAGAGCTACAAGGCCCTCATCAAACGGCCTGATGGTGGGAACGAGACTGGCTGCAACACCACCAGCACCACCTGCACCTACCAGTGCGAGTGTGGCTACACGTACCTGATGTCTGTGTTCGCGCTGAACCAGGCCGGCATCAGTCCCCAGGGACAGATCCTCAACCACACCACCTGTAAGTAGTGCGAGGGCTCTGAGGCCTTTATGGAGTTTTTTCCCCCTTCTTGTCAGGATCAGTACACCTGCATACTTGTGTGTGTCATCTTTCAGTGCCCTGTTGTCCAGAGGGTGTGTCCGTCTCTGTGGTTAGCACAGACACTCTGGAGATCTTTTGGTCGGTGTCACGGGGGGCGGAACTGTACGAGACTCGGGCTGCCGACAGTTCAGCGGTTGTGCTGTGTAACGACACAGCGCCGGTGTGCGCTCTCTCTGACCTCAGCTGCGACAGCACCTACAGTGTGGTGGTGACACCCTGTAATGAAATCAGCGGGTGCAACCATGCTTGTACAGCTCACACCAAAGACACGGGTACGAAGCTTAATCTTAGCTAATCATATTATTACAGTAATTCATTCATGATACTGACAACAAAACATTGAAAGATAATTAAACATGTATATAGCTCACTAAGCACATAGCTCACTAATACTCATGCAATGGACGTATGTTCTTTTGATCCCATCAGCTCCCTGCACGCCGACAAACGTGGTGCATTCTCTGACGAACTCCTCGTTCGTCAATGTCAGCTGGGCAGCAAACCACAGGGCTGCTAATTACACTGTCAACGCGTTGGGAGATGATGGCCAACACACCTGCACCACATCTGGAAACAGCTGTGGCATCGCAGGCCTTCTCTGTGGCTCAAACTACGACATCAGCGTCATAGCCAGCAGCGCTGCCGGAAAGAGCTTACCCAGCTTCTCTGACTTTTTGGAAACAGGTGAGAAGTCCAACGTTTAGACTGATACAAACAATAAAACAATATTTAAACAAATCAAGTACACTGTGTTATCTTCAAACATTATGAAAGACTTAAATAGCTCAAGTCCATGTAATATTAAATAAATATTAAAACGTTTTAATGTAGTCGATGTTGACAGATACAGTCTAATGCAAACATGGGTACAAATAGGTCAGTATTGGTGACCTTTGACCTGTATGTGCCATCTTCTCCTACAGAACCCTGTTGTCCGGGGAATATAACAGTGAGTCAGGTGACTCCAGCAATGACCAATGTTTCTTGGTCTCAAGCCAAAGGGGCATATTTGTTCACTACCTCTCTGACATCACCGCGTGGTCACGCTCGCTGCCATACCCAGGAATCCCACTGCCTCATGGGATGCATCACCTGCGGGACCAACTACACCGTCACCATGGAGGTGTTCAGCCACAGCGGGCAAAAGTCAGAGTGCAGCTATCAGGGCTTCTCCTCCAGTAAGTCATGGCGTTTTCTACCAGTGACATGCAAAGGCAGATTTTTATTAAAGGTTAATTACAGCCAGTAAATGTTTTTTTTTCTCTGTAGGTGCCTGCTGTCCGTCAGGCGTCAGGCTCTACAGCTTGGCTGACAGCTCTCTGCGGGTCTACTGGCGCAGCGCTGGCAGCAACCAAAGCTACGTCGCCGACATGGTGGGCAGCAACAGCAACTACAGCTGCACTGCATCTCCAGGGGAGAACCGCTGTGACTTTGGCAGCGTCCAGTGTGGGGATGTCTATCGTGTGGTGGTGGCCCCGCTCCCACCAGGGGGCAGCAAAGTCCTGCTCTGCCCCCAGAGGCTGTACTCAGGTAAGACAGTGGGATCGTGAAACGTGGTGATGATGATGATGGTTTCAAGTTTAACCTTGGATTAACAACTAAACCTATGATGGTTCAGTAGATGAACTTTTCAATGCATTGGTTAACTTTGCCTAATAAAGGCAATGTGTGTCATTCCACTTGCTGTTTCACTGAATTTCCCTTTTTTACGTATGATTTCTAGTCACCTGCTTAGCAAGCAACGTTGGCACAGGTGAGTGTTATCATTATGAACTTAGTTCTGAATAAATTATTTAATTACATAATTTTCATGATCATAAAATCTCTAAGATTACCCTGACTTCTTAACTAATAAACATTTACTAATAAATGTAATTTTAGTTGTTCATTTTCTAATACGACTTCCATCTGTCGTTCACCAGTGATTTACAGAGGAAAGAGAAGCGTGGACTAACCTATGGTAGGTAAATATTTATGATAACATTTCCCCAGCGATGAGAAGATTAAACATTATTGTAACAGTTTTCATAATAACTTTGTTGCACAAAAAGCAGTAGTGAGACACATCTAGCATTTTAAAGACTGCTGTGCATTAACATTTAAATGCTTTGTCGTAAGTCCAGTTGTAGTAAATGCTTCGTCTTCACAACCTCTTCTCCGCAGATTCTCCAAGTGCTCGTCCTCCTTCATCGTCCCTGCTCATCTACACATCTGGAAAAGCCGCATTTCAGTCATTGCAAATACATACATACAGTAGCCTCTGAACAGATTTAAAGTAATATATAAAAATTAAAAATGATTTCTTAATTTAAAGAAAAGACATTCTGTAGTTCCAGTCCCAAGTAGAAAGCCTCCTGGCAATAAATCAGCATCACTCTGTTGACGATTGTGTCTGCAGTGTTATGTTGCTTGTTCTCAGGACGTATCAAGCTACGTGACATGTGACAGGGAAGCTTTGTAAACCTGCGTATTTCAGATAATAAAGAATTCCCAGCATTGATTGTCATGTTTTGTGGTCTTTTATTGCATCCACAGCAGAGCTTTCTACAACAATATAATTTATCAACAACCTGAGTTAAAATGTTGTTTATTTTCTGTTGTGTAGTTAAATTATTTATTACTGTGGAATTATGAAAAAAGGAACAATTCACCGAATCGTTTTTCTAGAACATAGACTACAGCTGTGGCCTGACCACGCAAGTACCACATGTATGTATGTCCATTTATGTCAACTCCTGCAGTTTTTTAGCTAGAGAACAACTAAGGATTTGAATTAGCCATAGCCAGTGGGTTAATGATAGACGGTGGAACATTTGTAATGTGTTTGAAGTTGAATCCATCTATTCAACAAAATAACATGCAATTACTTGTTTATTCTGGTTTCATCATCACCAGCTAGTGTTTGGGGAAAGGGAAGCGGTAGAAGATGAATGAATGAATGAATATAAAGTCCTTGCTCCCCACTGGCATGGATCAGTGACAGGTACGTGAACACACACACACACACACACTAGTAGGTACAGCTGGGTGGTGATATGCATGCATGCATGTCAACCAGTGACGCAGAACAAACTGCATAAAAAGAGGAAATCAAATATAAAAATATAAAGTGTGATTTTGCGGGTAATCAATCCGCAGGAGCAGACGTGAAGTGTCGAGTTCTAGCTGCTGTTTCCTGGTAATAAATTACATCAGGAAACCGTAGCATGACAGGATTAAAAGGCACAGGTCATTTTATCACTTGCCTCTGTGATCTATTTGCACTGCTAACAAAGGCAGCGTGGTCGGGTGTTTTAATGGATGCTGCCTGTAAACACACGCCCAGCCACCAGCTTCACGGAGAACTTATTCTGGGAACATGTGTCGTGCTGACTTTTTTTTCACAGCAGGAGGTTCAGTTGACTTGACTCCCTCAAAACACAAAAGGATGGTTCTAGTGTAATCCCCAGTGCACTGTGAGGAATACGTGCCATTCAGCTGAAACATGGAAAACCCCTCAAAAGGGGACATTTCTTTCAGACACGCAAATCCAGGAGCTCCCCACTCATCTCTGTTGGTCTTCTAGCGGTTTAAGCAACATCCCACTGTAGAGAAAATCCACGTGAGGGAAACTAAAATGTCATAAGTGCTGCCATAACTACTAATGTCTTTACAGCATAGCCCACACAGTTGGCACATGTAGAATAGAATGCTTTCATTTTAAGACCTGTCCCTTAAACTAAGTCACAGACAATAACTGGAAATCATAAATACAAAATGACACATCATACCTTAATCCTCCCATGGACAGAGTGTTTTTGATAAACGAGTGTCTCCTGAGACCTCATTGATGGAATCTAACCTGATCCTGTGCCATTCCTGTGCTGTGAAAGATGCTTTGTTGCACTACAATAAGTAATCTGATCACATTCCTTTCACAACAAGTGTTTGTTTCTTTATGGTGTGAAAATGTTGAAAACTATTTATTTGAGCATTTGACTTGTTTATACCATTGTGTGTGTTGAAACATTATATTGGCTGTACATCATACATCACCCTTCATTTACCTTTGGCACCTCTACACCTTAATGTGCATGCATACAGGATTTAGATATCCAGCACTGGTTGCATTGGTTATTCCTAGTTAAACTCGATGAAGGATCCTTGTTAAAGAAGGAACGTTCGTTCTGTGTGTGCAGGATGCTCTTAGGTCTTTTCATTCATCAAAGTGAGGCCACCGGCTGCTTTTTTTTTTGAAGTTGTCATTAAATCGTGATGGCTAAGGTTTGGATAAGTGGCTGGTAAATGCATTATGTCATTTAATGTGTAGCAGTTTCCTTTGATTCCAGACAATGAAGATCGTTTTAAACCTTTCTGAGCACTTGTCCTGTCTACGACAGCATGTTTGGGAGATAAAATCCCAGTTTGTCTTGTCCACAGACAGACGCAGGTGCGAAAAGCTCCCTGATTTAAATGACTTGAGACATGTTGCCTCTGACCTGTAACAGAGTCTACTTGGGGAATATCACCACAGAATAAAAACAATGAAACTAAGGTGTTCACATCACTCGTCCTTATTCACTGAGTTTTAAAATTGCTCTTTTGTTTACACAGGGCAGCTTAAGTTTCCTGGCAGCTTTCAAGGCGCATATCTACTTTCATGTTGACTTTCTATTTTCTAATACAAGATGAGGAACTAGGAGGTGATCGCCTTTTATTCTGCAGTGATAAAAGATCTCTTTCAGCCCAGCATGTAGCCTACATTGAGCCTTCTTCAAGATCAGGCCTTATACCAGGAAATATGTATATAAAGATATACATATAACCCAAAGCTTTCAGACCTTTTAATGTAAACAGTGTAAGGAAGTCCCATGTAATTAACACTGATGTGTTGATTAGATTCCCATTTATCAAGCTTGTGTTCTCCTTTGCTTGGACAGCCCCTCCCAAGCCTTTATTCTTTGGGTTAGGTCACTTACTCTCTTCTCATTCATTGTTACAGGAACCCAGAAACGGGGCCATGTCAGGGCATGGCTTTCGAGTTCCAGTGTTTACAGTAACATGAATAGGGAAGGATGGAAACCAAGTGAACAAAATGAAGGAGAGCTGTTGAGAAAACTGTCCTTATAGTTTCCTCTAACTCGCGCTCGCTTGGGTTGAGGCTGTGACTGATGCTAAGTGTTTATACTGTGGCCTCCAAACATACACAATTATTACACAACTGAGACCAAATAACAGTTGCTTATGTTTCTGTGATCAGCACAGAAGAGGACTAGTAAGCATTAGTAAACATATTTACACATAAAATACCTGTTAGGATCCTGTTACTTAGCTTCTTTGCTTAATTCACCATAGATTAATATTTCATTTATAATAATATTTCAAGTACATTGTATATTGTCTGTCTTCCAGTGTTGGGAACCTCTACAATTCTAGTTTCTACAAATTTAGCTACAGCAAGTGTCTACTTTACATGAAGGTGGAAAAGATTAGGTTCTGGTGGCCAAAGGTCAAGGTCATCCGTCTGAGACTCCTGGAGGATAGTAAACACACTCTGCTCAAATCTCCAACCATCCTTATGCATAAACCTACTGTACGTTTGTACAGTCATGCACATAAATCACAAAAATGCTACTACTGCAGGAAGAGGCTCACAGCTACAATGCCATAATTCCAATATCTAGAAAATTATGAAAGTGAAATACACTAGGAAAGAAGGAAGGAAGGAAAGAAGGAATGGAGGGAGGGAATTAATGGAGGTTATGGAAACTGACAACTACATGACAGCTGAAGTGTAAGCAGTAGAAGAGCAGAATGTGGCATTTGTCATCCTCACTTAGGTAAATTTACCATTATCTCATCTGTGCATCCATCGCACCTTAGCTCCCTCCCACCTGGTGCCTTCTCGGGGCAGCTCTGACTGCCTGGGGCTGTTGGTGGAACAGCCTGTCCCCATTTGGGATCTACTGATTGGTTCCCACACCACTAGGTTGAATCTCAAAAGAGTCCAGAGCACCTTTTGTATTTGACACTCTTGTATAGTAAACTAATAGAAATCCTCCAGTCACTGTCAGAGATGGGATTGTTGGGAGCCATAAGCTTTTCTTTAGTAGTGGTATCTCTAACTCAGGTAAACCTAAATTTAATTTTATAATAGAACCTGTAAACCTGCAAATAGTCATGTTGTTTTAAATTATTTACATCATTGATGACATTGTTTTTATTTTCAGATACCCAAACACACAGAAGGTGGGTAAATGAAATAATTTGTTTGAAATACGATTTAAGTGTTGTATGTGACTGTATGACTGCATAGCTTGACTCTTATGTGTCTTTAATATTTATACTGTCATGCATCAAGGTAATGTAACAATATGGAAGTATGTGTGACATTCAAACAGCATGAATAGTAACTATAGCCATCACTTACAGTACGTCTAGCAGATGTAAGCTTTAACCTAAATAACCACGTTGATTTCCTTTAACCGAGTATTATCTTCTTTTGCAGGCTGTAAAATTTTGTCAGCCAGTGCATCAGGTCCCTCATCGATTCTGGTAAAATGGGAAGCATATCCAGGGGCGACAATGTACTTTTTGGACTTTCGGGTAGTAAACAATCCCAGTGCTGTGCCGGTTGTGGTGACCATGGGTTCGACCGTGCTGGAGAAGGATGTGCAGGGTCTGAAGCCAGGAACCAATTATATTGTGACTTTGAAAATCTTCCAATTTTACACTTCTGTATGTGTGAATACAACGACGGCGTGGACAGGTAATTAAGATAAGCGCCAACTTTTACACTGAATTGTAAAAAATATATGCAAAATAACTTCCTAAAAGGCTTATTTGAACTATGAAGTATTTATTACACGAGGTGTATGAACCAGGAATCTATCCAGGGTCCAGTTTACGGGCAAAACGCATTACGCACGGGTTAAACACAGCTGCAACGCATTATAATAAAGCTTTCTCTACTGTTGTTTTCTCTCAGTCCCAGACACGTCGCAGTTTGAAGCTGGCCAGGCTCTGTCCAGCACTTCCATCTCTGTAAAATGGACTCAGGTGCCGTTGACGCAGCGCTACTACCTGGTCGTGTTTACTCAAGGCAACGGACCAACGCTGAACCTCACCTACCCCTACACCAGCCTCTCAGCTGTCGTGGGGAATTTGCAGCCCTCCACCAATTACGACTGTTACATTTACACAGCCAATGAGGGCGGCATGGGACTAAAAAGCAAAGTGAAGACAATCACAACCTGTGAGTCTCCAAGTCCCACCGTCTCTATGTATATGTCTTCTCTTAAATGTAGGCTGGGTAACAAATACAAACAGTTCCTCAGGATTTAACTTACTTTAACTGATTGAGAAACTGATTGCAATCAGCATTTGAGTATTACTGAGTAATTACTCAAATGACTGCGTGATCCAGTAATTAGTACGGATTGGATGTGCAGTTGAAACGGATTGAAACGGACACTGCCATATTGTTTGATATCTCCCATTAACCTAGACATCATGTCTTCTTTCAGTGGTGTCGCCACCAATGAACATAACGGCAACGCAGACGAGCCGGAACGCAGCACAGGTGAAGTGGCAGCCGGTGAAGGATGTGCTTTTATATGGCGTCACCGTCCAGAACCTTGACGATCCCACAAGCAAACCTTCAGTGCAGAACACCTCAGAACCCAAGGCGGACGTTCAAGGCATCTTTCCATGTTCCACCTATCGGATATCAGTGTCCTCATTCAGCAAATTCCTGTTGCCAAGTGAACCCAGCGTTTACATATACACCACCAACAGTAAGTGAACAGAGCCAAGGCAATATCAATAACTGCTCGATAATGATCTAGGTCAGCTTTTCTGTCTGAGGCGTTCCTTGTACCTGCACAACATGATCCCAAGGGGAGAAAGATGAAGATGCCCTCACAGCCTAGATGTGATTGAGTTTTTGAGTTGCTCTCCAATGTATGAAATCACAGACATAAGTCAACAGCAAGTGTCTGTGTGTACGCGCTGAAGCATCAGTCTAACATACTGTGTTACTTACAGAACTGGCACCAGTTTCATTCGTAACTGTGGACTACACCTGCACGACAAAATCAGCCACGGTGTCTTGGTTGCCTGTGTTCGGGGCCGACTCCTACAACGCCACGGCGACAAGTGGAAGCGGCGCTCAGCTAACGTGCACGAGCCAGGGCACCAGCTGCCAGATGATTGCAGTGAGCTGTGGCCAGTCCTACGTGGTCACCGTAGTTCCCATATCAGGGAACTGCAAGAACACACTGAACACCACATCTGCTACCTTTCAGACTGGTGAGACAAAATGATCACACGCACTATAAACACAGGGCCACTATGTATGTTAGAAGACAAACACACAGGCATCCAAGTCTGTGAGTTCAGCGTTGGAGCCCAAGACAAACTGAGAACGGCGTGATTTTGGATGTATTGGATATATATATAGTTACAGTGCCAGTCTTTACATTCAACAACATCCCTCTCTTCACACCGCCGGCTAGGTTCTACTAATCAAAGTCAGAACCGCAAGATTTAAATCCACATGAATAAATCCTATCTTCATATACAGTTCATGACAAATATAGACACCATGAACATTTCAGATAAGCAGGAAATCATGGAGTTTAAGCCCTACTTTAAATCACATTCATACACACACACTATGCTTCAAAAAGGCTAAACAATGTGGAAAACCCATAAACTCAAGTACAGATTCTCTCGTACATCCCTGTGAACCAAGCCTTCATCTCCGCCCTGCATCCATGCGGCAGCCGCAGTGATCTCACGTGTCACTCCATCCTGCTGCGGAGCTTGGCTGAGCTTCTTCTGTCCTACCCCACCCCTGCTTGACTTGATGAATGCAGCAAGTAATTGTGACCTGGTGCATTTACACCCATTTAATTCTTCAGGGAAAACTAAATAAAGCCAACAATCAAAAGTGTGTTTCACAACAGCCTCAAGGGACAAGACAACATAAGCAGCGTTATTATTGAACCAGTTTAAGCTGGTTTTGTAATAACACTGTTTTGATGCCTTCCTCCCCAGAATTATGGAATTAAAATGTAAAAATGTAAAAATAATACCGTTTAAAGTTCTGGATTAGCTGTTTACAGTTTATTTCACATATTTATGGAGTCCATCACTGCTTGACTTTTTGGAACTGGGTCTCCTATTGAGCTCTACTGTCTGCGTCATATTGTGTGATGTTAAACCTGAAACCTCACACACTGAAAAGCAACACTAGCGTTTAATCTTTGGTTTCAGGGCGTTTTTCACCTGAACACATATAATTCTCTTTGATGCTGCTATTCAACCCTGTCTTCTTATCTGATGTTGTTGCTGCTGATGCAGAATATATTTATAAAATTTAATTATAAATGTTATATAATAATATTACATCTGTTTCTTTCAAGTTCCCTGTGCCCCTAATATCCCCGAGTTGGTCCACAACTGTCCCAGTGATGTGATCTTGTTTGGATGGGAACATACGCCTAATACATACTACTATCTGGCCACAGCAGTGGACTCCACGGTACGGTATTACAGTACACTAGGCTGCTGCTAGCTCTCAGTCACAGGAACATAGTGAGTCTGAACTGAACCAGTTTAGGATCTGGTTCTACCTTTTAATTCCCACTGCACCCACTCTGTTCTTGGAAATATAGTGACTGTACAGACAGAGGTTAACTGAAACAAGTTCTTGACTAGTCTGATTGAGTAGCCTAGGTCCTAAATGCTGTGATTTGTCTCTACCCAGGGGGAGGTGCAGGAGTGCGTCACTGTGGACAATACATGTAATTTCACCAGGACAGCGTGTGGACGACACTACTATTTCAATGTCTATGCGGTTACAGGGCTGTGCCAGAGTGAGGTTAGCGCCACCGTTGACATCCGCACAGGTGCGACCACGTAAACCTACGGCGTCCGCTCTAGAAATATGCTGTGTGTGTGTATCAGCATGAATGTTTCTGAACATGTGCAGTAACACTTATTACCTTGCAAGCATGTTAACTCAGATTAACACATACTATAACAAATGTGATTTCTGTCTGTGGTATTTCTGTTTCTATGTACACTATGTGACTATATTTTCCACACCCACACCTTAAACTCTCTTTTCCCTTCCTTCCTGTCCTTTCCCAGCCCCTTGCATTCCCCAGAATTTGCAAACATCAAGTGACTGCAGTAGCAATGTCATGCTGAGCACGTGGGACCTTGCCCAGGGAGCTGTGTGGTACAACGTGGAGGCCTACGGCAACCGTGGAAGCAAGAGCTACTACAACTGCAGCACGATGACCAACAGCTGTGCTATACAGAACGTCCAGTGTGGGGACTACTTGACCGTTTACGTTACAGCTTTTGATGATGAATGTCACAGTCCGGTGACACTCGCACCTGCGGCTCAGACCGGTGAGGAGAGATATCTGCAAAGGAGGAAAAGACAGACGGATAAAATAAAAATACAAAAAAGACACGTTAGCTGCAACATGTACTTAACATGTCACTGTATTTAAATTAATGAAGGAGGAGGAGATAAGATAGGAAATTAATCAGTAAATGTTCTTTACCATTTACCATTTATCTACTGTAAGTAGGAGAAATGTTATTATGTCATTATTCCTGATGATTCATAGACCAAACCAGTAACAATTAAACTGACACTCTTAGTAAATGTAATAGTACCTCAGAACAGACTAATGGCCTCGGTAGGAAGAGGTAAGAAGCTGGAAATCACTGCCATCTTGATCTTCTGTCTTTCAGCGCCGTGTACTCCTCAGAATGTGGTAGCAGTGAAGGATTGCAGCCCAGACGCCATCACGGTGACCTGGGATCTGTCCAGTGGGGCGATTTTCTATATGGTCATGGCGAGTAACAGCAGTGGTGCCATTTACAGCTGTAACTCCATGGACCTGACCTGTAGGATTACGGGCTTGCAGTGCGGCACCAACTACACAGTGTCTGTCATTGCCTCCAACTTTGTGTGCAACAGCTCCGAGAGCAGGAATATTGTCATAGAGACAGGTACTTCTGGGCTCTTTCATAGGAACATCTTGCATCATTCCTCTCATTTAATGTTACATCTTGACTGGGACATCACTGATGGTCAGTGTTTCATTAAAAACATCCCGATCTGGGGCTTTTCCCTTTGTCTCACTCCAGCTGCTTGCCCACCGAGCCATGTCGCCACCTCCCTGAATTGCGACAAAAACGAGGCTCTGATTTCATGGCTCGGCTCTCCCGCGCTAAACTCCTACACCGCCACCATTGTGGATGAAAACCTGGGGCTTCTCAGCTGCAGCTCCACTACAACCAGCTGCAGCATACCAAACCTGACATGTGGCAAGCTCTATACTGTCAGTGTGTGCTACCATGATGGCGTCTGCCCCTGTCTGCCCTCTAAGGTCGTCTACTTTGACTCGGGTAGGAACGTATTTGTTTCTAGGGCTTTATGACAGCTAAGCAAAGTTTGAGAGAGGAGACTCATCTGGCAAACCTGGAAGCCTGACAGAACCGTGTTTATTGTCTGCTAACTCAATTTTGTCTAGTTCCTTGTGGGCCGGCCAACGTGCAGGCGCGCGTCGACTGTGCGTCAGGTGGACTGACCCTTGGCTGGAACGCATCCAAAAACGCAGAAGGCTACATCACTGTGATTTCAACCAACAGCACAACTAGCTCCTATAACACCACACGGCCTGTGCTGAGCGTTAACACCCTGCAGTGTGGCCTGGAATACACAGTGAGGGTGATGTCCTTCAACGGCACATGCATCAGCTTCCCCTCGGTCCTACCTGTCAGGGAAAGTAAGTGTGTAACGAGCTTCAGCTGTTGATAAACTAAACATCTGTAAATGTACTGAGCTGAGCTGAGATGTCCTTGTGCTCCAGCACCATGTGTCCCGTCTAATGTGATGGTGAAGAGAAACTGCAGCCAGAGCTTTATGGAGCTGGCATGGCAAGCAAGCATCGGTGCCAAAAACTACACTGCAGTTGCCGTGGGTAAAGATGGCAGCCGCTTCATGTGCGTGTCCAATAAGACGTCGTGCACGATCGACGGCCTAACGTGCAGCCAGGTGTACAACGTCAGCGTGGCTGCTGTGGACGACGCCTGCACCAGCATGGGGAGCCCTGTGGTGAAGCAGCCGACAGGTGAAGATGAGTAGAAGTCTGTTCCGTAGCTGGTCTGACTGCACAGTAGGTTCAACGGATCCTGTTCTTGTGCCCTGTCTTGCAGTGCCCTGCCCTCCGTTACAGCTCAACGTCTCTCTGAACTGCAGCACCAACGCTGCTGTGTTAACCTGGACCGCCAGCCCCAACGCAGTGTCCTACACCGGCAAGGCGGTCAGCGCAGACGGACACAACGTGACCTGCGATGCAGGAGCGTCGCTCAGCTGCCAGCTGCAGGGTCTGCTCTGTGACAAGGATTACAGCTTCACTGTGTCAGCCTCAGACGGCGGCTGCCAGAGTCCTGACAGCAAGCCGCTCATCCAGGCAACTGGTGAGAGGAAGGGATGCCTTCCCTGTTTACTCTTTATCTCCTCCTAAAGCTTTTCCTGTTGATCCTTGTCGTATGCATCTCGACAGCCAGTGTGTATGTGGGTGGGCCCACTTTTGAACCTATGTGATTAAACTGTTTCCCTCTGCTGCGTTAGCTCCATGTCCCGTTCAGAACGTGATCAACACCCTGAACTGCACCGCCAACGCACTGACCATCAGCTGGGCACCGAGATCTAGGCCAGTAAACTACAGCGCGAGAGCCGTGTCCAGCAGCGGAACCGACCTTCTCTGCTCGACGCAGGGCTCTAGTTGCACGCTGCCAACTTTAAAGTGCGGCGAGCCTTACAATGTGACGGTCAAGGCCATCAGCAGCACATGTGATGGACCGAGCAGCGTCGCGGCTATTGTTGATTCTGGTAAGAACGTGGTCACACAGTTTACAGAACATACAGCAAGCTAAAATTTGATAAAATAAACCTGTGCTTTTTTTTTCCCCATCTCGCTTCTGTCTCAGTCCCTTGTGTTCCTGTGAACGTCCAAGGCATCGTGGACTGTTCCAATAACACGCTGCAGTCGTCCTGGGATGCCGCTGCTGGTGCAATGTCCTACATGTCCACAATAAGGGGATCAGGGAATATGTCCACCTACTGTGTTACCACTGACCTAAGATGCCGCTTCCCTGGCCTCCAGTGCGCTCAGACGTACACGTTCAGCGTCGCCGCCCTCAGCAGCAGGTGTAACAGCTCCAACAGCAACGTGATGTCAGCGAGAACAGGTATTTACTGTACATATTATTTGCTCGCAAGGCACAAGATAAACAGAGTAGACGTGATGCCTTCCTTCTTTGTCTCCAGCACCCTGTGACCCTCAAAACGTGACTGCTGTCCTGAACTGCGTCTCCGGCCTGGTGACGGTGACGTGGGGAGCCAGCGCTGGAGCGCAGTACTACACCGTCCTGGCTGAGTCCAACGGGCTTGTCGACTCCTGTAATTCCACTGGCACTTGGTGTCAGCTGAGCCAGCTGCAGTGCGGGGAGGACTACACTGTGACCGTGTTGGCAGGGGACGGGAGGTGCAACAGCTCCATACTCGCCAAAACCAATGTGACCACAGGTAAAGGAAACACTGATGATGCTGATTTCTTATGATTATCACTCATAATCTGCCAGTTCTACGGTCGTGATTAGGTTAAATCCTTGTGCAATTCTTTTTGTAGCTCCCTGCGCCCCTCTGATCCGAAACTACAGCCTGGACTGCACCTCCAACCGCGCTGTGGTCAACTGGGCTGAGGACAAGCATGCTGTTAGCGTCACGGTCAATGCAACCTCCAGCCTGGGACACTCGACGTCGTGCAACTCCTCCGCCAACAGCAGCTGTGTCCTGGGTGATCTGCAGTGCGGAAACACCTACACTGTCCTGGCTGTTGCACGAGGAGTCCAGTGTTTGAGCAAACCCAGTTCTACGTTTAAGATCGTCACAGGTAGGTTACAAGTTAGAGCGTTTTGCCAAAATATTGCACAATTTGGCCTAGTGTTTGTATGTTTAGAAGAGCAGAAGACACTGTTGTGGGAGTAAACTCTTTACAGTACAAATGTTTTCCTACATCCCCGTCTTCCACTTGACGCCTGCACATGTTTAAGCCTTTAATTAAAGCTCTCTCATCCCAGCGCCTTGTACCCCTACACACGTGGAGTTCACGTACTCCTGCGTCTCCGGCATTGCCGTTCTGACCTGGGACGAGACTTTGGGCAGGAAGAGTTTCTACGCCGTCGTCCAGTCTGGAAACAGCACAGCCTTCTGCTTCACCAACCAGACCGACTGCTCCCTTCCCTCACTGCTCTGCGGCCGTACGTATGCTGTAAAGGTGACAGCTGTGGCAGACCAGTGCAACAGCAGCGTGCCAGGGGTAACGCAGATCCAGACCGGTGAGTGGAGGACATGCACAGTAACTGCAGTTTCACACTGGATTTAGCTTTATTCCCATCCTCTTCCTTTCTACCTACTAGGCCCCTGTGCCCCGGGGAACGTGAGCGCCTCCCTGGTGTGTGACAACAACACAGCCTCCGTGAGTTGGCAACCCAGTGCCGCTGCAGTTTACTACCAAGTGAGAGCGCTCGGCAGAAACGGCGACGTCAAACAGTGTAACACAAGCAGAACAGGTTGCCTCCTGCCCAACATGGTCTGCTCTGAGACCTATGTGATCACCGTGAGCCCCTACTCTCTAACCTGCAAGGGCACCGACAGCTCCCCTTACAACTATATCACAGGTACTGTAACGACAACCATCCTATGAGAAGGCCACGGCCCTGACATCTCTCCTTAGCCTGGGTTTGATCTCGCTCCTCTTTCTCACAGGCTCCTGCCCTCCCACCGATGTCCAGGTGTCCCTGCAGTGTGCCGACAACGTGGCCCACGTGACCTGGACTGCGGCCCTGCAAGCAGATTTCTACGTGGTCACCGCCGTTGATGAGCACAAACACAACTGCACCTCCCGCCAAACCACCTGCGACCTCACAGACCTCAGCTGCGGCGAGACGTCCGTTGTCACCGTGGTCACCGTTGAGAGGGGCTGCAGGAGCCAACCCAGCCTGCCTGTCACGTTTCAGTCTGGTCAGCAAATAAAAGCTTAAAGATGTTAAATGGAGTAGTTGGATATTTTAGGATATACCTGTCTAGTTACAGTACATCTCCCCAAACACCACAAGTTCTGTTTTGTTTTTGGTCAGTGTATGGATTTTATTTTTTTTTCAAGCTTTCAGTGTTTGTGCTAAGCTCAATGCGCCACCTTCTGGTCATGAGAATGTGTTTTACTGTACACTGAGAATTATATATAACTTTATAAACATGCAACTAATATACTTATTATGATTTTTTAATTTATAATCCTATGTTCATCTTCAGTTATAATCCTTTCTGAATGCTTCTCTCTTCACCAGTGATCTGTCCACCTGCCAACGTGTATGGAGTGACAAATTGCAAGAACAGCGACATCACAGTTCAGTGGGATCCGAGTCCTAGAAGCGGTGTCACCTACTTCCTCTACTCTCAAGAATATAGCGGAGCCAGCGCCTACAACTATTCCATGAGCCAGACCTCTCATGTGATCATCGGGTTGCCGTGTAGCAGACTGTACATGTTCACAGTCGCAGCGAGGGACAGTTCATGCACAAGTGTCCTCAGTGAGCCGACACTAAGTGAAACGGGTTAGTATCTGGCTGTAATGTGTTTCCTGAGTGCCCCTGGGCAACGAGGGCCCAATAAACACCTTAACATTGAATCTACAACAAATACATACATATATAGTATCTCTGATGAGTAAAATCTTTCCCCTGCCAGCTCCGTGTCCACCCACCAACCTGACTGCCAGCACAGAGTGTGGCACCAACATGGGAATGCTGAGCTGGGCGCCCAGTCAATATGCCATCTCCTACACAGCTACTGCTACTGGCAACCGAAGTAACCACGTAGCTTCCTG
Source organism: Macropodus opercularis (assembly GCA_030770545.1). Lineage (NCBI taxonomy): Eukaryota > Metazoa > Chordata > Actinopteri > Anabantiformes > Osphronemidae > Macropodus > Macropodus opercularis. Next base: position 10,413,505 of record CM061092.1, read on the forward strand.
CTCTTCCAACACCACGACCTGCTCAATGAAGCTGTTCTGTGGAGACCAGTATACAGCAGACGTGGTCGCTTCGAGTGAGACCTGCAATAGCAGCACAGGAGCTAAATTAACATTTCCCTCAGGTGATTGAACCCAATTCTCCCTTCATGAATTTCAGGCCCACTGCTTGTTTTAATTCTCAGAACCAGGACGTAACTTTATCATTCATCCCTCCCCACAGCTCCATGTCTGCCTGACAAGGTGGCGGCACAGGTGAACTGCAATGCCAGCTCCTTTGCAGTACAGTGGAGGGCGGGCCTGGGTAACCCTGTGTCTTACACTGCGATCGCTATTGCCAGCAATGACACACAGTCAACCTGTAACTCTACCACCACCAGCTGCACCATTTCCAACCTGAAATGCGGCCTCACCTACAGCATTGTGGTCACTACATCGTCAGTCAACTGTGGAACCATCGAGGGGTCAGACTACAAAGTACAGTCAGGTAGAAAAATGTCTTTTGTTGATAAATTACTAAAATGAACTAAAATTTTTCGATTTTTTTTTTGATTTAGAATCGCAGACATGAATAGCATGTACCTGAATGGTGTATCAGTAAAAAAAAGGATATATCCACTTTTTTTAGACTGGTACCATGAGGTAAAAGCACCTACACTGTCTATGATCAGACTTTAATAAAGATAAATAATTAATTAAGATAAATATCACGTGTAGGTTGTTTCTTTATTGTGAATTGACTAAAGCTACTTTCTTTCCAGTCTTGATCATCATAAACCTTGTAAAATAAAATTCACATTCACCTTCGCCCTTTTCACCAGCTCCATGTAAACCAACCAACGTCTTGGTGAACCTGCAGTGCAGCACTAACGATGCATCGGTGACCTGGGCAAACTCAGGCCCAGACCAGACTCAGGTGGTAACCGCTGTGGACAGCAGAGGAGGCGTAACCAGCTGCACCTCCACCAGCGCCAACTGCACCTTCGCCAGCCTAACCTGTGGAGAGCGTTACATCGTAAGCGTCGTTGGGCACACAAATTCGTGCAGCAGTGAACCGGCTGCTGCTCAAGGGTTCAACACAGGTAGAGTCACAAATGATATAAGACAGGAATAATTGATGCCATGTGTTTAACTCTGAATTAAACAGTGCTGCCTGTACCTTCTGCCACCTAAACACAGTAAAGTTTCTCTGTTCCTGTCCCCCCTCAGCTCCTTGCACTCCCAACCACCTCACAGCAACAGTGGACTGCAATACCGGTATCACCACGGTCATATGGGACGCTGCTCGTGGTGCCACATCGTATACGGTCTATGCTCGTGGCGGCCTCGGCAGCAATGCTGAATGTAACACCACAGACACTAACTGTGATTTCCCTAACCTGGCATGCGGGCAGGACTACAGCATCACAGTGGTGGCTCGTCACGACTCCTGCGTCAGCTTGGTCAGCGAGACCATCACTGCCACCACAGGTAATAAAACACTACTAGCACAGGTTTCAAACAGACATTCAAGTTTTTATGGTTATTTGGGGAGTTTCTCTGTGTTGGAATAGGTCTGTTACTCTAGCATGGTTTATGTTATCTGACCAACCAAGGTTAGAATGTACTGTAAGCCAGATTATGTCACATGATGATGTCATTTGTATGTATTGTATGCATCCTCTTCTAGATCCTTGTCCTCAGAGTAATCTGACCACTAGACTGGACTGCAGCACCAACGCAGTCGTGGTGTCTTGGAAACCCGGCAGAGGGATCCTGCACTACAACGCCTCGGCCGAGGCCTTGTCCACACCGAGCCACTACTGCTCCACCAATGGCTCCTCCTGTAACATCAGTTCTCTGAGCTGTGGCGAAAGCTACAGGGTGAGCGTCAATGGACAGGGACAGACCTGCCCTAGTCCTGGCCAGGAGTGGAACATAATCAACACAGGTAACAGAACGGCTGTATTTAAAATGATTTGCCTCTAAGTTATTGCCTTTGCTGCAGCACCTTCGTGATTCAGTTTATTCGTTAACCTAGAATAATCTCCAGCTGCTTATTCACACACTGATATTGTGTTGTTTGAGTCTGACGACGCTTCCTTTCATTCCTCCCAGCTCCCTGTCCGCCCACCAACGTGATAGTTACGTCCTCCTGTATATCGAACAACATAACAGTGTCATGGCAGCCATCACAGGGATCAGTGTCCTACGTAGCAGTGGCTGAGAATGCGCAGGGTCAGCAGTGGTCATGCACCACCAGCAGCACTAGCTGCGAGATACCCGGACTGATCTGTGGTCAGGAGTACCAGGTCTATGTTGCTGGTGTTGATCCAAGGTGTAATGGGGCCAGAAGTAAACCTGAAGTAATTCACACAGGTTGGTTTTAAACACTCACAGTTCACAGCATGTGAGCAGCTATTAGGACCAGATGTGCGATGGTACAGAATATTTAACCAGTCTTTTGCTCTCCCTCCAGCTCCCTGTGTGCCGTACAACATACAGAACAACCTTGATTGTCTGTCTGGTGTCCTAAATGTTACCTGGCAGTCGACGGGCTACTTTTTACAGTTCCGCACCTCGGTAGTGAGCAGCAAAGGTCACGTCAGCATCTGCTCAACTGATAAGCATCAGTGTGTAGTGAACAACCTGCTCTGCGGTCTGGCCTACAATGTTACAGTAGTAGCCCAAGATTCCACCTGCAACAGCTCCCAAAGCCCCGTGAAACAGGTCCTCACCGGTGGGTGAAGCGCCACACGACAGTTACAGCCTTTGCTTCTCTGGGCTTTTCACTTCTCGCTGTTATTTTAAAACTTTCTCTTTTGTGTTAATGTCTAATTTATACTTGCCAACCACTTGCCTCTCAGCTCCCTGCCCTCCCTCATCCTTCCTTACCACTCTGAACTGTACCACTGGCGCTGTATCTGTAACCTGGAACGGCAGCGAGCCAGGAGCCGTGTACGTGGTGACGGCAGTCGACAGGACAGGCCGCCAAGGCAACTGCAACAGCACAAGCGGCGGCTGTAGTCTTAGCACACTGGAGTGCGGGGATGAGTATGACGTCAGCATCACACCTTTCAGGATTGGATGCGTTGGCAGGACCAGCCCCACAACCGTCATCAAAACAGGCAAGCGCTGAATAGTCTGGTACTTTTTTAGTATTTGCTTTTACATAAGTAACAAAATTACACTAAGATCCATTTTCTGACCTGTCTTCGCTTACTCCTCCAGTTCCCTGCGTCCCTAAATTGTCTGGCGTGGAGATGGACTGCCTGACGAACTCTGTCTGGGTATCTTATGAGGAATCTGCCGGTGCTGAAGACTATGTTGCCATAGTGATGGACACGGGCGGTGCCAGGCTGACACTAGAGTGTAACTCCACTTCAAACGGGGTTTGCAGTCTGCCAGAGCAGAACTGCAGTCAGAACCTCACCTTCAGCCTCCAGGCCCGCAACCGGCAGTGCTCCAGTGCACCCAGTAACGCTGTCACAACTGAGACAGGTAAACTTCAGATTAAGTGCAACTGTAAGAATCAAACACTGTGGAACAATTAGAACAAAATTGATACATTTTTACTATTTTAAGTGAAATATTCTGTTTAGCTAGACTTTATGAACGAATTCATGTTCATTCATTCACAGCTTGTGACTCAAGACCCTCGTTTAACATTGCACCTAAAAGCGTTTGCTCTCCCCCAGCTCCCTGTGCTCCTCATGACGTCACAAACACGGTGGACTGTGACAAGCACGCGGTCAGCGTTACCTGGGCAGCCGTCCCAGGTGCAGTGACGTACACGGCCACGCTGGAGCAGATCAACGGCGGCGCTACCTGCTGCTCATCAGCGGGCACTAGCTGTAACGTCACCAACCTGCCGTGCGGAGAAATGTACGTCATGGTCGTCACGGCTGAGGGACGAACCTGCAACAGCACTCAGAGCGACGCGACCATCGTCAGGACAAGTATGACCCAGTAACGTTCTTAAGGCTTCACAGATGACGTGAAAACACACAGGGGGATGAAATGCAGAATTCAATTTGCTTACTGATCTCTCCCACCAGCGCCGTGCGGTCCTCAGTATCTTAAAGGCAATCTGAGCTGCAGCGACAATGTCGCCTCTATGTCGTGGAACCAGAGCAAAGGAGGACAACTTTACAGGGTGAGGGCGTTGAGTCCTGACGGCCATGAGGACCAGTGCGTCTCCCATGACAGCCAGTGTGAGCTGACTGGCCTGCACTGTGGGCAGCACTACACGGCAGAAGTGACAGCTGAAGACATAGACTGCGCGAGTAAACCCAGTGACAGTATCATGATCAAGACAGGTAAGTTCTGAATGTGTGACACAAAACCCGGAGGTTTTAACTTACATACAGTTAAGTAAGCGTGTTAGACCTGCACTAAAGCTCCCATCCACCTCCTAACAGTGCCATGCACTCCTGCAACCGTCTCACCCGTGGTGAACTGTAAAGGCAATGCTTTGATCGTGTCCTGGTCCCAGAGCTCAGGAGCAGACTCTTACCTCGCCACCCTGCAGGACAGCAACGGCCACACCACAACCTGCCAGGCCACAACGGAGGGCTCGTGCAACGTGACGGGGCTCGGCTGCGGTCAGGTCTACCACGTCTCAGTGGTGTCCTCGGATGGATACTGTAACAGTCCGTCCACTCCTGTGATGGACATACCTTCAGGTAGAAAACAGAGACAAGAGACATCAGTACACTGCCGCTAGCAAAACCTTTATCAAACCTTTTCAAAACCATAAAAAACCCTAATGCTAATAAACTAAACTCACTGAAGTACAGCACTTATTTTATCCTGATTAAGAATTGCTGTATTTCCTTCTCAGTCCCCTGTGAACCTAGAAATATCAAGGCAGTGTTTGACTGTGACATGAAAGTGGCCGTAGTGACGTGGTACCCAAGCGATGGAGCCGTGTCGTATGTGGTGACGCTCATCACCACGTTAGGTCCCAACGTCACCTGTGAGACCAACAACACCTACTGTGATGTGAAGGGGCTACTCTGCGGTCACAGCTACTCGGTGTCTGTCAAAGCCGTGGGACTGAGCTGCAGCAGCATCGCTTACCTCACAGAAAATCTGGTAACTGGTGAGTAACAGCTCACACAGCACTTGCTGCTTGCATTAGATTTGGATTTTGACACTGCATATGTTTAGGTAATTGTAACTAATAGGTAGCATCAATAAGTCTAATTATTGACCTGTATCCATGAACATACGTCCTGCCAGTAGATCTCTGCGTTTTTATTCCATCCTCTCTCTCAGGACCGTGCATCCCAGTACAAATCACCACTCAGTACAGCCTGTCGATCGGCCAGGTGGAGTGGGACGTGGCTGCTGGTGCCACGTATTACACGGTGAAGGGGACAACAGAGCAGGGCAACACGTCCAATTGTGTGACGAATGACACCTACTGTGCCTTATATAACCTGGACTGTGGCCAGTTGTACAGCGTCAGCGTCACAGCAAATAACCACGTGTGCCAAGGCGTGGACACCTCAAACAAAACAGTCATAATTGCAACGGGTGAGGGAAAAAAATATCTTTAATGTCTCCTGCTTTGATATTTTAGTATCTATTTCTATTTGATGCATTTTTATTACGCAACATCCACAATACATCATTAAAACCTCTGGGCCGTGTTTCGATGCCACAGAACCTTGCCCGCCCAACAATGTGGAAACCAGCATTGAGTGTCAGAAACAAATCGGCCACGTGTCGTGGGAGCCCAGTTTTGGAGCTGTGGGCTACAAGGTCAGTCTTGCTGGACGCAATGGCCAGACTCTGTCCTGCAGGACTAATGACACCTTCTGCAGTGTGGCAGGGCTGAGCTGTGGAGTTGTCTATTACACCAACGTCATTGCTGTGGGAAACACACTCAGCAGCATCGCCTCCACCTTTGTTTCGCTGGTCTCAGGTAAGATGTCTTGAGACAGCGGCTTCAGTTTATTAACACATTATGTTTACTTCCCTACTTCTCTGACTGAATTGTCCCTTTTTGCCAACTAATGAAGAAATATACCTAAAGAATGGTGTAAACAACGTTTCTTTTGTGTGTGTAGCTCCATGTGCAGCCGTAAATGTGGCGGCTAAACTGAACTGTGACAACAGCACAGCTGAGATCTCGTGGAGCGCAGCCAGTGGAGCCATCTCCTACGCGGTGATGGCTGTAGCCGATGATGGCGTCACGGCTTTGTGTGAGACTGATGGGCTCCAGTGTAAACTGACGGATCTGCAGTGTGGTCAGACGTACAACGTCAGTCTCATAACCGTCGATGACCGCTGCCGAACCGAGATGCAGACAAATGTCAGCTTTAGAACACGTGAGTAGAGAAACATTCATGAGTAGAGGAGGAAGAAGTGACCAAAAAAAGAGAAATAAGATGCTTCTAGTTTTGGTTTGTGATGCTGAACTTAATGTCTTGTCCAGCTCCTTGTACGCCTTTGCACGTCGGAGTGGACCTGCAGTGCGGCACTAGTACAGCCACCTTGTACTGGGAGGAAGCACAGGGAGTGGAGCTCTACCTGGCTACTGCCTCCAGCAGCCTGGGGGTAACTTTGCAGTGTAACTCCACCAACTCCACCTGCCAGTTCTCCAGCTTGCGCTGCGGGGAAACATATGCCCTCGCTGTAACTGCATACGGCAACATGTGTTACAGTCAGAGCAGCAGTGCTGTGACGATACAGACAGGTATGTGAAGTCGTGTGTATCTGTCTCTTCAGCTCTAAGCCGAGTCCTTATTTACTGCAGTACTTTGAAGTAGTATTTGTGTAGTAATGTGTGTTTGTGCCTCACACCTTCTCCACCAGAACCCTGCCAGCCAACTGGACTGATGGTTCATGGGTCGTGTTACAATGAGACGGTGGTGTTGGTTTGGTCTGTGGCTAAAGGGGCGTTGGTGTACGAGGTGACAGCTACAGGAAACCTGGGATACGTCACATCTTTCCAAACCAATAAAACAACCATACAGACTGAGCTACTCTGTGGTCAACGGTTTACCTTCACAGTAAAAGCGCAAGACAACAAATGTGACAGTGCCCTGAGCGTGCCTTCAAGTTTCAAGACAGGTATGAGTCTCACTGATATTTCATTGTTATACAATACCAGTAGGCTCACAGCTCACAGCGATTCTTGTCTTCAGGCCCCTGCATCCCTGAGAATGTTCAGAGCTTTACACGCTGCGAGAACAATCTTGGGTCCGTCAGCTGGGCCAGCAGCAACGGGGCAGAGTCCTACTTGGCCATTGCAACGGGGCTCGACAACCACTTTCACACGTGCACCACGAACGCCACCAACTGCACGTGGAACGACCTGCACTGTGGCGAGATCTACACCGTTCATGTCATCGCCAACGACCAACTGTGCAGCAGTTTACCAAGCAACAGCACCTCAATACGGATGGGTAAACAAGCTTTATGTATCATACTGTTCAGAGAAATGCACCGTACGTACTGTAAAGAGGTTCAAACACACAGATCAGGTGGGGATGATAATGTTTTATTCACAAACTTTTTTCCTTTTATTTTCAGCCCCATGCATACCCCAGAATTTGAAATCTTCTCTGAACTGCACTATAAAGGTGGGAAACAGGACAGTTTTCTATTTCTCTCTTTGTGCTCTGTGAAGCAACTTTTGTTGAGAAAAGGGCTGAAGTAATATTATCAACGCTGGAACTACTAAAACTAAAATACGGTGCATTTCCAAGGTGGCAGGCCTGACGTGGAATGCCAGTGACACAGCAGCGTTCTACCTCGTGACTGCAGAGAACGCAAACAAGAGCCACAAAGTGCAGCTGAGCACCAATGACACATGGACCTTCATCTCTGAGTTTCAGTGTGGCCAGGACTACTTCCTGTCTGTTCAGGCTGTAGACTCTGTGTGCACCAGCGGCCCCAGTCTGTCTTTGAAGCAAACATCAGGTAGCGTTTATTTCACATTCAGCTAAAGGTCACGAGCTCTTTGCCATTTTCACGCAACCGATTCTCCTTCTTTTCGCCAGTGCCCTGCCCGCCCACCGGCGTCTCCAGCTTCATGAACTGCGTCTCTAACATTGCTCTGGTGTCATGGACCGCTTCAGCGGGGGCACTGTTCTACAACGCCACACTAACGCAGGGAGATGGCCAGTCACAGGGCTGTTGGTCTGACAGCCAGCAGTGTGGCTTGCCCAAAGTTAACTGTGGCCAGAACTTTACCGTCGCTGTCACTGCCTTTAATGACCGTTGTTACTCTGACCCCAGTAAGACCAACACTTTAACATCAGGTAAGTCACATACTGTGAAGAAGTTTATTAACTAGTCCCCCGAGGGGCTGACCCCAAGGTTAAGGTTGGTTTGTCCATGTTACCTCCAGGTTTTGTCTAGAGGTGTAAATACTTGACAAAGTGACTGTAACATCCTTCCTCCAGTGCCTTGTGTTCCTGTTGATGTCAACGTGAAGATGGATTGCCTCGCAAATCAAGCTCTTGTGTCCTGGAACGTCAGTGGCGGCGCTCTGTCCTACAAAGTGACTGCACAGAACACACAAGGAGCCATTTCCTCCTGTGAGACCACAGACATAAAGTGTACTTTGACCAATCTGACGTGCGGGCAGTCCTACTCGGTCCAGGTGGTGGCACAGGATCATGTCTGCTCGAGCTGGCCCAGCCCAGCGATAACATTCAACTCAGGTAGAGCGCTGAACCAACTCTGACCTCTGAATGTGACCCTTGCCTGTCTGTGGCTCACAACCCCCTCCGATTTGTTCTCCATCTCTCAGTTCCCTGCAAACCCAACGTTAGCTCAGCGGATCTAGACTGTTTCACCAACTCAGCTCTCGTGAGCTGGTCCTACGCAGAGGGAGCCCTGTACTACACCTCACTGGCCCGGTCCTTAAGCGGCCATGTTTCCACCTGCAACTCCACTTTCACCAACTGTGAGCTTCAGAAACTGCAGTGTGGCCAGACATATAATGTGATAGTTGTGGCGTCAAATGAGAACTGTAACAGCCCTCCGAGCAACAAGATCCAGGTGGACTCAGGTAAATGATTGATAAATATAAACCTTGGTGCGGATGCTCGTGAAAAACCATATCAATGATTTGTTGCTTCTTTCCTTCTCACCAGTACCTTGTCCTCCTCAAAATGTTGTTCCTGTACTGGACTGCTCTACTAACCGAGCTCAGGTGGCATGGCAGGCCAGCCAAGGCGCCGACTCCTACGTTGTCCAAGCCTTTGGTGAGGAAGAACATGAGTCTGTCTGTAAGACAAGCACACAGACCTGCAACCTCACAGACCTCATCTGTGGTTTCAAATACAACATCAGCGTAATTGCCATTAACAGCGTGTGCAACATATCGGAGAGTGACGTTCAGCAGCTGAAAGCAGGTAGGAATAAATAACATTAAGGAAAATTAAAGAAAGGAGAAGCACTTATATGACTGTTACTCTCTCTGTGTGTGTTTAGTACCTTGTGTGCCACAGCAGGTGGAAGCCTCTGTGAATTGTGAGTCTGGTGCTGTGGCGGTGTCGTGGGAGCCGAGCGCGGGCTCACTGTTGTACACCACAGTTGCTCAGGGCAGCGGCGGATATGCCGCAAGTTGTAACAGCAGCAAGACAACATGTGTGTTCGACAACCTGCTGTGCAGCCTCAACTACTCCATCACTGTTCGCGGGTCGGATGAGACGTGTGCCAGTGCCGGAAGCTCCGCTGTGACGATCAGCACATGTAAAAATGTTGATTTTGTCATTAAAAGTTTGAATCTGATGGACAGAACGATTCACTGTACCTGCGAGGCGAACTGCTCTAATCATACCTTCAATCTATTTCTAGTGCCATGTGTACCACAGAACGTGAGAGCACAGGCGGTGTGCAGTAACAACACAGGGCTGGTGTCATGGGAGAGAGAAGAGGGCGTGTCCTCCTACGCAGTACAAGCTTTTGGACCTGATGGTCACAAGACTTGGTGCAACACCACTGACACCAGTTGCCAGCTAGCCAGCTTGCACTGTGGTCAGCTCTACAACCTAACAGTGACAGCCCAGGATGGAAGGTGTGATACCAGACACACCTACCTCAACCTCCAGTCAGGTGATTGTTTGGTGTCTTGGTGTTGAGCTTATGCCCCTTACTGCCCATGAACCATTAACGTTTGATATATGTATTCGATCATATGTTTTTAAATTAAAAAGATTAAGGTTTTGACATGATTACAGGTCAGGAGATATTCACGTTATGAATAAGACTTTCCACGTGTCTTCCAGTGCCATGCAGCCCCACCAACGTCAAAGCCTCCCTGCGGTGCCAGTCAAACTCTGCTGCAGTGACATGGGAGCAAGCCAGTGGAGCGTTATCTTATTATGCGGTGGGCGTCACAGCAGACGCAAGTCACCAGAAAGAATGTAACAACACCCTGACTTACTGTGATCTGAGCGACCTGCAGTGTGGCCAGATCTACAACGTGAGCGCGTTTGCCCAGGATGAGTTTTGCTCCAGTGTGCAAAGCAACAGGAATTATGTGAAGACAGGTAAAGCTTGTATTAAGCACGGTAAAGATCTCCTGTGTAGTCCGTTCAGCTCATATGAACCTGTCTCTCTTGTCATTTCGCCTTCAGCCCCCTGTGCACCGCAGAACGTGGCTGTTGTTTCCCTCTGTGGAGAAGGGGCCATAGCTGTCTCTTGGTCCCCCAGCCCGGATGCTCAGTACTTCCATGTGGCAGCAGTGAGCAACACCGGGGCCCGACTCCACTGTAACTCGAGCGGCACCACCTGCACTATAAGCAATCTTCCGTGTGGACAGAGCTACAACGTTACGGTCCTGGCTGTAAGAGAAGGCTGTGAGAGCAAACTCAGTGATGTTGTGCAGACTTCTTCAGGTAAAGGAAAAGCAAAATTCAGAATTTAAACATGTCGATATATCAGTGCTCATACACTTCATGGAGCTAAAACTTTGGACTGAGCAGAATCTGAAACTGACCTGAGTCAAGCTTAAAGATTTTCACTGTAAACCATTTCACCGTCCACAGCTCCATGCACACTCAAGAACGCGACAGGCCTTCTGGACTGCATATCCAACTCTGTGTGGGTGACGTGGGATGGCTCGGAAGGAGCCCTCAGCTACTTTGTGTACGCTCAAGGCAGCAAAGGTGACAACTCCAGCTGCAGCACCTCGTCTACGACCTGTAAAGTGCCAGATCTGAAATGTGGAACGCATTACTCCTTCCAAGTCACACCCAGCAACAACGCCTGCAACAGTAACAAGAGCGCCACCTTCGAGCTGGAAACAGGTATTCAGCAGAAATCTGTACTGTAAAAAACAGTGAGGATCTGATTTAGTTATTACAGTTTTAAAAGGTTAATGGAAAAATGATCTATTATCTGTCATTTGACTGGTGGATGTGTGACATCAAGATTTAGATGTTCTTCCATGTGCTGAGTGGCATAAATAGAAAATAACATCATTAAATGTCTGATTTGAATACATTTCTGAATCAATCCTGTCCGGTCTTCTAGGTCCTTGTGCTTTGAGCGCCGTCAGCACAGTAACACAGTGCGACAGTGACACCATTCTGGTCCAGTGGCAGCACACGGCGGATGCGGCGCTTTATGTGGTGACGGCTGAAGGCCAAGACCAAACTTTGATTACCTGTAACAGCACCACCAATTCATGTGAACTCCGGGGCGTCCGCTGCGGCATGCAGTACAGTATCATTGTGTCATCTTCTTCCAATAAGTGCAGCAGCCTCAGAAGTCCACCAACAAATATTAAAACTGGTATTTCTGTGCTTTCTGATTAACATCATAACAACTTTGCTGCCTTTCAAGACTTAGTCACCACCTGTGCAACTGTTAAAGGATATTTCGTCTTCTTTAGCACCGTGTGTCCCAGACCAGGTATCAGTGACACAAATATGTGAGGGGAATGGAGCTGCAGTGATGTGGAGCAACTCCTTTGTGGCCATGTCCTACCTGCTGACAGCCACAGGAAGGGATGGACACGTCTCCACCTGCAACGCTTCAGTCAACAACTGCGCACTGACTAACTTGCACTGCGGCCAACCGTACACCTTAAACATCACGGCCAGCGGAGGCAACTGCACAAGCAAGCCCAGCACTTCATCCTTCACCACAGGTACACACACGGGCAACATGCATCCCCTGGTACTGGGAACAAGAATATCTGACCCTCCCTGTGTTTCCTTTCAGTGCCGTGCGAGCCAGCTGGCCTCACTGTGGACACAAACTGCGATAATAACTCGGCCCTCCTGTCCTGGAATGCTGTCGAGGGTGCTGTGCAGTATTATAGCCAAGCCCAATCCATAGGTGGAAACATGCTCTACTGTAATGGCAATGTCTCCTCCTGCACATTCAAAGGCCTGAAATGTGGCGACGTTTTCAATTTCTCCGTTCAAGCCTCTAATGGTATCTGCAACACGTCGTCTAGTCCACTTCTGACTGCGGGAGCAGGTAAATGTTAATGCGCAAATGTAAATCGCAGCAGAACTGTGGAAATAATATTACGTAAACCGAATTTGTGCAAAAATAAATAATAATATGTGTTTAGTCTAAAATAATCCTACAAACCAAATAACAAGTGGCTGGACTGTCCCTGAATTACAACAGCTTTAAAAATCTAATTTCTCCTGGCGTCTCTCCTCAGTTCCGTGTCCCCCGGCTGCTGTTCGAGTCCGGCTGCAGAAGATAGAACAAGCCTACTGGGCCAGGACCACGTGGGACAGCGTTAACTGCTCTGATGAGTACCTGGTGGAGATAACTGGCCGAATTAAGAACAACACACAGACTTTGCTGGAGGTCTCATCTTACTGGCTACCTAGGAGATACTTTGAGATCCCACTGCCTTGCAGCACTGCGTTCAGCCTCACCGTACGCAGCAGAAACTCGGCTGGGATTGGCAAACCCTCCGGTGCCGTGACTGGAATCACAGGTAACTTTATTGTGTAGTCAACTGAGATTTTATACAGTAACAGGTTTCAAGTTATCAGTGAATTTTAAGTGTAATCATTGTTCGGCGGAGGAGAAGAGAAGAGAAAAATGACTTCACTTCAATAATCATTATACAAATAAAATGTATAATTAAATGCCCAAATATCTTCCACTGACTTAATGTGAGTGTTTCACAGCATTTTTACTATTTCCTTCCCAGCCCCATGTCCTCCAGAGAACGTGAAATACAATGGTAGCACACAGTCGGCTGTGCTGTCCTGGAATGGCTCAGTGTTTGCCACCAGCTACACAGTCTATAGTGTATCTGGAACAAGCCGCACTGTCCTCTGCAACACCACCGGCCTCTCCTGCCAGGTCACCAACTTCAACGTCAGTGCCGCTGAGATCACAGCAAGCAACGCTGTAGGAGAGAGCCAGGCTAATCGAAATATTACAGGTGAGGCACTCGGGGATAAGTAGACCTTGCCTTCAGGATTTAATTTAACCTTGTTTATTAATTTAGTCACTTTTCTATTTAAAGCCACTGTGAAATTGAATGCGTACTTCTCATCTTCCTCAGGTCCAGTAGGAACTCGCACCAGAAGAGATTTGTGGGCCACTGAAGTCCAGGCCCATCTAAATGAAGGTACTTATTTACTTACTGTACTAATCGGTCGTGAATACTGGTTCATCACAGGACCGCTCAGTGAATCAGAGTCAATTTGTCTTTCAGGTCTTAAAACTCCAGAGGTGCTGAATGTAACAGTAAGTGGTGTTGACTTATATGTGAAGTGGGCGACTGTGGAGACTGCAATCGAATACAAGCTTATCATTGAAGAGGAAGAGCAGTCTAATCAGCCACAGAGAGTGAGAACCGTGCAAGGTGATAACCACACAGAGACTGATCTGAGGCCCCGGACCACCTACTGCATCAGGCTTGCAGCCGAAAACGCCGTGGATCAAAGCGGCTACTCCAGACCCGTGTGTCGAAAGACTGGTGCCTCCTAATGAAACGCTACATATCATATCACATATTAACTGGACTCAGATAAATAGCCCAGCTATATCAATTACACATTGTTCTGCCCTGTTTACTGCAGTAGCATCCATAAGAGCAACAGCAACCTCCAAGTAAACCTGTAAAAAAACAAAGCTACAAGAATATTCTCATGTTTGGGGTACATACAGAAAAATGATTAAGCTTTAGGTTTGACGGCACATGTATCTATGCTAGCAATCATTTTTATGTAGCACTTTCTGATAATTGTGCCTGGTATCATAGCAATTTCTATTTATCAAAACATTTAAACAGGGTATTAGATTCTCCGGGTGATTATCAAGCTAGTAGTGTAAACACAAAGAGAGATAATTTATAAAGCAATGTTTGTACGCCATGCAGTATGTTTCCTGAATGACGCCTTTGTGAAATCAGATTTGTATCAGTCCTGAAAAAGAAGAAATGAAAAAAGAGTTAAAACATTAAAACTCCCCTTTGTAAAACACCAGCGAAAACCTTTTATTTGTTTAACTGTGTGTTTATTACATTACTTGTCCGTAATAATGCCGTGTGCTCTGTGGCTTGTCCGGAGTAACACAGTAAAACATCACTGGGGAGCTTTTTCACCACATCGGCTCCTTGAGCAGGACGCACTCGAAGTGAACATTCTTTAATGTGTGACAATTTATATTTGTACTATGGATCAAATGGCTTAATTTAATGTAGGCTGTAGGTGTTTGACTGGCCCATGAATATGCTAATAAAAAGTCTATGTATTATGCCTCTGATCTTTTTCACACTACATTGTCCGCATAAGGAATATTAATAAATTACATCAATGAGTCAACATGTATAACAAAGATAAAAAAAAAACATTTTACTTTATTTTATATTGTTCTGGTGGGGAAACACCACGTGAGCGCAGAATGACAGTGGCTCCCTCTGGCGGCCGGTGGAGAAAACGTTCGCCAAGTGCAAATGAAACATGGACCCGATGTTCAGCCCGCCGCTGCACAGGCAGCGACATCAATTCGTTATTGATTTCGTCAAGAGGAACAAGCCCAAAAAGGCGAGTAACGTCGTAATGGAAGTCTTATCGGAAACATTTCAGATCTGTAGCTAATGTGTGTTTGCAGCGTGAAAAGCTAACGTCGTCGCTTTAGCTGACGTTTGCTAACATTAGCGCCGTTGGCGTCAAACCTGGTTAGCATCCAGCCAAGCGCTCACTGCGTTTGATAACTTTCTAACTAGACTGTTTCGGTTCCTGCCTCGGTGGTTAAACGTCGGCCGTTTTGTCCCGTTGCTCGTCAGGTGGCGGACTTGGGTTGTGGCGAGTGCAGCCTCCTCAAAAAGCTGAAGTTCCACCGTGAAGTTGAGCTTCTGGTGGGAGTGGACGTCAACGGCGCAAAAGTCAAAAAGAAGATGTACGTACGTGTGTCTGCGCAAGAAACGTGTCACACGCACGTTGTCGAAATGTGACTTTTTTCTTTCTGATACCAACGTATCAAACCGTTTAGCTAAACCCAACGTTTAACCGCAGTTCAGCTACAGTGGCCTTCAAAGGCTTGAATTATATGGTGATTAAAAAGGACTAACAACGATAAAGTTGGAGCGGGTTGAATGGACCTTTGTGAAATATTATAAAATTATGTTTTTTATTACACTCGTTAATGATCCAGTCCAGATGTACAAAGGTGGCCGTGGTGGTTTCTGACTGGCCTTAGTTCAGTTTGATTTGTACATGTGGAGAAAACGGACAGATTAAACATTTTTTATTTATTGGTGACATGTAACGAACACACTTTCACAACAGGTATGTAAGGAACCCAATACGTAGAAATCCAAGGAAGACGTCCACACTTGTGTGTAGACTGAATTAAAATGAACACGATGATGTGCAGACTGCTCCTCTTTCAGGCATGAATTAACTCCTGTAGCTACTGACTATCTTCAGCCGAGTTGCGACCAGCTGCACATCGAGTTGTACCAGGGATCGGTCACGCAGAGAGACGCCCGCCTCAGAGGATTTGATCTGGTGACCAGTATTGAGCTGTAGGTTGACGTTCATGTGCCGTTATGGCCCAAAGTTGGTTGCTTTTTGTATTTTATTTCTCTCTGTCCCTCTGTGTCATCATTTTGTTTCCATCTTTGTTCGTTCCTGGCTGTTAGAATAGAGCATCTCTCTCTTCCTGATGTGGAGTCCTTCTCTGATGTGGTGTTTGGTTACATGACCCCAGTGGCGGTTATCATCAGCACTCCAAACTCTGACTTTAACCCACTTCTCCCTGGACTGGTAGGTTACAGGCACACTGACCACAAGTTCGAATGGACCAGAGCAGAGTTCAGATCCTGGTACAGTAGTCAGTTTTTTTTAAGATCAAATTTAAATCATCTATAATTGCAGTGGACCGATCTGGATAAGCTGAACAAAAACATATTAGTGCTGTTAAATGATCGTCCTCATTTGTGCTTAGGGCTTTAAAGGTGTGTTTGGACTTTGGGTATGAGGTGGAGTTCACTGGCGTTGGACAGGCACCGTCAGGCCAACAGGAGCAAGTCGGCTTCTGCTCTCAGATTGGTGTGTTTCACCGTCTTGGAGGCAGAGATGGATGCAACACGTTGTTTAGTGATGATGCAGCAGACATGTTGTCATATACGCTGGTGAGTGTGTTTAATTTA
Source organism: Macropodus opercularis (assembly GCA_030770545.1). Taxonomy (NCBI): domain Eukaryota; kingdom Metazoa; phylum Chordata; class Actinopteri; order Anabantiformes; family Osphronemidae; genus Macropodus; species Macropodus opercularis. Next base: position 10,430,090 of record CM061092.1, read on the forward strand.
TCTAACTGTGAAAAGGTTATTTTTCAAATGCATCTTTAGGAGATGATGCTGGGATACAAACATCAGTTCTCTGGTGACTTCTGCTACAGTAATGAGCTAATGTAAAACCAGGTCCGTGCCACAGTGCTGATGGAACAAAAGATTAAGAAGTGAAAACACGGAAGCAAAATCTGTATATAAGTAATGAAAACCTACAGGTACAGAAAATGCATGTTTCTAATTGGACGTGCACAGCTGTAAAGAAAATAACAAATTCCTTGATGTTTTTCTTATTGGACAAATATTTGAAGTTGAACAAATGGAAGAAAAGAAGAATGGTTTATTTTTCTGTATAAGCTATATAGTATAAAGTATCCCAGCCTGCGTGACAACAACACCTTGCGGAAGGTCCTGGTGAGCGAAGTGTTGTACTGGTCAGAGAAACTGAAGAGTGGATGGACAGACCTGGAACCTGGAAAGTGTCAGACTGAGGAAGGAGGCGTGGAGCGGCTGTCTGTAGTTCCTCCACCCGTTGAAGCAGGTGAGCATACAAGCAGTGGTTCTTGGTTCCTAAAATGTCAGATGTGTTTTGTTTGTCTAATTTTGACATAAAATACAAATTGTATGTTTTTTCACATATAACCTGGCAGCAGCATGTGAAAGACAAATGGAAAGTCCAGTGGGTCTGTTCAGGAGGGATAAAGAGGTGTCCTGGACATTTTGTCAAGGACACCAGGAATCGTGTACATTAATCAGGTGTGTTTACCCAGCAACATAAACAGAAACTCTATCAATAAAGTGAGATCGGTGGCAGTTTGCAACATGGATGACCAGGATCCTTGTTTTAATGTGTGACATCAATACTTCTACACATTATAAATATATTTACTTCTTTCTTATTGTGCCAACATTGAGTGTATTCAAATAATGCAACAAACTTAATAACTCTGCCTTCAAACTCATACAGACAAGAAGATGAACATGTCCCGTTAGGGGGCTCTGTACTGTCCCTCAGCTTTATGAATATTAAGGTAAATTTAACGGAGTCACGCCCACCCTGTAGTAACCACATTGTGTTTGTGTTGGTAGGTGTGTGCCTGTACCCCTGGCTGTGCTGTGGTCCTGCTGTCCCAAAGTCAGGGACCTCAGTGGAAGTCTGAGCAATCTCAGACAATTACTGATGGATGAACCCAAAGTTAAACTGAGCCAGGATGGCTCTGCTGTGCTTTCGAGTCACCAGGAACAAGGTACTGTTAAAGTTGTTAAATTCAGTTTTATATTTCAATGCAAGAGCGAATCAAGGGAACATGTAGAAACTAAGGCCTCACAGTAGATGTGTCAGTACAGCAAATGGAGACAGTAGATTGTGTTTGTCCTGGAAACTCCTTACCTAGCGTAACAAAGATGAGTAAAATTTCGTCTCTCCAATGATTGTTGGACAATGTAACGTGAAATACAACTAGATATTGTGACAGGCTTACACAGTTGTGCAACTTGTGTAACTTTCTTTCACACAACAGCAATTATGCATTTATATTAACCACTCTTGTTTTTGTTCCAAGCAAGCTGCAGTACAAGGATTTGTCCACTAGATGTCATCTTTTTGGCTGTGCATTGGCTTTTCCATAGTTATATCCCTGCAACTCTTGTTGCGTTTGCTCAGTCATCATCACCTAACTTGTCAATGTGATAATTTAATAATTCTGTGATGTTAAACCCATGTTTTAGACCCTGAAGAAGAGGGTTTTAATGATTTGGAGGACAGCGGATACGCAGAGGTTGGTCAGTGCTCCCATAGTGCTCATCACGGAGAGGACTGGGAGGCAGATGTTTGACCTGGAGGATGCAGTTGTGTTTTCAGGACAAGTAGGTGACTTGTTCATATTTAACTGGATGGTGGAAATGGTCACAAATTGCTCATTTGTGACAATTTGTTCACAAATTTAAATGTTTGCATCTCTCAGATGCCTTTTTTTAATTACAACTTTATTTTCAGGTATGAAACACGTCTACAGGCAAGCACAAATACTCTAAGTGGCCTCTAACATATGAGGATAGAGATGCCCAATGTAAGAAGCCCAATAAATATAAAATGAGATGCTGTTTATATTGTGAATGCTGCGAATTCTACACAAATTGAATGGGGACCATAGACTAAGGTGTTTAAACAGTTTTATTTAACAGTGCAAGGTACACAGTTGAAGCATCCAGTACACTTGTTAAGGAAGCAAATGTTGGCCAATAAAAGTCAATAACAGGAAACACTGGACAGATCATCACTTTACAGGAGAACTCATTTTACAGCTTCACAGAAGAGAAGAAACAACCATGTTTGTAACAACATGTTAGGTACCAAGATACCTGTGTCACACAGGTGAATGTGATTTTTATACAAAAAGATGAAAACAATGTTCAATAGTTGATATTTGGAAGCTATAAATCATAATGACTGTGAGAACATTTTCCCCAAAACAATAGATTTATCAAAAATATGGCACAATATCAGCAATGAAAGATTCAGAAACATTAATAGATATACCCTCCAACACAGGACATTGAAACCAAAGATAACACAGATTTACACTTATACACTCATGTGCAGATATCTGCTCTTATGATGCAGTGAGAACAAAATGTTGTACATGCTAAATGAAATGCTGAATTCCTCCTTCAGTGTGGATTAAATTGGATTAAAAGGTGGCACAGTATGAAATTAGGAAAAACACTGAGTTGTGTAGACCTACAAAGACATGTTTAGTCATGCAGAACATAAACAACACTGTTGTATAATTAAAACACAGACAACACGTGAAGATACAGATACAGTCTGTTCTCATTACAACTAATGCATAGGCCTGACAGGGTCCCAGGTATTGTGTGTAATTTGATGAGTCTAATCAAATGTGCACTTAATCTCCTATTTGGTTAGAAATGCAAACCGTCAACATGCAGGATTAAATAACTCCAAGCAGGTTTATACTGTTTGTAGTTTGGGTGTCGCATTAATAAATCTGATATGCTGGAGCTTTTAATGACAGAGGCTTAAGTTGATATACTCACTGATTCTGTTGCTACGTTTTCATAATGGCAGTGGATTACTGTTCATTTGCTGTGCAGTCCTAAATTAAACTACGGTACGCGTCAATTCATGGATATGTCGCAGCCCCCTGCTCAACAGGTGAGCTCAGTGAGATGTAGTGACATTGCAAAGTGTATGTTTACAAGAGATATGCATCTGAAACATACGAAATTAGATCCATGCCCTTCAAAGGCTTTTGAAGCTTACATTCACATTGCATTTACTGACATACAAAGGCAGAGAGCAGAATTACAGAAACAGCTTTAAAGATGCTAGTCTGCATTTGTGTAACACAGACAGTTTGTAAATAAGTTAATTTTATAGCTTGTAGACTGGTAATGTATCACCCAGATATTAGTGCCGCTTACATCTACCTAATAATGCAGAATATGGCTGTGGATTATTGTTGGGGACAAACGCATTGTATATACCAAACAATCAATAAGAATATATATATTTTTAATCGTTTGAAGTCAACAGACTTTAGTGATTTGTTGGTTGATATCTGGAAACTAATTCACTACCCGTTTAAAATTGAAATGCATTGCTGGGTTGAAGTAGCGTTATCTACATGAAAAATGGATTTCGTAATAGCTTAGGCTGGCTGTGGCTGGGTCTGCAGCAAGTTTCCAGTTCGCAACTTTAAGGCTTTGTATGTTTAATGTAGCGTTATATTTGTGTGTGTAGATATAGATAGATATTTATATATTTATTTATATATTTTACTGCGTTTTGCTTTTGTGGCAGGTTTCAACTGGGATTTTCTAAAAGTAATATTTTTCCAGACAAACACAATCATAGATCTCTGATTTAACATCAGCAAATATGTTGTTCTATTTTCCCTTCGCAAGTATCAACATCACATTTCACACAAGTGCTCGTCACATCCATCCACACGTTAAGATAACAGGATACTACAAATAAAACAGGCCTCACAACACACACATACACAGTTAACAGCTTAAGTCTGATGCTTTGTTTTTGTAGTAAAATGTCTGCTTTAAAAAAAAAAAAATTTACCAACTAAATGTTTGTAGCAGCTTATAGGTTAATATTAAACAGAACGTCCTGATTCATAAAGACGTCTGAAACAAGCACTGAGAGGCCAAAGGAATGTATTGAAAACTCATGGCATATTCCTCTTCAGTGTAGGTTTCCCTTCGTCTCCATGATGGACACAGAGCCTGTCCTCTGTTCCTTCATTAGAAAAGCACACTTAATTGTTTTCCCTGTTCATAACAGTTTATAATAGGCTGAATTTGGATGCTGGGTATTAACATTAAACTAAAACACGTTTGATCTACACCCAGATAGTGGACAGTTCCTGTTACACGTTTCGTTTTCACAGATTCACAGCTGTCTGTTTCCATTGAGGTCTCAACTTTCCACCTTCTCCTGTCTTCTATCAACAAGCTGCAACAGTCACATTTCAACTGTGTTGTTGGAGTGTGCTGTAGGAATGGAGACTGAAACAGACCTGTATAAGGTGTGTCTGTCTATTACTAAGGTCTAGCGCTTCATTACCACCTGCTCGTACGCTCCAGCTCCAACTCTGGAAGAAAAATGGAAAGAAGTCATTTAGGCTGCCCATATTAGAGCTCACATAGCACTATAGTAGATACATTTCCTATTTTGTCCAATTTAAGAATAGCGCTTGAATTTGCAATATGCCAAATTGCAAAATGAAAACCAAAATTAAACAGTCTATTTCATACTCAATGACATTTTGCTTAGTCGTTCATGTGAAAGGCCACAGTGAAGTCTTCTAGCAAGTAAAACTACCTTTCTGAGAAATTGTACAGTTGTGACGTGAGCGTTTTAAATTTTTTGTCTTGGGTCCTATTGTCTGAGACAATATTTCGTTAATCAGCCTTCAAGTACTGAAAAACTGAAACTAGCATTGGAATCATCCCTGAACCTCAGGTCAACAAAAGCGTGCGGCGCTCACCTGGTGTGCAGGTGATGGCTTCCAAGGGCTGTACTTCCACCAGGCCCAACAAACAGACGCAGCCCTTCCTCTGAAATGGACACAGTTGTAGTAGTATTCAGTCAGTACTTTCACCAAGGCATCTTTATGTGCAGCTTTGTAGTTGTGAGGAGCAGGCAGTTGCTAGGCAATCTAAAAATATCATGTATTGACAGCAGCTTTCTTTCCCAGCTTTGAGCAGGATGAGACGTTGGGAAGAAAACAATGCCTTGCTTGTCAGAATACACATACTCATGGGGTAACACAATACTAACAAGTTGATTATTGTGCTTTGCAAACGAGCTGCGCACACAGTAATAATGCAGAGCAGGGCTCCAACTAATGATCACTTTTACTTCATCAAAGTGTTAAACTGATGAGTTGAGGTCAGTTACTTTGTTTTACAATTAAAATTGTTTTCATAATTATTGTCTGAGTAGGTTCAAACAAACAACCATAGTGTCTGAGCATGACTAACGCTAGTGCAGGGTGTGGAGTGTACCTTCAGCGCTGGAGTCCAGTAAGCTGGGTGTGAAGTCTTGACTTTGGAGAATTTTTTCCACGACATCATCAGCATCTACCCTCGTGTCGTCCATTCTCTTAAGCTGCGACTCCATGGAGTCCTGTTTCACTGGGTGTCTGAGAGAATATGGATGCTGTTTTGTTTATAACCAAAGCTAATGGAGTTAATCTTAAAAATAATAGAAAAGAAAATAATTTGCAAATACTACTAAATCCCCAGTTGACAGCAGATATTGTTCTGCAACATTTTACTGTGGCAGTTGTTTCCTGAAATGTTGCACAGATCTCAGGTGTGAGTATGTCAACTTTATAACTCCTCCAAAAACAATTTCAGAATCATTATCCAAAGGGGGGGTGTCACTATTGAATCTCTGCTGATTGCTTTGTTTTTTTACTACTACAGTAAATCACTACTACAACAATTATGTGTGAGTACTTTTCGTAAATGACATCAGTTGACCAACCTGTTGAGTCGTTCACAGGATGAGGCACTCCGTACTGGCGTGCCTTGTGGGTTGCTAGTGGTGGCGGTGGGGACGGGGTGTTCTGGCAGAGCTGAACAAGGTCTGGACTCTCTGTCTCGCTCCTCGTTGGGTTCAGGGATGCTGCCGATGCCCGTCGAGGCGCTGCCCACTGAATGGTTTCTCCGGTGGCTGAACTCTGACATGCTAGAGGAGCGGGAGTGACCTGTGCTGTAGCCTGGAGAGAGTGGGCAATGTTTTTAAAAAGGTACCTCAGGGGTGATGTGACATTTGCAGAAATGTTTTTTCTCTAAAGGTCAGTGAAAAGTGATGTTTAACAAATCTGAACTGTAGTATTTCAGAGATGACGACTAACTGCAACCAGAATAAACTGATGGAACAATACACATGGCACCACTGGTTCTACACTACAAGGTTAATGAAAGAAGATTCAAGTTATGATGTATATAAAAACATCAAACAATCATTGCTCCAGTGAAAGACAAACAGATTTCCTGACCAGAAAAATGTTAATAATACATAAACCAAAATATTTAAAAGCAGTTTTACTGCAGCCATGGATGAGCCAAGTTCCCACACACTCATGCAAGGTTTAAATAGGAGCTACATGGGTGCAAACACGTTCAAATTCAGAATTAGAGGCCATTAGAGCCGTTCTCAGTGCATCTCTCTGCTTATTCTGGTCTTTTTTTTTTTTTTTTAACAGTCATCTTATCCATCTGCAATGGAAATTTGAGCCTCGGGTCTGAACTGCACTGGTGGAGTGTCACTGGAAAATCATTTTATGACTTCCCTTTTGCTTAGTCAAAAGCTTTTCTTGGCATGACCTTGTGCATACATTGTTTTCAGTAACACAATAAACTGTTATTGTACACGCAGTGCACACGGACATGAAAAGAAAAGAGAACACATTTCCTTTTTTAAATGGGTTGCCCCTACCTGAGACTTTGGATTGTTGGCTGGCGTAGCTGGACGTTCGAGAGTGGCCACAGCCTCCCAGCTCATCTGAAACAACGGTACACTTTCCATCCCGACTCTCTGCTGATTTAGAAAGATGAAGAGGGGGTTTTAAAAGGGTTTCAAAGGCATTAAAGCATGACAAAACACAGTTATAATAGAACAGAAGCAACTGAACAACATGATCCAATGTGTGCCTGTAGTGAAAGAAATCAATGGTTGGTGATACGCAAAAAGCATGTTCTCTGCAGATATGAGAAAACGTCAAGATCCTGACACTGTTTGAATTATAAATCCCGTAAATGAGGTCACAGACACGAACCCAGTTTTTGTTTAGTTTAATGTAGACAACCTAGTGATCTATTCTGTGCTCTGTAGTTATAGGTTACTGCTGCCAGTCGTAGTGGAGAAAACGTCACTCGCCTCCCACACACTGCCCTCAGCAATGCTGATTTAATGAGCAGCTGACCACTGTGGGCAAATGTGTCAACACTGCATCAGTTAACTTAAGATCTGCTGCTCTGATAACCGTAAACGCAGCTTCTGCAAATTAGAATTCATGGAAAACACATGTGAAACACAGTACAGCTTTAGCTCAGTGACTAGAATAAATACAACTAATATACAAAAAATGAATTCACAGAATATCTGAACAGCCTTCACAAGTCAAATGAATCAACCATGACTCAGTGTTAAAAAATATATATGGGAACATGTAAAAGGTGAGTCTGCAGGAGTTGAATGAAGAGACCTCTGCTTCCGCACATATGGATACAAACAGCATGTGGGTCAGAAATAAACCAGCTACGTCTGTTTTCCATATTGGTAGTATTAGAATTAAACATATAAATTGTATTTGTACAAGCTTCATTAGTCAGAGAAAGGACGTCCAGCTAGACGTGCTGGGAACGAGACAGCGCCTCACACAGAACTACAGGAGCCTGGTGCTGCAGTGAATGGAACAATCTGGGACCGATGGTGTCGGAACTGCGACGTGAGAGAACAGGATAAACTAGTACATACGTTTCAGTCTTATATGTAATGGGTGATGGTAACATTTACACAAACGACTGAAACTGATTATTGACAGTATAGCAATCGTGTGTCACTACAACCTGTGGAGCAAGAGGAGACAAAATAAAAAAAAGACTACGCTGTGCAGCAAACAAGCACCACTAAGTCACAATGATGCTGATGGAAAAGAGCATTGTCTACAGAACCAACGCACACATGGTGCACACACATCCCCCAAGACTTGCACAGTCCTATTTTTAACCATGTAAGAGCCTACAGGGTCAGAGCAGATTGGAGCTAATCTAAAAGTTGGTTTCAATTATACATGAAAGAGCTGCTGCACTGTGAAGCTTCCAGGACCAACTAGCATTCAACACAGAGATGCGTTCACACATGAACGCACAAACACAAACAAAATAAGGTGGGTGGAGTGGAGAGTAAAAAATGTAGTACAGAAATGGGCAGTTTGAAGAGCAAGTGTTTCATAACAGTGGATGGGAAATTAAAAGCACATGAGGCGAGGGTGCCTCATGCATACTGTCATGCTGTAGCGAGGCGAGCACACGGATACATGTGCACACACCAAAACAGAATCAGATGTAGTTTAACTGAAGGACGGGCCAAGAATGATGTAAGCAGCAAAACAGCGGCGTTTGGTTTGTTTTTAAGTTAGAATTACATGACTGTGATCACAACGAGACGCACATCAGACGTCGTCGGACTCTCTCCATACAACGGTGAAAAGTGATACTTGTGGGCGAGTTCACCTTGTAGCTGCTTCACAGTAAAAGCCTTCTACTCATTTACATCGGCAGGCTTGTATTTCCAGCCACTTTGCTTTAGGATGTGCTACCCACATGGAGGGTACATTTACTCATGCACAGTGTTGTGTGTGATGAGGCTGTTAGAAGCTGCATAGTGTGGCTTAAGTGTACTTCGTCAGATGCTTGTAAAAAAAGAAAAGCAAACTGTATGACTAAGCAGAGCAGAGTGTAATGTGGCGTGACTGGTTCTACCAGAAGAGCCTTTCTGTGCGTCCCCGCCCCTCCTCTCCTCCAACAGGCTGTCTCCGTCACCCTGGATCCCGATCACTGTGGCTGTGGATGGAGGCCTGAAGACAAAGGGAAGACAGCAAGGCTTTATTTTCTCTTCTGGAAATCAGCCGTAACAATGAAAAGCAAAGAAGCTGAAAACAAAACCGAGGGGATGCTAAAAATGAATGATGAACATAATTTAATCAAAGGAGAGACCAGTTAGCAAAGGGAAGAGTATCAGCTTTTTGCCATAAATGTAAATCTTGGTTTAACTTACGTCTTAAAACAAGGATCCCCTGACATGAGCTGTGTACTGATGACAACCTTTGGACACAAAGATAGACTTCAGTTCCAATCAAATATACAAATCTACAGATTAACCAGTGACTATAAAACCTAAGCTCCCTGAAAAGCTTTTGTTGACTTTGCAGCATGTTCGGGGTTTAGTTCCCGTTTGAGAAAACTATCCCACTTCTTTTGAACCAACATATTCTCTTAATGGGTAGTACAGTAAGGAGCTTTGGGTGCTCAGTGCTTGACGGTACCTTGAGAATGGAGTTATCCTGACGAGTATTTTTGGTATCGTAGCCTTCCAGCAAACATCTGCGGGTCGTGTTCCCTGAGCCGGCAAACTCTGCTAAATTCAGATCTGCGAAACCAAGCTGAAGGAGAAATGAATGACACAGGGTGAACTTTGTTTACTCTGAAGAGAGTGATCTCTTGCCCCGTCAGCACTGTGACAATCTGTGGGTGTAAAATGACACGGCATGAAAAAAACATCTATGAAATTCTACTGTATTGCTAAGTGGACAGTGGATGACACTTTTCAAAACTAATGTTTTCAGTCTGTTAATAGGTTGAAGGTTACATCGAACTCTGAAGCAGACTGTTGAGCTGGTAGTAATAAGGACTAGAAGACAATTTCAAATGTGACACTGTCCTTTAATATCATTGACTGAAACCCTTTTTGATGTAACTCTGTCATTGTTTTATCAGAGTATCTAAAGTCCAAGGCAGAAAAAAATCCATGTCATAGTGAGTGAGTTGTAAATCTAGGTGACCTGGAGATTGTGTTGGAGGATGATGAATTATGTGGAGAATTACCTTTGCGTATGTCTTCCCACCCTTCAGCTCCTGGAAAAAAGGAGACGCGTGTGAAATGTAATGCGAAGAAGTGTGCATTCCAAAGATTACAGTAGGAGCGGTAGCGATCATCGTTCCCACTGCTGTTAGACTGTACAGCCGATCAGTCTAAGCGAAGCTGTGCAGATTATTCTGTATAGTGTATTTGGGACTTTATGTATAGTGTTTTGTAGTATAGTAAAACAAATGCCCAGATACAACAGTCAAACAAGCAGTCAGACCATTTGCTGGCATTCAAAGCATACTGTACCTTTCTGACGGACACGCGACACACACAGGGGTCCAGTACGCCGGTTCCTGCGCTGGCGCTCATCTTACAGGGGAAAGAGAACCGCTTCCTCCATCGAACGCAGTTGGCCTGCACCGCCTCCCTGAAGACAAAACCACCAGATGTACCACAGCTAAGACCAGACATGCAGGTGTTGAGTAAATACTGAAAGACATGTTACTAAGCCATAAATGTCAAGCAGCATGCACACTGTGGTCAAAACGCATTAATTGCACCTTATGTTTAGATATGTAAATATTTTTATGTTAATATTTTTTTTTGTATATAATGCTCCTCTTTTTTGTAACTATTGTAATTATTGTAATTTTTTCCAACTGTCTCTGTCTCTCTGCTGCTGCTGGGACACCAGAATTTCCCCACTGCAGGATAAATAAAGATCTATCTATCTATCTATCTATCTAATTGGAAGGAAAATAGTTTTTTGTTTGTTTTTATGGCTGATTCTTGCATAAATCGCTCATCACACATCTAATCTAGACTCATCTACTAATGACATACTAATGCTACCAACAGACGTGAGCTGCCTCTGTAAATTCTTCTAATGTGTCAGCCGTTGTTGGCTCATTTAACTCTTGGATCTGGTGCTTGCGGTTGCAGATTCGTATTTTACCGACACGAAAGCAATAGACAACAGCACATCCTCTCCGCTTGCCGGAGGTTAAGATGACTAAGGCCCAGCACGCTCTCGGTTGAAGGGTGAGCTAAAGTGAAAGCGAAGGACTGTGAGTGCGTGGCCAGCATTACAACCTCCCAGATGGCCCGTCTTTCACTGGCACCCTCTGCTCTCCCACTCACCTAACCAACTCCCTCCTGTGAAGACAACCCACGAGCCAGTCGCTCTAATGAACTTTGTTCGACTTAAACGCACGCATAGCTGACACGTTTTTTCCTGCTAGTACACTAGTAAAGCAGATGCCAGAGCAGCATCTCAGACAGTGACACAGACGTACAAAGGCCTCGGGATACAGGTAAGAAATGTTGTAGGACAAGCACAGGCTGAGACTGACGCACAGGCCTGTGTCGTGCCGCAGACCCAGCTTTACTATAAATAAAAAGCAGCAGATGCGTGACCAATGTTTTACACTGACTTCACCCCGAGGTTGAAACATTTCAGAGGGTGAACACAGAACACAGGGAACTCCCAGCCAGCTGGACGCCGCGTGCTTTGGGAATTGTGCCTTTATTACATTTACTGTATTCACAGCACTTCTCAGCGCAGAAAAAAGTCCTGTTAATGAGGGAGAACGTCTGGTTTAAAGCACAAGCTGAGGTCATCTCCCTCTACAAGGGACAATATCTAGTTCTACTACAGCTGCTCTCCTTTTAAAGGCAGCTGTGGTCCAACATAAACTCTCAGAAACAGGGAGGGATCTGCGCTCAAACGCACAAGCTGCTGCAGTAATTCCAGATGGCAAATGAGCAGAAAAGAGAATTGATTAAGCAAAAGCTCATCTGTCATTTAGCTTTATAAATATAGAATTATATGTACATAAAGAATTTAGATCAGTGATGAATATAAATGTAGATAAATAAATCTTTCACAACCACATGGCCACACTCAAAACAAATACAGTATCTCTGACATGAATTTGGACCAATAAGAAGGTAAAGTCTGAATATGTCACACAGAAGTCCTATATTTTCAAAATGTAATCTATACACTGTACCAAAAAATGAAAAGGCACAGCAAAACAAAAAAGGAGCCCACGAAACAACTTCTCTTGAACTTCCCTTCCCCCGGAGTCAAACTACTGAGGAGAAATGTCATCTACTGTCAGACTACGACTCCTTACAAATCAGTACAGGAGGATAAAACAGTGCAGGCACAGAACCAATGGTTTTATTGCAGCTAGAACTTGCCTGTCATTACTTGACATGATTTGATTAAAACCACTCTTTACAGTCTTTTACTGGTCTGTAACGGGTTTTAGCATGTGAGAAAGTCTACAAAGAATAAGGGTTTTGCCATGAGCCACGTATTGTCTAGCAAACAGAAGACTGGTTATATAATCAGGGTGAAGCCATCTAATCCCTGCACCCTCCCTCCACACCGATTTCCACTTTGCACCGTGTTAGAAGCCAGCGTCGTTTATGACTGACAGCTCGACGCAAGTTGCAGAGAGGACTATGTGCACAAAGCCAAAGCCAGTCTGAATTCGTCAGTATTGACAATTTGCTGGCCAACGTCACCTGGTGCTTCTGGACATTGTACCAGGAATTTTACAAAACCAGCGAAACTCAAGTGAGTTCTGTATTAATGAGTGATGGACAAAACGTGCAGCTGCTTTTCCACTTCCTTTCCCTTCGTGGTTTGTCAGTGCGCAGTGATGGAAGCTAATTTGACTGTAAATTAACAGAAGAGCGGCCACGGGAGGCTTCAGAGAAATACCAGCTATGAGGAGGCTGGGAGCTTTTTGCTTGAACCTTCTCGTAGGTAACAGATTAAACTTGAACACGTAGCAGACAAGCACAATCCTAGACCTACATTTGGTGTTTTTAGCTTCTCAAATCCATGTAACGGGTGAGTTTCTAGCGTACTTAATAGGTTTACAGACTGATGATTGGACAAATCAAGACCAAGAAAATTCTAATAGTATTTTTTTACCATTCACAGTCTCATTTTATACGTAACTAGCTAGCAAAACTCAACGAATCAGCCAATTACACAGGACAGTACTTCTCTTGCTCTGTGCGTGTGGCTGAGGCTTAACAGACAAGCAAACCACAGCCCGAGGAAGCATCATCGCGTCGATGCTGCTGATAACATGACTGTGCAAGTCCGATGTGTTCAGCGTGTGGCTTCGGGTAAAAAGCTGCAAACATCTGAGGCGCCGAAATGTAATAGGAACCAAAAACATGAACTACATGAGTGAACATGTGTAAACGTCACTAACATGACAGGCGACGCACGGGAACCAGCTTCAAGCGTTTCTCTGCGGATGGTTTGTGTTGTGGAGTAACTGAGCAGCTACTCGTCCGCTTGGCAGAAAACGTGTCCCGTCACCGGTTGCTTTCCTCCAGCGCTGATCGGTTACGGCCAGTCACACACCTGTCAGCGCTTCAGTGACACCAAACAAACACAACCCGGGACTTTATCAGCGCGACAACGACGTGGCGATAACGAGCAGCGCTCGGTTCTGCCTGAAACGTGTAGAAAACACTAACGGATCAGTGTCAGCGAGTCGATGCTAAGGTTGAGACAAACAGTGTCTGCTAACGTCTACTCTGCCTGCTCAGCTAGCTCATTAGCTGTGCGCGTAGCTAACGGGCTATTACTACCGAGACAGCTCGGGGGAGAAAGTCCGGCCAGTGTTTCTGAGGGCGGGTTCGAAGCAGGTTTCCTCACCGAGAAGACTCATCGGAGAAGCCGCCGTCCAGCAGCCGGACTTTACAGAAGAGGACGCCGTTGACAAAGGGAACCGACGAGAGCTCGTCCAGCTCGAAATCCACCTTAAACTTGAACTTCTTCTTCTTCATCATCATTAGATCCATGCACGTATTCAGCACTGCGGCGAAGACGGCGCTGCCATCACAGCCCCATGTCTACAGACGCAGGTTAACGCCACAAACACAACGATGTGTTGCGAGATGATGGCAACGCAACCACAGCCAAGCTGCTGCTAACGCTGGCTAGCTGCTGGAGCAACGTCCGGCCGTGGACTTTCAAAACAAGATCAGAATCATTCGTATTCGTATATCATCGAAAGTCAATATGTAATTTATTTTAGTCAATGTTTTTCTTTATATCTTATTTTAAGGCAGAGACCCACATTGGAAAGGTTTCGCTGCATGAACTAAAACAAAACGGAGACTGAACATCAATATAGAAACTAATCATTGTAGATTATCACTGAAACATTCATGAAGAAACGTGACACAGACAGTAACGTCCAGAAAACCCTGAATCACGTTTTAGAGGAAACTGCTGCTGGATAAGAAAAACTTCCATTTGTAGTTGTGTGTAACCAGACCATAAATCTGGATCATTTATTATCTATCAAATACCATGAAGTGTATTTACAGAGGTATGAGCATGCACCAGTCATTCACACTTTTTCAGGGATTGAGGAACTGAGCTTTATTAAATAATATTAAAAATACTATTTAATTCTCAGCACTGTTTGGACGGATGTAGAGTGGTTGCAGCTGTGGGCTTGACATTCGATCCCTGAAGCCCGCGTCTTTTCTGTGACGCCCCCTGGCGGCCAGTCCGGACAACAGCCGCTGATTGAAGAACAAAGCGAAACCAGTTGCTGCTACCCAACATGTGTCGCCACCTTGTGGCACAGCCGAGGCTCTGCACGCACCGAATAGACCAACACACGTCCATGTTAACCTTACAAAAATATAACTAAACATACGCGTCAACCTTTAAAAATCATAAAGCATAACTCTGACAACATTCAGTGCAATGGTTAAATTTTAAAACATATAAAGTTTAGGAAGTTTTATGGCGCACACTCTTCTCTGACGCTCCTCAGCATCCACGTCCCTGCCGTCCCAGGGAAAAACGGATCTCAGTCCTCAAACCTCGGGGACAGGCCTTGGTTCTCCTGATGCGTCTTGCGTGGGCCACATTCCTGTGGGTATGACTCACTGAACTGAAGTGACTCATATAAACTTTGCAGGCCGGAGCGCGCGCGGGGGGCAGGCTGCGTTGCGTGGATTTGCAGGGCAGTAGGTTGCGTGTGCGCGGCTGTTTGTGTTTATGCGTTTGTGTTGCCACGACACCGCCGCAACAGTGAGTTTGACAAACCAGACGCGAGCGCACGATAAACCAATAGAAAGAGAGAAGTAGAGGGAAACGACACACACTGCATCTAAACGAAACAGCCTGTTGTACAACAGACGTGCGTGTTGTTGGAGCAGGGTGTGTCCACGCGGTGCGTGTGCGCACAGGAAAAAGAGGAGGTCCCACGCAACTGAACGAGTTTCTCCACCCTTTCGCCCAGTGCTGCCAACTACCTCATGCCCGGACAGTTTTCTGCCCATCTACGTTTCACACCATCACCGGATTATAGTCGTATATTATACACACTAATAAGATTTATGAGGATTTTTCCAAGCTGGACTCCGGGAATCTGTTTGTGAACACACGGGACCGTCCGGCTGCAAGAAACCAGAAGTGCCGAACCTGAAGGAGGAGATTCGGGTTGTGTGTGTTTCCACTGCAGCGTATTCGCCCGTCTGATCCGTCTGAGTCTGATCCGTCTGAGTCTGATCCGTCTCGTTAACCATGTATCACGTCGTAAGGAAGCTGCTTTTCACGGACTGCCGATGCGCAGACGATGCGACGAAGACGTACGAGGAGCTGTTCGCCAAGCTGGACACCAACAGGGATGGGAGGGTGGATGTGTCCGAGCTGAAGGCGGGCCTGGAGGCCATGGGCTTCAAAACCAGCTCCGGATCTGCTCAGGTACAACCACCAGGGTAGACAGTACCAGTTGTAGTACCACATTCCAGTAAGAGCAGCCCTGCGACTCTGCGTTTATGTTGTTTGATGCAGTAGTTTCTGCAGAACTGACTCAACTCAGTACCTTCGTTTATTTCACTTCAGAGAGAGCACAGAACAACCGAGAAGCCAGTCTAAGCAGAATCACTTCCAGAGCTTTCAGTCATGTCACACCAGCAGCAGAAGGAGTTTGACTTGTCTAATCTTCATGTTTACATTCACTAACCAAGCTGTAAGTTTAGTTAAAAGCTGACATTAATACCTCAGTATTGATTCTGCAAACGTCAACAACAGTGCATCTGTCATCCACTGATCACCAATCATCAATCAATCAATCAATCAATGTTAGTGTGGCACCTTTCAGTCTATAAAGGTTCTGTACATATGACATATATATGACAGACAAACTGAAGGGTTGAAGGTTTTGTTTCATGCAGCTTAATTCTCAAATTCATGAAAGAATTTAAAAGTCTATCGTCTCATTTCCTTTTGCTGCTCTCCGTATTTTCAGTATACTCACTTATCATAATCAATACATCGAATGTCTTGGTATTTAGCGTTTTAACACTGGCTGGATAACAGCGTTATCTCTACTGTCAGCGTAGGTGAGCTGTTTATTGCGGGGCGTGACGGGAGGATGGTCGCTCCTTCTCTAATCAAATAAAGGTGCCATAACTAACTAGAGGAGGCGTCGGGTGATAAATCCTGGACAGTTTGCTGCTCTGCGTTGTTTCCATATCCACTGAATAACGTGATAATCAGCCATAAAGAGGTGTGTGCACCCTGGCTGCTTCTCCAACAGCCGTTGACTTCATGCATCACCTTTAGTTAGGTTTGATGTCTTCATGCTACTAAGTTTATTTTGTCTTTGCACATGTCTTGTCAGTGTTGCAAAATGTCACACTGAAAGAAGAAGTTGAGCTACAGCAGAGACACACAGGGTCAAGCTACGTGGAAGAAGTCGCTCAAAGTACTGATGGTCAAAAACCAACAGGAAGAAAATAATCAAATGGAAAACACAACTGTTGGCAGCAACCCCAACTGATAAAAGACTGACTGGAATGTCTGTGAAGTGTCCAACACAAATTTAACTGCTCCAATTATTAGCAGATACATATTGAAATATAATGAAACCAGCAGCTGATGTGTCGAGGAACTGATCTAAGAAATCACATTTCTGTGCAACAACAAAACTGAATGTACGTCTCTTCAGGTCTAAGATCGCCCCAATACAAACAATGACTTCTATGACTTTAGAGCCTGAAGACATGTGAACAGCAGAAAGGTTGTGAGGGAAAGATAAAGAGAACTTTAGGCTGTGAGACAGTAAACTGTGTTACTCTGTGTGTGATAAGGCAGCAGAAGCACAACCTCTCCCTTCACCCGCTGAGGAGGTCGGACACATCTAACGCTTTCTGGAAGCCTCCTGACAAACTGGATCTGACTAATAATCAGTATTCTCTGCAGGAAATAGTTTCCTCTGGAGACGAAGACAAAGACGACAGCCTCAACTTCACAGAGTTCTCCAACTACCTTAAGGAGCATGAGAAGAAATTAATGCTCACCTTCAAGAGTTTGGACAAAAATAATGATGGTATGCAGCAGGAGTCCAATAATCATTAGCCTCAGCCTGTGGAACCTCAGGATGACTGCGCTTTTGTCTTCAACAGGTCGAATAGACTTCACAGAGATACAGCAGTCACTTGCAGACCTGGGAATGGAAATCAGTAAGGAGGGTGCGGAAAAGATCCTGAAAAGGTAGATCTGCCTGCGTCGCCCCGTCTTTACTCTGCAGCTAAAGCCTGAGCGACGTGGTTTTACTACTGAAAAACATTCTGGTCACTGTAGCAAAAACCTCATTGAAACGGAAAAGTATGGCGTCTAGTGCGCGTGATGCTAAAGGCGGAGGGACCAGTGAGAGGGTCTGATAACCAGCTCCGCGCTCTGACGGCTGATGCTGCGTGATAAAGGGCAGCCGAGGTGCATCGTTGGTGGGTGGGAGTCAGAGTAACCAGGTAAAGTCTGTAAGTGACTGTTAGGCTTAGACCAGCGGCAAGTTGGCCCTTAGTTGCCTCCTAGCGAGGATGAGAAAGTTATTTAACCCTGTATGTAACTATATAAATGATGGCAGCTGCTTTCTGTATCCATACCAAGGCTGCCTCCATCATTATAACAGCACCTCAGTGTTGCAGTTGCACAATAACTGCAGTGTTTAGTGTCGTACAGCATCTTAAAGGTAGCGTTTGTAAGACTTAGCGCCATCTAGTGGTTAGGTTGTGTCACAGCGCAACACAAGGGGCCTGGCCAAGGCCTGATGATATGCTTTGACCTGTTCACAAATGTTCAAATGAGATTTCCACAAGACACATATGAATAACATGTTTAAATAATGTTGTCTTGTGTCTTGATGGGCAGATGTACAAAGAACGTACTTTGCATCAGTAAATAATTCTGTCACCCATTAGAATCAGAAGATACAAACGAGATTAATCGAATGACTGAGCGAAGACAAGAAGGGAAAATAGTTGCATGTTGTGGGCAGAGAACAAACGAGAAGCCAAAGTGCAACGACGATACGAAGTCCATGATCACCTTTTATTTGACCTTTTTAGTGAGTTACTTTCCAAACATGAACCTCTAACTAGATCAGGTTCCTCATTTCTGACTTGATTCTGAAATGGCTCTTACTGTTACAGCCTCCAGTCTTTATGACCTGTGACCTAATTCTTGCCTGCACTTTCCTCCATCACTATTAGCATTAGGCAAATCTCTCTCTCTCTCTCGCTCTCGCTCGCTTCCTCTTGCTGCTTCTAACTGAGCAAAGGTGAAGCTGTGAAGCTCTGGAAAAGAGCTGGATGTGAAATTAAAGTCAGGATTACCAGCTACTGGGTGGGAATCACAGGGTGATCTGCTGGCTGAACTGGTTCCATGTCACCACCGGTTTCCTCTTTGTTGATCATACACAGTGAAAATGAATTCTGCTGGTTTGGGGTTTTAAGGTTCTGATCTTCTCATTGCACGTTCCCCAGCGTCAGCCCACCTTAAAGCTGCCACTACTACACAAGTATTAGAAAGTGAAAATGGGAAGCAGTAAATAAACCTGTTGTTTTTGCCTGCGCTCATGCAGCATCGATGCAGACGGCACCATGACTGTGGACTGGAACGAATGGAGGGAGCATTTCCTGTTCAACCCAGCCACCGACCTGCAGGAGATTATCCGCTACTGGAAGCACAGCACGGTAAGGAAGGCCACAGTTATGGATTTAACTGAACCACTGAGATCAGAACCAACGGCTGAGGATAAGTTGGTTTCATACTGAGTGAGCAGCTCAGTGACGATCTCACTTAGGAAAATCAAAAGTTCTAAGTGCTACATTAACTTAAGTGAAAAGACACTGAGGTTACGTCACATTTAAAGGAGAGCATTTAGACGAGGACCTGGCAACGCTTCAGCAGATCAGACCCGTTCATTTCTAGAGAAGAGGAGAGAAGGAGCAAGGAGACAGAAAAGTAGCTGCAAATGCTGGAAAAGACACCTGGTTCCACTTTTAATCAAAACCTTTCACTTCTAGAAAAATCACAGCATGATAAAGCAAATGATCACCTAATGGTTAATGAACACTGATGTGAATGCTGCAGTGTTAGGATAGTATGTAGTTCATTCTGTGACGTGGACGCTGGTTGCATGCTACAAATGCAGTGAGTGTCTAATCTGTGACGTTTCCACTCTCCCTTTACTGCCACAGCTCCAGACGTTAAATCAACCTTTGGTTGCTAAGATTAGAAGAGATAATCTAATTTAAATCTGACCTGCAGAGGGATTAGTTTGTCACTGGCATGACAGTGTAAGGTGGAAGGAAGTGAGTCCAAAACAGGACAGAGTCAAGAGGCATAGTTCAGATTGAAGCAGTGCTTGTACATCTATGCGGCGTCACCTCCCGCGTTCGTACCGATGGTTTCTGGATTGAATCTGCAGAGTCGTTGACGTATGTCTGAGTGGATCAGTCTGTGAACTTGCATTTAGTGAGCCCGGCGTTGAACTGGACCAGAGGGTGCATCGCAGGCTTGACATGGCCATGGCTCTGCTGCAGCCTCAGCAGCAGCCTCAGCAGCAGACTAACTGGTTTTTCCTCGACCTTGAAGATGATGGGGGCTTTTATGAGGTGGAGGTGGACATGGTAGGTGATTGGACTAGAGCCACGTAAAAAAATAGTTGAGGAAGCTTCTCTTCATATCCACACTGTGACCTCAGTAATAAATAGAACATAAAAACAGAGACTTGTAACCATATAAAAGTATAATTAATGGCAGAGTCGGACTGAATGAAACTGTACATGTGTATGTTATGAACTGACCAGAAAGTGTAGTCGAGTGAGTCCCACTGAAAGCGGTGGGAGAAAACTGACGCAGAGCATCAATATGAAGGCACGTTTTACTCCATTTCTAATCTCAGGTCACACTCATGGGTCCTGTATCCACATACAGTACAACATACAAACCTTTGTATCACAAAGATTTGGCCATAATTTATTTATTTGGTTGAGTTGTATGCGCATTCAGACTTGGAGGGAGAACTAAATGAAAACCTTTGTGATTTGATGTTTGTGCAGCCTGTGATCGTTGGCGTGTGGTGATGTAACTCATCACAGCATGGGGCTTGTAGTTGTGCAAGATTTTGGACAAGGACGTGACGCGTGTCCGGTCCTGCCAAGTGTTAGGATGACGGTGAAGCTGTGACTCACATGGGGTTGACGCTTCACATCTTTACATTTGAAATGCTGCAATTCTCTAGATGCCTTTGAGATAAAAGTGGATGTATATGACTTCCATGATTTCAAGAGACCGCGGGGAACTCAGGTTATGCTTCGGTCTGAGATTGTTGAATGTGTCATGTTGCGTTTAGGTTCTGGACATTGGTGACAGTCTCGCCATCCCAGATGAGTTCACAGAGGAGGAGAAGACCACCGGGTTGTGGTGGAAGCAGCTGTCAGCGGGTGGCATGGCTGGAGCCGTGTCCCGCACAGGCACCGCGCCGCTGGACCGTATGAAGGTCTTTATGCAGGTGAGTCTGCACTTTAAGCAGGTCAACACACGGGCCCTTCTGTGTTTAGATGACGTGTGATATTGAGTCAAAGGTGTTTCTAAAGCTTTTGGCTTTTTGTTTATAGGTGCACGCTTCCAAGAGCAACCAAATCAGCCTGGTTAGTGGCTTTAAGCAAATGTTAAAGGAAGGAGGTGTGACGTCGCTGTGGAGAGGAAATGGTATCAACGTCCTAAAGATCGCCCCAGAGACGGCCATTAAGTTCATGGCCTATGAGCAGGTAAAGACATTTCGCACCACTAACACTGGTCCTACTGTCACTGCCAGTTTTTATTCTGAGCGTCTTCGCCACTTTCTCTCATCAGTATAAGAAGCTGCTGTCTAGTGAGCCAGGGAAAGTCCAGACCCACGAGAGGTTCATGGCTGGATCACTGGCCGGAGCCACAGCACAAACTGCCATCTACCCCATGGAGGTGAGCAGACATGGAGCCTGTACAGGTTCATCTCTTTACGCTTCGTGTGATTTATTTATTACTCACCATTTGAGTCTAACTTGAAAATGAGTAGCATTATAACAAAGCGGATGTGAGAACAAGCGATTCAGGATAACAGGTCGATGGATGTGTGAACCACAGGGGTGTCTATTAAGGATTAGCTTCCAGGCTACGTGTCACTGATGATCTCTCTTCACCCAGGTGATGAAAACACGTCTGACCCTGAGGAAGACCGGTCAGTACTCAGGAATGTTTGACTGTGCCAAGAAAATCCTGAAGAAGGAGGGAGTGAAGGCCTTTTATAAGGGCTACATTCCCAATATTCTGGGCATCATTCCCTACGCTGGCATAGATCTGGCAGTTTATGAGGTATAATCACAGATACGAAGCTTAATGTCCATACACAGCAGCTTGTTACTGAAATCAGCAAACATGACAAAGCTCCTTTTCTTCTAAACCAGAGCTTGAAGAATGTCTGGTTGTCCCGCTACGCTAAAGACTCAGCCAACCCCGGTATTCTGGTGCTTCTGGGCTGTGGTACCATATCCAGCACATGTGGCCAACTTGCCAGCTACCCTCTGGCTCTGATCCGCACCAGGATGCAGGCCCAAGGTAAACCTGATCAAAGATTTGGTTGTGATTGTGAGCTCAGCTGTCAATTTAATCCGATCACACCCTCATAGTTCTAATGAAAATCTAAACAGGCATCAGTGAAACGCATCAGTTATCAGTTAAAAAAGAAGAGTTCAAATGTTTGGTTTTCCGTTTCTCTCTTCTCCCAGCTTCTGTCGAGGGCTCAGAGCAGCTGCCCATGAGCAAGATGGTGAAGAAGATTCTGGTAAAAGAAGGCTTCTTTGGACTTTACCGCGGCATCTTGCCCAATTTTATGAAGGTCATACCGGCTGTCAGCATCAGCTACGTGGTGTATGAGTACATGCGGTCGGGCCTGGGGATTCAGAAGTAGGCAGCAGAGCAGGGGCGTGTGTGTCTGTGAGAGTGTAGGATGATGCGCAGAAATCTTTGTTTCTAAACGTTCCCTACAGCAGGAAACTCTCATGTTAGAGTTTTGTTTACCCATAGTCACCAGAATCCACTGCTGGAGGCCACTGTGGGGGTTTGGGGCAAAACTTTGGAGCCATTTTTAAAAAAGCGTTTACGATGCACCCAACTGACTTTGTTAAATCAACCAAAGACATGGATATTAATTTTGTTACCAAGCATTTGAAGAAGACATTTAATTACTGGTTTGAGTAGAAATGTAAATGTTGTGTCCAGTTATGTGTCACACGTTCCTCTAAAGTTGACCACAAAGCACCTTAACATATGGTTATTTGTACACATTTTTTCCTCATACATGAAACAAAATTCATTTATACCCAGGCTCCATCAAACTTCATACACTTGTCAAGGTTATCGCGTGATTCGCGTGAGTGGGAAGTGGTTTCAGGGTGCAGTACTGGGCGACGAGCACAGTTCATCTCTTGATCTGCTGGTTTCAGCCAATGCTGTGGGTTCCACCGAGGCTTCGTTTAAATTTGACATTGGTAATGGAACCTTTGAATGAAGTTCGTGACCAGGGTAAAGACGTGCCTTCATGTTAGGGTTCCTCTGATATCTGTATTTGACCTTCCCCTCTTTCTTGCCTTTTTTCCAATGTTTGGTTAATAGATGCTGGTGTTTACATTAATAAACTCTTTGAATACAAACATGGAAAAAGTGTGAATGCATGTAATGTTATCTGTTATGACTGAATCACAGAAGAATAGGTATATGTGGAATTAAATCTTCTGGCTATGAATTGTTCTGTCAAACCCTGTTCATTCTAAACTGAGCACCATCCTGTGTTGTGTCATCTGATGACGTGGTTTAACCCGTGAGGCTTTAAGTGCAGATTAGGCCAGTTTACATCTTATGTAACACTTTCTCAGTCAGTCAGTCAGTCAGTCTGCCCCCAGGCAAAAGGACCTCGAAACAGTTGGTACGCAAGGGAAAATAACACAACATGTTAATCTGGTTATAATCGTGTTATTATAATCTGTTTTATATATATGATTAAAGCATATTCAAATTACAAACTCATATATTAAGCTTTAGTTGCAGATCCAGCTGTAATAACTTAAAGTAACTGTTTCCTGCATGACTTTATCAATCCATCACATCGCTGTGGGTGAATTTGAGCCATTCTCCTTTACGACATTGCTTCAGTTAATTGCTTATGCACAGCTTTGTTAAGGTCCCACCTCAGCATTTCAGTTGGGTTGAGTTTTGGGCATTACACAGTGAATGCAAGAGGAATGTTGTTGCAGCTCAATTCACCATCCAGTTATCAAATATTTATTTTATAATTAGGGTAAAATGTGATACATCCCCCATTTTCTACACAGAAATGTGACACAAATTTATGTCCATCTTCACATTGGTGACGTTTCTATAACTCATTCAGAAAACAACTGCTTTGTTGGGTACATGCCATTCATTATGAGGGTACCAACTAATGAAAAGAATGCAACTGCGGTCAGGACTGAGCGAAGGGCTTTGAACCAGCTGGGGTAAGTAGGCAGGAGGGAGAGATCATAATGCAGAGAGATTCCAAGTCCCATGATAACCATGGTGGTGGCAGAAACCATGGTGTCACTCATGAGCATGGCCAGCCAGGCTAACAGGCAGGGAACCACACTGTTGGCCAGGTTTATCCAGTCAGGCTTGGCTGGGCTACTGTCAGGAAGAGCAAATCCCCACCGAACCCCACCCAAGAAGGACACGATGGACGCACCGTAGGCCAACTGTGCAAAAGCCAGCTCAGGGAAGTAGGTTTCAGTCACAGCCATGATCAGAGTAGGAGACACGAAAGGGATTAGCCCTGCAAACCCGAGGTACAAGGCTGGTTTGGGACTCTTCCCCAGGTCCTTTATGTCATAGCGCAACAGATCCAGCTCTCTGGGAGGAGGCTCAGGCTTTTCTCGCTTCTTCCGCCACACACCAGAAGAGTGGAAATGTTGGTTTCTCATTAGAAATTGGGAAACACAGACTTGATTACCCAGGAAAGGTTCAGTTCTCATCAAACTAATGGCAGGAGGTTTAAAACGTCCAGTGACCCTGGACCCAGCAACCTTTTCTGTAGATGCAGACCAGGAATTCTGGAGGGAGCCAGCTCTGACATAAGAAGCTCCAACCAAGGCTGATGTCCAGCATCGTTGTGGAGGAACCGCCCAGTGCAATATCTGGAGAAAAACGTGAATATTAAAATACTACTAAAACCTATGGCTTTGGAAGTTAGGATATTACTAAACATTACCCTGTGAGATGCAAACGTGGTTCTTCTAAATACAGCTGAGAGCATCTGCAAAACGAAATAGACAAACCCATCAAAAACAACAAGGGTGAAAAAATAAAAGTGAACAGGAAATAATGATAACTGTAATTATGATAATTCTTTAAAGCCTATTTATCATTTATTTTCTGGGCAAAATTCTATTCATAAACATGAAAACGCTACAGCAATAACCCGCAGCTCAGGAAGGTTTTCAGTGCGACACATCTACCGGTCAAACCAGAGTTTACGGCTAGTATGTATGTAAGTATGTCTCGGAACAAACGGCATAAACCACAAAATGCTAAATAATGACGAATTACCTTCATTTCAAGTTGAAATCATCCCTCGGTCTTATTTACACCTGAGGTCAGCAGTAGCTGAGTTCTCCTAACACGTTGGTGTGCGGTCTTTTTCTTCCGTGTGCTGTTTCCGTTCTCCACAACTTCAGTTCCTCCATAAACGCGTATAAACACAACGAGTCCGCCTACAAAGAGAACTGTAATTTACGCAACACAGAAACAGTTACTCTACTAATGTAACGTATTAGTACATTCGAGGACGCTCCGTAATCGATTGGATGATCGAACACATCTATCAAACATTTTTTTTAATTTTGCGGAACATTAGAGTATTGTTACATTACATCAAAACTTAAAATGATTGTTTTGTTACCGCTGGAGTGATACTGGCTGAAATGTATATAGATGAGTTTTCAGGATCAAAGTGGTACATTAATTCTATTCTACTGTGAATTAAAACCCTAATCGTTTTTGACAGTTGTGCTTATTGTATTGCGACACCTTTCAGTTCTCAGCCAACATGTAAAAAAACATACACAGCATATTTTTTCTACCTTAAATTTAGGGATTTTATTAGCATTCACAATGAAGTGATAGTTCTTTAAATTCATTCATTTTCATTAAAAATGAACATTTTTAGCATAGAGCATAAAATGAATGGACGTTCAGTGATCAGGAGCAGAAAGTTGCTAATCAAATGCACTGTTGCCAATCTTCTCCTCTTGGGGGCCTCTTGGTCCATATTACTGAAAACTGGTCTGCATAGAGCAGAATTAAATGTACAGAACCACCTAGTGAATGAATGAGAATGAGATTTTCTGCCTTTTTAGTAGTTCTAAATCAGACGAGTCACAGACTTACAGAAATATTTCCTTTATTGATATATCAGTAATAATAATAACATTGGTATAGAATCATTGACTCATGACAGTCTACATCTATAAGAGTGTAAAACACGGTGATAACCATTTCAATGTCCACAACATGTAATCTGTCAAATAACATAAATACAAAACTTTTTTCAGTAACTGAGCTTGACACAAAGGGTCTGACATTCTTCTATGCAATAACATGTGCCATGTTTATAGTGGTTGATGACAATAACAACTGTGTTAAAGTTAGTTGTGCCAGTGTGTTTTGCATCTGTTTTTCATCTATATATCAGGAATCAAATGTCTACTAATTTAATGCAAGACAGTATACACTAAACCCTTAAACTTAGAGCCCTGTCATTTCTCTGGTAGTATTAGATAATTTACAGAGTAATCAATGAGCTCAAAAAGAACATAAAACAAGAAGCTGCTGCCATCGTCCAAAACCAGAATAAATACCGCAATAACCAGGGTCTTCCCACTTACAGCTGCAGCACAGGCTTAGACGGATCCATCGTTCTGAAAAACATAACGTATTACAATCAGTTTTCTAAAATGTTTCACGGTTCCCAGTTTTTACATGTTTTTACATCTATACTGCTAAAATTAAGTAATATCGCCGTCAATACTGACCCCTCCACAGCAGCCACAGCAGTCCCCACACAGAGCTCCCAGCAGGCCGTTGATCACCTGCACAGCACACAGCGCTACCTGGATTAGACCCATGACCAGCAGCACTGAGAACAGGGACAAATGCCAGGACACCACATTGCCTGGCTCCAAGCACTCTGACCACATCGTATGGTTGGACAAATAATCTCTGTAGGTGGAGAAGGACAAAGAGAAAGAATGTTTTGATCTGCAGTCACTTCAATGTACAAACAGTTATGGTTCCCAGTTTAACAATTTTTATGACAGTTTCAGTTTTGAGTTGAGTATGAATAACAAATTTTGTTTTATTTAGTTTTATCTAACCAGGTAGGTTAATGAAAATACTCATTCACAATAATAACATGGCCAAGAGGCAGCATAATGTGCAAAATGTATTAATGAACATATAAATACAACAATATAAGCCTCTTAAATCTTCTCTTTATATTCTATGTTCATGTTGAATATATTGCTACCAAACCACATACTGAATCTACCACAAACAAACTGCCACATGGTACCTTTTTACACCTTTTTTAGCTGGTGTTCACAAACATATTATAGAGCAATTCACAGTGAAGTGTTTGAATGTCTTACCCTTTGGAGAAGGGAGTGCTCCACAGCTCATACGTGCTGTTCTTAAACACCAAACACTGAGGTCCATGATTAATGGCCACAGCAGAAACGATAACCGAATAACCAGCTCCTACAACTCCCACAGCTGCAAACAGCATGGAGCTCAGCATCTGCAGACAGAGCAGAACAGTCGCTCATATTGGGAATCAATGCATTTACTGATCTTACTTTTATCTCCTTAAACAATGACAGCATTGAAATTATTCTTTCTGTGTACGGAGTCCAGGCAGGAGGTCAACCTGGGCTGATTCTTTCCACCTAAACATTCCAGAATTATCGATCGCAGTGTGTCTACAGTAGCACAATACTCGCTCTGTGTGAGAAAGTCATGTAAAAGTCAAAGAAACTTCAGCTATAGTAATCCAGATCTCATCCCTGCGTGGTTGTGCTGATGTATTCCTTTTCATTTAATGTTAACTTTTCTAGTCAACGGGTGACAGAGAATGATCCCTTTACCATTTTATTAGGAGTTAATTTAAAAGTTTAAATATTCTTTTCTTTAAATGTATTAAATAAATATGTAGGTTTGACCGGGTCATCGTCAAACCTGCAGTTTTAACTACCGAAATACCAAAAAAATCAGTTAAGCTGGAGGGAAAACATCCGCCTCACTTTGTTCTGAATAGTTTTATACGTTTAAATATTCATGTCTCATTAGCTTAACCTAGATCCTTCCAAATGTTTTTACTAAGCTGGAGCTGTACATAATGTTTTTATTAAGGTGAGAAGTGTGAAACATCTTCCTACCGCAAACCTCCGCCCACAGCTTTCGTTGCCACAGCAGCCGCAGCAGTCGTTGTTCTTCAGACCCAGGAAGACCAGAGCTGGGAAGATCATCTGTTCCCAAAAGAAGACACATATTTACACGCCCGTCATCTCAATGACTCCATAGATGATAAATCACTAGTTACCTAATGTCCCTTTAAAATGACTGTATAAGAAAATACACTTTTTGCTCTTAACTTTTTTTATACTGATTAATTGTTCAAAGCAAAAGAGCAATTATTCAACATGACGACCAAATGCTCTACACACGATGCTATGGGTCCTATTTTAAAATAGAAATAAAACAGTGATAAATTTAATTCACCTGTGCATTTCAGTTTCTGTCAGTAATGTAATTTTTACTCACCAACACTCCAGAGCCCAGAATGCCTCCAAAGTACCACACCTGCTCTGTGATGTGTTCACTCGCCACAGACTTTCCACCGGGGAAGAAGAGCAAGATGTTGCACAGAACACACACGATCGACAGAGGAATCAGAGTGATCCCAAGACACTTGGCAAAACTGCCTGAACACATTGTGACACTGATGATTCAACCTCCTCTTTAGTAAAAAACTACAGCGGTTTTAGAAGTGTGTTGCTTCCACACAACAAAGCTGATCTTTGGTTTGAATGATCTAAATCTCACAAAACAAAAAGGTTTGGGATCTAAAACTAAAGTTTGGACTTGGACCTGGCCAGTCTCTGTAGACGCCAAGTTGGTCTGGTGTTAAAATCCGAGATGCAGCAAAACAACGACCTTCAGGTCCTGCTTCACATGTCCTGCTTCTGAGGGTAAGGTTGGCGTTACAGGGGCTTTATAGTCCAGGTCTGCCTCCCTGTGCACTCTCACTGACTCACTTTTACAGCAGGCAATTCTAATATTAGACACACACACAAATGCACACTCTCATGGCTGCATACACACATACAGGGCCATTAACATGGGGCTGTGCACACAGTCACACCAGTGAAGACATGGCAGTTAATGTTCTACCAAGTGTTTGGCATACATGGAGAATAAAGAGGAACTGAGAGACAGTTGGTCGATACAGCTGGGCCCTCAGTGATCCATTCCTACTGTATCACGAGTTTAGTGAGCAACGGCAAAGTCTTCTTCATTAGGTCTATTTAATCTGTCATTGCCCTTTGGGGTATCTCTAATTCCTCTTAATATTTAATGGTTTGCCATAAACTGACAAATGTGAGGAACCTTTATACCGTCAAAAACACCAAGTAGAGGGACACATTGAAGGCAACCTGGCAACATCTCTGACTAGTAATCAGAATCAGAATTAGAAAGAGCTTTATTGGCAAGTATGTTTTTGCATACAAGGAATTTGTTTTGGTGTCATAGCTTCTAGTATACAAGACAGCAACGACAACGAACAATAAGAAAGAAAAAAAAACAGAGAACAATGAACGTCTGAATAAGCAAAATCCGGTAAAAGCCTATGTGGTGTGTTCTGCCGAATGTTCAGCAGTTCATCCCTGGTAAAAGTGATTGTGTTTCACAAACAAAACACAGAAAAAACTAACAAAAACAATACAAAAACTGGAGAGAAAAACACAGAGGCCATCTTGTCACACAGTTATCTAGTATTCAGTTAACTGGACTAATGACGTGGTTATAATGACACATACTTTGTGTGATTTTGGGTTATTATTAAGCAGCAGTAGTAGTGACAGTAGTAAGTAGTAAGACACTATCATTGATTGTGGAAGGTCTTCATATGTTTAAAATTAAAATCTAGTAAAGTCATATAGAGTTTGAAACTCTACCTGACGGAAAATAGAATTAGATCCAGAATTGTTTAGTGGATAATCTTTTTATTGAAAAGATTGTAGCCAGGTGCTATTATCATAGTTACTGTGCGATGTTGATGCTGTATTATCATGTCTTTGTGTTATCCCCA
This sequence comes from Macropodus opercularis, assembly GCA_030770545.1. Lineage (NCBI taxonomy): Eukaryota > Metazoa > Chordata > Actinopteri > Anabantiformes > Osphronemidae > Macropodus > Macropodus opercularis. The sequence goes on from CM061092.1 coordinate 10,459,994, forward strand.
GATTCACATAGTCAGTGTTATTGATGAGAGGTTAAAAAGAAAATTTAAATAAAGCTGTGCTGATGAAAACCATGAAAAATGACCAAAAAACCTGTGACCCAATCATCCATATATTTTTTTATTTCAGTAAAACGATGTGTTTGATTACTACTTTTGCTTCTACAAGAGGATCATTCATTTTAACGTTTCCTTAGCTCTAGTTCAATTCTGAGCGTCTTTTTCATCGACATACTCTGGAATCAGCTTCTCTGCCCTGGCTGAGCCAAACTCAATCGATACACCAGTAACCGATCGAAAGTTGAAAGTTCAAAAAAGTTAAATATTAGAGTGACTGGCTAACTGACTGTCACTGCCGCCACTGAATGTCAAACAAGGATGGACGCCGACCTGACTTTCTCCTCTCGTCGGTCTCCCGTGGTGTGTTTACACGGCTGTGTGGCGTCCAGTCAGTCGCTAGCTTCGACTGTAGGACTGGGTGAGTGCAAACCGTTGCCATGGAGACCCTCAACTTTTGGCAGCAAATTGTTCGGAAATATCTTTACAAATCTTCACACGTAAGATTGTTATTATCATATCTTATCACGTCCTTTTATGTTTTATGCTTTAGTAATAAAATACAGAGATGACGATAGCATAATAAAGATAACATTTTGCAAAAGGAAAGACAAGGGTGGAAGCGGCAGGCAACGGTCAGTTAACTAGTTGGAAGAGAGCTAACTATTAGCCGCTAACTGCAAAATAGACAGATTATCGCAACACGGAGGAAAGGTTTAATGCTTCAATTAAACAAATGACTAATAGTTCAAAACATCGCCGTGTTCATTTTCATGTCGCATAATAGGAAGCGGGCTTTGGGTCTTGATTATTATGAATAACATTTTCTTTTTAACTTAGCTCTGGTGAGGCCATGAAACCCTCTGCTAGCTTGCTGTGGCTATGTGTTTGTGTCCAGATGTGCTGAAGCAGGGCGGTAATGCTGCAGATGCTGCGGTTGCCGTAGTAGCAGCACTGGCAGTGACAGAACCATTCAGCACTGGCCCTGGTGGAGATGCCTTCTGCTTGTTCTACAATGGAAAGACGGGAGAGATCAGAGCAATTAACGGCAGGTGGAGACTCTTTTCCTTTTGCTGTTGTTCTGTGACTGGTACAGAATAATTGTTTGAGCCTCTTTCTTTGTCCTTAGTGGGCGTTCGCCCAAAGCGCAGAGCCTTGACTTCATGGAAGAACATGGTTACACCGCTGACAACCCTCCTTTACCCTTTGATGCCTTGAATGTCACAGTACCAGGAGCTCCTGCGTGCTGGTGTGATACTGTGCAACTATTTGGTAGTGGCAAGGTCTGACCTTTGTGTTTTTATCAGTCTGTGGACAACGTGTTAGAATTTTAGGCAACACTCATGTAGTCAGTATTCCATCCAGCATAGTCCAGCAAAGATTTAAACACAGCAAGAGGAATCGTATTAAGACACACCACAGGTATGCTGTGACTCTTGTGTGTCTTCTAAACAGTTTGGTTGAATGTAAATCAGTATCAACATTCAGGTAGTTAATAATCAGTTTGTTCAGTATTAACATTAATAATACCAATTGCAACATTTCTAAAGGTTCTTAAAAATATTTTGTCAGATTTACTGGATCTGACTTCTGCGGATATGTACAGTCACAAATGTACTGCCTTTGGTACTGCCATTTATGCATTATACATTATTATCCATATGTACTTTAAATTAATGACCTAGAAAGTACAAAAAATTAAACCTTTAAAAATGATTTGAAATGTAAACGAAAAAGATTTTCATATCAAGAATAAACTTTCATAATCTATTTCTCTTTTAAAGTAATAAGGTTGTCAGTCTGTGACAAACCAAATTCATCCACTGGTGAGGTTCAATTTGAACATACTGTTGTTCGATGTTTCTTCCCAGACCTTTGGATGCACTTCCAGGCTCTGTCATGTTGGTTAGACAGTGTTCCCTAAGTCTTTGGTTCAGTGTTTCCCACATCAGCTTTGATGGGTTTTAGGGCTGTTAAGAGTGTTAATGACTCAACGAAGTACAAATATTCTACAACTATAGTGAATATTTAGTGAATCACTTTCCCAGAATATTTCCTGAAATATCCTTGAAGTGTTTTGATTCCTTTCTGGATAACCCACAAGGACATTACAGTCCGGTCTTACTATTTGAATGTTTCTACTTACAACAATGAGTCACAACTGCGACTCAGGGAGGTTTCCCGTGAGGTAACAAGCTCATTTCCTCTGCATTTTTTCCCCAGCTGTCCTTGCAGGGGGTGCTGGAAGGTGCGGTGGAGCTTGCAGAGGTGGGGTTTCCTGTTGCTGAGGTAACAGCCCACCATTGGGCGATGGGGGTGGCTGCTCTGAGAGATGCTGGGAAGGAACTAGGTGGAGACCTGCTGCTGGACAATAATGCACCCAAATGTGGACAAGTATTCAGAAACCCTGCTCTGGCCCGAACCCTGAGGGTAAATCAATTAAACTATAAGACATATGTTGATGGGTCATGTGAGGGTGAAGGGCTGTTTTGTCTTGTCTTATTTGGTCATGAACAAAACAACAATTAAATCACTGTGTTCATTCAACATCCTCCGTACTGTCAACACATACTGCCTGATGGGATAATTTTTTGCTGTTGTTTTTGTTGTCTGATAATTTTGCATCAAATCAGACTGTGCACAGTCAGTCTAACACAGCCTTCTTGTGGTGAGTATTACTCAAAATCTACATCGTGAAGCTGGAATATACCAGTTTTAAATACAAGAGGTCACAACAGAATTACCAGTTACAGTTACCACGTCTTTCATTCATCAACCAAACAATAAAGGTGGACTTTAAAGTGTATTACTGTACTGTATCAGATATTTTTAGTAGAAACAATGGCCTTGACCTCAGCTTCATTGATTCTATGACATAATGGTCATTCCTTTGAAATGACTGTGTGTTACGCTACTTCCTTGGGCAAAATCACACATCCTCACATACCATTCTACAGAGAGCATTTATTGGACCTACTTTCTTAAAAGTATTATTAAATTATTTAATTTCTGGAAAATATTACAAATCAGATCTCTTGAAAACTCTGGACTTGTGGCATTACATCATCATTACAATCATCTTTTTAGACTAAACAATACATTTTGCCCAACACTTTACTGACTAATGGATTGATGTATCACTAGGAGCTGGGTGAGCATGGCAAACCAGGTTTCTACCAGGGTAGAGTGGCCCAAGCCATTGTCGATGTCATCAGCCGACACAGTGGAGTCATGACCCTGGATGATCTCAGCAGCCATGACAGTGAGGTCATCACACCCATAAGTACAGAATACAAGGTGAGGTCAGCAATGCAATTATTTTATCTGTATTTTAATAATTTACTCGGCAGCCTGAATGATTCAGATGTGTGTTTAGGGTGTGCGTCTGTGGGAGCCTCCCCCTAACAGCCAGGGACTGGCTGCTCTGCTGCTGCTCAACATCTTGGAGAGCTTTTCTCTCAAAGGTATCAACTGGCACCAGGTTGTAATAAAATGTTAATACACTAAATGCGTGAGCTATTATGTATTGATTCTCAGAAACATAGATAATTTTCATGCAAAGACATAGCAGTGGGTCAGTTTGTTTTGTGCTTAAACCGACATGTTTTGGTTTTTAGATGTTTAAAAAACGTTAATGTATGCAAGGTGCAGTGCCAGTGCAGTCCATGTTTTCCTAAGGTGTAGTGTGTATGTGCAGTAAAATCCAGTTTCTTGTGTGGGTGTAATTGGCCATTATTGTCGGGACAGTCCTGGAATTTAGTCAGTGGCTACAATGTAGTGAGTCAGATGTTAGTCATGTAGTGACTACATGAATCAGACCACTGATTTATGTTATTTATGACAGTTGGATCAGATCTGTTATTGACTGGATCCCCATGTCTGATTAACTGATTAAGACAAGCACCATTAAAAAAAAAGCGATGGAGCTGTGCTGAACATTTGAAGCCTATCTCAGCATATTGCATGACTGCTGATGGGCTGATTGGTCCACAAGCTTTGACCAAGACACTAAGAAAAAACTTTCAAGGCGGTGAGCTTAGGATCAGTGTTCTGTTCTGTAAGGGCACGAGGTCATCAAATGTTTATGTGTCTCTATATATACACTGTAAGTGAACAGATTCAGAATTTCAACGGATGTCAGAACATATAAACTTCTTGCTGTTGCCATAATGTATTTTCATACTGTTTTATACATAAAATTGTTTTTATATAGGTTTAGGTCACAACAGCTCTGACTACATCCATGTTTTGGTGGAAGCGGTGCGTTTGGCACTAACAGACGCTTTGTGTTACCTTGGCGACCCGAACCACATGACCATCCCTATGGAAACCTTACTACACAAGACGTACAGCCAGCAGCGAGCGCAACACATTAGCATGAGCAGGTTTGTATCTCTGTGTGTGGCTCTTTTGGTGCCAGTGTGTACCAGTCATGCTCTGTTGACTTTAGATAGCAGTGTAGACTTTCATCCCAACACCACCACCATGTCATCCATGTGCAGTTAATGGTCAGTGCTGTAGACTGAACGTTAGGACATTATCAGTTGTAAGACAAATAGACAAACAGATGATAAAACTATAAAATAACAATATGATGTCTTCATATGCACAGAACCACACTATGAGTTCTAGGAGTGTGATTTTAATAATCTTAAACTACTCAGGGACAATTACTGCTTTAGGCAGCACATAGGAATACATTCAGTGATGAAACACCATCTGTGTTCATAACTCGAACTAAATTAACTAAATTAATTATAAAGTCTGACCTAATGTCCCTCAGTACCACAAACTGTAGTTGTCTTGTTCGATTAACTCCACAGTTGTCACATAATAAACCTGATGGAAAAATCAGATGAGGGTAGAACATTACAGATCACATTTAAACTTCAATAACTTGATTAATGTAATACTTGTGTTTACATGCAGCTGGACGCTAATCACATTTTCCATCTCATGTTGTATCATATTCTTCAATCAGCGGTGGGATCTGACTAATTAGTGATATTTGATGCTGCAAACGGAAGGACAGCGCTGTGAGTGGATAGGCTCAGGAGGGACCACAATCTATGCCGTTAAGACACTTTATGCTACAGCAAGCGTGAAATATTAAAACAACTTGACCCATAACCTCTGGATTATGTTAACCAATAATTATTTTTGTCTAAAATTAGCGTTGTGTGTTTATTTGCAGGGCTATGGAGGGAGTGAAGCCTGGCCAGATGACAGGAAGTGACACGGTCTATTTGTGTGTGATTGACAGCCAGGGTAACGCCTGTTCATTCGTTAACAGCACTTATATGGCCTTTGGGACTGGTCTGGTTCCCAATGACTGTGGATTCTCACTACAGGTGTGTAAAGAGTGTGCGTTTGTCTACATGTGAACCACTGCAGCACCTAGTTATATAAAACTAAGCACCGCCCAAACTATTTTGTCAGATGTCTGACACCACTGTACAAGTTGCACAATTTAACATTTTATGAGTTATATTTTGCATATTATTGTTTCCTTACGCAAACTGGAATGAATAAGTGTTGTTTGTGCTTATGTATGTACAATATTCGTGTGATGCACCTTTTTGTGATAATCTTAAAATTGACTTATGACTACATGTAACAAACTGTACAGTAATGAACTATATTTTCAAAGAATCAGACCAAAGGACTCATTACTATATGTCATTAATAAAAGCACCTTCTTACAGAATCGCGGTGCCAACTTTTCTCTGCATCGTAATCATATTAACTGTGTTGCTGGGGGGAAACGACCATATCACACCATAATACCTGCACTCCTTACTGACTCTGCGCCAAAACCCCAACTCCTTGCTGCGCTCGGGGTGATGGGGGCCTTTATGCAACCGCAAGGACATATCCAGGTACCAAGCAATTGAAATTACTTGTAATATTACAAAATTAAATGTCGGGTAAAGCACAAATAAGTCAAATTTATTTTTTATTATATATTTATTAAAAAACTTATCGTAACCCTCATTTCCTGCGAAAAGTTTATCAGTTTTCCAAATATGTTTTGTTGTATGACAAGATCAGCTGTAGGAGAAACCGTGGGATTTAAACTTCTGTTTGTACAAGTAGGAGTTTATTTTTCTCATTGTCTTAAACTTGTGTTGTTCTTATGTTTAGGTATTGTTGAACATGTTGGAGTTTGGCATGAACCCTCAACAAGCTCTGGATGCACCAAGAGTTTATGTACAGTATGACCAAAAAAGTATGCCCCCCCCCCACACACACACACACAGCAGCCAACAGTTCAGCATCGCGGCCATGTGTGATTAGTCAAAGTGGTCTGTGGTGGTGTGCTTCCTCTTGTAGAGCACCACTTTTACATAAGATATTCCTTAGTTTATTTGTGTATGTGATGTAAAATACATTATTCTTATTTCTTTGCATCACTTCTACAGTAGCTTAAAAACGTAGGTACAGCAATGAAATCATCAATTAAAGAAAATGATTCCTACAGTTGTTGTAGTAGTGTCATTCCAACCCAACAAAGAATCTCTCATACACAAGTCACGCCAAAGCTCATGGTTTATGGGCAACAGGAGACCTGACTATGTACGTCACAGTAAGGTGGGGTGGTGGTCAGATTAATTTAGTTCTTTGCTCTGCTGTCAGATAATATCATTTTATAACTACTGTATTATGTAAGCGCTTTTTAATCAAGATCATATTCTGATGTGTCTGTCCAGCTGATGAGTGGCTGGTAAATCTGGAGGAGGGGATTGACCAGAAGGTGGCTGAGGAGCTGAGAAGACGGGGACACAGAGTCAACTGGCCAGTCACAGGTACATAATTCACAAAGCTACTACATCTTTGTGTAATCACAAAGTCACAGTGACACTGTCAGTCAGTATTATATTAAACTATAACTATCAAAAACACATAAAAATTCCTTCAAACTAGTGTAAGATCTTACATAAAGAGGCTTCCTATTAGTTTCATTGGCAACATTATACAATAACTGGGTGTTGGCTGCTTCCAAGTTAATGTGCAACATTAACAGTTTTATTGTTTTATAGTAATAACATCATTACATGGCAAAGGCTCCTAGTGTCCCGTCCAGCATTAGACCTCAGTTTCCCTAAAACCCCATTGGTTCCTGCTGCAAACAGGATGTTATTTTGTTCCTCTTCCTTTTTATTAAGGTTTGTCTTGCTTTTGTTTGTTCTCGTAGTTTGGGGCTTGTTTTCCCTCAGTAGTGAAATCCAGGCCGGTAACACAGTATAAAATGCAGTGAAGGAGCTTTGCCAGGAAAGGTTCTGTCTCTATTAGTACTCTAACAGTGTATCATTAGGCTAATGTAATGTAATAGAATGTCTGTATTTATTATTTTAGTTATTCACAATAGTAGTTATTATACAGTAAAATTAATCTTTCTAATTGTGCTACTCTGTTGTTACTGTGATTGAAATTATTTTTTTCTTGTGTAGATGAAATATATTATATCATACTATATTGTTGTATCATAGTTTGACATGGAATTTATGTTTTGACATAAAGGTTTGATAGTCATTAACAGGAAAATTGATCTTAAAACATTGCTCTTCAAAAATAGAGTTGCCTTGATGTTTTTAATGAATCTCCAAAAATCTAAAGAAGTACTGTATATGTATAATAAATGTTTCCATGTATTTCTAAATCCAAAATGACATTATACCTATTGTCTTTATCCAAATGTACCGTATTGTTGCTAATTTATTACATATCATATGAGTTTGGATCATTCTTATTGTAGGGCTTCAGGAGAGGATATTTGATTTGCAACCTACAGTATGGTATCCTCTTGTGCATCTTGTCAAAAGGTTTTCTATGTAAATTTAAATGAAATGTGTAAATGGATTGTGTTACTGAGCTTTAGAATACATTTTACATAGCTTAATAATGACTCATGAATAATATATGTGAATTGACTAGTCATAGTTAATTTAGTATTCATCTTCAAACACAGGCCACAAGAGGTCTCAGTTTGGACGAGGGCAGATCATCACAGTTGGGGAGTGGTGGAACTCATCTGTCAGTCAAGCTGGTCATTCTGCCAGGGTGTTGTGGGCCGGATCAGACCCCAGAGCTGACGGATGTGCTCAGGGATATTAAACATATGCACCTGCCTCCATAAATGTATTAGACAAATTGATTATAAATTCTTAGAGTGCAGACACTGTCAGGTTTCAGCTCAATGTTCACTACCTTCTTTATCCAACTATCTGATTTTAGCAACGCACGTAGCCTTACGATGGTTCGATGGGGTTAAACTGCATTATGACGTGTCTGATTTCACCACGTTTCTTACATTTCTCTATTGTATGTTTACAGACACGATTATGTTTGTAATCTACTGCTCTTCCTGTGACCGATACCAATAGGACAGCACAATACAAATGTATCTATTTTAGCTGTACACAAAATGTCATATTTCAGAATGAATAATAATGTTTATAAAAACTGTATGCTAAACCTAGTTTTTCTTGATTTAAAACAGGAAATTGAATGTAATATTACATTAGACAACAAAGATGATTGTCTATTTTAATCGGTTTAATTATTTGCTGATCTGTTGCTATAACAGAAAGATCATAATATTCATAACCTTTTTCATAATAGAAAATGGTTTTATTGATATTATTTTACAAAGCATGAAAAAAATGAATGTCCTCAACAAGTTATGTCTCTATTTTTATTAATTTAGTAATATTTGATTAAATTCTCTCTTCCTCCACTTATATTTCCATTTGCTCTGTTTGTATGTTAGTCTCTGTATGTTGTTATTAAGAGATTAAAATATGATGTGATGTGCTCGCCCTCCTCTCTCTCTCTGCTTTTCTCCAGCAGCAGCATTGTAATATCTGCTACCTGCATGCACCCTTGAGGATGTTAGTAGTTTAGCACCAGACCAAACGACAAACACATAGTCTCTTATGCAATTGTGTTCTCTGTGAGGGATACTTCCACATCTAATACACGTGAGGATTTTGTGTTTAGGTTTTTCTTTTATTGAACTTCCAGCTGTTAGTCAGCGTGCTGCTTCTCCCTTGTACATCACACAGACAGGATAAATTCAGGCTGACAGAGCTAATTATATCATGCTGTGGTTTGGGTTGTGTGAAAGAAATATGGGTGGGTGAGTAAACAGCTTGTAAATCACCTTCACCCTGGAGCAGGAAGCTCAAACATGGTTCTACCTCACAAATCTCTTGTTGAAGAAACACAGTGTTGGACTTTGCTTCAATGTTGAGCTCCTTACAGCTCAAATCCACCTGGTACGACCATTTCCACCTATAATGAGCCGTGTGTTCTGTCACCCAAATACACACTGAGTTTTTCATAATCTGCCTTATTAACAGGCCTTGTTAGTGCAGGTCATTAGTGGCCAGCTCCAGATTACAGCACGGTTTGTATGGCGTTGATATGTTCTATCTGGATTATAAAGGAGCTAGAAATATTGTTACTTTCTGACAGTAAACGAAAATGAATTGAGTTAATACATGTGAGATACTGTAATGATTGACTTCCCCAGTTCACAAACCAGAATCCACAAATTTTAAAAAGTTTAAAAAAGAAAGATGGACAACTCATCTTGTGACAAATCTAATGTCCTTTGTTCCTTAATGTAGATAACCATTAGTTGCAGCCTACGAAATACAGTGCGTGCTGTGTAGGTAAAGGGTCTTAGGAAAGTGAATTGGTTGTCTCTTAAACACAATGTCAACCTGTTGTGACTTCATAATTCTGATTAACAGGGAGATTAGTTTAGGGAGTATGAGGCCTAAGAGGCTGTGGGAAACACCCACATCACTGGTTGAACTCTGAACCCTTTCCTGTTTCCTGGCACATGTAGCACAGCATCATAGCAGACCCCCCTCAGTAAGAGAGGAAGAAGAATCTCCTCAGTGCTCACACACACACAGTATCAACAGGCTGTCGTCGTCACTTGCTTCTGTTTCCTGGCCTCCCAGCTGCTCTGAGCCTCCCCCCCTGCTTTCTCTCTCTGTCTGCTCTCCTTGCCCCATTCCACTTCTCTGCTCTCCTCCCTGCGGTTGTGTGGTTTTAGGTGAGCGATGTGTTGTTCGGTGGGTTTTGCCAGGACTCTGGGTCTGGCCCTGCTGCCTCTGGCCCTTTGCTGTATCCTGGCCAACCTCTTGCTGCTATTTCCTATGGGAGAAATCTCCTACATCCAGGAGAACCGTCTGGCCAGTTATGTGTGGTACTTTGGTGGACTAGGAGGTGGAGGACTGCTGGTGAGTATTGTGTAACTAAATTAAAGCTGTTTTTTTAAATTATTCTTTCTATATTTTGTAAAAATTGACAAATTGATAACAATGTGTGTAACTACAGAGAGTAAAGAGTTACACTAAATGTCCATTTGAGCTAATATTTACTAAGGTACAAGTTGATATGCCATCAAATATATATATTAAAATATATATCACATAATGTTCAACAACTTTAAATGGATTATTCTGAAAATAAATAAATTGAGAAGTTAAGCTAAGAAAATAAAGCTGAACAAAAGTCACATTCAGTCACATTTCTTAAAACACACAGGTGGAACTGGTTGGTTTGTGGTACTACTGTACACAGACTGAAACCTCTTTATCGTACTCACATTTATAAGACATCAGATGCTGATTTTTTTTTTTAAAGATTTGATTGGTTGTAGTTTAATGCACACAACACAAGCAACTCACGAAACCATCATTTCAGGCTAAAATATTTGACTCATTTCCACGTCAGCACCATTTAGACTCTTGGACTGTTCTATGGCAACAATGCAGCTTTGTGTGAATTGCCATTTAATCAGACTGTTCACGCTGCTGATCCGTCGGGTTTAAGGTCTGACTGAGCAGAGATGAGGAGTTCTTGTTTTTGCCAGTACAAGCTTAACCTTGTTAATTAGCCGACTTGAACACTCACACAGCTTTTATTTTTTAGATAGAAAAGTCTGAACCCAAGACACTACAGTCGTGTGTCAGTGAAAGTCCGCCCTTCCTACTCGGTTTGTTTCCATGCTGCTTTTCATCTGTTTTTTTACTTTGTGGAAATGACACTACGCACATGAGTCAAAGAGCAACCTGAACCCTCTTGAGAGAAATCTATCTTTAGCTCCCTCCCTCCTTTTTGCCTCTCACTTCCTTTTCTTCTATGCATTTCCCTCTGCTTTGTCAGTTATTTTTCTGCATGTGCTATAGGATTTTTTTTTTTTTAAATGCTTTGTGTTTGATTGTGTGTTTGTGAGCGTGTAAAGCCCTGGGAACCTCCCTTCCTCCGTTAGGATGCTCGTGACAACTGGAAAAGAGATGAAACAGCACAGGAAAGACGAGGGCAGAAAAAAACGTTAGAGATCACAAACAAACTAAACAAACTGTATCCCAGCTGCTGGACTGAATCTTGGGGATTATGTAGGCAGTGTTGGAGTTTGTTTGCTCATCTGTGGCTGCTTAAACTCGTGTTTTTATTCCACTGTGATCTAAATGTATGGCTTTATCTTGTAAAATGGTTTAGTGTGACGCATTAGCAACAATGAGATGACCTTGTGCTGTTTAAACATATATTAGATTGACTTTGCTGAAACAACATTTGTAGCACGGAGGATCAGATCTTTGGACTGAATATGGTTTTGTCAACAAACAAAAACACTGTTAACACGTATTAAAGTCAAGGCAGTGAACGTGTAATACTTAAAAACTTAAATTCTGATGCTCTTTAGCCTGGAGCCATGTCTGTCAGTTTGGGTTCTATTGTTGCCCGTGTGCCGCGGGACTTCACATGAGAACAGAGAACCACCTCCATGATCTGTGGGGGTGCTGTGACACTACAAGTGGCTTTAGTCTAATGACACGCCTGCCATGACGTTGAGGTTTCATTTTAAAATGCCATGTTGAAGTTATAGCTTGGATCACAAACATGCCCGTCTGCCCAAACCCATATTCCAGTCAGTCAATTCACTCATACTGTATAAATCAAAGTCGATGTTTGTCCCAGAGATAATGAAATTCCTCTAAGGGCTTGCTGACAGACTGTTGACATGAGATATACAGTACGTTACCTTGATCTTTGACCACTAAAATCGAATCAGTTCATCCTTAAATCTATAGTAAAGGGACATTTAGGGGCATGTTGAAATCCTAACACACGTTTGTTCTTTTGTGTGTTCCCAGATGCTGGTTCCAGCTGTGGCCTTCATCACTCTGGGGAAATGTAGCTGCTGTTGGAATGAGAGCTTAATGGTAAGACTCTGCTAATGTTCACCTTCACGTATTCAACATTTGATCATATTTAAGGAAATCTCCACTAGTTTAATATTCAAATGGCCTTTAGTTGTTTTTGTTGTAGCTCCCGTTTAACTGCCATTTCCCCGTTTCTTCTCACCAGTTGCAGAATAATACTGTACAGTTGTCATTAAGCCAGCTAACACTGTGCCCTTATGAAGCGGAATGCTAATGCTAATCCAGCTATGATAATTCAACAAGGCTCCCTTTGTTAGATAACACTTGGCGAAGTGAGCTTGGCACAGGCTACTCAGGCTCCATACACAGCTGCACTTGTGTGAGTGTGTGTGCGCAGCTGCCTGTGTTTATCATCTTTGAACACTGAGAAATGAAAGTGCTTCCATTCACTCAGGCAAATGAAAAGTGGCACAAACATTCCCAACACATCTCCGTGTGTCTCTCCAGATGTGCGGGTCAGTGTTGGCAGCTGTGGTCGGCCTGACGGGGTCTAGCTACTGTTTTGTGGTGTCAGGGTTCAGCTTGGTGCAGGGTCCCCAGTGCTTCACCTCTTACGGATGGTCGTACCCCTTTGCAGACCAGGGGGGCAGGTGAGGACACCAGCTGTGGTTGGAAACAGCAGTTTCAGTCCACTTCTGTTATCACTTTAGCTTATCTGAGTATTGAGCTATTACTCTATATGAAAATAGCGTCTTTAATAAACCGTAGCAATAATGTTAAGGTTTACTCGTTGCAATGAACAACAGCAACGGTGTTTCCATTTTGTATTGCGTTATTAGTTATTTGATGTAGCAGGTCATGGGCTAAAGTACTAAATAAACCTGCGTCAACAGATACCGTGGTTCATACGGCACATTGTGGGTTATTGGTGCACTGCGATCCACAGGGAACACTGTGTTGAAACATTTGAAACAACTTTCCCTCAAATTTGCATGTGATTGCAGACTTAATGTAAAGTTTTAAGGCAGCCATTTGACTTAAATTAAAGCTCAAACTTTAGATATATTCTACAGTGTAGAGCTCAGTTTAGTCTAGTCACTTTAGTCACTCTTGACATTTGTGCTGAAACTGATGATATTGTAAATCAATAATTTTGCATTACTACACTGTCCTGCACCTTCCTCTCCCTGTGATTCACTTTCTGGACTGATGTGTTTCAGGTACCTGCTGCAGCCAGAGGCTTGGTCCCGGTGTCTGCAGCCGGTCCACATCGTAGAGTGGAACGTGACTCTGCAGTGTCTTTTACTGGGTTTGGCTGTGCTGGAGTTCATCATCTGTCTCTTGCAGCTGGGCAACGGTTTAGTGAACGTCATCTGCCGACCGTGCTGCTATAAGCAGGAGTACAGTCTCAATGCATAGAGACGCCTGTATGTACACACAGCCTTACTGTGCTGTGTAGACACAACATGCAGTTCAGTTCATTCTTCATGGTAAAGAAGCTGACATGTAAATACAGTGAAGTGAGAGATAACAGTAGCAGATACTGTAGGTTGCAACTTGTATTGCTGTTGTTCACTTTTGAAGAGATAAAGAAAAGGAACAGAGTCTGTGCTTAAGTTCAAAAAATCTTGCTGACTTTATTATTTTATGCTTTATATTTTGTAAACTTTCCTGATCAAAACCACTTCAGTGCTAGTTTGGAGATCGTTATGTGTTCTCATTATTGCCATGAGGGTTCAGGAACATTTTCAGGACAGTATTATTACAAAGCATCAACATCCTTTCTGATCAGTATTATTTTTGTCGTTCCAACATTTGTAAATTGTTTTGCATCAGTTATGCATCACACACAGATTTTGCCATTCATATTTGTACATTTGTTTTCATTTTCAGAGCATTTGTAAAGTGTTTTCTTTGTCAGACACTAGTTCAGTGTTATTGGGCATTTTATATATATTTTAGCGACATATTTTTATAATTTGCATTTGTTTGTGTTACCTCAAATAAAAGATAACTATTGCCATTGTAGAGATTTTGTATTTTATTATATTGGATGCTATTTTACATTTTAAAAATGGCTCAGTTCCCAGGATTGTGTGTGTGTGTTTGTTCATGCATCCTGCTCTGTGTATTTTAACTGGTTCCTGGGCTTAAATTCATGTTCTGGAGTTTTCCAGGATATTGGAAACCGTGTTTTCAACCGTGTGCACTTTAAGCTGTGAGTAAATATCAGCTAGTTCCAAAGTCTGATTGTTTCAATTGCTGGCTAAACATGACTACACTCGATTTCTACCTGCACGTCTGCACAATCATTCACAGTAGCACAGATTAATAATGCTTATAGCTGAGCAGCACATTGCGGCTTTTGATAAAATGATTTTTAACTGATTATAGTAAAAATCCATAAAAGACATTTTAACTTCCATCAGATTTATTTTATTTTAGCCAATCCAATATGCCTGACACAGCATTTTGTTCTCTTATGCAAGTGTACCTTGTTGGATGTCTGATAGGTTGGTCAGTGACCCCTCTCCCTAGTGTGGGTATTCCCAGCTCTCAGTCAGCAGTGGGAGTATAAAGACACAGACAGACACAGACTAACAGTAGTCAGTTGACTCGATTGTCTGATCTCATCACCGTCACCTGCGTGAGCAGTGGACATATTCATTAAAATGCGTAGGTCTGGGTTCGGGAGCTTGTTCCTGCTGTGCTGTGCGGTGTGTGTGTCTGGGGTGAAGAGAGTGTACTTCCTCAAGATAGAGGAGGTGTCTTGGAACTATGCCCCGAGTGGAAGGAACATCATACAAAACCACACACTGGAGGAGGATGAGTAAGTACACATAAAAGACGTTGTTCTGATTGTGTTGGACTCTACTGAGACTCTGCCTGGAGTAAAACAGCAGCATCCCAGATCCAACATCAGTATCTATTTGAATTTAAGTCCAATCACGTCCTACATTTTAGCATTAGTTTTCAAAGCAGTGCATGAATAAGGCTCCAATCTCCACAACTCTCATTCCAACTTCTGCCCTGGCCACCAATCAAAGATTGTATGTGTGCAATAAATGGTAAAAAGTGGTCAAAGTTGACAATCACATCATTTAATTGCATTTGTAATGTTACTTGCTTTGAGATATTTAATCACTTGCACACTCGTCAAGCAACAGTATCTGTACTACATATATTATAGTGTGCAATTTGTGAACTGTGTGTATTTGTGCTGGATCGCTCACACACTGTGATGCATCTCGTCTATTGTCTCTTCCTGCCTCTGTAGAGGAGCTGCGGCCTTTTTAAAGCCGGGCCCCCAGCGTATCGGCTCCACGTACAAGAAGGCTGTCTACAAGCAGTACACTGACGCCACCTACAGCACAGAGGTGATAAAACCTGACTGGCTGGGTTATCTGGGGCCTCTACTCATGGCTGAGGAAGGGGACACTGTGATTGTCCACCTGAAAAATGCAGCCTCCAGACCTTACAGCCTCCACCCGCACGGACTCAACTACACCAAGGGCAACGAGGGTGAGTGAGTGGTGAGTCATTAACAGAGTGGAAACAGACCTGCAGCAAACTACATGTTTGTGTGTGGCCTTCCTCAGGAGCCCTGTACCCAGACGGTACAAGTCCGGATCTGAAGCGCGACGATTCAGTCGCTCCCGGTGTAACACTAGCATATGAGTGGACCCTCCCAGAATCCCACAGCCCAACTTCACATGACGGCAACTGCCTGACCAGATTCTACCATTCCCACGTCACTCCAGTCAAAGACATCGCATCAGGACTGATAGGACCCCTCATCACCTGCAAACAAGGTCCTGGTGCATTAATAATGTTATAGCATTGGTCTAAAAACAACCAAAACTCTTTTCACTGTAGTGGAACTGTAAGAAATCGGTTCTGAAAAGTGAGGGTTCGTAGTCATTTTACTACTGCTCTAAATAAATCGTACTTTGTTTTGTAGGGACTCTGGACGTGCATGGCGACAGCTCGGGAGACTACCTGTACGCGCTGCTGTTCATGGTCTCAGATGAGAACTTCAGCTGGTACCTGGATGACAACATCCGAGCATACATCAAAACTCCTCCCACTAACCTGAAGGAAGATCCCGATTTCATGGAGAGCAACAGGATGCATGGTGACGTGGAGCCTTGTAGCCCACATCCACATACGCTGCGCCCGCACAAACACAGTTTAACCTTGTGTGTGTTTTGCAGCTATAAATGGTTATGTTTTTGGAAACCTGCCTGGACTGAGCATCTGCCAAGGCAAAAAGATCCACTGGTATCTGATTGGTTTAGGGAATGAGGTAACCTGTCATTATTATAATTAGTATAATTAGTATTACTACTATGTAAACTATGTGACAATTCAGACCTTCAACCTTTGAGCATTTTTTACTTCCTCAAACTTTCCGATCTCCACACGTCTTCGAACTAAAGAATCTAATAGGATCCAAGTCTGAATGGATTTGTCTTCAACAGGTGGACGTGCATTCAATCCACTTTCATGGCCAAATCCTGACCGCTGAGAAGCATCATACAGACACTATCAGTCTTTTCCCTGCATCCAGCATTACAGCTGAAATGGTGGCCGACAACCCAGGACACTGGCTGCTGACCTGCAGCGTCAATGACCACTTGATGGGTGAGCTCACATCCTCCCTTCTTAGTCATAACCTCCATCTCAAGAAGTGACACACAAGCACGTGCGCAGTGTTGTTTTCTGTCCAGTCACTCTTGTGTGATACTGCCCAGCCGGCATGCAGGCCATGTTTGAGATCAAGAAGTGTTTCCCTAACGTCCATAAGCCGCGGCCGTACGGTGAACTCAGACAGTTCTTCATCGCAGCTGAAGAGGAGGAGTGGGACTACGCTCCCAAAACCCCCACTGATGGGTGAGTCACACACACACACACACCGTCTTTCCTGCAAACGCACAAACACCCCACAGTGTTTATTTCATGTGTGTACACAGAGAGGCAGAGAAGTTTGTAACCAGAAGTGCAAACCGCATCGGAAGCCGGTACAAGAAAGTGCGCTACGTGGAGTACACTGACAACACCTTCACAACAAGGCTTCTACGCAGCCAACAGGAGCAGCACCTTGGCATTCTGGGTAATGTGGTAAAAATCATCATCATCATCATATTTGGGAAGATGCAGTAGCACCAATGAGTGAATAAAAATGTTGTTCAGGTCCTGTGCTGCGGGCCGAAGAGAAGGACACTATCAAGGTGGTGTTCAAGAACAAAGCCAGCAGGCCATACTCTTTACAACCACACGGCGTTCAGTACAGTATAGAACAAGACGGGACACCGTATCTCAATGAGCTGGAAGGTTCATACATGCACACACTCAGAGTTTGTAGACGGTTCATGATGAGCCATCTTATTAATGTTCCTGTTGCATCTTTCTTTCCCTTCAGAGAGTTACACAGAGAAGAAACTGAGGGAGTTAAAGAAGGAAACAAGTAAGTTAAAACATGAATTTCAATAAGATGTGTTACGAATATTCTTATTGTAATAATCCTCTTTGTCTCTAAATGATTTCAGAAGTGGTGACTTTCACCCCAGCTGCTTTTGTTAAACCTGGGACTGTGTACACCTACGAGTGGACAGTGCCTGTGGGTGCAGGTCCAGTGCAGGGAGAGGCTGACTGCCTGACCTACATCTACTACTCAGCAGTGGACTACGTCAGAGACACCAACTCTGGACTAGTTGGACCTCTGCTCATCTGTCGACAGGGATCCCTGAAGAAAGGAGTACAGGTGAAAGCAAGACACTGCACACACACACACTGGATTCTTACAGATGTCAAGATGGGAACTCTGGGAGCAAACCACCCAGGAACCACCCCTTCCCCAAAATAAACAAACAAACTGTTTTGTTTTTTTAAATAAGGTTTTATATAAATGTTCAGAATCAGTGGATCAGTAAATACTGAACAACATGAGGCGTTTGTACAAGCACAGAGATCCCACACTGCCACACACAAAAACTTCCATAAAAAGGAATAAAGTAGGAAACCTAAGCAGAAACTAAACGAGAGTGAGGAGAGAATGTGCATATATGGCAGCAGCATGACGTGGGGACAGGCTTTCGAATCCAGCTTTGGTGTCAGAGATGCTTTAATGAAACCTCAAGGAAGACATTTCTGTGTCTGCTCTCTCCCGTAGAAAAACTATGACAAAGAGTTCCACCTCCTGGCTACAGCGTTTGATGAAAACCTGAGCTGGTATCTGGACGACAACCTTAAGGCCTTCACCACTGCTCCCACAACAATTAAGGAGGATGCAGACTTTCAGGAGAGCAACAAGATGCACGGTCTGAAAAGACAAATTTACACCTATCTGCCACTGCAACGATTGTTATTTAACTTGAAGGAGTAATTAACCAGAAGTTGAGAGATGGCCGTTATAACTTTTCCCAAAACCTTAGATCACCTCACATGTAGCTCTTCATTCTGTGTTCTCTTCTAGCCATCAACGGCTTTGTGTACAGCAACCTTCCAGGCCTGACTATGTGTAAGGGGGATAAAGTGACATGGCACTTGTCAGGGCTGGGTTCAGAGACGGACATCAACAGCCTTTACTTCCAGGGCAACCGCTTCATCTATCGCCAGAACAGACGAGACTCCATCAGTCTTTTCCCTCACATTTCACACACGGTCACCATGGAGCCGGACAGCATGGGTATACACCTCAGCTCAGCATCTATCACACTAACTAACTAACCCAGACACATATATTCAGCCAAAGCCAGCCTGCGTTAGCTGATGTCTGGGGATAATCTTGTCTGACGTAACGTGTGTTTCAGGTCAGTTTGAAGTGGTGTCTCCCACAGTGAACAACTACCGTAGTGGGATGAGAGCAAACTACACGGTAGAGAAGTGCAGCATCTTTCAGCGTCAGGGTGAAATGATGCTGAGCTCTGAAACCTACTACATCGCTGCCGTGGAAATAGACTGGGACTACTCTCCGAACCGCACCTGGGAGGCTGAGATGTTCCGCGGCCAAGAGAAGTACAGTAGCACCTCAGTTACACATATTTGCCATATATGGCTGGTTTAACATGCTTCAGACACACACACCAAACCCTAACCCTGAAAATCCTCCTGGTCTTTTCTTCCTGTGCAGTCCTGCTCCCGTCTTCGTGGACCAACAGGGTGGGCACATAGGCTCCCGTTACAAGAAGGTGGTCTACCGCCAGTATACCGACAGCAAGTTCACCAAACAGATGGAAAGATCTGCTGAAATGGAACATCTTGGCATTATGGGTAAGCTGTGAGAAGCACCTTCTCCTGTTGCTGCACGTTACCAAAGGTCTAACGTTGCAAGCTGCAGCTCGACCCGTGTGTTAAGCAGAACGTCTCCCTCGTTTCAGGGCCAATGATTCACGCCAAGGTGGGCAACAAAGTTAATGTGGTTTTTAAGAACATGGCATCCAGACCTTATTCTATTCACGCCCATGGAGTCAAGACAGACATCCCAGAGGTTCAACACACCCAACCAGGTACAAGGAGACTAGAAACACTGCCAAGGAGCCCAGAAAATATACAATTCTGTCCAACCAGGCGACGCCATTACCCAGAAGGCATTGCATTGTTTTCCTCACGCATAGCGAGGTTAACAACCTGACAAAGCATTTGACGTGTTGCACAGGTGAAACAAAGACCTACACCTGGTATGTGACAAAGAACACAGGACCGACGGCAGACCAGGAGGAGTGCTCCGTGTCAGCGTACTACTCCACTGTTGATGTTGTCAAGGTGCAGCGACACACACAAACGCACACAAATCACACAAATATACACTGTGCCCCTCACACGGTGATGTGGAAAAACAAAACATTGTCCACACTTGTAGGACCTGTACAGTGGCCTGATTGGTCCTTTGGTGATCTGTCAGAGTAGCCTCAGCAGGTGAGCTCTTACATTTATGCGTGTGAGTGAACACCAGCAGATACACAGTAAATGTGTATTTGTATAGGAATCAATTCTGTTTCACGCCAATATACAGTGATATAAAATTTCTTCCAGGTTTCTTGGAATGAAGAAGTCGGTACAAGAGTTTGCTTTGCTTTTTATGGTTTTTGATGAGAATGAAAGTTGGTAAGTAAAAAACATTAAATATAATATAATACTAAATTAGATGGAAAGAAGAGTTTCCAAAATACAGAAAATCTGAAATGTCTTTGACACGAGTTTGAATTAAATGCAGTAACACACATTTTCCCAAAATTAATAATGTCATACATACATAGTGTCATACTATGACTAAGACTGTTAAAGGATCCACAGAATCTCAGTGTATTATTATTATTATTATTATTATTATTATAGGTATCTGGATGAAAACATCAAGACCCACGTCAGAAACCCTCGCCCAAACCTGAAGGATGATGAAACATTTATAGAGAGCAACAAGTTGCATGGTGAGATAAACACACCCAGAAATCTTCATCTCAGCGTCACACATTCAAATGTTCTTAACTTTTATTTAGCTGCTTATCGCGTGTGTCGTTCGCAGCTATTAATGGTTACGTGTATGGCAACCTGAATGGCTTAAACATGGAGGTGGATCAGAAGGTGTATTGGCACCTGATGGGAATGGGCAATGACGTGGACATACACACCGTACACTGGCACGGGCACAGTGTGGAATATAAGGTGTCGCTCGAACAACAACACGGTTACAGACACAGTACATGAGTGGACATACAGCAGCGTAATGAATGATCCACCTTCCCTCCTCTACAGCTGGGTGGAGGTCCTCACCAAGTCGACGTGTTCGAGCTGTTTCCAGCCACCTTCCAGGTGAATTTATGTCTTAAGGTCTTGTTCAAATCACTGTCAGCTGTTAATCTTCCACTGGGCTGTAAAATCCTAATGCGACCTCATCTGTACAAGACGCTAAAATGTCAAAGTGCTATCAGACGCAGACTACTGCACATATTCAGCTGCCAGTGTTGTCACGTTTGAATGGTTTTACTTTCCGGCTGTTCAGACCGTAAAGATGCGACCTAAGTATCCTGGCACGTGGCTGCTGCACTGCCACGTCGTTGACCACATTAAGGCTGGAATGGAGGCCATGTACACCGTCACTGAGAAAGGTCAGACAAAGACTGATCTGAAAACCAGGCTAACTGTGACTAACGCAGATCATAATTGTTGTGTCTTGTGGAAAGTCACATGTTTGTTTCTCTTTAACAGTTGAGAAGAGAGGAATATTTGGTTGACCTGATCCAACACAGCGATGCTGAAGGAGAAAACGGCAAACACATGGACTTAAGGTTAATTTCAGCGGCTACTAACACAGCTTTGTTGTATAATAATTATAATATGAACAACTGAATGTTAATATCAGGAAAGAAAACATCACAGTAATTTTATATTCAAATCTGACTGATGTCTGTCATATATATGTAAATCAAGGGCATGTTTGTGTCCACATCTCCATAGTTTTGCTTCTGACTGTCAAGCCTTCACGGGACAGAAGCGAGTCTTGAGGATTAAAACTTGCCGTAAAGCGAGCGCTGCGTTGTAGTGTTGATGTTCTCCAGCTGAGTGTGTTGAAGTGATGGGGATGATTAACAGTGACTGTTTTAATGCATGAATAAAACAAAAATCTACAAATACCATTCTGTAAAATGTTTCACTGTTTGCGTTAACATCACGTTGTATTTTAATGTACGTTAGCTAGCTATCAGCTAGCTGTCACACGAACCAATGCTAGCAAGCTAGAGATTAGCTCGCCAGAGGCCGTCGCATCAGAAATGAATGCAGACGTTAGTTCTGTTTGGGAGGAGAACAACGCTTCTATGTTAAAGCTGCTAACAAAGCTAGTGTCGTCCTACCAACTACCAACGTTCCTACCTGGACAGGTGATGAAACGTTTCTACAGGAAAGTCCAGAAGCCGTGACTCAACTTTGAGACGTGTGGTGTTGTGAGGTTCTGTGTCCTCCTGCTGGTAAGATGCACGTGAATCTGAACACGTAGGTTGTTTTGCAACTACTTCGTCGTTATTGAGTCCACTTCATATGTAGTGGTTTGTCATTTTCATGTTTAATGTACTGATGCAATATTATTTGAGAAGCAGTAAAGTAAAGCTTGAGAGGTGTGGTTACACCCTGGACAGACAAACCATACGGGACCTTTAGAATGTCCAGTCAACCTAAGTGCATGTCTTGGCTGTGGGAGGAAAACCTGGAGAACCTGGAGAGAAACACGCTCACATGGGGAAAAACATGCAAACTTTCCACAGAAAGACACCTGGGCAACCCTGGAATCAGACCCAGGACCTTCTTCTGTGAGGCACAGTCCTAACAATGATATTAATATTTTTCCTTGCGTCACCCATCAATGCATCTATTCCCTGTTTGTCCTTTTAAGGGTCACTGGTAATTGTTGTCAGTATTTGTAACTATAATCTAGTCAGCACAGTCACAGTGTTACTCTGTATTTAGGGAAGATCAAAAGTCCTAATTACTGTGTAAGCCATGACAGGCCGGTTAGCGTTGCAGTGGTTAGCACTGTGGCCTCACAATAAGAACAATCTATGTTCAGTCTGGTACATACTTGATTTCCTGTTTGATCATTAGCAAAATACTGTCCAGCTCTATTTATAACCTTCACTTCTAGGAAGAAGTCAAAAAACAAAAAGAAAAAGCAAAGTCTGATCCTTGTGCAAGCTGCAGGCTTTTGAAAGATTTCAACTAAATGCTTTAATGATATATTGTATTCTTTTTAATTTTACTTTAAGGAACATTATGTATAACATGTTACATGTAGTAAACACATAAGGTACAAAACCAGTTTGATTTTCTTTCACTATAGAGACAAACAGGGAACTTGGCATTCGGCCTGTTTCCAATTAAATTTAATGACAAAGTAGTATCACAGCATCTGAATCTAATCCAGATGCCAAGACTCACGTTCCACACAACCTCACCTGGTTGACTAAAATTCTTCCTGTAGATTTGTTTCTTAATTTTCGCATATGGTTTCTGTTCCTGGTTCATATGAGTCTTCGTCTTGTTGATTTGTGATCCCACATATAATAATAAACCAAAGACTTAAACATAAATGAAGTTAAATAATCCAGCTCACAAGCATTTTTGACTTATTGATTTTTGTTTAAAATTGTTGATTAAAGCATTCAGTAATTAAAAAATTGGAAACTTATGAGTTAAAAACAGAAACACACCCACTTCCTGAGGTGTGAAGAGAAACACCTGAATTCTTCCACACCCGTGCAGTATATATATTGGTGGTGATACTATCACCAACCAGGACAACTACAGTACAGAAGCTGTTCATCATGAGGAAGGACGTCCTCTCTTTGGCTCTCATCTGCACTCTGTTCAGCTCAGGTACTTGTGTTTTCTTACAGTTTAGTTTGTTCAGAACTATACACGCAAATGTAAATTAGATAAGGTTTTTTTTGAATAAGTAAAATACAGAAAATACAATTTCCTGAATCACTTAACTGATGACCAGTTATACATGTTAATAAATCTGAGCTAATTTAATAATCTAAGAGATATGTAGATCTGCATCTATGTAACCTAAAACTATATTTATAAAAACATACTTTTAAATAACAACTTAATAATCATTTCTCTTCTCACTGCAGCTGGAGCCCTTGTGTCAAACCTGCACAAACACACAATGTTCAAGCACAGTAGCACAGACCTGTCCCTCAGAGACCATGTGTATAACAGCCTCCATTCTAGGTAGCACCTTTGCTTCATACCATCAATGACTTTTCTGACAACTTACGTGTTCCTGTCATTAACAAGCTGCTTTTTGACTCCGTAGCCACTTCATCTGGAACTACAGTACCACAAACCTTCAAGGCGTGTGCGTCGTCCTCCCTGTGTCCAGCTGTAGGAACTCAGACATTTTCAGGCAACCTGGGAGCTTCTAGTGCCGTTGCCTCAGCTCAGTGCTGCAACACAGACAACTGTAACTCAAACACTCTGCCCCGTAAGTACAGAGGAGCTCGTTTGTTCTAAACCCTGATGCCACATTTCTTCTTGTTCCTTTTGTGACGTATGAGTCTACTCAGATTAATTACGTTGGACCTTGTGTTTCAGCCCCTGCTACTCAGTCGACCAACAGCCTTCAGTGTTTCAGCTGTTCCAGCACCTCTACATGCTCCACACCACTACAATGTCACGGAGTAGAGGACAGCTGCCTTCAAGCAACTTGTGAGTCTGCACATAAAATGTTTTAAACTGATTTCTGCATTTAAATATTAAACTTTAGGGAATTTCTAGCCATGGTTAGTGATATTCTACGAGTAATGGAGGAGGTGCTGGACGTGGAGAGTAGACCCAGTGATGACATGGCAGGGGTGATTACTGCACTCGCCACGATGGGATAACAGCCAGAGCCGAATATCCTGGTTGAGCTGCCTTAATAGTTGTGAGTCTGTGGTTGAGGAAACACGTGAGAGAGAAAAAAACAACAAAACAAAAAAACACACCTCCAAATGTGAAGAGTCAACACAACAACACCGGGGGGCAGTATTGCCAACTCCTCCATAAGGAAAGTAGCTTTCAGCTGTCCACAAAATAGCTTGAAGCTGCCAAATGACATCATTATGCAATTTGCATAATTGTTCAAATTACTTCCAGTTTCAATAGACGCTTTAGGAGAGAGGAATAACAAGTGAGTAAAAGACGGGTTGGACGGGCAAGAGTGGATGAGGTGAATAAGTGACTGAGAAAGACGTTGACAGTGACTTTTACATTTACGTCCCACTTTAAGACCTGAGGCAGACACTACAAAGTGTCTATTCCCCTCTAATTACACCCAGCATGACATGAAGTTTGGTTTCTTCAGAATATCTTTCTTGCATTTCCCACGACCCACAGGCAGTAGTCACTGTCATCTGTATGTTACTGCAACATGACCTGTTTAAATGGAAATGGAAATACAAAACCAGTTTGTATTGTGTTAAAATGACTTCTTTCATCTACAGTGACCAGTGGGTCCAACACTGTTCCAGCCTTTGGCTGCGCATCTTCAAACCTGTGTGCAGTTGCTTCCAGCCTGGGTAGTTTACCCTTCATGCAGAGTCTTGGTACCATCAGCAGTGGACCAGTCTGCTGTGGGACCAGTTTCTGCAATGTGCCACCAACACCACCACCACCAACAACAACAACCACTGCTGATACTAAAACAACAACAAGAACTGCTGCTGCAACGACAAACAACAACCCTTGTAACAACGACAACCACAGCTGCAACAACAACCCTTGTAACAGTAACAACTGTTGCAACAACAATCCTTGTAACAGTAACAACTGCTGCAACAACAATCCTTGTAACAGTAACAACTGCTGCAACAACAACCCTTGCAACAACAACAAAAACCCCTGTGACAACAACAACCCCAGACAATAACATTAACAATAACAACACAAAGTCTAGTCTGAGTTGCTTGATTTTTGTTGTAAACACATGTAATATGTCTGTTTAATAAAGAACCACGATTAGTTCTGCTCTCTTCAGCCTGGTAGCACCGTCAGTTCACTCTTGTCCTGTTGGGTCCGGTTCCTGTTGTTTCTCTTCAGATGAAATAAATCATTGAGAGCAGTGGGTTTTGCGCCAAAAAAAAAAAGAAAAAGATATCCAGGATAAGTAAACATCCTGGCTTGACCTATTCTGCTAAATGCCTACTGGCTTATTCCTTTGCAGGATAAAAAGGAGCAGTAAAGTCAAGCCTGAGGGCTGCCCAAAAGAAAAGGGCTTAAGCCAGGCTATTTAAGATATCCTGGTTCTCCTAAAGCTACTACTACAAGCAAACATCTTGTTCCAGTTGTAGTTGTAGGTTTATTGTGTAATCACAGTCTCCACAGGATAATGTGGATGAACTTACAGTATGTCGTGCATTCTAGGTTTGAACTCAGCAGTCCATAGAGGTGATAGTTTGGATGTTAGCTACCTTCCTGAGACGCTACACATGACCTCCACAGCTGGGACTTGAGTCCCAATGATCCTTTTCTCATGACCCTCGTAAAAACAAATGCTGCTGAGTTTTCCTGCTGAGCGATGCTCGTGGTCCAGGTAGGGTCCATGTGAAAAAGATGCTGTATCTTCTCCTTCTTCGAAACATAATCCTCAGCCTGGCATCTCCTAAATGTACAGTACAAGATAAACCACAATAGTGTAAGTTGTGCCTTTGTTCAAAAAAATCCAGAGATTAAAATAAAATAATACATATTTGTTTGAAATTATACAGCTAACAACCTGAAACGTTCAGATACAGAGTGAATCTATCTTATTACTTAACATTTGGTGCTCATTAGACACTGAATCAAACAGCTGCCACACCTTGTGCACTGACATAATCATATACAGTTACAGAATGAAGTGTGCAGACAAGATGCCAGTTTCACAACATTCCAGGTAAGCACTGAAAAACCACACAAACCGATAGATGTGAGTAAAGACGTTGCTTTTTCATTTAGTTCCTTCCAAGCCACAAAAATGTCCCAACTGACGACTTAATGGCTTTTGCTTATTCAGAACATGAATAAAACACACAATACACCAAGGATACACATATAAGTGATGCAATAATACATGTATACACAATCTGTTGTGCCACATTTATTTAGAAAGAAATCAGTTGTTTAATGAACAACTCTTCTACACCTGACCTTCCTATGGCAGTTGTAGCTTCAGTGTTTTGAAATTGATGAGAAGTTGAAATATGAGGTTGTATTTGCCTAATACTGTTGAGTAAATAATTGCACATGTGTAGTCTTCTGAGAGTTGCTCAGTTTCTTAATGTTTTTCAAACCCTTTGTGGATTGACTGTATCTCTCTTATACTAGAGAGAGGGACGAACAGCTGCCTTGGAGCAACTCGTAAGTCTTTAAAATACATATTTTAATATGGACAAAGACGTTTTGAAGCCAGACATTTCAAACTTAGTGGGAAACGACCACTAGTGGGAACTAATGCAGCACAAACACCCAGGTATTAAACCCAGGTGGGTCCCAATAAATACTCATCATATTCATGTTATAGAAAAGTGAAAATTTGAGTCTGTTATGTGTCTTATATCTCTTTTCCTATTATTTTATACTTGTAATCGTTACATTCCATGGGTTTAATAGTCTGAGATTATAATGCACACAAAGACAGACACTTTTACAAGTTCAACTAATAGAAACCACTCACACTCACATACATGTGCAATGAAAACTAATGCAAACGCAGGGAGAACATGCAAACTCAAGGTCCTTCGTGATATGAGGCCTGGTCACAGGCGATTGTTACTGGTAACAGTTGCTAACAGCTTGAATACATAGAGAAGCTATAGACCCTTAGTGCATGACCCTCTTATCTGTTCCCCACAGTCAATGTCGACAAGGGGGGAGAATTCTGACCATTCTGAGAAAGAATGAAACAAATGAGCAAAATGAAAAATGGACGAAGTGAACTTCTAACATACTCACTTATTCAGAACATACTGAACCAAAGACTCATGAAAATGTACCAGAATGTCTAAAGAGTGGATTTTGCACAGTAAGGGCCCTTTAAGAGGCTGCTAGGCTCAAAAGAACTTAGTCAGTCTGGCTACAGAGTAGAAGAGAAACATTGTTCTTATTTTTCAGCTTGTTTCATAAAAAATGTCCATTTGAGCAACAGTCAAGTTCTGCCTTGTCACTGTTTGTTTGCCTGAAAGAAGAATTGATTGTAAACCAGTTCCTTCCTTCACAAGTTGTTAATGAAGTAAACATAAAGTGAATTTGTACTAGCGTCACTAATCTACTTTTACGCAAATGCTGGACTATAATTACTTTACGCATGCATATGTAGATACACACAGTAACTGGCAACCTGTTTTCCTTTTTATGTGTCAGAAAACGTTCTGTCCTCTGGTAAAGTCGGGACATTCTGTTTCTGAGTGACTGTTCGCTGTCACGACAGATGTCTGTCATCAAAACAGTAATTCATAATTCATAATCAGCTAACCTGTGTAGAAGTTACCTAAAGTTACTACTACAAGCAAACATCTTGTACCAGCTGTAGGTGTAGGTTTATTATGTAATCAAGCATTGACTTCATGTGAAGAGTCAACACCTGAGGTTGTATTTGCCTAATACTAAGATCTAACATGATTGTTTTTATCATATTAGATTAAAAAAACAACAACATAGAATTAAACAACATCAAACTAAAGAATTATTGCACATCTGTTGTCTTCTGAAAGTCACTCAGTTTGTCACCTGTTAGTAGTAGTAGTACTTAAATTGATGTCTTGTGAAAAACATTTAAGGACATAAATAACACTTATATCTTTACTTTTTCATGTCATGCTTCTTAGCACTGATTTGTATCTGTATATGAAAGGTTGGAGCTTGTTGTGTACCTCACTGCTACTGTGTCAGTTTGGATAAAGGTGTTGGCCAAAAGACAAAATGTAAATATGACACAGTAAATATATTTTCTCCCTTTTCCTGTCTTTTACATTCCTGCATGTTGCATCAGCCTAGATTCAAGCAGGTGGATTAAGGTGTTTCCACATGAATGTTCATGTGGAATCAATGTGATGTTCATGATGCAGAACACGCCCACTGTCTGATGTTTGTTAGCGTCTGACGTACGTTTAAGCCACATCTGTGCAGTATATAAAGTGTGGTAGTACTGATGAAGTGCAGTATCACCACAGAGAGAAACTTCATCTACAGCATTTAGAGAACCTGTTCATCATGAAGAAGCTGGTCCTCTCTTTGGCTCTCATCTGGACACTCTTCAGCTCAGGTACCTATTTTTTCTTACAGTTTAGTTTGTCCAGAACTAGGAAACATTTTAACACATTGAAGAAATTCTCTTGTGGGTTAACTCAGCATAAATACATATGCGACAGAACTGAACTGGATGACAACAAATGTTGATAAACCAGAACTAATTATGGAAACTAATGACTATAATTAGACTGAGATATCCAAAGATTCAAGTTCTACTACACTCAGAGAATAAACTGTAAGAACAACAAAGTCAGAATTTTATTTTCCATTTGTCTCCTCACTACAGCAACGACAACTACAACATCTACTACAACCACTGCAGACTCAACAACAATGATAACAACTACAACAACTGCAGACCCAGCAACAGCAACTATCACCACTGCAGACCAAACACCAACAACTGCAAACCCAACTACAACCACTGCAGACCAAACCAAACCACCAACAGCTACAATTGTAGGTGTTGGTCCACTACCAATAATAACTGCTATAATGGTAGACACAGCAACAACAACTACTACAGCAACTGCAAACCCAACTACTACAACTGTAGACCCAGCAACAGCAACTACTACAGTAACTGCAGACCCAACACCAATGACAACAACAACAGTAAACCCAGCAACAACTACAACAACTGCAGACCAAATCAAACCACCAACAGCTACAATTGTAGGTGTTGGTTCACTACCAATAATAACTGCTATAATGGTGGACCCAGCAACAACAACTACTACAGCAACTGCAGACCCAACTATCACCACTGCAGACCCAGCAACAACTACTACAAATGCCGACCCGACACCAACAACTGCCGACCCAACTACAACAACTGCAGACCAAATCAAACCACCAACAGCTACAATTGTAGGTGTTGGTCCACTACCAATAATAACTGCTATAATGGTAGACCCAGCAACAACAACTACTACAGCAAATGCAGACCCAACTATCACCACTGCAGACCCAGCAACAACTACTACAAATGCCGACCCGACACCAACAACTGCCGACCCAACTACAACAACTGCAGACCAAATCAAACCACCAACAGCTACAATTGTAGGTGTTGGTCCACTACCAATAATAACTGCTATAATGGTAGACCCAGCAACAACAACTACTACAGCAACTGCAAACCAAACACCAATGACGACAACAACAAATGCCGACCCGACACCAACAACTGCCGACCCAACTACAACAACTGCAGACCCAACTATCACCACTGCAGACCAAACCAAACCACCAACAGCTACAATTGTAGGTGTTGGTTCACTACCAATAATAACTGCTATAATGGTAGACCCAGCAACAACAACTACTACAGCAAATGCAGACCCAACTACCACCACTGCAGACCCAGCAACAACTACTACAAATGCCGACCCGACACCAACAACTGCCGACCCAACTACAACAACTGCAGACCAAACCAAACCACCAACAGCTACAATTGTAGGTGTTGGTCCACTACCAATAATAACTGCTATAATGGTAGACCCAGCAACAACAACTACTACAGCAACTGCAGACCCAACACCAATGACAACAACAGTAAACCAAGCAACAACTACTACAGCAACTGCAGACTCGACACCAACAACTGCCGACCCAACTACAACAACTGCAGACCAAACCAAACCACCAACAGCTACAATTGTAGGTGTTGGTTCACTACCAATAATAACTGCTATAATGGTAGACCCAGCAACAACAACTACTACAGCAAATGCAGACCCAACTATCACCACTGCAGACCCAGCAACAACTACTACAAATGCCGACCCGACACCAACAACTGCCGACCCAACTATCACCACTGCAGACCAAACCAAACCACCAACAGCTACAATTGTAGGTGTTGGTCCACTACCAATAATAACTGCTATAATGGTGGACCCAGCAACAACAACTACTACAGCAAATGCAGACCCAACTATCACCACTGCAGACCCAGCAACAACTACTACAAATGCCGACCCGACACCAACAACTGCCGACCCAACTACAACAACTGCAGACCAAATCAAACCACCAACAGCTACAATTGTAGGTGTTGGTTCACTACCAATAATAACTGCTATAATGGTAGACCCAGCAACAACAACTACTACAGCAACTGCAGACCCAACACCAATGACAACAACAGTAAACCAAGCAACAACTACTACAGCAACTGCAGACTCGACACCAACAACTGCCGACCCAACTACAACAACTGCAGACCAAACCAAACCACCAACAGCTACAATTGTAGGTGTTGGTTCACTACCAATAATAACTGCTATAATGGTAGACCCAGCAACAACAACTACTACAGCAACTGCAGACCCAACTATCACCACTGCAGACCCAGCAACAACTACTACAAATGCCGACCCGACACCAACAACTGCCGACCCAACTACAACAACTGCAGACCAAATCAAACCACCAACAGCTACAATTGTAGGTGTTGGTCCACTACCAATAATAACTGCTATAATGGTAGACACAGCAACAACAACTACTACAGCAACTGCAGACTCGACACCAACAACTGCCGACCCAACTACAACAACTGCAGACCAAACCAAACCACCAACAGCTACAATTGTAGGTGTTGGTTCACTACCAATAATAACTGCTATAATGGTAGACCCAGCAACAACAACTACTACAGCAACTGCAGACCCAACTATCACCACTGCAGACCCAGCAACAACTACTACAAATGCCGACCCGACACCAACAACTGCCGACCCAACTACAACAACTGCAGACCAAATCAAACCACCAACAGCTACAATTGTAGGTGTTGGTCCACTACCAATAATAACTGCTATAATGGTAGACCCAGCAACAACAACTACTACAGCAACTGCAAACCAAACACCAATGACAACAACAAATGCCGACCCGACACCAACAACTGCCGACCCAACTACAACAACTGCAGACCCAACTATCACCACTGCAGACCAAACCAAACCACCAACAGCTACAATTGTAGGTGTTGGTTCACTACCAATAATAACTGCTATAATGGTAGACCCAGCAACAACAACTACTACAGCAAATGCAGACCCAACTATCACCACTGCAGACCCAGCAACAACTACTACAAATGCCGACCCGACACCAACAACTGCCGACCCAACTATCACCACTGCAGACCAAACCAAACCACCAACAGCTACAATTGTAGGTGTTGGTCCACTACCAATAATAACTGCTATAACGGCAGAACCAGCAGCAACAACTACTACAGCAACTGCAGACCAAACACCAATGACAACAACAGTAAACCCAGCAACAACTACTACAAATGCCGACCCGACACCAACCACTGCAGACCAAACCAAACCACCAACAGCTACAATTGTAGGTGTTGGTTCACTACCAATAATAACTGCTATAATGGTCGACCCAGCAACAACAACTACTACAGCAAATGCAGACCCAACTATCACCACTGCAGACCCAGCAACAACTACTACAAATGCCGACCCGACACCAACAACTGCCGACCCAACTATCACCACTGCAGACCAAACCAAACCACCAACAGCTACAATTGTAGGTGTTGGTCCACTACCAATAATAACTGCTATAATGGTAGACCCAGCAACAACAACTACTACAGCAACTGCAGACCCAACACCAATGACAACAACAACAGTAAACCCAGCAACTGCAGACCCAACACCAATGACAACTACAACAGTAAACCCAGCAACAACTACTACAACTGCCGACCCAACTACAACCACTGCAGACCAAACCAAAACACCAACAGCTACAATTGTAGGTGTTGGTTCACTACCAATAATAACTGCTATAATGGTGGACCCAGCAACAACAACTACTACAGCAAATGCAGACCCAACTATCACCACTGCAGACCCAGCAACAACTACTACAAATGCCGACCCGACACCAACAACTGCCGACCCAACTACAACAACTGCAGACCAAACCAAACCACCAACAGCTACAATTGTAGGTGTTGGTTCACTACCAATAATAACTGCTATAATGGTAGACCCAGCAACAACAACTACTACAGCAACTGCAGACCCAACACCAATGATAACAACAGTAAACCCAGCAACAACTACTACAGCAACTGCAGACCCAACTATCACCACTGCAGACCCAGCAACAACTACTACAAATGCCGACCCGACACCAACAACTGCAAACCCAACTACAACAACTGTAGACCTAACACCAATGACTACTACAACAACAACAGTAAACCTAGCAACAACTACTACAACTGCAGACCTAACACCAACCACTGCAAACCCGATGAAACCAACAACCACTGCAATTGTAGGTGTTGGCCCTCTGCCAATACCACCAATAATAACTCTTACACCCACTGCAAACCCAGCGACAACTACTACAACTGCCGACTCAAAAACAACAATTGGAGACCCAGCAACTACAACCACTGCCGACCTCGCACAAGTGACTACAACAACTGCTGCCGCATCTACAATGACTGAAGCCCTGACAACAACTACTACTACTACAACTTCAGCTCCAACAATCCCAACCTCTGCCTCAACAACTTTGTCAGAAACAACTGCTAAATCAGCCTCAGTCACTTCAGGTCCTACAACAATAAGCCCATCACAAACACCATCATTGGCCATGACTACGACCAGTGACAGTGACTGTCTAAGTCTGGGAATCATCCATCTGCTTCTTGTTCTCTTTGCCTCTTTTTTCTTTTAGAAAACACAAAGTAGATTGTATATAGTAGAGCCAGTGCTTCTCTCAGCTTTAGACAGTTTGATGCAAAATCACTTGGAAATGTTAAATGTTAAAGCTTTAATGAATAATGAAAAAACAATTCATAACATAGCTAATAATACCCTAAATAGACCTTACTTCATATAAATAATACTAATGTTATGGGTTCTGAACATATCTAAAATTCTAATGTTTCGTGGCTGGTTTGAGTAAACTTTACTATCTGAATGACATATAACCTAGATATTTGATTTACAGCATATATACAGGGAACAGTGTTTTGCTTTGATGGCATTTTCTGTGGTTTAGTTTTGTTTAGTTAGGGGGATGCTGTAGTCAGTTGGGAGGTTAGGAATCTGTATTATGGCTTAGTTTCTGCTCACTCTGACCTTTGCTCCTCTCACCACTTGTGTCTTGTATTGTCCTGCTACAGAGGGTTGTTGTCACATTTACGTAGGTTTTTATCCGGTTGACCAGGTGTCTCACCTTGTATTGCTTGTTACACACCTAATGTGTTCTGTGTGACTGTGAAGCCTTCTTTGCAAAGAATAAATCTTACAAGCACATGTCTGCATCTCTGGCTTCCATTTCAAAAGCTAATGTGAGGCTGGTAATGTGAGAACACACACTAATCTACTGTTGTTCTTCAGTACAGTGGGAGGAAGCTGGACGACCCAAAGAGGAGCCACACAAACACAGGGAGAACATGCAAACGGTCCACTACACCACTGTGCCGAATTAATTAACCATTTGATGTGGATTACATCATTACATTAAGTATTTGAAGTGGTGATCATTCCCGTTAACAGTGGCTCTGGTGAAGGTGACAAAATGTAGACGCATCCATAAACTGGTATTATGTAACCAATGGTGTTATTGTTCCATTTATTTTTATGAAATTACAGGCAGTTGTGTTTTTGCTACACTGAATACACAAACATTCTGTCTATTGACCTACTAAACTAAGTGAATATGAACCAAACGCCAACGGTGATAAACATTTATTCTAAACATCAGCATGAACACGAAACCATCTGACGTTAAAACATAGTGGCTCTTTATCAGTGCTGGCAGAATTAGGATTTGCTCTATGGCTTGACTTGAATGGTTTGTTAGAAAATGTACCGTAAAGACAGAACCCAGTCAAATCAGTTCACCCCTGTAGTTCATGAGCTACTACTTAACACCGAGCAGTGAATGGTGTCAAAGCATGTGGTTAAAGCTCTTCTTTCTTCTTTAGAATTATCTGCCGAACCATTTCCGCTATTTTAGGTCGGATTTCTTTGACGGAAACTTTTGGCCCCCACGCGTCCACCACTTTTCCATTTACATCAATAAGATACTTCCAGAAGTTCCAGTCAGGCTCCTTTCCAGAGGTCTCTGCAGAAAACAAAATGAGAGGTTCAGTCTGTGCAGCGAAATATGCAGAATGACGATTATAAAAACCTTGAACTCCAGCAAACATCATTATTTATTATGTCTAATCTAATCTATATTCTTCTTTTTATTATTATTATTATTTATTTACAGTATTTGAGTTTTTCTCAATTACATATTGATGTAGTCCATTGTCCTCTCATTGTCCTTCAGATGTTTTTAATTAAGAGAATAATAGCAGCAACTTTACATTTCACTCACCAACAAGGTACTTGTAGACATTATTGGCTCCAGTTCCCACCACAGCGATCTTACTGAACAGGGGGAAGGAGACTCCGTAGACTCTACGGACAAAGCTGTCGATCTCCTTGTCGCTGCCGGGCTCCTGTTGCCCGAACTGGTTGCAAGGGAAGGCCAGTACGTTGAAGTGGTACGGCCCAAAGTCCCGCTGGAGCTGCTGCAGGTCTTTGTAGTGTTCCTCTGTGAATCCACACTCGCTGGCTACGTTCACCGCCAGGGACACCTAGAGCCAGAGAAAGCAAAATAAAAGACCAACATAAAAGCCACTAAGAGGACATCAGATCAGCATTTGGGCCATTTAAAGGAAAGGTTTTCTTAACACTTTTATATGATGCAGTGCTGTTAGTCTTGTAGGTTTTATTTAGCTTTACTCTTTTTATTGATTTTAGTTTTACTCACACATGCTGGAATAAACCTAATGACTTTACCCTCTTAATAAACTAATACTTAAACACTTGAATGTTTAAGACTATATATGAATCACTCACAGTCCAGCTGCCACTTTAAAAGCCATCTGTATTCAATTAACTGTTTAATTTCTTTAATATGCGGAAGTATTCACACCCTGATTAAGTGTGTTTTGACTTGTGTTAGTAGAGAGGTCACCATCAGGTTTGTATGTGATAGTTGTTAGTGCAGGTTGCTACATGTTAGACATTCATGCTGCAGTTCAGCCAATAAGGAAAGAAGACCAGTGCATCACATGCTGTCATTTCTCCCCACTGTGAATAAAACTGACAGTTTGATGAACCCATCATCTACGGCTGCCATCTAGTGGCATAATGATGCAGTGGAGGCGCCTCTATTAAATCTACAGAGACCAGGTTTGCACTGTTGCCTCACAGCAAGGAGGACACAACTACCTACACCAGTTTCTGATGAGGAACCATTCATTACGGGTCCTATGTGTGAATGTCTTCCTCTACCGGTCAGTCATAGAAAGTCAGCAGCTTTAGTTGACTGGTTAAGTTTTCTTACATCCTTCGACGACCGTTTTAAGACCTGACCTGAGGAGAGTGGAAGGACAGGGAGAAGAGCTGCATGGAGCGTTAAACTACTATGTTGCATTTTGGAGCTGCATCAGCTTTTGCAGTAGCAAATAAGTAATTTGTAGTTAATAAGAATAAATAGTTTCAAATTGTATAAAATCCTCTTGCTGCCCTGCTCCTCTGAGATCTTGAACTCTTGAAGTGAGGATTTCACCAGTGGACGGGTTTAGGTCCCAAGTCACATGGTCTGTGGAGATTTGAAGTTTCATAATGAAGAAGGATTTAAATGTGCCCATAATGAACACAGCACAATAACTGGCCATTAACTAACTATAGTGTGTCAATTATTATAATAATTTGATGACTTTATTCATTCAATCGTTCATCAGACAGTCTTAGCAGAAAGTTGTACCTTATGGCTCCATGTTCTAAGTGTTGAGTATCTGCAGTAAGATCTAGGTAAAGTACAGCACAGGTAAAGATGGATAATACGGTCCGGTCATGTGTGTTTCCCTGTTTGAGTGAAGCCTCTGTGAAGCCCCTGCAGCTGTAGGGGCTCTGCAGGCCTCCTGCCACGTAGGCTACCGGTTCTACCTAC
Organism: Macropodus opercularis; assembly: GCA_030770545.1. Lineage (NCBI taxonomy): Eukaryota > Metazoa > Chordata > Actinopteri > Anabantiformes > Osphronemidae > Macropodus > Macropodus opercularis. Next base: position 10,497,013 of record CM061092.1, read on the forward strand.
AGTACAGGACGGGACGTGTTCCGGTCAGGCTGATCCACAGCAGCAGCAGCAGCCGGTCTACAAACAAGCAAAATGTGAGCATCCGTTCATGCAGCAGGCAAACATGCGGAGAGAAGGTCATGCAACGCCGTCACCTCACGTTCGGCTGTTCGGACCCGCACTTACCGAACCCCGGTACTTTTCCAGGGAAACTAACTTCCCCCTGCTGTTCACTACTTTAAAGGTGTAAAAGTCTTTCTGTTTGCTGTCGGCGAGGCTGAACAAAGTCAGCAACAGGGTTAAGGCTCCGGGAAGCATCTTTACGGTCAATCTGCCAACGCAACAGCGGAGAAACTTCTGCAAACTCCTGCTGTTCTCCTGCGAGAACACTTCCGCATCGAACGTATTCACAAAATAAAAGCCGTGTCCTGCAACTACATTGTTTGTTAATTAAATTAATCCAGTGCGTTTTGGAGGCGGACGATTTATAACGTAGCATAAATACAAATACTAAGATGCATATCGGCACCTTAAAAATACAATGGTCGACAAATCCAGTGTAGTTAATTTCAATCCTTTACTCATGGTGAAGTTCTAAGCACATGCTTAAAGTTTAGTTTGTGTGCAAGGAAGGAATTTCGTTTACGGATCAGCTGATGTGTAAAATACTTAATAAAATGTAAGATTATTATGGGTCAGTTTATTTAATGTTCTATTCAACTTGCAAATTAGGAAATAAAACAGGCCAATTCAATGTAAGAATAATAAAAATAAACAAGAGAGAAAGTTTAAGACGATCAACTAAAAGCTACAGAATTTCCGGGCAGTACTTTAAAGCAGCAGCTGACACGCCCCTCTTCGTCGTCACTGGCTGTCCCACAATGCAGTGGGCAATGTGTTAACATGGCGTCAATGGTTGCTGTTTTGATCAGGGCCGTGGGATCTGAAAAATATTATGCAGAACAGAACCATGAAGATAGATAAACAATAGTCACAAACAACTTTAAAGCGAAATAATAAGTTAAGATGTTCGTTTTTCTGTTGTAATGGTCGAGCTCGAGTTTTCTTCTGGCTGTAATCACTGCTGTGTGGCAACTGGGTGCCAGCATTATTTATTTCCAGTTAGCTAGCTCCGGCGGACGACCGGGCACAGTGGCTACCGTGCGTTAGCCTGCGGAGCTAACAGACAGTCGGCAAAGCACCGAGTTCCTCGAAACTATACGTGAAGCCTGCCGATTACACGGGAGACGCGCCGTGGTTTTAAAGGTGAGAACACGTTGCAGTTGTTATTACGCGTTTTCGTTTCTGTTGTGGAAGTTGAGCTAGCGTCAAGTCCTGCTGTGGCTTCAGTTTCTTTTACCTGAAACTATCGGCATTGATGTCCGCGGCCCTAAGAGTCACCTGTGATGTAATGTTACCCGAAATGTGCCTGTACGCACAGCGGACTTAAGCCTTATTTAAGTGAAGATCAAAGACGTGGCTGGTTTGTTTATGTCTAACACTGGACAAAAGTAACTGAGATCGGAGAGTAAAACATCCAACTTAACTGTACAAACTTAAGCTGTAAATGTAATTATATTGTAAGAGTGATGTCCCCTCAGCCTATCTGATGGTTTCACCTCTCAGACAATTCACTCTAACAAACGTCTTCATCACACTTTTTGTAGTTATATCACAAATGTTTTTATCTGTTGTCAGCCTCTGGAACTATAAACTTTAGCTTTGCAATCACTAAAGTAAATAATTGAAAGTAGCTATAACCTCAGCAATAAAATGCTTCTTACACATTGATTACTCTTGAAAGTTAATTTCATACGTTTCTTTTCCTAATGTTATTAGGAATGCAACTTCAGTTGTACGCCTTTACTTTTATTTTATTCATGGATTTGAATACATGTTCTGTGACTTGTAAGAATATTTTTTTTTGAGTAGAGTATTTCAAAATCAGGATTCTTATTTGTCTGAAGATTAGCAGCTGTGCATTTCTAAATCACAAACCATTCGTGTGCTCTAGTGAGTTACCACATAGGAAGGTGACTTGTGGCGACTTAGCTTTCACTTTCCAGTTAGATAGTTAGCTTTCACTTTCCAGTTACTAAGTTAGCTTCCACCTTCCTTGTTGGATTGTAATCTTGCTACTTATACTGATGACTGTCATTTCTTTCAAGACTTTAGCTGGCTTGCCTTTCTGGAGATTTGCAGTTTGCTGTTAACTCCTCCAGGCGCAAGAGGTATGGAAAAGTCCATAAGTCCAGTAAAATCAGTAAAACAGTCCCAGCCTAGAGGAGCCAAGTCAACATTCAATGAGAAGTCGTTTAAAGAGGCTGCTGTGCAGAAAGAGAGCACCAAATCTGCACCCCGCAGCAAGGAAAACTTCACAGCCACAAAGGATGAACATAATATAGGCTTTCAGCCAACTCGTGGGACAGGCAAGAGTTCCACAGACACTCCCCAAGACAAGAGAAAAGCACGGCCCTCCAGGCTGACTAGACTGACTGGAAGAACAAGTTCTGGGGAGAGAGGCAAAGGAAAACCAACAAGCGCACAACATCCGCTTGCAACACAGGCCCCTGACTCCAGACCATCTCTTTCTGCAGACAGCAGCCCATTAGCAAACAGGGCAGTTCCTGCTACACCCGAAAAAGGTCTGTCAGAGCAGGCCAAGAGCTCACTTGTCACGCCAGCAAAGGAAAAGCTCCATGGTGTGTTTTTCATGTTTTTCCTCATGCTATTTGATTGTCTTCTTCAACACATGTATTTCTACTCAAGTGCTCTGTCCGTGTGGATTTTAGGGGTAAAAACTGCAGCACTGATGCATCCATCTGAAGAGGGCATAGAGGTGAGGCCCACTGTGGAGGAAGGAACCCTGACAGAGCAACAGCTGGGCCTCCGACAGGCAGAGGAACGCCTCTACAGAGACTACATCCACCGACTGCTGAAAGTAAAGAAACAGTCTAGTCATGCTTCAAACACAGTGCCTTCACCCACAAATGATATTTAGATGTCTGTTTCTGGCCTTTTATTTCTGTAAGTCGGGAGGGTGATAGAAAAAGACTCCTCTGTGTCTCTAAAAAGCACATTTAAAACACGACAGGTGTGTGATTCTTGCACATAGGACTGAACTATTAAAAGTTAACCCAATATCAACAGTTTAATTTTCAGTCCTGGCAGGTGAGGTGCACAGTTGAACATGTGCTCTCATCCATGTACTTGGCCAACATTGCAGCTCTGTTTAGAGTCTGTTTCATCTCTCAGACAGGAATCATCAGTGTGTACTTTTTTTCCTTTACTATAGTTTTTTTTTCTTTGACTAACGTGAGCAGTTTGGGTAAAAGTGGGATTATTTACAGTCGGAAAACAAAATTCAAAAACGTGTAAAATGATGCGCCCACATCTTTTCTTGTTTTTGCAGCAGTCTCCGGAGTATCCAAACTATCAGTACTTATGCAAGCTCTGTTCTGTGCACATTGAAAACATTCAAGGAGCACACAAACACATCAAGGAGAAGAGACATAAGAAGAACATAATGGTAGGAATTTCTATATTTGTCACTCTTGTGAACAATGGTTTAGAATTTAGCATTTTACATATTGTGGTTCTGGTGTATCAGGAAAAGCAGGAGGAGAATGAGCTGCGTGCCCTCCCACCCCCTTCAGCTGCTCATTTGAGGGCAGTAGATGCGGCTGTACTTGAAACTGCCAGACAGCAAGGGATCTCGGAGGAAGACTTTGAGGTTCGGAAGGTTGTGGTCGTCAAGATGGAGGGGATCATAAAGAAGCATCTCTCAGGTTGTATGCTGTGATGTCACTCAGCCTGCTGTGGTTTTCCTTTTGGAATTAGCTACTCATAGCATTTTATCTTTTCCTAGACTTTGCTGTGTGTAGTTCTTCGTTTGTAATTAGTCTAAATGCAAGTTGTAAATAAATTGTATTTATATTTTCTTTGCTCTTGCAGCTTGCTCTCTTCGTCTCTATGGTTCCTGTCTTACCCGTTTTGCCTTTAAGACCAGTGATATAAACATTGATGTCACCTACCCTTCTTCTGTAAGTTGTCTTTGGTTTTACAAAACAGTGATGTGTGTTAACATAAATAAGAGGAGATATATATATATATATATATATATATATATATATATATATATATATATATATATATATATATATATATATATATATATATATATATATATATATATATATATATATATATATATATATATATATATATATATATATATATATATATATATATATAAATCAGTTGTCTCAATTTTGATATTGTTTACTTATGTTACCTTTGTCTGTTTAGATGACACAACCTGAGGTCTTGATTCAGGTGCTGGAAATCCTGAAGAACAGCTGTAAGTTTCTTTTTGTGTAGTTTCAGTTCTGTTTAAGTTGAGTAGTTATTAATTGCTGCATGTGAATGAAACCTTCATTCTTGTTTATGACATCTTTATGACTTGTTTGACCCACATTCCTCAAGTTCACTTACCTCGGTTTTCTGTTTCTGTCCCACAGCTGAATTTTTTGAGGTTGAGTCAGATTTTCATGCCAAAGTTCCTGCTGTGTTCTGTCGAGATGTTAGCAGGTGACTGTTAGTTGACATCCACTGATGCAGTTTAATGAATCTGTTGTGAAGACGTCTTGTATTATCACATTGCCCCAATGAGTTTTAGACTGAAAAATTGACCACAGTTCTTCCTCGTTTCCTTTTTTGTGCAGTGGCCTGCTGTGCAAGGTTAGTGCAGGTAATGACATTGCTTGTCTCACCACCAATCACCTGGCTGCCCTTGCTAAACTGGAGCCCAGACTGGTTCCTCTGGTGCTGGCCTTCCGCTACTGGGGAAGGGTAAGTTATTGATTGACTCTGACTACTCTGAGAGGAAGACGCTTCTACTGTGGCTGTAGTCTTGTGTTTCGATTGTTTCATTTTCCAAAATACAAAATGTACTGTTATATTATTAATAGGTATAATACAAGTTTTTTAAAGACATTCAGTTTAGTTGCACTATTTAAATGAAGGATAAAATGCACATAAACAATAATTTGTACTTCTCGTACATCTCTACAGTTGTGTCACATTGACTGCCAGGCTGAAGGTGGCATCCCGTCGTACTCCTTTGCTCTCATGGTCATCTTCTTTCTGCAGCAGAGGAAACAGCCTATTCTTCCCGTCTACCTGGGCCACTGGGTGGGTGAATCTTTTCAGATGTCAGTCTTGTCTGCCAGTAGAAAACTGTTTATCTGTGCTTTGAATTTTAGACAAACACAAATGAGAAAATGCAGATAATTTCCACGCTTAAAACTAAAACCAAATGTTTGAAAAGTTATACCTATATTCGGCACTGACCTAAATTCTCTCTCTGGTGTACCTGAAATTATTATTATTATTTAAAATTATTTAGCTTTATGCCAAAAAGACCTTTCTATTGCTACAGTACATGATTACTTTTTGAAAGAATAATGGATTTGCCATTTTTTTTCTTTTCAAAATCAACATTGACCCTAATTCTTTAATTTAGTTGCACCATTGCCACTTAAAATAAAAGGAAGCACAAATCTCTGCCCTTTTAATGAAATGCTCAGAATGACCCACATTCCTCACCTTGCATCGCGTTTCTCTGTGAATTTCACACAGCTCAGGTTGGTTGGGGAAACACAAGGTGTCGGCTTGAAAGTGTGTCTGTCTCCCTGTGAGCAGAGATACAAACCTAAGAGGACACAGCTGAGAACATTTGTGTAACTGGGCCATTTTCTAGTCAAAATATTATATTTTAACCAAAATTAAAAGCAGATCAGAATTATAATTAAGAGTGTGTAGCCTGAAAACAGAAAGCATCTCAGCACTTGGAACAGTCACCACTGAAATTAGTCATCTGTCATCTCCCATGATGGGAGGAGCAGCTGCTGCTTGTGAGAGTTAAAGAAGATGTAGACTCACATATTCATTATTGTCCACCGAGTGTCTTTACCAGGTTCTCAAGTCACTTTACAATTCCCAGAATTTTCTGCCCAATTTTTTAAAAATTCTGGTTTCAGATTGAAGGCTTTGATCTGAAACGGGTTGACGAGTATCATCTCACCGGCATCGTGCTGGACATGTTTGTCCAATGGGAGCACAGACCTCCAAGCTCAACGGACGGACGCGGAGACAACCGAAATGAGACCAGAGGAGAAAGCCGGCCCAAACCAGAGCAGGGCAAACCTGAAGATAGTCACTATTCTGAGGGCTTGGTGAGTTTTATTACACAGCATGGTCATAATGAAAGGCAAATGAGATTGCCTTTAAATTATATTTCACAGCATACTTTCAAGGTGTGCAGTGTTTTAACGACGATCCTTTTGTTTTTTTTGTCTTTCCATTAAAGACCAACATGACCTTGGATGCAGCTAAAGATGTGTCGCTGGGTCAGCTGTGGCTGGAGCTCATACGTTTTTACACACTGGAGTTTGCTCTTGAAGACTACATCATCAGCATCCGTTTAAAAGAGCTCCTCTCTAGGGAAGTGAAGAACTGGCCACGTCGCAGACTTGCTATAGAAGGTAAGAGGCCACAGTGTTGGAGAACTTCTTACAGATCTGAGGAGCTGTTAATAATTCACTTTGTCCTTCTATCTTAATTTTTTAGACCCTTTTGCGCTGAAGAGGAATGTCGCTCGCAGCTTGAACAGCCAAATGGTGTTTGAGTACATCCAGGAGCGCTTCCGTACAGCTTACAAGTATTTTGCTTGCCCTCAGCGACGGGTCACAGGGGACTGTCAAAAAATCAAGAAGGCAGGCAGTGAAGCAGGTGAGAAGAAGGAGGGCACATTTGTAGACAAGGAAGAAAGCAAAAGGAAAGGCGACAAAAGTCCAGGAGCTCAGAGGGGACTTGTGGGTTCAGAAGTGGACGAGGAGCCTGAGCCTGAGAGTGAGGATGAAGATGGTTCAGGTTTGTCCAAAAAGAAGGACGAGAAGACTTTAGATGCTACTCTCATGGACATGATTCTCAGTGAGGACACATCGTCCGTCTCTCCCAACGGCCTGCTGGACAGTGACAAAGAGGGGGAAGAGGGCAATGAGGATACAAACAAAGTTTCGTCCAAAGATCTGCACTATGTGTTCGATAAAATGATCTTCACTGGTGGGAAGGTAATTGTTAAGATCACCTTTCATAAACATGCTTTTCATAGTCGAAGCAACAGTCTTTATTTTATTTCTTCATTCTGCTCTTGCTGTTGGTAAACGCTGTCATGTCTGATGTATCATTTTTTTCCTTTTCAGCCTCCAACTGTTGTTTGCAGCTTCTGCAAACGAGATGGTCACCTGAAGGACGAGTGTCCTGAAGACTTCAAGAAGATCGAGCTGACACCTCTGCCTCCTATGAACGACCGCTTCAGAGAGATTCTTGATGGGCTTTGCAAACTGTGCTACTGTACGTAGTGAGGGGACTCGTGCTGATCATTATTCCATTGAAGGCTTTTCTGAAGAACAATTACACTAAAGCTTTTTGTTAAACATACAAACTGTTTAGCAACAATCCAGTAATGTTGCAGCTGTGTGGTAAGATTTCTGTTTTGCTGCTTTTAGATGAACTCTCGCCTTCACAAGTTGAGCAGCAGAAAAGAGAGCAGATTCTTGGCAGCTTGGAGAGGTTTATCAGGAAGGAGTACAATGGTAAGCGAGTTTGTGGAGACTAACCAATTGTGTGGTTCTACAGTGAAGACAGAACCAGGCTGTGGTTATATTTGCTGCTAATGTTTACAGGCTTCATTCAGCTGAAAGAAAGTAGAATTGTTATTACGCATGTGTGCGTAATGTGCATGGCTGTTGTTCAGTTTTCAGACATAATTTGTTTTCCTGGGTGTGAATCCACAGATAAAGCTCAGCTCTGCTTGTTTGGTTCCTCCAAAAATGGTTTTGGCTTCCGTGACAGCGACCTTGACATCTGCATGACTCTCGAGGGTCATGATACTGCAGAGGTTGGCGAGCTAAACACACACAGGCACCTGATCCAACCCAGGTTGTCTAGATGTGATTAGAGTTTTGATTTGCATTCCATGTTTGGTCTTTCTGAGCAGAAGCTGAACTGCAAAGAGATCATCGAAGGCCTTGCAAAGGTGCTAAAGAAGCACACAGGTGAACTGAAGCTCACAATCCTGTTTTAACTTTGTTACATACGTGCAAGTGACAAAATTTGACTCCCATCTTCCCATTGTCTCAGGTCTGAGAAACATCTTGCCTATCACGACAGCTAAAGTGCCTATAGTGAAGTTTGAACACAGACAGAGTGGTTTGGAGGGAGATATCAGCCTCTACAACACCCTGGTGAGCAAACTCTCCTTTAGCACCTAAACCTGCTTTTACATCTGAATCAAGTGCTTGGCTGAAATTGTTTGAAGAGCTTCATGAGTTAATTGACACGGGCTTTGCTGCAGGCTCAGCATAACACCAGGATGCTGGCTACGTATGCAGCTCTGGATCCACGCGTGCAGTTCCTGGGATATACAATGAAGGTCTTTGCAAAGGTATGCGGCTAGTGACAAACTCATTCACTAACTCCCAATTCATGGCTTTTAAACAGTTCTGTTTTTACATGAAAAGAAATAGTTGACATACCAACCTTTTAAATCTGAACTGTGTTCGTTCAGCTCTTTGAAGTGAAAATGATTGACTGTTAGAAAGTAATTACTGTACAGTCAGTGGCTTGGAGGTTTTAGCAACAGCCAATTACAAAACAACAGACATAGTAAACATGGCATGAATGAAGTATTTGAGGCTCTGTTTCCCAGTTCCAACCCTAACCCACTACCATGTGTGATGGAATGCCAGATTAGTTAAAGCCACTAGAAAAACAACAGCAGCCGACACAGATCTCTGGATGCAACTGAGGTAGTTTTAAAGTCCCCAACCCTCATCATAACTGCCTTTGCTAACAGATGGGATGTTCCTGTGGAGCACTTGAAAGCATAGAAATGTTACTGCGTTGTCTCTTGCTGTGTAAGACACCTGCCTCTGTGTTCACAGCGCTGCGACATCGGCGACGCATCCAGAGGAAGTCTCTCATCCTATGCTTACATCCTGATGGTGCTTTACTTCCTGCAGCAGAGGCAGCCGCCGGTCATTCCTGTCTTGCAGGAGGTACCGTACTGTTTGAACTCTGAAAAATTACCGCCTATAATATATATATAATATATAGTATTATACTAAGTATAAAAGGGATCATGACCTTTAAAAGAAATCAATAGCTCTATATGTGCTTTTAGATCTTTGATGGGACGACTGTTCCCCAGCGGATGGTAGATGGCTGGAATGCTTTCTTTTTTGATGACCTTGACGATCTGGTGAGTTCAGATCAGACTCTTAAGATCTCAGTCTCTGAACGCTCAGTCTCACCCAGTGCATTCCTTTCATCCGTCAACACAGCACCGGCGTCTCTCTGAGCTGCAGCCTAACACTGAGTCAGTGGGAGAGCTGTGGTTGGGACTCCTGCGTTTTTACACGGAAGAATTTGACTTCAAGGAGCACGTAATAAGCATCCGCCAAAAGAAACTCCTCACCACCTTTGAGAAACAGTGGACCAGCAAATGCATCGCTATTGAAGGTGTCCACACAGATCTGCCTGTAGATCTTTTTTTGTTTATGGACAGGGTCATGTTTTCTGCTCGCTCATCTGTCCTTTCCCTGCAGATCCTTTTGATTTAAACCATAATCTCGGTGCTGGAGTTTCACGCAAAAGTAAGTGCTTTTAATAAAGGTGTCTTGTAGAGAATTCTATATAAGATGATTATTTTTCAAACATCACACAGTCACACAGATGCAGTTCTGCACCAAAGTTGTTCAGATTTTTGCTGTTGGTGTTGAATTCCTGTTTGAATAGCCTCTCTTCTCTCCTCTAGTGACAAACTTTATCATGAAGGCTTTTATAAATGGGAGGAAGTTGTTTGGAACTCCTTTCTACCCCCTCCCCAACACTGAAGTGGTGGGTGACGCACGAGTCAACCGTACCTACAGAAAATACATTTTAATGTTATGCTATCGAAACGGCTCATTCATTTCAAATATTTGTCTCTGTTTTGCTGCAGGACTACTTCTTTGATTCGAAGGTGCTGACAGACGGCGAGTTGGCGCCCAATGACAGGTGCTGCAGAATCTGTGGGAAGATTGGACATTACATGAAGGACTGTCCAAAGAGACGCAGGTTGTCCTCTCATGGAAATATTGCTCATTACATACGAGTTTCCAGAAAAAACAAGCTATGTTTAGATGTTCTCATCCTGATGCCAGAGTCGCTGTGAAGTGGAACACATTGATCAAAGTGTTTTTTCTTTTTCTTTTCTTTTATTTTACCAACAAAATGACATGACAAGAGACTGTTAGCTATTAGTAATAGGTTTCAGGTTTCAGGATTCAGTAAGTGAACAATTATATTTTTAAATGTAGTTTCACAAAATTCATTGGTTGTTTATAGTTTAATTAATCATGTTTGTTAGTATTGATATTTAAATTGATATTTAAAAAAGCTATTCATCCCTAAACTAATTGTGTCCCTTAACATTTTCTGTGCCAGAATAAAAAAGAAGGAGAACGACAAAGATGAGGACATGAAAGAAGAGGAGCGGGAACCGAAGGACAGACGTTGTTTCCAGTGTGGGGACATGGGCCATGTGAGGAGAGACTGTCCTGAGTACCGGCATCTCAAACAGAGGGTTGCTGGAGCACAAGGTATCCATACAGTCTGGTTCACCAGGAAACGATTAACATTCAGACTCTTGAAATACAGCTGCTTAAGTAGCTTCCTGCTGTTCTCCAGCTCCACACATGGTCCGAACTGTGGTGAGCCAGTCCATCCCCATTCCTCAGGCAGCTGTAGACTGTCCTGGAAGGACCAGGCAGCCCTCTGAATGTGTGAGTACCACAGACCACAGACTGTTTAACATCTAAACTCTGATAAAGGACCAAATTGCGTCTTGTAAAAAGCACAATCTAAGAACCAAACAAGGCCTTTAGTTTAGTAACTACAGTATGTTAATGAAGCACAATTTGTGTTTTTCCAATTGACAGTCCGACAGTCATCAGACTCCGCCTTACTCCCCACAGCCCACTGCTGTCGCTCCAAGTTCCTCCCAGACATCCAGTTCCCCTCAGCCCTCCCAGACCAAGACTGGTTCTGCTGGTCCAGTGAAGCGGCCTTCTCTACCCCAGGTCTCCCTGCCTCTCTTCAGTTTCCCTACCTCCCATCCAGGCCAGTACCATCCAGAGGCTCTCACTGCACTAGGCCTTATTCCCACCCACCAGCACCAGTCACAGGGGCAGCCCCATCACCCAGTCCACATCCCCTCCACGGCCTGGCCAATCCACGGACCAGTCCTCACCATGTCCTCTGCCACAACCCCCTCCCCGCCTGGCTTAAAATTTGCCCTGCGTTCAGCGTCAGGGAACGGGACCCCCACCGGATCAGGAAGCAGCCCCAGCCCCATGAACCTGAACGACCCCAGCATCATCTTTGCCCAGCCGGCGGGGAGGCAGCTGGGCATCGGGCCAGGGCGTGAAGCACACTGGCACAATCACTTGGGACAGCCTGGGTCACTCATGGGCAATGGCACAGTGGTCAAGTCAGGTATTCACTGGGTGAACTGTGGTGGCACTGTCTCTTCTTTCTGTTTAAACAGCAGCTTAAAACTGACAAGACTTTTAAAATATGGTCTCAGGTTAGTGTTGAAACAGCAGATTTTGATAAATGCATCTTTGCAATATATGATGTGGCTATGATAAAAACTGTAATGTTACATTTTAAGAAAACTGTAAATGTTGACAGTTAATAGTTCATGATGGACCAGTTGTTTTGCAGGTGGGTAATACTGTTAACCACTCCCACCTTACCAGTTATTGATTGATTTCATTTCTTCTCTCTACAGATTCGGGCCATTCAGCCCAGTTTGTTGGTGTGAGCCAAGGCTCTCGGTTATGGGAGCACAACAAAACCCCCCACTACACCCTGTCTCCATCTTGGCCCTATCGGATGCCCCAAAACTTCATACAGCAGGGTAACGGAGGCTTCCAGCCCAGCAAGCCCTTTTTGCCCCAAGGTCAGACATTTAATTCTATTATTGCAGAGGAAAGCACATAATAGCTTCGTAGGTTCTTCATTTGTAGCCGTTTGATCATTTTTTTCTTCTGTCAGGTCCTATGGTGCATCCTAATCCGAACTTCCCACTGGCCCCCCACGACCGACATCCAGTTAATCTGAATTTCATCCAACAGAAGAAGTAAACTTGCATCCCCCCTTTCAATTAGGTTTACAATCAGTGGCATAACAAAGGTAAAATTATGTACTCTCTGCCTCATGTGATCGCAAGAATTTTTAAAATGAATTTTATCATTTTTGTACAGTTTTTATGTTTTATTTTTTTGTCACATTACATTGATTTGTGATACAAATGTCAAATATTTTAATACCCCCATTTTTGAGGGGGTCCAAAAAAGTGTTTTTATTTTATGTGTAAAGTAAGGAAGAAAAATGTAAACCTTTATTTTTATTAGCTGAATTCATACTTTGCTTGCCACAAAATGAAGGCTTTGAATAGATGTTTGTTTTAAAACCAATCAATCAACCAGTTGTGTCACCCTAACTACAGTACCGCTCCAATGTTGGATACACCTTCTCAATAAGCGTTTTTATTATTCCTTACGTTGTAGAATGATGCTGAAGGCATCACAACTATATTATCACCATATTTAATTTTCATTTAACATGTTGAACATCTTTCACTTTCAAACTCAGTCAAACCATCTGATTTGGGTTTAAGTAGTTTCTTGTGGATGCTGAACTTATTTCAGAAATTATGTCTGTTTTGATATACAATTTACCTAACAATAATAGAAATTAAAAAAAATTAAATAAAAAGGTGTATCCACACTTGAGGCTGGTAGTGTATGTAGTGCCAAGAACAGGGATAGCAAGAAAAAGGGAAAAATTTAATATAAAAAAAGCTACAAAAAATAAAGAAAAAAAGCAAACGCAAAAGCATCACTTTGTGTCCTGTGTTCAGATTTTCTCAGCATGTTTGTTCTCAGCAGAACGAACCCGGGAATGGCGCGGTTTGACATCTGGTAGAAAAAGCCAGACGCCGTCAGCTGAACCTGCTTGTCATACGTCTCTTCAGACCAGCACTATAAGGGCTGATGCACAGCAGCTACATCTTGCATTGAGTTTAATAATTATTCTGGTGGGTTTTCTGCCTGTGCGTCATGTCAGGTAGTTATTTGACATTTACTATCAACAGAGCAACACCAGCCTCTGACTGGCATCACAGATCGAGGTCTGGAGCTGGACCCTCATTGTCCTGTTTCTGTCTCATTCATCACAATTGTCTCCCAGATTGTACTTGCACCTCCATAGTGACATTGTTAATTATCTCGCATCAAATGGTGCCATGCTGTGTAACGTGACCAGTGTGCTGTAGGTCTCACACAGCTGCTTCTTATACCATATACAGAAAAACTGATGTTACCAAACAGCTGCAATAAGCAACATAGTCCTGTAAAAAGCGATTGATTGTTAGTAAATGTGGGAACAGTATCTTACAGTTTTTGGTACTTGACTCGCACTCTTACAGCATTTTAGATTTTTTCAAGCAGCAGCAGCAGAAGAAGCATTTAATTTCAGTGGGATCCCATTCTTCAGAAACAGGTGAGTGATCCCAGATGATTGAACGTGATTACGACTGAAAAGAGGTGTCAAGAGCATCAGACGGCTCCTCTCTGACAGCCGAGGAAAGCTCAGCCTTATCTCCATCCTCAGACTCTCCTCTCTGGAAAACACCGGTCTAATCCGTGAGTTTACCGTCCAAAACTGACAACGGTCCACTTTAACAGCCGTGACACACTCTGAGTCTGACCGATCGTAAATGTGGACCTTTACTAAACATGTTACATATTTTAAAACCTGAACTTAATCACTGACAAAACATAGGAAGCTGTCTGCTGTTTCATAGATAAAACATTCTTATAAGATATATTTAATGTTACACTTTTAGATTTTTTTTAGACCTAAATTAAAAAGAAATCCATGAGATTAGATACAAAACTTTAGGGAAGATAAAGCTTATTTAAGACTTAATGTAGTGTTTTTTTTAATGAAACTTAGCCTGCTAATAACTGGTTCTAATACTTATTTAACACCAAAAGAACCTTTTCTATTTTTATTGGATTATCAGTTTGATAGAATCTGGATTTAATCTTCATAGTAATAATAGTGATATTTCTTTTTTATATATGAGCTTTGAAAAGTCTCTGTGTGGTTTGTCCACTTAATCGTATGAGCTACAGACAGTTATTACCATACATTATAAAGTATTATTAAAAACTTTATTTCAAGGTTAACTTCCAGGTGAACCTGTTCTTTTGTCTTCTGTACTTCAGCAGCGATGTGAATGTTTGAGCGGCCACCAGGGGGCGCTGTGACACAAATCCTGTCAGGAACCATCAGGTAAGAAAAATATTCACATAACAGCCCAGACGCTACAGTTTGCAGAAATGCAGCCATTTAAGTTATATCATTACAACTAGTTAACATGTATGTCGTAGTAGTTAAAGAAATGACACACAGTTAATTGCTTGACTAGTTGACATGTATGACTATGTATCTACTTTACATGTTGACTAGTTTGCCATTTTATCAAATTAGGGTGAATTACACGTGATCAAGTACAACATACATGTTAACTAGTGAGCACTCTTGTCTCTTACTTGTTAACTAGTGAAGTGAAAGTTTTATTAACTAGCTGTCCTGCATTGTGGCCCCCATCATGTCTAAAACATCAACCTAAAGCCTGGAACCAGAGCAGGCCATAGACGTAGTTGCTCTGTCTGACTGTGCCTCTGCTTGGTCTAGGGCAGAACTGGCGTTGTTGTAATTTAATCCCATTACGCCTGCTGCTGATTTATTGGTCATCTTAGGACTGTAATAAATACTTTATAATGAATAAGAAGGTAAGTTGTTTTTAATCTGTCATTCCAGTGTAGCCACTGGAGGGCAGAAGGAATCTGCAGCATGCTGACAGACAGCCTGGACATTCATGTCCTCATAAAGCTGGTGTCCAAACATTAATAAAATGTTCCCTTTTTTATCACATCAACTGCTCAGACGTTCTGTTCAGCCTCTTTGTGCAGTTTGTAGATGTACCATAAAATCATATTAACACTTAACGTTACATCTGGTCTCCACTGTCCAGCTCCTTCCTTCATGCGCCTCTTACCAACACTAAACACATGAGTTGAGCGTTTGAAGTTAACTTTATATGCGCAAGATCATTAATTAAAAAGATTTTTCTAATTAAATTTCCAGAAGCGATAAGAAAGGTTTGATAAGAGGCTTGAGCGGAGATAGAGGCTCTAATGACATTAATTACTTTATACCTGGAGGAAAAATCTGAGTCATTAAGTTCTGCAGGCCTCTAATCTTTTCATAGAATAAAGCTTGAGGTGGACCACTGCACGGCTTTAGCCCGAGTCTGACCCACTGCCGCTGAACTGCCGGAGCTCAGCCTGCCTCTGTTTGATTTGCAGGAATTAAGTTATTAAACGCTCTTAACAAGTGTGGAAATGGCTGCTCATTCTTCACAGCGTTGTCAGTCCCTGCACGTCACAGGCCTCCGATGTCCTGCTGCGGCTGGAGTGTGAAAGTCAAAGCCAACTTCCAGATCTCAATGATCAAACGAGCTGCGACAAAACAGCTGCAGGACGTGTGCAGCTGTGCGCTGACGCGAAACCCAGAGCATGTTTACGGACGAGGATCCTCAGAAGCATCTGGTGCTCCTGTGACGTCGTGTCCATGGAGCCTGAACATGCAGCTTCTTCTCGTCTTTCGTCCAATGGTAATTCCTCTTCATGTCTCTTTTATGGCTCTCCCTCCTTATGTATGCATGCAAGCCTTGTTTTGTCGTCGTTGTTGCAGGTTACGTTTGTAAATGTGTGTTTGGTGTGAGTTAAGATGGACGACAGAAGAGTCACCTCTCAGCGTCTGACACAGCTGATTGCCCGCCTCATTTATGCGTTTGGCTTGAGACGGCCTTTTCACACACGGGGCCTGATTGATTAGCAGCCCAATTAAAGAGCGGCGACAGGGGCAAAGGGTGGAAGAGGAGGTGGCAGAGTCACAGCACTCTCCTCCAGAGTAATTCTTTTACTGAGGGTCTAAATCGCGTTTGCCTGGAACTGATAATGGATGTCTGGGCTATCTAAACATGCACTCAAAAGTCAGCTCAATCCTTCAGCCGAGATAAAGCAGACAAATTACACAAGGACGAAAGAACAAGAAATAAAAAAAAAACCAGAACAAGACCCAGAGGGTTTAATCAGACGTCTTAGGCGTCTTAGTGCTCGTAAGTGCTTGTTTGTGTTAAGTGAGTGTGATGTTCAAAGAGGAGAAAAGACGAAACAGTAGATATGTTTCTAAATGATGAATTGATCATTTAATGGGTTATCTCTGTCTCGTTAACCTTTGCCTGCGTGCAAATGATGTGTTGGATTAAACAATGGGGTCTGAACGTGGCAGGTACTACATCTCCTGACAGGCTGTGTGGACAGACACATTGATCAAAGCGTCACGTCCAGGATCTCAAGCTCTCTTGCTGTGCTCCGAGCCATCCATCACCAATGGCTTCTCTGGTCCAGGTGGCAGCATCATTTAACATTTTAAAAAATGGCTTCGGCTTCACATACCTGCACTGGAAATGTGTGACATTATAATGTCCTTCACGGGTCCAATGGTAACATGAGCAGGATGTGAAAGGATAAAAATACTGCACGCATGTATCCGGCCTGTAAGGCTTGATGGGTGATAGTCACTGTGCCCAAAGCACTAAATTTTAGTTCATTAGACAAAAAGACACAAAGCTTATTTCTTAGCCTTTACACAAAACCAACGTCTTTCTCTAACTTTAACTAAAGCTGCATTTGGGAATCCACCAACACACATGGAGAACATACATAAACGTTACACAAAAAGGTGCTTGGCAACAGGAACACTGCGAACCACTTCACCGCCCCTAATGCAGGGCCAGTGGTTCTACCATTAACTTTATGTCCCCATTCAGAAGCAAAAAGCAACTACAGTGGAGAATGTTCCAAGGAAACACAAGTTTAATTTGTATGGATGCATTTAGCAGTGGCAGATGAAGATGGTCAGATCTGACCTGTCACTGAGCAGAGAACGGCCCCGTGTTCAGCCAAATAATCAGAAAGGAGATGAATCAAAAGTGTGGATCAGTGTGGGATTCTACGTCTAGGCTGCAGCGTGGCCATGCCTCTCTATTAAGAAGGTGTCAAACGTGACAGGAGGACTCTGCTCCGCCCTTCAGGGAGCTCGAGCAGCAGCGCTGCTCCACCCACAATGTGTTAAAATGCAAATTGCTTTTTCCTGACCCCTCCGCAGTGGACAGGGAGGGTCTGCAGCTTTCAAAGTGACCTGGTTTGTGCTTCAGAAGGCCACACACTATGATGCAGCAGGCACCGACGGGACGAGACGGCTTAGCAGATAATATCATCTGTGGCAACAGAGCAGCTGACAAAACGCCAAAATATGCTCTCACATAGAAAATAGTTTCCTTCACTTAACGAAAAGGACAAAAATAACCACCGCTCAGTTTAAATTTGGACTTTTTGACAGGCTAAGTCATTCATTTCCTCTATATTTCTGTTTTGGTACGTTGCAAATTAATTATATTCCCTATGACCACAGATGATCACATGTTCATAAAGACATGACAGTTGTGTATAGCGGTTTCAGTTCACTCACTGTGTATTTATAGACAGATTTGTGTAACACAGCCCAGCTTGCACAATAAAATATTAAACTAACACAACATGTTAGTGATGTGAGCCCAGAGGAAGGCTCCTGCTCACAGCAGACTGACGTAAATCTGCTCCAAATTTCTGGCGCTGACAGTCATCTTCAGCACAGGGCCTTTTGTGGGCTTCTACTGCCGCCTCTTATCTGTCTGCCGGAGGAAACCCAGGAGACTGACGCATAGAATAGATGTGTGCATCTCCAGAGACTATTTTTGAGCAACTCCACACTAAACTCATTTTTCGAGGTGTAAGGAAGGAAAGAAAATCCTTAATCCCTTAGAATTTGTACTAATTTGGCCAAGTATTAATAAGTAATAGAACTCTCCTTACCAAGATTTGATCAGATCACTTCCTTCTTTCATGCTCTTTTACCTACTGTCCATTTGCACATAGCAGCATGATAATTAGGATTAATGTGGGGTCTTCCTGTCTCAGCAACCCTGTGGTTAGTGGACACTGGCATTTAGCCCGTGAGCCACAGCCGCCCGCTGTGATCAACATCTGTCAGTGTAACTAATAAACCCTCAAGCACAACAAGCAGTTTCAGGCATATGATCTGCGAAGCACGTAGTGTCGAGTTAAGTGTCACACGTGACCCTGCAGAGATTGAGTGTCTGAAGAAGCGTACAGACGAGGAAGGAAAGAAACGAGTGCACAGGTTTGGAGCTGCTGGGTGAGCTACCAGTTGCATCACAGGAAGGAACCTAAAGCACCTGCATTTCCTTGTGTCTGGCTCATTTCCGAGTACTTCAGCTGTAGTGTAGGTTTTTAAACATTGATGTCTCACAATTTCATCACAGTAAATCACCTGGAACACACAGTTTATTAATTGCTATATGGGTGGATTGGAACCATGATCATTTTTCCCGGGACAGGTAGTAGCTTTACTTTAAAAAATAGCTACACATTTGTGACTTCTTCTTCTTCTTCTTCTATAAACTTTTATATCTGGCCTCGGTCTAAAAGAACATGTCTTTCATTTTACACCCAGACCGTAAAAAAAATAAAAACCCAAAAAACAAATATTCTCTCAGCTGTGAAACAACACATCACCACTCTGGACTTTGAATAATTGCCAAATCAATCAATTAGCTCCTTCTGAACGTGCGGCTCAGAGGAGAAAAGCTTTCAGAGGCGTTTATTTACGTGCTGTCAGGACAGGTGACGGAGCCTGTGTGTGCTCTGAGTGTCCAGCGGTACCTGCTGGTGTGTCTGAGGCACGGCTCTGGGGAAAAGGTTAATAAGGACATTTCTTCTTTACTGATGAGACAGTGCCGTCACTTCACCGGCGAGGGAGCCTGGAGCAGGTCTCAGCATCATGCAGCGCAGGAATATTTTAGAATATTAATTGCACACTTAGTATTCTGTTGTCATATGGCTTTTATTAGTATTCCATCAACCCAATGAGGCATGAAAGGGCCAGATGCTGTGTCCTCATCTATCCCACGTATATTCTCGTCTCTTGTCAGTTATCAGTGTCTGTGTGCTCATCACTTCAGTGATCCAGTGTCATGTATCTATTAATTGGACCAGTGAGTTTCAAAATGGATTACTAACACTCATGTGCACTGTCAAAGGAGGCACAATGGGAAGATTGTGAGTGGTTGTTTCTCACATTCCTGTATTTGTGATGATATTTGGAATTGGTCACCCTTATGTTTTCTATTATCAAACGAATGTGGAATCCACATTTTATTCAATTCAATTCAATTCAACTTTATTTATATAGCGCCAATTCACAACATCAGTTATCTCAAGGCACTTTACAAGTAAGGTTTTAAGACCTTACACAACTAAACCCAACAATTCCCACATAGAGCAAGCTTTTAATTGTAGCCAATCGATAAATTGTACAGTTAAATAGCGACAGCGGAGAGGAAAAACTCCCTCTCTAACGAGGAAGAAACCTCCAGCAGACCCAGGCTCAGTGTGGGCGGCCATCTGCCTTGACCGGTTGGGGTGAGGGGATAGAGAAGAGAGAAAAGAACACAACCACAACAACAAAACAAGCAGCAACAGAACACAGGCAGGATGGTTGGACCAGCAACTGAACACTGGAGACACACGACTCTGAGTCTGATGATACCTGGAGATGAGGATAGAGAGAGACAGAAGGGGAGAAGCACAACTAGGAGAGAAAAGGGACAAAGTTAGTCACATGTGGAAATGGAGGCATGTTGGCGGATAGAAGAAAAAGAGAAAAAAAAGAGCTCAGTCAATGAAGGACGTCCCCCAGCAGTCTAAGTCTATAGCAGCTTAACTAAGAGATGGTTCAGAATGACCAGAACCATCTCTAACTATACGCTTTGTCAAAAAGAAAGGTTTTAAGCCTAGTTTTAAAACTAGAGAGGGTGTCTGCTTCTCGAACCTGGACTGGAAGCTGGTTCCATAGGAGAGGAGCTTGGTAGCTAAATGCTCTGCCTCCTGTTCTACATTTAGAAACTCTAGGAACCACAAGCAGACCAGCGCTCTGAGAACGAAGCGTTCTGTTGGGAGCATAAGGAGCCATGAGGTCTTTAAGATAAGATGGAGCTTTATTATGAAGAGCTTTGTAGGTGAGGAGAAGAATTTTGAATTCTATCCTAGTTTTGACAGGGAGCCAATGCAGAGAAGCTAATGTTGGAGAAATGTGATCTCTCTTCCTAAGTCCAGTCAGAACTCTGGCTGCAGCATTTTGAATTAATTGGAGGATTTTCAAAGAGTTATTGGGACAACCTATGAGTAGCGAGTTACAGTAGTCAAGCCTAGAGGTAACAAATGCATGGATTAATTTTTCAGCATCACTCTGTGAGAGGATGCTCCTAATTTTAGCAATATTCCTCAGGTGGAAGTAGGCGGTTCTAGAGATTTCTTTAATATATGGTGTAAAGGACAGATCTTGGTCAACAATGACACCAAGGTTCCTCACAGTAGAACTTGAAGCTAACGTTATGTCATCCAGAGTAACAATCTGATTCAATAAAGAGTCTCTCTGGTTTTTAGCACCAATTATAATAACCTCAGTTTTATCTGAATTCAGTTGGAGAAAGTTATGGGACATCCAGGATTTGATATCATTTAAACAAGTTTGAAGTTTGACTAATTGGTTTGTTTCCTCTGGTTTCATGGACAAATATAACTGAGTATCATCTGCATAGCAGTGGAAATTTATAGAATGTTTTCTAATAATATTACCAAGGGGAGACATGTAAAGACTGAAAAGTATTGGACCAAGCACAGAACCCTGTGGAACTCCAAAGTTAATTCCTGTGCGGATGGAAGATTGATCATGAACATGGACAAATTGGAATCTGTTCAACAGATAAGACTTAAACCATCCCAGTGCTTTTTCTTTAATCCCAATGCTATGTTCCAGTCTCTGCAATAGAATCTTGTGATCTATCGTATCAAATGCTGCACTAAGATCTAACAGGACAAGGACAGAAACTAGACCATTGTCTGAAGCTGTGAGAAGATCATTAGTGACTCTAATCAGAGCTGTTTCTGTGCTATGATGTAATCTGAATCCTGACTGGAAATCTTCATATAGGTCATTTCTACGCAAGTGGTCACATAATTGTTTAGCTACGGTTTTTTCAAGAACTTTAGAAATAAAGGGCAGATTGGATATAGGCCTATAATTTGCAAGTTCTCTAGGGTCAAGAGTAGGTTTTTTCAATAAAGGTTTGACCACAGCAACTTTAAAAGCCTGTGGTACGTGGCCTGTAACCAGCGATTGGTTGATTTGATTTAATATGGACGTGCTGATTAATGGAAGAATTTCTTTGAGTAATCTGGTTGGGATTGGGTCTAAGAGACAAGTAGCTGATTTAGCAGAGTTAATTATTGAAGTTAACTCAGTGTGATCTATGGGGGAAAAACAGTTTAAGTAAGACATAGGTCTAACCAGCAGATCTAAGGCTGTTGGATCTGCAGATCGGTTTATGACTTTTGTTGACAGATTCTGATAAATCTTTTCTCTAATGGTTATGATTTTATTGGTAAAGAAATTCATAAAGTCGTTGCTGCTGAGATTTAAAGGGACACTAGGCTCAACACAACTATGACTCTTAGTCAGCCTGGCTACAGAGCTGAACAGAAACCTGGGGTTGTTTTTATTTTCCTCAATTAATGATGAATAGTATGTGGTTCTAGCAACACAAAGTGCTTTTTTATATAGTATTAAACTGTTTTTCCATGCTAGACAGGATTCACCTAATTTGTTGGAACGCCACAATCTTTCTAGTTTTCGAGTCCTCTGCTTAAGGCTGCGGATCTCTGAGTTATACCATGGAGCTAACCTCCTCTGATTCACTGGCTTCTTCTTCAGAGGAGCAACAGTGTCTAAAATTGTACGCAGTGAAGCTGCAGCACCATCAACAAGACAATCTACCTGCTCATGATTCAGATGACTGCTCTCCTCTGTGTAGCTACAAGGGAATGAGACAAAAGATGATGGAATCATCTCCTTAAATCTAACAACAGCATCATCAGATAAGCATCTGCTGTAATAGAACTTATTTCCAACTGTTGTCAGGTCTGTTATGGTAAATTCAAATTTTATTAAGAAATGGTCAGATAACAGAGGGTTTTGAGGCAGAACTTTTAAATGATCAATCTCAACCCCATAAGTCAGGACAAGATCGAGAGTATGATTAAGACAGTGAGTGGGTTCATTCACATGCTGACTAAAACCAATAGAATCCAGTAGTGAATTAAATGCAATGTTGAGACAGTTACTGTCAACATCTACATGAATGTTAAAGTCGCCCACTACAATCACTTTATCTGTGCTGAGAACTAAGTTAGATAAAAACTCTGAGAATTCAGTTAAGAACTCTGAATATGGACCAGGAGGACGGTAGACGACACAGAACACAACTGGTTTCTGGGTTTTACAGTCTGAGTGAGAAAGGCTCAGAGTGAGGCTCTCAAAAGAATTATAGTTATGTTTAGGGCTAGGAATAATTAATAAATCTGAGTTATATATTGCTGCTACTCCTCCACCTCTACCTGAACTTCTAGGAATATGATGGTTGATGTGACTGGTTGGAGTTGACTCATTCGGACAAACGTATTCATCCTGCTGCAGCCAGGTTTCAGTGAGACTAAATAAATCTATGTGATGGTCACTTATCAAGTCATTTATTAACAGAGATTTAGAAGAGAGAGATCTGATATTTAATAGACCACATTTAATTATTTTATTGTTACTTTGTTCTGTAAGAGGAGCTGTCTTGATGTTTATTAGATTCCTGTGAATCACTCCTCTTTTATTTATTTGTGATTTATATAATTTAGGTGGTCGGGGAGCAGACACAGTCTCGATGGGAGTGTTACAGCTACGAGCAGGTGGCGGCTGAGAGTCTGCAGAGAGGCGTGTAAGACTGCGACTCTGCGTCCTGGGCTCCACTCTGGGTCATGGTTTAGGGAGTCTAATAAACTTGGCCATGTTACTAGAGAGCAGAGATGCTCCATCCAAGGTGGGATGGACGCCGTCTCTTCTAATCAGCCCAGGTTTTCCCCAAAAACTGCTCCAATTGTCTACAAAGCCCACATCGTTTGCTGGACACCACCTAGACAGCCAGCGGTGAAGCGACGACAGGCGGCTAAACATGTCGTCGCTGGTCAGATTGGGGAGGGGTCCAGAGAAAACTACGGAGTCCGACATTGTTTTGGCAAACGAACACACCGACTCAATGTTAGTTTTAGTGACTTCCGATTGGCGTAACCGGGAGTCATTAGTTCCTGCGTGTATTACGATCTTACTGTATTTACGCTTATCCTTATGCAGGGGCTTCAGGTAAGACTGGATGTAGCCCGCTCTGGCCCCAGGGATGCACTTAACTATGACCGCTGGCGTCTCTAACTTCACGTTTCTGACTATGGAGTCACCAATGATCAGGGTGGGTTTCTCAGCGGGTGTGTCGCTGAGTGGGGAAAATCTTTGAAACGTGAAGCGGCTGGTGGTGAACCGTGGGCGACTGCCTAGAACTACGACTCCTACGAACCGTCACCCAGTCACATCCCGGCTGCTCGGGACCCACTGAGGGACGATTAGCAGCTAAGCTAGGAGGCTCCGCACTAGCTAACAGGGCCTGACTAGCTGACTGGTTTTCCACAGTGCGGAGCCGAGATTCCAAATCAGTCAGCCTCGCCTCCAGCGCTGCCACTATCTCACACTTATTACAGATACCATTAACACTAATGGAGGCAGAGGACGAGCTAAACATAAGGCACACCGAGCAAGAAAAAGAAGGAGAAGACAGGGAAGCCATGGCAGAAAGTTAAGCTAGCTTAGCCGAAAAGACCAGAAAGCTACGAAATTAGCAGTGCTTTTAATGAGAGGGGAATAAGGTGCTTGAGTATTACAAGCGTGCGACCCTTAGGCACTCGAAGGAAGTTAGAAAAACAACAGTAAAGAGATAAAAGTGAGGAGAGTTGTTTAGCAAAAAACGCTGCTGCGACCAGCAACAGACCAGCAGGAAACCTCGGTGACAGGAAGTGACGCGATACGCTTACCGTCAGTCAGCCAATCAATTAGGGGATTCTCGTGGGATTCAGGAAATGTGTCGCTTCTGTAACTAGCAGCTGCTTCCAAATCGGTTTCCTGCCGCCGACTCTTTCCAGCCATTTAATCACGCTGGAGATGTTCATTTACGAAGTTCTGGTCACTTGTGCGACCTGAAACTTGGTGATTTACGTCTGTGGAAGTGACTTTTATGACTGTATTGGAGGTGAGAGTCAATGAAGCACATGAGAGGAGGTAACGTTATAATTCTTTTTTACTGCACTCCAGGGCTGTGGTCTGGTGGCGGAGAGCCAGCAAAGAGTAGCGACACTGTCACTAGCACAGAACCACTCATAAACAAGCTGAAACTGCTGAAGAAGTGAATGTTTGTTGCGTCTGACCAGTCACACTGCCCGCGCTGACTCCTGTCCACAAATGAGCATCAGAACCGGAACCCGCAGTGATGGAAGAAGTCGGGACGGTAGAGGCAGTGTGATGCTTTGGGCAAAGTTCTGCTGGGAAACCCGTGCACGTACATCACCCAGAGGACTGGTCCAGATACAGTATCAGTTCAATTCATCTGTGGGATGTGCATGAAGTTACACCAGGTGTCTGGGTAATCAGGGAGCAAGTCTTTGTGTAAGTTAGAGAGTGAGTTCTCTGATGACAGATGACTGATGATGAGGGTCACAGTGAGCTGTTTATTTATTTTAACATTGTGAGTGATTTCCTGTTTTCACTTGGGCCTGTATGGAAAATCATCTTTACAGTCTTTGAACTTTGCTTTTGATTTATGTTTAATTGATTACCCCTGGCAACTCATTCACACTCAGTGCTGGTGAGAGTCCCTCAATCCATTACTACTAGATTGTAATCGGTAGTGGTCTTTGTTATGGGGTTGCTCTTTATCTTCTCTTAGATTTAAAAAAAACGAAAATTGAAACCAGAGCCTCTGGGAAAGCTGACATTTATGGCCCCGTCAGAGAGAGATAGGGGTCCGCAGCCCTGCCAAACCCTGACGGTCGACTGCATCACTCTCGGTATCTTTCTTCTCACTCCAGGAAGCCTCCCCTGTAAAACAAAAGCAGATGTGGAGGACAGATACCGAGGGAGGTTCCTCTCAGAGACAGCAGAGAACTAAACCAGTTTAGGTTCATGTAAAAAAGATTTAGCCATGAATTCTACTGCATTACATTTTTTATGTTGGATTCTTCTGTTTATTATTGAGGCCACAGTGGGTGTTTGCTTTGCATTGGTACACAAACGCTGAAGCACACAATGAGTCACACTACCAATCAAATTAGGATGTTGATGCTTGTTGGGCGGTTCATCACCATTTATGGCTGTGGATCCAATTTTAGTGATGCTCCCGGTTGGGAGGTCGGTGACAGTCTCATGCAGGCTGGAAGCTATTTCCATCAGTGTCACTGTAATAACATTAAATCAGTGCGAGGGCTGTAGGTTAATCTGTATAACTGAACATCATTTTTATTGTCCTGACATGCTGTCCTGTGTGCTCGCCGCTGCAGACTTTCCCATCGTTATCCAGCGTCAGTGTGCTGGAGGAGAAAGGCGTCCACCATTCACCTCGAGGAAATCCGGTCGCTGCGATGACCACAGGAAGGTCAGATGTTCGTCCACATAAATACAAACTGCTGGGAGATTAAACCGACGCACTCGCCATGGTTACGTAACAGTCACACACAACAGTTGTCCTCATCCTGCAGATGAATTATGATGAATGAATGAGTCAGAGTGACAAAAAAAAAACCAAACACCTGGTGGACTGAAAACGTTTCCTTCAGCTTTGCTCAGGATGATCCAACAAACACGTCATCTAAATGTACACAACACAGAGGATTCATTGTGGAACCAAACCACTGAGAACAACCATCATCTGGGTCCGGCTGCGTCAGCTGAAAGCATGGGAATCGCCCTGTGCACCCCGACAGGGCGGCCATGTCTGTGCATGCCCTCTCTCCTCTAGCTCACCATTTGTGATAATTAAATTCTCAGAGAGCAGATTTTGTCTTTCTGACACATGGAGGGGAAGCTGTGAAAAGACCATCTTCCCTGCGAGGAGCGAAAAACAGCAGAAACAAATGTGTTTCATCAGGGGAGGGACAGCCTGGAAAGCCTATCCAAAACAATCCCATTTGCCAGAGGTTTCCATTATCACATCTATACTGGAGGTGGCCAGGAGGACAGGAAGAGCACAAATAAATAGACTTCAAAGCATTTCAGCAAGCACCGCATGAAGCATAAAGAAAATATTGGCCTTTAAAAAGCGACTGGAACTTTTCTGGATGCCCACGTCTAGTTCCCTGAATGTAATTATTGCAGAGTATATACTTACAGTATAATTTTTAGTAACATACACAAAACTTGCTAAATCTCTTTTCCAGTGATTTAACAAATCACAGCTTTTCGTTTTATTGCCTTTTAAAAATGATGATCTGCATTTAAGATGCAATTGACTTGCTTTGCAGTAATGCAGGGAAACCCCCTCAGCATGTTTGTCAGATGCTGCAGCAGATGAGAGACTGTTTAATGATTCATGACGGCGGCGACTAGAGAACCAGAATGACTTTGCTGAACGGGCTCCAGTCTCCTTGTAGTCCACAGGACGGAGAGCTCAGGAGGGGAACGCATGACAGCGACATTACTGTCAGCTCGTATTCAACTCTGTAAATATACATAAGATCCAAACTGTGCAGTTATGAGCAGAAAACATTTGTGTGATGCTTTCATGGCAATGTTTGCGTTCATGTTTTCCTCAAGTGTCAGAACAACAAATACCTGTTTAGCCTCTACAGTCATGGATGCTCTTGTGAGACTTGTAATCGCTCGTCCCCGGGAGGACGGAGCAAACTGTGGTGTTACAGATCAGTTAGTAGGCAGAGATGTTGTGGGCCATCGGTCCTGCTGAGGGGGACTCCCTGCACCAGATGTGCTGCGCCTCTGGTTCAGCCGTGGGTCAGACACATCTGAACATTAACTCACACACTGACAGCAGCACTTTATTGCTCATCACGGAGAGTAATTACCTCCTGCCACGCTGAACGAGCCTCTGGGAAGTTAGTTAGAAAAAAGGGTGAATCCCAATTAATGTTTCTGTAAAAACATCCGACTTTTTCATCCAAGGTGAAAACACGGCCAGAGTACAGCAGTTCACGACGGAAGCCTGAGGCAGAGATAAGTGGACGACATCCCGCCACTGTAGGATTTAATTTACAGGGCTTTAATAACAGGGAAAACCTCGCGCTGGTATCTTTCCTCACACACACAACCCTGAGTAGTGGGGACGAAGCGTGAAATGCTCTGACATGCTTTCCTCATGCTGTCGATCGGTTTTCAACCCGGGTCCTGCTTTAGTGCTTTTTTCCCTTTTTTGTCTGGACAATCTTAAATCAGATCATTTCTGGTTATTACTGTTGTAAGTCCAAGCTGCCTCAGAAGATATATAAATACAGCAAATGCTCTTAGTTATTCCTATAATGATTTTCCATTAAACTAATTTGTGTTTAACTTATCATGTGAAGGATGTTAAATGTTTAATAGGCGGATCATAAAATGATCTGTGGTTCTGCCTTTGGTTTGTGCCATTCATCTGAGCCCTCAGAGCAGCTGGCGTGAGGTCGAAGGTGTTTGCAGTGATACAAAAGTTTAAAGGTGAGCAGGGAGTTGGGCTTTGCCAGATGTCAGCACGTCCCCCACGTGAGACGACCACCTGCTACGGACAGGACACAGAGACAAGATCAGGCTGCTTTCAAACCTCAAAATGAAAGATGTGAAAACCAGCGTGACCTCGGTCTGACCTGTTAAAAAATACACTAAACCGAGTTTCACCTCAGAGCAAACACCATTCACTTCCTAGTTCAAGCTCACCTTAGTTGTTCCATCTGGAATATGGAGACGCTGAATAGAGCCATGTGCATTTTTCAAATTAATCCCCAAATGAAAAGGATTGTCTGCTCTGATATTATAATAGTTCCTGCAGATCAGATCAGACGCTAATGATCATGAGAGATAAATCCAGATTCTGTGTCACCTGTAGCTTTTCAGAGTCGACATCACAAAGACACAAATAATCGCTTTTTCTTATTCTGTCATAATGATAAAAAGTGAATAATAATAAAAAGAATAAAACTGCATGTTCATAGCTGGAACAAATAAACAACCATTCATCTATTTCGTTCCAAAGAAATATTTTTTCCATTATGTTGTCAGATGGGCCTAAATGTTACGCTTAAACATAATATCACGCTTTTGTTGTTGTCATTCCTCTGTAACTGTGTATTTTTGCTGAAATGCACCTTAACTTTCATTCAGCTCAACATTTTTCTTTAGGTTCTGTGTTTCTGCACTGAGCCTAAAGAAAGATATTTGAAATTCTGATGATTCAACCTTGAGCGTTTTCCTGCTGAGCCCCTGACAGGGAGTCAGGTCACATTGTCTGTGGGAAAAACAAACATTGCTGGACCCATGGGAGTTGGAAAGGTTTCATCCCACAGTGCAACTCATTGTTGTTGTTGTTAGTGTGTGTTCTATTAAATGTTAAATGCACCTTTAATTTGAGAGCTAATCAATAGATGTCAGCGTCCTACAGGAAGGAACTAGCAGTAAGCTGACACCAAGATGTGGCTCATGAGCAAATAAAGCACTTCCATGTCCACGTTCAACAGTGACTGAAGGCAGTTGAGTCATCCACTCAACCACAGCAGGTAAATCCTCCACAGGACAGAAGCTGCAGCCGCCAAATGATAAAGCCGAGAAAAAGATCTGTGACGTCATCTACGAGAAGCAAAACCTACGTCAAACTGCAGCACAGAGACAAACGCAACAGCCGTTCTGGGTGCCCTGCTTTGTGTCACTGTTATTTTTGGTGCCTTGATTCATTTCATTCTGGTCATTAGAGTTTAGGCTGCAGTGAAAGGAAACACAGTTAGGAGACAAAAGTCCCTTTGACCTACAGAGTTAGAGACGATGGATTTGATAGAGGGACTCAAAATACATCAAGCCAATTTCATTTCACTGGTGGAAAATCAATAAGGCCCAGAGTCCTATTTACCTGCAGAACATCCAGGAAGGAATAAGGGAGCGGAGGAAGGCTGACCCTCGCCTGACACGATTACACGGATATCCTCCAGATGACTCCCCAGCAACGAGACGCAAGGCTGCTTTAATAAATAAAAAGATGCTATAGTTTGAAAGTTTAATGTTTGCGTGTGTCGGACGTGACAAGTTTTGTATAACTCACATTTCCTAAACAAACTGATTCATCATGAAGACACCGAGATCCTGAATGATGTTCATTTCAGCTGAAATGTCACGGAAAAGGGCAAACAGCTGGAGACGAGCATCCAGGAGACGGAGCACTGAAGGGTGTGGAGGCCCCGAGACCCGGCTCTCCTCAGGGTTGCTGAGGATTAGGTTCTGACACGAGACACAGACAGAGTGACCTAAAAAAGACTTTCTCCACCACGCTGCCTGTGAGGACGAGGTGCCGTGACTGACATGAGAGCTTAATTCTGCCCGCAAGATGGAGGGAGGGGACAGAAGCTACAGAGAGTGGATGCGCGGGGAGGTGGAATCGAGCGTTTCTCTGGCTCAGGTCATGTCTGATTAAAGTATATGATTCCAGTATGAGGGGTAATTTTCATCAAGCAGCCAGATAAGCCAGAGCTGCACGGACGCCATCTTCTTTATTCAGTAGGACTCGATGATTAACACAGGGAGAGAGGACGCTCTGTTCCTGATGATGGCCCTGGTTTGAGGGGAAATTCACTGTAGGCTTGTTGTGGAGCTCGCCTGACAAACTCCACATGGACCTGTGAGCTTCACATACACTCAACCATACGTACATCAACTAACAGTTAAATCCAGCCACATAATGACATGACTTTCAGTCTTATTGGCAACATGACGTGATCCTGCCGTCAGTACGGCTGCAGACTTGTTCAAATGTGACACCGGTGTTTTTTAATAAATGTGGTGCGGACGTAAACGCTGACTGTGGGAAATCAGATGAATTAATTTTGTGCTGTGCTTATCCTGGTTTCTAGATTTACTTTGATCTTTTCCTGCCTTAAGCCACCATCACATTTCATATTTTTCCACTGAACAAGCACAACTGCAACAGGATGACATGCATTTGCTTGGTGCTGAAGACCTTAAAAAATCCCCTCTTCGCTTGTGACAGACGAACCTCTGAAGGCCACGACGGTCTCCGCGGTGACTCACTGGATGCTGTGATTGATTTAAGGGTCACTGAGTCTAATACATTTCCTCTGAGCTGATCTTTGAACAGCTGATGTGATCTTAATTGAGTCTCGTTCATCCTCCCAGGAAAAAGAGAAGGAAAGGGACACGCACTGTCCTCAGATCCACTAAGGTTCAGGGAATATCACAGAGAGAGCTGGGCGATGCAAGGTGATAAAAGACTCATCAAATCCCCTCTTCTCCTTTAGTCACCCGATAGCTAATCAGAGACACATGATTGTCTCCACTGAGCGACACTGCTTCTAAATTTTGCATGTCAATGGTTTGTATGTCTGGTTTTATCACGAGTTCCTATAACTGAGCTACGAGGTTCATATCACTGTCACATTACAGACATAACAGTGAGCAGTTAGATTTACTCTGTGAAGTCTGTGAAGTTTGAGGCAGTAAAACGAGACAAAGACGTGAGCTCACCTCAGACTGTGGAGACTGAGGAGCATGGCTCCATCTGAAGGGTGAACAAGTGGCTCTGAGCTTCCCCCGACCAGCCGCACAGTTCAGCGCCGGACGCTCGGGTGAAGCGAAGGAGGAGCCTGCTGCAGGATCTGCACTTCACCCGCGCTTGTTCCACCAGGAGCAGGTCGTGAATATCTGCGTCTCTGCGTGTGGATTCCGCGAGGACTCCAGATGTTTCGTTCCTTCGTCGGACGTTTTGCGTTTTGGGAAATGATGGCACGATTCTTCCACTAGACTACTCTGTAGGCTGATGGGCCACGGTGTTGCTTTTATTTCATATTTGGGATTAAAACAAAGACTAGATGCGCAAAAACCGTTTTTGTCGTGCGTAAAGACGCGCCATCCATCAATGAAGGGCGCCGTGTTCGTTCCGTCAGTGAAACGGGGTAAGTTTTCACTGATGAGTCTCTGTCGGGTGGAGAACGCGTTGGATTATAAAATATATCTGTCGCTTCGACGGACGCCAAGTTTGGAGAGTGCGCTTCGTCTAACTGTGTCGTGGGAGGTATTTTGCACATTGATGATCTTGTAAATTCATCAGTTTCTGTGGTTCTTGCGTCTCAGAAACAATGTTTTTATGCAACGTAAGCTCCATAAAGGACTGGAGCTATTTTCTGTCACAGATTTTACCTTTGATGAATAAAACTACAGGGCTGGTCAACATCGACAAAGCTGAGGCTGTGACGACCACCATGGTGACAGCTTTGCAGCCGGACAGCGCCATGAGCGCCAGCAACCCCCCTCTGAACTCCAACCACACGTCGGGCATGGAGCACGTCTTTCAGTACTCTTACTCGGAGAGTGACCTGCTGTACACCGACAACCGGACCCCTGCACGGGACTCCATCCCGCTGCCCAAAGCGGTGCTTTACCTGGTCATGGCAGCGTTGGTGGTGGTGGCTGTGGCGTATGCGATAGTTGGGCACCTGGTCAAGGATGTGGTTAATGACTTTGTGGGTATGTGACACTGTGTGTGTGTGTGTGTGTGTGTGTGTGTGTGTGTGTGTGTGTGTGTGTGTGTGTGTGTGTGTGTAAATAAAATGAAGTGATTTTAATGCTGATGCATCGAGGCTCTGTTCTCACACAAACCAGTGACCTTGTGAAGGAGACGTCCTGACAAAATACACTGCGTGAGAAATGGACAGGAGGTCTCTGCTGTTTCTCTATTTTTGAGGAGCTTCCTGTGTGTTTTACATAATGAATGAATGAAGGAAATAATGAGTCTATTTTAGCTCACTGTGTCTTCCCAAAGTGCAAACGAGGTCTGATAGTGAGCTCATCATGTCTGTGATTTAGGCAAAATGGAGGGTTTTACTCAGTAATGTGTCCAGCTGCCACGTGTTCACTTGAAGCTTGTTTAGTTTGTAATTAGTGTTGAGAAGATGGTTTGCGGTGCACACGCTGTCATTTAGGACAAGTACAGCAGGTGGAAGAGGAAGCATTGACATGGACTACAATGCATTTTGGGATTGTGACTCGTTTTGTTATGAGGACACTGGGGACATCTTCTTTACAACAAAATGGGGGGTGGTCATTTCTCATTTGTCCTGTTTCTGCGTTGTAACAACATACTTTCATTTGTTTTACATACTTACACCAACACTGACACCCAATAATCATTCTATTTTTTTCTCATTTCTATTTGGGATGATTCACGTCTCACTGGCCCTTTTGTTACTGCTACACAGACCTTAGCTCAGTTCGGTCATCCCTGCTCCTGGACGTCCATGAGCTCATGTTTCCACCACTGTTCACCTGTATTTGAAAGCCTTCTGTTCCTGCCCTGCTGCTCTGTATAATATTCAATGAGACACAGAGAGAACCTGTGTGCAGTCTCAAACATGTATGTTTTCTTGCTCGCTTCGTGTAGGAGGAAGCAGGTCGATCGTTGATGAAGGTGACGGCGGTGAAGCCAACCAACCAGGTAAAAAACAGAGCTAAGCTCATGGGTCACTGTTATGTCTGTGCTGCACTTAGCTTTGCCACGGAGACCTGACCCCCTTCTTCCTCTGGGCAGCTGGAAGAGCTCCTCTGGTCCTTCACCTCACCCCTCCTACCTCTATATGTCTCTGAGGCATTTTGCTGAGGTGTAAATGTGGAGAATGTGTGATTTTTATGACAGGATGTTTGAAAAGATACTTTTACTGGTAGATGCTTGACTCGACACGCGTGCAACATAAAATAAAACAACAAAAAAACATCCTTTTGCCTCCAATTGTCCCTGTAAAAAAGAGGAACATATGCAAAACAAATTCACAAATTAGACACAAATCAGTTATAGCTGCCCCTTAAACAATTACAACAACACAGTATGAAGATATGA
The DNA here is from genome assembly GCA_030770545.1 of Macropodus opercularis. Lineage (NCBI taxonomy): Eukaryota > Metazoa > Chordata > Actinopteri > Anabantiformes > Osphronemidae > Macropodus > Macropodus opercularis. The sequence goes on from CM061092.1 coordinate 10,530,377, forward strand.
TGATTACAGACTGTGCTGCACACTCTCCTCAGTCAGCCATGGCAAGTCAGTGCCTCAAAGGTTTTGTGTGAAGGTTGGAAGTGAACACGTGAAGCATGTGAAGCACAGTGTAGCTGTTGACAGATGATTCTCTGGTGTTTGGTTAATTAGTTGCTTTAATCCAGTTGCAGCTGTTGGAGCATTTCCCGTTTGTAGAATAAACATTGAGTATTAGTGTCCAACTCTTAAAGTCTATGTAAATATCGGCTCATGTTGTTTTGCCTCCATCCGCCCTCATCTGAGATCCAGGTAGTCAGCCAGGGGTAGGGGTCATTTTAGGTAAACCAGCAGGGCAGTGGGGCTGGAGGACTTGGTTGGGTGAATAAATCACGTATATTAAACTAAAATTATGTATGCATTTATATATGCATGTATAATTATAAATTATAATAATTTAAATTTATGTTGTATTGAATCCATTTGTTTGCTCCAGTTTGGATGCATCAACATTTCTAGACATACACTAAACTAGATCAATGTCTTATACCTACAGAGCCGTTTGAGGCTAAATGTTCTAGATTACATTCACCGACACTCTTTGGTGCAACTTTGGTTTCACTCATTTTTGTGCAGCGTCACTGCAGCAGCCCCGTAAGCTTTCCCTGCACCATCTGATGCGGGAATGAAGCGGCCGTCGCAGCCTGGTCGTGTATCAGCTCTGTGACTCTCAGGAATCCCGTTCTGCCTTCTGTCTGTTCGCCACACTTACGACTGTCACCTTAATCTCAGCTTGTTATCTGACAGAACAGTGATTGATGCGTCCCAATTCAAAAGGGGCTCCACCACACATGATGGGGCTGCTGTGCCGCAGACATCTCCCCCAGAAACAATTTTATGGCGCTTTGCCTCTAATGGAATTACAGAGGCTGAACCCATCATAACTTTCTGTCAGGGCAAGTCTGCAGCCTTGTTCTGTGCATGTTCTACATACTCAGCTTGCTTTTCCTTGTTTTTGTTGACATGGTCAGGTACAAATTTCTCCTCCCTGAGTCTGCTTGTTATCATATGGTGGCGGAGGTAAAGGCTTTTCGTTCAGGTATTTAATGGTAAAGTACAAGTAGCTTAGTTTTACCACCAGTTTCCCTCAGCAGAGGCTCAGGGCCGGCGGCTGTCTTGCTCGACTGGTTGGGGAACAGAACACATATGAAGTCATACCTGTACGTAAATGTGCACTCAGACCAAAACAATAAACCAAAGGAGGCACAAAGAATCTGTGGATAATTTTTTAGCATTTTTTACACAACCTACCCTTGAAGCAGTTCATTTTACTAATTAGTAGTCTCCACTTTAACACCAATTATTATCACTTTGTCTTTTAGACTGTTTGCTTGGTGCTCGCCGCACGACCGACCGCAACAAGACGGAGATAAATTGCATCACCAGCAACATGAACGAGATGAGCGAGTTGGGAGAGAGGCCCCGGCTGGTGGAGATGAGCTACATATCCCTGAACCACACTAACTGTGTGAGCTCCAGCAGAACGGAGGAGATGGTGGTCACCGTGGACGAGACCCTGCCGCAGCAGCGACCTCCAGACACTCACTCTGGAACTTAACTGTGACCTTCCGACCTTTGCAGAGAGAGAGAAATGAAGCTATTACTGCTTATTCGAGCGGATTCACAATCGTGTCATGAAGTGAAGCTCTATCCACTGTTTTATCGCATGCAGGGACGCTGTACATGTGTAAAGTTGGTGTCGGTGGGATTTTGAATGGTGAACCTGTGCAGGAACGTTGGCGACATCAGATGCTGACGCTTGTGCTTGGTTGGAGTTCAGGCTACAGAGACTGAAACAACTGCAGCTTTTATTTGAACTATTTCTTTCTCCTAATTTACGTCCTCAGCATAGACCCACACTTTTGTAAGTGTGTCCTGAAGCTTTAACATGAAGTCATCACACAAACAGCATGTGGTCATTCCAGTTCTACCATAAATGATGGTCACTGCTTGTTGTAATATTGCAGCTACAGACAAACACACTTCACCCTCACAAATTAATTAAACAATTGTTTTTTTTATTTTTCTTGATGCTGTGAGACCCAAGGTATTTTGTAATTCCATTACATTTCTATCAAATAACAGAGGTTGGTGATAAATGTTAACATGCTCCCTTTTGTGCAATTGCTGTAATTTGCTGTAATTACTGGGAGGAAAAAAAATACAATACAACTATTTTGTAGTTCAGTGTTAATAGCTTTATCTAAACAAGTGCTACATCACTTTACGAGCTCTGGTTACACCTGATTGCAAAAAAAAAGTAAAAAAATGTTAAAGCCATTGATCTTACGTGAGGTAAAGTCCTCTGTGTTTTTGTCAGTTTTTGAAGCGACTTTTTAGGACTGATAAAAGTGTTGTGTAACATCACATTCAGAGGCTTCCACAGCTTGTTCATCTGTCCACTGTCTGATGTTATTTTGAACCTTTATTACCTCGCTGTTAAGGGCTACACACTGCTGCTGGTGAGTCTGTGACGCACTCAACACAGACACTTGTTGGGTTTTAATTGATCTGTGCATGCTGTGGCTAGTACAACTCTCCCAAAGAAGTAATATCACGTAGCCGACGTTGCTCATGACTGGACCACCACTAAAACATCACAGATTGTTCTTGTACTGTACAAAGTATTAAAAACCTGTTTCACTTTACTGCTACAGCAGCGATTTGTTCCAAAGTTCAGACTCTAAAACTGCAAAAAAGCTCATCTTTTACCTTTTGCCGTCAATCACTGTTTTCCTTTCAACTCTTCTAATAAATATTTATGGTCAAAAGTGTTATCATCAATGCTTTAAAGCATAGATGTCAAACTCTGGCACGCAAAGCCATACCGAATTACTATTAGAGCTGGCCCGCCGGTAATTAGTATGTACCTAAAACTACAAATCCCAGAATGCTGTGTTGGCGTTTTGGCGCGTCAATCACGACAGGACCCATTAACGCCCACTCCTCTGTTGACCGTAGTCATAGTATGTAATACTGGCACCGTGCTACCCTCCCAACATGGCTAAAAGAAGCATTCACAGTATTGTTTTCCTAATCTTTATTATCACCTCATTTTTCTGCCTGACTTGCGGAGAAGAAGATACAGATTGAGCGTTTTGAACTCGCTGGATATTCAACAATTTCCAGTCTTTGGACATGAAACTCACACAAGTTGCATCTTAAAGTATTAGTTATTAGTGTGCAACGTTTAACGGGCTTCGTTCTCATTGGCGAATCGCCACAGCTACAGCAGTCAGGATGTCTCTGACAGGCTGCGTTGGTGACTGTGTGCTTCAGCTGTTTAGGTGGCTGCGCGGTTAGTCTGCTGCATGTCTCTGTGAAAGACAGTGGGTTCAAATCCCACTGGTGACATGACTTTTCAGAGCGATGTTTATTGTCATCACATTGATTCTGAAAACTTCAGGAAAGTCTTGCAATATTCTATTAACACGTTTTAGGGGTTTTCCATACGTTTACTGTTTGGATAAACTCAACTGTGTTTTCTTTAATTTTTTAATTATAAACACTTACTTAGTATTATTTCATTGTGCTTTATTTTTACAATTTAGGACTTTTAACATGTTCTGAACATGTTTAGCTCTTTTTAACCACTTGTATTTTTCTTAAACTACCTTTAAGAACTGTTTAAACTCTCCAGCTACAGTCTACAGTTCTTGGGAATAAATTCAGCATTCCTGCTTTAAAGCATTCACAGTGAATGATGCATAAGTATAACAGTAAGAGTGATGAAGACAAGGAGCAGAAGATGATGAAGTGGATGGAGTGAGAGTCAAGGGTGATGGCAGACTGTTAGTCAGGCTGGTTCACCTCAGCGTTGACGCTCTGTGGCAGAGTTAACATTCATAAATTAACACCTACTTTTTACCTGTAGTGCAAACAGGAGGTGCAAGCAACACTTTCTTGTCTGTTTCCAATATACTGGGCAATGTCAATGTGACATGGTGGCACGGTGGTTAGCACTGTCGCCTCAGAGCGAGCAGAGAGTCAGCAGCAGCCCCGTCCTGAAGCCCATCATGTTACCGCACCTCCGCTTGTCTCTCATCCTCTCTCAGACACATAAGTAGAGCTGGACAACAGAAGAGTTTGCATTGACTCCTCCTCTCATTGACTCAGATGCTTGCCAGGTTTATTTTATGAAAAGAAAAAGAGCTTCTTTTTTATTAATTAATATAATTCACCACAACATAACAGCAAACTTCATTGCAAGATTACAAAAAAGACAACACTGGTGTTTTTGAAAACATATTGTGCAACGTAACAACAATGGAGTGGAAACCAACATTAACAGCTGCTCTTTAATAAAGATGATGTTTGATGTTTTACCACTATATTTATTTTACTTCTACTGCCACCTGGTGGTTGGAAATAGGAAATGCAGGCACGGCGCCTCAGCACTTTAACAGTAAGAAAAAATATATAATAAGTTTTTTTCATCAGGTTTGTGATAAATACACAGTTTCAGTAAATCATATTAATATAAAATGTTACTACATTTCAAAACGTTTCTTTCTCATGAAGAATCCAAAAACTAACTATCAGGCGTCTAAAGGCTCACGTGCCTCCACCAGGCAGGTGAGTTTGATTTTTACGACCCGCTGCGTTCATTTAACGCAACACTCGGCCAATAAAAGCCTGACGTCAGACGCCACTAAGAGCACGCGCCAACCACTTGTGGTCGCGTGAGCGGGCTTTTGAAAACACACTTTGGCGCTTGACAAAACTAATCGCGTCTGCTAAGACAGAAGCCAAAGTAGAACCGGGTCGAGCTGGTCCGGACTAGAAACCTGATCCAAAAGGCATCTGAAGAGGTGAGTGACGTTCTGGAAGTTACCTGAGCGGCTGTTGTGTGATTAGCGTCAGGTGTTGGACGCCACCGGGCCTGGTGGACACACGCTAACTGGGGCTGAACTGCTTTTATCCGTCGAATACTCAACGTATTACTTAAAATTCCTCAGTGTTAATTGTAATTGTAATGTTAATTGTAATACACGTATAAAAGAGCCAGTGCAGCGCTGAGAGTCTGTGAGTTGTTACCGAGCAAAGAATCGTCTTGACCGCTGCTGGTTGTGACGCAGTTTGGCTCCATGTTTGGCCTGGACTTTAGTTTTTCTTCACATCGGCCTCAAAGTTTCTGGGGGGGAAAATCCAGCTTGTTGAATTGAATTTACCAACTGCTTCAGAAACTTTTTTACACTTCCCCAAGTTTTAAAACTAAGCGCTTGTTGGAAGGTATCTGCACTTTAATTCTGCTGCCGAACACAGGCTCCGTCAGTTTAAATGCGTTGTGGTCTCATTAGTGACTTGACTTAACAGCAGATTTAAGTTGGTTTGTGCAGCTCAGTGATGATCTGTCCTCCTCCAGGATCGTCAGCCACAGGTGTAGGACACCTGAACCTTGAGCAATGGAGGCGTCCAGCACTCTCTGCTTTTCAGGTGAGTCCAGGAATCTTTAAAGCCCGAAACATTAAGAAAAATGAGCAGTATGTAACTTCAGTTTTTGTTTTTGTTTTTTCAGGTAGATCTACGAACTGTAAGTCCCTTTTATTTGCTTGGCCGCTGAGCCTGTTGTCTGGCTGATCAGAGTGGATCTATGTAGGTGGTGATTTTCATACTTTCCTACCTGTCCTTTGGCCGCCGTGCCAGAACTGCCTCAACTGTTGGTTTCATCCAATTAACATGAATAATGTGCCGTGTTTTGTTAGGTAGACCAGCCGACTACTGGTAAGACCAGCCGACTACTGGTCCAACTCAGAATGACCAGCCGACTACTGGTCTTAGCCAAAAGTGCCAGCTGTCTACTGGTGAGGCCAGCCGACTACTGGTCCAGTTCAGAACAACGGGTCTAATTTGCAATGACCAGCCGACTACTGGCAAGACCAGCCGACTACTGGTCTTTTTATTTTTGGATGAAACCGTTTTCTTTGTATAAGAGGTTAGCTTGGTCAGGTGTTGGTGGCCGGCCATCTGCTTGGTTAGCTGTAGCTGGTGGTGGGGCTTCTACTTGGGTAGACGTAGGTGGTGGTCGGCCGTGTGGTTGGTGGCTGCTGTAAGGTTTGGCCTTTCCTTTAGCAGTTAGAGCAGGTCAGATGTGTGAACTTGGTTTCTTAGGGGTAGATCAAGGACAGGCTGTCAATTTAATATGCAATAACCTTTTCCCCCCTCAGATCTCTACAAATGGTGAGTCATTTTTCATTGTCTGTCTTGCCCCTCCTTCCTTTCTTTTGCCCCCCCCCCTTTCGCTCTGTCTCAACCCCCCTGATTGTTTTGCCCTACATGCTTTTATTTCAGGTGTATCGCATTTCGTCCATTTTGATGCCTGGATCCATTTTGGTGTCAGACCATAAGGTCCAAACAGTAAGTTTCACGGCCACTGTGCCGTCATTTCTCCAAGGATTTCTCCAGCTCGTACGTACGCAAATTTCTTCCTTCATTTCCGCCATAGACCTGGAAGGTCTATACACCGTAAGTGGGTTTTTGATGGCCGCCGTGCCTACTAACCTCTTTCTTTCCAGCTTCATCCAGCAGGACCATCCAGTTTCTCGTCGTCAATAGTAAGTCCGTGTGTTTCCTTGGCTGCCATGCCAAAATCGCGAGCTCCCTTGCTCTCTGTCACTGTTTCCTTACTTTCTCTTGCCTGCTGTGCTCTCAATTGCTGCTGCTTTGCTCTCACTCGCTCCCTGTCCTTGTTTCTATCTTATTGTAGTCCTCTGATCAGCCTCTTGGTGCCAAGAAAGGTGGACTCTACTCTAGTTCTACAGCTTGGTGGCAAATGGCTTGGGCCATGTGGCCTTTACTTGATTATGCCTGTGTTCCCAGTATAAGTTGGTTGTGGGGTGTGGTCCCAGTACAGTAAGTTTATTTTTTTTTTTTTTTTCTGTGGTCGCAGTAGGTTTGGTTGTAGTTTTAGCATTGTGTGATGGTTTACCAGTAGGCTGGATAGAATAAACTAGCACAAAAACAGACTGAAGTATGTTCTAGTTGTGTAGAAACTAATCTCAGGGACAGCTGTTGTCCACAGACCAACTGATTCTAACAGAAGTAAATGTCTCCTAATCTGGCGCAAAATTTAAAATAAGGCATTTAAGCCTAAGTGAAAGCTGTCAGCTGTTGACTTGAATAAATTACTAAAATCTGCAAATTTACAAGTGAAAATGATACATGGCCTCTTCATCTGAATCAGTCTTATAAAACTTGAACTACCAGGTGTAAATGCAATTGACCCTCCCACAAACTCCTGGTATATTATGCCCTGAATAGAAGTTACTAACTTATCAAAATGGCCAAAGGTTACAGTTGTTTGATAACTGAGAACCAATAGTGTCCACATTTATTCAGATAAGTCTGTTTTCACCCTTTATCTATCAGGTAGCGTTTATCCAGGTGGCACATGAAAACAGAACTTATCTGACTGAATGTGGACATTTAGCTTTCAATCTTTCTCTCCTTCCTTTTGCTTTCCTCCTTTCTCTGACTTTATTTAACTCAACAGAGGACCCTGATCCAGGATCTGTTCATCAGCTTTGAACAATATGCACAAGTAACACTTATTTTTTTTTTTTTTCCCCCTCAGGCATTAAACCTTGTATTTTAACAGATCAATCCAGGAGCAGTTTAACGTTTGCGGTTGTCTCCTCTAGTAGCTCTGTCCTGCCCTTTAATGGTGTGGGGGGGGGGTGTGTGGGTGGGTTTTTTTTTTTTTTTGTTTCTCTGGTTTTATTGTCAAACCAGTTAACTAAAATATGTATTGACATCACAGGTATGTTCCTTATACTGTAAAATTTGGTTTTGTATGTTCTGTAATTCTGACTCAACTAATATTGTTGCTCTGTGTAGTTGTGCTGTGCTTGTAATTAACCCTTTAATGGGTTTGACCCTTAACAATTTCAGGGTTAAGTGCTGGCTTATGTCTGCCAAGTTTGAATTCTCCACTTTTTTTTTTCTTTTTTTTTTAAGGTCAAGTTGATACATTGCCAGACTTTTTCTATTTTCTCATTGTGATAATTAATCTCCAACAGCACAACTACCAAAGCCCAAGTGATACATTGATGTACCAGGTTTAAAAAAAAAAAAAAACTGGACTTTGTTTTTTTTTCTAAACTGAAATGCTGTAAAGTTTGTGGTTATGTATACTTTCAGTCAACGCTGGACCTAAAAGGTAGTGAGACAATCGCTCACTCAGGACTCAAAAAACTTTGCCCCTCACTGATCAGTGATTCTAATCTTTGGACAATCTTGGAAAACCACTCCCTTGGACACAAACACTGGATATGTGAAATCTAAATTGTGTTTTGAGTTGTATTTTAATTTCACTGCTGTTACTGTACTTCAGTTTATGGCTGCAGGTTTTAGATGTAGGAGGTAAGGAATCTGAGGTGCTGGCAGACCCGAAGTACGGTGCCGACAACGCAGTGTGAGCAGGAATGACAGGCCAGGAGACTGAGGGGGCCTGAGCCACACATGCCAGGAGATGTAAAACACCACGGTGAGTACGACGTCAGCGTATGGTTGAGATAGGTTTGTAATTTAACATTAACTGTAGGTGTGTTTTCTCTACCCAGGTGCTCACAGCCCCGTGCACATCAGTCTCCTCGGAAGCTGGTACAGGCCTGACATGTTGCCAGTTACACTTACTGACTTGGGCCCCCAGACTAATTTGCTTTGGGATGATTCTCATAGCACTTTGTCTACATTGCTATAGCATGACTTTTTTTTTTTTTTTCCAAGTTACTGCTGACTGTAGTTATTGTCACCATCCTGAATTTTAATGTCAAATCTTATCCCTTAAACATTTCTAGGTTATGTGCTGACTCGCCTCTGCCAAGTTTGAATTCCTCCGAAACTCTAACACGTTTGCGTCGATAGGTCTTTATGTTGTCTTTTTAAACTTACTGGGAGGCCTCCCAGCAGGGGAACTTATCCGCCCCTGCTCTGCATTTTTGTAGCTAATCGCTTATTGCAGATTGACTTATTAGTTTTGACGGCTTTTGCATATTTAGACGCTCAAACCTGGCAGGGAAGACTCAGAGCTACTGCTTGGTGATCACCCACTTGGGTAAAAATGTCTCAGGTTAGGTTTGGTAGTTTAAGTTTATATGTACCAGGTTTCAATTAAACAGACTATCAGACCAAAAATTTGTGGTTGGTCCTAAATTGACAAACACTTTCAGGTTCATTGTGACTTGACTTTAAACACAAGTTCAACTGGCAACGTGTCCTGTACCAGCTGGAGATGATCATGAGGACTCTGTGAAGGAGCGGGCACATGACATGGATGTAGGAACGGCCGTGGGCCAGCCAAGAGACGATGGAGGCTGGACTGAAGAGGCGCTACAGCTGAACCAATGCAGCATCAAGAAACTGCTTGAATACAAGACCACACAACGGTGAGTACAGCAGGAGTGTGGCTCATTATTTGGTGTGTTGTGCATTGGGAATTTTAACTGTAGATTTCTTGTCTCTACCCAGGTTGTTCCCAGTTTTATGGACATCAGGCGTCTCCCCTGAATTGGTGGATGGCCCTGACATGTTGCCAGTTTATGCCCTTTTTAAAATTTAATTTGGCCATATGTTTGAGGATGGCTAATGTTATAGCTTTTTTTTAAGCAGTTGATACAATGACAGCTAAAGTACCCAGATGCATAACACTTTAATTGAAATTTAACCCAACTGTTCAGTTTATTTTTTTATATTAACGTCATAGCTTTATTCAACTTATATGGTGCCAATTCACAACATCAGTTATGTCAAGGCACTTTACAAGTAGGCTTTAAGACCTTACACAACCCAACAAATCCCACAGAGCAAACTTTTAATTGTAGCCAATTGATAAATTCTTAACTTTAAAAGCGTTGTGGTCCTCACCATCCAAAATGTTGTATGTATCTGGATTTTAAATTACTTTAACCCATAGATTTCAGGATTAAATGCTGACTCATCTCTGCCAAGTTTGAATCCCTCTGAAGCTGGAGTAGAATAGTGTATATATTCAGTTTTCTAGTACAATGGGAGGCCTCCCAGCAGGGGAATTTATCCCACCCCTGCTCTGCAGTTTTAGAGTAGTTGATTATTGTGCAGCTCTAAGGACTATTCCATCCGTATGTGTTGAGACAGGTTACATATGTAGAGGAGCAAACCTGGCAGAGGTGACTCAAAGCAGCAGAGTGTCCAGTTTAGAAATTTTATCCTAGGGGAAACCACAACTACAAAAGTCCAGTTAAGAGAAAAAAAAAAGCCACCGATACAGAAACATTTGTCTGGGTGAATTACAGGACCCCCGCCCCAGTTAGTAACTGCATTAGACATTCAAAATTCTGAGAAATCAATCCTGGCAACATCTGGGAGCATGATCAGCACTCGGAGGATGCAGGGACAAACAAACTGGAGACAAGGGGAGACTGAGGAGGTACAGCAGCCACAACTGAACAAGCGCCAGGATCAAACCATAAAACCCTAATGCGTTTTGAAACTTTGACCACAAAATGGTGAGTATGAATTGCGCATCCATCTGATATGGAATTGAGGTTTTAAGAAACATTAACTGCTTGCTTGTCCCTACACAGGTGGCTCCAGGGATCTGTGGACTTTTTTTTTTTTTTTTTTTTTTTTTCCCACTCCCAAGTCTCTAGCTGGTTCTGGGCTGGACGCGTTGCCAGTTTATCCTGTTAAACTGTTCTCGTTTTTTTTTTTTTTTTTTTTTTTTTTTTTTTTTTTTTTGTTCACAAATGTGCAATAGCTTTATACATGGTGCATCAATTGGCAGTTTACTCCTCCCCCCCTTCATGGTTTAAATATAAAGCCCCAAAGTTGTTGCTGAGCATAGTTCTACTCATCACATTCTAAATTTGTATATGGAATCACTAATGGACTTAAATGCTGACTCATCTCTGCCAAGTTTGAATCCCTCTGCGAAGCGAGAGTAAAATATAGTGAAAGCTGGTGCATTGACAGGCTTGTTATAGTTTTCTAGTACAATGGGAGGCCTCCCAGCAGGGGAATTTATCCCACCCCTGTTTTTTTTTTTTTTTTTTAACAGTAGTAGATGACTACACAGCTCTTATGACTATTTCATCCGTACGCGTCTCGGTATAGTTCGGATCGTTTGCGTATATAGAGCAGCAAACCTGGCAGAGGTGACTCGAAGCTGTAGTCATGTAGGTTTAAAAAAAAAAAAAAAGAAAAGGAAATTTAACTTTTTTGCATCAGCAACATTGTTTGGGCAATTTTTTTTTTTTCTCCCTCCTCCCTGTTGAAAGAGCAATAATGCTAGTTAACAGCCCCCCTGCTAGATGGATTTTTTTTTTTTTTTAATATAAATGTTCCATTTGGAGCTTTTACTGCCACTGAGGTTCAGTTGTTGTGTGCACAAAATTATGGTATGAGAAGAAAATGAGACACAACCCCAATCTGGCAACATGTTTGGCCCAGTCTCAGCTGGAGCTTGATCCACTCAAAGGACAACACGGTGGCTGCAAGAACGACTGACTGAACCAATGGTGAGTATGAATTGCCTGAGTGTTATGGTTCAAATTATTTATTTATATTTAGCATTTATAGATTTCTTGTACCTTGTTTCAGAGATCTGTGGACATGAGACCTCCTGAGGTTAATAGCTGGTGCTGGGCTGAACATATTGCTGTTTTCCCCCTTGAGAATGATGGTGGTTTTAGCACATGGTTCATATGGCTGCCTGGGTTTTGTCCCCCCACCACAATGCATCTTGAAAATATAAAGCTCTAGTTGTGCTGTCACTCATCACATCTTTAAATTTTATATGGAATCACTGTTAAATGGCTTTGACCCATATGGATTTCAGGGTTAAATGCTGACTCATCTCTGCCAAGTTTGAATTCTCTGCAAAGAGTAAAGGTTAGCAAGTCTAGGTTCAGTTTTCTAGTACAATGGGAGGCCTCCCAGCAGGGGAATGTATCCTACCCCTGTTTTTACAGTAGTCTATTGCAGCAAGGATAGAGTTTTCATCGATGTATTGGTAGGTAGGACTGGGTTCGTGTAGAGGAGCAAACCTGGCAGAAATGACTCTAAGCTGCTGAGTGAGCAAAATGTTCTGCTCCTTTTTTAATAATGAAAACAGCACAACTATCCAAGCCTAGTTTCCACAACTGATTTCAAAGTGTTCTGAGAAATGGAAATTACATTCAGTTGAAACTCTAAATAAAAGATTTTACAAAACTGGCAACATGTTCAGCCTTGTACCAGAATGTGGTCAGAAACAAGCAAACAACACATTGGATTCAGGAATGAGACTGAAGAGGCAGAGCAGCCACACGACTGACGTCTTAAGCACAAGACTCTGGCCTCAAAATGGTGATTATGACATCAGTCTGTGTGGTGGGGCTTAGGTTTTTTTTTTTTTTTTTTTTTTTTTTTGAGGCACTAATATATATATTTTTTCCCTCTCTAACCAGGTTCTTCTGAGCCCTGTGGATAAAAGCATCTTCACAACTTTATTTCAGGATTATGAACTTATTTATCACCCAACAACTTTTGTATCACTTGTCTTAATCAGGTGTTTAATGTCTGTAGATGTAAACCTGTTGACTCTTTCTGTATTGGCACTTGATCAAACTTCTTATTGACTACTGTCAGACTTGATTTGTATCGTTTTGGTGTATTGCTGTGAGGCTTTGTTGCATTTAACCTTCAAAGACTAACTGAAAAGTTTGAAATTATACAATTAACATTATGGTCCAGAATGTAAAATTGTGTCCACTGCTCTCTGCAGATAAGTAAAGGCAATGCAACTTGCATTCTACCTCCTGACAATATTTTCTTAAATATCCTCCCTTAACAAGTTTTCTAGGATTGTGTTTGTAATAAACTTGTCTTGTAAAAGTTTCACAAGTAATCTGACTTTTTTTGTTTGATTTATTTGTTCTCTTCATGCTCTTAAGAACTCGCTTGGCTTTAGTTTAAATTTGTATTGACAGAGTTGTCTTGTTGTTTGCTTGAAGTTCAGCACAGTTTCACTTAGTACAAAGTTAGATTTTCCTTCACTCAATGTATCAATATTATGGCTATATTTACAGCAATACATTTTGTTGAATGTATTGAAAGATTTGTGCAATTTTTAAGAAATTATGAAAGTCATTCTCTAACAAAAATGTAACAATGTATGCATTTTCCCTAATCATTCCTGGTGTGAAGGCTCCTCCTCTGGTGGTTACTAATGTTTAGCTCTGAGGGTTTTTTTTTTTTTTGTGTTCATCTCTTGATGGTTTGTCACTGTGGTTCTCTGGCACAGTAATAAACAGCAGAGTCTTCAGGCTGCAGGTTCTGTCAGTTTAGTCACTGTTTTGCTGGAAGAGTCCACATTAATACTGAACTTGTTCTTTGGGGAAGCTTTGTAGGTCAGAGTACAACCAGCACATGAATATCCAATCCACTCCAGGCCTTTCCCTGCAGGTTGTCTGATCCAAGCTGTTGCATAGCTGCTCACAGAGTAAGAGACCTGACAGGTGATGGTCAGACGTTGACCTGGCTGCACAGTCACTGAGTCGGCTCTTCACACCTGCAGAGAAAAACAAACTGTTTGACAGAAACATCATGAAGTTATTAAACTAAAGGACTGTCAACCACTGTAGGACAAAAACTCACAGCATCCAGCTGCTAACAGCAGCAGAGCTACAGAGAACATGGTTTGTAGACTGGATGCTCTGACACTTCCCCAGTGGAGGTGGGATGCAAGCAGATGCAGGACTAGGTCCAGAGATGTTCCAGAGCTTTCAGTGGACACAGGTTAGAAACATTATTCAGACAGTCTGCTCCCTGTAAAACAGTTGACGCGTCACTTAAAAAAACTTTGATCAGATATAAACTGAAGTAAATAAAAGGGTCATTTTATTTTTATGTGAGTGATACATTCAGCAAACTATCTGAGCTCATCCCTGCTCTGACGGCTCCTCCTCTGGGAGCTTGAAGTTACAATGACCGGGGTTTTGTTGCTGTGTCTCTGCCACAAAACTACTTGTGTTGTTTTTGTTTCATTTATTGGATTCAATTTATTTAGGTTAACACTTCATCACAATCAGCGTTATTAAGAATAAAGTAAATGAACGTCAGCAATGGCGCTAAATTGAGGAAGTAGTTTTTGTAAGTCTCTCCTGTAACTGTCCATCACTGTGTCTTGTCTGACACAGCGATAAGCTGCTGTGTCCTCTGTCTTCAGACTGTTCATCTGTAGATAGATTTTATTGCTGGAGTTGCCTCTGGAAATGGTGAATCGACCCTGGACTGACTGGGAGTAATAGATATGACAGCTGCCCGTGTGTATGAACGCAATCCGCTCCAGCCCTTTACCCGGAGCCTGTCTGACCCAGTGCATGGGATATCTGCTCAGTGTGAAGCCAGGTTGTACAGGTCAGTCTGTGGGATTCTCCAGGCCTTTTCACTACTGGTTCAGCAGTAGTGAAATTACCTCAGTTTTCAGTGCAGATGAGTCTAAACATAATTTGTTTTTGTTTTTGTCATGATCACTTAGATCCTTGTTTGTACGAGCAAGATTCTCAGCACATTGAACAGTATGTGTGTTCAACTTTAAGCTATGTTGTAAACAGAGAGTCAAGTCAGAGGAAGCACTAAGGTAATGCAGGAAAGGAAGCAAATACTGAGGCATCAACACCCGAGGCGTCTCAAACATGTGAGGACACGATGCAGTAAGTTAAATGTCTACACAGACTGCAATACTGTGAGTGTGTGAGTGGCAGAGACAGCGAGGCCCCATCTGAAAGGTCTGTGCAAGGTCAACGAGTATAAATACTGTATCAGACATGTTCTTCTGAAGCAGTATAGCATTAAAGTTGTATTTTCATACAGTGACTGTACAGAGGATGAAATCGTTGATGCACACCTGGGAGGTTTTACTGTAAACCCATGAAATCTGTAAAGTGAACGGGAGTAGCATGACCCTGAGGGAGGATACTGCAGCAGGGTCTTTGTAAGTTCATTGCTCCCTTGACAACTTCCTGTCGGATATTCTTTAATGTGTGTCCAACGGCTAAGGATGAAAGTAAAAAGGTGGATCAGAGTATGAATATTTGAAACACTCAACTGGAGCAATCAGGATCAGGCCCTCTGACAAGCTTTGATAGTCCAGGTTTATTCAATATTAGCACGAATAGCAACCAGCAAAAAAACTGTCTGCGAGGAGGAACTCTAGCCTCAACCCTGGCCTCAAATTTCTAACACCTTAATGCACCTTCTCAGGCTGGACTACGTCTGAAGACAACTAGTGTGTTACCCACACTGCTGAGTGGGACTGTTGCCTGTCAGCTGCCCTGTAGAAGATTTGCATGACACAGGAGCTAATGAAAACAAAGGGCAGCTGGGATTGCCTGTGACCTGCCCGGTCCAGGTAAAGGTGAGATTGCTGTAGTGCTATTAACTTTTTGTCCATGCAGAAGCCATGAATCCGACACATTTGTAAAGGCAATGCTGGAACTAGTTGTTCACAACCACTCAGTTAGAGATGCACAGTGAAGTTGCAGGGTTTGATGCTGTTGTGTCTGTGCAGGCCAAACCCCATATCACAGAAAACTAAACAAAAACAGTAGTTTAATCCATGAGTTACTTACGAGGAATGACTGATTCATGTGGCGCGTGCATGACACTGATTCCAGGGAGATAGCAGGAGTCCAGGTCTGGCATCCTGGGATCCAGCTAAATCTGCTTGAAGATTAGTGACACACCAGAAATAAAACAACCCGAAGGACTTTCTCAGTGCTCCAACCATGTATTTTCAGATTTAATTAGGTTTTATTGAGTGTCCTCTTCCATCATGTCCTTTTGTTCAGCTATTTCATTATGGGAACAAATTTGTCAATGTGTTTTTTTTATTGGAGTTTTTGATTTAATGACACAAAACGATCTAGAAAATCAATTTCAGCCGATTCAGCCTTGTTGCCTCTTGACATTGAGGAAAGCTTTGACTAAATAGACACGTCTCACTGTGACGGCACGTCATACTGATTGTTTGTACTGAAACAGAAAAGAGTGTGCACTAAATTATTGATTTTTAGAAAATGTCACTACCAGGGAAGTGGGTTAGTAAAAGCGGCAAAAGGTTTGATTCCGGAAAATCTCTCAGCTCAGGTAAAGTAAATGTCAATACACAATGTGAACATAAAGTTCTTTGTTTTACACCCAATAAATCTGGATTTGTCTTTGCTCTCACAACATTAATCATCTGGTTAATGTGTGTAACAACTGACACTGTGTTAAAAAGAGCAGCAGAAACACACAGTGGGGTATTTATTGTGTAAAGGTGCCCTCAAGTGGCCGAACAACTACGTCTACTGCATCCCACTGTAAAGACACAACAGATATTGGGGTAGTCCTATGGAATGGTTTACAGATTTTCATTTTTCAAATTATTGAAAAAGATTGAGTACTTAACCCTGACATTTAAATAAAAAAATGTGGACCATGACATTGTTGGATGCCAGATGTAACCAGTTCTTTGGTGGAAAATCTAAAGTTGTACAACCTGAAATGCTGTGATTGTTATTAGAACTCTATCTTAACAACAACAGGTGAATGGTCTGAGCATTTAATTCAAGGCAGAATTTAATGTTGGAGAGTATCTGCTTATTAATGACCAGCTGCATGCGGTGACTGAGTTGAGGATTTCTGGGAAGGAATATCTAATCATCTGGTCAGCGGCCAGGACACGAGGACCAGTGTCCGTCAGACTACAACAAGATGTAAAAGAATTGTTGAAGGAAGGAATATCCAGTCTTATTATTATTATTATATGTAAAAAATAGCCGGTTTAAATACGTGCTTCAGGCCCAAAAGAGTGGGGGCGCACACAAGCCAAAGCCCCGACGTTGCCATGGCAGCGGGCCACCTACTGAACGACCGACTTGTGATTGGTCATCTTCTGCAATCGTTCGGCCCTAATCTCTCCTTTGATTTGTTGCATCTGGTGCCGCTTTTAAAAACTGCACAGTGATTGGCTCGTTATCACACTTGCGGCCCGCCTTGGTGAATAAGCTGTTGCAGCTGCACACAAACGGAGAAAAAGGCGAGCGGAGCGGGAGGTGTTGGTGTCGGAGAGCTGGAGCTGGGCGCGTTCAGGACTTCATTTCTCCTCTGTTGCTGCACTTTCCGCCGTTTGCTTGTGGAGAAAATGTAGTGACTGTTTGACGGTGTCACCGCTTCACGATGGAGGAACTTGCAACAAGGCAAGAAGCGTGAAGCAGCAAAAGCGCAGCTCGTTCGCTAACAAACGGAACTTTACCTAAGGCTAATTCCTCTGTTCGCTTTAATTAGCTTTAAAGCGATGGCTCGCAGTATAGCAGGTGTATTTGAATTTCCCACTGGTTTGCGACGGACAGGCGACACAGTAGTAACCGTAACGTTTGCTCGTCTCCACAGAGAGTTTGAGATGTCGCTGTCAGACGGTGCCTCGGACGACGACATGCCCCTAACGCTGCCCACGGAGGGCGGCCACAGCGGGAGCATCCGAAAGGTGAGACCCACGCAACACACAGGTGGCTAGGATGACGGCAGACGGGAAAAGCTTTCCTTTAGGGATCCCCTCGGGGACATAGTTATTGGGCAGCTGCACAGAAATGATAGCGCTTCTATGGATTGTCAGCGTCTTGTCCAAGGACAACTTGTACAGACATGTGGCAAGAACAATCTGGGAATTGGGGCAAACTGTACTGGTGTTTGTCCACAAGCCACATACCTTAGTTGCTAGTAATACTGTACTGATATTACATTTGTGAATTTTTAGAGCTGTAACTTGAATTTCCAAGCAGTCTCTACTACTTTGAGTCATTATTGCAAAGCACGGGGAGACAACGGTGTAGTTCGTAGTCAAAGCTGTAGTATTTTGAAAACTTTAGAGAGGATAATGGTCAGTGATGTCAACAGTCATCCCTGGATTTCTGCCAAGATGATGGTTGCTCAACTGTCCTCTTTGAGTTTCAAAGAGGTGGTTGTTGGGATTGTTCATCATCATGGGCTTTGAGGTCATCTTCCAAAAAAAGCGTCATTTCTCACACAGCAACACACCAAAGCCAGGCTGACATGTGCCAGTGAACGTTAACATCTTTGGGGCCGATTTCTGGTTAAACCAAACACAAACTGTTTGGGCACAGCGATGCTGCTTTTCTTTACAAAGGACCAGAGAAGCCTTCAGGTCTAAAAACACAGTCCTCAAAGTTAAACTAATGCTTTGGGGCTGTTTCACTGCTTCTGGCACAGGGCATTTTGTTTGGGTGCATGGGAAGAATGTTGACACTTATTGGATATTGTTGCCAATCTAGCTCTAGATCACTTAAGGGTCTTCCAGAAACACCATTAATATCAGGCCAGTCCAAATCGTCTTGATTGACCCTGAATTACGGTCACAGAGTTGCCCTCTCATAGCCCAGACCTCAGTCCTAGGAAATCTGTGGCAGGAGTTCAACATTTGGCACATCAGTAAAATATCTTAATAAACTTAGTGGATATTTTGTCTTTGTTATTTTGGAAGTAGATAGACTATAAACAGACGTGTTTATGGACATTTCCCCAAAGAATAAAGGGGGCTAATAATGATTAACCGTAACTAAAACCCTGTTGTATGTAGGTCAACAGGGATATTAGCATCTGTGGTCACAAATCCATCACACAAACTATATCAGTCAGGACTATTCTCATGGCATTTTTCAGTGTCAAGCGCCTTCGTGTGAAGCCTTATCTTTACCAGATTTCAGCAAAACTCTGTCACTAATTGTAAGTGGAAAATTATGTGGTGGGTTTAAGTAGTTGAATTAATCTTGATTTTTAGTATGTCAGTATTTACTGATTTATTTGTTTTATTGGTATTTTATCAAAAACAATTTTGGAATATGTAAGTAATAACTGTTAAAATGATTTGTGAACCTGTGGGAATGTTTCTGGAGTGAGATAACACATGGCACAGAGACAATTAATGATTACAGACGCAGGCCCTTGGACATTTGTACTTCCTTCTGCTGCTCGATGGTACTAGCGTACAGATTTACAGTTTTGAATGTATTTTGGTGAATAGATGAACTGCCACGATCAGAAAAAGTCACCTGGAAACTGAAAGTTTTTGAAACAGGCCCTGAGATTTATATGCACAGATGTCGAGCAAGCTCCGTCCTCCTGCCCTTCTGATGGTAGAACAGAGGTGGGAGCGCAGCCAGAAGCCTAATCCACACGGGTCCTCTGAGGTTTAGTAGACGTGCACATGCCAAATAAACACCATAACTGGCTGAAAGCTAAAAAGAAGGATTGAAATTGTCAGAAAATCATAAATGTTTGTGCAGTTTGGCAGTGGAAGGGTTCGAGAAGGTGATGGAAGGAGACATTGGGATAAGGCAAGGGAGTATTTAGTGTGTTTACAGTATGGCTGCTCCATCTGTCAGGTTGCTGAACATCTGTTTACTTTTATGTGTGAAGTACTGATGAACTCTTGAGAGACTCTTTTTTTTGTTTTGAATGCGTGTACATTTAACATTCAGCTGCGAGTAAGCTGTTCTGTGTTTCTGCCCAAGTAAGATTTAAGAAGTGAATCAATCTTCAGACATGCAATTCTGAAATATTACCAGGTCAATTTTCTATTAAATATTCTGCAGAAAAAATGTTTTCCCTGCTCTACCAGTGCAGGACTTTCTCATCCTAGTGTTGAAAGTCTTCTTTTTCTGAGCTCCTGATTCCTCAACTACTCTGAAATGCCGCTTGAGACGCCCCTCAAACATGCATCTTGTACTGAGGGGAGCCTCTTAGGCAGCTTTCTGATCAGGCTGTGCAGCATTGTCACCATCAGTCATTAACTATTAAACTGATATAGGATATGCATGATAATGTTCAGGTTAAAGTTGTAGTATGGGATGTAAGTTCACCTGGAATGGCTAATCCTGGTTTGGCATTTCTCTTTGAGATGCTAATTGAGATTTTTAATTACTAGTAAGTACTGTATAGTCTCCATAAATGCTAAATAAAAGTATTAACGTAATGCAGGTGAAATGAATCTTGAAAACCAGCAAATTGGTGTTGCCAATAGTTTTTTATGGTGTTTTCAAAAACATGGGTTTTGAATTTGGTTTCAGTTTGGCGTTTCAGTGCCAAACTCTACCAATCACACATAACCCAGATTATCCCATATATATAATACGATTTAGCCAGTACTACTCTTTGATTCATTTCATTTTTATAAGTGTTTTCAATCTGTATTTTCTTTCACTTGTCCATTAGGGATGCGACCCTCTAGCCCAGACTCAGCGCAGTAAACTTCAGCACAGACGAGCTCGCATCAACCAGCAGATTAACAAGGAGATGCGTATGAGAGCTGGAGCAGAAAACCTGTTCAGGTGAGGTGCTGGGACACAAATACTCGCCTTTATTACTAGAGCCAGAGTTGTATTACTACATGCAAGTTTTAAAAACGTTGTTTTGAACAGTGCTTGGGTCTTATCCACTTTGTCCCTTATGACTCCTCTCTGAGCTGTTCTCTAAACAAAATGCTGAATCAGTACAAGCTTGTCAGTGAGCCAGAGTTTCCTTTTTTAGAGCTAGATCACAGTAAGTTACAGTCATAGTGAAACAATGTTGTTGCATGTCTTGAGAGATGTTTGCTGAATGAAAAATAAGTTAAAATTCACATTCTTTGGGTTTCATTTTAGTTTGCACATAACGAACAGCACCTTTACTCTTTAAAACCCAACACAGACTCTGCCAATTGTAGTTTAGTGTTGGTTTAAATGGTATTCAGAAACAGGTTTGCTTTTCTGCTGTCTGAAAAAAATGCTGTTGTTGATGTTGGTGTCCAGTGATGGGAAAAGGTCAGAGATCACTCCCCTCAAAACGACACAACAGCACCACCCAGTTTTACTGCTGTTTGAGTTCTGTGTGTGCACAGGTTGGTCTCTCTGCCATGTGTCCACGCTGTGTCGGCGCATCTGCCGTTTTAAATGTATTTTACATACTAATTGAAAACAGTAGCTGAAGGCTACAAACCTTTGCAGCTTGAACCCCAGCAGGACTAATCAGCCAAGAGAGTCGGCTTGGCTTTGTGCTTTCAAGCAGCTTGCTGTCATTCACACAGCATGATCGAGTTTTACTAGCAAAGAAATTATGGAAGGAAAAAAGAAACAGTGGCAGAACATCAAAGCTTCCTCTCTGAGCACATTAGCGTCACCTTTATCCTTCTAGCTTTTCTCACTTTGCTTTTTCATTGCTCAGGCTCTGCATGTTTATGCATTTTGATTTTAATTCTGTCCATTTTTGTTGTCTGTTTTGAGAGCATGAATAGCCCACTGTGTAAAGCTTTCTGAAAGCACGTCTACAGGGAACTTTCAGCCGCTCCCTCAAACATTCATCATGGGAGTAGGAGGAGGAGCCACTTAATTAAAGCAAGGGGCTGCGATGGAATCTAATACGATCAACACAGAACAATGTTTGTAATCAAAAAGACCACTAAGGAGAAAGAGTGTAAAAAAAAAAAAAAAGTTAGTCCCTATGTTCATCCTAAGAAAATGCCATAGGCTTATTTTGTTTTTGACTGATATCATGTCTGATAACATGGCTGCAATGAAGTAATTAATTGGTAGTAATTAGTAATAAATGAATCAGAACACGTGGGAGAGGAGGTAGGGATGTGATGACTCCGTTTCGGGGAAATAACGCAAGCACTCCTGCCCTTTCTGTCTGGATGGTGGGTCACAGAAACAAAGCGGACCCCCACACAGCCTGCCGGCCTGTAATCAGCTGGCTTTGTCTGCCTCCCGTCCTGTTCCCATGCAGAGATTCCCAACGGAGCCCTGGAAAGCTCATCCCCCACTTTTGTCTGGCACCGTCAGACTTTTTTCTTCTGCTGTGTGTCAGGTCAACTGGAATAGTCCACTCGCAACATCTTGCTTTTACTGTATTCACTCAAACAGCTGTGGAACTGAGTCATGCTGCTCGTGGATGAAATGTGATGAAGAGGGGTTAACCGCTAGTTACAGATAGAGAGAGAGGTTGTAACTAATCCTGGCTTGTGATTGGCTGATGAAGACGTCATGTTGTGTGCCGCCTGCAGGCTGTTTTTTGTTGGGAATTTAGCTGACAAACTGTAACTAGATTAATCCTGCTCCTGACTAGTTTGGTTATAGCAAATAGTAATGTTGCTGAAAAGACTTTTCTGTGATGTTTTAGATGCTTCAGTCGGCGTTTACACCGTGAATAAGAGTTTCTTTTTTTCCCCTCAGAAGCTGCAGCATGTTGTGGGTGCGTGTGAAGGGGATATTTGGCAGCTCATTTAAGAGTAATCAGATTGCCCTCTGCTTGTGTAGGTGTGTGTGTAAGAGAGACTTGGTCAGTGAGTGCGGTGAAGGTAGTAACATGGTCTAACATCTACGCCTCTGGGTTGAGTTTAGTCATCTGTTGAATAACCACTTTTTACTCTGTTAGTCAGTGACTGTGAAGATGGAATGAAACCATCTACTTTGTAAATTTTAGGTTTGCTTATATCTGTGTCTCTGTATGTGGTTGTATGGATGTTGACACATTCTCTAAAGTTTTTTTCTCACCTGATTCAGAATAGTTTTTCTTGCCCTGTAAAACCCAGTCATGTCTGAACATGCACCACAAATAAACAAACAAACAAACTGCCAGTTGTCTGCAGCTGTTTATGCATCTGAAGCCTCGTGCATCACCTTTTCTACCTCATGAAACATACTCTAAACAAGAGCATAGTTTTTTGAGCGTCTGTCATTAGGGATGCGACTCTCTAGCCCAGACTCCACAGTAGGAGTGTTTATATATATATATATTTGTCTGATAAAGTCATAGTAAAATCCTCAAACTGTTAACTGGTTCTTTGAATTCAGTTCAGTTTTCTAGCAAGTGATTGGTCTAAGTCTGTTAAACACAGATTTGTCCTTGTGTTCTCCCTGTTAGTGCTTGGATGCATGTTTCAGATCCCTTAAGTGCTGTGGTTGCATGATTAGGGGGATTTCCTAGGCTACTGTACCTTTCCAGCTAACAGCAGTCACAATGGTAACACAGTGATGCCTCTGATTTCCAGGAACATTGCATGACATCGACCTCAGCCCCTCCTCAAAGCTATGTGAGCTGGCTTTACTCAGGGCTAAGACCCTCCCCCGGTTTGGAGGAGGGGTGTAGAGACAGGCTCTCAGTGAAAGTTGATAGTCTGCTGATCGACCAGTTGTCGTTGCCCAGCTAATCATTAAAGCAGTAATAGTCTTAAAACATTGCTTTCTTCTGTATTGTAATAAATATTTGTTTGTTAGGTTTTTAGTTCATTAATTCTATGTTGACTTTGAGTAAAGACTAACTGGGCCTTGTTGATGCCGACTATGATGTGATGTGTGTTTTGTTCTGCAGGGCGACAACTAACAACAAGGTGAAGGAGACGGTAGCTCTGGAGCTCAGCTTTGTCAACTCTAACCTGCAGCTGCTCAAAGAGGAGCTGGAGGAGCTCAACAGCAACATGGAGGTGTACCAGACAGACAGGTACACTGCAACGACACATTTATCCCATGCAGATGTCATTCATAAGTCTAATTGTGAAACACCAAACATGTTTTGTTACATATTTGTATTTGTACTTTATATATAATTATTGATGCTGTGTGAGCACCAAATCATGTTTGAGACTCTAATCCAATCAGATTTGCAGTAAGCCATTATGCCATAGATGTGTAGAAACACAAATGTGTGCGCCAGGCTGCTACAGCCAGAGATTTGTATGCCGTGTAGCCACAGGTCGTGGTAGGGATAAATCCCCTGATTAGGGGTTTATTAAGGCCCCTGTGGTGTGTGTATGCAGGTTTGTGTTCATTGTAGATGACAGGGGGTTGGTGGGGGCTGGAAGGGTTAATGCTGGGCTTTAGCTGTGGTTATTAGCAGAACTAGAGCCAAGTACTAAGCTGTTTTACATGGGCCAATGCACTGAGGCACAGAACTGTCTGGGTTTGAAGAGGAGCAGGTGGCAGAGTTGACCAGCTCATGTTTTGTTTTTGATCGAAGTGTGTAAGACTATACAAAGACGTTCCTTTCTTTCTTTAGTGAAGCTGTCAATGTTCCCCTGATCCCACTTGGCCTGAAAGAAACCAAAGAGGTGGACTTTACTGTTCCTATTCAGGTGAATGTTATTTTAATATATATATATTAAATGTATTGAGTGGGAAAGAATTGGCCAGTGAAAGCTTAGTTAAATTTAGCTATTTATGCACGCACACACACTCTGAAGGACATCTGTTTAACATGAACATGAAAGTGCATGCAGAGTTTATTTGCTCCTTTTTGAATTATTTGTTTTTGTCTCCCCTTCAGGACTTTATTTGTGAGCATTATGGGGAGGAGAGCTCTCTCTATGACAAGGAGATCAAAGAGCTTATGGAGCTCAGACAGGTTAATAAATGCACTCATAACTTCATACAATGAGAAAATGAAATAAAATTCACCTGGTTCAACATAATCTGTTTTTTACCTTTTGTTGTAGAAATGAGGTTAAGATAAAATGCAGATAGGAAACATTAGTTTTGTTCAACAGTGTATTTGGTTTCTTGCCTTTTCACCAGGCCATGCGTACACCCAGTCGCAACCAGGCCGGTCTAGAGCTGCTCATGGAGTACTACAACCAGCTGTACTACCTAGACCAGCGCTTCTTCCCTCCTCACAGGAACCTGGGAGTGCACTTCCACTGGTAGGACATGGACACGTGATTTTATTAGAGGAGAAAGTCATTTCTGTGAATGGTCAGGAAAAGATGGCAATCTTTTGAAAAATAAGGAAGAAGCCAGTGTGCAATGAAATACTTTAATGGCTTTGTTTAACAGAATCAACAGTTTACCATTATTCATGCATAAGAGAACAATACAGTAAGACTCTATGGGCAGATCAGCTCTCTCTCATTGAAGAGGTTAACCTTTCATTTGAAGGCTTTTATAGTCAGGTCCATAAATATTGGGACATCGACACAATTCTAATCTTTTTGGCTCTATACACCACAACAATGGATTTAAAATGAAACGAACAAGATGTGCTTTAACTGCAGACTTTTAGCTTTAATTTGAGGGTATTTACATCCAAATCAGGTGAACAGTGTAGGAATTACAACAGTTTGCATATGTGCCTCCCACTTTTTAAGGGACCAAAAGTAATGGGACAGAGTAACAATCATAAATCAAACTTTCACTTTTTAATACTTGGTTGCAAATCCTTTGCAGTCAATTACAGCCTGAAGTCTGGAACGCATAGACATCACCAGACGCTGGGTTTCATCCCTGGTGATGCTCTGCCAGGCCTCTACTGCAACGGTCTTCAGTTCCTGCTTGTTCTTGGGGCATTTTCCCTTCAGTCTTGTCTTCAGCAAGTGAAATGCATGCTCAATCGGATTCAGGTCAGGTGATTGACTTGGCCATTGCATAACATTCCACTTCTTTCCCTTAAAAAACTCTTTGGTTGCCTTCGCAGTATGCTTTGGGTCATTGTCCATCTGCACTGTGAAGCGCCGTCCAATGAGTTCTGAAGCATTTGGCTGAATATGAGCAAATAGTATTGCCCGAAACACTTCAGAATTCATCCTGCTGCTTTTGTCCGCAGTCACATCATCAATAAATAGAAGAGAACCAATTCCACTGGCAGCCATACATGCCCACGCCATGACACTGCCACCACCATGCTTCACTGATGAGGTGGTGTGCTTTGGATCGTGAGCAGTTCCTTCCCTTCTCCATACTCTTCTCGTCCCATCACTCTGGTATAAGTTGATCTTGGTCTCATCAGTCCATAGGATGTTGTTCCAGAACTCTGAAGGCTTTTTTAGATGTTGTTTGGCAAACTCTAATCTGGCCTTCCTGTTTTTGAGGATCACCAATGGTTTACATGTTGTGGTGAACCGTCTGTATTCACTCTGGTGAAGTCTTCTCTTGATTGTTGACTTTGACACACATACACCTACCTCCTGGAGAGTGTTCTTGATCTGGCCAACTGTTATGAAGGGTGTTTTCTTCACCAGGGAAAGAATTCTTCTGTCATCCACCACAGTTGTTTTCCGTGGTCTTCCAGGTCTTTTGGTGTTGCTGAGCTCACCAGTGCGTTGTTTCTTTTTAAGGATGTTCCAAACAGTTGATTTGGCCACACCTAAAGTTTTTGCTATCTCTCTGATGGGTTTGTTTTGTTTTTTCAGCCTAATGATGGCTTGCTTCACTGATAGTGACAGCTCTTTGGATCTCATATTGAGAGTTGACAGCAGCAGCTTCCGAATGCAAATAGCACACTTGAAATGAACTCTGAACCTTTTATCTGCTCCTTGTAAATGGGATAATGAGGGAATAACACACACCTGGCCATGGAATAGCTGAGCAGCCAATTGTCCCATTACTTTTGGTCCCTTTAAAAAGTGGGAGGCACATATAAAAACTGTTGTAATTCCTACACCGTTCACCTGATTTGGATGTGAATACCATCAAATTAAAGCTAAAAGTCTGCAGTTAAAGCACATCTTGTTGGTTTCATTTTAAATCCATTGTGGTGGTGTATAGAGTCAAAAACATTAGAATTGTGTTGCTGTCCCAATATTTATGGACCTGACTGTATACAAGTTTGGTTATAATTATTAATAGAAACATTAGTGTAATGTGTAACCGGATCCTTTTGTCCCTCTCTACCTCAGGTACGATTCTCTAACAGGCGTCCCGTCGTCACAGCGTGCTTTGGCCTTTGAGAAAGGAAGTGTGTTATTCAACATTGGTGCTCTGTACACACAGATCGGAGCGCGGCAGGACCGCTCCGCAGCAGCTGGCATTGACCAAGCGATAGATGCCTTACAGAGAGCAGCAGGTACTGAGCACACACGTTTTGTCAAACTGCACAATTAGCAAAATTAAACCTATTCACAATATCTGCTTTATCACAGCTGTGTATCTATAAATAATAAACAATACACAAGTGTATTTTATTCATTTATTTATTATAACATCTGAATATATATATTATATGCAGGTGCATTTAATTACCTTAAGGAGAATTTCTCCAATGCTCCAAGTCTGGACATGAGTGGTTCATCACTCTGCATGCTGGTTCGGCTGATGGTAGCCCAGGTGCAGGAGTGTGTCTTTGAGCGCGTCACTCTCACCACACAAGACACAGACTTCGCCTCACAACTGTGTCTGGCGCAGGAGGCTGCGCGGGTGAGTGCACGTGGCTCTAGAGGTTCTGCTGTTGTTACTGATGTCCTGTGATTCTAACTGGTCGTGTGTCTTGTAGGTGTCAGACGTTTACATGTTAGTGCAGCAGACCATGACACAGCCACTAATGAAGGACTATGTGCCGTTTTCATGGGTGTCCATGGTCCAGGTCAAATCAGAACACTTCCGTGCTCTGTCACATTACTACACTGCTGTTGCACTGTGTGACCACAAGTGTAAGTAAAATAAATAAATAAATAAAAAAAAAATAGGTAGTGTCTCATGAAGTGGTGCAGAGTCCAATATTTGTCTTTGTCTTCTGTTTAGCAACTGAGGACGATGTTGATGATGAAGCAGAGAAGACCTTTCTCCAGTTTTATGTCAGCACTCCAGCAGGACTGTCACTCAGCCAGGTTTTACGAGATCCTGAAAGAAGAAGAAAGCTCGGTAGGTTTTCCTCACATAAGATGCTTTGATTTTTAAATAAATGTTTTATACAAATAGTATATAAATTTATATATC
Source organism: Macropodus opercularis (assembly GCA_030770545.1). NCBI lineage: Eukaryota > Metazoa > Chordata > Actinopteri > Anabantiformes > Osphronemidae > Macropodus > Macropodus opercularis. The sequence continues at coordinate 10,558,108 of CM061092.1, forward strand.
TTTACAAATGTCCACATGTCATGTACATAGGTAAAGCACACCTGCGGTGCGCAGTTATAAGACACGAGGAGGCCATGCGTGTCCACAGCCTTTGTAAGATCCTGAGGAAGATGGACATCCTGCAGGATGTGCTGTCTCTAACTCACAAACGCTCTTTGGACAAATACTCAGAGCTGGACAGAGAAGATGACTTTGATGAAACTGCAGAAGCTCCAGAGATACAGTGTAAGTCACCATAAAATTACCATCAGTAGTAATTAATGCTCGTCAGTGACTGTAATGGACCATTTTGCTTTAACAGCTCACACACATCGAAAGCCTGACATCACTCCACCCAACTTCTCTGCAGTCCAAGTTACTGATATCTTCCAAAGACTGGTAAGGCTCTGATGCCTACTGAAGACATTAGGTGGCCGTTAAACATACTGTTACTTGATTAGATGATCACAAGTCCATGTGTTACAGGGTCCCCTGTCTGTGTTTTCTGCAAGAGCTCGTTGGGGTCCAGTGCGTGTGATCTCACTACAGAGGAGAGAGGGTGGACTTGGCCTCACACTCAGAGGAGACTCCCCCGTCCTGGTGGCTGGAGTGGTACCTGGAGGGTGTGCAGCAGTGAGTCACTAACTGGGCTTGCCAGCCACATTGTCTGAAAGCAGGTTTAAACAGAAGGCTAAACATCTTTACATTAAGACAAATGCCTTGTTAACCAGATATTTTTGGTTTTACTCATTTTGAGTTAAACTTATTTCTATTGCTGGAAGCCTTAATTCTACAAAGCGTCACCCTGTGAGACCAGATTGTCTTTAGTTCGTGCATCTCTGTGTGGATGCAGGTAGCAGAATTTACAAAAAAATTAAACAGTGTTGTGGATTTGAATTCCTGATCCTTGTGGTGTTCAGGATGCAGGCCTGAAGGAAGGTGACTACATAGTGGCAGTGGATGGACAGGACTGTAAATGGGCTAAACATGGGGAGGTGGTCCACATGCTGAAAAGCTGCAGCGACAGAGAAGTGGAAATCCGTGTGGTCACGTTACACTCGCACGATGCACAGGTTAGTGCTTGTTGAGGATGTCAAAGTGCTTTGTGATGTGTAAATTCCCCACCTGTGAAGTGACTGGGGCTATATGTTTGTCACCAGCTGGAGAGGAGAGCCATCATGGTTTCACACAGCGATAAGGAAAACACTCGGCAGCAATTGCTGAGCGGAGCCAAGGGTCAGAGTTCTGCCTCTTTACTGAACTGGAACAGGAAGAAGAAGAGGGAAGGAAGCGTGATCACTAAAAGACTAGGAAGCACTTTCAGTTTGTCATTTGGAAGCATCCGAGACACTGAAGCCATGTATTGAGACAGGACCGCGGAAGAAACACTCAGGGATTCACAGCAGTGAACGGTACAAAAGGACTAAATGCAAACCAGCATTTAACACAAATACCGGTTTAAAAACAGATGCAGTGAACTCTGAATTAGCTTTTTTTTATTAATCAAACCGATTCTGGCTTCTTGCTGCACACAATTTCGCAAAAAACTTCGTTGGCCAATCAAAAACTGTATGTGGACGGGCAGAAAACAATGAGAGCTGCTCATCATGAAGCGTTTTACTAATGTTTACCTTAATGTAGTGAGGAATTTTGCTGCCAGAGTAACAGTCCTGCCTCAGAGGCGTAAATGTTGGCGCAAATACATGAAAATTAACCAGCGTGTATTGGAATGCCAGCATTTAAAAAAATGCTTCAACTGAACATCAGCTAAGATTCAACCTGGTGATCTCAGTACATTGTTTTTGAATCAGAAAGTGGGTTCATGCAGCGTGTTATGAGACATCACCCAACACTATCAGTGTTTGAAGAAACCTGATGGTCATAAGAACTGTGTAACGCATCTGAGGGGTGTCATTCACCTAGAAAATCTTAAGTGCAAGTAAATTTACATAAAATTATGTATGGAAACTAGTGTAAAAACCACAAAGCAGAAGTAACAAGTATTAATTTTGTGAGGTTACATACTTCTGTAACTTGGCTTAAATCAGTGTTCCTGGTGAAGTCTGTCGTTTAAATAATTTAAAGCACTTCAGATGTGATTTTATTACACTGAATCTCTGAATAGACTAGTCTCTAATGTAGTTCTAATTCATGACTTGTTGCAATAATGAACATTAACACATGGAGAGGTGGCATGTAAAGATGTTTGATTGTGTCACATCTGTTAAAGTCCAACCACTGTACTGTATGCTAGACTAGGGTCAATACTAGGGCCTGTAGCTGATCATGTTAGCAGATATTTTTAAACTTTTTGTAAAATTTTGATACAGAAAGTGTTGCACACATTTTAGTCATTAGCTAAAATGAAATGTGCGTGTTCTTACTTTTTAATGTCATGAGTGTGGAAAACCAGAGGGGACCAGCAAATTCCATGATTTAATTTCACAACATAGCAATTTGTTTTCCTTAAGATTCCCGGATTTAAAAATCTATTTACTCAGCCAGGAAATTCGTTACCAAGACAAGCGTGTTTACATTGCTACTTGTGAAGCATATGTCCTCTCTGGCTTTCCGTACCCGATTTGTCATAAATGCTTCGCCCCGTGTTTTTGACTGAATACCATTCCCAGTTACTGTAATTGGAAATTTGCACTGTATATTTCATGTATAAATGAGTGAGAAACAACCATTTGTGATGCATGTGACAGTTTTTGCTAAATACTATTAATAGCTTCACAGCTTAAAATCTGACTAATAGTAAAACAAGAACATTGTAAATTAAATCAGAGTATTTCCACATACTGTTACTTTTACTCAACCACAATTTAGAGGTAAATTACCTATTAATCCTACAGTCAACTAAAGATATCATGAAGTTTCTACCATATGGTCTCATCAACCCTAACCCACTTTTTAGAGCTTTACATTTCAGTAAATGTACACATACTTTCATGTCCTCATCTAAAACAGTCATGTTCAGAGGTGGTCTGCAAATCTGCACTTTCAGCTGGACGCAGACGTCCAGGTCACTGCTACGGTAAAGATTACAGCCACTAAGTGAAGACTTCACAGATCTGACTCGTCATCCCGTCAGTGAATGCAGATTAGGCAGCGTTACCAAGTCTCCGCAATTAGCCTGGTGGAACCTAAACTGGAAGTATTCTGAAAACTGCTTCCTCATGCTATGAAAATGCGATCACCTGCCAGTGAAAGTCCAGGTGGATACAGAGAGCAGATTAAATTGACAGTGACGCCCACAAATGTATAAGCAGAGATACTTCCTGTGTCAATAACTTCTGAGAAGAAAAAGAATGTTTAGTTTTATTCTGGGTATATCAGCAAGAAACTGATCCGATATTAAAATGAGTGGTTTTGCACACGATTTATTTATCATCTACGATGACTGACGAACAGCACGTCTGAGATGATCAGGTCACACACAGAATTTATGAGAAGCAGTTTATACTTGTTATATACAATTGGTATATCCCATTGATACGTGCTGAGACAAGATCCACATGTCTCACTGTGCGTTTAAATGAAGACCCACAGCTTCTCAAACAGCAACAATGTCTGCTGATGGCTTCAGTCCTAATCTGGTCTCCTTATGATTCTCCGGTGGACACTGCTGATCCCAGGCCACTCTGCTCCAGCTCTGCTATCACAGACATGTGTTTGAAGTCTGCTGGATGATGGTTGAAGGTCTCCACCAATCGGAACGTCTCTTGCCGTTGCGTGCCGTAGAAGAGCTGCACCTGATTGGCCAAGCATTGCGCCTGGTGGACAGTCTGAGAGAGAGAAGACGGACAGATTCAAATATAACCACATTCACCTCCTAAAACAGATAATGTTGTTGATGCTTGTCCAGTTGAGTGTGAACATGGCCAATGACTGTGAGGGAAAACATCTGTGGCCCATGTGCAAAGGCGGTTTATTAGAGTGTGGTGTGTAAGCAAAACATACGACGAGGTAAAGAGCTTACTATAAACTTTTGGTCCATCTCTGCTGTCATGAGGACCACGCCCTTCTCCTCCTTCAGGTCTGGGTAGTGGTACAGGATCAGCTGACTGGGAGCGTTTTCACCCAGCATCTGGAGACGACAACAGCTGTGGGTAAGGTTTGCTAAAACAAACATGAAGACATCAAACCTAGATAAAGTAGGTTTACCTGGACATTGATGAGGGAGGTGAAGTGGAGCTCGTGTCCAGACCACTGACCCACAAAGAACTCGTAACCCTCCTTCTGAGGCAAAGCGTACAGGAACTGAGAGAAGGAAACGACATCAAGAGGGGTTGCAAGTGTGAAAAGTAGCAGAATAACTTTAACCTCACCAACATTCATTTTAGTCCTAGTTAGGACAAACATTTTGTTAAAGTCTGCATGTTTCTTACCATGGGGCAGGACTTTGACCTGTGGAGAATCACCTCATACGTCTGCGTCTGCAGTATAAGAAAGGCTGGTTAATAGCGGAGCAACAGAAGCATTTTTCTATATAAGATATTCTAGTCTTAGATACAGCGTTAACATCGTTTGTGTGGAGAATATGGCCAAATAATAAAAAACACAATAAAACAGATTATTTATGTGACCACAAGGAGGCGCTGTTGGACCGAGTTCCACAACAAACAACTATCACTTGTTTGTCTGAAACTTACAATCACACCATTAGCAGTGTTGGGTATTGAAATCACAAAAGATGAGAAAACATTTTTTATTCAAAGCATGAACCTAATAATAGTTAATTCTAACAATGGGAGACAACGTTAAGACTCACCGGGATGACAGCACTGATCGTGTCCTTGGTTGAATAATATTTCATCCAAAGCTGAGAAAAGGCAGAAAGTCAGAAGATTTCAACTTGCAACTTAGATGATGCGGCTCTTTACAGTTAAATTAAAACAAGGCTGGATGTACTGAGAGACCTGCCACAGCTCTCACGCACTCACTTCTGCAAGCTCCTCCCCCGTCTTGTCTCCGATCATCTCCAGGTTGAGGATGGAGGCCAGAGTCTGAAGGAAACACAAGACAGTTGGTAATTAACGTACAGTTCAGGTTTGTTGTCAAATAAACAAAGTCAACAGTTTCATGGCCAGAAGCAAACTGGAAACACCACTAGCCAGAAATACTCAGCTAATCAGTTCATCCTTGACTCCAAGGTGACGTTTGTGCTAAAGTTTAAAACATTTCCTTCAACATCACTAGAAAACAGAGAGAGATCACACACAGCCCTGGAATAACAATGACAATACCTGCACCAAACCTCATTGGACTGTGCAGCAGAATAGGGGGGGAAATAAAGTTTGGAGCTCATCTTGATTTAATCTTTAATATTAGCCTGACATGAAACCATGCATGATCAGACTGCTACTCGTTTTACCTTGTTCTTCGTGAAACCTGCAGAAGCACCACCGTCTGCCATTTTGTCTCTCTTCTCCAACTGCAGAAAAACAAAAACGAATCAAAAAAACAAACAAACCAGCCACGTTGTTTCTGCACTTCAATCCCAGCTCATGGGAATAATTTAGGCCAGTCCACTTACGCTGTAAAACATTTCTTACACTTATTTGTCATTTGGCCAAGTTTCAAACGTGTGTAGTAACTTGAACTACTCTACTACTACTACTACTCCGAGTTCAAAGAATCAGTTCCATGCTTTTCAGCTCCCCGTTCACCTCCTGCTCCATGAGCCGGACGAACTCCGCCTGCATGGAGCTTCCGAGCGCTTCCTTCTTGACCTCATGTCGTCTCTCCAGCCTGGTGTTATACTCCCGAGGCTTGGAACTGAAAACAAGTCACAAAACACTCGTCATACTCAGAGAAATATCCATCTGTGGTATATTACGAGTCTTAGCCATACAAAAAGCCGCCACGTTTCTACCATGTGCAGCGTAAAACACTTAATAATATTTGAAAAGACCTGTTTTAAAGAAGCTGGGCGCAATAAACCTCACTCGCCAAATAATTTCAGTGCCAATTATCGACTCATGGGAGAGCGATCAGTAAACGCTCACATTTGTTTATATGTGGATACATGTGACAGTTTAAATGTAACCCGAATGCAGTTAGTTGACACTTTTAGGTCACATCCTTGCGAATCCTCTGAAAAGTAAATACATTTAACAGATCGTGCGGATCAGCTCACCGACCTGCGCAGCTTCTGGATCTTGTCCTGGTACTTGCTGAAGAACGGGTTTTCCTCCAGATCCTGCTCTTTGCGCATTGAAAAAACTCGGAACTGCACCGGCACCAGCCCTGGGATCAGCGTCCTGATGCCGGTGGCCCTGACCGCTAACATCCCCCGGTACAAAAATGACATTTGTACCACGGCCGCCGCCATCTTTCCATCACTCCCGTCCCACATCTATAACGGTCCGACGGGGGGCAGGTGTTAAACGTTGGTTCCGCGGAGAGGAGTTTGAGACCCATCCGCTACATTCATCTATCATTTGAGTTTATAAGGTTGAACAGACACAGGATGACGCATAGTTCTATTTAATTACAATTAAACACGCACTGTGTCCTTTATTATCGCCTTCGTTTCGTTATAAACCCACATGTAGCGCCTTACTCTAATATTCATATTGTCCTGGTTATCATAGCCACCAGTAGAGGTCACTGCAGACTGTCATTAAAATGTGCATTTTATTTAGTACTTTCCATGATTACAGTCCTTGCTGACGGCTCTGTTGGGCATCATATCCACTGTACACTCCAACCACCACAATCACCCAGAAATTCACGAGAAGGTCGACGCAGAAAACGGACTGATGATGCTCCTCTTGTCCTCCCATCCGCTGCAGCTGAGCTACAACAATAAATGAAAATGTTGAAAGCACCGAAATTCATTATGCCCTGTGTAATGTATAGGCATGTAATTATAGGTGTCTATACTCTGACAGAAGGTAAAGACACAGATGTTTCAGAGACACATGAATTATTTGTGTGAGTGATGACATGTGGGAAGAAGCCGTGCTTGTCGTTTTGCCGTACAGTGTTCAGTAGCGCCAACCAGAGGGCAGGAGGTGGAACCGGTTGTGTCCGTGCTCTGATGGGTCAGTGGTGGTTCCCTCTGCCCTCCGGACTCTGGATGAGGGGCAGCTTCAGTGGTACAGGGCGCATCTCTTTATGACTGTAAAGCTTAGCTTTGACTTGTGGTGATGTGTCAGGTCTTTGGGTTATGCTAAAATGTTACTGTGCCCATCGATCTGTTCAGTCGTCATAAGCTTGTGGATATTGTTTCTGTTCATTTTGAACCTCAACCTCATTTTGAGCCTTTGTCTAAAGCAGTGATGTGAACAGTGGTGGGTAGAAACTGTGTCAGCAACAAAGCAGCTGAGTTATTTCTAATGTTGGCAGACACAGCCTGGCTGGGTAATGACCAGCTTACATGACATTTAGTTGTCACATCATGTGATAAGATTCCCTTTCTTTAGGCTGAATTCCACCGTATAACCATTAAAAGAACAATAGTCTTGTTCGGTTGCTCCTTTTGCCTCAGACCTTAGATCTCACCCAGAGATTCCAGTGCAAGTGAAATACTTCCTGTATATGGAATTTCTTTTCTAAAACACGGTGAGCTGACAGCGCTCCTATGAGAAATACATTGAAAGTTGTTTGATGAGGATCATTTTTCCGTCCTGTGTTGTGCACATTCACACACTTCTCCGTCCTCTGTACTGTCAGACACTGACCGGCTTTTTAAATCTTCTGGTTCTGTTTTTCCTTCCTCACTGACCTGCTGCCCTGCTCCACCTCCTCCTCTCTGCGTTCTCTCGCTCTCTTTGTTATGGGGGTCCTGCATGGAGGATGTATATTTTATGTGCGGCTCTGGAGGCTTTTACCATTAATTATAGAGAAACACTAAGCTCTCCATTTGCTGGACAGATGTTATTTTTTACTTAAGGAGAGAAAGGGGACTGTTCCATAATTCAGAGGTAATCCCGCTCACCAGAGAACAAATAAATAAATGAATAAATAAATAAAGCAAAAGCAAAACCCACAAACATTTGGTACAGTGCTCCTGCGTGCTCAGACATGTAACGCAGCGGCGGCACACACAGATTTACTCCGTGTTCAGCCTTTAAGTGCCTTCTGTGTAATAAATATGGAACAGCTGCTCTGTTGTTTCATTTTTTATTCCACCGGTGTCTCCAAAAGGATTTTACGAAACCACGCGAACACACTCATAATGCAGCCTTTTATGGCTTCAGAACAATGGAAGTCTACCAGCGCTCAAACATTTGTAGTACAATCAAGAAATAAATCTGTGAAGTTGGTGACCAGACGTGGAGCAGAAATTAAATAACAAACTTTTTACTGTACAGTTTCTTAATGGTGAGAATTTTATGGTTTTCCTTCTTCATATACCAACTTTAACTGAATCTACACTTTACTGACAGAAAGTGTTAAATACAATGATTTTTAAGGGATTTCCTGATTTAAAAAAATATCTTAAAGGCTACATCTCAATAAAAAGGATTACTCTTCATCAACTCTTCTGTTTAATACCCATGATCCTTGATTAAATGTATTCTCATTATATATCCACATGAAATGAGTAAATGATTATTTGATTAGTAAAATATGCAGTAGTTTCAAGCATAAATCTTGACCCAGTGTATCAGTATAATTATAGTGGAGACACCACAGTTTCAGATTTTCACTCTCATGTTCATATTGGAAGGAGCAAGTTTTAGAAAGTGAATGAAAGCAAAATACCTGAACGCAGATTTGTAGAGTCTAGAGGTCAGATGTTAATATGTCCATTTACTATTGTACACCTAATGAATCTGCTAAAGGTTTCCTTTATAAATGAAATTCAGAAAACCCAAATGTTTTGTGCATAGTTTTATAAAATTGTATTTAAAATATCCTCATAGTAATAAATAAAAATTTGGATTGAATTGATTAATTCTGACAGTCTCACCTGATGTTACGTTACGTGTAATTTACAAGCTTGTTCAAACAAAAAGTAAAAGAAAATCATCTGCAGTTCCATAAACTCCATCCACGTGTGTCTGGATTTGAATGTTTTGGCGTCTTCACAAGAAACCTGTAAAATGTTTGAACGTTGGCTTTTAATATTACGATGGAGAATCTGTTTTTGTACCTCATGTTACTGACCCACGAGGTAAGTGAACGTCTGCTTCTGGTAAAAGTATAAGACATCTAACTCATACATCACTTTAGCAGTGGAGCAGACGATTAGACAGGACAGAAGTTTTCCTCGATTTAAAAAACATTCAAAGAAATTTAAGAGGGCACAATATGACTAACAACGCATTTCATCTCCACATCTAAAGTGTTTCACTGTGTGACAGCAGCTCAGCGATCGTTTCAGGCACAGGCTCACTCGGTCCAACTGTAAAACATTTGTGATGAGGTTGGATTTCATGCTTTGGGGTTTTCGGGGTCTGGGGACCACTCGCTTACCCTCCCTCTGGCTAACTGAAATCGCACCCCTGGGCCTGTGGATGACCCGTGTCCACACACAGTTCAGCACTCACTCGCATACACACTCTGTAAAAAGAGGTCAGGCTCGTGTGAGGAATCCCATCGTTTTAGAGAGGGATCCCATTAAAAGTGCATGAGTGTGTCTGTCTAGGAATAAAGACACCTGCTATTCTGCTTCTGTGATATCTGTGTGTGTGTGTCACTTATTTATTCATGTACAGAGTTATTAGAGCGTCCTGTGGCAGGTTTCACTCACTCTCTTGTGGACACAACCAACCACAGGCTTGGGTTTACACGGAGTTTTTACTTTGACCTCTGACCTTTCATGAACACTTGCCAAGCTGCCAACACCCAAACTTCAGGTTGCATTTTTAAATGCACCTTTACGGCCAAGTTACAGAAGTTTCCTCTGAGCTCCCTGAAAGGTTACATTTCACACTGACATGCAGATAAATCAGTGAGGACTGAACATATGGGAGGCTCAGGGAAATAGAGAAAGAGTCACAGCTTAATGTTTTAAAAATGCACAATTTGGTCGCGTTGAAATTCAGCCTTAGTTGTGCACATTTACATGACACAAATAAAAAGACTCGGTTTAAATCAGCAATGGTTATTTTAACTGCTGAACTAACCTGAAAAATGGACTTGCAAAATTAATCTATAATCACGTTTATTCTTCAACACAGTTTATTTTTACATTTTAATTGGTTACGTTTAAATTGATCTGATTTACTGAGTCACTAATTAAACTGCACAAATAAAATAATAATGTATCTCAATATGCGTTATTTTAATAACTACTATATAATAAGATCATCTCCATGAACAGCAGGTTTGGCTTGTGGAGACTATTATAAAGTTCTGCTTGTTTTTTCTAAACACACACCTTCCGTCTGCTTCTGTTTAACAGAAATAAATTGAAATAAAAGCTGAAGAAGCGATAAAACGCTGGCCTCACCTGGACGCCTCGTCGCGGTCGCTGCGAACTGAGCGGCGTGATGTTCACACTGTGGCCGAGCAGGGAGCGAGCACTGCGGCAGGCGGCTTCTGCGGCCCCTCCTCCGACCAGCAGGCGGCGCTGCCCGCACATAAACCCGGCGGAGCTCCGCGGCCACAGCGAGGCCGACACGGAGCAGCAGGTCAGAAGCGCCCTGATCCAGCACAGATACGATTAAACATCACGGGGAACAACAGATTAGAGCGGATCTTTTTTTTTTCAATGTTTACTTTAACTTCTCTTTCACGTTATGTGTATTTTCCTTTTCACGTTTCATTTCCTTGTTTCCCCTCGTACTCGCCTTCTCTTCAACTTCATCTCCTTGTTTCCTTCTGTCTGTCTTGGCTCCTTGTCTGTTTTCTGCACTTCCTTCTCTCTTCTTTAGCTGATGTCCCTCCCCTCATCTGTTTACCTGTTTTCTCCCTTCTTCGTGTTTATCTCCACTCCTCCTTTCTTTCATCATTTTCTTTATGCTCATTTGTTTCCTCTCCTCCTCTTTTTGTTTCTGTTCTGTTTCTTCCTTTGTTCCTTTACTTTTTTTCTTGATTCCTTTTTTCCTTATGCTTCTGTTTTCCTTATATTCTTTCTCTCTTACCTCCCGTTCTTCTCTTTTTCATCTTTCCCTTCTCATTTCTCTCCCATCTTTTTGTCATACTTTTAAATTTTTGCACTTTATTCCTTATTTGCTTTTCCTCCTCTGTTCTTCTTCTCCTGGATTCCCTTCTTTCTTCTTCTTTTATTAAATTTCGCATCACATTTCACATCTTCTCCTCTTTTATTATCATTTATTCTCTCCCCCTCTCCTCTGTCCTGGCTAAGCTCCAAGGACGGATGGAGCATCCGGTGCACGCTCAGTGGCGCTGACAGCTGTCACTTTGGCTGGTGCTAATGCAGACGGGCTAACCTGAAATGAGCAGCGACAGGCCTGAAGCTCAGCGCATCATTGGCCACCTCCTCCTCCTCCTTCTCCTCCTCCTCAGGGGGAGGCAGCAGCACAGTGCGTGGTGAGGGCTGAGGTGCAGGGTGCTGTGGTGGGGTGGGAGAGATAAGGCGACGGATATAAGAGGGGTCGCCGGGGTCACCGTGTGGTTAGCACCAGCAGCAGGGCCCTGAAAGCGATCCAGCAGCAGCTGCTGCAGAGGCAGGAAGCAAACGTGGGGAGACGGAGGAAGGCGAGAGATAAGGAGCAGCTGTAAGGAGGATGGTTAGAGCCTTTGAATCTTTTTAAACCATTTCACAGAACAAGAGTTATGCGTACAATCACTGTTGTTACCAGGAGCCTGTTTGTTCTGTCAAATTTTTATTTTAACCACACGATCAACACCATGTTACACTGGTGAGGAATGAATTGAACACGAACTCAGAAGCAAATTAAAAGATTGAAAACATTGTAATTGAAAATGTATTTTCAAAGACTCCATGTTTATGATCACAACCCAGAGATTAGGAAGCGTCGCATCAGAGAAAAGAAAGGAGAAAGGCGTTCGGGAAAAAGAATTAAAGTGATGCTTGTGTATGTAAACGATCCTGCTCATTATAACAGACGGTGTCAGTCTTTGTTTCCTTCTGTGTGTCTATGAATGTCAGATGCTCACTGTCCCACTCGCTGCATATCCACCCTGTGCTGATTCAGCTCGTTATCTGATGGAGCCGAAGACAGAATGAGTTTAAATCTCAGCATCGCCGCAAGCTCTCACGCTGTTTCATTTACTGTTTGCTCTCTCTCCCGCACACACTCACACTACATTACACAAATTGGGCCGCGCACACACCATGAAGAAAAGCTCTGTGACGGAAGACATCGCAAAAGAAGAAAATTGTTATTTCACAAAAAGTCTTAAGAGGCTTTAAAGTCTTTGCTGCAGCTCTGTGTACACATGAAATGTCCTGGTGCTGTTCTTCCACTCGCTGCTGGTTGGAAGCGGTGGACAGTGGTTCTTTTCACGTTGTAACATGCTGTAGTAAAGTTTAGTGGTGAGGGCACATTTTGGGACCGGTTCTGCAATACTGTTGACGATGTGCAGCCAGAGCCGTGTTAAGAAACTTGTTTGGTCTGCAGATCAGGTTTAAATTAGAAGCGATCAAATTACTTACACGATTGATAACTTGGTGGTGTCACATTTTTACGTTCAGCCACAGAAAACTTTGACAGATCTAAAGTTGAATGTGTGCAATGCAAGAAACCAGCTACATCACACATCCCTCTGAGCTTTTGTGGGATGATCGGTCTAATTTAGGGATTATCCTAAAAAAAGCGGCACATTTTTCAACCAACTGTCTTTATAATGCGAGTCCATGGCTTGGGAGTCTGGACTGGTGTAATAATCAGGATAATCTGCCTGTAATAGCTGGATTACAGGAGGTTAAGGAGGCTGTACTCTTTGGCAGACCCTCCCTCTGAATCCAAACGCTAATTCATTAATAAACTGAAGCTCATTAAATTCCTTCTCAGAGACACAGAGGGACTCTGAGCTCTGAGAGGCTGCTTCAGTCCAGCTCTGGCTCCATCACGATAAGGCTTCAGCTACATAAATAAACACACCAAATTAATTCTGCTACTGGACACTGTTGTTGGGTCGTGTATTTGTAGCATACAGTGAGTGCACAACTTCTGTATAATGACCTAAATGCGTCTTCACAGCCATTTGAGGCAGATGACCGCTGCCCCCGCTCCTGCCGCCTGCCTCGACCGGTTGGGAGGAGGGAGAAGAGAACCACACACAGGCAGATTCGTTGCCCACCGGAGTTCAAGGTCTCCCTCAGCTGCTTGTTAATACATTTAAAAGGAACTTTATTGATTTGGTATGAACACAACATCCACACACGACAAGATGAAGACGCTGTGTGTAATAGTGTGAAGCAGTTACCGTATACAACAAATCCACAGAGAGACACTGACTGTGTGGCCGTCATGTGGCTGACACGCTCGCTGCTGGGCCACAGGTCTGGTGTGAAATGCACGCAAACATTTAAATATTTCAGAAAGTACTCTCACCCACAAACAAGCAGCACACGCCCAGAGAGAGAGAGAGCGACGGCGGCGACAGCTTCATAAATAGTCCATGAGCAGCCAGCGGCCCCCTCCTCACCGCAACCTGTCAAAGGCCCACTATGATTTATTGATTCCTTTATTTGACACATAAAAAGGGAAACTCGCTCTGATTTTCTTTCTCTCTCTCACTTGTCTTCTTCGTTCTTTCATCCCTGCTCTGAAAAAAAAAGCTGACAAATCGCCACTTGACAGGTCGAACAGGAGGGAATTCCCTGTTTGATGTGTGTGTGGACCTGGGATGATCCAGTGTCTTGGTAAAAACATTGAACCATGTTTGTGTATTGGTTTTATTATTAATGCAGATGGTTGGTGGTCATCATTTCACATTCAATCAGCTTTTGTTTCTATGTCCATGTGTTCATGTCTTTGCCTCCTCTTCGTTCTAATGTCACATTGCTGTCCCTCTCCAACATCCTGCACCTAAAACCTAAACGTTCATGTTATCTGAGTCTCCACAGAGCTTCCAACATGACGACAGGGACGCTCACGTCCTGTTGAGGACAAGTCGACGGGACAATGAGACGTCTTGGGTTCACTTACTTCCACCAGACTTCCTGTTCTTGTTGACTTCCCTTCCTGAGGAAATCCCACTCTCCTACACCTTTCGCTCTTCATCTGTCTCCTCCTCCTCCTTAACCTTCCCGTCCTTCCCTCTCTGTCCCTCCTCTGTCTGTCCCTCGCTTTCAGAGCCTCTCTCTGGCAGCCTGTCGATGAGAGGCATTGGTCGGCGGCCGGCGCAGTCGATGACCCTGACAGCGTGCAGTTATCGTTCTAATTAAGATGCCACACTTGAGTTAAACCGCAGCATTAGGATTTGATGGGGAATTGATCAGTGTGTCAGAGGCGGAGCGAGGTGGTGGTGGGGAGATAATATGGTGGGAGGGCAAACGTAATAATGTGTGAGGACGTGTTAGAGGAGGGAGGAGACATGGACAGAATAAGAAGAAATTGCACGCGTTGTGTCAACATGCTGGAAAGGTTAACGCGACAGAAGTCTGGGGTAGAGTTAGTGTTAGGCTGAAGTGGTGAATGTTCAGCCATCAGGACGCCGCCACCAGTAACCAGAAACAGAGAGTTTGTCAGGGGAAAGTCCTGCATTTCAGTTATTAGAAAAGTTAATAGCTTCTTTCTGAATGTGTTTACAAAGAAGTGCTTGAACAGTGTATTGATGTGTTAATGATTTGTCTTCCAATCATTTACATGTTCACGACCAAGTGACACGTGATGCTCCACATTTCTGGCCAGTGATTTGTATATGTTAGTAAAGTCTAACGAGCAGCGGGGCCAAGGTTAAGATCACGTCTGGCTCCAGTTGATCACCCAGTCGATGACGGGGGCTGAGACTGTGAGTGTGTGCGTTAGCCCGACACTGGAACGACACGAGATGAAGCTACTGCTTCATACAGAACGTCTACAATTAGTAGATCCGCTCCAGCTGTTTGCAAACGTCGGTTCACATCAGAGGCTGTAAACATATGACTCGTGCACTGGAACAGCTGTGCGTCCAGATGCAGGCAGATAAATATGAATGAGCAGCAGACAGGCTTCATGCATTAACACGGGCGCAGCGGTGGCGATTCACTCAGCTGGCTGCACACACTCACATGCATTTTACACACGTTCTCACACAGGACTTTAGTTAGAAGCAGCACGCACAGTGGCCCGCTGGCCTTCAGAGGAGGGACTGGGTGAAGGTCAGATCAGAGGCCAGGAGAGGTTGTGTTCGCGTGAGAACCTGGAGACTTTGAGCTGATATGTGTTGGCAGTTACCTGAAACTATGAAAAATCTGTAGATTCAAGTACAGCAAGGCTTTTTCAAGAAATCTGAATCAATGCTCACGTTCTCAACGTGACAAAAGCCGGTGACAGACGCGATGCATTTTAATTAAATGATGCGATAAAATGCATTTGTGTCAAATGTGAAGTGAAAGCAGCACATCTGTCCTTCTCTGTGTGGTTCTGCCTGCGCGTGTGTCGGGTCTCGTCAGTCGCCGCCTCTCAGGGCGGCAGTTAGCAGCGGACAGCACTCTGAGTCCAGCCGTGTGTCAGGTGTCATTCATAGTTTCTATCAGGGTCATGACGAGCTCGTCCCTCTGGTCCCTTGAGCCTCCATGTCCTCATTTCACTCACACAACAGACAGATCAGAACAGACTTAAGGTAAAACTCACACCAGGGTCCAGCCCAGACGTGGAACAAGCCTCTGCCTACTCCAGTGTGTAACAGACATTTCAACACATTTGTGGATGTAGCGCAACAGGATCAGTCGTTGTCTTATTGTCATCATAAAGATGAAATTATAAAAAATTTGTCTTCAGCAAACTGCCGTCACATTTAAATGTAAATGGAACAGATCATGTCTTCTGATATAACGTGGATGTCTCCATAAGGACATTGATATTAAACATATATAAATATCTGTAGTTTTATCCAGTATTGTAGCGCAAATTCACCTGATGCAGTCGGGTCAGTTAAACAGATTCTTGGAGAATGATCATTATGAAAACAAGGTTCAGCTCGGTGCCAGTGTGACCCTGCGACTTGTCTTACAAGGTTGTTACAACCAACCTGAGAACAAAACGTTGCTTAAATCGAAAATGTTCTCAGTAACATTTAAGACCCTCAAGGCTTTTCCATTCATTGATTACCACTGATGGCAATCATTTACATAAGTATGGAAATGTTCAAGGTTAGTTCATGCTAAAATGATTTTCTGAGACCGTTTCAGGTAATCTTCAAAAATAATGCATTTCCTATGTAATATCAAGGTCCGTGCAGGCCCATCTCCATGCTCTCCCCTCTCTCTCTGACGAAGGAGGAGAGCTATTGACTAACCATCAAATCTCCTATCTGCACGCTGGGCCATTTCTCCTTGTCTCAGCACTCCACAACTCCTCCATTATAGCTCATAATCTCATCTGAACAGGCAAATGACCCTGTGAGACATGCAGAGCAGCTGAGACACAGAAGGACAGAAGGGGAAAGATCGAGAACAAGCGACATCCACGCTGTACAATCTGCCGTAATATTTACAGTTTCAGTGCACATAATGATGAAAAATGATGAAAACTACCAAATTTACCAAAGGGTTTAACGAGCACCTGCTGGGTCTGAACCTTTGCTGCTCTGCTGTGGTTCTCTGTGGTTACCTGTGAGCAGTGTCCCCATGTCTGCTGTTGAGGTTCACACCCACCGCGTGATGCTGCCTCTGGGCTTCACTGTCAGGATGGTTTTAGCAGGTAGAGCATCATCTTGTTTACACCAGAGGTAGTTTTTGGCACCTCACAGTCCTTTCAGTGCTGTTTGGGAGACTCCAAGTGTGCTGTCACTGGGCTTTTACTCAAAGACTTGATTGATGGAGTGCGGCTGAGACAGTCAGACGCTCAGGTTCTCTCAGGTAGGCAGAGGACTCCTGAAGGACTGTCAGAGTGGCCACTGCCTTGAGTCCTAGCGATCCTTAGATTTTGCCATTTCACCACTAATGAGCCTGCTGATCCTCAGCTTTTACTTTTCATTTTCTTTGTGAGGTTGTGTTTGTCTTCTCAGAGCAGCAGTGTCAACAGAAGAACCACACACAGACCCAAAACTCTTCTCCTAGGAGTCTGCACCACGGCCTATAACTGTATCAGCTGCATGTGTGAATGGGAACCTGCGTTGTCCTGCATGAACACCAAACAGACTCTCTCCAGCAAGCTCCCCATTCCTGTTATTTGTCAGGTTGGCAGAAAAAGAACAGGCTCCTGCTACACCCACCCACATCCGGCTCCATCATCACTGCCTCCTGTTTCTCAGGGTGGGAGGCCAACCGCTGCCTTTCCAGCTTCCCCTCCCTCCGCTGACCATTGATCACCGGCGACAGTGATGTCTCTACTGTGCTCCCAGACAGCACTGTGTTGTCCTGGCTGCTGTCCACCTAGGATCTCTCCTGACCCTGCCAGCATCAGCGCCTGCCCGTTACCGTGACAACTACATCCTGAGTAGTTACTGGCCTGTCCTGCCCGTGTGCTTGCTCCTTCTGTTGGCAGCCATAACTCTTGGCAAACGAGGCTTATGATCCCTCGCCTCCTACGCCCTTTATGGGTGCTTGGGGAGACAATGGGGCGATGCGGACCCTCCCCGCTCCCCCAACTCTCCCTCTACTGTATCTCTCTCAACCCTCCCCCTTCATCACATATAGATATATGGCTGAAAGTGGTCTATCACCAGCACCACCCCCACGAACTCCCCTCGTTCAGCTGCTCAGTGATGGATGGAGAGGCAGCGTATTAACCTTGGCTTTATGGGGAGTCCTCTGCTACTCTCCACCGCTGTCTGAGACCCCGTTTTCCTCCCTGACTCTGTTATCCTCAGCGTTGTGTGAGTGTGTCTGAAGGGCTCCTCTTAGCGAACAACCCATGAACAGGGCAAATGATGCATATTGGGAATGAGGAGCGATCTGTCTTTCCTCAACTGGAGGCGCTCAGTCAATCAGAGAGCACAGTGTTTTACATGAGATCACTGTGAACAAATGTGACGAATATCATAAATATACAAGTGTGATTTCTCTCTTTTTAAAAAACACCATCTGTCCCAACAATCTCTGTTTACACCTTCACAACTATTTGCTTAAGCGATGTACAGAAGATTTTATCAAACCATTCAGTGACCATTACCAGCTGTTACTGGGACCATTATTACTGCATGATGGGGCAGGACCCACCCCCACCTGCTAGTCAGCTCATCATCATGCGCTGGATGTTTTGTTAGGTTTAGTAAAAAACAAACCTGCTGCTTTTGTTTTGGATCTAAACAAACAAGGTGAAAAAACAGTTACAAACCCCATACAGTTAGTGAGGAGGTTGCTCAAGTGTTGGTCACCTGTTTACACCATATAAACCAGTGAAGTTTGCTCTGTCAGGACAATGTGAGAATGGATGTCATGCATAAAGTAGATTAGATTGAACAGACTACTTCACTGGTTGGCAGGTGGACACAACCACAGGACATGGTTACGCTCCTTTACGAGGCCGTGTCAGTCAGTAACTGAGCACTTGGAGGCAGAAAGACTTTAGTGCTGTATGTGCTTATAAAACCACCAGGGTGTCACATAAAGCCACCGACCCTGCTCTTAACCCCACTGGCTCCCCTGCAACCCCTCCATCCCCAGCCAATTCCAGGCATTGATGGAGAAGTGGAAGAGAGGACGGAAGGGAGAGTGGCAGGAGCGTACGGGTGAGGGAGGTGGAGGTCACGGAGGTTAATAGTCCGTCTCTCTTTAACCGCTATAAAGGGGCCAGACGGTGTGTTAGTGCTTTAGTGCCAGGTCAGTCGTACATGTCCCTTTGGATTAAAGCTAAGGGGACACAGACAGCAGGAGACGTAGGAAAAGTGGGAGCTCAAGAGACGGCGTCATAGTCTGGCCACACGATGGTGTCCTGCAGTATTTTGTCGTAATCGATTTGTTGTGTTTTGATTTAATACGTGTTTTGTAATGCATAACAAGACCAAAACTCTCACACGACAAATCCCCACAATCACATGAACTATTTCTCCTGCAGCCCCCGGCTCACTCTCCAGTTACAGGTATAGCTGCCATCGCAGTGCGGCTTCTGTCATACTAGCGTGCATTGAATGACAGACTGTTGGATGCAAAAACATTGGATTTTGCTCACATTGCTCTCAGATCATAAAAAAACAGATACGTCAGCATCCAAGCTCGCCCTGTGACGGGAACTGAGTATCACCTGGTGTACTCCAGAGAAACGAACACACACAGATTAATAGAAATGAAGAGCTGTGTAAGAAGATTTATGTCTAGAAAGCAATTGTATAAACAGACTGTGGTGTTTCAGACTTAGCAGGAAAGGCTCCTGCACAGATGAGACAAATTAACCTGCCATGATAATCAAGCATTAACATGTTTGTCTATGTCACAGAGGTTTATGAGCTTCCTTCCTTAACCTTTCCTTACCTGCTTAACTCCTGCTTTGCTGCATGCAGGGTTGCCTGACTACTCGCTGACCTCAGTGCCGGCTGAATATGGCCTTCAGCTGTCATGTGGGAACATACGTGGAGAAAACATGTTGGTAAATCCATGCTGATCCGTCTCACTGCTTGTGTGTGTAGTAGACAAAGTGAATGCTCGGTGCACTGCTCTGATTGTTTAAAAGAAGCTCGTCCTGCTACGTGATCAGGTGTGGCGGCTGGAGTTCGTCTGTCTCCTCATCAGTGTGTTACCGTGCCGATAGGAACTGATTCCTGTCCCCTTTTAGTGTCAGCCCCGTGACATTCATGTCACGACGGTGGGACTGACAAACTAAACAAACGGTATGTGTGGAGCAGCTGAGTGGCCCTGGCAGTCTGTCCCTTAGGATCAGTCTTTTCTGTGTGATCTGCTGACCCTATGCACACAAACAAACACATACTAGAGGTTTCCTCCTCACTCTACTGCCTTCTCTACTTTGCCAAAACTGAAAAAAAGAAATGCTAAGTATAAGAATAATATTAATAATAAAATAAATAATCAAAAACCATTTACATAACTAAGTAAGTAAAAATAAAAGCTAGCCCCTAAAATTCAGGGGCTTGTTATCAGCATCTGTGGCAGGTTGTGTTTGCTAATGCAAGTGTTTTATTAAAAAGGAAAATCGTTGCTGTTGTGCTAGAAAAACTGACAGAAAAAAGACAAGAATAAAATGAAGATAATTTCAAAGAAGTGTGCTTTCTCATTCTTTACGAGGTCTCTATAAGAGGCAGTTTGGGTCACATTGGATGTAATAATTACATATTATGGCGCATACAATATCTTCTGTGATAACAGCAGCTTAAGCAGCTAAGAAGTCACAAAAGATTGTCTCATTAAAGGCAGGAGCTTTCAACGCATAATCACAGAGAGGACACTGAGCTGAAGATTTTATCGGATGCCTAATGGCAACTGTTACCTTTCACCTGATTCTTCCTGGGCTAAATCACCCATTATCCCCATTATATAGTTTCTTGACCACAGACAGTTCAGACATGGAGTGTGTCATGTTGGTAGCACTTAATATGGCTTTGAACTAGAGTCATACATAGATTAGAGCAACCTAACCTTTAGGAGCTATTGGAAATTTTTTTATATCATCCACCAATCAAACGTTGTTGTGTAAAATTAGGTACGTCCTTCAAACGTGTAATTGTCTGGCTTTGCTGCTTGCTTGTACTTTAGGCATCAGTGGTGCAGTTTGACTTGGGAAACAATTAAGCGTGAATGTAGAGTCGAATGTCATCAGCATAGAGGTGGAGGCAGATGATATCACAGAGGAAGTGCAGAGGACTGGAACCATCTTTAGCCACGTGATGTTATGTGAGGTGTTATGAGTGAAACCACACTCTTCAACACCGGCTGAAGATGATCTGTCATAGTCTCTTACACACACAGACGCACACACACTGACATAGACAAGTGTGGCAGACAGGATGGAGAGACAGATCCTAAGATGCGGGGGGAGCTACTCGGCTATTTCCTGCGTCTGAGGAGCAGCATTAGACCCAAGACAATGTCACAGCCAACCACCTTCATAACTGTCACATGACTCCTCACCATTGGCCATCTCATCCTCTTCTTTTCACTAAACCTTCTTGACAAGCTCCCATCTGAAAGACTCCACTTGTCCAAACACACCAATTCCCCTCTCTTCTCTTCTGCTTCTTAATTTTTTTTATTCCTCTCTCTCTTTTGAGATCTCCTCATTTTTCCCTTCATCTCTCCCCATCGTGTCCACGCCAGCTCATTGATCTCTGTCAGTATTGAATGTCAGAGACACGTTCAAAGATGCTTTTCGCTTCCCATTAATAATTCACACAGCCTGAATCATCAATAATAATTCTCACAGAGCAATCATTCAGCTTTACCACCACTCTCTCTCTCTTATCCCTCTCTTCCTCTCTTTATCCCCTTCCTGCCCTAGGCCATTCTTCTCTTCTATACCTTATTCCCTACTTAAACTCCTCTCACTCTGTGATATCTCTTTTTGCTTATTCGGCTCAGTTTTCCGGCCTTTTTATGTGTATCATATCTTTATCATTTTTCCCTTGGCAAGGCACTTTTTCACGAGGTCAGGTGATGCTTTTACAATCACGGATTATGACTGTTTCCACTTTATTGTAAAGGAGCAAACAGTTGTGCTGTTTTCTTACTGATTTCACTCCACATTAACATTATTATCAGACTGTCTGGCCAAACTGCGGTCTTTTTCTTTAACCATAGCAATAACTCAAGACTTGTCAATCACCTGCTCAAAAATGAATGAGGATGGACCATGTCATGGCCCAGCCAGTGTATATTTACTTTAATAGATATAGTGGAGAGGAGGAAGTGGCGGAGGAGGACAAATAGAGGCAGAAAGCTTCTCTTAATGTACATGTAAAACTCTCCAGCGGTCCCATGCCAAGCGTAAGTGGTTGAGTGATATTGGCAAAGTAGAGAGGAGGGATGGACAGAGAGAAAGTGTCAGATTTAGGCATTTTCCTTAATGCTATAAGAGCTTATTGATATTTTGATTTTCACTGGGGGCCGGCAGTTGCTGAGGCAGCTGGTTTTCACTCCATCTCTTTACGGGTGAGAGACGTGGAGTTCATCCCATCCCACTTGTGGAAAACTGTCCGGAAAACCGTCTCCTGGGTCTGCCGCCGCAAAAAAGATAGAGAGGAGGGAGAGAGAAGCAAGTGAGAAGGAGTTAGAGACAATGGGCCAGTTTCATAAGCTGCTCCAGTCAGAGCAGCAGATACAAATACTGCAGGACTGGAGTAATGTTAGTGTTTTTGTGCCTTCTATGTCAACCATGTGTTGGTTATATTCAAATAAGGTGATGTTCCAGGTGTTTCACAGATAAAATGCAAATAGTTAATTGTTCAGTATAAGTTTAAAGAATGCCCCATACATCCAAACGTCTTTAGCCACTTATCCCGGGTCGGATCGTAAGGGTGATCCAAGAACTCAGCTCCTTCTTAAGGAATGACCCTCATGGCATTACTGTTAGAGCCTATTGACGATAGGCAGGACAGGAGGAAAACCACAGTGACATTTGACCTTGGATCATCAAAATATAATCCAGTCATTCTAGAGTCTAAGTGGATGTTTGCAGCCTTTGAGTTACCACAATCGCAACAGTGTGAAAATAACTGCGAGTCGTTTTCCCTCCACCTTCTGACTGCGGCCGCTGTTACACCGTAAATACATTTACATTGATCCTTCAGATTTAGTGTTACAGCATATTTGGCTGCATCATGATACAATTATCTGATTACTGAATATGTGAATGATAAATGCGGCCTTTTGATTACACACTGGATAATGAGTTTTTCCAGTTTTATAGATACATAAAATCTAAACTACAGAGGCAAAATGATCTTGCAACACATAAAAGTGAATAAAATGAAATGAGCAATAAAATTAACTGTTAAATATTTCTCCTCTGTTTCAGTCTTCGCCAAGCTCACAGACGTCCACTGTAAATAAAGACTGAACTTTTGCATCTCATTCAGAAGAAGAATCCCGTAATCACTCCAGACCCTCACATCTCTCATCTCTTGTCTTTATTTGAAACGCTCACTAACTCTCTCATGTAGTCCAGCCTGTTTTCACCATTCAGTGACAGAGCAACACTGCTGCCACAACTCCACCGCGTCAGATCTAAACATACAGTGGATCACCTGTCACACGCACACGGCACATTTTATCTCGTGTGTGTGTTGAGGTCAAGGAGAAACAGGGAGTCGGTGTCCAATCGACTGTTGAGAATGAAACCATGCTGCTCTGACTGCTGCAAAGTCAAGACACTGAATCTGAGCCCGGTGATGCCTTCAAGAACCTGCAACTGCTACAGTAATGAACCTTACAGCTGGAACATTTTAACACAACTTTCCTGCTTAGCCCACATGTCCTCTGTCTGTCTGTGTGCACTCTGTTCACCTGAATATTTACCTTTAGCTTCGCTGCTCAAGCACAAGCAGTGGGGCTGCTGTGTCTGTGGGTCTGTGGCCACCTCTGCTCTGCTATTGGTCAGAACATTGCTCAACACTGGACAACTCACACTCTCTAACAGTTGTGACTTGAACAGAGCACGATTTGGATTTTTTTTTTAAATTATTATTTGTTATTATTTATTATTGTTTGTATTGAGTCCAACCTTCTTGATTCAGACACAACAATGGGTCATGGAAATTGTGGGTAGAAAACAATTTCCGTCGTCCTTTTACTTAAATCAAAATGTCTAAATCAACCTCACAAGAGTTAAACTCAGGTCAGAAGTTCATCAGCCCATTATCACTTTTCCTCACCCTTCTCACCTCCTTCCTTCCACAGACTTTATAAATAATTCCGTCAAATTGTTGCATCCCAACACATTTATTATGTTTGTTACCAAAACTCCATCCCAGCTGCAGTTCAGCTGTGTAGGAGCCAGTGTTGGTAAAGCAGAGCTGAGTGTGTGTCACTGAGTGCAGCTTTCTGAAGCTCTGCTGATTTGCACATTTACTAATCAGTTATGTGATACCACTAAATGGAGGCAAATGGGAAGCGACTGACTCGTTTAATTACAGTATCGCTGTTTAAACTGTAATGTGATAAATGGCCCTTTTCCCCCTCGTCCTCATTAAAGCAGGCTTATAAGATACAGAGAAATAATGTTGGTCTATGATCTGTCTTGTCTCAAACATACATGAACAGAGAAAATACTGAAGTAAAATGTTTTGTGTCATTGTCAAATTATAGCTTTGCAACAGTGCACATCACCTTTAAACCTTAAATATTCAGATGTGTGTTTACTGTATGTTTGGTAAACTTGGTTGAGGATGAACAGACGCCTCCCACCTGTTAAGAACAGCATTTGGTTTGTTTTTCTTCAGACTGAAACCCAGAGACGTGTGTCACTGCAGGTTTCCTCTCGGCCTGGATCAAAAAGGATTTCTTGTTTGTATTTTGGACAGTTTTAGAATTAATTTCTTATTTACTTTTACAATAAAAACGTATTATAAAAACAACTTTAAAGAATATTAATACTCAGCTCAAGGGACTCCACATGATGTGAGAAGTAGGATTTGAAGAGAAGAAAGATTTCTACAGGATAAAGCAAAACAAACATATTTAAGACACATTAGTAAACAATAACAAACCTAATATTT
This sequence comes from Macropodus opercularis, assembly GCA_030770545.1. NCBI lineage: Eukaryota > Metazoa > Chordata > Actinopteri > Anabantiformes > Osphronemidae > Macropodus > Macropodus opercularis. Next base: position 10,582,729 of record CM061092.1, read on the forward strand.
GAAGAACAAACATGTTGGCGAAATCAAACAAGACCAAATAAAATGTTTTCTGCTTTTTATTTCTTACATCTGGATACATTTGAAAAAGTGATTTAATTTTATATAGGATACAAAAAATGTGTGTTAAACGGTGCATTACTGCATATTACAAATATTCATGACATAATTACTATTGTTATTATTATTATTTATAGTGAATACTGGACTTAATCAGATTTTTATTCCATTCTCTTTCATTGAATGTTTCAATTTATATGTTTACTTTATTATAATTATCTGACAGTAATATTTTCCAAATTGAAATTAGTTCACAAATCAATTGCTAATCACACATAATAAATATAATAACAACATACATAAAACATATATTATATTCAAAACATTGTCACACAAAATCAATGTGATAAATTGAGACTACTGACTGTAACAATATAGCTATAGCTATATTATAGTTACATAGTTATAGATAGCAGTAGTATTCATAAGATTTAAAGAGTCATAAAGTAATACAATTAAATTTGAAATAACCTACTGATGCAAAACATGAATATGTAATTTTATAAGGAAGTGCAGTTGAATAAAAGACATTAACAGTAACACAGTCACAGGAAAGGAGTTTGTGTGTAATGTATTGTAGGAGGTCATTTAATACGGGAGTGAGTATCGACTGTCACAGGAAGTGAGGTAATATAGTCTCTACTTTCAGTATTTGGTGAATTGCTGTGAATCTTAAGGCACAGAGTTAAAAATTGTCTATTCAGACGTAAGGTTATCCTGTGTTTACGTGTATCTCGGAGGAGTGGGTGGTAAGGGATATCTAACACCTAAGAGGACAGACTCACCTGAGGCCGGTGCCAGTTTTCACTTCCTGTACTTATCGACAGCTGCTTCCTGTTGCAGGAGGAAGTGGCCACACAGCACGTCGCCCGAGTGAAACTGGAGAGAGTGTTTGCACCACTACGCTGGGATTGTGTCGGCAAAAAATCAGCCTCCGGATAAATTATGAATGAGAGTGATGGAGGGGATAAGAGGAGCAGAAGGGAGGGAGGAGGGGACCGAGGGGAGGGGCGTGACGTTACGCTGTTATCGTGTGTTTTACTGAAACAGCTGGAGACTCAGGAGATATGTGACACGTAGAGCCACAGACAGCTGGACGACAGATTTACCGACTTCAACTGAAATTAATTGTGTCTTTACAAGATCTGTACTTTAAATTGACTAAACTTTATCAACTGAAAAGCAGCTTAAAACGTGTGTAGTTGGGATCAAATGAGTTTCAAATAGGTGGACGATGAAAGTGAAAGAAATCTGTAAGAGGAGAGGGACAGAAGGGAATGAGGAAAGGCAAGGAAGTGAAAAAGGAAAGAGAAGGAACTAGATGGATGGAAATATTGGGACAGTAGGAAAATATAAAGGAGGGAAAGAAAGACACAGACAAGAAAGGGAGGAAGGAAGCAGGAAATTAGGATGAAAGAAAAAGAAGGATGTAAGAAAACAAATGAGAGAAGCCCTGAAGCCTTAGTCCTGTGTCCGTGCAAAGGGCACCTCCTGCGACCCAGTGGACGCTGTGTCTGAGATGCTTTCACCCATGAAGGATTGCAGGAGGACAGACTGTGAGAATTAAGAAGAAGCCCCCATTTGATCCATAATTGATCGTCTTTATATGAGATGGCTGGTGAGTGGAACGCAGAGGGAGTCTGATCCGGATAACAAGCGCACCTCCCTGCGCCGTGACGGCTGAACGTGACCGCAGGTTGGAGAGAGGCGAGAGCGCCTCGCTTCCATCGCTTCCATCGCTTCCATCGCTTGATGTTCTCCCCCTTTTCTCTTTTAATGAGTGTCAGAATGCAGGTTTCTGTTTTTAAAGGGAGGGGGAGGAGGAGGAGGAGGAGGGGATGAAAAACAAAACAACAAGAAAGCAGAAAAAGACCAAAAGAACAAGCGTTTGTGATGAAGTGCTTACCGAGCGTTTATAGCAAGTTCTGCAGACATGCGGTTGAGCGCTGATGTAGGGCACAAGCCCACAAGTCATCAGGGGTTTCTCTCATTGATCAGAGGCACAGAGCAGGAGCAGACACAGAAACACAGGTGAGGCCTGAAACACCAACACCACCGTGTGCACGTCGTTAGAACAGCCTACTCTGATCTGCTGGTCATGATGCATCACAGATGTGTAATTAGACGTCTGAAGATATTTATTGTTTCTTTCTTCTTATGTGTCATGTTTTTGTGTTTTGGTCTTGTTGGGCCTGTTTGAGTCTTTCTTAGGAATACACTGATGCAAGTCACATCTGCACCATCATGTTTGTTTAGAGATTCTGTGCTAAGCTTCGCTAAAAAGCCCTGAACAGACAGGTGAGACATATGGGAATGTCAGTAGTTTTGCAGGAATTTGGTCGTGGACACAAGCGCTATTTTGGAAAACTTATGGATCCATAAAGTAATGAAAGCTCATCTCACGATTTAATGGAAAAGACACAGCAGCTGTTATACAAAACTGCTGACATGATGAGATTTAATGAATAATACAGAAACGCAGACTACTGTCAGCCTCATCTAAACCTTTAACTCTTTACAGCTCTCGTCCCATCTAAACTTTCCTCTCGCTGGGCTACATGGAGGTGGATTCGTTAATGTCTCTCCTCACAAACGCAGAGTTGAAGACAGAAGAGGTTTGAAACAAAGGGGTAATGGCCCATCCTGTAGAAGAGGTGTTTGTCTGCTTTAAAGCCATGAGTTGTGATTAATAAAACAGCAGCAGCTGTCACAGCGTGTGCGTCGCCTCAGACAGGACAGCAGCAAGAAGAGGCCTCGTGATGCGCGGCAGATGCTAGAACTCTAAACAAATAGGAAGAGTGATGAACGGCACCACAACAAAATGCCAATGAAAACACAAAGAGGAAACATTTTAATCACTACCTGTGGTAAACAATAGGGCCTCCGTCTCCTTCATCTCCCTGCTCTGCTTCCCCCACCTGTCCTCTCCTCTTTCATCTCGCTTCTCCTCCACCTGTCTGTTCTCGCAGACTGCCGCTGACTGCCGGAGATGCCGCCCTGGGATGAGCTCTGACTGCGGGCTCGGCGGGTTAGTGGAGGCTGGGTCGTTGCGACAAGCGCTGTCCTGCCCTGTCTCCGCGGTGACACAGAGTCTGTGGTGACTGGCTGTCTCCATGGTAATAGGGCTGTCAGAGGATGTTGGTCCAGTGAGAGGAAAGCACCTGTCTGTTACCTAACAGGTACCAGGAAGCGACTGTGAGTCGGATTACTGATCAAAACAGTGCAGTGAAAAGACACTTAGACAAAAGGGAAGTAAAAAGGTAAATGGAAGGAAAGACTGAAAAAAGGAATCAAGCAAAGTACAAAAGACAGAACCCAAAGCTCAAAATGAAGACAGGAAAGAAGAAGGAAAAGGGAATCACAAAACTCACCAGAACACGAGAGGGACAGAAGTATTAAGGGTGAGAAGGAGATGATTAATCTAAAAAAAGAATCACAACAGGTAAAATAAGTTAACACCACAGAAGAAACAAAGGAAACAGAAGGAACCATATGCACAGAAAAAGAAAAAAGGCAGTTCACACTCCTTAAATCACATTTCTGCAACAAAACTGCCATCACACCAGGCCTCGGGCGACTAAGTGACAGTATTTTATTTAGTCATCTTCTGCGTTTGCAGCTGAACACCAGCTCGGCCTCCTGCAGCTGGAACAGACTGTGTGTGAAGCTGAAAGTCTAACGCACCTGATGGCTCCGGTGCAGAAATACACCTGTCTGCGTATGTACCGAAGCCTCTGACGCCGCTGTCACGCATACTTACAACAAAGAGCCACGTAACTCAATCTACACAGAATAGAAAAAGCTAAAGTGCCAGTAAATTCAGCCCAGTTGGGTACAAAATAAAATAGAAAGTGTCACCGCTCCGCCAGCGGAGGACCATTAGATAAATGTAAAATAAAACCTTAAGTGCCATAATCACCAGTGTGCAGTTAAAAATGAAATGAAAATGTCAGAGGAATAGACGCAGGACGGCCGTAAGTGCCGTCCCATATCAGCACGGCCAGGCCGCAGCAGTAAAGCCCATGTTTGTTTGCGTCTCTCCGTGTGTTTACGGTCAGGGCTCCATCATATACAGTATCTTAACGACGACGGTAATTAGACAGCAGGGATGATTTAGCGGCGAAAGACTGTGTGCAGGAAACAGGACAAAAAGCAGAGAGACGAGAGCGAGGGGGGCGATTGATCTGCAGCTCGGGGTCACCATCATGAGCTTCTCTTCGGGTTTGTTAATACAATTAGTCTGCCTTTGCTCTGAGGCTTCATAAGCATATAAACACGCCCTGTGGCCTGTATGAATACACCGGGGGATATCAGCGATAAGTAAGCAGGAGAGGTGTGTGTGGTGCAGTAATGATTAGATTTCCATTAGTAAAAGAGGTAATGAAGGCGCTGTGTGTGTGTGTGTGTGTGTGTGTGTGTGTGTGTGTGTGTGTGTACATACAGTACTGGCAATGTCCATGTGTGTGTGGTACAGGGTGAATTAAAAGCGCATTGACTATGTGGCAGCACATGCTATATATTAAAGCCAGGCACGGCCGACCTGCCAGCAGCTCAAGCCAGAGGACCTATTCATCTTCTGCAGGAGCCCCCCCCCTCCAGTAAAAGTATATCCCCCACACACACTCATCCCATTCCACCTAAGCAGAGACCCCTCCCCTCAGCGAACATAATCAAATTAATTAACATTCCTAAGATCCCACACTCATTAATCTACCCGCAGCAGTCAGCAAAAAAAGGCAGGAGGGAGTAAGTTTGGCCCCGGCACAGAGCTACACGTGGTCTCTGGGCCGTACAGTTCGGCCGATCGTTTCTGGTTTTGTGTGACGTTTGTGGTTTTGAAGCGTGATATGAGCACAGCAGGGCAGCACACACTCACACTCCGCTTCACACCCCTGCATCCACATGTGCTACTCAGCTCAAGCAACTTTGTGTAGTAGCAGTAATCCTCACTCGCGTGAGTCTCAACCTGTATTATGAGCATTCACATTTATCCATGAATATTCTGAATATTCCAAAGGACTCACGCAGGAGAAACTTAGAGTTCAGTCAGTTTGTTGCCTGTCGAAGAGCCAGATATAACCTGCAGCACCTGCAGAGCCACAGCTGTCCTGTCCTCCTGGGCTTTCTTATATTTAGGTGCATTGAGGTGTTAACGGTGCAAAATGTCAGAAATTGTTACATGTGTTGTTTTTGCACTAATAATTACACTTATGTTGAAATATTTTTAGTAGCGATTACTTTTTTCCAGCAAGACTGTATGTATCTGATTTGAATTGAAGTTTCAGTAAAGTCTAATTCATTGACCTCTGACCTCCCCCCACAAACAAACCAAGCATCTGAATGCATTTAAAAAAATACCCAAGGTTCATTTGAAGAGACAAAGAGCAACAGGTGAATCAGTTTACAATGCATCATAAAAGCAAACATAAGGACGGTGTTTACTGCTGCCGCTTGTTTGGTTGTCAGCGAGTGAAACTGCTCTTCCTCTCTGCCCTGGGTCTTTATTCATCTGAGTATAACCCTGACGTTCCAGGTATCCTGACGCTGACCACACACAGAAATGCAGTTAGTTCATGTCCAAAGATACGTCTTCTGTGAGACACAACACAGAAGTGGAAGTCGCCCTGTCTGTTCTCTCCAGCTGTGGAGTTTATTTCAGAGTGTCACTCCGTCTCACCTTTTTAAACTAATTATTATATGATTTTGCGAGGATGCAGGAGCTGTACCTGCTAATGAATTTGCTCGAGTGAGCAGTAGGAGACTGATTAATTCATGACAGGTAGCTGAAACCCTCGGCTCCGGGGCTCCCTCATGGCCCAACCCCACCTTCCTCTACCTTTTCCTACACCTATACACCGATAAGAGCGGCTGTCACCCCCCCCCCCTTCCTTTACCTGTTGTTGCTTCCTCTTTCTCTCTTGGGAATCCTCGTGACACACAAGGAAACTAGCTTATTAATTAAAACATTCATCCTGCTTGGTTGGTTTGTTCTCTCATCAAACACACCCAACTGGGCTGCTTGTCTCAAAATTATATTTAGAAAGATCAAGGGAACCAGACTAGAAGTGAAAATGAGAAATCCAGGCAGGAAACACGATCAGGAGAGAGAAAGAATCAAGTTGGATGATGGAGCACCTGAGTTTTTCCAGCTGCGCTCGAGTGGAGGCTCAGCCAGAGAGGAGAGCGCATGTATTGATCCCTCTCCTCTAACAAGGGAAGATTTGAGCAGATTTCCCTCTCCATGTCTGCTGGAATACATCCCTTTCATCCACCTCACTTCTCCTGTTTATCTCTCCACTCTTCCGAAGAGCACCTCCAATCCCTCCGCCCGATCCCCAAAGCCTGCGAGGAGGAGAGACCCTGTCTGTGAAGGCTTCGCTAAGCCTGCCGGCGCGCACACCTCTACATGCCAGCACGTACCTGTGAGGACACTCAACACGTGGCCATGATCTAGATTTAACTGTTAATCCAAGTCGTGCACAAGAAATTAATGAAACTGAAATAAGTCCTTTCTATAAATGAAATTTGTTAATGTAAATATATTATTTTACAGCTTATTTTAACAGCACAACAACACAACACAATAATGTAAAGACTTAGACTTAAACATCCTTGTTCAATTATCCTAATTTATGTTCACTTAAAAAAAAGTCCTAATTTTAACGCTGTTCTTGTTTTTTAATGTTTACTAACTACTGACTACAATGGTCACAGTCAGACATACTGTGACTTCCTTAAGGTAAAACCTGTGCACAATGTTAAATGACACAGAAGAAGAAACTGAATGTGAATGTTTGTCTCGTGTGCCAAGTGTAGCACCAAGCAGCTTTTCATCACACAAGTTACTTCCGATGTGTAAAATACTACGACTTTACAAAGCCAAACACGAAGCAGAACACACACACAGACACACACACACAGCTACACACCCCCCACACACAGTCAATAAGCAAAGGTGTTAATATCCCTTTTGTGTTTGTCATCTCCATTAACGCTTTGTGAGCGTATGTATGCAATCAATTTCGGCCTCTTTAGTGCGACTACCTGCTGGTGTGTGTTCTTGTGAGAATGTGTGTGGTTGCGTGAGTCGGGGGGGGTGAAGCTCTCTTCACCAGGGGACAGCTTTGTGTCCCCCTCTCGCCTCCCCAGCCCCCCGGAGAGGCAGCAGATTCATTTGCTCAGTCTTATGATGTCGTCATGGTGTGTTAGTGGCGATTGGTGAGGCCCTCATGCCAATCCGCCCCCCACTCCCCAACGCCTCCCTGCTGTTCTCCATCTCCCTGCTGGACCCCCCCCCCCCCTTCAGCCCCCCTGTCCCCGACACCCCCCCATTCATCCCTCAGTGGTCAGTGCGAGGGGAAGAGCTGCTGACGCAGGCCGGCAGAGGTAACAAGCTTACCTGCGGATAATCTCCTAAGAGAAATTTCAAGAGAAGAAATAAGAGAGCGAGAGAGGGAGGAAGATCGAGAGAGGAGGAGAGAGACGGAGGCAGGAAGGATGGATGGAGAGAAACTTAGCGAAGTTTTTAGTCCCTGACTTGCTGCGCCAAGCACTTCCTATTCTCCACCCAACTTCCCCTCCATGGTCAAGCACTTACTGCTCTCACAATGCCCTCAGTGAGGAGAGGGAAGGAAAGAGGAAAGGTGCTAGGATACAGTACGGACCTTTCTTTTCTCATCTCCCATTGATCAAGCTTCAAGTGAACCAGAGCGACAGTAATCCTCTTTGTCTAATGTTTATGAAAGAAAACGTTTAACATTCTGCATAAGAAATTCATATTACATACAACTATTTCAATAATTCATACGAACTGGGAATCTCTGTTGTACAGTAGCAGAGTAAATCACCACCGCACACACACATTCAACCAGAAAACAGAACCATTAAAAGCCTTAAACCGTTTAAAACCTCCACACTTCACTCACACATGACTTAAGAGAATAATCAATAATCGACTAATCAATAATCAATCAGGAAATCTGAAGAATTAGTTAGATTTTATTCTTGAATGTTGTATTACTCATGTTTCTCCTGCAGAGCTTGTTGGAAAACCTTTTCCTTCTTGGTATTCAGCTGTGCAGACGCTCCAGAGCTTAGCAAACTCCATTCTCTGGTTAAAACACTCTCAGCATGAATCTCATATTTGGTTAACAGCAAAGGTTTCAGAAGCAGAAATGTCAACAACAAATAAAACCAAAGCCTCGTTTATCAACACTTCCTGTTTCTGCTTAGAGTGAGAACAGGATGAGAACAATTTTATTGCTGAGTAAAGGAACGACACCAGTTTCTAGGACTATTTTTATTTCCTCTACTCTTCCTGCAAGTGAGAATCAGTAATGTACCAAATTAATGTGCTTCTACATATGTCATAAGAAAACATTAACTGTTAAAGAATGTTGCCCTGAAAATAACTGATTAGTCATCAGATGCTTTAATAAGTTAACGCACCTGCCATGGAAACCTTTACAGGTGATAAACACTATTTATGATGGACATACATGTAGTTATTTTGCATTGCACAACACTTTGGATCTATGTAGAGCGATTTTCTCTGTTGGGGTTAGAAGCCGACTACACTATGTTTCTGGTACCGTGTCCTATATCCTTTAAAAAGTTCTGTGTTTCTTCTACAAACTGTATTTAATGTGGAGAACACATGTTAATGGATATTGACATTTGCATTAGTGGGTTTGTTTTCTGAAAATGGAACCAAAGCCGCAGTAAATGTGCAAAAAAGTTGAGCGATTAAAAATGCAGCGAGTCAAACCGGTGTGTGTGTGTGTGTGTGTGTGTGTGTGTGTTTATGGGCCGGTTGTGTTGGTCTCCCTCTCTTTTAATCAAGCCCAACTTTAATGAACTGTCTTTGTGCATCACTTTCATTAGCACATTTGCTCAATCAATACACACTGTGTATTCAAGCAATTCAATGAAAACTATAATGTGACGGTTGATTTGGAAAGGAGTCGCTGTTGGTGTGGGTTTTGTTGTGTGTGTAGTTTGCACGTGCACGTGTGTTTGTGTACGAATTTGTGTGTACAGTAAACGCACAGTTCTGCCTGACTTTAGGTGTAACTGTGTGTGTGTAAATGGAAGACGCGTGTAATAAAGCTGCCCTAAAGCTTGAAGATGTACCGAGATGGCTCCACAATTAACTTTGTCATTCCTGTTCAGCCTGAACCGTCAATAGCGATATCCGTCACTCAGCCTCTATTCATCCTTACTTTCCCATCATGCAGCAGTACGGGCTGCAGAATGCGCTGATTAGCCCTCTGACCATTTAATTAATTAGGCTCGGCACTTAATTATGACAAACTGCATTACTGCAGCAGCGCGCTGGGGCTCAGGCAGGTTATGTTCGGTAACAATTTGATTTGAGTGAAAATGGGAAGCACTGATGGAGGAGGGGGGGTTTATTGAGCGGAAAGAGACATATGATGAGATTAACAATAATCAGAGCAGCGGGAATAGCCCATGACCAGCCGAGGAGGGGGGCAGCGAGGGTGAGTGAAGGGCTGAGATGGATCAAATTAGGTTTTTCTCTTCTCATTAGGATCTAGTGAGCAAAGTGATACTGAGTGTGTGTGTGTGTGTGTGTGTGTGTGTGTGTGTGTTCTGTTGGATGGGGACGGAATCTGCTCAGTGCGTCTGTATCTTTTTACTCAAGCCGAGATAATCATCTCATCTACATTATCCCTCTCTGCCCTGTGTTGACATAACAGTGGAAGTGGATGAAAACCAACTCAGCTGCTTTTGTTGTCTACCTCTTCTTCTCTCACGGCTCTGTTCAACCTGGAAACACCTGGACGTTTCACCGGTGTTAACAAGGAGGTGGTAATGTGAAGGAAAAGGGAGTTTCGATGGATCGTTTCTCATTTTTAACCCGCCCCCCGTCATCGCAGTCTGAGCTTGCACCAACAAATCAAGTCCATCACCTCTTCATGTGGCAAAGTACGTTGCAGTTGGATTCTGCACACACACTAATCTCATCTCATCATATTTGTTTAAGTGGTGCACCTGCTCTGTTCGAACGTCCGGCGCTATCATCTGTGCCGACCTCTGTGCATGATCACAGCTGACAGTTGCTCAAACTGGAAAAGTGACTAATGGTTCTGCTTGTGTCCAGGACTTTTACAAACTCTATGATAAAAAAAAATCCCCTTAAAATACAAACAAATTGTTTTTTTTACTTTCTTTTGCCATATGATGTGTATTTTTCACTGTATGTGGGATTTTTATGTGTGGATATGAAAAGTTTTAATTTTGGTTTTAGTAAATCAACAGACTTTGACAGCTGTTACAAATCCGTGCTCCACCTACCAACTACGATTAACAGCTAATTACTACTCCACACCTGAAAGCTGTGAGCGCTGCGGTTAAAGGATCATAAATGGCGCCGTTTATTTACTCTTACGCTCTTAATATCCGTATTTCCCTGACAAAACGTCCTGTAGTTAAGCCGTTAAGAGCTGTAAGCAGAGAATTGAAAGGGATGAACTCTCATTCAGATACACTGAACACTCTTACATCGCTCCTCTGTGCTGCACAGCCTGCGGCCACTCCACAATATGATAATGCCCATGTGAATAGCGAGTGGAGAGGGTATGGTAAAATGATGAATTATGATAAATAAGGCCATAGCATAGGCATGAAGGAAGGGAAATCACTGGTGTAATGCACCATGGTGTGTGTGTGTGTGTGTGGTGACCTGAGCCTCCCTACATCACAGACCAGGACGGTTGACAAAAAGGAAAGATTGGATGGTGAGGGCTGCGCCTGGAGGAGGAGATGGAGGAGGGGGATGAAAAGGCCATCTCCCAGACACATATATTAACCCCCCCAGACTCCCCCAACGCCGGGAGTGTGATCCCTTCAACTCGCGCAGATTTAGCGTAGCAGGACCTCCAAACTGGGCGTCGCTATTAGCTTGATGCTGCCAGAGAGCGATAATGTCACACTAACACTGACACAACAGCAGCCGCTGAAGGAAGTGGCCTCGCCTGGCAGCTGGCTGCTTTCTGTTTTAGTCCAGTGGTTTTGTTTTTGCACTTTTCTCGCTCAGATGTAGGAACTAAAACCCGCTCAGTGTAAACACCTGCCAAAGAATAGAGCCATTAAACTCACTCTATAGGAGTCGCTATGGCCATCACCACAAATCGATCAATCCCATTGGACACGCAGCCGCTTGACCAGCTCACACCACACAGATCCCACACGGCTGGGTGTGTACGGCTCATTTCAGCTGGTCTGGTCTGAAGCGCAATGTGTGAACTTCTTAAAATACCAGAACACTCAAACAATGGCCAAACAAATATTGTACACTACAAAATTACAATTTTGCGTTTCTCTGAATTCAGCCTTTTCCAGCTTAATGCTAGTGCTGCAAACAACAAAGCCAATATTGAGTGATCTGCCAAACCGTGTGTCCATATCAGTTTGTTCCATTCATCTTTATAAAATGAAGGAAATGCTCTAAATGATTCCGTTTACTGATACCCAACGCGAAAACACAGCAAATCTCCACATCTGAAAATTGATTTGATCAGTTTTTCTTATTCTAAACACGTTTGCAAAGTGTGCATTGACTTTTCAATGAAGTGACTAATTGTTTCTTCAGGAGCAACAATTTTAAATTGTGTGTTTTGTATTTCAAGGATTGGATGTTTTGTGTTTTGTGCTTTAAAGACAGGTCAGGATCAGTTCTTTTATTATTTTAACTCTTGATTAACCCAGGAACAAGATGGAGGTTCAGTGTTTACTGTTCCTTACTGTGCTTCCCTCTTTGTTTCTTCATCTTTCATCTGCACACAGACACATACATAATGTAAATAAAGACATTTTCATCTCTGAACACAGAACAGAGCTGTCACTCACATGTGCTGCCGTGATGACGGCTAATGGAGCTTTAGCGCGATGAACTCGTATGTTCAGCGCGGCTGTAATTTGTGTGGCTTCATGCAGTCAGTCTGCCTCCCCACCTCCTCACAGTATGGTTTGGTTCCCTCCCTCAGGACCAGAGTTCAGACACATAATCCACCCTGCTAATTGGCCCCTAGTGCCACTGTAGTGACTCAGGTACTCAGAAATACACACTCCCATGACTGTACACATACAGATGAATAATCACACACACACACCAGCCAGAACAAGCAGCTGTAGCCCGAAACGGTAAAAATAAGGATTTAGGTAAATAGGATTCTTGATATTAGGCCTTTGCTCATCGTGTGTGTCATAACATTTGTAGGTTTTTCAGCAACACACAAATGTTCAACAAGTTCAATAGAATACTGGTGAAAGATACTGTGATTGTGGTTTCTTCCATTTCCCATGAACTAACTAAGCTGAATAATCAGTCTCTAATCAGTGAGAGCCCTGCTTGCACAAAGCAGCAGCCTCACCGTCTGATCTTTTCCAACTCGAATGGCTTCATCTGAATTTCTCAGGTGCCTTGTTCCATATTTCCGGCCTTGCTCTCCATCCTCCTCTTCCTTCCTCGTCCCTGTGGGTCATTGTGCTGAGGGCCGCGGTTTCAGGGCATCCTGTGAGCGCATGGGTAAACTCGCCTCTATATATATGCAAATCCCATTCATTTCCCATCCAGAGCGTAATTGACAGTCTATGAGCGGTATTGATCGACACGAGGATGTCTCCATACACGTGTGACTGTGTGTTGTTTGTTGTCTACGTATAGAAAGATTCAATTAAAAATGAGAGACAAAGATACGAGGTCATCAGAAAAAGCTCACCTGTGTGTGTGCTGCGGCAGCCTGCAGGGCTCAGGTGAGGGCTGAAGAGCTTTCGTTGGTAGTAACCTTCCCTGAACAGAAATGCCCTCTCAGGCCTTTAGGACCACAAAGTTTCTGAAGAAAAAAAAAGGAGGAAGCTAAAAAAGTCTTGTCTATATTTAGAAGTTACATTTAAGGTCAAGGCCACTCAACTTCCTGAAATCCAAGATCATCACTTTCTGTTGTGGACAAGTGAAAGTGACTTGAACGAGGTGAGAGTTTTTCAGTTATTTAGGGCTAAACAACACTGCATTAATTGAATTCACATTAGCTCCACCTCAACCTGCACAATTTAATAACATACATCATTCATCAGTAAATACAAAAAGGTGCAGAGGAATCACGCGTTGAACCACAGTCTCTCCAGTTCTTAGAAAAAGGTGTAAACACATTCTCCCACTACTAGAAACTATGTAGCTGATTTCCCAGCATTCAGGGAGTTCACAGGGAACAGAACAATCAGAGCACAATGGCTGGATTAAATTAAATGACATTTACAGGCAAAGAGAAATTAGCTTTTCTTACCCTTCACCTTGTTTCTTACTTTGTTCTTTGAGTAGTTTGCCTATTTCTCCTTCTTTAAATCTTTTTTTGTTTTACTCATTGATTCTGTTCTTCTTTCATCCTTTTCTGTTATTCTTCTCTCCCTTCATCACTTTTTTTTGACACTGTCTCATTTCTTTCTTCTTCTTCTTCTCCCTCGTTCCGTGTTCTGCCAGAAACAAATTGATTAAATTAAAAATGTTTGCTCACAACATCGTGCCTTACTGTACTTTATGAAAATGGAGCACTGGTCATAATTTTACACTCGGCAGCTATGCGTAAACCTGCTCTCATTATCTTCTGAGCTTCTTTGTTCGGTCGTAAAGACAAAGCCTGTGCATATGTTAGACAGTGTGCTGTGTGAGTGTGTTTGCACATCTGTGCATTTAGCGCTCATCTTGCAAACTTGCCTCCTCAGCAGCAGCCGCTTCCTCATGTAGAACTGGACAAGTAGATATACACGCACACAAACAAACGCCGCGCCCATGTGTTCCCATGTGTGTGATCACACGAAGAGGAGCAGGCGATAGGTATTTACCAGCTGACCAGCGGCTCGCTGACAGATTGAGATTGGGACGCTTTCGGCACATGGAGGATTTATGGGCGCTCTGATGCTGCTTTCCTCTTAAATTACAGCTGGTCTGAGAACAATGAGATGGCCTGGGAATCAGGTCTGATGCTCTGAACATCCCTTGGGGTTAACAGTCCCTGACTCAACCTCCTGCACTTCATTTTACACCCCCAACCAGCAGCTCATCCTCTTGCGCAGCTCAGAGAAGGAGGGAGGAGAAAATTATCCCGTGCAAGAAAATCACAGTTATCTTTTTTTTTAATAACACATGTATTTTGCTCACATGGCGACAGAGCGATAACTGTATTTTTATTTGTTTATAAACAAAAGCAAACATTTTATTTTTGCTGTGATTTCAATCTATGACGGACAGAATTATACATTTCTATGATGATTATCATAATTTTCCAAATATCCTTCCTCCCACTGCTCTGAGTCTGAGGTCTGTTGATGTTCTCCCCCCTGCAGGGCTGGAGATGGGCCTCCTACATCGATTTCACACCCAAAGCTCAGGTAAAGAGGAGAAAATCAGCTGGTCCGCTGTCATGTGTAATTGTGTGTCCAGCGTCTGTGCGTAATAGAGAAGCTCTGCAGACAGTACAGAGGATTTAGTAGCATGGTAAAAGCTGTGAAAGGAGTGCCTTTAAATTATGCACTGTTATGTAAATGGTTTGCATATGGAGTGCAGACATGCAGTAATTCATTGTTCAAAGGTTAAACTGTTATGGCCAATTATATGATTTCATTTGCTTAAGTGGTATTAGCATGTATATCTAGTTAAACGTGTAGGAGCCAGACAGTTTCTGGTCTTTCTACATTAATTTGGTCTGCCTGTGAGGAAGCGCCTTGGTTTCATATAATTCAACATTTGGTCTGGTTGACATGAGGATAGTGGATAATTTCTGACAGATTCTCATGTTGGGTTTTAAACTCGATTCACTGGTGCTGTTTCATTTGTGACCTGCTTCTTTTTTGTTTCCCAATGTCAAATGAAAACCAGAGATGCCAGAGCAGAACATTCACTTAGCAGAAAATAAAATCTGCTTTGGTCTCTTTGAAAACTCCTTTCTGCATTTTGGGCTTCAGTCAGTAGAGGGAACAGACTGTGATGAAGGTGAGACATAGTTAAACTTCATCCAGTCTTGGTGCTGTACAAACTTGACCAAAACTGAAGGGATTCTATTCACCAAACTGTAGAATCTATCACTTAAGAGAGGATCCAAAAAGCAACAAAAGGAACAGAATGAAGGCAGGAAATGATGAAGCGAGAGAAAGACGTAGGGTAGCACAGAGTTCAACAGAGGAAGAGTGAGTGGAGGAAGGGGCTGTGTGTGTGTGTGTGTGTGTGTGTGGGTGTGTGTGTGTGTGTGTGTGTGTGCGTGTGCGTGTGCGTGTGCGTGTGCGTGTGCGTGTGCGTGTGCGTGTGCGTGTGTGTGTGCGCTTGGCGGAGGGGCAGGTTGTTTATGGTGATCTTGTCACGTTTCGTCTCTCTGGGACAATCAGGAGATTAAGTGTTGAGGAGTGGCTGGGGAGCGGCTGCAGTCACATGCCATTACTCACTCCCTGCATCACAATTAGTGCAAATGGCGCATTACAGGGAAATTATCATCAATATGATATTAAGAGACGCCGGCTAAACCAATCAGGCGAAAAGTGCTTATCTGTCGGTAACCAAAGATGACTCTGAGGAGGCGGCGCACAGAGGTGACACTGACACGGCCTCTGAGCCCTGAGACGGACCAACGGGAGAACAGGAGCATAAACACGGCACAGAGGCAGAGGAAGCGTCCTCCCAACATGCATAGTGAGGGACATTCACGCACAATGACTACAGACTTGTTCAAGAACAACAACAAACGTATTTGGCATAGAGAGAAGCCCCATACATAGGGTGAGGACATGCGGAAGTGTCTTACACAGAGAGAATGTCAGGCTCCTTTCGGGTGTTTTAAAAGAAACCACCAGTCAGTCAGGGTGATAGTAAATGTCGGGGGCCCTGCGTGGACAGGTGTCAGGCGGATGCACATGAGTGGACTTTACAGGAGACCAGTCACACAGATGGAGCACGTCGAGCATGAGTGTGGGTAACGTTGCTGTTTTCACTTTCCTGATAAGGCAGCGCAGAATAAAATGCTTGCTTGGCTCATTTTGCTGAAACACCTTCGTTCACCTCACTTTCTAAAAGAGACAAGTGCAAAATCCTCCCGTTCTAATATCAGCTGTATTTTCTCCCCTCCTGTGCTCACTCCCCTCGCTTCTCCCTCCGCTCGTCCCTCTCTCCTTCATTACTTCTCCATATGTAGATAGCTCCACATTATTATTTCCCTGCCTTATTTTGCTGACGCGACGCAGCCAAATGAAGTGAGATATACGGCTGGGCTTATTGGTGGAGATGGCCAATCCCTTCTGGCCAAAGCCATTAACAAAATGGACCACATGTTGTCTCATGGTGCTGTTCAAACTCTGGTGCGTTGGGAGATGATTTTAAAGCTTAATCACATGCAGAAAATAATAAAAACCAGCTGTTGAGAACAAAAACACAGCTGTAGGTTCAAACTGGATCTTAAAAGGAATCATGTATGTTGGTGGCACTGGTAATAACTGATTATTATAAATGCATTACCTGTCAATTAAGAGATCGTTGAAGCCAAAGGTGAAGGTTATTACTGAGAAGCAGGGTTCTGTAATATCATAATATTGTTTGTGCAACATGAAAAGTTTTAATGAACAAAAAAAAAACACAAGTTGTTTTTGTTGAGTAGTGGTGCAGAGTGGCAGCATAATGTTGTTTATAAAGACGCTTGTCTCACGCATCCACTGCTCAGAAGCTCACTGGGAAACACTGCACAGCAGATCACTACAGCATGTTCCACTGGACTGTTGGCTTCATCTTTTTATTTACTCACTGTTTATCAAAGGTCAAAGTTCACTTGTTTTCTCACTTTCATGGGAGGTTTGCAGCTTGACTGGGAGAAATAAAGGCCTGGTGCAGCTGTGGCTACTCCCTGTAAACCCCCCAGTTCTTCTTAAAGTGAGGTTAAAATGAGCCGTCAGTCTACTCACGGCGAGTGTGACCGTTACATACAATAACCTGCTGCAGCTCCTCAACATATTACTCCCTGTAATTGCTGCCAGGTTTTGATGGCGCGCTGCCAAAAATGGAGCCACTAAGATGACTCATTTAAAATGTTACACACGTCTCGATAGCTCGGTCCTGTTTTATTTTTGATGCTGTCAGCCAATCAACATAATTGTCTGCCGCTGTCTGTTTCCCTCTTTACTCCTGTGTCCAGGTAAAAACTAAATCCTAAACATTTTCTATTATTAAAATAGAGGATTGTGCGTCCTTGGAGGTAGGTGCTCTCAGAGTGCTTTCTAGTTGGGAATTAGAGTCTCCCTGTGAATGTGTGTGTGTGTGTAGGCAAGTACTGTATGAACAGGGAGAGAGAGACAGCCAGCGTGGGTCTAGGTGTGTTGCGGCTGGCCCGGCTCATTTCACAGCTGTATAGGGATTAGGTGGTGGAGTGCGGTGGGGTAAGCTGTCTCTTTTATCTCATTCAAACATGTTGCTAATTCAGCAGAGAGCGGCTGCCGCGGGAGCCTGTGCCACTAAGCGCTGTATCACTCTCCCTGCCGTGAATAAACTGCTAGTCCTAATCCCCAATCAGCCGCCGTGACACGGATTATCACCCGCGACAAGCACAGCGACCCGGCGGAGAGGAGAGGACAGGAGAGGAACGGTGGGGAAAGGAAAGGTTGCAAAGGAAGTTAGAGAAGATAGCAGGAGGAGGAAGGAGAAGAGATGGGAGAGGAAGTGTGGAAGGACAGCAGAAACAGAGGACGTAAATAAGAAAGAAGATAAGAGGCTGAAAATAGGGCAAGGGTAGAACGAGGAAACGAGGAAGGACAGGTGAAAGGAGACGAAGAGCAGAGGAGATGGAAAAATGAGGAAAGATACAAACATGTTTAGGAAAGAGGAAAGGAGAGAAGGAGAGAAGGAGTGGACTCACTGGAAACATTTCTGAAGAGGAACCACCGGAACGCCTCCCGCTGCATCGCCATGGTTTCCGTTTGTGTGTGTTTGTGGTCCCTGTTGTCGTGTCTTTTCCGGCTTGTTGCTCCGGCTTGTGTGTTTACGTCCTGGGGCTGCAGATTGAATCCCGTCCTCAGGGCTTCAGCTGGCACACATGGGACTCTGGGGTTCAAACGAGACCACAGAGAGAAACAGGCCCGTTCTCTGTCAGCTCCCTGTGTCTCTCTCTCCCTCTGTGTGTTTACTCCTCGGCTAATTGAGATCTAATTGCTGTAACACGGTGTAAAGCCCAAGCTCGAGACGTCACCGGGGAAATATCGCTAACAGCCAGCTCGTCCCGCAGGGGATTGTGGGTAGCAGAGATGTCACAACTGCTTAGAGTCAAAACAGAAGCTATGAAAACAAACTTTCCCTTCTTTGCAGATTCAATAAACGACCACACGGATAAAACACATCACACATAACTGAGTTACAAGCTCGTAAATTGCTCTGAAAATCAGAATCCGCAGTCTGCAAATCTGCGTCATATTCATCAACTTAACGTCCTGTGAAATTCAGACATCTCCCCCAACAGTTGACCGCAGACGTTTGTGTTTTTACTGCGGTGATGTCATAATAAAGCCAAGTAGCAGATTTCAACCAGGTTATTGAAATGAGCCGAGCTAAGTGCTTCTGTTTGCCTCAGAGGCGGATGTTGCCTCTGAAGAGAGACGATCATCAATGGCATGAAAAAGAGATGAGGTATTGATATAGTTATGAAACCAATGTTTCAAAACATGCCACATCATCAGCACAGCAAGATGAGACATTAAATATACAACTTCCTTTACAGTGATTATAGAATTACAACTCAGACAGCGAGGAGGACCCTGCATCACCGAGGCCGATCACAGGTTTTTACCCTGTGACGACGGTGAAACACCACAGTTAACAGCAGCAAACGCGGCGTTTGAACTCACCGCCTAATGACCAAGTAACTGGACCAACTACACAATTAAGTTCTCCAGGGGGTGGTTGAAGTAGAAAGAGGCTCAACTATTTAGATTCTGACAAACACGTGCAAATACAGTATTTGATAAACAACCGATGTTGGTAACGAGTGGAGAAGATAAAGAGTCACAACCCGGGTGGAGGTAGTGAATATTATGATAACCTGGACCTGCTGGAAATCAAAGGGTTGCAGCTCGAACAGGTAAAGTTCACAGAAAACCAGCTGCTACAGACTTGGGCTTTAAATTAAATTAAACCAACACATCTGTTAAAATCCTTCTAATGATGCTTTACCGTCTTAACGAGCATGTATCACCTGCCCCGCCCGCCGTCTCACGACTGATCTATAAAACCAACCAGTTACCGCTGCCAAGGCGGATAGATCAACCAATCACATGCATGAATGTGTTTAATCACACATTAGGTTAATGCATATCTCCTGCCGTTTGAGGAGCTGCTTTAACTGCTGACACACAGAGACGCACGCACACAGCGAGGCAACAGACCGGCGGGACAATCTTCCACCCCATCAATGCGTTAACGCTCTAATTGACTGTTCTTGAAGTGAAGAAGATGGTGAAAGAACGTCCTTAGATGGAGCCGGGCTAACACTCAGCAGAGGCTGCGAGGACCCCCTGCAGCCCGACGCACACGTAGTCGGTCTGACACTGTCACACCCCGTCAGCACAGTGGCTGCTTCCATCAGGGGAACGCTGTGTGTGCTCATAGCGATGGTTGTGTGATGGATATGTCTTCAGAGTTTGTCACTGAAACTGCGTTAGATCTACAGTAGACTCCTCTGGTTCACTCTGGTTGCGATGGCTCACCTCAGTTAAGGTTTATTTTTAAAAGGACCCACTCAGACAGCAGCAGCTTGCTTCATTTACACGCTTATGTGGATGCGATGCTTTGACTTGCGTGGAGTGTATGCGTTCGAGGGTCAGACTATTATTGTAGTTGTATAAATAATAGAAACGTGACAGCAGATTTCTGACTGCTGACTGAAATGCTCACTACGAACTTCATGCACTCTCAGATATTTTACTTTGAGACTCATGAACTCCGACCTCTGACAGATGTGTGGTGGTAGAATGTGAGAGGTTGAGCACCAAAGCAGCCAATGAAAACCATTTCTGCATCCTCCCATCTGCAAGCAGAGCACTTTTATTTATCATATCTCATCCTCCTTAACAAACCCCTCGTTCTCTGGTCAGCCCCTTATTGCCCCACTAGGACATGTTCCTTTTTCTCAGGGCTCTAAATGTTGTTTTTCTTTGATGGTTGTTTTCATTTTCATAAAGTGAGACAAAGACTTAAACAGGTAAGTCACGGCGGGAAGAGCGCTGGAGCGGGTAAGAGATGGAGAGACAAAAGGGAAGATGAAGAGAGAGGGAGCAAAAGTTAGTGGTCAGCAACACCGTGGGCATCATAAATCAGATTTCCCACAATCCCCTGCGGAGGGGCCCTTCGCTCGGCCTTGTGCGGACACGCTCAGCGGGGCGCGGAGCATCGATTGGCGTCGCCACGCCGATGCTGACTGTGCCGGGTTCGGAGGGCGAGAGGGGCAAAGGGGTGAGGTGGGGGATTGTTGGTTGCATATGTGTGTGTTGGGGCGGGGGGGGGGCGTGAAGGAATCTGCCTCAGCATCAAACTAAAACAGCAAACCAAACCCAGAAAAACGAAGCCGTGTGTGTGTGTGTTTGCAGGAGAATGTGCCGACTCTGGGGTAATTTCCTCCCCCATCAGCACACCCTCGCTCTCTTCCACACTTACCCCCTTCTCCTTCCTCTTCCTTCTTCTTCTTTTCCTTCTTGTTCGCTGCTCACCACCGTCCTCTGCCCACTCACTCCGGGGCAAACAGGGGCTGTGGACCTTGGCGTTGGTTCAGGGTTTGTGTTGAAAGGCCGAGCTCCAAGTCACACAGCCACGACTCGAACCGAAACACAAACACACATCAAGCAACGTGTCAACCTGATCTGTCCAAACAGACAAAAGAGTTTAGGTCTACACTGACTCAGGGACCATGTTCAGAACAGCTGGTTTTTGAAGGTTATTACTAGAAACGTTATGCTCATAACTCACAGCAGGTTGGTTCTGGACCACGTTCTTCCTTTCTCCTCAGCAGAACATTGGATAAACTTTTATCAAGCATATTTTAATTTATACATAATTCAATGTTTTGCAGTTCTGCACACTCAAGCAGTCACAGTAACCAATGAGAAATATGTCAGGCTAAAATATTTTGGAAGCAACAGCAAGTGTGGATTTTGTACGTTTTGCAGATATCTTGGAGGATGTGGTCACATAATGAACTGCAGGAACTCGCACATCTTCCACTTCTGGTACAAGTAAAAACATGTTCATCAATTCACTCTATTCAATGAAAACATTCTGGACCTGCTGCCAGGAACAATTTGGGCAAACAGGTGACTTCCTGACATTTTCCCTCCTCTACTACTCCTTCTATCTCTCCATCCCTTCTTCCACCCCTTTCCCCTCTGTTTCTCTTTTTTAAATTTCATTAACAGAGAAATCCCATTAGCTCCCCCTCTGGCCCTGCCTCTCAGGGTTAACAACTTTGCTTAGCCATGTAAATTCAGAGCTTAGTCAGGCCGATTCTCCACGCAGCCACCGCCGGATGCGCGCCGTCCTCACCACACTGAGCGCTATCTCTGGAAGCGCTCATGAGTCTAAAAAATGTGTTTATGTGTGTGTGTGCATGTTGGGCTCAGGATGTGAGGTCTGTGTGAACCTCTTCCTGCAGATAATCTGGATACTGAGTGTTTGTGCTTCGTATCATATACATACTGTTCATATTTTCAGGGTCTGGCATATGAGGTTGAGGGGGACGGACACTTATCTCCTCTGGGCAGGACTGAGGCGTCTTACCGCTGGCCCCGCTTGGCCCTGCTCCTCCTCCCCTCGCTCTTCCTCGCACTTCCTCCTTTACTTTCTGGGGCTTAAGCGCACAAAGATTTACTCCACGTTGGCAAAGCCAGGGGCTCGCTGGCTCGCAAACAAAGTGGAGCAGCTTAAAGTGCTCATTCACTTCAGGAGAACATTTTAGTCTCTCTGTCACAGCGATGGCCTGTCCAGTGTGGCAGCTCTCCTCCGTCTCACTGGTAACTGTAGTGAAGAACTGGAAAATATATTTCAATTCACTTGCATTTGGGTACTTTGGCTACAGCAGATTTTTGGAAGCAAAGATTAAAAATGGACTAAAAACGAATGCACTTCTAAGAATTAGATAAACACGAGGACGATGTGACCTTGACGTTTGTCTACGACAGACCAGCTGATGGATGCCTGTGCTAAATTTGGACACATCCTTCAAGGTGTCCCACAAAAATGGACCAGACACGAGTGACCTTCACTTTCAACCACAAAAAAATGCAATTAGTTTGTTGTTGCAGGAGCAAAGGCATAAAAAAGTGGTGAAGTCTGGTTTTACACACACCTGCATGGAGACAACTGTGGCACAGAGAGATTAAAGGTTCAGGATTTTACTTTGCTTGCTGATGACGTAACATGTTTTCAAATTCGACAAACTGTAAATACCTCATATAGAATTGCTTGCTGTGATTGCTGAGAAATAGACAAACACAACAACAACAAATCTGCTAAAATTACACATCTAATCAATAATGGTCGGCAGCGGACTTGCTGTGGACTTGGCCCCTCGGATGGAGCTGCTTCTACCCGGTGCATTAAGCTATAAGATCTCTGGCTCCAGGGAGGACGATTTGACCTGTGTACACAGAGATGTGTCAATAATGTTGAGGGTCAAAGGTTAAATGGCATAAACCTGTAAGTTCCATTACGAAACACATGTGTGAGGTTAACAGCAACGCTCTGATCCGCTTCTCGCCTCAGGCGATCAGAGTGGGAGGCGGCGTCGTTCGCTCGGTCAGCTGTGACTCCAGCCTGACCCTGCTCTCTGCTCGCTCTCAGGTGTTTTTTCACTCTATTTTTGGACCTGGCTGCTCAATGGGTTCCTGATTGATTGTGATCCTGATCAATGACTGGCAGTGGCTGGACCCTTGTCCCGATACCGGATCTATAGCGTCTTCCTACTGCGTCTGCAGCTTGCACTGCCTCCTTCCTTGTCTGGGACCGAAGGAGGTTTATCAATGAAGCTCAGCTCCCAGCCCTCTGTCTACACACTCCAGTCAATGTCCTGTCTGTCTCCTGATTCACAGACCCACCAAATAATGATCCATTAAAAGTTTCACAAACCAAGAACCTTGTCCACTGTCTATGAATAATGTTCAGAGGGTTGGCTGTTTTCTCACCTTCCAGTAATGTCACTGGTAGCGATGAGATGAACTGAGTTTAGGTTGTGCTGATCCAAAGATAAATAAAACATCCCTGCATCATCTGACTGTTGCCTGAATCCAACACAGACCAACTGTGGTTAAACTTCAGTGAAATCTGTGAGGTCACTTTCAAAGATCTTCCTAACAAAGACACAAGCTGACATACAAATCAGACAACACAACCTGCTTGGACAGAAGCTACACGTGTGCGTGCTCATGCACTCCAGCTGGCTGGAGCAGCTTTCACTGTGAAAGCACTTTAGACATCCCTAGGATGAGGGAGCGCTGGCAAATCCTTCCTGACTGCATAGCGGCTCTTCTCTGTGTGATCAGGCCTGGATGAGAGCCGGCAGCAGAGGCCCAAAGCCGGACCGGCGGGGCACGGCTGTCAGTCAGAGCAGAAAGAGGGACTGAGACTCTTCACACAGCTTCCACGGGATCAGGGAGCACACTCCCCACGCTTACCGAGGGAGGAAAGGATGTGACGAGAGACTCTGCAGTCAGAGCTCAGCTTCCAGCTTGTGCTTGGGGATAAAGAACAAAACAACTTATTTAGATGAAGATTATATTTCCATGCAGAGTGTGATGATCAAACAAGTAAACACTGTCTGCTGTTTGTTTCCACATCCAATATTTGACCACGACACAGATATCACATACGAACACACAGTGGTTGAAAGATCAGCAAAGACGTGGCTCAGTGAGATGCAGATCAGTACAACTGAGACTGTGTGTGGTCGACCTGTGTGAGACAGTGGAGCTATGAATAAGTGATGTCAATAAAATCACACAGCAGAGGACAGCAGGCAGTCATACATGCTGTAGTGTCTATGAGCAGCTTATGGCTTTACAGACCAACACAATAGGTCAATAGCACAGCTGTATCAGACACAGTGGGAGTCTATGCTGTCAGCGTTTACGTCTACTGGTGGACATACAGTGTTTTGTACAGATGTGAAGTGTGATGTAAACACGCAGCTAATGGTTTTTCACACTTTCAGTAAATTGTTTATTATGCTGTCACAAAAAAAAGATAGCAAGAAATGACATCAGAACCCCAACCACTTCACAGTGCTCTGTGCTGTGTCAGTAAACGCCTCATAGTTTATACAGTAGGTTGCTTTTATCCCATGTTTAGTATTTTAATATGAAAATAAAACTGTTGCAGATTTATTTTCCCTTTAGGCTTAAATGTTCTATCGATGCTAAGTTGTTCAATATATAACATAACATCAGATGTTCTTAATTTGCTTTACACATACAAATAAAAACGAATAAAATATCAAAGTTTAATAAAACAGAAATAGTGTACAGTATAAATACATGCTTACGTGAGTAAACAGTATGTATTTGTCCTGTACACTATTTCAGTTTTATTAAACTTCTTTCTACAGTGAGTTGGGAAAGAGATGAAGATGAAAAGTGAGAGAAAACTATGAGCGTCTTCAAAAAACATGCGGGTAAAGCAAAAATTTTTTGACAGAATGTGTTGTTATGTTTGATGTTTCATAACTGAAGTGGCCACTAAAACCTCAAAAGAAAACTTAACCCCTGACCTTTTGAAGTGCTCCAGAGAAATGGGTTCACGACGTCTGCTGGTGGCGGGAGGACGAGGAGGAGGGGGAGGAAAGGTTGGGGCAGGTGAGGAGAGAGGCTTTAATTTTTCAACAGGACTGTCAAGGACACACACAGCACTCCACCCAGCTGAAAGGATGTGTCCAGAGAGCAAAAAGAAGCAGGCGCCCCCTCCCCGAAAACACATCTGAGCATGCACCCATGTCTTCTGTAAAGATTTGAAAGTCACAGAGTTAGAAAGAAGACAAAAGGTGGATAGTTTATTCATTCATTCATTCACTCGCCTGCAGGAGGGGAACTGCAGAGCACACACCTCCCTCTCCTCCTCCTCCCTGGGTAGCTGTTAGCAGTGTTTCACATGTGTGGAGAAGGTCCCAGCAGATCTGCCACTTACACACAGATCCTCACAGTGAAATATTTATATCAGACACACACCACGCCCAGTGTGTGTGTGTGTGTGTGTGTGTGTGTGTGTGTGTATACAGTGAGGGAGTGAGAATTCAGGCATGTTTGTCTTTCTTGATCTGTACATCCATACATCTCAGTCCCTCGTTGAATCTAAACGTCCGTCTATTTTTACTGTCCCCCGGAAACAGCTGGAAAATCGTCCATTAGCGTTAATTCATAATTATTACAACTGTAGTGTTTCCAGGGGAAAGTGACGGACGTTTAGAAAACCTTGCTCCCCGTAGCAGTTTCTGTAGTGTTGTGTCTTTTATTTTTGGGTTGTGTTGACGCTTCTTGCTGGTGGCTGCTTTCTTAATCTGACTGTGTTGTAAATTGCAGCTTCTCTTCGTGATGAACAGCTTTTACATGGAGCAGACATGGATGAATGACTTCTAGTTTTGTCTGCCTCCACACAAAAGTAGTTGTACATTGTTTCATCGTGTCAAAGTGAGCGCAACGTTTCCCCACATGCAGCCCCATCAGATTAGATTAGCATTAGACTGAGGCAAACACGATGTCATTGCGTGTTAATCTCACCTAAACTCGGTTTAGCTCTACCGCAGCTGACAGCTGAGGCCCATTTGGTCTGAGAGATGGCCGGTCGCTGCTGCCATTACCAAGCTCGCCTCTCCATCCACACGCAGACACGCTCCCTCACAGCCTACACAAACACACAGAGTTTACAGAGTTGGACAAGTCCTGGCAGCCACCTGAGAGAGCTGATCCACACAACTGCCCCCGTCAGCAACTTCCTCAGAGCTTTTTAGCCACTTTCCTTCCCTAATTCAGCTCCTCGTCGCGGCCCGGGTCCACAGTGTTCCGCTCCGGACGCATTTTGGGTTTGACGTCCCTGAAGTCTGAGGAGACATGTTATGCATGAGTCTCCAGGTGAGGGGAGGTGGTGGCGGATTCATACCAACCCCCCGTACCTTTCCATCCCTCTCTGTCCATTCTTTCCAAGCCTGGTCCATCAGATCCTCGACACCCCAATGACAGGGAGGGTCCACAACTGATTGACAGCTCACTCATTAGGAAAGACATGTTCAGCCTATTGAAATCTACTTATTATCAATTATTCACAGACCCACTTGCTCTCTCTCTCTCTCTCAGTCCTTCAACAACATAGCAAGTGGAGGCAGAGTTCTTCACTTAGCAAACGCTCCACACAAATGCACACGTGAAAACACCATGAGTATGGTTATCTAGCAAGTGCCACGTGCCAACAGTCGCAAACGTCCCTTTTATCCACAGACCAGTGCGAAGAGCTGAGGCGCCCACTCTGATCCACTTTTTCCCTTCCACTTACAAGATTATGAAAATTATGGAGGAGATTTCTACAAAAACTATTTTAAACTGTAATTTCAGCCAAAACGTAAACTAAAATGCTCTGGAGTCTAAAACAGAACGGGAGCACTAATGGAGCAAACACGGTTGAGCTCAGACGCATTAAACCTGCAAAATACCTGAGAGGCAGCGTCGGGACATGTGTCATGTACATAAAATTACAATATGCCACTTTTGGGAGTGAGGCTAACACTCGTGGGACGTCGTCGAGCCCTACGTGCTTTCCTTCGCCCCAACAGTAGAAAACACTCAGTAATCTGTTGTGTAAATGGTTCATTGCATCGTCCATTAACCACAGTTTATCTTCTGTATCAAGAATCTCTGCAGCAATGATGAGACTTAAAAAAGCAAAATGACGCTAAAAAGAAGACATAAAGGAAAACATCCCAGCACTGAGCCTCCATCTCCCAACATCCCAGTCCAGCCGGGATAATAAAAGGATTTCCAGCTCAGTGTAGGATAGAGGACATCTCC
Source organism: Macropodus opercularis (assembly GCA_030770545.1). NCBI lineage: Eukaryota > Metazoa > Chordata > Actinopteri > Anabantiformes > Osphronemidae > Macropodus > Macropodus opercularis. The sequence continues at coordinate 10,609,861 of CM061092.1, forward strand.
CGTTCCCTTTGCTACCTCTGTTAAACACTTCTTGTTTCCCCGAGGTGAGCTAAATGCCTCATGGCTCCTCCTCCTTCCTTCATTTCCTCACTTTTAGCTTCCTATTAACCCTTCCAAACCCGTCTGCAGTCCGCCCAAATCCGGGCTCAGGAGGAGACAGGCCAAAATGAATAAGTTGGCCGAGGAGGGTCAGTTGAAAGGCATGATGGGACTTATCATGGTGCACATATGGGAATTGTGGAGGATTTGAGCGCGAGCGTGGCAGACACAGGAACGGATCAGCCTGTGACATCATTAACCAGAGGGAGCTTCCATCCGCTTGGATTTCTGGGATTTCTCTAAGCCACCCGGTGAAGGGTTGGGAGAGGCCTATTGGTCGGGGAAATGGCTTCTTCGAGACTGAGACACTGGAGCGTGCGATTGGCCAAAAAGCTGACACTGATTGAATCTGAAATTAAAAAATGAGAGTTGGTGATAGAAACAGAGCGTCGCTGAGAATCAGGGGTTTTTATTTCTGCCCACTTCATCTCAGACTTGCACCTGCTCGCATCTCGTCTGCAGCAATAAAAGAACTGACGTGAAAAAAGTCACGTTACACAAACACACACGTGTGCCTGTATGTGCACACACACTCTCGTCCGTGTGACGGTGCACCCCAGGCGCAGTTTGGGAGTGTCAGTGAACAAGTTTGTCTCTGTCAGCAGGTCTGGCTGCTTGATGGTCGGACTTTGTCGAGGTGTTGTTTTTTTTCCCCTTCGTTAGACTCGGCGTTAATTACTAATCTCACGGTCCAGCGCAGGACACTTGTGCTAACGTTAACTCTCTTTCACTAATGAGGGGGAAACCAGACAAACAGAGGGGATTTACAGCACAACACATGCGCACTATTCACAGTCCCACACACACAAACTAAAACAGAAGGACACACATGAATGTGAGGGAACAAATCCTGTAGCAGTTTTCATTTATTATATCTTCATTTGTCTTTGAAAGAGTGGAAGAAGGAAACACAAGGCATAGATTCGCTCCTCAAGTCGTCCTTCTCTTCAGACCGTGCACAATCCAGCCAAGCAGTAGCGTACTAAGATGCTACACCAGCAAAATATCTGCCCCACGCCAGATGTAGCCGCACACACTAATACATCTAGATGTCTTTGTTTATGAGGACCGTTGTGTTTTCCCGAGACTAAACCAAGAGACATAGAAGTGAAGGCTGAACAAAATTGTAAACATTTTAACTTTTAAAAATGTGCGTGTGCTCGATTTGCTAAATTTCCCTTGTTTTTCATTCAGTAAAATATTATGACCTGGGAAAATGTCAACACTTAAAATGTATTTTTACAAAAACCTGTTTTCTAAATGTATCAGTTTGCCAAAATCTGCTTTAGAGAACTTCCAGAAATCCCTCGTCACCCGAACGTCCTCACTGAAACTGAAAGAGACGCGCTCTGTCCTGCCTTGGTCTCCTCTGAGGGGCTTCATGCCACTTCTTTAAACTGCACCACTTTCTAATCTCTTTTAAAAGGTATTTAAAAAAAACACCCCTGTTTAGCAAAACACAGGCGTCAGAACTCTATGTGAAATTCACGTCTCCCAAATCGCCCGACTTTCTCCAAATGTGCTCGACTCCCATAAATCACCTCAGTCACTATCAAGGGCGAGAACCGGTCCTCACAGTGGTAGGAGCACAACAGCAAACACTGCTTCCCCATCCTGCTCGGTGCCCTCCCCTGGGGACGCCACAATTAATGACCCTACTGATGACCGGATCAGCGCTGGAGGGGCAGGCAGCGTCCTCTGAGAGCAGCATCGTGGCCAAAGGTGAGTTCTGTGTGTGTGAGAGAGAGAGAGAGCAGGACGGTGCCTATGGAAGCTGCAGGAGGCCCCTCGGGGCCCGGGTGATGTCACACGGTGTAGCCGGCGGTTGCACGTGTGTTGGCTCACGGTCCAGCGTGTCGTCCAGTTTGCTCACTGGTTTCCTAGCACCAGGTGACGGGTGTGTATCGACGGCCGGGTGTGTGTTTTTCGCTGAGGTGTGTGCGGACGTACGGTTCTGTGTGTGTGTGTGTGTCAGGGGCAGACGCAGCATTTTAAATCTCGGGCTTCAGCATAAAGGGAGCTGTGCTAGCTAACCATCAGCGCTTTAGCTGCAGCGCTGGGCTCCAAGGGGGGTGGGGGATGTCAGCCTGCCTCCCCCTCCATCCCGCCCCCCACCCCCGGTAGAGTGATGAGGAGGAAGCCGTCAATAAGAAAACAGGTCATGCAGAGGTTCAAACAAACTGCTGTTAGAGACACAAACCAACAAGCCTCGGGCCAAGGCCTCTCCTTCATCTCTCCTCCTCTGTTCTTCTTCTGTGGTCTTCAGCTTGGCTTTTTAGTTTAGTTTAGTCCTTTCATCACGCACGTCAGATTCCACCGTCTTCAGCACTTCAGCACGTTTGATTACACCTGTTTATGTGCCGCTGATGTTGTTTGCTCAGCCGCTGTGTGTGTCCTAAACCAACCTGCTGACTTGAGGTCTGTCCAGTTCAGATGCCGAGCACCGGAGGCAACGCTGAACTTGAAACTCTCCTGTCTTTCGTAGAAGTTTACACTGACATAAGTGCTCACATTTACATTCTCGCGCTGCTGCGTCGTGTACACATCGCCTCGGTGTGTGTTTTAGCTATAGGCTAAACACACGCAAAGGCCACTGGGTCAAACATTTACATTTAGTTGGTTTGCAGAACGTGCACTGGAAATGTTGATGCAGTTGTGCTTTGGGTCACCATCAGGTAACAGACACTCTGGACTAGTTTGTTCGTGAGGATACGTTAGACTCCAGAGGATGGAGATGAGTGATTGTGGAGGCTCGGCCTGGAAACGCTTGACCCAGGAGCTCCATCCAAAAGTGACGTGGCGCACAGTCAAACTGAGCTGAGTCTGTCCAGCCAGTCGCCACCAGGTCTGCGAGTCCCGCGACCTTCGACGCTGCCCATGATTACTTTGCATGAAGCCTAATAAATGATTATGCATTCTCTGACCAGCTCCGATTAATATTGATGAGAGCCTGGAATTGCTGACATGAACCTTTCCACAACGGCTTGATTATGACCCGTGCATGTTAACACACCACAGAGCCTGAAGAAGCATGAGACTGATGGATGCAACGCTTTTCAGCCTCAACAACACGACACTGTAAAAAAAATCTGAAGACAAATGCAGGGACTGACTGACTGGAGCAGTGTGGGTCCACTTTCTGCATATTGGGAAGTGGAATCCACATAGAAATCAGTTTAAACCGATCTCCTCAGTTCTGGTCCAAACCCAAAACAATGATCAGGAACTTTATGCTCAAACAAACTCTTTATGGGACGAAATATGCAAATGTGCTTGGTAAGAACTAGAAGGTAGCTGTTATTCATCCAAAGCACCTGGTGTTAGCTCCGCCTTCAATAATTTAAGGAAATGGATGGTGGCCTGTCCCCATTAGAGCCACCTGTCCATCACAGCACTGTCAAACAGTTGATGGTTACTCACCCCCACCCTGCATCTTATTTGAATCCACAAACTCAGTATTTATCATCAGCTTTCTGCTTAGTGAAGGTGAAACAGCGTGAACAATCGTTCTGTGTTGAGTCCAGTCTGTGTCCATCAGCTGTTTGTGACTAAACGAAGGGAAAGCGGAGATTAAAAGGCAGAGAAAAGCAAAGGTGGGATGACAGGTGCGGAAAATGGACGAGTGAATTATTTAGTGAGTGGTCTGGTTCGCTGCTGATCACTCTCTCCTCTGTTCTGCTGGAACTCACTTCATCCTCCAGAGGTAAACCCGGCCGTGGTTTTTAGTTCATGGCTCGGCTCTTCCCAGTAATTGTGACTGTGCCGGGGCTCAGACAAGCGTTTACCCCCTCGTCACCATGTGAGCGTCACAACTGTGAACAGGAACGAGATGAAGAAGAAAATCATGGACGCACGTTTACTGCAACAGGCACGTTCTGTTCAGGTGTTTCTGGACAAACTGTCACGTGCAAACCTTCACCGATCACACGTGGCTAATTGTGTTTTCCTTTGCAGGCAGAGTCAGAGACGCAACCAGCTCTCTGCCTGATACCACTAAGAAATGCCAGATGCGTCACTCACTGCCGTTTTAGCTGAAGGCAGCAGGAAATATATTTTACAGAACATAACTTGTCTCTGAACACGGCGGCTCTCTGGACAGTTAGAAAGCGCCGCGTGATTTATGACGATGGCTGTTTGTTGGTGGGATCTTTAAAACGGAGGAGTTCTGCATCAGAGGTTAATGACACGTTTAGCATGTGTGATGCTATACGTAATAAAGTGAGAGACTCTCAAGCTGCAGAAATGAACAGAGGCTACAAAGGTCGGAGCACGTTCGCTAGTTTTGGTTGGTTATTACTCTCTCCTCTTTTCCGTCCTCTCCATCTTTCCTCTCGTGTCTCTCTCCTGTGTGTTTAATCGCTGCTGATGATGCATTTCTTCATTACAACTGATACCCACACACGCTCATAGACAAGATGTGTGTTTAGTCTCTGTGGACACTCAGAGCATCATGGGAAATAAACTCCTAATTGGACACCCCTGGTGATATGAAGATGGCAGCAGCACAGCTGAAATCTTCCTCATGTAAAACCAGCAACAGGAATTAAATACGTGTTGTTGAAAACAAGATGAGAACGACACCATTTGTCTCCTATGCAGGGCAAAGTAACTGTAACTGTCCTGATTCTGCTCCTGCCAGCAGACTAGGATGTCAGTGAACGCTTCCAGTCATGCCTTCATCCCAGAACAAGCACACAACAGCAGCGAGGGCTGTGCAGATCGGAGCTTCGCCTGGACAGACGGTAAAACCAAAGTACATTTAAAGTGAAACGCTGAAGCTGCTGCCACTGTCTGTTTGGTCGCAATATAACAGTGCTTGTGCAAAGCTCCGCTCTCCTGGCACGCATTACAACAGCAAGGGAGAAAGGTGCATTGACACGTTTATGTGGCTCAGTGTGGATGTAGATTTACTGGCAATAAATCAGGATCTCAGGTTAAAAGGAGGTGAATTTTCCGAACAGTTAAAAACAACCGGCTCAGATCTTTGTCAGCTGTTACTGCCAGCTGTGAGTGACTTCCATCCCTGAGGGAATGAAAACTAAGGGGATCAAAACTCAAGCATTTAGTAGACACTGAACAACCAAGAGACCCTGACAACAGCCACAAGACGAAAGCCCTGAAAGTGGTTTCAGCTCCTGCAGGAGTTTACTAGTTTTGATCCGGTCACAGAGATGTGTTGTGAAACATGTGTCTGTGTTCTGATACAGAGGAAACACGAGTTAATGATGATTTATTAATCTTAAATCAGCGCGGATGCAAGCTCTAATTAATGATGTGTGTGTGTGTGTGTGTGTGTGTGTGTGAGGGGTGTCACTCTGCCTGGCTGGAGTGAGAACGATCTCCTTGGTAACTCAGCACCTTTCCCCTCTCTCTCCTCTGATGCTGACCTCCCACCGAGTGCACTGACACCCCCATCACGTCACATCCACCCCATGCAAACACACACACAAACACACACTCTCTCACAGCATGCCTTATGAATGTTTAATCAGAACCGCTCTTATGACATGCAGGATCGGAGCCGTGCAGAAACATCCCATCTGTGCCCCACAGAGGCTGATTATTAACCCACCTGAGTGTGGACGGGACCCACCCACATGCGCTAAGTGGGTTCAGACAGCAAACTCTTTACTCGACTGAAAATCACTTCAGATTCTGTTTCATTTGGACCAGAACGACCAAGTGACGACTGTGACAACAGGAACCTTCTCTTTCTCTCACCTGGGGGAAGGTTAAGTCCCAACAATCCCTTGACAGATGCATGTAATTACTGCAACTGGTGTCTGGTTTTTTGAGCCATGCTACAGCTCGGATGATTCCTAAAGGTTGTTTATTGTAGCTCTGGCGTGTCCCTCTATTTACGAAGAACACAGTTTCCTGTCTGGATTTCCCAAAGGCGTCACTCATTCGTCATTCTCCTTATGTAACCGTGGAGGCCTGGTGGTCTGACAGGATGTGGAAGATGAATCTGTCTCATCAGGACCAGGGTGAGCTCCTGCTCCACGGGGGATTCCCACCCACTCCACTCCTGACAGGTTTGATGAATTTCCACTTCCCTTCGCTACTCAGGAAGCAAATCCTGAGGTTTTCACCAAACGCACCGCTGCTCCATCGTTTGGTGTAGTTCGCGACATTTCACTAATGAGAGATGTAACATTACAACCTCAGCTTCGGTCCAGCTCAAACCTGACAGGCTGCAGATGTGACTTGTCCTTCTGCGCAAAGTCAACAGAGCCTAGATGGAAGCAGTCTGAGGCTTTCTTCACATTATCTGGTCATGGCACAGACACCTGCCATGATGACGTTTCTTAATTTAAAAGAAGTAGTAGTAAAAGTACTTGTGTATTTGTAACATACTGATTTATTGAATATTTCAGGTTATTTCAAGTGGCTTAGAGAGAAGTTGGCAGTGATCTGAAGGGAGCTTCTTCAATCAAAACAGATTTTCTGATGTATTCTGTGTGAATGTGCTTAATGACTTCCTCTTTAGACACGATCACAGAACTGAAACCGTTCCACTAAATGGAAATAACTTATTATTGTAGATGTGATTGTGATTTTGATTCTTGAGGTCGTGCTCCACCCAGACTTCACGGAAGCCCAGCACATCTACACCGACCACACTCTTTTGTGGTGGGAACATGGATTTTAGTTTTGGTTCTGGTTTTTAACTTGTCTTTTAACCAGGGTGGAACCAAAGACTCATTTCCATTTACTTCCCTTAACTTGTGTAGATTTTTTTAGCTGTTTCACAGAGTTTTCTCGCTGTTTTCACAAAGATCCTAAAAAAGCCTGATAAAAACATTTAAAGTAAATACAGTGATCTAAAAAAACCTGTTTGATTCCCAGATTTGAGGGAGGAAGACGACTGAAGCTGAGCCTGACAAAGAACAGACACGAACCTGCCTCAACACTGGAATCGAGTCAGCCAACACACACTGAAGCCCCAACAGCACAGTGAGGCAGCAGCAAGCACAACCACAGCAGTGAGCATCATCAGGCGAGACAGAAAGAAGAGAACAGCTGGCCCCAAACTGCCAACACGGCTCACCACAAAAGATGGCTCTAAATGAAAAAGCAAAACGTCAGACAAGTAGCTGCTTCTCTTTAGTTTCTCTGTTTCCACCTCCTCGTCTCCCGTGTGACGGCTCACACAGCTCTGTCACCGAGCGAGGGTTGCCATGACGGTCTCAGCACTCCGTCTCCGTCTCCTCCGCGCCGCCGGCAGCGCTGAGTCTGCACTCCTCTACCACAAGCGCTTCTTCATTCTGTTTATTTCTCCCCGTCTTTGTCTTTTTCCTCTCGCTGTAAAACGAGCTAAATGAGGACATGCTTTTATAAGGCAGCCCAGTTTAAGTTACACGGCAGAAGAAAGAGCGCGTTGTACCACCGCTTTCTGCTGCTTTGACGCACAGCACGACTGAGTGCAGATGCTTTTTCTCTCTCTGATACTCGCTTTCCAAGTTTATTGAGAATAAACTTTCGAGAGTTAGATGCATCAAAATTCTAACAGCGCACGTAAAACTCTACTGAGCCGCTCTCTGTTTATTAAACGGCTTCAATGCAGCATCCTCTTGCGGTTCTTCAACCACTGACTGTTCCATCTTAGCTTTGGTTCTTAATTCCCACATCTACAGTTATTATTCAGTGAGTTCAGTGTTGGAGAAACAGCTGACAATCAGTCCATTGTGCAACACATAGACGTCTCTTTTGTGTTAAAGCAAGAGGAGTGAAAGTCAGTTTCCATCCAAACATAGTGCAAACTATTATGGAGTAAATAAATCTAACTTGCAAAGAGAAATGCAAGTAGTCCTGATTCAGTCAGGTTTCACCTTCACTGCAGGTGCAACAAGAGAAGGATGATGAATGTCAGGACAAAGAAACTCTGCAAAAAACAACATCAGGTGGCAGCTTTGGCTCATTTCCTTCTAGGCAGTGGATGTTTTTGTCATCTTCGGTGAGATTCGCATTAATCCAGACTTCACTTCAGCCAAATGAATATTAAGATTTTCTGGAAATTTCTGGTGTTTCCACACATTTTTTAGTCGGTCACAAAGTGTAAATATGCATAAAAGCAGTCGGTGTAAAATGAGGATTCTAGCCAGGAGTTATCGCGATAGAAAGCGGATGCATGACGACTCTTTCTGTGGGATTATTGATCGTCATGAGGATTCACTTTTAAACTGCTTTTGTGGAGCCAGTTTGTCTCTGTGTGTGGTTTGCTTGCGTTACCAGCAAAATGCAATGTTTCAATGATCTCTTGATGATTTCCAGAGAGCAGTTTTGTTTTTTGCCTGATGAGTGTGTCCACAGCTGTTTCCTCCTGCCTGACAAACATGACAAAACCCAGTTAACAAGCATTAGACAAGCATCTCTCGGGACAGTGTGTGTCTGCCTCTGGGTCTGTTTTAGTGTGTGTGTCAGGCTCAGTGACACCTCAGTCACCTCCGTTCTGCAGATGCACCATCATCAACACTGTGAGTGTCTGCACGGCGTTGTGTGGCTGCAGAGTTTGACAGGGTGCGTGACAGCCCGTCTATGTAAGACGCCAGGAAAACGCATGTCCACCCTCAGGACTGAAGGGGGAGTCGTTTGGATCCTGCTACATGTGACTGGAGCCTGTTTGAAAGCTGGTCTGGATTCATGCGTTTTGACATTTACACAGTCATGATGAAAACCAACCATGGTGAATGACCTGAGAGTCCAGCAAGTGTTCTAACGTCCAGGGGAAATCCGGAGAAGTGAGACCTGCTTGTCAGACGCGTGAACGATCTGCAGAGCGGAGGGAGCAGCGGTGGGTAGCTCTGCGTTACGGACGAGGCTCACAGAGGAACCGACACATAAATACACCTCCCAAAGCGACTGAACAACCGACCAACGGGACGCAGGTTTGTACGGGAGGAGGATGAAACTAAAATACGAATGACTTCTGCGCACCTTGCAGAATCACACACGTCTCAAACTTCACCAGTTTGGATCTTTCAGACAAACTTTGCTGTGTGTTCAGCTGTCTGGCCTTTAATGTTCCTAAAACGTCAAGCACGTGCTTCATACAGACACCAGAGTCACTGAATTCACACATTCCCTACATCTTAGCCCCTTATTATTCCTTTGCTCTCATTAGATTTTATAGGTTGCGTCTATTTTTAGAGTGAAACCACAGCATCAGCAACCAAAACAATTCAAGTTTCAGTACAGTGTGTGTGTGTGTGTGTGTGCGTTTGCTGCAGGAAGTCTGTGGTGTGGCTGCAGGCCAGGCTGAGTGGAATAATTGATTGCCGATTGACCCTCCACTGCCACGGAGGACAGTCCTCTCCACTGCATTACTGCACAGGCTGCTCTGGTCAACAGCACATCCACAACTGTGTGTGCGTCTGTCCTCTTCCCACAAACCGCAGCCGCAAACCAGCAACTGTTATGAACACAAAGAGGCCCACGTGCCGCGAGACACAGTGAGAATGAATTCAACCCCAGAAGTAATGACTGGTTGATTTTAAAAACTGCTGACTCACTTTCGCTCTCACACAAACACACACACACACAGATGGGGAAGTGAAACGTGAAGGGAAGTGATAGTGGTGGTTTGAGGGATTCAGCAGGAACCCGACCCCTCGTTAAAAGGTTGACTCAGTAAATCGCAGCATGACCAGCGTCAACAGGAAACAATCACATGATGGAAATTCTCTTTAAGTGAAGGTCTGGCAGCGAGCGCCGAGCTGAAAGTTCGACTGAGATCTGAAAAGTGCAAAATGATCTGCAGCACAACACGAACACTAACTGAGCCGTGATTTGTGAAGCTTCAAAGACAGTTCTGCATCTACCTGCTCGTTCCTCTCCCTTCAGTGCACGTTTCAAATGCTTGCAGGTAAATGCAGCCGGTTCCCTCCGACTCCCCTCCTCCTCCTAGTTTAGCGATCAGCACATCATCCCACCGGTCTCATTTATTTGTTTGTTTGCTGGTTAGGTTTGTTTATTAGTGTATTTTCAAAGCACGGGACAAGGTTAGATTTGCTGTTTGGGCATATTTTCTCCTGTGATAGCATGTTTAAATTTGTCTACTCAGCATGCGGCGTGTCAGAGTGTGTGTGCGTGTGTGTGTGTGACAGTGTGGAGCCCGTGGAGGCAGGGCACATGCTCAGGGGTCGCAGCAGCAGCAATATGGCGCCACCGCTGCCAAATTGCTTTCCTGGGCGCATAGGACTGGGGACCGGCTCCGGGTGGTGCGGTGGCCCCCCACAGGCCCCACCTGCTCTGCGAGGGCTCCTGGCCCCAGGTCACTAACTCAATCACCAGATCAGGAGTAATAATTATTAATACCCTGTGAGTGTTAACAGCACGCAGGTGATTTATCAAAAATGTCAATTACATTTTGCGCTGGGTGACAACTTTTTAAAGCTCAGAACGTCCCTCGGGAGCAGCTTTAACAGTTCTGCTTGTAGCGTATGGAGTCGTGTGGGTTAGGCACTAAATGAAACCGCCTCAGCAGCGACAATATCATGAATACCAGGTCTAAAAATATCTGTTTCTTTTCCATCTTACTGTCTGGTTGGTCCAGTCCTGGATGTTCAAGGCTGAAAGAGAGAAAGAAACGTCACAGTACGACTGAGCTGCAGATTCACAGTGACATGCACGTTTCGCCTGTGACGCCTCCCTGCACTGAGTTCACACAAGCGCCAGAGCAGCTTCTGGTGCACTGAACTAGGATGGAAGCACAAAGTAAAGGCTGTATATTAGACGGCTCTTTAAACAACACAGCAGTGACCAAACTCCTTTAGCTGCACACAAGTCAACCAGTGCATCTCCCCTGGAAAACGGACACTTGACTAAATCCACACATTCTGGCGTGGGGCCCCTCAGTAACACGGGAGTCTTACTAGCTTTCACTTTTTGCGACTAAAATAACAGGTAACGGCGGCTGGGGGCCACGTTGTTATCAGTCTTATTAAAAGGCTGTGAATGTACGAGCTGCACACGGTGCTGGTCGGGATCTGTTTATGGTGTGTGTGTGCGCACTGTAGGTAAGCAGAGCCGAAGAGACGCTGACTGTGTCGAATCTCAGCAGCAGCAGCTCCAGACGCCAGAGACACACTGCACCTCTCTCTATCTCCCTCGCTCCGTCTCTCTCTCTCTCTCTCAATCCTCTTCTCTGCTTCGCTTGTTTTGTTTCTCAGATGGACTCTGCCCTGATTTATGGAAAGAAAAGCCCACAGTATAGTCATGATCTCTGGCTCATTCCCACTCACACACACAGACACGCAGCGTTCCTCCGTTGCAGTGCATCTCTGTTGTATGTATGTGTGCTGCTGTTGCAGTGCACACACTCTCAGGCTCTCAGTGAGGTGACGGCTGTCACACAGCTCAACGTTTCTTCTGAGTCAGCAAAAACAGAAAGAGAAGCAGAGCGACGGAGAGAAGATGAGGAGGAGAGAGGTATTAGGAGAAAATTAAAATCTGAAAGTTTCGCCCCCAAAAGATTTAACCACTCAGCAATTTAGTTGGTGGACAGGAGCAAATGTATGTTTAATGACAGTTCTCTAGATCACATATGCTGATGTGTACGACCTGTGTCACAAGGTGCTTGGGTGAGAGGTGAGGATATGTGTGCAGTGAATCTGAATGAAGCAGAAATCAGCGAACATAAATGATATAATGTGTGGATCAGGCTATAAAGTCAGAAGAAACGTCATCTCACACCTAATGAGAGATGAGAGTGTAGCAAACCGTCACACAGAAGCGTTTAGGCTTCTGCATTACAGTCATTTAAAGCAGGTGAGAGAAATCGTCTGGTTTGTTGCAGTCAGTGCTGCGCAGCTCACCGGCTTCCTGACATTGACCTCGGACCATCAGCAGCCTGCGGGTTCGCACCGCCGACCCTCCAACACTCACTGCTACACACCCATCCGTGTTGTGTCGAGGTGGTCCGACAGCGGTGTCACATCAGGCATCAACCAGCCGCGCTTCACAGCGGAGGACAGACCACTTAACGCATCACTGCGCGTGCATGAGCACGCGGAGACAGTGGACGGGTAGGACATCACGCCTGTGCCTGCGATCAAACTCAAAACATAAGTCAGTGAGAAATAGTTCTGCTCATTTACCCTCTCGACAGGCGTTAGCGGGACGCGGTTCCATCCATCCATCACCGGCTGACGGGGCGCGCACAGGCCGGCTGACAGGCGACCAGAGTCGGTGCCGCGCAGGACACGAGAGCGGCCGAAGCTTCACGGGTTCACAGGACAATCTGGAAATGCGTGTATGAGACGTCCTGGAGGTCAGAGCAGCTCCCAACAAAACACTGTCAGGGCAGTGCGCCCTGCTCCGGACACGCAAACAAACAGATGATCTGCCGGTGACTGGAGTCAGAACCACTGAGGCAAAGCGCGAAACATTATTCAAATGACAGAATACGAATACGAATATATATGAATATATACTCCAACTACTACTGCTGTAATAATAATAATAATAATCACAATAATCATAATAATAATAATAATAACGACTTTTGTTACAATATCTTTGACTAAATATAAATTCGCTCATATTTATATTTTTAGACTCAGCTAAATGAATTAGTCACATTTCACTGCTGCGTAATTGACACAAATTGTAACTGTTCGGATTAAACCAAACCTGTAGCTTATTATTATTTCATTCATTAGTTCTTTCTGTCATTTTTCGAATATTGTCACGTAGCTTTTAATACAGTTGGTTTAATAATGAATCAGCTGAAGCTGCGACGGTTCATTTTTTATCACAGGCCTTTTTCATTAGTCGTTTTTTAAACCACACTCACGCAGTTGCAGTGAAGCCAGGCGGCCTAAAATAACAACTCACGTCTACTAAATTTCTGACATTCTTACATAAAGTCCAACTTTAATAATTTAGAAGTAGGAAGCTTTTATTGTTTTCCATTTTCAAAATAACCCCTGTGTGTGGGAGTGACGGCAGCTGCAGCCTGACAGATTTGGGACAGAACTTTTTATTAAACATTATGAAAACAAGATTCTCAACAACGTTCCACTTTGTAGGTTTTTCACTTGTTGACACGTTAGGACACGTTCATTGAATAAATATAGAAATTATATGTACAGATATACATTAACAGCACTGTGCAGAAGTTGGCTTCCATTTCCATCTCCCTTTATTTATTGCAGTCTTTAAAATCTAATTATTTTCAGGCTGATAAAAGATGATTCACATTTGAAGGAGTATCAAACCACAACAATCAAATTATAACAAAGCAAAGAGGTAAATTGTTGTTGGTCTAAATGTAACAGAAAGAAATTTGCGCGTGTTGCGAGAATTGTGATTTAAATTTCGATCGCTTTTTTGGGGGCTCAAACGAATCGAGCTGAGATTCGGGCAGCCAGAATAATTTAGTGAAGGGGTTTCTAGTGGTTCCTCTGTGGCAGTCCGGTCTGACTCTTACATTTCCAGCCTTTCTTCCTGCGCGCTATCGGCATCCAACAGGTAGGCTTCATCGGACACTTCTGCACAATATTGCACATATATCTAGGCAGCAGGAAACACACGAACCGGGGGTTTCTTGTTGACAGAATAATGCATCAAGCTCCTCCAAGAACAGTTTGCTCTACCACCAGTCATTCAGTCAACCAAGCATCCTCCTAACAGACACGATCTCATTAAGACGCCGAGCTACAGACTAAACGCGCAGGCCCTGCAGAAATGTGTCTGCAAATATTTGAAGTAAAAAAAAAAAAAAATGAACCTGTCTTTTTAATGATCATGTTGGTGCATAGAGTTTTAGCAGCGAATGAAATCCTTATCCGTCCAATACACTAAGCCTCACCTCGTCAAATTTACATCCAGGATTTAAGAAAGTACCAGATCAAAGGTCCTAAGAGTAGAAAACGACACGCTCGCCCAGTCTGATCTCTTCTTAGTGCAGTATAGGTTCGCCTTGGACATTACACATGTTCAGTAGGAGGATACCATAGACGAGTTGCATGCTGTAACATACAAACATTTGTATTAAGACATTTCGAAGAATCCAAGCAACAAAAAGCAGTTTTCGTTAAAAAGAGAGAAGACAAAATAACACAGCGTTTTTCTCTACACGTTATGTACAGGTGGAAATAAATACAGTCTAAAATCTGGCTCAGTTAATCTCTTTTTGTCGTTTTCCTTTTCTTTTTAAAACAATAGAAAATTTGATTGAAAATAGCAGTTACAGACGCATTCATTTTTCGCAGTAGCAGATTGTTTTGCATTTTAGTCCGCAGTCCTTGCACCTCTCGGGGGAGGGGGGTGGGGGGTGTGGGAAAACATTTTTGTGGCGTTTTGCATACCCAGGCCTTACTGATGGCTGAGGAGAGGATGGGGGAGGAGGAGAGAACCATGGGCCATGCTTTCCATACATGTGGAGGGACTCTGGGAGATGACTGGAGGTTACCATACATGTCCTGCATGCAGGGTTGCAACTAGGGATGGGAAACTACCGACTTGCAATATTGAAAAGTCACTCTCTCTGCATCACAGTTCGCCTGTGTCACACGGTCCGTCGAGCTTACTGTGGCCAGAGAAGCTTCTGTTTCAGTCAAAACTGCCCCTAAAAAAACACTCCCCCTCAGTGTTAAGACAAAATCATCTCTGAATTAAGACGGTCGCGTTAAATGTCAGGGTTCGGTAAGACTTCTGACCAGGTCCTGCTGCACCCGAGTAAAGTCTAGAAGCTAAATGATCCCATGTGCCCACACTCGCAGTGGGATACAGAAAGTTTAGCCAAATCATTTTCTCAAGACTCAAATGCGCACAAAGGTGGTTTTTGCTCATTTTACGCTTCATTGTTAAGGTGTTGAGCATTAGAGTCGTTTTCAGGGACAAGCTGTAAACAAAATACAAACGCAGAAAAGTATAAATTAATATTACGAGGATGCTTTGGAGGGGGTAGCTCAGAGTCTATGCTACAAATCATCAGTCTCTCTCACATGAAGAACTCGGTGTTGGCCTGCTTCCCGGATGGATCTCTAGTGTTCGCGGGTCCACCGGCATTGTAGGACCGGCTGGCCAGCTTCTCGTACTTCTCCTTGTAAAGATCCCGCTCTTTCGCGAGGCGCGCCACGTCCTGCTTCAGCTGCTCCACCTGGTTCTGCAGGGTGCATTTCTCGGTCTCCAGCATGTGCCTCTGCTGGACGCGCTTGAAGCGGCACGACTGCGCGTAGCCCCTGTTCTTCAGGGTGCGCCTCTTCTGTTTCAGGCGGATCACCTCCTCCTTGCTGAAGCCTCGCAGCTGCCGGTTCAGTTCGCGCACTGTCATGCTGACCAGCTGCTCGTCGGAGAAGCGGTCCTCCAGGCGGGCGTGGTGGCCATGATGGTGGTGATGATGGTGGTGATGGGCCTGGTGATGGTGGGCCGCCGACGCCGTGGACAGGTCCTCCCCGACGTACTGCTGCCCGCGGAAGCCCTCATAGGCCTGATGGTGGTGATGATGGTGATGCGCGTTACCGATGAGGGCCTCCACCGCGTCCTCGGGAGTCAGGTTGAGCGCCTCGGGGTTGATGTGGTGCTGGTAGCTGGGGATCCAGTACAGGTCCTCCAGCTGAGGTTTGCCCGCGCTGCTGTGATTGTTGTTGCCGCTGCTGTTGTTGCTGCTGCTGCTGCCGTTGACCCCACTGGAGAGGCTCTGGTTGGGCTGCGCGCCAGGGCTCGGGGCGCAGAAGCTGGGAGACGAAGGCACGGAGGAGCAGGGCGTGCTGATCGGGGTGGAGGAGAGGGACCCCGACGGGAGGCGGTGGCAGTAACGATCGGCCTCCGGTGGCTCCTTCTTCACCTCAAACTTCATCAGGTCAAAGTCATTAACGTACTCTATGGCCAGAGGGCTGTTGGGCAGCTCTGCGCTCATGGCGAGGTCGGTGGCCATGTCAGTCCATGCGACGACTCCTGCCCTCACAGCCAAACCGACGGCGGGGAGCCCTCTCGGATACAGATTGCGATGAGGAATAAAAGCCTGTATGCTGTATATATAGATACACGCACACGCCCGGTGCGCGGAGCTGCTGCAGGGCCAGCGGGGGTGGAGAAACTTATTAGGCTGCTAGTCCCTAAGACAACTTCTATATATAGTAGCGTGAATATACGTATGCATGTAAATGAACTTGTCCACCTGCCAGTGCGCCTCCACTCGCTGTTCTTGTTGACAACTTATCCCAGGTCAAATGCAGGAGCCCCCGAAGCGGCTGAAACTCGAGCCTGGTGAATTTGGAGACACCAGCCTGTCTTGTCCTCGCTGTACCTCTGCAGCCCGCTCGCCTCCTCCTGATTTACTGTCCTCGGTTCTGCTCTACCAAGTCCTCCGTCCAAACTATTACAAATGTTTTCCAGGCATCCTTCCGTTCACAGCTCGGTTGTGAAGTCCCAGGCAGCGGGGATGAAGTCACTGCAGCATGGCCGTGATTCAAAGTTTCTACCACACTCGCACCACAGTGTGTGACAGTCACAGAGGGCTGCGCAGGCGTGCGTAAAGGTGGGCCACACAAGTCCGGGGACTCCAAAACGGAATGACACGTGCAGAAGTTCTTAAAGTTCGTATGGATTTCAGATGGAGCTTAAGTTGCAGGTGGTTCTCCAAACGCGAGGGTCAGGATAGTCTGACCCGCTGGAGTTGCGCTCAGTCCAGATATCTCATTCAAGCAGCGTCTACTCACGGTGCTGTCCCCCTTCACCGGCGCACTCTGTTGATCTTATGTGTGTGACTGTGTGTGAGGATTATTACGCAAGAGGTGATAAATTCCAATTGTTTTTTTTTTTCTCTAACAGCCTTGAAGTTGCTTTAAAAGCTTCACGGGCAACCACGCAGTGTCACTGAGGCGCTGGGAGGCAATCTGCACTTATAAAGACGGCGTAGACCGCGACCCTCCCACACAGAGGTGTGACGGGCCAATGGGAGGGGATCGCAGCGGTGGATTTGCATTATCCTATAGCAGCTCCTCTACACCCAGCGAGGCAGCGGACCGGGCGGGAAGAGCCGAGCGGAGACGAAGTGAGCAGAGGCAGGACGCAGGGAGAACAGGTGCAGCAGATCCCCCCCTCTAGTGACCGAGCAGATGCTACTGCACGACGCAGCCCGCAGAGAGATGACAGCTCCGGCAGTTCTCAGACAAAAATGTTTACTGGGAACTGAGAAACACGTTCCACTGACTCCAGAGCGGCCGTCGGTTACGTAATGGATGCGCATGTGTTCGGATGTAGCGGGAAAGAAAAAGAAGGTCACGTCATTAAGTTGTGCTAGTTACGATCAGCCCGATGTTCTTGTATTTTTACTGCAGTGAGTGTATTGAAACCCGAAGATCACGTGCTATAGAAGAACCATCTGTAACATTTAAACTTTTGAAAACAACTTTTTGTTTGAAAATTCTGATACAAAATGTCACTGGAAAAATGAGGAGCACGATGAAAATACAACAAAGGTCAAAAAGTGGACAAAGCACACAAACTAAAGTTATAAAAACAAAAACTGATGCATGTCATTAAAATGAAATGCTTCTCTAGTATTGGCTTTATTAAAAAGAGCTTACTGTGTCCTCTTTACTCGTTTAAGTCTCTGTGAGGAAGCCTGAGGATGTTTCAGACACCACAAACCACCTAATCAATCAATCACTGATCGATTGAAGGCCGAGCGCTCCTCCGCCTCAAAAAAAAAAAAAAAAAAATCAATCCGCATTTCCGCGGGGCACAGGAGGCCGCAGTGTGGTTGCGGAAGGGTTAAGTATGATTGGATAGCCCTGGCGTTGGTCTTAAGGGTTTTCATTCGCAATTAACCGCAAATTGGATCCCGCCTCATTCCTGTGGATCGACGGATAATTAAGCCCCGCCGCGTGCGTCTCCATTCCGGCCACATTTGTCTTATTTTCTGGAAAGAGAGAGGGAGAGAGACTTTTATTGGGGTAAAGCAAATCGGAACGGAAGGTTGAGTAGGATGTCGATACCGGTGATAAGCTGTCATGGAAGCAGGACTTAAAACGGGACACCGCTGCACCTGACTCCTTTAGCCTGTTCAGCAGCGTCCGCCCCCCGGGGTCCCATCTACCCACCGATAAGTGAGTGATATATCTGCGGAATAAAGTGCCTATCTGCGGGAAAACAGGTGGCAGTAAGTTTAACCTGGTCAGATGCGCGCACGAAAACCTTGCGCAGCTGCTGAGCTTTACTTCCCGTCCGAACTGGCCATGAAATACGCGCCCCTCCCGCCTCAAATCTGCTGGCGAAGAAGAAAAGAAGAGTATGAGATGAAGGGACAGAAATCATATCAAGGTATTTGAAGTTTAGGTGCGCTAAGTCATTAGGAGAGGCCCTTTTTATGAAATAAGCAGGAGCTGGCCTTCAAACGCCAAGCTAAGCAGTCTGCATTGAAATGGCACGTTTAAGAAGATCTGCCGTGGTCCATTCATTGTCAGGGGAAGAGGAGCGTCTGCGGCCGAGGGCTTGAGACATAAATTTTTGAAGTCAGGGTTTTCATTGTGGCTTTGAATACTGGGACTTCGCTGTAAGCGCAGTTCTACCGATTTAAGCAAAATGGACATCAGCAAGGTGGAGGATCGACAGTGCGCTTTGCGCCAAGGTACCCAGCATCCAGTCCAAAGAGCCAGGCTCCAAGAAGTGGCTCAGGGTTATCAGACACATGGGGGGTTTTGTCACCGACGTTAAGTCACTAATGCCGCTGAGGAGGAGTCAGCTTTAATTGTGCAGGGATGTGACGCGCACGCGCGCACGCACGTCTGCACAGGGGAAAGTTAACAGTGGGGCTTAAATTAAAAATCAGTGGCTTCACCACAGATTGTATAGAAAAAGATGTTTGTTCACCACAGGTCACAAAGAAGCCAAATGCCTGACGTCACAAAGTCTGGCCTGAAAGAAAGGAAAAGTAAAGTAAACTACAGTTGATTCTGGTTTATGAGGGTTGTATGATAAAGTGATAACAGAAGACTGACCAAAGTAAATGCTCAGATCTGGGGACGTAGCTGAGTGAACCGACAAAGACTGCACCAACTACATATGACAGGAGTGACCAGCAGTACAGAGACAAGATGCTGGAAAGATTCAAAACTGCAAATAATGTATATCTCTAGTAAACTTAAGGTGGGTTTTTAAAAGAAAACATATAAAATGATAAAGAATAATCCTCATTTGCACTAGAAGAAATGTGGGCTGGTACCACTCTGGGCCAGCAGGAGGCTGCGGACTTGTAACATCAGGGTCTTAAGGGTTTGGCTCAAAGGCCCCACAGCAGTGATGAGGAGACAAGTGATGCTTTTAAATCTTTCCTGCTGGTCCAGCAGTTCAACAACTTTCTCCTGCATGTTGTGTGTTTACAACGTGTCTGATCACATTATCTTAAAACATCTCATTCTTTTGGGGCTGCTACCAGTCCTGCAGATAAAGCAATTTCTGAGACTGTGGAGGAAGAAGGAAGTAGAGGATTTAAGCCATAATCTGGTTAGAAGCTATCTTTAAGTCGCAAATGTTGATGGAACGTCTGAATGTCTATGAGGAAGTGCTTGTTGTTTAACTCAGTAAATGTGACCTGGATGAAACTTTTACTTTATGTTTCACGCACGACAAGTATTTCGTCAAGGATGAAATAGGAAAACCTCAAAGAAAGAAGCACATTTTGAGAAACCACAATGAAAAACCAGCTCCTATCAAATCTCTCCAGCGCAAACGCAAACACACACACACACACACACACACACACACACACAAACACACCTAATGAAGAATCACAGTTGACCTTTCTTTTTGTCTCTTTGAGTCTCCGTGGACAGATGATTTCTCTCCCTGTCTTCTCTCCGTCTCGTGCGCTTTTACTAAAAAATTGAAATATTGATCTTAATTAGAGTTTGCCGAGCTCAGCAGCTCACGTTGAGGGTTTTAGACAAGAGGCAGCAGACATCTGTCTAAGGCACTTACGTCTTCAGTGCAGGAGAGGAGCAACGTGGGTGAGGAGGAGGAGGAAGAAAGAAAAAAAAACGTGTGGTGAAAGGAGAAGAGTGATGGCTCCCTGTCTCCTGCCTTTTCTGAGAATCATGTCGAGCTCTCCGTCTCCACGCACCGCTGTCGATACATCTGAGAATCAAGATGGACACACACAGACACACAAACAGATCCTGGCAAAACGTATTCAACTGGTATTTGACAATGTACACAAATCGAATTCTTCCAAATTGCTGACTGTTAACAAACGGATTAATGCATACCTGAGTCATGAAGGAGAAGTCGTAGAAGTCATTGAACTGACTGGTCCGAAGGGCGAGTCCCGCTGCAAAACATTTAGAAGGGACTGGTGTGTGCAGCAGTGACATCACTGGACGCGTCGTCAAAACACACTGAAGCGCACAAACCAACCGTATGTGGTTTCATGACAAGTAACGCAGTAAAGTATTTTCCCCTGCTCACCAGCTGTGAGCTCTTCAGTCATAGTGAGGTTGTCAGTCTGGGGCGTTGTCTCCGATTACGGCCCACATCTTTTTTACTTTATCATAGTTAAGCAAACCTGATCAGGAAGTTCAGTTTCCTAGTGTAAATGTTATTGTAGTATTTTACTCTTCAAATCCTACTGAGGATGTTAATGCACTTTAAAGATGAAAAAAACAAAAAAAAAAACAAACAGCACGTCTGTCCACAAAGTCTCCTCGTCCACATACAGTGACACGTGGTTAGGATGGAGTCCCTGTGTGCTCATGTCTCGTCTCGGGCCGTTACCGTTCGTACCGTTTCATCACCTTCTTGGTGAAAACACACACACACACACACACACACACACACACACACACACACACACACACACACACCCACACCCACACACACACCATGTGTGTGAAAATGCCACCCGGAAACAGAAACACACAACTGTGCTATAACTGGTCAAAAAGAGTCTGTGAAACACAATAAAAGCTGATGTTTTATTTTCATAATTTACAAACTACAATAAAAACAAATGTAAACATTGAAGCAGATTTGTAAAAACAGATTAGATATAAAACCTTGAGGACCTGAGTTAAGTAAGTCAAAGATCCACCTGCAAGAACCAACCCAAGGCTTAGAAGTGCTGTTCCCTCCAGAGCTGCTGGGCTTTGTAGTCCTACAGTCGAGGTTTGATCTGCAGCCTTTTCTCTGAGGGAAAAAAAACAGGAAATACAAAGTACTGGCTGAAGTTAAATGACACAGACAAAGTGTGTGTTCGTTCACGTAAAACTGACTGATCTGTGCAGAAATGCTGAGTGATGCCGCTTCAGCTGATGACTAGAAGACGAGAAGAAAGGGACAACGAGGATGGATGAAGTTGTGCATACAGGAAGCTTTAGTGTGTGTGTGAGTGTGTGTGGTCGCAGTATTGGCAGAGATACATTGCACCTGAGCTAATTTATGCAAACTAAAGAGAAGCTTTTTGGCTGAGCTCCATGTTTAATGAGGCTCTGGGTGGAGCAGTGTGTTAGTGAGGGGACACTATGTCATTAGTAAGACTTCACTCAAGAGGTAAAGACGAGGAACCACTGGATCATGTGTGCATTCATGTGCAATTAAAGCAGTGCCAGTGACGGCAGTGCAAACCTGGATCAGGAACAATTCTCACATTAAACAGGATAAAATAGGACTTAGGGACACAAACATACAGAGACTCTGAGAAACTGATTCTGAATTCAAATGACTGACTGTTTGTGAGCAGCAGGTCAAAGGTCAAGAGGACTGTGATCAGCTCAAATGCCCCATCTCTGTCAAGCTGGAGACTAAACACAGTCGTGTCGTTTTGAATCAAGAAATATTACAAACTGCCTTCGTAGCGCTACCACTTCCTAGTGGTCCGATCAGGTGTTTCATGGCAGTGGACAAGTTTGTTAGTGAAAGGGAAACGTCAGTCATCCCTGGTTAAATTAGGTTTGGGGGTTTGGCCTAATGGGTAGACTGATCATTCTCATATGATCAATATGTTAACTTCAGAAATGGGCAATAGAATCAATTCATACAAATGAACACACACTCAGACACAGGGACCATTTGGGACTCAATGTCTTTCCTGAAGTCACAAAAGGAACATCCAGGGATCAGATCGATGACCCTGCAGTTTGACAACAGCCCGAAGACACAATTACATGTACTTAGTTTGAAAATAAAAGGATAAACATTTTGTTAAAAAAGGTTAAAACAGACAGGATGAACACAGCTGTTTGAAGCATTGTCTGTGTCCGTGTGTGCGTCCAGCAGCCAGGGGCAGGTGGACGGTTGAGCTGGTGAGTGAGGAGAAAGAGGAGGACGGGTGGGAAAGCTGCTTCTTTCCTGATCTTCTATCTGTCATGTCTGTCAACAGAGAGCTCAGCTGTGCCTCTGTCCAGGCTAAAACCTAAATATTATTTCCTCTGTCCTGGGATCACCATTACTCCTCCCCTGAGCACCATCACACTGTGTTGCTCTGCTCTGATCAGCTCTGATGGAGGAACAGAGGAATGATCCTTTCATGACAAACAGGATGCTTCCACAAACCATCTCTACACATGTCCACCTTTCAAGTACAGTTAGTCCTGTCAATGGACACACCAATTCTGTAAATACAATATTTTATTAACGTAGATTTGTTTTTGACCTGCAAATCAAACAAACGTTTGCTTCACACCTTAAATGTAATCTGATGGATAAAAGATGCCCCCGTTCGTATGGGTTTTGTATCGTTACCTTTAAGCTGTGAGGTTTTAACTGGCAGCGTGTCTGGTGCGTCTGTTTCCTCTGGGGAGCTGCAGAGGGAGATGAAAGACGGCAGAGCCAGAGGACCTGCAGCGGGCGTCCCGGCGGCCGCTGGAGAGTCCTGAGGCATGGTGACAGACAGAGCAGGCCTGGGTGGAAGGAAAAATGTAGGTTATGGTTTAGACACGTATGGACAAGTTTTATTCGTCACAACAGAAGTAGATGTTTGAAACCATATTAAAACACGTGCTCTGGGTTTCTAACCTCTTAGAAGAATCCTTGGTTCGGGCTTTCTTTGCCGGGGTGGTGGAGGTGTTGGTGGTGGTTCGCTTGGCTCGCAGCCGGTGCTGCAGCTTACAGCGGCGGCCACGTGGGCAGGATCCAGTCCGAGAGAAGTCTGGACACACTAGAGTGTGTTTCTTTTTACACTGGCAGATGCATAGGAAACAGAAAATCAACTGTGAAATAGTATGACTTTCTCACCAACTCACGCTCTAGCACAACAGCAGACATTTATGTTTATATCCCAACAAAACTCAAACACAATCTCTAATTCAGGAAGCATTTCAATGGTTGTACTAGCAACATTTCCCCGATGAACAAAAGCAAACTGTATATGAAAGCTTTAATATGCTTCCAATCAAGCCAGCAGCTTCTTGAATGTGCAGCCTTTCAGATATTAGTTTTATGAAATTACAATCAATAAAAAGCTATAGGTCTCATCAGTCAAATAACTGCTCACTCAAAAACTTGAGAGGAGCATCTCAGCACTCGCCAGGTTCATAAGTGACTTTGAGACACAGAAGCTGGTTGACGGCAACTAAAAATGTTTCAGAGCACAGTTGTGGTATTAAAAGCGCTGTTACTGTAGTATCTGTTAACGTTTCTCCTCTTTTCTAGAGTTGCTCAGTGATTTAAGAGTCCCAGCTACTGAGTATGGGCTTTAATTCCATCCACTCGAAACGTGGAGTTCCTCTTTAAACGTTACGACATAAATGTTTGCTTTCCTTCACCCTCTCCTTTAAAGTGGGCCGCAGTTAGTGTCGCTCTGTGCATGAGGGCAAGCTTTCACATGCATGTTTGCAACCGAGTGTGTATGACGGTGTAATACGGGTGTAAATTGGTAGCTTCATTCTCCACGAGACCTGATCCCTCCCACCTGTCAGAGGAGCTAATTATATTCACTCTGAGGTGCAGGCTGCAGGCAGTGCGTGTCTGTGTGTGCGCCAGGGTGAGGAGTGCAGCACCAGGAAGCAGGTTGGGCCAGAAATAGAGTGTGTACAGGCCGCGTGTGTGAGTGTGTGTCTGCGTGTGTGATCTTAAGATGGATTTTCCAGAAAGGCTGTGGACTCTTGGTCAACTCTCGGTGGAGTCAGGCGTCCCTGACTTGCTGCCACCAGATCCCCCTGTTACTGCCCTCACACCCATGTTCCTGCACCCCAGGGTGCCAGGGCAGCCCGGGATCAGCTCGCTGTCAAATGTTTCCCTGGATCATCTTATAGGGCTGCGGTTTTGACACAACATTTTGTTCAACAAATGAGGTCTACCACCGTTTATTATAACATGAACTGTGATTTTAGTTGTGAAAAGTGCTTTTGCTTCATCAAGAGAACAAAAGTTTTAGCAAAAAAAAATCACAAAAAAACCCAATATACAGAAACCACCACCATGACTTCAGGATTAGCTATAGAATATGTATGTACTGCAGTTTTACCAACTCATGCTGATTATACAACACGTATTTTAACTGGTGGGTCGACCATGGTGTTCATTTATCACACAGTGTCTGTGAGCGAGTGCTCCCATAACCAGAATCCGAGCCACTGCTGATTAGAGGGACAGCATTTCTGTTTGGAGATGGACATATGAAGGGATACAGAAGGTAAAGCTCAACATTTTTAACCAGCAGCAGAGAAATGAACAGAAGCTCAGTCCAGTCACCATAGCTCCACACATCCTCATTTTCATAAAAACAGACAGAAAGATAGAGAGCGATGGGAAATGGGAGGAAAAAGCTAAAGTGGACAGAACATCTTTATCCCACACCAAGTTAACAATTTTCCACTTGATTTAAGGAATGCTGGGATGTCTCTGGGGCCTATTAGAGAGCTCTCTGCTGGGCCAAAACCAGGAGGAGTCAGCACATTTACCAAGAGACTGAGAGGAGAAGCAAAAGAAGCAAGAAAGGAGGAGGAGGAGGGAGGGCGGGGGATTAGAAAAGACAGTAAAATAAAAATTAAATGCATTTACATCTTGGGCATGAAGCCAAATCTTATGAGTGGGACAGAACAATAAATGGGAGCAAGTTGTTAGTCCTAACAGATCAGTAATTCACACTGTCACAAGATTTTAATTCATGTTCAGCAGTAATAATTGAGTAGTTTGTCAAATCTCATCATCTGTCATATATTCACTATTAGATCTGCGCAATACACTGAGGCAGGATGCATCTATCCTGAGAAAACATGGGATGAAACTGACACTGACAGAAACTGTCTCCTCCTTCTGAAGTCAAATATACAACATACAATAAAATCAAACTGGGGTGAGAGGATGGTCAAGGAACACATCTGAAATAGTACAAAAACTGATGTTGAAGCCACATTTGAGACCATGAAAAAAGAAATTTGAAATCTGTAAAACTGCTCTGGAGTGATGAAATCAGAAGTACGAATAAGGAAGGCAAAGACCCTCCTGTGAGAGTGAGACAAAGCCAAGATGAGGCAGGATGATGGCAAGTGTTTGAGGAGGAGGATGCAGGATGGAGGCGAGGATCAGACTTAACCCCTGAGCTGCTGGAGTGCCTGCCTGCCTGGTCCGTAGTGCCATCCTCAGCAGTTTTTCCATCTATAATTACTGCCTGCTATCCATCATAGAGCCGCCAGAGCCTCACAGTACAGCGCTCTATAAACACACATGCACTGAGGCACAAACACACTCACACGGACAAGGAAAATCACAGACCTAAGCACTTCAGCTAATAGAATAAATATTAATATCCCTTTTGTTTTCTATATCCTCATTTCCCCATGCAGTATTTAAATGAGGTCTGACAGTGTGAAAAAGCATCTGTTTCACACTCTACGCTCAAAAACAAGTTGAGAGAAGAGGAGGGAGCAGAGGGGGAGACAAAGAGAGGTAAAACACAGGAAAGGAGCAAAGAGTGCATCTTAGGCAGATGTGGGGACAGCGTGAGGGTGTGTGTGTGAGGGGGGACTCGGGTGTCTCGAGTCATGTGACAGTGTGTGGCTCTCCGTTACCCATCAGGCTCTCAATGTGTCACTCAGAGATTACAGTTATGCCATTATGGACAACCATCCCTTGCAGCTGTTCCTGCCTGTGTGTCACTGTGCACATGTGTGTGAGGGAGCTGTGGACTGGACACCAAACTACTTGTTTACCTAAGTCTCAGTCTAACACACGGTTTACAATATACACTTGAAAAAAGAAGTTGCGCAACTGAGACAAAGAAATGTACTCAGGCAAAAATTGAAGTCTAGTGATGTCAAACCAACCTGAGGGCCAAAACAATCCAGTGAAGTCTAATCATACACATCCATGCTTAGAGCTTTTTATGGCTACAGGCAGCTACGACCCAATGCACAGCATGTGTGCATGTGGAATATTCCACGGAAAAAAGCATTTGAACAAATCTAAAATTAACACACCTGGTTTCAAGTGGTAAATAATAATGAGTGTTTTGGATGTAAGCATGTGCTAAAAAAATTAATGGGGCTGGGAAAAAGTTTTTATAGTGATACAGAATCCAAGTGTTTTTGTGTAATTGTACCTTCTCTCCCTCAGGGCAGTAACCTTTAACAAAGTCGTCACACACTTCAGCTTTGCGGGATACGTAGACGTGGCTGTAAGGACAGTCGCTGTTGTTACAGATTCCTTTCAGGAAATAGGAACATACAGGCATCTGGGGAGTCAGAAATAAATGTAAACCACCTGAACCTGAGAAACTGTCAACATCACGTGAACATACCATGAAAAAATTAAACTTCTATGATGGTTAAATAAATAAATAAAAGGTAAGTAGAGGAATTCCAAAAAATAAGCTAGGGGACTTTTCAGCTTAAAATGCAGCCTTCGCGTGTTGGTCATCTTTTTATCATGTATCATGAGTAATTTCTCACTCACACACAGATCCTGTAAATACACTGCATTAGTCCCATAATCTCCTTCAGTTGTGAATTGTAAATTGGTTTTATACAGTGAATAAATCCTCACAGAGAGGACAAGAGCAGAGTGATAAGACTGTACACATCCGTAAACAGACATGTGGCTCCTAGACCATGTCGTCATCATGTCCAGTTCAGGCATGTCCCATGTGCCAAGCGATCTGTCAGGCAGAGCAGCTAAATGACCTTAATTGCAGTTGACAGCAGCAGAGTGAGAGTGAACGTGTGTCTTGATGAAATGTGTAAGGGTATGTGTGCATGTGCAGAAAGATCTACAGTTTGGTGTGCGTGTTTGGGGGGGTGAGCCTGCTGGAGACCGGTCTAAATATACCACTGAGGGCTTTCAGTGGAGAGAGCTGGGGGAGGCTGATAGGGACTGTGAGGGAGACTCCATCTCGTTGGGATCAGTTCTACCTAATTAACTGCTACAGAAATATTTATCCAGGCTGCGGCTCGTCCAGCTCTCATGATGTGTTTATGTGCTTTGGATGTGCGCGCTGACTGGGTCAGTGGTAGTGGTGGAGGTGGGGGGGTGTAGTAATGGCATGGGAGTAGCCTTGGGAGAGTCCGGTTTCGAGGTATTTATGGCTTAACAGGAGGGTAGGGTGCACGACACAGGAGTGAGGCTCAACTATACACACTAGTGCCCAGATCAGGTTCAGAGGGGAGCTGGACGTACACCTCCCCAGAAATCACCCCCCTTCCCTCTAATGCCCCTGTACAGTCCTGTTTAAGGGGTCATGAAATAAGAGCGGCTGTATTCTGTGTAGGGAGGGGCCTAAGGTTTAGGGGTGCTGCTGGGGAGGTGGCATTACAAAACAGACAGCTGGTCTCTCACCACTTACAGGCAGCACTGTGACAACCAACACAGGTGCAAAGCATTTAGTGTGTGTTGTGAGTGTGAGAAGGGCGAGGCGAGGCACCTGTTAAAAAAAAAAAAAAAAAAAAAAAAAAGCGAGGTTCTTAGCAGCTACACTTTCTCTCCGACAGACACCATGTACTCACACACCTACCGTCAGGCAGGACGGTAGGTGGAAAGGCAGTTTGTCTATGTTGTATAACACAGTGCAGGTTTTACCTCGTGAGCCGTTATTGGTTTGTACGCTGTTTACGTGTACAGATTTGCATGTAAATAAGTACAATATGAGTAATATTAGGTCAGCTAAGAAATTATAACAAGTCTGTAATTCAATAAAGTGCATTAACTGTCCATCCCTACTTTTGTTTGTCAGCTCATCCTCACTCTTCCCTGCATCATGGAAACAGGAGTCAAGCCAGCAACACAAATATGGACCATTATGAGCATGCCAATATATCACTATGCTGTCCAACATCTAGTGTATGTGCTGGTGTGCATGTCCGTTACCTTCTCTTTAGCTACTTTATGGGAGAACGGGCAGGCTCCATCGGCCTGCTTGCACGTCCCTCGCAGGAACCTGCACGTTAACCCAGAAACAAGTCTGAGAACACAAAGAGCAATGGGCAAGCAAAGTCATACATACTTGATAGCAGTGGCGCTGAAACAGTTACCTGGTGCAGACGGCCACCTTGTCTGGGTCGTGTATGTAGGGACAGCTGCTGCCACGGTTACACTTGCCGAAGCGGTTGTAGTACATGCAGTACTGCCTCTGTGGCTTCTTCTGACGAGCATGTCGGATGATGGCAAGGCTCCGCTGGACTGCACGGCTTGATCCAGAAAAGAAACAAACCAGAGGTATCCAGAAATAAATTGCAACCAGCTTGTGGTAAGACAATATACTCTGAACGCAGTAGTAGAAGCACACCCCTCTTTAGATTTTGTCCACATAAATCAATTTCAGTAATAAAGCTGTACTGTCGGAGCTGTGAACGTCCTACCTGGCCAAGTGGCGACTAGTAGAGTATCGATTCCAAGCAGGAGCCATGGATGAGACCTGGGGACTGGAGGACCTTCCTAAATATGAAAAATCAGGCAAGTAAGAAACGTACACGCAATTTAAAATGAAAAATGTTTTTTTTTTTTTCACTCAAGTAAAAAAGATTGTGGACACATAACCTTCTAATTCACTAATCCACCTTTGATTTGATCGTGAAAGCAGAAAAATGCATATAAACCTAAAACATCCTTTACAACAACGGGGAACCTGCTACATCTTTTAAAACATTCATTTGTTTGCCTGAAACACCAGTACAGCTTTCGATGGGAACACCACTAATGTTCACACATGAAGTTTACATAAAATAAAATGTTTTCTGTATCGACACAACACAATGTCCAAGAGCTGTTTGAGCTTGTAATAAAGCAGAAAGTCCTGACTGACTTGTGAAATGTTTTCAGTTTTACTCACCATTAAAAACATGGACAGCAGACGTTAATTTTGTGATTATTGTACGTATTAGTTTAGCATTTTCTAGAGGGGTGGCACTGTCTACACCTAGACTAAAATAAATACATAAAAAATACTTTTTAACTATTGCAATCAGCTCTGTCTCTGTGATGCAGTAACAACTTGATATATCTGTGGTTATTTATACTGTGGTGGTTTGACGCAATGGTGCTACAGCCAAATGTGACATCCAGCTCTATCTGAGAACATTACAAACACTATGTACCCAATACACTCCACAAACACTTGGAAAGGTGTGTGTGTCTGTTGTTAAAGGCCAAGAGAGGAGTGGAGACGAGGATAAGGAGGTGATCTGGGTGGGGATGACAGTTGATTTTATTCCGGCCTCTAAATTTGGAACTTTTTTGGCTGTTAGGTTGCTTATCAAGTGTGCACTCTGGTGTGAGTTAAGCAACGCAAAATTACAGGCCAATGGCTCCAGACCAAGAACAAATGTAAAGCTCGCCGGGAGAAGATGTGAAATCACATCTCTTGCTGAGAGGACACCTCAGGCATGCGCCTAGGAGATGCAGGAATATGGGTGTTGGGATGCCAGTCACGCCTTTAAACAGAATGGCGCTCTTCAATTTCACCTTCAGGTGTAGCTGCTGCAGAATGTGTACAACAGAGCTGGAGGAGTGTAAAAGAGCGGGAGCCACATTCAGGCTTTAATCTGCACAGTCCAGTTTTCCAGACCCTCCCCTCACTGCTCTGACGGATGACAACTTTATTATTTCAGATGGCAAATCCAGCCAGCTCCTGTAAGTCCATTAGAGAGCACGTGGACGGAGTTGGAGCCACAAACATGAATAAACACTGCATCACTTGGGGGTGCACACAGGCTTACTGCCCTGTAGTCACAGTACACGTCCTCTGTGTATTTTCAGTAGTGATTGATACTATTAACTACCAAACATTATACTGGATATGTAATGACTGCATAAGATTTTATGCAAATTTAATGTTTAATTAAAAAATCCCTTATAATTCTAAACTATGCAAGTTCCCCAATTTTAAGAAAAGTTGTGTGCCAGGCATCAAAGGGTGTGTATATGTCACGTATGTTATGCTGCCATATTACACTTATTGAGCATGACGGGCCTGATGGCCGGCCAGCGATGGCCTGTAGAGGCAGATGAATGACATGGCATAACGTAGACAGATTCCATGTGAAAGGATAGAAAGGAGGAAGAAAAAGAAAAACACACTGGTGTTTGACACTGAAATGTTAAGTCCTATAATCATCATAGTTAGCTCACTGATGGGCTATACAGTTGAAGCCCTAAGGGACTGTACCTTAAAAAGGGTGCCCTGTCCCTTTAGCCTACCGTAGTGAAGAGGGAGTATTATAAAGTGGCAGCTTAACATTAACATCTTCATTCACAGATTTCATTTTTAAAAGTAGTTACACCTGCAGTGGCTGTAAGATTTCACAAAATCTCGCCACAGTTACTGTTCATCGGTGATGGTCAGTTTACCTGTTCGGTTGATTGACATGCTGGACGCCACAGTGCGGGACAACTTGTTGGCAGACACCCGGTAAAGAGAACCACGAATCCAACACATGCTGCTTCCTCTCCAGGGCTGGATGGATGACAGGGACCTGTCATGGGGAGCTCGACCACGGTTTTGGAGAAAACTCCTATGAGGGGAGAGAGAGGTAGAGAAAGATGAGACGCTAACTTGTTGGTATTCAGACAAACAACAGAAGGTTATATTCTGTTTAATCACATTTAAAATGTATATAATTGTTATCAGTATTAATTGTTAAGATGTGCTCATCTCTTCCTCAGTTCCAGCCCTTTTTTGCTTGTCTTCTCTCTAGCTCTTCCACTATATCTCCACTCCTCGCTTTATGTTTCCCATCCTCTGGTCTCCCCTCCTCCCTTCCATGTCATAGCACTCTGTTAAATTGCTCCTCTAATGGAAAGGACGGCAGTGTGGAAATGGAGAGAATTGAAAAGAGGAGAGGAGGAAATCAATGAGATAATAGGCAGGGCAGGGGGCCAGAGCAGCGAGGTTGGCCCCTACGCTGGAGCGTAGAGACCACACACGCACACATTCCTGCTACAGTATGTACAGTCCACACAATCACAGGCCTTTACGCACAGGCTCCCCATTCAGGAGACACTCGGTAGACTTGTGTATGTGTGCCGTTGTTGTATGTGTGAGCCAGTGTGTGTGCAGGGATGTTGGGTGGTAGTGTAGCGGTGCAGGGGTTATGGCGATAAATTGCGCTGTCCTGTCACTTCTATTTGGGGCGGATTGGGGCTGGTGTGCAGGGTAGCGCTGGAGGTAATTTGCTGCCGTATTTCAGATGGGCTGGAAATGGGTTTAGAGCGAGAGTTCATGCCTCCCATTACAGAGAAAAGAGAGGATTACCCCAAACGCAGGGCATGCACAAAACAACTGACACGGACGCTTAACATTCTGCAGCTAGCGGAGGGCTGCTGCACATAAGAGAAAAAGGGAGGTCATATCAGCTGCATTCATGTACATGGTCTACCTGACTGCGTGCCATAACTCAGAGGCACAGACAGTCCGTTTCACTGATACAAGATCAGTAGCTGCCCTACACAGGGCAACTACAGCCAGGGGAGCTGTAATGGAAGCTAATGTTGGAGGGATGACTGCCACCCTGGGAGGCTTAAACAAGGCCCGGACGGCGCAGGAAGTTAATGGGGATATGACATGAACAGTTAACACGGATGGCAGTTAACCCTGACACAGGGCTGCAGTCAAGGGAGAGAATGGGGGTGCAACACTCGTCGTTTTCACACTAGTTTCATTTGTTTGCGTCCAAACCTCTGAGAGATTTTTGATAGATGCAAATAAAATGTGCCCAGTCCTGAAGAGGTCTTACAACCAATCAACCAAAGATGAATACAGCAAACAGTGACTAAGACAGCACGCTTCCCAAAAGGACCGACTGCAGCCTGGACTACACATGTGCCTTATTAGAGCTCTACCCACCTCAGTGCCACTTTTACAGGAGCAATGTACGTGAGCCAATCAAATGGAGGGAAGAATTTACAAATATATATATATTGGAGAGACTAACTCACAGCAGGAACTGACTTCTCAGATTCAGCAGTTCACCTGCCTGCGCCTGCAGAGGCTACTTCTTTGACCACATGTTCACATCCTTGACATGGAAGACAAAAGGTTTGAACAAGGCTGTTGATACATTTACTACATAAACCAGTCAGTCTGAAATGATGAAGGTGAAAGCTAAAGCAAGTCCTTTCTCAATCGGCTCCGCATTTACCTTTGAAAGTTCTTACTGTTGTAAGTTTTGTAAGTTGTAAGTTGTAGTTTTGTTTGCATACACACATTCTAATCACCAGACCAATGTGAGACGTATTTTAGCCTCAGGGCTACAGCCACAAATGGCCTGTGTGGGTGCAAATTAGTGATGCAATAAGGTAATCTGGGTGTGAAGAGGAGCAGGGGGGGTGGAAAATAAGCAAACACGGGAGGATATAAACCACCAGAGGTCCTAACACCACATAGTGTAAAAGTGGTTTGTTTGTCTGCAGCCCCTTTGTTCGTATTAGGAAGCGTTAGTAGATCCAGTCAGGAACCAGTCCAAACCACACCACATGAACATATCACTTTAATTTAGATAAATAAACTGTACATTAGTCTTGATGTACCTACCTTAAATACCTGTCCAGCTGCCAAGTACAGGTAAAGATTTCATATGGACAATTTTTTGTTATTTTTACGGGACAAAGATAAAAGAAATAGCCGTGGCTTTGTGGGTTTGGTTAAACAGACTTTTGATTAACTACAAAGAAATTTGCATTATTAAAATAAGATAATCACACAGTCTTCTTTGAAGTTTCAGTTTAGCAGCATATAAAATAGAAGAGCAGATCTTTACAACTGAAGCATCTACCCAATGAAAAAGACCAGAAGTCAAGAGTGTAAAAACAAAAACTCAACAACAACAAAAAAAATCTGGAGGGAAAAACTAGAGGAGGAGACAAGGGCACACAAAACTCCCCCTGAGACTAGTCTGCATGCGTGTGTGAGCAGGTGCGTGCACATGGACTGCATTGACCATGCAATGCACAGATAAAGGAGAGCACGATTCAGCACTAACAGCGCAGTTGATGAATGATCCGACTTTTGTTTTAGTGACAGGGAAGAATTTGGAGGGTCGCGCGACTGCTCAGAATAATGCTGCCCTTGTCTATTTGTCTGCAACCCAAGCATTAGTAAGCTCATATTGGGAAACAGTTACCCTTGAAACAGAGCACAGCAAAAACAGTCGTCCAGTGAATTCCAACAGCGAGAAGTGCTGCTTGTGTTCAGGCACTTAAAGGAAACCAAAGCAGTGTCATTACGCATCACAGCCCTCTGAAATCCAACTTAAAGCAAGTAGGCAAAAAAAGGCTTTAACGTACATAACGCCACTGATGAGCAACCAAGAAAGTGTGTGTGCTGCACAAGAACACACTCTAACACATGACTCTAGGTGACAAATGAACGACTAACGTGATAAATGATGAAATGAATGAATTGGGGTATAAAATGGGATGAATGGGGGATTGAATGCAGGAAAATAAGGAGAGAAGTGAAGTAGAGAGAGCACTGCTTCAGTTTATTGCTCTGTCTCTTACATCCTGTACTGATCGATACTGAAGCACTAAAGGAGATGAGCGCCCGGACTGTGTGTGCGAGTGAGCTTGTGTGTAGATGTTTACAGTCAAAAATAGCAGTTATTTAGGATTGGGTGTCTTGCCATATCGAGGGATTTCAAATTAATGCAACAACATAAAAAGACAGAGGCAAGCGGAGGACATGAAATGAGTTTGATAGATTCAACCAGAGAGCAGAGGACAGTGAGGGATGCGACTAAAATTTTATTATAAATAGGAATAAAGAAAACAAACAGAAAAACCAGCAACAGAGTGCAGTCATGGATAAGGAAAATGAAAAGGGGGAAAGCGGAAAGAAAAATAGGGAGGGCGTGTGGGGGAGAGGAAGGGAGGGGTGGGCTGTAATTTATCCTTCAGCGTGCATACTTTACAGCTTTCTTAATTCAACTCCGGCTACTATTAATGGAGTTAATGTTGAGATTATATCCATTTTCTGGTGGCGGGGGCTGAAATACGACAGACGATTCACCTCCCCTTCAAACTGCTGCCAAGCACTAAATCACAAGCCACGCTCATTATGGCTGAAACAGGTAAGAGCTGAGGATGCTGGGTAGGTAGAGCCTCGTGTGGCTGCAGACAGCAGACAGAGGATGTTTAGCTGGATAGGTCGCTTAGTGTGGTGTGAAATGGGTTCTCACAGTTATGGAGTTTTTTTCAGAACAAACAACAGACAAAGTCTATAAATGTATTTAATCCTAATCACATCTGTTCTTAATCTCTGCTTTTTGTATAAATAAATCTTATTATTATTATACTGACTTCCCACTTTGACTAGCTGCACACATTATGTCAAGCGGCCCAGATCAAATTATTCATGTTTAGTTACAAACTCATAAATCAGTCGGTAGATTTCATTTACACGTGTAGACTGTCCACTGATCTAAGGTAGAAGCGTGGAAGCACAACAACAGCTCATTGTATTATGCATCAATTTCCATATTTTAAATGTAATACTGCAACGGTTGGCACTTTTTAGATGTATATAAAGACAATATTGTTATTAACATCATCTTATTGATTAAAGCATTATGTGGGTTTTCTTGCCCTGAGAGAACACCAATGCAAAAGAGTTGCTGTTTGTCAACAAACCACTTTGTCTAAATAGAAGTTGATGGAATAATAAAAATACCTCCCAGAGTTTTTGATCTTGTTAAATCTTAAGAAAATCATCCATCTAGTCCTGAAGTCTTTATTTAAAGACCTTTGGATCCATAGAGGCTAAACAACACTGGCCCTGAGTGAGAAGAACAGCTACGAGCAGGAGATAAGGGCTGAGAACACATGAGGGATCAGAGGGTCTGATAGGCCGGAGATTGAGCGCAGCACTCTGTAGTTAAGAGCAGACAGTATGAGCTCATGCTC
This sequence comes from Macropodus opercularis, assembly GCA_030770545.1. NCBI lineage: Eukaryota > Metazoa > Chordata > Actinopteri > Anabantiformes > Osphronemidae > Macropodus > Macropodus opercularis. The sequence goes on from CM061092.1 coordinate 10,645,234, forward strand.
CACTCAATGGCCTTAAACTGATAAAAGTGGAAGGTCCTTGGAGTTACAGATAGATAAGCACGAGAAAGGAGAGGATGAGTGGGTGAGGGTGCTGAAGTACTATCCCCGGGGACCAGAGCTGTCCCCCCTATCTCTTTCCTCACTTCTACACACTTGGTGATATTTCACAAGATGTCACAGGGCTCAAATTGAAAATCCCTTGATGAATCAATATTTACTGCAGCAGCTAAATGAATAGTAATAAGTCACCAGAGGCCGAGTCCAGCCACAGTCCAGGGCTCTCTGTCTTACCAAATCTGGATTACACAAACGAACGAGCAACCCAACACCAACAACACAGACGTGCAAAACAAAAATGCTAAAAGTTACATAACAAAATAACACTCATTTGTAACATTTAGGGCAACTGAACAACATTACGTTATCATGAGGTGTACGAATATTTTCTGGCATTTCATACAATAACTATCATGTAATATTTAAGGTTTTGTCATTTACAGAATAATGCTCTGAGAGAAAACAAGTTAATAATTTAACTTAATCCATCTTTAAGTGTCAGGATACATCATTTGACAGTGAACTGGATTTATTGTTCTTATTTATTGATTTTAAATGATGTGCCAGAAATAACAACCAAATGAAGGCGATTTAAAAGATTTTAGAAACTGTGACCAACATTACCTTTAGAAACCTTAACCCAAAATCTAAATAGTGTAGAAGCTACAGTCCTATTAGAGTGTGAAATAAACGCTCAGAGGTGCTTCACGTCTTGGTGAATGATGAGATGAGCACTGAGACAAAGGGGATGAAAGTTAGATGAATGAATGAAAAAGGGGGAAAGAATAGATGGGAGGCTGTAATGACATTAAGAAATAGACCCCCCCACCCATGTTGTGTCCCTGTTGGGTAAGAATCTCTCCCTGTTGGTGTAAATTAATGTAAGGAGCACACGGGCATAAATGGTTTATACTCTGGGTTATCTACTGTGTAAAAATGAGCACCATAAATTTAAAACCTCTTCCACTCATGGTACAAGACAATGACATAAAAAGACAGGGTGCAGCTCTGCACTGAAGCATATTAGCCACTGAGACACATTAGACCCAGACCTGAAGGGTGTGTGTGTGCGCATTTGTCTTTGTAAATGTGGGTTACCTAGCAGACTGGATCTTCTTGAGCCTCCAGGAGAGGGCAGGGCTGTAGGAGGGGGTGTTTGCCGTGTAGCAGCCTGGGCGGGTCACCATCTTGTAGCGAGTCCTGAACACTCGCTGGGAGGCCGGGCTGCGATGAGAGGTGGAGGTGGGACCTGAGGACAGAAAGGTAGAAAGGTTGACAGGTCTGTAAGAAAATCTGATCACATAGCAAAGCAGAGCAACACAGTGTCAGTGTGTGAACAAATGCCTATTACATAGCATTACAAAAGCATATAGCAGCGCACACAAGTTTGTCAGAGGACTCTGGCAGGTGTGCTCTTTAATAAGCTTCGCATATAAAAATGAGCGGGAATAACAAAGGCAGAATTTTTATGAGCCTAATAAATCATATCCTCTGTCTCTTTCCCCGCTGCCTTCATCCCTCCTGCCCAGCCTCCCTCCCTCCCTCTCACTTTAAGTCTCATTCGTTATATCATTTTACAGATCCATCAGAGAAGAGGCGTAAGAACGTAGAGATCGGAATAGAAAAAAAAAAAAAAAAGACTACAGAGGCTTTATTTATTTATTTCTTTGCCTGCGTATCCATCATGTTGTTTTATGATGGCCTGGCTTGGCTGATGCACTTGCACAAAAACAGAATTTGCATTGCGGATCATCTAAGTTCCTGTTCACATCAATTTACCAACATCAGAGACTGTAGTACACCAGCCAGCAGTCTCTCTGCTGAGGTCAAAGAGGTGCCAACGCAAAAGACCGTCAATTTTTCAAATGACTTAGTCTTAACAGGTAGGTTAAAAGCCTAAAGAATTATAAAATAGCCAGTAACAAAGGGAGGTTATCTAGAGCCACTTCAAGCACCTGATGACTTGCCCGCACACGTACACAAGTGAATATCTTATGTACAAACTTTTGTTTGACTGAAATTTGAAAACACGAAGGAGACTAATTTCTAAAGTCTGTCTACTCTACTTTGAAAAGACTTCAAGACTCCATTCTCCTTATTAGTGACAAAAACCCCTTCAACTAACAGACATTTAATGCAAATAAAACAGTTTCTTCACATATTCCTTTACGTTATTCCACACAACCCCCCCCTCTACCAATCAGTCACTGCTGTGGTCAGTGACAGCACTCTGTCTCCCTAATGACTACAGAAAAGAGTGAAGAGGTATGAGAGGGATAACAAATGAGTGTAAGCTCCCGGCAAGGAGCTCATTTCCATCACCTCTTTCACAAGCCGTGGTGCCATCTTAATTAGCATCCAATGAGACAGGGTTCATTCAAGGTCCTCAGGGACTCCTGATCTCCGCCACTACCCCTGCGCTGCCCACTACTCATTAGCTAGATCAGGTGTGTCAAGCTGAAACAAACCATCCACTTCCCCAGCCCCACCCTGCGATGGTATCCTCTAGCTGTTGACTGTCTTGAGGACACCTGAGCCAGGTGATCGGAGGTGGGTAGGGCAGGGATCGCAAGAAAACAAGCAGCCAAGGAACAGGATTGAGAACTGCTGCAATAAGACACAGTGATCATGAAAGCTACTGTGACAAATAATAAAATGATTCGATTTCCCCTTCAGTACACCCCCACCCCCACAGACACGCACACATGGTTTTCCTCCCCCTCAAATGCTGGTTTCATTTGTCAGCCAGGATGCAGCTCTGGATCAGCTGGAGAATTCATCTCAGACAATCATTTACTATTAAACAAATCACTGGACGCTGGGAGGGGAAAGCGAGGAAAAAAAAAAACCAACAGCAACAATGCATGCACACATCTGTCTGTGTGATCAACGTGTACAACACACAAGCAATGTTTATGGAGGTGAATTATGCTCCTCACTAGTCCCTTACCTTAAGAAGGTATAAAGTACTCGTCGGAGCAATAATTCATGATTTGAAGACACACAGTCATGTTTTACTTTACTTTTCACCTCATTTTGTGCTTTACCTACTAACGTAGTAAATTTGGCGTTGATGTATTTGTCGTTCATTGTTTAATACAGCATGCGCCTTGTTTTCCAGTAGTTTATCATCAACTGTGTCGTACTGACATTCTACCTAAAGCACTATTATTGGTATTGTTACTGAGCTTTGGGATGCTGCTGCAACAAGGTCCAATAGGCTGAGAAACAGGTCCGACATTTCAGTTGCTAACACCTGAAGCTCCATCTTCCCTGTGCATCTCCTGTTCACTTTCACTCTAAGTACAGTGGTTTGCAACCTGTCTGTTCACCTTGTTGCTTGCAGTTCTCTGCCTATTTCACTTCACTGTGGTGATGTCTCTGTATTCAAGTTTCTTCAGCAATTAATTTAAAGATTTAATGAACTAATTTCAGACAGAAAATTTATATAATACGCTGAATTTTGAATATTCATGTGCGACACTGCGATAATAGGGAAAAATACTGCCATTAATATAGTGACGTGTTTTTCAGGCATTTGTGCCAGCATATCAGGTGTGTTTTGGGTTACAAAAGATTGACTAGGAAAGAAAAAGAAAAGAAAGTGTGTGGGTGTAGGTGGGGGTTGTAGAGGATTAGTCTCCTGGCTATAAGTCACTCTTTCTTCCACAACCCATCTGTATTGCAGTCAGAGCTATTTGGGTGTCCTGGCAGATGACAAATAGGGCCTGTTAAAGGTCCTGCCATGACTCCTACCCTGCAACCTCTTACAGCACCTCCTGCATCCCTAACCTGCAATCTACCTCTAAACTCTAGTCCCAAACATCCTGACAACCGCCACGTCCATAACCCTGTCACACAGCTGTTCCACCCTGGCTACTGTTTAATGACAACTATAGTGAGGTTGTGGTTGGTGTATATCTCTCGCTGTGTGTGTGTCAGCAGGGATGGATGGACGGTGTTGCTCTGATTGTAAACCAGCGCAGGTTGTGTTGGTTGAGTGGGTCTGGGAGCAATGGGGTCTCAATCTTCCCCTATAGCACCATGAGCAATGAGCATGTGAACATACACACACTTACTCACACGTATACACCTGGGGTCTCAATCTTCTCCTAATAGACCTCTGACAGTGGCCTGCTTTATAACATGGGGCGGGGGGTGAAGTGGCGCCCTGCACTGTGAAGACACTGTTTGCAGACGCACGCAGCTCATACAAGCATCATCCATCTCTCACCGACTCACTGCCGTGAATCCACAGATAATCTAGTCCAGTCAATCTGCGCTGTACTCATCGCTCCTTTTGCGAGGAGCCCAGCTTTTAGTCATGGGTCCAAAATAAAGAATGGGTTCAATGTGTTTTCTTTAAACCTTGGAGTTCATCCACTGCAACACAGCCGGGTCAAGTGGAGTCTGTTGTACACATGTAGGGATGAAATGCCAGATCAGCATGAATGACCAGAACTCAAGCACTGATCTGATCCACACTAACTGGAAAATGTTCTGCACCATCTTAGCGTCGTTGTTTTTGTTACTTATTTGGTTCATGATATTCTTATCTATGGACTAAGAGACATCATTTATCCCCACATTGATACCTAAAAACCAACATGGTCTCCTTTGCTCTTGTTAAACTAAACTAAACTAATATTTGGTTGTCTTTTCGCAAAACACAGTTTAGATCATGATTTTGTAACTGTTACTGATATAAGAGGTACATTTTGTATATTTATGCTAGTTTGAGTTAATAAATACACATTTCAAAATCTGTATTAATATGTCTTAGATTTTATACTGTTTGCACAGAAAATTGTCCACAATAATCACACATGCTGGACAGTTGTGCTCTGATTATAAACATATATTTGATTTGGTAAAAGAAGTAAAGGAGACAGATCAGTGTTTTCTATGTTGAGCTTAAAAATGATCGACAATCAATCAAGCTTAAAGAAAAAAAAAAGCAGATTTATTTAAATCCACTCAAAACGTGTGACAAATCACTAATTTATATCCTGTGTCATCAACTTTAAGAGGCACACGTAGAATAAATGGCTGAGCCTCTTCTCAGCAGCAAGGACACGACTTGGAGCAGAAGTTGTCTGCCACTTCAGATCTGTCCTACTTGCATTCTTCCTCTCCTGCTCTATCCCCAGCCCTCTGACTGGGGACGGTGACAGGCCACGGCACCGCACCTTCTCTCCTCTATCCTCTTAGGGATCCCCCAGCGGTCTTCCTCTCAATACCTGACGGCCTATTCCAGCAAACAGCGTCTCCCTCACTGGGACGCGCGATGGATAATAAATCTTATTATTGACAGAGCCTGTTCCCCTTGACATCCCATGTTCTTGTCCCCTGGGGCTCATCTTCTGACTCCCACTGCTGTGGCACTCTTACAGCAGACAGCAGTGCCGTGCTAACATCAGACTTAACAAGGGAGTTAGTACAATTTAATAACCCGCTGAAGGCTTGAGAGGGTATGACAAAATTATCTCTACACGCTTCATATACTTCACTTTTTAAACAGACTTCCCAGGGGCGTCCGAGTGCCATCCCCGATCCTGATCTTTAAAACACTGTATTCTGTTCAGACTCACAGTCAGTCAAGTATAATTAGAGAGTGAAATTAGCAGCAGATGATAAATTAATTCTCTAGGGAAAATTCTTATTGACAGGAAGCTACAATTGAAGCAGTGTCAGGGTTTAGTCTTGTTCTGGTATGCGTCAGCATGAGGCCTGAAGGAACGGGGATTCAAACCAACAACCCTAAAAACACAGAACCATGGTCACCCTGTGTGTTTACAACCAAAAAATTAAAAAGGAGAGAAGAAAATGCCCCCGAAGCAATGAAATGTTTGTTACACGATTTTAAAAGGAGTGTTTTAACCAGGCTTGATAGTGTATTTGCGTGCTTGTACCACCGTATGCTTCAAGTAATATTGCACGTGGCAGTTTCTGGAGGCTATAAACAGACTGTCTTCAGAGAACTGGTGTCACTGTAGGTGTGATGACAGATAGCTTATCATTCATCAATTGGTCTTCAGTCATGGATTCTGTCATGACTAAATTAACACTTGCGAGACAGATGCTGGAGTATAAACACTGTGGTATTTAAAGGCTTTTCTGTTGAATAGACCTGCAATCTCCAGCTCCTCTAGAGGAACACACATCAGTGTGCATTTGGACCAAGCTGGGCTGACATATACTGACAGGCTGATGGCCGTGTGGGGCCACATACTGACGCAGGAGGCCCCCGATGTGTGCAAGCAGCAGACAATGTCAGCCAGCCTGATGATGTCAACACAGAGCGGAGTGTTCAGGGGGAAGGGGTGTGTTTTGAGAGGGAGAGTGGTGGTGGTGATTGCGGGGGGGCTGGTGTCTTGTGGCCTCGTCCATCATCGCAGTGGGGCCATCAGCTGGAACCTATACCAGCTGACCGGAGGAACCTCAGGCTGAGCAAGGGAAGGGATTCTTCCATTCAGGCTAAGGCTAAATGAATGCTGCCTAGCCAGCTCTCACTATAAACATGCTACACTGTATACTACAAATGGTTTATACAGTGTAGTGAAAATTGTTTATTCTACATAGCATTGTAAAATAAAACTGAATACTAATAGACGATATCAAACAGAAACCTTAGGGGATTTGGTAACGTTCTTACCATTGCAGTCAACTTCAACGATGACTGCATCCTGTGTTTGGGTTCATTTTTAACACAACTAAATGAGGTGTCAATTTTCTAAACCACCACAGTATTTCCTGCAGTTAGAAATGTTGGTTACAAAAGTTAAGCTCTGTCATTTAACTTTCAGATGCAAACAGTTACACTTTAACAATGATCAGACTTGAGCTTGGTCCTCATATTTAATCAGCACTAGATGTGTATCACCACACATGCTGAGGGCATAATCTAAGTCCATGTATTTTTGTAAAATTAATGAGCATGAAACAAGACCCGACAACATTATTTATGAATAATTATATGATAACCGCCCCTTCGTGTGCTCTTCCAGAGTAGACATACATTCCTGTAGCCATAAAGAACATAAATAATGCACGACAGAAACTCACCCTGCCTGTGAACTCAACCTTGACACTGACCCCAACCCCAAGAGATGACAAAATCTTTAGCACTGATCATGACTCTGTCGGGATGCGATTCGTCACAAATGTTTCACGCATCTCTCACAATGCATGTGTCACAAACAGCGTCATGTTTGGTCAAATGGATGACTCCAGCTGTCAATCAGCGGATCCCATTAGCCCCATCAAGAGGAAGTGCCTGGGGCCTTGTCTACTTGAGGACCACCATTATCACACAGTAGAGGTGCATCTGTTTGTGAGGACAGCATATGCTGTGAGTGTAAGACTAACACTCAGGGAATAGGTGTATGTCATTAAACATTTTTCCAAGTGTGACAGGGTCACATGAAGGTTAAGTACTGCATCCATAAAGAATAACACTAAAGTTCACACAGGTTGTGAACCCATGCCCCAAACAATCAGAGCAAGTAAAGGTTGATCTATACGACCTGCATTTGTCTACGACCATTTGAATTACGTAAAGATTTTCCTGATCTTAAACTCTGGATTAAAACTATTTTTCTCAGCCTGCAGAGCCCAGATTTAGTTGCGCTGTAGGGGAATGTGCTCCACAGGCCAGACGTACTGTATGTTCCTGTAAACCCGAAATAGTTTGTTCCTTGCATGTGTTGGCTGCAAACACACTTGTGTTAGAATAACTTAATAGTGGGAAACAAGTGCTGGTGTGCGCACGGTTCAGTATATCAGCCAGACTTTGTTTCATGAGCGCGAGCGTGTTTAAGACACATGCGGTACTACTTTATGTCTGTCACCACACACACACTCGACCAACAAGTGGTGTGGATTTAAACCAGGACCGAGGTTCTGGTTGCAAATGCCAGCGTGAAGTGCATCCATCATGCTGTTGATTCTTTCAGGCGAGTAAATGATGGATCTGGTCAGCCGGTTGGACACTGGCCTCCAACTTTTGTTTCAGCCACTGAAAGACATGGAGGTGATGTACAAGCCCACTGGGAGACACAGAAGCATCATGAATGTGTTAAAGTGTCAAAAGATGGGGGGCAGAGCAGAGTGGAGGGAGGGGCAAAAAAAGACACTGTCCAAGCGGGAGGATAAAGCTGCTCTTAAGGAGCATTTGGGTGTTCTTAACACTTTGCAGTAGGCAGAAGCACATTCTTCAGAGACACAAGGTTAAGCCTAAATACATGTGCTGTGCTTCAAGGTCAGGGAATTCAAACGGTCAATGGTCTCACACTGCACTGGACTAACCAATATAAATCTAGTGTCTATTTTAAACAGTTTGAGACACTTATATATAAAACCCAAGATAATATTGAGGACTTTCTAAACTAATCATATGGACATATGTCAGAAAATAACCTGCTTGGTTTCCCACCATCGTGTGTATTTCATTGACTAACTGGCTCCCACAGGAACAGCCTGGAAAGGGAAGCCAAGAACTACCTATGTTTCAGAAAAAACAAAAAAACCACAGAGTCAAAAGCTGTCGCCAACATAAACCGCACTTAATGACGGCATTAAGATGAGAGAGTGATGTGTCCAGTAATATATACACAGTATAGATTTACAAATTACCCTTGGCAGTGACACCAACATTTGACCTTTGAGTGTATGTAATGAAGAGGGCCACTGAAATAACTATAGAACTTGTGTCTAATGGTTCACTCTGGCCTCTGACCACTGTCAGCTCAGTAACATAGAGGGCGAGGATGGGGGTTGCCAGGGTGAAAAGTGAGGGTTTGAGGGCTGTACCTGGGACAGGGAATGGGATGCAACTGATTGATGAGGGACACCCAAGTCAAGCCATGTGTCAAGTTGTTAAAGGCAGGGGACTGTAGGGCTTCTTATCCTTCAGCAGGCAGGTAACCAAGCACTCTGTACCTACAGATACTTCGTCTTGATCTCTTTGAAGACAACTGGCATGTTTTCTACTTGCTTTACCGTCCTTCCTTGAATCTTGGTGGTGCAACCCTTCTGTGATAACTCTCTATGTCTACATTGGTGTCCTCAGAGCTATCTGCCCTTCTCTTATACAGCATCCTTACCCACCTATGGCCCCTTCATTCCGTGGTGGCATTCTGGTTGCAGCTGCCAGGCCCTAATTGGTCCCTTTGGGCCAGAGATGAGCTGGCAGCAGCCGGCTAAAATGCTGATCACAACCAGGAGGAACGGGCATCTGTTCAGAACGGACACCGCTGTTGAACCGCTGGCATAGCCCGCGCACAAACATATACACAGAGGGATATGTGCTTAAAGGTCCTTCAAAGTCACAGCAGACCATCACCTTTAGAAAAACTAAAGAAACTAAAGCATTAAGCTCTGACCAGTCACTATAGAAAGTTATAGTAAAACTCCACCTCTATTGATTTAGTGGTGGCAGCACGCTGCTGTCCGCAGCAGGCACAGCAGGAGACCATGTATGCCCACAAACTGCTGCTATGATAATTACACAATCGCATCTTTGTGGTTATTCAACACGTGCATCTTCCAACTCGTCGTTTATATGTACAAACTCATTAAAAGGAGAAAGCATTGACAGAGAAGCCTCCATGCAAGTCAGAGTGAGTAAATACCAGCATGTCTTCTCCAAAATAGTCCAGGGGCTGTGAACTTCATGCGTGCAAGCTAAACAGTTTTAATATGGTATAAAACATCACATGCACAGATGCATCCATGCAGGCGCATAGCGGAGGTGTAAATAGGAGGTGTTACCCAGAGTAGGTGATCTAATGTTTCTGTACAAAACAAGTGACATGTGTATGTGACTTCTTCATTTCACTGCGACCTGACCCACCACACATATTATGTGACAGACCTAATTATAGACCACACATAAAGGCATGAGACTTGACAGTGTCCGCATCAGCTACTGTTTAAGATGTTACAGAGATTTATTCCTTAAAGGGTGAACAGGTGAGCTCTGTTTGAGATGATATATGAGATGATTCTCATTTAATTATTTATTACCATTTTCTTGTTTGTGATATTTTTAAGAGGTCTACTTATTGTATGTTGTGACGAGAAAAAGACGAGAAAAGAGAAAAATACCCTCTTTTAAACTTCTGCTAACTTACGCTTATTTTACTTTCCAGATTTCCATTAGAACTTAAATTGTTAATGATGGCTATTTGCCAGTCAGTCCAGCATTACTGTCATCAAACAAGATAATCAATGATATCAGTGTGTGAGACAAAGTGGGGTATTTACCAGCTAAGCCCCCAAAAGACAGGACACAAATTAACCACTCACACATAAACAGTAGGCCCCGGTAAGCTGGACAGTAGACAAATTAACCACTTCCCACAGAGCAATTCACAAGAGAGCAGGGGACAGTAAATGGCAAATGATCAATATCACCTTCTTTAGAAGAGCCCACACAATAGTAGCCTCACAGGCACACATGCAGCACATGGATATGCACATTACAAATGTGTCCAGGGGACACATCAGTCATGCGTATGTACATTTTATGCACAAATAAGCACAGTCTGATCCTGAAGCACTGCTGTGACCAGAGATCTTTGAGGTTGGAACGCTCGTCTCCACTGACAAGTGGCTTTCGTCCTCCCAACTCTTTTTTAACCCCTCTTTCACACTGAAGCTACAATGACAGGAGACAAACTAGCCATTTCCCCCAGAGCAACTCACCAGGGACAGCAGAAAATGAACTGCCCCAGATCAATACTGTACTGTCTCTCATAGTCTCTCTCTGGTCTCCCCCACAGACACACAAAAGTACAACCCGCTGCAAAGAATTCACACACAAACCTGAGTCAGAACTTCAGAAAAGAAATGTACAGAGTTAATACATGCGCAAGCATTGCGGGTAAAACACAGCAGACAAATAAAGACTGAAATCCAATGCAACAGTCCCCGTACGTTTACATTCAGCAGCCTGGCTATTCGTCATATTCAGGTTAAGGTCAGCCTGCTCACATGCTGCTGCCATGATTAAGCCTGGAGCAAAATGTTGAAAGAAAAAAAAAAAAGATTTACCCACTAAAGATGCTTGAAAATAAAAAAACCTTACATACTGCAGGCGTCATCTAGTGAGTCACTATCAAGGAGAAACGTGTGCTTTCAGCTGACCGTAGAAAACCCCAGATGTTGTATCTTGTGTGTGTAACACACATGTATTTATACTGAGTTTTAGTTAGTATATTTATTCTAAACCTGATATTTGTATCACACCTTCCTGGGGGCAAAACTATTATCTGTAGATTAATGGAATTGAAAGGCTATGACTAGCACGATAATTAAAATCTATTCCGCTTTGCTCAGCACTCCCTCTCCTGGTTACACTCAACCATCTGCAATGGTCTACACAGAAATTAGTTATTATACAAGTGAGATAAATACTCACCAAGTAGAAAATGTTTATGAATGTAAACTTTATTCATTAAACATACTGAGGTAAATTAGTGTAAATCTTTTCTAATAAAAACAAACAATGTAAAGTTACTATCACTATTAGTCCATCTATGTGATCTGTAGAGATGATGAAGCCAATAACAAGTCGTGATTAGCTGAGAGATGAGTTTTTATATTAGCTTTATAATTAAATAAAAGCCCTTTATGTTGTAATCAAGGCACTGAATTCTACATCATTTGTCAGTAAAACTAAAACATTACTGCTGAAATCAGCAGACAAATAAAGGCAGAAATTGATCAGTTTAACTGCTGGCAAAAATTCTACATTTACACTACCTTGAAATATTGTTCATCGTCTTCCTAAAAATTAATAACGTTAAGTGTCGCTGAGTTCTCCAAAAACACAAGCACATATTTACGGCTCACTGTCAGGGATGTAGCAACAGGATCTGCAGCAACAGCAGTGCCCATGTACGCACACACACGTAAACAAGACTTTATAAAAGTGTGTGTGTGTCTGTTGGTGGGAGTCCTGAATCTGGCTGTACACCGTGACCTACTCACAGGTGAGTATAAATAGTACTGACCCCCAATTCTGGGTTTTCATGTCAAGCTTGTGCTGGCCCAAAATCATGACGCCAGCCTTTTCTGGCCTATCAGTGAGGTCGGCTGCAGCATAATGCTGCCCAGTGGATGTCAAACCGTTATCACCGTTATAACCACTCGTCAAAGCCACTGTGCCACTGAAAATCTGTTTCAACAGCATGCAGGAGAAAGTGGGACACTTAATGCAGTGATCACAGTACTTGACACATACAAACACAGATGCACAGACACACGAACACATTTACCCCAACCACACACAGAGTTGAGGACTCAATTACTCTGTATCCATTCAGGGTAAATCTCACTAATTAAATAGTTTAAGCATTAATTATTTAAGTGAAGATGTGGTGAGTGAATGAAAAAAAAAGGGACCCTGGAAGAAAAGAAAGGGTGAGTACAGAACGAGGGGATCTGGAGGGAAATTCAGCGTTCTTACCAGACTATAAAACAATCTGCACCCAGCCCAGCTAATCAATAGAGCCCTGGTAGAATTAGCAGTTATCTTAAAGCCCTTTAACAGCGGCATGCTAGCTGACAAACAGTCATCCATTATTAAATAACAAAACACAAATAACCCCCTCCAGGAGGGACAGTAAAAACACTATTTGCATGAACAAACAGATCTTTCGGAGCAAACACTGCTTTTTTGGGGGGGACTGTGTAAAAGTACAACATCACAACATGAAGACGTGTACTACGTCTAGAACAGCATGGCATTCTACGGACTTAAAAAAATGCAGCTATTTGGATAATCAGTGAATGGATCACAGCTTGGTCAACATTACTCAGACTTAAGAAGCTGGTGGGATATCGTCTGTTTAACGTTCAGAGCAACTGACTCGAACATCTGTTTTCTCACTCCTCTCTCTCCTCCAGGTAAAGTCCATGGAGGAACGTGCCAGAAACCTTAAACGTTGCCAAATTGTATTTACACACTCTTTTATTAGTAAACTAATTGGCAAAGTTTGAAGCGTTTGTTTTCTGCTGTAAAACCTTAAATATATATATACGGTTGCAGGCTATGAGCCAAAGAAATAATAAAATAGAAGAAAAAAAGAGAAGTTTACAACCTCTTCTACCAGTCTTTGTTGTCAGCATTTGTTTCCAACAATGAAAGATTTTTCTAATCATTAAATCGCCTGTCGTGGGCTTAGGGCACCTACCCTCAGATTACAAGTGGAAAAAAATCAGCCCAGGGAGCCTCGAGTTTTAGTACCAACCGTGGCCGATACCACACCATAAAATACCCACGAGAAGACTGAAGGAATAGACAAAGTCTAATTTTCCCCATAAGAGACAAAGAAGGATGGAAATAGAGTGGGAAAAGGTGGAACCTGGAGTTTAAAAGAGTAGTACAGAGCAGTGGGGGATATAGTAGGGGGTCACCAAATACCTCACCAAGACCAGAATAGACCTGGGGGTTCGGGTGTCTAGCCCAGTATGACTGAAATGGAAAGTTGGAAAGGCTAGAAAAAAAAAACATCATGATGAGGAGGACTCGGGTTTCTCTTTAGCCTGGGGCCCTGACCTGAGGCCTGGCTGTGAGGTTTGGGTGAAGAGTCGCGTGGACGAAACAACTGATGAGGAGACAGAAAGATGGAGACAGATGGAAAGATGACAGAAACCTGAGCAGTAAGCTAGAAGCGATGATCAGTTCATTTGAACACACAAAATTCACAGTCATTATAAGGATATGGGTCTTGGCCCCTACTTGGCTGTAGCAGCCTACCAAGACAACCAGCCAAGCCACGAATTAGGATAATACATTTATTCTCTAGAGTACTAGAGTGAGGGTGTGAGTTAGCAATTACTGAATATGACTGCAGATGGAAGAACACAGAGCCAGCGAAAACGTTGGAAGGAATTGAAAGTAGCCATAAAGTTGTATGTGTGCAGCACACACAAGGGTGATCACTGTGCCCGAATAGCCCCGACCTCTTCAGAAGACCCACAGGGTCAGCACAAAGCGTTTTTGACAGTCACAATAAGAATAACTTTGGACCACAACAGTGAATGTAAATTTTAGTACAAAGAAAACCCTAAAGCCCATAAGTCCTCCAAAAAAAAGAAAAACAACATTACATGCAATACAATTTCTAAACCACCTACAAATGGACAACACCACCGTGAAGTCATAAACCAGCTCCTACGTCAACAACCATGCCCAGTGCCCAGATAACCCTGCACTGGCCCCAATCAGACACACAATCTCTCCTCTACCATGTGTCCATGCCCCACTGTGTCGTGGGGGTGGGGGGCATAATTAACGTGCCAAGCACTCCGCAGACCCAGCAACCCCCCAATGATTATTATGGTAACACGTCAGTGTGCAGACATATGGAGGAGAACTGGGTGGATAAGGTTACTGTCCTAGGGTTGGGGTACAGCAGCATGAGGGGCTGGGCAGCATGCTCTCCAGCTGACAAAAGGTGAAGATTTATGATGCAGCTCCTAATGGCCCCTGGATTTCACCCCCTGTTACCAGAACAGACGTGCTTTATGTAACGCAACCAGCCCAAACCCACACTGGACTGGCACACACGGAATAAAATTAGACACACGGCTCAAGAATGAATACAGTTGAGGTATTGCTGCATGGCTGATCAGTGTAGCACATTTTAACACATTACTTCATAGCTGACAATACTGAAAATAATAATGCATTTGAGCTTCATTTTAAAGAAAAAAAATTTAATTAGCACCAACAACTGCAATTGTCCTATCATTAAAAATAATTCTGCAATTAAATAATAATGCTTCCTATAATACAGATACAGGTTTTTAATGGTAGGGAGGACAGAACATCACTAAATCCAGAGATTCAGAGAAAATGTTCTACCTCAGCAAAATTAATCAATTTTGATTTGTCTAATGAACTCACTTCCATTAACCAGTTCACTGTAGGAACTGAGTACGATCCAGTTAAAGAAATAAGAAATTCAGATTATCATTACATTCCTGCTCTTATGCAGTAGCAAAAGATTGCCCTCGTTGCCCACCATGTGTTCTCAAATAATCATTGGGGCTCTACTTGCGACCTGTTAGGTTCCTGATTTATTCACATCCTGGCACTTGGGCCGCTGTTGTGTGTACCGAGAAAACATTTACATCCTAAACTGGGAAGGACTCACAGTCATGTCAGTCTAAAGTTTCTGGACTCAATAGTATTGATTACACATTTCAACACATGCTCCTCATCCCATCTCACAGATACACAGGATCTCCTCCACCGTACCTAAAGTTGGAGATGAACCTCACTGATCTTCACAAACACACACACACACACACACACACACACACACACACACACACACACACACACACACACACACACACACACACAAGATCAGTGAGGTTCATCTCCACGTTGACCTCAAGGAAGTCAGAACTTTAGTTATGGCCAGTTGACAGTTTGAAGACTAGAAAAGAGGAGAGGTTCCTACAAAATATACAGGGAGGAGTTACTTCTGTTGGTTTACAGGGATCATGGCAGGTCCAGAGAGCGTAATCAAAATAGCAAAAGGCTATACTACACCCACCCAGCACCACCAACTTTCATGGGAAACTGAAGCTTTCACGCAACCAAATAGCATATCATGTGTGTATGCAAAGGTACAAGTACAGGCAGATTTTTCTTCTACAAAAAAAAAATCTAAATTAGAACAAACTATTTTGTTTAGTTTCCTTCTCTGTAGTGACGACAGCCGTTTCTAAGAGAGCCTAAATCATTAGGGTAACATTTCAGTAGGTGTCATTGCTTTGCATTTGTGTGCGCACACATGTCTTGTAGAGCATGTGAGAGAGTGAGACAACTGGTGACAGATATAAAGAGAAAGGAAAAGAAAGAGAGCCACAGACAGAAAGAGAAGACAGAGACCCACCTGTCGGACACAGAGAGCCTGAGAAAGTGCAGAGGAATGAGCAGAATGCCAGTGTGTGTGTATTAGGTTAAGATCCACACGGTGCCAATGTGTGTCTTGTCCAACTGATGATACTATGGGAGCGCGGGGGAATGGCATTTGGAGATCGGCATGCAGACAAACAGCTGATGTGACAATGATACACACCGATACACTCTCACACACGCACACAAATAAACTATTAAAACGGTGAACCAATAAAAAGTTCTGAGAAAGATCAGGAATAAGAATACACATGATATAGAGTAACACTGTGCAGTATGCACATAGCAAACGCTGGCAAAAGTACACCATGAGTTAATGTCTCCTATTGGCTACAACTGTATGTCCGTGTGTGTTAATGTGGGTGATTGAGTCAGCAAGATGAGCAAAGGACAAGTGGCTGCAGTGTGAAGGAAAAGTGGGAGAAACCAGAGCAAGTGCGAACTACGGAGTGATGCAAATAAATAAACAAAAATAAACAAATGTGTGTCATGCAATGCTGAAGTCAGAAAAGGACAGACTGGGCTCTGGAGTGTGGCTGCACATGTTGCAATGTGTAAAAATGTCCTGCCTGCAAATGATGGGCCTACTGCATATTAACTGAAGAATGTCCTTCCATAACTGATGAGCACAACTATACACACACGCGTGTGAGCAACAAGAATGTTTGGGTTCATAGATCTTTTGGTGACCAAATTAAATGAATGCCATTCACAGACATGCTCTGAAGTTCACCAGAATAGTTGCCTATGTGAAAGCAATAGAGCCCATGTGCAAATACAGCAGGTAACAGAGAGAAAGGGGGATGTTCCCTTTCAGTTGATGTACAAGAATTATGAATATACCATGCTTTTCTGCAGTTGTATCATATTTCTCTTTAGGAAACCTTGGTTGTATGCATAAGAGATAATTTCTAATAGATGATCAACTCCAACACAGATGTGGACAAACCGAATTGAACCTCTTTAAGGTGTCAATCAAGTATATTTATTATTAGTATTGAAAACAGTAACGCTGTTGTTTGTTTGTTGCAGATTTACTATTTGTGTTTGCATGAGACCTTACAGTAACAGGATCACACAGATCACAGGAGAAAGTGGAAAATGTCAGTGGGAGCAGGGCCTTGATGGAGAGCAGCACATATGATTTATGGGTGAAATATATGGGAACAGTGTAGGCACGGTAACAGGATCGCTGAAGGGGCTGATGTGGGGTGGGGGCATTCTTTTGTGGTGGTAATGGGCTCTGTGGTGTCAGGTGGTGGTGTTAGGGGTGGGGGCGCAGCCTGATGGTAAGCTGATGCTGAGAGAGCAAAAGGTGGCAGCACTGCTACTGTAGGAGGGCCACGCTTACTACATCAAACAGGTCAACAGCCTGACCCCCAGTGTGTGGCATGTGTGCACGTCTGTTACTGTGAACGAGTTGTAGCTTGAGGAAACAGTTGTTAGTATTAGTATAAAAAATAGGGAATTAAATTAACAAGCATCCTAACTATAGAAAGAAATTTAAAAAATATTTTAGAAAGACACCTTTAGAAAGGAAGGGACAATGCCAGGCCTCATTCTGCACACAACAGCATGGTGTGTGTGTGTGTGTGTGTGTGTGCATGAAAATGTGTGGTACATAAGAAGATTTCAGCATTGGCCGGCTGAAGTCTGTTATTCAGCAAGAATGGGCAAATAGTCCACTTACAAGTAAAGTGCGTTTTAATTAAAAAACGGGTGATGTAACACAGTGGTAAACATACCACTAGCAAAATATTAAGCTTGGTGCAGGAAATTACAATTAAGTTGTTTAAAACAAACCCATTTCCCAAATAACGCAATAGGGAAATTTACACAGAGGTCTACTCAGCAATGAAAATTATGTTTTTACAAAATTCAAATTCAGAATTACTGATGACATATTAGACTAACATTAATGCAGACAAAGTAACAAATACCATCTGCAAAGATATGCAGTATTCTGTATATCCTACAAATAAATCAATGTAAAAAGAAGAAATATTAACAGAAAAGCAAAGACAGCTACAAATAGGCAAAAGACTGAGACCGACGAGAGATGGTGAGAGAGGAAGGAAAGCCGAGTGAGATAGAGACCTAAAACACTCCGAAAGCCTGTCACATGGGGCCCAAAGGCGCTCAGCTCAGCAGTCTTCTCTATGTTCTGCCCGTTCCTGACATTTATCTGCTTTATTAGATTATCTGGACTACATGGCTGTCTCTGGGCGCACGCAAGTACACGCACATATAGATATATACATACACACAGCTCCAGATTCATTACAGACCTAACTGCTCATTTAGGTTTATGCCGTCTTTAAATTAAGCTGCAGATAACCAGGAACCTCAGAAACGCCCGCCCCCAAGGTGAGGAGGGGGCGAAAGCTGGCCATTGAGGAGGAAATTAAGAAACATTGTTTGTGAGAGTATTATCATGCATGTGTGAGTGGTCATAAGGTTGGTTTTTAACAGGCTCATCTATAGGGACTCTGCTTCCCATCATTAGTAATTCAATTTGCTCTTTATTAGCAGCTCTTATCAGAGGCACAGACGGCTATGGGCTGCTTTCCACACTCCATCTTACTCTGCACTCACTCTTGCTCCACCTTTCCTGTTTGTCCTATTCTGAATTCACATCTTTAATTAGAAATGCTTGTGTTCCCACTGAAGGCCAGTCAGGTTCTCCACACAAGATAAAAATCAGGGACAAATGAGGAGCTGTGAGGAAAAAGACACATAAAGTTAAAGAATCAGAAAAACAGACTGATGGATGCAGAGCCATAGGGACGAATAAAGCCTGATGTTAATAGTGATGGCTTCTCTAATGTCTTCTGACTCCATTGAGTATGGGAGATTACACCAAGATGGGCATGAGGCGTGTAGGGTACACGCCGAATGACCGGAGGGTTGGAGGGGCAAGTGGAGAGTGGGAGGGGAAGAGAGGAAGGGATGGGGGACTGTAAAAACAATGATTGCTTTCCATCAGGTTAGGCCTATATTCTACAGTTCGTTAAAACAATCCAATTTGCAAAAGGATAATTATGCATTAGCTCCTTTTTATCTACTGGGAGAGCAGTGCCTGCGCTTGATAGCAATGGTGCTGCCTGCCTCCACCTCTGCAAATTACCCGCTATCGGCACTTGTTCGCCATCATGGCTGAATTGGGCAATCAATTAACCCCCCCCTGCTCTTATAGTTTGCCTGTATGCCTCTCCTGTGACAGCCAGTAACACAAAGACCCTACAAGAAAGACATGGGTGTGAGAGGCTGCCCTCTACTGGAGGTAATGCCTGCTGTCAGGGCTTCAGATAAAGGCCAATTATGTTGGCTAAGTTGGTGCCAATTCCATACCAGTAATGACTGTAAGAAAGACAAAGCTCGACTGACATGTAAGACAACAAATACCAATAAAAAAGAACAAAGCAAAAACATGCTAAAAGTGAAATCACATTAAGAAAAAGAGCAGCGTTTGACCTAAAGATTTAAAAAAAAATTAATAAAACTTTGTTTCAGCATATTTAGTTTTTAGTAAATTTCAAATTGATTTGTAGAAATTTCTGCATATCCTGTGTGAAGCTGAGATTATGGGTATGTACAGGTTTATAATGCTTGATGATCAGTTTGGGAGTTATTGACTAAAATGTCAGGGAACCAACAGCCCACGGGGGTGAAATTTTGAAACTCTAAGAAAGATTTGGATGATGGCAGTGTGTAGAGCTTAGTTTCTGAGATCCACAAGTTTTCAGGAAAAGAAAGAAGGAATTTACAGTGATTCAAGAGTTCAGTATGTCTTCCTCAGGCAACATATTACAGAAATGTTTATGGCAAAACCCTTGGTCCAAGGCTCATTGTGATTTAGCTTTGTAGACTTTGCAAAAACAAACTAAATAAAAAGTGGTCTCTACAGTCTTGTTTTAAAATACCTTACATCAGTCATTTGAAAAGGTAATGAAACTCTAGTTTGTGTGTGTGTGTGTGTGTGTGTGTGTGTGTGTGTGTGTGTGTGTGTGTGTGTGTGTGTGTGTGTGTCTTACTTGTCTTTGATAAGATGGGGGACAGGCGTCGCAACTTATGTCTACCAAAAGACACAAGCCTGGAGGGTGCCCTCCTCACTCCTGCTGGACTCCTGGTTGAGGTGTGTGTTCGACTCCGCAGGGAATATTTCGGTGACAGGCTGCTCCCCTTCTCTGTTCCATATGCACTGTAGTCATAATACAGCAGAAATAAGATAAGACTGCAATTTATTACTCATCTGAATAAAGGATGGTGTCATTTACACGACAAACAACAAGATAACATGAACTCTGCTGCCACCTTTTGGCAGAATATAGTAAAACCTGAACAACGCTAGCACAGTCATATCATATGGACTATTAAGCAATTAAGTGAATCATATCACATCCATATTTCTGTAGTTTACCTGCTGGCAGACCTCCTAATGATTTTCATCCTGCTGCGGAGCTTGAAGCCACCAGGGGAGGAGAGTGGGAGTGAAGCATATTGAGGTGGTAATGGGGAAGTAACAAGCCCTGCTTTTACTCCCCTGTGGCTCTTTTCTGATGTCCAGTGAAAGGCAGATCTTCGACGGGCCACAGCACCCGCTGTCACTGGCACAGAGGTACCCTGCCCACCCGCCTTCCAGCGATAACGGCTACCGACTGAGGTGCTGGTTCCCTTCTTTATTTTAGCAGGTGTGGAGCTCAATCTGAGTTTCACTGTGGCGTCTGTCTTCCCTAGAGCTCTGTGAGTAGAAGCCTTTGGGGACATTGTTTTTCTAGGTGTCTTGTTTTGGGTTACAGCAGAGGAGGAGACCCATCTGTACTTGGAGGTCTTGGGGAGTACAGTGACTGGGCTAAGCTTCCGAGGTAACCTCTTGGAAGGGATTCTCCTACTGACGCTGCATGAGGGGGAGCTTCCTGTAACTCCTGGTCTTGAAAGGGACGTTGAGGGAACTGTGAGAGTTTTGCCTGTAGGAGATGAAACAGGGTTTCCTTGTCTGGGCTCTGATCCGCCTACATTCTGGCTCTTTATCCAAGTAAACTTAGATTTTTTTAAAAAAGATCCTTCAACTTGGGTGGGAATTCTTTGAGGTGAAAGGTTAAGTTGAGGTTGTTTTGATACTGTAGGTACACCAGGATGTGGTTCGCTCTTGCCAGTCACGAGAATTGCCTGGGTGGTAATCTGGTTGGACTCAGCTCTGACTTTTCTGCTGAGGGATGGTGCGATCTGTAGTTGAGCGCAGCTCTGCAGAGGCGTTGACGCTTTGATATTAACTAAAGAAGACACTTCTGAAAAACCACAGATTTGTTTTCTTCTAGGGTCAAAGTGTCCACTTTCAGTTGTCTGGTTACATTGTTCATGTTGACTTTTGCCTACTGGTTTAGAACATCCCTTTCCACTTTCATACACAGTAGTCCCTTCACCTCTTTTACACTGTGTATATGTGGATGTTTTCTTCATTGCATCTCTCTCAATCCCTGTGATGCTTCTTGTTTGTCCCTCTTGCCTCTGTTGAGTAAGGTCTGATGAAGAAGGGGCAATGTGATCCCTTTCCTCTGCTCTGCTGTGGCTGGGCAGTGAGATGCCATGAGATAAGCGTTGGGAACCAAACTGATCCACAGAAGAGATAGAAGCTGAAGGATGTCTGGCTGAAGGCTGAGGATTCTTGTTTCTCAGCGAGTACGTTTTTCTCCAACTTCCAGGAATCTGAGGAGCATACTGACTCCCTCTGACAGATGCGCTATGACCTCTACCTCTGGTTGACGTTGATGCTTCTGGATTCCTCTGCTCGACTCCGGCGAACGGAGTGTTCCCATGGACACTTTTGTGTTTGTTGATGAGATCTGGAAATATAATATTAAACCAAAATTGAAACTGATAAACAAAAATATGAAACCATGTATTAGACCCAGTTAAAGCATTTTTCAGACTTAGCACGAGGTTAGCTTTGTTGGCCTGACGATAAATGAGCTTGTAGTGATCACACAGCTTGATCGGAATACATTTTAAGAATTAATGACAATAACAACAATGGACGAAATGGTTTGCACTTACTAAATTAGGTACTATTTCCAACCTGGTGGGAGCACATTAGACTCAAAATCAACATGCTTTCGTCAGGTTTCACTCTTTAGTTTCAGGCACAATACTCTTAACCACTTGCCATTGTCTCTAAATCAAAACATGATTTGACATTTAACGAGCTGTGAATATATGTCTAATTGTTGACTTATTTGGGGCCCTGGCTGCTGTAAGCAAAAGTACCACTCTGGGACATTCAAGCTCTACTCAACTGGCCTCCACATTGGAGTGATCTGACAACCAAGTCTTGCTTTTTCCTTTTTTAAATTAACGCTCTTCCAAAACAGACTGAATATGTTGTCATTCTGCTATGTTGCTTTACTCTACAGATCATTAAGACTTGTCTTTGGGTTAGCCTAACCCCATAGTATCATGAGAATATTAACCAATTACACATCGCAGCCAGCCGGTTACTTAAAGTACCTGTAAAAAAACGAGCTACCAACCAGCGTGTATACGACAGTTTGTATTTTAAAGGCGCATAACAAGTCACTCGAATAACGTTTAGTCCAGCGATTAGAGTAAACCTGCTGTTTAACGGAAGCAATGGCAGTTAGCTAACGGCTTGGTGAACGTTTATTTCTGAAATACCACAAACCGCGGGTCTCACTTCACAGCCGCTGTTCATTACATCTTTTGTTACACGAACAACAATGACTTACTTTCAAGAAGTTCAATTTGTCTCTTCAATGCCTCTCTTTCCTCCATGTTTACAGCTCAACGAGACCTCATCAAAGAGCGACGACACAGGCGCCTGTAAATTACGTCTTTCATACCGTCCAATCACAGCTTGTCGCTAAGTGACGTGTCTTGTAAGTTTTCCCTCATTTGGTCTCGCAGGTGCCGTTTGCGTAAATTTATTAATGAGGAAGAATTTATTGAAAGCACAACATAGTCTATTTTATAAGGACTTATATTAATGCGTTACAACACGAAGCTATTTGACAAGTCAAATGTCGTATAAATACGGTACATGTCTTAGAGCAGCATAGTTGCCTTAAGGCAACAGTGAAGGCGTCACTGGCTAAAGTTCCACGACGGGCTTCGGTCTGTCAAGTGATTTAAAACAACAACAACAACAACAACATCGTCGTTCAGGGAAATAATCCTTAACATCAATGGCGTCTGTGCAAGCAGCGCATTTGTGTCAGTAGGTTTTTCTATACGCGCTTTATGAGTCCTGATAGAAACTGTGATTCGAGCGGAAGCCGAGTGACGCCTTGTAAAATGAAATGAAAGGGGAAGCGAAACCTAGCGAAGCGTGTGGGTTGGAACAAAACGAGCGAAGATAAGACTGAAAGCAAACTTTACAGTTGCGAAACGAGCGAGCGAAGGTAAAGTCTGCCACGAATACACGTCTGAAAACATTCACTTGGTGAAGTAACGAAATGTCTAAAGTGTTCCGTTAACTTTACATCTAACATTGCGGCTAATTGTCTTTAGTTAACGTCATACTTCATTAGCCTCTTGTGTCAGGCTAACTTTGTTGCTAACTGATTAGCTACCTGGTGGAGTGATAGCTGTAATAACTGTGTAAACACCGTGCGTGTGTTTCTGTGCAGTGCTCTCCCACATCTCTTGACCTCAACATGACATCACTAGACCATCGGTACTTCATCATAACGGACAAACCTGCGCATTATGGATATATTAACGTTGGACACATATGTTACATGCATGAGTATAAATACAAATCAAGCATTCAGCAAAGTAAGCTGCCAGTCATCCCTTTGGGCACACCATCCGCGCTGCCCAAGGACATAGAAAAGACCTGCATGACTGAGCTGGACAAAGATGAAGCTGAGCTGCTGCTGGCTCTGCCCGAGGACAGAGACAGGCTGAAGTGGTTCAGAGAGAGACACGCTCTTCAAACAGCCCGAGGTCTCACCGAGGGAGCCAGTGTTGCTGTGGGGCATGAAGGAAAGGAGCTGAGAGGCGTCATCCGGTACATCGGGAGTAAGACTGAGCCACTGTATTCAGTTCCTGTTTCCGGAAGAGTTTTTGGGATTGAACTGCAGGTCTGACTTGTTACTAAGTGTTTGTTCAGCCTATTTCCTTTTGCAGAATTTCCCCTACTGATATTTCTCCCTGCATTTAGGAGTTTTGATTTCATTTTGTTGTGGCATATGTGTTGTGTTATTATGGCAGAGACCACCTCTTGTTGTCCAAAACAATCCTAACTACAGTACATATGCTTATCAGTCATTGTAAAGGATTCTGCTTCACCAGTAGATCTCAGAAACAAAATACATGAGTGAATTTAATTTAAAGTTGCTTCTGTGTTTGTCTCTTTTCTCTCCAGGGAGATGACAGGGGGAAAGGGAATTCTGATGGAATCTGTGACCATAAGAGACGTTTCCCGTGTGACAGAAACTGTGCTCTTTTCGTCCCGTTCTCCACACTTTTGTTTCCTTCCTCACAGCCACAAACAGAAGATTTGTGTCCAGGCGATAGAGTCACTTACTTCATGAATGATCTGTGTCGCCATGGCATGGTGGTGGATTTGCTTGAAGAGAATGGAAAACATTATGTTAAGATCTCGACAGTAAGTATATTTTTAAAAGTCGAACAACAGTATAACAAACAGCGTCTAGTAGAGTTAAATATTGTGTTCTGGTGTTGTTGTTCAACCCGACAGAAGATGGAAAGTATATTGATCCATTTTTACGTTTGTCTGTGATCATCTGGGGTCACATTTATTAGAAGAACTGTAGAACTGGAGAAGCGTTGACCAACCACTGTTTTCCTGTAGTGGTGGGGAAATCAAAGCTTGGCCACATCTGCTGGCCAAATCCTTCAAAAGTCGAAATATTATGTTTGTTGGTCATTGTACTTGTTCATTGTGTCTCATTATGGAATTTTATCAGTTTACAAAAGAAGAAGTGTCTCTTATCTTTGAAAGCACGTATGAATTTCCCAATCACCCCTAGTTCCACTCAACCCCCACATGAGATGGGATCTTCCAGCTTTTGATTGCCTGAACACACCTGATCTAGGTGGTGGGCAGTCAGTGGGACAGGGATGGCTGTAAGAGGAGCAGGGCAGTAGGTCTTGAGGGCCAGATTGGGAACAGCTTGTGTAACACATGTTATTTTTTCCAGGACAAAGATGAGTATGGGAAGACAGGTGGCGAAGTTAAAGTTCCACTAGATTTGGTTGCAAAGGGAGAAGTACCTACAGGTTTGAGATGATTTTTTCCCCTCAACTGTGAGAATTTCTTCCCTTACATGTACTGAATCTGATCCAGATATATTTTTCACTGCAGAGCCAGACAACATGGACATGGATACATATACTGCAGAACCAAAGCTTAATTCGTCCATGGATCTGACAGTGAACTCTGTCGTAGAGGTGACATTGGGTGCAGGAAATGCATATGGAATCATCCGCTGGATTGGCACATTGCCTGGTCGACAGGAAATTATGGCCGGATTAGAGCTGGTAATTTGGTTTTATTTAACAGAAGTAAATAAGGAATGATGAAATTGTTGATTTAAGACTAATGAATATAAACAAAGGACAAAGGTAACTATTTCTTTTTATCAAATAACAGTCAATTTAAAGCAGTTTTCTTTATTTAGGTTTTAGATTTTAATTTTAACCATCAGTCAAATTGTATGTTTGTTTGTTTCCATGTATAGGATGAAGAAAAAGGCGTAAGTGATGGCACCTTTAAAGGTGAGCGTTTATTCCACTGCACTCCCAAGAAAGCTCTGTTTGTCAAACTGAACTCCTGCCGACCGGACTCACGCTTTCAGAGCATATGTGCAACACCCATGGAGAAGATACCAAAACTGGGAGACCCAGGTTAGAACGGTGCTGATTATCTAACATCTGACTCATCTTGACTGAGTGGAATTATTACCTTCCTGACAGCTTTGACTAAACAATTTATAATAGAGTTAAAAAGTTAATTGACGTGTCCTCTGCCACCTGGTCCAGCTGGGGGCAGCACTTAACCAGCATTTATCACCTGCTCTGTGTGTTACTGTAGATTCAGAGTCCAGCACAAGGAAGCTGGAGACCGTTCCTCCTGTTAGCACTGAGCAGGTTCAGCAGATTCTGGTTGGGCGAATGAAGGGGATCCAAGGCCACTGTAACTCCTGCTACATGGACGCTGCGCTCTTTGGGTGAGGAGCATGAAGATGACATGATGAATCCTTTTGCATGATCTACAATGAGATATTTAATATGTTTTGCGTGATTAACAAAGTAGATTACACATAGAACACATTCAAAGTTAAAGGAATCAGACCTGACAACCTGTTAAGTGAATTTGTTGTTTTTATTGTTGGGAAGGTAAAGTAATTTTTTTTAATGTGTGTTTTCAGTTTGTTTTCCTGCTCATCTGTGTTGGACTCCATGCTCTTTAAATCAACAACAGCTCAAGATGCCCCAATTCAGAAAACGCTGCTCCATGACATTGTCAACCCCCTCCGCAGGTGCTTGGAATGTTACATTCTCTCGGTTGTAATTCAGTAGCCTGCTCCGTGTGCTGTAAGGTCTGTGTGTCGTTTACAGTCAGGGCTTTGTGGAAGGGCGGCACGTCATGAAACTCCGGCAGCAGCTGCAGCAACACGGCTACAGTCACTCCTTCACCACGGATGAGAAGGGTCAGCCTCACCTGGAAGTTTTAAAACCACTCAGCTACCTTATGGCGTAAAGCTACTTTAAATATGACTTTTATCCTTCAGACCCAGAGGAGTTCCTCATTGTCATCATGCACCACATTCTCGCCCTGGATCCTCTACTCAAACTGTAGGCCACAGTGGAATCACTACCCACTACTTTCACTGCTGTAAACCTTTGAACAGTTAAACTCAGTTCCTTCTTTTTCTTTTCACATTCAGCTCAGCTGGTGGTAAATTGCAGGAGAGTTACTGTTATCAGATCTTCCTTGACCAGAACCACAGCCTGGTCCTACCTGCAGTTCAGCAGCTGCTGGAACATTCCTTCCACAGTACAGGGCTGAAGCTGGCAGAGGTGAGATGTCTCTAGTCAGCAATTATGAAACTAAGTATTTAGTGTTTTAGATTTGTTATTGTGCTGACAACATGTATTCAACGTTAATTTCCAACAGTAATAATAGGCAAATGTTGTAACTGATGTAACTACTTTTTCTCTGAGGTTGATTTATTTTTATTCCTGGTAGATGGCACTGTTGGACAGTTTTATCACCTGAGCCATCTTTGTTTGGTCTACATTAGCCTGATAATGTGATAATTGTCTGATGTTACTGTCTTACAATTTCAGGTGCCGTCCTGTCTCATCCTCCAGATGCCTCGCTTTGGAAAGAAATTCAAGATGTTTGATAAGATCATTCCCTCCCTGGAGCTGGACGTCACTGACCTCCTCACTGAAGGTAATCGCACACATGCAGGGCACAAACACTAGCATGTAAAACAGAAGTGAGTACAACCTCTGGGCTTTGTTTCAGGACCTCAGCAGTGTATACTGTGTGGAAACGTGGCTGAGGAAGAGTGCCCAGACTGTTTTAAAGATCCAGTTTTCAGCCAGACAGGATTCAAAGTCTTCTGCAAGACATGTTCATCAAAGGTTTGGGTCGTTGTCTTGGGTTTTGCAGTAATTTTGTCTGGGTTTTACAGACTGCTTCACCTTGTTACTGGCTCTAGGTGAAGTAAGTGATGCAGTGTAAAAAATATACGTCAAAAAATAAATATGACAGATATTAGATCTTAGTTTTAAATCAGGGTTTGTTTGAACAAAATTAGTTTCCTGTCGTCAGATGGGTAGAAAGTCGTTTAGATTGCATGTTTTATGTAAGCTATTAGTTTAAACTAAATAAATAATAAAGATTGTTGAGTATTTCTTAGTTGTTGCTGTTACCGTTTGTCTTTGTTTTTAGGTGCACTCACACCCTCAGCGCCAGTTCCATAAACCAAGTGTTTTGGAAATTCCCTCTGCTTACGTGGGTCACCCTCTGACCAGAGACAAACTGGAGCTGTTTGCTGTGCTCTGTATCGAGACAAGCCACTACGTGTCCTTTATCAAGTACGGGCCAGCCAAGGAAGACTGGATCTTCTTCGACAGCATGGCGGACAGACAGGGTAGGCTTTTTACTGCGTC
This sequence comes from Macropodus opercularis, assembly GCA_030770545.1. Classification (NCBI taxonomy): domain Eukaryota; kingdom Metazoa; phylum Chordata; class Actinopteri; order Anabantiformes; family Osphronemidae; genus Macropodus; species Macropodus opercularis. Next base: position 10,673,399 of record CM061092.1, read on the forward strand.
ATTAAACACGTCATTTATACAAACCGTCTTTGGCTCAGTCTGTCGTTGTGTTCAGGAGAGAGAGACGGCTTCAACATTCCAGAGGTGCACGCCTGTCCTGAAGTCGGCATGTACCTGGAGATGTCACCGGCTCAGCTGGCCAATCAGGTGCCACGAGACATGAAAGGTGTGGCCAAACGTCTCTTCTGTGATGCCTACATGTACCTTTATCAGAGCACCAACATGTGTTTGTATCGTTGAGGAACGCTCCTCACCCTTCACAACTCATTGGCGCTTCATGTCATTTGCTGTTGCCTGATTGGTTTGCTCTTCCTTTCTTTGAATGTAACATGTTGGTGCAAGGAGGTTTAAAATAATTTACAACAAGATTTATTAGATTTATTACTGTGGTACAACTGACAGGGCTTGCTGAACCATTTAGCACTAAGCTATAAAGACAAGAAATTGGCAATCACATATGAAGTTTGTGCGGGCAAAGACAAATATTGCACTGTAATATTAGTACGTTTTTTTTATTGTATTTGTTAAATAGGCTTAAAAGAGGTGTATAATTTTATAGCCAGAGAAATTAAAACTTGCAGGTAATTGATGATTATCCACCAAAGAACCCTGCAGATAATTTCAGTTTGTTGGAGTTGTAAATATGCAGTTTTGTGCATTATTTGAATTAGCTCACTGTGGCACCTTAATGTTTCTGATTGAGGATGGCTGTCCAGTTACGTTATGTCATTAAAATCAGTTTCAGTTCTCTGGAACATTACAATGTTTGGAAATGTAATCTTTTAGTTTGTATGTCTGAGAAGATATATGAAGTAATTTATATGATGCTTAATGCTTCATGACATTTACTCTTCAAAGTTGAAAAACCTTTTCCATTTATAGTTTTATTGCTTTGGTTCTGTTATAATGTATCAATATACTGGAAAGGGTGTTGCGTATGTCGCTATACACAGCATCAGGTGGCAAATTGTGGGAAGTCTTTAATTGGATGAGTTAGGAATTATAGAGGCTTAAACTACACATTAAATGGTGATAGCATATAGCATCTCCAGGGTGTTGCAAGTACAGTGTGTATTTCCCTGTAACTACCCAAAGTGTTTGGAAGAGAAGATGATAAGGGAGCAAGCTGAGGCTCATCAGGATAATTCTAAATCCCAGTCAGACCAAGCATCTGTAGGATGTGCTGGGACTAAACTAAACTAAAAAGACAAACTGCTGACGCTCCTTTGGTTCCCGTCTTGATGGGTTAAAAGGGGTTTCATGGTCTGGCTCATCAACGTACATCTGTCCCTTTAAAACGTCAACTCTGTTTAGTCGATAGGTGAGATTATTAAAGACATAAATAAACTTGGGGCCTCACAGTTTCCTGCAACTCAATAATGACAAGATTGTGTTTATTAGTGCTTCAGTGGCAGGATATATATGTTCTCATTTTGCTTCTCTGCCTCCAGAATGTTTCCTCCTTTAATCAGCATTTGTGCCAGCAACAGTCACTTACATTATATAATACCTGATTATACATTAACCCCAAGGTCTTCTTTACTTATCAGCCCACTAATGATTCAATTCTTTTTCAATGGGAAGATGACACATTATAGGCATCTTAAAATTCATCAAAATTCATTCATCTTAAAAAGGTTCAAATAAATGGTCATCGTGAATAATGTGAGCGAGGCAACGAGTTCTAAGCTGGCAGGTAGAAGCCACCTGAACTTGGCTGTTCCACCCAGTCGTCCTGAGGTTTGACAGGCTGACAGCTGCATTATAACTCAGAACCTTCCATCGACTTCCAGGACAAGTGCAGGTGAACTGGTTCCCACACTCCCCTGTAATTCAATTACTTAAGTGATAAGTGATGTCGTAAATGTCCTTTACACCTCTTTCAAGCCTGGTCACTCCTGAAGCATTTCACATCCTGACACACCCGTGTAATTGCTTGGTGAAACCAACCCACTGGTGAGTTTCCATGAAAAAATACAGTTTAGTTCCTTAATCTAGTTAGACTGAACCAATGAAAATGTTTGGACACACAGGTGAAACAATAAAATTAAATTCAGAGTATTTATGGAGCGAAGTTGTGAGTCCTAACCTCCAGCACATCCAGACTCAGGGTGTGTCATCTGCTTCGACCAGCTGGGGTGAAAACAGGACAGAACAGGGAGGCTGATTAAACGTCTTCAACAATGGGAGCAAGTTACAGCTTCATGTTGACGACAACTTCACTCTTTTGTGACTGGTATTTCAGCCACTGTGGCTTCGTGATCGGCTGGAAACGCACGTTTCACTGCTCACAAGCAGCAGGAAACGAACTGTTTATCACACTTCAAAGGCGAACAGCCCCTCTCACAACCCCGCTTGGATCTGACCGTCTGTTACACTTAGGATACAACAAATCGCTGCTTTGAAGAGCGCACCAGAGTCACTCCAGCCTCAACTTCATCAGCCTACTACTGCTCAGTGCTGTACGTGGTGTGATGTGCATGCACACAGGCCTTTCCTCTTTCCTGTAATAAAGTGTCTCCTCCGCTCTTGCTCTTTCTGTCTCATGTTTTTTTAAACGATGCCTTGCTGGATATTTGTCTTTGTTCCTGAGGCTTTTGATCCCGCTGTCCACCGTCTTTTCTGCTCGTCTCGCTGTGATCAACTCTGTGGATGACCTCTGTGGGAGTTCGCAGTGCTGTGCTGTGCTGTGCGCTGTGATGAGTTTGGCTCTTTCCTATACCCGAGGGTACGCTCGGTTGCAGGAACGGGTGCAGCCTTGAGGCTTACGAGGCCCTGCAACTCAATAAAGCAGCCTCCAGTCCAGCAGCATCAGCATTTTAAAACAAATTCATCACTATATGAAAAAGTAGATCTCCTGTGTGTTTGTTTACGCAAAGAGACGTGAGATGTTTAATCAGGATAGTCGAGCTGCTGCTGGGTTTACGTCTGCATAATGAAACATAGCAGCAGAACAGTTCCAGAGTCTGTTTCCTTCACTAACGCCTCCTTTTTGACTTGCACACTTATGTAATTCTGATTTCTTCACCCCATCCCTAACATTTTAAAACACTTTTCTTTGATAATGTTTATAGCACCAGTCTGAGCTACTAGCAATGCCTCAATGTGCGTTGGTTGCTCAGATATCGAGGTTACACATGTACATCTGTGTTCATGTGTTTATCTGTTCATCTTGTCATCGAGGTACATGCACATCCTTGTACCTTCCTGATGCCCAGAACCATAAGGTGGTTTTCTATAACATATCGCGCTTCCTCGTTATCTGTTTCACATCTGAACACATTCATCCTCACTGTCGGGTAAAAATCCAATAGGAAGAAGAGCTGCTATCAGTCTTGATGCTGCGGAAGACTGTGACGTCGTCAGAACAGATTCTGATAAATCTTAAGATGAGTGTGAGGTCATGAAGGCGCATTGGGCTGCTCTTCCTTCATCCGCTTAGAGAATTCTGGTTCCCAGCAAGAAACAGATGCCAGACAGACACTGCACTATTACTATTATTATGCATATGGTTAGCAATGTTCTGTTTTATCCCACATGATCAGTTCTCTTACTTCCATGGTTGGTCACTGTAAGAAAAGCTTTTCATTTTCAATACAATCATCCCGATGTGCTGAAATTGAGCAGCTCACTGAAGAGCTGTGAGCTGGTTGTTTGTGTTCATAGTACATCTTTGGAAACTGCACAAGTTTAAATTTTTATTTCATTTCATTTTTTAGATAAACACGCCTTGTTTAAATGTGACTGTGCTGCGCCTTTCAGTCAATTATGTCTCATAGAGAGAGGAGCTGTCGTTGACCCCTCTTCAGAATTATGACTATCCCAGCCATGTGCTCTTTGAATGGCTTTTCAACGTTAGCGTTCACAAAGGTGTCATTAAAGACTGACACAGTCGCCTTTACAGCGTGGTTGTGTGGTTTAGCTCTCCAGAGCTTCAAACGCATTCACAGCACTGAGTTGTTGATGAGCTGATCTTTTATGTGAAACCTGTAGGTCAGCAGCATCCATTAGGATGAGCATAGAAACCCCTACTGTCAGGGGAACCCTTCACAAAGGGCCCGCGTTTCATCTGCATAACTTAACATTGGCAAGGTTAACTTAAAGTTAAAGTTTCTACCAGTCTGGGTCAAAGTTTCATGCTTCGCTTTGTATTTCAGCCGACTCCCAGGACAGCAGAGATAAGTTACAGGAACGGAGCTGAGTAACTGAAAATTAAAAAGGTTTAAAGGCACTAAATCTGATAATGAGACACAATGATGAAGCTTGTTGTGTGTCTGCCTGTTGTCCTGCTCACACTGAAGCTGCCTGAGGGATTGCAGCTGATTATCTGTTATAACAACCAGAGAGATGACTTCAACCATAATGAGACCACAAGCTTTCGGTAAGAAGCCACTGATCGATTCCCCTCAGCGCTGCAGTCGATGATTAACAATCTTAATATAAGCACTTTGGGGGACATGCAGCCAGTCCCCAATCAGAACCACAGCTGCTACAAACACCACTTGGGATCGGAACAAGACTCTCTTGACATGTGACACATCAGAGAGCTTAAACATCTGCCAACCCTGAATAATAAACTAAACGTTTGTTGTTCCAGCAAAGACTCATTCATGTTCCCAGAGGATGAATCCTGATGATCCTGGTCAAGTAAAGCACGACTGATCTTAGAAACATACAAATGCATTTCCTTGAAGAAGAACCTATGTACAGCAGGAACGAAGCGTTCCTGCTGTACATATGTACAGACTTGTTTTTCTCTTGATACAATAAGTTCAAGCCATTGTTAAGTTGAGGTAAAACTCCATTGCTAAAACATTTGGATGGCTCTTTACGCCGGGTGGGTAAGAAACATGCAATGAATCATAACAACGGTGATGTTGTGTATGTTCATCAACACGCTGTGACGTGCATTTGAATGTGAAGCTGTACCTTGCACGACAAATCACATTAATGAATGGCAGCCGCACTAATGGAAGGAATGTCACCAGTGTTTACGTGCTTCGTAGATAATGATGATTAATGCAGAGCTTCGAGCGTTCAATTACGGGACTTCATCAGAAACGGAGGAAATGCACATGGTTCAACTTGTTCATTGGATTAAACCAAGACCTCTGAAACTCGATAGCAACCGTCACGAGCAGAAAGCCCGATTCTTCAGAGAAGCAACATGTAAACACAACAGATCGATGAGGTGCAAAGGGCAGCCTTTCGCTGGAGCTGGTCTATAATTAGGTGGTGAGTTATCTGTCTCCAACCTGATATCCTCATTAAACGATACTTCCAGGTCAGAACGAAGGAGAGCTGCAGGCTTACTGTAACACGAGATTGATGGGGGGACAGCGAAGCTACAAGGCAACAAGGCCCAACAAATCACTGGTTCAGCCCGTAGTGTTGATTCATGTAGGAATGTCTCTAGTGAAATGAAATGTGTTAAAACTGAATGACACTATCAAACAGTGAGTGGAAAAGTGGGTTTACAGACGTTTGGACCAGCTGGAGGTTCTGCTGATCAGACTTTACAACCAGAGCTGCTCCCAGCGAACCAGCCGTGCATTAACAGTGAACCTTGGTGCAATATGTATTTATGCTGTTTGATTTTTTTCTTATTCGTAAGTAAAAAGTGCTAAATGAGAACCATTTACTCCCTGAGCTGTGAGCAAGAAACAGAAATTACTTTGCATTTTCCCCAGTTTCTGAGTTGTCCTCATCACAGAGAACCTTGATTGCTCTAACTTTCATCTCATCAGAGGAAAGACAAAAGTGATTTTTCATTCTGAAGCGTTCGTCTCAGTCAGCGGAGACAAACACGCTTGTAGATCAGTTGTTGCTGGCCATGCCTCTTTTTTAACGACACTGTTGGGGCTGCAGCATCTCCTCTGTGGTTACAGTTAAGGCCTTGGACAGACTCAGTAAGACCAAATAAACGATACAAGGCTTTTAGCTGAGCAGAGAGATTCAGATCGTATTCAAGCTGCGAGGGATTTGGCACAACCCTCAGCCTTTACCGTCAGCCCCTGCTCTTCATACAAGGCCAGGAAAAGAGGATAGCGATGAAATCCCCCCAAAAAGTGCAATGTGTCGCTCAGTCCACAACGTCTGTGACCTTGCTTCTCTTTGGAGAAAACAAAAATCATGCTCAGCTCTTTGAACTGCAGTTCCCATAATAATTTGATGAAAGTAAACAGGAAGTATTATGGAGCCACAAGACTGTTCCCTGATGCTTGGGACTACATTACTGGCTTTCTGGCACACGCACAGACGTCCAACTCTGACAGACTGCACAAAACCTCGTCACTCAGTGAATACCTGAGTGACGCACTCTTACTGGGGAGTTTATCTCTCTGTCAGATTCTTCTGTTTCTGCAGAACAACTCTGAAGCTCTGGTAAAACTTGTTACTGACCACCCGCTACTGGTCTGCTACTGCCTGGTATCACTGGTACGTCTGGTACGTCGCTCTGTGCTCTAGTCCCTCACCCCAGCTGGTTGGGTACAAACCTTCAATGACTTGACTTTAAAATGTGAGGATCCTTGAGATGTTTCTTTTTTAATTTGGTTTTATATAAATATTTAAAGATCACAATAGAAAAGAAAAACTAATTATTTTGCTTTCCATCACTCCTCTGTTGTAATTTGCTCTGTGTATTCACGTCCTGTAAATCTCCCTTGTTGTCATTTTACCACTGATTCTGTCCTCATCCTTGTGTCTGGGTCAGCTGTGAAAATATAAAAGAACCTCACAGCTGGACTGTTCACTCTGTGATTCAATTAACTTGACCTTCAGATGTGTAAACCACAAGGAAACATCAAAATTCAGCTCTTTAATTGATGTTATGAATGACTGGACACCATTTGTTTACTGTGTAGACTTCAGCCTTGATGTTAGGACTGAAGCTCAGCAAAAATGAATCCTTTGCAATAAATGACAAAATCATGTCAGTGTGCGTTAGTGATACAAAGTTTCAGTATTTTAAAATATTTGATCATTCATAATAAAGTATTTTCTAATTTTATTTACTTAAATTTTAAGTATTTTAATCTGAGGGAAATGTGGTGAAAGGATACAAGTGAAACGAAACAGTGAGCTAAAGAAAAAATAATAATCAAAGTGCCTTTCAGTTGTCAATGAAATGAGCTAATTTAAAAGTCAGTCTGGCCTAACAGCAATATCAAATATTAGATGTTATGTAAACTCGACCCCAAACGCATTATGACTTCAGAAACTGTCTACTCATAAATTCCAGAGGGAAATCTGAAGGTTATGTCCTGAGTGTCAATGAAACGTGAACGTCCATTGGAGCGATTTGTCAGTCTGCAGTCGAACGTGAGGAGGAAGGAGACAAACCTTCACCACAGGCCCATAGAACAACACGCGAGCATCGAACCTGATGCCGTCACTACTCTGATTTTACCTGTAAGGAAAAGTAAGGAAGCCACAGGTTCTGATTTAAAAAACTGGTGCATAAAAAGAATCATGAACAGTAGTGTCTGGCTGAATACATGGCTCCTTATTCACACTGGGACACGCTGCTTCCAGGTGAAAGGTAAACCTGGAGTAGAGCAGGGGCTCTGTCGTAAACGGCAACTGCTACTTGGCTAAATCCACACCTAATGATTGAGTGTGACACATAACAACTTTGGGCTGCCTCTTGTTTTCCTCGGATGAAGTCAGGGGGTGAGAGAGAGACGAGACGTGACACATCTGAGTGAGTCTGCTCCATCGATTTCCATTCCGGGTTCAGAGCCCCTCAGACTCTCGGTGAGCTGTCTGGGGACATGCAGCTGCAAACAGCAGGTGTCCAGCTGTGACAAAAACAGACACTGTACTGAGGAATGCTATCTGAAAGCCAGCACCAATCCACGGAGGAAGAGATGCAGACAAACACAGAGAAGGTCAGTTGCAGTTCTAAACCAGCAGGAACTCGGGTCAAAGGTCAGAGACTGGTAACTCAGTTAATGTCCTCACATTACAAAACAGGTTCTGCTTTACTTTTTAAAATGTATGTTGTTTTAATGTTGAGTTCTTGCTGTTGTTTGCTGTTCCTCCTGCTGGAAACCATGAGTTTGTGAGCGGTCTGGCTTATATGGCCTGTTGGATAAAGGCTCCCCTTCGACCTCGTCTGTAATGTACCTGCATTATTCTAAGCCGCGCTTTCTGACATCCTCGACCAGACTCCTCACTACTACTTATCAGAACAAATACTTCTTATGAGGAGCCTAATCTAGCTGCTGTCTGGAAGATGTACATTGCTGGTGGTCTGACGGAAAAGCCAATGCCTGCTGTCGATGCACCTCTGCAAGGTGCCTCCAACACACACAGCTGCTCTCTGAGCTGCTGCCGACCTGTGCTGTTTATGCAGATTGTAACCGTTTACATGAAGTGTCCTAAATAATGAAACAGAAAGAACATTCACTGCTCATCCCTGCGCTTCCAGGAATATTAGAAAATGTATATTTACTGTGTGCGACAGGTAATCTAATCTGAGAGGGTAAACGGACGCAGTAAAGAGCCACGTGCTACGCGGTGGGTTTTAGCTCCAACAGAACGTTATCTGAATCAAAGAGGTAATTTCAGCCTCGCAACACGGACAACACGGCCAAGAGACTTACATGTATACAGACACCCACATGTCTGCATCACATTGACTGCGTTGTTAGTACAATCCATGATGGGACTCTACATTATACACAGCAAAAGATAAGACACACGCCCCTGAGGCGGAAGTCTATGACACACAAAACCTCATGTGAATCATTTTTAGTTTGTTTTAAAAACATATTCCTGTTCAGATATCTTTCTGTTACCTGGAGGTACCAGAGTGGTCGCACGTGCAAACCCACCAAGGAAGAGAGTTTATAAGCTTCAGCATTAAGTTAGTGCTCCTCTATCTGCTTTTTAGTAAAAACTCCTTATTAACATTTTAAATGTGGGGCTTGCTGCAACAAAAGCCTCCCTACTTTGTTGATGTTGGCTGAAACGTTGGGTGTGTGGTTGTATGACTATGCTCCATGACGGCTTCCTTTAGGGTCAAATACCTGTCTATTGAGCGCAAGGGTAAAGATTTGTCTGCTGCCCCTGCAGCCGCTCGTCACCGCGTCTGTGCGCTGCGCTCTGCTCCATCTCCTCCCTTTCAGAGAGGAGCGCACCTTGTTTGGCTCAGTCGAATCCCGGCTTTCGTCCGCGCGTAATGCGGACCCTGTCGCGCACAGGAAACCAGAGAGACGCCCCACGACACTATACATACAACACAAGCGGCGTAGTTTGCGGATTGGTGTCCGTTATGGAAATTTAATAGAGCAGTAGTTTGTGAAGACAGATACGAGGAAGTGTTTTTACTTTTTTGCGCGCGCTGTTCTGAGTGAAAGCTTCAGATGTTGCTACTCAGTTTGTCCGTCTGCGGATGCTCGTGGCTGAGGTGGATGAGCGCATCACTGCACCTGGCTCTGGTGCTGCAGCTCGTGGTGTGGACGACGGTGAGTCTCCCGACTGATGAGGTTCAAAATGTGATATTTTGCTACAAACTAGAAAGATGCAAACACAGTTTACGAACGCACTTAGATATTTATCAGTGTGTTTGTTTGCTGGAGTTCATGAGTTTACTTTTCATTTTTTCTGTATTTAAACGTGGCTCAGTGAAGCCTGTAACTGTGCACATTGATGGGAATTATGCAGTGAAGGGCGGATGATGAAGCCATTATTTCACATCAAACTGCTGTCGATCCTGGTTAGAATGCACTAATCTGTTTCTATTTTATTTCATGCTATTTACTGTAGGTATGTGTGACCAAATTAAATATTGTTGGTCTGAGAATACTCCTTCACCTGCAGACTTTACTGTGCTTATTACATGGAAATGTTTTTGGGTCCATAAATCGAAACCCACAGAGTGAAAACACACCACAATAACATTTTAGAAATATATATTGTATATATGAGTGTATATATATAAATATATATACTTCTATCAAAATAAGTGCATTAAAAGTGCAGAATTGAAATATGCAACAGTATTTACATTGCTGACTTGGTTTCTATGACAATATAAGCAGCTTTAAGTTGTTCTTCATAAACATATATTGAAATATTGGGACTTTAATGATGATAACTGGCTACTGAAAATGACGAGTATGTTTGAATATACCAGAGCTTTGTGGTATGAGCGTCCCTATTTTTACATTAATATTATTATTATTATTATATTTAAGTGTCCTTATGATGCATGAAACATGAATCTGACAGAAACTTTCAAGTACCAACAGGAAATATTGTTAAAAACACACCCACCTCGAATAACACTAAATCAGTAAAAAGAGGAAGAAGTCTCCTGTGACTCCATTAACATCGGACACTCGCTTGACTTTGCTGCCTTTGGCTCCAAACTGACAACAGCAAAGAGAAAGCATTAATATTTTCTCTTTTTTTCTGCACATATGCCTGTTTAAAACAACAAAGACTTTTCAGAGGGAAATATATTCTGAGTGTGTGACGTGTATCCTTGTTTGAACTTGGCGTTATTGTCTCCACGGCAGCTTTTCTTCTGCATCTGTGCTCACCTGAGGTTTCATCAGTGTCCATCATGTGACGGAGAGCTTAGGTTTGTGGCTGGTGGTTCCTCAGGCTGCTAATGATCCTGGGTTGTCGTTGCTTCCTCGAGACTCTGGGATCACGACTGATGCTTCTCTTTTCATCCTCTCCCATTTCAGCATAAATCTCTCTTCTGCTGGTGACAGCAGGATGAGTGTTTAACATCACTTGCTGACCTGCTGCAGTGCTGTAATTGCATCCACTTGTGACATGACTGATTGTGTTATGTATTTGTTTTTAGATTGTTCTGTTGGCGACTTTCTGCTTGACATGCAGTTTGTTGACAACCTTTAAACTATATCAATTCAAAACGAGTTTAGGGTCCTTCTACTATATGATTATATAAATGAAGAGTGTCTGTGTCTATTATAAATTATTGCATTTAAAGCTACAATAGGTCACTAGAGGGCAGCGAACAAGCTGTAATGGTGATTGTTTTACACACAGATGCAACATTAATTATAGTACCATTACTTTAAGATACCTGATTCAGAAAAGACATATTAGTTATTTTACACTTTGTGTAAAAAAATGCCACTGTTATTGACATTACAATGCATTCTGGGTAACAGTGTCACATGGTTGTTCTGACCTTACCTAATATTCTGCATTAGACAATCATCTGCTTTTACTAACTGAGTGCATTGGCGCATTTATGCTAAATGTTAGCATTAGCGCATCTATGCTAAATGTTAGCATTAGCGCATTAGCAGACCAATACTAAATATTACCTGTAGCACATCGATGCTAAATATTAGCATTTTTACATTGATGCTATATGTAGCACACTAGTGTTAACCAAGAGCGGAAGGTTTCACACGGATAAGGATCTGTTTTACATTTGTTTCATTACAAAATAAACTAATCTGAGAAACATTAGATCAAATCAGAACTTTTTTGTCTATAAGAGCAACTCCACAAAGTAGCTTTATTGGAAGTATAACAATGCAACTACTCCTCATGCAGAAAAAAGGCTTCATTTCTGAGCTTTCAAGCTCTGACTTCAAAATGACCCACACCTTCCACCCTGAGGCAAGTTCTGCCTCTGCCTCATAAACAAGACCTAAAACCACCCAATTACTTTTCCTAAAGGACACAGGTAACCAGAACACAGAGGCCGAATCGAGGAAATGTTCTACATCCCGTTGGCCCGGTCAAAGAGGGTCGATTGATTTTTCGAGTGAAGAATGAGAGCTGCTTAAATACCTGCTGGAAGCAGATGCTGAGAGGCCTTTGTTCACAAAATGAATGACCCAATTTTACTGCTTCTCCCCAAGCTGACAGATGGCCAAAATTCTTATGGAGGGTACGTTTTTACTTTATTACAACTGACAGGTTTTCTCAACCGTGTCAACACGTCAGCCACGATCATCTTATTGGAGATGGTGCCGTCTCTGTGCAGAGCGTGGCTGAAACAACTATTTTTTTAATGGTTGAAATCCAGTTGCCCTGACATAGTGTGAATCAGAGGCCGACTTACTGCAAATAGAATACAAGACAATAAAACACCCAGTCTGTTGTGCGCATCCACCCCTTTATTCAATTCTGGCTGTAATCCTACAGTTTTCCTGTGTGGGTAGACACCGGTTGAGTTTCAGGTGTGAAACTCAAGATAAAAGCCATTCATCTGCATAAACTGTTGGTTTGCTTGCATGTCACGCTGGACCACACAAACAAGACTTAAATAGCAATAATATGAAATGTGGGGTTTTCTTTTGTCCAAAGCTACATGTGTAAAAACTGCATCGTTCTTGCCGTCAGCTCTGTTCAACTGTATTGTCCTGTACAGTGAACTGCAGCTTAAACTTTATCAGACCCACCTCACCCACTGTGGACTTGTAAGGTTGCATTTTACACCGCTTTAAGCCAGATAACATTTCTGTCTTCCCGTGCAAAGTACAAGCTCGGAGGGAACGGTGCGTGGATAACGTTCTCTGCAAGCTGTCAGGTCAGAGGTCATTGCCTCACATTTACCAGCACTCCAGAAGAAAGTCAGTGCAGATGCAGGGGAATTCATTTAGATTCACTGTGTGTGAAGATTACAGACTTACCAACAGACCTGGACACACCCTCCTCTAATGGCATCAGGCACCTGGTCATCGCCTGTTCTCTGTAAATGATGCTGCTCGGTGAAGACTGGCTGGAGGCGACTGGCGCCCTCCCACAACGAGCTACTTAAGACAATGACTGAATGACACTACCGTCATTAAGGATCCAGGATGGGACTATGTAAATCACACGGTCAGATGGCTCTGCACATTTTCACACACGCCCTGCACCTCAGTGTGTTACAGCACTAAGCTGTGTAATTACCGTTTTGGTTTATTCCACAAGGCCTCGTGTTGTTCGACTGTCTGCCTTGTGTAAAGGAGCCTTGTTCTGTAAACTTGGGGCTGATATGACTGTGCTGTGTCACTGTGAGGCTGCACTGCCAGGTTTTTCAGCTGCACAGGCTGAGTTGTTGCTGTTGTAGGTATAAACTGTTCACGATGAAGGAGGTTTCATGGCAACTCAGTTTAAAGAAACACGAGACATATTTAGCTTCTTGATCAAAAATTTGTTTACACTGTGGATTTGTCAGGAAATCTTTACAGTCGCACAAGATTATTGACCTGCGGGCTAATGGAAAATGCAAATATTTGACAAGATGAGTTGCTTTAGTTGCTCTTCTAGACTCATCCAAGAATATTAGTCAGCGTTGCTTTCAGAATCAGTGTGTTCTGATGGACTTTATTTTTAATCTTGAATAAACAATCAAACAAAGTTTAACCTCCTTTCTGACTTATTTATAAAAGTCAGTATGATCAGTTGCATTCGTCAAAGTTTCCAAAGTCTCTTAAGACCACTTTGCCCAGATCATTTCAGACTTATGACTGAGAAGCCACTATTAACTTTGTGAACGGCCCTGTAATCACCATTTAATGCTGCCTGTTCCGCTTCTTTTGTGGGACAGTTTCATTCACATAGATGTTGAAGTGTCATCAGAGCAGCTGCACAAGGACTGAAGTCAGACGCTAAAAAAAAACAAACTCCGAAAGCAGAACCCTCCATGTCCAGTACACGAGGAGGTCATGGTTACCATCACAATCATCATGTGAATATGATACCGTTGCACCGGGCAAAGAAGCTTTTTATTGATCGTAGTTGTGCAGAGTGTAGACGGGAAGAGAGAAATGACTGAAGATTATTATTGTTAAAATGTCCATTCAGTTCTATGTGTTCGTCAATCAAGTACAGTACAGCACACGTCCTCTTGTTGTTTCCTCAAATCATTCTTTCCTTATTTATTATTTGACTCCGACACAACAACTGGGTCAACACACATCACATCTTATCCACAGACTGACAAACAGGCAGCAACAACTTGACTGCTGCAGCTGCAACAGGAACAGGATGCCTTCCTGCCCGATAGCAGCCCTCTCTCGTGTTAATCACTGCAACGCTGCGAGAGCACGGGGTCACACGTAACACTCACCTGCAGTGTCTCCATCTGTCCAACAGGCAGGGCTCCTACCCATGATGCTTCACACTTCTAACCAAATAGATCCACCAGAAAAAAGGCGTCTAATTGATTATATTCACACAACAGCCCTAAAAGTATTATTCAAGAAATGATCACACATTCAAAACAAGGATGGATTCTCACCATTTGTGATATAACTTCATTAACTGAAACAGGCTGCTCAGTGGAGATGCTGTTTTAATTTGTGCTTTCTATGTGAATGTATATGTCCTGTCAGATTGGGTGTGCAGGACTGTAGTCCGTCCTCTTCAGAAGACAATAGAGGAAGCCAAATGCAGAGAAGCCTTGAGAGATGTGCGGACTTAAAGAGCAAGTCGCTGAACTCCCACATTTCAGCTGTCAGGGCTGATTACCGTACAGAGGTTCGTCACTGGGGGGGGGGGGGACTGCAATCATCGGCTGGGTTTTCATGACGGGAGGGAAAAGGCAATGAGGAGAGGATTACTTCAAACTCATCTCGTCCTTGGGTATACACAGAACAATTTGATGTACGGCTGGACCACACTCTGTGTATGTGGCAGATGATTCACATGCAAAGCTGGTTTGGGAGCGAAAATGTCACTGTCCCTGTTCAGAATCCTGTAAATTCTCTCGTAATAATATTTCTAGACTGTCAACCTGCCTAAATATGATGATGCTGACAAAAGGGCTGCTTTCAGGCAGAGTATTAGCTCAAATAGAAGCTTTAGTAGTTAGAAGACCTTTACAGTTTGGATGTTGCTGTAACATGTTCATCTACTAGACATAAACCAGATGAATGTAGATTAAATTTAATGTGTCGCTTGAATGTATTTCTTTCACATTTGTGCAAAAAGCAATGTAGGCAAAAGGTGTTTGACCCGCCAGGAGCAACTTGAGGTTCAGTCTTGTTTAGGGACACTGCGTTTGCATCTGTCTTGTTGGCAGCAGAGTATTCAGTGCATCCGACCATCAGTCCATGGAATTCATTCAGACCGTGATGTGGCGTTTGGTGAAACCCTGAGAAAAAGTTGCAGAAGTCTGGAAGTTTTTGCACCGTTCTCGAATAATATCTAATACAATAGTTCCCCCTGTCACTGGCTGTGATGTTGCCTCCAAATCTCTCAGAGGTTCCTCCTGTTTTGGTCTGACTTCATTTTGAGGGATCAACTGAAAGCTAAAATATGCACACTCACGTTCTGGATTACGTATGAACCTCCTTCCACAGCTTGAAGACTCACGATCCAATATTCACCGCGGCTCCTCTGGCTTTGTGTCTCCATCAGATAGGCAAGACGCTGCTGCAGTGACTTAACATATGAATCAACCACTGGACTTGCGAATTCATTACGAGCTAACTACCATTAGATTCTATTATGAGAGTAAGTAAGTAAGGAGATTTTTAATTAAACAGATGAACACAGTGACACTTAGATGCGCAAGTAAACGTCTGAACTGGTGAAAGTGCTCTGCTTTTTGTCAAGCCCTTCATATCCTGGTGCCATGTTACACACAGTCAGCGGCTCAGAGCTTGAGGTGAATGTGTGTTTACACGCTGAGTTGTGTCTGGTTTACTTTTCTGCTGTGCCACTTGCTGTCAAGCACACACAGAACCTGTTGAGGCACAAATGTTTGGACTGCAAGCGTATGTCCCTGCAGAGTCCGGAGCGGACTGGTGATGACATTTAGAGTATGTCACAGAAAGGGCAGCAGAGACATAGATGCTGAGAGAATGGCCTGTAGTCACGACTCATATGAAATGAATGATTACGTCACCTAATTTAGGGGAGGATTGTTGCTTTGCTGGCTCACGTATATGTTCAACTCAACTCTCTGCTCTCCAGACGGAGGCCATGCACCCAGACTGTGCCCTGGTGGTTCAGCTCATGAAAGCTCAGGAGGAATGCAACCAGATCCTCAGTCAGGAGAAGAACTCCAGCACACCAGGTCAGTGTTGTTGGGGTTCTGGGTTGGGGGGAGGTTACTGTACTAACCAGTAATATAAGTGACACTTGGAAATACACAATCATATGAATAACTGTAATAATGCTTATTTAAACTGTTTTCTGATGAGAAAATGAATCAAAATCACGAAATCGACAGAACAAACTCAAATGTACGGACGCCCTTTTGCATTTTTAGAGGGAGACTATCATGAGCGTCATCCACATCATTTTCATCTGACTAACTAGTACTGTGCGTAAACAAAAGTCCAATATTTGTTCTTCTGTGCCAGAAAGTTCCGTAGTCCAAACGTGAGTACATACAAATCAATCAGCCACACCAGCTCCTGAGAGCAGTTACCAACACATGCATTAAAACCACTTTCCACTTGGCAGCATGTTCGCTTGGGGCCACGAGAAAAGCCTTCATGACTAGACCTGAGTCACGTCAGCTTCCTAAATTATAACCACAATTGCCTTTGACATACTGAAAAACCCAAGCTTGAAGGGAGAAAATGACAAGTTATGGATTTTATATAAAGAAGGCAGCAGGGCTTCACAGTTCAAGTTGGCTTTCAGCGAGAGTGTACAGTTTAAATCGGCTTTTAAAGTACACCCCAACTCACATCATTACAGGTAAGTCTATACTGAGGAGGCTGTTTTCCATCCTCCTCCTGTTGAGACGTTGTTACAGGAAAAGAAAGACGTTTGAACTTTGACAGTAAATGTCAGGAGTTGAAGGTAAAAGCCACTGAGCTCCCAGTTTTCTTCTGTGCAGTGAATGGATTACTGCGTCGAGCTTCCTCGTTAAAAGAGAACCGTCGCCAACTGTGTCAAAGCCAGTGGCAGGCTGAGTCCTCAGGAGACTTTCATCTCATCCTATTTAAGCAAAACATTTCATGAAATATCAGTAATTGGTAGAAATAAATATCTTAAATCCATGGAAGGGGCTCGTTTGCCAGTAAAGACTGACCCCAGTGCGAACCGTGATGATCTGCATCTCACAGAAAAACCTTTGCTGTAGTCTAAATAGCTTGTACATCATCCCCTCTGTCCTTTCAGGCTAATAAAGCACCATCGCACAATGGTCTGGCATGTGGCACAATGTGTAGTTAGGTCCTTCTGTCTCTATTAAAATGCAATCTCTGACACCTGATGCGCAGCTGTTGCCCTTCTGTATGGGATGATTGCTGCTCTTTAATCAAGGATGCAGCAACACATTTGCTTCCTGTTATCCAATTACCACTCTTCACTAACCTAATCGGGTGTGTCTGGATTACAGGCACCCACTGGTCAGACCCTTTCATCTCTGCAGCTCAGGTAGAAGGCGAGTGCACGAGATTCATCCATTACCATTCTTTCAGTGAGACACAAAAATGGCCACAGCCTGTCCATGAGGCCTGCGCCTTATTTTCCATCTTGGTCTGTCTAAAAGCATGCTCATTACAGACGCTTTGTTTTGAAGTATTTTGCACGATGCTTCTCTCCTCACTCCTCACATGTCGGTGGGGCAGCTCAGCCTCGCTCCACCTAGTATCCCTCAGAATTAATGGCATCGTGTGTCATTTCTTTCCTGTGATCATTGGAAGCAAAGACATCGTCTTTACTGTAGCACTGAATCAGCAGATGCAGTATGAGTGGACTGAAGATGAGGCTTCAGCTGATCCATGACGTTGGTGATGACGGTGCAACGCAGCATCCTAATTAGGTTGAGTCTGAGTTGATCTAAGACGTGGACTCTGGCCCCCTGAAACCATTCTGTGGCAACGTAGTGTTAGTTTTCACCATAGCACCGTGTGTATGCTGTCTTCTTAGGTGTCCCCAGTCTTAGGTGCTCTGTGCAGTCACAACTCTGAGCCTGATCCCGGTAAAGTTTAGTGAAAATCATTTATTGAACCAATAACCAATATTGCTTTAAACCTATGTAAACTATGTAAATAAATTCTCAGGGTCGTTGCTCCCGGATCCTCAGACCTCATATAAATGGGAAAACAGACACCTGGATTACTTTGAAGGCTAATGGTAGATTAGCAGAGAATAAGTGAAGTGTCAGATATTACTGGTTGTTATCAGCTGGTAGCCAAGCACATGAAGAAAGAAAGAAGGATGATGCTGCATGGATGAAGCAGTGGACACTAGTCAACTAAAGCAGGATGATGACTGATTTAATTCATGCACCATATGAGACAGTTTTCATCAAAGAGTTTAAATAATTTCTGATAAAATTAATGATTGAAAAGAGGAAATGTGTTTTATTCCACTGCTGTGATGTGTATTGTATGTTAATAGGCAAAATGTTTGTTCATCACTCCACACAGACTGATGTTTTGCTTGACAAACACATTTACAATCATTTATTTGGTGTTTTACCCACAAAACACTCTAATGGAAACACAAGCTAAAGGAAACAGGAACAAGCTGCACGAAACAGTGAGTAGAAGGCAGCAACGGCCGAACCAGAGGCTCGACTGCCAGGACACGAAATGCTCATGAATATTCAGCCTCAGTCCTGAGGAGATGTGCCAAGGTCATGCAGGTCAGGTGCTTATGTTACACGTAGTCAGTAGCCTAAACCTACCTCTGCAGTGGCTTTATTCACAATTAGCAGATCTCCACAATCCTTTATCACAGCAGCTGTAATAAAACTATATAACTATGTATAAAACTATAACTAAACTAAATCGAACTATACAATGCAGCTTTATCCATTTGCTCTGTTGTTTTTTGCTGATTCGATGTTCACACTACCAGGGTCCACAGCAAAGCAGTGAAGAGATTAATGTCTAACCATCTATTATGTATTAGTAAATTAGTTCAATTTAATTAATGATTAATGTGACTGCTTTCACCAGAGTTTGACTCTGTGGCCACTTTTTCACCCAATTATGAAAAACGTGTTTGTTATTATTATTATTGTTGTTGTTTCTAAAGATTCTCTAAGGGAATTTGACCAGCTGGGGAGTTTCTACCTATCTACTAATAAATCTGCCTCCAAGGTGAATTTGACCTGAGCCCAAAGCATCCGTCAGGGTGGACGTCGTTTCCGGTTAGCTCTGTTGGCATATCTTATCCAACTCACAGATGATATCTGGAAATGTTCATGCAAGTTACTACCTGAATAAATAAGCAAAGCAAACATCGGGGCAGAATGATGGAGTGGAGTCGAGGGGGAGACGGCGACGGCCACTACAATGCTGAAGGGGCGTGAGACGGGTCAGCTACGCATCAAAGATGTGTATGTCAAAAGAACACACACGTATTCAGCATCTACGGTATGAGAGGCACAAATACCTTCTAATAGCCTGTTGCCAATTCTGCTACTGCGGTGTGTGATGGGGAAACAGTTCAGATCTGCTGCTGTTATCACTCAGGTGTAAACATTACCGTATAGTCTGCTGTTGCAAAATAGAAGTTATCAGGACCCAGAAACGTTTTATTTTCACTGTTGGTTCAGCTGCTGGGGTTAAGTGTGTCAACACGACACAACGCGCCGTCGGCTGCTCTTTACCTTCTGTGACTGTGGTTGGAATGTTCGCTCCTGAAGCATGTCTCAGTTTTATGCTGATGTTTTCCGTTTCAGTCACATTTGATAGAAAAGCACGTCGCCTCTCATCTGCAGTACTTGCACTTTTGTGTCGCCTCCACTTTACATGATTTCATCCACTGAGTGCAGTCAGTGGATAAATGATGACTGGGAAGCGATGTGGCCACTATCAGCTCGATGTTATTAACGGTTAAATGTGTATTTACCTTGGTAAGTGTGGTTAGCGCAAACAGCTTCAACGTTCTTTGTTCTTTTTCTCTTTCTCGTCTAATCAGTGGCAGCAGGGAGGGCAGACGGGTTAATTACCTTCACACCTCCACTCCCACAGGAAACACCACCATGAGAAGAGAAGCCGGAGAGGAAGCGAGGAAGTAAAGCTGTAGTTATTACAGACGGAGGGTTCACAGGCTTGTTCACTTTCAGAGGATAAGTGTCATTAGACTCCTCGTGAGCAACAGCCACCCTCATGAATTTATGCTTCTGCTTTCCAAACCACTTCTTCGTTCACATTTTCACAGACCATTACCGAGCTCGACCGTCCTGCCCTCGCACTGTTTATGGTCAACTGATTATACAGAGTAAATACCAGAGGCAGAAATTTACCTTGGTATTCGACACATATCGGCCTGAAACCAACTAGTAACAATGTTAATAATGGATTCATTGTTTAGGCAAATTATTGAGTCAAAATGAATTATCAGCTGGTTTTGTGTCATTATATACTGATAGAAATGGACAAATGTTGGATTGCGGTGTTGGAAGCCATTTACGTGCAGCAGATACTGTAACAGATCCCTGGAGAAATATCTACTGGCCTCAACAGAGGATAAAACAAACTCTTTGATAATCACTCAGTAAATCCACACTATACCAAACGTCTGCTCAACCATTTCTGCCTCTCTGGCTTCTCTGTGTCTGTTGCCTTGGCTTCTCTAGACATAACATTGTTTATTGGAGCGTTACAGCCCAGCAGAGCTTCCCTCCTGTAATACAGGATAACAGGAGACAAATGTTGTCCTGAACCATGAAAACAGCGAGAAGTCACAGTGTGTCAGGTAGACTCTCAACCAGAGCAGGAGAGTACGAACACACAGACCTTTCCTGGCTGTAATTAGTTCCTAATGAGCAGCTGACTGTTGCCACCTGCAGAGCTCCTCTCTGATTTAAACAGCGGCTTCTCGCTACCTGGAGAGACACTGGCACAGTCACGGCACGCGACTCTCGCTGTACAGACAGGAAAAGCATTTAGAAAAGAGGAGAGTTCAAAGTCGCATTCATCCAGCGAGATGTTTGCCTCGTCCCCGCGCTGACGGGAGAACCTCCAGGAGAAGCCACGAGCTGTGTTTTATTATGAATGAGTGGCGGTGTTCGCCACCGCTTTAATTGACACAGGGCCAAGCAGCTTTGATGTACAAGAGAAATGAGAGGGCTTTCATTAGTGCCCCCCTCCTTCTTCATACCTCCCTCATTTGGTGGGATAGAGGTACGAGAAAAGCTCAGACACGAGAGGGAGCACAAAGGACGTCTGAGGACAAATCAAACAAACATAAAAAATGACAACAGATGTCTTCTAAGGTGATTAAAGTGTTCTTAATCAAGTATGAAAGTCAGCAGCTAACGAGGACTGTAGCGCCAGGAGGCGTTCAAGGTCAGAGAAACCGCCTGCTGACAGAATGTTAAGTGAGCTGCACAGCGAGGAAGACACAGGTTGACCCGTAGCTACAGTCAGGACCAGATCAGAGACAAACACACCTGAGGTTACGCTGCAGTGTGTGTTTCTGCACAGATACCTAAATGCATGGACGTCATTTCTGAGCGGAGTGGCTCGCTCTGCTCTCCCTCCCTCCCTCTCCTTCATTTCAGTGTCCTATGTTAAAGAGACGGACGGTTTTGTGTTTACGTACCGTTTCAGGTGACTCAGTATTGTTCTGCTCTACAGTTCACTCCAGCTGCAGTGTAATTGGCCTCATCAGTCGCGTCGAGCTCGCTCTCATGTGTGATACGTGTTGTGTTCCTGTCTCAGGTTGTCCAACGGACTGGGATGACATTCACTGTTGGCATCGGGCTGAAGTGGGGCAGGTGGTCAGCGTCTCCTGCGCCAACATCTCCCAGATGTTTGCTAATAACCAAGGTAAAATCACATTAGGACTGAAACCAAGCAGTGGTTCATAGGACAAATTTGAATGGTTTCTAAATGGTTTCTTGATAGATCTCTTAGTTTTATTCATTGAATTTATAGCTGGGCTGGATGGTCCTTTATTTCATGTCATACTTCTTAATCTTTACCTGTCTTCATCTTCGTGGCAGCAGTGACGTTCATATCAGCCCTGTCTGAATGACTGTGTAGAGAAATGATAAATGACAAATTTCTATACAGTCAACCTATTTTTTACAAAACAATCCTTTAATAGCAGCAGGATGTGTTTGTCACAGTTAAAGATTAGCATTAATAAAGAGGATGGTGCGTCCGTTGCAGTGTAAGGAGCTCGTGCCGTGTCAGTCAGTAGTTCCCTCCGTCCGTCAGTCCTCTGACCTGCAGCCATGCTCACTCTTTTTTCCAAAACGTAAACCAGACGGCCTTCACTAAGTGACCAGGTTATATTTAGACCTCTCTTAGGGCCGGTGTTATGCTTTCACTGAGTGCTTGATGGAGACTAGATGTTTTCCTACATGGATCACATGGATTTGGCTCCTGTGTCTGAACTTGGCTGCAGGTCTGTGCTGACTGTTTACAGGATCCCCAACATCCCCACACTCTCGTCTCACTCAGATTGTTGGTCCAGAGACAACGCGCTGCAGCGTCTGGCGGCTGGCAGACAGATACACGTGCAGCTGAGACGGGAGAAATGTGTTTTTGGACAATATGAAGACAAACGATGAGAGAAATCTGCATGTAGTGACAGTAGAAATAAAGGATGAGTGGAACGGGAGAAAGCAAAAAAACTTCAAAAGCAGCAAACTTATCACCTTCTGCTGCTCAGCCCGATGTACTGAACACATTCCTATTACTGAATCGGGGTCAAGGGTCACGTTGCATGACTGACTGGGCTCCAAAAAAGTCTGCCTTCTTCTACACGTTAAAGTGAAACGCTTGACAGAACTGAAGCTTTTTATTTGGAACGGTGTGACGGCAAAGTGGCGCAACGATCAACCAAACGTTTAACAAACAAACCACCTGTGAAGACAAGTGAAATCTTACTGTTCCAGTTCGTCAGAGAGGGGGAAATTATTTTCACCACAGGAGTCAGTAGCGGCAGAGAGCTCGGACAGTATGTGGGCTGCTCAGCCGCTGATGTTGGACTGATTCCCAGCAGCGGTGAGAATGAAAGAAGAAGAATAAAAAGCATCTCCTCGGTGAAGGTTAAACATATACTCTGTGTGGAGGGATCAGGAGGCGGACGCTGCTGCCGTGTAACTCAGAGTTAGTGGACCCACTGGGTTTCCTCCTCCACAGACGCCCGGATGAGCTGTGTGCCTTTCCAACGGGAGGCTGAATGTTAAAGAAATAATGAATTGGAAAATCAAAGCGTTGGGATTTGGCAGCGCTTGTTAAGCATGGTGGTTTGTACGCAACGCCCTCCCCGAAGCGTCGGCCTTCAGCCTCCATCCACATCCATCCGTTCACCCACCGACACCTCAGCTGCAGGCTGTAAGCTCCGCGTTTCACCGAGGCTAATGTAGCTGGATACCGGTCCACCCGCCCACGTCTCAAACCCCCACACTCTGAGGAACTGGACGGGCATCTCACACGAAACCAAACTTTTTATTCTTCATCTCGCAAACACAAAACTGAGAGAAAACCTTCTGACCTTGTGTGCGTCGTGACATTCATGGAGCTCGGCGAGTGAGCTCTGTCATTGTGACTCCGGGCCATGGTGGGTTGGCCTCATTTAAATTCATCATTCGCATCCCTCACCTGACCTGGAGACAGCCAGACTGAGAATGAAACCAGATCTGATCTCTCCATAAACCAAGCCCAGCGATTTCACTGTCCCAACATCAAATTACCATAGAATCCTGGTTGTTGTTTCGTGTACTTAAATATAAATACTCGCGTTCGTCATGTGTCTCCAGCCACTCATGCTAACAGGCAGATGGAGTTTTAGTCAAGTCCATGAGTTGCTAATGATGATGAGTTGTTAATATTTGTACCGGAGGATCTCATGCTGTGTGTTTATAGCCGTGGAGGAAACGTGATGAGCGATTTGCTGTTATTATTCACCAGTGTCCCAGGAAAACTAATAGACTTCATCAGGGCCTCTGCATGTTCTGCTGATGACAGGTGCTTCTGGACAAATTGAAACAAATTGAGCATTAATCTTGTGTCATATTGTGTGTGCATGTGGTCCTGTAGCACAAGTTCACTCACACAATACTCTCCTCATTGCCAGAGGGTTAGGTTTGGTTTAGTAAGGCCTGGCTCACAGTCAGCGTTCAGGGGTAGCGGAACTTTGGGCTTTGTGAAGAAACAAATCTGTTCGCTGCCCTTGGCCTCAGACATCCCACCTTACATATACTGGTTTTTATTCACTCCTCCACTTCTCCAGATATGATAGAGAAGACACCAGTGATTTGACGCCGCCACCTACTTCTTAAACACTAAGACATTTCTAAATGATTTAGCTTACATCTACAGGAACTGCACAGAGACGGGATGGTCGGAGCACCATCTGTCCTACGAGGAGGCCTGTCAATTTGCTGATCTCGAAAACACCGAACCAGAGGTAGACGTCACACTACGCAAATGTTTTCTCCACACTCTTACGAACAACGTGTGAAACACTAATACATGCAGACATTTATCAGCGTTTTCCTAGTGCCTGTTTGTTTTTCAGACAACATACTTCTCCAACTTCAAAAAAGTGTACACCGCTGGCTATGCCACCTCCCTCATCTCCCTGATTTCAGCCATTTTTGTCTTCACTGTCTTTAGGTAATGGTATCTCGTGTCAACACATTCTGTAGAGTGAAGCTGACCAATACAAATAATAATCTAATCTCTGCAGGAAGTTCCACTGTACCAGGAACTACATCCACATCAACCTGTTCTTCTCCTTCATCCTGAGAGCGAGTGCTGTCTTCATTAAAGATGGCGTTCTCTTTGCAGATGAAAACCTAGACCACTGCCTTGTGTCCACAGTGAGTCTGAAAGTATATGTCTACATATATACTTAATGAACACAGGAAGGCATAGGGTTAAATGATGAGTCAGTGTCATCCAGGTCAGGTCGTCCAGAGAATGTTTCACCTGGAAAAACCAAATCCAGTTGTGTTGCTTTGAGGGATGAGCATCAGATTCATTCATAGAAGATGCTGAGGTAGGGACAGAAGAAGAGATGATGCTCGTTTTCTCCATCAGATTTGTAGAGGACAAAAACAAACAGCAACATGTGAAACTGATGAACGAAAACAATCTGGACGCTACTCACTTCACTTATTGTCTATAGTTACGTAAGTGAATCGCATCCATCTGCCAGAGACACATTTTTTTCAAGAGAGTAAAAAAAAGTAGTAAAAAGGAACAACAATAAACCAGGCTACATGACTACACGTGCTGAGTAAATCCCTCAACAACTAAGCAGATGAGTTATACCTTTAATATGAGACGTGACGAATCAGTATCAGCCTGTTATTGTCCCTGAGTTGAGACACTGTACCCAATGCACATAAACGAGCTCCACACTCTAATCCGAGGCTACGTCTTTGTTTTTCTCCAGACATCCTGTAAATCAGCCGTGGCCTTCTTCCAGTTCAGCATCCTGGCCAACTACTTCTGGCTGCTGGTGGAGGGCATGTACCTGCAGACGCTGCTTGCTCTCACCTTCGTCTTCCAGAAGAAATACTTCTGGTGGTACATACTGATCGGCTGGGGTGGGTGATCTTCCTTCTCTTCTTCTCCGCCTTTCTTTCTTGGCCTTCACTGTAATGATCGGGTCGCCGTCTCTTTGCCTCCCAGGTCTCCCAACAACCATCATAACTGCGTGGATCCTCACTCGAAACTTCTACGATAACAGAGGGTGAGCTGCAGAAAGTTTCAGGGCTGAGTCAAAACAGAACACTCATGATACGTGAGCTCGGTACCGATCAGACACGATTCCCTCGTGGAATATCAACAAAGCTTGTGCTGAGGTTCAGTATGTTGATTTGCTCTTCTTCTTTGGGTGCAAACTAAAGGACCACACATCAGCTGACAGCGTTTTAGGTTTATTGTAAGAATCATTCTGAGCAAATTACAACAATTTGATCCAAAACAAAACCTTCTTCGTGTATTTGCTTCCTGGATCCATTTCACCAATGAGCTAACAAGCGTTTTGGTCTTTTGGATTTATTTGTATGTAAACATAAACTGATCTGCTTGAAAGTGGCCTAAATTGGTCCAGTGATGATGAAAGCAAACAAACACTACCAGTGATGGCAAACCCAGATCATCCAGAGCCACAGTCCTGCACATTCCTCCCTTTTCTTTGCTGAACACATCTGATCCAAGCAAACAGCAGTCGATATACATCAGTCACTTGTTGTTCCACTGAAGATTTGCCACAGCACGGATGAAATATATATATGTATATAAAAGATAAGAAATGTATTTACTGGAGCAGAAGCAGAGCGAGTAGCGTGACGTTAATGACATTATTATAGGTAAACAGATGTTTAAACTGAATTCTCAGATAGAAACAAGATGAAATGTAGTCTTTCAATTATTGTAGCTGACGGGGGCTGATGAACGACATTGTTGACCTGGGACTGTCTTGTTTATTTTATCACTGCCTGTTGTGTGTCTCAGGTGCTGGGATGACACAGATGTGGCCTTCATCTGGTGGATCATAAAAGGTCCAATCACTGCATCTCTGCTGGTGAGTGCAGAGCAGCATCGTGGGAGCTATTGAGGAATTATAAAAGCCGTCAATCTGTGATCGGGCCTGTGTTTTGACTCTTGTCACGTGTTCACGTTGGAAGCAGCAGTTGTCCAGAGCACAGCAGCTTTTCATCTTCAGCATCATCACTACTTTATTCCCCTGCTTGTGTGATCCTGTTTGCTTCACCGAGAGGCTGGTTATGGCCTCCATTAATCTCCTGACTCTGTTCTCATAGTTTTGTGTCTTTTCGTCCTGATTTGATCCAGTAGGAGCAATTTGTAATGTCACTGTTCATTTCTCTGTCATCCTGTGAGAGAAGAGTAAACGCTTTGCGTATACACATGCTGTTTCTCACAGCTATTTAAATCCATCATCCAGCTCTGTCAGGGAAGCGTGCAAGGATTCCCAAATTGAATCTGCAGCCTGACAGTGAGTCCAAACATTTATTATGAGACAGTTTGGATTTCCTGATGTGAACTTCACAGACAATAGACAGAAAACAGCAGAAGAGCCGTTTCTGGCTTGGAGGCTGCCTGGCAAATAATTAAATGATGCACATGAGCAGTTTGAAAAAACGAAGGACGGTCACATGCATTATGTTCAGACGCAAATATTAAATAGAATAGAATTATTGAATATGTACCTTAAATTGAATTTGCATTTCAATACACTTACTGCCATACTCAACACTACAACACGACAAAGGAAAAGAGAATCTGCCCAGCAGAGCTAATAACACGATGCCGACATTGTTTCCTGCAGGTGAACTTCATCATCTTCATCAACATGATTCGTATTCTGGTCCAGAAGCTGAGATCGCCAGGCGTCGGTGGGAACGACACCAGTCACTTCAAGTGAGACAGTGAGACAGCAGACATGCAGTAGAACGGAGTCGCAGACGCACACGTACAATACAGTGTTTGTGTGTGTGTGTGTGTGTGTGTGTGTGTGTGTGTGTGTGTGTGTGTGTACAGGAGGCTGGCCAAATCCACCCTTCTCCTCATTCCCCTGTTTGGGATGCACTACATGGTGTTCGCCTTCCTGCCGGAGAACACAGGGGCAGAGGCCCGACTTTTCATAGAGCTCGGTCTGGGATCGTTTCAGGTCAGCGCACACGCAAATTATAATAAACACTTCACACTTCATCTAATGCTGATGTGTTGAAGCTGTATTGGATAATAATATGTTTCATACTCTGAAGGGGTTTGTTGTGGCTCTGCTCTACTGCTTCTTGAATGGTGAGGTAAGTGAATCACTTCAGTGTTTAGTGTTGTGTTTAGTTAGAGACAGTGCAGTGTGTAGCTGAGCAGAAGGAAAGCGAGGGAATGGTGCGTTTTAATGAGGTTTTAATGCCTGCTTTGTTTCTGCTTTATTGCCCGTGAATGTTCAGGTTCAGGCCGAACTGAAGAAGAGGTTTTGGAAGTGGCAGACTCAGAGCTACCTGAGGTACACCAAGCGACGGCGTACGCTGTTCACCGAGTCCAGCACCATCACTCAGATTTCAGTTCTGGACAAATCCAGCCCCAAAGATCAGCCGAGCTCCGAGACGCTCGCCCCCACTAACCCCCTCACTCCCAGCAGCGACTCCACGGTCTGAGGATCGGCCCACGATACTGCAGCTCGGAAGAGATGAGCAGAAGCTATGTGACTGTGCCAAAGTGTTCACTTACGAAACCTTTATTATGGAAGTGCACCTCATGGATTTTTCAGAATAAAGTCCCTCCTATGACTCCATTTACTTTTATAAAGCTAGGATCACATTACTCGTGTTTTTGTCTTCTGTCTTTGCAAACTGAAGGTAATTTAATACAACAAAACAGGTTTTAACGTTTCTATGACTGAATTAATATTTTACTGCTTCTTTAAGTGTCTTTAGGTTCTTTTTACTGATCAGCATTTGAACTTTGCTCCTTGTCACGTCCTGGTTTTCGTTGTAACAGACTCTGCACCACTTGGTTTGTTGTATGTTGGGCCGTTCGTTGTCATGTTTCACACTGATTCATTGGGAAAATTAATAATAATACATGGCTGCTGTATAAATGACATTTAGAGTCAACGTGTTTCTTGTATTGTTCATGGACGTTATTCTTACCTGTAATCTTTTACAACGTGAAGGAAATAATGTTTAACGCTGTTTAACTTTACTGATTGCTGTGGTAATGCTGACACTAATACTGGTTTGAAATGTGTTCTGTAATTTAATTTGGGGAGAAGAGCTGTCAAGCTGATGGTTCTCTGTCTGTGTGTTTATGCTTTACGTTTTTTATGTTAAGTGCATTTCACTGTATCTGTTCAGTTTCCTTCCTGGAGGGGAAATTACAGCTAGTGACCACGACAGTGCCTTTATCAAACACTATGACTCGTCGTTTGCTTGATGACTGATTTATTATGACGTGTCTTTCAGCCTAGATGTGCTTCTGTGTGCAATTTACCAACAATCGGTAAACATTGTGCAGCGGAGGAGAAGGACGCTTTTGATTGTGTGGCAGAAGTTTATCACCCTCCTTTTTTAGATTACACCTATCGACAGCTGTGGTGCAGATACAAACGCGATCCTTGTCTTTTGTGTGATGTGTTTCTCCTACAGGTTCCAGTTTACGACATGAACTTTGTGGTTTGTTGTTTTCTTACTTGGGCTGAGGGAAAGCATTGATGAATATGGGCGACCAGTGTGACCATGCGTGGACCCTCAGACCATCCCCAATGTTGCTGTTGAAGATCAAAGTCATTTAAATCGACTCGCAAGCATTTTAAGTCAAACATCAGTCAAACAGTAGGAAATTGCGCATTTTGTCAGGAACTATTTTCAGTGGTGGACTAATACAGATTTTCATTCCATTAAACACACACACCTGCACTGATAACAGCTTGAACACACTTCAGTTTCATTTGAGTCAATCTCACATTCATTATCATGCTGACACACATTCTCTCTAAAGCATTTGTTTATTAATTTGCCCACTGAAGGCACAGTTTCCTTTAATTAGAGTAGGCTTGTTAAAAACTAGTGCACAGAATGTTGATGAACCGAGCCTCTGAAAATGAAACCTTCTGTTTGTGCACCTTTGTTGAAAGATTTATATCACCGACGCTGAAAATACTGACACTAGGCTTGTTTTTTGGTCTTTTCATGGTGTTTATTGACCATTTGTAAAGCACAGAATAAGACCAGGCTGATAAAAGACGTCAACACCATTACAGCATTAACACACAACATTGTCGAGCCAACAAGTTCGAAACATTTATTGTTGATACGTTCATAATGTACAAAAACACGTCCACTGCGTGAAACGTGAACTCAACTGGCGCACAGTGCAGCGACAGAGATGAAAGAAGAGGAGGAAGAGCTCGTGAGCAGACCGAAGCAGGCTCAAAGCAGCGTTTTCACGGCTTTCTACATTCACAGACCAGTACGCCAACCGCAGAGCCCCCCGCCCCTCACCGCCCTCCCCTTTACTCAGTCACATGAAGCAGTTCATACAGATAACCGCCATAAAAATAAAGCAAAAGGAAACAAGCCAGTCTTCAGGTTCATGCTAAGCAGTAAGAACATTACAATACCACAGCGGTTTTTACTTTTCCCTAATGTCTGGAAACGTCAACATTCAAAGGAAAAGCATTTGATGGTCGGGATGGGAGAGCTACCGTCCAAAAACTGTTCACAGTTGAAACCCAGTATCTTAGCGTAATAATCACATCATAAAGCGTTTCCACGGCTAATGGCCTGAAAGCTCGACCCTCTCGAATGAGACCCGAATGCTTGCACACGCATGCATCAGCCTGTTACAGAGTACAGAGGCGTCACAGGAGGCTTTACACTTCTAGCGAACAATCACCATTTAGCAACAGAATAGAAAAAGAGTCACAGCGCAAAGTTTTAAATGACAGCTATTCACTGAACCACACAAAACTCAGTTTACAAGGTCGTCACGAAGGACGGCTACAGGCCGCTCACACACTGCAACTACTTCATAGTTCAAAAGGAATATTCATTTATAATATAAGTATAACAACGGCTTAGTGTGACGTAGTACTGGCAATGTAAGGCTCCAGCTCCCATAGTAACATGGAAATACTTTATAAATACAGAAACAAATCAGGTCCGTGACCCGTGAGATTGTCTTAATGTTTGCAATGGTCTCGACTGACACGTTCAGCTGCACCAGACCAGAGGTGGTGATTGTCCAGCCCTTTCCACGAACACCAGAAACGAAGCGGCGCCCCCGTATGGCTGCTGTGGGATCTGCACTGTTGTTGCAGGTCAGGCTGGAGAAAGACAGCAGGACGGGACGCTACAGTGTCCGGTCAGCCCTTCTTTTCTCCCTTTGCCTTTACGTGGATGCAAATTTGGACATTTACAGGTCAAAAGAAGGGTTCAGGTCAAAATGGACAGAAAAATCTTATTATTGTAATAATTTCAGTGACAGTGATTTTACTGTGGGGGTGGGAAAATGAAAATGCAATGAAATATAATAAACACGTCTGTGCCTTCTGATGGCAAATGTCTACAGAACTGGTCAATGTGATACATTCTTTAATTTTTAGGATGGCAACTGTCAAATTACAAATTATATTTGACCAAGTAGCAGTAAAGTCACCAAGTCGCTCACATGAGACGGGAGCAAAGTATCAAATATAAAAATAGTTGCCATCCAACTATTGGTTTAATGATGTGAGAAAATTTATTGTCCATCTCATTTTCTTCTAAAAACCAACATCAACAACAAAACAAAAGCTCCATAAGCTTGTTCATTTGTTTACGGTTGTTCTGCGTAATCATTCTTTAAATGAAAATAAAAAACAAAACATATTTTAATGAAACAGCTTAAAGCAACAAAAGCAGGAGGTAAATAAACCAAAACAATGTATGTACTGTAGTAATTTCAAACATACAACTGTTCAAATATATGTCAAATATACAAATATAAAGTTTAAAAAAGTTTACAAAATTACAATTTCAAAGACTTTTTGTAATGTTTTGTAAATTTGGAAAACACTGTGGAATCCTGAAACACAATCCGAGTGTAATGTATTTAAAGGATACAACGTCACTGTGTAGTTTAAATACATAAAGTACAAATACTATTTGAAAACATCTGGTCACTTTTAGGACTTTTCTCCTGCAAACGTTTTTGTGAGACTTCAAGCAGCCGATGAGGAGAAAAACTAAGTTGGATGCACAAATGTGCTTTTCTGTTGTTACAGCAGACACGAATAAAGGTTATTCAGAACCACAAA
Source organism: Macropodus opercularis (assembly GCA_030770545.1). Classification (NCBI taxonomy): domain Eukaryota; kingdom Metazoa; phylum Chordata; class Actinopteri; order Anabantiformes; family Osphronemidae; genus Macropodus; species Macropodus opercularis. Next base: position 10,705,046 of record CM061092.1, read on the forward strand.
TTAAGTATTTAAGGAATTCACTCAACTGTCGAGTTGGTCTTTTGCAGTTTCAGTTTCAGATATTTGCAGTTTGACCAAATGAGGAAGAAAATGTAAGAACATAGGTTTATAGTTGAGGAACATCTCAGATCCCAGTGACTTTTCCTGACTGTCCTGTTAGGAAAATAAGGAATGTGCTGTGTGATGCATTGTACTGTACAGCGGCTTTATTAAAACACTAATTGGTTGTTGTTGTTGTTGTGCTCATCTTGAACAAAGATGAGTGAAAGTACTTTGAAGGCCTCCAGGTTTAAAATACGCATTTAGTCTTAAACATCATAAAAGCACTTTGTTTAATCCCTTTTGTTATTCTACGGTTTCACCTTAAAATAAAGACTAAAATGTCAGCAGAAACCGAAATAGTTGTTTTGTGCTTAAAGGCACTTTTAAAGACATAAAGTAGAGTCAAACATTTTCAGGGATTCAGAGGAGATTAAACAAAAGATTAATGATCTGCAGTGACATCAGCTACAAAGCCTTTGTAAACAGGTACAACTTTGCAAAAAGTGTGGGAGTTACTGGGTCGTCTTAGGAATGAAAAATGACCTGTGCATTAAAGTCACTATCCAAAAGTAGCATCTACTGCATCTCAGTGACACTAACTGCAGAAACACCGGGAGGTGGAATGAGGGTGTGTTGGAAAAGAAAACCCTGAACCCCCCATTATTTAAAATTAAGTCCGGAAGTGAAGTGAAGTGAAGTGAAGTGAAGTGAAGTGAAGTGGTCTTGACCTGTACAATACTGACATCCTGCAGGAGGCTGTTGCCCTTCAAAGGTAACAAAAAAAAACGTGAACATCTGTTAAACACAGTGAATTTATAAAGTGTAAAACGAACCTATAAACAAAACAAACACAGTTTCATGCAGGCAGTTTAACTCACGACTCGGTCAGTCGTGAATTTGTTTTCGTTGACATTTTCTGTACTAGCAGCTGATTTTAAAGTACTGACACTCATCTCATCTGACGTCTGGTGTCAGTGCTGAGATTCAAAAAGAGGCTTATGGTTGTCATCGGCAAACCTCAGCACTGCCCCCAGTCCAGTATCCAGCCCTGGCGCACGTATATCTACATTTATTTACTCCTTTTTGGCATTTAACTGTACAAAGCCTGTACCTGTGTCATGTGTTCCCAGTTTGTCACCTTTCAGATTCTGCTGACATTTTCCCTTTATGTGGTTTTACAGCAGTCACAGGCTGGTGCCAGCAGTAGAAACAGGTAATAGTCACATCCACAATCAGTCAGCGACAAAGACAAAGATGTGACAAGGTCAAATCTTTACCCTTTAGATCTAATCATTCAGGGAAATAAAGACCAGAACCACTCACTGGCTGCTTTGTCTCCTCGTGTAAAATATCGGTCCAGTTATCGACGCTGATATCAGGTTAAATGCAAAATATGTTGGACACAATTGACGTTGCACAGAAGTTCTGTCCCAACTTCGGGCTCCAAACAAACTGTAGCTGTTAATTAGATCCTCCTGTATCATACTTATCATAACTGTAAACACAATTATCTTCAAAGGTGCCCAGTCACTGTTAACACGGGCCGTGCAGTCCTCAGATCAACAACTTAACCAGGCTTCATGTGGAAAATCAGTAGATTAGTGCCTCCAGGATATTTACATTAGAGAAACAAGTGTTTCTGTCACATGAAATGTTGGGATATCTGGGTTTAATGGTGACTTGGTGAGTGTTTGGGTCAAATGTCAAACAATGCCCAGGCAGACTGGAGTGATCCTGGAATGAAAGGTCCCAGACGATTTCGGTGCTAATACAATATATACAAAAACCGTTTACATGCCTCTTCTGCATGTGTCAGCCCAGTGATGCTAGAGATAAACACTAGACTCCCCTGTTCGCGGCCCCGAGGAGCCTCGGACGCTCAGGAGCAGTAGGCTGATGGTGTCAGGACGTGAAGAGAATCAATATTTGTCGCCAGACATTCTGGATCGATCGCATTTCAAGTTGTAGCGAATCAGACTAGAGGCTGTTTTGGGTCGTTGGAGCCGAGCTGGGTTTCCATCGTGGTGTCTTCTGGGTACGAGTTGAGAAACGGGTTGGTGAGGACGGTCATCGGGACGAGGGTGGGAGGGTTGGTGGCGTCAGGTCCGGTTGAGGAGGCGTCGTCCGCGTGGTCGGCGTCTGGGCCCGACGCGGCGGCATTCAGGTGGCCGGGGTCTCGGCCTGCAGGCTGGACATGCGGATCTGCGAGCTGCTCTTGCTGAGGATGGACAGCTGCGTCCCCCCATTCACCCCACTGCTCGCCAGCGAAGGATGCCGGTGCTTCAGGTCCACAGCAAAGTACCTGTTCACCGTCCAGCTGCGCCATTTCCTCTTGATCTCCGATTGCACCTTGAGGGATATACTTCACAAGGTCATTATTAATGGACCTCGCTGGAAAGAGACAACCTCACTGTCCCTCTGTGTCCATGCAGCTCTGTCTGTGCTCTACTTAGCTTTGATCAGTTCATGATGGAAAAATACATCAGATGTGTGAACAGAAAGTGAAGGTCAGCTCTGCAGCACTATTTGAGTGTTTTGTCTTTCTAACCTCATCTATTTAATCAGTTGGTGAATTCAATAAACGTTTCTTCTAAAAAATATTTACCTCTCCATTCAGAAAACAGTAGAGGACGGCCACCACGAAGCCCTGAAAAGACACAAAGACGCTTCAGATTTGTCTGCAACACGGATATTAAGTTAGTTCATCAATGTCATTTGTGGCAAGAATTTCTGTCCAGTTGTGAATTTCCCAAAAGGAATCTTCAGCCTTTATTACAAGTGTTAATAACAGGCTACAGTTACAGGCCACAGGGCGTTTTGTTGTGAAGCCCATCAGGCTGCTTGCTCTGTGCCCGTGCTATAAATGGCAGCCCTTTCCAAAAGCGAGCCAGGGATGGAGAAACAGTCACCTGGAAGGATCCGAGGCCGAGCTCGAACACCAGACGCTCTCTTTTGCTGACGTTCTCGGGGGAGAAGGCGAACACAGTGTAGTGAATCCCAAACAGAGGAATGAGGAGCAGAGTGGAGCGAGCCAGCCTCCTGTGGAAGAGCACCAACAAACAGGACGAGTTACAGCTACTGTACAAGGCGCCAGCTTCATTTCTATTTGCATGAATTACACGTTATTCATACAATATGAGGAGAAGAATTATGACGTTTGTTGAAATGCGGTGTACATTTACTCACAGGTAAATGCTGGACTCATTTCCTCCGATGTCAGGAGACTGTAACTTCTGAACGAGGATGATGATGATGCCGATGAAGAGCACGAAGTTAATCTGTGGACAAAGCATCCTTACATTCAGCCCTTTATGTTCACTTTGTCTGTGAGGGTGTCAAATGTCACTCACCATTATTGAAGCCACCACTGGTCCCTTTATCACCCACCAGATGGCAGCATTGTCATTCATGTCCCAACACCTGAGGGAGCGGGTGATTTCACGTTCAGTACATGCACCAGTCACAACGGGACGAACGATGTCATTCAGAACCTACCCTGATTCATCAAAGTGCAGCCTCAGCACGGCCCAGATGGTCACACACACCGTGGGCGTTCCTGTCGGAGCCGCGGGAAAGAAGCACGTCACCAACACAGGATCAAACCAAAAGAACTGCAGTGTGTGACGTGTCCAGTGTCTCACCCCAGCCGATGATGATGTACCAGTAGAAGTATCGCTTCTCAGGGAAGAAGGTCTCCACCAGTAAGGTGAAGAGGTACAGGCCCTCGATGAAGAGCCAGAAGTAGTTGGAGAGGACGCAGTAGTGGAAGAAGATCATCACTGCTCGACACTCCAGCTTCAGGACGAGACAAACACAACACGTCAGAGGAGATGCTGAACACACGGCTCGGTGGCTGCGGCGCCGCCTGTCACTCACAGTGTGTATGAAGCAGTGCTCGCTGTCCTCCTTGGCGTACAGCACGCCGTCCTTGATGAACACAGAAATCGCTCTTAAAATGAACGACACGAACAGGTTCATGTGGATGAAGTTCCTGGTACAGTGCAGCTTCCTGTGTGGACACACGAACACACGCACGAATGAGACCATTTCAGCCACGCGTCTACTAGACATTAACAACTTAGCAGCAGCAGTGCTGTTAGTAGAAGCAGCATCATAAGCACTAATATGCAGTTAGAGCCATGTCTGCAGCAGCAATACCAGAAGTGTTTAATACTATATAGTATATCGCAAGTAATTCACAATGTAGAACCTTGACTTGTCTGGAGGCTCAGGACAAGTCTGACTCTTCCCTTCATGGAAATACTGACCACCCAGGAATCAATAAGCCTTAAACCCTGACGTCTCACCTGAACCTGCACAGGATGACCATGGCCATGGTGAGAGAGACCAGAGAGGTGCTGTAGCCCACCGTGTACAGAGCCTTCACTGGCACGTAGTATATGCCCTGAGCACGGGAACACAAGCAGAGCAAAAGCTGGACCAACAGCAGCTTTCATTCACACGTAGGAGAATGTGTGACTGAAACCACGGCGGAAGACGCTGCAGTGGCGCTAAACTCACGGTGTGGTTGCTGCCTCCCTCTCCATCCAGGCAGGCGTCGACGTAGTGAGGGAAGACGTCCGACCAACCCGACTCGGTGCAGTTTCGACTCACTTGTCCCGGTTCTGTCAGCGACATTAGACTTGATCAGTTGATTTCACTCACGGGAAACGTATCAACCCTGAGTCATCACTAACTCACCGTAGTCTTCCTCGTTCAAGGACTCGGAGAAGATTTCAGGACAGTTGACCTCGACCACCTCACCGATCCTGGCTGGCTGCCAACACGTCAGGTTGTCCCACATCCACGGGCAGTCTGACGACACAGAGGGACGACAAACATAGCGTTGGTATTATTCTCATATCATAAGGCTTTACATCATGTCTTGTTTCATCTAACGTTACATTACATAAGGAAAAACAAACATTATATTGCAACATTATACACAACAAATATATCACACTGACACAAGTCAGTGACGTCCAAAGCACCAGAGGAGCTGATCCACCTCTTTGTGTTTTGGGGCTTTTGAACGCGGGTCAAGTCGGCACAACGCCTGTCGGTCTGACCCTCCCCTCATCCCTCATCTAACCAGACTCCTGTCACTCAACTCTCATTTTCATCATCTCATCAGCTCATACGTACCGAACTCTGGCTCCTTCTCAGGATCCTCTGAAGCCATCATTTCCAGACATTTCTCCTGCTCTCTCTTGATCACGCAGTTAGTGTGAGCCTGCAGACACAGAGACAGAGAGAGTCAAGTGTCTGAAGATGACATCAGAGCACAGAGGAACGAGCCAAAGGTAAAATGGAGGAGTCTGCTTCATTAGCCTCATCGCGTGGGACAAGGCAGCTCCAGGACCTGCTCAAACACACAATGAAAGCTGCTGACTGAGGGGGGTGGTGATCTCATGGGGGCCGTGCTGGCGTCAGTTCCACAGACGCCACGTCACAGCTTTATGAGGGGCAGCATCTCTTCACGGCAGGGTGAGAAAAGCAACAGAGACGATTTAGCTTCGGAGGGTGAACAAGCCTTCATTACTCTCATCCATGAATGAATCTTCAGCCTTGACTCTAGTGGATATTTTGATATTTACAGATTAAATCAGTGCACTGAACAGGTGGACTTCTAATTACTGGCTGTCTGCTACTGAATGACTGTACACATACACCTTTATTAAGATTATGATATCTGCTGTTCTGCATTTTCTGAAGTGAGCACATTTAAAATTACACATACAGCAAACCCAATATTTCATTTAAATTCCCTCTAATAAATTCGCTATTCCATCCAAACCTTTGCTTGTTCTGTGAGCAGACACCTACACAGGGCAGATGGATTTCAGATGGTGAGTCATTAGCCCACAGACATGGAGCATAAACTCTGCATATGTTCTGCATCTTTTCATTTCAGTTTCGGATTATTTTTAAGCCGCGTAGTTCACGAGAGGTGTTTTCATTTTTATTTTGTCCTGACGTCCTATTTGTAGTTCTAGACAATTTAAAGATCTGAGCTCGTTCACATCCTGTCCTCACAACAATAATACTGAATAAATCATGAATAAATGATGAATGATGCATCTTTATCCTTTGCCCTGACACACGCTGGCCAGTGAATTATTGATGCAAACTCCACTTCCACAATCTCTACTTTAACTACCTGAACTAAATTAATGTTAAGCTCCACCTGTTGCCAAGTCTCTCACACAGAGAAACACAAACCAGAAAACGACTCGAACCAGCTCACCGAGGGTAAGAGGAGGAGCAGGAGTGCGAGGATCAGCAACTTCACGTTAGGAGCAGACATTTTTTTCAGTGTTTCTGAGTCACAAGCTTCCTCTGGAGATCCAACAGCCGCGCAAACACCAGGACATCAGTTCACCTGGGAATCTGAAAAAAAGAGACATTCAGACTCATAACATTGAGATATTGAAGTGGAATTAATGACTCATTGATGACAATTTGAGGATTTAGCCAGTTACCAAGTGAACCCAGTTCTGATTTTTGCTTATGTAGAACTGGAACCACTCCTCCTTCATTGGCTTTGGTGAAACATAGATGAAATAAACAGATAAAAACAACTCTAAGTGGGCCAGTTTCTAGCTTGTCAGATGTCCACTTTTCGAATTACTGTATGTAAACACAAGCGCGTCAGCTATCATGTCAGTAGTCATGTCAGTAGTCATGTCAGTAGTCATGTCATATGTGAGTCTGCAGGATCCCAGGGTTTGCGTGAGTAAAAGCCAAGTGGCAGAACTGAGAACTCGGGCCTGGTCCCACAGCGAGAGTTTGGCCGCTTGGCATTCTGACTCCAGCCAAAAAACAAGCCCCTCCTCCTGCCGTTGCCAGGAGCAACAGCTGAGCGAGCTGCTGGGTTTGGATCCGAACTGCACCACGTGGAGCTGGATCCTCTTCGGTCCTTCTGATGCTCCACTGTAAACAGACTTCGCTTTTTTACATAAGAACAATGTTATTACACTGTTTCTGTCGATGCTTCAGCAGAAAAGGCTTCAAGAAAGCAGTACATCAGTAAGCTTATCTCACATCATCAGCATGATGCTCTTCCACAGAAAAGCTTTCATGGTGAGTGCTCAAACACAAACTTCCATTCATTTAGTTTATTAGTTATTAAAAAATAAACAAATCTGTGTAAGTTGTGTATGTGTTTGTGTTGACACAAAGGAAGGAAACACCAGCCATTTGTATAGCACTTCCCATATTCAACACACTCAATTCCAAGGAATCACATTGAATGTTTAACAATACAAAGACATATTGTCTGTCTTTGCTTCTTCATTTTCATGTATAATGTGAATGTATTTAATTTTCCAATGTAAACACTTTCTATAAAGTTGCAGTTAAATTTGGAGGAACCACGTTATGCTTGCGATGAGACTACCTGGAGCTGCCAACACCTCCCACACTCCACTGCCTGTCCTGCTTTGTGATTTCCACCCTTCTTTCACTTCCTCCACTTCTTGGTGATGGTCATGGAATAGACAGATGTGTGTGAACCGTCTGTGCTCTTTCTCGCAGACACAAGCTGCAGCTGGTCAATTATTTGCGAATGAGCATGTTATAATCCTACACCTGCAACTAAACAGGGAAGCCCATTATCCACACGTTTTAACACACAATAAAACCCATCACCACGGTTCATGTGTACCAGGACTCTCCTCTCTGAGCTGTAATCAATAGCTTAATGAGTCTGAACGGCTTTTATGTTGAACATTGTCGGGCTGACTGTGTGTAATGTTTGATGATCTGTCTGAGGAGCTCACGCACAATAAAAGAAACAAATGCAAACTGTTCACCATCCAATCCAAACATACTGTTCACTGGTTTATTATAACACTAATAGATACTTGGTTCGGATTATATACAGGAAAGGAGGCAGATAAACACAAGATGAGTAAAACAGGAGGGAGGGATGACAAGGAAGAAAAAAATGGGTTGGTGTTCAAGTTACTCCTAGGAATACACAGAAAAAGACAAGCGAGGGCCTCTTAATGATCACCCACCTACAAAGCAAAAGTACATTTATGAGGGAACTTTGCTTTGACGCATCATTACACAGTAAAGGAAAAGATGGAGGGAGAGGCCAGAGAAAAGGAACGAAAAAGAAGCACAAGTCGCCTTGATGTGTGTCTGTGTTGGCAGTTTTGTTCCTCGGGACATGTTTTGGTCAAGCTTTGACAGCTGCTGTGCCCTGGGGAGTCAAATCTGAAATTCCTCTCATTAGTCTTATCTTACAGAAGCTAACGCTGCCTTTCTTCAGAAAAATCAAGTCCATTTGCGAAATTCTTTGCTTTGCTGCTTAAAAAAATGTTTTAATCCAGCACTGAACCCCCTAATTCCCACTGAATATCCCATACGTCACTCTAGTCTCAGGCTCTATATTTAGCCCGTGGAATTATGGGAGGAATTATTACATGCAGACATGACTTTGTCTTCATTATTTTGGGGAGGGAGAGGGAGGTGCACATATTACTGAGCGAGGGAGTAAAGTGTCCTGGTTTCGTGCTCCCAGTCTGTCCTCTTTTTTCCCACAATTCACTGGGGAACTGCACAGTCACAAGATCGAGGCAAAGACGCAGCAAAAATGAAAAAAACGCTTTAAGGCAGATCACACACAGAGACACGCATCCCAGGATGGCAGCCAAATAGACCCACAGCTAACAAAGTTTGAGTTTAAGGTGCTACACTCACTGCAGGTTTGAAGTAAGAGCCAATTAAAATTGGACGTTTTTGGCTTGTTCGCTTTCTTGCTGAGTGTTGGATGAAAGCTTGACACAACTTATGCCTCCACAATAAACAAGCTACGAGATGTTATTGGGTGGACCCCAAGAATGGACAGACAGAACCAAAACTGGAAGGCGGACTGAAGAACGAGGTGGACGGAAACTCTGGCGTGGAAGCCTCAGCTGGGCTTTTAAGAGGTTTCATTCAACAACCGGAAGAACATCTCATAACAGGCAACCGGAGGTGTCAGAGAGAGTCCGCTGTTGGATGCAGTCCGTATTAGTCTGTGCAGTGAGGAAACCAAGAGGACGGCCCAGCACAGAAGGAACAACATGTCAGGACCGGTATCAGCTGTGCATCTCCACTTAAAAGACAAAGGTTGTTACACGTACAGATAAACAGCCCCTCGCTGCACAGAGGTAGGAAGAAGTCCAGTTGCCATGACCTAGACAATGGACAATTTCAAAATAAAACCCCAAAACCGAGCCAAGCCGGCGAATATCACAACATTTACTGTAGCTACAGACAGCGGTTGATTAGTGTAGCGCTAAGATGATGAAATTACATACTAGCATGTTTTACCGTGTTTGCTTTATATGTGACGCATGGAATGTTTCAGTGATTTTCTTAGTAAACACAGTAGTATCAGTCACTTTAATGAGTGGTGACTCACCGTAGAGGAAAACTGATCAGCTAAAGAGCCAGACATCTTTATTCTCAGGGGTTGGTTGGTGGGGACCAGAGATAAAAGGAGAATAAATGTTTGGCTTCAGTTTCATTAGTGGAAACTAAAATAAAACTAAAAGTTGCTGCTCTGAGCCTGTTGTGTGTTTGCTTATGTCAAGACAATACTTTTGATCTGATCTGCCTTTGGTGTTAGCTGCTTAAACTAAGGACTTTCGCACCTCACCGCGAATGATTACAAAATACGGTAATTCAATGGTATGAATGACAAAACAGTTACGAGGGGACAGCAGTCAAGTAGCTGAAGCAGGATGTTGTGGAGAAGGTGAGTCTGTGTCCTGTGACTGCTCTGCTCATCACCCAGGAAGCTCAGAAGCAGTGGTGGCGCCTGCGTTACTGACCTGCTCTGCTGTCAGTTTGAACCTCTGACCTCTGTGCCTACATTTATCAAACAGACAACAGGCATGCGGACACTCCCCCAGTGCAAACGCATGGGTGGAATTTGTAAAGCTATCAAATACTAACCATGGTACGTGCAATAAAGATGTAAAGAGAAAAATCCAACCAAAACATGAAACAATCTCACGTTTGTCATGTTATTATTGATGTGACAGCCATTCAGGCTGAAACGTGGAGAGACAGAGGATGTGACCTGCTGTAGGTGGACTGGATGGTAACACTCGTAGGCTAAGATAAACAACAGACAAAAACTGTTAGAGGAAGAGATAAGTTTCCCTAATATGTTATGTTTAATGATCCAAACACTGAGGAGACGCTCTGTGTCTGTCTCCTGTAATACACGTGTAATTTAAAAGCCAAAACAGAAAATAAAACTTATTCTTGAGAAATGAAGCCTGAGCTTATTTAGATTGTTTTAATCATCTGCTGCTCATGCTTTGTTTCATGGTGCCTGAGTGGTGACACATAAACGTATTCACTGATTAAAGCTCCTGAATCTGGCGCCGGGCTCATACGAAGCCTAGTTGTGCTGACTACGACGTGATACCTGGCTGTCCTGCCTTAATGTCCTCTCCTCCATCGCTTTCTCTCTGTCTGCTCTTCAGGCCAGCACAACCAGGCTAATTAGGCCATTTAAATGTCAGCATCACTGAGAGCCTTAAAGACAAAAAAAGGCCCTTTGCTGATATCCCACAGCCTGTTCTCAATGTTCTGTGTGAGGCTTTAGCAGCAGCGCTTCACTGACGAGCTGTGGACGTGTTTGTCTCTCACAACTCCAGCAAACCTAAACAGGATTGTGGGATTTGCTTGATGTGCTGATCCAGGGGCCGGATGTGAGCCGCTAATTTAAACAAAACAGAACCAGAACACGGTGCTGACTTTCAGATATGCAAGCTCGTGCGTTTAAAAGAACTGTCAGAGATGCTCACCACCCCCCTCCACACACACACACACACACACACACACACACACACACACTGTGACAGCATTTGATTCATTGTTGTCACGCTTGTGTATTTTCTAAGCAATTCATTACTTTTTAAAATATTTTTGGCTTTCAGGCGAGATGCTCCGCTCATTCATCAGCCTTTATGAATGAGGCTGCAGCTGAACATTCACAAATGTCAACAGGAGCCTTGTTTTAATCCATCACTCTGCAACGATGCAAACCGCAGAGACACATCCACACGCGGGTTTTAGAGCCTTCCGCAAATCTCTCTCCATCAGGTGGAGGAGACCGGTTTTGATTGAAAGGCGTAACCTCTCCTGGACCGTCCACACACATGGCAGCAGAGAAGCACCACTGGCAGCAGGATGCAGCACAAGGTCACTCAGAGCTTTCACCCACAGGCCTGGATTAGCTATAGAGCCCGTCCTGAGAAACACGAGACTGGGTCTGGAAGGATTGTTGGGGAGCTGGACTTACTGCAGGCTGCTGCGTGGAGCCAGTGATGTGAACATATGATATGAGTATATGAGTAATGATACATGGACACGGACGTGAAATGCGACGAGTCTCTCCCTCGAACTGACAAGCATCGTGTTTAAAGCATCAAATGAGTTGTCTTTGCTTTGCACCTCATTTTTATTCAGGTGCCGCCTGGACGGACTGACAAGCGACCGATCCTTCCTGTGCGCGTGGATAAATGTCCAGCCCACTGACACATCAGACCCATTGACCAGACGTTTCCTTCGAATCTTTCTAGTCCGCATCCTTCAGTCGTCTCACATTCGTCCCTTCGTGCTGCTGAATCGTGCATCGCTCCTCGCTGAGCTCAGTCGACACATGCCGCAAGATCCCGGCGCGCTCATATCCAACCCCCCAACCCCCCTCGCCCTGCGCCTCTCAAGACAAAAACATAAAATAAACTCGCTCTTCAGTTCGAGATGCCTCGGTTTTAATTTGCTGTGTCTTACCGTCATTTCGCTCGGCGCTGCGCTGGTGGAGAAGGCTGCGATCTCCGCCGGGGTTAAATCAACCCTCACTAGGCTGCGATGGCACAAAACTCCCGGTGTCTGCAGGAACCACAACTTCCACCAAAATGCCGAAATGCGGGGACCCCCACACGGGACAGCGGGTCGGTCTTGAGTGGGGAAAAAACAAGAAACGACCCGATTCCCTGCACGGAGCGCGAAGATACAAGCTGAATGATAAGCGCGGATACTTCGAGCAATTCCGCTGCCCTGTGCTGCTCGCTTCGCCCTCCACACAAGAATGCGCCGAGCATTTCAAGTAACTCTCCCCCCTCCTCTCTCTCTGCGCGCAAGAGCCCACAAAACCCATTTTGTTCGATAGCTGGAGAGAGAAATAAGAGAAATAAGCGGGTTGAGTTAAATAATTCAGTCACAGCAGAGGAAATGATGTGTGTGAATGTGATTTGGTGGAGCATGCGGGGAGCTTGTGTGCGTGTGTAACAAGTCATGTCAGCTGTTCCTCACAACCTGAAAACGTATTAAGGCTTTTGAGGATTAGAATTAGGTTTATGTTAGACTCAGATTCACTGGGTATTTAACTGTGGTGGTTTAGGTTGGAGCAAGGAGCTGGAGGTGTGTGTGTCAGCTCCTAGGTCAGTGTCACGGGTCACCAGATTGACAGAGATCAGAACCACGGACAGCAGCCACTCTCACATTACACATGTATCCAGTCAGAAGCCTTCACTTTAAAATGACATGACAACCTTTGCTCAGAAGAATCTGTTTCAGATACCAACGCAGCTTAAATCACTTGAGTTTCACATGTTGTTTGACACGCCACACTCATATCTGACGTTTTCTGATGCTGTATTATGTGACACACTAAGATTCATGATTGTGCTGCATGCAAGTGATTTGTGCTGAAATCTTACATTGTATCATGAGACACGTCCACTGACCATTGGTGTAGAACTTTGGAAACAAAAACAAATGAAAGATGAGGCACTGTCTCTAAAAATGGCTTTTACTCGCTACTCTCTGAGATTGATGTAAAAACTCTGCTAGGATCACAAGGTTACTAATTAGTTACATCTCTCATCTCAATCAGCACCATCTTTTTTAAACCTCCATTTTCTCATTGCGTCCTGCTCTTCTGCTGCATTATGAGAGAAAAGAGGAGCTGCAGCGCTGAAGAGGGCAGAGAGTTATTCTGTCAGTTTACACTGACGCAGAAATGACAGAGTGAGGTCAGCATTTGACGTTCAGCCCATATTCTCTCAAAGAAGCTCTCCCGGATCAAAGGTCTAACCGTGTCTCTGACGCCTCTTTTTCATCCAACCCTGATGCTGAAATTTCGGTTTCCTTGTATTCCCCATCCTGCTGTCATCCAGTCCTCCCACACAGACTGTAGTGGTGACTCAGGCACCTCAAGTCTGACTTCATCTTCCACCCTGAGCTGCAGAGCGAAGAACGAACACTCGCTCCACTCTCTAATCACTGTGTGTCACAAACGGCACAGACACACGTGTGCAGTAACACAGTCCGAGCTGTCATTCCAACCATGATCAGGACTTGAGCGGCTCACGTCAACGTCGTTAATCGATCCTCTTCGAATCCTGAAAAGGGAACGGTATGCAGCGGTATGGGGTTGCCATAGCAACTGGCCTGTTTCAGCGCAAGGGGATGTGGACTGGTGCTGGAAGCTGGGGTAACTGGGGGGTGTTGGGATGGGAGTCGATGGTTGGTGTATGTGTCGATTGTGAAGGCAAGGACGGTTAAAAGCAAGAAAACGGCCTCAGTTGATTTGGATAAAGAAACAAAACGCGGCACTACAGAGAATAACGTACGATCCATCAAAGCATAACGAGCAGACCAAACAAAGAAATCCAGTGATATGCTATAGAAGGAATGCAAAATACTGAGCTGTTCAAGGTTTGGATCAATCAAGTCCCCAGTGAAGTGCGACATATTGACCTGGAGGATCCGTGTGATCTATAGGCCACTGGCATCCGCAGCACAGCAACACCTCTCACGGCTAAATGATTGACGCTGAGGGCCTGTGAGACTGACGTCTCAGTGGGTATATAACAAAGAAACTTCACTCGTCACTACCCCCGTGTCCTTAAGCCTGTAACGCTACCATCACACGCACACCGATTTGTTAGCGGGTATTTGGTATCTTATCGCACTGAAACACAGCTGCCCAACGGCTGCAAGTGGAGATGAACTAATCATAGACTCAGCCCCCTTCCTCTGTCTCCAGCACACGTTTTCATCCAACTAATAAGCTGTTCTAACTCGTAAACATACTTTCATTGCCTTTTTGGCAAAGTCAGATTCTACTGCTGACGTCTAACAGTGAATGTCAAAATCCAAAAGCCTTAGGACATAAACCCGCAGACGGCTGAGAGGTCAGTACAATCTGTCTATCAGTGGTTTTATTTAAATCACCCCAGATCTCTGAGAGAGAGAGTAAATGAAAATGCAGAAGTCAACGTCTGTGCTACTGTAAATGCTAATGTCACTATGCTAATGTAAGTTCAAAATACACGAATGGAGGCAACAGTGGGTCCAGCAGGATCGCTGCTGTACAATCCAGGACCAGGTTTGCTCTTACGTACTGCTGACCTGTAAAAATCCGTACAGGTTATTACAGACCCTGTGTTTTTGCTAATAAATCAGTTAAATCAGGAGTTATGCTCTGGGCAGGCTGTCTGTCTCCAGTAGTTTTACAAAGCTAGTTAGGTTAGGTAGGATTTACATCTACCCATGATAGATATAACTTCTGATGACGTTACAGTCTACAGGAAAGATGATTTCTCAGCACCAACACTTTTTACAGCAGTGATGTAAGAATCTGACAGTGATCTGTATCGACCAACGATCGACCAACAGGCAGATCGTTACAGGCATTTAATCAACAACACACAACAGCTGATCTCCCAAGGTTTAGACCTAATCTGAAAACTGATTGTAGACGAGTCCAATCAAATCAGAGCACGTCAAGTGTGATTCTTTCCATCCTTGTGTGATTCCTTCTGGAATGATGTGACCTGCAGGATTATGGCAAAATGATTCAGTTTTACCAGATTCATTTAGATAAAACAGAAGCAGTTTACGCTTTGAAGAAAATGTTTGAATGACTCAGGCAGTTGACGTCTACAATGTGGCTTCACTATAACTGTTTAGTTATTGTAAAATCCTGCTGATACTCATTCTACACTATTCACATCCTGTCAGAAACATATGTTAGAGCAGATCGAGAGAAAGAGGCAGAGATGAGCCACAGCAAGTGTTTGAGAATGTAAATATAACGCATCTCGCTCTCAAACCCTTCTCATCATGCTGTAGCAGTAACAGCGAGCGAATCACCATGGCAACAGAGTTCCTACCTGAAATTCAAGGCTGTGGACAAGCTGAGGGAGGGAGGGATGGTGAGAAAGCAAAAGGGAGAGAGAGAAGGAAGAGGACTCTCATAACAAAGCATGATTTATGGAGGTCTGGGAAGGAAGGTTTACAGCATGTCGACTTCACACGGGGAAAGAAAGAGAGGCCAGACATGCATTCAGCAAGTAGATTCATGTCCTCTGGTTTGGCCTCTCAATACTTTTCTATTCAAATTCCCGTATTCCTCTCATCGGACACTGTGAGGATCTCTCTCTTTGGTTACCCTGCTGTTGGTATTTCCAGTGCCGGTGCCAATGAGACTCAGTCGGCCCCATAAGACTCATTTTACAATCGTCTAAATTTAGTCAATTCCAGTCATTTCAACAGTTGGTTATGGATAAATGACGTATCTCCTGGGAGCATCATTCTAGAGCAGTGGTTTCCAAACTGTTCCCCTTTGAAACCTTGCACATGCCAAGTTAAACATGTTTTATCTCCACAGCCTAAAATAATGCTTCAGGATTTGCAGTGGAATCCTTTACTATTTTTCATATACTAGTGGTATTTGCTTTCCTTTGAATAAACCACCAGTTGACCAGTGTGTTACTCCCTGATTGGCTAAATGTCACTGTATTTAGTTAGACTGATAAGATTTGTCCCTTTATTTTAGGCGATTTATGTGCATGTACCATTTTCATGCTCACACTCTCTTGCCCACTTTCTCATAAGCAACTAAGGCGCAGACGAGTATTCACATGGCCAGAGTGTGTTTACCTGTGAAGCAGGTAAAAGGCCTGGAGATGGTTCTGAGGTTACAGAAGGTCACAGTTGGCAGCTGTTCACTGGAACATTTAATGTAAGACGAGCCTTTGCAAGTGAAGGAGGCCATTATTAGTCTGATAAACACAAACACAGCGAGTAGCTGAAATCCTACGTCCAGCGAGACAGTGGAAGATATTTAGATTTAGCTTTCTTGAGCACCAAGTGCTGTTAAAATGGGCGATGATGAAAGATGGTGGTAAAATGCTCTTGTCCTCATGGAAACGAGTTGCTGCCTAAATGTTTAGCAGATCAGTGTTTTAGGTTGCTTGTTACGTCAGCTGGACTCTCTTTGATAAGGTTAAGCTACTGTAGCCACATGAGCAGGAAAGGTAACACATTCACGTACTGTGTTTGTTATTATTTTCCTCCTTTCCTTGAGAGAAAACAACCAGCAAGTAAAACCAATAAACACTAAACGCTGTTGTAATTGTTAGGGGAATCACATAAAGACACGCTCCTCACCCCCACAGGAAATGGCTGACCACAGAGCAAAGCCACAGTGATGAATGTCAACACGAAGTCCCATCCGCTCTCGTGTCAGACTGTGGTTTTAGGTTGTGATTCCAGCGAGTCGCGGCTCCCTGTGAAAGGCTCCGGGCCCTGATGTGTCCTCGTGTTCTCTCACCCCTCTGCGCCCTTGTTTTCTTCGTCGAGTGGGTGAATCATCCTCTCCTGCTACAGTCTCCTCCAGATCAATAGATATCTCCACATGGGTCCTCACAGACATCTCCGCTCTTCGCCCTCGCTCTGCCATCGCCATGGCAACCAAGTGAGCGTCCTCGGTACAAGCTCAGCGCTTCCCAGCAGCCCTGCAGGCGTGCGTGGACGTACGATGGCAGGTCTTCACTTAGGGAAAGGGAAGAAATAGACTTGTCGTTCTTTGACCGTCCAGCTCATTGACTCCTCTATTTTGACCTGCTGCTCCACATTCTTTATTTATGGGTCCGACCCCGCAGGCAACTTGATATTTCCCCAGAGTCTACTGAGCAACGAGTTTTAGATAAATTCACACGGTGACAACTAAGTCCAGCAGGAAACAAGTGACCAGGGTGAGTGAACTCCTCCAGTAAACTGAGAAGGACCATTACAATAAGTGATTGTGACAAAGCACTGGGGAAATAACACACAGGCTAAGTGAGCCATGGAAGGTCAGACATACATAATTTATGCTCAGGTTTAAATGAGTTCTCTAAGCGCTATTGTAGTATCGTAACTGAGGCTCTCGATTTTTAATTGTGCAGAAAATGCCACAACTGAACAGAATGGAAGTGCATAGAGCCGAAAAGGTCAAAACAAGTATCAACACAGTCCAACGTAAAGCAACCTGCCTAATACGACGTTTTCCTGCCACAACAGTCCTGACCTGTTTAGTCATGGACTCCACTAGAACCTGATGCCGTGCTCCTCAAACCATTAAAAGCATCGTCCTGCTGAGACAGGCAGCTCAAAGGTCAAAGGTCTGAACGATGTTTGGGCAGGTGGAACCAGACGTTTCCCCGTAGAATATGACTATGCAGCCCCAAATGACACCTTTGTCTATGAAACCTCATTGGATCTGACCACACAAGTCTTCACTGCTCACGTCCATCGGTGAACGTTAGCCGCTGTCTCTGGTTCGTCATCGTTCATTTTTCTTGTTTTTACCGTAACACATTAACGCTGAGGACTAAATGTTCGCTCTGTGCCTAATATATCCACCACTTCAGGAGCCACGATCAAGAGATGATCAGTCTTGTTCACTTCACCTGTCAGTGTCAGACTGTTGGGCCTGATCAGTAAATAACAAAACGTTGAGTTATTTTTAAGCTCATGTCAAAATACTCACTGCTCAGTACTGATCCACTTTTTTGCTGAATGGTGCACAAAATGTTGACAGTTGCAGAAGTTTGGCTTCGACGTCTCAGTTCTACGTGTTACAGTTGTGCCAGTGAGGCAGCCGTGGGGGTTTGCTCGCTCCTGTTTCAGCATGTCGTGGCCCATGTGCACACAGCCGGCACCAAAAGGAAAAATGTGTGTGTGATGTGGACTAACTTGTATGATGAGCTCGGATCAACTGAAGCGCAGCAGCAGCAGGAGAAAACAAAAACAATAAAGAATTATTAAACAAATCAGAGAGCGGGCAGCTGTTGCCCAGGAGGGGAAGCAGGTTATCCATAAATCACAGGGTTGCCAGGTCACATCCCACAAGCTGATGACTGGAGACCCATTCAGTTCACCTTTACTGTGACTGAGCATTGTTGTCAGAATCAAAGTGCGTTTGGATTCATTTTGCAAACCCTCAGAGTTAGGTTATTCCACTTCAACATCCGTGTGTGTGGCGTGTTCATGTTCCCTCCCTGGCGACTCGTACCCTGACAGAACGAGTCTCCTGATTGTGAGTCAGCTGCAGATTGGGGCTCGTGAACAATTATTTCTTGTGATATCAACAGAGGAGACAAACCGCATCCAAACACGACGGCGCTGAATGCGTTGAGCCGCAAATGTGTTGTGACAGCTACTTACTCCGAGTTCATCCAGCTGTCGACCGGTGTATTTACATTACAGGCACAACCGCCCAACACGGTGTCGCGACATGATCCAGCTGCAGAGAGAAGCGTCTTTCCTGTTCTAAAAAAAAAAGACACGTAAATAACCCTGACAGGCATTTTTAGCACAGAGAGTTGAACATTAACGGTCCAAACATTACAAGGAGCAATTCTCACTTGATAAATAAAACATTCAGCGTTTCCATTAATGCAGGCTCGACAGGCCGGGCTGTGAAATGACAAGTGCATGGCGGCAGAGCGCATTTCTCACCGTTTGCATGCAGTACACACACTGCACTGTGTGTGTGTGTGTGTATGTGTGTGTGCGTGTGAGAGGAGGTGTGTTTGCCAGTTTGGTCTTCCCACAGGGTAATTTGCTGATTCTCAGAGGATGTGGGATATAAACAGTTTTTATTTTTTTTATTTTTTTTCTGCTACAAACCCAAAGCCATTAAAAATGTGTCTTTTACTCTCAGGATGTCAGTGCCACTCAGTCAGGATATACGGCACCAGAATATCCAGACTGTTCCGGAAATAGACCCACAGACATAACCAAAGCTGAAGAAGAGATTATTCCAGCTCATCAAGCTGTGCTGACAAGTAACGCTGGAGCCAGATCACTGCCACACGTACACAAGTATTACAACTGGTCAAACCTCGGGAAATAATAAATAATGAAGATGTGGCCGTGTGATTTATGATTGTCTGCGATTCAAATGTAGACATTGCTGTAGCGATGCCACTTTGTTTCTCTGGATGAACCTGATCTGATGAACCAACTACTGTAAAGTACATTCGTTGAGCCACAAATCTTACACTAAAGCGAGCAGTGAGAAGCTAATCTTAGTTGGCATTTCCCCTCTGAGAGCTGATTGTCTGCTTAGCGGTTGAGAGTTCAAAGGTTAACGGCGATGCATTTAGCAGAAAACGTTTTCAGCTACAGGAACAGCGGAGAAGCAGTGGGTTTGTGACATCTGCATGGTAAAGTGCTCACACACACACACACACACACACACACTCACTGGCTCCTGCCTACTGCCAACAAATTACTAGTTTTATCAGGATGTAATCACTGTGATTGTGCTGCTTTCCCTTGCTCTGTCACAGTGAGGTCTATTTTCAGGCAGCTGATGGCAGATCTCAGGTCAGATCTCAGATTCCAACGATCACGGCGAGCTTCAGAAACCCAACACGCTGCAGCTACTCCAATATGTGGTTAGACCCAAGTAGCCGTGTGTAAAATCGACAACGTTCATGTTATTGCATGTTGCAGATTAAATTAATGTGAATATATATAATAAATATTTTAATATCCTACTGCTCTTGCTTTAGAGGCAGAACCCCGAAGTCAGATTTCAAGGTAAAGGTTCTTCTGGGAGGGACGTGGGCTGCAGTTTAAAAATGGAGATTCTGAGCTGAGGCCGTTGTCCGTTTCATCCTGTCCATGAAAAATGCATGCTGTGATCTCATTAACCAGCTCTGCTCTTGGAACGCTATGTAAAATCAGTCCAGGGCCAAGGAGGCTGAGAACACTCCACATTCTTCCTCTCTTGTAACAATGTGTGAGAAAGGACTGTACAAGTGGGAAGACAAGTGTGTGTGTGTGGGTGTGTGTGTGTGTGTGGGGGGGGGGGGGGGGGGGGGGGTGTTGTGATTCAACAGGATTTTGATTAAATCCTACTCTGGCTTTTTGTTGGTTTACTTTCACCAGTGACGTCCTCCTCGCTCCGGGACCTGCCCACTCCTTTGGCCTTTGCTTTCTCTTCCCTTGATCCCTGCATTCACGCACAAATCCACCTGAACCACACCCTCTGTCCTCCCTCCCCGTTGCACTCCCTCGCTCACCTGGCCTTCCTCCATTCTTCCTGCGTTCCCTCTTCTTCCTCTCTACCAGGCCTTTGCTCAGCTGCCTCTGCCCAAATACGCGCAGCGCTTAAGCATTTATTCATACAGAACTGAGCCTGAAGCTGCATGTGTGAGTTGACAATCTGAGCAAGTCTGTGGGAGGGAAACCAAACTATAAATATAACTGCTCATCTTCTTCTCCCAGGGGAAAACTCACCTGTCATCTTTATTTCAGTACAAAAGACTTTTTTCCTCCTCTGCTGAATGTTCTCATTGCTAAAATGGCAGCAGGTGGTGAGAGATGCATGTAGCTGCAATTTTAGCAATTACAGTAATGCTGGGTGAGGGCTGTGTCTCATTTCCCACGGTAATGGGCTAATGCAGAAACGCACAGCATACGCTGGCGAACCTGAACCGCCGGAGCGACGTTTGTGGGTTTGTGTTCAGGCTCAGCAGCAAGGTTTTACGCTGTTTAGAATAATATTATAATAATTTATAACTATAATTTTATAGAATCAGCATTTATTCCAAGGGCGGTTGCCGTAGAAACCATTAACCAGCAGCGAAAAAGATCACCAGTATGTCCTCAGCCGCCACAGTGAAGCCTTTTCTACTGGTTCCTCTGTTGAAGTTATGTTTACCCTACTCTCACAACAAGCCTGGTGTGAAGAGGTTAAGCTTGCTGCTCAGAGCGGTTAGCACCCGACTGACACAATAGGAATAACAATAAATAAAAATAAGACATATCTGAAAACAGGATACGAATGGATATGAGGCAGGACTATTGGACAATCACATGAAGGAACCATGTGAACAGAGTAACCACCAGGTCGTTGGTATTAACTCCCAAGACGGCTCCAACGTATGAACTTTATTTTGAGGTTTCATTTGTGTGTTGGTTCAGTCGTGTCTCTCTGGACACAATCACACACACATTTCTTTTCTTTAACACCTTTTCACATTTAAGTGATGCACAACAGCCAGAAGCTAATGAAAAACGGATCTAAAAGTCAAATTGCACGATTAAAAGTCTGTTCGATTCCTGCACACGTCTTATTATGTTGTTATATGTATTATGTTGTATGGTATTTTTAATTCCCTTTAACTAAATATTGGCAGTGTTGAAATGAACACCAGGTGACACAATAAACTGGTCTGAGTCCAGTTCAGGTTTCTGGGTCAGGGCTTAAACACTGGTAGCGGATGTTCTCTCACCGCTCAGCGCACTGAGGCTGTACATCACTAAAGCTGTCAGACGGTGACAACGAAGCGCCTTCATGTGAAAGACAACACGTTCCTGCCTCCTCACACGCTTTGACTCTGAACTGTGGAAATGTCAGATTTTACATGTTAAACCGCTGCCATTTCAATAAACAACAGGTCTGTAGAGGATTATGACTCCTTGTGTTTCACAGCGTCATGATTAACGATTCACTTCCATCTGCACTCTTGCAAGACTGTAAAAGTAAAATGACAAGACCCACATATGCATGAGCAGTGTGACAGTCCGTCTGGTCATTTACAGTGATGTTGATGTATGTGCACAGTCGTTGAAACAAAGATGCAGATGAGAGAACATGTTGCATGGACCCGTGTCGTTCCTTTGATAAATGAGAGGAGAACAGCGTTTAGTTCAGGTAGTTCTGTGAAGCTGAGCTATCTCCCGTCACCAGACGCCTCGTTCAGCTCTTGGCTGTTAGACTAATTAATGTGGCCACGCTGTCTGTCGCCAGTGACAAAGATCAAAGGTCTGGGGCTCAGAGCTTGGAGAAATGTCACTGTGAACCAACTTTGGTGAGGATCTAGTTTAGTGGAAAAGAACTGGAGAAGGTGCAAACAAGATGAAATCAATCAGATTAAACGGAGGAGTAGGAGAATAAGGTGGGAAAGATGCAGGCGAGCTTAGAGATTTCAATCTCAAAAGAACACCACTGACAACAGGAGGCCTGATCAGCGATGATGTGCACGGACGCAAACGGCACCGCTGGACGTTTGGGGCTCACAGTAGCATCATGTGGTTCAAGTAATTAAAACACACAGAGGGGTTTAAGGCACGTTTTAGACTGATCACTTTTAATATTGTAGGGGCTGTGGGTTTCAACTTTAATGGTCCTGGGTGTCTACAGATGCTGCCTGAGGTCCTGGTAACAGTAAACGGGTGATGGTGACATTTATAGTTTAGATGTAACTGGCCGAGCGCTAAGCAGCTAAAGTCACCTGTTTATTCTGCAGCTGTTACAGGCAACTTAAATTCACTTCAAACTGCTATTTGAAAACACTGTAACTGTGCAGAAACACCTTGAATCGAAAGACAGGTTTAATTATATCTCTTTCATTTTACCCCCTGGTAAAGATGTGCCATGTGTGGTCCATGGTCCAGATGATGACTCATCTGTCATCTCATCTGGCTGCAGAACCTGGAAACAGAAACACTGACAAGCAGTTAAAGGAGAGCAAGAGATTTCATACACATTCTCATCATCATCATCATCATCATCATCTGTGCAGCACCGCGCATCACAACCAGAAAGTATCAGGTGCTACTGCCGATAATGTCCCTAACATTAACTCCAGTGTCTCTTACTTTTCACCATTTTGTGATATGCTACAAACATGTAAGCAGTAACATGAACACCACAATAAAACATCTATTTAATATTTATGAATTCCAAGCATATGTTTAGCTTAACCCTGCTACAGTAACGCTGTGGAGGCTTAAACTCGTTAAACGTAATCTGCTGTTATCTGTGGAAAATGGGACTGAAATGAGCTTAAGCTTCTTTTCAGGTTTTAAGCTTCTTCAGCTTCACACTTCTCTGCAGTAATAATATCATTGTAAAGCGCCAGTCGTAATCTGAGCGGCATCTTTGCCCTTTGCCTCTCGATCAGTAAACATGGTAAGGAGAAGAGCAAAATGCACAGCTAGTCGTCACCCACGTGAGTTCAGACTGGGCTTTTGTTCCCATGACAGCAGTGGGAGGACGGAGTCAGCAGTGAAATTTCACTGATGAGGCTGATATGCACCACGTGTGCCTCACAGCGCGTTGGATAATGCATACAGTCAAATCCTTTTCTCTGTTTATAATATTAGCAGTTTGAACAGGAGTCAAATCAGCTGCTCATTTGGCAGCTTGTTAATCACTGCAGAGATTAAATCTGACTCTGAGATGTGACAGCAACGCTGGCTTGGAGACAAGGAGAGGTGAAAAAAATCAACAGGGTGGAAGTCAGAGGGAGGGAAAACAAGAACTCTGGGCAGAGAGATCCCAGGAGTCTGGCTGGTAGACAGACGCTGGTGTTGAAATTCAGATCACACACAGGCCTGCAAACCATGCTGCTCACCAGGGAGGGAAGCATGAGAGGCTGAGGGGGAGTAAGAAAGGGACAGAGGTAGACTGAGAGGCGAGTGGGAGGCTGATGAATGTGAGTGTGTGTAATTAGACGACTTCCAGCGCAGTCGTCTGGAGGAGCTCGTGTTGAAGTGCATTGATGAGGTGTCCTGCTGCATCCGTGTTCATTAAAATCCTTCCTACGTCGTCCATGTAGCGCATCGTATCCTGCTCAGCGTTTGGCTTTGAAGCTGAGCAGCAGAGGGACTCGCTGTAGAGATGATGTAATCTGCTCTACAGACAGTGACGTAATACGGCAGTTCCTGAAGACAGCAGGATACAGTAGGAGGCATTTCTCCTAAACTCATAGCTGCAAGTGAAGAAGTTTCAGTCCATGTTAGGATGAAACCATTTAGAAAAATGTGTCAGTAGAAACTGGACTAATGAGAAAAGCTACACTGAAATTAAATGAAGCATTAAGTCCTATGTCAACAAAGAAGACACAGCTCCAATAACTAATGGTTTGCACTTTTTAAGAAATTAAGTGAAAATCTGATTAGACGTCGTTTCTGTCAGCAGCTCTGCTGTTTTGTGTGTCTGTTACTCTCAGATTCCTGCTGTTATTCCAGAGAAACTGAGCTTTTACTTCAGCACTTTCCAGCTAGAGGCTAACTTCTGTCAAAGAAGTAAGTAGATGCATAAAGTCCGTGAGGTGAATGAAGTTTAAGTTCAAGAAGAGTTCAGACATCCCTTATTACAGTCTAGTGAGAAAACTACCAACATGCAGGTGACCTTTATAGATTGAACATGAACTCTTATGGATGTAATTTCAGCGATAAGGCCGCCTTCCAGCATACACCAAGCTTTGTGTTGCAGTAAATTTGGCACAGCAGCCGTAACCATGGCAACACCCGGAGCATCAAATGTTTACATAAGAATAATAGATGCAGGTAAATTACATTAAAATGTAAAAGTAGCACAATGGGAACCATTAAAACTGCTGATCTGAACTGGATGTTGTCATAATCTTAAACCATCACGTACCCACGCTGAAACTGTCCCTTCCCAAGTGTCCTGTCAGGTTGTTATTATAGGCGGTGATGATGAACGAGTACACAGAGGGAAGGTGAGCGCACGCTAACACAGACAGGTGATAAAATATGGAGGCTGGCTGGACTGACAGTGAGCCGGATGAGGAAGACGGAGACTGAGCCTTCTGGTTGTGCCGCTGCTGTTGTTTTCGCACTGAGCAAAGGTGTTTGGTGCAAACATAAAGCTGACACACACACACACACACACACACACACACAGAGGAGTTACTGGATCAGCCTTTAGGCATACACATTTTGGCTCAGCAGGTTAGACCAACACGCAGCCGACTGCGCTCGCTGCCAAGTCAAATGTTGGAGGGTGTAGCTCTTATGATTTGGTTTGATTGGTTTTCCAAAATCCCACTCAACTGCAGTATCCTGTCACTGTCCCACTGCCAAACGCAGCTGGGGTTCAATGGTTATCTCCCTCAGTTTTCACTGAGCGTTCAAACTCTTTAAACCTTAAACATTCAAAAGCGTCAGATGCCTGCAGACACAACCCAGGGCTGAAAATTTGAAGCACTGGCACAAATGAACTAAATAACTGCACCAAGATTTTTTTATAAACTAGAGCTTATGTTGACAGAGAGTTCAGATATAAACCCCATTTCTGATACACACCAGTTTACCAGGATAATTTTATGTATTTATTAAAAAACACTGATTAGAGCTGTGTCAACATGCAGGTAATGCAGATAATCGGGACCTGGAGACTAACAAGCAGGGGTTTTATGTAAAGGAGGAAATTATTCTGCAGTTCTGGGAGAAAATATGCAAACAGCCACTTGTGCATATTATATTAAGGCACACACACCTTGTCATTACTGTAAAACACATGTTGCAATTTTACTAATTAACTAATTTTACTAAGGTGCAGGCGATTACAACGCTCAGCTCAATTACACAGCTGCTGCAAGTATTTATTATCACGTCTTCAGCTTCACTGTACGATTCTGAATAGGAACAAGGGGAGAAATGGGTTCACACTAATGTACGATCCCACAGCAACACATACCCGTAGCTGGTAGAATCCCACGCTTGTCAAAGCAGACTTTTACATTCACGGAGGAGCCCAGCTTTTCTTATCTTTAATGGTTCATTAGGTCTTTTAAAAAATCGAAAAATCTAATGATTTTTGCACAATTTGACTCCTTCCTCTCTTTTTCTCACCAGGCACTAAAAAGCTCGTAGCAGATGCCAGATGCAGACTTTGCCAGTTTTACCCTTGTCAGTCTCCATTTTCCCCTCGTCACAGGGGCCTTCGCTCGGAGCTTCAGTCCATTCTGTCCAGTGCCCCAGAAGTTCCAGTGCTTGACTTTGTGTTCAGGTCAGCACACAGTTGGTTGTATTGTTCATTGCACTTTAGCTTAGTCGTTGAGTTTATTAACTAGCAAAGCAACATCCTCGCACCTTTAAATGGCCCAGCTGACAAGTGGGTAAATAATAATGCAGAAAGTTAGATGGTAAAGATAAAGATGGATGTTTTGGATTATTGGAGAAAGAAACAAACTAAATCACTTTAAATTCTTGTATTTCCAAGACAATAACAAAAATTATCCACAACCTGTAATAAGTCAGTGAACTGTCTGCATCATTAGTTTCCATTCAAAATGTTACAGCTATTATTTGCATGCAAACACCCAAGTGCACTTCTCCACACACTTACAGTTCACTAATCACCATGGAAACCAGCTGGGTGCACACACATGAGCTTATTTAAAGGAACAATAATTGATCTTCCCTGTGATGGTCCCTCTGCCACACATTAAAAGAATATTCAGCGTTGTATGAGCTCAGGGCTGATGTCTTTAAGTGTTGCAGTGTTTGTGCTGCTGCTCGATGTCTGTCATCCAGCAAAGTGCAGCTATTCATAGAGGCAATCAATGCCAGTGACAAAAACAAAGCCTAATGACGTGTGAAGCTGTGTTTGATAGCACATATAAATAACTGTACACTTCTCAGCACTGAGTCTCTTCCAAACAAGCAGTGTGTCCTAACAGCTGTACACGCAGATGTGTTTAGTATCGTCATCTAACCCCATTTTCTGGACACCACGCTCTTAGGTTGCGATGGTTAGGGTGAGGCTGTTGCTTTGGTTGAGTTCACAGTCAAAGAACTGCTGTGGTTTGATTGATGACTCCATAAGCTGTTGGACAGACCAGAACACGAGGAGCATGAAACCTCTGGTAGCTTTGTCTTGTTTCTGTGCCGTGTGTCTGCAGTGGACGCTCTATACTGTGTATATGACATCACGCCATCTCCTAACAGCACAAAATGCCACTAAAACACAGTTAGATGCAACACTGAAAACTCTCTTCAGCCCCGAGGACGATTATTTTCCTCCACCACCGACTCACTCTCCCGCCTACATGCAGCTCTAGCGAGTCTAGAGGCCTCAGGCTGGTGAAATAAACGCGGCAGAACTGTACAAAACCTAAAAGGTCTCCAGGGAGACATCACGAGGAAGAGACGCCACCTCATCGAGGCCACAGGGTCGAAAGATGACAAGACGGAAAAAAACTGAGAGCCAAAGTCAAGATCCAGAGAACTGATCCTTCACCTAAACAGACCCGTCTGACTACTTTACACACACACTGTTGAATCTTTCTGTATGAATTCACAATCTGTACCTCAACTGTGAGCGCCTGAAATCTTAAACATGGGTGATTTTACAGAAAATAACAAAAAGTATATAATATCATTTTGTATATAAAGTATATAACATTTTATAATTATACCAAAAGATATTAAGGCTGACAACATAATGTTACCTGTCAGTGTCAACATATTTGAGACTTGTCTTGTTTAGTGCTAGAGGCTCGTTTGGACTGGCTTCTCCTGTAGGAGCAGGATTTACTGCCTTCACATTGTACGTAGTTTAGTTGTGTGTACTGAATTACTTAAAATAAAAGAAAAAAAACCCTAATACAAGATAAAGATTGTCTTTTTTCTTCATTGTGCCTCACTGACCAGGCCGTAACCATTCCTGCTCGTCCCTGCAGCCATCTGTGGGTCTGTTTCTCTGCCTTCCTGTGACACTAATAAGATTCTGTATTCCTGCAGGGTTCGTGAACAACATGCTCCCAGTCTCGCCCCTGACCTGCGTCTCCAAGGTGCTCCTTTGTCACTGTCACTCATACCCATGGAAACTACAGGGCCAGCTGTACCTGCCAGGGCCCCATCAGCCTCCTGCTTCCCAGCAGCTGCCACCTCTCACCCCAGTAAGTGTTTCCACCGCCTGTTGGCATTCAACAGTTAGAGGCAGACCAAGCTAAGAAAGAAGGAGTGTTTGTGTGTTAGCCTGTCATACACTGCTATGTTCATATGCCATGAAGGAAAAATGCATATAATCTCAAAATACATGTTAGTGTCGATGGAGCATTTTTTATAGTAACATGCTGTCGACATGGATGGGATCCCTGGGAGACAGTTTCCATGGAAATACTCACCGTCAAGCATCATTTCCCAGAACCTGTGAGCTGTGCACAGCAGTCAGCACACGTTTCTCCAGTCAAGTGGCATTTGAGAACAACTCCAAACCCGTTCAGTTGGCTTCAGCTGCATCCACAGTGAGCCAGTCGGATCAGACAGATGTTCGTGACACCCCTGTGAACGTGAAAAGGAGACGGGTTGGCTTTGTCTGAGCGACGTGTCCTCTCAGGTAAATTAATTTATAAATAAGTGTTAGCTTTCACATCTCATTAGGGAGGAACCAGCCAAGTTGATCAAATGATTCTGAACCTCTTCCTCACCTCTTCCTGCTTCTGTGAAGTTGCTCCCCTTCACTCTCGTGTGGATTTACTTCAGGAGGCACTTCTTCATCCGGCCCTGAACAGTCCTGTCCTTTTATTTGCAGAAGTTAAAAGTTAAATTTCAACATTCTACTTGACTTAAATCAACGTATGTTTATTACTTTACTTTATTGATCCTTTGAGGGTGAAACTCCCCAAACAGCGTTAGAGCAGTCCCGTCTGTCTCTGGCGAACTGGGGCCGGCTCCATCCAACATCGGCTCAATAAAATGTTTAATCAACATATATTTGAGAAAACTCCCATCATTCTCTATTTGTAGCTGTGGGATGGCTAACGGAGAGTCGCCACACTTGACGAACGATAAATAGATAAAGTACAAGAAGAGAATAGAGAGATGATGAAAAGAAGCAGCCTGTTCTCTCATGTCTCCATGGTGAGCATCACAACAGCCTGTGAGCTCCTGCTGTAACTCCTGACAGCAGATTTGAGCTCGTGCACACTGAGTTCCCACTGATGTCTTATTCTTGAGTTCACATGTCACCTTCTGCTTGTACAGTACATGGTGTTTACAGTGAGGTGCATCCGTTTCCTTGTACGACACGCGTGCAGCTGCCGTCGTGATGCCCGTGGAAATCCAGGCAGGCAGGTCAGCAGGCAGATGGCCAAACAGACTGACAGTCGGTGGTGGGGATTGGATTAACATCAGTATCTAATTGCATTTGAGAAACCAGAGAAAGAGCATGAGGAAAAATTAAAAGTGGCGTCGGAACGATGGCTCAGTTTCATAGCAACATTGGTACACACAAAGTACTTTACAGCAGACATCCTCCAACCTCTGCCATCTGACTGGATCTACAACGTTGAGGTTACAGGATTCCTGCAGGTTTAATCCTTCCTCGACAAATGTCCAGAAAGCTTAGTGTATAAAGTTTATTATTCGGGCAATAGCGGGTGATGGAGTTTTATTGTGTGCAATGCTAACACATTACAATCACCTCCTAAGGTAACAGAACTCACAGCACAGCTCCTGTATTGAACTGGACGTCAGCCTTTGTGGCGTTTGTTTCATATTTACCTGTTTATCTTCTCATCCTGGTCTTCTCTCTCTGTTTAGCTGCTGATTCTGTGGAGCCCTGGAAACGATGAAGGCTGTGGTTTCCGTGCACCCCCACCTCCCTCTGAGCTGAGCGGTGAGGCTGGGGGGAGGTAGAGGAGCATTGTTGGGCTTTCGCTTTTGAGGAATCAACCCCCTCGCGCTCTCTCCCCGGAGCCACTGGTGTGGAATAATTACATAGCATGTGCAAAACTGAACTGCACTCATTGTGTAAGAGGCGGTGAGTGATAGCAAGAGAGCTGAAGCAAAGAAAGAGAGGAAAAAGGGGGAAGCTGGCCCTGCACAGCGGTTATCGCATTATTTACAGCCGAGGATTTGATGCATGGTTCAGGAACGAGCAGCCAGCCAATGGCCTGTGATCTGAAGCTCACTTATTCTCTCGCTGGGCTGAACTCCAGGCGGTACGAGACCGGAGGAGTCGCTCCAGAAGGAACAAAGCCAGCTCCCATTATTGGTTTTCACACCCCAGTGTAATAGAGCACGTGCTGCATGTTCCTGTGTGTGGATATTTACATGTTCTTGGTCAGTTTCAGAACATGTGTCACGTGTCGCCTGTAGAGAGAAGAATCAGACCATGTACTGGAGTCCAGGCGTCTGGCTGAGGGTTCCCTGCTTTTCAGTGCTTTTTAGTAGATCTCTCTTTTTAGCGGTTCAGATTAAATTCAGACAGTGTTCGGTGTATTCACATAGATTTCATGAATAAATGGTGGAGTTTTGTTTCGTGATCAGAACACATGAAGTCCATCTTTGTGTTGCTTGTACTGTCCGACTGTCAAATCTGCCCAAAAGCTGGCACTGACACCCTGTGGTGACCTGCTGTCACCACACCAGGACACACACATCCAAGTTTATGTGACCAAAGGAAAGTGAGTGAAAAGCTGTGACGTTAAATCAGAACCTGTGAACCCACCAGAGCTGTGTCTGCTGCTGGCACTTTATGTATTCTCCTGTTGGGCCGTGTGTGAATTTCACTCCAGGGATTAATAACATCTTGTGATTTTACTGTGTTAACCACATCATTAAAAATAACTAGTGATTAAATCTACCCATTAGGCATCATGGAGTAAAAACATGACATTTGCCTTCAATTCAAACAACTGGGACATTTGGTACTTAATGAACAGCTTTATTGACACCCAACAGGCTCCAGGCCTTTAGTTCTGCAGCATTGTCTGAAAGAATCAAAGGGAGATACGTTTAGCCGATAAACAGTCATCATCCATCTTTTAAGCTGTTCTGTGAATGGAAACTCACGTCACTGATCCACTGAGTGAAGTAAGAGGTGCGAGAGAACACTGTGGGCTTCCGGATGGTGTTGCATCCTAGGGAGGACACAAAGCTGGTGACGCCCTGCACGTACCATATGCCGTCGTCACCCTTGCAGTTCAGGGGGCCGCCTGAATCCCCCTGCAGACGAGGAGAGGTGCACACAGGTGAAAAGGAACCGGACTAGAACCTACATGTATGACATCATGCGGGGAGGATGCTTACGTTACAGGCAGAGATGGCGTCACCACCAGCACAGATCATGTTGATTTTTACGTAGCTTCCCCACCAGTCGCTGCTGGTGCAGACCTCATGAC
Organism: Macropodus opercularis; assembly: GCA_030770545.1. NCBI lineage: Eukaryota > Metazoa > Chordata > Actinopteri > Anabantiformes > Osphronemidae > Macropodus > Macropodus opercularis. The sequence continues at coordinate 10,736,335 of CM061092.1, forward strand.
CGGCTACAGGAAGAAGAGCCTGTTGGAGCTTAGAGGCCAGGGGTCCGCCAGCTGCAGGACAGATGCGGTTGTGGCGTGACAATTAAAAATCCAGAGCAAATAAACCAAACAGGTGGAGAAGACGAACTCATATATTCAAATACACTTCGTAAAATATAAAAATATCTGTCAGCAGTGAGAAACCATTTTGATGTCATTTAAAAAGACTTACTGTAGATTCTTCCCCAGCCGGTGACGTAGCAGGGGTAGTTGTGAGGGAGGATCTGTCCTTCCTTCGGTACACAGGAAGGCTGCACCTTGTCGTTCAGAGCGGCAGGCGAGGCCAGTTTGATCAGGGCAATGTCGTTTCTGAATGGACAGAAAATCATGATCAGCCTCAGAAGATACAGTATAAATTCAAGTTTTCCAGCAAAAACAACTTAATGTTCGTGGGCCACACTTCTTACCCACACGACAAGCAGTTCTCATCCCACAGGGGATGAACTATGATCTTTTCCACAGGCTTGATCTGTTCGTAGCTTTCGTCCACTGTGAGGTCATAATCTGCCACCACCACGCGGTAGGTCCGAGCACTGACGCGTGAATTCAAGAATAATAACATTTATTAAATTTTGATTAAAGCTGGTTTCACAGGGCGGATTACAGCCAGAGGGACAGTAACAGGAGTCACCTGATGCAGTGTCCAGCGGTCATGACCCAGTTGGGAGCCAGCAGAGTTCCTCCACAGGTGTGTCGGTAGGTGGAGCCACTGAGATACTGCAGAGAGATCTGGGAAACCACGCAGGGAGACAACATCGCTGAGCATCAGTTATTAACGATGGCAGCATGTATAATTCTATAATATCATACTTCAGCTGACATGCTTTAACGTCCTCCCAGCTTTTCATCAGCTCACCTGCCAGGGCCAGCTGTAGGGTCGAGCATCTTCCCCGTTCACGACGCGGCTCACAGAGGGCTCGTATGTGGGCTTACCACAGCCGTGAGCTGGACAAGACACAGCAGTAGGGTTTATAAAGAACACACAGACTTTATTTCCTAGATTAAAAGGCTGCAAAACAACAAAGCCCACTTGGCTGAAGCCCGCACACCTTCCTGCTGCCACAAGCCACCAACGAGCCAAATGAGGATGAATGTGCCTCTTAAAATAGTTTGATATGAATTCATGAATTCTCTCATGTTAGAGTTAAAAATGACAGAACCCAACAGTTTGAAATTGGACATTACTGAATGGGCAGAGACGTCAGGGCCTTGCTACAGAATTGTCCCACTGAGAATCATGTGGATCTGGATTCACCAGAGACTCACCGTAGGCTGCAAAGAGCAGGACGAGGGCGACTTTGATCATGTTTCCTCAGAATGGACCGTTGGAGTGTGTCTTCTGGCTTTTATACTCATGCAGCACACACACACACACACGGACTTTGGTCTGGGAATGTTTATTCACAACTGCATCTGTGACACGACCGCATCCAAAACCAGAAACAAGCAAATCAGCTCAGGCACAGGAACACAAGTAATGATGCCATTTGTTTTAGTTGCAGTCTATTCGTTCGTGGATGGATAAAGAAATCAGTGGTAAAACTGGAAACGCATCAGAGTGTGAAGACAAGTATCCCTGAATGACTATTGAATAATTAATATATTGGAATGCAACCAGCTTTTGTATGTACTGTATCAAGCACTTAATTAGTACTACTTAAAGGCAATTACTAATATTTCAGCCTTGGCAGGATTAGAAGTTATTATTGGTGCAGGTAAAAATGTGACTCCACTGTCAGTGGGAGACGACCACGTGACCCATGCTGTGGTATTTTTCCTCAGAGCCTGTGTCCTTGACATTTCTGTCAGGGAAATGTGTCCGGCAGACGCAGGTGGAAAGTGTCAAGTCGTGCCAAGACCTCCTTCAGAGCGGCAGGAGGAGCCAAAGCATACAACCTGACAGGAGAGACAGAGAGAGAGAGAATTCAGCTTTAATAACCAGAATGTCATTTCTACCCAGCCTGGCCTGTTCTGTCCTTCTCTAACACGTCGCCATGTTGACTTCTCTGCCCTACACACCTCAGTCAGAGAAAGCAGATCTGCTCATGAGGCGAAGGTGGAAAGAGCTGAAGCGAGCCAGGACGTCCTCCAGGGTGTCAGGAGGAACAAGGACACATAACCTGAGAGTCAAAGCACATCTGCTCTGTAAGCGAATAAAACATTCAGTATGTGATGCAGAGGTGACGCTTGCGATTCCTACCTCAGGTGGTGGTTACCAGCAGATCCACCAACGACAAACACACCTTCCTCTTCCAGCAACTGCTGACAGTACAGAACATCTGCTTCCTGCTGCAACACCTACACATATATTTAAATATTTAGTATAGTATTACAATTTGATAAAAACTAGTCACAGAACATAATTAAACTGGGAAAAAATCTCCCACCTTCGCTCGCTCAACACACTCAGACGGTAAGTGCAGATGTGGATAAAGGTAGATTCCCCCCATCGCTGGTTGGCAGCTTATCCCCGGAAGATCATTTAGAAACTGACACGCCCGCCGAGCATTCTGGGACAGAGTGGCCCGAACGAGAAGGACGTCCTTCAGGGAAGAGACATGTAGTGTAAAACAGGCGAGCCAGTACAATGGGCCGACAGTAGGCGCTGGATTCTGCGGCTTGTGTCTCTTCACCTGTGTGTATGTGTCATGTGAAGGGTCTCCAGGCTTCGGTGGGTTGGTCATGAGCTCCAGAGCAAGTTGTCCTATGACTGGAGTACTGATGTCACCACACAGCATAGTATCAACAAACGCCATCACCTCTGGATCCATGTTCACTGTCTCCATGTACGCCGCCCTCAGCCCACACCTGGGACACAGACACCAGAGCTGCTTGTTAAGTTAAGAAGGGTTGTTTAGTGTATTAATTTAATTAATTACATATATAAGTAATTATATAACGTTTGGCAGTGAGTCGTATTATGCCATCAGATCTAAAACCACTGTTTGTATTGCTGTCAGTTTAAACTTGTAATTACATTCTTAATTCCGTGTCTAATAATTTAATTCAGCTTCATTTTACTCATTTTCTGTATGTTGGGCAACATTATGAAACGTATTATAGAACATTTGTGATAAATTTGGAGGAACAATTCCTCGAGTTAAGTTTGTTGCTGGTGTTTTTATTCCTGCCCTGCTGCTTCTGATGGTTTTAGTTCCTACTCAGCTGTAGAGGCTGACGTGCTGACGTGTTTAGTGACTTTTCTTTTCGCGTTGGTTGACAATATATGATGCAACTCTCACTGTTCTGCTGTCTACTGATGGTACTTAGTGTACATGACCACAGGCCTGATCAGTGTGTAGAAGCACATAGAACGAGGACGTTTGTGGTGATTTTGGTCAGAGTTGTGTGTTTGATTCTTTGGAGAAAGGGCTGTTCGTCATAGCCTGAGCCTCAAGACTGTGCACGTGCCTGAAAGAGATTCATGTTTCCACAAGGAACTGCTGAGAGAAACAAAACTCACTCTCCCATGCAGGCGCTGGATGAAGAATGGAAAGAGATAAGCTCCACTGTCTGAGAGAATTCTTTGGGCATGTCAAACAGGACTTTCTTGTAGGAAATAAACTCTCTGTCCTGCTCATACACGCTGTCCTGGAACACCTGCAGTGCAGAGGAAAGGGAGAGAGAGAATGTACTGTAAAGCGAGCAAAGAGCTTCCCGTCCAGCCCTGAACACACAGTGTCTGATCACCTCATCAACCAACAACACGAGCTTCTCAGCTGCTGCAAACCGAATCACTTCCTCGATGGATTTCCTGTCCTGCACATGACCTATGAGGACAAACAGCAGCAGTGAAAGGTGACGACAGGTGGGAAGTTTGAACAGCTGGCTTTTATGTGCCGTGTACCGGTGGGGTTTCCTGGGTTGCTGATGTAAAGGGCTCTGGGTGCACAGCGCCCCCTAGCGGTCTCCACAGCTCGCTGCAGCTCGTCCAGCTCTACAGCCCAGCGCCGCGCCTCCGTCAGCTCATACGGCACCATCTTCACTCCAGCCTCATCCATCACTGGGGGCAGGGTGTGAGGGCAGGGCGTGGGGGTCAGGATGCCAGTCCGAGCATCCCCCTGCCCGCTGGCCATCAACTTCACAACAATCTAATGACAGCAGAACGAAAGCACTGCATTATACAAGATGCACACGGCAGAAAGAAAAGTTATCTGGGGAATACATTTACCATTAATGCTCTCTGAGAACCAGCAGTAATGAAGATGTCTTTGGCATATGAAGGCACACCAGCGTCTCGCCTGGAGATGAACTCAGCAAGGCTTTGTCTGACGTGAGGCAGACCAGAGGACTCAGAGTAGGAACCTGGAAGAATCATTGAATATGCTGTGGTGGTTCATAAAATGCCAATTTATTATGCTTTAAAGTCCTCACCCACACTTTCTCCATCACACATCTCCAGGAGTCTCTGAGCTCTCGTCTTCACATCCAGAGGAAGACTTTTGCCTTCCAGCAGCTGAGGGTACAGACAAGCTGACAGGACCTGAGAGAAGGGATTTAGGAAATGGGTGCTAAAGTAGAGAGTATTATTACAAAATCATCTCTTAATGGCATAAAACTGTGTGCTAACACTGCAGAACAAGCGTGATTAGATTTATGACAAAGTCCACATTATTTGTTTTATATTTTTGTACAGTATGTACTGTAAAAACTAACCCACACTAACCTGTCGAACAAATGAGATGGGTTTCATCCCTGCTTTGTGTGGATCACCTGAGCTGACGTCTATCACCTGTTTGAAGGGTTTCTGTCCCCCCTGCAGGAAAAGCCACGTTAATGCCACAAAGTGTCAAGGTCCAGGAATTTACGAACCATAACCCACATGGCAATAAGCGGAACTTGATGGATGTTTGAGAGATAAGAATATGGGAAATTTTAGAAAGAAGGAAAACATAACACACATCAGGCAAAATGAAGAAAGACTGGAGGGATAACCTCTGCAGCGAAACATACTGATGATGGATGTTTCGAAGGTTGTCATTGATTTAAGTGGTAGATTAAAGATGACAGATTATTGACACTTACCCGTGTGACCTCTTGTGTTAGGTCCTCAGCCAAGCTTTGCAGTGCACTTTGTGGCGAGACTCTGATTCCCCTCACGCTGGGATTCACGTGTTGTAGGTGCATTGTGTCTTAGCTTGAATGCTTTCAATTCGGAACCGCAGTACTCACTCAAAACTGCCTGGTAAAAGCTGAGGAGCTTGAGGTTTGATACGGTTTAACCCAAGTCGTCTCTTTTGCTTAAATTCAAAGTAAATGACTGACAGATGTAGCGCTGGAGGCAGGTGCTGCATGTTTTAATGTGTAATCCTTCGTGAACATTTTGTTCCACATCTCGACAGCAGGCATCCTCACAGTTTATTAAAAATTAGTGAAACATGTGATACAGGTGTATATGAAAGCGCTTTATTAAATGGAACCTTGCACAGGATTTTTAATGCAGAGTATTAATACTGGACACTTAGCATAGATACAGAGAGAGAACACAACTGGAGTCAAATTGTCTAATACACAATGGCTGTAGGCCAAGAAGACAACCTTTGCATAGAAGTCCCTACCCAGTGTAACTACAGCGTAGGGAAAGACGTTTGTGCCTGTGGGGACTTTTAAAGGGACACAAGATTAGTTTCTACATAAAGTTACAATATGTTCAATCTCAAGTCCATTACTGTTGTTCTACTATGTTTTTTCATCTATTTAAACATGATCTACACCTGTCTGATAAATAAAAGAAGTTATATACAATGAGAAATTAGATAAAAGTGTGATGAAAAAGTGAAGTAGCTACAGAGGGGTTGGGCAATATTAAGTATGAAGCCATGCAGTTGTTTGACTGGAAGCTGCTTTTGGCAGGTCCTGAACCCTGAGGCTCCTCCACTGATTAGAGCAAGATGATGGGAACTGAGCCTGGTGCTGTGGGGCAGATGTGAGGCGGCGTGTTGCGTTGCTAGACTTCTGTGATAGCCCTTGTTGGTCATGTGTGCCCTGTCAAAGCGGACACAGCCAAGCCCCTGTGCAGGTGACATCCAGGGGTCTTTCCCCTCCTCCCCTGCAATGCTGCTCCCATGCCTCTGTGCAGGTAGTGTAGATAGTTAAAGCCCTTGGGAGAAGTATGAAATGACCTTCTCTGTGTGGTGTAGTGAGGATTTGTTTAACACCAATAATCCAGTTTGTGCAGACAGAACAGGAAGGTCATAGCCCATTGCCTTCTGTGGGCAGATTACTCTGATTACCCAAAAAAGACTTTATCTTTATTAGAAGGAAAAACATCACAAACTCCCTTTAAACCCATTTCATGAGCAGTGGTGTGAGCCAAACAAGTGGATTACTCCTCCAGTTATTTAATAGTTTTCCCTTCACAACCCCTCTGTTCCAGAAAGCAGTCGGACTCCGATTGAAAATACATTAGATTAACTACACTCAGAGTGGACCATCAAAGGCACATGTGATATTTTTGTTTTGCTACGTGTGCCCACTGCTCCCTTTCTTCAATCCAGTTTTTAAAAAAATCTTTGAGTTTGTGTAACCTGAGTTTTCTTCTCCCTTTTATCCTGTTATTCCCTTATAACAAAGCCCAAAACATAGCAAGAGCAAATCTGATGAGTTTCAGACATAAAACCATTAGTAAATACAGTTATTTCCAGTCTTGACCATTTTGCTGCTTTAAATCAATCAACTGCCCCAAAAATAGAAAGAAGAATAGAAAAAAATGCCTCTTAATTGGTTCAGCTGTAGAGCTTCTGACCAACAACACCCCAAATAAAGTAAGAAAAGCAGGAGATCAACAAAAAATACTGACCTTTTGAATTAAAAAAATAAAACCAGGTATATGGCGCCAGTTGATCAAATCAACAGTTATACTCCCTGCCTCTTGATCTCTGTCTGATATTTCTAAGAAAACATAAGTAGAAACTCATCATCTCTTCACTCTTAGTTTCAGCCTGAAGTCCATGATTGTTTTTATAGCTTAGTTTTTCGAGCTTATTCTTAGTCCATGAGTTCATCACTTCGCCTATTTCATGTGGTGTAAAAGCTCACATTGTATTGTCTCCTCCAGTCGTGAATGGATTGCATGTCGCAGCTGTAGAGAGCCTGCTTGTTCTATCAGGCCTTGTGCGGTGAGGGTCAGGCACCGGTAGTGTTGGAGTTCGGCAGAGGATTAACTGCGCTTTGCTGCCACCTGCTGCCTCAGCTTTTCTCTCCTTTTCTTCTCCATTAGCCTGGAAAACCAGAAGCTAAATTTAGTCTGAAGGCTTCAGTTGCACATTAATTTAGCGCTGATAACACTAAAGTACCTGTGTGCTCATATCTAGGATTCCAATACACTACTGAAATAAAACTTGCTTGTTTGGGCTAAATGCTACTTCCCTGGAGATTTGCTTTAACTGTGAAACAGCAGCTCAGCCCACATGTCGCTAACTTGTATTTATTCAGTGATAAAAAGCTTGATGTCGGTGCAGAGAGGTATTAAGCCCTTCATGGTCTGAATGTACTCGGACCTTCTCGCTGCAGATTATTGTTGCTGTCATGCATCTATTGCTTCTTCAAGATCGTACGCAGATAAATGCTCCAGATCAGCAAAGCTGCCTTTGTGGAGTGATTTACACCCACTGATGCTCAGCAGCACCTGGTTGGACTTTACCTTCTTAGATCCTAAAGTAGCAGGAAAAAGCTTAGTATTACCCACCTTGTTGTTTTGTTTTCTTTTGGCTAATGCTTTGATCAACTAATGATCAGATGGTTTTTATGATGTTCTTACACAAGCTTAGAAGCAACACAGTGTTGTGAATGACTGACTGTGTGTATTTGTGTTTAGGGATCAGTCACCTGCGGTTTCGAGCTTCCACCAACTCACTCAGCTGATCCTGAGCTGCTCTCAGCTCCTCCAGACTCTGCTGGTAGCTAAGGTCTGCTGAGCCTGACCGTTCCAGCAGTGAAACGTGGTTGGACAGCTCGCTGGTTCGATCCCTCAGCCGCTGTATGGACGTGTACAAATTCTCGTCATCTTCTTCCTGAAGCCATCATCATCATCATCATCATCATCATCATCATCAAGGACGGAGGACGCAGTGAAACACAAAGGTTGACAGAAGTAAGTGTGTATTACAACGTACTGTACGGGAAACCTCCTGTCTGTAGTGACATCTTCTGTAGATGATCTTGCTGTGGTGCTTAAATTGCTTAAAGTGTAATTACATCACAGCTGCTGCTATTCAAAACCAGTAAAAAGGATTTTAATGGAAAATTTTATAGGCTTCCCTGATTAATGCAAGTAGGGACGACGGAGTTCAAATAGAGAAGACGATATTTAAGTTTTCGTGACAAACCTTTTTTTTTAGATCAAACTGATGTTTCATATATTTTGTGCACTATTTATGAATGGAAATGTTAAATATCGAATGGATTAATAGCGCCTCCAGTTTATAATTTCAAGTTAGTGCAACAGACAGCAGAAAAGCATCAGCTACCTTCGCATTGACGATCTCTACGTGAACCAGCAGCGATGCCATCTCCAGCTCCTCACTGTAGCTGTTCTTTAGAGGTACGCTCCGGTAGCCTGACAACACACACAACACGACACACAAGTCACGCCACAAACAATCACACACATTCGTATGAGCCTGTGTGTATTTTTCAACGGATGTAACTAAACAAATCTCAAGTTCGTATAATTGTTCTTTCTCTACGCTCACCTGTTCGTAGCAGACAGACAGGATAGGTCGCCTGTGCCAGAAAGTTAGGATCACTGAACATGTCCTCCTCATACACAGTGAAGCGCAGGAAGGAGAAGGTGGGGTTATGGACGTCAAAAACGAACTGCTTCTGCACCCACACGGGATTCAGACCATTATCAGCTATAAAGGTGGAGAAAGAAGAGAGAGCTGTGAGTCCCCCTGCAGATGCATTCAACCAAATACACACAGACAGCAGTCTTACCTACAACATCTGTCTTACACTTGGAGCTGTCATAATCAGCTCCACAGATCTCCACCTCCACAAAGGGACAGACTATGCTACGTCCATTTTTAGGTAGATGACGGGCCCCCAGCACCTGAAGGGGAAAAGAGAAGAAACTCGTGAAATGTCAAGATCACGATCTTACTAATCGTTCATCGAGTGCTTTCTGATGACCCCAACCTGTATCTGGATGGTGATGGGCTCCACATGCAGCGTGTCCTTGTCAAAAGGGTCGAACATATCTTCCCTCATGATGTCGGGCTGGGGAACGTATCCGCTGCCGCCTCCGAACAGAAACAGGGCCTGATTCAGCTGCATGGGTTTATCTACAAACAGAGGTTGAAGTTATTCTATGTAAACTGAGAACTTGAAGACTGAACCTTTATATTCATTGGCTGCTGGTGATTACTGTGGCTCAGCCTTTAAGACCTGAATAGAGTTGAAAGCCATTTCATAAATCAACATACTGACCTGGGGTCTGGAAGTTCAGTGCAACCAGCTGGGAGCCACAAAGCCACATGGGTAGAGGGTCGTAGTTGGACGAGTCAAGTCTCTGTCCTCTGGGATAAACTCTGGAAAGCTGACGCCGATTGTATTGCAGAAAGCGTTTTCCTCGGCCGCGTGTGGCAAACTTCTCTGCTTTTGTTTCTGGGAAGGACGACATGTCCCGATAACACGCTCGCTCCGTCCCGATCTCTAGAAACAGCAGAAGGTTAAAGATGCTGTATGTAAACGCTAAAAGGCAAAAAGGTATAAACAAAAGAGAAATCTGATCCTTACTGTCTTCATTGAAGGGAACGGGTCTACAGTAAACCACAAGTTCAGACAACTCCACTGCGATCTTTTTCCTTCTTTCCATCTGCTTCTCCTCTTGCATCTGTTACCATACAGATAAACAAGCTGTAACTAGTGGTCTGCCAATACAGGTTTTCAATTCTCTTAAATAAATAAATAAAACAAGTCCAAATTAGATGCAAACACTTAACACATTATATTATTTCAAAAAAGAAAACGTTCACGCACAACGTTAACAATCATTGTTAAGACTTTTGTTCATTTTGCTGTGGAAGTTATTGTGTCGCGTATCGCACTGACCCGCGCGTCAGCGTTCTGTGCAGCTTCTCTGATCTTGCCGACCCAGGTGGTCAGGTCCTCCAGACTGTCTGCAGCCACGTCGAGGGTCTGAACCGGGTGAGATGACAGGTGCTGGGAGTGGATCGTGAATACGTAAGGTCGAGAGTTCTTTCCATCTTTATGAATCACTGGAGAGAGAGAGAGAGAGAGAGAGAAATTGATAAAGCGGGAGACAACTGGGAAGGAACTGCAAGTTCACAGTTGCATTCACTGTACTGACCAACGTGGCAGGTCGGCACGTCAATGAATCCCTTCAGGAATGCGCCCAGAGGACTGTTCTCTGTGGACTGTCACACGAAAGGAAACCAAGTATTTACTCCATGTAGAAAGAAAAACACTTTGGCCCGTTGTTCTATGTATGTGGAGAAGGACTCACTGCCTCATCCAGCTCTCTGGTGGGAGAGTTGGGCACCTCCTCCACGTAGTTTGCAGGAAACCACAGCTGTTTCTTCCCCCCGTAGTCGCCTTGCCACCTAAAATCACAGATCGATGCAGAGCCTCCACGTGTGTTCGAAATCTACAGGATGCGACATTTACTCTTAGACTCAACTCACCAGCCGCCCTCCTGTTTGTCCACATTGAGGATGAGCGCCTGTTTGGGGAAACAGAGCTCGTCTTCTCTCTGAGCTCGATAGTCATACAGAGCTTTGACTGTACACTGAAACAAAACAAGAAGGACAAACCTCAGCCCTCTGCACAGCTGAATAAACCAAAAAGAACTGTACAAGTTTAAACTAAACTCGAAACCAAGTGTTTTCCTACCCGAGCCGTGGGCATTTTATTGGCCTCCACATAGAAATGAGGAGTGCGGACCTCGTACAGTGCCCCGTAGTCAAGCTCCTGCAAAACAATCACAGACATCAAACCTCCTTCTTTCTTGACTGTGGCATAACTACTTCTTGCCAGTTATAAAGGCTAAGCAGCAGAAGAATCCTGTCGTGTGGTGTGTGTCTCTCTAACCGTGGTGCCCATCCGGTCCAGAGTGTCCTCGTTGATGGGGTATCGGAGTCTCATCTTGCGGTACAGGGGGTGTTTTTCATAGTAGCTCACCAGGTCAACCAGACTTTCAAACTCTGCTGAGCTGCCCAGCATGAAGAGTCTCCCCTCCTGCTGGATGCGGCAGTGTTTGATCTTACCCTCTGCCCTGTGAACACCGACAGGGCGGAAGAATAGCCACAGTTTTCAAATAAAATAGTTGTCATACTGTGACGCTCGGTTTGTGTGTTTAGATGTTGCACCTGAAAGAGATGGCATAGGAGTTGTGCTCGTTGCGTTTCCGCACCAAGAAAGCTCCATCTCTGGGCACACGCATCAACATGTGTTCAGCCTGAACACGGGACAGATTGGAGTGGTACCACCTGGAAAACAAAGCCCTTTAATCAATATTCAGTTTCTTTCTTTACTCTTCTCTAGGACACCGTTCATTTCTGCCATTCGTTGAAATAAAAGCGATGGCTCACTCTCTGCTCTCGTGTGCGTTGGGTTGCGGCACGGGGCTGCCCAGCCTCATCTCAAACTCGTTGCAGCGCAGCGGCGTGTCTCTGTAGTGGCAGATGAGGCGGTAGAGGCTGTCAAACACCAGGTTGTCAGTCAGGTAGAAGCGCGTGGAGCCCGACTCCTGACGGGAATGAATCCTGCAGTGCTGGACGCGGCCAGAACGCCTGGAGAAAATAAAAACATTTATTTACATAATCTACAAAACATGTGATGGTATCATTTAATTATGAATGTGCTTAGAATGGGGGGGCTTGTCCTAACAGAAATATGAAACTTATGACTGACTGACCAGAACGAGAGGGTAAAGTCTCCAACAAACGTTTCACTCTCCCGGACTAGGAAAGTGCCGTCTTTGCCGCCACCCTCGCAGTACTCCTGCAGCAGCTTTTCAGCCACCTGTCGCCCATCGCGTCCGCCGCCCAGCTTCCCATGGAACCAGCGCTCGGCGCAGTGCTGCTCGTTGTTGTTACACTCCTGAGTAAAGAGAACAGACACCGCCACCATATTTCTTCTTCTTCAATTATTGAGTCTGGTCCCCATCGTCACCCTCTCTACCTCTTTTCCTTCATCATCTTCCTCTTCATCAGCTGTCTGGTAATGAGAAGTCTCCTCTGAATAGTAGATTTTATTATTTGTCAGGACAAAATAGTGAGGAGTCCATGTCTGCAAACAATACATAAAAAAGCATTTTATGTGTGTAATGTGTAAGGCTTCTCATTTTTCCACTAGGCCATTCACGCACAAAGACACACACTCACGTGATCGATGGGATCTTCGAGGTAAAGGATGCCATTCTTCAGTGAGTTGCTAATGTCATTTTCAGAGTAGCTGGCTGACACCTCCTCGTACAGAGTTCCTTCCACCAGCTTCTTGTGCTGTGGACCCGAGACAAGGTTTGAGACCCTCATCGACCACTAACAGGCTCATCATTATCATCATCATCATCGTGGTTTCGTAAAGACATATCAAAGAATGAAACATTTTCTTTCAGAGACGGTATTAATGTGACAAATGCAAAAGTGTCTTTTTACTTTCTGCTGTGACGTTGCTACAAGTAATAAGCTAAAATGAATGCACTGCAGTTGTTGGGGCCCTGACTACATGCATTTACATACGTTCTTCTTCAGACTCGTTCTAATCTGTTTAGTATTGGATGTCAAATGGATGTTTGTGCTGGTTGTAATGAAATTCGTTCCCGGCACTTCAGACCTATAGTGTTGACAAGAGTGGGAGACCCACAGACAGCCTTAAATTATAACCAACGAAACCTTTCTGAAGGCATTTCTATGTTGTTTCAGATGAGTGACATCGACGTCATTTGCTATGTGACAAAGCTGTGTCCTTGTGTCTGTGCGCACCTTGATGAGGATCTTCCTGCGCAGCTGGTGCGGTGAAGGAAGCTCCTCTGCGTTGTTGTCGACAGGCTTCGTGAGAAGCAGCTCTCCAAACACTTTCTTAAAGTGAGTGGCCATGTTTCTCTGTTGGACCACACTGCAGTGGTCCTCAATGGACAGGATCACAGGATACCTGCACAAAAACAGGCTGATGGGTCAGAGTAAACCACTACATGAAGAAGAAAGAATAAAACGGCAGTAACAGCGACGTCAGTGGATGAGAAGATTAAAGGCCACGTTGTGATTTTTAACAATGGGGCCAGTAGCTCCAAGAGTCAGGTCGTAAAGCAGGACGTCTCCAAAATGAGCCAACACACTCACTCAGATGTGACAAAGGCGTGTTCTTTGATGGTGTGCAGCACATCCAGGAATTTGATCTTGGAGGTTAGGGTGTGGCCGTGGTAGATGATTGGCAGGTCATCAGGTCCATCCCAGCAGTCCACTAACGTCAGAAAACACAGTTGAAGCTGTTCAACAAAAGTCTGATATACACCAGGTTTTGCTCATTTTTCTTAGGTCAGAACAAAATCTACACCTGCTGGAGCAGAGACATTAGAGCCAAATCAAAACTGAACCTACAGATTTCACAGCCTGTCACCAAACAGAGAGGCTGTGGGTGAAACACTGACTCTTACGTTCAATGCAGCGGCAGCCCATCCTCAGACAGCGGGCGTAGGCTTCTAAAGACGATTCACTGGAAAACTGGTCTCCTGTCAGGTAACTAGAACAACGACAACACAGAAGCAGCTTTTTCTGTTCATACCTGCCCGTAAGAGATGTTATGTAAGCGACAGTGGCATTGAATGAGACGTACGTGTTGTGTGAAGAGGAGATCCAGTACTGAGACAGAGGTCTTTTCATGTCATCGGGAACGACAGGAGAAAGGCGAGGGTCACACATAGAATTCTCTTTGGAGAACAGGAACGTCAGGAACTGGGGGCATAAAGTCCCAAGATCAGATATAAAGGTAAAAGCTTTTTCTGCTGTCTTTCTCTTTTGCTGTATTCTCACCTCATCCAGTTGTAGCATCGGCTCCGGCTGAGGTCCTCCCCTCATGTACCCCAACAGAAACTCTCTGACACGACCCAGGTCTGACGCCCAGGACTCCTGAGACCAGTTGGATAAAGAAGTGAGTACAAAGCTTACTTTTGTTTGTTTTTAGTGTGTTTATGCTGACAGATGCTGAATGTGTTCGGCACCTTCTGGTCCATCTGTAGAAACTTCTGGAAGTCGTAGAGGGAGATCTGACAAAGCTCTGGTCTGTCGACGTTTCTGCAAACAAAGATTATCAAGAAGTCAGGTTATGATTCCTGACAAGTTCTCATGAATGAGAAAAAGATATACGATGCATCAACACAAGTGTCTTAACCGTTCACTCTGCCAAATGTGCTTTTTTATATTATTGTAGTACGAATATTTAAATATGAGTAAAATTGAAAACATGAAAATCGTTTCCTCGTTTCCTGAAAGCCAAAACCTCCCTTATTATGTTTACAGAAGAACTGAACAGCCGAAGGGACAACGGTGAGGGATGTGAAGGTGAAGGAGTGGACACTGAGGAGGAGGAGGTGGAGGGACTCACCGCAGAGGGAAGGAAAGCTCCAGCTGCTCAATAATCTGAGGAACAAGAGGGGAGGAACCAGGTGACAGACGGGTGGGAGGTAGGCAGGTGAGGCATAAACAGAAAGAGACAAAGTGTGAGCGTGTTGTGGAACAAGTGCAGAGGTGGACAGTAATAAAGAGCCAGCACAGAGTCAAATGCTGCACGTCTGACACTCAGGTTCTGCTTTAGCCTGGATTCAGTGAGCGCGTCTACTATGAGACTGATTAAAAACCGACACTTACGTTCCTCTGTGCATCAAACATCAGCGTTCTGTAGAGCTGTGCAAAGTTGGGGTATGACAGATCGCTCCTGGCCTCCACTTCCTGTGCAAACACAGAGCGGTGTTAGCTGAAGTCAGAAAAGCCAAAATTCAAAGGTAAAAGAGCTGCAGCCGAAAACAATATAAATAAAATGAAACGAGAAGCATTCTCTCCGTGTGACCTGTAGCTTGTCTTTGAGAAAGCGAGTGTTGGGGACTCTGTAGTTGATCTGAGGCAGCAGAGCTTTCACGTCCTTCACGGTGATGCTGAAAGGACAGAAAAGCGTTGGACAAACCAAACTCCAGCATGACATAGACCAGGAAGGTCTAAAAGAAATACTCGCACTCAGCCTTTACAGATAATTTCCTAAAATAGACCCAGCACTGTTTGATGCTACCAAGAGATGGCAGTGCAGTTCAAGAAGCTGCTGTCAGTCAGACAGACTAGGTCAGAATGGAAACCTCTGTATTATTATTAACAGAAGATGAAGGAGACGCTTCTCAAATTGTTTTTGAAAGAAAAGTGAGAACACGCACAAGAACCTACATAGAGAGCGATGTCAGCCAGTCTAAGTATTGTTGCTTGATTCATTTGATCACTGGATCATTTCAGTTTATTTCTAGTAAAAGCGTGTCATAGTTTTCAAGCAGCTTCATCCAGGACACGGGAGCAGTCGACAGATGGTTTTCGTAGCTGCCTGGAAGCTTTAAGTAATTACTTGATCTTTATTACATAAGTTCGTGGTACAGCGTTGCCCCATGAAGCCACTTCACTCTCAACAACATTTACCTACATTCTGAGTAAAGAGTAAAAGGTTTTATATAATTCTTTGTAATTATTGCATCCACCTAAAAACGGTTAATGTGCTTCGGGAAATACCTTCAGTGCAACTACAGAAATGTCAAACTGCTTAACAGCTGCAGCCTAATAAATGTAATAAATTACAGGCACTTATTGGCCTAAGCTGAGCAGCATTCACAGTCCTGTAACATTAACAAAGTTTATGACAAGACAGGTGCTAAAACTTTCAAACGGGTATTTAAAGTCTGGCTAATCTGCAGCTGCTGATGAATGTGAAAGGACTGAAAACACCAGATCCAGGTCAGGTGAGATTGACTGTTTTCAAATGGGTTTTTGTTTGAGCTCCGTCGTTTTTTATCTATGACAAACTGTGCAAGGATAATGACTTTTGTTGATTAATAAAACACACGACCATCAGCCCTCAGTAACAGAACCAGGAAGGAAGACAGAACAGCAGGTAGCGGCAGAATATGGGAGCGGGGATCTTCTGGGTTCAGTGACCGACTGCTGCCACTGCCACATCTGAGCGAGTGTCTCCTCCCACTTCCCTCTGTCTAGCTACTCTACTGTTACTATTTTCACAGGAGACAGGAAGTTAACCTCTCCCAGCCCATCATATCACTTCCTGCTCCTTATCAGGCGCTGGCAGGCTATTTGTCCTGGAGCGGCTTCCACTCAAACAGAAGCCTGGATTTATTCATGTGAGCATGAGAGAGGAGGGAAAGTGTCTGTGAAGGTCAGGGCAGATCTCTAACACAGGTGTAACAAGCTCTTTGATGACATGTGGATTTGGTTTCGCCTTCATTTGCCTCCTACTGTGACAGACTGGCCAACGAGCATCTACCAAAGGTAGCCGCCGTAAACGGCTTTGATTGGGTGTTGACGTTTTGTGCAGAGCGAACCTGCCCTCGTGGCTCCTGTCCATGACTTCAAACTGTTTCCTCAGCCATCTACAGAGAAAAGACACAAGACAGACAGCGAAATATTAAGTCACGCACGCTCAAAGTCAAAAAGTCCCACAACTTGTTTCGTGGACAACTGGTGCAGCATCGCTGATGGCTCATTTCTAGAATCTCTAGACTTGAAAACAGACTTTAGTAAGTAATCAGTCTCCTGTCAGGAGTTTCCACATGACCAGCATCAGCTCTCCCCATCATGTCTTTGGAAACCTTTCTAGTTGTTTCATTTTCTGCTTTAGTCCGCTTTACCGGTAAACGACTGATGCTTATTCTTGTGTGTGGTCTCTTGGCCAAATGACAAGAAGCGATTAAAACAGCAAACAAAACACACAACCTACAGTTTTGGCCACTTGAACACACCTGTTCAAGCTATTACAGTCCAGGTAAGCAGCTCTGCTATAAATTCTGCTTTTACAAGTCAATCAATTCTCTGTTTCTGTTGTAACTCCAATGTTTTAGCCTCCCACTAACTGAGCAGTAGATACAGTAGCTGTACTCGATCTACTTCGACAACACAAACCACGTTTCTAATGTTTTTGAACAGCTGTTCGTCATTTAGACAGATCACTCAGCCAGAAAAGTGTTTTCCCCCCATCTATGACTCACCTTTAACCGTCTATGCTTCAAATGGATAGGGCGTTATTATCGGAGCTAGGGGCGCGCAAAATATCCTGTTGTGATTAGAGCCACAGAGCAACATATGGAGCGACCGGTAAACAGTCTGCTAGTCTGGATAGAAAGTCAACCTCCTTTCTATGAGAGAGAGCGAACACAGGGTGTGTGGGAGCTGCCAAAGACTCTGCAAGTGTCAAAATAATTTATAAGTTAAAGTTAAAGCTAAACTAACTAACAGCACATGGGTCCAATGTGAGGCAGAGCAGTAGCCTGAATAAATGTCTGTTGGCTCGTACGGCTTCTGCAAAACGAAAATGTTTTATCCTCCATTTGAAAATGAACAATGGCTTCTTTATCTCTATTTCCTGACACAGAGAGTAAAGTTTTAGTTAGACTTCAAGCAACATGAGTCTACGTTTGCATAATGGCCTTTCTATATTTTCCAGAGCCAGTACAATAAACCTCCAGTTGGCTGAATCCACTCCCAAAAACAGTTTACACGACCGTCATAAACACACAAAATTAGACATTTTATTTCCTCTGGCCACTAAATATATGCCACTCACATTGTGTCAACAACAAAACTGTCTTTCTCCTACACATCCTCACAACCTCTCTCTGTTCTCTGGCTCACGCGGAAGCCAACAGCTGCCTCCGCACATTTATCTGGAGTAAATATTTTCATGCAAAAACAAATATTTGTCTTCTGCTTCCACCAGCTACTCTCCTCTCGCTCCAGGTCGATACTCCGCCGACTGCAGCCACATATCACTACGTCCCACAGACAGGAGGGGAAGCAGAGAAGCATCAAGCGCTACATAAACGTCCAAATGAAGAAGATTTAAAGTAAATCTAGATGTGGACAATTAAAGGATCAATTCCCTCAGATCAAGTAACTTTAGAAAACAAAGGGAGAGCCACAGGAGTTTCAAATGTCTTTTGTGTACTCAGCAATCCAGACCTCAGATATTAGGTTGACCGTCATGAGAAAACCTGTAAATGTTTAAGGATTATTCAGTAGATTTATTGACTGTGTTCCCAGCCCCTTTTCGCCTCCGCTGGATGTGACTGATAACAGATGAGTGTTATCGTACACGTCGACACACACCTGTCTATCTGCTGTGGCGCTGGCGCTCTCTGAGTGTCCATCATCAGCCAGTTGAGACCTGTGACCCACATGTTGACCTCCTCCTCACTGAACGCTGCAAAGACGGAGACGAATGTCTTTAAGCGTTTAATTCAACATATATAATAAAATCAGACTCTAGTTTATTGGAGTCTTATTTTGTAATTTGGCTATCACTCAGCGGGAAAACAGAAAATGAATCAGCAGCAGTCAGATGATCAACGTGGTTGAGATTAAGATAAGAGCTTATCTTTAATTGGAGTTTAAAACGACAAGTGCACTGATTCACCATAGTGAGAACAGTGGGTCAAAGTTGAGCTATAAAGACATAAAGTGTGATACGTTTGTTTAACAACGTCACTATTTGTCTTTGTATAATGATCCACCTGTTCAGAAACACGCTGGGCTGCTGTGTTACTGGTGGAGATGTTGCAGTAAATACAGTGTGTGACTCTGATTCTTAAAGTGAAAGTTCACATCAGGCCCATCTCCCCTGTTCACCATTTCTTGTCTTCAGGTGTTAATGCTACTGTAGATTTAGTTCAGCACATGATTAGCACCCGTGCTGGACAGATCTGACGGTTGGTCCGTGATGAAGGTTTTGAATTGTAAACGTACACTGTTTCACCTGTTCACTAACAGTAGACAGTATCGTGCAGCCTACAGACTCACTGACCGGCCACGCTGAGCGTCCTGAGGCGAAACTCCAGACCATACAGCACGATGAAGCAGTGGGCAGAGTCCAGTTTACGGGCCTCCTCCGGGTAGCGCTCAAAATCCCGGGAGCCCTTCCCCAAGCGCAGCTCCCGGATCTCTCGTATGTCAACTGGAGGAGGGAGGAAGGACAGTGAAGGACACAAATATGCACAACCATAAATCACAGTTTGGCAAGTTCGCCATTTCTCTGCAAAACACACAAGAATCTGTTGCTGCAGAGCCAACAAATGTTCAGTGTGTTTTTGAGTCCAGTCCAAAAGCAGACATACAAGCGTTACAGCTGCTGGGGGCAAAGTGTGCAAAGGTTTTAGCAGCAACAGTCCAACTGACTCGTTTACAAATTCCCCTCACTTCAAGATCATTTTAAGCCAAGAAAGGTTCAACGTAAAGTATGTAAATAGTAAGTAAAATTATAATAAACGAAATCAGGCCAATAACGTGACTGTACGTTCATCCTCAGCAGCTCCTGGGTTAACAATTCATAGCTTTAATAACTAATCACATTTATCAGTTTTACAGAAAGTCAAACTTTCTTCTGCATCAACAAAAACCTTATAAATTCAGCTCCACGCCTGTCTTTATATCTTATAGATGAATTTACTGTTGGTAGCGGGTTTTTGCACTTGATAACGTGGCTGTGCATAACGTTTCCAGTAAGCATCTAGAAGTTACAGAATAACCTTGTGAATTAAAAGGCAGGGTTGCTGTAATGGGCTGAGTTAGACTGTGCAGCTGCTCTTATGGCATCTGAAGGGTTAACGGAGCAGCGTCCTGTGACTGACCACAGAGTGTGATGTCAACTCTGGACTTTACTTTGACACTTACAGCAGTCGACACACCCACAAAGAAAACGGAGGCTTATTGACTTAGCAGATGTCTTACACAAACACACACTCACACACACACACACCCTGCACAAATCCAGCACAGCCCGGATGCTATTTCCACCGAGCTTCAGCCAAATGAAAACAGGACTGAAGCGAAAGGGAATAGAAGTTTTCTCATGTGATATCAAAACTTCCCACATGGACGGAGGTATGTGGACACGTGGAAGCAACCATCCAAGCTCATAGCTGGATGCTTACGCTTAGCAGTGTGGATACAAGGAACAATCTGGTTCCTATTTAAGGTTCCTGCATGTGAAGATGACAGAGAGCACGTTTGGCCTGAGATGAGGAGAGACAACAGGTACCCATCAGATGGACACGTGTCCGCGCTGCCAGAGGTTTCACCAGCAGACGACCGTGAAATAACGTAAAACTAGCAAACCCCTTGAAAACCACAACTAACAAAGCATTCACCCAACTGACAGCTAATAAAATCACATCAATGAGCCCCTGTTGCACCAAGTGAACGTGTTCCAGCATCACCATCATCTATTTATAATATTTGGACCCAAATGCACTGCACGAAACACATAAAACAGAAAAGCTCAGCTGTTTTCTGACCAGGCTGAATCACGGGTGGAGATTTTACTTACAGCAATGCATTTAAAAATTAAAACAATGCTGATTTTAAATATTACATTGATGTTTGTACAGGGGCCCTACACTGAGATGCCAAGGACCAGATCCGTGGATGTGTGTGCACTGTGGCAGCGGCTGCAAGAGGAGGAAGAGCAATCTTACCAGTAGCAGCCCAGACAGAGACACATGAACCGGATGGGAGAGGTCAGCGAACGGTAAAAGCCTCCTGCTGCTAACTGGAGAAATCAGTCGCCCATAGTCATTTGAAAACCAGCTTAACACCAACAACGGGCCGATAGCTTTTATATATATATATATATATATATATATATATATATATATATATATATATATATATATATCTAGTGCCTATTATATTAAAGTTTTAGTTGTGTACAGTTAAAGTATTTCATGACAGATGTGACTCGTTCTCTCCTCTCAAACTAATATTAAACATACCCTGAAAAACCTTGTGCTCACATCTTTCCCCTTTATTACTTCCTGTTATTAAATCTGAACACTGGACTGTAAAGCGCACATAACTCAACCTGCCTCCCTCCACAACCCACACACACACTGATAGTCACGGGTCTTGACGCACACATAGTCTGATTCCTCTCACTGTGGCCTTTAATCCTGCTCCAGGCCATAAACATGCTTGCGATAAAGTCGTAACTGCTTTGGAGAACAGTTTGACGTGAGGAGGAGCAGGTTGGAGGAGTCGCACCGAGGGCCAACTGGAGATACATCAGAGCACAGACACTGTCAACACACACTGTAGCTATTCCATCACGGGACGGGTTAGGACTCCACGTCCTAACCCGAGCAGCCTGAACGCTCATTGTGTTTCTTTTCTTGATCTGCTCTCGAGTCTGGATGGAAACTTCTCAGCCTCAGCAGTTGTGTGCACTGCTGACCTGAAACCACCAGCCGTTGATAATTGCAGAGCCGTTCCAGAGAAACAAACTGTTCCTGGTACAGATGGTGACATCACTGCCTGCCAGATGGCACCGAGCGTTTACAGTAGGACCGTAATGTGAACGACGAATGGGGGGTGAAAATGAAGAGAGAAAATATATAAACGAGTTGACAGACAGTTGAAAAATGACACATAACATGAACAGCAGACATGTGGAAGTGGAAGAGACCAAATCCAGATTAGTGTCCGCTTCGCTTCTCAGCCTACACTTTCATTACTGAACCCTAGTCTAGGATCTATTGCAGGGGTCACTAACAGGCGGACCGCGGTCCGGATCCGGACCCAGAAGCTGTCCCATACGGACCCGGAGCTACAGACCAAACGGAACGTTTTGATTCAGAATCTAGCGGAGCACTTTACTTTTATTCGGCGCGGCTATTGTGATCTTTACGGTAGTTATTTGGTGAAGGCCAATTGAATGTGCGTTAACCACGTGACTTCACTTAGCCAATCGATTCTGTGGATCACAGGCGCTAAATTTTGCGACTCAAGAGCACCTGCAGCTAAAAGAAAGTTCGAGGTTGCAAAGGAATTAACAAACACATACGGCGATAACAGTTGCGTGTAGCTAGTGACAGCAAAGGGAGAGACGGACGATAGAAGCTACAAAAGCTCAAAAACAGACACAAGGGTTGGATCAAACGGCCGCAGACAGACGATACCTCCCAGCACTGAGTCCTGTACGTGGGTTAAATATATGAGGGGAAGAAGATGAGCCTCCAAAACTGTTCAGTTGTTAGGATATGTTCAGGTTTTTCTTACCAGTTAAATTGGTTGAGACTTTTGATTCAAATTGTAAAATATTTTTTTTATACCTTTCCTTTATTTCCTTTAAGTTAAGCTCTTATTTGAACATTTGTGTTCTTGCTTATTTTGAAAATCAACCCTACTTTTATTTCATGAATTAGATTACATTGTAAATTTATGTTCAGTTGGAGTTTCAGTTTGTCAAAAGGTTTTTGAATTGTACTGAATTAATTTGATTTGACAGTGAAGTACTGATTACATGCAGGCTACTTAATATATCACAGTAAATAGTTAGACATTATAATCTTCTGGACCTTTGCTTCCAAAAAATGTGCGTAACCGGACCTCTTTAAATTTTAGTTGAATACCCCTGATCTATTGGCTTCTTTCCCCAGGCACCCAGAACCTATGCAGAAATATGAAAACATGATTTATTATTACTATTATTTTAGATTAACCAAACTTTGCTCCAAACCATTAATTTGATCCACAACTCCAGTTTCCAACTTAAGTCATATGTCAAGTAATCTGGGAGTCCTTGTGCTAATTTTACAGCTGATCTAATGTTTATAGACAAAACAGCTAAGTGGTAAATTACAAAAGGAAAATAATTGCTAGTTGCAGGCTGTAATTACTGCCTTGTGTCCGTGCAAACCATGCTGAGGATCTCAGGCATCCAGTGCCTCATTTGTGGTCCATGTGTCAGCTTCCTGCTGAAGATGCTGGGCCTTTTGTTTTCAGTGCTTCAAAATGAGACAGGAAGTGGGACACTCCCTGATAACCCCACACTTCCTGTACCTCAGGATCCAATACCTCCTCTCTTCGCCCAAGTGGCTCTCGTGAGGAAAACACTGATTTAACGCGTAACCTGAGGAGGAATTTTTATTTTAAAGGCAACGTTAGAAAAAAAGAAAACAAGCGGGCAACAAAAACAGGAACAGAAATGGGTGAAGACGGGGAGCGATGACAGACGGAGTGAAGGAGTCGGTTAGACACAAATAAAACAAGAGTCAAGTATCGACTTGATGTCAGTCAAGAAAGAAACTGAAGTAAAATAGACTGTGAAGGCCAGTTCAGGGGACGTGGTGGTGGTCAGGGGAAAGCCTAAAAATGAGAAGGAGATTTATGCGAGCAAGGGGGAGGAAAGTGGGAAAGAACAGCTGGAGGAGAAAATGGAGAAGTGACGAGGGGGGGGGAGAGTGGGCAACGCAGAGATAGAACTGTGGGAGATAAAGCGAAGGAGAGACCCGCTGAGTTCCTGGAATGTACCGGTGGGTCTGTCCAGAGGGAGGAGGTTTGTGAAGGGGGCGTTTGTGGGTTATGAAAGCATACGAGTGTGGTTTCACCGGTGTGAGATGGAGGCTTTGTGTAAACGCTCGGTGTGGTTTCATACGCGCTTGGGCTCAGAGATGTCGGCTCTTGGATTAGTGAAGGCACAGTTTATGATCATGGCTAACATGGATACGTCTACATTGTCCCAGAGCGGTAACAACACCTACGTGTGTGAGGAGGCCACTCGTCTCCGAGCTGGGGCAGAACGAAGGGAGGGGGGTGGGGTCTGGAGTAGGAAAAGAAGAGGAACCTTTACTGTGTGGGCCCAACAACCGAACGCACTGCGGCTTTACAGCACAAGCAAATAAACACTGTATGTAAATACAGGAAAAGATTATTTCATAGCTTAAAACAGAAATGCTGCAATGCTAAGGTACAGAACATGCTGAAACTTAAATATAAACACGGGGATACTAGAAAAATGTGCAACATACAACCAAAGCGTACAGAAAGTCACACAGCTCCTACTCGGTCGTGTCTGCAGTAAACGGAAACAGACTGACTTCTCTGTAACCCTCGTCTGAGTTAGAATAACACATGGCAGACAGAGGGAAACTCTATCAGGCCAGGTATGAATGCTCCAAGTTTTCTCTCACTGTAACAAATCTTCCCCAAGGCCACAGAATTCAGGTCACAGATAAGAGCCTTGGCAAACGCGACAGGCCGAGCAGCCACTTTGCGTTTCCACTGCAGCGTGGCGGCCTCAGAGCCCACATTCAGCCACCAGTCGCACGGGCACATCAGGCAGACAGACAGGAAGCGCGGGGCTGGGTGAGGGCTCCATGTGGCAGCAACATGCACGCTACGCCTACTGCCAGCGCAGCGCGAGGCTGACACGAAGACAGCGGGGGTCACGAGGTCGTGATTCCCGCGTCTCCTGACGAGGCCGCAGCGTCTCAAGCTCAGCACGAGGGTGGTCGTGCGTGAACAGTTCACACAATTCAGTCCAATTCTTCTCCTACAGACTTTGGGAAACTCTGTGCAGCCCAAAACGTCTACTACGTAAGCTGTAGATGCGTTCAGCACAGCGTAGGACTGACGAGTGACAACAGCATTTAAGTTTGTGTGAGTTACAGTAGCAGCAGGGGAAACTCAGCAGCACCACATTTTTGCAAAAGCATCCTTTAACTATTGCCGCCAGGACCATGTTACTAAGGACGCGTCTCCAAAGATGAGTCTTAAGTTAAAGTTCTGATAAAAACTCAAGCACATGAACATGGATATACTGATGCAATTTAATTTAACTGGCAATGAACCAACGCGTTTTGGATCTCGAAATGCTTCCCAGAAGAAAACCTCCCTTAGTGAAACCTGTCGGTGCAAGGCTGTGAAGTCGACGGTTTTATCTCAAAAAGGTCACAGGTCAAGGAAAGGTCGGAAACCACCGCTGTCCCTGGTATTGTGTTTCTGTATTTGTCAGCAGGCTTCGCTTACGTTTCAGCATTTTCTGGTACACAACCTGCAGGGTCTCGTCCCGTGGACACAGTCTGGACACAAACATGCAAAACCCTCAGAACAACAAAAGTTGAGTCTGTGAGTTTTGATGCCTGTTTGGGGTCTTTGTGGGTCATTATTTCATCTTTACTGCTATTCGGGGTTTATAGTTAACTCTCTGCCGCAGAAGATCAACACAAACTCTAACAGATATTCTATTAAACACTATAACACAGACTGCAAAGTGAAACCAATACTAAAAGCCTGACGTGCAGGATTTATGAAACTCTGCGGGTTTCATATGAAGGCCAAAAAAAATCAACAAAAGCAAATATTAACTTTGGAGGGAAGATGGATCTGAAGCACACATGAACAGAACATCACATCTCTTAGCCAAGCGGACCCAGGGACCTGACCCTGACCTTCTGGTCTCCTGCCTTTGGTCCATCTCAACCGCGTTTTACAACAATACTCACTCTCGCCTTCTGTTTTGTCGGGGTTCCTGCTCCACACTATCTGCCTCGTGTCCTGCCTGATCTGGAACGTTCGCCTCTCAGGCCGCTGGGACTTCTTCTGGTAGAAGAGGGTCATCACCGAGCCTATTTCCAGGCTGTGGAGGATGCGCGGACCTGCCTCTGTCCAGTCCATCGTCCTGGAGGCCACGACCAGACCCGTGGCACCGGCAGCCTCCTCGGCACAGCCATTGAGGCAGCCACTGAACCTGGCTGCACACATCTTCACTGCATAGCTACGAGGAAACACTTACAGGATCAGCAACCGCCTGACGGCTCTCTGGTGTCTGTCTGGGTCTGAACCCAAACGGTACCACTCAAAGCAGACAGTAGAGTGACTGAGCCAATTTCATTACCGTTAAAACGCAAGCTAGTCAACAGCCAGAGCTGAGACACTCAAATGTCTGGGATGTGAATTATCGTGTGGTGCTCTGGACGGGAGTGGGTCCCTGGATTATCCTTTCCAGATGCTTCTGGCAGCGCACCAGCGAAATGCACCCGGGGTGAGATCTCATCACCGCTGGACTCTGGTCTCCTCCCGTGCGCGTCCTTCGGTCCAGGACAGCACAAATCGGAACAGTCCTGCTTCAAGTGCTCCTTGTTGCAAAGAAGCGGTGCTTCTCCCCACTCTTCTGGAGAACGAGGCGCCGGGTTATGTAATGACGAGTCGGACAAATACCCGGAGGAGGGTGCAGCGAGGCGGCCGTTCACGGAGACGGAGAGACGCGCGGATGGGGGAGCACGAAGCGGCCGCGGCGACAACCGTGTGCGCTACCATCCCTGCTCAGCCTCACGCTCTGCGCCTCCCCGAGCACAGTGCGCCGCCGACAGGCTGCGTGTTCCTACGCAGGCGACCGTACAGAGCCGTGCGAGGTCGTGGTGGTCCGCGTCGACAGCCCCCGGGTCCGGTTCCCTCTGCCTGCCAGCGCGTCCCCTGCGCTGCAACGCCAGAGGTCTTCAGAGGAAATTAGGGTTCGCAGACCGGAAAAGGCAGATACGATTTTTTCCCTTTTTGTGCCGCTGTACTGATCTAACGATAGATGGAGGGAGGGGGGGGGGGGGGGGGGGGGGGAGCCGAGAGCGAGAGGAGTCAGAGATCAGAGCGCCCCCCGCAGGCCTCCAGGAGAGTGGAAGGAGAAGCACTGTTTGCATTTAGCGGGTGATGGGTCATGTCAGGAGTCATCATCTGCAGCAGCTCAAACGGCTTCAGTCGAACGAGCATCAAGTTTAAAGGCTAAATGTTCATTCTTTCGCCTTTTGGTGCAAAGCTGTTGAGTAAACGTGAACCAAATCACGAAGTTCAAACAACCGTTAACCTGGTCCAGGTGCCGTGTAAACAAAGCAGATTTTTAAACGTTCTGATTAAATTGGAACCAGAGAACAGGTTTGCTCCCTGAGCGGGACAACGATCCGCAGTTGATTCCAGGATCTACACTGAACTGCTGAGGCCTCCTGCAGCTGCGGGTCAGCGTCGCGAGTAAGAGTGACAGAAATTGTGTTCTGCACAAATCTGAGGCCGTCAACCGAAACGTGAATTGCCATAACGATTTTCCTCCATGAAGCGTGTCCAGCTCAGGAAGATGAGGCTGTCACGGATGATATCACAGCCTCCCTGTGTCTAATCAGCTCCATATGTCTGCATTTATACCAGCCCTGGTCAGTGGGCGGCCAATCAGAAGCCGGGGAAACCCACATGGGGTGCAGCTGAAACACAGGAGTAGGTGGAGGTGGGCGTCGGGATTCTTTTCACACAACGTAGTTGCGTGACTTAACATCAATATTAATAAAAATGACTAATGCAGCTTTAAGTTGTTGTGGCTTCCTGCTAAACACTGAGCTGTTTAAAGACAAAACAATAGACAAACAGCTAAAGACAGGTCCTTATCACTGAATGTTTAATTTCTACTCTTCATAAAAACATGAGGTATGTTCGTCTGTTAGTTAATAAAATACCTGATTGAACTGTTTTGCTGTGCAGATGCGTGGGTTCACGTTGTTCAATCAACAGTTTTTGCCTTTAGCCACAAAAGAACTCAGAGCAAAGGTGAGTCTGATTAGACGGCTCACTGTAAACGTCCACATCAGGTTGTCGATGCAGCACACGTGGCTGATTGTGCAGGACCGTTACATCATTTAAATAGTTTGACAGTTGCTAGTAGTAGTAATCAAAACAGAAGAAAAGTTTGATTGATTTAGTTTGACACAGTCATTTGTCATCAATTGTTTGGTCCTGATAATTTTACTACTCTTTGTAAACCTCTGAACATCATTCAGGCTCCAGATCAGATCAAGGCCACAACAACACTGTGACTTCCTGTTCTTGGAGAGCGTGGTGCGTTCAGGTTCACTTTGGAAAACTAGTGTTAAAAAAACTGAGCAGCTAGGGAGGATTGTCTTCAGTTGGCCAAGAGGAAGTTGCTGTCATTGCTGCCGACTCGTTGGAGCTCTGAGACCAGGGTCTGGAGTCTTTCTGACAGAGCCACCTGTGGGGAGGGAACGACACGCGAGATGACGAAGCTTTTCAACTTGGAGGATATTCGTTCACCGAGACTTACTGTGTACAACTCGGGCTCCTGCAGCCTCTTGTGTCGAGGGTGCAGTGTCTGGAGGGACGTCTGGACCTTTGCTCTAGTTTCTGCAGCGCTGCTCAAAGGGTGTGTGACCTACAAAGAGTGGGAGACGCATTTATTAAGCCAGAACTCGTCACAGTTTATCTTACTATAACAATGAAAGCGTCAAACATCTGTTTCAACTTCGAGAGCTTTCCAAACATCTGGGAACTAATGGGTCAGTAAACCTGGATCTTCAGGGTTTCAGGACAGAATTCAAAAACAATTCAGTAAATATGTAAGTGTGAATTATTATTATGGTCTTTGTGCGCTGTCACAGTCGAACCTCACCTGTCCTGTGGTGAACGCCTCCAGATACAGACTGCTGACCTGAGCAGGAGTGACTGAGACTGAGGAGTTCTGAACCCCCAGCGGGTAGCAGCTCAGTGGGACTCCAGGTTCTGGAGGAGACTCCCCTGCCAAACACACGAGGTCCAGAAAAGGGTGATCTGAAGAAACAACAAGCAGAGTGGAACGTGGAACGTGGAACATGGACGTGATGCTGTGCTGTAGAAGGAGCACGCAGCAACATCTCAACGCTACCATCTAGTGGTCTGATATGTAAACAACCGCCTCAATCTCTGGATGCATTCAAAATCAATATAGGTCTTGAGAATTAATATTTTATCTCGCAACACAACAGCACAACACTGAGAAATGTGTGTGCGATGCAAGAGGTGCTGCACACAGGTCCTCACCCTCGGCGTCGACGAGCCGGTAGACAGACTTCCTTCCAGGTATGGTGCTTTTCTCTGGGTCCTCACTGATCTTCATCCTGGGTTTTCCTCTCACCTCCACCAGCTAAACCAAACCACAACACGCGTTAACGGTGCAGAAGGACTGAGTTCAGAGCATTCGGAACCACTTGACGTTCCTCTCGTCACCTTATATACACAACCCAGCGAAGGCTGTTTTGTGCACGTGACCAGATGTGTCCCAACACCGACCACGTCGATCTCGTTCTCCTGAAAGCATCAGACACAGAACATCGAGGACAAGCAGGGGAAACCTGTTCGAGAAATAATTCTGCATGTTGGCTGTTACCTTCCTGTTGAGCTCGATCATGCTTTGCTCTGATATGTTATTGGTCCCAACAATGATAAGCGACTTAAAAGCAGGAACGGAGAAGCTGCAGACATGAGGCAAACACAACAGTAAGAAAACACAGAATGAGTAGAAAATAGTTTTTCACTGGGGGTCTTGAAGACTAAGGCACATGTGGGCACTTATTCATTGCCCTCACTGCTCGCTGCAGAGTCTGAAGACGCCACGAACGTCAACCGACTGCCTGCACAGGTCCCCGCTGTCCAGACGAACTCCCACAGGCCTGTGGCCCAGTTCGCACAGCGCCAGGGCCACAGCACAGAAGTTCAAGAGCCCGCTACTGGAACCAGACACACACGCCAGATCAGACATTAAGTTAAAAAGCTTATTTTGTTTATTTTAATATCAATCTCATTCTGTCAAAAACCACTAGTGAATTAATGGTAGATGTGATTTCATGCAAGCTTCAATAAGAACTGCTAATGTGATTCTTTACCAGCTGACGCTGTAGCTGTCAACCACAGGGAGGAAGTTGTTCGGGTAAGCGATGGCGTAGGACAAGAAGGCGGCCAACTCGCCCTCTCGGATCTTCGTGGGCTCTGCTCCCAGAATCTCGCACACGCGACCCAACCAGCCTTTTGTTAAAGAAATGAAGTCGACGGGGTCGGAGTCTCCATCCGCAGCTGCCAGAGTCTAATCGGACACGTGAAGTGAGCCTCAACATCTCAACGTGAAGGAACTGTCCAACACTTTAATCTCCACGTCTGACCTTTACTGTTTCTTTGTCTTCCCAGATATTTTAGGGCAGACTCCAGACTGAACTCACTAACTCTGATGGCCCTGACCTTTCAAAGTTGTACAATCAGATTACAGAAAACCCTGAGTCCTCTGTATGAGCTGGAAGTTTACCTCTCACCACAAACTAAACCTTTAGTAATGGGCTAATGAGCTACTGCACAGGCATCACTGCTATGGTCCTGAGGACAGAACAGATACTCACCCGTGGCCACACCTCCTCCAGGGAGTTAAAGGAAGTGACGTATGAGTGCGCCATGGTCCCTGCAACTGGGATCCCAAACAGGAAGCCAGCCTGGACGTTACTGGTGAGATCAAACCCTGCATCGAGGCAGTTTCCAGTTTCACTGCGTGCATGAGGCTCAGTCTCAGTCTTTGTGTCATTTTAGTTGTAAAGAGGGCGACAGTATTACCACCAATGTGTGTGTATCGTGAGGCGGTGAGCCCTCCATCCGGTCCCTGAGCTCTCCTGAGGCCCAGCTCCAGCAGCTTCCTCCGTGGACCAGCTGCCAGGCGGAAGCGAGCAGCGTTACTGCAAACCAGGCTGACAGCACAGAAGAACGACTGGTTTACGGCAACAGGTAGAGGCTGTGACATCTGGACCGGACGTTTCTGTGTGCGTTCGTTTTTACCTGGCATAGTTAACCAGACACAGTAAACTGGTCTCCAGCAGTTGCACCACAGCCAGCGGACCAGCCACCTCCATCAGAGGCACCTGCAGGTGTTTTAGACACAAAGCACATGTTAGGCCTTCTGACTCCTTACAGACTGCGACTGCGGCCTTTGACCCGAAGCTCACCCTGGCAAACACCACAGTCCCTTCTGGGACGGAGCGGAGTGTGACACCTGAACAGTCCAGACCTCGCAGGAACTGGAAGAATGCTGGGTCGGTGGTCGGGGGCAGGACTGAGCGCAAGAATTCCACATCTGGACCCACAAGAACGCAACGTTAGAAAAACAGAAGACCGACGAGGGAGGTCGCCCTTCATCCTCAAACACACACGGTCTTTCACAAGAATGTGCTCTGCCCTCACACACACACCATTAATGACAAAACATTTGAATTACTCTCTGTATGGGTGATGTAATCGAGCCGCTACTAACTTAGTCTACTTTAATTTAGTAGAAGACAAATAAACTGATGCTTTATGTATAACACTGACTTTATTCATTACCGACTACTATTACTATTACTGTTAGGAAGCTTGAAGGCAGAACCTACAGTTCAGACAGCTGGGACAGATTTCACCTTTCACCCGGTGTCAGATGAGCAACTCTGTGGCTGTTTACAGTTTAGATTATAGACCACTGGAGTTAATACGTGTTGGTTATTTGCTGTAGAGGGACTTACTGCATAAGTTACTGGGTGGAACATAACCAGGGGCCACTTTGCATAGTTGACCTTGAAATAAACACTCAAATCTCGTTGGTATTTCTCATTAGTAGCTTAAACGCTTAATACAGCATTTCTACTTCTCTAAATACTCTTATCAGCAGTTGAAGCTCTGAGGCTGAGGAAGCAATGTGGGAACTAAGAACATTATAATTAATTACTATTTATCAATGTACGCTGCTTCCACAGATTTAAACTATAAAACCCCACACACTTGTGCTCTTATAATCCCCGGTGGCTCGTATCTGCACCGGCTTGACTGACTCCGCACTGCTCGTTTCTGGTTCTACAGCCAAAGTTCGCTGTCACACCGGAGCCTACTGGGCTGTTGCGCAACCGCATCGCTGCGCGTAAAACAAGTTTGGATAAAAGAGCTGCCATTACATAGGTTCAGTTACTGCTTGTTACAGTGTGAATAATAAAGTGCGTGTTGACTGCATCACCTTCGTCTGTGAAGCGGAAGCCTCGCAGGAACAGCAGGCAGTCGTCCAAACCTGCGAACAGCGAGAAGCCGCCGCCGAACGGGTTGTCCCTGAAGAAGAGCTCGAACACGGCGGGCTCCTGGTGCCGGCCGCTCCGCCAGTACGCGTAGGCCATGGTGAACTGGTACAGGTCGGTCAGCAACGGGGGGACCCGGTCCCGAAAGGTCCGCTCCATGGCTCCATCACATGTGCTGCTGGACGGCGCGGCCATGTTATTCAGGGTTCACGTCCACAGAAGCCAGAGATCTCTGGGACTTGCAGTTCGAGCTGCAAACTCCCGGGACGGGACGTGGGGGCGCGCAGGCGAAAGCTCGCTCCAGTCGCCCACTCCCACCACCCGAGCCCTGCATTAGAAATGAGTTAATAATAGAAGCCTACAGACCGAGTCACATGACATTTCCTATTAGTAAAATTTGTATTTATTTTTTTCTTATATCTTATCACTTCAAAGCAAAATTATTCTCATTTCCTTCAGCACCACAAATGTGTATTTAGTGAGAAACACGTGTCACTCACTGAATAAGTAACAGACAACAGCTGTGGTTAAACCGCTACTGAGAGGCCTCACTTTAACCAGTGTCTTAATTATTGATCAGTACCTACGTCTGTGAATAGCTGAAGTGTTTAATGTTTCTTGATCAGTGTCATTTTTGAAACCACAGATCACTGGAAAACGAATGTATGTAAACCGCTGAGCAACGCAAATTAAGTTGTGCAATCCTATAAAGCACCTCTGCCATTAATTCTGCTTTCCCCTCATAAGGGCTACGGTCATGCTGGAGCTGGACGGGAGGCAGAGTTCACACTGGACACCAGTCGGTCACAAGGCCACACATGCAGACAGACAGTCAACCATTCACACCAACACCTTACAGGCATTTCAGAATCTCCAGTCAACCTAACTGCATGTCTTTGAACTGTGGGAGGAAGCCGGAGAACCCCGCAGACATGAGGGGAAACATGCAAAGACACGGCTGTGTTCTTTTAAGCCAATATGACACATTATCATATTCCTATAAGCTTTAATAAGATTTTGCTGCGACAACGCTGGATTGAAACACATCACCTTTACCAGTCATCACTCATGAATAATGTTGGTTCCATTTTTTATTACTTTTACCCTGTCTTCCATCTGATTCATACTGAAGCGGGTTATCGAGTCAGGACTTCCCCTCTGACGCCTGACTGCTGGTTTTCTACACTGTGTTGATTCAATAGTCTGCAGGTCAAACAAGGCTGAAGCCACAGATTTAACCCTACAGTCGCCTGCTATAATGTGATCACAGCTGTAATCAGTCTTTTCTCACTACCACGATGAAACAGTAACATCATGTCTGGAAATGTCACTGGAGGCTTTGCAGAGACTACATGACTTGCTCGGGTCATTCTCCCTGTCCTCCCTGCTGCCCGCTGTCTCCTTCATCTGAGGGAAAGAATCGTGCAAGCTCATTGGTCAGCGTGTGTTTCTGTCCTCCCCAGACAAACTGTGTCGGCTGTCCCGATTGGCTCTGCTCTGCTGCGTAAACGAAGAAGGGGCTGAGCTCGATAGCCAAAGCTGACCGGACAAGACCAACGCCTCCCGAGCGCTCAGAGGCAGGGTGGTAGAGCCTTCCGCTGATGGGGTGCATGTACAGAGCCTCCGGGCGAAATGGGACAGTCAGCTTCTCCGCGCCTCCACAATACGACAGCAGCTCCTTCTCTCCCACGGCTCCCTCTGGCTCTACAGGCACCTGCAGCAGGTGGGTGAAGACCAGAGGTCGGTCATCGCAGCGCAGGAAGTTCCTCTCCCTTCCACAAAGGGACAGGAAGGGGAAGTCGTCCACATAACGCCCACTCTGATTGGACCGCAGGCGACTGAAGAAGAAGACGAGGAATTCTTTATCTGGTGGAACATGACAAAATCAGTGAAACCTTAAAAGATTATTGAAAAAAAATATATACATACACATAACGTGTAGATATTCTCAAGATTCATACTATCATACTCTGCATGTACGTTTAAATATAAACATGGTAAATACCTGACAGATACAGCTGAATGAAAACAATAACTAACTGTACTGTTTATGCTCATTCTTACCTTTGAAGCACGTCACAAAGTTCTTCACTTTGGTGTCATCGAGGAAAAGCTGGAAGCGGGTGGACACGTCAGAGTTTAGATAACTGCATTTAGTGATGGAGGTTAATTCTGGTGACACCTCTCACCTGCCCCTGGTGGTCCAGGTAGTAGAAGTATTCTCGGATCCGTGGGTCCGGGCTCTGGCCCTGGACGTACGGAGCGGTGGTTCTGGAGGCGCTGTAGCCGGCGGACAGGCAGCGCAGAGCGGGCAGAGCTCTGCAGCTGAGAGCCGCAGTTCGGAACAACGACATGACCGAGCCGAACCTCAGAGTGGGTCTGTTCAGCGATGCCGACACGAGCCGAACAGACGCTGTGATAACAGTGTTTCCACCGGAGACATTTCAGCGTGGGCCCCGTTTTGTTGTTTACTGTGGCAGTTTCAACCCGGAACATTTTCGCTGTTGCAGCATCGTCCGTTCAGTTTGTTGACTGCTGCCACCTGGCGGCCGTTCAACACAAAACAGTCTCAACACCACAAACACCAAACAAATCTGATAAACAAAACCCCAGTGCAGGGTCCACACAGAAACATAAGAACACAAACATTTTCTGGAAAGTCTGTTCGACTCATTTTAAATCAAATATTACAACAAGAAGGAACTGAAAGGCCTTTCACATAAGAATACATTGATTGTGGAGATATGTTAGACACATTCTCTTCTATACTTCGTTGGTGCTATTTTATGTGTATGTGGTGCATTTGTATACATTTGTCTTTCATCATTAAGTGAGCTAAGCTTTTCTTCTGTGTTTGTAATGTGTAACACATTACATACCTGTGCACAGTTATGTTGCCTTCCCCTGTTTCTTCATTTTTTTGTGTATTTTGCATTTTATTATTAACCTATTTAATTTGTTTGTGCAATTAAATACGCTTTATTTGGACCAATAAACACGCATCAGTACAGTAAAAACATAGGAACTCGGGGAAATTTATGAAAAGACAAGACGAGCTGACGTCATCCAAACAAACAAACAAACAAACAAACAGAGACGCGTCAGCAGAGCTTTCCAGCTGTGAGCGAAGCCCTCGCACCTGCCTGAACCTGCGGCGTCTCTTCCGCCTCACCTGCCTTCGCTTTCTGCAGGGGGGGAGGCGTCACAAGCAGGTGAGGCTCCGCTGGGTGACGCAAACATGGCGGTGTAGCCGGACTTTGAAGCGCTTCCACCGACGACGTCCTCACAGTGAGTGAAGCGTTAAGTTTTCTCTCGCACTGACCGTGAAGCTTAAGTAAATGTGATGATGACGTTAATGTGATGTCAAGTTTAGTTGGTGGCAGGTTTTTGTTTAGGTTTGTAGCGTAAACGCTGTTTTTACGTCCTGGCCTCAACGTTCGTCAAGTCTTTTCCTTATAAACCAACGTTGCGACGTTAAAAAGCGGCTGAAACGTTCTCATGTCCGTGTTTCACATGTGTTGCTTGTCGTTGTCAGTCAGCAGGTATGAACAGTTCGTCCCGTCCGAACCGGGACCAACCCAGGGACCAGCACTACCGGAACCGACGCGACGACCCGAGCTCGTCGTCCGCCAGGTGTGTTTATGATTCAGAAACTCAGCGGAACGTCACCAAGTTGTTTCTGTGCATTTCTGTTTCTTTACAAAGAAAAAAAAAGCGACTTAACACAAATAGGACGTAGTAGATTGTCTGGACATTAATGCATAGACCACATACACGTGTGAGCATCTGCCCTGTAATAATATCTCCTCTAGTTGACGTCATCTGACCTGTAAAGCTCAACCATATGATGTCATGAGAAAACAGCCAATTTATTAATGCTCAGTTATCATTTTTTAATTATTACATTACACAGTTAAGGTTTGTATATAATTATAGTTTTTATAGTATTTGATTGTGTCTGTATATGTGAAGCTTTAAGAGTTTTTTGTACTGTTATGTTTATTTGCCGAATTTACATAAAACAAGTCAGTTACTGACCACAAACATGCAAACTCGTAGCATACTGTATTTTCCTATATGTCATTACTTTTGCGTGCTTTCCTATGTGCCCTAGGTCTTCCTCTCAGGCCCCGTATTACCCCAGAGAAGGCAGCTACCATCGCAAACATGCGCGGGAGTCAACACGAGTGGAGCATCGTGAGTCCAAATGCAACCACATCTGCTCCAGAAGAGGTGAGAGTTGGGTTTGTGGCGATAAAACGAAAGTTTCTTTTAGTAGAGGCGGCTGCTGCGTCACCGTGCGGGCTTTGGTTTCAGTGGAGCTCATTCCTCCCTCCTGCTACGGAAACTGGGCAAACTGGTTCTCAGTTTTCTGCCCTACATTCTCAGAATTTAGGTAGAGCGACGTGATGCCTGAGAGGAAAGAAAAGACATACTCGATATGACTCGTGCTTTTAGCTTCATAACAATCTGATTTTAAGTTTTTGTCATTCCACAAAAGTGAATTTACTCCTAACTATGTCTCTCTTTTGTCTTTCTGTCAGGCATCATGCTGATCTGTGCTGTACTCACCAACAGCCTGGTCCTGATCTGCGTGGTGGCAGCTCAGATGGTGACATCGGGCATATCCTCAGCAGCCAGCATGGGTGGCTTCAACATCAACTCCGACTTTAACCTCCAGGGCACTGACCTGCAGAAGGCGCGAGAGCTGGACATGCAGTACAGCCAGATGAGGGCACCGGGGACCTATGGCGGCGTCCCATTCAGCCTGGCCTTTGGCGTCATCTCGCTGCTGTTTGTTGTCAGTGGTAACAAACCACCTCACCTGATGTCCCAGAAGCTTCTGCTCGGATCACTGGTGTTTCAGATTGTTGGGGCTGTGGTGTACTTGGTGGCCGTTGGTCTCTACCTGCACTTCATCATCGGCGTCAACTCTACTGATACTTGTAAACAGCGAGAGAGTGTGTACGCGCGTAATGGCTACAACTGGATGAGCTGTGATGTGAGCGGGGCGGACGCGGCAGTGGCTCTGTTCGGGATCATCACCGCCATCCTGTACACCGCCGGAGCGGTGCTCACTTTCCAGACCATCCGAGAAGTGAAGCGCTACCTGCAGCAGCGAGACTGCAGCGAGGTCGAAAGACGCCTGGACCGGGACCAGACGCGGGATCGAACCCAACTGCAGGAACGGGCAAAACCGCAGGAACGAGCAAAACCGCAGAGGGCAGCGCCGAGGGCTGACGCCATCTTTGTGTAGCAGCAGGACAAGGATTGGCATCTGGTTTCTAGTGGGTTAAGCTGGTAGTTTGTATGTAGTTGTACTTGGTTTGTTTTTTTATGCACTGTGAC
This sequence comes from Macropodus opercularis, assembly GCA_030770545.1. Taxonomy (NCBI): domain Eukaryota; kingdom Metazoa; phylum Chordata; class Actinopteri; order Anabantiformes; family Osphronemidae; genus Macropodus; species Macropodus opercularis. Next base: position 10,773,596 of record CM061092.1, read on the forward strand.
GATATAATTAATCCAAAATTCCTACTTGTATCCAAACATGGACAAAATTAATGAAACTTAGAGATATCGCATACTCTACAAACCTGGTTTGTGACATCGTGTCGATGTCACAAAAATCGTGTCGATTTTTTACTTTTTAGACTCAATTCAATGGGCGTAACATGTCAACTACTGTCACTATTCATTATTTTACTAAATACCTCTGTGATTTTATTGTATATATTTTATTTTTTTGCTGTCAGTAAACCGGTTCCTCATGATACAGGCCGTGCCACAAGGACTCATGCCGTTTAATTTTATTCGCACTGTTTGAATGGTAGGAGTTTCTATGAATGTGTACTGTTTTTGATACTGTACAGCTTTTTAAAAAAGTTTTATCAACTCAAATTAAACGTCCATTAATGTAAAGCAACTTGGGACATTTTCTTGCCTACAGGGGGCAGCAGAACTCTAAACTGCTTCTGTTCAGCTATTTGTGTCACTCTGTCCCTTCTGTCCAGTCAGTCATGACATCACTGTTGTGTGGCCCCATCGCTGCTGTCACTCCATAGACACACACATATACAAAGGACGCAGCAGTGATGTAACGACTGGACTGTTCAGTGTAAGCGCAAACAAAACCTCCACAGGAGTAATTGCCCAACTTCTAATTTTACCAGTGCAGATAACAATGCAGTGATTGTACCACCACAGCACAAATGAGACAGAGGCTGATAGGAATCAAAGCTTGTTGTTATTGCAGTTATTGTACATTTTGTTCCGGGTCCTAGAAATGTAAAAAATATTTGTCTGCTGACAATCTATGTAAGTGAACATTTTCAGCTGCAGATCTTTTGGATGAGTTTGAATATAACATGCCTGTCACAATATGTGCTTATATTTTAGAAGATGAAAACTTGAAGACTCTTAAAGTTTCAACTGAAGAATTGAATTTGTCCTTAAATGGCTGCACAAAGTAAACGCATCATTAAGTAAGAACCCTTCATAGATCTAAAGGAGCCAACGTGTTGTGGTTATCTGAAAACTTTAATTTATCATATAGCAAAAGTAGCTTTGTTGTGCGACTTGCAATCATCGTTAAGTCTAACACTGTTCTGAGAACATTCACTGTCATCCACTGTAGGATCCATCCAGATCAGCATTTACTCACCACCGCAGCATCACACTGAACTCTGCACCATTGAGAACACAAATCAGGAACAAATCGTCTCTTCTCTCAGAGAATATCAGTACACTTCAGTGACTAGGTCACTTTAGAAGTAATAAACTCCTCAGAGTTAGTAGAACAGTCCACTAATTCCAAAAAACTATTAGCCATGACAAACAGGAATCATCTGCAACAACACAAAAACAAAAGGGCCTCAAAGTACCATTTAACACAGAATTCTTCTCAAATGGCTAATAAAAAGCAGTCAAAGTGCTTCTCCAATTCAGAGATATGGTAAAAATTGAAAACGTGTCAACATAAAAGGTTATAAAAATTGCATTGTGTTTTAAGGGACATAGAGTTAACAGTAGAAAATAAAGTAAGTAACAAAAATATAACAAAACAGTCTCTGGTACATAAGTGACTTCAGAATAGTCGGTTCTGATTCCACATTTCTGAAAATCACTGAAGCCCTGGGTGAAAAGCCAGATGCTGAGTGAGAGCAGCAGTTAGAGAGGTGTGACAAAATAGTCTGCAGCTGTCTGGTAGCCGTTTGCTTGCTGGTTGTGTGTCTGCATCTGCTCCTGCTGTTGCTGGATGATCTGCCGGACTTCCTCCTCCAGCTCTGGGGGGATGATGAGCTGATCATCGGGGTCCGGTTGTGCAGGAGCGTTGAAGTAGCCCCCTTGCTTCCTGACGGGGGCATCGGCTGCTTCCTCTATGAGATCCTGGCTCCTGCCTTGGCAGGCCACAGAGCCGTTAGCCCGAGCCCTGCGGCCCAGGGTGCCCGACCGAGTCTCCCCGCTGAGAGAGGGTGAGAATGGAGGGATGGGTGAGACAGACTGGGAGGAGAGGAGAGCAGGAGGAGGCTCAAGATGCAGGGCCCCAGCAGGAGGAAGGTTTGTGCTTGGTGGAACATTAATCTGAGTTTGACGTGCCAAGAAATCATGTCGGAGCAGACAGTGGACATCAGCTTCTACCTCCACACGACTGCCGTTAGAGAAGACACCAGCGATGGGCTCTTCATCCTCACTGTCCAGCCCGTTGTCCGATAGAGCTCCAGAGAACTGCCTCTGGAAAGTTCCTCCTCCACAGGCAGGTCTTCGCACACCGGCTCGCCCCGGCAGGTTCAGGTGAGACGTCACGGGCTCGGCCTGAGGAGGCGGTTCCTCGGAAGATGCTGTGGATCCCACCTCGCTGCTCATTTCAGACGTGCTGAACTCGCTGCTCAGCTCGCTCACAGTTCCCGAGGATACAGGTGGAAGTGGGATGCTGCCGTCACCGCTGGCTGAGTAGCTGTGTGTGCTGCTGTGTGCACCCGGGCTGGGAGGTAGAGGTGGCGGCTCACAGAAGCAACAGCAGTCTTCGGTGATGCTCAGCTGGACGACGACGGCGCTGAGGCTGTCGGAGCAGCCGTAGCTCTGAGCCAGAGTCACCAGCTTCTTGGCCGCAGCGAGAGCATCTGGCACATTCCTGACAGCCTCCACCGCCTCGCTGGGAGACAACATCTCCCACAAGCCACGGCTGCCCAAAAGAAAAAACTCATCCTGAGGGGTGAGTGTCACCGTGGAGACGTCAGGTCGAGGGGTCACAGAAGGGCACAGGAAGGAATAACCCATAATTCTGGTGCAGTCAGTTACCCCACTGACTTTATTATCCTGCACACAAATAGAATAAAAACAACATTCACATCAAGGTTTTATCTTCAAATTCTTAAATCATATTAGATGCACACAAATCCTCAGCAGTAACGCATATAACATGGCCGAGCAGTTCTTTACCTCTGTGATGATGGCGTTGTGCCGTCGGACCCTCTGGTACTCCGGCTTCTCTCTGACGGTGTGGATGGTGGAGAGTTGCATAGCTTTGCCGCCTCGGCACAAAACAGCCTGGCACCTGCCCACGTTGGCGGCCTTCAGGGTGAAGCAGCCTCCGTGCTCGCCAGGAGCCACAGGGTCGTGTTTGATGTGACATAAAGCTGCTGAGCCGCCCATCCTCTGGCCTGCGGTGCCCAGCTTCCTGCAGGAGGATGACGCAGAAACAATCAAAGGAGAGCAGTTAAAGAAGCCCTCAAGTGTCTGGTCCGGTGTTGTTCTAAGAATCAGATTTTGTTTTTCTAACCTTTGCATGGTGAGGAAGGTATTAGTCATGTAGTCTTCCTGCCTCGGACCCCTATGAAGCTCCTCTGCTAGCACGTCTCCCATGGTGCACTGCAACAGGTAAGGCACCTCAACATTCCTGTCTCCATCAAAAACTCCATAGAGGGCTTCCCGAATCCCGCAGAAGCTATCCAAGGCCAGGGCAGCCACACACAGCCTGGGAACATCAAACAAGGAGTTCTAGAACTTGCTTATCTGTGATGTGGAAAATGAGCTGAGCCAAACACCCAGACTTCATCTCACATCGCCTGCCTTAGTCCCCACTTAATTTACATTCTGCAGGATTCTCCAGGATCCAGCAGCAAGTGTTAATAACATCACTGCAGCAATGTCTTCACATCTCTGGAGTAACAGTATTATTTATTAAAAAATAAAAATAAATTGGCTGCCAAAGCCAAATATTTGACTTTTTTTCCTCCCAACAGGACAACCTTCACAAATTAACTTTATACGTCATGACACTAAAACATATTGGAGTTTCTTTTTACAATATTTTAATTTTGGGAGGGAAGGACTGACTTGTTTTTGACTCCGGAGGCCTCAGTGTAGCCGTGGCTCCAGACTGCAGGGGCCCCGTGGCTGTCGCCCGCACTCTGAGCAGAAGGTGACGGATCAACTCTGAAACATCGGATATTACTGCAGAGAGGAAGACAGCAGAGGCACAGTAAAAAGGTTAAGCTGTTCGTTTGTTATTTTTAAAGACTGTAGGCTCCACTGTAGTTTGTTGATGTTTGAGGCTCATACTTGAGGAGCTCCAGGCTCTTGTGGTCAAGGTTGAGGCGGGGATTTCCTGTCAGGTCCAACTCCTGGAGTTTTGGCGGAAGCGTGTCTGGCAGAGTGACCTCGGTCAGCTCGTTGCAGCTCAGGTCGACACACTGTGCAAGAAAAACATTCCTCTTTGCTATTTACCGTTTTTAACGTGCTTTAATTCCCCAAATATTTTCACTGATAAAACATGCCCACATACTGTAATCTAATCTAAGACTCACTCACACAGTTTACAGAAAAGGCAGAGTACAGAGAGCTATCAGGACCTGATATGACCAACCCAGTAAAGTTGAACAAGTGGTGGAGAGACAGAGGTAAAGAGGGACCATTTTTTTTAATAGAACAGCAGTAATTTTCAGGACATCTGCCACCAACTTGGGTTATAGCTGATACAGATGTTTAGCAATGCCTTGACCTCCACAGCTGCATGAATGCCTGAAATACATCCCCTATATGTGACTTACCTTGATCTCAGGCAGCTGCAGGACCTCGGGGAATGAGTTGATGCAGTTGGAGTGGGCTGAGAGTGTGTGCAGGCGCTGACAGCTCAGGATGGTAGAGGGCACAGCCCTCAGTCTGTTACCACTCAGGTCCAGCTCCTCCAGCTGCTCCAGTCGTGCCAGTTTACTGCAGGATGATGAAGATATGTTATCACTAGAGCACTGGCAAAGTAGTCACATTCATCAAAATCACCTAAATCCGATTCTGAAATAAGTCTTAGTTTATACTACGAGCAGAGGTTTTTTCAAACCTTGCATGCAGTTCAACCTTTTACCTGGCAGTGAAAGTCTGTAGCTGGTTGTAGGCGACATGAAGCACCCTGATCAGTCCGTGTCCCGTCAGAACAGGGACGCACTTGTCTGACAAGCTGTTATTGGTCGCATAAAGCTCCTCCAGCCTGCTGGAACTGTCCTCCGACAAGCTGGCTGCAGGCAGATTCTCCAGCTTATTGGCCGACACGTTTAGGTACCGCAAGCTGCGAAGAAATCCCCACAGACAATACAAATGCAGCACTCAGCAGTGGAATGAAGGAAATGTTGTAAACAAAAGTAACAGTCGAAGGGACGTGAAGACAATGTTTTACAAAGATGTATTAAGTTTTGAGCACCTCTGTGCTTTGATGAACAGGTTGTGCGGGAGCTCCATGAGACAGTTGTGTTGGAGATCCAGGACCTCAAGCTGAGACCTCTCCAGCCTCTCAGGCAATTGACAAAGTGCATTCCATCCTGCCAGCAGTTTTCTCAGGCTCCCACTGGACAGCAGCCTATAACAGAAAACAGCAGCGCACTCAGTCTCTGCGAGTCCTTTAAATCCGTCAGTGGGCTGATGAAAACACAGAGCAGTGTAAATAAACAGCTTCTGCTGTGCTTCTCCTTTTGTTGATGTAGAACTTGAAAGGTCAGAAGTAGAAGATGAAAAAAGTCTTGGGAATACATTAATTTCAGATTTGAGGGTACCAACTTAAGCTGTGATTAAATTGTCATTGAAAGAAAGTGCATTCTATTTTCCCACTGGCACAGGCTGTTGTACAAAGACTCAGCCTTAGACCGTGTGGGCATGCTGCTACATGTCAGATGACAAGGTGGAATTCAATCCAAGGAGATCAACTGGGAAAACAATTTTTTAAAAAGCTCACGAGAGTCAGTCTGAACCATCTCTTAGTTATGCTGCTATGGATTTAGACCTGCTTGACATGCTGACATTTCAAAATCTAGATCAGCAATCAATGAGCACGCGAGCAAGGCGAGGTTAGCGCTTAACCCCAAGTACCACTATGTGCAGCCTCAAAGAATTGATGGAATTTGTTTTGGTATTTTATTACGATGTTTATTGCTTCAGTGAATTTATGTGTACAACCCAAACTAACAAATCATAACCAAAGAGTGAGAAGGCTTAACATATTGTACAAACGATGTTACATGTGGGAAAACCACCTCCATGTCACATGCGATGTGATTCTCACCGTATGGGCAGCTCTGTAACAGAATTATGGTTGATGTCCAGCACCTCCAGTCTTTTACTCTCACACACCCAGTCAGGGACACGTTCTAGTTTGTTCCTTTAAGTAAACAAACACAGTGAGCACCCAGCTTAGAACAAACGCGTGATCATCTCGTCTGCTAGAAGAACAGCAAAGAGTCTTCATACCAGGACAGATCCAGAAAAGTTACATTTTCTGGCACAGGCGTCACCTCCAGCTGCTTCAGTTCTGAAAATGGTGCAGAAAATGTGCAGAACTCTTGATATTCTGAGCACAGATGTGGTAACAAACATTAACAGCCGCTGAGAACATGGACAACGTTAGTACCGTTGTGTGCGACGTGCAGGCTTTTGAGAGCGTGGCCACTGATTCTGAGGACTGCAAGAGCATTTCTGTCACAGTGTAGGAGCTCCAGCCTACAGAGAGGCCTGACATCCAGCTCATGAAGACCAGTATCCCTTAGGTCCAGCTGGATAATGTGGGCCAGCTGCTCCGAATCTCCCACCATCACCTTTTGTAGCTGGTTTAGTCTGTTCATGAAAAAACTTGAACTTAAATGAACATTCTCCTGCAGCACCTTTTGTTATTTCACTTCAGATCAGCTTTGTTCTAAAAGTGTCAGTGTGGATAATCTTACCTGAGATCAATGTGGCGAGAAGGCAGCCACTGCAATCCAGCCATATCCAGGACAGAGAGCTGGTTCCCTGCCAAACAGAGTCTCTCCATCCCTCTGAGCTTCTCCAGGACTGGGGGGACACAGCTAAAACAGTTGAAGGATAAACCAAGGTAGGTCAAGACCTCCAGAGAGCCAAGCTCCACAGGCAGGGAACTCAGAAAGTTACCATCCAGGAGAAGAGTCTGCAAGCTGGACACGATACACAACAGAAGCAAGTTAGAGCACAGAGTTAAAGTAGAACGTCATTTACAGCTCCTCTAACTGCATCACTCCATACAAGCTGCCTGAATGGGGGCTGTGATGGTGCAGCTATTAGCCCTGTTGCCTCTCAGGTTCTCAGGGCTTCATCCAAGTTGCTAAATTATCTGCAGGTGTGCACGTGATTGGCTCAGTAAACACTGTTATTATCCACCTAATGAAGGGGGGGGTTGTTACATTATTAAATTAAAATAAAAAAAATGAACGCAGACAACTTTACAGAGTTCAGTTAGTGACTTTAGTTGGCTCAGCTAGTGATTTGATTTGCTGATACATGCACAGTTCAGGGCACTGTCCCATGCAGCACAGGTGCCTGCTTGTCTTTCAAGAGTTGCGAGGACCTAAACCTAGTTCTCACTTTTTCATAAACTCAAGTCTTAAAGCCTAAAACCAGAAAATGTACAGAGATAACCATGCACTGCTCTCAGTGAGGAACTGATTCCCTGCTAGATGGGGGCAGCATCAGCACGGTGCACTGAGATCACATGCACTAAAGCTCTGCACTGTCAAGACAGACGTCTGGTGCTTGGCCAGTTGTTCATTTAATACCAGGAGGGATTAATCTGCAATGATGGAACCACAATGATGATGACTCCTGTCTAATGTCTCTGAAAGCACAGTGCATGTTACTGAGGTCACATTCTACTCAGACAAGAGCCTGGCAAATTATCACCACCATCTTCATCAATAACTTCACCCCTGAGGTTATTATTGTCTTCCAGCCCACTTACTTGTGCATGGTTCCGACCTCTGCGGGCAAAGACGAGAGACGATTTCCAGACACGTTTAGCTCCGTAAGAGAGATGATGTCACACAAGGCCAGAGGTAACTCAGACAGATTGTTATTGGACAGACTGAGGCTTCTCAGTTTACAAAACCTGGAGAACATCAGAGACATTAAAGAGAGATGATGAGAGGGAGTGTAAAGATGAACAGGGCAGACAAGGTGAGGCAAAGAGGAACCTTTCAATGCTGTCATCAGATTTCAGCCTTTTTCTCAACTGATGCGACAACAAAAAGATAAGGTTGGGTTGTTAAATTGTAGTCTCTTTAACTAAAAGTGTCCAGGGATGAACACAAACAACCTGAAACTAAATGCTTCACCGTTACCAATGCAGCTTCAGGTGAGTGTGTGTGTGTGTGTGTGTGTGTGTGTGTGTGTATCTTCACTGGTTTTCCTGGCCTGGCCTAATCCAGTTGACCGAGGGGTCAAGGCTAAACCGGACACACGTCCTTCCAAGGGAAAGTCACAGGAAGACACAGAAAAACACATTCCTCAACACAGCGCCTGGGAAGCGTGTGTTTATGGAGAACAATGGCGACTTAAGTAGATATTTACACACGTCTCTATAAAGCTACTGTCAGGCTTCAACAAATGTTTTCCTCAACATTAAGTAGCTGCGAGGAGGCCAAAAACCAAGACACAGAATTGTCTTGAAGGCAAATACTGAACGTGTAAAACATTTCTTGTTCTACTGCACATCAGCAGCTGACTGAATGGACCAATATGTCACTTTACATCAGTTAAATATACTACATGTTCATTCATACTCTTATTAATAACAGAAAGGAAAAAGGCACAAGAGAAAACAGCGTCACAGCCAACATCCCAGCCAAAGCGGGGTCGACAACTCAAGCAGCCTGAGCAAAAGAACAACTGCATGTGTTCTGTCTGATGGCCTGCAGAAAATTAGATCTCCTAACTTCAACTGCTCCCAAAGCTCTGTCCTCTTGTGTAAACAGCAGACATGCAGCCAGCATTACATTTTTGTGGTTTGAAAAAAGTGCATCGTATTTGGCATTTAATCAAAAAAAATCTCTTTTGTCATTTCATCTGTGTGGGTGTGGTTTTACGATGGAAATTTACGTACAGGCGGCCAGTTTCACAAGCTCGTGCTAGAGAATAAGAAAAGCTCTTTTCCCCTGAAGTCAGGTGGCTCTCTTCACCACTGCCGCTCTCTTTTTAATCATCCAAACCACAGTCACCGACACTTGCGTCATCTGCAATTTGATCTAAGCTGCTTCCTCTTTAGGCCGAACGCGGAGAAACGTTTCACGTTAAAGAGAGTAAAAAAACTAAGAGCAAACACTGCTTTTCATCCTGGGACTCCTGCTGCTGTGTTACTGGACACACGTTGGTAGACTGTGTTGTGGGTGTGGGTGTGTGTTGTGACAGAAACACACCTGGTGAGTGCCGGAACCCCTTTGTGTGGGGACATGAAGTTGTTTTTGAGATTGAGGTGGGTGACGTCCTGGCTATAAAACAGTTGTGTGGGCAGTTCCTCCAGGCTGCAGCATGAAACATCCACAGAATTCACTCTCTGAGACGCAATCTGACACGTCAAAAGGTGGACAAGACGAAGACATGAGCAGGTGTCACAGTGCAACTAGAATCACCACCGTGAATTTACGTATGCATCAAAATGTGAAAACCAAAGCACAGAGTGCAGTCTTGGTCATGCCGGCTGTACCTTTGAGGCCGTCCTGTGCCAGCGGAGGCACTCTGTGTAGGATTCATAGCTGATGTAGTACGTCTGACTCTGAGCACCAGCAGAGCTGAGAGCCAGACAGTGGCTGTGTCTCCTCACCTCCTCCACCTGCATATAAGACCAAATTAGTTCTTCAATTTTTACTTTAACCTTGCCTGGTACTGACTGATGGGTTCTGAGGTTTTTGTGCAAGTTAATCTAAAACTAAATATGTAAATCAAAAGTTAGCGTGAATATACCAATTTAAGTCCCTAAACATTGACCTGGTCACCACAGACTTGTGAAATGAGGCTAAATTAAGTGTAAAGAAACATTCTCAACTATTGCATATTTTCAGCTTGCTGGTAAAATGGTAATGAACTGTAGCTTATTACTACTAAATCTGAAGGTTCCACAGCTTTGCTCTGTACCTTTCCTCCGATGAGCGGGAGGATGTGCATTTTGCCAGTGTGGGCGTGTTTCACAGAAGAGACAATGAGGCAGGTTCCACTGAGAGTGACCTGACGCTTTGACCAGCGGTTCACCGGCAGCGCCAGCTTGCCTTTCCGAACATTGAACACCCCGGACAACTGCACGCGATCAGAACCACCCACGCTCCGAGGCTTACCTGCAGAGAGAGAGAGACACATGCTTGTGATGTGACAATAAAAGAGACAGCACAAGTACCCATGAGAGACGCGATCATCATACACAGACTGTTCATAAAGTATTTCCTTTATTTTTAGCTTTGTGGAACAGGGAGCTGGGTGCTTACATAACTACATTGTGGCTAACAGCCTGTGGGCCAAGAGAGACAGCAGTCACTCAGGCGTGATGTTACATTAACCCCTTGACGGCACGAAAAGCAGCCGCTGTTGAGTTACAGACATGGAGCGACCGACCAGAAAGCACACAGAGCCCCCACACTCTGAAACAAAGGAAAATTAACTGGCACTGGATATAGTTTCACAATGAGAAGGAATGATACGAGTCTGACAGGCCAGAAATCAGATTAACTTGTTATGTAATCCAGCACCTTAATCCTCACTGTTTCTTCCTCCAGGAATTTAAACGTCACTTGGGCTTCAGTGGAACTAAAAGACCAGAATAACCTGGAACTTCAACCCGTGTTAAACCATTCCAACTGGTCAATTATCTTTGAATGTTGACGTTAAATTCTTTGTTATACTATAGTGTTTCTACTATTCTCTGATCATAAATTAAAGTAAAGTCATAAAGACATAAACCAGTATAAATATAAACCACATGCACTGTTCCTTAAAATATCCTTAAAAAATAAAGATAGAAATAAATTAGAGACATATTGGAAAGACTAAACTAGTTAGAACAACTAGTTAAACTAGTCAATACAATGTGTGTCCTTGCATATAATTAATTAATACGAGATTGTGGCTTTTTCTACCACAACAGCTCAAATGAGCACAGATTATGATGGATAAATATGAATTTGTGGAGTAGATCAATCTGGTCAAACGCCCAATTTTAACTCAACAATAAAGAAGAATGAGTGTGAGTCCACCCTTCCCTGGGCGGTGCAGGCCAGACCCAGTAACAGAGTGTTACTATATACACACATACATGGCCTTTCCTTCCGTCTATTTCTATGAATGGGAAACATCCTTTCTCTCATCCAGCAGCCAATAGCCGTTTCCTCTTCATGCTACAACAAGAGCTTCGGTACATCTCGTCTTGAATGCATCAACCATCTATCAATCAATGTCCTACTTGTGCTGAAATTAAAAGGCAATTCATTGTGGACCCTTATTCTAGTAGCACTCAGCTTGTAGCAGCTCTAGAGGACATGGGAGCAGAGTTGGCGCAGAACACAAACATTTATCTGTGTTAATCATCAGTATCAGACAGCGCTGTAGGTATTTAACCTTGCAGTGGCCTCTGAGCACTGCAGCCCCAGAATGAAGAGCTTCACGCAGGCCCAAAACACTGAGGAGGTGAAATCCGAGTTCCACTGAGGTCACTTTTCTCTTGCTGTCAGCACGCCGAGAGTGTGAGAGCCAGGGAGACAGAGAACTTGGCAAGGTGCTTTTTGCCAGAGGGATTATGCTGACTCAGCCTCCTCTGGTTCAACTCTGATCATCGAAATTAACAAAAAAAATCCTGGCAGGCCTGGTCATTGCGCGGCAAACTGAATATAACTGAGTTACTTTTGAGGTTTGTTAAACTTGTTCCCCTAAACAAATACCTGTGAGTTTTCTGTTTCTTTTTCTAATCTCAATCACTTGAAACTTTGGCAGCATCCTGAATCTGGCCGTCACTTCACATCTTCAAACTCCTCTGAGATTGTTTCTGTGATGCCAGTTAGTCCTTCCACTTTGCTGTCATGCGCGTCTCGCAACTTGTTTCATGGCTGCTAACACTGTGCTTTGTTTCTCAGTTGTGTTACTTTGGGATCCATAAGGAAGTTCCTGGGTGGAGAATAGACAATTGTCCAGTATAAAGCTACAACAACTAATAGCTTACTTAGTTGGTTATTCATTTTGCACTAATTAGTAATTAATAATTAAGTATTATTTTCAGATAAAATTGTTTTAAAAAAAATCTAAATTGTTTAGTTGGTGGTTTCAGCAAACTGTAAAGAAAGAATAAAGTCACTTTTACTTCCTGTGTGGTTCTACTGGTATATGAGTAGCATTACATTTTCCTTTGCTTTTCCTATATTAAAATCTCTGTGTGAAACACTCCTCCAGATGATGCTGAGAAGCAGACTGACTCAGCAACCAGATCACATGATCTAAACTGAAACATTTCTCCAGGGCAGTTTTTCCTTTAGAGGCAGATAGACTGTATTATTGCATGGAAGGCAGGAGGAGGTTTAACAGCATTCACATATAGTTGCATCAACAGGAAACAAGAGAAAATAAGTTGCCCCCTTAAATTAATACTTTTGGAAAACAAGGATTCTGACAACAGGCTTTAGGAGACTGCAGTTGTCACTAGTTCCTCTTAATTATATTATTATGTGCATTAAAAAACTGATCACAATACTGTAGAATTTTAAAGGCAGTAAAATTAACTTCAGTCAAATAATGTCCTCCATTACACCATGAGCTCCCGACTCTTCAGCCCCACTGTGTTTGTTGAGGGTGTGGAAACAAGGTCAAACACCATATTCTGTTGTGCTAATCCCAGAGGAGATCATGGCTGTTTTTCCATCCTCTAATTCTGCTTGTCAGCAAAACAGCCACGACCAACAACAACAGACACGCATGATTCTGACTTTTAGCCAAAGAGCACACCTGTTACCTCCAGATGCGTCTCCCAACAGGCCGACACACTGGGCTTTGTCCCGACAGGACAAGTGAATCCACTTTTACAACAGTGTGACTGAACAAATACAATGACAGCACTCATCATACACTGAGAACAGATGAACAATGAATGTGAGCAGACCATCGAAGCACAACTACCGCGTCCCACTATTTTGGTAAACACATCCAATAAATACCTGCAGCTCTTTTGTTCTGACTTAGCCCAAAGGGAACCTTTTCTGTAACTAAGACAGAATACTCACCAAAGTAGAAGCGGATGAGGCAGCCTATTTCTGGATTCATCCCCTCCTCCTGCACCCTCCAAGCATCTTCAAACCCCAGATTAATGAGGTACTCATTTAATATCTGCAGAGGCCTCTCCTCATCTCCCAGCCGCCGAACAGCTCCACCATGCAGCTGGACAAAGAGGGCCGGAGTTGGACTAGTATTGATGGGTTCTGGCCAGACCCTGCTCCCCCCTGGGATCTCCAGGTCAGGCTGGACAGATGCGTGGCTGGTCAAGGGCCGAGACTGGGAGCTGCTGGAACATTTAGAGGCAGGTTTGATTAATGTATCCTCTGCGTTATCCCTGGCTCCAGTTTCAGTGTCATCGTCCAGTCTCGGCCCTCGGCTGGAAGCGCTGGAAGGTTCTTCGGTGTTGGTGGCTGGGTCTCCCTGCTGATCTGCTGCTGTGTGCGTTGGGGAAGGGGCCAGATCCACTTCATCTGAGGAGCTCTCAAATGGATCCGGCCCCTCTGTGGCACTGTCACAGTTTGAGCTCAACACAGATGAGTCAGTACCCAAACCCAGCCCATCGCTGAGTGAGTCCCTGTGCTCTGTACTTCTGGGTCCACCTGGGCTGAAGTCCTCACAGGTGCTGCTCTCCATGTCTGAACCCGAGTAGACTCCGTAACAATCTGCCACACTCAAATCCACCCCGATGTCATTCAGACAAACCTCAGAGGAAGAGTTACTCACTGTTTTATCATCCAGCAAGTAGGAAGACAGTTTGGTATCAGGGTAACACTGCTTTGAGAGTTCACTCTCGTCTCCTTTAGGGCTTTTGACATCCACGCCGTTGGCATCATCAGTCTGCCCCTTCCCATCTTTACACTTATCATTTGGATCGACTAAAGGCGTCGTTTTGCAGCTAATTCTTAGCACAGCTCCAGCTTTGCTGCCTTCCAGCCTACTGGCGATCTGCTCAGCCGTAGTGTCCTCTGTGCACAGCACCGGCCGCGGGTAAGAGGGCGTGAGCCAGTCGTGAACGTGAATGCAGCCCCGCCGGAGGTCCGATCTCACCCAATTCTTATCAGAGGCCTGAAGCTGCTTCGACTGCTTCTGTCGGAGAAAGGTCTTCCTGTCCAGGCTGAGGGTGCTCAGCGGAGACACGGAGGCAGCGGGGCCGGCTGTTTCCGCAGTGGACAGCCCGAGCGAGCCGGTGGCCGGCGGAGCCCCCAGAGACAGATTCCTCTTGTGCCGCTGCCGCTTCTTGCTCAGCAGAGAGTTGACAGAAGCGCTGCTGTTGACGGACGTCAGACTGTACACGTTGGCCGTCTTCACGGCCGGGATGCTTGCGTTCTTCGCCGCGCCGCCGATTGCGTTGGCAACTTGGTTCTGATAGATCCCATTTCGTATCGCAATCTGGAGAAGGGAGGTGGCCGCTAGTCCCTTGCCGAAGAGTTTCGCCTCTGCGCCGCCACCGTCGTCCTCCCCGATGGAGGGTCTCTTTCCAGCAGACAGCGACGTGAATCCAGTCGGCTTCACGGAGTTACTGTCTCCACTGAAATCAAGAGTTGATGAAGTTGCAGTCACGCCAGACTGGTTCTCCTTCGCACTTTCCATCATGTTAGCTTGCGGGTGCAGCTGCTTAGCCTGCAGGTGAATTGCTAGCCTGCGTTAGCTCGCTGTCGTTACGCGTTAGCTTAGCATGCCGACCTACTGCGCAGTTCGTCTGAAGAGTTAGCTGCTCCGCTACATCATCCCATCTCTTCCCGGCACCGTTATCTCTCTACCGGGAGCTAACCGGCTGCTCGGCGGCACAAAACGCGCTCCTCGAGCAGGTCGCCATGGAAGCTAACGCGAGAAGGCGCGACTGCCGCCGAATGGAGCGACTGTCGGGACACGGAGGACAGGGAGGGGCCTCATTGGATATGAATTATGACATGTTCACGTGCTGCGACAAGGCTCGGAATTGTGCCACGTTGTGTAACTTTACGCGGCCACGCCATTGTGTCAGTCAGAACGTGGCAAGAGTACACAACTACTACACAAGTGGTTTTCAGATATTACTGCGATCTTTGTTACTATTAAGTACAAGTGTAGATATGTAAATACTCTTTTAAACACATCTAGTCATTTTTCATTTACAGGTGAAACCGCGAGTTTAAGTGAATCCGTGAATGCAACGTTAACTACTCTTGTCTGGAACGTCAGTAGCTTCTAAGGCGGCTTATTGTAAACAAAAATATGTTTTCACTCAGCTTTATGATACAATAATACATTGTGCTTAGGGGATTTTACTGCGCCCTTGTCAAACAGAGGGGATCGTCTGGGGCCCCCTAGCGGGACAGAGACGATAACACGCAGCAATAGTATGAAATTATTCCCTTTAAAAGCAAAATGTTACATGTCGACTA
Organism: Macropodus opercularis; assembly: GCA_030770545.1. Lineage (NCBI taxonomy): Eukaryota > Metazoa > Chordata > Actinopteri > Anabantiformes > Osphronemidae > Macropodus > Macropodus opercularis. Next base: position 10,788,979 of record CM061092.1, read on the forward strand.
GTTTTAAAAGCAATATTATTCACTATATAACTGAATGACCCTAGTCAACATTTTATTATAAGGCTTTACGTCACATTTCTAGAAACAGAAGTTAAATTATGATTGTATCTTATTTGTTGTTATTATGATGATTGTCATTGTTGTGGTTGGGTCAGTGTTATTGCTGGCTGGGCAACAATGTTCCATCCTCCAGAATGTGAATAAAGGGGGTATCTTGAATCTTGGATGCTGAATTTGTATAAAGTCTTAGGTCACGTAACTGTGACAGTTGGACCTGCTCCCCCACCAGGGGGAGCCATTTGGACTTTTGAGTTTGTTCCTTGTCTGTTCCCCTACTGGTTTCCCTTGTCCACACCTGTTTGTAATCATTGTTAGTCTGTCTTCATATACCCCTGTCTGTTAGTCTCTCGTTGCTGGTGTGTCATCCCTGATTGCTTGTCTGGTTATTCTCCCTCGTCCCCGACCTCTAGCTCTTCTCTCAAGTAAGTTAGTTAGTTCGTTTTGTAGCCTTCTTGTTCCTGCATTTGCAGTGTTTTGTTTTCTGTAATTGGTAACTTGGTTTGTTTTGTCCCGCTTGCGGTGATTTTGTTTTCTGTTTCAGCCAGTGAGGTTTATTAGTGTAAGTTTTTGTAGAGTCCCGCCTTGCGGTGAATTTTGGTTTATAGCAGTTTCATAAGTTAGGTCATAGTGTGATTTGGTCCACTATCGTTTTGAGTTGTCCTTTTGTTTGTTTCCAAATTATAGTGTTGTCCAGCTCGGCTGTGAATCTCTGTTCTCTAATTAGTTTAATAAATTATTGTTTAGCGGAAGATCTGCCTCTTTGGGTTCATTTGCACTTGGGTCCTACACCACCACGTACTTGGTTTGTCACAGTACACACCAGCCAACATGGACCCAGCATCTGAGCCCAGGGTTGAGCTTCCAGCAGCCATCTCTGGCCCTTCTCAGGCTTCACAGCCGGGGGAGAGTAGATCTGAGCTCGAGGAGGTTAGAGAGACGGCTGAACATGCACTCCGACTGAGTCGTCACTTTCAGTCGGAGGTCAGGCTGGCGCTGCCAAACCGATTCAGTGGCGAGGCAGCGCAGTGCGAGACCTTTTTGTCTTCGCTTCGGCTCAAGTTTGAGCTTGAACCCCTGTCATTTTGTACTGAGAGGAGGAAAGTGACATTCACTCTCTCTCAGCTGGAGGGGCGTGCCCTAGATTGGGGAATAGCCGAATGGAATCGGTGCGCTGAGTGCTGCGGCAGCTTTAAGAAGTTCGCAGAGGAGCTGTCACTCGTTTTCAACCCAGCCGCCAGTCGCCGCGTCACCGCTGCAACTATGTTTCGTCTGTCCCAGAGTGAGAGATCGGTGTATGAATACACCATTGAGTTTCGTACGTTGGCGGCCCGTTTGGATTGGCCGGAGGCCATATTAGTAGACAAGTATTATGAGGGGCTGGCCAGCAGGATAAAGGACGAGATGGTAGGAGGCGTTCTCCCTACGTCTCTGCATGAGCTTACGTCTCTGGCAGCTGCCGTGGACCAGCGGCACCGCGAACGAGAGCAGGAGCGACGTTTACGGGGAAGCACCTGGAGAGCTCGGATCAACCGCCCGCCCCTAGCAGAGTACCGGCGGGGATCGCCCGGTTCCGAGGGGCGGCTCAACCTGGAATGGCAGGCCCCGCGTCGTCCATCGGCTCCGCCCACGTTCACCTCGTCACCGGCAACTCCCGACCCGGCCGTGCCAACCACCGGGGAGGTTCCCATGGAGATCGGCAGGCACCGGCTCTCGGAGGAGGAACGGAGGAGACGTATGTTCGGTGGTCTGTGTATGTATTGCGGACAGGAGGGCCACAGAGCGGCAAGCTGTCCGTTAAACGGCAACGCTCACCAGCAGCCCGGGAGACGCTGGTGAGCAGATCCGTCCACAAATCTCCCCCCTGCACACCCTCCATGGAGGCTGTTTTTTCCACGTCCGGTAGAGACCGGACGGTCTCGGTCCTGGTGGATTCAGGGGCTGAGGCAAACTTTATGGACCTGGACCTGGCCAGGTCATTGGGGCTGACTTTACACCGCCTGGAGAAGCCCATTACGGTAAAGTCTTTCAACCTCATTACTATTCATTCTGTTGATTATCGTACTGAACTGGTGAAGATGACTATGGCCGGCAACCACCAGGAGGTGCTGGACTTCCATGTGTTTAAGTGTTCTGACTCTCCCGTTATCCTGGGTCTGCCCTGGCTCCAGCGACATGACCCACATATCAGCTGGCTTTCATGCAAGATTCTGGGCTGGAGCAATTATTGTCTGCAGAATTGCCTTTTGTCTGCACCTCTGCCCTATTGTGTCACACAGGAAGAGGTGGACTCCACTACCACAGATCTCACAGGAGTACCGAAGGAGTACCACGACCTTGCACTGGTCTTTAGTAAGAAGAAGGCTACTTCTCTTCCGCCACACCGTCCCTACGATTGCGGAATAGATCTACTTCCGGGAACAACGCCCCCCAAGGGTCGGATCTTTTCTCTCACTCAGCCCGAGCGTGAGGCCATGGATGAATACATCAACGGAGCCTTGGCGTCCGGAATCATCCGACCATCATCGTCACCGGCGGGAGCCGGGTTCTTCTTCGTTGGTAAGAAAGATGGGGGCTTGCGTCCCTGCATCGACTACAGGGGTCTAAATGAGATCACCATTAAAAACAAGTATCCACTACCACTCATCTCTTCGGCGTTCGAGATGCTTCAAGAAGCTAAAGTGTTCACCAAATTGGATCTGAGGAACGCGTATCATTTGGTTCGGGTCAAGGAAGGAGATGAGTGGAAAACGGCGTTCAACACACCAAACGGGCACTACGAGTATTTAGTGATGCCGTTCGGCCTCACCAACGCCCCAGCAGTTTTCCAGGCCCTGGTTAACGACGTCCTACGAGATATGGTTAATCAATTTGTGTTTGTATATTTGGATGACATTCTGATTTATTCTCGCTCACAGGATGAGCATGTGAGTCATGTGAGGGCAGTGCTGCTACGCCTGCTCGAGAACCAGCTTTATGTCAAGGCTGAGAAGTGTGATTTCCACACCACCAAGACCTCGTTCCTGGGATTCGTTGTGGAACCTGGTAAAGTGAGTATGGACCCCGCCAAGGTGGCGGCCGTCTCAGACTGGGCGAAGCCAAAGAACCGCCAGCAGCTTCAGCGGTTTCTGGGCTTTGCGAATTTTTATAGGAGATTCATCAAGGACTTTAGTAAGGTTGCAGCACCACTTCATGCCCTCACCTCCACCAAGACAGCATTTCGGTGGTCTCCCGAGGCGGAAGCGGCATTCACCAGGTTGAAGGGTTTATTCACCTCGGCACCTATCCTTCGCCTGCCTGACCTGTCACGCCAGTTCGTCGTGGAGGTGGACGCCTCCAACACAGGGGTTGGGGCCATCCTCTCACAACGGTTCGAGGACCAGAAGGTTCATCCTTGTGCCTTTTTTTCCAGGAGGTTAACCAGTGCGGAGAGAAATTACGACGTGGGGAACCGTGAGCTCTTGGCCGTGAAATTGGCTCTCGAGGAGTGGAGGCATTGGCTCGAGGGCACAACACTCCCTTTCCTCGTCTGGACGGATCACAAAAACCTGGAGTATATCCGGACAGCCAGGAGGCTAAATGCTCGTCAGTCACGGTGGGCATTGTTTTTTACCCGCTTTAACTTTACTCTCTCCTACCGCCCCGGGTCAGAGAACGTCAAGCCGGATGCGCTCTCGAGGCAATTCGAGAGCCCGGAAACTTCAGAATCCACTTCCTCAGAGGATTTTATACTCGAGCCCACCAGGATTAGGGCTATGCGATGGGATATCGAGTCCCGAGTACGTGAGTTTCGCCACACCCAACCTGTTCCGGAGGGTTGTCCTCCGCGTTGTTTGTTCGTCCCTGTCTGTCTCCGTCCCCAGGTATTAAAGTGGGGACACGACTCCAAGCTGGCCTGTCACCCTGGAGTCGCCCGCACCGTCGCTATGGTAGCACAACGTTTCTGGTGGCCGTCCATGAAAGTCGACATACGCTTGTACGTCCAAGCTTGTCGGATCTGCGCCATGAATAAGACGTCGCATAGACCTCCGGCTGGGTTGTTACGTCCATTGCCAGTGCCATCCCGTCCATGGTCACACATCTCTATGGATTTCATTACTGGTCTTCCTCCCTCAGCGGGTAAGACCACCATACTAACTATTGTGGATCGTTTTTCCAAGTTAGTTCATCTTGTTCCCCTGCCCAAGTTGCCATCCGCTCAGGAGACCGCCCAGCTGTTGGTACAGAACGTGGTTAGACTCCACGGAATCCCCGAAGATATTGTATCGGACCGTGGACCCCAGTTCGCTGCGGCGGCCTGGAAGGAGTTCTGCGGGGCACTTGGGACCTCGGTGAGTTTGTCCTCAGGGTTTCATCCTCAGACTAATGGTCAGACGGAGAGGGTCAACCAGGAGGTAGAGACCCTCCTCCGGTGCACTATCGCCACTCAACCCAGGACCTGGGCGTCACAACTCCCATGGATCGAGTATGCGCACAACACCCTGCCGTCATTTGCATTAGGGTGTTCACCGTTTGAGGCGGCCCACGGATTCCAGCCGCCTCTATTTCCGGAACAGGGTCCCGAGGTTGGAGTACCGTCCTTCTCTGCTTACATTAGGAGGTGCAGAGCCACTTGGAATAAGGTACGGACCCAGTTACTCCGGGGCCAGACCCGGGCGGAACTATATGCAAACCGCCGCCGTTCTCCAGCTCCGGAGTACAAAGTAGGTGATCAAGTTTGGCTCTCTACAAAGGACTTAAAACTCAAGGACTACTGTAAGAAACTTTCACCTAGATTCATCGGTCCATTTCCCATATCCAGAGTAATCAACCCGGTTTCAGTTAAGCTTGATCTCCCCAGTAGTCTAAAGGTTCACCCCGTTTTCCATGTCTCTTGTGTTAAACCTGTTTTGTCTTCCATGTTATCGTCTTCGGTTGATGCCCCCCCCCCCGCCCGCATCATCGACGGGGGCCCAGCCTACACCGTCAGCGCCATCCTCCGGTCCCGACGACGAGGTCGCGGTCTCCAGTACCTGGTGGACTGGGAAGGATATGGACCGGAACACCGCAGCTGGGTCCCCTCTAGGCACATCCTGGATCCGTTGCTGATTAGGGACTTCCACCAACGGCATCCGGAGGAACCTTCGTAGGTCGCCGGGAGGCGCCCGTGGGGGGGGGGCTCTGTGACAGTTGGACCTGCTCCCCCACCAGGGGGAGCCATTTGGACTTTTGAGTTTGTTCCTTGTCTGTTCCCCTACTGGTTTCCCTTGTCCACACCTGTTTGTAATCATTGTTAGTCTGTCTTCATATACCCCTGTCTGTTAGTCTCTCGTTGCTGGTGTGTCATCCCTGATTGCTTGTCTGGTTATTCTCCCTCGTCCCCGACCTCTAGCTCTTCTCTCAAGTAAGTTAGTTAGTTCGTTTTGTAGCCTTCTTGTTCCTGCATTTGCAGTGTTTTGTTTTCTGTAATTGGTAACTTGGTTTGTTTTGTCCCGCTTGCGGTGATTTTGTTTTCTGTTTCAGCCAGTGAGGTTTATTAGTGTAAGTTTTTGTAGAGTCCCGCCTTGCGGTGAATTTTGGTTTATAGCAGTTTCATAAGTTAGGTCATAGTGTGATTTGGTCCACTATCGTTTTGAGTTGTCCTTTTGTTTGTTTCCAAATTATAGTGTTGTCCAGCTCGGCTGTGAATCTCTGTTCTCTAATTAGTTTAATAAATTATTGTTTAGCGGAAGATCTGCCTCTTTGGGTTCATTTGCACTTGGGTCCTACACCACCACGTACTTGGTTTGTCACAGTAACAATTCCACGTGCATCCCTGGAGGCAGGAGTATAACACAGAGGATTATCCAAATACAAACCCTTGATACAAGTTACATGCTATGAGTTACAGCCACTCCACTACTATACGTCATCCACATGGTGTAATGTTTTATCAGCTGAACCTGTGAATCTGTAAAAATACAAGTCAATCTGTTTGTCCTTCACATTTCAAAACCTCCAATCTGGGCTAGACGCTGCTCTAATCTAAAGGCCCTGCAGTATCTAGAGCATCAGACACTTTAATGATCTTCTTTATGTGCTAATGAGTGTTTTGACACAGTATGTTAGTCTTAGTCCATCTCACACACAGAGGAGTGGACTGTTGTCACACTGCAGTCAAACAGAGGGCAAACTGCAACATTTTATCATGGTTCTCTCCTGCTCCCTCCCCCTGACAAGTCTCCACCTCATTTTTTCTATGCCAGTCACACTGAGACTTTCACTCATCTGGCTGTCATTTTGACAGCAACAACAGCCAAGGTAAGAACTTTTCCTCTGCATCCTCACACTCTGCATGTCTCTGTGAGTATAAAATGCTTTTACACGGCACTAACTGGACTTGAAGTGTCTGTTCCCTTGAACCTCAGTTCACTTTTAAGTACACATCACTCCTTCTAGTAGACAAAAAAACCTGTGATGGATGGTGAATCTCTGGGGGATTACCAGTGAAAATCGTCTTCCTGTGGAGCAGGCAGATTAGCCTACTGACACATTAAGACGCTGAACCCCCAGAGACACGTTTCACTGGGATTCAGTCCGTGCCAAGAGCTCATTTAATCTAGTTTACAAGCCTGTCTTGCTTAGGACAAGTGTAAAATCCTGCCGGTGGGGAAGTGCTAATGACACTTATTACCATTTCAAATGAACGTCCTGCAGAAATTCCCCCGACGGGACATGGTTTGATATTATGTGGCCAGAGGACTAATTGATTGAGACAAGAGGAATGAAATGAAATGGCCTCACCCTGATGCAGTGTTAACTCAATGTACATGAGACCAGAGCGTGCGTGTGTGGATCAGATGGACTAAAAGGAGATTAGCCCACTGCTCTAACCAAAACCCTGAGATGTTGATGTTGGTTTCGTTCCCGTTTACTGTCAATGAGAAGTGATGTGTCAGTCTGTTGCTGCACTAATGGGATCATTAAATCACCGACCGATGGTCCCTGCTGCATTCACAATGCCAGAGGAAGAACAAAACAAACATGGCTAAACCTTTTTGGAATATTTTTCATTGAAACGGGGCTAGAGACTATAAATGGATGTGGCTAGTTCAAGCTCCAGGACTTTCCTGAGCAGTTCCTCCTATAGCAATATGCGTGTGTGTGTGTGTGTGGTTAAGTCACTCACTTCCGTTTGTTTTGGTTGCTCAGGCAGAGTGCTGACAAATTTAGATTGCAGTCGTCTAAAAATGTTTTAAAAAAACAGATCAGAAATACATAATTGAAGAGTAGTCGCTCGTTAAGTTTGACCAGCTCCGTCAACTGCTTTAGCAGACTCAAAAACACAAGTACACAACTACGTGTGTACAAATACAAAGCACAGTTTTCACATAGTTACAGAGTCCGTATAGTAGTAATGGTTAGATTATTGTAGATTATTGTTCTTGACTGTCGAGGGGTCTGGTTGTGGTTTGTGGAGAATCTCAGTCATCTAGCTGTTATCTGTCAGTTAAGACGACTGGACTTCCTCCTAGAGAATCAATTTGCCATGACTCAACCTCCACATATTTGGCAGTTGTCATAACAACATTTAGTCCTGTTGAGTTGACTGGTCTGTTTGTTTTTCTTTCTCCACCCAAAAATTAAAATCACGGGTAAAGACAAGCTTTAATGGCAGAACCGACAGAGGCCTGGTGATACGACACGTATTATGCTAAAGGGGTTATGATACAATAACTCTCTGCTGCCAGGGTGTGGATCTCCCTCTACCATCAAATCTTACAGGTTAACTTGTGCAGATCTGCTTTCCTTAATCAGCTTTTGTTAACGTATGCTATAAATAAAGATCCTGGTGAATTAGAAGTGTGTCACATTTAGATGGATTTTATTCATGACACTCTGGTTCTCTGTGAGATATTCCTGTTTGTTTCTCTGTTGAAAATGGTTTTATCACTGTTGACTTTTCTTTGGTCATGTGGTCGGGGTGACGGCGAGGTTAACCTCGACTCTATCTGCTCTCTCTGCTCTGTGTCTGCTCACCTCAGGCCCATAGTAGAGCAGGAGCAGGGAGGTAGGGAAAGAAGAACAGGGAGCAGGTTTGCTCACATCTGTTAACATGAACCTACAGTGTGCAGCCAGTCATCTTAGCATAGACTGGAGACCCCATCAATCATTATTCTCTTAAATTTTAATCTTACAGAATTACAAAAAAAGATTATTTGTGAATAAAGAGGAGACAACCTAGTGTCAGGTAAGATTAATGATGTGGTCTTTGTCAGAATGTTTTTCAGTTTGGCGGGTTTGTGCTGTTCAGCAATGAGGTTGTGTCTGAGCATCATCATCATCATCAACATCATCATCTCATTCTGCTCCAGTCAGCAGTTTAGTGACAGCTTCCAGTGACTAAGCTTTCGGTTTGGTTCTGCATTTTCTTGGCCTTCACTCTACTTTGTTTGAGCATGACATCCAGTAAAAGGACTCAAGGATTAATAAACCTGACCTTCTTTACACTTGTATCCTTTGTACTCTTCCTTCTAGCTGATACAACATAAGCTCAGATGAATGTTCTGTAAACAGCTGCTGACCTCAGGCGAAAAATTCTCACTTCTCAAAATGTTCCATGACCTCTGCTGCTGCAACTCTCATTTGACTTCACTTTCACTTCACTGTTGGTACAGGTGAAAACCATCATGGAGAGGCCGCGTCAGATAGATCTGACGTACATCACAGAACGCATCATCACCATTTTCTGTGGCCCTGAATGTGCTGAGGAAATGTACGTACAGAACCTGCAGGAGCTCATTGTCATGCTGCAGTCAAAACACGGACACAACTACATGGTGAGATAAAGTCCTGAACGTTTTCTATTTTTAATGTGGAAGTATAATTAAGTTTTTAACATAACAGAGCAATGATATAAACATTCATAAAAGTAATATATAAATGACATACTGCAGACACAGACGCATCTTTCATGATGTGATTTTCTCCGCATAATCATCATTTTCCCTTTTTCTTTAGCTCATCAACGTTTCACAGAAGAATGACGCTCTCACACGAATGAACCACAGGGTAATACTGAGCTTTTTATTTTCATTTTGCAAAATAAAAGTGACACAGTTGTGACCCGTATGTGTGGCTCTCTATCAGGTTTTGGACACAGGCTGGGTGGATCTCTTAGCCCCGAACCTGGATCAGATCTTGAACCTGTGCACAGTAATGGAGAAGTGGCTGCAAACAGACCTGAAGCATGTGCTGGTGTTACACTGCAGGGTAAACGCCTCGGATTGGATGCACTGACATGTCGCGCTGTGTGGTGTGTGTGGATGTTAATTTATCCTCACTCTGTCTTTTACAGGGAGGTAAAGGCAGACTAGGAGTCCTAGTGGCTTCCTACATCCACTTCACCAACATATCAGCCAGGTAACCCTGAATTATTACACACTATACGTGCCGTCTTTCAGACATTTTCCATTACAAGTCAGGGTGTCATGATGTTGTTCAGGAGGAGTTCAATAACGGTGCTGCAAAGAGCACTCATTCAGAACGCATTCAGAATAGAAACACAAGGAACGGCTGATGGCAGAAACATGCACTTACTGTACAGATTCCCTTCATTGTTTAGGAAATAGCCCTGGAGTTTTGTTTCATCACAGTATTGATGTTTGCTGTTGGAGCTTAGTCGATCAAAGAGCACTCACAGGACAGAGACTGATCCGCTGTGCGTCTCCACCAGGCAGAGAGCCTGATGGACTCAAGGGACTTTGAACTGTTTTGTCTAGTTTTTTGGGCCAGGTTCCTGTTTCTGTTGTGAACAGATGAATTTATTTACTCATAATGTAGCTGAACGCCACAGTCTGAGCCTGCAGGTTGAACAGCTAACTCAGAGTTGAGAAATGAAGAATTCTGACCATCGCCCAGACAGGACGATTTCAACATGCACATGTGTAGTTTGCATTGATCGTCACCAGCATGTCGCAATCTAAAAAGAAAACTAACTTCTTGTACTATGCAGAACAACCGTTTGTTTACGCTTCTGTGAATAAGCCACTGAAAAGCCAACAAATATTAATTATGCTAAATACTGATGTTGATATTTTTGGGGAAGCATTTGGAATAATTATTCTGTCTTACACCTCTCTCTCAGTGCAGGCCTTTCTCTTGACCACTTTGCCATGAGGAGATTCTACAACGATAAACTCTCTTCTGTCATGACCCCCTCACAAAAACGGTAAGAACAGGGTGGGTTGAGCAGGGTCGCTGCGGGTCAAAGGTCAACTCTGGTTCATGTCACTGATCTGTGAGGTAGACCAAGTGCTCTGGTTTGACCAGTGACCTCGGACGGCAAAGCCACAAATCACCTGAAGCGCTTACTGCTGTATTTGAAGCTAGTTTGAGGATGTGCAGCAAGTAGCAAGTCACTGGAAATGAACTGCATCTGGCCTGTTAAAGCAAAACCAAGCAAGCCCTGTGCTCTGCAGGTATACGTGGATGCTGGGCAGCATGTTAAAGGGAGGACTGAGGATGAGTCCCTCTCCGTCTTTTCTCCTCTGTGTTGTTCTTCACCGTCTCCCACAAATAAGACCAGAAGAAGGTAAGCAGCAGATGTGATGTGTGATGTGAATTAGAGCAAACTACATTAAGTAGGTACAGCACATAACAATCCTCCCTCCATCCTGCCCGTCCTGCCAAACATGGTTTTACAGTTTTTTGAGTCTATCAAATGCTTTTGTCTACAAGCCTCAACTCTCAGTATACAACAAACAATACTATAAGTTAAAGTCTTGGTTAGGTCAATATTTTGCAGGGGTTTTTTTTTGGCGCCACACTGGTTGAAATAAGTTTAAATGTGTTTTCATTTTGCTCTCTCTTCACAGGATGTTGCCTCTTTCTTAGAGTCTACCAGAATCTACAGGCTGTGTGCACATCAGCAGTCTAGTACGAAACCCATCATGCATCTAAATAAACCTTAGGCATAGTCAGATAAACTAGCGAATGCTTGAATGTGGTGTAACGTGGTGCTTGTCTCTACCTCAGCCATGCTACTCCACAACAGACAGACCGGCTCTACTTTGTGCTGCAGCCAGCTCAGCTGCTGAAGGGTGACATCATGGTGAGTCCAAAGGCGTCTTCGCATTTTAATGGACTTTCTAAGCAGCTGAACATTATATATATGTTATATATTCGGCATAACCGAATTCTTTAAGTCAGCAGAACAGTGCTTTTCATTTCTGATTTCAGATGGTTTGTTATGATAAAAACAGCCGGTCATCCAGCCGCCAGGTCGTCTTCCGCCTTCAGTTTCATACCGGCCTCGTGCAAGGACACACCCTGACTTTCTCCAAGGCGGACCTTGACTGTGCCAGCGACGGTAGGATTTATAAGCTGCTGCTTTTGTCTGCTCACTGCCAAACTGCTGTTTTAACCTCTATCACTCTTTATCTGGAGCCCATAAATCTGCTTTCGTCTCTCCACCAATGTAAATACCTGAACTAACCTTGGACCTGGTATCAGCTGTGCAGGTGTGAATTATATGTGGGAACACGTTCAGTAAAATCACCTGTGCAGCTGTGTGATATCTGTCTTATATAACGTTCCAGATCCTCGGTTCGCAGAAGATGGAAAAGTGGAGCTGTTACTTTCTGAGAGTCCTGAAAAGATTAAAGGTAGAGTCAACAAACAACTAACAAACGAGAACCTCATGGTGCCACGAGATAAAAAACCTGGGGCTCAGTACGGCCTTCACCAAATATCCTCTGGGGACCTTGAATGTCTGAATCTAATTTCATGGTAATTCATCACTGAGGCATTCAGGTACAGCCTTTCTGTAGAGCTGCACTGTTTGCCAAGCTTTAGGTGAACCAACCCTTTAAACAAACTCAGTGACATGCAGCGTTTTTAGTTCGTGGCAAAGAAATATTGAAAAATTGTATATGTTGTTGATGTTTTTAAGAAGAGGATTAAAACTGTTGGAGTTATTAGCAAAAAGAAAAGCAAGGATGTGAGGAAGCTTAACAAAAGCCAAACATTACTTTGTGGCTGCGGTTCTCCTTTGTGAACCAGTTCCATTTTGGAAACGAATAAGCAAACATCCTGAAGTGATCCAGTGCTTTTTGACCACAGAGCTGCAGTTACGTCTCACTGAACTCGACGCAGGAGATTTACGCTGTCATTTGGCTTCTGGTTTTTGCTGGAATCCACAATCCTAGACTCCAAAACAAACTATGTTTGGCCCATGTAGATGGTCACACACACGCAGCTCTATCAGCTGAACAGCTGTGTGAGGAAAGCAACATACACCTAAAGCAAGAAATCTTGTTCAACGTGGGCTGACACATTGTTTGGGCTACGAGTCTGCTGGCCAACAAAAGCTGCACTAAGCTTCATTGTATCTCTCAAGTCAAGCAGAGAAACAGAAATGACTCAGCATCAATCACCTACAAAAACTCACACTCAGTCACTACTGCTGAATGAACTGGCTCGTCATCAGGTTCAACAAAGAGTCATCCATGTGGGGGCAGTGTTAGACTCCTGGAGCAGGCCATGCCAGGAAAGCTGGCCTTCTGCACGTACAGTCACACTCCTCGCCTCCTAACAGGAAGCAATACGACCGGTTATCACACACACATCTGACAAGGAATTCAGATTACAGATCCTGGACGCCAGGGAGGTGAGGGACACACACAGGCAATGACAAACAGTTAGAAACTGAGGCAAAAGACCGACTCAACACAACTTAATCGCATTCAGGAATCAGTTGCTGTGTATGAGGTGTTTTGTTGTTGATTAACTGAGGCACGATCAGCGCTGCTTCTCTGTCCGCTCAGCTCTTTGTCATTTGCATGTGCAGGCAGAGAGCTGTGGCACAACGGACCCTCGGTGATGGTGGACTACGACACATTGGACCCTTTGGTCAGACGAGACTCCTATCAAGGAGCATCTGCTGGAACAGGTATGGTGCTTTTGACCCATTTTGAGCAGGGATTTCTTCTCTTTAAAAAAACACTTCCTGCTTTCTTTCACTTTCGTTCCCTGCTGTTTGGAATCTTTGATAAAGTATTAGCCAGAAATGAACAAAAAACCTAAATCTAAAGCCACAAACAGATAATTAAATCTCTTTGCTCTCATTAAATGGTGAGTGCATGGTGTTCTTAGGACAACTCCAAGGCCAGTGGTTACTTCTGACATCTAAAAAACCTAAGCAAAGTTGTTTTAAGATAACTGTACAACTACACTGTAAATGTCATCCTAAGTAAAGTAAAGTTGCTCTAAGAATCAAACTTCAAAAATTCAGTGGATGTCTATCCTGATAAGGGCTGGATACTATGTTATGTTATGGGGATGAGGCGTCATTTAATGACAATGAAAATACAAGGGCTGGATTCGAACCTTGAAAGTCAAAGTAATAAAATATGCAGCAGGTTTGCTACTGCTTCTCCAAATTTTATATGAATACAAGCTTGTCCCCACAAGCTTGTATTCATGTCTAAAAGCAACCAGTCAGAGAGAGTCTGTGTGTCCCTCCCCAGACCATTACAGACCCACCACCAAACACGTCATGCTGAGGCAGGCACAGCCAACGTAAAGTTCACATCAGTGGCCGACTGGAGGTCATAGGGCTCTAACTGTGCTCAGAGCAGATACTGATCCTGCTGCTGGGTTAAGGACCTTCTACAGCACAGCCCAGCTCTTCTAGAGTAACTGCATGTCTCCTGAATCTCCTCTATGATCTTGAGAGCATGGGAGAAACAGCATACAGCAACCTGCATTCTGCCTGTGCTCTGTAGGGTCCAGTTGCGGCCTCATATTTCTACAGTACTAACAGTAGTGACACTGAGCCTATGACCAAAAGAGAAGAGGTTGAAAACATTCTGTTTTGTTGCCCTTTCAGTGCGTCTGAGCCCCGAACCATAGGATGTATAAAGTAAATAAATATCAAGCAAACCTAGCTTCATTGTGTTCCCTTTCCGTTACTAAATGCAGCACTTCCTTTAAAAATGGTGCTGCTCTGTCTGTTGGTTTTGCCAAAGTACTTCACAACAACATTATGAAGTAAAGACATGGAAAAAGTCCCTTTGTGGTCAAAATACATACATTAGTGTATCTCTTGCTACTATTTGGACGATGGAGCTGGTTTGTTTGTTTCCCTGTGGTTTGTCTTGTGGGTGACAGTCTCGTCATCGTTGTGGCCGCGTACAGCTATTGTGGTCTCAAAGCCCTGTTTGACGCTCCTTAGAATGGACGTAACAACCGTCAACCAGACAGCAGCCAGACGAGAACCATGTATTTGGAGGCAGCTGTTTTCAAGGAGTTTCCATTTATTTACAACAACTGTCCTCACGCACAAAAAAACATCAACACAAAAACACACGTCCAGACAGCTGAGGCGTTTCAGGCTTCACGTCCAGCTGTGTTAATGCCACTGCTAAGTCTGCTCGCAGGATCACCGGGAGAGAAATGAGACATGAGACATGTAAACACACACGAATGCAAACACACATGGCCATTAGGTCTAACCAGCAGGAGCGCGAGGGAGGTGGCAGCCTGTTAGTAACGCAGCCAGTCGCAGGAATGTTGTTTTCAACCACAGGTGGTTCTACTTTACCCTCTCAGCCCACCCCCAGCCCTCCCCTCAGTCTATCACTCCATCTCCACATCTTCCTCTGCCCTCACCCTCCCTGCGTGTCTCTTGTCATCCTCATTCTAGTGCAGAGTGTTGCTTTCAGGTTCAAGTTGCAGGTTGCAATTTGTCCAATGTGTCCCCCATCCCCCTTCTGCACTCCCCCGCCCGCCCCCATGTTTACATTCCCCTCTCCATATTTGGCTGGCTCAAGGTCCTTGTGCTTTGTGTTTTTTTCCTTGAAAGTGCGTTATGTGTGCTGCACATTCTCCTCCACCTGTGTGTGCGTGTCGTGAGTCTAGTGAATGATCAGCCCTTCAGTTTCCTTCGCACTCTCTCTCTCCACGGCCTGACTTACCTGTGTCAGCTGGGACAGGATGCCGGGGGAGGAAAGAGAAGGGAGGAGGGGTGGACGAGGCAAAAGCAGAGGCTAATCTCGTGGTGACGCTGAAGGCGGGGATTTATAGTGCAGGGAAGGAGCAAGCGAGTGACACGAGAGAGGGGAGCACAGAGCGGGAGGTGGTGGGGAGGACACAGGGGCATGTTTGCACCTCAGGAGAAAGAATGTTCTTTGCTTGTCTTGCTGTGGCAGCTTGGGCGACAGAGGACGACAGTACAGGAGGAGAGAGAGGCTTCAGCTCCGCTTTTTTTAATTCACCTCATCCCTTCCTTTCTGTCCCCGTCCTTGCCCCCGCTTTCGTTTCCGCTTGTCATGTGTTTCTCTTTTCCTCTCTCTCTGATTGCCAAGTGAGGCTCGGGCGAGCTGTTGCATCCTGTTTCTAGTCTGCGGAGGGAACGGTGAAAGTCTGCTCTGGACTGCCTGTAAAGTAAGCTGCTGCTTGATGCTGCTTTTTCATGGCGCCGTGTCTTTAACAGAAGCTTGTTTTACAGTATTGTAAAAGTACCACAGCATGTTGATCAGTTTGTGAATGTGCTACACAACTTTGTATCTGTGTGCAACTAACTAGAGCAGCTGGGAGCTTTTACCATGCGTGTCTGGTATTTGAGTTGTACTGTCTGTAGCACTGTAGGGACTGTTGCATTCACTTGTCTTATCTTGGTGTAAGAACCTTCACTGGACAAGTACATGCTCTTAAATTAACAGCCTTTTGTTTTGCCTTATGTTTATTTCAGTGAGTTCTTTGTAATTTACGGCCAACGTGCGTCGTCTCTATCTGACCTCACCTTGTCGTCTATACACATATATATGCGACGCATCTGTCAGCGCCGCACAAAGGGCCTCTGTGTTATCTACCTGGAGTGTGGCTGTGTGAGTCATAATGAATCCAATCAATTGGTGGTGCAGGTATTGATGTCACACCAATAGAATGTTCAGAGAAAGGTGCAGTTCCCTCTTTTAGGCAAACCTTTACAGTTTCACAGTGATTTACTCACTAAAAGGCCCCAAAGCACCACCGCCTGATTGTGCAGCTGCGTAATCCAGATGGGAGAAGTGAGGAGTCGATGAAAAATGTCGATGTGCTGCTCTACGTCATCTCCAGCTTTGAGTTTTGGGATTTCTTACCCTCAGTTTTGCCTCAAGGGATCCACACATAACAGGAAGTGCCTGATGAATTGCCGTTGCTCCTGTTTGCTTTTTGGCAAAAATGTGATTTACTGGACCATTTGTTATAATGTAAATGAAATGTGTCATTGAATTACTAGCTTCCATTTAGTTTCCGGCAGAGGAGCCCCCAACATGTCGCTGATCACAGTGATTTTGTCTTCACAGCTCCACCTCACCTCCTGGACCCCCAACATGGGAGTTTGTACCTCACAGTGAGGAAGAAGAGTAGTGAGGAGGGAGCTCATTTTCCCATCACGAGCAGCAGCTCCAGCTTCAGTGACCGAGCTCCGTCTGCCAGCAGCGATTCTGGCCTCTCTGTTGCCTCACAGACGCAGACTGGAGGCAGGCAGCTGACAGGGGCTGCGCGGGACTTGAACCAGGCGGAAAGGCTGCTCCCTGGCGTGGATTTTGAGATTGCTCAGCCACTTCTGGAGGTCATGGCCGAGCTGGCTGCATGCGGCGCAGGGAACGGGGAGATAGCTGGAGACGAGTCTGGACTCGGGCGCACTTTTAACGGAGAGGCGTCCCCCAGCGAGCGGGAGACTGACATACTGGATGATGAGGATGACGTGAAGGACGTGGCCGCTCCAGCGTTAGACTTGCCGACCTTGAGTAGTATTGGGTCCTTGTCTTCTGAGATTCAGCCTGAAACACAGAGATCAGTCCAAGTTGAGTATTCCACGCAGTCCTGGGTACGGCAGCAGCAGATGGTGGATCTCGTCAGGGATAACTACACCACAGTGGACAGGAAGGAGAGGTCACAAAGGCTGGGGAGAGAGAAGCCGCCGCCTCTGGTAGCTCCTGACACACCACCTCGAGGAATCAGCAGCAGGGAGGCAGTGCAAAGAGGACTGGTTGATGAGAATGGGATGCACATAGTCACACAAAACACTACACACAGTCCACCGGGCCCAGAGGATGAGCTGGCGTCCTTAACCACAGACATTGATGAGTCCATAGAGCAGCTGAACCAGTTGATTTTGGATTTGGACCCAACCTTTGTTCCTGTTCCCACCCGCTGCACACCGCTGTCCAGGTCTGCCTCCCTCCACACCAACGGCCTTAGCCACAAGGGGAGCACGCATCTGTCAGGTAAGTGTAAGCTGAAGCAGACGTGTCCAGGAACTCGAGGGCCACGGTCCTGCTTGTTTTCCAGCCATTCCTGCATTTCCAGCTTCTGATTGGCTGAACACGCCTGATCCAGGTGCTTTTGCTGCATTCAGTTACAAACTTAACAAACCCTTCTCACAGTATTACACTGTAATTTCTGACTAGTCTCTGAATAGTTGCAAAGCACAATCTGATTCAGCCCCAACTGTACTTTGACTTTATGATCTGCACTGGTTATGAGGACATGGGGTAAATTATTTAAAGGTGTTTTAGATGAGCCTTTTCTCTACTGTGCAGTACTTTAAAATCTTTGATATGGTTGTACAGAGACACATAAGGGTCCAGTTTCGTTAGCTGAAGAACACCTTGAATAAACTACACAAATGCTAAGAGCCTGGCAGCAGATGACGCTTCTAGACTGGATTTATTACACTGTAAAACTGGGTTCAGCCTCCAGACACAGAGAACCATCTCTAAGCCAGACTGAAGGGCCGAGGCTGGCTGATCTAATGAATCCTCCACCTGAGACTGGGGAACACATCTGTGTTTGCTGCACACTGTGCCTTCGCAAGTGTGCACAGTATTTACTTTGTTAAACAGGCTGAGTAGGCAGGTTGACATCCAAAGCTCTGCTGCCGCCGCCGTCCAGGATTCACCTTCCTTCTACTCTCAACGGAAACATACCGAGCTGACAGAAACGGTTACGTAAGCAGAGCGAGCGTGGACATATGAGCACACTCCAGAGTCAGGACCTGCAGTTTCATAAGCACCTGAAGATGGAATGAGTCACTTATTACCAGGATTTAGCTCAAGGTTAAAAGAGATTCACTGTAGATCTAGAATTTACTGTGCAGCTCAGATTAAAGAATAACAGATTAGTTATGGTTTTACTTATTGCTTTTCTCAGTTAGTCAGTTCCCATATTCCCACGACACACGGCCAATGATCACACTTGGATTTGCTCAACGCAGATAAAAAATAAACAAATCCCAAACTCTCCCAGGCTCTTTGCTCAGGTGTCTGTCCTGTATCACCTGGCAGTGGAGCATCACCTTCTTACCATGGAGCCTCGGTCAGGGCCACGCTTTCCTTTTTTTGCCTCTGTGCTGTCGTCATTTGTGACTGGAGATGATTTCATGTTGTTGATTTTTCCATCACATTCTTGTAAACATTACATTTGTAAAAAATAATCTGGGGGTAATTTCCTCAAACTTGGTAGAAATGTCTAACAGGATTCAGGTTTAAACTGGTCCAAGACCAAGGTCAAAGTCACAGCAACCTATTGTGTGTCCCTTTATTTTAGACACACCTGGAGGGATTTTTATTACATCTGGCACGACTGTCCACTCAGACTCAGACATGGACAGACATGCATGTAAAGTGAAACTCTGCTGGTTGACAGTAGCATAAAACCACAGTGTGCTAATCCTACTTTTCTCTGTCTGGCTCCTGTTCAGCTGTTAGGTTGGCTGTGTTTTGACTCATTTGAACTGAGTTTGACATTAAACTCATCCTCCACAAACAACAACATGACCTGCAGCCATGTCATTACCATGTCAGACAGTTACTGAACATTAACCGCTTTTTGAATTTGAATGTTCCCTGAATCGTGGAACCTGAGCACAGGAAATGAGGAAAACGACTGGCGAGGTTTTGGAAGAGCTGTAACTACTACTTCACTGCTCAGCAACTGTAATGTGCATTTGAAGGGGATGTTTGGAGGCAGGACTTCGTAAGGGACCAGGAATGCTTTTGAAGCTGTGATTGCATCATGCGTCCTGCTCCCCTCTCATCACCCTGGACTTGCGTTCTCATAAGACTAAAGGGCTATGAAGTGATACTCAGCTCTGTAAAAACCTCAGTGGGAGCAGCCTGAGCAGGCCCTCTGGTGTCGGGCAGTTAACAGGATTAGGTTCAGTTGAAGTACCTCAGCACTTCAGGTGGTTTAGAGATGATGGATGCTCACAGCGAAAGACGAGCTCCTTAATGTTCTTCACCAGAGCTGATACGCACAACTGAACACGATTCAGAATAAGATAAGACAACCCAGTGGAAATTTCCCCACAGAATATGGTATAAATATTAGAGTTATATTATAGTATTCGTGCTATTGCTCACCTGTCAGACATGCTTATAACGTGGCTGCAGCATTTAAACCCATACACACTTGCCACAGAGAGCATCGACCAATAACCAAGCACAGAGAGCATTAGTTTCACTATCAACACATTTGTGACTTTGTTACATGTTTATTGTCAACACGCTGCATCCATGTATGTTTACAGAAGATTCAATCCGCCTCCTATTACATTCCCCACAAAAATGTCACTGTAAGTGTCTGTACTTTTAGTTCACAGATCTTTCATAAAGACTGTTGACTCATTAAGCGACTTGCAGGGAGTAGCCCGTAGTGCAGGCATCATAGTGGTGGGAGGCAGCAGCGTGTGTGACATAAACATACTATACATTCGTTTTTTGGGAAACTAGCTTCCAGCCCAGGGGGGTGATGATCTGCTCCCATATGAAAGAGCTGATTGTTCCAACAGATGCTTTGTTGACGAGACGCCATGATGTTCCACCATCTGGTGAGGTCTTAGTCACGCAGAGTCAGGCCTGATGATAGCAGATACACCTACTGACACAAGCTTTTGTCAGACACAAACATGGCAAACGCTGCTCACTGTCATCACCTTTTACTGCCACGTTGAGGTCAAAACACAACACCTGTGATGTTTAATGTTGATCGTAATCTGTTTGCATTTTCTCGCTGATCAGGGTGGAAGCAGCAGAAACAGGTCAGTGATTTCACAGACTATGCTGGACTCCACAGCCCGGGCTGGAGAGGGCGTGAAACCCAGAGCAGCTTCAGGGGCTCCCTGGACTACACTCCGTCCTTCTCGTCCTCTCAGGTAAACACCTGAGATTAACATATTTGGAGGCAGTAGTTTTGAATTTGGTGGCTAAACTGAACTTGAAATGAAACAGCTAAGATGAACTAATCTACACAACACCTGGAGGACCTGTGTTTGTCTAAGTCAGTCAGTCTGGGCATTAAATAGCCCTTTGGTTGGTGTGTTGATAGCCACAGTCCTTCCCCTCAGCACTTACTGTATACTGCGTCTGTCTTTCAAGAACCGAGGGTCATATGTTTCCTACGAGTCTTTGGAATTAATCTTACAGTCTGGTATCAGAACATACCATCCAGCTTAACTCCCTAAATTTAGCTTCAGCTGCATCATCCAAAAATCCAGTGTTGAATTATCACTTTAAAAACCTCAGTTAGGATTATGGTTTAAACGTTCTCCTTTCTGCTCTGGTACTCCCTCCTACGGCTGGATGCCTCTAACGCCCTGACAGTTTATACCAAAACACAGGCTGCAGCCACACACAGATCACAAGATGGGATGTGTGTGTGTGTGTGTGTGTGTGTGTGTGTGCCTGCCTACTCATAAGACTTTAAAACGTCATGCTCCTGACTCTTCTCCCAAATTCTTTTCTCACTGACTTTACTCTGTTGTTTGTAAAGCATGGACATCTCTACAAATCCAACAGTGTGAACTATCGGGCACAAGCAGACAGCTCCGGTATCATCCCACAAACTCCTGCCTTCCCAGTGTCTCCACCAACGCCCTACGGTAAGCGCTTATCTCCACACTGACACCTCTGTCTGTGGGTGTGCCTACACTTTGAAATCTTATCATTTGTGTTATTTTCTCTTCCCAGTGAAACATTTCTCCGAGTTTTCCCAGCTCACGACTGGCAGTCAGTGGGACCAACGCAGCTGGACTCAAGGTACACTTTCCCAAGCGTGCGTGTGACCATTAGTGTGAAATTTTGGACCCAAACACTTGAGCTCCTGTTTGGTGCTGGAGAGGGTTCAAGTGCTGGCTGGAATGTCCTGCTGGCATAATGTACTGTACAAAAACACACACGTACACACAGCTGGCCGCCGCTTTGTTGCCGTTGGCTGGGTATGTGGGCATGGCTCTGTGCGTAAGACGATACAGCTGGGTAGAGGGAGACAGATGGCTCGCTTCTGGACTGCTGTGCTTAACATTTTAAGATTTAAGGTAAAAAAGAATCCATTGAAATATCCCATCAGCCCCGTGCAGGACAGCTGATGCTTCATGTCTGCTAATAATAGTTGACGGTAAAAAGGAAGAGAGCGCTGCTGGCAGGATGTCCACTCGCGTCCTGTTCTGGGAGGGGACGTGAGCAGGGGGAGGGTCTTTTATTGGTGGGACATCCTGCTTGAGGAGATATGTACAGCTGCAGAAGGAATTTACAGTAGTGTCAGAAAACAAGAGTATCTTTCAGTGGGTGAGCCTCATATCTGATCGGAGCCGCTGTCGTCTTCCTGTGCTACTTACACACTTAATGCACGCTCTAATGGTGTGACTCATATTTATGGCCGTCACAGGAGGCGTTCAGGTGCAGTTCTACTTGAAACATACACTCGTAGGGCAAAGTGATGCAGCAGTTTGAGGAAAGCCAGGGTTAAGCGCATCCAGTTGGCACATGTGAAACGCTTTGTAGACTGCGTGGTCAAGTCAAACGTTACGTCATCAGATTGGGACACCGGCAGCCGTGAGAAACGATTACTGGGGTCGGCTCTGTGGGAGTGAAGGGTCACTAGGCAGCAGAGCAGCAGTGGACAGGAATCTCTACAAGCCCAACGTTAATCAGTTATGAAGACACATTTCACTTCTTTTGTAGTGAAGTGTTTGAATTTAAGTCCAATATTTACTGTCCTATTAACTAAGATTTGTATTATTCCAACTCCAAGTTTTTAGCAAAATGCTGCCTTTGGTTATTTGGAAACAAACTGTGTCAAACCTAACTTTTTATTCAGTTCAATTTAAATGTAGGGTCAAAATGACCCGGTTATTATTATTTTAGACGGATCAGTTCAGTGTCTCTTGTAAACATGTTTGCCAGAACAGTGAGGCGGTGGCAGGATAGAGAAAGAGCTGATGAAAGAGTAATTACTGTTTGTATACACTCAAAAACACCTGATTCTTTTTTTCTGGACAGAAGAATGAACAAAGGACACAAAAAAATCTTCTGCTCTCTCCCATTTTAGCCGAGCAGACAAGAGTTTCCTGTTTCCCACGTTAAACGCAGACGTTAGTCTGGGAAGCTGTTTGCCACTTTGGGTTGCAACGGTTGGAACATGTAAATTATCTTTATTTAATGTTCACGGTCATTACTGTAATCACAGTTTGACCTAAGGCTAATGTCATGTGGGGAACAATGTAGAGAGCGACAGCAACAGTGCGCTTAGTTATGAATCCACCAAAATTCCCAGTGTGTTATCAGGCCGATCACACTGGGAACGCTGGGATTGTAGCAGTATGTGCTGGTGTCTGAATTCCTGCAGCTATGTGCACAATTAACTACATTCCAGTGAAGGGTTGATTCAAAAAGGTCTAACTGGGGGGAAACACACCGATCTGTCTGAAAAATACAAATGTTTTAGATGTGAAAGTAGTTTATTGAGATTTGGTGAAGTTGGAGGCTCTCAAAGCAAAACGACAGAAGCTAAAATAGGGATTTGCAGAGTCAAGTGCATATTTCACACATGTGGCTCAATGCCTTGTTAATTTTATAGAAGCTTTGAAGAAGCAAGAAGCATAAAAGTTCATCTTATATTCGACTTTGAGTCGACCCAACGATGAACTTTGCTGTTGCCTCTGTTCTTGTGTCCTTTCAATTCCTCGTGATGCAGCTCCGTGTTATGTAAGAACATTTCCTTTGTTTACTTGCAGCCCAATGAAAATAAACAGTGATATAAACAGACACTGAAGCAGGTTTCGGCCAAAAGAATGCAGATGCTGGTATAAGCGGAGGTTTAGCCAGTGCAGACGGTCTCAGTGCTCCATTTATGTCAGCTCTACGGTCGCTCTGCTTGAATGGTCACATTTCAGGGGGAGTTTAAGTTTAGGGTTCAGTTTATCAAAACCCAGCAGCATTTAAGCAAATGCTTTACTAGCTCGCAAATTATATTAGTGTTACTTTCGTGTGAATATCAACATAAAACGATTACGTCTGCCGAACTGAACTGAGCACAAGGGCCTGCACTGTTTAAGGTGACTGTGGGTTCAGAGGTCGGGGAGGGACCCTGCTCTCGGGGAAACGTTTCTTCTCCTTCCCGCTGTGTGAGTGGTTGGCAGTGATGAATTAAAGGGTCTTTAAAGTTTCGAGTTCTATTGTTGAACAGGTTTCGTAAAGAGGTTTTAAAATCTCATTAGCAACAATACAAGTCAGTGCTTAGGAGCAAAGACTGTAAACCCTAAGTAAACTACTACTAAACTCTCATTCTACATTATTAATGCTTCGATTTCAGTCTTTGAATTACCAGAACTGTAGAACCCGGCCAAGGCAGACGGTCGAGGCCCTGAGCCTGGTTCTGCTGAGTGTTTCCTCAGTTTACAGTACGCTGTTAAAAAGGCTAAATTAATGTAGCGAGAGAGCCTGGACATTGTTTTATTGTTTAACACATTTAACACCAAGGTGAACTTAAGCTAAGTAAAGTTACACATATGATTTTCAGATAGTAACAGTGAATGGATCCTACGCAGAGACTGTGTGACGACTGTGGTTGATTTTCAATCAACACAACACCATCGTCCAGTTGCTCCAAATATGCGCTTGGGCAACAAATGTGGATACATTTGTCTATAAATAGTCCCAGCGACTGCCTTTACATTTGTTAAACACTAAAAAATCCTGTTAACTTTGTGATGTGTTTTTAATTGAACATCCTTGGCAGGAACCAGCAGGTTGTTGCTGAGAGTCAGGGTCAGGAGGTCAGACAGGCCCGAGTCTTGGACTACTACTAGTACTACTACTACTACTACACTTTTGGCTGTGGCAATTCACTGACTTTAGATCTGATAAGGAAAGAGATGACAGCCTCACAGTGCATCACCAAACTAAAGGCATTTGAAATCCACACTAAACATTAAGGTCTTGTCTATTAATGCATCAAACTTTATGGTCGTAGGTTTGTTTACTGTAAATGAGTTGGTAAAGTAACCTGTAAAGTTGGTGGTGTTAGCTAAGTTAAGTTAAGTCTGAACAACAGTTGTCTAAGTTCTTCCCTTTTTTCCCAGATGCAGGTTTATAATAATCTATTACACTGAGAACGGTCCTGTATTGTTTTGTTAAATGTGGGCTCACGTCCGTTCCGGGTCACTTCCTGTGACACAGACGTTGCAGCACATGCCTCCACAGAAACAAACGTAAAGACAACACAATTCAGTCAAAAGGCTCATGGTGTAATTTATGATGTGCTAAGATTAGACACATGGCAAGAGACACCGCGAGTGCATGTCTGCATGCCTTTGTCTCCGTGTTGGTGGAGAGCAGATGGTGGGAGTGGACACATGCCCTGACAGAGCAGCTATAGAAACCCCCAGATCAACAACTCCCCTCCTCTCCAAGACCACCAGCACCATCTCCACTCTGATGTCCATAAAAGGCCACATGTGACCTCTGACCCCACTGGAATCCATTCTGATTGGGGGAAAGTGGTCGCAGTGTCCCAGCAGGAACAATGCTCAGCGGTCAGTGAGAGGAAGAGGAGGGAGGGCGTGCAGACAAGGATGGAGGGGGGAGAAATTCTCTCCCTCTCCTCTTTCCCCTCCCTCTTTCTCTCTTTCATTCTGTCCCTCTGTTCATACAACCCCGCGCTGAGCCGTGTCACAACAAGCCAGGAACAAACGGGGAGCTCACTTTTCCATCTGGAGGACGAAGGGAGTGACGCACGGCAGCGAAACGATCCAGCCCCTAAAAGCAAGCCTCCCATGAGCCGGGTTGAGTTGGCTTTTTAACAGTGGACCAGAGAGAGGAGGAGGAGAGTTTCATTCACGCTCACGCTGGGAGGCAGAGCGGACCAGCAAGAGACTGAAACGCCAGAGAAGGACTCCAGGGAAGTCAAGGCGTGATCCTAAAATCTGGGATAAACAGGAAACCGGCGAGTTCAGGATACTTCTGAGAGCGTCACCACCATGACTGCATCTCTCGGTATGTATGTGCATGGGGAACCCTCGACTGACGTGTGTATAAACTGGCAGCCAACCACCAAAGGTCAGGGTTTCCTCTCTCTCTATCCAAGCACCTCTTGACCTTTAACGTTCTTCATGCCTCCTTCACGCTTTTCCACGTTCCCCTCTGTTTTCTGTTCATTCCCTTATCTCATTCAGCCTTATCTCTCCCTCTGTCCCTCCTGGGATTTTTAAGGAGGACACACATGCACAGAAACGCTTCCCATCTCTCCTCCAGGTCTCTGGAATTTTGCAGACAGCTTCTGGAATTTGTGAATCGGATGCCTTTTAACTCCCTCTCCAGAAGCTCACGTCCCTTTCTGTCTTCCTCCGACACCCCACACTTGGTGGAATGGTGAGGTGGTTTGTTCCACTGCTGCGTTCATGATCTCATGCAGTCGAAGGCTATGCTGGATGATGTATTTGTGGCTAACCGAGGGAGGCTGTTTCCCCCTCTTCTCCTGCGCTGCTGACCCGGACTGAACCAGAAACCTCTTTGAAGACTCGAGATTTTGTTGGGGTGCTTATTGCCGTTGAGGTTTCTGACATCTGGCAGATGTCATGCACGATAAAACGAGTTAACTGGTTTCAAACATTTGCAACAGTTTCATACAAAGGGGGTCCCTGAAAGTTCATGAGTTTTTCCACAAGCTGAATCATTTATAGCAACTAGCTGCGTTTGTGCTCTATGCCATGTACAACAAATAAACCCTCAGCACTGTGGAGAGGAGACAGGAGACAAACACAGCAACCCACAGCTGCTGCTAAACAATTAAGCTCTTATTAATTAAAACACAGATAATGTTTAGGTCTGACTTCTCATAGAGGAGAATGCTTTTCCTGTATTTGTTTAGATGTGGCACAAAACCAGCACCTTGGTCTGTCTGTGTTTTGAAACCACATGCAGGTTTGCATGAAGTAGAGCATCTCCACAGATCACAAAGTGCTGCTCTGTTTGTTGTGTGAGAGACGCTGCATGTTTGCATGGACTGCAGGAAATGAGGGGCAAGAAGGGCAAAACGAAAGGCTGCCGAGGGTGCAGGGACCAAATCAGAGCAAACAGCAGCTGTGTGTTGCATCCCAAGATGCGTGAGACGTCCCAGAACTTTAGCTCTTATAAGGTCTGATGATGTTCTGAACCCAGACAACGTATGTCACCTACAGTACACGATGACAGATGCCAGGCACCACAACAGCAAATTCAGTCATTGACAGCATGTTGGTCATTTTCTCAAAGACCCAACGAAAGTGTCACTGGCTCAATCTGCACATGACTGACTGGTCTGAGCCTTGTGTCGTGTTACAGCTATGGTCATACAGTCCTGCGCAAAGGTTTTGGCAGGTGTGGAAAAAATGCTGTAAACAAAAAATGCTTTCAAAAATGGAAGTGTTAAACATTTATTTTCATAAATGAACATAATGCAGTGAATGTGAATGAACAAACGAGAAATCTAAGTCACATCAATATTTGGTGTCACCACCCTTTGCCTTCAAAACAGCAACAGTTCTTCCAGGTTCACTTGCTCACAGTGTTTGAAACCCGTTGGTAGGTTGTTCCAAACTAACCTCAGATCTTCTGTGGACGTAGGGTTTCTCACGTCCTTCTGTCTCTTCATTTAATCCCAGACACACTCCATGATGTTGGGATCAGGGCTCTGTGGGGGCCAAGTCATCACTTCCAGTACTGACGTAGTGACACCAATATTGATTTGATTTTTCTTTTGTTTGCTCACTTTGCATTTTCTAAATTGACAAAAACACTCTTTGTTTACAGCATTTTTTACTGTATATACTGTAGTATAGTACTGTATATGCGCAGCGAAGCAAGAGAAGGAAAAAAAACACGATCACTTCTCCAGATGGGTGAAGTGTGAGGAATTGACTTCAGCTTGAAAACATTTTGTAGTTCAGTCGTCGTTTATTCATCTCGAGGTAACAGAACATATTTCACGAAGGATTACGACTGTGAGAGTGAAACCACAGCTCTGGCTCCGCCGGCGGTTCATAAAGCCCGTTAGTCATCGTCAGACACCAGTAAAGGACTCAGTGATGATGGCGCCCGTTTTAAAGGCGCCTGGTTTTCCGTCGCCTTTCAGCCTCTTACTCCACTTGTTTGCTGTCTGGTCGTTCTTCACTGCCTCTTTCACTGCCTCTGTCACTGCCTCTGTCGCCGGTTCGTCGCTGGGCCTCAGCCCAGCCGATAAAACTGCCAGACCCGACACCAGCCGAGGGCCGAGGAGTCTGATTTACAGAAGGACGTTTGTCCCCTTCACAGAATCACACGCAGACACTTCAGGAGGTTGGCACAGCAGGGCCCTCCGCTGACATGGACACATTCTGATCCAAGTGACACCTAGGAGAAACCTGCAGGCCCCTCAATAATCCTTCAAGCTGCACTAATTAAAACTTTTATACTTAAAGTGTGAGAGAGGTCACTACATCCAACTCACACAAATATACACTTGGAGTACAAGTTTTTTTTATCAAGTTGTGAATGACATTGAGCTCCATTTTGACTTTTGTACCCCAACATCTGCAAAACATAAATGAACTTCAAACATCTGAACCTAAATGGACCTAAATCAGTGCAGGTGTCGCCTCCTCACTTCTTCCTGCTCTTCCCTTCACCCCCCTGAGAAGCCGCAGCCTGTGATGGCTGTGAACAGCTGTAAACTGCCACAGACCCGTCAGCTTCGGTCACACATTCCTGAGGAGAATCTGTGTGCATCACTGTGCTCGTCGCCTCACTGTCCTGCTACTCAGCTCGTTGAGGTTTGGCTGCGTGAGCGGCAGAGACAGAGAAAGAGACGAGGAGAAGTGCATCTTTGTCGGATCAAACACAGGAGCTTTGTAGCTGAAGCGAACACGTGACGCGGTTTTTCATCTTCTTCTCTGTTCCTTCCATCCTACGTGTGCAGCCAGTACTATGTGAAGTATGAAATATGACGCGTGATACGAGCTCCAGCGCAGCATTCACACTCCTGCTGTGGGATCTACACAGTGTGTGTGTCTGTTGCGGGTTATTCGTGGGGGCTGGGCCTGGTGGAGGTTGGCAGCCGTGCCCGTATGGATGTGTGCCATCTGGAACTGGTTTTGCACAATTCGACCCAAACTGAAGAGGCTTTGTGTGCAGAGTGCTGCACAAGTGAAAAAGTAAAGGGAAAAACTCTAAAAAGCTTTTCAGAGGTGGACAGACGCGTAACAGCTCGGATGTTGGGTGTTTATACACTCACTGACCACTTTATTCAACCCAATACAACTATAATTTCAACTGTAATAAAGTTAAACTACCTCGTACTGTAATTTGCTCCAGTGTGACTCCATCACTAAGTTTGACCTCAGTAAGAAATTCGATAGTAGAATTCTCACCTTTCTGTAAACCGAGAAATCGTAACCAGGACTGAATTCGACTGTACAAGTGATCAATGTAACATCACACAGGTGAGAGGTGTGTTGCAGTGTAATAAAGACTTATGCCTGAGGTCAGAGGTCAGGGGTCTGGTTGGGGTCGACACAGACACAGACTTTGGCTTAGTTCTTGGAATCGTCCCGAGAGAGAAGAACTGTCGGCGACTGTGGAAATGCTTGAGGAATCCTGCAGGTCTCAGTCCCTCTGTCAATAGCAGCTACTAGAGCCTTGGATTATCTTCTAGCTTCCGCCTGTGTACGACTTCACACAGCGTCTGTGTTCCTGAGGTCTAGGTGTACCTACAGTTGACCTTTAACCTCTAGGAGATCAGCTTATGGGTCAACTGCCTGCCTTGGGATTTAACATACATACATCACCAAGATTAGCTGATGCACCGTTGGCATCTATAACTGAACTGGAATCAGTGCAAAATGTCACTTGAAATGACAGTCCAGTCAGTGTACAGCACCGTAATCACTTGGTACCAGGGTGGTGTTTAGGTGAATCTTGACTAACAAGCTGCGTCACCAGTTACAGAACTGACTAATACTTTATCTTAAGTGTCATTTGAGATGCAAAGTCACAGGAAGTGGTGGTGGAAGACGAACGCTTGACTAAATGTAAAGGTATAGTTTGTTCTGTTGCTTGACGTGTGTGTTCTGCGCTCGTATGTGTTGCTGTTGCATCACGGATGCCTTTGTGTTCCGCTTATATAATCCTCTTGAGACGATGTTGCATGTTGAATGTGACCACAAACCAAGTTGGTGGTTGACTCCAGATTCCTTCATCCTCTCAGAGAGGGAGGAAGTGAGCGGAAGAGGGAGGCGGGGGAGGGCGGCTGAACAAGGAGCTCTTTATAGCGACTCTTTGCCGTGACTCACCGGGCTTCACGGGCCTGTCTGTGGCCCGAGGGGGGGGCCGCTCTCGTGTTTGCTGAATGACACACTGTGTTGTCAGAATGTCAGCGTGTAGTGTTGGGATGTTTGAAATGTCCCGCAGCATCACGCACAGCTCTCACACTGCCGCACCCTGTCGATCAGCGCTCCGCTCAGGTTGCTCTTTATTAGTCGTCATTCATTATGAAGGACAGCCTGTGGCCATAGAGGTTCGCTGAGTGTAAACCTCATCATTAGTCTGGCGCTGGTCCAGTATCACATCTAAAGCTCAATTCTTATTGAACTGTTGTTGTTGTTGTCGGGGCAAAGAAAAGTCGTAACGTATCTAATGAGAGCAGTGGCATTCAGCAGTTCAGTGGCAGTTATTATAGCTTAACTATCCGTCATTCTGGGAACTTTTATGGCACATCTGGTCCGCGTTTGGGTCTTTGCAGGAGGACTGACTTTGTTGTCCTTTCTCTCTCTCAGATTCCAGGACTTTCCTGGACAGCATGAACCACGCCGGCGGCTCCACAGAGGGAGAGCTGTTCAGATCTGACGTGTCGGCCACTCCTGCTTCCTGTCAGAGGATCTTTGGCTCCATGTGCTCCGTGTCGTCGGGAAGCCCCCTCCCCCACACTGACAGGTACGCACACGGCTCAGATGCCAGAAAACGTAAACGTAATAATCTTATGGGGCTGCGTTTGCTATTCATGCAGGGTATAAAGCTCTTGTCATACAGTAACGCAGCACCACAACAAACATGTGCTTTAAAGGTGAGCAGGCAGTTTATCTCAAGAGCTCAGCATTTAGAGAATGTAACATCTGTACCTACGGGCAGGTGTAGTATTATGATGTCATTGTTATATCTACTGCTGTTAGAATATACACTATAAGCCTTTTTACTCCCAGTTACAGTAGCTTCAGCTACGCGTTGGTGCCTCATCCTGCTTTAGCCTCCTTCATGTTGGCTGTTCTCTGTATCCATCTTTAAATTGCTGCTTTAAAGTTGACCTTACGACAGCTCAGTCCAGGTCAAACAAAGGTCCGGGTGAATTTATGAGAATAAGGAAATGTAGACCTATAACCACCATCTTTCTCTGCAGCTCCACTCCTCCTCCCGTGTGGCTCGACCGGACTTCAAACTCCCTGAACTCGCCATACCCTCCTCAGCCTTCACCTCCCCTCTCCCTCAACAGTCCCAATGCCCACAGTTCCCCCCGTGGGGCCCTGAAAGGCCTCAGAGGAGACCTGGGTGTCGGCAGGGAGGCTGACAGCACAGACTTAACCTCGTTATTGTTGGGGAACGGTGGACTGGATCACAGCCTGCTGGAGGCCATGGAGGGACTCGGGAGCCTGAGCTTTGGGGGCGATGGGGGCCTCCCTCCGCTGCTGCCTGAGAAAAGAAGAGGAGGAGATCCTCTGGAGTCCCGCTCCCCCTCTCTAAGCGGATTTTCCAGCCCTCACAGTGGCAGCAGTCTTAGCATCCCTTTGTCATCCCCCATGACCCCTGACCCCCTCAGAGGACTCAGTGGGGCCCCATCACCAGGAGCAGGTACACTCTGCTTGGTCTGAGATGAGCTCACGTACTAATGATGTATTTCAATTTATTCTAGATGGTGCAAATAGTTTCTTGTAACAATGCACAACTTCACCTTCAAAACGTAGCTGTACTGAGCTCTGCTTTGTTCCTAACACTGTGCTTCCCGCTGTGTCTCGCAGACTTTGGCAGTAGGCACGACACTGTGAAGTTTGTTCAGGACACTTCCAAGTTCTGGTACAAGCCCGACATCTCCAGAGACCAGGGTAAATATTGGTCTTGGAGCCTGGCGGCCACTCGTGAGCTGATATTGTGCCCTTGTGTGAAAGTCTTTCGTCCATGTACAGTCTGGACGTGGTGATTCTAACTTTAGCTTATCTGTGCTTCCTGCCTGCGTCGGCCCACGCAGCCATCGCGGTGCTGAAGGACAAAGAGCCGGGCTCCTTCATCGTCAGGGACAGCCATTCGTTCCGGGGGGCGTACGGATTGGCCATGAAGGTGGCGACGCCTCCTCCGTCCGTGTTGCAGCAGAGTAAGAAAGGTGGATGCGCCGCAGCCTTTTACACCTACACCTGCATGTTTAGCTTTACACAAGCAAACGCTGTGACATCTGAATCCTGTGTCGGTGCAGCAGGAGACATGTCCAACGAGCTGGTGAGACACTTCCTGATCGAGTGCACACAGAAGGGGGTTCGTCTTAAAGGATGTCCCAATGAGCCGTACTTCGGTGAGACCCTCATTTTATTGAATGTGTCCTGAATCTAATCACCTGAAATGTCAATCAGCAGCTCTGTCATGGATTCTACTTCACTCTGTCACAGTGGGAGCTGTCACTTGACCGACTTGAGCGACTTAGATTATGTGGCGTTTCTAATTAATATTGAATATATTATAATATAATAATATTATATCGATATTTCAAATGAATAATGCCAAAGCACTGAACCCAGCTCCTCATATACTTTAAAACTATTGGGTTGAATCAGACTGTACAGGTGTTACGCTCCCTCTAGCGGTTGATACAGGAAGGTGCAGCTGCCTCCATTCTTCCCCACGTGATTCACCAAAGGAGGATTCAGTCTGGGTTCTGTGTTGGGGTCTTAAATGTTGATCGCGGTTCTGTCTTGGCTTTCCTCACAGGAAGCCTCACAGCTCTAGTGTGTCAGCACTCCATCACTCCCCTGGCTCTGCCCTGTAAGCTCATCCTGCCCGACCGAGGTGAGGCCCGCACGCGTACAGTTCAGCACAAGGTGTTAGGAGCATGAAATGAGTAGTTATTTGCTATTTTGCTCTGTAGCCATGGTGATCAGGAGAAGAGGCAAAGGAGGAAGTAATTTACACTTTATACCCGCACATGCACCTGATGCTGCGGTAACCATGGCCAATAAATTAAAATATAAACATCTGTGTGTGTGTGGACCTACAGACCCTGTGGAAGAGCTGAACGACTCATCTACACAATCAGCCACAAATTCAGCAGCTGAACTCCTCAAACAGGGAGCAGGTACACGTGTTGTCTTGATTCCAGTATAAACCTACAGAGACGGTTCTAGCTGTGATGCCTCGGGTCTGCGTGTGTCTCCGTGTAGCGTGTAACGTGTGGTACCTGGGCTCCGTGGATCTGGAGTCGTTGACGGGACACCAGGCGGTTCAGAAGGCGACCACAGTGACGCTCTCCATGGATCCTCCGCCGCCTTCCACCGTCGTCCACTTCAAAGTGTCGGCGCAGGGAATCACGCTCACCGACAACCAGAGGAAGTGAGTGTCCGCACATCTGCAGAGCAAACGTGGATTCAGGCGTGAGCCCACATGCTCACACAGACTGTCTCTGTCTGATCCTGCAGGTTGTTCTTCAGGAGACATTACGCAGTCAACACCGTCATCTTCTGCTCTCTGGACCCGCAGGGCAGGAAGTGAGTCTTCACACTGAAAGAGACAGTTGTAGACAATAATCCCATTATCTGATGGTCACTCAAAACATCAATAAACAGAGGCCTGCAGAGTTAACCCACAACTACATGACTGCTTATTATTTCAGACTTTATGTTCATGTGGTGAATATTTGGACAAAATCTCCAGAGATGTATTTAAAATCATCTTATAACTTCTCTTCTCATTCTAAACAGATGGACGAGAGACAGCGGCTCCACTGCAAAGTGAGGTTTTGTCTGAATTTTTCACATTTACTAGAAAAGAATAACAGCTGCTTTCATGTTATCTTCTGCTACACGACTGAAATGTGCCAAGAGTTTTCAAGTAATATTGAATAAAATTAGAACAATAGAGGCAGAAAGTTGAACCAGTACATGATTAGAAGAGGTGAAGGTCCAAACAGCGGAGTTAGCTGAAGAGCATCTGTATCTGAAGTCCAATGCGTTTTTCTCCCTCTACCTCCTCTTCTTCTAGGATCTTCGGGTTTGTGGCCAGGAAATCTCAGAGTGAGATCGAAAACATGTGCCATCTGTTTGCTGAGCACGACCCCGAACAGCCAGCGAGCGCCATTGTCAACTTTGTCTCGAAGGTCATGATTGGCTCCAACAAAAAGTGAGGCGTCATAGAGTGGAACTAGAAGGCGGAGGTTCTGGACTGGCGACCAGCGTCTCACTGCGGCGCCGCCTAAATGTGAGAATGGATCTACAAACGCACTAGTTGACTCCAAAAGCCCCAAACTGGATCCGTCTAAATCCAGCACGTGCTGGTTGGACCCTTCAGAGGAACCAGAAGTTTTGCACTGACTGTACTGCAGGACGCTGCCACCAGAGGGAGCCAGCGCTTCATCCGAACTGTATCTTCAGAACAACTACTAAATAACACGGTTAACGGTTCTGTTAAAAACTGCATCATATCACATATTCTGTACATAAACACTTATGCGTGTAATTATTTTTATGAAGCATCATATTTGTATGTTCAGCATCACTTTTGTGATGGCAAAGGCAATAACGTGATCACCACAAACTTAACTTAGATGATTTACTGTGTTCATACATTGCTCAAATTATTTATCCGTTTTTGCAGATGTGTACAAGTCCTCGTATTCCTGAATATACTTGTCATATATTTTTGTATATTAACACAAACTGTACATTAGGATTAAGTCAGCGTTCCTTCGAATTTATGAAGTTAAGTCAAGAATATTTCGTACAGATATGTGTTATTTTATATAACAGTAAGTAAGAGCGTAATCTGCCTGTGTTCTGTTATTTTATTACTAATATAGTTAATACGTTTGTTGGCATTTTGTTTATGTGCTCACGCTGCAGTACAATAAAATCTATTTCGTCTGTTATTTCCCTTTTGTTTTGGGCAGTGGAAGAAGCACAGTCGATAGATTCAAGCAGACAAAAAAGAGAAGTGGACGCATGGTTGCTTTCACCTGCTAAATGTGATCACAGTGTTTGCTCGTCTTTTTGGCTCAGCTTTGGTCTTGCACTGCTCATTCAGATGAAATATCGGCTTCTTAAGCTGCTGATGCTCCACTTTCTTCATTGGGGAAACATCCTCTAATCTCCAACACTGCCAAACAGATCTTGTGACATAATTTCACTACAGATGACATGGAAACAATCCCAGCTGTGGCACAACCACCCAATTAGTCATCTATGTATGGAGACAGGCAACAGTTCAGAGTCACCAGTTAACCAAACTTGTGTTTGGAGGGTGGACGGGAGGTGAAGCACCTGTAGAACTATTAATATTATTATCCGTATATCTTGAATTATTGCTCTCCATAAACACAAATGTGAGAATTTGCTAAACTAAGGCCATTATTTAACAAATTAGTCTGTAAACTGTGCACAAAGAGAAAGACTGTTTCTAGTGAAGAATGAACGTGTGAATCCAGTATGATGCACTGTTTTAGGATGCATTACCAGAATTCTCCTGGAGCTGCTCCACACCAGGCTAGTTCTCTAATTTACGACTTATCAGCATTTTATGCACACAAGAATTATTTCTTTCATACACATCTGTTGTAGATTTATGTTTAGTTGTTTTTATAATTCATCTTTTGGCTTTTTTTGACTGCAAGTGCTGTCAGTCTGGATGCAGCCTGTACCAAAACCTTCACATTGCTATTTGACACCGTTTGAGCAGGCCTATCAGGCTACAGCTGGAAAACAGATGGAGAGGTTGGTCCAACCAAGCCCTTTCACGTTGTCATTCTTACCATTCTTAACAGGTGATGAGACAATTGGTGCCGCTGAGCACCAAGAAACTGAGACAATGTTTAGTTCTGTCATTTTAGCTGGGAAGTCCAAACTACAATCAAAGCTGTAGTTTGCAGCTCTACCGATAGGTGGCACTAAACAGCCACCACATTACACGCTTCGGCCAGAATCAACGTGTGGATGGGTTTTGCTTTCTGCTCTGTACAATCTGCAGAACTTTAAGCCTTTTGACACACGTTGAATTGTGTAAGTGATTGATTGCAACTTTCTCTCGCTCTCTGCTTTTATAATCACGCTGGCTTTAAAACAAGACACATTTGTGGATTAATCTGAGCAGGTCTGCACAGGCAAGAAGAACCACCCTCTTGAATCAACTTGGCACTGTCAAAGTGTGTCAAAGCTTGCGTGAGTGTGTCTGAGGGAGAAAAATAGAGAATCCCTGAAATGAAAAAAGTGGTTGAAATGCATGATAGGCCTCCAGGTGCCGAGCAGATCCGCTGTTTCCAGCCTCTCTGGTTTTAGAGGCCAGATTATCAGATACCGGCTTTGAATGAGGCTCTATTCAGGTTCCCGGTCTCTGCGGAGAGAGCCCAGGAACTGGAAGTGGGACAGAGACGTGGGGGCACATCACTGTCCTGCAGTCCAGCCTGCCCTGGAGACAGCATGGAGGGTGGTGGGGGGTGCATCGATGGTGTGTCTGTCTGTGTGGGGGGTTGTCGGTGGTGGATGACCTCACCATTACGAGAAACTTTCCCACAGCCTGCACACAAAGAAGGCCGTCAGAAGGTAAAAGGGATGAGAAAGAATAGAAATTTAACAGTGTGTAAAAGAAGAGGCAGAGTGTGGAAGCGGCGCGTTGATGGGAAAGAGGCCGTTTCACAGGGGGAGTCGATCTCCTTTTTCACGTTCGCTGATTGTCAGGGTTGATACGAGCTCTACCGTCGCTCGAAGGAGTCCGAGACAGACTCCACTCACTGTGGCTCCTTCTCCTCTTCCTGCTGAGTCACCTGACGCCATTTTGTCCCCTAGCTGGACCCCTGCTTGCACTTCCCGCTGCACTTCCTGTCAGGTGACCCACCAGCACCTGATGGCCCAGTGGTTTTCACAGCCGCCGCTGCCAGACGACATCACATTCCTGGCATTGCTCGCCCCGAATGGTGTTTGGAAATCCAAAGGCCGGCTTCCGTTTGGGAATGCCTCCCTCACAGAGTCCCTCTCAGCCTCTGATCCCCGGCCTCCTCTTACTTTATTTGAGTTGGCTATTTAAAGCCCATGCTAAGTGTGCTGCTGCTGCAGACTCACACTCTGTCTCACACACTGAAACCCACAAATATAATCCGTCTCCTATTTTTAATTTGGTGGGCTGAAGCGAAACAGCCTGCAGGCCGACTGCAACCAGACTCACCAGCTCACTGGCTTTCTTGTTCATTTCTTATACGATGCTTTGTTATTGCACCAGATTTGGTTTCTTTATAATTAGCACTAACCAACATGAAGATACCTGCAGTGCTGGATATCTTTTATTGATGGTGCTGCTCATACTTTTAGATGAGAACACGTCAGATACTGTAAGTTATCATTCTATAAAGTGTTATCTGTCTAAAAATACTTTTACTGTACGTTGACAGTAATGTTAACCGTTAACGCAGCACTAATGTGTGAGTAATGTGATAACACTCTGCTCCTCTTTTATGACCTTTTAACCCTCTTAACAGTTTCAAATCCACATTGATCAGTGTTATGGAAATAAATCTTAATTTGATAAACATTGAGGTTTCATCTAACAAATATACAAAAGTACACAAATACTCCAAGGCACACACAGATAGGTCTCAGAGGAACTTTTCGAACTACGCACACGCCAGTCATGATTTTGTGCTACGTGCTCCCAGGCACAAGCTGAAAAAGCAGTGCCTTTACTACCGGCTTGTCTTCGGTATAACTGACAGAACGACACACACAAAGGCCTGGGTACTTGGGTATCAGCGTCAGTCTTAATGAACCTGTCTCCAGGGGGCGGGGCCGGAGTAATGTCCCACACAAAGAGCTCCCACTGGGCCACCGAGCCAACCAGAGGCCAACAGATTAACTTGCATTACATCAGCATCCCCACAATACACCTAATGAGGACCGGATTATGTGTGAGTCTGTGCTGGCTCTCATGCTATTGCATCACTAATTAAACACCATGACTCACGTTAGCCAGTTCACCGTGCACCCAGCTGGATGCAAGTCATAAGTTTCATGTCATTAAAACTGCTTTAATTGATATTTCGTGTTGTAAGTGGCTCAGTTGGCTTAGTGTAATGTGAAAAACCTGCAGAGATTCATTTTGAGAGCAATTTTCCTGCTGCAAGTTGAGATATTGTTTGAACCAGAATGGGACAGATGAAAGACTACAGATGTCAATAATTGTGATTCTTCTTCGCTGTACCTGACATTCACCTCATTCACATCCAGGCTGTAATTACTGGCCTAAACAAGCTGCCCATTGACAATCTCCACACCCCAGCTGGCCGAGGCAGATGGCCGCCCACCCTGAGCCAGGATCTGCTGGAACGGGGGTTTTTCCTCTCCACTCCTGGCTGCTCAGAGTAGACGTGGCGGGTTATCTAAACAATTCTGTAAGGTCTGACCCTTCCTCCGTAAATGCCACGAGATACGTTTGCGTGATTTTGCGCTACAGTATATAAATAAACGGTCTTGAATTGAATTGAATTACTAAACCGTATAATTAGAGAAGGAAAAAAGAACAAGGAACAAATGGCATCTGAATGAGGTGAAAGAGGGTGAGAGCGTGAGATACAACGAGAAGGGCGGACAGAAATAGAACAGGGTCGTTTGGGATGGCTGCACAATGGGCACCAGTGTGGAGAGTCTCCAGTATCGGCACTTGCTGCCCCACATCGCTCCTGTCACAAGCTTCAAATTTAACCAGGGGTTGTATGAGGTAACTTCGAGCGCCTCTAGTCTCTGCCTGGATCCCTTAAGAATCACAAAACATCATTTGTGGTCACAAAAGATATTTATGCGTTCAGTTAGAGCCAATGTCCCTGATGCTGTGACCCAACACAATTTAGATTTAAGTTGCTGAAATGACTCTGGTCTAGAACACAAACTGTGAGTCCCAGTGTGACCTCGTATGCTCTTACATCTCTCTCGTTACACTTAAACTTGTGAGGATCAGCAGGTCCCACATCAGTTTGTCCTGATAACGCCATGTAAAAAGTTAAACACAAGTGCAGAATGATTTGCTCCTTTAGATCTAAAATCCAAATAATCAAGTGACTTAGTTATAAGTCGATCCACATGTCTGGGTTTGTAAACATGGGGATTGTATAACACATTTAGGCTAATTTAGTTTAACTTACGATCCAACATAAAGTCAGATTCGAAGTCTTCTGAAGTAAAAATGTCTCCTCTAAGTTTCCCTCATTTCATCCCAGCAGATGAAATGAGCAGCACTACCCTGATTCTGCTGCTGCTTCTAAATGGATAACTTGCTCTGTCCAGGCTACTTGATTACAGCTCCTCTCATTCTGACCTCTGCTGAAAAGCTGTGTTTTACCTGGTGCAGCTACTTGTGTCAGACATCTTATTTTCTCTTTAGTCAATACAGAGGCGGGTATCGAGGCTGAGCCCAGGTACTGTCAGCCGTCAGCAACAACGTCTCCACGCCGCCTGCCCAGCCCTCCTCCTCCTATGATGTCATGCTGCAGCAGGGTGTGTTGGGGGTGGACGGCTCAGGGGCAGGATAACAATGATGACTGAACCCTTGACCTTCTGGTCGTGACCTTCTAGCACAACATCACCAGCTGAGCGAAGCCTCTTTGCAGCAGCGGGGGCAGGACCCTCACGTGGCGACCAGCCGGCTGTTAGCATTAGCCCGGGCTAATGATCCGGAGGTTGTGACCTCAAGGCCAGAATGTCAGGAGAAGACCCTGAGCTGACACCTCCTATTCTGAGAGCTCCAGTATCCGTATACGACACCCACTCGACTGCAATTCTGCATACGGAAGACAAACCGGCGGGTAACCTGAGGCACAGTCACACGCTTATTCAGACACAATACAGTGCATGCACACACAATCCCATCCAGGTAGAGTTACGGCTAACATAAACATTTACACCCTAAGAAAGCAACACACCCACTTAGGGACACATTCCTGTATCCTGATAAGAGCCTGCGATTGGGCTAATTCAGCACCTGGGAACCCCTCCGCTCTCTTTCTCCACTCCTGTCTAACTCCCTCTTTGGGAACAAACGCAGCCTTGTGCAACTCCCAACAATGTCAGTGACACTCTACACTGCCCCATTGCCACTAATTGTTAGCTCACAATGCTTCCTGATATTGTGTTTAACAATGCCCACTCTGAATAGAGAGTCTAACCTACTTGTATTGTCACTAATT
Organism: Macropodus opercularis; assembly: GCA_030770545.1. Lineage (NCBI taxonomy): Eukaryota > Metazoa > Chordata > Actinopteri > Anabantiformes > Osphronemidae > Macropodus > Macropodus opercularis. Next base: position 10,828,744 of record CM061092.1, read on the forward strand.
GGTTTCTTGAGAGGAGTAGAAAATGGAGAGACAAAGGGAGAGAGGAGATGTTGGTAATGGACTGCAGTTTCATTGAAGTCACCAGTAAATAGAGTTCACAAAGGGCTTTGTGGGGTCGAGGGCCGAGGGTCGGAGGTGAAAAAGAAGAGGTGCACCTGCACTCTCCACAGGCCGACAATGAGCTTATTCAGCTGCTCTGCCCAGCAAGACGACGCAGGACAGAGGCAGTAGCTGTCCCCCCAGACGCAAACAGTCTGTCCTGTGTCTTTCCAGCTTATGGAGGTGTAGCTTTACATATTTTGCGACGTGCGACAAACATGTAGATGTTTACTACAGAGCTTTAGTGCTGAAAGGGACAACAGGAGAAAGAACAAAGTGTACGCGAATTGTACATGTACGAGACAGACAAAGAAAAACTAGAACTACTGCAGCTTGGTTCACGCCTGCATGAAGGGTCTAGTTGCATTTCACATGCACCTCAGATCACATTTACATACCGATCAGTTCATCAGGGATCTTGACCTTTGAGCACCAGAACTGAAACTGTTCATCCCTCCGACATTCAAAGGATTTACATCAAGGCTTTATGATCTGGACAAGAAGACCTAAACCCTTGACTTCCAAAAATTAATTACGAATCTAACAGGATGCTTTGACCAAACATGGTCAACAACAAGTCCAACAAGGTGAAGCTGGAATATTAGAGTGGATGTATCTCATCCTTTGACCTTTCCAATCAGCTCAACCTTAAGGCCAAGTAGACATAATAAGACGAAATATGAGGATCCACTCCAGTGGTTCTTGAGACACTGTACTGACAAAAGTGGAAAGAATCAGATGTCAGAGTGAACTTGACATTTAACCCCTAATATAATTAGTTCATTCGGAGTCTAAAGAGAATAAAAATAACACCATGAAACAGTGTCTTTTGTGCATGTAGAAAAAAAGAAGAATGAGAAAAGGAAGAAGACAAAACAAATAAGGTGAGTAGATGGGAAAAAAGGTCTTTATTCTAAGTCTAAGAAAAAGAAAAGTTGAAATAAACCTAAACAAAGTTGCGTCAGATGATAGAATCCTTTGGCAGCAAAGGAGTTGAAGTTGTTGGTTACCGTCATAATAATAATAAAATGCTGTCGACACAAAGAACATCTGTAATCTTACTTACCACTGTGCTTTGATGGTGAAAGCTAATAAAGTGGCCAGTGAGCATATTTCTAACATCAGGGGCATCAGTTCTTCTCAATGTTAACAAGGGGGTAATAGCACCTGTGCACAAAGATCACTGGGGTGGCCTTTTATCTATTGAGTTTAAAGGGAAGAACTGTGACGAGAAGATGTGTGAGAGCAGAAGATCAATAAAGGACGAGAAGTTCAAGGAACAGGCAAGAGAAGAGAAAATAAGGTGAGAGGACTAGAAAGCTGTCGGGATGAGCCACTTCCACTCAGGTGGATGCTGAGTGCGGTAAAGGCTGTGGGTGTACGCCTTAAAGTGAACTAGCTGCATATGTGTGTGTGTGTGTGTGTGTGTGTGTGTGCATGTTAAGACAAATATTTGTGCTTGTGAATAACAGCGTGTGCACACTCTCTGTTGACACAGTTAAACCAAAGCTTTACTGAGCTTTACTGATATACGTCCCAGTTATATACATACATACATTCCCTAAGAGCTGCTTTCATTCCTTTCGTATCATTATATAAAACAACATAAACATAAAGTACACACAGTACATAAAGTACTGCATACACATCACAAGCACATACTGGAGTCACGTAAATAAAATTCAACACAGCTGGTGGCTCAGACTTCACCCTTCCTATCTGGCGATTGTGTGATATGAAGCATGGCTTTGATTTAATGTAGCAATCAGAGAATTATAGCTCAACGTACCTAAGCAGCCTTTTGTTTGTTTCTGGTACATTTACACACCAAGTCAAGCAAGTGAAAGCAGCACCGACAGGCACCACACGCCGCAAGAGACCAGCTGATCCTTGAAAACTGTGTTCCGAGCAACGGGTGGAGACCAAACCAAAGCAAAAGGTAAAGTGAACAGTGGACTAAGAAAGTAAGAACTTGGTGCCCAATTCAATGCCCTAAAAGTGGCAGTTTAAGCTAGGGTTCAAAGCTAATGATGCCAGAGATTTAGGTGCAGAAACACGGCTGTTAGATTTAGGTACAGATTGCAGCTCTGGTTTGCCGAGGTTACTTCTGGTTAAGGCATAATCAGGTTCATACTAAAATGACTGGCTTCCAGTTGAACATATAGGAAGCATATAAGCGTCTGCCATCTTGTCATCCCACCTCCTCCCTGCACAGACTTTATGTGACTTTATAATTTGCTCCCACCGTAATTAGTGCGACAGCTAGATGGCTTTGATTCATTTTAGGTGGCTTGCTGAAATGACTCGTGCTGCGGTTCGTCTTGGAAAGACTAGTGTTCATCCCATAGTGACTCAAACTTAACTCAAACATAGAGCATATCAAAGCACCGCAGCTTCCCGTACATCTGCAGTGGGCTCGGCAGGCGGCTCAGTCACCGAGCGCCGGCCAACATTCTTCCTCTTTGGGCTGCAGGAGCAGATCACATCTTTCATATCACGAGACTCGCATCCGAGCAAAGTCACGAGTCACCGAGTCTTTTTTGGATTCTGTCAAGTCCGAAGGCACCAAAGTCGTGACTTGAGTCAGACGCATAACGTTATTGCCTTTACCTAAATACTCCGGCTAATAAAACTTGCCACACCCCCAGACACTTCAACACAGTCCAGTTTGCGCCTTATAAACTCAAAGAGTGTGTAATCCTGTGTTTACAGTTAAAAAGATTCTAGTTTACACAACGAATAACTGGTATTTTCACTTCATAACACATCACGTATTATGTACTGGCTGCCTGCTGATTTGTGTTGTTAATATTTTTTCTCTGGATCTTTGTGCCATTAATTCCTCACTTGTTTTCTTAGTCCATTTTTGGTATTTGGCCCAACTCTAAGGAATCAGCGCTAGCTTTTCAGAAACAACAGATAACTCTTCCCCTGTCTTTTTCCTTTAATTTCACGGGCACAAACACCTATAAACATGAAGGCAATCACACACACTGAGACACACTCCTGTGGGCTTTAAATATTGCTGTGAAGTCCCAAGGCCATGTTTTTGTTTCCGTTGTAAATGTAACAACGCTGCAGACAGAGGAATCCAGGCAGTGGAGACACTCAGAATGTAAAGGCTGCAGTGTTGCTACGTGTTAGACAGTATGAACGCTCTGGACTAAACCACACTGTAACTCTCTGAACGTGCATCTCTACATCTTAAAGTAGTTATATTTCTGCATCTAGATGCTTTAGACAGGACGATGTGGAATCCGACTACCCAGCTGCATCTTCTTGCATCTCTTGCATTGTCCTGACAGCTGTAGTGATTTCATCAAGGTCACTCTATACCACAGAGTAAATGAAAATGACGTAAATCAGATGACCCTGTGCAGGACACAGCCTGATTACTCAGCCTTTAAGACACATCCTGTTGTGATAATATTATATCATAGGTTTTCTTCAAAAACCTAAAACCAACTAAGTTTACATATTTCTAACAAAAAACATCTTGTGGTCATGTGAATGATTTTCCCTCTAACGGTAGCAAATGAGGCGACTGTTGGCAGATGATCAGGCTGAAAATAGCACCAAGGCTGCTGTGGTGTGAGCACGATGCTACAAATGAAAAGAAGAGTAAACGCAATTCAGAGTAACCCTCCGTATAAAGACATCACGCATCAGGTCTTGGTGGTTTAACACGATGCCAGTTGTTTTTATCATTTGATGTGGTGACTGTGATGTCTCCAATGCACAGACTTAACATGAGCCAGCGTTCAAGATGCAAGTTTTAGTTTGGTAGCTGTACGTCCGGTTTGCATCATGAGTCAATGTATCTGACGCAAACAAAGTACGTTGCTCTTTGGTAGATAAATGGGTGAGTTTGACGAGAAGTGAGCCTGCAAGTGTAAATGTGACTAAATGTCTGTAACTCTAGCAGCCCACAAGACATCCATGTGTCACCATGTTATAGTCAAAGCACTGACAACATGTTGAAGATTGGGTCAATTTCTATACCTCCATGTTGTCCATAGCCTTCACAAGGAGATGGTGTAAAACGGATGAGCACAGTAGATAAGGAAGCAAGACGCTGAAGAAATACTGTAAGGCAGATTGGAAAGAAGGGGGAAGGGCGAGCGGAGGCCAGACAGCAACGTAAGGGAACGGGTGAGGGGTATGTTTTCTGGTTGTTAGAGTCAATGCAAGAGATAGGAAACGGTGAAAAGAGTGGAAATAACCAGAGAGAGAGTGAGAGAGAGAGATTGTGGCCCTTCTTAAATAGACTATGTGGAACACCAAATCCCCTCAGCAGCACAAATCAGCTGACTGGCAGCTACTTGCCAAGGAGGAGGTGGAGGTGGTGTGGAGGGCAGGGCTTATAACTCTCTCCACTGACACATTCGCTATGCAAAGACGAGAGAGAGAGCTTGATCCACGTTGGCCCCAGAGAACCCCATCATGTCTAAACATAGACCTCCTGGTGCACTAAGGAAGGATGAAGGGAACTGGCATGAAAAGAAAGAATAAGAAGTGATGTGTTGTCCCTTCCAACTATGTTCATATGCATTCAGTAAAGTTTATTAGCAGACTCTGACGGAGCCTTTCAAAGCTTCTTAGTCCTTAGACTGTGGTAGTAAAAGTAGAAGTAGGGACAGAACTCTCACTCTGTTCACTAACAACAATTTCAAACCACAGAATTTGATTAAAATATAAGATATCAGACACTGCATAGCCTCAGGGCAGGAAGCGGAGTTGCCACAGCGAGTGAGTGGGTGTGTGAGGATACAAAGACGTCTTCTGACGCTTTTCTCACCAAAATGAAACTGAATACTTCTTTGAAGCGAGAACACAACTCACAAGAGTAGTGTCAGTCTGAGGGCTGCATGTGTAAACCAACAACTTGCAAGGTCCGGACATGATCCTCTGGAGACAGTCCAGAGCGTATTTGGAAAAAAAAAAAAAAAAGTTCCACTTCCAAATGTTATATGTGAAGGTGGACCCAAAGGACCCAAGCTTTTGAAAACACAAAATCACAGGAATGCCGCTAGGGAACGTCTTTAAATTTGGCACAAAGGTCCACTTGGAATTACTGATGAACCACTTTTATTTTGGTGGTGAAAAATTGAATGTTTTGGTGTGACTAAGTATTTGAGATGCCTCAGGAGAGCATTGATAATAATAATTCTAAGACTAAGGTCCACTTGAACTCAAAGACTAGTCTTAACTGGTTAGATGTTGGTGGTCAAATACGACCTTGGGCGTATCCCATTCAGGGATAATCTGTCGCTCGTAAGGTAACCTGGAGGAAAATTCCTTACATCTGGAAAAACACTGTGTGATCTACAACCTCACCGGTTGGTTGTGGAAAACTACAACAAAGCAGATACATCATGTTGCGTTGTCTTGTTTTTAAACTAATGCACCTGTTTGAAACGTTCAGTACTAAAACCTTTGTTGGCTGCACTTATTGTATCTGTAAATAAATTACCTCTGTCAGTGTCTGGAGCTCATGGTCATAGGTGGAAACCCCTGATCCTGTCAAGCAACACTAAATCGATTCGTAGTGTTTTTTGAGATGTGTTAGTGTGTTGTACTGGAATGAGTTCTGGTTCCAGGGAAACATATGAACTCTGTCTTTTTTAAAAGGCACAAAGAGAAGAAGAGCAAAGAGGAGACAAGAGGAAGGAAGAAAGCATTTTTCTTCTTCTCTCACTCTGTCTCTCTGCTGAAATCCAGCCAGTTTCCTGCCTTCCCAGAATAATGCAGTTTATGAGGCAGGCAGAGGGCCACGCTTTATAAATGGCACTGTCTAAAGCCCGGTGCTTGCTCGTGCTCGCTCTCTCTTTCTAGCTCCGTCACCCTGCTGCACTTTCCTTAGCAGTTCATGCCATTTGTGGAGGGAAAGTCTCAGATTCCTATCATTTTAGCCTCCGTCTTCCTGATTCCTTCAGTTTACATATCATCTCTGTATTTAATCAGGTTCCACTGAACGGTAACATCTAATTTTCAAGATCTCCCTGGATAAGACGGCATTAGCAACAATGTTTCACATGAAACACATTTCTGAAGGAAAAGGTGGAGCAGATGGTAAATCTTCAGATGAGTCGTGGCTCGTCTTACCGGGGTCATCACCTCGCTTCTTACCCTTCACTTCACTCAGCTCTCACCCTTTCCCTCCTGGTCCCCGTTTCTTGTCCTTTTCTTCACTGTTGGGTGACTAACATCTTGGAAGAAGAAGGTGGAAAAAAAAGCTCAGCTGCTCTTAATGAATAGCAGAGGCAGGTGTGTCACATGTTTGTGCAATCCCAAGACGAAATGAAAACAGGATGGTCCACAATTTGGCAAAGACCTTTGGGAAGTGGGAAGAGCTGAGCAAAAATGACGTGAACTTGACAGAAGTCTGTCCCTAATCAAACCAAGCTACATCCACAAATGTCAGTTTCTCCAGTTGTTTCACTGCTTATCATTCTCCTGGACCAATATAAATTAGGGAAATGCTTTTACCGGACTACAATTTGTAATCATCACAGGAAGTTGGGTCAATATCAAAATGGAACAAAGCTAAATTCTAGATTTTCCTGCTGACCATTTGTGTCTCAGTCGTACTGGACGACTTGAGTCTACGAACGTTGCAAATAAGCTGTTGTTGTGTGTCTGCATTCAAGGACCTACAGGTTGTTTCACAGCGGATTCCAGGGTTGCACTTTACATCTTTTAGTTATAATTATGTCTAACGTGAGGAACTTCCGGGCCGGTCCTGAACCTGTTTCTTTTCCTCTGATGGCATTTCAGAGAAGAGTAATATAACAAACACGTTATGTTTCATGTGTCATCATTACTTAGTGTAGCACAGAACCACAAAAAAACCCTTTATCGCACTTGTACATGCCTGGCAGGTAAAGCGTTCTATTAGCTCTACACTCTCTGCTGTGATCCTGTAGGTATGACAAATACTACAAATGACAGTGCAGGCGTCCTCTCGCTGAAAAACATTCAAAAGCATGCAAGCATGCAAGCATGCAGCACACTCATGTTACGAATGAGAGGAATGCGCGCGCACACACACACACAGTCAAAGCAGGCATGCGTCGCACACACAGTGGGATGATGTGTGAAGGAAGGACTGCAATGTCCTGGGGCCCTGCTGTGAAACGTAATAAAACACTGTTTGATTACATTCCTCTGCGAATGCTCGTATCCCACTTTCCACTCTACTCGCTCCCAGTGACGCTTTTATGCACACGCTCAGTTTTCATGATGCAGGGCAGGGTCTGGAGCCGGTGGCGGTGACTCACCCCCGATGCATCTTTTTGATGTCCTGAGCTCGAGACCTCCCAACATTTTATGTCCCACCTGCCACTTAGGTTAGAGGTGGGGGCGGCGGAGAGGAGAGCAGAGGAAGGAAGGGAGGCATTAAAATGAAGACGCGTAAAGAACAGAGGGCGCGGGATTAAGAGGGGGATGTGGAGTAACTGCTTGTGCAGTTAAAGCTTTTAGTCATCTGTGCATTGCTGTATGTGTATGCTCAGGTTGGGAGGGGGTTGGGCCACAGCTCAGGTAGATGGTGCCTGATGTAAGAGCCTAAGGAGAGTTGCATCATGTCCGGTTTGACGGCTGTGTCCTCGACTGTCCTCGCTCTGCTGAGAACTGGAGCCTCAGACATGTAGGGCCACACGAAACGCTGGGAACGCTGGGAACGCTGAACGAGGCAGGTGTGAAACTGAAGGGCCTTTGTTTTATTCACCAGGTTTTTCAGTGCTTTTAATGATGTTTTGAAACAGCTCTAGATTTTAAGGACGCTTATTGTCATTTTCTGCCCTTTTTTCTCATCACGTCCTCATTTTTCTTCTTCTTTTTTTATTTAGTGTCTTAAACACAATTTACTATACAGTAACTGTGCTGAGCAGGAGAGTGAAGTGTTTTTTTCGTGAACAAATATAATCTGCAGTACTAGGGTTCCTAATCATGATCCAGCGGGTGACTGGAGATGTGAGCGCATCTCCTCTGTTGCATTGTGACACAGCAGAGGAATAAAACAAGCCTGGCTTTCCCCTGTGGCTTTCAATCAACCCGGCAGATGATTTGACCATAATGAATTTCTTTTTAACCCTTTGACTGCACAGCCCAGAGGGGAAGGATTTCAACTCTGTTGTTGGGAGAACCATTGGTTGCGCTGAGGTGACTGACAGACCGCTGGCTTGAGCTGTGATTGGCTGCTGAAACCTCCTGATCCGTCTCCACCAGTCCTCGCCAGTCAGGTGACTGTGACACGCTGCAAAATCAATGTTATCAATCTGTCGCACAATAAGCGGAACCACAACTAGAAATTTACCAATGCAACAATTTTTTTTTTGTAAAAAAGACTATTTTCACCTCCTGTGGCTTGTTCGTGGTTTAGTGATCAGATTTATATTGGGACTGAACAGGTAATGAGCTGTTAAAACGATTTCTGTTTCTCTTTAGCTCTTGGCCTCATAAACACCGACTCACTTTAATCACTATTGGACAGTTATTGCTATGGCATCACTGGTTTCAATCCGACTCATAACTGTCAACCCATGACGTTGGTTCTCCTCACCCCAGTCTTTTGTGTCAGTATGATTAATCCTAATAAAGCAAATTCCCTTATAAACTACGATGTTTGGACACAAGTTGACATTAAGCGAATAACATGACAGCTGTGCCACCTGTTCTAGAGCGTTTATATTGTACAACATAAATTTGTGCATGTGGATGTCAGAGTGATGTAAAAAAGTTCCTCAGTCCGTTCTGGTTCTGCAGAACACAGACATTGTTTCATCACTTTCCAACATCTGTGTTAGTCAGAACTGATCACAGACATCATGATGTTTGCATAAAAAAACGCAAATTACACAAATGCAGGGATCAGAGAGCTTTACTCTCTTCAACACTATAATCAGTCAGCTTAACAGGACCATAAAGGTCACAAGTACTTTATACGTAACTTCCTGTACTGTCCAAACAACTAAAGCCAACGTCATCAGACACACCAAGAAACTGCAGTGCTGGCCTAAGACGCAAGGAAACGACTGCTGTGAGCTTGATGAAGGCGGCTCCACAAAATAAATAAATCTAATCAAGGCGCTTTAGTTTTTATTAAAAATCCAAATCTGAAGCACAAACTGATAAAGATACTATTAAAAAATATTCAACATTCACACACAGCTGCCTTTGGAGTGAGTACACCACACACACACACACACACACGCACACACACGCACACTAGCCCTGTTTGCACGTGTGTGATGTTGGCACTGAATCCGTCTGTTGGTGTGAACGTCCCACCTCCAGGGCACCGTGTACTTATGTGGCACAGAGCGGCACTTTCAACTTAATGAGGCCATGTACTGCCTGATTCATTTACTCTAAAATACATGTTGCGGGGACGAGTGCAGCGTGTCATTAGAAATCACTTGACAAAACAGAAACGTCTGTGCACACAGAGGGTGGAGCCAAACGGAGACTGACAAAGGCAAAGTGACAGGAAGGAGAGAGAAGGAGTGAAAAGGGGGCGAGGGGTGTCACAAAAGTGCAAAGTCCTGCTCATTTGTGACCTGTTAAAAACACTTGGTGAGCATTCAGGGTCAGCGAGGGCGAAGGAGGGAGGGGAATCCGTTCTTTCTCTGCTCGGCAGGGAACAGCTCATGCTTGACTAACTCTTTGGACCCGCACTGAGCCAATCTATATGCTCTTTCTTCTCCCCTTGTATCCAATTCTGAAAGTGTGTCAAAGCCAATCATTATGTTTGTTTCAGATATCATTGACCTCTGTGAGCGTGCATGTGACTGTGCACGTGTTTGGAAAGAAAACCTCCAGGCATTTTTTCTCATGCACCGACTGTTGGGCATCGTACACAAACCGCACAGCACAGCATCTCTGGGAAAGGCTGCGTTTCTGTCGAATGGCTTTTTGTGCTGCAGCTCCAAAGGTCTAATTATGCTTGGGTTGGAAGCACAGACACCCCCATGTCAAAGACAGACTCGATAAATCACACGCAGTCATTAGTGGGAAAATATGTGTTTTCTATTCTTTTGAGGGCTTGGCAATACAACATAAAGCCATGACAAATAAAAGCAATAAAGCATTTATTGTCTCGGGGGTAGAGATGGTTACTTCGCTCCGCACACACAGAGGAACGGCATTTACACAAACGAACTGGCTGTAAACGCATTTTATTTGAAACCCAGGATATAATTAGAAACTTGTGGCTTTCCAAGAAAGGTTATGCATGTGCATGTGTGTGAACGTGTGCGTCTTGTGTGTGAGCCTTGATCAGCCCATGTGCGTGCATGACAGCATTTTTCTCCCTGGTCTCTCTCTCTCTCACCCACTTTCTCTCCTTCATTATGTCAAGTAGCTTCCAAATATTTTGTGTCAGAAATGAAGTTGACATGAGGAATTTCACGGGGAGTTGAGGCAAAAATACATTAGACTATATGGTCTGGAAATATGAATCTGTCGTGTATGTGAGTGGACAGAATCGGCCCAAATTTCTCAACGTACATGATTCCTGCATCGTCCCAACTGCAGTTGCAATTGTGATTCTGAAATATAGACTCAGATCTTTAATGACAAAGACTTACAGTTGTTTGACCGTGTAAAGTCTTACATTACTATTTATTCTAGGCTGTAAAGACAACCCAGCTAACAAATAGAGATTACTTCAGTTCAAAGAAATAAGTCTCCCATTTTGTTAAAGCCCTGTATCAGAGCTTTACAAAATTTATTATACTCGTTATTCATGTCAAAAAAAAGTTTAATAAACTGTTCCCATATCTCTGCTTTAGCGAAAAACCTAATTTCACCTCCTGCGGCTTGTTCGGGGTTTTATTGAGTAGATTTATATTGGGATTGAACAAGTTATGAGCCATTAAAAAAGAATTTCTGTTTCTTTTTAACGTTTGGCCTCATAAACATTGAGTCATTGTATTCATTGCTGGAGAGATACGCTGGTTCTCAAGACTTCAGTTGGCATCACTGGGTTCAGTCTGATTTAAAGAACGTCTTCATGTGATGTTTCCCCTCAGTCATGGGTTTCACACCATAAACTGAAAACTCCTGATGCAACACTTTTTTTTGTTCAGTAACTAACAACATGTTGCAATGAGTCTAAACTCTTAAAGACGTGCTGATGTTTTTCTAGTACGCGAGTTGGATGAATGAGGTAAAACCTCGTTCCCGTTTATGTTTTTTGCTTTTAAAGGTGATTCCCATTTAATGCAGAGCCCAGATACTTGGAGAGAGATCAGAGAGGTGGTGGGATGCAAACATCAGGAGGCTAAAATGGATGAGGTGCGTCTTGGAATTGGACTGGAATGAACAATTGTGCCTTAAGAGTAGCATCGCGTACTGTGCATTGGACAGGGAAGTATTCAGTTGCTTAGAGCTTTGCCAGGTGGTACAGATAGTCATTTACTGTAGCTACTCCTTCTCAGTACAATAACAGCGATGACTGATGTGTACTGACAAGCTGAACCAGCACGCTGAACTTTCTTGACCTGAAACTGGGGTTTACTATACTGACTGTAAACCTGACAGCACGTGTCATTATTAGATCACAGTATTTGCTTGAGGCAAAACTACATCATCCCCCTATAATATTTAGATTTGTTGCTTGGTACCAGAAATGAGGGCGTAATGGCGATGACGACTGACGAATGAAAAAACCAGACCAGGCCTCCTTCTTCCACGAGACTTCATTGTGCAGTTCTGAGGAGGTCGCACACCCTGACAGGTCTGAAGCTATGCAGCCCTGTGATGCTCCCTGTTTGAGCTCGAGTAGCTCGTCTGGTGGTCAGCCTTCCCTCCCAGGTTTAGCACGTTTGACCACTCAGTGGCTGAAGGTAACAAAGCTTTTAAGAATAAGCTGAAGAAAGTCAAATGTCCTGCACATTTTAAGTACATGACCTTTTGAACTTTAACACTGACACACCTGTTCGGGTATTTTGATGTCTGTATGTTTTTCTACTTCTTACAGTGCAAACCAACAAGCCCTGCATTTGCTGTGAACATGGACGTGGTCTGGTGATTCATTCATGCCTCTGATGACACAGTGCAGAGCAGGTAGCATGGGAACAACCTATCTGAGGAAGCTTTTTGCAGAGCTGTTGGCCCAGACAGTGACAGCATCTTTATTATGGCTCTCTCCCCCCACACTTTCCACAAATCAGAAAATGTGATGCACGCTCTGAGCCTTTCTTCCTCCCATATTACCCTGCAACCTCTCCTGCCTGGACGCCCACACAACCTTCCCGTCACTGCAAGATGTCCAGGATATGACCACGCACAAGTTACACAAGATTAATCTGCCTTTTGATGGGAAATGTGTTGTTCTCAAGGTCTTGCAGGGAGGAGATTTAAGCGCTGGAGTGAGATTACATTTTCATTCTTCTCCCTTTTTCCACTGCTGACAGAAGCGTATGGCATATTTACTTTATCGACCTTTTACTGACACTCCCCCTCCACCACCACCACCGCTTCACTTAGCTCTTCTACAGAACGACAGGCTGGGGGACCATTACTGTCTCTCCCACACACCTTTACTGTGTCTACGTCAGACTGTATCCAGCTAACATGCTAGCAACACAATGGTACCACAAACCTATAAATAAGTACCTGAAAAATGTGGCCTGCATTTCCATTCAGTCCGCTTTATCCTATACCTCTGACTAAAATCCAGTGGAAGCAATTACATTCAGACGTCACCTAATTAGTAAGTTAGTAAACAGAGGCCACCTGTGTGTAATTTAATCTCAGTATAAACCCAGCTGTTCTGTGAAGCCCGCAGGTTTGTTAGAGAACAAACAGCATCATGAAGCCCAAGAAACACACCAGTCGTGGAGAACTTAAAACTGGGTTAGGATATAAATAAATATCCCAAGCTTTGAACATCTTCAACAGTGTTCAAGCCATCAACATGGAAAGAGTTTGGCGCAACTGTAAACCTAGCAAGACGTGGCCATCCACCTCAAACGAGGCCCACATCCTGATATTAGTCACATTAGCTCCCAGCCTTGTCCTTGTGTGGATTCGTGAACTTCTATTTGCTGGCTATACCTCCTGATCTGAGACACAACAAGCACCTATAGGATGTCATCAGGCTCAAGGAGCTTTCTATGGCAACCGACAATAATGTTTTGTAGACGAACCAATAAGCTTCAGCACTTCTAATGTTGGCATGTGCTTGAAAAACTGAGTCCAGCGATACATCATCTTACATGTTGAACATCATGGGCACGCCTACATTTTCCTATACATGTCAGTCCCTCCGACATGGAAGGCATCCATTAGGATTGGCCTAGGTGCTGATCGGAGCAGCTGCTCGCCTGAGTGCACCAGCTAAAACGTTTCCCGGTGGAAGGACTCCGCATCCCAACCTAATCATTCACCAGCAATCCAAACAGCACGTCAGGCGCAAAGGGCCAGCGAGCAGCCCAGCTCAGTCAGAGCCACTTTGCAGCTGGTGTACAGGACATACTGCCTTTTAGGCCACTCGGACACACACCTGCTCAGTGTCAGGTCAGGCTGCTACGTGTGTCAGAATATGCAGGGCTTCAGGGTGTTATATTCACACAGAAGGGCCTGTGCTCTCGCCTTTTTGACAGCCCTTGAAGAAGCACAAACATCTGTCCCTTTATTGAGGAGAATGAAAGAAACGTACGCAGTTAGACGCTGGCTAAATGCCAAAGAAACGCACAGCATTCGGTATTCAAACGGCCAAATTTTCATTTTGTCATTTATTGCCAACTGTGTACAGAGCAGCAAGCGTTAACATCAGCACACGTGACCTGCATGTGTTTGGTGTCTGTCAGAAAATGTAGTAGACCTGTTTCAAGTCGCTTTGTCAGTGTTTGTCTCTTGTGTCCGTGTTGGTCTCTGTCATCTCCTGAGACCAAAACATTGTCTCTTTAGCAGACAAACACATTCTGCTTTCGTCTGTCAGGCAGCATATCGCTGGGACTTATTCCAAGATTGTTAGTTTTGTCTTGTCCTTGACACATTGGGACATACCAAACGACTACAATGTTTTCCTACTCGCATATTTGATGTTCTGTTGTTTATAGACCTGTTTCAAGCCAAATGTCTCTGTGGGGACGAACAGTAAGGTTCACACAGAACTTTCCCACAGAGGACGGAGAACTTATTTTAACCTAACCCTGACTTTATGGTCCAGAATTAGCAGGGAATAAAATAGTAACGCTCACAAGGTGTCAAATAGTAAAGGGTAACACACCAAAGGAGTGGCACAGTTTGATGCCATGTGTAATTTTCTAAAACCTTGACATAAGAACATGTTTGCTTTGCTGAGCTTTTTCACAAGAGCCTCTGCTTATATGACTCAAATCAGTGCTGGTAAAACAAAACAGTAAAAGTTACAGCCCCTAAAATCCAAAACAGAACAAAGAGAGATTATTGTCTATTTTTTCCTCCCTCGCTTTGTCCCTCTGTCTCCAGTGTTCATTCACAAATTCTTCAAACGCCTCCATCGACTTGGAAAACATGCCTGGACCTCCGGAGGTGACATCACCACATGTGACACTCCACATTCTAAGATTAGACACCTGTGTGTGTCTCGCCCACAGTGTCATGCATTTTTTGTCTGCCCTTCTTCCTGGATCCTCTTTAATCCCAATCTCCGTGCATTCCCTCTTTAGTCTAGTATATTCCACTCTATTCTAGGCTGTTTAAATAGAGCTAGTTCATTTCATAAGACCGTGCAGCCCTTTGCCTGCTGCCTACTTGTGGTCACAGTCAGACTTTGGGAGAGTTACGTTTAAGATCTCAATCCTCTTAGAGAGGATTTTATCTTCGCAGTGAAACCCTCTCTGATCCCATCTCTGCTGCAGGACCACATGGCAGGCAAGGAAGCGTGTCTGAAGTGGCCGTGCATGCGGAGCAACAAGCCTGACTCCTCTGTGTGGCACTAGCTTGGTATGTGTGTCAGGGCAGGAAGGGGAAACTGATCCTCTTAGCAGCATGGAATTGGCCCACTCTCAGGAAAGTGTCACTTGAGTTGGTCAACCTGAGAGGGCCAGGCGAGCTTGTCCAGCCTCACACTGTATCCCGTCCCGTGGAGCCTCCGCCTACATCTGACCGGCTGCAGGAGGACTGCTAAGCTAAAGAGAGTCTGTGCCTTCCTCTGAATGCTTCTAAGTATGCTGTACCTGGCCTCCAGGCATGACTTCAAACTAAGGTGCCACAGTGCCTGTTTGACCAATTAGGGCGAGCCTCTGCTGGGCAGGGCTCAGATCTCCTGCTGAGAGCTGTCAGGCATGTCTACCTCCAGCTCAAACAAATGGCGCATATTTTACCACAAACACATCATAACACATGCGTGAACCCTAACCTCTGTACTTTCTCGTTGCTCCCACATGCAGCTGCCTTGATTAAAAAGCTACAGCTAGTGAACCTTCTTTTTTTCCTGCTCCTTTTTCACCTTTCTAGCATTCACATTCCTCTCGTTGTCTCTTCGTGCCTGCAGATGCAGATGTTTCTCCGGTCGTGCTGAGCAGACACGGCTGTTTCTGGTTCCTTAGACAAAGTGGCCACCGGTGTCCAGAGGGGATTGTTGCTGTTTTTTCGTATTGCAAGAATCATAACCATAATAATGTTTTATATTTATATATTCAGCTTCACTCAAGTTGTATGTTATGTCGTCAACAGTACGTGTCTCTATGACACTCTTGGTAGTGACAGTGACAGGCTATCACACTAGATTGGGCCTCTACAGTTAATTTCAGTTTTTGAGGTTTTTGTGGCCCTGTCTGTGATCAGTATTATAAAATGTCACCCTGATTATCAAACCAGTCCTATGGAAGTACTGTAAATATCCCCACACAAAACTAAATAATACTGTACTGCCCCAGTTATTTACCTGCTTGCACTTGCATGAACAGAGGATTTTTCACCTGGTTCAGATATGGTTTCAATGGCTGCAGTCTACAGTTACACTGAGAAAGCCCCGTCTGTTAAAACTTACATTCCTATGCACTTAAACTGCACAATTACATTTTTGTAGCGTACGTAATCATATTCTGATTACAGCACGATATTTGTGAACGGAAAGCAAGCCACAAGGAGTTGGTTGAGTTGGCGTTCAATATGCAAGACTGAAGGACCGCAGCTCGAAGTCCACAGTCCACGTTCAGTTGGGTTTAGGCAGGAAAAGCACATCGGTTGTGTTAGAGGAAGACTGAAGATTTGTTTGACACAGATGTGTGTGAAGTTACGTTTTTCTTGATTAAGCCAGCCCACAAGCCTTTCCGATCCTGACCAAATGCTTTGAGTGCCTGAAACCAACCACAAAATGTTAATAACTCTATAGTCACAAATCTGGCTGCAGTGCTACGACTTTGGCTACTGAGGTAGAAAGAAAAGAAAACAGTATAGATATCTTGTGTTTGTTGAAATCTTTATCAAAGACTCCCAGAATGCAACCGCTCTGCAGGAAGTTTACTCGCGTCGACTGACAGACGGTATTGAATGCAACATGCCTCTACGTGGTAAAAATAATGGCTGAACAAGTAATACACCGGATGAGCAGAGTTCAAGAACATGGTGGAAAGTAAGGGGGCATCAGTAGCAGCTGAACACACCATAAGCTGAAAGATTCTACCAACGACATGCACAACTCTCTATTTGAACCACTGTGTTGACTGACCAGAAGGAAAACCATTGCACTCAAAATACAACCAGCAAAATGGAGCTTTGCCGGGGAACATGACATGGAGCCTGGTGAATAATAGCAGCACGTCCTTTAATCAAAATCGATGATGGTGGAAGATAAGATTCCTGGGTGGAGCTTTAAATAATTTCAGGAAGCCTGGCAGCAGAGAGCACAAGTGATTTAACGAGAAATACAGTTGTACAACTATGCAGCCTTACCTACGGTAAACACAGCAGTATTTGAAGTATTCTATACACAGTCACAAAACTCATAAGCCTTTTAATGGAAGTAGCTGATCCACAAAATAATCCTGAGTTTTGTACTGCAAGTTTACCATCTTTACTACATAGTGTATGATCTTAAAGTCTCTTTAAATGACCCAAAAACATCCCACATGACAGAAATGAAGCAGAGAGGCTTCATTAGCAGAGCTTCATGTTACCGTATGACAGACGAGACCTGTCCTGGCTATCAGCACCCGGCTGAGTTAAGGAGCACCAAATGATTTCCCTCAACACGAAGCTGGCACCGCACATTATTTATGTTTTTTCCCCAGTGAAAATTATTCAACGAAATGACATCTTAATCATTCTCCTGATGGAAAACCCCAACGAAACTAGAAAAAGCTATGCAACATAGCGCAGGCTATATTAGAACATTTGGGCGGCGTTACGGGATGTTTCCCAAGATGGAATGCATTCTGCTATTAAGAAATATATTTGGCTGAATAAAGGAATGTTTAATCAATTTAAACTTCTTAATCCCTTTTAAAAGAAATCAGATGAGGATGCTGTCAGCGGAGGGAAGGGCAAACGGGAAAATTTTGTTCAATTTGACTGATTTGTAACAATATAAATTGCTAGAATAAATTCATGGATTTGTAAAAGTTCTGTTTTATTTGAACACAACCCCCGCTGAATATCGTAAAATACGCGGTGGCTCCAGTTACATCAAAACTGACTCCCTGCTCATTTCTATGAGGGAAGGGATGTGGCTTACGCAGTTGGCAACAGTGGATATTGCTACTAAAACACATAAATCCTTCAGTCAGATTGAATGACATGCTGGGGATTTTGAATTTGGATAGCATATCACACAACAATGTCAGTATTCACAAACATTACCATTAAACTCTGGCTGCAAAGGGATGGTACTCAGGAAAAAATGGGTCAGGCAACAGTTCATGTCTGTGGATGGAGTTTGCTCTGTTGCATCTCAGATCTTGAATATGACAGAAGTGACAGAAAACATGAAATGTGAACTCTTGCATGATTCAAATCATTAAATTAATATTCTATTTGTATTTGTCTCGATCAACCACCACTTTAAGTCCTACTGCTGATGAAAAGTTGGTGGTCGCTGGTGTAGAGGCCATAAGATAACATAAGACATAAGATGTGTTTTGAATGAAGTCATGCAGGTCATAACATGATCAGTAGCTGCAGCTTGTGCCAAAGGTTTACTTATGAAGATGGCACATGCTGACAACGATGTTTCCTTCATGAATCAATCACAATCACAACAAAAATCCAGCCCAGATTCCTTCAGTGCCACAAAGCTTCAGATTATATAGTGCATGCTCACAGTCTTACTGAGGACCATCACTGACTTTATGGTTCTAATTAATTTAGAGTCTGAAATGCGCTGCATTGTGGGAATGTAACAGAGGAATGCTCAGTGGGACAGGGACAGAGAGATTAACAACCAGAGAATATCGGTTTTCTCGAGGCGGAGAAAGACGAAGATGCAAACGCGAGAAGAAGACAAGAATGTTGAGCAAGACGAATGCTCTCTTGTTTCAGTTCGTTTAGATTGCCTCAGACGCACACTGAACATATGGTTTGGGAAATGAGACGCGCATGTTTGTGCCAGCAGTTATCTGATTTCATTTTATTATACCCAAACTGTCCCGAAGCAAATTACAACACACTCCTCTTGCAGTGTTAGTGAGTTTAGACCCTTTAATCTTCCAATTTAGGCAGTTCCTGTAAACACTTGACTCAAGGTCAACGTCATATGTTCTGATGAATCGACTTTTACCACATATCTATGTTGCAGTGCATGACAAGGTAAAATGCCATAAAACCTAAGAAGGTTTATGTTTTCAAAACTGGTTTAGCATCAAGATGAACCCTGTCACCTCTTATCGCATGACAAAATAAACCAGGAGCCTACTGTACCCACACAAAGGGAGCACAGTTTCCCAACAGCCTTTTTGCTGAATTAGTTTAAACAGTAAGGGCACGTTAGGTAAATCACACCCTGGATGGACAGGCAGACAATAAACAAGCCAAAGGTCAGGAGCTGAATATTTCAGACATGAAAAATGTAGAAAGAGAAAAAAAAAAGTCAAGTAATAAGAAAACTAATCTTTGTTGGAGACGCCTTTTTGCTATTCCTTACACTCTGCTTGTTTTTCATAATGCAGTCTCAACACTTTTCAGCTTCTGTGGTGGAAATCGCACAGTGGCCGATACTGATTGCTTTATTTTCTCAGTGTGTACCCCCCTCTCGCGTTTGTTATTGCAGAACAGGAAGATATGCCAGACAGGGGGGTGATGCTGAGCCTGCAGAACCTGAACATTTTCTTTCTAATAATTTGAAATCCTGTGGGGCAGAGCGAGGGTGCGGGGGGGATGTTTGCCGGTGGCCATGGGCGGTGATGCCAGATCACCACGTCTGCTCGAAATATGTGAAAGATGAACACTGCTTCTGAAACAAGGTATGCAGTCTGGTGCTAAGTAGCTGTGGCTGCTGTGCTGACTGACGTGCATCCAAACGCTGCAGAGTCCACAGCGTACAGCAGGGAAGTACCACCTCTCTGGGCCTACCCACCACTGAGCTGGTGGTCACAGGCAGGGGTTATATGTAAAGACATTATTGTTTTAGCAGCCTAATGTGGAGACCACCTACACACCTGCCCAGAGGAATGTTTTATCAGTATTGCATGTGGGGGGTTCAACCAACAGCATTTACCTACATACCGTTGATGCCAGCAGGGGATGTGGCCGGTGGTGCAGACACCTCCAAAGGTTTGGGACCAGTGAGCGGGAGGAGCTGTCCCTGGTACAACTCACTTCTCTCCACCATGGAAACACCAATGTGCTTTTTATCTGTAACACAAAAATATTGATTACTTTGGGCGCTGAGAAGGGAGCCCTGTAAAGCTGGTGGCTTTACTTGCCTGTGCTGTGATAACAGGGCAAATTTCCAAATGGAAACCAACACATTTGACCTTCACAGAACCTGCGTGCGCGCGTGAAAGCGCTGCAGTCATCAGTAAATTACTCAAATAGCTTTGGAGAATTAAAAGTTTGAGCAGTGCGCTGCTCAGACTGGAAGTAGCGGTCCCTCGTATCGGTACTCTCCGTTTACATTATTCATACGGAGGAGGGTGTGACTTGTTGGCTTTTTTTCTGCCTATATAAAACGAGAAGTTCGCCGAAAAGAAAATACAGATGGAGAAGGCTAACCGGCTCGCTGTGTCACAGAGAGTCCCCTTAAGCCTACGCGACAGCTCACATACTGTCCCTTTGTGACCAGCTTAATAGGCAGAATGCCCGGTCTCTGCGCGCTTTGTCTGGTTGTAGCATTGGCTGCGTTCGCCCGGCTCGCCGGCTCCGTGGGGCCGGTGGTCCGATGCGAGCCGTGCGACGCTGGGGCGCTCCTGCAATGCAAGCCTCTGCCGAAGGACTGCGCGGAGCGGGTGAGGGAGCCCGGCTGCGGATGCTGCATGACGTGCGCCCTCGGCGAGGGACAGCCGTGCGGAGTGTACACGGCACGCTGCGGCTCCGGCTTGACCTGCCAGCACCAGCCGGGGGAGAGCAGACCCTTGCAGGCTCTGCTGGAGGGCCGGGGAGTGTGCTCCAACGCCGCGTCCAAAAAACTCAACAGCATTCTCGTAACGTCGCAAAAACAAGGTACGAATGAGCTTTTGGTGATTTGTTGCAGGCTACGCGTGTGTCTGTGTTGGTATTTGGCAGCTTTGACAGGCGCTTTCCCCATGAGGTGGTGCTCTGTGTTGACAAGGTCTGAGAGTCCCCTGCCCATGGAAACACCGACTAAGTGCACTGTTGATAGTGGACGAGATACAGATACTTAGCCCGATGTACTTGAGATATGAAAACCAAGCATGCGCCACGTATTATTTCTGGTGTTTGCTGGCACAATGTCACCATGTAAAACACCAAATACTGGATAACACCAGCTATGGATGGCTGGTTAATACTCATTTCCTCTGTGCGTAAAGTTGTGGAGCACCATGCGTAAAATGTAAAACTAAATCGAAGCAAGTTAGGGATAACACTATCTGAGAGGTCCTTAAATAGGAGGCAGCACGGATCTTTTTGCTCACTGCCGAATACACACTAACAAAAATACACACACAGTCTGGCTCCCTCAAACCAATAGTTAAGGAATGCCACATACATACTGTAAGTATACAGTATTCAGCCGAGGCCGAGCGCTGTTCATGTCCTTGTCCTCTGTAATGTCCTTATTTTCCTTTAAGCAAAGCTCTGGGATTTTTTTCCTCATCTCAAACTTCCTCCAAACCATTAAACACACACATACTCAATCCAAGCCTATTAAAATGTGCCCAACCTGCAGATTTGTTTTTTGATAGTGTCATTTGTAGATATTTTTAATGCTTGGTGCTTTGGGTGAATAGATGCTTGCTGCTCAGAGGGGTGAAACGGCACACATGCCAGCTTAGTGTGAATACACACTGTTGTGTGTTTAGGCATTGCTGACGTCAGGCCTCCAGGACCTGTGTGTGTTTTCTTCTACTTGGCCACTTGGTTTGGCCACAGTAATGTGTGGTGTGCACGCACTCCACAGTCACATTGTCATGGGCATACGTACTCACACGCTTATGTATTCACCAGCGTGCACTCACACTTGCCCAAACTGCACTGTGCCTTCCCTGTTCCTCATCTGTCAAGTTGTGCATGCTTCTCACCAAACACATCCATCTGTGTATACTTCCCATGCAACTGATTAGAGCTGAGATGCAGACTCAGTGGATGTTTACTGACATTATTTGCACTACTGGGGGCGGAAAACAATGTGGGAACAGATTTTAAGTGCCCCTGTTGGTCACAATGTGCAAGTGCAACCAAATGGTTTCCACTGCTTCAGAACAACCTCTCCTCCCAGACATTAACAAGCTCTCCTCACCGCAGTTTGTGCCGTTTACCCCTGTGCCATTATATAAACAAATTGCGTAATATGTTTATCTAAAACACCCCAGACTTCCTATGAAGGTTATATAAAAGTTTATATTGACAATAAAAAATTAATCACTGCCAGGATCTTAACAGGGCTCAATATTTAGTCTTGGTTATGGAAGTTTATGAAGAGGTCATAAAAACCTGTGAGGAAACTGTATCAGGTTAAAGAGCTCTTGTTGCTTTCAGACTCGGTGCAGTTGTTGCTGTTGTTGACATCCTTGCGGTTATTGTATGTTCTGGTGAGCCTGCGAGACTGCGGAGCCCCACCACGTCACTAATTGATCAGGTGGTCAGGGAGAAAGGGTGGGCTGCCAGCCTGCCTGCCCACACGAGTTACAACCCTACATGCCCGTCCGCCACCCTCACCGCAGCGCTCAAACACAAAATCTGCTTTGAGTTAACAGTTTGAAACTGTTTTTGTGTGTGTGAGCTGCTGCATGTGTGTTCCCATCGTTCTTCTGCCTCTTCGGGAAGTCACCTCAAAGCTCAGTTGCCCCACCAAATGTGGAGGCTGGTGGTGTGGTTGACCAACCGGGTGGCACTGGGCCACATTTTGTCCTTTCCTATAAGAGGGCGGAGAATTTAGAGCCCCCTCCTTGCTTCCGCTCCATTAGATGCTCCCCACTCTGACCAGCCTTTAACGATTGAGCTGGATTCTTAGCCTATTAATAAATCCACTCCCTCATCTCCCTTTTTACCCCCTGCTGCCCCAACCTCCTCCTCTTTTAAGTGCTATCTGCTGCTCTCCTCCCTACACAACATTTCATCGTTCAGTGTCCTTAAAAAGCCTTGTTTACACTCAGTTCCTCTTGTGATTCTGTCTCTTGGTCTGCATACTGTGGAAATTTGTGGATATGAAATCTTCATGTTTCTGTTTATTACTTGGCTTCGTTTCTGGCTCCAAGCAGCCCACAAGGCAATGAGCTAACTTTATTTTGTCTGTTTTAAACAGGCCTCTGTCAGACAGTCAAGAATGTTCTGCTGGATTCAAGGCACGAGAAGCAGACATTCAAGCTTTTATAACAGTATTTTATAGAAGCTGTGAACTAAATAAATCCATGGGGCTGCACTTGGCTTGTGATTAGCAGGACGAAGCGGAAATAAATCAGATGAATCTCCAGTTTGTGTAGGCTACTGTGACTATTATTGTTTTACTTAAACACAGTCTCAAGCAATTATATTTTTGGGATGAAACAAATTACATTTCTTCTAAGGCTTTTAATATCACAATTATAATTTTTCACAGCAGTGAAAGGCGCAAAACTTAGAACCATGAATTTGCTTTGCCAACATTTGGCAACTGATGACTTACCCTTCTCCATTTAGAGAACGCTGGAAATCAGGTTGAAGACAGCAGTGCCAACGTCACCCAGATGGTGACGGTGCTACCTGGCGTGTCAACGGGAAAGGCGGGACCCAGCTGGGGGTCAGTGGACACCAGGCCTCCGCTGCACAGCAAACTCATCGAGAAAAACAAGAACAAGAAGACTCACAACTTCAAGATAGAATCAGTATCAGGTGGAGCCAATATGGACATGCAGAACTTCTCCCTGGAGAGCAAGAGGGAGACCGAGTATGTAAGTCAACCATAATGCGATTTGATAAAAACCGTCCCTGTTGCTGGCCTAAAGGGCAAAAGTATGGCAGCAGAGAGTTGCTGGTCTCTACATTTCGGATTGGAT
Organism: Macropodus opercularis; assembly: GCA_030770545.1. Classification (NCBI taxonomy): domain Eukaryota; kingdom Metazoa; phylum Chordata; class Actinopteri; order Anabantiformes; family Osphronemidae; genus Macropodus; species Macropodus opercularis. The sequence continues at coordinate 10,852,428 of CM061092.1, forward strand.
GTACAACAAATTCACTACTACTATAATTTGCGGCATTTAGTAATAGTGAACCATTAAAATGTAGTGTCTAATATAGATGGAATTGATGGATGAATAGATCTGGATTTATGCTTTTATTTATGATCTACTGAAAGAAGAGAAGCTAGTTAAAAGAAGAAGTTAAAATTGTTAGTGTGAAAAATAATAATAAAACACTTTCATATAACCCAATATGGGAAAACAATGGGTAAACCATTAGCCCCCACTGGGCTTTTTGACAGCTATTTATCTACCGGTATTTTTTATATGCATTTATTTATTTTTACAGTATTTGAGTTTAGACTAAGTCAAATATAAAAGTCCAACTTGATTTTCAAAAACACCAAATTCTGTGAAAATATGTCAACAAATAAGAAGCAACATGAAAAATGACTTTTCAAAACTGAAGCCACCTCGTTATTTCTGGCTGTAATGAATCGCTCTGCATGCTGCAGTAATACATGGCCTTGTATCCTTATCCACATAAGCCCCAACACGTTCGTTGTCAAATACGACACGTCCTTTTGTCTAATGGACTAATAGGACTTATTGTTTACGAAACTCGTTTAGTCACTATCACCCACTTTATGACAGCTGTCAGCCACTGTGATGAGGCTTCGTCCACCAAATGGTGGACAGCTAGCAGACTACAGGCTCTCTGTTTTAAAACGTTTTTAGTAGTTTTGTTGGTTTTTCAGAAAACTGGGAGGAAAAGACATGACAGCAAATCAGGGATGAGGAAAATGGAGAATAAAATGGAACGTGATCTCCAACTTGGCAAACACATAGACTTTTACCAGTCCCGAGTTACTACTCCAACCAATGACACTACACACTGATTAGCATTCCTACGGGCTCAGAAGTCAGACTAGTGTCCTGCGCTGTCATCAGCTCGTAGTAGGTGGTATGCATGTGCGGTCCCATGCATGTGCAGAAAAAACAAGATACAAACAGGACGGGAATGTCTCATCAAAACATTGCACTACAGAGCAATTTGTGGTCAAACAGTCCACAGGGTCCCTTTAAGCCATCTTCTATCATTTAAACAGCATTTTTTTTTGTAAATTATATGTTATCAAGCTTTTGGTAAAACAAGGTACCACTTTTTTTCAGAAAACTAACATCTCAGTTTGGAAGATCATCACAGCAACGCAGTGTTGGACACTGTTCAAAGCTGCAGAACCTCATTCGAATTGAATTGAGTTTTGGGGATATTTGCATAAAATTCCACACAACTTGTTCAGAATGTTTTATCTCAGAGGTATCAATTTGCTCAATAAAGGCTTATATACTGTGGTTTAAGGGACAGGTTTGCACATGCAGCTGGATTTTTATGCTAATTACAGGAGGCTTAATGTAAACATTAAGGTGGATGAAGATAACTTTTGCTGACTTATGTTCGGCGCAAACCCTTTGTCTCACTAGGGGCCATGCCGGCGGGAGATGGAGAGCATCCTGAACAATCTCAAAGTCGGCAACGTTCTCAACCCAAAAGGCTTCCACCTACCCAACTGTGACAGAAAGGGCTTCTACAAGAAAAAACAGGTAAATGGCTCTCCCTGCTGTTTCTCTCTACACGCTGTCTCACACGCTTAAACACACACACACACACACACACACACACACACACACACACACACACACACACACACACACACACACGTGAACATGCAAATAGACCCACCACATGCCTGAACACCTCCAAAGAATCTTCACCAACTCATCCCACCCACCCATGAACAATCACGGTTTTCTTTTCCGGCTCAGGTTGCCTTGACAGCCACATCAACACTGTATTATCAGTATGGCTAATAACCATGTATTACTCCAGTAAATGCACTGCAGCTGTCTGACTCATGCTTCACAGGAAATGAAGTCGGTCAGGTGTGTTTGTGGTGCGGGAGCGCGTGGGGGGTAGGCATGTAAGAATGTGGTCTGGGAGTGTGTGTGGCACAGTAGATGTGGCGGCAGGGGAGAATATGTGTGGCGCTTGTTTGATGGCGGTAGTTTTGGTGAGGGTGTGTAGGTGTGGGGTGCTGTTGGTGAGGTAAAAAAAACAAACAGGCCGTCACTGGTTTAGTTTTTCTTGTCCATGGTGCAGCAGGCTGGGGCCACCCATAGCCTGCTGGAGACTGGAGGAAGAAAAAAACCAAGGAAGCTGAAATTCACTGGAGTTGTTAGTGGGTGACATGTGCTGACCTGAGGCGAAGGTGGCGGATGGATGGGAGGGGTGGTGGAGGGATCTTGCTGAGACATAGTGTGTCTAATAACTACCGCCATCAGATTTCCAGAAGGTTGGAAGCTTTATCGAAGGGATTCCACAAAGCTGGAGCCCATTCTGAGAAACACATGAGTCACCAAGGCCCCCACCCCACAAGGACCATGAGTCAGAGACCAACTGAAAGCATAACACACACACTCCATCTTCTTCGATTCCTGCCTCGCTCTTCCCCCAACCTCTCTAAATTGTGGTTCTATTGTTTCCTTTATTAAAGTCAGACTCTTCCTTGCCCTTTTCCTGGATTTCACCAGGAACGCTTCAGTGTAAGTGTGTGTACAGCAGTATGCCGACCATTCTCACCCTTCTCTCAGAGGACCAGTGGGGTTCAGGGCGTTGCGTTAAATCGGGGATGTGCCTTCACGGTGCGTTCTGGAGATTTATGACCGGAAACACGGCTGGGAGAAGACCGTGCGAACCATCTAGGGTGACGATACTGTGAAAAGAAGGGAGCACGAGTGAAGGAGGTGGAAAAAAAGGGCATAACAGCACATGATACACAAGCTATTTCTGAAAATATCAGGCTATATATTAAAGCGAAACTCCAGCCAAAATCTTTTAATATCAGATAGTCATGAAGTGTTGAAAGGAAGCCGTTTGAAGCTCCTAGTTTCATCTTTCATATGGACTTTTTCCACCAAATAATACCAGGAACTAAATCGGAAACTAGTGCCTTTGAATAAGCAGTTCCAGGAAGGAGGCTCAACAGAAACTAAATTCAGGAGCTGAGATAAGAGCTACACGTAAGTCCCCTTTGTGTGTACCTGTATGGGTTTTCACCACATATAAAGAACCATAAGGATTAGGGAAATTGGACTAATAACGGATTAGATAACTGCAGATAACGATAATGGTTTTCACACAAAGAACCACAACATACAGTAGAGTCGCAGACGGAAGTGAAAGAACGAACAGGTCTTGAATGAAATGCGAAACCTTTCACACCTACGCTGCTTAACCAATAGGCTGAAAAGTGATTGTTTGTTATTCATGTGTTTATTTTAGATGCACTTAAAAAGTGTTACGTGTGCTGGTGAACAGGAAGCTGTTATGGTTCTGTAGAAGTTCAGATGATTTATGTTTTCTTATGGAGCTTCAGTCTTGTTTATTCTGTTCCCCCATCTTTAACACTGTAGAGCTTCAGCTGCATAGCTCAGCCAGTTGTTTGCAGTTTAAATTAAGTAATATATAATTCTCAAACTTATATGTAATTGCAATTGGTGAGAAATCGAGCAGAACCATCTGTAACAGCACCATGAAAACACCTGCTGGCAGAGTTAGGATGTTTGGATGAGCAGTGGTTTCAATGTTTGTTGCTAAGAAGGTTTCTGAATTTCTGTCCCAAGTGAGCAGATTAGTGGCTACAGTTGTTCCAAACGGTGTCAGGGTTTCACAGCCATAGAAAAGAGGTCAAAATGGAAGCCTGAAGCGTAATTTACAGCACTCGGACGATTCTTTTTCCCCACCACAATTCTGGATTAAGTTGCCAACTGTGCACACTTTTACTTAGCTGGTGATGAGATGACAGTTCAGGCATAGTGAGGACACCGAGGGATGAAGAAGTGGGTATAATAGAACCTCAAGGTGTTGCACATGAGAAGCAACAAAAGTGAGTTTGAGTTTAAAATGTGCCTTGTCACACCTGGTCACGCCTGCGTTCTGGTACCCTTGGGTAAAATCTAATTTTATATCACCAGTGACTAATCAATAAGAAGCCGTGGCCGTACGCGTGTGTGGTTTTCTGTGCTTGCTGTTGGTGCTCTAAGGCTGTGTGGCGTTCGCGCTACCTCGGCTCAGTGGAAACCTATTTTTAGCAGCAGTTATATGAATTGGCTCAGTAACCCAGTCCAGGCCACGCATGCCCCAACTGTGCTCCTCATTACACCCTTCAAAGCGTCACGCGCTCGCTCCCTCTTCTTCATCATTACAACTATTGAGCGCTGGCTACAGTCGCCCAACTGTCCTGCTCTGCCCGCTCCATCATTCTGTCCATCCTGCCCTTCCGCCCACCTGGCTTTTCCTTCCTTGTTTGGCCAGGAATCACCCTGCAGACAGTTGTGAATGGGACGACAGTGTCTGCGTTTCTCTGTGTGCTCATTCACAGTTAAGTGTGTGTGGAGAGGAGGAGGAAGAGGCCGTGGGTTAAGGATGTGAGCCAGGTGTCTGCGTATCGTTAGGTCTCCTCCCTCCCTGGGTCTTGACAGGGCCAGGTCCATAAGGGCTAACTTATGGAGCGTGACTCAGAAGGATCTGTGGAAATGAACACGATGACCACAATGGCTTTATAATGACTGCCCAACCTTCAGGATCCCAGACGGCTATTTTCACTCCGTCTCTATCCCTTGTTCTGTTCCCTCCATGGATTTTTAATCCTCCCCTTCTTCCTACTCTACTTTTTTGCCATGGGTATTGCACAGTGTATAGGGACAGCAGAGGTTATAAGTCTGTATGAGATGAGATACGTTTCGGTATTAATCTAAAAACGACATAAATATGTTTTCCACCAAGGCCATTTAGACAATTTTAGTGGATTAATGGTACCAGCTAGATGCACTGAACTGATTAAGCTAATCAATGCAGTAAAAAACTGGCTATTCAACGGTAAAGTCTTAAACCAACCCATACTTCACCGCATATTACATCATGTTTCCAATTGTTGTTTGATTAGATTATGCTTTAAGCATCCGTGTGGCTTCATATGACAAATCTTGTAAGTGCTAGTGATTATTCACCCGCTAAACGCCAACCAAGTGATGACAAGCATGTAAAGATGTACATAACAGCTACATCTGTTTTGGATATATATTGCGGTATCCTGAGAGACAGCATTTGCATAAACATGACTTTAGAGTAAGCAGCCAGAAGGGTTGCAACAGAATTCACAAAACAAAGAATTACTTACCACGGAGGAGCAATAGATTGGTGTTTGCTAATGCTAATTAGCTTAGCTTAGATTAGATGTGCAGCTTAGCACCAGCAGGTTCCAGTAGGTACCAAGCGGGCGAGTCGTGGCCACTGTTATGGAGGTTTGTGGCCTTTTGTTGAAAAGAAACAATGAAAAGGATCCAGGTGCAAACACAGGCTGATTTAACCTAAGCAAAACCAACAGAAGACAATGTAACATATAACTGGCACAAAAATGTCAGAGCATCCTGCAGGAAGGGTCATCACATGACATCTGACCTCCACTATGACCCTTCCTGCGCCTGGAGAAAGTTCAGGGACCCCTGGTGGTTGGAGGAGAAATGACACCTCACAGAAACTTCCACAGAGGAAGAGCAAAGGCAGCATCACACACGTTTCTAGGTAGAAAGTCTTTGTGGCCTCCTTTATTTCAACCTGCACACTGTGCAAAATCCAGTTAATCAACAACCTCAGATTCAGGAGTTTGCATTCATTCTCATTAAAGTAGCAATATTCTGCAGCTACAACAAGCAACTTTTTCACAAATACATATGCATGCAAGCCTAAACACCCCCCCCCCCCCCCCCTCCACACACACACACACACAGACACATTGCATTTTATGAGCTGCTGTTTATCCTGCGGTCAGACACGGCTCTTTTTAATGTCCATGAAGTCCAGCGGCGCTGCTATTAGCTATAAAGGCCGGCATCACAAGAGCACGCATTCATGCACACAACACATACGCATACACCCACCATAAAGGTAGCTTTATGAATGCGCAGGGTGGGTGAAGTGTGCTTTTTTTAGTGACAGCCATGTGGACCACGCAGGGCCAGTACCGGCTCGTGAGGTTCAGAATATAGGGCACAAGGTCTGAGCTGACCCTCGGTTTGGACTCTGTGGTTGCTCACCTACAGCTCAGCATGGAGTAAACGCTTCCCTAACCTACTGTAGGCCTGAAATCTGCTCTGAAAGGCTTGTGGACTGCTCCTTGATGGAGGACACAACTGTAGTCTGCTTGGATTCAGGATTCAGATCATCCATTAACCCAGCTACAGTATATATATATATATATATATATATATATATATATATATATATATATATATATATATATATATATATATATATATATATATATATATATATATATATATATATATATATATATATATATATATATATATTTATATTTATATTTATATATATCAACAGATGCAGACTGTGGATTTGATTTTACAAATCAGTCCCAGTAGGAAGGATACAAATGAAACAGTGAAAGACAGTGTGAGCTCTGTGAAAATGGCTCTTTTGTCATTTTGAATTCAAGCATTAATGTGTTTTTTCAAGCCCTTGTTTGCAGAATCTATTTAATGTAGGGATTACAAGGGGTCATGTGTGCGGAGAGTGGAGCAATAAAGAAAGGACGGCTTGACATGACTGCTAATAGTTCGCAGATGAAAGAGAGACTGAGCGGAAATTCAAAGGTAGCCAAGCAACAGGGGAATGCACACATGCACATTTTGCTCTTCCACTCCCTTCTGTCTCTCCTTTAGCTTTTCAACCCTCACACACACACGCACAGACACACACACACACACACACACACACACACACAAAGAGACTGACACACAAACCAGGCACATTCAGGACTCTATCATCATTAACCAGAGCAGAGGAACACAATGTTAAGCCCTTCTCTGTCAGTCTTGTCCGCTGGGTCAGGCCCAAAATAGAAGCTGGCCGCAGACACAGACGATGGCCCCGTGAAGGGGGGACAGAGGGATGAGAGGTGAGAGAGACAGAGAAGAGTGAGGGAAGAGAGGAGAGGTCAGAGGAAAACTGTGTTCTGCAAGAAGAAGCCCTGAATAACGCCAGTGTGTGAGAATAAGCTTGCTGGGCTGCTGCAGTAGTTGTTGGGCAGGTATTTTAATGGGCCTCTGCCTGTAAAGCTGCGTTTGATCATAGACGCCTGATCACACTCTAACCCCAGGCCGTTCGTCGCTGCACAGCCAGCCTGAGGGTTTTGCTTTGGGCGCTGGTGGTCATTTTTATACGAAGGCCTTTTGCTTGATTAAAATCCAGGTAGACACCTAAAGCTTTGGGGACGGGGGTGTATATCCCAGAGAGAGTTGCACATTGAAGTACTTCTTCCCAGACATCTGACGTGGTCACACACGCAATGGGACACATTTCAAACCCACACAGCCTCAGCTGCTCTTTTTCACTTTCTGTCTGTGCATGGATTTAACAGCCAATATTGAAGTTTTAAGGGGGTTGTTGTGGAGGCTGGCTGCTCTCTTCTTCCAATTCTTAGCCATATCTAGACTAAGTGTGCAGCTGTTGTCTCTGAAATGAATTCCCAATGCTGATCGTCACACATATGGCTTTTCCAGCATTGTGACACAATGTAAACACCAAGCAGTTCAGCAAGTGCTGACGGTGCTCACGCCGCAAAAACTAGGCTGACAGATGCTCACCAGTGGCCAGTCGTTACACATGAAACTCCTTCATACTAGCCATGTGGTTGCTGGTCAGTCAATCCACCATTTCATGCTGGAACTGAGTGGCCATTGGTTGGGTTCACTTATCCTGTGCTGTACACGGCTGAATGTGTATATTCTATATGTATTTATGGACTGTAAATATAGGATATACTTTTCTGTGCTTGCTTTCTGCAGTGTCAGTGATACAGGCAGACACAGAGGCAGACAGGCGTGTCTCGGCTCACTCACCGATCTGTCACCACTCCCCTAGGGGAGAGATGATGGGTAAGAGGAGGATTATTCTGAGCCAGAGTTTAGCCTGGCTCGACTGATTGTGCCGTTTCGCGAGTACCCAAATGGAGCTCATAAAGTTGCCACTCCACAAAGCCCATCCCCCTGCGGGACATCTGATATTAGTGCGTGCATGTGTGTTTTCAGGTGGTGGGTATGTATATGTACAGTACATACCGCTCTTGTTTGTGTCTGCTTACATGTTGATGTGTGTTTATGTATGCACGTGCACGCTCCGATGTGCACGCACCGGCCATAATCAGCTCCAGATGATTTTGCGTGTCTGCCAATTTCCCAGAATAGCAACGCTGGTTTCCCTGCAGCCCTCCAACTGGCCTTGGTAAATATTTTAGCAACTCCATGTTTACCTTCACACTCCTTCACTCTCGCTCACTCAGAGCATTCCTCATTTCCTGCCTCCATCAAAAATAATCGCCTTTTTTTTTGTCATTGTTTACGCCACTGGTCAGGAGCGAACCGTAGAAGCCTGATAAATACGCTGCTCCAGAGCTCGAACTCAACATCTTGCAACTTACACGCGGCTCATTGAGCGAGCTCGCCCGCTCTGATCGCGATACATTTATTATATGCCTTCCCGAGGCGGCAGCTGCATCATCTGTGGTGTTTATCTGTAATAGCTTCTGCGTATGAAAGCGCAGGGAGAGTTCCAGGCAGCAGGGCATTCCTCCCCACGATCGATGTTTGTCTTTTTAGAGTCCTGCTGAGGCATGACTTGGCCTCCTGACAAGCATCCACGACTGAAAAGCCAACAGAGAGGTTTGATTGAGTGTTATTACAATACACACATGCTCACTGAAGCCGCTGTTGAAGCTGTGTCAGGGTAATAATTCCTCACCTTGGTAACGTTAATCTGTTTTCACAGTGTGTCTCTAAGTGATAAGTCCTCTACTTTCCTCCTGACTTTGAACTAAAGATGGAAGTCAAAGCTGGTTTGAGTGATGTTAGTGTGTTCGTCCATGCCGTGCCGGTGCCACCAGTCTGTGCAGCACCTTTTTGCTTAAGGCTGCACACATTAATCTCTGCACGGTAAAAGCAAACAAGCAGCTTTGCACTATGACTACGATTCTTTTTGTTTTTTCTACCTCTCCTTGCAGTGCCGCTCATCCAAAGGAAGGAGGCGGGGATACTGCTGGTGTGTGGACAAATACGGACAGCCTCTGCCCGGCTTCGACGGCAAAGAACGGGGTGAGACGCAGTGCTACAACCTGGAGAGCAAATGAGCGGCCGGAGGGACAAAGAGTGGACGGAGAGAGGAAAACAGCAGATGAGTGTGGGAGGAAAAAAGACAGAAGGAAGGAAAGAAGGAAAAGGAGCCTTCTTTGCTCTTGCATGTAGTTTTATGTAAACATTTGAAGGAGCTCTGGACCTTTGATTTCAGGTTCCACTTCTGCCGGAGACAGGGGAGGGAGAGAACAGGGGGAGGGAACCGGAAGGGGAAAGGCTGAAGCTCAGCCTCAACGAGTGTGCAAGCCTCCTGTCCATCACAGCTATCTGTCCTGTGTTTAGGAACCCTCTGTTCTTTCTTTACAAACTAAGCTAAACATCAGCGAGAAGAGGAAGAAAGAAAGATCCTGTCATCAGCGCTATTCTTCAGAGAGACAGGAAGGGGGGGGGATTTTCCATTCTTCTTAAAGTGGACTTGTACATGACCCCCCAAAACCGCACCTTCCCTGTGTCTGTGTCTCCAAGCGTGGGCACCTGCATTACATACGTGTACGTGTGCACAGCTGCATGTCTGTGAGTGAGCGTGCACTTCCTCAAAAGTGTTTCTTTGTGTAAATACATGTGTGTGAGCTCCGTTCAGGTGTCAGACTGCCCTGCCCCTTACAAAACAATGCAGACAGAAACACTCAGGGCTCAGGGTCCATTTTGAAGTAAAGGATTATGGGACGGCAGGGCTTTGACTTCTTATCCAGCACAGCGGCCTACTTGCTGCCTCTCTATTGCTCCTTATCCAGCCGTTGGGAGGGAATGGAGGCAAATTGTGCAGTTACAGTGCCTTAAAAACAACTTTCCAAGCCATCTTTCCTGTTACCATCATCAGATATAAATACTGTAGTCAAACGAACAAGCACTTGGTTGTTATAGACTTGAAATGTGGTTCTGAAAACTGTTGTTGGCACCTGAGGCGCATGCAGATTCACAGTAGTAACAGGTGACCTGGAATCACAAGGGGCGTGTCGGCTTTCTGGGAAGACGCTAGTTTTACGTAGATAGACTGACAGAGCGTATTTAATACACAGACATGTGAGACTAGACTGACTTTGAATATATGAGTATTTGAAACACAGTCAAGGAGTTTAATAGCAAAACAAGCTGCAAACGTAAACGTGCCAAAGCATTCGTCCCCCTGAATCTCTACACTCAGCTGTTCTTTCCCACCACAGGAGAATCAGGCAAATCAGAAGTGGGATTAAGGACAGGGTCATCCTCTTGATGATCGCTATGCACCCCCCCCCATCCCCTCCCTGGAAACTTCAGTGATTTCCCTCCATATTAATAGCAGCTCCCTGATACCCACAAATTATATACAATATCCTGGAAATCGTTAGTTCCCTCTCTTATTGCTGGAAGTGAACCTATAATTTGCCTTTGTGTGCAGGCTTTACATTAAGAAATAACAGTGTTTGCATAGACAGTGTAGCGTCAGTAGTCTGTCAGCAACGACGACGGTGCTCTGCATGTGAGGCGTTCAGGCGCTATCTGGAGTTGAGTGTCTGCTACACAGTTTGTTGCAAGTGGAGGCGAAATGGAAATGATGTTGGATGGACAGGAAATACGGTGGATTGGTTTCCACCCACCTTTCACCCAGGAACTCTCATGCCACCCTGCAGGACGTAGGCCACGTTCAGACAGACTCTCACTACGTGAATACATGCAGCCCTTCTCATTCATCGGAACTGAGCAGGGACCGGAACCACGGGAGCCTGTGCCAAAACGACAACTTGCATCCGGTCCATCATCCAGCGGCGGGCTGGACCTGACAAACACGTGTTATGAGCATGTGTTTGCTAGAGAATCATTATCGCGAATGCCGTATTTTAGCCTCAATGGTTACCTCAAGACTGTCACGACCAAAGATGAACCATGAAATGATGACCATCATTTCTAGAGTTGTAAAAGCCCAAGAATAGCCGGTGCTGTGTCTTCTAATAAGATCTGACCTCATGCTGTAAACGTAAGCTGCAGACTGTCTGAATGCAGCCCCACGGATCGGGGGTATGTCTGTTTGTCCTCTGTTTCCCACCTCTTGCTGTTCCCGTCCACATCCATGACCCTGGCTCTCCTGTGTCCCACCCCGTCCTTGTCCGTCATGCACCTCTCTTGCTGAGGTTCCTTGATTCCACATGTCTTTACTCCCTCTCCAGAATTTATCTGTCTCACTGTGCCTAATCTCGTCCCTACCTCCAATCCCTTGGGTGAAGCTGGTCTCCCGGCTCTAGCTCTGTGCCCACCTTCAGTCCTCTTTCTGTCAGGGGTGCAACCTGGTGTAGGCTTGTTTGTGTGGAGAACAACACCAGCCACCCCACCCGCCCGCCGCAGGTGCCAGCTGCCCCTATGCTTCAAGCACAAGCACTTAAAGCACTTTAGCTGTGCCGCTACTCGTCAGTGCATGCAGTTAAAGACAATTGGACCTATCTACATCTGCATACCTTTCCTTCGAGGTAGTGTCAGATGAAACATTGTGATACTGTAAGAAAACAATAATAACATGGGGAGGATAAAAACAGACAAAAAGAGCGAGCTACACCAGGACTTCTGACAGCGAACTTAGTGAAAACCCTCAGAAAGTTTCCGTTCAATGCAACTATTTTCTCTTTTGTTGCTGTTGTTTTTGTGTCTTTGAAAAATGCGTGTATGATCGTACGCCAACAAATCTCCACAAGGTAGACACGGAATGCGCATTCACCCGAGTGGCAGGGGGTCCGAGGGAGGAGGAGCACTCCTCCACGAGGAGCTTCCTGTCCGATGCTCTCCCGCATCCTGTGTAAAGACTTGAAACGTGGGGAGAGTGCCGACAAAGAATGCTCGCCCAGTAGCTCGGTAGCACAGAATCAGCTGAACGCTCCGTTCAACAGACAGCAGCAGCTCACAAGCAGCCTGTTGGTGCTAAGTCCCATCTGAGTCAAAGACTTGGTGTAAGATAAGAGGAGGAACATGTTTAAGCTATTCCCTCCTGAATATTTGTGTCTTATTATTATTATTATTATTATTATTATTAATATTATTATTACTTCCTGGCCAGCTATGTGTCTGAACAGACATCATGTACAGTACTTAAATACAAAATATTTTTGTTATCTTAGAAAGATTTATAAGCTGATCCAAACTTCTCATTTGAACAGTTCAGTGACTCATTGATTGCACAGTAAGGTCTATGATTCAGTGTATTTGGGGGATTATAATCACTAATGAATGTTTTGTTTTGAAATGAACCTTTTCCTTCTGTTTCTCCGCATCTGTAAGCTCTGTGCCCGGCAGAAGGCGAGTTTCAGAGTCAGTCAGGCTCTGGTCAGTTTAGGTCACTTGGCTCCATGCGCGCCCAGCCATCCCGCCTCAGTCTGTCAGGGCAGGCCTTGGGTGCAATGTAATCTCGCTTCTTTTTATTTTTCACTGCTGGCCACTTTAAGGATCTCTCTGTTTGTGGATAAACGTGTTTTGTTTTCTTCAAGTGTATCTATCAAAGAGTTTTGCCATTTGATTCAAGCTTTTCATGATGCTAAATTAGAAATCACACAACTATTATTTTCTCTGAGAAAGAAATGATTTTGATTAAATATATAATTTGTATTTAATGTCTTTTTATAAATAAAACGTGAACACATTTTACGGAGATGGTGTCTGTCTTTGGCTGACGCGTGGCTTGTGTGTCGTATCATGGGGCAGGAACAGGCCTGTGTTTCACCCGCAGCTCATAATTCACTCAGCCTCTCATCATCACACTCTGGACCTTAAAGCCTCAAAGTCCTTGAATGCAATCAGGCTCCCCTCAGTCTTGGAATGTGTCAATAAGGATAAAGCGAAGGTTGAATTTGTAAGGAATAAAAATAAATCTGGTGGTGCCAGGCAGGCTGGCAGTGGGCACAAGAGGCTGAGGTGAATTCCTGTGCCCGACCAAAGCAAACAGAGAGCAGGTCAAAAGGCAGCGCAGAGCAGCATGTCCCTGAAGACCGCGCAGAGTTAGCCAAGCACCTCCACTTTAGATCAGCGCGATAACACAGCACACAAACACAGTGAATATAGAAAATGTGGTCCGGGCGTGCATCTACACAGCTGTTCTGAGTCTCCTGTTTTGCCATCTATGGATGGTTGCCCACAAAATAAACGTCCCTGAGGCGAGCGGAGGCCAGGAGCGCATAGCTGAGGTTAATGTTTTTATTAAATATATCACCTTTTTTTCTTACATTACATCTCAATTACAAAAGTGTACATACGCACAAGTGAGCAGTTAGTCACTTTGGAATAGACTCACACAAAACAGTAATTCTCTCTCCAACAGCAGCATGTAGACAGAGCAGAGCACATCAAGGCTCTTTGCGGTCATGTGTTCTTGGTCAGAGAAGACAGCCAACGTATAAAATAAAATAAAATAAAATAAAATAGCAAGTCTGGCAGATATATCAATACAACTGGCAGCAGAGACTCAAATATCAGAGGTAGGTTAATGTAGAAATACCCGTGTGAGAGGCGGCGCAGGGAGACACCGCCTGTCATGCTATCTGCAACCCCACGCGTCCGTGGGGGATGTTGTCTGAGACTGTTTAAGGATTCCCGACTGCATTCACTGTCAAGAGCTGATAATGTGTCAGAAAATAAAAAGACAACAACCAATAAAAAAGAATAGGACATGACAGGATTATAAAAAAAACAACATTTAGAAATTCTTCTAAATGACATTTGGTCACTCAGTGCTTTTGTTCTTTCTTGGTTTGTCACCAAACCAAACGTCCAGACAACTCCTTAAGGGCAGAGCGAGCTCAACTCAGCGGTGGAGTTACTCAGGGCCGAGATACATATATACATTTTATACACCAATAAAAATAATAATATAATAACAATAAGGCAAAAAATGATATAAATACTCATGAATTAATTACAAAATAACAAATGAATGTCATAAAATTGAAATAAATAAGGCTGAAGAGTAGAATGAATCAATATTAAAATCTCCTTTTCAGAAAAACAAAAATAAATTTTTTTCTCTTTGGGACGGGTGTTTTCAAGAGGGAGAGGGGAGCTGGGTGGGACCCACAGTCCCACAGTGACAGTGTACCTGAATTAAACACCACCATGGACAAGATCAATAAATAAACAGCTATCAAAAGGACAAATCAGTGGCTTGCTTCGTTTTTCTTGGGTGTTTCAGTGGTTGATCTCTTTAAGGGCACTCTGCTTCTACGGGGAGGTCGGTTGAACCCAGAATCTTCTTGCCGTTCCAGGAGTTCACGCACCAGCATCGACCCCTCGGTCCGTCCAGAGAGGACTCGCACTGTGGAGGACACAGAAACAGGAGCAGCTCCGTTTAACTGTTTTCATCTTCAGCGCATATGTGATAACACACATGTACGGTCATGCTGCACTAAATGGGTGATGTCACTTTCAAACAAAGCAGCCTCTCAGCAGCAATCAGGGCTGAACAAATCCCCGCCTGCAACACACAATTATTTTAAAGCTGTGGTTGACACAATCTTGGCTAAACACTCACACACACAGCTTGGCGAGATTCTTTCATGCTGAGTGGAGTCATCATGAGAAGCCGGCGCACACACACACATGTTCAAAAGACACCAACCTGTTTGGGTTTGTACAGCCCGTGTTTGTCACAGTTGGGGAGGTAGAACCTGGTTAACTTGTCTCCTAATTTCTGCTGGGATTTGGCAATCTTATCCAAGGCTCTCTGCAGCTCAACGTGACAGGGCCCCTGCACAGAGGAGACAGGTGGCAGGAGGGTTAATAAATGATGATCAACGCCGCCTTAATATGTGCAAACACGTGGGCTGACATCAAACTGCAAATAAAACTTGTAATAGCAAGCATCCCCAGCCGCTCTTATTTTCCACTTCGCCCCGTCTAACAGCACGCGAGCTCCCCCTCGTGGCGCACCAGGCCTCTTACCCTCCCCGAGCGTCCCCCAAAAAACTTTTAGCAACCTGCCCTATAACAGACTGAGGCTTTCGCAGAATGCACACGCTGATCCAGATGCTGCGTCTTACCTGCTCCATCAGTTTTTTGCGCATGGCGATGCCTTTGGCTTTCATGCTCTCCTGAGCGTCCGCAGCAGTGCGCGGGTCATAGGGCTTACTGAGGCCGGGGAGGTAGAGGCTGGAGCCTGGGTCCGAGGCGATGGCTGCATTGTCCATGTCGGTCTCTGGCTCTCCCTGATCTGGAAAGGGGAAATGAAACGAGTGTGAAGTGACGCTGACGGAACGGAACGGACGGGTCAAGTGTTTTAAGATCAGGGCGGTGATGCATTGCTGGATTTGTCTTTTACAGATGGGTAAATGTGAAGGTGGTAGGCCTACCTTGGCTCTGTGGTTCGGGCGTGGGCTCGGGTTCAGTGGGCTGCGTGCAAACAGCTTGTCCCCTGGTGAGGGAGTGCAGCGGCCGGGGGTCTCCGGGTCTCGGGGTGCACCTCAGTCCTGAGCCGCACGGCGCCGTGTAGATCCCGCACAAGTCCCCAGCCTTCAGAGCGCAGGCGAAGCAGCATCCACAGCCGGGTTCCCGCAGCACCTCGGCGCATCCGGCTGCCACCGCTGGACACTGGCTCAGCTTCTCCGGCGTACACGGCGCGCATCGGAAAGGCTCTGGCCCCACCACCGGGGACCCCGACGTCCGTGCAGCCAGCACGGATAACACCGCTGCCACCACTACATGCTGCAAATATAATCCACCCATGGCCAACATGGTGATCTGTATACTAAATGTAGGATACACAGTGGAAAGGAAGGCAGAGAGAGAAATCAAAGAGAAACACCGGATCCCCACAGTTCTTGCTCAGTTGTGTCTTTCCTTTGATTTGGGGGAAAATGTCTAACTGTGCGCTGCGCGCAGCCGTATTTATAGCCGGGTCCTCTGTGAGTGTTGACGCATCGGCGTTATGAATGATTTCTGAAAAGAAGGTGTAATGGTAGGGTAGGCTCTGATTGGCCCGCGTAGGTCCGGTCAGGCGGCTCATTTGAATACAACAATCGCGTCAATATTTATTTTGGAACTGGCAGCGCCTGCACGTATCGACAAGCAGTGACGACACCAGTGTTTCATGTTGCAATCGGGGACCTTTTCTCGCTCGGGGGCTACAACCAAACGAAACCCCTCACATACCCGTTAATTACAACAACAAGACACCGACGGTGGCTCAGGTCGTTTCCTGCTTTCACATGTTGGACTGAGAGAAGGTTCACCTCGTGTCATTCCGGTTTAATCGATTTCAGGGGAAGCAGCTCGTTGTTCTGTGTTGTGACCCAGATGAGCTGCTCTCTTTGGACAACACTGTTGTCTTTTTATGAGGGATTCCCTTAATTGTCGTCCCCGAACTTCTTACACAACTTTGTGAGGACAAAAACTAATTATAACCGCAAATTACGCGCGCCCACCAAACCAGCGGCTTTAATTTGAGATGAGAACGCACGCGTGCGCTTCAGTTTGGCCAGTAAAACTTTCAGAAATAGCTCCACAAATGAGGGTCACCGTTTTCACCAGTGACTCAGAGTCTGAGGACTCTCCGCGTCCCTCGCGGGAACCGGGTTTGGGCTCAGTCCAGAATATGTCCCAGCGCAATTACCCGTTTCCTGCGAAAATAATAGAACCGGCTTTGAATGGGACATGGCCACAGACACGTCCTGCGCGTCGCCAGTCTCTGGGGGCTTTGATGGTCCCACGGCGCACACGTTTTCATGCCTAGCTGCGAGGCATTTGGCGTCCTGTCACCACTGACCCCGAACAGGCGACTCATTGTGTCCCCCCTTTGTACAACGACTAAAAAAAGCTCTGAACACTCTGATCTGGACAAACCGCCGCTGCCTTCACGGATATTAATGTTTTCAGATTAGAAGTAATCACCTCCTAGTGTGAGTTTTCTGACGCAACAAGCTCCACTGTGGGGTCAGCTCCACGTAATTGTTTTATAGTATTGCATCATCTGTCAACCGGTGAGAACAGTCGCTCTCACGTGACGCGCAGATTTGTATTCATGCAGCCGCGGGCTAAACAAAGCTTTAGGTAAATCTGATGTGGCGTTTCCAGCCCCAGTGGCCCGCATGGCAGCCTAAAGGTGAGGCGGACTCATATTAGTCTAGATGTAATTCAGGTTATTTGTCTGTTAATGTCAGATGTGATGTGTGCAGCATACACTGAGTCCTGCAGGATATCCAGCTGTTTGTGTTTTCTCACTCTTACCGAACAGGAAGTCATTTAATGCCCAACCGCACAGCTCTATTATCACCATGAAAGCACTGCTCTCTACTCATGAGTACGTGTCAGAGGTACAACAGTGCATTTACCTTTAGACACAGCCACCGAATCCACGAATAAATTCATGTATTGTGGCCAAAAAAACACAGTATGTGTTTCATTGGATTTTTTTCTCTACATCTGTACTCTGTAAATGTGTTGCATATGTTGCAGAACCTTTACTACTAATAATAAATGTCTCTTCTTAAGCACATTATAGATGCAGGACATTTGTTTATAGCTGCCTGATTAAAATAAAAGATTTCTACACCTGCTAAAACTTTGATATCGCCCTACAAGCGCGGTCACATGTTTCCTAATCACACGCAGTAAATTTGGCTCCGTCTATCCTCAGCTGAACTGTGATTCGAGGATGACGCCAGCAGTCTGCGACCCTTGTGGACCCTTGTGGAGGGAATGTGGACTTCTGGGCCACTGGGAGCTGAAATGTGAATTGGGTGCTGCGTGACAAGACACTTGATCTCATTTAACCTAAATGTGCATCTGTACTCTTTATTTTTTTTCTAGGCCGCACATCTTAACCCTGGATCTCATAAAAATAGTTGCAAAGGCCTCCGCTGATGCAAAGCCTGATATTTTATGATGCAGCCTTATATGGCTGAGCGACCGCTGAGGTAAAACAAAGTATGGGATCATGTACGTAAAAGGCAGGTTGATGCAAAGAGGGAGTGACATGCGGGCTTAAGACATGAAGTGTTCTCATGAAGGAGAGTGTTGGCTAACAGGATGGGAGTTATCTCAGGTCAGAGACGGATCTGTCTTTTGAAAACAGCGAGACTGCAAAGTGAGATCCATCAGATCCCTATAGGACTAGTATCCACAAATCTAGTGTGGGTGCTGCCTGGGTTCTGGCGTGTTTGGAAGCGCAAGGCAGGAGGAGGGTGGTCACCGTCTTCAGACGTCACATGACAGAGATCAAACGGCGCTTGGCATTGAACGTCCCGAGCCTGGAATGTTTACCTTTGACAAGAGCAGCGATGGAAAACAGGCGCGTTGTCTGGGGAGCTGCTCACACCCACACCCACACACGTAAGCACACCCTCAGGGACGCATGTAAACCTTGGCCTTTGGAGGGCACCTGAAGGGGGATCCACGACAGATGAGCTCACAAAAACAGGCTTGTTTGAAATCACACCCAATGGAAAGAATGCACACCTGCTCGCACGAGCCGACACACAGAGGCTCTGCGAGCCCAGCGCGCTGTATACATACATGTAGGTGTAGGAAGAGGAGTCAGGTGTAACTCGCTGGATGATTGTGCAGCGTGTCTTCCTACAGGTTGGGGTGCAGCTCTCTAACACAGGATATTATACTGCAAATGATGGAAAAGCAGGTATTATAAGTGGCCTGTAAATGATTTCTCAGGGTTAGGAGGCATCTGACAGCCTGGCCGTCTAACTGGCTTTGCTGGCTACATCTCATTCTCATGGTGATCATAGTAATTACACTCTTTTTGCTTTTCTTTTGTGTATTTTAAAGGAACTCAAAGGTGCAAGTTGAAGGTTGTTGCTTTAGGTGTGTTCTAACCTTAGTGACATCATGTGACAAAGGTCAAGTTAAACGCTTTGTATTCACATTTGAGTTATATTCCCTACAGGATGTCTGTTGCCTGCGTAGAAGCACAGACATGTTTGGGGGTTTTGCAAGAACCTGGATTCAAACGGCAGCTATTGATGCCTCACTCTGTCCTAAATTGTGACCATTGGACTCTAGCTTCTGTTAAAGGCAGATGATAGGTTCTCCAACAGCGGTCACATCCCACAAGTACAGCTTTCTCACTATCAGAAAAATCAGATGCCACCTCTCTGAATATGCAGGTGTCCAAAAGACGACGCCACTGTCAGCTTCATTACATCACAAGGAAGTGACTAACAAATATATATATATTTTTCTTCATCTTCCTGTTCTCTTTTCTGTGGCGCAATTGAAATGAAAGGTTCAGTTCAGTGTTTTAGTTCTACAGCCGGTAGTCGGTTAATGTAACGCTGAGTAATTTCTTCACATTATGTCTGCACGTTGAGTGAGGTAATTTCTAAAGCCGATGTACTGGTGCAGCAGGAAGCTCTGGTCTGTGATCCTGGGACACACCACGGATGGGTTCGTCTCCCAGGCCTGAGAATCAGCAGCCAGGAATGTGACGCAAGTGGGCAACGTTTTTGTTTGGCTCCAAGAGCAAAGTTGTTCTTTCTTTCCTCCTCTCCTTCTCACAAGATTTTCCTAATCAGATAATCCATGTCTCCTTAAACAGGCAGCGGCAGATTATAGACACTGAAACAGAGCAGGGGTCATTCATGCTGCAGGAGACTCGAATCGCTCTCACCAGTTTAATGTGCTGAATGGGGAGATAGACTTATAATGAGGCCCCAGCGTCTTGGCTTGTCGCATGATGGTTGATGTGCGTGTGCTTGTGTGTCACAGTGTGTTTCGGTGTGTGTCTAAATTAATGTATATGTTTGTGAGGCTGTGATTGTACACTTGTGTGTGGGAAACCCAGGAAATCCTGGCTCCCATGCGCCAGGATCCATTGTGTTTAGTTTCCTCCTCTCTCTCTGAGTAACCGAGTCTGTGTGTTTAGCTGCAACGCTTCCATCTCTGCGCTCAGGCTCTAATGAGAAGTAGGAGGAAGTCCGAGCCAGAGGATTGCACTTGGCAAAGTTAGCTGGAAACAGTCTCATGCATGGGTCACAGGAGCCGTGTTCATAGGATTTGCCTTTATTAATTCCCTGTGCAAATAAAAGGAGAAGAATTTACTGCAGTACATAAAGACAGTACATGTGTTATTATTGTCCCTAAGGCCGCCTGAAAGACGTACAGCACGAACTCGCACTTGACTGAATCAGAACATGTTTACAAAAAAAACAAACTCCTCTCACAGAGGAGTCCCAGGACGAGCGGGATCCCCTCCCTCTGCCCTGCTGGTAGTCTGCAATAACCTGCACCAGATTCAAGAATTGCTATAAGTGCCTTTAATAAAACGCTTGTTGTTAATTGTCAGCAGTTTGTTATTCAGGTAACGTAATTTATCTTTGTTGCTGTGAATGGACAATTTAAAGGACAAGCAGTAATGTATGGGGCAGATAGATAGATACAGTAGATAGATAGATTGTGTGTGTGTGTGTGTGTGTGTGTGTGTGTGTGTGTGTGTGTGTGTGCGCGGGTGTGTTTGTAGTGCGTCAAGTAACTGTTCCTCATGTGTGAACTAGAACCTCCCATGTCCTGTGTGGACCTTCAATGGACTTTCTCTGGTCCTGTCTGTTTAAAAGTCTGTTTAAAATGCCAGTGAGTGCATTATGTATTTATGTCATTCATTGCTCCATGAGATGACTGTGAGGGGTGGTAAAAAAAAACCAAACTAATTTGGCTGATGATGCACGTGTTCGAATATATCTGGCAGAGATTCATGAGTTTTTTCAGAAAGATACAAAAGAAGTGAAGCAGAAACCAAGGCACCAAACCAGCGCATGTGAAGGTTTTGTAATTCTCCTGACATGACCTCCCGTGTGTGTGCAGAGGTGTGTCTGCAGGTCAAAATGTTGTTATCAGGCTCTGTTGTTCGCGAGCCTTTCATCAGCTCATATCAGGTCACTGTGATGTTTGGGAGGTTATTATGACATTTCCCAGATGTTTTTAGGTGGTTTCTCTCTGATCATCACATTCAGAAGAGGCCAAACACTCGAGAGCAGTAGGAGAAGGTTAGTGGAGGTCACCGCTGTTCATCGATTCTGTGTGGGTTTGTGCTGATGGGCTTGTAAGAGAAACACAGCGAACAAGACAGAATAACACTGTGCATCCTTAATGAGATTGAGCCTTGTGACAGGATGTTGGTACTTGACTGACCAGAAAGGAACAATATGTGTCTTTAGCTTTGTTTTATTTGATACCCAGGCAGAAACTGTTGTGAAACAGGATTCTTAGAAAGAACACTTTAATGTGTTACAGATTTCACGGGGATCCTTCAGGATGAATCATATGCTTTAACTTTAAACTTTGTTTTGTGGTTGGCAGCATGAAGACCCCATGGAGATAAAATATGGAGCACATTTTCCTCTGCACTTGGAATCGCAGATGCCCGATGTTTTTAAATCTTTATTTGAATATTTCCACGTCTAAGTCATCGTAAAACGTTCCGCTCCATTAAGGATTTATGTGTTGTATCTGGTGGCGTCCTGGTGCCTGTTTTTTCCACCTCTGTCCTGACTTGACCCTTTTTCGTGCTTTCCCAGACCGCTGGCTTTCTCCAACAGCCAGTGAATGCCACCTAACTTTTCCTCAAATCCCGGTCAACTGATTTTCCCTCCCACACTTTTCCACTTTCCCAAAACATGTGTGTAAAACAGTCTTATCTGCTCTCAATGTGTTGATTGTGTGTTATTTGCTATTAGATGACTGAAACACCCTGCCTATCGCCTTGTACGTTGACTGTGATAAATGGCTTTACTCGTGGCTAATAGATCATCTTTTGATATCTCATAGTTGTGAATTAATTAAATAAATAATAAGTGAAAGCTGAAGATGCAGAATTGGTTCCTATGTAGATACCTCATACATTTTCAAATTTATACAAGCTACTGGTTCATGCTTTTGTTTGTAAAAGCAAAAGCAAAACAAAAGCGCTTGAAAGACAGTTGCAGCAGCAGTTGTGGTACATGGCTCATGGATGAAACTCAAACAGAAAGTAATGTTTGATACCAAGCACATTATTGTCCGAGACTCCACACTCGCACAGAGAAACAACAGGAAATGAAGGTCCACTCAGGCAAATCCCACTTTTCTGATGCTGTGAGATGTGGCTGACAGGTGTCACACAGCTGGAGAGATTGATTTTCAAACAGCAACCTGTAAATAATAGGTGCAAAAAAAACAAAAGGTGCAAAAAAGGTGCAAAAAAAACAAAACTTGGATTCTATGCTACAGACAAACTGTAAAGCTGCTGCTTCATTACCTTTAATTACTGATCGTGTGTCTCTTTGGAGGCCTGGCTCCCAGGTTTGAACGCAGTTTTCCAGAAGCTTTCATGACTTCATGCTGCAGAAGTAATACATGTCTGATGTTTAGTAGCAACTCGACCACTTGTTTGACACTCGCCCACAAAAATGCACTCACTCAAACACAGATACAAACAGCGATACACAAACATATGTGCAAATAAATGCTCTTTGGCAACAGAGTTGTGTTTTTCCTCCCACGCTCCAGTGTCCAGATTCCAGCAGCGTTTACAGTAAGGGATGTTGTGACACACAGGTCAATTGCTAAACAGTTTAATGGAGGAGAGGGGGCAGTAAAACTGTCGTTAACCCCACGGAGTGTCCCGGTCAGCTGCATCGCTGCCCTCAACTCCCCTTGGCCACGTCTAACCGAGGCTGCTGATAGACAGCTGTTCCGCTGCACCACATCTGTAAATCAGGACCATTTCCTCTCACTTATCGCAGAGTGAGATTAGCGAGGCATGTTTGATCATATCGTCAGGCACAGCAGGTGGAAAACACACACACGCACACACACACTAATTTGTTCACTACAAGTGGAGGATTGACGTCCTCTGTGGTGATTGCACAGGGTCGGCACGAATCACAAAGCTAATAGACGGAAAGAGAGGCCGCTTGAATGGTTTATCATTTACTCGTTGAAAAACACAACCTTGATGGTGTCATGTCAGGGCATGAGCTTGTTGTGTTGCCATGACAACCCCGTCACTTAGGATGCTCCACATGCCATTGCCCTTCCCTTTACTACACACACACACACACACACACACACACACACAGTCCTTCACATCACTGATGAATGTTTGGAAGTCAGTTCTTCCTGCAACAGGACTTGAAACGTTCCATCGCACTCAGCTCCACACACAAACAGACACAATGATAAGGTTTTGTTTTGTTTTTTGCTAGATTCCTCTGTGGGGGGCGAAGAGGTGGTAGAATGAGGAGACGGACAAAAACAGTGTTCCATAACAAACAACATCAACCTTCCCACTGTTGCTTCTATCACAAATCAAAATAAATAAGGTCCCGGGCAGCTGCTACAGCCGTCATAAATGTATCGTAGCACACTGTATTCGTATCATAAACAATATGTTCAACTAGACCGTTCTCTCTGACTTTAGGAGAGGAATACAAAAACTAAACGTTAGGAGCGCTCTGGTCTATTTATTCAATTAGGTAGAAACTTGCATCATGCATAGAGCAACCTGCTTCATTCTGAGGGTGGCTAGCTTCAAGCTCAGATCAACTGACCCTATGGCAAAGGCAAAGCCACAAAGCTTGTGTTCAGATTTCTGCACTTTCACACACACCTGGCTGTAGTTTACAGTCCTGTTCTGTGATAAATCTCCACCATTGCATCACAAAGCTGGAACTGGCCCCTTGGCTGCCTCAGAACAGGAAATGGACATCGATATGAGTAACGATGTGTAATGATGATCTCTACTGCCAGCAACTTGGTGAGTCACTATGAAGTACATCAGGAGCATGAAAAACACCACAGAAGCCCACTAACTATATGCAAACAAAAGTAAACAAAGCATAAAAATAGTCACACAAACATATTCTCCACCTATGGCAACTGCTAGATCAACAGTTGTTGTGGTGTATTACAATAAAAAATGTGGTAAGCTTTAATAAATCATTGTGTTGTAAAAAGTTAGAGTAGTGAAAGAGTTCTGTTGGTTTGTCAGACATCTAGCTCGAACTAGTTCGGACAGCTCAAGGTTCGCCTCCATTTCTAATTCAGAGCAGCAACAAGGTGGTGGGTAGGTCATGTCCATGTACCTGCCAGTGGGTCATGGAGACACAGGCAAACAATGGTAAATGGAAGGTAACATGACTCTGAGCTACGATGAGCGATAGGTACAGGTAAGTGCTGCAGAACAGGAGGCGCAGCGTCAGGTGACGGGTTACTACAAGGTAACGCTCTGAAACCACAGGGAGACTCTGAGGACAGTCGGACTTGGGCTTGTGCATTTCCAGATTAACACTTAACGTACCGGACATCTGAAACTCCTGCACAAGGGCATCGCATAAGCGGCCTTTAGCATCTAGTTGGTATAATTACAGATTTGACCTTCACTCTGACCCTGCAGGACTATGTTCCTGTTCCTAGAGTTTCCTGTGGAACAACCATCCTGTCTTTAGCCACGTTTCATTAAGGGTTTTAAAGCAGAGTTAAAAGTTAAAAGTTTTTTATCTTTTTAACTTTTTCATCTTTTTAACTTTTGCCATAATGAGGCAAGCAACCTTTATTTTACTGCATACAGTACTATGAGTTGGTGGTAATGTAGTATTATTATTGTTACTATTTTAAACCCCAGAAAGGTTGTTTGCAACACTTGTGCTTTGTGTTATGGTGCAGAATGTGCTTTCAGTATAATTTGATACATTTCGCCCTCATGTTTTCGTGTTCGTAACATCAGCATGGGGCTGAACAACACCGCTGGACTGACACTGACCCTGATATTTACTTCACTTTTACATCAGCTACTGTTTTTCTGCTGTTGCGTAACGCGATCACTGAGTTTGATGGCCTCTCCATATGCACTCTGTGCTGTGTGCTTACGTCGGTAAAAAACGAGCACAGGAAGACGGCTCTTACTCAAGTAGACACGTCCCCACTGGGTTTATTTGCGTAATCGTCATACGTCAATATCATCGCAGTGCAAACACTTAGTATAAAATATCATCTTTAACAAAATTTACATTCACATAAAACATCTCAATAAATACATCTTCAACAAAAGAACTTGACAAATATTGGATCATTCGTAATAGATCTTTGAAAAAGACTCCAATGTACAATAATATCTAGTAATACCCACATATAACAATTGAAACCCGTATCATACAGTATGAAAATATCCAATTTACAGGAAAAATATTATACATAGCTCCTCTCCATCCACTTTCCATTAAGTTTAAAGCAAGTGTATAAAAATCCTCATTTCTAACCTCTTAGAAACTCAAAGTAAGCATCCAAGCTACAATATAGACTTTAAATTAATTTCAGTCAACAACTGATCATTTCAGTCAGGTTCTGGTGTCTAAATAAATCTCTCGAAAACACTTGCCATCATATTCAGTTACAAAACTGTTAAGGAACAGCTCAAAAAGTAAAAATATAGGCATAAAAAAAAAAAAAAAAGAAAGTCCACAACAAGTGTAGCCACACATTCAGTTGTGCTACAGCTCGACACTAAAAGTTTGATATGTTTATGAAAATAGGTTGGCACATTTGAAACCAGCTACCTGTTGATTACAGCAGGAGCGGGGAGGAGAAGGATCCCCGGCCTGATGTCAGATGATCCTGCAATATCCCCTCAAAAAATGTTCACGCACCAAGCTCATGAAGAAGACACGGGTCAAAAAAGCACCTTACATTCAAGAGGACCGCTACCATTAGCGCATGCATGAGGACTACATTAAAACAGAGTCACTGCGTGTCCGCTGCTCAGCCTGCTGTAGTGTTTCATCAAAGCATGCATGTAGGAGCCACAGGCTTGCAGGACACATGAGAGGAGGCTGTGGTAAGCCGTACTGTGAGTAGCATGCTATACCATGAAATAAATCATCTGGATCCCAGTCGCAGAGGTTTGGGTGTCTCCTCATAAACAGCAGTTTTCTTTTCTCTACCAAAGCAGTTTGTAGTTCATAAAAATAGTAAAACGTAATATTTTGACAATAAAAAACTTCTTCATAAACAAGCACGCAGGAAAAAAAAAAGTCTTTTTTCAATAATATTCCATGAGGAAGGAATCACACTCGCACAATACTGAAAATAGGTTTTCTAAGTCATGCGTCAAGTCCACAGAGATACAGACCAGTGTGGCTAGCTATGCACACTCTATTGGCTACATACACTATCAGGTCAAAGAGGGTCCAGCTGGCTACAGCATGCAGGGGGTGAACAGGCTGAGAGAAGAGACAAACAGCTTTATTGCTACACCTTGACGAGGAAGATTCTGGAAGTCAAGCATCACAGGGAAACAGACAGCAAACATGACTGAAATGCAGCAGTGGCATCGTGCACTTAAAGACACGAGCAGGAGTTTAGCTCGTGTGCTGTGTCACCCGAAAAGCGATTAAAGGCAACGCCCTGTTGTATTTTGGCAAGTTTATACAATTTACTGCCATGTACAATTATACATTTGGCTAAATTCACTTAACAACACATGTGTATCTCATGGACAACACTGCCCCGGCAAATAATCTGTCTGACCTGGTGTCCGATAAATTAATAAAGCATCGAAAAGGCAACAAAAAATTGAAAACATTGGCAAGAGACTCATTGTGAGGAGTGGTCGCTAAGGCAACAGCACTGTTTTGGTTTATACTGAGAGAAAATGGTCAGTTAAAGTCAAAGGAATTTCCGGATGTGGCCATTGTCAGGGGCTTTGTGTGCTACACTATCAATTGTGCTTCGAATGTGTTTTTATTTTGATGCCGATTTCCTTCATTATAGTTGTGGATACAGTTTTTTGGAAGTCGACTCTGCAATCTTAGAGACATCCTTGGCCTTTGATTGATTACAGAGCAACGTGGCTAAAGCATCCTGGATCCTGTTTATGTCGCCCTGCAGTGTGAAATAACAAACAGGATCTGACTGAGGCCACCTTAAACCTCCCATTGGACATTGGCGTCTCAGCCTCTGTGTCTTTCACACCGTAGACCTGGAGTAGAGTACAACTGTTTCTCTTTTAATGCGGTCTCTCCACTCCACATGCAAATTGGCCATCATTTTCTTGTTTTCCCGTCACCATGGAGACGACACCCATCACACTATCGCTGTGGGAACAGAGGGCAGGTACCTGGTGGTGGTGGAGGTGGTGGGTTTCGCCGTGCTCGGGCTCGGTGTCCTCATGGCGGAGTAGGACGTGACCGTCGGCACGGGGCTCAGTCTGGTGCACACGCTGCCTTGGGTGAACCCGCTGGAGCGGCGCTCTGGGTTTCCAGGATGCTGCTGAGTGTGAGAGGGTCTGCTGCCTTGTTTGCGCCCTCCGAGGAAGTACGTGAGCATCTGACCTTTGCCCTTCACGCTGACCTGGCCGCGGCAAACAAAGTCATAGTAGTCTTCGATGAGACGATGAACGTCTTCTGTCACCTGGAGAAAAAAAACAGAAGTATGATGTCAAACGTGGTGTAAAACGGACGTCTGGGCCGACCCCTGGTCACATGACGAATGATCAGGGGTCACTACTGTAGTGGCACAGCTGCATTTAGAGGGCTGTCAGTCTAAAGGGAGGATTTGAGGAAATACGCATATGTGACCATGCGACTAAGTGACCACAGTTTGTCCACCTACATCCCCCACTTTACAGTGAGTGACGAATAGCTTGATGTAGCTTGGTTTTTATTGTAGATTTTTCACTTTGTGTCATACGGAAACTGCCACTTCGTCCCTTTTATGTCCATCTGAAGGCAGCAGACTGGCTGTTTAGGGCTGGATGTTTAGTTGAGAAGGTGACTGCACGGTACCTGTATCTTTCCTTGAACTCCAGTGCTGTCCATCCTGCTGGCTACATTCACCGTGTTCCCCCAGATATCATACTGAGGCCTCCTGGCTCCGATCACTCCGGCCACCACTGGCCCCACATTAATCCCTAGTGTGGTCATAACCAGAGACAACAACACGTGGGTCAGCACACTGTAAATGTAAAGCTCACTGATGGAGTTTACAGAAACAATATGAACAGTTTAGTTTCTGTTGTAATGTCACTGACAAAGGCATCTTCTTGAATAACAGGTCAAACGTGCCAGGTGTGTGGCTATGCCTGCTTTATGTCTTTATGGAGGCATTTAAGACCATGTTAACGACGCGTGAATCAAAGGCATAGCTTCGTCTTTACAGTCACGCTTTGGAGGTTCTACACGGTTTGTTTTTACTTCTCTGGGATCGCAGTCTTTACACAAACTACCAGCAGGTACAGTACGTTCTGTGGGTTCAGCAGAACATGCAAACATAGGGCCTGCAGACAGGATGGCACTGTGTACACCAGGCTACGCTGGGATTAAACAAGGGCTCCTGTTGCAGGCTTCTCACAGGATACCCAACACAATGGAAGCCAGAGCTCCAGGCCTGGCTGTGACGAGCTTCCTGTAAGGGGATCTTTCTGTGAGGCATTTCCTACCAAGCTGACCGGCACTGAGCATCCATGGCGTCCAGTTCAATAGGTCAGGAGCTCCAACACCAGTGTTTATGTAAATCATCATGTGTGTCTGCTCCCTCACCTACTCTCAGGACAAAGTCATTGTACGACTGGTAGTTGATGGCATCCAGGACGTCAAACATCTCGATGGCAAAATCTGACACAGTGCATAAGTGTGAGGTGATGGACTTCTTCGCCTATGAG
Organism: Macropodus opercularis; assembly: GCA_030770545.1. Classification (NCBI taxonomy): domain Eukaryota; kingdom Metazoa; phylum Chordata; class Actinopteri; order Anabantiformes; family Osphronemidae; genus Macropodus; species Macropodus opercularis. The sequence continues at coordinate 10,881,241 of CM061092.1, forward strand.
TCGGAAAAACACACGTATCAAGAACATTCATTCACGCACAAACAAGCCTGGGAAGCGATGCTAGCTTCCATTTCTGCTTCCCTGATGTGATTATGGAGGTTATTATCTACAGTACAACCGCCACAAAAGCACACGCCAGGGTTTTCCCCGAAATGAAACCACCGCTATGACTGATGGTTAAGCGTGCGGTCTGCAGAAGTTGCAGAAAGGGCTCTTTTGTTTGTCAGCTTTGCAGGACTTAAAGAAACTTTATGAATGCAGAAAATGCTGACGCCACCGTGGCCGGTAATCCTTCGCAGAGGATTTGCAGAGAGAAACGTGACAGCGTTTTAAATATCAACTCTGCTAGGCCTCGGAAAAATGCAGCGCACATTCAGAACTCGTTCAAAACACAATAAAACGTAGCTAACACACAAAGTCAAGCTACAGCTACTGCTCATGTACCTTAGAGGTGGTTGTAGGAACCAGTCCTACTGCGGCCATGTATGTGCTGCCAATAGTCTTGATTTTCTCGATATCCCTGTAGCACTCTTTATCCATCAGCTGCAAAGAGTAAAAGCATACAAGCAGAAGGAAAAACATTACTACTATTGTAAATTTTAAATCAATTCAGAGTAAATTGGCAGTTTATAGTATTTCATAGTTTAAGCTGCACTGCTTTTAGTGTGTCTGAGTAAATTAATGCTTTTTTGATTATAGTTTGAAGCAGGCCAAAAGTCATCTGCAAGTAATTCCTTATTCTGAAGAACTTTCCCAACCGCGACCATTGCACAGTATTTTCTGAACCCTCAGTCACGGCCACAATGTCATCTTTGCAAACGACACTACGGAGGATCAGAGTTTCCCTCCAGATTCCCCATCGGGCAGAAGAAGCAGGCATGAAATCTGAAAGAAAAAATAAAAATAGCAGATTTATGAGGTACTTTACTCACCTCATCAAAGTCGGCGATTATCTCATTCAGCAGCCTCAGACACTCGACTCCCATGTTGTTCCCATCAAGCTCGATGTAGAAATCGTTGAAGTTGGCAATGGAGGCGAACAAGACTCCAACCTGAGCGTAGGACTGGTAGTAGAGGTCCTGGAGGCAGGATTCTTACTTTAGTCACTAGGTCCTGATCTAGTCGGACTTAGTGATCAACGCAGATTTAAAAAGTGCAAGGATGACTTGAATCAGAAGGAATTAAGGGCCAGTATAATAAACAGTCATCCATCCAGACAGTACTTGTTGTGTGTTCAGTACTGTTTACCGTGCACACAGGTACAAATGTTTCAAGTAAAAAAGCTCTACAGAATGTGTTTGACTGTTCACCTGCATCATATGGGCTTATTCAGCAAAATGAACAAACGTGATCACATGACCCGTGGTAAGCGAGGAACCTCACGCATGGTCTGGGTTTACACTGGTCACCCAATGATTTCTGACTAAACTCTTGGATGATCGTTTTTTCATCACACAGGAGGTGTTTAGCCAGCGTGTTTGATCGAACCTCCCCGTATCCATGTAAGGGATTACTGCCTTCGCTTTAAAACTAGATGCAAAGATGCAAAGATGCACCACAGTAGGCGCCATCATTCACAAATGATACAGATACTGCTGCAATTTTCTGTTAATTATAATTTAGCCCGAGTGAGAAAATGAAGAAAACAATTACTAATCCTGAATGACTGAAGAGGCAGTATAAGAACACATGAGTGGCTGAGGGCTGATCCTTACAGGTGAATACACAAAGCCGAAAATAACTTCTCAGTCAGTTTACAGCTGGAGAAGTGAAACTCTGGATTCCAAGCAGCACATTCCCACCATGTTGTGTTATGATTACAGTGTGTGAGTGAACTTTAGCACAGAGGAAAGAGAGGAAGCCTTTCTATATACCATAGCCCCAAGGGGTCACCAATGTGCCGGATACATGCTTCCTGCCCTGAGTGTTTACTAGTCCCAGCCTCAGATGATCCTTGCATCGCTGTCTGATTGTTACAAGATAAGAGCAGCGGTGCTCAGAGCAGCTTGAAAGGTGACCCAGATTATGCTGTCCAGTTTGGAGTTATTTCATTCCAATGGAAGCGCGATCAGTCTCAATCTGTTAGGATGCCGAGATTTCACAATAAAACCGTCAGTGGTCATTTTGCATGCGAGAAAAAAACCCTCATGATGGTTGTTCCTGCAGTGTTTGAGCTCACTATGCTACAATTAGCCCATTAATGAGAGCTAATATGCTAAATACGTTCAGTGTGGCTTTGAAGCATCAAAGCTAGACCCTGATGATCCTCATTTTGTTCCACTTACACACAATAAGAATGGTGCAATTGCAGAAGCATCCAAATGAGCACGAAGCTCCGTGATAACGTGACGATTCGGATGTGGAGCAGTAAAAACTGGAATTTGCTGTATAGTGTAATTGACATTTCCTGCATTCTCTTGCGTCTGTGCTGTTGAATCATTTTCCTGTCATCTTTCTGTGTCACCAGTATTTGAACGTGACTTTATCCACATTTACGTTCAAATACTTACTCATGTTTATCATCATGCTTCATCATCAACTGTTACTCACCAGCTCACCACCGTGACATTAGAGGTTACAGCCTCACAACTCAACTATGCTGCAATATGCACTTAGGACATAAAATGTGATTTAGCACAGTTTAGAAATGGCCAGTGGTTGAACATTCTCCAGTTTTGTTTTCAGTTCAGTTTATCCAGTTAAGCCCTTGAAGCAGCAGGCAGATCTGGAATTGTGGTTCCTCTCTGTGCACCTTCTGGCGGTTTCGGAGGCGTTACCTGTCTTAAGTTCCTCCTGAGACCAGTCTGAACTCGCCTGTGGTTACTCACCATGTTCCTGGGGTTTGACATGAGGAAGTGCTGAGCCACATGAGCTGGCAGCAGGTTGAACAGGATCCTCTTGTTGTCCAGCTTCACTTTCTCCATGTCGTCCCGCTCCTCCTCAGCCTGCAGACCATCACAGCACACAGGTAGGGATGAGGAGCAAGGTTCTCACAGAGAGGATGGAGAACCAAAATGAAGCCCAGGCTCGCTGTCTGAACACAAACTGTTTCGTGGCAGAAAGCTCAAACAAGACGTGTAATTGCTTTTCCTTATCACTAGAGGGAGATAATGATTTGCAAACAAGACAAACGTTCGCTGCCAAAGATAGAAATCGTGCACTTCTTCATGATCTGCTGAGCCATGCAAACACATCGAGCTTTCAGCATCAGCAACCTGCTTCTTAGAATAATATATTTAAAATAGCAATATGTCTGCATGAAAAGGTAGAAGAGAGACGGATAATAACAAAATTTAAACGAATACTTAAATATTACACATTCTTAGTAAGTACTGCAAGTGAAACATGTCAGGTTGGTGCATCAGTAACTGAAACCACTGTGCATGAATAACAGCAATGATACTTTCCATAGACCAGCATGATAAGTCACTAACACATACAAAGTTTAGGCTGCTGCTGCTGCAGGCGAGTCAACTAACAGGTCTTCATGGAGGAAGAGAAGACAAACATTGAGCCTAATTCCAGCACATATATTAACATTAGACACAGAGAGGAGGGAGAAAATATGCATTTGTACGAGCCAAGGTTTTTTTCTGCACCTTGTGTCTGTAAGCAGGAAATAAAATGGTGCAGGTTGCTGCAGTGGAATCAAGAAGAGATAAACCCGTTGCACTGGTGAAAAAACGCCCGAAAGACTGTAAAACATTGATCTGGCATTCACTTTTATCTTAGGTAGCCATTTTGATTTCACACACAATAAGTGTTTCTCTAGCTCCTCTGGCTGAGGCCAGTTCCTCAAACGGCATGCCATTACATCAGGGCCAGTTTGTCATTCGGGCTCTTGAGGATTTACATCTCTGAACAGTGTTGTGAGACAGTGTGTTCATTTCATCAGTTACGTTTGCTTAGGAAGCTACAGCCTTTTCTTGGCTGCAAGGACTTTGAAGGAGTAATTCACGCTGTCGTCAGCTCTAGACTGGACTACTGCAACGCCCTATGTGCTGGAATTAACAAGTCTCTCCCTGCTCGCCACCAGTCTGTCCAGAATGTGGCAGCTCGATTTCTGATCTCATCCAAAAAGTCCTGTCACATCACCCCTGTACTTCGGTCCCTCCATTGGCTGCCAGTTGAGTATTGCATTAGATTTAAGATTTGCCTTTAAGGCAGCCTATGGAACTGCACCCCCATGTTTAAGCACAACCGATACGTTCCACTACACAAGTCCTGCTCTGTGCCCTCAAATCCAACACTAGATGCTGGGGTGACCACGCAGTTATGCAACGTCCTACCTTTGGAAATCAGGTCTTCCTAAGAACTGTCTGTTTTGAAATCAAAACTGAAAACCCACCTTTTTATTCTTGCTTGCTCAAGTCTGGCACCAGTACTTAAATTGGGGTTTAACACATTGTATATTTGTTTTATGCTTCTTTTTTTTTAACTACTGTTTTATTTCACCTTTTATTGCTGTTACCTGTGCAGCGCCTTGGCCAACTCTGTGTTGGGATGTGGCGCTTTATAAATAAAGTTTGACTGATTGATTAAATAAACATGTTGATCCTAATTACAGAACAAAACAGGTTTTTGTAAAATGTTCCTTATGCAATTAATGATGTAACACACCTGAGTAGCCCAGAGATAGTCGAGCCGCAGTTTCAGGTCCAGCTGTCTTGAATGAAGAGCCAGAGCTCCGGAAACCAGCAGGACCGCCAGCACAGGATCGTAACCACGCGTGTGGAGAAACCCACCACTGGAACAAGTCCACACGTCAAAACAAACAAAAACGCTTCCTTAAAAAAACTGAGGCAAAATAATAACTAAAAAAACAGAAATTAGCTGCGTTAATGGAGGCTTGTGCTACAATGGATGAACACATCTCACATGTACTGTAGCCAGACTGTTTGTTACAATTGTTTTGTGTGTGATTGTCATTTCTGTTCTCTATGTCCATCGTGTGTCTTTCTGTTGTCATTTTAATGTTGCTTTCTTTCTTTGTTGTCACTTTCAAGCAGCAAATGTTAGCAGTCACTTCTCACAGACGCTTGGACACCGGACTCCTCTCTCCATCCCTGGTTCATTAATCCATCTGTGTGTAGACACAGACATACAGACCTTTTCCATTTTAAACAACATCACGAGCAGCTCAGCCTTACCCCACAGCTTGGCGATAGCCGCTGGTCTCCATGACAACGGTGTAGGTGACAGAGAGGAGGAGGAGCAGGATGATCTTGGGGAGCGAGGAGACTCGGAGATAGGGGATGATGGTGAGCGTCCCTGCCACACAGGAGAGCAGAGCGTACGCCATGTTGGGACAGCCTCTGTCTGCAGCCGTGCTGTTTGAGGATCTGACCCCGGGGGCGTCCTCCGCAGGGCGGCTGGAGTTCATGTCAACTCTCCCCCAAGGAACACAGCCCACCTGGAGAAATGGATCAAATCAATAAATACCATGAGTTCTGAAGAGCTGTAAGGAACACACCACACATCTGTGTGAGGATTCATGAGGTAGACTTTAATAATGACAAATAAATAAAATGATAGAATGAACATGACCCAGCGATGGCAATATTGGTGCTTTAAAAATTGTTCATGTCATTCAACTGCTATAGATATACTGTAAAATGTCCACTATATTACCAAGCTGGCTGTTGGAGCCTGCAGACTTATGAACAGTAAATGCTAACGTGTGGTGTGATACAGGAAAGGGAGGGAATCAAAGGGAAAGTAGACAATGGAAGGGATGAATCAAAACGTTAAAGGCTGGAAAGGGAGCGTAAGCTAAGCTAAGTTAGGCCTTGAGGGGGATGATGTACCTTTGATGTTCCATAAAATATACCTGATATTCAGTCCACGTTCACACCACCTCAGTTTAGCATGTGGTAAGTAGCAGTAAACACAGTTTTAACATGATGGGAACGCTGTTTGCAGGTAGTTAGTCTTTAGGTAATGAACTAAATCTCGACCTTATGCAACTAAGGTCGTATCAAGTTGTTACTGTTCATTTTTGAAGCATGATCACCTTCGTCACCATTATTCGTCAATTTTCTTTGTCTTTTAAATCTCTGTGATCTTCATATAATGACTATGTACCTGCAAATGTTAGAACCCGTTCAACTAACACAATGAACACATGCAAAAACATGTGTTTGTGTTATTTTGATAAAATAACAATCATCAAAGCTCATCAAAGAACCGTCCCTTCATCACATTTTTACTCCAACACCTGCACATTCCCACGCGCACATAATAGATCCTGAACGAGTTCTGGGGACGATGTTGACACCAGCCAATTTGCATGTAAAATATTTTAATGGGTATTTTACTCTTGAACAATAAATTTTTATTCTTTAGAGACTCAGCAGCACCATCTGCTCAGTTGCGATGGGTTACTCTGCCAACAAATCTACTACAGAGACCTGTAAACAGCATAATATGCTGGAACAAACAACAAAGCATTTTCTTTTCTTTCTTCTTTTATCACTGATTTGTCGATGCCTTTAAAATCTGTCTGTATAATTATCTACATGTATCTTTCACCTAAGGCCATTCTAACTGAAACTGGTCCTAAATACAATGTAAAAGTCTCTAAAAGTGTGAAGATATTGCTTGAAATCACACAGGAAGCACAAACTTACCACACAGGCCTGAGTAACAGAGTAGGTGAGCAGAACAAGGAAGACGCACAGAAATGTTCGGATCTGGATGGTGAGGCAGCCCGGCTGGCACTAAAACCAGAGGAAATAGCAGTGAGGCACATGGTGGAGTGGAGGGTTGCAGAAGAAGACGAGAGAGTAAATGAAGCACCTGTTTATCTACCTCGACAGCATTTTGGACACATCATTAGCCAGGAGTGGAAATGAAATGAGGGCAATGAGTGTGTGGTTCATTATGTGCAAACCAATTAAAGGAGGCGCCTAAAGGACATGACAGCTCTGTGTAGCATCGCATCCACGCGTTGCAGCACACAGAAGTCACCAAACCACTACAACCTGATTGGTATTCATCACAAATATCTATAGTGATTACACCATCACTGCACAAATAGCATTTACGCCATACGGCACTGAGATCGACATCGGGCCTGACAGCTGCTGCAGCGGCCATCCTCAAACAATGACACCTAACACAGCTCACTATTAAACTCTCCCCTGCCTTTGACTTTGCACAAAGACAGTCTGTGGAAATCGGTGTTAGTGATCAGACGGTGTGAAGGACGCTGCATGAAGTCGACCTTTACGGCCAGAGTCCAGAAAGAAGCCGGTTGCTCGCAAAGCACACAACTGCAAGATTAAAGTTGGCAAGAGACACGGAAAGAAGCCCGGCAGCACAATCTTTTGTAAAAAATGTTTAGATCAGAAGGGATCCAGCATGTCTGGCGTGGGCCTGGCCAGGACAACCACTGTGACTGTGTAATGTCAGCCATGAAACGGGAGACGGGACTCTGCTGATACAGGATGTGTGAGAGAATAAGCTGTAGGAGAGATAACATCTATTAGCCAAACACTGACTGTCTCCAGCTACTTACATATGTGGGTTTGCAGGTGTTTTCTACTGTAATCAGACCTAGTTGACTACTGTTACTACTGTAAAGGCCCTGTTGAGAGCACAGGGATGCTGGGAGAAGTCAGGGAGTCCTACCTGAACGCTGGTGAGATGCAGGTACATGACACAAGCCACGTGGAAGCAAACGCAGAGCACGAGCAGCAGCAGCACCAGCACCCCCCTGAGAAACGAGAGACCGGGGTGAGAGGGACTTTCCCAGTTTTCCACTGACTGCGCTGAAAACACCTTCCTTACTAATTATCTCGCAGCAGCCTGGCAAGATCAATGCAATTACAATACACCAACGAACAGACTGCAAATGTGAGTCTGTGTGTGTGTGTGTGCGTGCTTACTGTGGAATCATTAGCAGATAGATAAGGCCATAAAGAGCAGCGAGGATTAGGGAGAGAACCACTGCACTGATGAAATGGTCGTCATACACCTGGTGATACTGAGAGAGGAGAAAACAGAGAGAACGTGTCAACATCGAAGCATTGATCTGTCCCTCGTCTAAGGTCAACACAGTCTTTACACTTGGGATGTGAAGTCCACTTCAGTCCATGTCATCCACCATATTGCAAATGTGAGGACATTTAGATTCCAAAGTTAGCAGGTGACGATACGTTTATGGCAGCGCACATAAAAGAGTGCTTCAAATGGATGGTTCACCATCTACTGTTTATGTCATTATGAAAACATTCAGGCACTGTCAGCGGCGAAAGGCCAACAACTGAATGTGTGTGGCCTTTGAGACCTCGGGCGACATTGCTTGAGAAGCAGCGTCTGTCATGGAGGTGGCCACGTTAAAAAACATTCATCATTTAACACTGGCCATCCAGAAATGCAGCCTGACATTCCATCACTCAGGGAGGACGCCTGCATCATCATTAAGCAGAGAGGCACAGATGGCTTCCCACCCTGAGCCTGGTTCTGCTGGAGGTTTCTTCTGTTAAAGGGAAGCCTGAACTCTGTCAACCCCACATATAAGAGAAACATTTTCACTGTAAAGGGGTTAATTCATTTTATACTAATATGTGTCTTCATTTATTCTGCTGGTGGCTGAAGTCACCTAGTTTCTACATTGTGTCGTTTTTTAATTTATCGGCTACCAGCACCAATGTCTACATTGCAATAGCGCATACGGATGATGACACACAATCATGTCCCTGTTCTGTGTCTCTACCCACGCACACACAGGAGAAAGATATCAAGTGTGCTGCTCAGATGTTCCCAAATCATTATCTGCAACCCTCCTGAGAGGGTGGGTGGATTCCTAATGCGCACACACACAGACATCATAGGCAACAACGAGAATTAGAGAGTGTGCAGGGTGTGTGTGTGGGAGAATAAAACCAGGGTGGGGAAACGGTGCAGTCATGAAGCATGTTGCCTTGTTTAAAATGAGGAAAATATATACAGTTGCAAGAAAAAGTATGTGAACCCTTTGGGATGACATGGATTTCTGCATAAATTGGTCATTAAACATGTGCTGAAGTCACAACAATAGAAAAACAGTCTGCATAAACTAATACTGCACAAGCATTTTATGTTTTCATGTTTTTATTGAATATAACATGTAAACATTCACAGCGCAGGGCGGAAAAAAAACGTTGGATTTAATAACTGGGTGACCATCATATATCAGCAATAACCTCAACCAAACGTTTCCTGTAGTTGCAGATCAGACCTGCACAACGGTCTGGAGGAATTTTGGATCATTCCTCTTCACAAAACTGTCTCAGTGCAGCAATATTGTTGGGGTGTCTGGTGTGAATCGCTCTCTTGAGGTCATGCCACAACTCAATTTTGGTTTCATGTCTCCAATATTTTTCCAGTAGTGTTGTAGAACACCCAGTCTCTTTTGCAAACTTCAAATGTGCTGCAATATTACTTTTGGACAGCAGTGGCTTCCTCTGTGGTGTCCTCCCATATACTCCATTCTTGTTTCGTGTTATAAGTGTTACTGTTATTGTCGATTTGTCAACAAACATGTTAGCATGTACCAGAGGTTTCTGTAAGTCTTTAGCTGACACCGTAGGGTCCTTCTTCACCTCACTGAGCATTCCTGACCCTTTCCAGCTTCATGCAAGTCATGAGTCACATCAGCCGATGCTTCTAGAGAACAGTCAACTCAAAACTGCGCAGGACAGCTTTAACCAACGCATCCAATCTCATCACATTGATTGGACTCCAGGTTGGCTCCAATTAGCTTTTGGAGAAGTCATTAGCCGAGGGGTTCACATACTTTTTCCATCCTGCACTGTGAATGTTTACATGTTGTGTTCGATAAAAGCATGAAAACATATAATGTTTGTGCAGAATTAGTTTAAGCAGACTGTGTTTTTCCATTGTTATGACTTCAGTGAATATCAGAACAGATTTTATGGCCAATTTATGCAGAAATCCATGTAATCCCGAAAGGGTTCGCATACTTTTTCTTGCAACTGTATTTGTTACGGTTTCCTTTTGCAGGCGTACAGATGTTCAGCGTGAGTTTAAGCGCGTGTGCGTGCTCACCCTGCGCTCCCTGTCTCTGCTCTTGTAAAACAGGGTGATGTAGTTGAGGTCTGACGTCTCTGACTCGGTCTGCCGCGCTTCAATGAGTCGCCCGATGTACCGGTTGACTCGTGTTCCCGGTGAGTGCTGCACGGCCGTGGCCGAGAAGGACGTCCGGCTCCTCAGCTTCTCCGACGCAGTGCGCAGGGCTCTCCGCTGTCAGGCACCAGAAGAACAACATCATTAGACCCCGCAGAGGCCGGGCAGCCGAAGGACACAAAGTCACGCTGTGAGCTCAGAACTAAGGAGTGTTCTATTACAATATCAATGGGAAGTTCTGGCCTGGTTCCGTGAGCATGTCATACTTATTAGACACCTGAAAACAAACAGCTAGAGAGTCAGCTGGGACAAGCTCTACGCGTGAAACTGACATGATTAACACACCTGTGTTTTGAGCGGTGCCTCCTCTGTCAAACTGTCTGCGCTACAAAAAGCCCACGAGGCCACAGTCACACTCCTTTAGACTGGTTTTCATGCGGCTGTCAATTAAACCAAAACACCTAACAATGCTAGAAGTTTGTCCCAGTCTGAGTGACTATTGATTACACCGCTGTCTGAACTGTGCAAAAACCCTAGTAATGACACGGATGACATGCAGTGGCTGTAATCAGCACAGTTGACGTTTTAGAAGAGCTCGGAGTGAGATCTTGAAAATAAAGGCACACGCACATGGCTGTTCATTCCTGATGGTGCTACTGACATGTGCAAAATGTATTACCCAGCCAACCACTACTGCACCTTCATGCAGGGCAGCAAAATGACACATAAGACTATGGCTGAGCCGTAAGAGCTTCTCTGGTGACGGAGATGATGGAGACCTAATGCAGAGGCTGAATGGGATGAGCTGATGTGTGGCAAGGCAGAATGAGACAAGTTTTCAGTTTATTTAATATTCATCAGTTTAATTATTTGCCTTGTCTTAATCACTTGTGGCCAAGTTTGAGGCCTTGATTGGTTAAGATGAGGTTCCTTTCCTGACTATTATAAACTTGTTTTATCCATCGTTACATTTAATGGTAAATCTTGACTTCTTATTTTGTCTTATTTATAGAAATAATATGACAATTTTAAATGGTAGACTCTGAAATTCCCTAAAGTACTAGACTCGGATTACAGAGACCTTGTGATTGTCTGGAAGTGTTACAGAGTGAGAGCTCTTACCTGACAGACAATCTTTGGCAACAGCGGTTGTTAATTGAAGCCATTAGCCAAACTGTTTCATATCTCGCCTTCAGAAACGGTTGTTGTACATGTTTCAGGCTATATTATTCTAGTCCTGCGTTCCCCACAACAGATCGTAAGTAACCCGCGTTATATATTGTTTGTCATTGCCACATAACGAGTTTCACGTTAGTTTCACGTTTCCACGCACTAATTAATTACTAATTAGCATGTTTCCCGTAGAAACCACAATGTTAGCGTGCTGCTTCAGTTACTAGCATCATTAGCATGCTAAATGTGAGTGTCGTGCTCATTCTGCTAATAATTCGTAAACACATTAATGTTAGCTGTCTAGACTTATTCTGCTGTAGCACAACTACAGCTTGAATTTGTTTAATTTGTCAACATTACTCATCAGTGGAGTTGCAGCAGTTCTCCTCATTTGCATATAAACATATGTTCATTGTTGTGACACACAAAAAAAAGCCGTCAGCCCTTCACCCATCGCTGTGTGGGCCAGTCTCCCAAACAGGGAGGTTCCAGCGCTACGTACTGTTTTATAATTTACCAGTAAACTGTGTGGCCCCTGTTTCATGCCAGTCTTCTCTCCAAAGTCCTGCTGAGCATTGAACAGTGTTTTGCCCATTCTGCCCATGTTATATATCTCTTTACAAAAGTTACTTTCTGATGATACAAAGTTTCCCACTGGTTGTTAATTTAACACTAATATCACAGTAAAGTGAGGTTTCAGGCCAAAAAAAGATGAAGACACATTTCAGTGGGTGTGAAAGGTGGCTGCTGTGTGTTTTAATTGCTTTTTGGTTATGATGGCGCTTGCACAGGCCCCATGGGTGCGTCCTAGGGAGACGCTTTTCACAACGCGTGACACAGGTACAAGGCCAGGTTGGAAATAACCAGAACTGTCGCTGCAACAAACTGAGAAGCAAGTATTTCCTTTCAAGACTATATTATTTTTTCTATTCCTTCATTTTGAAATTGCCAAATAATTTTTGTTTTTGTCAGAAACACGGTATATATTTTCTTTAAACAAATCGTTCATGTGTTCACAAATACGTAATAGATCACTTAAAAGGAGACAGGTAGTGTATTTCTAATATTTATTTATCAACTTGACATTTTTAATGGATAGCTTTTCTGCAGAACTAATTTGATCTTGCTGTACAACTTCCAAATGTATGACTACACTTTAAGGTGTCTATGTTTTCGTAGTGTTAACCATATTTAAAATGTATTATAAGTAAAATGTAATAAAAAGCTACATTCCTCAAATCCTTACCACTGTGCTTTTCCTATCAAGACTGTGCACTTTACCTGTTATTACCCTTAATAAATGTAACAATCAATCAATTAGAAGAAAACTGCATTACAACAATTTTTTAATAAATGGGCCTGACACGCATTTTATGTTTTTTTAATTATCTTTCAAACAGCTGAATTTTCTATATATTATTATTACTGTATATTTAAGTATTGCAGTGTCATAATTCCATTATGAAATGCCACTCTGTCACAATACTAGGGTTTTAGCTACTTGGATAATCGTATAACAATGTTGCTAATGCTATTAGAGGAGATGATACCAAACTGTGGGTGATTACCAGCAGCCATAATGCAACCTCATCAGAATCCTGAAGTACTAATGCCTGGCCCAGCTCTCACGGTTTGGCGGATTACAGCTAGCTGGCAATTTCTGACAGCCAGACCCTTTGATGCTAAATGGTCCACTGAGCAACAAACAAGCAGTAGCCTGAATTATTCACTGCTGCGTCATAGTAGCTCGAAAGTAAATACACTCACAAAGATAATGAGTAACTCAGAAGCAAACATCATGTCGCACGTCCAGCACATCCGGCATTATATGTACACACACATTCATCTAAGAGCTTTAGTGAGTTGAAATCAAAGTTACACTCTATCTGTTCTACTGGCTTACCTACAAGTAACGCAGGCATACTGTAGTATTTATGATGGTGCCAAATCTAGAAATCCAGATTAATGTTTGTGTGAGGCTGCAATTGTCTGTGCACGAGATTAATCCAAGCAGGATTTCACTCCATCTCAAATGGAAACCCATTAAAGGGATTTATTTTTACTATGTGACCTAAAAATACTCTAGTCTATTCTGAACAGTAGTCATAGTACAGTCCTTGGTTTTAACGTTTTAAAGCAAACAACTTACTTTGTCGTCATCCTCACAGGTCATGACGTTGGAGAAGGGGATCTCGGCTTTGAACATCTTCCTACAGTGCATCAACTGTACCAGCAAGTAACACACCGTCTTAAACTTCATCCTCTTGGCTGGTTTGATGTCTGACAGAATCAGACCTGGAAAGATCTGGAAATCAAGACAGAAGTAATGAGACAAGAAAGCGAAGGACGAAACAAGGCTCTAGAGAGGTACACAAAACATTACATTTAGGTTGTGTTCCTGAAAACATGCACTGATCAGCCACAACATAAAGACCATCTACCTCACATTTTGTAGCTAAAACATCTCTGAACGTGTCTATTAACTGGCACTAAAATGCCAGCATATCTTTTTATTCAAGTCAACTTTATTTTTATATTGTTTTATTTCTTATCTGAAGTGCTTCACAATTGGCCGTTATTATATCAGATATCCTCCTAGTGCTTTCTGGTCTTCTTTTTCCAGGTAATGCTGGTGCACATTGTAGGTGGATTTGGTAACACAGCCCTTAAGCATTAGCCTTCTCCCCCCACGTGCATCACTGAACATTGGCAGTTCACTACCGTGTCACCAGTTTAGACATTGTTCTTCCTTGGACAGCTTACTGACCTCTACACTATATACTTTGAAAAGCTCTTGAGAGCTGATGTTGTGGCTCAATTTCTAGCCTTCATAAATGGGCTGTTTGTCGCTCAGGAACTGTAGTGTTAATGTTGTGGATGATCGTTGTATTTTGTCATCCTTCATATTGTTACCAATCTGCATTTACGGTAAGCAAACAAGCTGCATATTGTGGTTATTTCACTCTTTGGAACGGTTTTCCAACTTGCTTTCATCTGGAATATTACAATTTCTGTTCGTTCCATCCTTTCCTTCTCAAAATATAATCTACATTACCACAACCTGTTCAGCCTGTTTTTTTTTATATATATTTGTACTTTAATATACTTTAATGTATACTTCATTCATTATTCATGAAATCCTAAGTTTTTTTAGTTTATTTTTTTAACCTGAGGAAAAAAGTGGATTAGCCAGGAATGGATGGTAGAAAAAAAGGATGAGAAGAGAGATGACATGACATTCCTTTAAACTTGAGACATTTAATTGTTTTGTAATATTATATCATGAGAAAATAAAGTAGACCTAAATGAGTGTTGGAAAACCTGTAGTATTATCAGCGTGTGCTGAGGGATTTAAATGCTGCGCGTAGACATGCACACTCAGCTCTGGTGCACGTGCACAGCTGGTGTGAGGTAGCGATACTAGTGCGTATGCCAGCATAACACGTGGCCTACTTCCCTCGCTGTCACAGGATTAACTGTTACAACACTGACAGATGTGTCACCTCTCGAGTTGTTGGTGAGACAAAAAATGGAGGGGAAAATGCAAAAAGTAAATCATTTGGGCGTACTTTGCGTCTGTGTGATGGCACGATGAAAAATGTCTCTATGTGATGTTTCTGAAGGAAAGCATGCCTCTCGTGGCCGAAGCCTGGTTCCACCTCGTAGTCTCCATTCAAACACTCCAGGGTTGTCCTTGTGATGTGCACCTTGCTGAGAGCAAAAGCAGAGCAGAGGACGACGAGCAGTTAAAGACATTATCCTTGTCTTTATTTTTACCAGCTAATAACCCCTCAGCTTCCCCACAATTCTTTACAGCAAAGAATCTTTCACCCTTATGACTCATTTAATCTGCTAAGACCTAAAATTGTATCACTTCACTTGAAACAAGTCCAAATTGAATCAATGAATGGCCTGAATTCACTGCTTTTTAATGCAGATCAGCTTGTTAGTCTACATGAATAAAGTGGCATTAATTTAATACCGGTAATCAGCTTTATTTTTAGCTGCTACTGTCGTGAAACTGCATCAGAGAGAAGAAATTCAACCCAGTACCATGTTAAGCTCGAGTGGTTTCTTAAATGGTACAGTAGCAAATGCTATTTATTGAAAATAACAATAAAAACTTAACCCACTTGCCAGGGCACATATTTCCAACTCAGGAACCTTTGATTATTTTAAGTGTAACATAGCTCAAGTGACATTTATCATAGTCAGACTGAGCATTAAAATACCAATACAATCCAGGACAAACAGTCCTCCACTGAAAACAAAACATTGAGCCAAAGGTTAGATCAGGCTTAAGCTGAATTAACCAAATCAAGTGCATGTTAGTTCTGCATGATTAATCTAATTGCATTTACAATCGTGATGTCAGCTTTTGCGATTATGTAACCTAAAAAGGCTAACAGATTATATAACTGCAGAATAAATATGTGTGCAAACACCACTACCTAATCTGTTTGAGTGCAGTTTGCCTATTATCTGCGCTATTCGGTACAAAGAGACAAATCTAAGCGACTTTTTGGCCAAAATAAATTACCCAAGGTAAGAACTTTTACTAGTTGTTATTTGATCGTACAATTTTCTAAATATCAGACATGACGGGAGGCTGAACTGTGGAACGGTGGAATAATTTATCATCACTGACCCAGTACAGCTCATTATTTAAGCTACGTTTTTTTTTTGTTGCATTTATTCAAATAGGAATAGGACGTTTTGGTCAAATTTTGAATAGTTTAGAGAGTCTCACAGATTTTTACACATGATATACTGTAACAACCTGTTACATTATTTGGATAAAATGCCATCACTTGATTGAGAACTGGGCTCATTAAACTGTTCATTAAAAGTTGACACTTTGGTGATAAAGAGCGTTTTTTACAAATTAACCTGAAGAACCAAGCGTGTTAACTTTCAGTGGTTTTAACAGTCCGTACTGACCCAGGGAGCCCTCCAGCCTCCATCACATTGGCCAACGTGACATCGTTTGACCAGACGTCATACTGCCATTTCCTGAGGCCCAGCACACCACACAGCACCCGTCCTGTGTGCAGACCAACGCGCATGTTCAGATCTACCTCAGTTGCCTCCACCACTGACCTGCAGGAAAGGAGACAGGCATGCAAAATAATCGGTTTTGCTTCTCGAGTTACAAAGAAAACCTGGCCTCCATCTAGATAGGATTCATTGGATCTGTTTGCCTTTTAGCGGGAAAACTTAGAAACTCCTCGAGACAGATCTCAAAGAAATACCAAGGACTTTGTTTGTGGACAAATCAAGGCACAATAGTTTCAGGTCACTGCTGGCTTGGCTCTGTGGTGGCAAGATTTCTCACTTTTGTTAATACTTACTGTAAATATCATAACTTCCAAAACTCATGGAAAATTTCATAAGGGTCATTGAAGCCTTAGGCAGCATTTTGTCCAGTTGTGGTAAATGTATCATCTCAGGTCTGGGGTAGGTTTTTTTTTTTTTCAATGCAGAACATCTCTTGATTCTGACAGAAATAAATTGTATAGTCCTGGTGTCAGGTCTGGCCTGACTGATGCAGTGTCTAATCCAACAATGTAATTAAAAACATCCTTGAGTGTGTGCATGTACATCTGCAGACCACCTTAACTTTGCTGTGTTGTGGTTCACTGAAAATAAAGCAGGACTATTTTAAGGCCTCTACTCTGCAGTAAATCACTACACAAAGCTCCTCGTCACCAGTGGGAGGTCAGTCATTTCAGACAAGAGAGAGTCACAGAGTCGAGGAAGGAAATAGAGAGCATCCGAAGGCTGGCAAACGGGGTGTGTGTGTTTACAGAGTGGCGAGAAAAAAAAGTGGTCTGCCCATCAGGCAGACACACACAAACACGCACAGGAATAAGTGTGTATGGCAGCACCTGTCCCCTGTGATAAAGGACTCCTACAGCAGCATCCATCCACTCAGACAGTGCAGCATGGAAAGAACATGACAGGCGAGTGCTCTCACAAGGAAATGACGTCAAGGCTTTCTGTGTATGTGTCAACGCGCTGGTGGGGGGGAGGGGTGGCTGAATGCACGTGTGCCAAATTGAATTAGTGTTAAACTGCAGAATGTATCTGTGTATTTATTGCACAGATTAGTTAGCATCTGAATAAAACACATTTTTGGCCAGAAAACCCCTCCTACTTCCCATCTTATATTACATTTGTGTTGCATTAATTTCAAGCTAATTTAAATGTTTGGCAGTCAGCTCTGGGAGAGTGTGGGGGGAAAAGCTTGGAAATGTCGGGATAATCTGTCGATTTTCTAATGAATGCTAAACTTAGTTTGAGCTGGTCCAAAATTCTCTAAAGATGGCAACACAGTCAAACATCGTTCATGCGGCTAAATTAAAAAATTTCATGTCTTGACTACATACAGTACGTGTGCATGGCAGATACATGCTATAGAGCAGATGCAGGTGTGTAAATGGATACAGGACTCACGCAATTGTGTCAATCATGTCCAGGCCCATCTCCACGCAGCAGTGGGCATGGTCCGCTTTGGGCTGAGTCAGTCCTGACACGCAGTAGTAACAGTCCCCCAGTATCTTTATCCGCCTGCAGTGATTCTCCTGCAGAAACACAGACATGCACAGATATTCACGTGAGCCATCGCCATCGACCCAGTCTAGTCATACTGACTAAAATACTCTACTGTAGTTTCCTGTAATAATCCTGTCTGACTAACTAACAGGTCTGTTGAGAAACGAGGGTTTGCATCCCCTGCGTTAGGGTTGTCATGTGAAAAATGTTCTCACAAGAAAATTGCATAAAAAGGGACACAGCAAACTAAATCTCTGTGTAAGGGATATTAAACTGTTGGTTGCCATAGCAACAACAAGTCTGATCCAATTAACTCATAACCTCAGCCTCAAATAGTAAAACTAACTTTAAAAACATGCATGGAAATGTGAACAGCTTCTCATTCCTGACTTATAATATTGCAGACTGTGTTTTTTAATTGTTGTGACTTCGATAAATATTAGAACCAATTTTACGACCAATTTATGCAGAAATCCATGTAATACCAAAGGGTTCACATACGTTTTCTTGCAACTATGCATTGATTGTGAAGCTGCAGCTCTGCTCGTGAAAGTCAGATGTGTGTGCTGGTGCAGCAGCGTGTGTGTTTGTAGTTGAGGCCAACTCTAATTGCTCCGACATGCTCTTGAAGTAGAATACCGCCCACACAATCCCAGACAGATCAGCCGGCATGACACACACAAAGACCAATATGCTCACAAACACACTCCGTACGGACAGACACACTAATACCTGTGAAATGACAAACCCCTGCATGATTACAAATAAACAAGCACACTGTACACATACACTGATTTAGTTGCTTACAGAGTTTGTTACAGTCATCTTAAAGTCGTAGCAGTACACCCTGTAAAGCTAAGCCTGCAGCCAGCCTCTCTGTAATAAACATGCACACACAGCTATGCACATATTTACATGTATGACTGTACGGAGGGTTCATGGTGCTCTGGTTTTCTGCTCACGGCAGCAGAAAGAATCTGGAATGGGAGGATATGAGAACACAGAACATGGATGATTATCCCAGTGCTATGAAAAGAAGCTGTGTGCGCCATCTGACTACAATCCATGTTGGAGGAGAATGCTAGCTGTCTTTGCATTTGGAGACAAATTAGGGATGATTGGAGATGTTTGTATAATTGGGGGCAAAATCTAGGTCCCCAATTTGGCTTGATTTGTTCCGTCGTTGCAGTTGTGTGAAAGTTAGGGTTAAGGTAGGCGTTTGTCTGTTATGGTACGTTGGTCTCCAGGGGATGAACACTGTGTAGCTTACAGCAGTCAGACAGAAATGGCTTTAAAGTGAATTTCTCCCTGCTAACACGAGGGGATATAAATCTCAATTAGAATGCAGCTGCAGCTACACACATGCACACAGTTTATCTTCATCTCAGGTTTCCATATAATGCCTTCCTGAGCGCTGGAGCACTGATGGCAAGCCACACATCACCTTGTATCTTGCTCCTTCTCACCCTCTGTCTCCCTCTCAAGTTGAGCCATGACTGATTGCTGACATGCAGAATGAACTCAAGAGGGATAATCCTGCTGATCATGTGACTTTTGTGTGTGTGTGTGTGTGTGTGTGTGTGTGTGTGTGTGTGTGTGTGTGTGTGTGTGTGTGTGTGTGTGTTTGCGTGTGCTGAACAAGAGTAAACTGCAGCAATTTCTTGGCCCTGTACAAAATAAGATCAGACACAGAGGGTTCAGTGGGATTGTGTTGTAACTGACATTTTAGAAAGGATTGAATTTCATTGGAAGGCTCTCGGTGACGTCTTTTATATGTTCACAAAGGATGAAAGGTCTTCTGTGCAACACATTTGCCTTGTACATTCAGTGTAAAGCACAGACGTCCTAATTGAATACTCCTACTGAAACAGCATAGGACTTTATTAGTTATTAGCTGGTTGGAATTATGATACACTAACTTGCAATAAGGCAAATGGCATCGCTGTCGTTGCCACTGTATGACTGGATTATGTGACACAGAGACCTCTCACGGGAACAGCATAACTTTACGACACAACGTCAGACACAGTGCGCTGGCACACTTCAACGTGGCACTATGGAGTCTCAGTTCTACAACCAAGTAGATAGTGGCCTAAATATGCATGTTCACTTTATATATACTGTGCAGGTTTTCTGAAATGGTCGAGCCTCATCTGAGGATTTTCAGCTCATCCTGCATTTTGAATCAGTAGTAGTAAAAGGTGTGAATATGGTAAATAAAGGATTCCCACAAATCTTTCCCTCCATCACACATTTCTTTGCTTGGATTATACCAGTCTATACCATTTACCGTGTCATGGTTTGATACCTTATGCCGTGTCGTCACATTTGTTTCCATCCAGAGTTGCATTAAGTCACCAAGAACCTCTGTTGGTTATGGAAACAAACCACTCTATGTTTTCTCTAGGACATCCCAGAGATTCTCAGTAGGCTTGTTGTGGTGGCCAATTCATGTGTAAAAAAAATTATATATATATCCGAATCACTTTTCTAACTGTTTAATCAGATGACTCATCTTCCTTGAATATGAATAAGTGAAAAGATGTCATAATTGATAAAAGAGCCAGCTGCATTAACTCATTAATCACTGCAGTTTAGTCTTTAAATATTTAGACTTCCAGCACACATTTCATTATTTATATGCATGTTGGTTTTCAGCTGATGAATATCAGTCCAGTATTTGAACTGAAGGTGGTTCTAACATGGTAATGCATGTGCTGTGTGTGTGTGTGTGTGTACTAGTAGAGGGCAGCATTAAAAGTAGGGTGAAGACACAATAAGAGAGAGCGTGGGTGGGTGGCTCATGCAGTATTAATATGATTACAGTACTCTGGCATCAGATAACCTATCACTCACCTAATCTTCTTTATTGCACAACAGCGTAGCTCAGGCTTGCTGATGTGTGTGCTACTGTACACACTCTCTTATCATGTCTAAAGGTCCCAGTAGCGCTCACACACATTCATACCGATCCATGTCTCAGCCCTTTTCCCCCTTGACCTAAATATCTGTTAACTCATCTCTGCCTCCTTCTCACCCTTACTTCTGCTTCTTGACCTTCATCTTCTTCTCCTCCTCCTCCACGCTAGTCAGCATTTCCAGCTTGACTGACTTTCACTCTTTCGATCAATATATGGCTTGGCGTAATAAATGAGCCCCTGGACTAAATAATACATTTTTCTTGGAGGCTTTTTGTGTTGCAGAGGAAGAAGAAGCTAAAGCAAGAGCTCACCAACTGTTGAGAGTGACTTACAGCCAGCATGCCTCCCTCACTGTGGGCTGGCTGATGGCTCAGTGACATTATTTTATAAGAGAAGCTAAAATTAAAATCTTCAGGAGCGCATTAAAAATACCTCACAGAAACCAGAGCTGATAAAACTAGAATATTAAATTGCAGTAAGAGCAAAGATGTATTTTAGGTATTGAAAAGATTCAGTTGTTATGCTTGTCATACTAATTTACTGAAGCTATAATCAGTAGATTATAATCACAATACAGCCCCAGAGACTTATCGTCCAACCCTGCAGTTCTTCTCAGCTTCCATTTTGCTCTCATCAGCATAGTTTCCAGGAAAGCAGACATACTGCGCACTAGCTGAGAAACACTACTCAGGCAGTCACTGTATAGGCAGGTTTCTCAGGTGGTAGCAAAGACCATGTCTATATAACATAGACATGGGTAAGAAAAAGTATATATATATAGCATACCTTTGGTATGACAGTGTTGGTATTTCAAATTAGCTGTAGACTTTGCTAAGACCAGTCTGTTTGTGTCTATAGAAATGATTGCACAGAACGTCTGTCTGCTGGTTTAGGGTTGACCAAAGTGTGTGGACCACTTGGTTCATTGTAAATCAGCAGAAGTGAGAAAAGGGGCACTTACGGTAGCAAGTTCATCAAACTTGCCAAAGAGTTCGTTGAGCAGTTTGACCAGTTCCTGAGCAGTGCACTGAGAAGCCAAGCTGGTGAAGCCCACAATGTCCGCAAACAGGATGCTGTCAAGGGAGACACAGAAAGAGATATAGATCTGAAGTGAAGAGCCCAACCCAAGATTTGCACCCTGGAAACTAAACATTCTCCAGGTTTCAGTACAATAAAAAACATTACAAGAACTGAAATTATGCTGCCTCCACTGACTAGACATTTCAGGCTTCTGATGCAAAATAGAGATTTCATAGCGGTGATTGAGTGTGAAGCTAAGAGTGAAGTCTGTAATCCAGTCGCTATGAATTGAAGACGACCACTAAATAATTTATCAAGCTAAAGTGGCTGCTGGTGGCTTAAGGTTCTGGAAAGACGTTTAAAATGACTTTGCTCCTCATTTATTTTTTCATACACAGACCAGCTGGCACCAAGACAAAATGTTATGAATCTTATTGACTCTTAGCTCAAAACTCACTTCTCCCTGTGAAGCAAAAGCCTCAGAGCTGAGGCTGTAAATAGAGTTTGGTGCTGTTTAATACTTGCATGAGTTTGAGTGCTGGTCTTGAGGAAGCAGTGTTTTGATAGGTTACAGTTGGATTCAACTTTAAACTTTCATATTCATATTAGTTTTTTTACGTTTTCTCATCTGTTGAGCAGCATGATGACACACTCTGGTGAACTGAAGATCATGAACGTTTATGTAAAGTTCCAACTGCTGTTTTCAAGGTCAAGAATTAATGTCAATGTCAATGTCATTTTAGTTTCTGAACAAGTATTGCAGAGGGTTAGTCGTAATTACTTTTCCTTGATTCTAAAAACAAAGCACACAACACACTAACCTATACCACAATACACCATCCACAGATGAAATTGAAAACTGTCATGCGTCATTCTTTATTTTTTGAACCTTCCCACTGTGATTAAGTTCAGGTTTGTTGTAGAACATAAAACTGCTTGTTTAAAGGCCCTAGAACTAGTTTTCATATGATCTGAGAAATAACATAACATGCAGCCACTCCTATGAGGCCAGACAACCTCACTGTCTTTGCCTCTTCTGTCCTTTCTGCACCTATACCTGCACATCGTGTGGCTATTGATATTTCTGTGACTCAACCACCAGACACCTTTGTCTTACTGCTGACAGGTAATTGGGCAAACAACTAGTGATCATTGTTTCATCTGACAAGGTCTAATGCTTTTGCTTAAATGACCACAACTGTAGCCAGGAGCTTTCTGATTAGGGAATACCTTAAGTAAGCACGGTGACCTAATCAGCCATTCAAGAATGGCTTTCAACATCATTCCAATTCATTCGCTAGTTCTGCTCTAGTTGCATGAAAAGGTTTGTTCCTGCATCACGACTGCATTGCTGTGCTGTGCGTTTTTTTGGCAGCCCAGTGTAGTGGCTCAGTATCCTGATGTATGCAAAGCTGGGATCACGACTGCAGCTCAACAGATGAGCGGTGCGCGCGATTTGTCTTTGAATGATGCTGTGCTGCACGTTGTGTGTGTGAGAAGAATGACACAAGAGGCAAAAGAGAGGAAGTTATCAGTGGCAGCAGAGCAAAACAAGTCTGTGATGAAACGTTCTCAGGGCCACATCAAAGACGGCCAGATCACGCTTTTTTCACAGCCACGTGTTTATGTGTGAATGTGTGCGTTGTTGTAGCATCTCCCTGAAGACAAGCAGGAGCTGGCTCGCTGGTTGCAGCAGCGTGATGTTTGGCCGAGTGCCAGCGCATCAGCCAGGCTGGTGAACGAGCGGTGATGTTCCCAGGCTGCGGGTGAGTGTGGGCTGAGCAGTGAGAGAGAGCGAGACGGAGAGTGGAGAGGATCGTCTCTTGACAGGAGTGCTGTTGACACGCTACCTAGTGCTCCACTCCCACACTAAGCACGGATACACCTCTCTCTTTATTGTCTCGTTGGAATGTAATCAGCTCAAAGTCAAGGCAGGTTCTCACTCCCACACTCTCATAGTTTCTTCATTACAGTTGTAATAGAGGTGTCTACTCAACAGGCTGATAAAGTAACCCAAAAAGAGCTGCAGATCACGGTTTACTAATAGGTTCATTGTTCACTTTTTAATCTAAAAAATACCCATTACATCCAAGAACCACAAACAATGAGCTCAAATTCTGATTTTATTGTTAAATTCTTAATCTAATTAAACAGCCTAATTTATCACTTATTAGGACTGATTTCTAAACAACAGAACTCCAACATTGTTTTATTGTGATATTTTGTTAAATTATTATGACTCCAACAGTAACTTGTGAGTTTTGGCTTTAATTATATAATGTGATATAAAGTCGAGCACAGCTACGCTCTCTCATTAGCAGTCTGTGACATAAGAACCACGAGCCATTGTGTTGGGAAGAAGTGTTGCCCCTGCAGCATTAATGACAAGTGCTTTCCAACCATTTCCATTAGCTGCATGGCTTTTATACTCCCTGGCTTTACGTTATTAGTTCTACTTTCAGACAATAAAAAAAATCTTTTTAAAGTGTGACTCAGGATCCACATTCAGGCACAAGTGCCAATCCTTGAGTACCATCAGGCGCATATTAGCATTAGAAATATGTCTTATAGCTGCCTCTTAAAGCTGACTTCTCATGATGAAGGACCTATTAAGCTCTTGCGGTATTATTTTTGTTGAATATGAATTTCTCCATAGTAACTGTTCCTTTTTATCCTAGTGACCGTATCTAGATTTTACAGCACGATGTTGTTAATAAACCTTCCAAAACATACTACGTACATAAGATCGTTCAGTGAGTCTGTTTTTGACGTCTACCAGCTACTGCAGGCAGCATCTGCTGCTTTAGCTGCTAACTGTTCCTCTCTAATTATCAGAGGCCTCCTGTCTGAGGCAGGTAGTGTACAGTAGTTGTTTTTTTTTTTAATTGATTGTCTGTCAACAGCTGCCCGTTGGGGTTGAAAACAACACGGAGAGTGATTCAGAAGTGGGAAGTTGTGGGTCAGATTGGTAAATTGAACATCACAATAAGGATGCATTCAGAGAGGACACAGGGGCTCGCTGTGTGCGGGAACTATGAACATTTTGTACTTTGGCTTAGTAAGGATGTGTGTTTAATCCAGTACGGCACAGTGACACAATAATGCTACTGGGATAAACTTCACTTTCTAAAGCATCACAATTCTGCCTGTGAGTAGTAATTGTTGAGCTGAGTTTTAGCATCTTTTTAAATGCTCAAATTATGTCTCCAACACTTGTTGTCTAATGTGGCATTAAGTCTGACTGACTTAGGCGCCTAAATGGTCACAGTGGGGGTCACAGCTGCTTGTTGAACGTGTTTAACAGCCTTTGGTAGCATGACGCCACTTTGCATCAACAACCATCAGAACTCATCATCTGTGCTTGACCTTGACGTCACAGCAGGTGACAAATGGAATGAAACACTCACAACTCCTCTACGTTCATAGTTGTCATGACACCCGACATACCTGACATTGTCATGACGTTGGATGTAGATTTTGTGAAAGATCCTCTCAGGCGGCTTTAGGAAGTCCTCCTTCATCTCCATGGCAACATTCCTGGGCAGTAGGCTCATTAGCAGACGCTCCTGAAGAGGGAAGGTTAGAAGTTTAGCATTAGCTGATAAGTTCATTTAGTTGAATTAGTAAAGCAAGTAATTCAAATAATAATAAATTGATTAAACCATTTATTCATTCATTTCTGCTTTTCTCAGTTAAAGCATTGCATGTTCGTTTTAATGTGACAAATGATTTTGAGATGCTGACAAATCAAGAAAGATGCAATGATTTTTTTTTTTTTTTTTCAGAAAATAAATAATTTATGTAAAGTTGCAAAACCAACGAAAAACAAATGTTGGAAGGGACGACAAAGAATTATTCTTCAACATGCACAGTTAACCTGTAACTATTTTCTCCTTGTACTTGATTGGATTTAATTGATTGTATAGTCTCAAATTTCTTGTTGTAAGTGATCAATACTGTGAAACAGTAAAATGTTTAAGACAACCGAGACTGATTTAGTTTGCAAGACTCATTGTTTTTGATCAATGTCATTGATTTTCCTTTTCTGTATCAAAATTTTTGTTTTTTTTTGTTGCAACCATCAAACACAACCATCATGCAACAAATGTCAAGTACATAAATAGTTAGTGGCCGTGTAATATCCACTGAGGCCGCTGGAAGTCCAAAGGTGAGACACACGTGTTGATTGTTTTGTGCTGCTTTTCCAAACAATCAAAAAATTGTAAATGGTCTCAGTAGCAGCAGTGTTAAGTGACTGTAGCAGGATGTCAAAGGGTTGTGAATGCGCAATGAATCATCAGGCGGCTCTGCTGAAGGCAGGGTTATAAAAGCAGTCGGGGCTCTCCTGTGTCTCCCTCCAACACCGTTTCACATCATACATCCATTCACACAACTGCTCTTCACCTGAGAATGAAAAGCTCCAAGCAGCTTGTTGAATTACTGATAGAAGCGGTGTGTAAGTGTCGGCATGTCCATATGTGCCTGTGCTGCATCCTCTGCACTCCTGCACATGGCAGGTTTAAATAGAACAAAATTACTTCATGAATCTCTTGTTTCTCTTTCCTAAATGTGTTATAGTTCCACATTAATGATTCCCATTTTTCTGGAGTGTCTCAGGCTCAGTTCACTGTAGCTCGTCTCCTTGTGGTTTATTAATAATCTTATTATTAATTAACACACTGGTTTTATGCCCCACAGGTTACAAATGAGCAACTTCCTTAACATCTGTTGTATGATTGAAATGGACAAAAACTCAAGGAAGTTTATGCATAGACTTCTACCGCCCATTTTCTTACTCTGATTATTATTAGCAAAACAAAGTAGGTGCAGATGATTCTGCTTTATGGAGAAATGCATACTACATGGCATCAAGCTGCAACAATGGGGTTGATCCCTGATACTGGGCCATTACTACTTAGTGAAGTAATCTTGACAAAACGATTAACCTGAACACCTTCCGATCCGTTTTCTTTCTGATTCTTTGTGCTTTCTGACCTAAGAGATGGTAGTGCCAAAACAACAGCATGCTTCAAGGTCAAGGACACAAAAGAGGAAGGAGCGACAGAATTTTCTGAAAAGAATTGAACTCGAGGTCCAGCTATGTTGTTTCCTCAGAGCTTTCAACTGCATCACATAGGCTTATGTCTTTGGCTTATATGTCATCAAGTGACTCAAGTATTTGACTTTCTATGACAGCTCTGCAAGTATTGACTTATGGGCTTTAAGGTGGGATTGTTCATATACAGTTCTCACTAAAATCTAACCCAATCCAATACAGCATCTCTGCCATTAATTCTACTGTAACATGGTCTACATCTAAAACACAGACCTGTGTCTTAATATAATGCGCTCCAGTCCAACTCCCAACAGCTTTATAATAAAGGCAGAGTGTAGAATTATCAGTTGTCAGTTTTGACAGCTTCAGCAAATGAATGACTTGAGTGTGTTGTAATGAACTGGAGTGTACAGATATACCTAAAATAATGTTGTACAAGCTTAGTAGTTGTTGAGACTATGTAAAAAGTTAGTCAGGTCACTTTTCTTTGTTAAATATTAGGAATGATATTAAATTTGAAGGCAACACCAATGTAAGTCCCAAGGCTGCTATACTGTGGATGAACTACCCTTCATGGCTGTCTCCATGACGGCAGAATGTACTGTGAACTTGACTGTAATCTTTACAGTACTGTAATACGCTTGTGTACTGTCAGAAGGAGCCTGTTTCTACTGTTGCGAACACATTGCATATTATCACCTAATCTACAAAGCGCAGATGGTACAGTAATGCTTAGAGGCACATTGTAAACATGAGGGTAATTAATACGCACGATGCTTGAGAAGGGTGCGGCACATAAGACCGTGCTTCTGCGTTCAAGTTGCCTGGTTGTCCCTTAGTTAAATTTCTCCGTGTAGGTGTGTGCGGAGGGGGTGGAATGTGTTGCACTGGTGCATGTGCCACAGTAATTGTTCTTTCCTTAAATAGCTGCTGTCATAGTTACTGTGTGCCTGTGGGCAGGTTGTTAGAATACATTGGCACCTGAAACCTTAAAAAGAAAAAAACAACCCAGAGACTGTGAACATTACATGAACATGCACCCTCATGATGAAGGTAAATTGTGGTAGACCTCACCTGTTTCTCATTCTCATCCTCCAGCCTCAGCCTCTCCTCGATGCAGTTGCGAGCTTGCAGGAAGACTTTCCTCTGGGTGCGTTCGGTGAGAATTCTCACAAACACTCCCGACAAGTTGACGCTGGTGAACAGCACCGCGTTGGCCACCAGCTGCACACCAACAAGAACAGACATGCAAACAGAGCTGGCAGCGGCTACGCACTTATGTGCAAGCGAGCTTGAAAGAACCCACATGTAGTTATGTGTTACATGCATCGTGGTTACAATTAGATTTGATGATGTTTGATTTTTCCATTTGACAGATTGAACAGAGACTCAGTGGTGATTTCTCATTGGTTTAACCTAAACAATATGTAAAATGGCTGATAGGAAGAAGGAATCATTGCTGCTCAGGAGCCGGTAATCCTGCTCACCTCTTAATTTAGATAAAGTCTGAGAACGAAACATTTCAATTCAAACCAGCTATTCACCAAAAAACTAAACACTAATCTGTTTAGTGCAATTGTTTGTAATATAGATTCTGTAAGAACAGGGAGCAATAAGAACATGTCTGCTGCACCATTATTACTATATATATATATATATATATATATATATATATACTGTAATTTTCCCTCACTGAGACTCTAAAAATTAAATACGGACAACTAGAATCATCCACCACTGTCTGAGGACCAGTCCAGTGTCAACACTGACTGACTGAGGCTCTGCAGACGTCTCTGCTGCCTGTTTCAGCACCAGCAGCACGGACAGCTCCTGGTTGCTTCATTACCCTGCTGCGCAAAAGTGAAACTTTGTGCTCGTTTCCAGTTTTACCACTACGGTTACCTGGCGCCAAAGGCGATCACAGAGGACGTTTACCGCGCTTCTGTCCAGAGAAAGTTGGATGAGTAGGAATTTTGCCTCTCAGCATCACTTTACATTCATGCAATAACTTCATAGACCGGCTGGGGAGTTCCCAAAACCACCACACTATTGCTGTACTTTCTCCAAGGTACGTACTGTTGCAGACGCGAATCAACCCACACATTATGTTGGTTCAAGAGAGTAACTTAGTGACTGGAGAGTGGGACGGGATGCAGGCGCACTTACCGGTCTCCACATCTTCTGTCTCCTTCCTGTAACCGAAGTGGCTATGACAATGAAGTGGGATGCAGCCAGCATCACCCCGAACAGCACGGCGAGCAGCGTCCGCACCGGCAGCAGCACATACGCCACGAGGGTGACTAGCATTAGCTGCCACACGCCTTGCTCTGGGGCAACGGCGCTGACCAGCTCCGACGTGCCGAGCGCCAGAGGAAACGGGCAGCAGAGCAGCGCAAAGGTGAAGCTGAACAGCAGCGCCAGCTTCGCGATTTGCTGCAGCTGCGTCACCTGCAGGTATTTGACGTTGGTGACAATAAACAGAGACAAGAAGACTACGCAGTGCACCGGGTACGAGCCCTTGGACAAGGTGAGACGCGGACTGGACAGCAGCTCCATCAGGGACAGCGACGACGCGGCCACGATTAGCACCGCCAGCGCTTTGAGGGTGGCGGTCTGCTCCAGCTTGAGGTTGTAGCTCTGGAAAAGAGCCTCCAGCTCCTGGCTGTTGAACTCGTCCTCACAGGCGATGGCGCCCAGGGGTGCGCCTGCCGGGCAGTGACCCTTTCGCCGCCGGGTCTTGACTCTTTCGAATGGCATCTCCTCCATGTTCCGGCCATTCATGTAGCGGAGATGGCGCACGACCCCTCAACTTTTCCGTTCTGCCCCTCGGTTTGGGAATTGGACCGGCATTCTCCCCCGGTTCATGCGTCCTGGGTGCCCGAGGGTCGGACCCAGTGTCACGGGGGAGAGAGTGACAGAGGAGGAGACAGCAGAGCACCGAGCGTGTTCTAGGCACAGGTTGACGACTGTTGGTGTGTCGTCAGAAAAGTAGCCCGACCAATGTGCAGCACGCCTCTCGCGCACTCTCTCTCTCTTTCTCCTATTCCCACTCTCACCCCCCACCCCACCCTCCGTCTCTCCCCCTTCTCGGACCACATGCTGTTGCGGGTGATCCTGCGCTCCAGCGGGAGCCTCTCTCGTGCCCGTGTATGTTTGTAATCTCAGCACTTGAACACGAGGCTCTGTGAACAGCCATTAACACAGAAACGCTATGTATGTTTTTCTCGTGTATACTTCTGGCACACACGCAACACGCATTCAAACACGCTGGGAGTAAATATTACGTTGTGGTCCGTCCTCCTGGTTTCATTTGCGCCAACGAAATGTCAGCGGTTTGGTGAAGACAGCAGCACAACAGCCCTGGTGGTTTCCCTCACAGTGTCTGCAGTCGGAGCTGATGTAGTTCCCTGCTAAAAATAGATCAGCTGCACCGGTGGATGGTCCAATATAGCAACAATTTGGTCTTTCCCACATCTCTCCCCTCATTATATTTTATTGCAGACTCGAGTGCTTATTATAAACCGAGAATTAGGAACGAAGAAACGCTGGAGCGGAAAGGTAACAGATGCAGGCATTTGCAGGAATAGCGCACTTTTCCTGAATTAACAGTGCAAATGTCAGGGTGAAGAAACGCTGTAACATGAGACGCACCGCGGTTATGGTTGAGCCCGTGTTGTGCGCTAATTTGCATATTTTGTGCTTCATAGCTGTAGGTTATTTAATATGTGTTTGACACCAGCTTTTACATCTAATTGAAATTTAAACACCCACAAGGTGTTCACACATCCGGCTGGTGCAGAAGGAATCCTGATATAAAGGCAGGTCAGTGGCAAATGTCTTTAGTATCGAAAAAGGTTGAAACAAAACATCTGCAGCTGAAACATATTCTAACGACAATCGCAGAGGAGAGCTGTGAATTAATAAAAATGAAATGAGAAGTGTAGCAATAGAGATACTGAGGTTATTCAAAAACATCAAATGTAGAGGAGTCATGCTGGGTGGAAATAGCTTGTGTGTGTGTGTGTGTGTGTGTGTGTGTGTGTGTGTGTGTGTGTATCAAAAGTATGTTAAATGGCATGAAGTGCATGTATAACTCACAGGTCCAGATATTGTGTAAATATGCAGTTATACATCTTGCCCAAAAAAGACAGTTGTGGTGTCATAAGTAGGGGAATATTGTTAAAATGCAATTATGACAATGCGCGATAGAAATGTATAATGCATGTCAGAAAGGGATAACAAATTGTACATTTTGGAAATTCAAACGGTCTCATTGACACCACTGACCCGAAGGCCTGCCCCAAGTGGTCCAGTGGAGCTGCTCACCTCCAGGTCAGACTGTGGTTTACTGGGCATCTTCAGTGTGTGAATATGTGCAGCTGTAGAAAAAGAGAAGTGACTGATAAATCAAGATTTAAAATAACTAAACCTGCTGTTGTGAGTTGATACAAAAGTAGAAGCATTGGTTTGGATCTTAACTTCTCTGACTTGGACGCCCAGCTCTGTTTTCTGGGCCACAACAATAAATCCACAACGTGATTTTCATAATGTGGTGCACAGGGGTCGCTTGGTGCAAATGTAACGCTACCCATGATCAACAGCTTTCACAATACACAGCACATTGCGCTGTGCGCGAAAAGAGACAACTGCAGCGTTTAATGTGTGGATACACACATGTCCGTCCTGTCACTCAGCAGCTATATACTGAATACATGAATACACCCATCGGACTATCTGACCAAAAATAGCAAGCTTTTAAAATCTAAAATAGCTCCCTCTTAGAGCACATTTATAAGTTCAGCAGACAAATGCAGGCATTTCGGTGACATGACCGGTGACCTGCTGTCTGCTGCGCATGTACCGCAGATTGCCAAGATCTTTGCAGAAGTCAACAGTCTGACTCATCGACGAGGACGTCGATGTGAAGCACTCGGGCCCCACTAACAAAAAGCCTCTACATGCTCACAGTCAATTACTATGTGGTCAATATCCACTATCACCCAGCGTTTAAATCAATAGGCTGCAGAGTTGAGATCACAACCGTAAGGAGAGAGACAATCTGACCCTTGTCTGAGAGAGGACTAATAAGATTTTGTGTCATGGTTCTTCTGGTAAGATAGTGAAAAGAGTCCACCCACTCCTGTCCTCCTGTTCATGCACTTACAGACTTGCTCTCAGTTTTGACATTTTCACTTCCAGACATGTCTATAAATCTTTTCATGGGCTTATTGGCCCACAAATGTGGGTTGTATGCGGAAAAGTCTTTTGCTGGCCACAGTACAAAACCCCCAAACTAAATCATGGGGAAATCTGAAGGTACAGTATGTGCTTAAAAAGCAGCCAATTGTGATGTACATATAAACAAAAGACCTTCATGAGTCGTTGAGAAGAAGAATTAATAATGAAAGTTCTTATAAAGTCAGGCCACGTTCAGACTCACCTGCGTTACACCTCTGATCCAGTGTTTCTTTCATCCATACAGTATTACTTAAAAATGAAGCGTGTTCCGGAAGTTCATATTCCATATTTTAAGACGAGTCACATCCACTAACAGTTGTAAAGTTCATCAACTTACTTTGTCATTATAGCAAAAACATGTTTTTCCAAGGGTTTGCAGTAGTTTGAGGACTGAGTGCACAGCAATTGGGTGTGAACCCAGCGTTAGTGTTAGACGGGGTCAGAGTTAGTGGTCGGTTGATGGTTGGCAGAATTTAGGTGTTAAATTCTATGGAATCCGAGTCAGACTAAAATTCATTGCATCCCTTTGGCCCTGTCAACACATTCATCAATTGGAGCTTTTATGTTGTTCTGGAAAACATTTACGCACATCTCACATCATATTTATATGTTTGTCTGGCGTCTTTTGGTCTGTGCTGTAGCTGACATTCACATTGTCCACTCTTTGTTTTTAATTATGTTTTCTCCTGATGTCAGCCTTCACTGTGTGTAAGGTGCTCTATAAATAAACCTGTTGTGTTTAAGTTGTTTTGGATCTGCAGTATTTTCCACCTTCACACTCCCAATGGCTCATTCAGAGCGTCTCATCTTTCCTGTTTAGCATCTAAGCCATGAAGTGAAGTGATACAGCAGCCAGACACCGTAAACACACTCTCTCTCACACAGTGGCTCAATTTCTTTCTCTCTCTCCTGGAGTAAGTGACAGCTGCAGATTTTTTGGACCATCCCTACCTCCAGGATGCCTGACGGTCCCTCGTTGCCATGGCAACAGAGGCAGTAAGCCTAGCAGTTGTGACTGATATGCTGCTAAGGTGTTTCCCAATCTGACACCCTGGATCCTCTCCCCATCTTTTGTCTCCCTTCTGTTTCTGTCTCTCGCTCGCTCTCCCTCTCACTCTCTCGCTGGTGTCTTACTCTCTTTCAGGTGCTTCGAGATGACGAGTGCTGCTGATGTGTTTGTATCTATCTGCGGCACGGTGACACAGCGCCCTGCCCTGCCAGCTCATTGTGCTCAATGACATTTCTCCAAATTGAGGCTCTGACATGAAGGGACGGGGTGCTGCAGATGAAAGCTTCCGAGGTGACCGAACCACACAAACCTCGCCACCAGCCACCGCAAAAACGCATACGAGGTGGGTGGTGGGGGGCGTAGAAATGCACCTGTGCGTGCAGTGCAAAGATTTGTGTGTGTACATATGTGTAGTGCGAGTAAATTCATAAATTGATTATAAACTTTGAAAATGTCACAGAGTCTGGTGCCGCCTCAAACCAGGTGACCCCAAGATGGCAGCTTTGATTTGTCAGACACCCCCTAATCACAGCCAGGTGAGTTTCTGTTCATAAACCCAGTGTGTGTGTGTGTGTGTGTGTGTGTCATGGGAGCCAGCTGGCAGGGAGACACAGAGACTGAGCGGACTGGGCTCTTCAGTACATTCATGAATAGAAACCCTCCACCGGGGCTGAAGAAGCTGCTTCTGCTGCTGCAGCGTTGTTTGCATTCATGAATAAACCTGCTTGTTGCCATTCATACAGACACAATTAGCTCTGTGCTTCTGCTCTGGGAGACATGAATAGATGAACACAGAAACCAGTTGTCATGCATAAACGTTGATATTTATACCACGACTGAAAAGGCTCGTGAACTGTATCGCTCACATAATTGCTCTGCAACACTAAAGATGGAATCGCACACCTTAGATAATGTGCACACGCTTCAATCATATCAAAATCTCTGATGCAAATGCTCTACTTACACCATCAAAAGCTGTTGCTGGAACCTCTTTACTGTGGCGTTAATGTCTTTTTAATTTGCACAACAGCAAGTAGACTGGATGTATGTATCCATATGCACAAGAGGGGAAATGAAAAAGATAAGAGACAGAGCGTTCGGTGTGTGTGTGTGTGTGTGTGTGTGTGTGGGAGTGTTATTGAGAGATATTTTTAATTCTGTGTGTCAGCTCCTCTCATCTCCCTCAGCAAGAGACGTCGGAGGGAAGCTGAAAAACATTTCCTATGCAGCTATCATTTAAATACACATTCACTCACCCACACTGACACACATGCTTGTACAGTTTCAGAATTCTTTCATACGGCACCAGTTGCATCTTTGAACGTTAAAAACAGCCTCCCTGCCTTATTGTCGGTGAGGGAATTTTACATGAACACGATCGCAGCATGAATGCGATCGTGAACGGATTCCATTCCAAACATCTGCCTGTCGAGCCCAGAAACACTTTAATCCGATGATGAAAGGCTGAATGGAACCAGCTGTTGTTTGCCACTTAAGGAAATCCACTATTTAGTTACATTTTAAAGGAAAGGGAGGCTTTTATTCTCCTGACACCTCAGAGCCACAGTGACCAAGTAATACTTCACCGTACAGTAGACGGTGACAATAATAATTCCCTGTGGAACAGCCATTATCGACCTAATGACTTTCTTCCATGCCACTGCTTTGAGGTGGAGCGTGCAAAGTCACTGTGGACCGCAAAGTAGATTAGGGTCATCCTGGTGGAATACAGAGGACTTCTCTCACGTAAAAGGTAAATGGATTTGGTCTTAGTCTCGTTCTCAGTGAGGCTGGTGGGAAACGCACTTGTCTTAATCACGCGTCACAGAGTAAGGTGTGGACTGGCTTCATGTAGCCACCGCCAGTATAAAGAGTGTAATGAAACCTGATCTCAATTTCCATTTGGCTGTTCAGATATGACGGACTGGCAGATATCTGCGCTGTAAACATGTGTATGTAGATAACGACGACGCTTCCAACGCGACACTCGACACTCTGCCATCTTATCAGCACAGCGTCATAGCTATTAAACACTTGGGAACGATGCCAAAGGTGAGTCACTGGGAGGATTAAAATGGTTCCTCAAATGATTCTGTAGAAATGTAATCTGAGTGCTCACCGAAAGGCTAAATAAGGACTTGCAGATTACACCATAAATGACATTTCAGTCATAAAGCTCTGTAGACTTGCAACTGTGTCTGTGTCCCATTCAGTTTAAGGCTTTCTTCACTTAAAGCAGCTCCATATTGTAGGGCTACAGCGATATGAGCCACAGGACTATGATAAACAAGCAAACATTCCAACTGAAATAAGATCTGACTAAAGCGCAGTAAAGTACTATGTGTTACCATGCAACCAACATATTCAGATGATTATGCAAAATCATTCAAAGTCTCTTTAATTGGAAGAAAGACATGAAATACCCTCAAAATGTTGTATATACACTCAAACAGATCATTCAAGCTTGGGTTCAGGTCCATCAGGTCCAGTTACCTGAGGTTCTGCTAAACAAAAAACAGTTCAAATACCCTGACATGCTCTGCCCTTGAAGAATGAGGCTCACGTGCTAAACCCAATAAAAAGGTCACTTTGAACATTGTGTGGTGTAAATTCCTCCATATTTACTGGTTTAAAGTTTAAGTTAAAACAGTTTGCATTTCCGATTTTCAACACTTTATTTTAACAGTGTTTCTGTTGCACTGATCGAACAGGTTATCAGAAAGGTTGACACCACAGTGACTTTAAATAATTCCTGTGTAATAATGCTGTGATTTTCTTCCACCAATCCAAAAAGAAGCTCAGAGAAATGAAGTAGAGGCTGTAATGAAGGTGCTGGCCTTCACAGCTCTGCTGTTAACATCAATTTGAAGTATTTTCTCTTGTACTACCTGTTGTGTGAGCATGGTTCAATAGTTTCATTATTTTCAGACAAGGGCACAGCAGATGGCCGGTCTGATCAATGCAGGAGCCGGGCCAAGAGACGGAGAAACCCTGGGCGACTGCAGGCTGAGGTAAACTTCACAATCACCCCGACACATCAAATATTCAGCAGCGACTCAGTGTCCCTGTGAAACAGAGAGCAGGCAAACCAGGGGCGTAATCACAAATACTCATTATCACCAGGAGCCGTGTGTGTGTCTCACACTTATCCCTGACAGATTAGAGCCGCGCACATCAAATATTAAAACGACGCAGTGAATTATTGATCCCAATCAATGTTTGCAGATCAGAGCTCTCGGCTGCCACAGGAGGAACTAATGATGAGGACTAAATGAACGGCTGAGCAGCAGCGTAGAGGCCCAGAGAGACAGCTGCTGTGCAGCGGTTCCGAAACCTCAGTCTAACGATTAACCCTCGAAATGGCAGCGCGTCAAGTTTCTTTCAAACGTCTTAGTGTAAAGGTTGACATTGTGCTGATGCATGTCTGGTAATATTACTGGACTGTAATTCAAATGTAAAGTAACCATAACCGTATTTTACACTGTTCATTAATAAATAATATATATACAGATATATATATAGTAAATATAAATTGAATACATTGATTTTGCTTATATCCTACACTACCTACCAAGTACTGCTATTAAATCAACACATACTCAGGTTACAAAATATTAAACTGTTTATTTAGAAATTTAAAAAAACTGAAAATACAGTATTTCATTGAAAACATTCAAGTTACTTAAAATCATACACTGTGACTGCATTTAAAGTAAATCAAAACACATACTGCTGTCTTTACATTCACTGACAGTTTTTAGAAACAGTGTCACATTACTAAACAATCTGTACTGAATGCATTTGACATTAACCATTCATCCAGCTATGAAGTCAGAAATAACAGCAGTAACCAACTTCATCTAAACTTAACTAAACCTGAAAACTTCACGTCTCTGCTCTGTGACCGCAGACGTGTACGATTCTGTTCCCCTTGGTCTGAGGAGCTTCACCAAGTCGATTACAGATATCAACGCTTCTGAGAGTTTTGAAATGTGCACAGAGTCCTCTTTTCGTAAAGAAGTAAGATTTACAATGTCAGAGCTGTTAAGGCAGGAGGGCAGGCATTAACCCATGGCCAATGTTAACCAGCCTCACGAGCCTCTATCGTTAGCGTTATTAGTGTAAGGACTGAAGGAATGAACGGAATAATAATATATACATAAATATAACACACAGTACATGTGTGTTCTTGTACCGTATGTACGTAAGGTTTTAAACCTACTGTTCTACACTGTTTTTCTCAAAAAGTTTTGAGAAAGTTCATCAGTTTGCATCCATTTCAATTCGGGAATGAAAAAATACAAAGAACTACGTTGAATAAAAAAACTGTTAGCACCAAAACTAAATACAGTGGTGGCCGTAATTTCGTCGTACTAGTCGTACTAGTCGTACTAGTCGTACTAGTCGTACTAGTGGTAGTCGGTAGTTTAGCACTTTTAGTTATCTACTTCTGAAGTGATGGGTGTTTGTTAGAGGCCTGTAACAAGGTCTGTATTTGACAGCAGGTCCAGCGAGATTTGTGTTTTATCATACAACGTGAAATTAACTTTTTGTAAATACCTTTTTGTGTCTTAAACAACCACATAAATAAATGTCATTGTTCCCATTATATACATTTATGTAATTGGGACATGCTCCACATTTGCACATTAACTTCACATTTGGACAGACGCAAACACGATGTGACAAAGTGAAAGCGATAAAGCCAGTGAAAGGACACAGTGGGCTGGTCGGTGGTGCTCTACAGATGCAGACACGTCCTGCTCAAATTTCACCCTTGAGCCATTTCGTTTCAAATCACAGTGCAGGATCAGTGACTGAGCCAACACGATAAAATGTGCTGCTGCCCTGTCTTCCACACACACACTCGCAGGTAGAGCAGCTGTGAATCCCACGTCTGATTATGTTATTGACACTGGGCATGAAACACAAGTGGAAGCATGTCTCATCTGAGAGTAAAAAGGACAGCGCTGCTCCATCACATTAAACGACATAACTAGTTTGCATCACACTGCGCCGCCATGCACAGGGAATAAAACGGACAGATTAGCACAGTGGAGCCTCACCAGTCGTAACTCGGTCTGTCCATGCGACTTCGCCTGCGTTTGCTGTAAGCTGGGCCTGTGCTGCAACTGATGATTAGCATTTACATAATGAAGTAAATGTTAGCTGCTGCCTCAGACTGTAGGGGGCAAGCTGACCTCCACATTAACAAACAATGTGCTGGACGGTGCTAGGGATGAAAATAGCGACTGTACTGAAGGATACAGCTGAAGTATGTAGTCCAGTCCTAGTTAGTTTATCTGAAACAATGTCTTTAATAACACTGGGCTGAGACAGATGTACATTTCTACCACTTTAACACTTTCATTTCAAAATGATCTGTTGGTATTTTACTGAAGGGAACAGGGTTATTATAACCTTTGGCACTTTCTGATTACTCCCTGTAGACGGCTCTACACACTGTCCTGTCCCAGACTAAGTGCCAGAATGAGAACAGTGGAGTCTTCTTTTCTTCTGTCTGCGTAGTATATGTTATATTATATTATACTGAATATTCGTCTTCTATTTCCTCCTGGATCATGGTTGGCAGTGAGCAATGCGCTTATAGACTGATGACATGATTTAAATGTGTGCTTAGTGTTTGTCATCTTCAGTATTGTCTGGGGTGAAACAGACCACGTTCTCCAATGTCTCACCTCTTGTTTTCTTTCTCTCACTAATTTCAGTTACTTACTGTTCAACATCTATTAGCTCCATCTCCAACATGATCCACTTGATGCACTGATTCTTCCATAGTTTAGCCTGAAATGAAATGTGCCAAACGTGTCACATGTCCTCAGTGATTCTTATGCAACAAATTCTGCATCATCTGTCTTCATTTCTTTGTTTCTGTGAAGGAGACACAAATTCTCTGCCTCCGTTTCTCCCGAACCGCCTCTCCCTCCTTCATCATAGTCTTCTCAAACACAGGCATCTTGCCTGACCGCCTGTAACGCACATTTGGATCTGCTTGTCACTTCATGTCTCCCTTGTCTTTGTCTTTCTTCCTCCTCTCTCTACCTCTGTCTGTCTAGTCTTCTCCTCGTAATCTATCTGTCCATCTCGCCCCCTGCTCTATGCGAGGATGCTAGTCAATAGAGATTTCCTGCTTTTAATTCTTCTGCCGGAAAACCAAGGGATGACCAAGACCGAGAGGAGGTGGCTCTAGATCTAAAGAGTGGGGGCTCTGAATGTAAACAGTGGCACACTGAGCAGCTTAAGAGAGCTATAAATAGAGCGACAGAGCATGAGAGGGAGCAAGCAAGGGAGAGCTCGAGAGAGAAAGCTTTGCTTACGGAATAAAAATTGCTCCTGACAGTCAGAGATTAGTGCTTCCCTGGAGGATTTTTCACTCCAAAAGCCCAATCTGGGGCGATTGGGAAGAGCACCATCCTCAGTCGTTGTAATTCAGTTAAACCCTACCCAGCAGAGATGGAAAACATGGAGACACGTTAAATATAAACGTACACAATGGCAGGAGCTAAGACAGGATGGTAGAGGTTCTTCATCTTGAGAAGAACGATTGGTATAAACAGGTTGGTTGGTTGAGAGTTCAGATGTAAAGGTGTGTGTTTACGTTGGTCAGAATTCAAAGGTACACACTCAAATGCTACCATGAACACACACACACACACAAACCACTGTGAGCTCATTACCAGCAGATTAGTCAGCACCTGATCCAACTAAGCTTGTTAAACAACACTGTTCTGCATACACACACATACACACGCAGTAAGTAAGTTACTGTCCTATAGAAACAAAACAAACTACTCACTGATAAACCGATAATAGTCAGAAGCTTTTGTCATTGTTCCGTGGAAAATAACAAAAAAAAGCTCCAGGTATGAAAATATTTAAAACTGCAGCAAATTTGTGGCCATTGGGGGCAAAAGAAACATTGAAATAGAGAGATTACGTATTATTTTATGTTTCTTCTCACATAGCTTTTGACAAACAGTAAACATGGTGAGATGAAAGCGTTGGACCTTTTGAGGTAATCTTTTGAATGAGTATGAGCTATGATGGGTTAGTTTCTCAGCCAAGCATTAAACATTTGACCACCTAATCTGACTTAAGAAGGGGTTTTAGCTGGACTTGAATTTTTCATCACATTTCCCCCCTGGATCACATACAGTGTATTTATTTTAATGAATGCTGTTTACACTTTTTTCACCTACACCCTCTAGATGTAATTATTAAGACGTAATTATTGTGTTGCTCCAAGCACACCATTAAAAATGTTCTTCCATTTTACTCACGTACTGTAACTACAGAGCTTGTGGGTTGGACAGTAACTAGTTTGCATGAACACATCTTGGAGTTGGAGGAGAGACGCTGCTGCTCTGTTAACATGTTGTCTGTAGGCAACATTTGATTCAGATGGTGCACAAATATGGCACCGAAGTAAAAGTGCAAAAGTACAAGAACTGTAGTTATAGTTTGGTCTCCACCAGCTCTTGAGATAATATGGTTTTTTTTTAGCTGCTTGAAACAACTTCTCATAAAACCAAAACAAGTACGTACAGAGACTGAAAAGCTTGACAGAGTAAAATATTGATGTTGTTTAATGAAACCCTGTCTGGGTTTAGCAGGACTTTTTCTATCAGTAGATAAAAAGTTGACATTTCAGAGATAAATGTCTGTAAACACGAGTGTACGTGCAGAAGCTCACGCAGCCGTTTATTGCTCAACAGAGTGTGTGTGTCTGTGTGTGTGTGTGTGTGTACAGTAGCAGCGCTGCAGGCTTCCTTCTGCTGAGGTGCTACACTCTGTTCCCACAGCAACACATTAACCAATAACCCAGATCTGCGTGTGTGTGCTCCTGAATGTGTGTCTTTATGAGGACAGCTTTATTTGACCTTTAAAGTGAGGACAGTTTTAGAAAGCAGACACATTTTGGTCTGTAGCGATTCTGGACATTTGAAGAGATATTGATTCTGATTCTGA
Organism: Macropodus opercularis; assembly: GCA_030770545.1. Classification (NCBI taxonomy): domain Eukaryota; kingdom Metazoa; phylum Chordata; class Actinopteri; order Anabantiformes; family Osphronemidae; genus Macropodus; species Macropodus opercularis. Next base: position 10,922,333 of record CM061092.1, read on the forward strand.
AAATGTTTTAGGGAAACGAGGCCCTTATGTGAACAATTAGGTTGTTTTTGCTAAATGAGAGCATTTTCAATAATTGAAGACGTCCTTTGAAAGAGACAACATTTTGAGATGTAGTCAGTTTCAAAAAGTTGGGAGATGCTAAACATGAGCACATATTTATTAAAATATTAATATTTAAGTTTTGTAAAAGTGAGAAAATATTTTGAAAGTGACAACATTCTGAGCTTAAGGAAATTCATTCAGTTTACTTAAGTATGAAGAACGTAGTGATGTGCCATCATGCTAAACTGACAACCTGCCTGGGGTGTGTCCTGCCTGACAGCTGGGATAGGCTCCATCCCCTGGCGACCCTCACAAGGACAAGGGCAACATGATGGATGGATGATGTTGAACATTTGTAGGCCACGTGTAGCCAGACATGAAACAGCTTAGATGCCAGGTTTAGCTATCTTCACCTTTCCACAGCTTTATTCGTGGCGCTTGTTACTCTCCTTTTTATTTTCGCTCATTTATTGACCCTAACAACTACAGAAATGCAAACAGGGAGCACGTTTTGGCCTACTTCCTGCCAGAGGCTCCAACTGAGATGGTAAAAAATGTTGATGAAGCGACTAAAGAAGTGGTTCTGGCCATGTACCCTAAATAAAAACAGGCAAACACGCCGAGGTGATAATCCTGAACAAACACAACATTTGAATTATTTTCAAATCCCAAACTTCTGGGAAGCCTGTGACATAACTTGTCTTCCAAGCCACACAGCTGCTCACAAATGAGCACAAACCCCTGTTCGTTAGCGGTCACACGTGGGCGCGCAAGCCCATAAAACTGAAGGCGAGAAGGGAGGAATATACGACCACAGTGACGTGGCCGCTGGTGACTCAGTGACATTTACCGTAACCTCACTGTGGCCTTGGCTGGAGACGATGCTGTTAGTTATTCTTTTATTCATTCAAACATTCACTAACTCATATCTGTACATTACTGTAGTTTGTTTAAAATGATCCGTGCCATTAAATTAAAAAACTGAACGGGTCTGATGAATATATGAACAGCCTTTAACTGCCAGCGTCAGATCCATAGGTCATAATATCTCAGTGACCACATGTGATAAATATATTCAAGCTTGATGTGAAGGCAGAACGTTGAGTGAGAGGCAGTATAGTTAAAAATTGATATGATGGCACGTTTGTTATGGTTAAACACTGTTCCTCTTGTTCTATTAGCGTGTTCAATCTGCACAGATGAACAAAGTCATCTAAGGTACTTTGGATTTGATTGATTAGAACCTTGGGTTTATGCTCATGTAAATCTGATTGAACAATAGGAGTAAAACAAATCAGTACTTATTAATTATATATTAACTGTTGCAGTGACAGAATGCCACATAATTGTATATTAAATTCCTTCTTCAGTACAACAAACATAGTAGTATTGTTGCTTGACACTTACTATAATGCAACATGCTGCATTTAAATAAGCAGCAGGTCAGAGATAGCATAACATCAACTGTATTAACCATCGGAGGAAAATTCAGGCAGTTCCATACAGTAAATAGAAGCAATGACACTTTCTTTAGTTATCCTTGCTCTTGTTCCAGGTTTTGACTCAAATTAAAAAGTACTTTATTAGAGAACGTGAGCCTGAAATGATGTGTAATGTGGCCACTTTAAGAAGCATTCATCGCGGTGTCACACCTCAGTTCATCTCCTTTTTCACCAGTAGTGAGGCAGACACCAGGGGCCTTTAAATTAATCAGAACATAATTAGTTATGAGCTGCGTTTATGAAGAACAAAAAAGCGCTTTGTCATGAGGTTCATTTCCCAAGTGCTTTAGTGCAGTAAACTGGAAGCTGGTTGTCTTCAGCGCTTTGCCAACTTCTTGATGAGATGAAATTATATATGGAAATTCAGACAAACCGTCTTGAACAGTTACGTCTCGCTGTTACGTCTGGCTGTTCCAGCGCAGGACCTGAGGGCGGCCTGTGCGCAGCCGGATGCAACGTGCATTCATGTGTCAGCAGAAAGAGCTGGAATAACTTCAACTCCTTTGCATCTTAAGGTGTAACCAGAAGCTTCAGCTGCAGAAACGTGATCAGGTTGAAGCAGATCCAAAGACGTTCAAGATGTGCAGCGTGTGCTTTAGCTCTTGTAGCTCTACAGTGTTGTATAAGTTGCAGACTTTTTTATTTCGTCACAATAAAAATGTCTGAATCAGACAGTGTAGCGGCTGAAACAGAACACTTTCCTCTGACCAGCAGAGAGACCCAGGGCAAGAATTTACTCCACCAAGTAAGCACCACACAAACTAAATTCCCTAACAAATTTACTATTAATCAAATTAATTAAAGTCAAGTGATTGAGTGAGCGCGGCCGTTCCCGCGGGACCTGTCCCTTTCGCTCGTCTGCCATTCTGGACTTGCTGGAGCTGTGCAAATTAGCATTAAAGGAACAGCAACACATCAAGATAACGCTCAGTATGCTACACATGAAGCTATAGCCAGCAGCTCAACACGGAGGCTGCAGGCACGGGAAGCAATTGTCAGATAAGACTTATCACATGGAAGCTGGTTGGTAGTTAAATATAGATATACAGTTACAAAGACTTCACCAGTTTCACGCCAGATTCAGAGAGATGGTCACTGAGAAGACAAAGCACAGAGATAGACAGGAACTATAAAGCATGGGAGGAGGTTTTAGATGGTTTCCCCTCGTGCTGATTTATGAAGACCACGTGGTTCCAGGAAGAAGAACTTGTGTTTTCAGGCAGGTTACACTCTGACCTACATTTTTCCTTTGCTTCTTTAGCTTTTCCTTTCCGCTCTCTCTCTCTCTCTCCAACGGGCCTAGCTGGGCAGTACAACTCAGATTGGTGTGAAATCGCCACCTAACAGGCGGGAAATTGGCTCTGTTATTTTTGGAGCAGAGTCATAGGGGACCACCGGACCCTCATCCCCTCTCTAATGAGCAGGTGATGGAGGCGTAGCCGTGGAGGCTCATATGGCACACACACGTAGACATGGGAGCAGAGAGAGCAGAGGGAGGAAGGACATCAGGGCCATAGGATCTGCTGTGTCTGAATATCACAATCAGACTTGGCAAATGATGATCGTTAGAGCAGGACAGCTCATAGTGAGACGTTGGACATCAAGGGTTCAGGTTGGTTGTGGCAGGACAAACCCTTGCCTTGAGGAGGCCACCTTCAACATCCTTTAAGGTCTCAGAGTTGCAGAAGCAGACAGCGTGAATCATTTATCAATACCTCCCAGTCTGTTGCAGAGTAGGATGTGTCCAGGTGTGAAGTTGACTCAGCTGTGACAGCTGCTGGAAATTAAAAGGCCATTTGTGTTTAACTTCCTCCACAACTCACGTTTGTGGATATATTTCTTTCTTCAAAGGCACAGAGGAGTCACTGCTATCAGGACCTTTTTATTTCTGCATCATCATCAACATTTGGTCCATCCCACGTGACCCGTGCAGTACAGTGCTCCTTGTCGTGACAAATGAAGCATAAGGGAAAGTGTGGATAGCGTAGATCCACAGTCCACTACCATCACTTCAGCAATATACAGTGGAAAATGTCTTCTCGTCACTGCCTGAGGGAATCACAGTTATGGTTTCCCTGGTTGAACTGGAGCTGACTCATGGCCGCTGGAAGGCATCACACACAGGATTCATCATGGTCCACAAATTCGCACAACACTGAACTAATACAAACACACCACATGTCCTAGACAGAGCCCACACCAGTCAGGTAGCAGCGGAAGCTAAACACTGTCCCCTAGTGTCCCACAGTATTCAAACACCAAACTACCTGTGGTGAATTCTTTTCGTGTTACTTCCTCAACATTGTGTTTCATACTAAACACTTATATTTACACATGTCAAATTCTTCTGTTCTGGAAACTAAGGATTCCTGTGATTTGGCATCATAGCATTTGCTACGGTGTTGAGTTTTAACAGATAAAATTCATACCAATCATATAAGAACCGTTTCATTATTCCTTAATGTAAAAAAAGAACAAGGTCAAACTCAAGGTTCAGTCTCGTGGCGTCTCAGCGCAGGAGGCAATGTGGTCCCACAGGGGCCGTGGAAGTGGAACCTGAAACACATACAGAAACAGTCATTAAATGATGTTGTAACCTCTGTGTGACTGTGTGTGTAGTAAATGTGAAGCTACTTGAAGCGCATGGTTGCTGGTGTGTCCTCCATGTTAAATTCAGCCACAGCTACACCTCTGGCTGCCACCTGAGGAGCAAACATGGCCGCTGGATACACAACTGATGAAGTACCAACCTGCAGAGTAGGAATGAATTATTAATGGATAGCAAAGCCCTAATGAGCACACTTCTGAAATCTTTGTTGTTCACACCGACGCACACAACTCCTACCACGAGGCAGAGGTCACAGCTGTCCAGTGCTTTCTCTGTGCGGGTGAGGATGTCGGAGTCCAGAGTTTCTCCAAACCAAACCACAGCTGGTCTCAGGAGACCGTGACAACCTGTCTGCTCACACCTGAGTCACACACACACACGTTGTCATAACAAATAACCTGAGCTGAAAAGAGCATGTGTGCGTCCTGCTGGACCTGGGTAAGCGCTGAGCAGGGATCTGAGCATCCTGTGTGTCTGGATCTGGAGCCCTGAGGAGGAAATATGACAAAACATAGAAAACAAAGAGACATTATGTATAAATATGTCCAGTCTTTGTGACGTTTTCCCTCATTTTATCCAGTTCTGTGATGCTGCACTGCCATCAATAAATTGCCACGAGACACCTTTCGTATTGAAACTGAGCAGTGCATTAAATTAGTCATACGCATTTGATGAAATTTAGGTAACTCATACACATTTCACAGCACATAAGCAGTTCTGGTAGTAATTCTGAATTTCTTGCTTTATTTGTGAAGCTAAACACCATTTGTCAGAAATGTCCATTTTAAATGTCAGATCAGTGACAAAGTGACATTTAATCTGCATCACTTTCCTTTTCACTTCGTCGGCAGGTGTTATTTAGCTCCTGACACCTGACAAAGTAAAACTGCCTGTTTTCTGGCATTTCAAACCCAAATCAAATGATCGGTATCGTCTTTGATTTTATTGTGGAAAACTCATCAAACGGCACCAGGTATAGTTCTTACCCTTTGCCCTCCAAAGCGGCACAGATGGGGCTTTTGTAATTAGCTGCTTCGTGACCACAGGTCATACAACGGGTTTTAAACAGGCTGCCTGGATTTACAGAAAGTGACACAACAGAAACATGTCAGAGGGAGAGTGAGAAAATTGAAATGATGTAAACAATAATAATTCTGTATTTAAAAAGACTGTATTTTTAATGTTGGAATATTTCAAATGCTTTATGACAATTGGGCTAAATTACTTAAGGATATATTCACCACATGAGACAGACTAGTACAAATCAGGATCAAAAGAGGAGAACTCAAACTGGGGATACAGCAAGTGATCACTGTGGATGTCAATTATTTTCTCAAATAATCTATTAATTATCAGAACAGAAATCAAGTTTTTTTATAATCCATAACATTACTGTTAGATACTGAAAACATTCTCACTCAACTAGATGTCACGTGGCCTCTCTGCTTGACAGGAAACAATTCCTTGAGATTTAGGTTCTTCTTACCGTGTAGCTCCAGGATGGTTTTGGACCCGGCGCGGTGATGGAGCTCATCAATGTTCTGAGTGATGACAGTAACCGTGCGCCCCTGTTTGCTGAGTCGCTCCTCACATTCAGCGATGGCCAGGTGAGCAGGGTTGGGATTCTTTGTGAGCATGACCTCACGGCGGTAGTGATAGAACTCCCAGACACGAGAGGGATTCCTGGAGAACGCCTCCGGTGTAGCTAGATCCTAAGACCGAGTGAAGACAAAGCTTTTATTAGCACAGATAAAAATCACAGAGCAAAATACTATGATGAGGCTTTTTCAGAATAGTTCATTTTACAAATCCAAAATGTAATCAGATGACCTCAAAGACAGTCCAAGTGACATCTGAATGCTATCTGCACAACGATGACCTAAAACTCAGTGCTATGCAGCTTGTAATAGCAGCAGGTGTGGTCCTACCTGTGCTTGCCATTTCCTCCAGTAGCCTCCAGCACCTCTGAAGGTGGGGACTCCACTCTCAGCACTCGCCCCTGCTCCAGTGATGATGGCTATATTCTTAGCTTTGGAGAAAATCTCCCTGAACGCTGCCAAGTCTGGACCCAAAGCGTCCAAGACGACAACGCACAACATAAAATTAAATCATGAGAAGCGTGTGGGCTTGTGATGATTTTCCTGATAACTATTGTTAATTAAGACGATTTGAATGTGAAGCATGAAAGTGAATTCTAAGAAAGGACATCTACCTGAACTGGGTCTGGCCATACCTTGGATGCCCCAAGGTTTTGTCACGGAGGCATAGAGATGCGAGTTTTTTATGGCCCTACAGGTGAACTGCAGTGCAATCATCAGGTTCTTGCCACTGAGGAACGAAGGGAGAGAAAAGCAAAAGACTTCTTATTTAGTTTGTGCTTTTACAGCTGCATATAAAGCGATAAAGACAAAGTTTGATTAGACAAGCTAAATATAAATATTTAGCCACTACGATTAGGTGAGGATATATAAATAATAAATAATGATTATTTGTTTTGTGTAATTGACAAAATATTTGGCCACTGTGTGACCACCCTGTGCTATTAAAACAGAGCCAGCACAGTTTAAGGAATCCTCAAGGAGATTGTTCCCAGCATTCTGGGGGACGATTTTGAAAACTTAATCCAGCGGTGGCTGGACACAGACCTGCTTGTTTCCCACCATCTACTGACCTACTGCTTATCACCTGGACCAGGTGCGTTCAGCCCATCAGAGGCTGTAAGTGCAGAGTCGGTTAGAAAACACACAGGCTGTGAACCAGGGTGAGTATCGCCTGGTTTAGTCTGTATCCGAGTCTCATTTGAGAACGACGCAGCGGTGAAGAGACCACATGGCCCGTTGTTTGATGTCTTCATCCTATAATGTTCTTTTAAGCAGGTCATGTATGTCTGGAAACTGATCACATCAACCTCCGTTTTACTGCGCGATGAGTAGAAACGTGTAAACTGCAGCACACATTGAACATTGTGCATGATTCCTTGGTTTTGTTGGGGATTATTTTAAACCTAAGATGTTTATCAACTGCCGCGTCAACGGTTTCTTAAAGGTTTCTCTTGATGCGTTCACGTTGTACGAGTCGGTAACTGGTAGGTCACCACATCTAATCAACAAACTTAGCGTTAGCATGCTACTTAATCTGCAGCTTCGCTGTATTTACTAATGCGCGAGCAATGGGTTAACTATGATTCAGTCAGTATAATAATAACATTGCGTTGCTGCAGTTAAAGAAACGAGCCAACGTAAAGTTAGACCGTAAACCCGCTGCTAGCTGGTCGCAAGCTATGCTAGCAGTGAGCTAGTGCTGAAATCCAGTGGACGGGCCACTGACAGCTGCTCGAGCAGTTTTACATTAAGTGAGTGTGACCAGTGTCGGCGGGGCTGTAGCGCCACAAACGCGTTAAATCATCTGTTGATTCCCGACGCAGCTCTAACTACCTGTCCAGCTGTCAGAAGCAGGAAGTCCTCGCTCAGCTGCAGCCGTTGATTGGCTTAGCTCTGATGACGTAGACCTATCGGCAGCGACGCCGAGGTCAATAACAACTCTGCCATTACCAGGTGTGACCAGCAGAGGGAGGACTTGTACTTCTCCACCGCGTCCTACAGCAGGAGTCACTTAGAGACGTGAGGTGAGAGACCACAGAAGAAATCTGTTGTATGTAAGCCTGCGATTAATCAGGAGACTGATTTATAGAAGCAGCACATGATGTATAGTCAACACACTCACATACAATATATTCGCAAGCTTCTGCACCATTTTTAGCTAAAGCTCACGTCATTAGTTTATTTTAGTCTTATCAGCACACGTTCAGATGTGACCCGCCTGCATCTGCTGTTCACCTGTTAGAAATAGGACCAGAGACATAAAAACAGAGACGCGCAGCCACAATCAGGAACCATCCAAAGATCAGGGTGTGAACCTTTGTTTCATGAGAAATCTGGTGATTTTGATTTTGGTCAGGCCTGGAGATTAGACGTCAACAGTCGCCTCTCAGAGTACTTTGCTGTTGGTAAATTTATTATATTTTCTAGTCAAGGACGTAGCAGCGATGGTAGGTACCGGGCTTTCGGGTTCTGGACCCCTGCTGTGCTGTCTCACTAAAATAACTGGACCCGTTGAACTCATGTTCAATCATTATGCTTCCTTCTCCTCTAGAGGGCAGCAGTGGGTGAGCGCATCACCACAGCGTCATCCTGCATTTCTAGTCGGGGGGGCAGAAGAAAGCATATTTCATGCAGTGCCTGAAACAACTGCACCACCTTCAATGTCCTAAACGAAGTCAAATGTGAGGTCAGAATAATATGGCGTGAATATGTTGGGGGGGGGGTCTCTGGATAGCAGTGTGATCAGCTGTAATGTTTCTTGTGTTCTAAATTGTTTTTCAAGTAAATGAATAAAAATGTTTTTGGGACTGTGCACCACTGTGTTGAAATTTTAAGCTTATGGATAAATGGTTTATAAAGTCAGTGATTGAAGTTTATCTATATAAGGCAGCAGTTGATTATTATGTGAATGTTGATTATATTTCTGATTCAAGATTTCAAGAGATTCATTATAAAACATAAAAATGTGTAGTTTGTGCAGCTTTAGGGTAAAATGTTCAAATATCTGGTTTTGCTTGATAATCTAGAAAAAATGTAAACATTAAAAGCATTAACATTTTTGATTTGCCAAGTAGACCTCCTCTCTCTTCACACAAGTTAAATTATACATACACAAACTAGCCTTTTAATTATACAAAAAGCAACTCGTAACCAATGTAAGAAAATGCTAGTGGAGTATAAGTACAATGTTTACCTCATATTTGTAGCATCATTTACACTAAAGTAGATGAACCTCATATCCGTATGGTAATTCGGGTACCAGTAAGTAAAACATTGAAGGATCTTCGTGGGAGAAGTGTCCCTGATAAGTGTAAACCCTCACAATAAAAATTCTTGTTACTTAGATTTCAGTTGGATCAAAGACATTTTTATGAGCGTCGATGGTTAATTCAAATAGTCGTTTCACTGAGAGGCTTGAATGATGTGATGTTCGTCTGCAGCTTTTTCTTGTCTAAACGCAGAGTTGGAATTTGCGCAGGTGAAGCTGAGTTGCAGGAAGCAGAGCCTCCCATCTTTCTCTCTCACCCCCACCTCTCCCTCCTCCCTATCACCATTACAATAGCCCTCCCCCCGCCTCCTTCCTACAGCGGGCGGGTGCACGAGTGGCTGCTGCGGCGCCCAAGCTCTCGCAGTCCCGCCGGTCGCCAGTGGACTCTGCCCGGCTGGCCGAACATGGCGGCGGCCCCGGAGGAGGAGGTAGACCGCAGACCGATCCGGAGGGTCCGGTCCAAGAGCGACACGCCGTACATCAACGAGGCCAGGATCTCTCTGCACCTGGAAACAGGTAGGCAAGCCTCCAGGGCAGATACGATGCTCCCCACTGCACGTCTGCGTGCGTGTAGCTGTGAAATAGCTTCGTGGTTTAGTGACAGTTCCCACGCATCAGCATGACTCTGGGCTTTCATTGTGCGGCTCTGACGGTACCCATGGTGCTCGGCTGCACCTTGGTGGGTCGTACCCACGCCGTGAGTGGTGCGCTGGGGACCTTTCCTCTCATAGCGTCTCTTTGAGTCCCGGATCTCCATGTGAGACGCTGCTGCTCGGCACGGTCAGGACCGTGGAAGCCTAATTGCCTCTATAGGACGATTGATTAGCTTTGCTCCGAGCAGACTCCGCCTTGCTTGTCGGCTGCAGTGAAATGTTGTGGGAAGTTGGCCGCCTCAGGCCACTCATTTGAAATGCAGCCTTCTCCCAACGCAATAATAGCGTTGGGAGGAGGAATTGATGCTGTGGCATGCGAAGTCCTGGCTGCGTGTGGGGGGCTGGAGCCCGGTTTGTCTGCGCGAAAACACCAGACAAGTTATTGTTTCCTTTGTTGCCATGGTCACGGTGGTACGCTGTCACGAAGCCGGCATCTGAAGCATCTGCGCTTGTCTTTACGGCTTTTTTTCTACGTTTCTAAATGTGACAACGAGCGCAATCTCTGCATCCACATCCCGGAGGGAGGCTGCTTAATATCGCATCCGAGCGGAGCTGTCCACCGCCTCCCGGTGCTGAAAATGCCACTGAGCACAGGCGGATGCATCCCGAAGGATCTGATGATCAAACCCCCACATTTATATGTGAGGGGTTTAAAATGAGCTACTGCTTTCAAATAGCCTGTGTTCGGCAACCCCCCCCCCCCCCCCCCCCCAGAATTGCCCGATGTGACAAATCCCAGTCACATGGTGTGTGTGTAGTCTAGCCTTTATTTTCCATTTCAGTTAGATGCCAACTCCCCCTGTATAGAATTTCCCCTGCCTTTGGCTTTTGTTCTGCTTTGTCTTATTTCCCATCTGTGTTCTGTTAAACACACATCTTGTATTGTGTAAACGGGCTAAATTTAATAAAATCTTGATATTAACCTACTACGAACACGCATCATTTTAAGTGTGAGGCTGCAGCTAAGCTGAGACATATGTGTAAGGGGGTATCATTCTTAATGGGATCAGGAGTTACTCACATGCTTGCTCTTTATTATGCCCCCTTTTAGCCTGCTTAGACCTTTATGACTCATATGTGTTCGCAGCCACCTACTCATAATCTATCTCAGCTGCCCTCTCTCTGGCCCTCAACAATCCTCCCCTCCATTTTGTTTTCTATTAAACCCCGTTAATTTCTCTCAGGCGCACCGAGCCTCCCCCAGAATGGGTAGCGCTGCTGCTTCCTGGAGCAGGTTTTCCATCAGGCCGCATTTGAACCTGAGGGAGGAAAGGCAGGACAAGGCTGGTGTGTCTTGCTAATGGCGTTACTCCCAGATATTAGCTAGAAATGGAGCAGGCAGGCTGCAGCATGGCATCATGCAGCACCCAGCAGGCACTGCCACCTACATCAGGATAGTGGTGCTGTTCTCTCAAACTGAAGTATTTCTGTTTTTGTTTCCTTTCATTTTATCTCTTCCTTCCAAAATTGCCTTAAGTCAAATCTCTTTTGTCACCACTGAAACCATCTGGCCACCCACTCCCTTGGTTCGCTTTTACTTCTTGTTTGTGTGTTTGTTTGCATAAATCCAGCCCACGCGTGTCTTTGATGTGTGTCACCGTGACATGTGACAAATATCCATGGCATCGTCACTGTTCATGGGTAATACGCATGTTTGTCCTGGTGTACATACATGTGTGGGAGTGTGGGTTAAGTAAACAGCTTGCTTTTGCTTTCTGGAGCCTGACTTGGTTCGTCCACTTTCAGCCATGAGCAGGCGTAACATGACGACCACTGGCTGAATGCTGTGTTGGCTCGACCCATGGAACATCATGCGTAACCAGGTGCGGCGTGTGTTCTAACACCTGTCTATCAACTTTGTGCCAGTATGTGCATCAGTGTGTCCTGGCTGCTAATGACCCTGTTAAGACGACCCGGTAAAAGGCAACATTTGTTTAAATGGAAACAGATAAATGTTTATTGATGGACTGTGTTTGTGTTGTCTTCTGTTGCAGTTGTGCTGTAAAACCAGAACAATAGGACAGTTAAAGCAGAGAAGCTTCAGGGTTAAGGATCATTCTCTGTAGCAGAACAGGCAAAATATTAATTATTCCCAACACAGTATCATTAAGGTCTGGTGTCGTTTTCGTAATTCTTTATATCTGTTTATTTTTAAACCCAGTCAATTTCAGCGTCTGTGGTTTCTATCGTCTTGAGGGAGTCTACATTCCAGGGAAGTGCAGCGCTGCTACAGCAATGCAAATCCAGGTCAGCTTGGTTAGAGCTTAACCCTCATCACAAAGACCAAGACGCGCGCATTACCACGCTCTCATTCAAGCACAGAGGGGTCTCATGCAGACCTGAATGAAGGCCTGAGACAGAGAGGGTTTAAATGAGAGGAGGAGGGTGGTGGCTTTAAGTCGCAGCACCATAAAGACGGGAACGAGAAGAAGAAACAGACCTGGCTGTGGTCCACAGATTACGATGGGAACCGTGCACACACAAATTGCTTCTCGCTATCTGAGTAACACTCTTTGTCTGTCTCATTTGTTCCTGCTGTGTCTCAGGCACATGCACAAGCGCTGCTATCAGGATACATTAGCCAAGCCTTGAGCAGCAGAGCACCAGAGCTGTACCTGGGTAGAATACAAAAACACTGGAAGGAAGTACAAGAGCTTTAAATGCAGAGGAGTTCGTCCTCTGCCTCCCACTCAACAACACACAACACACAACAGCCCCTGACTCTTCCTCCGCTGCCACGTGGGTCCATCCATTCAGATCAGACAGACTGGCTATTGTGCTGAGGGAGAAAACCCAAGCCCAGGAAGGTGCATGAGTCAGACTCAAGATGTCAGAGTATAGCAGCATGTACACTCATGCCTTAAAGAAAAACACCCTAATATTTGTTCACTAATATAAATGGGTATAATGGTGATGTATGTCTGACGGTTGTGACACGATGGTGATTCATTATTGGTACATTTTCATTCTGAATTAGTTTTTCTGTAGCATATGCTGAATGACAGAGTAAAGTCTGGACTGGACTAGCTCTTAAATTATCAGTTGATTAATTATTGAGTAAATTGACTGAAAGCACCTCCGCGTGCAGCAGAGGTGCTGGAGGGAGGCCGTGGCCCTGACCAGCACTGAGACAAAGGTCTGCAGTGGTGTAGTGATAGTAAGCGTGTCCTGTGTGGTTGTAGTATTTGTATTAGTAATGTGGTGGCTGAGCAGCTGATGTGAAACATAAATAGTTTAACTTACTATTACTGCAGTTGGTGCACAAGGAATCTTCACAAAGAAGTGAATCGATGTTGACTGAGGGGAAACAACACTGTTAACGCAGTTTTAGTTCATGTCATCTTTCCACGAACCATCCTCCACTTTTTAAAAATGAGTGTGACAATCTGAACAGGGACCTATATATTAAATACTATTTTATATGAAAATTTTTTTTAGTTGTTGACCAGTAAGACATTAATGGGCCCAACCTCTTGATTGCTGTTGGTCGTTTCACATCTGTCTTGTATTTAGTATGAAACTGGGACACAGCTTTGGTGGTTTGACGAGCCGTTGGCGTGTCTTCATTTGCTGTATTCGCCACCCAAATGTGGGGAGGCGTAGTAAACCTTAGTTCAAAACTTTAAGTCACTGGAGGAAATAGTGCCTCAAAAGTGTGGATGCTGTTGTGCTGTTTACTGTTCCCATCTTTGATAACTTGCATCAGATCTCGCTGTGGATTCTGAGAGTATTCTTCTGGGGCTTTAGGTTAGTCATTAAACAAGAATCAAAATACGACGATCTTGTGGCTTGAAATTCCTTATTTGTAAAGTTATAAAGAATTAATATACAAAGCAAACACTGATCTGTTTCATTTTATTATGAACCAGGACTTGCATCAACCAGTTCAGTTCTGCTCTGGCCCTGTTTTATCTCATTGTGTGACTGTGTCGTGCGTTTGCTCATGTCATTTGTGGCTCTTGTTCCCTTCCTGTGAAGCGCGTCTTGTTTTAGGTTTCTGCACAACCTACTGATCCTTCTCATTCTCTGTCGCCTCTCCGTCATATTTGTTGGTATTTTTTGGTTTATGTTGGGACACTCAGGCCAGCGAATAATAAAATTACACAACTAAACTGAAAAATGCAGCTGGAAATGCGAAACATTACAGATGTTGTGTCTGTATTGGTGCAGCCCATCGATCAAAGCAGATGAGCTGCATACAGCAGACTGAGAGGGGTGACTCATATCGCTGTGATATGCCAAGTCTCACTTTCACACATTTACAGCGATGTACACACATGCTCGCTCACACACACACTTCTATGTGCTGAAATTATACAAAGTGACAGAGCCTGTAGGAGACGGAGTGTGTGCCTGTTTACATGCGTGTGAGGGGAGGGGGGTCGAGTTTGAACGATGAACAGCAGTTAGAGAGAAGGAGATGAAACAGAAGGAAGCATAAATAAAAGCTGAACTTGGAGTAACCTTTGAACTCCCACACGTCCTCTGTCCTTCCCCAGTGCCTGCTGTTGTGTTGATGCCAACACATTGACCAGAGGACACCAGACCAAATGCAGGCCTGGCTTTCTGCAGAATTTGCTTAAGCAATGCAATATTCACCTAATTCACAAATATAATCACTGTATATTTAAAATGATAAAACACAGATGCAGTCTTTCATGTCTGCTGAATTCTCCCAAAGTAACAGTGTAAGTGAACTTACAGGCTTACTTTACCTCCGTCAGTCTGTATGTTTACCTACTGTAAGAGACCTTTACTATGTCCTTCTGTTGCCACAGTAAACCCAACATGTCAACCTGCTGTTTCAAACACTCACTAGAGCAAATTGAGCTCATATTTAAGCATGTTGTTGAAGTGTAATTTAGTGCTGGAGCTCTGTTTGTACAAGATTATGTAAATATCAAGTTTAATCATACAGATACAGTTTTTATGCCACGGCTGCCCTGGCCCTGAGACCAGCTGGAACCACAGCGTCCTACGTCAGCTACTAGAACAGTCCCGCTTGCTGCGTACTGAGGTAGGCTGCTAAAACAGTCAGTGACAGTGAACAGTCAGTGAATCTTCGGCCTGAAACTGTTTTTCAAGAAGTACATTTTAAAAAGATTTTGGTTTTTGGGTGATTTGCCAATAACAGGAATAACCTACAGTAAAATAACAATTTTATATAGGATGTGCCATCCTTACCCGTTTGGTAAAACATCAGTCGCCATTTCAAATATGACTTGACTGTGAGTTTGACAGGGTGTCATTGCTCAGGCCTAGAGTTCACTAGTGTTTGGATGTTTCTGTATGCGTCTCTGGAGGGGTGATAAGTTTGACAACTTCAGCGTGATTCATCCCCTGGCGGCCTGAGGACACGACCTCTCTTTGCCCCACGTGACTCAGTCTGGCTCCGGAGCAGTGATGCTGATAGTTCAGGAGAGCAGCACTGGGCCACGTTCTGTGCAGCTAATTATCTTCACAGCACTGGATATTTACTCTCTTCCATTTAGTTTGCTCCTAAATTAAAACCGTTAACTTCTGTCACCCATGGACGCCCAGAGCGTGTGTGTGTGTCTGTCTTCCTCGGAGTTGAGGAGGTGATTCCTCAGCGGCACTGTGGCTGTCGGCATCTTAATCAGAGATGTGGTGGGTGGACAAATGAACTGGTGAGAGAATGAAGACAAAAGGAGCACGTCGATGAAATGGCAGTGGAGGGAATCAGTTTGGGACTCGAAACAGCAGGTCTCGCTGTCTCGGGGCAGAGCAGCACATTAATTTTGCATACAAAATCTCTGACAGGATCATAGTCTCAGTTCAGGGACCAAATTAGCAGCAGCACCATCAGAGGCCAGGAAATGATTAATACGTTTTGCTGATAGAGTCAGAAGCCCAGATGGAATGAGAAGGTGATATGTGGGGTAATGGATGGTCCTCAGAAATAGATCAGTGAGTGAGAAAGACGAAAGATTGTGGTTTTGCAGTAGAAGACCATTAGTGGAACTTTTAAAGGGCAATTCGCCCAAATGTAGTGTGTAAAGCATCAGCACTTCACTTTACTAAAGGACTTAAAATGTTTAACATCCAGAAAATGACACATGGAGTCAGAGTCACATTCAATTCTTGATTGTACAAACCGGACCCAAGTCTGCAGATAGAAGCTCCAAAGACGAGTCTCCCCTCTCTTCTTGGCCATATGGCGTGCCACGGGCAAAGCCCCTCGACTCTAATGTACTTTTGTGGCTTCCGTCCATCACATAGATGATAAACAGGGTCTCGTCTGGGGCATAATTTTAAAACCTTTTTCTGCTCCGTGTTCATGCTTTTGCAACAAAACCTCATTCATGTAACAGAAGCAAACTTCCTCCTAATGCGAGCACTGCAACAATATGGGCAAGCTAACCTGCATAAATTACCACCATAAGAAGAATAACGCGTGTGTGCATTTAAATAAATCAGCTTTTGTTTTTCAAACTGAGCACCAAACAGTTGTACCTGTTGCCTTACAGTACACATTACGCAATATTAGCTTTATTTTGTGTTACTTTTTCTCGCCTGGTACTTTCAGTAAACCACTCATTCTCCCTGTTGCTCTGTTTTCTCGGCCAGCGAGCTGCTACAGGAGCCGTTTTGCTTCTGCAGCAAGTAGTTGTAGTTGGGCAGGTCACGTACACAGGGTCTATCAGAAGTCATTCGATGAAAACAGCTGAAGTCAGGTTCATGCTGGAGGTGATCGATTATGTTTGTTGACATTCTCCTCTGCACATTACAGTGAAGCAACAGTGCAGCAATGACTTTATCTGTTGGTCTAAAGCATTTAGCTTAAAGGCAGGATGAAGAGCACTAAAAGCAAGTTTAGCCTGTGAGCAGTGAACCAGTGTCAACTGTGCTGCTATTGATCGTTTTATTTGACAGTTAATTGCACAACGGTAAAGATCCAGACACACGACCTCTGACACTCATCAATTACCAATCTAATTGTGTGCTTATTAGAAATGCCTGTGAAAAGTTGGAGCAACAACAGCAAATGCACAGTTGGTAGTTTCTAGCCTGAACATATAAAAGATACCCTCATATCTAGATGCCAGAGCTTGGACGGTGAACGTTTGGATGTGACCGTGTCTGACGTGTCGTGTTTGACCTTTTGGGTGGACTGAAACAAATCTTATGCCTAAAAGACAAATATCATAGCTCCAAGTTAAAAAGAGTCAGTGCCTTGAACAGTCACTTCTCTGGCAGATCGAGGTGAAATTGACAGAGTCGGATCGTAAAGAAGTCATTCATCAGGTGAAAAATACTGTGACAGAGGATACGCTGCCGTGTTTGATGTGACAAGAACACCTGGTGGTCAGAGTGCTCAAGCGCATGTGCTTGTGTATATCCGTGTGTGTGCACATTCACGCTTCTTACATGCGTGTGCTTGAGTGTCTGATGGCATGATTCAGAGCTTATGGTTTATCTGCCTTGTCAGTCCATTAGTGTTGGCACCACACTGAGCTGGAACCTGTCAAACATGCCCACCTTGAGCCCCTCATCTGTGGAGTAGAGGCTTTCAGGGGCAAAATTAAAATGACATCCAGTCGCCAACACCTGATGACTCAGGTAAATAACTATTATATAGACTATGATGAGATAAAATACTGGTGGTGTGAAAGGGAAATTTCATGCTATGTCAACATGACATCATGCTCACAGGGACAATGCTAACGTGCTGGTGTCTTGCGGTACTTTGTTGTATTAGCATGTCAATGTGCTAATTAGTAACATGTACATCTTCAGTTTTACTAGATTCAGATGAAGATCAGTGATCATTCTTCCATTGGGCATCTTTGTCTTCTGCCTGTCTTTTCATGGATTGTGTGCATCTGAATGCAGCGAATCTCTGTTTCCTTGGGCACCTTCACTGGCTCCTGAGAGAAAAGCTGGAGGAGGGCTCGTTCCAGACAAGACGTTCACCGAACTCTTCTCCTTCCTGTGATTCATAACCTCGTTCTGCGACTCTTCGCGCTTCTGAGTCATCATGTACAGCAGGAAAAATGCAGCATATGCTTCTGATCTCAGCGTTACATGATTGAAATGACAAAGAGCTTGAAATGACACACCCCCAAATAGCTCTGTTCTGATTATAGACCAGTCCTGCATCCAGGTCTCTGCCTGTCTAGAGGAAATGGTGATCATGTTTTAATTTTACATTATATGTGAGCGCCACCTGCTGGCCCAGGTATCCAACTACAAACTGTGACCCTTTATTGGCCGCCGTAACATGCATTACTGTGTGTTAGCGTGTCTCTCTCCAGCTCATCAATTTGAGCTGTTCAGTCTTCAGTCAGTTTCCAAATTTAGATGTCTTTCGTCTATTGAGTGTCTTGTTGTCTGTGTCGCAGCCCAGATTACAGTGAGAACAAAACGCAGGCTGGCAGGCAGCTGGCAGCCTGAAAGCAGGAACATGTTTCTCCTCTCTTGGCTCCTCTCCACTGTTTTCCAGGAAAAGTCAGGATTGATTTTATGATAAAGGCACAGCATGAGATTGCACCTGGTGATGTTACTGAGCTTGGGTCTGAATGGAATTAAGTCCCATAGCTGGGTCAGAAGTCGGCTACAGACAAAATACCGTTCCCTGTTAAATTACACTGTTCTGTAACAAATGCATGTTTGGGAATAATCAGAAAGTCTGAGGTTTTAGGAGCAAGGTCAGATGTTTTGCGGTGGGTTTTTATAGACGACGACTCGTCCCCTGAGAGCCCTCGTACACAGCCTTCCTTCGATTTCGGCCTTGGGTTCTTCACTTAGCACGTCTTGTGGTGTTGTCACTTAAGGACTGTTTTATATCAAATTCACCCACTTTCCACAAAGTGTTTTAAAGTGCTCCAACGATCTGACCTTTTGTACAAAGCAGATAACGCCAACATTTAGAAAAAAAGCACTTCAGCCTTGAATTATTTTGCAATCGTTGAAATAAGCATTTCTTCTTTGTTTCATGTCATTAGTGAGTCTAAATGTAAAGACCTTTCTTCATGAAAGCGTTACAGAAGACAAAATAATAAGAGTAAATTGTGCAATTTTGCAACAATTACTAACAGTTGAAGTAATTGTTGCAGATATCCAGTTTTCTTGTTTCTGTTTTGTTGCTCGAGCGCTGTCATCTATAAAGCCTCGTGTAATTTTAATTTTAACCTCGTTGTGAATCAGCAGGACATTTAAAATCTCTTCATTATAAATTTCCTGGCTTCAACCTCATTGGCTGATGTCTTGGGCTCGACCCTCATCGGTGACCCACGATTGGTTGAATATGCGCAGGCCACGCCCTCGTCATATCGCTGTCGAAGAGATGTACAGAGGCCGGACGTTAATTCTGTCTTCAAAATAAAAGCAGATGTTCAAAGCGAATAAATGATGCAAAGTTTTATTATTTTTCATGTTTGGGATTGTGACGTCATCGTTTAATTAGCACACTGCGTTGTCTTCTGCATTATTAATCACTACACTCAGTAGCCCGCTTACATTAAAGCAGATAGTAGCTGATTAGTTAAACAGTTGTGCCCACACTGTGGTTTGTTGTAATATTTTGTGGGTGGGAATCGTTCAGACGTTCCTTCTGATAAAACTCATTTTATGTTGAACGCTATGACCGGAACTGTCCGTTTTTATGATGTCTGACTTGTTAGCGGACCGAGCTCCAACCCGTTTGAAATCCTGGGGCGAGAGACTCCGTCCCCGCAGTCCACCGCAAACATGGCGGGTCGTGGAAGCGCCGCGACGGGCTCGTGGTCCAGGTCTGGATGCACGACCGGTTCCCCACCGTTAATGTTACCGGGGCCCTCGTCCGAGCAACAGAAGCCGAAGAAGAGGCGAAGAACCTTCTGCCTGGCCGGCGTAAAGTCCCGCAGCGGCTCCGGCGAGCGGCGGCAGCAGGAGCGGCAACAGGAGCGGCAACAGGAGCGGCAGCAGCAGCGGCAGCAGCAGCGGCAGCAGCAGCGGCAGCCCGCCGCCAACAACAACAACAACGTGCCGTTCACCATCCACTGCCACCTCGGGAAGGAGATCAAACACATCTGCAGCAACTGTCGTGGAGCCGAGCCGCTGGACGGTGAGAGGGTTCGGTTCGGTTTATTACGGGGACAGTGTTTTCTCCTCTGTAGCTGGTGACCGCTCCCTGCCTGCCAGGGGCACCGGGAGCTGAACCCAGATCGGCAACGCTAACCTCACCGGTTCTGCTCGGTTCGGTTCCGATCCACGGTTTCACCTTCCCCACTTCTACTGCCGCAGGCATCTACACCTGATTTGGCGCAAATGCTTGTTAAATAAAACACGTCTGCAGATATAAACAAATCATATTTCAGAGCCAAAATTATTTTAAATGACCCAAAATGATTTAAAATAAATTAGTCATGTTTTTTTTAATCATGCATTAAATTTCAGTCTTTTTGAAATCAGCCCATTATTGGCTTAAGTCATGAAATGTAATCTAATTACATCATTTTCTGGCTCTATTTCACATTAGCGTTAGTAAATACTTTACTCCACAGATACTTCAGTTCAGAGTTACAGCTGTTATTTGATTCATTGTACATGTCCAAATGTTATAACTAAGGGGTGTCCTGCGAGAATAAAGGAGTAGTCGCAGTGTTAGCCTTCAGCTTTAATTTGTGCTGATGAGCTGTCTATGGGAAGAAAGCAAAGCAATTACAACCAGAACCAGTACAGCAACAGTAAGGTATGTCTGAAAGGAAGCACTGGTCTATGAGCGACACGCACAGCACTGAGAAATGTGAAGAAAAGCCCCAAACAACGTCCCCAGAGGTGATCAGGTTGTTGTTGTTGGTCATGTGGTACAAAGCATCAACACTTTCTGTGTTGTGTAAATGGCGTCAATTTAAAACTCCTAATCTGGATACCACCCTCCAGCTGTTAATCTTAGACATCGTTCTTAGCTGTACAGTAAAATAATGGATTAAGCCTTGATGGGTGCACATTTTCAGTGGAGACTGTTTTCAGTGAGCTGGAACAAAAGACAGCTTGAAGTTGCTTGAATTTTGCTTTTTGTTTTTCAAATGTCAGATGATCAGCATCACTGATCAATGTGTTTAGTGGGTTATTGGATTCACGCTCGGCATCTTTGACTCTCTTCACTTTAATAACTGACCTTTTTTACTGATTGAATTAATTTGGAGTGTTACATCCGTCTACAGATCGACCGGTGGACTGGTTATGTTGATTTATTCTTTTCAGTTTACATTTACATTGAAGACATCATACCAGTCCCAGACGCTACAGCTGTGGCTCATTTCCTCACTTCTTTCTCATAAAATTGATTTGCATCAGCTGGATATTATTCCTCAGCTCGGTGTGTAAGTAAAAATGTCATATTAATTAAAATTTGCTTTCTCTTTTATTGTTTTATCAAAGATTTGCCACAAGATTGATGCCCTGAAACACTAATCATATTTTTGAGGCCACTTTCGCTATTGATTAAATGATCAACTTATTCCTTATAATAAGACACTTAAATGAAAAGCATGAATCAGCTGGCAGAGTCAGGATGAGTCAACCCATTCAATGAGCGATTTCGTCGTGCTGGCGTCATCGTCCTCTGTTGTTGTTGTTGTTGTTTTTGTGCTGCTTCCAGTTGTTGTTGTTGTTAACTGAGTCAGTGTGTTTGGAAAACAGACCCACTGTCAGACTAGAAAAATGTCTCCCTGCAGTGTGACTCACGCTGGGGTGGAGGGTCAGCCAGCAGCTTACTGTGTTTATAGGGAGAAAGTGACACACAAGTAAATACTGGCCTCTGTACCTACTACAGACTCATGGATTTGTATTTAAATTGTTGGTGACTTAATTTTGTTCTGTTGATTCTTACATATGCAAAACATGTGCCCACCACAGAGCCTCGAGTGGCACCTTTGTAATGCTTTGGTTCAACCAGCCTAAATGATAAACATTTCAAAGTATTAAATAGTAAACAAATCCAGAAGAAAAGTCCTTGTTTAGCTGGAACACAAAACTATAAATTGTGGAGGAGCTCAAACTATAAAATCTCAAGTAAATAAGAAGGACCTCAAACACGTTCGCTTAGTGAGGACTAATCGAGGAGTAAGCGTATTTACGTGTTGATTTTTCCGTTGTGTGTCTTGGGAAAGTGTCCGTGCACTCTCTGACTTTAACACCAGTGTGACATTCAACCGCAGGCTGGTGTTGCGCCGGGACGTGGGCTCTGGCCCTTCAGAGTGAGGGTGGTGCTGGTGATGGATGGTGAGGCCACCTCACAGCCGACGTCTCCTGTCTGTAGCTGCTTACTGGTTTACAGTCAGTTAGATTTTTCCGTTCACCACTCGCCCTGTAAATATCTGAAACTCAAACAATTTCTCAAACGCATCTAATCAAATGTTCATAAACCTTGAAACTAGACATAAAAAATACAAATCTGCCATAATTTATGATCTTTAAGAGGTTTAATCAATGCTTTATGCTTCAGTATTTCTGTTTTGATTGCACTCGTGCTTTGCCTCTCTGAGCTGATACAGTATTTCATGTTTTGCTGGTTCTTCATCATCAGTGTCTGCTGGTCTGTGTGTGCATACGCTGCTGCCTGTGGAAATGTTGCTGCTGGCTTCATGCCCTTGTTCTCTAGACTCGTCTCCCACTGTTCAGCGCGATGTTGTGTGGAATGGGAAAGATGTCATTTCAAATGGGGAAACTGGAGCATGCTGCACGCAGCGGCCTCCAGCGGGACGACTTCCAGGCAGAGCAGAGGGACTTACAGGCCAAGTAGAAGGGAAAAGTAGAGGTGACACTGGTTCGTTATAGTCTATGTTTCACACGCCTCTGTCAGCCCCATTGTGCCACTGGTCTTGAGTTTTACCTCAGCGAGGCCTCTTTCTGGGAGGTTTTCCCCTCGTTACATAAGGTTTCTGCTGGTGGAGCCACTTGACGGTCTAACTGTGATTGAGCACAAGCTGAATCCTGACTCGATTGTGCACAGCCCCCATAGACAGTCTGTCCCTTTGACATTTAAATCTGAGACAAATAATCATCATTTTCTTCTATGTATTTACTGCAGTAAATATATACACTATAATGGAAAATAAACCACCCACCTGACTTAGAAATGCTTGATTACTGAGTTTTGTCAGGCTGTATTTCCCTTTTTTTATATTTCATGTGAGAAGTTAGATGTTTTGAGATCAGGGTGTGACAGCAGGAGGGAACCTTAGGCTGTAGTAGCCTCTGCTGCCTCCTAGTTTCATTACTGATTAATTGCTTTATTCTTTGCTCTATAAAATATGAAAAGGTCTGTATCTCAGTTTTCCTGCAAGCATCTTGTTTTATCTTCGCTAACAGCTGAAAGTCTTAAGATGTTCTGCTGACATTGATAAAGCAAAGATAAATCTTCAGATTAATGAAGCTGCACCTTGAGAAATTTTTTCCTATTGGTAAATGTAAATGATATTAAAATCATCGCTGATGATATTTTGCTCAACTGTTGCACGTTTTTGTAGCTTTTTCTGTTTCTCTTGTGTGGGAAGCGGGTGCAGGTAAACAACTGCCTCCTCCGTGTGAAAAACATATTTTGTAGGTGTTGTTTACCTGCTTGTTACCAACCTTGTTGATGTCCTTCATTTTTGCAGCTGAGGAAGTGGAGAGGTTGGCAGCGATGCGCTCTGATTCGCTGGTGCCCGGCACACACACGCCTCCCATCCGCCGGCGGAGCAAATTCGCCACCCTGGGACGTCTGTTTAAACCCTGGAAATGGAGGAAGAAGAAGAGTGACAAGTTCAAGCAGACCTCTGCCGGTGAGAACAAAAATACACAACGCCTCCGTTAGCTCCCAGCTCCGCCCTCTGCCTCCCTATGCTGCTCTCACACCTCACTGTGGAGAGTGAACCAAGCCACAGCAGCATTGATCACACAGATGTGTGTGCTGCCGAGCAGGGGGCGGCCGACGGGCTGTTGTCTGTGTGGTTATGGTTATGTAAGATTAGGAAAGCAGCAGGAGGCCTCCGGTCAGCTGCACCTTCATCAGCAGTGCATTAAGGCAAGAGAGGAGCCAGGGCCAGAGAAGACTTCACTCGATTTTCCTTAGGTTTCACTCTCAGGTTTCTTTTTAAATGAACCTTTGCCTTCTGAAATCTGCCAAAATGACACCTCATACAAACTAGAAAAAACCCGACTTGGTGTTGAGTAAAACCCTGTTGTGTGTGGTGTTTAGACTGTCACAGTGTTTTACCATGTGTTTAATGGTTTTGGATGAGCTTGGTTGTCGAGCATTGACTTTAATGGGACCATCTAGGATCTTGTGGCAGGAGGTGGTTTTATACCATTTGTACAAATTTACTCCCAAGACTGCAGTCACAAGAATACTACTGAACTGAACTGTACTGAAAATGAATGAAGTCGACCTTCAATTACACCCATCAGAGGTGCAAACACAGCAGCTGTGGGCGAGGCGATAAAGGTGCCGCTGTGTCTCTTCAACAGTGAATGAAGTGTTCCTACAGAGCAAAGATGGCCTTGCATGTTGGCACATATGTCTGCATCAGAGCGGCAGTAAGCCTGAGTATGAGGAGTAGCTGTGAAACAGAAGACCACTTGTTTCTAGATGGCAAAATAGAAGCTGTCGTTTCTCAGCTGCCTGAATCGTTTCACATCCGGTTCTCTGTGAGAGACACAAACGCAGAGCAGAGGGCTGAGGAGAGGCTTCCTGCAGCCAAGCTGTTCTCCCAGCTGTCACAGCACTTTGAGTTGTCTTTATTTATTTATTTGCTTGCTGAAACCTGCCTCTGAATAACACGGTTTACATCTTTATAGCATGGCCACGTGCAACGGTAGCTGCGTGTTGTTTCTAGATCACATCATTTAGTGAAAATGTATTAAATTCTATTGAAAAAAGTTGTCAGGTTTACTACCTGAGGCATTAGTGATGCGCGGTTGCTTATGACGATCTTTCCTGTCAGCCAACGCCGTACTGTGCAGTGTCCTGTGGCCACCAGTCAGTTCTGTTTGGATGAGAGCACAGTTGAGCTTGTGTATCAGTCATTCCTTGTTTGTTGAGTCAGACCAGGAGCTGTTGTCAAACACAGAGCGACGCTGTTATTCCCACGGTGCCTCCTACTGTTCCCTCATTGCTGCCTCTGTGTTAACCTCTGATCGCTAACATCCTGTTTTGTTGTGGATAATGTCCACACACCCTTTATTCCACTTTATTTAGTGAGAACTACTCCAAGCGTGAAATGAAAACCAGGAGCATGAGACCCAAGGAGAAAGAACATTAATGATTGGTATTATTATACTCAGCCCTTTTATTCTTTATCTAAGCTAGAAGAATAGGATCTGAACTGTATTTACTGAACAGATGTACTGGGATTGGTGCAGTACTACCTTTAATGACTTCATTATAATACGCACATCATTCATAGGTCATAATATGTCAATGGATATTCATGTAATAATACATTTGCAAAAATAAATTAATTCATTAAATTAACCTTAAACTGAATTTGTAGATTATTCAAAAATCCAAGAGATGCTGGTTTGAAATAGAAATCAGCACTACAGAGACAGTTCAGCAGTTAAATACGACTGTGGCTAAAGCAGCGAGTCCAAACAACGTTTCCAGCACCAGCAGCCTGATGCTTCTCTCTTTGCTTTTGTTTTTTCTGACGTCATGTCTTTCCCCTCAGTGTTGGAGAGGAAAATGTCCACACGCCAGAGCAGAGAGGAGCTCATCAAGAAAGGAGTGCTGAAGGAGGTTTATGAGAAAGGTGAGCGTCACCTCTGGCTGTTCTGTTATTACAAACATTTAGAAATGTGGTCATTGTCAATAATATTTGAAGGGTTGTTAACAGTGCTGGGATCTCATTATTAGTAATTACTGAAAAATGTCACGGGGTCAGGTAAATGGTAGATTAATCATTTAGGTTTACCATGTAAACATGAAAATGTTCTTCCCCACACTGACATGGAAAAAGTCAGTTTGACATTTGGATGCGATTTGTTGCTTTATTGATTGATTATAAAATATTTTTTTCTGGCAGGCAGCGTTTGTGTCAGCACTTCTGATCATACAACAACACAGCAGCACTTGTCTCTGGTTTCGTCCCTTTTATTACCAATATTATTTCTTTTCTTTTTTTCAATCTTTACCCCCACGTAGACGGAACATCTCCAGCCATAAGAGAGGAGGTTAAGATGGAAAACGGGCGTTCACCTGTGCTCAGCTCCAGCCTGTCAGAAGCCGAAGGAAGTGAGCAGATGGAAGGAGCCGCAGCAGCTGTAGGTAGGCAGCAGAGCCTCAGCGCCGTTGTTTCCTCAGCACGCTCCTTACACCTTGTGACCTCTGATGGCTTTGAGCTCTGTTTTTTTTAATCTTCAGGTGCTGTGGAGTTTCAGATGGCCAGTGATGGAGCATGTCCACAGGACCACACACAGAAATCCATCCAGGCTCCTCCAACAAAGAAGTCCACAGTGTATCTGGCTGACGGCGCTGAATCTGCACTCTCCAGACCTCCAACGTTACACAAACAACCTCCTGCGCTGCCACCCAAGCCCTTCGCCAGACTACCTAATAACGTTACAGGTGCGTTCGTTTTTGTGCGCCTTCACTGTGACATTTCGGACCCCTTGCGAGCTTTGCTAATGTTTCCGTGCCCTCGCTTGTGTTTGTGCTGCAGACGGTGGCCCAGTGAAGTTGCCGTATATGTCGGTGAAGTTGTCTCCTCCTCTACCTCCAAAGAAGCTCATGATCTCCGTACCTGCAGGGACCATGGAGCCCTCTTCGCTCACCTTTCAGAAGTGCCCCGCCCCTGCCAGCCATGCTTCAATGGGAGGGCACCCCCTGCATTATGGGACGCTACCTGTCCCCCTCCACCCGCCCAGCCGAATCATAGAAGAACTCAACAAGACCCTGGCCCTCACCATGCAGAGGTTTGAGAGGTGAGGATCACTCTGACTAGTCCACTCGTGTTGTTTGTTCAGTTCTCTGATACACTAAACATCCTGAAAAGCCAGGAGCAGTTTTTGCTTGACAAAAAATTATTAAATATCAAAACATTTACTGACCCACATCCAGCAAAATTATTTGTGGCCTGTCTGTGGATTGATTTTTTTTTTTTTTTTTTTGAAAATTCACGCTTGTTCGATTTTTGTGGTTCAGTTGTTCCCCTGTGAAAAGTGAGTTGAGGTCCTCTGACCTTTGCCCTTTCCCATCCAACCTGCAGCTCCATGATGCACGGTGTTCCCACTGTGATGATCGAGTGCGACGACGACAAAGAGAACCTCCCCAACGAGGAAGATTACCAGGACCTGCCGGGTATGTACAAGGATGAGGAAGAGGAGGAAGATGAGGAAGAAGATGACGAGGAAGATGAGGATGACACACTGTTTACAAGTAGGTATCTTTAAGTCCTTTCTGCTGTTTATACTGTGAGTGGGAAGCGTTTTCCCAACTATTGTGTCTTTCACTTGATGACATCACACAAATGATCCTCCTATTGCTTTTAATAATTAAGTGGCTGCATATGTTATATTTATTGTATGTATGAGCATATGAGGTCTCTATATGGTCGCACCAGCACAGACGTCACACGAGGCCTGGAGCATTTAGAGCAGCAGCTTGTAAACAGACACGTGAATTATTTATTCAAAAGGCATAATGCACATGGTGTATTAAAGACCAAACCAGTGAGTAAAAGAGAAATGAAAGCTGGAATAACTAATTACAGTTAGAGGCAGCAAGTTGAAAACACACACCTGACATCGCCTTGTACAGGTACTGGAGAACTAAATCAATCTTCTACATCAGTTTCATTGTTAGGGGAACCTCGAAATAAAGACTAAATTGGTTATTTCACATATTCTTATTTGTAGGAGCGCTTTGACACAGGGAAAATTAAAAAATACAGCATTCATCCAAATAGCTTATCTATGTATATCTACTGTATATCATGAAGAGCTAATCATTACCTGAAACCGATCAGATACAATGAGTAGTTATCTTTGAAACTCTGATGGTCACTGTAGGCACACTGGCCATGAAGGTTTTACGAAAAGACTCTCTGGCCATCAAGTTGAGTAACCGTCCGTCGAAGAGGGAGCTGGAGGAGAAGAACATCCTGCCGCTTCAGTCAGACCAGGAGAGACTCGAGTCTCGACAACAAACAGCCACCAAACTCACCAGGTGAGTTCCCAGGTTAACTGTAGTCCCGTTGATTTTTCCTGCACCGATTTAACATAATGACCACACACACACACTAGAACACATGGCTAATCCATGTGGTCTGTGATAGATGTGACCTTGCTGTATAAGGGGGCGGCTGACGGATGGAGAGATTAAATGAAGTCAGGAAATAAAAAGATGATAAAATGGTGTGAGAATTATTAAGATGAGCCAAAGATGCAGCACATTTTATTCACTATATTCTCAGATCAACAGTTGACTGACCACAGTCAACACTCTGTCCCCTCCAGAGTCGAGGCTAAACACTAAATTTACACAGTACTGCCTCATAAAGTGCTGTTACATTTAGCACAGTTTGGCCACAAGACTAAAATCATAAGATCATAAGATGACTGTAATGATGATCATCTCAAAGCACACAAACATTGAAAACATAAAAATAAGTTTCTTGAAATAGATGTTCTTTCTTTTCAGGCGGTTGAGTCAAAGGCCAACAGCAGAGGAGCTGGAACAGAGGAACATACTCAAACGTAAGTCGCTTTGCAAACTATCAGAAAGAAAAACAAATATTAATTCAGTCTGGGTGTTGACGCTGTTTTCTTGTTGTTCTCTTCAGCTCGAAATGATCTGGAGGAGCAGGAGGAGAAGAGGGAGATCAAGAGGCATTTGTCCAGAAAGGTAAGACGGAGGAGAGACTCAGGGTCTTTGATCAGTGTCCATGTTGCTGAAATATGAACACGGTTGCCGTGGGGACAGAACTACCACCCTTGAGATTAGATGATATTATTATCTGTTACATCATCATCTTCAGGACTCTCTGTTGAATGGTAGAGAACAGCTGCCTCAGTAATGACAGTATCTGACAATACGATACAATATGTCCTGACTGATGACCCAAATAAACTGAGAGTCACTGTCACTGCTGAGAAAAGCCGCTTACATGGTTCATCTATTTTTATACACATTGAATTTAAAAGAAATGTGTGGCAGAGGAAGATCACGTATAAAACTTGGAAAGATTTTCTAGTGTTAACATTTCCCATGAATCTATTGGCTGTGAGAGCTCAACACAACTTCACCAATCATTCGTCTGTTCTCTCCACTTTGCTCATGTGTTGCCACCTTTATTAACACACCCGAAGAAAAAAAAATGAAGTGTTCTTTATTAATTACCTATAATATTTTGACAAAACATAATACAATACACAATATTGCAAAATCCCATTTCCCCTACATGTTATGGACCAGCTACATTCCAGTCACATTCAGTAACACTGGTTCCTTTCTGCACAGATTGTCCTCAGCATCCATGTTGCAAGGCACTGAGTATGTCATGTTGCATTTGTCTCCCATGCTGTAGCTCAGCCAGAGGCCAACAGTAGAGGAGCTGAGGGAGGCGAAGATCCTCATCCGCTTCAGCGACTATGTGGAAGTCGCTGAGGCTCAGGACTATGACAGGAGAGCAGACAAGCCCTGGACACGGCTAACAGCTGCTGATAAGGTTAGCTTTGAGCACAACCACAACAAAAGTCACGTAGCCTGTACATGTATGTAAATGTGTTTGTGTGTGATACGCAGGCTGCCATAAGAAAGGAGTTAAATGAGTTTAAAAGCACAGAGATGGAGGTACACGAGTCGAGCCGTCATCTGACCAGGTGAGTCAAAGCTAACACCAGCTAAAGATGGCAACAAGCTAGGAGTAATGTTGAATAAAGGAGTTTACCCTCAGTGACCGTTTGATCAGTGTTACACTGATTCGTTCCGCATAGGGCCTTGCTTTCATCTGTAGATACACTCACCATAAACCATGTCACTGATGATGAAGCTCTGAAACGGGAAAACCTGGTATTTGGTTTAGCACCGTTACCATGGTCACCCAAGCAAAACTGTTCAGATTAGCCGCCTAGTTGTAAATGTCTGAGCACTGCTGACAGCTACAAAAGTGTAAACAAACTGGAGCCAGAGTCAGTGCTAGTATCTGCTGCGATGAAATTATTTTGGCACAAAACAAAGACGGCTCACATCAGCTTTAACACAGAACATGGTTAAAGCTGAAGTGAAGATTTTGGCCTGTTGGTGGTGCTAGATGAAAAACAAGGACACGTTTTGTGCAAAGAGAGAATAAAAAAGTTGCTCACATTCTTTTTCTCTGTGCAGGTTTCATCGGCCATAACATGGACCTCAGCACCGATTTTAAACTCCACAGAAGCCTGGAGGGTTCTGACTGCTACATGCTGCCCTGGTACTGCTGACTACAAACTCTAGACGGGACTGAAGACCACGTGTGAGTTTGAGCCATTACAGGAAATGGGAGCAACAAGGTTTTAAATGGATGGAGCTCTCGACTGGTGTCTCCACTCACTGGAGATTTTACAGACTTCTTGATATTCAAAAGCTTTTATTGTCATTTTTTATGATAAAGAGGTGATGAAATGTTTACTTTCCTGCACTTTTGTTTTTTGAACAAAGCCACAGAAGGTCAAACAGAATCTGTGCCAACTGTTAAGGACGGGAAGAGTGTGAGGTAAAGGTGGGACTTCATTTTATTTATTTTTTACAGGGATTGTTTTCTTGCCTTTCATCATGTCCTGAAGTCTTATTTTTCAAACTGACTTACCTTTACCTAAATAGTGAGCTTGTGTTGGCACAGTTTTACTCCACTGATGAAATCTCCATAGTCATTCATCTGTTTCCGTCAGAAGAATAAACACTTAGCAGCTTATGCTGTTACCGGCAGCTGATTCTGAAGCCAAAAAGGTTTTAAATCTGGTTCAGAGTCCCAAGATGTTTACTACCAACTCAGTAACAGTCAAAATGTAGATCTCCTAACGCAGACACAATCACCCAAGCAATAATTTCAGATTTCTGTCCTCATTTGTAAATCTGCTGGTAGGCTGCATTCAAGACTTCAAACACAATTCAGATTTCAGATCTCCAATTTAGACCAAAGCAACTCAACCTGCTGTGGATGTCATGACCTTGAATGCATCCCAGAATGACAGCTCATGAGAGTTCAGTAACCCACTGTGTCTCTGTGCCTACAGTATTGTTTACAGGGATTGAAACATTTGCTTTATTTGATACAGATTATCTGTACAAGTTCAAAGCTCTTTTTTTTTTCCTTTTATAATTGCGCCATGAAATTTTGACCATATAGGGAGAACTGTGTGTGTGTGTGTGTGTGTGTGTGTGTGTGTGTGTGTGTGTGTGTGCAAAGTCAGTAATATTACTGCCACTTGTCCGTTTAAAATGTTTTGGGAGAGAAAATTATTCTCAGAATTATATGAAAGCAAGTCAGACTTTTCAAATGTTTTTGTAAAGCAGACAAACTGCATGTGGGTGTTAATTTATTGTGTTCTATCATGTATGCAGTTTCTTAAGGAAAGAAACGTATTAAAATTAATACATTTATGATCGCTCAGCTTTTTCCAAATAATTTGTGCCAGCATTCACACATTTAATGGTCCTGGGGCGAGAATACCTGTTTCCACTGTACATTCGTGCAAGCTCGGTAGAGAAAGTTGGACATTGACTTGTTGATTTGGAAAATGGCTCCAAATTCATCAGTTGGCTTTTAGTTATAGAGACAAATCTCCACAGACTGAATTCCAAAGTCTTTCAGAGTCCTGCTGTGTCCTGGGATATCAACACCAAGATTTCTTTAGTGTGTCGATCTCCATGTGGCTACACAGTGTGCATCGGGGCACCACAGTATTTATGCCACAAGTCAATGGCTTTGGTCACGATGGCGTCTGTGTTTTCCTGTGGTATCTGGAAGGAAAAAGTTGGTTACATGTTACTAAAAGTCAGCCATGATGAGGCATAATTAAATAATTGTTTTGTCAGACCACAACTCACATTGCACAAAAACTTGACCACACATTCAGGCCGACTGATGCCCATCAACATTATCTTGTAGCTCAGTAGAATCTCCAAAGCAACAAATACCAGAATCTTACAGGAGCCACTTATCACCTTGTCCCACACCCTGAAGAAAATGACAGAGCTCAATTAAATGACAGGTCATTGGGAAAAATTAATGTCCGACTTTTTTTATTAGATCCTTAGTTTTAGTTTCAAACTCCCTGCCAACTGTGTGCATGTTTTACTCAAACAGCAGGTGCCTCCACAATCCCAAACTCTACCAGAACATTCATCACGGTCTTTGCCGTTACTGTGCAACATCAGACATTTAAGGAAGTCGAATCTGGTCAACTGAATATCTCCACACAAAGGTTTGAGGCGTTGCATATGGGATCAAATTAGTACCCGTAAAATGATTTGTGCGTGTGTAACCCAGATGCGTGCATGTATTTGTACCTGTAAAATGATTTGTGCGTGTGTAACCCAGATTTGTACTTGTAATACACTTTGTGTGTCTGTAAAAAGATTTGAACTTGTAGATTTAACAAGAGTTTTACCAATATTCACACACACAAATCAAGCCTCTAAGTTACGCACAAAATGTGACCCTAAATTTACAAGTACAAAACGGTGACTCTGATTTGACGCTTGAATTTGATTGGCTAATGAAACCCAATCACCAAGCAGGCTGTCGCAGTCCTTTAGCGAAGCACTACTGGTCCTGAAAGGTGAAGACACAGCGATAAGCGGCGAGCGCCAATAAACCCACAGAGTAATTATATTTAATGTCTATATGTATGATATGATGTACTCTTGTGATATGCTAAGGTAATGTAGCAGCTGGTAAAGGTAAACTGGTGTTAGTGGCAGAGTGGAGGTTTCTCCTCTCACTGAACAGAGAGCCTGCTCGGGTGTTGGTGCTCACCGGAGCCTATTGTTCAATCAGGCCCAGGTGAGTCTGGCAGGTGTTTTTAAGGGCATGGGTGACTCTGTTCGGCCCCGAATCAAGCTGAGGGAGACTCCGTAGAGTCCGTGTGTTGCACATGCAGGGAAGTCGCTGCTGGTAGGTAACGTTTTAGCGCATTACCCGTTTTTATATGCACAGAGCTCAGGGGCGACGTCTCCTTACAGAGCCGAGCTTTTAGTAGCGATCAGCTGATCTGGTGTTGGCCCGGGCTGTGGCAGCTGATGTCCAGGTATCACGCATGGTTTTATACTGTAGAATTCCTGGTCGCATTCCACCTGTTTAACCATGTTTTATGTAATTTATGCCAGCGAGTGGAGGGAGGATCCTCTGCTGAAGAGACTGCAGCAGGTCCCTTAGCTGCAAAGCTCTGCTGCTCTGGCTCCACCACTGTGGGGCTGCACTCTGGCCTGGGAAGAGCGGCCACGAATCGGCTTTTCCCTGACGCTGTTGTTCTGGTTCTGCCTCAGACTCTGATTCGGATTTAAGGCACATCTGACGACTTGGGGCCGCGAGACGGTCCCTGCTTCGTTGTCCTGATGTGGACCGGATCTTGTTTATCGCGTTTAGTAGATCTTTTAACTGAATTGACATTGGTTTGGTTTATTTTTCCTGTTTATTTGCTTTGAATTAACCCATGCATGGTGGTTTCTGTTTTATTTTGTTTGCATTGGTTTACTCATGAACATTGTTGCATGTTTTTAAACAGGAAATCGCCTTTTTTAATTTGAAAGTGTCATTAAAATAAATGTTATAAGCCACAAACTCTGCTCTCTGGTGCTTTTTGCGTTGGCAGACCTGCTTGGGTTACGTAAAGGGAAATAACTTGCTGACTCTGTCACATTAGCAATGGTGGTTTTATTGGATGTTTAAGTAGCATGTTAGCAGTAAGGCTGTTAGCATGTTATCTGTGTAGTGTGAAGGCGGTTAGCACGTTGTCATTCACCGCCGAGACTCAACGTAATAGTTTTTCATCAGGCCGCATAAGTTTACCTACGTGAATAAAAGCCTTGCAGGTAATACAGTCACTGTCAAGTCTGTCTCGTCATTGAATATAATTACTCTGTGGGTTTATTGGCGCTCGCCGCTTATCGCTGTGTCTTCACCTTTCAGGACCAGTAGTGCTTCGCTAAAGGACTGCGACAGCCTGCTTGGTGATTGGGTTTCATTAGCCAATCAAATTCAAGCGTCAAATCAGAGTCACCGTTTTGTACTTGTAAATTTAGGGTCACATTTTGTGCGTAACTTAGAGGCTTGATTTGTGTGTGTGAATATTGGTAAAACTCTTGTTAAATCTACAAGTTCAAATCTTTTTACAGACACACAAAGTGTATTACAAGTACAAATCTGGTTTACACACGCACAAATCATTTTACAGGTACAAATACATGCACGCATCTGGGTTACACACGCACAAATCATTTTACGGGTACAAATTTTATTTGACCCTAATTTGATCCCATAGTTGCACCTTTAAACGTGTGTGTACATTACACAAGTTCACACAATCCATTTAGCATAATTAAAAAAGTTACATTTAAAACAACATGGGTACTGCCATGATTACTCTATAACTCAAGGTTCCCCAGCTCACTTCCTGTCATTGAAGCACAGTGTGATGGAGATTTAAGTTGCCAAGTACTAGTTTTATATCGTATAATTTCAACAAGCCATTACCAATCAAATAAGACGTGCTCCACGTCAGTGTGCCCCTTAGGAAACTAAGTATGTCATTGAACACTTGTACAAATTGTGCCCTTTAGAATGTAAATGAGAATTTAAAGTACAGGCTCATTGCTTAACATGCCCTCAAGCTCGTGGCTGGTAGGAGGCAGTATTTAGCTTCTCTTAGTTTGTTTTCATCGGTTTAAACACAGAAAACAAAAAAGTATGTCAAATAATAAATCTGGTGGCAAGATGAATCTGAATATTTAAGACTAATAATTCTGAAAAGTTAAAGTAGTGGTGGTGAAAAGTGGACTGACCTCTGCAGACTGCATTCAGGCAGGCAGCCAGCAAAGCAGCGTCTGAACCAGAGGCTGTAGGGCAACTGAGTCAGGGCTCCGATGCTCTTCAGATGGTTCAGCAGCCGAGGTTCCTCCTGACTCAGATAATGCTCCAGGCTTTTTGGCTACAACAGAGAACAAATAATAACAAGGTCTTAATTCATGCTGGAAAAATGTGTGAACGCCCAAGTCATGAGAACGTCTTCACATCAACCACAAACTGATATGCTATGACATCTCTGTCATGTATAAATGATTAAAAATACATTTATTCTAAATGAACATGACTTGCCAGTACAACGCATCAAATTTACTTGCTCCCTGAAAGCAGCAACATTGTACTTTTAAAATTCTGATCAATTTAATTGGAGGTAACACTTACCAGATGAGGTATAGAGTCTCCAAACTTTGTGTGGAACTGATTGACAAAACACTTGAACAGCCAGTAGCAGTCAACAGGATCATCTACAATCTCCTCCATGGCTCGACTGATGGGGAGGAAGTCGTCATTTTCATCATCCTATAGCAATAATATATAGTTACCACACAATCAGATCATTTGTATTACGTTTTCATACAAATAAGCATAGCTTATGCTTATTTGTATCAGCTGTGAGATACCCACTTTTCATGTCTCTGGTGATGATCAATATTTCTGTAACTGAATTTATTACAAGAAAGCTTAGAGCTAATCGCAAATATCTGTGGGCTGTGACAGAGTCTCATTTGATTGTACCATTAACCAGACAATACTCAATGTTATAATTCTATTACTAGCTCTTAAAAATTAGGTATCTGTTGTCAGACTCTGCGGCAGAAATGCTCACAGATACATTTAATGAGATAAAACCAGAAAAATTATAAAAATAAATATCAGCCATTAGCGATTTTTAGACAATGATCATGCTCCCTGTGAGGCTTATGCATTATGTTAAAAGCACTGATGTATTGTGTTAAAAGCAGCCAAATGACCATAGAATGGTTGTTAAAATGGCCATATGGGGGCTTTTTAACACAACCGACAAAAAAGAAACAGTAACAGATTGTAAAGAGGCCCACGTCTTTATGGCTGAATGCATTTTTGACAAACAAAGATTACAGCCACATTCAAAGCTATTATTCCTGCTCCTGATACGTCTTCCATTGCGGTTGCGTTAGTGTCACATTATCATTTTATTGCGTCATCTTACCGGGGGTAAGGTCTCAGAGCACCGTGGGAGCATCTGACTCTCCAGCTGGAACATACGCAGGTAGATGTGGGTGGAAGGCGTGGAAGGATTGATGTATCTCATCACCTCTAGAGCCTCAAGGATATCCTGGTACTGTTCCTTCCTGTAGCCTCCAACTAGAGCATGAGAGTCACTATGGGGAGGTAAGATGCCTGCAGGAACAGGAGCAATAGAATCAGGTCATACTCACAAGGGACCATAACAATGGTTTTCAGTAAATATGAGTAATAAACAGATTCCTGTTAAATACATTTATTCATTCTAGTGTCAGGCAAGCTTGCTTTATAAACCCAAGAGAATTACCAGTAGTAATTATTATTGAAATGTTCAGACTGAATATTCTCAAACCATTAAAAATACTCATTACAGGACACAGAAAAGCTGCTATATACACAGGGTCTGCAGAAATTAATGGACATCTATACAATACTATTGTTCTCTTATATAAAACACTGGGAAATATTAAAGATAATTTCAATCATTTGGGTCCTGTACTGTGGTAAGACCATACAAAGCACACTCACTTGGCTAGTACAGCTAGTACATAAGCCCACCTGCCTACAGCTGTAGTGTTGAGGTGCTTGTCTTACCCAAAAGTACCTTCCACACATGGATCCGATACATGGATGGAAGAGGGAACCTCTGACTGAAGGTGCTCAGCTTCTCCAAATCTATTAGACATTAAAACAGGGTAAGTCTTGTCCAATTGCAAACTGTCAGCAACACCAACTGAGTTTCCATGAAGTCTGATAAGAACGTAGGGTTCTAACACGCAGTTGGCCACAATTTTTAATATTAACGGAAGTCGTGTGAAACATGTTGATTCCAACACACTGGTGGACAGCTGTACATGCTGTTCATGGCATCGCTGCTACAGGGTTTAATGGACATGTTCTCAGAGGGAAACAGCAGCAGCTTCTCAGCCAACTGTTTGCCCGCCACACAGGTTGAAATCACACTAAATCAGAATGGTTAAGCTAAGTTAAGCAAATGTGATATACTGATCAAATATATAGAAAAATTAAATGAGTTTGGGAGAAATGTATGGTGATCAACAAAATGCGCCTGCAACAATAACATTTCAACAATTCGCACATAAATACACAAACATTATAACATCATGCGCATTTTGATGTGGCTACAATTACTGGGAATCTTGTAATCGCCTGCTGTTGGTCAGTTTGACTTGGTCCTTACCTAGAGGATTGTCTTTGAGCAGTATTTCCAGAGATTTCTTCTCCTCCACTCCTCTGAAGCCCACTTTCTCATAATATGCCGAGCGGAAATTTCTCTGCGGGTCGTCAGCCATGGCGTGACCCGGGCAGTGAAACCTGGCATGGAACCACGTATGGAGCTTTACCTCCGTGCACAGCTAGCTGCTCAGAAATGTGAACGCGTGTGTGAGCGGTGCCTGTGAAAAAGGGCTCACGTGCTTTCACGTACATTAACGTTTCGAACATATGCGGAAAAAGAATGATTAAAACCATGTGAAAACGTGTCAATCTTCCTACCTGGGGAGGTTGTAGCCAGTAGCTGCTAGTTGGCTAACTGCTTACTTCAGCTAACGTTCAGTATCTAACGTTCATTTAAACGCTGACACCAACAAACTAACAGCTAATCTTTGCCGGAACGTTAACGGAGGGGATAAGACGTGACTTACAGAAGCATTACCATTAGTAATGGTTCATACCCAAATAGAAATTAACGGTGCATCTGCTACATGGTAGGAACCAACGTTGTTGTTACGGAAATACTTCCGGGTGAAACTACCAAATTAAAATTTGCAGCTATCCGCCAAAATAAGAGCTTTTGCGAAAAGTAAGTACTGTACTGTAAAGTAAACTGCAGGAATTTTCCAGTTAAACGGTTTCGTGTGTATGTTACATTGCAGATGGGACTGTCATAGTTGCAATATTATATTTTTTGGATTTAAAACATTCAGTGTAAATAATTAAGAATAATGTTGATTATAAACTACCCAAATTATAGAAAAATATTGTTAAATATTAAAAGGACCTTTGTCCTGCATCATTTTCTAGGAATTCTCTGAAACACACATGGTCAAAAAAAACCAAAATATTTAAAATGTTTTGGAATAGTTGCTTGTGTCAGACTTTTTGTTTTTGCATATTTATAATTATAATTATAGCTTGAATTTACATTTTCATTTGATTTGTTTGCACTTTACTAAACTGAAAAGATGGGCTACATGCTCCCAATGCAACTAGGAATACAGTATTATACGTTTTTTGGATTTAAGCACAACAGAGACAAGAGTTGTGAATATAAGCAAGCTTATATAAGGTTAGCTTTTATTATGAGATGAGATAAACATCCAAAGCACAAAATAGCAAGAAAACAAAGATTAACAACTCAATCAGTAAAAGTTTTAAAGGTATTTATGCTAATACACGCAACCTTGCGTCCCTCTCAGCAACACAACACAATGGATATTTAATGTGAATTAAATGTAAACATACTATGTTTTTGTTAGCAAGGCAAGGCTTAAAGAGAAGAGATACTTAAATTCTTTGTAGGCAAACATATGGCAAACACTTCAGTTTCAATTTCTTTAGGTGCTTCCATTAATTCTTTGATTCATTTCCACAATGTCTTGGCCATATTAACCATTGTTTTTCAACAGCACAGCATAACTGATAAAAAATGAAAACAAAATGCTAAATTTGAAGAATTGAAGAATGCCAAAACTTTAAACTTTTGCAGTCTTACACAAGACAGAGGTCATACCATTTTCTTTCTTCCAAATAATAAACATTATAACAAATTCTGATTTACTTGAAAATAAGTAACCGGCATGTAAAGGACCCTTTCTTTCCTTGATTTATTTGGTAGAGGAGAAGGTGGTAAAGCTGGTCTGACTGTAGCGAGTGGTTTTTGAGGGGGGCTGGGTGCCATGGTCCAGACTTCCTCTGCGGGAGCCTTGTCGTGAGCCACTTCTGGAGCCTGTGTGGGACCCTGGGGCAGAGGACATATTGTATGGACTGCTGATTCCTTTGGAAGACACAGATGACGCCTGGAGCATTTTGACCCCAGAGGTTTCCTCCAGCATGCAATTATCCAAAGCCTCCTTGTAAGAGATCTTGAGTTTGCTCTTGGGGCAGGTGAGATTCTTCGTGTGCTGTCGGGCATCTTGTAGCTTTTGGGCTGCTCTCCCATCCAGCCACCCCATTTTCAACGCATCTTCTATGGTTCTTCTACAGCCCATTTCTGGGTCATACAGCCCCCCTGTTACAAACTGGAATTCCATGAACCTCTGTCCCGCCTCATATGGCAGCCACATCTCCTTCATTGCCAGAGCAGCAGACATCTTCTTCTTGGTTTTTACATCTTCAAAACCAAAAAACGCTTTTTGTGCAGGTTTAAGCTTGGTGATCATGTCGTCAGAAATTATACCTAGCCGTGATGCTTCCTGGATGCTCACTCTACGGCCATTTGTGGGATTTACGATTCCTCCAGTGCAGGCTTGGGCCTCCAGCAGTCTCTGTGCAGTGATCGTATCCAGCAAATCACGGTTTAGAGCCTCTGTGATAGATATCTTCTCTACACTATCTGTATCAAAGATGGCACCGACAGGTTCCTGTTCACCTACTGCCTCAATGGGAGAGGTCAGAGTGAAAGATACACTAGATATGTGTTTAAGAGAGTCAGGTGAGTCGTGGGTAATGCTGCTGAATGTAGCACTTTTTTCTGTGATAGTGGTAGTTCTTGTTGTGGTCATCTTGGCAAGAGTAGGTGAAAAGGGTCTCGACAAAACTGCCTCTGACTTACTTGAAGTTGTTGTTGTTGCTGCTGATGTTTCTGCTGCTGCTGAGGAACCTACTGACTTTGTTGATGTTGATGTTCCTGAGGATGTAGCTAAAGATGTTGATGATTTTCTTGTTAATGATGACGTCACTGAAGATGTAGATGAAGATTCTAATGACTTCGAAGACGATGGCAATGATGATAATGATCCATGTTGAGTCTTGTGGGTGATGATATCTGCAAACTGAGTAAGAGTGATTGTGCCCAAGCGATACTGATTCAAGGCTGATTGATCAATTACACCTTTTTCAAGTAGCTCAGTAATATCATACTGTTTTCCAGTTGATCTGTCAATGATAACAAACCGTGTAGAGCCATCTGGAGCAGTAATAGTGATCTCCTCCCATTCACACTCCTGCTGGGCCAGATCCAGGTAGGTGTCATGGTCAATGTACCCTTTGTCATATGCTTCACGTACTGTCATTTCTTTATTCGTCTCTGGGTCCACAATAACCACTCTTCTCTTTCTCTTTGTATTTTTCAGAGTTGATTCTTGCTTTTTGTTGGTCAGGATAGGCAGAAGAATGAGGCCAGTCTTTTTATCTGTGATACAACGTTGTTTAAGCTCCAGATAGGTTAGTTTTTCTTCTGTGTTGGGGTCAGAAAACCCTTTAGTATCATCACTTGGATCGGTTAGGATCTTGTTCATTTCTTCATTAAAGTATCCTTTCTTGTAGGCTACATTAAGTTCGATACGATGGCTGTGTTCATGATCAATTATACCACCGCTGGCAATCTGGGCCTCTAGAAGACGGATCCCATGACCTTTTTCCACTATACCCCTCTCTATGGCCTGAAAGAGAGATATAACCGTGTCTGCTCCACGCAGTTTGTAACCAGTCACAGCTCTCTCTGCTGATAGCAGACTGTCTTTAAACTCTGGCCCAAACAGTCTTTTATTGTAGGCTTCGCTAACAGTCAAATAAAGGCAGTTGAC
Organism: Macropodus opercularis; assembly: GCA_030770545.1. Classification (NCBI taxonomy): domain Eukaryota; kingdom Metazoa; phylum Chordata; class Actinopteri; order Anabantiformes; family Osphronemidae; genus Macropodus; species Macropodus opercularis. The sequence goes on from CM061092.1 coordinate 10,962,983, forward strand.
AGGATCAACTATGAAACCTGAGGCAGCCTGGGCCTCAAGAAGCTCCAGTGTGGTTCCAGGTCGTAACAGTCCATCTTTCATGGCCTGATAAAAAGGCATCACCTTGTCACTGGCCTCATCATAAACTCCTGCTATGCACGTGGAACCTTTAAGATAAGAGTGAAGGCGATCTTCAATGTCTTTCCTTGTAAGTTTACCCTCGCTCAGTTGGTCAAATTCAGCCTTTTTCAGCAGGTTGGCATCTACCAGATCTATAACAGACACCTGGCCCCTGAGCCCTTGAACAGTCAATAGCTTTTTAGGTTCAGCAAGAAGCAAAAGACCTGTGCTTGGATCAACCCTACATTTTTTTTTCAGAGAAACATAGGTAGTTGCTTGTTGGGTGTCTGGATCCAGATAGCACTCAGGAGACTGATTTAACACTCTGTGTAGGTCCTCATCAATGAGATCTCGTGCCACAGCAATCTCTTTAGGTAGGAAAATGCTAAGGACAGGGTCCAAAATTCCCCCCAAGGACTCTTGAGCCTGAAGTATACGTAGAGCTGTGTCTCTATCAATTAATCCATTCTTCATGGCCTGGCCAGCTGACAGGAGCTTGTTAGTACTTGGGTCTCTGTAACCTATGGCAGCAGCCTCAGCTGCATATAACTTTGATTCATCTTCCTTATCCACTTCCCCTCTTGAACATGCTTCCTTTACCGTTAGTTTCTGATTAGTTTTGGGGTCAATTATATGACCTGTGGCTGCCTGTGCTTCCATTAGCATGTTAGCACTGTCAGAAGATATAATTTTCCTTTTCTTTGCCTCTGCAAAGGACATTTTCCCTGTTGGTCCAGCTGCAACTCCAGCAATTGATCCAGTTCCCTTTAGAAAAACTTTTTTATCAACAGCCACCTCTGGAACGGTTTTCTCACCTTTCATTAGTTGGTTAAATGTGGATTTGTCCAGGACCCCACAATCAAGCAACTGCTGTGCTGTTACTGACTTACGAACACCATCAAAGGTAAGTTTGGAAGGGTCTGGCTTTCCAGTAACCGGTAAAAGTAGCAGACCTGTTGTTGGTTCGGTCTTGCATCTTTCCTTTAACATTCCATAGCTGGCTTCATGCCCTGTTTCTGGGTCAAGATAACAATTAGGAGTCTGATTTAGTGCTTGACAGAGGTTTTCATCCAAAAGGTTCTGTTTCATAGCTATGTCTTTTGGTAGGAACACACTGAGATTGGGATCAAGAATTCCTCCTACAGACTCCTGGGCCTGCAGCAAGCGTAGCCCAGTCTTTCTGTCAATTAGACCCTTCCCCATGGCCTCAAACACTGACAGAGGCTTGGCTGTGCCAGGATCCTTGTAGCCCACAGCAGCAGCCTCTGCTGCCAGTAATCTGTCTCGATCGCTAATGTCCACCACTCTGCTGGCACACGCTTCATCTACTGTTAGCCTCTGATTGGTTTTAGGGTCAATGATGTGGCCTGTAGCAGCCTGAGCTTCTAACAGCAAATCTGCACTATTTTCAGGTATGACCGCACGTTTCTTGGCTTCAGACAGTGACATTTTTCCTTGAAACTCAGTTATCACGCCAGCAATAGATCCACTGCCCTTCAGATTGACCATCTTTTCCATAGTCACTGCTGTGACTGTTTTCTGCCCTTTCACTACCTGGTTATATGTTGGCTTGTCAAGGACTTCACATTCAAATAACTGTTGTGCTGACACTGGCTTTCGCACGCCATCAAACATTAGTTTGGACGGGTCTTTCCTCTCAGTGATTGGTAGAAGTACCAGACTAGTGTTAAACTCTTTTCTGCATCTTCTCTTTAAGGCCTCATAGCTCGTATCAAGCTCATTATCTGGGTCAAGGTAACAGCCAGGAGCCTGATCTAGTGCAAAGCACAGGTCTTCATCCAAAAGGTTGCGTTTTATAGCTTTGTCCCTTGGAAGGAACACACTGAGGTTAGGGTCTAGAATTCCTCCAGCAGATTCTTGGGCCTGCAGCAGTCGTAAACCAGACTTCCTGTCAATGATTCCCTTCTTCATTGCCTCAAACACTGAAAGTGGTTTAGTTGTACTTGGATCCCGATAGCCAACAGCAGCAGCTTCCGCTCTTAAGAGTCTGTCTCGATCTCTACTGTCGACCACTCCACTGGAACATGCTTCCTCTACCGTTAGCTTCTTATTAGTGAAGGGGTCAATGATGTGGCCTGTGGCAGCCTGGGCATCCAGCAACAAATCTGCACTGTCTGAAGGCATGAACATCTCTTTTTTGGCCTGGGATAAAGACATTTTCCCCAAAGGTCCAGCTGCCACACCAGCAATTGATCCTGTCCCTTTGAGAGAAACCTTCTTGTCTGCTGACACCTCTGGAACAGTTTTCTCCCCCTTGATTAGCTGATTAAATGTTGGTTGGTCCAACACACCACAATCAAGCAACTGCTGTGCTGTCACTGGCTTACGTACACCATCAAAGATCAGTTTGGAGGGGTCTAGTTTCTCAGTGATTGGCAAAAGTAGCAGTCCTGTATGTGGCTCTATCTTGCATCTTTTCTTCAAAGCCCCATAGCTGACATCATGCTCTGTTTCAGGGTCAGTATAACAGGCAGGATCCTGATTTAGTGCTTCACTGAGGTTTTCATCTAAAAGACTGCGCTTGATAGCCGTGTCTTTAGGCAAGAACACACTGAGATTGGGATCAAGAATTCCTCCTACAGACTCCTGGGCCTGCAGCAAGCGTAGCCCAGTCTTTCTGTCAATTAGACCCTTCCTCATTGCCTCAAACACTGAAAGAGGCTTGGCTGTACTTGGATCCTTGTAGCCCACAGCAGCAGCCTCTGCTGCCAGTAATTTGTCTTGATCCTTAGTATCCACTACCCCTCTTCTGCATGCTTCCTCTACTGTAAGTCTCTGGTTGTTTCTAGGGTCAATGATGTGACCTGTAGCAGCCTGGGCTTCTATCAGCAAATCTGCACTATCATTAGGCAGAAGCATTTTTTTCTTGGCTTCTGACAGAGACATTTTGCCTTGACTTCCCACGACAACCCCAGCTATGGGTCCAGTGCCCTTCAGACTGATGTTTTTGTCTGCTGACACCTCCGGGACAGTTTTCTTCCCTTTTTCTAGATCTTTAAATGTTGGCCTGTCCAGGACCCCACAATCAAGCAGCTGCTTGGCTGTGACAGGTTTGCGAACACCATCAAAGACAAGTGTTGATGGGTCTATCTTCTCAGGGACAGGAAGAAGCAGTAGGCCTGTGTGTGGCTCGATCTTACATCTGCTCTTCATTGACATATAGGTTACCCCCACCTCAGTATCTGGGTCCAGGTAGAGTTCAGGTCTCTGATTCAAAGCACGATATATATCATCATCCAGTAGATTCCGCTCCTTAGCAGTGTCTTTGGGAAGGAACACACTGAGGTTAGGGTCTAGAATTCCTCCAGCAGATTCTTGGGCCTGCAGCAGTCGTAAACCAGACTTCCTGTCAATGATTCCCTTCTTCATTGCCTCAAACACTGAAAGTGGTTTAGTTGTACTTGGATCCCGATAGCCAACAGCAGCAGCTTCCGCTCTTAAGAGTCTGTCTCGATCTCTACTGTCGACCACTCCACTGGAACATGCTTCCTCTACCGTTAGCTTCTTATTAGTGAAGGGGTCAATGATGTGGCCTGTGGCAGCCTGGGCATCCAGCAACAAATCTGCACTGTCTGAAGGCATGAACATCTCTTTTTTGGCCTGGGATAAAGACATTTTCCCCAAAGGTCCAGCTGCCACACCAGCAATTGATCCTGTCCCTTTGAGAGAAACCTTCTTGTCTGCTGACACCTCTGGAACAGTTTTCTCCCCCTTGATTAGCTGATTAAATGTTGGTTGGTCCAACACACCACAATCAAGCAACTGCTGTGCTGTCACTGGCTTACGTACACCATCAAAGATCAGTTTGGAGGGGTCTAGTTTCTCAGTGATTGGCAAAAGTAGCAGTCCTGTATGTGGCTCTATCTTGCATCTTTTCTTCAAAGCCCCATAGCTGACATCATGCTCTGTTTCAGGGTCAGTATAACAGGCAGGATTCTGATTTAGTGCTTCACTGAGGTTTTCATCTAAAAGACTGCGCTTGATAGCCGTGTCTTTAGGCAAGAACACACTGAGATTGGGATCAAGAATTCCTCCTACAGACTCCTGGGCCTGCAGCAAGCGTAGCCCAGTCTTTCTGTCAATTAGACCCTTCCTCATTGCCTCAAACACTGAAAGAGGCTTGGCTGTACTTGGATCCTTGTAGCCCACAGCAGCAGCCTCTGCTGCCAGTAATTTGTCTTGATCCTTAGTATCCACTACCCCTCTTCTGCATGCTTCCTCTACTGTAAGTCTCTGGTTGTTTCTAGGGTCAATGATGTGACCTGTAGCAGCCTGGGCTTCTATCAGCAAATCTGCACTATCATTAGGCAGAAGCATTTTTTTCTTGGCTTCTGACAGAGACATTTTGCCTTGACTTCCCACGACAACCCCAGCTATGGGTCCAGTGCCCTTCAGACTGATGTTTTTGTCTGCTGACACCTCCGGGACAGTTTTCTTCCCTTTTTCTAGATCTTTAAATGTTGGCCTGTCCAGGACCCCACAATCAAGCAGCTGCTTGGCTGTGACAGGTTTGCGAACACCATCAAAGACAAGTGTTGATGGGTCTATCTTCTCAGGGACAGGAAGAAGCAGTAGGCCTGTGTGTGGCTCGATCTTACATCTCCTCTTCATTGACATATAGGTTACCCCCACCTCAGTATCTGGGTCCAGGTAGAGTTCAGGTCTCTGATTCAAAGCACGATATATATCATCATCCAGTAGATTCCGCTCCTTAGCAGTGTCTTTGGGAAGGAACACACTAAGTTCGGGATCTAGAATTCCACCAACAGACTCCTGAGCCTGTAGCAGACGCAGTGTTGTGTTCCTATCAATTAGTCCCCTTTTCATGGCCTGAAATACAGAAAGAGGCTCGTATGCACCAGGACTACCATATCCAACAGCTGCAGCCTCAGCTGCTAATAACCTCTCCTGGTCCTCTTCATCAACTACACCCTGATTACATGCCTCTTCAACTGTCAACTTCTGATTAGTTCTGGGGTCAATAATGTGGCCTGTGGCAGCCTGAGCATCCAGTAGTAGATCAATGCTATCAGGTGGAAGAAGATTCTCTCTCTTTGCCTCAGTAAAAGTCAGTTTGGACAGGGGACTAGTAATGGACCCAGGACCTTTTGGACTTTCAACTACAACCCCCGCTATTGGGCCTGTTCCTTTTAGGTTTACTTTTTTGTCAACAGATACTTCAGGAACAGTCCTTTGTCCTTTCACAAGCTGGTTAAACGTTGGCTTTTCCAATACCCCACAGTCAAGCAGCTGCTCAGCAGTGACTTGCTTACGGACCCCATCAAAGATCAGACCAGAGGCATCCAACGTTGGGGGCTCTCTAGCTCTCATCAGCTGAGACTCTGTGGTTTGTCTAACAGTAGTCACCTCTACCAGTTCTTTTTGTATGGCTGACAGGCGGCTTTTATATGTATCTTCAAGCTCCCTGAGTTCCCTCATCAGTCTCTCTATCTCACTTCTCAAGCAGTTCTTTTCCCTTTCCATACGTTCCTTATCTATATCATATTGTCTAATCAGGCTCTGCTTACTATCATTTTGGTCCTTCCAGTAACTGAGATCTCTCTTCGCCCTCTCATTCTCATCCTGTAGCCGTTGCCTATTACGAAGTTCAGACTCTAGGGAGAGTTTAATGCGATTGAGTTCCTCCTCCAGTACTTGCAAGCGATCTCTTTCCTTTTCTGTCAACTGCAATTTCAGCAACAGAGCATCTCTTTCCTTTAATATATCATTGTACTGGGACTGAAGGGACTGCATCATGGCTGTTGTCTGTTAAAAAAACAGAAAGAGGGAAGGAACAGAGAGTGAAAAGTTTGATATTGTACAATTTATAAAGAACCAGTTGCATTTCACATCAAAATTTAGAAATTACACATGTTACAGTCTGGGATCAAGGAGAAAGGCACACATACCTGCTATATGCATTTGTGTAGCAATAATACTACTACTACAATAATACTACCAGCATATGGGCTCAATTTAATAAAATGTAGGACAAATTATTTTTTCTTGATGCTGTATTTTTACCTTTTTAACCCATAACTTGTCATTTAAAAAGGCAGAAGCTACTCAACTACATGTTAAACGTCTAAAACTATAGACATCTCAAAACAGTAACTGCTAATATCCTTTAACAACATGAAAGACTGAAAAATCACACAACTATGACCTTCTACATTCTGCAAAACAGCACAAACAATAGGCTGCCAAATTTTACTTGACTATTCCCAACTTGCACCACGATACAACAGGCCATATTTAAGCGCACTGTATGCTGTTTGCAAAATGTATATTCAAAATGCTCCAGTCTCTAAGCTGAATGAAGGCCAGTGGGTTCACAGATTGCGTTGACGGTTGTGGCTAAAAGAAGGAACAGCAAAAAGGCATGCACACTGCACATCTTTGCACAGTACGGGCAGGGAGGCAGAGAGCGATCTTTGGAGGTCTGCAGGTACAGAGGCACAGATCAGCTTTCCATGCATGCAAGTAACTGACATGCAAGTTTATTTAAACACATACAAATGGATGTGTTTAAATCAGTTACCAAGTGGAAGGAATCTACAGGTGTTCCAAGCATGCAAGCAAGAGTTTGGCTACAGACAGTGACTGCTACTTGATTGTTCCAAATTAGGACTACGATTCGGAAAGATGAGCGTAGTCCAGGACTAACTGCCAAACTTCCATGTACCTCGATGGCCTGGTTTTGTATTCTGTCAGTCTCCACCTTGAGCTTCTCCCTCTCTGAGGAGAGTTCTGAAACCAAGTTGCGGTAGTCTGTATTGCTGCGCTCACTCGTTTGCAGCTGCAGCTCCAGGGCAGTAATCTGGGAGGAGAGCTCATCATCACTTCCCTTTTTGCTTCTCAAGGCTTCATCTTTCTCAAAACGTGCCGCCCTTAATTCTTCTTCGAGCCTCAGCCTCTCTTTTGTCTGGGTTTCTGTCAGATCCTTCAGCCTTTTAAGGTCAGAAGAGTTCTCATTCAGTGCTTTACTCTTCTCTTCTAAAGTTTTGTAAAGACCCTCATTCCTGAGGTTTGCCTCTTTGACATGACCCTGCTCTTGGAGTAATTGTTGGTGTAGGGCCTTTAGCTCAACATTCAGCTGTGTTATTTGCTCCGTAGAGGCCTTGTTTTGTGCCAAGCTTTTCTCCAGCTCCTCCTGCAACCGAAGATGCTCCTCTTCATATCTCTTTCCTGATGTGCTGGCCTGTTCTTGGGTCTGTCGTAGTACATTGATGGTGCTGGTGTACTCTGTCAGAGTGGCGTTAGTTCTTTCCAGCTCTGTTTCTACCTCCCTTCTTCTAGCTACTTCCTCTTGGTTAGCTTTTCTCAGACTCTCCACCTGGATCTCCAGCCCATCTCTTACAGTCTGTAGGTCCTTGATGCGTCCCTGTAATCTGTTCATGTTTTGTTCTACTCTGCCTCGCTCCCTTCTCTCTCTCTCCAGGTCCAACCGAATCTGCTGAAGCTCCTCCTCACACTCTCTCAGCTGGGTTGCAACCACGGATGAATTAGTTAGCTTTGCCTGCAGCTGAGCTAGTGTCTGTTCAAGCACTGCCTGTCCTTCCTCTGTGGTTTTTCTTCTTCTGGTCTCCTCCTCTAGACTGTGTGTAACATAAGCCAACTGCTCGCCCTTCTCCTGCAGCAGCTCCATGGCCTCAGCCAGGTTTTCTCTGTATTTGGCATTTTCCTGCTCTCTTTCTCTCATCAGTACCTCAACCTGACTGTCCAGTTCTCTCCTTCTGCGCCCTTCCTCTGTGATGACAGCACGCTGGCTGTGACTTTCTTCTTCTGCCCTTTTTCTTTGTTGATCAACTTGGCTTATAGACATCCTGAGCCTCCTGAGCTCCTCCTCCAGATTTTTCCTCTCTGCCTCCATTCTCTCATACTGCAGCTGGAGCTCAGCTGTGTCGTCCTCCCTCTGGGCCGCCAGCCTCTGGATGTCTGTGCGACTGATGTGGATCTGTGATTCGTAGCTCAGCTTTATGTTACTGAGCTCCTCATTGCATTGGCTCCTTACCTTTGATATCTCCTTCTGTAGCTCCTTGACCCTCGCTCCTTCATCAGACAGTTGCCGCCGCAGCTGTTCAATCTCGTGGTCCTTACTGACCACACTCTTCTCTATCTCCACCTTGGACCAGCTGACTGTCTCCAGCTCCGTCTGCCTCTTCCTCAGCACTCCCTCGTACTCCTGCTGCTGTTGAGCGTAGCGCTCTTCTGCTAGCCTCCTCTTCCTCTTCTCTTCCTCAAGCATGTAGTTCAGTCGTGTCACCTGGTCATTGAGATCTGCCAACTGGCTCTGGGTGGAGTCTAGACTCTCCTTGGTGGCACTGCACTGCAGCGCAGTGTTTCGCTTCACCTCTTCCATCGACAGCAGCTGGTTCTGGGAATGGGATAGGTCCAGCTGGTAGCGAGCAACAGCATCTTCCAGCGATTTGTTTTTGGAATTTTGGTCTTCAATATTTTCCCTCAGCAGGCGAAGCTCTTCCTCTAACAAGTCGATCCTGGTGTTACGAATCTGGAGACAAGGCAAAGCAAGAGTTTTAATCAAGTACTAGGTAAAATGACTCTCCAAACCGAAAATCATTCTAATTAGAATTACATTATGTTAGGAAAGTGTGCACAAATATTGAAATACACTATCAGCACCTTGAGCTCCTCCATGTTTTTGAGCAGTTCTCCCAGATATTTGTAATAGTCACCAGACAGGGTAAGCAGCTCAATGTAACGTGTCTGTAGCTGTGCAGCCTGGGACAAAAACACACACAACGAAGAAATTCATATTATATCTCAGTCAGCAAGAACAACAATTTAAATCCATCCAACCATAACAACAAAATATATCTACAGGTTACAACTTCAACAGTTACCTCCTGATTAAGATCCACTGAGGGGGAACTCAGCATCGTCCTCTTGATGGGGATGTTGAACAAAGTCTCTAAACCAGATGTGTAAGTAGCAAGATCTGTTTCATAATCCTGGAAAGAAACATAAACATGAAATCTGGAACATTTATAACGCACAATGACACACATGTGGGCTTCTTTACCTTGACAGAATGCATGCAGGTCTCGTTGTCCTTGAGCACGCTCTCTACAGTCTCCCTCTTTGCCTTAATTTCTGCGTTCAGTGCCTTGAGACAGAAACATTTAAGTTGCATGTGTGCTTACTTAAAGCCCTTTGATACAGAAAGTGGTTTAATCAACAGCAATGACGGCTTCAGCAACAGACCTTCTGGCTGTGAATGAGATCTTTCAGTGCTTGGACGTTCTCAGTCTTGGTGGCCTGTAGGGCATCTTGTTTTTTCCGTGTCCCATCAATCCAGCCAATGAGCGAGCTGCTGGTTTGCTTGTAGTGCTCCAGCTGAGGCAGGTACAACTCAAGATCCTGGAGCCTAAGAAAGACAGATAGAAAACTCCAGAAAATGATTTTGTGAGACAAAGGCTGAGATATTCGCCTTTTTACACATTTCTAATTTGATACATGTAAGTCCTTTTTATAACATATATAACAGATGAATTCTCCCATCATTTATGGGTGAAAAAAAAAATGTTGATCGCAACTTATGGACGTTTAAATGCGACCTACGCGTGAGCCTGCATGGGTAGCACCCATTGCAGGGTTGCACAGTTTGTGATCTGCATTTAATTTAAACACTGCAGCTCGTTTTTCAGAAACTGTGTTGCTGTATGTGCTGACTAGTTTGTTTGATGACTTGCTGATCGAGATCCATGTCTTGACTTTATACAGAGGCCTTCAGATTGGTGTTAAAATACAATATTGACAAACAACTATACGTATAAAAAATATATATATATTTAACATAAATACCTGGTGTTAATCTGTGCTTGGATTCGTCTCCAGCGGTCTGACAGCAGTCCCACCTGCTCTGTGTATTTAGATAGCATCACGTCACACCTGTGGAACGGTCCGCCCACCTGGCTGTTCCAGTGGCTCGCCTCAGCCAGGTGTTCCTCCATGCTGGCCAGAGCGTCCCTCTTCTGGTCCAACTCTGCTTTAATGTTCTACACATCAACAACACACAGGAAACTCCAGTCAGATGAGACATCCCTTGCACACTAACAAAGTCAGATAGAAGAATAGAACTATCTCGCTGAAGATTGTTCCTTTTTGCGAGGTGTGGATGTAACTGGATTACAGTCTTGTCCTATAAACATACCTTCAGCGTAGCCATATAATCTTGCACTTCACTCGGTGACAGAGAGGTGGTCTCTTTCTCAGTCAGTCTTGCCTCATACACTTTGATTATGTCCTCAACGTGTGCCACACTCTCCAGCATGTCCTTTACAGCCTGCAGCCTGATAAAAACACAAAGGAGACAAAGACTTATTCTGCAGAAGACTTAGAGCATAAAAGAGCCAGAAACGTTTTACGTGAGATAGTTTAAAATAATGGGATTGATATTTATCAAAGTGTTCTGGAAGTCACAAGTTTCTTTTTGACCTTGATCTAAGAATTCTCTTAATAATGTTCTGTTGTGGTGTGAAACTATAAAATTAAAATACAGGCACGATATCATGAGCAAAAATGCTTGTTACATGATGAGGACCCAGTGCTACTCCCAGTGGGGCACTTGGATTAGTGTTTGTGCTCTACTAGAAGCCTTAGTGACGGTCTAAATGAGACACTAGTGACAGAGCAGCGAAATCAGCTTAGACTTCCTAAATAAACAAAGCTTCGAGCGGTATTGTGAATTTGTTTGTGTCGTGTACCGCTGTAGGTAAGCCGATGAGCTGCTCTCCAGACTTTCCAGTCTTCGGTTGATGACCCCAAGCTCGCTGTTGAAAAACTGAGCTTTATCCGGATCATCTGCCCCCTCCAGCTCCCTCACAATATGCTCCTTGAGACGCAGGTACTCCTCACGAACCGAGATGATGTCGCGCTGCACCACCTACAAGACATATACAGAAACAACAGTATGACGCGAAGTTTTAATGACGCATGCGAGTCAGACTTTAGTGTAGTTTTTATAGTACCTCTAGCTGAGAGATCCTGAGGACACACTCGTTCAACCCATCATCTCCAAGGCAGATGTGAATGTGCTGACTCAGCGAGCTCTCAGCGGCCTCCAGTTTTAGTCTGAACGCCTGCAGCTCTGATAAGCTGCGGAAGGAGGAGGAGGAAGAGCTGGACTTCCTCTTCTTCACGGCCTCGGCCTTGGTCACTTTCACGGTTTCCTTCTTGATCACGTGCTCTTTGCTCGCGTCTTTCTTTACCTCCGTTTTTCTGTCAGACACCTTTTTCACCTCTACTTGTCGTCTGTCCTCCTCCAGTCTTCTGGAGTCCACTTCGATGGTAGCTTGCTGGAACTGTGGCTGCTGTATTATAAACAGCTGTTGCTGCACTGGTTCTTGTTGTATTTCTACTTGTTCCTGTTGTGCAACTGGGTGGAAATACAAAATAGAGGTTTGCTCAAATTTCAAATTTGTGGAGACAAAGAAAGCAATTAAAAAGAATGTGCTACATTTAAATATATTACGTTTTAAGGTACCATAACAACAATTTTTGTTATACTTACTGTAAGTGGGCAGCTGCACCACCAGCTGTTCATAGTGGGCTTGGGCTCCATAAAACTGGTTCTCAATGCTCCTCTTGTCCTCATCGGCAAAAATCTGTGAGCCATGGCTGGTCCGTCTGAACTCCTCGTAGTGAGTCTCCAGTCTATTGACAATCTGTTGGTACTCCTCAGGACGCATCTGGGCCAGCTAAGCAAACACACACACACACAGAAGCCTCACGCGATGGCCGCTGCACGGCATCTACCTTCTCCACAAACAAGTTTATGTAGGAAATCTAAGGTCTCCATCACTTACCATGGACATGGTGAGGGAGTTGATTCGTTTGATATCCAGGAGACAGTACTGCCAGGCGATGAGGCTCCTAGCATTAATGTACAGCTGATTCCAGATAGCCAGGATAGACTCGTAGTACTGCTCGTTCCTTTTAGCAACACACAGATACAATTTACAATCTGGAGGATAATAAATTTATGGGATCCATGGTTTTGCTTAAAAATCAGCCTCAGTAAAGAGCAAGTGGTCTGAGGATCTGACCTTGGACCTTCAGTTATGTATATATTATAATTATGCAACAAGATTAAAACCAACAACCTTTGTTAGTGTTACACTTACTTGGTAGCCAGGGAGATGCTGAGAGGATTAGGAGGTGGAACAATCAGACAAACAGACGGTACCAACATGTCCAGTCCTCCCGGTCCGGTCACGAGCCACTTACTGCGTTGACTGTTGTCCTTCAGGATGGCTTCATTGTCCTTACAGATCACCTTCTGTCAAATACAGGGAACATCTATTTTATGAGATGCCATGCGAACAGAAAATGAGCCTAGAGTGTAGAAAGATTTTAAACACCTGCTGACTGAAGTGTAATGTGTGACATGAACAGTCTAACTGCACTGACTGGGATGCGAGCATTTGGAAACTCACCTGGTCTTGCTTGAAATCACACAGAGCCTTAACGATGACGGGGGAGTTGCTCTTCTCTTCAGGGTTTCTGGGTTTCAGTCTCACAATGCCCTTAGACTTGTTGACCAGACGCTGAACCTGCCTCTTGTTTTCCATAATCTTCTCTTTTTCCCTCTGGAAATAATCATAGTAATAATAATGGTAAAAAGAGGCAGAATACAAAATAAATGAAGTATCTCACAATTCAGGTAACATTAAGGATAGAAAACTTCTTTTACTTTAACCGAATGCTCTTACCAAACTCTAATTATGTTAAGTTTTGTCCTCCAGTGTTCGTGTCTCTCTGCAGATAAACGCAGCGATGCAGAATGAGCTTTTAAAATCCCTGCTCGTTAAAGACTAAAGAGCTTTACTGTGTTGTCTGAGATGTGTGATTTTAAAGCCTTAGTTTATTTAAACAGGCCTTTCAATCTACCCAATTATGTAAAGCATGCTTTAATCCCTGAGGATGCACAGTATGCGTTGACTGATGGACTCAGAGATGGAGCAGTAAGATGCAGTGCACTACGTCTATCAGAGCTGCTTTGATGCCTGTTCACGATGGTCAGCTGATCTGCGATCAGCGTCTCAAGCTGTCATACCTCCAGTCCTGTAAGAAGCTCCTGCAGGTCCTCCAGCGAAGTGTTTTTGTCGCAGGTGAACGTCTTACGGACCGTCTCATGTTCCTTCAGCAGGGTGCTGTACGTCTCTGTGGACTCTTTGAAGAACTGTTAACAGAAAGTGTGGTTGTCATAGAAGCAGTGACGCTGCCGTGTGGTGGTGCCTTCACAGACCACAGAGGTACAGTGAAGCCTCTCCTTAACTAAAACGGGCCTCCTCCCCTCCTGGAAAACCTGGAACCATTCTGAAGCTGAATACGGAGTATTTTGAGGGCAATGCTTTGGTACTTATTTTAGCCACTTGGGGGCAGCGCAACAAGTTAATACAAGATAAGAAACTTTTAATGACATAATATAATCACAACATCTGTTTCATTAGAGTAACTAGGTTGTTGCTACCTAAAATGATTCAGTGGCATTTTGTACTTCGCCACGTTACCTGGCTATAAGCTGCGTTTTCCTTCAGGTGAATATCAATGCATTTTGTGATCTGCAGGAGCCAGCTCCACTGTGTCTGCAGGGTGTCTTGGTAAGCCTGCGAAACACGACAAACGCGTGAAAATGCACGAAAGACCGAGGCTCGTGTAAGTCTGGGTCAGCAGTCAAACGTCCACACCTCGATTTTGTCTGACGCTGGGTGGTTGTTCTTCAGCAGCGCGTCCACTTTCACTTTCAGCTTGTTCAGGTTCTTCTCTTTGACCTCCAGCCCGCTCATCAGTTTCTGTCACAGAAGAACCAGTTTAGTAATAGCTGGGAGCATGGGATCAAATCAGGCTGCAGTAGGAGCCTGACTGCAGCTGCCAAAATCTGATCTGCCACACATGATTGCTCGCTTATGAAATGCTAATTAATATGCACGTTTTACCAACCGAGTAGCTCTCCTGCTTCTTGGGGATGTACTGGGAGATGTTCTTGTCTCCCCAGTCAAACATCAGTTCCTCCTCCTCCCTGTCGTTCACCCACATGATCTCTGTGCATATTTCCTGAAGGATCTGCAGGAGGTCTTGCAGCTGCTGGGTTCGATCTAGCGACATACGCTACCACGGAAAAAGTAGAGGATGCGTAAACACAAACATGGTTTAGTGGAGAAGGAACACGACACGGGTAGTGACGAGTGTATCTACCTGCAGACTGTCGTACTCATTCTCCAGGGTACGAAGATTGGATTTGTCTCCTTTTCTCAGCTATGGGAAGAGAATCAAACTGGTAAAGAGGTTCTGAAGATGTTGTCTTAAAATACACAAGAAGACGCAACATGAAGCAAAAAAAATGATTCACACAGCAGTTATAAAACCTAACAAATACAATAGAAATAACAGGGGCTACGTTACAAAGCTGTGTATTTTGCTGCCTGTGTTTCTCTTCTCTCTTTTCTATCAGACAGTTTTTAGGATAGACAAGCATGAAATAAAGCTCCTGCCTGTGACTGTAACAGCTTGCTTCTACAGCCGTGATCTGTCTCTGCATGCGTCTCTACCCTGCAGTCTTTGCTCAGAGCAATTGAACCCACCAGGTCGTCTTTGGCGCGGTCCACCTCTGGGCTCCTCTGGATGGAGCTGTGGTACTTCTGGTGGGCAATGAGCTGCTGCTCGATGACGCCAGGGTCGTCTCCCCAAGATGCTGTTTGAATCAGACGCTGGAAAACACAAGAACACAAAATATTTGCTTATTTTAAGAGAAGAAGACGGATCAGGTTAGATCAGGAATTTAGTGAGTTTATCATGCACCTTAGGGCAAACGTCTCAGGAATCTACTGCACTAACACAGCGTTGGCTTTAAGCATTAAGTCAAAACAAGAACTATTAAAATCATATTTTCTAAATGGCTGCCTGAAACGTTTCTTCAGAACGTCTCAGAAATGTGATATGGTTAATGTCAGTTTCAGCTGTTGCAGCTTTGCCACTTCAATCAAATGCCTGTAGCAGCACATGCCAGACGAATGTTGTCACGTCAGAACCCTGCATGCTCAGTATTCTGGCTTAATGAGTTGTGTCAGTCAGCTCACACCCTGTTTATTCCACTACAAATCTTACTGTGACACTAACTTTGACTTTTTATTGCATCAAACCTTTAGAGCATCTCATGTGTAGCTTTCGAAAACAAATTTAAACTATCTGGGAACCAGATTAATTAAAGTTAAGCACAATGTTCTTGATTGACAATAAACACTGATGATGCATTCCACAGGAAAATACTGGATAGATGACATGAGACAGACACATTAAATAATTTCAACACATACATACACATTGCTCCAGGCAAAGGACACAAACATCCACATGATGTGCAAATAAACTCATAAACGTGCTTCAAGTGACAGCTCTTCTCATTTGCGTATCTTCCCGTCAAAACGCTGGAGCTTCTGTTAAACGCGGTTCAATCCGTGAGACTAAGCCGTTTGTTGTCGTGCATGAACTGCTGGCTCTGGATGGCTTCTCTTCTTTGGATTAACGCATTAATTACCTACGGACGTTCACCTGTTCTGTTTCTGACCACACGATCCCTCATCCCTCCAAGTAACAGCCAACACAAAAGTGCTGTTTGAGGACTAACAGTCCCAACTAGTGTATGTGTTACAAATGTCCAGTAGTTGAGTGTTTGTGCGTATGTGCACACCTTCTGCTGTGAAATCCAGGCTATGGCATCATCGAAGGTCCTTCCAGGTTCCTCCCAGGCTCCAGAGCTCCCTCTGGTGCTCCTCCTCCTCTGTAGGGTGCCTTTGATGGCCATGTTGACCCCGTTGTACTGGCCCTTACACCTCTCCAGTCTAAGCATAAAGGACGGAAAGAAGACGAAAGAAAGAGCATGAAGCAAAGTCCGGGAAGAAACCCCTACGCAGAAAGCGAGAGGCTAAAGTTCCTTACGTCATGACGATGTCATCGTACGGCTGTCCCAGCTGTCTCAGCTCTGAAGCGCAGGACTTCAGCTGATGGAGGCAGTCTTTTGCCAACGCCATGTAGCGCTCTGCCTCACCCGTGGGATTGCCCTGCAAGACATGCGCAGCAGGTAACGAGCTGCTCAGGAAAACACCGGCACAAGAGAAGAGCCTTCTTCTTAATCTTTAACTTTTCATTGCTTAACCAAGTGGTTGAGAGGCGAGAGGGTGGTTTTGGCTTTTTTCCATACATTTTAAAGACAGAAAATTATTAATTCTATTTTTACAAGATCATAATTTTTAAGTTGAAGCTGTCAGAAAGGTGATAATTCTGCTAGATGTTTATCACTGAGGTCACAGTGGCGGTTGTAATGTTTTGGCCCCTCACTCTGGGGCTGTTTAAACTGTTTAAATACCAGAGAAGGACTAAACGAAAATAAAAATGCAACAAGATCATTTTACGATATTGGAAAAGTGAAGTTTAGTATTTCACTCAGCAGTAGTGTCACAGTTACGCGAAGCCAACGAAGCCACAGATGCAAGTCAACAGGACAATAAATCACACGCCCCTGTCACTCAAGCACACAGAGAGAGGTTCTGTACTTGTGGTGAACTTTGCAGAAAACCAAATTATTCATAAGAAGTTGCCCAACGCAAAGCTGAGCTTTCTGTGCGTCTTATCAGCTTAAATGTTTACAGGCTCAGTCTAACACAATGTGAATTTATCACGGGTTTCACTAACAGCGGCTCCAACACAGACACAGACGCCATTTTCACCATCAGCCTGGTTTCACTCACACATTCACGACAGGATTATTCAGCCGGTTACTCACATTACAACCAAACACCATTTCTGTCCATATTGCTGCAGCTGTAACGTGACACTTTGCCCTTTCTCTGCCCGAACAGAAACCCATTTTACATCCAACAGGCTTTTCTTACAACCACTGAAGTGAAAGAAACAATAAGAGACGTCACAGGTCAAACAACTCACAGACTGAAGAGCATATTTTGCTTCTCCCAGGTACTCCGCGCACTTGCTCTGCACGGCCATGGCCTTCTTGTGGATGGTAGTGACGCTGGGAGTCCTGCACAAGGAAGTAGACAAAATCACCATGAAGATAATTACTATAATCACCCTTGTGTGTTAGTGTAGCAATCGTCTCTCTCACATTATCTCAGTTTACATTGGTGACTGCGACTGTGACAGCGACCAGCTTCACCACACGGTGATTGTCCCTCTGTCAATTATTAGACGTAACCACTATCGTATGATATCCATCATCTCAGTCCTTTAAGGGTTAGGTTAAGACGGGGAGTTCAGGGTTGGACCACATAGTTTGGATGAACGTCTTGTCCTGGGTGTCAGATACTGTGGTAAACGCCTTCTTGGAAAAACTGCCTGCACACATTTAACATTAAAGAACAAAAGCACCTCTAACGGTCGAGTGCAAAAGTCAATTTGAAAAAAAGGCGAGTTGGATCATGTGTAGATTTCATGTCACACTCGCTGCAGCTTCAGGAATTTTGCTACAAGCGTTCATTTGCGTCTTGTAGATTTTCGATTGTTCAAACTGAGAAAAGTTAACGCATAGCATATCACAAATTATATTTCTGTTGAAATCTTGGAAGATGAATGTGGCATCTCAGGTTTTAAAATTACAATTTTACAGTATTTTAGAAAGGAACAGTCGCTAATGACGATGAGCCTTTTCACGTCTTCGTTGCAAATACTGGTGGATTCTGCTCTTAGTCGGGAAGCAAACGTAGCTCGACAGACCTTTACTCATCCTGAGCCAGCGAGGACCAACAGGACAGTTTAACGCATTAGGTCACGATGATGATGCAAGCTTTAAACTTTGACCCGCGACTCCAACTGTGGAAGTTGTTCCACGTTTATTAAACACAGATAAGCTTCTGCAGCCTGGCATTTGACTGGTCGATGGATCCTCTGCGCTCATAATAACAATGATAATAATACAGGTATAATGTTAAACACAGTTGTCATGTGTCAGTCCAGCACAGAAATAAACTACTTTCAAGCATCTAACTAACTCAAATCTAAGTGAAAGACCAAAATGTGTTTCCTCTTCATTCATCTTTAGAAGCAACAGGCTCTCTGTGTCTAACATCTGCTGGCCCTCAGTGATGACGCCTGGTAACTAACATGTGTGTCTCTGTTGCAGCAGAGGGAGGTTTGCAGGGAGCAGTGAACTGTAAGTCAGACTGAGGATCCAGCTCAGGGGGGATGTGCGCAGGCTGCTCATTACTGTCTCCAGCTACTCAGCGAACAGGGCGTTTGTAATTCATCTGTTATTAAGTAGACGTCATTAAATCCTGTCACACTGAGGGGAACTAGAAGCAAACTAAAAGCTGCATTTTCTTGGTATTGGGCCTCTGCACTGACGATGTGACATAAATACCAGGATACACGAGGCTGCCATGATTAATATTTAATAACAGTAGCTATTCAGGTTGGCTGCTGTCTCCCTGTGGGGGCAGCAACGCAGTGACCCAGACAAAAAGGCAACAACATGGAAGATGAACCAGAAAGGATCACGTACATGCCGCTCATCGTGCCGCTCATCGTTCCGCCTCCCATGCCACCCGTGACTTTGGAATAGCTGTAGGTTTTGTATCCGTCCGTGTAGTAGGGGTCGTGCCCATTACCGCTCCCCTGCAAGATGTCACTGCGCGCGTAATGGTAGGGCCCCCCGCCAGCCAGGTCAGCTTTGGAGCCGGCCCTGCGGTTCATGCTCAGGTCCTGGTGGGAGTCGTAAAAGCTCATTGCGACCAGGACACGGCCGCCAACGCGACGCTGTGAGGTTCGCCGGGTGGAGAGGAGGCCTTCTGTCGCTCTCTGCTCCACCTGTGCCGCCTGCTCCAGCCCTCGGCCCCGCTGGTGCAGACTGCGAACAACTTGTAAGAAAGGTTCGTTTTGGAAGCGGGTGACCACACCTCTCAGTCCCTCCCTGACTCCCAGAGCCAAAAACCACTCCCTCCTCTCCAAACTGCTGGAGTCACACAGAGAAGCTGGTTTGCGTTCTGACTTTTTCTAAAAGGCCAAAGGTCTAACAATAAAGGCGAAAGTATGTCTGGTAAAAGCTGAAAAGTGAAGCAAGTGCTGTAAAGTATTTAACGTGCTTTGGGGAAGTTACTGGCAGAGATATTTTGGAAAGTAAAGATGCTTTAAAATGTGTTTTAATACAACTTTTTTTTTCAACTGCTTGGGCTCAGAAACAAGCTGCTCCTCACCACAGTCCTCCGGTCTTATCATAGCTTGGCCCTTATCCTTCTCATCCACTGCGGTTCTGCAGCCGAGAATAAGCTCACGCAGATGCTGCTCACACTTACACACTTGCCTGCAGCCAGCGGGTGGATCTCACAAGACAAACAAGCCTGACAGACAGTTGATCTTGAGTGACAGTAACTCTGAATTACTTTGTCATAGTCTAAGCGCCTTAAAATCACACACTTAGCAGACTATTAACACAGGTTTAATAGAAAAGATAAACGTGTATAAATGTGTGCCTCATTAAAATACGCTGCTCTAAAGTCTGGTGCATTTGGTATTTTCCGAGGTGAAAGTCCATCATTGCATCTTAATGGTGTTCAGTAATGCTCGTTCGGTGCCTCAGGGGTTTCAGCACAGATCACATGAAGATCCCGCATATGCTGCCGCAAACAGCCATGAGAAATATGTCAAGTTACAAAAGACATAGTAGATAGTAGTAGTAGTTTTGTATTTTAATAAGTTAACATCAATGACACAGAGGTGAGTTGGTTCAGTCACAGCCAGCAGCTTGGCTTCAGGGACGCATGGTCTGCTGGCCCAGGCTGGAAATTCCCAGCACTTTCTGGTTCATGGTCCGTAAAAGATGATGCCTAGAGTCTAACCTCAGAGCCCTCCAGCACCACTAACACCCTGTCTACCAAGCCAGTTTGGAGCCCCATTGCAAACCAGTTCTTCATGTTTGAACAGCCGAAGATCTGGATCCCTGCCAGGACAACGACCCACTAGAGAGCAACTCCAACACAACAGAAATGTCCCATGTTGCAGTTAGAAAGACTCAAGATGGGTTTGGTATTTGTATTCCTCCAAATTCATCACTATGAGTGGACTAAGCATGTTTGGATGAAAGTGTAGCCTCAACACAGCTCTTTCCAAAACTCTAGCTTAACGAAACTTTTTCCAAAAAGAGGAAAGGTAACAGAAGGAAAAACTGCAAGAGGTTGGAGGTTTCGCCGAGTTTAATCATGACTGATCATGTCTTGCGCTTTACAAGCGCGCGTTTGCACTGTAGACGCTCGCCTACAGGCCAGGCCGCCCTCCTGGCTTGGATGTGCTGCAGTGCACCAGGATAAAACTGTTGGTAAATAACTGTATCACCGCTCAGCAAACTGTGCAGCTTCTGAGGAATGTAGCATGTGTGTGTGTTTGTCAGTGTGCGGTGCTGTGATGTGAGCACGCAGCACTGAAAGTGCAAGACAGAAACTGAAATGGGTTGATTATAGTGGGTTTGTTTGTTTGTTTGTTTGCTAGTTGGTCGTGATTTATTGGCAACAGTTGTTTTGCATTAGCTCAAGCCTAATTGCAGACTTTGTGTGGATGACGGGCAGCAGAAAAATGTGCACGCATCTTATTTTAAGCTCTAAAGATGAATCCGCTCCCACTCGCTCCACTTTCACTGCTATTAGTTGAGATCTGGAGCCTTTGTCTGCTTGAAGTGAGCGTTTCACAGAGGTTATAAACTGATAAACATTTTTCTCAGGGAAAAAGTCCCATCTTGCTGTCATGTCATACCTTCTGGCAAATGACTTTCAAGAACACGCCTTTGCTTGTGCAAACCGTCTGACAGACGCTTTGCCAAAGCAGCATTCCAGTTGTTTTTTTAACAGCCGCACTCTGTGTCCTGATTTGCAGCTTCCAACGCTGTAGTGTCACTCAGCGGAGACCTTGAACTCTAACTCTGCACCAGCATGTTTTAGTAGGCAAGCCGCACTAAATTCAGCCAGAAATGAAAGGTTGTCATTTCCGTGGGCATGAGATGCAACTGTAAGATGGAGTTGGGTGAATAAAATCATCTTTGGGTGTGTACCTCAGGTGACGTCCGATGTGAGGGTGTGGCTCTGGGTGTGGTGCCGGTGTTCCCACCCTCTCTCATCTCCTTTCATTCCTGAGGACAGGACACAGGATAAGGCTTGCAGCATTTAAAGGCATGTTCCTGACTTACTTCAGACAACAACAGATCTCTCAATTGTAGAGAGATCACTGATAATCTGGAAATACACCAGTACTCAGTGGACTTAGCTTAGTGACTGGAGGATCCAGCGGGTGGGCGGAAGGTTGCCGGTTGAATCCTCAGCAGAACGGGCGGGGCAAATAAAAACCATCACTCTCTGCTCGCCACTGTGCTTCTGCTCGGAAGCAGGTCAGACATTGAGGCCACTTTCTCTGTGAATGAAAGGGAAATTGTAAAAATAAAGTTTCTAGCTGCACTTTTCCCAAGAGGTTTAACCTGCAGTATTTCATGTGTCCACTAATTAAGTGCTTGTTTTAAGGAGGCGCGTTCCATCATTCCATCCTTATCTTTCTTTGCCTGAATGTGTGGTGCCCTTGTACAGCTCATAGTCCAGCTCTGACCAACCTGCTGATCACGACCTGCAACACTGGAAGTTAATAATAATCATGATCAAAGTCCTCACATGTTTTCCATGTTCTGATTTTCACCATGTGACAGAGTAACTCTTGAATTAAATAAAAACTCTGACATCCACTAGAAAATTGGACTAATTACACCTGTATTCGTCCTACAGCCGTAGCCGGGTGGGAACAGCCGCGCCCGGCTACAGAGCCACAATTGGCTGGAATCCAGGGAGGCGTTAGGTTCTTAAAAAGCATAGTCTATGTTGAACCCCGTCCTCTGATGAACACATGCAAGTCTTCATGTTAACGGCGCTGCACTGACTCACATCTCTTCATGTTCAGGCAGCTCACCTCCCTTCATTCTGACACGCCGTGAGGGAAGAGGCACTTTAATTATTTTGCTTTTTTTTTTCCACTGCTGGGGCTCAGAGGATGTCTCATCTTGTCAGCTTCTTGGCACCTTCAGTGCATGTACACTTTGTGTGAAAGTTGTGTGCAGGGAAGTTTCCCTTCATTAAGCAAATGGATCCAAACTGATGATGAGTAATAGATTTAATAGCTGGTGTTCAGGGTGTGGCTGCTTGTCTAAGACTTCTCAGCAGGCAGTGAGCTCAAAGGATGAACATGGAGAAAGATGTCATTTAGTTCAGAATTAACCTGCAAACGTTAAACTCCACCTTCTCGTCGGTTGCACAGAATCGCTTCTCTCCCGAATCGTTGTGCAAGTCAACATGTGCAACTGTGCCTTCAGGAATAAACTGAGTTTCAGATGTGCCGACTCGATGCTTCAGAAAAACACACTTTTCTTGTAGTTCACACGCTCACAGCTAAAGAAACGTCAGAACTCCTCATTTATCTGCACTGGTACGGCCCAGTGGCTCTTCTCCGCACAAGCCCCCCAGGCAAATGAAGAAGCTCAGTCCCTGGGAGAGAAAAAAAACACATTGTCTTGTTTCTTCTTCTCTGTTTTCCATGGGAACCTAAACCTGATAACAGTGTCTCGTGTAGGTTGTCAATGGTAACAGTAATCGCTTATGGTCAAAATCTGCAGACAAAAGGTTAAGATGTGACAGATGTGGCTACTTAAAGGCCCAGTTACCTCCACTTTTATGATAATGAGCATGAAACAAAAACAACAAAACAAAACAAAAATGCGCGGCCAACAAGCAGCTGAATCATCATGTGATCTACATGTGATTCCCATGAGCTTCTTCTGTCTCACTCTGCTGAAGTTGAGCTTGTAGTTTGAATTTGTTTTGAATACCTGGAGATTATTTGTTTAAATGTGGTGATGCTGACTCTGCAGTGGCAGGTAGAGCCCAGACTCTTATTCTGGACGGTTTAAACAGCCCTCAGAGTCATGCTGAGTGGAGGCTCTTAGCCTTATCATGTGACAAGGACAACACTCACATCGTTTTCATCTGAGGTGAATGAGGTGCACAGACGTGACAGGACTGAGCGGCCGCTCAGGTTTCAGCATGGCTGCCTGTTTGCTCATGTTTCTTAAGTTTAATTAATGATATCAAGCCCAAAACGGCACAGGACAGAAGATCCTGTGAAACTAAATGGGCTGCTATTGATGTGTCCGCTGCGTCTTGCTGTTAATTCAGGGAGTACAGCACAGCACAGGGGTGCGGCTGTTGGAGCTCACTGACCCTGTGACAGCAGCGTACCTGTGCAGGGTGACATGGATATGCCTCCTGAGGCAACGAAGGCAGAGACCATCAGAGAGCTGCTACCGGACACCTGAACCAATCTGGGTCACTGCTAGCATGGAGACTAGCGATGCTGCACTGCCTCCCTGTGCAGAATCAGTTTTACAAGGTGTGATAATGTAGATAACTTTATTTAGAAAACTAGGGGGTGGTGCTGTTTGTTGAGTTGAAGGTTAATTGTTTAACGTGCAATGCACACAAAAATTTGTGAAGGATGTGACCTCACGGTCATCAGATCCGAATGATGAGAATTTAGGGTATTTATTTATTTAGACTTTCAAAAGTGTTTTACGTGACTTCTGCTACTAAAGCAAGTTTTGCAAAGTCTTTCATGTCAAAAAACAGTCTCTGCAGTGTGAAAACACATGCAAACAGTGATGTGTTTGTTTTGAAGTGTTCTATCCACAGTTACAGGACATGTGAGCCTGGAGCTGCTTAGCCTAGCTTAACATAAAGACTAGTGGTGGGGGCTAGTAAATAAAAAAAAGTCACGTTGAGGCTGAATCGTGAAATCTTTGTAAACAGTGTCTCTATTAGCTGCAGCTGAACAGACAACCATCTGATTAGTGTCAAATGAATGCAGCTTGCAGTCTGTTACATGTCCAGCAGGTGGCAGTGAAGGTCAGCTCAGTCCTGATCTTTCTTTGGTGGCATGCAACACAAAGAAAACCAACATACTGTGATTTTTACCTTCTGGTTTAAAGAAAGAAGAAACAATATCAGTTGTGAACACAGTGTCACATTCCCAGTCCGTAAGCTTTTTCTTTTTATATACTGGGGTCACATTTTTGTGTGACAGGATCCTGCTGTTATTCAGGAACATGTTTAAATCATCGGACTCAACAAGTCAAAACCAGTTACACATTGCTGTTTTATGTTTCCATTGAATTTCTGGACTAAAACACAGAAAATCATCAGCCTCATTCTTCAACACGTGACTGATATTTGGTTTGCTTAGCCTCTGGAGAGGAAAATGCGTATTACTGGATGCTCACTCGTGTGTAGTAATTAGGCCTGAATAAATCACCATCATAGTTGTTTTACTAAAGTTACTAAAGTGACTGTTGACAGTTCATTTAGGACACTGTCATTTCATTATGTAAATGTTTTGGGGGGGGGGTCGTTCCCTGTCAGACCCCAGGAATGCCTGAGCCAGCTCTGGTATGTGCAGTAATATGGGTGTGGTTGTCAGAGTGTAACAGATGACACACACACACACAAACAGCTTCAGCTTATCCTCCGTCTCCTCCATCTTAAAGCTTAACAAGTCTCCAAGGACGAGGCAGAGCGGAGCGAGGAAGGAGACATGAGAGGGAACCGAGCCAAGCTGTCACCTCCCTGAACAGGCTCCATGTCGTTCAGGGGCAGGAGGAATGAAGTGCTGGGTGTCGGGGTGACGCACGCGCACGTCTTCTCACGTGGTGTTGGCTGCAGGCGTCTCCAGAATTGGGGGGGGGACTGAAACTCAAGGTCACTCGAACAGAGCCGCGTGGGAGCAGCAGCATCACCAGCATCTGTACCGACGTGGAGAACCTTGCGCAGCCTTAATGTCTTGACTTTCTCACCGCACATTCGCGTCCGTCCTCCTGCTGATGCACTAATTAAAGGGCAAGCTGACAAACTGCTGCAAGGACGCGCACCGTGGTCGTCTGACGCCCCCTCGCGGCTGACAGGCGACGCAGCACCTGAAAACCCTGACATCCTCCTATTGTCTCCTCAAAGCTGTAACTAAAAGGCTCCTGACTATTTATATGTCGGTTATGAAAAGCCCATATGACGCAAACGCTGCTCGGTGGGACGATCAGCGAGCGCATCAGCTCAAACCCCTCCTTTCCCAAAATCGACGTCTTCTCAATCATCACATCCTAAATCCCGCGAATCCACGCGAAACGCGAATGATTGAGTAATTACTGCGAGCGTTTATGTTGAGTGGCGAGGGCAGGGGCTGCACAAAGGGGAGCATTGTCGCCTGCAGATGCCCGTCAGTTGTGCAGTCACCCTTTGAAGGCTCTCCAATCGGAGCGCATAGCGCGACCGACAGTGGGCGGGGTTTGCCCCCCTCCCTTAGCTCCTGCGAGCCCCGCTTTGGAACCGCGTCCCATTGACTAGACGGCGAACAGCGAGCATCATCTCCAGCCTCGGCTCTCAACTCAGCAACATAAAGAGGGAACTGACGGTGACCGGGACACTCTGGGCTCGAGGAACTAAGTGATGCGCGCGCCCACCAGGTCACGGTTTGGACAGGTACGAGACCTGTGGCGCTCATGAATGAAGGACCAGCAGCTGCTTACTGGACCCCAGTCTGGATGTAGCTTACATGCTGTTCTTCCATACAGTCAGCAGGCCTGGGCCAGTTCGGCTCCATATGGATGGATCCCGCTTTAGGTGCTGTACTCATGGGATACACGGCTCGTGCTAGTAAGCATGCCTGCGTGTCCGAGTCCGCTCCTGCCCAGGAGCCTCCCCACAGCCCTCGCCTCCTGACACAGCTGCTCCACTCGGACTTCCCCTGGTCGCTTGGAGCCGTCTCGCCATGAGGGTGAGTGCCCGGTGATTGGCTGCCTCTGCGCGGACCGGAGACCCCTATTTTTGGATAAGACTTTTGTTTGCCTACGCACGGGATTTATCTGCGCTCTGGGATTCCTTTGTGTCAAAGGGCTTAACGACAGAGTGCGCGCACGGTAACAGAGCAGGGGCTTTGCTCCGCCCGCTGTTGCGCCCAGCTGCTTCCTTTGTGGCCGGCCGCGATGGCAGCCGGCCGGCCGGAGGCGCAGGACCACCCGCCAGAAAACGGCTTCACCTCGCTGGAGCACGCAGCGCCGCGGCTGCTGCCGCACATCGACGGATCCGTTCTGCCGTCTCTGGGGGGGTTTGGGAGGCATCAGAAGCAGCTCGTGGTCCTGACCTGGATACCGGCATTGTTCATTGGCTTTAGCCAGTTTTCGGATTATTTCCTCCTGGCGCAACCCAATGGCACGTGCGTGTCCCTGGCGAACGACACCAACTGGACCGCGGCGTCACCGCCCGCGCTACAACTCAACGGCACCGGGCAGGGACTCGTCGACGGGAGCGGCATGCTGTGCGCCTGCAGTGAGTGGAAGCTGGAGCTGCAGACGGGACTTAGTCAGAATGTGGTTACCAAGGTAACGGAGTGAGCGCCGAATAGACCCACCGTGTTATCTCAAACCCTCATCCTCACCGGCCTGCGCCTTCATCAGCAGAGCCTGATCCAAGTACCGACGCAGCTGATTGACGGGTTACCCACTGACCTCAATATGAGAGGATGAGTTGGGTCCAGAGAAGGCAGCAGCTGATGACTACAGTTCTACTGTAATACACGCGTGTGTGATGGGGGCTGGGTTGATGAGACTGAAGCCAGTTCCACAATAGTAATAGGAATACTTTTTAAAATTCACAGCTCAATGACCATAATCTGACTGCAAGCATTTCATACATCACAGACAAACGCTGGGTAACTTTCCAGAAGAATTAGAAACATTCCAACAGTGTTTCAACCTGGTGCCTTATTAGTGAGCGTAGCTGCTTGTGGGTCCTTGTGAAAACCCTGATGAAGGGATTGTGCTTAATGTTCGGCTGTTACACTGGAAGCATCCGGGCACCCATGTTCAACTCTCCAGGGAGCCTGGAAGCTCCACGTTCGCGGTGCGTTTGTGATCGTGTGAATATACCGCTCAATACTGCCAAGAAAAAGCTGCTTACAACCAACAAGCTTGTATCCAAATCAAATTCTGCAGACGGGCTCTGTGAAAACCTCTAATGTTTTAGTTTTGTGCTTGTTTGGGAGCCAGTACTTTTTTCAACACTGGACCAACAGAGGAGGGAAGCGGAGGTTGACAGGAGGCCCGTGGGCTTGTGTCTATAATAAAGTGCTGCCCGTTTTTACTTCAGCTGCACGCAAATATAAAAACTTATCAATTAATTCCACTTTGAATCTAAATTAACAAACTGACTTTTCCAAATTACAAAATTGCCCAGTCGTATCCTCACGATAACGTTCCATTGAAAGTTGATAGAGTCCAATTATCTTCCGGCTGCAGCGTGTTTTCTCTGATAACGCTGGTGCTAATAGCCCGTACATAATAAGCCCGCACTCGCTGCGTCCCTTCATCATCTCTGGCCATTTTACTACCGAAGTCATCAGTCAGAAGCAATAATCGTGTCATTCAGCTCTGTCCTTGCTGCTTCTCTGTGCAGTTGGAGACTCAGTGGGGAGTTGGTCAAACACCAACACTGTTTTCACCCACAGCAGAACGAGTCCACAATCCTTTCAAGGTTGTGCACAGATATAGAGCGAACATCGTGCTTCCACATGTGTCCTTGGCTGAGTTTCAGATGCTGAGAGCTGCAGTGCTGTGTGTGTGTGTGTGCACTGACCCACGGGCTTAGAGCAAAGAGAGTGGAAAACTGTTGATTTCTGTTATTGTAGACACGAGCCCACATTGACACACTCTCACTCCCATGCACACATGCTTGCGCTTCCTCTGTCTTCTCTTTCTCAAAGTGGGAGATTTGAATATTTCACAGCCATCCGTTGCATGTTTGCAGACTCATCCGCCTTCATGCATTATCCAGAGTGCGAGTTAGAGAGTAACGGTTTGACCGACTTCTGCTGGAAAGAAGGCCGCGTTTCTTTTAGCTGCTGACGTTTTGTGCCAGTTGTGATCTTAAAAAAGTTGCCTAATGTTCCTAAAGTGTTTTTCTTTCGCTCTGTTTCAGTGGAAGCTGGTGTGTGACTCTGCCTGGAAGGTGCACACGGCCAAGTTCTCTTTGCTGGTGGGCTCCATATTTGGCTACCTAGTGATGGGTGTCATGGCTGACTGGTACGTTGCTTCTTAGCCTTAAACGATTTGCCTGGTTCATTTTAGTTAAGCTGAGTAATGGGCTGTGATAACATGATACTCACCAACTCGAGAGATTGAAAGCAAACCCTCAGATGAATCCAACATACCTGGAAGAGAAAACACTAAAATGATTACCTATTATTGGCTGATAATATCCTCAGGAGTTTCTAGAAGCAGTAGGCGCCCATCACGTGCAGAGAGTCTGAAGGCGAAAGGAATGATCATCATCAGTTTGAAGAATTAGAGGGTTTCAGCTTTGATCGAGTCTAAAACATCACAAATGACATAGGTGGAAAAACAAACTCTGTGTTTCTGAGACGTGCGTCAGGAAGCAACAGCTGAGCAGGGATCCGTCTTCCTGTACAGAGTGTACAGAACAGAGCATCGTGGCAGACTAACGTTACGGACTGTAAACACGTCAACAATGTGATAGAGGTCGACGAGCAACTTCAGGCAGGATTTGAGCCACATGATCTTTTGTCCATCTGGAGGACCAGGAAATATGACAGATTACAGAAACACACAGGATAAAGGAAACACATGCAAGCAGCCGAAAAACAGATACAGGAGGAGGCTGGGAACCAGGAGACCTGAACCATGGTCAGAAATAGTTAGGACTGACATCTGACGTGATCAAAGAAGCAGCCATTAACTAATAGTTGTATACATGAGTTGGGTTAGAGTGTGACGCAGTGACGGCATGAGAAATATTTAGTTGTAGGATCTACAACAAGTTAAATTGTCAGGTTAAATGTGCCACTAAGAGCCTTGACTGTTTGACCTTTAGAAATTCCATAGTTATGGCGTCACTGATAACTTCTAACTTATCAAACTGTGCTGGCCTGGGCCATCAGCCAGCTTCAGCATTATATCTGAATTCAGGAGCAGGAAGATATGCAGCATATCTCAGCAGACGAGCTCAGCGTCAGAAACAAGGCAGATTATCAGCAAAACCAAAACTCGACAACGCTACAGCGCTGAGTCATCCTTACCCCGAAAGCATTTAATCAGTGCCAGCTCATTACCAGACAGAACGTCTTGCTTGCATTGCCTTTAGCCGGATTTCTGACTCCTATACATCAATGGCTCTGACGTGAAAAACTGGTTGCGTGCGAACTTGGGACCATGTGCTGATTAGGTTCTGTTAGTGCTGAGACCTATTTTGCACACAGCGTGTGAGTGAGTAGCAGAAGGCAGATAAAACAGAAACAGGAAGGAGCAGACAGCTCACAGGTTCACGAGAGCGTTGGCATTCTGGCGGCACCGCATTAAGCGTCAGGGGATCATCAAACTCAATAGAATTCATCCTCCGGGGATCGTTAATGTCTGTTTTAAATTTCATGGCAATTCATCTGACATTTGTTGGGATATTTTAGTCTAGGCCTGATTAAAACATCCGTGGAGCCCTGCTGCTCACACGGCAAACAATTCAACGGCTTGAAACTACTCTGCTGATCACTTTCACAGACTCTATAGGGGCTGTATTTTTAGAACAAATTAGCTGTGAGCACCACAACATTTTAATTACTGTCACAGATTCATGTGGCAGCAGAACTCCCACAGACAGCGAACCTGGAACCTGAATAATAGACCGTAGCTGTCTACAAGTGAGAACCGGCTCTGTGTAAGCGAGTGAATCGACAGCTGATGTGTGCTGGTCTGCAGCCCGCGACCCACCTGAGCTGCGTGGTGGGAAAAGAAGTCTTTGCATTGTGTCTGGGATCAGTAACCATGGAAACAATGTAAAGAAATGTGCAGGCTTCAGCTCTGACCTGACCCACTGGCCTACTGACCCCCCTTACACCACGAGTCCGAGGGAAACAATGACCTGATTGATCTCTTTCACCCGACTGCACATCAACGGCTTCTTACTGTGGGTTTGTAACAGTTTGCTGGTCCCTGTCTTCTCGCCTCTCTCTGTTTCTAAGGTTTGGTCGACACCCAGTGTTGATTGTCTCGGTGCTTTTCATGCTGGTGTTCGGTCTGAGTGTGGCCTTCTCTGTAAACGTCACCATGTTCAGCACCTTGCGCTTCTTTGAGGGTTTCTGCTTGGCGGGCCTGGCTCTCTCCCTCTACGTGCTCAGTAAGTACATGCTTTCGCTTCTTACTCTCTGCTCTCTCTGCTTTCTCGCTCCTGTCCTCCTCATTCTGGCTGTGTCCTTGACTGTGTTTGTGAAATCTATTGTGTGAGTAGTTCTGTATGAACCCTGGGGAGGACGTCGAGGAAAACGGCAAAGATGGAAGGATTCGACTTTGCATTTATTCTCGAAAACATCACAGAAATGTTTCTTTTGTGTCAAGACATGAGTGGATGAAAAAAGTGTGGGAACAGTTTCCATTGCTGCAGAGCCACATGATGCTCAGTCAGAGATTTCAGATGTTTTTATAATCTCTCTCTCTAAATTATTTACCTCTATCCTCCCTCAGATGCTCAAACAGCAGCTGACCGTAGGGATCACAATGTATCCACACTGTCTATTTCTTCTTTTATTTCTGGAGACAATCACTCTTAATGCTTCCCCCTCTTTCCCACCCTTTAGGCCTCTTTGCTCTTTGAGCTCAGACATGTTCTTTTGTTCGTCTCAGCAGGGGGCCTTTATAAACCCCAGCTGAACTGCTTCTGAAAACAAACAAACAAAATGGACGCCTCGCAGCCGTCTGTCGAGAGACTCCCGAGAGCTGAAACAGATAAATGAAAACAAAAGTGATGCTGTATGTGTGAGATGAAGCTGAAGGTGATACAGAAAAGTGGAGGGAGGCTCAGACAGATTTCAACGTTCAGCACAACCGTCGGCACCTTCTGTTAGAAAAAGAACTAACTTGAACTGATAAAAGGAAGACATAGAATAAGGAAGCATCTTTTTTTGGTCAGGCCACTTTGATTTTAGTTTTTTTTTCAGTGACTGTATGCCTCCACATGTCATTTACTCTATATCTAAGTGTACTATTTGCACTTGTGTAGGTCACTGCCACATGTCGTGTGTGTGAACAAACGGGACAAATCTAGCTCAGGTTTGGAATGTGACACAAGCTGCATATATTAATCTATACTTTCAATGTTTTACCAGTGATCACTTGGTCCCAGTAGAAACGTGCATATGTTGTATATTAAGAACCAAGTCGTGTATCAGAGATGTTTTCAGGGCGGTTCCCGTTTCTCTTTCACCCATTTTGCTTAAAACCTGGTTATCGTTCTCTGGTTACGTTTGTGTTGTAGTGCATTTCCTCCCCTTCCTGGCAGGTCTGCTGCTACTTCGTTTATTCGTGTCACACACACTCAGGTTTTCAGCCTGTTTGGCAAAATGAACTAATGGGGTTGTCGATGGTGCTGAGATAAGTGGGACCATGTCTGTTGCTTTGTTTGCCGCACACATTGAAGTGCAACACAACAAGGTGTGTGCGTTCTGAGCGGGGTGTGGATTTGATGCTGGCACAGGGCAACTCTCCTTTGAAGTGACCTCACACTGCGAGGGCACTGCCGTCCCATTCAACGGTGGATTAACTGCACATGTACAATCATAATGACATTTGAGGCTTCAAATGAACACACCCTCAAAGGCTGAATGCGCTGAAACTGAGGAGTTTTTCATGATTACTGCTAAGACCGTGCCCACGCAGGGCGGACACAGCACGAAATTAGTCACCACTCTACCTTCTTGCTCCTGTTATGGTTTGCAGCAGACGTCTCTGTCTCTTCCCCTCCCTGCAGGTCAGAAAGAGTCCAATCGATCATTTTTAGGCAGTGGTGTTGTTATATCTGGTCTGTTTTACTTCGATAAAGTAGTCATTAGCCGATGATACAGAAAATATGGAGACAACTACAAAAAGATGAGAGATGCAACAAACAGCAGTTAATGAAGCTGCAGAAGCTGTGCTGGAACGTGCTGCAGACAAATGTTGAACTCAGCAGAAGCTCATTATTATAGTCTGTTACACTGCTGAGATGCAGCAGGAGGCAGCTCCAGAAAAACGTCCTGTGTTATGGACGGTGCTCAGTAAATACGTTTACGTGACGAGGTTGCAGCGGTAACAGCGTTTTTTTCTCCCCCCACAGAACAAATGCTCCGTTTCTAAATGCAGCAGCTCTCAGGCCTTTTCCATTTCCACTCTACGCCTCCCTCGACTCTCTGCCCTCCTCCTTCTTTCTCTTTCTCACTACCATTTTATTAGCACCAGCGCTCACACACTAGTTTCAAATGTCTCATTGTTCACTTATCCTGCTGCGGCACGCAGCACACAATAAACTCCGCTGGAGCTGCCAGAGAAGCTTCGGTTTGTTCTGCTAATGTAAATGTGTCCATGAGTGTGTGTGTATTTGGGCCACGCTGGTTTATTAGTTGTTACCTCAGGGCTGTTGGGATACTGCTGCCCTTTCTTTGTGTTCTTTTCATTTGGAGAAAGAACACATATTTATATTTACATCCTATATTTATTGCTGTAAAAAAGCTGTACTGTTCTAAAAATTCATCATCTATAGTTTGAAGAATAAAATACAAAATACAAACAGAAAACAGTAATTTCAAGGAACATTCTATTACTGCTGTGAGAAATCGCAAAAGCTTTAAATAAACGTATGAATCTATCCCTGCAGCATAATCTGTCATAAGCTCAGTATGTCCCCAAAAGTCAAGCTGCAGAGCTGTGAGGAGGTGCATTTAGACAGGACCTGCAGACGAGCTGCAGAGTCAGACTCACCGTGGCCATGTTCAGTATTTCTGGGTTAACGATGGATGAATTTGTATTCAAGTCAGTGCCACTGAGCTTAAATTAAAAATGATTTTCTAAATGAAGTGAGACTTTAAAAGACCTGTTTTGCGTGGACCCTGATGTATCAGACAGCCGCCGCTTTTCCACATGTGCGCCAAGGTTGAAATCGTCTCTGCTGCTTAAAGACGAGTAGTTAAGGACAAGGACAGGTTGGGTTTGTGTACGTACGTGTGTCCCTGCTGCTCTTTTGTCATGAGCTGGAGGATGACGTCTGCTGACTCAGCGGGCGAAGCTACTGTCGTGCTGCGTCCTTGTCAGGCCCCTAACGCTGCTCCTGCATCCTGTCTCAGGCTGAAGTCATCCACCTAAAGCTGCAGGCAAACACGAGTTTCATTCATGATTCATTTTGTTTGGGCCATAAAACAACATTTGAGAGGTCACTTGTGCAAAAAATAAAAGTTGAATTTTCTATAGGCCTAATACGTTAATGAACGTTTATTATTATCATTGCACATATGCAGATGAACACAGAGCTTGGTCCTTGCTCTCAACTCTTTTGGAAGCCAGTTGCCTCTCTGCTCTGCTCTCATGCCCAAGGCAAGGTTAGCAAGGGTACAACAAAAAGTGTGTGTGGAGGTACTGGCAGCCCTTTGTCATCAGCATAGTTGGGCCATTAGATCAGCTGCTTGATGTGGACTTCCCTTTGTTCCTACTTTCCCCTTTTTAACATCAGCCTCCTGCAACTCCTCACATTCAGATGTAAGGACAGCGGAGAAGCTGCTTGGTGAAGGAGGGAGGGGGTAAAGATGGTAGAGGTGGGGGATGGTGGCTTTACAGAGGGTGAGCGAGCCACTTCAGCCCTGATGAGCAGGAGGGAAGAGTGGGCAGGAGGAGGGTGAGGAAGGATTCAGCCCCCAGGGGAGGGGGCACTGAGATAATCAGTGGAGAACCATTCTCCCACTCGACTAGCGCAGGAGCCAGCGTGTGTGCTCATCTCCCAGTAGGCAGAGTGGGATCAGACGTTCCCCAGAGAGTCAGGGAGTGGTTTCTGTTTTGGCCGCTTTTTTCAGAGCACAGTTGCATGTGGATCTGTTTGATCCGGTCCAGTTGACTGTGATGGGCAGCGGCACCGCAGAGACGCTGCACCGCGTTGTTTGTCAGAACACACAGACGGGGTAACAGCAGAGGGAACAGTGCTGTACTTTACTACAGCTTAAAGGCACAGGACTCACTACACTCAGCTGGCTTCTTTATGTAAATAATAACCTTTCTATCTATATCCCACAGGATTTAGAACAGATTAAACTACGCGTACAGCTCACTACAGGCTCCTTTTGTACACAATAATATCATCAACGTAGGTAAAACACTTAAAGCTGCAGACTTCAGTGTTTGTTCGACCACCAGGTGGCAGAACGACACGTCGTAAACACAACCCTGTGTTCACATCCTGCTGACTCCTTCAGTCCATGGATGAATTTATCACTCCAGCTCGGTCTCAACATGAATTAGCTGCTACATGCTGCGCGTCCTTCACCAGCTAAAGTCCCAGCTACACTTACATTCAGCTGCGGGTCAGTTGGTGAAGCAGCCATTCGTGATGTGCGCAGCTTTAAAGCGGCATTTGTGGTTTACACTGACGGCATTTTACTCAGCGGATGGCCGCAAAACGCGGAACTTAAGAAGAGGACTGAAAATGAAGCGTCAAATTACAGACGTTTTCATTTAACCTGTAGATAACACTTTGCAGTTACATGTCGCTCTGTGGTTGTTTACTTCACTGTGGGAGAGACAGTCACATTCAGGGTTAAGAATCAGAGGTCACTGTAATTTCCTTCGCGTGTTTAGATTTTAAAAGACATTAAGGGTTTAGAGAGATGTTTTTTTTGACTCCCTGTATTGTTTCAATCTTCCTGCTCGTGCTCTTTTTCTCTTTGTGAATCGTTTTGCTGCATCTGAAAGTCTTTGTCGTCTCACGGTCTCAGTCTTTGTTGTTCTTTCCTTGCTGCTGCCTTTCACAGTCTCCCTCGCTCGCCTTTATTATCATTCCTCCGTTGATCCCAGTGATGAATGAAGAGACTTTTCCATGTCCTTCTCAGGGAAAACTAATTTGTATTCTACCCCAGCTGATCCTATTTTCTTCTCTTCCCTTAGGCCCCTCCTCTTTCTCCTCTCCATAATAAAAGTTAAAGTACAGGTTAGCGAGGGCCTCCCTCTTTCCCACCAATAACCCGCCTCCCTCCTCAGCCGCTGACAATGGTCACCTTCAAAAGGACCTTGCCATATGGGCCAGGCCATCTGGACGCTACCATGTTTCAGGCAGCAGGGGAGGGGACGGGAGCCCGGTGTGGGGGAAATTAGGCGACGTTACAGTGAAAACACTCAAGGAGCAGCTGAACCCTCTCAGCAGCCTTGATGCATCCTAAGTTCATAAAGAGGTCTGGTGTTAAACTCGTGTGCTCTCGGGGGAAGGATCAGTAATAGCAGCCCTCAATAATTCAGGGAGGAAATTCAATACTGGCATCACCATTAAACAAACACACACATCACCCTCATCCAGGCCGTTAAGGCTGCTGCTTAGTTTATGATTATGTTCACGTCCACAGACACGCAGCTTATTAATAATTTACTCGTCTCCTGTTTTGCACCAACACAAGAATCTATATTTGTTATGAAACTCAACCTTCCCCCGTTTCCTCTCGCTGCCTCTTTCTTTCAGGGATCGAGCTGTGTTTGCCAGACTGGCGCTTCTCCACGACCATGGTAGCCAGTTTTCTGATGGTGGGCGGGCAGCTCCTGATGCCAGGGGTGGCCGCTCTGTGTCGCAATTGGCCGGACCGAGATGACTGGCAGGTCTTGCAGATTGTCATAATCAGCCCTTTCGTCCTGATGCTGCCCTACGTCTGGTGAGTCCCACCCTCGGAGGAAATCCAAGGGGGGGTTGGGGTGGGGGTGGGGGGTCTTCTCTCGCTGAGCCAGGCAATGGCTTGTACAGTACACACAATACTGAGCACATTCTGCTTTGACTTCCAAACAATGCTGCCTTTCTCCTGTTGTTTTCCTCTTCTCCGCTCTCTCTCATCCTTTCTTTCTTCTCTGTTTTTGCAGGATTTTTCCAGAGTCCTTGCGCTGGTTGCTGGCCACCCAGCACTACAGGCGGTCCAAAGCCATGATGCTGCGCATCGCCAAGAGGAACCAGGTTGACATGACGACCGAGCCAAACGGAGTTCTCACAGGTGAGGAGAGGAAGCGTGATGAAACGATACGAAACCCACTCGCTGCAACCCTCACATTTTCTGTTGCTGATCGTTACTCTCATGTCAAGTCTGCGTCTGTGTAACGGTGCAGCTGTTTCTGGATGTGCCATTAAAACGTGCAGCGTCTGCCCCACACACACACACGACGATACAAACACCTGCTTATATGTGTTGAGTCTCCAAGCAGCACCACGTCTCATGATGAAATGCAACTGTCATCAGAACTGTTCCTTTATAAGGTTCTGAAGGAAATCCTCAGAGGGCGTCCAGTTCCTCTTAGTCTGCTTATTATGTTTACAGTGATGCTCAGCAGCACATTCCTACATTTTAGAAAAATTACTTTGACGAACACTTTCTCTCTTGATTGATGAGAAGACAAATTGTTTAGCACTTACATCTTTCTTCTCCTCCCCTCTGCGTTTGTTTGTTTGACTCAGTGTGTTTTCCTCCTCTGTGAGTAGACAGACGTATAATAAGAGTGGCCACGAGGACGTCATCTAAATGCCCCACTTTAGCTTCTAGGTCACTAGCGGCCAGTCTCTCATTACGTCTGAAGGAAAGGTCTCAAGGTGTGCGTTTCATATTTCCTACTAGAGCTGGAGCAGGAGCTGCATAAGAAGCCCCAGAGGACCTGCATTGTCAAGATGATGAGCACCAGGAACCTGTGGAAAAACATTGTGGTGCTGTGTGTCAACTCGTAAGTGTGTAGCATTTGTGCGTGGCCTTGTAGACTTCCTTTGCTAATCGAAGCCAACATTCGTTGTTGAGAGAGCATGAATTACACATGAGCTTGCCCCCCCGACAGAAATGAAGACATTTGCCTGAGTGTAAAGTGACTTGCCCCGTGGCGCACACACACGCTTCAGGCACCACCTGCTTGCTCGCTCTCTGACTTTTTGTTTTTGTGTCTTTACAGTCTGACGGGTTATGGGATCCACCACTGCTTCGCTCGCAGCATGATGGACCCAGAGGCCCAGCCCACTGCCTTGTGCCATGCAGACTATTACACCATGGCTGGCATCGCCGTAGCAACCTGCCTGGCACTTTGCCCTGCGGTGGGGTTGATGGGACGCCGTGGGGGTCTGCTCACCTTCATGATCATAACAGCGCTTGCGTCACTGCTACAGCTGGGTTTACTCAACTGTGAGTAATCACTGTTGGATTTACATGTATTATGTAAAATTCAAAAGGTTGTTTATGGATAAAAGACAAATGTGACAAACCTCAGCTGTACCCATCACCACCTCGATATCGAACATAAAACAAACCTGACTGCTACATTTCCAGCTGATCGTAACCTGCTTTGATTTAATACCGTCTCACATGTGCAGCCTGCTCGTTGTTGTGAGTCAGCTGCTCTTCGTGCTTACTAACGACATGTTCTCTCCTCTTGCCCTCACTAATGGATTCTAGTGATCGGAAAGTACAGCCTTCGCCATGACACAGGTACAGCCACACGGCACTGCAGCACAGAACAATGCATTTGACCTGTAACCATAATATCATTATTTCGTAAGGTTACACACTCTTGTCGTCTGTTGCACAGTTCTGCGAGACACCCTGAATAGGAAATTCTCGGTGGCCTTCTCCATCATCGGCATGTTCTCGTCTCACGCTGTCAGCACACTCAGCATTTTCTTTTGTGCCGAAATTACTCCTACTGTCATCAGGTGAGCCTGGAGGGTTAATGTGCTAAATGTGTAACACGGCGCTCGGGGAGCCTTCTCACTTTCATTACAACCTGAGTGAAGGTTGGACCTACTGTTTAAAAAAAAGCTGTAGCAGAGTGAAGAACAGTGAAAAATCTTCTCTTGCACACTAAACGTTTTATTAATGAGATTATGCTACAGAGCAATCTACAAAACAAACACGAAGCTGGAACCAGCTGCAAACGGATGGTGGTGTCTGACAAGCCTTGTTTAATTTGATACAAGACTGTGGTTGAACTGCAAGTCTCACTAAGTACTGAGGAACCACAGAGCAGCTTTTAATACAATGCACATACTCCACAGCTACTGTGCATCATGACCACTTCATGAAACAGCTGTTCTGGCTTGCTGGCTCCATCTTGTGGCGTAATGTTTACTGGCAGCTCTTACAGTAGAAAGCTTGAGCTGGCCTTGAACATAGTGACAATTTATCAACACATTAAAACTTAAATTGAACCTCAAATGAAAAAGCCACTGATGCATCATGGGAAGTGTTGTGTACAAAGACACCTGTTAGATATTGTAGCTGCCACAGAGAAGAGTGAGACACTTGAGTAAAATGTGAACACTTATCTACTTTGCAAACGTTTGAGTTTAAGTATGTATGTAAAGAATGAGTCAGTCATGTTACAATCTGAGTTAGTATGAGATGCACTGAAGCCTTGTTACCTTTCAAATCCTCCGCCGTTTCCTCCGCTGTGCAGGGGTGGAGGGCTGGGCCTGGTCCTGGCTAGCGCTGGTTTTGGCATGCTCACTGCGCCCATCATGGAGCTCCACAACCAGAAGGGCTACTTCCTGCATCACGTCATCTTCGCCTGCTGCACCCTGCTGTGCATCATCTGCCTGTTGCTGCTGCCCGAGCCGCGGGGCCACCCCCTGCCCGAGAGCCTGGCCGACGGAGAGACCTTCACCCGTCAGACCCTTCTCCACCCAGGAGAGCAGCACCTCCTTCTTGCCAAGTGCGACAGGGACTACTCCCGTGTACACGACACACCGCTGCACCTCACAGCCACGGGCAGCGCCACAGTGGCAGCAGCCACCGCTCTGGCAGCGGTGCCTGCGTCCTACGCCCTCGCCACTGGTGGGGAGGTCATAGGAAACCGTGCCATAGCCAATGGGGTGTGAGCATCATAGCAATAGTTTACTATGGTCCTACTAGTTGCACCTATGTAATTCAAACTGAATAGTCCATGAAGAAAACACTGATCAGAACCAGATGAACACTTAATCATGGTTGAGATGGTGATGATAGTCATTGTTGTGTAGTTTGTAGTGATTATGATTCATTCAAGAGTTGCCAAAAATATTGTACTGGACAAAATGTATCTGAAGTCAGTGTGTGTTACAATTAATTTTTTGCACTGTCGTCTGCACTGCTAAGACCAATTTACAGGTACATGACGCAGACGCGCGCAAATGGACAGAGTAGCTGAGCAACTTTCAGCAACGTGCGCTCTGAGTGTCCGTTTGTATTTGTGACTCGTTGAAAGAGGATTTCACTGCATCTTACACCTTCTTGTAAGTTATTTTGCACTAAATGTCAGAGACACAATCAGGTGTTTCAGCCAAGATGTTGGGAGATCCAGGGACTGGCTAAACCACTACCACTCTCTTTTGGCATGAAAAGACACACATGGTTTTACACATTTTTTTCTTCTTTGAGGTCCAATGTGGCACTTTCCCCTTAGAGCAGAGGCACCGCTGCTGTTAGTGTGGGCGTATGATGGTTGTGTGGTGTGACGTACAGCCGGAGACCAGACTGCATGCGTAGCCTGTAGAGACTCAAAAAGCTGAGAGCTGAACAGACATTCGAGTGGCCAGTCGGTGAACTACTGTGTCTTATGACGCATCTCAGCATTTAAATGGCTTCATTGTGTTAGCTCTGTTCTTTTAACATAACAGACAGTGTAATTTACGAAAACTGTATTTATTTTCATCCTGCCGTAAAATACCTCCTTAATCTTCCAATATTCCCACTCCACCTTTCTGTACTGTGGCAATGTCGTAATCCCACCCTAGAATGTGTACCTCTTTGCCATAAAAGCATAATACCTTACAGTTTTTTTAAAAATAAACATTTGTGAAGATTAGGATAGAACACCATAGACCTGTGCATAGACTTGGCCTAGATGTGATCAGTGTACATTTATACACTTTACTACTAAGTATCCGTTAGGACTGCGTAACAGTGTAAGGCATGCATACATGTGCCATTCATTCATGACGTGCAGATCATCACCTTGACTCTTTCAGAATACAAACACACAGAACTGATGAACCATCCCATGAGCCAGTTTGCCCAAATATATCTGAACCCAAAATATTGATTTCTATGTCATATTTAGTACTTTGCACGTATTTTGAACATTGTATGGATTGGTAGTTTGTATGTTTTCAACAGTTAAACACTAGGAGAAAAAGTGAACTCAACCACTAATGCTGTTTTCTAAGTTTTATTTTTTTAATATGATGCATTTGTACAGAAAGCCATAGGCCTCCATGTTTTGATAATAAACCACTTAATTTATTATGTCAATAAAAGATCACTTGATGTGACTATCTGGGTCTGGGGTGTGATTACGGTACTTGGAGGAGAACGTCGGGTCCACGTGACGGGAGAAGCAGCTGCTACATGTCCTAAAGGAGGCTCGGCTAGGATCAGAAGTGTTCAGGGTGAAGCTCGAGCTCCTTTTTGATTCTGTTCTCCACCAAAAGACTGATGTTGGAGTTGGTCATTGGGAGACTGTAACTCACAAATACTTGCTTTTTGGTTTTCTTTGCTGCAAAACAGAAACAGACACACATTTCATTCTTAATTTAAAGTCTACACAAAATGCTGTAGTAGTGCTAAACTACCTAGTATGTCTCTGAAGTGTTTTGAGAGTTTTTGAAGAACTTTTGAAGAATTTCTTGATACGTGTTACAGATGTTGCGCTTCCTCAACGTCATTACGGCTTTTCATTCCCATGTCATCGCTTTAGGAGTCAAATCAATTCAATGCTTTTCACAACACAAGATTTCTGTTACGTTTTGAGTCTCGGCCAGTTGACTTTCCATTTTCTGAAATAAATATCAGCTTCTCCCGAAGTATTAAAATTATAGCAGTAATGGCAGAAAACCCCACAAAATAAAACCCCCTTTTTCATTTATTTACGCTTTTTGCTACATAAAACCTAATTTTTAGAGTCATACTTTACCTAATCTCTGTGCCAAAGAATTGGGAGCAGTGTTGGACGGATCTCCAATGACTAGTGTTGATAATGGTGTTGAATCCTGCAGACAGTTCAGTAACATAGTTGTTAGTCTGTTTTGGCTTTGACACCCAAACATACTGTGTGCATCACCCTCTGAATGGATGGATGCAGGATTGTCAGAGATAGGTTGATACATTTGAACAACCGCATTTAGAAACACAAAGAACCTGCAGCAGGCAATGAGTTAAGACAAAAACATTGAGACAGACGCAGTCACATGGTTCACTGCAAAACCCACCTGTAAAGCTGGTTAATATGGAAAGACTTTAGTATTAATTACATATCACTGATATCAGAACATTTTCAAATACTAGTTTACCCATAAACATGGACATAATTAGATATGTGGGTCAACTAGTTTGCAATTTGACAGTACTAGTCAAAACTAGTAAGGGCAAAAAATTGTACTAGTTAACTTGTCCCTTTTTTGCAGCACTAGTTAACTAGGAGTTTAACAGGA
This sequence comes from Macropodus opercularis, assembly GCA_030770545.1. NCBI lineage: Eukaryota > Metazoa > Chordata > Actinopteri > Anabantiformes > Osphronemidae > Macropodus > Macropodus opercularis. Next base: position 11,004,685 of record CM061092.1, read on the forward strand.
TTAGTAGTTAACTAGTCATGGACCAAAACCTCAACATGTATCTACTTTACATGTTAACTGGTAGGACACACATGTAAACTAGTGAGCACTCTTTCCTCTTGCTTGTTAACTAGTGAAGTGAAAATTGTAACGAGTGAGCTATTAGGCTTTCACTAGTTAACTAGTTGAACCAGTTGTGCTAAGGAGACTTTGACTGGTTAAGGTTTTTTGCTTTAACTCGATAACATGTAAACTACAATATGTTCAACTAGTGTTGCTAGTGAGCATTTTGTCCTCTGCTTGTTAACTAGTGCAAATGTGGACTTTCCCTGGTCTACTTGTAAGATTAAAAAGGTGTTGAACTAGTTAACTAGTATTCCTTCCCTTTTAACCCGCTTGCTAGTGTGAAATGTTGGCACTGACGGGTTAACATTTGTGGTGTACATGGCTTCACCTAGTTAACTAGCGCGTCACATTTTTTACTCCCACAAGTTCACTAGTGAAATCTTTTGTTTAACTAGTACAGTCAAGCTGCAAACCGCTGTGTCAGTATATCACTAGCTTGCACATACGGTGAACTAGGATTAAACAATTATGTTTGATATCGCTAATATGTAATTATTGCTTTACATGGCTTAAAGCTAAAACGCTGCATTTGCATTGCGTTCAGCTCATAATGTCAACTGCATGATTGAATAAATCATCCCACTACTTGTGTTTCAGTAGCTACTTCGGCGGTTCTGGTACCAGGAGAACCGGGTTCCCGTCTCACAGACTAACGCTCAACTGGGTTAAACGTCTGCTCTATTGTTTTTGTCTGTCAAGTGTTTTACTCACATATCTGCTGCTTATCGACACCGCCAGGTTGGACAGAACTGGGGCCGAACCGACCCACAGGAAAAACCCGCCGCTCAGCTTCATCACATGGAAGTGAATGACCTGCTCCAAGATCTTCTCCGAGAAGTTATGAAGAGAAATGGCGTCAAAATCGGCTCCGTTATGTGCTTCTGTCATTTTGTTTAGTCATTAACGTGAATTAGCAGCGAAAGGCGACCGCGAACGTCTCGTGTTACGTTCGCTGTAAAAGAAACAGAAACTTCCTAGTTGAAGGTAAGCGGCAGACCAAAGCAATCGATCCCCACAGAGGAGCCGTGTAGACCCGCACAATCGATTCCACAAATAAACATGAATTTACGACTAAATAACTTATATACAAGTCATATCCAAGATAATAATGGCTTCAAGTGTTGTAGAAACAGGCATTTATAAATAAATAAAAAAAAAAGAAAAAGCAATGATGCCGTAATCATGTAGATTACAAAAATGCATTTAAAGAGACAGAAAATGGAAACAAAGAAAAACTCAAAAAATAAAATAAGCAACAACCGACAAATCAGACAAATCACCAGCAACATAATGAAAACCGGGTCACAAGAGAGAAACAAAAAAAAACCAAAAAAAAAAACCACAGACACCTACAAAGTAACATGACAACAAAGACAAACCAAACCATCATCAAAACAAATGATACGCAAAACAGACAGATGCAGAAGAACAAAAAGGGGCTAAATGACCACAAAGAGACGGATAACAACAAAGACACACTAAATGACCAATAATGAGAAAATTACTATGAAGAGACATCAAACAACAAAGAGAATAGCATGAATAGCTTGGTGTCCGTTTCACCTCTGGCATCTTGCTCCTGCGTAGGACGTGAGGGGGATTTTAACTGGACATTGTTGTCTCGGCTGTTGGTCTGTTTATCTTAATTTAAAGGATGTTGGAAAATCGTTTGAGGACCGTGATGTGTCCATTTGAGGCATAAAAATATGGAAAACAAAGTCATACACAAGAAGTGGAAAACCCTCAGCAGAGGTAGATGCCTTGCATCCAATCTGTCTCCAATATACAAAAGAAGCAACTAAAGCCCAAGATTAGTTTAAATAACAATTAGTCCACCTGCTTTAAGGAAATATTTAATCAAGACAGATTCACACAAAAACATTTTACATACACATCCATGTACGTTAAAGGCTGTGGTTACTAACCTCTATACATGTCTGTGGAACAATCGCATTTAAACTGAGCTTCTCTTGATGCAAACATTTCCAATTGAACCAGCATAATCTGATTCTAATCCACAACAGGACTGACCTGAATCAGGTCGTTTTACTCGTGCACAAAGTCTTCCACCAGCTTGTTGAATTCATCAGCGTACTTCATGTGGAGATTGTGTTTTCCCTCTGGCATCAGGTGTAATCTAGATTATGGGACAGGAGTGTTGATTAAGCACATTGGCATAATAAATAAAAAGTCTCTTACTGTTGCTGCATGTGGACGCCCTCACCGTGACCCCTTGATGTGTTTGAGGAGGTACTGCGGGTGGAAGCCAGGCACCATGGGGTCTTTCTCTCCATGGATGATGAGGGTGGAACAGGTGATCTGAGGCAGAAGCTCTATGCAGATGCTCCCTAAGCAAAAGACATCAAAGTAAACATTTTGCCTTAGACCAACACAAATGTAAGAACTCAGAAACAACCAGCTAAGAGATGTTTTAATTATCTTGCACCTTTTGGTCTGTGAGCAAACTGTGCGATCCCATCCACCCAAGCCTCCCAGGTTTTAGCAAAGGCTTCAGCTCCATACACCTCCTCCATAGGCTGCCTCATCCTCGCACTCCACTTGGAGACATCACGGACGGCTGACAAGACGCACACAGAAAGCAAAGATTAAACCCTTCACAGTTTCGCACAGGTAACCAAGAAGATGGCGAGCGCAGAGGGAGCACCTTCGTAAAGCTTGAGGTCATCCTGAGAAACAAAGGCGTTGGATCCCCATACAACCATCTTGCTGATCAGGTGGGGATTCCTGGCTGCTGCTATCAGAGCGGTGATGCCTCCGTCGCTCCACCCCAGCAGAGAGAACTTGCTGAAGCCCAGTGTCTGCAAAAGAAATGATTGGAGACCATCTGCTAATAATGTAAATGCAAAATGCTGACTGAGGACACAGAGCGTGAAGAGGTAACTTTGCTGTAGAGATCTCTGCATCCACGTCAGCTTTGTAATAATTACCATGCGCTGCAGAAATTATGGATTTACCTTCATCAGATCCACTGCATCCTTTGCATCACGCTCAAAGAAGTCAGCGGGGAAGTCTCTGTCTGGCGGACGAGATCGCCCGTAACCACGCGGATCCCAGCCGACCACAGTGAAGAGTTCCTTATTGAGAGACTGAAGCTGAGGACCAAAATCTGTCTTAGTGCTTCCTGTAGTGGAAACGAGAAAACACAAAACCACTAAACTGCTATTCTAGTGAAAAGACAGAGGTGTTCTTTACAGACTGCCATAAACCATGGGCTCTAACATCTGGAGAAGGAACTGCTCTACGTACCCAGAGCACCGGGAAGCAGCAGAACAGCGTGTCTCCCTCTGCCCGTCTGCTCATAGTACAGGTCCACTCCATTAACTCGCTGCCTGCCCGAGGTCACTGAAGAGCTGCAGGGAAACGGACCGTAGTGATAGCAGAGAACAGCTCCAAGACAATAACGCCAACAAAAGATCACAGTCTTGATTCTGTAAGTCTGCTGCTGAACCGTGGCCAGCTTGTCCTGCGACGGGCCCCCTTGACTTGTGACCTGTGTTGAACATTACTCATGCTGCAAGCAGGGCCTCTGACCTCAGCATGTCAGCAGAGATGCGTTAATAGAGCACGAAGCTGCGCTGACAGTCACGCCGCTGCTGGACTGCCCAGCAGACCTGTGTCTTATATCACAATACAAAACCTGCAGCAGTTCAACTCAAATGCAATTCTATAAATGTATATAAACACAGTGTATCACATATCCGCTCCTATTAAGCACGTTTATTATATTTTTACAGTTATAATTTAGTTATATTTCCTATATATTACACTTTTGGGAGAATTTAAAGTTTAAGATTTTTACAAACTTTAAAGACCTTTGGCAACTCACATTTCATGGATATAAAAATAAATCTGTAAGCCAAGAGGAGAACGACAACTACTGCTACTGCGCTGATCGCTCAGCTCTGGGGTTCGGTGGGTGTTTCCCCGCAGACTTTCACTCTGTTCCGTCTGGGCCTCTGGCGCCCTCTGGCGGAGCGAACTCGCCCTGCGCTGACCGAACCCACTGCTACAGCGAAGCCGTTTCCTGCTTGGCTGCGCGTCTAATTGTGCACGTGACGGTGGAGACGGCGCTGACAGTTACCAGCGGGTCCGCGCGACCGCTCGCCCGACGCCAGCTCCGCGCGACCAGAAGCGTCCTCCGAGAAGAAGCCGCGACATTTCTCTGAGCTGCCGACACGCAGCGGTTCGGCTCCTCCTCCTCCTCCTCCTCCTCCTCCTCCGCAAGTTGAGAGGTTGAAGGTCGGCGTGTGCGACTGACTGGAGGCCAGAGCTCGTGGCGCTGACCGTGTGTTTTCATGGGATTTTGAAAGTTGGATTTAGTTTCGGCACTTTCCACTGCGCTATTTATTGGCGACGGTTTGAAGCGAAACAACGAAAACGAACCGAAAGGCGACATTTACCTAAAGGTTGAAAACGTAATAAGAAGCACAATATAACAGTGACTCACTGAATTTAATTTAAAAATGATTACTCATACATTTTACTGTACACATGTGACCCTTACCTTATATTATTCGTCTTCCTTATTTTGCTTATTTATATTATTATTTGTATTTTTTTCTTAGTTTTTTATTTGCCAAAAACTACTTTACAGAGAGAGAAATATTTTCAGTATCAGATTAAAATGACCCGGAACCTGTTTAATAACAACTGCGTCAGTGGTTCAGTGAAAGTTACGTCCACCCAGGGGTCTAATAATCTGAACCCCCAAAGTCCTATTATTAAACTAGTCCTTACTGTCAGTTAACCTCTCGATCATCTCTGGTCTCCAGTTTGTCAAACAACAACAGAGCTTATGAAACTAATTTCCTGCAGGACCTTTAATTCTCTGCTACACCTTGCAGTTAATAACAAATCTGATCTGTTGTGGGGTTGTGCCTCCTCTTCAAAGAATGTTTTAATCATCAACGCCCTCTACACCTGCACAGATCCACACCCACGGCAGCAGAGACGGTGGTTTTGGCACAGGCTCCGTTCAGAAAGGCCCCTGGTTTGCTGCCCTGTCGGCTGTGACTGGTGCTGTTTAGACCTAGTTCCCTGAGACAGGCGGCTTTTTGTAAACGCCTCCACCCTAGTCTGCCTGTCAGTGCGTCTGAGCTGTCATGCACTGAACCACACACAGGAACACAAGGCAGCACGACAAAGCCGGGCTAAAAATACCTCGATTGCCTCCGAGAGATGTGAAGACGCAGCTCAATTTACTGGAAACGCAGCGACCCAAACAGATCTCAGTGGACGTCCACTGAGATCTGAGTCGGCGCATGATTTAAAGTAAACTGGGGAATTCTTAGTACTAAGATACAATCAGGCTTATAAGCATCAAATCAGAAGCAGCTGTATGCAACAAGCTGATGAATGCGACGATTTCCTGTGTTAAGCTGAATGTTTTGTTTCCCAGTGTCTGCTGCTGAAGCTCAGGTTCTGCTGGGCTGATTGCAGTCCAGACGGTTTTCATTGTTAAATACTGTGACAGCTGTTGAGGTGGTTGCTATGTGTTGTTATGGGCAGATATTCATGGTCACCAGAGGGTGAATCCTTATCACTTTGATGATCGTCTGATTTGTTCTCTTGCACCACCAGCTGGTCACACTGTTCACTTTGCATGTAAACCATATTTGTAACATAAACATTATAACACTGTAATATGAAACAATACTATTATGCTGCTCCTAACATGCGTTTGGTGTGATCTGTTGACTTGCTGCCTGATCTGCCACCAGATCCAATCTGCAGATGGATTCTGCTCAGACCTTCTCTTCTGATGTTATTTTTCTACAGTGAAACATCATCTTTCTATCAAACCACCTCAGGCTACTGTAACATCTGGTCCAGACTGTGTTTGTGGTTGTCAGAAGATGAACCTTAAAGACTTTGGTGATGTCCACTGATACATTCTTAGTAACCACCGCATTTTGTAAAGTACCCAGAATACCCATAGCAATAATGAAAATGTGGCCACTGCTGTACATTCCATTGTGATGTTTCCTCATAATTAAGAACTAATTCAAATGAAAGATTTTTACTTAACGCAACTTCACCGAGAGGAGCATGTTTTTGAGTCTCACTTACGAACACTCCATTCGGTTTAACACTGAGAGAGAGAGAGACACGAGCCAATGCTGGATCTCTTCTCTGCCCTCTGGCCCTTAACCATCTTTGTCTGGTCGGTATGTGCCCATCCACCGTCCCATGACGCACTGCTGGGCTAAATATAAATATCCAAACAGGGTGTTCCCTGCCACTGCCAAGGTCGCATTATGTCACCTCAAGCAGCAGTCGCTCAGCCCATTGAAGGCTTCGTGACTCCCTGGGTCCAACAAAGAAGCTGTTTTGAGGACAGTTAGAAACCGTGCCTACTTACGAGTCATTATCTTCTGAGAAGGCCTGATTGGAGCAAACACTGGATGACACATTCTTCATACCTCTGTTGTCCTTTAAAGCCAGAATATCTGTGTTGTGACCTTGAACTCTGCTACTTGTTTGTCCTTTGCTGAGACGTCTGGCAGATATGGGTAATGGAATAAGCAAGGTATGGCACCTTCAAACCTGAATATCTGTTGTGGTTATCTCCTCGTTTCACTTTGATGACTCTCTATTTAACTTAATTTCTAACTTTCTGCAGATCTTGCCTGATCTTTATCTTGGGAATTTAAGAGGTGAGCTGCTCTGACTACTGAGTAAACTTTTAATTTATTTTCGGGGTAATAGTAGAGTGTGTTTCAGTTCCTCGTACAAGGGGCATGTGGTGAGATGTGACACTGGGCTCGGTTTCAATAGAGTGGAGAGTTCACAGTGCAGCTCAGAACAACTGAACGAGAGAATTTTGATGCAAAGACACCATGTTTCATCCCATGTGAGTGCAGAGGCTGGTGCTCAACCCAGCAGCAGCTGGAGGAGGGCTGCTCAGAGAACACGGGGGTTGGTGTGGGAGGGGATGCCCCGTGGCGTGGGGGTGTCCCTGGTCTGCCCTACATTCCTCATCTTTCCACAGCAACAAATGCAACCATTAGGTTGTGGTTTTGTCATCTTTATAAAAAAAAAATACATTGGTTTCAACAGGAAAAGCTGTAAAATGTGTGAAAATTAGATGTTCAGTGACCCGCGGTCAAATAGGGAACCTGACACTTTTTGATATTAGCCAGATGTTGGGTTTAGTTTTTCATGATGAGTTAGCATATTTTACAAAATAAGAAAAGGCAGTTTGAAGTATTCAGACTGGCATAGCTGAATCAGTACCTCAGAATGCAGGAAGTAGTACTAGTACTTAGAGACAAATTGACTTCAAATCACATAATTAACAATAATCTTAAGAAACACAATATTTTTGAGCCGATAAGTGAAACATACTGTATTTTAACTGAACAAAGCCATTAAACACACAGTGGTGGGGGAGACCGACTTGGACTTGCTTGGACTTGCTCTTTTCTCTCTACTCTGTCCCTTCACTCCAACTGGTGGAGGCAGGTGGCCGCTCAACCTGAGCCTGGATCTGCTGGAGGATTCTTCCTTTCTACTGTCTCCTGGTGCTGCTCAGTGGGATTGTCGGGTTTCCTGTAGAACTCTATACAGCTGTGTTTCTGTGTGTGAGGTTAATTGTAACACGGTAAAGAGCCTTGAGATGATGTGTTTTGTGATGAACTGATGCTAAATGCTGTAAATAAACTGAATTAGAGCAGTTTGAATTGATGGAGCCAGTCAGAGTCCGGACCTTAACCCAGCAGAGAAGCTGCGGGTCAACCTGAAGAGAAACATTGATGAGAATCTGTCGGAACTGAAGCTGTTCCAGATCCAAAGTTCCTCTTGGATGCTGTGTGGGTCTAATCCCCAGCTGCAGGAAGAGTTTGTTGCAGTTACTGCTCTAAATCTGGTTCAAGCTGTGATTAAACTACCTTTGCATTATTTTGTATGTTTAATGGATGTGCTGAGTAAAGACATATAAGACGCAGCTTTTTCTACATGTTCTTACGTGGCTGGCAGTAGGGCCCACTACACACTCATCTCGGTCTTGTATTGGTGGCACCATCAGCTTCCTGCAAAACTTGCAAAGCTTGAGAAAAAAAGTGCAGACCCATCTGTCCAAGGTAGAGAACATTTGGCTTCCTTTTAAAGAACAAAATTTGATTAAAACAATTACAGTTTCTTGCTTTTGGGACAAGCTGTTGGACTGTTTTAGAAACATTGGTTTTCCGGTTTTTCTTTCAGTTCAAAACAAGAGCAAAACTTTAGAGCCATAAGGCAAATGTGGCCTTATGGCTTGGCAGTCACTCGAGGAGGGGGCTTGTTGTAGTGTAGCAAATTCTTAATATAGGTTAGAATGTATACGCAATGATTTGTGATTGGATAGAAGGAATATTTGCAATTTCCTGACTTTGTTTGTGATCCACAGATGCACGAGATAGGGAGCTTCTAGCCCAGCACAACATCACCCACATCCTGTCGATCCATGACACAGCTGCACCCGTCCTGGAGGTGAGCGTCTTCTCTGGTCTTGCATAGGCCTGCGCGACCCCTGACCCCCGCATTAATTCAGCCCTAAACTACTCAACCTCCCCTGAACTCGCCCTGCTCAGCCTGAGCCCCTGAGTCATTCTGAAAGTATTGAGGTGCGGCACTTTCTTCCCTTGACTTAAAATTTTCACAGGGCTGCAGCTAAAAGTTATTACTGAATTTATTATATTTTTTGTGATAAAACAAATATGCCCCAAAAATGGTCCCAAAATGACTCGTTGTCATCTTTTAATTTAAGTTTTTTGCAAAGAAAACAACAAAATTCTGCCTGTCTGGCAAAACTCCAGATTTTAGACTTTTTAAATTAAAATAATTGTTTAATGAATTTCCAAAACAAATAATGTATTAATAGGGACTTGATTAAACAACCATAGTTTGTGATTTGTCCTCTTTAACATGTTAAATAATATTCTGCTTTGTATTTATGAAAGAAAAAGCAGGAAGGGAATAGGATGTAGTTTAGCTTAAAGACACGTCAGATTTTTATCAGACTGTTGAAGTTGACCACGTCGAAGCCGTTTGACTCGTGTGCCGCCACCTGGAATTCACCAGGTTTTGCTGATTAAGTCGTTTTCTGAATCACTGCCATGTTGTGTGGGATCCCAGTGAATTTCTGCACAGTTTCCACTCAAGGTGCGTGCATTGTGTGTGTGTGTTCATGTGGGTGTGTGCGTTTGCAGCTGTGTCGCAGATGCACCACACGAGCTGTGGCATACACACAAGGTTCTTTTAGCTCAGCTGCTCGAAGTCCGTAAAAGTCTTGAAAGTGGAACCGCATTTAAAAAGGTTTCTGGCTTTTCAATGCTGCATTTAGACGTTGCCAATTTGTGTATGAAAGAACAGCTGCTTCACTCTTATTGACTCACATTTGGAAACAGATGGAGGAAAAGACTTTACTCTTAACTTAAACACAATTATTCTTATAAGTTTTATTTAAAAAGCGTCTTTCTGGAGAAATATAATTTATTGCAGTGATTTTCTGGGTGAGATCCTGTCAGTCATAAGTAAAGACAGTAGAAACTGGACTGAACCCAGATGTATGTGTGTGTGTGTGTGTGTGTGTGTGATACTGTACAAGCCTACACTTCATTATGAAATGATTAATTTGACAGTATGTTTATTTCTAATCGCCTTGTTGGAGTAAATCACCGTAAAGGCCTCGCCGCTGCCTTTTGGTGATTATCCATCTGAGATCTTCAGCGTCCGCTTTCGCAACTTTCATCTTTTCTTGCTGAAAGCGAGGATGAAAAGTGCTCAGAGATTTCTAAACACTTTCTCCATCTATGCTTGTATGTTTCATTGAACAGTGAAGAGAAACAGCAACTCCTATTACAGTATCACTACCCAAACTGGTCAACCACCAAAACTCTAAAAGGTTTTGGGATTTGGGTCACATCTCAGCCTGCAGACTCTGAACGGAGCTGATGCTCTTGTTGCGGCTTGTTGATCCAGGCTTCAAGACAAATCTCGATCTTCATCCTGGGATCGCTCTCGCCTGTACTCGCATGACACAGCCTTTTTCAGTGGTTCTGTGGCGCAGAGATGACTCAGGTCTGTTTTCACCAGTGGAGGCCAAATGGCCAGATGGGACGGTTGATTTGCATACCCAACAGTCAAACTGCTGACTGATCGATTTCTTGGAAGACAGCTTGTTGGTTCCTCAGAGAGTAAGGTGAAATTTGCAACCAGCAGGTCTCAGCGGTCGAATGTGCCCTTTACTGTACTTTTCTGAATTTGGCTCTAATTAACATACAGCAGCCTGAAACGACAGGGTCAGTGTCACAGGAAAACTGAGCTGAACTCTAGAGATTTTTATAAAGAATATTTGTGCAAATAGCCGCAGCGTGTGCCAAACATCATCTGGGTGTGTGCTCCTGATTTCTGCAGTGTGTGTTTGATTTTACAAATAGTGCCACTGAGTCATGGCCCTGATGAGTGATGTTGCAAGATATGACTACTTCTCAGTATTTGTTTGCATAACCCAACTCTTCCTGTCAAAATTTACAATTTCACAAATATTTGTGTTGCGCGATCCACCAATATGTGCACGTATCAGTACTTCGACTGGGGTTTGTGCGCGACCCGGCCTGTCTGGAGCACTTCCAGGCTCGCTGTGTCCCAGAGGGCTCGGGGGTTTTGCAGCAAGTGCAGTCATTACAGGACAAACTGGTTTCTGTCCACTGCGTGTACCATCAGCTGCCAGGTGCAGAGCACAGAGAGCACGCGCGCTTCACAATCGTTATGTCATGACCTACCACAGCAGCGCTGAGCGGGTCAGGGGTACGAGGTTTCAGGGGGCTGTCCCGCACAGCGAGAAACAGGAAGCATGTTGGTTGCAGTGTTCAAACAAATGACCCCCTCTGGTCGGTGAACGCGTGTGAGAGTCTAATCGTTCCCTCCATTCCCTGCAGGACATGACGTATCTTTGTATATCTGCTGCTGACCACTCCAAGCAGAATCTGTGAGTAGTTAGATACACAGACGTTGTCATCAGATTAATAAAGGAAAATATAGTTTTGACCTGTTGTAATACTAAACATGCCTTATCCAGGAGCCAGTTCTTCAGAGACAGCATCATGTTCATTCACGGGTCCCGTCTGAAGGGAGAAGGCTGCCTCGTCCACTGGTGAGTGACGATGAAACGCCACATGCCCCCGAAGCTCCAGGCTGAAGCCGCGTTTCATACTCTCTGCTCAGAGTTTAAAGGTGCAGGAGAAGGTCACGACGTTTTCTTCTGCAGGAGGTTTGGATATGAGGACGTTGAAAAGAAAGAGCACAAAGCTTCATCACATCACTTTAGCCTCATATTGATCTTTTTGTTTTATTAACCCCACTTTCATTTTCAGCCACATCACTCAGCAGCAGGTTACCAAGCAGGACCTGCCTCACAGTGATTTTGCTTAAAGCTTTCATCGCCTTTCATCTCTTTTCAAATCAAACGAGCAAATTCAGACATTTAACCACAGCTTTAGGAGAAAAGGGGTTTCACTTCTTTGTACTCTAAAGAGGAGAATCTCAGTGTGGTGCTGCATGTGATGGTTGCCCCACGAGCCTCCAGTGAGGATGCTCTGTGCTGTCAGTGTGGCAGGAGTGTCCCGCAGCGTCACGCTGGTGGTGGCCTACATCATGACGGTGACGGGCCGAGGCTGGGTGGACTCTCTGGCGGCGGTGAGAGCAGCCAGGCCGTGCGCAGGGCCAAACCTGGGCTTCCTACGGCAGCTGGAGGAGTTTGAAAACACAGAACTGACGACAGTGAGTAACCTCCGGTTTTTCACATCATATCATGCTCCAGTTTTGATTTGCTTTAGAAACTGCATCTATGCGAGTCCAGGACATGTTGGACCCGTCAGTTACACTGGCCTCTGCTAACATGATGCATGTGTGCAGAAAACTGGAATCTGTGATCACGGTGCCTCGTAAAGTCGCCACTCAATGCATACGACATAATTTGCCAACGTCTGTAGACTGCAGTCCTCCATGACTGAGAAGTTCTGTACGCAAAGCGGTCGAGGCCTATGGTCGTCCACAGAGCAGGAGGTTTCTTCCGTTAAGGGCTAAACTTTAATTTAATTTTGATAGCAACAGTAGAGAGGAAGAAACTCCAGCAGAACTCAGTGTAGGCGGACATGTGACTCCAGTTTGGGTGAGAGGATAGAAGAGAAACAACAACAACAACAACAAGTAAAGTAGCAGCAGAACACAGGTGGAGACACACAGCTCTGAGTCTGATGTTACCTGTAGATAAGGACAGAGAGAGACGGAGGGGAAGAAGAACAACCACATGTAGAACATTGCTGACATGTTAGTGGAAAGGATAAATAAATGGAAAACACCCAGATAACATCTGTAAGTGCGACATGACTAAAGTGCTGCAGGTGAGCAGGAAGATGCAGATGCACAGAAGACTGCACATGAAACCAAATCCAGAAAAGCCTGGGCCTGAGTTTGAGTCCAAAATCCAGCCCTGTTACATCCAGGACAGCGAGTAGCTGCCAGAGTCAACGAACAACAAGCTCTGGCCTGAGACAAGTCGTACGCTGTGTGGTCATTTTGTGTTAAATCATTAAGGTACGTGAACGCGCTAACGTCTCCACCGCTTTCTGTCTCTGCTTCCAGTACCGAGCCTGGTGGAAGGACACGTATGGGAAACAGTCCTTCAGTGACAATGAGGAGGTCGAGGCCCTTTTGACTCGGAAATCCAACAGCAGCGATGCAGTGGCAGCCAGCTTCACCCCTGCACGCTCCTCAAGCGGCACCTGAACAAACCCCCTTCTGTTACTCAGCTCCACCACTGGAGACCGTGGCTTCTGTGCGATGTTGCAGGCGGAGGCTCTTCTCCCATAGAAAATCCGCGATTGATTAAAAAACGTTAAACCCAGCATCTGTGCAGAAAAGCCAAGCAGTCATGTGAGAGGGGATTTTTTTTTTCATGTCAATATCACGAGCCCCTTTCGTCATGTCATGTCCTTGACTCTAACTGTCAAAACAACATGCAAGGGCAGCCAAGCGCGACATCAAGGAAATATGTACATACTGTCCACAGCGTGAGCACATTTAGCTGCGTGCAGCCCCTGGCAGTTATGTTATGCTGTGTCTTGGACTTGAACTATGAGTATGACTTTCTATTGGCAGTGTCACAGCTGAAGGCTACTGCATCTTCCAGTAAAACAGAATCACAGGCAGTTTTTATTATCTAAATGTGTTTGTACTGCTCAACGTGTCGACTCATGCAACACGCAGCTTGATGCATTTCCATTTCTGGTTTCTTTAATGAAACATTTTTTAATTCACAATATGAATACTGATGAGTATCATGTGGGGGAATGTAACTGAGAACGTATGAAGTATTTCACCGTTTTTTTTTCTCCATTTCCTGCTTCTTTATAAATTCTCCTCTGAGTCTGATTATTGATACATTAAACTTTTGATGAACACATTTCTCCACCTATGACTGTAATCTATTAATATTAATTATTTATTTCACGTGAGTAATATTTTAAATTAGCTGAGCAAGACTTATTCCTGTAAGGTAATATTTCTACACTGTGGCAGTAGCTTCATTTTGTTGTGTATTTACAAGTTTTACAAATTTAGCTAAAATTCTTTGTATGACGTGGAAAAAAAGAGTGGAACTAAGTACATTATAAATAAACTAAATACATCTTTACGGCTGTTATTGGTTTTTACTAAATTAATTAACTACCCAAATTACCACGATTTATTTTACAATGTCCCGAAGCAGGCATCTGAACGCAGAGAGTGAATATTTGATATCGTGGTATTGATACTTGTTTCGGTGTAAACTCAAAACTTGTGTTGTTTGTTGCTCTGTAATATTCCTGTAATAGACTCGTTAAACCATGACACGCGCCTTGTAATAATCTTATCAGACTCTTTCTAACGCTGCTGTTCTACTTAATCTTCCACCGGGAACAAAGGCGCACCGCTGCTGGACCGCTGTACACTTGCTTTTCGTAAGGCTTTATCATTTCAAAGAATTGTTTTTGTCTTAGTCCCATGATTTTCCACGTGTGCGGGTTTGTGACACTTCAGTCTGACGCCGACAGGGTTTCCCCCGATGTCTTACTGGCGGCTGTGTGCGCACTGATAAGCTTCGCAGTAGCGAGAAGCAGCAGGTGCGTCTTCCTCAGCATCCCCAGCTCTGTCTCCGCCCTCAAGCTACTCGCCATAGGCTGGAGGATTTAAGCGGGCCCGCTGTAATGATGAGGGCTTTCTGAGACTGACTGATTTCAAAACCTGACGGGTGTCGAGTTTCACAGGTAAGACCACTGCGATCGACTCCTAGGGCGCGCAGAGCGCGCGTGGGAGATCAGGGGGTGAACCTTTACTCATCTTGGACAGACTCATTATTCTCTGCTGCTCTTTCACAACACATCACATTGCGTTACAGCACACAACAGTGGAGTTGTTGCACGTGTCTGTTTGGGCAGAGATGAACACCGAGGTGGATTACGGAGGCTCCGGGAGCAGCGGTAACGGAAAGCTGCGTCAGTGGCTCATCGAGCAGGTGGACTGCGCGAAATACCCTGGTCTGGTGTGGGAGAACGACGAGAAGAGCATCTTCAGGATACCGTGGAAACACGCCGGAAAGCAGGACTACAACCGGGACGAGGATGCCGCGCTTTTCAAGGTAAGGAGCCCGCATCCCCCGGTGAAACCGCAGAACATGCGCCTTTCAGCCCAGAAGCTTAACACGTCAACCCGTGCCGCCACCCGGTCGCGTTGTAATGTCCCGTTGTGCGTCTTTGTGTTTTACCGAACGTGTGAAGCACTTTGCAGAGCTTTTGCTCACACGTCTGCATATCACCGCCACTGATCGGTGGAATTAAAACAGCGCCGGAAACGCATCAAACGTCAAGTCAAGGGAATTATTTAAAACAACATTTCCATTCAAGCCACAGCGCTGAACGTTCGCATCATTTCAGAGGAACAGCAGCTGGGCAATAAGTTAGAGACCGCAGTGTGCGCGCATTGGACAAAAAGTTTAAAACCTGCTCATCGTCTTTAAACTTTGGGAGGATGTCTCTCACAGACTGTAACGGTTTTGCGGGTGACTTGTGTTCAGGCCTGGGCGCTGTTTAAAGGCAAGTTTCGGGAGGGCATCGACAAACCAGATCCGCCGACCTGGAAGACGCGGCTCCGCTGCGCCCTCAACAAGAGCAACGACTTTGAGGAGCTTGTGGAGAGAAGCCAGCTGGACATCTCCGATCCGTACAAAGTCTACCGCATCATCCCCGAGGGCGCCAAGAAGAGTCAGTACCCCCTCAACACGTCATATCTAACATCATATTCAACAGCTTTAACCCTCTGCGGTGGCACAGCAGCGCTGAGTGGGTTCACTTTACATGCGTGAAGCTGACGTTACAGTAACTGTTCTACCAGAAAAGGCTGGGAATTCTGTGAACCTGCATCTGAGTGTGACTGATAAAGGTCACAGATGTCTCAGAGTAGTAAGCAGCTTCTCAAGAGTCTAAACCCAAACCACTAATGAAGGTCACGGGCTTTTCTTGTGTGAGTTGTTCATGTGAACGTTTTCTGTGTGGCCCCCAGGACCCCGGCAGGAGGACAGTCCTCTGAGTCCAGCGAGCTACCCGGTGCACTCGTCCTACCCTGCCCTGCAGACCCAGGTGATTTTCATACGCATGAAAATGAGCGGGGAGGGAGAAACTGAGAGGCTGGGGTTAAGGTTACGGCAGAAAAGTGGATGGGAACACATACAGCAACCTGCTGTGCACGCATGAATGACCCAGTATGACAGAATGACACACTACACCAAGTGAAGCATCTCATGAATGCGCCACTGGATCTAGTTCGTCTTTGATATCATAGCTTTAAAGAAGTAAAGCACATGAAAATTATATTCTGCAATATTTGGCAAATTATTGTTCATCATGTATTACTTTATTACTTCAACGTTATGCACCTTTTCAATGCGTCCTCCACATTAACATAGAATTACTAACAGACGACGCACTAAACGTCTATTCTGTAATGATATTGTTTGCATTGCTGTAGTCTGGAAGCTACTCCAACATTTCCCGGTTCAGGAGTGAGAGCAAGTGAATGAGGCATCTATAAGCCGACTATTCCATTATCATTTATGCGTAATCAACCATCCGGTGTTTATAAGAAGCTAGTCTCTGTTTAGGTCACACTAGCAGCAGATCATACAAGACGCAAGTGAACGCAACATTTCAGATGCAGTGAAGCGCTGAACTGGTTTTTGTGTGTCTGTAGATGTCACAGTACATGGCCCCACCAGAATGCAGCTGGAGAGACTACTGCCAGGAGCAGGCGTCTCTGCCTGAGCTGTCCTTCACTCAGTGTCCCTGTCCGCCCCGCAGCCTGCCGTGGCAGGGCTCTCCCATGGAGAACGGTACGGTGCTCAGCATGAGTTACTCTCCAGGTTTGCTGCTGTGTACAGGGTCCATTTTGTGTGCTGAGCTCTGTCTGTGCGCGCAGGATACCAGCTCAGAGCCTCCATCTACTCGTACGGCCCCGCTGACAGCCAGCCGTCGCCGTTCTCACTGGACGCCAGCATCAGATCAGCAGAGGCGCTCACAGGTGCTAGCACACTTTACCTTCAGGCTCTGTATAGAATGTCAGCAAATGCAGCATCCAAGTCCACGTGGTCATATGACAGCACCTGGCACAGCTGTTGACATCTGTCCTTTGTAAGTGTTCATACATTCCCCCATTAAAACGGGGGAATGAGCAGCTGGGAAAAGTTGAAAATACATGAACCCACTTAATGATTGATGGAATGATTAGAGTACTGTGCATATTTTATTCATTCATTCTCACCCTTTGCATCACATTGTGTGGGCTGGTGTTTTAATGCATTCAGCAGCAGGTAGAAGACAGACAAAGGTATGGTACAGATCAGCTGGTGCAGAGGAAACACAGCTGCTCTTTTTGTCTGGCGTATGCTAAAGACCCCTAGTGGCCAGAAATCAATAACTTCAGCTTTAATAAAACAGGCTAATTTTAGTTGAAAGCCAAGCTGCTGCATGTCAAGTAAACTAGAGCTGAAACATGCTCAAGTTCGTCCTGGGTGTCATTTGTGCTGCGGAGCTTTCAGGGGCAGCACAAAGCAGGAGATTTGAGCGTAACTCAACATCCCAACCTCTACAACTGTGGACTCAACACTGTGTGGCGATAACCATCTTACCTGTGTCTTCTTGTCTTCTACCCAGACTTCCGCCTGCATGTGTCTGTGTATTACCAGGACATCTTGGTCCGGGAGGTGACCACCTCCACTCCAGAAGGCTGCCACATCACTCCCTGCTCCCCGGAGGAGAAGCACTACCTGCAGCCTGGACGGCCTGAGGTTGTCCCCCTGCCTGTGGACAGCCTCGCAGCCCAGAGGAGGGCGGACGAGTGTCCTCCGAGTCCCCCGCCCACTCTGGATCGGGGTGTGTTACTATGGATGCGCGCAGATGGACTCTACGCCAAACGGCAGTGTCAGAGCAGAGTGTACTGGCAGGGAGGACTGTCCCCCTACGGAGACAAGCCCAACAAGCTGGAGAGAGAGATCCCGACTAAAATCCTCCACACACAGGAGTACCTGACAGGTGAGACAGCAGAGCAGGGCTGCAGCCAGTGCTTACGGTCAAGATTGGTTTAGACGAAGCTAAACTGTGCTACAAACTGGAAAAGTTACAGCAGGTTGCACAACATGCAGCATGGCTAGAGCGGCGTGATGTCGGTGGACACGAGCAGTTTTCAGACATACACATCCCAACATTATCTCTTCCTGTGGTGCCATTACAGGACAACACCTGAAAAACCTGAATCAAACAAAAAATCTAAACAAACAGTGGAAACAAGCTCACAGGGTGACGCCAAGAATCTGGTCATACAATACACATCATGATACACAGGTTCCGATCCAGTAAACAGCATTAGTCTGAACTGCCACGTGTTAACGTGAAGAGTTTTGTCAGTCGATCTAGTATCACTCAACGCAATATTAAGAACTGCATGTTATCTTACACCTCACATTACTTGTTAATATTGCACAACGCACAAAAGTTGTAGCTGTTTGTTTCTTTAGCGAAGTACAAACACTGTTTATTTGTGTTATTACATGTGAGAATAATGGAAAGAAACACCTTCAATAACTAAATACAAATGGAGGAAATATAATACAACAATACTGAAACACTTCGAGCACCAGTAGTGTTTTATCAGCCATGTCTGGGACTGAAGTCGTTTACTGTAAGTATCACATGCGAGCACCTTCTAAGAACAAAACCAAAGAACAACAAAAGCCCCCAAATGC
Source organism: Macropodus opercularis (assembly GCA_030770545.1). Taxonomy (NCBI): domain Eukaryota; kingdom Metazoa; phylum Chordata; class Actinopteri; order Anabantiformes; family Osphronemidae; genus Macropodus; species Macropodus opercularis. The sequence goes on from CM061092.1 coordinate 11,023,124, forward strand.
CAACACAACTGTGGCGCCAGTGATATTTGTGATAAGTTGTCTGTCACATGACCACACAGCCTCCTCATCCCGCCCACACGCCGTGACGGCCCCAGCTGTGTAGAAGTGACAGCTAATTGAATTTGCATACATTGTGTGACCAGGACTTTCCGTTCGAATCAGCCCAAATGTCATGCCACTTCTGGTGAAGTTCTTCTGAATTCATTTGAATAAACCCTGTTCTGTTGTACTTTGCCATCCAACTAATGATGGTGCTTTGGTTTCCACTTCCTGACAATCAGAGATCCAGAGCTACGGGCTTCACGGTCGGCCGCTGCCTCGTTTCCAGGTCCTGCTGAGCTTCGGAGACGAGTGTCTGGACCCGCAGAGGCAAAGACGGACCCTCACTGTCCAGGTGACCGAGCTCGAACACCAGCACCTGCTACGACAGCAGTTATCCTCCAATTCAGTGAAACATTAACTTTACTACAATTCACAAAACGTTAAGTCAAATGTGAAAGTATTCACTCAAAAGTGAAAATGGGATTTGAAATTTAAAACCTAAGATATGAAAGTCTGTTGCAACTTCTTCATTATATCTTTACCAGCAGCCACTTCCACACCGTCAAAGCACCACCCACCCGTTTCCCTTCAGACACGAGTCAATTATCAGCCTAATTTAACACTGAAGGAAGACGAGTCTCTTCTTTCCACCTCTGGCTGCAGAGTACAGTATAAAGCTGTTGTGTCTGAGTTTCACCATCACTCAGTGACTCGAGTTGATATGATTGATTCTGTCGCTTTTCAATGAGCCTAGAACTGGTTTTACTCTTTCAAACTTTTCCCCTCAAAAACAAATGAAAGTGTCTAACCACAGAAACATGCGTCAAACTCCCACAACACGGTTTGGGAAACCTTGCAGTCATATGAAGTTACAAACAGTAATTCTAAGGTCTAGGTTGCAGCTTTCAATTGCATCTGTTCATTCTCTGCGTGACAACTTGGCAAACGCCATCCAAGAGAAACAAAGTGAAAAAATATCAGTTTTCACAATGACACAACCTAGAAGTTTTACTGATTCATCTGCAGGTTTACAGCCTGTTGCTGACCTCACTGACTTTGCTTTGTGGCAGGTGGAGCCGCTGTTCGCCAGGCAGCTCCTGTACTACGCGCAGCAGCCGAGCGGCCACTTCTACCGCGGCTACGAGCATCCGGGAGTCGCCGAGCACCTCAACGCCTCTGAGGACTACCAGAGAGCCATCACGCACCATCACAACAACAGCCTACAGGAGTGAGCGGCTCCGACTCAAGTGACTGTTGAAAACCTTGAGGAGCGGGGCCCTGCTTTCACATGGGAGGCTCTGGGACACAAAGGATTGGACCGTGTTAAAAACACACAATGGACATTTAGTGACTGTTTGCCTTCGGAGTGCAGCTGAAAACAAATTTGCAGTGTTATTGTTTTACTACTAGATTATTTTCAGGGGGGGTCAGTGAATATTTCTATAGTTACTATGCAAACAGAACTGACAGCTTGGGCGATTGTATTGTAGAAAAGTGTAAGTAAAACCTTTGTGCCTGAGTAGTTTGACATTTTGGGACATCGACCACTGTCCAACTGTCCCGCCAGCAGCAGGTTACTGTCAGCATGAACACTGGACACAAAGCGAGGTGCAGTGAAGCAAGAAACTGCAATCAAACATGAAAGTTTTCCCAAACGTCAAAGTTTTTATACCTTTTATCCTTGTACATACTTTTTTAGATTTTTCTGTTGCTAGGAGACACTATTACCAACACGTAGTAAATTATGAATGATGTGCCTGGCTGTGAACAACAAAAGAAAACTCTCAGGGAACTGATTTTAGATAAGCTTTTTCAACCCAATTTTGTATGAAATGGTCCACGAAACGGCCAGAAGTTTAACTTTTGTGTCATACATGAGATCTGAGAAACAATGACTGTCTTTACAATAAATGACTTCAGTGTAACAACCTGTAACTGTGTTCCTAACTATGAGTAACGTCAGTGCTTTGTATGCGTGTGTACGCGGCTGAGCAGGAAGTGTGGTTCAGATACAGGATGAGGCTGGTTAATCAAAGCGCTGGTTATCACAAACAATGCGATGACATCAGGAGAGAGAGAGAGAGGAAGAGGTCGGTCATGCTTTCCGCGCGCTGCTGGGGAGAAAGCGTTCCTGACTTCTGCTCACAGATTACAGTCTGTTTCCACTTTCATGGAAAACAGTCACAAACATATTTGTCACTGCCGTGAAATCTAAAAGAAGATGTCTCCAGATACGGAGGCTTTTGAAAAACAAGTCACACTTACACTGAAAACCACTGTCTACTGTTTTCATCAGAAAGTGGACTGAGCATGATCGCTAACAAAATGAAGAGACAACAACAAGAGCGAACCAGAACTGCAGCTAATGAGACGTTACCGATCAATACTGTGTTTCTAAATCCAGAAAGTCCAAACATAGAGACAAAATACACACAAGAGCTGTGACTTGAGTGTTTGCTGCGTTTGCCTTTATCTGTGTTTAGTACAAGACTGATCAAATACAGCAACTAATTCTACATCTTCATGCAGGTGAGGTTATCACGGTCGTGCCTCATTGTCACTTCTGTGAAGGTTCTCATTCATCCAGGTCAAGTTGTCTGAAGGTTGAGTCATGGCAACTGGACTTCTTCTAGTTAGTAGAAACGTTTCACCACCTAACCAGGTGGCTTCTTCAGTCTAAGGGTGAAACATTTCACTGCTCATCCAAGCAGCTCTTTCAGACCTCAGACAGTCTATCATGAAGATACATGGATAGATGAAAAGTTCCAGAGGGCAAAGAGCTGGACGACTGAGAGATATCGCATTTAAGCCGCCTTCACGTCTTGAGAGAACATTCTGGGCTCTTTTCATAATTTTGCTCATAGCAAATTTCAAGAAACCGCACAGAGCAGATAAAACATAGAAACATCTGCAGTGACTAATTGTTTCTGCCACCATTCAGCTGATTGAGCAGTTTTTCCATTTGTTTTGAGAGGATCTAAACGTTGCTTTGAAGATGTGTGAAAAACAAAAGCTATCATTTTCCTCTCTAACGAAGACGGTGGGTCCCTGGGTGACACCTGTTGTGTGTTTAGCAGAAGGTTTCAGAGCTTCGGTTGTAAATATCACATTGGAAATTTGACACGAGGGTAATTTTTATAAACTCTGGCAATTTAATAGAGAAATGACAATCAATCAAATAACCTGATAGAACTCATTGCTGCATGTCTTTACATCCATGACTGTCCAGATGATTAATTTAACAAAGTCAGACGAGTCAAGACCTTGACGTTTGGCCGCTTAAAATGTCACCGGTTCATCCTTGACTCTAAACATTTGTGCTAAATGACACTTGTCTACTAGAGTCAGAACCAGCACCAACTCTAGTGCCCACACCTGTGGCACCCGAAGCAGCGAGGTGTGTGTATAGCAGACGTTAACAGCGGGTAGAACACAAGTCCAGGTGAGCACAGTTGAACTTTCTGATGTATAACATTTCCCGACCTTTGAATGAAGGTGAACATAATTCATATTAAAGCCTTTCATTGTGTTGTGTTTTGCAGCTCTTGTGGCTTAGCCCTTGAATGGAACAGAGCTCAAACAAAAAAACTCCCCTATCATCTCTCCAGTTACTGTAAACACAGAGCTGGTGGTGAAGGCATAAGGTTCTGGGCTTTGATCTTATTTTGTGAATGAATCCGTGGGAGGGCAGAGAGCTAAGTTTAGCACACAGAGAATCAAAACATCTCCTGCCTGCTCTGCATGACTTTCCCCTACCTGTAGATGGGAAACCAAGACAGAAATTAAGTCTGAGGTGCATGAATGAGACACCAGAAAGTTGTAACCAGAAGTTAACGAACATGTTCAGGTGTGGCCTGTACACTGAGAAACAAGACTTAATAAGTCAACTGCAGCTGCAAAATCAGAGCATGTTGGTGCTGTCCTCATCTAACCCCTCGCGTCGTTGTAAAACACCCCAGTGTCGCCGTCTTTCCCTGACTGAGTCGACCCACCACAACACCAGGCCCTACACCCACAGACGTAATCGCACTTTCTGTTGCCACCACCGTTTCTACAGCCTTTGCGCCGCTGTGCTGTACCGAATAACGGCCCGCTCCATCTCCACCCAGCACACGCCCTGTGAGCGCTCTCCTCCCTGAGAGCTAGACATGTCAGACAAGCATGGCTGCGCTGCTGCTCTAGAGATGAGTGGACCAACCCGCCGCTTCAAACAGCAAATATGCACCGAGTGACACGCACCAAGACTATGTGAGGACACATCTCAGAGACCTTTTTCAGGGCTGGAAACAAAAACAGAACAATGTCAGCAACACAACTGGCTTCACATTCATTTGTTTCCATGTGGTTGCACGGTGATCAGCAGATTGAAATCGATCCCTTTCAAAAACATTTCTCCTATTCATAGATGAAAACCAACTGGGCTAAGTCACCTGATTGCCAGCTTGTTTTAAAGCACCACCCAGGTTGTTCTGCTGCGAAACGTAATATCAATATTTCACGATCAAGTTCATTCTTGGCTTCTGATGCCCTGACGCACAAAAAAGCGTTTTCTACCCATTCCAGCCATTTTCTGTTTGAGGGGTGTGGATCATTGTTCGAATTCCAGCCCTAGCTAAGGAGGATCTGGAGTAACTTCAGTTATACACAGACCACCACCAATTAGAAAGACCTCTCTAAATGGATGAGATGCTACACAAGCTCAGACTGGGAAGTTCAAACATTTACAGCTCTGTGTGACCCTCCAACATGTGGAAAAACTCAGAAACAAGCTTGACCTCAAACGCTAAATTTGACTTGACAGAAACATGCACTTTATTTTTTACACTGAAATGGCTCAGTAACTGCTCAACTTTACATATTCAGGACATTCCACCAGGGTATGCGGACAACGTGAGCAGGGGTTGGTCCATTTGCACACACACTGCTGGGTACGTGAGTGGCCATAGGTAATTAGCATAACCAACACAACTGGGACTGTCCTACACAGTAACAATGAAATCCACTCATTTGGTGTCGAGATTAGATGAACAGACATTTAGGATCATCTAGCAAAGCAGAAATTGAAAGTGACACTGAAAAAAGTGGTGAGTAAACAATAAAGTGATAACTGACAAGATATGTGCAGTTGAAGTTCATTAAATGATTCCACATTGATAATAAAGCAAAGATGCAGTGTCGGGTTAGTCAGAGCAGTTTATCTCTTGACAGGCTGGATGGAGGAGGGCTGGAAGCAGGTGAGCTGGAGCTGCATGCTGCTCTTAAACTTGTTCAACAGTTCTTCCAGTAACCTGGAGGAAGAGATAACAGACATGCATTAACCTTTAAATCATAGAGCGAACACTTAAAGGTCACAGTCCCTGCTATCATGACACTCACTTCTTATCAGAGCCACTCTGTAGCTGAGGCAGCGCGTCCAAAGCCAGCTTGAAGCTGGCACTGCAACAAGACAATGGCGGTCGTTTAAAATACTTTTATTGACAGCACACACCAGAGAATTCAGTTTAGAGAGAGTCCATAGACGCATCCAGGCATGCACGCTGACCTACCCACACGAACACATGCCTGCGTACACACAAACACACACCACAGTGCGTGCACACAGCAGAACCAGATTACTTTCACTTCCTTTCTAGAACCCACCAAGTAACATAAACAGGGATTGTAGCGAGGGATGTGCGACTGCTAAGATTTATGTCTGACATTCAGGACCATAAATCACCGGGCGCATACACAACGAGAGTTCCCATCTGTGACGCTGTGTGAACATGCGTGTGCTGTACTTACTTGCTTTCAGTGTTTAGGTACGTGGCTATAGCGTCTCTCAGAGCACAGAGTTCAAGTCGAGCCTGAGGACAATGCGAGATGGGGGGTATAATAAAAAAAAACACAACAGAGATGCAGAAATGATTCGAGCGCCTTCAACGTTCAGCAGTTAGCAGCATGAACTGAAATGTGACATTATCAGAACAGGAAAATCCCCTTCAAGTGCAAGGGTCGACTTATTAGTCAGGGTCTTATTATGAGTGAGTAAGCGCCGTGTAACGGTGGCTGCACACATGTGAACGTACCTGCAGAGCTCCATTTTTGCTGAAGGAGGACACGCATTGCATAAGACGACACATCTCGTCTGCAACTGACTCAACAATTTTTGATAAAACTCGAGGCACCAGATCCTTGGAGACCGTGAAGACCTGGCACAGAAACGTAGGTGAAGCACAGACAAAAAAAGACCTGTCAGCACAAGACTGGTGAAAAGCCCAAAGAACGGCAGGTGTGTGGAGGAGAGGCCTTTAGGTGGTTTGTACCTCGGCGTGAACCGTGATGATGTTGACCAGAGCTTCCTTCAAGTAGTTTCTTACACCTGAGGGAGAATAATGCACAGTGTTTAGCAAAACCCAACATATGAATGTTTTAAACCCTGTGCAGCTGCATGTCTGGTTAAAAACTCTCCAATAAAGACACCTACCAAGCACCTATCAGCTGCACTGCCAAGCGTCCTCAGACGTGTCAACTGATTTGCAAAGAACTCTGGATGTTTACTATGCAGAGCAACGGCCAGCCTTGCATGTGAAGAGCCTGCTGAACCTTCGAAGGTCCGTGCCGGCAGACGGGACAGTAATGCACCCAGAGACAGTTGCATGCAAGTTTCAACGCATGCATGTAATGATAAGCTCAGACAAAAATCCCAAACTCCTTTTTTATTAAATGCATTAGACGGCTGTTCAGTGAAATGTCCACGGCCTTGATGACTGACACACAGAGTCATTTATTCCATAACATGACTAAACCAGAAGACTCATTACTCATTCTGATTATTAAGTATTGGTTATTTGACTCTAAAGAGTAATAAACTTTACCCAGAAACAGAAAACAATGTGAAGGAATTTGCTGGAAATGCAGTTATGACCTATTTCGTTGTAAGAGATGCTACATAGCAGTGTACAGCACGGAGGACAAGCAGATCGTGGTAAATGCTCTTCCTGGAAGTTCAAATATAACATTTAGTAAAGCAGTGAAACAACAGACTGAAAGTACTGAAACTGGAGTTTTAATGTTTTGCAGCACCCACACGCTAACATGTGTCCCACACTGAAAGTGCAACAAGTGAAAGTATCATATCCTAGAACTGTGGTCTAGTGTCCATACGGTTCCTCTTTCACATGCAGCCAAAACTCTCACCGGCAGGAACAGACTACAGCAAAGCAACTTTCGACCAATGCTGCCTTTTAAAACCGTGTAATGAGCTCCCAGGCCATCTGAAAACTCACTGCAATCTCACACACACACACACACACACAATGACGAGTTGCTTCACATCCTGTGCTAAGGTAAACCACATATACGCATTTAAGTTTCACCTGGGTTTGGGGAGCATCTGGTGAGCGAAAAGTCAAACTCAACATCGCTGCACACCCACAGTTAAACACAAAGGCCACAAAGCGCTGCGAGGGGGACCAATAGGATGATCTCAGCGGTGTTTACAGTAATCCATCAACGGGCCGTACTTTACACATGACACATGGGAACCACAACAACCCAGATGAGAGCAGTTATCTGGAGTTCTAATTTACGACATCACTGGGGTCAGTTGGTGGTTGCTGCGGGCGATTCCTCCCATTGTTTCAGACTGACATCAAACCCTTTATCACTGTGAGAAAGAAGACGAGCATACAGACCAAAAACGGTCTCCTCTGCTGTACGATACCTGTAGGTGTTTGGCAGTCTCTCCAGTCGAAGTATCCAGCATAGATGCCGGGTTCCAGAGAGCCTGCAATCGGATCAGCGCGTCTCTCGCTGTAGGCTTCAAATAGTTTTCTGTCCAGCTCCCGTACAGCATCTACGCTGACCTGGTGGGTCAAGGACAGACCAGACGGCAGGTTGCACATCCCATTTATCCATACATGTTTGAATAAATCCATTCCCTGCATTGCCACAAATTTCTGTCCAGTACCTGATCACACAGCTGCAATGTGTATATATAAAATGTGAATGTTTCTTCTTGTTATTGTATGGTTTATAGTGGCATTCATAGGTTTGTGAGCCCGTCCTCCATAAAAAACAACGAGAACGTAATTAAATTAACGTTTGAGTGGACAGAATGGGAACCTGTGATCTGTCCTGTGTAGCAACGTGGAGGGATGTTAGCAGCCTAAACTCCGGGATGTTGGTTGGCTTCCTTGAAGAACAACACTTTTAAAGGATCCTGGCGTTAGGTTAGAGTCAGCAGGTGATGGGTCTAAACTCATCAGCAGGTGATGGGTCTAAACTCTGTCAATAGTATCAATACCTCTAAGTTTAAGTTAAGAACTCTTCAGAAAACTGCTCTGTTTAATTCATGACTCTGTAAACACCCAGATATCTCCTCTCTGTAAATAGGGAAGGGCCTAGACTCGCTCCAGATTTTGAGATGCCAGACCCAAACAATTAAGATTTGACCTGAAGTATAAATTTCTGTCATTTCATGTTTAATTTGACTCCCTTTTGGTTTCGAGGCTGCTGAAAATAGGATCACATTTTAGGTCATATTTATACATAAATGTTATTCTAAGGGAATCACTTACTACCAAGCTCCACTGTGTGTTTACATAACTTTTACCTGCGCATGAAAGTTGTTTGTTGACATTAATGAGATCAATGTTCAGATGTCTGTTTTAAAATATTAAAACCTTCGCACATGAACGTAAGTGTAACATCTTAGGTCGAGTCAAATGTTCAAATCCACCGATGCACCTTTGAATGTAGAATGTAGGTGAAACTAAGAAGCAGTAATATACAGTACTTCTAATTCATTTAACCTCAAACAAAACTACGTACATTTATTATTTCTAGCTATATTTAGGACATAACTACAGCTGATAGATGTGTGCTATTTTCTTTAGTGCTGCTTCACAAGTTGTGGAAATGTTCACTTTGCAACGGTTACCATGCTTTACTAACAATACAGTGGTAATGTGTGAACAGGTTTCTGTATAATACAATGAAAAACGGCCGATGGGGGAATTCTTGTTTCTTAGTCATGTTCATAACAACGTTAATATAGCTATAAACATCCTGAAAACAGTCTCATGGTGTTGCTTTCTAAATATTAACGAGACAACAGAAATACTTTAAATTGATCTTTCAAAGAAAACATTCACCGGTTTTTACAGGAAAACCAACCGAACACTTCTTTGCTTTGTGATTCAGCCATTAGTCATTGTATGCAGCTCTTTGTGTGTCAGTGTGTGTCAAGTGGAGAAAGGATTTCAATATGTAACTGAGCTTTCAAGAAATTGACCTTTTGTTTTTTCAGAGACGACGAGTCATCTCTGCCCACAAGAGTATAAAGGGACATTGGTCACAACACACTTCTCATCAACAGTCTGACAGATGTGAGTGTAGTTTCCTTCATCTACAGACCTGATGATTAGCTGTACAATACTTAGATAAAGATGAGGTGAGAGGTGGAGTTCAATACTAACGCGAGTGATCTTCTCTGTCCCGGTGAAGCCATGTTTCTCAAAGTGATCAGCCAGGTTCAGAAAGGTGCGTCTCTCCAGGTAATGGCAGTTACTGAGGATGATAAGCAGACGCTGCTCCTACATGAACACAAACATGATGATACTCTTAGAAATATTCAGCACATTCTGCTTTGTTTGGAAATAACTTCTGCAAATTGAGGAACTCAAAGTGCTTCACGAGTACAAAATCATAAACATAGAATAATAAAAAGCATGAGAACACAAACACTGACGGCGTAGTGAAAAAATAGTTAACCTACATTCAGATAACCACAACTGATGTAGTCACTGGCATCAATTTGTTTCTCACACTTTGCTTAACCAAGACTGCAGGTCTACAGAGAATATAAGTCAAGTAGTATATAGCAGTATATAGCAGTCCGGTACCAGCCTAGTTTGGTGTTTAAAAATAACCCATTTTTATTCTGAATCACACCCTTTAACGCTGGTCAGCTGCACTCAGTCGAATCTTGCTGCCTCACCCCTGCTTCTCATATTTGGGTCTGGGGAAACCCCGTCTGCACCTTGCTCCATTTCCCTTTACCAGAAGCAGCAGACACCCTGCTCTTCCTCCTCCTCATCCTCTGCACCCCGCCACTCACCAACATGTCAAAGAAGTTACAGGAAATGAGGACGTATCTGCTTTTTGTCCACAACCAGGAAACTGCCTGATAACATTTCGTGGTTTGAATGAGAGACGCGTGTTTGTCTAGTTGTGTGAAGGAGATAGCCCACGCTTTAGTGACAGTGATAGTCACCAGATGTAGAATTTCAGGTGTGTGTGTGTGTGTGTGTGTGTGTGTGTGTGTGTGTGTGTGTGTGTGTGTGTGTGTATATATATATATATATATATATATATATATATATATATATATATATATATATATATATATATATATATATATATATATATATATATTATATAAAATATAAAACAAAAACCCAGGCTTACAGATGTTGGGTTGAAGCGCTCTTGAACACTGGTAAAACGATCAGGAGAAGACATGTCCACTGCAAGGTTGCTGAAAAAAAACAAACACATTTGAATATGTATTTACAACCAAGTAGACAATAATAAATGTTCAAATCCTTAAAGAAATCACCCAGAAACTTACTGAGTAGTTTCTATTTGTCCATCGTTCTTAGCACTCAGCTGCTCCAGGCAGTTGATGAAAACCTGAGTATAACACAAGGCAATGACATAGTCAGGTTGTGTATCCTGTGGTGTTCATGGTTTGTTGTTGCTATTACTATTGGCCTTTTTGTTCTAGATGATACGTTTTGCTCACTGAGACGTGATGCGGTTTTGTAATATGGCTCAATTTGCTTTATGCCACTGTAAAGCACCTTGAGTGTCTTCATATGAATAGAGCTGCTCATATCTTTCTCCACATTATACAGCACATTCACTTTACTCTAGACTTTGATCTCAGCCTCGGTGAGTCAATGCATCAAGACAGACAGACAGTGGTGCCAGGCCATCTACTGCAATTTTGCCCACACAAATCAATAATTTGAGCTGGGGGAGAATTAAATCTTGGTCAGAATCTATCAGACAGACTGAATAGCTGATGCAGACAGCATGTGGTTGAAACTCTAAAAGTAGACTTGCTACCGTACAATCCATGTGCACTTTATTTGAATGAAAGTAGCAGACATGATAATCCATCTCTTTTTTCTACTAGACATTTGTTATTTGCCTACATTCGGCAGTACCTTACCTTCATGATGCTCACACTCATCTCTGCAGCCTGATCCTGGACCTGGTCCAACTGTAGCACCTGATGAAAATGATCAAATCTCTCTGGTTTTATGTAATCTACACGTTAAACACATATGTTTCTCCTCCAGTAAACTAGTGCTCAACTAAGCCTACTCAGAATAAAGTCTAGTAAATAGATCAGTTGTGTTTATGTACTAATGGGCATTAAATGAATCCTGAAACCCAGCGGTGCTCTGAGTGGTTTCCCTGTTCAACAGTGTTGTTAGATTAATTTAAATTCACTTGTTTTGTACAAAGGATCTCAGTAAGAGATTTCTTCCTCTGCACACAGTATGAGCCTTGTGACTAGTTTGCTCCCGCAGGCAATGATAGCAGTCATTTCAGTAACCTGCTGTATTTACTTTGTAGTGATTCTTACATTAATCTCTCCTGGTTTCATTTCCAGGGGCTCTTTGAGCGACTGCAACATCTGGACCATGCACTGCTCAAACCGTGAAGGCTGCAAGTAGAGAAGTGCAAAAAAAACTAATTACAAACACAGGTAAAGAAAAAATCACTTTGCAGCTGGCAGTGAGGGAACATAAACTAAGCAACTATCTCACAACAAGCACATGCAGCTACATCTAATGCTAATAAAGATGAATCATTATGATATTGATCTGATTTCCAATTAGCTGGAGTATGCTGTTATTTTTCATTTCATTTCAATGACGTACTGGCTCATACAAAAGCAGGTCCTTACCAGGCTGGTGATGCCCTCATTGTCTACAACCCAGTCCTCTTTTTCAGCAAGCCTTTTGACATCTGAGAACACAAGAAGCACAAATATGAATAGAAAGGGAAAACTGTACGAACACTGTCTATATCTGAACTGCTGTCACTTTCAGAAAAGACTGTTACAATGAAAATACAAACATAATAGTTTCTGAGGGTAAACCACAATGTGATATAAAATCTAACTCTTTCTGCCCAGACCACAATGTGAGCGTGAATGTAGGGGAAGGTTAAGTGAAAACTAGTCACTCTTCTCAAAATGACCATGTCTAACCACTGAAACTGAACATGTCTAGTTTTAGTCTCATAACACTTTCTCCATTACTACCTTTGTTGTATGGGGTAAAGGTGATACTGACCCAACATTCTAAGCACAGGTATGTTTTCATTGTCTCTTTGATCTGTGCAAAGTAAAATTCAATCATACACCCTGTGTAGCAATGAGCTATTCTTAGCCAAAGGTCCTTAGCAACAATTAAAACACCTTGAATTTGCAGCACAAACGAATAATCCTCTTGGGAATCCTATAAAAAGCTATGCTAAGCTAAGTCATGTTCTATCCGGTCATGTACAGTCAAGTTAGGTGCCATTACCATCATCCTTACGTCACGTATTGAATAACAACAAGTTTTATATCATAGTGTTTCTGCTGTTATAGTGTAATATGGGAGAATGATTGTACTTGTACTTTTAACCAACAGGAAATGACACACAAGCACCACAGAAGCCAAACAAGGCGTGATTTAATATCATAAAATTTAATAAAGCTACATTTCTGTGTATAGGCCATATTTATATCCATTACCAGCTTCTCTCTCACCTTCTGTAGTGTGCAGCAAAGTTATCATGAGGCAGTGAACTCTCAACTCCAGCAGCAGATCCTGGATCACCTGCAGCAAATCATTTGGGATCTCCAACGCTGACAGAGCCTCATAACAAGCTCTGGACCACAAACGAAAAAGAACGAAAAGGGAATGAACAAAGAGAGAGTCACTATAGTGTAATGACATGATGATAAAGTTATCAAGGCAATACAAAATTATTCAAACAAGCAGACAGACCGGACAGTGTGTATAATTTGTGTATGCCATGTTCCAGTGAGCTCCGCCTTGCTCTCCCAGCCTCCATATAAAGTCAGCTCCTGCCGTGGCAGCGTAGTGGGGAGAATGGCCCCACGGATAAGCCTTACAAGACGTTTGGTCAGCTCCTCAATCATTTTCTGTAACCCATGAAGAATATATTCATATACAATCTTCCATAAAAAACAAAAACAAATGTTCAGTACAAACCTAAGCAGAACACCTTTATTGTAAGGAGGACAGTAAACGCCCTAGCTTACTTTAAAGTCATTCTGTCGCTGTCTGGCATTCTTCTTGGATTTCTCCACTTGCCCAGATTTCTCTCCGGTCTGCAAGAAAGAAAAGAAATGTTTGATATAATCTACTAACTACCAGTGTATAGATCATGTGGTAATGTAGTACTAGTGTCACTGTGTTGCACCCCAATTGCAATGGTTTGTAAAGCTGCTGTTTACATGCATGTCCGTCCAGTGTTCATGTGCTCAAGTGTTTCAGATTGCTGTGCTAAATTTGAAAAACATCCTTCACAGCTCTGTAACATAATGTTCACAAGAGAAACAAAACACCTAATTCCTGGACGGAACGGACCACCTGCCTCTTGGTTCACTCCAACAAACACAAGTGAAAATTCATTCACTTCCATTTTACTTGGAATGAGATTTCAGCAACATGACTACTTGAGTTTAGTGTGTGAAGTATCTGTCTCATGGCTGCATGGCCCGTGTATGTTTTTACCTCACTAAAAAGACTTCCATTAACATAAGAGATCCAAAGCTTCCAGAAGTTTGGCAGCTGACCAATCACCACATCTGACAGCTTCTCCACAAACTGCACCTGTTGTGGGGTTTCAAAGTGCCAGGCTGGAACAAAGACACACACATATGACAATAACCCACTCACTCATTTAAAGCAGGTACTGTAGTCTTTGAGTGGCAGCACGCGTCAACATGGTTCTGTAATTTAAAGAATCATGGGGTAAAGCATTGAACTTCCCGGCACAGTAGGCACCAGTTGTTTGTGCTGTTACCGTACAAGCTGATGCACAGAGATTCACCACAATTCCTTTATGCTCTTACACTGTGATTCCCCTAAACACCGTGGATTGCAAAACAGTGACATACAAACAAACAAATGCTCACTCAGAGCTTCGCTCAGACAGGGAAGCCCCTCTCACGCACCAGGCGCGTGGGAGAGACTGAAGTGGAGTGGTACTCACTGCTGGGTCGTGGTGTTCGCAGGCTGCCCCCTCTCTTCAAAGACGCAGTGTGGCTGAGTCTGCCGAGGGCCAACGCACGGGTATCCCCCTCCAGGTCCAAAGCGCCGACACCTACTGTCAGACATAATATAAGAAGAGGAGAACGGGGGGGGGAAGAGATGAGAAATGAATTTTGGGGAAAATAAACACATACTTGAGATATCAAATAATCAAATAAGACATTTCATAATTCCACATTCCTCAATAAGCCCAGCAGGCTTTCACACCAAACAATCCTTCCTCGGTCTTTTCTGCCTCTCTTTATTTGTGTTCTGATCCATCTTTGCCCTGGCCCACAGCTGAAAGAATGTCCCGTGGGCTTTTGTGAGCGCTGGGGTGCAGTGGGTTTACATGAGCCACACTGGCCTTCAGTTCAATATGGAAAAGCACCACTAGATGGCAACAGGGAGCTGTGCGGCAGAAGCAAATGAAAAGCCACCCGCTCCATAAACGCCAGTCGCCGTTAAGGAGATAACCTTAGTGCAATCATTCTGTGAGATAACTTCAGGATGAGAATAGAAAGTTAACAAACAGGAGTGAAAGTGAAACACGGCAAATCTGAGAGGGGATCGAAGTTTCTGTACTACAATGAAAATGAAACAAGTTTGTGCAAATGCCACAATACGCCTACATGTAATTTGTCTGAACGAAGGGAGACGGACGGCCACATTTCCAAAACATATGTCTGACCCACATAGAGAGCAGTACAGTGGTGAGTCACAGGCTGGATGTAATGTATAAGCAGGCACTCAGAAATCCCCAAGCAGGAGCAAATGCAGTTGTGATGGCCATGCACACAGCACAGTCATCAAGCCTAGAAAATCTGAGAAAATTTTCACTTGAGTCAGATTATCTGTAAACACACAAAGGTCACTTACATACTGCATATAAAAGCTGCTGTGGTGTGTTCCTCGCACCAGACTCCCCCCAGACTCCACACAACCAGTGCATGTGCATTCTTGACAGTTTGAGTTGACGCGTGTCTTGTGTCTTCAAACTATTCATTCTGCCTTTTTATGCAGGTGCGGTTTAGTTTGTTTTCTTGCTTAAAGTTTAAAGGTTAAACACAGGTGTGTGGTGTACAGTACGTGTGTTAAAGACACTGAAACAACGTCTGCTACTTCTGCTCACTTCCTCATCTGAAGCTTCTTGGCAGGTTGGATGAGTTCCTGTTCCCTGAGAGGTCACTAACCCTGACCACGCACACACTTCACAAGTTCCTGTTTAAATATAGTACAGTGCTCAAACTGAAACAATACTAGATTTTTTCTGGTTGGACACATGTTTAGCTGTTAAGTTCTGCTTCAGTATCAAAAGTTAAGAGAAAACACAGATTAGTAAAAAAGAAAAAAAAAAGAACCAGTCTCTCAAATAAATTTAAAACAAAAGTAGTGGTTAAAAGTAATGTTTCCTCCTCTTGTTACAGCACATCTTAATTTTCAGGCTTTTTCTGTATTTCTTAGTTCTTTAAAATAAGATGATAATAACTAGAGTTCTTGAAGAAATAACCTCAGCCCAGACACTGAACAGATATCTAATTAACATACTAACTGCAGTGTGTAACAACGAACACGTTGCTCATAGAGTGGTACCAACTGAGCCTGAAATCACATCCGCGTGTTTTCCAGTCAGATGCATGAACACCAGATTCCCTCTAACTCTCCAACAGCCAACTTATTTTTCTGTGAGCAAAATTTGCTGCTAATTGTATTGACATTGGCAAAAGAATCCCTGTTCAGGAAATAAGAGTACTGCAGCTTATAATTCAACTAGGCAGAGTCAAATTGCAGCACCGAAGCATGATGGGAGAGTTTAGACATACGGAAGCAACTTGCATTGCTGTGCACCACCATGCTTCCTCACTATGAAAACATAAAAACAGATTCAGGCCTTTGTTCTAACAAAGATGGATGGATCTATTTTATATTTAAGGCAATTTGTAGGGTAATTAATGCTACAACAGAAAAACCTCTGACCTCTTGTGAACTAGGAAACACAACAGACAGGGAAAATTGGTTACTGCAGACATGGCCAATCCATCACAGAAGAATAATCCCTGCCACGTGTGATGCTGACAATAACGTAAAAGATGGCCTGCACAAACACACAGAGATGGCAAACATAATGGGAGGCTGCGAGCAGAGGGGATGGCTGTGAGGTTCCATACGGGGGTTCCAGGCTACATGATGGGAGAGGAGCAGGAGGGAGGTGGAGGAAGACTGGTTGGGCAGATGTTATAGATGTGGCTTTATGATGGTGGCTGTCCAGGGGCTGCCAGGGTGGAGGGATGTTTCAGGAGGCATGGGTTTTGTACTTCAGCGAGTGTGTGCGTAGAAGAGAAAAACAGGGTGGAAGCAGAAGGTAGAGAGACAACTGTCTGTGGGAAACGGCAAGAGCAGAAATGAATGGAAAAACTAAGAATTGTGTGATTCTTTGAGTGTGTTTATGCTTTTTCTCATTGTGTACATGAAGACTCCACTTGTCAGTAATCATCGTGATCGTTTGTTTGAAGACCTGGTGTACCCTGTGGAGTTTTTGGGCAGTAGCAGTGCTGCTTTGATGAGGTCGCGTGTTGTTTGGACTGTGTGCTGTACAAAGGCTCCACAGCAACGCAGGGATTTTGGTGCAATTGTCACAGTTGTAATTACAGGTCAAATGATAACCAACTTTCCTATACACAGTTACACACAAAAGGCCTGTTGTAAAACTAAATAAATATGTCAATAAAGAAAAGATAATTTCATGTGTATGACGATTTATTATAAATTAAAAAAAAAAAAAAAATCAAGCTGTTTATGAGCCATTACCATAAACTTGCTCTTCCTGGGTACAAGGAGTAATTCAGAGGTCAGGTGACTTGGCCAGAGAAGGTACATGTATGAAAAATTAGTAGGTTAACTGTAACTGTATGCCCAGGATCATATCGGCACTCGTCTACTAAATGCAGGATAAATGGATTGATTCCCAGGACCAAACGGCCAAAAGAATAAACGTGGGTAAAAGCACCAAATAAATGAAGGTAAGGGTAAATCCAAGCCCCAAGCAGGGTACTGGAGAACACACAAGCACCTAGTTCCACACTGTATGCATTTCAGCCTCCGTGTTTGTTTTTCCACTACTCCACTAATATGCCAGCAATAAATGCCAGCAACGGACTTCATAAAGAAAAACTGTCTAAATGTGTAAAAGTCTGGTTTTGCAAATGTTTTATGAAGATGTAACTGTACTAGAAGTGGCTGGCCTGACCTACAGGATGTAATGGGAACCACAAGATATACGGAATCATGTTTATGAGAAAACTTTAAAACAACCCATGTCTTACATTTTCTGTGACCTTGTGCAGTTGTGCTGTGCGAATGTCATCTCTCTGTGACAGGACGTGACACATGATTCATGTTGTCACACAATTTTACAGAGGAAGCTGAGGTTGCATGAATCACATCACCTAGACTTACGTGTTCCTCTAAACTTAACTGAGCAGTTTGCATACCTGAACACAGTGTGAGCAACATGTGGCACATTAGGAAACACTCATGAGTCACTGACGTTTATAACCCGTCACTATTTTAAGTCGTTTTACATATAGTTGACAACATTATAGTTATATAAACAAATTGTGCATCTGTGTATGCGCTTCCTTACAAACCACCATTTTGTGGATGTGTGATTTGCATGTGTTTTTACATTCATTCTCGAGTCCACGTTGCTCTGCTGATGAATGAAAGTGTGGCGTGAAATCCCTGACATGATAACTAGGATGACACTTAGCTGTGGAACGCCACAGAACTAACCAACCCCCAGAATCCATCAAGCCTGGGCCCCGGAAACCACTGTTACCCTTAACATTACACGTGTTTATGTTCCAGCTGCACTACGTGAAGGAGCCACCCACTCGCAATGTATTTGTGTGGGTGCCTTAGTGTAAGTATGTGTGTAGGAGTGAGTGTGTGTGTGGTTGGTGAATTGCTGTTCTTCCTGAGAGGACGGTTCCACATCCACATTTTTCTGCTGGCTGATTTAACAGAGGAACAGCTTAATTGGGGTTAATTGTTCCAATCCATCTGTGAAGCTGTGTGTGACTGAGAAAGAGTTTGTGTGCGCCATAACACGTCAAGCCCTGAAACCCAAATCCAATGCTCCCTTGCTTTCATCTTATTCATACATTCATGAAAAATAAACATGTGGGCCTCGAAGAAGCGGGGAGGGCGTTGACAGAGAGCGGAATGCAGAGAGCTGGTACTGCGAAGACGCAGCTGGCTCTCTCTTTCCTCAGCTACCTTTAGGCTCTTATGACATCCACCAGGCTCCTGATTGGAATTGCTAAATAGGGGCCAAGCGAATCAACGTGTGCGCTTGTGTGTGTTAGTCACCTCTCTGTCCACTGATGAACTCCTCTCTGCAGTTTAACATCAGCTGCAGGATCCATTTGTGCTGAGCATCGATGCACTGCCACGCTGGGTCGCCTGGAGCGTGCAGGTCAGACAGGTATCTAGACGCCCACAAGACACAAACACAGGTATGATGAAACCCACGCAAAAACCGGATGGCTAACAGTTAGGTAAGTAGGAGGAAGTGGAGAAGTTTTGTTCAGAATAAAAGCTAACAACCTAAGAGATTATTAACTGTAAGAAAAGAAAACGAGTGAAAATGAACATTCACATACTGTAATTTCCATGTCCTCCATGTACTGTAAGTACATTTACTACAGGTGTGTTTGTATTTCTCATTAGTACAAAGTAATACTGTACATTGCCCAAAGAATATGTAAGATTCGTCACTGTTTAGGTCAACAACCTTAAAAACTATCTGACTTTGGTGCCCCCTGGTGGAGGAACTACATCTTTTAAAAGTGTTATGAGAGGATAGATGAAGATACATTGATTTTCCCCATTGGTAGAAGCTTTAAAAAAAAAAAATTCAAAAATTTAGTATCAGAAATTGTAGTTACATAAAAAACCCTCAAATTTGTTGTGGGAATAAAAAATGTTTACGCACATATGTTTACGTACACATTCATCCAATTGTTAAGTATCTTATGTAAAGCACGACAAGTAAACCTGTCAGATGAAGAAACCTGTCTCAATATGACTCCTATACTGGGCTGTGGTCTTGCTGCAACTAATATCATCCAATAACCAGTTGCTCATTTGTTACTCATTAGGTAGCATCTTTCAAAGCTTTAAGCAAGAGTCTCACACACACACACACGCACACATTTACAACAAGCCTAAACAGGAGCTAAGGGGGCGTTCACAACTGTGCCTAATGCAGTAGGATGAAAGATGTTGCCATGTGGCTGAGAGCTGGTCTCTGATCCTGACAGGTCGGTCTTAACAATAATAAACTGGGAACGACCACAAGTATGAATGAACAGATGGATGAAGGGAAAAACAGAAATAAAATCAATGGGAACAACAGGAATGGGAGAGTGGGACAACAGAAGTTTCAAAGAAAAGTGAGACGAAGACAGAAGAAAGTGGACCAACTGATGACACAGACAGACATCAAAGACAAAGATATGACAAAAAAAATGTTCAGACTTTATATTTCATGACTACAGACTGTGGGCAACATGTGCAAGCAGACCATATGACGCACAAAGACGAAAACAAAAGCTGCAATGATGAGGACTGGTGGAAGATGGTTTTCAGGATTATACAAATATGAAGAGACCTGATGTATCTCTTCTGGTCATGAAGTGTTGATGGTGTTTGCAGCAGTTTCTCCAGTAAGAGACTCCTCAGAGCTGTGATCCTCGTCTCTACTTCCGCGTAAACTACACAGAAAAGACCAACATGACAATAAAGGCTTTTACAGCACAACACGAAAAACTGTTCAAAAACTCTTTCTTAAAGTCTGAAAATGATGAATTCATTAACGTAAGAAAAAAACAAAACAATGCATACCTTTTTTGAAAACAGGGACCTCAGTACTGCCAAAAAGAGATTTGGCCTTTTCATAGTCATTGATCACCACATCATAATCCCCCTGCAAAAGAAAGTCAATTCAGATGTAGACGTTTTTGTATTTGAACTCCTCTTCCTCCACCCTCTGGAGGGCACCCATCAAATGAACTAAAAGAGTGATACAATTCTGTTAAGTTTTGCACATGGCAGTAGACACTAAAGACATGGAAACCTTCTAATGGTGGCTATTAGGTTCAAGAATTGCTCTTGTGGGTTTTGTAATAACAAAGAATTACTGAGCTACATGATTTATAGTGAAAACATATTTCTCCATTACCATTTTTTTAACATCCTGTAGAAAAAAAAGAGTGATTAATAAGTTCCCCACTTGATGAATGATCTCATATGTCATTACACAGCTCTTAAGAGACAATGAGGAGGAGGGCGGGAGCTGGACTGAATGAAAACTCAGTGCATTTTGTATTACGTCAGTAGCTGAGATTTAAATTTCATAAAGCGTGAGTGTTGAGCGAGGCACGTACAGACTGGTGTGCAAGCGGTACCTTTTGGATATTGCGTTCAATGTTGAGTGGCAGGTTGAAGAGAAACTTGAAACGCTGAAGGACGTTGAGAGCATTGCGTGTGGAGTCCGCTTTGTCTTTCCTGCCCAATACCTCCTGGAAAAGAGTATCTGCTGTCTCACTCGCTCCTACAGTATGAGAAAGGCAGATACAGAGAGAGAGGGAGTGCGAGCGAAAGGAGCAGGAGAAAATGAGAAACTGGGATACTACATAAATAAATGTTGATTCCACATTTCCCTTTTATTGCTAGCTGTGGTTTTTACCCTGCTCTGTATGATATTTGACACAGAGAGGGGAGCAGAATTAGAGTCTGAGTTGTTAAAAAGAAAGTCACAGTTATCCCTTTGTGTCCAACTTGGTGGAACCTTTGCACAGCTAAATGGCTTCGTGGGTGGCCTCGGATGTGTCTTCAAAGAGGAAAAACACAAGTTGTTCTAATCAAAACAAAACCCCACCCCCAAATCAAAATCCCAGAAGGACCAAACAGAGGAATATTTTTCAGTCACCAGTCTGGTGACTCTTGGAATTGAGTGACTGCTGTAGCATGGGTTTGGGGGGTGATGGTGTTTTGAACCCATGAGGCAGTGGGCCTTCAAGACTGAGGCTGTGGGGATGAAAGCTACGTCCGGTTGGGAGGTTTATTTACACTAGGCTGCAGGAAAAAAAACCAGCTCATTGACCCTCCATTAGTGCCGTCACATTGTCATGTATGAAATGAGAGGGTGGGAACACAGAATCTGACAAGGGTTCTAATCGCTAAAGAGCAGGTGATGTGAAGTTTACATACGCCCGATAGATCATTTATCCATGTGAGTGCTAACCAGTGGATGCTGACCTTTTGTAGTAATAGGTAAGGAGATCTGTTGAAGTTTGAACTGATAAGTATACATTTAATCTGAATAATAACCCACATGAACAGACAAAGATGAAAAAAATCCAAAACAAAAAGAGGCTTACGGTTGAGAATGTTTTCTAGTCGCTGGGTCATTGATCCCTCCACCCTTTCCGTGCCATCAGACTCCAGTTTCTGGTGGATCGCTGCAACACAAAAATAAATCTAAATTAATTTAGTAAAATTACTCTACGAATACTAATATTAAACGATACTGCAGGTGGTAGGAAACCTGGGAAAAAAAACTAGATAAATGAAGGCTCTCCACATATAGAGTCACCAAATGCAAAGCCCAGAGACAGGTAAAGTAAATACAGTATCATGCTGTTCTTCACCTTCCGATACTGCTATTGAAACAACAGAATCCCCGTGACTGTTTTCACAAAACAAAGACCTGACCTCATCCCAGTGGTGACTGTACCAGATCACTTCACCTAACCAAAGCCATTAACAGCACAGTTTATGGTCTTGGGACATTTAAAGCCCTTTGACCTGATGGTAATGCGAATCTAAAATGTTTCGACTGTCTGAAAAATAACATTTGGGAATGAAGAGGTTTATGCGCGACAGAGAATTTCAAATGAGGGAGTGAGGGGAGAAACCAGGGAAAGAGAAAAAGAGTTCAGCGAGTGGTGTGGCTGTCCCAGTGAATAAATAAATGGTGTGCACTAGTGGGCAACTGGGCGCTGAGAGCTGCAGTGTAGGTTTATTGACAGAGTGGAAAAGAGCTGGAAGAGATTTAGGGGACCTTCTCATACACTACATACATCTGGAGTGATTCAAATATGCAACAAGCACACATCCTAAGAATGAAATTAAGAGACCAAAACATAAAAAAGGAAAAACATCCTCTCAATTCTCTTCCATCAACCCTCGGCCTTCCTTCTATCACAGTTGTTCCATTACAAATGCTGGCTGTTAGCAGAATGTAGAGACAGCGAGGGAGCGGGAGGCAAAGGGAAGGGGGAGAACTCTGTAAATAAATATGTGGGTCCGTTCTGACAGACAGAAGCCTCCAGGCAAAGGCCGAGGTATTCCTAAAACTTGCTGGTGCCTAATCAGTATGGACGTCGCTGGCCCCTTTGTGGACCTCTCCACGAGCAGAAAATAATGGCCAGATGTAGAACAGGACAAAAGCACGTAGATGTGGATGTGTACATAGGAGAACACAAGATTGATAGGGCTGAACATGCAGGAAGACCAAGACGCAAACACAAACTGCAAGTCTGCTTCACATCTCCACACTCCCCATGCCCTGTTGCCAGCTGTGTCCCCTCTGCATCTGTCACACATCGAAGGGCTGGTGACGTCACAGTTAACCTAAACATTAGGCCAGGGTCCGGATAAAACACACAACCGAGACCTGAGGAAGAGCTGCAGCTCCCGCTTCACTTCCTGAAACCGTTGAGGGAAAAAAAAGAATAAGAATAAAAATACAGTGTCCCTGGATTCTAAAGCTGGAGATGTTTTGACTCCTGTCGAGGCCGGGAGCTCAGGGAATAGACCCTGGGAATCTGGCATTTTTGGAAGACGGTAGTCGTTCTGTTTCCTGCATCACTGAGAGACTTCCTTTTCACAAAACAATGAAAAACCTCTAATTTCTGCATTTTAGTGCAAACAACCATACACTCAGTTAGTAGACAGTCAGTCATTCAGTTGCCATGTTCCTGCATCAGAAGCACGTCTCACTTTGTCACTGAGGCTCCATGACTAAACCGTCGCCATTCCCTAAACCTTTCATTTCTTTCACCACTTTGTGTTGATTCACAGGGATTGTTTACAAGACCCATTTGTTTCCTCACCACCAAAAATCCCTTCTGCAAACAAGTAGAATATTATTTAAAAGAAAAAAAAACCCTCAATACGGCCAGCAAAAATGTCTGCATGAGATTTCTACAACTCTGGCCACCACAAAACACAGGAAAGAAAATGTTATTCGATTAAAGGCTTTAAGTAAATTATCAAAACTAATGTATTAGTCCAACCAAAATCCTGTGGTTATGATACTGTATCAGCAAACAACTAGTGTCATTTTCATTTTTCATTACATTTAAAATCAACTATTATAATTTTGATATAAAATCACTTAAAGACAAGCACGTCTATGGAAATCATATGGGGCCACACCACTTAATCACACATTACCCATTTAAAGCTTTAAGAAAATATCTACAATACTGCCTACAGCTTGCAGTCGTAACTAAACCACATAGCTCTCTAATTAAGAGATTTGAGGTTTGCAGATGCAAAAGTCTAAACTGTGTGCTGTAGCACAGATTTCATAGATCATTACGAAGAGACAAGGGATATTGTTTTCCCTTCTGCTGTTGGAGATGATTAAGAGTCAATTAATAAGGACAAGAAACCTCACCAGTACTGAACTCATAGTCCTGCTATTCACTCTAAATATTTTTATCTGGCTCATTTCTTTTCCCGTGGTTGGCTTCTCCTCCATGTTTCCACCTTGCCGGCAGCAGTGCAATGCATTAAAAACTCCGTCCTTCTATTAAAGTCATCAGTAAAAATCTCACATGCAAGCACAACTGAAAATAAACATGAGAGAAGACAGATACGTCTTGATGGTGATTGAGAGGACTGGAAGTACTACAGCCACCTCCAACACTGCACACACTGAACACGGAGAACATACAAGCACCTTGTTCATTTCTTTTTTCGCAGCTAATTTCTTTTAAATTGTCACAGCATTTTCCTCAGGTGAGGTTTATTTGGACCAACTCAGAACAACTGAGACCTGCCAAATGCTGCTGAGAAACAAAGAAAGGATTCACAATTGCACTGACAGCTGTTCTAACTAGGTCTGGCAGTGAGCTACTGCAGAGCTGTCTCAAGCTGTCTGGCTGCTAGAAGCACACTGACTGGTATGCTGGTTTGGCTGACCACACCTAGTACACAGAATATCTCCACTTGAACTATCCAAGCTGGGCTACCTCTTAATTTTTTATGACTGAGAGTCAAGTGCTGGCTGGGAAAAGACGTTGCAGTGCTGTGATGACTCATGAAAACGGTTTAAAAATGAACGTTTAAGTCATGCGGGTGAACCACACTGATCTGCATATGAGACATAATGAAATGTCATTACACAGAGTACATATGAGACTTTGTAAAAAGTATTCGTGATATGTAGTGACATTAACGTACCAAAGCCTGATTTAGTAACTTACGGTTAGCCTTAACTTTGTAACTAATGTAAAGTCTCAAGGACTCAAGGATAAAGATCTTCTAGTCCCATTTGAAAACTCTACTGGACAAGCCAAGTCGATTTTAGAAATGTATGTTGTAGTGACATAGTCAAAACCATTACAGCAAATGTTTACAGCTAACCCGTAAACACACTGAGCAAAGCTGGACCTTAGAAATGCGCGACTGCGTTCACCAGCTTGCAGCAAACCTCGTCCACAGTCACCAAGCAGCTAACATACAGAGTCTAGAACAGCTGCCTGCGGCAGAGTTAAGTGAATACTTTGTGTAACATCATTTATTGATTGAGATATTGTAGTTATTCACCATATTTACTGTAAGTACTGTAGCACTTGTTCTACTGCACAAGGGAAAGGATTTCAAAAATGAGTAATAACTGATGAGTTTAGCCAAATTGGCTCAAACAAAATTCCCTCAGTGTAATTAACATAACTGTTACAAGAAACATAAATGTATGTAAATCAGGACTGTCATATTCAGGGCAGTCCAGTGTATATACTCATCATGTTGCACAACTCAAAGTGTAAGTATGCCCTCTTAGTTCACAGGTCACTTGAGTCCACCCATGGTGCACTGCTTCCTCCATCTCTGGAGACTGTACATTTCCCATTGGGGCAGTGGGCACACAGTAGGCACGCTCAGTCCGAACGTGAGAATGACTGCGCATTGTTCCCGTTGGTCATATTGGATCTGTTATCAGCACTATCAGTCCTAATACTCTGGCCCGCATTGTGTTGGGCTGCTTCGTTTATTTAGATTCAGTCACTAACAATGAAAACATTGCTTCTCTCCCAACCAGGGCACAAACACACGGAAAGCAATAATAATAATGATGGAAGCAGAAAAGTGTACGTATAAATAGTAAGGGGAAGTAACTGAGCGGCTATGGTGGGAGCAAAGAGTAAACAGACAAAAATATGAATGATGAAGCGAACAATTGATTGGATGTACCTGGCAAAACGACAGGGGTCAGTCTTTGGTACCCTGAAATCTTTTTGACATAGTTTGACATGTGTGTGCTTCTACTTCCACTAAAGTACCTCCCTCTAGGGAGAGAGGCTGTGCCCAACAGGTGAGAACTGATCTCATTTTGATGAAGGAGAATTCACTGTGTTGTGGTTGGCTGGTGTGACTGTAACGTAAAATGAAGGCCTTTCACACACTGTCCAAATGAGAGGCTTTAATCAACCAATGCAAAGCCGCATGTGGGGGAAAAATGTTCAAGACACACACTTGCACACTTTCCAAAAAAAATCAACGGTTCTACTCAGTAGGGATGAAGAGTGATGATTTGGAGCTTTGTGTGTGCTGTAGACAGTTTGCTGCAATTACATAGCACAGAAAAATGTGTTAATCCCTCTCACCTGCAAGAGCGTCCTGTGCCTCAAAGAAAGTACTGAGGCCTCCTTTCACATAGGCCAGACTGCCCTCATTCTTCTTGGTAGCCTGCTTCTTAAGATTATTGGCTGCTATCTTGAGTTGCTCAAAACTGTGGAAACAAAAAAAAAAAATCAAGACAAAAGGATGCTATTACATTAAGCCCACAACTAATGATTACATTGTGTGAATTATTCATGTAACTGATTAATCATTTAGACAGTAAAATGTTTGAAAGTGCGTATTCCATTTTCTCAGCCTATTTCATTTTCCCTTCTAGATACACACATCTGTGAGCCAGAGTGAGTACGTGTGTCTGTGTGTCAGTGTCCTGAGTGAGGTTTCCTCAGCAGGAAGAAACAGTCACCCTGTGAGAGCCAAACAGAGGCCCCTGGTCAGGCTGGATCCTGGGGTCTGGGTTATTGGAAGGCTAACCGGGGGAGAGAAAGCCTGGAGAGTCCAAAATAACCCGTCACTGCCCTGTCATGACAGTCATCTGGCCTCACTCCCTTTGGGTCAGCATCCAGCCTCATCCATATACCTGCGAGGAACTAACTGGCTACATGGCCATTCAAGCAAGGAACGAAACCTCACAATAAATGTCAGGACAATTCACATTGATTTTCCGTTTTTTAAATAAGTGATTGGCAATGTAGGTGAATTTGTGGATTATTTTCTTAGTACCTGTTTAGTCTAAGAAATGTCAGCGTATTATAAAACATTTAAAATAGCCCAACACACGGACATTGGAATAGTAATTTGTTTGTTCTCCCTCTCTTCTTATTATTAGTAGTTAGGAACCGTAGCATTATTGTTAATAAAAGGACCTACCTGGAGCCTGCATGGTTTTCTATGAGGTACCAGGTGGCAGAGAAGTTCTCACTGGTGAAGTCTCCACTCATTCCTGAAAAAATCAGCTCTATGTCTTTCTGTGGGATTTTGCCTCTGAAATGAAGAAAGGTAAACAAAGGTGAACATAGAAAAAGCCAAGACAAAGAAGAAAGCTGCTCTATGTAAAGACTCACAGGAACTAGACAGTATGCATACACACACACACTAAACACATTAAATAAAAGACATTAATTCCAAAGCAGTGAATGCGTGAGAAGAGGAAAATCCACTGTGGATACACACTGTGGATACTTAAGAGACGGGATGCTGGGCTAGCGTTTTCCAGCAGGGGGCAGTGGGCAGCCAAGAAGTGATGGGTTGGGAGAGCTTGGCGTGGGAAGTGCAGTGTGTGACGCCTGGATGCCCCTGGAGGACCCAGTACTCATTAGGGATGCTTGATCTCTACTAATGACCCGTGGCCTACACAAACCAGCCCCCACCACCAGCACCACCCACTCTGCACAGACATACGTAGAAAAAGCAACACATGGACAGTACAGACTTAAGTCTGCAAAACGGAATATCCATATGCGTGAACACAGTTTGTACTGCATGTCCACACGAAGACATGCACAGAAAACAGCAGCACATAAGAGTAGTTTAGAGACTCATCAACAAGTATAAGAGAAGACACATGCAAGTTAAAACGCACATTTAGTATGAGGTAGGGCACTAGACAATAGTGGATAAAACTGGATAAGCACTCAGATATAATGATTTTATTTTCTTTGTTGTGAAATTCCTAAATTTCTAAAAAATGATAAATTTGTGTTTGGAGAAATACTGCATAAAGGGCAATGCAAATGTAACTGGTCTGTATCGTTTCGTGGTCCTTACTGTTTTCACTCCAAGCTAGAGAATCATAAATGTATTAAATAATCTTTCATTCAATTATAACGTCAGCCCTTTGCAGCAAGTTCACTGTTGGAAATAAAGTAAAGAGATATGTTGGTCCTTTCCTGGTTAGTAGATTAATAACTCACCACTGTGGCTGATAGAAGATTCAAAGTTCAATTTTAGCAGCATTTCTAAAAATGACAGCAGGCTGGTAACATTGATGAAACTCCTTCAGTGACACGAAGCTGCTTCTTTCACACCGCAAGTTGCACAAGGCATAATCCTCCCATCCTCCGATTCGTAACTATGTCATTTCTAGCTTGTTTCACATCAGACATACTTGAATAACAGGTTTCAAAATATTTGAGCAAGGTACAACTTTTGAGGAAAGCAGTAAATTGAATCTTTAAACACAAATCTTTTCTTATTAAACCCACATTATAACTAAGCCAAATATGACAGCCCCATAAAAACGTATTAACGTATATTTACATCACTACACAAAAACGTACAGACAGACAAAACATCTATTTTTTAAATGGGTTCATTTAACAGATGAACTCCACCGGTAGGGAGCACCTCCACAGATACTACCTATGTTTGATGCTTAGCGCAACGCTGGGAGTGGACTGTTCATGGCCATGAGCGGTCACTTGCCCCAGGCCCCTCTAAACCAAACAAACACTAAACCAGAAACGCCAGAATCTGACAACACAAACTATACATTACAAATTCTGTGCTCCTGCCAGACGCGTGGGAGGCAGCACTACCCTGCCCTCCGAGGCAGTATAAATACATGTGTGTGGGTCGCTTCTTTAGTTCTTTCTAAATCTTTCTACAGTCGTTGTCCCTGCTCTACACACAATAATTCTGCTTCCCCTCCCTGCGTGCAGCGGTTAGAGGCTGTTCAGCCATTGCTGTGTTGGCATAATATTTCAAATGCCTGCATATGGGGAGAGTTTGTTTCTGTTTAGGGATGTAAACCATGAGTCACTGACTAGAGAGCATGTGTTTATGGTGGTGTGATTGTGCTGAGGGATTTTAGTGTGTATTCGAATGCTCTTGCTCCGTACTTGTCTATATCGATGCCAAGTGGATTGCTGGGTCGCAGGGAGAGGGGGGAGATGCCTTTGTTGCGGTCTGTCCTCATGTCGTAATAGTTCATCTCATCTACCCACACAGCAGACTGGTCCAGGATACCTGCAAAACAGGGCAGGACAGGCGACGATACACGTCACTGAGCTCTACAACGCATTCCAGATGTGTGCTCACACACAGAGACGTATACACATTTACTGCAGACTCAATACACCCACAATCATTTAGGAAAACACTCTTTAAGAAAATGTCATCATTGTGATGTCGCATTTAGGGAAATAAAATTAAAAATCGATTTAGAACAACACATTCATCTACCTGACTGCAGACACATAGAATTAAGAAGTTTCATACAGCAAAAGAAGTTTAATAATAATTTGGTTCCCTGCAAACACCTCAGTGTAATTATTAAAAACGATTGGAAAACTCAGTGCATAGCCAATATCTGTTGTGATTTTGGTACCTCAATATGGATTCATAAAATCTAAATAAATATTGTAGATAAGTAGAGCAAATTCTTATTGATGTGGAATAGTTTTATGGGTTGTGTTTTGAAAATTTAAATATTTCATATTAGGGACAATCCTTGAACTTTTTCACGTTGCGTTTTAACATGAAATATTTTATTTCTTGTGAAACCAAAGTCTGAGAAACGCTCTTGAGTTTTGGGTTGAATACAACAAACCGTTTGAAGACTGCGGGCTCTGTGAAATTTTGTAGACCCAACAAAAACGTTACCATAGCACAAATAAAAGTCACTTTGTGCAACAAACATTGTTGCGCTATTTTCAGCCTTACCAATCCTCTCTGGTTTGAGCAATTTGAATGAAACTGTGGAGGTGCCGAGACCTCCAGACTTGGTGGTGACGATGATCTCTCCCTTGTCGTCTTTGGCAGGACCCACACGGCACACTATCTTGCTTGCGGACATCCATTCGGCTGTCAGCAGGCAGTTATGGCCACAAATTGACAGACCTGACACGGAGGAGAAAGGTAAAGAGTGAAAGGAGTGAGAGATAGACACACCGTGACGGCACAAATAAACAAACCGTAGCACTGAGACACGCACAAGGGCAATCTGCAACAAGTACTGTCCACTCAAACAGAATTGTTGCCTTTCAGCAAGTTTAGTCAAGCTGTCACCAGGGGTCAGAGTTCAAGATGGGGGTCGTAATGGGTGTGGGTGGCCGTGACCTTCTTTCCTATCACTCAGCTCCTTAAAGCCGGTGTGTGTCACTTCACTGCTAAGTGGCTCATTACTAGTACAATGCATTCTCTACCTCTACGTCGGTCATCCTCCTTTTAAAACTATTAGGACAACAGAAAACAGAGGAATTACTTAGACAGTTTCAGCTGAGGACATTCAGAAAGCTACATATGTGTATAATCATACATAAAAACGCCTGAGAGGGTTGATCAACAAATAGCCCATAAAACCGTGAATAATATGCCCATTAGACTCCCATTTCCTGCATCTGTTCTCTACTGACCACTTTGTTTGAATACATAAGCACTCACACACATTTGTGCATATCTAAATGTCTAATTGTAGCCCCCAGGGACATTCATGGTCAGAAATAGGCCGGTATCACTGGCCAGAGCACAACCCGCCAAGTGTGGAGTCCTCTGGTCCCCCACCACTTCCTTCACCTCAAATAAGTAATGTGGAAGAGCAATGAGCGAATGTGAGGGAAAAGTTCAGCACATAAAAAACTGAGAAGATATGTATAATATAACCAACAGACATGAAATGGTTTCAGAGAAGTAAAAAAAAAAAAACACCAACAACGGGAACAATTAAGCAGAGTTTCTAACATTAAGGAGCAGTAATATAAATATTTACAGAAACAGTAATTTGTTGTTTTAGTAGCAGATTAAGATCCACAATGAAAGCTAAATTAACAATAAATAGTTAAATACCTATATAGTTTATTGGTGTGTCCTCTGAGCTTGTATTCTTTATTTTATATTTAAGTTAATAAAGTGCTTATAACAAAAACTGAGAGATTTTCCTGCATGTATATTTTTTGTGTGTGGACAATTTTTATATGTGTAAAACATTAACGTAGAATATAGACTGTCGGTCAATTGCAAAATGCAATTATGTATATTATATTAACAAATTCATTTCCTTTTGCTTTGTGTTAAAATAACTGAAGCAACGCAATTTAGTAAATTCACATTATTATGTATCATAGTTAAACATTTGTGGATAGACAGATTAAATTAAATGCCCACAGACCTTACTTCAAATTAAAAGTGTAATAAAAATAAAATCTAAGTAGCTATGAATCTGAATATGTTATGCAGGGGAAAAAAGGTCTGGCATCCTGTCCACTTACATATCGTGTGTACAAAAATAAACTTTGCACCACTCTGTTTAAAAAGGGGCCACTGTGGTTTGTTGATGGATAAGTTAATAAAATCAGTTAATACGCTTGAAGTTACAAATGGCACAGGCAAAATTCAAAGAACTAAATATAGAGAGAGTTACTTAATATCAGCGTCACTTTGCTTTAACAAAAAGTAGCTTCCTCAGAGAAATATTAACAAAAAATCATCACCTAAAAATTATTCTATACAGTAACATGAATAGATGTTAATTACACAATGTGACGATATTGTGTATATTTTTACTTGTGATTAAATATACAAAATATCGACATGCTGTATATATACTTATATACTTTACCATGTATACAACGATAGAAACTACTGTACAACATTTTCCCCATGTGGTTCTTTATGTATTCATTTAAATGTAAGTGTGTTACCAATGAGGTCGGCTGGGCCTGTGCCCAGGTTTTCTCCACGGATGGTAACTTTGGTCCAAGCTGCACCCTCCTTGGGTGAGATGCCTGTGACCAGCGGGGGCTGACGGACACGAGACATGGCGGCCTGAGGCAGACAGGAACACTGGATCAGTCAGCACCTGAGCGTGGAAATAAAAAAAATGTACGTGAAAAGCACATAATTTAGCAAACGCTCCACGAGGACAGTTCAAGATAAAACTAATGCTTCTAGTAATTCAGCCGTCATTGCTAAAACGGCCAGATTAAAACAGTAAATTACCCAAGGATTTTAATAATAATTATAATTTCAGTACTTATGTACTGTACTTTTTACTTTAAACATAGTTTAAAAACATGTACTGTTTGTTGAGAAAATTCATAATAACTTTAACTTTCAGCTTTATTTTGTTTAACAAAGAGCTGGACTATTACAAATAATCAGTTTGACCCAAGAAGGAGACAAAATTACAAATGCACTTAAAGTATGAGCAGCACACAGTGTCAATATGTTTTGGATATAAAAGAAGAAAAACTGTCAACGTGGAACCATATGCTGCTGAACCCACAACCTTGTCCCAATAATAAATACCATTAGTTCTTTTTAAAGACACCACTCGCTTTTACAAAAGTACCAGGCATTTAGGTTTCTAAACTAACTTGGGACAGCAACGTCCAAGGCAGCTCCAGTCGTGTTAACTTTCCATCCTGTACTGCAGGTCTGTAAACAGTGTTTGTATTGCAGCAGTTATCTCTCAGATAATAGAAAAAATAGAGAAGTGAGCCAGGAATGAAGGAGCAGACAGAGAGCAGGGAGGAAAGGAAGAATGTAAACCTCACAGCAAAGGATAAATAAACCTGGCCTCCCCAATCATTCCACATGAGCCCACACAATACAGTACAGAACATGGCACCAAAGATGAAGCACCTATACAGATCAGTTCACGTAGAGGCTGCACAAAGGAAAGGAGGGAAAGATTTCAAGTGAAAAATCTAAAAGTATGCATTTCAGCAGCACAGATGTTTGCTAATAAATTACAGCCAGGTCCCAAAAAGGCTGATCATTGTAGACTCTCTGAAGCAGCGAGTGAGCCTTCCGCCCTTTTGCTCCAC
Source organism: Macropodus opercularis (assembly GCA_030770545.1). Taxonomy (NCBI): domain Eukaryota; kingdom Metazoa; phylum Chordata; class Actinopteri; order Anabantiformes; family Osphronemidae; genus Macropodus; species Macropodus opercularis. The sequence goes on from CM061092.1 coordinate 11,056,200, forward strand.
AGCCAAAACACGTTCTCCACAAACAATGCCGGAGTTCACACGGACTGGACCTGCTACATGGTGGTCACCCTTCGCACAATTATATGGCCACTAATTAGGTGTAGCTGTATAATTGAGGTGCTCAGCCAACGGGGATTTTAATATCAAAGGAAATCAAAGATGACAGAACACAACATTGTTTAAAAGACTTTCCTGTAACAAGAGTTTCAACATCAGCAGCAGCAAATGCATCTACGAAGCGCGAGCTGGAAACCATATATTGAACTGCAATTTAAGACTATTTCAGCATCAAGTAACCTGCCAATTAGTTTTGATTAATGAGTAAATCGTTTGCATCATGTGTAGTTTAAAATAATAAATATAAAATAATAACAAAATTGCGAAAAAGAAGTTGGAATTATTTCATGACAAATCGCTTCAATACCGAATCCACATTTTTACAAACAAAGAAGAGAGTATGATGTTGTTGTTTGTTGTAAAAAAAATACAACTGAAACAAAAAAACGTTTCAAAATATATATTTTTGCTATTTTATCTACATTGTCAAGTTCACAAAAATGACAAACTGAAATCAAAAATCAAACATGATTGATCATGGAACCATTTCTAAGTGACTCAATGTGTTGTTCAACAATAATAATAATAATAATAATAATAAAATCAGCTGTGGGAGAATGGAACATTTCCTGAATTACAAGCTCCAAAAGTGCGAACCTTACTGGAAAGCTCTTATGCCACAGCCCACCCCCTCCATCACCCTGACTTCCCCTAGTTAACGAAAAGACTCCAGTGGGATTTACCTCATGTTGTTGCTGCTGCCCTGTGCTTGTCAGAGGAAATGAAGGGACTATGGATCTGACATGAAGAAGATAAGAGGTTAACAAGCCTAAAACAAGAGCTTGGTATGTCCCTCATCAGTCCCACATGTTTAGAGTGCAAGCAGTGAAGGGCAGAGACTTGAAGACTGGAATCTTTATTAGTAAAATTCTGATCATCTTCCAGGAGTGTTTCTATCCACCCCCCCCATCTTGAAAACACACGTGTACAAACAGACAGTTAGCCGACCCCCTACACTCACACACACACTCACACACACACACGCTAAGCAGAATGACAGCTAGGCTAGTTTGCGTGCGAGAGGCCCAAGCCGGTGTTGTGTGGTCTTTGTGTATGCGAGTATGTGGAAGGATCTGCGAAGAGGTCTGGGCAGTGTGTGTGTGTGTATATACATATATGTATGTGTGTGTGGTCTGGGTGTGTGGTCTCTGGCGCGGGCCTGGGGAGAGCCTGCTGACGGCTGGGATGAGAAAAGAGCCGCTGTGTTTACTTTACTCTGGGGCTGTGCGTGGACACGGGAACATTGCCCAGACCCCTCTCTATAACTCCAGCGTGCACGCACACGTGCACCAACTCGCACAGAAATGAAGAGTAATCTTGCTCAAGTCTCATGTCATGCGCCATCATAAATTTCCTGCTAACTAGGTAACAGAAACTCAAACTTCACACAGGCCAGGGACTAATTGCGCACAAGTTTTTCCTTAAAGAATCAGAAGCAAAAAACTAAAGGAAAGGTTCGTAAAAACAAGTAGAAATTCAGGAGGTAGAAAGCCTTTTCCCTGCAGAGGGATGAGGTTATGAACCTCTAGAGGGCATCAGAGGATCCCTATAAGGTTAGACCACACTGTTTAAACATGTGTAAAGCGATGTCCTACTGTGTCGGCTAAATTTGATCAGTGACAGCCCAGAACCTGATGTAGCCCCTTCTCTCTCACTCAGTCCTCTTTCAGTCATGGCCCCCAACCTCTTTCTGGTAATAGGGCTAAATAGGCAGGTTTGTTTACCGTAGAAGATGACTAGCAATCAGCAGGTTTGGCTGTGTGGTAGCTGTGAAAAAGTGGCAACCCTTCTATGGCTCTGTGCTAGTATCCAGACAGAAAGCCAAATACTCATTAAAAGGTTTAAACAAACCTTTTTGTCACATGAAATCATTTTATTTTGACAGACCATGGCCTAGCTACGTGGCAGCGATGGATTTCTTTTCCATAAATAGAAGAGCAATAATCAGTTTAAAGATGCTTGAAGAATCCCCATGCTCTATTTGCTGCAGATCAATGACCTTTATAACTCTGGTGCGACATCGAGCTACAGAATGCTTTAATGTCAAGCCAGAGACACTGGACTTTAATTATTATCATAAAGCTAAAATACACATTATAATGTGTGAAGAACGTCACTACACAGTAATACACACACCAGACAGAATTTTTTGTTTGAGGCATGTTATTGGTTTGCCCCAAGTGCTGGAGTTTAAGCAGGGTTTAAAGATACATTGGCAGCACTGAGAAAAAACATTTAACTACGACATAAACACTTACATAATTACAATAAGACTGATCAGCTTACAGGCAGTGTTTTCATTAAAACAGTGGCAAAAATGTATTTCACATGTAAGACAGTTTTACATAAACGTGAAATTGTTATGTTTGTATTTATGTAAAATGAATAAATGAAAACACTGTATTATACATTCAGTATTTTGTGGTTTAAGACAAAATCTTTTTATTTTTACAATTTCTGAAAAATACCTAATAACATAAGCCAACAGGGAAATTTCATGTACAAAATCACAGAATGAAGGAATTATTTATAGAAATACTTGCAATTTGCTGCATTATGTTGGGTTATACTGAATATAGCATGTAATATTATTTGAATTAGAAGAAATGTCAATTTTTTTATGCCTTTAAATGTCTGTTTTGATGCAACACAACCCTCTGAGCTTTTTATTCTGACTTAGAAACAAGACTAACTCTCTGCATCATAACAGGAATGAGAATCTATCCACATAAGTGTCTCATGAATGAGGCGTTTATACACCATATCATAAGTTGCTCTGAACTCAAAGGTGACTCACATATGGCAATAATTGGCCAGGGTGTGCGTAGTTGTGTGTGAGAAGGAGAAAGTGTGATGGGTTTAGGAGGCACAAAGGGACCTTTTTAGATAGCTCATCACCCTCGACCCCCTTCATTGCCCATCACAGCAGCTAACACACTACATCAGTGGCTCCAAGTCCCCACCCACACACTAATGCCATTTCACTCTGTGCTCCTCCACATTACACAAACACCAGATTTCATCAAAGATCCCCCTGACCTCTCTGAATGCACAGACGGCCAAACATCACCCTGCCTGAGATGACTGGCTTGATCGCACAGGCGGGGTGGAGCTTTGAACAATCCTCCTCAGTATTCACTCACACCAAAGATCCCACATGCCACAAAAATGTAAAGTGGGCAAATAAGCTGATAGCCAGAAACGAACCATTATATGTGTCGACTATATCATATATCAAATAAACTGATCATAGGAACATACCCTATAGAAAAGTGATCACTATACAGTAACAATGAGTCAGTATGCACCCAATCCTAATGTTCATTGAGAATCCTTCATAAACGAGCACAGAATTATCATATGGGTGTCTCTGGCTTAGTATACTTCCATCATGATGTCTGCCCGCAGGGTTTGTTATCTTTAGGACAGTCTGTTTGTTTGTTTGTCAGTCTCAAGTGCTTTTCGGAGTAAGGCCTAACGAAATGAAGTTCCCAATTTCCCATATAAAAATCCTGAAACAATAAACAGAAATAGAAAGTATGGGCCCACAAACGCAGGAAGATGTTTTCAAAGGATTAAGAGACTGGAGACAGGCGGCTCTGCCCAGTGACATGGCGAAATCAAGAGATTTGAAACTTCATGGGTGAGGCTGCAGCCTTGCTGTCCCAGCCACTTTACGTAAAAAACACATCAGCAGCGTGAGAATGCTCCACACATACCATCACAAATTACAACAACATAGCTGCTTACACTACTAATCAACACTTTCACTTCAAAACATCCAAAATACTCTACAAGTAAGAAATTATAGGTTACTTAAACATTTCCCTTGTTTTTGATATATAATTTTATACCATGTCGACCTCATGAAAGTTGCAAAAGACAACTGCACTGTAGCTGAAAAGATCTGTTTTTAATAAATCATCTACATGGGCATATAGAGAGCTGCTAATGTTAGCACCTTGAGTCCAGTGGATTTATGACACATTGCGCTTGTTAAAGCAGGAGCAACCAAAGCAAGATTTCAGTAATGATTAGTTTGATAGAATCTGACATTTTTGTTTGACTCATAAATCCTAAATATTTAAAACATTAATTGATATTCAAAATAACTAATAATCAGTAAATTGGTTCAATAAATCTGCACGAAATAAGGTGACCCCCAGTCGCTCACACCAAACATCCCACGTGCCACTTGAGCCAGTTACATGAAGCCGTTTTGTGATCTGTTTTTCAAGCCCAAAGCGCCTCTGTCTGTGCGTCCAACCCTGACTGGGTCACAGACACCATACTGTGAAGCCAGTGGCCCAGCAAGAGTGTCAGCAGGGAGAAGGCTACCAGGTGGGTTGACTGCGAGCAGCGGACAGGGGTGAGAGAAAAGTGCAGCTCCACAAATAATGCTCAGTCTGACCCCCCGACACTCGATTCACTCCGAGGTCTATGGAGCAGCAAAACTAAGGAAAAGCCTCAAAAAACACAACCCACCACATTCCACCAAAACAAACAAGCAGGCCACCCAAATTTTTCAATTAGAGTGCTGGGAGGGGGCAGGAAATGGATCAGTGCAGCCTTGCCCCAGTCATCCCCCAGCCAAGCAGTGCTGACTTTGGGGAGGAGAAGGAGAAGTGATACAAATAGCTCAGTAGGCTCTCACTGTGGACATGCTAGCAGAGATGTCAACACAAACGATGGAGGAGATGTGACAACTTATTGCTGCGACACGGTGCCTGCCTGTTGTCAACTTGTCAGTCAGCTGTTCTAATTCACTCTCTCATGCGATCAATCATTTGAAGACACTCACATGGCACAGTACTGTTGCTATTAAAGAAATGTGCTCAAACACTTCTTGATAGAAGAACATCAGCCTAAGGTACTTAGAATCTGTGCTGGAGTGGAGCTACGTGTAATGAGACTAAGGTTGTAGTAGTGTTTAATTGGGAGGTATTTAGGTTTATTAAGTAACATCTTTACCTTTTAGACCTACTGTATTTATGGATGAATCATTCAGTTCCACACCATAAATAACAAAACATTGTAGATACAGGTTTGTTGGTTATTCACGATAACAATGAAATTGAGCTAGTATTTAGAAAGGTTTTCTGGTAAAGCAATTTAAAGGGGTTTTAAATTGTGACTATATGAATAATTAACAAACGATACAATATAAAGACTTCGATAGAGGCAGAACACAGTGTGTTTGGAAATAAATAAGGCGCCTGCAGATATCAGTGTTTTAAGCTTCCTTTCATAAAAACGGCGAGTTTACCCAACGTTGTAACATTTTCTGCTACACAAACAACACAACGTTAACGGGAGGATGTTTACACTGAGTTCGGTCATTGTCGGTATTAGGTGCCAGTAACAACATCAACCAAACATCTGTCCGCTATTTAAACTAACGCCGTAAACACCGCACATAGTTTGACACGTCCGCTTTAGAAAGGTTTTTAGAAAGACGAGTTTCAGCTCTGTTGTCAAACAGCGGTAGCTGTCACAGCTTCCGCTAGCTTGGGCTAACTAAACAAGCTAGCGAGCTAATTTAATGAACCGGAAGAGATACAAAAAGCTGACATTTGCGTTCGTCGTATGTTTACACCTGCACCTATCTGTATATGTCATATCTCAATTTCGTGGATTCTGCTTTGGGAATCATGAAAACAATATCTTTTAACAGGGAGGTGAACTTACCAGTTACAGCTTCTCGGCTGCAACGACCATTTCCTGGATCCTCTGACTACTTCCGGTTTTCAACACCACCTTTCAAAATAAAACATAAATGAAAGTAGTGACTGATGCGTTTGATTTGTGAGGATGTTTATCGCAATAAACGCAATAAAACATAAGAAATAGAAATAGAAGATTAAAAAAACATGTTGCACTAGACATGTACATATCTTCTGCAGACATGGGATGCACAATTGTGCTGATTTAGTTTTATTTTATATTTAAGAAGTATATTCCAAAAATGTAAATATATTGCTTTCTACAAATGAGTTTAGTTTGAGGAATTTGAGCACTTCCTCTACCACTGAAGTTTAGCAAGTGTCTCATTTTTTACAGTAATAAATATTATTTGTCATTTTTTTAATGAGCAATAAAAGTAAAAGGAGGTGTGAGTGTCTTGGATTTTCCTACTCAGTCTAAATATTTCTACCATACCTAAATAGTTCTATATCATATCATATTCTAAGACTAGGTGCAGCAGGCTGCATTCATCCCTGTGAAGCGTTAGATGTCCCTGTGTGAGAATTTTGAAGCCCAGTGGGATCTTTGCTTCTTTCCTCAACTCTCCTTTCACGGTGCATCACTGAGGTATTTCCACTTGTTCTGGGAAAGCGCAGCATCATTAGAAATGCAACAAGGACCACCCAGGCACACACTTGCACACTGATACTATTACATTTATCTCACCAAATTGTGCAGGGCAGAAAGCATTTTTGTGATAAGGCAAGGCCCAGTCCCCAGAGAAACCATATTGTCCAATTAGACTGGGTAATCTGGTAATTGAGGATCAAACTGTGAACTGGGAGTATGCACAGATGCTGATGCAACTGAGGGGCTGTTTGTCTACATAAACACCAACTTAAAGCAGTGACGCTGGTAGATTCTGATCTTTGCCTCAGTGGTAAACCTCAGCCAGTGAATGAGACTACGCCAGCAAGCAAAGGAAGAAATGCAAAGTAATTTGATGCATGAAATGTGTCGTGTTCTCCCATAATTTAAGATTCTTAAAACATTTTCATATTGAAAATTACCCAGCATCACCATGTTTAACAATGGTTAGGTTAGCTTAGCAAGAACACTGGTTACTCGCATGGCTTTGTTCTAAGGTAACACAGTCCCCTGAGCGCGTCTAAAGCTCACTGCCATCTTATCTGTTGTGTGCTGCACCATTTCTTGACTAGCAGGCCAACCAGAAGCTGGCTGTGGCTTCGGAGAGGTATCTTTCTTCTCATCTGGTACAAATGGGCTTATTTACCTTTGTCTTTAAACTGCTACACCATCTCCTCTTAGCAGTTTGCTTTAGTGTTGTATTTTGTGCAGATTTGCAGAGCAGGTGCCCCAGGTGCTCCTCAGGGACGCTGCTAATGCCTTGATCCTTTCTGTGACCCCCCCAACCGTATGCAATCCACATCCCGTAATGGCACATGCTGAGCTGGTACCATTGCTCATCCCTGAACCCTATTGTTCATTGTTTGTCTTCTCCAGTTTTTTCCCATGGGCCTCTGGCCAGTGAGAGGAAAAGGTCACTGTAAATATTGTCCTGAAATCCTCCCTCCCTCCCATAGTGCTCCTGAAGATGGAGCAGGCGACAAGTGGGTGAGCACTTCCTTCCTGCATAGGGCATTTCAACTGTAAAACATCAAACACATATGAATACCTCAACGTCAAGGAGATCATATACCCAGAGCATTACAAGATCCTGGACCAGTCACACTTCTCCGCGAAGCCCATCACAAAGAACAAGGAAATTGACTTTATGTTTAAAAATGAGCAAAATACTGCTCTTTTATTTGTAACAACAGATTTACATGCCCACCCTACAGCTGTTGTTTCCTCTTTAAAATAAAAGACTTTAAAATAAGCAATGATATATGTGAATGAGTCAGCATGAATCCAAATCCCTGCCAATATCTCATAAGACACACAGAATATGGATTCCACGGGAAATTAAGTGAAGCTTAGGAACCCTTGACCCATGTGTGGCTAATCACTAGCCTGTAGCGCTGCTGTTAATATGAGACAAGGAGATTTTAAATAAACCTCTGATTTTTGGGTTTGTTTTGCTTCTGTGTGACGCTGTGTCTCCCACTGCTCTGCTTTCCCGGAGGAGTCCAGTTCCCTGGGCTCACATTTTGGGCTCCGGAAATCCAGGCCTGTGCCAGGCTTAGCTTGGAAAAGCATCAAGATGAACACAATGGAGGAGAGAGAGTTAAAGAGAACAGAGCGCCTTTCAGTCTGAGGGCTGACATGCTGCCTGACACAGTGGATGGAAAACAGAACTAATGCACAAAAGGAGCATTGGAGATGACAATCAAGCAATGATTTTACATGACGCAAAAATACACGTTTGATAATATTATTACTAGAATCTTAATCTTACAGTCATTTCAAACAAATAGAGCAAATGCCCTGCCTACCTATAGCGTTATAACCTCATGTTGTCATATTAACAATAAACGAACGTTCCTGTGGGCAGGAAACAAGCAAGAAGCTCAGACACGTTGAGATCCCCACAGCAACTGGAAGCACAAACCAACCAGTGGAAGAATGCAAAGATCAATTAGTACTACAAGATTTTACAGTCTAACTGAAATTCATGCAGAGATGACTTTAAAGTGTAGCGCAAAACATAAAGGTAACTCATTGGTGAAACAAACACAGTACTTAACTGCAACTAGCTCAAAAAAAAACACAAAAAAACTGAATGGCAACTGGAAATGGAGATGCATACAAAATGCATGCAGTATTCCCTCGCAGCTTTTTGGCATCTTTCAGCTCTTTGTTCTGATTAATGACCTGCAGCTTTCTCAGTACCTTAGTGACCAAACTGCTGTTTTGTTTCCGTCTCGCTGCTCTCAGCACCTCAGTTTTCCGCAGCAGCACGTCACAGCTCGGTTACTCGTGAATTCTGGGTTTGTTTTGCGGGCAGGATTGTTTTGTGCGTCCAGGAGCTTAAACGTCTGTACAGTAAATGTGTCATAGTATCACTCCGTCTACCTGATGTGTAAAAACTGCGTGTATCTCCATCATCATTATAAGGTGATAATAAAAATAATAATAATAATAGAATTGCAGATTTAGGCTATAAAATGCAGATTTAGGCTACAAAATAATTATAGAACTACAGATCAAATCAAATTGGATTTGGAGCAACATTTTGAAGACTACAATGTAGGTGGAATTAAGAAAAAATGCTACTGAACAGGTAAATGTTTAAAAAATATATATTGTTAAATTGGTTGAAATTGCTTTTTAAGTGTTAATACCCCATGATGATCTGAGAATTATTAATGAAACGTACCATTTTGAAGGAAATGAGTGAGCGTGAGAGCGTATAAAGAGGCTTTTACTCAAATACGCGGAGGCTTTTACCAGCCAGGTTAACATAACATGTTCCTTGCCTTCTCATAACACCACCCTTTGTCCCCCCAGGCTCGACAACAGGCTACTGTGTCTCAGGAGGCACAGCAAGGAAAGACTCTCTGGGAAAAAGTCTAGAGTTAAATGAAGAAACTAAAAGGGTGATGAACCGGAAACCTCGTCTGACACTTAGTGCATTGTCTTCCAAAAAGTTCTTGTGCAATAGCTTCTTATGTTTTACTGCTGCGTGCTCGTCCTCCCTTGAATGAGCCGCCTTGAGAGGAAGCAGCTGAAGCCATCAGTGTGTGCTGCTGTGTGTGTTCTCTCTTTGATGAGTTGTGAAGGGTTGAGTGTGTTCATAACTGTTTGTCTTTATAAACAGGTGGACTTACTTATAGCTGGGGGTTATTTGTGCTCTGCATGGGCCTGGGCCAATAGCAATCAAAACGAGAGCATAATAAAGTCATCTGGTCACCCAGATGACCCTTTACACAGGGGCTCTGTGTTTTTGTCGTCATTGGTCAGATGTTTTGTTTTTATCTGTTGTTATGTTGTAAGTCTGCTGTATTTTTCTTAGTGAGATTGAATCCCTTTGTTAGATATTCCTGCAGAATCTACATCACTTAATGTGATTTAACAGTAAGATGCTTTACTTTGCAAAGCAAGTTTATTTCAGCATCAAATATTTAATTTAGTTTACTGTTTTCATCTCTAAGCTTTTGTTGTGTGTGTGTTTTTAATTTGATGGTAAAACGTTCAATTAGGAGGTAGTTACACAGGAACTGGAGCATTTGTGGCACAATTTAAAATTTACTGTGGGATTTAAAATGATGTCAGGAATTAAAAGCACCACAGAGCACACACTGAAAATAAAATGAAATCACTCTTCTTTCCACTGTGAAAGGAAGAGAGCGTCTTAACTTGTTTGAGACCTCTAATGCCATACATGGGTTTTCTATTGGTCTGTAAGGATTTAACACACTCAGCTGGCCTCAGTGAATATTAACTGGCCTTAATATTGGCTTTCAAAGTATGATATAATAATATGTCTTCATTTCCTTTGTTAAATCAATGACAGTGATCCGGGCCTCAGCTGGCATTCTCACGATTTCCCCAGCTTTTGTGTCGGACCAAAGTAAAATGTCACCTGAGCCCAGAAGGGGGCGCCCAAGAACGTTACATGTGGGCTCAGCCTCTCGTCAGGCTTCTCGGTAGCGGACGACGCCAGAAGATGTGCAGCAGATGAGAGACGAAGGGACAGAGAGAAAAAGTTTTTGATTGAAAGCTTAAAGTGAGACCGACGATCACAGGAGAACCTGAACAGAGATCCTCTGGCTCTGCACTGGACTAATACACTGTCATTAAAACTGTAAAAACATGTTACATAAAAGTCACAAATTTAGTAAATTCTGTCACAAAAGTAAAATGCTGCATGAAAGCAGGAAGAACATTGTTGTATAAAGTATACAGGCTCGAACTGGCTAAATGTGATTGTAATCAACTACCTGATTAAGCAAGATTGCAAATGTGAAAACATTTCCAGATTTTGGTATTTGGGCAAATCATGTTGGGTGCCAAAAGTGATGTGCACCAACACCCAGGCCTCATAACAACAATAACCATTTTATTTATAAAGTGCTTTTCGGTGGAAAGAAAAATAGTAGCCATGACCCAGGGTAGGAAGAAAGGCAGAAAGGGAAAGAAAAAGAAAAAGCATTGTACAAACATCCAACAAAAACAGGCGAAAAGTAAGATCAATAGGTTTAAAATGGCACAAAATTTTAGATACCTTTTGATCGGTGATGAAATTCCTACACATGGTCATGAAAGCGATAGAAACCTGGAGCTGTTTACTAAACCTGACTGGTGACATCTGATTAATTCTGCTTTTAAAATCAATGTGTGCTCAAAAGAAGTTATAATATCTACACACAACTGCAAGTTAACCCGTGAGGACCAGTGGAATATTACAGAACTCCACAGTGAGGCAGAGTCCACCTTTTTGTTGCTTTATTGTTGATGATTTGTATTTATGAAAAGTATACTAAAAAAAAGTGTGATCAGCCAATAATGTGGCTTCAAATCAGAAAAAAAAAGTCTTTTTGAGGGGGTGGAAATAAATACATATGGTTGAGAGTATGTGCATGTGTGTACACAAACACTGCATGTGTATACATTACAGTGTGTGTATGAGTGTGTGTGGGTGGGGGTCAAAGCAGAGAAGCTGTTTGTAGTGAAAACAGGGAGAAAGAAGTCAGAGAGGAAGCTAAACACAGGCTCTTTGAAGCACAGAGCTGGGTCCTGCTCATGTGAACAGGTGATTTAACCAACAAAGCAACTTCAGCACAGCTCAGACAATCACAGCTGATAATATCTGTAAATCCTGCAGACTAAAGGTAATACGTCGCCGTGCTAATGTGGAGGTGATACATTTTCTATTAATGGGTTGGAGCGCTGAGAGATTTCCTGTGTTAAGTGGATGAGGTATAGTGTGGCACACAGGAAGGGAAGTAGCATGTGTGTGGTTCAGTGGGGGGCGTGAGGGGAACTATAGGACTGTGTATGTTGGAGAGGCGTGGAGTGCACAGCGGAGCAAGTTGAGGTCAGTTTCAGCTGAGCAGACTTTTAGCTTTGATCCCTCCGCTGAACTGGATGAAAGACATCCTGCTTCCCTCACCAAGAAGGAGAAGAAGAATAAAGGGGGGTGGGAGGCTATTTCCATTTTCTACCTGACAAATGTAGCTCGATGCAGCACAAGTTGTATCATAATCTCTTATTTTCATCTGTCTCGTCTCTCCTCTGCAAAACTATGCCGGCATCCTCGCCCACGCTGTTCTGTAAATCACCCCCCTTTTCCCTGCTAATATAAATTCTGATGGACTTTATCAATGCGTTGTCTTTCTATCTGTGCTTCCCTGACTCCCTCTCTCCTGTTGTTTTCCTTTGCACTACATGCAAAATCTGAACTTTGATCCTCCCACAACTGACCCCAAGCCCGAAGCAATCCGGTGTTTGCATGTGTGTGTGTGTGTGTGTGTGTGTGTGTGTGTGGCCTTGTGTATGTTTTCACATGTGCAAATTCAACACAAAAACATCAGAGATCATGTCAATCATTATGTGTGTCACCAAAAAAATAATGACTCAATGGGATTATTGTTTAGAGTTGATTCATTGTGTCACTTAGGCGTCTACATACTGGATCACAGCGATGGGAAAATGCTCCAGGAGGGCTGAACTGCAACTGGAACACATTTTATTGTAGTTTTCCATTGTTTCTAGGTTTTATGACGAATGAGGCAAAGAAACGCAGCAGTAGCAGTTTACAGACCAATGCCACGTTTCCAGCTTGCTGTCATAACGTATATACAGGACAGACAACACAAATCAATCAAAATATAAAAGTTCTTACTGCCAAGTCTGCAGGAATAGAACCCAGCAGACTGGTGCCAGGCTGGTCACAAATAACATTTCATATGATCCCTGGATGAGCGAGGAAATGAATAAGGCAGATAAAACTTTCACAAGGAGGAGCTGGAAAGTGATTAAACTATTAATTTGTTTGCTTAACAAATTATCAGGATGTAGACGACGTAAATAATCAGAGTAAAACATTCTTTACACCTTTATGAATGATGTAACAGTGGTGTAAAGGTAATTTGTTTACCTGTAAACAAAAGTTTCATTCTTGACGTTTTAAAAGTGTCCTTGCTCCTAAACACCATACTACTAGACGTCTACTCCACTTAAGATTAGAACGACCATTAACAGACCATTTTATGCTTCATTCATGCTGTTTTGCCTCTGATGGACTTGTGTGCGCATAGATGTGCAGACACACACCACGCTCCACACATGTAGAATCTGTGTCTTTAGGGTAAATCAGCTGAGCTTGCACTTACAGCTCCGCGTTTACAAAAAGAGATTTCAGAATACTGCTGATTTTCCAAGGTCAACTCTGGTTTGGAGTTTCAAGATCATTAAATACGCTCAGGTGTGTTGAATATGGGCCATGATGGCAAATCAAGTTTTCCTCTGATGACCTTGTGTATAAATAGAAACCAGTGGTTGTGATGTAACTGAGACAAAGAGAACATATTAAAAATTAAACAAAGTGCACGGTGTAACCATGTTGTGTAGGTTTCTCTCTCTCAGGTGTCGTGGATGTTTTGACTGTTTCTATGACAACAAACATCCAACATAGCACATGCCCTCATGGAGCTATTTCAAGAGACGTCTGCTGCCATAGGGATGGCAAGATGCAAGAAAGGGTTCAGCTCCTATACTGTCTTGTTAATACAGCCATTCCTTAATTTGATTTATTCGCCTTGTGTCTTGTTTTCCACTTCTCTGTATGAGCTGAAAAGCTTCAAAGTGTCTTCAAGGTGTAAAAAAAACCCAGATGTGAACAGACATAAATGACCGGATGGAAGTTTAGGTTCAAACACAATGGATCTAAAGAACAAAGAACAAGTAGAGGTGACTTTCCTGACACACACACAGAGTTATGTTTGTGGGAGATGCCTGTTAAAGTAGGAAGATGCAAATGACGTCTGTGTATTAAAATGACGCTACAAACAAAGCTTTATAGATAATCTGCCCTGACGTGACAATAAGGGAATAACTGACCCGCAGCCTTTTGGCGTGACTCCCTCCACACTGTATGTGGGATCAGAGGCTTGGAGACGGGGCTGCACTGTATAAATACCTGAGCAGGTGATACAACAATGCTAAACTGCAAAGTAATGATGACTAACATCCAGAGTGGAAGCGTGTAGACGAGGAATGCAGTTTAGAAATGCTTTCTATCACAATATGTGATTGATGTCAGCATAAACAATTCAGTTATGTCAAACAAAAGCAAATACGCCTGATTGTTCGGAGATGTTTACCGAGTTGCTAATTTGGTAGCTGACCTGGAGTGACTGTCAGGTTGACGTGCCACTCCCAAATCCAAAGCATCAGCTGACAAATGAGCCCTCATCATTCAGCCACGCTGCTTCTCAGAATCATGGAGTCAAGGGCTTTGTTGCATAATAGACAGGTTCCAACAGCCGGGGATCTCTCTGGTTCTCTAAACTAATCTGCTCTGACAGCCTGGAAAACACCCTCAGTGAACTGTATAATGGAGCAGTGCAAAGAAACGTCTGAAATTATATACACACAAGAGAGAATTAAGATCGCGTACTTCTGGTAAAATGAAAAGTAAAAACATGCTAAACTCATTTGACTTGAGAGTGATTCATCCATACAACACTTCTTCTTACGTAATTAGGCTGTGTAGGTACTTTAACCCATTAAACCCATTTAAATACGGCATTATAGACTTTAATAGCAGTGAAATACAGCGACACTGTTACTGTAGTGAATAATGAAATTATTACCGTGTTGCCATTTGATTGATCTAGGTTTTGTACTGAGGCAAGTACAGGAATATCACCAGCTGAATAAAGCGACTTAGTTACTTGAATTTGTTCCTCCTCTGCTTTAGTAACCATGAAGTTTTCAGCTTCCTACTCGAACCCTCAGCTTCTGGGTTGACTGTACAGTAAATGGTGCGATAGGAAGTGTGGAAATCAATTGCCAGCTTTTCTTTTAATTACCTTCAGCTCCCACACATCAGGCTCTCTCAGGCCACTTTTGTGCTGCAGGAAATAGAATGTGACGCTTTTGCATTTGGTATAGATTAATGTTTTCCTCAGCGCACATCCATCATGAGAGCACAGCGACTAAGTGCAGACGTCCCTTTGGTTTGTGTAGGTGGAACTACGACGCTTGGTTTACACAAACACACACGCATATCGATGCCGCGGCAGCAGAGGTGTGTCGACGTCTGTCAGCACCCGGAGGCTGCCCATCGCGTGTGACTGCTGTGCAGCGAGCGAGTGCACAGGGAGGTTCCTTGGATGTTTAACATGTCATCCAACCTGTTTCGGCTCATAATGAGGTGACAGTTGGATTGTTATCAGGAAGCCAAACAAAGGCAGGATTGAGGCAGAGTGACACCTCAGTGGGCTCCTCTTTGGCCTGGGATCAGCCTGGATTGAGCTACATCAAAGACAAGCATCACAACCAAACATCTGCAAAAGGATCGGGACAATAGACTTGTATTTTCAAGATCAAGCCTTAAAACAAAACATCTGAACAAAGCAAAGGACTAAATGTTGTTGACAGGTGTGGGCCAGTGTGTTCCTGTCATTGCACAACAGGAATTACACTCAGTGGCCACTGTAATAGGCACACGTGTACAATCCAACTCAGTCGCATGCAGTGTACCTAACAAAGTGGCCAGTGTAGGTACATGCTGCTGTGTCCAATCCACAAGCAGCCAAGTGATCTGCTAGGACACGCTGCTCTTTCCTTTCATCTGTTGCGCGGGTCCAAGGACAGAGGAGTCATGTGGAGGCTGAGCTTAAGTACATTCTGTCATTCACTACCAGTTATTTTAAATGTTATACGTTGCCATATAAATAAAACTGACTTGAAGTTCTATGAATCTATAAGGTGTCATGTAACCGTTGTCAGTGGCAACAACAAAGGATGTTGTTGTGTTTGATGTTGGTTTGATGTACGGATACTTGTTTCCGTGTGCGTTCCAGCTGCTATAACTGGCAGCTGATGATTTTATCAGGCAGCGTTATCTAAGATGGACAATGCAAACATGACATGACTAGGCTGACTTCTTCATGTCGAGCCTCTGGCAACAACACGTGAAAGGCGCAGTCGGGCTCATGACAAACCTTTTTGTCCAGCCACAATCACTGCAAAATCATTTTAGATGAAGTGATGAAACATTTTCTTCTGGCTCCAATTTTGTTTATCCCAGTTTGAGCTATTAAGGTGTTTAAAGTTAGAATGTGCTGAGAAACTGTTTAGTTTTGTAAATATACTGTATATTTAGTTTGGGCTTACTATCGCTCACTGTAGTTCTCTCCCCACTGACCTCGTGAGGACATTATCTTCTCTTTTACACCAGCTAGACCGAGCGAACTTGTGCTCGCGCGTTACCTTCAGTAAAGTGAATCAGTGACAGCAGCAGCAGAAGCAGCAGAAGCAGCAGTGGGGCTGAAGGCTGCAGTCACCAGAGAGGCTGTGTGGTCCTGAAGCCTCCTGCTATTAGTTTGTTTACAGAAGTTAAAGCTGTGAGCTGCTGAGTGCCCGGGGCCAGCATTCCAATACAGTGGCTCATAGAAGCATGCACAGGCACACTCTGCAATCCTGTTATCTCTCCATACAATACAGTGCATGTGAGCAGCGCCGCCGCTTCCCACCTCTTCCTCTTTTGGCCGGTTTGCTCGTTCTTCAGACATCCTTTGTCCCTCACTGCATATAATCCACATAACAGTGTCTTCGTGCTGCCACCCTCCAGGCACGGGTGGAAAGCTGGTGCTCTGGTCCATACGGCCGCCTTAGCGGCAGGTGACGGCTGTTGCGTGTTTACATGAACCGTTACACATTTATTTGAATTTGTACAGGTGAGATCTCATGCTGATAATATGCATCTGACATTAACAGTGAGCTCGTGTGCATCATATACAAATGAGTAGTCACTCACTCCCTGCGACCAACCGTCAGGTGAGGGTTTAGCTGCGAATGAAGAAACCCCCTGAGTTGATGGCGTTAACGCTTTGCTGATGAGATGACACATGGGTGTTACTAGCTATGCGTTTGGCGGCAAGTTAAACTTCTTTAGCCTTCAGGGAAAACAGCCAACATACTGTAAGAAGCAGTGCAACCAGGAAGAAGGAGCTTTTAAAATAATGCTGGTTGCACTGAAAAGACGGTATCAGCTGCCTCTTAGATGCTGATAAGAAATCGGTTCCTCTGGGCCTTTTAAGCGTTGAGCTGGTAAACACAGCTACTGTATAGCACTTATCAGTTCAGGTGTTGTTGTTCAAAAGCCGTGAGTTTTGAACAACACGTGGGTCAGTAATTTGAACTGTTCTACACTACATTCACGCACTCTGCCCCAAAACGTCTGGTGTTGTTCTCCCACAGCGGCCACATACAAACTACACTAAACATATGACACAACTGATCTTTGGAACACTCCTCCACATTGCACTCATACTGTATTTTAATCTGTATTCAACCGCCATAAAGCTGTCATCTCATTTAAGTTAATGTGAACAGTTAGTCATTCAGTCTAAAATGAAAATTGGAAAACACGCCCTGCACTAATGGCTCCAGATGCCACTTGCCACAGGCATGGCTGGATTCCCCAGAACCTGGATAAACCCCAGGTGCTTGAACAGGAAGGATGACCACAGTCAGACACAAAACACGCGTCACAGCCATTAACATGTAGAGTAAATGAGATTATTGAGTGAGGTCAATAATTACAATTGTTGTTGGGTTATAAAGAGATTATTAAAAGACTAACTGGAATATTAGGATTATATCAACAATACACCTTCAATGTTTTGAAGTCACTCTGATTTTGTGTTAGAGGGTTTGTGTTTATCCTTCTTTTGCTGTTTTTTCCCCATTTTACATTAATTACTTAATGTTACCTAAGACTCAAGCGCTTTGCCTGCAGTATTTACTGTACATAGCTGTATCGACAAAGTCCGGGTTCACATTCCATGCTACTTATCAGATGATAATACTTGTATACACATATCTATGAAGGTGAGGATACACAGCATAGCGCCTTTCAGTTCGCTCACCACCTAACCCTACGGCTACGCACCAATTACAAAAGATTTCAGCCGAAGACAGGTCCCTTTTCCTGACTGATGCCAGAGCTGTGCACACACAGAAAGAGTAGATGAGGACAAATAACCTACTGTATGTGTATGATCAGTTTGCAAATAAATGCATGGCCGTATTCATTCACTCTTACTCATTACAAACATCAGGTATGCGAGTCGTCGGCGTAGAAGAGATTTAAAAGTCCTTTCACCTTAGTGGATTCCTCTAAATTCCATTTGACAGTGATAAATAATGAAAATGCACTGGTGCGAAAAGGCCCGGAGGCTATGCATGTACATTGTTTACGTCACACTTCGCTCTGTTTGCAGTCTAATCGGAAATATGACATTTGACACCTGAAGCACACAGTAGAGTGTCTGTGTTGACGTGAACGTGACAGTGAACAACCACGGTGACGACGCCTCACTGTTTCCTGACTGGGTCTATTGCGGTGGGTGATACTCATGGACGTTAGCTTCAAAGCGACAGGGCGATACGGACGACACAGCTCGGTCTCGGATGTGTTTTGTTAGTCATGTCATGAAGATAATTTATACAACATTGAGACGTGAGGTCTGTCAGAAGCTGGATTGTGTGACTGTCAGGTTCCCAGAGTCTGTCTTTGTTAGCAATGTCCCAGAAATTCTGTCTATTGTGTAACCGCCCGGAGGCCTTCACCTGTAAAATAAACGTTTCTATTTTTATCACTTTCTCGTAAAAGCCAACAGGCATCATGTAACAACAAAAGGAAATGTTATACAATAAGTGGGTGTCAGTACGTCATGGACATTTACAGTAATCAGTCCATCATTGAAAAGCTCATCAGGTTCACGCACTGTGCTACATGATACGATAAAGATGAAATAAATGCTCATCTAGTTCACAGACCACTGTCTCCTGGTGAATTTTTGGGGACTTTCAAACTAACTTTTTGATCATACCAGGGTCTTAAACTTTCAGATGACTTTTGTCCTGAATTGACATTACAGAAATAAACTGAAACTCCACAGCAGTAAACTATAAGTTCATATGTGGTCGCTAGGTGAAGTAATGCTCGTCCCACGCAGAATGGCGTGACTGGCACAACCAACTGCCAGAGAGGCGTCAAAAAAGGTCCATCCCTGCCCTCCAGCTTTTCTGCGTCTCGCTTTTCCTCACTGGTTCAGTTTTCAATCTCCATCAGAGAGTTGGGGGGAACAAGATCACATCCAGTATCAGTCATCATTTATCTGACACAATGAAGTGTCCTTATTTCTTTCTTCTGTAAATATATTCAGTTAAACAGCAAACTGCAAATGGTTTAAAATCAGTGATATAAAATTTGACATATGTGATTATTCATATGTCGGGACAAAGAAAAAAGGAAAATACAGATACGATGCTTGTGTTTCCATTGCTGCCCCATCTTCGTCCAACCCTTTCCATCTTCTTCATCTGGGCCAGAGGGTAAAGGCTAGAACCTGCTGAGCTACCAAACCAAACAAGTCTGGGGCGACACGTTTTCTCATACTGTCTGTCAGTCTGAGCTCTTCACACTCCAGATGCTTCGTGACACACCTAATAGCCCCACAATGTAAAACACCCACATACAACGATTGCCACGGTTCACCTGCGAGACACAGGAGCCGTAGACTTACAGTCCAGAGTCAACCGGCGACGAACGAGGAAACATCGCGGCACCAAATCCAACGCGCACCTTCAGTTCACCGTGTGTATTTGAGTGACTGGCCAAACAAAGGCTGGAGGTAACGCCTACAGCCTGCATGAAGTGTATCTACAGTCATTACTCAGGCCTGTCTCCTGCTGCTAACCTTAACTGTTGTTATAAGGAAAATATGCCTGAGTTCATGCCTTGTGTCATGAATCCAGTCACGAAAGGATTGTTTGCACAGATAAACAGCCTCCTCATTAGATATCTCACTGTCAGCCGTCCAGAACGCACCTGAAGAGCTAACAGCACGACAAGCTCCATGCCACTCAGACACATGCCTCCCATTGTGAGAGCTAATAAAGCCATGCATATGCAGAGCGGGGATGTCTAGCACCTGCATTGTGTTTCCATTCAGCGCCATGAGCCGCTGAAGAACAGACCTGCTGTAGATTAGATGCCGTTACAGCAACCCTTGCGGCTAATCCGTGTACGCACGCCACCAAGAATGTTCCTCTCCCAAGACACAGGCTGGGATTAAAGCCGGTGGTTATCGACATGTGCAGCACACGCACAAAAAGGGCCATTAACATAGAGAACGACTCGGCTTTCAAAGGGGCAGATGAAGCAGAGCTGCTGCATAAACAGAAGTCGGCAGCGAGAGGGTGACACGAAGTGAAATTTGTTCTCCAACTCCAAACCCAGCACATTACAATGACAAAAGCCGAAGTTGCTTTGTTGTGTTGCCGTCGTGCTCCCTCATAAACCTGGGAAAACATCCTTTTCATATTCTCAAAACGATTCCCCCATTTTCCCCACGGGGATCATGAAACTTTTCATCTTTCCTCACAATGACCGAGTCTCCTACAACAACACAACAACTCTCTGCAGTTGTGTATCCTTTAAATATACACAAATACATTTGTTGACACTAAGCTGTAGCTTCATATCATGCGAACGTCATGTCAGAGCTTGAAAAGCTTGTTTCTGATTATCTCCAAATTGGTGGCTGGAAATGAATAAGATGTCAAAGCGTATTTCAGTGCGACTTGTTCAAACTGGCAAAATCAAACCAAACTATTTGCATTGTTTTTCTAATGTGTTTCTGTCCCAAGCGTTTAGTCCAATTAGCAGCCTCCCACTGATTGTGCAGCCTGTCACAGGCAGCGCCAGGTCAACAGATGGAGTGTGTGCAACCACTCCGCTCTCCACCGCCAATCAATCAGCCGCCCATGTTTGTGTGGAGCTCCCGAGGCTCAGAGAAGCTTCGGAGTTTGGTGACTCATACAGCTTGGCTGCATCTGGATGGTAACAATGTGTTTTCTTCATCTGCTGGGATGTTCATATTTATTATGTAGTGAGGCGTTGTGAAACCTGGGAGTCTCCCAGTTTCATTAATCCACCTCCCAGACGGCAACACTGAGACAAGCGTTTGAAGCGCTTGTGTTGGCTAGAGCACCTGCCTGACTCATTGTTTTGAGCAGTATCATAACAGTATGACCAGAGGTTAAGAAGAACTCAAAACCCTTGAAATCCCACCACAACATCCACTACTACAGTCCTCTACTTTGCCTGGAATATTTGTAGTAATTCAACAGATTTTCCACTGTATTACCAAAATATGCGTACAAAATAATCAGACAGACAATTCTCAAAAACAATAGCTTTCACTGGAGATTTGCTTAAAAATCTGTGGTGGTTGAAGCTGATTTCATTTTTCAGTTTTCAGTCTGTTGGTTCCCACAGAAACGGCAAAGATGGAGTGCGCACAGCTGCGGCAGACGTTATTTTGAACATTGGCACTTGACAGTTTCCGCTTAAGCAAGAGACACTTGAAGAGAGAACATACGTCACAAAACATACTAACTCATTAATGCAAGCAAGACGTCTCAGAAAAGGCTAAGATAAAACACAAACCATGTTGAATTTGGATAAACAACAGTACTGATGGCTCTAAAAAAATTATTCAAATCATTCAAATCCAGGCAGACATCATCCGTCCTATCACGGCGTGTTGCAGTTGTTTACTGATGAATTCAGCTCTATCTGCCAGATTCCAGGTGTACGTGTCATGAACCGTATTCTTCAGTAGTAATCACTTCCGTCGTCTCCACGGACGGCCTCATGCTAAAGGTTCGTAAATGCAACCAGCTGGACACGCAGACTCAGCTGTGCATGATCTAAACCGTGTCTACACCACTGGTCATGTTGACGACATATACAGTAGCTGCCATGATGCCTGGGATATTCTGGGAACCATGATCTTTAGCCCAAGAGTCAAGCCTGGAACAACATTAAGTCTCTGTTGTTAATATTTAGGTCAGAGCCACATACAGTAATGCCTGCTCACCTGACGCACCGGAATCTAAGCGTCCTGTGGTTTCACCAGGTTTTAAAGAGCTCAACTTGTCTGATTCAGCCTCCAGCCTCCAACTTGCGGCTAATCACTGGGCCCACATCTGAGGCTGTAAATGAATTTTGCAACGTGGCTGTTGCTTAAATTGTTTGTTTGCATTTTTGTGACCTTGCCTGGTAATTACATGTTACTGAGATTCGCTGGACACACGCACGTAGGAGTATTTAATGTTATCGTGGCTGCATCGTAATGTAGAAGCAAGCGCTGCCCAAGACTATTATGTATTCTGTTCTAATAAATGACAAAACTATGATTGATGATAAACAAAGGAGCACTTTCAATTCATAAATCATACGATAAGGATCTATACTTAGCTTGAGTCATACTTGGTTGAGGAGAATTTGCATTATAGCTAAACACACCCCGATTAACCCTTGATTAGTTAATTATTAGCCAAACTTTTAACGTTACAAACGTTTTCCATGTCTAATTTCATGCATTGTTGTCCCACAGATCAACTAGAGGGTTTAGCATAAATGTTTGCCTATCAGACTTAAAATTGTGTTGCTGTAGAAATAATATTACAACCTTGAAAAAGAGGAATGAATCCTGCTTTAGACTGTATTAGTACAGGGGCCTCTGAATACTGACCTTTAAAGACCAACATGCTGTTTTCCATTAGTCTCAGTGGGTTCTCTTTGGTTTCTCGGCCTCCTCTCACTGCCCAGAGACGTACTGTCGGCTCTCTGAAGGACTGGCGTCCTGTGCAGGGCGTAACCTTGCCTTTCACACAGTGACGTGTACGGACTGACCCTGACAAGCGATCAGGACGATGGACGGATAAATGAACAATTTTCTAACTAAAGCTGTCGGAGCAAACCCACCACCCAACATTCAAGTCCCAATAAGAAAGTACCTAATAAAACGTAAACAGATCTGAAATTGACACGTTATGTAATATTAGTAAACTTGCTAAACATGTTGGACTTTTAGCTGCACAGTCTAAGAGAAGTTGTTAAGTAATATCACATATTTTGATAATGTTGTGAACTTTGTCATTTGTGGCAACAAGCTAATTTCTTTACTGACAGTGATTAATCACCATATCGATAACGTTGACACATTTCGTGACCACAGTCTATATAACCATATTTTACCGTGAAGCATTTTTATGAATGATATCTGTGTTGTTCCCATAAAAAAACATGTACTGTAAAGTGCAATTAAAGGCAAACAGTAAACAATCAAAATGCTGTCTTATGTTTTTGATCTTTTAAATGCACAAATTTTAATAACAAATTTAATTTGACTGTCAGCTTTACATCATTACGTCATAACAAATAGTAATAAATAGATCAAGCTACACTTTGAGCTTATCAGACTCAGTAGCTCTCCTGTGTGTGTGAGTGTAAGTGTGTGTCTTTACAGTGTTAATCCACTGCCACCTGGCTCCTATTATGGATTGATTAACAAGCAGAGGGGCCTTGTGGCCTTGTGACGCCTCTATCAGCTCTGACAAAGACACAGATAACCTTCAGGCTCAGGCCAACACAGTGGCAAACCACACAGCGAGGGAAAGAATTGCTCAATCGGCTGATAATGCCGTTCGTGCTATCACCGTCCGATTGCTTTATAGCTGTGTAATCCAGGGACAGTTTGTTTTAGAGCTTGGGTGATCAAATATGACTGAATGTCACAGCAGTAACCAGTGTTGATTGTATTAGTTTTACAAGAGCATGAATTCTCATTGTTTATTGATCTTGTTATCTGTGCAAATCGAGACGTTAATGAACGATAAAGATTGTTACAGGCTGCCGGCACCCTATCCGCTCGAAATGACAGGCAGCAATAAACGCTTCTAGTAACAAGGAGCAGTTTAAGCAGAAGCAAATGCAGCTGATGTGCTGGATTCACTTAGACTCTTAGAAAGGATGCTGCGGTCTAACTTGTGGTACTGTCATACAGGATAGCTGGCAGGCAGCACCCTGGTCTTTGTGTTGCTGTGTGAAGTGGGTCATGTTTAGCAGCGTGTCACGTATCTGGTAACCTGTGTCCCCAGGAAACTTAGGAGCTTAAATTACCTGGAGGTGGGTGCAGAAATCGAAGCTTTCCACAAAAAGGCCTGGACTTAACGTTAAAGAAGCAACAGTTGTGTTGCTCTAATGTAACCACACTAACTATCAGCTGTGGATACTCACTCAGCTTGGTGCAGTATGGGAGTTTGCTAATAGGTAACGTAATGGAAGCCCTAAAATGAACTTCTCTTTGGTGGAGATTTTGAGGCTGCATCCTCCTGAAAGAATGAACGTTTGTGTTGTTTGTTCCAGCAGGTCGACTTGCAGCAGCCATGCAACATGAAAAGCAAAGCAACAAGGTCAGAAAGCTGGCTGACACGGTAACAGCAACAAGAGAGAAAGTCCAAAGGAAGTCATGGGCAGTGAGGAGAGAAAGTGTTTAGTTCAAGGGAAACGGTTTTTGCATAAATCATGTGTTACTAAGCTCTGACCAGGCGAAGGGCGAACCTACAAAGCCTCTGTAACCAAATCAGAGAAAGACAATCTCCCCCCCAGTTTTACCTCAGATGCAGGAGCAATACACTCATCACCAAAGAACTCTGCTTTTCCAGAAGCAAACCTGACACACCAGGAGAAAAAAAGAAAAGCCAGCACACTGAAGTGCTTTTTGTGAGCCTCTTCTTCTGCTCCGGGACGTCCTGTAATAAGCCACTCAAT
Source organism: Macropodus opercularis (assembly GCA_030770545.1). Taxonomy (NCBI): domain Eukaryota; kingdom Metazoa; phylum Chordata; class Actinopteri; order Anabantiformes; family Osphronemidae; genus Macropodus; species Macropodus opercularis. The sequence continues at coordinate 11,080,828 of CM061092.1, forward strand.
GTGGGACCCTATGCCAAATGGGTGGCCTGGGGCAAGAACACCAAGAAACCATCAAGTTTGGTGGTTTGAGTGTGAGCAGGGGAAGCGATTGCTTTGGTTTACATTAAAATTAAGGCAGAGAAATGAGAAACTGCTGTTTACATTTTAGGTGGACCGTTCTCTGTATTTCCATCCACACCCAGGGAAAAGCTCAGTCAAGAAGTTATGAAAAATGCACCTTGAAACGTGAAACATGAAACAGAGCTTTGACTCATTTTAGTTTACAGTTCAAAACACAGTCATTATAAAAATGCTCAGAATTTGTTTTCCTTTAAGAACATGGTTTTCTACAATATAACCATGTAGATGTACAGGAAATAAGAAGAAATGGAATCTGGTAACACACTGTGGTACTACTGCACTAATGTAAATATGTGAGTAAATTAAATAGTGACTGAGCATAATTATTTCAAGAAAACATGGTGAAAATGTTGACAATTGTCAGAAACAGGAAAAGGATGAGTCGCTCATCCACCTCAACTTCCTCTCGCTGAGATTTAGTTTTTCTAATAATGTCATTTCAATAACAGACAAACGAATAACTACACTCACTGGCGATGGCACAGACGCTGTGAATTCTACATTAGGGTTTTATTTCACAGTTTTTGGGTTAGTTCGCAGGGTGATCGTTCTTCCTTCCAAACACTCTCCCCATCGCTGTGTCATTTCTGCGTGCAGCACATTTCCGTCAGCAGCAGAGCAGAGCATGCTCCTCAGCAACACAGCACCACAGAATGGTGCCGTTTTCAGGACTTTCCGTGTAATTCTATCCTCCTCTGCTAGAATTCATGAGATAAATGCATTTGGAACAACCTGCTGCTTACATGTGCAAATATTTGTCTTGCTACAACAACTTCTAGATGCTTCCAAACACTAAGCTGGTGTTAATACAAACCACTGTAAGGGCTGCGTTGACATAGCAGTGTTTGCTAAATAAATCATAGATTATCTTGACGCTTTAGGTGTTTCTATTTATCACACAACAGCAAATGGCGGCACAATAAACAACTGTTTTGTTTCCTAGAATGCAAATGCTTTTCAACAGAAATGTGTTTGAATGTGGAGGCATAGCGCTTTACTAGGAAACAGCAGAAGCCGAGCACAGCGGTGCAGGTGTGCATGCACAAGCACCACGGATCACAGCGTCAAGTCCAAGGCGCTGAGTGCAAACCTAAGGATGGCACGCAAGTTTATTTATATATATCATTTGGCTACCTCTCTGTAATTTCTGGTGTTGCACGTGGCTTGTGTGTGTGTGCGTGTGTGTGTGTCTGCGTGTACGAAAGCGTTGCGCTGCCACCTCTAATTAACTTGGTGGAGATGTGTATGACTCAGCAGCAGTTGACAGCATAATCGCCCTGTGGCTCACCTGTTTATATGTGCACACACACGGCTGAAGACGCATACGCATGCTTACACACATCTAGACGCAGGCCGGCGAACCCTTTGTGAACCCCTGGGAGAGTTCTCGCTTTGCAGAAGGGTGAAACCCGGAGCCTTTAGAGGCAAAGAAACGCAACTGTAAAACACAGGCGTGCCGTAACCCATCGCCGAATGCCAGCCGAGGTGCATTCTAGCGTGCGTGTTTGTGTTTGTCTGACTGTCTGATGTAACCTGGCAGCTCAGGTGCAAACCGAGGCCAACATGCCATTTAGACGTAGCAACCTGCAGGAACAGGGAGGCGGGGAAATTAATTTCACGGAAATTAAATGAAAACGCCTTGATTTCATAATGTAGGAAGTCGTGCTCTAATTTCCTTACTTCAGCTTTTTCAATTAATCTGATGTTCGGTGCCCATTAATGATTTTCCCCAGCAGATGGTTTCCACAGGTGAGTTTATGTCTCAGAGGAAAATTGGTGGAACATTTTTAAATCGCCTTTAAATCACCTGAGCTACAAACATCTGTGGCTAATTACAGGATAAAACAAGAGAAACCAGACAATAACATTCAGATAAATAGGGGACATGTCCAAAATACTGCTCTGCTCAGTTCCTAGTGTCCAAGTGCCTGACAAAGAACCCAAGTTCAAACCAAGTCCCTCTCTCTTTTTACTCTTACACTTCATAGTTATATAAGTGACCTGAAATTAGCTTTGCACTAACTAAGGGCTGTTTACAGAGAACAGTTTGTACAGTCACTTTTGCTTTTGTTTCCGAATAAGTGGTTTATAATAACTTTATACGCAACAAACCTGTCTGACCAGTTGTGTTGTTTCTCCAAAGCTGCGTGTACCCAGGTCCGTGCCATAAACAGTTTTCATAATAAATAGTAGGACTGAGTGAATTTTAAGATTCATCAAGTTTTGATGCAAAGCTGTTCAGACCTGCTGACGTCTACAGAACCTACTGCTGAGTCTCTTAAATGGGTAGGACAGAATATTTACAGTACAACTGCCCCTTTCTTTTGTTTTTCAGCCATACCTGGTCATTTTTTCATCTCCTCCCAAACAGTTATTCTGCTTTGCACAGAGTGTAAGTCAGTCAGTAAATCTCTACAGTCGTGTGAAAACAACACAACTTGGATAAATCTTATCCACACTTAACTCTAAACGTGTCGTTACACACATTGTAATATAAAAAAGCTGTTTACATCCAGGTTTATTTGTTTCCTATTAACAGATGCCCTTTTCACATTTGAACCTCTGCCCTTGTGAACGTCTGCACATCCCTGTCACTGTCTTTGGTTGAGAGTCAATTTATTAATCAACACAGACTGATTTACACCTCACCTCCGTCAGACCTTTTGCACTTTGTGCTCCTGCACCCACATGAACCAAAACAGAAGCTGCTCTTAGTCACACCCACACGGTCCGTGTGCCCCAGACCTACAGCGCCTAAATTCTGGAAAACTGGACAAATTACTAAAGATTTCCCTAAAACACAACACAACAACACAAACAGGGGATTTTAAGGAGCAGGAATCAAGGGACAACAACTCAAATTGACTCCGGTGCCTCAGCTTGGGAAAGTTCAAAAGGTCTTTTAGTTTCAGTCTGTTGATTGACAAGCAAAAAAAGAAAACACACAGTAACACTGACATCACGACAGACAGGCGAAGCAGACTAAATGTGGTTCATGACCTCCGCTGGCATGCTGCAACAGTCACAGCCTCGTCATACCTTACCCTGCATCCTTTAGCCTGACCTCTGCGAAATAACAAGTGCCAGGAAGCACCATGAGCTCCACCAAGCTCTGCTGAAAGACGTGAGTTCAAAAAGACGCAGTCTCAAAGCTGAGAGGAGATACACAAGTGTAAAGTTTGCCACACTGATTTGTTCAAATCTTCCACTAATCCCATCAAAAGAAATACAAAAGCTTCTGGTGTAATCTTTGAATACATAATCAGGCCTTGTTTACCAAAAAGTTGATTAGTAGATGAAGCTTTGCCAAAAACATTAAAAAGAAGGAAGATTAGCAAAGATGGAGACGACATCTAAAGAGGAAAGCAGGAGGAGTTTCAGGTAAACAATTTCACACTTGAGTTCTGGTTGAAAAGTTTCTCAAACATCTCAGAGGCTGCAGGTCCTGACATGAACTGACCAGGGAAGCTTTATTATAAGGTGAGAGGCCACAAAAACAACAAGGCCGCTAATGTAAATGAGTCATTTTGTGATTTTTACAAATGATTCTCAAGCTGTGCAATTGAGGGCTACACATTAAAAACACAACGGTGCGTGTGGAGCGTGCGAAAATAAACAACAGCGTCTGAGTTTACGTGTTCGTAATGAAAGAGCGTTCAGGGTTTTCAACAGAGCTCGTTTTAATGGCTAAACAAGAGAACAAGCGAATTGTGAACTTATGATTTGATATGATGGTATGACCTGATGGAAGTACTGTACACTCAATCATACACACACACACAAGTGACAGTGACAAATGAAGTTGAAATGCTGAGAAAATACTCCGTAACGTTACTGGACTCCACTCCTCTACTATAAACACTTCTAGATTGGATCTTGCTGATAACAGAAATGTGCTACTTTACTCCAGATCTAATTGAAAAACAATATATATTAGTCACCCACCTCCGCAACCTAAAACCTCAGTGGAACAAAGCAGCCGCTAGTAAAGGTGGAGCTGCTTTTGTACTGACAGCTGCTTCATCCAAAAGAACCCAGCAGGTGTTTATGATGTGATACAAGAATCTCAAAAAGCACGAAGTAAAACTGGAAAATAAATGTAGAGTAAAAAAAGAACAGTACTTCAAACATGCAGTTAGTAAAAGCTGAATGTACTTTTAGTTTAGTTGCACCCCATCATTTGATTCATTTACAACAAATCCATTCAAAATAAATGAGAAACACACAGTATTTAGTAAATGTTGATTCCGACTGTTGTTACACATGAACCACCAACAATCACATGGTAAAATCATAATTTGGATGGAATCACTGGCAAAGAAAAAATAAATTCCAAGCGCTGGCGTTGAGTTTAGTGCTGGGTAGCAGAACCACCTCTCCCCACATCCAACAGCTGACACGTGACCTTCACTGGTGAGATCGAGCGCCAATGTTAAAATGAGTCGACATAAAACCCTTGTTTGTGTGCAGGTATGTTTTCACCTTTTCCCATTAGTTGAAGTTGGTAAATCTTCACCGTCTATGCACAGTGAAATGCTTGAACACTGCACGCCAGGTTCATCCCGTCTCCGTACGAGCAATTAGTCAGGTCCACGACTCAAACGATCCCGACATAAACTAACCCCGCTAATGTGTTTGGAGCTTTGCACAGGTGTGTTGAACAAACACCACAATGGTTTAATCCTCCCACACGCTGTGACTGGTGATGGAGCGAGAGATTTCTAAAGATAAATGAACGGACAATCTGCAGCACAGGCAGTTATCAGGTACGATCAGATGGAACTAATGTGTAATAATCTCGAATGAATCAAGCTAAATCAAATTAACCAGAGGACTCACAACAATGGGACCTGTTTGTTTAAGTGTAAAGTGGGAGGCGATAACTCGAGGGCCGCTACCTTGGAAACAAAATAATTTAAAGTGTGTTGTGCAAGGCCTCCGCTGTGCATCAGACACAAACCGAGGAATCGCTCTTGCCAAAATCACCAAACAGTTCCATGACTAAAAGTGGAGCAGGGATGAGGACAGAACCTGCTTATGCACACAGAAACTCAGCATCTTGTACAAATACACCTGGACCACGCCCAGTATACATGGCAACTGGGCCCGACAACCACTTAAAACAAAACCACAGAAAAGAGGTGTTTGCAAGCCGCTCAGACTCACTACGCCCGGGTCAGGGCTGCGACAATGAGCGAACAGCAAAACACGAAGCCACAATGTTGCTCTGTTTGATGTTCCCCAGCTCTTTTTTCTCCTCGTTTTTAATCTTTCCCTCAATAGAGCACAGGCTGAAAGGCAGCCGAGAGAAGTTGAAGTACACGGTTCGTGGCGGTAAAACCCACGGATAACAATAAGCGTTTTACACTGAAGGAATTCAAAGAACTTGAGCAGAGAAGCGCAGAGACAATACTTGGCTGTGAAAGAGTGACGATCACTCTAACATGCTAAATCTCTGCCTTTGTGGCCCAGAGCTTTGATCCCAGACTTCCATCGAGCCTCTTGTTGAGTCTGTTTGCTCTTATTCAGATATATTAAGACTTCCCATTATTTGCAGACTTCAGAAACAGCCTGTGGTATTTGCTCAAAGATTAGTTTACTTAAAAGCCCAGAAAAGGTCCCGAAATCAGAGGGGAAAGCCTTCCATTGGTAGGTGGGAGGTAATCTGCGCACAGTTGAGTCGTGCCTAGGTTCTGCTCGTGTGTTTACAGATTGTGTTTCTCAGTGTCTTTTACTTAGATAAATATGTATTGCAAGTGTCAGGCTTAAGAGAACAAGCGGCAGGAGCATAAACTTCTTCTTTCACAGTCTAAAGAGTCTAAACCGCTGTTTACTGAGATACCGGTTGAATCCTTTCAGGAGACGACACAGACCTGTCAAACTTCTCTGTGTGTTTAAGGGCAAGTATCTGAGGGCTTGTTTGGGTGATTTGTGAGTTTGAATGTTGGCCACTGGTAGTGTTCAAGGTTCATTTAGGTCACTGTGGCGCCCTGAGGACAAAGACTATCAGCCCAGCAAACATCACTGACCTTTACCTTTGCCCTTGTCAGGGTAAAGGTAAAAGTCCAGCCAGGTGACTGACTACAGCCTGTGAGACATCTGAGATGCACATGAGCTTCTGGAATGTCAAAAGATAATCACAAAAAAATGCTTGAAGGGCAGTGACGTGTCAGCAATTACAAACTGATCTCTCTTTAAAGACTGTCAGGGTCATGTAACGCAGAACATAACAATGCAACTATACCATAATTGTTATGGCGTAGTTCTTCAGGTAACCCAACAAATTCCATCAGCTGCCTCAACTGAATCGAGTTAGAAAAAAAAAAGCTGCACATTCTGGCACTTCCAGTATCTCAGCTGCGTTTGTTGTGATCTTGGGAATGCTACAGGCTAGCCTTGGAATGCTACTGACTAGCTTAGCCAGTTACACATCCACTGGGTTGCCAGGTTTTTGAAATTAATATCTGAGCTCGGCGACATATTCTGTGCAAATTGAGTCTAGGATTCAAGTTCAAGTCCAAAACACAGCAGATATTGGCCAGTTGGACGACACCTGCCCACTGCCTCTCACCAACGAGGTGCTCAAAACGTCCAGTCAAGTGCAACATAATCATAGTTGCTTCATGTTTTTGTAGTTTGTGATGCACAGTTTCATGAGGCATCTTCGAGCTTTGAAAATCGTTCCGAAAGCTACGACAGGTGATGGGAGAGCGCAGTGAAGTGTATGTTAAACGTTTTAATGTCAGTGTGCAGCTGACGTGGGATGTGTGTTTGTGTACGAGCAGACACATTCACACATACCACAGTCATACTCATGTGTGAATGCGTAACCTCTCCCTCCCATTAGAGGCTGTTTGGAAAGAATGTGGAGCCGTGATCGACGGCTCAGGTGGTTCGTGTCTCTGAAGGCCTGACAGACGGGTTGGAGGGTTCATCTGCTACGTCACAATAAATAAAACAGACATGTCACAGCTCACTCTGAACTAACTTACCCTGGCCCTGTTTGACCTGCATCAACTCCAAAGATATAATAAATATTGCAGCAGTTCCAATATCCATTAACTTTACTATATTCGTCCATCATCTGGAATGTGGGAGGAAGCCGGAGAACCAGGGAAGACACTGGGAGAACATCCACTTGTGTCTGCAGTTGTCACCGTACTGTGCTGCACTAAACCAAGCAGGCTTTTATTGTGTTGTTGGTCCAAACACACAACCGCACCAGTGGAACGTCTGTGCTCCAGGCATGCAGTGATTATGGAGCACAGTGTGTGTGTGTGAGATCTGTGTTTAGTGTCGTTCCAACATTTTTGAGAAAGAAGTCAGTACTTTCTAATCATCAAATATAAACAAACAAACAAAAACGTCACCACAACAATCACCACCTAAAGTATTGCCCAGTACCAGTAGTCACACTTCACCAGAGTTCATGCTGAAAGGCCACATGATGCTAATGTTCTGTCATAATTACCATGACAGTAACATCACTCTTGCTGACCTCTGACCTGAAGATGACCTGAGATGGCCCCTGACGGACGTTCTGTCAACCAGGTCATTGGCGCTGAAGACAAACCAACTGGAAAATCAAACAGAATCAAGTGATGTTATGTTGAAGTGCAAAGGCCTGCAAACAAAAGCAAAAGTAAAAGTACATTAATTCAAACTGAAACTAACTTGCACCTTTAATACAATATGGACAACTACCACTACCACTACTGTAAAGCTGTACTTTAATTCCACATCGTCCCCTGAATGTGTCCTGTACACTATATTAGAAGTTCATATTCTGTCTTGGCTTTTCTAGAGAGTGAGCTCATCAACCACACAGGCTCTGAGTATGTGTATGGGCAGGTGTGTCTGTGTGGGCAAAGTGCAAGACAGCAGCGATAAGCGAAGCAGTTCGAAGCCAAGCCCAGGCTCCATCCTGTCACGTAAGAGCCAATGTTGTGCTGGAGCAGATCTCTGGCTCCCAGAGGAAAAGAGGCCTCGGGTCACTTTAAGTGGCGTGTTGTGATTGAGTTTGTTATCACAGCTTGCCCCCCCCCCCCTCTACAAAGCACAACCCCTGCTGTGTTTCTCATGCTACACACTGCATGCACATTAACACACACACACACACACAATCACGCCGCTGCATTTCTGTTGCAGCATATGGATGCGCCACACATGCACACAAACTGTTTTTGTTATGTACCGAAGTAATCACTATTGTGGCAGGGGTTTCCCAGTTTCCTCATTCTTCTGTACATACACTTACAGAAGGTGACAGCTTCAATTCTTTAATACTTACTGTAAGCGTGACCAGTCAGACTCCTTCTACTTCTATGTTAATACACTGTAATCATTTATTACTGTTTAATTAATTTAAATTCAAGAGTACTTGTAGTGTTTTGATATCGAAACTTACATGTGTGCAACTCTCCACACTTGGCTGGCAGTGACACATTCTCTGTGTGATAACCCACAGTAACCCATGTGAGGAAGCACGTCAGGTGAGCCTGCCGTGCGTCGCGCCGTAGCTCTGCACCGCTCCTCGGAGTTCTGTCGTCATTACACGGGCCTGTCAGTCGACAGCACGGAGGAATGGCTGGCTCCAAACACCAGTCTAAGCCTGCACACGTCAGAAAAAGCAGCCTCGAGGAACGGCAGATACTGATGAGAGTGTGTGTTTGTGTGTTAGCATGGCAACTGTTGTGGGAGATGAGGTCTGTTGTCTAATTAGTGGTTCGGAATACCACGAAGCACGGAAAGCAGAAGTAGTGCTGAGCACCGACTGCCCGGCTGGACTCTGAGGGACCACAGATCAACGCTGATACAGTTTTCCATTTAGCAATTACCACAAAGTAAACAGATGATGTGACTGAGTTTAATCACCATGCCCCTCTAGTTAAAGGAGCCTCAGCAGAACCAGGCTCAGGATGGAAGGTCATCTGCCTCGACTGGTTGTGGTGAGGCAATAGCGAAGACTATAGTAGTAATAATAATAATAACAATAATAATAACAATAATAATAATAATAATAATAATAATAATAATAATAATAATAATAATAATAATAATAATAATAATAATAATAATAATAATAATAATAATAATAATAGGGGCGGCACGGTGGTGTGGTGGTTAGCGCTGTCGCCTCACAGCAAGAAGGTCCCGGGTTTGATTCCCGGAGGCGACCGGGGGCCTTTCTGTGTGGAGTTTGCATGTTCTCCCCGTGTCTGCGTGGGTTTTCTCCGGGGTCTCCGGTTTCCTCCCACAGTCGAAAGACATGCAGTTAGGTCAATTGGTTGGATGCGTAAATTGCCCATAGGTGTGAGTGTGTGTGTATGACTGTGATTGTGTGTCTATATATGTGGCCCTGCGATGGACTGGCGATCTGTCTAGGGTGTACCCTGCCTCTCGCCCAAAGCCAGCTGGGATAGGCTCCAGCACGCCCGCGACCCCTTCGGGGAAAAAGCGGAAGATGGATGGATGGATAATAATAATAATAATGCTACTGCAAGTTCCAACTTTTTTTTATGAGGTTGCTTCAATTTTGCCTTATATTACATAAGCTGTTACGAAACGTTTTGAAAGGAGTTCAGCGAGGTCAAGGTTCAAATAACTTAAAGAACCTTGCCATAGCCTAAAATAACACTGGGATGTGTCGTCACTGTGTTTAGCAGATAAAGATAGTAAAGCTGATGCAGGGCTATACTTCCTGCAGCCGCGCGCTGACATTGTGTCCATAAATTGCACATCCACATGTTTTAGGTTATTTCTATACTCAGACCTCTAAAAATCTGCAACTACCTTCTGACATGTCTCACCCTCGCACACATTTTGTTGAGCCTGTAGTAAAGTGTGTTCTCTGCTGCATACTGGGCTGTGTTACGTCCCTGTCTTTGCCACAGACCTTTTTATGCTTCCATGCACGGCTAAAACCTTCTGATGGGTGGATCTTCAGCTGAGCCCTTGAGTGAAAAGATTAAAAAAAAGTTTTCCCCTAAGCAAAGGTTTTGTTCAAATACCGGCAGGATTAGTGCATTGCATAGGGTACAACTATGTGGGGTATGCACCTGGCTTAGACCGCGTGGATCCACCGAGTGCGACCACACCTGGGAGACGGGCTCAGGTGAGTTTGATGAGACTGTCACTCACGGTCCTGGTTACCCTGAGGCAGTCTGATCATATTTACTGCCCTGTCTGGGTTTGAAGCCGAGATCTCGACTATATAAACATGCAACCACATATTCGACGTGCTTGTACGGGTGTGTGTGCTGTCACTGACGCACAGGCATGCAAACACACACACGCAGGTTATCTGTTTATACAGAACGACTCGAGCGCTGATCTGATAAGGCTTATCTGATCCGACCGCGCAGCTCATTAAATCAAGTGTAAGGATTTCTCACGCACCTGTGTGCGACTACGTCTGTGATTTCTACTGTGGCCACAAAACAATTGTTAACACATGTACATCTTTGTTTTGAGCATGACGTCACAGGTGTGTTTGTGCTTTCCTTTCAGCAGCATATACCTCATCCCACGCAGGATTCTCACCGGTTTGTCCAAGAACACGGACACAGGCGGTTTCAGATTGCGTAAAACACCTGGCGGCTTGCACAAAAAGACACGTTAAAGCTGTTCTTTATGGACAAGCGCTGATAAGAACCGTTAACGTGCTCTGAGGTTCCATCCATTCCTGTGATTTAAAGCAGAAGAGAGTCAAAGCGAACATACCTGCTTAAGCTCCTTAATCTGTATCTGACCCAGTGCAGAACTTTACACTGACTGGCAATAACATTACACCCACCTGATGGTGGCAGCGGACAAGTCGACGTGGGCGCTCACGTCATGACCGCGACCTTTGACCGCACTGAGGCTGACCATGCTGACCACGAGAACTTCAACTAGCTACAAGCTAAGCTAAGGCTAAGACGTACACTGTGAGATCTGAAGCATTAATTATTGACTTGTCTTCTCAAATAGCAACTATTGTACAGTGTAATGAACACATGAACGATGCCGAGACATTGGATCTGTGGGTACAATGCGGAACACACGAACAACTGAACAAGTTCTGTTCATTCAGTTTTCATCCTTAGTTAAAGGTAAAACATGAAAAAGGAGAATCAATTGTCCCTTTGATGTTTTGGCCGCGCATTTGAAGATCAAATGAACGAAAATTGATTTGAAGTTTCCAAATCTCTCCAAAAGTCTGATTTGGTCTCGCAAACACATTTTCGCAGGGGCAACAATCATCCTCTTTAAAGCTTAGCGACAGCATCTCGTTGATCAGTTAGCGGACTGCGCTGTCACTCCAGACGGTCTGATCAGATCTACAGCCCGGACTCAGCGACGTCACGCGCCTCGCTGAGCGTGCCAGCACTCCAAGCCCACAGAAAATGCCCGCATACGCTGTCACGTTATTGTCGCATGTGAGATGAAGGGGCTGCAGCACAAACGGAGCCTGATCAGAGGACTGATAGGCTGCAGAGCTTCGGTGTGCAGAGGAGGTGAGAAGGAGAAAGCTGATACGATTGTTGTTACAGAGCTGTTGCTCTGAGGAAAACATCTGAGCCAACGCATCGTTTTACACAAAGCTGTTCTCCTTGTCAGGTTAAATGTGCAACTTGCTTTCACAATGGAGGATCTAAGATTAACAGGAGATACAGTGTAAATGTATCACATGGGAGTTTGGGACAAGACACATGTCACTAAAGATGCGTTTAAAGTTTTAGGTTTGCTCTTGTTGACCTCAGTCTCCTGGGACATTACTTCAGGAAACCAGGGTTTTAGCATGTGTCAACCTTCTTTTGCCCCAAACAGAGTAAAGGAGCCAGGGATCTGACCATCAGCCCTGCTATTAGTGTCTGACCTTCTCTATCTCCTGACTGACAACTATTTTATCACCATCACCATCAACATGTGTTTGTTTCATATTCCTAAAGGACAGGACTGATTGCACTGATGCATTTTGTGCTTTTGCTGGTGTTTGTTGTTAGTTTGAAACTTGATACAATCAAACGATCTTCACGGGTGTGACTGACGTTTACCTCCATTTATCGTTGACTGTCTCTGACCTTTTGAAACCTTTGATGTTTTAGGCGTATGCTCGATACAAAAAACCACGAAACACTGCCAGCAGTTGGATTGACGAATCTTTTGGTAGTCATGAGGTATGATGAATTTGGTGATCTCCTGACTTTTGGAGTCTTCGCGTCTTTAAAGTTATTGACTACTAGATAACTGTGATATCGGCTCCAGATACCTTTTGGATTTAGCATCTTCAGTTTAAGCTTTGAACTAGTTATTGTGCAACGTTGCTGTGTGGGACTGGACGTCTAATTTGGTGCCACTGCCTTTATTACTGTAGACTCATAGTCTTGTCTAAGTGCATTTACTTTGAAGCCCATTTCATTGTGACAGGCGGTAATTTATCCTCAGCGTCACACCTAGCACAACAGTAGCACTATAAATGAACTGCTCATTGTTAGCGAGGGACAGGGCTTCGTGCCATCAGTCACTGTTTCCGTGTCATCACAAAGCTGTTGGGTTCGCTGTATGATCCAGTCACAGTTGGTTCTGACATCACAGGCTGCATTCCTTCACAAACCATGACAGACTGACAGCAGCTATGCTGAGAATCACTGGGGAAACACACACAACAGAAAGCAGCACATGTCTAAGCAGGAGAATAGGAGCGATTGAGGGAGGGGGAGCGGGGCTTTAGGTTAACACCATAATTATGGGCTTCGTGTTATTTTTAGAGCGGCAGTCAGAGAGTTAGTATGTAGAACAACAATAACAGAAACACAAACATGCCCTGTGCTCCTCACCTTCTACCTACGCCAATATGAGCAGCAGACCCGAATCCCCAGCCTGGCGTCACAGAACCGAACGAACGAGACTGAATAAAAACCAGGAAATATGCACGAGCCCTGTTTGCGGCTGGGGAAGGAACCCCCTCTATCTGGAGATCCCTGCGCTATTGATATCTGTCAAAACAACATTCTGAAGAACCCGTTTTTAAACAGCACCGACACACAAACACAAGTCTGAACTCAACTGGTGAACACACGCGATGCTTGTACCCAGTGATGACTCACCGCTTTTACCTGGCACTATTAAGCATTGTGAAACTCAAGCTGGGTAACCCTCAGCCACATTCTGTCAGTCACAGTTTCCTCATATTTCATGCTAATCCTTTACTCAGACAAACATGTGCCAGCAGTTAATGGTTCAAGTGTTTGGACATGTTTGGTGAATGACCAGGCTGCTTGTGACAGGTGATCTGTCACGCTCACCGCGTACAAGCTGCCGCTGAGCGCACAAATCCCTCACAACAACTTAAATACGAGGGGCTGTGTTAACGCCTGATGACAAAATAGTTAAGCCTCGAGTCAGCGTCGTTTCAGAACACACAACAGAAAACACGCTTGATCTGCAATAAGAAACACAGGAGTGATAACAATAGTAAAAGGATTTACACTCACCAGGCGTAACTTTATGACAGATACTGCAGTTCTGACCCAGTGATCGCTGGTTGGTCACATCAACAAGAGCCGACCTTCATGACCATCCGCTACTGTATTTATTTGTGTGGCTTTGTGTTTACCTCACCTCTATCATCCTACTTTTTTGTACCAAGACAAAGTCCTTCCACATGGCAATAAACCTATCTCTGCTAATTGAAACTGGAATCAACAAATACACCTTCACATTTGAACGTCGACTCGATGTTCTTGCCTTAATACCAACACACAGCGTAATTTAAACACGTTTGCTTTGCCAACAAACCTCTGCAGAAGTGCAGAAGTGCAAGCCCATTGTGGAGGGATGTGTCTGTTAACAAAGGCAACGCAGTTATGAAAAACGCTTTTGAAACGTTCCATGAAACACAAAGGTGTGAGGTATTGTTATTGTGATCCCTCACCTACCTTGATGATGACGAATTAACGTCATGTGTGCGTATACAGTTGTGAGGAATGTATTTTTCCATTTGCTGAACCGTAAGCCTTGGCGGCGTGGCCCTGCTGCAGCCGACAATATAAACTATGAAGTATAAACAAGTGCGGGCCCTCAGTCGGAGTCAGGTCCAGAGATTAAGGAATGACTTTTCAGGGATACTAGATTATGTGAGGCTGTCAAAAAAACGGAGACCCACTGACCTCATTCATGCCTCCATGAGCAGTTCTAAACCCCAACATGAGGACAGGGCAGTCGGTCTGGGATGATGAGAGTCTGACAGCGTGACTTATTAATTCAGAGCAAGACCTTGATCCACGGCGTGACTCACAATGTTTAGATGTGAAAGGAAGCAGTTTTAGTTCTACAGTCATTATAATGACGACAGCTGTCAGCTCGCTTTTTAGCGCCAGTCAAACGCTCGTCACTGGTCTGAAATGCAGTTCTTTTCTAAGCGTGTGCGTGTCAGAGCTGAAACTCGCAGCTACATTTTGTTTGCTGTTAAAGTCATGTGTTCGATCCAGAGACGTAAAGTCAGGCTTCGGGTGCCAAACAGCTGCACACATGAATCAGATCCTCGTGGCTTCAGCAGGAGTCCAGAGTTTTAGCTAAGCCTCAGACAGGGCTCCTGAAATGAGCAGACGCAGGGCTGTGATTGCAGCAGCAGACCTCTCAAAAAGCGCTCGGCTCCCTCTCTCACACATGGACCACCTGGGTGATCTGTTTATGGAAGCCATCTCAGCTTCTGGCCCTGAGCACATTCGAGCTATTCATGCCTCTTTTGTTTAAAGAAAGTCAATTTATAAAATCTAGAGCACAAGCAGTATGCAGATTAGAAACAGAACGACTCGTCCAATCAGCACAATGCTTTCAATCTGGATGGAGGCAGCTCAGCCCTGCAACATAACAACTGGGACATTAAAGGCTTATTTCACTGCTTTGGATTTAATGTATAAGAGAAAGCTTCTAAAGCTCTAGACGTTCTTCCATGAGCCCAGAGCGTCATCTATTCAAACGAAGAAGAGCGGGTGGTATTCCATGTGTGTGTTTCGTGCGAGGCCCAAGTGTTTCCACGGGTTAATTTGTAGGGAGCTGCTCTGCTGTTATCACGCACTGCAGAGCACTTTGTTTTGCTGCTGCCGTGAAAAGTGTTTTCAAGCTAACCCAAACACAGTCTATAGTAACAGTGATATTATCTACCTGAGCACGCCAGCCCACCTGCGGGGCTCTGACACACTGAGGGAGATGTTTTACCTTGTCTGCACGAACGGGCGAAGCGGAGGAGGAGGGAGGCGAGGGGCGTGTGAAGACAGCGAGAGGGGGGGCAGAGGGGTGGGACGGAGGATTTTACAAGCTAACACGCATGATGCTGTTTGGGCAGGTCGAGCCTGCAGACTCGCTGACTTTTCATCAGCTAGTTTTTCTTTGCCTTAACGGCCGCACTGTAATTAATCAGATGTCTGGGTTGGAGAAGCACGCAAGGGCTGGGTTCAGGACCTTTTGTTTGGATAGATGCCTGGTCAGGTGTGTAGCTGTATAAATAGTTACCGAGTGTTTTCTCACAACGCCTTTTAGAGAAAGTTCAATTAGAGCAATGTGGCAGCGACTTGTCTCCTGACATGAACCAGCTTCACGGTGCAACAGTTACACTTTTCTTCGGTTTTAGCAGAATCTGAGATGGAGGTGAACCAGAGTCACTGGCACGTGATTCTGTTTACATCTCTTCTAAGCCACGAGTGAAATGTCGATGAGGTCCTTCCTGGTAGAGAGAAATCCTCTGGGACATGATGGCAAAGCTGTGAAAGCGAGTCCCATTCTAGCGCCACTGATGCTCTAACCTCGACCACCCGCCCACAAGCACGTTCTGCAGTTTCTTCTCCCACCTGGTCGTCCCTGTAGCTAAACCCGTTTCTGTCTCACGCAGGGTGACTAAACAAAACGTAGACGACAGCGTTAAATAGCCGGATCCATTTCCACGTTTAACTAGAAGATTAGGGATTGGGCCAAAAAGCGTAGCCTCAAACAAGCAATTGTTAGTAGCTGGCATTTGGTTGGAGTCCAACCAATGAGAATTTATCCCGTGTGATGTGAAAGTGACTTTACTTTCATCTGGAAAATAAATAAGGTGGGAAAGAATCCATCCTAGTAACTATTACCTAATAACTCACAGCAATAATGCATCCGCTTCCAAAAAGGAAATGCACACAGGTTGCAATAAATTTGAGATCCAGACAGCAGCTGCATGGCATCTGCTCTTCATTCAGCCATTGAGCAAGCGGAGCGACAAGCTTCAATATTGACACAGCTTTGCTTGGTTTCAGCGAGCTGAGAGAAATAAGCAACAGCGACGATCTAAAGAAACTAAAATTGGGTTTTCATTCCTTCTTTCACTGTGACAGAAGCTGGACTGGACGATTCTTATGAGAGGTTGCTTTGGGCTTGTTAGTGATATTTCTTGCTGGTAGGACCCTGAAGTCACCGGATGTTCTCCCTGATCAAATTCTTGTCCCTTCGCTCTTCATGTCTCTATGCTGTCCACTCAGGTCAAAGGGTTGAGGCAGATGGCCGCCCACCAAGTTTTTTATATGATTGTGTTGTGATTTGCACAATACATGAATTAATTCATTAATTTCCCATTAGCTGATTGAAAACCCACTGGTAGCCTCATCCTTTGAAGTGGACTCAATTGTTACTGGAAATGTTTTGTCATAGAAAGGTTTTGCTTCTTGATTTTGATATGCTAAAGCCTGCAACATGGTCATTCATACTGCATTTTATTGTCACAGATTATTATCTTATTATTTAATATATGTTTTCCACCACGTGCTGGGTGAGTGCTGCGGTTTGCTGAGCAGCCAGCTGCTGTTTGCTCCGGTGGATCAATGCCGAGGCAGAGACAGGACATTACAACCCCGCAGCCAGCTGGAGGAGATTAGGATTTTTCCTCCAGTCAAACTTCCGATCATTAATGATAATCATTTATGAATTATCACCAAATCAATATCTAATAGCACTTACCACAAACAGTAACATCTGTGCAGGAGCCTGGGTTTTGAATTACCTTTGCAATGAGTCATAGATAAATTGGTACATTTTTTAGTTCCATTAACTCCAAATCTGAAAATGAGAAAAAATAACTTTAGAAACATGACTTGTTTTATAACATATCGCTGTCAAAATGTGCAGACGCTGATGTGTTTAACAGGTTTCTAGCTATGATTTGGTTTTCTCTCAGAACTTTCTGCTCTGTCTAGTATAACACTAGATATTGTTCACATTTCAGTTTGATGCCTGTGATTTGTCAATATCCAGGTTTTAGTTGCTGACCGGAGACGTTTTGAAAACGAGATTCACACCCACACTGTGAGCGGTATATTTACAGAATAAGCCACGCGAAGGGAAAGCACCACCGTCCTAAAGACTGACCTGTTGAAAAGAGCAATGTGTCTGCTTCCTGATTTAATGGCTTCATTGTTTTCTCTGGCTCATTTAACACAAAGAGAGGCTGAAAGAAAGCTGTAAGCTGCACTTGTTGAAAGACCGGGGAAAAGGCAAACCTGCCAAGGGTTTGAATCTGGGCAGAAAAAAGCAACTGTTTATTAGTAGTGACTAATAAACTAATCTGACTTTAAATGCAGCTCAAACTCTGACACAGAATATGTCCCATAACGCAACTCAACTGCCTGTTTTATCTTCCTGTTGATATTTTTATCAGACTATAAATGCTGTGGGGATGACATTATTACATAACTGTTTACACTGGTTGAATAATGTCTATGTAGCATCTACTAAGAAGATGAATAACAGAAAAATCTTGCTCTTGTTGTCTATAAGTGACGATAAGAGACGGCACAATGCAAAGCTAAGATCACAGTCATGCGGGGAAGCATAAATTAAAAGCTTTCAGAGCACATGCCTGGGATGGTCCTGAGAAAATGATTAATGGTGGTAATCCACACTGGTGAGAACAGCACATCTAAATATAACCCAGAGACTAATGCTATCAGTCAGTGAGGTGTTTGTTGTCTGTTGTCTGTGGCATGACTCCTTGGTAACAGCTCAAAATCACTGCTATGTTTGCAGCTAGAGCCCCAGGGCTAGTTGTTCCACCTCTCAATCAAGGAATAGAGGGGCGGTTAAGGTTCAGGCGGAGCAAAAATAGCTCTACGGAGCCCCGCGGTAGGTTGGGAGGCAGGCAAGCATCTCGTGCAAACCACTATGCGTGAGTAGAGTGTTTGGATCCTATTTCAAGTTTAGACAGAAAAGGCCTGAACGGCTGCCAGGTAAACAGTGCAGCACAGGTACTGATCTGGCCCCGTGTTTACGCTTACACAAAAACAGCCTACAGCACTGCTGAATGGAGGTAGGTCCTATCAGCTGTGGCGATAAAGCGAGGTGTCTACAGCCGAGATCAATCACTGCTCCTTTTTCTTTCTAACCTCCCCCTGCTCCTCCCCACAAAAACTCCTGCCACGCCTTCCAGCTCGGCGTGCGAGGGGCCTGTAGCGTGTGAAGAGAGAAGATACGGGACCGCGTTGCCCGCATGACAGGGTTCACTGACAGACGTGCACGAACAGTAACATTCTACAGACCAGATTTAAGGGTGTGCACTCAAGTCAAGCCAAGCCAAGGGTTTGTGTGCAGACCACCGTCTAACCCCAGGTGATGCTACAGCCTTTATCAGCAAGGATGCATGTTCTAGGTTGAGCCGAGGGGAACTTGGGATTTAGAGGGTCACTCGTCCAGAAGGATTCAGGCTCATTTTGGTGGAGAGCAGGATCATATTGGCCAAGCAGAAGGATGTTTGGATCAACCAGAGGCACATTTAGGGTCAAAAGGGTCACACAGGGACCACAGATGCTGTTTTAGCATTAACTAAGGCATTTGGGCAAAGCAGAGCTGTACTACTCTCCACCAGGAGCAGAACTTGGGAACCTTTAGACTGACCACATGGGGGATTTCATGGGGGGGTGACAAAGGAGCAACTTTACTCATTTAGTTTTACTGGAGGGTCTCTCGGGTTGTATGTGGATCTTTGCAGTGTTCAGGCAGGTACTGCATTAAACAGAGCTGCACCTTTGCCGACCCGCTTATCATTTTCATTAGCCAGACGAGCTGCAGGGCTGAGTGGGTCATCTGGATCTGCATTGGGGACCAGACGGGCATGATGCAGAGAGGCTGCTGGGACTAAGCAGCTGAGCAGAATCTCTGGTGTGATGCCAACATTTAACTGAAGTTTCCAGTTGGTACAGGGACACCTCAAAACGCCACGGTTTAAAACTGCATGTACCAAAGCTATTCGGGGTTGAGGGGGACACAGAATTACATCACTGCCTTTGCATGTGATTGCTGTGCTGGCGGTGCCAGGCTGCTTTTCACCTGCATTTCACCTGCGCTTCACCTTTTCCCTTAATTACTTTAATTATACCGTTGTTGGCTTCGTTTATTTATATGCGTCTATTTTTTTCTGGTTGTTGGTCTGGCAGGGCGTGTGCAGCTCAGGTAAGAATGCAGCACAACCCAAAATAGCAACAGGCAGCTGCCAAATGTCTGCAGGTTAAGCTGCTTCATTTTTATCAGATTTCATTTATTAATCGCTGACACAGGAGCCGAGGAGATTTATGCTTGTTGAACTATGCACATGACTCATGTGTGTACTGTATTTCTGTCTGTGCGTGTGTATCGGGTGTCTCACCATTAGACTCTGATGCTACATGCAGTAGAGGGCGTTTAATGGGAAAGTTGTTGTGTTATAGCGAACAGCTTTGTGGGAACTTTTTGCGCCTCTGACTCCCCCTCGTCCTAAAATCTATCCTCCACCACACAGGGATGATGTTCACAAGCAAAACTAAAGCAGACAGCAAACATTTAGAGGCTGTATTGTTGGGTAATTACAGTAATCATGGCTGGAAGAATGAAGCAGATGGAATGTTTGTGTCTTGCGCTTCCACGTCGCTGACGCTCATTCACATTTAGAACAAAGAAACACACCTGAGCACACGCACAGCTGCGGACAAACATACCCCATCATACACAACCTGCAGGAGTGAGAGCAGCTGATGTGGAACGTCTGACTTCCAGCTTGGCTGTGATGCAGACACACCGCGCTGCCTGCCTGTGTGCCCCAGTGAAGCATGTCTGCTATCAGCGGCCTCTGTCGCAGACTCAGTCTGCCGCAGGGAATCTTGGGAATCTCGGCTACGCAGCTCCTCCGGTGTCCGATCCTCCCTGGCCCGCTCGCACACAGCCTGTACTTTGTTTATACAAAGACATGGAAGCCGGACACCCTTCGCTCACAGAGAAGAAAGCAGCAGAGATGAGATGCAGGTAAGAAGTCATCCAGAGACAGGCAGACGAGGGCTAGCGTGTGAGCGCAGACCGCGCTGAGGTGGGGCCATTGTGGAGCTGTGAAGGATTCACCAGATGAATTTACATGACTGGAATTCCTCTCATGTCTCATGCACTTAAACACATTTCTTCTGAACATGGGGGACACGTTAAACCTGAGCTAAGACAACAAGGTGCTAATTTTAGGACGATCACGTCAACAGGTTATACAAACATGATGTGTTTCACGGAGTTGACTCAATTTCACGTCATTACACATATCAGCTCCTAAGAGAGTCTGAACCTAAAGACCATCCGCTGCTTTTTAAGTGATCTCTAATCCAAACGTCTTTTCCCTTTAGATTTCAAATTGCCAAGCAGAAGACAATGACTGAAAGCAGGTGCGCTACCTTTCACACCAAATCACTTCAGCGCAGGTGTGTGTGACTGACTTGGCACAGCACCTGAAATCAAACACAGCCTCATCCCTCTGCCCCCAAAACTAAATAATAGTTGAAGCTGCACCCACCGTCACAGCCGAGGCGCTTGAGCGTCTCTTTGTGCCTCGTCAGTGCTGTTTAGCAGCGCTTGTGGTGATAATGATGGTTTTAGGCTCACAGCAGTCGACCTCCAGCGTTTCAACAAAAATATTTTGGTTTCAAGTCTCCAGCTGCTGCAGCGGCTTCCCAGGGAGGAAAGGAAACCGAATTTAAAACTGATTACAGGATGTTGACAACACATCCTTTCTCCCATCACAACTCACACTACACCAGTCCAGACTTTCACTGGTATCATGTTCTATCACTCTAGTTCAGACAGGGTCAGTCTCACTATTTGCTTTCTGCGAGGGCCTTGTCCAGCTGTGGGCCGGTTTGACCTGATGGGTGGACATCAACAGACGTGTGTTGGTCGTCGTCAGTAGCTGGAGTGTGTCTATTGAAGATGGACATTTATTTCTCTGATCTCATGCGCTGTTTTTTCCACACGTGCGTTCTTTCATGACCTGATGGAGCAAATACTGTTTGTACCCATGATGAGCCAGAAAGTGAACTGACTGATTCAAGTGCGCTCATCAGGCCTTCGACGGGGAAAAACAGACACAGTCATGTAATTTACCTACTTAACCTCCGGATTTTGGTGCTTTCACACTTTCACACACTCAAGAATTCCAGGACCTATCTTTAATCATGCCTGTCATATACAGTACACACAAGGCGATAATTAGGTGATAACATCTGAACATGTAGACACACAAACCCTGCGATGCCAAACAGATTCATGTTTGTGCTGTAGGAGGGGTTAGTGTTAAACTGCCATTCCACCTCATTCCTAAATCTATTACAGGGCGACCATAAAAGTATTTATGAAGGCTTTGCATGTATGTGCACATGTATACTAGTGTACACAACGTAAGCTGTGCCACTCAGGACTTAAAGCCAGCCAGAGAGGAGGAGTGGCTGAAGAGACAGTTTAATGATTAGAAATGGAACGAGTCCAAGCTCATAACTCTCCGGCTGCGTTTGTCGGGCTAAAAGGTGTTGACAGGAAAAGAGTTAGTGGGACAAACACACACACGGTTCACAGGCACCAGGGGCGTCAGTTTACTTAGAACCTGTTCTGCTAGCTGGAAGGTTCATACCTGCACAAGAATGCGTGGACGCCAAACGTCTGCCGATTCTGGATTCTCCTCTTTGTGTCATTACGTTTGCATGTTTGCTCTTCATTTCTGGTTAACAAAAGAAACATGTAGAGAAAGCTCCCAGCAGGGTGCACACGGCAGAAGAGTGGCGTCATCTATGCTTCTGGACACGAATGAGCAGGAGATGGACTCACACATTGTTGTCTTTGTCACATAAAGACAGATTTGGGTTTTCCAATTAGGTTGTTAATTTGATTTACTTACTCTGAGAACCTTGCTAGAACAGGCTCACCCTTCCGCCTGATTCAGCACGATTTACTGTATTAGTTTCCATCTTCTAGACTGTCATACTTACCCAAACCGATTTTTACTCGTTGCTTGCTGTATGACAGGCGCCAAGAAATGAACTTGTTGCGCTTCCAGCTGATGAGCATTTCAGCTCATTTGGGACTGTCCTGAGTAAAGCTACAGATTCTGTGGTAAAATGACTTGAACACCAACTAGGTCTCGTCAGCAGATGTACGTACTTACAGTAAATACATATTAGAGTAATGGCAGCTGCTGGGTGAACGGGATTCCCCTTTGTATTCAGCAGAATCGTTTCGAAAGAAAGAAACGGGTCTTTTGTCATTTGCATGGAGCGAAATGCTTCGGGCTCCCGAAGTTCGGCTGTTTTTTTTTGCATGCAGGTGCAACAGCCTTCGTGAACTTCACACGACCTCCAGCGGAGACGTCGTTGTGTTGTTGCTTTTCATCTCATCCCTTCAATCCTCTCGCTAAACCTGAGACCTTGATCGTTGTGCGTGGCCAACTTTTACGCCCGCGTTACTTCCCCGTTCCAGTGGAGGGAGTAACAGGTAGGAATCACAAACTGGACCAACCTTGTCAGGCGTTGTATTAAGTGTGACTGCGTTTATGCTCCACTCTCCTGCGTCCGATGTATGTAAAGACAGAAAAGTTTCAGCTCTCCTCAAAGAGTCTGCAGCTGTGCGTAAAAACGCACCTTTTCTGTTTGATATATTAGAAACGTTCAAATTGGCTCACGGAGACTCACTACAGTTAGATTGTTTTCTTTGTAATGCACTTTCCACTAAATGAGGAATGAGGAAAACGGGAAATCGGTGAAACTATGTTGCCCAGTGAGTGTAAATAAAAGGCATTTAAATGAGAATAAAGCGCAAACCTGAGATTTTTAAAGGAGTCTAACGATAAATATACTGTCATTACATGAATTAGAAACGTCTCCATTATTTCCAAACTTCAAAAGACAGACAGACAGACAGATAGATAATCTCCAGCTGTAGACATATAGACTATATCACTCAATCGCTTCAATGGATTCTGGCTGGAAACCCCGCCTGTGGGCCGTCCCTTGCCGAGGCATTATATTATAGCAAGACAAGCGTGTCTCTGGAGACAGATCTGCATTCTGTTGCTCCAGACTGAGGCTCAGGGTGCCTCCAGCGCTCCATACGAGCTTTGACAAGACAGAAACAAACACTGGTGCCGTGAGGACTGCTACACCTGCTCTGCTGCTCAGCTCAGACTACTCTCTGGAAGAAGAGAAGATCTTAGTTGTAGATCTTTCTGGTGGAGAATGAAACTTGAAGTTTTCTCTGCGCACCACTTTGTGCAAAAGCCGCTGGAGTTGTGCGTGGACGCTGAGGGGGAAGTCCCCTCTCCTCTGTCCGGGGACGAGTTGGGATCGGACGGGGACTGTGTGGCGAACAGTCCGGCACCTGTCAGCCAGGGTGGCGACGGCGGCAAGGGGAAGCCCTACACCCGCAGACCTAAGCCCCCCTACTCCTACATCGCTCTCATCGCCATGGCCATTCGGGAGTCCAGCAGCGGCCGCCTCACTCTGGCAGAGATCAACGACTACCTGATGAAGAAGTTTCCGTTCTTCCGTGGCAGCTACACCGGCTGGAGGAACTCGGTGCGCCACAACCTGTCACTTAACGACTGCTTCCTCAAAGTTCTGCGGGACCCGTCCAGACCCTGGGGCAAGGACAACTACTGGATGCTAAACCCGCACAGCGAATACACTTTCGCTGATGGGGTGTTCCGTCGCAGGAGGAAGCGCATCGCTAAGAGGTCCCCCAAGGAGCAGGAGAGCCCAGACATGGGCGAGGACACCCGCCTCTCGGCTCCAGAGGAGAGGGTGGGGGCTAAGTTCTCCAGTTCCTTCGCCATCGACAGCATCCTCAGCACACCGTTCAAACGGAGAGAGGACAACCACGTTGAGGCAGACGTCCACGCCCCCCGGATCTACTGGCCCCCGTCGGCCCACGTTCTGCCGTACGCCCTGAACTATCCGGCACAACACGGGTACCTGTCAGAAGGGGCGTACATCAGCACGGAACTCAGCTACCTCCAGCAGGCAACAGCACCCGAGGCAGCTTTCAAGATGCCGAGCAAGACGCGAGGCTTCCACATAGACTCTTTGCTGTCGTGAAACAGCTGGACTGATGTCAGACTTGTGCGTTGTGACCACGATGTGCACTTTTGTGGGCGCGCTTAGCTCCCAGTGCTTCAGCTGTTTGACTGTCTCACCGTGACTAGTCATTCTGCAGTGAAACACAAAAAAACAAACAAACGTGGCGTGTTGTCACTACAGACGTAACCGTGCGGCTGAGCAAATAGGTGCCGTCATTGCAGGACATTCCACAGTGAATGCGTGTGTGTGTGTGTGTGTGTGACCTGACTGCGTGCGTGTTGTAGATGTTTAGATAGTGTTTGTATTCATGTATCCATGGTTCACTTGTCATTTCTACTGTCTGACGGCAACCAAGCGCCATGTTGAAACATAAAACTATTAATCTATTTATATTTTCGTGTTTTATATGACCTGCTGTATAAAATGTTGTATATATGAAAATAGTGACTGCGCTGCGGTGAGAATCACGTGGCTGCACTAGAAACGCATGGTTTTACTGAGGTGGATTCATGCATGTCTGGTATTTTTATGAATAAAACAGTGAAACAATGGGACCCTGCTGTTCAGAGCCTTTTTCATTCAGGACAGATCGGAGGCAGGTGGACAGTGGATGGGCCTCACACCTGTTGACAGCAGCAGCACAGTCACGTCTGAATCAAAGTATTAAAATATGAAAGACACAAACGCGGCACTGATGCCTTCTTTAAAACTAAATCGTCTTATTAAAGACAGACACGCGTAAACACATTAAACATAAAATTATCACGTTCTATTGTTTGATTTTATTATTTTTTATTTTATCATACACATATTTGTACTTAGGCCTCCTGCATTTGTTTGACTAACGTAACTAAAAATTTTCAGTGCACAGACTTACAAACAAAACATGAAACAAACATTCGTTTTGTTTTCTGTGATTCCTTCACATCACAAACGATCACTTAAATAAATAAGGATGTTTTTATTATGTTGCATAATCAATTAATCTCCATAAATGTATTTTATATTCGCTGTAACTTAAAATAATTTGCCTCCGAGCTGTGATCAGTGCAACGGAGACGGAACCATACAAAGACGTGTGTCCGTGCTGCCTCAATAAAACCCTCTGATACTCTGTAAATGTTGAATTTGTTTCGTCCACAAAAACCATCGGTCTGTTCTGCTTATTTTTGTCGGTCACACAAAATATTTTAAAAAAATGTCATATATACAATATGCATTCACGGTCACGGATATTGTTTACTGTTGGGGTCCGGGGGGACTCCTCAGTTGCTCTCCGCGGTCCTGAAACACACACACACACACACACACACACACACACACACACACTGGAGCCCGGTTTGTTTATGTTGCCGTTAAATGAAATGACTGACTGAATCCAGTGCAGCAACAGAAAAACGCGTGTTTTAATTTTAATGACCATAAAAATTAAAACAATCTTGTTCACAGTAGCGTGTTTATGTTTCCCCATCTGATTATTGTGACCAGTTCACGTGTTTTGATCTGGTAAATTATTTGGACTCCCCCTCACCATGACGCGTATTTAATAGTAATAAACATGTGGAAGCCCTACTGTGTTATAAAATCACTGAGGCCACTGACATCAAAAAAAGAATGAAACACTTGAGTAATTTCCTGGTTGGGAAAAATAATTGTAAAATACTTGTTAATACGTTGATGATTCAGGTGAGATTCTCTGCTGAGATCGTACACGTTTTAATTAAACTAATACAAAAACGTATTTTACTTTTTTTTGGCATCTAAACGCAGGTCTAAATAGGTTAGGTTTCAACCAACACTAGCTAGACCAGCACTGCGTCAGCTCATGTGTTCGTATTGTTCAACGTGCAGGTTGAAAGTCTGCGTTCAAACCAGCCGCCGAGTGGAGGCTGCGCACTGAGCTGCAGGTGACAGGTGAGACTGTTTTTAGGATCAATGCTGCAACCTGCAGGTGAAACGCCGGAACAGCACACCTGGCTGTGGCGGCTGCCACGTGACTCCAGTCCCCTCCGATTCCCCACTTAACATCCTTGTTTTCATGACGCGCATCCTCCAAGTTTTACACTGTTGTCCCACATTTAACACTTCAGCAGGAGGCTGCTGGGATCAGATCCGCGTGAATTAGCCTGGGCAGGAACTCAGGTCCGTCCCGAGGACGAGTGTTTGCGAGCAAGCCCCGCAGTGAAGCCAAACGTTAAGAGAGGCACAATGTTAGGAAGTCCAAACAGTCTGTCACTCCGGCAGACTGAACCGCGCCTGACCTCCCAGAGTCCCGGAGAGGCAGCGCCAAAGCTCCCGGCACAGCCACAGGAAACACAGGCGGAGCGAGCAGGAGCAAACCCGGGGAACTGGAAGAATATTAGATTACGGTTTAAAATCAGCTGAACTCACTACTCGTTCAGGTTTATTTGTATACTGCAGGTTTCTAGAGTGTAGAAACACAAACAAGCCACAGCTCGTTTTGTCTGTGTATTGGTTAAAATTCTATTTAGTGTGTAAAATCAATTTAAATTCATGCTTAATATGTATGTGTTTTTGTTTTAAAAGGCCCAATTGAATATAAAACAGAACAGAAGGCGTTTCCTCTACAACGTGCTCAGATGTAATATATGTCATGAAAACAAACCCGAGGCCTTATTGTGTCGGTTGGAGGCTTACGGGCCTCCAAAAAGTACTGTTGAATAAACCTTGGTCGCGTCCAGCTGATCACTACATATTTCTAAAAGGCTAAATTAAGAGCTGGTATAATGCGTAAATCTTCAAAGGTCCGCAGAACAAAGATTCCCTCTGCAAGCCAAAGGCATCCTGATCTCCACGGGGGTCATAAGTTTTGATGTCGCAGGAAATTTCTGGGGGCAGTTAAGGTCCCCCACTCTGCTCTGTGTGTCACGGTGGAAAATGATTTTATCCACACATCCTTTGTTGTGCAGGGGGCAAAGGTTACTGCCGCTGGTTATTGTTTAGAAAATCCTCCAGACTGCGTCTAAACTTTAAAGGGCCGCGACGACAAACACGTGCACAGGTATAGTCGTAAATATGAGACTCGAAATGTGAAGATGGATTAATGCAAACGCTTCACTTTGTGGGTTCTTGTGTAACGCACGTGTCAATATGAGACATTTTTTTAAAGAATGGTTCCAACGTTTTACATAATCATAACAAAAACATTAAAATGGACACAATAAAACGCTCTCACTTCAGAAACAACAAACGAACGTGGTGCTTTATATGTTCTACATCCGACTGGTGTTGATATTACCTTTACGATATATATAACTCCATCATGTTGGACAAATCTGTGTGTGATGTCTCCATAGGGGAGAAACTGTCGACGCCCGCTCGCCTAATTTCGCCTCTCTCTCTCTAATGAACGCGGGGCCCATGGGACCAGCTATGGCCCGGGGCGGTAAGCTGACACTGGCGCGCTGTGTGTGGTATCCAGGGCCGGGCTTGATGGAAAAAGCCTGCTTCCACTCATGTCAAAGTCATTTACTCAGAGCAACCCCCCGCTTACACACGCACGGTAAAGACCACCACCTCTCCATCTCTCACACTCCTTGCCCCAGCCCGGCACCGCGACAGTTTGTTTTTGTTATCCTCTGGACCAGTTTGGGAGGAAATTATGAGCAAAAAATATAAATAATACAAGATGGTGCGCTTTTCATTGCTTGACCACGACGCGTTTGAGTGTTATCTGCAGGCCCGTGTGAATGTTTTGAGTTTCGACTGCGAGCTGGATCTTTTGCATTCTGTGGTGGTTATCCGTGTCAGGAAAATGTACGATCTGTGGCACATCAGGCTGAAATCACAGCTTCATACACAAGGACCAAAGGCGGGGGGTGGGTCGTTTTTTAACTTGTGCGGCTGGCGTGTGGCGCTGTTGATTGGGATGTCTGGAGGAGGTTTGATAGATGGCTTAATTGCGTGTAGTCCGAACTTGGAGAGAGGGGGTGGGAGGAGAAAAAAGAGAAGACGAAGAGAGGAGAGAATGAGGGGCTACTAAGAACCGTAAGTGGACTTGGGCCAAATTTGGCAGAAGGGAGGGGGTGGCTCCTATTGTCACTGGTTTCAGGGAGATTTGCAGGCGCAGAGTGCGGATGAGGAGAAGGGGTGGGGGGAGGCTATCGCAGAGAGAGGAAAGATTTATGAAACGATAGGTGGTCGAGCTTTGTTTGGCTGCTCTGCTGTGTGCAATAAGTCCAGGGGTTTTCGTGTTTCCTCCACTTGAGGGATTAATAGTGCAGTCGATGGCCACCCGGCGCGCCACACAGCACCACTTAGCGCGTCTGTGACACCCACTGAAGCCCGCGTGGCGAGCTAAAATCCCGGACAATCAGTCTCCAGTGGATAACCAGCTCCCCCCACTCTTTCTTCCTCTTCCTCCCTATGTCAGTGCGTACCCGCCGTGCGTTCTTCATGCGTCAAGGGAACACCGTGCGTAACGGGAGAGTCGTGCGTAACAGGAGAGTGATTTCACTCCATTTTGCACTGGGATTCTGAGGACCGCTGGCGGTGTAACAGTCACTTGCAAGGACACCGACCGCTGGATCACGACATTTTCTCCTGAAATATCTCACAGCTCGTCTTTTCTCCCTCCCTCTCGTCTCTTTACGCCAGTCGTACGTCAGAGCTGACATGACAACCGAGACCCCTCAGCAGCAGCTGGACCCTCCGCCTCCTCTGAGATCTAGTCCGGCGTCCAGCGTCCTGCACCCCGCCATGCTGAACCCACAAGCCGCTACAGAAAATTCGACCACTGGCGTAAAAGGAAAGAAGACGAGCTCCGGTTTAAGACGTCCAGAAAAGCCTCCGTACTCCTACATCGCTCTCATCGTTATGGCAATACAGAGCTCCCCCACCAAACGGCTGACACTCAGTGAGATCTACCAGTTTCTTCAGGCTCGCTTCCCATTTTTCAGGGGCTCGTACCAAGGCTGGAAAAACTCGGTCCGGCACAATCTTTCGCTGAACGAGTGTTTCATCAAGCTGCCAAAGGGCCTGGGTCGCCCCGGCAAAGGCCACTACTGGACCATCGATCCGGGCAGTGAGTTCATGTTCGAGGAGGGCTCTTTTCGTCGCAGACCGAGAGGCTTCAGGAGAAAATGTCAAGCCCTGAAGCCCATGTACCGGATGATGAACGGCATAGGCTTTGGCACCTCCATTATCCCGCAGAGTTTTGACTTCCAGGCTCCGTCTGCCACCCTGGCCTGTCACAGCAACAGCTACAACTTGGACATGATGAGCAATTCAATGGCCGGTGGATACGACGGGCTAGGCGGTGGCCACCACGTTCCCCACATGTCCCCAAGCCCCGGCTCCACGTACATGGCGAGCTGTCCCGTGCCGCCGAATGGGGAGTACGGACCGGACAGCAGCAGCAGCCCCGTACCGTCCTCTCCAGCGATGGCCAGCGCGCTGGACGGCCACTCCCCGTACGCCAGTACATCTGCACACTGGGCGTCCTCCGGCGGGTCTCCCTACATCAAACAGCAGCCTCTAGCCTCGAGCAGCCCCGCATCCTCTGGTTTACACTCCGGCATGTCGCCTTACTCTCTGGAGCAGAGTTATCTCCACCAGAACGGCAGGGACAGCCACTCCACCGACATATCAGGTACCACGCACTGATTTATGGCGCATGTTAACGACAATAAAACCAGATCTAACGACTCATGGTTACGTGCTGGTTAAAATGGAAATCAACAATCCCTACATTATCTTCTCTTTATTTGCAAGACCGCAGGACGCAGTCAAACCTTCCGTCTGCACCAACGGCCTGTTTCAGTTTCAAGGTGTTTTAAAGAATCGCTTTAACGGGATCCTCCAGGTCCTTTTAATGTTTTAACAATTAAAGTATAATTCACACATTCCTGCAAGGTCGTTATTTCTTTTGTATTTGGGAAAATAATTTTCTAATCCTATGGTTGTTTAATTTAAGATACGTTTAATTGTATATTGGCCCAATAAGTTGCAAAAAGCAATTGAACAATTCATTTAACTGAATATCAACAGTTCGTTGGTTGTTTATCGGTTTTCGCCAGCACTGTTTGATTTGTTCAGTAAATCAATAATTTTCCAAATTGTTTTTCGGCCAACAAATAAACTATGGCGTGTGATATTTATATTTTACATTCATAGTCACGGTCGTTCCTTCTCGGGATATTTGGCCTAATTGACAGATTAAGAAAAACAACTATTTTGTGATCCGTTCTTAGTTCCCCTCCCCAGTTCTCGCTCATTTACTTTAACATAACAGACTGAAGCTTTGCTAAAGTCTGGGGATTTCGCCGAGGCGAGCAACTCATGCTGGAACCCGAAGAGGTCCCAGAGGTTAACTAAACAAAGACTGCGCAGGTCGGACCACACCGGCGGAGGATTTTAACCACCGCGCACTCACGAGAGGTGGAACGTCTCGTTAAACTTTACGCTGCGTAAAGTCTTAATTGAGGCTGCACGTGGATGAATGTGCTGGACTGTGGAGCAGCGTCGGTACAGTGTTGTCAGTCAGGGGAAGCGGGCACAGGCCAGCGAGCTGTGGCCCGGAGGAGAAAGCTGCTGTCTCCCCCTGAAAAACAGTCACATCTGGAGGCCTTATGACCTTGAGCCGCAGCCTCCCGGTTTCTTATTCAGTTTCTGGACAGAGACGCTTACAGACACAAAACGACGTCTCTGAAACGCATTTACATATTCTCACAAGTCCGGGGATAAAATTACACATTCAGGTTGTTGCTGTTGGCTTGAAATGTGGAAAAACAGAAGAGCTAATTTAATAATCTATAGCACCTACATGTATAAAGTGAAATATTTAAGCTGTCACGCAGACAGTATCCAACAAAATCCCATTTCATTATTCAAATTTTCCTCTTTTGTAAACACATAACTACGTTAATAATTATAATTCAGTGGGAAAGAGGTTTATACTAATGTTCTAACGAGGTTAATAGATTTACCAAAATAAGGCCTTATTTGTCTGTGTCGTAGCTTTCAGACAATTTTAAACAAGATTTTATTTCATTGCCTTTTTACTAATTCAGATTAAAATTAAAACCAACAGTAGACTCACATTCTGAGGATGGAGGCCTATAGTTAACGTTCAATTATCAAAGTTTCGCAGGCAGCATGGTCCTAACAGGCTTCACCTCCCTCACACATTGTTATACTATGTTCGAATACAAATATTAGTCTTCGTGAACAAACGTGACCAACAGCGTCTTCACCTTTTTTAAATATATGTGATTGCCACACGTCTGACGTGTCTTCTCTTCACCTGCACAGTGGGGATTCCGCGCTACCAGAGCCACTCATCGGTGTGCGACAGGAAGGATTTTGTGTTGAACTTTAACGGCATCTCCTCCTTCCACCCTTCGGCTGGCGGATCCTACTATCACCATCACCACCATCATCATCCCCAGAGCGTCTGTCAGGACATCAAACCCTGCGTCATGTGAACGCAGACGAAAAGGGCAACGACGGCCACAGTGAAACTGCAGGTCCGTCACAAGAACCAGAATCTGACATTTTCCGTGTCCTGTTTTTACTCACTCGGGGGGTGGACACCTGGATGGACCGCGGCCTTCAGCCTCACACGTTCGCCTCCTCCGCGCAGCGTTTTTGGGTTGGAATTGTAAAAAACTATGCCTTGAAGGAAATGAATGAAGAAACACCAGATGCCTTTAAACAAGCCACTCTGCCTGTATGAACCCCGACAAGCGTTTTCTTCTTCAAAAGAAGTTCCAGAAACACGACTTTTGATGCGTTTGCTCTTGTAACTTGTGCAAACAAACTATATTCTATGTAACTACGTTCTATCCTATTAGAGTAATACACACACGACGCTTTAGGCTAATGTGAACTGCAACAAACCTTGCACTTATTGTATAATCCTCTGCCAACTCTTTGTCTTGTAAAAGGTTTCAATAAAGCTGATATATATTTTAGGCTACCCAGACTTTGTCCTTCCATACAGAGTCACGCGCCTCGTGAGGAAACGCGCTTGATTCGCATGTTGCAGAGACGCGTTGAGCCGGTGCCAGACTTCAGGACATTTGCTCGGGTTTAGCTCCATTTCAGCTGCTGCGTAGAGTTGACGTCCACTGAACGGACGTTTATTCCCTACGCTCAGATGCAGAAGGACGAGCAGGTTGATCAGCTTCAAAGCGCCGCACGTTAAGCCAGACACCATAAAGTAAGATGAGCTCACACTGACCTGCTGGCACGTGTTCGTGTTGATGCACTTTTAATGCGTACAGGATGGTAAACATCAGGTATTTGCTAGTATTGATACCGGATACTTTTACTTAAGTAAATGATCTGAATAATTACCAAACCTCTGGTGATCAGATTTATATTTTCTACAGTGTTTGACTTTCAATAACAAAGACACAGTAGAAACTAAACTATTTAAATTTTAGTTAATAAAGGTTTTAAATCTAAATGCAAATACAAATGCAGATCAGAAGATGTAACTTAAAGTATTGAACATTTATGTGAGAACAGCAGATTATTATGATTTAGGTTGTTTAACAGGTAAATCAGTTTGCTTCTGCTCGGCATTTAATTAAAAGCACCATCAAGGATTTTACACCGAGGAGGCCGTGCAGCTTTTCGTTTCTGTGGTCTTTGCATCCTGAAGTTGCTCCTTTACGCTGGACTCCCAGCATCTGTAGACACCACATAAACAAATGCAGCGACAGGGTCCGTGGTGAACGAGGTATTTTTAGAGCGTGGTAAACAGAGCTGCTGCCTCATCACACAAACACACAGCAGACTTGGACGCTCTAGTCCAGGTCTGATGGCGTTCAGCATCCTTCATGACTCACCAACATGACTAAGCTGATTTGACAGCGGCAGCTTCTTATTAAATCTGATCTCTAATGATCTGTTGTCTCTGTGTTCAAGTGGACTCAACTGCAGCCTTTTATGTTGGGCTTCGTGTTTCCTGCAGGTTCAGATAGAGAAGGAAACAGGACGGACCTGGTGGCAAAATGGACCTGAGATCTTCACACAAAAACAGACTAAGACACCTTAAAATCCACAGTTGAGTTTCAGATCCTGGATCAGTGGACGAGGGCCTGTCTTTGAGCAGCTTCCTACAACTTCAACAAATGTCCTCGAGGACAGATGTGGTAGCAGCGAGCGGGGAGAACAGCATCAGCAGTGACACATCACAGAGAACCAAGTCCTCTTTAATTTCCTGACCTGCCCCCTCCGTGATGAAAGTGGCCCCGCAGCAGCTGGATTTTCCATCATGTGCCTAATACAGTGGAGCCGTGCGCCATCTAGCGGCTGCAGCAGGGCCTCTGTAGTAGCGCAGTACTGACTCAATTTACATTTCTATAACGCAAATATAGTCGATATTTTAAGTTTAATAAGTGGACTGTTTATATATATATATATATATATATATATATATATATATATATATATATATATATATATATATATATACAGTATATATATATATATACACGAAACTTTAATTTAATTTACGATAGCAACAGTACGAAAGCTCCTACCAGGCTCAGTGTCGGCGGACGTCTGCCTTGACCGGTTGGGGTGAGGGAACAGAAAAACAACAAGAAGCAGCATCTAAACGCAGCCAAGGCCACCTTGTCTAAAGTAAAGGTTATTCGTTCTCTGTGTATGTCTGAGCATCTCACATTTCGTTCTGCTGAGCCTCATCTGTCCAGCATCATTACTATCAACGTGTACGTCTGTCAATACGCCAGTCAGCTCACTTTCACCACCTCAGTTATCATTTTGCAGAATAGCTGCTAACAGCACCTGCAGCGTAGCAGGTCAGATGTCACACAGCCAGAGGGCAGGACACCGCCGCTCTTTAATATGCTGCCCCTCCTCAAACCAGCTGAACCCGTTTCATACAGACACAAGTGAACATCGTCCAGAAGTACAACATGGCCAGTTGAGAAACTTGTAACACGCTCCATACAAGAGGAACCTTCAAAAATCTCACCAGGGCCCAAAACATCCTCTTTTCAGTTCCTGTCACACTGTGTGGAGGACGTTGACCCACATCCAAATATAGATTTATCCCATCGACTGTTGGAAACGTATTCAACCATTTGGAAATTGCAGCACAGTCTGAAATGTTGGGTTCAACACAGCTGTAACGTGGCACAGCGTGAATCTGCCCTGTAGAAACCACCGGGTCCACTAGGGGGCGCTCGCAGTTAAGTAGAAAACGTTTTTTCAGGCCTCGTTAAGCTTTTAAATAGTGTATAGTGTTAAGTTTAAACTTTTATTTGCATTTTGTTTAAAGTGGCCTCTTGCTCAGATGTTTTTAATAAGGAGAACATTGTGTTGTTCATTTATGTTGTCTGTCACAATTCAATATCATCTGAGAGTTTCACGTAGCAACGCTCCCTCGTTTATTATTCAATCTGTATTTTGGCAGCTCTTCACTCGGGTAGAACATGTTCATGTTAAGCACAGTTCAGGGCACAGACTAGTAAACTGTTCAGACAGAAATGGAGGGTCTGAAGTTGCAAGGAGGCTGTTTTCAGATTGTTCACAGAACTTTCACTGTGGCGGACACATGTAAATATTCAACAGATCAGTCGACTCATGTGTGATCAAGTGAGATAATGAAATTATTCTTTACGGCCGACTAAATGAGGAACAGGTCCTTGTCTAAGAGGTCTAGAAGGCCATGTTTCCCTCAGCCCTTGTTCTCGTGCCTGGTCCTAAATGTCTGGTTCTGGGGTAACAATCGGCATGAAGCTGGTCTGCGAGTGGCTCCGTGGCCTTGAGAACAGCTTCACCCTCTTCAAATCAGTCACAGCCACAGAACCAAACACAAGACGAAGGTTTTGCACATGGAAGATTGGCAGGTATTTATTTGAAAAGCGATTCCATTGTGCTCTTGTGTGCGTGACTGTGAGGTCCTGGGACGTTGTGGAATCTGCCTGTCTTTAATTAGGCTCCTAATATAAACACAGCGAAGTGGCCGTGAGTCCCACAGGAGGGAGAGTTCAGCAGCAAATGTCACAAACTACACGTAGTGACATCAAACTTAAAGTGCACTCAAATATGTGCTCAAAACCATTTTAATACCACTGAACTGTTAGATCTGGCGACTCTCTCCCTCAGTGGAGGCTCTTCTCTCATTATTACTCTCCAGCTGCTGATAATGTGCGTGTGCACCAGTGAAGCAGCAGGGGGCGCTGCGCGGCTATTTAAGGTCGGTTTGCACGATGATGACGATGACTGAGCTAAACCCATTTTATTCCTACATAACACACCCCTTTACTACAGCCCATGTGAAACTTCGACTATGTGTAAATATATTATATAAAATATAAATATGACTGAATACGTTTGTAAGATTGTACATTTCGTATACGTCCAAGAACTAAGAAACACACAATGCAAATCACACACACACACACACACACACACACACACACACACGTGCAGTGTAAAGCATAGATCCCTTTACCTGCCAGTGAACCAATGGCAGAACAGAGGTAACACTGCAGTTCAGCCTAGTGTTTGTTTACCTGTGGGCCTGTTGCTTTAAAACGTCGGCACAATATGTTTTCATAGCCCATCACGTTATTATTCATCTAAACAGCGACGCTCTCATTCACAGACGTTGTTTTTTTTTTTTTTTTTTTGCTCCCTCGTGTTTAAGGAGCAGGATCAGCTTAAAACAGGTTCTCAGGTAAAGGGCACAGACGTCCCGCCGTGATGACACCATGTCCTGAGGACGCGGCCTGTTTTCACTGTCTGGGTTGTTACAGGCTGCTCAGCCATCTGTGAAGCATTTTGTGAAGCATGAACCGGCACAGAAAGGTGCTTTCACAATAAAGGCATATACCGAGTCTGTCCACTAGGGGGCATGAGTGCGTCACACATGACAGGGCGACCACTGCAGCCTCAGCTTCTCCTCCTCTACGCGCACTAAAGATCTAATTTACTTTTCTTATTATAACAAAAGAACGTTTCAGAAATGTGACTAAATTAATCCCACATGCGGTTCCCACCTTCTTTTCCCTTGTTCCAACATCTCCCATGATGTGGTGGGTTGTGCAGGCATGATGTGATCAGGTTGGAAGCGTTAAGACCAGTGTTGTGGTGGTGGATGCTGCTCGTTCCCAGGTCAGGTTGTCCAGTCCGAGCCGCGGAGCCACGTTGGCGTCACTGGCCATGAGGCCCGGGCCTCGGGTGACAGGCCGCCCCTGCTTCCCCCTCGGGCCTCCAAGCTCCGTCCACACATGCAAATCACAGAACAAAGAGCAACAAGAGAAGTGAGATGTGGCCCCATCACACATCTCCAGTGGCCTACCGCAAGTTTTATTATTGTACCTCATCTGCTCTACGGAGAGAAACGAGTCCTGAAACACAGAGACTTGTATGGTTTTAAACGCTCTTGTGAACCAGGAAAGCGCGTTAGGACAAAATAACAAAGTTGGACTCACCTGGGTTCTCTCTGGATCATTTCCTCACTAAATATATTTCATTAGTTATATTTCTTTTTAAAATATGTTAAACACACGGAGAACGTAAAATGTGTCCTGCTTTTTAAATATGTGAAAATGCAACAAAGCATCAGGGCACATTTGGAAATACGCATCACCTTCACGGCCGCAAAACCTTCAATGAGCGTCGTGTCCTGGTTGATTTAACACCAATAAAAACCTGTTAAAATAAAACCACAACAGGGTTTAAGTTACAAAAACGTTTGAAACCGCTTCACGTCGCGCTCGTAGCTGTTTTCTTGCTTATAAAAAGTATTTTTACTCTGAAGAGTTTTGAGACAAATCTCAACGACAGTTTTATTTATACATTTAAAACGTGGGGACAAGTTTCTCAACAAACAAATTAAATATTAGCAAAACAATCCGCAATAAAAACAAGACGTTTAAGGAACAACTGAATCCTAATTCATCTGTGTATTTTTTCACTTTGAGTGAAATTTAGTTTACTTAAAATGTATATTTATAGCAAAAATATTTATATAAGACTATAAAAGACATATGTCATATGTCATTTACATTCGCGCCCTCCTTTACGCGTTTCTGTTTTTCTGACGTCCTACATGGTTTTTGCACCAGGCTGTTAAAACACTCGTTTCTTTTACAGTGACGGCGACGCGGGCCGCTCTGTTCACACCTGACCGGTGTGAAGGACATTTGGAGGTTTTCATCTTTTACAAAATGCCACCTCAGCCTCAGCGGTCGCTCGCACCCAGCGGACTTTTTCTCACCCGCCCCGGCCAAACGATCTTCATCTGAGCTTTAATTGGTTTCCACACGCCGCCCACCGGCGCAGTCGGGGAGCAGGAGGGAGGCCTCCACACTTTCATGCCCGTCTGTTTACTCAGAGGCTCGACTGCAGCTGATGAGCTTCTCGAAAACTGCGGCCTCATCGATGTTGCTGTTTTGCCTCCTAATCACGAATGTGTTGGGTCTAATTAGTTTCGGCTTTTTAGCAACATTTATTCATGAAACTGTGAACTTGTGAAAAGGCCTCCAGCTCCAGGGCTGTGCTGGTTTAGCCCAGATATGAAGCAGTGTGTCAGAGGATGCTGTTTGTCGTCACTTTCAGGTGCTCTACTTTGAATTATCTCCACAGTCTTTCCGCCAAGCTGTGGTAATTCAGAGAGGGGGTTAGTCTAAGGCACCAGCCCTGCTTTAGAAACCGCTTTCAGAACTATATTGTTTGCTATTTTAAAGCTTCCACCTTGATAAATTATGCACCATTTAAAATGTAAATCTTTCGCGATTTGTACGATTAAATACAGATTTCAGTAATATGGGCACACCCTTAAAAGCATGTTAATCAGCCCATGTCTGAGCGGCGAGTGAAGCAGAGCGAGGCAGAGGGGGGAGAGCAGCGAGGGGGGGTGTTGTAACTTTTATCGCCATGCAGCTTTTCCACAGGTTCATTCCGTCCTCCAATTAGATGTTGCAGCCACGTTCGGGGAGGAGCAGCCAGAGCAGCCAAAAGGGAGGAAAATGTGAAGCGTAAAAAAAGTTCCTTGCTGTGTAGACCCACGCTCCTCCAGCTTCACTTTTATCCGTCTCAGTCACAAATGTTCACTGCAGCAGTGTGAGCACACCCAGGTTCGGCGTGGCGAGCTGTGGCGTGGAAACAGGACTTCCCCAACATAAGGAAAGAAAAGTGAAGTTGAACTGAACCGGAGGACAAGCGGGTGGACGCGCTTTTGGGGAGGTTTTACGCATTGCGCAGGATGCAGGCGCGCTACTCCGTCTCCAGCCCCAACTCTTTGGGAGTCGTACCGTACATCAGCAGCGACCAGAGCTATTACCGGGCAGGCGGTGGATACACCGGGATGCCTGCGCCTATGAGCATGTACTCGCATGCGGCCCACGAGCAGTACCCGACCAGCATGGCTCGGGCGTACGGACCGTACACCCCTCAGCACCAGCCGAAGGACATGGTCAAGCCTCCGTACAGCTACATCGCTCTCATTACCATGGCGATCCAGAATTCCCCGGAGAAAAAAATCACCCTGAATGGGATTTATCAGTTTATCATGGAGAGGTTTCCCTTCTACCGAGACAACAAGCAGGGTTGGCAGAACAGCATTCGGCACAATCTGTCCCTCAACGAGTGCTTTGTCAAAGTGCCCCGGGACGACAAGAAGCCCGGTAAGGGCAGCTACTGGACCCTGGACCCGGACTCATACAACATGTTTGAGAACGGCAGCTTCCTGCGGCGCCGGAGGAGGTTCAAAAAGAAGGACGTGCAGAGGGAAAAGGAGGAGCGGGACAGACAGGGCAAGGACCCCTCTTCCAGAACTCCAGGCCGGGAGCAGGACCCGACGGTGCAGGGCTCTCAACCGGTGCGAATCCAGGATATAAAGACTGAGAACAGAACCTCCACGCCCCCACAGGCCGCGTCTCCGACCCTGAGCACCGTACCCAAGATCGAAAGTCCCGACAGCAGCAGCAGCAGCATGTCTGCAGGCAGCCCACACAGCGTGCCATCCACCCGGTCACTCAGCCTGGACGGACCCGAGCATCAGCACCACCACGGCCAGGCCCCGGCACAGGGCTTCAGCGTGGATAACATAATGACTGCCTCTCTGCGGGGGTCTCCGCAGGCCGAGCTCTCCCCGCCTATCATCGCCTCCTCTCGGACAGGTATCACCCCTTCACTGT
Organism: Macropodus opercularis; assembly: GCA_030770545.1. Lineage (NCBI taxonomy): Eukaryota > Metazoa > Chordata > Actinopteri > Anabantiformes > Osphronemidae > Macropodus > Macropodus opercularis. The sequence goes on from CM061092.1 coordinate 11,120,447, forward strand.
CACTCAACTACTCCCCCAACCAAACACCGGCTTACAGCTCCCCAACCTGCAACCAGAACGTAATCTCCACGAACTCCAACGCGACCTACCACTGCAACATGCAAGCCATGAGCCTGTACGCGGGGGACAGATCATCCGGCGGCCACCTGGCGCCGTCCACCACAGTTGAGGAACCTCTGCCCGAGTACTGCATCACCACGACCACCGCTTCCCCGCTCGGACACGGCAACCTGAGCCAGGCGGGCCAGGACGGCCACCACGGGCACCAGGGCCGGCTCACGTCTTGGTACGGGGACCTGAGCCACTTGAGCGCGGGTTACCCGGCGCAGCAGCAGAACTTCCACGCTGTGAGGGAGATGTTCGAGTCCCAGCGGATCGGGCTGAACGGCTCCCCGGTCAACGGGAATAGTAGCTGTCAGATGGCCTTCCCGTCCAGCCAGTCGCTCTACCGCACCTCAGGAGCTTTTGTTTATGACTGCAGCAAGTTTTGAAAGCCACAATGTGTCTTCTAAATTAACAACTCTAATATATAATTTCTATATTTTTTGTACTTTTGGTCTTTTATTCACACTCCGAATGGACATAAGAGATTCAGAGATTCTTTTGTCGAGACGTGTGTAACACCACGACACGTAAGTTTTCTTCCTTCTCACTTTGAGATATGCGTAAATACCAGTTTTATGACTATAGACTGTAAATTATAGCCTAATATAGTAATTTATTTTTTAGGAAAGGGAGCAGTTGGATGTTGAGGACCAAACAGCTTTTTTCCAGTTTTCTTATTGCTGCCTTTAATTGTCCAATTTCTTGTATAGAAATAGAGGAGGAGCTTTGTAGCTTATTACTGACTTATTTTATTCATTTTGTCTGACGTGTTAAAAATATTTTGAAGGCATTACATTGTTTGTTTAATAAAGTGCCGTCTATTTGATTTTAATTGGAGTGATTTATTAGCAGTGGTACTTTTAAAGGAGGAGTGGTTTTAAAGGAAGGGTAGAAACCGAATAATAAACTAAATATGTTTGACATTTATAAAGTTTAACCTTTAGATTTCTAAAGGCTAAATGCTGTGAAAGTGGTGACCAGTAACAAACTGAAGTAAAACATAATGTAGGCCCAAGCAGGGGGTGTGGAGCCCTACACGTGAACGCGCCTCTTTTAGTTTGTCTTTTTAACTTTGTGTAGGATAAAATCCTAAATCAAACAACAAGTGAAGATTCACGGGCCAAACGGACTCGCTGAAATCTAATTTATTTAAATGTGTGATGTGGAGTCAAGTTGTTGAAGCTCCAGGCTCAGCTGCAGGTTGTATATTTTCAGCCGTGAAGTGTAAATGCAGCCTGTAAATAAATACACGCATGGCAGCTGCTCAGCAAAACAAACCAGTCAGGCTTCAGTCTGGCAGCTCGTTGTCAGCGATGGGAAGAGCAGGAGCTTCTGTTGACTGAATGACTTTATTGTTGCAGCCTGAGTTTCTGACATGTAGCTTCAGGAATTAAAGCTGCACTGGCTGAAATTATTGTTGCTGTGAGATGTTTATTTACTTCTGTGCTTCCCTGATAACCAACTTTTACTTTCTGTTAATTTGGCTTTAATATTGTTTAGCAGTTCAGATGAACTTGATGTAAAACGTTATTAGTGTAGTTGCTAAATAAAGTCACGTTCACGCTCATTTGGATAAATCAGAAAATAGGGGGAACATGAGTTTGGTATATATAATTTTTGATATTAATATTTAAATCAGATGCTACATCAATAAAGTATTTATGATCATAACTGCTTTGTTCAGAATGGTGCCTGAGAGCAACTGTGGATTTCTCTGCGCTCCTTGGCCTCGTAACCTCTGCTCTCACTCTGCTGCCTGCAGGCGCTGAGGAGACATTTGCTGATCTGACAGCGCAGCACCTCTGGAAACGAGCGAACGCGTCCGCGTCGAGCACATTGGTGACGCGCGTCTGTCAGATTTTAGGCCTGCGCCGACGAGGATTTAATGACTAAAAATTCCAGCGCGCAAACGGTCCCCAGGGCCACCAGTCAGATGAGTCAGGCCCATTATGTGGCTAACGTAAACAACGCGCTATAGCTGCACCGCTGCACCTTCCGCAGGGGGTTTAATGTGAAGTTCAGCTGCAATGTGCCCTTCAAACCTCCCCAAGAGAAAGAAGTCTAATAATGATTAAAAAAAAGTAGATTATTGCTTCTAAACAAACGTCAGCGTGATTAATGCAGCACTCAGGTGCCAGGAAGGAAATTTCACTCGTGGCTGCGAATCATTTTTCATTATAAGGACAAGACAGGAGAAGGTGATAGAGGTCAGTGGAAAGGATGTCAACAATGCGAGTCAGGGAAGGACGACGAGAAACCCGCAGGAGGTGAAGCCTTAAGGCCGCGCTGGCAGCTGCAGAGAGAGACGCTGCCCGTCACAGGTTGCTGGGTTGTTGCGCCGTCCCCTTCTTAAGGTTTACTTCAATATCAGGACTATTCGGTGTGAAAATATACACTGTCCTAAGGTTAGGTCCCAAGATCCTTTAGGGTGTCTGCAGATGTTCAGTTACGTCTCCTCGCCGCAGGCTGAGAACGTCTCCAGACGCACAGCTGCGTTACCGTGAGCAGGGAAGCAACCTGAGAGGCCCGCGCTGCCTGCAGCCCGTGAAGCAGAGAGCGGGGCGCTTCAGATGAAACGCGCCGCTGTTAGAGGCACCTGAAGCCGCTTTATGTGGCCGCTACATGTGGCCGCTACAACGGTCTTATAGGTTGACGCCGTTTACGCGTTTCCAGCTTCATTTTTAGATTTGGAGACTGAAGCGCCGCGTTGAATCCCAGTCTGAGCGGTTCTGTTTTAGTTTTGACTGGTGTATAACCTGCGTTATGTCCAAATTAGGAAGCAAACTCTAATCCATCAATCTCTCAACTCCACATCATGTAAAATTGTGCTACACGTGTAAACTTTCCCATTTATACATGAGACAAATGATTCATTCACCACGAAAAGACGGTGACATGTATCTGCTGTTTAACCCAAACAACCCGGAAGGTTTCACCTTCTCACACACGTCTGATGTGAGCTCGGCCTGTAGTGTCCCAAAGCAAATCACACAGAAGCGATGGACTGAATTCTGCAGGAGCACAACACGGATTTTAGTTTTTGGGTTAGAAACAATTGACTGTTTGTTAGTTTTTATTTATGGCCTAAAACATCCGTGAGTCACTTTTATTGACTGAGTCAATATTATTACAAAAAAACTCCTCCTATGTCCAATCAGTCAAATGCTTTGTGTTATTAGCGTTTGACTCCTCGGCCTAAATTATAACTTTGCCATCGTTTAATGTCTATTATTATTAACACTTTATTATTTTTGATATTTCACGAATCTATATCAGCACTAGGACGAACAATTTCTGCTGAATTTAACAAATCCAGAGTGAGCTGAAAAATTCTCCTCTTTGAAAAAAGCTCATTTAGGCCTCGAGGGCCATTTCCAACACATTTGTATCAGGGGATACAAATGAGGATATTCAAGGCCTAAATGCTTGTTTTGTTCTTGTTTTCTTTCATATTTTAATCACGTTTATTTGTCCCCGAATCTTTTTATGGTCAACAGGCTGTGGCGGTAACATTTACCTAAAATCAAAGTTAGCTTCTTTCAGAGATTTATACGCTGCAGGTTCAGTCAGATGTGACGGGAAAACAAACAACTGTAACAGTTATTTTTCAGAGATTCTGGGAATCTGCGACCACCTCAGAGTCAGAACCGTTTATTCCCCTGAAATGTTTACGTAGCTGCGAGAGGGTTTTTATTTCCCTGCTCTTGATCAGCTTCACTTTCTTGGTGCGCCAACAATGAACCTGATCGCGTCTCGCCTAATTGTTGTTGCTCAATGCACCTGTGTGTGACGCTTCGGGCTCAGTGTGTGTTTTGTGGCCTCCGCGCGGTTTCGGGGGCCCAAACAAGCGCAGAGCCACATCTGGTTCTCGTTGAGAGCGCGCACAGATGCGGCGCTGTCCAGGACGATCACAGGGACGCGTCTAAAAGTCCTGTAGGTGTTGACCTCGAACGCAGGCTGAGGCGACCCCTCACTGAGACCTTCACAGGCTGATAGTTGAACGTCAAACGGCCTAAACGGCCCAGGACGCACCGCTATTGAGCCTAAATTCACTGCAACGTCTCCACATCACACGCGACAATTTTACTCCATCCATAATGTAATATTTTCACGCAAATTGTCTTTTCAAATATAAATGATTTTAAAGGTCTGTCCGGTGACAGCTACAGCTAAAAACCCAAATATAAACTGCACCATCCCCGAAAGTTACAGATGAAGCTGATTCTGCACAACACCGCGTAATTACAAGGAATATTTTTAAATCAGCTCCATCTGTCATAAAACCACAGTAACCTAACTTCTAGGTGGAGAAGCGTTAATGGCTGCTACCTGCGAATAAATCCTGCAGCTCGCCCCGCATCCAGCTCTCACTGCGTGTCACTGGTCAAACAGGAGCCGTTTGAGAGCGGGACCGTGGGTCCGGGGCCGGGAAGGACGCACTTCCTGCTGAAGAACAGAGCGCAGTGCGCCGCAGGTTGCGCAGAGCCAGCGACCTCTGCGCAACCTGGACGACGCCGACAGACGCACCACGTTGTCACCCAGTATTCATACCTGCGTCTAAGTCCTGGATGTAGGTTTCATGCTTCACGTTTCGGTCGTTGGCCTGTATGGATCAAAGGAAAATACCAAAAACAAACGTGAGCTACAATCACCGTCTTTGGTATTTAAAGATTTGTGGAGCTCAAAAAAACATGAAAAACATTGGAATATGTAAAAAGATCCAGCTTTATTTTAACAAACATCGCTGTTCATTCCTGTTTTGCAATAAAAGATAAATTTGTTAGTATTATATTTAGATACAGATTCTTCCACGATTCTCTGAAAGAATAAATAACATCTGCATCACAATCTAAACAGCCCGACAGAAATTAACTCTTAAAACTTGTCATCCATAGTTTATGCTGATCAGTGTTGAAATATTAAAAGCCCCGTTTGATAAGAAAACCTATTTAATAATAAAAACAAAACCAGTGCCACAGCAGTAAAAAAGGTCCAACACAAAGACAGAGAACTGATTAACCCCCTTAAAACAAGACAAAACATTACTAAATTTGAAAAACTAATAATAAAAACAACATTTGGACTCAGTAACTGATTTGGCCTCATGCGTTTGGATTATTCTTCATCAGCTCAATGTCTGCGTCCACCATCTCCTTCACCAGCTCCTGCAGGGACACAGTCACAAATCAAAGAACTATGATTATAAAAGCTTATACTGTAACAAAAGAATTAATATTTTATATATAAATACTATAATATAATAATTAAACTCGCAGTGGAGCCTTTTTATGTTTACTTGGATACTTACTGAGGATCAAAAAGCTAAATATGAACAATTTAAGGTTTTGCATCTAGACATGAATCCATTATTATCATTTATCATTTAGTCTTGGTGGAAACACGTTGATACGACAATGCTGAAACTCAGTGTTTTTTTTTTTTTAACACAGTAAAATGTGTCTGTTTCAGTGAGCATCAGAAAAACGGAAGAACCCAGGGCCGACAGAGTGCTGGCTCAGTGTTTACGGTCTTGTTTAATGATTTTAAAAGTCCTGTTCTATAGAAAGCGACTTTATGTGTTTCTGTATCACTCAGAGTAGTGGCCCTGTAATCGAGCAGTGTTGCTACTCAGTCCTCGTTTTCGTGAGTCTGTAAAAGTATGAGAAGCTTTCTATTGTTTAAGCCAAACCCTTTTCAATACGGCGCTTACACAATCCCTCAGATTTAACGTTCGGTTGTTTTTTCTGATTAAACGTGTGAACACGCAGGCATGAGGACATTCAGTGTAACCGTGTGTCTTTCTGTTGTAACAGCATCACTACGTGTAGTAAAGAACACAGTGACTGACTGTGACTAAACCCTTTCATCAGTCTGTCCCACCCACACGCCGGCTGAAACCCAGTTGCCCTGTTTCCCATTTCCAACACAAGGCTTTATACACTTACACTAATATTCTTCTATTTGTCACGTAACTGCAGCGTTTTGTTCTTTATCCTTAATGTTGTTGCTTAATTGTTTCGCTGGTTAATCATGTTTAGTTCCCATTACAACGATGTGTTGTAACCAACCACGCACCTCAAATGTCACCTTTGGCTTCCAACCAAACGTCTGATATGCTTTGGTGCTGTCACCTTGTAGGTACTCCTGTTAGAGAGAAAGGAAGGAGAGAGACGGGGAAATGGGGGAGGGATGAGAAACAAACATTCTGTCACATCTGATCCAGTGCTCAGCAGGAGGAGAAACCTCCAGATGATGTGTCATCCTGATATTAAGACGCACTGAACTCCAAACCCAGTGCACAAACATAACGTCTTCAACAGGATGCGAGGGATTGTTTGGGTGGGGGGTGATCACTCTCCCTCTCTCACTCATGCACACTATCTCCTCTCTTGGGGGGGAAAGCGAGGTCATGGAGTATTGCTGGCCATCAATCCTCTCTCTCGGCTCCCCTCCACCGATCTGTCCAGACAGCCCCCGCTGGTGCCAGAGCATGATGAATTGTGGGACTCTGGTGGTGTAACCCCCAGTCCAGGACCCCCCACCACCTCTACAACCCTCATACTCATTATTCCCCTGTTGTGATTTGCACTGAGTTCAAGATCCAGCGAGACCCTGCGCCAGACCACCAAGAGGCAGAGAAGGAAAAACAAACCCTCTCGCATCCTCTGTTAATGCAGCTTCTTTAGCTTGTGTCCATGTCCGTCTCTATTGTAGAGGAATTGTTTTATTGTCTCAGGGATCAGATGCTTTAGAACATTTCGGTTTGAGAAAACAAATGGTTCATAACCTGACGGATCTACTTTTAGAATCAACCTGAACTAAAATAACTTTAGTAGCAGAACGCTGGTCTTCTCTTGGTTTTCCGTTCTCTCGCTCATGTCGGGGTCTAGTGGCAGAGACTGCTACAAGAACGAGAGCAACGGCGGCTGACAAGCTTGGCTCACAGTTCAGCCCCAAGGTGTTGAAGGGGCTTGAGGTCTGGGGTAGAAGTCGAGTTCTGCATTGAACTGGAACAGCGGTACTTTCGTGGACACTGTCAAAGCAGAACAGGGCCTTTCCCAAAGCGCTGCCACAAAACTGAAAGAACTCCACTGTGAGGAGCAGTTAGGTTTGCTGGGAATAGGACGCCTACCCAAACCGCCCAGACCAGTGCACGAGGGGACAAGAGTAAGAAAAGAGCAGTGTTTTAATCTAACACAGGACCTCTTGAAAATGTCTTTTCTGGGTGATCTTATTACATAGAAACACTCACAGGAGCGTTGGCATAGTTCAGCTTCTTACAGAGCCGGGACCCACATGTCATGGAGGCTCCACGGTTCCTAATAACACACCGACTACACACAATGGCAGAAACACGAAACACGCACAAACCGAACAAGTACAGACTGATTCGAGTGCGACTCAGCTCAGTTTGATATTCCTGCGCCACAGCTCAGAAACCTGGTTCAGTTCTGGGTGAGCAGCGTCTTTATTTTTAACTTCACGTGGTTTACATAGAGCCCAGCAGATGAAGCTACGGCCCATTTTCTGCTGCGTCTGTGGCAGCAGGACAAACAGCTCTTTCTCATGTGAGCAGCCCTGTACATTACTCACATCCATTTCTGGCTCTAAAGCCATAACTGGAAACATTTTCAGACTAATTACCTGAAGCAATGAGACATAATTTATCACGGGGCTGAATGTAATTATTATAAAGCGAATTACTCCACAATTACATCAAATAATCCACTTGCTTCATAATTATATTGATTAGTCTTTATAATGGGGAACATTTGACAGCAGATAGCTGCTGAAGCTGACCTGAGCAGGTTAGTCATTTTCAGTTCAGTTTAAAACCATGTGACCGTTTATGGTCCCTCTTGAGCAGAGTTCTTACACAGAGCTACAAGGTCAAGAGAAAACAGGGAAGAGGAAGAAACTTAGGGAAGTTGTTGCACCAGAAGTCCTAGAACAGGCTTTGGTTTAGTTGCTGTCTGCGTGTTTACAAGCCAAATTGTGTGAAATAAACGATGACATGGTAGGTGTGGAAAACAAAGGTTGGTGAGCTGACGGTCTGACCCGTTTTGAGGTAGCTCACAATTTACCAAGTTTAACCGGCAAAAGCAGCCAAATCAGCCAGAACCGTCTCGGGTGTCTTGAAACGTGAGCAGACGACAGACAGGCTGCAGGACAGTGATAATCCTGACTGAGGCTTGCACGTGGACTGTACTGTCATGGTAGAACCAACCCATCAGTGACGGACAAACGAGCCTCATGGAAGCTTGGTTGGATTCTCATTAATCTACAGGTTCACGAGTTGCTGCCACTGATACACCCTCGTATCAAAAATGTCGATCAAATCAAAAACGCAGCGCTAATAGGAGTATGGCGGCTGTGCTTTGTATCGTGCTCGTAACGCCTGCGCGCTGGGTGTTCCTGCAGAAATCAGAGGAGGCCTGCTAAGTCTGCCGCCTTAGCGCACAACCGCACAGTTTAGGATGGAGGAAGCTAATCCACAGCCTGGTCTCTCTCAAGCAGGATTTTCAGCAGGTGACAGACAATCTCACCCTCACAAATCCATGTGTAGATCAGTGTAGCTCAGTGGAATAAAAGCTGCTTCCACACTGCTAACAAGCGCGTTCCATGGCCAAGTGAAGTCAACCCAAACGGAGCATGTAGCGAATAATTCAACATGAACTACTAACAGATGGAGGCACAATATCATCTTCATATGGATCCGATTTGGAACCAAAGCCAACAGTTTGGTACGTCCTGTTTAAAGCTGCATTCTCCCCTTGGATGAAAATATGAAGCGGTGAAAACAACAACTGGTGGAAGAAAGCTGAAAATTAGCCGTGACAAAATCTACGTCCTGGAGACGGCAGCGGTTAGCAGCGGTTTTAAATTCTGTACAGCCAGGTGATCTCACCCAGGGTCAGCTGGGGTCGGCTCCAGCCCCCATGACCCAAGGATGAGAGGGTGAAGCTGAGAGATGAGCAATCGGGTCAACAGCAACACGGCCATGGCTGAAGAACACTGGTATCTATTTCTGTACTGGACAGAGAAATGTGAAAACTCAGCCATTTCAAACAAGATAAAACACAGATTGCTTTGTTTGTTCCAGGGTTGGTGGAACCGAGGATAACTTGGCTCTGTTTTAGACTGTAATTGTCATATCTTTGCCAATAACATCTTGCACTTACGGGCGCAGAACGTTTTAACTTCCAGATCTGCTGTCCTACTTTACGGTCTATCCGTCCCCCCTCTCTCCGTCTCTCGCCTCCCGCTCCCGACACTCTCCACTCTAATACAGACGAGGAGCCATAAAAAATAATCCTTAAAAACGTAGACGCGAGAGACAAATAGAGTGCGATCATGGTCCATAAAGCGCGAAGGCAGTTCGAGGCACTCAGACAAGGCATTTAACACAAAGGAATTCTGGTATCGCTGCAAGGCCTTTCAATAAATCAGCCGCACACTGGGCCTGACCTCGAAACACACAAGGACACACACAAACATGTAGCAGCGTGTGAACCCATAAACACGAGCACCTCCAAAAGTCGTACGTAAGCATAGGTAGAAAAATTTATCACATTCATGAAATACATTTATTTTTCTTCCTACTGGAAACCCACCCACAAACGGAACCCAGATCAAACGTTTTCAAGAAAACAACTCCCTTCTCTCTCTTCTCTCTCTGAGGGTTGCATGCTGGGAGGCTGTGATGTGGTTTGGGAAGTCCAGTAGCGTCTCTGGTATTTGTACAGTAGTGGACATGAGGCTGTGAATACAGAGACTTCAAAGAAAATCAGATAAAGCCGCCGAGAACACTGCGAGAGTCTGGAGCCCACGGCCTCCGTGTCCCCAGCAGACCCAGATGTTCCAACCAGACCCAGATGTTCTGACCTTTGAACTTGCTGGGGTTTGGATGGAAGAACTCAACCCCGGTCAAGGACTTTGTATACCCAGCGTGAACTGCGACTGCAGACATGAAGAAGGGATGAAAAGAAAAAGAAGCTTCCTCTCTAACGCTCCATCTGTTATCCGTCTGCAGGAACAGGCCGCTGTGTTCAAATGCAGCCAGGTGTGAGAGCGGCAGGGTGTGTGCAGGTGAGGTCATACTAGAACAAAAATAATAGAGCTCCATCATTTCATTGCAGACACACAGTTACAAATCTGTCACGGGTTGAATTCTAACACACCTCTGCAAGCGTCACCTGGACGTATCACTTCCTTTGAAGGACAAAAGGCCTCAGTGAGAGCTGCAGGGAAGTGAGGAGGAGAGAATCACTGACGATAACTTACAGTATGTGGCAACGTGCACACTACTGGTTATTTCTGCCAGCGGAACAATGAATTCTATTATAAACCTTGCACAACCTGGTTTGGCAGTGGTGGAAACACCTCTTTGGCTAAACTGGTCACCGCTCTCCTGCTTTATTTTAATCCCTGATTTTTCTTCTTTGAAGGCTGAAACCGGCGCCAACAGCAACATGTGCTAATCATATTTCATTTACATGTCCACAGTAGGTGGGTCCTAACAATAAAGCTCACTAAACCCAATTACGGAAAAAATATTACATTTTGCATGAATTAGCTCAGAACATGTGTGAACAATTTTAAAATGCATATTAAAACTTTCTTGTCTGCTGCTTCTTCACTAATCGGTGACTTACAACTGGTGAAACAGACCATCCCTCAAGACGTCAAACATTCAATATGAAATCTGACTGTAGTGCTTTGAGTTTGACTTTGAGCTTAGGCTACAAACTGCCTAAGATTCAGTGGTAACACAATTCAGTGATCTTATGTTTATTTTTTTCCCTCGGGCCAATAAAGCATCAGTGAAGTAAATGTAAATGAACTGCGAGCTGCTGCGTCTCTAAGAATCCAAGACAGTTATTTGCCACTCCCAGCCAGGTGTCAGGGGTCACGTCCAGTGTGTGTGTGTGTGTGTGTGTGTGTGTGTGTGTGTGTGGATGTGTGTGAGTTATAGCTCAGGTTTCCTGCTCGACTCCCCATGCAGTTTGGCCTGTACACAATGTGTGAAGTGACCTCTAAAGGGTGGCCCTGTCACTGTGACGAGCACTACGCACCAACACAGAGAGCAGCAGAGCCATGAAGTCCAGTGCGAAATCTTAAGAGTAAACATTTCGATTTGCAAAATGATCCGATGACGACCCCCCCATACACCCACTGAAGGAAAATAACAGGAAACAATTAGAAGCGAAGCAGGAAAGTGTGATTCTCCACAGGAAAATAGCAAAAGACGCATCACACCGCAACACAAACCGTCATCGCATCTCCTCGCCTCTCTTTCCGTCTCTCTTCCCTTTGGGCTCTGCTGTGTTGATTGCTCTCCATCAATGCTCATTAAAATTCCAGGGGGAGCTGTGTGATAAATATTTACGTGGCTGAGGACACACTCCACACACACTCCACACACACTCCACACACACTCCAGCGGCCGGATTAAACTGCCGATAGCGCTAAGTGCCCGAAGCCTCTGGCGAAGCTTTGGAGAGGGATCAGCCGCCCGCCGAGTAGTTGTATACGTGAGGCGTTTAGTGTCAAGATAGCAGGAGGAGGGCGTCGATTTATGGCTGCTAAACGAGGTTAAATTTGTGTTTCAGCGTGTGTGTCCACGTCCAAGGATAATCTTTTAATGTGTGAAGTTTATGGAAATGACGAGGAAAATATCGCACATTTGCACATCTGGATATAAACGCATTTTGCAGACGCTAGAGTAACCACAGTAGAGCTGGACTCTTCACTACTGTTCCACAGAGCTGCTGCCGAATCCCCCACCGCCCTCCTCCCCTCGTCCTGTATTCTATTATTCCTGTGGACGGGAAACAGATCATAATTCCTGGAGTCAGCAGAAAGCTGCAGACTGGGAGAGCGAGAGATAGAGGAAGAGAGGGAGATAGAGGGAGAGAGGAAAAAGGAGAGCGAGGGGCTCAGGTGACTGCTCACTTCCACTATAGTCAAATTAACACGGAGCAGTTAAGTCACTTCTAGCGAAAAGTGAAAGTGTGTTTAGTCTGTTTGCGGGTTTGCATAATAAGGTTTGGGTGAAGCAGTGCAGCCCGTGTGTGCGCTGTGGCTGTTTAGCGTTTCCATCAGCCGCTGGGTGTTTCATATTTCAGCAGACATCAAAGCAGAACGCAATTTCCCCACTTTAAACAATCTATAAACAACATTCTCTACAATCACACTACAAAAAGGGAGGAGGGCAAAGGAGTGTGAGAAAGAGACTCGGACAAGGAGAGGACGATGTCATCTGCTCTTATCTTAATTGTCGCGCAATCACTGTAAAGCATGGAGGGAACCGTCTGGCTTCTGACGGCCAGCTCAACGCTTATGTGCAGATGCTGATTGAGGACAGAAACCGTTGTTGCAAAGTTGGTAAACTGCTGAAACCGGCTTGGAAACAAATGTCACTGCTTTTTAAAAACGTAGACGTCCATAAACCCACAAGTGGATGAGAGTCAAACCAACTGAACGCTACCACAACGCCAACGTTTTCATGAATGGAATGGTTCAAACGACACTGAAGCAGAAGGCCAAGTCCAAACTTCTGTAAATTTAAGTCATGCAAAATTCAAGTCAAACAGTGGGCACCTGAAATGTTGGCATGACTCCCTTTTGTACAGTACACCTGCAGGTTTGGCCATAGCTGAACCAGGAAGTCCACAGTTATAGTAACAACTTCACTGTTCATCACTGTTTACTTTGCTTAAAAATGTAAATTTGAGTAATATGGGGCTTCATACATGCCAGTCTGAGATCTTCTAAGATCACACAGCTCATTTGGGAGTAAAATCCTGGCTTTAGCAAATAAAAATAGCAAATAGAACAACAATGTATGTTGAGGGAGGTCTATGGCCATAAACCCCGTCACATGAACATCAATCCAGTTACCCATTAGTTTCCATAATGCACCTGGTGTACAGTGCGACTGAAGACAACGAAAAACATTTCTTCAAAAATATTCTGGATTCAGTTCTAAGCTTGTACAAGATACAGATCTGTTAAGCTCTGCATCACATAATTCCAGGAATGTGGTGTTAAGTTAAAAAAATATGGTCACTCTCGTTTGATATGCTATTTACCTTTCATCTAAAGAGACTGACCCAAGAACTGACCACTAAACCTAGAACACAGCATATGTAACAAAATGTTAACAAATGCAAAACATGCAAAACAACAAAGGTTCCACTGCTCTCGTGTATCACCCCTTGATGCACTGCAGCATCCCAGTACCTGAACATGCATTTAGAAAGGAGAGAGAAATCACAGCTGGTCTCACCTTCTTTCCAGCTAGTCAGATCAAACTTTCACCCATAAACAGATTTTCCCTGGCTCCTCTAGATACTACACACTTCTTTGTAAACTGCTTTCGCAGGGGCAATGGCTTTGGTGGAAAGTAGTTGAAGTGATATTGCTACACGGTCATAAATTCAGTGGCCCATTATTGAAGAGATTTAAAGTAGAAACATCTGGAAGAGACAAAGTGATAAAGGGAAGACAGGCAGGAGAGTGAGGGGGGCCTGAACGAGCATGCCCAGTGGTCCTGGGTCACTGGATTTGAAACCCCACTCCCCTTCCCCTTCTTGTCTCTATCCTGCCACGACGTTGTGGAGGAAGACAGAGGGAGAGGGGAAGGCCAGTGTTGGTGCTGGGGGGATGCTGGATGACATATGGAGAGGACGAAGGAACGGACTTCTATAGGCTACATGTCCTCCAGAACGGTGTTTCCTCTCTGAGCAGCATTCCTCGTCTTATCGGGCCAATAATCTGCCGCTTTCATCGTGCCCAAACAGGGAGAGCCAGAGTTTGAGAGTGTGAGAGTGTAGGAGGGGGAGGGAGGGAGCAAAAAGTCATTCCCTCACTCGCTCAGCACACTGACTCTCTCTTTCTACGTCTATTGGCTAGTGATGGAGTGATAAGGCTGGAGGAAAAACAGCGAACTGTCTGCCACTCAGGGCAAGTGATCGCTCTATGCTGCAGACGGTGCAGTCCAAGATCTGCAGAGTGTGGAAGGAGGGGAGGTAGAGAAAAGAGCTGAGCAGCAGTGGAACAAAGCAAAAACGTTTTATCAACGACTTCACAGAAATAAAAAGAGAAGAGCCTGAATTACAAATTTGTCAGTTTGTGTTTCCCTCCACTATTTGATTTGATTTCAGAAAGAAACTAAACACGTTTACTGTCATAATTACCTGCAACTGCAGATTAAATTAGGCAAAGCTGAACACAGATCCATCGTTCTTTTATTCTTCTGTTTAGCAAAGACTTGCAACTGTGTTGCATCAGGTACAAAAGTGTCTTTGTACCTGACGAAGAGCCCGTTGAAGCTTGATGTGCTATAAATCTTTTCAAATGCAATAATGATGAACTCTTTAAGTAGGAGCCAACACAGTTATGACTCTTTGCTAAAGAGATTGTATAATAAGTCTGGACTCAACACGTAGAGAAATTGTATATGCTTGTGTGTATGTGTGTGTTATTTTGAATTGCTTATCCTTTCCTATGGTGTCGAAAGCAGTCAAATATTTTACGGAATGTGGACATTTCAGATTTGAGAAAACACACTACACATTACCAACAAGCACATGACCAGAGTGTCCTACTGCCGTCCAACCTTTGATGACTAATCAAAGAAATTAAAACTGATTGTTCCATTCATCAGCCACAGATTCATTAAAGCAGCCAGCATCCGCCAGGTCAACAGACAAACAGTGTTAGTGTTTACTACGGCGGTTTCAAAAGTGTCTACGGCAGTTTGTAACATGAGAACATCCAAATGAGGTGACGCTGCAAAACCACAAGTGATGACGTGTGTATGACTGCTCTCCCAGATATCACCACGAGGCTGCTGTTGCTGCAGTGGTAGGAGCTGTCATGTAGCTGTCATTTCAAAAGCTGCACGCTAATATTTCCTGAACTGCCTTTTGGTCATACAGCAGTTCAGCTCCATCATCATCCAACGGGTTCTCACTGGCAGTAACGCGACTCTACGTTGGCCAACAAAACCTGGCGTTGTCATCCTGGAATAACCTGGTCATTGAGGGAACCGATGACCTCATCGTGTGGCCAGCTGAAGCACACTGGGTTGATCACTGCAGTAATTAGCCAATAGAAGGCTTCCACTTATCTGCTTAGTGACTGTAGTGACGTATTTTTAGGCCAGGAAGCGCATCTACATGTATATATTGTAACTGATGCTTTTCACGTGGTTTGGGTAAAACTAATCTCTTGTCTTCATAACACGCTTGAGCTAAATCATCACATTTAAAGTTCTCAGCAAATACTGACTTAAGCAGACACTTTATGTTCTAGCCACAATAAGTAGCTTCTAATAAAATCAGTTAGCGGGATGTTTACTTACATCAACGAGAGAGGTATGAGCAGCTCAGAGAACAAGAAATAAAGTGAGCGACAGCGAGAGAGAGAAGTACTGCAACCAAGCAGACTTTGGGCTACAGGAATGTAGAGGCTCTTAAGTTCAGGAGGGTTCGACAGTGTGTGTGTGTGATATGGAGAAGCAGACGCGTGTGTGAAGACCGGGGCAACTGAAGAGGGCAGCAGCAGAATTAATTACCCTATC
Source organism: Macropodus opercularis (assembly GCA_030770545.1). Classification (NCBI taxonomy): domain Eukaryota; kingdom Metazoa; phylum Chordata; class Actinopteri; order Anabantiformes; family Osphronemidae; genus Macropodus; species Macropodus opercularis. Next base: position 11,136,141 of record CM061092.1, read on the forward strand.
AAGATAACAAGCCAGGGAAAGACATTAGAGAGGTCACGCTACAATTAACCTCTTAGTTTAAACCAGACGCTCACACACAGAAAAGGCCAGAGATGAAGGTTCACAGCAGGAACCGCTAAGCCACAGCTGGCTTCACCTTCCAGGACCAACATCTCCACACGCTTTTATTTTGAAGCATTTCCTGTGTTCTGATGTTTTTAAGGGATTCTGACTCTACCTGTCGCCTTTCAGAAACTCTGGCAAAGCCGAGTTGTTTACAGTGGGATATTGAGTGAGTCGGGGCCTTGAGTGGAGTGGAGTCGGATGTGGTTCACACATTCCACCAGAGACTCAGATTACACTGCAGGAAACACCGGCCCTGCAAGACACACACTGGCTGACTGGCTGATTTATAAACACACCGCTTGTGCGACACACACACACAATCTCGCACAGACACGCATTAGAAATCTCAGCGACTCCCACTGAGTCAGTGCTGCACCTCCATCACTTACTCACTTTCCTACTTTCCTTTCCTTCCTGCCTTTCCTGTCATTCTCAGTCTCAGCTCTCAGCTTCTGTTTTCTCTTTCTGTCCCCGCTCACAATAAACACGTGTGACAGCACCCAGTGTGTTCATTAGTTCATTCGTTGCTCCCATATGTTATATCAGCAACACAGAGACTTTTACTCATCACTGTAGACATTACATATCAGCCTTTATCAGGCTAAAGTACCGACTGATACTGATTTAGTTTGCAACACGTTTACCTCATGGAAACAAAGGTCAAGAGTATCTGAACAATCAAGTCTCCAAAAATCCTTATTAAAGTAATATTTGTTGGACAAGTGGAGAATGTTAGATTCTTAGAAGGTACACGGCAGCATGCAGAAAGACAAACTGAAGATCGATGCAATGTTGCTTCTACAGAGCCTTTAGAAACAAAACAGCATTTGATTTTTCATTCTCATTCTCATAATGCTCAAGTTACACGTCGAAGCTCAATCCAGAGTACAAGTCATTTATAAAAATGTCCTAGTGAAGGAGGAGCACAGGTCCCAGTCCAACTCAGGCGCTGGGGCCTGAGAACCTGCCCACATCCTTCCACAGAAACGCCTTACGTGACATTCTGAGAAACATTTGTGCACATCACAGTCTGCTGCCACGTTCGCTGGAGCTTCACAGCAGAGAGTTGTGGGTAACCGAGCCCAGCTGGGATTAAGGGGCAAAGACTAAGGCAGACGTAACTCACTCTTCTCTCTCCCGCCCTGTCAATGAGCATCTCTCCCCCTTCTCCCTCCTCCTCGTCTGGCAGGTTTCTCTTGTCAGGCTCTGAGTCAGGCTGGCTGATAGCACAGGAATCCTGGCCCTCAATCCTCGGTGCTCTCTTGCTGTCTCCGGGGCAGACTACGGTCAACGAATTACTGTAAGGTGCTAAAGATGCACCTATTCATCAAGCCACCGACATTACCATATAAATAACAGCACAGTATTCAAATACTGTCAATGTCGAGAAAAGATCCCAGCACAACTGGAGCCTCAGCATTTGCTTGGCGAGATCATGTGTTGCTGCCTTAACAAAGACAAAGTTTTATCCGTCTTTATCAACGGCCCCTTATGTTCATACACCTTCATATCCAGCGGGACTCCACACTGCTGCCATGTCTCTGTTTCTCTCTGGGAGCAGTACCGGGTCAGTATGTGGGTTGGACTGCTGAGGGGCCCAGGGTGGTTCCGCTCTGACGGTAGGAGGAAACTCCTTCAGGAAATACCAAACTGCCAGACACACAATCCACAATCTTTCTATTTCTCCTGCACAAACTGTGCGGGTTAAGAGGCCCGGCCGGCCTTTCCCTTTTGTTTCAGCACAGTCACACTGAACCAACGCAAAGATGGCATCACAGAACCCAGCGGCTTGGTGTAGTCCAATGATCTCAGGTACACACATTTGCATGCCAAACCTATGATATTACACAAGCCCAAGTTTGGCTGGAAACCAGGAATTTTATGGCATCCATTACAGAAAACTTTAACGACCCATCTCAATTAAGCAATAAATCACTGTGGAGTGATGTTCCTGCCACAGAGTCGAAACGCACCGCTCAGACTGGTGAAAGGTGACTGAGTTCTCCTGCCAAAAGGGAAACTCGTCAACAGCAAACAAAGTCACTGAGCTAAATTGTTCTTCGAAGCCTAAACAAGATCTAAACTCTCAAAACAAGCTGTAAACTACACAAGAAGCAGACATTCATCAGTGCAAGGTTTTCAAAGTAAGGCCCCCGTCATAACAGCAGGACGTGTGTCATTTCAAGACGTTTTACAATGACGCAGCCTCACCTCAAGGTTTTCTCAGAGCTGCTAATGACAGAAACAGCGTATCAGGAGGAATTCAGAAGGTTTTTGTCAGGGCAAAATGATAGGATGGGGCTTAGATCGAGCCCAGCTCCCTTGACTGCTCTATTCAAATCCTTGCAGGTTGGTGACGACGGAGCCTAACTTGGCTGTTTTGCATGCTCTGCAACCGACGGTGCCACTGACGCTCGGCTCTTGCTGAATGTCAGCGCTCTGTAGATAAGCTCCTCTCGCTAGAACTTCCTTTAAATCTGTGGTGCTACAACAACAAATACTAACTTAGAGTAAGCTATAAGTTCCCTATAGTTGAAGATGAGTTAAAAAGCAAGTGACAGTGATTTCCATAAAGGCATTTGTGACCTTGCTCATTTATTTGATCAGCAGAACCTTTAGCGCGTTATAAGCACCGTCACACGCTGCACTTTATCCTTTAGCATTATAGCATATAGTCATTAACTTAACTTGGTATAACTGCCCGTTTACACTCTGAAATAAATAAATTACTATACTATGTATTTATAAATAATAATAATATATACACACACACACACACACACACACACACAGTGCAGCAGCAGAGACTAGACGACCATCACCTGTGACTGCTTTAAATGCTCTACGTTTCTTCTTGTTTCTGTGATTTGCTTGTCTGAAATGTCCCCTCACGTCTCAGTTTCCAGGCTGACCACAGGAAGTTCTAATCAGCAGTGTGTTGTGGCTGCTACCTTCCCTTTCCCCTGGTGACCTCCTCCCTTCACAATACAGATATCAGGATCACATTACCAGCTCAGAGGGTCAAGGGTCAATCCTATTTCTCTGTCTTCTCTGTCCCTTTCCCCCTTTCCTGAGTTTTTCCCACAGGTCACAGCCTCCTGTCACCTAAATTCACATCAGTTCACGCGTGGCGAGGGAACGCATTCACAGGAAACCCTCCGTCTCCGCCTTCCTCATCCTCACTCATTTTAGTGTCTCCTTGACAGATTGTCGTCTGATCTCAGACAGGACACACAAAGGATCGGACATGGTTAGAACCATGTCAAACGCTGCTGGCCTGCCTGCGTCTTTGTGTCTCGGCTGCACCCCAGTTAAAGCCTGTATTTTAGTCCCACAGGAGGCCTGCGTTCTGTGGGGGAACGCCGGGTTCCTGATGATCTTGGTGAAAAATACAACATTACGAGTTATTTCTGGCAGTCAGGTTTCCAGTTAGAGCCTTTTTCTACATTTTTCCACTATGGGGACCTCTTGTGTAACATGAGCCCTATCGTAACTGGTCATAACATCACTGAGAACATTTTATAGGAGGTTGTCTTAAGCGTTTCTGTAACTCAGAAGATGTCTTACTGTGAGGTAATTAAATGAAAATGAAGGACAGGGACTAAACATTAGAATCATGTCCTAAAATACTCCGTCCAGCCTCAGCACCGTGACTTCGGTAAAGAAACACACAATAACTTCAACTGAAACCCCGATGAAAGTAGAACTGATCCTACACTGGGCTGAAATAGACCGTCTAGGTGCACCTACAAAAGCAACAGCAGTGACTCCGCTGCAGGTGAACAGTGCCGGTAACATCTCATGTTCTATTGTGCCTACTAGAGGCAACATACAGCTGTTGTTACTGTAACAGAGGCCAGAGCCCGTCTGGCACCGGCACCAGCCAGTCAACGGCTCAGAGCCCAGCAGGTCCAGCATTCCAACTGCTCAATCCCCGTTTCCTGCTGGTTTAGTTTTTTTATATATTCTTTCCACACCTACATCAAGTTACATCAGAGTTTTGCCGTAGATGACGAGACATCCGCTTTGTGTTAGTTGCATCACAATCGAAACACTCCTAGTGGCTAAAACCAAGACTCTCCTCAACACTTCTCACTCTGATGGCTGTTGAAATCTTTGCTTCATGTACAGACAGCTGAAAAACAAAGCAAACACACAGCTGTTTTTCACATAAAACAAGTCAGAGTCAAACAAGCCACTTGGTGTGATATACTGTAGTAGGCCGACAGCAGCGGGGCCTTAAATCATAGCTTCTACTGAAGCCAACCGCACCAGGCCATGTGGGTGAACTGTGCATGAGTGTGCTCTCCTCAACACAAATCTGCACTGCAAAAACCTGCATCATGTTTTGATTTCTTAAGCACATGATCCCTTTTAATTACAGCTCGACTCTCTACCCACCACGGGAGCAACAGCTTAATGTCACTGAAGCTGACAGGTGATCATTTTCTTACACACACAATCTCTGCACGTTTTTCACTTACTGAAGCAGGTTTTACTTCCACGGGCTACTTAGCTACGTTTACCATGTCTTCACTACATGTTTATTACATGCTTTAGAAGCTGAGTTAAATGGCGGCTTCATGATCTCAGAGGACTGTAACAGCTGTTGGACACAACACAAAGGAAGTTAGGGTCCTGATAGGCCAACATCAGATAAGCGGGCTTATGGAAATGTGAGCGCAGAAGTGACGAACACACACTGATGACATCTGTTGTTACCATAGTGACGCATGAACCTCCCCATCGCTTTTTATTCCCAGAGTTGTGAACCGTGAGCCAGTGAAAATATCCTACATCCCCCTTTTAACAGAATGGCAAAGATAAGGTAATGATTATGTGGAAAAACAAACAAAAAACAGACTGGGCTGTGTTTTTAATTTAACACTTAAAAAGCATCTTTAGATGCAGCTTTTGAATGCAACCATTGAAGACGTTCATTATAGGCTTACTGCGTGTCCTAATCGAGATGCGCTGTTGAGTGAAATTTAATCCATTTCACTGAACAGCATCTGATTGGAGAACGAAACAGCTACTCTACATTTTGCTGATACACACCCTCATCTGAGTCAAGATGCTCCGACCGATACACACCGGCACCTCTCAGACGCAGGCTGCAGCGGCCAATGTGAGTTACGAGCGAAAATGTGCGACCACTTCTGCAACCTTGTCTTTTTATCGTCTTCGATCATTTTCCGTGCAGAGCAGCAGAGTCTGGCTGTCAGCAGACTTTCCAGACAGCAGCATTCCTGTGAATGGCTTCACTATGAACCATCTTGGAAAAAGGACACCCAATTCCTCCCTAATATACGGAAACCTTTTAAAATAATGCTAATATTTCATGCTCCCTTTGTGTGAAAGTACCATGGGCCTCTGCCAAACATCCAAATACAGCGCTGATAGCCCGTTTCTTGTGTCAAGTGCCATAAATTCAGCCGGCGGGGCTCGACAAAGCTTGTTCAGAGGATAAATCATGCTGCTCATAAAAGCCATTTGCTTCTTTATGTCCGTCTGGTGTTCAAATATTCACCTCAATCCATCTAGAAGGCAAACTGCTGTCAGAACACTCAGGCCTCTCCTACCTCACATTTCCCCTTATCACTGGCTTCGACTGAGAAGAATCTGCGGAATCTTGGAGCTCGGTTTGTTCGGCAACACCCAAAATGACAAAGTGAAACACAGACACATGCTGCTATTAAAACACAGACGAATTTATGAAATATGAATTTTACAAATTGATCACAGATGGCGATGCTAATTACTGCCACTGAGAAGTGGAATGAATGATAATAAAGTCATAATCTAACCCGGTTCTGACCACCTATAGTACAGTATAGGAACTCCACCCAGTGAAGTGGGCCGAGGCTGCTGCCTCAGCGCTTCTCCATCCAAACGGTTGTGGTTCAGTTAGAGGTCTCGCTGCCTCGGCCCCTAAGATGAAGCACCTCAGAGAGCCAGCAGTCGTAACCGGCCCCCTGGCTTCTACTGCCGGCCCCTGACTGACACCGCTGCACTGCCAGAGACATAAAGCAGGATAATAATAGCAGCTCGTTCCTTCCCTGCACCGACCAGACACGGACTCATTGTCCAAAACAATATTTAACTCAATGACAACTGACAAATGAAAGTAAAAACTGCAGCTAACACCTCGTTGACTGAACATCACTGCCTTGGCACATTAGGGCTGAAGAAGCGTTTCCTTTGCTTTTTTTTGTGGTTTCCTCATTTTTTTCCCAGTTATATTAAAACCACAGCTGCTAATTTCACTGTATGAAGGTTCATAGGTGAAGGCGAAGAGAAATGAAAGAAACATGGCAACCTCTAAAATGTTAGAGTGCAATCTACTGTACGTTGGAGGTGAGACGACTGGCATCATCATGTAAGATGGCGGGCAAGTTAAAAATGTGCAGACTCACATATGGGACCATTGTAAATTTTCACATCGGGTACAAATCAATAACAGCACCAGTTCACTGTTACTACAGGACACGAGACCCGAGTCTGACCAGCAGAAACCAAGCTGAAAAAAAACAACAAAAAAAAAACAGTACTCTGCATGTTTACCCATCACTCTGTATGGATGGAGGCAATTTTAGTATATAAGATATAGTATATAAGAACCAATAAAGCTTCTTGTGTTTTAAAAGCCTCTCAAGTGGACGTCTGAGGAGAATTCCGACCTCAAACTGGGAAACTCAGAAATACCCTCCATATATCAGAGTTCATTAAGGAGCCAATATTATGCAACGAAAGAGGCCAACTGTGAAAATCTTCTCTGGGGCACGGGGGCAGAAGTGTATGAGTTAGTGTCTGCCGAGAGCCATAATGTCAGCAACACACATGTATGTGGGGCTGTAGCTGTTTTTCTCATTGAATGAATGAATGATTTTTCCCATAGCTGCAACTGACACTGTGGTTTCTGCAGTCTTACTGTATCTGTGCAGGAGCTGTCCATCACTCGCGTCACAGTGCTGGAACGTCTAGAGGGTGAGCTGTGTCTGGTGTAGTGGAAAGTCAGGGTCAAGAAAAAAGGTTATATGACAAAAGTGCTGAAAATCAACAAACTTGACTTTCACTTGAACAGAGCTTGACTCGCCCTCGTCCAAGCAGAGACACTGTGATCCTTGTTCCGTGCATGGAACCAGTGTGACCAGGACCATGCAAGTGGAAGTCTGGACCTCCTCCGGGGAGTAAAATGAAACCCAACACCAGCTGCCTTCTTCAGGAACTCCTCAGACACATTACATCCACTGCCATCGTGCTTTGTAATATCCTAAAAATTGATGTCTCCTGTCACCATCGATTATTCTTGTGAATCTCACTTTTTAATACATTTTGCAACTGTGACATAATTGGTTGGTTTTGGACGGTTCTCAGATTACTGATCACTGTGCACGTACAGGTTGACGGCTGCAGCTGAAGTCTTCAAGCCTTTTCTCTCTGTACCGTTTCAGGCGTTGATATAAATTTCTCATGTTTCACGGTGATGTAACAACTTTTATCTTAGCATATTTTACGCAGTTTTATTGGGCACAAAAACGTTCAGAAGGAAGCCTTGTGATCATAACTGACGAAAGCTCCGCCGCCGTCTAAATACAGACTGGTCATGTAAATTAAAACCTGCAGAGATAAAAAGTCGTCTTGTTCACACATGCACATATTTGTTTTATTATCATCAGCCTTATGAGGCTATATGATTTCACAGGCTGCAATCATCCTGCAATGTAATCCATCATGCAAGACCAACACTGCAGCTGTGATGCTAAAACTGATGCTTTAATGAGGCAGTAAGTGCAAATGCTAGTTTCTAGCTAATTGGTAGCGATTGTGTTTGCACCTTTGTTGAGATCAGCGCCCATCTGGGAGAGGAGCCAAAGACTCATGACATCTCTAACTGGAGTAGTTTAGGCAGGTCATAGCAACTCATCACAAAGCCACAAGGAATGCATTCATCCAACTGTGTCACAGTATCCAACTGTGCAACTGTCCCTTACAGTTCAATAAAGCTCGACAATGCATGACATTATTTAGTCACTGGTTTAGAAAGGTGTGTCTTTTTCCATTCCGATGATCTCAACAGGTGGGTTGACTGGCTGCCAGCAGTGATACAAGGTTACCATAACACTCACCTTTATTACCTTAGATCACTGGAGCCATTGTCTGAGCTCCTCATCCAGCGATGACAAGAATGGCGACATATGAGAATACGCATCCAAGAGCGTTTCTGGTCAATCAGGACTCGTTGCAGGAATGACAGCCATTCAGAGCAAGAAGGAAGTTCAGGTTGCACTGTTGCACAGCTGAAAGGTACCAGGGTGCGGTTTGTCAAACGGGCTATTTTTAGGAGTTCATCTAGGAACATGCAATGATTCACAACAACAGGCAGGGCAGCGGTTATGTTGAAATGTCACAGGTGCAAAGGCAATCTTCAGCGTCAAACAAATATTTTAATGCCAGTTTCCATTATCCTGCAGGAACTGTTTCAGTTTTGCCTTCGTGCGCAAATGTAAAAAATTACTAGCAATGAGTGAGGCAAGACATTCACTGTGTGAAGGTGTTTTAAGGTGAACGCTCAGGTCAGAATAATGCATAAATTACAAGCATGGTTCTTCATAAGCAACACGTTATATTATTAAAGCCTAAGATGCTCATAAACGCTGTGCAGCTAAAGTAGATTACACTTGTCTGACTCTCACCAGTTTATCATTGTGGGAAAAACTTTCCAACCAACTATCATGAGGGTTTTTCACCCAGCACTCAGAGTGTTGCAGAAGATGAGTGTAAAGATAAGCCCAATACTCATGAGCAGGTAAGTTGAACACAAAGGGAACCTGGCGCTTTCATCTCAATTCACACTTTGTATGTTGTGTGTCTTAACATGTGACACCTGCCACTGACTCCCACAGCTATGTGCTGCAGCACAAGGATAAACTTACATGTTTAAAGCAAGAGGATCATCTGTAGGATCTAGTATGTGATCACAGCAAAACCTAATTTACACTTGTGTTTCCTAATACATGGGAACCTCAAACCGTCAGCCCACACTGTGCCACAAAGATGAATTGCCACTCAGTAACGTCAACGTGATGGTCATGCAATTAATCTTATTAAAAACTGAATTAATTGGCTGGGGGAAAATAAAGCTGACAACTGACTAATGATCAGTGTCATCCATCAAACCAAAACTTTTAGAGATTCTTGCTCCTTGAATTTCAGGTTTTGCTGCTTTACTACATTTTGCATCAATGACATGTTATCATACTATTACTGCTATTATCAGAGAATGATAATATTGTTTCACATTGTTCTGATTAAACAGAAATCACTGAAAAAGAAGCAACCTGCTACACTTGGCACTAATGGGACTCACAAAGCACACAAAACTTAGTTTCATAAACTGAGCTGATTCGTTATGTTAAGTCATGAGCCAATTCCTATACTGTTCCACCTTTAAGAACAGCTGAGAGCAAGATGGTGAGATGAATGGAAGGTTGGTAAGAATGGAGGCAACTAGGGGAATAATCTCGCCTGAAAGGAAATTCCTATGTTGCCTGGTAACTCTCGTTGCATCACCACAAACGAGACAGACACAAGTGCAAAAGGCTGAGAAAATGACAAGCAGAGCGAGATAAAGTCACACTGAGAGACACCTTCCCATCTATCACTGCTCGTCCTCCTCTTGCCCTGCATGAGATGTGGAACAAAAACCACCGAGCTGTCAGTCAACCCGCCGAAGGTTATGTCCTCCAGCGACACATGAACTTGGAGGTATGACAGCCGGGCTCCATTAGCAAAGAAACACGCAAACACACGCCAGCTTAACTACAACCACACACACACACACACACACACACACACACACACACACACACAGTAGTAGTACTGTAGAAGAAATATATATAAAAAAAACTGTAAACCAACCAATATGTTGATATTTTGGATACACACCACAACACCACAGCACATGGAGTTTGCATCTTGGATTGTTTTCTATACTACACATTAAACTGGGTCACTCTACAGGTCAGGGCATCATACGTTTAAAGCCAAGCCTGCTTTTCAAACACACAGTGAAAGGTGCCCAGGCATGTATCAGGGATCGTGAACGCGTTATCCCGGAGGTGGTCACTGAGTCACTGGTAGCAAATGCAGCGCATGACATCACCGCTGCACTACTTTCTGTTTTACCTATGTTTTCTGGGTTTTTTTTTTTATGTGCACTGTCCTATAATGTGTGTCTTACACACTTGCAATCAAACAAAAGTCAACATCAGTTGCTGTTCAGTGTCACCTGAGACTAGTGGACAATGAAGTAAACAACATTTCAGTCACATATTGTCACTTGAATTCCAAGCATATTTGGTGCGATTTCCCATATCCACACACCTACGAACAAGATTAGTCCACATCCATCCACCTTTTCTCCTACATTGTGCTAATTCACATGCCTGTTTGTCTCGTTATCATAATCTCACACACGGTCACTGCTCAGATGAAACTCTAAGTTATTCAGTCAGTCACAAACATACCAGTGGAAACCAGACAAAACGATGATCGTAAGGAAACCTCCATGATTCTGATACTGTAAAAACTAATCCTTACCATTAAATTTAACACCCAGAAACACAGGCTCAGATTGCTCACCTGAGGCAGACCTCAGTTCTGGCAGAAACCTACAGGTTGACATTTGAAACAAATAACAGTCGAAGTAGTTTGGAAAAAAAAATAATCCTGCATTTAGTCAAAACAGCCCTGACAGCTTCAAACCACAGGTCTTTTGCTTTCACGTGTGATTATCTGTGGTAGCTCTATTGTTTTCTTGTTAACCATGTAAACAGCTTCCATCAACACAGAAACTCGCCGTCACCTCTGCAGCCTCAGGGCGTCGTGTTCCAAACGAACTCAGACAAGTGTGTGTACAAAGACGCAAACACACACACGCTTGCACCACATGTGAAGCACACCTGCATATTCACCCCCCCCCCACGCTGCTCGCTCCTATCCCAAGGGGCTGGAGAGATAAATGAGCTCATGTCAGACATACACACTGACAGGGATAATGATGAATTACTTACATATTAGCACGCAGCCTGAGGACACACTGCTCTCACGTAAAGCCACACACACACACGTTGGACACAGGCCCCACACGAGTTTAAGTTTTCTTTAACCTAGGCAGCAAAAATGACGCTGAGTCAGCTGAATTCTTAATGTGCAGCCACACACACTCCGTGACAGGTATTTCCACTGGAGGAGAGGCACAATGGCGAGCCGTGTCAGTCACTTCCTGTCTGAGGGGTCGAAGGTTAAACACTCTTCAGTCTCTTTAAACCCTGCCATAGAAATAAAGACACAGTGACACAGAGCAGATATTTACCCTCTGCTCCCTCTGCCTCCCACATGTTGCAAGAAAGAGAAACAAGGGATTGTTTCATTTCCCTCACTGAGAAAAAGAAGAATTAATCAACAAGATGCTGGTGATGAAACTCACAAGAGGCACAAGGTTTGATAATCAGGAAAAAAGCCAAATATCTGCAGGTTTGCACGAGCTTCCTTCTGTTCGGGGTTTTCTGCTCTACTTAGACAAACTCTGACCCTCTGATTAAATTTGACAGGGAGAACATGGGATGATTAATTCATTAATAGAAAGAGAAAAACAAACATTTCTAATGCTGAGCCATTTAGACACAGCCACTGTGAAACTAGAGGAACCTGCACGTGGTGTTGTTCAGGGACGGACATTTCAGTTGGAGCAATAAACTTATTTCCATGTGCAGCTTCAAACAGATGTGAAAACATTTTTCTTCAGTTTACACATCAGTACAAACATTTAGACCTGTGAGGCACGAAAAGAACCAAACGAAGCAGGTGTAAATTGAACGAGTCAATCGTCTAAGAGCTTAGATCTTTGTTTCACGTGTCACTCATCTGCTGTAGCTATGCTACTGTTTTCAGAAACTGGATGCAACAGCTTCATTCCAGAGCTGAGCGGTTTGAGAGAATCAAGAAAAGTAAACGCTGCAGAACTACCTTCACCTCATCCGTTTCATCACTGTTTGCCTCGTCTGTTTCATGCACAAGAGACAAAGACATGTACATTACTCGGGTTTCAAACAGTGCAGGACCACTCGGACCCACTTAATGTCCTGACACATTCAGGATTCCACTGCATTCAGCGACTAGATGGATAGAAATGCCCTGCCTGCCTAGAAGTGTAGCTGAACGGTGAGTGTTAACATTGCAGGACTTTTAAGCAGTGTAATACACAGATAATGTAAAAATTACGTAAATAAGGCAGATATGCTTATTAATGCCACATTTTAACGAACAGCTGCCTGACATATTGACAAAGAGGTTGCACCTCTCTCATCTCTGCCTCATGTTTCTCCCACGTTGATTCCCTGCTAAAGCCTAGTAGACGCTTTCTCCTTCACTGATCAACTGACTATTTCCCACAGTTATTTCATGTCAGCACATTAAGTAGCAAGCAACACTCCACACAGATGTATCACAAAAGCTGTGGAAAGACAGCCAGCACTTCTCTTAATACGCTTCCTCGCTGACAGGCCGCTGTGGGCTGACCTGACCACTGCAGGCAGCCGTTCTCAGTGTGGATGTAGGGTTAGGACTCTGAAAGAAGGGGCCGGCATGCACAGAGAATACAGGCCCAGGTGTGTGAGCGGCGCTTCCATTGCCTCGACAGTCAGTCAGCAGGGCCTCGTTGCTAATCCTCCGCTATCACTCAACTGGATCTCAGCTCTAATCTTGCAGGGCCAAAGCTCAGCAGAGGGCTGCTCCTGGCTTTAAACTGAGAACCTGACAGCTAATCTCAGCCCCAACACCTCAGGGTAACCCTACACCATTCCTGGGCCATAGTCATGAAACAAAGACCCCCCAAACTCAAAGGCCCTTCACAAACGGTGGCATTATTCCCTGGCTACGAACACTGATCACGGCTGTGAAAGACGGTCGATCAGGTTTAGAGAAGAGAAAAATGTGCTTTTTCCAATTTATCTGCTTTATTTGTTATAGCAGAACTTCTTAATGCGCTTTTATTGAGCTGTAGTTTGTTGTTCATAACCTGAATAATTTCAACAATCTGAAAACTAAAGCAAATGGTTTTCACAATAATAAACTTTGACCAGCGTGGTTGTCAAGTCAGCATTAATGAAATTCTTCTGTTTAGGTATGTATGATGAAATACAGCACCTCTCTATAAACTGTCAAATATTTAAATGATATGTGTGAGGACAATGTGTCATTTAAGACAATAAAGCTACAACAACCTCACCTACATGATGGAAAGTTTGTTCTGGTCTAATCCAGACAGTTTCTATTGCTTCTGTTATCGTAGTCTCACTATGTGCTCGGTGAGATGGTGTTTATTGATGAAATGGATCTGGGTGGGAATAAGAAAGTAAACTGGATCTAGTTCTGTATCAGAATATTCCCATCAGCTGAAAAGTTGCTTGGCAACATGGAACAAGAACAAAGTTGGCTTATATCCATTACAGCAACTAATGTAGTTCTTCATAGTTTGAAAGAAGCCGTGCTCGTCAGCTAAACCGCTCTAACTACAAATGACCCATCATCACAGTTTGGGACTGAATAGAAAGAATAGAAACTCCAAACCTCCGACAGAAACTGCTGAGTTCAGACCAAACGAATGAACAAACTAAACCAGTGGCACCATGATTGAATATTTATGCATCTTCATCCACCCAAGCACCAAAAAAATCTGTATTTGAAGCTACATGTGTCATATATTGGGAGCTAACACACACTTACCACTTCAGTGGGGCGGAAGTATTTTGGGTCCACCTTCACATGTACCACCCCCGTCTCCTGGCAGCGGCCGATCTCCTTCTCGTCCTTTCCTTCCCACCTGTAGATACACATTCAACAGAACAACATTTCCCACAGCTGTCGCCTGTTGCTCTATGTCCCTGACCGGCTGTTGTGTAGTTTGTTTCTTTAACATCTTCTTCAGACAAAACATGTCACCTGCGTTTCTTCCTGAACGAACGCAACACTGAAAACATAGTCCTATGCAGCCTCACTGACATGTAATCTTCCTCAAGACAGCAGGAAGTAGAAAAAGAGATGAGACAGATGAGAGTTCTCTGATGTGGCTTGAATGACTGACGGCTTTTTAAAATATACACTATGTTTATGTAAAATAATAATATACAGGGTAAATTCTTTTGTGCAGTGTGTCAGTAATGGATTTCAGCTCATTGTTTATTTCTCGGGATCACTAATAGTCAAAATATTCTTTGATTATGACATTTTTTAATTTTAATAAAATACTTTTGAGCGTCAAAGGGAAGATCAGAAAATCACTAAACATCAAGTTGGAACGGTTTATACAATAAAACCATTGATACGTTTCGCTTTAATTGCGAGTAGTTGTTGTGCAAATACAAATGTAGCTGTTAAATTTGCTCTAATAAAATGCTCAGCAGAGCAGAAGAACAGAACTGTAACTCAGCCTTTACGCTAATGTGTTGATTTTCCATTCAGACACTGCCCTGGTTTGATATAGATATCAAACAGTCTGAGCTTGTATGTGTGTGTGTGTCTGTACTCACACAATGGTTTTCCCCACATGCTTGAAGGCCTTCTCCACAAACTCTCTCACACTGTGAACCTCCCCAGTTGCTATGATGAAATCCTCAGGCTCCTCCTGCTGCAGCATCAGCCACATAGCCTGAAAGAGACAGAGACGGACAAAGTCGAGAGGTTAAACCACTGAGAGGACAGAACTGGACACTGCTCGATTCAGTCCTGACAGACAGGAAGTGAACCTGCGACCTCTGAACGGGGCATTCGCCCGTACCTCTGTCATGACGTCACCGCAGGGACTCGTGGGACGCATACCGTGGGAAAGGAGGAGAGAGGACTCCCACAGGCCCGCTGTGCTGCTGCCACACACAAAACCACACATGTGGCCACAAATACACGCACACGCAGACCAACAGCTCGAACCAACAACAGATAAGTAAACAGTAAAGATAAGGACATGAAGCAGAAATAAGTTCACACTTGTGTCCACATGGTCTAGGTAAGCCGTGCAGACAGCGTTATTATTAGCCAATATAGCCCAGTGAAAGCTGATCGTTTGGGCTCCTTAACAGACGCGGCGCTGTTTTAAATAGTCAGTGAGGGCGCCTGTGCGTGATTCCATAATATTTATGGTGAACTGGAACCATCAGCTCAGGGCTGCTGACCCCCAGCACATCCAGCCTGATTGGAAGAGACTCAACAGGGACAGACAGAAAGAGGCTCCTGTCATGTCAAGCGTTTTACAATGCTGACTATTAAAATGTCAATAAAACACTTTATTTTAAATGTTAACTCGTTTTCTTTTCTTATTGTTTGTCTAGTCAAATTTGAGCAGGTAGAGAAACTTTAACTGCTTAGATTTGGTTTTGAGCAGGAAGTGGAGCGCTGGCTTCCTCTGCCTCTACTGAGCTGCCTTAAACACTCTGCCGGTGCCGCTCTCCGAGGAACCCTGTTTATTGGCTGCGCTGTGATTCATACTGAACGCAGGGTGGGTGGGTGTGTTTTTGTGTGTCTACGTGCCCCATCCAGCCACATCAGGACAGTTTATGTGTTAAAGCTGGCGGCCTCATTCTACACATTCAGCAGATCTTGTGTTTCCTCTGCTATAGTACTCACACTCACTCACACAAGAAATAAAGACTGAAATGCTAAGGTCCCAGTAGCAGCCCACAGAGGCTTCAATGTTTATGACATCCCATAAAGCAGATGGAGATAACAAAAAGAACAGATTCCTGATGATAGTATATTGGTATTTGGGGTATACTATATCTCCTTGTTAGCAGAAATGAAGTGTGTGTAAGTACAGATAGGGCTGTGAGATACTATTTCATGAACTGGGATGAAACTCAAGAGGGAGACATCGACCTAACAGGCAAACCAGAGCTGTTTGGTAAAGGAAATCTTAAGAAATCGTCTTCTGGGAATCATGAATAACAGTTTATGGCAATACGGTTGTTACACATGCAACGCATAAAGTTTAAATTTGTAACGGTGCCAGGATAAAGCTCATGATTGTCAAAAACAGGAAAGGCTCACCCACTGGGGAGGATGAATACAATCTTAAAGTACACTTTTCCTCAATCCAAGACTGATGTTTCCAAGCCACTGAAATTCTGTTTTGCTGCAGTGATCATGACACTGGACACGCTAAGCCATGTGTGTGGTTACGCGTTCGCTCTCAAACACACTCAGAAACACACACATGCTACAGTGTTGGAATGCTCCTCCTCGGGGAGGAGAGGCCGTCCTATCTCAGGATCGTTCAGGGTCACCTGACCGCTCAGCGCTGATGGCTCCCCTGGGCCTGACCTCTGACTTCTCACCCTCTCGCCCCTGATGAACAAACCAGATTCTCACACTGTTACTCAGACCAATAACGACACCTCCATGTACAGCGTTAGCTGATGTTTCAGTTTCTAAAATTACTTTACTGCTTCTCCCTATTCTTATTATTATTCTGAACTGAATATATTTGGGTGTTGAACTGTTGCCCGAACAAGATTTGGGCCGTGGAAGTTTTTTTCCTCAATTTTCTGAACATTCTCTAGACAAACAACATAAAAACATTTCCCTGTACTGTAAGTTATCGTAAGTTGCAACCCACACATTACAGACTACATTTCAGAAATGGTAAACAATCCGACCTCAGATGCAGCCTCGACTCTGCTCAAGTTTCCCTCTACAATGTGAGTGGGATTAATTATCACCGGAAACAGTAAAATATCAAACAGTGACGCTGACACTGTAATACTGTTTTGATGGCCTGACTGGCTGATTATTTGCACTTGTAATAAGGCTGCCTTTCTCCCGTGGACCGCTCTGATGAATGTCGAGCACACAGCAAAGTAGATGGCTGTGATGATGGGAGCTGGAAATGCAGCTCAGCTTCCCTCATAGCCAGAGAAAATGTTTACGACAGGAGCTGAGTGATGTGGCCTCGGCTGAATTTGTACCAAGGAATGTAATAAATAATATCCTGTAGACGTTTCTAGTCATTGTAGTGGGAACAAAGCTCTGACATCGGAGAGTGTAGTTTATTCTGCTCGGTCTGGTTTTATTGTGCTATTCCCACACTTTACTTATCCATCTTCTTCTCACCCAACCTGCCTCTACCTCGCACCCCCTCCTCTGTTCCCCTTCGCTCTGCGTCCCTCCTTGAGGATCGCTCTGCTTCATTAGTCGCCTGATAAACAGCTCAGGGGTTCAGCCCCTCACAACGAACCCGCACCTTCCTGTTCACATGGCCACAGGATGACCCCCATCACACGCTCCCGACCCCAGCAGCCACCTCAGTCCCCTCCACCTGAATTATATCCTGACACAGACAAGGAAACCTGGTGACCCGACTTCAAACGCTGAGATATGTGACAGAAAAAAAACAAAGACGCATAGTGTTATTGTGACATTAGACACATGGATGGGTTACTACACACAATCCAAAAGCTCCACTGTGATTTCTACTACATATTATTCTACATGATCAGTGCAAAACCTTTTGTCTTTTCGATATCAGTAACTGGCTATAAGCTTTTACTCATGAACAGATAATGACGGAAACTGTACATTTCCAGAAGAAAAATGTTTTAATACATTTCTACAGGCACCTTAACATGGTAGCTTCAGCATTCAGCTATGGTGGCTACTACTTTTACTTTTTTCTGAAACTGTATTATATTTAATCATTTCCATATGACGCTGGCAGAAACGACAGTTACTACTGTCGACTGCGGGAAAATCCCTGGTAATGTACAAACCAAAGGCAGCCTGCTGACTCAGAATGTGCTTGTATGGGTCACACAGTTCAGCTCCCCACCGTTAAAAAAAAGGTTATTCCAGGTCTGCTTCAGTCACTGAAGCCTAGTGAGTCCAGAAAAAAGAACCAAAAACTATTAATACCTGTGTGTGAAATAACCTCAGGTGATGTCACGTTACAGAGGAGACAGAGACCTCAGGTGATTGAGTTGCAAGGCTGAAAACAGATGTTGGTGCTTTAATAAAATAAAAACAAGCTAAACAGTATAAAAAGCTAGAAAACAGAACACACCGAACTCCAAACCACAGCTTTGAGCGTCTGGTTATCTAAAGCTGCCTCTGCAGCCAGTTGGCCCCCTCTGTCCTCCCAGCATCCCAGGCCACTGTGGCCCCAGTTCTCCATCTCTGGCTGCCTGACTGTAGCTGACATGTGGAATGGCTCACAGTAAACACTTAATGGAGCTGCTATTATGGCCTCAGAAAGCCATCAGCCCCAATCATTGCCTGCTAATGCCATTAACCTCCAGTTTTGACACAAATCCAAGCACACACAGGTATCCACATATGGGAAAATGCACAAGCATACAAACTGTGGGCCTCACTCACACATGACAGTCCACTTTGAAATTAAACCACAAATGCACTTAAGGGATGGTGGAGTCCAACTCCTGTGTAAATAAAAGCAGAGCTTTAACTACTGTACATACAAAGCATAGTGGCTGCTTTTCGTTTTTAATCTCATAAAGCCTACATCACAGCCTTTAACACGGCCCGAACAGGGTCCACAGGACGTCAGAGAAGCTGCAGGTTCCTGCCTTCCCCACTGCAGAGCTCAACCAGGGCCGGCTTTTCCAGATCATTTGGAGCTTAAGAGGTTCTCAGCTCAGTTCCACAACATGCTTGCACAGCTGCCAGACAAGAATGTTAAAGCTTGAAAAGTCAGAAGAAAAGTGTTCTTATTTTGGTGTGGGCCAGAGAGAAAGCCTTTAATCGCAGCAGACCCAGCTCCAGTGAGCCTGCTCCATCCCACACCGCTGATAATGAGATTAATGACCTGCGCTCAGAACCATGATATAAGATATTCATGAGAATGTCCACAGACACGCGCATTAACAAGCAAAACAAAGGCCATCGTCACATTAGCTACAACATGCTCACGTACGTCATACGTTGCCGTTATCAGCTGGTCTTTTCGGACCCACATCCATCATGGCCACTGCTTCCCGGATACGAGGGCAATCATCTGCAGCCATCTTGTACTGAGATTAGGCAAATACTATTGAAATTACGACTCCAGAATGACACAGACCCCAGGACCGAAACCAGGCGGAGGCCAGATAACATTTCGCTAGCGTAGATGTTTACTTATGACTATATTTAAGATCAATCATTCATCTGACTTCAAAAATAAATACGCTTTGACTTGCATCACAACAGCTCAGAGGAGGACATGGATAACTTCCTATGTTCTCCTACACAGATCTCAATGTTTTTGTTCTCCTTACAGAGCAGAGAAATGGTTCTGTCCTGGATTTATCATATAAAATAAGAATAATATAACTACCACTGTGATACTGTGCCAGCAACCTATAACTGCCTATAGTGGTTCAGAAGAACAACTCAAAAAACATTCACCTGAACAGTCTCCCAATCCAATACAACATCGATTTACTTTTAAAGGTTATATAATACTGTCACACAAAAACTAAACAATGTGTCAGTATAACAATAATAATATAAAGGAACAGCCTTACAGATGAAAAACAAACATGAATTTTAAAATGTGTCTGTTTCCCTTTGTGAGATGCAGAGAGAATAAACAGACAAGTCGACATTAGGGCTGTTAGGTGGGAGACATCCTGCTTAAATCCCAGAGAGGCCACCTGAGTGAGTAGAGCAGGCACAAAGGTGCGTATGAGTGCGTCTGTGTTAAAGAACATTCCACAACAGCGGCATATAATCCCAAACACTGGATTAGAGAAGAATGGGCACGTCTGACAGCTTCCTCGGATATTTTGCACTCAAAGGATCCTTTGTTCTTTGAGCGTCCCTGCTGTTACATACACACACCTTACACCTGCCCTGGGGGCTCAGACAACGTGCTCATAACACACAATATTCACAGTGGCATCTCATAAAGCAAGTGATTGCTTCACAGAACATCTGCACAACGCTGCCAACACAACAATGACACATTCCATCAGTGGAAACAGTTTGACTCGGTGCAGGCAGGGGAGCAGGTTCAACCTCAGATGACGTTGAATATCAAACCCCACCGCTGGGTCACGTTGTTCTAAGATCTGATTAATTATAGGTCTTTATTCAGTAATCTCAAATCTGCATGTCAGATGCACATTTGCAGGGTTTAAAATTAAAGTAAAAACTAACCCAAACAATCTCACTCAAGTATCCTGGAGAATACACCTGAAGAACAATTCACCAATAAAACTGAAATAGTGCCAGTGAGAATACAGGTAGCACCAAAAACTTAAGGTGGAAACAATCTGTAAAAGGTACACCCACCTTTAAAAACATTAACAATATTAATTAATTATATGTAAACAGGTAAATGTAAAATAAATTTAGTAAATTAAAAAGTAAAAGCAAAGTGACTTTTCTTGAGTAAATTTACTTGGATACATAAAAAAAAATACATCCAACTAAATTTCTACACCTTTAAAATGTTGTGTCAGTGCCCTAACATTAACAAACATTATCTACCCTCTCAAATCATGTATGTTTTATTGATTTATGGCAAATTACAAGAAATCGTCCTTCCTCTGGGAATCGCTTTTAACAAAAGGTCATTCACCCTGAGGCTCCGTGACAAAATCCTGCCACCCATGATAAACCAGTACGAATAAATGAGCTGTTAAAAGTAGCGACGCGCCCCAGACACTCTAAAGGACCCGATGTCAAGTTGGACACCAGTTCAGAAAGCAGCCAAATGCAGACTGGTGGGCTCACATTCCAGGAGTTCTTCAGTGGCCGAGTTTCCAACAAATGCTTTTTCCTTTCCAGCATATTTTATGTGACTTTACTCATGTTTGACCACCACGTCTCTGCTCGTATAAGGAACTGGCTTTTCCAGTGTCTGCCTGAATCCCACAATCCCCAATGGTCTTGTAGTGAGTCAGTAAAGGGCAGGGGTGGATCGCTGGCACCCTGACCAGACCCGGACAAACTAAACTTAGTTGGACCGAGCCGGGCCAAACAAGGCCATACGTGGGCAGACCTGGCCTTATCAACCAGCTTCTCAGCAAGGCCCCGTCTGGACCTGAATCATTTCGTTTAGGTGTAGATTTACACACTGTGACGTTCTAGCGTGCACAGCTAACTTTCCCAGGCTCCACCTCAGGGAGCACACATCATCCAAATGGCTTCTACGGAGCTGTGATTTTTAGCAGAACAGCTTGTTTTTCTGAACCTATTTTTAGAGAAGGCTGAAATTATTAAACCTCCTCCGCTTCACCCACACGCATTCACTCATTATCCTCCTCCTCGCTCCCTCTTTTCTCTCCTGTTTTGCGTTTTGACCAAAAAAGTCAGAGAGTGCAGCATTCCCCCCGCCATCAGACAGACTGTCTGGTCGTCGGGCCGAAGACAGACAAGGTTATATTTACAGACTGACTTCACTCCGAATGGACGCATGCGCACAGAAAACGCATGCACACGCTGCTGTAGCGTGGTCGGGAATGACGCAGAGATGACTGAGGCTCGCTGTTGTCTGCTTCCCTCTGACCATTTTCTGCCAGACAACTTCGGTGGACGCTTTTTCACACACAGAAAAAGACGGGGTTTGACAAACAAAGGAGATTTCAGTCAATCACTCAGTGTTCCTGCAGGTTTTAAATCGATCCCGTGTTCACGGCAAAACAGGCGAAGGAAAAGACAACAATATATCATAGGAACACACAAATCTCCTGAATTTGTTCAGCAGTCAAACACTAATATGGTGATGTTGTAAAAGGAAGCCAACACAGTTTACAGCAACAACAGTGTAAAACGCAGAAAGTTATTCGAGACAATTTAAAACAGCTGCTTAGCTAAGTGCACGAGGAATCAATCCAATCAAGCTCAAAACAGGAAATGTTACTACAAGTAGCTTTTGTGGGGAATATGTTTATTACATTTTTGATGTTAGTTGAAGATGTCTATAAAACGGTTTGTTGTTAAAGCCTGGAGCATTTGATTAGCTAGTTAAACCTCTTTGCTTTCCAACATATCACTGTGTTAATAGGTGGTGGGTTCTTACAGTCAGATTATTGACCAGTAGACATATCTACTTTTGATCGTCACGTAAACATGAATTATAGCTGGAACTCATAAAAGGCATTCATATTAAGTCCTAAACAAATTGCTGATGATAGTCATACCTGTCTCGTTTTTTATTTTTGCATTTTTCTTGCTTTTGCTGCCGTTATTAAGCAAAACAACAGATCCCTGTGTGGGCCCACAGAGCTTTTAAGCAATAAAACACAACAAGCACTGAGAAAAATGCCGTAACGTGTTGAACTACAGCACAAAGAACGTTCCCTCTGCTGTTGACACGCGTTGAGTTGACGTGTTTGCTTAGAGGATTACAGAAACAAACAAAGATGCGCCTCTTTGGAAATGATGTCAACAACAGCAACTCTCTCTTCCTTTTGAGAAGCCAGACCGCCACAGTGTTGGACTGCAGTAGACTTAAATGAAGCAGTTTGAGTTTAAATTAAAAAAAAAGGCTTCACGGCTAATTTAATGACATGCCACAAACATTAATAAATTCTGATGGGAGATAAAATATGAAAACTTGAATCTTCATATTCATATCCAACCGATGCCATCAAATTGCACAAACTGGCAAACACAGGCGACAGTAACAACAGTCGGTCCTCATTAAACAATTAGTCCAAGATAACAGAGGAAGAAAAACGGGTCTAATAAAGACCGTCACTCACTACTTAATCTGAACACACACACAGGCTGGGCCCAGCTCCATGAAATGTGGACTGAGCTGCTGATTCTTGGAGCCTGGCGATAGTGTAATTTTTACACCGTGAGAACATGAGAAACATTTCTCAAAGGAGCCCTCTCATTTGCTGTGGGTGTGTTACCGTTTTTAGGAGTGAGCGGGAACAAAAAGTCACAGACCCACACGTGTCCAGTAATGTTAAATATAGCAGCTACGTGCTAATCTGTCAAACGTGGACATGAAAAGGCAGAAGGATGTGAAAAGTGTATATATAGCCTCAGCTGTAAGACAGTAAGAGATAATTAATTGTTAGATTGTAACAATTAATTATTATATATGGCAAATGTGTAGGGACATGTTTTTCCCCAGCAGCTACCACAACAGCACCACATCAGACAGGGAGCAAATTTTACTTAGGCTTTGTTATCAGTGATGTGTCATGTCACTGACTATACAGTCAAAGCAAGCTCGTAGCTCTGATAGCAGCAGTTTGGAGGAATTGAAACATTTGAGTCTGTAAAGAGATAACGATGTGGGAAACTGGTTTGAGACTGGAGTAACGTTATCTGTGGACTAAAATGGAAAAAAGGAAATAGTGTGGAGGCGAAAAATGATGGAAATGAAGAGAGTGAAGCAAGTTGATGCTTCTTAGAAAGTCTAAGTGAGAAAGCAGGGAGAGAGTCCAATTAGTCGAGTCAACTTCATAGAAGGATTTTCAACTCTGACCCGACACACATGACCTCTGACCTCATAGATACAAAGGGCAGCGTTGATAGAAAACGGCTCCGTTTACGCCATAAACTGGCCTGAACACAGGTAATTCCCATAAACATTCCACCGTTCTGACACACACAACTTTCCTCTTCACACTTGTGTGTGTGAGTGTGTAAATTGTGCTGAACCAGGTTCAGTCTGAGCTTAGAACATGCTTTCAGCCACGGTGATCTCACGCGAGATGCTATCAGACTGTTTACGGTTTCTCTACTCCCCAGAGTCCACTACGACGCACAAACGAAGAACAAATGGAAGAATCAAGAACAGGTGCGTGGATGCGATGTGTTTGTTCGGCTAAGGGAGCCCAGATCCAGTTTTATGGAACCACATTGTGCGTCCCACTCCCCCTTCTATCTCTACTGCAGGTGAAGAGTAACTTCTACACCGTGGAAACCAGGGTGCAGACAGACGTTCAGCCTGTAAACTTAAACCGTGTTTTGTCACATATTTAGGAAAGCTGTTAGTGTATTTATGGAGGTGCAGGGGTGGGCTGCTGTCAGAATGACGGCCATGTTGGAGTGATTACGCAGCCTGGTAGGAACTGCAAGGCAGTGATCAACAGGGTTTGGACAGACATTTTTACAGTGCAATTACTAGTTTTAACTCAATGTTTTACATTTAAGTCGACAGTAGAGAGAGACGACAAGTAAAAGTTAGACAAAAAATAAAAATCCAATTAGGTGTGGTGATGCTTCTGTATTACCGCCTCAAGCGGGACTGAACAAGGTACTGTGACGCTCACGCGGCTGGTCTCAAAGGGTTAAAGGGTCATGCAAGTGCACCAGCAGTTTGGTTACAACACTCTCTCACTGCTAATATTATTTTACGTTTTTTCTTTCGCAACATTTGTTTCGAGTCTATTACTTGATCTGATAATCTCTACATATACAAAAGTTCAGCTTTTCTGGAAACGTTTGTCTGTCTCCCTTGCAAACAATGGCCACGCAGTCAGAACCCACCCCACTCTTCTGCTGTTTTTCTAGGTGTCTACCGACGTTTTAATCCACGTCAGGAGAAGCGTGTTCTTTTATACAGCAGACACTGTGGCATGTGGCGGCACGAAGAGCCGGCGTGGTAAACCGCAGGATGCTGTATGGGACTGCATTCCATTAGGGTGAGCTTCTGTAGCTTCAGGATCCTTGAATGGTGTATGATGGGTCATCGTGATGGATCATTGGGACAATTGACGAAACAGAGACTTCGCTAGACAAATGTTTTCTCTGTGCTCCTGTGCCTGGTATGACAGGTCAGAAATGTGAAAAATGACTAAGGTTGATGATGGTTACACATGAATGTGTCAGTATTTAAATTTTCAATAGTGACTGGCAATGTATGTAGTTGTACATAGGTTCAGTCAGGTTTCTAACTAAAGGAACAGTTTCCTCTTTACACCATCACACTGACGGATATTTTACTCAAACAGAGCAGCCGACGTTTTCAGCCTTGAAGAGTGGCCAAAACACCTAAAAAAGCCTGAGCGTCATCATTTGCCAAACACAGTGGAGGCAAAACTCTGCTCACTAACCAATAGAACGCTGCTATCCAGCATCCTGAACGCTGCCCAGGGGTTCTTCAAGGTGGAACAGCAAAGCCCATCGGTCACCTGACCTCAACCCAGTAGCGCAGCCTGGCAAAGCGTCGTGAAGCAGATGCTTGTGGTAGAACACCGTAGCTCATCGTCACGCTTGTCTACAAGAGCACGAGACTGGACGCCAACGGGAGAAGCTGTTTAGGAAAGGTTCTGAAAGAGGTAACATCACGGGCTGGAAAAGAACCAACCAGCAGCACGTCTGGTGAGTGGCTTATCTCATCTTCATCCACTGACATAACACTGATAACACACTGGGTGACAGAGAGAGATGCGAGCTGGGGAGATGGCTGGGATCTCTGGGGAGAGCTGGGAAACTGCACAGTCTCCATTTTCACAAAACATGAAATGGGCACAACATAATATTTTAAAAACAGATAAAAATCCCCTTCCAGCCTCCATCCTCTGTCTTTCTTTGGAGTGAGAGTTGATTCATTAACGTTATCGGACCACTGCAGCAGGTGAGGATGGAGCCATGAAACACAAACACACTGACTGCTTCCTGAAACACACACAGAGCTTCCTGTGGGCTTTTACTTTCACCTGCCAGCTACGTCTGCTTGCTTTGATCGTGCCATTAAAACATCACTAGCTCAGAAATTAGATCACCTTCATTTCACAAACAACTATGATTTCAGTTAGAGCTGCCATCAGTCGTGCTTTGGTCCTGACAGCACATTTGAATATCCTTACAAACGTTGGCGTTTAGACCGTTGGGTCTTCAGATGACAAAAAAAACAAAACTGGGCATGCATTTAGGTTTCAGTTTTAGTCTTTGTAAATATTTTTCAAATTGCATTGGATCATAAAACAAAACGGTGACGCTACATTGTTTTTATTTAACTGCTGGTGCTGATCGTGGCCTTCACACACTACAGTCAATTTTTAGTCTGAAGCAAACATGAAGATACTAAGCAGATCTAATTAAGGCTGACATCCATCTCAACCTCCTCATCACTTGTGTCCACTTGTGTCACTGACATCTCCAACAGACTTTACTTATATAATATATAAACATTTACTGCAGTATCATTACTATAATATTTACTGCTGCTCATCAACAAAGAAAGCTTCTCCTCATACACCATCTAATCCAGGCTTATGCACACTTTTCCAGTGTTATCAGCAGGGGGAGCAGATCTGATGGGAGCAGTGTCCCTGTTGACACTGAGGCGATAACATCAGGACATTAAACACATAAACTCAGAGCCAAATGAGACTGAATAGGACAAGTGATCACCAGTCAGTGTCATCAAAACATTCCACACAGTCGCGCTGCAGCCATGCACACACACGATCTGTCAGCTCATTAGATGTGTGCGTTTTGGAGATCTTCCTGTAACGCGTCCAGTGCGTAAGATAAGACAGGAACAGTGTAAACAGAGGCTGTGCGTGCACTGAATGTCCATGTTGAACAAAGGAAACAGATGCCTCACCCCTGGCTATGAGAGTAAGACACACACACACACTGCAGTCTTGTACTATTGTTCCACATTGTTCCACAGTCAGACACCCAGAGGGCTACACAGCCATTAAAGTAGCAGCGAGGTTTTGCCATTTACAGTGCTGCATGCTGACCTTAGCAAATTCTTCGTATAACAATCTGTGCGTCAAACTGCAGCTCCCACATCACAGCTCCTAATCAACAACTGCTATATCACAGCTTTCTGTCACAACTTCGTACCAGTCAGTGTAGCTCTTCTGTCTCTCCCCTTTCACTTCCTTCTCGTCCTTCCCTCATCCATCCATCGCACTCACCCTCCCTGCTTTATTCGCTCCATATTCTCTCGCTCGACATGTGACTTCCCAGACAAACTAAACGGATTCATTGCAGTGATGGTGCCTGAGGGTGCACTAACTCTGCCCTCACACTTCTTCTCCAGCCCTTCCTGTGGAGCTGCAGTGGGAATTCTGACAGGAAGTCTTCATCTCTGAGGATGGGCTACTTTCAAAGAATGATAGATGAGGTTACACAATTACAGTAAAATATTGAGATGTATCTGTTTGAATTGTAGATGTTTTTCGGTTTTGACGTTCAGTCTAACAACTTTTTGTATTTTTTCTCTAATTTACATCCATGTACAGTGGAAGTTGTGACTACAAAAGTCTGATACATGATAAGCAACAAAAAATGTATTCTTAAATGAATACACATATAAAAGCCCGGGAAACAGGACTCTCACCGTATGGCGCAAAACTAATAGCAGTTTGATCCCAACTCATCAGGAAGCTTTTAATTACGTAGCCAGAGGAAAGACAAGCTGTTAATCTCTGTCCGAGGGAAGAGGGAAGCCCCTGCTGAGGTGTGGATAAGATAAAGTGAAGAGTAAACCAACTAAACGTAGGGGACGGCAGGGCAGTAAATGTGGGCGAGCATGTTTGGACAGTACCAGACTATTTCATCCAGAAGCCTTGTTGTTTCCACATCGCTGCTGAGGCTAACGTCTGTCAAACTGTTTGTAAAGCTGCATAAATCAGGGCAACCACTCAATATTTCATCTACTGCTGCTGGCCAAATGCCCTGGCATCTGAAAGCATGTTTCATTAAATGTATGAGCATGCATAAACAACATGTAATGACAACGTGCACCTGCACACACGCACTGCATATCAGAAACATGCACGCACATTAAAATGCACCGTAACCGTGTAAGACAGGGTTAAACAATTCACTTGCTTGGCAAGCAGCCGCTGAACAATAGAGCCAGTGTGATCTGAGGTATGTAGAACGAAAAAAGTCATGTCACTCTCGTTCAGTTTCTCTTCCCCCAAACATTAAACATGCACTCTGTCGCTACAACACACGTTGCTGTACCAGAGCGTTTTAACATGAAAAACTATACCCACACACAAACTGAACAGTCCTATCGATGAACGCAAAAATGCAAAAGGCTTTGCGAGAAACAAAAGCGTCCTCTGTACACCAGCAACTGTTGGCAGTGAACGCAACAGAACAAACGACAGAAGTGTTTTGAATCTCCCTGAAGCACACTTGCTGAGACTTAGTGGGAAATATTTTCCTTCCTATAACACACACACACACACACACTTCGCCTGAGGGTGTTTCCCTGAATCTAAATATTCAAAGAATCCTTTGTTTTGATAAGATAACGGTTTAGGCTCAGAGGGAGGCAGCAGTTTGATTGAGGCACTAATGCAACAACAACAATGCGTCTTTATGTATCAGTAAACGGATAAAAGCATCTCTCACCATCGTCTGCATTACGAGATTGATTTGATTTAGCTCATAAGTGGCACTGCCAACCTCCATTTCCTTCATCAGGGGAACAAGTTGCCATGTAAAGTCAATTCTCCTGCACCCCAGCTTATTTAGAGAAGCAACTTATATCTATATTTATCTTATCATATAGATATACAGTTGAACCGCGTGCTATAAAGCTGCCAATTAACGAATAATGGCAAGCGACTTTTCGGGACATGATGCTTTACAGAATTTTACTTTGAAATTTAACTGACGAGCTTTCATGCTTGTCTCAAACATCTGGATCCACAGGTTAAAACCTAAAAGAAAAGAGAACACTCGATGTTGATCGGCCACTTGGCCAGAAAAACAAAACGCATTGGCTGGACATACATATACACACAGTGGCCACCTGTACAGTGCAGTTCAAGCCACACTAATTCTACTTTTACCAGGTTCTGTCTCTAATTTGTCTTCATGATTCTACTAGATGTTTACTAGTGAGGTCACAGTGGAGTGGGTTATAATAAGATGTGGTTGTGATGTGATGGCCTCCTCATTCATTTAAATATGGAGGCCAGCATTAAAGTCGAAGCTTTTCTTGGTAGGTTGATGTTATAAAAGCGTGAAAGCCAGGACTGGTGGTCACATCTGTCCCTGAACAAGAATGAACCCTTGCTGCCTCCAGTGCCTCTGCCTGTCCACAAGAATGTTCCCAACACTTACAACTGAAACATACAAAAAATGAATATAGTATAGTTTAATCAAACCCTTCGGCAAGCTGTACTGAAGCAGCATAAGGCAAATTAATCACTCATGACTATGTGACAGGCTTTGTACAAGCTTGGTGATAGATGTAATTGCTGTGATGCCATTAAATTTATTACGTTTGAAGTTGCAGAGGAGGTTGATGAGGTTAACCTTGCCTGGACTTGTGGGTGGGTGGTATAGAACCAGGCCGTCTACTTTACATAGCTGAGTTAAAACCTCATTAAAAGCCAATTATGCAAAATAATAATCCACGCCAAATTAAACAGAAACGCACAATCAGCAGCTCTGCCTTCTACCAAAATAAAAACGAAACGCGATCATTTTGAAGAAAGGGAATTTGATCTCGAGTAACATTTTGTCCTCAGTGAGCGGAGAGGCTGGTTCCCAGGCTTGAGGACCACCGGAGTGAGCGCGTTCAGCTCCGAGGCAGTAAAAGCCCCAGGCGCTGTCCAAGAGACCGAACTGGAGCGTGTCTTCTTTCAGGGCTGCATTTGGTGACAAACATGTGGGGCCGTGTGCGAAAGCTAACGGAGACCGATGTCTGAAATACCTGCAGAAAAGCAAGTGGTCATAAAAGCACGTGCCAGTGATTCGGCCACGCTGATAAACATCTACAGCAGGTTCACACATACGGAGCCATCTTAAACAGTGATGCACAGCAGGTATTCACAGATAAGCATCTAATAAACACACACAGGAGATGCACCTGTGGCAATGACATCACACAGATGTGTTGACAGCTAACAGCTAAATGAATTATTGTCTTCATACTAAAAGGTTCCGTTAAATCATTTTTACTAGAATTCACACTAGTCGTTGAATTATGTACACACAACTGCACAAAGACCCTTCGGCTGAAATTAACTGGCATGACTGGCAATGTCAGCGACAAATCATGACATTAAATCTGTCATTAATTGTGGAAAATAAACGACTAACAACGGCTGAGAGGAGCTGTTGGCACGTGTGTCTGCTGTGGAGAACAGTTTCCTTACACTGGTTAAATACCCACACACAACCCCATCGCACATTCCTACTGGCTGCTGCTTTACAGCTGGTCACATTTTAATATCCTGCAATCTACACAAGTTGAGCGTTTCCATTGCCTTTGTTCTCACAGGATGAACCACCGAGCCTAATAAGCTCAAATTGCCTAATCGGTCTGATGCAGATATGCAAATAGGAAGGTATTTAATGCTGCTGGTCTCTGCTACTGTGGCAATTCAGGGTCACAACATTGTGCCTGTAAATGTCTTTTGGCAATCAGGAGACTCGGTCCAAGAAATGAGATAATGGTGGTAAAGGTAAATATATTTATTGTATTGAGCTCTGTGTGAAGTTGATTAACTTGATAATCCTGCCACATATGCATCACTATGTATGATGCTAAACTACCCAGCGTGTCCCTGTTTAATACCTGCTGTGAAAGTGTAGCTCTCCTTTACTCTTGCTATTCCAACACACATTCCTATCTGCAAATTCAGATGCAGACCCCAAACAACCTCAAGCAGCATAACCCCATCGCAGTGACACACGCAAGCAAGTCACACAAGTGAAAACATCACAACCTGCTGGTTCATTGAAGCAGGAGCCGACACTAACGGGCTGAATCAGTACCATGTGGGACGCAGGGAGCCTCCCTGCCCTCTGCTCTTCAATATAGTGGGATGAACATCAGAAAGGACGGGCTGACAAGATGCATATGTCTGACACTACATTACCACATGCAAGTGTACAGGAGCAATCTCTTCAGGTCAGAGGTCTGAAAGGTTTCAGCTGGAGATCCAAATTACGTCTGCCCAGCAACATGCTGGAACATTTATGAAAAACACTGCTGTACCATAAGACGGGGTCTGAGAAGCGGTTGCATTTTTATTTCTTTGTTATAAAAATCGAAGATCGTAACTGCAACTATAAAACCTTCAAGCTAGCGTGATTCATGAGTTTCGTCTGCAGGGCCAGAACAGTCATTACTGCTGTGTAGGCACTTGAGCCGTTCCTCCTTGGAATGCTTTTGTCTTCCAGAGGGGAAACTGTATCCCCAATATTCCTACCTCTGTTAGACCATCTCAGAACGCCAGTGAGACAGCGAATCCAACCCACCCTAAGCATACCTCCAGCTTTCTTCTTATTGGAAAACTAGGATAGCGCACAGGGGAAATACCTGGCATATTCCCAGAACAAAAAGAGCAATCTAGACATCGGGGGCAAGAGGGAAAATATATTAAGTTAAAATTAAAGACATTTTTGTCATATTCAATCTGCAAAGTCAGAAATCAGAATCAGGTGAGGTTATCCAGGCGGCAGCAACAAGAGCCAGTGATGCTTTCAGACTGGTTTGGATAGAGCTCTAAGCGATTCAGACACACATGTGAGTCTGAAGAGTGTTGTGACTTGTGAGTGGTGTAGACATTAAGTGGCTGACATTAGATCCAGTCTTTGCGGGCTGGTGCACTCGCGTGCCTCCTGATACCAGACTGTGTGCGTATTTGTGCATGTGCGGGCACCTGTGTCATATAAACCCGCTGTGAGCTCACTCCTGTTGCAGTGCTACATTTCCAATAACACAGAGAGGGCTGGAGGCGAGGGGTGGAGAGATGGCTACTGTACGCTGCTGTAATAAAGCACAGCTGTGTGCAGCAGTGTGTTGTTTGCACGTGTGTTAAGATTTTCAGAGAAGATCCACAGACAAACGACTTTCTAAGGGAGGGGGAAAGTTGGCGAACTGCTGGTAAACATAAGAAATTGGCTTTTGACCACATTTGGCTGCAGCTAAAACAAGGCAAATCAGGCTTTGAAGGAAAAGCAAACATGAGACAAAGGATGTCTTACAATTGTTCCGTCTACTACTTCACATGTCCAAGAAACCCATCTCCAGAAAAAACGTTACCAAGAATTCACTGGCAATATTTCATCCAGAGGAGGAATTATGAGATTAATTTTCATTAGTTTTTTATGTCAACTTCAAACAATATAAAGATATATTTGAACAAAAAGTGAAACTACATCCAAGTTATTAAATCTTCTGAACAAAGATGACAATGAGTAGTAGGAGGAGAAATGCTTGTTCAGTCGTCTAGGCCTGTGTCGTGTGTGGTTCAGTATCAGTACTCGGGCATCTTCTTTGGGTATTATACTAAAAACCAGACATATAGACCGATATTTCACATAAATACTGTATATAATGTGACAGCAAAGTCTTTTCAACAAAATGTGTTATTTGTTTAATAAAAACTTGAAATTATGTATTGTGTTGCCTATTAAAGTAAAAAAAAAAAAAAAGAGATTAAAGAAAATCTCCCCAACATCAGGGCTGTGTGAGGGCCCACAATGCCTTTCCGTGTTTTAATTCTGTGGTTTCACTCTGGAGTTCTTCTTCTCTCCTGGGAAATAAAAACATTCTTGTTTTCCCTCCAAATGAGCATTCTGGGGGCAGCCAGATGTGCACGAGGGGAGGAGGAGGTTCCTCTCCTCTCAGTCGAAATTCAGGGGCTGGGCAAGGGGTCCACCAGCACCAGTCCTACTCCTCCAGGAGAAGCAGCCCGCAAGCTCGCCTTTAGCCTCTGACCCCTCACCCCTGACCCGAGGGATGGAGAGGGGAGGAGGGGGGGCACTGTGAGGAGCTCAGAGAATGTAAACAGCCAATCGCCACATACAGAGACTATCAGGATATTTATTTTGTTTGTTTTACTGGAACCAAACCAACAGATGATGTAGATAATACTTTGATTTAGTTTATCTGCAAATATGCATACATATGTGTGCATGTGTGTACTTCAGTTTTTGTACTTCGGCCTTAATGTCTCCCTGAGGTCATTCAGAGGATTGCGTCAGTCGTCTATTCCAGCCTGCTCGATGATGAGGAGGAGAATACCTTCAATCCTACCGGGACCATGTGAGAGACCACCGGCTAACACAGAGGAGCTATCGGGAAGGAGGAGGACATGGGTTCGAGCCCTGAAACATCGGTGGAAAGACGCAGATGGAGGGAGGGAATGATGCAGGGAGATAAGAAGGTGAGGGAGAGTGAGGTGGAAGGGCGAAGGGGAGAGGGAGGATGAGAGGCGTTAAGAAAGACGATGATACGAAGGTGAAGGAGTTGAGAAGAGTCTGAAGAAAGAGGAAGGAAAAGGAGGAAAGCAAAGACGGAGGCGCTCTCAGGGGAACAAACTTAGTACAGGACGTCCTAATGTGAAGGAATGTTACTTCGCTTTCTTCGACTCGCCCTCAATAACTGGTTCAACGAAATATTAAAACTAGCTTGAGTTGTAGAAGGCCTGGTTCAGCCGGGGCTCCTGCGCTCAAGTACTTGCAGTGACATTTAGAGTGAAACGGGGAATTGTTGGTTTTCAGGAAAGTGTGACTTGAGGGTAAGATACAAATAACAGCAGTGTTCATGCCTGGCTGAGTCAAACGGCTCCTCCAGCATCTCTTTCATGAGTCTGTATAGCATTGATGAAGCGCGATGTACAAACATGGATAATGCCGCACTTGAACTTCAGAACCCCATCAAATGGACATCACCCAACCAGCTCCCTAGTAAGTGTGAGTAATGCCTGCCGACACCATGTCTGAGGTGGACTTTGCTTAGCTTCTTAGTTGATCCACCAGCAGGCACCACTCCTCTTTTGTGCCTCAGGATGCAGGTCAGTGACAAAGCAGCGGCCCAAACTCACTTTCACAATCTCACACACTTACAGCAGGGAGAATGTTGAGAGTCAGATAGCTGGCATGGTATTCTTCTCAACAGGAAGTGACTCTTTTCTCCATACTGCCAGACCTGGCAGGCGAGGAAATCAATGCACTGCCCTCATAAAAGCCCTCACTTCCTGTCTATACAGGAAACAGTCACTCAGTCGCTTGCTCCTGATATCCTGCAGGTCTCAGTCTGTCTGTGAGATTGTTCTGCCAATCAAAACATGTTTATCAATGAAAACAAGCACAAGAATGTAACCTTATCAGTGCGTCATTTGTTGTCTGAGAGCGAGTGCTGAGATTGAATCATGGCGTGTGATGAATGTAGTGCAAGGCAATAAAAGCCAATGAGACATAACTTTCCAACCACAAGAAAGACCAAAGAACCGGGTTGTTATAAAATAGTCACTGTACTGAAAGTACACAAAGTTAAAATTAGACTGTCCCACAGTTTCAGTCTGACTTTACAGCTCACCTTCCTTCCACTTTCCTTTAGGTCTTCTTCCAAAAAGTAAAAAAGTTTCCCTTCAGTTTCAATTGTTTCCTCTCTTTCACAACATTTTTTTAAACAGTCACTCAGTCTGAGATGTTTTTGTGTTGGAAACACAGTCTCATATTAACCTGTCGCAAAAGCATATTAGCCAAAGTAAAACTATATGGAGCGGTAACAATAAAATCTGCTGCATTCTTCAAACAATCAGCACCTGGAGCTCACATTTGTGAGTGTGTGAAATGAAGGGAAAACAACATTCCCAGTAGCACCTCTTGTGGAAATCATTTTATACTCCAAAACATCACAAGGACCAGAAGTTCTTCCATATGACTGCATCCCACCAAACTCACACCAGAGGTGCTAATCCAGCAACTGTTATAAACCAGCTGGATCGCTGTCAACTCAGTTTCCTCTTCAGGTGAAATATACCCCTCCCTTCAAATCAATTACCCTTCCTGCCTCCCATCTGCTGAGCTCGTATTTATAGTCCGAACCTGGAGCCTTAGATTATGGCAACATTTGACCTCCCACCTCCGACCCACCAAGACGACCCCATGCGCCATTAAACTGCCTTTCTTCTGCATTTATCCAACGTGATGACTCACTTAAGTGGGATTGCAGGTAATATGAGAACAAGATGGCAGATCTACCTGCTATAATGGCAGCTGGGGAAAATGGCTGCCAATTAGAGGCAAGAGACCTTGGCTGACTGAAACTTCTGAGACCCTCAGCAGCTCCTGGACGCCAACTGAACTATCACTTTACACTCTGTGGTCTGCCACCGAGTGATACCTCATGCAACATCTGCAGCATGATTTAGATCAGCTACGAGTCCTTACAGACAAGGGCCCTTCCCACTGTTTCTATTGAGGGAAAACACTGATGTGTTTTTTTTTTTATTCAGCATCTGTAACAGGATCTTATCTACAGTAAAATCCTGCAGCAGAACTTTCAGATGGAGAGAGAATTAAATGACACGACATAATGAATATAAGCATCAGTTAAAAATAAACGAGTAAAATAAAAAACAAATATGAGCCTCGACAATTCAAACGATTCACTAAAGTGTAGTCTTTACTGTGAGACAAAAGGCCAAAAGAATTCTACCTGGTCCTGCCATGTTTATTATTACAATTATCCAGTGGTAATGGGGAAAAGTTGAAACAAACACTGGTGCACCTGTTAATTCCACCCCCGGGGAAATGGGACCACAAACTCTCCAGCTATTTCCTGTAGCCTTGGGGTGGGTTCGCAGGATTGGCAAGCAGAACCAGATGATGGGGTGATTGGAGGTTTTTGTTTGGGCCGCAAGGGCTGGAGTACGGGAAAGTAGGACGAGGTGGTCATCAGAGAGGCCGAGTCAGGGGTCAGAGAGGGCATGCAGGACCACACCCGGTAGGACAAGACGAGGCTAGGAAGGGGGAAGACTAAGAGAGGACCAGAGTTCTTTATGTGAATCTGTTCCAGACCTGGAGTTCAATGACAATATATTGGAAACAGACCCAACGAGGAGTGTGCAACTCTATGTGAACCTGTGTGTTGTAGTACGTTAAGGGACTCATGGGCTGACTGGACCACTGATGCTGACAGAAGATGAAAACCTTACAGCATGCGTCAAATCATTGATCTAATTCTCACATGAGAATAACGTGAATCTAGTCCATCACTAGTGCCCAGAGTTCACAATAGCAGAGGAGCAGGAGGAAGGTTTTGACTAGTCAGCCTCCTGAGCGACAGACAGCTGGCATCAGTACACAAGTCTACAGGTACATGAGCGGTGTAATATCATGAGACAACACAATGAACGAACATCAGCAGAACAAATGCAACCAGTAAGAAAGAAATTCACATTTGAAACACTGCTTAGTGTTTTTCCATAGTTGCTCCATCTCCCTCCTAATTCAAACAGCATACAACAGCAAATTGTTTTTCACTGATGTTTATGGATATGCCTTCGCCAATTTGCCACAGTAACAAAAGTGTTCCTGCAGGATTTCAGGGATTTTCCAAAAACACAACTCTAATGATAATCCAGTGTGTTGTCCTCTGCATTTACACACTCAGTCACTCAATACTGACTTTGCAGACTTGGACTAAAAATCAGTGAATTACTTATTATTTTGAAGCTGTGTGTCTATTTTTTTTCCCAGATGTCAACAACCAGCCTGGTGAATACAATTTTATTATTGCTAAAAACATTTGAATCAATAATCTAAAAAAACAAACAAAAACTGCGTGATGTCCCGAATTGGAGCAGAGATAAAACTTTTAGTGTTCAATGATCCGCCTCTTCATCCTCCACCCACCTTTGGTTCCTCTCGCTTCCCTCTTGCTGTTCTGTTCGGCAGGGAATTGGACAGCAGAGGCGTCCGCTTTCAAGGAACACCCAGCTCAGTCTCTTCCCCTCCCCTTCCCTCTGCTCCACCTCCTCCAATCTTCTAGCTCACACAGCAGGCCCTTTCTTCTCTCAGGCACAAGTTAGCCCTAACCCCTCTGGTTATGGCAAGGTCATAAAGAAGAGCTCTAACATGCGGGGACAGCCCGGTTGGAGAAAGTGAGCACAGCAGCACTAAAGCCATCACAGATTGAGGGACACATGGAACATAAAACCTAGTGATTGTTCACTTATCTGTGATGTTGGAGCACGTGAACAAAAAAAGAGTTAAGATGCTCCTCTCAGTAAGTTAGTGGATAAAGAGGCTTATTTAGCGATGTATCGGCCCATCGGTGTGAGGGCTAACGCCACTTTGTGCCACTGGGCACTGTGACAGAGTCTGTTATGGTCTCTCCATCTGTCAGTGAGTGTGGGGCCTCGGCTTTGACGTGCTGACAGACAGGACGGGAAAAAGCTGAAAGGCCAAATAAAGTACAGCTGAGAGACGGGGGAGACAATGAAAAGAAGAGGCCAGGCGTGAAAATGGGAGGTAGGTCAGAAAGAAGCGGAAGACTAATTGACAAAGGAGAGAATGGTATGTTGCTCCATTTTAAGGAGGGGAGCTGGAGATGATTTACAAGGACTGTGAGAATCCCTTCAAACGCGATCTGACCAGACACGAGCACAAATCACTGCTCAGTGGACGCCTGTCGTCCCCACCATGAGCTAATCCTCCTTTTATGAACGCGTGGCATGTGCTGAAGACGATACTTCAAAAGGCTGCTTACCAACCCATTATGCTTCATTTCTGCTGGACCCCACTCATTAACACAAACCTCTGAAAAGTGCGTGGATTCAAAAAGGCTGCTATCTCCACGCACTCCCACCTGTGGAAGGAATTCCCTCCCTGCCCCTCTCACATAACACACGTTGGATTATGTTGCGTGTTGCTCTATACCATGTGTTGCATAAGAGGGAAGGCGGGTTAGTCGATGGCCAGTGCAGAGAAACATTACTCTTCACAGTTGATACAAGGCCCTCGACCCTGGCACCGACTTCTTCGCTATGGAGATCACAGATTCTGATTTATGACCCCGACCCCTGCTCATAGGTCCTGCTGGCAACATCACTCACACAAGCCAACAGACACACACCTGTCACTGGCCTGCTGTGAAAAATCACTTTACAAATGGTGTCAATCTGTCCCTGGCATGCATCTGTCCAGCTTTGCCAAACTCCTCTTTCAGTCCAGACCTCATTGCAAGAGCTGCATATGCAAAAGGTAACAGAACCAGTTAAACCACAGGATACTGTCGCAGGGATTCATCCTGGCAGATTCCCATTGGTGGGGTGGTGAGGAGAGCTTCAGTGTGACCCGTTTACTAGTGCTAAATTTAAAATGTTGACTTTTTAATAACCTTTCTGACTCAAACCCTTGGGTCCTCTCAGATGTGTGAGGTAACAGGCAACTAAACAAACTATGTCGATCCCATGCTCCCATCTGACCCAAGACTTGGAGCAGGGTGAGGCGTCACAATCACCCCAGAGGTGAGGGCTAAGCTACCACATGCCGCAACAAATGGCAGACATCCGCCATGTTGGTACGAAGGCACACTTATCCCCAGACTGAACAGACAGAAGACTCCAGAGCAGTAAAGAGGTGGCGAGAGGAGGGATGGGACCTGGAACGGGGGTCGTCACGAGTCAAATAACCTCCAACCTTAAACCCTAAGCAGTGAGACGACAGATGGCAGGTTGTATGTTACACACATGTCAACACACGATTCATGGTGTGTGCATAAAAAGAGAGCCACTGTACTGATCGACTGGCGTTATTAGCTGAGATTCACACTGAGCTAAGTCAAGTATCCCCCGTTAGAGAGTCCTGGAAAAACACTGGAGTCTCTCAAAATGTGTCACAATCCCTTAAACTACTGTTTAGTAACAGAAGAAATGTCCAGCAAAACCAGGCTCAGGGTGGCGTCCATCTGCCTCGACCATTCACCTTGACCAGGTGAGCAACAAAATGCATCACACAAGCTCCCAACAAACAAAGAGAAAAGGTTTTAGATCCACTTCAGATTCAGGCTGTCTTACAAAAGAAAGAACAGGACAGGTGTCCTGACCAGACATCAACACCTAGTAACAGATGCAGCGTGGGTGATGAGATATGCTGCCTACAGGTTGTCAAAAAAGATCACACAAAATACAAATAACTGTGGGTGTAATATTTAACGTCATTAGACTGCTCGACGTTATGGTAAACAGTTCAGTTTTAGATATGTAAATTTTCCCCTGTAGATAATATTTAACTAATGTTACTCTTTTTTTTAATTAATGTTACTTTTTCCTGACTGTCTTTCTTGCTGCTGCGACACCAGAATTTCCCCACTGCGGGATAAATAAAGTATCTATCTATCTATCAGACGTTTTCAAATAAAAGAAAAAAAAAAAATTTTAAAATTGATTTTTTTTAATGTATTGTGTTTTTTTTTTAAAATCAGCTTTAACTTAAAAGACAGCTACAGCTTACGTAATTACTGAATGTGTGTCGACATGCTCTGCTGCAGGCGACTTGTCATCGGTTCCGTCTGCAGCAAAGTGGAGAGTAGCCGAGCAGCCGAAGTGCTAATACTCCAACAGACAGACAAGGCTCTCAGTCAGAGATGAGCTGCGAACCCGTCACAATTCACTAGGCTGCTTTCAGCACTCTGGATTCCGCTGGAGGCGACTACGTGCCGCTAAACGCCGCAGCACGCACACACACAGCAACAGGTATCGCTAACGTGCATGAGGTCAGAGACAGCGGCTCCTTTGGTTTCCACCTGTCTTCACTCAACCTGCATGTACACTGATGAAAGGCCTCATGGTGAAACAAAAAATGTCACATACAAAGTCAAAAAAAACCCCACTCACGGTGTAATGAATGAATAAAGCGAAGCCGCGTCTGTCTGTACGAACAAGAAAGAATCAAAGAAGTTAACAGAAAAAGGTTTGCTCGAGCTCGCGCTTCCTCAGCAGAGAAATGTTAACAGTGGCATGAAGAGAGCATGGCTGCAGCTCATGGTGGGTCCATTCCAACTAATCAGCTCCAACTACACTAGCTGAGGTTTTGTTTTGTAATGTAAACTGGTGTTAATGTAACTAAAGACATGATTCTAGCGAATCACAAGACAAAACGTCAAGTCAACATGACGTCAGTGGTCAAACAGCCTCACACACAGAGATGTCAACTGTGCCGTCTCAAACAAGCCCGTTCCACCTCATTGGCTGTGATTAATTGTCTATCATGTTTTCCCATGATTCTCAGCAAAGACGTCCGAAAGCGAGTACAGCTCGGCATTCTGGGATTGGAAACTGGCAGCGCTTCTCACCGAGCCGTGGCCTCTTTTTCCTTTCCTCACCGCCTGACCCTGTAACCTTTACACTCTGCCCTCAGAGGGTTCAGGATGTACTGGCAGTGGTCGGGTGGGAGGGCTGGGGGTGTTCTGGCAGTGAGTTATGGCTCAAGCCAGGACATGGTCAACATGCCAGGATTTCTCATGCACACTAAGGCATAGCAATTACAATTATAGGCAATAATTGAAGCAAAATGAAGATGGATGGGGTCAGCGGCGAACGGTGCAGGGTCACAGCATGGTCTCATTCACAGCAAGCAGGGCTACAGGTAAACAGGTCTGAACAGAAGATGCCCATGACTCCAACCGAAATGGTGAACAGACCCTGAGTGGTAGAGAGTGTTGGCTGATTTTAGATTTGAGCTTGTGAGTTGCACACTGTAGTTATGCTCCTACATGTATGTGAGCTGCATGTGGGAACGAGAACCTCAAAGTGGTCATCAAACAAACTTTGTCCACTGAGCTTCCTGGTCCCAAATCCATCTGAAGTCCAAGGGAGTTGATCAGTGGAGTTGTCGAGTTTTGGCTATGTTGATGTTTCTGAATGGATTAAGTAAGAACGTAAGAAGAGGGAGTGTGGGAGAAACACAAGGTCACAGGGACCATGATCTCTGTCTATCCAGTCATGGGAGTCTGTTCATCCTCGAGAGACTCTCTTAAGGTGTTTCTGACGCATCACAATTATGAAAATCAACCAGACCATACGTGATCATTCAAACAACTCGAGAACGTACTGTACATTTGCTATTATTTCTGCAGTGACTAAGGTAATGTATAGTGAACTCTATGCATTGTGGCTTCTGACAGATTTACCCTTTTGAAGATTCTGTTTGGATCACACGGTCTATTGTTGACCCATTCATAAAACAGCACCAAATTCCCCCCATGTTAGAAGAAAAGGACAGTTAGGACACATATAACCCTTTAACAAGATCTAGTCTGTTCACAGCGAGCCGTATGAAACACAATAGGTCTGGTCTTTGCCCATAATCTGAGCTCAGTCGGCCATAATCTGTTTCTGACTCGCAGTAATTCTGAGTAATATGAACAAGGGTCGGTTCTTGGAGTCTCTTCTGCAAAAGTAAATATACAACAACCTGGGAGCCGCGATTCTCATATCTCACTGATCTGAACACACTAACAGTCTAACACAGGACCATCTGTGGATCCTTGGAAGGACATCGATACCTTATTGGCTTCCTGTGTGTGCATTAGCTACAGTAAGGCTCAGTCATGCCCTTCCCAGAGGAGAGATGTGAGTGGGAGGGTTGGAGATTCAGCAACGCTAGAGAATCCGGTTCTGCTCGGAACCACTGGTGGACTCACAACATGCTCATTAAACAAGATTACATACACTTACTGCTTACCAGTAATTATTCTTCGATCAGTTTAGGTGAGATCCAAGATAAAATGCTGTGCAGCTTACGTCAACAATGCACACACTGAGTGAACTGGACCTGAACCCAGCTCAGCGTCTGTTTAACTGGAACGTTCCAAGTTAACGCGAACAAATATCCACTGAGCTGCTCAAAGGTTTCCTCATATCCTGCCCTGGCCCACACACACGCACAATATGAAGGCAAACACACATACACAATACACCCCACCCCAAAAGAGGCCCCTGGCTACTGTAACAATGTAAAACTATTCCTATAGCAGCCGTGGGATCCAATCAGATCCCTTCATCAACAATGCCCTTTGTTCGTGTGTTCAGGGTATATTTTAAAATGTGATTCATCAAACGTTGTGCTTCTGTCGTGTTAGAGCTCCCCAGCTTTTCTCTGCTTGCTCAGACTCTGGGTGTACGACAGTGCGACTGCTCAGTAAAATAGCCCAAATGTGGTCTACTGTGACTGGCCAATGCGTTTTGACTAAAGCTGCCAGCATGTTTCTCCGACAGTGACCCACTGTGTTTAATATGGTGCTAACTGCCAAGGGTCACTTTCCATTTGACTTCAGTTCACAAGACACAAACTGAAAAAGACATGGAGAGAGTGAGAGAGAGAGAGAGAGGGAGAGAGAGAGAGAGAGAGAGACGGCGCAGACGGACACAGAGCCGCCGAACGGGCATCGGCTGCTGCTTAAGTGGGAAACACCCAGTGACAAATAGAAAAACTGGTTTGCCTCACACTTTCCCCTAATCAATAATTCAACAGTGACCTCATATGAATAGAAAGTGGGAAGTTTTGAAAATTTAATAAGGACAACTTTGTCTGGTTCTGCCAAACAGATGTCATGTGTCTGCAGCTTGAACTCAACAAATTTCAAATTCTATTAGAAATCTATTGTTGTTAATTCAAACTTTGTGACTTGGAAGATGTGGGAATGTAACACCCCAGGGTGCTAGTGGCCTGACTGCCTGCACTAAGTGTTTACAAAAGCTAATTCTCATGTCAAGCGCAGCTCTTTCTCACAGGTCCCGTCTGCTCATCTGTCTGGAGGAGCTAATGTTTCTCTGTCGCTTTCCGTCTACATCTGTCTCTCGCTGGCAGCGATCGCTGTTTGCGGCTCAGCAGGAGGTCAATAACAACTTGTCCTCTGAGGTCTGATTTCAATCTTCTTGAGCGCTGGACTGACGTATGAGAACAAGAGCCGTAAGCAGAGAGAAAACGGTCTGTGGTATGTGAAAGCAGGAGCACACGACAAGGACGTCAGAAGAAAAACTGTGGATTGGAAACTGCTCATTTTAGGTTTGAAGGAGAGAGAGAGAGCGAGAGACAGGCAGAGAGGTGGGGAATGATAGATAGCTTTCCACAGAGGGCCCTTTTCCAACGGTTATAAACAGGAATGGCAACAAATCTAACGTGGTTTTAAATACACTGTCCGATTGTGATGTGTGTGTGTTTTTTTTTTTTAGGCACTAAAACTGAACCGAGAACTACCGGATAATTCCATGTACTACATATTGGATTTATTTTCGGTTATTCTAACCAACGAGGCAAAAACACGAGCAGCCAGATGATGAGAAAGCTTCTAAAGAAGAGGTTTTCAGTCAGATTGTAAAC
The DNA here is from genome assembly GCA_030770545.1 of Macropodus opercularis. Lineage (NCBI taxonomy): Eukaryota > Metazoa > Chordata > Actinopteri > Anabantiformes > Osphronemidae > Macropodus > Macropodus opercularis. The sequence goes on from CM061092.1 coordinate 11,179,317, forward strand.
CAGAACACAGTGAGTGCAGTAGGTCAAAAAGCAAGAGGTCAGTCCGAGGGATGATTTCATGTCTGACTACCCTGAGGGCTTGTTTAAAACTGCCAAGACTCTGATAGTTGCTCTAAACCTCACCACAGTAATTAAAGTTTGGCGAGTACAACGTGATTATGTCCAACTGTTGGTCGCTTGATTTGTAACTTTACAACCCATGGCTGGTTATTACACAGTCGAAGCTCCCCATAGTGACGACGATGACATCTCAGTAACAGAAAACAGAATCTGCTGACTCAGAGTGTTGGAGCTGACAGATCTGAAGTGTACGAGTACGCTTTTAATTTATTTTAAGTCCCCCAGGAAACCTCTCAGGCTGTAAGGTGTTCCAGTCAGGATTACTTAAGCAGATGCCATTAAAGCGAGGAGTTGTTTAGTTGTTTTAACAATTACACTTTTCAGCTCCTTCATGAATCTTGAAATCCACATATGCTTAGTAAACAGAAATACCCCTTTGCTACTGCACAACTCCACCTCTGTTTCTGACCTCCTGACGCTGAATGGAGGCAGACCCCCAACAGCAGCACCACCCACCCTACGACTGGTGCCAAGCCGAGGTATACGAGGCAAAATCTACAGAGTCCAGGGATGAGAAAATGTGTGTTTAAGTGTGTCAGGGACATGAATAATGTATGAGTGGCAGCTCTGACTGATGTGGCGGTATAGGGTTTCCAGCCAACTGTTTGAGGGGCTGTGTGTCCGTGCCCAAACCCCAACACGCCGCGCTGCCGACTTCAAAGGGTGTGGTCTGGATTCGTTCATATGCAAACACAAACTCCCTCTCGCACACAAGCACACGTTCAGATGCACAAACCTGCGTTCTCATTCAGTCACTCCACGCTTCTACGCACACTGGTGAAAAAACACATCTGCAAGCTCTTTCCACATATGCACATCGAGAGAGAGAGAGAGAGAGAGTGTCTGGACTTCCTGCGCTCAAACAGGAACACACAGGTTGCTGTGTGCTGGGCGGTGGGAGGCCTGCCTCTCCACACCTGTGTTGGTAGCAGTAATTAAGGGCACGCGCTATTTCGAGGCAGCCACCGTCCATGTGCTCACACACACACCACGAAGGACACAAAGTGCTCTCAGTGGCGACAGCTTCCGGTACACGTAGGCTGGCGTTTTCCTGGGCTGGACAGTGCGAATGACAGTCGAAAGCTCTAAATTGCCTGCAAATAAAAACAGTCAAGTTTCCAGTTCCAGGCAATTAAACAGCTCATCGTCGTCTGGTCAGGTGACCTGACAGACATGAAACCCAGAGCATGTGACCTTAGTTAGATAGTGATGTCTCTGTTTATTATGATTTCTCTGATCTCTGTATAATAAAATTGTTAAGGGAAAGAAAAATAAAGATTCACATTGTTGCATAGTGTCATTAAACTCTACTGCTGTCTGAAACTCAAAACTCCTTCACCCAACGAACTGCCTTTAGACAGTTTGACCTAATATAGATGCCAAAATTCTGTTAAGACCTTTCTGAAATCTTATGGTAGAAAGATCGTTTTATGGTAGCGCACACAGAGCAGCAGGAGAAACTGCTATTTACAGTATTCTGTGATTATCCCTAAGATGTCCTGAAGTAAATTCACAATGTTTGCTGGACAATGAAGCTTTAAATAAAGCTGGAGAATATAGTAAAAATCTATAAATAATCAGCAGTTGATGATGAGATTTTAATAATAGCAACAGTTTGACTGAATGACTGTACAGTGTGGAGCGAAAACAATAATGACTGAAGTTCCTGTTCTGAGACTCTAAATCCGTCTCCGGTGTATTTTTGAATCCTCCCAGCCACGTGGCGAACACATGACAGTATATACAACCCACCTCGCTGTAGGTCACACGAGCTGCTCAGCATCTCGAGGAACAAAACAAGCATGACGGGCCATGACAGTCACCGATCTGCGAGGTCTATACTTTGAGGTTGCGCTGGTTTGGAGAGCAACGAGGCAAGCTACTGCACCGCGAAAAATCGTAAGACTGGTGAAGGCCAGGAGTAAACATAGGCGTGGAGAAACGCGCCTATTCGTTCCCGTTTCTCCTCGCTCCCTCGCAATCTCGTAAACACACGAGCACAGTAATTATGTCTCATTAGAGCGCTCTGGGCCTTTCATGTAGCTGCTGAACATGGCCACCGTCTCTCCCCTCTGGCCCACAGACATAAACAAACACTTCAGCTGGCCTGCCCCCTGGAGCCACGGAGCCTCCTCCACAGTGGAGAGCTAGGGATTCCCCTTAGCCACGGCACATACCCCCAACTTGCATCTTTTTTCTTCTACCCTCATTTTGTCCCAGGTTTTGCTTGCGTTCTATCAAAAAAGGGCATACGACAGAAAAATGGAGAGAGAAGCCAGAGAGCCACTGTGGCGCAGTAATGATATAATGAGAGAACTGCGGCATTTAGTGGTCGACTCTTTTTATAGCAACTGTCAAGACAAATGTGCAGCCATTCAGGCTGATTGTGTGTGTTTGCATGTACAGTACACGTGCATGACAGTTCAGTGGACATGTGTGATCTGACTAAATAATGAGCCATAGAAAGTGAAGGGCAAGCGGGAAGGGAAAATTAAGCGACGAAAGGAAAAAGAAGAAAAAAAAAAAAGGGAGAACGCAAACAAAGACGTGTCACTAAAACACAAAATAGAAAACTCAGGCCTGGCATTGAGCTGAGGGGTCAACCAGGGGTGACGGCCGGGTCAAGCCGAGGTCACATAAGGTGCAAAACCAGTAACTCTGAGGCAAGTTTAGAATGAAAACAAACTGCTGCTATCACTGCAGGTCACAGACAGGGCCTCCCCCTCAGGTTACACACAAACACACACACACACTCTGCTGGGGCCACTTAATTAAAAAAAGAGATCCTGGCACTCCCTCAGAATATCCCACCTCCTAAAAGCAAATACTCAGCGTCACAGCAATTTTAATTAGGACAGAGTTCAATACGAGTAGTGTCAAGTGAAAGCCTCATTGTGGTTCAGGGGAGGCTCTGAAAGCCTTGTCAGTTCTCTCCTCATCCATCAGACCAACGCCTCACCGCAGCATTTCCTCACCAATTATGCACAGGTCTCACACCTCACTGTACATGTGTTCAAGTGTACACAAGCCTGTTGTTTCATGCGAAACCTATGGTCACTGCTGTGAATCACAATGTGCGTACAGTACCACAATATTGACACAACACAGGTCATTGTTTATTACCGCGGCCTGTCCCATAATTAGACCCGTGCTATATCGCACCCACGTGCGTCAGTGCATGCCAGCGTGTTTGCAACATGCCGGTGGGTGTCGGGGTTTGTCTGCCGCACAGCAACGGCCTGATCTCAGTCCGTGTGAACGTGGATCTACTGTAAGTTAATGAAAAACAGATGACACGAGGAAGCTATTTGGTGTTGTGCGATGAGGGAAGACAGGCTTTCAGTGCTGTGACCCAACAAATGTTTCCATTCCACTGAAGCCATCAGCTCTGTTTGAAGTGGACTGCTTGGGATGCTGTCTCTGCTACGCTCGATACACTACAGGCAGCTTTCAGCTCTACTACAATGATGAATTAAAAAAAAATAGTCTTTTAAAAAAAAGGCACAAATACACACAAGGCATTACAGTTTCATGAAAAGACTTATTTAACTTCTTGGGAATCAGAAAGCTTAAGTCCTAGTTTGGAAAACTCCTCCAGCACCGGAAATAACCACTGTTGATAAGACGCATCCAACATTCACACACGTTCTGTGTCTCACTTGTCACTTCATCTTGAAAAGGACGTGAGAAGTAATTTTCAATCAACTCAGAATTATGACCATGGTTTGACTGATTCTATGTGTGTCTGACAGACCTGAAAAGCAGCTTGTGTTCCTGTCCTGGGATGTGAACTTAGAGGTAAGAGGGATGAAGGGCACACTATTTCAAATAACAGCCAGAACAATAGCTGTTGTCTATTGTTCTTGAGTGGAAGCATAATCCTGTCTAAGATTATCCAAATGGTGGCAATGTGAATTACCTCAGGTAACATCTAAAGAAATGCTCTAAAACAGCCTTGGTTCTGTATAAGCTTCAGATGTGTTACAGCAGCACATGAACCACATGAGGACATGCACAGACAACATTTTTCAGATGTACACAGAATGACCCATCTCTGCTAAAAACGCAAGTGACACTGATGCTCCCATGTAATGGAGAACAGAGCGAGAGCTGTAAAAGAGAAAACAATGTGACTGAGCTGTGGTGATATTTGGCTGGACTTGGACACTCTGCAGTCTGGACTGAGAATCTTCCCACGAGCTGCTTGACCATCTAACAGGGTGAGAGAGCGAGCAGGGGAGTGTGAAGGCGAGTGAGAGGAGGTCACATGCATTCCAGTGTCCCGAAGAGTCGGACAGACTCCTCTCAGACAATTAAAACAAGATGACCCTCCCACTCCCGCCCTTCAAACATGTCTGCTGGAGCAGGCAACGCTTCACTTCACTCCCTGACTCACACTCCCTAAAATGTCACTGTGATGCTCAGCATTATGTGGATGACTCAAATATTACACACACACTTCTCTTATTCAATCATTTATTTTATAGTCTATCTGGTAATTTTGACATTTGTGGTCAACAATTTCTTTTTCTACTGGTTATTTTGTAAAGCCCAGTGAGATGAAGTGGTGTTGAAATCGCTTGTATAGTGTTTCAGCTTGTTTTGGCCTGTTGCGTTCGTTGGGATATCAGAATACACTTAAAGAATATCTACACATACATCTCAATTGACACACAAGAAAATTATGTTTTGCATAGTGATGACAGGGGATTAGTTCACTGTAGGAGTTTTCAAGTTAATCTTCTCATATTTAGTTGGTCTCTTTCTCAGCTGATACCCCCCTTCTGCCCTGGTCCATTAAACCCCCAGCAGGGTATCTTGCCATCCCACTACTTTACCCCCCAGAGAGCTCAGTCCATACAGTTGCCCTGCTCCCTCCATGCAGGTGGGAGGTATGACTCTGCTGCTCTGTATCTGTGGGTGGTATTTCACCCCACATGCAAACCTGTCACCCACCAAACCTGTCGACAACCGCACTGAATCGCAACAGCAGCAGACTGGAGGTCACAGCGAACAGACTTTCTGGCCAGTGATGCATGGGAGAAATCCAAACGCAACATACTAAAGCCCATAAATACACCACAGATAAGTTGTGTATATTTAGAATAACAAAATCATGCACTTTGGAAAAACATGGCACAGTAACATAGTAGACGTCTTTATTGACTGACTAACAACTTAAAGTAATTTGACTACAAACTAACAAAAGGTCAAGAATGAACTCCGTCAGCGTTGCTCACAAACTTTTGTTGGTGTAGGTTGTTTGATCATTTTTTGTCATTACAGCAGCAGGAAGTCTGACCAACACTGCCTTTGGGCTGTGAACATACTGCACATGTGTCTGTGTCTGTCTTTGTGTATTTGCCTGTCACTCTTTCTACACGTGTGTGCGCTTTCTAGCAGACTCCCGGGTGCAAACGCTCCTGCAGGCTCCATATGAAATCTGAGGACTCTGGTTACACAAGGCAGCGAGGAGAAAGGAGAGAAAAACAGAGTAGGGGGAAGAAGGAGGACAGCATCTGCTTTCATCCTCAACCCAGCGGGGGAGAGCTTAGGCCTGTCAGTCTGAGGGAGAGAGAGACGGCCAGCTGCTGGAGCGTGCACACAACACGCACATGCACACTTACTATACTTGACAAAAACATGGGGAAAAAAACTCTCTATTCTGGAGTACAGATAAAGTGGCAGTGGTAGGGAAATCTCTATTATGTCAAAAATTACAAATATAAAATAGTAATAACTAGACTATAAAGCGATTTGAAAAACACAGGTTAGGGTTAACCCCAAACCAAGAACCAAACACTGGAGGTAAACTAGGCAAACTAACTAAAGTCATGTTTTGCCACCTGGTTAATTTTAAATATGGTGGCCAAAATATTACAACCACCTGCTGATACAGTGCCTCCCACTGTCACCTCAATAATAAACATATAGTGGAATTATCTCTGCTCTGATAGCTTCAACTTAGAAAGAGAGAAATTATCAGTTGAGCAGGACAAAAAGAAATCTGCACAACTTCTAGCTGCATTTACAGCTCTGTCCCACTGTTTCCGTTAAACTGACAAAGTTTGAAGAAGAAAAGGGCTGAATCAACAGAAATGAAACAAAAAAAAAAAAGCGTGAAATGATTTCATCTCCAGAATCTGTTTCTGTCTAAAGCTGTTGAAGATCCAGCTGAAATTTCAAGCCCATTCACATCCGTGTATTAACCCACACAATGTAACCCAACTGTGGCCCCTTCCCCAGTATCTGACTGTTATCTGCTCTTCTATTGTTAGAGCAGCAGGAGGGAGTCAGTTTTACACAATCTTTATCCATTTGTCTTCCTTTAGGTCTAATTTATCTGGACTGTGAAAATATTCAACATCTCGCTGCTCTGCGACTCCCCCTGAAGCTCGCTCTGTCCCTCTGGTACAACGCCACAGTAAACATTCACTCTGTGTTCAGTGATTTAGGATTTGGCTGCAGGAGACAAGATGGGGCAAGAGTGCCTCCCTGCAAATCTCTTCAAAGTCTCTCACTCAGTTCATCATTCTTATTGTCAAATTGCACCTCCTACACCTCGTTCCTGAGTGTTTATCCAAGTGCATGACTCTTCGGTCTACCTGGATGTATCACGCTTTTATTAGCAACAGCCCGGAGAAGCTAACACACACATCAATGCCTTCAATGCAAATACGCAAAGTTCTTCTTAATACATAAATGATAAAGTTAAATCACTATAGTTTACCTTATAGGTGTTGAGTCTATGCAACTGAACTGGTTGAACACAAACTTCACTGAACTGTGGTTTTGCGATCGTCATGGCTCTTTAGCGTGAGGATTTCTTAGGGTGTGTGTCACTGGTACAAATGAAATCATATTGGCCAAGTTTCAGGTACAGGACTATACTAAACCTCATACTGTACATAACACACATATTTGCAAAATGAATACCAAAAAAAATAACTTAAAACCGTGACAAAGCTGTGCAGGAGGACCTCTGTAAGGTAAATGCCAGGTCTGGCTGAAATACAACAGGCAAAAACTTCTTTTAATCAATCTCTTATTTATTATCCAACTATTAAAATGGGTGCCACTTGAAGGAAGAAACGAAAAGCTCCATGATCTACTTCGACTTTTACGACCTGACATCAGATATCTGCCTGTGTGTGTGTGTGTGTGTGTTCATGCATTAGATTTTACTGCTGTGAGCCACAGGGGGTCAAACCCCAGTTGACTGAGCTGCTGCTCAGGCCATGGGTCAAATTTCACCTGTAATTAACACCACAGAAGCTACACACACAGCTGCTGTTGCTTGCTCATCTTGCTTGTAAAGTATGCTAAATCAAAACGACTGTGACCGACAGCCTGTGGCCAGCATTACGCTATGGTGGGGAGGCGTGTTGTCAGGAGGCTTTGGTGATGAAACCTAACACAAACTCTCCTCTGTCCTATTAGCTCCCAATTTAGCTCTTTACCACTCCAGCTGCGTTCATTAAAACGTGATAGCAGCAGGCTGTAGGTATTTATCAGCTTCCTGAATCGCTGCTGTAAAGATGCAGACACAAAGATGACATAGAGATAACACACACACACACACACACACACACACACACACGATTATGTGTACAGTGAAAGAGCACATCAGCGTAGTGAGGAAACAGCGCCCCCTATGTCACACTGAGAAACCACCCAGGCAAACCCACGGATACTGACTGCTTTCCTGATGCTCATATGACATCATATATAACATATTTCTACATTAGTTTTATTCGGATATTTAATTATTATATTATACTATTAGATATTACAATAATAAAACAATTTACAGGAATTAAAGCTCATTTAACATATAATTTGTTCTTCTACTCCTACACCAGTGCTGATCTTCTGCCCATGTGAAGAGATTACAGTAACTAACTCGCAAACAAATGTTATAAAATTTGCACCAACTTTTCAGTAGAAAGAGCAAAGGCTACGTGTTTAGCCTCAGTAACGTAAGATGCAAAGGTGTATTATTGTGATAGTGATGAGTATTAGCTGCAGCCATACATACATACATGTTCGGTGCATATCACTTAACTCAGATGAAATAATAACTGGATACAACCTGTAACCTATCAGTCTGGACTACCCTCCTCTTGTTTAAAACATCAGCCTGTCAAGGTCATGTCTGACCTGCAAAGAATGCAGGCTCAGTCTGGAGTCTAAAATGTTGACGTAAACGTCTAGCGTACTGTACCCAGTCCTCACGCCTGGCCTTGCTGTCACCTCCCAGGCCAAAACCATGTGATGAATGGCCCGGCACTCTCATCAATCATCTGTGATTGGCCTTGATCTGAGCTGTGATTGGCTAATTAGCCTCATCTGTAACCATTACTGCACAGAGAAGCAGCTGCAGCATAAAAAAGGATAAGAAAAATAAAGGAGGTGAAAAATGACACCACCAGGGCTGTGCTGTCACCTCACAGGCCCCCATACAATGCCAGGAATTGGACAGCTACGCGCAGCAACTCTCACTCTAGGCTCACCTTCTACACCTCAGTGTCCCGTGGGGTCAGGCACAGAACAAACAACAACAAGAATAAACAGGAAGCCTGAAAGAAATTACAACAACAGAGATATGGAAAATAAAAATCTGAACATTTTGGGTTCACTTTTAACAGACCGTCGAAAATAATCTTCATTTCACATGTAATCTTCCCAGTTAATACTATATGTGGAGTGTTGACATGGTTTGTAACAACCTGAATATGACCCCTCTGAGGCTGCTACACCCAAACAAAGAACTATGCCCTTAGATACAGAAGGACATATGTAGAAAGTGTTTTAAAATAGAGCAACACTTTGGTGGAGCAATGATTTAATGATACAGCTTTTGAGGAGTTACACTATAACGTTAGTAGGCAAGAAAGATAGAATAAATAACAAAAACATGAAGAACAACCAAGGCCGAGGCAAAAGAAGAGCCAAGCCACCAAGCAGACTTCTGCTCTTACTCCCTTCCAGCTAGCAGGAAATGACTCTCTGCAGACAGACCGAGGGGAGGTACAAGGGCCCTTAACAGCTGTACCCAGGCATGGGCCAGAGGAAAGATTGAGCAGGATGGCAGTCCTTGGTGAAGATAACTCCTATGCCCTTACCTTTCCAGATTTTTGAAATTCTTGGATTAAGAAACTTGCGCTGTGTTGTTAAATCGTAGAAAGCCCACATTTAAATAAAAAGGGCAGCCAAATGTTTTGAGCACAGCCACAGCTGCGAACATCCAAAGTCGTTTAAAGAAAATGAGATTTATTTTATCTGCTGATTTTACACTAAAACGTTCAGCTCCTAGCATCGATGCCATAATACTAATAGCAAAGGACTCCAGTGAGTGAAGCGGAGCAGCTCCAGGTCTGCCTGCCTGCCTGAGACACCCGATACCCAGCTTAGACGATGCCCAGCCAGCCACATGCCTTCAGACGTCGTTAGACCAGACACACAGCACGCCCCTCCTGCCACCCGCAATCCATCCACAGCCAATTACCAGCAATTTCCCTGTCCTGGGTGGGGTGAGCCCAGTGAGAGACAGAGGGAGGAAAAGCAGTTGTCAGCCTAAAGCAGACACACATGGTTCTGTTTACAAATTGCCAGTTGTTTGGCATTGCCATGGTAACGATGTGGACCATGGCTGGATGAAGAAGAGGCAGGGAGGGGGGCTCGTGGTGGCGGTCATGGCTTTAATAGTTTGCAGGGCGGGGTGAACCGTCAGCAGGAGACATCGCTCATTGATGCATAATGTACAAATGTCCTACAAACACATGTCTGTTTCCCTTCCTCTGCTCACCCACCCCCTCCTTCCTCCTCTACCTCAGCACCGCGGGCTTCTGTTTGGCTTCCTGAAAGTAAGAGGAGGTGCCTGATTCACCAGAAGTAAAATGACGGTGCTTCCCACAGGAAACCTGGAGCATCTCAAGCCTGGATGCCATCAACAGGCAAGTCTGCCACACACACACACACACACACACACACACACACACACACACACACGTACAGCTACTACACTGTGAACACAACTGGTCAGTCAGACAAGCATAACAGGATGAAGGAACCTGCTGACTGTGACCCAAAAACCCACGTCTTACTGAGGAATAAAACTAATCTTCACTCAGTCCAGCTCAGTCTTTCCCAAAACAAATATTAAAGTCATGCTCATCAGTTTTGAATAAATCATTATATAGTGGTTACTGAGAAATCACCATTTTGTAGTCATGAGCCTCCAGCACCAACCCAAAGAAGCCCAGTCAGGACTGAGTACTGCCCTGGCTGTTAGTAAAAAGTAAATGATGAAGCCATTGAAAAATAAGTTTATATAACTTTAGATACAACAGAGCTAAGCTGTTATACTGCAGAAATGCCCTGCACTGACAGACAAGATGAACCCATTAAGCCCTAATTTGCTTTTGAATTTATTATGACCTTACACCTGAGCAGAAGCACAGAAACATTTGTTTTCTTAAACTTCGCATAAAGGATGTGCTGTTGTGCGTCTCTTCTTCTTTTAAGTATTTGTGTGTCACTACTTTACAATACACTTGGTACAGACAGCACGATCCAACAAACAGGTGACTTTAAAAACACAAGCAACATCTTGTGCTTCAATTATCCTAAGTCCATTTGAAATCAGACTTCCTACAACCTAAGAAAATTATTCAGTGAGCTTTCAGTTGGACATGACAGGAATCCTACTAGACCAGACACTGACCGTTGCTTTTCTGACTCACAAACCCCCACGGCAGATAAGTTGAGCTTCAGCAGTGTAACGTCTCCACCCACAATCCCATCTCCGAAAGCATCCCCCAGCAGCTCGGCCACCATCACCTTCTAATAATAACACAGAGCGCTGTGAGGGGTCGGCTGTCAGACATGGCAACCCGTCGAGTCTTTCATCTCTGAAGTTGCACACACGCGTTTCAACCTTAGCCTGTCACACACACTGACGCCGTTAGGAATGTTCACTTCCTCACACACACACACACACACACACACACACACAGTGGATGAAAAAAACAAAAAAAAAAAAACAGAGCTCTGCTCCTGGACATGGCGACCCCACTGTTCTTTTCATCTCCCCACTACTTTCTCTGCTTGCTGCTGGCACCATTACCTTTACACAAACACTGTATTTCTGTCATCGTCCCCAGGACGTGGCGTTCCCTTAATATTTCTCTTTCTTCTGCGGGTGTTCGGGGAATAGTGATGGGGGCATGAAGGGATCTGGGACATGGGTGAATTGTGGGAAACCAGAGTGCAGTCTGTGGCCTCGCAGCATGCAGCCCTCTCCCCTTCTCTTTCTCTATCTCTGTTTCTCTTTTGGCAGAGAATCATACAAGGCTTCATGCAGATCGCATATTGTGGCCTCAAATGATCTGGGAAAACATGCCCCGTTAATGCTATGTGCACATCTGAACCCCGTTCAACTCTCAAACAGTGCACGCACAGTTTGTGTGCGTTTCTCTGGGCTTGAGTGTGTTTTACCTCCACGTAGTCTTTGGCATGGCCCCAGTCCCTCTTGGAGTCCAGGTTGCCCAGGCTGAAGCTCTCCAGTTGGCCCAGGTGAATCTTTGCCACAGAGCGGCTGACCTTACGCGTCACAAAGTTCGAACCTAAAACACATACATTACACATATATGATGGCGGGTTATGAAGTCAACTGCAGTTTACATGGTATTTAAATGTAACTGAGCTTCAGACTGGTCAAATACACATAAATGGAAACAAAGAAATACTCATTGAATTTGAGGCCTCATCACTGAATACACTTCATAAACCAACCTTCAACACCACATAGACAGCCCTCTGAAGATTCAAACAAAAAGCCATCCTGCGTCAGATCTGTTCGCTACCTCACATTACAACCACGAGATCCTTTACATTATATTGTTATTCAGTGTTGTGGTGTCAATCCAGCCAAAATTTCATTGCATCAGTCGGTCAACACACACACACACACACAAAAGCGACAACAGGAAAGTTCTACAGAAAGATGTCAACCAAACAGGACCACCATGGTTCTGTTGGTCCACTGTCCAAATCAACCAGATTTTTTGTAGATAGTTGTGCCAATATTATGTGTGGAAAACCCAGTGAGCTCCTAATGTGCCGTTAGCAGGGTTAGAGAAGATTTCGGGTGCTTTGGCGGGACATTGTGGGTCGGTATCATGTTCTCTGCTGCTGCTGTGGAAGGAAAGATGCCGCAGAGAGCCGTCCAATCCAAACAGTGGACTGCACCGATGGGGAATAACACTAAATGTTAGGGTGTCATATCTGAAATTGCCACCATTTTAGATGAAACAGTTTATTAGAGTTGATGTTCAGAAGCCAAAATGGCAAAAATGTGAGAATATAATTTCAAAGGAAAGCTGTGAGCTTGCATCAAAGACATCTATTTTTAGCACACACAGCATCTGTACTGTACATAAATCTCCCACAACCTTGCGTGAACCTTTTCAAGACGTTTTTAGAGGCCCTTACATGCGGCTCCAGATGAATGTTGCCATTTAGCTCCACGTCCATCCTGGCCTTAACAGCGTTGCTCTGTCTTGACACTGTATCACTGCTGCACTGACAAGGAGCAGAGCCTCCATTTAGGCACAGGAAAATCCCATGAACCCAATCATGCGAATGCACCAAATTTGTAGTAATTATTTCATAACGACAGCCTCAGACAGGCTGAGCAAAAACAGACCAGAGAAGGTTAGACACGCTTGTCTGAGAAAATACAGCGCGTTATGTGTTGGTAACAAGTTATGTGTCCCACATGACATCTCTGCCTCGTCGCCATGTTGACTTCAACAACTTTTTTTTTTTTTTTTTTTTTTTTTTTTTTTTTTTTAAATCGCTCTACATTCAGGTTCATCATCAAAGCGGTTTCTTGTTCTCAGCTGCCTGAATCAATATCATTGATCATCATCTGTTAGAAAATGGCATGTGTCTAGAGTGTGGATAAACAGTCGACGGAAACCCCCTCCACTGTCAGACCTGTCCTGGTTTTGCACGATTGTTGGGCCCCAGGGCCGTTCTCTAGCCTGGCAGATCATCTGTTCCAGCAAGTACTGCTGTTTCTAGCTGTAGTCAAGTGTTCACCAACACGTTTTATTTGCCCTCTAATGCATCCATGACATCAATGATTTCATTTATATCCGTTAGACAGGGGATTTTATCTGACTTCTGCAGATACTTGTGAACACTGTTGTCATGATCAGTGAGGGATTATATGACAGAGGATGTTTCAGAGAAGCAATTCAGTACGCGCCAAGATAGGTAACTACAGTCTATTGGAAGGCAGGGATTTGACTTCATCCAGCATCCAAGGGAAACTCAAGTTTGCAGGTTAAACGCAGGTTGTCAAAACTTTGTGGAGCTGAGTTGGCTCCTAGGAAGGTGGCAGAGAAATACAGTGTAGCACAGTGCCCCCAACCAGTAATAAAGTTCATTATTTCCCCCCCAAGCACACCTGTAGTCTCCTTGTAAAGCTCACACCTCTGTTTGGAGTGGCTCTACTCCCTGACTTCTCTAATTGGTGCGGTGTGGACCAGAGTGTGGACCTAATGGAGCAGCCTGCCTGGCCATGGACAAAGCCTGTTCTGTTACTGCCTGGGTGTTAATGTGTTTCCTTTACTGGCAGCAGCACCGCAGGACAGCCAGGAGAAGGGATTGGAGGGAGGCAAGGGGAGCTGTGGGGGCTACAACAAGGCTTTGAGCCCAAACGGGGCAGTGGTGGCCGTTTAACCTTGCCCGCTGCCCGGCGGAAAGTCTAATAAAACCGTGAGCCGTGAAAACTGAGCAGACAGCAAAACCCATGCCAGAAACTGACACCCACTCTTTTTCTCTCTCGTTCTCAGTTAACCAGTTCTTTTCTCCTTTTCCTTTTTTTGGCCAGGGAGGCAACAGGAAAAACATCACACACCGACTTCGTTGGCACAGCTGGACCAATGGGAAGGAGAAGGGGGAGGATGTCCAAAGATGAACCCCGTCCGGCTCCAGGCCATGTGGGCCCAGACAGGACGGTGACTGGATGTTTCAGATGGGGGCTGAGGCTTGGGGGAGTAAAGGTGGAGACTGTGGCTTTGACGGGGATTTTAGTTGGGCTGACCCTGGTTGCTCAACAGATTTTAATGTTGGAATAACGCTGCTAAAGAAAGATGCCTTGTAAAGTCTGTCTTAAAACTGTGCAACAGCCTGGCCTCGGTCTGACTCACACTTATTATACATCATTGTCTGTGAGAGTATTTATGTGCATGTACAGAGTGAGATTGAACCGCACTGTGATTTCTTTAAATCACTCCTCAGTTACATTTATTCTGACGACATAATGTGTGGTCATGGCTCAGCCGAAGGGCGCGTTAGCTCCGGAAAACTGAATTTCAAGTCATGAATCATATCAAGCATTTATCAAGTTGACTGTTAATGTTTCTTTCGCACAGGTAAAGCTACTTCCTTTGTAAGCCAAGGTTCCAGTTCCAACCTTAGGCCTGGCATGTGTTTTTAATCTCCAAGCAAATCGGTTCCAAGCTTATTTATAGGAAGTTATTAAGTTTTCTTTTTAGTAAAATGTGGAACGACTTGGTAACCCAAATTGTTTTAATAAACCATTTTCCTAAAATAGGACAAGTGAAAGCATTTGGACACAACTGGGTATTTTTAACACAAAGCTACTCTTTTACAGTTACATTTTACAGTTGAAAATTTCTGCCATGAGCTTGTCTGTACTGGTAATGTTTTGAAAATTAAATGAAGACATAATTTTGAATACAACAAGGTTGTCATAGAAACCCAGAGGTTACCTCAACATAGAGTTTACACACCTGCTTTGGAGTTCAACCAGAACTGCAAATCCCATAATCCCACTCCATCTTTGAGCAATGGCCTGAGGGAGTGAAAGACTTTGTGGTAGAGCTGAAGTGAAAAACAACGCTTCATATCTATCTCCACTCCCACACTTTCAAGCAGTTAGTTGACTCTGTAGGTCTGTTTGCATCAACATAAACATATGATCCTATTTCTTTGGAGGAGCTGCAGCTAGTTCTGCAGCGAATCTCTTTTGCATCTCATGTTGGCCAAATTCCATTCAGGCTAAAATTCTCAGAGCCTGCCATCAAAGCCATTGCTCAACTGACATTCAGACTCATCTCTGAAGCCTTGACAAAGGAGAATTTTTGTGTTACATCCAAAATAGGTCATGCGCTCAGCTCTGCCAACACGGCGTCTATTCACACCTGATAGACTGCTGAGCTTGTTCTGGGCTGACTCAACTGACAGGGAGGGTGCAGAGAGAAAGAAATGTGATGTGAGGTGGATTGGAATGGGTTTAGCAAAGACAAAGACTGAGGAATGCTCTTTTTTTTTTTAAAATTGGGTGTGATGTAAGAACACGGGTGGATGGCATAGAGTGTTCAAAGGTGTGTGGGGAAAGAAAGGGAGGGTCTAGAGAAAGAGAGGGGAGTAGATAAAACATGTTTTGCTTCAGCGTGAAGACTGACAGCACCACCTCCACACTGCAGAACCGAGACTGAGTGACACAAAGTAGTTCGCTCTAGTATCGACTGTATCTGGCAGTCTCCCACAAATCAAAATACCGCAACATTTTGGGGTTCAGTTGTCAGGCCCAAACAAAGCTTGAAAGTTGGATTGGGGTATCCTACTCCCTCAGGGCAATGGGGACAGTATAAATCAAGCACACTGTGTTGTCACACAAGATTTTTGGTTACCATGGAAATATGAGACAACAAACACACACAAGGTGGGCATGGGGATGAGTGAAGGTAGAAACTTTAAAGATGAGGTGATGTGTGAAGCCACGGTTCAGACACAAGGAAGCACCTTTGGGCTATGTGACACAAGCTACTCTATCATCGATGAATAAAAAGATCACGAAGCTAAAAAGTCCATTCTGTACCAAGTCTGGCCCTACGAGATATTGCCAAATCCCCCCGACGCCCCTTGACCGAGTCAATCCTATCTGAAGATATCCTTTGAAAATAACCTCTCCAATAAACAGAAGACATATCTTCTTACAAACCTATCATGCAATCTGACCTTTTGGGCTCAACCTCAACAAAAGCAGAAAGACGAAGCCAAGGCATGTAGAGGCTGAGCAGCTGTACGCGTGCGTTTTAAGGGGCAGCATTGACTTTGGCAGTGCTATTCTAACTTCCCCAATGCTAACTGGTCTTCTCTCCTAACATAACAGTATATTATTCTATACTGCCAAGCGTGAACCACAGAGCTCTCAGGGTGGAGAGATGGATGAGACGTTCCCAAATAAACCTGGGGATTAGCCGACAACTGGAGCTGGTCAGTAGCAGCAACAGAGGATACACACACAAAACATATTACTGCGATGATTTACTGCAGAGCCTTGAATCAACTTCCCACTAATAACCATGAATTAAGTGTGTGTTTTGTCTTTTATTGGGAAAATTATATTTTTGGGAACTTTGAGGTGCTGTATGTTTGCTGAATATGACGACCAAATATACACATCAGCTGGTTATTTGCACAGGTTTCACTGCTGATCACTCTTGCCAAGAGAGTGCAGGGTACTGCACTGTATCACATGTCACAGTGATATGGAGTCCACTGTGCCTCACTGCAAATGCTAATCCTTTCTTCAGAGTTAGAGCGAACGTTGTTTGTTATGGTTAACAACTAAGCCAACCAGAACTGAGCCATGGTGTGAACCCGGCCGGCAGATGCAGCCTTCTGTTTGCTTTGATGCATGCTGGATTTCCATTGAGTTATTTGTCCTTCCCAAATGTCCAGCTCTGACCTTTCGTAACAGAACATTGACGATCATTTGTTTATTGGTTGAACGATCAGGTGTTCATGAGAACGGCAGGAGAAAGCAGAAGTACATTCCTGCAGAGATTAGATCATCCTGGACGCTCTATGAGACACAGTTCCGTGAAGAATTCTACAGTAAAGCAGTTAGTCTGAGTGCAAACGGTTCGGAATCATTCTTCCCTCTGCAGCTATTTCTAGTAGCTTTCAGACAAAATTCTACTCATGCTATGGAGTTGATTGGTCACAATGGGTTATTTTGGCAGATGCCACAAGCAAACCTAAGTGAGGCTGTTGTTGAAATGAAAAGCTCTCTCATGAAGTCAGAAACCAATTTGTTTCTCAAACACAGACGCTCACAAGTCCACTGGCACCGTGGGACCATGACCTCACAGCTTTTCCTGGGTGTGGGAGGGGGTGAAGGAGTGGCGATGCCAAGGCCACTAAATCTGACATCACAGACTTCCTCCTTTATTACTGACCTATTACCCAAAGGTAAAAGTGGTCTGTGGCATTAAGGCAGCATAAAGGAACACAAATAGGAACAGTTTTCAGGGTGTGCCACCAAACAAATGAGTGATGAAAATTTGCCTGCCTCTGATATCCTACCTTCCTGTCACTGCTTTGGTGAGCACAAGAATAATTGGTTACACAGTCTGATAGAATTAATAATATATATATATTTTTTAAGTTTATCAATTTAAGCCATTACTACAATCAGCTCACGTAGTCCATCACCGTTTGTCTTTGTACTCTAATTTGCCACTTTACTGTTTGACTGCCCCACAATACAGCAGCTCTAAAGATAACTTCACAGCGACAATAGTAGAATAACGAAGGCAAAATTAGCAGCCCTCACTGCTGTAACATTACGTAGTTTGTCAGCATGTGGAAAGATATATGAACTCAATCCGTACTGTGATGCTTCCTACGCTGTGTCATTTACAGCACATACAGAACATTACAGAAAGAAACGTGTTTGGAAGCTCAGCACAACTGCTCCCCTTTAAAGCCCTCTGTGGGTGAATGCATGCACAGCCAAACACCCCCTCAGTGTGGCATCAGCAGGGTCATGGCAGGCCCTGGGGGCCTGGGTAAACACTGGCCAATGTAGCCAACACTAGCGCCACATAGGGTTGTGCAAGGCAGATGTGGGACATCTGGCCACATCACAGCGCAGCGTTCCTGTGCTATGAGCAACAACATCCATAACTCTGAGAATAGAAGTGGCAGTGGAGTAAACCCAGTGGCCAACTGGAGAAATGCTGACTGTGAAGAACGGAGCAGGAATACGTGAAACGAAGCAAGAGAGAAGAAAAGGGATGAAAGAGCATGTGTGGAGAGATACTGTAGAAGCAGAGGCAGTGAGGGAGATGAGAAGAGCTCTTCATTTAATGAGTGATGACTTATTCGGTTAAGTAATTACTTAATCCTACTGTCATCAAATCCCAACCAATCACAGTTACTGGTTCCCACAGCATGATGTAACTTATAAATCTAACCTCCATGCCAGCCACAGCAGATCTGCTGAGCCAGCTGTTACGCTACACCAGTTCCCACACCTATCTATCTATGGTAACCCATTAGAGTTTACTGGCTGACCCTCGACCTCGGCTGGGGTCGTGGCCAGGACCTTCATTAGGGGATAAATCATAAACACCTGAGCGGCTGACCTGGGCACAGCACTGAGGCTGCAGTCATGTGTTATTCATTTTGGGTCACTGTGGTGTGTAAATCAGGTTAAACCATCGCCTGCGACCCTCAGGGCTCAGAGCACATATTAAAAATGCGAACACAACCCACTCACTGTGTGTCAGACTGTGTGTGAGTACATGTGAAGTAGTCAAGAGAAACCTGGCTCCACCACTGAATGAATATAACGTTATATAGAGCATGTAATTGAATACCTTTGCACCATGCAACACAGTTTTACCTTGTGTTTTACTGGACTTTAGTTGTGAGGTAAGATTAAGTGACGTCAAGATTTATTTTTTTTAACCACAATAATTTCAAAAAAGAAAATAAAAGATGTATGACATGAGCACTGCTACTAACTTAATAGGCCATTTGATAGCAGCTAAGGAGAATATAAATATTTTCCTTCACATTAATATATTATTTATCATTAATTATAATATTTCTTTCCTTATTCCATTAATCACAAGACGACAGATTAGGGCATAAGATCTTATATCCTGCGTTTGTGATCATAATGTAATTTGATTGATAAACATTTGTGCAGAATCACTTGATGTACTTGATGTTACAAAAAGGTTTTTGTTGTGAGGAGTTGGTCATTGCAAAACGGGGACAACACCCCTAAATATGAATGATAAGAGTTTAACTATGTATTTGTTTGTAACAATGACAAAAAAATAGTTATTTAAAATATCGTTTGATCCTAGTAACAGCTCTGGCTAACACTCGTGTGTGTGGCATATTCTTTGTTGTTGACCCATGAGGGTCAAGGCATTAGTGTTTGCGGTTGTTTATGGTGTGTGCGTCATGCTGCGTGCATACCTCTCCTCGGACTCTCGTGATTGAAGAGGATGCCATTGACAGCAAACATGTTGTAGGCCTCTCGGAAGTTCACCACGATCCAGTAGGCATAGAGCTTAGCAGCACCTGGGACGAGGGGAGGAGAACAGAGAAACATGGGATAGAAGTCACAGGTTTTTCTTCATGCACAATAAAACAATATGATGTCACAAGAAAGCCACAATTCCAGCTCTTTAACTGTCTTTTTGTTGACTTAACAAAAAAGCCATAGTGCTGCAATTAACACTGTTGAATTTTAAACAGTACCAATCAAAGCAGAAAGAAAAAACACGGATCCCGTCATCTCAAAGCTATACAAAGACGATCAACGACTGAGCGAGTCAATGTGGTAACAGCACTACATGTCACAGTGGAACGCAGCAAAACTACAGATCAAATTTAATCAGGAACAAACTGCAGACTCCTCCTGATTCACCGAAAACAAGCTTGTATAAAATGTTTTCCTCACAATCTTCCTCCTCCCTCCTCCTCCTGTGATGAGGGGAATACCGGAGCGAGTGCAGGGAGGCAACGGTTAATTAAGCCATAGGTCAGGATGTACACTGGAGGCTAAGGGAGGTCGCTACGGCAACCCCGCCTCCGTGTCTATTAATTGAGCAGCAGTCCTCCTCGTGATGGTATGCATCTCCCATGCCTCAGATTGAGTGCTGACAGATGGGGAAAGCGTCAGCGAGGAAAGCGTTCAGACAACAGAGAACACGAAACCCAATCACCCACACACGTGTACTGCCCGCGCATGTGTGTGTGCAAGTGTGTCGAAAGTGAGTGCTGAGGATATAAAGGTGTCTTTGTTCAAGTGAGAGCCACTCCAGTCCTCAGTCAGACGTTTCGCCTCGGGGTGTGTGGAGAGCTCAAAATGCTGCCTCCTCTATTCACTCACTTACAAATACATAGCAATCTGTATTAGTACGGCCTTACATGGTCACACACAAGAGCTTGTTACGTGTCCACACAGCACGTTGCACAGTTGTGTGTATTACCGTAAGGTGAGCGGGGATAGAAAGGAGTGGTTTCCTTCTGAGGGATCTCCTGGACTTTGCCGTACAGTTCACTAGTGGAGGCCTGGTAGAACTTCACGTCGTTGGTCAGACCACACGTCTTTATAGCATCCAAGAGACGCAGAGTACCCACACCGTCCACATTAGCAGTGTACTCGGCCAAATCAAAGGAGACCTAGGAAACAAAAACAGGAAAAAAAAAAAGACAGCGAAATCATGAAGTGACTCAGATAAAGCCTGGATGTATATTTCTATAAATAAAGAATGAGGCTGTGTCGTCACATGATTTCAGGTGTGCTGTGTGTCAGACCCCTTCACTGACTGTTTGTTCCCCTCAAATAACATCCAGCCACACATCTAGTGACTTTTGCCATGAATCTCTAAAGTCTTCCAGTGAATGCTTTCTATTGTGGCTGTGAATTCGCTGCCTTCAGTCCGTCTCCAGAGTTTGCAGAGGACAGCACACTTAAAAAGATTTGAATGGGAAATAAATTGTACATAAAGTCTCTACTAGTAAGGCCGTGGGAGCAGACAATCATGCAGAGCCTGATTGAAGAACGTGTCATTTCTAACACTCTAACCTTCACCCTGAACCCATCACAGCTGATTACAAAGTTCATATCTCAAACCTAATACTTCAACTCCCAGAATGCCTGTTTCCACTGCGCTGGGCCAAGTGGGATGGGAAATTAATGTTAAATGAGAAATGGATGTGCGCGTGCATGACTGTGTCTGTGTATGCGTCTCCAAATCAGGCGTGACGGTTAAAAGCCATGCGGGTTAGTGGTCACCACACCTGGAGCAGGCAGCGTGAGCCCTGCGTCTGTATAGAGGAAACACTTCTGCTCTTTAGTGCTTCCACACCAGCGCAGTGCACTCAGTCAGATAAAGACCCCTTATTTCAGGCTGGGGCCCGAGAACACTGGGCCTCTATTCCCCTCTCTCTCTCTCTCTCTCTCTCTCTCTCTCTCTCTCACACACACACACACACACACACACTGAGCAGGTTTGATCAGGTTCAATTACACTGTGAAGCTCAGTGTAATTACCTGCGACGCTGCACTCAGGCGTTTACTTTGCATTCATTTTCATTTACAGGAGAACATGAGGGGACATTTTATATTGCAACAAATGCTGACGGAACAATGACACAGAGGCAAGTAGACGAGATATAACATCCATGTCAAAAGCAGAACATTCACATTTTACCACAGGCTGACACAGAAACATCTTTTAACCCATCTTAAGAAGAGTTAAACTGTTGCACTAATGGTAATGACGATCAGGAACAACACGGGTAACAGTTCCTGCAGATTGCTTTACAATCAGGTGCAAAAGTGTGAATTTTACAGGGCGCATTTCATCCACTGTTGTCAGGAGTCTGTTCATTGGCATTTACAGTTTCGCAAGTTGCACTTGCTTGAAAAATGAGTATAATAAATAACAGGCAGGTTTGAACGCTTCACTTTCACCTGCCTGGATTCTTATTCAAGCACCTCTCACAAACAAGCCCGACTCCTAGGGCACCCATCCTGAAATTGCAGGGCTGCATTTCGTATACTAAATATCGTGGATACCGTTGCCATTGTGATATAATAAATAAATAGATGTTTACTGCACCAAAACACAACCACACACCAGACCATCAAGTTGAACATGGGCCTGTGATGAACAACTACCTCTTTGTGACCTGCCTTTAGTTGTCAACGTAGAGCGTCATTCATTTTAAGACTTTAAAACGCTGTATCAGATCAAAATCATTCCAAAATTGTGCTCATTACAAAACGATATCCAGTGCTGAGAGCAGAGTTTAGTGAGGAACTAAGCCATCATCTCAGCTCTGTTAGGCCACCTTCAGCTCTTCCTCCTTCACTGTGGAGCTCCTCCTCACCTCCACCTTTTCCTTCCTTACACATTTCTCCTCCTGCTCTGTCAATGCTCACTCTCCATGGAGCTCATAAACCTGTCTGCCTGTATGCGAGTCCATCCATTCCACACACAGACACACACACACACA
Source organism: Macropodus opercularis (assembly GCA_030770545.1). Lineage (NCBI taxonomy): Eukaryota > Metazoa > Chordata > Actinopteri > Anabantiformes > Osphronemidae > Macropodus > Macropodus opercularis. Next base: position 11,201,814 of record CM061092.1, read on the forward strand.
TAGAGTCCATGTATCAAAACCAGCTGAGAGGGGCAGGGTCCAGGACGTCTTGACAACTTAAATCAAACAAATTGCTTTAATGCCTCCATTCTATGTCATTATGTAAGGCCGGGCCTGAGCCCTGACGGTTTAAAGGCCAGACGTTTGTGTACACCAGTCTGTGAGGACATGTGGTGTGTGTGTGTTTGGGGGGTGGCTGCCGGGCCCCTCGGTTAAGCTGGAGGACATTGTTCTGTTCTGGGAAGCCAGCCAGGCTCTGTCAGCATTGGGGGTCTGCCGTCGAGCATATTCCAACTCGAAAAAAACGATTTGTTTAAAAAGGTTCTAAATGTACAGGATATATGTGCCGCATTTGGCGGTTTCATTTCTTTCCTGCTCACACAAGACCTGCTGAAATGCATGCTTGAATGTGGGGAATGTGGCTCCGCATGTGTGCGAGTGTGTGTGCGCGTGCGTGCAATCACGTACAGCAGGGTGTCCTGACAGATGTATAAATATGAGCTGCATTTATTCACCCATGGCCTCTCGCTGCATACCTGCATGGCGCATACATGTGCATTACACTGTTTATACCCAGTGGAAAAATGTAGTGAGTTTTATTGAGAGCACCGAAAGTGAGGAGTAAATCACTGGCTCTGGGGTAAGGTTACTCTAAAATGAATAAAGACAGGTGTAATGCATCGGTCAGTTTCTGGGGGAAGCTGAAACTTACTGTGTGTTAAAGGTCATTTGATCAGTTTAACAGAACATTTATTTTAATGTGTTGTGCCTCATGTTTCGTGCTTGTTGTGTGTGTGTGTGTGTGTGTGTGTGTATATACAGTACATCATATGAGTTTATATATTTTAATATTTCATTTTAAAAAGGTTGTGTATATGATTTTACAGACAAAGACAAAACAGGATTATGAAGCTTGAGAAATTAATATATATTTTGTTTTTGTCAATGTTTTTCATGCAAATAATAAATTATGAATTTTTGCATCTTGTGTTCCAGTGTCACACACTGGAAGCATAAATGTGTGAAGGTAATGACCTCTGACATCTAGACATTATAACAATATAAACGGTTTTCATAGACGTATAGAGACCAACGCAATAATTGTTTATCTAAAATAAAACGCATTACTGCAGTAAAACACTGAGTCGGCACATAATGACCCCTGTGGCAACTATCTTCCTGCTTCAGATTACAGAAACTAGTGGGAGCAGCTGGACTTCCCCTCCTCAAGCATCACTTTCTCCTCACTGTGGAGTTCAAACACTGAAACTCCAGCACATTCCCGCCAACCGCAAAAACCCAAATAAAGAAAGACGCCCTGGAGGTTGAGATGCCAAAGAGAGAGAAAAGAAGGGGGCAGGTATGGAAGCGAAGAAAAGACACAGACACATGCAACTAGTGTGTGTGTGTGTGTATACAAGGGCGGGGGGTTGCGGATGAAAACCACAGTCAATTACACCTTTACTCATCACATTACAGGCCGACTGAAATTAGAGCTGTCGTGTGTTAACGGAGCAAAGACAAGCAATTCCCTCCAGGAGAGCTGTTTAGACCCAACTTGGCAAATCCCTGCACCACCAGACAGATCAATTACTCTGCTTCAACTCATCTGCATTCAGCGGCCAAGACACAGGCGGCTTCCAGTGTTTACTGAATGTTTGCGTTCAGTTATAAATAGACAAGCGGTTTAGGTCTGGGTAACATTCAATAAATTCACATAAATGGGGACATAATGGAAGCAACGAAGATGCCTGGGGATCAAATTTGAAAGTTCTCTGTAAGATCACTGCTGACCATTCATTTCTGTTGACTTACAAACTTACAATGCATGTTTGCCTCGGTTATTAAAAACCTCCGAACCATCCGATCCAAGGATTTCAAGTAAATTCAGATATATTGTTTATGAATATTACAAAACATTTATGAATAGGAGTTGGTTTACTTTTACTAGTTCTCTGTTCTCGACTCAAACTATAAAATAATAGCTCTTGTTTGACCCCTCTGCCTCGCTCCTACACCTGTGTCACCGTAATTTTGAATACAACAGGTAAAGCACAGTAGTTCCCATCAGTCGGCCATTTTTCTAGCACTACCTACCATAGTTGGATTAACAGAGGCCAACAAATACGTTGCGACACCATATGAGAAGAAATAAAAGCTAAAAACGTCAAACCTGTCATTTGTAACTTGTAGTTTTAGTGCTGTGTGATTGAACTTGCTCAACACCTTCCTCCACTCTTCAGTTACTGTTTTAGCCCCATGCTAAAAAAAAAGAAAAACAGAGCTGCATCATCAGTTGGTGTGTTGTGATGAAACCTAAGGGAGGAAATCTCTCCCTCTCCTGTTCAGTCTTGTTTGAATTGTGTCACTATCTGCACATAAATACACACCCCCACACCTGTTAGAATAACAAAAAAGCTATTTTTCCTTGCATCGTGCCAGATCGCCTTTCCCCGAGACGCAGACACAATACACTTTAAAGCAAAGAGGCGCAGAAAGCGAACAGCGAGCGACACAGAGAGCGGGACAACGTGAACGTATGACATCATCCACCCAGAATGTGAGCAGTTTTTTTTTTTTTCCTCCTTGGAATTGGAATATGTCACAATCGCTCCTGGCCAACGCAACACCAAGCTAAATTGCAGGTGTGAAAACCTGGAATGTCATCTGAACTGGAGTACACGCACCCCCCTGCGCCACGCCAAGAATTTTCTAAAACCAAACCACTCGGTTTATCAAGTGACATCTGAAGGGATGACGATGACAGAATGTAGGTTACATAGACACAGTATATAAAGATATTTAGTCCACAAATCCTTACGTTGTTACTGAGAGGTTCCCACAAGGACTTAAAAGTTGTGCTACATTTAAAAATCACTTCATCAGCTGTCTTAAAACTCGATGCCCTGATAAACTGGCACAGAGACTAGTAACTGATAAATTACCGTTAGCTACCATTAGCCGAAGCTTGATGCCAACCTGTGTCTCGTTTAATTTCAAATTGGAAAATAAGGTTCACTGACAGATAAAGCCTTTTCTCCCTCATTTACTCAGTTTCTTTAATGTGGTTGTTCTCTGTGTGCTCACTTAAAGTGCAGACACAGTTACAGGATGTGAAGAGCGCTGAAAAGTTGATCGACTTAAAGGGAGATTAAAAGATCAAATTAAGTAAAACAAACTCAAGTACCTTAAACAACAGCAACTTGAAGGTCAACCACATTAACTACGCAGGATCGGTACAAGGCATGACATGTACGCACCCACTGATGTTCACTCATTACCATTTTAATTACAGGCGGTTGGTGTGGAGGTTGCTGCAGCTATGGAAATGAACAAATACAAGTCAAACACATCAGGTGGATCTGAGATGAAGACGGGTGCGGCAGGCAGTGCGCATGTGGAAAGATACGAGCTGCGAGAGCGTGTGTCAGGGCAGGCAGACCGGGAGCTGCACATTCAAACAGAGGATTTATGCAGGCGAGGCTGGAAAGTCCCCGTCTGTCTCCCAGCACTCGTCTCTGCATCACACTCTGCATCCAAAACACAGGCAGGCCCGGCCTCAGTGTGACCGAGTCTTTAAAAGTCAACTTTACCGAAGTGACAGAAAACTCATCGTCAAAGACGTGGAAGCTGCTTCCTACAGGGAATATTTCAGTCAAACAAAATTGATGTGGGACATGAGGATGATGTGGTGGGCCAGTGAAAAGTGTGGTTTCTGATGTTTTTGTGGGTTTGACACAGTTGTTGTACGCCAGCATCATTGTGAAACAGGATTGGATCAGTCTGTTCTAAAACAGTAAAGCTGTAAGAAAAATTTTATCAGAATGTAACATGACATTTCAAAAGTACCAGCAAAAACCCAAATATATGCTGTAAAAAAAAAAAAAGAAAAAAGGAGCTTATGAACGTTTCCCCTCTGTTGAGCCACCGTTTACTGACTTGTGAAACCACCATTAAGTCCGACAGTTTGATATTGAAAGGCTAGAATTGGGGTTGATATCATTTTAAATAAACAAATGCTGTATTTCACCGCTGATCAAGAATGAGAAAACAGAGCAACAAGAGAGAGGACGCGGCAGGAAATCTGATCAGTTTACAAACGGAGATGTGCAGTCATACGCCCAATTCCTTTAGCATTGGATAAGAGCGCCTGGAATGAACCCACAAGAGCCCCTTCATTCCTCGCTTCCCTGTACCTGATCTACCCTGCAGACATTCACCGCCATCAATCACTTCTACCTCACAAAAATAAACGCATGTAAACATGGCAACAGGTCTTAAAGCGGCGGGTTGCGGTTGTGCCCTGGGGTCTATGCTCACACACGTGTGCACAGTGACACAACCAATGCTACCAGTGGAAGTCCGTCCAGGTTCACACTACAACCAGCTAGAGGACGGTGGGATGGGGAAGGTTGCCTGTTGTACAGCGAAGAACTTGATCCTAATTAATGTAGAGCGAACTTTAATCCATGAGCTACTGAATAGTGATCCAGACACACTACACCCATCCAGCTGTGACAAGCCCCATTAAATCCAAACATAACATCACAAAGCGTTGGCTTAAGAGGACTTGCCGTCACAACTTTCTCGACGAAGACGTGTTCGTGACTGTCATGCAGGCGAGGAACTAGGTTTGAGCATTTTCCTTTGTTACGTGTAACTGTCTGAAAGCAAACAGTGCAGGTAAGTGAGGCGCAAGTAACAGCTTGTGTGGTTGAGTTACCAACTAAACGTCATGTTTGTGAATAACCAGGTTACACAAGTGCAGGTAGATACAAGGATTGGTCATTACGGTCGACCACTAACTGCCAGGATGTGACTCAGAGCCTTTAAGTTCACAACAGCTTCCTGAACAGGTGATGACGTCTCTTCTCTGGGTGTTCTTCCTCACACCCTTTATCAGCTGACCAGGGCCAGATGACATCAAAGTGGGAGCTCAGAGGAGAGATGGGGCCAGACCTCCCACATCTCAGGCCCCCTGCCAGGAGCAAACGGGATCACCTTTACACCTCTTCCTTCCATTTTCTCCCACACCCCCAACTCCAGCTGCTGCTCCCGCTTGTGTTGGCGCTCCATTTGGTTGTAATCAGCATTCAACATCATCTCTGATTAGGGAATGTGGGGGTGGTGGGAGTTAAGTTGACAAATTGGCACATTCTTCTCCACCCTTTCCCCCTATTCCCCCATACCTCTCAGTCCTCCTTTACCTTTCGCACACACCCACAGAGCCCACTTAAATGTGGGGAAGCAGTGCTGTCGACCCCCTTACCCACCTACCCCTCCCTTCACCCCCTGATTGATGAATGCTGTCCTTGTGAGCAGAGGAAGCCACCATCACCCTTACCCCCCACATACCTCCTCTTCCCTGGCACCGTTTCCATAATCCTTAAACAAAAGTGAAGTTTAGGGACCACTGCCCCTGCAGGTGATACCTCTCATGCAAACATTGCACTAAGAACACACTCTGAGAAAAGCACACACACACACACACACACACACACCAGACCACAGTTGGCAACTATAACACATACCAACACACACTCTGGCTGCCCTAGTAGGTGAAACAGAGCCATGTGAGCAAAGGCACAGCCCAGATTCTGGCCCAACAGTACGTCTGATTTACACAACCTCCCGTCTTTCTGTCCCTCTGTGCACTCTTGCTGCGCCTCAAACCTCAGTCCCTCTATCCAGGCCTGCCCAGGACCCCCTGGACAGCGACAGCTGCATGTGTGTGCGCATTTTGTCGAGAAGCGTGAGCAGGATCCAGGTTACGGTTGGGTAGTTACACGGTGCCTTTTTGGTTATAAATACCTTCTCGTCTGCCTTGCAAAGTCACTAAAAGTGTCTCTTTAGAGCGGTTTATGAGGCGTGCGTTGTTCTGGTTGCAAACCCATGAGGCTATTTCGAGGTGAGGGAAATTTAAAAAAACAAAACAAAGGAGTGATCTGAAAAGTGAGCCCCAGCTCATGGTGAACCACGAAAACTTTGTGTTTAGCATCACTAAAGTGTATCAGTTATTAAGCCAGTTGCTCCCTCACTGAATGTAACAGGTTCTGTACTGTAGGTGTTCGTGAACGAGTCCAGTCAAACTCATGTGAAACCTGCAGTCACGGGCGTCTTCAACCTCTGAACATGCAAACGAAACCACTTCTCTCTTCATTCCTAAAGCGATGACTGGTCTGACGGCACGAGGAGGCAGAGCTACAAAAGACGGTGCGATGCGAGAGTGGCCAAGCCTTCCCATCCTTTCCCAAGCCCACTGCAACAACAGCCTTCATCTGGAGTGGATTAGAGACATTAGCATTCTCTTATCTCAACACCTTCCTCCATGTCTTTCACCATCTCCCCCTCCTCCCATTTCTGTCCTCCCTCACAACACCCCAGCACCAGCTTTAAGGCTTTTTCTGTACCCACTCATTCTTCTTTTTACTTTCTAGTGGGGAAAAAAAGCATTTGGACAACAAGCGTTACTGCCACATTGTTATTAGTCTATCATGTATCAGGAAGTATCTGGCTCTCATTCAAGTACATAAATCAGCACAGGATCCTATTTTCATCTGAGCGCCAGCCAAGTCCACTCTGCTGTGTTTGAACACACAAAGTATGGAGCTCAGTTAAAGTAACAGAAGCAGATCAAGCACAGCCCAGCACGTGCATGCAGGATATCCAAGTAAAGCTGCGTTTCGGGTATGTTACAGGAGACTACAATTAACATTTAACTGATAAACAAACACACATACACACAACTGTTAATCCATCTTGACGTGATGGCACGTTACGCTGTCCTTATTGGGAAGAGATATCGTGGCAGCAGTGAGAGGGAGTATGTGTTGCACAGTCTGGGCCATAATGGGGATTTAATCATCATCTATCTCTATTAAAATGGCTCCACATGACTGACTGCTTCAACACTAGTTTGACAGGCCACAAAATGCCGCTGACTCACAAGATCACAATACATGGACAGCGTTTGACTGACACAACTGCCCGAGCTTGTTGAGTCCAAACGCACACACACGGGGCATAAACGGAGGCCACCCTGCTTGTTTAGGTCCAAGTTCTCTAAGAACCTTCTGTCTAAAGCCTTCTAACCTTATCTAACTGGGAGCAGTAGAAATTGTCATTGTTCTGATCCAGTACAAACCAGAATCTCTAGCAAATAAGAAAAAAACAACAACGCTAACAACTTCATTACTCGACACGTCATAATACATATTTAAGCAGCATCAACATGTCACCAGCAAAAACCTCCACTCACACTCTTACAGATCTACTGTATGTGGACACATGCACACAAAGGTTAGCTGAAGGCATTTGCCTGGGTTATATCCAGCCCTGCTCCACCCGCCTCTCTCAGCAGGGAGGGAACATCGGAGCAGGGGTCGGTATGCCGGGTTGAACCGTTGTGGAGTGGCCGGTCTTTGAAGGAGGTCTGTCGCAGGGAAGGGTTTTCGGGAAGGGGAAGTGCTCTGCTGGAAGTTTTAGAAAGGCAGGGAAGCAGAGTGGCTTTGCTTTATCTTTCCAAGAAAGCACAGCCGAAGCAGCTGCAAAATGCTTGAGGAATACGCACCAAGTAGAGATATATGTACCAAGTTCATACTGTAGTGAAATAAGTAGCCTGACATCAAATCTGATGGAACGAAGGTATCCAAAGCCAAGTACTGATCACAATCAGCTAACAGAAGCATAAGCAGAAAGAAGGTCTGCTGATCTGAACTATCCCACGATCCAGCAGCAACCTGGATAAACCACCAGTGCAACCTTTGTCCAGCTGTACGCTTCAGAAAACATTGTTATAGTCACACGCACTTCAAGACTTCAGTTACAGATAAATCTCCTCTCAGCATAACGTCACTGATAAAATCTTGCTTTCCAATGATCCCGGATCTACAAGTGGCTGATTATGCGGATCTGGTGAAATCAGTCACTTTGAAGCTGCAAAGAACCATCTCAGAAGAAGGTAGAGTGGAGACAGATGAAATGAACTAGTGTCCTGCAGCTTTTGACTAAACACATGAATCCATGCACTGTAGAGGGTAGAGCAGGGAAAGGTGGAAAGAAAGCAGTGTGGTGGTAAAGATAGCTCAGCAGCATCACAATCCCGACAACAGGAACAAATGGTTTTCAACCACTTTCATTTCAACACTAATGTGTGTAACTCATATGCTGAATACCAGGGTTTGTTGACTTTTTAAAGTGTAAAACAATCATTCCACCATAGAAACATTCAAACATTTTTATGGTAGTGATATAAAATGTACAGTAACTGCTGTATTACAGTTAAAATTCAAGAATTTCATTTAACTCTTGCACAAATCCCAGTTTTTAAACAATATAAACTACATCCACACATTAACCCATTATCTGTTTCAAAACCGATGATTTAGACTAATCCCATGAATTCATTTATTTTTTATATATTTGAGTGCGGAAAATGAAAGAAAATGTGTTGGGTAATAAAAACAAATTTAGTAATCAAATAATTACTAAAAATTGAAGAGATGAGTGCAACCCAACTAGAAGTGGCCCTAGATTTGGTACTCATCAATCAGTGCTCAGCTACCGGTTCAAGCAGTCCACACTCAGATCGGATGGCCCTCCTGTTTATCTTTTCATAGAGTACTCTGTCCTCGCCTCCTGTGCTGCAGCCAGACAAACACAACGCGCTCCTCTTAGACCCAGCCCTTCCCGGTGAGGCTGACCACAACTTGTCCAGCCTGGGGTCGCCTTACCCGTTTCCCGTTTGTGGGAGCGGATACACACCCTGGCTCACAGAGACCCATTCATAGCCTTGCATACACAATCTCTTCCTCTGCAGTGATACCTTACACTTCATCTGCATATTCACATATTCAGAACCTAGTGCTGACTTCCTGTCGGTACCAGAAAACCATGCACAGCAAAACTAGTGTATTATTATTCGTTTTGAAGGGGATTTTGGCACTGTATCTTGGAAATCAACCACAGGGGCAACAGAATGTCTCACACTGAACTCAGCTGGGCAGAGACCAAATATCTTGGTACAGTAGGAAATGTATTAGAAAGGTTCTCAGTCAAAACAAAGAAGGTAAACATTAAAGAGATTAGGTCAGCTATGTCATGTTTGTGCCTCTCAGACACAAACTTCTTCTGAAAAGCAAAGAAAAACTAAATTCATTGTTACTGTACTACAACTGCCGTCTGAGGAATTCTGCCAATCACCTGGCCGTCACGGATCATCCGTCAGTATGGCAGCGAGTGTCAACAGAGAGACGCATATAGAAATGTGAGCTGCTATTGTGTCTGCAACAATCTGCCAGTGCCGTTACACTTGTGAGCAAACAACAACATACCACAGTGACACTCCTGGTTCTCTGCCAGTCGGCACCAGCAGCTGCAGCTCTCATTGAAGTTGATGGTTTTTATAGCACATTCTCAGAAACTCGTCTGCATTAGTTAAGACACAAATTGATGCATTCAGCGGAGGCATTCCAGTCGTGTTCCAACAGTCGACAGGTAACGTCACTGAAGCCATCAGTTTATTCATTCTTGCGCTTTCCCACAGGGTCAGTGACAATGAGTTTTCGGTATTTCAACAGGACAATTACAATAACAATTACAGGTTACGAAGGAAGCTTGCACGCGTGCTTGAACAAAGAAAATACAACGTTGCTTATGCGTGGAACAACGCATTAAATATACAGAACAGTCACTGCACAAACAATGTGATAAGAAACTGGTGCTGACCATTTTCCCAGACTGAAGTGTAGATTACAAGTAAAGTGGCTGCGTTGGTCAAACATGGTCCTGGCTTGTCTGGAACTAACTGATCTGATTTGCAGGCTTAAGGCTTAAAGTTGTTACACAACTACATGATGAGGACCAATAAGCATAAACTACAACAGATGGATTAGAAATAAAATAAATCTACTCCTTGACATATGAGACATTTATTTATTTCTACCTAAATGTTACTTTGTCACTCTTCCCAGATCCACTAGCCCGTATTAAAAATGCTTCCACAAACCAAACTGTGTTCAACTGTTTTTAGCTGTGCAGTCAGTTGATATATGCGTCTGCTGCTTCTCGTCCATTGTATACTTCATCAGCGATTTACTTCATGTTCAGTATAACAAGGCTTCAAAATAACGAATGCTCCAAAATAACAAAAACTGTGCCATTATCCAGTGCTTGATCCATAAATCTACAGAAATGAGGACCAGTAGCGTTGAGACTTCACATGTGGTTATGATAGGACATATTTTCCTACAAGTCAAAGGCAATAAATGGGAAAAGAACCAAGTCTGACCCTAAAACAGGCCTGCAACAATACAGTTACCCCACAGTTAATGCTATGCAACAGTGTGTGTGGGTCTCTCCCCAGGGCAGCGAGGTGCTGACTGACACTGTGGTAATGCCTCCATGTCTCTCTAACCTGAGTGGGGTCCACACGCTGAATGAAGACATGTCACTGAGAGCAGAGACAGGGAAACATCTGGCTGTGAGACGTTCCCTCGCCTGTTCTCTGAGGCCTCCGCTGCCAAAACGACACAAGTTAGGACACAATCCAGAGCAACATAAACCACTGAAGCACACGCTAAAACTACAGAGTCTACATCAGCAGGTAAAACCAGCGGTGGAGTCTCAGACTGTACACTGAGAATATTACCCTGAGCAGGGTCAAAGGTGACGTTTAGAGTAGCTTACACGCCAGGTGCAAAACAGAAAGGTCAACGTAGTTTCATTTTTTCTCCCATTAATTAAGAGAAAAAACAATACATGTAAGCGTGTCGTCCAAACAATAATAAAATATTGCAATATTCATTGTTTTCAAGTGAAGAAGCATCGGTTCAATTCAGAAAATGTCACCACAATTTGCTTAGTTTGAGTTAAACACAAAAAATAAAAAATTATTTACTGAAAGAGAATAGTTACTTATTTACATGTTATATATACACTATTATAAATTGACAAATTGAAATTATTAAGAACTTATAAAATGATAATGAAATAAAGCAATAAGATTTGCAACACTTGCAAACTGCAAATGTATAAATGTAGATAAAAAAAAAAAAAAATGTACAGACTGCAATGATCTGAAAAACAAAATATTTATATGTAGACATGATGATAAACCATTTAACACAAATGGCATATTAGTCCTAAACTCTGTCTTCACATATTTACTAGATTTATTTTATTCTGTATTATTTTAGGCAACTTCAAGTCCTTAAGACCTTAATTTATGCCCTAATTAATCATACTCTAATTGAAACATTTAACAAAACTCATTCCACATGGTAACTGAAAACTTTAACACGTCTGAGCTTTTATGATAAATCAATTAAAGGCTGGACTCAGTCAAACGTGTTTTAAAGGGTTAATAACATTTCAAACAAGCCCAGCCCGATTCGACTCCAAATATCCAACGGTCGTGAAACAACTTTGTTTTATTCCCATCGAGGTGTCTCCACATGTTGAGCTGTCTGTGTATCCGAGTACACAGACACGAGTACACACATCACACCTGCGTAGGCAGACACTGAGGTTCTGGTGAGGACAAGCCAGTTTTCATTCAAGCTCCACTGTTTTACAGCCTTGCAGCTCCGCGCTGCGACAGTTTAATTTGACTATAATCAGATCAGCGCTGCAGTTTGGTCTCATTGCAGCGGGCAAGACGCTTGACTTTTATTACAAGAGGCATCACTTGGAGACTATTATTGTAAACGTTTAGCTGTGGTGGTGGCCTGCGCTGGCCACACATGTATAAACACTCCAGGCTCCGATTACGCAGCCCACCCCGAGCCAGAGAAGAGATTACTGTAGCAGTGGCACAGGGACGTAGGAAAGACTTGGCATGGGAAGTTCACAGTCCCAGGTGTGTGCTAGCGTGTGTGTAACGGTCGTCACTGTCAAAATGACTGGCTGGTCAGAGGAAAGTGTGAACGCTGCCCTGGCCGGTGTTTGTGTATCTATGGCCTTTTTCCCGTCATTATTCTGATAATTGAGGAAAGGAATGCCCGCGGGGAACGGTTGGGAACGTCAGAGGGCCCTCAAGCTTCGCTGCTCAGCGACGCCTAAACCCTGACACGCCAATTATGGAGAGTTCACCTACAGTGGAGGAAAGAAAGGCCCGGGCACAGAGAAGTGACTTTATACGCAGACATACATGCTGTTTGCTCATAAAAACAACCGAGCACAAAGACACAAAACACACCCACAGCTCCCATGTTCGGGCTTAACTTTCTGTAATTGTTTTGTGTGTGTGGAGCAGAGAAAGGTAAAGAAAACAGCCTGTGTTTTCTTTGGAGTTTGCACACACACACACACACAGGCAGAGATGAGCAGAAATGATCTTCTGACTAATCGTGTTGCGTTCTGTGTAGGAAGACTCTCGCCGTCGCACACACGGCCAGCGCCAGAGAGAACGCAAAGACAGAGAGACGTTTTCTGTACATCCCGTGGAATCATGGCCGACTATAGTGTCGAAAGTAAAATGACCACAGGCAACAGTTATAACTGATCTTGAATGTAAAGACTTTCTGTATTTGAATCCTCATTATCATTATCAGTAATTATGTGACTGTCAGACAAAAGGAGAACAGAAAGATGACACCGGCTAGAAAATTAGGTCTACGGATTCACAGGCTCTGGGTTAGAGTCGACCATTTAGGTACGTGGTTGTGAACGTCTTCAATCCTGTTGTCTGGCTCAAATAGAAAAGCACCCATTTATTATTGATTTACACACAGATGAATCTTCCAGTAACAGTTGTCTAATAACATATGCAAATCATAATAGGCAGGATTACTTTGCAAATAATGGCCACCATTTACTCCAAAGCTATTCAGTGTCAGCGTCTAAAATACGCTGGGTGACGCATTTAAGAAAATAATTAGAAGATAAAATCTTAAAATGAAAATCGACTTCAGCTGCAGCCCCACAGATAACCTCAGTGTACCGTACTGTTAAATGATTACACCACCGTTGGATGATTTATGTGATGATGATGATGAAACCATGTTGGATTCAAACAAAAACAAACAAGAACCCGTCTACGGGATGAGCTCAGAAAGACGGAGAGGTTACAAGCGTAAAGTCAACAGTTGGGACTTGGCATCATCTGACAGTTTAGCGCTCCTCTGCCTCACATGTCCGTCAGCCTCACCCCATCTGTCCTTTCGCCCAGCCTGCCCCACCAGACGCCAGCACCGATGATTGATGGTACCTTGCAGAACCGAAAGCCATCCATTACTATGTCACAATTACCATTAACAAATAACAGCGCAAAGGAGCATTTATCACACTTCGCTACCAGCTTCTCACAAAACTGGAGATGCTTCTCATCTCTGCTGTTGTTACCTGTGCTAATGATGACGATTATTTGGTGTAATCATGATCTTAAGTTAAATCCCCCTCCGCCTGAGGGCAAGGAGCAGCCGGGAGTCAAGTTTTCAGGCGCTCAGGGAAAAAAAGAAAGGCACTCATGAAGCCTAATTTCTCACCTGTCTTCTTTTTGTGAGGACAAAGAACTCTATGAAAAGACATTCAGAGTGTGTGACTGTAAGTCAACTGACAGAATGGCTTAAAAAAGAAAGGGTCAAGTGCTTACAAGTGTCTTCTGATCCTCAATTACCTCTGTATGATAACAAGACGCATCTGTAAATACACGCCAAGCTATTTGCCAACAGAACACGGATAAGCTCAGCTCTTGCAACTTTCAAAGGCTTTGAAAGATTTTGAACTGCTTCATAACCAAAAGGGAAAGAGTGAAAAAAAGTGTGTTAGGAAAGGAGAGAGAAGAACAAACAAGCGCCGATGGTTTGATATTTGTAATTTTGTTCATACGCCTGGCACCAAACTGCTGAAGGCATCAGTAAAAGGCCATGTGCAGGAGACAGATTTTTAGGTTTTGTCACCACATGTCTGTACTTTGTGTAGCAATGGTTGGTATGAAAGAAAAATCCAGAGTCTTCGCTTTGTTCCCATACTTGCATTTAAAATTCCTTTATATGCTTGTTTACCATACTGTACTTTCATCAAAGAGCCAGATCCCAGTAGCTTTTAGCGATTTAGTAAGCAGTTGAGGCAGCTGGCCACCCAACCTAATAATGCGGTTGTTTATTCAGCCCAATGTTAACGTATAGTGTTACATGAACAGTGTTTTGACTCCCACAAAACCAAATCAATGTGTAATTATGCACATTGTCTCATAAAGTGAGGAGATAATAGTCAAGCTCACTAATACTAACGTGGCTGAATGAAACATATCGTGGTGGAAAGCCTGAAACCCGGTCACAACCAGGTGTGTACGTGTTTTTATCAGGTGTCTGCTCTTGGCCATGAAGTTGTAGTTACAGTGTGAGGTTTGACAGCAGACGAGGTAAGGTGGCCCAACCCTTCATACAGGTATGACAACCTGATTTAAAGCTTCAATTAAACACACAAAAGTAAAGGCTTCGGCCGCACACACACACACACACACACAACACAGCGAACAGAAAAACACGATATATTAAACCTCTTCATTAATTCATGAAGGCTAAAACTAGTACACTCATTGATATGATCGAATGTCATAACTCATCTCCTTCTCATCTCATTTGTCGTCGATTCAAACTTCACTCCTGCTCTTGTTTTTGTTCTCCGATCATCATTCCATTATGTGATCCAGACGTGAGATCATAGCTCATTACATTTTGTAAATACACTGCAATCCTCAAATTGCCCACACACACACCTAAAAAACATAATGAAAACAGTGCTGTGACACTATTAAAAAGGGAATTTGCAGACAGTGAACACACCACCTTTATGGGCCCATTCTTTCTATGCCCAGTAAGAGTTCATCGTTTTCTTTTCAAAACAGGTACGAACAATGGTTTTAGACATGTGCATGACGGAAATCAGACTGTAGGACACGCCGGTAAAGCACCTCTCCAAACAAACTGCAGAGTTACACAAACATGCCGATGTAGCAGGGAACGGGTGCACAGCGGCCGTCTGGACTTGTGTTCGCATTTAATGTTTACGGTGAGTAATGAGCTTATGTCACCTTTGCATGGACTGAATGAGGCTGCATCTTTTCACAGGGCGTCACGGCCGATGTGGGTGTTCAGTGGTACGCAGTGTAATCAGGAGGCTGCACCGATGACAGAAGTACGACATATTATGACTGATTTTCTCAATAAAATAATAATAAAGTCTGGACCCAGTTTTGCCGCAACATTTCAGAACAAACAAGTGAAAACAGCCTGAATATACGCGCAGATCCTTTCGTGTGTCCTCGATAAGCCTTTCTCCTTGTCGGAGGGGCAAAAATCCCTGAGTACACATGATATAATGTCTGTGTAAACATCACTATGTAAGCACACTAGAGAAAAACACCAATAAAGCCTAAGCTCTGTGTAAACTGCGCGTCTTTGTGTTCCTTGCACAAGCGTCTTTGGCTGGACCAGTAGACTGGATTCACACGGTTGATTCTGACACAGGTGTGTGTGAGCTGATAATGCAGACACCAAGTTAACATACATTTCCATTTGTATAGCAGAGAGCTGTGTGTGTGTGTGTCTGTGTGTGTGTGTGTGTGTGTGTGTTGGGTCAACACAGCAAGACAACACAAGGTGAAGGTTGAAAACAGGGCACAAAAACTAGAAGCTACAGCAGCACAGACCAATGCAGGTTAAACTAGGGCGCCAGGTTGCATAAATAGCAAACTATTGTATTGTGGCCTTTTATGCCACTTAATCCCTGAACATGTTAAATATGGGTGTAGCTGCCTTAATCTCAAAGCTGTAGCACAAATGATCTGTGAAAACACAACGTTAAGACCAAAACCAAACTCCACAAACTCTCATGGCTTTTTTTTTTTCTTTTTTAAGTCCTGCTGCTGCACGTTATTGCGTCATTAAATGAGTCATTTAGCATTTATTTAAATTTACTGATCAGCCTGTCATTTACCACCATGTATGTATATAAAAACCTTTAGAAAAATATTTGTAAACAAAACTCAAATGACAAAACAAAAACATGCACACGATGCAAAACAGATTAGATACAGTGAATTATGTGCCTGTTTGGAGATAACTAAACAAGAGCTGAATAATCAATAACTTCTGCTTTTTTCCTGCTAAAAAGCAAATGGAAATTTTTATTATGGCTAACAGTTCTATGCCAAAGATATAAAATGTTAAGGTATTAACTAAAGCATTTTTGCTACTTTGGCTTGGGGTAAAATAAAAATCCATCAATTATCTGTGTGTAGGATAAACGTCTACGTCAGTATTTATTTAGTCAGAGATAATCACAGCGATAACAGGGTCACGGATAGTTAATTACAGCATCGGTGCAATTATAAAGAAAAACGTCTCACGCTGAAATGCTTTTGCACAACGGAGCACTTGAAATGGAGAATCTCTTAAGCTGTGACTTTCATGCCAATCACACAACCAGCATATCTCCAGATAAATCATTACAGAGCATCTTATATGACGCAGCGAAGCTCGTTACTGTTTAATGTCTCCTGGAGGACATAGAAACAAGAAGATTGATGAGTTTGATAAATATTTAGTGTATTCCCTGGTTACCGTCACCAATCTAATTAAGCACATGATCTCAGTCCTGTACTGACAAACATGCTGTGGATGACTGTCAATCACTCCTCAGGGGTAAAACTGGAGCAGGAAGAATAACGTTAGAGAGAGTAAGAGAGAGACGGAGGCAACAGAAAACAAAACGGAGAACAAATTAAACCAAACCATTTCAGGGATAGTTAATGTAGAAATGTTCTGTAACTTCTCAACCATGTCCAGCTTTTGTTTCTCTTTTAATTTTAAATGACAAACTGAAAACCAAGCTAAAGCCATGTTGTGCTCTCAGTCAGTCATCAGACTGACCTGCAGAGGGCCTCATGAGAGATGGAGAAATCACAGACACCAAATCTACCGCAAAGTTAAACCACACATGAGACATGTTCAACCTTGATTAACCTGCCGATTAATAAAAATGCACACATTTCAAAGTCAGCAGTGGCAACATTAGACTCTTATGTGACCTTCAGCACAGAAAAAAACAAAAAAAAGATACAAGATTTTAAAAAAGGTATAAAACAGCTAACGTTCGCTATTTGTTTTAAAAATAATGAACTAAGCAAATCATTATATTTGTTGCATAAACATTATTGCAAAGTGAATCGACAAATGGGCTAGTTTTTATTAAAAGAGTCTGAGAATTATTCTTTAATTGATACGTTGGACTCAAAAAGGCAATTAAAAAACAAATGTTTTAAGATGTACAACAACATAAAGCAGATAAAAATAAAACACAGAGAAATGTTTTGCTTAATAATACAAATCTGTAATTACTTGGGTTTATTTAGTTTTATGCTTCTGTTGTTTCGTAAGCTGCATCCTCTAGATGCGACCTCTGAGAAGCGGTGCCAGATGAATATTTAACCTTTTTACTCAATTATTGGCCCAAAACCTACATTATTGACATTGCTGATTAAATTGGAGCTGCTAATAACGTGCAGGCATAAAAACAGGATTCCTTTCAAAAAACAATTCCACTTGATATTTATTCATTTTAGTTGTTTCATTTGAAATAAGCTGAAGCTACAGAAATCATTTTGGTACCTTCTAGTTCCAAGACCTGACCTGACCCGACACTGTTTAATACCTTGAGGTATTCCTGACTGGGATCCATCAGGCAGATCCTTCACAGTGGCTCACTGCTGCCATCTATAAATCACAGGTGAAACTACATCCTCAGTTTATTTTGGCTTCTGAGTGTCACAAGAACAAGACGGTTGCACAGCTGAATATTTGGGGTTTGATCTCACATACAGACTTAGAAGCAATCACATTTAGCTTGGTGATACTATTTATCGACTCCGTGTATTTACTTAACCCCCACCCCACTGAATGTTCCATGTGTTACAACCTTGCTGGAAAGCAGAAACTCATGAGTGGCGCAACAAATCAGACCCACAAAGCACAACCACAAAACATTCTCTGAATCTGGACGACATAAGTTCAGATTTGCTTCTCTTGGCACACTAGAGTCTATTCTTGAGTTAAAGTTCACTTTCAACCAGTGTAGGCCAGGCAAGCTGCCTGGCATGCAGGCCTAACCTTTCAAAACAGGGATCAGCCTACTAAAGGGAGTCATTATGACCACCAGCTACCAGGCCACCAACACAACACAATTCTGTTTCTGCTCATTCAGTTGGCTGGAGGCATGAGAAAATGTGGGCACTGAGATTTTACTGCATCTCTGCTTGGTTAAAACCAGCAGGACTCTGAAAGGCAAATCTAAAACGTGGCACCTTATACGCACAGAAACCACATGCATGCAGCTAATCAGTCCTAAGAGACAGAAAGCATGCACTTCAGCAGGGAATGTGCCCGTACGCCAGTGCTGCCAGCACACCGCTCTCGACTGATTGGACAGCAGTAACGTAAACACCAATCAGAGAGTGAGTAAACCCAGCCAATCAAGAGTTACCGAGGGACACGACCACTCATCACTCACCGAGCGGTTTACAAAGGGATGATCACTCTTCTGTGAAGACCAGGTTTACACAAATTCTTTTTCGAAGCGAGGCAGAAGCCGGTTCGTATCGATCAACCTCAGAGCCTCACAGTAGAAATCAAAAAACACTGGTCTCCACTTTAAGC
This sequence comes from Macropodus opercularis, assembly GCA_030770545.1. Taxonomy (NCBI): domain Eukaryota; kingdom Metazoa; phylum Chordata; class Actinopteri; order Anabantiformes; family Osphronemidae; genus Macropodus; species Macropodus opercularis. The sequence goes on from CM061092.1 coordinate 11,220,470, forward strand.
TTTGTGGCTGGATTGCTGACAGGTCTTAAGAGGCAGCTAAAATGTCCAAATCTCTTTTTATTTTACACAAAGCTGTATAAAATTACAGATTTTAATTGTGATCTTTTCTGTGGGCATAAAACCAGTTTTGGTTTTGTCCAGCTTGGCTGCACCAGGATTTCTGAGGACTATTCTTTGAAGAAGTCACATTTGCTGTGTTAAACAACCTAATACTCTACTGCTGTAAATATGCCATGTCAGGTTTTTAGCTGTCTGCTGGAAAGCTTCGGTGTATTCCCATTTAAAGAGTTTTATTTGGCAACAAACACTGAATTCAAATTAGTATTTGGTGAAAACCAGATTTCCCTAACACAACTTTCTAGGAATATTTAGCTGTATGAGAATGCCAGCTGTTAATCTAATAAATCTTAAAAGTTTTGATGGCCTGCAGAGGGAGAGTCAGTTTTAAGCGTCCTGGTTATGAACTTCCAAAGGGTTTTTATTCTAAAATGTTAAACATATTATTAAAAGATTCAGTTGATGTGAAAAAATAAACACAAATCTGTTTTTACCGAAAGCAAAACTGGTGTCTATAGTGACTACTATCTATAGAAAGACATCCTAAAGTCAGTGCAGCTAATAAGGAGGACTAGGACCAAACAGGCTGCACTATTGTCTACCCACACATCACGGCTGTCAGCCGCTGGATGACACGCGAGGAGTCAAAACAACTGCAGCACTTCACCAGCAACGTACAAGGATTGCATAACGTGCCCACAGACTGTAGTAAGCTGTGCAATTACCGCCTGTGTATGAGAATCAACTGCTGGCACGCTGCACAAAAGCTGCTTTAGACCCATAAATGAATCAACACAGCGAACAAACAGTGAGGAGCTTTGTGGGGAAACAGGCGTGTTAAATCCTGTGTGTGTCTCTGGCGTGGGAGCTTCTGCAAACCCGGATGGGGGAGAGACCAAAGGGTAGCAGAGGGAGAGCAAGCTGTAAGAAGATAATGGATGGAGATAAGTCCTTTTGAGGAGGGATTCGGATATGGATAATAAAGGATATAGATGAAGGATGTCTCCTGGGCACAATCTGCACTGTTGTCTTCTAAAGCCATCAAAAACCATCACATGGAAAAAAAACAGTCCAGCTTTATTATACATCCCCTCTCTCCTCCCTAAACTGTTTCCACCATCCCTCTCCCCATCCCTCCTCCTCTATACTCATCATGACCAAAGTGTGTTAATAATTCAGCCGGTTTTCCTGTGTGTCAGCTGTGACAGCTGCAGGTGGGAGCCCTCGCACAGAGAGCTCGGCGTTACAGGGTTTTGTTCTCAGCTTTCCTGTGAAGCGCTTCAGTGGGAGAAGACAATGAGCTGGTGTTGAACCCTCAGATGCAGAGCAGATTACAGAGAACAGCACTTCCCATTTTACGTGTGTTGTTCATGCATATTTCACCAGTTTCCAAAATATTCAAGTGCTATTGTTATTTTTAACATTTGGTCAGGCTGCCGTTGAATAATAATGGTTTCAAAAGACATTTAGATGATTTAGGTGTTGACACGGTTTGTCAAGCAAGAAACACGCTAGATTTTCTCACTGGGAGACCGTCAGACAAAATGTTGGGTTTTGACTGATGTAATCTCATTCGATGATGAGATTAAAAGGCCACAAACAAAACACTAGCAACACTTGGAGATTCCCAACCAACCGGTTCAAACACAGCCTTCAAACTGCAAAACTAATGGGTGCATCCAAAAAAAAAAAAAAAAAAAACTCTCTGAAGATCAGTTTTCTGTCTTCAACAACTTTCTTTCCTCAATCCTCAAGTTGTGCCATTAAACTACCAGCAAACTCCACACAAACCAAACCCTTAGTCGTATGAGTTACATTAAATCATTAAATGGCTCAGCCTTGGCCACTATTCTGGCCTGGAACACTGTGATGGGATGGACGTGAACGCAATAACACCAAACTGATCGTCTCGTCTGTAAATGTATAAAAGTCCCCTCTGTTTTGTTTGCGTACCGCTCTTTTGATACTGCAGCTGGCTGCCTCTCCAGCCCTCCAGTGGTCCACTATTCCCCACCCACCTCCACCCCTGCCGCTTTGGAAAATAACCTCGACTCTGTTCTCAGTGATGACTCTCTACCGCTGAAACACTTCGTCTCAGACCGATAGTGCAACTCAAGCTCCCTGGGTGAGCTGACGAACAGGCCAGCCTCAGAGGGGATTACATGTAAAACAGCAGCAACAGGGAAAGAGCTGGCGAGGAGCAAAAGAAGATGCTGTGCAGCCGGTGTGAGTGATCTTTTCCTCTGTGGTGGGAAAGACTGGGAATTGCTCCGCATCACTGCTGCCAGTAATCCGCCGCGCTCAGCTGTTGAGAGCGGGCAGCGTGTGTGGAGACGCCACAACCAGGTTTATTAGCGTGAAAACAAATAAACCCAGGAGAGCCCCTGACAGGTAAAAGGGACGTTCTGTTACTCTCAGTGTGTGTGGCCTGAGGAAGATCTTCAGTTTGGGGGAAGGGATACAAGTCATAACTCCAGACCTCAGAGAACGTGGAGTGTGTCATAGGTCTGCTTTACTCTTACTCTCGCCAATATCATTGCCACGCCTGGACTTACTATCGCATCACTTGCACAAGCTTGAATATGAAGTACTGGTTGAATTGAAAAAGTTGTGCAATAATTGGTCCTGATTTTCCTCAGGAGGGGAAGTTTGACAATCTACTACAGTACAGAAAACCTGTCTGTAAAACGAAACTAAACCTGGATGGATTTTGTTAAGAGTGTTCTACTGAAAGTAATGTCTCATGCTCACATTACAAATCGTCCTATTATCTATGATCTGACTAAGCTCTTGGCTCTGTGTCCCACCAAAACCACGACGATGAAGAAGGATCAGTGCTGCCTGGAGACTCTGTGTCAGATCCCTGTTTCGGGGGGTGGGGGCGGCGCCGAGGGATCTCCTGGGATCACCGTAGAGCTCCGAGACAAAAGGGACATTGTGGCACAGACTGACCCATCCAAAACACATCACTTCCTGTCCCATCAGCTCCATCATCCTCCGCACATGAGCTACTCACTTCCCAGAACTGAAAGCCCCTTTTTAAAATCGTCTGCTTTTAACTATATATAGCAGTCAGTTCTGACCAAATGCAAACACAGACAGGCCGCATTTTATGCATGAAAGAATGCATATGTGCAGAGTTTCGAACTGACGGGACAAATAAACGTAGCACAACTGAATTTCAGTGAGCAGCACTTACTCATTTACCACATGTGGATACAGCAGCAGAAAAACAAAGAAAGCCCAAAGAAAAATACTGTAGGTGAAATGTTAACTTACAACTTATACAAAACAGAAAAAGCAACAGCATGTATTAGTGCTGTCAAGCTATTAAATACATGTACCTTTATATAACGTGGGGTTTCAGCCAAAAGAAGAAAAGAAGCCGATTACTTTTGGCATATTTTCTTTAGCTTTCGGACAAAAACCTGCACCAAACGTATGCGTGAGCCATGACCTCTGTAGGGCTTTACTGTTATCTGGGGACGCTTCAGCAAATGAGGAGGGGGAGTCGGGCAACAAAGCGCCAAACTGAGGGCTGGTAATGGTCATAAGAAACAAAAGCTATGATTAATTATAAGGCGCAGAAATTGCAGCAACGTCTTAAATAGAAGTAGTGAATTCATGAAGCCAAGCAGCTTCTCCACATCTGCCTCCATCGTGTTACAAAGCCACTGTGGCCCAGACTCTGCCTTGTGAGGGGGGCATTTAACGGCCACGCTCTCTGAAATGAGTTGATGTCTTCTCTCACTCCAAGGATTCGGTGCTGAACTCTGCATTTTATTAATTACTTTGGACGCTGCAGCTAGTGGTACAGAAGAACCTAACCTGGAAATACTCAACTGAGTAGAAGCACATGTTCTCAGAAAGTGTGGTACCAGATCCCAACACTTTCCACCTGCATCTCTTATAACGGTTTAATTCCCTGTATGGTTTTAAAAGCGGCTCTTACATCGTACACACGTCCACCACAGACTGAGCCTCTGGATGAAGCCTACATAAATCAATCAATGCTTCATTTTAGACAAATAATCAGGTGTGATTTTACTGGAAACCTTTTTATCCTGAAGATAAGTGCTTGAGAAACAACTAACACACAACCGCACTCGTGCTTCCTCAGTTTACCCTGGTCTGGCTTCAAACCCACTTTGATTACAGTGTGTTTTTGGAAGGCACAGGCGCCCTTATCAAGACTTATCACCATTTTCCTTTGTCGTGCTGCGCAGTGATTCCAGAGAATGGGAAGATAACTTATTCATTTTTATCGGAAAAGCTTTATCTGAAAAAGCTGGACAAATACAGTGATTTGCACACACTCTGGCCAAAGACCCACGAGGATGTGTGTGATCACATTACCTTGACGTGACTCTGAGCACCCAAGTTGTAGATCTCCGTGGGCTTCACCTGGTTGATGATCTTCACCAGACATGTGCTGTCAGTCAGGTCGCCATAATGCAGCTTCATGTCTGACAAGGGAGCAGGACAAAGAAGCTTACGAGCTTGCAAAAAAGCCACTTACTCAATTGGCAACACCCATTAAAAAAAAAAACCCTCACTCACAGACGCGTTTAGTGCAAACGTTTAGTTTGACTGTTTTGTGTAACACCCTTTGAATAAGCCCAACACATGTGAATGGGACACTTACTGCCCTCAGTGTGCGTCTGGGGGTTCTGGTAAAGATGCTCGATTCGACCTGTGTTGAACGAGCTGGAACGACGCAAAATACCATGAACCTGAAACAAAAGGAGACAAAAAATGTTCAGGTAAGGTACAAAATATAATATTTCAAAAATTGTTTATCACAGTCATTTACAGTACATAACCGTAAGTGCTAGAGCTGCTCACTACTATCACGGGTTAAATAAGTACATATGTAATATTATCATTATTTCACTATACAATATTATAATTTTTACATATCATTCATCTCTAGCATTATTCATTTTAAAAGATAAAGGAAACAGCCAGATAACTTGGAACCAAAGTTATATTCACTTGTTTTGCAATCAATTCTATAGAGTGAGCGGTAGAGTAAAAAGCTGTAACTCAGATCGTTATGATAAGCAACACATTTTCTTGTGCCAATTACTTTAGGTCAACCGTGTGACAAACCGACTAAAGCAGGAATGATTTCATAACATGTCATTTTTATATTCTATAAAACACATAAATATATTGATATTTTGCCTTTTCATTACAATACCAAGCTCAGTAGTGGACGTGATAGGATCATTTTCCATTTAAGAGCCTGATATAAACACAGTACAAAGGGGAGTTAACTGGTGACTTGTGAGGCTTTCGGGGTTGGGTATAAACAATCAACAAACGGCTGTGTGTTTCCCAGCAAAGCTAGACCATGGTTCCCTACTTTGTGCCAGATTTCATGAGAAAATGGACAGTTAGTTCAAAAGGAACAACCCAAACAAATTTCTTAAAATTCCAAAGAATGTAGTTCTTGTACCATCTCCAGTACATAATATTGCTAAAGGATTCCAGGGAAATCACTGCGTGTAAAGTTCAATGGCAGGAACTACAGCTGAACATGTGTGACCTTCGAGGTCCGTTGAGGTCCGAACCCAAACTCATTCAAGCAGCACCAAAGACAATGAACATGTTCTATGGTCTGAGGCGAAATCTATGCCTGTTTTCAAGAAAAACAAAAAGAAAAGGACGCTGGATTCTCTGTGACAACAAAGAAAAAAAACATTGAGACTGTTATCAGTATGATAGTATGGAGGTTCATTAGTGTTGACAACGTGGGTTCCAGTAAACTCTACACCTCCATGTCGGGGTAAAAACACCCGACAGATATTCTACGCCAGCAACATCTTTTCCCAGGAAGCAATCTGATATTTTACCAGAAAAAGGCGAGGCCTCATTCTAAAAGTCCTACAACTGTGGGGCTTTAGTGTGTGCGCAGCAACAGATGAGCAGCTGGCACCAAGTGTAGTGCTGCCGTGCTGTTTAGTGAGTACGGGCAGCCAGAGCCTTACGTGTGACGTTCTAAAGTTGAATTTTTCCCAAATTATATTAGAAAACAGTTCAATCCAGTATCTTAACTTAATAATTTAGTTTAAGAGAGGTTTTGGAAAATGGTTCTTATCCTTAAATGATCTCCCCATACAACACTCTTTATTTTTCAAAGCTGACAGGACAACATTGTGGCTCATGGCTCCAGATCGCTGTGTTTTCAACGCTGCCTGTGATCTGTGATATGCGATATGTACTCCATGTTCTGAGGGTGGACGTGAGGAAGCTCTGCTCAGGGAAGATAACAGGACCTGATCCAAGGGGAGTCCATTAGTGGGAGGCTGCTGTGCCCTGACCTCACTTCCTTTATTCACTGTGTACTTCCTGCCTGCCTGCGCACTGCTCTTTAATGCAACCCCACCACACCAGCATCCCCAACCTGGATCCACTTCCTCTCCGCTGTGTATGAGGCGCACAGCAGATGACAAAGCGAACCACGGAAGCTGCAATGAAAGTGTTTGTTTCGGTTATACATGTGTGGGGAAATTAAGTCATCCAGCTACTGTCAGGAAAACACAAAGAGCTCTGGTGCACCACGCATGTTTATGCACGTGCAGAGCATGTATAGGCTTTTCAGGGTGTGCAACCACAACAGGTGGGTCATGTGGCCTCAGTCAATCAGAAACAGCTCGTTAAGAACAGCATCCATCCACACACTGTGGATTCTGTGCTCCTGAAAACACACCAGGCAGCAGATGAGAGGTAGAGACCTCACTCACACAACTGTTGAAAAACAGTAATTTCCCTGTTAATGGCCTAAACCCAGGGGTGAGAGGTCAAGTGTGAACAGGCTCAGAGCAACACAAAAGGTCTTATCAGAGCGAGAGGTGAGTCACGTGTCTCTGTCTCCAGAGTTCCCAGAGCTGCCACACACTGCTGTGGCTGGATGCTGCTTGTCAGGGTAATGTCATTCTGTGCTCGTTGGCATCCACAGATGTCTGCATTCAACTGTCTGTGGGTGTGATGGGTTTCTAAAAGACATGGTGGTGCTGTCGAGTGCTGGCTTTCTTCCTTACCTCATAGCCTTTAGCGAGCAGGAACTCAGCAAGGTAGGAGCCATCCTGTGAAGACAGAAAATGACACCGTCACTTTAAACTGCATACGGATAGTACACGGTTTGTAAGGATTCGTTGTCACTGCAGCTCAAAACATGATGAAACTGCTCAATCGTCAGGTTCAAGCAGACTCTCAACCCAAGGCAACATTTTGACTACATGTTAATGAGCATCAATGCATCATTTCACACACAAAGAGAGACTTTCAGATATTGATGCAATGCATGCAAACCTTTTCTAGTAACAGTGTTTCTTTAAGCTGCCATTTGAAGCAAAGCTAGACAAGTGATCATGGATATGAAGACTCAATCTGGAACTACTACTATCAGTGGAATCATTTATAATAATTTCTGGACAAAATTTTACAGACAAACTGCAGTGAGTACATTAAACCAACATTACTCTAATAGATGACTATTACCAGATAAACCAGTTCATCATGAAATCAACTACACATTAATGAATGCGAGAGGTCAGTTGAAGTGTCAGAACTCTAGCATACAGCATGGAAACACAACTGTTGTACAACCTGCACGCTGACAGCAAGCGGAGTCCTGGCATTAATAGGTGTAACACTGCTGTGCGTATACGCGAGCACGTCTGTGTCTCAGCAAGTGAGAGAGCAAGTCCTGTCAATAAGGTCTTGTTCCCCTAACCCATGTTACTTCTTGTCTTTTTTCCCCGACTCAGACTTTCCGACCACACTCTGGAACATTCCGGACTACTCGTGGCATTCATCCCTCAATCTTCCTCACATATGTGCACACACATTAACACATACACATTGCTGCCAGCATGCTGGCCCCATGCTTCCTCTCCAGGTCTGGGGGTGGGATCTAAAGAAGTATTAGAGGTTGGAGGTAATCCAGCAACCTGTAGTAGTGGCAGGCAGCAGCGGCACATGTTTAGGGATTCATTATGCAGAAGGCCCTTTATCTGGACAGGTAGGCATCACAATAACTTAGACTCTTTACAGGCCAAAGGGAGAAGTACAAGCTGGAAAACACTGAATCAGTTCTCAGCAGGTATTATGAGGATTACACAGTTTCATGGTTTCCCTGCTTGAAAACCTGCTAATGATTTCTGATGGACATCTGCCACGGGTCAAAAGCTCCTGAGGGGCAAGTGGCAAATGATGACGATGTTTTACAGTTAGCGTAAAGATTAAAATTTAAGGTTCAAAACACTTTATTCGTGCCAGAAACTAATGTTTTGAATGTTACGTGGTGCTTTGGCTTTGCCATCAATTTTTATTAAGATAGAAGAATTTTGAAATATGATATAAATGGTTGTAATTTTTTATTAATTTAAATCTTACTGTAGAATTGGCTACATTGCAAGAACCAATAATTCTGCACAAACATGTCAGCACTGAAATGTGAAACACTACGTTTGCATGGATTTTGCTTTCGCCTAACAAATCTCAGATAAGAAAACATTACTGAATGTCAGTCTATGTGAAAGTTTGAAGGGTTTTTTTAAAAATGAGACCAACAACACTGAAGCTCAAATGTGGGGTTGTCCAGCAGCTATTGTGGTCACTGCTGATAGGCAGCTTGATTTCTACACAAACTACACAGCTGTATTCCTGATTATATTGCTCTATATGTGGTTACTCATCTTGCAGCACCCTCCTGTTGGAACACGTGGAATTAAGACAAATCATGTGGGATTTCACTTCGTTTTACTCCGGCCAAGACCCAGTTGGATTTACAGTTACTACGGGCACTGCATTTGGTCTGAAGCTGGATAAGCTTTAAGCCGCTAGTGCGAACCTCTACAGACTAGGAACAAATACTTGATAAAAATAATACATGCTTTACTCTCTACTTTTTATGGTTGTCAGCATCTGCAGGTTGAGCTCTCAGGTGGTCAGTTGGCAACAAATCTTACTGTTTTGCAGTACCACCGTGGAGAACAGGGCACGGGCCCTGACTGCCCCCTCACCCGTCCCCAGTGTTCAACGTACTGGCCAGTGTCATGTTTTCCTGCCCGTGTGCCAGGGTCAAAGCATTCCACGCCAGACCAATATGGAAAACAAGCCTGAAGAGCTGCAGCTCTGTTTGAAAACAAGAAGCCCCTTTGAGGCCATATTAGCCCATAAACCCGGGCCTCACCTCGCTGCTTCCTGTTATGGGGAGCTGGGCTCACGGTGAGAGCAACCGGGCGAACACACACTCACATACACACCACTGCACGTTCACCTGCCAGGTCAACGCCATACCACAAACCACTCCCCAAAGACTAATTCTGGCCTTTGACACAATATGATCTCTCTACCATAAAGCACAGCTCAAGGGCTGGGTCAGTGCTGGGAGCGAAAGCCACCTGAGGTACAAGACGGTGATAGGCTTCCCACTCAAACACTGGTGTTATGAAGTTCGAAGCAAGTCGCTCTTCTGAACCTAAACCACTGGGATTACAGTATGTGCGCATTTGTAGCACGCATTTCAATAATTAACTAATGCAGATAATCAAGCAACATGTTTACATGCACACATAAGCATGACAAGATTTTACACAGGACATTTACTTATTTAGACTTTATTTGAAAACAGCACTGCAGCGTATGATGATGAATTTCACGCAGCCAATCAATCACACTACTTCCCTGTAGGCGGACTGATTAGAAATGTGGATTTTATTGTCAGATTACAAATCAATGTTATACAGGAGAAATTCTCCAGGGTAAAATCAGATATGCAATACTGCATATGGACATATAACTGGAAAGTGTAGTAGTTTCTATTGTACAGCAACTCGAACACTGTGCAATCACAGATCTATTGTTAAAATATCTAAAATTAAAAATATGCCACTACAGTAAACAAAAATGTTACGAAACAGTGGAAAAACCTAAAGCTGTTTTTGATGGTACACTAAGTCAGCCCATGTGTCTGAAATATGTTGACAATGTTCATTCCTTGGAACTGCCCTGAGGTGCCATCATTAGCTCCAATCAACATTCCCATCATCGCCATCATGAGGCTTCATTAAAAGCGTGGATACGCATCAATATCAGGAAATGATTCTGTAAACATGTAGGTTTCTCACTGTTCAGCTCCTGCTCTTTCACCTTACAGACACTTCCTGTAGAGCTGCCTTGTAATAATCAACATCACTAGTGTTTTTAGACCCTGGCTCTCGTATTAAATAAATAAACTATGAAAATCATCTTATCAAAGTAAAATTATAATCTGACCAAGGCAAAATAAGCAATTCTGTTAGCATAAAGATCAAAGGTATTTAAGAAGTTTTCTCCATTTGTGTAAGGCATTGGGTGGCAAAATGGTGAGACACTATGAACGACAAAAAATGTGTAAAAGGTGATTCAAACAATACATGCAACTTCAAAATGAGAACAAAGGTTTTAAACACAACCTCCAACTTTAATTTCTTATAACTGAAGCCAATTAAAGGTCCGTGAGTGGCACTAAAGGAAACCCAGCAGGAACTAAAGGTCATTTTAAGTAAACAGACCTGTCATTTTCTAGTCGTGATCTGACCATTCGGTGTAGTGACAAATAGCAGTAAAGAGCAGCCATCATTGACTACTCCCACTCGCATAGTTTCACCCAACCTGCAATCTAAAACCCAAACGTATGATCAAAAACAGCAGCCTTAATCCCAACAAAGTCTGAGAACATCAACACAGCTACTGTCATCGCTTCAGGCACACTGAAGGTACAAAAGCAAAACAGTTGCCCCGTGTTTGCACAAAGCCAAGCACTGAGACTCTGGTACCCCCTGCTGGTCAACGCTCAGTGAACGAGCCTGCAGGCAATTTGCGTGTTTGTATCTGAACCCAACGTTCTTGGCTAAAGCTGTGTTTATTTGTCTTTGTATGTAACCTACTAATCACTTTAATGTGCTTTCTTTAGACCACAGGCAGATGGTGCCAAGCACAGCGCTGGTCAGCAATTAAGGCTTGATATGGTTTAATGAAGCCGTAATCACAGACCAAAGTGCAGACGCGTTCACGCACATAATGACAGAGAGATAAGTAAGTAGGAACAGTTGGCAGCTCTGAAGAGCCCGAATTTCTCCACTAAATTAAGACAACCGAGGCGTGTCGCTGCAATAAATGAGCGAACAGACCTTTCCGCTATCAGTGTGATTCAGTGGCTCTGCACACAGGATGTACAAGATACCACTCACATGCACAGTCACCGTACACATATTGCATATTTGAATGATATTTGCATATATGTTAGATAACAAGCGTATCGGGAAGCAGTGTTTATTTAAGCCTTGATGAGCTGCAGGGCAGTGGCCCACATGACCAGCCAACAGGATGCACAGGGGAGGAGAAGGGCCAGTGCCTGCTGCTCATACCCATCTCTATTACGCCACCGAGCAAGGGGCTCTACCTACAAGCACGTCAAACCAGGTGCAGTGCCAGAGAATGCAAACTGATGAATAGCATGACCTGGACGTTTTAGAGGATCATCCAGATTCAGCAGCTTCTATTGTACTTCTTCAGAAACCAGTGTAAAACCTGCTCAACAACAACAGAGTCGCTTTCTCTAACACCATTTCTTACAAGAAAACACTCAGTCTATTGAATTTCTTTCTTTCCTTTTCCACCATGTTGCCATTTAGTGACTCTTCTGCTGGGGTGAAATTCTCCTGCTAAAACAAACATGTGCAGTCTGCTTGTTAACTAAATTAATTCAGTTATTCAGGTCCATATGCAGCTGGACTAGCATTAAATTTCTTCCAGTGTAAGTACAAGTTACCAGATTTCAGAGAGGGAACATTAAGCCTTAAAGGAACCATCACCAGAGAATATGAGCGACAGAGGAGATGAGTGCATGGATTTTTAACTTTATGATTATTGTTGCTGGCACTCACTCAAGCCTTGTCCTAACAGTGGACTCAGGAGAAGGAGGTGAGCAAGGAATGGGAGAAGTGTATAAAACGCCAACAAAGGATGAAGGAAAGAGGCCTGTAGGATGAACATCAAACGGCTCGAAGAGTCAGATCGCGGCGCAGCGTTGTTTTCCCAACCAGAGGAGCTGAAGAAAGAAGCAGGAACCTCGGAGCCAAAGTAAAGTTTTACTGTTCAACACCGAAGTTGAACCTGTCCTCTCTGTAACCCCGGGTCATAAAACAGCACTGTCAGCCCGAGCCCCTGCCCGGCTCTGGCACTCAGGTGGTCTCCCATAACTCACACCCTCTCAGTCCAGTACTTCACACTGGGACAGCAGTCAAAAATCTTCAGACTGAGCAGCAAGCCGGCCTTTAATTTATGAACAGTAGTTAACCAGACAATTTATAGCATTACTGTGACCCCTGTGGCCCCCAGCTGGTTACTTCTGAAATGGTCTATCCAGATGCCGGCCTCAGTATTCGACATCATTACTGGCAGAATAAATTTAATGCAGTTTTCAACGGTGCATTGGAAAGAGCTGCTTAGCAAAGGAATGCGAGATGCTGACAATGACTTTCCAAGACCTTTCGTTAGTTATCTCTCTGGGGCTGCGTTGTGGGAAAGGTCAGCTTTCACCTCAAACCATGAACCGTTCACCAGGTCTCCCCTTATTTGCTCAAATGCAAATCATAAACTCACAAAGTTGTTATGCAGGTGCATGCTTACACAAAACAACGCACACACCGATATTTACACAGGCGCACACAGGGCAGCGGATGCAAATGGCTCAGACAGATTTACGTTGCTGTTTTTTATGAAATACTGCATTGGGGAGATTTCGATACTATAACATTACGCTGTTCTCAGTAGAAATCACTAACTGGAGGAATTGGGACTAACATGGCTGCCACTAAAAACAGCAGGGATAGTGATACTGAATGTCTGCTTGTGCCATTACATAGAGCACAATAAATAAAATTATTAAACTGTTACTTTATTTCCCTACATATATTGATATTTTAAAACAGTGATCACATAGTGCGTTTAAACTTCAGTGGACAATGCTTAAGTAGGTGGTGAGGCTGTGTCTGCAAGTGTAATAGTTACCATGGTTGGTAATGATGGCAGCTGAAACTAAGATTATAATAAGGCTTAAATATACAGGCTAAAAAACTGAATACAGTAACAGCTCAATTGTCAGCTTTCCAACATCCAAGCGAAGAAACTACAACCAAGTCATGAGCATAACATTAAAAAAATAACCAAGTCCAGTAAAACCAGTTCTTTGTCTTTGTCCATTGTTCGGTCTCTTCCTTGGGTAACGACATATTAAGTGTACTGTGCCAATAACACGTCTCTGTTCAGTGAGACCATGATCTTGAACTGCACCTATAAAACAGCCTGCTGACGTATCTGCCTTATCAGATCAAACACAATGAAACCAATCTCGCTGTATCTTATGTGACAACTTTAAGTCAAAGAATGACAACACGTCTCTATATCCATCCCGCTCATTGCCTTTAAAAAGTACCATATTTACATCAACAATGGACCAAGGAACTCGTTACATTTACAACCGGTTTGTTCCTCTTTCAAATAATCAAAAGCTCACCTTTGCAGTGTCTGTATAGAAACAGATCTTCCAGAAAGACAGTAAAAAAAACTCTATACAGTATGTGTGTGAGAGAGACAGCACTAATGAGGTATGATCTGTACTTTGTACCAGATGCATCACAAGATGAAAAATGAAATCTTTAAACACAAAGTGTGCGTGAGTGGAAGAAAGCACAATGTCCATCCAAGACATTTTTAATGTCTGGTTTCCTGTGGCCTAGAAGAGGAAACGCAGTTGTGCTGCTTATATTTTATTCTTCCATTACAATAAACCCTACACTAGTATGTTGCAACACACACTGGAGTACGTTTGATAATCTGGATGTCTAGTCTCGTTCTAATTTGTAGTTTCCTATGTGGGATGAGCTGTGATGCTTACTTTGAATAAAGACCAGTTCTGATGTTGTGGACGTGAGTTAGAGGTGGCTCCACTGCACAAAAAGGTTTAAAGTGAAAAAATATATATAAAATAGGCTTCAAACGAAAATCAACAAGGCCTGATTCAACCAGTTTGGGGGGGTTGAGTTATACGTAGCCTGGTGTGGGGTGGACGGGGAAAGTAGCGATACTGGCGTTTTTTGTGTTTTCAATGAAGGGAAACTTTTTTTATTACGTGTTCCGGTCGAAACACGTCACCTTTACCTGAAGCGAACTTCAGCGTCGAAAATGAAACCGCCAGTTTGTTGCACCTGACACAGGTGCGAACAAACGCACACTCTTTCATTCACAGTGAAAGTACAGCTGCTGCTTCAGGTGCGGAGGAGAAACGTTACCTGTCCGGTGATGCCGGTGATGACCGCGACCCTCCTCTTCTTCTGCCCCGCGTTCAGAGCGGAGCTAACGTTAGCAGCCTCGGAGCTCTGGGCCATGTCGGACGGTCTGGACGTTTACAGTCTGCTGCGACAGCGATGCACACAACCGACAGAACCCGTCCGTGCGTGTGCGTGTGTGTTGCAGTATGGGCTGTCACCGATGGGACCTCTCAACATCCAAACGACGCCGCTACAAAGCACAGGACGTATCCGGAAGCGCCGGGTCGCCAGCCAATGGGAAGAGAGAACGCCAGAGCATCTGAGGTGAATAAATAGAAGAAGGCACAGCGTCAGCGAGCGACGCACGTCCGCTGCTCACAGCGACACCTGCAGGTCGGAGGCAGCGGGACGTTTTTGCATAAACTCATGAAGAACTGCATACGGTGCAAAATACATAAATAAATTCATAATAAAAGTATGTACATTTTGAACCATTAGTATAAGCACTGCTCAAGAGTTCTATTTAAAGGCATTAATTCCCACGTGACCATTTAAAAGCATTCTGAACTTGTCTAAAACCCAAATGCCTTCCAAATTCCGAGGGGTCTGTGCTCTAAGTGGAAGTTTCAAAACTCATGAACTGCACAAATACAATTTCCCTGTCAGTGTTTCATGAACATGGGGTTCAGTAAGAAACCTGAGGAAATTAGACAGAGGAGGAGAGACAGAGAGTTATGACTTCACTGTCTTTTTACCAGCACTGAAACCTGTTTCTAATTCTGGACTCAAACATGAGTGAGATCCTAAATACATCAGCCTGAACCGTGGAAAATGTGTTATTTAAAAAAAAAAAATTATATGTGAAGCAATGCCACAAAAAATACAGCATCTTACTTTGGCCACATGAATCAAAGAAACTACAAATATCCAAACTTTAATGAAGTGTCAGAAGGACTAAATACAAAATTTACATGATGATCTCAAAGTGTGGAAAACATGTGTTTTCCTAACTTAAACTATTTCTGGAGACTTTTTAGAGGAAGATCTGGGTTGGAGTGGTGATCTTTACTGATGAAACGGCGCCTCTGTGGTCCAAAATAAACACAATGTAAGAGCAGAACTTGATATGTGGACCTCAGCAGAGGAATTTACTTCAGAAGAAGATCCACTTGATACAGATCACTGGAGGCACCGTTAACAGGAGCGATCAGACTCCCACAGGAGCTCCTAATCTCTTATTTTCCTTGTACACTTGACCGTGCATGAAAACATCTGCTGCAGCTGAGGCTGTCGGTAGCCTTGTGAGAGCTCTCTCACACTGATCGGCTTCCCAGAGAGCACAGCATGATGGGAGGTGTGATTTCATTACGGCCTAAAGTAAACACGGTGTCAACAGCGGCCCGGTCCTGAGAAGCTCAGCGGTCTCTTCACCCATCCTGCCTCATCAAAGAGAACAACACGGCTCTGTTACAGCTCCGGGCTCTTCTCCTTCTCTGCTCTTGTTCGGATGGCAGGTGTCTCTCTGTGTGTCTGGAAGGATATGACTCCGGCTGTGTGTTGACTGCTGTGCAGAAAGCTTCATTCCTCACACGTGTTTGACTGTGTGTGTGGGAACAGGACATGCTGCAGGGATAGGTTCAGCTGAGAGGAGATGGACGGTGTCTCACTGAGCACTGTTACACTTTTGTCCCTCAGGAGGATTCAGGTTCATGTCCACCTTGACACTCATACATGTCATAAAAGTGTCCATTTGAGCTGTAGATGTTACACTTACCCTGAGGCTGTGACATGAGTAAATCTGTATAAATGGAAAGACGTTTGAATCATTCCATCACAGACAACCAGGACCCAGTGAGAACACATTAACCTGTGATCTCCCACTGTGCTATACCACCGGACTGCTGTTCCTTCCCAGCGCGCTGCCGCTTCACATTAACGATCCACATTTCATGCATCTTTTGCTCCAGTTTTTGATTTCCATTGCTAAATGATCTCTTTTTGGAAAAACAATGCAATATGTGGATTTAATGGATGTGAGGAAATCCCCACATGGAGGCCTCAAAATTAACGCCATGACTTTACATGACAACAGAAACTCAGAGCCACAGTGTAGATGTTACAATAAAAGCGTAATGAGAAAACCGCTATTTCAGTTGTTACATAAAGTTTAAATCATTGCAATCATTAGTTTAATTCGTTGCAATCAGAAAGTATCCTGTTATTAGGCGATAAGGCCTCCCTCTAGTGGCGACAGTAGGCACCTCCACTCTTTAAACGTCAATATTATTTCCATTGACATCAATGGATGGATAAATACAAGAGCACAATTCAGTCCAAACACACATTTTTAGTGCTAATAAAAATTGTGTGAAACGCCAAATGATTTTAAGGGGTTTTATTTCTTTCTTTAATTATATTCTACATTTCCCTTTGTCTCGTACTTACACAAGAAAACTTGAAAAAAGTAACATGAAGTCAGTAAAGAAGTATTTAAAATCACAAAGTCTTTCCATGTCCGAACGGAGCAGCTGGCAGCCAGGTGAAGAATATTCCTCCCAGCGCCTGGGACAATAAAGCAATGACTGACACCTGCTTCACTCTGCAGCCGACTCTCCATGAGCATGTACAGTTTGTGCATCACTAATTTAAATCCTTCTCTGTCTCCACTTAAAGAAAATCATCCCATCTTGAATCAAAGCTTTGCACTTCAAGTACAGTCTGGTGCTGAACCAGATGATAAATGAACACTCATAAACATGGATCACTCATAGGTAGTTGTCTGTCGTTCGTTACGCCTTCATGGAAGGTGAGACGGCTACTGCAAACTGCCGAAGCAAAGGTGAGCGTCGGTGCAGACAGAGGGTGAACCAACAGTGGAAAAGCTTCAATAACGCAGACAAACAGGGAAAACAAACAAAGATATGACGTGTAACATACAAAATAAATTAATGGAGAGTGGTGTGAACTTCAACCAAGTACTTCATGTATGTTATCCTGTAGTGACTTGTAAATTAAAATAATTCAATAAATACATAAAGTAAAAAACATAAATCTGTTCATATTTTGCTCAGTTGAAGCTGACGCTTTAAAGAAAGAGCCCAAAAAGTGCAAAGCATGCAACAAACCAGGACAATATGACTGAGTGATTACTTGTCAGTCAGTGGGAAATCACAACATCTGATACTGATGAGTTTTACTTGGTGACACGTGGAAACTGCAGAAGCGAGAAGTGACACACGCTGGTAATCGCTGACGTTCTGGATGAGCCAGACGCAGCCGAGCTGTTCAGTCTGACGTCCTGTGTGTGGCATTCTGTGCAATCCAACAGTAGCAGGTCCTTTTCCTGCAGACCTCACACCATCCAGGTCTGAACCGCGAGCTGCAGAGCTAAGCTGGTTGTTGTGAGGATGCGAGGCAGAGAGCAGTTATCCAGTAGCCGTACGGGTACAGCAGCATTGGTCCAGTGTTGGGCACCAGGGCCCCTACATACTACACGCTGTGGCCTCACAGTGTTTCTAGAGGGGGCAAAAAAACAAGTCACCTTTACACAGAGATTATTAGTTTGATTTACAGTAGACAGTCACACCTGTCTGGCTCTCACCTGTCTGGCTCTCCAGAGATGGAGCACGTGTGGAGTGGCACTTGTTTTTCTGCAGTGAGAGAAACACTGAATTAGTGCTGGGATAAATGTTTACGTTAATAGAGGTTTATTGCACGTTCAAAAACAGTTAGTGTGCCACATGTAGTTATTATTAGATTATATTAACATTAATAATTAAAACAACTTTAAACATACTTAAAAACTAAATCACATAATATGTTTACATTCACTTGTTCCTCAATTACTCCTATAATTGGAGTTAAACGTGTCTGTGTCCTGCTGTGTGAGTTTCACCTTTTGGTTTAGGCGATGGTGTAGACTCTGGTCTGACAGCCAGGGGTGTCTGAGGGACTCGGCTGCGCTCATCCTCCAGCTCTTGCTCTTCACCAGCAGGCGTGAGATGAAGTCTTTGGCCTCGTCTGACACGTCTGCAAATTCCTCCTCCTCGAAGTTCCACTGACAGGCCAGGATGTTGTTCAGCGTCTCGTTGTCATCGTCCCCCAGAAATGGGGACAAACCACTGAGCCTGGGCCGAGAGGAAGTCGAGGTCAGGTCACATCACATGTACAGGATACGTTAGATACGAGCCAGCCTCTACTTACAGCATGTATGTGATGACGCCGAGACTCCACATGTCTGTGGGGAATGAAACAAACTCATAGTTGATGACTTCAGGAGCTAAAAATTCAGGCGTTCCAAAGTTGACCCTCAGTTTCTCCCTGGGTTTATACCTGTCAGAGAGACAACACCAGGATTTTAGTGGACACTTTATTAGCTACACCTGTACGGTCACATTGAATCCAGTAAAAAAGACCGGAGTGACTGGAGTGGACTGAATTAGACTGAAGGTGTTCATAACAAAGTGACCAGTGAAAAATATGAGGTGATGACACCGTGTGATAGATTTTACCTCCTGGCCAGGCCAAAGTCAATGATTTTAATCTTGTTAGTAGCTCTGCTGACACACAGGATGTTCTCTGGCTGAAAAGACAACAGAAAGAGGAAAACTGGTAAACATCCGTTTTCTATTCTGGGATCACTACAGTGTGTCTATATTCAGGCTTGTTCACCTTGAGGTCCAGATGCAGGATGTACATCTTATGCATGTACTGCAGCCCCTCGCAGATCTGCCGTATAAACAGCACCGTGTCCAGTTCTGTCAGGTTGTAGTTTTCGTCGATGATGCGGTCGAAGAGCTCGCCTCCCTCCACGCTGCAGCGCAAACACACGCACATGCGTCATTACATCCAGGGACATCACTCTGTGCAGTCCTAAGAACAGATGAGAGGGACACTCACTACTCCATGACCAGGATGATGTCGTGGCGTGACTCGAAGGCGGCGTACAGCTGGATGAGGTTGGCGTGGTTCAGCTGGTTCATGACCTGGATCTCATTCCTCACCACATCCTGCAAGACACACACGCGAGACAATTCAGTAAACACAGAACCTCCTGTTGAAAAGGATCCTTTTAATGATGAGTAACAGCTACTTGAGCTTTGGAGGCCCCAACCCTTTCCTAAGCAGTAACATGGCCGCAGAGCTGCGCTGCTACATCTGTGTCTATTTTTAACGCACTTTCTGCCTTGGTGGCATCGTGCAGTAAGTGAAATCTGTTTTGTATCCAGCCTTCATTGAGCGACCGGGCTGCACCTTCTCTTTCTGGCTCCGGGCTTTGATGATCTTGGCAGCCAACATCATGCCGGACGAGTTCTCCGTGCACTTGTGGACTTGTCCAAAACGTCCTCTAATGAAAGAGAAATAAACACATGCATGAGTGAAACACGTGTGGACACTACAAGCAGAGTGCAGGAGTCATCTTAAACAGCACTTATTCCAAGCAGGGGTGACCATCAGAACCAGCTGGACAAATTAACTAATAAAATAAACTAATTGTTAAAATAATTAGCTCTTGATAATAAAAACAAGCATTAGTTAGCTTTTATTGAACACACGTCATCCCTCAGTCACACAGTAACGAGGGGCTATTATGGCTGTAATTTTAGAAATGTGCTTGCGTGCTGAGGCCTAATCTCCCGTCCGAGAGGCAGGATTTAGCCCCGGCCTATTACATCAGAGAGGCCTGTTACTCTGCATGTGCCCCCCGGGGGCTCACAGTCATCTGCCCGTTAGCGGGAAACAAACAGGTCCAGGATAAAACCAATAGCTGGACCCTCCACACCCTGTGAGATCATCTGCGTCTCATCGGTCACTCACCCTCCCAGGACCTCATCTCTGTTGATGGTGTAGTATGTGGCTATCTGATGTGGCTTGGGCGTCACGATGCGGTGTTCAAAAGGTGCTAAAGGTGGAGGGCTTAAGTCTGAAACGCAAATTAGAGGAAACAATTTCAGACACAATGAACACAAAGAGGAAACTGCTGCTGGATATAGAGAGTGAACCATGGGAGGATGAAAATAGCAGCAGCAGCTCTGCCAGCTGTGATCAGTGACATGCTGCTGACGCCTGGACGCACGTTTACGACACTGCTTCAAAGATGAACTAAAAGTCAAATGCCAGCCAGTCAGAAAGCAAGTAGCATGTACATTTTGGAAACAATGGGATTCAAAGGTTTACGTCTGCAACAAAACGTGATCATTTGTTGGTATTTTTTAACCAATGAAAACAAAAACATCCTAATGACTGAACACAACACAAAACTATTTAAGTACCGTGTTAGACCAGTGTCCTGCAACGCAGCGCTTGGTGAGGATTCACTTATGTCTTACCAATAACAAAGTCCTTGGCTGCAGACTCTGCCTCCTTCCCTTCTTTCACTTCCTGTCTGGTCTTCACCTCTTCAGATCTGGAGGGCTGTGGCTCGCCCCCCTCCACCTCCTGTCCACCAGCGTGTTTCCCTCGACTGTCTTCCACTTTACTTTTCTTCAAGTCGTCTTTTACCAGGTCTTCTTCTGTGACGCGACGTTTGCTACACGCAGCGACGTCTCCGCCCTCCTCGGAGCTGTGCGCACATACAAGATGGCCATAAAAGATAAATGTTGTGTTGGACTGAAATAAAATAATTTGAAACATAAGCAATGACTGAGTTACCTTTCCTTGGTTATTTCCGTGACAACACTCTGGGATTTCTGGGTCTCTGATCCCTCTTCTGTCTCTCCTTTACTGTCCGTCCCTTTGTCCTCTACTTTCCCCACTGGTTCCACACTAACATGTAGATTTTCCTCCTCGTCCTCCTCTTCATCAGAGTCCTCAAAGATATCCCCATCCTCTTCCTCCCCTCTCTCCACGCTTTCCTTCTTCCTCTCTGGTGTCTGGGCTGCACAGCTGTGTGGTCCATTCAGGATCAGCTCTGTCGGCTCCTGTTTTCCTTCTTTGCTTGCTCCGCTCTCCCTCCTCTGGACATCAGCCTCAGTGTTTACTTGGGATTGCTCTGTGTTCTGCCTGTTCAGCTTTTCCACTTGTTCCTGCAGCGCTGGCTCGTTCCGAGAGGATGTATCTGAAATGGAAAAGCAGAAAACTGCAATTGATTACTGACACTGCAGTATTAAATAATTCATAATTAATTACGGTATATAATTATTATGTATACTCCAGCACATACTAGCAGTACTAATAGCAAGCTGTAGCCTTTGCACTGGAACGCAGTGGTAGCAATGATCTGTTTGAACATACCTGATGTGTCTGGAGGCTTCTTCTTCTTTTGGGCCTTTAAACCCTTCAGGCTCAGTTTGGCTTTATCCTTGTCATCCTTGGCCTTTTCACAGAAAAAGGAAACAAAGGTCTTGTATTAGACGCCATGTGTCGCATCCAGATGCAGTGATGGAGATCCAGAAAGTGAAACCATTCGAAGCAGGTGTAAAGTCTGTTGCTCATGTGACATTAGTATCACTGTCACTAAGCTCCATCACAGCAGAGAACAGATGCATCGCTCAGAAGAAAGGAAAAGGCCACGTATGACCTGCTGATGTACACACAGGGGTAGAAAATACAGTTTTATAAAAACACTGGTGGGTTTAGATGATGACGCTCACATGTTTTATCCTTTCTGATCAATAGACACAAGCCACACTCTCGCTATGCCATTCCTAAAATCTAATCAACCCTCGTGTCAGCTACTGGAAACAGGCCGGACTCAGCTGTAGAGGAACCTGCAGCTGATAAGGACGCGGTTTGGACAAGATAACCCTTCTGAATCCAATCATTCACACGTCAGAGGCAAAGACAGTCACTGCGCAAAGGAAAACTACTTAAAATAGCATGTGGAAGACCAGCGGGGCTACTAATAGATGTACAAGGAGGCATATCAGAGCTGTGATGAAGGTAAGAAGGAATTCAGAGACCTGGAGCTGACAACCTGCCACATACTTCCTCCTTGCATCTGCCAAAAATGTCCCAAAAGAACGCTACCATTGGACCACCATTAACAGTAGAATGCATAGTAAAAGAGCCACAGGTGAGGCAGTGCACTCAATCACATTCAAATGATAAATCAACCAGACCTCTACAGAAACTTTGTTTACCCTTTATTTATGCTTCTCACCTTCTTGCTTCCAGGCTGCTTGAAGAGCAGCTCCACCAGCCTGGAGCTCTTCACCACCTCCCCAATGAAGCTGATCACCTGTTGGGTGCCCTCCACCAGCTTCTCCACCCCTTCCAGCCTGCGTCCCTGACTCTCCACCTGTTCGCTGGTCCTCTCCACCGCCCCACACAGCTCCCTACACGCCGCCTCCATCCCCGACCCACGTCTCCTTCCAAGGTCCTCCTCACGCAAGGAGGCCAGATCGCAGCTCAAGAGCCTGACATCCTGCGACAGGCCGTCCAGCCGGGCCAGGACGCTCTGCTGCATATTCAGCAAATGTGCCATCTGGCAGCTTAGGGAGTCCATTCGGGTTTCAACGTGCAGCAGGGCATTATCATGTGGAGATGACGAGCAAGAAGCTTGGGACTTGTCTGACCCATTTAGAGAGAGTTTCCTTCCACCTGACTTCTGACCATGAAGAGGTTTTGGATCGTACACTTTGGCTAAAGAGTTGACCAGACTGGAGCTCATGGTTGCTGGACCTCTTCACGAAGAGCAAAAACCCTTCACTCGCTTTCATCCAGGCTCGATGGAAGCAACAAATAAACAGGAGAGGCAGGAGAACAGAGGTGTCTCCTCCTCCGCTGCACCACAGTGTTCTGCTTTAAGAATAGCAAAATGGCTCCCCTCCAATGGAAGTGCAGCCCCACTGCGGACGTCAGGCCCTGAGTGGCCAGTGATAAGAGCAGAAGGCTCGGTGTGCGAGGGGGATTGATGGGGGTTAGGGGAGCAGATGCTGGAGAGGATCGCTATGTGCCATTTGAGACACTTCGAAAGCCCTTCAGTCAAGTGGCACAATCCCAAGAATCCAGGACCGAAATACGATGCCATCAATGTGAGACAACAAATAAAGAGTACAGTGAAAAACACAAAGGAACGAAGAAGTGCTTTGAATCAGATTAACCTGAACACACACACACACGCGTTTACAGAATATTTGGCAACATGTGAACCACATTTTCAGACTCTGTGTCTATGGCTTGAACGAATATTTTTTTAATGGTTTATGTAGTTATCTGTATGTTTCTTGTCAATTATTCTGCTCTGATGAAAACCACTGATGTCTGCTGATACGAGGAGAAAAGGATTGTGGGAGAGGAAAGTTACTGACACATGCACAAAAGACTGAAACTACGTGTATACACTGACCCACCTGTCAGCTGACCTACAGAACCGTACACTGTGTTCATCAGCTGTTGAACAATGAAAGAGCAACATGAGCAAGTGCAAGCTGAGCACAGTTCTTCTAAAGAAGATCCCTGTGATTTTAGAAATATTAACCACTGTCAAATAGATTACTGCAAGTTCCTATAAAAAAATCTATCAAAGCAAACACCATCCATCCATCCTCTAAATCTCTGCCCTGTGCAAGGGTTGTGAGAACTTTGTATGATATGCGACCAGTGTTAATTTTGTGCTGTGGGACTGTGGGGGCTCCAGCCTCTGTTAAGGTGAATATTCACATAGGGTTGTCATGCTCCCTTTTTAATACTGATGTCTCACATTTGTTAGGATCTAAACATGAGCGTTTCTAACAACAAATCTGTGCACAGGTAGGATAAAATGATGAGTCTGCCTCAGAAAAAGTCTGACGACACATAAAAAACCACAAAGTAAGAGAGATCTACGAAAACACAAAACTATCTGCAAAAATACCCTTGATCACTGCTACATCACCTGGTAACTCAGTTACAAACTGTCACGTCTCTGTCTGGTTCAGTCTTGGTCCAGTTTGTGCGTCTCGTTCACTTTAGCCACGCCCATTTGGACTCTTACTTCCTGGTTTCCCTTCTGCTGCCGTCACCAACACCTGGACGGTGTCAGTCATATAAATGTGCTAGTTCTGAGCTCCTGCTCTAAGCAGTGAATTTTGTGTTCAGGAGTCTTTTTATATTTGCCTTGTGACTGGTTAGGGTTAGGGTTAGTAGTACCAGTTAGTAGTACCAGTACTGATAATAATCCCCCGCTGCTCACTTCCTCTCCATCTGCTAGACGCTGATATAATGGGTAGAAACAGCAAAGAGCTTATTCTTTTTTGGATCTGGGGTTGAGGGTAGTGGGAGGTTTAACGCTGAAAGGTTACTCGGTAAAACGAGAGCCTGTGTGGTAACAGCCTGCTATGTAGGAACGAGACAGATGCGAGCGAACTTTCGCCACATGTAAGGGTTAGGGTCAGTGGAGGAAGACGCAGACAGTGCATAACGCTTGTTCCACTGCCACAGACAGATCCCGTATCACTGCAACAATGGACTGAACATCGCGGATGCAACAAGCTTTAGTCCACAGCCACAATAATAGATCGTGTGACACGGCTGCTAATACTGTCTCTGGGCAGGCACACACTGAAATGAAGACAGAGGAGGTAAGTTATGTTCAGATGCAGGGTAAACATTAACATTAACTCCTGCTTCACGTCATCTGACCAAGTTTGCAGGAAATGTTTTGTTGGTCATTAGCCTCATGCTGGGTCCACCTTTAATAAAGTGTGAAACAGGAAGATGCTGCTCAGTGAGTGAAACCCAAACCCGACCCAGCAATGACTCTGATCTATTTCAGAGTCTGTAAACTACAACTCAGGGCTCACAAGCTGTATCTGCGCTTACTCCTCAAAATAGGACCGATTAGTGGCTCCTACAAATTTTGGGCCAACTGACAACAGCTCAGCGACTCTCTGGATATAGGAACGCTCTGATCTCTGACATGCTGCTTAATCGCCTGGGGTTTCCCTCCCAGATGGCATCCCTGCCAACGAAACGACTGACTGATGCCATCATGGTGAGTCACCCCATGAGGCTTTACTGGCACCAAAAATGACTGTGTTTAAATAACTGCATTCAGCAGGTCAACTGTTTGCAGGAGTTGATTTCACTTACAGTAAGAGCCTGCAACATACAACATAATCTAAAGCATATTTAAGCATCTTTATTAGTAAAACATTCATTGATCTGAATGACATTCACATGTACTGTAAGCCACAATCTGCTTGTTTGATTATTGAACTAAAGCTAAATGATTCAAAAACAACAAACCAACAATGGCTTTAGAGAACTTTCCATATTCTGTTCATGCATATTGGTATCATGCTTCAAATATAAGGTACCGTTCACAGATACTGCAAAATGCAGCTGATGGAGCCAGTTGTTGTTAAGAACTTTTTCCACTGCAGCGACAAGGTGGTGGAAAGAAGTTTCACATTATCTCCACCTGCTGCTTCTCTGTGACCTGACTGTGTCGCCACTGGCTGGTCACAGTCTGTACTCTCACAGTTGTGTTGTGCTCGGAGACAGACACTAAGACATGCCTTTCATGGAACAGAGGCGCAGTAGAATGTCAGCAAAGTGCGCGTGTGTGTGTGTGCATGTGTGTGGCTGTACGTTGGTTACATAACTTGCACAAGCGTGTGCACAGACGCACACACTAACTTTCCTTAGTTATGAGTTTGCTGCTTGCTGTCAATGTTATATAAGCTGAAGACAACTGGGCACCAGCATTTGAAAGATGATTCAGGCTAACTGGTGACCTTTGACCTTTGATTTTTATTTTTTTTAAACTGATAATATGATGTGTGAGATTACTCATAAGATGCATAATATAATAATAATAATAAGAGCAGGTAGTGTAGCCATAATATTACATAATCCCTATGGAATTATCAAATGGAAATGCTTAAGTAAAAATATGTGCAGTCAAAGTACTTCAGTAAATGTGCAACACACAAGCCTTAATCTTTGTGGTATAACCACCGTAGAAGATGTTTCCCACAGATGCATTTATGTCTCGCTACCAAGAGATGGCAGAAGTGGACAACTCACCACTGTTCTAGCTGCAGAGCCTGGAACCAATGGAATGACATTATTTGTGAGTAATTAAGTGAGGGGTCCACCCAGCCGGTCTCTGGTTACGTTGAACCGTGGCCTACTAACCCTACACTCGCACATAATCTCACAAATCCAACTTGCCTGTGTTGGCAGCGTTACATCTGCTAGTGAACATGGTGGCAGATCATAAACACGACACGTTGGCCTTCAGCTTAATTCAGCTTCGTCTCATCATGTTGTCTGCGCAATGAGCCAGAAGCGATCGCACATCAGAAACCTGCCTAACATCTGCAGCTCACAAACTAAAAAGGAGAATGTGTAGCTATGAGCGACAAGCCCCACCACCTATTACACGCCACATCGGCTCCGCTGTAATGAGTTATGCAAACGTCTGAAAGAGGACACCGGGCGACATGCCACAGGCAAAAACAGCACATTCCCCCGGAGGCCTGGTACACGGACACGCGAAGGGAGAAGGTCTGCGTTTGATCTGGTTGCCCCCATGGTTGCCTGCCTTGCCTGCAGGCTGGGGAACCTCTGAACAACAGCAGCCCATCTCAGGCTAATGGAAGAAGAGCCACTCAGATGGGATCAGAGTCCTATAAGGGTAAACATTTAAATGCTGCTTGTGTAGCATAAACTGTGGATGTACTTCAATAATGTCACTTCTACCAGCAACACTGGTTATTAGCTGACAGACTCCAGGACCCGCATTTTGGACCAAAACTCACTGAGTCATTACAAAGTGAAATTATTATTATTATTATTATTATTATTTGCTATCTTACTCAACACAGTCTCCTGAAAAATGTCATCTGACACATCTGTGTCAAATACATGTATGTTTCTGTGGTAACCGGAATTATCTTTTTATCATTCTACCTTTTTTTTTATCTGTTTATCTTTTTGGTTACCATAACAACCACATCCTAAGACTCGCAGTTGGGTTAACTGGTGACTAAATTAGTTGTGGATGTGACAATTCTCCTCTGGGACTGGACCCAGCATCCATGCTGTGAAGGTTACATGGCTCATACGATGATGAGCTGATACGGTGTTTGTGGAGGCTGTGCTGTTTTATTGAAGAGACGCTTGTAATAGTAGCAGCTACAGTAAACTCATTACAGGAAGCTAAAGTTAGGCTGCCCTGCACGCTGTCGGACGTGTGCCTTGCTGCTACATTCGTTTGAAATGAGAACTCGAGCTCAGGCCTGCTCTTTTTATAGGTGCTGCACAGGGAGACGGACCAGAGTTAAAACATTCAGGTTCAACAGAAATGTCTCCACTTAGACACAAAACGTGATATAGTTCAGTGTTGGGCTCCTGTATTCCCCCTGAACTCTTCAGTTCTCCACGCTACATGCTCCCTGGCTCTGCTCTTCTGCCTCCACTGTTTGTTTGCTTGCTAATTTTGTCTGAGCTATGTGAGCGATCTGAGGCATTAGACACGCTCACATGTTTGCTCCGGACAAGCAGCGTTACGAAATCATTTGTGTGCAGCAGGTTTCTGTGTCCTCGATGAGATTTAACCACAGAACCTACATGAAATAAAGTCAACTAATCAATCTACAGTTAAAGGTCTGCTCTGTGGTGTAGTTTGGTGATGGCAGTAACATTAGTCAGTAAAAGTTTTCAGAGATGAAAATCTGAGCAGTTTAACAAAAAATATAAGTAACAAATGATGCCTGTGAGGAAGCTGGTGTTACACCATAGTTTTCTTTCATTCCTCCATAATCTGTTTCCATGTTGAGACAAAGAAGAAAACTAAACAACATGTAAGGACCAGAGATGACGGTAAAATTCATTTGAACATATAAATCTACTACACTTTAATGTGAATTGGCCCAATATAAATCGAACTGAATTAAACTGAAATATGCTGCAACAAGTGCTGAGGTTAGTGAGATCTAGAGATTTTGGTGCTTTAAAGAAAGAACCTTGGTTCTGACTCATGAACATGAACATGAAAAACTTAAAGCTTTAATTCCAAGATTAGATTCTTCAGAAGCCATTCACACACTAGACAAGCAAGTTTAGTGGAGGCTTCGGGTTCACGTGGGTGCAGCGCTGGACAGAAGTACTGATGGACTGAATACACATGTCACTGCTGGTGGCAGGAGTGTGACGCACGTATGGCAACGTTATCTTTTCCACTGTCTGAACCACGCTGAGACAGATCCAACATGGACTCGCTGCTCTTGGTTTGTCAGTGTTTAGTGCAGTTTGGCAGAAATTCTAGTGATGCCAGTGACACCTGCACTGATACAATTTATATTCAGGTACAGCTGTGAACACCGTGACAGCCGTGACCCTTGATCCATCAAGGGAACATTTTACTGCTCGTCCACAACTCAGCAGACAAAGCCGTGAGTCTCACTTTAGCCTCAAATTAGTTTTTGTCAGTTTCTGCTTAAACCCACCAAAGAAGGCAGAAGGCAGGAGGCGAACGCACCGTACCTCTTAATAAAGCTAAAATAAAAATAATAAAAGAAAATATCAATAGAATAAGAAATACCAGAGCTACTATGCAGGCGTATATTCACATCTATAGCTTCCCAGTTCACAGTAACAACAGGGACACTGCCATGACCCAGCACTAGAACAACGATCATCCTCGGTTTGATACTTCTCGTGGTTTTAAAATAATTCGAGGCACAATAAATAACACACAAAGAAAAATTGCAAAGTGAAAAATATTTGTAAGATTAAATATTTCGAAGCAGGTGAATTAAAACGGAACCTTTGTTCCATGACGGTAACAGCAACCACCACGATACTACTAATCAAGTAGAATAGACAAGACGATCAGTGTCTTTCGGGTTGTTTGATTATGCTTCATCAGTCTGGACCACGTCAGACAAGCTATGATAGTATGGTATATGAATGACATCTTAATATTTCTATAGTATTATCTGAATAGATCTGCTCGTCGTCTTTATCTTTGGACTTTGTGCAGAGAAGAATGGAAAGAAAACTAGGCTGCATCTTCACAATGAAACCAAACTCTGATACTATCAGACAAATGTAAAACATGACGTCCTTGTCGACACAACAAATTGTCTTGGCCTCCGTTCAGGTTTAGAACCAGTGATAATGTGACAACAACTATTGCCTCATGCAGTAGCTTTACAGCTCCCTCTGCGTGTGCGTTTCTTCTCATTATTCACTGCGATGTTGTGCAGGAAACCAAGATCCATCTGTGGTGCAGGTGCATGGACCCAAACTCGTCTCGTTACCTGAGCGTCGGACGCTGTTGTTTTTCTCCTCTTCTTGCCAGAGAATAATTTCCACAGCCGTTGCCAGAGGAGCGTGGCAACCAGACACACGCTCCCTAGTATCCAAACATCTTTATCCCTTAGGAAGTTCTCCATGATGGAAGCCTTCCACTTCCTGCCTGGACAGTCTGTCTGTCCACCTGCAGCAGTCTCACACGGTGGCCAACAGGGCGTTAAAGTGGGCCGAGTCAGCCGAGCTCTTGAAGCTATGCATTGAATCATCCAACAAGACTCAGAAGACAGCAGGGGTTCAGTGCTGTCCGTCCGCCCACCCACTCATTCACTTCTTCCCTGCCTCCCACCGTGGAGCCTAAAAGGAGAGAACATGCCGTCTCGGAGACGAGAGCAGGACAGGTGGTTTTGGGTTCGGGGTGTCGCTCCTGTACGCAGAATCAGACGCTGGGTGAAGCTGCTGGCGTGTTAGTGACACCTCTGTGGTGTCCTTTAACTTCAGACACAGCACTTCAGGCAAGCATGCGAACCCCTGAGTAAATCTGTCACTTCACCCCTGCGCACCTCGCAAACGGACACACGCGTGCGTCACTGCAGATGAACAGCGGCAGCACGCGCTGGACCACAAACCCTGCAGAGCCAAGTTTATTACTGCTGCAAACTAAACCGGAGTTTATGTCTCCCTCAAGTCGAGTCACAGTCATGCAGCTGGACAAAGAAAACACTGCCTTCACAGTAACACAGATCCAGTCGCCCTTCTGGAACCTGAGAGTGTCTGACAGAGCGACAAACTGTCGGTTTGGATGCAGCTGAGGATTTACCGGCTCCTCCTCCCCTGCTCTGCTGAACGTGGTTTCTCAGTATGACGGCTGTGGAGCCTTTACACGGGTGACACAACTTCATCGTGTCCACCGTGTAAAGGGTGTGTCCACCTTCCATTCACATGCTCATACAGAAATAAAGTATGCTTCTGCTTTTTTTATTGATATTATCATTCAGGCATTAAAATGTTGAGGAAAATAATCGTTACTGTTTCACTGACTGGGTTTTGTATAGTTATAGGTATCGGGGTCGTCCACGGATTTTTTAGACTGCAACACTCCAGAGCAGATTGATGTAACAAGCAGCAACAGCTGAGGGGTCAGAGGTCACGGGGTCTGACTACACAGCAGCAAGCCCTGAAAGCTGGCAGGAGTGGATGACAGGGTGTGTAATGAAGCTGGAGGGCCTGGTGGAGGGCTGGAGACGGATGATGGAGGACACAGCAGAATAGAAGGACTGTCACGGAGCTAAGGTGCAGCTCAAGTGGCAGACAGGACAGAAACCAGAGAGCTGAGCTGCAGATCTTCAGTTGCACATGGAAACTAGTATTTAACTGAGACCTTTCCCTGAGCGCCACCTGCTGGTCACAGCAGGCATCAACTTCAGGTCTGGGGTCGTACTACTGCTACTACTACAACTAATACAGATAATTAATATTTAGATAATATTGCACTGGACTTATCTGTTCTTAGGTTTTAATCAATATTTAAATAACTTTGCAAAGTTTAAAAAAAGAAAAAAAGAGAAAGTTGAAATTCCTTGTGATAACCACAGAATAAAAGGTGAATATTGTCTTTCACAAAATAATACGAGAACATCTGTGTGTTACTGGTGCAACATTACCTGCAGATACTAGATTAGATTCCATTAACTGAATCCCTTTATGCAGCGACTAAAGCTGGTTGTTATGACGCAGATGGAACAGCACATAACAACAAAGACCTTATACACAGCTGACAGTAACAGTCACTTGTCCTGCGTCTCTGCTCGCAGCTGCCATCTAGTGGCGCACACACACACACACACACACACACACACACACACACACACACCGTGTCTGTATTTCCAGCTCTCTGTTTGAGCTTGTTGAGGTCCAGGATGGTGATTCCTACAGTTTATTTCCGTCCATCCCCTCCACACAAACGATTGAGGTTCAGGCCAATCACACAATGGTTCTACAGCATGAATCACACTCACAGCCTCCCTCTCAAAAAAGCCTGAAAACAGATGAAATTCATTTTATACTTAGCACATGATCAGGATAAAAGTTGAGTGGAGTGAGCATCAAAACTTGCCAGAGTTCTACTGAACACAGGAAGTCAGGTGAACAGACTGGGCCTCTATGATGTTTTTGTAATGATCCCAGGTTGTCTGGTTCTGTGTTCTGTGATGTGTGGACTAAAAGGGCGAGGAAATAAAAGCAGAGTTACCTGCTGCTTGCCACCCTCCAGCTCCACATGCTTGAGCTCCCAGAAGCAACGCATGGTCTCCACCTTCTCCAGGTGGCGGTAGAAGGCCAGGCGGCCCAGGCGGAGGCTGTTGCTGCGGTTGCGTATCTCTTTCAGTCCCTCCATCTTCTCAATGATGGGGGACATGGGGATCGGCGGTGGTACCGCCGATGGTGGGAGTTTTACATCGTTCTTAACAGAAACAGAATCGTTTTTCTTGTCTGACCTGAAATTAAAACAAGTTTAAACCCTTCAGTATACAGTACATGTGCTCTAATTGGTTTAGACTGGCTGATCAGGGAATTAGATTTTACAGCCTAGATTCTGGGAAAAGTGATGGATATAATTAACATATTTTCACTATTTAATTAATATTAGCATATTGTTTTATTTACTATACTATATATACTAATATACACATGAATTAAACACCTGGTGGTCACACAGACACTGTTTATGTGAAACAATCCTGCTCACTTGCTAATGACAGGCATATTCATTATCTAATGTGCTGCCCAACTGTCATCTAAAGTGGCGTAAAAGCAGCGGTCCTCCAGGCCCTCAGCGCTTTGATCCACCTCTTCTCTGAGGAGCATCTCAGATTCGAATGAGATGACTGATGATGTGAGGAGAAATCCGCCCTGACGCCTGCTGGAGACAGCTGGCTTTCTGTTGTGCCCTACCTGCTGAGCCTCCGGGGGAATCATGGAAGATCAGTGGGGGGTATTTATAGCGCCACAGTACATGTCCTGCCTTTGCTTGACAATTACAGAGGTCAGAGTGTGGCTGCAGTTTCAGGATGGTGCGCTGCAGACTGCATGTAGCAGCCAGGCCTGTTCTTCAGCATCAGGGGTTTTCTCAGGGTAGGATTTCAGCCAAGCCAGGGCCAGGGATGCACCTGTCACTGCTCCTTATGCTGCCCTACATGTGCTGATTTATTTACAGTTGGCACCACTTCAAACTAAATCGTTGTATTTATTTATTTTGCTCTCAATGGGACTAAATGAACTGACTACATTATGTTAAAAATAATTATAAAAATAAATGGATAGGACAATAAAGTAGAATATATTCCAAAAATATTACTATATTAATATATTTAAAAATGAATGGACACAATCAAAAAGTGTGTCAAATCTTTACAATATATTGAGCTTCGGAGGGAGAATTAATCAATGGGTGATTTCAAACTGAACTTATCCAGTTATTCGTCATTAATATCTGCTGAGAAAAACTTGTGTGGCTTCCTGAACTTATTCAAAATCTATTATTTCACAAAAATCCAATTCTGAGGCTTTGGGACACTTTAAAACCTCAGTAACTGGACATTCAATGATGGGAGCTCACCGTGACATACAACAGTTCTCTTTCCTGCTTGTGACTGTGCCAGGTGGAGCCCTGACGCTCACGGGTGGCAGGCCGACCCAGGGTCGCTCACTTTAAAGAGCTTTATTTTGGGTGCTTCACAGAACCGGACGAGGGTCAAAGGGCTCGCTATGACCAGAAAAGGAAAGCCTCCATCGGTAAAATAAAACCATTAGGAGGCCGGAGCTATCACATCGTTGTTTCCAGGCAGACGGACGCTGAAGCTGAACAGACCTGAGCTTTCCATTGTGGTTGTGTTGACTCACGGCAGTTGCTGCTTTAGCCACTCGTTACGTAAGGAGTCTGTGAACAGAATGTGGCTCCGTTTAATGTGCGCATTCATGCTATAACAGCGCGTGTGTCACTTTTACAGCTATGCTGTAAGCCCACTCTATAAAACAGCAGGGCGTCTTCTCCATCCTAATCCCTCCATGTAACCGATAGGAGGAAACACACACAGTCGGCCTCATAACTCTTAAAGGAGCAGTGAGTCATGAGGGCTGAGTGAGTCTGGCGTTTGTTAAGCTGAGTAAAGAGCATGAGAAAAAAACTGGAATGAGAGGAAGCGTCAGCCACTGCACCGAGTTCAAACATCCCAAAATCTATTTATTCTAAAAGCAATACAACAACTGAGTGTTGATTGTGACAATGATGTCAGGAGGACACACCACAGAGATTTTTTGCATGGTAAACATGTTTCTCTGTGCTCAGGATTGTGACCAAATGTTGGATCAAAGTGTGGAAATAGCTGAGGGTTTTTTATAACAGGCTAATGGTACCAGGTACAAGCTGAGGACAAAGGAGAGTGTTAAAACGGATACGCACTGAAAGACGGCAGCAACAGGTGATAACGCAACAGTGCTGAGTTCAGGAATAACCGAGTGTCCTTGCTTTTAACCTGAGCCAAAAAACACCCATTAAACATCTGACTGAGGCTGTGTTTGTCTGATGAGACACAACGCCAACATTATACGAATGTTCGGCTTCGGCCTGAGCACTCACACCATTAAAAACACCTGTTGATCCTAATGGTTGGGGGGCAGCGCCCAGAGCGGACCCTCAGCCTCGGACGCAGCAAAAAGACACAAACCTGTCACCTGTCAATCCCATCATGGCGTAAAGGCAAGAAGTATGGGGCAGCAGGTAGCTGGGAACGACCAATGCTGCACTAAAACAACTTAAAAACGAGTATAATTGTATAATTATAGCCTTTATATCTTATGTTCAGATAAGTTTATTTATATGGTGCCAATTCAAAACAAAAATCTGACACATTTAACAGAAGAAACCAGCTGCAGAACCAGCCACCTGCCTCAACCTGTGGGAGTGAGGGGACTCATGGTAAGCTGGCAAACAAACCAAGTGTGGCGGGACGGTCCCAGCACAGTCTGAGAAGAAAACGTAGAAATTATCTCAGCTGGCGTTCTGTGTATCTGCTGCTAAGTAAACAGATGCTGCAGTCACGCTCAGCTAAGATAAGACCGAGACACAGAGTCTGCTGCAAACATGTTTGCCTGTGTTGTGTGTGCACGTGCGCATACATCCATGTGTACGCAGCACACGTATGTAGATGGGACAGAAACAGAAACAGGCCAGATAAGGGGCTTTAAGTATCAGGGCAGGACAAAGGGTCTGGACCCAGGCGGCTCCAGTAGGAGGGGTCTCAGGGGCCTCTCCTGGTTTAGTAGTTGCATGGAAACAGCATCAAAGCCCATAAACCATGGGAATGTGGAGGCGTCTCTTACTGTGTGTGTAGATGAAATAATACACACGATCCTCCAGCCAGATTTTGTTTTTGTCTCAGGCAAACACAATAAAAAACAAACAAAAATAAAAAGCAGTATTCACACAGGCTTTAACCCTCATACTTTTACAGGAGAAACAAGTCACAGCAGCCACTTTTCATATCAACAGGCATCAAAATAAAGTTGACGACCCGCCGACACCATCATATCAAGTGATCAGCAGGTTTATTTTTCTCCTGCTAAACTGAACATTCCCTTCTTTTCCAGCCTGGCAGCTGGCGGCTGCTTCCATCAGGGCTGAAGCCAAGTTGTGACCAGCGTATCATCACCTTTGCTCTCTGGAGTGTCCAGTGGAAATAGTTGAACTGCGTGTCCTCCCACGATGGGGCCAATTGGTGCTGATTTATTGAGTCCCACATACGGTAAATAACCGAACACAGCGCAGAGACTGAAGAACGTCTGCTGTACACGGACGTGGGCTACGCCTGCACATTCACTGCCAGGGCCACGGTGAGCTGTTTTTTGCCCGTCCAATCCTTCACCCTGACAACAACTCAGCAACCTCAGCAGAACCGTGTAACTGTAGACCTTCCAGCACTTTTCCATTTCGCAAAGAACAAAGCAGAGACTCTTATTTTATCCTCGGATCCATGCCTGCATCAGCACTGGACTCTTCAACCTTCACACACTTTGATTTTGCTCTCACCGACTTTACCTGAACTCAGGCCACCCAGACGTCTGGGTTCTGTCCTTAAAGTAAACATAATAACACAAACCTCTGGCTGAGGAGTAAATGTGTCTAAATAAATCAGCGTGTGGGGTAACTTGACAAGTGGCACCTTGCACTGAATGTAAGCGACACCGGAGGAGGAGAGGCGTTAGAATTTAAAACACGTTCGATACGCGAGTTTAAGGTTGCTTTGCATTTCTTAGGAATAACAGCAAATGTAGGTCAGAAATGTCCATTGTTGTAATAAAACTAGAACCAGTGGTGCAGGAACTCACCCTTGGTATTTGGGGATACTTGCAATCACTAAAACCTTCTCCTTTCCTCCCATGTCTGTGATGGATGTGATGGAGTCTGTCCCTCCACGGTTCCTCTCTTCCACGATTTGTGCTCGTTTCCCGGCGCTGGATGCTCCCTGCCTTTCTACGCACACGTCAGGCAGCTCGGTCCAGCGTAGCTCTGGCTGCTTGTCTCTCTGGCAGTGGATCCACGGACGTCGGGGGATAAGCACCGGGGGGGTGGTGAATGTGTGGCAGGAGGGGAGGGAGGTCTGTTATGGGCCGGAGCGTCCACAAACAGGGACACGGCGGAGGAAGTGTTCCAGAGAATTTGGCTTGTTTCAGAGGAACGAGAGGAATGTCAAGACCATGTGTCTCAGCAAGCGGAGGGATGATGGACGAGGGAGGGAGGGGTGCAGTGGGGTGGGAGGGTCGGATATGAATAAGGGCTTTAAAAATGTCTGAGCAGCAGGGCTCCAAAAGCAGGATGATAAAGAGCAAATGAATTCAGTCTGTCATGCCTAGACGTATACATAAAAGCCACTGCAATGCATTTTGGGTAATAGCTGTTGAATGAAGAGGCTGCAACATTATTAAATGCATGTGACACATCTATTTGTTATTTAATCTTGACTTTTTCGTCTCATTATCATCTGCTGTATTTATCACCGTCATCTGCTGTTCTGACCTTCCCATTAGTGAGCCTGGTCTTTAGCACTTAGCCTTGACACCGAATCCTGGTTCGCTCGTCTGTCGCCCCGCTGTCGCTCGGCATTCTGGGTCTGCGCTAATTGGCTACTCTGGCGCCTTTTGCAGCAGGGTTTAACGACGCTTTGCATCAGTCCGAGAGCGTCGCCCCCAGGCCAAGTGTTTGTGTCCCACTCGTGCTATATTTAACTCGCTCGATTAGATTATCTTGGGACAATAATGGTGTTTGCCACAGGAAGTACGACAACAGCATTGTGTGCGGGAATTCAAGTATGTATGAAGCAAGCAGTAGTAAGATGCAGCTACAGGAAACATTCAAAGCTGCTGTTTCAACAAACCCTGTGAGATAAGATAAAAAGCTGGAATCCGACAACCTGCACCGCGACCGGAACAGGAAAGAATCTGTGTCATGTTGATGAGGCCAATAAAAAAGCAAGTGACAACAGGGCCACCACCACCTGTTTCCCCTCATTGGTTCAAACTGCTTTTACCACAGCCTCAAAACACCTGTTGAGCCATTTAAAATAACCTAAAAAAAAACAAGCGCGTCTGCTACTGAATTTCCATGAACCCTAGCGTTGATGCGGAAACATTAATCTGAAAATTGTGTCAACATAAATAATAATAAAACAATAAAAGTTAATGTTTTTAAATTTAAACAATTATTAAAGAACCTCCAGAATCCAATAAGCTCAGAGAAAAGTTGTGTTTACTGGGAGGTGTTCACTCACTAACCTGGTATGGTCACAGCTGATCTTGTGTAAATATGTCTCGTGACCTACAGAACAAAACACATGGACACACAGAGGCTGATGAGGGACCAGCTGTAACCAACTTGACACAGATTTCCTGGGGCCGCACATAATCTTACCTGGAATCTCAATCCAGATTCCTTGATGATCCCTGAGAAGGTCACAGCTGCGTGGGCACACGACGAGGACAGCACGCGGCCGCGGAGGCCTCGCTTCTCCACGGCGCTCGTGTTTGCGTTGACCTGGTGATGGTGATGTCGGTACAGTACACTACGTACGTCAACAGACTGGTGAGGCAGGAAACAGTGTCCCGGAGAGACGGCGCTGCAGCTGAAGGAACGAATACATACAAATAAAAATAAACACAGAGATATTTTTATTTCTTAACTGCATGTGTAAAATGTAGCACTGTATACAAGATGTGCTAAGTAATACTTTGGTATGTTCAGTATCTTTTTAAGCCAATATTTAACTGCAGATAAGAACAAGGTACCAGTATGTGACACAGACAGTAAAAACAGGTGCCAGTGCTATGAGAGGCGTGTCTGAATTATTGTTTAGTGCATTTTTCTTGAGCCACGTCACAGAAACTTCACGAATTAGGTTTTTGTTTTATACACATTGAATGTTAACTCACGGGGGAGTAACAGGTTTCAGTTTGAACGTAGGGGCCTTAAGCAGCCAGGGTACAAGTCCATCCCTCTATTTTTCCAACCGCTTGTCCTCGTAAGGGTCGATGGGACGTTGGAGCCGCTCCCAGCTGCTGGCACTGGGGTGAGGTAGGGTTCACCCTGGACGGGGTCACTGGTGCGTCAAAGACAAGGTGCATTTCAGTTTACTAGAAAAGAAATAAATAAACACAGTCATGTTTTTTTATATCCTCTCATGCACTAGATTAAGAAACATAATCAGTGACCACTTTATTAGAAACACCTTTACAGTTCAGTGAGTCCAACAGCAGCTCTGTTTCTACTTTTACCAGGTTAGAAT
The DNA here is from genome assembly GCA_030770545.1 of Macropodus opercularis. NCBI lineage: Eukaryota > Metazoa > Chordata > Actinopteri > Anabantiformes > Osphronemidae > Macropodus > Macropodus opercularis. The sequence goes on from CM061092.1 coordinate 11,258,871, forward strand.
TTCTCAGTTTGTATGTTGAAGCTGTCAAAAAGGTGTTTCCAGGTGTACCTAATAAAACGAGTGAGTGAGTTTCTAATACTCTGTAAGTGGAAATGTGGAAACGACTTATTCTTGCAGGTCATCGTCACGTGTCTAAAGCAACATCAGAGGCGCATCAGCTTAATGACCAATCTCCTCATGCATGTGAATGTGCTGAGTTCAACTGAAATCTGAGCAAATACAGAAAGTGCTGACACGGCGCCTTGCCTCTCTGTTTAGCAGCTGAATCGCTCCAATACCTGTATCAAGTACGCTGCACCTTATTTAATTGCCTCTAAGGGGAATATTACGTCAGGACCCGCAGATCAAGACGAGGTCAGAAATGTGAGCGTGCAGCGATATGGGATCAGCGATATGTCAAAAACTATTCGCCGTGGGCCTGTGTGGTTACAGCAGCACACATTTGGTACATGCAGCTCCATTTTGCCATTTAACCTCAGGGTTTAATTAAGCAACACAGAAACATCATCCGACTGGATTATCACCCTCTGATAACCCCACTGTATCATACACACCCAGCACCAAACAGCAGACTCACAAGCTTTAGCTGAGAGGAGAAGGTGGGAGAGTTGGACACAAGCTCAGTAGTCAAGTACAATTCAGACACACTGGCCTAAAAATGCAATTATTTCATTAAAACGTAGACACAGCAGCTTTCTGATGTCTTTTGTTTTATCCTGTCTCTGGCTGTTTGCTGAATATCTGCTTGCTGCCAATCTGTAAAGAGGTAAATTTCTGCTAATTACCGGACCTAGAGGTTACAGAACGATTCACAACAACAACGCACAGACAAGAAACTGATGTCAGTTTGTGAACACGGTAAAATGTGTGTTTGCAAAGATGTTGAGCTCTTCCTTTATGTTACCATCAGCTCAGTTGATCCCTGGTGTCCCATGAATCCAAAGCCAGCGGGGAGACGTGTCTCGTCCATAGCATCACCTCATCCACCGTTTCCCTCGCTGTGGCCTCCTGCGGCTCGGCAGGCTTTAGAGGATACAGCCCTCTGTTTGTTTTGTAATTTGTTCTCCAGGAGAAGCGAATCACTTAAGCCGTGCCCCCTGGGAGTTTAAAACGGTTTGACTGCAGGTCTGGCGCATCGGAGGGGTCGCCATGTGCCTGCGAAAGGACAAAGGTAAAGTCTCCTCACTCCTGCTGCTGTCGACAGGACGAGCAGAAATCAGAGTAAAATGGGTGAGATTGCGTTGTCTCCGTTCCCGTCGCGTGAATCAGCTCAAACAAAGCATCAGATCCTGTGTCGGTCAGGACAGTCGGCCCATCATGCAGAAGCACAGTCTGTGAACCCTGCCAGTAGAGCCCACAGAAAGGTTCTGCTCACTCTCAAACATCAGTGTTGCTGTAACCGTTTAGACTTTCCCTGAACGTGCTGATGGTGTCACTCATCGGTCATTTGGGCGAGAGGCGCCCACCAGTGGAAGAATGATGGTAAATACGCTGCGTTCTCACATTACCATAGAGAAAACCGCCTTTAATTGATAGACAACCTTGGGTCTCTGCTACAAATGATATGAGAGCTAATGGTTCTTGTGATGACTTTAGAGACACAAAACAACCACATGCACACAATCTCCTTAGATAAATACTAAACGACCAAAGAAAGACACAAGCTGCCACAGACAACTGAAAAATGAATGAAGTGATAAGAAATGGTTGAAAAAGGAGGGGCAGGCGGCCTTTAACCTGCCCGCGCCCACGTAATCTCTCTTTAGTCTCACTCTCCCATAAAAATGTTAACTTGGGCAGGAAGAAACATGAAAGCAATCACTCAAGCAATGAGCTATAGAATGGTTATTACGTAACAGGCCTGGAGACCAAAGGCCACTGTGATGGGTGGAGGCCAGACACTGATCCTGAACAGTAAATCACAGAGAGGCACAAACCTGCAGAACGAACATTAAAGGAAGTCACTGTTCATAAACTCATCCCAGTTACACCAAACCCCTTGAAAACAATGTATATGTATATTCAAATAATGAGACACAATGTTCAAACAAGTTCTAATTCAATATTCCACCAAGAAAAAAATATTCCCATGACTGGATACCGTAGGAGGATTCTGTTCCTGTTTTTGAGTTGACTGCACTACTTGACAGATTCAGGTGATGAATAGTGGACAGGTAACGTGTAGCCTTTGTTTTTAGCTGATTACTAAGGTGCTTCACAACATGGTCACGTGTATGTGATCAGTTATTGTTTAAAGTGGAGGCAGTTGTGCACTTGCTTGCTTGCGCACGTGAGCACATCCTATATCCTCGTGGTCCATGGTTCTGCCTTCATCTATTCTCAGCGTTTAGCCGAAGGGTTAGGGTTAGGGTTAGACTGTGTCGGTTGTCTTTGTGCCTGAACTGCGCCGTTGTCATCACTCGGTCAGTTATCGCAGTCACGCGCCCCACCCACCACGCTGGGCCCGATTGGAGCGCGTTCGTATAAATGCGAGTTCTGTGCACTGTGAGTCCGAAACCGGTGCGCGTGCTCGGCCTTTCGGGAACTTTCCGGGAATTTCGCTGTTCTTCCTGTTACACTCTCGGTGTTTGGCAATTCGGCTGCGAGCGCGCAGACGGAGCTTCAGCCGGAAAACCAGGTAACGTTACAGCGGATTCGCCTGCAGGAGATGAAAGTGAAACTGGACGGGACGGTGAGGTAGAAGGTTCCGAAGCAGCTGGACTCCAGTTGGAAGCAGCAGCAGGCGCGAAAATGGGACATGACGCAGAGAACCGCGGTCGAGGCCGCGTCGTTCGCTCATCCGTCCTTAAGCCAGCTGCGCTTTAAAAATGTCGTGCGCTCGTATTCTATGGTTTACAGCAGAGCATAAACAGCGATGGTCGCTACTTTGTGTTTTCATAATAAGACGTCTGATCTATTCTAATCATATATTACTACAAAATAAATATGAATACACACGACAAAGCTGTCACACAAGAACTGTGGGCATTAAATGTACAGTTTATGATTTATTAGTACTTAAATATTTGGCTTTGTGAGGTGAAAGTACAGTTACTCTAGATTAGAACAAGGACATATTAGTCTGGGCCTGGCATTATGCACCAAAATCATTCTATATAACATCAAAGTTCACAACTTATGCTGTGTTTTCAGTATTAAATTGCATATTTAAGTACTAATAAATAATAAACTGTACAATATACAAATGCTTAACTAATAACATCTTTTGAAACGGTTGTTACTAATTATTTTATTTTTATAAAGTTAAAGGTAATAATTTTTAGAAATAAAGCTGAAGCTGGCTGGGGTGGATCTGATTTGAACCACTTCACGTGCTGCCAGATGCTCATTGCACAGTCGCACCTCATTGTTTCATAACAGGATTTGATGTTTAACATCAGTCACTGATCCTACAGGGACAAGCAGTAGTTCATGTTTGGAAACCTGTGTGGCTGGTTACAGATAAGGCACCAGTCACCAGCCATGGCCGTCAGCTCGAACACAGGTTTCGCTGTGGAGCTGCTCCGCGCTCTGAGCCAAGGGAACCCAACCGGGAACGTCTTCTTCTCTCCGCTAAGCATCAGCTCGGCCCTGGCAATGGTTTACCTGGGAGCTAGAGGAGACACTGCTGCTCAGATGGCACAGGTCAGCGCATCTCTTTATTACAGGCACCACCTCACATCCCTGCCAGCCAGAGACCCTACAAAGGGTGGAAGGTGTGGCCAGGGAGAGGCATTGACTAAGCGCAACGACGTCTGTACTTTGACCTCAATAAAACCTGTGCAACAAGGTGTGTACTGTTTGCTGAGCACAGACGGCTGAGACAGCTGCCAGTGGCAAAGCTTTCTGCCTCTGAAATGTTTCATCCTAGAAGCTTTGCTTGTATTTATTTTATTTTGATGAATGGTTTGTGCGTTGAACTCTGTGCAGGCCGGTTAAAGCTGGGTGTAGTACGTCAAAACTGGAAGCGTGAGGCATAAACTCATGTTGCACATTGTTTAAAGCTAAGTGATGTAGGATTGTGATCTTCTAAACTGTCTTGTGTAAATCTTGCAGCTCTCGACCAAATGTACACAAAAAGTACACTTGTGGCACAGACCAGGGTTCTCTACGCTGCACGTTGCATCACGAACACGCTCGACTTGACGCAAAACTAACGTTGCTCGTTTTCTCACCATCTGGAACTTTTCCCACAGGCCCTGTTGTTCAGCCCTGGTGAGAACGTACATGCAGACTTCAGCAAGCTAAACGCTGACATCAACTCGCCGTCTGCAGAGTACATCCTGAAGCTGGCTAACCGTCTGTACGGAGAACACACAGCCAAATTCCTGCCGGTGAGCTCTCAGCCTTCATTGATCTGCTAGTCTGAATTGCTGGTGGTGGCATTGAGCTGATGTGAGATCTTATTTTGGCTCATTGCAGGATTTCTTGGAAGCCACACGGAAGTTCTACCAGGCAGACCTGAAGACGGTTGACTTCATTGGGGCTCCAGACGCAAGCCGAGAAGAGATCAACAGCTGGGTTGAACAGCAGACAGAAGGTGAGAAACGAGATGCAGCGAACTCCTTCTACAGCGTCCTGAATCTGTGCTGAGAGCTTAGTTTTTCCACTTTCCTTAGATAAGATTAAAGATCTTCTGAAGCCGGGAACAGTCACACCAATGACGAGACTGGCTCTGGTTAACGCCATTTACTTCAAGGGAAACTGGCTGAACCGCTTCGATAACGTGAACACCAAAGAGATGCCCTTTAAAGTAAACAAGGTGAAAGCTAAAATCACGCTAGAGCGAAGCACACGCAGCTTAGCACCTCCCCACCCCAGATGTGGAGCAAGTCTCTAACATCTGTATTTTTTGCACATCAGAATGAGACCAAGCCAGTCCAGATGATGTACCAGATGAAGAAGCTGCCGTACAACTACGTCCCTGATCTCGGTCTGCAGATCCTGGAGCTGCCTTATGTCAACGAGGAGCTTAGCATGTTCATCCTGCTGCCGCAGGTGCCTGAGGACGACTCCGACCCGCTGCTGAAGGTGGTTGACCCACAAACAAAACAAGTCTGACCAAAAGCTGTGAATGGACTAATTGGAAGTTGGATGTTAGAGCATCATTTATTTAGTAGATACAAGTAGCCTAAAAATGAATGGAATGAATTAATTAGATATTACACTAATATTATATTTAGTCAGGTAATTTAATAGCATTATTAATATTTTACAACTGAAAAAATAGATCTAAATGACTACAATGTGCGTTTCCTCTGTTGCAGCTGGAAAAGGACTTGACGCAGGGGAGACTGGATGAATGGACCAGGAGGGAAAACATGGACGTGCATTCAGACGTTCTTGTTCACCTGCCGAAGTTCAAGCTAGAGGAAGACTACGAGCTGAACGAGCCCCTGGCTCGGCTGGGGATGACGGACGTGTTCTGCTCGGGGAAGGCCGATCTGTCCGGCATGAACGGCGAAGGAGGACTCTTCCTGTCTACGGTGGCCCACAAAGCTTTTGTGGAGGTGAACGAGGAGGGCACGGAGGCAGCTGCAGCCACAGCTGGCATGGTAGCCTTCTGTATGCTGAGGGAGGAACACTTCACCGCAGACCACCCCTTCCTCTTCTTCATCAGACACAACAAGACCAAGTCCATCCTCTTCCTCGGCAGGTTCTCGTCCCCCCAGTAGATAAACCCAATTCCAATAAAGAAATCTATACTGACTAGAACGATATGCCTTTGTGTCTGTGATATTTTCTTATTAAAGGTTTTAGCAGTTAATGAAGATTTTACCTAGTGATGGTGACGCGTCAGTAAAACGGGCTCAGGGTTAAACGCTGTGCAGAAACAATTCACATGGAGCAAGACCATCACCAGTGATTCCGTTCCGTGGCTGCATTTCTCCTTCTGGCCACTAGGCGGCGACAGCCACCACAACAATGTCACCATCACGTGTCGCGTAGAGTCGTTTCATGGACGCAGCTCCTGTGCTCATTGTTTCGTTCTTCAGCATAAGACGACACAAAAAACAAGTAACGTCAAAAACACGTTCAACGAGTTTATACACGTGACACGTCCCGGCAGAGGAGGCGTTACACCGGAAGTTGAAGCGGATCTAGTGACCGGTTGGAGCATTCGTTTAAAAAAAAAATATTTCATCGCATTGTAAACGTCAGTTAAAAAGTTGAACCAAATCTCACCGAGTTTGTCACGGGGCTAAAATAAATGTTTACTTGAGGGAAGTTGTCGGCAGGTGGCCAGAAGTCGTCGTTACACCGGAAGCTGTGTCTAACGAGTTCACTGCTAACCGGTGAGAATCTACTACTTTACTTATTCAACTTAACTCTTAGTTGCTGTTGTTCTTCTACATTAGCACCAACACGAAAGGGGAAAATGTAACGTAAGACTTACCGCCCGTGTGTTTGGTTGAACCAGCTACATTAACAGTGAAGGCGTGTGGCCGCGGCTGCTAACGTTAGCTGGTTACTGTTGCGTTAGCATGTGGAGACTTTGTTATTATTGCACGTGAACGTTCCCCCAAACACTCATATACGTTCGTGTAGCCAGTTGTTTGTATGTTGGGGTTTTGTGATGTCGATCTCCAGCGTCTTCGACTCTTTTGTACTATGTATAAAATGTATTTGCTTGTGTGTTTACTTTTTAATAAGTGCTGACGCGGCTTTTACTTTCGTGCTGCAAACCGGTAACAGGAACTTCAACAGCCTCCTACAGATGCTGCCAGCGAACCATCAGAACCATAGTAACTCTGGAAGAATTCATAAAACTTTTAGTATTGCTCATTTTGTTTGTTCACTTTATATTTTTTGTTTGTGAAAGTCTAAATATCTAAACCATGTAAGTCCTCCTTGTGTTAACCTCTATTTCCTTCCAGTAGTGTTTTTCCTCCGTGCAGACTTTGTGTGTGCTCCGTTTTCCAGACGCTGTCAGGGAGATTGCTCCGGTCCAATGCGGGTGTTGGTGACAGGAGGCTCTGGCTTGGTGGGGAAGGCCATACAGCATGTTGTAACCCAAGAACAGTCGTGCAAACAGGGAGAAGAATGGATATTTCTCTCCTCCAAAGATGCCAACCTCATGTGAGATCGCTCAAGCAGCTACAATACTACTGTTATGCAGGTGTGTTTTGTCTACAGCTGGTTATTGATCAGCGTGGGCTTTGTACAGGAGCATGGAGGAGACACGGGCAGCGTTTCAGAAACATCAGCCCACACATGTGATTCACCTGGCTGCTATGGTTGGAGGGCTGTTTAAGAACATGAGGCACAACTTGGACTTCTGGGTATGAAGAAGCTGTGGTCTGCTGCTGTGCTGTTAGCCCAGTAGTTTAAGCCTACTTTTACACAGCGGCTACGTACAGACGTGTCTTTAGTTACTGTTGCCTGTTGTCTGTCCTGTCTAGAGAAACAACATCTACATTAATGACAACGTGCTGCAGGCAGCACATGAAGTGGGTGTAGTCAAGGTGGTGTCTTGCCTGTCCACATGCATCTTTCCAGATAAGACAACCTACCCTATTGATGAAACCATGGTAAAGAATTTCTTAAGATCCAAATTGTATTATGCTTCGGTCACCATCTCTTTTGTGAATACTGATTAAATTTCTTTTCTGTGAGTCAGATTCATAACGGTCCACCTCACGAGTCAAACTTTGGCTACGCCTATGCGAAGAGAATGATTGACGTTCAAAACAGGTTTGTGGGCGCAGACAGGGTCAGTAAGCTCACATGACCTTGAAGTAAATGACTGCTAGTGGTGTGTCTGACAGGGCGTACTTCCAGCAGCATGGGTGCTGCTATACAGCTGTGATTCCTACCAACGTGTTTGGTCCTCATGATAACTTCAGCATCGAGGATGGTCATGTGCTGCCAGGCCTCATTCACAAAGCTTACATGGCTCAAAGTAAGTTACATTCATTTCCCACTTTTAACAAATTTAAATTTTCTTACATAAATCTACAAGTTTTCTAATTTGTAGATGTATTTTGTGATTAACCTGTACATCTCAGATTCTATAAGCAAGTACAGTGAGGTAGGATTGGTAGTAGCAGTAGTTGTAATTTAGACAATTTTTCCATTTGTCATCTCGTTGGATAGAGGAGAACAAGCCCCTGGAGGTCTGGGGCTCCGGCACTCCCAGAAGGCAGTTTATTTACTCTCTAGACTTGGCTCGCCTTTTCCTGTGGGTCCTAAGAGATTACTCAGAGGTGGATCCCATCATTCTGTCTGGTGAGTTTTGAGACCCAGCAATAAAGTTTAATTGTGGGAATTTCAAACTGAACGGTGAACTGTGATTATGACGACGTCTCTTGGTTCCAGTTGGAGAGGAGGATGAAGTGTCCATCAAAGAAGCAGCAGAGGCTGTTGTTGAGGCACTGGGCTTCAAAGGAGGAGTGGTGGTATCCTTCCAGTCAAGGAATTTTCCATGAGTTTGATCAGTTGCCTCTGATTTGAAGATGTTCCAGTTTGTTTTGGCAGTGAGAACTAGTGTTAAATATACTTGCTGACGGATAACAAGGTATCGATATACAGCATTATATTCCCTCATCAATTGGTCACATTACAACAGTCATCAACATCCTCCACTTACTGAGGATGATACTCCAGACAACTCAGTCCAAAGCACACAGCAAGTCACTTAAATGTGAACAGAGACTAGGTGGTTTGCTGGAAGCAGCATGTCTGTGACCACTAAGAGGACAAAGCAGTCGACAGTGAGCTGCAGTCGCGCTTGTAGTTTCCTTAATTATTGAATTTTAGTACGATACCAGTAAAGCAGACGGCCAATTCAAAAAGACGGCAAGCAACGCAAAGCTGTGCCGCTACCTGCCAGACTTCACCTTCACTCCCTTCAAAGACGGTGGGACTCACTTATACAATTATTTGCAGTTTTGTCTTGTTTGCATCATCAAAATGTGTGAAATACACCATTTATTCTTCTCACTTACAGCTTTAAAAGAGACGTGTGACTGGTTTGTTGCCAACTATGACACCGCCCGCAAGTAAAGTCATCTTAAAAACGTACCATTGCTCGCTCTGTTGGAAGAAAAGGTGACGACAAAGTCAGAAGACTGAACCAAACCCAAGCAGTTCACCTGCACTCGTTGTGATGGATGGTTTGTCTGTCTCCATCTTTGCCTTGAGCTGGATTATATCACCTTAAATCTACGTCTGCAACACGTTACAGTGTTGTAGTCAGTGTATTCTACTACCTGTATGTAGAGGGTTTGGAGGTTTATTCACTATGGTAGTGTTAATTGTTTTGGTGCTGTTGACTGCATCAATCTTGGAGTTAGGGTGATCGTTTTACTGTCTTACCTTTGTTTTTTAAAGGGGTTGGGATTTGGAATTACTGTCACATTAGAAATTAGGTTATGGTACTTATAATATTTGAATTGAGCAAAATAAACGTTTTTTTTTAAAAGTTGTAAGGTTCTGGTTCTGTGTTAATCTTCACGGTTTTTGCATTTAAGACAAAACATAGAGGCCCCAGTTAAACTGAACTGGCTGTTCCTGTACAGCTTCAGACATAATTTATTAAGTTAGATATACATTAAAAACATGGTATGAAACCAAATTGACCTTAAAACAAAGTGGACAGCTTAATACAAAAACACAGCAACAGGTAAGATCAGTTTTTGCAGATAAGTAAATGAGGAAGCGTGTTCAGGAGTGAACGTAGGAGGAGTGCCCACCTTCATGGACGTGGCAGAACTCCTGTCCTGGCACAGCTCTCTTCTTACAGGCCTTCCCTGTTTTTGTGATGCCGCTGCAGAGCTGACGCCCTGACAGAGAGCTGCCACAGGAAAGCAAAATGCAGTACTTCAGTAATATTTACTACAGTAAAAACAGCTGAATGAAAAACACTGACCTGTTGCTAACCACCGATGGGGTGGGACTCACACTTCGAAAGTCACTGACAAAATCATGCGAGTCGTTCACTGCATCAAAAACACCTCCCAGGTTCCTCGGGGGGTTGTCATCAAGAAGAGCCTTAGAAAGGAATAAGATGTCCACTAAGGAGTCAAAGGACTGAAAATCGATCGGTTTTCTGTGACGTGCATTCATTTGCTCACCACTGAAATGTCTCGTGTTAAAGGCCTGGGAGTGGTTAGGTGGTTGGGTGTAACCACTACAGGGACAAACCTGGACCCTGGTTTCCTGTGAGACGGAGACACTACAGATATGCCCAGGTCACCTGTTAACAAAAAGAAGTTGCAATAATTATTATATTCATTCTCAAATGTAGTGAGGTATTATTTGTATTCGAAGGGCAGACATGTAAAGACATCGTACTGTAAACCACAGGTGTTAAGTCCTGGTCCTTAAAGGTCCTTATAGCTGAGCCCCCCCACTGCCAGTCACCCGGACCAGGACCTTACGCCACTAGTATATACACAACCTGATATGAAGCTGTGGTGGTTCAGCTCTTCCTGCTCTGTAAAACCGTCCTTCTCATTCCTGAGGATGAAAATCAGATGGACTTCATCAAAAACCATTTCAAGGTTAAATGTTACTTACATTTCTGCAGATTTGATAAAACAGTGCAGACTTACTTCTGTGGTGTAGAGGACTGTGGATATGAACGGAACAATGGCTCTCGGTTCTGTGGCTCCACAATGTGACGTAGGGCTGGTAGGGGAGCTGGCTTTCGTCTGATCGGGAACCAGGCAAATAACCGATTCATCAACCAGTGACCTGCAAACATGGGAAATAACGTGATTAACACCTAAAATACTGGTGGTGTTATTTGCTTTTTAGGCAGCTTTAGATCTGTACCCAGAGACAGAGTGAGCAGCAGCAGGCTGAGGCTGGACAGATCCAGAGCAGGCTGTTGGTTGACCTCGGCAACTGCGTTCAGCGGCACGGTGAGCAGCAGCGCGGCTCGAGAAAAGCTTTGACAGCGCAGGAATGTCAGCAGCACTGCACACAGCACGAAGTAGCCTGTGTGCGCAACGCACGTCCACATGGCCGTCAGGCTCAGACCTGACCAGAGCAGAGACAACGTGAACAGGTCGATGATGGAAAATAAAAATCATATGAACGGTGAAGCGGTGCATTGACCTCACGTCTCACCTGCCCAGCTGAGGTATCTCTGGATCATGTGAAGCCTTTCGTCCACACGGCTCTGCATGTTGTCGATGTAGTGCAGCAGGACTCCCAGCGTGCTGTTCATGCGCTCCAGTTTGTTCATCAGGTCTGTGTAGTACTGCGAGGTCTGGTCCTGGTACTGCAGAAACTCTGACACACTGTGGTCTGATCAGGCACAGGTAGAGGATTATGATTGGCGTTTTAAACAGAATCAATATTGTCAAACAAAGCGATTGTGCGATGAGTTTGTATTACCGATTTTTTCGTATATGTCCTGAGCTTGGTATCGAACATCTGCAAGGTCCTGAACAATTGCCTTGTGGCTGTCCTGCACCTCAGAACCTTGGATCTGCATCAGGTCACTCACATTCTCTGGGAGGACGATGGAAAGCAGGTGACGGTCATTTGTTAGTAAGCGGGTGTGGGTCCAAACACAGTGAAGGATCGTTACCATTAGGCATGAAGAGGTGCGATAACCTTTCAAATCCACTTAGCACGGGGGGAGCTGTCACGTAAAGACGCCTTCAAATGTCCAAGAATCATTTCCAAAAATAAAAAAAGAGCCATGGGCTCAGGTTTTTTCTTTCATTACACCAATTCTCAACTCACCCATTCTCTTTGTGATGCCCTGAATGAGTTGAGCTACCAGCTCTTGTCCAGAGGCAATGAGAGCCTTCTCCTGACTCAGACGCTCCAGGTTGTCCTTCAGGGAGAATTCCATCTGCTCCTGGCCTTTATTCAGCTTTCCCTGCTGGGCCTGCAGAGCACTGTGGCCTTCCAGCAGCTTGTCCAAAGAGGCAGCAGTCAGTTCCCTCAGCTCCAACTGGCCGTCCTGTTGAGCCATCACCAACATAAATTCACCGTGTCGCACCGTGATCCGAATACAAACTGGCCATGTAAAGGTGAAATCGGGCGGCAGGCGGAACAAGTCTACCTTCAGGTCCTTCATCGCATCCAGCTGGCTGCTGGCGGTGGATATCAGAGCGTTGACCGTCTGTTCCGCTCTGCGCCGAAAGAGTTGCTGGCGAGTTGCGTAGCACACAGAGCGCGCTCGGTTGCTCACTATGTGGTAGGCGTTCCACGTGTCTGAGTCCATGTCGGTTGTACAGTCTTTTATAGTCTGAAACAAGTGTATGTAGTTTACGGCAGAATACTAACAGTCTAACGTAGCAGTAGTTTGTACGTTTACCATTTTCTCTGTACACGGGTAAGTCCGGCGCCCCTCGACCTCAGCCTGGCAGTTAAACAGAACCACTCCAAGCTTTGCAAGCTGCTCCTCTGAGAGTCTTTCACAGCTCACCCTCAGCTGCGCAACCACCTACAAAAAAAAAAAAAAAAAAAAAAAAAAATCACAGTGATCTGACAAACCAATTCAGTTTGCCAATGCTATTCAGACTCTGGTGAAAACAGTGGAAATCAGTTAAACTGATGAGCAACACTGGCCTCATCACCTAAGAGCTTGAATAAACCGTTAATTTGCTGACATTTGGCGTATTACAAAGTGCATCTGTGAGAACCTCTGAAATGAAACCCTGCTAGTCTTTACCCTGTAATGACAGCTGTCCAGCAGACTCAGCTCCACGTGCTTTGCCTCAGCCAAAAACTTCTCATCTGCAGTAGCCATCTCAAAGCGAGCATCCTTCACGACTGCTACTGGCGGAAACGATGCTGCAGGAGCAGGCGTCGGTGCCTCTGTCCGCCTCAACCACTCAAACAGCCCGCTGGCCGCAGGACACCGACAGGCCAGCAGGCCGATAACTAGGAGGAAACGCAGGCGTTGGATCGGGAGACGGCCCATGTCTGGAACACAACACAGCCAGGAAGCAGGTTAATAAACCAGCTCAAAGTCTGCTCAGGACACATGTTCTCAATGCTCGATATCTGGAGCTGGGACAATAACAGTGATACCGTGTGTAAACATCTCAGGGACCATGCATTTTAGAATTTAACTGGATATTCCACTCCTCAAAAATACACTAGCACTCCATCGGTCCAGTCTCGCCACAGCATCTGACATTTCCTCTATGGTTATGCTTTCTCTGAATGTCAAACGTCTACAGCCTCTGAATACTGTCCACCATGATGTCTTACTAGGGGACGCATCCCACCATGCCAGACCGAGTGGCCTTCTCTCAGCACTGTGTTTATTATAGGGTCACAGTAGGAGCTGGAGTTCCACTGTACTCGATTATTTTCGATTTGTCACTTTTTAATATAGTTAAACAGAACCATTATCAGCTACAAAAGGCCTGTGTATATTTGTATAAATGGCCCGATTATAGACACTAGTTCATTCCTACGTATGGATGAGGCGCAGACGGGGGCTTGTCTGGGCTTGTCTCCGCAGCACAGGCGCCTGGAGGAGACCAGCACATTATTATAATAAAAAATGTTTGTTCACAACAAAACAACGAGCTGAATTCACCAGTGGAAAAAGACGCACAATCACAATATTGTCCTATTTTTGGACTTTAAATTATACACAAGAAAGGTAAACGCGAACAACCGACGTTGTGCATAACAGAATATGAAACAATCTGCCCTAACAACGAGCATCCCTCTCCTCACTCACCCCAGATTAAGCGTCGGACAGTCGTACCTGTCTGGTGGCTGTGCAGACTCCTCGCTGTCCCTCACACAGCTGATCGCAATGACAATTGATTTTTGTGCCCACCGCGTCGCCGCGCTACGCTGCAGGAGGGCGACCAATCGGATTCCAAGCATTTCCAGGAGCAAAGGCTGGTGTGGGGTGCGCTTGATGTACATTACAGCTGAGATGATACGGGGCCGAATGAAACGCTGATGTGACTGTGGAACGCGTCGCTAAAGACGCCGAATGCACCGCCCGCCCGGAGCAGCTGCCAATAGGAAACAGAAATCTAACCAACCGAGGGTGGCTCAGCTGGTTGGTTGGTTTGTGGATGCTCCGGTGATTCCGACGTGGTTGACAGCTCAATTTAAACAACAGTTTGCTCTTTATGTAACGCCGGATATCTGTAAATCTGAGAAACATCAGGTGAATAAATATTCTCACCAGCGCCCTCGCTAGCAGGTGTGATTTGCATCATCGCCCTAAATCGTGTTTATGTAACTCCGCGCTACTTTATGGTTGTCCAGTCAACAAGAAACACGTGCAATGTATTTCTAATCTAATCTCTCTTGGATTATTCTCTAGCGATCCCTAGCTAGATGCGGCGACGGGGCTAGTTTTCAGCTATCTTCATTAAATGCAGACTTTAGATCTGTTTTCACGCCCTGCATGCTGAACGCAGCGTAAGATTTGAGCTAGCAGCGGCGCAGCTCTGTCCCGGAAATGCTAGTTAGCAACTTAGCCGGGTGAGAGTTTGTGCTGCGGATGCTAGCCGTGGAGCTAGCCAGGTAACGTTAGCACAACAATGGACGAGTCTGGCATCAAGAAGCAGAACTGGGACGTGAAGGAGACGGAGCTGTTCCTTGAGATCCTGAAGGAGCTGGACATGAAGAAATGTCTGGACGGGAGGAAAGTGAGGAATAACAGACTCTTCAAGGTGGCGCACCGGAGGATGACGGCGGCTGGTTATCACAGATCTGTGGACCAGCTGAAGTTCCGTTGGAAACTTCTCAAAAGCGCGTACTACAAGTGCAAGAGAGAGCCCGACTCCTCGGCCCCCATCAAAATACAGGGATGGTGGCGGTACGAAAAGACGATGGTCGCAATCATGGAGTCCAGACACCCCCTGGTTGGAGCTGGGGTCAACGCTGACAGGAACGATGACGTGACAGAAGACTCGGACGGTGAAGCATCAATGCTGCACTGGCCACAGCCCTGCCCCGACAATAGCACCCAGAACAACCCCAGCACTCAGAACCTGGATTTAATTGTAGGGATGATGACACGTTGCCAGTCAGTCTTGCATGTGTCGTGCAGGTGCATGACGTCGATCAATGTGTTTGTCGTAAATAAACCTCTGGGTTTGGACCGAACACAGAGACTCGTATTTACGGAATCCAGCTGCCAGTTTATTGGTCGGGTGAAGCTGCTGGTCCATCAGTCCTGCTGCTGCATGTCGTGCTCATTCAGCTTCATGGCTTTAGAGGCAGCAGAGTCTATAGACATTTTATCATGTGTTGACAGACCAACCAAGTTTAGAGTTGTTGTTGTTGTTATCTTGTCACAACCCATTTGTTGATGAACAGTTGATGAATGAATTAATCAACAAGGGAATTTCTAAGCATTTATGATTTGGACTAGGATGCTTTTGTCCCTGAACCGCAGGCTCTGTGGACCTATAGTTTTTACGACTGCCTCCTCCTTCTGGCCACATTTTTAGGTGTCACTGGACACAGTACTTATAAAAATAGATCAACAGCATCAGTAACTATAGGGCTCAGTTATAATCTACAAATGAGACCAATTGTAGGTCAGGTCAGATGTGGGTGTGGAGGATTTTATCTTGCATTGTTTACTAGTTGATTATTTTCTTTAAGTGTGTAAAATACAGAAATGAGATTCAGTTCATAGTGGCGTCTTTAAGGTGATGGCCACAGTCAAAAACCCAGTGTCATGAGCAGTTGTTCGACAAAACGCTGTTGCCGGTTTCAATCATGACGGAGACCCTGTACAGGAAAGTAGGTGGTGGCAGACGTAGAGCGGGGTGGGAGAGAAATCTTATTACTGACCAACTGTCAAGCAGGGTTTACCAAGACATCTGATTTCTTGCCTTTAACCTGATTTCTTATAGTAATCGTGTTTCTTCTGGCCATGTAAACAAAGTACATAATCCTAATCTGTTGGCGTTAATGCAGCAGCACCGTATGGAAATGTTTTTTTATGTATGTAGTAATGTGGAGTAACGTCAGCTGCACATAGTAAACTGCAGATACGTCAACCAAACAGGTATTGTCATTATTATTAAATGTCACAATTAATAGCTGACAATAGTTCTTTGATCATGTCTCCAAAAAGCAATAAAAATCTTTTTACCTTCATATGAAATATATCCTGTAATTCCTAAGATTTCTGTAAATATCAAATATGGCATTTTGGATTTGTCACCGTAATGTGTCCTCCGCTTTCGTTTCAGATTAAAATGGACCCAGAGATGGACTCGCAGCTCAAGATAGGTTTCATTGGTGCTGGGAACATGGCCTACGGCATCGCAAAGGGCATCTTATCAGGTGAGTCGGTCTGTGTTGTTGATAGTGGGCAGGTACGTCTGACGTGAAGGTGTCGATGATCTAAGCACATGTTTCCACTGCAGGAAATGTTCTTCCTATTAATATCAAAGTGAGTGCACCGTCCTCCAGGAACCTTGGGCGGTTTCAGGTACCGTGTCCTCTCATTCTATCAGTCACCAACAGAATAGGTTAGAGATTAGTAGGTATTTAATAGTCTTATAATCTGTCTGACAAAAATGCCTATAATATACAAATTTGCTTATTTAGGATGAAGCAGATTTCCCTTGTGTTCATGATACCTCCATCAATATTTAGTAGAAACGTAATCTTACACCATGGGACTCATGTAGAGTAGATTTAGTTGTGCCTGGATACTGTCAACCTAATGAGACAATGCTAGTAATGTGATCATTTTACTGTATTCAGTGATCCAGCCGTCGTACATGAGTGAATTAGCAGTTTGTGGATCTTACCTGTGGACTGATGATTGACAGTGTGTTTAAGTAACATCCATTCCACTTTGTTTCAGGAGTTGGGCATTGCTGTCACTCATTCCAACATAGAGGTGGTCTGTGGATCTGATGTGGTCTTTGTGGCAGTCAAACCTCACCTGGTCCCACCAGTCCTCAACGAGATCTCTCAGCACGTCACTGACAGGCACGTAATCGTGTCCGTAGCAGCAGGAGTAACGCTGGCGACGTTGGAAGAGGTGAATGCCAAACCAAAAATTGGCAATCATGCAGTCAGAAGACAGTTCTGTGATCTTGATAATTCTTTCTTGCGAATTCAAAGCTCCTTCCAGAAAACTCAGTTGCCATTAGGCTGATGCCAAACCTGCCATGTGTGGTTCAGGAGGGGGCTCTGCTGTTTGCCAGGGGGTCCCATGCAAAACAGGAGGATGGAGCTCTGCTTCGCTCCTTGTTGCATCGCTGTGGCTTGGTGGAGGAGGGGCCTGAGGCCTGGATTGACATCCACACTGGCCTGAGTGGGAGCGGAGTGGCCTTTGTGAGTGATGTACCCATGTTGTGTAAACACAGTGAACCCCGGCCCTTTTAACTTATTAGTCAGGTGGAAACGCTAGAAAAAGCTCATATTACAGTAGTTTTCCAGGAAGAATATCTGGACAAAAGGTTTTAATGAAAGCAAACATGTTCGTACATGTAGACCAGCGTCCACTGAACTGCACTGACTGTTCTGCTCTAGCCCCTAGAGATGCAGCTGTTTTTTGAGTTGTATATTGCTGAAATGTTTTTCTCTGCAGGTGTATCTGTTTGCAGAGGCACTGGCAGAAGGAGCGGTTAAAATGGGAATGCCAAGTGCTCTGGCCCATAGCATCGCGTCTCAGACCGTTCTGGTCAGTAATATTTTACTTTGCTTGGGGAATACAAACGCACTTTACACATATAAATGTATAAAACCAAAGCATCCAGTACTTTCTTACAGATCCTGTCCCTAAGCTTGTAAATCTGTGATTAGGCTTTAGAATAGCTTTTGATTTCTTCTTGGATCCAGGGAGCAAGTCTCAGATAGAAAACTAAAATACAGTTTGGAGCCTTTGTTGTAATTTAGTTGCCTTTTTTCATCATTGCCACCCAGCACCACTCACATTCATTTATTTTGCTACATGTGCTAAAGGGAGCTGGAAGATTGTTACGCGACTCTGGAAAACATCCAGCTCAGCTTCGCTCGGAAGTCTGCACCCCAGGAGGAACAACTATTTACGGGCTACACACCTTGGAGCAGGGCGGCGTGAGAGCGGCCACCATGAGTGCCGTGGAATCTGCCACCGACAGAGCCCGGGAGCTCGGCCGGAAATCAACAGCAGCAAGCAGGAAATGATGACTGGTGGTCCTGTGACGGTGGATTCGGTCCAGCCTTTGTCCCAACGTCATCGTGGAACACAAAGACGTCACTCTGCATTCATGTGTCTTTCCGTTTTACCCCGAGTGCAGTTCATCCTTTCGACCAGGAGGACGTCCTGTGAGCAGAAACCAAGATTAACTTTGACAATAAATATTTCGATAAGGCTACTTTTACATGCACGTGGTGATTTGTTTTTTAAATCAGTAGTGTAAGTAAGAAGGAACCCAAATATGACAATAAAGTCCCATTTTAGTGTGTTTTACGCTTATTGAAGGCAGTTTTAGCCTTGTAGCTCAATAAAAGGAATAAAACACTAACGACCACTGATGGAGAAGAAGACTTTGCCTCTGTAGCATCATTCCAAGGAATATTTATGTAAACTTCTAATTTGGAGTAATGCCTTACCAGGCCTGATGTGCATTTATTGTGGAGTGCAGAATGGAAGTTGATTGTATGAATGTATTTAAGTGTATATTTTATATCTGGCCAAATGAGTCAAATTTCAATTTGGGATCATTTAAAATGAGTTTGTTGTGCAGCTTCATCCTAACGACTGAACACACAGTTTTCAATTGCTGGGTTTTGTTGTAACACAGTGTGTGTGTGTATAAAGATATTTACACCTTTCATGCCCAGTGTGTAGTTAATATTCATAAAGCGCCACATTGGCAGATTGCTGTGTGTCTTATTTTTAAGTAGGAGTAGAAGTACTGACTTTACAGACCGGCTCTGGTGATGGACACACTCAAGGATGTAGTGGAGTAAATCTAAACATGCTGAGAGCTGGAAAGGCTGCGTGGTCCTGATGCTGGAAGGTGTCAGCACAACAGAGGTTCATAGAAAGTCCAAAGCAGCAACTCACTCAAAACGGCAAAAAATTATTACACTTATCCCTGTTTTGTGTTCTTTGTGTTTTGGGCGATTGGTTGGACAAAAAGAACGTTGTGCACCACTATGACTTTCATTAATTGTTAATGCCAAACTAGAAATAAAAATTCTAAAGGATGACGTGAAAAAGAAAATAACTAAGAGCATAAAAGTGTCAAAATGTTTCTCTCCTCTGTTTGATTAATTCAAAGCAGGACCGACCGTCAACATCAACAGAGGACAAACTGGTAGTTGGAGAAATTTAAGGCCAGGTTTCCTGGTGCGTGTCCGCGGCTCCGCATCCAGCTCCGCGTTGATCCTCCCCTGCGGCTCCTCTTCCTCCTTCCCTTCACACGCGCTCGGAGAAGCAGGCGTTTCATCCAGGGTCCCGGCTCTTCACCGTCAGAAACAACAGTAAGTTGGGTTGACGATGACCGACAGCCAGGGTTCGGTTCGGTTCGGGGACTGGACCGGGTCTCTTTTCAGCGCAGCTTTGGGAACATTGGTGATGATTCGCAGGCAGCGTGGGCTCTGCTTGCGTTAGCCGGGGCTAGCACACGGCTGGATAACTAGCTAGCGGGCTAGCAGAGCGGCTGTCACGCCGGGCGGACACCGGCTCAGAGATGTGACACAGACAATGTGTCAAAATGAAAAGTGGGCGCGTTTGCGTTTCATTTTAAAACACACACCGTCATATTCACGACTGAAATACTGATGGCTCACTGTCGGCGTTTGTCCTTGCTAGGCCCTACTCCAAGAGAAAGAAAGGTGGCTAACGCCGAGGCCAGCAGGCTTAGCTTAGCTTAGCTTAGCTTGTGATGGTGACAGGAGGCTTTGAGCTCTTCGTCTCTTTTGTTGTGTAACATCCCTCACGGCAGCTTCGTTTGTCTCCATCATCTCCGCCATGACATTTAGGCGGACGTTCCTTCAGGGGCTTTAGTGTTTGTGTGAACCACACGATGCTTGAAGGGCTTTAATGCTACTTGTACAACCACTGTACAATCAGTGGCCGTTTTATTAGGACACCTTCAGGGGAAACCTGGAAGCTGCGTGTACCTGAAATGTCCAGTGAGTGAGTGTGGTGAAGCAGATCAAAGTGTATATGTTGAGTTAAAGTCAAAGTGTGACCTCAGCCATTCATGTAGTAAAGGCGTAGTGAGCAGCACAGTCTCATGGTGCTGACTGCGTGTGTCAGGTTCAGTCTTAGTGGTTATTTCATGTATTAATCTACAGTGACTGCTGTTGGGTTTGATTGATCTTCTCATACTGCATCCAGTGAGGATGCTTTGACGGTAACATTTCCCCAGGGTTGGCCTCTGCGTTGTTTTCTGTACATGCGATACTCGCATCCTCTGTATGTGTTTGATTTATCTTGCAAGCTGTTGATTTCTTAAATGTCTTTTTCACTTGCTTGCGGTTAACTGGATGAAAAGAACGTGTTGAGCGTTTGACTTTCACACTAGTTTGAGTGCAGCACCTTTTGGACCAAGGTGAGTTAATGCTGAATGTGAATTTATGACGGATGGCAGGAAATGATTTCCCCATATGCATCCAGTAATCTCTTACTGCTGGATCAATGGTAATAACCTCTGTATGGGGAGACGCTAAGGGAAAGCATTTCCTGCATTGCAACAGAACACATAACTGCATGGCACACGCGCTTTATATTTCTATAATGTATCTGCTGAATGAATAACATGTCAAGCATCTGCATGTCAGCGCTTGTTCCAGATCCATCATTATCCACATGTATTTTTCACCTAATAAAACTCATTTTTTGACCTGTTACACACTTGTGTCACTGTGTCAAGAATAGCTGCCCTAAGAAACCATCCATGTAATATATGAGTGATACAGTATTTACCGTTACAAGAACATCATCTGGTATTTATACTAAAACCCAGATTTAAATTCTAATTTGATTTGTTTATTTCTAATCTTTCTCTTGAGACTAGCAAGTAATTATTACAGAGATGTGGCCTAACCTTTCCTGACACAATGCACACATGCATCCAGTAGATATGGCCTGTTTTGCATGAGCTTCCTTTATTTCCTGGCATGCGTTTTCCCTTCATCTTGGACTGATTTGTAGATGATTAACTTGAGGATTGTACATACAGGTCTATTAAAAACAGATTCATTTGCACCGTGTCCTAGAGGCTTCAGAAAGTAGGTCAGACCCATTCACTTAGTCACTGTACCCTCAACAGTTCAAAAGAGTTTTATTTAGTCAAAATCTAAAACTGAAATCTGTGTTTCTTAAAATAATTTGCGATCTTAAATACCTTTTAGAAACCACTTTGACAGAAGCTTTAGCCTGGAGACCATTCAACCCAACAGGATTATGGTAGATTACGTAGACACTAGTTTGAATGTTGTGTGTAAATTCACAAACAGTGCAAATGTGAAGTCTACTTTCTGAAGCAGCTGTTGCTCTACCCCTTGTCTTGTTAAACCTTGCTGTGTCTCTAATCCAAAAGCCTGTACCTGTTATTCTCTTTTTTCCCCCTGCAACGGATCAAAGATGTCTAAGAAGAAGATCCCCCACTGCTCCACAGCGGATGAGCCGGAGCACGATCAGCCTTCAAATCAATGTCAAGTGGACCGGTCTGCAAACACTGCACCAGGGTATAGGAACAAGAATGAATCGGGTCAGAGAAATGGAGACGCTGCGTCGTCTTCTCCAGAGAGCGGAAGCTTAAACGGAGATGTAAAGCGCAGCGGGAAAAGCCGCCGCCGCAAGAAACGTTCGTCTAATCCCGAGAGCTGCTCTGACGGGAAGGTTGACAGTAACACCACAAGCGAAGAGAATGCAAACAAAAAGACCCGTCATCCACCCGACCCACATGCTGTTCTGATCGGCCTGCAAGCCGAGTGTGCTAATGTGTGGTTTGAGCACAGCATCTATGAGCGGGCTGAGAGCCTCTACCACAGCTGGTTAGCAAACTCCCCTCATGGGACCAGCAACCCACATCAGGCTCACCCAGCGCCACGGAAACAGCCACCACCAAAGTCACCACCCACCGTGGCTCCGTGTTCCTCAGGCCCGACATGCCACCATGGTGACCAGGTGGCTTGTCACCACGTGGTACAGGCAGTGTGGGTGAACAAATCAACCTTCGATCAAGCAGAACGCCGCTTCGTTGAAGAGTCAGCACAGCCATCAATCCCAAACTCTCTGGACCTCGCATCCCCAGTGAACCGCTGCATCGCACCTCGAACGCCTGATGAAGGATATCAGTCTTTAGCCCCGACTCCTGCGACTCCCGTCGTCCAACAGGCAGCTGTCACACCAACCAGTCGACAACCAATCAACGGCCTCCCTCGTTTCCCGGTGGAGCTGCTGAGAGACGTGTGGCTGGAAAAACCCCTGTATGACCAAGCTGAAGCCGCCTTCTACCAGAAACTATACGGCAACATTTCCACCAAGCGGCCCAGCCCTGCCTCCACCTCGAGAAGTAGCGACCACCCTCAGTGCCTTGTGGAGGAGGAGGAGGAGCAAGACGAAGAGGAGGTGGTGGTGGAGGAAACGCGGGTGGTTCAGCTGGGCAAAGCAGAGGTCTTTCACGCTTTGCACCCGATCCAGGAAGAAGAGGAACCAGCTGAAGTCTCCCAAACAGAAGACACATCGGGGGAGGGCATATGCTGCTTCCTTCACCCAGACAGCGAGCGAGTGTGGCTGGACAAATGGCGGTATGATGCTGCAGAGAGCAGTTTCCATGGTTACAGTCGAAATAAAGCCGCCGTAGTGAAGAAGAGTCAAAGACCAGAAGCAGACGCCTCATCTGGTGCCTCCAGCGCCTCTTTAAGGGACAAGTATGACCAAACTGACCCAACTGCCAGAGTGGAGCAACTCCAGATGTTTCATTTCACCGTTCATGGTTTTTGTTTCCGTTGCCATCATGTGTTGCCCTGTTTGTTGTTTCTCATTGCTCATCTCGTTTTCTCTTTGTTTTAGTTCATTTGTTTGTGGTTCCTTGTGGTATATTTTTTTGTTTTGTATGTATGATTTTATTGTTGCGTTTTGACCACCGTACTTTTGTTTTGAATAGTTGTGTTGGGTTCTGGGCTCAGACTGAGGGATTTATACCATTTTACAAATGAGAAATTTAAGATTTTACAGCTAATCTCACATAATAGAATTCCAACAGAAATGTAGAGCTAATTTGTGTGTAGTTGTAGTAGAATGCTGATTTGTTTGCCTTTTCCCTGACCTCTGGTGATCTGTTCACACATCCCTCTCTTATTCTTCCTCCCTCTCTTTTCTGTAGCAAAATGAGCGCTGTGGACTTCCTGGCCCAGGAGAAGATCTGGTTTGATAAACCTCGCTATGATGAAGCAGAGCGACGCTTCTATGAACACATGAATGGTGGCTCGCAGCCAACGCAGACACCCAAGGTAACGTGGAGCTTTAGTTTGCCGCTCTGTCACTACGACCGTCTGTCACTACACCGGAGACTGATGTCTATTCTCTATTCTTTAAGGATGTTGGTGCCAACACCATTTTACAGGACATAGCTCGGGCCCGGGAGAACATTCAGAAATCTCTAGCAGGAGTAAGTATTGCTGTACAGACTGACTGGCCCTTCTGCAACACACAAAGCTTTAGCCGCATGTTCACCACTGAGGCAGAATTGGAAAACAATGGTAAAGTTTGGACGTTTTGGGATTCTGTGCTGTCAAACAGTTTACATTTCAGCCCTGCAGCGCAGAACATGTGCTCTGTGTTAACCTGCAGACAGGTCAACAGAACATCCTTTGTGTAGAGAGATTGATTAGTCACGTTGTCACATAAAGCAATACACACCTTGCTTTACAGGTTTTGGTCTCCTGTCACCTCCCAGTTGGACGCTGCCTCCTTTAAGCTCCTGCTTGCTTTTTTGTTTAGCAGTTGTCAGTAGCACACCTTCAGGATGTTCTTCAGTCAGTCTCATTCCTCCTGTTCCCATTTGTTTCCTTTTTTTGTACTTGAAACACCTTCACTCAGCTGAAGACCACGCTGTGTAACAGAGGGTCGGACCAGCCGTCCATGACTCCACAGTTCCAGCTTGTAAGTGCTGCCAAACTTTGAGTGTCACTGAAAGCCCGTCTGCTGCTGTCAGCGGACGACGCCGGCTTGATTATTTGGCTTGAGCTTTATCTGACGTGTAGCGTGGCACGCTGTAGACCCTGACCAAGTAGTTGCTTGTGTTATCCAACAAGACTCCATCTACAGCGTGTGCACTTCTGCTGCCGCTGTGGATGCTGCTGAGATGGACACTGGTCGTGTGCTGTGAGTTCACGTGTGAGAGTCGTGGGCTTGACAGAAGCTCCTGGTTTGTCCTGTCGATGTCGCACTCACTCACGTTTTCTTTTGCGTTTTATTGTTGTGCAGAGCAGCGGAGGAGGTGGCGCAGCTGATCAGGGAGAACTCGTGTCTCGCATCAAGAGCCTGGAGCTGGAGAACCAGAGCTTACATAAAGGTGGGAGTGTTTGATCAATGCTTTTCTATGTTTTTTGAAAGAAGAGATAAGAGACAAAATGCTAAATCGCTGCTGCGGCACTGGAGCTGTCAGATTTGTTGCACTTATTCTTGGTCTAATACATAAATAGTTTTTGCAGGTAATATGTCCAGCAGAATAAACATGGAAAGGTATTTGAAAGTGTTTAAAGCATCCATCTATATAATTTGTTTAGAGCTCACTTCACTGTTTTAAATTGAGAAAATAAACAAATTGGGGAATATGTTGATTTTTATTTAATTTGCTGAACTAAACAAAGCTGAGCATGTGCAGATCAAAGGCAGCGACTGCCTGACAATCTCCAAAAAAATGGTAAATCTGTATAATGTAGTATTTTCTTTGCACATGCTCCACTTTCATTCTTTCGCCCCTTACTTGTTTGTAGCTGTGGTAACAATTGAATTTGCCCACTGTGGGATCAATAAAGAATTATCTTATCTTAAACAAAAGATCATTACATAAACCTTGGGGGGGGGGGGGGAGTATTTATATTTATGAATCAACTCGTTCTGCTTCTTTAGTGGTGGAAGATTTAAGGGCAGCACTTTCCAAGCTGGAATGTCGGGTAGCAGTTTTGGAGAAATCTCCAGCGGCTGTGACTCCAGCTCCTGCTCCGTCTGTCCCCTACACAAATGTAAGTTCCTACACAACGTGTAAGTTGGTTCAGAACTTCATGGCTTGTAGATATTTAAATTTATGAGTAACTGGTGTTTATCTGTTCAGGGCACTACTGTCCAGCAGAAGTCCAGCGCCCCGGTCAAAGAGGAGGAGGAGGAGGATGACGATGATGATATCGACCTGTTCGGCAGTGATGACGATGAAGAAGCAGAGAAACTCAAAGAGCAGAGGTTGAAAGCGTACGCGGAAAAGAAGGCAAAGAAGCCCGTCCTCATCGCCAAGTCCTCCATCTTACTGGATGTCAAGCCTGTAAGTCTGCTCCTCAAACGCAGAATTGATACGTTCATATTTCATGGTACTGACTGACTCTTCTTTCACGTTGTGTTTCATCACCTCTTTCCCTCGTGTTTTAGTGGGATGATGAAACAGACATGGCCAAGCTGGAGGAGTGTGTGCGCTCGGTCCAGGCCGACGGCCTGTTGTGGGGCACGTCCAAACTGGTTCCTGTGGGTTATGGCATCAAGAAGCTCCAGATTGCATGTGTGGTGGAGGACGATAAAGTGGGAACAGACTTGCTGGAAGAGGAGATCACCAAGTTTGAAGATTATGTATGTACAATACACAAAAGAAGAAGCGTAAAGGTCACAGCCGAGAACTACTTCACAACTGGAAAAGCTTCAGTCGGCTTTAGCTCCTTCGCTGTAATTTTTGTCAATACAACTGCTTCAAATAAGTCAGATCGTACACAGTGGAGTCAAACCTTCGTAAAGGATGTTTTATTGTGTTAACTGTTTAACTTCACGTCTGCATCTGGAAGGGAAAACGTATCTGTTAACCCCTTCACAGACTAACGATCATGAACGTAGCGCATACTGTAACCCACAGACGATGGAAGACAGAAAAGCTAAGTCACGTTCTGGACTGGGATCGTGCAGTAAAAAGAATTTAAAAAAATAAATAAAATAAAACCTGCAGCAGCCTCCACTGAAATGAAATTAGAAGGAACAGGTTTTCCCACCAACTGTAACCTAATGTAACCCATCTTTTTGCTGTGTTTCAGGTCCAGAGTGTTGACGTAGCAGCTTTCAACAAGATCTGATTCCAGTCTGTCGTTTCCTGTCTGTCACGCTGTTTCTCTGATGATTGTGTCAACAGTTAAAACCAATAAAACCCGACTCTTGCACTGAAGCTCCTGTCATCTGTGTTCTTTAAAATGACAATAACATCTCCTCACTCACCTGCTTTTTCTTACTGACCAAACTGTGTCCAGATGTCCTCTGTTGGTTGGATGGTGGGCCGTTCTGTAGAGGACAGCCTGAGCACAGCAGAACAGTCCTGCACTGCTTCAGTGTTCTCAAAACTCACAAATGAAGTAATGCATGATGATAACAAACTTAACATTTTTTCCTAGTCTCCATTTGTATCCATCCACTACTGAATCACTTTGTTTAAGCCTCTGGGCAAAATTTGCTATGGCGGATAACACCATTATAAAGAGGTGGAGGCCAAAACAAAAGCTTTTGCAAATTTCACTTTAAAATGCAACGCAAAAATTCTAAAAACAGCACAATAAATAGCTTTATTCCCGGCTGAGCCCAGAGCCACTTGGAGCGTCTTAACAGGGAGAACGTAAAACCTGAAGGCTCTAGTTTCGCTCGTTAAAGGCTTCAGATATCGTCAGTAGCAGGCCGTACATTTCCCACCTAAGCCTTCAGTGACGTCCTACTTAATATACCATCATTTATGACACCACATCCAGAGAAACCATACACAGAAGCATACTACGGGGCGTTGCATCACCTGAATATAGTCGCTTATACTTAAACCAATAAATTAAAATAAAAAAGCAATTCAAAGATATTTCTCCACAAAGCTTTAATAATTCACTGAAATCAGTGAAAGGGAATTAAATTAAGAATAAAAGTCAGAATGATCCTATAATCAGTGGGTTGTTGTGACTTCGTTTTAAAGATATAATGAGTCCGGTTGTCCACTAGGTGGAGCCGTTTCCCTCCTATGAAACTACCAGACTTTAAATCTATATTACACTCACTGACCGCAGCTTTAACTGTAAACTATAAGCTCGCAAAAGAGTCACAGCTCACGTCACAGAAGCTGCAGGACTCCTCGCGTCTGTGGTCAACTCTGAGGCGACGTCCACATCTTTCAGACTCCAGAGCCACGACACGCACCGGACGTTCAGTCCACGGAGCTGCTGCCTGGAGCCACCAGCCCTCGACTACTCCAACTAAACAGTCAGATAAATCCTATCCTACTGGAACGTTGTTTAATGAAATGGACAACAATTAGAGAAGTAACAGAAGAGAGTCGTTTCCCCAGCAGGATCCAAATGACTTCACATCAAACTTGTGCTGGAAACAAGCAGAACAATCACGTCACGCTGGCAGGTTTATGGCTCGTTAAGGCAACAAGAACAGAATCGAGTAAAAGCCGAGGCCGCCTCAGTTCACAGCCCCCGCCCCGATGAAAGAACATCCCATAAACGACGCCCTGTCTGGGCTTCGAGAGGCTGCGACGCCCTCCGCTGCTCATCTGACGCCGGGTTTCCACTCATCCGTCCATAATCTGGCCCCAGCGGATCCGTTCATCTTTGGCAGCAGTGGTGTTTGTTGTTGTTGTTGCTGCAGCAGCTTTAACGATTCAAGCTTCTTCTTGGTGCATGCGGCTGATATGCTGATATGCGGCTGATATGCTGATATGCGGCTTTCGACAGACTCCTCTCAGGTCGCCTCTCGCCCATCAACAGCCAAGCGCAGAGGCCCAACCTCTGCCCGGGCTGATCAGTAGAAGTGCGTCCTGCCAGCGGGCAGTGACTGAGAGACAACTTAAAACAGTTCCCAACAGTTTCGCTATTAGAACGTCGACATCCCGTGATTTTAAAGCTCAGGTTCATCCAACGTCGTCTTATCGGTGAAGCGCATCGGCGTGAGAAAGGAGCGTGTTCAGGCCTGGATTAACGTAAGAAAACCAGGTCGTTCATTTGCTGAAAACTGTTGGAAGTAGGTGACGTGTTTTATTTATGATACGAGTCAGTTGTTTCCTTCTCCATTATCCTACATCCAACGACCCCCACCTCCACTATTGTCCTCAGCAGCTCATCAGGTCAAGGGGAAGCTCCCTGGAGACACATTGGTGGAATCCTGCAAACATTCCTGTTTTGTTTTTGGCTGTTTTTCCTGTTATTCCGACCACAAAGCTGCAAACTGTGAATTATTAAACAGCTGTTTTGTCTGTGGATCAGAGCTGTCACTGGCACAAGGCTGGAACAAACTTACCGTGACACCAAACGGCTCCATGCTGCTCTGAAGGCATCACGTGGACGAGCTCGTCCGCATCCGGCTCTGGCTGCTGTAATAGTTCTGCTTGTCCGAATCACACGGTCACACAAATAGCAACATACTGTGGAGGCCAGTTCAGTTCTGAGAGCTCATATCTTTTTGCCTTTAGTTTAGTCTAATCTTGAGTCACTGCTGAATTCCTACAATGCATCGGGTCCTGTTACCAAGATATGGGCTTCACTGAGCTCTTCAGCTTGATAAGGGCTGTGATTGGTTATGACTGGAGGCATATATGTTTGATTTGTTACCCGGTGACAGGGCCAGTGCGTCTCAGCTGATCCTCCTCCAGTCGCCTTCTGCCACGGACTCCTCCTCCGTCATATTCCTGATGGGCTTCGACTCGTATCGGCACCACAGAGACGCAGATTGGAAGCCGGGACTTCCAACAAATGAGGACAAACAGATGAATTAAACATCAGAGCAGCTTCGGCTCCTGAATTCCTGCCTCTTCTGAAAAGACAGACAGACAATCAAACACACACAGACGGTCTGTGCTCAACGATGACACAGACTTAGAAGGAAAATCTCGCCGTCGCTGACAAGGATATCAGCTCCATCTGAACAGGAAGTTTGCTGGCAGACCAACGTGGGAGGATGAGCGGCGTCACTGCAGGAATGAGACCAGGGAAGACATAAAAGGCAGGATATGCCCAGAATAAGCGAAGAGAGGCTTTTTAGTGCAGGGAGGAAAGGTCACACGAAGCTTTAAAAAGACACAAAGTCACACAAGACGAAATGATTAGGTCTATTTTCAGATTTGTAAAAAGATTACAGGAGTTCTTACATCCCCACTTTAAAAAAAGATCAAACAAAAGGCAACAATCATTGATTAATTTTGATTCGTCTAGCATCTTTTCATCACATACAAAATTAGAGAGTTCATTTGATTCAACAGTCATCAAAAAAAGTGTCATGTTTGCTTCCGTGGTCCGTTTACAAAAAAAAGGCTTCATGTGCAGCGTTTCGCTTCCTTCCTTCATCAGAACGTCAGAAATGACACCAACCAGCAAAACAAGATTTAAAAACAAACGAGACATACACATCTTTCATTCTACCAAAGTGTGATACAGCTAAATAAAACACACATCAAAATATAATAAATCATCTTCCTTCATTCTTTCACATGAGCAAAAATGCTGCAGTTCATACAACAAACAGAGTAAATGGACTTTAGTGGTTTTATGCAGTAAATGTTTAAATAGGATTCCTCTGACTGGACACATGCTGCCTGGTTGTGTTCTGGTTTGGTTCTGTTCATCCAGGTGCGTAGTGATTACAGACGTCACTGCTGAGAGACAGGGCGGTTCTGCCAGAGTCCTGGAAACCGCGTCAGTGTGGTCCCGTTTCATAAACAGACGACAAGCAGAAACAACACGGTCCTGTTCAGCGTTCAGGGCGAGAAGCACGACAGTGGCAGTTTCTCTACTAAACTCATTTCAATTCAGTCCTGACATGCATCAGTCAGAACCAGGTGATCAGCTGAACTTCTCTAATTATTCAAACTTGAACTGTGTTGTTTCTTATCACTGTTGAGGTTTGTCATCTAATTATGGGAGATATCCAGAGAAAGGTGTGAGTGGCCAAATAAAACTCTCAAATCCCGATGAACTGAACCTCATTAGCTCATTGAGGATGAGCTGTTTTGTTGTAGCCTTAAAAAAGTCCAGATCTCACTGGACACAAAGCCGTCTTTCTCTAAACAGCCCCACATTCCTCCCGCTCTGCGGGGCACGACCCCACCGCAGCCACAGCTGGCCCTGAGTCCGGGTCTTCTGGGAAGTTCCTTTGCGGTTAGAAAATCCCTACGAGGACACAGCAGCCACTTTCAGGACGGAGCTCACTGCTTTGTCTCTACAGTGAATCCTAATCTTCACAACAGTGTTAACGTGTTCATTCCTAAGCAGCTCAGCTCCCCTGTATCCAGCAGAGCACCACTCAAAACAAGCATGTGGATTGATCTGAAATGACTGACTTTGGTTTTCACTGTCATCCGTAGATGAAGAGTAAATATACAATAAGCAGCTTCCTCTGTATGAATTGTTGCTTCTCCTTCCAGTGTGACTGAGCTGCTAATTTCTGTCTTTGGTCTGTCACTTGCTGGTCTGCTTGAATAAAACACTTCTCTTTCATCGCGTTCTGCTGACAGCTCATTATCTTTTCTCTGTTGTGCTCAAAAGCAGCTTTTCACCAGCGCCCCCTCCACAGGCTGCCTGTCCACACGCTGCCTGTCAGGTTTTTGGGAGGGTAACGAGAGCAGAGTTTCAGTTTGGCCAGTTCACAAACACAAAATGTGTCAGCAGCTAAAGCTAAGTAGCAAAGATGTGGAAACACACATAGATCAGATCATGTCTACTGGCACGTGATGTGAAATCTGGGTCCATTGGACGAGTCAGTGGACATACAGAACTTACGCTTATGTACATGCACTCTGCTTGTTGGTGCCAACGAGCACGTTTAACACCAAACAGGAAGTTCAGAGACTAAGAACAACACAGGTTCTTTATAATGTAGTGAAAACATGATTGTTGCGTGACAACCAATCAACGTGGTGTCTGCTGAGCCGGATGGAAACCTGGATTGTGCCCCACAGAACCGGTGTAGGAACAGACAAGTTCTGCTACAAATCCCGCCGAACCGAAACGGGATGAGAACTGGTTTCAAATGGATGAAGCCGAGGCTCAAAACGCTGCTTGACATTTTGAACTGACTGAACTGACGTGAACTCTCACCCCCCCACCGCTCACACTTCCACGTTCCTTCACATCCTTCCGCTTCTCGGTTCCCCTGTCGCCTCCTAGAAATGCTTTTTATTTTATTTTATTTGAAGAGAAATCATTCTAATGAACGTAGATCTATATCACTACCTCTGGTTTTCATAGGAGTTTCACTGTAGCAGCCTTTGTACAACATGAAATCATCTCTAAGATGAAGGAGATCTCCCCTGGCAAGGATTAAAAATGTGCTGCTGATCCGGTATAAAACCTAAATACTGATAAACTGAGTGTTTTAAATGATGTCAAGATATATATAAATATAGTGTCACAGTGTCATTAAGGGAGATTTCGCCACAGTGGTAACATTCATTTCTAATGAACCTGCTCGTCTTTGTAGAACTAAGCTGTGTGACGTGTTGGTCAATTACAACATGACGTATGCTGTGATAAAATAATTACGTCTTTGAACATCTGTCTTTCGCTGCAGCACAGTGAAGCTTCACTTCCAACCACTTTTCACCTTTGTCGTCCGTCCTCTGGTGTTGGTCAGTGATTTATTCACTGCTTTTAACTAGGAAGAGTTGTGGTGTCGTGCTGGGACGAGCTCAGTCGGCTTTTATCTAGAAATGTATTCATGCTAAAATTCCTAAAATTAAAAAAGTAAAAAAAGGTTCCAGTCACCATCCTGGTTCCTGAAAGTGATCCAAGAGCAAAGCCTGGAGCAGAACAAGTTCTACATTTAGCATGTGGCAGTGGGCAGTGGACGTGCAGTGCAGCCTGTTGGACTTGAACCCCACTGAACCGGTGCCTGACCCCAGCTCCTACTCGAACGACAGCAGGTCTGGGTGCGGTTCTGCATCTTCAGCGCTCACTCCAGTGCCCTTAATGCAGGGGGCGCCATTCCCCATCGTGACCTCCTCTCCCAGGCTGATGCGACAGGGAGTTTTCCCTGAGCGAGGAGTGGAGGCGAGGCGGGAGTCTGGGCCTGGCGCCTTTTGCCAGACATCGCAGGCTCTGGACTCCAGCAGAGGCGGATCTTTGTTGATGAGGTCTGGAACAGAGAGCTGGAGCTGGGACTGATGCTCCTCCACACCTCCATCAGCGCTCCTCATATCATCCTCCTCGCCACCTTTGTCTCCATCCACCTTTTCACTGCTTGCCGTCATCTTCACATCTGCAGAAACCCCCTTCTCTGCTTCTGATGCCGACGTGCTGTCCGTGGACTCTGCGTTGTTCTTCTCATCCTGCTGCTCCTCACTACTCCTCGACTCCTCCTTAGCGATGAGTGGCGTTTTGTCAGGGGAGGAGAGGAAGGAGGACGAATCAGCGTTGTCAGGAGAGGAGACCACAGGGTCAGAAGAGATCATCATGTCCTGGGTTGTCTTCAGTGCTCGAGGGAGACGCTTCTTCCCTGACGGGGGTGGTGGGTCCAGCCGAGGGAAGGAGTCGAAGGAGGAGATGTGACTAGAAGAAAAGACAAGAAAGGAGGGTAAAAAACTAGAGAGACGGTGAAACAGGAAATTAAGACAAGAAAAGGAAGCCATCACAGACGCAGGAGAATGGAAGAGTGGCAGCGATGCTGAGGTTCTAGTCCCACACTAGCAGAGACTAGAGGGACTGTATTTCCTAACTCGACTGATCCAGCTCATCTCCCACATCCAGGTTTCAACCGTGGATTCAATCAGCTCTTAACGCTGAGCTCCAACAGTCTGGAAACATCTGTGAAGATGATCACAGCTAAATGAAACTATTCTGCTCACAGTCCAGTAAATGTGGACAAATGGGAGCAGAGCTGCTGTGAAATGACTGTAATCAGATGGAGACATGAACAGATCAGAGCTTCTGGGGCAAATCCCCGAAAAACACGGGCCACAAGAAATAATTTGAAATACTGAGTGAATTAGAGGAATGAATAGCAGATCAGAAAGTACTTCTCTTGTGACCATATACCAGAGGAGGTTTCAATTGTTTTCTGACGTTTCACTGGCACATTTAATGTTACATTGTCAATTTCAAAGCACATTTCACAGGAAGGATCTGTGGATGTGAAGGAATTATTCAGCTCTTGTCACCGAGCAGCTAATTTGTAGTGACAGACACGTTCTCTCAGAACAGGTGATTAAATATGATTGCCTTTGAAGATAAACGGCCTTTCAGCATTTTACCATTCATCTGAGCGTGTGGCCTTGAAATCGCTGTGATTTTCACACATTCATCTATAAATTAACACAGTATGTGAGTGCACCTGCTGGCAGCAGTGGGGTTAACTTGGTCCATGCAGCTCCACAGGGCACCAACGCTCTTGTTGACCTCAGTGACCCCAATGTCCCCGAGGAGGCTGGGCTCCTTACGCCTCAACAAATCATTGACCTGAATGAGAAAGAAGGAAATTAACAAATTCTGATTGATTTTGTCGCAGTTGTTCAGCTGTTCGCCTCTGTTTTCTCACCCTAGCCCCGACAGCCTTGCCCAGGTTAATGGCGTTTTTCAGCCTCTGTTGCCCGTATGAGGTGTCAGCAGAGCCGGAGCCCAGGTTGGGATTGGCTGGCGCTGGAGAACGCTGGGATGAGGACTGGCTCGTCCTGGAGGTCTGTGGACTCTGCTGCTGTGCGATGGAGTTCTCAAACATACTCTGATCAACTGGGGGAAGATGGAGCGAACAGGAGAAAGAAATACAGATAAATACAGAAATTAACAGCTGATTTTAACAGCACACACTGAAAAGCATTGGACACAAACAGATGGTTTATCTGAAAATGAGATGCACACATTTTTATTCTGAAGGGGAAAGAAAGGAATACTCCACTAAATTCAACAAAGGTAAAACGCAAGTTTGTGACCATAAAATACTAAATAAACAAAGAGGAACCGATTACTGGACCTACAGTGAGTTTTGGTGGAGTATTACTTTAGGAGACTAAAGCAAAGACTCAAAGGGATTTCATCCAATGCAGAGTCCAGGTAGTAAAAATAAGCAGAGAAAGAATAAAACTTGCGGAAGTGACACATGCACGTAAACAACAACAAGAACACTACGACAATGAAGCAAAAATGCAGGATCACAATCAGCAAAACAAACGAGAGTTGAGACTGTTGTTGGACTGAAGGTCTTACCTTGGCAGAGAAATGTTTCTCGGAAGCATTTAATGAGACATAGAAGCATCAGATTTCAGATTATTCAGAATACTGAGCTGCTGGGGCCTAGTCTCAAACTGCGGGTGTGTCATGAGCTGTGAGGGGACGTGTGAGGGGAGGTAATGGCTAAGAGAGCAGAATGAATTCCTTTCATCTCACATGCTCACGTCTTGAAGACGCAGCCAGATAAATGGACAGAAAATATCATGTGGAATCAGATGGAGCAGCAGAGCCGAGCTGAAAGGGTAACCTTGACTTTGAGTCTGCAAGCGTTTCGCTTACTGCTGCCATTAAAAGAGCCAAAAAAACACATCACAGCGAGGAGACTGGAAATGTGATCCGGTACTATGAAGCAAATGACAGCAGCAGAGATATGCAAGACTTGTAATTGAATAATTGTTATTGAACTTCTGATGTTGTTGAGTTTTACTTTGTGGATGTCTAATAACATACCTGAAGGCCCATCGTGTGAAATTATTGTTTTTACTCTTTTATGGCATTTGTGTTAATGAAACGTTCACACACCGGGCCGTCTTCAATGAAAACTGTATTTTTAATTATGTAAATCATCAAATCCCGCGGATGTGCAGCTGCTCCTGAACAGGTGGCAGTAATCAATCTGAAACAAGCGACTGTGTGAGTAAGAGAGTTTGAAGGTACGCACACAAACGTAAAAAGAAACGTAGCAGAGGATGTTGTGGACGGCTGATGTCAGCACCGTTGACTAGCTAACAAGGCTACTTAAAAAACTGATTGTTGAAACATTAACACATAATTTGTCTGTCTTTGCTCTGCGTCCTACTCATTCACGTCTACAGACTCAAGGTCATGCAGAGATATCCAGATCGATAGTGTCGCATCATGAGGGCTGTTTAACATCCTTATTGATCCAGTCAGACGCTCAGGCCACAGACCGCTCCTAGTTTTCCTTCTAATGGAGAGGCTGGAACACTGTAAGCCCTGAGGAGAGCTTCGTGAAGGGCAACAGAGACATAATTGTGCAACATACCTGAAAAAAAATTGCTGTATAATTTTGAACATTTAATGTTTTGCAATCTGCCTGAAAGGTGAAGCCTGCTGTTTGGAAATGAGCCCAGGTGTCTCAGTCTGCCTCATTTCCACACAGATGTGATTTATCATAACTATTTATGACCACATCTCTGCTGGACCGTCCCTGAGCCAGTTCTGAAGCTCCCAGGACTCACTTTTACTCCAAACGAATGCAAATTTGCCGGTTTCCTCAGAGGCTGTCGATTAAAGAGCTGTGAGCAAATGCCAGTAAACCCCACTGTGACTACAGGTCATGTGGTTCTGGCTAAAGTGAAGGTAGAGTGAAAGTCATGAATCTAGAATCATACCTACGTGTGACGCGATGGTGAATGCAGAGTAACTAACACCATGTGCTAATGAAGCTCTTGTGAACATCCTCCTTTCCTTCTCTTGCTGCATTAAATCACACACTATGAGAGCAGTCACTCGTCTCTAGAGATGGAGACATTTCAATACCCACAGAATGAAAGATCTAAAGCTGGTGTCACTCAGAGGCACTTTAATCAATTTGTCTCTTTCTGTGCTGTGACTTCCCACCAGCGTCAGTACCTGACAACTGGGACTTTCATTTGGGCAAACAGTTAATCTATATCCTCCCAATTATCAGAGACACGTCGGACTTCTGCGCCGCAGCCCTGCTGGGATTTATGCTGAAGAAACTGTTGGATTCTTTCTACAAATCTCGTCCAGCGAAGCAGTAAAAGCAGCAGCGTACTTGTTAAATAACACTCCTCGCACTGCGACATCAGTACAGTCTGCGTTTTAATGGAATCAGCAATGGGCCCATCCCGTAGACGATCACTCATTCCATTTCAAACTCAGTCTGAATGAACTTTAATCATTAAAACATCCCTGTCCCAGATTCCTACTCCTCACCATAGGTACCCGTGGTTTTGTGCTTGATGCAGTACGACTGGAAGACGAGGTTCACGGTGGTTTGTCCTTCTGGGTTCATATTATCATGGAATGTTCAACAAGGAATGAACAGGACGAAGCTGAGTTCACAATGACGAGGAAGGAAGTGATCAAACGGTTTCTTCCTTCCCTTCATTTTTTCCTAACTGGACCTTTATTTACAGCAAAATGTGTCACTAATTTACTGAATCAACGTAAAACTGACACTTTGACTCAGGAGAATTCACACAGTCTGTTTACTTCAGCAGGCTGAGTCTATTGTGTCAGTTAAAACGCTCCATCTGGAATAATGATCGCTCATTAACAGTGAAACGACGGCTGTCTTCTGTGAATTACTGCATTAGAAACAGAAACAAATACAGACACAGAACGTTGGAGCTGGTATAACAGCAACATGACAGTGCAGATAATTAACAGAGGAAGATGAAAACCGCCTGTGATAACACACGTTCAGTGAACAAGCTACACTCCTACTCATGTACCAGCAACAAGTGGTCAGGCAGAATGAAAGGTAACGATAACGCAACCTTCTGCAACTCTAATGAAATTGGAAACTCTGTCTCTTAAGCAAAGTTCACGTAAGGCGTTGGGCATAATTATAGTTTAACAAGTCCTTCAGCGACGAGCTCGAGCTGGAGTTTAGTCTAATGGACGAGGGGATAAAGTTAATTTCTTTGATTGAGATATTTTTTTGTTTCATTACAAAGTCTAAAACCAAATGAACTGCACATTTCAAAGTTAAATCACAGCAGCTCCTGAAGCCAGACAGAGAAACCTTATTTCACTGCTAATGCACATAATCTTCACAGATACATTGTAAACAGTATAACAGACACAAACTCTACAGCATGAAAAGCCTTTTATATCAACTCAGGAAATCAGATTCTATGTCCTGCACATCTACAGTGAATAACTCAGTATCTGCTTATGTCCTTTTTGGTGTGACCTCCACTGAGATTTCACCAGAAATGCAGCTAATATCACAACTACTCTGAAGCGTCATGTCAGCTTTATTTCTCTTGCAATGTTGTTATTTCAGATGCTTTTTGGACATAATCCCTCTGTGGGCTTAACTAAACGCTCCGTACCATCTGCCCTCAGACCGTTGAATCAGACAAACTCCCTAAAGAAATTACAAATAGAAGGGTTTTAGAAGTAAGGTACACATTGTCACTGAACCTGCTCACTAATCATCTCCACCATGTTGGTCACTACAGTGCAGTTTCATAATGATGAATCATGGAGTACTAATGATTCCAGTTTCCATCAGGTCGAGCTGGTCTAGACAACGACCAGCTCCCTCCCTGCGCCTCCAGCTCGTCTGTGCCAGGCAGCCAGCGCGACGTTGTAATTAGCTCGGCTCAGCTTTGCCATCTCAGATCAAACTGCCAAACGTGTCGCTTTGTTCTTAGCTGAGGTTAAGCCACTTCTGTCACCAAGACTGAGCGCACACAGAAACCCTACACATGGGTAAACACACACTCTTTATTTTTGTAGACTTACTGCTGCGTAGCGGAGACAGACTTTATCAAGGTAAACTGCTTTAAAAAAACAAAGCTCAACGAGAGGAAGCAAAGGTCATTCATGATGCCGCGTAAAACAAATGTCAGAATTAAAAAACGATAAACTGCGAGGACTTGAGTAGAAGTATCTGCCTGGTAAACATACAAAGTCAGACACAAAATACGCTTGTATATATAATATATGCCTGTACGTTGTGGACAGGGCTCTGCCATGGGAACATGTCTGACTGACACGTGTCAGCCTTTAGACAGACACTTGGTGGAGTCTTGTGTTTGGGTGGTGAGGAAAGCTCACGATAAGCTCTGCTTCCAAAAAGCCATTTTCTGTTGTACTTGTGCCAAAGTAATTATGAGACAGAGAACTGTGCAGGTTTTCGTGTGTTTCTTTCCTAAAAATCCAAAATGTCTGCGTGTCATTATGTTCAGGTTCTGCCGACGAGTGACCTGAAACACACTCATCTGAGCGCACAAACATTAATTCTCAGGCCAGACAGGGTCATTATCACTGATGAATTTAATTAGACATCCCCGCTTGGCTATATTAACATATGCATGCGTGTCTGCTTGATGTGTGTGAGAGCGCGGAAGAAATGAACGTCACATACTCTAAGAAGGTGGAGATGCTCATCAATTTCTTTTACCTGGCTTCATTATTACATAAATGATTAAAGTGAGCTCTGCTGGGGGCCCGTCTCAGACTAATGAGGGGCTCAGGACACAGAATATGGAGAAAGTTTCTGATTTAGCAGGCTGACAAGCTTCTTTTCACACCTTCTCTCTGTTTCACCTTTGGGTGATTGTAACCTGGAAAGTGTCCATAACTTTAAAAACTGACAGTCAGTCAATTCACAAGCTGTCCTTTGGTCTAATGAGACCACATTTTGAATGTGTGTTTATTGTCCAGTATGTAGAGACGATAAATGAAAAAGGACTAATCATAGTGTTGAAGGACTTTTCATCCATGTTGACTATACTGCAGAGTTTTACCATGGAAACTGCAGCTCACACAACAATAGCAACCCAATAATCTGTTCTAGGCTTTTGTTAAATATAGCTGAAGCATGTGTAGGTGAAGGAATCAGTGCTGACTGTAAAGGTGGATTCATGGTCGCTGCTTGTCCTCTAGTGTTTTACATGCTCACCGTAAAACACGATGGCAACTGAACGAGTGAACACAACATGTGTCCGCTCAATGAGACCAGGGACTTTGGCTCATGTAAGCCCTTTAAAGGCTGTAAGAGAAAGAGACAGGAACCCACAGAGGTGAGAGGTGGCGTAACATCACGCCGCCCGCACTGCTGCATCCGAGAGACTACATACATAATTCACACAGCCATCCAAGGTTACTCATCAGGAAAATCTAACAGCTTTTCCACATTAGTGCCTCGTGTTTTTCTCATCTGCTGGTAATGGAAAAAATAAAAGCAAAACGTGGAAGAATAGAATAAAACGTTAAGATCGTATTTTGATACATTGATTTCGTATATTCCAGTTTCACGGGAGGACAATATTTCACTCTCATTTAATTAGCAATTAGCTTTCTGGGTCAGCAGAACCTGACAGCACAGAGCTAAACTCTGACCTCTGCTCATGATTGTGGCGCCAAACACGAAGCAAACTCCATTCTCAAAAACATCAGTCAGCATCTGTGTCGTCGTGACAAGCTGAGCCTCCTGGCCTGACCCTGAAACTCAGGGGAAAGACAAAGGCCCCATTTTAAAATCAACCTGTCTGCTCTCCCTTCACGTCCCCTTCTTCTTCCGTCTTCCCTCCTTTACCTTAGGTAACCTCTCCACACAATACCCCTCTGTTGTTCCCTTTGAGACGCTTTTATTGACAGGCTACGTGGCAGCAAACCGTCAAGTGAACCTAAAACTAATGAAACTCAGAAATCAGGTCTGGACTGTGCAAAGTTAGGGGTTAAGAGTCTCCATCACGGCTCCTGGTGATGAAACTCTGCCAGAGAATTTAGACCATGCAAGGAATAATCTCACGTAATCTCAGTTGAATCCAACGCTGATTACACTTTTATAACCGAGGTGAAAACTCAAGGTGGTGAGAGCTGACCTGCCCAGACTGTTCAATAGAAGAGCAATTACTGCAGCTTCTGCCTCCTGCCTCAAATAATCCTTAG
The DNA here is from genome assembly GCA_030770545.1 of Macropodus opercularis. Lineage (NCBI taxonomy): Eukaryota > Metazoa > Chordata > Actinopteri > Anabantiformes > Osphronemidae > Macropodus > Macropodus opercularis. Next base: position 11,298,798 of record CM061092.1, read on the forward strand.
AGCACCTGAACAGACAGAAAGACTGCAGGACCGACCACAGACCTGGAGCTTATTTGCTGAACATTTGATGCCTACAGTAATGTCACAGTATTGAGATTTTGTTATGTAATAATCAAATGGTTCTGACATCCAGCTCAGTATCATGAGGCGCTTTTTTGTTTTGGCCATGGGTTCAAGTTTATTAGTAGGTTCACCTGTACAGTCTCTTGCATACCTGAACTAGGTTACAGTCACCTACAGACACACACACACACACACACACACACCCCTATAAAACTGAATCACATCATTTTAAGGTTTTATAAAAGCCCAGCTTGACATCGCAGTTATTAAAACTATGTAAAAGCTACACAGCAACAAATGTACAGATACACTTGTCACGTCATTACTTTGATTTGAAGATTATAACTTCTTTTGTTCAGACTAAATTCCTTTGAATGACATTACAAGAGAGAAACAACGGCGAAGATATCGTCGCCTTCACCACCATCGTGTCCTTCCCATCAGATCTACTGTATGAAGGCTAAAACTTTCTGAGTTATGGCCACAGCTCTTCAACAAACCCCACAGCAGTGTGGCCACGCCACTAGTGTTCTAATGAAAGGGAGCACATGGCCCAAGTTCTTCATGGCTGGGAAATCTTGTTCTATTGATCGTGTCACACCAGCGTAGTAATATCACGCTAACCTACTCCACAATTATGATAAAAACCGCAGCCACATGGAACAAGTTCATTCAGTTTTCTGGCAGAGGCTACTGATCGAACCAGACAAAGCCAGTTTCCAGCGTTCGTCCAGGACAGGAAGAATTAGGCAGATAAAGAGAACGAGGGTGTATGATTGAAAGAGGAGAGCCGGTTGTAGCCAGACCTGTTTGGGCGTCTTCAGTCTCTTCAATTTCAAAGTCAGCAGATCAATTATTCATTCAGCCGTTTGCAACATCAACGTCCGTCCGACCCCCACTGCTCCCTGGAGAGCGAGCGAGCGTACTAGAGACGAAAGTGTGAGTTCAGTAGCTATGAATGAAGCAGCAAACATGGGACAGCGGGAGACTAATGCATTTGTCGTTCCAGGAATTCAGCCACTTAGATTCTCTGTGTTCTTGCCCTTGGACTTCAGTCCTTGTAAGCATAAATGAGAAAAGTGAAACATGGCATAGATGTTAAAGTAATGAATAAGAACAGGTACAGTGCACACATCTGACTTTTTTCAAAAGCATCTGCATTATTGTGCTTGTACACTTGCTCTGCTATTAATTAGACTTTCAGTTGTTAAGTTGTGGTTGCTGAAGTCATATGTGGTATGACTGGAGACGGGAGGACAGGGACCTCACAAGTGAGAAGCCCCCTTTGTTCTTAACAAAACAAATCGAACAAAGGGGGCTTCTCTGTGTCTAAGTGTCTTATTTTGAGCCTTAATATGACACATCAAAAACGAAAAAGTTTAAATATTACTGCCTTGAAGCTACAGATGATCAAAGGTGTCTTTTGTCTTTTCCCTTCATCTTCGACGTGCCTCACTGGGAGTTTTTCTCTTTGAGGCTGATGCAGACTTCCACCTCTATTTTAAGTTCAACACGAGCCTGTGTTACGTTTGTCAGGACGTATGAAGAAGCACCAAGAAAGAAATAAGACAAGACAGATGTGGCTGAGACGGGCATTTAGCTGCGCTGTAATCCATCGGTTTTAGACCTTTACATCTGGAGCGCCACATGTTCCACGTTATGTACTACGCCAACATGGCCTTGAGCTTTGCATCATGGGAATATCAAAGCAGCTGCCACCACACCCAGATGTGAATGCTCAGCCAAGCCTCTGAATGCATTTGCATGTGTGAAAAGGATGAGGCAAAACAGACAACTGCACTTCACCAGCTCATTGATTCCTTAAAGTTTCAAGCAAGTGATGTGACTGGGACGGTTTCATTCACACGTCTGTGGTATGGACTCGCCTCTGTTCATCTGCCAACCGCTTCACTTCATCCAATCTCTATGCATGCTTAACCCTTTCATTACTCTGAGCATCAGCAAAACTCTAGCAAACACCAGAAGGACTGGGACAGCCTCAGACTTCTTCTAGCCTCAACGACTGGAGCCTGCAGCAAAACTTTATTAATAAATCATGTTTAATGCACACTCTTGAGATAAGGTCTCTTTTATTTGAACATGGCTGTTTCAAGTTTAACAATGAAAAACTAGACAAAATCTCAATTTACACTGACGCAAAAGAGGAAAAAGCATCAAATCGTCACATTTGAGGAGCTACAGATCAGCAATTTTTTTAGCATCATTAATTTGTTTGTTTTTAAGGTGCATAATTATGTCAGGACTTCAAGACTAACAAGTGGTGATGAAGAAAACAGACGCACAGACACAAAGACACAAATTTTGTGCTACAGTCAGGACGGTCTAATGAGTCAAAATACTAGTAGGACCCTCGCCTGACGGACGGAGGCCTGCTCACTGTGATGCTGAGGTCAGAGAAATTAATTGCTCAGCTTTTAAAGTCCCTTTATTCCCTGTGCTCTTCTGGTGCAGACGTGGTCATTAATTTCAGCAGTGTGCTGGTGCTGTGGAGCGTGTTCATACTTGTCTTGATTCGTGACCCACTAACTCCACATATCTCTGTCAGCACCACTTGACATTAACAAACAACCTCAGACAACCCCTCGTAACCACAGGGCACACTTATTTAATAGCCTGTAGTTCTATGTGCTTGTACGGTGAATGCACTATATACTATAATAAGGTGCAACATAATAAATGTCTGGAGCCAACACACTTTTATTATGTTCCACAAACTTTGGGAGGCAGGCTGTACAGATTTTCTCCTATCAAGCCTCGACAGCTTTAATGAGGTCTGCCTCTGATGCTGGGTGGTACAGTAAGACCCGGGTCACAGTGAGAGATCAGAACCTGAAACAAAAACTGGTCCCTGATGAAGATTTGTGGCATCTTCTTCCAGCCCTACTTTCCTCTTATTTGGAAACAGCAGCAAAACAAATAATCAGTTGGCTTTTGGTCAAGAGGCTACACAGATTCTCAGTTAATAAGCCGACATGGATCCTAAAAGCTGCCTTTTTTAATGCCATAGTTCAAAATCAAGTCCAGCTCATGCTACAGCAAACCAGTAGAGATAGTCTGGTCATGGTTTAGTGTATGTGTGTGTATTCAAAGCTTTCCCTGCAGGTGACAGTCTGCGTCTGTAAAGACGTGTATCGATCTGTGCTGCTCCCTTGCTGTCCCAGTAGTTAACCCCGGATTTGAAGAACACATGCCCGTGACGGGGAAATCGATACAAGTCACCGAATTCTGCTCCACTCGGTTGGACTTGCTAGCAACGTACCCTTCAGACGGCAACGACAAGCCCCATTGGACAATTAAATTAATGCAGCGAGGGGGGAGAAAACCACAGAGAGGGGGAGGGAGACAAACTGAGACGGAGATAAAGATTTTGAGATAACACTCGAGTCAGCAATAGAGTCTGATGCAGAGTGAAATGCAACTAAGATTCATTTACAGGCAACACAGGGGCTCCGTCAAAAGGTTCCAATTTGTTGAGTTTAAAGACTTAAATCAAACATAGAACCAAGCTGTTGTGTTGCATCATGTTTTAGATAAACATTAGCCAAAGCTGCTAACGAATACAGAGACAAAAGCGGCATTCAGAGCCAGGCCAGAGGCACAGGTGTGCAGTGGGACCAGGCATCTTACTAGAAAAGAGAAGAGCTGCACAATATGAAAAAAGTGGGTGATTTTATGCACAGCAGACAATTTTACTCAGGTAAAACGAGCTGATGTTGACTTGCTCTGTAAAAGCGATTCACTCTGAGCTCTTTACACATTAAAAGCACGCGTACACGTAAAGACAACAGAATGAGAATCCCTTCTGTGCTGTCAGGTGCTGAATTTGACATTATTAAAACTGTCCCACTTCTTGACACCACAGGTGAACTACAAAGATGGTGTTAGGGACTACAGACATGGCTGCCAGGCTGTCTGACACAGACTTCAAATGTTTGTGATGGCATCAGCAATTTGTCCAGGATGTGTGCTGACAGTGAAATACGATGAACAAGAACAACTTGCGTCCTTGTCTGAGACTGACTCAAAAGCTTCTTCAGAAGATGGGATCAGTTAAAATTTCCAACCTTTACAGAATCTGACACTGCATTAACTAAGAGAAAGCAATTTCCTCTCTGCTTCTGCATGAACAAACCCCAGAACCCAAGGTTGGTTTTCTAAAAAGCTGCTACTCATAGCTCTTTCTCATCTCATTCTTCACATGGGGATTTAGTGACCTCCAACATCTGTCAAGGTAAAAGGCCGACGGCTCTACTTACATGCAACCACGCGACATGAATCAGTAATCAACCACCAACAGGAGACCGCTTAGAAATTCGTCAGCTTCTGACATTTTGCAGAGGTCGGTGGATGAGCGGGGTTCAACAGACGACCAGAGAATAAGGTTAAGGTTTAGCACATGTGAGACAAATGTAGATGATATGAAAGGAAAGAAGAACAAAGAGAAACTGAGACTATTTACCCCAAAGGCAAGAAGAGAGGGGAGAGAGCTGGCATCAGTGAAGAGAAAGCACCACCAAAGGCAATGACACAACAAAAGGTGTTTACATTTTACTCTGTATGTTTCCAATTGACTGCTTAGTTAATAAAATACAAAAATATTTATTTAGATATTCATTCACCCTCTACCGCTTCTTCCCTGTAGGGGTCGCGGGTGTGCTGAAGCCTGTCCCAGCTGTCTATGGGCTGTTCACGCACACACTCACACCTACATGCAATTTAGAGTTTTTCCAATTAGCCTGACTGCATGTCGTTGGGCTGTGGGAGGAAGCCGGAGCAGACACGGGGAGAACATACAAACTCCGCACAATCGAACCCGGGACCTTCTCGCTGTGAGGCAACAGTGCTAGCCACCACACCACCGAGCCACCCTTTTATTTATAAAATATATATTTAAAGGTTTATTGAAATTAATATGGTCCATTTCAAGGGCAGTCTCAGTTTAATCAGTATCTTCTCTGAAGCAGATTGCATCAATAGCAAAACACAATTTTTATTGTGCCAGGTTCAGGTTGGAAGTGAAACCTTCCAGCTTTGAACGTCATGTTGTTTGCACTGATACTGAGACGACACCTTTCGCTCAAATTTTTGTACTTTGAAAGGAAGCAGAAACTTGATTTGATTCAGTGTCATAGTTCACACTAACTAACAATTACAGTGGGAGGAAAACAAGGCGACGAGGAGAAGACAAGTGAAGATTAAAAGATTTGGGGAAGAGCTGTCAGACAGAGAAGCAGAGCTACACTGTCTCAGTTGTGTCTGATCTGTCTGGTACCTGTGGTTTGGATGACACAGATGTAAAACCAACAAACTTCCAGAAAGACGGTGCTGAAGGGTTGTCACTTTGAGTGTTGTAGAAGGTTTGAGTGACCTTGAAGTAACTTTAGGCTGATGTTTATCTTAGTCTCAATCTAGAATTAGTAAACATGTTATTATTATTACAATAGATTTTATGTTTAGTGATGTCAGATGAAAACACTGAACAGCCCAGCTCGCTCTGCGTTTAGGTGTTTGCGGGTCGTTAGTAGTGCACATTAGAGTAGTTTTCTGTGAAGAGAAGTTTCCTATGCATGTACAGCACAACTGTAATAAATAATATTAAATAATATTGTTAATATTATTAATACAAACACCTTCAGAAAGCGAGTTGCTGACAGGGCATTAGTTTACTAGACACAGTTATATCAAGTGGATGTCATCAGTCGTAGCCAAAGGAGGTTCCCATTTAAATCCTGGCAGCAGACACTAAACGGTGGAGTGTGTGATAGAGTGGAGCTACGGTGCAGAAAGAAAACTCTGTTGCTTTCCTTGTCAAACAAAGTGAACACTTTAATACCGCATTGTGGCTGGAGGCCATTCACAGAGCTGGGTTTAAAGAAATGAGACCACTATTGGCCATCATCCGTGAGCCGCTGTTCTGGCACGAGGGAAGAGTTTTTGTTTACGGGATGAATAAAAGAAACAAAGAGCGTTCCTCAAGGTCCGACTAAACCCGGCTTTACATAGATTAAAAAGCACAGGGACGTGTGGACATGTGAAAAGAGTGCAAACATGCAACGTCTGTCAAGTCAACAACCTGTGAGGAAACAAAAAAAGGGAAAGGCCAACCTGCAGGAGTCAAGGACGGAGCAGTTCTTGTTTCTGATGTGACGAGAAGTTCAGACACAGATTTCTCTCCAAAAATAGTCTGTTTGATTATGAAGAGAGCAATAAAGGAGTTTTTCTTTCAGAGTCCCTCCATGAATTAGAACCAAGTCATTTTTCCTCATTAGAGGAATCATTTCTCACTTCCGCAGGAATAAGAGTCTCTCCATTCCAAACCTTCCTGTTCCAGTGTGACATGACACGTTTTTAATCAGAACAGCTTTGCTAGTGTTTGGTCTTGTTCGCTCACTGACTAAGACATGAGCACAGATCTGGTGAGCGTTAATGTGTGGATGGAAGCTATGTGAAGTATGAAGAAGAAAGGAAATAAAGGTAAGATGGAAATAAAAGGGTCTGCATCAACTGGACTGGACAGCACAGTAATACGCAGTAAAGTGATGAGTCATCAATGTGGCGAAGGCCCTGACGACTTATATTGTGACGAGTGTTTAACTACAGTACAAATGTAGATTCATTGAATAAAATTTGCTTGATTTCCAGACTGAATGCACCTGATGTTTGTTGTCCCGAAAATGTATGTGTCTGTTTGTTACGTAAAACTTGAACGGATCCACTGGAGATTTGTATGTTTCAATGTGCACGTGTGACGCATCTGCTACATTTTATTAACTTAAAGTGAAATTACTGTGTTTGATCTTAGTAGGAGCTACACCACTATTTCATCCCCCAGACAGTCGGGAGTTCCCCGTCTGTTGAGAACGTTTAGAAGTCTCAGTGTCTCCTCATCTGTCCCCCAACCAAAAATCTCCATCTCCTCCTCCTCATCGTCCCCTTCGTCCTCATCCTCCCTGTCATCGCTGTCGTCTGTGTTTGACTCGTACTCCGAGGCGATACCAGACTCACGGAACCTTGTAAAGTCCAGGCAGTCCAGAGATTTGACTTCACGAGACGACAACTTTGTTGTGTCCTCAGAGACCTCTGGACTTTTGATCTCAAGCCTGTTAGCCTTGAGTGGTGGGGGAGGTGAGGGGAGTCGAGGAGGAGGATGGCCCGGGGGTCCTGGGAGGAAACGGAAACACTCAAGTTTGAGTAGACACTGGTCCCTACCTAGGGGGCTTCCCAGAGTCCCGTTGGAAGATGAGAAAGCGCTGCTGGTCCCGTCATTGTAACCCAGCGCTGGTAGGGCTGACACCTCAGGCTTTGGGGTTGTGGGGTCACAAATCACCGGAGGAACGGTAGACCGGAAGGTGATCTCCAATAAACTGTCTTGGGATCCCACTAAAGAGCAATAAAGACAGAGAGAAAAAGGACAAAAAAGTTACTTTATTAAACTTTTATTTCTAAATCCCATCGCATCTCAACCTGAAACACCCTCGATTTAAATTCCTCGGCTATCGCTCCTGCTGTTTCATTGAGGTAGAAGAATAATGTATTTGATATAGATATCTGAAAACAGCAGTGAATAGCAGATTGCTCCTCCTTGAAAACTAAACAAAATCATTCTTTCCACTCCAATAATTCCATGTGCTTGCGTTGGAGAAAACAAAAACTACCAAGTTTCAAAGCATTTCATCATCCTCACAGCTGCTCAGTGAAACATGGCGACATGGCGTCTGATTGTACGGCCACAGGGTAGGGAAGCACAGAGGAGCCTACATTTAAGGACACGCCATCATTATATTATAAAACACAGGATGAAACCGTTTCAATATTAGTCCTTCATGGCAGACAGCAGCAATTCTAGAGATTATGATGCGGTAATGTAGAGCAGAAATAAGAATATTATCTACCTGAAAGGTAGATGAACGCACACAGAAAATGCCACCAAACCACTAGAAATGCTAAAATAATTTGGCAAGTGTCTTTACTTCGCGGAGTGTTACATTGCCACGTAAGATGTGTATCCATTAAACTGTTTTCATGACCTTGTGGCCTATGAGATGAAGTGTTGTGCCTTTCACAGTAATGACAGGAGGGCAGCCTAAGCCGTGAGGAGACTGTTTCTGTCTGAATAGTCCATGTGTGAGGGTGCAGGCACGAGGACAGAGGGGGTCATGGACCAAAAGACAGCGACAGTGCAGACTGATAATCTGAGCTGTGCCAGAACAGAATCCATTTAAAGCTGGTGCTCGAATTACTGAAAAAAGGAACGTTCATTTAGAGGCTTTTCTGCTCAGTCGGTCTCTATAAGTGTATGCCAGACTGAGTATGTCGGCTTTAGTAGGGTGCAGGTCGTACATTGAATGTCTGCTATGTTGTTCCCCTGACTTTTCTGTGTTGTACATTGTTTCCTAAAAGTAAAAGCCTTTTCCTGAGCCTTATGATTGTGGGTGGTGCCACCTTTTCTCATGTCAGCCATGTCTTGTCAGTTCAAGTCACTCACTTGTGTTTGGTCCAGACGTCTTGGTCTCTAGCTCCTGGATCTGTTTAACCAGCAGGGAGATGTGCTGCAGCAGGTCTTTGTTTTGCAACAGCAGCTGATGGACTCGAGCCTGAGCCTCCAGCCGAGCCGTGGCCTCCGCACTCAGCTGGTCCTTCAGCAAGTGGACCTGCACAGGAAGTGGTAGATGGTCGAAAGATAGATGGACAGAGACAGAGAAGGAAAAAAAACAGAAGGAGAAGCACAGATGCTCAGTGAGTATTACAGCACAGCAACATTCTCCCCAGGTCACTGCTCAGACGAGGACTGAAACCCTCAGACAGCTGGACTGTGTTGTGCTTGAGCTGAATGTTGCTTTAAATATTTACACCCTGAAAGCACTACAATACCTCTGTGCAGTGGCATAGACCAGTCTGACATTATAGCACTGAGGCATTTTGTGTTTGTTTTAAAGCTGGAGATGCTTTATTCTAGGATTTCTTTGACTGCTCTACATCATTGTCTCTGCAGCTAAAAGACTTCACATGATGTCACCTGGAAGATGTTTTCATGAAACACATAATCAATGAGTGGACTGGAGCTGTAGGCCTTCACCTGGTAGCTACACTGATCTGGACAAGAGATGCTGGTTGTGGCTGATTCAGCTCAGCAGGTGGCAGAAGCTGATCAGTCACTTTGTGTTTTCACGGAGCAGTAATTAATCAAAGCAGAAAACCCTGTGTGTGCTTTTCCAGATGGAGCTGAATAAATCAATCATCGAAAAACTGTTGGAGATGTAGAAGAAGTCCCATCAGTTATTTAAACATTTCCTGCATCAAAATAAACATCAGGTACAAGTTGCAGAACTCGTAGTACCTAGTAGAAAAGTCTGTAACTAACCTTAAAACTAGACAGACATGAAGACATCTCAAAAATGAAAACTGTTTTGGACCATTTTAGTTCAAAGGAGAATTTAAATGTAAATACCTTAATCATAATTAATAACGCATGTTAACCATTCATTTTTAACCTTGCTAACCTTGTGCCACCAGGTTAACCAGAGTGAGTCCAGGGGGACATTGATCCAATTAATTGTCACAACTAGCCGCACAACAAAAGCAGCAAACATTTGGAAACTAGCAGCTTAAGGAGACGCAGAGCGATTTTGTTCTGATACCTATCAGACATACTGTCCTGCACACAAACAGACAGAGATGAGAGCAACACATGCAACATTGTTGCCCTGTAATTACTGTGGTTTTACAGTCGTCTATTAGAGGTTCATTGCAGGACCAGCGGAGCTCCCGTTGCTGCTTTGATCCTCATGTAACCTTAATGCCACAGCTTGATGCGGTCTGCAAGATTAAAGCACAGACTCTATTTCAATTTAAGACTGAAAGGCTAAAACTTCTAATACACTTTGAATCATTTATATAAAGGAGGGAGGAAAGGGAGAGGGACAACATGCACAGTGCACACGTATTTAAATACACGTACGCTCTGCTTTTGTAGCTGCAGCGGCTCTTCGTCTTTACTTCAAAGTACTCTCCAATCAAATGTTAGTGCCCCCACCTCCCACCCTATTCTGCCATCTCCTATCCTGAGCACATAATTGCTTTTGCAGTTTCAAAAGGAAAAATTCTCAAGGTTTCAAATCACAAGAATGGTTCAGAATTAGCCCGCTGTGCTGAAGGAGCCCACTTACTAATGATTTTCTGACAGGAGGCGCAGCTCCAAGTCGTGTGATGAAGCTTAACCTTGAAGTCTCAACGTGATCCAGCAGTGGTTTACCTTTAGGACAGCTGACACCCAGAGAGGGTGAAACATGCTTTTATTCAATAATGTGACAAATATTGGAGAGTAAGGTGAAAATAATTAGGTTTTCTTGTGTCACTGACAATAAACCATGTGTGTTCTGCTGTGCACATGTAAATAGTTTAATCAATACAGGACTGTGCCCGTTAAAAGTTTAGGAAGGCAGCTGGTGCATAGGGCCGTGAATCACGGGGCCTCATGCAGAGTTACGAGTTACTGAAACATGTAATGACTCCCCAGTTTCTCATTTCAGCTTGATGTAGTAAAACAGAACTTGTTACCGTGGTAGCGAGTCTCAACGTCAATGACAACACATATCAAAGGAGGAAAAAAAAGAACAAAACTAGAAAAAAAATGCCATTGGTGTGGCAAGCAAGAATACACCAAGGACACCTCCATGAACTGCAAACTTCTGGAAGCTATTAAAACGAGTCTGTAAACCAATTTCAAACGGTGAGATAGTTGTTGCCATGCAGATTATTGAGCTGCAATATCACATTGTGTGGCTGTACACCCACCACAATGACTCAGTACATTGATGTACACGAATATACTTTCACTTTCTGAGTGACATTGGTGCAGTGCAGATGCAAACTAAACTACTCCCTGCATTTTATTCAGAACTATGACCAAATGTTCAAAGGCCAAATGTAATTTTTAGGTTGTGAAGTGCTATAAAATCACACCAGCTGAATGTACACAGAGGAAGGAAGAAATTCAAATGGGTATTGTTATATGATAAATAAATTTTTCTTCATCATGATCAACAGTGGAATGGGTCTGATAAAGACTGTCTGATTGACAGTATGTCTAGTCTTCATTAGTTCCTTCTTTATCAGCCAGAGACAGAGTCAAAACACACAGCCTGTGTCGCGAGGCCTTCAACACCTCCTCCACCTCACATCTATTCACCGGACAGAAAAACAAGTGTCGAGTAGGACAGTCATCCACCTCCATTATCCGTGCTCTTATCATCAAATAGAGGTGATTCCAGATTGTCTGGCTGGGCCGCATCTGCAGACCTCATTTGTAAAGTCTGACGTCCTGGTGATGACTTCGTGGTGTAATTTACAGAGGACATTACCCCATTCTGGGTTATGGAAAATTGCCGCTCGACTCCAACATGTGATGCCCCGTTGACAACTCTAATAGCACATCAGTCGCCTTGGAAGCAAGTGTCACATTTTTTCCTGCTGCTGCCCATATTGAATGTCTCACTGAGCTGCACTGGCTGCAACAAGGGCACACAATACAATAGAAACAGCAACTACTAAGTATCAGTAGATGCTGATACACATAATATACAGAAAAGTCATGTGCTTCTATTACTATACAGTTCATGTAGTAAACAGACCGTGTGTGATTTAAGCTGGATCTTGCCATCACCTCTACCATATGTGGTACTGAGTAAATTAGGAACAACGCGTGTTTGGCTTTTAGCTCTTTGTTTCACATTCGTTTCGAAATGCTTTGTCAGCAAGAAAAGCAAGTGCAGATGCCAATAAACAGCAGCTTTTGGATAAAAATGACTTGTAACCGTGGGAATGTTCACAGACAGAAGCTGTTCCGTTCCTGGAGGACTTGTTAGCAGCTAAGCATAAGGTAAATGATTAAATAAATGCCTGATAAATGGGAGCAGGCACAAAGAAAAACTACATAGTAAAAGACTATTTATTGGAAAGCCCACTAGACAGCTCATGATTCAACTGGAACCGTTACCAGCATAAATCTCCAGTAGCTGTTATTGTCTATGAACCAGTTGCTTACCTGGAAATGCACTACACAATTATATCAGAGTTGTTTTCAACATAAACTAGCAGCTTAGTAATAAATCTGGGTTTAATGTTAGTCTATGTACTGGATGGTAATACTGCACTAGCACAGCACCAACATATCTGCTGCATGTTATTTATTACTAGTAAGAACAGACACTTGTGGCTAGTTTTCCTTTTTCTTTCTGCCAGAGCTCTCACTCTAAGATCCGGTCCAGACACCACATGACAACCCACTTACAGACCAGAAGTTGCTACGTAACAATGACGTCCATCAATCTTTTTAAACTCCCAAAGCTGTAAGTAAAAGCAGAACTCAGACAAAGAGCCAATTAAAAGGTGCACCACTTGTGTTTGACGCCGGTGGTCCCTTGGTAATAAACCTGCCGCTACCCACCATTTTCTTCCCTCTTATCTGAGAGTTGTGAAATTGAAGGAGCTTCAAGCGACTGAAATGACTCCTTAAAGCTCTAATTAGGCTGCAACATCTCGCTGCCTTTTCATTGCTCCCTTTGTTCAAAACTGTCCCCCAAAACATCACCCGAGGACAATTTTCATCTTCTATTTCTTTGCCCTCACAATAGTTAAAAAACGCCTCTGCCAAGCCTACATCAGCAGGAAAACATTTACCAAAACAGATTTAAAACACTGTCAACATGACAAGATACATTCAGATACAGGGTAAGCTCCCTAATTATTTCACATAGATCTGTCTGCTTGTGTTGAGATTGACAATTATCTGCTGAACCAAGCTTTTACCAAGGCTTTACTCTAAACCTGTGACACTGGATGTTTTTTCCTGTCAAAGTCGTGAGATTGCTAACACAACCACTATAAAGCAGAGCACTTAGCACTGCAGATGAGGCGAAGGAGAATATAAAAAATACAGACCTCCTGGATTAGATCCTAATCCTGAGGAAATACAGGAACAATAGGAACAGGGAGATCAGACGATACCATTTCCTTGTCAGACAACAGTGAAACACACAGGGGCGTCATGCTGTTGGCTGTCTGCTACAGGGCTGGATGCTGAGGATGTTCTCTTCACACAGGATTAGCACCATCATGCTGCCTGCCCACGCCAGGTCCCTTTGATGGCGTGTCTGAAAGCCCTCCAACACTGGTTTGCTGTTTTTTATTTTTTTATTTTTTTAGCTAAAGGCCTAAAATGGTTATTGGAAATGCACTAAAACTATTTTGTGTAAAAGGAGAGTAGGTGCTTGAAGAGGAAAGGTAAGTAAGAAATAAAATGAAGGAAGTAGGGCAGAGACAGACAGAGGTCAGCTTTCATTAAGCAGTAAGAGTTTCACTTGGAAAACATAATCGCCCTGACTTCATCAGTTATCTCCCCTGTGATCAGTGTTGGCCAGCTCACTTATTTACCCCCATTTACTGTGCCCTCCACTCAGGCTCTGCAATACGGTTCAAGTGTCTCTTCCCACTTGCCTGTTTGCGACACAAACTCATTGTTCGTGTAGTTTTATGAGAACAGAACAAGGGAGCAGCGGGTGCAAATGTTAACAACACAGTCTAACAAACCTGCTTCGCGCCACTGAGTTATTGGGACTTTTCAAAGCTTTAAAGGACAACTGAATTTCATGCTGTGCAGCTGCCTCGCTGAGGAGCTGGAGGTGAACAGTTTGCCACCTGCAGCTCTTCATCCAGCAGTTTATTGTGGTTGCAATTCCAAACTTATGTGCTGTCACAAACACAAAGATCCCAAAATGATCGCTGCTGGTGACAAATTTAAATCAAATTCAATTCAATTATTCATGTAGCGCCAATTTACAACAAAAGTAATTTCAACATCAATCTACAGCATACAATGTAACCTTACAGAATACAAACACACACCTCCAGCATCTGTCTCCACCAACAGAGCTGGCACAGTGCACGTCCAGTGAGTGTGTAAATAAATGTTAGACGCGGCTGAATGCGGTTCAGTTCCTCTGCTGTTAGGCAAAGACAGACACCAGGAGAAGATTAAAAAAAGCTAGTTCCTATTTCCATATCAGGTTACTGTACCCAGTTCTCTGATTTGTTCTTTGTGGTGCTCATTTATTCGTGGCAAGTAAGAGTAAATTAACTATTTATAGTTAGTTATGTGATCTGATCTTGTAAATATAGACAATATTTTCTTAGTCCATAAAGTGGCCCAAAATAGCAATACAACATGTCGCATATGTCGTCACGCCATCAATTTCAAAGCTGAATCAGTGCGTTCAGTAAATGTTACCAGTTTAGACAGAACATTATTGGGTTTGTGTTACCTCTAGGCTAGTGGAGCAAAACAGCATCTGGAGCTGTGCGTCTAGTTCTCCAACGTTTTAAACTCTCCTAACCTCGGATTAAGACTGGAATGCACCACAGCAAGACCCAGAGGAAATCCACAGTCTCAGATGTATTATTATTCACAGTGGGAGGCCATGAGTCCAGTTTCTGGTACCTTAAGCGCAAATACGCAAAGTCAAATAAATCAGCAAGTGTCATTATCTGATGCTGTGTGATGGGAACACGTTGGTATTGTATGTGTAATAATTTGTTGGTTTTTTAAATTATTTCCTAAAACATCTAATTCGTCTGATTAAAACATAAATGAATTAATCTCACTTGTCAAGTACTGGATTAAGTCTGGATCAGAAACTTCCTGCAGTAAAGATGAGATCCAGAGAGTCCGTAAGTATATTTTAGTCATTTTAAGGGCAAGACTCTGTGTTCATTTTATTATATTTTCCAGTGATTAGTCAAACTGTCACTTAAACTTTCATTAACCAACAGAAAGTCAAGCACATGGAGTTAGACACACAAATCAGCAACGAGTCAGTGGAAACTAATTTGTATGCTGTGTGAAAGCAAACTAATGAGCCGCTACCGCTGCTCAGACAAGTTAGGACCAGAGGGGAAACCTTGTTAAATGGAGTCTAAGCGAAAGAGCCGAGGTCACAGAGAAACACTGCTGGGATGCACATACTCAGTTGAAATGTTCCACATTAGGTAAAATACTTCTGTCATGAGCCAAAGCGGTTTTGACTTCTTCTAAAAAGCTCGACATCAGTGTCTCTTCGTGGGCACTGACCTCTACCTTCATCAAGGTATAATTAATTGCATTTACTGCGAATGTGTGTGTGTAATGCTACAGCATCTGTTCAACATTGTTCAGGTCAAGACAGGGGAACAGCTGAGTTTAGTCATGACGCCTGTATCTGTCACTGGAAGGCATGACACGAATTTAACCGCATGGGACACTTCTGGGGCAGGAGTGTGTGTGAGTGTTCATGATGCGTGTCAAGCTGTGAAGTTGTCCTGTAGGTCTGTGTGTGGCTCGTAAGCTGCTGCCTTCGCTCTCACTGCAGCTGGATGACTGACGTTTGCTGCACTTTTTCCTAAATCCAGATTGGATTACAGACGTGTTGATGACTGACACTCTCGGTCTGACAATGATGCTCAACTGTTTTCAGTACCAAGTAATGTGGTCAGCCATGACAAATGCTTTATTTACTGAAACGATTTTCTCATCTCTACGCTCTGACAGGCAGGACACAACACAGTCTACACGAAAGTTATTTTCAGGATTTCTTAGACTTAGTAACGCAGCTGCCAGTCACTGGTGGTCATAGTGGTCCAGTTCAGTAATTACTAGCACAGTGTGTCCCTACATTAATACTTTATATGACTACAGTGAGGCTGTACTTCATGTATGTTCCTGAGGGTGTGAATGAACACTAGAAACAAACTTGTGAGTAAATCTAGTATAAAAGTCTGTTTATCCTCCTTAAATACCACAGATTTTCACATTATTTGTGTAGTAGTAATGACACAAGGAGACATCCAATTACATTTCTGCAACAACAACTGATTTTGTTGTGCTGTGATGATGACAATGTTCATCTGGTTGGGACTTTTGCTTATTTTAAAATAGCCTCCAGATATTAGCAGCCTGCTGCACTGATGCATTCTGGGTGCCAAATGTACAGTGTATCTACTGAAAGGCACAGCCACCGGTGCAATAGTTCCTACAGTAGGTTAACAAATCTTCAGAGTTAAACCAATCAATCAAATAAATCAACAACAATACTAAAGCTCTACTTTAGCTGCACAACCACAACGTATGAAATACTCCACGACAATCTATGTGGGTAAGTTATAGTGTTCAAACAACAATCAAACAGTTGTTTACAGTATAACTTAACCCTTGTATGGGGCTTGAGCCAGAATAACCATGACGACAGCTCAACGTGTTAATGTCTTGTAGTGTCTGCATTCACTATTCAACAGTTTCAAGGAAAACGCCCGCGTGTGTGAGACTTACTTGTGCCACAGCCACTTGCGTCTGCTGCTGCTGCTGTTGGAGTTGCTGCTGGAGCAGCTGGATCTGATGGTGCACAGACAGGGGGGCACCTGGCGGAAGCGTGCCCGCTGCCGGGAGCAGCATCCTGGGGCTGGACATCAGCAGAGAGGCCTCCTCCGAAGCCTGGAAACAGGTAATGAAAGAGAGATGAAGTCAATCTTTAGATCTTAAATCATTAGGCAAATATTAAACATCATCACAAATCATGTCATGGAATAAAAAAAGTGAGCCTCATGACTATTATATAAAACAGCTGATGGTTGGGCTAATTACTGACTCAAAACAAAAGTTGAGTAAGACTTTACAAACATGTTTTCACTAAAACTTTCAAGGGTAGAGAAGCCTCAAACTTTTATATGAATGCAAAATGAAACTGTAAAAACTATGATTAAACATGAATCTGTTTCTGAAAGTTGAGCTGACAAAAAGTTTGGATGCGAATGCAGGGGAAAAAAGGACATAAATTACTAATGAATAAATAAATATAATCAGGACAAGCAATCGCGTCAATAAAATGCCCCAGAGTGCAAATCTTCATCAAACCAAGACTGTGAATTTGAAATGTTGTATTACTGATTAGTCGCATCAGTTTTAAATGAGCGGTGCTGAGAATGTAGATCAGCAGCAGCATCCAAAAATAATGAGCTTCGGGATTCAGTGATCCTTCATCTAACGCCATCAAGCTTCCTAACTGGCCCAGTGCTCTAGTAACCAGTCACACACTGTGTCTTCTCCATCTGTCAACCAGTCCAAATTATGTTTTGCTGATACGGAGTCTTAATCGCGAGATGGTTGAAATAAAGTATCAGCTTGACATGACTGAAGGTATGGTGACATCTCAGCTAAATAAATTCATACCCTGTAAATTATCTGATTCATTTTCAGTGAATACAAAAATAAAATCATTACTTTAGTTGGAACAAACCTATTTTGACCTTATTTTAATTTTCCCCCTAGAAATGTGGTGTTCAATGTTGGGCCGCTTATGACTGTAAGGGTGGATGATGATGTCCACAACTAAAATACATCGAAAGCAACCAAAATAAAAAAGTATTACGAGACAGGGTTGAGAGGGAGTAGATGTAGATGAATATTTATATTGATTGTTAAGAAAAAGGTAATTTTTCCTTCATATGAAGATCTTTAAAAATCCAAATACAACCTCAATACAAACCAAACCAGACCAGGAAAAACTAACTTATTTACCAGGCAAAATCACAACAAGGGGGGAACAGGGGAACAACGAGGACACGTTTACCATGAATCCATCTCTAATGGTGCTCAGACAATCAGTTCCTCCACTGGTAGCTCATAAAAAATAGAAACGGTCCTGAAGTTTAAAAAAAATGCATCATTCTACTATGAATAGACGTAACCAGTCTTTGCTCTTAATAATTCACCCCACTCTGCCTCTTGTTCAACACCTTCTGGTGACTGACACACACACACACACACACACACACACACACACACACACACTGACTGATGTCCTGCCTGAGCTGAATTTTTGGGGTTAATGAGAGGAAATCATCCAGGCTGACAGGTTTCCATCATACCTTCATACGCTGACTGGCATGGCTGATGCCTCCAGCGACTCGAATGAGTGGTAATGAGTTTTTTGTCACAGCGAATAAGATGATTCAGCACAGAAACTAACTGCGACCTTTCTGAATTATACAGAAACAGACACAAGCAGACACAGCAACAGAGATACTGTACATCAATCTAATCCCAAAATGTAAGGCAAGGGATTCAAAAGAACAATAATAATATTATGTGTATATGTTTATAAATAGATCAATAAAAACACATTGGTTCCACTGGCTCCTGTAGTTTTCTGTCTGATTCATGTCAGCTACGTAATAGTTTCTGAGTTTATCTGAACTATTGTGCGATTTTGCTTTGGTTTATTGGAGGTTACGAATCCCATGAAGTACATTTTTATGTTTCGCTTAAATGATATAAAACTTAATCTAACAGCAAACCAGACTTGACGCTTTTACCTTCTAGCTCAAACAGCGTTTTTTTTAAATACGTCACCTTCTTTTGACCTGTAATTACATTTTCCCCTTGAGCCAATTACTATAATTTCAAAAACGCCACGGTGTACTGCGTCCAAAACGCTCTAAAGATTGGATGGGAAATTATTTTCAGCAGACGCATTACGCCTGGAGCTCCTCCTTCAAACTGGGTTGACCGATTCACGAACAGTTGCAAGATATGTTCTGGCATCTTTATTTATTTTTTGATATTAGTAAGAAGGCAGACAGTGTGGGACTGGGTCTGGAACTGAGGGTGTGGTACCGTACGTAGCATGGACAGAAGCTACAGAGAAAATCCAAATATATATATGTTGTTTTTTTGTAAGATGAAAAGTACTGAAAACACACATATATCAGGAAATAAAAAGTCCAGTTCAGTGATGACTGGAGCTGGTTAATAATAAATGGAACTAGATAACAAGCTTGGACTTATATGTGACTCCAACTCTGCCCACACAAGCCCACGGGCCGATGTGTTGAGTGAAAGCGTTCACATTCAGACAGTGTTTAGCCTCCCTGGCTGAGTTTATAGCAGAGGATGAGAAACAACGATCCATCCCTGCACGCTGAAGCCAGAACTTGTTTACCACACTTGAAACCAATTACAGAAGACAGCAGAGTGGAATATTCAAATGGGGCGGGGGAGTTAAAGAGGATAGAGCAAAATGACCTGCTGCTGAAATTCCTCATGATAACAGCTCCAGCCCGAGCAAACCTCTATTATTACCATGTAATTCCCACATATACACACTCTAACACAGCTTGTTAGTTGGCAGCTCCTTTATTGTTCAGAGAGAGTGGAGCAGACCCCAGGAAATAAAACAGGTTAAAACGAAAGTGGAAAGCGAGACATAAAATAGGTGACATGGGATAAGGGAGGACTCTTCCTCCAGCTGTACACACACTACACTAGTTGCTCAGTCTACACACTAACAAAGACACACAGACACAGGTGATAAAATACTGAAAGGTTAGTGAGTGTCTGGCTTCCTTCAATGCCAAAAGTCTCAGCCGCAGGTTTACAACCTTATCAAGGGTTTATGAGGAAAAGCCTGCTGGGAAATCACTCTCCTGCGGTTTTTCCTGTAATGTCAGATCAAACCATCAAGCTTAAGAGTTATTACATAGTCGCTGTTAGAGCAGAGATGCTCTTATTCAGGTGAGTCTTCCTCATAACCCTGTCACCCGCGATCAGTTAACCACAGGACCTTTTCTCTGAGCTCCTCGAAAATGACAGACAGCAGATCAGCTGAGGCTAACTGAGAGCTCTGTAGATGTTCATGAGCTGATTTTGCATCGGTTTCTCCCAATTTCAACCCAGTCACTGTATTTACTATGTTGCACTACAAGCAACAAACCAATCTTGTGGCCGTGCGACATTCTGGTCTCTGTTGGATATTAGTGCTAACTTACCCGTCAGGTTGGTGGTTAACCCTTGTGCAGCCTTCGACCCCACTGTAAACTAGGAGGCGCTCTAAGCTCAAACACACACAAGGGTTGGATAAAACAGCCTTCGTGAGTGTTACATCCAAGCAATGAACACGTGTGCGTTTTCTGATGAATGAGTTCATCCAACCGTTCAGCGTGTGGTGATTTATCATCTGTCAGCGGCAGTTTTATCCAGCTTGTGTGGTTTTTGAGCTTAGAGCGCCCCCTGTTTTCATTTTGACATCCTCAAAGGCTGCACAAGGGTTAAGCACGTTCTGACCTGAAAACACTGCTGTGACTGGGGGAAAGGATTTGGTTTGCGCTTTTTGGTATGGACCACTGAACACCATCTACAGCCTCAAGACATGCTGCAGGGTGGATTTTATTCATTCAAACAATAGTCTACTTACTCACAGCTAATATCGCCAAGGTCATACTGAAATCAAAAATGTTTTATCACGTCCAGGCAAAGAAGGAAAAAGGTCAAACTAACATGTTTTCAACACCACAGACACCAGCGTCTAACAATCTGCTGCTGTTGTGATGTGAATTTCCATTTCCTCTCACATTTCCATCGGCTGCTTTCAACACCAGTATCAGGTGGCTGTTTTTTTTTAATGCACAATCTGGAGGCTTGTTAAAAATATTCCCACCTGAGTTCTTTGCCCTTATGACATCTTATGTGCTCTGTTTATCGCTCTTGCCACAATAGCAATAATGGCTCCTCATCACCTCATTAAGGAACCTCATTAATTGTTAATGACACCATGTTGTCAGCATTACTTTGCAAGAGGATCGTACTGGTTGTCAGCACTGGTAATTTCGTTTCCAGCATAATCAGCTGTTTCACACCAGAAACACCAGGTAAATGCAACTAATTAGTTGTGTGAGCAGCACTCTGGGCCCTGTGCATAAGGATCATGTGTGAGCATGGCTGGAAGTGCTAGACCTTCTCTGTCAGACCAAACTAGAAGGCTCTTCATTCAGAACCATAGGGCTGCTGC
Organism: Macropodus opercularis; assembly: GCA_030770545.1. Classification (NCBI taxonomy): domain Eukaryota; kingdom Metazoa; phylum Chordata; class Actinopteri; order Anabantiformes; family Osphronemidae; genus Macropodus; species Macropodus opercularis. Next base: position 11,319,752 of record CM061092.1, read on the forward strand.
AGTATTCTGGTTTTACATGGACATCCTCCAGACAGTCTTAGTTTTCATGGCTTGTTAGTTGATTATTGTCTCCCCCAAACTTAACAATCTTAGAGGTTAATAGCTGAACTAATTTGAGAGGATCCACAGTACATGTGGTAGCACATGACTGGCTGAACTGGCTTCTGCACTGAACACAGCATAAAACAATACCTGTTAATGTGGAAAGCCAAGAAGCAAAAAGGCCATGTGTGGGAGTAAAAGCGCGAACACTAAGGTAGTGGCTGATACTCGTCTTCTTCCTTAGAGTAACCATCAACCTTCAGACCACAGGGCTGTCCAGCAAAACAACTACAGAAAAGGAAACTGCCAATAAAACTGGGTCATGTGACACTTTGACACAAACCCAGAGAATTTACCATCAGGGCAACACTGCAGCAAAGCAGCAGCTTTCTTTTCGGCTTCTTGTGAAGAGAGTCTCTGGAGACGTGTATGAGTTTGTGTCTCTGCTGCAGCAAGTGTAAAGTTGAGTAGGAGAAGTGAACGAGGTTGTTAGACGTTGGCAAACAGAGGCAGAGCAGACGCAGACTCCAAACGGGCCGGTTTTGGCACTGTGAGGTAGCAGTGCTGTACAAAATCTTTACTGTGTTTAACTCAGCTCTAGTGCTTTTCAGTACAACATGTTAACAGTCATTCACTCAGAGTCTGCGCCCTGCACCCTTGGGCTGTGCCTGGGTCAGGATGTTCAGGTCTCGATGGACGGAGACACTAATGATTGGCTGAGAGATAAACAAAAAGACAAAGAGAATGAGAGAGATGCGAGTGGAGTGCTGCCTCCAGCGCTCCACACAGAGATCAGAGTGTTTACACCTGCCTGACAGCATCTGAAAGTGGGCCAGAGGCAAAACCTCAATCACAGTGTTTGTGGTACAGCCTCACTTTAATGCACACATCCCCATATGGAAAATATCTACACATAAACAAACACAAAAGGCAACAAAAGCTTAAACTCAAGCCACATGGAATCACGGACTGATGTGAAATGAAGCGATTTGTTTTGAAGCTCTGAAATAAACGTGACATTTTATTTCCAGTACTGTTTATTGTTAAGCATCCTCTTGCTAAAAGCCTGCTGAAATGTGTAAAATCTCTAAACTATGACTTTTGTTATTGTAGTAATACTCTGGATTCTGCTCGCCCCCTTGGACAGAAATCCCAAGGTACAGTAGGATTGATGTGTGCTCTCCGAGTCCTCTGGGATCGTTTGAACGCCAGGCGCCAAGAGATTTGTCAGTCTAACAGGAGCTGACAGGAAAAGAATGAACTTTAACTCTCACAGGCTGCTTTCCCTTTCATGAGCTTCCAGAGACACCCTGTAGTGAATCAATTCGCTCCATACACACACACACAGCTGTGTGATAAAATCTACGCACACAGGTACTAACTCAGGGACTCACACATCTGATTCAATATTACTTTCCTCCACTTGTCCCGGCACATTTCAATTTAATCTGTCAAGCTGTTACGAATGTGTCATAGAAAACAAAGCAAACATGCAGTAAATGTACACACAAAGGCAGGTCTCACAGACACACACTTCCTCCAATGACCTGAGAATAAAGGTCACAGCTAGGGGCTCGTTGTTTCAGAGATTTCACACAACGTTGCTTTCAATCAGCGCCTGTAATGAAAGTTCTCATAACTAACGTTAATGGAACTCGAGAGCCTTTCAGCCGCTGAACAGCCTGGTTTTGTAGTGGAATTCCACAGTGGGTCTCTGAGTCCTGCTCTGGCGAGTGATAAACGAGTCCGGAGCCTAAGGTAACATAACGCTGTCACCCGGGTCCTGATATAAAGTTTAATAAACTCTGGCCTGGAGTGATGCTCAACAGCTCGTCTGTTAATTATTTACCATTATTTCAGGCAGCCTAATGAATTACCTAATTACCCAGCGTTAACTACAGACCAGGGTGCTCCCTGCAAGGAGCGACTCTTTTGAAAAACAACATATAGAACTGACCAACTGTAACGTTGAGACAGGTTCTGTGCACATGGCCAGTAGAAAGCAAAGTTAATCTAAAGCTGACCCAGTGAAAGGGTCACACATCCCTCATGGTGTTAGTGTTGATGGTTCATTGCTTCAGGTTAACGACTCTGTCAGACATGTCAGAGTAACAGTTTTAGATCAATCACATAATCAGCGCACACTAATATTTGCTGAGCTACATACCAGCACATCCTCAGTATTTCTCCAAGCTGCAGTTCAGCTGTAGTCAAGGAAGAGGACATCATAATCATGGTCAGGCCTTCTTTGAAGCCCTGAATGGCACAGCAGAACTACAAAGCTTACACACCCTTCAGAAGCCAATAGCAGCTGGATACAGTAGTAAATACACACAATGAACTCCTCTAGAAACTACTAAACTCAACAAATTGCCTAATTAACCATAAAAATTTGAATCCCAAACACATAAAAACCACCTTTCATTCACCAAGCAAGCGAAAAGACAATAAATAAAAACATAATGAAATGATTCTGCAACAGCAGCGCAATAAACACCCGCCTCGCTGGCCTCATGTCGTCCACCACTGCCTTCATCAAAACCACAATTTTCAGCCCTGCACACTACTATAAATCCCAGTAAACAGTCTAGCGGAGCCTAATCGCCGTGCTCACACACCTCCACACAGGCCAGAGAGCGTGTCTGTGGGTATACATAGACTGCTGGTGGTGAGTTTCCACACAGGCCAGAGAGCAGACGGTCTGACTGCACCATATCGAATCTCTGACACCACCACGTCGCACAAACACAAACACGTGTACTGGATGAGTGGCGTAGTCGCCCCGGAGCCCAGCTGCCAACAGAAACAGGATAGTGGCAGACAGAGAGTTATTTCCACACACACGCTCTCTATAAACACAGGCCCTGTGTTAACTGGATTTTACTGGTGGTTAAAACATACACATCAATTTAGAAGGTTGTTTAAATAAAGTAAAACCTGGAGGTCCCAGAACTTTACCTGGACCGATTCTAAATTGTGATGCAGACACACGTTTACGTCCTGTCCAACTTTGTGTGTCCATTCCTTATGTAAACACATTACAATGTTAATATATGGCTTATTTGTTTGCTCTAACTGTACCAAGACGCAGTCATATTTCACATTCTTTTGTAATATGTAAGAGGAGGCAGATGGACATTATGCCACAGAGGTTCCAGCTGGATGAGCCTCAGCCACCAGGCTCTCCAGTGCCTCACCTCTAAATCCTTTGTTCGTGACACTGAACTGAAGACGTGCTGCAGGTACAGTAAGTCAGCGTTCGCATTTAAATGACATCAGAATGTTAAAATTACTCATAGTATCACTTCACCCAGGAGTCGAGCACTGTTGGCGAGTCTTTTCTAGCTTAGATTTTCGATTCACAACTTGACATTCAGTTGGACTCAAGTAAAGGAGAAACAGGAAGGCAATGCATTCCTCACAACGTGGGGTGTAGAAGCACGAATTCAGCATAATGACAACCATACATTGTGTACAAGGTTGGAATTGTTCCAGCCTTTCACCGTTTAGTTTTAATGGTGTTGAGTCTGGAAGGAAGGTCAGTTTAACACACCTTCATCTCTGATTAAAAGGCTTTTGCTGCCCAGAGTGAGTGGAGATGTACCTTATTTCCTGAGTGGTTCAGGTCACTCGTCTTGGCTGTGGCGTCCAGATCGGTCACGCCTCTGTTGGCGTTGGACTCCTGTGCTGTCTCCACGTGGCTCACCTCCTCTGCATCGATGTCGGTTTCCTCGGTGACGGTCGGCGCCTTCTCCACGCCTGTGAGCTCCCGAGCTGAGCCGAGGAAAGTACATACACACACAGGTGGATAAGCACGCACGCCTGCATACACACATGTAGGCATGAGCATGTACACACGCACACATGGGCGGACACACACAGATACACGAGTAAGCAACCTTGCCACACAGCTGCAGTGAACATGTATTTACTGTATGTGTTTGAAAAAAATAAACAAATCTTAAGCAAATAAACAGAGAAGTTCATCAGTGAGCTGATTAAATGTAAAACGATGCTGCTGGCACGCTCTGCTACCTGCGACTTTCCATTTCAACTGCATTCTCACTGTTTTAATAGCAGAGACTGATCGATTGTAGTTTCACTGAAGCAAATATAATTAACTGCGAAGATGAACAATGTGTGTCTGCCTGAGACAAAATCAACGCACGGCTATAAACAATTCACTCGACAGCCCTTGCTTACTCACACTTGTTTAAAGAAACTGGGGTCGTGGGAACATTAAACTGACGAATTCCTTCTTTTATTAGATTTATGATATTTTTTATCAATACAAAGTTTAGATAGCAAAGATGTTTGAATAAATGAATCTAAATCTCAAATTCATCTTGGTTTTCATTTGTCGACCCCTCCCGTCCTCTTGTCCTACACTTTTCTTACTCGGCCTCTCCCCTCCACTAACCACACCAGCCCAACCTTCATCCACATCTGCCTCCACTTCCATTTACACTGACCGTCTTCATCCTGTGCAGCCAAGTATTAGCGCTGTCCTCCCCCTCCACTTAAACCCCATCCCTGACAATCTGAGGAGGGCACACTGTTCCCTGTCCTCCCCCTTAAAAACCTGAAAAATCTTTTAGAACCTGCTGCCACTGCGTCCATGCCTTTTCCATCACCTCTCCCTTTTCTTGAGCAGTGGACATGAAGGTTGTTTCCTCTTCTTGGCCCTCACATATATTCTGAAGTTAGAGCTGTCATTGTTAATTCAACTGAAAGAAAAAAAAACAATGCCATTCCTTTGTGGAAGGATGTGCATTGTGCAAACATGAGCTTTGCAATTTGAGCTAAACACAGTCAGAAGCCTTGGAACCACAAAGCAGCAGTTTAGAAAGTCACTAAAATTAATTTAAATGGTCGTACACAGGGGCCAGAGCGCAGGCTTAAGTATGAGGAGGAATAAATGCACAATCATTTTGGAACAAGCTGCTCTGGAAGGATGAAAATTAAATTAAGAGTCCTTAATAAAACTATTTCAGGCTTTTTGTAACATATTGCCACTGCCTAATCACAGTATGTTAGCTATTATGAATGGACTGACTCATTACATTAGATTAGACTGATATGAGGTTAGACCTTGTAGTGAGACCTGTGGAACAGTGTCAAACAGCACAGGAGCAGCTTGTTAACGCCGTACAGAGCAACGTGGCTGAGTTCGACTTTGCTTCTGGGCTGTTTCTAGTCTGAAAATGTGTCTGTTGGTCGGGGGTTCCCTCAAAGCAATGTGCTAATCAACAAGAGACCAAGGGCTGCAGAGAGTCTGCCCTGTGTGTAACACAGTGACGTGTTGGAGTCATAGTTGTCCGTACCTGTGAACCACAAAATAGTGTATATTAAATGGTAATTATTTACAAATGGGTTGCTACATGTAAAACATGTCTGACCTGACAACAACCCTATATATACAGTACATAACAGTTTATTTACTCTGCAGATTTAAATGAAAGATTTAAATTGCATCCTTTAAGCTGCGAGTCAGTACAGTGATGGTGCTCACTGCTCTGCTGAACGGCTGTGGCACAGTTATGTGTGAGACAGCATCATTAATTCTACAGCTGTATGTTACTTATGTTTGTTAATAAGATTATATTGTGCCTCTGATTTGTTCTGAACAGCTGTAAAAACGTTTCTCATGTCTCCCTGCTTTTCCATTCCCTCTCCTCAAAAATCCATGTCCACCTTTATTCTAATATCATGTCCTCTTCCACCTCATCCCCTCCACTATGGTTTCTCTAATCTGCTGTCTCCCGTTCTTCTACCCCTTTGCCTTTCATTGCCATGATAATTAGTTCTCCAGATAAGCTCATTGGTTGTGCGTGACGGCCCTTGTGTTACCTAATGCACCGTGACAGCCAAGTGTTTGACAGTGTGTGTACAGGCCTGAGTTTGTATGTGTGCGTGTTTCCTTTTGCCTCTGGAGTGATCAGCGTGTGAAAGCGAGCTTGTCCCCGCAGAGCTGTCCAGGTGAGGCTGTGTGGTGCTGTCAGGTGACCACTAGCTGCTATAAATACTGGAACGATGGAATGAAAGAACCCAGTTCATGGACTACTCCAACTGCTGAATCCTCATGTCTGTCCTCACAGACCCAGTCAGAGACACGTGTCCCTGGGCTGCAGTGAAGTCCAGCCCGTTCAGGCATGACGCACTGGATAAAAGTAGCTCAGCCCACCAGTCTTGTTGTGCAGCACTGTCTCTCTTTGAGTTGACTCATCTGTGACGTTCACTCCAGGATCGCGTTGTGCTGCTCTCCAACTCAGACACAATGTAGACAGGAGTACATACATAAGAGTCTGAGGAGACTGGACTGTGTGAGAAGTCTGGAGGTGCTTGTGCACACGGGGAAATGTGCAGACATGAATTCAGACTTTAATGAATTTCCACCATGGCCTTGTACTGAAACCTTGTTCACACGGAGGCGGAGGAATCCTGGCAGCCTTCTCCAGCCACTTGAGTTTTGAGGTTTTGGAGATTTCATGATAAGTCATGGCTACGTTTTGTTACCTATGTGCATGTTTGGGCCTTCATACTGCTTTGTGGCATTTATAACTTTTAGATTATAGAATATGGAAGTAGTAAAGTATTTAAGGAGTAATTTGTCAAATGTTCTAATACACTAGAGTGAAACGAGCTTAATATTAATGCACAGCATGACATCCTTCAAACTGAGGCGCTCACGTATTAAAATAGACTTTTGTCAGAACTCGTTTAACATTTAAACCTGGCATTAATCAGGCTGGTCGGAGGTTTTGTCATCCCAGTAAGAGATGCAGTACCTTCAGTTCATGCAGTATATGAAGCTTTGCACATAGCTTTCCAAAGAACCAAATTTGATCTTGGTATTCTGGCACATCTTCAGCTGAGGTGAGGGTGCAGGCTGCTAAAATTCTAACCAGTGGTGATGAGTGTGGCTCCACAAATGTGCAATGTGTCGTTGTTTGAGTCTCTCACTGTGCTTGTTCAAAACCCATGCATGGTCCACGGTGTTTGCTTCTGTGGAAACCATGTTGTTCCTGACCTTCATCACAAAAACATTCCTTAAACATTCACATCTGAGATCAGAGCAATGTTCACTAATATGTTCTATCAAATTATCCTTATCCTTTCAGTGTCAACTCCCACTTCATGGCTTTTCTGTCTAACGCTGCCGTCTGATTCTTTGCAGCGCTGGCAGCAAGACCAACATACTGATAAGATGAAGAGAACAATTATCCCAAACTGCTTGTGGCTGCGTGTTTTCGGAGCTTTGTACAGTACCTGCGATGGAGGAGTCGTTGCCGTTCTTTTCGCTGTGACAGTCCTCCTGTCCGTCTGCGTTCTGCTGCGTGTGCTGCAGACTCAGCTTATGACAAACCTCGAAGGCCTGGCCGACTGTCCGAACGATTCGCATGGCCTGACTCTGGATAAGGAGAAAAGAGAAGATCGGAAAGTCAGCAGTGCACAATTTGCACCACTTGTGTGTTGGTTCATGATAAAAAGCTTTGTTTCCAAAGCAGAGATAAAGCATTGGATTTAATAGTGAAGCCGATCATTTTCTGTGGATTTGCTCTCGGATTAGGCTCCAGGCTCTGTTGGTGGTGCTCTGCACTCTCCAGCCAAGTTCCAAGGTAAAACCTATCACTGCCCGTGGAGGCAGGGAGTTTTCCTGACAGAAGTCCAGAGGACCTGAGCCTTTTTCCCCTGGTGAAAACCGCTTGAGAAATATCTGTATTTTGTATGAAGCCGACATAAAAGGCAGGAAGCTTCCAAGTCTTAGATGAAGGTCATAGAGTCAGTTACTATTTTCATATCACATAGATATGTACTAAACATACAGTGCTGATAGTGTTTGCCGTCTGATGTCAGTGGAATATCCCAGCATCATTTCTATTTCCCCTTAGCCTCAGGTGCATCCACTCAGATGTGTTTGTTCATCCTCACGCCTTCCGACCCGGTGCCCAAAGGCAGGTCAGATGAGAACAATTTAGGTAACGCTTGTGTGACATCTCATGTCCGGCTTGTCATAATAAGAATGTGCAAAGGCAGAAGAGACTCATTCTCAGATGAATGACCACAACAGATGCAGCGTAGCTTAAAGGTCAAAAAAGACTCAAGACTTTGCATGAGGACAAAATCTTTCCTGGACCAAAGTAAAGCTTCAGCCAACAACTCCCCTTTTGTAAATTAAGTACCAAATGAGGGCACTGTTACTGTACTGTTACTGTACTGTTACTGTACGGTTGTACCTCTGCATTTTGAAATGAGGTGCTGATCTTCAGAATCAGCCTGGTGAGGGTTGACCTTCATTTTCTTTTGAGCTGTGATGTTTGGCTGCAGTCCTGATGTTCCCACAGTGAACTGATTTATTATTATTTCATTTTTTTTAACTGAAACATGCAGTTTCAGCTTCATTTATTGCTGATGTTGTTTCCATGGTGAGCCAGCCGCTGCAGCTATCAGCAAAAAGAACAATTTATGGTTCAACAAACTGCCAATGTTCTCCATACGTACCTTCTGACCCTCGCTCAGCATCTACTGTAAGAGCAGCAACTATTGTACAGCAGCAATGATCAGGCCTCTTTTAATGCAAGGAAGCTACACCAGTGGGCATATTTGGTCTCCTCTGTATAATCCAGCAACAGCACTCCAAAACTCAACAACCTTCAATGTCTCTCTCTGTGAACATCAATTCAATTATGAGAATATTCAAATAGGTGGTGAATAACAACGTGTAAAAGAACTAATGGACATCGAGTATTTAACCTAGATGGGGATTATGTCTGATCAATGTAGACAAAACCAAGAGAGGTAACCTTGTGATACAGTAAGTTTTTTTTTCTTATTGAAAACTTTTTGTAGAAAATTGTTTACGAAATTAAAATTTTTTAAATCAGCCTGGTATGTCTGGTAAGTTCCCTATGTCTCCCTATGTTCACACATGATATCCTGCCAATTGTCTTCTCTCTTCTAATTTTCCAGAAACAACAACAATATCCAGGAACAGATATGACAGATGGTTTCTGACATCACGATAAAGTAAGTAAAAACTGTTTTGTGGCCAATAAACAGTAAAACATCCACAAAGCAAACACAGCATCCATAGTACTGCTCTGTGTATTTAAGACATTATTAAAGTCACTGAATGAAGATCATCCATTATCAGAACTGCTTCTCCTCTTAAAGCAGGGCTGCTGGAGGTAAGGAGGTAAAGCATTTAACCATGTTGCATTTTGACAACAACAGGGTCCGTTATACAGTAAGTTAGATATGTGATGCAGGTATCACATTTTTCTTCTGCTTCTTTTCCAACCCCGTCTCTTCGGTTTTGGTGCTGTTGTGTGTGGACCCTCTGGTCATTTTTTTTGGTCCTCTGTCCGACAGTAGACCTGTGTGTTTCTTTTGAAGAGGACGTTTGACGATGTGGCGTCAAACCCACTGACTCATTCACTGACTGACTTCCCTTTGTCTCCTTAATGTGTTCCTTAAATGTGGTGACCTATTTACAGTCAACAGGTGTAATTTTAGCACAATTAAAAGATCTTCACATTAAATTGCTAAAGGAAAGTCCTTCCAATGATGCTGCTAAATGATTCTAGAGAGAGACTGAAGACGCTCTGTGGGGGTGAATGGCCTCAAGTTCCTCCAGAACACTGCACAGCTCTAGAGCTACAGGACCTGGTTTTAAGAGATTACTTTATCCACCTAAACTCTGCAGCCATTCATCATTGGTAGAACAAAGAGCATCTGAGGACAGAAACTCTTATATCAAGTATATCAACTACACAGTCAAGCCAAGATGTTTATATTATTGGTATTTTGCATTATTGATCTATAACAAACATATCTCAAAGGCATTGTAAGAGAACAGCAACAACATAAGCTTTTTCCCTGTGCTCTGTAAGCTGCAACTGTTTTTACTGTACATCCTTTGGGGAAGATTTGAGCACAATGTTTGAAAACAGTTAAAGCTAATTCTTGCTAACTTATGCACAAACTCCTGCTGCATCTGCCACTGGGATAAAGAAAAGCTATGGTGTTTGCATTGGGTCTGAAAACGCTGAAGGCTGCTTCGATAACACTTTTAATGATACCACAGAACTAGATCAAAGCATGGGATAAAACAACATTACAGCCTTTGGCAGATCAGTGGACTTTATTGTGACCACAATTTCTCTCTTTGACCAAATAATTGGAACCCAACGTTTGTTCTGTCTGAACTGAAATAGGAAAACTTTTTATTGATCCCTTGTTTTTACACATTTTTGCCCTGAACCACTTCTCCAGTGGAATGTAAATTTTGAGACTGACAAGACTTATAAGAAATCTGTCACTCAAATGCAAACCTTGTATGACATGACATACTGTAGCTGTGACCAGTGAATAGCGAAGAATCCTGTCCTCAGCTCTGTCTAGCTCCTTCCCTCCATCACTTTTTTCTCTGTGTTAACCCAGCTGAATAAATGAGCCCTCACAGTATATCTGCCTCTCTCCTTTCCTTATATACAGCATCAAGCTGACACCTAAATCCACAGTGCCATCCTGTGAAATACTGATGCTGTGACTGCAAGGCAGCCAGCTAATGAATTAATATGTTTGAGATGTGACAAACGCTATAAAGCTAAGAAAGTCACTTTTAAGGGCTCAGTAGCAACATGACAGGCTTCATCATATCTGACTGGCTGGCTGGGAGTTCCAAATTATTCTGTCTGCAAAGTCTTAGAGCTTCAGAAAATTAATTATTCCAGATTTCAGATATGATGTCCTGGAGAAGGACTAGGTGCAAAGGATGCAAAGAGATAAAAGAGGAAAAAATAGTGGTAACAACGCGAGGATGCCAGGAGAGTTCCTTCTGATCAAAGCCTTTTCCGCACGTTACTCCTCGGCTAATTGGTCTTTTGTTTTTGTCCCTTTGGTCTTAGGTAAACTGTGATGTATTCTGCTCCCTCTCATTTAATATGTAACTATGCACTTTTACCAGCAACTGATCACCAGCTAACTGCCCTAATCCTTGGACCAGAGTCTGGCCTGATGTTCATCAAACACTCTGATTGCCTTAAGGAGACTGGTGCAACAGCAGCGAGGACATGACTGGGCAGAGAGCATGAATGTGTCAGAGAACCGTGGGCAAATATTAAGAGACCAAAGTCTCTAATCAGGGGACAGGTATGAATGAGTGTCTGCTATGAGGTGGTCGAATGTGATGGACTCATAGTGACTCAGACTGTTGAACCATTTGTTTTTAGTCTAGTCAAAAAGCTCTTATTTTTTGTCTTAGTCAGGGATCTGGTTACATTTTCTATTAAACACTATCGAACTGCAGTTGTGGGTTCTATAAGATCTTAACTGTGTTCAGATGACTTTTGTTGTGAATTGGTGCTACATAAATTGAAATAACATGAAATACATCAGAACAGCGTGTCATGGTGGTTTAGTGATTAGAGCACTGTTAACCACAGTCTAGAGAACAATATACTGCCTTACTTGCTTTACGTTTGTATGTGGCTTATGGATATTTCAGTGTCTGCAGGTGTAAATCTGAAGAGACAGTGGATGGGTAGAGATGAGACCTCACAGGAACCGCCTCCCCAGCTAAGAGGCTGGACCTAGACCTCAATACTACAATGAACCAGCCCATTTCAATCACTACTTTTGCCCAGAGTTTTCCAATGAAGACTCGCAATAGAAACCCTAAACAGACATACAGCATGAGATGGAGACACTAGAGATAAAGGAGAACTAGTGTGCTGTAAAATCTCAACTTCGTGCTGGTCAATAAAAACAGGGCAGTATATCGACTTCTGCTTGTGTTTGTGGCTCTGCACATGCCATCAATAACACAACACTCATGTCTGAAAGGAAAACAACACGAGGCAGACAGACAGAACACATACTGCACTGTACGGTAAGACCAGGCATGTGAGACTCAACCTGTTCCCGCTTTAGAAGCACTGCAACCTTGACTAAATTGAAAGAGACTGTGAGACAAAAAGATCATTTTAGTGAGATATGGATATTCAATAAAAAGTGCTGAAAGGCTGCGTGAGTCCTCATCACTGATGTGCAGGAGCGTCTCATGACTGCAGCTTCCAGTGAAGAAAGCGCCAATCCGCAAGGTTTTTGGTCGAATGCTGGCACCTCGCTTGTGACTGACTACATTTACACCATCACATGAAGATATGGCCTTCACATGTTCCATACTTACAGTACATGTGATTTGCAATAAGAATTTGCTTACTTATAAAACCTGCACTTACTATGGAAGTTATCTGAAAAAAAGTTTAAAGTCAAGGTTTTCAGTTGCACAGAGGATCCAACTTGTCATCTCCCTCTGAAGCTGAACAGGCTAGTGATTGTGGGCAGTAAATGAAGGGCTATGGTTGAAGGGCACCTACCCACAGAACTGTCTTAGCAGATTATCAACAAGCTGTGAACAGACGGATCCTTCATTGTTATGACCATTAAATAAAGACATATTCTGTAACCTCACGTGGAAAAAAGCTGTTGGAGATGAGTGACTGGGGGAAAGTTATTATGACTAGTTACAGCATAGTTTCACAGTTTCTCTTTTACCAGAATACTAAAAACCATCACACACTCACACAGGCCGGTTTCCAGCTTAGGGGCTTTAGGCCTTGGTTGCCCCAGAGGGTTTCTTTGGCATGTGCTGCTTTCCATTTTGCCTTTGGAACACTGTGTGTGTGTGTGTGTGTGTGCGTCTGCCTAGAAGAGATAATGAGGCAGTGTGCGTTTCACCCGCTAACCCCTGGATTCAACCATCAAGAACTGGAAGTCTGAGAGTTACTGTGTCACACCGTGGGGCCATTGTTGGGCTCTCCTCCGCTCTGGAGCAGCACATCCACTCCAAACGTGTTCATCTTTAACCATGACAACACCCGAGTACCAGGAGTTATATCTATGTGTCTCCTTGGAGGTTGGCAGAATAAGTCTCAGGTTTAACAGATTATCACCTTTACCCTCTTGCCAATATAAACAATGGCGATTTTAATAATAAACAAAACTAATTACATTAGTACTAGTTACATTTCCATTGCTCATCTTATCTACTACCAGTTAATTTGTCAAATAAAGATATTTATAATTGTATGAGGTCAACTCTGATAAAGCTTCACAGTCTAGATCATGGATCTGTACGTCCCAGTGACAAAGAGCAGTGATAAACCTTCTTTGTACATAAAAATATAAATCACACTGTACAGGCGTCGGTGACGGTTCATCCTAATATACTTGAAATTTGTGTAAAATAAAAAGTATTTCTGGTTGCACCTGAGTGACTGACACTGCCATAAAAAGTTAAACACAGAGTAAGAAACACAAAAGACAGACAGAGCTGCTAATCACTGATGTGGCTGCTCCAAGTGTTAGGTCAGTAAAAGCATCAGTCTAATGTTGCGTGTTCCCAGCACTAATTTGTAAAAATCCATTATCTTCCTGCTTTATGGAAAATCCATTTAGAGTTTTCTTTTTCAGCGAGACTTACTCAGAGAGTTTTTACTGCTCAGCATTTGTATCTAAACCCAAGTGGATCCAGTGACTGTGGGTCAACGTCATGACTCAGGAAGAGCTAACTGGCCTTGGGTGTAAATCACACAGCACAGCATTCGAGTAGAGTGAGAGGTAAGAAAGTTTAAAGTTTAAAACAAACTCGCAGTTTCTTACCTTCTTTTTGGACTTAAACACGTTACAGCGGAAGACGTTACTCTGTCCGTCTCTGGCGATGTAGCTGAAGATCTTCAGATCCTGGGAGTCGTGAGACACGTAAAATATCCTGAAAGACAGAATAAAATAGGTCATGAATTAAAAGGAATGTGTAGATGATGCAAAGCACAACCGGAGCCTGGCAGCGTTTCTAAATGCATCTTAAGACGCAAAACAGGCAGTGAGCCCGTCTCTGCAGGGTTTCATTGTGACAAAAATAAACACAATTTAATGTTTGGTTAAATCCAGAGGCAAGACACAAACTTTAGCTCTTGAACTAAATAAAAAAAGTTAAGAAAGTTGAGATATCATTATGGCAAATGTGCTGCTTAAATTAACTGTATAAGTATAAAATGCCCTCATAGACGTTTGTTATTTATACAGGACTCAGTGACACACTCTGCAAGCCAAGTTGACTTCAAGTGAAGATAATACTTGAAATAAAAAGGTGTTTCATTCCAGTGCGAGGAGGAGGCAGGGTGGTAATATTATTACAACAAAAATATCCTGTGTGATGGAGAATACAGCAGGAACCAAGACTGAAACAAAAAATGGAGTCTCCAGGTAGGTAGAAACTCTGTGCAACCAACAGTGAAGAGATATACAATATCCTGCAGAGCAAGTAAATAGGAAGAAATGAGTTCAGGAGCAAAAGGGAGAGCAAAAGAGATAATACACAATAACCTGCTGGAGAGAGAACGCAGCATGAGTTCAGCTCTAGGCTGGATTTAATTTACGGTGACAAAGGAACACTCCTGGAGAGATAAAGCATGACAATATGGCTGAAACCAAGACGATGGAAATTGTCGTGTTCAGAAACAAGGCTCCCAAACTTTATGGTCCCAGTAGTTAGAACGCAATGACACACAGACAAAAGGAGTCTTTTCCCAATAATACCTCAAGGGTGATAATGATTTTATTCCTCCACTTGTATATATTAGCAGTGTGTTTATTCAAGCAGCTGTCTGCCAGTATGGAAATGTTTCCCACGTTTCATGAAATCAATCCGCTCTACTGAGCCCAGCCCCGTTCCCTGCATTGCTTCACTCCTGTACAGCCCTTCAGGCATAAGTCATTGTCAAATTACCAAAATGGTGTAAAGTCAAAGGGTGAGTCCCATTAAAAAGCTGCTGTCAGTTCTGTTGATCAAGTCTAATTTCGACAAGACTCAAAACTGCTCAGTGTAATTTAAGACAACTGAAACACACCCATAGTTACACTGAACAGAGCTTTAGGCGCTAGAGGCTACAAAAGTACATACGAAAGCCTCAATGATGACATTTACTGAAGTCAGCTTAATGAAGTGAACTAAAATATTAGAGAAGAGAAACCTCAGGCTGAGCTGCTTCCTAATTGGCCAGTCAGTGCCATATTAAGGTGCTTGGGGACACACCTGCGGTAATGAATCAAGGTCAGACAATGGACCAAAAGAAGAGGTGAGGAATATGAAAATCATCTGCATATGTGTGTGTGTGTATGCATATGTGCTGCTGGTTTTCTAGAAATTCAGTGTTTCATCTTACACTCAGTGGCTTTTCTGCGGTGTTTGTTTGTCAGATTAGGGAGGCTTTCAGAATTAAAGGCGTCTTTGTCAAGGCATGACCCTTTCTGTCACACACACATTTTTATCAACTCATTTTCATCTACTGGAAGAAAACTGACCGCTCCCATCCGGCTGCTCCTTACAGAAACACTCTAGTCTCTTTAAACTCTTTCCTTAAACCGTCAACTCTGAGCCACTGCAATAAAAATCAATGTCCCACTGGATGCCTTTCTTTGATGTCCATTGCAAGAGAACAAGGTCTTCAGTTCTGCCAAACTGTTGCCTGCAGGGAATAATTCTTACTCAAAAATCTTAGGCAATGATAAAAGAAACATTTTGTGCTGACAGACAAGCGAACCTCACTGACTGAGTTGAAGTGAGCTCAGCTGACAAATCCCCAAGCAGCACAGCGATGACAGCTCAGATACGCCTCTATCAACTGTCTCCGGCAGGAACAGCTGCCAAACACGAAGACGAGCGAGGCAGATCAGGTCGTACAACAGAGAGAGGCAGGCGTAACATGAAAGCTACAAAGATGCTTAATGGCAAAATCAATCAGACTACGAATACTGAAAAGTCGTCTTCACGTGTAGTTCAAGGGTGTGTCACTTTCTGTTTAAAGCTACGAGCCACAACAGTTTGACATGAATGAATGTCACTGTCGTTGTTAAATGTCTGTCACAGTATTAACCTACATGACAGCTTAACAAAATAAAACCTGGAGAGAAGAAACACAGAAGAAGATGGATCATTAATAATGCCACAAATCATACACATGCACAACATGTGCTCACTGTCTACAAGGGTTTTGTGTATGTGTGTCTGAAAATAGCTGTAATTCCTAAAAGGCCAGAACCAAATGTTTGTCAAAGCTCTTGAATTACAGCCGTTCGGCTCACATCTCCAGTGTCTCTTGGATTCATTTAGTTACTCATTAATGCGACTGTATCTCCTCAATCATCCGCATCTTCTCTTTTCTGAGCTGATGCAATGTCAGGAAAACTGCTGGTCAACATCACTTAGCTTAGTTCCAGCTCACTGTTTGTGATACAGCAAAACAAACAGTGGGACAAAATAAGTCAACACTTTAACAACAACAGAGGTCAACACTAGTCCAGCTGCTATGACTCAGCCTCTAGATGACACACTGAGATTTTCTGTAGCTGTCAATGATGTGGTGGGAGTGACAGCGTTAGTCGGGCCTCATTAGTTTCTATACAGCCGACTTTTACTTTCACATTCATTTATTTAGCAGTTTTTTTATGTGCAATGATTATTTGCAAGTGTAATTACTCATCCACTGCCGTTCAGGATTTCCCACCTTAATCTCGCTTTGTCATTACTGTTTAATAGTTATTATCAACCGTGATCATAAAGTTTATTGTTCACCAGTAAAATATCTTGGCTCACACCACATCTGTCGCGATTCATTAACTACATTTTAGGTCTACATCACTGTCATCACTGTTGACTTCTGCTTCAGATGTCGCATATCAGTGAGTGAAGACTTTGAGAATGAAGTGGCTCAGATGAAACGCAAGAGTGAGTGAATCTCTTCCAATAACTACCAATAACATGACATCAAATACATGTTTTTATTCTAAATTAAACCAACAGAATAATTCTACCACCTGGACTTGTAACTGACATCTGGATTAGACAGAACGTTAACTACGGGAGATTCTATGGATGCGACAGCAGGATGCAGAGGGGGTGAAAGTCGATTGTGACAGAAAAGCTTGAAGGAGAGATGGGGAGAGAACGAAGTCAAAGATCACAACTGAATAAAAACCTTAACAAATGAGCGAGACAGAAGAGCGCAGCAAATGATTCATGACTCCTCTAGTGACTCACAGTTTAGCTGTGTAGTTGGACAGAAACACTTATTTCGTCACACTGAGGCTGCTGCTTCCTCATTCAGATAAACAGAACCACAAAAAAAGTTCTGTTTGAATTGCACACGCACAAATAAGCATTTATGCATCCCAGCTATTTGCCCAGACATTCATTAGCCTTTGACGGATGGTATAATGCTGCCTTAACAAGACCACAAACTCTCAGTCTCTCTGCTCTCTGCTAAACCTGTTAATAAGCCCCCCTTAACACAGTTAACCGGCGGAGTGCATCATGCAGGGGCTTGGATGTGATGCTTGAGTAATGAAGTGGGCTTGCTTTAGAAGGCCTCAGACATTTTTCCTTTGATAAATCACAGCCTGTGAAATGCTGCTGCTATAAATCAAAGAGTAAGAGGCAACGCACCGCGCACACGGCATCGGCAATCGCGCAGTTACTGGGAATCGATATACAGTAATAATGCACCTGTGCCAGATCATGCTGGAGATGTGTGTGCTGGTCTATTTTAGTAGCAGCATCAGGTTGAGGAATGGGAGCCAAATACATCTGCATTAATATGATCTTTCAGTATTTTCCATCCTGTTATCTGGAATCTATATAAGCTCCAGTATCAGATTTAGCAACATGACACATGGGATGCAATAGGAAACAATGACTGGGTGGGTCATGAGAATATCCTGCAGGCTTCACGGTGCCGTTCTGACTAAACATGTCGCGCCATCTAATCTGTGACAACAAATTGCTTAATTAAAGCAAATAGGTTTTATTACAGTGAATCATTTTACACAACAAATGAATACATTTAGTAGCAGGAGGCAGCTACAGAACGATGAAAAGGTGTCAGACAAACATTATATCATATTAATTAACAAATTTCTAACAATTAACATAATTAAAATACTTTCTATTTTTCTATTGTCTATTATCACCCAGCTCCTGGTTTTTGCACGTTAAATCTCATTAGTTGTCTTATTTAGTCCCCTGAGGTTCATCTTATTCCTTAACCTTTAATTTTACAGCTTTGATGTCATTTATACAACAGGTTCTGGCCCTCAGTGTGCTATGGGGTCCATCGGTAACTCATTCCCAACAGGTTTTCAGGCTTGAAGAACAGAAATGGTTACAGAGCTTCACGGTTTTCCAATGCTTTTGACGGTTATATTATTAAAACACTACAGATTGTGAAAGGCCCTCAGCTCAGTGTGCCTCAGCTGATTTCAAAGGAAAGAGTAGTGAAGTGTCATTTTTTAACAAAAGAATATTTAAAAAGGTTAAACAAAACCTTTTGAGTTTGTCACACCAGCCACTCAGTGTTAAGTGGTGGGAGAAACACTGTTCTGCTCTGCTGTAGCAGCCCCAACGTACAACAGCTTGGATTTGGCAACACTGAAATAAACTAGGCTAACGGACCGATGCTGTGAATCAATAGTGAGCAGTAGACCAGAAGACAGAGGTTCAGAAGAGCCCTGACATTTTATAGCACACACTCAACAACAGAATTCATAATGTATTCACTAAAGGTTTCTGCATGTAAAGGGACACAAGTTTATTTTTTGAGTGAAAACCTCATAAGCTCCGCAAAGACAAACTGAATAAACCTCACTTTCTCCCACACAAACTATGAAACAAGTCAAAACAGGTGGTGCTTTACTGTAGAGTTCTGACTCAAGGCCTCAAGGTCTTTACACAACGGAGTGTTTAAGTTTAGGTGGATATGTGCAACACGGGCCAGTCTTCAAGGCTGAAGGCTGAGGTTCCAGCATAAACAACAAACAGCTACTATATCATTTTATAAAGCTAATCAATGTCTGAACTGTATTCTCATAATAACGGTTTCTCAACTCATACTGTCGACTGGAGTTGGCAGCTGTCGATACAAATTGTCTGGATGTGGAACCTCCCCTGCTTTCCCTCAGCCAGACAACCGCAGCTCAAGTTACCCACTGTCTACAATCGATACCAGAATGCATGAGTCTTATGAAGATGATACTTTCTAAAATTGCATTAGCTTTATTTCCCCTGAGGGTCCTCTGAGGACTTTTCAGCCACCACTGTTTGTCTCCACCGTCATTTCCTGTAGGTTGTGATGTTATGGTGGGGCGATGCTCAGCCTTTCGTTTTGTTCTGCATCACCTCCCGGTGCTTGTTTGTTTTGTTCCTCATTCAGGAATTTGCTCAGTTCTCCCCAGCACGCCGTGAGCCACGTGGTGGTTTTAAACTTTGTATATTTTAAAACCATTCAGAACCTCAGGGCATACAAACGTGGATCCAGAGGCAGGGATTACACATCGTCCAACATGCAGCTCTCTCACCAATGTACCAAACGGTTCGACAGAGACCAAACACGGTTGAAACAAAGAGTTGATGTGACTGACACATACATCTTAGCGTAATAATCTGAAATCAGCACTTTCTGTGCAAACTAACAACACTCCTGCACCACCACTCCTCCATCTTGTGAGCACCCCCCTCAAAAGTAAAGGCAATTTGTGCAATGTCTGCATTCTAGAAGGAGTGGAAGAAAGGAGTGGCAGGAACCAGCTGCTAATAGAGGATGGTTTAGTTAGAAAACAACAGCCTGGCTTTGACAGTACTATATGGTAACTAACTGGAATATTACCAGCTTTTGCTCAAGTGCTGGGCACAAACCAAACAATTTGACAAACTTAATTACGTCCTGCAGCTAAATTAAAAGAAAAACAAATTTAATTGTCCAGCTTCAAGCAGAAAAACCTAACCAAACTCCGAGTGGTGGAGAAAAGTCAGCAGGTTACAAATTCAGAAGACTTTGTTCTAGCTTTAGGAAAATACACCAGCTATTACTCCAGTTTATGCATGTACTTATTTTGCTCCCTGGTTAGTCAAAAATCAAATGACTCATGATATATTGTCTATATGACAGTTTTCATTCCACATAGAAACACACAAATATGACTCTGGAATGGAAGCTGATACATCACGTCTGATAGAAGCAGGCAGTTAAAGCACACAAGCTACCACAGAGCTAGAGCAGCTGTATGTTTCACAGTGTGAGGTGATGACTGCCTATGTGTTACGTGGATGAGCAAACATTACGGCAAAGAAAATTCCCAGCGCTGTAAAACAAAACTCAAAAGCAAGCGAGCAGCAAAAAAAACAGTGATGAAAAGTCAATATCTTAGTGCAAATGCATGTTGCAACAGGCAAAGAAAAAACACCAGGTGCCTGGGAACATAAAATCTTTAAATAAAAGAAAAAACAAAGTAAAACTTCCTCCTAACATTCAAGTAGTTTTACCAGTGTAAGCTGGAAAGAAATCAAAAGAGAGTATAAATTAAATATAGCTTTATACATGAGGCAGAGAAAAACTGTTTAAGGTTGAGGATACTGAAAAGGGGAGAATATTTGTGAATACGCATCAGGAACTAGCCCAGACTCCACTGGAAGACAAATCATTCAATTTCCTTTCTGTATGCTGATCAGTTTTGTGGCACCACACCCAGATCTACCCAGGAAAATGTGATCAGATCTTCTAATAAAGACACATGGCCATGCTCTGGCTCACAAACATACCCACACTCACAATGGCCAGAGGCAGGTTGAAGCTGTGAGTGGGCAGAGAACTGAACTATCCACACCTTCATTTCTATTCAATCCACAGAGGTTTATAACAGCAGGGTGAGGCAGTAAAAAGCACTTGCCTTTTTAGAAAATGCAATCTCTTTAAGTGTTATCAATGCTAATAACATGGCACTTTATGCCCAGAGTCCTTTTAACCCAGATGAGCATTCTCACGATTAATAGTCGAAACATCCTATATTGAATCTTTGAATCTTTACAACAAGTAAAATAAACAATTATAATGTCTTTAAGTGCACAAGCGGAAACGTTCATTAGTCCAGTAAAAACAACTTTTAGATATTTTTGTTTGAGAGACATTACATCCAGAAACCATGACAACTCTACTGCCATTTGTCCAGTTAGTGCTTTTATTTAGAGCTGCACAGCCACAGTTAGCAACTAAAGGTCATTCTACACACAACAACATGACATTAGAACTAATGTAATGTCATTCCAATTTAAAAATGTCCAACTCAGTGTTGCAATTCATTTCAGCGTGATCAATGTGTGAGAAACTACAAACCAACTGGACGCAGGCAAAAGAACAGACTAATTTGTTTCCACCAACACTTCATTTCTAAGGTTTTATTACTTTCAGGCCAACGAATTCTCCGATCTAAACAACCAAAGGTCATTTTGCCTCTACTTTGTTAGAGGGCACAGAACAGCCTCCTGAAACTGTTCTTTCCAGTGGGAGATGCACACTCTGCCCGGAGACGGAGCTGGAGTTGGTCCACCAGGCCTCTTTGTGCTGCTTACAATAACCGTGGGAGTGACTTTTTGTAAGAAGGCTTCTAGGCACATCTGAGCAGACCCATGTTTGTAGGAGTCCACTTGTCCTGGTTGTTGGTTTGACTGATTTTCATTGTTGATGAGAACCAATGGATCTTGAAATAACTGCTGTTGTAGACTTACGACACAGAGCCAAAATGTTTTTGTTGATCGACCGGTGCTGAACCGTCGGACTGTCAGCGATGTCTGATCCACACTGCTTTCCTCATCCAACACAGTAGGGCAGGGGACCAAAGGCTGCCTCTGGTCCTTGTGTGGGTAAGAAACCTGCACCACCATCAGTTTAGCCTCAACATCTGCAAACATATACTGTAACCCAATAAAGTTTAATAAACTACAAAGGAGTCTAAATAGTTTCTGAAGCCTCTAAATGTTTTCAGAGAGTCTTAATCTGAGGGAGTTGATTTCTTTTTCCTGATTTTTCCTTTAGGGAATTGCACACAATCAACTTTGACTGGACAGACCATTAGCTCAATTCAGCGACTGAGAGAGAAGCTAAGACAGAGACTGTATAGGACTGAATGAGGTTGAGACTGTGTGTGTGTAGATTCACAATGATTGTGTAATCATCTTGGCATGAGTATAACGAGATATCAAAGCCAATTGTGGGAAGAATGGACTTTGAATACTTCTTTTTAGAATTGTTTTTCCCAAATCACACAAACATAAGACTGACTGTAATTGGGTGGGTGAGAACTTCAAGTTCATGTTGTGAAGTGGCAGAGCCAAACATGGTGTGAGGTGGGAGTTAACGACTGCTTCACAAAAGATGACAGCAATTAGAAGAGTTGAAGGCCAGAAGGTAGAGAAAGAAAGAGGCACAGCAACTGTATGTACACACACAGACACACCTTTCAAATTTCTACTCACACCACTAAAAGACATGAAATAAAGGAGAGTCTAAAGCGTTACCCACAACATGACGATTATCATACAACAACTTTCTAAACTGGCTTAAAGTCTCAGCAATTTCTCGTTGACTCATAGAGCTCTTTACACCAGTGCTAATGTGTGCAGCAAGGTTATATTGGCTCATTTATTGATAAGTCAAGTTTTGCTTCGTTCTAAAGCACTTTTCATTCACTGTGTTGCTTCATATCAGCATAAAAATCTCATTTATCAGTACTGCCAAATGTAAAACATCAACCTTGCTTTGTTTCAATAGACATTAAAGATGACGGCCTGTTCTAGCAAAAGTAGCTAAGAGCAGCTACCGTGCAGTGTGTCATTCTCTGTAGGTTCTGTTTTAAAGCACAGACTGATGTAAGCAAATCAACAACTAAACAAAAAACTACAGGATGATACTGAAGCAAATCAAGCATAAACAAGCACAAAGATATCACCACAGTGCAGAACACAAATCAAAGATATGTGAATTTGTTTTGGCACTTACATAAACCTTGCTTGCTATATACAAAAGGTGATTTGGTTGGTCGGCCTTAAATAAAGCGGTTTTTCAAGCTTTGTGAATTCTGTCGTTTATAGGTTTTTAGTACTCAGGACATAGCTGTAGAGCTCTTTTGTTTCCTCCAAGGTCTCTGCTCCCATCCCTGCGGCTGTAGCTGGATTGGTAGGTGGCATCCACTCATATAATATTGTGTACCTGTATGTGTGTTGCAGTGGCAATAAAGATTTGTGTGTTTGTGTGAGTTTTCAAACTGAATGTCTGTCTCCTGTATTGGATGTCTGGGGATGTTTGTATTCACCTACACCTTTGTGAGCATGGCTGAGAAGAGATGTTCGGGCAGCTCGTTTGCTGCGCGTGTGTGTGTGTGTATATGTGTGTTCTTATCCACTCCTGACTGAGTCGGTCTGTTGTTTGTGCCCCGAGGCTGCAGCTCTGACAGGTCTAATCTAAAACTGACACACAGCCAGTCTGTGTGTGTCCAGAGACAAAGCAGAGATTTACACATGTAAATATTAAGTGACAACAGCAGCAGCAGCACAGTGACTGAAAATTCTCCTCCATGGTCGAAAGTTTGAAACTTGCAGCGTAGTGCTATTTAAATTACTGAACAGCATTATCCATGACACCTTTCAGTGTGTGGTGTGCTAATAAAGCAGAGGTGCTGACTACACGATGCCACACGAGCTCATTAAAATGAGAACTTTACAGGTACAATGGAAGTTTTCAAAGCTCAGGCTCTGTTGGTATGGATGCTACGACTGGGCCACCTGCTAGTGATGATGAAGATCAGTTGAACATGAAAATGATGCAAATGTGTTTTTCTTGTGTTTATACACAAATTTGCAATATCAAATATATTTCAGAAGAAACATAATGCAACACAAAGGAAGAAGGATGTTTTACTGTACCTCCCTTTCCATCTGCTTGTTGCTACCGAAGAACATGTGCAGCTCTTGGAGTGTGGCCGGTGGTAGAAGGTTTAGATCATTATTCCCCTGCTCACTACAGCAAATCCAACTTACTTTCCTCCCTTGACAATACAGGAAGGTTCTGTTTGGTAAGGACGTCTAAGCTAGAAGTGAAGCTGTTGTCGTTCCACTGAAAGGCTTTGTAATCAGATGGTGAAATGGGTCAATTAACTGCACCGCAGCAGAGACATCTATCCTCTGTGGCTGTTTCTACCTCAGTCTACTCCTACTGTTGCTGAAGAGGGGCCAGACTTGTTCAGTCACTGATAACAGAATAATAGACCTGATGCAAACTAAGGTGGCATAAAACGGTTTTTCATGGTCGTGCTGTTGTGCTCACCCTTAAAACAAAAAGAAAGCATTAGTGTCACGGTGGTGTGCTCCATCCTCTGGGGATGGATGGGGCAGGATGCTGCTCACGTAGTGTGACTCAGCTTCCAACTCTATTAAAGAACATCTTCTTTTCCTGGAAATTTCTAAAGACAAAGGGGAACATGTTCTTTTTTATGGAGGTCTAATTTTAGAAAAGCACTCGGCCTTTGGTGTTGTAGACATTACATGCTATTAGGGGACACACAGGAGCTGGGGATAAGTGTTTATCACTCTTACCCCTCCAAGACGTGCTTTAAAAATCCTGTCTTTAAAATGCGTTACACGTTGATGTGAAGCTAAGTCCCACCATCCGCCACCAGTTTGTTCTGAAAGTTGCAACTTATGTCGACTGTGATGGGAAATAAAACTTTACAGTTCCTCGTGCGTGTCCTTGCGCTGCCATTTTGCAAAAACCTGAAAATTAGTTCATGACTCATGCAAACCCATAATCTATAATACCTCCTGCACAAACTACACACTGTAGTTTGATGTCAGTGACAGATAAATGCAGGCATGAATCAAACACTCATGGAAGGTGGAGAACAGCGTAGGCACCAAGTGACAAGTGATTCTCCACAGACAAAGACCAGAGCAAGAGGCAGTGTTAATGTTGACAGTGATATTCATTCTACTATAGTTCTGGTCTTAGTCATTAGCTGTCACTTTAGCTTTACTCATGCTTTAGTCATAAGTTATCTTTTGTGATGCTGTTATGCACTTGTGAAGAATATTTTCCAATTTTAATGGTTGATCAATTATGCAGGTATGAACAAACTAATGAATGTCGATCAACCTATGTAACACTGGTGGTTGGACTTTGTCACGTCAGAGTTTTTCCTGTGCATTATTTCCTGGTGTGGCTCAGTGGGACTTGTTGGGTTTGTTATAGAACTCTATAGAGTTGTATGTTCTGTGAGGTCTTTGCACCGAACCTGGCATCGTTATTTGCCTCAAGACAACTTTTGTTCTAATTTGGTGATATAAATAACCGGAAGTGAATTGTGTGTTTTTTTTTACCAGAGTTGTCTGAATACATTTAGGTGTGGTAGTACATGTAGTATTCAGCTGGGCGGTGGAGTCAGGCAGCTACAGCAATGAGCCTGTCATCCCGTGATCTGCCAGCAGCTGCCGGTGGCTTGGAATTCTTTAACCGATACAGTTCAGCGTGGGAATGTAGGCAACGTCCAAAGGATGTCAGCTGTCTTCTCGCCTGCTTGTTTGTGTCCCTGTTGATTTTAGGATGATAAATAAATAATCCGAGTGTGTGTATACTTGAGAATATGCAAATGAATATGGATGAATGGGAAGTTGTTCCTGTCTGCGCACGTTTCTGCACATATTTAATTTTTTAACATGCATGCTTTGTTGTTGGCCCTCAGAGTTCAGCTTTTCTGTTGATGTTTTCTTGAGTGGGCGGCAGCAGGATCACAAACATGTTTTGGAAAATTAGTGCAGTTAGTAAAAGATAGTCACCAGTGTCTGTGCACGGTTTATATTTGGTGGTGTGAGCGAATGTCACTCCTGTCAGCACGAATGTTGCATATGAAGCAGTCGACAGCCTCAGTGGCAGCGAGCCTGCAGCTACAGATGAAACGGAATGCACAGAAGAAATGCAAAGCGCTCGGCTAAATCCCCCCAAATGATTTAGACACGCGGCGTCCAGCCGCTGTGGATCTAAGAACCTACACAGGAGCGTTTAAAACAGTCCAGGCTCTTTGAAGTGCTGTTTGCAATCTACATTTTAAAACCTAAATTTTTGAATGTGATTATGAATCTCGTTAGTTTATGGAGTGCATTCATTCAAATATAACGTCCAATGGTTAGATTTACGTCATGTTTGCGCAAATTGGGATTTCCCCGTTGTGTTCGAATTTACACATGAGGCTGATGCGTGACTCTGCTCTTTTACTGCTAGACAGCTACAGATATCACTTTGATACTTAATGTTTTCTGTCCATTTTAAACTTGTAATAATATGTGAAATTCTGCCATGGTACATGCCACAGTGGTGTGGTGGTTAGCACTGTTGCCTCACAGCGAGAAGGTCCCGGGTTTGATTCGATTCCTGGAGCCTTTCTGTGTGGAGTTTGCTTGTTCTCCCGTGTCTGCGTGGGTTCCCACAGTCCAAAGACAAGCAGTTAGGCTAATTGGAAAGTGTAAATTGGTTGTGCCTCTATATGTGTGACCCTCTCCAGGGTGAACCCTGCCTCTCGCCCATAAACAGCTGGGATAGGCTACAGCACACTCGCGACCCCTACGGGGAAGAAGATGAATGAATGAATATTGCCATGTTTCAAACGTTGTTTTTTTTTTAACAAGTTGGTGAAAGGTGAAACATGGTTCACTGAATGAAGTACAGAGTAAACAGTTTAGTTTACTATACTGGAAAACACTTCAGATGGATCAGTTTAACATCTGAGAAAAACAAAACAAAAAAACAAAAAACGTACGTGCAGGAAAAATAAAAATGTAAAAGCATTAAATCTTGGGTGGAGCAGCAGCGCTATTCCACCCGGCAAAGTCCTAATATGTAAAGACCGAAGCTACTGCTACATCATGATGGATCATCGTCACATTGCCGTCAACAGAAAACACGAGCTATCATCAGGATCCGTCAGAGTCAGCTCAGCAGATGACAGCGACTGATCGATGAGTCTTACCCACTGTTCTCCACTTTAAACGTCCCCCTGCTCCCCAGCCTCCCTCTGTGAGTGAAATATTAACAACTGTGCATAAGGATCGGATGTGCAGGACAAGCTAACAAATAAAAAAAACAAAACAAGACGAAGAATTCCCAAGCTCAGTGATGCTCACGCAAACAGCTGGGTGATATCCATCTTTCTGACAGAATCATTTCAGTCCCAGCCCCCCAACTGGGCTCCTGGACCCTCATTTGAGCTGGAACTGCCAGGGTATGGGCGACTGTGTGTGTGTGTGTGTTTAGAATAAGGATAAGTATGAGTCATTCATTACAGAATATGATGCGTCCTCAGCTTGCTCTCGACTCGTCGACAGAATATTAAGGTTCTTTACTAGTTTGACCAAACCTCTGTGTGACTGTATGTAGAGTGTGTGTCTATGAAACTCACAGATTAATAGTGCAGGCAGCTCTACCTATTTACTGCTCAACAATCATGTCTTAGCTTCTGTGAGTGTGTAGTGTCTGATTATGGCTGAATTAACTGCATCTTGCAGTTACAGTCCTGTGAGACAGAGCTAAACACACTGCAAATGTCACTCAGCCGTATGCAAACTCGTTGTTTGTCTCTTTCACACACAAATCTTCCAAATCAGTTTTCGCATAACGTCTCCATGGATTATATTCACACCATTTTCAGTTAGCGTCAGCACAAACTTCTTCACGGACCATGATGCTAAACCACAGAATCTTAACTCTTAAAGCCTGATATTCACGTTAAATTAATGCATTTTTCAATCTGGCACATCCTCCAGCTAACAATAGCTATTCTTCAAATTGGGAACATCTCTCTTTTTGCCTTTTATATCAGTGATAAGATCACAGACAATATGAGAGCTGACACTAAAAGACCTGTTCGTGTAGCAGAAACACATGCATACGTTCTCAACTACTCCTACAAATCATGGACTTACAAAGTTACCATTGCTTAATGATTAAAGCTCCCCCACCCACACGTTTACAATCACAGAAGGTCAGAGTGGCTGTAGGAAGTGAAGTTCAGACGTGGGTCAAACATCCCACTGTGATGCAGATAGATCTGTGGTACCGCAATTCCAAAAAATACACACAAAAGTGTGTTGCCTTGTGCGCAGCTTTAGTTGGGTGTTGGGCGAGTGTGTGCAGTCTGTGTAATGGCCTTCTCACTGTTCCAGCCTCCACTCCTCTCTGAGGGCAGCAGCGGTGAGATTCTCCAGCCTTTGTTCTCCACAGAGTTAAAAATTTTTTTTGCAAGGAGTGGACTATTCCACATACAAAATAAACTTGTAGACATCTTACCTGTAAATGGGATCCTGCATCACCATCATCTTGCTTTCATCCCATGTCCACTCCTTCTTCTGTGGAAACAACCACACAAATGTTGCTTCACTTCAAATGCAAGCTTTCAAACAAATTAAGATAAAAACTGGGGCCGTTCTTGTCTTATCCAGTCACGCGACGGGTTACAAAGATCTCGTTTGTCAGCATGAAGAACATCATGTAGTGTTAACTTGTACAGAGCTTTTCTACATTATCAGTAGTCCAAGCACTTTGACACTGCTTCTCATTCAGACATTTGCGCATGCGCGCACGCGCGCACGCACGCACGCACGCACGCACGCACGCACTTACACACACACACACACACACACACCAGGGGGTTCTTGGTGTTCAGTGTCTTGCCCAAACAGTGATTTTGAATTTGTACTTTCTTGATCCCACAGTGGAGAAAGTATTCTCAGCATTTCAACCCATCCCCTTGGATTGAAATGTTCTACTAAGCCTTACTGTACTTACAGTATTTGCCTGGATCTAATCCATCAACCTAATCCCAAATTACAATGTGTTGCTTTCACATACTGTTTAGGCCCCCGATGAATGTAGGGGAAACAACAACCTCTGTATATGTTGGAGAATTTGCAAAAATCCTATAAATTCTTCTCCCCGTAGCTCCATATTGTGTCTGTTGGTTTATATGTTATTTTAGCAGCTCTGTCTTCCAAACATTTACCTACATTCTTCCATTCCTCTGTCTGTGTTTGCTTAAATCCATTTTCCAGTTTAATGTCACAATCAAAATGTCAACACGGGAGCTGAGAGGAATTATTCATATTGATTTCTATCTCCATGCAGCTTTATTGACGGAATCATTCAGTCGTTGCTATCTGTGCTCTTTCACTCTGTACTCAGAGATGTAAATAGATTGCAAACAGCTCCACTTGACATTTCAGCTTTCTAATCACAGAGGCAAACGAGGCGAGAAAACAGGTGAAGGCAGGACATCCTTCTACTGACCGACCTTTCATTCCAGCCAGACGGCTAATTTGATAATGATGGCCTTAATATTACGCCCATCATCCACCAACACATCATTTAAATCAATTTATCACTTCTACTTGGTCTTGATTTATTTTCTGACATGTTGACCTGATTCAAAATATAGGAAACTACAACCAAAGTACATTGGTCTGTGATGGTAGTGTAACACATAGCCAGTCCCTCCCCACCTCCAGAGAGCTTTATAAAGGAGCAGTCGCAAAAGGTAGGTCTTTGTCTTGTTTTCTGTGATCTCCTGTCCTATCACCTACATAAAAGGCAAGAAAAGACATGTTCTCTGTTTAACACAAATGAGTCCTGGCAGACCCAGCCTGCAGGTGACACCAGATCTCCTAAATACGGGGGAGCCCTACAGGTTCAGCAGGCTCCGGCAGTGACATCACCAACGACCTACCTCAACGAACGAGTCAACAAATTATTCTAATGCCCATTTCTACTCAATAACACACACGCTCGCACAAGGAATGTGCACATGCAGACACACTCACTGACATAAGTGGGCATTTAGTGCTGTAATGAATAGTCTGCTCCTCTGAGGACTGTGCAGACAGCTACGTTATGCCGTCTTTAACGCTTATACTCCATATGGCTGCAACAGCGAGTCAAGGTCAATACATCAGCACAAAAACCCCTTCATATAGAAATCCTCCAATTTTATCCAAAGTGACTGACAGTGTTCGACACATAGTAATTAGAGTCATTCTTCAATGTTTGTTGAAGATTTTTTTTTAAATAACACATTAATTTTTAGAAGATAATAAATAATCAGACGCCCATTCATTCCTGTCCTTCGGTACATGGTAAACAATCAGCGGAGAAATCTTTGCCACGGTGACCTTTAACAGAAAGTCAGAAACTTCTTTTCTTACCAGCCTCCAGATTCAGAATCTTACAACAATTCAGTGCAAGTCTCCAGGCCTGGGTGCATCTTTGTGAATTCATGCAGTTTAAACACAGAAAGACTGACAGTTGGTGTGGAACTTAGTGAATAATCTCAAACCTGGATTAATGAATTGAGATGAAAACTAAATGCTGGAAGGATGAATGGACAGCATCACCCGTAAGCGAGCTCCACTTTGTTTCTATCGACTGGTTTTCCACCTGTCAGACACCCTGCTTTCCTCAGCAAGTGAAGTCGATTCAGGTCTGTCTCTGTGGATTACAACTGTCAGACTCACCACACCTGGAGAGACATCCACTCATCTCCAGTCTCAGCACTCCCATCTCAGTTTTCTTCTTTTCTCTTTTTAACTCCCTCCAGTCTCTTCCTCTTCAGTGTTCCTCTTTACGCTTCAGGATCTGTCTCGCTCTTCTTCTCCGTCTTTCCCTCTTTGTCTTTCCTTATCACCTCTCCAGTATCTCCTCTGTCCATCTAACTAAGACTAAGATCGATCGTCTCCCTCTGCCAAATACATCATAAAGCAACTCGACATAAAATTCCTTTTATTTTATGGCTGTTATGTTTCAACCACTTCCTTCATGCAGAGTAGTTGATGGATTTACAACAAGCTGAGTAGAGCCAGCTAACAACCTAGAGTTAATGGGAGCAAATCCAGCGAGTGACAACCTTTCATGGCTTCTGATTTAAAATCAAACTAGTGGGAACATTCTTCTCCTTATTGGAACATTGGAAAACAGTTTGGGAACACTCACTTTTTTCTTTTTCCTCAAAGTGACCTTGACACCATCCACAGACACCACGATGTGAACCTTTTTCTTCTTGATGTTTTTCACCTTGAACTCATACTGCAAAGAGAAAACAGAAAACAGATGCATTAATACTTTATGTGACGGTGACAGCAACACCCTCTCAAATATTTGCCATGACGTGTGGGTGGGTCAGCGAAGAACTGAACTTTCAGACAGGAATAACCTGCAGTCATGTGATTTTCTCTGCACATCATTCAGTTGCTGTGATAATCAGCAGTTAAAAAAAACGCAAAGGGATGACAGAGGACAGATGTTTAGAAATGACGAGATAATTGAATTCAGAAAGCAAATCTAAAATAAGGTGGTCTTCATAACATACTGGACATAACGGACTCTATTTCATCTTAGAACTCCCACATGGTCCATGATGTGAGAAGTGAAACCCAACCTTTAAATAAAAATATCAAATGATACCACAGCTGCAACACCACAAGCCAGTACCACTTTACGTTTTCTCACTAATGAGGAACGATCAGTCACAGTAGCTGAAAACCATGGTGAACGTACACAGACAGACCTCTGTCACATTCAATCTCCACACCCCTCATCAGTCTGAGACAGCTTCCATCACCTCCACTGCCTCTAATGGAGCCGCCAGAACCACCGTCAACAGAACTGCAGCCAGTAGCAGCAGCTACTACCCAGAATACCATACGAAAAACAGAGAAGACTAAACGTGAGTGACCTGACGACCCACTCTATTACTGCATGTGGTAATGTCTGCATCCACATGGTACTCTGAGTTAGTGGTATGTAATTGAGCTGTATAGACCCACATGTCACAGTAGCCTAGAGAGACGGTTGCTTTAAGTACCACCTGTACGTCTATTTCTGAGGAGACTTTGGCTTAGTCGGGCAGTTGACGTGCCTGACACAGTATCATGCTTCTGAATCTCATTACTGCTGCATTCAGAAGGGCTTTTTATGTAGGAAAGCTAGCATTTTATGAACCAGTCACAGGTTTTACATTCAAATTTTATTCTGGTATTGATGCTCACAGGAAAACTACTGAGTGCAGTGATATGAGAATTCAAACTTGAATCTGCCAGAACACAGAAACGGAACAGATGTTTACTAGCTCCACCTAAAAAGACAACACTCAGTCAACCTGGCCACACATTTCTGGCTTTTAATGTAGATGCTTTATCCGTCATGCATTTTCAGCTGCCTGCTGCCACTTCCTGTCAATCAACCTGTCTGCGACTGCAGCAGTCAGTTCAGGACAATGTCATTCTGGACCTACTTAATATTGATTTGTTTTCCTCTAACTTGCTTTGCTGGTTAAAATGTAGTCCAGTCCAGAAAAAGTAGACAAGTGAACAACACATTCGTCTTTGCTTCATAAAACACCTTAGCTCTGGACACATTTACATTTTAAAGCGATTTCCGAGGGTGGAGCAATTATCAGCAACATTCATGTTGAGATTTTCAGCACTCAACTTTCACAGTTACAGTTTGTGGAGCCCTCACGTTATATCAGGAAGGTATAAAGTAGAACATGTCAAATGTCTGTGCCAGCGTGCTGACAAAGGGTCTGTGTGTATATGAATGTTTGCAGTATAATGGAGGACGACAGAATGCAGCACTCAGGGCCTCGTCAGCATCACCCTAAGAAAAAGCACATTGAGAGGCTTTAATAAATCTGTCCAGGAACTTCATCAGCTGCTCAAACCAGGGTTACAAACTGTGCTGACTGCAACACAACAGGCTGTCTGTCTGTTTCTTATTTGAAAAGCAGAAAGTTTGGCATTGTTTCCAGCGAGAAGCAAACAATTTCACAGCATAACATAGCTGGCTCCCAAAACTCTATTGTGTAGTAGTGCTAATTAGTGACTGAGCAAGGCTGGAGGTTCCGTCCGCGACATTCTTACACCACAAACGAACAGTCAGCAGTGAACATGAAAAGCAAATACAGCAGAAACAATAATGATTTTTTGTTTAACGTTTATTTCATTTATTTCTGCAAGCAATTAGACTGCATGCTGAGGAGAACTCATTGTGAGCTGTGATAATGGAGGTTTACTTTACTCAGCCGGTTTCTGAGTCTATGCACAGATAGATGTTGATGGTACATTGATTTTAATGCTCCTATAAAACGCAAATAATATTGTGGTTTATGTTTTGGTTCATCATGATGCTGTGCTACAGTAAAAAAATGTCCTAATTAGATGTTTGGGGCGAATGGAAGGCGAAGACCAAACAGGCCTATGTTCAGAGTCCTGTGTCAGCTTGGACAAAGCCAAGAGAAGCATTTTTAGAGAGACATTGCAGTGTTGTTTAATTTTATTAAAGATGTGTATGACGTTAGTGCCAGAATGCAAGCATAAAAATGTATAGATTGCAGTACTGGATAATTAGCTTGGAAAGGTAACAGGATGCTGTAGATCAGATTTTGTGGGGGGAAAAAAAATCACATATTATTATTCTTTAGGAACACAAGCCAATATAAAGAACATAAACCACTGCAGATGTTTTATGAGATGGGAGATGTGTTGAATAGGGATTCAAGGATGCTTCAAGGATCTCTGCGCTGTCTTTGTAGTAATCCATACAGTAGATGAGGAAACTGTAACGAACTAATATAATCTAAGATGAATGAATGAAGTGAAAACAATCTTTTTTTGTTGCTTTAGTCACAAACATGCTTTTAATCCCAGGTATATTCTTGTAACTACTGCATCAACCTGTTGATGGAGCAGAAACATGCACATAAACACAGTAGGTCTAATGGTTTGCGTGTCAGAGCTTTATGGGCATGTTGTAATCTGTTGTAATGCTGACTGTGCTGCACGACGATTTAAACGTTGGCGTGTCTGGTGGATTGCTTGATTGACCTCTGTCGAGATGATTACAACAGCAATTTAACAGATTTCACGCAGGGTTTGACTGGCTAAGTGTGCGCAGTATAATATGACAGAAAGCACTTATCTCTAATAAGGCCCGTCTATTCCTGTGTGACACAACCCCGTCATTGAATCAACCCCCACAGCTCCTTCCCACTGCAGGAACATGATTCACCCCTGCATCCATTTTTATTATACCATAAAAGAATAAATAATAATAAAAAACAAACTCACATAATTACAGAAACTGATGTACTGTACTTGAAGAACTGCAGAGGAATCTAATTTACAAATCTGATAAGAAGATTAGATTACAACTGACTTTTGCCAAAATGCATACACGAGTTGGCCTGGGTGTCAGGATGGCCAGGATGATAGACCCTACATTTGTCCACTACCTGTTATTAAAATCATAACTGACTGCAAAACTGATGCATGTAAAAAGAAAAAACACTGAAACTACAAAACACATAAACCTAAATGTACAACTCCAGAGTTACAGCCGATGGGCAGACAAAAGGTTAGTATTTATGGAAGAAGAAAGCCACTGTAGATGAGAAACAGAGACTACTGTCCTGTTCATTATTATTGGATGTGACAGGTGGGCACCACATTTATAATTATGCGCTCAAACAAAACACAGAAAATAGACGTGTGTACTTGGACTTTGCACATTTTTTCAAATTATAGAAAAACCTTCACTTCACTCTTGACCTCGACTCTTAACAATTTGGCTCAATTTACCTGTGAACTGCATCTGAATGCAAAGCCTCAGCACAAGAAAAAAATGAAACTAATTAGAAAATACTGAGAGATCAACTGATATGTGGAGGAAAGACCAGCTCTGCATACACAGGTTGATGTGCAGCAGTATAGAGCTGGAACGCTGACGACGCGTCCATTTAAACAAGCCAAAATATAATGAATATTTAAACCAAAGACTAGGCTCATCCATCATACTAAGAACTCAGTCTAACTTTAGCAGCCAGCACTTCCCGATAAACGGGTCATTATTTCCTAAAGGTCTCTTCCTCCTCTCTTTCCAGTATAATCCATCATTCTGGCAACAAAGACGACAACAAACACTGACACAATAGCATCCTCAGCCAGCGGTGCCATTTTTACTCACTGAAATATCAGCTGGCAGCCAGGAGAGCATAATAAAAGCCTGAGTTCGAGTTGATGACTGCAATTCAACACAGTACGCCCGCCGTACAGGGAGGGAAGTGAAAGTTTCAACTAAACACTCCGAGCAGCTGAACAGCTCTGAGGTCAACTAACAATCAAAGTGAGTCTCAGCAGGGAACAGACAGAGCGTTTTCAGAGGCAGCGGGAGCCGGCTCTACTGTTAAACAACCTATTTGTTTAGCTTATTGATAAAGACATGTCTGAGATGATTATAGTGTTGGCCAACGTCTCGTCTTGTCTTTAATACGTCTCTCTGCTGCCGTGCTGTCAGCCGGACCTGTACACATATTGCCTGGCTACACATACTGTAGCCAGGCAAACTCCACTGAGTGCTGCAAAGCAGCTCCTTTCAGGAAGGTTTTTCCCTGGCCGGTCCCGAATACAGATCCATCTGAATGACACGTCTACTCCAGAGAGAGGAGCGGGATAAAAAAGGCTGTAAACAATAGAAGAGAGGGGAGACAAAGGACGACAAAGAGAGGGAAATAAAGGAAAGGAAGTGGGTTGGGGTAGGTGGGGAGACTTTATGCTGAGGCTGACACACTGAGCCTGAAGTTTAATTAACAGCTCACACCATTAAGCTCCTAATTACACCAAGTCAAGGATTGTTAAATTTGCAAACTGTTGTTTTGCCATTAGGTGCTTGATGAACAGAAAATTGTGGTTTTAATCTTCATAAAGCGCTTGGAGATGCTTGTCCTGAAGAAGATTATTTTTACAGCAGCAGTTGGTTTCATTTCTCTTTTCATAACAATTCAAACGCCACCTTGAAGGAACCCTGGTTTTACACAAGGTTTTATTTCAGGGTCCGTCTCTCCTGAATGTCAGCTGTATTATTTTACAACGTCATTGTAACCAACTGTGACCAACCAGTAAA
This sequence comes from Macropodus opercularis, assembly GCA_030770545.1. Lineage (NCBI taxonomy): Eukaryota > Metazoa > Chordata > Actinopteri > Anabantiformes > Osphronemidae > Macropodus > Macropodus opercularis. Next base: position 11,355,670 of record CM061092.1, read on the forward strand.
ATCTGACCTGCTCTACATTTATCCACACGATTTCACAGATTGTGCAGCAAACACCCATGAATGTTGGAGCCCGCAGACACTACTGTCACCTCTCAGATTCTAAATCACCTGCTTCTCTGTGCACACAGAAAAGTAATAACGTAGGTAAAAATGAACAATTTAAGCCTTAACCTGTACATGAACAGTTTAGGTCTTACCTAGACCCAGTCCCATGTTGTTAACTGATGCTTACTGTGTATGACAATTTCTCTTCTGGACTGAGGTTGAAAGTTCTGTACAACTAGGGAACATGACAAGGACAGAACCAAAGCAGCTGATGGTCAGATTACTGTAATGACTGCACACTTGGACCAGTCAGATGAGCGTGACCTTAAATTACACAGAGAAGGGAACAAGACAGCATCTCTGCTACCTCCCCTGGGGCAAAGCCTGAGGTACTGCTAGATGGAGGAGAACACCAGTAACGTGAGCTGTTAGAGATCGAGCCACGGCTACACAGCTTCAAAGTAAAAGGCTTGATTTCTCTGTTACCCTTAAATGGGCAGTGGACAGCGAGTAAAAACATTTTGACTGCTCGATATGTCTGCTCTCTACTGGTAATGAGGCAATTATCTGAGCACAACTGGCTGATTGGTATGATTTCTTTCTGTGACCAACTGCAATTCAATATATGCTCTGTACAATACTGGCATTAGCTAAAGCTGCCGTTGTAGGTGCCATATCCTGATGCAGTGCCTTAAACATTTGCATGCTTGTCCTCATACAATCATGATAAAAAAGCAACTATAAACTAATCTGCAAGTTGCAGTGGTGCATCAAGTTTAGTACTACATCTCTGCAGTAGTATGGATATATTCACACTGTAAAACAACTGATTTTCAGATGCGTTGCCATTTTCATTATACACCAGCATGGCTCACTAGTTTCCTCTGCTTTCCCTTGTCAAAAATAATAACACTCACTAATAACCACATGACTCTCAGCGGGCATGAGTGAGGCAAATCAAATCAAATGGGCTGCTTTAATTCTGAAGCTGCACCACCCGCATGTACAGTATCAGACCAAGTACAAGACAAAAGTGATGAACTGGAAGCAAAGCAACAACCAGCTACACCAGACTGGATCCCAATGCCCCTTTTCAGATTGTATGACCACATGCATTTATCTTTCTAGCCAAAGACAAAGCTTGATTAATTTTCCACCATGCATATTCAACTTATTACTGCTGGCCATTGTATTGGACCTGTGTATGTCCACTTCTACTCCCACAGTCTTACTGCCAGAAACTCTCCATCTCTCTCCATGGCTCACTGGTTTGTCTGATACTGTATCCCGCCCTTACATTTTCTCTCCACATCATCTCCCTCCTACCCTTTCCTCCACAGACTGATGGCTGATTCAATCTCAAGCAACCTTGTTTATGAGAAGGCATTTCATTTCACAAAACCATTTGTGTTTAAGAAGCTACAGGGTCCATCACATTTCATCAATCACAGCGACACAGCAAGGTCTTTGATCAAAGCCCAAATTTCCAGTTCGATGTACGCTAGTAAACGAACATCACACACACAAAAGCACAAATCTGCCTGTACATTTAGCAACGGTTACGTTCTAAAACATCTCAGGAAAACAATGAGAAAACACATTAAACTGTACAGAAGTTGGTTTGCCTTTTTATGGATATGAGAGTAACGTGGTGACTGCAGGGTTGCAGCAGACAAACTCATCTATCCATCAATGAAGGCAAACAACAGCCTCTTTACAGTAATAGACTGCACAATTACTTAATGGCTTATATTTTGATATCCCGTTTTGTGGCTGTATAAAAAAAATACCCTGATATAATATTCCTGATTTCGGTGTGATGTAGCCGTGGCCAGAACAGCCAATATCAGGAAAGTAAACTAGTCAGTTCGAGTAAAGCTGATTTTAACAGGTCTATTCATTTAAAAGTGACTAATGTCTTCAGAGGCCTTTGTGCAATCATCAACAGTAACCAGTGAAAATTATTCAATAAAGTCTTCCATCCTCGATTTGTGCTGTGTCTGTGTGCTGACAGACCTCATCCTCAACACGTTAAAGGATGATCTCTAGCTGCACATTTAGTTTAAATAAGATTAAGAACAAACATTCTCCTTGCCTTTTAGGGCATAATACCAACATCTGATTGAAAGTGAAAGTCACAGCCCTGTGGGAACCGTTGCTGTGCTCTCAGGCTTCTTCCAAGCTGAGTTTGGAGCAGCGACATGTCAGTTTCTGTGTTCACTGGATGAATACAAAGTACAAAACGTTGCTAAGAGGAAGCCGAGCTGGTTTGGGGCCACACTCGTCCCATATCCATTCATCAAGACATTCCAACATCTGGACCACAGTGAGAAAAAAAAATCACCTTCTGAAACGAAGTCATCTGGCTTGACAAATAACATTATCCCAGACTGTTGGTCCAGTCGCATCCGATAGGAAGCCAGAAATCTATTTTTCTTTCGGCTGCCACAGCGATAATGCATAGTTAAAGACTTTCTGGTCTGACACTTTGTCGCTGTCTACCCAATCTTGACCTCTAGTTTATCTGCCCCCTGTCTGACCAATGTCTCTTCTTCCTCGCCTTCTGTTCCTGTTGAGGCTGTAAATCTGTGGGCATGTCGGATGAATCTGTACACAAAGGTGGATACGCTGCCTTGTCATTCCATCTTTCTAGACTAACAGCCTTCCAGTCTGTATGAGAGATCAGTGTCAGCCCACCAGGTGACCTTCTGTCTAAAGCGCAGCTGGTGCAGTGCTGGTCAGCAACATTAATCATTACAATCAGGCTGGATTAAAGGCATGACACTTATTATACAATGATGGATTCTTAACTGGTAAACTATCAATGACGTGAATAAGTCTATGTAACTAAGGTCATTTAAAGTAAATTCAATGGCACTTTCAATCATACTTTCTGATTCACTTGACCCTTTCCCCTACAAGTTTTTCTCCACCTGCAGTTGTAGGAGCAGCAGCAAGAAGGAAATGAGTTACTGGGCCTTTTCTCAGCTGTTATTGAACCACGTCAGAGGAGAAATTGCTCACTTCCCCAAAAGGATAGAGAGACAAACTCAATTTGGAGGCAGTTGGTGTATCGACAAATCACTTCCAGCTCGCTTTCATTTTCAGGGCCCAGCTGTACAAAAGCTGAAGCGGCTAATGGCCCACATTGGTAAGAGAGATTACAGCTCGCTTTCATTCATAATAGATTTTGAGGATGAAAATGGAACCACTGATTATGTCGAAATGAGACGGTCGTTTTTAGAGTGAGGGGAAACATCGGGCAGGTAAAGATATATTTGTTTTACTGGAAGTTAGAAAAGTTTATGCTTTTCATGCACAAATAAATAATTTTGAATGGATAACGGGAAGACGTTATATGACAGTTATATGCCTGCTAGGCTCAGTGACTGAAGTCAGACGATGTATAAATATTGAGTAAATATTAAAATGTTTTTAATGTTATAAATTCAGTATTGACACCAAGAGAAAAATATATAATGTTAGCATACAGCTGTCTGTAGAACGCATCAGCTCCTAAACAATGACAGACAGAGCTTTTCTGACCCACACTAAATATTTTATATTAACTGTTATAATACATAATCCCAATATAATAAAATAAATAGACAACCACAGTTCTGTTGCGGTCGCATTACGTTAGAAACATCTGTCAACTGGAAATGTTTGTTTGTTTCTCAAACATCACAGTCAAACCATCTTCTCAGAGGTTTTAATTAGAGGATGAGGTGGCTCTTGAAGTGCCACATCAGTATCTACGCAACCTGTTGAATGAGCACAGCAGGGTAATAAAAGTGCTGAAAGTAGGTTATAGAAACTCTTCTTCTCTTCGTTCACTTGTTTGACTCATACACAGTGGGATACCAAGAGGGATGCAAAACAAAGACTGTCTGCATTCTCTTTCATTATCTTTGCCATTTCCGTCTGTATATATGCATGGCAGTGTTTTCTTTTATCTCTTTGTACGTTTGAGATGGACTAATCCCACCAATAACAGGTTTTAAAAGACTACAGCGCCTGTTTAGACCCAGAGATGACACTAAACTGCAACAACAACTTCAAGAAGTTATGAAAGCTTTTATTTCACTCAGTTTATTGGCGCAGAAAAGTTGGCTTGTAATTTCCATATAGCAAATCCAATGTATAAAACCAGACAACTGTTTTAAATTGGATATAATAACATGAATTAGACTATATTTAGGTAAAATGAGTGACAGCAAAATCATTTCGAGCATAAATCCAGACTGTAATTAGGTGTAATGGCAGGAATTTAAACTGTCTATTTACCTACACGAACCTTTCCTTTGTAAAGAATGGTCCGATGAGAGACATGCTCATTAGCATGTCAAAGGCCGCCAGTCATACTCCAAAACCCCTAAGTGGCACATGCCAGACGATAGCGTGTGCTCACAGGCTACATTACGTTAATAGTGAATGGCTGCTCTTCTCTGTTGACATTCAGTGTTTTTATTTTTCGCTTACTGTGTGACGGAGAGGTTTGACGTTTCACCCAGCAGCTAATAAAGATGTTGAGCCCTTTTTTTCTGAGGTTTGATGGACTCAAGGAAACTGTTGTGGTCTGAATAAATGTGAAAGGCAGACAATTTTTTTTAAAAAAGAGGGAGAATAACAAACAAAGACAAAAAACAAAAACAATGCAGAACGAGACAAGCCTAGAAAAGACGTTATGTCTTATTTTCTGACACATCAACATTGGGTATATTAATACTGCTCTTCCACTGCCTGAGCTACAGTAGTATGCAAATGATTAATATATGTTGACAAGAGTTATTTAAAATTATTAAACATTAGTGATACGAAAATAGGTTTTTAATTCAATTACTGGCTGGACAATTCTTGTGAGATGAGATGTGACCTCATGTTGTAGGCACTTTAAATGGGTAAAGCTGTAGTACAAAGCAACCGAGCACTGCCACAGGACGGCGCTCATCAGGAAAACGTCAGCAGGAAGTTGTTCATGTTCGAGCCACCAGTGATGTCATGTTTCTGGTGCAAAATCTACCCAGGCCCTGGGTTGTTAGTTCAGACAATCGTGACATCCTGTGTGGAGACTGTGGCAGGGCTAAGCCGTCAGCGTCCACATCCCCTGCTACTATTTCTCTACGTCAGTGGAAAACTCAACAAAGGGAATTCAAGAGCTTCTCAAAGCCAAAAGCAGCAACAACAGCAGTAATCTCCTTGTATTACTGTCATAAGCAGCACATGACGCCCAATTGCAAACAACAGATATAAAAACAAAATCAGACGACCAATTAGATGGAAGAAGGTCTTGGCTGAAATTGGAGCGTGGGCCGAATAGTTACTGGCTGACAGTCGTGATAAGGCCCTTCAGTCAAGGATTATCCACTGTTCCAGCTTTAACTGGCAGTTTAATGAAGTCGCCTGCCCACCATGTACTGACAGGCACTAAAGGACACATCAAATACATTTCAGGCAGAAATATTAGTTTCAAAGGGGACTTGGAAAAGTGTCTCTAGGAGAAATCTCATTTAATAAAATCACTCACTCAAACGACTCACTCATTTAAGACACGTAAGATGTGTCATGTACTTGAACTAGAGTCTTATTAACAGTAAGCCATGTTTTACAAGGCCTATTAAGTTGTGCCACTCTTCCCTCGCTGCCCAGGTTTGCTGATGAGGAAGGGAAAACAGAACAGAATCGTCTATTGTTTGTCCTGGCAAAGACCAGGTGCTCATTACTGGCCATTATGGTGGGTTGGAAGTGACACTGGTTGTTATGTACCTTCAGATCATTGTGAGAATTTGAGAAAATGCCTCTTACGTAACTGCCCATCACCGTCATCAGCCCTTCCCGTGCCTTAGAGCCTTGCGGTATTATCTGCTGGATTCAGCAGCAGCTCTGTTATTTACTAGGCAGAGTTAGGCCCCACTGGTTTCAGGGTTCACACTTTTACTCCCCCTGGAGCCATTGTTATTTTGAATGTTATTCAATCAGGCTAATGTAGGGCACTTTGGATGAGAGCCTTTACCAAGCGGTTATGCATCCAGCTAGCAGATGAAAGCATGATCACCCCTCTACATTCAGACTTTCCTAATGTCTTTCTATGGTCTAGGCGAACAAAGACAGCAGTAGCAGGCCACGGGGGTCAGTACTTCTTCTCCATCTTAATACAGGCTTCAGTTTAATGACTGTGGCATTACTGATTCAGGTACTCAGCGAAATTGTCTCTTTATCGTCTGGGACTAACGCTGCCAGTCTCAGAGATGTACATACAAACACAGGTAGACTTGTGTAACATGCACACTACTCTGAAGAGCAAGGATTCTCTCACACAAATGTCACCGCTTACAGAAAGGACAGGGAACAAACATAACAGGACACTGCTCCAGGATGCACTTTTCCTAGCAGTTGTTATCCTTCCATTAAGATTCCTTAAAATAGAAGCCCGAAACAACCTGACAGGGTAGGACACTCACACAGCCAACGGGGGCTTTGGCAATGGCTGCACAGAAACGACATACTGTACCTACTCTGCGTCTCACTTTTAACATTCAAGGCATTTACTGCAAAATAGTTCCCTTGTTCTCTTATCTCACGATTTGACGTACAAGAAGTACCAGCAGCCTGCACCTTGTCTTCATCAGCAGAACAAGTAAGGAGGACCTGTGTGATTAGCAGAGCCGTGTTAAGCTATGTCCACAGGCTCCGTGTTCAACAGCCTTATCAGTTGTAGTACTGATTTCCCAGCAGGGACGAGAAAGATGAGGGCACGTTTCAGAGAAGACGGGTAGAACGAGGCATTATTCAGTTCTTATATCATCAAAGACACAAATAAGCTCTAGATTAGAGCAGCATTCATACACTTCATATTTCTCTTAGCCAGAACACATGAAAAGGGTTTGTCTCATCTGACGAGGAGACAGCATGAGTGTGTTCAGTGACAACAGAAGAAGCTTCGTGCCTGATATGTTGGTAGTTAAAGAGGTTGTACAGAGTAACCATTCTCACGCACACATTTACTATGTATTGGTTTGAACAGTCTTTGAAAACAGCCTTTTCTTCCCACACACAGTCCTGTACATACAGTATAGCTTACATAGTTTGAAAATGTCTTTCGCTTTCTCCAAATACTGGGATGTTTGTTGATTGCATTTGTTGACTGCACTTCCACATCGTCGTCTTTCCAACACCGCCTGTAAACACTAAATACGTTGCTTCTTGTGTCAGAGGACTTCCCCCAGCAAAATGAATCAGAAAGTAAACAGATTTTAATCTGTCAACAAATCAGACAGACATATGTTTAGGCTGCCTGGCATTACCCCGTGATGCAGACATTAGTCATCTGATTGCTGCTGCTTACCCAGTGTGTTATGACCTGCTCAAACAGAAAGGAAAACCACCATTTTGTACCAGAAAGTGTCAAGTCATTACGAATTCTAGCTTGAGATATTCCAGTGTAATCGTTTTGCTTTTGAATCACATGTCAGTGTTCCTCTCCCATATTCAGCTAAAAGGCAAAACGCTGTGTCTTGCATGACAAGAAATAGAGTTATTTTCCAATCCTAGTTATAGATGTCACACATTACTGAAGAACCACTGAACCATGATGACAAAGATGTTTTTCTGCCTTCAGGGGATATTCGGGTTATTTCTGCACATTCTGAAAGCACAATTTACAATTTAAAGCACTTAAATTTCATGCAATTTCCTTAAACAGAAAAAAATCTTTCAGTGTATTGCCAATAAAAAGAAGAGATATGAATATGAATATTCATATATATGAATTAATTATTAACTTTTTTTTTCTAAGTTGAAACTAATAAATTCTCAAGTGAAGTAAAATCATATCAGCCCTCTTTATATTATCATTTTACCCGGGTAGATGCCTGAAGCACTTAACACTGTTCACGCTGACAGCATCCACCTCTTCATCAAAGCCATTTTTCATTGCAGACTAGTTTTACAACACTGCCAAATAAAGTGTGGTTCCACTGAAAAGCAGCTAACATTAACTAGCTAAGGACTATGGCTGGCTGACTTGAATTAAAGGTATGGTAAAGAAACTTCACCCCAACCCACTACTATGAGTGTGTAGTGGTCATTGCACTTCAGACTGATCAGACACTGCAGATGAAAGAGATAGACAAAGGTAAGATAAGCTGTTGTGCACACAACTGAATTTAAAGTCTGTCACTCTGCAGTGGAACACAACAAAATCTTGGAGGCGTGAATAGGAAATTAAGGAGCTATTCAACGGCTCCAGTGACATGACAGTGCTTTCAAACAGAAAAGGGCCAGCTCTACTTTTCAGTCTTACCTCCTCTTCACAGACAAGTAATATTCCTTATCGAATATTGTCTTGGTGATAGATCCTTAGTGATCCCCTCCATTAAAGTAGAGGGCAACATGAGATAAGGCTCTCTCAATAGGGAAGCGAAAGTTAAACCCTGGATAGACAAAGAGAAGATGTTCTGCTCAGCATATTGTTTGGACCAGCAACAAAAAGCATTGTCGCTCTTGAAAGCCCTTTCTGTAATTCAGTTTTTCTTCCTTTGTGATATTCCCTAGTAATCCAAAGTGGGCATCATTTTCCTCACTAGCAAGACTTAAATATTCCATACAGCTATTCCAATTAGGGCATCAAAAACCCCATGATCAAAATACCATAAAACAGGCCTGGCTTAGGCAAATTAATTCAAAAGGGCCTTTGTGCATGTTATCATTTCCTCTCAGCTACATACAACAGATAATTTTTGTCATGATGTAATATTACGGAGCACGGCATACGATCATACTGATCTATCCAAAGCGGTGCGGTTAGACTTGGGGTGCTAAGTCAGTTGATTCCATCTGTCCTGCGTGTTAACTAATGACTGCTGCACTGCCAACACCACTTGTATGTGCATGTAATGTTCCTGGGATAAAATCAACCTTTGTACATCCATTTCTCTGCTCCGTAAGCTTGACTGGAACAAAATTAAGCAAGGAATCACAAAATGCTTACATTTAATCACATTTGTCAGGTTGAGGGGAAATGTGATTTTATTGCTCTGGGTTACACAACAACACCTCCTTCTACTGCTTTTATCTCTGCAATTGCACCATTTGCCAGTCCTACAATGGCAGTTGTTGATGTTGTGATGCTGGGTCAACTGGGCCTCATGTGCATGCTCAGCACAGCATGCAATAAGCAGGAGGTGGGAAGCTGAGACCGCAGCTGATTGGCAGCTTGCTTGGCTTCTGATGTTTGTTTCAGCTTCAGGGAATGAAGAGGGGGAGAGCTGGCACTTTAGCAAAGAGGAGCACAAGAACACTGCCAGCAAGGAAGTCTGAGTGCAGCCCAGGCTGGCTCGGTGCACCAACACATGACTTGCTGATGTGGTCGCCACTACTGGCTGGGTTGTGTCAATATTCAGAGGTTGTATCATAGAGTCAGGCTGTAAATGGTGCAATAAAGTTTAGGTCTCGAAGAGCCACACACCACAGCTATGGCCAATTCATCACTTTCAATTCATTTAAAAGTCAAAAAAATCCCTCCAGCAGCACAATGATGTTCCTCACTGTCCATTTATATTCTCAGTATCTCGATACGTGTCATTACTCACCAAATCGTGTGTCTGTGCAACTGCACAAAGGCACATTTGTTTACTTACAGCAATAACTAAGGCAAACACCAGCTGTTGTACTCTGTGAAGATTAGAGGACAGAAGATGGAAACTGAACTTGTTTCTTGTGAGGTAGAAATGTTTCACAGTTTCTTCAATCGAATTTAGCAGGAGGAGAACAATTATTCCTCCACTGGTTTCACTTCTCATGGGACCGTGAGTATATTCCTACAAATGCTATACATTTATCATTTACTGCAAAACAGACAAAGCTAAATTTAAAGTTTTTTGTACAAAATGTAGAAGTCGTTGCATGTTTGTCAGCTCGTCTCTGAGCCTCTCCTATCCATCCTCCCTGCGTGCTGATATGAATGGGCAGCCATTAGATAGATCCCCTTACAGCACTCTCCCCCTGTCAGCAGCCATTCTGACACAGTGTTCACTGGCACCCTTGACACACACATCTTCCATTAACGCACATCCTCCTCGTGCAGGTAGAACCACGCTCAGACAGCTCTCTTGAACTTGTATGAAGTTAAGAAACAGGTCAGGCTGGCAGGCTAACGCAGCGATGCAGGCTTTGCCTTGCGAGGCAAAGTTACAGTAATTGGAGTGCGTTTCAAAGCCTCGGCTTCCCCAGAAAGAACGGTATCAACGCTGACAGCATTTGTCAGCTTTCGCTTTGCCGAACACACAAGCCGATGCTACGCTCTTGGCTATGCAGCTACCGGTTCTGGCTTTGGAGCTGAACAGAACACTGAAATTGTTTGTTCTTCACCTTCAGCATCACTTGAATGAGCCGGTAGCTAGACTCAGTTTGTCAAAAAAACAAGACACTTTTGAACTAAACAACTGAAATAACACAGGGAAACAAGTATGTGCATTTGACATATACAGTAAATACATCCATTCAAAGCAGAATACTACTTCAATCAGACTGTGCTTCAGTAGTTTAATCCTGTGATCCAGGTAATATGCAGTTAGTACAGCAGAGAGTGTTGGAAAACAAGCAGGGCACAGGAGCCTGAGCATTAGATTTAGAAATCCCAGCTTTACGTCTAATGACTTTTAAAAGAAAAATTCTATTTTCTCACTAGGAAATTCATAAATGAGGCTGTTAGATAAGTGCATTTATTATGTAAAAAGCTCTGTGCTTTCAAGCTTGGCAGCTAAATGTAATGGAAGATGGAAGACAGGCATTAGTTTCTCATTACATGGGAATTTATAGCAAAGTAAAACTACACTAATGCCACCTGGTCAATGTCCTGAAACAAATATGAATCCCCAATATGACACAAACACTACTGGCAGATCTTCATTTCAGATGACTAATAGTCAGTCATTACCCAGACTAATGCCTCTGAAACTTCGAGGCTTAGGGCTGACGGGGCAGAGGCCAAACCTCTGGTGGGCCGCCACAGGACAGGACTGTTAATAAGTCTTAAGGAGTCTGTCTAAGGACATTAAAAACTTTCTCTATGGACTTGAAAGATGGAAAACCTCAAGAATTCTGATTATAGACAAGCATTAGTACTAGTTCCTTTCTGAGCTCCTGCTCTGTAGCATTCTTCAGTCTGATAACAACTAAATTATGTGTTAAGTTCAGAAATTAAATATAGCTGCGCCATAATTGTTATTATTTTGGGGCCTCCCACTGTGATGACGCTCTAGACAAGCAGATTTTCCTGTGTTGCACTGCATCCTGTGAAAAGAAGAAACAGCTCCTTCTACTCTTAACATAACACTATTTTGGGACAGAACATCTTCTATGGAAATGTTAGAAACAGCCGTTTTGCAGGCTATACTATATATACACTATATGTGGCAATGAACAGCTGCAGCTGTGAGTCTATTTCTACATGATTACTATACAGTCGACCATCGTCTTAAAATTGTTTTTTCAAATGCTGTTACTAAATTAGCAAAACAGAATCTTTTCCACAGAAATACCTTTGCATGCTTGGACTTGATCCTCCTCTCAAACATAAAACAGCAGCCCAATTCAAATACTCAGCTGAGTGGTCGTTAGCTCTTTCCAGCCTCTCATCGTTTGTTTCCATCAAGTCAGACCCAGACCCGCCTCTCTCCATTCCCGCTCTTCAATTACACCTCTCCTACCCTCCTACTGTTCCAGCTGTTACCCTTTAGCCACAGTATCTATGGTAACGCACGCCATCCTACGGATCTCGCTCTCGTCATTATTTTCCATCATCCAGCGGGGCCTCACCCAATCAGTTCATCTATTACTAATTTGCATATTGTAATGATTGGTGCTGATGTATAGCTGGGACAGACTTGATGTGGTTCATACCTAAATAAAACAATCTTTCAGGACAGTAACAAAACAAAAACTGAAGTAGGGTCACTGGAACGATAAAACACGTATATGCATATGCGTGTGGCTCTTTTGCTCCCAGGAGGTTCTCATCTCATCGTGACCACCAGTGCTGACAGATATATGTTTTTGTTCTCTCTCGTGGGTGTAGGTGCAGCGCCTGCTGGTGTGTGTTTGCCCTGGACAACTTACAGTCGTTTGCCCTCCTGACTTTCTGCTTCATGCTTCACCATCACCCAGGGCGATGTCACTGGCAGCAACAGCTAAAGTGAATCGTCCCAATTCTAATGTTTCCAGCTTTTGAAGCTAATATTTGAGAGTTTAGGCTAAACAATCCATGAACGTACTTGGTAGTTAGCCTTCATTTAGTCAGGTAGTATCTTGGCCCAGACACATTCCTTGGGGAACACTGGCTGCATGCACAGTACGCTTGGCAAGTTCAGACCAACGTCTTAAATCTCTTCTTGGTCTCCTGATGGCACATGATACCTGGTGGAAGACTAGAATTACATGAGGAAATGCTTAGGATGCTGGTCTATATACAGCACAGGAAAGAAAACGAGCTGCTTGCATCTGATCCTACGCTTACTGTAAATAGACTAGTCTTTGCGCTTGGAATGTTCACCTCTTTACCTCTTTTCATCAGAGATGATCCTTTTTCTAATCACTCTCCAGTGGTGTATGTCTGTGTATCACTGTTGGTGTGAGGGCTGAAGTTTTCCAGTAGTACAGTCAAAAACTATCAGAGTCACTTGAAAGTAGCCTGACAAATACAATAGTATAGTAGAGTAGAGTAGAGTCGGTAGATGATCAAACTGAAGGATTCCTTTCTGACGCATGAGCATGCACCAGGCGTGTATGACTAGACTTAGAATAATGCCAGTTTGCACCACTAACTAGTGATGACTGAATGCTCGTACTTCCTGTACAGCATCTTATAGTGTTTTAGAGCAACACCCCATCTACAGCGAGTCTGAGACAAAGTCTGCACCTGAACCTCAACCTTTTAGATGCAGACAGACGTTCAGACTTTCATTCAGTAGATGTCAGTGTAACAACACACTGCCTCCACAATAAATCGGTTGTATGGACACATTTACATGTCAAGTGATGTGTAGAAGTATTTCAAATATTTGCCATTAACTTCACATTTACTTCCCTAGGAATGTAATCTTGGTATTTGTTTCAGATTGTGTGTGTTGGTCTCGGCACGTCCAGCAAGAGAATCCTTATCAAAGTATGTTCACTTCAAAAATGCCAAGTTTGTAGAAAACAATCTTTTCAAGCTGTCTCGTGGGGAAAAAAACTTCTCCGTGACGAGCTTGAACGCTTTGAGGAATACTTTCTGCTTGACACTGACACTGATCACACAGTTTTCTGAGTCATCTTGAGTGTCTTTGCACAGCTGAAGCATCCACCCTCTTGTTTCTTTTAGCTAAGCCATGTGGAAAAAGCGTCTTGTGCTTTTTGGGATACTGGATATGTTGGGTTTGTTTGTTTGAGAGGCCATTCCAACACAGCAAGCAATATTTTCTGTAGCACTGCTTGATACTGAGCACACATATGCCTCTTTCTCCAGCTGCCTGTCTTTCTTGACATTTAACCTCATTTACTCAACTCCCACCTCTGTGGGTATATTCCTTCATACATAACCATTACACTATACATTTTCAGTATCTATGAGAAAAAGTTTGACCTCTAATTAACACCCATGAGGAACACTGTACTTGTCCACTTTACTTTACCTATTAGTGCAGTGAAGCTATTGCATTCGTTAGCAACCTATAGTGTGCAGAAACCCTCCCTATTGTCCCAGAGGTGCTTCTCTGTCAAATCAGTCCTACATTTCTGCAGTGAACGTGATGTATGAACTCTGCGAAGATTATGACCACGCTTTTATAAAGAGAACATTATTTCAGACAGGACTGCCAGACGTACCCTGGTGTGGCTTCCTCTGATGGATGCACTCAGACCAGCTGAAAGTTTTGGCAGTGAGACAGGGGGGTGGGAAATTGAATTAAGTACCAGTTCAAAACAAATGAGATCCAAGAGGTGTGACACAGATGGGCTCGCGATCATAAATGGGTGTTATTATGGGTCTAATTTGTCTTCAATGCGATATGGAGGCATTAATTCCTCTCCACTATTAAGCCACCACTGGGCAAAACAGATTCAACAGAAGAGAAATTCCAGCTGACAGCAGAATCACTAGCTACTGATTGTCTATTCTACCCCGATAGGAAACAATTACATTTTGTTGGCTAAAGGTCAAGGTGACTGATCTCAGGTACCTCCCACTCCTGTGACCATGTTATTGCAGAACACCCCACATGCCGTCTTCACATTTGTCAGCACCAGTATGTTGACATTCAATATAGGAATTGTCGCCACTCCAGACATTTCATAGCATCAGTGCATTTATATACATTTAGATAACCTAGCTACTCAGAAAACTCAGGTTTATATATATATATATATATATATATATATATATATATATATATATATATATATATATACACACACACACACAAACACACACACTTATATGCACTGTTGTAAAGTCATAGGTCAGAGTAGCTTAACAGCCCGACTGAACTGTGGAAATATAAAACAACAAACTGTGTTATGCTGCTAAATGAATAACTTCTAATCGTTCATCCATTGTGTAAGGCCACACTGTTAACATAATATACAGTTTCTCTTCTTATGAGTCAGGTTTCTACCTAATTTTCATTTAAAAGCTGAATATGGCTTTCAGGGACATTTATATTATTACATTCTAATTATATCCAGAGTGAGATATACTGATGCCTGCAGAATTTCCATCCTTAGCGAGGCAACAGAGTAGCAGTGAAAATGGTTTTTGGTAACAATGTATAATAACTGAAAAGCCTTAGTTAGGCATCAATAATTTATATACCTGAGTTAGCAACCAGTTGATAAATTGTGTTTAAATGCTTTATTCCTCTATTTACAATATGATTGATTATTTCATTTATATACACTATTTTGATCAATTTCTCAAAATTATGAGTACAGGGGTTAATTGTTTTCTTATGTCTGTATGGAAAAGAACTAGTCAGCTCACAGGACTGACTCGTGTTTCTGAGTGTGACAGCAGGACGGACTAATCAACCTCTACATTTATCCTGTTCATAACCATAACAAGGTTTTATAATCTGGATAAAAGCCAGAATTTAACATTTAATTTAAAAAATATGCCTCTGGGGTATAAAAATTGATTTCTGCTTCAACTGAGGTCAGAAATCGTCTCAGCTTACATACGACTCACGCAGTTATAGCTCTATTACTGGTTGCATATTTAATGCAGTTACTGTATTTTATGGTTTCATTATTCTCCTGCGGCTGTGGAAGGAGGGGGAGTATGGATTAAAACCATTGCTGTTGTGACAGGACCTATTTCAAAGGGTTAAGAAACACAACCAAACTGATTTAAAAAGTTTCTCTGCTATTAACAGAACTGAAAGGAGCCAAGACATCAGTGAGATGAACGATGAATCACTTCACAGCAGGGTAAAGGAAGCATCCAAACTAATTAGCCCTACTTTTGATGTGCTGAGGTAAATAACCACCTACTCATGTGCAGAAAGGCTCAGTCAAGTTAAACAGATACAAACAAGCCCACTGACAGTTCAGGAGCAGTAATTATTGTTCAGTGGATATACTGACACTCACATTATACTGCAATCATTACCAGGGTTTGTAATTATTTTAATCTTTCTGATGGAAACAGGTTATGATTATAAGTACACCTGGTGTGAGCCTTCCTGAAGAATCACACTAAGTGGATTACCTCTTGCGCTCATGGCAAAATTCTTTGTTAAAAAAATTATCCTTTAAAAATTATCGAGACCAACAGCAGGAAGCTTAACTGTGTACAACCAGCACATGAGCCTCATCCAGGAACAACTAGAGCAAGATTATTACCACTGTCTTGCCAAACCCAGTGATTATCAACAGAAATGAAAGGTTTCTTTCCAACGCCAGTTTCTCAGATTATTTAGCCGCTGTTTAATCCATTAAGAATCCATTCAAATTCTACAGGAAACATTTTATTCCCTTTAAATGTTCTACAAGAAAGACATGTAGAGAACAGCCTCCAACCTCCTCTTGTGTGACACCGAACTTCATTAATGGTTTCAAAGCAACAGGGATGACAATATTTTTATCAACACTGAAAAGACAGTCCATCCACGACGGCACAATCAAGCAAACCATGAAAAACACCCACTTGCACTGGCCGACATCTGACCGGATGCACTGCATGACCCTTGTTGATCTCAATTTATAGTTTTCTGTCGAAAAAAAGGATAAAGGTGGTGTGTGGTGAATAACTATGTGAACAAAGCCGAGCTATCGCCACTCACTACATTGGGTAATTTATCATCATTCAGAGAGGCGCTGGAGGGGAAACCAGTGGGCCATATCCCACATCCCCCCAATTAGCACATGATCAGTGTTTAATCGTATGCTAAAGAAAAGAGCTATAAAATGCAACAGCAAAAAGACCTTCACCATGAGCCCCGTCCTCATATATCACCATAGAGACCATTACGGGCCATGCATGAATAAATGAATAAATGACTAAAGGAGGACCAGCACTGAGCTGAAACTTTCTCATTTGGTTTGGAGTGTGGTTGCATCATACAGCTGGTTTCTGGAGGCTGGCTCAGACCCCTGTTAAGCAGAGGAAAGCGTATGTAGCAGACCGATCTGATTATTTCAAGTTAACATACTGTCTACATCAGAAATAGAGACATCATAAATTCTGTTCAGATTTCATTTTCACGTCAAGCTTCTTTGTTTTAAATTAGATCTCACAAAAGCCAATTGTCCCTTGAGTGTGTTGTGACATTAGCCAGGGGTATCAGCCTCCTTTCAACATGTTCCGGGATTGATATTTGGGGCATATGAATGCCATTGTTAATTTTCAAATGTGAATAGGCAGAATGCTTTTTAACAGCAGCCTCTGACTCCATGGAAAATTCTGCCACAGGTGCAAATGCACTTCAAAGCTCTGCGATAGTCAAGCTCATGAATTTTTCTGTAACAGGTTGCAACGTTAGGTTGCGAAGAGCGGATTCAAAACTTCAGAACTCCACAACCACCAGGAGCTCCCAGTGAACACAGCCAAATTAACAGTGACAGTAGGTCAAGCGACTATAAACATCAAATGAGGGGTTTTGCTGCTTCCCATCATTTTGTTAGTTCATATGTTTCCTCTCTATACGATGCAAATCTCTAACGCATTTTGTCTAATAAAATAAATAAAGGTTTGTGCTTACTTACAGAAAGTGATTGTAGAGAGATATCCATTTCATTTGACTAACTCTGCCTGCAGGTGCCTCAAATTAGCTTTAGAAACATGTTTGAATAATTTTCTGCAAAGAGCAAGAGCTGGCTTTTGTCCTTTATCAAATCCATTAAAAGTGCTTTAGAAAAGGATCTCATCATGGCCAGCAGGCAAATCTCGAGTCATTCATGGTATTCCCATGCTCCTCTTCAAGCCTAGTCTTCACTTCAAGAAATCCTGGGACACCAAACATGGAAATCCCATTCCTGCAATGCTGTGTGATCCATATGTACAGTGTATCTATTAACATTTATATATTTTCACAGAAAGTATTTTACATGTTACATGTTTTGTAATGTAAGCATCTTGTGTTGCTTTCAAATGACACCAGACAACCTAGAATTATGGCTGAGCTGAAGCAGCTCTGACATTGTGCAGGTCTAACCCACAGCTATAGGTCCTTGTCATTGCCTGTAACGTTGGTTTCAACTTTATATGAAAATCTGCCTCACTACCTTTGCTATGATTGCTGGGTTTGCGTTTAATGGATGTGTTTTCCAAAACAGACAAGAAAGATTATGACTGTGTTTTATCAGCTTATAAATAGTGTTTGTTGGCATCTGGTATCTGGCATCTGGCATCTGCCAAACATTTTTTGCTGAAGTTATTACTATAACACCTAAGGAAAAACATTGTCAGCATAAATCAGAACCCTAAGACACGATTCGCTTTGCTTAACATACTGATTAATGTTTTTGATGATAAATGTCACGTTGTTTGTCACAAACCTTGCAGTGTTGTTGGTGTGGGAATATCTTCTTGGGAACTTAATTCAAAAGTAAAAATACAATTAGTACATAACACTTTTCACACTTTTTCCAGATCCTGGGTCAGTGAGTGCAGTCCATCAAAACGGAGTGTGCCAACATCAACAAACAATCCTTCCTGTTTTCTAGCAGGCCGGTGAGGAGTTCACCCACAGATCTGGCATCTACAGTCACACGGGGCAGCCATTTTGTCTGTCCGAGTTGAAATGTGCAGAGACTGGAAGGTAATCCCTCGTTGGGACTAATTATCTTGAGTCTCTGGTGCGACTGCAATTTAGACCAGTTCCAAGGAGAACAGAGGAGTCGCTAACAGAATTCCAGCAGCTCATTTCTGCACAGTGGGGAGTTTAAAGAGATGTCCAAGCAGATTTAAAGTGCGTAAAACTACCCAGAGGACGTCTGAAGTATAGGGCAAAGTGACCTTCAACTACGTTCAGAAAGTGAATGTTTATCTGTTCAGTGTTGGCTGTGCTGCCCATGGATCTACTGTCTCCATGTCTCCACTTCACTCCACTGTGAAGTTTGCTGCAATATCCCCAGAGGATAAATCAGTGTGTGTGTGTTCTGAAGCCTCCTCTGACCTTTTAACGTCCTCTAGTGGGAAGATTACCCATAACTTTCCCTGCAGGATGAACTGGTCCTTCTTGGATTCTCTATGACCTTTCCTTTAAGATCACTCTTAAGGTCAACTAGTAAACACGTTGTCTAACAATGTAAGAGCAGGGAGTGATTCCATGTCCTTTACGCAATAAGGATCTAAGAGGGTCTGAACTTTCTGATATTACATTTGTTACCTTGTTCCAATTAATTTTTTTAGTGTGCACCTTTAGAGCCTGAACTAGAGAATTTCTCCTGCTGAGCAAGTCCTTTTTTTGCAGTGCAGTTAGTCAGGTCACAGGCTGGCTGACTAGACTGCGCTGCAGTGAGTCCGAGGGTATTGTTCTCCTATTTCCCCTCCGTGCACTCTCCTTCCTGAAACCAACATATCCTGCACGTACAGTAAGCACACACACACACACACACACACACACACACACACACACACACAATAAACTGCTATATTAAAGCTATTCAAAATTCAGCAGAGGAGGGGGGGTGAATGGAAATATTGACATTGCACACATCCTGAGCATTACAAAAACAATCCTACTGTACCTGAGCTACTGTAACCACAATCGTTGCCCTCCAACTCGCAAATGCAACTCACACACACTACGTCCTGTCATTTATTTGCTCAGAGCACGACTCCACATGTTGTTTTATTCATGCATCACAAATGCCACAGCTAATGCAAGTCCACAGATTTCTGTTAGTTTATGGTAATACTCAACATCTTCTTGTACTGAATTTTGTTTCCCATCTGTTACTGTGGCACTTGTCTCAGAGAAAACACAACAACAAATAACACGATGCGCATTCACTGTTCAGTGATATAGTAGTGTAGTAGTGTAGAATGTGTTAAAGTTTTTAAAACAGCAGTCTTCACAAGAATACAGCTCAATAAAGTGTTAGCTTTTCCTTTCTAAGTTGTGCCAAGACACACCTCACATCAGCCTATCAAAAATCTGACAGCTGCATGAGAGCAGCTGGTCCAACGCTAAGGATTGAACAGCATCTTCCCACCAAACAGCTTGCACAATATAATGCATTTGTGATTTTCTTTTTCCTTGTCCGGGTGCAGTATAACTGGCAGAGACCCTTTGTTGTTTTAACAAACTGGAAGCTGACTGGTGAACACAGCTGAAACTAGACTTTTAATGAGAGTGAGTCAGCAAATCATACACAAATAATTCACAGTATTGAAATCCAGCCGCTAAACAAATAAGCTCGTGTTTTTTAGCTCTTTCAAAACATGCTTTTATTTTACTTAAAAATGTTAACATTTCCTCTCAGAAAGTATTTAAAAAAACAAATCATGTAAATAAAATCTAAAAAGATTCCATTTCCACTACGCGCTGTGCAATTTCAATCTCCCTAAAGCAACATGTAAACACAAACTGAAATAATGAGAAATCATATTTCTTCTTGATGATAGTGATAATACTTTCTCCCTGCTGCTGCATGTTTTTCCTCCCTTTTCACTTCCTCAGAGGTAGGCACAAAGTCATGATCCGTCCTCTCACCAGCTCTATCTTGCACAACCTAATGAGAAAACCAACATCACTGACAGAAGCAGCCCTGATCAGTGAAACCAAATAAGACACGCATACACAGCAGTTGTGCATCTGCTAAATGATTGATCATATGCATGTTTCGTGTGTGCAAGGACACTGATGTCTCCTCTCTGCCGCCGTCTTATCATTGCTGCCTCTGAAGACTCAAAATCCATCCCACAACTTGATTCATTAGACTCAGTTCTGGACAGTTTACTAAAGTTAACCAAGTGCAGTCGAGGTCTAAAGCTGCCCCCGAAGTCATTCTGATTGCTCGACAGAATGTCGAGCGAGAGAGAGAAGCCCTAAAGAAATTTCATCAAGCTGCTTTGCAAGTGTAATTTGTGTGACACATCTGACTTGGAAGTCACAGCAGACCCAGAAAATGATTTACACATACACAGGGTTTGTGTGAAAAGTCTTTGGGATGTGAGAGGAGTTTGACTGCTGGGTTTCTGTTTGAATCTTTCACAGCATACTGTCCTGTACGTTGAAAAGTCTCAAAGTTATATGACACAGCAACAACTTTCACATTGTTATTGTGTATGTACTCTCCCATGTTCTGCTTGCAATAAGACACCTCACATGCATTAGGAGCAGTGCTACTGAGCTTAATAATAACCACTGAAAGATAACAAACATTTCATTTCTTTTTGCATGTGTGCAGAAGAGAGTTTGTTGTTATTAATCTCAATGGTTCCTGTGAATATCAACACAATACCCATCGGGAGCTTAACAGGAAACAATTCTGACCTCATGAGCTCTGTAAGAACAGCTGAAGACAAAGCACTTCAATGGAGTATGTCAGCAGAAAAGGTAAACGTGTGAGCAGAGGGGGAACGAATGGAAGTATTAACAATTACAGCCCTAAAGTTCAGAATCGATGGGAATGTGACAAACTAAACTGAAATGTTTTATGTTAAAAAGTCTTCTTCTAATAACCAGATTGTTTTTCGTTAAATTTCAACTAAATTACTGCCCAGCATTTCGATTCCACCAATATTAACCCAGTGTTTTATCAAGACACAGACACATTTTATTGACCCAAGAATTATGTGCTTTAATGTGAGGTCATAGAAGAAAGAAATGCTGACAAAAAAGACAAAATCGAACCACTATGAACACTAAGTGATGAAATAGACTAATTTAGGGTAAAACAATATGCAGCAATTTGTTCAAAGCTCATGTCTTGGCACACTAACACAGAGTGAAAATGCACAGCTCTCCTCATCAGTCCACTGAAGTAAAATCGATCAAGTTATGCTTAAAGTGAAAGTCTGGCAAAATAGAATCAAGGAATATTTTTCAAGCAGAAAACATGTTCGCTCATTAATACAATAAAGTTTCATTTTATAATTGGAAAAAGAGTTTTTTTTAGAGTGAATAAGACTGATGTACAGTAAAACTGGAAGTAAATTTAATCATAAGGAAAAACTCCTCACAGTATTAAAAGAAGCAGAAAATGCTGTTTTGTCAATTAGCCTCCAACAGGTTAGTGCCAAGAGGCTGTGAGAGTAAGGACCTTTCCATGACCTGAAATTATCCTGAGAAGAGAGGATAGAATGATGAAAACATGGATATAAGTAAGACTCGTCACTTTAAACCAGGGGGATAGTTGATGATGACAGCTGGAGAGGCTCCATGCTGCTTTAGCCCCCAGACTAAACTAGAATCAATTAAGTGGTGTGCTCTGCTGAGAAATAAATAATACTATCAGCATAGTATGAAGTATATCATCTTCCCCACCTACCCTGTGACACTGTGTTTGGCAGGACAAATTATGGGCATGTCAGACAGGGTGAAAAACCACAGAGAACAACCTACAGTGAGAGCACAGCACTATAGAGATAAGTGAGCAGGCTGATATTTTGGGATGATACCACGATTGATAATAAAACCACAGAGTTTCTGTCATGTAGCATTATCATAATGGCAGTAGAGGTACAAGAGATGATTACTACGGTTAATAGCAGCCTCTCTTTTGATGAGTCTATCCAAGAGCAATGTCACCAGTGTTTTAACTTGCTTGTTATAGCGCTAGTTAAAGTAGTGCACACATCATCAAACCTCCCCCTCTGCCTTCCCTGTGTTAAAATATCAGTCCTCTAAATGATGTCTCTGTTGTGTTAGAATCAGTAGCTAAAGGTGATTCCCTATAGAAAAAGGAGCCATATGTTTCGCCACCCAACACCTAGGATTCATGGGAAACGGTGTTTACAATTTAAATGTGTGATAAACTATGTTATTACATGGTTTCCCAAAACCAGACTTTGCTTAGTACTGAGATTTACAAGTCAGCCAAACAAAGCACAGGCAAAAGACAAACAAACAGAATGAATAAGGATTGTTTTGTGTACGGCTGTGAGTAAAGCTGGGCTGTCAGCAACAGCCTGGAGCTTTAATGAAAGTGTCTATGAAGGGGAAAAGGTTTCATTAAAACCATATTGGAAGGTAACACACATAAACAGGATCACTAACAACGTCTGTAACCTTGCTATCATCCCTCGGCTCTCTTTCATCTGAGCCTATCGCCAAAGCAGAAGAATCAGCAACGTGAGACAGATGTGTTCTGATACTCTCCTTAGCTTGTCCAATGCTTGTGCATAAGAAGTTATGACAGCACATGTGGCAGTGCTTACAGCTGGAAGAAACCCTTGACAAGAATGAAGTAGAAAAGAAATCAAGCTTGTTTAATATTATTATTTTAGCGTGGACATATGAGAGAAGATAGGTTGAAACACTGTTGAGAGTTGTGTTGACAAATTAAGTTATTGTCCAAATTTCAAAAGCAAAATGTTTGACATTTTAAAAGCATTCATGAAAATTGACTCAAAACTGACTTGAGCTAATTCAGTGGATTCAAGGTGGCTAGTGGAGCAATGTGTTTTAAAGGCATAGGAACAGGGAACACGGGACCACAACCAAGGTTAGGAGAGGTGACTGGAGAGGCTGCTTGCAGTATTAAGATACAGCACAGGGGGACAGATAAGCAAGAGGAAGGCTGGCTGCAGGATTGAGACGCAGCCACAGAGGAGATAGGAGGAGGAATGGTTGCAGTGGTGAGATAACACTGGGGCCTGAGGCTTTGATGAGGGCAGCTCCAAGGTCAGCCTGGGAGCAGCAGATGACTGCATAGCATTATCAGTCAGCACGGTGCTACTGAGTGTTTGCTTTTATATGTCCATGTGTGAGAGTGCACAGGGTGAGCATGTACAGTATAAAGTACTTCATGAAAATAGGAAGTTCTTTTGTTTGCATCTGTAAAGTAACCAAACAGTAGATATTTTTATACAGTGCTGCAGTGTTTATTTTGGTGTCTGTTCAGTTTCGTGCCATGTTTTACAAATCTTGATATTTAAGTCTACGTAGTGTAGATAACGTTTAACAAATCTTACGGTGCTGACTACACAATATTCTTTTATATTTAGTCGTTTGCCAGATGCCTTTATCCAAGTATGTTACACATCAATACATTTACTTTTAGTAAATAAAGCCTGGCTCACATGAAATGACTCCAGAAACATCAGAAATCAAGTGTAGTCCAATATTTATCTAATTATAGTGAGTCCTCCCTTTTTCACCCGACCCTCAGCCTTGCAATTTAATATAAGAGAATTAAACAAATTTTCAAATTCGTGGTTTGGGGGTTCTGATTCAGATTCTGAGCATATGTGACACAAGAGCGTACATGTTTGTGCTGCAGACTTTGTGTCAAAACAACTATATTCCTGGTAATTAAGCGAATGCCGTAAATGCTAATTAATAGGGTTCAGTTGTCCATTTCAGTCACAGTCACAGTTTAGACTTTCTCTTATCAACAGACACAAGCTTGTCTGAAATAAACATGATAGGAAAAGCTTCTAAACATACACAGATGATAAGCAGCGCTCATTTATGTTATTTACCGAACTACATTGTTATGTGCAAAAATAATGGGTTTGATGAGGTTTGTGGAAGCAGTTCATTAACTCATAACCCTTGTATAACCAATGAGGTTTACTGGTACAATTAAGCAACGCTTAGGCCAGGCTTGGCTTTAAAATGTCTCAATTAACTAATCAGGGGACCTTAAGAAAACAAACTGAGTGACGTCTCTCGCTGGGAGCTGAGCTATGAAAACCATGCTAAGTATGTAGTCAGTATGCACAGAAGGCGAGCTCTCCTGAGGTAATCAAACCCACGGTCCAGAGCGCTAGGGAACATAATGAAGAAGCAACAAGATGAAGATATGGAGGGGGAGAAATGAAAAGGACGGAGGAACTAAAAGACTGAAAAGGAGAGGGACAAGAAGTAAAGCAAGAAGAATACAAAGGGGAGGAGTAGAGGGGGAAGGGAAACATGGGGAAGGACGATGAGAAGGGAGGGAGATCAGGGTGAAAAGAAAAGGCCTGAAGTTAACAGTGGAGCTGAAGAAGTTAAAAAGTTCAAATAAACTGCAAGATTCTAGAGAGGTATGGGAAGATAAGAAGACACGAAGGTGAAAATAAACAGGAAGCGGTACAGAAGAAAAAGCAGCCGCAGGGAGACATTTGTTCCTGTGCATCTCTGAATTTTTTGATTCTTCACAAGTACCTGAAGGTGTTCATAAATAGTCCACTTTTAGCTGTAAAGTATGACCAGTGTAGATAATAAGAGGCTTGAAAGACAGGGAACGGTGAATGAAGGCAGAGCACTAAGACTAAAAAGCTGCCTATGGTCTATTGGCTTCTAACGCTGCAGAACTGCTGCTATAGGTGCAACAGCCTCCTGTAACCTCCATCCTGCTGCTTGTTGTGCAGTGAGTGTGGAAGACGAGCCCACAGCTCTTTATTTCCACCCTTATCAAGTTGGCTGCTTTGAGGTTAATTTGCAAAATTTAAATTAACTGTGCAGCCCCCGTCATCTACTATTTGCATAGTTGGGGTTTGATAACTAGCTTCTCCTTATGTCCTTATGATGTCAGATCATTCTATGGTAAGACATTGAACCCCAAGGTTTTTTTTAAACTACAAAATGTCAGGTACACAGTCATTTGGTAAGAGCAAAATCTGCCAGATACCCTTTACCTAATGCCAAAAGTGAATTTTATTTCCACCTGAAATCTATTTGTTACGGTGGGAAAAGTTCAACTTTCCAATGAAACTAATAAACAACTTCTTCTGGCAGCTGTTTAAAGGCAAGTTGAAGAGAATTTCTGGAAAATGCTGCAGTGAAGTCAGAAATTAAACCAAATCTTATCAAGATCCTCATAAATATCTCACAGGAGTTATTAAAAAAAATTGCTAACTGTTCAAAGTAGAGTCTATGCTGAATATTTGTTTTTTTACCGTTTTTTTCTACCCTTATTCAAATAAATCCGTGGGGAAAGGGGAGCTGGAGTCTAAACCACAGCTGTGCAGTATTTGTCCTGAGCAATCTGCCTCTGTGTGAGAAGACAATAAGGACTGAGGCGTAACAAATTAAACCTTCAGCCACACCTGACGGACAACACAGCGATTTTCCTCTAAAATTGACCATTCCACGACCTCTAAAACGACACCGCATCTTTCCCAAGCCACCTTCCCATGTTGATGCTGCAGGCCACTGTGTGAAAGTTGCACCAGACTCAGCATTCTAGCATCACAACGGTCTCGCTGCCTGGCCCAAGGCACAAGCCTGACTCATTCCCTGATTTCTTGCTGACATGTACATGGAGAGGGGTGAATGGTGCTACGTTTGCAGCGTCTGTATGGGATGGGGACAAGATTCTTGCATGAAATGTTGAGCAAAAAAATCCTGCAGCATCTGTGTGCTATTACATTAAATTATCTTGTCCGGGAAAAGAGACGAGTAAGTAAAGCAGTGGGTCGTGAAAAGCAGCTTCATAGTATCTGTAAAATACAAGCAATCTGAAGGCAGGAAGGATCAAAGGGTGTAAAGATGTAATTGGAGTTCAGTTAATACTGCTGACAACTCAGTTTGAGGCTGTTTGCCTAGTTTGTCATTGCCAGCTTGGAGGCTGGTTTGTGTTGCTCTCGAACAAGAGGAAATCTTCACTCAAACTCCCTGTATCAGGATTAATTGACCAACCAAAGCGTCAAGAAATAAATTTATAGTTTACAGCAGGTTCTTTAAGGTTAGATGAGATTCACCGTCATTGGTTGCCTATCCAGTTTTTAAGCCAGTTCCTTTTGACAGTGACACTGTCAGCCGTGCAATCCGTCCTCAAGAAGTAAGAACAAATGAGAGGATGTGGTTCCTGGATATTTATCTCTAAGTTATTTAATGTTCCTGGGATTAAAATGTAAAAAAATGAGAGATGATAAATTTCAGCGGCACGGCCAACATTAATTATGAGGAGGGAGGAATCAAATTAAGCCGATGTCTCCATTTGTTACAGCAGGGGATGACAAAGGCCCCGCTGTTTCTGAGAAAAGAACCCGCAAATCAGTCAAAGTTTCACTTGGCCTCCGACGAAGGGCAGGGCAAAGTGACATATTGTTCAAGGAAAAGAACAGCGTGGGGAGGACAGAGAGAGAAAGCTGGCACCACCGAACACCGCACAGGAGAGGATAAAGCTCAGGGCATATGGAAAGGGTTAGAAAAGGAAGGAATGAAAAGAGGAGATAAGAGTGAGATAAAGAAAATCTGCACAAGAAAAAGAAAACGCCGTGTCAGAAAGCAGCAGGGGTTAGAAGTAACTTTTGTTGACGTGATTTAAAGTTCTGAGCTCTGCGGGAGAAACCAGGAGAGAGGTGTGTGTATACAGCAAATAAGTGTGTGTATATGTAAGTAACAAAGAAAGAATGAGCTGCGTAGGCTTCGAAACGCGTAAGAAAAGTATTCTGACTGAATTATCACTGTGTTACTAGTTTATGTTGTGTTAGATTCGGTTTGGCAGCGTTCGGTGCAGCATTGTGAAACACGTTTAACTCCTGATGAAAGGACAACAAGGTTAGACATCCAGAGGCAACTTGAAGTAGAAAAAAGAGTTTTAGCAAATATTACTAAAAGACAGTAACCATATCCAATGAAGAACTCACTTGCGTACTAACAGAATGATGATGGCATCTTGTGTTTACAAAAGAAAATAGGGGTCACATTACATACCTCATATTCTAACCCACAGGAGACATTCACAGACATAACAGTTACCAGCTTTCAACAAAATGTTGGAAACACCGCCCTGAAAGGACAGAATGGAAAGGATTTGGCCTAATTAGGATGCTTTTCTAGACACCTTCTCCAAACATTATAGTCAGATCCAACTTGCAGGAAATCCCAAGTCAGACCCAAAATTGAGGAAGTATTTAAAACTAATTTGGTGCAGGAAGTCCCTCGCGGAAAGATGTCAGATGTACAGATTTGTACTGTAGCTGGCATGAGGATGTCAGGGCTATGGTGCTTAACTAGAATCCCACTACCCTGTCTCCTCCAAGTTATAGTCTAATAAAGTGCTTTCTCACTTACTTTGGATTGGGAACATCTTCATCTGCTGGATTGTTCGGAGGCAACCCTTTTAAACGAATGACTCCAGCTCATGGGAAATGAGTGGAATAAGGCCCTACTCACGCAGGCATTTGTCCAACAAGGAAACAGCAGGTAATAATGTGAGCGTTTTATCTCTTGTACCAGTGAGATAATAAAATATCTGGGTCCAGTTTAAGGGATGGATTAATCTGTTTAAAAGGCCTGTTAGATGCCACAACACGCCACAGTGGTTTGTGATACTCCCAAGCAGGATCGTACATTTATCCTGGTACAAAGTCTTTTATCTTTGGTTGTGGTGATCTTGTCACAAACGGAAGAAATAAAGCATTCACTTCATAAACTAATCCAACAGGAATGCAGCAAACTGTGCCTTGCCAATTCATGTCACATTGCACAGGGGAAATACTGTAGTTGAAGTAGATCACAGCTGGAGTCTCCTGTGGTGTTGGTCCTCACTGCATGCTTTTCTATTCAAATAGGTGGGAATGGATTTCCCTCACACACAGAGTGAAAATCTGGATGCAGAGTAAAAAGCAACAACCTGCAACAACAGTTCCTGATCTTAATCAGATCTGGGACACTGTGGTTCACAGTCGACGTGTAAAACCTCTAGGCCAAGACAGTACCCAGCCAACCTAATGTAAGATTAATTAGCTGCCTGCTGAAGAACAAATACTTATTAAAAATGCATCATTCACTAAACTGGATGAGGACACCAGTGAAACTTCACAACTTACATGTGATTATTTTCCAGTATGTTAGTGTGCCTTACACAACAGCTGTGTTATATATGGTATATATGTGCAAGACTGACTCCTGCAATAGCAAGTTGATCATATTTCTGGCTTACTTAACATTATAAAAATAAGCCTTTAGCCATAAGCAATCTCCATAATGCTTCTTGTAATAAGCATCTGATTCCTAAGTAGCTTTTCCAGGCAAGTTTGTAGGGGTTACACTTTGACTCACCATCAAACAGGCTGCACACGCCACCTCCCAGCCCATTTACTATGTGCTGAATAATAAAGCTAGTTAAGCATTAGCTAGGTTTTAAATACACTGGGATTATATGGGATTTAGAGGCTGCCTCCAAAGCACAGCCCTGTGAGCCAGTACAGGATAAAGTGGCAACTGTCTAGATAAATGTGACACTGAGCAAGCGATGAATTACACATTAACACAATATACACAAATGCCCATCATGCTCTATTGATCTAGCTATCCAATCCCCTCCAGCGCTAAAGTACCAGAAGCTGAGGAGGAGCAGGAGTAACGAGAAGGAGGGTAATGAAGCACGCATTTGTCATTATCAGCTCACTTTTTGACCTTTCAACCGTGATCCCAGAATAGAAAAAGGCCTCTGAACAGTATCTTTAAGATCATAAAACAAAACAGACCACAAAGTGATGCTCTACTTTGCTCCTTAAAGACATTTTTTTTAAAAGCCTTTAAGACATTTTGCAAGCAGACAGAGATTATACTTCTTTATTGTGCTAGACAAGCAGAGGTGCTAGACAGCCACGGTGTCTTTTGCTTATGGTTTGTGAGTCTGTACACAAAAGAGAGCATTCAAACATGTTCAGATGCACTGATTCATCCTCCCAGTGCAGACTTGCATACACCATTGCTCGAAGCATCAAATTGTGACGTAACTCGGTTATTACTGCAGACTCTGTGCCTTTAGCATCCAAATGAAAAGTTTTATTTTTCAAGAAAAAGCTGCACTCAAGTCAGTAAACATGGTTTACTGACTTGAGTTCTCTAGAGACTTTTAAACATTTGTTACCATTCAACAGCCAAAGAAAATTACCATTACTGACATAACTAATATGTTGTGTTGGAATGCTGCAACAGTGTGTTTAAATGAAGGATGTGCACTGTAATGTTTCTTAACTATCTAAATCTTCTGCTAATGAGGTCTTTTAAGACTTCCTCAGCATCCTCCAGTGGATTAGAACATTCACCTGAATGACTGTTACAAAAAATCTAAATAAGAACCTCTTAACAATAATGTCATAGCAATTTGACACATTACACACAGTACTCAGGCTAGATGGGATCAATGAACATGATTTAACTCAGGAAATGGATAACCTCTGTAATGCTGTGAAGGATGTCTTGTTTTAAACAACTTTCCACGTTAAAAAGGAGCGAACTGTTTAAATGGGTTATAAACGTTCCTACACATAAACACCTAAAGACAGAGCCAGTACAAGATGTTTATGACTGGACTGTAAATGCTTAACACACTAATTATGTCTAGGAAGTAACAACAACGTTTTCTTTACTTGTAGTTCTTACATTCAATAAAATATAAGAATACAAGAAAATACAAGAACGAACCATTTAGTTCTAAACTTGTACATGCACAAAACAATGTGTTATAAATTCTTATGAATATTTGGTGAAAAACTAGGCTGCATCTTAGGCTGCAGAGTTTAACACAAAATCTGTAAATTCAGTGTTGAAAATTAAATTCAATCACAAAATGAGGTTTTAAAAAATCTGCATTATCTATGTTGCATTTAGCTGAAGAGAAACCTGATAAAAGTCAGTGTTCAGGGGCCTCAACATCTCTGCTGAGAAGCACATTCATTAATCTGGGCGGATTAGTCGCACAGATGCAAGAGCTTCTATACCTTAGTAATGCCAATCAAAATGAGCCAAGCTGCCACAAATTAAAAAAGGGGACATACACATTCACTCTACGACGATTACCCCATTTCTCCTCCTTTTATTGCTATGTATTTAATTTATCTCCTTCCCACCCACTGCCTACCTCTTAAATAAACACCTTTGTTAGAACATCCTTGTATGGATTTATAAAGAAGGATGTTATTGTAAACGCAGGGATGAGACAACGACGTGATGAAAATAATATAGGCCGAGATGAATGTCAAATAAATAGAGTTGAGTGTAAATACCATGTGAAATTCCTGTGTATAGATTACATGCAAAGTGTAAGTCAAAGGTAATAACAGCCACATTGTTACGTCGCTCAGTACACAGCTCAGCTTTCAATAGCACTGATGGCCATAGCTTGTTCATGTTGATCCCTGCAGTGACATTTTGATCAGATGGATGAATTACTCATATTCAGTGATTTTAAATTTCACATTTCAATTTTTGCTGAGAATTTTCAGAACTGTATTCACGTCATCCTTATTCTAACTGTTTTTCCTTGTAAGACAGGTCGACCAGCCAACGAACACAATCACACTGAACCTGGACAAACCCACACAGACACGAGGTAAACAAAATCACACAGAAAAGCACCTGGCCAAGCAACACTAGCCACTGCACCACAGTATGCCACAGGCAGATAAGCGTGCATCATGTCAGGGTCATGCAGTCTGTACAGGAGCACCATGCTAAATAGAAAGCAGCCGGCACCCACCCAGAATGAAACCATCTTCGCGTTATCGGCCTGTAATGATGCACCTGACTAACGTACCCCATGATCAGGCTCCTCTTCGTTTCTGTGAGTCTGTAACTCACTGCACACAACTCATGACAAGCGTTAAGGCAGCCACGGCTAAACGAAGCCCATTTATCTGAGATCCAGACAAACTCACTTCCACCGTCTTTCCTTGTCATTAGTTAACTGATAGCCATTAGCTGTCCGGTGGACACAGATCCTGATCCACACTGCTTAACCTGGCAGCGACAGCTTCAGACAAAGCACTTCTCTCTCTCCACCACTGCTGTGCTTTTTCAGTCCCCTCAGACGCTTCTAATCCTCTCATCCCATGCTGCTCGATCTTCCTAAAGTCAGTTAACCCAGCAAAGGCAGATTAATGAAAAAATAATCCCTTTAATTCACTGTAAAGGTCTGCTCTCCTTTTAACCAGATAAGCTGCTAACAGAGCAGATGATGCTTCTAATATTTAAATTTATAGACCTTTATTTTAGGCCATATTTTCACTGAACTATTTCATTAAGATTTAAAATCAAAAGCAGAGTTTTCATAAGCAAATCACACTGCTGAAATGTTTATTCACCCACTGGTAATTTTGTGGGGTTAAAATGATAAATCAACAATTTGGAAACTACATATCGTTAAGTGATTTCTCAGGCATAAATGCACAAAAACCTTCTAATTCTTGTTTAATCGATTCAAACAGTTGAAGAGCCAACCAAATTATTCATTTAAACAATCACAAAGGAGCCAAAAACAAAAACAGACTAATTAAAATGTGAGTTGCAGTCCTAAAGAGAAAACAAAATAATTCAGCTACTCTAGCAAACCAAACCTTTCAGGCAATGCATTCTTCTGTTGGCAGGGGAGTTTCACCAACTGAAATATACATTTGTTTTGCTAGTTGTGAAAAATGTGCTTCTTCTTCATATTCTGAGAACAACAATTAATCATTTATTATGCAATTACTAATTTCATAATAACATGTCAGTATGTACATTCAGTACGACAGCATATCCTGCACAGCTGCACATATCGCTCCACTGTAGGTGTGTACTTCCTGGTTTGCCATGTTTGTTATCAACTGTCTTACAGGTGACTCATGCACACAATGAACAATGACACTATACACCAACGAGTTGACTAGAAATAGCATAGCATGAACTGAGTCTGCAGAAAGAGCGGCTGATTGGAATCTTAGAAAAGACTGTGGGTGACATGACTTTACAAAACTTACTTTTAAATCCTCACAGGGTGGGAAAAGGTTTCATGGGCGCACAAAAGAGATGCTACACAATCTATTCTTGACATGGCTAAAAAAAAATAATCAAAGTCTGAAAGCTGCACTGGGGTTAGGTTTCATTTTAAAGGGAAGATTTGTGGCTACTGAGCTTCTGTCTGATGACAAATCTGCTCGAATGGGTGAAGATGTAAATGTTTAAGCTCCAGGAGATGCTGCCGCATAAGTCTAGAATACGCTGGTCAAATGAGAGTAAATAACCTGATCCAATAAACAGAGACACTACTGTATATTTCATCCCCTTTTCCTTCGAATACACTTCCGACATTGCCTGTAGCTGGGCCCCAGCTCCGTAACACTGTCCTTTCTGGCTTTGCAGACATTCTGAAAAGCAATCTGGAGCCTTTATAAAGGTCAGCATCGAGTTTGGCAAGTGTTCAGTGTATTTGAATTGAAGGTTTATAATGAACCCTGGCGACTTTAAATCCATACTAGAGCCAATAATTTTCACTTAATATTGTCCTGTCAATTGCGGCATAAACAGAACAAATCGAAACTCTGGAACTCTATATTGCTTTTAATGACACAACAGGTGTTCTTAGGTGCGGAGCTGCTTTAAAGTCTTTCTACTGTCCATCACATATGAAATAAAAGCTTTTCCTATGTATCTCCATTCTGCACAGCCACTGTTTTGACGTACCTGTATATTCCTGTTCATTCAGAGGTTTAAAAACCTCTCAACCGTGCCTTTGCCATGTCAGCAAACACGTCGCCAGCATGTTGTGCTTTACTGTAAAACCATCAACTTTTAATTTCCACGACAAAAGACTTTTGTTTGTCATATGTTTTGTTTATATTGATTAACGTGGTTGTGGTGAGTCTGCTAAACAAGCCAAAAAGAAGCAAACGTCGTTGTAGAAAATGTATGAACCCTTTAAAATCTGCCAAATAAAATAGGGAAAAATGTTTAACATTTTAATACAATCCCTAACATTTTTGATGATACTACTTTGGTTATATCGTATCTGATCAATAAATCACATTCGGTACACATTTTTGCTCATGTTCATTTTTGATACCAGAATAATTTTTGCCCATAACAAAAAAAGCACAGACCATTTTTAACAACGTTCTGTCTATTTCCTCTTTTTAACATTGACAGTCAAACTTACTGTGCCTTCCTTGCTACCCAAGTAAAACAAACGCCCTCAGGGCTGCTCCAGCAGTCCCATGCTTTCCCTTCCAAGTTAGATACCTGTGGTTTCCCCCCATTGTGTTGTCAGGCCAAAGTCAAACCATTTTCACACTGAAGGAGCCAAACCAAAGCCTGTTTTCCTGCCAACAACAGCTGCCATAGCAGCACACAGGGAGGTCCTCTTTATAGGAGAGGGTCACTTCTCTGAAAAAGGCCAATAAGAACATTTTGCACCTTTTGCTTTACACACACGTAGCCGAGTGTGGGCGCCCAGCTGGAAAGATCGCAGCACATTACAACATGCAGAAACAGATTGTTCTCTGCCACCCACAGCCATTACTTAAGCTATATTCATTTAAATGAAACAAGACAGGGTTGCAGAAAAGCTGAACTGGTGGTACATTACTTACGAGTTTCTAATTTCTAACCTGCTGCTTTAAGACAGACAATAAAATGAGAACCAATCTTACCTGTGTGTCCTTATGTCTTGAAATCATCAAGTTCAGCAACATAATGCTCCCATACCTCTAGTGTAAGCTGTATTAGGTTGTTACGCCAACTGCCAAAGCTGGCAGGCACACAGAGTAAGACTAAGGCCGCTTTTCAGAGCTGTCAAAGCCATAAATCTTAGGTTGACACAGCAGAAAGTCAGAGGCAGTTGGGGGATCGCACTCCAGTGCACGGCTACAAAGGGCAACTTCAAAAACAGAGATGGAGCACATGGGGACCAAACCTCCTGCCAGGGAGCACAAACCTCCGTGTGTCTTTAGAAATACTACTCATACCACCGCAGCACAACCCCCAGAGAGGTGTGTGCTTAACGTTAAGGGCCTGTTTCCAGTTCATGTGGGATATTAACGAGGCACAGTAATAACTTAACAGACAGAACTTGCTCAGCTCACATTCCCACAATATTCCATATACACCTGCTTCACTCAAGTGTCCACGAAACGAAACCGTGAAGTTCACTCCAAGAGGGAGCTGACCACACTGGTTCCGACTTAAGGCGTGGACCGTGGTCTTTTAGAAAACACTCCCTGTCACATCTGCCTACATGCCCCCTGCATCTGATAAGAGATGACGCTAAAAGTGACGTGTTTTCTAATGAGGCTTTCCACTCACCCGTATCCTTCTCATCGCAGCCACGATCTCCACTCGGCTGCTCGGCCGCGTCACATCCAAACTGCCGATGTACTGTAGCCAGGAAGGTAACACATGACAGGTACGACACGTTAATACACGAGCACAACTTCATTCTCCTCTGAATGTTATGAAAGACTTGCGCAAACTTCTCAACTGTCTTAGCTAACAGGTTACTTCTAGCTAGCCGGACCTCCGCGGCGCCTTAGCTACACTTTAGTGGGAAAAGTGTCCCGACGTTATTTTGTTAAGCTCCACTTGCTGCAAAACAACGTTTGCTGCTGGTGGGATGTTAAACGTTCGCCTTTTTCACCCGAGACCCGAATGAGCGGCTCCGGCTAGCTACCTATCCGCTCTCCGCTCTGACTTCACCTTTGCCTCGAAGTTGATCCCGTGCTGGAAGGCTTCCTCGTTGTGCAGCGGGATCCTCAGGTCGTGCCCGTCATCCACGAGGTTGTACTTGGTTTTTCCAGGCATTTTTTTTTTCACTTTTACTCCTCCACACACTAGATAATATCAACGGGGAAAAAGACAAAACAAAACAAAACCCACGTCCAACGGGAAACAAGTCCAGATCAGATCAGTGCGCGTCCTCCATCGCGGCGAACCGTCCCGGCACCGCAGCGCCTCAACAGCGGCCAAGTGACGGCAAAGATTTCCCCGGCGCACCGGAGGACCGCGGCCCCAGCTGGAGTTTCCTCTGGCGGCTTTAACAACTCACACGCAGGCCGACAGGAAGCGCGTCGAGCAGGGACTGCGCGGTGCTTGACCGACTTTTCCTGAGGCGAGCGTGGAAGTTGGCTGGTTCTGCCTCCTGGTCTGGACCGCCTCGCGCCTCCCGCCTGCCGTCTCGCGCCTCCTCCCTCCGCGCGTAACGGGAGGCAGTGATTGGAGGAGCCCGGTAAATCCCACCTGTTTCCATTGGAACAGAGGCGCACCGTGGCTCTCTGGGGGAGGGGCTTAGTGCCACAGACGGGAATAACCTGAGCGGCCCTTAATACCAATTGATTAGCAATTATTCTATATTCACATTCAAATCCAGCAAACCTCTATTCATTATTACTTGAGATACACCATCAACGGTTTAACACAGTAATACGCAGTAGGGAGATAAATTACTTGTTGACTAATGCTGTACAGATGTGTGGCGCTTCAAACATCTGCTGCTGGATAACATACAAAGGGAAAGTCTACCGACTAGTGGTCATATCTGCAATCATCTACCTGAGTGGTCTAGAGACAATGATGTTAAAACATCAACAACAACAATAATAATAATAACATTCAGACATGAACAAAATCTGTGATGCACAAACATTTTTAATAAAGAACAGTTGTATTTCAATTTAGTTGAGTTCTGTTTAGTTATATAGCACCAATTCAAAATGGGACACACATTCATAACTGCATTAGTAGGGTTCAGAACAATACAACAAAATCAGTTTTAGTCTAAAACATAGAATATATCACCAGAGTAAAGATTCCATCGAGCCATGAAATCATTCACAAAGATAACATGCAGGTGTTAAACAGGAATCCTTCAGCACCTGCACACATTCTGTCCAGAACTGTGGAATAAAGCATCTCCAGTGGAAGAAGCTCTTCTATCAGCTGCGGTGATAAGTGGACAACAGGCGCAGCAGAGTTCATGTTTAATGCAGTTGTCGTTGTATATTGCACACACCATCTGTGTAAAGTAAAGATGCAGCGCTCCCCTGAAGGTGGTCCCAGGCGGGGAGGGAGGGAGCAGGAAGTGGGGCAGCAGTAATTCACATTCTCACCACCTCTTTGGAAATACAGAGAGTGCTGCTGCTAATGGGGTCCTGGGGGGTTGTGGGTGGTGTGCATATGATTTCCTCTCATTGTTATAGGTTTGGAACTGGAAACGTTGCCACTCTTCATTCTTGACCCAGTGTGTACAGCTAAATTATATCATATTCCCTACGAGCTCCTGCTCTGAAATCATTTTACTGATGAGTAAAATAATCAGAAAAAACATGACTCAACCTCCTGCCTTTCCAAACAAATAACTCAAGTTGTCACACACACACACACACACACATTATTTGTATTATTCCTTATGCAGTATTTTAAAGGGTAACACTACAATAGCTTTGTAGTTCTTTTCCCCGAGGTCAGGGCCACCTTGCCCCCACAGGAGCAAAAAGCTCGATGGCAGACAAGAACAGCTGCTGTCGCTGCATGAAGAATTATTGCTGAATACAAGCAGCTCCCCCTCTTGGGAGTCGCATATGCTCTTAAGGCTATTTAGAAAGGATAGAGAGCAAGCTAATCCCCGCCGGGTCTTCGAATAAATGTTGATCTGTTGATTAAAGCTTCGGCTTTTAAACTGTGTGTTCAAGACACGTAGCAGCGTTCGGAGCTCAGTGCTTCGAATGCTCAAACCAGCACGGCTCCACTTGAAACCCAGAAGGCACACACACAAGACATTCAGAAAAGCTTTTAGTGTGTGAAGGATGACATTTATTTCAACACTTCACAGTCATCCTGCGTACGACACAACGTGTGGTTCACCTGTTTGTTACGTGATGTTCCCTCGGGGACGTGGTTACTCTAAATGAAAGCGATTTGAGGTGAAATGTGTTGCGGCCAATCTGGGCTGTACACTGTCTCCAGTCCAATATGGGCGGTGTACACTGCAAGGTTACACAAATTATTGGGGAACAGAGAAAGAAAACATACAGCATATAACAAACAAAGAGGTAAGGTTTCTGTTTTAGGAGGCAGAAACTAGAGCTGCACATCAAATTTACTGGATTGATTCCAGACAACCAGAGAGCACCAGTAATGTGCCAAACTAATGCCAAAAAGCGTGGGACTATTTTCACACACTTTAAAAAATATTACCTGTTTCTTGAATGAATCTGAACACACCAGCCTCACATTATAATGTGAAACAGCACTGGTTGTCTTTTTATATTTACATTCAGTGCGAGGTCAGTGTGTCAGAAGGAGTCTTGAACCTTGGTTGTCATCCTTCTGGCATCTCTTTCAGCTACAAGCAATAGAAAGAACACACACACACACACACACCTCAAGGGCCTCTTAAGCTGAATTAATAATGACATGCACCAAAGAATGTGGAGCATGCGACAAGAAGACAATGTGCGCTATTCCTTGAAGAATTTCACTGACGAAGACAGACAAGAAAGGAAGCAGCGAAACAAATGATGACAACAAAACGTTGAGGTTTTTGCCTTAAGCTCTGTGACAACATGGAACATTAACAAAGCAGAGAAAATGTCTGCAGATCACACTCTGGGTTGAATGTAATCTGCTTTTGATGCACACACAAAGACTTGAGCAGGCACCAAAGCCCATTTTCTACGTACATGCCAGGCTATTTCAACCCAGCGTTAAAGACCAAATATTAATGTCGGTTTTGAGACACTAAGCAAATGAGAAAACACTAGACATGACCACGTTAATACTTCAGATCTGTGCACTGGAAATTGGGGTTTATTAAAAAAAAACAATGGTCAACGGTAATGATGACACCGTGTGACAACAGTGTGAACTACAGCACAGCGTCTGCTTTATGGTGTTAAATTAAAATAAATAATAATAAAATGACATGAGCTGGCAAAAGTTGGTACACAAATGCAAGAAGAAAACTGTTATGAATAAATAAGAAGAAGGTCTAATTTAGGTAGGACTGACTTACAAAACAGTTTTTAACATTTTTCACATTTTTAGTTATGTATGAGCTGTTCCATGTTAAAACAATTTTGCTATTATAATAAAAACGCCCAAGAGGAATCCTCAGGCCAGTTTACGTTTAACTTTCTGGCAGAAACAGTTTCCTTAATATAAATACTCATCACTATTTTGTATTTGTAAGATTAATTCATTCCATTTTTTATTTTAGTCTGCTCATTATTTAATGGAAAAAAAAAACTTTAGGTTTGTTAAATGTCAGGAGTAATGAATTTAACAACAAATCGATTGTGCTGCTGATGAAAACAAGTATTTAATAAAGTCAGAGCAAAGACAACTGCACAAAGGAAATGTCAGAGAACTGGACTCCACATACTGTAAATGAAGGTAAATCCTGGAGATGGGTCAGAGCGTCTCACTTTATTAACCATGCCTAATATATTTAACTTTCCTCATATGTTAGCAGGTTGGTTTTGACCTGTGTCTTAAAACATCGATAAAATACTCTCAAAACAAAGATTAGCCTTTTACATGTTGACACATGAACATCCAAATGTTGGATGGACTGGACTGGACTAACCATCACGGCTGATATGTTGTGTTACAAAAGGCGACTACGCTGGTTAAAAAGCTCCACTGGGCAAAACAACTAACTGCAGAAATAAGACAAAGTCAGAAACACTCACTGTGTTATTAATATTTGGTGAAGGGAGTTACCAGTAGGCAGCTCACACTGAGTCTTCCTTCAAATTAAAACCAACTTAAAACCTTTGGTGTTTCATGCTGTACGTGCAAACAAAATTAAATGACCATAAGCTTTTACTGTTGTTCAAGAAAGAAAATGTCTCAGTCTTAAAAAGAACGGACACAGATTCAAGTTGCTTTAATCACGACTCATGAAAACAGATCTGATCAGAGTTTGAGTGCTCTCAAGCCCAGATTGTGCCTGCGCTGGCCGGGACAGGACCTGGCTGCCGGGGAGGATCTCGGAGAGGCAGGCTGATCCACAACAGTTCCCAAGGAGCCGTGTGGCTCGGAGACAGCGAGGCCGGGTGTGGCCGACGCGGTGTGTGTGTGCTCATGGGGGTGAAGGTGTGTGTGGTTGTGCTGCTTGTGTCCCATGTGGCCGTTGTCTGCTTCTGCATGGGCCTGTTGCTCCCGAGCAGATGCCTGGAGAGAAAACAGACAGACACAGCGTGGAACAATATTTAAGTTCAGGGAGCAGCAAAGGACCATCTCAGGGAGCGAAGCAGGTACCTGAGGCTCGTAGATCTCACACTTCACTTCTACAGACTTCCTGTTGTGCCTGGACCCACATTCTGAACACCCGCTTCTCACCGCAGGGCTCCTGACTTCGAACTCGTCCTCTTGTGCCACGTGTGACCCATAACAGAATCCTCTATGCTGAGAGGGAAAGTCAAATAGTTAAGCTTTAGACTAGCACGAGTGATGTGGTGCATGTGCTACTCACAGCAAACTGACAGTCCATGCGTGGGCAGCTGCTTAGCTCGCTGGCATCCGTCGTCTTCGAACACACTGTCTCCACTATGGTGAACTCCACGAAGTAGGACGGACCAACAACCCACTGGAGAAAAAAGGTCACACAAAGGCACAAGGTGAACGCAGGAGCACCGGTACTCAGTGCTGTGGTTTGAATCTCCATCCTGACATTCTCGGTCACCTGCGAACTGGCTCTGGTGATATTCTCCAGTGTGAAGTAGTTGGCCAGGCGGCTCTCTTCGTTGAACCTCTGCAGGGCGAGACTGACGGTCTCCTTGACCACGGGCTCGTTCAGATTATCAGACGTGGGACAGTCTGGACACACAGTCACTACTGCAGTTGCGGGAACTGAATGCAAACATGAACACGGTCAAAGGTCTTTACCGCAGCCTTTCGAATCAGCCACAAGTGATGAACATAAATATACCTTCACGAAGGGCACAGGAATAGTTCAGCAGTTTCACCCCAGTGTCTGTGTAGACTGAGACCTCACACTCTCCGTATGCCTGAAGAAAACAAAGATATATATGCAGAACAATGCGGGTAATGCAATGTATTCACTGTGAAGAATGAACTGTGTTCATGGTGTCGCTGAAGACACGCCTCCGTGTGGTACTTACTGGAACTTCACTAACTTTTCTGACTTCACATTGCTTCCATGGTTTCCTGCTGGAGATGTGACATTTGGTCTCCATGACATCAATGGTCAGTTGATAGAGTGAACCTTGTTTCTCCTGCACAGAATAAAAACATGCAAACAAACCTCTCTGTGTTTTGACCCATTGCATTTCTAGGCTTCTCTGCAGACCTGCCATTTGTGCTTTTGTGTTGTTGTGCTCACCTGTTGAGGACTGTATGAGAGGTCGTACAGCCTGTTGAGGCTCAGAACATATCCGTTGTTCCGGTCCTGGTTGATCTGCTCCAGGGCCTCCTCGGCCGCCCTCACCGCCTCGGGGTTGCTGCAGCCTGGTGGTTCCGTGCTGGCTCGTCCATCGCGCTGCAGCAAAGCCAGACACAGGAGCAGCAGATACA
Organism: Macropodus opercularis; assembly: GCA_030770545.1. Classification (NCBI taxonomy): domain Eukaryota; kingdom Metazoa; phylum Chordata; class Actinopteri; order Anabantiformes; family Osphronemidae; genus Macropodus; species Macropodus opercularis. Next base: position 11,396,589 of record CM061092.1, read on the forward strand.
AACTCATCCTGGAATACATGCACAAACAGAGTGCATACAATTACAGGCCAGTATTTACAAAGTTACTCTGCTAAAACGTATTTAGACTAACACTTTATGTGGCCTAAATCTTCCCTCGTAAGACGTGCAATCCTAGTTTTCCCAGTCGGGTCTCGGAGAGGCACATGTGTGGGTGATGTCGGACGTTCCCCTTTCCCACACGGTGAGCAAACAGCTGCTATCTGCTGCTCTCTGGGCCGATGGCTGGCTCAAACTGACTGAGGGGTCAGAGTTCACTGGGGAACAGGGGACATTAACACAATCAATGAAAGTTCAAGAAAATGCACTTGAAATAAGCTTGTGCAGCATAACTGACTTTAAAATTCATCCTATCATACGCTCACGCTCAAATCTTTCATTCTAACAGTTTGCATTTAGTACAAATAATAAATAGAACCAGATAACGGGACAGCAACAAATGCAACCAGAAATACTGGCGCAGGCTGAGCCGTTCTGCCAGGCAGCCTCTGTAACGTCTAGTGTGACTCAGGGCTTTAACAGAGATAACAGAGATAGTTTAATGCTGTTGTCCTGGTGTGGATGGGTTCCCTGTTAAAACATTATTATTAACATTATGATTGTAGTTAACATCAACAAACAAGGATGGTAGGAGCATCTAAGAAAACAGTTTTTGTCATTTGCTTTAATATCTAGTTCCAAGTCTGCACAATAATCACAACACGTGAGAGGTATTTAGTGGCTGGAAATTAATTTCAGATTAACTGAATGTAATTGAATGAAACCGAATGTTAACTGATGTTAGAGATATGTAAAAGGACTAATTAAGCATTAACAACAACAATATTGGCCCGTGAAAAGTGTGTCGTTTCTCTCGAAAGGAGAAACTACGCCGCCATGTGGTAGCTCCTGGAACAGGATCAATATTTCTACCTTCACGCTATTTCCATGGTTTTCTGAAGGAGACGTTTCCATCACATCAATCTAACAAGCAAACCTTTTAGCAGAATCCTGAATTCTAAGTAATTGTTTTGATTCGGGTTTTTTCTTTAGTCAACAGTTCAGTAATTCTCATGTTCACGTATCGGTCTTCAGCCTAGTTTGTGCATGGAAGCTTACTGGATGCATTTGTTTAGTTAGTTACCCTCTTTTTTATTGTTTTTGTTGCTGGATGACGCTTCCTTCAGGGGAATGTGGCCACGATGTGGTCAGTGTTAACATTTCTTTTGCTTTATAGGAAAAAAATCACCAGATGAGTGGGTTTTTATACGTATTTTATTTATTAACAGGCAAAATGCAAAAACAGGTCAATGTTGTTAATGATGCCAGGTGTTAGATGGAACGATAGACTAAACAGTGGAAGCAGTGATGACATGCTGATGAAAGGCAACTGCTTTCCACCCAGCGATGTGGTAAAGTCTTCACTTTCGCTTTTATTTGTCTCTGAGCTTTTTGAGACCTGTTCAGTTCCCAGTCGTGACTTTGACAGGCCACCTCAGGCCTTAGGCTTGAAATCTGGGTCCTCAGCAAAGAATTTATCCACCAGGGTGGGCCTAGCTGTCACTGGGAGAGGGCACCGAGTTGAGATTGAGGTGGGGAAGGGCTGGATGGTGGGTTCCCTCTGCCCGGGGATTTGGGGGTCAGGCTTCAGGGGAAGGGTGACTCCGCCAGCAGCAGGGACATCAGGGAAGGAAGGCAGGGTCATGGGGTGGCCCAGGGAAGGCAGAACTATCACGACGCCGTCCGGATGGTCATGGGGTTCTTTCTCATGCTCATGGTTGTGGTGATGGTGGTGGTGCTCGTGCTCGTGCAGGTGAGCGTGCTTGTGATCGTGGTCAAGAGCCAGCTCGTGGTCGTGCTCGTGGGTGTGTGTGCTATTGGCGTGCTTGTAGTCGTGGTGTTGATGGGCTGAGTCGCCGGTGTGGTCGTGCGCCTTGGCGTGGTGAGCGTGCACGTGGTCGTGACCGTGCCCGTGGTCGTGGGAGTGGTCGTGCGCGTGCCTGTGTGCGCTGCCTGCTGCGTGGTCGTGCGTGTGGTGGTGGTCGCTGTCGTCGTCGTGCTTGTGGGAGTCGTCGTGATGAGCGTGGCTCTTGGTGTGGTCGTGCACGTGGTCGTGTGTGTGCGTGTGGTCGGCGCCGTGTGCCTTGTCTTGGTCGTGGCCGTGTGCGTGGGTGTCGTTGTGGCTGTGGTCAGTCTCTCCGCCCAGAAGGTGCAACTTCTTCTCTCTCTCTGCAGCCTGAGAGCACGGAGAGGTGAAATGACTGGTCTCACACACAGACCAGTAAAAACATATATAGCGACACTGCTTGGTTCCTCACCTCAGGCTCGTAGATCTCACACTGCACGGTGACTGTAGGTCCAGTGGGAGATTTTAAGACGCTGCCCTTACAGAAGCCTTTGTGCTGAAGGGAGAGACGGTCATGCAAATGCTTTAACAGGTAGGATTTCAATATTATATATACATACATAAACGATTTCTATTCTACTAAATATGAAAGGTTGCAAAGGTAAATAAAACAACTCACAGCGAACTCGCACTCCATGAGGGGGCACTTAGCGTCCGCCTCGGCCTTGTTGGAGCAGGTGGTCTCCTGGATGCTGTACTCCACATTGTAATACATCTCTACAGCCAACTAGATACAAACACACACAGAAACACAGGAAAGTGTAGAGAGGTCAGGAGCCACATATGGGAGGGGCTTGTTTGCTTGATTAACGAACGATGCAGATGAGCACCGGACTGTCTGAGCAGGATCTGGTGACAACTTGTATAAAACCTACTCCAGCGGTGCCGCGTTCGACTTTGAGCACAGCAAACTTTTTGGCCAGGCCGCTCTCCTGGTTGAACTTCTCCAGCGAAAGAGACACAGCCTTCTGAACCTCAGCGTTGTCCAAGGGCAATAAAACTGGACAATCTGGACACACCTCGAGCAACTTGGCTTTAGGAACTGAGCAAAGAAATAAGACTGTTAACATGTGACCAGATGAGAGATGATCTGATTAGAGTAACTTAAACTTACTGGGTCTGATGGAACATCTGTATTTGTAGAGACGCACCACTCTGTGCACCTTACTGATAAAGATGGCGACTTGGCACTGTCCATATTGCTGAAAACGACACAACACGCACAGGATTTAGCATCAACTTTATACAGACAAACCAATGAAAGTGAACTCAATCCCAAAACAAATGCAAATCCTGCTGTGAGTGTCTGTCCTGTTTGCTTCTGGCCCTGGTGCAACACAAAGGACTTTGTTAATTGTTACTTTAAAGGTTACTTGTGCGTCACGGTGCCTCGTCACTACTACTGTTCGTGTTTGCAGGCGTCCTCTCACCGGTGAGTCGTGGGTGGGACGAGCCTTGCAGGTTTTCCAGTCCTTCCTGCTCACAACACTGCAGTTGGTCTCCACAACATCTATGGTCAGGTAAAAAACGATGCTGTTCTCCCCCTGGGAAACACACACACATCATACATGTGCAGTCTAATACATCAAGTCATAATAAATCCAGTAAATAAAAAAATCAAGTCAGGGCATTTCTTTTTTCCATACGATATAAAGGTCTAGCAGGTGTGTCCAACTGTGACTCCAGTGTTATTGGCCTTCACCTGATCTGGACACTGATATAAATTTGTCTTCTACTACTTAAAGCTCCAATAACTCATTTGCACTGCATTTGCAAAATATGTTTTTTTTAATTAACTAAAAACTCATTGACTCATTTCTCTCTCTCTCTGTTACTCGAGGCCCTCCTCCAAGCCCCGCCCCCAAGCCCCGCCCCAAGCCCCTCCCCCTGGCGGACTATAAATACAGTTTATTCTTATTCTACTGCTGGTGTTTCAAATGTAAACTCAAGTTTTTTTATTTAATGATTCACTCTAGATTTGTTGTCTGTTGGTATCCAGAGCATAGATGGACCCTCACTGGCTTCACTCTATTCCCTGTCAGTTTGTAAGTGAACCTGGAGGTGATGATCGGTTTATCCACTGTTCGTTGGTTGTAACTGTACGAGCTAACGCTGATGTCAGCTACAGTGAATCAGCTTAGCTTATTAATTATTAATCAGCTTAGCTGCCACCGTCACCTGCCTTCTCTGCTTCATCTGTAACAGTGACCTGCGGCTGTAAAGCACGTGAGACAACTGTTTGAACTCAACTGACACATGCGTCACATATTACAACGCTACCGTTGGGAAGGACCATCACCTCTCAGCAGCTGAATGCGTGAGGTGAATAACGCAGCTGCAGAAACACGACGGGAGGATGAGGAGTGAGGCCTAACATCTAGTGGACGGGTTCAACAAACTCTCCGAGTCTGTTATTACCCCTGTAAACAGCCAAAACCTTGAAAGTCTTACTAAGCACAAGTTTCCTCCTGGTGTCATTTTATCTACAAGACTCACTACAGCTGATAATGGAAACTTTGATTTGAAAAGCTCGTACTATGTTCCTTTAGGAACCTTAATCAGCCTCCACATCGTGTGTTCCCGCTGAGCTAATCGCTCTGTGTACTCACACACAACTGTCCAGCTGTAGAGCTGGCTCCAGGTTAGTATATCTGAGCTATCGATGTCTCAACCTTTACCAAGTAACAGGCAAATGTTTCTAATTATTAGATGCACTTCAACGCTGCTGATGCAATCACACTACACTGGACTTTGTTTTAACATCAATAAGACTCAGAGCTAATAAGGAATCAATCGTCTGTCTTATCTGCTGGAAGCTGAAGCGTGAGCTGAGCGTGCAGCTGACTCACATGCTGTGCTGTGTGCACGTTGGACAGGCGGTGCAGGGTGAAGATGTAGCCCTCCGTCCGGTCCTCGTTGATCTTTTCTAGAGCCAGTCTTGCGGCAGCTGCGGATGACGCATCCTCGCATGAGCCTTGCTCCAGGGCGCCGTGCTCCACCGGGGCGCTGTACACGCAGCCCAACACCACCACCAGAGACAGCAGCACGCGGAGCCTCATGGTCAAGACTCACTCACACAGGCTGGGAGGAGAGATGCCCAGAGAGGGATGGGGGTGACCTTTTATATCCTCCCGTTAGCACACCCGCCCTTTCTCTACCGCACATGCACTCAGACGAATGGCTGCTCTCTTATGTCACCTCAGGTACTGTAAATATGACCATTGACCCTCCCCTTCAAACCCTGCAGCCATGACTAGGAAACCTGCTTCAGTTCGTCCATCACCTACTGTACCGATGATCAGCTCTGCAGCTCCTGGATCAATAAGGATACTCCATCACTTGATCCACTCTTTGCTTTGAATTTAGTTCAACTCAGGAATAATCCTTGTTTAGCAAAACAGCACTGATAAGATAATACAGTTAGCAGTGAAACAATGGTGTCAAATAATCTGTTCACTGTGCCACTGATCAGGTCGCTGCTGTCTTCAATAAACACACAGAACCTCCAGGAGAGATAACTGTGGACTCTTTCACGGTAAAGCAGAGCGTAAACGTGCTTTTCACGTGGTCCAAGACTCTGTCTCAAGACCGGGTGAACTTTGTTACAGCAAAATTAACAATCGATTGAATCTACAGGTCAAAGAAAAAAATCAATGTGTTTTCAGCAGCTGCTGTGTTGCAACTTCTACGAGGAACAGTTGCGCAAGAGGTCCCCAGATTAAAAATGTCATAAATCAGTAAAACAAAAACAAAAAAAGTGACAGTAAAACACTAAAACAAACAAATCTTCAATGTATGAAGAAAAGTGCTAAGAGTCTCCACAGTGAGTCAGCGAAATCATTCAGATCAGAGTGAAGTGAGCGGAGGCCCCTTAGTCTGGGTGAATGGTCTCCAGGACATCGCACGTTTTCAAGTGGGCGGCACAGCTGTCAGCACGTCATCGAAGAAAACTACAATTGAATTCAGCTCATTTATTTTGTAGTGATTCACAGCAAAACAAAGATGGATTTATCATCTTATTTGCACTGAATAGTCCAGGAATCTGCTTAAGCAGACGTCAAGAATAGTTTTAGGAAAAACAAAAATGGCTTATTTCTATTTTGCTTTAGTGAAGTTAGGGCTAAGTCCCAGTTTAGTTCTCTCTGCGTTTGTATCCATGATGTAGAATTTTGCAGATCTGTAGGAGGGAAAGTGGCTGTTGTGAAATGGCCTTTAGTCTTAATGTTGTTAAGCTGCACACAAGGTCAAAATGTAGAAGCAACACCAGTCTCAGGTGACTAGTCAGAGTATTTAGAGCATTTGGCTGCTCCGGTGATGTGGCATATGGGTCAAAGACAGGCTGGTAAACACAGAAAGTCTGATCTGCACCAACGGTTTGTGGGTCACTTGTGTTTTGTGTTTTTTAAGACCTTTTTCAATTGCTGCCAGTTGATTTCATCTTTTTAACACTGAACTTTCCTTGTTTTTACAAGGAGAAAGGGTAACTAAGTAACTGCTAAGTAACCTGTGACATACTTCATGCGTAAAAAATGTCATCATATCGTGACGTCAATCAAAGCGACGTTACATTGTTGCACTGAATGTCTGTCTCTGGAATGTCGGCTTGTGGCTGGTGCTAAAGCCAGTTGAGCCAAATGGTTTCAGGGGCACAGCTACGTCACCAAGAGACGCACGTTTATTATTTACCGTTACTAAATAGACTTCAATTCCATGTATTAATACACTGCTTTGAGGGTCAGCAGCCTGTTGATAGTGTGACGAACGGGCTGAAACTCTCTGAACCAATAAATGACTATGAAGCAGTTGTGTTGAAAACTGTTCACACGGTTTTTGAAGCAGTTGCTAGCGTGACAAACAGCACCATCTGCTGGTCAGAAGGGGTGAAGCGCTGATTTGTTTTGGTTATACGTAGTATACATAAAGTAAAATTCAAAATAAATAATAATAGCCCTGCTCTGTGGGTGAGAAGGTGTAAAGGAAACGAAACAGAAGCAGAAGATAAAGTGTCACAGCAACTTGAAGTTTATGTGACGTGTTCAGCTTCTGCTCTAGAAATTCCTTTAAATACTTAATACTTTCTATGGAAGCTCCTAAACAGCAGCAGAGGCAACGGCACTAGAAGCTCCCAGGTTGCATGTAAATGTCTGAGTTCCTACAGCTGGACACAGGGAGGACGACGCACACGCCTTGAAGGTTTGTGGTACTGTAGTTCCAGATGAAGTGGCTACGGAGTCAAAAGGCAGCTTGTTAATGACAGGAACACGTAAGTTGTCAGAAAAGTCATTGATGGTATGAAGCAAAGGTGCTACCTAGAATGGAGGCTGTTATACACATGGTCTCTGAGGAACAGGTCTGTTTGTGCAGGTTTGACACACAAGGGCTCCAGCTGCAGGAGGGAGAGACATGGAAAATTAAATGGTTAACAAAGAATCCATCAATCAAATTTGTGACTTTTTTTTTTTTTTAACTTAACATTTTGCTGCTATGTTTACCTGCTCTGACGAGAGCCAAAAGAAATATGAAGGTTCTAATTATGATCAGGAAGCTCTAGATAAATTTCCCTGGCTGGTGTTACCACTCTCTGTTCCTCACACACCAAAACAAACACTCCCTCTTTTCTACAGCAGCAGTAATTGCAGTATCAGAATCACAGCAACACTGATTATTATTTTTATAAATATATTTCCTTGATGATTATCTGGGACACCGAATGGCTTTTCAATAATAGGAAAGAATCTGCAAGACAATGCCCCCAATTAGAGCGACCACACCTTGTGTCGTGTTAACCTGAGCTGGAATGCTGTGAAACTAGCATTTGACAGGAGTTCGTTCAAAAGTGCTGTTACCTGCAAAGACTGTTTGTTCTGTTCTTGTTTCAATGTTGTGGCCTTTCAACAGACAGCGTTTATGAACATAAAGTGTACACTGCATCTTGTCAACGTAACCTCTCCACCAGGGAACGTTTCATTTCAAACCAACCATTTTTATTACTTTTTATGCTGATTTCATATGTTACCAAATTGAACTGACTTATTTGCGCCACTAGATGACGCCAGACTAAATCTAAGAGCCCTGACTGGGAACGATCAAGACCAGGAGGCTGCTCTCTCACCAGCCCAAGGCCTGAACGAGACACAGAGTTAGGAGCCATTCGCACGACCTGATAAGACCGAAGGTGAAGTTACACAACTTAATAAACAAGGATCACAGGATACAAAAGTCATGAAAGCAAAGTCACTGCTGAGCAGGAGAACACATGTACACTCAATACACTGAAATACTGAGGAGTAGGTTTTAAAGAGGCACTGCACTACTAACAAAGAGGCAGGAATACAAAGCAATACATTCACAGAAAGGAAGACAGCAACTCTATACTACACAAACAGGCAACAAGGAACAGGACCGACGGGAAGCATGAAAGCATACGCTGAAGGACTAGACCGACCGACGGACTAGGAAGACACGAGAAAAAGATACAGGATCAGCAGACTGACCAACAGGGTTACAAAAACAGATAAAGAACAAACTAGTGAGAGATCTTCCATAGTACAAACCAACAGAGTAACAGACGCTGACGAACCTAAATACAGACATAGACAGGAAACAAGGAACAGGTGTAAATGATTACACACAGGAAGCCAAAAGCAGAAAATGACTGTGTGAGAAATAGAACCGCAGCACCAGGAGTTGAACTACAACTATACACAGTACTACCACGTACAGAACTACTACAACACCCTGCATTTCCATTTTTAATTATTTTTATTCTTGAAATTCTCTCTCTCTCCTCACTTGCTGCTGAATTTTTTTTCTCGCATTTGACAAACGTTCATCTTTGTCAGAGGTTTTCAAGCTTCTTAGAGAGGATTTATATTCACTTTCTTTCTCTGTATGAGCCATTTCAACAATCATTTGTATTGTAAAGAAATCAAAAATTGGCATATGTCCGTGTTGACGCATTGGACTAAGAGCAATAAAAACGCTCCGATGACGCTCGATGTATCAATTAAACTCGTCAAAGCGTAGAATCACATCGTTGGTTGTCACTTCCAGTTTCATTCACCAGTCACATCTGTCATTTCTGTATTTCCTTGATGCTTGATCAAAACAATGTGTGGCACTGGGGAAAACCTGCATTTGAACGGAATGTCTTTTATGCAGCTTCTGTGCTTCTCAGTTACAGTATTTGAAATGTTTTGACTTCTTGACTCATCTCTGATGTTCCCCTGAACTTTGAAGAATTTGGTAGGTTTCCAACAATAAATTGGATGTAGTCACATTAAAGGGTTTACAAAAAACATGTGGCTGGACAAACAAGACATGACAAATAAAATACAACCGATAGACAAATTATTCATATTTCAATCTTACAAACACGGGGTCAGAACGAACGACACGCAGATGAAACAAGTGCAATGAACTGACAAAGGCGATTTTCTATTGCAAACGAATCCAGAGGGGTGTTGGACAAAAGCAAGACACGGACATAAACGCAGGATCACTCAAGTTCGGTCTAGTTACCATGGAGATTTGTCCTGTTGCCTGTGTTGTGACTAAACAGTTGTCCTGACTTAATTTAGCCAAGACTGTCAACATGTTGCTACTGTACCTTTAGTTATTTAAAAAATGCAGAAATGCAGTAAATCTCAGTAATATAGCAGAATTATCACTTTTCTTCAGCTTCAACTCCAATTTACATAAAAACACACTGGAAATAACAAGAACTAAAACTAAATCTAGGAATGAAAACTTATATATTTGTTACGGTACCTCAACCAGGCCAGAGAAGGACCCAAATGCAGGGAAGGACAGAGACGAGTTGCTGATTATCAGAGTATTTAATAATCAAAACACATACAAGATAAGAGAAACGTACTAACTAAAAACCACTGTAACCTACAGGGAAGAATGACCAACAGAAATACTAACAAACGTAACTAATGAGGCACTTACTGACAAACAAATCACCAAAACTAAGCTAGAGGTCGAGGTACAGCACAAGGGAGCCATGAACGAAGAGAGACACACTAGCACTGACAAACCCGTGGACAAACCTAATTTACCTGGACTGATTGATAACAAAACACCTGACACATAAACCAGGGGAATAGGGAGACCGCCCCCTGACGGCCAAACGACTGTACTGCAACAATGTTTAAATATTTGGATGTGATGACCCTTAGTGTGGGGAAAGAAGAGCAGCAGGTGGCAGCAGGAATAATCGAGTTGAACGGAAATCAAGTTTCTTCCTTGATTTAATTCCTAGTTTGGGAGTAACATTGGCTCTGAACATGAATAATATAATACTTCAATTCAAAAGTTTATAGAAGCTGACATGATAAAGAGTGAGTCAGTGGCAAAGGCATGATCGGCTGCTTAATGTGACATCATGCTGGATGTGTCTCCCTCCGAAAAGAGTAATTGTTTTTTTATTTGTTCGTGTAAGTCAAGCTTTCTTTGTACATATTAGCCTTATCACCACTATCACACAGCAAACAGCCATAAAAGTTGAGAAAAGAAAAGAAATTATATTTATTTAAACTTGGCATCATGCAATAATTGCTTTCACAAAGAGTACACGTACGTTTGGTCTTAGAACACTTTTAGTTTTGGAAACATCCTCTTCTTTTTCAACAACTTCTTCATGTGGACTCCATCCTCTTTGCCAATAATGAATAATCAATAATAAACCAGAATCCAAATTTCAAAGGTCTCTGATAGCTTCAAAAGCTGCTTTGTCTAGACACTGTAGACGAAATAAACATTACATTAATTACACAAACTCTAGTTTGTTAATAATTGTTTTTAATCAAAGCTGCATTAGTAACCACGTTGTGTAAATATCACAATTTATCAATGAAGATCCTTAATGTCAGGTTTTAAATCATTAACAAAAAATGTGTAATGTGTTTAATATGTAATATATTAACTTCTTCAGTAGTTTTGTGTCATATCTGTCCGAACAGTGTTGCGTATGCAGAGCTATACTAACTAACTAACTAGATCGTAGCTCTCATGAAACTGCTGAGCAGAAAAACATAATTAAATTAGGAAAGAAGAAAACAGTTTTTTTCATAGACTTTCATAGAACTCAGACATTGCCTGAAAATGTCTGAGTTCCTACAGCTGGACACAGGGAGGACGACGCACACGCCTTGAAGGTTTGTGGTACTGTAGTTCCAGATGAAGTGGCTACGGAGTCAAAAGGCAGCTTGTTAATGACAGGAACACGTAAGTTGTCAGAAAAGTCATTGATGGTATGAAGCAAAGGTGCTACCTAGAATGGAGGCTGTTATACACATGGTCTCTGAGGAACAGGTCTGTTTGTGCAGGTTTGACACACAAGGGCTCCAGCTGCAGGAGGGAGAGACATGGAAAATTAAATGGTTAACAAAGAATCCATCAATCAAATTTGTGACTTTTTTTTTTTTTTAACTTAACATTTTGCTGCTATGTTTACCTGCTCTGACGAGAGCCAAAAGAAATATGAAGGTTCTAATTATGATCAGGAAGCTCTAGATAAATTTCCCTGGCTGGTGTTACCACTCTCTGTTCCTCACACACCAAAACAAACACTCCCTCTTTTCTACAGCAGCAGTAATTGCAGTATCAGAATCACAGCAACACTGATTATTATTTTTATAAATATATTTCCTTGATGATTATCTGGGACACCGAATGGCTTTTCAATAATAGGAAAGAATCTGCAAGACAATGCCCCCAATTAGAGCGACCACACCTTGTGTCGTGTTAACCTGAGCTGGAATGCTGTGAAACTAGCATTTGACAGGAGTTCGTTCAAAAGTGCTGTTACCTGCAAAGACTGTTTGTTCTGTTCTTGTTTCAATGTTGTGGCCTTTCAACAGACAGCGTTTATGAACATAAAGTGTACACTGCATCTTGTCAACGTAACCTCTCCACCAGGGAACGTTTCATTTCAAACCAACCATTTTTATTACTTTTTATGCTGATTTCATATGTTACCAAATTGAACTGACTTATTTGCGCCACTAGATGACGCCAGACTAAATCTAAGAGCCCTGACTGGGAACGATCAAGACCAGGAGGCTGCTCTCTCACCAGCCCAAGGCCTGAACGAGACACAGAGTTAGGAGCCATTCGCACGACCTGATAAGACCGAAGGTGAAGTTACACAACTTAATAAACAAGGATCACAGGATACAAAAGTCATGAAAGCAAAGTCACTGCTGAGCAGGAGAACACATGTACACTCAATACACTGAAATACTGAGGAGTAGGTTTTAAAGAGGCACTGCACTACTAACAAAGAGGCAGGAATACAAAGCAATACATTCACAGAAAGGAAGACAGCAACTCTATACTACACAAACAGGCAACAAGGAACAGGACCGACGGGAAGCATGAAAGCATACGCTGAAGGACTAGACCGACCGACGGACTAGGAAGACACGAGAAAAAGATACAGGATCAGCAGACTGACCAACAGGGTTACAAAAACAGATAAAGAACAAACTAGTGAGAGATCTTCCATAGTACAAACCAACAGAGTAACAGACGCTGACGAACCTAAATACAGACATAGACAGGAAACAAGGAACAGGTGTAAATGATTACACACAGGAAGCCAAAAGCAGAAAATGACTGTGTGAGAAATAGAACCGCAGCACCAGGAGTTGAACTACAACTATACACAGTACTACCACGTACAGAACTACTACAACACCCTGCATTTCCATTTTTAATTATTTTTATTCTTGAAATTCTCTCTCTCTCCTCACTTGCTGCTGAATTTTTTTTCTCGCATTTGACAAACGTTCATCTTTGTCAGAGGTTTTCAAGCTTCTTAGAGAGGATTTATATTCACTTTCTTTCTCTGTATGAGCCATTTCAACAATCATTTGTATTGTAAAGAAATCAAAAATTGGCATATGTCCGTGTTGACGCATTGGACTAAGAGCAATAAAAACGCTCCGATGACGCTCGATGTATCAATTAAACTCGTCAAAGCGTAGAATCACATCGTTGGTTGTCACTTCCAGTTTCATTCACCAGTCACATCTGTCATTTCTGTATTTCCTTGATGCTTGATCAAAACAATGTGTGGCACTGGGGAAAACCTGCATTTGAACGGAATGTCTTTTATGCAGCTTCTGTGCTTCTCAGTTACAGTATTTGAAATGTTTTGACTTCTTGACTCATCTCTGATGTTCCCCTGAACTTTGAAGAATTTGGTAGGTTTCCAACAATAAATTGGATGTAGTCACATTAAAGGGTTTACAAAAACATGTGGCTGGACAAACAAGACATGACAAATAAAATACAACCGATAGACAAATTATTCATATTTCAATCTTACAAACACGGGGTCAGAACGAACGACACGCAGATGAAACAAGTGCAATGAACTGACAAAGGCGATTTTCTATTGCAAACGAATCCAGAGGGGTGTTGGACAAAAGCAAGACAAGGACATAAACGCAGGATCAGTCAAGTTCGGTCTAGTTACCATGGAGATTTGTCCTGTTGCCTGTGTTGTGACTAAACAGTTGTCCTGACTTAATTTAGCCAAGACTGTCAACATGTTGCTACTGTACCTTTAGTTATTTAAAAAATGCAGAAATGCAGTAAATCTCAGTAATATAGCAGAATTATCACTTTTCTTCAACTTTAACTCTAATTTACATAAAAACATTCAATCACACACATCAGAACAGACAATCTAGAAATCTAGGGCATTGTAAGAAAAGAAGAACTAAAAAGACCAACTACTTACATTATCATCAGTTACAGCAATGAAACATTAGGGAAGTGTGATGGCAGCAGAAACCAAGGCCTGACGGGAGCGTTGCCTTAGTCTCCACTCTCTCAACTGTGGCCTAGATAATTTTAAGTTTAAGCTTCTGTAGAACGTCGCCTTAATTCAAGTCTACAGTCAGATGTATGGATGGTTTGCATGCTGTTGCATTTCTGCTGTTGCCTTGTTTCATCTTCTCTGGTGTGGTGTGGTGGTTTAGGCTGCTGGGGTGTAATTAGCAGCACGTGATTCACCCGGAAGGTGTGAACCACACATAACTAGACTGTCAGTCTGGGAATCTTTGCACACCCAACCCTCCTTTGTTTAATGGCTTCTTTGTGTGTTTATCAACCACCAACCAAATGACTTTACATGCATTTCTGAATATTCTGTTTGTATTTCTCTAATTGTTTATTTGCTGCTTTCTTATACAAGATGTTGGTTTGCAGGCTTACGTAGAGTTTGTAATTCAGCATTAATGTTTGTCTTCTTCAGTTTTGTGGTTGCTGTGTAGACAGTGCTTTTCTGATGATACTCACACTCTGTCTATGGGCGAGAGGCAGGTTATCTAACTGCATGTCTTTGGAATGTGGGAGGAAGAGAACCCACACAAACACGGGGAGAACATGCAAACTCCACACAGAAAGGCCCCCGGTCGCCTCTGGGAATCAAACCCGGGACCTTCACTGTGAGGCGACAGTCCTAACCACCACACCACCGTGCAACCGCTCTAATAACAGACCACTGAAATCATACGTAGGTTTTGTTCAAATTCCCAAGATGTCTTCTTGCCCATTTACATGACTTTTGTTTTTTTAAGTACAGCAGAAGCAATTGTGACAGCAGGGACAGACAACGCTGTCAAAGAGAACAACTTCCTCTACAGTGAGGGGAGGAAAAAGGCTGGGGGCCTTTTTGGGCCCAAAGCCAATGAAGAAGACTCTTCTGAAGAGGAGAGAACAACCGGTCTGGACATAACAAGAACTACAACTAAATCCAGGAATGGAGATTTGTCCTGTTGCCTGTGTTGTGACTAAACAGTTGTCCTGACTTAATTTAGCCAAGACTGTCAACATGTTGCTACTGTACCTTTAGTTATTTTAAAAATGCAGAAATGCAGTAAATCTCAGTAATATAGCAGAATTATCACTTTTCTTCAGCTTCAACTGCAATTTACATAAAAACATTCAATCACACACATCAGAACAGGAAATCTAGAAATCTAGGGCATTGTAAAAACAGAAGAACTAAAAAGACCAACTACTTACATAATTATCAGTAACAGCAATGAAACATTAGGGAAGTGTGATGGCAGCAGAAACCAAGGCCTGACGGGAGCACTTTTATTAAACTTATATTTAAATATTTGCATGTGATGACCAGTAGTGTGGGGAAAGAAGAGCAGCAGGTGGCAGCAGGAATAATCGAGTTGAACGGAAATCAAGTTTCTTCCTTGTTTTAATTCCTTGTTTGGGAGTAACATTGGTTCTGAACATGAATAATATAATACTTCAATTCAAAAGTTTATAGAAGCTGACATGATAAAGAGTGAGTCAGTGGCAAATACATGATCGGCTGCTTAATGTGACATCATGCTGGATGTGTCTCCCTCCGAAAAGAGTAATTGTTTTTTTATTTGTTCGTGTAAGTCAAGCTTTCTTTGTACATATTAGCCTTATCACCACTATCACACAGCAAACAGAAGCCATAAAAGTTGAGAAGAGAAGAGAAATTATATTTATTTAAACTTGGCATCATGCAATAATTGTTTTCACAAAGAGTACACGTACGTTTGTTCTTAGAACACTTTTTGTTTTGGAAACATGACTGGCAACAACAGTTGTGACTTAAAGTATACATGGAAGAAAAGATTAACTGTTTGCTCTCCCAATTTCTCATACATGAATTGTAGAAATCATTTATCACAACAAAATATTTACAATAAAAGCTACAGGAAGCATTTGACCGAGGTAAAATGTGAGCTATTATTGATTTTTTGTTTCTTTTATGTCTACTAAATTCTTCTTTTTCAACTTCTGCTTCACCTGGACTCCATCCTGTCTGTCAATAATAAATAATCAATAATAAAGCAGCATCCAGATTTCAAAGGTCTCTGATAGCTTCATAAGGTGCTTTGTCCATGTTTTCTTCTGTTTAAGAAAGAATAAAGACAAGAAATCCAACAAGCAGATGAATCATACCCAGTCTGACATAGGAAGCATCACTGGTTGTAGTTGCTGCTGCTGGAGCAGACGTAGTTGTTGTCGTTGGGGAAACGGTGGTTGTTGTTGTAGTAGTAGCAGCAGCGGTTGTTGTTGTTGGGACAACAGCGGTTGTCGTTGGAGAAGCAGTGGTTGTTGTTGTAGCAACGGTGGTGGTTGTTGTTGGGGTAGAAGTTGTTGTTGTTGCTGGGACAGCAGTGGTTGTTGTTGGGGCAGCAGTTGTTGTTGTTGCAGCAACGGTGGTGGTTGTTGTTGGGGCAGCAGTTGTTGTTGTTGTAGCAACGGTGGTGGTTGTTGTTGGGGCAGCAGTTGTTGTTGTTGCAGCAACGGTGGTGGTTGTTGTTGGGGCAGCAGTTGTTGTTGTTGTAGCAACGGTGGTGGTTGTTGTTGGGGCAGCAGTTGTTGTTGTTGCAGCAACAGTGGTGGTTGTTGTTGGGGCAGCAGTTGTTGTTGTTGTAGCAACGGTGGTGGTTGTTGTTGGGGCAGCAGTTGTTGTTGTTGCAGCAACAGTGGTGGTTGTTGTTGGGGCAGCAGTTGTTGTTGTTGCAGCAACAGTGGTGGTTGTTGTTGGGGCAGCAGTTGTTGTTGTTGCAGCAACGGTGGTGGTTGTTGTTGGGGCAGCAGTTGTTGTTGTTGCAGCAACAGTGGTGGTTGTTGTTGGGGCAGCAGTTGTTGTTGTTGTAGCAACGGTGGTGGTTGTTGTTGGGGCAGCAGTTGTTGTTGTTGCAGCAACAGTGGTGGTTGTTGTTGGGGCAGCAGTTGTTGTTGTTGTAGCAACGGTGGTGGTTGTTGTTGGGGCAGCAGTTGTTGTTGTTGCAGCAACAGTGGTGGTTGTTGTTGGGGCAGCAGTGGTGGTTGTTGTTGTTGGGGCAGCAGTTGTTGTTGGTGTGTTACACAAACTGGTCCCACAGCAGACTGGTCCACTGCTGATGGTACCAAGACTCTGCATGAAGGGTAAACTACCCAGGCTGGAAGCAACTGCACACAGGTTTGAAGATGCGCAGCCAAAGGCTGGAACAGTGTTGGACCCACTAGTCACTGTAGACGAAATAAACATTGTTATTACATTACAATCAAGTTTATTGTTTTTATTTGAGCTTGCAAGGCGCTTAGTATAGATTTTTGTTTGTTTCTGGACTGTGAATATAGTTGTTATTATATACCAAACATAATATGCTCTTCCGTCCACACTAAACTAATCCATCATGTTGTCCTAGTGGTGAACTGATACCACTATCAAACATTGAGTACTGCCCTTATGCATTCAAACGTTTAAACTGCATTATTATTATTATTTTTATACACAACACAATCAAGTGATAAATGATTAAAACAAGTGATTTACTAATTACTTTTAGCTTTTTGATTGGAAGATTGTCTTGCTCTACTTTTTTTAGACCTTGTTTTAAGGCTCAGTTTTCTATTATGAATGTAAAGTATAAATAATGAGTGAAATGTAATATTAACATTCAACACACTGATTATTGCAAGTGATTCGTAATTAGGTCTAGTGTGTGTTGGGCTCATTTACATGAATAAAACTATAGCATCTCATCACATTTCAACATATGGACAGTAGTAGTAAATGTATGTTCAGGTTTAACATGATAATACTCACAAGTTGCTTGAAGGCAGCTGTTCTCTACTCCCTGACATTG
Source organism: Macropodus opercularis (assembly GCA_030770545.1). NCBI lineage: Eukaryota > Metazoa > Chordata > Actinopteri > Anabantiformes > Osphronemidae > Macropodus > Macropodus opercularis. The sequence continues at coordinate 11,414,148 of CM061092.1, forward strand.
TAGTGGTGTGGAGCATGTAGAGGTGCTGGAACAGCTGAAACACTGAAGGCTGTTGGTCAACTGAGTAGCAGGGGCTGAAACACAAGGTCCAACGTAATTAATCTGAGTAGACTCATACGTCACAAAAGGAACAAGAAGAAATGTGGCATCAGGGTTTATAACAAACGAGCTCCTCTGTACTTACGGGGCAGAGTGTTTGAGTTACAGTTGTCTGTGTTGCAGCACTGAGCTGAGGCAACGGCACTAGAAGCTCCCAGGTTGCCTGAAAATGTCTGAGTTCCTACAGCTGGACACAGGGAGGACGACGCACACGCCTTGAAGGTTTGTGGTACTGTAGTTCCAGATGAAGTGGCTACGGAGTCAAAAGGCAGCTTGTTAATGACAGGAACACGTAAGTTGTCAGAAAAGTCATTGATGGTATGAAGCAAAGGTGCTACCTAGAATGGAGGCTGTTATACACATGGTCTCTGAGGAACAGGTCTGTGCTACTGTGCTTGAACATTGTGTGTTTGCGCAGGTTTGACACACAAGGGCTCCAGCTGCAGTGAGAAGAGAACAGTCAGAGAATTAAGTCAGTTCAGTTCATTTCTATAACAATAATTCACAACTAAAGACACTCAAGACACAAAGTTAGGGTTTAAATAAACTTGTTAATAGTTTGTTAATCTGTTAATAACAGATATCAGCTAAAGTTCAGCAGAAGACTAATAATCTCTCTGATGTATTTTTCTTTTTATCTGCTCTGTAGGATGAAATCTAACCAGTGAGGATGAAATAAATTAAATAATATTATATACAATATTATATATATATATAATAATTTTTAAAATAATGTGTTTGTTACCTGTGCTGATGAGCATCACGATGAGACTCAGAGAAAGGATCAGCTTCATTGTGATGAGCAGGTTAGAGCTGTGATGTAGGATCGTTTTCCTCGGTGAAGATGCTTCTAATCCACTGCTACGCTTTTTATACTGCACCAGTGTTTACACCTTATGACATCTGCGTACGTAGAAATCTCTGAGATTGGGTGTGTTTGTCCAATCCCTGCATTCTCTCTGTGTCCAGTTCTTTTGTTACTCACTACATCACCTACCACACCTGCTTTTTTTTTCAGCAACAAGTCCTTGGTTTTGATAATCAAAGCATAAAATATAAAATGCAATGTCACTAATTTCATACTTATATTATATAATATATGATATATAGTCCATATTGTTCGTGTTGAGATTCTTGTATTTTCTTTTTTCTTATGTACTAATATTTATTATTTTCACTAAATAATCATTTGTTTCTCGGTTATATATATATATATATATATATATATATATATACATAGAGAGAGAGAGAGAGAAAGGGATTTGTGGATTTGTAGGCTTCGTAGAAGAAAATAACTTTTTACGCAGAACCCAATGTTCATGTAACTATTGTCAGCACAGGAAGGAGGGTGATGCTGGAATGTCCTCACTGTTAACGTTTCATGTGTCCTGCTTTTCATTAATAACATGACTTGTAACCGGTTTGTACACTCCACTCAGACGTGTTTACTGGGCAATTCATGGCACTCCCGTTACATCAGCAGGTGTGACCATAGGCCGTGCCCGGACGTCAAAGCTACAACACAACTTGCAGGAGTGGCTCCTCTCCTTTGTTGTGTTTACCTCCCCGGTAAACACAGCAAAATGCCAAAGTGCCCAATGTCGACACCTTTACCAATTAGAACCAGCAGGAAAAAATGCTGGTCATGATCGACGGGTGTCAGAAAACACAGTGTGTTACAGTACACAGCCAGTCCCCCGTGGTCATGTAAAGTTATCTTAAGGGCCAAAACAACACAACTGTGTAGAGTTCTGCTGAAACAACTAAGTCTACTGAGCAGCACCAGCAGACAGTCAAGAAGAAAAAGTTCCTAATGGACGAAACCTGCAAAAGGAGGCTCAGGATCGACGTTAGTTGGGGTGAAGGGATAGAGAAGAATACCAGGCGGCAAACAGAGCCCAGACACAGCGACAGGGCCTGTCCTGAGTTCTGTTCTGATGATACCTGAATCAAGGTCCATGCTAAGTTATCGAAACTTAGCCATTGTTTTCTGGGTTTTATGATCATTCCTCATGAACAATTCAGCCAAAACCAGCCATTAAAGCTGGTTGTTAGACTGAGCTTTGTTGTGTTGTGTTGTTGATGCTGTGCGAACGCTGCCACGCCTGCTGTTGTCAAACCAAATAAATACACTGATAATTAACAGCTCTTCTATAAGGAGTCATTCACATACGTGAGGGACATTTTTTGTGCCTTGTTCATTGCCACCTGCAGTTTTATGACGGTGTAGAAGCAAAGGTGAATCAAGAAGCATATGAATCATCATTTAGGTTTGATGTGTGCAGTCATTCCACACGTCAGTTGTTTTCAGGAGTTGTCTCTCTATTGTCTGGCTTAGTCAGGACAAATATTCCGCTCTAGACACTTATTAAATCTATTAGATGTTTGTCTGGAAGAGGCGCCATTTGAAAAACATGTGACCTTTGTCTCAACGAAAATAACTATTAGTACTATTAGCTAAAAATCAAAAAATATTTTTTTAAACATGTGACCAAAACCTTTTGTTACTACACACACTACTTTCCTTCATACAATACATTGTACACACACACACACACCACTTCTGAATAACCACACAGTGAATTAAAAACACATGGCTCAAACTGAACTGTGAGAACTCACAAAAGCAAAGTCTGCATTTGTTCAGCTACATGTTCTTGAAACCAGATCTGTCCTCATTTAATCCTTCTCATAGTAAATCCTTTAATTCTACCCTGGCAGTTTTTGTTGTCACCTTGAAAGGTAAACTGGAATTTTTAGATATAACGTTACCTGACAATCTAAGTTACTCAGACTGGGACTCAGAATTTTGCTAAGTTCTCTATAAGCAAAAAGCAAAGCTTTTGAAACACTGTTTTAAAAATGTGAACACATTCATATTCTACACTTACGTTTTAACATTTAATGTTATACAAATTATATTTGTATAATTTGTATCAAATTGGTATATTTTTCCCAGCCTCGAATGTGGCCACACATTTTCCGAGTTAAATGTACTTGTACATGTACTTATTTTTGTAATGTAATTTATTAATCATTCATTTTCTACTTTTTGTTATAGGAAGCTAATTTCACTGTTGACAAACCTGGAAGGAAATACATATATTTTCCATTTGTGTAACTGTCTGCCTTTATTTCGTTGCTGTTTTAGAAACATATGCCTCAAACATCCACCTCCTGATGAGTCATTAGGTTATTTACAACAAGTTTATCCAGTCCAGGAAGAATTACAGGGTCTGAATCTTTCAACTTCATCAGTGCAGAGAAATTTCAATAGTGTCACGGATGAACGTAATGATGTGAAGATAATACTGTTACGTTGCGACTTGTGTGTGACGTGCAGCTGGATGCTGCTGTGACTAATGCTCTGCTGTTTCAGCTCAACTTGTTTGTTTACATATGTTTTGATAATCCTTGCAGCTGCTTTCTAGGTAAACATTTCATTTTCATGCAAAACAACAGTGAATGGATTGCAGATATGAAAACACACACACACACACACTGAACAGTTATTTTCATGGGAACACGTGAAATGTGAGGACACCCATTGACATAATGAATTCCCTAACCCCTTACTGTAACCCTTACAAACAAATGCACAATTCTAACTTTTACTTTAACCCTAATAAAAGCACAGGGACAAGGAACACACACACATAGACTGTCTTTCTCTGCAGCTATAATAATTTAAAGCTTTGTTTAAATGATCATAAACCCATCATGTCAGAACAGCCGATGCATCACAGCTTGACATGTTACTGTACTACGACCACGTTGACATTGTTAACAGTTGATTGGGATGTTGTCGCTCACGCAAACATCTTCTACTGCTCAGTCCTCGTGAGGGTCGCGGGCATGTTGGAGCCTATCACAGCTGTGGGCGAGTGGCAGGGTCCTGAACAGGTCGGCAGCACATCAAGGGCCACATACAGAGAGACGAGGAAAACAAACTGAACCCAAATCGAATCAAACCCAGGACCTACTTGCTGTAAGGGTCTAACCACTACACTACTACTGTTATCATTACTGAGGCAGAGAACAGTATACAAAGTAGGATGTTTACTGAGTTTCTTTGTTCGCCTCAGGAAGGAAGTGTTTTTTTATTTAGGAGGTGATTGTTACATATCCCCACACAGTAGGAAATGCCTTCACCACAGACGCCACGTTATGATTTCAGTCAGAACATGTGGCACCGCTGTGGACTGTGGTAACACAGCTGTGTTGTTAGCTGTCTCATATACTGGTTGAACCAGTTTCTGATCTGACACACCTCATTGTGTGGATGAGCAAGTACAGTACCACATGACAAATGACTTCAACCACAGCTGCCATATTACCTGTATAGAACAACTGCCAAAGAGACGGCTGCCAAAAACACAACCTGCCTGACCCGAGGCTGTAGGATATATATACTTTGTGTGTGTGTGTGTGTGTATGTGTGTGTTGCTCTGCCTTTATTGTGTTTGTTGTAGGTGTGTCTTCCAGCTATCTGAGAGGTGGAACTGCATCAATAAAACATCAGCCAACAACAAGAACCTTTGGCATCATCCTGAACTGCCAGTGCTTTGTTTTTCACCTTCATGATTGGGAGACTATGAGCCAGAGCTTTCACCAACCTCTTTCATTAGTGTGTATTGGACCACACTGAACAGTTTGAGTTGCGACCCCTTTTAAGAAGCCTGTTTTAAGCATGTCTTCAAAATAAAAGCATAAAATGGTCAATTGATTGTTAAAAATTCTACTTGTTCAGTTTTAAAGCTTCATAAATGTTAGGCAACTCTTGGAAAATTGTATTATCATATGTTTGTGGTTTTCTACACCACTTACTGTTTGGATCAAGTCAGCTATGTTAAATGACTGAACTATAAATACTTACTATAAGTGATTTAATTTCTCCTTACTTTGATATTTAACAGCTTCGGTTTGTTCTGTACACATTCAGCTCTGTTTAAACCACTCATATGACTCTTCAGCTACTTTCAGCAATGTTTTAAATTCTTCAGTTGCTGTCAGAAATTTGGCAGTAAACACTAAGGCAGCGTCCAGACTCCAAAATGTTTAATGTCAGTATGATCTCTCTGGCCTGATTCTAGGCTGGGATAGGCTGCAGCATGGCCCAGAGAAAAAGCGTCTACGACAGTGAATGAGTGATTTTAGTCACTCATATTAAGTCAGAGTCATAATTGAGATCATGGGATCTGATGCCAGTTGTTGTTGTGATTTTGATACAACGCAGGGTTGTTGATGCACATTTAAACTATTTCCACACCTGCTGTTGTCGCACTGATCCACAGTCCCTCCCTATTATTATCAGTAATAGGCAACTGGACGCAAAAAACCCATGTTCTTTTCATTAAGGAGGTCACACAGGTATGAAATATGTACGTGTAAAACATTCTTGTGGAGCTTGAGTCGTTAATGACTCATCATTTAATTCAAAAACTTGTCACTCTGGTCAACTTGCATTCAGATCTGCTGTGTCCATGCCCTGGATCAAAGAAGTGTCTATATTACTAACTAACTATATTAGTTAGAGTTGGGGTTTTTTTTTAGACAAAAAAATCGGATGTCACCTTGGAAATTCAAAGATTGTAGTAGATATTTTTACATCCTTCGGGTGACAACTTATTGTGTATTTTCCCTGTCGGAATGAGTGAAACATTCTTCGCTGCTTCAGTTTAGTCCTCAAATGTCCTGAGTAGCCTGCACCTACTTTAGTCAAAAAAAAAACTGTCTAGATTACTGCAGTAAATACAGCTACTAATTCTAAACATTATACACAACTGGAAAAAGGCCCTGGATTGTTTGTCCTAAATCAGCCCCCAGCAATAATTCAAATTAAGCACACTTAGTATTAAGCTATGGTACAAAAACATAGGATTTTTAACTTAAACACTTTGATTGTCTAATTAGAAATATCACATGGCACACCACCAAACAAAGATGCCACAAAAACTACATACAATGAGAATCCAGTCTTGTCTTATTTGATAGAGGGACTTGATGTTACAAAATGCTGATGACAGGACAAGACTGAATCAAGGATTACTGTAGAGATTTATTTGGTAACTTGATGGTGCCAGAAACACCCTAACCGTTACTGGGGGTTAACTAGAATAGGAGGCCTCTCTGTAGAGCCTATGGCCTGAAACAGACTGACTGAATTGGAACCTACATGCATTATCCACACAACCAGAATTTAATGCTAGGACTGTTTTAATAAAATAAAGGACAGAGAAAATAAACACATGAACAGAATAACAGAATGAAAACAAAATCACTGCTATGCAGGAGAAACACTAAGGACAGAGGTAATACACTGATACAGAAACACGTCAGACCTGATAATATACAAACAAGGTCCAAGACATACAGGTGAGCATACAGAGACAGGGCTGAAAGAGCTGACTGGGGCTGCATTAAAACAGAACAGCAGTTTTCTTTTCAAATAATTTTCCATCGCTAAACATGACTATTGTTCTGTATTTAGCATGACGCGTCCAGCTGATGGCAGTTGAACATTCAACTTTGTGGAAGAGCATTTCACTGTTGTGGCTGTCACTATAGGCTGCTCACTTACAGAACCAAGCAGGTGAAATTGGATAATAATGCGCAGGACAGTGAATGTAGTGAGCATGTATAATGTATTATGGTGTCAAACTGATGAGCAGTGCTAAGTATTTTATTATATTCTCTGCTATATTACACTATATGTTAGACCCCATCCAGTATTAATCATATTTTAATTTAATGATTGTTTGATTTGAATACATTCAAGGTGCATAAACAAATAAAATGTCAGACCTACACAATTATTTATATGTTTTGACCAGACCAGAGTAAAGAAAACACAAGTAATATTTATACATAATAAATAATTGTAACTTTATTTGTAGATCACCAATATATATATCTCCAGTACACAAAATGAAAAAGAGAGAAAATAGAAACCATGGAATTAGCATATCAAATAAATATGCTAATAAATAAATAAATTCGACATGAATTTTGTTTATATTCTCATGTATATTGTGCAATAGTATCAGATTAATAAGGGTCCACATGAAATATACAGTCAAGGACAAGATTTTGTATACAATGTTTATCTAAGAAGTTATTTTTAAAATAAATATTTGCAAGAAAATCTACAGTAGGCCGGTATCAAGTTCAGACTTTTTGTTTATGTTTAAATTGGTGCCTCCTTGTCCCACCCCAGCTCCATTGAAACTAATTCCCCTGTCACAGTAATTTTAAGTTTAATTTAAAATTCTATGTCTGGTAACAGCAATATGAGGAAGAAAACCAAATATGATTCAGAGTAATTTGTGTCTCATACCAGATGTATTATCCATATTCTTCTGTGATTTAAAACAAGACAAATACAAGAAGTCCAAGTAGTAGATGTATACCCATTCTGATGCAAGTGGCTTCACTAGTGGTTGTGGCTGATGTTGGGGCAGTCGTTGTTGTTGTTGTGGCAGTAGTTGTAGTTGAAGCAGCAGTAGTGGTTGCTGTTGTTTGGCCAAGAGTTGTTGTTGTTGTTGCGGTAATAATTGTTGTGGGAGTAGTAGCTGTTGTGGCAGTAGTTGTTGGGGAAGTAGTTGTTGTTGTTCCTGGGGCAGTAGTTGTTATTGTTTGGGTAGTGGTTGTTGTTGCAGCAGTGGCAGTTGTTGTTGTTGCAGCAGCAGCAGTTGGTGTTGATGGGGCAGCGGTTGTTGTTGTTGCACCACTTGGTGCAGCAGCAGAGGTTGTTGTAGTTGGGGAAGTAGTAGTTGTTGTTGTTGCAGCAGTTGGTGTTGATGGGGCAGCGGTTGTTGTTGTTGTTGCACCACTTGGTGCAGCAGCAGAGGTTATTGTAGTTGGGGAAGTAGTAGTTGTTGTTGCAGCAGTTGGTGTTGATGGGGCAGCGGTTGTTGTTGTTGCAGCAGCAACAGTTGGTGTTGATGGGGCAGCGGTTGTTGTTGTTGTTGCACCAGTTGTTGCAGCAGCAGCAATTGGTGTTGATGGGGCAGCGGTTGTTGTTGTTGCACCACTTGGTGCAGCAGCAGAGGTTGTTGTTGTTGCTGCAGCAGTTGCTGTTGTGGGGACAGTGGTTGTGGTAGTTGGGGAAGTTGTTGTTGTTGTTGTTGCAGCAGTGGTTGTTGTTGATGGGGCAGCAGTTGTTGTTGTTGTTGCAGCAGTGGTTGATGTTGTTGGGGTAGTAGTTGTTGTTGCAGCAGTGGTTGTTGTTGCAGCAGCAGCAGTGGTTGCTGGGGCAGCAGTGGTTATTGTTGCACCAGTGGTTGTTGTTGATGGGGCAGCAGTTGTTGTTGTTGTTGCACCACTTGTTGTTGTTGTTGGGGGGGCAGTGGTTGTTGTTGGGGCAGCAGTGGTTGTTGTTGTTGTTGCACCAGTGGTTGTTGTTGATGGGGCAGCAGTTGTTGTGGTTGCACCAGCAGTTGTTGTTGTTGTTGCAGCAGCAGCAGTGGTAGTTGTTGATGGGGCAACAGTTGTTGTTGTTGTTGCTGCACCACTTGTTGTTGTTGTTGGGGCAGCAGTGGCTGTTGTTGTTGTTGTTGCATCAGTGGTTGTGGTAGTTGGGGAAGTTGTTGTTGTTGCACCAGTGGTTGTTGTTGATGGGGCAGCAGTTGTTGTTGTGGTTGCACCAGTTGTTGTTGTTGGGGGGGCAGTGGTTGTTGTTGTTGCACCAGTGGTTGTTGTTAATGGGGCAGCAGTTGTTGTTGTGGTTGCACCAGTTGTTGTTGTTGGGGCAGTAGTGGTTGTTGTTGTTGCATCAGTGGTTGTGGTAGTTGGGGAAGTTGTTGTTGTTGCACCAGTGGTTGTTGTTGATGGGGCAGCAGTTGTTGTTGTGGTTGCACCAGTCGTTGTTGTTGGGGGGGCAGTGGTTGTTGTTGTTGTTGTTGCAGCAGTGGTTGTGGTAGTTGCAGAAGTTGCTGTTGTTGTTGTTGTGGGGGCAGTGGTTGTTGTTGTTGCACCAGTGGTTGTGGTAGTTGGGGAAGTTGTTGTTGTTGCACCAGTGGTTGTTGTTGATGGGGCAGCAGTTGTTGTTGTGGGTACACCAGTTGTTGTTGTTGTTGTTGTTGGGGCAGCAGTGGTTGTTGTTGTTGTTGCATCAGTGGTTGTGGTAGTTGGGGAAGTTGTTGTTGTTGTTGTTGCAGCAGTGGTTGTTGTTGATGGGGCAGCAGTTGTTGTTGTTGTTGCAGCAGTGGTTGATGTTGTTGGGGTAGTAGTTGTTGTTGCAGCAGTGGTTGTTGTTGCAGCAGCAGCAGTGGTTGCTGGGGCAGCAGTGGTTGTTGTTGCACCAGTGGTTGTTGTTGCTACAGCAGTTGTTGTTGTTGCATCAGTGGTTGTTGTTGCACCAGCAGTGGTTGTTGTTGATGGGGCAGCAGTTGTTGTTGTTGTTGCACCACTTGTTGTTGTTGTTGGGGGGGCAGTGGTTGTTGTTGGGGCAGCAGTGGTTGTTGTTGATGGGGCAGCAGTTGTTGTTGTGGTTGCACCAGCAGTTGTTGTTGTTGTTGCAGCAGCAGCAGTGGTAGTTGTTGATGGGGCACCACTTGTTGTTGTTGTTGGGGGGGCAGTGGTTGTTGTTGTTGTTGCATCAGTGGTTGTGGTAGTTGGGGAAGTGGTTGTTGATGCACCAGTGGTTGTGGTAGTTGCAGAAGTTGTTGTTGTTGTTGTGGGGGCAGTGGTTGTTGTTGTTGCACCAGTGGTTGTTGTTGATGGGGCAGCAGTTGTTGTTGTGGTTGCACCAGTTGTTGTTGTTGGGGCAGTAGTGGTTGTTGTTGTTGCATCAGTGGTTGTGGTAGTTGGGGAAGTTGTTGTTGTTGCACCAGTGGTTGTTGTTGATGGGGCAGCAGTTGTTGTTGTGGTTGCACCAGTTGTTGTTGTTGGGGGGGCAGTGGTTGTTGTTGTTGCACCAGTGGTTGTTGTTGATGGGGCAGCAGTTGTTGTTGTGGTTGCACCAGTTGTTGTTGTTGGGGCAGCAGTGGTTGTTGTTGTTGTTGCACCAGTGGTTGTTGTTGATGGGGCAGCAGTTGTTGTTGTGGTTGCACCAGCAGTTGTTGTTGTTGTTGCAGCAGCAGCAGTGGTTGTTGTTGTTGCTGCACCACTTGTTGTTGTTGTTGGGGGGGCAGTGGTTGTTGTTGGGGCAGCAGTGGTTGTTGTTGTTGTTGTTGCATCAGTGGTTGTGGTAGTTGGGGAAGTTGTTGTTGTTGCACCAGTGGTTGTTGTTGGTGGGGCAGCAGTTGTTGTTGTGGTTGCACCAGTTGTTGTTGTTGGGGCAGCAGTTGTTGTTGTTGTTGCACCAGTTGTTGTTGTTGTTGCATCAGTGGTTGTGGTAGTTGGGGCAGCAGTTGTTGTTGTTGTTGCACCAGTTGTTGTTGTTGTTGCATCAGTGGTTGTGGTAGTTGGGGAAGTAGTTGTTGTTGATGGGGCAGCAGTTGTTGTTGTTGCAGCAGTTGTTGTTGTTGTTGCTGCAGCAGTGGTTGTTGTTGATGGGGCAGAAGTTGTTGTTGTTGCACCAGTTGTTATTGTTGTTGCATCAGTGGTTGTGGTAGTTGGGGAAGTAGTTGTTGTTGTTGCAGCAGCAGTGGTTGTTGTTGATGGGGCAGCAGTTGTTGTTGTTGTTGCACCAGTTGTTGTTGCATCAGTGGTTGTGGTAGTTGGGGAAGTTGTTGTTGTTGCATCAGTGGTTGTTGTTGATGGGGCTGCAGTTGTTGTTGTTGATGGGGCAGCAGTTGTTGTTGTGGTTGCACCAGTTGTTGTTGTTGTTGTTGCTGCAGCAGTTGTTGTTGTTGTTGCATCAGTGGTTGTGGTAGTTGGGGAAGTTGTTGTTGTTGCACCAGTGGTTGTTGTTGGTGGGGCAGCAGTTGTTGTTGTGGTTGCACCAGTTGTTGTTGTTGGGGCAGCAGTTGTTGTTGTTGTTGCACCAGTTGTTGTTGTTGTTGCATCAGTGGTTGTGGTAGTTGGGGAAGTAGTTGTTGTTGATGGGGCAGCAGTTGTTGTTGTTGTTGCACCAGTTGTTGTTGTTGTTGCATCAGTGGTTGTGGTAGTTGGGGAAGTAGTTGTTGTTGATGGGGCAGCAGTTGTTGTTGTTGCAGCAGTTGTTGTTGTTGTTGCTGCAGCAGTGGTTGTTGTTGATGGGGCAGAAGTTGTTGTTGTTGCACCAGTTGTTATTGTTGTTGCATCAGTGGTTGTGGTAGTTGGGGAAGTAGTTGTTGTTGTTGCAGCAGCAGTGGTTGTTGTTGATGGGGCAGCAGTTGTTGTTGTTGTTGCACCAGTTGTTGTTGCATCAGTGGTTGTGGTAGTTGGGGAAGTTGTTGTTGTTGCATCAGTGGTTGTTGTTGATGGGGCTGCAGTTGTTGTTGTTGCACCAGTGGTTGTTGTTGATGGGGCAGCAGTTGTTGTTGTGGTTGCACCAGTTGTTGTTGTTGTTGTTGCTGCAGCAGTTGTTGTTGTTGTTGCATCAGTGGTTGTGGTAGGTGGGGAAGTAGTTGTTGTTGCAGCAGCAGTGGTTGTTGTTGTTGTTGTTGCATCAGTGGTTGTGGTAGTTGGGGAAGTTGTTGTTGTTGCACCAGTGGTTGTTGTTGATGGGGCAGCAGTTGTTGTTGTGGTTGCACCAGTTGTTGTTGTTGTTGTTGTTGATGCTGCAGCAGTTGTTGTTGTTGCATCAGTGGTTGTGGTAGGTGGGGAAGTAGTTGTTGTTGCAGCAGCAGTGGTTGTTGTTGATGGGGCAGCAGTTGTTGTTGTTGTTGCTGCAGCAGTTGTTGTTGTTGTTGCATCAGTGGTTGTGGTAGTTGGGGAAGTTGTTGTTGTCGTTGCAGCAGCAGTGGTTGTTGTTGTTGCACCAGTTGTTGTTGTTGTTGTTGCATCAGTGGTTGTGGTAGTTGGGGAAGTAGTTGTCGTTGTTGGGGCAGCAGTTGTTGTTGTTGCATCAGTGGTTGTTGTTGTTGGGGCAGCAGTGGTTGTTGTTGTTGCACCAGTTGTTGTTGTTGTTGCATCAGTGGTTGTGGTAGTTGGGGAAGTTGTTGTTGTTGTTGTTGTTGGGGCAGCAGTGGTTGTTGTTGGGGCAGTGGTTGTTGTTGGTGTGTTACACAAACTGGTCCCACAGCAGACTGGTCCACTGCTGATGGTACCAAGACTCTGCATGAAGGGTAAACTACCCAGGCTGGAAGCAACTGCACACAGGTTTGAAGATGCGCAGCCAAAGGCTGGAACAGTGTTGGACCCACTAGTCACTGTAGACGAAATAAACATTATTATTACATTAATTACACTAACTCTACATTTTTCATACATAAAAAATACTTTCATCAGGTCAATCCATAAATTACTTATAACCTGGACAAATACGTTATTTGTCACATCTAGTGGTTCAGCGTGTGCAGTAACATTTAGATGTGTTGCAGCTCAGTGACGTTACTGTCGGTTGTGGTTGTCATAGAGAAGCTAAATTCAACTAAATGTTAAAAAAGTGTTGGGTTTGTTCAGAGGTGAATAAAGTTGTTTTGTAGAAAAGAACCGTCTCAGCCGACTCCTTCCTTTACTATGGTATAAAGTATTTCATTAAAACATACATGGATAAAAAAAACTCAAAAGGTAAAATAACCTAATATATAGACAGAATAATTATCAGTTGTTTGTTTGTCAGTTACATTAGTAACCATGTTGTGTAAATATCACGATTTATCAATGAAGATCCTTAATGTCAGGTTTTAAAACATTAATTAAAACCATCTTCTATACTAGTTCTCATGTAACTGCTGAGCAGCAAAATGTATTGAAATTACATCAAGGATAACCTAAACTATAAATAGGAGAATTTATAAAAGCAGTAAATGTAGCTGGTTCCCTTCAGGTTCAACATGATAATACTCACAAGTTGCTTGAAGGCAGCTGTCCTCTACTCCGTGACATTGTAGTGGTGTGGAGCATGTAGAGGTGCTGGAACAGCTGAAACACTGAAGGCTGTTGGTCAACTGAGTAGCAGGGGCTGAAACACAAGGTCCAACGTAATTAATCTGAGTAGACTCATACGTCACAAAATGAACAAGAAGAAATGTGGCATCAGGGTTTATAACAAACGAGCTTCTCTGTACTTACGGGGCAGAGTGTTTGAGTTACAGTTGTCTGAGTTGCAGCACTGAGCTGAGGCAACGGCACTAGAAGCTCCCAGGTTGCCTGAAAATGTCTGAGTTCCTACAGCTGGACACAGGGAGGACGACGCACACGCCTTGAAGGTTTGTGGTACTGTAGTTCCAGATGAAGTGGCTACGGAGTCAAAAGGCAGCTTGTTAATGACAGGAACACGTAAGTTGTCAGAAAAGTCATTGATGGTATGAAGCAAAGGTGCTACCTAGAATGGAGGCTGTTATACACATGGTCTCTGAGGAACAGGTCTGTGCTACTGTGCTTGAACATTGTGTGTTTGTGCAGGTTTGACACACAAGGGCCCCAGCTGCAGTGAGAAGAGAACAGTCAGAGAAATAAGTCAGTTCAGTTCATTTCTATAACAATAATTCACAACTAAAGACACTCAAGACACAAAGTTAGGGTTTAAATAAACTTGTTAATAGTTTGTTAATCTGTTAATAACAGATATCAGCTAAAGTTCAGCAGAAGACTAATAATCTCTCTGATGTTTTTTTCTTTTTATCTGCTCTGTAGGATGAAATCTAACCAGTGAGGATGAAATAAATTAAATAATATTATATACAATATTATATATATATATATAATAATTTTTAAAATAACCTGTGCTGATGAGCGTCACGATGAGACTCAGAGAAAGGATCAGCTTCATTGTGATGAGCAGGTTAGAGCTGTGATGTAGGATCGTTTTCCTCGGTGAAGATGCTTCTAATCCACTGCTACGCTTTTTATACTGCACCAGTGTTTACACCTTATGACATCTGCGTACGTAGAAATCTCTGAGATTGGGTGTGTTTGTCCAATCCCTGCATTCTCTCTGTGACCTGTTCTTTTGTTACTCACTACATCACCTACCACACCTGCTTTTTTGTTTTGAGTATGCATCAAAACAAACAATTAATAACATGAATATTTCCTTTTCCTCGTCATTAAACGAGTTGTTTCTGCTTTACTGATTGTTGTTTAAGTTTAGTTTTGTGATTTTTGTTCTTTCTGTTTTTTTCTTTAATTTCAGATACTAAATATTTGTTTGTGTCGTGATAAAGACCAGCTTAGTCAGAAGTGACAGTGATTAAGTGAATTTTAAGCTTTAATAGGTTAATTCATATTTTATTGACTATGTAAAGTAATAAAACAGTTTAAAAATTGTATAAAATTATGACGTTGAACATCAATTTTTAAGATGATTGCTATTATTTTCTTAAATATATTTATCTTGTGAAGCTTGGTGAGCTTTTAAATCACTTTTACGCATCATTAACTAACTATTTTGACAATAAGGACGCGTTGTCCTTACACTTGCAGCTCGATAGAATGTGTTCCCTCACCCTGATTTTCACACTTCAGTGCGTCGTGTCTGTCCTTAGTAATGTGACTGATTTATGAAAGTGGTAACCTGTCTGTACAATCCATTCAGAGGTGGTGCTCGGGCAAACTCTAGCACTACCGTTAACATAAGCGGGTGTGACAGCATAGGTGGTGCCAGGACGTCAGAGCTGCCCGACAGCTCAACAATTAGAGACTCTCTGATGCTATAAATGTCACATCACATTGTGTGGTCAGCCTTTTCAAAAACAAAAGACATAGTTCTGAACTGACTTTCATAGATTTGACACACCTGCTTTTGAATTAAAACCATTACCTCCATTAAAAGCACAGGCAAATAATAGCTCCTCTTCAAGGACATTTTTTCTTTTTTGTTCATTGCTACCTCCAGGGTTTTTTTAGATGGCGTAGAAACAAAGGTTAGCTGAGCAGCAGGTTTGGTCTATGCAGTCGTTCTACATGTTTTCAGGAGAGGACTCTTGTTTGTCTGACATAGATATTAAATGTGTTAGTTGTGTGCTTGGAAGAGGCGCCATCCTAAAAATAAATCTGTTCGTCAGAATTGATTAGTAGACGTCAGCTTCAAGTTTTGTTTATGTCATTAATCGATGCCGTGAATTGCGTAAATAACTGCATCATTTCATAGACGAGTGATGAGTAAAGGCATCTGTTAACACTGACTGATGGGCTGGGGAGGGTCTGGAGCTGGGGGTTGTGAACTTACACTGAACGTTCAACACACTGTGGTGAAAGTGTAGTTGTTATGTAGCATCTACTCCTCTCAGATCCTCCGGGGGAACAGTTCACTTCCGCCAGCAGAACTTTTTTTTCCATCCACTGTTACCTAACAAAACACAATTTAATTTATTTTCCCTTCATTTCCACCCATTAATATTTAGTATTTGTTGTATGAATTAATTAACCTATTGTTATTTATACACAGAGTACAATGAAATACTGCATTTTGCTTGGTCGCCTTTAAAAATAAAGAAACACACCCAATACACAGACACATTTCTGCTTCCCAGTACAGATCCCGTCTTTCAGCAGCAGTGATGACAAACCACACTGCGGCGCAATTGTTCAGGACAGATTTGGCAACATGTGGCACAGCTGTGTACTGTACTAACACAGCTTTGTCTCAAGTGCCAATCATCTCAGATTGCAGCAGATGAAACATTAGCAGACTTACATACTGGTTGAACCAGCTTCTGATCTGACACGCCTCACTGTGCGGATGAACAAATACAGTAGCACGAACGAACGACTTCAGCCACAGCTACTAGCTCACAGGATGAGATTAGACACTGGTCTTATCCTGCTTTTGTGCAACCAATTCAAGGATCCAGTTTAACTGTGGTATGTTGAAAATGACATGACCTCAAATACTTTGTCTAAAATGTTCCTCTAAAACTTGACTGGATGTAGTGTAGCAAGCAAATATTTTGTGATACTATATTATATATTAAACTCCATCCAGTGTTATTCATGTTTACTGTAAGAATTAAATTAAAGTACATAATTAAATACATTTATTGCACATGAATAATTAGAACACCAATTAATATAATATAATAATAAATATCATGTTTTACCAGACCAGAGTAAAGAAAGCAAAAGTAATTTTTAAGTAATTATTAATTGTACATTTATTTGTATATCATCACTGTATATCTGTAGTACACAAAGTGAAACAGACAATAAATAGGAATCATATAATTAGAAATTCAAATAAACATTCAAATAAATAAATCCTACATGAATTGTGTGTTTATATATTCTGTTACATTAGATGGGAAAACAAACAAAGGATACAGCAATTTAAAGCAGATGGCCTCACTCAAAAGAGGTTGACTAACTACTGTAGCTAACGAGAACTGTGAATCAACCTTACCAGTACTGGATGAATTAACCAAACCAACCATGAACATAGACTGTGAGTGAAAACTTATAAAACCAAACATAGCAAGTAGCAAACAGCATAAAAAAATATTAAGATGACAAACAAACAAAGGCAGAAGAACAACCAACAGAAAGTGATTGAATGATGAGACCTTCTAAACTGATTATGGAGAGCAGGTGAAAGTGATCATCATGATTAGGCCAGAGCAGTAAACAGGAAGTAGGAAGTGACATAATGGCAGGAGATGAATTTTTTGTTTCTCTCTTAGAAAGATATGAAAGTCATGTTCATTATGTAGAGGCACATAGAGTTGTGTTGTTGTTTGATTGATGTTCTATCCATTTCTTTCTGTGGTTTAAAACAAGACAATAACAAGAAGTCCAAGAAGTAGATGAATCATACCCATTCTGACACAGGAGGCTTCACTAGTAGTAGTAGTAGTAGTAGTAGTAGTAATAGTAGTGACTTATTGTGTTGCTGATGGCAAGAGAGTTGTTGTTGATGGGGCAGTGGCCGTTGTTAACAGCGATTGTTGTTGGGCAAGCAGTTGTTTTTGTTGGAGTAGTGGTTGTGGTTGTTGGGGAAGTAGTTGTTGTTGTTGTTGTTGCACCAGTTGTTGATGTTGCTGCAACAGTTGCTGTTATGGGGCAACGGTTGTTGTTGTGGTAGCAGCAATGGTTGTTGTTGCAGCAGCAGTTGTTGTAGCTGGGGAAGTAGTTGTTGTTGTTGCACTACTTGTTGATGTTGTTGGGATAGTTGTCGTTATTGTTGGGGTAGTAGTAGTAGTTGTTGTTGTTGCACCAGTTGTTGTTTGGGATGAATTTTGTGTTTATATTCTCATGTATATTGTGCAATTGTAGTATCAGATTAATAAGGGTCCACATGAAATATACAGTCAAGGACAAGTTTTTGTATACAATGTTTATCTAAGAAGTTATTTTTAAAATAAATATTTGCAAGAAAATCTACAGTAGGCCGGTATCAAGTTCAGACTTTTTGTTTATGTTTAAATTGGTGCCTCCTTGTCCCACCCCAGCTCCATTGAAACTAATTCCCCTGTCACAGTAATTTTAAGTTTAATTTAAAATTCTATGTCTGGTAACAGCAATATGAGGAAGAAAACCAAATATGATTCAGAGTAATTTGTGTCTCATACCAGATGTATTATCCATATTCTTCTGTGATTTAAAACAAGACAAATACAAGAAGTCCAAGTAGTAGATGTATACCCATTCTGATGCAAGTGGCTTCACTAGTGGTTGTGGCTGATGTTGGGGCAGTCGTTGTTGTTGTTGTGGCAGTAGTTGTAGTTGAAGCAGCAGTAGTGGTTGCTGTTGTTTGGCCAAGAGTTGTTGTTGTTGTTGCGGTAATAATTGTTGTGGGAGTAGTAGCTGTTGTGGCAGTAGTTGTTGGGGAAGTAGTTGTTGTTGTTCCTGGGGCAGTAGTTGTTATTGTTTGGGTAGTGGTTGTTGTTGCAGCAGTGGCAGTTGTTGTTGTTGCAGCAGCAGCAGTTGGTGTTGATGGGGCAGCGGTTGTTGTTGTTGCACCAGTTGGTGCAGCAGCAGAGGTTGTTGTAGTTGGGGAAGTAGTAGTTGTTGTTGCAGTAGTTGGTGTTGATGGGGCAGCGGTTGTTGTTGTTGTTGTTGTTATTGTTGTTGCACCAGTTGTTGCAGCAGCAGCAATTGGTGTTGATGGGGCAGCGGTTGTTGTTGTTGCACCACTTGGTGCAGCAGCAGAGGTTGTTGTAGTTGGGGAAGTAGTAGTAGTTGTTGTTGATGGGGCAGCGGTTGTTGTTGTTGCAGCAGCAGCAGTTGGTGTTGATGGGGCAGCAGTTGTTGTTGTTGTTGCACCAGTTGTTGCAGCAGCAGCAATTGGTGTTGATGGGGCAGCGGTTGTTGTTATTGCACCACTTGGTGCAGCAGCAGAGGTTGTTGTAGTTGGGGAAATAGTAGTAGTTGTTGTTGATGGGGCAGCGGTTGTTGTTGTTGCAGCAGCAACAGTTGGTGTTGATGGGGCAGCGGTTGTTGTTGTTGTTGTTGTTGCACCAGTTGTTGCAGCAGCAGCAATTGGTGTTGATGGGGCAGCGGTTGTTGTTGTTGCACCACTTGGTGCAGCAGCAGAGGTTGTTGTAGTTGGGGAAGTAGTAGTTGTTGTTGCACCACTTGGTGCAGCAGCAGAGGTTGTTGTAGTTGGGGAAGTAGTAGTAGTTGTTGTTGCAGCAGTTGGTGTTGATGGGGCAGCGGTTGTTGTTGTTGCAGCAGCAGCAGCAGTTGTTGTTGTTGCTGCAGCAGCAGCAGTTGTTGTTGTTGCTGCAGCAGTTGTTGTTGTGGGGGCAGTGGTTGTTGTTGCAGCAGCAGCAGTTGGTGTTGATGGGGCAGCGGTTGTTGTTGTTGCACCACTTGGTGCAGCAGCAGAGGTTGTTGTAGTTGGGGAAGTAGTAGTTGTTGTTGTTGCACCAGTTGTTGTTGTTGCTGCAGCAGTTGTTGTTGCAGTGGTTGATGTTGTGGGGACAGTGGTTGTGGTAGTTGGGGAAGTTGTTGTTGTTGTTGCAGCAGTGGTTGTTGTTGATGGGGCAGCAGTTGTTGATGTTGTTGAAGCAGTTGTCGTTACTGTTGCAGCAGTAGTGGTTGTTGTTGCACCAGTTGTTGTTGTTGCTGCTGCAGTTGGTGTTGATGGGGCAGCGGTTGTTGTTGTTGTTGCACCAGTTGTTGATGTTGTTGGCACAGTTGTCGTTGTGGGGGCAGTGGTTGTTGTAGTTGGGGAAGTAGTAGTAGTTGTTGTTGTTGCACCAGTGGTTGCAGCAGTTGGTGTGGTAGTTGGGGAAGTTGTTGTTGTTGTGGAAGTAGTTGTTGTTGTTGCTGCAGCAGTTGTTGTTGCAGTGGTTGATGTTGTGGGGACAGTGGTTGTGGTAGTTGGGGAAGTTGTTGTTGTTGTTGCAGCAGTGGTCGTTGTTGATGGGGCAGCAGTTGTTGTTGTTGCTGCAGCAGTTGTTGAAGCAGTTGTCGTTACTGTTGCAGCAGTGGTTGTTGTTGATGGGGCAGCAGTTGTTGTTGTTGCTGCAGCAGTTGTTGTTGTTGCACCAGTGGTTGTTGTTGATGGGGCAGCAGTTGTTGTTGTTGTTGCACCAGTTGTTGTTGTTGCATCAGTGGTTGTTGTTGATGGGGCAGCAGCTGTTGTTGTTGTTGCACCACTTGTTGTTGTTGGGGGGGCAGTGGTTGTTGTTGTTGCATCAGTGGTTGTGGTAGTTGGGGATGTAGTTGTTGTTGTTGTTGCACCAGTTGTTGTTGTTGCTGCAGCAGTTGTTGTTGTTGCAGTGGTTGATGTTGTTAGGGTAGTGGTTGTTGTTGCACCAGTGGTTGTTGTTGATGGGGCAGCAGTTGTTGTTGTTGTTGCAGTGGTTGTTGTTGTGGGGACAGTGGTTGTGGTAGTTGGGGAAGTTGTTGTTGTTGTTGATGGGGCAGCAGTTGTTGTTGCACCAGTTGTTGTTGTTGTTGCAGCAGTGGTTGTTGTTGATGGGGCAGCAGTTGTTGTTGTTGCTGCAGCAGTTGTTGTTGTTGCACCAGTGGTTGTTGTTGATGGGGCAGCAGTTGTTGTTGTTGTTGCACCAGTTGTTGTTGATGGGGCAGCAGTTGTTGTTGTTGTTGCACCAGTTGTTGCATCAGTGGTTGTTGTTGATGGGGCAGCAGTTGTTGTTGTTGTTGCACCAGTTGTTGTTGTTGCATCAGTGGTTGTGGTAGTCGGGGAAGTTGTTGTTGTTGTTGTGGGGACAGTGGTTGTTGTTGATGGGGCAGCAGTTGTTGCACCAGTTGTTGCATCAGTGGTTGTTGTTGTGGGGGCAGTGGTTGTTGTTGCTGCACCAGTGGTTGTTGTTGATGGGGCAGCAGTTGTTGTTGTACCACTTGTTGTTGTTGGGGGGGCAGTGGTTGTTGTTGTTGCACCAGTGGTTGTTGTTGTTGCATCAGTGGTTGTGGTAGTTGGGGAAGTAGTTGTTGTTGTTGTTGTTGTTTCACCAGTGGTTGCAGCAGTTGGTGTGGTAGTTGGGGAAGTTGTTGTTGTTGTGGAAGTAGTTGTTGTTGTTGCTGCAGCAGTTGTTGTTGCAGTGGTTGATGTTGTGGGGACAGTGGTTGTGGTAGTTGGGAAAGTTGTTGTTGTTGTGGAAGTAGTTGTTGTTGTTGTTGCTGCAGCAGCAGTTGTTGTTGCAGTGGTTGATGTTGTGGGGACAGTGGTTGTGGTAGTTGGGGAAGTTGTTGTTGTTGTTGCAGCAGTGGTTGTTGTTGATGGGGCAGCAGTTGTTGTTGTTGCTGCAGCAGTTGTTGTTGTTGCACCAGTGGTTGTTGTTGATGGGGCAACAGTTGTTGTTGTTGTTGCACCAGTTGTTGTTGTTGCATCAGTGGTTGTTGTTGATGGGGCAACAGTTGTTGTTGTTGTTGTACCACTTGTTGTTGTTGGGGGGGCAGTGGTTGTTGTTGTTGCACCAGTGGTTGTTGTTGTTGCATCAGTGGTTGTTGTAGTTGGGGAAGTAGTTGTTGTTGTTGCACCACTTGTTGTTGTTGGGGGGGCAGTGGTTGTTGTTGTTGCACCAGTGGTTGTTGTTGATGGGGCAGCAGTTGTTGTTGTTGTTGCAGCAGTGGTTGATGTTGTTGGGGTAGTAGTTGTTGTTGCAGCAGCAGTGGTTGTTGTTGTGGGGACAGTGGTTGTGGTAGTTGGGGAAGTTGTTGTTGATGGGGCAGCAGTTGTTGTTGTTGTTGCACCAGTTGTTGTTGTTGTTGTTGCATCAGTGGTTGTTGTTGTGGGGGCAGTGGTTGTTGTTGATGGGGCAGCAGTTGTTGTTGTTGTTGCTGCAGCAGTTGTTGTTGTTGCATCAGTGGTTGTTGTTGATGGGGCAGCAGTTGTTGTTGTTGTTGCACCAGTTGTTGCATCAGTGGTTGTTGTTGTTGTTGCAGCAGTTGTTGTTGTTGCAGTGGTTGATGTTGTTAGGGTAGTGGTTGTTGTTGCACCAGTGGTTGTTGTTGATGGGGCAGCAGTTGTTGTTGTTGTTGTTCCAGCAGTGGTTGATGTTGTGGGGACAGTGGTTGTGGTAGTTGGGGAAGTTGTTGTTGTTGTTGATGGGGCAGCAGTTGTTGTTGTTGTTGCACCAGTTGTTGTTGTTGTTGTTGCAGCAGTGGTTGTTGTTGATGGGGCAGCAGTTGTTGTTGTTGCTGCAGCAGTTGTTGTTGTTGCACCAGTGGTTGTTGTTGATGGGGCAGCAGTTGTTGTTGCACCAGTTGTTGTTGATGGGGCAGCAGTTGTTGTTGTTGTTGCACCAGTTGTTGCATCAGTGGTTGTTGTTGATGGGGCAGCAGTTGTTGTTGTTGTTGCACCAGTTGTTGTTGTTGCATCAGTGGTTGTGGTAGTTGGGGAAGTTGTTGTTGATGGGGCAGCAGTTGTTGCACCAGTTGTTGCATCAGTGGTTGTTGTTGTGGGGGCAGTGGTTGTTGTTGCTGCACCAGTGGTTGTTGTTGATGGGGCAGCAGTTGTTGTTGTTGTTGTTGCACCACTTGTTGTTGTTGGGGGGGGAGTGGTTGTTGTTGTTGCACCAGTGGTTGTTGTTGATGGGGCAGCAGTTGTTGTTGTTGTTGCAGCAGTGGTTGATGTTGTTGGGGTAGTAGTTGTTGTTGCAGCAGTGGTTGTTGTTGTGGGGACAGTGGTTGTGGTAGTTGGGGAAGTTGTTGTTGTTGCATCAGTGGTTGTGGTAGTTGGGGAAGTTGTTGTTGTTGCACCAGTGGTTGTTGTTGATGGGGCAGCAGTTGTTGTTGTGGTTGCACCAGTTGTTGTTGTTGGGGGGGCAGTGGTTGTTGTTGTTCCACCAGTGGTTGTTGTTGATGGGGCAGCAGTTGTTGTTGTGGTTGCACCAGTTGTTGTTGTTGGGGCAGCAGTGGTTGTTGTTGTTGTTGCACCAGTGGTTGTTGTTGATGGGGCAGCAGTTGTTGTTGTGGTTGCACCAGCAGTTGTTGTTGTTGTTGCAGCAGCAGCAGTGGTAGTTGTTGATGGGGCAGCAGTGGTTGTTGTTGTTGCTGCACCACTTGTTGTTGTTGTTGTTGCATCAGTGGTTGTGGTAGTTGGGGAAGTAGTTGTTGTTGATGGGGCAGCAGTTGTTGTTGTTGTTGCACCAGTTGTTGTTGTTGTTGCATCAGTGGTTGTTGTAGTTGGGGAAGTAGTTGTTGTTGTTGCACCACTTGTTGTTGTTGGGGGGGCAGTGGTTGTTGTTGTTGCACCAGTGGTTGTTGTTGTTGCATCAGTGGTTGTGGTAGTTGGGGAAGTAGTTGTTGTTGTTGCACCACTTGTTGTTGTTGGGGGGGGAGTGGTTGTTGTTGTTGCACCAGTGGTTGTTGTTGATGGGGCAGCAGTTGTTGTTGTTGTTGCAGCAGTGGTTGATGTTGTTGGGGTAGTAGTTGTTGTTGCAGCAGTGGTTGTTGTTGTGGGGACAGTGGTTGTGGTAGTTGGGGAAGTTGTTGTTGATGGGGCAGCAGTTGTTGTTGTTGTTGCAACAGTTGTTGTTGTTGTTGTTGCATCAGTGGTTGTTGTTGTGGGGGCAGTGGTTGTTGCACCAGTTGTTGTTGTTGTGGGGGCAGTGGTTGTTGCACCAGTTGTTGTTGTTGTGGGGGCAGTGGTTGTTGCTGCACCAGTGGTTGTTGTTGTTGCACCAGTTGTTGTTGTTGCTGCAGCAGTTGTTGTTGTTGCATCAGTGGTTGTTGTTGATGGGGCAGCAGTTGTTGTTGTTGCAGCAGTTGTTGTTGTTGCAGTGGTTGATGTTGTTAGGGTAGTGGTTGTTGTTGCACCAGTGGTTGTTGTTGATGGGGCAGCAGTTGTTGTTGTTGTTGTTGCAGCAGTGGTTGATGTTGTTGGGGTAGTAGTTGTTGTTGCAGCAGTGGTTGTTGTTGTGGGGACAGTGGTTGTGGTAGTTGGGGAAGTTGTTGTTGTTGTTGATGGGGCAGCAGTTGTTGTTGTTGGTGCACCAGTTGTTGTTGTTGCAGCAGTGGTTGTTGTTGATGGGGCAGCAGTTGTTGTTGTTGCTGCACCAGTTGTTGTTGTTGCAGCAGTGGTTGTTGTTGATGAGGCACCAGTTGTTGTTGTTGGGGCAGCAGTGGTTGTTGTTGTTGTTGCATCAGTGGTTGTGGTAGTTGGGGAAGTTGTTGTTGCAGCAGTGGTTGTTGTTGATGGGGCAGCAGTTGTGGTTGTTGTTGCAGCAGTGGTTGATGTTGTTGGGGTAGTAGTTGTTGTTGCAGCAGTGGTTGTTGTTGCAGCAGCAGCAGTGGTTGCTGGGGCAGCAGTGGTTGTTGTTGCACCAGTGGTTGTTGTTGCATCAGTGGTTGTGGTAGTTGGGGAAGTTGTTGTTGTTGTTGTTGTGGGGACAGTGGTTGTTGTTGATGCATCAGTGGTTGTGGTAGTTGGGGAAGTTGTTGTTGTGGGGGCAGTGGTTGTTGTTGCTGCACCAGTGGTTGTTGTTGATGGGGCAGCAGTTGTTGTTGTACCACTTGTTGTTGTTGGGGGGGCAGTGGTTGTTGTTGTTGCACCAGTGGTTGTTGTTGATGGGGCAGCAGTTGTTGTTGTTGTTGCAGCAGCAGTGGTTGATGTTGTTGGGGTAGTAGTTGTTGTTGCAGCAGTGGTTGTTGTTGTGGGGACAGTGGTTGTGGTAATTGGGGAAGTTGTTGTTGATGGGGCAGCAGTTGTTGTTGTTGTTGCACCAGTTGTTGTTGTTGCATCAGTGGTTGTTGTTGCATCAGTGGTTGTGGTAGTTGGGGAAGTTGTTGTTGTTGTGGGGGCAGTGGTTGTTGTTGTTGCATCAGTGGTTGTGGTAGTTGCGGAAGTAGTCGTTGTTGTCGCACCAGTGGTCGTTGTTGCATCAGTGGTTGTGGTAGTTGGGAAAGTTGTTGTTGTTGTTGCATCAGAGGTTGTGGTAGTTGGGGAAGTTGTTGTTGTGGGGGCAGTGGTTGTTGTTGTTGCATCAGTGGTTGTGGTAGTTGCGGAAGTAGTTGTTGTTGTTTCACCAGTGGTTGTTGTTGTGGGGGCAGTGGTTGTTGTTGCATCAGTGGTTGTGGTAGTTGCGGAAGTAGTTGTTGTTGTTTCACCAGTGGTTGTTGTTGTGGGGGCAGTGGTTGTTGTTGCATCAGTGGTTGTGGTAGTTGGGGAAGTTGTTGTTGTTGTTTCACCAGTGGTTGTGGTTGTTGTTGCACCAGTGGTTGTGGTAGTTGGGAAAATTGTTGTTGTTGTTGGGGCAGCAGTGGTTGTGGTAGTTGGGGAAGTTGTTGTTGTTGTGGGGGCAGTGGTTGTTGTTGTTGTTGCATCAGTGGTTGTGGTAGTTGGGGAAGTTGTTGTCGTTGTTGCAGCAGCATTGGTTGTTGTTGATGGGGCAGCAGTTGTTGTTGTTGTTGCAGCAGTTGTTGTTGTTGCATCAGTGGTTGTGGTAGTTGCGGAAGTAGTTGTTGTTGTTTCACCAGTGGTTGTTGTTGTGGGGGCAGTGGTTGTTGTTGTTGCATCAGTGGTTGTGGTAGTTGCGGAAGTAGTCGTTGTTGTTGCACCAGTGGTTGTTGTTGTTGCATCAGTGGTTGTGGTAGTTGCGGAAGTAGTCGTTGTTGTTGCACCAGTGGTTGTTGTTGCATCAGTGGTTGTGGTAGTTGGGGAAGTTGTTGTTGTTGTTGCATCAGTGGTTGTGGTAGTTGGGGAAGTTGTTGTTGTTGTTGCATCAGTGGTTGTGGTAGTTGGGGAAGTTGTTGTTGTTGTGGGGGCAGTGGTTGTTGTTGTTGCATCAGTGGTTGTGGTAGTTGGGGAAGTTGTTGTTGTTGTTGTGGGGGCAGTGGTTGTTGTTGTTGTTGCATCAGTGGTTGTGGTAGTTGGGGAAGTTGTTGTTGTTGTTGTGGGGACAGTGGTTGTTGTTGATGCATCAGTGGTTGTGGTAGTTGGGGAAGTTGTTGTTGTTGTGGGGGCAGTGGTTGTTGTTGTTGCATCAGTGGTTGTGGTAGTTGGGGAAGTTGTTGTTGTTGTTGTGGGGACAGTGGTTGTTGTTGATGCATCAGTGGTTGTGGTAGTTGGGGAAGTTGTTGTTGTTGTTGTGGGGGCAGTGGTTGTTGTTGTTGCATCAGTGGTTGTGGTAGTCGGGGAAGTAGTTGTTGTTGTGGGGGCAGTGGTTGTTGTTGTTGCATCAGTGGTTGTGGTAGTTGCGGAAGTAGTTGTTGTTGTTTCACCAGTGGTTGTTGTTGCATCAGTGGTTGTGGTAGTTGGGGAAGTTGTTGTTGTTGTTGTTGTGGGGGCAGTGGTTGTTGTTGTTGCGTCAGTGGTTGTGGTAGTTGGGGAAGTAGTTGTTGTTGTGGGGGCAGTGGTTGTTGTTGTTCCATCAGTGGTTGTGGTAGTTGCGGAAGTAGTCGTTGTTGTTGCATCAGTGGTTGTTGTTGCATCAGTGGTTGTGGTAGTTGGGGAAGTTGTTGTTGTTGTTGCATCAGAGGTTGTGGTAGTTGGGGAAGTTGTTGTTGTGGGGGCAGTGGTTGTTGTTGTTGCATCAGTGGTTGTGGTAGTTGGGGAAGTTGTTGTTGTTGTTGCATCAGAGGTTGTGGTAGTTGGGGAAGTTGTTGTTGTGGGGGCAGTGGTTGTTGTTGTTGCATCAGTGGTTGTGGTAGTTGCGGAAGTAGTCGTTGTTGTTGCAGCAGTGGTTGATGTTGTTGGGGTAGTAGTTGTTGTTGCAGCAGTGGTTGTTGTTGTGGGGACAGTGGTTGTGGTAGTTGGGGAAGTTGTTGTTGTTGTTGATGGGGCAGCAGTTGTTGTTGTTGGTGCACCAGTTGTTGTTGTTGCAGCAGTGGTTGTTGTTGATGGGGCAGCAGTTGTTGTTGTTGCTGCACCAGTTGTTGTTGTTGCAGCAGTGGTTGTTGTTGATGAGGCACCAGTTGTTGTTGTTGGGGCAGCAGTGGTTGTTGTTGTTGTTGCATCAGTGGTTGTGGTAGTTGGGGAAGTTGTTGTTGCAGCAGTGGTTGTTGTTGATGGGGCAGCAGTTGTGGTTGTTGTTGCAGCAGTGGTTGATGTTGTTGGGGTAGTAGTTGTTGTTGCAGCAGTGGTTGTTGTTGCAGCAGCAGCAGTGGTTGCTGGGGCAGCAGTGGTTGTTGTTGCACCAGTGGTTGTTGTTGCATCAGTGGTTGTGGTAGTTGGGGAAGTTGTTGTTGTTGTTGTTGTGGGGACAGTGGTTGTTGTTGATGCATCAGTGGTTGTGGTAGTTGGGGAAGTTGTTGTTGTGGGGGCAGTGGTTGTTGTTGCTGCACCAGTGGTGGTTGTTGATGGGGCAGCAGTTGTTGTTGTACCACTTGTTGTTGTTGGGGGGGCAGTGGTTGTTGTTGTTGCACCAGTGGTTGTTGTTGATGGGGCAGCAGTTGTTGTTGTTGTTGCAGCAGCAGTGGTTGATGTTGTTGGGGTAGTAGTTGTTGTTGCAGCAGTGGTTGTTGTTGTGGGGACAGTGGTTGTGGTAATTGGGGAAGTTGTTGTTGATGGGGCAGCAGTTGTTGTTGTTGTTGCACCAGTTGTTGTTGTTGCATCAGTGGTTGTTGTTGCATCAGTGGTTGTGGTAGTTGGGGAAGTTGTTGTTGTTGTGGGGGCAGTGGTTGTTGTTGTTGCATCAGTGGTTGTGGTAGTTGCGGAAGTAGTCGTTGTTGTCGCACCAGTGGTCGTTGTTGCATCAGTGGTTGTGGTAGTTGGGAAAGTTGTTGTTGTTGTTGCATCAGAGGTTGTGGTAGTTGGGGAAGTTGTTGTTGTGGGGGCAGTGGTTGTTGTTGTTGCATCAGTGGTTGTGGTAGTTGCGGAAGTAGTTGTTGTTGTTTCACCAGTGGTTGTTGTTGTGGGGGCAGTGGTTGTTGTTGCATCAGTGGTTGTGGTAGTTGCGGAAGTAGTTGTTGTTGTTTCACCAGTGGTTGTTGTTGTGGGGGCAGTGGTTGTTGTTGCATCAGTGGTTGTGGTAGTTGGGGAAGTTGTTGTTGTTGTTTCACCAGTGGTTGTGGTTGTTGTTGCACCAGTGGTTGTGGTAGTTGGGAAAATTGTTGTTGTTGTTGGGGCAGCAGTGGTTGTGGTAGTTGGGGAAGTTGTTGTTGTTGTGGGGGCAGTGGTTGTTGTTGTTGTTGCATCAGTGGTTGTGGTAGTTGGGGAAGTTGTTGTCGTTGTTGCAGCAGCATTGGTTGTTGTTGATGGGGCAGCAGTTGTTGTTGTTGTTGCAGCAGTTGTTGTTGTTGCATCAGTGGTTGTGGTAGTTGCGGAAGTAGTTGTTGTTGTTTCACCAGTGGTTGTTGTTGTGGGGGCAGTGGTTGTTGTTGTTGCATCAGTGGTTGTGGTAGTTGCGGAAGTAGTCGTTGTTGTTGCACCAGTGGTTGTTGTTGTTGCATCAGTGGTTGTGGTAGTTGCGGAAGTAGTCGTTGTTGTTGCACCAGTGGTTGTTGTTGCATCAGTGGTTGTGGTAGTTGGGGAAGTTGTTGTTGTTGTTGCATCAGTGGTTGTGGTAGTTGGGGAAGTTGTTGTTGTTGTTGCATCAGTGGTTGTGGTAGTTGGGGAAGTTGTTGTTGTTGTGGGGGCAGTGGTTGTTGTTGTTGCATCAGTGGTTGTGGTAGTTGGGGAAGTTGTTGTTGTTGTTGTGGGGGCAGTGGTTGTTGTTGTTGTTGCATCAGTGGTTGTGGTAGTTGGGGAAGTTGTTGTTGTTGTTGTGGGGACAGTGGTTGTTGTTGATGCATCAGTGGTTGTGGTAGTTGGGGAAGTTGTTGTTGTTGTGGGGGCAGTGGTTGTTGTTGTTGCATCAGTGGTTGTGGTAGTTGGGGAAGTTGTTGTTGTTGTTGTGGGGACAGTGGTTGTTGTTGATGCATCAGTGGTTGTGGTAGTTGGGGAAGTTGTTGTTGTTGTTGTGGGGGCAGTGGTTGTTGTTGTTGCATCAGTGGTTGTGGTAGTCGGGGAAGTAGTTGTTGTTGTGGGGGCAGTGGTTGTTGTTGTTGCATCAGTGGTTGTGGTAGTTGCGGAAGTAGTTGTTGTTGTTTCACCAGTGGTTGTTGTTGCATCAGTGGTTGTGGTAGTTGGGGAAGTTGTTGTTGTTGTTGTTGTGGGGGCAGTGGTTGTTGTTGTTGCGTCAGTGGTTGTGGTAGTTGGGGAAGTAGTTGTTGTTGTGGGGGCAGTGGTTGTTGTTGTTCCATCAGTGGTTGTGGTAGTTGCGGAAGTAGTCGTTGTTGTTGCATCAGTGGTTGTTGTTGCATCAGTGGTTGTGGTAGTTGGGGAAGTTGTTGTTGTTGTTGCATCAGAGGTTGTGGTAGTTGGGGAAGTTGTTGTTGTGGGGGCAGTGGTTGTTGTTGTTGCATCAGTGGTTGTGGTAGTTGGGGAAGTTGTTGTTGTTGTTGCATCAGAGGTTGTGGTAGTTGGGGAAGTTGTTGTTGTGGGGGCAGTGGTTGTTGTTGTTGCATCAGTGGTTGTGGTAGTTGCGGAAGTAGTCGTTGTTGTTGCATCAGTGGTTGTTGTTGCATCAGTGGTTGTGGTAGTTGGGGAAGTTGTTGTTGTTGTTGTTGTGGGGGCAGTGGTTGTTGTTGTTGCATCAGTGGTTGTGGTAGTTGCGGAAGTAGTCGTTGTTGTTGCACCAGTTGTTGTTGTTGTTGCATCAGTGGTTGTGGTAGTTGGGGAAGTTGTTGTTGTTGTGGGGGCAGTGGTTGTTGTTGTTGCATCAGTGGTTGTGGTAGTTGCGGAAGTAGTTGTTGTTGTTTCACCAGTTGTTGTTGTTGTGGGGGCAGTGGTTGTTGTTGATGCATCAGTGGTTGTGGTAGTTGGGGAAGTTGTTGTTGTTGGTGTGGGGGCAGTGGTTGTTGTTGTTGTTGCATCAGTAGTTGTGGTAGTTGGGGAAGTTGTTGTTGTTGTTGTTGTGGGGGCAGTGGTTGTTGTTGTTGCGTCAGTGGTTGTGGTAGTTGCGGAAGTAGTCGTTGTTGTTGCATCAGTGGTTGTTGTTGTTCCATCAGTGGTTGTGGTAGTTGCGGAAGTAGTCGTTGTTGTTGCATCAGTGGTTGTTGTTGCATCAGTGGTTGTGGTAGTTGGGGAAGTTGTTGTTGTTGTGGGGGCAGTGGTTGTTGTTGTTGCATCAGTGGTTGTGGTAGTTGCGGAAGTAGTCGTTGTTGTCGCACCAGTGGTTGTTGTTGCATCAGTGGTTGTGGTAGTTGGGGAAGTTGTTGTTGTTGTTGCATCAGAGGTTGTGGTAGTTGGGGAAGTTGTTGTTGTGGGGGCAGTGGTTGTTGTTGTTGCATCAGTGGTTGTGGTAGTTGCGGAAGTAGTTGTTGTTGTTTCACCAGTGGTTGTTGTTGTGGGGGCAGTGGTTGTTGTTGCATCAGTGGTTGTGGTAGTTGGGGAAGTTGTTGTTGTTGTTTCACCAGTGGTTGTGGTTGTTGTTGCACCAGTGGTTGTGGTACTTGGGAAAATTGTTGTTGTTGTTGGGGCAGCAGTGGTTGTGGTAGTTGGGGAAGTTGTTGTTGTTGTGGGGGCAGTGGTTGTTGTTGTTGCATCAGTGGTTGTGGTAGTTGGGGAAGTTGTTGTCGTTGTTGATGGGGCAGCAGTTGTTGTTGCAGCAGTTGTTGTTGTTGCATCAGTGGTTGTGATAGTTGCGGAAGTAGTCGTTGTTGTTGCACCAGTGGTTGTTTTTGTGGGGGCAGTAGTCGTTGTTGTTGCATCAGTGGTTGTTGTTGCATCAGTGGTTGTGGTAGTTGGGGAAGTAGTTGTTGTTGTGGGGGCAGTGGTTGTTGTTGTTGCATCAGTGGTTGTGGTAGTTGCGGAAGTAGTCGTTGTTGTTGCATCAGTGGTTGTTGTTGCATCAGTGGTTGTGGTAGTTGGGGAAGTTGTTGTTGTTGTTGTGGGGGCAGTGGTTGTTGTTGTTGCGTCAGTGGTTGTGGTAGTTGCGGAAGTAGTC
This sequence comes from Macropodus opercularis, assembly GCA_030770545.1. NCBI lineage: Eukaryota > Metazoa > Chordata > Actinopteri > Anabantiformes > Osphronemidae > Macropodus > Macropodus opercularis. The sequence goes on from CM061092.1 coordinate 11,444,552, forward strand.
GTTGTTGTTGCACCAGTGGTTGTTGTTGCATCAGTGGTTGTGGTAGTTGTTGTTGTTGTTGATGCATCAGTGGTTGTGGTAGTTGGGGAAGTTGTTGTTGTTGTTGCATCAGAGGTTGTGGTAGTTGGGGAAGTTGTTGTTGTTGTTGTTGCATCAGTGGTTGTGGTAGTTGGGGAAGTTGTTGTTGTTGCATCAGTGGTTGTGGTAGTTGGGGAAGTAGTTGTTGTTGTTTCACCAGTGGTTGTTGTTGTGGGGGCAGTGGTTGTTGTTGCATCAGTGGTTGTGGTAGTTGGGGAAGTTGTTGTTGTTGTTTCACCAGTGGTTGTTGTTGTGGGGGCAGTGGTTGTTGTTGCATCAGTGGTTGTGGTAGTTGGGGAAGTTGTTGTTGTTGGTGTGGGGGCAGTGGTTGTTGTTGTTGCATCAGTAGTTGTGGTAGTTGCGGAAGTAGTTGTTGTTGTTTCACCAGTGGTTGTTGTTGTGGGGGCAGTGGTTGTTGTTGTTGCATCAGTGGTTGTGGTAGTTGCGGAAGTAGTCGTTGTTGTTGCACCAGTGGTTGTTGTTGCATCAGTGGTTGTGGTAGTTGTTGTTGATGCATCAGTGGTTGTGGTAGTTGGGGAAGTTGTTGTTGTTGTTGCATCAGAGGTTGTGGTAGTTGGGGAAGTTGTTGTTGTTGTTGCATCAGAGGTTGTGGTAGTGGGGGAAGTTGTTGTTGTTGTGGGGGTAGTGGTTGTTGTTGCATCAGTGGTTGTGGTAGTTGTTGTTGTTGTTGATGCATCAGTGGTTGTGGTAGTTGGGGAAGTTGTTGTTGTTGCATCAGAGGTTGTGGTAGTTGGGGAAGTTGTTGTTGTTGTTGCATCAGTGGTTGTGGTAGTTGGGGAAGTTGTTGTTGTTGTTGTTGTTGCATCAGTGGTTGTGGTAGTTGGGGAAGTCGTTGTTGTTGCATCAGTGGTTGTGGTAGTTGCAGAAGTAGTTGTTGTTGTTTCACCAGTGGTTGTCGTTGTTGTTGCTGCAGCAGTTGTTGTTGTTGCATCAGTGGTTGTGGTAGTTGGGGAAGTTGTTGTTGTTGGGGCAGCAGTTGTTGGTGGTGTGTTACACAAACTGGTCCCACAGCAGACTGGTCCACTGCTGATGGTACCAAGACTCTGCATGAAGGGTAAACTACCCAGGCTGGAAGCAACTGCACACAGGTTTGAAGATGCGCAGCCAAAGGCTGGAACAGTGTTGGACCCACTAGTCACTGTAGACGAAATAAACATTATTATTACATTAATTACACAAACTCTACATTTTTCATACATAAGAAATACTTTCATCAGGTCAATCCATAAATTACTTATAACCTGGACAAATACGTTATTTGTCACATCTAGTGGTTCAGCGTGTGACTTGGTGCAGTAACATTTAGATGTGTTGCAGCTCAGTGACGTTACTGTCGGCTGTGGTTGTCATAGAGAAACCAAACTCAACTAAATGTTTAAAAAGTGTTGGGTCTGTTCAGAGGTGAATAAAGTTGTTTTGTAGAAAAGAACCGTCTCAGCCGACTCCTTCCTTTACTATGGTATAAAGTATTTCATTAAAACATACATCGATAAGGAAAAATAAGCTAATGTTTAGACAGAATAACCATCAGTAGTTATTAATCAAAGCTTCATTAGTAACCATGTTGTGTAAATATCACGATTTATTAATGAAGATACTTAATGTCAGGTTTTAAAACATTAATTAAAACCATCTTCTATACTAGTTCTCATGTAACTGCTGAGCAGAAAATGTTTCGAAATTACATCAAGGATAACCTAAACTATAAATAGGAGAATTTATAAAAGCAGTAAATGTAGCTGGTTCCCTTCAGGTTCAACATGATAATACTCACAAGTTGCTTGAAGGCAGCTGTCCTCTACTCCGTGACATTGTAGTGGTGTGGAGCATGTAGAGGTGCTGGAACAGCTGAAACACTGAAGGCTGTTGGTCGACTGAGTAGCAGGGGCTGAAACACAAGGTCCAACGTAATTAATCTGAGTAGACTCATACGTCACAAAATGAACAAGAAGAAATGTGGCATCAGGGTTTATAACAAACGAGCTCCTCTGTACTTACGGGGCAGAGTGTTTGAGTTACAGTTGTCTGTGTTGCAGCACTGAGCTGAGGCAACGGCACTAGAAGCTCCCAGGTTGCCTGAAAATGTCTGAGTTCCTACAGCTGGACACAGGGAGGACGACGCACACGCCTTGAAGGTTTGTGGTACTGTAGTTCCAGATGAAGTGGCTACGGAGTCAAAAGGCAGCTTGTTAATGACAGGAACACGTAAGTTGTCAGAAAAGTCATTGATGGTATGAAGCAAAGGTGCTACCTAGAATGGAGGCTGTTATACACATGGTCTCTGAGGAACAGGTCTGTGCTACTGTGCTTGAACATTGTGTGTTTGTGCAGGTTTGACACACAAGGGCTCCAGCTGCAGTGAGAAGAGAACAGTCAGAGAATTAAGTCAGTTCAGTTCATTTCTATAACAATAATTCACAACTAAAGACACTCAAGACACAAAGTTAGGGTTTAAATAAACTTGTTAATAGTTTGTTAATCTGTTAATAACAGATATCAGCTAAAGTTCAGCAGAAGACTAATAATGTCTCTGATGTTTTTTTCTTTTTATCTGCTCTGTAGGATGAAATTTAACCAGTGAGGATGAAATAAATAATATTATATATAATATTATATATATATATATATATATATATATATATATATATATATAATAACCTTTTAAATAATGTGTTTGTTACCTGTGCTGATGAGCGTCACGATGAGACTCAGAGAAAGGATCAGCTTCATTGTGATGAGCAGGTTAGAGCTGTGATGTAGGATCGTTTTCCTCGGTGAAGATGCTTCTAATCCACTGCTACGCTTTTTATACTGCACCAGTGTTTACACCTTATGACATCTGCGTACGTAGAAATCTCTGAGATTGGGCGTGTTTGTCCAATCCCTGCATTCTCTCTGTGTCCTGTTCTTTTGTTACTCAGTACATCACCTACCACACCTGCTTTTTTGTTTTGAGTATGCATCAAAACAACCAATATACAACATGAATATTTCCTTGTTTAAACGCTCTGTGTGGTCTGCATGACTTTGCATGTACTTACCTTATCTTGTTTTTTTTTCCAAATTCTTCCCGCAGTCCAAAGACATGTGGTTGATTTGGGCGTATAAGTTGTTTGTAGGTAAGAACAGCACTTTTCTCTATGTGGCCCTGTGGACTGGCGACCTGTCCAGGGTGAACCCCGCCTCTCGTCTGACTTTCAGCCCATTCAGGCTCCAGCATGTCCACGACCCACATGAGGAATAAGCTACGGCTAAGTGAGTGAGTTAATTTCAATTTCTTGATTTTTGATACTACATATTTGTGTGAGTCATATTCCATCTGTCATTAATGATGAGAGAGAACCTGTCTGTCCAATCCATTCAGAGTTGTTGCCTGGACGTCAAATCCGCACGACGACTCAACAGTTAGAGACTCTCTGATGCTATAATGCCACATCACAGAATGCTGTGTTGTTGATGCTCTGCCACGCCTGCTGCTGTTGAATTGAAGCTATTATCTCAATGAAAAGCACTGACAATTAATGACTCTCTTTAGACTTTGTGTAACACTCACATACATGTGGGACATTTTTTCAGTTCAGTTGTTCTGAATCAAGCAGCATGTGAATCATCATTTAGGTTTGGTCTATGCAGTCGTTCCACATGTTTTCAGAAGGAGACTATTGTTTTTCTAGTAGGCTACTGTTGGTCAAAGAAGGTGAAGAGGAAGGCGTGTTCGTAGGCAGAGAAAGCGGAGGAACGGCATGAGTGTAGGTCTCCACCTCTAGACAGTGGAGTGAAGAAAAGACAGGAGGGAGAGCTAGAGGTAGCAGAGCTCCAGATGTTGAGGTTCAGGACAGATTTGTCAACATGTGGCACAGCTGTGTACTGTACTAACACAGCTTTGTCTCAAGTGTCAATCATCTCAGATTGCAGCAGATGAAACATTAGCAGACTTACATACTGGTTGAACCAGCTTCTGATCTGACACGCCTCACTGTGCGGATGAACAAATACAGTAGCACGAACGAACGACTTCAGCCACAGCTACTAGCTCACAGGATGAGATTAGACACTGGTCTTATCCTGCTTTTGTGCAACCAATTCAAGGATCCAGTTTAACTGTGGTATGTTGAAAATGACATGACCTCAAATACTTTGTCTAAAATGTTCCTCTAAAACTTGACTGGATGTAGTGTAGCAAGCAAATATTTTGTGATACTATATTATATATTAAACTCCATCCAGTGTTATTCATATTTACTGTAAGAATTAAAGTACATAATTAAATACATTTATTGCACATGAATAATTAGAACACGAATTAATATAATATAATAATAAATATCATGTTTTACCAGACCAGAGTAAAGAAAGCAAAAGTAATTTTTATTTAAGTAATTATTAATTATTACATTTATTTGTATTTCATCACTGTATATCTGTAGTACACAAAGTGAAACAGACAATAAATAGGAATCATATAATTAGAAATTCAAATAAACATTCAAATAAATAAATCCTACATGAATTGTGTGTTTATATATTCTGTTACATTAGATGGGAAAACAAACAAAGGATACAGCAATTTAAAGCAGATGGCCTCACTCAAAAGAGGTTGACTAACTACTGTAGCTAACGAGAACTGTGAATCAACCTTACCAGTACTGGATGAATTAACCAAACCAACCATGAACATAGACTGTGAGTGAAAACTTACAAAACCAAACATAGCAAGTAGCAAACAGCATAAAAAAATATTAAGATGACAAACAAACAAAGGCAGAAGAACAACCAACAGAAAGTGATTGAATGATGAGACCTTCTAAACTGATTATAGAGAGCAGGTGAAAGTGATCATCATGATTAGGCCAGAGCAGTAAACAGGAAGTAGGAAGTGACATAATGGCAGGAGATGAGAAAAACAAAAAAACAACAAAAAACGCCTTCATCAGGCTGGAGGGCCAAACTGTAACAGATTTTTTAGTTAAAGTTACACATCAGACTGTTTTGAGCTGATTTTTTGTTTCTCTCTTAGAAAGATATGAAAGTCATGTTCATTATGTAGAGGCACATAGAGTTGTGTTGTTGTTTGTTTGATGTTCTATCCGTTTCTTTCTGTGGTTTAAAACAAGACAATAACAAGAAGTCCAAGAAGTAGATGAATCATACCCATTCTGACACAGGAGGCTTCACTAGTAGTAGTAGTAGTAGTAGTTGTGACGGATTGTGTTGCTGATGGCAAGAGAGTTGTTGTTGAGGGGGCAGTGGTTGTTGTTATGGCACCAATTGTAGTTGTAGCAAAAGCGATTGTTGTTGGGGAAGCAGTTGTTTTTGTTAGAGTAGTGGTTGTTGTAGAAGTAGTTATTGTTGGGGACGTTGTTGATGGAGAAGCTGTTGTTGTTGCTGGGGAAACGGTTGTCAGTGTTGTCTCAACAGTGGTTGTTGTTGCAGCTGTGCTTGCTGATATAGCAGTGGCTGTTGTTGTGGAAGTGGTTGCTGTTGTTGGAGAAGTTGCGGTTGTTGTTTGTGCAGTTGTCGTTGCTGTTGTTGGAGAATCTGGGATTGTTGTTGTTGCAGCAGCGGTTGTTGTTGGAGAAGCCGTGGCTGTTGCTGCATCAGTTGTTGGAGAAGTTGTGCTTGCTGTTGTGGCATCAGTTGTTGTTGCAGCTGTAGTTGATGTTGAGAAAGTGGATGTTCTTGTTCCATCTGTTTTTGTTGGAGAAGCTATGGTTGTTGTTGATGCAGTTGTGGCTAATGATGTTGCAGCAGGTGTGGTTGATGCTGTGGCAGTTGTTGTTGTAGCAGCTGTTTTTGTTGTTGGGGAAGTGGATGATGTTGTTGAGGAAGTGGTTGTTGTTGTTGCTCCAGCAGCAGTTCCTTTTGTTGGAGAAGCTGTTGTTGTTCTTATTGCAGCTCTGGTTGATGTTGTTGGAGAACTGGTTGTAGTGGCATCAGTTGTTGAAGCTGTAGTTGTGGTTTTAGCTGCTGTTGTTGTCATTGTTGAAACAGCTGTGGAAGTTGTTGGGGTAGTGGTTGTTGTTGCATCACTGGTTGTTGTTGATGGGGCAGCAGTTGTTGTTGTTGCATCAGTGGTTGTGGTAGTTGGGGAAGTTGTTGTTGCTGTGGGGGCAATGGTTGTTGTTGTGGTAGCAGCAGTGGTTGCTGCACCAGTTGTTGTTGTTGATGGGGCAGCGGTTGCTGTTATAGCACCAGTAGTTGCCGCACCAGTTGTTGTTGTTGCTCCAGCAGTTGTTGTTGTTGCATCAGTGGTTGTGGAAGTCTGGGAAGTTGTTGTTGTTGATGGGGCAGCGGTTATTGTTGTAGCAACAGAAGTCTTTGTAGTAGTTGTTGTTGCAGCACTAGTTGTTATTGTTGGTGCAGTTGTTTTTGGGGGGGCAATGGTTGTTGTTGTGGTAGTGGTTATAGTTGTTGTTGGGGCAGGAGTTGTTGTTACCGCAGTGGTTGTTGATGATGGGGCAGTAGTTGTTGTTGTTGTTGCAGCAGCAGTGGTTGTTGTTGTTGCATCAGAGTTTGTTGTTGATGGGGCAGCGGTTGTTGTTGTAGCAGCAGTAGTTGCTGCACCAGTTGATGTTGTTGGGGCAATGGTTGTTGTTGGGGCAGTTGTTCTTGTTGCAGCAGTTCTTGTTGTAGTAGGAATTGTTGTTGTTGGGGTAGAGGTTGTAGTTGGGAAGGTAGTGGTTGTACCTGTTGTTGGGGCAAAAGTTGTTGTTGCAGCAGCAGTGCTTGTTGATGATGGGGCAGGAGCTGTTGTAGCACCAGTTGTCGTTGTTGTGGTAGTGGTTGTAGTTGTTAATGGGGAAGTAGTTGTTGTTGCAGCAACAGCATTTGATGCTGTGGTAGATAGGGAAGTAGTTGTAACAACAGAAGTTGTTGTTGCAGCAGTAGCAGCAGTTGTTGCGTCACTGGTTATTGTTGTTGTTGCACCAGTTGTTGTTGTTGGGGCAGGCGTTGTTTTTGTAGAAGCAGTGGTAGTTGATGATGGGGTAGGAGTTGTTGTTGTGGGGGCAGTGGTTGTTGTAGCAGCAGTAGTTTCTGCACCAGTTGTTGTTTTTGGGGCAGTTGTTGTTGTTGTGGGGGAAGTGGTTGTTGTTTGTGGGGCAGCAGTGGTTGTTGTTGTTGCAGCAGCAGTCGTTGTTGTGGTAGTTGGGGAAGTAGTTTTTGTACCTATTGTTGGGGCAGGAGTTGTTGTTGCAGCAGTGGTGCTTGTTGTTGCGACAGTGGTGGTTGTTGTTGGAGAAGGAGTTGTTGTAACAGCAGCAGTTGTTGTTGTTGCACCAGTTGTCATTGTTGGTGCAGGAGCAGCGGTTGTTGATGATGGGGCAGGAGTTGTTTTAGCAGCAGTGGTTGTTGTTGCACCAGTTGTCAATGTTGTTGGGGCAGGCGTTGTTGCAGCAGATGTGGTTGTTGTTGATGGGGCAGGCGTTGTTGTTGCAGCAGCAGTGGTTGTTGTTGATGGGACAGCGGTTGATGTTGTTGTTGCAGCAGTAGTTGCTGCGCCAGTTGCTGTTGTTGTTGGGCCAGTTGTCATTGTTGTTGGGGCAGGAGTTGTTTTTGCAGCAGCAGCGGTTGTTGATGATGGGGCAGGAGTTGTTTTAGCAGCAGTGGTTGTTGTTTTTGGGGCAGCAGTGGTGTTTATTGTTGGGGCAGCAGTTGTTGTTGCACCAATTGTCGTTGTTGTGGTAGTGGTTGTAGTTGTTGTTGCAGCAGTAGCAGCAGTTGCATCACTGATTTTTACAGTTGTTGTAGTAGCACCAGTTGTCATTGTTGTTGGGGCAGGCGTTGTTGAAGCAGCAGTTGTTGTTGTAGTAGGAATTGTTGTTGTTGGGGTAGAGGTTGTAGTTGTGGTAGTTGGGGAAGTAGTGGTTGTACCTGTTGTTGGGGCAGAAGTTGTTGTTGCAGCAGCAGCGGTTGTTGTTGTAGCAGCAGTAGTTTCTGCACCAGTTGTTGTTTTTGGGACAGTTGTTGTTGTTGTGGGGGCGGTGGTTGTTGTTTCATCAATTGTAGTTGTTGATGGGAAAGTAGTTTTTGTTGCAGCAGTTGTTCCATCACTGATTGTTGTTGATGGGGCAGCAGTTGTTGTGGTAGCAGCAGTGGTTGTTGATGATGGGGTAGAGGATATTGTTGCAGCACTTGTGGCCGTTGCAGTGGTTGTTATTGCACCTGTTGTTGGGGCAATGGTTGTTGTTGTTGTTCTGGCAGCAGCAGTGGTTGTTGTTGATGGGGCAGGCGTTGTTGTTGCAGCAGCAGTGGTTGTTGTTGATTGGACAGCAGCAGTTGTTGTTGTTGCACCAGTTGTCATTGTTGGTGCAGGAGCAGCGGTTGTTGATGATGGGGCAGGAGTTGTTTTAGCAGCAGTGGTTGTTGTTGCACCAGTTGTCAATGTTGTTGGGGCAGGCGTTGTTGCAGCAGCAGTGGTTGCTGATGATGGGGCAGCAGTCGTTGTTGCAGCACCTGTGGCCGTTGCAGTGGTTGTTATTGCACCTGTTGTTGGGGCAATGGTTGTTGTTGTTGTTCTGGCACCAGCAGTGGTTGTTGTTGATGGGGCAGGCGTTGTTGTTGCAGCAGCAGTGGTTGTTGTTGATTGGACAGCAGCAGTTGTTGTTGTTGCACCAGTTGTCATTGTTGGTGCAGGAGCAGCGGTTGTTGATGATGGGGCAGGAGTTGTTTTAGCAGCAGTGGTTGTTGTTGCACCAGTTGTCAATGTTGTTGGGGCAGGCGTTGTTGCAGCAGCAGTGGTTGCTGATGATGGGGCAGCAGTCGTTGTTGCAGCACCTGTGGCCGTTGCAGTGGTTGTTATTGCACCTGTTGTTGGGGCAATGGTTGTTGTTGTTGTTCTGGTTGCATCAGTGGTTGTTGTTGATGGGGCAGCGATTGTTGTTGTTGCACCAGTTGTCAGTGTTGTTGGGGCAGGCGTTGTTGCAGCAGCAGTGGTTGCTGATGATGGGGCAGCAGTCGTTGCAGCACTTGTGGCCGTTGCAGTGGCTGTTATTGCACCTGTTGTTGGGGCAATGGTTGTTGTTGTTGTTCTGGTTGCATCAGTGGTTGTTGTTGATGGGGCAGCGATTGTTGTTGTTGCACCAGTTGTCAATGTTGTTGGGGCAAGCGTTGTTGTTGTTGCACCAGTTGTTGTTGTTGCACCAGTTGTCAATGTTGTTGGGGCAGGCGTTGTTGCAGCAGCAGTGGTTGCTGATGATAGGGCAGCAGTCGTTGTTGCAGCACTTGTGGCCGTTGCAGTGGTTGTTATTGCACCTGTTGTTGATGGGGAAGTAGTTGTTGTTGTTGTTGTTGCAGCAGTAGTTGTGGTAGCAGTGGTTGTTGTTGTTGCGACAGTGGTGGTTGTTGTTGGGGAAGGAGTTGTTGTAACAGCAGCAGTTGTTGTTGTTGCATCAGTTGTCATTGTTGGTGCAGGAGCAGCGGTTGTTGATGATGGGGCAGCAGTCGTTGTTGCAGCACTTGTGGCCGTTGCAGTGGTTGTTATTGCACCTGTTGTTGGGGCAATGGTTGTTGTTGTTGTTCTGGTTGCGTCAGTGGTTGTTGTTGATGGGGCAGCGGTTGTTGTTGTTGCACCAGTTGTCAATTTTGTTGGGGCAGGCGTTGTTGTTGCAGCAGCAGTGGTTGTTGTTGAGGGGGCAGCGGTTGTTGTTGTTGTTCTGGTTGCATCAGTGGTTGTTGTTGCAGCAGCAGTGGTTGTTGTTGATGGGGCAGCGGTTGTTGTTGTTGTTCTGGTTGCATCAGTGGTTGTTGTTGATGGGGCAGGCATTGTTGTTGCAGCAGCAGTGGTTGTTGTTGATGGGACAGCAGCAGTTGTTGTTGTTGCACCAGTTGTCAATGTTGTTGGGGCAGGCGTTGTTGTTGCAGCAGCAGTGGTTGTTGTTGATGGGACAGCAGCAGTTGTTGTTGTTCCACCAGTTGTCATTATTGGTCCAGGAGCAGCAGTTGTTGATGATGAGGCAGGAGTTGTTTTAGCAGCAGTGGTTGTTGTTTTTGGGACAGCAGTGGTTGTTGAGAGAGAAGTTTTTGTTGTTGTTTTTGGGGCAGCAGTGGTGTTTATTGTTGGGGCAGCAGTTGTTGTTGTTGACACAGCGGTTTTTGTTGTTGTGGCAGCAGTGGTGCTTTTTGTTGCGACAGTGGTGGTTGTTGTTGTTGCAGCAGCAGCGGTTGTTGTTTGTGGGGCAGCAGTGGTTGTTGTTGTTGCAGCAGCAGTCATTGTTGTGGTAGTTGGGAAAGTAGTTTTTGTACCTATTGTTGGGGCAGGAGTTGTTGTGGTTGTTGGGGTAGGAGTTGTTGTTGCAGCAGTGGTGCTTGTTGTTGCGACAGTGGTGGTTGTGGTTGGGGAAGGAGTTGTTGTAACAGCAGCAGTTGTTGTTGTTGCACCAGTTGTCATTGTTGGTGCAGGAGCAGCGGTTGTAGATGATGGGGCAGGAGTTGTTGTAGCACCAGTTGTTGTGGTAGTGGTTGTAGTTGTTAATGGGGAAGTAGTTGTTGTTGCAGCAACAGCATTTGAAGCTGTGGTAGTTGGGGAAGTAGTTGTAACAACAGAAGTTGTTGTTGCAGCAGTAGTGGCCGTTGCAGTGGTTGTTATTGCACCTGTTGTTGGGGCAATGGTTGTTGTTGTTGTTCTGGTTGCATCAGTGGTTGTTGTTGATGGGGCAGCGATTGTTGTTGTTGCACCAGTTGTCAATGTTGTTGGGGCAGGCGTTGTTGTTGCAGCAGCAGTGGTTGTTGTTGATGGGGCAGGCGTTGTTGTTGCAGCAGCAGTGGTTGTTGTTAATGGGACAGCAGCAGTTGTTGTTGTTGCACCAGTTGTCAATGTTGTTGGGGCAGGCGTTGTTGCAGCAGCAGTGGTTGCTGATGATGGGGCAGCAGTCGTTGTTGCAGCAGTAGTGGCCGTTGCAGTGGTTGTTATTGCACCTGTTGTTGGGGCAATGGTTGTTGTTGTTGTTCTGGTTGCATCAGTGGTTGTTGTTGATGGGGCAGCGATTGTTGTTGTTGCACCAGTTGTCAATGTTGTTGGGGCAGGCGTTGTTGTTGCAGCAGCAGTGGTTGTTGTTGATGGGACAGCAGCAGTTGTTGTTGTTGCACCAGTTGTCAATGTTGTCGGGGCAGGCGTTGTTGTTGCAGCAGCAGTGGTTGTTGATGATGGGGCAGGAGTTGTTGTAGCACCAGTTGTTGTTGTTGTTGTTGCAGCAGCAGTGGTTGTTGTGGTTGGGAAGGTAGTTTTTGTACCTATTGTTTGGACAGGAGTTGTTGTGGTAGCAGTGGTGCTTGTTGTTGCGACAGTGGTGGTTGTTGTTGGGGAAGGAGTTGTTGTAACAGCAGCAGTTGTTGTTGTTGCACCAGTTGTCATTGTTGGTGCAGGAGCAGCGGTTGTTGATGATGGGGCAGGAGTTGTTTTAGCAGCAGTGGTTGTTGTTGCACCAGTTGTCATTGTTGGTGCAGCAGCAGTGGTTGCTGATGATGGGGCAGCAGTCGTTGTTGCAGCACTTGTGGCTGTTGCAGTGGTTGTTGTTGCACCTGTTGTTGTAGCATCAGTTGTTGTTGTTGTTGCAGCAGCAGTGGTTGTTGTGGTAGTTGGGAAGGTAGTTTTTGTACCTATTGTTGGGACAGGAGTTGTTGTGGTAGCAGTGGTGCTTGTTGTTGCGACAGTGGTGGTTGTTGTTGGGGAAGGAGTTGTTGTAACAGCAGCAGTTGTTGTTGTTGCACCAGTTGTCATTGTTGGTGCAGGAGCAGCGGTTGTTGATGATGGGGCAGGAGTTGTTTTAGCAGCAGTGGTTGTTGTTGCACCAGTTGTCATTGTTGGTGCAGGAGCAGCGGTTGTTGATGATGGGGCAGCAGTCGTTGTTGCAGCACTTGTGGCCGTTGCAGTGGTTGTTATTGCACCTGTTGTTGGGGCAATGGTTGTTGTTGTTGTTCTGATTGCATCAGTGGTTGTTGTTGATGGGGCAGCGGTTGTTGTTGCACCAGTTGTCAATGTTGTTGGGGCAGGCGTTGTTGTTGCAGCAGATGTGGTTGTTGTTGATGGGGCAGGCGTTGTTGTTGCAGCAGATGTGGTTGTTGTTGATGGGGCAGGCGTTGTTGTTGCAGCAGCAGTGGTTGTTGTTGATGGGACAGCGGTTGTTGTTGTTGTTGCAGCAGTAGTTGCTGCGCCAGTTGCTGTTGTTGTTGGGCCAGTTGTCATTGTTGTTGCAGCAGTAGCGGTTGTTGATGATGAGGCAGGAGTTGTTTTAGCAGCAGTGGTTGTTGAGAGAGAAGTTTTTGTTGTTGTTTTTGGGGCAGCAGTGGTGTTTATTGTTGGGGCAGCAGTTGTTGTTGTTGACACAGCGGTTTTTGTTGTTGTGGCAGCAGTGGTGCTTTTTGTTGCGACAGTGGTGGTTGTTGTTGGGGAAGGAGTTGTTGTAACAGCAGCAGTTGTTGTTGTTGCATCAGTTGTCATTGTTGGTGCAGGAGCAGCGGTTGTTGATGATGGGGCAGGAGTTGTTTTAGCAGGAGTGGTTGTTGATGATGGGGCAGCGGTCGTGGTTGCAGCAGTTGTGGCCGTTGCAGTGGTTGTTGTTGCACCTGTTGTTGTTGCACCTGTTGTTTGGGCAATTGTCATTGTTGTTGGGGCAGTTTTTGTTGTTGTTTGTGGGGCAGCAGTGGTTGTTGAGAGAGAAGTTTTTGTTGTTGTTTTTGGGGCAGCAGTGGTGTTTATTGTTGGGGCAGCAGTTGTTGTTGCAGCAGTGGTGCTTGTTGTTGCGACAGTGGTGGTTGTTGTTGGGGCAGCAGTTGTGGCCGTTGCAATGGTTGTTGTTGCACCTGTTGTTTGAGCAATTGTCATTGTTGTTGGGGCAGCTGTTGTTGTGGTAGTTGGGGAAGCAGTTGTTGTACCTGTTGTTGGGGCAGGCGTTGTTGTTGCAGCAGCAGTGGTTGTTGTTTTGGGGGCAGAAGTTGTTGTTGCAGCAGTTGTTGTTGTTGTTGTTGCATCAGTGGTTGTTGTTGATTGGGCAGGAGTTGTTGTTGCAACAGTTGTTGTTGTTGCAGCAGCAGTGGTTGTTGTTGTTGCATCAGTGGTTGTTGTTGATGGGGCAGGAGTTGTTGTTGCAGCAGTTGTCATTGTTGTTGGGGCAGCTGTTGTTGTAGTAGTTGGGGAAGTAGTTGTTGTACCTGTTGTTGGGGCAGGCGTTGTTGTTGCAGCAGCAGTGGTTGTTGTTGCACCTGTTGTTCGGGCAGTGGTTGTTGACGATGGGGCAGGAGTTGTTGTTGATGGGCCGGGGGCTGTTGTTGTTGTAACAGCAGCAGTTGCTGTTGCACCAGTTGTCATTGTTGTTGGAGCAGGAGTTGTTGTTGCAGCAGCAGTGGTTGTTGTTGTTGTTGTTGGGGCAGCAGTTGTTGGTGGTGTGTTACACAAACTGGTCCCACAGCAGACTGGTCCACTGCTGATGGTACCAAGACTCTGCATGAAGGGTAAACTACCCAGGCTGGAAGCAACTGCACACAGGTTTGAAGATGCGCAGCCAAAGGCTGGAACAGTGTTGGACCCACTAGACACTGTAGATGAAATAAACATTATTATTACATTAATTACACTAACTCTACATTTTTCATACATAAAAAATACTTTCATCAGGTCAATCCATAAATTACTTAAAACCTGGACAAATACGTTATTTGTCACATCTAGTGGTTCAGCGTGTGACTTGGTGCAGTAACATTTAGATGTGTTGCAGCTCAGTGACGTTACTGTCGGCTGTGGTTGTCATAGAGAAACCAAACTCAACTAAATGTTTAAAAAGTGTTGGGTGTGTTCAGAGGTGAATAAAGTTGTTTTGTAGAAAAGAACCGTCTCAGCCGACTCCTTCCTTTACTATGGTATAAAGTATTTCATTAAAACATACATGGATAAAAAAAACTCAAAAGGTAAAATAACCTAATATATAGACAGAATAATTATCAGTTGTTTGTTTGTCAGTTACATTAGTAACCATGTTGTGTAAATATCACGATTTATCAATGAAGATCCTTAATGTCAGGTTTTAAAACATTAATAACAAACATGGGTAATGTGTTTAATATGTAATATGTTAACTTCTCCAGTCGTTTCGTGTCATATCTGTCCAAACAGTGTTGCGTGTGCAGAGCTATACTAACTAACCAGATCATAGTTCTCATGAAACTGCTGAGCAGCAAAAATTATAAATATACATGAAGAATAACATAAACTTTAAATAGGAGGAATTTATAAAAGCAGTAAATGTAGCTGGTTCCCTTCAGGTTTAACATGATAATACTCACAAGTTGCTTGAAGGCAGCTGTTCTCTACTCCCTGACATTGTAGTGGTGTGGAGCATGTAGAGGTGCTGGAACAGCTGAAACACTGAAGGCTGTTGGTCAACTGAGTAGCAGGGGCTGAAACACAAGGTCCAACGTAATTAATCTGAGTAGACTCATACGTCACAAAAGGAACAAGAAGAAATGTGGCATCAGGGTTTATAACAAACGAGCTCCTCTGTACTTACGGGGCAGAGTGTTTGAGTTACAGTTGTCTGTGTTGCAGCACTGAGCTGAGGCAACGGCACTAGAAGCTCCCAGGTTGCCTGAAAATGTCTGAGTTCCTACAGCTGGACACAGGGAGGACGACGCACACGCCTTGAAGGTTTGTGGTACTGTAGTTCCAGATGAAGTGGCTACGGAGTCAAAAGGCAGCTTGTTAATGACAGGAACACGTAAGTTGTCAGAAAAGTCATTGATGGTATGAAGCAAAGGTGCTACCTAGAATGGAGGCTGTTATACACATGGTCTCTGAGGAACAGGTCTGTGCTACTGTGCTTGAACATCGTGTGTTTGTGCAGGTTTGACACACAAGGGCTCCAGCTGCAGTGAGAAGAGAACAGTCAGAGAATTAAGTCAGTTAAGTTCATTTCTACAACAATTCAAAACTAAAGACATAAAGTTAAGACTTAACACCTGTTGAGGCAGTGGTTGTTGTTGGTGCAGTTGTTGTTGTGGTAGCAGCAGTTGTTGTTGTTGTTGCATCAGTTGTCGTAGTGGTTGTAGTTGTTGATGGGGAAGTAGTTGTTGCAGCAGCAGTTATTGCATCACTGGTTATTGTTGCACCAGTTGTCAATATTGTTGGGGCAGGCGTTGTTGTTGCAGCAGCAGTGGTTGTTGATGATGGGGCAGTGGTGGTTGTTGCACCTGTTGTTTGGGCAATTGTCATTGTTGTTGGGGCAGCTGTTGTTGTGGTAGTTGGGGAAGTAGTTGTTGTACCTGTTGTTGGGGCAATGGTTGTTGTTTTTGGGGCAGGAGTTGTTGTTGCATCAGTGGTTGTTGTTGATGGGGCAGCGGCTGTTGTTGTAGCAGCAGTAGTTGTTGTGGGTACAGTGGTTGTTTTTGTGATAGTGTTTGTAATTGTTGATGGGGAAGTAGTTGTTGTAACAGCAGCAGTTGTTGTTGTTGCACCAGTTGTCATTGTTGTTGGTGCAGGAGTTGTTGTTGCAGCAGCAGCGGTTGTTGTTGTTGGGACAGCAGTGGTTGTTGATAATGGGGCAGCGGTCGTGGTTGCAGCAGTTGTGGCCGTTGCAGTGGTTGTTGTTGCACCTGTTGTTTGGGCAATTGTCATTGTTGTTGGGGCAGCAGTGGTTGTTGTTCTTTTTGGGGCAGCAGTGGTTGTTGAGAGAGAAGTTTTTGTTGTTGTTTTTGGAGCAGCAGTAGTTGTTGTTGGCGCAGCGGTTTTTGTTGTTGTGGCAGCAGTTGTTGTTGCAGCAGTGGTGCTTGTTGTTGCGACAGTGGTGGTTGTTGTTGGGGCAGCAGTTGTGGCCGTTGCAATGGTTGTTGTTGCACCTGTTGTTGGAGCAATTGTCATTGTTGTTGGGGCAGCTGTTGTTGTGGTAGTTGGGGAAGCAGTTGTTGTACCTGTTGTTGGGGCAGGCGTTGTTGTTGCAGCAGCAGTGGTTGTTGTTGCATCTGTTGTTGGGGCAATGGTTGTTGTTTTGGGGGCAGAAGTTGTTGTTGCAGCAGTTGTTGTTGTTGTTGTTGTTGCATCAGTGGTTGTTGTTGATGGGGCAGCGGTCGTGGTTGCAGCAGTTGTGGCTGTTGCAGTGGTTGTTGTTGCACCTGTTGTTTGGGTAATTGCCATTGCTGTTGGGGCAGCTGTTGTTGTGGTAGTTGGGGAAGTAGTTGTTGCACCTGTTGTTGGGGCAATGGTTGTTGTTGATGGGCCAGGGGCTGTTGTTGTAGCAGTAGTAGTTGTTGGTGGGACAGTTGTTGTTGTTGTGGGCACAGTGGTTGTTTTTGTGATAGTGTTTGTAATTGTTGATGGGGAAGTAGTTGTAACAGCAGCAGTTGTTGTTGTTGTTGCACCAGTTGTCATTGTTGTTGGGGCAGGAGTTGTTGTTGAGACAGAAGTTTTTGTTGTTGTTGTTGGGGCAGCAGTGGTTGTTGTTGGTGTGTTACACAAACTGGTCCCACAGCAGACTGGTCCACTGCTGATGGTACCAAGACTCTGCATGAAGGGTAAACTACCCAGGCTGGAAGCAACTGCACACAGGTTTGAAGATGCGCAGCCAAAGGCTGGAACAGTGTTGGACCCACTAGTCACTGTGGACGAAATAAACATTATTATTACATTAATTACACAAACTTTACAAAAGTACTTTTAGTTGTTCTATCCATAAATTTCTATAAACCTGGACAAATGCATTATTTGTTACATCTAGTGGTTCAGGGTGTGACTTGTTGCAGTAACATGTATTGTTTATTTATGTGTTATATGTCAGTGACCTTACTGTCAGCTATGGTTGTCTAAATGTGTCTTCGATCTGTTCAGAGGTGAATATTGTTGTTTTGTGGAAAGAACCGTCTCGGCCGACACTTTAGAATGCTATAAAGTTGTTACAGTCCAGCCCTCAGAGCTCTGAAGGCTCCAGGTTTTCTGTTTGTCCTGTGACATCACGTTCTCCCTCTGTGCTCCTCCCTAGTATTTAGTGGTTACACCTGTGTTTAATTTCCTGTTTAGTTCTGTATTTAAGCCTGCCCTCTTGTTTCTGTCCTTGTCGGTCCGTTGTTGGTTATGTGAGAGTGTTTCTGTCTGTGGTTCCAGGTCACGTGAGTTTTTTGTTCTGTCCTGAAGTCTAGTCTAGTGAATTTGAGTCAAGTCTGTTTTAAGTCAAGTCATGTCATGTATTCTGGGTAATAAAGTCAATATGCCTGAGTCACATCACATCTGAGTCTGCAATTGGGTCCACACCTCTACCACACCAGCCGATTTGTAACAAAAGTATTTCTTTAAAAAATACATCGATCTAAAATAAGTGAAATCTCAAAAGAAAAAATAACCTAATGTTTAGACTAATAAGAATAATCATCAGTTGTTTGTTTTTGAGTTATTAATCAAAGCAGCATTATCTACTAACCATGTTGTGTAAATATCACGATTTCTGGTGTGCAGAACTATACTAACTAACTAGACCGTAGCTCTCATGAAACTGCTGAACAGCAAAACGTTTTTAAATTACATCAAGATTAACATAAACTAAGTAGGATGAATTTATAAAAGCAGTAAATGTAGCTGGTTCAACATCATAATACTTACAAGTTGCTTGAAGGCAGCTGTTCTCCACTCCACGACATTTAAGTGCTGTCTTGCTTGTAGAGGTGGTGGAGCCAGATCTGTAACACCGAAGGCCGTTGGGGGACTGACGAGCAGGGGCTGAAACACAGATAATCCTACGTAATCAATGAAATTAGATTAATTAGCATCAGGGTTTATAACAAACGAGCTCCTCTGTACTTACGGGGCAGAGTGTTTGAGTTACAGTTGTCTGTGTTGCAGCACTGAGCTGAGGCAACGGCACTAGAAGCTCCCAGGTTGCCTGAAAATCTCTGTGTTCCTACAGCTGGACACAGGGAGGACGACGCACACGCCTTGAAGGTTTGTGGTACTGTAGTTCCAGATGAAGTGGCTACGGAGTCAAAAGGCAGCTTGTTAATGACAGGAACACGTAAGTTGTCAGAAAAGTCATTGATGGTATGAAGCAAAGGTGCTACCTAGAATGGAGGCTGTTATACACATGGTCCCTGAGGAACAGGTCTGTGCTACTGTGCTTGAACATCGTGTGTTTGTGCAGGTTTGACACACAAGGGCTCCAGCTGCAGTGAGAAGAGAACAGTCAGAGAATTAAGTCAGTTAAGTTCATTTCTATAACAATGATTCACAACTTAAGACACTTTACAAAGTTACAGTTTAGGACTTTTCAGACTTAAAAAATTCAACTATACAGAAAACCCCATAAATTAATAGTAGAATAATGAGCACAGGTCGAGGTATCAACTAAAGTTCTACAGAAGACTAATATGTAATTGATCTCTACTCTTTTTAGCTGCTCTATAGGATGAAAGTGAGGATTAAATAAATCAATCAATAAATTAAATATTGCACAAAATTTGAATCAGTACAGTAAATAATGTGTTCATCAGTTAAATCCCCTTCTGTAATCTGTTCACGTCAAACTGAGTGTTTTTAAAGCTCTAATTGGTTTGTTACCTGTGCTGATGAGCGTCACGATGAGACTCAGAGAAAGGATCAGCTTCATTGTGATGAGCAGGTTAGAGCTGTGATGTAGGATCGTTTTCCTCGGTGAAGATGCTTCTAATCCACTGCTACGCTTTTTATACTGCACCAGTGTTTACACCTTATGACATCTGCATACACAGAAATCTCTGAGATTGGGTGTGTTTGTCCAATCCCTGCATTCTCTCTGTGATTTGTTCTTTTGTCACCTACCACACCTGCTTTTTTGTTTTGAGTGTGCACCAAAACGACCAATATATAGCATGAATATTTCCCTGTTTAAGTTCTCTGTGTGGTCTGCATGACTTTGCATGTTCTTCCCTCATCTTGTTTTTTTCTCCACTTTCTTCCCTACAGTCCAAAGACATGTGGTTGATTGGGGCGTATAAGTTGTTTGTAGGTGAGAACAGCAGTTTTCTCTGTGTGACCCTGTGGACTGGCGACCTGTCCGGGGTGAACCCCGCCTCTCGTCTGACTTTCAACCCATTTAGGCTCCAGCTTGCCCACGACCCACATGAGAAATAAGCTACGGCTAAGTGAGTAAGTTATACTAGTTTAATCTCCTCTTTTCTTATATACCTCAATTTCTGAGTCTGTTTTTGTGTGAGTCATGTGCCATGAGTCATTCAGGATGAGTGATAACCGGTCTGTCCAATCCATTCAGAGGTGGGTCTGGCAGTACCGTTAAGTGGGTGTGACAACATAGGTGGTGCCAGAATTTCAAATCTGCTCACAGCTCAACAATTAGAGCCTCTCTGATGCTATAATGCCACATCACATCGCGTGGGCAGCCATTTCAAGAGAACAGTGAAAGACACATTACTAAACTGACTTCCAGAGATTTGAAGCACAAGATTATCAGGCTCCAGTAAATTCCCACTTGAAAAGCAGGAAACCAACATGTACATTCAAAGTGTGTGGAGCAGTGCAGTAACATGGTGGTTTAAACATGCAAACATTGAAACATGACCATGTTCCCATGGCAGGTGTCAGAATTTGTTAAAGGTTAAAGGAGTAATTCATGATGTTGTGCTGTAGAAATCTGACCAGTCCACTTATATTACTCCATGAGCAGACGTCAGTTCCGCAAACCAACTGACAGTAAAGCTACTGAGCACATTTACTCCATTGTTCCAGTTGTACTGTTTAGGTTTGTGGCCGAACCAATTTGGCTCCGGTGTTGAGGAATGCTGTGTTGTTGATGCTCTGCCACGCCTGCTGCTGTTGAATCGAAGCTATTATCGCAATAAAAAGTACTGACAATTAACGGCTCCTCTTCGAGGACTTTGTGTAACATTTACATACATGTGACATTTTTTCAGTTCAATTGTTCTGAATCAAGCAGCATGTGAATCATCATTTAGGTTTGGTCTATGCAGTCGTTCCACGTGTTTTCAGGAGGAGTCTCCTTGTCAGTGTAATTAAACCAAATATTGTGTCTTTGTTGGAAATGGTTATTAAAAGAACGCACTTATGTCGTACGCACACACCTGTTGTCTGCGCAGTTACGAGATTAGTGAATCAATACAACATGGTGTGTGGACTGGACCGAAACCTACGCTGCGTCTACTTATTGTTCTTTGATGCATTTTTTTGTGAATGTTGCTTGATACTCAGCCATATTTTGAAAACTTCTGAAAGTAACATGATGGTATTAGCCTTCACTGTGTTTTATCTGCTGTCACTCAATGGTAGGTTTAAATTTTACACTTGTAGAAGACGTTTGCTTGGGGGAAGCTGATCTTATCCTCATCTCGTGCTTCAACATTTATATGAGAAGTGACAGTGTCTGATAAATTTTATTTCCTCGAGTTGCTTAAAAGTGAACAGTTTAACAATTTCATAAATCACCATCCACATCCTGATGAGCTAGTGAGTTATGTGAATTACAACAAGTTTATACAGTCCAGGAAGAGCTGTCAACGGTGTCATGATGAATATTAAGATGTGGTTATAATAAACTACAGTGTGTGTTTAATGTTCAACTAGATGGTGTTGTGTGGCCATTATTAACACTTTAAATGACTAATGAGAAACACAGCATGTGTGCGTTATTTTGTATGTAAAAGAAAAAAGTAGGAAGCAGAAAATGTTGTATTTTCCTGGAGTGTAGCTGCCAGGAGTTCTTCCTAAAAACACGTGTAAACGAAACACAGTCCTTTGAAGGTGTTAAACATTTATTAACATGAATGAACAAAAGAGAAATCTAAATCAAATCAATATTTGGTGTCACCACCCTTTGCCTTCAAAACAGCAGTAATTATTTCAGGTTTTACTCCTTTAGTGTAGTGTGGATGAATCTGAACTGTCTGTCATCGTCAACTGAGGAGAAGCAGTTTTTGTTTCAGTTCAAACTACACACATGTTGTAACAGTATGCAAAGAAGGATGCTCTTCAGCTGTGGACTGTGGTAACACAGCTCTGTCTGAAGTGTCAATCATCTCAGATTGCAACAGATTAAACAGTAGCAGTCTCATATACCGGTGGAACCAGCTTCTGAATTGACACGCCTTATTGTGTCGATGAACAAGTACAGTACAGTGTGGTGAGAGACAAATTCAACTTGTTTGACACGAGTCTGAAATATGTATTCAATTCAATTTTATTTATATAGCGCCAGTTCACAAGAACAGTTACCTCAAGGCACAACTACAACTAAAGCCAACAAATCTTTGATCAAAGATAAGATCTTGGTCAAAGATGACACCAAGGTTCCTCACAGTAGAACCTGAAGCTAACGTTATGTCATCCAGTGTAACTATCTGATTCAATAATTGCTCTCTATGGTTTTTAGCACCAATTGTAATAACCTTAGTTTTATCTGAATTTAATTGTAGGAAGTTACGGGACATCAAGAATTCCCATAAGTTTGACTAAATGGTTTGTTTCATATGGTGTCATTGGCAAATATAACTGAGTATCATCTGCATAGAAATGTGAGGAAGCAATGAGTGTTTCCTAATAATATTACAGAGAGGAGACATGTGTAGACTGAAAAGCACAGAACCCTGTGGAACTCCAAAGCTAAATCTGGTGCGAATGGAAGATTGCTCATGAACATGAACAAATATCTGTTCAACACATAAGATTTAAACCATCCCAATGCTATGTTCCAGTCTCTGTAATAGAATGTTGTGATCTATGGTATCGAATGCTGCACTAAAATCTAACAGGACAAGTACAGAAACTAAACCATTGTCTGAAGCTGTGAGAAGATCATCAGTGACTCTAATCAGAGCTGTTTCTGTGCTAAGATGTCATCTGAATCCTGTTTGAAAATCTTCATACAGGTTATTCCTACGCAGGCAGTCACATAGTTGTTTAGCTACAATTATTTAAAGAATTTTAGAAATAAAGGGCAGATTAGGTAGTGGCCTATAGTTTCTAGTTCTCTAGGGTTGCGTATAGGTTTTATCAATACAGTTTGACCACTGCAACATTAAAAGCCTTTGGTACGTAGGCAGTCGTTCACCATCACCTTTGATCTGTTAAGGCTGGATGATGAGCTTCATGATGTTCGTAACAGAATTAAGCTCAACAGTAAGTGTAACAAGCATAGCGTAACGTACCTGATGACGTAATGACCAGATCAAATCTGTTCTAATCATCTGACACAACAATGGAGGCAAACTTCTGAAAGAAATGTTTGGACCTGGAGCAAAGTAGTTATTTGATAAAGGAACATTTCTGAGCAAAGCCCTGTGGGGCCTGGCTGAGAGAAAAGAGTTCGTAGTCATTAGCAGCTGCAAAAAGAGTTGTTACATGTATACATCTTTTATCTGCTGTTATACATTAGCAATACAGATTCACAATTATGTAAGCCAATTACATCATTAGAAGCTGTAATTGTGCTGTTGTTGTATTTTCTTTACTGTTGCAGGCAGAACTATTTTCATAATCGGACTTTCTGTATCTTGTTACAAAATGAAATAAATTAAAACTCTGTTTTTAATTAGGTTATAATATAATAATAAATAGCAAGAATGGAAATGGAAGGATGTGATGAGAGAAGCAATGCCACAAAATATGTAAGTATAGAATATAAATAGAATGTGTAGAATATGTAAAAGCACTTGGGAAGGCTGTTGCCTTGTTTTTCCCAACCTCCCTACATTCAAATCTGAACTAATGCAAATGTGTGAAGGTTTTAAAATGAGTCATCGCACAACACGCTGCTGTGGACCTGCACTCTAGTCATGGGAAGGTTTGTTTGGTGTGGATGTTTTCCATAAACCACTTTTACAGAAAACGAGTAAATGTGGCGACACAACTTTGGTGCTGTTGCGCCGAGCATTCATATGTAAAGTACAGACAAAACACTGCATGAATATTTAAATAACACATAACATGTACTGGCTGGATTTAGAATCCTTTAGAATTTAGAATCAAGTTTAACTAGTTTTGTCAGATTTGTGAAGAATATTTGTAAATAGAAATGTATTATTGAGTCAGAGAGACAAGAAACACATTATTGCTTCTTATTCCGACCCTAAGTATAGAGTAAAACTTAAAAAGTGGGTGTGATTAAAGTCCCAGAAGCACCATCTGTAAACAGACAGTTTTAACTTAACCCTAATTTAACCCAGGTTTGAAACATATTTCACTTACATACTCAAACATGCTTCTGTAACTCCTAAAGTATTAATCCCAAAGAGTGTCCAAGTTAAAAAAGTTAGAAAGCCAAGTTAACTTTGATAAAATGCAATGTCACTGTGCTGGAGTCACTGTCTATTCTCCTAAAATAAAATAGATTACAATAAAGAGTCCAAGCGATATATATATTGTTTTTGTTGTTGTTGTTGTTGTTGTAGTAGGGGCACAAGCTGTAACAGTTGTTAGGTTGGTTATTGTTGTTGGGGGGGTAGAGGTTGTTGTTGCAGAAGCTGTTGTTGGATTAGCAATCGTTGTTGTTGTTGTTGTTGTTGTCGGGGTAACACTCGTTGTTTTTGTTGGGTCAGAGGTTGTTGTTGCAGTGCTTGTTGTTGTGGGGACAGTTGTTGTGGCAGCAACAGTTGTTGTGGGGGCAATCAATGTTGTTGTTGTAGTAGTAGTAGTTGTTGTTGTGGGGAGAGCAGTTGTTGTTGTTGTGGTAATAGTTGTTGTAGTTGTTGTGGGTGTAACGGTTGTTGTTGCAGAAGTGGTTGTTGTGGGGGTAGCGGTTGTTGTTTTTGTTGGGTCAGAGGTTGTTGTTGCAGTGCTTGTTGTTGTTAGATCAACAGTTGCTGTTGTGGGGGTAGCTGTTGTTGTTGTTGTTGTTGTTATTGGGTCAGAAGTTGTTCCAGTATTTGTTGTTGGGGTAGAAGTTGTTGTTGTTGTAGACGTAACAGTTGTTGTTAGGTCAGACGTTGTTGTTGTTGTTGTTGTTGTTGTTGTTGTGTCAGCAGTTGTTGTGGGGGAAGAAGTTGTTGTTAGGTCAGCAGTTGTTGTTGTTGGGGTAGAAGTTGTTGTTGTTGTTGTTGTAGACGTAACAGTTGTTGGTGGGTCAGACGTTGTTGGGGAAGAAGTTGTTGTTAGGTCAGCAGTAGCAGCAGCTACTGGGTCAGAAGTTGTTCCAGTATTTGTTGTTGGGGTAGAAGTTGTTGTTGTTGTAGACGTAACAGTTGTTGTTAGGTCAGACGTTGTTGTGGTAGTTGTTGTTGGGTCAGCTGTTGTTGTTGTCGGGGTAGAAGTTGTTGTTGTCGGGGTAGAAGTTGTTGTTGTCGGGGTAGAAGTTGTTGTTGGGTCAGCTGTTGTTGTTGTTGTTGGGTCAGATGTTGTTGTTGGGTCAGATGTTGTTGTCGGGGTAGAAGTTGTTGTTGTTGTTGTTGTTGTTGTTGTCGGGTCAGCAGTTGTTGTGGTTGTGGTTGTCGGGTCAGCAGTTGTTGTGGTTGTGGTTGTCGGGTCAGCAGTGGTTGTGGTTGTGGTTGTCGGGTCAGCTGTGGTTGTGGTTGTGGTTGTCGGGTCAGCTGTGGTTGTGGTTGTGGTTGTCGGGTCAGCTGTGGTTGTGGTTGTGGTTGTCGGGTCAGCTGTGGTTGTGGTTGTGGTTGTCGGGTCAGCTGTGGTTGTGGTTGTGGTTGTCGGGTCAGCTGTGGTTGTGGTTGTGGTTGTCGGGTCAGCTGTGGTTGTGGTTGTGGTTGTCGGGTCAGCTGTGGTTGTGGTTGTGGTTGTCGGGTCAGCTGTGGTTGTGGTTGTGGTTGTCGGGTCAGCTGTGGTTGTGGTTGTGGTTGTCGGGTCAGCTGTGGTTGTGGTTGTGGTTGTCGGGTCAGCTGTGGTTGTGGTTGTGGTTGTCGGGTCAGCTGTGGTTGTGGTTGTGGTTGTCGGGTCAGCTGTGGTTGTGGTTGTGGTTGTCGGGTCAGCTGTGGTTGTGGTTGTGGTTGTCGGGTCAGCTGTGGTTGTGGTTGTGGTTGTCGGGTCAGCTGTGGTTGTGGTTGTGGTTGTCGGGTCAGCTGTGGTTGTGGTTGTCGGGTCAGCTGTGGTTGTGGTTGAGGTTGTCGGGTCAGCTGTGGTTGTGGTTGTGTCAATAGTTGTTTCAAGGTCTCTGGAAGTCCTCTTTTTCACAGCATGCCCAGTACATAAACTCGTCAGACAACAGGCCAGTTGATTGGTGATGTTAACAAAACTTTGTAAGAACGGACGGTTTGCCACATCAGCAGCAGCTGCCCACAAGTTTGTCGACATGCAGCCAAAGACTGAAACATGATTGAATCCTCTTTTAGCTGTAGATGAAATATGACAAATGTGAATTAATTTTTTAAACACTCATTTTGTAAATTAATTAATTTCAATGAATTGAAAGGTGTGAATAAGCTCTATTCAGCCACTTGACTTGCAGTTTATACTGTAACTGTAGAGCAACGAAGTAAAGAAGGTTTTTGCTTTTTCAGTCTTGCATGTCACTAAGTAAGTTGATATAATATTATCATATGATTATGAAGTAATTATTTCATACAAATCCCAGGGCAGAAGTTAATTAATCAGCTATTACATAGGAAATTGGGAATTGTTCAGCAAAGCAATGGACGATTTGGCTGCAGTGTTATGTAACAGTTAAGACAAATAGACTGGATGTGATGAATGTTAGACCTTGTTTTACTGCTCTCTCAGCAGTTTTATGATATGGCAATTAAATGAGTCACTTCACCTTTAAAGACAAAGTCATAAAGTAGGGTAACACTTACTTTAATACTGGTTGATGGTGTTTTTTAGACTGTTATTCATGAACTGATATTTAATGAACTTATTGAGCTAAATATCTCTTTTGTAATCTGTTCCTCTGCAAATGTTAGCAGCCCCTGATTTAATTTGATTTATTACAACATCAGATTTGTCAGCATGTTGTCATTTCTTGAAGCAAACTGTGCCAGAGGATTATAAGCAGTTGCTTGGAGCTGTTTCTTATCATTGCTTGATTTACAGCCCAGCAGCAGAAGGCCTGAAGAGTTCAGGTTGATGTGACACGATGCCAGGAGTTACAGCCAATACATATTACATACATACAATATAAACATTGAGAGGTCGAGCGATACATTTAAAGTTATTGGTGCAGAAGGTGATTCAGGAGAAGCATCACTCAACAACAGTCCCAGTAGCTGATGGATCTCAGAGGAGACCACAGCCACTAGCCTGAACAAGATCCAACAAAAGGATTTACTGTACGTGTGAGGATCTGGGGGGGGCTCGATGGGACCGGACCCACACCTCTGATCCTGGAGGACCCCAGACGGGACCAGCCACCATGTGACTACAGCCAGTAACCTCACTCTGCACAACATTAACGGTACATCATGCATCGAAGCATCTACAATGAGCAGACTCAACGTGTACAGGCCACTGAAGGAAAAGAAAGAAAGAAAGAAAGAAAGAGGAGACGAGCAGGACTCCAAAGAGCAGACAGAGGAGACCTAGCACTTGATGGTCGTGGAATGGATTCATGAAGAAAGTGTGTGACTGGAATGTGTTGAACTTTTCAACATCAGCAGAACTCTAGGAAACCTCATCCACACCAAAGAGGAGATGTGGAATCAATCCTTTTTAATTTTGAATCCCAGTTTTAAGCTAGTGTGAAGTGTTAGCCTCCAGAGATCGTCACCCTCAGCAGATACTACTGCAGATGACGAATGATGAAGTTAATTTCCAACAGGAGATATTATAGTATTGAGAAGGACACAAGGCAGCTAAACGTGATGTGAGTCAGACTCACCTCGTGCCTGGAAGCAGCGTCTTTCCGCTCCCTTGCATCGTACTGGAGCCTTGCACCGAGAGGTGACGGGGTCACAGGAAACACACCGCAGGCCGTTGTGTGACTGAGCAGCCCCGACTGAAACGACAAGCACCCGAATAGAAAACAGGACGCGTCCATCACACGTCGTTCATTTGCACGGTCGGTTCCACCTGTACTCACAAGGCGGCGTTTCTGAGTTACAGTCGTCTGTGTTGCAGCACACGGCTGATGCAAATGTACTGGAATCCTTTGTGCTGGCTGAAAACGTCTGGGGGCCCGCGGCTGGACACAGGGACCGAGACGCGCAAGCCTTGAAGCTCTGCTGACTCGTAGGTCCAGAGGATTTGACTACGAAGTCACAGTGCAGGTTAATGGTAATGACAGAAAGCGTTTGTCGTGTTATTTGACCTCTATTTAACCACTGAGGCTGCGAGTTGGTCCCAGACAAACATACGTTAACGTGAAGAAACACCCACCTAGGACAGAAGCTGTTATACACATGTCGGCTGGCGAACACGGGACTGGTGCTGTGGTTGAACATCGCTGGTCCGTGCAAGTCTGACACTGAAGTGCTCCAGCTGTTTTATTGTAGTAAATATTCAGGGAAAGTTTATTTAGCAGTGAAATGTTTATGATATGAATATATGAAGTATTTTATTACTCAAAGTGTCCTTTCACTAGACGACGAGAGTCAAGACAAAAAGCATTTTAACCTTGTTTTTCTTCTTTATCTTTTACAATTAGAAAGATTTCCGACAATAATGTTGCACTTTTAAAACAGGTAACGAATGAAACCCTTGATTAGAAAAATGAGTAGTTACTGTACCTGTGCTGAAGTGTGTCCAGACGAGTGTGAGAGAAAGAATCACCTGCATCGTGATCATCAGGCGGGTTGAGTGGCTTAGCACCAGCCTTTCAGCACCGATGCACCTGCTGAGACCATGTGTGCGTGTGTCTCAGGTGCAGTAAACCCTTGAACCGGCCTCCTGTGCTGGAAATAAGCCAGAAATAAACATTTACGTGGTTTTGTTTTCTAATGCAGATTAGATTTTTTTGTTGGTGCTTCATGTAACCTGTGCGTGATATCTAATGAAAAGCAGTTGTATTTTAACGGACAAGTATTTGAATATTCACAGATGACATTCTCCTATAAACAATCCCCAAACACGCATCTATTAATGTGACGACCATCAGGCTGCCTGCCGTCGATTTGCCTGCGACACATAAAAAAACATCTGGTTATCTGGGTTGTTTTTGTAGTCTAATTTCCATGTTGGCTTCCTTTATGTAGATTCATAGATTCTGTCGCACCCTGTGATGTCATTTTTAACTAGCGCTTCCTGTTTCCAAGGATCTAAAATAACCTGAGTCAGAAAGTCATTTGGAAAAACCTAACTAATCTGGATTCCACGGCACCACAGGACCTTAAACTGCTTACGAACTCATTGGTGAGGACACGGGCTGAACTGATGTCAAGAGCGCCACCAAGTGGCCGAGGCGCCAAACACAACAAGAATAATAATAATTCAAGGCAAAACCGTGTTATTGACCCTTTTCTAGAGAGCCTGTCTTCTTCATGGGAGCTTGTTTTCTCCTCGCACACCTACTAATCAAGGACAGTCATTCCCACCTGTTAACCTGTGACTCAGCTTTGCCCAGTTGGTTTCACTGACCTTTTCATTGTATGAAGTCTTTAGTTTTTCTAGGTAGGAGGTTTTGTTAGAATCACTGCTGAGAAGTCATGTTTGCGATCTCGTTTAAATTACTGTATTACATTTATGTATTACATATTATTATATTACTGTATTGAGTCATGTTTAATTGCTTCTGTTCTCCTTGTTAACTTAACTTAGACTGAGTTGGAGTCATTAAACCTAAAGTTGCCTTAAATGAAAAATAAACTCAAAAGGTATTAAAATGGCCAGGAGCTGGTTCTCTCCTGGGCGTCCACTGGACTCTGTGAGGAGGTGGGTGAGAGGAGGGTGTTGGCTTAGCTGACATCCATCACGGACAATGCTTCTCACCCACTGCATCAGACAGTGGAGGCTCTGAGATCCTTCATTCCCACTGATGTTAGACTGTGCAACCAGTCGGTCTAACAGCCTCACTGGTTCCTTGTTCATGGTCTATTAAAACTGCCCAGCGCAAGAAGAGCCTCACATATATTATTCACATTCACTGCCCCCCACACGTAGGAGGAAACAGTCCAGCACAGAGCAAGAGGCCAACAGAGGCGACTGTAGCGTGAGAGCTTCCTTCTTCGTGGCCTGTTGGTTTAGTAGCTATTCACAAACAAGTCTTCTCTTGTGTAATAGTCTGTTCTTGTATTTGCATCTGTACTTTATATGATCATGGTGCCTTCTACTGCCAGGATACACAGTTCTGGTGATCTTGTAAGACTTAAGGGAGCTGATCTAGGAAGTGATTTTGATGTGAAGAAGGTACAGAAGAAAACACACATTTAATCAAACACAGTCTGGTTCTTGATTATAAAAACAATGAGAACAACACGGTTTCCCCCTACCAGGCAGAGGTATCCTAACGCTTTAGGGCCCAACATGTGGACAGTCAGCTTCAGTGCAGAAGCCACATTTCAGGCTTTTTTTGCGACTTAATGTTGGTTTTAGTCTGAGGAATGTTGGTTAGAAAGCTCCGCTTGATCCTCCAGGGTGGAATCTATTCACATCTTAGAGCTTGCTAACCTTCCTAAGTTCATTTATAATAGAGCTTTGCTAATACTGTCAGGATTTTTGGGAAATTTATTGGCAACTATTTCTATGGATTGTTTAAATGGCAGGAGGCAGAAATGCCCCAAAATCTGATCCTTAACCTCAGTTTTAGATGCTGGTTATTATTGTTGTTGTTGTTGTTGTTGCATTTTTTCAGTTGTACTCTGGATGTACTTTCTAGATCTTCGTGGAAATAAACAGTGAAATAAACACAGGTCACCAATCAGGTATACGACACCTTATCCACTGTTTCAGAGTATTAACAGAGTTACGATGAGAAGCATGTTCCAGCGCTGCTTGAATCACAGCTCCTGATAGAGTCACATTTTATAAATGCTTTACAATGCATTCAAATACAATTTAGATGATCATGAAGCGTCCAGACAGGCTTGTTTGTTGTTCCCAGAGCCAGAACCAAGAAAGACAAAGCAGCTTTTCAGTATAGAAGGAGATACTCGAAGACTTAAACTTTGATGAAACACTTGTTTAATTTGGAATTAGCATCATTCTTAAGTATGAGTCAGCTACTAGCTATGAATTTTTCATTTACTGTTATGGTTTATTTTCAATACTTTTCTGGGTTCATTGTCCATCTGCAGCATCAATTTTCAGCATGAATTTGAGCAGTGGGTACAGCCCTGGTCTCCAGCGGCACCGTTCATACCCACATCATTACTCTGCCTCCACTGTGCTATGACCTTAACTTACTAAATGCTGTGAAAGGCTCCTTCTCCGCTGTGGATGAGCTTCGTGTTCATCCATTTTCTTCTGGGCCTTGTTGCTGCTGCTTGCAACAATTATTCAAATTCTCAATGTTGTTTTGTTTTTGTTTTCAGGTGTATCCTTCTTTCGCTTTCACTTACATAAACACTTCCTTTGTGTCTGTTAACAAAAGTTTTGTTGAAATGGTAGCTAATGCAAATGCAACTATGAGCGGCTGCAACCAAAACCGTGACAACTCTGTGGTTTGTTGGTTTTTCTTTTTCGGTCTATGGTTTCTCGCTCATAATTACCATGTACACCTGTTCCTGATTTCCTGTTCTGTCTCAGTATTTAAGTTCCTGTTCAGTGTTTGTCATTTGTTGGTTCGTCTATGGTTCTATGTCTATGGTTCCGTGTTGGTTGTTCTTCTCCATGTCCCGTGGTGCATGTTTTAACTGTAACTCTCTGCCTAAAGTATTTGTGTTAACTGGAGTTAATGCCTGGGGTCTGTATGAGCTAGTTGAATGCATAACTATTATGTGTGTTTTGTTCTGCCTCCATGTGTAATGATCTGTGTGGATCAAACAGTTTTCTCCTGCTTACGCAGTGATTTTTAGTTTAGCTTTATTGTTTTGCCTGTATGTCTACTCTTGTTTCTATTAAACTTACTGAAATCATGAAGTTTTGTCCGGGTTGTGCATGTGGGTTCAAATCCTGTTAAACCTCTAGTTGCTCCTGTTCCCTAGTATGGGGGTGAAAGTTACCTGGCGCCAACTAGTGGCGCAGTGACAAGCTACAATGGTCCTAATCTGTCTGTCCACGCTGGTCGTAACAAAAACTGGTTTGTTTGTTTTTTAAATCACAAGTTAAGGGGAGACAAGCAGCTTCACTTTTCAATAAATGTATTTAATTTTTTATTTTGACACAACATTATAGTTTTCATTGCCATCATATACACAAACCAGCCATTGCAAGTTTGTGGAGAACAGCAGGTTGTCATTGCACAGACTCATCAGTGATGGTGCCTACGTTTAATAAGCTATAAGGTAAAACTTGAAGCCTGAACACGGGGCATTAGAAAGAGCTTAACATTAGAGAAGAAATCGTATAGAAGTTAGGTTCATGACTTCTTTGTGGTGGCTTCCTAGTTGTAATAAAGGCTAAAGACAAGCAGCGACAGCAGGAGATGGGCTGTCGTTGCCACAGCAGGGGCAGAATTACACAAACTGTTCTGACAACAGCTCATGGTAGAAAGACCCAAGATGCTGGTGAAGCTGGAAGCAGCTGTGCACAGGTTTGCAGACGCACAGCCCCGAAATGGGAGAGTGTTAGCTCCAACGGTCACTGTGGATCAAAAACCTGTTTCACTAGACATTTATTTAATACAACAAGACGATAATGTATCACTTCTCATTTATCTGTATCCATCAAGAGACAGAAACAGAAGCAGATGAGTCTTGAAGACAACAGACAGCTTTACTCTGGTAACGCGTCACAGACATCATCAGGACTCACCGTTCATCTGGAAGCAGCGGTCCTCCACTCCTTTACACTGTATTCGGATGGAGCAGTTGCGGTTGGTGGCGTCACAGGAGTAACATTGAAGATTGTTCACCGACTGAACAGTTGGGGCTGAGGCACAAAACACCGTAAGTAAGTTTTAAGGCACGAGGATGTGCCACAAAAAGGCACCAGAGCACATCAGGGGTGTTAGAAGAAGCTGTGGTCCAGATACTCACTGCTTGGCGTTGCCACGTTACAGTTGTCTGTGTTGCAGCATTGAGCGTTTATGGAACCACTGGAACCAGTCGAGCTGAAAGAAAACGTTTGATTCCCTGTGGCTGGACACACGGAGGACGGTGCACAGGCCTTGGAGATGCCCAGTCCTGCAGTTCCACATGAAGCGGACAGAGTTTGTTAAACGCAGACGTACAGTCAACACACAGCTCAAGAAAAGGGGTTAAAGTAAAGACCACCTTGAACGTTGGCTGTCAGGCACTGTATCTGAGAAGGACACGGGAGGGATGCTGTGCTTGAACACGTTGCATCTGTTGCATCTGTGCAGGTGAGACACTGAAGAGCTCCAGCTGCAACGGGGAGAAAAGTGGTCAGTGAAATAACGATCAGCAGTTTCCAAGCACTCGGATGGTTCTGAACGAGTAAACAATGTGTTACCTGAGCTCAGGAGGGTCCAGAAGAAAGTCACAGGAAGGATCAGCTTCATCGTGACGACCGGGTCGGCAGCACTTCGCTCGACAGGGCTGTTACAGCTTATATACTGTAGGAAACATAGGGGAGTGCCCATCTTTAGGCAGAGACCTTCCTCGCCAGCACGTCTAATCATTTATCTCTAATCATCATTCCAGCACGTCCTTCTCTGCCCTCATCCAAGCTGCTTTGTGGTTTTGTGCTTCTGCAAACCGTGTCTGAGACAGATGGTCATCAGGTTCCCGAAGTCGCACAGACGTTAGGCTTTAATCACTAAAGTCCAAACCATCCAACCTTGACCTTAAGTGAATTCTTTTGCCAGATCTAAAAAAATCTCCCTCCAGACATTTTATCACATTTATGAGAACAAAACACAGTTAAGTCACAATGATCCATACTTGAGTCAGAGTGTACGTCATGTAGATTTTTATTATGTTTTAACATATTTTAATGTTAAATCTTCAATATAAATCTTTCTTATTGTGCAAGTTACCTTAATATTAGAAAAGCTAAAGAGATAATGTAGAGATTGTTCAAAACTGATAAGAGAAATAATCACATAACTGCACTTTTTTATTTTGATCTTAACAATTAACAGCAATCAGATTAAACAGAAAAGTGCCTACTTGACCAAATAACTTCTTCATTTTACAAGATGCTTGGTCTGGATTTTGATGGCCAGTGTTTTTTTCGCACCTTTAATCAGACTAAAGATTCAGCTTAGCAACAAACAGGTTGTGCTAGTTGTTATCAACAATGACCCCACCGCAAACTGGTAACGATGTGTCTCCGATTAGTAAGATGCACATAAATAAAATGTTGAATAATGAATAACAAATATATATACTGAATAATACATTTTATTCAGTCTGTCTTCTCACCTGTGCAGGTGTATTTAAGGATACTTAAGCCTTTCTTCAAGTGAAACTGTTGGAGCTAAGAAGAAGGTCACGCAAACAAGTGTGACGCCTGCTGAGGATGGTGAGACATTGCATGCGTTTGGCTACGCAGTGAAAAAGGCAAAAAACTTTCATTGATGTGTTTTGGTTTTATGAAGCAGAAGCTGGAAAACCTTCCCAGTCGCTGTTGCGTTTGAAAATCATGTTGTCGAGTTTAGTTTAGTAACAATTCATTCATATTTTTTCATCCATTACTCGTATGTTTGAATCGTAAAGACTGGTTCAGGGCGTCTGCTACTGCGACTCCTACTCTGTCTGTAAGCGAGCTGAGCTGTCCAGTTATCAGCTGATCTGTAAGTGATAGTCACAAGCGTCTGTCTCCTGTCTTCTAAACGCTTGCGTTCACGTTGCATGAAACCGGTTTCCCTCATGTCATTGTTCATGTTCATTTCCTGATTTCGTGATCACTTCAATAATGAATTAAAATGTTCGAACACACATAAACGCGTTATTATGGATTGTTTGTTTCTGACATTAACATTCATAGAAAATCTACATTTATCACATAAAACACCAATTTCAAGTCATTTCAAATACTTTAAAAGCGAAACTGTTTCACGACAGCAGAGGCTGATAATATCTGGACTGTTACTGAAGTGTTACAGTGTTACACACGTTGGACGTCCCTGTGCTTTCACACGTCTTCCAGCCAATTAATTTGCAGTTTACACGCACATAAGACTCCAAGTTGTGAAGTTTATTCATGAGTCCAAGTGGATGATTGTGGCAGATGTAAAGCAGTGTCCGTCAGGCAAAACCTATTAACTCATCCTTGATTTCACACTGACACCTTGTGCCAGTTTTAAAGAAATTCCCCCAATCCCGTCAAAATCACAAGAATCAGTTGGATAAGGGGTCGTGCTCAGGTTGACCTTCGCCCGACCTTTCCTAATGTGACACTTTCATCTCCTCTGTGTTGCTCAGTAAAGTGAAAGTAAAAGTACTGACAGACGGAACAAAGCTAATCTGTTCATCTGCATTTTAAGATACGACGGCTGATAATTTTGTGCTTTTGGTCTTAAATTCTTAGATTCTTTTCTCATTCGTAGCCGTCATTCCAGCAACGATGTGGTGAACGAACGCAAAAGCATGCGATAAGATGGCAGAACACCTGAATTTAATCTGTGGAACAACAGAAACCAGTCTGACAGCAACGGCAGCATAGTTGACCAAGGTGGTAGCGATGTAATGACTGAGATACTCACCCTCAGCTATCGAGAAGCCTTTAACCTTTTAGATATAGAGTATAAAAGCCTTATAAAAACCTTAATGAAGCATATTTTCATTTTTCAGTATATGAGTAGGTCAACCATGCACAGGGGTCATTAACTTATTCTTTCACAGCTGAATTCAACAATCCAACATTGTGTTTTCTCACTGCTTGTTCCTCTGCTCTTTCCTTAATCTCTTTCATTCTCTCTCTTCTTTTATGGTAATGTCTCTAATATTGGTGACGTGCGGCTGGTGTTGATTATTATAACGCTGCTTCCACTGGCTGCTGTTTGGACTCATCTACAAATTCTTCATCTACAGGCTAAAACTGTTTAGCCTCCTATGTCAAACTGAGGCCTTTCATGAGACACAAAGTCCCTTTTTTCATTCCATCTGCTTATTTGAATATCACTCTGATTGAATGACTTTGATTCCAGTTTGCCCTGTGAGGATTAGACACTGGTGAGCTTCATGGAGGCACTGATTTCACCTTTAGCCCCGCCCACAGTTAGTAAAAGCTTCCTTGACCATAGCGATAAAGAAACATGACGCGTCCTGCATTTATGTAATCGGTAGTTGTTCATCATCACATTCTTCATGGTTTGAGTTACAATCCACTACAAAGAATGGAGCAAACAATTTGTTGAAAAATGTTACACAAGTGCAATCAACATAACAAATGAACTTCTTCGCATTACACTGAAAGCAGCACAGTTATCAGCACAGATGGTTGACATGTAGCAAACGTTAATGAAGGTAGGTTCCATCTTCCAGACACAAAACCTGCAGTGAAGCAATGCTACCAGAAGAGGGCATCTGCACCACACGCCTGCTACAGGAACCAGGTGAAGGTGTGGAAAAAAGGAGAGAATCGCTTCTATCATCTAACGCTGCAGCACAATTTGAGTTCTCGGAGGGTGATAGGTCAGATGGGTGAGCTCAGCTGTTTGCCTTGAACTGCAGCAGTTACACAGGTTACATACATGTCTCCAGATGCAACAGGGAAGAAACCAGGCAAATCACAATGTTGAAGGTCTAATACGAAGGCACAGGCAATGTAATCGTATAAACATTTAACTTGTGAATTTTACACAGACTGGTTTATCATTAAAAAAACACTTCTAACATTTTACTTTTGCGTCTGGTCACAGCTCGAGTAAGGAGGTGGGTGGATTACAAAAGGCCATAAAGTCATGTGGTGTCGTAAAAGTGAGGTAATTTCTTTCCTTCTGCTTCTGTGATTTGTAAGAATAATTCATTAAATATGAAACATGAGCCGCTTTCAGAGATGGAACCAGTAATGTAGGAAGAGCTGCATATCAAAATAAGAGCCTGGACAGGAAGCTAAGTTGCAGATGGTGACACCATGCCCTTGCAGTGCAGCACATTACAGTAGAAACTTTATTGTATAAAGTTCTTACAAGTTTTGGTTGCTAATGTTGTAGAACATTATAGAGTAAAATCCCCCGAACCTGCGGAAAAACGTTTAAAGTAAACTAGCTACTAAAAAAGCTATTGTTATAAATAATAAGAACAGAATCTAAGAACATTAAACAGTAACATTCTTAGGATATTTAGATGCTAATGTTAAGTAGGAATTTAAAAGCAGGACATGCTATGGACTGTTAATTTTTTAGGTCAATATTTGAATATTTCTTTCAGCGCTGTAGTTTATAAATTATACATAATTGAGAAGATTGAATCACTAAATGTAGCCTGCTCCTAAATCTGTCATCTATCTTTGTGTTGTCCTGGTTCAGATGTTGATGGGACTATAGGAGTCTCTCTCTCTCTCTCTACTGTAAGTGGAAACGAGTCTTGCTGAAAGCATCGTCACGTGATCTCCCATGGCAACCAGTGTGTGTCATCAGTTGTGCTCCAGGAGTCTGCAGCCTCAGTCCGACTCAGCTCAGTATTTACCGCTCTGCGGGGTAAACTCACTGTCCATCTGTTTCACAGCCTTTCTTACCTGAGAGATCTGAGGGTGATTGTAAAGACGGTGTCAGCTGAAAACCATGAGTCACCTCAACCCAGGGTAGGTACGCTGAGGTTCTTTCTGTTCCAGAGTAGGTACTTCAGGGTTTCAGTCAAACTGTAAATAACTACTTTCAGCTTTGTTTCACTGTTTTGTATTGCGTCATCTAAAATGTCTGTTAAATATTACTACTGGAGTCCACCACATTTATTTGATTGCTTCTTCAAGATTAAAGTATTTTATATAAAATGACACCTGCTGTTCTACTGGGTTGTGGGGATTCAGTGTCTAGCAACATTATAGCCACTCATAAAAATAAATACTTAGTAAGTTCACTTTAGGCGACTGCACTAATGACTCTGTTAAAGATATCCGATAAAAGTGTGCTGTGAAATACAAAGAAAGTACTGTACTTAAAGACATTTTTTAATTATGTAGACTTAACAGAGTCAATGACTTTGGAAACTCTGGAAAAACTTCATAAAACCCTTTGTAACAGTACAGGAAAAGTCACTTTTAATGACTGTAAAGACGCTGAGAAAAACCCAAATACGACACATTTGTTCAGAAACATTTTAGTTCATATCCCACATAATTTATCCTTTTAGTAGAAATGGATCTGGGATCTTAGGGGTTCAATAAAAACAGTAAACATGTGAAGAGGAAAAGATCCAGAAGCAAAGAGGGTATTAAGATTAATTATTAAGATTTCGGAGCCGTGTTCCTTCTAAGCTTGACTGGAGAAAGTCAATAAGGACAGTTTAACCAAAATTCAAACTTAAAGCCAAAGAGCAAGTGAGACAGACACAGATGCAGAAAGAGGGGGCAGGCAGGGTTAAGTGTGCCCCTGTGTGTAATCAAACACCAGTAACGAGCCTCATAGTTAGAGGATCCTGTTGCCTCTGATACAAACACTGGAGGAAATCAAATCTGTGTTGGAAAAAAAGCTGCTTTCAGATGAACTGAGCTGTGGACGACCTGATATCTTGTAAATGAGGACAACAAACAAACAAACACCGTGTTGTTCCACAGTAAAGCATTTGATTAAGATTCTGGTCTTCGGTTTGCTGTAATTACAAACTTTACAACATGACAACGGTTTTAAATGGTTTTGTTTCTGCAGACTTCTCTCAGCCTACAACAGCCTCACAGACAAGCACCTCGCTGGATACTTCAGCAACACACGGATCCGGAGACACCTGCAGAGAGCCGGACTGGTACGTCAGCAGCATGACACACAACTTTCAGTCTGAAATCACTATTATCAGCCTCCAGATAAGCCATGTTGACAGAATGGTTGTTCTTAGATCACCAGGAGTGGGCGCATTGTTCCAGACAGAGAGTACAGGCTCAGGCTGATCCAGAGAGCGAACCAGAGACATGTCCGAGAATGCCTGGCCCAGGCTATTTTCCACAAGGTGCTGGAGATGGAGGTGGGAGGAGAAAACAATGCGCCAGAGACAGACGTTGTCAGACATTCAGCTAACGCTCACATAAAAAAGTGATGCTAATGTCTGTGTTGCTCCCAAACAGCGGCTGCATCAAATAGAGATCAAAAGAAAACTGGAGGAGTTTGCAAGGAGGGAGAGAGTGCACAAGATCAAGGTGCATCATCATCATCATCATCATCATCATCATCCTGCCTTACTGCCTCCTGTTATTAATTAACCACTCTGTCTCTCAGTTTGGTGAATTCAATGATTTTGTGAATGTTAGCCATAAAACAATGCATCATCGTTTTAAACTGAATGGTTGGTCTTGTTTGGAAGGTGGAGCGCTCTAAAAGATATGAGGAGGACATCCTCCGCATTCTGTCCCCGCGCCCACCAACAGGTACAAGGGACACCCGCAAGCAGCACTCTGGGCCAGAGGGGGAGCATTCTGAGTCCTCTGAGTCTGTGAGTGAAATGAACCTCCATGATGGCTCCCACTGAGCTGAGACCAACCTTTACGCAGGGTCTCTGTCTTAATTCGCTTTGGTCAGTCCATGTCCGGAGCCAGTCAGAGTTCTCAGCCTTCCTTCTATCTGCTGCGTTAATCGTTACCTTTCCACAGCGACAGCTGCCATGTTTACACTCATACTTATGCCTGGAGAGCTGCCTCAGCAGCTGTTTGCTCTGTGTGCAGATCGGAGTGTTTAAGCGAAGTAGAGGGATTAGATTCATGTTATTTAAAAAAAAAGTGAAGCAAGTACTTGATGCCAGTGTAAATAACGCTAGTAATCCTGTTCTTGATCTCTGTGTTTACGCTGTAAGATCCGTCTCCACTGAAGCCTGCAAACATCTCACATTTCAGCAGGTTTAGACTTGTTTAAAATACAGCCAGGGAGCCATGTTGGCAAGAATCAGGAAAATGGGCACTGAAGAAGATTATTCGTTGGAAGAGTGTCACTTATGAATTGATTTTACTAACAAAGCCAGTCTTGAAGCTGAGGTTTTAATGTGTGTAACTGTAAATGAAATCAGAATGTTCACTGTTTTGTGTTACAGCCGGGATCATCTCGACCCAACACGGCTCCAGGGAAGATGCAGAGGCCCGTGCGTCTGAAACCGATCCACAGCACCAGCACCAGACGCAGCACTCCTTACAGACGCCTCCATTCATCCAATGAGAATGAGCAGCTGTTCAGCTACACGGTGAGACTGGAACCCGCACAGCGCTGATGCATGAGACACAGGGTGTGTTTTAGGCGTTTTTGGAAAAGTCCAGTTCCAGGTCTCCACACTACCAATAACAGCTCATACACACAAATGTCTTCTCACACATGTGACTTTCCTCCCAGATGGACAAGGAGTCTGGCAGACGTTTGACCGCGGTGGAGGGTTCTCACGGCATCTCACCTTACTGCCTCCCGGTCATCAACAACTTTGTCACCCCAGTGCCTCCAGCTACGAAGAGGAAAGACAGGGGGGTTAAGCTCACTGCCAGCGGTAAAGTCAGAGGCCGCAGGCTGCGACCTACCACCGTCTTCAGTGAAGCTGACGTCAATGAGGTCTTTCACTTGTTTCACTTAGCAGCTAAATCCACAACAAGCATCCAGTACATGCTGCGGCCTCTTTGCATTAATTAGGAAAGACAGCAGCATATTTCCAGGACACGTACTGTGAGTTTGTATTTGTATGTCTGCACTTTGCCATCTGGTGTTTCAGGAACCCCTTAGTCTGAGGAGCTCTGTGCACCAGAGCAGAGTCAGTGTGCACATGATGTACTTTGGCAAATCAGTGCACCTCTCCCACGACCTGAGCGACATGAGGGACGAGGTCAAAGTGTTTCAGCAGCACTGTGGAGGAGAGAACCTGTGCGTGTACAAGGGCAAGCTCCACGAGGGAGGTCAGTGTGGCAGTGTTCAGACCTGAGTGTATGTACACACGTTGGGTGGTTTTTATACAAGATTGGATTTAAAAATCTTTCTTTCAGAGACTTTCCAGTTCATTTCACGGCGACATCGAGGTTTCCCCTTCAGTTTGACGTTCTACCTGAACGGGCTGCAGGTGGAGCGGCTGAGCTCCTGCTGTGAGTTTAAACATAAGAATGGCTCCAGACTCGGTGGCAAGAATGGACACTTTGGCTTCTCCAGCATAGATGGGGCCTCACCCTGCTACAAGTAATGTCTGCTCGTAATGGGGCACAATATAATGATGAGAGAACAAAAAATTGAGTTACAGCAACTGCAATTTGTTATGAACACTTTGCAGGTGCATCATCGCAATGGGGCTGGACAAAAAGCCCATACCTCCACCAAAGAGAGTCAAAGAGGATGCAGGAGGAGAG
The DNA here is from genome assembly GCA_030770545.1 of Macropodus opercularis. Classification (NCBI taxonomy): domain Eukaryota; kingdom Metazoa; phylum Chordata; class Actinopteri; order Anabantiformes; family Osphronemidae; genus Macropodus; species Macropodus opercularis. The sequence continues at coordinate 11,484,957 of CM061092.1, forward strand.
GAGTCAGTCAGCCCAAAAGAGCCCGCTGACATGGAGGCAGAGATGGCTGCAGACGATTCGAGCCATCAACAGGACATGGAGACCCAAGCCAAAGATGCACCTGCAGCTGAGGATAAAGGCAGAAATGGTATAATGACTGTATCAATGACAAATTCAACACACATTCATCTTTACCAAGAACCTCAAATGTTTTACATCTTTATACTAAGATTATGAAGAGGACTTTGAAGCAGATGATGAGGGCCCTGCAGCGAACCCTGAGGTAAAGACAGAGACATCTCCTTCTCCAACCAGTGAGGCTGAGAAGCAGGTAAACGAGAAAGACACCACCGACACTGAAGACGACGAGAACGATGGTGAGATAACACACATACGTCTGGTTCTGCATGAGCGCTAAATACCTATGAGTACGAAATGTCTCTCATGTAACGGATTCATTTGAAAACATTACCACCTTCATTTACTGATCCTCTGCACCTGTAACTCACCTTTTTGATATCACTCTAGCAAATAATCTAAGATGCTTCATTTTCTTGCACAGAAGACACGAAGTCTCGTTCAAGATCCAGCTCCTTAAGCAGCAGCCAAGACGAGAGTGATGCTGAAGCCACAAAAGACTCCGACAGGGAGGAAACAGCAGAACAACCTGGAGAGATCGATCAAGAAGAAATAAACAAAGTGGATGTAGAGGCAGACAAAGAGGGGGATCTAGAAGCAGACAAAGAGGGGGATCTAGAAGCAGACAAAGAGGGGGATCTAGAGACAGAGAACGAGGGGGATCTAGAAGCAGACAAAGAGGGGGATCTAGAGACAGAGAAAGACGGGAAACTAGAGACAGAGAAAGAAGTGGATCTAGAGACAGAGAAAGACGGGGATCTAGAGACAGAGAAAGACGGGGATCTAGAGACAGAGAAAGAAGTGGATCTAGAGACAGTTGCTCCACCAGACGAACCAAATCCAGAGGAAGCTGCTGCCACTGAGGAGGAGTCCGCTGCAGCTAAAGACTCTGATCTTCAGGACAGTGCTGCAGACAGCACAGAAATCGACATCTCTGACACCAGCATACATTCAAGCAGCAAGAACAAACAGAGCGACGCAACCTCAGGGGAGAAAGAGTCTGAAATGATGGTAGATAAGAACAAACAGGAGGAGGAGCAGGAGAGGAGTGAGTATGAAGCAGCAGATACAGCTGTGGAGCTTACACCTGAGTGAGGATCAGTCCATCTTGAATAGAGGTTTTTCCACTATTATCACAGCCGGTCCATGACTGCATCACAAGCAGGGTTGTACATTTGAACTGTATGTAGCTTCAGTGATATGATAACATGGCTTCATTTAATAGTGGAAAAATGACTTGTGTGCCTTTTTTTTCATTGTGCATGTGTATATTTTCTGTATCCATACATACATAGAGTATATGCATGTTATGGTGGTTTGAGTAAAAGGCCTTGTAGCTTGGGTTAAAGTAAAAATGTTGTACAGTAAATCAACATTTAAACAAAGGGGGAACCCTCAGGGGGTAGATCTGCAATCAGGACACAAGGAGGATTAAAAATAGCAGCGAACACTTAAAATTCAAGTATTTCACAAGCACAAAATGTGAAAGATGACGAGCTTCTGAATATTCATGTAAACTCAAACAATTCTACTTTTGATTGTATCCTTCTGTCACTGGCTGTACCAATGAAATATATTATATGAAATATCATTTTAGAATATGTCTAATACACACGTTACACCTGTGTGTATTAAATACAACCTTACATCTGTGTTTCAAGTGTCAGTGCCAGAGTTGTGTGTGTGTTTTTTACTTCTCAAGTTCCAAAGCTCAGTTTTTGTTGTGTGTTTTTCTTTCTTGCATGTTGTGTTGCATCAGGAAAGAATAAAGACTTTTTTTGGCTGTGACTTTTGTTTCCTTATTGTCTCGGTTTTCTGACTGTATTTGAATGAGACACTGCTTTATTAATTTAATTTCAATGTGCATCACAATCTGTGGCTGATTCAAGTTATTACTAACTGCATGTGTCATGTCTCTTTCTCCTTTCAAAGCCAAATCTGTGCAGGAGAAGCTGGCAGAAGCTATATTCAAGGAGTCCTACTGCAGTTCTGAGCCAGAACTGAGCGACATTACCGACACAACCGAGGAAGAGGAGGAGGCCACAGATAAAGGTCACAAACAGGATGACAAGGCTATGAGGGTTTCACTTTCAATGAAATGATGAAAAGTATTTCTAATTATTCAGCTTGTGTTTGCAGGTGCAATTCCAGAGAGCCCCGTGACCATTACAGAGGATGAAGAAATAGCAATCATAGAAGAAACTAAATCTGAAAAAAGTGTTATTGATGAACCTGAAGGGCTTCAAGATCAAGAAGAGGTGTCTGAGCCAAACGAGGAAGAGGGTGAAACAGAAAAAGAGACTCACGGAACAGATGGAAAAATTGAAAAGGATGAAACAGAACACGAAGCAGAGGAAGAGGATGCGTCAGAGGACATAGGTGCTGATCCTGCAGCTGAGGAAAATATGAATGAAGACAACAAAACTTCAGAAGCTCAGGAAGATGCTGCATTTACATCCGCTGATGCTGATGCTGCACAAGAAGCTGACAAAGCAGAGGATGAGACTGCAGAGGTAGAGGAGGGTGGCACAGAGCCTGAGGAGAAAGAAGAAAGGGCAGAAAGCAGCAGGGAGGATGAATCATCAGTATCACAGATGAATAAAACAACAGAAGAGGCAGATAATGCTGAGGTGGAGGCAGCAACAACACAGAATGAGACAGAGGAGATGAAAGCAGAGCCCTCAGAGGAGCAAGAGGCCCTTAACTTTGAAGAGGCTCCAGTAACCAACACAGAGGAGACGCAGAAGGCAGACAGTGAGGACACAGCTGAAGTGTCAGAAATAGAAATCACAGAAGATAATTTAAGCAGCTCATCACCAGAGAGCGGAGAGACCATGGTGGAAAAAAGTGCAGATTTAAGCGCGGACGCTGTAAAGGATGAGGGCAATACTGATGACATCAAAGACGAGAATGCAGAAGAAGTGCCAGCAGTTGAGGATGATGCTGAAAAGGACATGAATGAAGTGGAAGAAGAGCAGACAGAGAAATGTGAGGAAGCAGATGAAGAGGTGACGAGAGACAAATTGGAGGAGGAAAGTATTGAAGAGGAAAAACAAAAAGATCCAGATGAAGCTGTAAGTACTGAGGACGGAGAGAACAATGAGACAGGTAACACTGAAGAGGCGGACAATGGTGAGACTAAGCCAGAGGAAACGGTTGGAAGTGAGGAAAATGCTACAAGCAATGATTCAGAAACGGCTAATGAAGAACCAGCTGAGAAAATGGCTGCGGAGGAAGATGTGGAAAGAAATGAAGAGGCAGGTAATGGATCAGACAAAAACGAGCCTAACGAAAGTGTCCACAATGAAAACGATGAGGAGGAGCCTGAAGCACAAGAAGCTGACAAAACTTATGAGGATGATGGAGTTAGTGAAACTCAGCATGTTGCTGATGAGGACGTGGGCGATGAAGACAAAGCTGAACAAAGTGAATCAGTGAAAAATGGTGACATAGACTTTGAAGAGAAAGAAACAACTGATCAAACTGGAGAAGAAGAAGAAATATCAGAGATGAGTGAAGAACTGGGGAAAAGTGCAGATGGTGTGAGTGTAGCTATTGAAATGTCGGGGGCAGTGGACGTTGGCAGTGACGCAGATGGGACTGAAATGACTGAAGAGAACAGCGTGACGAGGTCTGAAGACGCAGGCGGCACAGACAGCGCAAGTAAAAACGGAGAAAATGGAGAAATCAATGCAGAAAATGGAGAAACGTTTAGCTCAAGAAATAAAACACCTGAGAAAGACGTAGAGGATACGATTGAAGACAAAAACGACTTGGAAACAGCCGAGCAGATCGACGATGGCGAGCAACCGGCTGAAGAGGAGAGTCCAGAGGCAAAAATAGAGGCTGTGCAATCTGGAGATGATGCTGAGAAACATGAAGACCTCGATATGGACCAGGCTCCTGGTTCAGATGTGGTAGAAGGTGAGGATAAGGACAAGGATGGCAGCTCAGAAAAACAAGATGAATCTGCTGAACAGAGCACAGAGATAGAAGAGGAATCTACCCCTGATAATCCTAATACAGACAGAGAAGACAGTGAGGAAGCAAAGCAAGACGAGAACGTCAACGAGGCCATAGATGCATCATCGGTAGACCAGGCACAGTCTTCAGCGGCTGTAGATGCTGATTTAGCCGATACAGACACTAATGACAACCAACAGCACGCTGATGAACAAGATGTTGGTGCGGATGAAGAAAACGGTGCAGACGTGGAAGAGGCAAGCAAGTTTTCTGAGGGAGGAGCGAGCGTGCTGCACATACCAGTACAACACAACGAGGCCGCAGAGGATGAGGAAACTCCAGAAGCCCTAGCAACAGAAGACAGCACAGATCTGGTCACAAACTGGGTGACCACACATCAAACGGCGAAGCTTTTCGAGAAGTTTGTCGAACCTTTAGAAGATTTGAGAGAAGAGAAAGACGAGGATGAGTCTAGAGAAGAAACCAAAGTGGAAGCGCTGGAGCCGGGCCCTGAGAGGAATCAGTCTGAGGGTGATGCGGAGGAGAATGGCCCTGCCAGAGAAACGCTTGAAGAGGAGGAAAGTCCGGCGAAGGAACACGCTGAAGAGTCCAGTGGACATGAGGTTAGGTCAGAGGGCCACAGTGGGAGCAGGGCATCTCTTCAGGAAACACAGACGCATGATGTTTCCAAAACTGAAGTGGAAAGTATTGCAGATAGTCATAATTCAGCAGCGGCCGGTGAACCTGAGACTGCGATAGAGAACCAAACAGGAGAGAATGTGACTGATAATGGTCCAGACTTGAATGAAGAACAAACAGAAACTGAGGAGACAGCAGATGTCCAGCCCTCAACCAACACAGAGGACCGTGAGCACACAACCAGTCCTGGTGGACTGACAGAAAGCGAGGAGACACAGGGACTAACAGATGAACACAGTCAAGAAGTCACAGAAATAACCGATTTGACAACATCCAAGTCGGAGGATTAAAGCCAAGCAGAGTCCCTCCACGGCGAGATCCAACCCAGACCATCTGATGGGAGCTTGAAGGGAGATGAAGGAGACAGTCAGCTGATCGAACAGTCGCTCAGTAGAGACAGACCGAGTACTTTTTCAGTGGACGAAACTTTGTTTGGTCACAGTTCATACACTTTGCCGAGTCCTGCGATGACTGAAAGTGGGCACTGAGACACTGGTGCCAAGGCACAAAGGGAGATGTTTCTGAAGGCAAACCAATTATTAAAGTTCATAAATGATAAAAATAAAATAAAAAACATTCTACCTGAACTACAACTGACTAAAGGATTAGCACACAGTCTTTAGACAATCAAGTGAACACAACACGATTTTTATTTTTATGATGACAGCTTAAAAACGCTTCTACATAAAAAGAAGTTTAATGAGTGTTATCGATTAATGCATAACATGTTTACAATAGATCATATCTTCCTACTGTTGGTACTGTAACAAAGAGGCATCGTTCATGTGAGGTATCAGCTACAGCTGCTACCTATTACCTGTAACTAGAGCCTCACAAATGACTGAATAATTCATAGCTGTTGTGGCCTCCCGCCGCTTGGTTTGCCCCTCTGATTTTACATTTCCACTGAAGGCGCACAAGCACATTAAGAGTAAGTCGGGTTTGATCGAACCTTTCCATCTCTGTGAAAACAACGTAGTTAGTGCTTAAAATATTTGTTTACGTAAAAAAAAAAAAAGGTGTCGTGGAAGCACAGGAGCTCTGCGATGATCAACCTTCACTACATTAGGAAGTGTCAAATCTGGGCACTGTCGAGTGTCATTATTGCTGCTAACGCTACCTCTCTGAAAACAGCAGGAGCTTGTTTTATGACTAGTGTGGATTTCTTTGACTAGCTTCACCTTTTCATTCGATTTGTCAGTGACTGAACACTATCATTTGAAAAAATATAAAAACTATAAGATGGACACAGTATTGCCTTTGTGCTTCTCTTTCTTGACAACACAATGTGTGCACATTCAGTTTCAAGACCGTTCAGGGTAATTTTCTAATTTGTCCTATTGAAACAATGTACACAAAGTCAACTACAACACAAATTTATGCAGTGTAACAAAGGTGTAGAGGCAATTTCAAGAGAGACAAGCTTAGTTGCTGTCCTCAAAGCTTCCGCTGCTGCTGAAGGATGAGCAGAACCTCATGGTGCTCATGGGATCAGAAACATATCCTGAAAGGAGACAAACATGGAGATCAACTAACTGTTTGTTGTTTTGTTTTGCACATTTCGTTAAAATTTAATCTGCACACAAACCGTTTCGATCGATAGGAGAGAACTGCATGTTTCTCCGTAGTTCCTCCAGGGAAAGTCCTCCAGATGCTCGACGGCGCTCGCTGAAAAATTAAACAAATGAAAATAAACCCAGAATAATTATTCAACTGCAAAAGTCCCTGAACATACACTTCTTCATTTACACGGCCCAAAGCAGATACGGTGGAGAGTCTGATACGAGAAGAAGAAATTCAATATGTAACGTTCGACCAGGCTGCTCTCACTTTCTCTGCAGGAGCATTGTATACAAAATTGATGATCGGTTTGAGGGGCAGGCACATTATTCACATTGTTTCAGCAAAAGAGAACCAATGGTAAACACTTTGTAAAATAAAAGTAAGACGTCCTGGAGTTTGTGTTGCAGGTGCACTTTTTAAGTACAAGGAAACGCTTTGTCTCGTATGTTTGGTTACTGGGTGACAGCAACTGTTACCAGGCTGTTCTTACACACACACACACACACACACACACACTGTGCAAAGACTCAAAGCCACAGGCGTCTAACGGAGGCTTCCCTGTTGGTCAAAATGCCATGCATGTTTTATTGAATTTGCTTTCCTTTGTTTCCTGTTCGGTATCCAAGCAACGCCGCTTCTTACAGTTGCCTAACTAGTCTGGCAGAACAATTGTTTGTAGGAAGTTGTTTCTACAAGTCCAGACATGACGTCTGTGCAATTCTTCTTCTTTAGCAAAGTCTACTGGCTCCAGTTCTCCCAGTTACATTTAGAATCAATTTTAACTGAATACTACTTTTAACTGACCTATAAATTCTATAAATCAAACTTTTGAAAAGCATGTCAGTCATTGCCACAGTCTCAGCACTGCCTGGTGCTACAGTGTTTTCTGTTTGCGCATATATTTTACTTGCTGATGAGTAAATAATTCTCACTCTTTCACGTACCTGTGGAGATGCTTTGGTTCGCTCACCTCTGAGTCCAAAACGCGTAGGCGCGAGTGTTGAGCGCATACTCAAGTTCAAAACGGGACCGAAGGGCAGCAACGTGGCTCCGACCGGGTCCTCCCCGCCCGAGCAGACAGTCAGAGGACGAGCAGGGCGACAGCGAGCCGCTGCTGTTACTGGAGGCTGGAGACATCAGCTGTCACACCCACCAACAGAGGCAATGTAGTCATTTATGACAGGACACATACATAGTAATGATAACGATTAATATGGGGGCACGTCCCACCTCAACATTGCACAAGCATTCTTCCAGGTTGGAAACCACTTCTGAGAACTCAGGTCTGTCCTGCAACAGCAAAGAAACAAAAAACAAAAGTAGTGAGGACGTGTACCACTGAGGCAACATATCCCAACATCAATACTGTGTCTTAATGAGGCCAGGAAAACAACCTGTCTCACTAATTATGAACAGCACTGAGGGAGAGTTATCCAGGTCACGTGTGTCCGACATGTGAACAGTCACTTAGTGGATCATCTCGGCCCTTGAGTATTGAGTCTATTAACTAATGATATGCAAGGTTTCACTGGTGACGTTTTTCAAAGTTGTGACAGATGTAACATAGGAGCAAACACCACATAGTGAAACTACACTACACTACACTGTGTAATTGGAGTGTAGGCTATTTTTTTGGCCTGTTACTGGCAGTGGTTCAGCTTAAATATTAAAGGAGGTGAAACCTGCTCGTTTACCTCTGGGCAGGAGTTCCAGCCTCTCATCAGAAGGGCAGATATAGGTTTGGGGATGGAGTTGCCAATCGGAGGCCGGACGTGGTGATAGGCCATGTCTGCCGCCGCTGCAGCTGGAGACGCAAGGACATTTAAAGTCAGCATGTTTACATTAGCATTAGCAAAATGTTATGTGAGAAAAATACCTGGTTTCAAGTGAGCGAAGGGAATTTCGCCAGTGAGCAGCTCCCACAGACAGAGGGCGTAGCTGAATATGTCGGCCTTCACCGAGTAGCGCGTGCACTGGGTAAACACCTCAGGAGCCATCCAGCGCAGGTTCTACACAAACACAACACATATATGCACATACACACAAAGATGTTCAAGATATTAAGGCACACACACGAAGAAGATGAGGCCTAATTACTGACATAAACACTGCATCCCAGCAAGTGTAAGTAGCTCCTCACAACAGGCAATTCACAAGAGATATAACACACTTAACACCAAACTGCAGGCCAAGCACTCTGTGCAGTGATGAGTCAGCACATTCGCACAAAGTCTGGATGAAGGCACTTTTTTATCTGGTGGGGAATTGATGGCAGGTGCCAGCAGAGGCTCAGGTTTAAGCATCAACAAAGAATGTGAACGCGAAGCAAGATATTTGCTCAAGCACCCGTAAAATTTATCTTAGCAACCCAAAAAATAATCTAAGTTATAGTTTAAGTGTCAGTAACAATATAAATTTACAACAAACCAAGAAAAGGCCTCCCTGCTGGGTGAAACAGTTGTTAAAACAACAGTTTCAAATTCAAACATCCAAGCTTCAAACAGAAAAGCTTATGTTGGAGACGTAGGTGAGACAAACAAAAGACCTCATAGTATAAAATCCAGGGTAGACTGACTTCAGACGACACGGCAGATACAGATGGTGTGAAAATATTAGGCCAAATGGGGAAAACAGACAAACTGTGAATTAGTTGAACTTGAAAACATACCCCAGGTTGCTTGGTCATGTTATCTTCATCCACTGACTGTAGAAATCTGGATTCTACTTGTCAAAAAACGATGGACATTTATCAGCAACTTTTTAATTCCTGAAACTGTTGCCATGAATGTGTTAAGCAGTAGAACCCGGTGACCGTTGCCAAATGCACCTGTGCCTTACCTCCAAAGTCGGCCACCACAGCGTGTCCGTCCTCATACAGCAGGATGTTGTGGCTGGAGGTAACATTTTAAATTTACACTAGTTTCAGTGTGTCAGTATGGTGAAGGCTGATTTACTGTCACCCACCTGTTGAGGTCTCTGTGGATGATAGGCTGGGTAAGGTTGTGCAGGTAATCCATGCCCTTGGCCACATCAATGGCAATGATGAGCTTGGACTGCAGGTCAATAAGCCTGTCCATTGACACATCATTAAAGCAGCAGCCACTTAGTGACAGATCAATGGTCCCTGCCAATCACACACAGCACTTTACACAGATCAATAAGCAAGTCTATAAAGGCAGCACCTGGCCACACAGTGAGCAGAACACTTCATGTGGATCAATGAGGGGAGAGACACCGGGGAGGGGACGTTTTCAGTGAGGATAATGAGACCTGAAGCAGTCGACTGTGGTGTGCAAACACGTGTAAAACACTGAGGAACTCCTTAAGGCAGATGACCTCCCTGTAGATCTCATGGATTCAGTCACGGCCAAAGTGTGTGGAGAACCACGTTTTTAAAGATTTTCTGTTTGGTTTAATAGTCATTCAAACAAGTACCAGTAACCTTAAATGTTCCCATTGTGCATTTCCCTGCCCACCCAAACCTGCCTGTGTCCATTCTGTAATGATTTATATAAAATTCCTCGTTCTATAAAAATATAACTGAAGAATTAAAAATCTTGCATGATTCTTCACCTCTTCTGCTCGTGCAGCAGGGAGAAAAGAGAACCTCCAGAGATGTACTGGGTGACTATGGCGAACTGGCTGGGGTCGTCCAGACACGCCCCCACAAAGTGAATGATGCAGGGGTGATTGAGGCGACAGAGGATGGAAACCTCTCTGCAGAACATGTCCACGTCTGACTTAGAGCAATACGTGTTGGCTCGATAGCTACGCAGACGAGAAAAGAGTCATCAATGCAGGTTTCTCTCAGTTCTAACACAGAATAGACAATATGTCTAAAGACACGCACCGTTTTATGGCCACGATCTTATTTCTGCACTTCCCTTTATAGACTTTTCCAAACGAGCCTGGGTGTTTAACACACGTGATTATTGGGAACAAATTGGTTTGGAAGCTGAATAGAAAGAAAAGCTACGAGCGAAGTTACCTGATCCGATAATTTCATCAAACTCCAGTTCAGACAGCTGAAGGTGGAAATGAGAAGGGAGGCTGGCCCTGAGCAGCAGAACTTCTGTTTTCTCTAACAAAAAAGGTGAAGTCTTCTGTTCACAGGCAGCACAGTCACATAAAAACCTTTAAACCTATGACTCAGTTCAGGGTAAATCTGCTATATAAACTATAGTTTACATTTAAGTTATATATTATAAGTATAAGTATACATTATAAGTGTGGCTGATATTTAGACCTGATACAATTTAAACATTTAGTGGATACGTGGAAACATGGATACGTATGGACAGACCTACAGTGTAATTACTATATGCTATGGAAAATCAAAAATGAAAACAGTTTCCTAATGACTGACTGTTATCCTCAGCATCCAAGCACTAGCACTTGGCAACAGACACGGAGTTTGTCATGTCAACCTTCAGTGGGGTGTGAAAAAAACCTGTGCTTCATTCCACTCCACTACCTTTAGTCATGCTTTTGATCTTTCCCAGAGGAGATGGGACAGAAACGTAGGAACCATCTGTAAGAGAGTAGGCACAATCAGGCTGACCGATGGGAGGTGATGTGAGGATGCGTGTGAGTTAGTTCCAGATAATAACTTTGTGTGGGGTGACTCACCTCCTCCTGGCTGGGAGTACTCGTTGCACGGGGAGTCATCTGGTCGTTTGTAGTGTTTCAGTAAAGTGACAATGGCATCGTGACCTGGAAATCACAGCGATGGACTGGTAACACATCAAGTTATTGTTGTTCCTAACGCATTTCGACAAACAGACCTTTTTCATACGCCCACATGAGGCAGGTCTGCTCTTCCTTCTCCCCGCTGGACCTGCTCGGGTCGCAGGCAACCAGGTTCATATCTGCACCGCTGTCCAGCAAGAACTGCACCAGGCGTATGTGTCCATGGAAGCAGGCACTGTGCAGGGCTGAACAGGGCCACAACAGTTAGATTCCCACCTTAACAGAGGAGATGTGGAGTTTAAAGTATGAGAGGGCCACCTGTGTGTCCATCCCTGCCCTGATGGTTAATGCTCATAGCGTTCTGGCTCAGCAAGAATTTGACCATCTCCAGGTCTTTTCCATACGTGCAGGCACTGAGAGGCAGAAAACACACTTAATGTCACAGCTAACATGTATTATGCATCTGTGTTTAATGGCGTCGTGCTACAGACTACCTGTGAAGCACCGACTCGCTGAAGATGTTCTCTTTAGAAAGGCTTTCTGTGCCGGAAAGCTGAATAATCTCCTTGACTGCTGCAAATTTCCCATTATAACAAGCCCTGATGAAGCACAGCAATCAATGCTAAGACTTTTTCCTCAGTTTATGTCACCAACAAAGGCAATTTTAATAACCACTTACAAGTGTAATGGAGTGTCTCCGTAGATGTTGACTGAGTGCGACTGCGCATCAAAGTTGCCCTGCAGGAGGAAACACACAACCTCATGGTGACCAAAGCGAGCACAGAAGTGGAGAGGAACGTGATCTTCGTTGTCCTGGGCATTTACTGAGGAGAAGAGCAGAGAAGTCAAACAATCGTTCCCGTAGTCACGTCCAGCCACAGCTTTTAATTAGACTAAACACAACAATCTGCAAGTTACGTGTATTTAAACCCGCTATTATGTTTCATGAACAGCCCATTCAATCAGTGCGTGTTCATTTAATATAGGAAAGTGCTGTCGGGTCTCACCATTAGCTTTGCTTCCTTCTGCCATCAGCAGTTTGACAATGCCAAGGAAACCCTTGGCTGCAGCTAGATGCAGCGGACGGTCGCCCACCTCACCACTCACGTTCACGTCGGCCCCAAACTTCAGCAGCAGCTTTGCCAGCTGCACGATGGAGTGAGACAAGAAGAAGCAGACAGTTTGAAATAGAGTGAGAGAAGTGTTTTCTTCCAATCAGTGCAAAAGTCAATGCTTCATCCGTTTCTTTTGTGAAACCTGCTCATGGCCATAGTAGCAAGCAATATGCAGTGGTGTGAAAAACACAGCGTCCTGGACATTGATATAGGCTCCGTGTTGCAGGAGTATATCTGCTGCCTGGGAGGAACAGGAGAAAACGATCATTATAAGAACTGGACAAAATGCTGTTTTTGAATTTTGTCAAATGAATGTAACGTGCAAAAAACAGGCCGAGCTCTTACCTCGTGGTGCCCAGCCAGCGTGGAGACGTGCAGGGCAGTGAGGGCACCGTATCCCAGCTGCTGGACGTCTGAACCTCCATGAAGAAGGGCAGTCAACAAGTCGGCATTGTCCTGCGCGTGGGAACAACACACAGCACCCCAGTGAAGCTATTCAGACCTTCAGCTGACCACACTGGCTTTGTGTGTCCTTGCACTCCACCATGTGGTAAAACACAGGAGACTATTTACCCCATGACACAAACACATACAATAAATATTACATCTTTGCTTTTTACCTTATAAGCCGCCAGGTGAAGCGCTGTGAATCCGTTCCTGGATAGTCTGGATGGACGCAGGCCTTTCTGCATCAGAGTGCGGATGTGGGTCTTGTTTCCTGGTCATAATATCACCAGAAATTACTTTTTTCAACAAAACAGCAGATTTAAACCGCAGGAGCTTTATATTATATTATAATGGTCTTCATCACCCGGTAATGCCAGTAGCTCCATAAAAGTCCTTCCTGCTGCTGTCACATTTTGTTGAGGAGTTATTAATAGACTCTAGTCATGCATACCTCCACATACGCAGCAGAGATGCAGCAGCGACAGCCCCTTCTCCGTTCGGTAGCTCAAGTTGACCTTCTGAAAAGCCTCATCCGAGCTGAGCCACAGAAAATCAACATCACCTGCTTGTGACAACTGAAAAGCCACTGACAGAAAAGTAAGACCGCAAGCAAACGAGCAGCGCTCGATAAATCAAATTCGATCTTTGCAATTGCCCGTGCAGACTGAATTGTAAAAACAAAAAAGTTTCAGCCACCTGAAAGCAAGTTTAAGATCCGCAAGCTCGCTGTCTTTGAGCTTAAGGTCGTCTTCCAGCTTCTCGATGATCACAGAGTACGACTCACTGACCTTCTTCTTCCACTCGTCTTCACAGGCCGTCAACAGGATTAAACATCATGATAATTAACACTGCTTTGCTTTTTACCATCTGTATAGATAAGCTGATAAATAAATGCCCACTCTTAAATGTTAGTGCCATGTTAGCTTAAAACAACACTGTAAGGCTCAAACTTTGTTGTCATTTGTGAGAAAACAAAGTACACAATCACATGAACACCACGTTATTACCTGTACACGTCTGAGAAGGTCTTGATTTGTAATTTCCCATTGATAAAATCCTTTCTCTTGTAAAATGTGCTGTATAGTTTGATGAACTAGAGTAAAGCAGTAACACAATCTCCCACTCTGCCACAATTGCACGGGTCGAGATAAAGGGGGATCATGACTGTGGGCTAAAAATAAACACCTCAGAGTGGAATGCCTAACAACTAGGACAACTGATCTCCCTCCAAATGTGAGGACGTGTGCATCTGTGTTACTGTGTGAGTGTGTGCACAGTTTAGAACAAAGCAGGTGAGCAGTATCCTGCACTGCATTATAAAACAAACTTTTTATTAGATATTATAGCTTGACAGGGTTGTCGGTTTTCACAACGTATTTAATTATTTTCACATACTATCATCTCATTTATGTGCAGCAGCTTTCAGTGTTCAGCCTCCTTTGAGTGATGTCATTACAGAGTCCCGTTCTGAACGCCAGCATCTCCTCCACTTCTTTACACTGTAAACACTCCTGCATCGACATCAGTTTTGTGTCTTTGGGCAAAGTGAACGTGGAGCCGGCCACGCCAGCCTGCAGCATCTCCAAGGACATTGAGAATGAGCTTTGTAGTTTGGTGCAAACAGGAAAAAGACAAGCGTTCCACAAACTACAGCTGGACGTGTCACCGGAAAATCTCAGGACTTCCTTCTCCATCTCCCAGTAGGATATACACTCTGCAAGACTGGAGCCAAAAAGCTTTAGTCCTCCCACATGTGCAGGAGCTTCCACGCTGGACTTCAGGTTGTCGTTAATCCCAAAGAAGACCGTTACAAACCCAGTTTGGTCCTGGTGGGTCACACAAAGCGAATGTATGAAGACTCCATCAGGTACTGAGAGACCTGCATTGACCCAGCAGCTGCTGACGATACAGCCTTTACCCACAGAAACTCCTGCTCCGAGTCTGGAGAACTCCACCACTGATCCAGCTCCCACAGAACAACTGGGATCGAGGAAGCTGTTCATAACACAGCTGCCAGAAAACCGTTCAGCGTTTTCATTCGCGTGTGCACTGAAGGCACATGAGAGGAGACCCAGCTCCCTCCTTAGGGCCACATCCTCAGTGAGATGAAACAGGTATTCAGATGCGGTTCCGACATGGTAAAACTTGGAGTTGTTGAGGAGGATGACATTTAAGGGAGTTCCTTTGAGTAAATGGAAAATCTTTTGGCGAACTTCCACAAGACCTTTCTCTTCTGTGGTGACATTAGCAGTGTTGTTGGTGTAATCTATTGTGGCTTTGGGGCCCAGTGCTTGAAGAAAGTCCCCATATGCATCTATCTCACAGTCCAAAGTCCCCAACTCTTCTAGCAGATTAAGGAGGGATTTAACAGTATCAAAGTCCACATAATAGGTGCTGTCTGTGTAGACAAACTCAGTATCGGACAGAGAAAAGCAGCCGCTCGGCCGCTTAAAAACCGCTCCACAGTCTCGCATTTCATCAATGCTTGGTTTATGCAGAAAATGCAGACAGGACATGGTTTCCATTTCCGAGTTAGTGGACTTTTCATGTAAATCCAAAACAAACACCCCATGGGTTGTTCCAATAGAGAGTGGGGAGGGGTGAGCTAGAGCCGTGAAGCCAGGTTTATTAAACCTAACAATCTCATCCTCTGCGGTACTGTAGAGCTCTATATCATCAGCACAGGTCACCAGCAGGCCAGGCTTCATTTCAGATGGGAAATCTACATATAGTGCCAGTTTGAGCTCAAGCATCTGGTAGAGAGGGTCACCCAGCGGAAGAGCGGTGAAGATCTTCCCCAGGGCACTGGCACTGGGCAAACGCTGACTAAACCCTCCTGAAAGGAGAAGCATTACAGTAAGTATAGTAGTACAGAGGGAGACACAAAGTAACTTTAACTAGGTTATAACCATCATATACAGGGAGTTTGGTTGCTCTGGAGATTCTATTTTACATGTTGGTGCACCCAACAAGACAGATTCTTCTGTGTAATCACACATTAATACAGGGAGGTACATGTATTTTGGAAATAAACAAACAAAAACAATAATAGTAGTAATAAGTCACCATCAACCGCGGCACAGTGCAATAAAAAAACAGTAACATACAAATTCATGGGAGGCTTTATCTATAAAACACACTACGGTAATTAACAGGCTATTTTCTGATTTTCTGCATTCTAAGTACCAGGGTATCAAGAACATCAGGAACTAATGACCTGCGTGGATCAGGAGGACTCTCAGTTTGCCCAGAGCTTTCCCATAGATGTCATTCAGCTGCTGCAGTGTGTACAGAGACGAGCCCCCGTTCCCTTCAAACACAAGGTCATAATAATAACATTATTAATAATGCAGTCCTTTGTTGACCCATGTCAGGTTCGGAGGATGCTGAAATGTTATTGCAGAGCACAATCTGATTCACTGACCTATTTTGCAGCCAGGAGGGTCTGAGAAGACTTTGTAGTGAATCCCAAGCGGAAGCTCTTTCCTGGCAACTTTATGACTGATTTGCAGCTCATAAGCTGCTCTCTGCTTCTCATCCGCAGCAGTCACAACCACCAGGTCCCAAAACTCACCAGGCTGCACCTCTCGACCTCCAGGCAAAGAAAACAGCGTATGAGCGACTTCATGCGTTTTATAAGGAAACCAGGAGGAAATAACAAAACACAAATCGGTCACACTCACCCCGCAGACGGTCAAACTTTCTGAGCTTTTCTCTAGTTGCGCTCTGCAGCCTTTTCACACACTCCTGACTCATACTGTCGCCGTTAATGTCCATCAAATACGGTCCTGATGTACCAAAAGCAGCAAGACGGTTAGTGCAGCGACGTCGTTGCCACAAACTTCCGGGTACGATCACGTGACCGATTTTGTTTTTAGCTGCACTTGGTGAGGCCACTGTCTGTTTCACTGGATATACAACATCCAGTCCTTGCTGTAAAGAAATCTGCCAGACGTAACAAGAACTTAATATTCAGTAACAATTTAATATATTTTTTATTCCATTTTGCTAATCGTATTTGACGACAAAACACGTTGTGGGTCAGTAATGCATTGCTCTAGTGCACAGAACCACACGTTCATCCTGAGATGATTATTGTAATTATGTGTTTTATGTGTCTTAGTTATTTTTGATAATGATGAACAGACTATGTAAATAAATAAAATCAAATAATTTAAAACTTTATTGAAGGAGGTAGAAAATAAACTGCCTCAGAGAGGCGGCTTGAAACATCTCTTCATTAGCTTAGACTAGCTGCTTGTCTATGTTAGTTTGTCATTAAAAACACAGCAGATTGCTAAACATTTACATTAATATATAAATTATTATTGTACACAACCTTTTCCACAATGCATTGATTGTAATTAAATTTGAGAGGCATGAAATTCAACAGTGTGAACTTTTTATGAACACAGTTCAAAGGTTCTATTACAATTAGAGAAAAGGTGCAAAACCTACATTCATCTATGCCTTCAGGAAAGAAGGCACAGATCCTAGTCTACTAATGCTACTGTTCCTGTTAGCGAGCTTGTGGTACGTGTAGTCCTTGTGGGTCACAGTGCAGATGGCTGGTTTGCAGCCAGGCTGTCCTTGTTGGCCTCCAGGAAGTGACTACAGGCAGAAAAGGCACTGTAAAAGCTGGAGGAGAGCCCGGCAATGTCTGTGGAGATGTAGGGGAGAACGCCTGGTGTGGCCTGGTTGTAGTAAGTGATCTGAAACAAAACAACGGTCAGACGTTGTAAGAGCATCTGTCCAACCTCTCTACCTACTTTTTCCTGTGTTGCAGTAACATCATTCTAAGCTGTAACTGATAGCAAGCACTAGTAATAGTAATGCTGAAATAAATGCACAACCTTGGTGAGAAAACTGGACTCTTCCCAGATTGTGAAGCCAGCGCAGAGCACTTCTCCCCTGATGTAGTCCTCAGAGGGAGGGTGAGTGGGCAAACTGACCGAACGTAGAGCGATCAGATACGGGTCCCTAGCAGGGACAAACGCATCATGAGACTACGAAGGAGCAAGCTGGAGGCTTAACAAGCTGCTCAAACAGATGTTGTGTAAGGACTGAAAATCAAGATTTAAAATGAAGTGAGAGAAAATATGGATGTGTTGTTTATCATATATATGTTGCAACACCTGGAATCACATGGCTTCCTTCTAGACGCCAGCAAGATAAAGTCTTGACCTTTGCTCCCTTTACTGATAGAGGGTGTAGCTACACGATAAATGGTGTCCTCCTCGTCTGCCTGGCTGATCACCTCACACTCCCTGCAGTTAACACACAATAACGAGCATCGGAGCGTTAGGCTCCACCGTGGTGTTACTGTCAGACAAGCAAGCAATCCATTCAGTTACTGAATTAACTTGTTTGCCATATCCAGACTGGATGATGTCAGATGCTGCAAAATGCCAACTACATGTATAGACACGTTACTGACTCATAATGTCGGTCCCAGTCTTTCCTCCTCCTCAGGTCCGATAGTAGCTGGAACGTCTGCTCTGCTGAAACCTTGACGTGCATCTCTACCTTGAAGCACAACACGTGGTTCTCCTCCAACGTGTACAGTCGCACCTAAGAAGTGGAACATGCACACAAAGACATGATGGGTTTTATTCTCACAAATAGGTTCCAGGTATATTTCCAGGTATAATTCCAGGTATAACATGTTTATACATCATAACGGCTAAATGAATCTGTGGTTGCACAAGCCATGAGAGCGTTAGTCTTGTCATTCCTACACAAACCATTCTGGCTTATTCTGCAAACATGTACAATATCATTTCAGCGCAGCCGCAGTGACATTGACATTTTCAGCTGGTTGAAAATAATGGTAATCTGAATGCCTGGTTGATTCACAACAGCTGTGCCTATTTAACAAGCTATGTCCAGGAGCAGAGCAACACACACAGTACTGACCTTATTTTTCTCAGACGTTAATACCCAGTTGTTTCTGGTATCCATTAGTTTGAGGGCTGACACATTGTTGTAACTTAGGTACATCTAAAGAACAAGGACAGTGTGAAGCAACATACGTACAGCGGTAATGTGAACGTGTGGCATCAGTAAGCATGCGCGTCTCTGTTGGCCAGAAATTACCTGGTTACTTGGATCCCAGGGCACAGACAGAGGCGCTTCACTTTGTTTGCAGGACATTATGTATTTCCTGTCAAAGTATGAAGCAGAAGAGCTTTACATACACCAAGGCCAAGAACATGACTAATACGAGCATTTTCATTGCAACTACTGGGTGATCCCATACATTCAGTTATAAATACAGATTACAGAATACAGATTATACTGGAGGCTTGGTGTTCTACAGCTGAACAATGACCGTATTGTTCTTAACAGACTCTGCACCACAGTTTGCACAGCTGTGATATGCTGCGCTGCCAGGTCATGTGCTGCTGCAGTGTACTGTAAACAACAGACTCTGCAACACAACACAGGACAAACCAAGCGTGTGTTACTTCTACTGCCAGAATACGACAGATAGGTACTTATATATAGTACATATATAAGTAAATATTGTTTTCTGTGTATTTGTGTTTGTTGTGATGGGTTTATATGTAAATGATGTATCCAGCTACTTGTAACTAGGACTAAAACTTTCCCATCATGGGGTTTGAGATGTTTGCACCCATTAGAGAAAAACATTTCTTGTCTTGAAGTAGACAATCATATATTTAGAAATGAAGCTCATGTTTGTGCCGGGAGCATTTAACACATTTAACAGGCAATAATGAGTCATCGGTTATGAAATGTGTTTCGGCACAAACACTAACCTATCGAGACGAATCTTCTTCCTTGCGATGGCTTCTTGATAACGCCTTTTACCATCCTGGGAAAGCATAATAATACTGCATTACCTATCTCCTAACTATCTCCATGGCAACAGCAGCACACTTAGTAAACTCACCACAGGTACAGGCCGTATCCGAGGCAGCGTGCACGGTTTCCTGTCACTGTCCAGCACCTCAAAGGTCATAAAAGCGCTGTTAATATGGCGCAGAGGTTCTCCTCCCTGGTAGGCCTCGGCACACACGCCCACCTCCATGCTACAGGACATTTATCTTATTAGTACTCGTTTGTCATAAGAATCGACCACGGCTGTACGTGGAAGCTTACCTGTGCTTAAAGGCATTATTAACAATGGCTTTCAGTACCAGCCGATCACCAATGTGAGACGGGCCACGGAAATGGAACATGTCTATGGTCCTCAGGGTTGGATGAGCGTTACACAAGCGACTAGGCCCCACAATAGAGAAGAAACAGTGTTAAATCAGAATCCTAGTGAAAGCTACAAAAGCTTACAAAGCTCGAAGCCTCTTTGTAACAACACACAGCCGTCATAATATAGCATGTTTTATCTGACTCGTTACAAAGATGAACATTTAAAAAGCAGTTCCAGGGTTTGAGAGGATAATCAATCGCGTGGTGTCTTACGTAGTTTACTTGTAAGTTCACATTGATAAGGCTCCTGTTCTGCACGCAGGTTTGTTAACAGCCCAGCTGTTCCCTCTAGTTTATAGTATTTATACAAAGCCAAGTAATTATGGCTGATTATAGGTTCATACTAACCATACAGAGATAAGATCTGCATCAATATTACTCAGTTTAAGTCTGTGTAAGCACCTCTCTTTAGGATTGTTTCATTTCTAGGTTTTAGAAAGGTGCACACCTGGCTGCAATCGTAGCTACATTCTCCATCCAGGCCATAATCTGGCCCCCAAAGGTGCTGACTTGGTGGTTGGCATGCGGTGGCAGCACCAGCTCCACACTCTCCACTCGTGTCTTCTCAGCTGGCACCGCATCCTGATACTCCTGACATTCCCCTGGAACGAATGCAAAAACAAGCAGCGTTGGAATCAGGTCCCGAGCGATGCAGACGCCCAGCAATGTGCTGCGTTATACACGTCTGCAGCTTGTACCCAGTTGAGCTGCGCTGCTGCTCAGTAGGTCTGTAATGATCTCAGCGTGGATGAGCCTCATCCTCCTCCGCTCCGCTGCCAGGCTGTACTCCATCTGCTCCATCTGTGTGCGAGGGATCACCTGCTTCAGCTGTACCTGTGTACACATAACATGAGCTGAACAAGCTTGAGGAAACCGTTTTTTTGTCCACTGTTTAGTTCTTGTTTCTCACCTTTCCAGCTTCTCTGCGTCTTGCAACGAAGGTAGCGAAGGCATGGCAAATTTTCCACTGCTTGTCAGTGTAAAGGTCTTCACAAGTCACCAGTATGCCCACCTAAATAACAGAAATCACCTATCTTATTATTATTTTAAATGAATGTCACTGTGGATACGTTTAAAGCAACATCCACCAACCTCCATACTGGACGTGAAGGCTCTGTTGACCTTTGCTATGATGTTAACAACCTTTCCCACTCTGGAGCACACAGACAGATTCTTATGTTTACTATCAACACAGTACGAATCTCTACCATTCATAAACATTGTAGTCAAAGTGTGTCCTGTCCCAAAGTCTTACCCGATGGTGTGTTCAAAGTGGATGTCGTCCACACAGGCAGTGATACAAGAACAGCCTGCATGTCTCTCAGCTGGGAGAGAAAAGATTACGCAAATATTTAGGTAGTGCTGCACAAGGCCAAAAAGCCTATAAGCCTAAAAGCCTGTGATGTCTAAATATGTTCATCTATGAAAGCGCGCAGATGTAATGTATGACACAGACCCAGACCGATGAATTGTTCAACGTTTGTTTAATTTAATTATATTATACAGCTGGAGCAAAAAGTTCTGCTCTTTTCAGTTAGGTGTCATGTTGCGTCATGAGCAGAAACACTTTAGGTCACTCAGGTCATCTGACCAGTCACTTGTTTCTCCCAAGGTCTACACTGAAGCTCAAACTAAATTAAACCTCTGTGGTAATGACTAAAACTTGTGGAACACTCTAACCCTACATATTAGGGTTTTGCCAACAGCTTTTAATCCTGACATATCTTCCCTCTGTTTGCCTTCTTGATGTGAGATTTTAGATTTTAGGTGGTTTTCCTACCAGATAAACAGGCTGTGGAGTCCATCCACTTCAGCAGCTGCCCAGCACTCAGCTCCCCACAGTGGTTGGCGTGGCAGGGAAGCACAATCTGACTCATCTTCACTTCTGTGGGGTTTCTGTACTCCTCCGCAGTCTCCCGAATGCAAGGAGAGTCCAGCAGCGTGTCGGCATCTTTCCCCTCTGAAGTCATAACTTACAGCTTTATAGACAGGACACAGGCGAATCAGCTGCAGAGCCACTGTTGACTCCCACAAAATATTATATTCAGAAATATCCAGCAATCTCTGATTCTTAATACCCTGTCTAAAACTTGATAAGTACAAAATTTAGTTAAATGATATTTGTTGTTGCTGGAATAATGAACCGATCCTTGTTTAGTTTAGAAACATAACTCAGTAAACCTTTCTGGATCCTGCCCACTGCCCCATGTTGACCAAGTGCTGCAACATAAGACGCTTTAAATAATCTGCCCCTTACTTTGGCATCTGAGGAATTGCTCAACGAGGACGGAGAGAAACCTGAAAAGTCTGATCAGGTACCTAACAACATGTTACTGTGCTGTAACTTGCTGACGGTAGATCACGGGCTTATCCTTTTGGAGCAGACGTCACACAGACTATATGAATGGACCTGTTTATTACAATAAAGGTGTTTGTCTAGAAATTCTGCCCCAGTGGAACAAACATGCCGCGGTCATCTGACTTTTCTCTTATCAATGACAAGCGCTGCAGTGACCTTTAAATTCACTTCATCCGCTGCAACAATACAATAATAATAATAATAATAATAATAATAATGATTCTGTTAATCAAGTCGCCACCGGTAAACACCGACGTAACGAACCAGCAACTAGTGAGCGATTGTCTTACCCAAGTTTAAAGTCTTCTGATGCCTGATGTCCTTTTTAGATGTGACTGAGAGTGAACAGCCTCCTTTTCTGTCACTCATTCCTCAACAATGCAACTTAATAAACACGAACAAGCTCACACACACACAAACACACACACACTAGAGTTTTACTAAATGATTTCACCACTGGAGGGACAGAGCCCCGTCCCCTGTTCACTGTGCGTCCATATTTTTAAGGTGGTACAGTCACGTAAGACCTTTGTTTACTAAAGGCACACTTAAAATGTAATGAAGTAATTAGGAAATGAAAAATAATAAATATACATTCAGACCATCTTTTTCACAGTTATTAAAAGTTAAAATATTATTTACATTGAACTTTATGGTTCTCAAACAGCAGTGTTGCCTCGCTTTAAAATTCTGCGTATATATGAGTGTATGGAAGATTATTATAATAATGGTATTTAAGTATTTTGGTTAAGGTTGGATTCACGTTTAACCACGTAAAGAATTAAGGAAAGGTAAAGAAATGTTGAGCTAATTCTTAGATCTTAATTTGTCATGCAAAACACAATTTCAGGTTGTTCCATACGGCCTCTAATCTGCTGATAATCAAATACATATTTAATATTATATTAAGATGCACAGATGCATTAAATCTACAAAAGCAAAACAGGAAAACTGAAACCATTTAAGAAAGAATTAAAAACTACATACTATGTATAGGTCATGTACACTGTAATGTTTACAAGGGAACTATTTTTATTATTTTAACTATATATAATCTGTAGTTTATTTCATTAAGAACGTTATGTTACGTTTCAACGTAATAACAACAAAGTGAAAGTATGTGCGGATAGACCTTAAGGCAAATCGCGTGCACCCATTGGCTAAGATGATCATCAATCATACGTGGCCCCGCCTTTT
Source organism: Macropodus opercularis (assembly GCA_030770545.1). Lineage (NCBI taxonomy): Eukaryota > Metazoa > Chordata > Actinopteri > Anabantiformes > Osphronemidae > Macropodus > Macropodus opercularis. The sequence goes on from CM061092.1 coordinate 11,508,336, forward strand.
CCCCGAGGACGAAGTTTGGTTGTCGTCGGGCTGAAGAGGAGTGCGGTTGGAGTGCGAGAGGGTCGCGGCCGCGATGATCTGACAGATGAAATAGCGAAAAAAGAAAGAGAAGGCGGGCGTCTTCACACACAAAACAATGTTCCCCAAAGGCAAAGGCACCCCGGCGCCGTCGGACGGACAAGCTCGAGAAAAGTAAGATCCGCGACGTTTCTTACCGTGTATCTAGTGCCTCGCAAGTTGCTCCGTCTTGCTTTCTGTTGTTCGCTGGACAGGCTAGCAGGAGGCGATTTCCTCCTACCGAGCGCTGAATTGAATGAACCGCCGCGTCTGCTCGCCATTCCCGTCCTGTGCCGTGTTTCTGCAGCGTTCACCTCGTCGCTGTCGCTTCACACAGCCCCGACCGGTTCCGAGTCCAGTTTGGCAGAATTTGAACGGGCGGTTGTGTCATATTTTTTATTTTGCGCTTGTTCAGCCGAGTGCACCGGGAGGAGAAACAATAACATCGCCCTGTAAGCCAGTACATTGTTTTGTGTGTTCTCCGGTTTTATTTCCCCATCCCATCAGTACCACCGGGATACTACACACAGCTATTATACACAAAGCTGCCTCTGTGCTTGTACATTTTAAATCGCGACGCTGCAGTCTACTGTTGCTTTAGTACTTTTTGCTATTATTCCCGTTTCTGTGAAGCTTCGCCAGGCTTGGCTTGGTTACACAGTCCCCTTTTAATTTTTTTTTTTGGCATAGACTATTTGGCAGCCATTGTTCAGAGGGCCTGTTCCCGTCTTTAGTCACTCATTGTGCCCATAGAAGAATATTCAAGCAGGGCTTTTACTTTATTAACGCTTTGTGAAATCAGACTTAACATTGTGTTTTATATTTCTTGTTACACAGGTTGGCTCTCTACGTCTATGAGTATTTGCTACACATAGGAGCACAGAAGTCTGCACAGACCTTTTTGTCAGAGGTAGGAGGTAGAATTTTGTTTGTTTATATTGCATTTATATATGAGCATTGAATGTTGTGCATTGTGATTTTATTGTGGAAACAGTTTTTAATATATTAAACTGACACCCAGTAATAATGATTTAATTCTCCCTTCTTCAGATCCGATGGGAGAAAAACATAACACTTGGAGAACCCCCTGGATTCCTGCATTCCTGGTGGTGGTAAGAGATGATGTTCTCATTTCCATGCTAAATAACTAGGGGGTTTTGTGTGCTATTGGTTACTTCATGGCCCGTCTTGTCCACAGTGTGTTCTGGGACTTGTATTGTGCTGCACCAGAGAGGCGAGAAACGTGTGACCACTCCAGCGAGGCTAAAGCCTTCCATGATTATGTGAGTAGCGTGTGTCTTAACTGTTGCACACATTGCTCTTCTAAGGAAGACAAACACTTTGCTATCATGACTAAGGAGGGGGTGTAATCATGGACTTCCAAATCAGGTTTAACTGTGAATTGCTGGAGCTCCCAGAGGAGATCATTCATAAACTGTCTTAACATTCAAGTCCTGACAGAATCTGCCACATTCCCCTTCAAGTGTAATACAGCTGCCCTACTTCAGGTTTTTATGAATCCTGTTTGCCTAGAATAATAATTACAATTGACTCTGATGTACTGTTTCACGCACTCTTCAGAGATGTGCTTCTGCATTTACCATTGGATGTTTGCACAGTCGTGCACAATCAGACTTGTTGTTCCGATGTTGGGCCAAACTATGTGCCTAACATTGAGCTTTATAGGCTTCCTGGAATTTTATGCTTATGTCAGCATGCCCTGAATCAGACCTGTCGGGTTGTGCTCCCCTTATCTGTGCCAGGTTTAAGCACCCTGACTCAGTTGTGAAGACAAAACGGAACTTAATTTGTGTTTTGAGTTTTGACATAGACCTCCAACTCCAAACCAATTTTACTGAATGAATGAGATGTTGCTCGGGGCTGAGTGTACAGTTACGTTCTTACAGTTCTTACCTACTTCCTAATTTGCATATTATGGATGTTTTGCATCTTCCCAATTTTGCAGCTTTGGATAGGTGCAGCATTTTCTCCTGCTTTGAGCCAGCCAGTCTCATGATGATAAAAGAAAAGTGTGACGTAAATACATATCAGTTGCTTCTAATGTTCCCCATATTGGTTCTCTAAAGTGAAGTCAGTTGTGTAAATGTAAAAAAAAAATTATGTTACCGCAATAACCAAAAAACACGTAAAATATTGAGAATTCTCTCAGGAAGAGTGACGCACAGCACAATTTGTGGGTGCATTTGTGATGTACCAGACAAGGAAGGGTTAAAATGGAGATGCTGGTCCTGCTCTTGGCAGATAGTGTTGTCAGGGTAACAGGCCTCCTGATCTGGCAGGTGACCTGGGAGCCAGGAGAGAGGCTACAGCACAGTTCTGCCCTTTCAATAACCACATTCCTTATTATTCTAACGCTAACAGAAAAACAGAAGAAACGTTTTGGTTTAAATCGGTTATATTCACCTAATGATGGTTGATTTAGCATAGTGTCTTTTAATCTAGTTGCTGATTTTGATAGGATATGTTTTGTGTGATCCATTCCTACATTAAATGTAGGTAAAGGTGTAAGAACAGCTATAATGCCAATAATAGAATTAGAGAGACAAAAGAAGTGATTAAATTGTGAGCTAATCATTTTCATCATGTGGAAAACATTAAGCATATAAGTGGAGCAGTAGAGGGCCAGTGTGCTCTTGTAGCCCTGAGCTTTGATAGTGTCTGCGCTGTAGGCTCTCTCCAGCTTCTCCTGGCTGTTGCCCTTTGCTTTGCTGTTGTTCCTCCTTGTGTTAATTTGTGAATGTTGGGGGTAACGAGGTGTGTGCATGGACAGTTCTAGTCCTTGGACCCTGGCTTTTGTCTCGGTGTGGGGGAGGTGAGTGCTGCTCTGATAGCTGGCAGTACTCGTAAAGCCTTGCTGTATTCACGCTGGACCTGCCGAACTCTCCCTAAGGGGCTCTGTCTCCATGGCATCAGTGGCTGATTGATGGCTGTCACAGAGCTGAGGTGCAGATTGGAAAAAGGGGAGTGGCACCGTGGCATATGCCCAGTATCCACCATCACCGAGGAGCTGGGGGAATTAAAAGAGAAGGGGGTTGGGGAGGAAAGGGATTAAAAGTGGAAGGGACCTGCTAGAAGTAACTAGAGAGGAAGATACAGCGCATCCAGCCAGTGGGTTTAATGATGTTGATTGATGGTTAAACATTTACAAGCTAAACATAGGGGCTGGTTCCTTTTGTGTGTTTGTTCCAGTGGAAGAATTGAGGCTGCTAAGAGCACACCAGGTCAGGAGGTGGTGGCTGGGTGGTCTGTGCTGCAGCCCAACCCCCTTGTTCATTTTTCCTTTACATCTTCTTCCATATCCAGCTTTATTTTTTTACAGCTTCCCCCTTGGTCATTCTTTCCCTCTTTCCTTTTCCTTCTTTCTTCTCTCTATGTGTCCCCCTCTCTCTCTCTTTGTTCTTATAAAACCATCAAAAGCAAATCTGCCGCCACCCTGGTCTTTTGCAACCTCTGCAAGTGATTCAGAGACAAAATTGTTTGGCTGGGATCGCTTGCTTGCTGCTCTTAAGTACACACATGTACATGCTGAATCATTAAAGACCGTGGGGGTGGGTGCATGCGTGGGCTGGGGGTGGGGGGCAGTCTGTCTTAAAGGAGGTCCCCTGGGATGTTTAAGCAAGGCCCCAGACGAAAGCTCATAGCCCAGGGCAGGGCTGAGGCATCTGTCCCTTTCCTGTACCAGAGATGGGGCTCGATTAGACCTGAGAGTCGGGCTGTTTGGGTCAGTCCAGCAGGTACATCTGTGTGCTATAGAGGGGCACGATAAAGATCTAACGTAACATGCTCGGGGAGCCTCTGTGCATAGTGCTTCTCAGTCAAGCAAACACTTTCTGACTTCTACAACACTCTGGAGAGTGATGTCGTTTTTTGAGTTTGCTGTATTTTTTTTTTTTTAGGACTGCTCTTTTATTTCATTGTTTGTTTGTAGACCTTATTCCAGGAAAGGGCGACTCCTGGGCAGAGGAGTACATCAAACTGCTAATCTAGACAGTGTGAGTGTGTAAGCATATGCCCAATCATGAAACTAGCTATAAACCGTTGTTTATTACCCTAGTGGAAATAAAAACAAGGCAACTTCTGCTCATAATTAATGTGGCATTAAAGGCTGGTATTAAGGTTAAGATGTATATTTAAAATATTAGAGAACTTTAATGCCCACATTACTGGCTGTCAAATATTATAACAGGTAAGCTTTTATTGAAGGCAGCACAATGAGCCTAATCAGACCCTTAAAATGTTACATGGATAAGTTTGGATGCAGTGAACTGTGAGCTTCATCAGAGGAAGCTTAACACACCCAATTAGTTTTTGCTGTGATTCTACATTTTCATCACTATGTATGCATTGAGCATCAAAATACATAAAGATGAAATGTGCCTGTAAAAAATATTTTAGACTAATATTGTAAACAAAACACACTTGGCTGGTTTTGATATATGGCTTTGTAAAAGGCCCATATGCCAGTGGGAAATAGGTTGTTTGTGTCCTAAAGCTCAAATGACGTATTTAAATATGGTTAAGATCATTTGCCAAGAAGCCGCAAAACAGTAGCTAGGATAAAAACAGGTCAAAGCCATGATTAACCGTATAACTGCTTTACTTTTAAATGCAAATGGGGCAAGTGACTCACATGAAATTAATTTGTGGTGGAAACATGGTCTGTTCAACAGGGTGTAAAGCAAATGGTTGACTGAATGAAAAGTAGGTAATATTAATACTGGGTAATTGGTCACAGGACCTGCATCTAAATATGCTCATCAAAAACCTATTACTGTTCTAAATAAATGTACAACTTATGTTTGCCACATGGTCTTGACCCTGAGCCCAGTGTTGTGAGTTCATGTCAAAGATCATAACATTCTAAGTACAAGTGTGAACAAATAGAGACATCAGCTCACTGCACTATAGTGAACGTTTAACGTATGGGATTGAAGTATCTTCACAGGCAAAAGCTGATTTAACTCACAAAACAAGGTCACGGTGCTCAGTCAGTCGTCTAAATCTTGAAAAAATAGAGAATTTACTTCTGGTGGTATATTCTTTGTTGCGCATGTGTTTTTATAGTAGTATCTAGATATTAAAATACATGGGTGTTGGTTAGTCACAATTACTTTGTATCCATTTAGCAAATACATTGCTGTAAAATGTTATTGCATCAACATTATAGTTCTCAATACAGAGCAGGCAATCAAATGACTTGGCATTGGTTCTGGGGACGCATGGTGGCCTCATGCCTTATCTGTGTTTTATGTTAATTCACCGTAAGGGTTACACGTGTCATTGCACAGCGAGAGAGCTGCTAACTGACTTGCAGTAATTGTTTTGGGAAGGAATATGATCTAAGCTTTATTACTAACTGCGCATGACAGACTTGAACCACTTGGGTTCATGTTCATGATGATGTTGTCTTTTCTTAGTGCTGATCTTCACTTGATGTTTATTTTGCACTAAATGTGTTATATGTGTGTGTGATAGTTTACAGTATATTTTTAATGCTCACCGTCATTTATACTGTATGTAAGTATGAACTGTTGTCTTGAGTGAGACTTTGTTTTGGTGAATGTGTGTCTTTGAGATGAGAGCGTTATCGGTTAATGTGCACAAAAACAGAACAAATGAAAAAGAAACGAAAATTTCTGTGTCTTTGGATCAACCTCCTTCTCTGACAGAGTAAGACTTTACTGTCTGTGTCACTGGGGCCTAGTGAGACGTGACTTTTCCCTGTGACCTCACTTCTCTCCTTGCTGAGGTATTTCACAGTGGCCCCGCAACAGGAGCCTGAACAGATATAATTAGGGAAGGTGCAGTCAATACCAGGCAGTGTGTTCACTATTGACTAGTGATGTCTGTAGAGCTCTGTGCCTCTGGACAGAGTCAAGAAGTGTTTGTGGGCACGTTTATCCTTAAAGTGACTTGCTTCAAAAGTTTACACTAAAACATGAGCTACACTTTAACAAAAACCTCTGAAGCTACGTTGTTTGGAAGCTAAACTCTCACTGCTCTGAACTCCTCTGAGATTGCTTCAGCTACAGGGAAGAGAAACTCAGTCAATTAGGAGTGTGACCGAAGCAAATGGCACATTAGTGTATTAGGGCTGCGGTTTGAGCAGGAAATCGGTCCAATGATCCCCTGCTGTGCAGCAGCACTTTGGAGCCACTGACTCAGTGAATCTCACTGATCCTTATCTGATCCACTAGATCCTAGATCACCATGACTTAGATGCCTCCGTGGACCCCATTAGTCCTCCTCTCATATGGAAGACCCACAAGTGTTTTCAGCAAAATTAAGTTAAGCCCGGTCGCATGTCTACTGGCATTTATATCGTCTTGGTAACTCTTAGCTCAACTGAGACTCTTTTTTTGTGAAACAATCACCAGGTAGCTTTATACTCTCTGGCACAGTGAATAAGAGTTTGCAATGTGACTGTTGCATGTGTTTGTTTGTTTTTTTAAGAGTGCGGCAGCAGCCCCCAGTCCTGTGATGGGAGGGATGCCCCCTGGGGAGGGCATGCCAGGAGGACCCATGCCACCAAGCTTCTTTCAGGTCAGTCAGTCACTACACTGGTACCCATTTAGGAACCTTTTCTCATGTTTACTGTTTTAAATAAAAACAAAAAAATTGTTTACAAATAATCGATAATAAATATTCCAATATAATATTTCCATCGTATGGATGATGTTTTCTGAGCTGTATGTATGCAGACATGCGAGGTGTCAGGGTTCCTGAGCTGTGGTCTTGACATGTGTCTGCATTGGTTTGCAGCTTAGCTCTGCTGTGCTCAGTGATCTTAGTAAACATCGTAGATGTTCTGTGTGCTTGGGCCTCTCCTGTGCTGTAAACAGGCAGGCGTGGCCTGACCATTTTCCCTAATGGAGAACTCGAAAGGTGCAGCACCTACTGTAAATCAATATCTCTTGGCAGGCAGCTGTGGAACTGCCTCATAGAGGTGACATAAAATTGCAGTGTTTTTCTGTCTTTTCCTTTTAAATTCATCAGATATTTCTAACCAGAACCTACGAAGCTGTGACTTATGATGTGATCATGTTAATATCAGGACAGATGCTTTGACATTGATGTATGAACGTACACACTTTCATATTTTCTATACCAGAAATCAGGAGGAGGCTGAAAATTAGACCCCTCACTCTGTCAGATCAGCAACATTAGCGACACAGTGTCTGTGTTTAGTGTTGTTATGAAGCTAATTGCATAGAACCTAATTGATGCTGTTAATTCAGGGAAATTAGCGCTGATAACATGCTGCATGCAGCAGGCTTCTTAATGTCTTGACTGACAGGCGAAAGAGCACACATCTCATTCAAGGCTAAGTCATTTGCTTCGCTCCTCTCTGCTCACTCTCTCTCTCTCTTACTGTGTTTGCTACATACAAATGAGTGTCTTACGTTTGTACGTCTACATTTTTGCAGCATACTTTGGGTCTTGCTCTCTGTCTTCTGCCAGGCACTAACCCTGCTTATTTCTTTGCACCCTTTTTAAAAAAAATAATTTCTCGCTCCCTGTGTCTCTCATTGCCTCGTCTTCCGTCCTCTATCTTACTCCTTGCCTTTTCATTTTGTGCGACGCCACAGGGTCCTCCGGGTCCCCAGGGCTCCCCTCACCCTCAGCCTCCTCCCCCTAACAGTATGATGGGACCTCACAGTCAGGTAACGCTTTCTTGCCCTCTTTCTCTCTGTTTTCGCTGTCTGCAGTCATTTGGGAATGCTGGTTCTCAGTGCTAATGCTTCTTGCTTTGGCATTTGTCCCAGCTTAATGCTTTATGCTGCTGTCAGTATTCACAGAAACAGGCTATTAAAAATAAAGACTGATTCTGTATTTCTATAGATTTGTATGAGTTTAGCTTATTTAATGTCGTGGATCAATTTTCTTTCTCTTGTAGTCCTTCATGTCACCTCGCTTTGCTGGGGGCCCACGAGGTCCCCCTATCAGGATGGCTAACCAGGTAGAGCGTCCACACACACTATGCATCCAGAATGAATGCCACATATTCAAAACGTCAGTTTAATTGAAATGTTTGGCTTTTTAGCCCCCAGGTGGAGGTCCAGGTCCTCATCCCATGCTGCCTAACATGGACCCCACACGACCACAAGGTGTGACTCAAATTTGTATTTACCACACGGACACATTCTGACCCCTGTCTTTATATGAAGTTATTTGTCTTGTTATCCCTCTAGGTCACCCTAACTTGGGACCAATGCAGAGAATGACCGGTCCTCGAGGAATGGGACCTATGGGGCCCGGCCCACAGGTAGGCTAGTCTGCTCCCACTCCATGTATGGCCTTCTAGTGGTGTTTTTTATTATCTTGGTTCCAGGAAGCACATAGCTGTAAATTTAGATTTAAATCCAAATTCAAGCCAAAAGCTATTTAATGATTATGTGAGTCGTTTACGCCGATTTGTCACAATATTGGTTGAAAGTCTTAGTTAGTCCTCTCAGACAATGAGTCTTTTATGTGGTTTTAATTTCAGAACTTTGGTGGTGGGATGAGGCCTCCACACAACACTATGGGTCCTGGTATGCCTGGAGTAAACATGTGAGCCCCTTTTTAAAATTTTAATAATGTATTTGAACCTCACTACAGTATCTAACTAGAACGTCTGTTGCGTTAGGGGCCCAGGGACTGGTCGGCCGTGGCCCAATCCTAACAATGCCAACTCTGTGAGTACCAGCACACACACACCCAGAGAAATGTTGGTTCAGATTGCAGCCAGACCTCCTCTCAGAGCGGATGAGGCCTAATGTGTTCCAAGGTTCTAGTCTAGGATGTAATTGTAGTATTATGTGTCACGGTTTCCACAGACAGTTGGACAGACAGCCATAATAGGGTTAGGATGAACAGATGATTGAATGATGACATTTTGAGGTGTAGAAAATGGTTTGCACTCCCATTACTGGTCTGTAATGTTTGTGTTTTTGGTTTCAGATGCCTTACTCATCACCCTCTCCTGGTGCATATGGGGTGAGAACCCATCCCAATGTCATAACTTCTCCTCCTTCATACTACAGAAATGTTTGCATTGAAAAATTATGATTAAAAATGTCATTTTACATGTGCGTCTTCCCTAAAGGGGGCATCTGGAGGAGGAGGACCACCAGGCACTCCCATCATGCCCAGCCCTGCAGGTTAGTGCCTCTATAACCTAAGCTGGTATTTACCAACCTTTTCGTGCATTAATACGTATCAATTATATGTATGAATGTTTCTTTCTAGACTCAAACAACTCTGGTGACAATTTGTACACCATGATCAACACTGGAGCTGGCAACCGAAATAATGTAAGTTCTTGTTCTCTGTACTGGCCTGATTGTTCATGAAGTAGTATGAATGGTACACATGTGCCCATTTGTAGTGTTGTCCTGTATCAAGAAATGCATTTTAATGCCACATTTCACAATCGGAGTCAGTCTTGACAACATTGCGAGACTTGGATGCAACACCTGATCTCTCTCTCTCTCCTTTTGTGCAATGTCTGCTTTCAGATGGTGGGGAAAATTAAACCTTCTGGCAGTCATTGCATAGAAATAAAGCAAAAGCATTTATTCCTTTTGTGCGCTATTTAATTCTGTGGTTTCTGTCTGTCTCATGGAGCGTAGATAAACAACCCTCTTTTCTGGACTTCACAACATTAGACATGTTTTACTCTTCAGAAACGGCTGCAGGGCTGTTTTGGTCACTTGTTGTTTAGATAAGCGAGTACATGCCCTCTTTCTCCACTAGTTTCCTTTGGGGCCTGGCTCTGACGGACCCCTGGGAGCCATGGCTGGGATGGAACCACATCACATGAATGGATCACTAGGTAACACTACCCACTACACTGAGCATAATAACACGACACAGAGGCTGTTGTCCATAGTATCACATTACTATGTGGAGCACAACAGATTTCCGCTAGTGTTTTTATGGTCGGGTCATATTTTTTTGTATTGTTTCATTCTTAGGCTCTGGTGATATGGATGGGATGAACAAGGTAAATATTGTTACGGTTCTTTGCATGCGGTGCTTATTTCTGGATAAAGTGAAATGTTACACTTTTACAAACACTGTGCACTCTGTTTCCAGAATTCCCCAAACAATTTAAGTGGCATTAGCAATCCTCCTGGGACCCCAAGGGATGACGGCGAGCTGAGTGGAAACTTCCTCCACTCCTTTCAGAGTGAGAACGTGAGTCTGTTTTCTTGCCAGTCCTTCTCCTCAGCTAACATCACTTTCACAGGGTCCTGGTATCACTGCCCACACGTTTGAACCCTCTCTTCTCTGTGCCTGCATAGTACTCTCCTACCATGACGATGAGTGTGTGAGCCCGTTCACCCCACCCAACCCAAGACAATTTGCCATCTTTCCGAAGATCTGAACCCTCTATAGGATACGGCCAAACACATCAGCACCGAATCAGGGACAGGCGCCATTTTGGTTCCACACTAACAACAGAATGCTGATCTGAGAAAAATCTAAATGGCTGGCAACTACTTCTCCTTGCTCAAAATGAAGGATAATTTCTCCATTTATCACAACCCCAAGTGTGACAAAACCAGCTACTGAAATGCATCTGACATGCTTTATGTTCTTTGCAGAGCCTCTGTAACCCTTTCAGTCTCCTCAAACCCTCCTCAGCCCCAGAGCGAAGAGAAAAAAAATGGTTGAAGTTTACCTCTTGTACTTTTTAATTATTGCTTTGTGGTGCAAGATGTGCAGGAAATGTCTCTGCTTTTGTCACTTAAAACACTGGAGAGTGTGCATATGTATTGTGAGCTTGGAAAGTCTTTGTCTCGTCATTTTACTTATCGCCATGCATATTGTGTCACAAAAGTCAGTTGACATGGACACGTTGCCTTTTACTTTATGGTCACTTTTATGAGTTATGTACAATTCAAGGGGAAAAGATGTGAAAGAATCCAGCTTTTATTGTGATGACCTTTCACAGTATGTAAGTGCTCAGATGGTTCTTACAATGTCAAATTGATCCTGTTTGATCAGTTTTGGTCTCTTACTGTTGACGCTAACGCTACTCTGCGCTCTTTGCTGTTCGAGTCCAACGGGCAGCTGTGGCGTCCTGTCACAGGGAACCAGACTTGGACATAAGAAGCGAGTGCATGAATGCTGAGAATCTGCGTACAACATACTACCTAGTGCTGCTCTTCTCTTATGTGGACACCTGCTTTAAGATGTGGTGTATATCTCTTTACCTGCCTGTGCTTAACGCTCTGTGCTCTTCATTGTCGTAGCCTTCTGTGTTCTTTCCAGTTGGGTTGATTATGAAATGGCTATGATGGAGCTGCCCATTTGAATCCCTCGTACATATTGGTTGTTCATACTTCCTACTGTATCATTGGTCATCCCCTTGGTCCTGCACCTCCCTCTCTTGCTGACCCACACATTTTTTTTATATTTTGATACAATCTTTGACTACATATATTGCCCCAGTTATTCAGAGTTAGTCAGAGCTTTCTAAACTGATTCTAGTCATTATAAACTTAGCAGCAGTCTTGTAAATGTGATGAGAATTTTTCTTTTTTTTCCCCTGTGAACATTACGCATTATACACATCTGTCCTATGTTGCCTTTATTTGCTGATATTTTTTTATTTCAAATTGAGGAAAGATTGCTTGTTAATATAATTTTACAATAACTTATCTTGCTGTGTGGCTTGTTTTGTTTTGACTGTTGAACCTGCTGATGGCATTAACGGAACCCACAGAATACAAATCTGTCAACGCGGGCATGAAAGAATACTTCACTGAGTGTTGTGCAATATCGGGAAACAATCTGACTTACTAGTAGTAGTTTGTAGTAATGTTGCAGCCAGCAGCCCAAAGCTTCACCAGATCACTCTCCACCCAGGAATCCCCTCAGGCGAGTCAGGGGGTGCTGTCCTCCACGGCTGTCACACCAATGAGGAGGAAATCCTGGACCTCAAGGGAACGTTTGTGGCAGAGGAAGTGCTCTGGATGGTGAACTGAACATTATGTGATGAGAAGGGACCTCATTGTTGGGTAATTACAAACCATTCTCAGACCATTGGTGCAGCACCAATGAGAGATGAACCTTTTCTGAGAGACTTAAACTCCTAAATTCCAGTCTTAGGATCTGACTGAATAGTTACAGAGGTGTGTGTTTTGGTCAGATTCGTTCATATAGTGAATGAATACTTCAGATGATTTTTCCTATTGTCAAGATTTATCTGTGTGCACAACTTAGAATTTCTTTCTGTCCCTTTCCTGCTTTATTGCGGTGCACACATTTGTAATACTAATCACCAACCTCATGGTCCAAAAATGGTTCGTAATTAGCAAAGCACTTGGCATCTGTAACAACCCTAAAAAAAAACAAAGCTTAATTTAACTATGAAGGGTCCACTTCCCTTAGATAATGAATCTCTTGTCTTTGTAAAGGGTGTTGCGGTGAAAATAATCAATTTGTCAACTGCAGTGAACAAATTAGAAACGGGTCAAAATAAAACCAGGAAGACTAGATTTGAAGATGTGGGTTAGGCTCCGTTCGTCACTCTCGACATTTCCTTTAAGAGAAGGAATAACTGCACATTGCCCTCTGGTGGGCGGTAATAGACCTTTCTGTTTTGCAGAGAGCCGTGGCTGACACATGGTACGTCTATCCCTAACTTCCAGTTGTACACGCAGGATTTAGTTTTCTTTAAAAGTAGGACACTAAACTGTACCAAACTGTCCGGCTGTGAACGTCCGACCATGTTCTGGTTCCTGTCTAACAATGGGAAACAAGGCCGAGCTGCTGTTGGCTGGACTCTACAGGATGTGGCCTAGCTGGACAGGAGCCAAAGCACAGTTAATGTTATGAAAGCTGCAGCAACACAGAACTGCTTTGTTCACTACCATATTCTAGTAGTGGACTCTAGTAGTAATTGTGAATTCTGATCCTGTGGTTTTTAAGTTCTGTTGCTTGTTGCCTGTTTGGATTCTGTTACAGGATCCTTTTGTGCTTTTAAATTGAGTTTAATGGGGGGGTTTCATGGCTCATATTATCATAGCTGCAGCTTGAGTTAGTGAAACTATTGCAACACAATAATAATAACACAATAAATGTTTCCAAACACACAAGGTTATTAATTTGACGTTCTTGTAGTAATGAGGCAACAAAGACAACATAAAAGCCAATTAAAGTCTTATAAGAATAGCAGTTGGAAGCCTTATTATTCGTACCTTGTGGGAAATGTGCAATATTTGACATTTTCAAAACAGCTGTGGACCTTTTTGTGTCTTGCTTACATGGGTTTTCCTCAATAAAACACAAATCACAGCTCTAGAAATAGTTTAACCATAAAGAAGCATACAGCGATATTTGTGTAGTAGCAGTAGAATATTCTTAACATATTATGTAATCTATTCATGTACAAAGGTGGGGCAGTTAGGTATTAACTCGCATGGGTGGATCTCGGTCAATCTGTTGAACTTGCTAAACCAGCAAACTACATTATGTTTACAATTGATCACATCCAGACAAGACAGCAAACAACAGTTCGATCTCCTGTGGCCATTTTCTATCTAGAAATGTAATGTTGAGTTTTCTTACGCTCGGCAGACAACTCTACATTTCTACATGGGTTGGCAGGAGATGTTTGCACAAACTTAATATAGATGACTGATTTGTGTTCAGTTCACACAATTGGATTTATTTTTACTTGAATGCTAAAGCAGAACAACAACAGTGGAAAACACTGATAACATCGTGACTAGTGCCATAATCAAAGCACATGAGCTGATATGACGCAGGTTATTTTTACAGTGCTATTAAGCAGTTATGTCTTAGCTGAACCACAATCTAAAGTAAAAATTTAAACTGAGCATAACGTGTTTTACAAATTGCTTGTTAGAGCGCAAATGCCTGATGTCATGAATGCCCCTGGATAATTCAGAGAAGGCTGCTTTAAGGTCATTGTTTATCAAATCACAGTCACCAGAGGTTTGTACTGTAATCGTCACAAAAAAGTAACCTTCTGTAGTACTACCCTGGAGCATTTACACATCAGCTCAAAATGAAATAATGATCCTCTACTAAACAGAGCCAGCCCCCTCCTTACGTATGTATTAGACTGGTCGGATAGCAAATACAAGCTTTGACTTGAATGAACAAGCTTATTTCATCTTCTCCAGGAAGGAACGCACCTCCTGTGGATTGTAGCCCCAAGGCCCCCTCCGTCCCTACAGAACAGAGTGAGGAGCGTTAAAAAAATGCATCACGACATTTAATAGTTGTAATAGTTTTACTGCTTGTCATGATAGTGTACAGACACAGATCTGCAGCTTCCAAATGTGCAACTCGACACGACAGAAGCAAAGGGTGAGAGAAATGGGGTTTTGCTCGAAGGCTCACCTTATACACAACTTTACCAGCCTGCAGCACGTAAAGTCTTTCAGGCAGAGCGCCATACTTTATGGCAGTGGCATCGCTCATTTCGTCCACAACCACGGGGCAGAGGGGCTCCTCCTGGACCAGGATCTGTGCCGCAGCGAGCCTGTTCTCCAGGCTCCGGTGCTCGTTGATGTCGTAGTTGTTAGTGAAGGCCCATCCGTCTGAGACAGGAGCGAACAGTGTAAAGGTCAGTTATATCATCAAAAGAGAAAGCATTTTAAAAGGTGGGTTCAACGTCAGACTTGCCTGTTTTTTGTTTAAATACTCTTTAGAGGGTCTGTGTGTCAATATCATGCATAATTTAACTCCAGAGCAGCAGGTGGTGATAAGGTGTGAACAGCCCCAAGACCCTCACTCACCTGTTGAATGAGCCTCTGCGATGTAGACGACAAGAAAGTCCGACACATCGCTGAAGTCCTTGACGAGCTGCCTGAACTCCTCAAGTTTGTACATGAACGGGGGTCAAGTGCAACTTCCAAAACTCAGCACCAGCGGCCTGTTACCTGCAGAGAAACGTCCAGCTTAATTTACACGCCCAGACCCTGAAGAGGCCGCTGACGGCGACGCACCTGTCAGGTACTTGCAGACGCTCGTTGTCTTTCCGTCCATGGTGACCACAGGTGAGTCCGGAGCGGCTCTTCCCACAAACGCCTCCTGCCCAAGAGACATCCACAAATGCCTGGACGCGAATTTGACGTACGTGAAAGACTCAAACGTCGGACCCCAGTCCTCGTACTTAAACCGGGGATTCTGGGTCATGGTGATCTTCTCACCCATTCTGAGGATGTGCTTCTTGCTGAGGCTTGGTGAGATGAAATGCAAAGCCCTCCTCACAATACTCAGTCCTATCAGACAGCAGAACATGCACGCTGTCGAAAAGTACACCATCATTTTTTGCACAAACATGTTGCTCCTTGTCGGCGAAGTCCGGTTTTCACGGCGACGAAAACTGCCACAAGGTCCCTACACGCGTCGGTTCCCGCCCACGCGCCAATGATATGACAGTTGCCTTCAAGGCCTCCACGTGAGCTCAGACATCACGAACAGCAGGTGGCGAGGGCGCGTTCACGGACAGTTTGATTGCCCTCGTTGGCTCCTACGTTTTTTTTTTGTTGTTGTTGTTGTTTTTCGTAACACATGTCGTAACATTTCCGTTTCTGCGTTCAGCTGCAAATCGCAGTTGGGCCTTTGTTCAAAGAAAAAAACACAGTGTTGGGTTGTGTAAAAATGTGATGGTGATTAGAGGGGTGGTGTCCTTTTAAAGGATGCATGTAAAGCAGAGCGGGTTACCTGAATGCAACCTGGAACTACAATATTTAATGCTAGTTACGTTATACATCATACATCATAGCTGGTTCACGTTTGGATGAAGTTGGATTCGCATGAGGAAGATGGGTTTGCAGGAGCAGAACATTGAAGCTATTATTTGTAGATGTTCATTCACAAAGTTTGGGGAAGAACTGGAGCCCAAACACGCAAAGTTGCTTTGGTTTGTTACCACTGCTTAGTTGTGAGTTAATGAGCCCAAAGCATCTTATTATTGTTCTCCGATGACAGACAGAGAGACGGTCAGACTCTTATTTGACAGCGCTGATAGATCACAATTCCAACTGCACGTAAACGCACATCAGATCGCGTAATTGCACTCGTGCACTTCCGCCTTTGACACAACCGACTTCTGATGACACCAAATTAGAAACAAACACAGCCAAACATCTAAACTTCATTTATTTTACTTACATTTAGCTTTTCCCACTCGGTGCGTATTCGTAACAAGGTTGCCGCCACTGCGTCTCCTGTGACGTGGTAACCTCCTCTCCCCAGGAACCGGTAGATGGCGCTGCAGAACAGCATTTGCAATGGAAACACGCGTTTGTTGTTGAAAAGCAGCTCTGTCGTCTCCGCCTCTGCATCGTGGAAAGGAACAATATGAAAAGCGATAATGAGGTTTGTTTTTTTTTATTTTTTATTTTGTAAGAAACGGCTTGTTTGTCTGAAGGAAAACCAGAATTTGTTCAATTAAATAAAACCTCATACAGATTTTGATTAATTATTGAATTATAACGTACCAAGACCACAGTTGTAAAGAGGCAAATTAAAATTTAAAAGAGCTTCAGAAAAAGACTAAATTAAACTGAGAAATTAGACATTAAATCACTGTTACCCCTCCATTTAATTTGTATGTGTGATCGCAAGAAAAAAAAACGTCGAAATGTTTAAAACTACTTTAGAATTTCATTTTGTTTTAGTATTAAAGTCTCCTACGAGCTCAGAAGAAAATCATGCTTAATGCGTATTTCAGACACTAGTGGAATCTAATCAAAGACACACACCTGCAACATTAGTGAACTCACAGACCGACATGGAAACATTGGAGGAAACATCAAACTTTACAGCAAAAACAGAATAAAAGCTTTGTTCAACTGAAATAATGTCGTGTTGTTCACGCGCGTGGGTAAATGATTTGTTTACCATTTTTACGCATTTGGCATCATACACATTATAGAAGCACTTGCTCGCGCAAACTTTACCTACAAGCTCAAAGTTTCTGCAACACCGCCGCGTTGAATTCTGTCCTCCCACAGAATCACGGACGCGGTCGTCATTGGTGCTCCTCGAGTCCTGCGGTGGAGCTATCGGGTGTCAATCTCGGGCAGAGTGGGAGGGTGAGGGAGAGACACGCATGGGATGCTGATGACCGACCCTCACAGAGAGGATGCTATCGATCAGGCTCGCAGATGCTCTTAACCTCAGTTTGATCAACATGCTGATGTGCGTAATTAGACGCCTTCTCCTCCGTGTAGGTTGATTGGAAAAGGTAGGCGTTCCCAGCCAGACTTTAATCGCTTTGTCCAGTTTTGATGCTTCCTGTCCTAATGCCTTAAGTTGCTTCCGCGCTTTGCAGTAACTTGTGCGTTGTGCGTGTCGTGTGCGCAGGTATGTGAGCACACTGCATGGGAAAATCCGAGTCATCAATGCAGAACTCAGCGCTGTTCGGGATGGTCAGCCACTGTCAGACGCCAGCCTTCGCGGACTTCGCCGGCTTGACGTTCTCCGTGTACGGCAGCAAGACGGACATCTGCGCACGGCGCGTCGGGAACGGCGGCTTTGGATCTCAGACTTGCCGGAGCCCCCATGACGCCCCGACGCACATGAGCTGCGCCAGCCCGAAGCGCCTCAGCGCGCTCGAGGAGAAGGCGCATCTGTCAGCCAAAGCTTCGCGCTCATGCTTCTCTCTCCCCGTAGCGCAAGGTAGGCTGTGATTGCATTTGTCTGATTCTGATTGGAGGTTGCAAAGTTGCCCAGACGGGCCTAGAAATTGTAGATCATTGAAAAATATTGAAAGATTTTTAATTTTTTTTTTTTTTGCCTCCATTAAAACTAAATCTGACGATGGCTGCGCCAGTCTGCCACCAAGCAGCTCTAGATAATTTCAAATGGATAAAAGCTGAACTACAGCTGCCTTCATATGGCTTCCAGCATCCTTTGATGCAGCTGTTCGATGTATTTCTGTTCAGATCCCTGTTTGCAGTTGTGGATTAGGCTCGTTAATTGAACCCAGAGTTCACTTGGATCGTTGGCCAATTTCTAAACAACACCAGAATCAAAGTCTGTGTTGCACAAGAAGGCAACGTGTTGTACAGTATGTGGAATAAGTGCTGAGCATGGTGTGCAGTATTTACTTAATGGGAGGAAGAACGTGACTGAAAATGCATAAAACTTTACACTTTTTAAACGTCATTTTTATTAAATGATCAATTCTGTTAAGAAATGTTTCTAAAATGTATTTAGAGAAATCTTCATTTTTAAGTTTGCGTCTGACAATTGAAAAAAAAAGCTTCCACTGGACGTTTTTTTTATTTGACACATATTTGGTGAAAACAAAAACTCAAACACCAATTACACAGATGAAGTGAGCTCTGTCATATAGACAACATCCAGAGTGGAAACTGGGCTTTGACTTTCTGCTGTGTCCTGTTTAGACAGTGTTGTTGTGAGAGGGTGGAGGTAATTACAGCCCCCCTCCTAAATTATGATTAGACGGAACAGACTTTTATATTAGCAATCATCCTCGCAGCAAGAAGAGGATCAACGGATTTGATTATTGTTTCTTTTTGCTAAACACAAACCATATGTGTGTTGAATGTGTCTCAGCGTTTATGAGTTTCTTCTCTTGGAGCACAGTTGTGCCCTCAGCATCCCCGAGCAGAATGAATCGTCTCATTGTCTCTGCAGCGCTTTTGAACTCGCTTCCCGTAAATTGTGGGAAACACAAGATGTGTTGTGTGTTTGTGGATTATGTTGTGCAGATTATCGCTGAAGCAGACACGTTCATATCTGTTCGCTTCATAATGACTTTGTGACTGAATTGTTTCCCGCCTCTCAGAAACGAACCCAAACACGATTTCCTAAATCACATTCAGCAAAATGTGTTTCATTGTTTTGCAGTAACTTATTCTCACATTCCATTTAACACTTACTGTGTATGTCTGTAATAAATCATGTGATTTAGTTTATCTCCTACTGCTTATGTTACTATCGCTGTCCATACATTCAGACATTTTCATGTTGTTTTATGGTCTCTTTTTGTGAGCAAATGATCTCAGTACTCATCAGTCTTTTGTATCGTGCCTCATTTAAGGTTGATCATATTACATACTCCCATTTGGGGAAAGAGCTGAAGCTTGCACTGCGTTCTCAACTATTACTTAAGATTTATACTGAAAGGAATTTCTGAACAAATGCAGTCTATAAAATTTAGCCTCCTGGTGGAGGCTGAGACGGTCAAAGAAGAAGGTAACTCGGTCTGGATGTTTTTGACCTCTGACATTTTCTGATTTTGTGTGTGCTTGTGTAGTTAAATAGTAAACATGTGGGTGACATATTCAGGACAAAGGTAGCGTGATAAATAATGTCCTGTCCGGAGCTTTACATGTTGTTACAGAGGCACATAACAGATTCTTTTAATAGATCAGATATCGTCAATGCAAGAAGTCAGAACAACAGTTTTTAGTGGTTTTGCTGTTATGCATCCACAAACCTTGAATTTAAAGTAAATGATAAAAGTTCACTGTGCTATAAATATTAGTGACCAGCAGCAAAAACAATATTTCGCTTGCAAAGAAAAACACTTGACCCCTCTTGAAAATTAATATCAGCTTTGAATGAGGTGTGTACGCTCGCATCATTTAATACCTTACTAAAGTTTCTCCCGTTCAGGACAAAGCTCCCAAGAAGCTTTTTTTGTCTGTGCCTAACATTTTTTCTATACACCTTTACTACGTGTCTGTGTTGTTACGTGCTGCATTCACACTTCTTAGTGTTTTAATACAGACACTGTGCAACATGTGTTGAACACACTATCCACATGTGCCACAGTCACATTAGTAGACAAACGTTTTGCAGTGAAGTGACATTGACGCTGATGTGGAGCGCTTTTAAACTCATTGCGTTTCCTGTGTGCAGGGTGTGTAGACATCAGAGTTTAGTGATGCGATAATGTGACTGTTACGAGGAACAACCGGCGATTACGGCCCACTTCACGTCTGTGCCGTGCCAGACGCTTCATGACAGCTTCCCAGTAGCTTGGGAATGTCTGAGTTGTGTGTGCACAGAGAAAAGAAACACATTAAGTGATGGTAAAGCCATCAATGCGCTTTATTCAATACACTTGACAGATTAAAGATCATCAACGTCATCAGAAATTATGGTGCTCAGCCGGACCTACAAAGGAACTATGTGTGCCTGTGGCCGTCCAGAGACTTTCCTCTAAGTAAATCTTCACATAAATGTTTACACAGCTATGAGTCTGGGACAATGTTTGCTTCAGCTGTTTGAGTGGGTTTTGAATTTCTTAAAATGCCTTGGACTTCAGCCTTATAATTGCTTTAAATTTGGCTTTGATGTATTCATGTCATATTATTTATTCATCTTGGATCTCAGTGGATTTTGAGGAGCTTTGATTTATGAGCCAAAGAGCTGTAGTTGTGAAGTGAAACAAAGTCTAATCATGTATAACAGCAACAACAACATGAGTAATAATAATAATAATAATAACAATTACATTATGACACTATTTGACACTTTTTTGCACAACTCGAATTTCTACAGTAACTAAAAGCTGTAGCAAAGGAGTTTAAGCAGGTCGTTTAACAACAACTACATCTTCCAGTGCACATGTTAAAGGTGTCAAGATTTTAAAGGCCGAGTTGGTCCTGGCGTGTGCATCCCTCACTTGTAAAGAGTAAATGTGGCATCTCTGGGTCTAACAGCAGTACAAACAGTCAAAAAGTCTGTTCTGGTTTAATGTCAGGTTTAAGGCTGGAGCCAAATCCTCACTTACACATGCTGTTAAAATGTTTGGCATCATCATTCTCCCTACAAAATTGCATCATAACAATATAATCTTTTTTCTGTGTCCAGAAAAATATTTGTTGAATTGTCATCACTGAATCCCTGCCACTTGTCTGTGCAGTGGGTTCTTGGCTTCTGAATATTTAAGGATCATCGCACTCATTCAAAGGTAGTAGCGGTGAGGCCAGGTTGTAGCAGTCATTCCCATGAGCCAGAGAAGGAGCCTCAGCCCACGTCTTTTGCTTCTCGTATGAGCTCAGCAGTGAGTTATGGGCAAATGTGAGGGTGCTGCCTGCGGAGGGTGTTGCAGAGTGTAATGCAGCATGTTCCATTGATTCATAAAGCTGAAGCCCGGTGATGATTCGGCAGCGGCATTCCCGTAAACCTTTGTCTGGCTGAGAAGCTGATGAGGGAATGCTGGGTAATGGAATGAGCTTCCTGAGTCACAGCCACTATAGAGGGGGGCGTGAGAGAACATCCCTGGTCGGGCATCTGCTTGGCTGAATCAGTCAAAGTTGGCCAGAGATACACATGACGTTTGCGGAAGCAGGGGATACGAGGCGGCTTTCGCATCATCGTGACAAAAGCGAGAATCAAAGCGAGCGAAGGATAATTTATGGAACTTTGTGACTGTATTTACTTGAGGCTCTTTTGAAGTGGATGTTAGCGCTGCAGCCTCTCCGCTGCTCCGCCACAGTCGTGTCAGTCAGGTCAGATGTTCTCATTCTAACGTGACCAGTGTGGTATGGCGATGGCATCTCGCTGTAACCAAAGGCATTCTGACTTTCATACCGCGAGTGAATCCAAACAGTCACACTGCAAAAAATATGATCTGGTTTGAGTAAGTGTTGAAATATCTCTGGAATACCAGAGGAAATGCTCTCTGGGCCTCAGTTTAATCAAGACAAAGCTGCAGAGTTGGCTCACACATGTCATCATAAAATCTTATTTTTAGCCCAAACCTTGAGAAGCACTCAATGTTCAATGCACTAAACTGATGAGAATCGAGCTGCCAGGTCCCCTGAACTAGGCCAAATCTGACTTACCTCTTGACTATTTGTAGCACACAGAGGCTCTTTTCTATTTTTTTGCCCGGACAGGAATGTCACAGCCGACCACACGTCTATAGAGCCTGTATTACTCACGCATTTTCAGACAGTCTTCTCGCAGACTTCTCTGTGTATGACTTAGCACACGGGTGGGTTTTTGATTTACATCTCGGCTGCGCCACTTGCTGTTCTTGGCTCGACGCTGCTGTGTTTCATCAAAGAAAAATCTGCTCCACTCCGGCTGTGGCAGTTAAGGCGTCCACCACTGTGTTAGAGCAGGGCAGGGAGCTCACTGGGCCTTCACGTCTGTCAGCTGGAGGGAAAGGCAGAAAGAAGGAGACAGATGGCAGGAGAGAGCTGTGGCTACAAGGGCGAGGGCTTCACTGACCTCTGAAAACAAGCAGCAAACGCAGTGTGACAGTGTGAAAGGGTCATTTTGGTCACGTGGCTCAGACACCATGAGGATGTTTCCTCTTATCTGCCGGAGAGTATGCACTTCATTTTATTTTACGAGAGAGCAACATAAATAACTTTCACACTACATTGAGTTGTTAGGTCTATATTGAGTTAAATAAAACTGCAACACTTACAGGTTTAAATGCTGAAATGGGAATTAATTTGTTTAGCTAGTGTCTAATATGGCCTTGTTTTACATGTTGGAGATGAATCAGCCACTTACTCAGGCACTGGCTTCAACTGAGCGGTCAAAAACAAATGGGCAGAGACGATGCGAGCTGAAGTTGTTTTAATGCCTTCATTAGAGCCAAGCAGAACGCAGCCAAAAGCTGGAGTTTTATCCTCTCTCTTGTTCTCGCTCCTTCTCTGCCAGGAAGCTGCCACGGGGCAGTGCCCAGTCAGCTCACTGCACCATTGGCTGGCGCTGCCCCAGGGGACTATGAAAGACATTATAAAGCCTAATAGTGCAGTTTATATACTTTATTAGTCCTCATTAATAGAAGCCCAGCATTCTGGTGGAATGACTCTGGTCGTGCAAAGCAATCCAGCGCCTGCGCACCAGGACTAAGACCCACAAAGAACACTTTTGCTTGTCTATTAAGGATGACAACTTGCACTTGGACTCAGATGTTCATATCTGCGTTCATATTGGCAGATCTCTATGGATGGTCATTCCAGACGGAGCCAAGTTCCATCACGCACAGTCGATGTACACTGAATTATATTTTCAGAGATATAGTCTAAAATGCTGGCAAGCCGACCTTTGAGTCACGATTTATTATCGCTCATGTATTGGTTAAAGTCAGGAGCAGAGTGACATCATCCTGGACGTCAAGTGTCAGCACACAGGCAGCATTAAAGCACAGGTGGGCTGGTGCTGCGTTAAAATGTTTCCATTTTAGTAGCAAATCTCGACACAGCCTAGTGCCGCATGATCGGAGGAAGCAGAGGATTTTGGGAAAGTAATGTTGCTGCTCTGTTAATGCCTGTCAGGTTAATGCTTGTCACTCCAAGTTGCAGGGAGCTGGGAGGTTCGCCAGGTCGACTCTGGATGTTTATGAGTTTTAGAGGCTCCATGCCAGCGACCTGATCTGTAAGTCTGGAAGGGTCATTGTGACAGACTTTTATATGGACAGACGCAGCCGTTTTCTGTGGGCTAATATCTAAGAAATGCTGTTAGATGAAGATGGTGCATGTGATAAGAAGAAGCGATTTCCCATGTGATGCTGGTGAGGGAGTTTGTTCATTCCGTGGGAACATCTCATCTCTTGTTTCTCCTTGTGGAGCAAATAAAGCAATAATAAGTTACATTACTTCACCACAGTTGTTAAAAATTAATGCTTTTCCCAAGAATGTTCTGCTTCAGGTTGTCCACACACTCTAACACCTGGTCTAACTACAACCATACGCAGGTCGGTGCCTGAAGGGAGCTGTAACAGCACCGTTAATGCAGAGAGTGAGCGTCTGGGCCTGGGATCTTCTGCGTTTGCTTCTCCTTGTGTCTGTCACACGTCCACGTCTTTGTTTTAACGCTCTTTGACAGACTGCTTACCAGAGGCACAGAAGATGTTCTTGGCTCGTTGCTTCTGTGCTAACGTCCCTGTCTACCAAAGATGTCGACTTAAATTTCCACCTCTGGAGCTGAAAACCGCATCTCACAGACAAGCTGGCTGCTCTGCCCAGAGGTTTCCAGAGTTGAGACATCTGTTATCTCCTGTCTGCTTTACATTGACTCCATCAAATAGCATTTAAAAGACAGCTGTGCACTTTTTATTCAGCTGGCCGTGTTTCCTTGTAATCCTAGATGAGAAAACATTTCTGCTGGAAACAGTTTCGTTCAAAACAATCAATACTGCTTTTTGATTTACAGTTGCCAAGATTAAATGGGTTAGAGTGCCTCCTTCCTTTGTTTGAACCGAGGCTCGTATGGGCTGTGCAATAAGTGTGTTAAATGGATCCATATTACACTGAGTAATAGCCTCAGTATGCACTCTTCATTAACATGCTTAACGTTCCCCCTAAGACCCAGAAGTCGGCTTCTATAATACACTGCTTAACACGAACATCATGTTGGACACTTCAGATCTCTTACGGGGCTCGTTTTTGGCAGCATTAGTGGTGAGCTGCTTTGGACTGTGTGTGTGTGTTGTGTACAGTGTGCGTGTGCTAATGTTTGGGTCAAGTGCAAATAAAAGAATCTTTCCAGCTAATTAGAGCAAAGGGTACAATTAAAAGATGTCAGGGACAAAGTTAATGGAGTTCGCGTTGGGTTTGTTTTGGCTTGTTGGTTTAAGTGTGTTGTAACACTGGTCAGCTTCTTGTTGCATGTGTCCAAAGTGGGTCTCGCAACGTGGTAAAGGCTCTTCAGACATGCTGAGCCACTGATGTCACATCATGCTTATGTAGCGTTGTGTCAGCGATTTTGTTCTGTTTGTGAGACATCTGTGATGTTTGCACATGTTGGAGCACGAAAACATGAAAGATTCGTGTCTCATCAGCAAGTAGTGAGTTGTCCTCTCCCATGAGTCAGCGTTCGGCATTTCTGACAAGGCCAAAATCCATCAGGAGGAGCTTCACTCACCTTAAAACCACGTCTCAGTTTCTTGGATTCCCACTGACAAGACACACGAGTTCACATGGTTTCAATAACCAGTGAAGTTTCCCTTAGTGGGAAACGTCTCTTATATATCACCAGGTGTTTTTGACAAGAATATTTAGGATGAGTACCTGGCTTTGTCTGCAGTGTGTCCTCACAGAAGAGTCACTTGTTGCATAGAAAAGCACATGAGAGGAGAGCTGGATTTCTCCTCTCTGTTTATCTAACCTTTGGCTGTAGAAAGTCAGCTCACAGCACATGTGGACTAATACCGATAAAAAAAACTAAAATGCACTTTCAGCTTGTATCGACAGTGATCTAATCGGCATGTGTTTGAAAGTTTAAATGAATTAGGCAGCGTCGGAGCCATGACAGCCAGGTGGTGAGCACTTGGCCCAATGTACCGGATCCTCAGCCAACTGGAAAATGCTTTGCAGAATTTATCTGCACCCTTCTCCCTTGACAAATTATTTTATTGTTCCCACACAGTTGGTTTTCATTTAGTATTTTGGCTAATGATAGGCTGAAAGCATGTGGGCTATTGTTATTCCTTTACTCAGCATACATACTCTGACTGGAAGTGTGCATCTGATAGCAAACTCCCATGCAATAGAAACTAACCAAAACAAGAAGGCCAATGAATGCACGCACATGGTGGAGTAGAAAACCTGAGCATATCAGTTTTGATAGGCTTTGTTTATGGGGCATATACCTTTGTGTCATGACCTTAGTGGCTGTCTATCAAACCGGGCAAAGCCACTTCCTGAACCAACTTCTACACAGTCCCTTTCAAACTTTTAATTACGTTATTCAGTGCGTCTTACGTCCCCGTCTAGCACAACGCGCTGCATCCGAGCCCTGCCCTCTGCCTGACCTGAGCTCAGTGCATCACTGGGCCACTAATCTTTTACAAATGCTGGGAGTCTCCAGGACCCGGCCCTCGCTGAGATGACTTAGTCAAAACAGCCCTGTTGCTCCTGAACACAACCTTAGCCGCTAGCTGAAGTCAGACACTGATTAACTAACAAATACCAGCAGCACACGGCCCGATCGGAGTGTTAACCTGTAGAGGAACACACGCTCCCACTGCTACAGCATCAGAGTTAGGGACTGGTTGAGCAGAAAGTAAAGAGAATCCACACAAATAACAACTGTGCTAGAAACTGCCTTGGTTTTTTTTCTCGATGGAAGAATTCACAAGAATTTGCAATACTCTAGCAAAATTTACAAGTTTTTTAAAATGATTTTGTGAAGCTCTGTCACATCATTTCCTGCCTCTAAACCAAGGCAATATCGGTAGCACGGAAGAAAAATTACCTTTGGCCAGTATCAGATTTCACTGGTGTCCCAGTCTTAATTAGCACCACCCCTTTGGTTTTACTACCAAGCACATTTCCTGTTTCACTTGATCAGAAAAGCGCTACATAGATACGACTCTACCTTCTCCTTCTTATCTGGCCGTACTTTCTGACCAGGCATCAAGGAAGCATCATGTAGTCCAAACTCTGGCACCCAGTGGACAAGATTTAAGAAATAAACTAAGTTTAATGAATTTAAAAATGACACTGATGCAGAATGTCTACTGAAGTTCAGAGAAGTGTTCTAAGTGGAGTTTTATTCCGCTTTATTTTCGGCTGTGCTGTTTTGATTGTCAGGCCATTTGCGTTTGTTTGCACAGACGTGGCAGCGTCGCGTTAGTGGCCAGCATAAACTACAAGCATGTTTTTTTATTTGTGAATTTTCAAGAATGATTTCATGCGCTGGGAATAATAAATCTTCCACAGTTTTAGCAATAACACAGTCATTATTGTTCTGAACAATGCTGCTTTTTAGTCCAACTAGAAAAATACTGCGGGTTCAGCAGAAACTATAAAATGAATAGAATGAATTTTTGAAAACGATGCTCCTGTCATTTAAAATCTGCAGGTAAGACTTTTTTAGAGTAGAACCCCTAAAACTGGACAGGACTGTGTAGCCTCGATAGCTTTAGCTGTAAATGTGAATGCACAGCTTACCCAGCAGCCATTTTACAGGGCCAGACCTGTCATTTGACACGAAAATATGACCAATCTATGCCACTGTAAAGTTGCCAGTCTTCTACAAGCCTCAGGAGCTCTGAGCCATGAAGGAGTCCAGCGAGAGAGGCAAGGCATCAGTGTATGTACACTGCAGCCTGCCAAAGTACACTCATTTAACAGCACAAAAAGAACCCGCATGTTTGTGTTAGGGATGATGTAAAATGGCCAGAATTCACATTTCACATCAAATCTTTAAGTTGGCTTCTCTCAATTTATACGTGCAAGGAAACAAACATTTGCATTTCAAAGTTCTTCAAATAAAAATAAATGAAAAGCAAAGCCTTTTATGGGTTTGGAGACTATGTTGGAAAACAGGTCAGGGGCGAATTGAATATTTTTATGGTTCGTAAAAGAGCTTCACAATGAATGCCAGGTTATGTGAAGGGCTTGACACACGGTGCACTTCAGAGCTCTTCACGGTTTGCTCCTTATTCAGTCTTAACACTCTACCCTGTCTTTAATGGTTTCTTTATTTTTGCTAACCATCTGATTACCACACACTGTTACAGTAACTAACAAACATTAGTGGTATATTGTACAATCGCCACTGTACTTACAGTCAAATTTGATTTCTCAGTCTTTGCAATATTTTCATTTACAACTGATGAGGGCAGTCAAACTGGGGCTTCACAATCAAATCACGCTTTTATTTATTTATGTCCTTGACAACCTGAGGACCATCATTTAAGTCTTTATGTTTTCTATTCAGTGATTGCGCTGCTATGACTCAACATATTTGAGCTAAGTGAAAAAGAGAGGCCGAGTCCAACTCTTAAATAGTTTCACAACTGGGACAAAACTGTTGTCTCACTTAGGCCATAAGCTTGGGCTGACTCACGTGGTGAAGGAATGCAGCGAGAGCAGAAATCATAATAAAAGGAATCTTATTACAGACATTAAACGAGGGAAGAGAAAACACAGGGGGACTCTAATGCCTGGACATCTAAAACGCTTACACAGTGCGAATATATTTGCTCATAAAGCTCTTTGAAGGTGGCCCTGTCTATTTCAGCAGAGGTCCTGTCTGGGTAAATAGCTTTTGTGTTGACCTCCCACTGCACAAGATTGAATGTGTTTCCATAGGTGTCATTTTGTAGCATTTTGGGCTTTTACAGAGCTCGCTCTGTCGCAGCTCTAACCGTGGGCGCTTAGATGTCATGCCATCATTGCTCAGGCAGTGCCGACAGTGGATGAGGAGCTGACAATGAAGTGAAGGCCCCTCCTCCTCGCAGTAACGTGGAAGCCTGTTTGATGTGAAGTGATATATAATGTCTGGCGGGTTGTCCATCTCAGGTTACCGAGAGAGAAAGCACGTTTGTGTGTGGCTGTAAGAAGTGATGGTCCTCAGTTCCAGAGCCCTCCTTGAATGTGGACTCCCCACACAATAAAAGACTAGTATTGCTGACTTTCTTAGGTATGTGTGGTTTGAAACTCAACACAGGTTTGCTCAGTGGAAAACCTGGGGCCCGCTCTTATTTATTCTGTATATTTATGAAAACTCCAATACTGTAGTGCCCTCTGAGTCAAGTAGGTTCCTCCCCAGCCTAGGTCATGGTCGTTTTACAGCAGTGGCAGTAATGGATGTTGTGTAAAAGACTTATAAATATCTATTTTTTAAATAAGGTGCCAGTTAATGAAGTGCTATTACTTTTATCTCTCTCACTTCAAGACACTTATTGTAGCGATTCAAAGGAAAGTTTCTGTAGCAACGAAAAGTGATGTCATTAAATTAGTCATTAACGTTTTTTACAATCCTCTTATCACAGTTGGGGTCTCCTCCATGGTCGGGCATCGTTGTGCCGTACTTGTGTCATGTGTTCTGAGTGTTAAATAGTGTTTGCTTTGAGGCTACGCAGAAGGATTTCATTCATTCGACTACTGCCATAAAGCAACACCAATAATCAAGTCAACATAAAAGCTTCCCCTCTGTGCCTACAGTGACTAAACAACTCTTGGACTTTTGAAAAGCTAATTCTCCTCAGAGAGCTGCATTTCAGGGCTGATTTAACCCCCAATCATCCCGACTGGCCAATATTTACTGTGGACACTGAGGACAAACACTGGCTTCAACTTCAACCGGAAACTTCAAAAGCTGAAACAATTACTATGCACGCTTTGAACGTATCCCGTTCACAAAGTCGCATTTCATTATTCCTCCTGCACTGAAACAACAAAAATAACAAAGAAGTAGGAAGTGAAATTAGATTCCCCTTCGAGTTCCCAAAACATCTGGTTTGGCCCTGGTTTTAAACAACTAGCATCCCCTCCGAGAATAATAGAAGGTTATGTGCACTGTGTGTAGGTAACAAAATAATCATTTTCAAATGTTGCTTCATTCAAATGTGATCTAATTACCAACACTTAAACTCAGCCTCTCAGTTGGACCACCGACCATCAAGGGAATTCTCCTCCAGACGTTTTCCTAACTATTCATTTGTTTCTCCCCCACTGCTCCCTCACATCCATTAAAAATATACAATAATTGCTGCAAATTGATCACTTGTTTTACAGAAGTCTTATAAATCTCCACTCTTGTCAAACTAATCGATGGCAGGAGGCAACGCTGGCCGAGAAGAAGAGAGACAGTCTATAAGATGCGTCTGCTATATGGAAGTACTCATGTTCTGTGGTTGGGTTTGGCCACTGTCATTTCCGAGGAATTTCCTGCCATCTGTGTTCAATCGAATTCTCTCACAGATTTTGACTTGCTTGTAAATATTGGGTCCTGGCTGAAGAAGACTGGAGCAGTACAGCAAGGTTTGTACCAACCTGCGGAGCCAACACGAACAGGCTGCTGAGCCACAAATGAGTCTTAGATTTCATATGCATGAGCAAATCAGGGGTCACTCTGAGTTATTGCTAGTAGGATTTTAGTGATATTAGTGTTTTGGATTCATGAGTGTCAGCTCCCCACATCTGCTAAAAATGCAATGTATAATAACAATATAACATATATCACATGTTTAAAATGCACACTCAATGTGTTGCAAGTTATTATTTGCATATTATATTAAATATTGTGTTTGCATGTTGAAAAGTCTGCTGCTTGGGTCAGAGACAAGTTCCAGTTGATTTCCTCTTTTTTTTTTGACGGTGTGCTAGTGCAGCGCACTGAGTGGACGACTTTGTATTTACTGCTGCCTCCTCAAACAGAGCAGCGTCTTGTCTGACTCTGAAGCGCCTCCTGGTCCAATTCAGTCTTGGCCTGGCTGCGGACCCATGTTGTTCACCAGTGCTTTAAAGGTGTCAGTCACTGGAGCAGACGTCACTCACTCGCCAGCCAAGTGCATCACATCTTTGTCAGCCTGGCTGCTGCACTGCTTTCCCTTGTCAATTATGTGGCTTTCCTGTGAAATGATAGGATGTGGTTTAGTTGTGCCGTTGTACAGATCCGTGGGCACTATCATGATGGTCAGAAGAGATTTGTGGCTGTTAAAGAGTTTGACTGGGCACATTTTTAGAAGATACAGTGTCCGTGCTCAACCACGACTTCAGTCAATCAATCGTGAGTTTTTCCTGGACCTTTTGAGTATGAAACCTTTTCTGGTGATTAAGTTTTGTTCAGCTTAGTTTGGGTGTCATCACATGTGATTATCTGGGCATGTTACAGTATCAAAGCCTGAATACGTTAGGTGTTATTGTAAAATATTAAAGTTTGAACTAGTGTAGGAGTAAGATTTTACACCAGCATGGCAAAACATCTAGACATGTCTCCTATTAAACACTGAAAGGGAAACTATAAATAGCTTGAAAGACGTTTCTTTCTGCTCAA
The DNA here is from genome assembly GCA_030770545.1 of Macropodus opercularis. Classification (NCBI taxonomy): domain Eukaryota; kingdom Metazoa; phylum Chordata; class Actinopteri; order Anabantiformes; family Osphronemidae; genus Macropodus; species Macropodus opercularis. Next base: position 11,539,122 of record CM061092.1, read on the forward strand.
TACGTCCCATTCTGCCCGCGGCCTTCTAGCCGAGCCTGAGGTTGTGGTGCTCCATTGTTGTGGAGGGTCACCTGTTGATGTTGACTGGGTGCTACCACCAGGTGGTGACATGCACAAGTGTAACAAGTGCTTTAATTATGCTAATCAAGGTGGGACCAGGAAGGAGCACAGCCATTCAGTGGATCTACCTTTGTTCAGCGTGTGTGTGTGTGTGTGTGTGTGTGTGTATTGTCCCTACGACATCACGTCCTCGGGTTTGAACTCACCGCTCTTTTAGCGACGCGGTATAGTGTTTGAGACTTGAACGGACCCAGCGCCTGGCACTTGGGGGTGGAGATGGGGCCGAGCGCTGTTGGCTGCCAACTATTTGTTTGTGTTCATGTCTGTGGTTAGCACTGCTCCGTTTGAGGAGCCTGGTATTATGAGGACGCTCTCTTGCCACAACATGCGCCCTCCTCTCTAAAAGGCAGAAAAGCTAATCATCTACCAACCGCTCTATTCATCACTACGCCTTCAAAATGTGCACAACCAGCCTCCTGCTGCTTCTCTGCTCCTCACTTGTTATATACACTCAACATTTCTTGACTGTTATTACCCTGTTGGAGCAGAAGTGGTACTTTTTTCCTGTGTCCAGAAATATTGCGAGCTGGCAGCCTCGTCTGGAGCCACGTAGTCTTTTTTATTCACTCTGAAGTTTATTCTATGACTCTCTAAAAACTAATTTGGGCTTATTGTGTGACCGTGCTGACCATGAGAAAACAGGGAGGAACAAAGGCACCTGATTGAGAGAGGATAACATCAGCCAGAACAAATTGATTTTTATCCTCATGAACGCTCTCATGTCTGCTGGTGCTGGTGATCCCACTACAAAAACACGGACGTCTCTGTGCTCCAGTTTAATAGTTTTTCTTCTTCCCTCGCTCCGCACCTGCTTTACGAGGAGCTTTCTTTCCTAGACATTGTTATTTTTCATTTACTCGTGCCCCCAGGTTTTTCAATCATACGTCCATTACTAAGCAAACAAATAAGTTCCGGGCCTATGCCGCAGACACAAATATAGACACGAGTTATGAGATTCACAGACGCCGGGAGAGGCTTTGGACCTTAATACACAACATCTGCACTGGACAAGATGCACAACAAGAGCATCCTTACACAAAGTCCCACAGCCTGTAGTGTATCTGTTGACCTGTCTCGTCTTTGAAGAGAGGGAGGGAACCGTGACAGGTGGGGAGATGAGAGTAAAATGATCATTATTAACTGTTAAAGGGCTGAATACTATGATTTATGCAGCCAAAGTGCGGCCAGTTGAGGTGTCACATTGGATTTCCAAAGGCATCTGTCTTGCGGTTTTGGCAGTTTGTTGTAGCGCGGGTTCAGATGTTTGCATCACGGTCCCGACACACACCCCCCACCAGCCTCCTCCTTCTTTAAGTACAATACACCTCTGATCGCTCCGCTCTCCCCTCCTTAAACCATCTATCCTTCTGCACATCTGCTTTTCATTGAGGCCTGCATGTCTCCGAAGACTTGAACGCATTAAACGCTGGCACAAGCACAGTCTCACTCTGGCACTTAACACAACGGTTAGGTGACTTAAAAGGGAGAGGCGAGAATTATAGAAAATGAAGTGTCACCGAAATAAAAAATCACCCCAGATTACCACCAATTACAGTTAATAATGCTATCCAGACCATCTGCTGATCAGATGGAGGATGTTGTCTGCACAGAAATAATGATACCACAGAGAGCAAGGAGGAGACATTCATTGAGGGAGACAGCGACATTGACTTTCAACTATGTGATGATGTGGTTTGATCTTTTCAATACTGTATAGACTGGAATGCTTTGTATGGTAATACAGTCCAAACTGCTTATCATGGGATAATAGCCATGTTGTTTCAGAGGGGTTAAGTTCTGCCAGATTGAAGACATGTGTCTGTTCTGCTTTATTAGTCATTTATTAGTCACTGAGGTCAGGAGAGCGTTTTTAGTCCAAGGCACAACACTGCTGAACTCCGACGTGACTGGGATCGTCAGCCCCCGCGGCAGCATGAGTAGGTGTACGATTACAGTGCACCCAAACTGGCCACGATCGACTATGTGAAAGTCATCCAGTTTGTTAAGCATGTTTAACAATCAATGTAATCACCATCACGATGACCGCAACCTTCCACTTGAGGGTGAATTGTTCCATGATTACCACAATTACCAAGTCGCCATTTGTTCATTGTTTCTGTCCATTGTCTTATTATTCAGCGTTATGGTCACCGTGGCTGCATTAATCACAGGAAAGGGATTAGAAAGCACTTTCCACTCATGATCGTGATGCGTCTTTGCTTTACGGCTGGGTGCGCTGCGTTCCCACTGGGTTTCGAAAAAAAAAAAAAAAAAGCGTGACGAATGATGGAAGAAAGATGACATCAGAGCAGACGTACTGCAGTGGATTGGCCAAAGAATAATCATTCTTGTCTCAAAACAAGTTCTGCATCTATGTTTTGCCCGTTGTTTGTGCCTTCCTCTCGCTCCTCTTATACATCTCAGTGAGCGCCTCAGCTTACCGCCGTCCTGACTGAAAGGAACGTGCTACTTTAATTATACAGGAGAGGAGAGCAGCCAGAGTGAGTAATAGATACCATGTGATGACATTTATGGAACGGAAGATACCACTTTAGATGTAGCGGAGTATTATTAGACACCATGTTATCAACACAGGCTGTGTCTTTCCTACAGTGTATTTTGGGCCATGTTTTAAGAGGTGGATAACAATAGAGAGCTTATTTGTGCCTGCAATTCTGACATCAGCGGCTGTTTGTGAGGATGAGCCAGCACATCTGTACATGGTCTCTGTACTGAACACTTGCCCCTGGTGATTCTGGCACCGTTGTACCTCTTTCTTTCGGCCTCTGTGCCCTCATCTCGTGCCTTTACAGCATCGCTCCTTAATGGGCCTGAATGCTTGCAACTGTGTAACACACAGCAGCATCCCACCCTGCTCGTTCAAAGCTGCTCACAAGAGCTTTGTGGAAGTCTGAGCCGTCTACAGCGAAGGCGAACGCAAGTTACGTTTACATTCAAGGCTCCGGACGCACGTGAGTGTGTTAGACGCAGTTTGCTCCTCATTAAAACGTCACGTCACAAAAATCACTCTAATAACCAGCAGAATAGTTTTAGTTCATTCAACTCTCTATGAAGACAAGTCTCCTTGTAGATAGTTCCTCCCTTTATTCAGTCAGTTTATGGATTTAAACTCCAAGACGCTTAGCGAAACTCCTTTGGCAACTAAACCTTTGTGTTAGGAAGCTGTTTATTCCAGGTGTCATCAAAATCATCATCCTTATCTCTGCCAGCAACTAATTAGACTTAATCCACAGTCATCTTTAAATGTGCAATAATACCTTTGCTTGTTAGTGATGACTGCTGCGTTATTTTAGGAATTACATGTCATGCGTTTTTTATGTTGATGTGCAGTGAGGACAAGTTTTCATCCTGGAAGACAACATGTATTCTGATACGCACAGATTCCCTCTGAGCACAACATGAAAAACACTCTAATCCAGATCCAAAGGAATTTAAAGAACGGTGAACACGCAAAGATACATTTCCCAGCAGACCACCCATGAACTCTGCTGCAAAATCAAAGAATGATTAGCTCACTCACAGTCTGTCTCACACACACACACACACACACGTTTTTCTCCTGTCACTGCTGATGAATGTTTTAAGGTCACATCAGTCCCTGATGCTCTTTCTGGCTTCCACCTACATAATGAAATGTCCGACACTGAATGACAAAGGCACATTCTACATCGCCTGAACTTACTGTTGGGTCTCATCCAGGCCACCATGTGTTGACCCCGTTTCCTCAAACGGAGCATGACTGATTGTGTTAATGTAGCAAAGCTCTAAATCACCACGGTGCTAACTTTCTGCTGCAGGGATCAAAACCTCTAACACTCATTTAACACGGTGACTGTAATATCCTGCACATATTGTGAAGGTGTCACTGATGGAGACGCGGCAGCTTTACAGTAATGATGAATGTCAGACACAGACACGCAGGCCGGGGAGTCGTTTTTAGTGCTGCTGGGAATGCTGCTACCTGTTTGTATTGGAACAAGTAAATTAAAGCCATGCAACACGGGCTTCGGTGACAAACACTGTCTTTTTCCAGGCTGGTGGAGGATTCTGCTCCAAACTGTCACGCAAAGCCATAAATGCAATTAAAACACATATGAAAGTCAGATGCTCACAGGAGGCTAAAACCCAGATGTATTTGTTACTTCCCCTGAAAGAAAACAATAAGAAAACATCATCCTTATAAAACAACTAAGATGCTGTTGCTATTTTTTTTGTTTTTTTTAAATGACTTCAAATGTCAACAAGAGCTAGACTCCAGATTGTGGATCTTTGGGGGAACGTTGCCTAAAATTATACCTGGAACACTGGACAGGTACAGTCAGTGTGACACTCAGCAGATGCACTGCCTTCAGCCATAAACCTAAAAACAGAAAAGAAGGCCCTCGTCGTCACTTAGTTGACCAACCCGAGCTAAAAACTGTGGATGAAAACGTTCTTTAACAACACGTGCCTCCATCTTCTAATCCATCCTCTGCCACCCTCTTTATGAACAGCTTGGCTTCTTGCCATCTGCTTGGCTCATAGTTTGTTCCAGGGTTATGATTTGCTGAAAGAATCTTTGTTTCAGATGCTGCTGAAAGATTTCAAACGACGCATGAAGCCTCAGCTGCCGACACATAGGCTCTGCTCTCCACTATCTGAGATGCCCATGTTTTCGTGCAATAATACAAAATCATTATTTATGATGAAACAATGTGGCGCCGTTTGAGTGTTTACCCAGAAAAGACGCGTAAATCCAAGTTTAGTCCTTTGACTTAAGGACTCAATCAAGTGGCTATTCCCAAAAACATGCATCCTAAATAACAATGGCTGCATTATCACTCTGTTTTGACAAAACAGGTCGTTTGGGTTTAACTCAATTCCACGCTGGACGTTTCCTGGCAAACATCTATTGCATGTTGTGGAACAGAAATGGGCTTCAAAAGAGCATTGTATCATAAGTGGGGTTACATCTACCGGGCTGCCTGGTGTGGGTCTGTTTTATATGGTGGTGACGAGAATGTGTGTGAGAAAGAGCATGTGCATTGAGTCAAGGCCTCATTGACTGAGTGCCAGTCCATCCAGTGCTTTATTATGATAGTGTTTTTATTTGGTTGTTTGTGTTCTTATGTGCATGCCCATGGACAGTCAGGGCCTAATGAGGAGATCTGTGTTGATGTTAGTCATCTCCATCCTCATTCATGTCACTTCTGGCTATACTCATTGAATTACGTCTGACTGGAGGCAGGGAAACACTTGGCTTCACATCAGTGGCATATTGAAGCTTTCATACTGAAACACAGTTCACCTCACTGGTGGGGACGCTCAGCAAGTGGTGAAAAAAAGGAAAAAGGCAGAATAATTCAAAACTTGATAAACACGTTGATTTTTATTGCTTTAAAACAGAACAGAGTTGAAAGACATGTTGACTTCTGTTAACGGCTTTGAGTGAAACCAGCGTTGTTACTTCATTCCCCTGGCCATACCCAGCTGTTTATGTTTCCCGCTTCTCCTCTACCTCTTTGTGTTTCCGCTATGACCCATGAAAAGCAAAATGCAGAGGAGACTACATCAGCTGTAGGAGGTGAATAGATTATTCCTAAAACCCAGAATAACATGGCTCACGATGTTGCCTGTGCTTCTCTTTGCTTTTTTCATGACCGTAACGTTTTTTTCCCACATATTCCCGTGTCTGTTATCTTGTTTAGCCTTCTTCTCTCCCTCGTCACTCATATTTCTAGCATATGTTCCTTCTCCTTATATGATTTTTTCTTTACATTCCTCTCCAGTACCTTTCCATGTTCTCTTTAACAAACAGGGTGTTTGGGTAACTTCATTATTAATAGCTCACACTGTGTGGTAACATTGTCAATAATATTGTTAGGAGAAAATTGAATTTGAGAAATTGAATTAGGAAAGTTGGAACAGAGGACGCGTGGCCGCCTACACGAGTGAGTGGGGATATTGACTTTCCCTGTACAAATATTTCCTCATGCATCAAGCTCTCCTTTTGGTGCACTTTAACTCTTCGCTATTTTTATTATACTTTGCTCCTATTCACAAAGCTTCCACATCCCATCATTTACGCAGGTTCACATGATAGAAATGTCTTGTGATCGGTTGTACTGTATGGATCAAAACACGAGGAAGCCTCATTAATGAAAGTTCAGCAATCTAAACAAAGTCCAGTTTCGTTTGGGTCCGAGTCCAATCCTTCATTAACCACTTATAACAAATGGGCTAAAGAAGTTGAGGTTTTCACAAAGAGGCTGATTACATAAGATTAGAATAAGTCATGGTGAATTTAGTATGTAATTTAAATTCTGACCTTATGGACACATTGATTTGAATGACTTTATTTTTCCAAAATGGACACATTGCCATTTGGAATACAGATCCTCAATTACTCCAGCAATAATATTTAGTAATAAATCTCTCTGGCTTTATTTTACTGTCACCATTTGGACTTTGCCAAAGAGCTCTCTATATATCACTGGATACTACAGTCATGGCAGCCAACTAATTATTCCTCCAGAGAATATTTATCATCTAATAGGATTTCAACATGTCAGTGATGGCTCGGATCCCTCTGTAAACTGGTAAATCTTCCAATGCAATCACTAGATCACTGAGTGAAATCTGCTTAGCCAGCGTTCGGTCTTGATCAGAGACTGACTCTGACTCTATGTCACAGCTCTGCTGGCTGCAACGGTGCGCAGCGATACTGAAACTAATCAGGAATGCGGGATAAAAATGGCTTCAAAAATAAAAACATTGCGATCACTGGTAAAGCTACTGGATTAATAGCATTGCCGTCGCTCCATTTGCAGTGAATGCGGCCTACTGCTCAGAGAAGGATGCAGACGCTGAGCTGGGTGACACGGAGGGCACCCTGGTGCCGTGTGGGCAGAGCTTGGCGCTGTCAGCGGGGGGTCATTCAGAGGGGCTTTACACCCAGAACCTCCACTGCGACAAATCTACGCCTGACCTCCTCCTGCATAATGGCCATCACCAAGACACCAGGTAAACGGTTATTCCTGTTGTATAATCATTTTGCTCATGTTCCAGTTTTCAACATTTTCTTTTTTGTACAGTATTACTAACACTATACAGGTACAATGTGTCTTTCGTTATCCTTGCTATTCTAAATCAGATGCACACATTTGAAGTTGGAAAGCTCTACCCAGACCCATAAAACACACTGAATGGGTATGAAGTACAACATTTATGTTTGACTAATGGGATTCTGCTGTTTCGCAATCTTTGACTACCGTAGATTCAGAAACAGTTTCCCAGGACTTTCTCCGTGGACCTTATTTCCCTTCTCGCTTTGTTTCTCGCGTGTCCTCGCTCATCCAGCTGAAAGTGCTTCTGGACAGACTAGTCTCATATTGTCTCACAATATTTTCACTATAGCCAAACAGGAAATAGTGTCTCTGAATAGAAATGGGGGTGGGGGGTGGGGGGTGGGTCTTTATTAATGGCGATGACAAAGTCAGCCACTGGCTTTCTCCAAGTCAAACTAGCCTTAGCTCTATTTTTCCCCCAGTGTGCCCAAGGGAAGGCACAAAGACAATTCCTTCATGAGACAGCCTGCAGAAAAGAGAGCTCTTCTCACATCACTCAGGGGCTTTGGACAAAATCCATAATGAGCCAACTGACAGGAATGATTATGTAGGAGATCACAGCAACACACGGAGAAATCTGACCCGGGTTCTCCATTCAGCGCGGCAAAGATTCCCACCATAATACACAGTATTGTAAATGGTGACCCTTCATAGGCTGCAATTATGCCACCAAAACAGGTGACTCCCTATTTATCCTCAGCGGTGGGTTGGGTTTAACCCCCTTGTGTCATCAAAGCCTGTCATATGGACACACTAGCCAGCGGTCTGTCTGTCCCAGGAGCCATCCCTCCCTCCTCCACACTCTATTCTTAGTCATAAATGCCTATTCACATCCTCCCACTACCCGAAGATCTGGTTTCATTTATTCATAAAAATCACACTGGATCGTCAGGACTGGATGGTTGGTGGATCGTCGACATGGCCGACACACGGTTGTTGGGGCTACTCGTAGCATTGTTTGCTCTGTGAGGATGGATTAGTTACTTTTTTTTGCCGTTGGGACTCATTTAGGATGACTGATTGTTAAATGGAGAAAGGTCTTAGGATGTGTAAGTAGGAGGTGGAACCCTGTGCTACTGCGAGCAAGAGTGAACCGTCCTGAACCTGTCATCAGCCTCTGAGCTAATAACACTCATATTCCACTGTGTGTTGCTCCTAACAGATCGTCCCCTGCCTTTCATAGGACCCTGCCGGGGGCCTCACCTGGCCTGAGCTGCAGCAGTGCCAATGGGGCTCACTCGTCTCTCCCCTACCAAGTCAAACAAGAGAAGTCAATGGGCTATAAGCTGTCCAGCGCCAGCTCTGGGGTCCATAGTACATCTCAGGGTGGCTTTCAGAACTGCAGGCCAGGCCAAGTTTTGGAGATGCCACGGAATGAAAGAGCTGGAGCTCCGCATGTCAGCAGTGACGCCGGTGGCGTACGCGCACCAAGCGGCGTTGGTGGTGCTGTGTCAGGGGACACAGTACAACCGTTTAATAATGAAGATAACTCCTCCCCTTTGGCTTTGTCCCCAGCTAGCTCCCGTCATTCGGTGCGACTGCTCGGTGCTAGCAGTTTGAAGAGACGCTGCCTGGCCTCGCAGTCCACTGTCGCTCCCAGCACGGGCAGCGTCGCCATCACAAGTTCCCCATCAGTTATCGGTGCTGCTTCCGAGGACGTCAATATCTCCGCCATCATCTGCTCCTCCTCCCAGTCGATGTCGATGGTTGCCGGGTTACGCACTAACCCCTCGCCAAGCCACGCAAGTCGTGCCAGCTTCTCCTCCTCTTCCTCCTCCTCCTCGTCCCCACCCTCTAACTCCTGCTTACGAGAGGTCCCCCAGAGGCCCCCAGCTCACAGCAGCCCCCAGCAGGCCTCGCTGCACGAGAACTGTCAGCTGTCCTCACCTGCCACCTGCCTGCTGTCCCATTCCTCCTCCTCCTCTTCTTCCTCGTCAGTGTCATCATTGGAGCCGGAGCAGGGCCAAGGACAGAGCCAGGGACTGTGTGAGGAACAGAGCTCTATGCTGCAGGGGTGTGGAGCTGGAGGAACAGCTGGAGTAGGGGGAGGAGGTAGCTCAGACGGGTTGGGGCTACTGATGAGTGGGGCCCTGATGTCTGGGATGCTGCATATGGTGCCCGACGCCGGGATTCTCCTGGACGGAGGCCAGAGATCAGGAGCTCCCCTCAAACAGGAGCCAGTTGATGATTTTTCTCCTAGTGAAGATGAGCTTTTTCAGCATCACTATCGCTCTGGTTTGAGCGGTCGTAATGGGCACCTTCGTCACCCACACCACCCCGCTCGACCTGCAATGCCTCCACCCTACCACCTCCACCAGTACGTGGGGGCCGGCCCTGGGGGCCAGCTGCTCCACCAGGGCCAGCAAACATCAGCAGCGTCTTCACTGGGACTCAAACCCACCTCTGGAGGCCCCCACGGGACCCACACAGCCCCGGAGCGGGAAGACGTTGCAGGAGAAGCGCTTGCTGATAAGCAGGTATGTCGCTGGATTGACTGCAGTGCTGCATATGAGCAGCAGGAGGAGCTTGTGAGGCATATTGAAAAAGTCCACATCGACCAGCGTAAAGGTGAGGACTTCACGTGTTTCTGGGCTGGCTGCATTCGCCGGTACAAACCCTTCAACGCCCGCTACAAGCTTCTGATTCACATGAGGGTCCACTCTGGAGAGAAACCTAACAAGTGCATGGTGAGTCATCAGAACCCCCTCAATACTCCAACCACACTCCAGTATGTAACTACAACAAATACATGAACTATTGCTGAAATCTCCTTATAATCAACTGCCTTCGTTTTACTAATTTCTCAAAGTATTGGGTTGTATTTATTAGTATAATATCAGTCTAGTTTGTCCCATAATTGCGACCATCTGTGGAGGTAATATTCTCTGTTTGACTTTAACACATGAACATATTTCAGAGAGTAAGGCCGTTTTCACAACACATCCTCTGGGTCCAAAAACGAGGCCGTACTTGCTTCACTGCTGATTACATTTCAACAGAAACTTTTATTTTGTTTTGGCTGAGAAACATTTATGATTATAATTTGTGGATTTTTTTTCTCCTGCTGATGGGATGAGCTGCTGTAAGAGTAGCACCCCCTCGTCAGTATACATAGATTTGTGGTTGTATTCTTTACAGGTAAGTCTCCAGTTCCACAAGTCAACACACTAATCAACGTCAAGCTGTCATTCCCTCTTGTCCCCAAGCAAATGGAAAACGGCCTCCAACGTTAAGAATGATTTAGTCCAAATACACAATTAGTCCACAATTTGTGTAGAGCAAAGTCATGTTTATTTTCACAAGCACTCTGTTTTCTGAGCAGGGATTCAGATCATGTAAAGCCAGCACATATGGTTAACATAACCAAACAATGCCTACACTTGATCCTCTTAAATGGGAGCTTTTAAATGTTTAGATGTCCCACAAGTATTAAGTGAATTGGCTTCGTATCCAAACTAAACATGAGGTGAAATGCAGTAGTCTGGAGAGCGGAGCCGCAGAGGCAAAGCGCGTAGCTTTTACTAGTCTTGCTCATTTGACGGTTTCACCCAAAGGAGCGGTTCCCGTCGAGAACAGAAAAGGAACAATTGCTCAGGGTTGCTGGATAAAGGCATTCATGTCGTTTCTGACGGATTCTGAGTCTTGCTAAGGCACTTGAAGCCACAAATACAACTGCTTTGCATCTCCGTATTCTTGCTTCCTTGTCACAATGTGAAGGAAAGATTTGGCAGTAATTTGCTGCGTTGTGTGTGCTCCAAACGTCCGTCCTGATGTGTTGTGTTGAAGTCTTTCATTCCGGCTTTTGGAGCATTGCGCCAGAGAGTCTTTATTCCAGTGAGGACAGAGAAGTTACATTTGGTGACACGGGGCAAATGAACATGGTGTGATTGTTTGTTTATGTATGTGGTGAAGGTATGCGTAAACGTGTCACTGCGGAGGTGTGTGTGTTTGTGTGTTTTTGGAGATGTTTACCATATGTGGTCTCCAGAACAATTAAGCCCAGTGTAGACACACCACTGGATTCTGTCTGCGAACACGAGGCCTTTCTGGACGCCATCACTTCCCGATCACGCTTATTTTCAGCCGCACACACATGTGACCTTATATTCACGACTACGCACTGATGTGAAACTGCAGATATTGTTTACACGGACTCTCACAATAGGAAGTATTGATTCCATGTAAGCTGTGCTCGTCCTGCTTTTCCGACAGAACATAAACAAAAATGTGAAATGTTTTCAAGTTTGCGTCAACACGTTGAATGTGGGTTGATTTGAATTGTGCAGATAAACCATGAACATGTTCTCTGTGCGTTTCTCAAACAGCGTGTTCGTATGCAGTCTATATGGATTTAAGTAAGAACCACAGGAACCTGCATCTGAAAGCCCACGCATGCGTTTCAGCTGGGTCCATTCCAAGTGCTTCTTCATTTTTTGTCGGAGCTTGTATGCTTTGGCCACAAGCACGGATGCCTCTTGTGTTTGTTATGTTCATGCAATAGACAAAAGCATTCAAGAATTCAAGCAATTCCTACAGAGGAAGCAGATGAGACATTCAGTTTCAGGACCAAATGCTCCAGTAAAACCAGGGCTAATCCCTTTATTATCTTTCCAGTGGCAGATTCCAGCAGGCGCTTATGACCAGGTCTCTCCTCATATCCAGTCATAACACAACTCTCCCGCTGCCCCCACCTCCTCTTCTTCTGTCTCTGTCCATATACGTACTGTATACACATATATGCAGTATCACATTTTCTTCATACAGCTGCACTGCATTTGCTTCATGCTGCGTCTTGGCAGGAAAAAGTCATTATCACAGCACACAAGACGTTCCCCGACCTCTGCATGAGCCTGTCACAGTCTGTACCTGGCTAATATTTAAGAAATACCACAGTTAGAAAAAAAACTCACGTCGCTCCATATGTAGATGGTTGAGTTAGTGGCTCTTAAAAGTTCTGCAACCTTTTAGAAAATATGTTTAATTTCATTCTCCCCCTCAATTAAAGGTGGCCCTGGGCTGTTGTTTAGGGCAGGCAAGCACGGAGGGACGGACATGCAAAAAGGAAACAGCATAATCTCTTTGCAATATCCTGTTATGTTTCAGGCCTAATTCGCTTGTTGTTTTAGTTTATTACATTTTTTCCTGCGTCTGCATAAATATTAAAAATATATCCAGCAAGTATCCTTGACATGGTCCCAGACCTTGATATTGTTCTGCTCTGAGAGAGTTTGGAATGACTGAAGCCTGAACTGGAAGTCAGAATGTGGAAGTCAGAAAATACTCTCTGCGACCATGGAGGCTGTCTGTGGGGAAATGATGCAGTGCATCTGCATGGCAGAGTGATTTCAGCCAGGAGCTCAACATTGTGTACTTTATTTGGTTTGTTTGGTTTAGTGGTTTTGGTCTGATGTCGGAGAAAAGCCTGCTCATAAAATAAGTAAATAATCGTGTGCCTTAACTGTTATTAGAAGAGATTTTGTTGTTCAGATCAAGGGTGCGAAGTCACTGGACCGAGGCATAAAACTGCTTTTGTGCTTCTGTGTTTATGTGTGTTTCTATGCCACAGTATTTATTTGCAAAATTCAATAGTAAGAATTGTTTAGAAAAGAGGCAGCATTTTGCTGTTGTAAGAAAAGCAAGGTTTGACAGGTTGTGTGCTGCAAAGGTCTCCAAATGGCAACATGAATATTTCCTTAGGCTCAGGTATATTAACGAGAAACAAGTAGTTTACAGTAGTTAGTTGTTTTTCCCAATATCTGTCATGCCATTAAGGAGATGTGCTGTGAAAACCAACAAAACTATATCTCTGTGAAAGGATAGCTTCACATACTGTGTCCTTGTGTTACTCACATGTCAGAGAAAAAGGGAGACACAGGCATTCACACAATAGTAAAACAGCCAGAACAACCTACACAAATACATGTGTGTATACACACACACACACACACAAACACACACACACACACACACACACACACACACACCCTCATACCACTTGTTGAAGGAAAGTTGGATGTGGAGTCCTGGAAAAAGCAGAGATCGTGGAATAAAAATTAATATATATATTATATATATATATATTTAAGTTCACTAGACAGATTTTTGGAAGGTTGTGGGAATCGTTCAGGTCGCTCAACGATGAGACGCAGAATGGGGCCGGTGCCATGATGGCAAGACCTTTCAGGAGTAAGTGCAGTCTTTAATGCTTAGATTAAACAGCGGGTGCCATTAGCTAATTAAAACTCAGGTTCAGCACATGACCCGGCTTTTCCTCTGAATGCCGCCTGAAACCAGAGCTGTGGGCACTCTTTGTGAGTGACATTGATATTAATGCATTTGTACCTGTATGGGCTTCTGACATTCTGGCCTGCCTGGATGATTTTGGGTCTGAAGCCGCAGCGTATTTAGATGCTCGTAAAGCGACATGCATGCAAACTATTTGATGTATTTATGTATTTTTTGTTCTGTAATTAAGCACTGTATGTCAGTTATCAGTTACATATTGGTCTTTATTTAAGTTCATTCGCTTGTTTGCAGACGGCAAGGCCAGCTGGATAAACGTGTAACGTGCTGGGAGAGCAGAGATCTGTGGTTGGCTCATTTAAACTAATCAGGGTCAATGGGCGAGAAAGGGCACTGATTTAAGATGCACGCGTAGTTGGCAAAAATGCTGAGACCTAATCAGGCTCAAATGAGGATCTGGCACAGGTCATTTCTAGCACTTTATCTGGAGGCCCTGCTGTACATATGTCATATTTAGCCCTGTCAGTCATTGCTCCTGCAAATGAGCTGAGGGAGCTGGTTGGTGCAGCTGCTTTCTCCTAACTCATAATCTCTTACCGTGGTTGTTGTCTGTCTTCCTGCCAGATCTGCTTTGCTGCTTGGTAGTCAGGTCGGGATGCCACGAGTAACACAACTCTGTCCGTAGATGATGAAACTACTGGCTGAGGGTTTGGCATATGAATGCCAGTCCTAGATAGATGGACCTTGCTGGTTTTCCTTGCTGATTGGCCTGGGTCGACCTTTTGTCAGGTCAAGAAGGTTTTCAGTCTTTTGCAGTACAGTAATGGTTCCCGTCGGACTGCTTTGATATTCTAGCCTCACCTCATTTTATTTTAGCGTTAGACTCAGTTCACCTCTCCATAATAACCCAGAATCCACCATATTGGACTGAACTGGACCTAATGAAGTGGTCAGTCAGTGTATTTGTCTTGCTACATGACATCGTTGCCTGTTGTTGCGTTGGAGAATCCAGTAGTGACATGATTAAGCTCCGTGAGGTCAAACAGCCGCAGCTACCTTGCTTTCAACCATATAACCAGGTATCAAAGCATACAGGATTTACTACATGTGATGCTCTCTAATTGCATTTATCTGGAATGTGATATTTTGAGTTCCCCCATTTCCTCAACATTTAAACATGCTCTGGCATCAGAAACCTGAGGACCTAGGGCTGCGGCTGCTTGTACATTGCACAGAGATTGTGTCATAATTGTGTCCAATCCAAAAGCATAATCAGGTTAACCTTTCTCCCGAAACAGATCAGTTTACCACGGAAGAGCTGAGTATTTGGGGGCTCGGTAATATTTAGGGGCTGTTGCAGGGATGTGGCACAGAGAGTGATGACTGATGAAGAGGAGCCTGTAGACTGGCCGTGTTTTTCCATTGCATTGCAGGGGGCGTACTGTACTTAACTCTGTCTGCTCTGTTCAAGCCATTTATTGTACTGTAGCCCTATAGTGCGTGTGTAGCAGCTGATGAGCCAACGACATCACCGGTTCCTTCTGTCCTTCACGCCTCATACAGGCACACTGGCCCGTTTTGTGCCACACTTTTCTTGTTCGTTGTTTTTTTTTTGTGTTGATTTGACAGCGTGGCAGTGGGCGCTGCAACGAAAAGTCTCCAGAGCGACATCAACCCCCGACCGCTTTAACATTAGCCACCAAACAAATAAACAAGAGGGACATTTATACACATTTGGACCACATCTGCCTCATGGCCACAGCACAAACCCAGGATGACAGTATCCCTCCACCCAACCAGACCCGTGCCCCACCATGCCAGACTGTGCTAGAGCTGCAGCTAATATGAGACACTGCGCTACTACTGTGCAAAGTAAACACTAAGAGAAGTTGGGATAAAGTACGCACTGAAAGACGTGTTTACATTTAGGGTGTCAAGTTTAAATTATGCACTGCAGTGTTCTGTGGTCAGTGTGCTGTGCTTGATTTGAATGTTTGAGCAGAGACGTCAAGGCTAAAAGAAATTGGGCCAGACAGGCAATTCACCTCCACTGATGTCATCCCAATAAAGACATTTATGCCCAGAATTAATCACGAGGTATTATGCATGACAAGTGACTTGGTATGCACTGAATGCAGACAGTTCGCTACAGGCCGTCCAAGTTTTGTTCTGTGTTCAAAATGCCAGCCAGAGTGAAGAGAGGTTCATGCGTGGAGCTCCAAGTAGAGCACCACGGCACGGACCGTGGTGTTAAATAGAGCACACGTCAGAACAGTGGGACTTGACCAAAACCGCATCTGTTACGAGGGGACATATAAGGACATAGAATGATCCAGTTTCTTAATCTCCTTTTTTATGATTGTGTGACCCAGCAGCACTGGCACCGCTCTGATATCAAAGCTGGGATTTATCTCTCCCCTGTAGAGTGTCACACCCTAATAATATCTAACTTGTCTCAAGAACTACTCAGATCATATGTTTCACATTCCCTCTCTTCAGCTTTGAATTTACTTTAACATGGATGCAAAAAGGTCCAGATTGGTTCGGTTGTTCAGTATCGTGCCTTTACGTCACAGCGTGTCCGCGTGTTTCCGTTATTCTTTGCGTAGCTTCTTTCATTCTGATGCACAGTGTAAGCAGTTCTTTAGATTGTGCTGCATTTTCTCTCCTTTCTCCCTAAGCACCAGCTTTACCAGTATGAACGACGCCAAGAAACGTACAGTAGGATTAGGTCATGCACACATTAGAGCACAGCCAGGAAATTTAAATCGTGGATGGGAATGATTGCACCCCAACTGGCAAACCGTGACATAAACATACATCTGATTAGAAATTTAAGGATATTTTCCATAAATATGAAACTTTTACTGAAGGACACCAGTGAATAGTGGAACGTTTTGCTTGAGTCCATCTTAATTGCAATGGAAAGTTGAGTGTTTTTAAACTCAAACAAATGTGTTTTCCTTCAGAGTTCACTAAATCATTGAATATGAAATGCGACTGTATGGTGAAATGTGGTGAATTAATGCATCGGAATGTGAATGAATGGTGATATGCTTTCTGAAAATGCCTGACTGATTCGACCTGACACTGAACGTCAAGAGCAGCCTGATATATTGCAACCAGCCGTATCCACAAAACTGGTAACTGGAGCCTTAAACCCACATACTGTAGAGCAGAGAAGAGCAGAACCTGACACACTGAGGGGTGAACAAATCTAGGAGCATCGTGGCATTCGTTGTTGCGCCACATTTTTTGGGCAGCTGCTTTTTTACCCAGAAGACCTTGAGGTCTGGTCTCCCTCCAGAGGGTTGCATAAATGCTGTTTCTTCCCCTTCACCCTGCTCAAGTCGCTGGGCTGGTGTTGATCACAATGCCATGTTGACCTATTGTTTAATTTTGCAGGCATGTTTTCTGTCTGAATACCGTAGTGCTTCTGGCATCGCAGTATTTGCATTGGCAGCTCACCGCACTTCTGATGTGTTTATTTGTTGTCACGTCAGAGTTATAGAGCCGCCAGCATGCGCTACAGTAGGCGTCAGCCTCCAGACAGCTGTGTCAACTCTGGCCTTGTGTGGACAAGGAAGGTTTGCCAAAAAGGGAGAAAGACTTTTATTTACCTAACAGGTCTCTGTGATACACACTGACTGACGATAAGCCCTCGTGTAAATGCAGCATTTATACTAAAATCGTGCTGTTGTGCAACGAACAAACTTGTTTCATGGGCACAAACAAGATTTCTTACATTTAATCAAAATCTAATGCAGTCGCAAAACGTGTTGCACATTAAGGAAGCGCTGTGACTCTTTTAGTGTTCACTTCGGGAAACTACGGAAATAGAGTAGACAGTTAGTTAGTGTACAATGAAGAAACAAGAGAGAGACAGTGGATCCTTGTCAATCCTAATTATTGGAGCTGTGTTAAGGTGCCAAGTGCAAGTTTAAGCTTATTAGACGTTTGGACAAGTGAAAAAGGAGAGGAAACACGAGGAATGATGGCGATAACCCAGTAAAGAGATCACTGCAGAGCACAGGCCAGTCATCATATTAAAGCCTTAAAGGTTTTTAAATGTCCAACAAAAGAGCAATAAGACGCATGAATTAAATATAAGGCTAATGTTATCGCTGGCTTCTGCTGAATCGGTATCTATCATCCGGTGATATAAAATGGAGTCACTGAAGTTTATAACACCCCATTGCAGAGCACAGGCAGCTCATTGGCAGAAAAGGGTAGAAGAGAGAGTGTGAGTGAAAGGTGCTGGACAGATTGAAGCCTGGGTGTCAGAGGACACCGTAGTTCAAGAGCCCATCAAACGCGATCCTGTATTGACTGCCAGTAACATCAGTCCAGGCGCCGGCTCGGAACACAGATCAAGTTTAGGATTTTTATTGCGTAAGATCCAGTCTGTCTTTCCTGTGGTGGGTTTAGATTTCATGAATGGGTTTATAATTAATGCCCTGATGGTTACTAATGGCTGTGGCACTGGAAGCTTTGTATCGCACTCTAATTAGCCATTATAAACGGTTGGAGTTGTTGGTGGGAATGAGCACGCTGTCACTAAACAAAACGAGGGCTGGCTCTTAGAAAAGTGAATGAGGGGTCACAGGCTCACATCCCAAGCTAAAGGAGACCAGTGGTTATTTAGCCCACATTCAAACTCCAATTTAAATCACATTCACTTTTCACTCTCGCTGTTTTGAGAACAACGTGATGTCATTTCTTCTTTGTTTTTGTAGTGGAACAGAAAAGCCACATTTGGATGCTCATTTCACAGTGTAAATATCTGATGACTATTTATGTGACGGCTTCAAGTTAAACCCGTTTAACATTATGTAACGTTTACAGCCACGAAGTCTTAATTGCATAGCGTCATATTCACGCAAACGCTGCAAAAGCACAAGATTAAATTTAAAGAGAGATAATAAATGTGTCCTGTTCTGCCTTGTTAGCACTGCAGTAAAATGGCCATTTATTAATACTTTCCAGAAGGAAATAAAATAAGATCATGAAGTGTGGCATAAAGCCAGTTTTAAGTTGTAAGAGTAAGAGTTTTCCCTTTCACAGACCAGGGCTGTAGAGGAAAGCAACCTCACTATATATTAATATTTAGCTGTATGAGTATGTGGCTTGAAGTCGGTTTAATTCTCTGCTAAGGATGCGTGACAACACACAAGACATTTGTTTTGCTCATCAGTCTGCTGCATGTGACCCTGTT
The DNA here is from genome assembly GCA_030770545.1 of Macropodus opercularis. Taxonomy (NCBI): domain Eukaryota; kingdom Metazoa; phylum Chordata; class Actinopteri; order Anabantiformes; family Osphronemidae; genus Macropodus; species Macropodus opercularis. Next base: position 11,557,827 of record CM061092.1, read on the forward strand.
GTCCTTTTTCCCTCACGCTGGTGAACCTATAAACCCCAGGCCGCCGGTTTCTTCTCTCTCTAATCTGATGCAGAGCTGCTAGACGTTTGAATGAAGGTCTCTGAATCACAGCAGGTTAAGTGCTTCCATGAAGCCTCACCGTGTTGTTGCGCAGCCAGACCCGCACTGTGCCAGGCCTGCACCGCAGGAGCAGGGGTTCAGATCCATCATTGCACTTCCTCCTCAATCGCCAGCGAAACAGCCCGTACGAGGAACACAACAGCTGGGCTGGCTCATTATGTGAGCAGCCTCATTTAGTCATCATAGGAACGCTTCCTGTTGTGCCATCCACGTAGTTTTGAATCTGGCCCCCAAACGACTCAGGCATGAGTGCAAAATGGCTGTTAAGAACAATTTCTTTAGTCATTTACATGAATACTTCCTCCCACCAATTTATCGGCTGAGCTCTTGCTCTGCCCTTTGGTTAATTCGCATCTGGTCAACACGCCCTCGCTTTTATTCCTTCGCTGTTTATAATCATATATCACCATTCAGAAGGGAACAAAACGACAAATGAAGAGAGAGCTTCAAGAAAAACTAAGCAACAGTGTGTGAAAACTAATTTATCCTGATTTTGGGAGAAAAAGCAGGTTCATTGCTATGTTTAATTCTACTTAAAGCCCTATTGACAACAGATGAGACTGGCTGCTAAAAAGACTCCAGCCTTACTGTGGAAATGATATGTGTAAACTATATAATGCAAATGTTTTAGCCAACCTGTGTTTAATTTAGTATCCTGACGAAGCGCATGAGAAACCTGCCTCTCCTTAGCTGTCTCGTTGAATCATATGGATATAATTTCATCCATTTACGTTTTTCTGCTCTTTGCTGTGGTTGCCACAGGGCATTTGGAAGGAGCCAGATTAAATGCACATGTTCCTCCCATCTGCTGCCAGAGCACTCTGCTTTACAGCCAGCCCTCCGAACACGTCCTGAAGTGTTGGTGGTTTTCCTCATTGGTCGAGGGACAAAAAGACACCTTGTCATAAACCAGCGCATGCCGGCAAATGCTTTCTTTAAAGACTTACTCTATACACTTGTACAGGCTGCTTTTGAGCCTTGACTATATAACAGTTCTGTTTCTTTTGTCCATCTTACCTGACAGGCCTGGCTACGTAGGCTGGACCAGGCTTTTATAGGCAGGAGCCAATAAACACGAATGAATCGTTAGTCAGAGACTTGATTTAAACTTTACACTGATCAAGTAATCGATCCTTGCCATCGTGCATCCTGCTGCTATCTTCTTTCTGCCAGTGACGCTGCCTCTTACTCACCTTGGACTGGTACTGAACACTGCCGACTGGGAACGAGATCTGAGTTCTGATCCAGTCAACTCAGCCATCACAGAGTCGTCAAACTTATATAACTCATATCCTAACGTGCTAAATTTTCCTGCTTCTAACGCATCAACTTTGAGGACAAAATGTTCACTTGCTGCTTAATATTTCCCACTTAAAAACAGGTGCCAAGATGAAAAAACATTGAGCGTTATTAATTTCACCAGTCAGTGATCAGAGTAGCTGAGGAATGAAAGGATTCTCCATATCTGTGCCAGCCCCAGAGTCTTAGGGCTTATTGTCTGAAGCAACGACGGCCGTAGGTGGATGCAAGGCCTGCAGCAGCTTTCCAAGGGAAGGACCCACTTTGCCTCTGAGTCCGTTCTCTATAGGCCTCTTCTTGCATCAGTCATTGACGCTTTTAATCAGATTCCTGTCCTTCTTGTCTGCAGCCATATTTTCCCCCCATCTTGGTCCATAATGGCTGGTTTGTGCTCTTCATCTGCATCTCTTGCTGGCTGCTAATGAGAGCCCTGCATGTGAGGAGAGCTGTACACTGTTGCCCTTTAGGCCGGACACTGGCCTATTCCCTGCCAGTCAGGATTCATTTCCCATGAAGTTTCAGGCAGGCGTGTACTTCAACAAACCTGCACGCTGGGCCCATAATCTGTCTGTAGTGATCAGCTGCATGTTCACCCTCTCAGCCTGCTCTCGCCCCCTTCAGCCATATCAAGAGCCTGCTGTCATCCCCAATGTTTACCGAGCTACTGAACCTCCCCAATCAAGAGTGAGATGGTGTCAAACTGGGCTCAAATCCCTCCGTGCTTCTAGAGCCGTGCGGGTTTACTTTAGGCGGAGCTTTTCAGAGAGGAAAACTAAACATGTTTAAAGCAATTAATGTGATTAGCACCATGTAAACTGTTTTCATGGTTAATATCAAAGGTAAAATCGATCCTGTCTCAGGGGCCTCAACTGTGTTTATACTACTTGAACCCATGTGGTCATTACTTTCTAAATAGTTTATATGCTAGGCAGCTGCTTGTGGATGGCATAGAGAGCAGACTGTTTCAGCGCTCATGGATTAGACACCGTAGAGACTTTTAGCGTGATTGTGTTTTTATTTTTAATATTTGGGGACATTAATTGCGCGGGTCACAGGCTACATGATGCCCACTGCTGCATGTCATTGTAAGAACACTGCAGCTTCCAGTTATCTATAATGACGCTGACTGTCTCATCTGGTAGATGGTCCGTGGTAGAACATCTCACTATTTCACGCGGGGTTTCTGGGTAACGCCCATCCTACGCCTGTTGGTTTCCTCAGCCGTCTGCCTGCTAGTCCGTCTCCCAGAATAATAACACGCTCTACATGATTAACACGGTTTCCTCTATGGACTCCTAACTATAATTTAGCCTCAAATTTGTCTTGGGGAAAAGAAAGCAATGAAAGAGTGATTATTCCCCTTATACATAAATACACACTTTTGGCTCCTCAATAATAGCCGTGTTTGTTTTCCGAACGTAAATGCTCGGCACCGTATTTCAGCAGTCAGCGCGGACCGCGTCTGTCATGAGCAGCGAGGCGGCGTAGATGTTCCTCCACACAGCTTTTATTAGACTTTCCCACCACGACTGCCTCTCTCATTTCCAGCTGAAACACTTGATTGGCATCGCTTTGGAAAGACGTGTTTATTCTGCACAAAGTTATGCTATGATGCTATGATAACTGTTGGTATGTGTATGCGTGTCTGTATGATGTTCTGTGAGGAATTCTGGGTAATATTGTTTTAGATTATGCAAACTTTATCACTCTGAGTTGAGTAGTAGACAAAGCACTGTATATTTACTATACCTAACATATTCACATTTGCTCATTTTTCAGTAAAGTCACCTTTGCAAGCTATTTAAATCGTGTGCAAGTGAAAGGCAGCTGTTGTTTCCATCTTAAAGGTCTTTCAAACTTCATGAGGAGCTGTGTGTTGTGTGGCTATAATCAGGGAGATTAAGACTCTCTTACTGAGCCACACAGGCACGTTCACACACACCCACACATCAGCTTGGTCACCTAATACAGTTCTACCATGACTGGCTTAGGTTTCGCCTATATTAAATGGAGCCTCAGTGAATAGAAGGCCCTGCCGCTGCTGTATGAGTGAATGAAGGAGGCCAGGGATGAGCATTGAGCCCAGATGCGGCTGAAGGCCCATTAGAAGAATGGTGACACTCTCTCCTTAGCCGTAACCCGACCTGCTGTCAGCAGGCTTCACTAAAGGTCAGGGTACAATGGACAGTAGAGACGGCAGAGCCTCCACAACGGTTTGTGGACAACGGTCAGTCTGAAAGAAATTAAGTTTAGGAAAACTTAGGTAGGGAAAGTAGGGGAACCTTAGAAGATACTATCTGACATTTGAAGAGAAATTTCAGAGTTTGCACAAAGATTAGTCGCACTATAACATAAAGACACAGTCTTTTCTGTTTGACATACAACACATTCAAGCATCTTTCTGACTTACTTGCTGATTGAGTGACATGCTCATTTGCACTGCAGAAGGACTGTGCGGATGAACTGAAAAACAGCTTCTCCTCTCCAGGAATACTTCTGTGATGGTGTGGTGACGGTCTGGGTGGATCTGGGCCGAGCATCCCAGATGCTGCAGCACGACAAGTTGTGGACGCTTAAATATATGTAATGAAAGATTGTGATCCACTAATAATGTAACAGGAGCCTGATTTGGACAAACAAGGTCTGAGTACGTTGTTTTCTCTAATCCCAGAGATTGAAATTAGGTGATTATAAGTGACATACGCCTCTCATACAATTAGTGACTCTTTACACGGCAGCCTCTACAGGGGGTCTTGACATGAACCTATGTTTTCTCCTTAAGAGCATGAGTGGATACATTAGAAGCCTCATCAATCATTAAGCTGTTAACAAATCTGTGGCGTTCGTTGGCCAAGTTGTGGGGATCAAATGGGTCGAGCTGGGTCGGATATGAGCTTGTTTACTGTCACTTGACAGTCGAATGCAATGAATGCTTCTCTCATGTTATGCACTACAGGCCATTAACTCTGTGCTGCACAGCACACGCCCGTTTCCCCTGCAATTCAGACAGTGGGCAGGTGTACGGTCGCACATGCTGGTGTCTTTTAAGTGGACATGGTTTTCAACAAAGGTCCTTGTATCGGCTGCGTAATTCAAGAGCCACGGAAGAAATGCTAGCACTTATACCATCCGTGCTCCTCCGGCTGCAAGAGTGATCAAGGGACTGAGGGAAAGAGTGGGACAGCTTCTTTCTGAGTCACAGATGTAGACGTATACAGAACCCACATTGCCAGAAATTGTGAACTTACACTGTTTCATGTTTTCTCTTTGTGTGTGTGTGTCTGTGCTTCTTCACGTGTATGTGTGTCCGTGTGGGTGTTTGTTTAATTCTCTGTGTGGTCCTTGTCATACCTGCGTGGGTGTGGTTGTCTGTGTGTGTGTGTGTGTGTGTGTGTTTGCACTGTCTTTCTTCTGTCACAGTTCGAGGGCTGTAACAAAGCATTTTCCCGTCTGGAGAACCTGAAGATCCACCTGAGGAGCCACACCGGAGAGAAGCCCTATCTGTGCCAGCATCCTGGCTGCCAGAAGGCTTTCAGCAACTCCAGTGACCGGGCCAAGCATCAGCGCACTCACCTGGACACGGTCAGAAACAAAGTCTCCGTTCTGTGTCACCTTAGTGTTTCCTCAAACTAGATTATTGTTTAACGTGGATGGTTGCGTGAAAGCATAGGTTGGAAAGTGTTTTACAGATATATGTTGGAATTTTGAAATAAACAAATACGTGCATTTCTTTATAATAAATGCAGTTTTTTTCTTTAATGACAAGGAACGAATATCCTCTCGGTACATGTGCATGTGTGTGTACCTGAATAAAGATTCGCTCATGGCAACACTGGCACTGAAACCTGCCCGAATGCCTGTTTCCACATCTTGACAGTGTTACACCTGACGTTACTGTCTCAGTGAGCTCTGTGGCATCCTGGCTCTGTCTGTAGTGGCTGTGATTTGCCACAGATCATTAAATGATCAGTTCCATTAGGCAGAGCCTCAGCTCAGGCTATAATGGACTTGGAATGGAGCCGTGTGCTCAGACAGAGCTCTGCCTGTTTCTCTGACCTGTGTAAAGGAAGGAAAGGTTGAGTCATCCATCGGTGCCGCTCGTCATGTCTCAGGAACCTCAGCAATACCTCCCTTTATCACCATCCGCACGCTAGCAGAGCTATGAAGTAAATATGTTGTTTTGCTCAAAGTACATGTAAAGTTTTCACGCTTGTTTCAAGGAACTTGTCACTGTTTGTACAATACAACAAACAACAGATGTTTATAGTAGTGTGGTACATCTTTCACACAGTTTATCTAAGAAGTAATAGTCACTTGTGGAATTTCCTCCACCACCCACTCCTTCCACAGTAGGACAAACCTTTCAGCTAATCAGGGACCACGCTGCTTATGGCTCCACATTAACACCCTGCTCAGGCATTCACTGTTCAGGCCCAGCTGCCTGCAGTGCCAGCACTTTAGAGGAAAATGATTTTCAAGCTTTAATGATATTTATTCTGCAGATTTTAATGAAGCTCACTGATGTATTGGGTGTTTCTTGACAAAACAAACGTGGGGAAGATGAGTGACACTATAAGAGCCTTGAAATAACAAAAGCTTATTTAGAGACAAAGTTGAGCTGTGCAGGCAGGCGTAATAAAGATGTGTATCCGTTTACATTTTAATGGGCAACTTATATTCCAAAGGAAAAAAATAAATCAACCTACAAGTTACATGCTGTGTTTGCCTGGTTAATGGCTGGAACACGACACTATAACAGACGAGTTGCTTCATGCAGTAACACAGCTTTGATAACAAAAATTTGTGACATTCATCCAAACATTAGCTGATTGTTTCAAGTATATCTCAAGTTTGAAGTATATTTATACTTTATTAATCCTGCAGTATTTATGTGTGGATAGTGTAGATCTTTGGCAACAAAAAGAACTCAGCTCCTTAATGTTACTTACTGGGAGACACTTGGTATGTAAATATTTTACAACTGATTATTATTTTTTTCTTTTCATCCTTTTCCTGCTCTTCCTTTTACTTCCAATTATGTGTCTTTCTCAGCTAAAAGGTAGGACTCTAACTTTGCTTTTACTTCAACCATGTTTTCATACAATCAAGCTTGATGTGTATTTATTTTAATTAAACTAATTATTTCTCTTGAATCGCTCATGTATCGTCGTTAGTGGTCGTCCTACTTCTCCTCCCTTTGCTCTTATTCGTGCACCAACATTTGTTTAAATGTGTGCAATTATATTTCACGGGCAAAAGCTCAAAATGAAATATTTTCTGTCTTCTCGTAGAAACCATACGCATGTCAGATCCCCGGCTGCACCAAGCGATACACTGATCCCAGCTCGCTGCGCAAACATGTCAAGATCCACTCAGCCAAAGAACAGCAGGTGCGTAGGAAGGTAAGGTTCTGTGAACAACAATGAACTTCCTAAAAGACGCCAACATCGGGTCATGTGCCCCCACAGGATTTCTCATTTCCTTATTTATGAGCATTACTGTAAATCAAAGCAAATGAAAGTTGCTCAAAGGCAAACATGAAGTGTGCAGTAAACTGCTGCAGGTTTGACAAACAGAGCACTTCATTGACTCTGTAACGCACAGAACCACAGTGGCTGGTGGCTTGAGGGGTTGGGAGGCCGGTGGTGGGATAAACGTTTGTATTTTACAATACGTTTCCCAACAATAGATCAGATTTGACCACATCTCATCGTGCTCATGGTCAAAAGCCCATTCTTTCCCTGAGTGCAAGCGGGTAAATAACAGAGAGAATGGGCTCATTGTTGTGGTACTGTAGGAGCTTCGTGATGTGTTTCTTTGCTTAGAGCCGTAAAGGGAAACACGTGTGCTTGTAGCATTGTTAATAAGCTGTGGTGTGGAATACCCCGTGGCCAGATGTTATGGACAAATGTCAAACAAATGCTCTTAGTCCACTCTTGGACTGGCTCGAAAAATTAAAAAAGAACAGTTGGAAGTGCTGCTGTGGGGAAAACAGAGGCCCAATTATGAATGATGAATGCTCGCTCATGAGGGTCCCCTGGGAGGACACACACACACACATTCGCTGACATACGGTATCTAAGAGTGAAATAATAACGTGGACGACGCCAGCAGTTTGAGGAGCGCAACCATTTAGGACTCCGGTGTCCAAGGAGGCAGAAGGTCTCTCCATCTGTCATGATACTACTGAAGGAACTTTCCAGCCACTCAATCAAAACGTGGAATTGATTTTCACGGAGTAATGAAGGCGAGATTTGTGGATGGATGGACTGAAAGAGATGGGAAGAGCTGGGCCATAGCAATCAATAGTGACTGTGTGCTTTCCTGTAAACATACGTTTTATCACTTGGACTCTCGTTTATAGCAGAGTTTGATGAAGAAAATAAAAGAGTGATAAGAAAATAATTAGATTTGCTTTTTATGGTTGGGTTTAAATTTTTATAACATATAGTAATGTGAAGAAAAAAAAAACCCTTTCAGATTTTCTAAGCTTATACTAAACATTTTATATCTTTAATTTAAAAAAAAACACGATAATCGAGTCTCAACAAACAAACTATATTAATAAAATACAATACATGGATTTAAGCAAAAGCATGATGTATTACCAAGATATTTAGCCGATCGCCTGCAAGTTACTCCTCCACAGTGAGAGACACTATCTAGCGTTTGAGAACATTGGAACATTAGTGAGTAGTCAGATCGAAATTAGTTCAGAGCACAGTGACGTCGGATTTAGAAAGCCACAAAATATCCAAGGAAAACATTCAAGTAACTGCAGCCCTCTCTCAACGCATTAACAGTCCGTTATCATGACTCCGCTATCTGATAGGCAGAAATGTCACCCGTGGGAGGCTTGTAAGGCAATAACCACCACTGACCCTGTAACCCTGTAACATCACGCATGAACCAAACAAGGAATGGTCATAAACACGGTCAGGCTAGTGGCAGGGTGATGCTGGGATGCTTGGCTGCTTCGGGGTTCCTCTCTCCTCACGAGGACTCTGGAGGAGAAAAGGTTTAGGAGTTGAGGCTCGAACACAACGGAGTCATGCAGCAAGACAATGATTCAGATTCAGAGTCAGAGCCTCTGAATGTCTGGAGTGTCCAAGTTAAGATATACATGCAGAGCTGTAAAGTCCAGGGGGTGGTTACTTTATCATTTTGGTGGATGACGTATTGGATAGTTTGGATTGGACACTGTTTGAAGATGTTAAACAGTTTAGTTTGACAGACACACACAGAAAAAGGAACAAATCAAGAACAGACTCGTTTTTTTTTTCACAGAACAATAAATGTTTCCTAATCAGATTTACGTTTATCATTTAAATAAAGGGAAACACATGGTTTGTTATGAGTAAAGCATAAAATAAATACTGAAATAAAATTGTGCCGTTTTACAGGTTGCACCAGACAAATGACAAAATAATGGTCGTTAGCTCGGTTTGACCTTACTTCATCATTAAACACGAACATCTCACACAGTGCGACTGTTTGTTAACAGCAGTGGCCCAGAGAAATGAACTGTAGCATGATTTTGCTACCGCATTTATTAGTTGGAACAACTCGTTGTGTTTTGGTCTTGGCCTCGCTGGATTCGTTTACAATAAGGACTTTGGGGGAATCTTTTCACTCACTGAAAATAATGAAGGTAACGTAACTGAGCAGATGAGGTCTACAGCTGTTGTTTTTCCATGAATCCTCGTCTAAATTTGGGGCCTAAGCAGCCATTGAGACCTTTGGTAGATTCCCCTTTTCTCCAGTCAGTGTCTTCATTCTGGCTGGACGTGTTGCATTTCACACTGTTGGTTTAAAACTACTTTGTTTCTCCTCAGATAATCAGTTGTAGCACCATCCTAACTGCTGTGGTGACCTTTCAGGGTCTTTAAAGGCAACATTTCAGCTGATGCTGCTAGTGCAGTCCTGGTGTGTACCTCAGCAACCGTAATGGTTTATTACAGTGAAAGTCACAGATGTGTACAACAGAGGTCAGCTGTTCCACTGATCCGTAAGGCAGATGTTCCCATTTCTCCAGATGACACAAGTTTCCTGAGGGTTAGGTTTCTTACGTATGGCGTGTGATCAACTCTTTAGCAGAAATGTGTCTTCAGTTGCCCCTGTGACCGCTGGCAGCGCCAGAAACAGAACCAATCTCACATTGGCTCTGAGTTGGTGCAGTGATCACTTACCCACAAAGTCCAAGGCCAATGCATGACTCAGGGAGGAGAGTATGAGCTTTCCTCTGGTTCCCCCTGGCTGACAATGCTCTCTCATTTGTCCCTACTGTTTCAGATTAACGTAACCGTCACGTTATTGCAATAAGAGAAAACACACAATAAACACATCCCACACGAGGGCCAACCTACAAATAGACAAAACCAAATCTGTGCTTTGTCTTGAGGTTGCATAATGTTCTTGAGTCCAGATGGAGTTTTCTGAATGACTCAGCCTAACTACTTATAAACATGTTGTGCTATTCTGACTTTCGTGATTGACAGCTTCGGCCATGCCCTCACCTGGACCAGGATGTGCTGAGCGACTGTCTGTCCATGCAGCACCTCCAGAACTCCTCCTCCTCCTCACAGCACCTGTACAACGGCAAAGACGGTCATTCTCCTGGACTGGGCCCAGACCTGTTCACAGGTGAACACAAGAAGCTGCTCTGCCAACCCTCACCCACATAATGCAACATTACAGAGGCACGGATGAGGTAGCACTACTACCGAGTCCAAGCCCCCCCCCACTCAGAACAACTTCCAAGAGTAAAAAGGTCAAACCCACACCAGAACCTGTAAATCATTGCATATATGCAACAGAAAGACGTTTTTAATCGTTTGCTCTTCCAGCATGTAATGTGACACCAGTAGTAGCACCATCCTCTGTGGTTGAGCAATTCAGAATGTGAGGGCTCAAAATATCTCTGGCCAGAGAGTGTTTGCTCCAAAACAGAAGAACAGCCAGCAACTGAGGCCTGACCGCCAGAAATCCCAGCACCTGGCAAAGCAATCACAAAGTCATTGGTGGTAATCAGCAGCCATGTCAACATTCCTGCAGATGTATTATGGTAATTTTGTGCTTTCAGGCCGTAAAAATCATACTCAGTCAAACATAAATAAATTACACCATTGTAATATCTTTTTAATTGCCTAGACACATTTTATACAAGCATTTTAGCTGTTGGACGGGTTTTGACTTTTTAGGTTTCAGAGGAACTGTTACAACTTTTGTTTGCTTGGTTTGTGTTTCGTGTCCGTGTCATGTTAACTGAATCGCCTTACGATGCAAAAAGTTGCAAAACCCATCAGCAGCAGTTACTGAGGCTTGATTCATCGCATGCACACTTCTGTCTGTGTCATTAATGAAGCTGACCGTCGCGTTGGAGTGGGAGCAGGTGACAGATAATAAAAAAAGACGAGAACAACTCTCTCACTTCGAGGACACACACGTCCTGGAACCAGCCCAAGCTCCCTGTGGCTCTCTGTTATTGTTGCTGGAATCCTGCGCACCATTAATAGCGTGAATGCTCAACTGGTTTTTGAATGTTGAACCAGGCCTCTGGGCATCAGCCCTTGGCCTCTTTCGTTTTCTAAGGGGGTTTTTGCTTGCTCTCGTGTTTTAAACGGTTTAAGGCCCTGAGGAACGAGCTGGAGCAAAGCGTTCAAGGATGCAGTGTTATTCAAGGCCAAAAAGATGTGCAGGTTGGCAGTCAGGAGGTCTATTTACATGCGTTTCCTTTTGATCTAGGGCCAATAGGATGCATGGGGGGGGGGGGGGGGGGGGGGGGTAAAGTGGGCAGCCATCCCATCATTAACACTTGTGGTGCAGAAAATGACTCATGTTTCCAGTCAGAGCTGAAGTTGTTTTCCTGTTTGCTGGTTAAAAGTCACATAGCTGAAGCGAGACTTACGAGAAGTGCGTCTCTGTTTTATGGAGCGTAATTAGTGTTGGCCGATTAACCAGAGGAAGGACTAATCATAGTTTTAGTGCAGAGGTTTACATGCTCCTGCTGTACATCGCCATCTCCTCACGTCAAGCACGGTTCCTGAACTCGACCTGAAACGTTTCAGAGGGAAATGCTCAGTATCCTCAGAACATAATCCTCCGCTAACTCCTAAAGAGCACCAGCAGACCCTCTCTGTGTCTGCCTGCAAGGAACCAGCAATGAAATTGAAGCAATCACAACCATTACTTGTCGGTTGTTGTTTCGGGCTGGTAGCAGATGTTGGGGCTAAAGGGGAAAACATTTAAGGTCTGTGATTGATGATTTGGGAGTAATGAATCAAGCTTGTAACCATTTCAGAGTCCTGTCAGATCAGACCTCTGCATGCTTCCACTTGAGAACAGCTGGGTCTGGAAACTTGCAAATCCAGGAGCACCAATCTTTCCTCTGCCTTTCATCTCCTCCTGTCTTCTCCTCTTGTTGCTGACCCAGACAGTACACGGCTTTCCTCTTGTAAGCTGTAAAAGAAATAAGGTGATAAACAGAGCGGAAAACGGAGCCAGTAGACGTTCTAGTGCAAATCAAGTTCAGTTTCGCTTGACAAAACGCAGTGTTTGCGTTGTCTAGTTTAAAACTGAATCCTTTGTGAAGACCTGAAAAAATTCAAAATGCAAACAAATTAACAGGAGTTAGAAGCACAAATGTTAATATTCATTGGTTCTGACGCCTGACGTCTAATCTCAGACATTTGGTTAATGTCCTAGTGAAATGCCTGCTGTGACGTACATGTCTGTTGGTGAAGATGCAAACCTACTTTCTGGGTGAGAATGTTGAATCCGTGTGTGCAGTCTCAGTAGAAAAGCTTGCAACATGCAGCCAGCATCTCTAGAAAATATGGGCCCTACAGGCCATTTTGTTAGCGAGTTGTTAAACAAATAAAGTTTAGAACAACTCAGAGGCTTTTCTTTTGGAAAAGAAATAATAACATTATATGAAATTTAAAACAGTTCCACTGGCAGGAGAGCCATGGTCGCAAAGAGGTCAGAGCGCAGGCCACAAAACCACAACTGGGCATCTTTGCTGCACGTTAAACCTATTCTCTATCTTCTCATCTTTCTCTGCAAACCACTGCTAAAAAATCCAACAAGCCACCAAAATAATGAAAATCAATCTGATAAATGAGGCACAGTAGACACAGAAATACACTGTATACAAAGTACTGCAATATTTATATATATATACACAAACATAAACGTACATAATCACGAGCGCACACCCACACAAACACACGGACTGTTCAGTAACCTTATACCCCCTTTTAAATTCTGTGCTGTTCAAGCACATGTACCATTTTAGTTTATTATTGCACAAGAACAAGCAGCTCAAAGGACAAACACAGCTAATCCCTGTGGCAGCACAAACAATGTACCCGAAATCACAAACAGGGCGAACACAGAAACTTTACTTTACAAAGCCCTTTGACTGGATGAAGGTTGTCAAAACAAAATGCTGTTGCCATGAAATAGGCTTTAATTTGCTCAAAGGAGAGATGGAGCGCGGGGCCCACTGGTTTATTTGACACATTTACTGAGTTAGCTTTGTTTGTCTTTCAGGCCTGTACGCTGGCTCCAGCCACCCCCATCAGGGCGCCTCAGTGGAGCTACTCTCCCCTAACCCCGCTCCCGCCTCCACCGCCGACCTACCCACCCGACAACACCGCCTGGACCGGGACCTCTGCAGCCCTCACCACCTGTCGCCGTTAGCGACCGTGGACGGCTCGAGAGACGGGTGAGTCCTAGCTGGATGTGTCACACGCTGAAGGTGGGAAGACGGTTGGGTGTCCCTGCGTAAACTCTCTCTCAAACTACATGGGGCGGTTTGAAGACGCAACATAAGTCAACAACGCGTCACTAAAACCCAGCAGAAACTCCTCTTCTAAACATCTCCCTGGTATTATCCTTGTGATCAAACACTTTGATTTCATTGTTTTTCACCTATTCATCATCCTGAATCCAGGCCGTACCACAGGGCGAACCCTCTTAGATCATGTTGGGATAAGCCTCTCAGTGCTGCTGACAAAACCATTTGGCTGTATTAGCTGGAAATCAACTGGACTCCACAGCCCCTGCGATAAACCTCATAGGAAGATGGGCTGTGCTGGTCACGGCAGGGTCAGCGTGACACACCATCGCACATCCCGTTTCGTTTTTAATGCCTAGCAAGGCAGAAAGTTAGTGTCACCTTCTGGGTTGTGACTTTACCCTCAAAGAAATTCTACGCTGCGATATCAATATAATATTAAATGATCTTAAAAGATAAATCATCTTCCTGATAGTTATGATTATGAAAAGACGCACTAATGTTATAGGTTCACCACTATTGCTGCGTCTTTGGAGACGTATCATGAATTAACTATACAACACACTACGACTAAACTCCCTCTTACATTAGTTATGGACAGTTTAAACGTTTTTGGGGGGGGGGTTGTGCGTGTGTGTGTTTCTTCACAGCATGTTTCCTATTAGTGCAGATGATTTCCCCAGAGAGCCCGCAGAGCAGAGTTACGGAGCCTTAGTGTCGTCAGGAGGCACAGTGTGTACTGTACTAAACATTGTGCCGAAGACCAGGGAGGTAGAGAAGGAAAACAGTCTTTTACAGTTTAATAACATTGGGAAAGAGCGGATGGATTTGAGCATCATAACCCCTGTGTTACAAAAGTGGCCGTGTTACGTAAACAGGGTTTCTTTTTAACTTCGTGGTCTGCTCTCGAGGTGTTTGGGATCGTGTACTGTACAACATAGACGCATGTGGATCCGACTTTTGAATTTCAACCTGTTTTGGATCATATTTAGAACTGTTTACGTAGAACGTGACAAGAACCTTTTTATTTACGTCCACGTGTCATTTTTCTAACAGCATCCAGCTTTCCTGCTTCTTGCTGGACTGTGGGTCTCGGCCTCGTGGTTGTGTGCCTTTAGAGCTCTCCACATAACAAACACAGGTGTCTGGAACCATGTGGAGTCAAACGTATGCATTCGTGCATTCACCAATAACATGCGCGCGTGAGTGAGAGGAGTTTACGTTGTAGAAATCCAGGAAACACACATGATTGCGGGTGTGAGGCGCAGCAGACCAGTGGACCTCCAGCACAGACAGTCCAGCGGGTCCGAGCCGTCCGGATGGAACCGTCCAGTCCCCGCTCGGAGACGTCAGGCCAGCCTGGAAGCGTCTGGAAGGCCTGACGTGTTGTTCCAAGCAGCGAACAGCGCTGTCAGAATGACCTTGCGGTTTCTGTGCCCCTTTCTCGGCAGCACGCACAATTACCAGCACGAGGGAAGGAATGGAAAGTGAAAACAACCTGAGTAGGGGATGCTGTAACAGCAGTTACACGGGCAGGGTGACATATTGGATGTGAGACATGGGTCTGCTCAGTCGGGTGCTTGATGAGGAACATCTGAACATTGTGTGTGTGTGTGTTTTTCCTTACATATGTTATTTAAGTGTCTATTAAGCCATTGAAGTCATCTCTTGTGCTCATGTATATCTTTCACTCTGCTCTTCAAGCTCCTACATACTTGTGACGTGACTACAATGCCTTAAAACGGGAACAATTTCCAAATTTGCACATTTCATCAGTCCAAGCTGTTTGAGCCAAACGCGCTCATAATTTCACACACACACACACACACACACACACACACACACACACACGTCGCATGGAAGGAGGGTGGGGGAGTCAAATAAGCGAGTTGTGGCAGGACCTACAACTCGCTGGGCATGAAACGTCGACTTACATTTGCCTGAAGATGGAGCATTTGATTTACATGTTTAAAGCCTTGAGTATACAGCCTGCTGCCAAAGTCAATACGAGCACCGCACTTGTTTTTCCCAAACGGTTTAGCAGGACATTAAACATTTTGACAAAATTATCAAACTATCCTGCCTCTAGTGTGGCAGCCTCTGACCTCATAGCTAAATGTGTTTACTTTGGCTCCAAGAGGCCATTTAGACTTATTTTACTTTGTAAATACCAGTGTCATTTTTCTGAAGCTAATATTAAAATATGCCAGTTAAAATACATTTGGCGATCGCCGTAGCACTAGTGTGAGTGTGAGTGTGTGTTCGACCGCGGCGGCCTGCGCTTGCAGAGAGATGGGTGGTAAATGTTGTCATTCACTGCTTCAGCCATGTGTGGTTATATAATTGCTGAGGGGAGACGCTACGGCCTTTACCTACGCATTGATATTAGAGCCCCTCTGCAAATATTAGTCTGAGGTGGTTTGATACCTCGGCAGTGATTGACACAGACTAATTGAATTAGAGTCGCTGCAGAGACAGCTACATTGAGTTCCTGCGCTGAAGGGGACCTTCTTAGCTCGTAACTTTACACTGTCCGTCTTCCAGCCATTATCATTCTCCTGCGATCCAAAAAAATCAAGTCAATCTCACAACCCAAACAAATAATTTTTAAGGCGATTGCTCGTGGCTACATGTGGCCAGTCGCTCATTTCATGGTGCTTTGTTAATAATGTGTTTCGCGTACACAAGTGGTTAAGTCACACTGAAGATTCACATGATTTACTGTGTGAATTCCTCCAACATGAAGAGTGATTAAAGGTCCATCCTTTGTGTTTGGGGCACTTATCTCTCTGGGGCGAGCAAAGGGCTTTCAGGGCCCAAAATATCCTGAGCCTCACACTGGGGCCCGCGGCGCTGGCTTAGCTTTAGCTTAGCTATAGCCAGGATGCTGCGCTCTGTCTCTAAAGCACAAATTTAGCCCTCTAACCAGAACCAGAAGTGTTCCCACCGACCTGTGCCAAAGAAGCCTGTCATCCATCAGCGGGGCTTAATGGTCGGCTACAGAGAGGGGAGATGAGAGGGCAGGCGGAGGGTGTTTGCGGAGAACGTGGGCTCTGCGGAGGACACGGTCTGATCCCTGCTCCCTGGTGGGACAGTGAGCTGCAGGTGAGGGAAGACGAACGAGGAGCAGAGCAGGACTGCTCATGAATCATCATGTTGCTTTCCATCCCATCATGCCTCTGGACCGAGAGCCAGGACTGTACATTCCCTTCGACACAAGTGGATGAAGTTGCAGTCCAGTCATGAGGACGTCTGTGCCTGAAAACATTCAGTGTGGGCTCGTGGCTTCAGGGCAGCACAGGACAGCCCAGGTTGGAATCTACTTTTGATCATCTCCTTGTAGCATCTGGAGTTTAGTCATGAATTTCAGTACGGAAACTAATTCCATCAGTGACATCAGCTTTCCTGCGTTACTCACAGGAAAGTTCACTGAGCTGGTCGAGCCTAAGCCACTGAGCTGGTGTCCACTAGTGTGAGCAAAGGGTGAGGTCTCGGCTCTTACGCCATCTTCATCCAACACGGGTTTATCGTCCTGCTGTGGTAGATAACACACAAGCGTGTCTTAAATCTCTCCACCTTTTCTCCAACCTCGTGACCTTTTGTGCATTTATAAAACTTAAAATCTCCTAACTCTACCATCAGTAATCGACGGGTCAGGGGTCAAATCAATCTCACATTGCATCAGGACTGGCTGGAAACAGTAGAGCATTGCAGGACGGCCACTGAAGATGAATACCGAGTGGGAGATTAATGTGGCATATGAAAGATTCCCCTCATACCTCAAGCTGGAGTAGTTAACAAGCTAGAGACTAGTGAGAGCCAGGCCGGGGGCAGCTGGCAAAGATTAGCTATGATTCGCTTTAGCTCCACATAGAGGCAGCTTGTAAAAATATGAACAGTATAACTGTTTCCTAAGTTTGTGCTGACAGCAGCTCCTGGGAGAATGCTGCTCTCTGTAGCAACACATGGCCAAGAACTGGGCCGGTGCCAAGCTATGGATTAGTCGCACTCGCCAGCAGCTAGTTCCTCCGGAGCTGGACTTACACAAGGTGTCACACAAGCGTCCTCAGTTTTCAGACGTGGAGGTGAGATGCCTCAGAGTGAAACTACGTACAGGTACAAGTATTTTCCACCAGCGGTTATTTGGTGATGGAAATGGCAGATTCAAGGCCTGACTCTGCACCAAATGTCACGTGAACCACCTTCATGAAACAGACATTCAGGAGTGAAAACCGTGACCTGTCTCTTTACGGTGCCGTACGCTCAACCATCTAACTCTCTGACCAAAGCTACCACCTCAGGAAACAGTGCAGTAGCTTCAGCGTTGGCAGGAAAGCGTTTCGCGTTCTGGCGCTTCGGTTTTTGACGTTGTCTAGCGCTGGGTGGGGCCGTCGTGCAGTAGGTCGCACAGTGCACCCGAGTCGTGCCAGCCCTGAGCAGTCATCTGAGGGCTCCAGCGCCTCCAGCAACTCCCTGTCATCGCGTTCATGTAGTGCTTAGCGCAAACCATATGCCTCACATAGTAACACAGCAGCAGTTTATGTGCTGGCATTCCTGATCCGCAGCCACGGCAGAGCTGAGTAGCTGCTGAATATCTGGGCTTGTGACTGGTTTAAAGGCAGGTCTGTTGGTTATCAGCCTGGGTTTGCACCAGATCGCTGTTTCATTAAGTTCATGAAAATTGTGCAGCATGAAGTTTTGAGTTTCTTGTTACATTGCAACTGTAAATTAAAAGCAAGCTCAGACACTTCATTTGAACATTACTCTGGGCAAGTTGAAGATGATGTGTGATATCTGCCGTCAAACGACAAATGTGTTCAATCGCATTGGACAAATGAGCCAGTGTGGAAGCTTTGGTTGTGTTCTGTCCAAAATGCACTGTATTGTGTTTGTGTGTGTGTGTGTGTGTGTGTGTGTGTGTGTGTGTGTGTGTGTGTGTGTGTGTGTGTGTGTGTGTGTGTGTGTGTGTGTTTGTGTGTGTGTGTGTGTGTGTGTGTGTGTTCTGTGGGAAGGGGGTGGGTTTCACTTGAATGCACACTCTACTGTTTGTTGACTTAAGATCGTAGTATGTGGCAGGAGGGCGATTACATGTGGGGAGCCCAACTTTCCACTCGCGCTCTTTCTTCTTCTTCTTCTTCTTCTTCTTTTTCGTGTAAAGCATCACTAACTGCTCCACTGGCTTTGTCGGATCCTGTGGTTAGCGGGGGCCGGTCTGCAGCTCCAGCTTAGGCTGCGATGTCACTCTGCACAAGGCATTTTATTGCAAACCGCTCAAGAATATATTCTTTGAACGTATGTCTTCACCAACCTCGTGTCTCCTCCAGGGTGTCGGGTCCGCTCCTGTCTCCTGGGATGAAGGGAACAGCGACGCCGCCTCCTCCTCACCCGCTAGAGAAACAGCACGTCCACCCTCACCATAAGCCCTACTCTCAGTATCACCACCACCCGTCTGCCAGTGATGGTAAGACTAACATTATAATCAAGAATACTATTATGATCATTTCCTGCGCCTGGTGAATCAGCAGCTCCGTCCCCGCATTTTGAAGGCAGAGACAGAGATTAGAGTCACGGAGACGGAGCAGGGAAAACCACAGGCCGGAAGCCTTTTTCCCTGCTCTGACTTAGCCAGAGAAATGCTGGCTCATGCATCGGGCTGTCTCTCAGCACCCTCACATGGCAGACTCAGCTGTCACTCTCCAGCCTTTTTCCTAATGCCTTAAACACTGTTTTCACTGTAGAGATCCACACACGGACGTCTCTGTAACCACGCTGCGGTCAGGGAGTTGCGTAAAGCCGCTCCAGGAAAGGCTGCTTTCCCATTATCGTGACTCCTGCGGTCGATTCTGAGGACAAACTGAGATGATGGGGACAAATGCAGCGTACTATGGGGCTGGCACAGTCAACATGTGCACAAATATAGTATTGTCATAATTTGAAATACACATTGAGTTTCAGCGGACGTTTACTGACGTTGGAAACAATCGCGTACAGTTGGCGGCTGATCAAGCCTCTGTTTTTCTCCTCTCCTCCTTGAACTTCAGCATCCTCTCTTGTTTCCTAGAATACCAAGGCAGCTTTCAGAGCTGCTTCCATTTCGGTGACTCCTACAGGATGGAGCAGACAGGCGCTGGTGTCCACATCCCAGGGGACTCTCACGTCTACGCCTCCCAGCAGCACAACGGCTTCCACATGTCGACGGCCAACACTGGCTCTGCAGGTGAGCACGTTTCAGCTCTGGCCAGTCAAGTCAGTAAATCTCGCCCCAATGATTTCTGGAAATGCTCAGATTGCATTTATGTGGCTCAGGCTTCAGCTTGACCCAGGAGCTGCAAGGAAACCCAGGGTGCCAGTTCTCCTCCAGCCCGGAGGAGAGCGTTTACTTTCAGGTGGGCAGCTTCGACCGCAGCCTGAGCCACGTGTCCTCCGTCTACACCGAGACATAGAGCAACACTGGAGCAGGACGCCCTTCACCTCCTCTGCCACTCTGCAGCCCAGCGCCTTCCAATTCTTCTCTACGTCTTTTTCCATTACAAATATGGATCACGTAGTAAATCAAAGTAGCAGATTCTGAATTGTCATTAAGCGCCTTTTGATGAGATAGGTGTGACAGGTACAGCAGGGTTGACCCAGGGTGCACCACGTTTTCTTAACCCTGCTTAAACATGGCCTGATGAAAGAAATTCAAACTAATGAGACAAAAGTTTCCAATCTTATCGAGTTGTTCACGGCAAACAATCAGATCAGTAAGCTGTGACTAACGACTCGTGTGTTTAACGTTGTTGCCTTCCTGTCGATTTTCAGTTCACAGCTGGATAGATTCACATTTTCAGAAAACTGCTTTTACAACCACAGGAAAACAGGCCCGAAGCCTTGAAGCTGTCGTCAACACGACTTCCACATGGAAGCTGGAACGAAGTGTCCAACAACTTTCTCTGGCTTATCCAGACAGCAAACCATGACAGGGCAGCAGTGTGAGGAGCCAGAGTCTCTCCTTTAAATAAGACGGTGCCTCCCAGACTCACACCTGAGTTCATGACCTGCCTTTATTTGAATTTGATATTAATTGATTCATGTACTTTGGCAACACAGCGATATTTGAGTTTCTAATGAATCTAATAATTGTCCACTATAAATAAATAATGTAGTGTAAAGTTATGTATACTAAATCAGTGGAAGCCACCTTTAATTATCCCGGAGTCCTTAGGATTTTAAGACTTTTAAAAATATTTTTCCATCAGTTCAGTAACCAAGATGTCATTCCTCAGGATTCAGGTTCTCATTTAACCCGATCACCAGATCATGTACAATGAGTTTACAGCTACTTACAGTACGACCACACTGAACCTACACATGCAGTGGTTTCAGTTTTAACATGTAAACACCACAAAACCCCTGAATGGATTTTGAATGAATTGTCCTCTCCCTCCTTTCAGCTTCGATTCTCTCTTCTTCTCGTTCTACATCTTTAAATCTATTTTAGCCTGAAGTGTTGAAAAGAATATATGTTTTTTTTTTTTTGCTGTGTTATTTTAGCAGTGGGGAAAAATGTTTGCCTTTGTCTTGTTTTATTGTTGTGTTTTTGCTTTTGGGTTTATTTCCTGAGGAGGGTTTGGACTCTTGCAGAGACACCAACTTTATTATTATATGTATAAAATGTACAGTTTGTTTACAACGGTCATTTGAATGTTTGTCATTTCTCAATTTAAGAAATAAATATTTGATCATGCAGCTTTTTGTATGTTTTTTCTTTATTTTACAATAAAGTTAACACAGACGACTTGAACTGTTTCACATTAGCTGATTTTGTATCGCTTAACTGAGAAAACCTTCAGGTTGTGGTCATGGTGCGCCCTCCGGTGGCCAACGCACAGTACTGCAGACACAACACTAATAAAAGACACAGGCGGCCGATAAAGCAAAGGAGAAACCAACACAAGGCTTCTTATTGTGGAACAGCTTCATTAATTGTGTCATTCTCTGGATTCTGGAAGGATGAACAACATTCTACCAAAAGCTCATTTTCTTATTTAGCGTTTGGACGATGGGTTGAGATCCTCTGACTGTGATGCATTAGCGTATGACTCACATCATTGTCATGATCATTAAACGATTCAGTGCCAACACATCTCAACACATTCTCGCAGATCTGCAGATGTTCCTTCACTTCATTCATTCATTCATAAGGCACCATGTATTTGTCCACATGCAGGTCTCCCTTAAATCTATCACCCACCTGTGCCTCATCACACGCACTGCCTCTCATTTCTGCTTCTTTCTCCCTAAGTAGCTCTGATAGTAGAAGTTGCTGAAGAGTATGATGAGGGTGACGCAGTAACCGAACACCACCGCGTTCATGGCGTCAGGGAAGTCACAGTCTGCGAGCAGGTTGTAGCCCGTGTGCAGCAGAAACATCACGAACTGCACCTGGCGAAGCAGCAGACGCAGGTCAGGTCGCTTGAAGTTACGCCCCGCGTGCGCGATTCACCAGCCACTCACCAGCTGCAGAGACGTCAGGTATCGCTTCCACCACAGGTACTTCTGCATGTGAGGGCCGACCGCTGCCAGGCCGTAGTAGGAGTACATCACGATGTGGACGAAGGTGTTGACGAGGCCGATGAAGAACGCTGCAGGAAAGCAGAAGCAGTCTGAAGATACCGGCTGTGTCAACAAACCAACCACGGTCCTTTACTCTGTTGCTGCATCTCTTAGTCTGTGTTGGACCTGTTCTGTTTATTTCAATGAGGAAACACTCACACACTTAACACACTTACACTGTCCTCCAGCCACGTACTTGACTCCTGCCCACCAGTTGAAGATCATCGTGCCATGGTGGTAGACGTGAAGGAAAGTCACCTGGTTGTCCTTCTTCCTCAGGATGAAGAACAGCTACTCAGAGAGAGAGAGAGAGAGAGAGTTGCAGACTCACACACGTCCAGATGAAATTCACTGGTGTTAAATGTTTAACTGTATATTTTTACCGTGTCACTGAGCTCTATGACCTTGGAGAAGAAGAACCACCAGCAGACTCTGGCCATCTGAGCATATGACAGGACAGTGTACAGTAACACAAACTTCACATATTGTCTGGTACAACCTATAATCTACGTATTTGGCTTGTGATGGAGCATTCATGACTCTGACCCTCATTGCCAGGGGGCTGCTGCTGTAATCCACAGGCTGACAGAGGTAGCTGTAGTTTGAAAGCCAGGACGTGACCAGGAACTGGAAACGTAAACAAGACCTTCGTGTGATGACAAACCACTATCATAATCACACAACGTAAGATTTACATCCTTACTGAGCTGGACACAGGTCCGGTTTCCCTGTTCACACACCTCATAGAACATGTAGGCAGACAGGCCGACCATGGCGAAGTTGTAGACTATGAGAACCACTCTGAGGTCAACGGGCTGCCTGCGTTTCATCAGACGGGGTCCGGCCCAGATCACGCTGAGGTAAACCAGGAAGATGAGGGCCACAGGGACGGGGGAGTAGACCAGCAGCCATGGGTCAGTCCTCTTATCTGCAACAAAGCAGGTCTCCTTTACTCACTAATCAATGCTTTCCCAGACCTCCGGGTCTAACGTAAGCATTACTGTTGTTCCGCTTCAGCCCAGACGATCTTTTACTGTGTTTGTGCAGATCTACTAGATGCAGAATATGACCGAGCAGCTGAAGACAGACAAGATGCTCCGCAGCAATCACTATAGCAACGGGATATCATTTAAAATATCTGGCACAACTGCAGAAGGGGCTGAAGACATTAAACGTGTGGGAACGTAGTCTGACCTCCGTTGTCCACTATCCTCTGATGCGCAGCTTGGACCCTTTGCCACATAGAAGCCATCTGAAAACACAAAACCCAAAAGATCAAAAGAAGAAAAGTCTGAAAAACAGAAACTTTTAATCAAATGTATAGAGACTGATCCGCAGCCGCCTGTGCTGACCCTGCAAACGGCGGCACACGCGTCACTGACAACAGGGCAGAACCTTTGGACGCTGTCTGGCAAACAGTCAGTAAAGTTCAGCCAAGTCCGGATCCTCGTCCTCGTTCCGAGAGGAACCGAGCCGCTGCAGAAACGGAAGACTCGATTAAAGATTAACTTAAAAACATCAGGAGTTTTTTTCCCCGCAATTCAAAAATAATGTGAGAATGTTTGAACCGCTTCCTGTTTTTTCGCGTCCAGGCCAGCGGGGGGAGCTGTTTCACGTCTCTATACATTATAACTGACTACTGTTACTTTTGTCTAGGGTTTAATTACACGTTTTAAACCATATAAATGTATTTGTCAGAAACGTCATCTATTGTGTTATTGCTCCTTGTTTGTCACACCCGTCCAGTCACAATATAACACGAGTATATTAATAAAGAAAATAGTCAAATGTCAAAGATGCTCATACAACCTTTAATGTTAAACGTCAATAACGGTGCTTTACTGGTTAAAGACGTCTTGGCCCTTAATATTTTGTAGTTGTTGTAACAATTGAATTTCCCCACTGTGGGATCAATAAATATTTATCTTTTGACCAGCAGGTGGCGCTGTTGTCACTGTGTCAAACACTGAACTGAACACAGTGGCTTCATTTGGATTCGGTGGTTCAGAAGGTTTGAGTATCGTACTATGAAGGATAATAAATGAATGATAACAGTGTTATTCGAGGTTATTTTAATTTAGTAAGACACATGTAACAGACATACATACACAGCCTTAGTACATGCTTGTCAAAATATACAGTTAACAGAGTGATTTTAATACTGATACTAATTTGACTCCCATAATAATAATAATAATTTGTTTCCCAGCTTCATCTTTTGCTACGCTGGTACCCGACTTGGGACCCGTAACAATATTATATACACAAAATAACACATCTTATACTCACCTAGTGATAAAATAATACTATTCTAATACACTGCACTGATCACTATTCAGTGAACTGAATTATAGGGATATAAACCCCATCTGTTATAAAACCTTGATGGCACCTTGTATTTGATTCCCACGAACAGCCCATAAATACTAAAAGTTTATCACAGAGACTATTGTTGATCAGTAAATAACTAGCTTGTAAAAAACTTCCACAAAGACTCTAAGAAGACGCCTCCTCTTTTGCTGCCTTGAAGAAGGAGCTGAGGCACAGCTGTCTGCTGCTGCGTGCTGGACTCAGCTTGGGATTTTTTGACTTCTTTTTGATACAAGTGTTTTTGTGCTTCTTTCCACCCTATGTTGAAAGAGCAGAAACACTGTGGCATTATTCCAGAAGACGCGTTTTTGTAGTATTATAAAATAAGGAAGTAAATGGAAGAACGCACCGAAGAGGTGTCTCCTTTTTTACGGTCCATAGAATCGTACAGCTTGAAAATCTGAGGAACAGCAGATGTGTGGAGATCATAAACACAAACAGTACATGTCACACAAACGCTCCTGATGATTTGACATTTTACTTTTGTCCAAGCAGAGCACGTTTGCTCAAGTACATTGATTACACAAACCTTCTTCACTCCTGTGGAAACAGCAGCTTCCTGCAGAGCAGCTCTGTTCAGCCACCGTGTGCTTTCAGTCTGTGTTTGTGTGTCACTGTCCTTCAGGTGAACGCTGTGAACCACGTAGGTCTGGTGGATGTGGGAGAAGATATGAACCACCTGCAACGCGGATCAGTCACAGGTGTTACACAAAGGGGGCAGACCCGTGCGTATTAGTATGCGTCGCGCTGTGGCTCACCTCCCCTACATACTGGAAGACGCTCTCTGTCAACTGGATTCCCAGAATCCTCCTGAGCTCAGCACAGAGCGCCCTCTTCTGATTGGCCCCAGGGTTTTCACCCTCCAGCAGAAGACTTGGAAACTCCCACAGGCCAGCCAACAAACCTTTTAAATGTTGTGTTTTTTAAATGTACATATACCTTCATGTCCATTCCAATATAACAGTTGCACCACTACTAAGAAACTCTTGAGGCACTGACCTTTGTTTGGCCTCTGTGTGAGCAGGTACTCTTCCCCTCCCTCCTCTCCCAGTCTAACCACCACACAGGTCAAGGTTCGCTCTACTCGGGGCGGCTTCTTCGCCGGCTTTCTAGGAAAATTGTGAACACCCAGCTCATCGTCCCAGGGCTCCGCAGGGCACAGCTGACATGTTCCACCACTCACTGTGCAAATGAAACTAACTTAATATAATGGCACATGATGCAGGAGTGAAACGGTGAAACACTTACTGCAGTCTTCTATATCAGCCACAGCTGAATCTTTCCTGCTCAGCTTCCCGAAGAGTTTCTTTGAATTTTGCTCTTGTTTGATATGAACCTGCCCCGAAACAAAATGTCAACATACTTCAGCCCTGACCCAATGCACAAATGATAGCCATTACTAGTGGCACCACTGAGGTGGTACCTTGCGATGAGAGTGGCAGTGGGGCTGTATGGGACATTGGCTGCAGAGTGGACCCTTAGGTGTACAGACTCGGGCTCCAAGCTCCATCATGGCCTGGTTGAAGTCTCCTGGTTTCTCTGGATCTACTAGCGTATTGGCTAGAGTCCTGAAACAGAACAAACAAAATGCATTTACACCATGTGATGAGAAAAAAGCTTTTTGGTCTATTTTTGACCTGATAACACCTGTCACCTAAACCATCAAGCTCCACTGTACAAAGGCTGCTCAAGAATCAAAGTCAAAATTCTGGTTCCTGAACAATAATTTGAAGGTAATCTCACCAAAGTGCCTCTGTCACTGCTGGACTGGTGCTGTCGGCTCCAATGGCCCTCAGCCGACACAACACCCGAACCACATTTCCATCCACAGCTCCAGTAACCTGAGCAACAGAGACCAGCTGTCATTTGATAACCAAGAGACTGCAGTTATGAAGAGTTAAGAAGCGGTGCTACAGAAACATCCACAGCTCTGGGGCATGTGTGTCTGATGACCGACCTGTCCCAGCGCAATAGAGCCTATAGCCGCAGCAGTGTAGCGTCCCACTCCAGGAAGCTGCTTCAACAGGCCATCAACGGTCCGAGGCAGGTGACCCTTCAGCTCGGTCACCACCTGCGTTAAAGCAAAGCTAATACAATCAAAATCTCTGAAAAACTCCACTTATAGGTCTGAGGTGTACAGCTTAGCATCACTAACGCAACCTTCTGAGCGCCTTCGTGCAGTCTTTTTCCACGGGAGTAGTAGCCAAGGCCTGCCCACATCTGGTTCACTTCCTGTTCATACATTAGAATGAAAATGGACATTTACTTCTAACACTAACACCATTTTCAAATCACCATAATTACTTGTAAACATCACCTCTAGTTTAGCAGCTGCGAGATCTTGCACTGTGGGCCAACGCTGGAATGCAATGAAGTGATGGTTTCAGTTCTGTCTGAAGACTGAGCCCATTTATTATGAAGCCCATTACCACAAAGGTTGAGACTATTTCTGAAATACACTAAAATCTGATTTTTCAACTACAATAAAACGTAGTTATTTAGGATAAACAACAAGAGGGATTACACACTAAAATTACCTACAAAGTGCATTTTAATTCGTACATTATATAGAGGACTGACCCAACATTAATAAAGTTCAAAAGACACAAAGACAGTAGTTCAGTGCAAACCTTCATCCATCTGTTGTAGTAATCTATTACTGTGGCAACCTGAGTTTGTTGTAGCATGATTTCTGAAACCCACACTGTAGAAACAGAAGAAGCCAACTTGACAAATGTGCTGTAGAAATAGCAGAAGAAACGTCTACATTTGTCCAGAAAACACTTCACCTCCGTAGGTCCTGATGTTTACGTCCAGTTCAGTTTCAGCCTGTCAGAGAAAGATTGAATGCAAAACAGTCGCATTAACTGCGATCAATGTTTTTATATTGCATGATATGTATAATCAAAGGCTGGACTGTTTCACTTCATAGAAGAAGAATCATCCAGATATTTACTATTCACTAGTCTAAGAATAAACATGAGGACATCAGATTAGTGTAGTTCCCTGTGAAGTGAAGTACTGAAACACATAACCTGATATGATACTGATGCTCTTTCCACCGTACTGCGCATCGCTAACAGGGTGTGTGTGGCTTGTTCCTACCAGACTCCTCCATGGGAGATCTCGCTTCTCCCGGTGGTACCAGCTCAGGAGCCGAGAGCGCAGCAGCACAACATGCGCTGGGTCAGAGAAGACGTGATACGAGGAGGGAGAAGCAGAAACTTCATCTGGAAGCGCGAAAACGCCAGCGTCAATCAAGCAGGATGACGAGCAGAAAGCTTAGGATGAAATATACGTTTGAAGCACATAAACTACGTGTCTGACGTTTACATAACACGGTCGGTCCCATCAACACGTGTTTACCTTCTTTCGTCTTCTTTGGCCTCTTCCGCCTCGATTTAGCGGTTTCTAGTTCCACTCTAGCTCGTTTTCCTTTGTCCATCACAGAATATAACTTCCTCATAGTCAGTCATTTAAAGTGACTCGTTTCATTTATTTACACACGCTCGTCCAGCCTTGTTTACATCATGTCGACTCCCGCCACGTTCGGACTCGTCGTTGCTTCTCATCCAATCCACTGTCATGAAACAATGTACGCAACTCAACGTCATGTCCGGTGGGCGTGGCCTTGAGGTTTTTTCTTCTCTTTTTTAAGCTTTAACTTCAGCCACTCCTAAAATTGTTGTTGTTGTTGTTGTTGTTGTTGCGCCCTTACTACTAACTAACTAACATAGTTTAATAA
Source organism: Macropodus opercularis (assembly GCA_030770545.1). Taxonomy (NCBI): domain Eukaryota; kingdom Metazoa; phylum Chordata; class Actinopteri; order Anabantiformes; family Osphronemidae; genus Macropodus; species Macropodus opercularis. The sequence continues at coordinate 11,585,756 of CM061092.1, forward strand.
AAACAGACAGTAAACCTTTACATTTTCTTTTATTAGCATCCATTCACAGTATTTAGACAGCTTTCTACTAAATGTTATTAATGCAGAATAATTAAACAGATTTCTTCTTCTGGTCAGAGTTCACCATCTAAAAATTAAAAAATAAAACAATTCACAAATTACCCAGTGAACTGACAAGACGAACAATTTCTACTCTAAAGAACAGACCTTCAGTCGTTTCAATCTTGTTGGATAAGAGGATTTCTGCCTGTGTATCATCTATTTCAATGTACAAGGTCTCAGCATTGTGCTGTGGAAAGAGGGTGATTGTTAGACAACTTCCTGGCAGCTCTCACACTGATCTTTGCACCATCGTGATGACAGCATTTACTATATGAACCTACCTTAAAGGCTCTGAACAGGGTGTTGCCCATGACTCTCTGCACTTGTTCCTCAATAAATGGAAATAAGTGGACAAAGTGCTACACACAAATACATACAGTCATTAAGTGTTGAATATACAGTGTTTGTCTTTTGTTTGGATGTGATTTGCATACTTCTAAGGCCAGACTGGCTTGTATTTGGGCATCACTGTGCTCTCTGTTTCCCATGGAAAACAGGAGATGTTGGACAACGCCAAGAGAAAGAAGCTCACGAGAAAGCTCCTGGTCATCCTCAGCCAGCAACCTTCAACACATTCAACACCACAACACAATTACTACATGAAAATGTACAGTATGAAACTGTTACATGGAGATAACATTAAACATATCAATAAAACAATATATTGAACCAAAACCAGAAATGCAGATTGACATTGACTTTTTTAACATATGTTTTAAAGAATACTATATATAATCTATATACTATTATTTCACAAACCCCTAAAATCTTTATGGACAATAAGCACATGGGTTTATTATACCCGAAGCTAAGTCTAATGACCATACCGTAAAGCTTTAGCTGCGGCTGCTTGCTGCACAAACACAGGTAGTGACCCATTCATCTTGATCCAGTCCAACTCTGAAACAAATCATGTAAAATACTGTTACTGTAACTAATAAAGAGTGTGTCTGAAATGACTCCCTCACTAATGCTCTCATTATAACAGATGCTCAGCAGTATTAGGATTTTTTTCCAGTCAAACCTTTTGTATTGTAAGACTAGCAAAGGGGTTTTACTTTAAGTTTGCTATCCATTAAAAGAAACAGCAGGAACAGAACAAGCGGGAGAAGACAGATGGATAGAAAGTCACCTGGTATGTTTGGGTGCTGCCGTACGTCTTTACTAGGCCTCAGCAAAGCCACCAGGCTACTGAGCAGTACTGGTCTCACATCATAACGCTTCAGGTCTAAAATCAGATTAATGGCTGCAGAAAAACAGATCATTTAATGGACATGATAGCAGCCACTATCACTTTGCCAAGCAAAACTAACAATGGGTCAAAAACATTACCACAACGTAGGATTTAAAGTGTTTACCTTCGTCCTGCACCTCCAGGTGCAGAGACCTGAGCATATTCAGCAGAGGCTCTACAATACTGTGATGTGCTGTCTTCAAACCAGCCTGTCGGTGAGTATTGTATGAGTATTGTAATGAACGCTTGTCGTGATATTTGGAAACGTGTGTTAGAAAGGTAGCTGGATTTACCTGCACAGTGCGTAAAGTGTGCAGGACCAGCTGCTTGGCTTTAGGAGAGGTACACGTCATGAGGGCAATAAGCCCTTTGTAAATCTGGTGTTGGTATTCAGGATTTCCGTGGGTCAGAGACTCCAGCAGGGCACAAGCTATCTCTTGGGTCTCTGCAGTACTTGACTGGGTCAGGTACTCTGCTACAACCTTCACACCTGCAAGGAAGGAAAATACAGGAAAACTGAATTCAAACTGCAATACAGTCTGGCCTGAGATGTATACTGCACGTTATCCATTCTTTGTGATGTTTACCTTGGCTTTTACAGATAAGCTCTTTGCACTTGCGACCAGCATTGGAGACAGTGAGCAGAAGACGCAGGGCTTCTGCCTGGTGTGGCTCTTTGCTGTGAGCCTGTCTCAGGACGTCGAGGAGGGTGAGAACACCTCCATCCTCCAGGAACTCCATCAGATACTGATCACTTCAAAATGGACGGGCGAGTCACATATACAGCTCTCTACGAATCATGCTACGGTGTTTAATCTCACCCACTGGCTTAACGGGGAGAGGAAAATCCCGATGGCTCTTAGCTGGAGTCCCAAGTACGTCCCAAACATGTATCTGAATTACTGTGTGAAGGGCTGAGCCTTACGTTACAGTACTTTACATAGTTTTAATTTTAATGTTTTACCTGCATTTGTGACCTAATTGATCAGATCAGTTGTGCATTGTGCAGGATTTGAGCTTTAACAAGGATACGTGAGTCTCATCCACGTGGAGACTCTGGCCAGAAACAGACTGGCCACCTGTGCAAACTGCAGCTCCAGCTCATAACACGTCTTCCCGGTGTTCTGGGTCACGAAGGTGTTCAACATGCGGCTGCGGGCCGAAGCGTCGCCACGGTCCCACTCCCGAAGGAAGCCGAGCACTTCGCCGATGTTAGCCTGCTCTCCGAGTGCCCACATCGCGCTTTGGCTGGATTCGTTAGTTAATACACACTTAGCTCAGGTGTTTTCCACAGGCTCCTGGCAGCAGCTGGTACTGAAACTGGATGTTGTTGTTTTCTCGTGACCCGGATTTGCCTCCGCGTTAGCGTTAGCTATCCTTCACTGACCGCTAGACAGGGGTTGCCTAGCAACGCCCCCACAAACTCTTGTCGCTAATCCCATTTAAGATGTTTATTAGAGCAGTAACATTTATGTGATTCTTTTGCTTCAGTTCACACAGTGGTGAAAAATAAGGTTAAATAGTTGAATCAACTTCTGTAAGAGCAATGAAAAACAGTTTAACAAACTTTATTTTCAGTAAAGCCACGAGAAACAACAACAAACCAGTGCTGAAGAAGAATCCAGAGGCTTTTAATAAGCTTTTAAGATGCAAAGTGAAGTGAACAAGCATTAATGTGACTCTACACTCATCACCACTTTCTGTTCTCATTGTATTTGTAGGATTTCCCATTTGGGCTTGTGGTTGAAACCCGTCACAAGAGTCTTGGCTGTGACCAAAGTGTGGGTGTTGGTGCATATTTGGTGGGAAACACCCTGCGACGGGCTGTGGTGACTCAACACAGCAGTGCAGCAGCGCACACATTTCTTCCTCACCTTATTTTCAGCTCAGGTAAGTTCACGCTGCTATTTAGTAATAACTATATAGAGGCTACTGATGAGACTTAATAGCTCACGTAAAGACATACATTGATCACACTGGAGCCAGTTGTAGGTGTCAGCATATACTGAGCAGCACGTGTCTAGTAAATGCGTCTCGAGCTCCTTGTCTGTCGTAACTGAAGTCTGGTTTTGCACAGGTTACAATGGGCTACAAAATAAAAGTGACAGGAAATCGAGACACTGGACTTAGCTCCGTGTCTGGTTATACAATATTATAATAAATGTCAGCTACTTGACTTGATTTTAAAGTGAAATTAAAGCCATGTGTTGTTTCCTGCAGCATATTGCAAACAAAATGAAAGCAATCCCCTTTTTTTTCTGCTCATATTTGCTGAGCATCAGGTTGTCTGCAGGTGAGTAAAAGAGGCAAGTAAGGAATCATTAAACACGACATAGCCCGTTCATAATATCACCATGATTATAGATATAATCTAACCTAAAAACTATTGAAGAATTATAAAACGGTCTTGTTGCTCTGCTTTAGGTGAAGAGGAAGGTTTTGTCCAGTTGGTTGGTGGACAGGATTCCTCTGAGGGCCGCGTGGAGATCTACCACAACGGTGCCTGGGGAACAGTGTGTGATGACGGCTGGGACATGAATGATGCCAAGGTGGTCTGTGGGCAGCTCCGATTTCCTGGTGCCAGAGAAGCTTTGCAGTCGGCGGCATTTGGCAGTGGTACAGTATGGACGCGCAGCCTGACTGTGACACGAGGAGGCACACAAAGCTTTGCTGACCATGTTTGATCTTTGCTTGTCCAGATGCAACGTAATGTGTTATTGTGCACTTCAGATAATCTAACAGCAATAGGCCCTTCAGATATTAGCATCATGACTGATACTATGTTTACTGCATGATGTGTCAGGGGAAGGCAACATCTGGATGGATGATTTAAATTGTGAAGGGACAGAAGGACACCTTCTCCACTGCTCGTTTCCTGGATGGGGAGTCCATAATTGTGGTCATGGTGAGGACGCTGGAGTCAGATGTGAAAGAGGTAAGATTTCACTGCTCACGAAGGAGCTATAACACGATGAAGTCATCACTCATCACCGTTACCAAACTGCTCTCAGGACCAGAGCCGATCGGCAGGGACCTCAAGCGCGAGTACGACTTGGACCACAACACAAGCCTGTCCCGTCAGCTCGGGGAGCTGTTTGACAGCGGACGTGACTGTGACGTGAACATTGCTGTGGTGGTAGACACCAGCACTGTGGACACCATCTGTGCTCACAGTCTAATCCTTTCTCTGAACACAAACCTCCAAGCGTCACAACCAGACTTCAGCCGCCTCAGCATTGACGTCACGTCTGACTGCCGTGAACACGCCAACACTTTTGTCAGGTAACAGCATGTGTTTGTCACCGGTTGTGTAGTGTTGACCCCTGTGGCAGAAGTCGCTGAACCTTCCTATTATGTTTGCATTTCAGATATTTCTACACCAGGAAGATTAAACTCACTCTGTCCTCCTCCCACTGCATTCTCAACATGGCCTCCGGTTGGGGTCTGACAGAACTTCACAATGAAGCACAACAGGTTTTCAGACTGTTTCTCACAGAGGACGTCTTCTTCCGGAACCAGAACTTTTTCTATGAGTATGCAGTGCGGACTGGAGATGCAGCCCTGCAGGAGATCTGTCTTCGTTTCTTGGCTTGGAACTGTGAGGCACTCATCCAATCCCCAGCCTGGGCAGATCTTCCTTTTCATCTGCTCCAAGCTCTCCTGTCTCGATCGGACCTGGTGGTGCGTAATGAAACCATCCTCCTGGCAGGACTGGAGAGATGGGCTGAAGCCCAGGAAAACGCAACGTTTCGGGAGATCCTTCTAAAACTCATCCGATTCCCAATGATGTCAGCTGAGGACCTGTACACACTTGACGGCTCACGGTACCATGCCAGCATGTTGCAGGGGTTTCAGTTCAACGCCCTTCCCATCAGAGCGCTGAGCACCGACCTGACGCAAACACATGATTTATACACGTCCAGGATTTACACCGGCAACCCATGGAGTTTCTCCTTCAGCACCCAGGACGTCACATCTTACAAGAATACTGGGTACTACCGCCTTCGTGGTCAAAACACCAATAGTCTGACATCAGATTTCCAGACACCTGTTCACAACAGCGCTTACTTTGCTTTACACAACATGCGTTGGAGGACTAGGGTATATATCAGTGCTGAAGACTGCTCCAGTGACAGCGTCTCCTGTCCCTCTTTGCCAGCTGTTGGTCTGAAGATCCAGGAAAAAAACAGTGCTTTACCCAGCGAGACGGAGGGACGCATACGTTACAGTAATAGGCTCGCTGTCAGGTGTGAGGGGAGGTATGTGTTCCACGTTGGGGAATATAATAGTGTCAGTGGCGAGAATTTGATGATTGTCCCAGACGGCACCGAACAAGTCTATCCATGCCACTCAAACCGGTTCTCCTACCAAGTGGTGGTACGCCCTGAGTACTCCACCAGCTAATCAGCAGCGAGGGGCATTAATAGGACTTACTGTTATTGTTATCTTACATTCAGAATGAAATGTTTTTATCTAATAGAGAAACTGAATCTATGAAGCCCAACTAAAGTCATTATAAAGCAGGACAGGAGCTGACTGGAGGAAAATACGTAAGCGTGTAGGCGCATGGGGCTCATGTAAGATCACGTAAGATCAAGAGGTTATTGTTAGTTGGAGTCCCAGTAACTGCGTTATACCATCAGCATGAGACAAGTCTGTCCATGTCTATCAAACCTGTTCCACCTACAGGTGGTACATCTTTTAATGGAAAGGGAGAGGAGACATATAAAGAAGCCACTGAATGCATCACTTTAACCGCGACACTAGCTCTGCAAAATCCAGGTCCCAGAAAAAAAAATATTAAAAGAATTTTTCAAATTGTGGTTGTAAGATAAATTTGTTTGAAGAGATTCTTCTTCTCCGTGCAGCAATACACACTTATTGCAATATTGTTGGAATGGTGGAAACGGTGCATCCGTCTTTTTTATCCTTGTGTGACTTCATACTTCGGGTCATACACAGACGTCCTGACCTGCTGGGTCCTGAGCCTTTGCCTTTATACCGTGAATTACACAGTAAATGTGTCTCTAGTTAACCCCTGAATATGAGCCTTACTGTCGTTGTGGAGCCGAATCCAGGTGTTTTCCTGCTGTTCTCCGTGTGACCAGCAGGTGGGGGTAGTGAGGCGCGGAGCCGGGAGAGACGCCTGCTGGAGGTCTGCTGCCCTCCGCAGGCTGCTTCCCGGTAAGTGTGGCCCATGTCGGAGATAAAGAAGGAACAACTAGAGAAGCAAACCACTGTATAGCAAAGCCCAGAAACAATCCGCTCCTGGCGCCACATAAAGCGCCGGTGCGGGCTGTTTTAACGTGTGTCTTCCTCACAAAGCCCCTCGGCCCTCGGTGCACTTTAATCTGCGCGCGTGCCGAGTAGCGGTCGGGGCGACACCTTATCTTTCCGGAGGAAACGCGGATTTGGCAGATTCGGCTGCAGTGTTTACGTCTCTATGAGCATTTAATTCATCTATGAGCGTGATCTTAATGGTGATTATGCGGCATTTTGAGGCCGTAGTTTTCTGTGAATTAAGGCGGGTTTGCTGGCCCGGCGCGTCGCCGCAGACAGAGCCGCGCACAAGAACACAGGGAGAGTGACAAGGACGCAGAGGGAGAAAGAAAGAAAGGGGAGGGGAGCTGACATTAAAGCAACACAACAAGGAAACTACGCTGCAGCGCTACCGACGCCTTCATTTTATGTTTTTGAATAACCGCCGGAGCTGCTGTGGCGAAGAGGATCCGCGAAATCCGTCCGGAGCTCGGCCCGTCGCAGCGCTCAGCCTCCGGAACCAAGCAGCTTTCAGTCGGGTTGGGTTTGAAGGCGCTCAGCGATATGGGTGAGATTAATGGAAGGGCTTTTAATTGTGTCGTGGGGGGGATTAACAGAGGGGGAGCAGGCCCGTTCTCGCCGAGAGAGCCGTGTTCTAATGGGAGGCGGAAACAAAGGCCGAGCGCACCGCGTCTTTGTCATTAATGAAGCGTCCGTTTGGACGGTCGCCTTAGCTCCGTCCCCTTGAGATGCCTTTCACCACGACAGCGTAGCTATCGCTGTAGCGGCAGTAATGGACGATGCTGGCTGTCACTGCCATTGATAGAGGTGTTTCACTGCTACCAGGTGTCCTGCTGATGCTGTAGCCTCCCAGGAGCGTCTCAAGTCCAGCTGTAAAAAGCTTGGTTGTCTAGTTTTGCGTCTCACATCCATATTAAACCCACGTCCTTGATCTGTGTATGTTTGGGTCTCCTCAGGTTCGGAGCCACCCAACTCTCCACAGGTGGTGGAGGATGGAGGAGAGGAGGACGAGGAGGAGCTGAGTGGAGGAGAGGAAGCAGACCTGCGGTCCAGCTCTGGTCGTGGCTCCCTGCTGACCCGCAGAGGCATCACACTGCGAGTGCTGCTCAAGGACGGCCTGGTGGAGCCTGGGGACGGAGTTTTAGCCATTCACTACCTGGTAGGAGCAAACACCAGACCCTCCAAGAGAGAAACCAGGTGTTTTCCTCACACATTCTCCCGTCTCTGCTCCTTCAGGGTAAGAACTTTGTCGGCGACCTGCTGAATGATGGAAAAATCAGATGGGTGGAGACGGGTCAGATCTTTAACTCCCCCAGTGCGTGGGCGACACACTGTAAACGCCTGGTCAACCCGGCTAAGAAGTCCGGATGTGGCTGGGCATCAGTGCGCTACCGGGGGCAAAAGCTGGTCCAGTACAAAACCACCTGGCTCCACAAGTACCAGCCCAGTGCAGACATGGTGAGAGGATGGATTCATGTCGTATGGCATCAGTGCTTCAGACTTAACCAATTGTGTTTTAGAGAAACCGGTGTTTAAATTATGTCACGTCATAAAACGCGTTTGGTTTCTGTGTTGCAAGAGTCTGGTGAGTGAGGAGGATGATGACGAAGATGAAGAGGAAGGGAAGACAGCTGTACAAGCAGATGAGAAAAACAAGAACAGCAAACCTGGATTAAACGGTACAGTCCTCTGCTCATCTCCTCTCCTCTCTGCTCGTCTCCTCTCTGCTCTCCAACTAGTGGGAATACATAATTCTTCTTTACTATTACAGATATTATGGTTTCGCGAAGGGCTGACCGAGAGCGAATTCCTGTCCGATACTGTACCTTGGGCACCAGAGATGCTGCCAAGTACTGTGTTTTACCCACCGGTGTCATTTTATGTGAGCACCGTACTCTTTGTCCGTCAGGAAGTAACTGACTGTGGCTTGTATCCTCAGAGATCCACACACACTCGTGGAGCTGTCGGCCTTCTCAGCCATCAACAGATTCCAGCCTTTTAATGTAGCTGTGTCTAGCAATGTTCTGCTGCTAATGGTGAGGAATCATTTCATTAAAGAAGGATATTTACTTCAGACTAACAGCGGCCTAATACGCTGCTGTTTGTTCTCATCAGGACTTCCACTGTCACCTGACCACCAGCGAGGTGGTGGGATACCTCGGAGGGCGATGGGATACTAATACACAATGTGAGGATGACCCTGAGAGTTTAAACGTGAAAGAAACAAGTTAATAAAGACCAGAATGAAAAACTTCAACACTTCGTGCGCTTGGTGTTTTTCAGTGCTGACAGTCTTAAGGGCTTTCCCCTGTCGGACCAGGCTGGCAGACAGAGAGTCTGCCTCTGCTGTTGAGGAGGAGGTAACGCTAAGATCACGCCTCCTTGTTTCACGAGGTCAGCGCTTTAGCCACTTTAACTTTTATCTCCACACTCTTACTCTCCTCCAGATTTGTCAGAACCTGTTCCTGCGTGGGCTGTCGTTGGTCGGCTGGTACCACAGTCACCCCAGAGGTCCGGCCCTGCCGTCGCTGCAGGACATCGACTCCCAGATGGACCATCAGCTGAAGCTGCAGGGTTCAAACAACGGCTTCCAACCCTGTCTGGGTATCATCTGCGGTGCGTGCCTGGCTTTGATAACACTGTAGGGACTGTTACACAGGGAAATATGAAACGACTCGTGTGCCGTGCAGCTTGCTGTGCCTAAATTTGCACTTTCATCAGGCTGATTGAACCAAACAATTTGTTTTTTTCCCATCCAGGTCCATATTATCATGGCAACCAAGGTGTGGCCTCCACAATAACCCCGTTCTGGGTCGTACCACCACCTGAGGTGAAGACTCACACACAGCTTTGATACTTTTCATCACCTTTGACACTCCTGATTTAAAAGTTTAAATTCTTTGCTCAACATGCTCATTGTCTTCTTTCCTTTAGCAACGGCCCAACGACTACGGCATCCCAGTGGCTGTGGAGGTCACTTACGTACAGGACAACTTTCTAACCAGTGATGTTCTCAATGAGATGGTGATGTCCGATACTGCAGATAAAGAAATGTTTTGGGATTTATATAAAAGTATAAAAGTTTTGACTCTGCTTTTTTCCTTCACAGATGCTCCTGGTTGATTACTACAGGGCAGCTCCTGACCTCGTCCAGTTCAACCAGTACTGGTGTCCTGACACGACCATGATGGACAAGATCAAGGTAGGGTGATATAGAAAAGTTCTGAAATTACAAAACTGATTCGCACCTCGGACACCACACTGACTGACCGTGACCCTCTTCCTCAGGGCTCTCTGAGTTGCCATGCTCCCAAAGACCAGGCCTATTCCCAGATCTTAGAGCACGTCTACAGTCAGCTGAGCGGCATGCAGTGAGCGGATCCGCTGCACGTTTGCACGCAGATGCTCTGCATCGCACGTCGACACACTTCAACATTTTTGAGTATAGCACAAGGCTGAGAGCAGATGTGACATCTTCACACACATGTAGATGCCTTGTATCTGTGTACTTGAGTGACACAAAAACACACTGCACTGGCTCAGAAAGCACTAACTGCGTTACAGTAGTCGCTGCAGGAGCTTGTCAAGCCGACCGGCCTCCCAACCGTTACACATGGACCTATGTGCTGGTCTGTGCCAGCACACGTAAACTGTATTGATTCTGCCTTTGTAGACTACACCAACGGATCCACCAGTGGTTAGACAAGAAACTGAAAACAAGCAGTGAAAAATTTACCACAGTACGCGAGCAGTGTATGCAAATGTGAGTCTGACCTAAAACTGTATGCCACAGTAGGTTTTTCTGTGTTAAGGCAAGTTGTGCGGTTACAAGTAAATCCCTTGTGCCAAGCGATTTTGAAATGAACCAGTATGTGTGTAGTGAATGTGCTCCTCTACTGTCTCCCTGTCAGGTTACATGAGACAAGCGTCCTGTTTGTTAGGACGGATACTCGCTTCCTTTTTACCTGTACTGTATTTATTACTAACTGTGGATTGTGTGATGTCCATGTATGAAGACTTATGCCTTAAGCCTGCTGATTACACAAAGCATTAAAATCTACACACTGGAACTACTGAAACACGTTTCCACACAGTTTATATTCCTAAACCCAGAAAAGACATTTCAATAGGGTTGTGTTCTTTGTGATGTTGATTCAAATATATGAAACAACATTAAATATATATATTAATGGCATCATGAGTAATGAAACGCAACACTGTTTACTTTATTTATTTTAAGAAGGGGGAGGGTGATAAGAAAGAAGCATGTACAAATACTTTGACAATACACAAAATATTGTGGTTAAAAGTAAAAAGGCAACTTAAATCTAAGACATACAATTAGATGTAATAAGACTACATGCAAAGATTATTTTAAAAAGGCTTTAGGTTTGTATATAAAAATAATACTACAGAGAGCCAGGATGATTTAATTCTGTTCAGAAAGAGCATATAAGGTGGATTAATCAAACACAGCCCTTTAAGAAAAGAAATGAGCAAGACATTTCTCCGAACATAAAAAAACACAGATCCCACTGATGGTCTGCTGACAAACTCCACATTATCTGTTCAGGAATCTGCCTGTAGTGTCAGAATGTGCACACATGCATTTCATATTTATACAGCAAAAGTGCCAATGGCTAGAAATAAAACCCAATAGAAGAAAAAGTTCCAATAACTCTTCAACCATTTTACACTCGGTTTTGGTTTCTGTTTTAGTCACGTTTCCTCCCTTATTTCCCAAAGGCACTGAAACAAAGCTACAGAGACCTTTTTTAACACAAGCATGATCAAGACAGCACCTCCTACAGTCTTTTCACTTTGCCCTGAAGTTGATATGAACATTAAAATGTAGTTTATCAGACTTGTAAACAGATAAGGACCAAGCTTAGGAGTGGGAGAAGTGTTTGATGGCATGGAGTGAGGTTAAATGTAGGACACGCTCTAAACGAGCACACATCTGTAATTCAAAATTAAAACTTTTCTACAGAATATTCAGCATCATCTCAACAGTAAACATTTGGTAAATAATAATGTTTGGTAGCAAAAATTCTCCAAATTCTTAAAACAGGGACAATAGCCTATGATTATTTCTCCCTTTCACTCCAGGTCGTTCCCTCACACTGTACAGCTACAATGGACTTCAGTCCATTTTCAGGTGTGGACACTGACTAAACCCTAAACAAGAAACCAGCCTCGTCTAATCAGATTAAACAAGAGTTGAAATCAGCTTGTGATACTAACCAATAATGTCAACCAGAGCTGTTCTGAGTCATCACAATCACAGCGACAGACTAAACTTCAAAGCACAGATGAGTTTCACATTCTCAAAGACAAGGGTGGACAGACGTGGATATGAAAAAGCGAATCGCTGCCAGCAGCGTTGTCTAGTCAGGCACTGGATCGAGTTAGCAGGCACCGTAAACGGGTCAAAAGACTGGAAAAAGAACTCGCATGCCAAGACAAAAGGATATATGGCTGAGTTAACGAAGAATTAGCGGTTACAACAAGTCGAGCACTATGTGATATGTTGCCATTGTATTTTATCAAGACTTTTTGGCTCCATCTCTTACGTAACCAGACACAATGTTTCTAGATGATAAACACATGGCTGCCTCATGTGACAAAAAGGTGCAATGGCTGCATTTACTTTGGGCCTTTGTGTAATGGTTGAGTAAATCCGTCACAAAAACAACACACACACACACACACACACAAACACAAAGACAAACACTAATCTCATTCTAGACCAAGGTGCAATAAACTTTTCTCACATTCTGTAAGCAGAAGTTTGAAGACAATGGCTGTGAACTGAAATTATATGATGTCTCAGTTCTGTGTAGTGACCCATAGTTTCACATACAAAAAGGTCAAAACACAAAAACATGAAAATAGGCTAAACCACAACTGGGAGGTGAGTTTTGGCTCATGTTTCTTCTTAAAAATGTGACGCAATATTTTTTAGATGAATCTACTAAACAATTTCTAGTGTATGTAGGAGGCTTCATTTAGATAAAAGCACTTTTCAGGCTCACCAGCAGGTGGCATCAAGCGATGATCTTCAGTCCATATAGGAACAAAGACTTCAGTTTATGAAAGTGTAGATATTCAGTCAAGTTACCACAAGGTTTACTGTGAGGTTTGAAATGGCCTCTCCAGTCTGAAAACCAACTGTTAAATTGTTGACCAACCTGAGTTTAAAACCAGATTATGTTCATCGAAGGATATAAGTATGTCACCCCCGTTATCATAATCACCAGATATAATACAAATTATTTTATTGTACTGGAAATTCGCGGTTAAGCAAAACTAGATTTTAAATGTTTCATAAGTGAGTCACAAAGAAATGTTTCAGGTAATAAGTGTCCATCTTGGTCTGGATCGTTTTACCTTTGGGTGAACAAGCTGATATTCAGTCTTTAACTTGTGATGCCTCCTCCTGAACTAATGGAAGACAAAAAGTGCTCATCTGTGACGATAACATGGGAGATGGGGTGAAAATGGATCATTTGCGGACCATGTCCTGGCTTCATCTTCCTTAATCTTTACCAGTCCTACTTCTCTCCTCCTCTCCATCAGTCTCCACTCTGCTCTTCTGTTCTCTTTATATTAGTGTGGCAGTGGAACAAGGACCTCGACATAGTTGAGAGGGAAGAACCCTGACTGGCCATTCAGCATGCCTTCGTACCAGTTCTCGTCGATCTGATTGGTCAGGGTGATGATATCTCCCTCACGAAAGCCCAGCTCTCCCTCATTTTCTGGCTCAAAGTCGTACAGCGCCTTACAGCTCGGCTGCTCTGGGGCTGACGGCACAAAAGAGAAGAAAGGAAAGATGAGGAACAAGGAAAGGAAGAACAATGAACTCAGGATGCTCACAGACACAGCAAAGCTCCACATTCATATAATTGATTAGTCTAATTAACCAGGTAATTAGTATGTAGTGTAGTCAGCTTAACCCTCGTGCAGCCTTTGAGGACGTCATTATCAATACAGGGGGCGCTCTTAGCTCAAAAATCACACAAGGGTTGGATAAAACAGCCACAGGGAGACGATAAATCACAACACACTTTATCTAGATGAACGGTTGGATGAAGACCCTCATGTGCTCATTAATTGGATGTAACACCCACAAAGGCCGTTTTATCCAACCCTTGTGTGTTTGAGCTTTGAGCGCTCCCTAGTTAACCGTGGGGTCGTTTTGACCCCTCAAAGGCTGCACGAGGGTTAACCAGGAACCACACCATCCTCTGACATGACATTTCTGTTTAACGTCCGGCTCCTTGTGTGTCATTTTGAGCATCTATCCATTGCTCAGTGACCTCACATAGATCAGCAGAGTGGGGCGCTATGCACAGACAAACTAGGCTTTTTTGTCCCCAAACAATTTTCTCATTGTATCAAGCTCACCCAACAGACTGCTGGGCAAGCTAGAGATGGGGAAAGCTGTGGTCACTCCTTCTCTGTGCTTAACGCCGCACTATATCAATTTACAGACATAATAAGGTTCTCACTTTTTAATTCTAGAGTTCATTGTGTCAATTGTTGACGGTGTTTTGACCTGAATTCTTTTTGACACGCCTCAGACAAAATGAGCTCAGAGAGAAACATCAGAAAACAACAAAGCCTGGATGGAGTGGATGATCAGTTCAAGTCAATATAGAAAACAAAACAAAGTAAATCAAACATTAAAACACCCTCATCAGTCTATTCACAACTAGACCAGATGACAATTAGGCTTATAAAGAAATCGCTGCTGCTCTTCATCTAAAATACAATATACATTCATTTACTGTGGCATCAACTAAATTAAATATGAGACAAGCTTTTATTACTTTTAGAAAACCAGGATGAATCTAGAGGAGATGATGTGATGTTTATACAGAACCACACGTGTCGTTAGTAAACATGCACTATGGTTTGCCAGAGCCAGGTTTGCCTGCATGTCACAAGACAAGCTGCACAAACACAACTGAAAGTGTGACCATAAGAAAATGCCCACATGCTCACTGCAACTCACACAAGCTCAGCTTCCTAAAGGGCAATCTGGCCAAATGAAACGATGCCTCTGATGATGTCACAGGAAAAACAAAGAACAAGGTCAGCTGGAAAACAGCCAGCCAGATGACAGTCAGGACACGCGTATACAAATTCCCTCCCTCTCAAACGAGCATTTTCTCATGATCCCCGACTGGGTACATTCCAGAGGCAAACACTCTGTATATGTCCATGACCAAGCTGCAAACTGAATAAGCACTACACATGTTTTTTTTGTTTTTTACATATTTCTACTCAGTCGTAGTGCTGGAGGTCTCACTCACACAGGCTGTGGCGCAACAGTCTAGTTTCTGTCAGATTTCTAAGAATGTAGGCAGGCTACTTTAGGATTAGTCCGTCCTCCGTGTGTGTAGAAACAGCCAGATGTCAGGTTGTTATTGGACCCATTTCCCTACAACTTTCTTCCCCTTTTATGTGGCTTTAAGACTGGTACAGTTAATGACGAATACACAACGATACAAGACAAAGAGTCTTCGTTGGTCTTTGTTTTGTCAAGACACCATCTGTTCTCTGAGGAACAACTCTACTTCATCACTTTGACATTAGTGGTTAGTTCAGATATTTATTTTACTCATGTTCATAGTAAAATTACAAAATTCACAAAGTAGACGGAAAATATTCACCACTTGTTTTTGGAACGATTTCTTACCTAAACTGCGGGAAGGTGGAGGGGCCATGGAGGTCGAGTATCCACCATTTGAATGGTTGTTGTCTCCGAAGTCGAAGATGGGTTTGGGTTTAGGTGTGTATTCACGTCTTGGCCGAGACTGAGCCTCATTCATCCTGTTCAAGTTATTTAAATGAATGTGAGTCGTACAACCCCAAGACTTGAAGTAAAAACGTTGTTATATCTTCCGGTGATTGAACCAGACTTGGAAAAGTCCAAGCAGCACAGTTGTTGGTATTTGTGTCGTTGGTATTTTATCAGTTTTTATTACTGCACCTGTCTCGGAGTTTGTCAGAAAGCTCTTCAAGCACCTGCACGGCCTGTCTGTGGTACTGCAGCTGGGACTCCACCAGAGATGTGAGCTGACTCACCTGCTCTATCTACACACACCCACAAACAGCACGCAAACAGGACAATAATTAATGTCACATGCCTGGTTTCTTGCGTTAGTCATTCCACATTTCATATTTCAGATAGTAAACACTGTTCATCACAGGCCCGGTGACAGCATGTAGGAATAAACCGCACCTGGTAAAGTAAATAATACATAGTATGGAAGTTTTCAAAGGCAAAACACTGTCAAATTCACCGATATACAGAATGATTCAAATATTTTACAGGAAACAAAACACACATTATATAACCAGATTTTCATAGATATGTTCTATACAATAGGTGAGAGGTGAACCACAGGGGATTATCTCCATATATAACTCAGTATTAGAAACGCATGCTAAGTGCAAGTTTTATTCTCCCACAGGTGCAGTTACACTATGTTCACGGTAAACAAATGCTCTAATCCTTAGACCTAGAGAATGATTGAGTAAACAGACTGCTCTACTACAGCCATTTAAAGACCGCTTATCAGCAGTGCCAGGGTTCCTGCCCTACGTGGGTGTTTCATCCAATCTTTACAGGTGTAACTAATAGAGAGGGTGTTTGTCCTCTGGGTGCGTACTAGCAGTCTTAACGGCAAAGGTAACCTTAATGGCAGAAAAGCAGCAAAGCCCAGGTAATGTAAGTGTCCCTATAGTATATTTCTATCCTGGGTTTATCAAATTTAATTTATAGTACTATAATATCTCCAGAAACTGAAATTTACTGTAAATCTAAGGCATGTAAATATCACACTGTGTTTATATGTGGTCAGTACCACAAAGGCTGAAATTATAATTCATCTGAACAGCAAAGGAAGTGGATAAGGACAACACGTTGAGGAGTAACAACAAAGGCCTCACATCTGTTTCCAGCAGGTTGTACATGCTGGTCTCAGCCACTTCCTTTGACTCATGAAACTTCTCCAGGGCCTGTCGAACCTCCTCGTCTGGGATTTTCCCCTGACGCTTTTTCTTGTAATCGTAGTCCAGGCGACGACCCTCCAGTTTCTTTAAGTGGTGCTGAGGAAGTTAAAGTCCAGGTTACTTTAGCAAACCAATGAACAGTTTGTCTCCCTGTCACAAACGTCATGTCAGATACCTGTATCTCTCTAAGGTCCTTGTCACAGAGGCCTTGCAATGGATCAATAAAGTTCTGTTTGACATCAATGTCTAGAGAATCCTTGACTTCTGCCAGTCTCTTCATGGCCTCACCCACATCCACTAGAGCTCCACCTGGACCACAGAATCATCAATAGCTCAGCAGCTTCAGCAGATTAGATATAGCAGTGTAGTATCATTGAATATTAGCACTCGGCTAATCCTTACACCAACCCACACACAAATGGTACAGTACATCAAATGGGTACATTTGTTACAAGTACATCAAAAAGGACTTTTGTCTTACTGTAAACTGCTTTGCTGAAATCAGACAGTGAGCACTACGTCTCATATGAGCACCACGATGATACTATTTACCAAACACACACAGACAAATATACACGGCCTTTCTTACCAAAGTTGGTGTCCTCTCCAAGTTCCCGTCCATACTTGGCCATACACTCTCCTAGCAGCCCCTCAGCCTGAGGATAGCCTGGGTTCTTCACCTGACCACGAATCTTAGACATGGTGTTCAACATGGACAGTTTGGCCCGTGACGCTACAGAATGGAGGTAAAACCAAATGTAATCACGGACTTTAAATGTTTGTTTTTTATGCATTTATTAGCACTTATTTTCGTCTCACCTGGGTTGGGCTGGAGGTACTCTGATGTTTTGGAAATTACCTCAACTACTGCTTTACTGGTCACATCTACTTTCTAAAAAATACAGCAAGCACACAAACACACACACACCACAGTGAACAACAGAGCTACTGCAGTCACAAAATTCAAATGTGACAAACAAATGACATAGAGTTCCATCAAACACGTCTTCCACAGATTACTTTTCTTAATCACTCCTACGGCCTAATGCATCTTCTAGTAACTTGGAATTGAATATGCTGATCTTCATATAAAATAATGCGTCTTGATTTGCTTACACTGGTGTGTGAAAAGTTTGTTAATTAGAAGTGTCTCTATTTCTGTCTGTGACCTAAAAATGTGAGCATTTGCAGCATTCCTAACGTTAGATAGAAGAAACTCAGATATTATTGACATCCAAGGGAATTTTAATCCAATTCTCTATTCATAGCTGCATCAATGATGGTAAACTGTCTGGCCAAGAGGTAGCAGATGAAAATATATTGCCATCAAGAGGTTCACAGATGAGATAAGCTTCTTACACTGGAATGCAGTGTTTGGTCAGCACCAAACATAACAATCCTCTTGAAGCCAGGGAGTTCTACTCTAGTCTCATCTGTCCCATGAACCTTTTGGCTTATGAACACGGTCATATGCAAACTGTAACTGACGGACCTTTGACAGTGAAAACCCAGATTTCTCTTTTTAAACAGGTCGGCATATCCTAGACTCCCTCCTCCCATTGATTGAAACACCCGACTCGAACGTCACCATAAAATTCATTGATAATCCCAGAGGTTCACACACACACTGCAGCAAACAAACATCTGCAATAGATTTCTTTTCTTTAGCACCCGAATAAATGATTGTAATATTTTCCCAATTCAGTTAACTGGATTGTTTTTGTCTAGTTTTCAGACAAGAATAAAGATTTGAATTATGCTTAGGTCATATTGTGCAGAAGAAGAAAAATGATCTACAAACTTTCAGATGTCAGTGTAAATTAACAAATGAAAGAGAAATATTAAATACACTAGTATTGTTGTTATGACAGTCTGTTGAAAACTTACTTAAAACGTTTGTTCTGATGATGGAATGATTTAAATGAGGTGTAAACACAGGGAATTCAATCACTTCAGGTTATTGTCTAACCACATAAAGGAATCATTCTCTTACCCGTTCCAAGTCCCTGAAGTCATCATCTAGTTTAGTTCCTTCAGCCCCTCCAACTTTCTCACTTACCATCTACAGGTGGAGAGACAGGGAGGCAGGAGAGTAAATAAAAAAAGGCGAGGGAAGACAGAGATAATGTAAATTAAAATTTGCTTTATTTGAAAATAAGATTCATGCTTTCACATGCAAGCACGCTAATAGTCTTTTCCTGAAAGAAGATGCATGTGGCGCAAAGCATCCTGAAAATGACCATGTGAAACGACACAAAAGCACAAAGATGCAGTGTGATAAGAAAATGTGTTTGTACAAATCTATATATTATCTAAATATATCTAAACCTACTGACCAGCTTGGGCCATTACTGCTCTCACAATAAAGACAGTATGGTACAGCTTAAGCATGCTCCAACATGCTGATTGAAAACATCTGCACTTCCCAGTGAAACCTCTCAGCAAGCTTTTAAAATGGAAAACAGGCCCGTTCCGTGTAGGGTATTAAAGTTTGTTTGTACATCCCTTTTTATTAATTCCTTAAATTCACAGGTAGGTTTATGCTTTTTTAGAACCACAAGTCAGAAGAAAACTACGTTTTAGGCTTTGCAATGAGTCTATACTACCGTGGTTTAATGATAATAAAACATTTATAGCAGTCAACGTGGTTCCACGTCCACATTTTTCCAAACAGAAAGAATCCAAGAAGAACTCCGAACACAAGTAAGATAATAAAATGGCAGACAACAGCCGACCTTGCTTAGGCAGTAACTTGTACAACAAGCCTCCAAATGCAAAACCCCCCAAAAAGGAACCACACTGACTCATGCATGCTTTAATTGTTGTGACATGATTCTGCCGACAGTAACTCGCAACACTTACTGAACAGTTACTACCATGACAAACTGTAACTACTCATTCTATTGTTAGATTGGAGCTGTGTTATGTTCATCTTTAATTGTTGTCTGTTTAATCTGTTGAACAGGGAAGGTCTAAGGTTTTCTTGAGGGAGGGATTTTTCATTTGTTTTGTAGTCATTGTATTTTGTTTGATACCATTTTCTTATTCTTCACTTCACAAGTTGACTTCTCTTTGATAGAGCAACAGCAGTTTGAGTCATTGTCTTTCCAACTCAAACAGCCGTTGGTGAGCTTTTCTGTGCTTGCTGGAATTACCAGGACTTTCTGGGTCTATTTGAAAAACACTTGTAATGGGTGAGTGAATTAGACACATATTAAGTTAACAGGCAGCAAGTGCAATTAATGTTAAAACACTGTTTTTGTCTGGACTTATTACTGATACATAGATTTCCTACAAAGAAAGTATCAGGTACATCAGCAGCACATGACCAACTTTACTTACCAGTGTCGTGTCAGTGTTTTATATTACTGGCTGAATCAGAGCTTTACACAGACAGTACAAGACAAGAGGCCTTGGGGTCTGCAGGTCTCAAGTAAAGCTGACGCTTCAGCTCTATCTGACTTCCTATCTCTGAAATTCTTTTAAACAAAGGTTCTAAATACTGCAACCTTGAATCGTTGCGGTGTCTTCCCATTTCTGCAATAGGTCATTATGTTTTTTTGGTCTGTTCTCAGATCTGATTTGCAATACAGATTTCAAACTCAATGGGGTATTCTGTCTAAATAAAGCTTAACCAACTATGGTTGAAATTAGTGAAACCTGAACTGTTGCATTTTTACACGTGCAATGCAAACATTAAGCCCCCAGAGAAGTTAACCATTTAACTTGCATGCACACGGCCTCATAGCAACGAAGCCCAACAGCACTCAAAAAAATGTTATCAGGAAGTGTAGGTATAAACAAAGCATGGAGCTAGAGAGAAGGATCAGTTCATAGCAAGTATCCTTTTCATCTTAATGACAGGGCATTAGTTAAGCCATAGTGCACTATCACAAAGCATAGTTTAAGCTCTTGTTTGGTTTCATGTTACTTGGCCTGAAAGGTTGTCATGCTGTAAAAAGATGTAGACACCAAATGAGGAGCAGGAGAGAAGCTAGGAGACTGTATCATTTATACAAAAAATGTTAGCATTAAATCATGTAGCAATAAAAAGTAAACAGACACACATCTACAGGTATCTAACAATGTGGTGACACATTAAAACTAGGTCAACGTGGTTTGAAACCGAAACCCTGTTTGCATGGAGAGCTCTGCCAAAAGCATATATAATTAACCCACATTTTAAAATTAAACAATGTTAATATAATTAGGTATTGAAAGCTAAAGGTGTGAATCAGACTGATATTCCAAACAGTCAAGGAATTTTTACTTACATTCCTAACTCACTAAAGCCACCTACAAATTTCCACCACCTTGCGTTTAAAATTCAACCTTTCTCCAGGCTAATTAGTACGTGATCATTCAGCCTTTACACACAGACATCTCTTACTACACAGTAGTAGAGGTTGGCGCTACAGATTCATTGTCATGGTACAAGCACAGGATAATATCTGAGCTGAAATAACCACCACATCTAATCTCTTATAGTTAAAATCTTAAAATTTTCCACATGTGGCAGAGCCCCAACCTTCCCATCTGCACTGGTATTATGGCTCAGTCTACATTAAGAGTAATTATTTCCTGAACGGAAATTATATTGCAAAATGATAATCATTCCTTCATCTAGCTTCATCCCAGATTAAATCTGCAGCAACTCGAACATATTCGTTGCTCATTTGTTTTGACATTGGGCTGGAATGAATGAAATGTGATGTGTGTGCAACAAGAGAACCAGAAATTCTGCAACCCCACATACAACACAGACCAATTAGAGCACAGAGGTTTAATGTGACTCAAGTGCACGGCGAGCGTGAGACGTTCAAAGATTTAAACTTCAGAGCAATCACAGTAACAAAAGGGAAAGAGAAAAGGAATTTGGAGCTGTAGGGCAGAGATATCTTTTCCACAGCCAACTTCCTGCCTGCCACCAGTGCAGAAAAATCTGAGCTACACATACCCGAGTGTTATTGACAAGAAAAGCAGCTTCAATGCAGGCACATAAAGGGAAAACACTTTCCATCCCTTTCTCTGCATCATCAGTGCACTGTGTCACTAATCCCCTTTGTTTTCCTTCACTCACAATCAGTTCCAACAGAGCAACGCATCAGTTCGCACATCAACAAACTACTAGGGATGTGAGTGTGTTCCTGACAGGAAGCTGGGCCAGAAACCAAATGTCTTTCCTGCTTAGATCAGCAGGGGTAAAGGCAGACTCGCAAAATATTTTTTCACCGTCCCCACCCATGAGTCAAAGAGCTGAGCAAAATTAAAAACATTCACACTTCGCGTTCTTTACGTGGTTTCTACGTGGTGAGCAGAAAGCTGCGTTTCAGCCTCTGCCTACAGCTGCGATCTGCTCGCCAACAAAACAAAAGACGCACAGCTGGTAATAGGCACCGGGGTGTTACAATACACCGCTAACAGTGACAACTACACCGGTTCATAGCAGATCGGATGGATGAGGGTTTTTTTCCATGAGTACCCAGCGCACAGACCTCAACACTGACCCGACTTTTACTGCACTACTTCACCGTGCATTGTTTTCCTGGCTCGCCCCGGGTCCCCTGGGCAAAGAGAGCTAATGTTTACCACAGGATGTGTAACTAGCTGTGTCTAACACACTGCTGCTCGTTGACTTAAAGCACAAACTACGAAACGCCAGCGCACGCAAACAGGGCGAACGTTAGTTTGAAAAGTTAGTTAACCGTTAACCCGTCCAACTGACGCCAGTGTCAGCATGAGCGAAGATGCCCGACTTTAGCGCCAAGTTGGCTCCAAAACCCGCAGGCTGGAAATAAAACGAGCAGCGCTGGCATTTTACACGCGGACACTCGTCGTGTAAGGTGAAATAGCCGCGTCTCGCTGTCACCACACGCCAGCTTCCATATAAACATTAGCTAGCGGTTTGCTAGCCAAACCGTTAGCCGCTAATGCTACACGAGGCTAGCTGCTAACATGACAGTTGCTAGTCGAAAGAAAGTTTTACGAACCTGGCTGGCTTTATAAAACTGCTTCTTCAAGCCCGCGACAGACATCTTGATCCACGGCTGCCTTCAAGTTCCGACGACGGTGTAAATGGGTCAGCTAATAAACTACAGTAAGCGATTTAGTTAGTTTGGGAAAGCAGCAGCGCAGAGATGTTCAGGAGGAATCATAGGACCGCACAGCCGTCACTCCGAGTCGGGACACGCCAACTGACCACGTCCACGTCGAGGGCGATTCTCCCCACTGTCCCTGCAGATAACGGAGCGAATTGTGCAAGCTACACCACAGTCTACGATATGATTACGTAACCTGCAAATATAAGCTATGGAGGACTCATCACCACGCCACATAGAGCCAAATCCGCACCAGTCACGTTTAAGAAATCAGTTTACGGAGTTTGCGCAGGCTGTAAAGCTATGTTGGTGCAGAGCGCCCCCTGCTGGACGGAGGAGGCGCAGCGCCACCTTGCAGCTGAGGTACAGATGTTAACCAGCGAACCACACGTGTCACAGCTCATCTATAAACGACTTTTGCCCTAAAAAACGAATTATCTACATGTTCTGTGCAGACGAAGTCAGCCACAAAGCATAAGCGTACACACTTCTTTAATTGTAAAAAGACTTTAATTACATTCTTGAATCCATACATTGTTTCACCATTGTGCAATAACACTTAAAAGTGTTAAAACCTCTTGGGTTTTAGATCCATGACATATAAATTATTTCTTATTAAAATCTATACTGATTTATTACTACTACTAATAATAATAACAATAATAATTGCAAAATAGAGTGAAAATATCATAACAGAAGGATCATGACAAAAGAGAAGGTTTTAGGGAGACATCTTTAAAAATGCTCTTTAAAAAAAATAGAATTACATCTTTCCAAGACAAAAAGGACACTAAATTTATGAGGAAAAAAAACAACAGTACATATATGGATACAATTTAAGAAACAAAAAGATCACAACAAAGAAAACAGTTCAGAGATTATAATTCATCTTTCATATTTATTTTACTATATTTACTTTTCCAGATGTCCTATTTTAACTACGACTCAAACTGAAGTCTCGCAACAATGATATTAAACAGGGGTAAAGTCTTTGATACTTCTATAATCAAACATTCACAAGAACAAGTACTGTACACAGTGATCAAGGTTTTAAGGTCTTCTATGTTGGTGCAAGGTGTCCTCCCAGCTAGACTAACTGCAGACACTGAAGGACAGAGAGCCCAGCTATCTCCCTGAGTAACTCTAAACAGAAAGTAAGTGCAGATGTTCAGTACAGTCCCCTGGACAGATTTCAGGCCCACACAACTGTAATAAAAGTATTCTACTGAATCATTGAAATTGGCATGTCTAACATTCTTGGGCTCAACACACAAGTATTGCACTTCATTACACTTTAGCAAATGTCACCTGATGACTTTAACTGAAAGAAAACCTAGATAAATTAGCTGGCAGTAAGTTAAACTGTAATTAATATAGTTTTGCTCTGCTGATAATGTGCTGGAGTGCTTACCAAAACATTCACTGTAACACATGCCAACAAAAGCCCAGAGAACAATGGGTAAGACAGTGTTACACAAGCAAACCTTACGACTTTTCTACGTACCCAGAGGAAAAGCTATACTTCATACTATGCCAGATGACAATATATATGGGAAAAAGCACCGACCCTGCAGTGCTAAGAAGCCCTGGCTAAAATATTAAATAGACATCCAACATCTGTCACGTGATTGTCTTCAATACTAGAAATAGCAGAAAACGCAAAAGCTATTCTTTTCTTGTAGCTTGTGATCCCCTACTTTGTAGATAAGTTTCATCTGGACACACCCTCATACATCTCTAGAGACTTTACTTCAGACAGACCTGTATCTATGTAGGGCATCCGGGCTTAAAGGCCTGAACTGCTCTCAAATGACGAAGGGGACATGCTCAGTTTACGTAGGTCTAACATTTCAGCTTGCTTTTTGTTCTGTACAGCATCTTTTTTTAAACACAACATAAATTAGTTATTACTGGCCTTTATCCATTTCACCACTAATAGCAATGCTTAACAGAGTACAGATATGCTAACTCAGGGGGGTAGCTGGCTCGGTCAGATCTTTGCTGTGCCATGAAGTGTTTGAAGAGGGTGAGGTAGTAAGGAAATGGGCAACAAGGAAAAGAAGAGTTGATCCTCCAGTCAGAACATGTCCAGTAGTGAGAGTTTGTGCCTTCAGTAAATGCTCTCTGCCTCTATATATTTCGTTTTAACCATACTGGTGGCAATGCAGTCACATTTTGAAAATGTATTTATTTTTTTTTACTCCCAAAGTTTTGGGGCCTTCCTGGCGCACAGTTCAGGAGGTTATGGTGACAGATCCAGATGCTCCTCCCTGACAACCCCACAGCGATCGAGTGCCTAGAACCTTGTTCGTGTGGCTTCTCTACGACGAGAGGGGCTTTCTAGCACTGTTTTGTGCGTTCTGAGCGTTTCACAGATGGCACTTTCACTTTGAACCCGTACAATCTTGTGCCAACATGTGTGACATCAACTCATAGGTGTTAGTTATCGACTAGGTTACCTCTTCAGAGCCCAGTGTTTGGGCAGGTAGTATCAGTGTGAGAGACCTGAGCACATTACCCTCCGCCTCTTTATTTCACTCTGAACAAATCCACAACTTAATCTTGGTGCCTAATGCTACTGTATATATAATCTCACAATACATCTGTAACTCTCTCACTCTCGCTAAGTGGCATTTACAAAGGGAAAAGGTTATTAGGACTGAGGTCACTGATTGCACTAAAAAAATAAAGCGCTCACTTCCAGCTGTCTGAAGGTGTGCTAGTAAAAAATGCTAGAAGATCAGTATAAGTGCTATGGTTTGTGCTCCATGTGCAACAAATTCTTGGTGCGTGGCAGCAGACAAGCTGAATGTATGCCCATGTTTCACACAGTTCTGAAAAAAAATGCTGTCTGAGTTTGATCATGGTCCCTTTAAACAGTTTGTTCATGTGTTTCAAAACTGCCAAATGTGGGCGCCACCAAAAACACAGGTTGCAACAATAAACAGCCAGCAAACCTTTACCGGAGCAGCAGGCATCATTAGTGCCAAGCTCCGCAGAGTGAGTGAGGAATTTCTGTACATTCATAGCAGGCCTAGGGCTGTGCTGAGCGGTCAAAGGAAAAGGGGGTACATTCAACAATAGCTTACAGGAAGTAAGGAGAACAATAAGTTCCAATTTATATTAGTAAGGTTTTTAACTTCATGAAAGGTTTAAGGTCTCATTATAGAAGTAACATTAATATAAATTATATAGGCTCTTTAACCATGTCTTACACTCCCTAAAACAAAGGTAACATGCAATGAAAACCCAGCAGCAGTTCATGTAGTGTTGTGCTGAAGCTGAAAGGACGGGCTTGCAAGGCAGTGTAAGCTACTCCGCTGGGGTGGGATTTCAGAGGTGAGAGGATCGTGTCCTAAAGTGTAGCACGTAGGATTGTCATTGAGCAGCTGGTTGCCACATTTTAATCTCAGCCTCCCTGCACCTCAATGTTTCTTTTAGAATCGTGCTGATTGTGACAGAGCGCTAGCCCTCTGTTGAGTCTGGGAAGGTGAGTTCACTGCCAAAAATCTCCCTATAGAGAGGAGGAAACGTATATGCTGTCTCAGGATGGACCAGACGAAAGAACTCCAGTTTGTCAATGTGAAGGTTGCAAATTGACTTCATTACAGGAAGCTTTGACACCATCTAGATTGGACATACAAAAAGAGATGAAAATTAAATACCGGTACATCAATTAATTAATTAAACATTGTTTAACAAATTATCATGTCAATGTATGGCTCAGGTAATGTCACTGTACCTTAGCTAGTTTCTCTTCTGGGGCTCCTTCCTTTTGCAGGCACCGCTGCAAAGCTGTGTAGACTTTTTCTTGCAACTTCTGAATCTTCTGCACATCCGTGAGCCAGGGCCGGTCTAAACAAAAAGACAGTAACAAGGTGCATCAAGTTACAGTAGTTTGCATCTATTTTGCTGTAACATGCAAAAGCATGTTCATCACGTACTAGGAAATGAAACAGTATCTTGTTTGTGCCAGTACTGTACTGTAATTATTTGCGTGGTGACATAAGGATGTTGTGAATCATGTACCAACACTTGCATAATCGAACCATATAAAATGTAATTGAAAGAAACATCTCTTTCACTTTGTTAGCGCGTGGGATAGAGATAGACAGAGTTGGTGAACATTCCTGAAATGCTTGAAAGAAAACTAGTTTATGTTCTGTTTAACGTGTGTCTAAAATGTTTATTTTTTTAATGAATCAGATACAAAACTAAATTACTTTTTGCAACAGTAAAATCAGTTTACATGTGATATAAGTTTAGAAATTTGTATTTTGTAACTAGTAACAGGTTTAGCAAATAATTATGTTGTAATTAGCCGTACATCATGTACTGTCACCACATGTAACCTATCCAGACAGGGTGCTAAACCAGTCCTAGACACATTAGCCATACTGGTAAATATTTGTCATTTAATTCACTTTCATTGAAGTGGTTTAGTAAACATCAAGGCCGCATCTTCACCAATTCAGTACCATGTACCCAATAATACTGTAGATTACCATGTGTGATGCAGCACTTCATATACTGACCTAACTGGTAAAGATTACATTAACATTTTGTTACACAAATACCATTTTACCTGGTGAGAGCAGCGCCGCAGCAGTGAATAGAGCCATCTCTTCTTCAGACATCTGTACACGACTCAGGCTTTTAGCCAAGTCAAACACTGCGTTCACAAGGTCTTCACAGCCTGGGGAGGGAAGGATGAAAACAGCGGTTAAAACTAATACTTACTGAGCACAACGATCATTTTGACACGGGCGGAACAGATTAAAAAATAAAACCCCTAATCTTTTTATCAACTGCGTATCAAGTACAAAAGATAGAGAATCTAAGACTGTGTCACTCACCAAGAGCTTTAAAAAACTGTGGAGTGGCAAACTTTCCATCAAAGAGCAGAGTGTTATTGATGGGGTTGTAGGCCCGACACATACGGATCAGAAGCACATCCATACAACCTGTAAACACACACACATGCAGAAAATCTTAGTAAATTCAAATCCAAATAACCGCTGTACTGACCATTTAGATAAAAAAAACTCCTCTGAAACCTTAGGCATCGATCCAATTTTTATCTACTTATATGAGTATATGAGTCCTAGATAGTTCAGGCTTTTATTGATATGTATGATAAATTAATGTAAAGTTATATGTAAAGTAGTGCAACATGTAATACTTCTTTAGTACTTACAATACTGTCATTATCAAAACAAAATAACACCATAAAACTAGTGTAACCAGATCTACCCTGCTTATTCTGCACAACACAAGTTAATGATGAGGTTGTTCTATGTAATGTACACAGTGATGTGTTGGAATGCGTGTGTGAATCTTTGTTCCTTTAATCAAGCACCTTTTGTCTCGGCTTGATCGTGCCATTTCTGGATTGGTAAGTTTTCAGTCACCAGGAGAGAATGTTTTTTCACACCTTTCTAAGTGAAGCATTTAATTAGTCGAAACACCATGATTGAAACCCTTTGTTTGCACCGGGAAGAAAATACCTCGGCTCCACCTTGAAGCCATAAATCTAATGACGGTTGTGGTTTTTTTTTAGAGAAGTAGATGCCAGGTTGATTTACAGGTGGATGTTTTATCATATGATAATCAGAGAAGTTGCGTGATTAAAACAATGCTAACCTTTACATAGTAACACAACACCTCCTCTGTGTCGGCAACAGAACCAGTTATGTTTTCACAATTACTTTGCTTGAATGTCAGTTTTTACACTGACCTGCTTTGAGGAGGATAATCTGATCATTCTGACAGAGGTCCATGAAGCCTGAGATGCGTTTGGCAAACTCTACCACATGCTGGATAGCGTTGGTGATGTGAATGGCACACTGCTGCCACATCGCCTCAGCTGACTGAAAGAAAAATGAATACACAGAAAGACTTTAGTGGAACTGCGCCTAATTAAACATATCAAGATGTTCCGACCTGCTGGATATTTGTTCATTTTCTGTAGCTCTTTTAAAAAGTGGGGCCTCTGACCTTCAACTCTGGCTATGAAAGATGTGGAAACGTGATTAAATGGCTTCACATACTTGACAATTAAAATAAGCTACAGTAATAGTAGCAGGAAAACTCAAATTTATACAAGGCTATAAGCTGAATACTCCCCTTTCCTTGTATAAAAAATTTAGTTATTATTTATTCTTTGTTATTATTTGTCTTATTATTTGTTCATATATAAAATTATATATAATAAATACATTTTATCATATATTACTTATACAAAGTTCAAACATGTTGTCAGATGATGGACATTTCCAACAAACACTCAGGATCTCCAGTGAATATATGAAGTTCTACTGTTATATGCCAGTGGAAATGAAATTTCTCAAATACCTTTGTCTGGTATGAGCGTGTCTCCTCTGGACTATACAAGGTCCAGGCCATTCTCTTCAAGTCTTCTGTGCTGTGCTGGCTCGTCTCAATGTGGGACTTCACCACACTCTGAGTTATACGCTCTGAACAGAGGTAAACATTTGTCAATTCTCTCATAAAATTTTGTCTGAAATTTTTTCTTGTGAGACAGTCAGACTATATGAAAATGATGTAGAATTTGTAGTTTGTGTGCTCGGTTTATTCTGACCTATTTCAAGAACAGAGCAGCCTTCGGGTTGCGGGTTGAAGATAGCATGCGAGAAGAGTCCAGATTCGTGCAAAAGCTGGTACTCGTGCTTAATGCTGTGGTTGCCGACAAAGTCCACGTTGGTCTGTTCTGGTGAACTCTGTGAAGACGAGCTGCTGCCTGCGCTGCCACCCACCATGTCCAGGGAACAGTAATCTCTACCATCCTCTGGCGTTAGTGGCAAGTCAAAAAAAAGACCTTCTGCCATGGTAATATCATCCAGGTCACTGAGAGTGGTGGAGGAACCTCTTCTGTAAGTGCGGCCTTGGTCAGCCATATCGACGTTCTCCTCATGGGCACCGGCGCCAACGCACTCATGGGACTGCTGGTGTTTCTGGACCTCTGCGTACAAGCTGTCACGCTGTTTTTTAGACATTCGACCAAACTTTACAGCTGTAACAGAAGGGTGTAAGGAGAGAAATGAAACTTTCAAAACAGCACGGAGGGACGCAAGTGGGAGGTGGAAAGTAATTTATTTATTAAATATAGATTATGTAGCTGGCCTCACCATCACGGCTCATGCCGAGAGCGAGGCACTTCTGCAGCCTGCAGTGCTGACAGCGGTTGCGGTTGGTCCGGTCAATCAGACAGTTACTCTGACGTGAGCAGGAGTACATGGCATTGTTCTGCTGGCTGCGTCGAAAGAACCCCTGCAGAAAAAGGACACAACGTACAAATTGGTGGAAAAGAATCAAGAGCAAAATGTTTGTGGTATATCCAACTCAAAGACAACTCAAAACTCTTGGAGACTAGAGTTTCCTCTTACCTTACAGCCTTCACAGGTGATGACACCGTAGTGAATCCCTGACGATTTGTCTCCACAGATTTTGCAGGGAATCACCTCTATTTGAGCTGGAGAGAGAGACGTTAGGATGTTAGTATTTAAAAAATTATTAATACATGAATTACGTTTGTTCAATTAAAAATTCTTTGTGGAGTGGTCACGTTCTTCCTGTTAGACATGGTAGGTGCAACTGTGCGTGAGTGAATGGTTGTCTGTCTCTATATGTGGTGGGCTGGCGACCTGTCCACCCTGTGCCCCAGCTCTCACCCATAGCCAGCAGGGATATATTACGTGCATAAGGAGTTTAGATGACTGATATTGACATATTACTTTACTTACTCTACATGCATTACAATAATTTACAGACAGTTTATTTTGTAAGAAAAATCGGATTTACTGTAAAAGAACAGGCTCATCTCTGCATGATAACAGTTAACACAGATCATGTTTTTCTTTTGTTAGGATTGAACTGAAATGTTTCAGGCTAAAAAGAAGTTAATCTTCTTGCTGTGACTTGTGACCTCACCTGATGATCTTAACCAACAGGTTTTAATTAGGAGCAAATGTCATGTACGTGTTGCAAGACTAACAATGCATATTTCTCATAATGTGACAGGACTATCAAAGAACAGAAAAGGTGTTGAGAACATTACAAGTGCACTGTGAACACATGAACCTTGTGGAACGCTGATCTTTCCGCCCTTGAAACAACCTGGTCTTTTTATTATATTCTCCTAAGCAGCCTGGGCCTCCTTGAGCCCAGAATAGCAGGTCAATTGCATTAGCTGCAGCCTGGGGTTATAAAGTTTCACGGTCTCTCTCGCTCTGCCACTCCTTCTCCAGGATTAACAAAATGGCAGCAGGTTAACAAAGGCACACTGCTGTGCTAAACCCTCCAAAACCTACAATTGCAACCTACAAAACAAGTGCAACCGAGTGTTACTGTGTGGACTCTTTACAAGATTTGATTTGGCTCGGGCTGCGGGCTGTGCCAAACAACCCCTAAATCACTTTTGTTGGGTCACACAGAGTATTACAAAACCTGTAAAGCAGTGAACGCTTTAACCGGCCTTCACGGCTCTTCAGAAAATTGCTGTTTTCTAAAGGCTCTTTCATAAACTACTCACAACCAACCAATCACATGAGTCACAGTGCGTGGGGGAAGAAATGCGTCACACACTGAGGCAAAGCAACGGAGGTTAGAGAGGCATTATCCTGATAATCATGACTTGGAAATTTTCTGTTTAAAAAGACTTTATGTTCGCTGCAGAGAACATATTTAAGTGCATTGTTAGGAAGATTTCTGCCGGTCAACAAAACGCAACATCGGGATATAAATAAAAGTGAATTGGAAAAGTCCCTTCTCTAGCGCTACCCGTTCAGAGCCTCACCCCCGCCCTTCACCCTGTTATATAACTGAAGTCTGGCCCCATTCCACGAACACACTCATTCAAAGGTGGTTGTCCTGGCAACATCCAGTGTGACCATCCTCCCTCACCTTCCTGGACTCCCATTGGCTGCTAATTGAGAGGCTTTGTCTGTGACTTGCCACCTCACCTGCCAGTCAGCTGAGTGGCACAGTCAGTCCAGAGAGCAAAAGCTGCTCCACTGACACAGTTTCCCTTTCCACCAAAGTGGGAGGTGTTTGTGGTGGCAACCTCACGAGAACACAATCAGATTCTTTTTGACAAGACTTAAGGTGGAACCGAATCTGACTCAGTCCTTAAGAAAAGGCTGAGTGAAAGGTGGAGTCCCTGAAGGCAAAACAATGTACGGGTTGATTACGGAGGAACAGTTGAAACTGGCAGGGTCGAACTATCCTTCTGGAACTTCCACAACATCTGGACCCATTTCCAGCGACATGCAGCATAGTAAGCTGCAGCAGGGGGAACAGATGTAACTAATAGTAGCTCTCCACTTGCTGTAGCATGTCAAGTATTTGAGTGAAATTTCAGCTGTGTTTAAGCCAGACCATAAATCTATTTTTACCCTACTGAACTTGGCTGCTCAGAGAGGTCTTGTGCTATGGTCTTTTGGCAAATAAATGGTGCACAATTCACAACATGGCACCTACATGTGCACTGTTTACGGAAAACAGTGGTGTGTATTTCGGCCTGTATACTGGTTTCAAACAGCTAGAAAACTCCAGTGTGCGTTTTGTTGCAGCATGAGTCTCAACAACAGTGTCGTTATTCTCCTCAGAGCTCCCACAAATATTTCCTCTGAGACTAAACGTTCTTAAACAAAGAAAAAAAAACAACAAAGATTGTTTTGTTTATATGACTTTAACATCTGTGCAAGCATTTGAATTCAAACTTTTCTACATTTTGAACAGATAACAATAATAATAATAAAAACTCTACAGAATAACTTCACTTCAATGTTACTTGAGTTTTTGATAGCTTTGTAGAGCTTTACCAATACAGGGACTAAATAAATAAATAAATAGCAATTGCACGTCAATGTAACCTCAGTAAGTCTAAGAGGAGATATTATGTGCCAAAGTGTGGGAAAATGCATGCTATCCTAATTCTTCAAACTTCATTTCAGAGCATCCCATTTTTACAAAAAAGGACACTTCATCCACCTTGAAGCTCAGACATAAAGTGATTTTAAAGTCGGCGTCTTTGTGCTGCCCAGCACTTTTTACTGTACATCTGTGCCGTCAGTGCTCAGCTAAGGAGACTTTGACCTCTCATCTCGGCTAATCAAACAGTGTCTAAGGTTCTATTTACCCTGAACTTTACATTCACCCGATACTGTATAATTAACCTTCATCGGTTTGAGCTTCTGGGGCCTGCATGGGAGGAATAGTAATGTGCAATTTACTGTACTATACGTTGTTATCACAGAGAGGCGTTAAAGTTGGCAAATAGTGAAATAAATATACAGACAGTCATTTTCTTTTATATCGCCCAATAAAGAAATGAACCTATTTCCAACCTAGCTGTATGTACTTTCCTGCATTTCCTTTTCCACTGGCCTACCTACAGACTCCAGGTAGTAAAATATGCCCTCAAACTAACCACAGACACTTTTAAAAATGCACAATATGTTTAGTTAATACTTAAAACAGGGGAATGAAAGGTATTAGTGTCAGTTTACATAATGCTTGATGACAGATGTGAATTGTTGCCACCTTGTTTTAATGCTAATTAAGAAGAGTGTTTTACAGTGCGAAAAATAAAATTGGCAAAACCTTCAACTGTAAGCTGGCAATGATGTAATGAACAATGTGGAAAATACTACAAGTCAGATGTTTTAAAAAAGAAGAAATGAAACACTGGGGGGTATTTAAATGTTTTCAGTGATGCAGAGGATACGATATAATAAATACATGCTATACAGTAAAACTACAGAACCCTGACACACAGCTCTCTGAATCCCAAAGAAGAAAACTCTGTGCTGACTAAGCAGTACAGCTGTCAGTCAAACAGGATGAAGACGCTTTGAACTACTGCTGATTTGGTTGTCTTTTGTGTTTATGTGTACATTTATTTCATGATATGGATTAAAGCCACTGTGAAGTCTAGAAACTGAACGTCTTGGTAAAAATTAATTATTGCTAAAAAGGTTTACTTTACATGTTTCCTCACTTTGTTTTATTATGAATTGTCACATGCAGAACTAAACCACTGTCTGCCAAAATACCAGGATGCACACTCACTGTGCCCGTTTAATCCCCCACCATTGATGAGAAAAGTGCATTCACTTGACGTGCTGTTTATGCAGCAGTCAGACAAATGCGACTTGACTTCTGCAGCCCAAGTACAACCAGACTGGGATCAGTTCAAAGTAATTCTACATTATTCTGCTAACTGCAGGAAATTTGAAGCAGGTACTGGCATTGAAAAAAAAAAAAAAAACGTATTTCCTTAAATGTGATTTATGAAATGAAAATGATACTGCAGTTATTTTTAGTGGGGGTTTTGTGTTGCCCTGGACATTCTTCTTTGAGTTATAACTTCAGATAAGGGGAGAGGAATTTTAGCCAGGAGGTGTGAGACACACAGGGCTCCTCGACGCATACTGTAGTTCACCGCGAACTTCTCTGAGGCTTTATACTTTACAGATACTGGTTTTGAGCCTGGATTCAGAGCGGTGGCTTCCTTGGAGAGCAAAAGATCTTTCCCTCTTTATTGCTACCTGACCTAACTGTGCTCCAAGGCTCCAGGATTTACCTCTGCACACCATCCCTGTACAGACAGAAATCTAAAGTGTATTTTACAGGATTTGGTTTAATTAATTATGTTACATCACCCCTGCCTACCTTGTTTGTGTAACAGTTTGAGTAGAATAAAGCAGGGATTAACACCAGTCACTGAAAACTTAAATCACTGCATGTAATATAACGCACATTGAGCCTATGATTGGCTAAAGTAATATTGTACTTCTACTAAATCAGACTGATAATCAGATAGAGTGACTGACACTGGTTGCTGTAAGTAACCTTAGCTGACAGACGTAACTGAGCTGAACTGAACCCTGCTGTGCTACATACATGTGGGCTTGCTGTGCCCATATCCTGCCTGACTCTGACACCAAAATAAAGGTAAGTAAAAATAGACATGAAGCGATTTATTTCTAGTTTTGCGTCGGTTTTTGCCACAAAAGCAACATTTTCTTTTCTTTTGCGAACATAATATCCTGCGTGCGTCTTTGCAAAGTTCATCTCTCTGCGCTCCTAGCTGTGGTATTTAAGGCAGACGGCGATGAAAACATACTGGCCCGGCAACTGATTTAAATGATTAACATTTCCGTTTAATCGGTGGAAATCAGACCTTGCACCTACGCTCCCACGCGCTCGCGCACGCACAAACACTTGCCGTAATCCTTAATGACAGAACTAGGTCAATGGACGCCCCCCCCCTCACAATGACCGCCATTGCTGATGCTGAAAACAAAAACACGCTGGAAGATGAAGTAACACTAACAACAACCATCAGCGCGTTTAGGTAAAATGTAACAATATCCAATGAAGATTTTATTATTGTGCAAATAATATGACTCTGAGGTGTAGGCGTTAACTTATCAAGCCATAAAACTAACGTTTGTGTTACAGAAAAGCGAAACAAAACTACGACAATTCTAAGAACGACGACTCAAATAATAAAGCACAATTTAATCCACAAAAGGCCCCAGTCGACAGATTTCGCGTTGCCCCGTCAGCCTCTGGATCCTCTCGCTCCCTCCTCCCTCTCCTCTCGCTTACATAACTAGAGCCGCTCGGTGGAGAAACAAGCGACGCAGCGATGTTTTTACGGGTGAAAATCACACCGTCTTTCCTTTACTGAAGTGTCCCCGTGCTCGCTATTTGCAGATAACCGTGGGATGACTTTAATGTGACCCCCCCTTGGGCTCCACGGCTGTGTGAGCAACTTTCCAAGCCTCGGAGGTGACAAGTTGAACACAACCTGATTTTGCTCCGAGCTGCTGAATCTGGCGCGCGCCCGCCGTCTGCGCACTTCAAGCGGCGCCTTCATCTCAACGTGCCGCTAAAACTTTTTAATTCAGAGACGACCCGCCGCCCAAAGCAAACCATGCAAAATCTGTCAACATCCACAAACTCACCTCTCATGTTTGCGGTGAAGTCCAGCCAACGCTTCGAGTCATAAAAGTCCAGGAGGGAATGAAGTCAAGAGACACAGAGCGACGCGAACTTATTCGTCCCGAACCGGAGCAGCTGCAAACTCTCGCAGGAGCAAATCCTCATATGGATTTTAGAAAATGTTCTTCACCCGCCACGACTTTAAAAACAGATGCAGAGCGACGCCGTGTTTCAGGTGTTTGCTGTCTGCCTGCCCCGCACAGTCTCACAGATGCTGCAGCGATGAAACGCGTGTAAAATAAAGAAGCAGCGGCTTCTCGGCTCTCAGCTCCTTCCTGCTCTGCGGCAAACTAACCCAGTTTCGGCGCGTGGACTACACATGATCTTCACTCCGCGGTCCGCCCGCCTCGTGCCCCGTGAGCTGACGCCTCCCCCCACCCCCCTCGCGCGCTTTAAGGAGGCTCTCGCGTGCGTGGGAAAGTGTGGCAGTGTGTCAGTTCGGACCCACAGGCACCCGGCGTGGGAACTATTTAGTGACAAGCGCACGTTTTAGCTCTCTTTTGTATTTTGTACCGGGCTTGATTAATATTCACCAGAATTAATCACAGTTTTAATTTCTCACTTCTTCTGTAAAATATGAGCTGTGATACTTTGATGTATTTCAGCAGCAACTCTTAATTAAAACCCTGTCATATGACATGGTGACTCAAACTATACCCCAACTATTTTTGTTTTACAAAATGTTTTCACAATATTTATACAAACCTATTTATATGTTTACCTAAGTTATAATAACAAAAGTGAAAGTACACACAAGTTTAAACAGGGTAAATCCTCTGACCAAATGTAAAGCAACATTACAGAAGGTTCAACTATCTACTGTAGTATAATCTGATTAACAAATAATAATCTAATCTGAAGTAACAAGGACCCACTGTCATAAATGTCAACCAGTACACACAGAAAATAATAAATTGCATTCAGCACCTTTAACAGGCTCCAGTTTGTGGTAATGGGCCAAGTAGAATCTTTATCCTACCTTTATCCTCATACACTGTAAAATATGTACAGTATACTGCATTAACATCGTGACAACATTTAGGCATTTTTTAAATTTATAAATGAATATAAATCACGAACGCTTTGGGTTTGAATATGCAGCAACTGAAAACAAACGTTGAAGTATCAGAAGATCAAAGCCTGAGCTCCCAGGGTATGTTTGTTGTGGCACTTCATTCTGCTGAACAGAAGCCATTGTTTCCTTTGGCTGGATGCCACACTGTAATGACTTAGCTTCATATCACTGGATTAGCTACACTGTACTTTGTAGAGGAATTAGGTGTGATCACAGGCGGTTGTGCATTTCTTCTTCTTCTTCTTCTTCTTCTTCTTGTATCTATGTAAGTATCTATGTTTCTATTTACTGTCTGTCTGAGAGGAAGTCTTCACCCGCCCTTGCATTCTGGCACAGCCCATGACACAAGCCAAAACCCAATTATCCCAGCGCCGATGAAAATATTTGATTTGTGAGCCTGTGTGCGATGACGAATGCATCGTGTAACTTGCCCACAGTTATGAAATGAGGAGAAGAGAGAGATTATGGTAAGTAGGTTAGTGGAGCAACACAGAGGTTTCACACCCCTCCCTTTCTCATCTTGCTCTTCTCCATGCGTGGTGAGTCTCCCTCTGTCTTTTCCCGCTGTTGTTCTGAATCATTTCCACGTGAAATCTCATCCCTTTTACATACAGCTTTTCAGCACCGCCTTGCTTCATGTTCATTTCTCCATTGTTCCCCCAACATGAACAGACTGTAAAGGCTCTTCATAATCTACAGTACACGGATCTGTAGAATCTCTCCCGTTTGTGCAACTGTGCAGAAATGACACAATAAACATTTGAACGTAAATGAAGGCAACAATTTACTAATGCAGTTTAAAAATACAATCCTGGGAACAGTCTGGTCAGACTGTTAGTTTTATTATATTCTGTAGTTATAAACTTCCTCTTCCTCCTGTTTGGATGGTTTTATCAGTCTCATGATTTCCTTCCTGATCCTCATCTGTCATCTTTCTCGGGTTGTATTTTGTCCCTCAGTGCGTCCCTCTGTCGCCATGAAGCAGCCTCACATCCATCCGGTGTTTGCCTGCGACGTCACTGACCCCCTGACCCCGAATCTTATGTAACCATGGCAATACCCAAATTAGAACACGGAGCATGGAAAGAAGGAGGGGCTTAGGGCACACAGGCACGTAGCTCCCAACCAGCTTTCCAGATTAAGTCAGACACAATGAACCCGCCTGTGTGTATGTGAGCAGGCGCGTTGTGTTTGTGGGTGCACAAGGCGTTTGTGTGACACTGGACATACGTTACCATAAGAAGAAATCAAATATGGACATTTCTAAAACAGAGGTGCCTGGTGGTGAAAATAATCACATAATCAGAAGTGGTTTCCACATTATCAAAGTGCAGCACATGAACGCGACAACAATTTAATAGCTTAAACTGGCCTGTGTCCTGCAGTGCACAAAGCCCAGTATACTGAGAGGATTATTTTAGGATCCAAGCTCTAGCTTCCATAATCCTCTCTCCTCTCCTAGCTCTCATCCTGCTAAGCCCTCTCCCTACTCCCCTTTCAAATGCCCACTAATCTCTCTCACTGTGGCGCTCTGTGTATCTGTAATCTGGTTTGTACCCATCACCTGTACCGGGTTCACACCAAGTAAAGGACGTCTCTTCCCTTTTTTTCCAGGTACACATTGTCCTCGTCGTTCCCACCTCCTCTATATCTCGACTGTTGTCGTATTGGCACTTGAAGGCCACGTTCAGTGTTGCTGTAATACAGAGACAGAGTCTTATTTCCTTGTAAAGGTAATAATGCACACGCTTGTCTTTCTGCAATGACAACAAACGTACTTTGCTGATCTGATGATACCCTGGGCTTCTTGCTGACCTATGCACACCGATTACTGCTGAGACACGTTGAGTAGCAACAGGAGCTCTCCAATTACAGAGATATGTGATCTGGGTTGATGCCTCTTCATTGACATCACTAATGACCAGTGTTGGGTCTGATTTTCTTTGCAGCCATTGCTCTGTAGACGTGCCTGCAAAATGCTTGATTACACGCAATGACACAGCGTGCCAGTGTAAAGGTGTGATCCTCATTAAGTGCACCACCCTACTTCACTACATTATGTCATTAGCTGACATTATATAATTAGTGTGATTCAAACCAGCTGTTCACAATCCTAATAAGAGATATGTGAACATTAAGTGCCTGAACTGAAAGTGCTCTAGTGCTGCCGCTTCTGCATTGTCTGAAGTCTAATCAACTGCTTGTGGCTAAGAGAACTGAATGTGACATATCTCCAAAGAGCCATAGTACAAAACAAAAAGAAGCAGAGTGTCCTTCATTTGTCTTTAGACTTGGTATTTGTCCTCCCTTAGCAGCTGTTGATACCAGAGACACTGAATTAATTACCCCTCAGGTTCACATTAGCTTAACATCCTGTCACCAGGAGTTGTGCTTATTTATTTAGTCTTGACTGGCAATATTTAAACGATAGGCATCCAATTAAAGATGACATTTACCATGATGTATCTGTTCGCACTGCTTCCTCACACTGCGCCTGTCCTGTTGTCTGTCAATATCAATCTGCCTTTATCTAGATCACACCACATCTGACAGTCCTGACGCGAGAAGCGAAAGCAGGCATTTGCAGAGGTGTTATGCTGGGCGATAAAAGGATACGGCGATAAACTTTAGACAGCCTAATAGATAACACTAGTAATACTGAAAGCCAACATGGCAGACATCATTTTTCTGATTCTGAGTCTTACAGAAACATGAAATAATAGAATCACGACTAGAGGAAGCAACGTGAGGAGATAGATTTAGTGAGACACACAAGCAGAAACCTCAATAAATCTATGCTCCAGGTTCAATTAACTGACTCAACCAAAGATTTTTAGAATGTTGAATCTACACTTGATTATGAGTAAATCTGTCCGTTGTTGTCTTTGGATAATCCGGTTTTCTTCTGTCAACTAGAACGAACCAAACGCGTTTGAGCAAGGTTATTACCTCATGTCATTCCTCCCATCTGCTGTTTTTTCCCCCCACCCTTCGATTCATTGCTAATTAAGTGCTAATCCTAAACACATTTCTATGGTTACAAAACACGTTGTTAGAGCGATGTCATCATTCATTTCGCCCCTTTGTCAACGAATGAATCAACGTTGCAGTTGAAGAGGAAAGAAGGGTTTTGAGGTTTTCCAAGACGAATCTGTAAATGCATTTGTGTGTCCAGTCCAGGACCTGCCATGCACGTCCAATACTTTCATATGAATATGTTAAACTCCATTAATGGATACGTGTCACATATAAACCACTGTATTTTCATCCTCTAACGATCAAACTTCCTCCACAAACCGGTTTACCAGGGCCAGCCTCAGTTCTGCAGGAAGGACAGCGGATATTCATTACTGATACATGCATCTGAGCGTTGAGCAGCATCTCCTGTAGTGTGTAACAATCAGGGAGCCTGTTGTTATGGAAAACGAAAAATATTGCCGATATGCTGATATGAATCCCGCGTTAAATTTTTTAAAGATGAATTCAATCCAACAATAACGACAAAGACCATCAGCTTCACATGCACAGTGAAACACAATAGAGGAAAGCTGAAAACACACAGAGAGGAAGCCAAGTCAGCGTCCCAACAATCTGAAGATGATACTGAAAGGAGAGCTGCTCTTTCCAACACTCGCTTCCATGACAACAGCCTTGCAGGGCCCTGACCCCACGGCTCGTCCGTAATGATTCATCTGGCCAGAAGGTGTGGTAACACCCGCAAATGTGCACATATGTGTGAAGACTCACATAAAGACGTGTGGCAAGACACACATACATAATGCATAGGTACACACAAGTGCAGAGCCGTGTTTCCTCTCATGCCAGATTGGCTTTCACAGAACACCTGTGTACTGAAAGAAGCAAAAACACACTTGTTTACATCTAGAGGCTTGTTTTTCTACTGCAGCCTGATGCATTAACGTTTAAATGCATGTCCACCACCAAGGGCACATCGACGCTGATCAGCAGTGTCTAACAGTGTGGAACCACACCTAGAAGTTCTGCAGGAATTCCGCATCAATGTGCGTATGAATGCAAATGTTGTCAGGCTCTGTCCCGTGTGACACAGGCTGGTTTATGTGGGTCAGCTACTCTCATTCTCTGTTTGGGTTACATAAATATGGAATCTTAATTGCCGGTGTCTGACATGTGATTACATTAGGAGGATCAAAGAAGAAGGAGGTTTAAGTTTCACACATGCTTGAGCGATCTTAAATAACAGTATGACAGCTGCTATAAATCCTTGGCCACTGGCGGTCAAAGTGTTAAAGCCAGTGGCTGTGTTGAGTCTGTTTGGGCATCTTCTTCTTCTTTCTTTCCTCACTGGCACTCTGCTTATTTACATGCGTATAAAGTGATCAAAAGGTCATTCTTATTTCCTGAGTGTAATTAAGGGAGTGGCGGCAAGTGTTGATGGCTGGGTTAACTGGGGTTCAACGTAAAAAGGCACAGTATGAAGGAGATGACTTGGTATAAACTCAGATTAATTTTTAGGTGAATTACTGTGGCACAACACAATCGCTGAGTGATGCGTAAACTGAAAATCCCTAAGATTTGTATTGGCGCTGACACCCAGACACTCCTTGGTGAACGTTTCGACAGTGAAACCAAGCAAACGTTGTTTTAATAACAGCGTCAGTAAGTAGTAATTAGCAAATAATTCAGTGCCAATACTTAGCATAGCAGTGATGTATTCATAACGACTGCCCAGTGTGAATTACAAATATATTTTGTTTCCTGTTTCCTTCTCTGCATTGCCCTGCAATTAATGAGAACTTGTTACACCTGAATTTATTGGACACAAATCAACACAGCACCGTGATGACTTTGGATCTGAAGTCAAACAGCGAGACTAGGCTTGAGTCTGTCCTTCAGTCCCAAAGACTTCACAGATGGCTGTGTCCCAAATTTCTCCTGTGCTGTTGAAAGGTGAATCAAGACGAGCACGGTGGCGTGTATATGGGCCACTGCCATGCTGTTGAGGATTTACTTATCCCTGATGAATCAGCGTGATATGTCATGTGTTCCTGACCTACTTGCCAAAGCATGACCCACGTATACATGAACCCACGAGCAGGCATGTCCTGCGAGCACACGCCAAAGCACATCACACCCTGGCTGTTACCTTAGAACAGTGTGGAAGGATACATGTCAGCATCAGTTGTTGACACATGGAAGCTTTCACTCCCAACCCCCCCTTCCCTCGTTTTCTGATAACCGACGTCACATGTAAATAATAAAAAAGACATTTATTCACCTATGTAAGAGAGAACCTTTTACTTTTGACTTTCTTCTGCCCTTTTCTTACTCTGTCTTGTTTTTGCAGAGTCCAGTCTCCTTCTCTCTGGCCTGGTGGCCTACTTCTTGTAACCATCCATCAGGCCCTTATTTCTCCTTCCTCCATCATCGAGCCTTGAGGCGGACTGGGGTCATGCCAGATAAACTGCATTCATCCTCATGCCTTCCACTCTGTTTTATTAGACACAAGTCTCTATTGTTGCGTTCCATTAACGATAAAAACATTTTCCACTTTCAGTTCCACTTTTCTGCTGACCTGGTTTGTTGGATATTCTGCCTTCCCTTCGTCACGGTGCCCCGTGTTGTCTCTCTAGCCTTCATAAGTTTGTAAATTAGAATATAGGGTTTGCCTGTTTTGCTTAGTTTTTGTCAGCACAGGAAATGTTTTTGTTTATATACAGTATGTCCCCGTCTCTCCTCTCTCGGGCTATTAGAGTCATGTGGAGAGAATTGTTTTAAATGATGAAACGCTGTGGTAAAACAACGACCCCTAGTGATAAGACGTGTCATGGCACCTATCGAGCAGACATCAGAGGCACAGCTGTTCTCTGCTTTAAGTCATAAGAAAAAAGAGAACAGCACAGTTCTGTTTATGTATGTTGGCGGATGTG
Organism: Macropodus opercularis; assembly: GCA_030770545.1. Classification (NCBI taxonomy): domain Eukaryota; kingdom Metazoa; phylum Chordata; class Actinopteri; order Anabantiformes; family Osphronemidae; genus Macropodus; species Macropodus opercularis. The sequence continues at coordinate 11,628,509 of CM061092.1, forward strand.
AACGGTAACATTTTTGAACACACCGTTCAAGTGGTCTCTCTGTAACGTAGCTGAGAGGGTTCAGTACAAAGCTTGACAGGTTGTCAGCACAGTCAGATGTGGGACAACGTCAGTAATGGAAACAGGCCTCAGTGCCAGATCTTCACTATGCCAAACCTGTTAATCAGTGAATGAAGCAGCTCAGTGCGGAGATGAAGGCGAATACCTGTGCAATCATCCTTTACAGGCACAGTCCGTGTTTTCTTTTCCTGGAAAAGGTTAAATTAAAATGTTGAAATGTTCACACCTTTAATTAGCTTTCAGTGCATTTGTTCTTTTAGCTCTGGTTGAACAGCCTTGCGTTCCACTTATTGTCAGCCTTCACTTGCAGTGATGAAAGGTATGAACAAAGCAATTATGACTTAAATAATAATGTAGTTTACACGAGGAGGTGACGACCACCTATAACAGCTCATCCTCTATACCTTGTAGCGATACATCTACATTCACAACAAAACCCCTGGAGCACGCAGTGAATTCCTCTTAAAAATAAATCTCACTATTTTTACAGTTAATGTGCATTTTGTTATTGTATTATACATATATATACAGTATATTTATTTTATACCTGTCAGCCACTGCCAGCTTGTGTTGAACAGCCTCCTCATGCTTGCAGTCTTATTACTATTATTATGTTTTCTGGAAATATTTGAATATTTCATATGAATTTGATCACTGCTAGAACAACCTACAGTGTTTTTGCATGTACTTATTAACAATGTTGCACAAATTCTGCCAGTTTTCTTCTCCACTCACAGTTGTCAATAGAGCAAGAAAAACCTTCACGTAGCAGCTGCATCACTGTATGGAAAACCCAACACGAAGCATCGTTTACTGTCTGCAAGAATTGGATTACTGGAGGCATTTGTCCATGGATTTATTATTTCCTGGTTATAAACCATCTGAGAAACACTTAGAGACGTCCCTGGAAGTTTTAATCCGATCACTGGCCAGATTCAATATTGAGACGGGGTCATAATGGCACATTATTGTTTTTCTCACGAAGACTCGTGGAGAAAACCAACTGAACTGCAGCTGAAAGTCTCATGTTGAGACTCGTTTTTATTCTGTTCATCAAACGTGTAACAGAATCAAGGTCAAATTTGAATTCAGGAAGAGCCAAAGACACTGAGGTGATTGGTGCATTAGTGAAGTGAAGTGGTTGCCGTGTTTTACTTCAGTAATCACAGCATGGTATCAGTATCTGGTATCAGTTGGTACATATGTATTATGTAAGGGAGGAATTACCTACTTCTCTAAGTGTGTAGGGTTTCTCATCAGTAAACAATCCCTAATTTGTCTCACTCACCTGATGCCACCCTACACACACAGCTGTTCACATACACTGTGATGTGGGTGTGGACACAGAATGAACATTTTCAGCTCGTCTCCTTCACCTGGGGTGAAACTGTAAAATTATACCTGGAGCTGAACAAATCACTAGTGGCTGTAATTAAGTAACTGAATCTCTTTAAAGCTGTCAGCAGAGCTTTAGGTCTCACTCTCACCACAGTAGCATTTTGGGATTATGTGCGGCTGCCATTTATCGAGGCACACCATCCATCATCATTATGTGTCCATAACCTGGCAGAGCTGCTCTAACATTACCTCTCATGCCTTTGCAGCATGTGAAACATTGTGTTGATATAATACAGGAGGCAAACAGAGAAACCTGTTTTGTCACGGTCATAAATTAAGAGCAGCTTGCACTTCATCTTACTTATGTATTGTTCATTCTGTGCATAAAGCAACAAAACAGCAATGAAGGCAGGAGTGAATAGAATGACGACAATACAAGATAACAGAGACCCAGCTGTTTGTGCCTCCTGTACACAATATGCTCCTACGGCCCTGCACGACAAAGGAGGCACACACTGAGTCAACACGCCGACATGGGCGTCAACACTTGCACGCACACTCGTGAATGCGTTTCTGTGTTTGTGGGGACATTTCCGAGCTCTTGTGATCTTTACAGTGAAGCAGTGCAGTATGTGCTTGTAGACTCCAGTCAGATTTCATATTTAACAATCTGAACCCTCGCCTCACCTTAAGAAGTCAATACCTCTGGAGTAATATCAGGGTACAGTGTATGTCTAAGTAAATCAGGTGAGCGATGTGACAGAGCTGACCAGGTCAGAAACAGAGACCGTGTATCAGGCCTGTCAGGCTCACTTTCCACTGTGCAGACGACAGACTGCTGTAGGACGAGGCCCCAGATAACAGGTATCGCGCCGAACAATCTTTAATGGCTCAAAGACAGCTCGGTTTTCAATTAATCCAACCCTCATTGTGTTACAGCCCATCAGTACCACAGCTAATCACCAGGACCAGGCCTGACACACTGACACACATTTACAGCTGCTACACACAGACACACACCGTCACATCCACGCAGTGTGAGTGGCTGACTGGACGCTGGGAGCAGCGCATGTGACCGAAATGTGCATGTAGGTATGAAAATAGGGAATTAACAGTGTAAAGTATCTACAGTGTTTTTATACTCAACATGCAGACTGTTCATACTACACAGGTAAGAAATATACACAAATAAATGTTCTCTGACACAAAATGGATTTATACAGCACAGTAAGAGCACACTTGTTATTTTAGAGACAGATAAAAACTATAAGCTCAGATCACAATGAACTCAAGAAAATAAAATATTTTTTATATTTATACATATATTTGTTCACAGAACATCTAAAGCGTGAGGTCAACGGATGTGAAGACAATCAAACACATGTTTCAACATGAAGATAAAGCAGGACAGTGTGAACTCCCAGGATTGGATTCCTGTCACGGTGCATCATTTTACAGCATATCTACATCCCGGCAAAGTACATCTGCAATATACGGACCTCTGAACCAAGTTTCCATGGAGACAGGCGGTTGCCTCACCAACTGACACAGCTGGACAACTGGGTAATCTCAGCATCACACAAAGCAGGTAAACACCATTGTGTGAAGGAGCACTGAAAAAAATGGGGACAGTTTACTGGGAAATTGGAAAAAAGATTGAGGCATATGTTGTGTGGTGTTGTCACGCAGGCAACACACACTCACATAAAGCCTGAATTCTTATTTTAAAAAAGAAAGATTGCCCTACATACAGAAGTCTGTTGAATAATGGGAGTGAATCAAAGAGTTAGTAGCATTTTACTGAATGTGTTTATCAGTAGAACTCATCATCTCTGTGACGAATAAAGTCCAGAAAAGTCCTTTCAGTTTGCCCAAAACTGAAAACAAATCATCTTTTCACCAACGACACGATCTTCCACCATCCTGTTATTTAGAAGTAGGAATAGTGAGAATGACACAAAATAGTGAGATGTTCCTGCTGCACTCTTTTTATTTACCCTGAGCGCTGCTGCGTGCTTATGATATAATATCAGACTGTGAGATAATTGAACAATTTTGCTGTGTGCATTCAGATCTCTGTCAGACTGGATCCTCCGGGACCATGTTACTGCCACAGACAGTTTGATATGCAAAACCCTGTGCTCTGACAAAAGCAGTTTTATTCTCCTGGCTGGGCAAAGCACTGCACATGAAAATGATCAAACACTGCAAATAGTATCACACATTTGGAAATGAAAGCAGTTTATAGCTGCATTTGGAAGGAGATGACTAGATTGTCATTACTGTGGTTACGGTAAATATCTAATATTCCTGAGTGAGGTGTGGGAACCACAAACCTGATGATGTTTTGGAATCATCATAAATGTAACATGACACTGTTATTTATTTCCTGTACTGCATCGTTATTAAAGTATTAGTTTTCTAGTGTGAATTATTCAACAACCATCAACATCGTTTGTTGTTGTTCATACCTACATTAGGAAGTTTTGGGTTAAGTGACTAATTTTATGTAATATTTTTGCATACAGATAAAATACATAAAGAAATCTTTCAATCGTTTAATATTAAACTTAAATATTACGGACTTTGAAAACATGTGCAGCTGTGCCCTGGATAATCACGTTCACACAGCAAATTAAAATTTATGTTTCTAAATCTGTCCTGACAACAACTTTGCGAATCATACATCAGAATAAATCAGCCGTTTATTTCAGCACTCGCCTGATTAGCTGATGCTGAAGCATTTTTACATAAAGACTCACAGTCCACTAAACACCTGAGCTCGTGTTGCTTGAGGGCGTTTGAGGTGGTAAATACCCAAACTTGTTTTATTCTGTCTTTCTCTTTCGCTCAAGTGATGATTCCACGAATCTCTTTCCCATTTAAGGGAACTGCAGCTGCAGTGACACAGCCCATCCTGAAGCCGTGTGGAGGAGCCTGAGCAGCACAAATGACTAAACGCTGAAGTAATCACCACCGTCGCAGGTGTTTGTGTTCATAAAGATGTCTGCTGTGTCTCACCTACGCTGGTGCAGCTGGAAACCCTACTGACTTGTCAATTAGGCCTATACATTTATTCACACGTCCTGCTGATTTTCCAATTACACCTAGACTGCAATTAGGCATCCGAGCTCTCTGCGACTCACAGCCGCTCACAGATGTGCATATTGTGCACGGCCACTGGGTTGCAGCTCATAACGTGCAGCCACCAAAACACGCATTTGAATGAAATGTTATGGAGTGAAACGGAAATACTGGATCTGTGAATCGTTCCTCGTGCAAGCAGGCGCTGAGTAGTTCCAGCAAACACAATTAAAGCTTCGCATTCTGCAAACAGGGTCAGTGGAGAGAGCATCGATCCGAACCAGGCCAACGGCACAGATCACTAAGTAGAAAAACAAGCATTAAAATCACAGAACTACGAAACAACGCTGACCGCGTAGCAGTGTCAAGCAGCCACAGCTGCGTCTGAGGCTGAGAGTGGCGTTGCCTCGCAGTGACCCCCATGTGGAGAGACCAGATGGGACTTTTCCCAAACGCACTGATGACACAAGGTTTGTGCTCAGCCCTCAGATAACAAGCTATGGTTAATCAGGAACATGCCTTCAAAAGTGAAAAAATCAAACTGGCTTAGAGCTCAGCGGCAAGCGTGAACATCCAGTTACTCCTTTTCAATTTGAGCCGTGAGCGTTTCCTTCTCGGTTGTTTCTCTGCAGGCGTCCACCTGGGGGCTCTCTGCTCCCACTCAAACCTCCGCTGACTTTTCCTCTGCCTGCTCTCTTCCTTGTGAAACTGGTCCCCCGAGGTAGATTTTTTATTATTTCCAGTTTGTTACTGTGCCTTCCTCGTTTTTGCTCATTACACTGCAAAGATCGAGTGTAAAATACAGTATTTAAAACTTTTAGCATGATTTGTGGAATACTATAAAAGTTTACTAATGCTGCCAAATGATGAAATTCGCCTTGGCTGGTTGGCTTTGATGGCCACAAAGAAGAAGATTTTATTAACTGAAGCAGATTTGATCGAGCTCAAGGCTCCTCTTTTACAGCATCTCATACCACCCTCTCGTGGTCAAGATGTATATTGCACACCTGCAATATTTTTAGTTGATGCTTCAGTGGTTGGTCCTTGTGTAGAGGGAGGCAGGATCCTCTCACATCTGATATACCAAACTAAATATGCTTTATTACGTCAGTTTTTTGAGCTTGGTCTCACTAAGCCTAAAACGTCTAGAGTTTTACAGCCGTTTCATTTTGTCCTTGTTTCCAAGTTGGACAAAAATGTTTATAGTCACGTAAAATTTCATATATTGTTTAGTCCAGATGTGAACATGGGTGAGAGTTGGCATGATGTGGAGCTCAGCTGTGAAGTGGGGAGTCAAATCAAGGAAAGTACCTGTTGGCACTGTTTCAGCCTCTTCATTAATCAGATTTATCATAATGACTGTGTGTAGGCCTGCAGGAGAGAAGACAGACAGACAGACAGACAGACAGACAGACAGACGCAAGTCACCTTAAATCTGCAAAGGACATTGAACATCGATGCCACAAATGGTCCTGCGGTATTGAGCACAGCGTGGGAGACATCCGTTCCCATCACTCCAGTACTGCGGCACTGGAGGGCTCAGTCACATAAAACATCAGCAAATGAGAGTCCCCTGACAGGTCCTCACAGTCCTCCACCACTCGACAGATGGGAAATGGCCTGACAGGCTCCCTGGAGAGATAAAGAGGTGGATGCGGAGAAGTGGAGCAGGAGAAGGGAAGTGTGACGTAAACGCCTGCTTACACTGGGTGGCGTGAACTGACAGAGAGAGCAGGTCCTCTGACTGACTCTCGCTCTCTATGTTGGTTTTATGATTGTTTTACTGAATATGCAGACGCGTGGCTCCAGGTTTGTGGCTGGTTCCACAGTAATCAGACTGTGTCTAATGGAGCAACAGCGCACTCTAATGAAGACTGACAGTACTACGCCACACACTCGGTCTCGCTGCAGGGTGGCAGACGAAAACCAAGAACGCCTCATTTTTCATAAACACGAAACAAAAAAATCCCCCAAATTCATGTTTCACAATGGTCACTCACACTCAATTTAGACTCAACTTAGATGAGTTGACCTGAAAGCAAAACAAAACATGTCTATATTTGTATATACATTGATGAGCCCTGCACTATTACAATTACTGTGACATTAGAAGTGAATGCATTCAATCAATAAAAGCCATGGAACAAACTGCAGTTAATAACTACAACCGACCTCAACGTCTGAGTGGTTTATTAGAATAAGAAAGTTGACACAGAGCAAAGTCTCCATGTGGAGTGACAGGCAGAGCTCAGGACAGTGTGAAGAACGGTGAACGATGGCTGGAGCGTGTCTGTGTATGTGTGTTTCATGTGCGCGCTCATGCACGTGTTGCTCTTTGCGTGACGACGGACAGATTTCTTTGCAGACACAAGCACACACATTTGCATGTACTGTACAAATTCACACGTCGCTACTTCTGTACACACACACACACAGAGGCTGTGTCGTCATGCAGCTACTGCACTTAAATTACATGTAAGCGTCAACGGTATGTACATGTAGCGGGCGACCAGCCTCTGCAGGGCAGCAGGGTCCGTCACGGTAGCAGGAGGAAAGTTTCTCTATGAGCCTCAGTCTTTGAAGTTCACTTGCTCGTCCGCTTCCTTTCCGATTCAGCGTCCAGACGGGTCACAGCACCTCAGTGCTGCTCACAGTACTGCGTCATTGTCACTGTCAGTCTAATAATCATCATGATAGTCATCGACTTCATTGTCCTCATCAAAATCTGGCACATCAGAGAATCAAAATTGAAATCATATGCAATAATCTTCCACATTATTTCAAACCAAATATCTACCACAGAAACAAACGATAGAAAAACAAACAATGACAAAAATGATCAGTGTTGACTAAATACATCTACAGTTTTACAAAAATGCTAATGTTGATTTTGTTTTTGCCTTGTTTTTGTGCTTTTTTCCCCACGTACGTCAGTTTGGGAGGGAGTTGTTTCATGTCGCTCCCACGCAGTTGGATGGTGGATTTTATACACGTTAGCCTTGGTTTCTGGGCTGTACAGTACAGAGGAGCACTGTAGGGCAGGATGGCAGTTACTGGCTGGGGGGCGTCTCACCACTGGACTACACAGCACAATCAACCTCAACACACACACATACACACACACACACAACCTGAAAAATATGCAGACACACAGGCTGGGTCACGAGGGCTGGGCAGGAATTTTGTGTGTCTGTGTCTAAACACAAAGCGTGTGCTTGAATGTAAGACTACAGGCGATAAGTGCTGCTTAATAAAAACTCCAAGCAAAATTATTTCCAAGCAAAGGAAAGCAATTTAACGCATGGGAAGCTTTGAAAATGTCGTAACACATAAAGGATTTGACGTGAAATAAAGGAGGATTTTGTGAATTACTCTGAATTCTGTTTCTGTTAGTGACTCATTAAATGAACAAGCTAACCTTTAACGCTGACACACAGGACGAAGGCACGGGCTGTGCAGAGACACGGCGCAAGTCTGTTAGCAATAAAAAGCCTCTTGTAAAAAGACGCAGACAAAGTGCAGCTGGCGATAAAGGAGGACCAGGAAAGACATAAAGTACGCAGAGAAGACGGAGGATGATGGCTCTAATAAACACACTGGATTCCATGATGTCACACCTACATTCTTCTGCTGGCCTGTAATGTTGAAGAACGCCAATCAAATTATGTTAGGATAACATCACATACATCGCATTTCCTAGAACACGTCAGTGTCGGCCTATTTCAAGCCTGAGCTCTATTTCTGATGCTAATTCAATTGCATCCCAAATTTGGTTAAAGCGCTGGCGCTGTGTGTGTGTGGGTGCTGCTGGTGCTGGAGACGGGCGAGGAGCTGGCTCTACGTGCACCTCCCTCCCAGGGCTGATGTGTCTGCAGTAATCTTCTCAGGGGCTCATCAGGCCATTAGAGGGCCGGGAATGTACTTTGCTTAATCAAGCATGTTTAGCGAAACACCGGAGGAGATGCAGAGCGAGGACACGGCTGGTTGCGCACGCGGGCCGAGACTGAGAGGCCTCATTCACACACACACGCGCAGCACTCAGGCCACGGCGGCGACGGAGACATGGGGAGATAAAGAGAGGCAGAGACGAAGGGCAGGGCTGGTGGAAAGCTCCGTCTCCTCAATACTAATGACCTGTTTCAGGGCGAAATGTGTAAAGAATACACTGTAATAACGCGGCGCGGCGCTAATGCAGTAACATCATGTTTGCTTGCTTGACCTCCTCCTACGTCCTTGTTTCATAAATCTCTTTCACTGGCTTGTCCTGTACACCTCCTCCAACTGTTGGCTGTGGTTTTCATTAGCGCCAATAACTCACATTTTACGCATTTTCTGAGAAATTAGGCGAAACCTGAAACATGAAGCTTTGTGTTCTGGGCTACATATTGGCCCGTTGGTACTTCGGTGAGATGGAGCCGTGTCATGGCTCCAGTCTGCACATCGGCCCAGTCGGCCAACACAAGCTGAAGAAACAGGAGAGAGGAGGCAAGAAACAAAGTCTTATATACAGTCCAACCGTGTACATATGGGCCTCGGGGAAGAGTTTCTCTATAGGGCCGTTAATATTAATAAATCATAATATCATAATCAATCATGATATTACACAGGCTGGTATCTGATTTGTGTTCATACGTGTTTTGTAAGACTGTGTTTATTTCTACCTTTTAAGGCGAATATGTTGTATAGTTGACCAATTACGCATCAAGCAGATGGGGACCGACAGCATTGTTAATTTGAGTCATATTTCAGCACCTCAATATTCCCTCTTACTAGCCAGTACAATAGCTAACTTTGTCTGCCTGCTATCTGGCAGATGCTGTAGCACGGAGCTGATTTTTTAAAGGCCGCTACTTGCTGTGGCTGGAAAAAAGCGACGAGCACGAAATATTCCAGGGCTCGGTGTGTTTTCGTGTGTATACTATCCAACATCTGGGTCCATATTCCCTCCAACGAACCACGGCCCAGCTTCACCGTTTTATCTTCAGTCTTTGTGCACTGTGTAATGGCTTAAATACAGTGTATCGCATGAACTGCTCCCACGCAGAGCCCTGACACTGTTAGCACAGATTTGTGAATGTCAAGCAGAGGGTTGCTGCACAGCATTAGAGGCTCAATAGAGAAAAGAACAGGGATGGGAAAAAAAGAAGAACGAGAACGAGAGTAAAATTGATCAAAGCTGTTTTCTTTGCGCTCAATGTGAGTAGCACATTCACGGATACAAGCCCTAAGAGACTCGCACAGCAACAGACGCACCACCTCTACCGCTCTGCGACCCAGATGAAGTCGAGCTATCTCTGGATCTACATGAGAATCCAGAACGACTGAGAGCAAAACAGAAAACATCAAACGATCAGACAACGGAGTGAAAGAGTAACTCCACACCCGGCCGTACCCATGCCCATCTGTTCCGCTTTATCCTGCCTTTGTTGAGAAGCACACTGAAAGACAGAAAGGGATCGAGCCACAAGGGATGACCATTGTGACAGAAAGCTGTGCCCCAAACCTGGCCTCAACCCCAGCTTCAGCCCTCGGCTCCTCTCTCTCTCTCCCGCCAAGCGGAGCGAAGAGATGCTCGGATCTGGTTGGTGCATCTCACGTGATGGATGGAGCTGCTGTCCTCCTCATTGATATTCTGCTAGGCTGTGGAACTGGGCTAGGTCCCTGACTCTTAACGGCTATTTGTTGCTGCAGTCTCCTCCTGCTTCTGGGGCACAAAGAAGCTCAGTGTCAGGCAGAAGAGGCTGAATGGAGCTCCCAAGCGGCCGGGTCTCACCACCTCCGTCAGACGGCCCGACAGCCGCAGCTCACATTCCCTCCTTCAAATGGACTGTGGAGCCCAGGGAGGCTTCAGGTCAGGTCGGGCAGACCCCTTTCCCCTCCGCTCTGCTCCTCCTGACACCCATAAGCTGAGAAAACAATGATTATAAAAATAGCATTTGGCTTTTTCTTCATCCTTATGCGACACTTTCCTATTATTGCTCTTTCGTTTATCGTGACTCTGCTTCAGAGGGACTGGGCATCGCATAAATTACACGGGCAGTCTCTTCACTACCCACGTTCAACTCTCCAAACCTCTGACTGTTAAAATCCATTTGTCTTTCTGTCTCTGATTGTTTATAAAAGGGGCAAATAATGTTGTCACCAACTTCATTATATGGTTGAGCTTCACAGTTAAGACAGGACACTGGCTGGGGTTGTTGGCCACACACGCACGCACACACTCTGCACGATTCATCGAGAGTCACTGCCCTCTGGCATGGCTACAACGGTTTTTGTCTCAAAGCAAAGCACATTGTTGTCTGCTGGATGCCACTGGCACAAAACAACAAAAAAAAAAACAAAAGCTGAAACTAAATTTCACACTTAAAGAAGATCCGCGGTGAACAAAATGGTGAAGGGAGGCCTTTCAGGTTTGGTGCTGAAAGGGTCGCTTTATTTTGGATGTCCACACTGCGCTTCTGAGAGAATCCCCCTTCCTTCTGCACCCCTCTCTGCCACATACTGTTTGTCCCGTGGTGTCAAAGTCACACTGGGTTCTCATGGGTTCTACCACGGACGGAGCAGGAGGGTGCGCCTCAGACTAAAAGCAGAGGAACAGGAAACGAGAGGAGCGCGTCCTCCTTTTTCTCAGCTCTCGGTTTCTTTTCTCTCCGTCTCTCTCTTCAGTCAGCTGAATGACATCAGAACATTGAATGAGTGAGAGAGGACAGACGGGGTGAGGTTGGACCGGGGCAGCGACTTTGAGGGGTTAATTTATTCCAGAGTACCGTTGGAGGGAATGGGAGAGAGAGCTTCGTGCCAGGGCATGTGCGCTTCCCTTCATTGGCCACTGGGGGCGCGCTCTCCCATGTTCTTCACTAGGAGGTGGCTGAAGTCAGCCAGTTCTCCCAGCCCTCGAGGCCCGTGCATGTCTGGCCTGATGAGGCCGTGGCGCTGGGGGTGATAGGGGGCTCCGTTGTTGCTGTTGTAGTTGAGAGCTTCGTGACTCCAGCGAGGTTCCCCATAGTCCATGTGGGGAGTGGGAGCGGACACCACCCTCCGTCGGTCAGGGGAGTCCTGCGGCGTGGCGGGGTAGATGTATTCTCCTGCTGAGTTCCTCAGGGCGCCGGAGGGACGGCTGCCACCGTGCTCCCCTCGCTGGGTGGCTAGGATCAAATACCGTTGGCGCTCCGTGTGCGGGGGCAGCACCACCTCCCCTGGGTCCTCTATCCGGACCATGCCTCCACCCCCTCCGCTGCCGTGCAGGTACTTGGAGCTCAGGTAGATGACGGAGTTGTTGGGGCAGGGAGTCCCCACAGCTGTGAGGAACGTCTGGCTCTGGTCCCAGTCGGTGTCCGGGAGACGCATGGGGCGCTTCTGCTGCAGCGGCGTCTGCTCCGGGGTGGGCAGCAACCCTGGGTCCATATCTCCTTTAGGCCAGCCATTGGGTGTGACAAAGGGGTTATCTGCCTGCGAACACCGCCTCTCACCACCGCTGGTTCTAGTTACACTCATTACTGAGCCACTGCGGCCGTGTCCCAGCATGCTCTGCTCCTTGTCGCTTTTACGGCGAGCGCCGTTGGCTCCAGAGCCGCGGGAGTTTCGGTGGCGGTGACTCATGATCCAGCAGACGGTGAGGCCAGAGAGGACGGCTCCTGTGGTGAAAGCTGAAACAGCAGACACCACCAGCAGGTTTACAGACACCAGGCCATCGGGCTCCTCGATGAAAGTCTCCTGGAGCAGCATTCCTACAAAGACACAGACAGCCGAGCACAAAGACAAGTCCATGAGTCAACTGTCAACCAAATAGCATCAACATTTCCTGTAATACACATGTGGGAGTGAACAAAAGGCAAAACCAAACGCCCTGTGTTCTCTCTCCACAATGTGGGTGGGAATAGTCGCATGCTTTCCAGTCAAGGTGGGTCTGTCTAATTGCCTTCATTACGTAAAGTGGATGGTGAGTTTAATGGCTGTAATAACTGTCTTCCTGATTGAGAATAGCTCTCAGCCCTTGCATGTTTTAATACGTTAGCTTTACGGGGAAAGATGCCAAATCTGACATTAAAGACGAGGAATAATTTCAAGATTTGAAGCCACGAAAATGTGTGCGAGTGTTTTCATTTACAGCAAGATGAACTCGGTCTTGCTCAAATCAACGGCACAGTGTTTTACAGATACCAGCAAAAAAGAACCAAACATTTTCTGTTTCTTTGGTCTAAGAACATAAGATGAACTCCCTCAGAGAGAATGACTTATGAATTATTGAGCATATGAACCCAGCTAGAACCCAGCGTGGACTGACTGCCACAGATCAATTAAGAAAATGCCAGAAGAAAAGTTGTTCTTCGCTGCATGAACACCTGGGACCAACATCAATAAATACAATGAAATTATGCTACAGGAAGCAGAACGGACAGAAAGAGGGGGAAGAGAAAAAAGTTGCCTGGAGTCAAACATTAAGACAAACATAGTAATAGTTGTTAAATTACACCAATAGCGGCAGAGGAAGGACGGCCTCCACGAGGGCAGCAGGACAAATCCCTCCTCACAGAAAATAAATGGATGTCGTTAATAGACACTGTCTCACTTCCACGCGGCCCAGAAAAAGGAGCATTGCGAAAACAAATGAACATGCAGAGAACAGATGCGTACGTGTTGTCTGACAAATTCATTCTTAATGGCAACAAATGGAGCTGGTGGTGGTGCAGATACTTCATTATAAGACGGCCTCGTGTTTAATTAATGCTGGTTGTCTGTCTGTCTGTCGTGTCTTAAAGGAGCAGGGTCAAAGGCTTTTCTTTACCCAGTCCTTCCTGAAGAGGCACCGGCAGCTGTGTTTGGCTGAAAACATGTGACTCTCTCCTGGTGGTGGCCCAAAGATTTCAATGAGACAGAAGTAAAAGTAATTAGATCTCCAATCAGAGGAAACCAGGGTGATTCTGGTGCTTTGTCTGAATCTGTTTAGTAGGAACCGGCTCCAAACATGCCATAAGGTGGAGACGTGCTTTGGGTGAGTTTTTAAACCAGCCCTGCTTTTCTAACCAACCAGATATGATCCCTCGTCATTTCTGTGAGTTATTGTAGCTAGTCTGGAGCCCCTGTGACTTACAATGCAATGTCATCTCACTTGCCTTATAATTTGATGCATCAGTCCCAGTATCACAGTTCTGACAACGCCATCAACGATGTGAGTCCAATCTCTCAACAGTTTCCATTCACTCAAACCCGGTGTTAATCAACTGGGCTCATTCAATGGCCTTTTCAGCACTAATTAGTCCTTTATGGCCAAGACAATAAGCTCATGTGGATACAGGCCTTCGTCACAGACGGTTCAGTGTGACATGCACATTTCACTTAAATCTTCCAGTCCAGAATCGTAACATACTTCGTTAGGTTAAATCCACATTCTGCTTCTTCTTTGTTCTTCAATTCACTCCATCAGTTCTTCTCAATAGTAATTTTTTTTTCAATTAATACATTTTTAATTTGAACCTACAGAAATGGCTTCACTGAGAAGCAGGTCCTCAAACTGGACTCAAGTGATGCATTCAAGGTATAAGTGCCAGGGTTTAGTTAGGAGGTTAATTTTCATCTAATGGAATATAACTTTCATGTTCATCACACAGCCACCATGTAGTTACTGGGCCTAACCAGCACACACTTGTATATAAATATATCGTTCTATTATTACATTTCTGGTCAATATTCTGTCAGGTTTAATTACGTTAAACTGCAGGTAGCAGCCGATACAACAAAGAAAAGCATGTTGAAGTTACAGTATGGTCACAATTATTTCACACACGCAGACACCGGAGGAGCCTGAAAGGTCCAGTAATGAACTGATTCATGCCAGGATATTATTTTCAATAAGCCGCAGCCTTGATTTCCTCGTACACAAACACAAAGTGCTGCAGCCGCAGAAAAAATCCTGAACAACGGCAGCGAGATAACGAGGAAAAACCGCACATTACCGCTCTCTCACGTGAATTACATCTGGAATTGTTCTCGCTGCAGAGGTTTCTCCAGCGTTTACCTCAGCTCTCGTCCAGGGTCGCTGTGTGGCACTTCACATTAAATCCCGCACGCTGCAATAATACTGCTGTCACCTCCGTGCAGGAAGATGGGCTTTGACAAGCGCGTGTTTCGTTGGCGCGGTGTCTGTGTGTGTACAGAAGCTGCAGCAGGCAGAGGTGAGGCTGTGCTCACTCAATATGCTTCCTCAACTCTCTCTTTCACACGGACGCTCAGGTGTGTTAATTGTTTCAACAGTTTCTCTCTTGGATGCGCAGTGTGTAGACAAAAGCTTCAGGCCGTGACAATAAGCTCAACAGGCTGATGGAAATAAGAAGGGGCGGGTGGATAGAGATTTTGGTATTGTGTGTGTTTGTGTGTGTTCGTGTGACAGCAGTCAAGCTTTTCTGCATCCTACCGAGGGGGGTGACAGCGAAAGCGGCAGCAATCTCTCCTCCCTTCAACTCCGTCTCTCTCTCTTCCAATCCCACTCACTTATTAAAGTTTAATAGAAGCCAACGGGCCTGCCTGTCAGCGTGACGCACACTGAGCCGCTTGTCTTAAGGCTTCCAGCTCCAATTACAATCTAACAATGAGCGAGGAGAGCAGAGGAGATGAGAGCAGAGGATAGGAAAGGAGAGATGAGGAGAGGAGGCCGGTTTTACGTCGGCTGAGAAAACGGAGAGGAAACGAGGAGAGTTGATACAAAAGAGGTGGGAAGTTGAGGAGGACACTGAGGAGAAAAGCTGAAAGGAGAGGAGGGAATAAGAGAGGATTAAAGAAGTGAAGAGGAGAGAAAAAGAGTTTGGAGAAAAGGCCTAGTTTGTACTGACAGAAGATGAAACGGCTCTGTTGTCAAAAAGAAACTCTGATAGAATATTTGTGCAGCTATACATTCACATCAGGTGACTGTCGACTTCTTTAGCATTTGTTTCCTTTGTCTCTACACTTGTGCTGCTTCGCGCCCGTACCCTCCATCCCTCCAATCGTCTCGTTAGCCGTTAATCCTCCCCCCGGATCGCTCCCTCTTACCCACCACTCTTTTGATCAGCAGGGGTGGCGGCATGATGAGGACGGCTTAACAATTCATAAGAGAAGTAAAGAAACTTTTACTGGCGCAATCTCAAATCAAGGTCAGTTCTCGCGCGATCGGATTTAATATTAAAGCTACAAAGTGACGTTTCCGTTGCTCTGCTAACATGGCGGCCGTGGACATGTTAATTGGGGTGATTTTTGCAGCTGCCTCCAAGTTTCCTGTCATGTCTTTCACTCTAATTTCTCCCTTCCTCGCTCCTCGCTGCCAGAGAGCAAAGGAAATTAATGAAAAATCCCTGCAAGCTCTGTGCCAGTTGTTAAACATTTCCCTTGATTAGAGCACTGGCAGACGACTCAGACTATCTGCTCGGCCCATGCTCACATTTTAGCTGCATTTTCCCCACCGTGGCTTTGTTAATGTGTGTGTAGGAGTCAGACGAAGGAGATGAAGACTGTTCCCGCCCCGTCACCAGGCCTGACGATCTTGATTAGACACGTGCACGCAGAAGCGAACCTATCGTAACTTTTGAGTACGAGTTTAATATTCATAGTTTTGCCCTTCGTTTCTATTGGTTAGGCGAGTAATGTTCTCATCGCGGTGACGTTCGATGGGGTCATCATTCTGTTAACAACTCACAGATGAGTTTTACCGGTGACGGGATGATGCTCTGCTCAGCTACCACAAGCCAAAATGACCTCGGTTGAACTACGAGGTTTGACTTGTTTGATCGAGACCCTTGTTCTTGTGATCACTGTTAGTACTACAGGCACCAAATTATTATTGTAATTAGCCGGATACATTCTTTCAACGCTTCTGATTATGTGTAGACAGTGTTTAACCAGTGTAGCTCCTTCACTGCTTTTCATTAGTGTGTGGAGGCGTTCGCAGCCTTAAATGTTAACAAATTAACGTGTGAACTATTTAAAGCTGCCTTCAGTTCCATAAGTTCTAATCAAAAGCCAGGCAGGGGAACTTTCAGGCAGTTTGAGCGCTGGAATACAAGTATTAGAAACGAAGCACATCAGAACAGAACAAAGAGACTTCACAGGATCCCCGCGGACCTGTCGATGCCACGAGCGCACACTTCTGAGCTTGACAGGTTATGGCTGTGTCACCATGCAGCCACTGATCTGAGGGGCTTTCATCTCCAGAATCCACCATTTCTCTGCATGGTAATGTGTTACGTACGCCGCGGATGCACGTGGCGGCGCACGTGCGGCGCAGCGCAAAACAAGCGTGCGTGGACGTACGAATGTGTGTGTGTGTTAATAAGTGGCTGTGTGCGCTGCTTGCACCCATGGCTCAGTGATTCTGCTCATTATCCTCTTCTCCTTTTCCTCTGTTCAAAGACTGTTTCTTGTTTTTAGCACGTCCTCCTCGCCAGCGTCGCACTCGTTTTTTAAAACCCCTATTACTTGCCTTTCAGCAGATACACTATATATAAATCTCACAGTACTACATCTCTCCCTCGTTCGCACACAGCGACCTCATGTTGCGAGCTGTGTGCCTAACAGCGACGTGGCTTCAAGGATGACGAAAAACTAAACAAAAACAGGGGATGAATTAAAGCACTTTAAAAAGAGGCATGAACACGGCAGAGCCCCTCACTTGGACTAAACCTTGCCTGCTTGTAAACCGCATTTACTCTGGGGATGCTGGGTAAACTGCTTACAGTCTTTCCCTGCCAGCGTCCACGGTGCACAGCTGAGGCAAAGCTGCTGGAGAGTTCTGCACGACTCCGTGGTATAATAAAAAAAATAAAACTCCCCCGTCCTCGGCTCTGAGGGCTTGTCAGACGTTGCCCATCTTGCACCACACTGATCAATATGTTAAAACATTTATGTGCACCAGCCATGTGTTTGCAATTAAAATTCCATAAAAAAAAAAAAAGTTAGTCAGTTAATAGATGCAGCTCTTCAGCTCAGTCTATTAGCGATGTCAGCTGGCTCACAGTCAAGGTTTGCCATGATGACTGCATAATTACATACCTGCACAGCTCTCTGGCTGCCTATACGTTCCTCTCCTTGCGCCTCTCGGTCTCTCCCTCTAGCTTCCCTGAGTATTTTAATTTTTAACTCTCTCCCCCTTTCCTCATTTTGGTTTCTCTCTTTTCGTGCTCATAAAAAAATCTCTGCCTGGTGTGAGCCTAAAATTGCTTTAGGGGGATGCTGCATGGGGGAGGTGGGGGGTTCTACCGTGTAATCAAAAGCTACAGGAATATTTTTTTTCCCCCATGTTTTCTTTCACCCGCGCTGCACATGCGACGTTGTCAGGAATGTTCCTTGTTGAATTTGCGGATTCGATTACTTCACGAGGCCTTGCTTTCCTAATTTGGTCGACCTAGGGGTGACTCCGTTAACAGTTTCAGCCACGTCCAATGCAAACAAAGCAACTGGGCCGTGGCGGACTCTGCGGTGAGATAAACGGTCTTCCAGCGAGTTTCGTGTGCAGGGCAGCACGCGTGTGTAAACGCACATGCCTGCGTTTCTGGGTAGAACACAGCTTTTATTTCCCTCTGCATGGTAACGTTTGACTTATGGCGTATCGTGTTGGCTCTGCTTTCACTGGTAATTGATATTCTCATTTTAGGTGCAAAGCCACAAGCAGGCTGTGGAGAGCAATAATAAATATTCACCAACATGTCACAGGCAATAAATTGGAGCACAGGTCCGCATAGCATTAGTCTAACGATCTGCCCAGAAGGTCCGTATCTCTCATTCCCAAATCATGAACCAAGCAATTTCAGCTTAATCTTTCACACACGCTACATTCATATATCACATCAGTGCGGCGCTATATGATATGGCCACCAGCTGAAAACACACACCACTTTGTTTTTATGTTACCACCCCCGGCGCTGAAGTGTTGGATTCCTTCCCAATACAAGTTTGTGAAGGCTTAACACAATGATTAAACCATCAGGTCTCTTGTCGGGGCTCAACGCCATCTGGGTGGCTGATTGAAGCTGCTCGCACCTCATTCGTGCAGCCGCCTGCCTGTTGGCTTCATTTACAAGCTGCCTCTAATGAAAGGTCTCCAGCGAGGAGACTGCTGAGGCCCCGCAGGTGGACGCGGCAGCGGGAAGCGCCACAGTCGCAGCAACTCTCAGCGAACCCGCTCCTAACGAGGAGAGACGAGGCTCCGGAGAAAAAGAGGAAAGAGAAACACAGACGCTGTGTTTGAGACGAAGAGAGTAAAACGGCGTTAGTGAGCGCGTGTTGCAGTCGATTTCTGTCTGAGTGATGGGCACAACAACAATCCCTGCTGCTGTGAGTGGAAGTAGTTGCACAGCTCTGGGTGTCACCCTGCAGGAGCCTCTGCCCAGGCACCAGAAGCTCCAGGACCTGGACACACTTTACTGCACAACACTTACTCCTCAGCACAAGACACAGAGTCTTGTCAGCTCTGCGGGGCCATTCGAGTGCTTTCTATGTTGAACGGCCTTACTATGATGAAATACAAATGCTGAGCCTTTGGTAATTCAACTGAGACTTTCAAAAACATACAGTACTTTCATTTTCATCACTGGATTACTGCCAATTTCAGTTCAGCCACAGATTGCCCTTCATTCTCGCTAAAATAATAAGTAAAATGTATTTTTAATGTTGGAGATTTTTTCATCATGTTGTTGTATTTGATGAATCCTTTGCAATCAAGGACCCAAAACGTTTTGGTCGAGTCCTACAATTACAAAACATCTGCCAAGGTTGTAGCTTTTGATTCCCAGCCACCACAGCCCTGATAAAACAGAGCATACATTAAATCCCCCGAAGCTTCGAGATGCCAGTCCCCATTCCACTCAGACTTGTATTTGTCTTGTAGTTGCTTGACTTGGTTTGGTCTGTTTGACCTTCGCTGTGCAGAATGATGAATGTGTGAAAGCGTGGAGTTTGTTTTCACATTCGCCTGCTGAAGAGGGGAAGGTGTCCCGGTGCTCGTCATGAATCGGACTCATGTTACACAACTGAGATGTTGACCATCTTTAGCCCCTAGTTGCATTTTGCAGATATGCTTAATGATAAGCTAAGAGAGTAAGAGACTTCATGTTTTTGAAATGAGCCGTGGCCCCTTTAATCCAGTGAGCAGAGCACAGAAGAAGGAAACTCTCATGTGAAACAGCTCAGAACTTTGGTGAAAATCTTTCCGTTCGTGCAGAACTCCAATGAACCCGGCTCCCACGGGAACAGAAATGTGTAACTAGACTGCCATAACATCCAGTATTGTCAGTGTGGGTGTTTGGACGCATTTACTGTAAGACGGTTCTTAACCTTGGAAAAGCTTGAACCTTAATCCAATCCACATATTTGATCTGTTTGTTAAGAAACATCATCATTTCAATTACGCTGCGACTTATTAGCATTCGCGCTCATCGTTTTTTCTGTTCGAGTACAGTATCACCAGAAGCGTTCGTGAGCTTTTAGACGCGCTGGAATAACCACAGTGCAGCATATTGGAGCACAATATGTACGAGCCCAAACTGATCATTCCCACTGCAGAGTTTGTGATTGTCACCATCCAAAACCTCATTTCAACCGGTCCTTGAAAGATAGCGACCCTGCAAACACACCCACAGAAACACATGCATCAGCGAGGACCCGCGGTTTGCCGACAGGTCAGGGGCTCCTCTCTGTTTCTCAAGGCTTTCTTTGAGACTGCTGCTGTGGGGAAGGAGATGTGAGGAGCAGAAGGGACGACTCAGAGGAAGAAGTCAGATGAAAGAGCAGAAGCCCTTCAGGAGTCCTCGCACCTCGCCAAGCTTTCCAGGCTGAGGATGCTATTCTTATCTTCTTAGGGCTCTCTTAAAAAAAATCGAATGCAAATGCACCATATACTACTGTAGTTTCCTTCCTTACTTTTCTGCTATACTCAAGTACAAACACGAAAAACATATCAGATGTTATAATGCAAATGCTGTAGGGCCTTACACTGCATCAGCCACGCCTCACATTCACAGAGGGGGCCGTCGCTGCTGCTCTTCTGGGTTGGAGAGACGAGTGGCACGTGGGGATGCACAGCTCCAAAACATCCTTCCTCCGTCTATTCTCTGTCTCTCTCCATGCTCTTGGGCTCTGACTTGCAGGAGTGACAGCTAAGGGAGTTGGAGGAGGAGGATGCGGGACTTAAGCACCAAGGTTACAGAGTCCTCGCTCTGTCTGAAAGAGGGGAACGCATCAAACGAAAAAATGAACCACTGCGTCCCCCCCTCTCCTCTTCGGTCCGTTCTTCCTGTCTGCCTCCGTCTCTGTTGGGGTTCAGACTACAGGGCAGCACATTTATCATCAGCAGACTTGCTCGAGGAGGCCGTGCTTTAACTAGCTGCCATGTAAATAGAAAGCACTGTGTCGGCTTTACGGGTTCGCCCCTTCTAAGCCTCCACTTAGGTCACTCTCCAAACCGCAGCAATTAGACAGGAATTACTGTCGATGAGACCACAGCTGTAAATTTGGCTACAACTTCTCTGTCGCGCACAAAGCTCCTCACAACAACCACCAGAGAGCAGGACGCAGTGAGTCCTGGCTCTGCGGTGGATGTCATTCACTGGAACATGACGCCACAACAAGGAATGTCGAATCTCGAAACTCCCTCCGCCTCATTGATGTTTCAGTGGACCTCAATTACTGAGTGATTGCATCCCGCTGTTCCACCAGTCAAAACACTGCCTTTCTTTAGGAAATATTTTCACAGCACCATAATTGCTTCCATCTGTAGCTACACTGTGGCAACACTGGCTATGTCATTACGGCTGAGTGAGTTCACAGCAGAACGGGTGGCGAATGTGTATGCGCCAGTGTGAACGTACCCACCGTGTGTGTGTGTGTGTGCGCGTGTGGAGGGTTTGGACACGAGCTCTCGCCGTCTAGCCTGCTCCGCTTTTATCGACAGAGAGGGAACGGAGATCGGAGAATGTGTTGAGTTGGAACAACAAAAGAATGTGATGAAGCAAGAGCAGCGGCACACACACGCCGCCTCCGACTCCCGTTTGAAGGCTGGTTTAACAGAGTTGACTTTAGCTGATGAGCTGTCTGCGCAAACACAATTTGACTGGCTCACCTAGACTCTCAGTAGGCCTGCAAACAGCCAAACAAAATGAGGCTCCGTGCTGCTGGGAAATTCACGCTCTGGTTTTCCGACGCTGGTGTTGCGGGGTCGCATTGAAGCGGTTTGCATGAAGAGATCTTTTTTCTTCTCAAAATTTAGAGACGCGTGGCAAATCAACAGAGAGAAACCAGAGGTGTGACAGACCATTTGGACCACACGTACGCTGGAACCGATCTGCCCGTCAGCCAGGGTCACAGACTGGAGGAAGTGAAGCCGGGCAATCGAGACCACGCGATAACCCGCCGTAAGTGGATGTGACATTCAACGCCGCCTGTCGACGCCTGAACTAAACCGGACTCATTACACGTTTACAGAAATGGTTTATATTACCTGTCTCACATAATACACACACACACACACACACACCTCCCGGCAGGTCACAGTCAGTTAGCTGATGTCTGTTAGTGGAGTGTGTTCTGCTCAAACATCATTAAAACGAAATCCACACAAATGCAGCTGCAGTTTGTCACGCTGGCTGACTCGTCCACTAAAGAGACGACTAATTTACAGGGCACACGGCCGCTCGCTCACAGACATTAATGGCTCTATTTTATCACAAGCCGAATTGCGAGTTCAGACCCTTGGGCACAAATGGGCGTAACCGACTAATTTTTCGCAGTTTTACAGACCAGAGGGACATCGCGGTGTGGAAGTGGAGAAGGGCCTGAGACAGAAGCGAACACTTTACGAGCAGACGAAACACAATATCAGCAGGTGAAGTCGGGGCAGACGACGCTAATGACCAATTACGTCATGTTTGACACTTTCGAATCCCACTCCACAGCAGCTTCAATATGTTTATGCAGCATCCGTTGGCCTTTGAATGGATAACAGCAATGTTTGTTTTATTGCTATCAAACATTCCCCCTGAAGAAATTAAAATCACAGGAGTTTCAGCTGCTAAAGCCTGATTGTTGTCCAGACGCTATGAAAACGCAGCGTTACAACAGAAGGCCTCTGCATTTTTCATTTTGGCGAGTAGCTCTGTGTGGCGCTCACAGATGTGTCTAAGCCCAGAATAAACAAATAAAAGGAACGCGGTGCTCAGATGCGATTCTCGAACAAAAGATCAATCCTGAGCACACATCATTAATATTCCAACAGGTTTACTGCACTGCGTAAACATGTGATCTGTCTTTATGACGGATTAGCAGCAGTAGAGACGCAGCGAGGTTTGTGTGTCTAGGCTGATGTGTCGTTAACGCTACTAATCAGCGTACGTAGCTGTGATCCGCGCTGCTGTGTGAAGGCAGGTGACTCTAAAGAAACACACAAAGTTAGCCAAGCTTGTTCTGCACCTGAGAGAAAGCCTAGAGGCCGACACACACATGTATACACATGTAATTGAACCCAGATATTTCTATGACCTCATCGCTGCAATTAACTGCTCAGAGTGAGTTTGGGAGAGCAGCATGTCTCTACATGCTAATATTTGGTGCGTGTTGGGAGACTTTTACTTTTGAATCAATGTGCGCTCACTAACATTAGTGACGCTCGACCTCCTTGAATACTTTCCTGCTGCTGAAGTGACTTTGCAGGTGGAAAAGAACGTTGCACTCATTGGATCAACCTTGATGAGAAACTGGGACTGAAGTGAAGCCTGTGATTTAACCAGAAGAGCAGCTTCTCTGCGAGACACGCGAAGAGAAGATTAAGAGGACGTGAGGCAGGTGGTTTACATCAACCGGACAGAGTTACAGCTGGGCCACGAGCCCACTGAGGAGGCCAGTCACAGTGTTGTGACACAGGAGACGCCGGTGGCGCTCTAAGTCCATTTGTCACGCGGGCCCGGCCTAGCACCCATGAAAACAACCACTTACTCCCTTTTCTGCACCTCCCTTGATTCTCTACGCTTTCATCCTCCCGTCACTCTCATCTCTTCTCAGTTTCCTCTGTGATTACCCGTCCAGCTCGCCTATCTCTCCTCCTGTGCCCTTACTCGTTCTGTCCTCTCTTCCCGTCACTCTGCTTCTTTCCTCATGCTTCCACTCCTCTGATCGCCTGAACCGTTTCACCCTTCCCATCCTCAAAGTTTGCCTCCTTCCTATGATCTCTCAATGCCTTACTCATTCTTTTTGCTCTGCTCTCTACTCCTTGATCTGATTTACCCAGTCCCCCTCTTCTTCCTCGCTCTTCTCAGCCCCTTTCCTTTCCCCCTTGCAGAATCACCCTTGATATCTATTCGCCTGCCATCAGCCAGAGGAGAGATGAAAATCGATTCTCCTTCCAGCAACTGCTTCTCTCCGGCTAAGGAGAGAGGAAAGGCAGTTAGCCGGGCTCTGAGTAAGGCCGTCCATCCATCTCCCTTTGAGGTCTGACGACAGGGCTGCTCTGAAATCAGTGTAGCACTGACTGAGACTGGAGAGAGATGAAGCATGAGAGAGAAGAGAAGCAGTGGAGCACCGACTTTGGCAAAAATAAATGACTTGTTCATTTCCAGACAAATTGCAAAGAAAAAACTAGCACAAATTCCCCTCAAAAGCAGACTTTACCCAGTTTAACCATTCCAGCCTGAAATTACTTGCCAGAAAATGTAAAACTACTATTTGTCAAAGAAATAGTAAACCCTGCCCAATAAAGGTAAGAGAGAAAAAAACTTGTTAGATGAAATGTAACACTCTGATCTCCAGCCTTATTGGTTTGTGATCCCTCAAAAATGAAGAAAAAGTGATTTGTCCCTTAGACGACTGTGTACATCTTGTCTGAACATCCACCAAAGAGGAAGTCTGCTCTGTTGACTGTCACCAGCAGAGGAGGCAAAACTATCCAATGGCAAAAGATCAGAGAGAATAATAAAAATGTCTTACTAACCGTGAGCATCTAGTCTGGCGCCAAGGTGCATGTTGGGGACACCTGGTTCAGGTGACCTTTAACCTTACGTGTTATCTATTGCCTAATAGCAACTGTCATGTGAAAGAAAATGTGTTTTTCCTCCTCAAGGGAAGAAGTAAAGCATTAAAGAGAAACGAGCCTGCTGATTTTCCCAAAAGACAGACAGACAGGCCAGACCACATCTCACCTCCCATCTGCTGGGTCAACATACAGACAGGTGGAGCGACTCCAACATAGGGAAATGAAGCATTCAGCCTTCTGTCTATTCCACCAGTCCAAGTCCCCAAGGAGTTTGTGTTGGAGTGCGAGCGCCCGTGTGTGTTTGTCAGGACACAGATGTACATTATGTGTCCTGTGTATGTGAGGAATAAGACTCACAAGGAGAAAGCTGCTGACAGACACACAGAGAGGGTGCGCAAGCAGTTTCCTTAACAGTGTCACTGACAGTTTGTCATAACAAGCTCATTGAAGCTGTGCCTCTTTGTCTTCCTCTGCCTGAATATTACATTTGCAGATGGCTGGAAGAGTTTTGTCTTACAGGAAGACAAAGAAAGATTGACTCAGCGTTAACTAGGAGCAGGAAACGCAGCGGAGAGCATCCGTATCACAGACAATGAAAGTGTCAAATAAAACGATGAGGTATGATGAAAAGTTAGCCACCAGCACCAAGTTCATCACAACATCTGAGACGGTGCCGTCTAAGCGTTGGTGGCAGCCGTCGGATAGATGCTGGCTCGCATTCCTGCCACGCCGGCCCAGAAGCTCTCGCTCATCTAGCGACAGCAGAGCTTACTTCTGTCAACAGAGTTCGGCTCGGGCATATTTCATGACGGGATCAGAGCAAACAGGCCTCAGAGCTTAGAGATTCCTCAGAGCCAAGGCCGGCGCGCAGGACAGTACATCTCCATCTGACACTGGTCCAGCACAGCACATAGCAGGATGCTGCATACTTTCACCTGAGCATCACAGTTACTGAAGTGCTAATGTGAAACGTAGACGCTTCATTTGTTTGAAGTTTAAATGAGCACTAAGCACCACTCACTTACTTTATATTAGTATAAACGTATTTTGCTGAAGAAGAAGCTTAAATACGTACGTCCGGAGTAAATCCAAGCTGTAATTAAACATATAGAATACAAATGTCACACGAGCACATGATCTATTCAGTAACACATTTGTTACTGAATATTGAATATACCAGAAATATTAAATTACATCCATTCAGGAGGGATTCATAATGAGCAGTTCTCCTCTTTCCTTTGTTTTGTCTTGTTCATGTGTGTTCATGTTTAAAATTTGTGACAATGACATTAAAGACCTATTCTGTTCTGATGATTGATGATTCATTTGATATGACAGTGCGCGTAGTGAATGCAGAGAAGAGAAATTCCTGTCGTTAAGGTTCCCTGTCGCATTGTAAACATTTATAGACCAGGCTTTAATTAAGATAAAATACAGATAATCATTAATATACGCATTCATTTAGCTCTTGACCAGCGTCATACAGAACTGCTGCAATCCTTTCGCATCCCACATGATGCAATGTTGCAGGTGCCTGCAGCAAGGCACAGGCACAGTGCAGGAAATGGGAGAAATAGTCCGTTGGTTCATATTCACCGGGGACAACAAGTCTGGACGCTTTTGCTCTGCCCTGCTTTGATTTGATCCGTCGTTCTTATCTCTCTGTCACAGCGTAGGTATCTTACAGCATAAATTCACCACATGTATCGCTGCTGTGATTTACTCTGACCTCTGGACACTGAAGTAAACATGCTAACATGTGCTCTTTGTGTAAACATATGCCTCGAAGACCACGGCCTGCTTGTTTTCCAGCCACCCCTGCTCTCTCAGCCTCTGATTGCTCTACTAACTGTACATTTTTGTTCCTGCATCGTACAGCAGAGAAGCACTTATTTACTGGTCCTCCTTCTGCTTTCTCTCCACCCTTACAGGTACATTGGAGCCAAACCATCAGACAGCAACAACCTCGACACGACGCCTGCTGCATACAGGCATTTGTAAAATGCCATGGAAATGGATGTCTGCTGCTGTTCCCACTGCTGTTCACAAGAATTCACAGAGAATTTCAGGTCCCTGAAACAGAATAATTTATAACAAGCTGTAATGGACTTAAGAAAGAACTGCAATTGTTTGAATATGCCATGCATAAAATGAAAATCTGCCATCGGTTACAGAGGCCATCCCCTGTGGTGTGGAGCTCAGAGGACCTGAAGTGAGAGAGCAGCTTCAAACAGAGCGCCCGTCTGAAACGGGATTAGAGCCGTACAGTACGCAGGTTCAGATTATGTAATGTTTATCTCTTCGTTTTCTGAGGGAGCACGGCACATGAACTTGTGGAACTTTCAGAAGCGAGGGATTAATTTGCACGCATTGGAATTAGCTCTCAGATCAAAGTGAGGGGGCGTCATGGGAGCATCCAAAACCTCGGCGCATCTAGACGAGAGATTTCGCTTTGCTGTGTACAGCTTCTATTTTCATAACGACGTGGAGAGAGAGAGAGACGCAACATCAAGAGAAATCCGCGCGAGGAACTGAACATAATTAAGCACATGTAGAGCACATGCAACAAAAGTCAGGACAGAGTACGGAGCGAGACGAACAAACTCATCCACAACGTGCGAAGGGAGACAAAATGAAACCAGTGGACCGCCTTCAGGTTGGATACTGGTGGCTATTCTTGCTACAGAGCACTGAGGTGGATTGGGACTCGTCCATGTGTTTATTTGTGCTTTTCCTGTTCCTCTCTCCTAGTGTGCTGTTGTTTACCCTAACGATACACAACTTATGTAAGGATCTGTACAAAGACAAGAGAGCTATTAGCTTTAACACCTGTGGGCAAACACACACAAACACGCACACACTTACCGTCACAGTCACCCAAGTGGGCCACGTTCCCCTGTTCAACATCTTGCTCGAACGGCAATCTGCAGAGGAGAAGACACACAGTCATTAATCAGACGGCACACGGGCCCAGCGACTCGGCCACTGACACGCAGCCCAGATCCTCTCCGATAGAGGAAACTATCTCAATGTTATGGCAGAGGACAAGTTACAAGGGAGCGGATATCTCTACAAGCTCCTTTAACACCAGCGCGGTAGAAACGGAGGGAAAAAATCATTAAACAGCCAAAGAAATGAAGAGGCCCCCGAACTCCTTCATATCATGCAATAATCACCATTATAATTTAAAGATAACCGCTTACGCCTGCAGGGTCATTAATTAAGCTAATTAATGCACTGAATTGCATATTTTTCTGGCTCAGCATACCGGTCGTCACATTACATATTTGTGGAGTAAATATAAACCTTGTGCCTTCAGGGATTAAAGATTTAGAGTCTTTGCAAATCTGTTTTATTCATTAAAATGCAACGGAGGTAAGAGGTTCTTAGAGTGGTATCATAATGTCAGCTATACAGAAAAACCCTTAATCTGTTATTAAAAAGTTATCCGTCATTTACAAAACCAAACCTCCAACTGGTCTGGCTGATTGTTTTTCCAGGTAAGTGAAGACATCCAGGATCTTATTTCTACAACTCTATCCCAGCGCTTTAAAACTCATTTCCCACTTGGGCAACGTAGGATCACGGAAACCTCAAAGAACAATAACAGATGATGAAATGAGGCAGCGCAGAGGAAATGAGAACAGCACACAGACCAGGTGCTCACAAAGACAAACACAACTGCTTTTAGTCATGGCTTGTGTCAGGGAAGTCAGAACATTTGCTATGGACAGGCCATGAGTGAGTGTGTAGCTGTTGGTGTGTGTCCGTGCGTGGACTGTTGTATACGCATTAAGGCTTAATTGAAAACAGACAGCATTTCAAAATGAAGGCCATGTGGAAACCTGCAGTTACTGTAAGTATTTTAATTAAGACACATGACCTGAGGTTGTTTTGGCTTTTAAAAGAAGACAAAGAATTTTCTTTAATTATTTTGGTTGTCACAACGACAGCAACACGTATATACAGTGTTTTTCATAACCACAGAGGAAGTTACTCTGGGGACCACTTTCCACCCTACATAAACAAGACTTTGACCTTTTAAGAAATACATACTTCCTTTCTTTCTGCGAGTTATACGACGCGTGTTTTCCAAACATGGATGACCTACACTTACTACTGTCCCTGAACGCAACGCGCCAGAGCTGCTGACAGACAGTTCACCCTACACTGGACTCAAAGCTACGTCCGGAACACAGTGTAAAGCCTGTGCACGAAGGGACCTACAGGAATAGGTCGCCTTACAAAATCTCATAGTTTTGAGACGTTTCAAATGCAATTATACATCGTTTCCGGCTGCAGGAAAGCAACAATTGGCTCTAGTGTACTTCCGAAAATGTTGACGCGTGTCTCTGATTAACATATTTTTATTGAAATAACTCTGACATGACCAAAAGGCTGATTAAAGGCTGCTGTTACCACTAAAACTAATAACCACAGGCTTTTCACGGTTCTACTCTGTATCACTGTCAAAACCACATCAGAAACTGCTCGAGGCCGCTGAACTGAGCTCCCTGGGACAAATGACTGAGACGTCGGCGTTCAGCAATTAGCTAAAGGCTCCGGCATCAGCGCAGCCGACACATAGGAAGCAGTGTGATAAACGAGTCCTACCGTGCTCCGAACCTGCAGCGGTTGTCATCTTAATAAGGAAAAATGTTTGGTCACAGACTGTGGGTTTTCGGCTCTGTCTGTATGAGCATACATGGTTCTAACAGTGCGTTTTTATTTAGAGCATATGTTGCGGCAACCTTCTATTTAAGGACTTGATAGTAAAAACACAAAGAAACAAGGACCATGTGTTTGTGCTGGGGGCTGTGGGCCCCGTTTCAGCCGTTCAACAGTTAACAAACTGAACACAGGTTAATCTAAAACACACATATGTGCAACAGTATAACTAATTTGTCTTCCAGTAAAACAACCTCAACAACTACTTTTATTTAAAATGCTAAATTCCCCTCCTCAGAAATGTCCCATGTTAGTGTATGTCGGTTTGCAAAGGCTCTATTATCCCACAAAGAGGAAATCTACTGTAACTCGATGCAAAATCGATTGCTGACTTGACCGCCCCATCTAAATCAAATCAAGATCAACACAGAGGTCTTTAATAGTATAAGCAGGGAGCCTGAGGTGGTCTTTAAGGCCCCTGTTGTCTGTTCTGCTGGCACTACACCTGTGTTTTAAAAGCCTAATTCAATAAGCAGCCTCGAATAAAGAGAGATTTGATTTCACCGGAGGGAAGCAGACGCTAGATGTGAAGGTGAGCTGTCGAGGCAAAGCGGCAGAAGGAGGAAGAGGTCACACAGATTCGCCTTCACACACGTGCATGAGAAAAAAAGAGGATACGCACATTAAACGTGAAACAAACACTGCTCTCAGCCACACACCTACCCTGTGGTTCTGGATATGGCCACAAGTTCATAACAAGCAAAGGTAAGAACCAGAGCTTTGTTCAACACGGCAGCAGACAGCACTTGTAATCAACAAGGCAGAATGTGTGACAGGCTACGTGCCGGGGACAGATGTTCCTTGTTTCAGGCAGAGCGAAGGTTAGAGTGTGGCATTAAGGTGCACGATGAAGTGAAGTAAAATAAAACGCCTGATCAGGGAGAGAATAGAGAGAAACAGGAAACCAGCAGGAAGAATTTCCGAGAGACAAATCACCGAGTGTCAGCGCGGACGCAGGCAGGTTCTGCACCGGGCGATACATCAAGCAAACAGTGCGCGTGTGCGTCGCGGTGATGTATATATAAAGCGAGAAGTGTTATACCTGGTCCCAGGCCTGAGGAATGAGCAGGTGCTTCCTCTGGTCCAGCCACAGTACGGGTCCCTGGAGGCGATACAGTTCCTGCAAAGACCCACAGATTGGTTTGAGCTTTACAGTGAGACCCTTTATGGTTTCTGCACATTTTAGACCAGCAACTATAACTTCATACAAACTCTTTGTGTGGCAATCAAGGGTCAATCTCTGGCTGTATGCTACACTGTTTCAATTCATAAGACATGTATTCCACCACTCAGGCCGAACGCTGGTTGTCTAGTAAATGAATCCGTGGGGTAAAGGTTGTCCCAAAAACTCTTCCAAGGCTCAAAAGCCAGACCTGAAGCTGCCGAGGCGAGACTGATGAAACGCGGTATACCCACACACCGAACAACTCCCACACTCACATCTAAACACATAAACGCACACATCAAACACACCTCAGAAAGCATGTGAGTGTTTCTTAATGTGCGCTGGATTATTCGCTCGTATGACTCACCTGGTTCAGTGAACACGCCGCACGCCTGATGTGCTGGTGCGTGTACCAGTTTGTGTCAGCGTGTCGGGGAACTCAAACGAGCCACAGCCGCGGGCAGCGAGACGCGTTAAGTGTGCCAACCGGGACGAGCCAGTGTGTGTTATGGCGCTCGTGTGGGTGTGCGCCGATGAAAATATCATTATTTTAAATATATGCATATTTATGGAAATTAATAATGCAGGACTAGCAGACTCAGGGTACTTATCCTTTTGCAGAACTGCCTTGCTGCACTTTCAGAGTTAAATGCATTCACACTGGCAAATATACAGTAATCAAACTTCTCTGTAGCTCATAATCTAATAACGTCTGGATGAAATGACAAAATAGAATTTGTCACTGAAATGGACACAATAAAGCTGCTAGTTCTCATTATACGGATTCTTATATATCGCTGATCGATACACACATCATTTGTTTGTTATTAGCTTTTATAGATTTTTGACATTTGATGTTACATGTTACATTATCACTTTGCATTAGTTTATATTAGTAATAGAGTATTATCAGCTGTCTGCTGGCTGAGACGATAACACAGTGACATTATGCTAATAACTAAGGAGCATTTTATTGCCATTTGATTCATTCCAATATTACAAATCTAATTAACAAATGATCACCTTGCTCAAGGGCACAGTCAAATAGTTAACAGGCTAGTGTTACGCTGTGTGTATTGCAGGGAAATTCAACTTCAAAGCAGCAGCTCCGGAGCGGACAGTCGGTCTCAGCGTCTTTGTCAAGGCTTTGTTACTTCTAGTTACTCTGCCCTGCTGCACCTCTAGGTGCTGCAGAGTATTTGGCGCAGACTTACTTCATGCATCGGGAGTAGAGCTGGCATCGAGCCACCGGTACTCTAACCACGCAGGAAGGGAAAGTGAGGAGCAGAGTGTGGCTCGTCCGGTCCAGAATCATAGACAGCAGCTGCCTGGCCTGCAGTGAGTCTTCAGCACACCTGCAACACACACACACACACACACACACGAGAAAAGGTCAAGCACACGAAACAAAACGCATTAGGCAATTTCAGTTATCAGAGCGAGACTGCACATTAAACCTCTGACCTCACTCTAGTTCTTTTACATACAGCAAGACTCAGTGTGGAACACAACCAAACATCAACAGCTCTCTAAATAAAAGCTGTAATCAAAGGGCAGTGTCAACCCAAATATGCTCTGTGCTGATTGTACAGGTTCCAGGGGTCGTGTGGCCTTCAAAAGCCAGCAGCCAAGAGCTAAATCGCTTCTAATTGGCACTTGGAGCTATGATAGCTGGCGCCGACCTGCCTCTGTGCAGCGGGATTTATACCTTTCCATGCACATGTGCACCCATGCATCAGTTGTATCTAGATGGTTTATGATAATAATGGTGCAGCGGGCCCAGAGTCATTAAGAAGAATCTATCATCCTGCTCAGGCCAAGCTGTGAGTCATTCCTCATATCCAGTATCAGGAAAGGCAGCGAACAGGAGGGGAGATATGAGAATATGTGGAAAAAACAGAAAAGGCAACAAAACGGAAGAAAAAAATCAAAGATGAGACTGAAGACTCCTCTTTAAGGACACGCACTCGGTGGGTTATTACAGCACCTCGTCTGTCAGTGTAAGGTGATGCAGGCCTGCACTGGGGCTCACGATGCCTGGCGTCGCTGTGCTCTGTCTCCCGATTCGCTGGTCGCCTGCTGCGAGAGCTGGGCTGTCAGTGGCCACCCGGTGGGCTCGCCAAGCAAACCAAATTACCTCACACACTGGCTCCAGGCCACACCGGCCCCTCACTTCATTTGCCACGACTAGCCCTAATTTTGTCATGTCTTGAGCAGAACAAACAAACCGAGGCACGAGATGGGAAGTGTGTTTTGGATCGCGTGGAAATAAAGGATGTTTATTATTAAGTAGATGGGACTCTAGCTCAGGAGGAAAGTGCTTTTCCAGCCAGTTGGTTTGAGAAATAATACTTTTCAGGGAGAACAATTACCAGCGAATAAAGCCAGTGTTTAGAAACATGCGCTTTTTTAAAAATGCCTCTAATTAGCCTTAGTGAAAGATAATCATCAGCCAAATCTGTGTGCATCTGTGTGACTACCCCCCCACACCCCACCCCATCCTGCAGCTACGCATCATGTGGAACAGTGCAGCTCAGCAAAGAACAAAGATGAAGAGTGAGAAAGCATCTAACGAAGCTGCCTTCACGCAAACTGCTAATTAGAGAGTGACAAGAATCCCAATCTGCTCCAAATCCTCTTCTGTCGCCATCCAGATATTAAATATGATTCAGCTTCACTCGGAAGAT
Source organism: Macropodus opercularis (assembly GCA_030770545.1). NCBI lineage: Eukaryota > Metazoa > Chordata > Actinopteri > Anabantiformes > Osphronemidae > Macropodus > Macropodus opercularis. The sequence continues at coordinate 11,661,552 of CM061092.1, forward strand.
AAAGGTCATTTTTCCTGACAGTGTGTCACTTTGGTCAAGATTAAAGATAATCAGATTTTATCGTCATGTCATTACTTTCTGATATTTCCCCCCTGACGCAGATTCATCGTCATTAGAAGACGCACAGATTTGCTGATATCGGGTGCCAGCATCCACCTCTCCTCCCATCGTCGTGTTCGTATTCTCGCGTCGGGTTGCATCGTCTCAGCTCTGGCACAGTTATGTGCAGCTCTCAGAGAATAGGTGAGGTTTTCTGCATAATTCAGGACACTTCATGTTTTTTTTCCCTTTGCTCTCTTCTCTTTCTAGGCATAACACACAAGCAGGGGAGCTGGTAGTATGTGACACTTAAACGAAGTTGTCCTTCCTTACTTATCAGGGTTGAATCCCTCCAGTTCCTCCAGGAAGATGTGGCTGTTGGTGACCGTGTTGTCCTGGTTGGGCATGATGAGGAACTTGAGGATGGTCCCTCTGCTCGATCCGAGGAACAACACGGTTCGATTTCTGTGGGGCCCGGCTTCTGTGTCCACCACTATCTTGTTCAGCTGGTACCTGCACAACAGGACAAAGCGATTTTTGCTTTTGGGAACGTTGGCAGTTTTGTTCCATGAAAGCTGAAATCATTGTGAAGCAGGCAAAACATGTGGAATGTAGCGTAAGTGCAACTGATTGGTTTAAGTGAAAAACACATACGTCTTTGAATTTAGATCATACTTGGCCATTTTCTCTTGAGTCACTGCTAAATTAAATGAATTCCACAGGGAACAAACTGCTCGCCAATTTGCATAATAAACTAATTATGGCAGACATTTAGTCATTAATAACATCAATCAAGTAAATGGGCTCGTCCTGGAACAATAGCAGAGCACTACTACACACAGCCCTGTGTGTATGAGTCAACAGACAAGAACAGAAGCCATGTTGTGCCGAGTGTTTAATATTCCATATACATCCGGTCGCCATAATCCCCTGGTGGTTAGTCTGCAGTGGGACTCCATAAGAAGTAATGTGGGGATAATAGGATACAGCTGCTACAAAAACCAGAATCTTTGATTTGACTGGATTTTTTCAGTTTTGGTGAAGGTTGGGGGACATTGGGAGGGATTAGTTCAAAGCCACGTCGTAGTTCATTGTTGTACAAGAGCACAATTACCAGGTCATGGTGTTGGACCGATGGCGTCCTGATCTCATTCTTACCTGACCATAGTTCGGACTATCCACGGCCTTTGTCCGAGTGACGGGACGGCTTCATCCATCAGCGGGTGCGTCTTTACAAAATTAAGCATTTCATCAGGGAACGCGTTGGACGAGTTAAACCTTGATCCCTGAACAGCACAGCCACCGGGTCTGTGAACAGGTTTCAGCACAAAACCAACACAAGTCCATGATATCAGTAAAGATACAGTATGTTCATATGAGCAGGCAGGTGGTAGAGACTTTCTGGGCGTCGCGCATTAGGAAACATATTCTGTCAACAAGCTGATTTGATTTGGCTCATCACTAGGCAAAAACCACGACTGACTTAGACTCAGGTTGCTCATAGCACAGATTTCTTCTCCTGTTTGCCTGATAATGACCTGAACGCAGGTGCGTGAACTGATTCCAACCATCTGTACCTCGGCTTAGGGATGAGTTCATCTGGAACAGGCGTCCAAATAGATTCAGGGGATTTCTGCTCCTTGAACCTCCCGTCAAACACGGAAGCCAGCTGCTCCATGTCGAAGGCACACACCGCTGAACCTGGGATACTAGAGAGACGAAGAGACACAGCAGTGAGACCCCTGATTGGCGAAACAATAAAAACCAAGCAGCTGTGTGTCCAGTGGGGTTTCGAAAGAACAAGTATCAACCTAAAACCGACCGTGAAAGATGCGAAGTGAAACAGAGAAGTAAGTTACAATATGGATCAATTCAACTGAGAGCATGAGAAAGTGACAGACTCCCAGTGAAGATGACAAAATGGATTTGGGCTGTTCATATTTTGACATTCAACGCGTGAGCACAAAAGAAATAGTTCTTGAGACAGAAAGAAAGAAAGAGAGACAAACGCTGTCAACGCTGTGGGTGAAGAATAGATATACAGCGGATGCAACAGATAGATTGGGCTCATGAACAGAGCTTGGCTGGATTTCCTGGAAAATAAAATCAAATAGGAAATGAGTCACTGAATATTTTGCTTTTCACAAAGGGGAGGAAGATTCTCGTAAAGGAAGCGAACCAAACAACACGTTCCAGTAAAACGCGCGGTGCACCTCGGAGGCCGCTTGACTGCGTGTGGACCCCGCAACAGGGAACAGAACATCTGCTCCAGAAAGTATCCGCTGCCCACCCACGTTCGCACAAGCAAATAGACAAAGCCAAGACCAACAAACAGACACGCGTTCCCACACAGTTCCCTTCTCCGGCGTTTGTGTTTGGGCTGCGGAGGGCGAGATGAAGACAGCGGCGTCAGGAGGAGATAAGCAGCGAGTTTTAAAACAACATCCCGTGCTTCCTGCTCGGAGACTCAACTCTCTGCTCTGACCGTGTCCTCATCAGTGACTAACGGAGTGCGTGGTGTTACAGCTAGTGACTAAGTGCTAATACTTCAGCAATACACACATTCGTTAGGAGGGAGACTGAGTCACCTGCAACCTGCTGCTCCATGAATCCCACACATATCCCATCTGTTTCTTTCCTTTCTTTCTTTCAGAAGAAACAAACATCCATCTGGTGATCTGAGGGTCTGTGCCACAGTGATTATGAGCTGAGCTGAGCGGCGCTTCCATTGAAAGCCACAGTAGGGTTTGCTAGGGCAGGCACGGCCCGAAGGCTGGATCCTAGCAGCAGCGGGGATCTGTGCGCTCCTGATGTGCCATTTGATCAGGTGGCGCCGTCTCCCTCAGTACTTATCATTCATAGGCAGGGATGTGACTCAACCGCGGCCAGAGCGGCGGAGCTGCAGGCGTGTCTGCGGACGGGCGGCGCGTCCGTCTCTCCCAGGACACGGCACCAGATGTTGTGTGTGACGTGCCTGCCAGCCCTGCACCAACGCCAGCTTGGCTTCCTTACGCTACCTTCTCCGCCCCGTCAGCTCATCTCTTTCTGTTTCGCTGCAGGTCACTGGGTTTGCCCCGTGTAGAGCTCTCAGTCTAACAGTAGCAAGCCAAACGGCCTCAGGCTGTTTTTCTCTGAATTCTTTTAATTATTTTCGTTTTCACTCGGTAGTAGTCAGCCCTGCTATTATTTCGTATGGGAGCTTCTTCTGTATGAAAACATTTCATTTTCAATAATTATCTCAGCTTCTGCACAGTTGACACCACACAAAATTCAAATTCAGCTTGTTCCTCCCGTTCTGTCCATTGGCTTTGTCCTTTCTTGGCGTTTTCTCCTTGACTGAGGCTGAGTGACAGGCTGTCCAGACCGGATGCATAGACTGTGTGTGTGAGAGCTGCAGTCGAGTCTAAACTACTTCCTCACTGTTTAACAAGCTCCCTGACAGATTGGAATAACGCAGACACACGATGCTGCATAGGAGAGGAAACCGCCAGTCACTTTTTTATTTAGGATTTAAAGTTTCATAAATCAGACCTGTTCAAATAAAACTATAAATCCCTATTTTGTCCAATTTGTTTAGAAACAAATCTAAGAAAAGCAAAAAAATAATTAATTAATTATTATTATTATTATTTTTTTTAGAAAACATGGCACATACTTTGATGAAAACACTATCAACCCCATTCATATTAAACCTCAAACTCCAGACCTGGCTTTTATCTTCACTTTTAATATGACGCTCTCATCTTTTTGCTTCCGTACATTCTCCCTCACAGCCTCATGTTTGAAGTGGTTTTCGCTCTCAGCTGTTTGCCTGTTGGTGCCCATGCAGACTAGTTTCCAGATAGCCTCTGTTTTCCTTGTGACATGTCTCTGTCGTGCACTACCTGCAGTTCCTAGTCCGTACTCTCTGGCTGTCTGTATAACGGTGCATTCCCTTGCTGTTTCTACTTGCAGGCCTGGGGGAACTACAGCGTACATGTGACTTGCCCATCTGCGCATCCTCCCCTGTGTCGCACTAAACCTCCTCTTGCTCCTTGTTCTCCTTTGTTTCCCTTCTCTGCTGTGTTTTCCCAGAAGGACTTCCTGCTGTCTGACCCTATCATAGGAGGTTCTTTATAACCGAAGCCAAACACGGCCTCCCACTCTCAGGATGCACTAGATTTACTTAACTTTGCAGAGTATGTTTTCATTGCATTTCTGTGCAGCTCCATTAAACCTAATGAGCCAATGCCAGTCTACTCCAGCAGCAGTAGGCTTTTACAGCTGCCAAAACAAAAGCTGTGCACTAACAGAACTGTTTGTCCAGCACAGCTTGATGCCGGTGAGCCGCTTTTTGACATCTTGGTGCTGTCTTCTTGATATATACCAACTTATTTGAGTTGATAAATAAAGTAGAAAACACTTTCTTGTCTCACGTCTCATATTCATATTCTATGTCTTTCAAGTTCGCTGCTGCTCCCTGAGCCTCCCTGACCTCTTGAGCATCTGCAATGTGAGTGCCGGAGGTGCTCAGCAGGAAAGCCAAACTCTTCTTGTATTCTTCCCTGAAAGAAAGCGCCTGGGTCTTCAGAGGTGAATGCACAAAGGGAATGGCAACCGGCAATTTATAAACTGTAGGAAAAGACTGAAGGATGCTGCAAATTCAACTCTGTAACTGTTAAGAAGCTGCTGTGGGGCTGTGAGGTCATCCCTGGAGTGTATGCACGGAAGAAGATGAGTAAATCCATAGGGGATCCTCAGCACAGGCTTGACTTCATCCTGCCTTTCCCACAGAATAGTCCCATGTATGCTGTGCAGGACCAAATGGCAGGACTCAACAGTTATTACTCCACTCACAGGTCCCGCTTCACGCTGCTTTTCGTGCACGTCGCCAGCCGAGGCAATTTGTCTGGCAAGCACTCAGCCAGTGCGGCGCAGTGGCCACACGAGGCCAGTGGGAGTCTTGCAGCTCCCCTCACACGTTCCCTCTTCTTTTCGGTTTCATTTTCCACCATCACATGCCCCTATACATTCATCTAAACCTCCCTTTCTCTTTGTCTTCTGGTGGATTTAAAACAGAAGCCAGTAGCAGTTCACTGATGCAGGCGTGTGTGTGTGTGTGTTCAGCTGGTTCCACTCTGTGGCTTGCTGTAAATGCCGCTATCTGGGAGCCATTGTTGCTGCGTTTGTGCATGTTTGTGTGTGTAAGAGGGAGTCTGTGGCTGTCTCTGCAGGCAGTGCCTCCCCCCCATGCGAACACACAGATAAGATGCAGCTGATGAAACAGTTTTAGATCTCAGGGAGCGAAGGATGCACATGTTGTCCATTATTGACTTTACTCGTCCTTGAGTTTCACATCTGTCTCTCCTCCTCTTCTCCTTCACTGTCGTCCTCTGTATTCTCCAGATTTTTCTGCTTTGGCAAGCGGCAGGTCAGGAGCCCGCTGCTCTGAGACACTGTCCTGCAACTGCATCCATTAGTTTGATATTCTAAGAAACAAAGAGGTGACATTATGCTGCGACTGCTGACAGGTGGCAGTTACGCTGCTCGCTGCATTTAAGTAAGAGGCTGCATTGATTCCAGACCCGAGTCAAATAGCAGCCAGTTGCGAGTTGTTTGACGTAATGTGTTTGCACTGCCAGACACCGTAAGTGGTATCTGAGCCTTTCAGAGCATATGGGGAATGGGCCATCATAGAAAAATGTTGAAATCTTTTCTCTCATTGGAGCCACTTAAACCGCAATAAGCTGTAGCAACACTTTCTTTTAATGGCCCCAGTACACTATGAGTTCATCTACTGTAGGTGTAGACTGCCAGATACATGGAAGATGTTCCTTCAAACACACACACTGCAATGTCCATGTCACTCTGACAATCCCAGCATTCAAATGCATTATACAGTACCTGCATGAGACAGGAGAAATGTGGTGTATTGCACTGGAAGCTAGTGTAGATTTATTCTCTGGAAACTTTCTCTCTTACTGAGGAATAAAAAACGTAGGACTCAACAGTACAGTAGTTGGTTAGAGCTGAAACTGCCCTTTAATTGGAGCTTGTAAATCCAAAGTGACAAATATATTTTTATCACATTCCTTCCTTCCTCTCTCTGTTCAGTCTCTGTAGTTTGCTATTTGTCTTGTCTTTGCCTTAAAAAGCTCCTTCGTCTCCACTAATCCCCCGTTCGACAGGCAGCACCACTCAGCTCCTCTCCTTTTCTACTCTTCCCATGTTTTTTCAATTTAATCGCTGTCTTTCAACAAATCACCCGTTTGTCCTCCATGAAAGCGTCCCATGTGTCTTAAATTACTCTCTGCGCCACAATCTTGACCTCTGCTCCTCCGCACAGCCCCTTTACTTCATCTGGAGCTTTCCTTGGCCTGTAGGAGGCCTTGCTCAGCTACGGTGGTCCACTAAATGTTGCTGCGTGTCAGCGGGCTCACGGTGGGGGACTACACAGCCTCCACAGGAAGCACGTGGAGATGCGTTGACACAGTAAATGTAATGCAGAGTAACTATAAGAACAGTACGACACAAAGCTGTATATGTAAAGGATTAATACTCTACATTGTACCTGTTGGCTGGGGTGGAGAACACCCCCAGGATGATGTCCCTGCCGTGCATCCTGATGATGGGACTGGTGGAGTGGAGCAGGTTAAAGTAGAAATGGGAATCACCGGGCACGGAGCAGTTGAGGCGAGCCTTCAGGAAGGACGTCCACTGCTTCTCGAGGACACGCTGGGAACCGCCCTGGTCCCGCTTACACACCCGGGCCACTCGCGACACCACCACCTGCGAGTGGTTGGACACAAAGAAGCTGAAGTAGGCACAGAAAACACGTGTCCGAAATACATCGGCAATATCCTGACAGGTACGTCCACGCTGCTCACACATACTGTAGCTCTGCAAGACGGCTGGGGATATTTCACAGGCTCTGGGTTTTATCTTCAAATAAGTTAATTTAAAAGCTCCCCTCTACCGCAGGGTAATCTTAAAAGAGTCATTTGCATGCTATTTGCTACGTGGAAAGGCTGTTTTGACAGATCATTGTTTTATAACGGTAAATTTGATATCAATTATTCATGAAAATGTCAGTGCATCTCAAAATTATTTATTTGAACTTCCTCATACACAATGGTAATGCTGTTTAAGGATCCATTTACTCTGCTCTCTGTAAACATGTCAAAGCCGCAGACCTTGTGTAACGCACGTCTCCCCAAATGTCAGTTGCTACAGCAATTCATTAAAGCAACAGGTTTCCTCATCCTGATGCTTCTCCATACAGTAAATATGCAGCACTTTGATGCAGGAGGTTTACGTTAAACCATTAGTTACTACAGACACACGTTGTTTGTTCAGGCTGTGATTTGTTGGAGTACATTTGCAGACTAATACAGGAATAAAAGGTCAGTGTAGCTGTGGGAAAAGTGATATTGACATTCAAATAATAACAGCAGGGAGATATTAGAGCGGCATCTCCTTTCATCAGGTTGCAGTTGAACAACACACAAAGACGCCCTGAATGGACCAGTGGTGTGAATACAGGAAGCTGAGAAGGAAAAGAGGATTTTTCACAGGGATGACTCCTTTACCTTCTCCAGGTAATTGAACTCCATGGCTATCTCTCTGAAGAAGAAGTAGATGTGAGGTCCCCATTCGACAGCGCTGACAAAGTAAGGCTCTGTATTGTGAGGAGGACAGAGTGAGAGACAACAGAACCAGGTTGATGGAGTGAACACAGAGTATTGGATGCGCGTGGAGAAGACAGCGCCGCTCTTTGCAGTGAAGTAGCATGAGGGCAGTGAGAAAAAGGCTCAGGCCATGCTTAATTTCATTACATGCTGAAAGGGGATTTCACACCAAACAATAAGCACATTATGGCTCCCTGATGTTTCTGAGGAGTTCGTTTCATGCTCTGCATTTCGCTGCTATTACCCTCGAGCCAGCTGCGACCTGTACGCCTCCCCAGAAAAGCTGGGAAGTGCCAACCACTTGTGTTTTCCTCAGTCCTGTTGTCATTGTTAGGTTTGACTGTGATGTGAAGGAGCCGTAACTTTGACAACTTTGTGTTCAGTGACCTGAGCATAGAGCTGTCAGCCCGCTGACTCAGCCCTCTGCCGCTGACACATGTATTGATCCTGCATGCCCCTAAGTAATGGAGACACACACTCCACCCATCACACTGACAACACCAACAACAGATGCACTGGAGAACGCTGCGCAAATGCAGACATGCAAACACCAATCAACACATGTTAACAAGCGCAGGAAACACACACAGACGCGTAGACATAGCGCGTAGATACCTCTGAACCACTTGGAGTCGTGCTTGACGGTGCGCAGAGCGGGACTGTCCCCAAGGCTGCGATAGATGACCGCATCAATGGCCAGGAAGTCTGTCACTGTGGCTGTAAACAGATTTCCCTCTGACACACAAAGACAAAACACACACACACAGCGGTGAGCTGGACAGAACCATTCCAGCAGGAGCGAGTGTCGCTGTGGTTTTGAAATGTCCTGCGTCATGAACGTGACAGGGTTGACGCGCCAAGGATGTAACTGCGGTAACATACTGTAATTGCACCTTTGCAGGACTCCCACACAAAAAGAGCATTTTACCGCTAATATCAGGTAAAGGGCTGATGACTGAACTGCAGCAGCAGCCGCAGAAACATGATGATGTGTTTAAAGAAGATGAAGTAAACAAGTGGAAGGAAACGCGAAAAACACAACGGCTACATTTTCTTACTATCACATTGCATACTTTCATTTAAGTATCTTTAATAGAGAACCGAATTTAAATGTGGGACACGGTGTCACAGCTCATCATCATGCAAATGTCCAAACAAGAGGCGTCTTACCTGCAAACAGAGCTACGTTAGCGTGCTTGGGGTCATAAGGGCATCTCGCCATCCCGCTGACTGTGTCGCCTATCTCCAAGGTGTCTCCCTTTTACAACACACACACACACAGAAGCGTGCATCAATCAGTGAGCGGCAAACAAACACTACGAATGCACCTACAGCAGCATCATAAAAACAATTCACAAGAGAATGGCAATTAGGGAGTGTTACGGTAAGTGCAGTCTAATGATTCACTGGTGGCAATTAGCCACAGCGGCGACAACAAGAGAGCCACGTTCTCATGCGTAAATAAAACAGACACACACTCACATTTACAGCCACACTGGTGACACTACGCTAATAAATTCACCTTGATACTTCCCACATGAACACATGCGCATGCAGGCAGGGATCTCTCCCAGTCGTGGTGGATTCTGGCCCCCAACCACTGCCTTGTTCTGGCTCTTTTGAAACAAAGCTTTTCCATCCATCCAGAATCAAAGCCAAGGTGAACCGAAGCTGTTCTGGTGGCACGTGTTGGCCCAACACCTCGCTAACACATGTCGTCTCATGTTTTCCCTTCATTTCATAAGTAGTCTATAAAAAGAAGCCATAAGGAAACGGCTTCAACAGCACAGGCTAATTCTCATCTTTGGTAGGAAATGAAATAATTTAAAGGTGTCATTTCATTAAAACTCAGCTATAAATAAAACAGTAGCTGGCATCACTAACTAGTCCCCCGAGAAACAGCCTATCAGGCAGAGACAGGTGTGTCATACACTGTTGTAGCATGTCATTAGTAGCTGACAGATAATGGGCCAGCTCTGCCTCAGTGTTCCACTGTTGCGCTATGTTTGAAATGTGAGAGACTGGAAATAACACTTAATCTGAAAAAGCCTTTGATAGTGAAAGGATTTTTTTCTCTTTCGCTCTCGAACTCAGCCGCCTTCATCCCTCATCTAATATTCCCGCAGAGCGATGTGAATTCAGCCGAGCTCATGATTAATATTTATGCGTAGTTTTCCGTCCTCAAGTTTTAAACTGTTGGTGTAATTGAGCGAGGCAGGGATCGGTTGGGAAGCGGAGTAGCCGCACGCTGCCGAGCCGCATCGGGGAGGAGGAGGATTCAGGTGAGTTGTTGCTGGATGGATGCAGACCTTCAGAGACCCCCAACACACTCTGGACAGAGTGGAGGAAATATTCATAGAATGCTGCAAGTTGTTGTTTGAGCAGTCAACACTTTAGCTTCAGCCTAAACCCCTGTGTCTTCTCTTTTCTGCCTCAGACTGTGGAGGGGAGGGGGGTTGCTTTGCTTGCTCAACCACCAGGAAAAAGAAATCAGACCAGGCAACCAAGTCACGTCCACCCTTCGCTTCCTCCTCTCTTCTCTTTGTGTTCTTGTTGATTATCTGTCTCTGACTTTCAATGATAACAAGCTCGGCAGACCACAAAGTTTAACCACTGAGAAATAACAACTGTTATATGTCAGGAAAAACAAGGCGCCGGAGCTTCCAGACAACGAGGATAAATAACTCCAAGGAAGGGAGTCAACAGCACCTTGAGCGCTGAACAGACAACTTTAATCAAGCTGTGAATTTTCACCTGAACAGAACTACTAATTGCGCTTTGCAAGCGAGGCCTGTCTTCTGGAAAACGAGATAAGCCAGTTACCAGGCACGGAAAAGCCGACCCAGAGAGCTGACGCAGGGTGGACCGGCTACGCGTCTTCACTTACGGTATAGTTGGCACATAGCGGGTTGAAGGCGTTGGTGCCGCACACGAACAGGCCTCCTTGTCTGCTGAGCAGAACCTTCATGAAATTCCGGCATTCATCCTGCAGCAGAGATAAAAAGGGAAAGAGAGGGTTTAATATGCAAGAGGGGTAAAACTGAAGAGAAGAAAGTCAAAGCGATGCAGTGAATGGAGGAAAAACTGGGTTTATTTTTCAGCGGCTGATTATCTAAACCGCTCGGTGAAATGAAGCTCCTCGGTTTCCTGATGTGTTGAATTATCACACCATTAACGCTGTCAATCATATTGGTACAGTCTGAAGTAGCCTGCAGAGAGTTTAAGCATCTACCTCTTCACACATGCACATACATGCACACTTACGCCGCCGCTGTTGATTGACAGATGCTAATCCAAAGCAGCCTCAGGATTTTCAAACAAGCTCACATTTAAGGCTAATTTCTTCACTGCGAGGCATCAAACTACTCGAAGCCACTTAATGACTAAATACAGGCCAGTCGCCGCTTCATTCGTCCAAGCATTCTTTAAAAAGGGAAGTCATGGAAGCGCCACATGGCTTAATAACTGCTTGTGCCACACACTGACAAATAATAAATGTTATTCAACTAAATCCTCAACAAAAGCACAACGCTGCAGTGTTTACAAGAGGAATTAGGAAACGCGTGTGACCTCTGGCACTGCTCTGACTGGACCTGCTGTGATGATCACACGTCTCTGTGATGGATGAATTACGTTTCCTTCACTATTTTCACCATTAGACTTCATCTAGTTCAATCAAACATGCAGCAGTTTATGTAATATTACAACTAATATTAAAAAAATTTGTTTAGACTTTTAGACATGACTGTAACTAACGATGGATCATCCGTAAAATGTCATCTGGTAGCATTGGCAGCGTAGGAAATCAGTGACAAAGTAGTTTTCCACACCACATGCTGTGCTTTCAGCAAAAACATGTTTTATGGATCTCATTAATACAAAAAGTAAGGGAAATTATTAAAAATATAAGTCCGTTAATTAAAAAAACATGACTTCTAAGTAAAGTTTAAAACTGATAACTTGGAAAACATTTGCCGTTCAAGTGGGCGGGTGTTGTAAGAGCTCTTCCTTCTTTGTGGGTTAGAAAGTGTTTGATTAGCAGCACAGTCTAACATATGGGTAACACTAAGGCGTCTTTTATCACCATGTGGCCCCTGCTTGTTTCCTCTGGACCTCATGGGAAGAGCTGAAACACAGGTTGGGAAAGATTGTCTCATAGGATTTAGAACCTAAATGTAATGTGATAATAAACAAACGAAGGTCCTGTCAACACAGACGTGTATGTGAATGTGCTGGAATGTTGTCCAGAGGCATTAAAACCCAAACTCCACGACCTGTGGGTTTAGAAAAGCCAAAACGTATCATGTGAGTGTGTGTGAATGTGTGTAGCGAGTGAGTGCTTACGTGCAGTACAGTAGATCACGGGTAGCACCGGCTAAATTAACTGCGTCGCAGTCAGAATGGCACCAGCTCCGCTACACACACTTAGAATAATTGTGAGGACGCAAGAGCACCACCACCCACGCTGATGTCATCGGAAAGACAAGTAGGGCTGGAGCACAAGCGCTGGTAGTGGTGAATGAAGGTAAAACGAGATCAGAAGGAAAGTAAGACGAAAGAGGGGCGAGTGTTATTCCAGATGCTCCACCCTGCTCCCCTCTACCCCCCCGCTCTCCCCCTCCACTCCCTTCAGGGCTCTCGATTTCCAACAGCAAAAGAAAAAGAAAACCTCACGAAAGGAGGAAATGTTTTCATGTGTGAGTGTAAAGTGTGTGTGTCAACTGCGAGGTGTAAATTTCTAACGGTGTGTATGTGACAGACTGAAGAGCAACAGTGACAGAAAGCGTGTGGGTGTCACTTCCCCGTGCAGCGTGTGTGTGCTCACACCGTGCAGCAGCCGTGCGCTTCACTGTGCAGTGCGGGGCAGATGTGTTCTCATGTGCAAGACGTATTTGCGCGGTGTTTGTCTGCGGGGTTGCAGTCTGCCAGCTTGGTCGGAGCTGTAATCACATGGCCAGATGAAGCGCTGTTAATAACAGCCCACTTCCACTGCCAGCGTCTCTGAGAGGGGAGTAGCTGCTCGGAAGCGCCAAAGTGGCAGCATTTGTGTTTCCAAACGAAACATGTCATGACTACCAGATAAAAACAGGGGTTGGACTCGTCGGTAACACGCACACTACTGAACTTGAGTTGCTATCGCAGACGTGCTCTGCACACATGTGTTCAGCAGGTTTAAGTCTTTTTTCAATTCAGTCAGCGGGATTAGGGTGTTATTGTGGTTCCCGTATTAAAAAAACAAACTAATTATGAAGGATCAAGTCGTGAATCGTTGAATTAAACAATTACATATAAATCCAAATGGTGTGTGTCCTGGTGCCTCCTCCCTTTTCTCTGCTCGCTCTCTCCCTGGACACAATCCAGACATAATGCCACCTGTGCTGGCTGGCAAGCGTCCCCCAGACCCAGACGACTGCTGCTCTCATCTTCCTCCTCCTTCTCCTGTTACTGACAGCGGCAGAGCTGCTCTAAAAAATTAATCTGAGGCAGAGATGAAGTACTCTGGAGTTTGTGCGTCAGTGCAAATATGGATTTAGCTGTGAAAGGAAGAAGTCAAGAGAAGTACGCGCGTCCGTGATGACGACTGCATATGTGCATATGATAGTGCATATGGCATCTACACAAGGCAGCAGGTTTATACTGTGTTTCTGGGAGACGTTAGCCAAGAGAATTTCTTTAGTAATTCTCAGCACAGAGAAAGGTGCACAATCAAAAGTATTCACAGCTGTCATGACTTGATACAACACACACCAGTAAATTGGAGGTGGCTCCACCTTCTGCATCTGCTTTTCATCTGTTGTCTGGAACCCAACCTCACGAATACGATAAACAATCTTTTTATTAGGTCTAAGCCTGGGGTCAGTGTTTGTATTAATGACGAGGCTTTAAGCAAAAACCCACATCTTCACGGCGTTTCACCCCCAGCTGCAATCAGCATTTCCCGTCTTTGGACTCACCCAAACACAAAACAGGGTCAGACGCTGGAAAATCTCCTGCTCATTTCCCCGCTTTGGAAGCCGCTGCGTTTTTATACTCTAATAAAATATAAAAAGTTATCATGATAACCTGATTTAGTGAGGCTCTCACAATGGGAGCCATCTAAGGCAGTACATTAGGGGGTCGTATTTAGCAAGCTGCTTCTCTAAATCTCCAAAGTTTCCATTACATGCCTGGCTGGTCCCCTGATGTTAGGGACCAGGCAGAGGAGAGCATTGCTTTGCCAAGAGCTGCCTTTGAGTCTCTCTCTCACGCACTCACACACGTAGACTGTACAATACACACTCACAAAGGGTTGGCGAGCCCTCTTCTCAACTCATTAACAACCGGCCTGTGATTTCCAGAAAAGAACCCTGACATCCAGTTTCGAGAGAGTGACAGGAAGAAAATGTGCATGTGGGTGGAAGACGAATTAACAGCGGTACCAAATTAGCAGCAATGTGCCGTTCTGAGCGCTGTGGTCTTACTCAGCATGTTAAAGCTAATCCCTCTGCAACCCGTCTTCTCTGTTTGATGGTAACTCCGACTGAACACACCACAGGCCATAAACAAACATCAGACACCGAGGGGAGGGAGAGAAAGGGAGATGATGGCGATAGGAGCACGATATAACGAGCATGTGAGACATAATGAGGGAGAGAAGGACAGGTTTTCCTGGTCGCTCAGTCAAGCAGCAGGACCTGACGGCTGTGGGGTCAGCTGAGCTCCACTCCGTGATGGAAACGTACACACACACTATTCCATCTCTGGACCCAAAACTTAACCCGAGTTACCCCTGGACAGCTCCCTGTGGAAGGGGCTGCTGAGGAAACACAAAGTCAAAGCAGATCAAACTAATGGAAACATTACGTAATGATATAATATTATATATGAGTCATTAATTAAGCAATATAACACAGCCATCTGGAGAGTTGAGAGAAGTGTGTGTGTCTGTGTATATGTGTGTGTGTGTGTGTGTGTGTGTGTGTGTGTGTGTGTGTGTGTACGAAATATTTTGCAGCAATAAAGGGAAAATTGGCCCAAAACTCATTGTGTTGCTGCATTGAAACTTTGCTTCTTGCCATTTCATGCAATTCTCAAATGTTCTTCCGTATGTTTTAGAAAATATACAGTAATAATTCAAAACAACACAATGTGGAGTAATATGTAATAAAGAGATTCAGTGATTATTATAAAACCTCTGGCGTCAGTAGATGCTAAAAGGTCAAAGCTTGAGTCGCTTTTAAAAGGCAAACTACAACTACAATTAATGAATGCGACTCCATGTGTCAGATGAATTAATTTAGGAGAAAACCAGCTGTAAAATAATATCTACTGACGGTCCGACCCAGAGAATCATCTGGGTTGGGCAATTGAAAACCTAGAGGTCCTCTGAGAACATGATCAGCGCCATATTGATCAAACAATCTCGCTAAGTGCTGCTCATAATGATGCCCGGACGCACTTTAAAAGCCCTCTATACGGAATTGCCTTTATTTGCATGTGCGGGCCACACTGCCACGGCTGGATGCGCTGGCACAGAGCCACTGGGCAGCGTCTAACCCACCATCGAAACGAAAAGGGAAGGAGTGAAAGACAGGGAGGCAGTGACAGTGGGAGACAATAAAAAGGGCAAATGCCGAAGAGACAGAAGGGCAGCGGAAAGCAAACGACAAGAGGAAACGTGGCAGAAATATGCAGAGTGCGTGGCAGCGAGGCATCAGCAAACGTTTGGTCAACAGGGGAGAAGGAAAAAAGCTAAAGAATCGGGATATTGAATTTTCAGCCTAATTAGGGAGAATATTACGTCCTTTGTGATCAACCAAGCAGGAACATTTAATTACAAAACCAATTACGAGGTGGTGAATGTTTCACATGTGACACAGCCATTCCCCCAGCACAACGGGACATTCAGGAGGTGGAATAAAAAGGGGGGCGGCAAGGACAGGAGAGGGCTGGGGGGGCGCACAGGGAACGACACCCTCACCAATTTAGTTCACGACGTACGTGATATAAGACAGAGAAGACATACAAGAAATGAAGAGTCAGTACTGAATGCACACTGTTATCATCATGTCATGTGCTTCCTAGCTGGCGAAGTGTGTATTACAGCGAGCTAACGTGCTAAGTGAACCCTTCTTGAACCTTTGAGACAAACATTAAGCACGTGGTTCTGCTCCATGGTGTGTAAATGGAAACGAAAATCTAATTCAGCCCACAACACTGCAAGGAAGAACATATGCATGTGATACAACATGTCTCAAATTATCAGAAACAGTACCAAAAAAAGCACACACTTTAAATACTGTACCTGTGTTGACTTTTAGAAAACCATTTCTACACGTGTGTGTGTGTGTGTATACATATAGATGTGTGTGTGTGTTTGTGCACATCCATTCACAGCATCTGAGCCCAGAGAGCTGACTGAGAGGACCTGGCACCGTTCTTATCTTTCTCACATTGCCGTGTGACTCATAGCATTACCAGGCAGCACAGTCATTAGGGGCAAGAAGACCTTTCATATCTCATTCAGCCCCCCAGCTCTGCTCAGGGCCAGCCAACAGGGACCCTCACACTCCCCCTCTCCTCTCCTCTCCTCCCCTCCACCCTTCCCTTCTCAGTTCTCTGTGTCCCTCTCCAACCCACTCTTTCTCTCAGCTTGGCTTTTTGTCTCTGTCCCTCTATTCTCCATTGTGTTTCTGTCTGGCACTGACTCACACAGATTTAATGTCAGGTGTTCTCTCCGTGTGTTAAATAAGTCATTTTTTTCTGTGCCTGCAGGGGACAGGGGCCGTGTCCCCCCACCCCTCGCGAGCCGTCACCGCCACACACCCACACACATACACTCAGAAACCGAATATGTGCTGTCTGTGTGCGGCGGACAGCAGCTAGGGATGTATGTGTGTTGCAGATATAACAGGGATCCAGGCGTAGGCTGCTGGCGGCTGCCGGGACGTTTAACCCCTACTTGAGACCAAATTCCTGTTCCGTGATGGTGAAACAGTAGTGTGTACAGCTAGGAGTGACTCCTTCTGTCCTTCTGCTGATGAGGATTCGATAAGCAGGGACAATGAGGTACTGTAACACAGGGTCACAGCCCCCTCCAGCAGGCATGATTGTCAGATGCCTGGCACAAGGGAACCAAATCTTAGGGCAGAAATGAAGGATGTGCTGTAATTTAGATGAACAAGGCTTTTGTGTGTGTGTGTGAGAACCTGGGTGACTTTTTGAAGCTTTAATATTTTTGCCCACACTGTATTATACCGTCAGGTCAATGGTTGCTAATGTTGCTTTGTGTTTGCTAACGCAGTTATTATGTCATTGACAGTTATTATGTCATTGACAGCGGCGGGTTGTCTCACCTCATGCTTGCCCTTCATCCTGCAGATCCTGATGTCATTCTTGTTTGACTCCCATGTTCTTTTCTATAGATTAATAACACACATCCACACACTAATGGTGAGCTACATTTGCATTTCTCTCTGGAGTGCAATCATATTTCACAGCCTAATGATGAGTCATGCATCCTGGGCGTTGTAGCTCACCTTACTGTAGAACATCTCATCTCCTGCAGTGATGTCCAACTCCACGCGGTAAAGGTCGTCCCTGAACAGACAGACACAGAGAGAGAGGCAGTCAGCCAACATACTGTAGCAATATCCCAAGCTCAGGGTGAGGGAAGACGCTGCACTAACACAGAAATACATTTTAGATATTGGCTCAGGCCAATGCAGATTTTCTTTTGGATGAAATCCAGGCCGCACACAACCTCGATGTGGTTTTGAACTCAAACATTTTCTACCTATTGTATAATGCTGCAGCTGTTTATTCTTTTTATATTAAACTATACAGTGTCCCCCCATTTCATCCAATACATATAAGAACCAGAACCCGAGTGGGTGATTCAAGTTGCCAGCTCCAGGTCCAAAACCCAACGCCGTGCATACATTCAAGACTCTGTCACTGACGATAGAGCTGCACTAACCTTGGATGTTGGGCCAGGCAGCTGACGAGCAGCCGACGTTTGCATATTAATCAAGGCTTTGGTATCTGTTGAGATGGCTCAGAAACTCGGGCCTCATCCAAGCACAGGGCCAGGTTCTAAATTGGCTCAGCTGTCAGGCTGCCACCGTCGTGTTATGGCTCCCATCTCTGATCTGCTCTACCTCCCATCAGCACTGTTCCTGTTCTCCTGGTCTCGCCTTTGTCGCTGATAACAGAGGGATTATTTTGTGTGCATCCACGTGTTTGTTTCTCTCTCTGTGCTTTTTGCTTGTTTATTTGTCTGTCTTTTCTGAAAGAGCTCTGTGAGGACCTGTTCTTGATGAGAGTGCAGGTAGGCCATCAGGTTACTCCTCTCCTGAATTATTCATTCTTGCTTCCTGTTGGTGTATTACAAGGTTCCCGCTTTTACTCAACCTCGCAGAACGGCTGAGTGGCGAAGAAGTGCAAAATCACCAAACGCTCGCTGTGTCCCTGCTAAGCGGGTCAAAGTTGAAGCATTCTCCAAGCGGTGGAGTGGGCCAAAGTGTGAGGCGTAATCTCACCCGAGCTGCTTCAGCGTTGTCTCAGCATTAACATAATGAATATAGCAACAGGCCTCCCGGTCAGAATGGCTGGCAGCCAGCACCGCTGCCTCTGACAGTGCAGAGGAGGGATGATTATTTACACTGCTGCTTGTCTTTCTCTCTTGCCACCTCTTCTCTGGTCTGCTCCAGGTTGCTTGAGTGAGGCAGAACCGGTGGGGTGTGTATGTTTTTATTTGCTTAGTGGATTTAAAGTGTGCTGCATGAGGGAGAAGGTTAGGGTTCAGGGCGAGGTAAGATTTCATGTTTCTTTACGTTGCAGTCTTGAAACACCTCGAGTCACTGGCACATAAATCCCAAGTGTGGCTCAATAAATCGTAAAACTACAAGTCATGTCTCCTGCTTTGCTCCCCTGCTCTGGTTGGTGTGTGTGTATATATGTGTGTACAATGTGCGCGTGGCCGAGCTGTTACTGCTTAAAGACCTCTGACCCTTCCAGCTTGGCTAATACAAAATCAACACAGGCTCAAGAGAAATTGTAAACATCTCCTCAATTTTTTACTTGACCGCTTCATGAACATTCTCCTTTTGGACAGACAAACAAAAGTAGACTCAGGTCAGGTCAAGCCCTCTTAAGCCTCTTAAGCCTCCATATATTTCATTTCAGTTTTTCTTCCCTTCTTCTTTCTAGCTGCCATCTTGAGGTTTAGCGCGAGGGACGTCGAGTCTTCCTGAGCCTGCAAATTGACTAACTATGCAGGAGAAGCTGCACCACTGGATAAGAATGAAATAGCAAGATTTGAGCTGGGCCACTTATTCCCCTGACGCATCGCAGGATGCTCTATGCGACCGTATACCTGGGTGCTTCACAATATTCCATAATATGGTGGAGACTGCAGGTTCCACCTTCCTTAATGTGGGTGTTGAACTGTTTTCAGGAAGCATTTTAGTACATAAGTAACCACAGGCTTTGTAAAGCTGCGATGTGTATTTTTCACTATTTGCCGACACTGTATAACCCAAACTCATGAATTATTCAAAGGAATAATCATAGGTCACGCTGACATTTCCAAAATTTAAAGCAGGGGCTTTCCAAAAGGTTGTAAATTAAAAAGGCCCATGACCATTTTATCGTAATTTAGGTAAGTATGGTGCATGTGTAGTAATTTGCTGTTCACTAAATGCCAAAACAGATTTTACAGTACAGGATGTGCACTTTACAGCCGCCATATATAGTGTGGACTCCGTGTCCTTGTGGGTGTCTTCACCTGCGTGTCCACAGCTCCCCCCACATATTTATCTTGTCTGCATGCTAAACTCTGCCTCATTACAGCTGAACGACCCGGCAGATTTACCTCCCAAGCTCCCCAGCCTTTGCCATAACCGATGATCTCCACGGACCTGACCCGGCGGCGTGACCTCCGGTGACCTCTGAGGTCGACATCTGTGGCCAAATAACCGAGCTCTAACCTGGCAGAGCGTCAGCACACCGTAAACAAAGACGGCAAATACGCTTTATCAGGAGTAGAAGAGTTACTCGGGAGTTGCTTGCGTTCACTGCGGTGGACCGCGTCACGAGTTCGCCGCTCGCTGATTGGTCCGCTTAGATTAGCTCTCTGGATCTGGCCGAGGGCTGAAGACCACGGGATGCACAGCTGCTCATCTTGACAGCAGTGAAATGGGGCTTAACACAGCGAGACGCTTACTCCACCTGCCACCAGGCAAACACATAGTTTACTTTCATTTAGTACAGATTGGAAGAGGACAGAGAGAGGTAGCTGCTCTCAGCAGGTGCTCGGGGCAGGGATTTAGCAGCGCTGGCAGTCTGAGGAGCAGCTATGCTAATGGTGACAGGATTTGGGGATGAGTGTGTCTTATCAGGCGACGCACTCTGTAGGAGCTTTTGGCAGCCATACCTGCCACCACAGGTACCTTTTCATACAGTACACATTTAAAAACGCTGCCTTCCTGCTGGGTCGCCTCCAGCTCGCGCAGGCATTCGTACACAGAACCTTTTCTCTCCAGACTTTTCATTTTCTGTCAGGAAGCTATTAGCCACTGACTGTACAAGAAATAGATGAATAAACTCTCTGTACTTCTCCGCATCTCACTCTGTCTGTCAGTCTCGCATTTCATTATCATCCGGTTGGCTGAGACATTCGTATCAGATCACCTCCACTATTCAGTTAAGGTTGCTGCAGCTATAAATTCAAATGAGTGCGTTTGAAACTGCTGCACGGCTCCGGTGATATTTTAAAGCGGACCTTTAGCCTACAGTAGCTGTAGTTGTCTGCGTGCAGGTTTATTATGAGGCTGTGTGCATACGTGTGCTCGTAGACCCCCTCAGTGCAGACAGAACGGCTGGAACCATGTCCCACAGTCTGATGTATTTACTACCATGTCTCAGTAGTTAGGCTGGACCAGCTGGAGGCCAGGGACTGGGTCATTTCCTGGACCACTGTGGCGTCTCTTATTGGAAACCACTTCAGTCTTCTTTCAGACTGCCACTACACCAAATAACCAGCAACATGTGTAGAAAGTCTCTCTCTCTCTCTTTTTTTTTTGGATGTTTCAAGCTAAATTAATTTTTGGACAACACGGGGAATAAATCTTGAGGTGCATGGTTTTTGTTAGCTCAGTCTGTTTCAGGCCCTGAATGGCTCCAGGCAGCAGCACAATCTGCTTTGCGGCTTTACGGAGTAAACCTGGAGCAGCTGAGCAGGACGTCCTCGTCTGGCTCTCCTGGCCGTCGGAGCTACTGTCTGTCCGCGATCGGCGCGTTCGGCAGGCTGACTGACATATGGGGACCATCATCATATGGACAACAAGATAGAACATATTTTACCGCCCAAATATCCTCCTTCACATGGAGCTACTGTGCCAGACTGGGTTTGAAGTGATGTCACTGCAGCGTTTGTAATTCAGGCCATAAGTCTTAGCAAAGACCAATTCCACTGGATTATCTGTGTCTAAAATGTGACTAGATAGCATCACAATGATCAGCCGTCAACCATTATCATATGCGTGTGCTGGTGTGTGCGGTACCTGGCTCCGATGTACAGGGTGCGGTTGACTTGGAGGACCCTCTGGATGTGCAGAGGCTCTTGTCTCAGCCATGTTCGGTGGGGTCGGCCCAGAAACACCGGGTATCTCCTCGCCACTGTCAGCGTGTGAAAGACAGCAACACACGGTGACTGATCCCAAACTGACAACCACCTCTTACAAGAGCACTCAACGTAAAAGCTCTTTTCGTCTGTTTTGACACTTTGGCAGTCACAACAGATATTCAGGTTGATGTGGGGACCAACTTTCAGACCTGCATTTGAAACAGCAGCGTCTCTCCTACGTTACGCATCCAGAGACACGCTGACGAGCACAAACAAATAATCTTCTGGAAAGGAAAGACGCCTCAAGACCACACGTGTCAATGTTACAGTCACAAGTTTTGCTTTTGTCTGAGTGAGGCTGCTTTTGATGAATACTTTATTTACATGCGTCTTTTTGGTAATACCTGTTGTGCCAACTGATTTAGATCCTTTGGAAATCGAGACGCGCAGGTAGGTGACATAAAAACATCACGAATGGGAAACAAAAGATTCACAGCGAGAAGGGAAAGGAAGGAAAGAATTAAAGGGGTGGAGCGTGACCAGCTTTATTACATCATGATCCACAGAGGAAAAGTGAAGCTGTGTGAAGAAGAGTTGATTACTGATGGAAGATGAGTATGACTATTTGTCTTTGACCTTGCCTGAGGTGAATAAGCGCTGTCACCAGATCCCCTCTCGTCCTCTCTCTTACATCCCACCAGTCGCCTGTTTCTGCTTTATTTCCAGCCATCACTCCGTTCTCAGATCCGTTGTTCGCCACCACTCTCTCCTCCCTTTTGTCTCGTCCGTTCAGATGAGTGAGCGTTTTGTACTATAATGCATATATACCTGCTGTAAACCACAACTGATGAGTCGTCTGCAGCCACTCCAGTGCGGCTCTCAGTAGCCCGACAACCTCACACACTCTGCTTATGCACGAAGAAGGATTTGAATTCAACTCGGAAGCAATCGATCAATATTATTGAACTGTAATCAATCAAGGTCTGGCTTGAACTGCAGGCTGCCACACTGAAGTGGAGACTCAGAGTCTGAGTGTGTAAGGGGCTCTGTCTCTGGAGGGTCTAAGTGTGTGTGGGAAAGTCATGAATGCGAGAGCCCTCATTCCTGAGTGCAACCCCAAACCCCCGCCCTGACCCGGACAGGCTACATCGTGACCCCTGCAAATTCAACACCCTAAAAGTTAGAGACCCCACATCTCACACATCACGACCTGAGCGAGAGTAACACGGGTGAGCAGGCGGCTGGAAGGCGAAAACGTCAGGAGGTCAATACCTTCAGTGGGAATGAAGTTCAGGGGCCCGGTTTCCTCTGGGAATGCTGAGCTGGTCGTCTGGAGGACCCAACACAGCAGGAAGAAGGACGGAGGGACCACGGACGCCATAGCAACAGAGCTGAAGAGTCTGTGGAAACCAAAATACGAACAAGAAAAAGAGGAAAGACAATGAGCTTTTGCTGAATGAATGCAAGGTGTGGTGTCACATGATTACTCGCTAACTCAGTGAGTGGCTGTGTTGTTCTACTGAAGCTTTATCTCTTCAGCACAATGTGAGGGACGTCGCATGGCTGCTAGGAGTGAAGGATTAAGTCATGCTTTGATGGAGAAGTGTCCAGTCAGCTCTGCGTGCAGCTGCGGCACAGCATCACCACATCAGACATCACACCACCTATGACTCATCTGAACGCGATAAGATTGGGGCATATGGAGGAGAAAGGGGAGGGCGAGACAGAAGGCAAGTGAGTGAGTGAAAGGCTCAATAACGCTCCAGACTCAAAGCCTGATCCAGGATATGAAAGCGGCCGAGAGAGAGGCAGTGAAGTGGTGGTTTACTTAAATTAAATGCTTGCCAGCGACGCAAATCACCTCCCCGTCGGAGCAGCTAAACCGAAGGCATTTTTCATCAGGCAACACTAAGGCGCACTCAGATGTGATTCATGTAGAAATACAAATGATGCCCAAATTAAGTTACCCTACATGATCCATCTGGCTGAGGAACTGTGGGAGAAAAGCTCTGCATCCACAGAGAGCATGATGGGTCGGCCCCTGCGTGCGCTCACTGCAGTTGCGTTGCTGTAACGTGTGTGGTGGAATTCAACGCGTCTGCGCAGGTTATTATTATCTTGAGCTCTGACTCATCTGTGATTATCTATCAATTTTTTTTCCCCTCTGTGTGAGCTTGGCAAGAAATGATGTGTCACAGAAATTACACAAACGCATTGTAATTCACAACCCCCCTCCACTTTCTCTACTTTGATCCTGTTGCTCTCTCAGTGTTGACTGCAACAACGGGTAATTTGCTATGAAAATCCGGTGGGTGGGACTTCGTCATCCGCACTGCTGCAAACACAAAACATTTTGCCAGTTCTGTTCACCGTGCACAATTGCAACATGTCGAATTTGAATAACCCAAGGTTGGACTTTTTTATGCAAAGGTTTCTCTATGGTCACAGACGCACAAAGTGCACAACAAACACTTTGGTCACGCTATGTACAACTGCTTCAGGAGTCTCTCTTACATTCCCTTGTTTTGTATACAACATATTAAAACTTTCCACCGGTTTTTAAACATTACACCATTAATTGAGTTAAACAAATCTAATTTCAAGCGGGTGCTCATTAATCCGCTGCTGTAATGGCCTCCACTCCACAGACTCTGGAAAATGGCTGCAGGGATTTGTTCTAACTCGGCCACAAGAGCATAACTGAGTTTGGGCAGTGATGCTGAATGTTTCAGCTCAAACCAAAGCTGTTGGATGGGTTTGAGTTCAGGGCTCTGTGCAGGCCGGTAAAGCCAGACCGAGTGAGGATCAGCACATCTCTCTTCTAAACTGGTGTTTGTGGATTCAACATTTACCAGCAAGACCTAACGGATCATCCCAGACAGAAAACAGCAGTAAAATATTCAGTGGAAGCTGACATAGAGTGTTACTGTATGTATGGTACAGTGTAGCCTCTCTCTCATTCCTCTCTCTCCCCTGAAGGATACAAACAGCCATTGTGTAGGCCGCCCCTTTAATGGAGTCCCAGACATAACCTTATCAGGACACACAATCTTTATGGGACATTTCTCAAATTCCCTGCTCCGACATCAGAATAAAAGTGGTTGGCGTGCTAATAACGCAACACCCACAAGCCAAATTACGGGAGGTGAAGGGGAAAGAGTCACGGAGAGAAGAAAGGGGGTCACACAGGGTGGAGAGAAAGAGATGGAGCGATAAGAGCAGAACAGAGAGAGAGAAGAAGAGAAGTCAGGAAGTCAGTGTATCCAATCAGAGATTCCATTGTTTCTGCTATTAATAATGTATGAATAAATGTCAGGCAGCGCGCATTTGATTAGTATAATTACACACCCTGGGCTATACAATTTCATAGGACAGCAGAATAAGTAGATACACAAGTATTAAGGATGTATGTGTGTGTATGTATCGCATGCGTCTGGACCCACAAACGCTCCTGAGCCAAAGCATCTCTGTAATTATGACAAATGGTTGCGGTCGACTCCATTCAGCAGCCTCGCTACGTGGCACAGGCTGTACAGTAGCCTGCCATTAGCACTGAGCGAGGCCTGCTGCAAGTCACATACACGTCTCGCTGTGTGGAGGAGACGCTGAAGCAAAATATTCCACCCCAGGGTGCCCGGCTTATTGTCTGAAATTGAAAAGGCGATAGATATTGAAGTTGGTTTATTGTGTGGGAGCCTTGGATTTAAAGAGACGTTGAAAACAGTTCTGTCAATAGCAAGTTATTGTGTCAGTTCTTTCATTGTGGAGACTGTTGCTTCCAGGGTTGTAGCAAATAAATACAGATGGTGAGTGATGGCGGTAGAGGAAAATATGCCAACTTCAGTCTGAGCTTTAATTCACTCCTTTTAATGAACTGGGATTCGTGAAGTCAACACTATGCTCCACTCGCTTCAACAGGATTTACACAGACTTGTTAATTTATCTCTTTCCTACAGCAGATCAATTTGATTACGGGTGTTTAGATGAGTAAGTTCCTAAACAAAGGTTGTTTAGAGCTCATTTAGCTGCTGAAGAGGTGGGAGGGGACCGGGTGTGAAAGAGCGATCACCACTGCGCCACAATCAGATAACTTGGGTGACAAAGCACCGGCAAATCAGCGACGTCGTACAAGGCTACAGAACAGAGGAAACGGTTTAATGGCGAAGCAGAGACGCGAGGAACGGCTGCAAAGTGGAGTCGCTGGTCAAACCCAGACAGTGACCCTGTGCTGCTGCGCTTCAGATGCTCATCAAGGGAAGCAAAACGCTGTGGTTTTAGTTGCCATGACTATCACTCTCCCCACCCTCTCTTTGCACCTTGCTCTCCCTCTGCTGCAGCCTTGTCAGTGAATGTTTCTTCCATGAAGCTTCTTGTCAAGCTATTTGTTCTAAACCCGTTAAAACGGTTGAAAGGAAACCAGGTTTAAGCCTGTTCTTTAAATAGAGGAATGTACGGTAATGTACAGCAACTGAGCTGCGTAAGTGGGGACGCAGAGGTTGCTGCTGGGGTACTTATAATTTAAATATTTAACAGTGGATGTCACGTATGCCCGCATCAGCACTGAACGCAGTAGTAAGCAATGGTCTGACATGATCCGTTTTCACACTGGGCGCCCAGCTTCAAAAGCCTGTATGGAGAAAGTAAATGAGTACAATCACAGGCTATTCACCAAAATCCATTTATCTTCATTTTACAAGGCAAATTATGTTTTTTCTGTCCCCGTTTCTTATATCATTTGTAGATTCTGCATATTTTAAGCCTGCGCTAGTCGGGTTTTCACACTGACACGACGACTTATGTATATGCACACAAATACTGTGGCCACTTCCTGTCAGCTTTCTAGAGCGTCTTAGTATGTGGCTGAGCGCCTGTTGTGTGTCACCGTCAGTGATTAATAAGAAGACCCATTTTCAATAAGATCGATGCCGTTTCCTTCAGTATAATACAGAGGTAGAGGTTGCTGTAGCAGGACAAGCTCAGTAGAAGATGACGTAAATCTACCAGACTCTTGTTTTGATTTAATTCGATTCACAGTTCCCAATAACGCTCTGTTAAGAGAGATAATACTGGAAGGGGGCCAACAACAACCAAAGGAATGTTGAGCTCTAATAACCTTTGTTATTGCAAGGGAGAAACACTCAAACTACTAAAGACATTGAGCTTCCTTAAATCGTGTTTTAAGAGGAATTAATGTTCAACAAAGACGCCTTTGCCACAGGGTGAGCTCCACTTTGTCTGGCTTTTACTGTTGCACATCATCAAGATGACCTTCAGGGTTGAGTACACCAGACCGTAACGTACATGGGGAAAGATATTAAGTAAGCAGTGGGGGGAATTTATGATTGCTCCAATTTCTTTATGCGGATTTAAAAATGCTCTATAGATTTGCCAGGACTGGTCTGATTGTCGTCTTAGCGCAATAGGAGAGGCTGCTTTATGAAGTGTGTAGAATCAATGACAGGTGATAGCCTGGTAGCTTGGATGTCCCTCAGTCAGCAAAACTATAAGACGCTGCACATGAAGGAATGTTAGGAGGGAAGAGGATAAAGAATATGATGTGAGAAAGTTGGCTGGGAGGCAGCGTTCGGCGCAAAGATGGGAAGGAACGCAGCAGGCTAAAAAATGAAGTGGGAGAGCGTAACGGAGACGATGCAGGACAAATAAAGTGATATAAAATGCACCACAGGGAATGATGAGGAGAAACAGAGGTGAAAGAGAAACAAGTCAGGCATTCAAAAAAGAGGGGGAGTCTCACCGGATATACAGAGAGGGAAGCCAAAGAATGTCCGGAATGAGGGAAACAGACGCAGCAGAGAGGGCCAGGACTAGACTGGTGGGAAGGGCCTTCTGGCTCACTACGGCTTGTTTCTTGTGTGAAAGGATGTGATTTTTCTGAATCTCTGTGTGTGTGTGGACTCGCTGAGGTCAGTGACTGTAGGTCACCTAAAGCAGAAAACCTATACAAGGCTGTTACATAGGACCAAAGCCTCAATGTTGGGAAGCTACTGGTTCACTGCTTCACAGAAATCTTTAACTGGATGCATCACAACGTCCTGCAACTAAAAAAGCAAAAGCATTTTTAACATTGGTGCCCAGACAAACATATTTGCATTAGCGTTGTTCGGTCGCGGATCTATGGGATATTGTCAATCATGGCCTGACATGCGACTTGTGTTAGTTTCATAATATCTCCAGGCCCAAGTTCTTCTGTTCCATTCAGCTCCAACACATTGTTAGCATTGGGAAAAAAAAAATAATACAAATAAAAAATAAATATCTACAAGTGCTTCAAGCTCATTGGCTCTGACCTCTGCTCACTTATTCTCAGACTTGCTAGATAAAAGTTACACTGATCCTTTCATTGGAAATAATGTTGTGGCTGACATGAATATTGAGATGTGACCCTGAGCAGCGTGGTTTCACGTCTCGGGTCTTGAGTGAAACAAACCTTTAACTGCGTCGCACGTAGCTTGACTGCACAACTGTCCGACCTCCACCTCTCTGGCCTTTATACTCCACCCGTGCTCATTCTGTTACCAGCCCTCACGCTGTCTGGCTCAGGCCCTTGGGGTAAAATTAAAAGTTGACAAAACAGATTTTCTTCTTTATAGTCTTAGCTGCCGGCACTTGTTGCCAGATTGAATTAGATGTGCTCCAACATTAACAATATTAAAAAGCTGATGGGAACATTTGTTTTCCCCTGTGCCTTTGATTAGCTTCATTGCACTTGTATCTGATACACAAACTTGCCTTTGGTTCCCTGAAACCGCCTAAATTTCTTCTGACCCCAGACAGATGCTCAAGACTCTGATGCACATATGCAATAGGACTTTCTGTATATACTGTGCACACATCACACAACAAACACACTCATCCCTTCTTGGCATTGTGCCTTCACTTAAGCCAAACCACAGCGTTCCCCTTCTATAACGCAGACCTATTGTAAAAACTAGGAATTCCCTCCACTACAGTTCCTTCCCTTTGCCTGGGAGTCAAGTGACCCACAGTAGGGGGCTGTTTACTGGATATTTGCATGGCCACAAAATCCTGGAGCCTCAAGTACAACTCACACATTTAAACAGCGAGCGCGAGTGAAAGAGAGACGATGGAGAGAGAAAAAAGGGGGAGTGCCCATAAAATGAAAAATGAGGAGTGACCTTTATTCACTGAACACTGATTTTCCCATGCACAGAGATACGCCGTGGATTTATGTAGAGGGAAGTATGTGCTGCATGTGCAATAGGACAAAAGATATTTATATCACTGCTCTTTTAACAGAGTCAGAGCAGGAGAACATGTCTGCTGTGGTTGTTACCTGACAAGGGGGGCAGGTGGTATCGGTTTTACACAGTGCCATGTGCCTAATGGATCCGTAATTTCAGGGGGATTTAAAGGTTGGTGCTAGAATAAGATAATCTTTGACTCCTTCTCCCTGCAGTGGATCTGCTCCTATTAACAGGCGAGAAGTAGCCCGATTTAAAGAGCGCTGAATGACAGACCAGTAATGTAATACCTGTAAGAGCCCATTGTGGATGAATGGATATCCTTCTGTAACACTGGAGGTCTCGCTGCAGTTCTGTCACTGTCATTAACCTTCGCAGTCCCGAAAATTTCAGGCAAATTCAAAGAGAGGAACGACGTTTGCAACACAAAAAGAGCAGAAGCAACATTTTGCTGTATTGTCTGCACGAGTCCGCAGGTTAATTATAGCTCTGAGTTTCAGAACGAAGACTCTCCAAAAAGCGCTGATATTCACCTTTTCTCCCTGTACCACGCTTGTCTTTTCTTTTCCTGCGCCGCTTGTTACTTCTTACTCCTTCATCTCCTAATCTTTAACATAGCTCTCGTTCTGAATAGCTCTGAGCATGATTTTGGTCATCAAAACAGCAGGATGCGAGACAAGGAGAAACATCACGCCACAGAGCAACCGCGGAGATGGGCTTGACCTTTGCCTTCCCACCAGTTTACAACCATCATTAGCAGGGCAAGGATCAGGGGCCAAGGCCATAAATCACAGTCAGACGATCCATGTAGGAGGAACCCAGCTACACTGCAGTAAAAATGAAAAGAAAACACGCTCGGAGACTGACGGGAGGCTAAAAGCTACTCCATCCATCAATGGCTGGAGGCTCCATAAAGCCAGCAAAGGAAAACACACAAGGCGATAATCTCCAGCACGGTTATAAATAATACAGAAACCTTTCTAATGGCACTAAGGGGTTTTACAGCATGGCAGACCCCTCTTGATGTGATTATTCAGCTAAAATTCCCCCAAGGACATGTGTTATCTTGCATAAATGCTCAGGAGTAACTCAATAGCGCAATATGTTCCCAGCCAGACACGGTTTGTCGTGAGCCAGAAGGAGGAGAGGTGGATTTGTTGTAATGGCAACGAGGGACAAGTCAGTGGAGGCCACGGGGTCAGGTGGCAGAAAAACAACAGAACGTTTGGGTCTGAAATGAAAACAGACTCTACAAATGCTGCAGTTTGTAAGTTTCTGGCAAAACAAAAGCATCAAGAAAATTAGGAGGGAAAGAAACAATCAACAGCTCAACTGTGACGAGATATTTACCTCCACTTCTTCCCTGTTTATGAAAAACAAGACAATAAGCCTTAAGGGGCAAATACTGTAACAGCTGAACATCACAACAACAAAAACTGGAAATGGGCAAAGTGTGACCCAGTATAAAAACACACAAAGCATGTTTTTTGTTTAATCTGGTTGTGTTGTTCTAACAAACCCTACTGATGAAGTCACTGTTATACCCTCCCAGGTATAATAAACTCATTTGTGAGCCTTAATTACGATGAAAGGCAGCTTTGAGTCTGTTTTTCCTTATTGTCGGCCTTCAGATGAAGCTACTGTAACCAACTGGCTGCTGCTTTATGATTCATTTAACAGACTGATATGTTCTTTCTCAACTTGCTCTGGGCAAGAAAGAGAAGCAGTGTGGCTGTGTTTTTTTTTCCTTCCTCAGAATTTCAAACTACTCCTTAACAATCCAGCGTTGGCGTAGCGCCGCGACGAATGAGACGTGGCCCAAAAGAGTCTCCTCTCACAACTCAAAGTGGATGAACAAAGCATTTACAAGGTCAGATCGTACAACGCAGATATTTTTGAATATCACAACGTCTGCGAGAGTGTGAGACTTGTGTGAGAAGCACAGCCCCGCATACGTACCGACATCCCTCTATGCTGATGTTTACCTTTTGCACCTTCTCTCCCTGCACAGCTGTCGCTTTTCTACTGTCATTATCGGCATATTCCCTACAGAGCTGTTCCTTATGTGAGCTAAATGTGCTAAAAGCTAGTACACGTCATTCAAGCGTATTATGTGCCTGCAGATGTTTTATGTATTTAGTGAAATTTCGCTGGAAACTCATCCGGTCAAATACTTCGAATGCCCCATACACACAACCTAAAAGCAATTTACTCTTCCCTGACAGGGGCAGGACGTGGTATCTTCTCCCAGTGGAAGGCCAGCAGAGGAGCGCGTGCACATAAGCTCCCAGCCTTTGATTTCACGCACACACGCACACACAGCTGAGCCTTAGGTGTGCATCCAAGCCTACACACTCGCACCAGCCTCCCAGACTCCACCGTGCATATCTATCCTTATTCATATCCAGATACTTCTTCCTTTCACCATCTCTTCCCTCCCTGTTCTATGTTTTCTCACCTCAAATCAGCCTCCTGCTCATCCAACTAGTTCCACCTGCATCGTTCTCAATGCGAGTTCACGAGCTGCAGTCACTCTGGGATTCCGTTTACCGCGCCCGTCGATTTGAACGCCGCCTCCCGTGGGCCACGCAGGCGCGCGCACATCCGCACCGTGTCCTCATGGTGTCAATAAACAGACGTCATCACTTGACAAGGCGGGTGTGAACAAAGACACATTCCTGCTTGCAGCACTAGATCTAAATTCGCACACACACACACACACGGGTGAACATTGCATTGCAGGCATAACTCCCAGGCCTGGCTGTGTGCGAGTTTGATCCCTCTCACCGTGTCTCTGAGAAGCATGTTAATCAGCGAAGGAGGCTGCCAGCTCAGCCGTATACGTCTCTATCTTTCTCAGTCCCTGTGTCTGCGTCTCTGCCTCTATCTGCATCTATTCTCTCCGATCTGTCTTCGCTCGTGTCAAATCCTGTATCTCCACCCCTGCCTCATTGTATTTAACTCGCATTCCTCTCCTTCTCCTCCTGTTCATGCATCGCACTCTCATCCCAACAACAACAAATCACGTCTTTCACATTTTAATGCATCTCTCCTCTGGGTTAGACTGATGGGATTTAAGAGACTAAAAGCTGGGTGGTTTATTTAGAGGGACTCGGAGAAGATTTCTCACTTTTACCCGTCAGCCTGACATTTTATTGCCCTTTCCACCCCCCCCCCCCCCCCTCCCCTCCAGTCCTCTCCCTCCCCTTCGCTACGAGGCTTTGGGATCTGTTTGTGCCCGTGTTAAAGTCGATTTGGTTACGGTGACTGGAGCAGGGTGGGTGGCTGTGGGATGCTGGATGAGTTTCACAGGAGTTTTAAAGAGTGAGCTTTGAAAGCTGAAGGGCAGAGAGTGAGAGGACGGGAGAATGGAAAAGACGATAAGAAGAAAGTTGTGCAGAAAAAGATATAGCAGTTATATGTTTACAGACACGGTTCCAGAGGAGATTTCTACCCCTGCACTTCTAATTCATAAGGAGGGGGAGTGAAGGAGGTGGTCATCTCAGCGCAGGCAGCGATAACAATGCTGAGACAGACGCCGAGGCAGCAGAGTGAAAGGGGGACACGAGAGGGGAAATTGGAAGAGAAGGAGAACATGAAGACGTGTGGTGAATGTGCCATTCAACAGCTCCGCATGTGCAGAGAGCAAGCACAATAGAGGCCCATTAGCTTTATTTAACAACGATGCAAAGCCGAGACACAAATTAAAAGAGATGCTGCTTCATTGACCCGAATGACTCAGATGAGGACGGTCAAAGAAAACGTGCTATGGTTGACAGCTTCTTTTCTTCCTCCCCCTCCTTGGCCTCCACTCTGTGTCGCACTTAAAAGCAAACGCGCTCGCAGAGACAACATCTCACTGGGGTTTTATCTGCTCAGTCGCCCAGTAATATCCATTCCTCTTTGCATAAAGCAGGCTCAAGCTCGGGCATCTTCACCGGTTTATGATCGGCAATGTCAGTCAGTACCTGGCATCTCACGGAGCGGTTGAAATCGATAAAAGCCATTTCCCTTGGAAGTCAATGGCCCTGCTGTGGTTGTCGGATTAATTCAATGAAATCTGAAGTAAAACAACAGCCGCAGAGAAATGCGTCGGCGAGGCAGCACAGTAAAAGCCTTTACGCGGGAGCGGCTCAGGTGAGATGCGCTGGGCGCTCGCTGCATTGATTATGAAGGTTGGACCACACGCTCAAGGATACGCTAAAAGTTGAAAGGCTACACGGTGGAGCTGTTCTCTCTGTGTTACCTGCCATGAAGTCAGTGGAGAGGAATGAAGCAGCTGATCTGGGCTTTTTAAATCCCACATAAAAACAAGAGTCCAGCACACAGCTCCATCAGTCCTCTCCGTCATCTCCCCATTAAAGCTCTGCTCTGGGACGCAGATCCTTTGTGCTCCTTCCACTCCAGCAGATTGGTAGCTACAGACATTATTTTGTTCCCTCAATACTGGGGTAACTGGCTCGTTCAGTGATGGGTCTCTCTCCGGGTTTTTGAACAACACACACATGTGCATAGAGCAGGTGGACCCGAACAGACAGGAGGCTGACCCCCTGCTGTGCATGTTGACAGAGGCTGCCATTTGAAAACAATGAGACAGGAGGAAAAACATTGAGAAATGTTCTGACAAATACTTCAGCATTCTGAGTTTAGACCAAAAAAATACAATTATTTTGGGAGTGTTTCTGAGAATTGTTTTCCAACTGTGCATGAAAAGTAAATTCCTCCTTTGGATACTCTAACACAGTTGTATATCCTCAATCTGCTGTGATCAGTGTTTTCCAGGAGCCGTTTTGTGATGAGGCAATTTACTCACTCACTCCTTAAGACCAGCTTGGTCTACTTCTGACAAAGTTTCCTGCGTTTTCGAGAGTGACTGCGAACAGCTCTGAGCGCATGCAAACACGATGCAGTCAGTGTGTGTGTGTGTGTGTGTGTGTGGGAGGACACACCAAAAGCTGCAGTTCTGTAGCGAAGCCCTCAAAAACACAACATGGCTTCAGGCTGCACTGCTTTCTGGACTTTAGAGGCTACTGTCAGTGGAAACTAGTATCGCTGCCACTTTTCATAATCTCTGTCTGCGTCTTTGAATGTGACTGGCAAAATTCCATTTAGAGACATTACTGAAATTATGTATTAGAGAGAAAAATAACATTTTCAAGGGTCCATTCAGGAAAAACAAAAACTACATGAATGGAGCCACGTTTTATTGTTATATATAAAGGAAACGTAGGTTCTAATGCCTCGTGTATCACATATATAAGCGATAATGATTACATATAATCCACATATTAGCTTTGATTGAATAATGCACGAGTTGATTTCAGCTGGTCAGTGAACAGCAGGTAGCGGCAGCTGTGATCCCTGCTGCACATGTTTATGTTCTCGCCTGGACATACGCTACGAGGCTACATTTAACATTTATGTTTGATTATTTCCTTGCTGTTAAACTGTCACTAATGCATTTACATTTCGTAAACGCTTTCTTCTGTGCCAGAGCAGAGAGAGTCATCTGCAACAATATCAAAAAGAAAACCACGAAAAAACAAATTACAAAGTAGCAGCTGCTCAGCCAGGATGAATATTTTCTCCCCAATCTTTACAAAAAAGTCCAGTCACGCCGTAGCGTGAGGCTTTAATGATTTCTCACGCAATACAAAACACTGCCTGTCTGAAAATGAAAACATGTCCTGTTCAGCTAAAAACGCAGTGATCACATGTGAGAAGTGCTGTAAAGATTTTGGCACGAATAAAAGCACAGAGCATGTGCTGTGCTGTCAGTGCACATGGCAATTAGAAGCGAAACAATGCTCGGGGCCTGGATTGATCCTGCAACAACAACCTGCCTGTTTATTGACAGATCTCCAGGGTTTCACCGCAGCAAAGATGCCCCGAGGCCACTTTGTTGGGCCCCAGCGTTCCCTTTCTCTCGCTCTCTTTGTGTGCCTCTCTCCCATGCTCCCTGTCCTTTGTGACCATGTGAGAAACATTCAATATTGCCTCGCAAACGTCCAGCTTTGTTTGCCTAATAACAAAGGTGTCCAGCCTCAAAGCATGGAGCCTGTTGGTATTTAGTTCCATAAAGTCCTACCTGTCCTCTGGAGCCATAGACTTGATTATAGTTTGCTAAATTTAATTCAGTATGATTTATAAATAGAATCTAATATCATGCAAACTGCATCTCATGATATAAAGTGACTGTGTGGTTTCATAGTTTCACCTGGTTATTATGACTGATAACATCTTAATGAAACTTGTTGAATGAAAATGTGTGATATTACCTGTTCTTGGTGTTTAAATGTAGAGGATTATGTAAAGACATGCATTTTGCTCCTTACTGCTGTCAGAGCATTAAATATTTTTGATGTGAATAAGCCAAAAACTGAAATATCTCAGTTGTTGATTGATTCATGCAGGACCTTATGCAAGTCCTACTTATTCAGACACCCTGTGGAAGCAACGCATACAGCTGAACGACACCTGAATGAAGTAGGCGGAAGAACGAAGAAAGACCAGGGGCAGAACCTGATATCAACCTAGAGATGAGGATAGAAAGAAAGGTGAAGAAGGGAGAACACATAAATGCATTTTAGAGCCAGAGGAGGATGACAAAGGGACATAAAAACTAAAATTGGGCGTCTGATTAGAACAACTAGAGACAAATGGAAAGATAGTGGAAAGGCTGCCTCACCAGCAGTGTGGTAATGCTGCACTCTCAGTTCGGATCATGACAAGATGAGGACATCCATCACAGCCTAAGCCTCCATTTTTACTCATCCTAAGGCTGAGAAATCCTTTTTTTAATCACACCGAGAGAACAGCCCACATAAACACAAGGAAAAGCTCGAACGATCAGCCATTAAACAGATTTAAACACCGCTGCAGAATTACAGCCACAGATCATCAAGTTATGTGCTTCTGAATCAGACTGCTGCCTTTATGAGTCCATAATGGCTGGTTCATTTCTCATCTTCTCTGACCACAGAGAACAGGACTGTTTCAGGTTATGCTGTGTGCGTCTTAGCCACTGCGAGCTTTGAAATGGCAGCACAGTGTTAATCAGAATGAGTCACGCTGAGAGAAATCTGTCAGAGGAGTAAAAACACAGAAAGAACAGAGGGATAAAAGCGTGAAGGGAGCGACGCTGGAGCTT
Source organism: Macropodus opercularis (assembly GCA_030770545.1). Taxonomy (NCBI): domain Eukaryota; kingdom Metazoa; phylum Chordata; class Actinopteri; order Anabantiformes; family Osphronemidae; genus Macropodus; species Macropodus opercularis. The sequence goes on from CM061092.1 coordinate 11,697,237, forward strand.
TGAATGATCAGACATCAAGCTATATGCTTGTTTATTAACCTCAGCATCCACCCCTCATTGTGCTCCCACTTATTTCTTCCCTGTGTATTTCCTCCTCTTTATGTCTTGCTCTTGCTTTTCCCTGCTTCTGCAATCAAGCCTCGCTGGGTCCCTCAATGCCAGCGGGCGCTATGGCAACAAGACATTGACTCTCACACACCAAAGCAACGTGTTTTATCTGCCTGAAATATGCAACGACAGTGATGCGTTTCTAAAAAGTTTGCTTTTTGGAACAGTGCAATCAGTCTTGTTGCTTTTCTTTATAGTTGCTTTAAGTGGGATTTGTAACCACACATTCACGTTCTGTTGAATTGCATCAGTGGATATTTGCTGAAAAGCGGAGCCTCCCTCCTTTCGCCCGTAGATTAGCTGGGCTCCTTTGTACTGAATGTGTCAAGCTCCAGACGGGCCACGAGGCTGCGAAGCCCGGTCTAATGGACAATGAATGGCAGCTGTTGTCGGCTCACACTTTTAAACCCAGATGTGTGAACACCCCACGGTGAGCTAACCTGCTATAAAATGTGTGCTGTGCTACGTCATTTATTCACATCTGGTGTTTTGTTTCCAGGAACATATTTTATGTTAATTAGTTAAGAATTTTTGGAAAGAACGGAAGAAACGTCTCCAAGCCTGCACCCTTTCTGTTGCTAAACTATAGTGAATGCACACGCGTCAGTTGTTATGTGCACCACTGATTGCTGCCATATAAACGACTCTTCTGTGGAATAGATTATATTCTGGCAGGGGAGGTCAAGTAAACCTGGAAAGTGCAACACAGCTATTAATAAATCTTATTAGCTAGACTGATGTTTGTTTCATCAAGTCCTCTCTCACATCCAATTAAAATCCGCGCTGGTTGTGGAGATAACTTTCTTTCATCTTGGACTCCAGTTCGCTGTGTCTCAAAGCTCAAGACTGTCACGACAGCTTGAAAGTCAGACAGCTGAACAAATTTGTTCTCCAAAGCTGAACGTGACGGTGATATGAAGACATTACTTCCTACATGAAGATCTACTAATCTTGGTAAATTTGTTTAAGGTAATTGATTTCGCCGCACAGTTGTGTTGTTTAGGAAGCAGGTGCATCTAGGTCCTATATTACTATTATATAATACACATCAAACACAAAATGTCATCTGAGAAGATGCAAAGACAATCAGTCCATCTCTTATTATTGCTCAACGTAAAAGTCAGCATGTCTGTGAACAAATCAGCAAGACAGTCAGGGCCAAAATCCATACCCAGGCAGCAAACTGGGCTCATGGCGAGGCTAGTCTCTGCTGTGGGGGCTGGCTGACGCGTGGAGACGAGCTTCATGTCCCCAAAGAAGCCAACGAAGCTGCCTCCTTCATCCTTCAGCCCTCATGAGTGAATTGCATTGACGGGACTTAGACTAATGAGGCAAATGCTTTGTAACCTGGCAGACTGCTGCACGAGATGATGCCAAGAGGACACACTTGAAACCTCGCAAAGTGCAGATATACGTTCGCATGGCTTTAGCTTGTCGTGAAGCTAATACGCACTGCAGCGGAAAGTGCAGAGCTGACCAGATGTTGGAATGCATTTTGTATTAGCTGGTCTTCCTATAAGTGGGAGGGGATCCGGTTAGTCCAAATGCACCAGATGCTGTTCACAGTCATCAAAGAGGGTGAGAAATCAAGATGAGGAGACAGCTTATGCTGGAGAAAGTCAGATTACGTTATTTTAAATATTAAATATTAAAACATTCATTAATGTTAATTAATTAATAGGGTGGGATCAGCTAATGGGGTTCTTTAGTTAAGCAAACACGCCTCCCTGCTCGATAGGACTGTTTCACCTGACGGACAAAAGCATCCGTGTGAAGACAGTCAACCGAGTGGAACTGCAAAAATGTTGATTAATGAGAATACCACGGCCCAAAAAGAGCCACAAGATGGTTTCCTTTGTTCAGGCAGAAGCTTTACAAACAGTTTCCGAGCGGGAATTCAGTGTTTAACGCAGCAGTTTCAGAGAGAAATATTCCCAGACATGTTTCAGTAAGTACATTCTTTTCATTCTCGCTGCCTGCCTCACAGCATTCGTCCGTCATCTGCAGGTGTTACTGATAGCTACCGCACAACACAGTTTCACATCCAAGCAAGGGCTGAATAATATTTCTGCCTTAAAATATTCTATACATACAATAATCGGTCCTCATTGTGGGCATGCATGTGTGTGTCCGACTGGTCCAAAAGCAAACCTGCTGCCTTCACTCAAGGGATCAGTCAACTTTACATCCAGCGCCAGTTGAAAGTCAATTTCAATAGCAAGTAAAATTAATTGAACGGGAAGAATGGGTGAAAGCTAATTTCCTTTCATGCTTCACCTGGATGGAAGACTGTGAAGTCTTTTAATCTGAATGTGCGTCTGTGTTTGTGATGAGTGTGACAGCACCGTCCGCCCACTTTTCTAGCTGCTTATTGGACAGGAGCCTAGCAACAAACCCTCCTGTGCATGGTGTAAAAGTGTGATCAGACATGGTGTCAATCGACAGCACCAGCGCAGGCGCCATCAGAAGGCCTTTCACTGCAAGCTTGGCCCCAGCGTCTGGGCTACTGCACGGGGAACATGTGGGAGGCCACGCAAAAAGCCCATATGTTCAGGGAAAGAGGCAGTTGATGAGTGTGTGTGTGTGTGTGTGTTTGTGCCACATCATCAGAAACAAGAAGACTTAAGCTCAAAAGTAAATCCTGCTGCGCTGTCGACTACGACCCTTTTCACTCACAGCGTCGCTCTTTTACGAACTAATCAAAATATCCTCTGTAAATCTCTTTGGGGGGGAACAAACGGGAGACACGCTGACGGGAGAGACGTGCTGAACGACTGACCAGCGTGGAGCGGCGGCAGGCGGGAGGTGAGAAAAGATGAGGACTAACAGACGGGAAAGAGGAGAAAAGCGTGGGGAGGAAGCTGAGAGAACAAAAGAGAGGAGGCAGAAGGGAGTCAGGCAATGGAGGCAGAAAGAAAAGGAGGGCGAGAACAGACAGCGGGTTTGGTGATCCGGCACTCTGGCACCTTGGCATCAGTCCAGGCATTGGTCTGTGTGGGCAGCGCAGCGATTTCTGCAGACCGATAGCGAGGCTTTCCCACCGCGCTGCCGATGTCACGTGAAACACTGACGCACACAGCCCACATTTTCGACCTGTCCCTGTACTTTTTAATACCGTCACACGAAGCTTAAATCAGAGGAAGCGTGTCGGTGGAGCCGTCTCGCCTTCCTTCACTCATCTGTTTGTCTATGTGTCGTTTTCTATCTCTCCATCCCTGCATTTTGCTCATCGGTGCTGCCAGTCTCTAACAGGCCTCTATTGATCATCCTATTTCCTCTTTATCTTTAATCAAAAGGCTGGGAAACTCTGTTGTTTAATTGATGAGTCTCTGTGAGAGGCCCACTCACTGGCTCCCACAGAACCAGCTCTCATTCATAATTAATGCGCCGCTGCTAATTATGCGCAGCTCCACACCAATGCACGTCCTATATCCATGTATGATGGGAGGAAAACAGAGGAGAAACAGACGAGAGACGGAGAGATGGAGGAAAGAAGAAACACTGGCTGGAATGAAAGACAGAGAGAGAGGATGAGCACGAGACCTGTCACCTGTGGCTCCCATCCACATCCAATCTATCTCCATTTCATCATCTCTCTCATCTCCATCACATCACACATTTCCTCTCCTCCTTTTCATCCTCTTATTAAAGTGCTCCAACTTTTATGGGCTTGGGGAAAACAGAGAGACAGAGAGGGAGGAGGTGGCTGCAAAGAGAGGCTCATGATAGTGAGAAATATTTGACTGATTTAAGAAGGAATAATGTATTAGATGATTTTATATTTATTTATCCTTACATGTCTCTCTACCCCAAAGTTGCTCTTCTCAGTTTTAACTTCCAAAGTGTTCAGAAAGTGTTTCATACGTCTTCAACTTGAGCGAGTAAAATCCTGGCGGGAGGCGGGAGCTCGGCTCAGATGGATGGAGCGGCTGTCTCTAATATGAGCCCATCTGGAGGTGGATTGACCTGTCTGCCTACCTACCACAGCCTAATACCGATTGATAAATGGACGGTGAGGTACTTGCTGTGGCTGAGGAAACGCTGCAGGCAAGGAAACTGCAACGACAAAATGTGTTCGGATACAGAACCTGAGTCACTGCTGCTTAACGCTGCAAGGTTTTGGACGTGTGTGTGTGTGTGTGTGTGCAAATGAGGAAAGATTTACATAAGAGAAATCTATGGCAAGCTTGAAATCTTGATTGCCTGGACTGGAGGCTTTTAAATCAATAAAGTAAACAGAAACAAACGCGTGCACTCACATGCACAAACTGAATAAACTCCAGAGCTCCGCACCATTAATTGGTCTCCCATGTCTGTTAAACCAACAGATGTCTATTTATCTCATTTAGGGCCATTCTAACAGTATATGTGGCTGCCCACAAACAAATTATGGGATTTACTTGTTTTCCAGCTGCCTATAAAACTTTTTATAATGCTAAACTCAGCTTCAGGAATATCTGATCAAGCCAAAATACATTATTATGAACATTATATTACATCAGGGATGTTTCAAAAACTCCTTTTCCTAGTATTACCATCAATCTGTTGTTCTCTACAAGCTTCATTTGTTTACTCCTTTTCACAGGAGTAAACAAGAAAGCGTGTGTGAGAAAACGTGTTGGTAAACGTGCCCACTAAAGAAAAAAAGAATCAACCAACAGAACCCAAAGAGAACCCACACGGACATGGGGCCAGCTCCAAGGCCCTGTCCCAGTCCGACTGGAGCGCAGGAGGCCTAGCGACGGCGCTGACCACTACGCCACAGTGCTGCTTGATCCGTCCGTATCCATGCGAAACAGAAGACCAGCTATTTTAATTGACTGTGATTTTCTTCTACTCCCTCATGCCTGACTACCAAGTCGTCCAACTTTTAATTCAGTGGCCACAGATGAAATTACAAACCCTCACCCTCCCTCTCTCCATCATTTTGGCCCTGTTCCATCTCTTCCTTTGCCCGGGGCAGGTTAGACCTCTACTAGCCTCCATATTCCCAAACCCCGGCGCAGCCTTCTACCTCCCTCTATTTCTGTCTCCTTCACTGCCTGAAGTTCTCCCCTCCACCCTCCAACGGGAGGCCCTCCCCAGCCCCCCCGTCATTTGGACTCAAACTCGCTCTACCCAGAATTTAACCCCTCAAGTGACAGTGACCTTGGCTTTTTGAACTGAAATAGAAGAGAAAAAACTCACTGACCGCCAACCAACCCCCACAGCCGCCCAGTTTGCCCCTTCCTCTCAAATTACCCTCTAATGGTTTAAATGGTGCTCTAGGGTGGACTGTAGCCAGGGTGAAGGGTCCAGCTGACAATTTGAGTCAACCGAAGGTCACTGGTAAGCCCTGCACCTCAGCTATGAAGCTTCACTTAGCAACAGAAAACACAGCACAACTCGAGCACCGGTTTAACCATCTACTGCAGCAGATCCCTCCCTCACAAACACAAAGAGAAGTTTTCAGAGCGTTGCTGTATACATCAAACAGGGAAAATTATTCGTCTGTTGCAATCTGCAGCCAACAGGCAGTGCTGGATAAAATGGTAAATGGTCCTATGACATGCTGTGTTCCCAACTGACTCATTTGCTGTTTGGCAACAAAACAGAAATAGAAAAATGCACAAATCAACCCAGCGAGTGCATGAAAAACCCATTTTCTAAAATCTACTGTAAAAACACTGGTCCTTCTCTGTGAAATCGAAAAGAGGCAAGGTTGGAGTTCAGCCTCCCCTCTGCTCTGTGGGGGAGCTGCAGCTGGAGCAGGTGGGACTATTTCATTATGACAGAGCCAATATGTTACATTTATTAGGGCCTATCTGCTTCCCTGCCTTGGACAACTACTGAGTGTGAGCCTCTTGTTCTGTTTTCACAGACTGGACCCAGACTTGATCTAAGTGTCTTAGCCACTGATGCAGGGGGCCTTCGTGTACCTTTCAGCTCCATTTACCAGGTAATTTATTTCACTTCCAGTAGCGACAAACGCAAATGATTTATAACAGTCAAATTCAATTTGGCTCGGTTGGGGGATTTAAATATGTCAATGCTATTGGTGAATCTTGGGCTTGTATGGAAACCTCAGGGTCGCAGCACAGTGAAGGACGTCCCTGCAGCGAGCTGAGTGGTATCAGTCTTCTCATCTAAATCTCTGCAGGGAAGAGAAAACAGTTCCCCAAATGTGAAACTACTGTAGTTCTTGGGAAATGTTTGCAGTTGGAGAAGTCAAGTAATGATGCAGGTTGCCAGTGGACAATTCTTCCCGTGGAAAGTTAAAGGAATGTCATTTTTCAAAGTTCAGTATGGTGACACCGGGATTTATACAAGAGAGCAGTCCAAGGTTGAGCAGCTCTGAAGCTTGTCCTGTTTTTTTCATGATCATCCTTGGGGTATCGGTTCTTCCCAGACAGACAGGCAGGGGATACAGATTTATAATGGATCCAACTTGATACATCGCAGCCAATATTTGTTTTGTGTGCAGAGACGAGCTGTGTGGGTCAGACAGGACAGAAAAGATGGAAATAAATACACACGCAGCCTTTTTCACTCCCTTGTCAGTAGCTGATTCATATCTAAACAGTAAACCAAACTACAATGTCTGCACTAAACGGATCTGCTGTCAGCAAAGTCAACCGTTAGGTATTTGTCTGACGGGCAAACTGTATGAAGAAAGTGTGACATCAGCAGCCACTTAGTGGCATCACACAAATACAAAGACACACGCACTTCACAGTGGCTCAGACCAACAGATGTAACAGAGATGAGACGAACTGCTGGGCGGCTCGTGTTTGTGTAGCGCTGAGGCGCATTACTCCGCAGGTCAGAGACATCTCTATGATTGGCTGCTTCATCTGAGCAAACACCGATAGCACAGTGCGCCGTCCTCAAACAGATGCCAGTCTCCCTAGAGACAGCACAGCCAGCGTCCAATCCCCCACACACACGCCCGCTGTGCTTCTTGGAGCCCCTGCACACTTGTACGTACTCACACAGAGTCCAAACCGCTGGTCTCAGGCTGGAGCTAAATATAAGCGGTGAGGTGGGACTATAGGTAGATGTGAAATGAGGCCCCATTATCAACCTCTGACTATGAAGCTCTTGTGTTGTTCCATAATAACCAGCCGCTGCACCTGTTTCTGAGCCCGGCCCCCTCTCCACACACGGGCACTCAGGTCACCCTAAATATAGCCGCAGCCCCGTCCTCCCACCCCCTCTTTTAAACCCTTCATTTGGAGAAAACTGCTCTAGCTACGCGGGCCAGGCCTGCACACAGACTTATGCTGACACTCTGTAGGCTCATCCCCTTTTATAGAAACACGATGACATTACACCAGGGGGGAAATAATAAACAGGGATCCATTGGCACCAGAGTGGCCGCCATCAAACATTACCCCCATCTGATTACAGTGCACAGGAGTCTATCTTTGGTCAGCCTGAGTCCATGAGTGGAGGGCAGCTGTAACATGAACAGACGCCGTGTTGGGTCAACAGTTTGTACAAGTAGTGTAAAGAATCAGTAACACAAGTGTCAAAGAGATTCTTATTTGGAGGGAAATTGGTCCCGTTAAGTATTTATTTTCCCGTCTGGAAGGAAGAGTTTGTTCCAGACACGTTACACACTCATGAAAAATGTGACAGTGGCTACATTTTAGCTGATGTTAAGTAAAGGAATGAGTTCACATTTTGTTGCTCTGACTGATATTTGTTTCCCAGACTAAATACAGAGGTTGGTCAGAAAACGCCAATATCATGGATTGTCCATTCACTCCTCGGTCCCACGGGCGGAATAAAGACTTGACAAAGCAACATTTTCTTAATGCAGTTCTGCCTTGCGAGAGGCGGGTGCACTTCTGTTCCTGAATATTAATTCCCAGGAGCAAAGTAATATTACTGACAGCGTTATTATGGTCTGTCTCCTCTGCTCTGTTCTGATGCTGACGAAACGTCCAATACTACAGGCGGCAGAAACATCTGCAGTGCCAGCCCCCCAGAGGACAACGACTTTCCAAGGCAATAAAAGATGAGGGAGTGGAGCGATTAGGGAAATGTCAGCGAGTGTGAGGCTGTGAGGCATTCAGGATCGCTCCCCCTGCTCACAGGTGCCAGTCAGGGTTTTTCATGACGACGGATGGACAACGGGTCACCTGCTCAATGGGCAGCGGCTGACACAAAAGACTTCAGTCTGAAGGAGTAAATGCGGTCGCAGGAATTGAAAACTGCAATAATGTTTGGCTGATAGAAACATTTCTGTCCTACGTCTTCATCTCTTCAAACGGCTGGTTGGCAGCGGTGCCAGGCAGCGTGTATCAGAAACGGGCCAAAACATTGTGCTGATAAAATTGACTACACCACAGCGCACTCTGTGGCCTCCTCTTCCCCGTCTCTGTTACCCTGGAAACTGTTGTCCACGTAGGAAAGAGCAATTCTATTACAGCAGCTGGTCCAGCCAGCAAATAGAACTATAAAACATGACTTAATAGTTATAGAGACCACGAGGAAGCAGAGACGGAGGAAAATGCAGAGGAGAAAGAAAGGGAACAGAGACGCGAGCAGGAGATGAGCATAGATTAACAGGAGACGGGTGCAGGGGGGTTATGGGAGTTCAGAAGAGGGGGCGTTTAAAAATACTGCGATTGAATAATACTGAATCTTTCTTCCACTTGTCTGACCTCAAGTCACAGACAGGGGCACACAGAAATGTAAGAATTTGCTCAATAACAATATTAGCGGAGACTGCTAATGTGCACTTGGCACAGTTCTGATAATGACTGCTATCGGAGTACGTCTGATTACACAGAGACAGTGTAAGAGGACGGAGAGTGAGGGAACAGGGCCAGGAGCTGTAAGCTGGTTAAGCAGATCTGACTCTGCTCCCCTACATCTATTCACATCCTCTTAAAGCCTCGTCTTTGCCATCCATCTCCCAACCGCCGCTCCTCCCCAACTCATAATGGATCTATTCAGTCACTCCATTTGTCTTCCATCACTTGCCCAAAGCCAAATCCTATCCTTTATTCTTTCTGTCTTTTTTCTTTCCCTTTGTTTTTTTTTTCTCCCCCACACATCTCCATCAAAAGTGAGTTATCACACTCGTGGTAAGAGGCAATGTTCGTGCTAAGGGTGTGAGTGTGTGTGTGTGAGGAGACAGTTGGAGGTCAGCGCGGAGCCTGCGGGGAGGCACCAGAGAGGAGCAACTGGAAGGGATCAAATACTAATCGATACTGAAAACGTACTCTCTGTCTCTCTCTCTCTCTCTCCTGGGCCTTACACTTAACTCAGCCGTGTCCCTTTCACACCCTCGTGCCAGTCAGAGCATTGGTTACACACGTGTATGTGTGTGCATGTATCGGGTTTCTCTTCTTTAGTCGTTGGTGAGGGTATGGTCTTCTCCGGTGTGACATCGTTTTTGGAGACGCGTTCGTGTGTGTGACCCCCAGATGCCGGTGAATCATTGCAGGGCGGATCGTGTTTCCAGGCGGCTTAGGCCTGGCTTACTTTGTTCTAAGGTAAACTACACAGGCTAGTAAAGCCCCGCAGCCCAGGGCTATGCTATCTGACAGGGGTCAAGTTACTCTTCTAAATCCATTTCAGTGCTTTTGTGTGATCGGATGAAATTACACAATGAAAATACAAGCGAGTCAGAGCGAAGGCTTTAAACTCACCCAGCTGCCTGGACCTTCAGGCCTGTTAATGTGTTATTCTAACAACTTTACGATACTTGCTTATTTAGTTCATTACCTTATTAACATAGTATGTGGAACATGATAAGTATAATGGTTGTTCCATGACTGTATAACATAACAGCTTAACATACAGAAACTACAGTTGCAAATACAAATGTATGGGCATGAAATTTGAAAAGCAATAAATATCAAATGTCACGGCTTTCAGAACTAAGGGCTACAGCATATGGTTGCTGGTTGTCATGCAGTCAGAAGTAATGACCGTCAGAGCTAAGGATGGGGCTCGAGGAAACGCTGTTACGTTCACAGTCTGATTGAGGCCACAAACATCCTCGGATTAAGACGGGCCAGCGGCTGTGCTGCTGAGCGCACGCTGAAGAATCCGACACCAAAACACTGCTCAACAGTTTAGAGTATTCACAGACGGGATCACAGACATGTGAAGGCAGCAGATTCAATTCATCAACGTAAACATCGGAAAGACTCTGCCTGTGTTTCTAAATGATCCACCGTGTATCACTGGCCCGATGACATGTGGCAGCAACAGACGGAGCACGTTACTCCACTGTTGGCATCCCTGCTTTGTAAATAGATCTCCAGCAAAAGTCAGCACGGACGCAGCCATAAGCCCTTTTCAGATACGTACAGTAACACTGTTGCCTTCGCCGGTCGATTAAAGCCACGGCCTTCTGTCATTCACTTGTCTTACAGCCTCAGTTAGACTATTTATTTACTGCATGCCAATGGATGCGGCAGAGAGAGCCACAGTAAGCGCGTGATATTCGCCAAATTCATAAAAAGACTCCAGTGTCAGGCCACTTTACTATGACAGGTTTTAGTGTCGGTCCTGTTTGTTAAAGCACATACTCAGTCAGACTTGTTTACCTCTTCAGTTCAGACTTAAAGTGACCACGGTGCTCATGCAGACACGAAGCAGACGATGTTCACATGCCGTCACATTAGTGGAAAGCAGCGCACGCCCCAGCACCACCTCATCTGCAGGGCATCACTGTCAAACGTAATGGAGCAAGGTATGCTCAGGAGACACCTTGAAACTAAATACCCCTCAGCCCACATATATGTCTTTGGTGGTGCTGTGAGAAAAAAAGGCTCATTATAGTCGTGGAAGTGACTGGAAAAGAAGGTCAAACGTAAGGAGAAGCCTGCCATGTTAGGTTAACAAAGGGTTTAGCTCGTATTTTCTTTCCTCAGGTTTCTCTGTAGATACAAAATATAAAGCGTCAGCGTGTTATTACTTCCATTAAAGTGATTCTACTCATCTACAGTATCTTTTTGCAATCACAAAAAAAGTCAAGCAAGCTTAACACAGCTATTAGTTTCCCCCAACCAAACCCTGCTCTTAAATATAAAAGCAGCCCTTCGTGCCAGGCTTTGTTCAGTTAACAGGCCTGTGGACGACTCCTGCTCTGCTGATCATCTGCCTGTGAGAGAATGGAAAAGCGGCGCGCCAACGTTTGACAGAGTACGGAAATTTTTGAATAAGACACCAAAAAAAAAAAATACCACAAGTTAGACTGAAGGATGGAAAGAGACAGTAGGGAGGAGGGAGGAGATGTGAAAAAGTTGTGTAAGAGGGAGAGACAAAGGAACAAAGAAGCAGAGGGAGGAGGCACAATAGGCTTAATCTGTGAGAAGGTGTATATCAGCACCTTCAGCACTCTACAGCCTCCTCTCTGGAGGTTTTACTCTCTATCCGCTTTCCATTACTTTAACTTTAAATTGAGGATCCTGTAGGATGTGTGTTTGTGCGACAGAGAGCGAGTCGTGTGCAAGCTGCACGTGTTGGGGAAAGGGAAACGTGCTTCTGTGCTCAACGTGTCACTTTGTCCGATCCATTGCTTGCATCTGTAGAACCTAGCGTGTGCTCCACATAACCACTCCACGCTCAGCTGGCAGCTCACCCCACCCATCTGGCAGACGTTACTGTACCTCACACGGCGCTCCTTCACATTAACTACCCATCCTGTCATTTCACCTGCTGCTGCCTGTCTCTCCCACCCTAAACCAGGTCGCCTCGTCTCACCACATCTGCTGTTGCTGCGTCTCTTGGCGCCAGTGTTGGCAGAATTTCTCAGTTTAAATAAACACTCTCTTTGGCAGATGCCGCTGATCAATAAGGGTTGATTGAGACAGTAACATTTAAATGTGCTGTTCCTTTCTTATTGTCAAATTTTATCCCTGCTGACCGCTGTGCACTGCCTATCGACTGTGGGCACATAAAATCCCAGCAAATCAATGGCCTTGTGCTAAAGAGACTCCACAGTCTCACCCTCTGTGAACTTTCTCCCTTGTTTCTCCTTTTTTTCTGAATAGAAACATTTAATTGTCAGACATTGATAAATGCCTCTTTAAGCAGCCCACAGACCGTTGGGAATTAATATTAGAATAATATTATTGAAACAGTGGATGGGTGCGTGGGCTTCAATGCTCCTATGATTTGGATTACTTGTTTAAGTGAGTGAGCGGTTTACTCTTCGTATGCTGTAGCCTGTCCTTAGTTAACACGAGTCTGAAAGAATGAATGAAATTTGATGAAACAACAACAAAACAACTTTGATTTCACTCATACATTTTGAAATAGTTGAAATTGTTTTCATTGCTTAAAGTAAAATTAATGAAAAATGCTTGTTTCTGTTTTCATCTGTTATCATTGAAATGTAGTTACCATCTGTTCAATTGACACTTTAACAGATGTGAATTTGAAAACAAATTTCAACTTAATAATATAAGACTAATGTAGTTAATGGCACATTAGATGGACTTAGAAACTAAGACACAGTTGAACATTGACTAACCATGAAGATCAGATGCAGATTAAAATTAATATGCTGTTCATACTGTGTCATAACGTGGGGGGGGACCTCAGCTGTCCACACAAAGTAAAACTGCACCATTTCATCAAGAATGAATATTTATAAATGTGTGTCATACCTGAATTTAAATCTGTATTCGATCATAGCAAAAACCAGTTCAGTGATGGGGGTCTGGCGGAGACCTGCCTCATATGCAGCACGTTGTTGTCTTCCTGTATTCTGACCACAACACATGCATGTGGCCGCATCTATAGAGAGTTAATGAATAGCGCATTCAGCCTGATGCAATATTGTTTACTACTGTGGTGAGCTAAAAAGTCTGCTGCTCCCTTCCTGCGCTTTGAGCCACCTCCAACCATGTCTTTTTATCTTCCCTGCAGCATTTTAGCTCCAGGTCTGTGTGTCCATCTCCAAGTCTGTCTAGAAAAACAGAACTATCTGCTGCTCGACAGTACGGTGCCGTAATCAGGGGCTTTGTGAGGTCTAAACAACACTCCCACAGCATACAGAAGAACACAGGCAGGAGGAGGCAGAGAGAGAGGGACACCACCCCAGCCCATAATCCCCTGCTATCCCGACAGTGCTAACCTGTTTTATTGCAGTGAATGGGAGGAATACCAATGAAAACGCACCTATGTGCAAGAGCACTTCACTACACCGCTGCTATCTGCTCTGGGTTGCTACTCCCCGGCTGCGGTACTAATCTCATTACATTATTCTAGTAATCTCCAAATACATGTCTCGGAGTCAATAATTAATTTTCTTTGTTGGCACAAAATCTGCTTCGTTCTTCGACTGTTTCCTGTGAAAACGAGCGCAACGCAGACGTAGCAGTTGCTGAAGACACTGCGATGAAAATTGACTCAAGGATGATTGACAGGTGACAAAATATTTAAGGTAACAGCATGAGACCTCGATTCATTCCTTCTCACGTCTGACTCTTTATGATCGGAAATAAAAGGTTTTAACTGTCTTCATTTACTCCAAAGACTTTGCTAATGTTCAGCACGTTACAATTAGTCATTATTCAATTAGAACATCATTCCTCCACTAGCCTCCAGCCCCCTGTAATCACGATCTGCAAGTATTTCTCTCTGTGACACACTTCAAATTGAGCTCATTGAGATCCAGTTGACTACTACAGTAAATATACCATCTATTAACAGCCTCCTGTGGTGGGCTGGGTTTGGGGAGAGATTAATTTAATTCAAATCAATTCTCAAATTAGGAGTTCGCTAAATATTACTGCTGCTTGTGTTTGCAAGGTCTCTCTGTTCAATGTGATTATACTGAAACAAATTCTGTCTAATCAGGTTAGACAAAGTTGCATTGAAATGGAAGTTAGACAAAGCGACAAAACCTCATAATATGATAATAAGAGTGAGGGAATAAATCAAAGGAATAGTGCTGTAATTTACCTAAAGCGATTTGAGTTCAGGCAGCTTTCAAACTCAGCCAACTCGTCTTCACTATTATCCAAGATTCACCTGCCTGCCAGCCATCCCTCGCACTCCACGCCCGCTTCTGAGCGTGTCAACAGGATGCATCATTTCTTCGGCTGCACCGAGACAAGCCGGCGATAAAGTGTGTGACAACGCGTGTTTACTCCACTCACGATCGCTGTGTGAAGGAGACGGAGGCGAGCGAGGTGACGTGGGAAGGCGGCCCAGGGGTTGCATAAACGGTGACGGGAACAACAGACGGACAGAAAAGAAGATGGAGAGAGAAGAAGAGAGAAGGCTGTGCCGTTGCTTGGCTAGACTGTGACTGGGTGCAGATCCCAGGGTGGACGTGGTACGGCTGCAAAGAGAGAGAGAGCGAGTGAGGCAGGAAGAGAGAGGATGTGGCGAAGGAGGATTGGTAACCATCATCCTGGAGATCAAAGTCCTGTCTGCTCATTCTGCCTGCAGCCCTCCTCTTCTGTTTGGAAGAGGGGAACAGGGGAGTGGGAGGGAGCGGGTCTGCATCAAGGAGCTGACTGAGAAAACTTTTTTCTGGTTCGCGTCGCTCTCCTCGTGGTTCCTGACGCTGTCGTCCTCATTAACAACAACCTTCCATCAGCCTCTCCACACGCATGCAAACAAAGTACAAACAGATTAGCTAACGTGCACGTGAAAGTACACACACAGAGCGAATTACAGAGTTAATGAAGCGGGGGTCACCTGCTTTCACCCTAACAGCCAGAGGGGAATCAGCGATGTGACCTTGATCTGCTTTGGCCAATCATGTCTGCCGTCGCCTCCACCATTCTCTTCGCTTTATTCTCTGCCCTCACCCATTTCCTTACTCACACACACACACACACACACACACGCAAAGATAAAGCGCTCTCCCCTCTTAACCTGAAAGAGGGATTAAAGGGTAAAAATTCATATTCTTTATAATCTCCAGTGCTGAGCTCAGTCGAGTTGAGGATTGGAGCGTCAAAAAGTCATTTTCTAAAACTTCTCTATGAACAGTTTGGATTTTTTTTACCAAAAAAACACTGCTTGAATGT
This sequence comes from Macropodus opercularis, assembly GCA_030770545.1. Classification (NCBI taxonomy): domain Eukaryota; kingdom Metazoa; phylum Chordata; class Actinopteri; order Anabantiformes; family Osphronemidae; genus Macropodus; species Macropodus opercularis. The sequence goes on from CM061092.1 coordinate 11,712,341, forward strand.
GCCTGCATATTTTCAGCATTCATCTCCGAGTGGAAATCCAAACAAGCGCTCGTGCCAAAACACAACCAGCAGACCACAGACAATGGCCAACAGCATTAAGGTATTTTAAATGAGCTCTGGGAGCAGAGAGCACAAGCAGAGCGAGAAAGGGAACCTGAAACAGAGACGGGAGGGACTGAGAGCTGGAAGATGAAGGCAGGTCAGAATTAATTCAGGATACACAGTCATGGCAGCACGGAAATCAATCGTGACAGCTCTTTATCATATCAGAGCCAAAGACACTACTGGTTATTACACTTCTCTAGTCAAGAGAAGACAAAGGGAAAAAAATGTTTGCAGAGAAATATTGGGATTCGTCTGCATCTCCTCCCATGGTTGCTCAATTTAAATGCTAATATTAAAGTTAGACCGGGTGTTTGTGGAATAATACGAGTAGTTAAAGAGAGACAGGTTCGATCTCTGCGTGTGTGTGTGTGTGACAGGCAGAGAGGGGAACCCGAAAAAGAGAGAAAGTCGATGTGATGCATCAAGTTTCCCTTTTCTCCTGCTCTGGCTGCTATATATCTTCTGTTTGACATGACGTGAAGGAAATGGAGGGTTTGCTGTGTAAACATGACCTTTGACCCCCGTTTATCCAATATTCTATCAGCATGACAGCTGGCCAGCCCCTACCCCTCCAACCTGCGGCACTAATAGGAGAGTTTCCATTAGGCCTTCTCAGGCTGGAGCTGTGGCGGGTCACAGTAGATGGAGAGGGGAGAGATTGAGGTCTCCCATGTCTTACAGCGTGACAAACAGCTAAATAAAATGCTCCTGAAGGCAGGCTGTGAGACGAAGAGCCATCTGCTGGATCCAGCTCCTCAGAGAGGGCTGGATGCTCATGCAAATCTTCAGTCAAGATTGTTGGGGGTTTTTTGCCCAGAAGGGATAGGAAGTGGAAAAGCTTCGTGCTCCTCTTAAAGTTTCAGCCACAACCTTACTCAAAAACATTGGAGCTATAAAAGAAGGCCAGGAAAAGGTGGACCATCCTGCAGCCTGGTCATATCGTCGGCTGCCTATTGTACCCCTGGCAGTTTGAGGCTGATGCAGTTTCCTCAATCAGAAACTACCCTGCTCAGAGGCTTGGACACTAACTTTGTGTAAAATATAATGGATGGAGCCAGCAGGACAAATGGGAGTCATATGTAGTGTTGGGCTACATGGCCAAACCAAAAACACATTAGAGAACTTTGTTAAACAACCGTTCCCTGTCCTTTGGCAGTTCTCTAAAAGTTCTCTGGTATTTCTTTGGCATGAACTCCAAACGTCTTGTCCCTGTACCAAGGCCAAAGAATACATCCCCACCCGAGAGCCCACGAAGTAGAATATGGCCTGATCAGCACGAGCTCTATGACCCCAGCTGATACGATCACAAGCAGCTATACCGAAGGCCGTGAAACGCGGCACCGCTATCTGCATTGTTTCTGTGTTACTGTGAAGCATATCCTGTCTGCGTGAAAACAACTTTATCTGGAGCATGAAGTGTTTGAGCCGTTTGTAGCTTCAAGCAAAAGAGAAAGTCTGACATGAAAACAGCTGAACGCTGTTAAATGAGCAGATTTGGACCCAAGGTGCTGCTTCATAGACGGATGAGCACAACCAAGGCCTGTTCAGAATGATGTCAAGATGCGAGGTGGAATTTAATTGAAAGACAACACGTTACGATCTCTCTGTTTTTATCTTCCTAATTGTCAGAGTGGGGCGTGCTGTAAATGCCTGTTGTCATGCCATTTTAATCAGGAAGCATTTACATACCAGTCTACATAATAATCACTAAAGCTCCGGGTTAGGCTACAGCAACAGATTACACTGGGAGCTGTTATCCTCCGTAATGGTTCTCTTCTAGTAACCAGCCGAGGCGCAAACGTTGTTAAGCTCTGAATACGCTAGAATGGAAGAGGAAATCTGGATAACTCACAGCCACGAGGGTGTTTGTGCCTTTATCTCACCCGAGTCGTGTTTAATAATGAAGCCTGGCCACGTACGAACGCTCTTACAACCTGTCAGACTCTGCCGTTGTGTTTTCATTTCCACTGTAGATTGCACTGGGATTTAAGTGTCGGGGACTGTGTGCGTTGTATGTGCGTGGTACCTGCCCTGTGAGCAGAAAGCACCGTCTACCAGCCCCTCTCATCTCCCAAGGGTGAGGGCAAGATGCCATCAGCAGATACTCTGATGTGTTTGTAATGGGACGTGGACTTAAATAGGATCGGAGGGGAGTCAAACAGTCAAACAGCACCTTTCTGTCTGTCTCCTCCTTTTTCACCTGACTGTGTGGTGATAATTTACTGAGGGCTGGATGTGGCGAACAGATATATGCCTTGTGTGTGTGAGGGAGGGACGTGGCACCTTTTAAATGAGCTTTTAGAGCAGGTCTCTAAAGTGAGTCAGCTCACAGTGACTGAAGAGAAGTGAAAAGACTCTCATCGGCTGGGTGCCGACCACATGTCATTATCATGTGACAGTGTGTACAGTAGATTTCTTTGGAGAGGCGGAGCCAGGCCCAGGCCAAGACCATACGTCTTTACCAGCATGCAAATGGAGTCATTTACGCGCCGGCACTGCGAGGACGTCCTTTGTCCTCGGTTTTATGCTCCTTTAATGCACAACTGAAAAAGAGAAAAGCCAAGGACTGTGAGAAGCGAAAGCTGGGTCTAGTTTTCCCATGGGACATGATGGCTGTGTTACTGTGCTGATGCAAGAGTAACGTTTCTGCCTTATCCCCCGCTGAAGTCCAGGATAAACAGCTGTACAGCCAAACTGCATCGCTGACATTTTGAATCAGAGTAACAACAGAACAAAAACGGTGCAGAAGCAGGAGGCAAAGGAAACAAAAGCTGACAAAAACTCACACCCGTCACGCACATCAAGGTTCTAGTGCACCTGTTCTGAATGGGGCCGCAAAGTGCACCAAAGTCCGACAGTCGTCACGTCAATATCAAGAACAAAACTTTTTGACTTCACTGATGCGCCCACAGACAGATGACAGATGACAGATGACACACACAGGCCTCATGTTGTATCGCTACTTAATGGCCTTTGTAGCAATTAGGTGGAAGGGGAACAAAGGCTAGTGCCAGGCAACTATTCCTGACATGGCAGCTCAATGAACAGCTCTGCCTGGTGTTCTATAGGAGCAATTTGCACCGCAGCCGCAACGGGGCCCGGTCTAATGACGAGAGATGTTTAGATCAGCAGACACGCGCCACAGTCACAGTGTAGAGAAGAGCTTAAGATCCCAGCAGGATGAAAGAGAAGAGCTGAGGAATTGAAGAACAGGAGGATAATGTACAGCGTGGCCCAAGGTAGCAAAGACGACTGAAAAGCAAACGCAGAGAGTGAAGCCAGAGCACAGCCGTAAGGACACAAGCTAGTCACCTGAAAGAGCCGCTGCGGTAGCAATAGATGCACTTTCACAATGAGAAAGGACAAGGCAAAGAGAGCAATGCTAAAATGTCAGGGCACAGGGATCAGGTGATCTACGAGGGCAGATCGGCAACCTGTGCACAACCATGATGGGATGAGGGGTCGTAGGTCGTCTGCAGACTCTGCAGGCTGTGTGCAGGAGTCAGCAGTGACACAGCAGTCATTCCAGAGCCAAACCCGTCTTCCAAAACCACGGGATGCTGTTTAGAAAGCAGTGCTGGGAAAAGGAAGGAGGAGACTGGCAGACAGTTAAACAGATCACAGCAGGTAGGAGTCTTCTGGCATATCACACTCCTAATTTGCTGCTACAGCAGCACAAGGGACAGAAGAAGAGGAGATTACTAGTAAAAATGAAGATTATAATTAAGATGAAAGAAAACGTTTCAATGACGAATACAAAGTTTTTCCTTTAAAACAATTACACACCACCAAACTTTCCCAGAGTAAAGTCCCCAGAATGACAGTGAGAACAAATGAGGTGGTGGGGAAGCGGCTGCGTTCGCGGACGGTGCGGATGTTAATCATTTCCAGCTCTGGCTTACAAGAAGCCAGCGTGCTCTGTCTGCCAACGCACCCATACTGTTTATTTACCTCCTCTCATCAACATTCTTGTTCGGCTGTAAAAAAAAAACTAGAGTCGCATACGCACACACGCGCACAACAACGTGTGCACACACATATACATACAGTAGGTGCATTTCCTACTGGGTTTGGATTGTGTAGGTTCAGACAAAACAAGCCTCAAGGGAGTCTCCTATAAATGTGGAGCCTGAAGAAAAACGCCCATAAACGACTGAAGGAGTGAGGGGATATGAAGTAAGTGCAGTGATTTAAGATAAGCCTGATTTCTCATCCTTCTACGGGAAAAGAAAACTTCAAATGATACTGAAATTGATACCTCCCCTCTGTCTTGCCAAGCTGATAAGATTCCCTGCCTTTGTTGCTGTGAGAAAAGCAAACAGCCTGAAAGAGCCTGCACGATGTTTGTCCCCGGAGTTTCTCCGACGAGGAGAGAGTGAAGCTGTTCACCTCATTCCTGCTCATCAGCCTGAAGAATCACTTTTAGTCTTCTTGCTTAATTAACTAAGTGGTGTCTCCGGGCCCTGTGTGCACATCAGGTGCCGAACGCCACGGAGCCACCCAAGTGTCTCGAGCACTCGAACTTCAGGGAGTCCGCCCCTGGTCTCGGGATGATAATTGCAAAGCGACGGGGGGGAAAGTACATGCACACGCTGGAACAATTACAAACATGCGATGGGGGAACTTTGCTTTGCCCCTAGCTCTTGTTCTCTCCATCCCTCACGCCCTCTCGTTTTGCTGTCGTCTCAATTCCACAGCGGTTTATCCTAATTTACTGGAGTTTTAGTTTTCAAGCCTCTTCCTTGTCTTGCCTTTTCTTCTTCTCCTCCTCTCCTCTGCTGTGATCCAGTGGCCTCCCCGTGCTCCTGCTCAAAGCTCCAGTTCATCCCAGGCTTGGACATGGAGAGAACTCCAGCAATCTTTCTCATTTATTCTAGCTTATTCTCCTTCTCCACCTCATGCTGTTCTCTCTGTTCCTGCAAATTTACGCTGCTGGGCCTTGGCAAGAGGGAACCGCGGTCTTCCTCCGACCAAACTACGATTGGCCCACTTCAAACTCTCAGTCCAGGGTCATTTATTTCTTTTCTTTCCTGGCATGTAGCAAGTTACATTCCTCCAAAGGCACTTACGTGCGCCAGTGGAAAGAAGCCTGGAAGTGACCCAGGTTCTTCTCCTTTTTGTGCCCCAGCTGACGCCCACAGAGAAAACAGAGTGGACAGGGAGAAAAGAGGAGAGCAGAGGAGAGGCGACCAAAAAAAAAAAAAACTTGAGGTCATTTGGACAGCAGGGCATAAAAGTCTACAAACACACACACACATATTGAGACTCATACGCAACACAGGAACAGAGCTAAACACTGTGTTTTGTTTCTTCTGGAAGCACCGCTCTGCTTAGCCAGCGGTCCCTGTGGAGAGGCACACAGCTTCTCCGGCTGAGCTGGTCTCCTTCCAGCTGAACTCACACACTGTAGTCAGTGAAGGCCATTACCCCTCATTCACTGCCACTGACCTGAGACATAAACCGGGATACCGATGCCTTCACCTGCTCCAACGACTCTATCGACACAATGTGGATAATTGTTTGTGACGGCCAGGGGCTTCAGTCAGGTCAGAGGGCAGAGGGCTGGGGTACGACGACGTACCGTAAGAAAAGGCTCCAGCCAGTGAGGAGGACTGACAGTTAGAGATTAAACCCACGTTCACCTTCACAATCAGGTTACTGTACAGCAACACGTTTTACGTAAAGGAAAAAGGAAAAAGACGAGCGGTTATAAAACACGTACCTCGTGATTTTTCGCCGTGTCTGAGGCGACAACAGACACTATGCAATCACTGTGTGTCAGATGTCAGTGGGATCCGCATGAGGTTCGTCAGCGCTGTCCATACGGGCGGCTACAGATACAGAGGGTGGGGCCTCACAGCGGTCAAGCGTGATCTGATAAGATCTGGGTCTCTATCACAAAGGTTTCCATCCAAGGCATAGCCTCTGTTACTGGCCAGTTAAATAGCAACTCTTCACACACTGACACACACCATTACATTAGAGGAGGATCCTGGCCCATTTGCTCCATTGTCCTGGAATAATAGATTTTTGAAGCTTGATACTGAGGCTACTTTCAGTAAAGCCATTAAAGGCATGATTAAACTATTGATAACATTATTACTACATTAACGTTTTAAAGCACACTATTTGGATCTTAAACTTTTTTTTCAAGGGACACGGTCTGTGGTTTTTAAAAATTAAACTTGATTTACTTATAAACCCACATAGTATAAATACAGATTATCCTAAAACTCAATTAGCAGATGGCAGATCTGTTCCAGATTAAGCCTAAACGGTGAGAGGCTACAGTCATCTCTGTAAGTGCTCACAGATCAAAGATGCACAGAAAACGCAGCGACAGTTAATAAGCTCAGAACAATTTCCATTTTGCTATCCTAAAGGGAAGTAACAAAAATAATGTCTGTTTATGCTGTGTTGGAGTTGTAATGAAACACATAATGGCTGTAGTTTGGACGGTGTGACGTCTCTGCGGGTTTGCTTTTCCTCTTCTCTGTAGTCTGTCCTCACATCTAATTATAACAAAAATAGCGTATACATTAAGTGTTATTGCTTTTTGCAACCATTCATGGAGACCACTTAGTGTATTGTGATGAACTCATTTTCAAGTTCACACATATTCTCTAGTTGTTTTTCAACAGACGGAACCTTTAGGGGTTTGTTTTTCTTTTATAATCTCCCTTAACCGTAACCAACAACTCTAGCGTTCATCCAGGTGCCCTATATCACATTTTCTCCAGAAGCGAACGAGAGTTAATTAAGAGCGTGACGAAAACCATCAGCAACATGAGGTTGACTCTAATTTCGACAACAGTTTTCCTCCATGAGCTTAGAAAGGGCTCAAAAACATGCGCAAACACACTAACGCTTTAAACAACAGGGAAAAGCATTTCTCAGGTGTCAAAGGTCCGTTTGCAGTCGTCAGAGCGATCGAACACTCTGTGACTCAACACGAGTGGGCCCTTCTGATTTTTCACACTCGTGTGCCAGCAAACACTTTGGCCGGTTGGCTCACGACTGTAGCCCACTCTTTCCAAGTGTATAATCAGTCACATTAATGAGAAGGGTAATGTGATGCAGAAGAATTAGCCCAGGTCCTCGGGGTTGAGTCTCAGGAGGTCTTGGAAGAGAAACGAGCTACTTTGGCCGTTGACTTGCTCAGCTTTATAAAATAAGCAACCCTGCTGTGAGCTTCCTACTGAGACGCCTGACAACAATAACAAAACGTCCCCGTGCATACACGCCACATAACCAGAGTCTGCCTCTGAAAGCGCCTTGACAGAGCCAGAGTTGCTCTCCTGTTAATCACGTAGCCTTTACGAACAAAACCTGCACTGTTTCTATAACTACTCTCCCCTGAGTGTCGAGTCCCCCGGCACCAACATGAAGGAGAACTAGTTCACCAAAATACGACGACAGCACAGGGAGCGTGTTCTGTTTTAAGATTTATCACTACATGCGCTTACACAGACTCTTAAGCCTCACCAAACATCAGCTCCTCAGTGAAAACATCAGCAGCTGGTAGCTGAGCTGTGTGTACCGCACGTCTGCCTCCACGCGTGCGTTTTGGATTCTTTATTCAGTTTGATTCACAATTCATCGTCTCTCGCTTCCCTCTCTCCAGGCTCTTCATTAGTTTGTGCGTGGATGCTAATGAGCGATACCTAAAAACCGCCAGTGGGTGATGGTGAGCATCACCTCTTCTGTTTTTAGGGTTGGCTCATTGCCTGGTGTAGCCGGTGGTGCTAAGGTGCTATAATGAGCCACTGAGCCAACCTTGTGTGTGTGCGTGTGCGCATACGTGTGCGTGTGATGACTGATTAATCCTCTGGCTTCCACTCCACACTCCTCTATCTAGGAGTCTATTCACCCCAGTCAGGTGTGTGTCCCAGCACAAGTTGCCTGAAGAGAGGCCTGCTCTACAAACACACACACACCCACATCCAGATTCGCTTCTCTATCTGTTCTGTTTCAGATTTTTTACGTCTGCAATCCCGGCTTATTTGTCATTTTGTTTCCACCCATTAGCCTCAAGAGAGAGAAACTAATTTCAGAAGTGAAAAGGATTATCAGATGCAAACCAAATCTCTCCACCTCCAGACAAAGATGTTGGTGTAGACTTTTCAAGGAAACAAAAAGTGGCTCAAAGGCTGCTTCAGCCTGAACGGCCACTCTCAAAGAAGAAACAAGTCAACTGCCACGCTGGCAATTACTGCTTATCAGTGCTGAGGAGCCAACGTGACAATGGCAGGGAAATGCTGAGCTGATGGCTCGCTAAACAGACGCTGCAGCGACCGTGGAGAGACTAATCAGCTTCCCCCTTTTTCTTTTTTAGTGAATCTTTGCGAAATGACAATTATATAAACAAGAAGTGAGGCAGGCATGAGTGCAGCAAGGCGGCCATTAGGTATGTGTGTGTGTCATCTAAGGAGTGTGAAGTACGCTGGCTGGAACAATGGAGTGTTACATTAATGAAGACTCCTCACAGCAGCTCGGTGTTGTCTTCAGACTCCGACCTGCCAGACAAATAATCCCCATCACATTTTCACTGGACTCATTGTATTAATGCTACACCAGCTTGGGGACACTGTCATATTACCCTACCCACATGCCCTCACACACACGCACTGACATAAAACCCAGCCTACTTGATTGCTAAACAAGCCGAGGAAACCATGGCGACACACCGAAGACAAAGAGACAGAGATGGAGAGAGGGAAAACATCTATGTTTAGAGCCAGCTGGTTAAAGCCTGCAAGGCAGTAAATTAACAATCTGATTAAGGTTTGAAAAGCAGCAAAGGAAATGAACATAATGCATCCAATTAACAGAAGAGACAGCAATAAATACTGAGCTTCCAGCAGTTGATTCGCCTGCTTTGAAAATAGCTGCAGAGGGTGATGATTTTACTGTCACGCATTCACCGCTTTGCTGTCACTTAGCTCGTGCAGTTATGCTGCTGCATTTGCAGGCTTCACCTTTAATGCCAGAGCCTGGTCAAACAGAGACGAGAGGCAGAGGGCAGGCGAGGAGACAGACAAGAGTAATTGGTCCACATGTCTTTACAGCTTTATCTTATGAAAGAGGGACAGAAATCTGAACTAAGGAGCAAACACTGGAGCTCAGGAGCTTTCCTTCCATTACAGCGTGAGCCTGGAGCTTTCCTCCTATTACAGTCTAAGCCCTGCAGAGCTTCAAAGCTACTTTGTTGTGGTCCTTAATGGTGCTGATGACAGCAGAGAGGATCTCTGTGCCAGGTGAAGCATTCCGAGCCAAAAAAAAAAGCAAAGGGGGAAATTTTTTTCAAAAACTGCTCACCAGAGAGAAGTGCCGCTGTCCGGAAGGCAAGCAATAAATACCGAAAATCCTCACTTAAGAATAACTACCATCTTTAACATTTGGCAGGAGCAGCATCACCAGCGTCTCTGTAACTAAGCGCTCAGCCTGTCCCCTCCGGGTAGCACAATTAAGACGCAACGCTTACTGTGAGTAATCAATAACGAAAGAAAAAAAAACAAGAGTCCCATTACACGTTACCAGTAGCAGAACACAAAGCTTATTCACCGGCTGCATGTTTCTATGGTTATTAGAAGCCTGCAGAAGCTGGTAGAGCATCAGCGTATGCAGCTAAAAACACTGTCGGTGCTATTCTTGCTACAGACCCTTAATGATTCATGGTAGATGACATGTCTCAGGCCTGCAAAAAGAGCGGCTGTCAGGCATTTTCTGTCTTGTTTATTACTTGAGTTTGGATTTGCGGATCGAGTTTCCTTGTACTGCTGCAGCTAGCCCTGAGAGAGCGAAGCTGCTTTCAAAATGAAACAGACAGGACAAGCAAGGCTATTTATAAGAAGCACGCAGATAATTGCTGAAAAGGTTAGAGCAGCCGCAGCAGGTAACAAGTGAGCTGCATGTTGACGCGCACAACAGGATGACGTCGCCAGGTAAGGACAGGGTTGAAAAGAGCAGCTGTTGAAAGAGGAGTCACTGATGGAGAGTTCTGTCAAAATCAATACGCCGTGAGATCAGAACAAGCCGAAAGCTGCCACTGGCGACCAAATTAGAAGCAACATTTTAACATTTTGGCTTTATTAAAAGCCAGCGCACAGACATCTTAATCCCAGAAGGAGCCACAGCCCCTCTGACTATATTTAGCGCAGGCAATACACAAATACAGCAAAGTAGACATAATAACAGCAGCAAACCAATGTTTCCATTTAACATGCAGCAGAGTAACATCCCATAATTGTGATAAAACAACTGTGAGCTCAAATGTCAAGAAGGGGGATTAGAGAAATGTTTGAAGTGTCTCACATCAAACACACACCAGCATAAACTACAAGTGGAAAAAAAACTTTTGGCGTAACCTAGTTTGTACGTACACAAGTCACAGGACGGCTACAGCACCTAGAAGGAAAACTCAACAGCAGGGCCAACCTTTTTTAAAAACAATGTGTTAAATGAACATATTCTTGTCTTAAATACACCAACCACCGGTTGTGGAGGGGAATATTTTCATTATTTGTCTTTGTTCCCACAGTCCCATCGTTCGCTTCCTGCCCAGTTCCTTGTAGGACTCATTCCCTGAAAGGCCTATCCCCCTGTGAGGTTCTTTGTCCCCTGCCATCCTCTCTGCACAACTCACTCAGCAACTGGGGAAACCAAGCCAGTTAAGCTCAGCAACCTAAAGAGCCATGTATCGTGTGATGACGGAAGCGCTGAAAGGTGCCCGACGCGCTGCCCAGCCCCAGGATGTGCTACGTGAATCAGGCACAAACACTCCTCCGTTGTGCAGTTATGCACTTGCACATGTATCCATTAGCGCCATGTGGGAGGTGTGTGCGTGTTTGCGTGTGCGTCACGTCGCTATGAGCAAGAAAAACCTTGTGAGCGTCCACCTCAGTGGCGCCACGGGAAGTGGCCAAACTCAGACTCCACAGCCGGATGATGAGGTGGGAGGATGTGGGATGACAGGGCCTGATTAGGATGTTTGGAGCCAAAGAGTGAGACTGTGAATGTGCCGCCGTCTCGTCATCGCGTCAACACACACACAGCAAAAACACCCTTTTCCTTTTGCCTGTCTCCTTCCCACAGAATCCAACATGTGAGCGAGCGAGCAAATAAAAGCGAATGAAAGGGTGCAGGCTGGCCCGGGCTCTGAATGTCACCATCCGTGGCTGCAGCTTCCCTCTAAGTGATGCAGACAGAGAGCCATTCTGATTGTCCCACCAGTCAAGCCAAGAGGTGAAAAACATTTACATGCAAATACAAATGACCCACTAGCGCCTGTGAGCACGCTAGCTATGCTATTCTGAATGCACAGCGACCACAGGAAGCCCGCCTCAGAGGACCTGCCAATCAACAGCTCTATTGTAAACACGCAGGTTTGAGAACTGGCTGTTATGCGTCTAGGATATCAATTATCGTTGCTTTTATTGCTTATTGGTTTGTGACTGCTATTATTACAGCTCTTTGTATCGAGTAAAATGAATGTTAATAAATTCAGGCTGGCACGTAATGTACTGCATTAAGGTATCTGCTGTGAAGAAGCTTAAATCCTTTCTATCGTTTCAGCAAAACTCCTCCATATACAGACAGTCTAGCACTCTCCCACAATCCACTCATCTCTGACAGCAGCACTAATACCATGTAATCAACATCCACTTTCAATTTGAACAATTACAGTCTATAACCCGTCGTAACAAACATGTCTCCCTGTCTGACTGAAGTGGCTGGCATCAGGGGACAGATTGCCGTTAGACTGGCTGGTCTCTGGGGGTCCTGGACAGCGACAGACCCCAGCTTTCTTCTTGGCCGTCACCCACGGCCGGCGCTCCACCCTCCTGCTGTCGCCAGACCTGTTGCCTCCAGATGGGTCCCGGGTCTGAGTCTGTGATTCCCACCCTCAGAGAAGACGCTCTGTCCTCCTCCAGTCCTCGTTTCATCTCCTCATCTTCCATTCTATCATAAGTACATCAAACTAGACTCCCCTTCATCCCGTCGCCGCTCATCAACAAAGCCCAAATCCCCATCCTTTTGTTCTTTAACCTTGACATTCAGCTTTTTAACTCTGCGACGCTTTCATCTCTCGCTCGCTGGCCTCAGTTTCTTGGCTAAAGTCCTGTGTTTGTGCGGGGCGGGGGGTTGAGTGCGTACTGTATGCGAGCGCATGCACACATGCTTGGGAGATGAGCAGACGCACCGCACAGCAAGACCTCTTTGATTCGGCACAGCACAGACCCGCAGCGAGGCTGTACATTAATTGGTGCTTCTGAGCCGCTCATTTAGGTGAGTATGTTTCAAGGACCCACTTTCCACCAGCCACAGAGGCTGAACAACGCATCCACTCAAGACTTCCACGACGGCTTCCTCCTCTCCGCCCGTGGCCTTCCTTCTCCTCGGTGCCTGGCTAGTTTTCCCAATTACCTCGGAGCTCAGCTTCACCCATAAACCATCGACGCGTCTGCACCCACCCCCACTTCTCGCCTCACCCGCTCTCCATTTTCTCTTCACTTCACCATGACAGAGTGAACAGAGACAGCAGGTCACAGTGTCTGCTCCGTCCCTCCACTTCGCCAACTGCATCGCGCCCAGTGCCAGCGAGCCAGAGTTTTCGTTTTGTTGTTTCAGCACGACTGGCTCCCTCAGGTCACTGAACATATTAAGCTGTTAATTACCTCAAAGCACTAAACAAGTGGTAGTTTGGCAGCGGAAGGAACAGACCTTTACATTTAAGTGTAGACGCTCACATTACACTTGCAAACCTTAAACCAAAACAGCAGTGGACTAAGCAGAGACCTCAGCATCAACAGCTGAAGCAGTAAACAATTCTCTCACCGGCGAGAACGGGCAACCCCAAGGAGAATAGTCTCATTTTATTTTTGCAGTTTCTCTGTGACCATAAAACTACAGGATAGAACCATTTGCGCTGGAAGTTCCCTCATGACATGAATCAGCTATAAAACAGCAGCATAATAATACCAGTGTGGCCCACGGGGCATAGTTCCTTCAGGTTCACACTGTGCTGATGCGAGAAATGAGGCAGGGGGTGTGTGACCATCCCCATCTCAACAAACGTCTCCCACCATTCGGTAGTTAAACCGTAAGTTATCTGCTTAGCAACTGTGGGAACCTCACACGGGGACTAAAACCAAGGAGGTGTACTGTACAATGTGTCTGTGAATGCTATAGGAGAAGTAAGTGTTGCTATTTATACTATGTCAGAAAATAAAAATAATATAATGGCTGCTGGCACTGAAGATGCTTCCCCGGGCTTTGAGCTGGTGGCGGCTTGTTATTTAGCTGTGAGTGTGTATGTGTGTACGTCGGGTAATAAGCAAGCTTGAGAGTTGATGCAGCAGCATGTATTCATGAATTCTGGCCTGCAGAAGGGGGCCGGCCTGTCCTCTCTCTTCCCGACTGTAGCCCCTCATTAGTCTCATCTCTTGTTAACAAACTGGGGCTCGGTTGACACTGAGACTTCATAAGACTGTGAGGGAGACGGGCAAAGCATGTCTGTGTGTGTGCGGGAAAGGGAGGAAGAGCTATGAACGCAACTTAATGACAAGCAAACGGGCCATGACATCCATTCACCTCGCACACAGACTGTTCATTCGTGTCCAGGAAGTAAGCGTTGGTGTCCATCTCCGTCACGTCACGCCTGTCTTTTCATCCCGTCTCCCACGGTGTCACTCATGGTCCGCTGCCAACTGGACGGAGTTTATACTCATGGAAACGTCTCTTTCTCTCTGCGAGGAAGAATGGACACGAACACCCCTGTGCCCACCTCCTTCAGATATAGGAGAGACACAAATGCAAGAACACACTCCCCCTGTGGAGGTACAATGAGCCTGCACGGGATGCCAGCGTTACCAACTGGAAACATCTTTATTCAACAGCCACATGGCCTTTGGTGATAGCAGCTGCACACTTTGTTCCTGTCATACTGCGCCACCTCAGGCTTACACAACATGATGCTGCTCCAACTTCTCCAACACATTCTGTCACAGTTAAAGGACCCAGACAAAAAGCCACTGAAATCATACACTTCACGAACGCAGACGAGAGGCTGGCCTGTGGCTGCCAATGAGAGCAACCGCACGAGAGACATTTCAAAGCAAAATGAAACAGGACTTATTATTGACTATATCACACTTCGACTTTGAACTCTCTCATCTATTCCGGCTGCCTTGGCATAGCGCTGGATGCATGAGTGCCATGAAGCGGACACAAGAGTAAAAGGAAGCGAGTGCAGCAAAAACCAGTGATTAAAAGATAAAAGGGAGAGAGGAGATGATGAGCAGGCAGCTGTGTGTGATTAAATGGCGGAGGTGGTCCCACTGGGCCACAGCCCTTATTGCATTTTAATGGGCGGCTGGATGATCCTTGACCCTTTGTGAGGCAGTGGTAGCACCTTGGTGCAGATCAAACTGCCAGGCTTGAGGAAACCCCCCCTGGAAGGCATCTGGGCCTCGACAACCTGGTGCATTTATGTGTGTGTGTGTGTTTGCGAGGGTCACAGACATACATGTTTATCCTGCTGCTATGGTAACTCCAGCAGTAGCCTTGGGCAAGTAACAACAAGCATACGTTTTTGTATGCGTGTGCTTGAGGAGCGGATTTGAAAAGACGAGGTGTGCGATTTAATATAAAACGTGACTTTATATATTCCAGAGAGCCGCCCTGCCGCCTCTCTCTCACTCCATCCCCCCCGTGCCTCTGACCTGCCCCTCAATCATCACGCTCTCTTTTTCACCTTCTCTTTCTCCCAGCTCCACATGCTAAGTGGGGACATTGTTACGGTCAATTTGTCCCATTCAGGGTCCCAGTGGGCAGTGTCCCTGCCCTGACAGCCCGCAGACAGAGACCACACTGCCTGAAAGGCCTTGACATCAAGGTCCAGAGGAGATGGAGAGGAGGGGGAGGCAAAAGGTGGAGGAGAGGAAAGCGAAGGACAGCAGGGGAGGGGAGTACAGGGGATGAGACATAATCAGGGGAACAGCGGTTTGCAGGAAGAATGTATGAAGAAAAACAACTGGGGAGCAATGCTGAAGAAAATGAATGGCAGAAAAAAGAAACGGGGGCCAGGTTTAACACAGGCCCCCAGATCTGGAAGCTCAATAGCATTTCCTAACCGTGTGTCAATCACACAGCACACTGATGTATACAGCGACGGCTGTGCTCCCACAGAGGACGCTCCTAATACATTCCTCTAAAATGGGCTTAATCCCAGAGAAATAAGAGAAACCCTGGACAAGCTCAGGGGGGACGGAGAGGGAAACACGGGTTTTCATGCACATGTTTTTAGCACAATATTGAAACGCAATTACAACATGGCTCGTTTTGGCAAAGAGAAACTTGATCCAGAGGGTCAGTACAGGGTTGCTGCTAGAATTCGCACGTTACCCCCAGAGAAACTGTAGGTACTGTTCTCACTGGAACAAGTTTCTACCAACAAAGCATCTTAATGAAAAGCGTTGACAGAGGAACTGGAACCCTACTTGTAGAAAGACATGCTTCCTCTGGCTTGTTAGGCTATATTTATATTAGTCAGCGCCACATGCAGTTTTTTTTCATCTCCAGTGTATCGGGGTTAAAAGACAGCAATTAAAAGTTAAGAGCTTGAATTGTTTGGGTACAACAAACAACTAGTAGCACTAATTATAAGTGAGTACATCCTTTCAAAGAATATTTATATTAATGATACACCCTCCATCGTGCATTTCCCATAATTCCTCACAACCCTAAACTCGCTCAACAAACTAAGCTTTGTCTGACTAATCTGTGGATTACTTCTCTACGTTGGAGCTGTCCCAGGCGCACAGGTGATGTAAGCCCCGGCAGAGCGCTGGTGTTGAGCAGGCGTTTGGTCACTGTGTAAAGGCACCTGTTACTCTAGCACATAGGGCGCAACACTTGCTCCGAGGCAAAGGGTGCAGAGCGGCTGTTGGCGTCAGAAACGAGGCACAGACAGGGAAGCCATTCAACCGAAGCTGGACACCGCTGAATCACACTTGTTTGAGCCATAGACAGACTGTCCATACAAGACAGGAAGGCAAACAGACATAATGAGAAGAACAACATTTCTCTCCGACAGACCCGCGCTCTGTCTCCGCGTCTTTCCTCTTTAACCCGCACACGCAACTCTTCCAGCTAATTAGCGATTCAGATCCCACAGTAAAGACAGCAGGGATCTGTCAAGGGCATGTTTGTCCGGTGGGACGTTGCAGATCTCACCAAATTAACTAACTTTATAATAAATCACCGGGCGCTGCTAGCCAAGGATTAGCCAAGCTCCACTGAGCAGTTTGTTAAGCCGCGAGAAGAAGCACTGGGGACAGAGAAAGCGCCGCCAAAAACTGACATCAGCTCTGGGACCTTGGAGCCGTACAAACCCCCTGCCTGGGTTCCTGGGCACACATTTAGCCTTGTTATCTGAGTTCTCCGCTGACACAAAATCCTGCTCCTTTATTAGGCTTTTACTTGCAGCTATTGTTTTTCCTTCTGTTGGGGTTTCTCCACTAATCACTTGCGTCCAGGACATCGCTCCAGCATCAGGTACACTGCTCGTTCGATTGCTCTGCTTATGTTTACTTTACATAATTCACCGTGCAATCTTGTCCCCTACTGAGTCATTTCTTTTGGCAGGAGTAATGCTTCCTACAGTCTGGTTATTTATACACTAACTCAAAAAACATTTATCCTCTCTCCCCTGCCTGCAGTCAGGAATTAAACTCTTTTAAGGAGGCACATTATACATTTCTTCAATGCCATCAATGCAAATGCAGTTTCGTAGAGGCTACAGTAAAGGAGTGTTTTTCAGTTCACCAGCTCCAAGGTCTGCCTGTTGATGATGTTGACTCCTGATCTTGTTCACCACCATGAAACATGCAGCCATGAGAAAAGGTAACGACGCTGTTGTCAGTTTTCCGGCTTTCAGCATGAACCGGTCTGCAGAAATGTGATCGGCATTTCTAAGCTGATGAAACGCGAACAAGTGTGATCTTTCACAGCTTTATTCACCATAAGTATGTAACATACAGAAGGAGGGTGGCTGAGAGAATGGCAGTGCTGAGCCGCTCTGGGTAGCAACAAACTCAAGCAACTTCTCCGCGTGTGCCTTCAGTTCGGACGTTGCATATGCCGATGTTTGTGTCTTAGCGGGTTCATGTTTAGGTTCATTTGTCATCTCACTTCCTGTAATTATGTGAAGCACAATCTGGCCAACTACTCCAGCTTTGCAAAGCTGTTTAGTCTTCAGCTTCTACACAAAGAAAAACTACAGAAGATCCAGTATAATAAGAAGCAACTTCATTAGACAGGTGGTTCCTCTTTTCACTATTAATTCATTCCCTCCTCTTCCCTTGCTTGTAATTACTGAAAGCATGATGAGTCTACGAGCAAATGTCAGCACATGAGAAAATAAAGACCCCCCCCAACATGCCAAAGATTCAATGACACGCAGAGGATGATACGATATCTAGTTTATGATCATTTCACCTTTCTTCTGCTTCATGTTTCATCTAAACTCCTTCCTCCTCACCACCTACTGTATCTCCCGTCTGTGACTGGCTTGTGTAACCTGCAGCAGCACCCTGAGCCGCGGGTGACAGGCCCAAGGAAAAGGAATTCAAAGGAGCAGTTCCCCTCCAAGAAAGATTGACATGGTCAGACCGAAATAAAGGTAAGTGTGTTGGTATTCCCTTGGACGTGTCTGCTCTGAGACCGGACAAGAAGCACTGTCTCGCTTTCTTCAGACACGTCTTTCGCTCTCTCTCCAGCTTGTCTCCTCTCTCACACACTAGATCTCATTATAAGAATGCTCTGACCCCTGGGGACTTCGCTTACTTCTCTGTCTCGCTTTCCAGTCCACAAACCTTGGCAGTGGACAAAAGCAGCTGAAAGGCAATTTGAATTTGAAACGGGGGCCACGACGAAAACATGCAGCTCCCAAATGAAGAAACTTTAGGAGACTTGGAGCCAGCTATTGAGAGTTAGTGGTGGTCGCACAAAAAGCTAAGAAAATGTGATTCTGACACCAACTGGCTCAGTGTACTGTACCGAAGCCTAAAAACAGCAGCTGCTGCAGAGGGAGGCGAAGGAAGAGATGGCAGAGCCTGAAGGCTGAGGTGGTGATACAGTACCAAGGGCCCAGCGGGTAGGACACACATCCACACAGACAAAGAGTAGAGCTTTTGACCGAGGCGCAGTCTCCTGCAGCTCTGCAACTTGGAAATTAGGCTTTCAAGTTGTGCCCTTACACATTTTCATCAGAGCCGTAAAAAACCTACAATACAGTGAGAAATGGCACGTTTTACAGTAAACTTGTTTGTTAGTTTAAGGGAATTCTGCTCAATAGTGACAGGTCTTTAAACATCACATCTTAAATGACCTTTATCTCTACTACTATTAATCGTCAGCCATTTTCAGTCACACAATGTGAGTCGTGTCAATATCTTGAAATACGTGGCGAAGCTCCGGACAACTGAACGCTGCTTGGTGTGTGCATGGCTGCGAGCTACGCAGTAAGAAATTGAGTGTTATCCTAAACAATGAAACCCAGAGAATGACGCGAGAGATTACACATCGGCCCGCTGTCGTGTGTCCATTTAGTTGGTTTTAGCAAATGCTCAGAGTGAATCGCTTCGTCTAATCAAGGGAACAATTGATCCAAAGCGCCAGGGCGCGAGAGAACCTGTGCCCAGCGCGCACCGCCACCCACCGCGGACCTCCGCACAGGACGGCTCGGGTCACTTACCTCTGATTATCGGGGGAAAGCTGGCGCCGAGACAACAACAGTAGGAGTGAATAGTGTGTCCCGCTAGAAAAATCCGACAGTGATCCGAGGAGAGAGCGGGTTCGTTAGTCCATCATCAGATCCCGTATTGAGCGTTGGTAACTACTCCTCCCCGTCGCACCTGTCTCTGGCAAGGACTGGTCCCGTATGCCGGCCTGACATCCCGGAGACAACTGTCTCAGGGGTTGTGTGTCCGTGTCCGTGCCCCCCGCTAGTTTCAACACACACGCGCGCGCGCGGCACCACCTGTCCCCGGTGCTAAACAACCCACAAAGAGCTTTTATGCCGCTCGGCGACACATGGCATTCCCCGCTAGTCTCTGCGGCGATCCTCCCTCACAGACAGCCGCGCAGAGCCCCGAGTAATGTGGCAACGCTGGGGAGCAGTGGCTGATGAAAGGGCGAATGCAGTAACCACATCCAGCACCACACTGGCACCAGCCCAGCTGCAGCGTTTGGAAATTACATCTGCCGCGCTCGTCGCTCGCCCAGTTGCGTTATCAACCTTCCCTCCGCACAGTAGTTGATCTATTCCACCGCTGCGCACGACTGCTGCTCTGACATCGCTGCGTCTTTTCCCCCTCGGGTGTCTTTTGAAAGAAAGCACTGTCCTTCTGCCTCCTTATGCGCAGCGCTTCCAAGCAGAGCCGGGCTCAGGATCCAGCGCGGGGCAAAGTCCCATTCATCGGCTTTTTTGGGAGTAGTTCCTGTTCTGCTGAGCGGCACCGGGCAGACGGCGGCGTGTGTCTGCTAGCGGTGGTGTGAGCTACAGCATCTCCAGCGCTGCTCCCTGCTGTCATCCACAAGAGGCTCCTGAAGCCTGTTAGTGCCAAAACCTGAAGCAGAATGGCGCAGTGACTGGAATGGAATTGATTAATGGCTAATTGGGTTTCAATTCCAGCTGTCAGTGGCTGAAAGGCCGCAAAGGCGGCAGCGTCCGGCCCGTTCGTGGCAGAAACTTGCTCGGTGCGTGTTGACTAGCGCTGAAATTGGCCGTTGGACGAAGCTGGGCGCGCGTGGCAGCGAGACCGCGGCTCCTATTGGACGAACTTGTTCAAGGAACCTTTATCCTAAAAGACAAACAACAGCTTTAGAAAGTGAAGCGCTGACGTTGAAATCAAACCACGAGGCGGATTCGAAGCGGATAATAGCGAGCTTCATTATTATCACTGGATAATCGGGTGGTTGTAATGTGGACAGAGACTCACTGAACGAGCAGGTCACAAGTGGATCACAATTAGCTGAGGTTATGATACGTCGCTACAATTCCAGCACGTAGACGCGTTGTACTCAAACAACTCAGCAGTTTTCCTAATAAACAATGAATTAATTTAATTAAGACGTTGGGTAATTTGCTTTTTGCTCCACTCTTCCTCCTTCGTTCATGCTAAATGAATGCGCATAGATGTTTTG
Organism: Macropodus opercularis; assembly: GCA_030770545.1. Classification (NCBI taxonomy): domain Eukaryota; kingdom Metazoa; phylum Chordata; class Actinopteri; order Anabantiformes; family Osphronemidae; genus Macropodus; species Macropodus opercularis. The sequence goes on from CM061092.1 coordinate 11,732,654, forward strand.
TACGTTTATTTTGTGGTTTAACTACAATTCCTGAATGTACCACTCATTGCAAATAAACATGAAAAATGTTTCCACCAACAGTCTCCATCTTTGCGTTTAAGGTCGTTCTGGATGTGCCTCCTCTCAATCTCCGCATGTAAATTAACATAACAGAGGAATAATTTGGTCTAATTAAATCTGGATAAGCCTCCAGTCAAACATAATTGTGGGCCTGCAGTTAAATCAGATGGGTTTTGTTGACAGTTCTGTGAACATTGTTTATTCTCACACTAAACTGGAATAGCTTCATGTGCTAAAGCTACCTTCTGCAAATGCATTTATGTGGAGCAGTGTCAGTGGATAATATTGGTGCAGTGTTTTATGTGTTAAAAGAGTTAAGACCCACGACTCTCTGTGAAATTGCCAGGAGCTTAAGCCACTTTTCAGCTTTGACTCATGAATAATTAATTCCTGGAATAATGGCTTCTATAGGCTTTAAGGCTCGCGTGTGCTGCTCACGCTTTACCACGTTAATAAATCTACTCCCATCAATCCACTTTTTTTTTAACACAATCTGAATATCAGTCATGCAGGACTCAGGGTTTTTGATCGCAAATCATATCTTGCTACAAATGTGATTCAGTATAAGATGAATTCATTAAAGATTCTCAGTACACAGGAAAACGTTTTTTTGGCCACTTCCTTTTTGTCACTAGCAATGACTAGTGTAAAACGTTTCCATTTTAAACTGGGTGACTTTGTGTGGAGCTTAGAATATGGCCCTCTGTTGGCTGTCATTGATATTATTGTAGGGCTTTGTTTTGGTTTGCTTGTTATGTGTTTTTTTTTTCTTATCTGAATTTGCACAGCCAAAATTTGCCCACACAAGCACTGTAATACTTATTAACGTTTTTCATCCTGCTTAGCACCTCCCTTATCCTCTCACGCTGCCTGTGACTTTGTAGCCTCCACAATTAAAGTTAAAAGGAAAGTTTCCTTTGTCCAGAGGAAAAGTGCTGAAAGTCTTTGTGCAAGCTGTCAGCAGTTACAACAGAGGACACTTTGACAACAGTATCATTATTCAAGCAGAAATAGTTTCACCAACAGCAGAATAGTGATGAGTTTTGTTTATTGTGTCCCTTTATTGTTCCCACACACAAAACAACGTTGCATGTGTTTGAGTAAAATCGAGGTGTGTGTAATACTGTAACATTGCTGCTCCTTTCTAAGTCTATGTGCTGGCATCTGGTATGAAAACGTTCATACCAGTTGCGTTGCCAACTTTTGTGTTTGTGTTTACAGGTCATTGCCAACTTAATTATTGCAGTTTCCAGTTTTCCTGATGATACTGTACTCACGTCAGATTTTGAATGATCGGCTTCTGTTTTTGTAAGGCTGCTATTTTTGTAGCTGTAGCGCCACTGTTCATGAAAACGTCTTCCATGTATCAGTAGAGCACACAGACCGAAACTATTTAAGGAAACACTGCAGAGTAAAACAACATATAAGCACAGATGAAGGGAGGATTTCCACAGTGACATCACTGTACATCCAACTGACAGTAAACAGCTCTCCAACAGTTTTTAAACCCAATATTAGCTTTAGTATTCTTTTCATCCAGCTACTCTGCATAGAAAGGATTCAGGACACATACTTTGAGCCATGTTCAACAATAGAACTTACTCCATTTCATCTCCTGTCAAAGTTTGCGTTCTGAGCATAAATAAATAAAGAAATATTCGTTTTCATCGGTTTCCTTTCATCCCACTCAGTATGTCAGAGCAGGCAGACCTGAGCCTGATAAAAAGGAAGAGAGCTGCCACAAGAAAGTGAGAAAGCTTAACAAAAAAACTATAACCTTTGATGGGGAGTGCACTTTTTAGTCTTTCAACAACATGAGGAGAAGGGGAAGAGCATGGTTGTCCTTCCCCTGAGGCACAGTAAGGCGGCAGAAGGGGGAACACTGTGTACTGTATGTGTGTGATGATGATGGCTATGCCAAAGTTAAATCAATGATTGTAACAGTACATCACCTACCTCCATTTTAACTGATTATATATATATGTACATGTAAACGTATTCATCCCAAGATTGATGATAAGCAGCATCTGACAGCAGCACCAAATGAACAAATGATGACCTTGATAGTAACAGTCCCTGGTGTGAGACATTTCTGCAGTACTCACATCAAACATCAAGGCAGTGTGCTCCATTTTGACTAGTTCATCTTCTCGGCGTGACATGAAAGCAATACGGCAAAAAGGGTTGAACAACGCAGCTTCGCTCCCCTGTAAATGAGTACAACAACGAGCCTGCTTTCATAAATGATAGATGATTCACCTCGAATGAGTAAACTTTGTTTTTGTATTTACTCCTGTTTTACAACTTTTTCCTTCTTTCACTGTTGCTGCAGGGATCTGTTATTCATGCTGTTCCAGTAACACATGCAGCTGTGTCATTAATTTTGATTTCAATAGTCCAGATGTTAAATAATATACAGTCAGCGTGTAAACACCTTTGATCAGCTCTGACTGAGTTAGGACCAATCTAGGTGACTTTATTATGTCTGCGAGGTACAGTACAGTACTGCAGAGGCAGCCATCAATCTATCATTGTGACTGTGGTGCAGAAATGACAAGGTAGAGGAAATGAGATGGGGTATGGAGTGGGAGGAGAAGGCAGAGAGAGGAGAGAGGGCAAGTACACTATGCTATAAAGAGATCTGAAGGAAATAACACTCCATGAAGGAAGTGGTAAAGTAAAAAAGAAGCCAAAAATACGCTGAAAGGGACGGGGATCCATTCTCAGACATGCAGACATGTGTTTTACACTGTGAGAGTAACACATCAGGCCTTTTGTTTGCAGGGTGGAGGTCACTGTAATGCGCCATCACTGTCAAAACCCATGCAGTCATGTCACTAAAGAACCATAAATATTTTAGGGCATCATCTCCTGTCCTCCACCGCTGTGGCAGCTGACCCGTTGTCAGGGCTCAGGGGTGAAATAAGCTCTCCAAAATAAACAGGGGAGACCCTGAGAAATAGCAACGCAGTCGCTGGTATTCAAAACGCCACAAAAAGTCAAACGCAGTGTGAAGAAATTGTGCAATGTGTATGGTAGCGAAGTTGAGACTACCTGGAAGACACAGCCGTTATTTGCTGCTTTTCATTTTGTGTGTTGCATGCTGTGACCTGGCATTTCCCATGTTCTCTGACTGTGGCTATAAATCTCCTCTATTATGTGTTTTTAAGGTCTGTGAGAAGTTCCCCACAAATCACTTTTCCAATATCCTTTAAGCTAAAGGCACAATAGTCATAAAACGTCTGTAGCCAGTTAAGTTTTCCTTACAGGGCAGTTTTACTTAAAGATTAAAGACTGTTATTCTTGCAAAATGTTTAATGTATAAAGCGAAAGACGTTTATGAGCTTTCTTTGAGTTTTCACTTTATAAATGAACACACTTACTTTGAGTGTTCAATAATTAGTTAACTGAGCAATGGATGAATTTCAGACCCACAAGTTAAAGTCGTGTCCATTGTTATTAGACTCCAGGACATAAATAGATATTTCTTATATTGGAAAAAGAAACATAAACCATTGCATAGCTTGTTGCAGGTCTATAGTTGCATATTTCATCCAGATCAATGACTACAAAACAAGCCATCGCATACAGTTTACATTTAGTTCAGATTACATTATTTAGATCAGATCATGAGGCAAAGGTTAACATCCTGCTTCTTTATTCCAGACGTGATGGATTAGTCCTCACACACCACCCGGTTCGTTACCACGGCCTTGGCTGTGCCTTACTAATTCGCTGTTGGGTAGAATATAACAAGGACAAAATATAACAGAACCAGTTTCAAGCTGAAGATGATTTGTTGCTGTGTTAAATGTTACTGATGCCTTCTGAAATTTGTTGCAGGATGCTGGACATGACTCCCATCAGCGGTGTGGACGTCAGCTGTTTCCAGTGAAACCTGAAGCACTGGTGGCGTGTCTGGGATCCGTAATGACATGGAGGTTTAATGTATTCTCATTTTCAGCTCTGTTCAATCTGCTGTGGTTTTGATTACTAACTTGCCTGTTAGGGGGCATGGACTACTATATTCCATCTATTGTCTCGTGTCTATACATGTCCCGTCTGAAGAATCGCATTTACTCTTTCGACATTTTACGGCTGTATAAAAGCTGGAAAACACTCTGAAAAGCTGAAAGAAGATCTACCCAAAATGTGTATTTGTTCTGCTCTTACATCCATAAAAATGTGGTCAAATCGCCAATTAATTGCTCTTATCTGAAAGGTATGTCTTCAAGCAGGGTGGAGGGACAGTGGAGTGATCGTATTACTCTAAGGGATGAGTCATCTTCCTGTTATCTACTAATCTTCAATTACTCAATAAGCAGAACAATTTTGGCCTCAATCAAGCGTTCCTGTGAAGCAGAGTTAGGAGTTAAGCAGGAACAGATGAGAGCCTTGGGGTGCACACTGTTAACTCTTTCTTGCAGTCAAGTGGGACGTTTATGCACATGGATTTTGTTTGTGTGCTTTAGGAAAAGGTGGTGGAAAGAGGTTGAAATTGTTCTGCTATTCATAATTGTATCAGAAAAGAGCCATACAATGGAGGTGAATGCAGTGATCCCATTCCTCCCACCTGGTGTTATTTCCGCTCACTGTGCCCCTTTACTCTCAGAGGCTCAGCCTAATGTAAAAACCTGAATTGTTAGGGGAGCCTGGATTTTCAACTTGGCCAAAACAAATCTTCAACAGGTCCCACACAATGAATTCCTGACAGCAACGTTAGAGGTAATCTGTTTCCCTTCTTCGCAGCTTGGTACAGGCACTTCGGAAAATGCAAAAGGACACATAAAGAAAACAGTAATAGCTTGAGCAGAGAAAAGATTTGCTAAATAAAAAGGGAGCGCTAACAGAATTTCGGTGAAGATGATACACAACATGCAGCGCAGGAAGAAACAGATGTTACAATCGTAAAATACAAAGCATCGTCTGAACAGGCGGGTGAAACTCTCATCCCTTTAGGTGAATACAGCTTGTTCATCTTCACCATCCATGCCCCATTTTCATGACTTTAAAATATTCATTTTTTAATTTTTAATACATCATAGAGGCTCTGGAGTAGCCGTGCATCTGCAGGGAAATCATAAGTATGCAAATGTGGATAGGACTAGCTCTGTGGGTGAGGCTACAGAAACAGCTGACTTAATGGATAAAGACTGCCCTCTCAGGGTTTACTACATCAATTGCAGTTAACTTGGTTGTCTGACGTTCAGCACAGCTCAATCAACAACATGAAGAACCATGACAGATTAATTCTGAAGCAAAAAAAAAAAGGAGCTTTGACAACTTGCTCTAGCGTCTTGTAGCCTCCATTAATAGATTTCATAATTCATGAATATTTGTCATGCACACATGTAACTAATAGTAACTTTGTGTTCCATATAAAAATATTTTTAAATGAACATGCATTGCTTTTAAATGTTAGAGAAAAATAGGGTGTTAATCGTATTTAGCAAAGAAAAGGTTAAAGCCTGACTTTCATCTGTTGTCAAGTGAGATAGTGAGATATAAACGATATCTTCATGATGAAAAGCAATGTCCATGGGGCAGAGTTAAAAAGTAATCACTCATTATACAGAATGGATCAGCTGCTGCAGTGCTTATTCTGGTCCAATAACAAACATTAGTAGAGATGGAGCTAATGGGAACTGCTTTAAATAATACAGGGTTTCATTTATTCCTTGTTTTATTAACTGATTTGCCCAGATTATAAATAATGTATTATACTTATAGATAAGCTATGAAGAGGCATCATATCATGAAAGGGTGTGTCATCAAGTTCTGGCAATGGAAAACAACCAAAAAAGAGACCAGTGGTTGAGGCCATGACCGTCTGCGAGGCTTCAGAGCTGCCATTAAGATTCATCCTGCTACGAGGCGTGTGCGTTAGCAGCAGATGTGGCCGCTGCAGCCCCCACTTCCGCGTGCAGCGCCTGCTGTGATTTAATTGGTTAAAAGTTTATAAGGCCCTCCCACCCTCCAGTACCCTGGACAGTGGGCCTTGTCGGAGGCTGCACCGGGCGAGCAGCGTTTCTCTCCAGGTCACGGCAGGACAGAGGCGCGACGGGCTCCAGCGGCACCGGTGAGGTCAGTGGGGTTTTGACGGCTCGCTTTTGGCTTTGAACTAGTGTTTAACTTCTTCGTGTTGCATAAGTTGCGCAGTTCCCCGCTGTTTGTTAGGTAACGTAGCCTCCCACGGGGCGCAGGGCGCGTTTCTCGTGTTCCTGTCCCTGCTCGAGTTTGGCGAAGGGCTAAACGTTGGGGGGAATCAGCAGGAGCACCGCGTGAAGGCCGCCGTCTTATTTGTTTTAGTGCCGCTGACGTCGAGTCGTTCAGATCCTCATCTGGGTTAAAGTTCACGCCCCATAAACCAGCTGCTGTGTAGCCTTACACAACGCGCTCTGAGCCAAGGGGCGGCCGCAGCCGTGTTTCCGTGGGGTCACGTCGGGTGAAGACATCCTCTGTGTCACGTTCGCCACGGCAGCGTTTGTGCTCCTCCGTGATGCCCAGCAGCTTGTTTCAGTGGCTGCCATCATCACTATTCTGTACAACAGGCCCTTGCTTAATGTCACTTTGTGCCAAGAAGGTGTTTCCCAATTTTTATTGCCTTGAAAACTCATCCAGTGTCTTGTTGTAGACCTCTAATCCAGCTTTATGGCCTTGTAGATATGGGCAGAGTGATTGTTTACTGTATATTCTCAAAATGGAGCATTAGAGTGAATTTTAGGGTCTTAACATAACAATTTATCAAGAAAAACACCTAACTTTTATCACATTTTATTTCTCTCTACCACTCACATTTATCTTGCAACCTCTTGTAAAATCCTGGCCTGAGGTTGCATATTACAGCAAACTAATCTCACTGATCTATGGCTGAGCTGCTTTAGATAAAGCTGCAAAATTAAAGGCAGCTAATTTTTAGTGACCTAGCCTTTCTTATCTGTGGCTGCTTTCTTTCTTTATGTCTGTCAGATCGTGAACAGCTGTGTTCTCTTTTACCCACTGACTATCTGTCACACTATCACAGCACTGTCCCCTATGGCAAGTGTTGCAATAGTTTTATGAAACCACAGCAGACTGTCCATTAATATCAAAGTTCATATTGTTTTTCAGCTCACACATTTTGATTTCCCTAACTCTGAAATGGTTATAAGACCCACTAGTGTGGGAAAGGGGAGAAATAGTCTTATAATATAATAGGAAGAGACCAGAGAGTCTTTTTGCGTTTTGCTGGAACTGCTTGTCAGTGAGATGATGGTTTCCAAAAGCCTCAAACAGCTTCCTTTGTGTTGTGTAACAGCCTTCCTCATAATATTCACGGTGTTGCTGAAATTTATCTCTGGTTCATCTTGCACTTGATATCAGGGTGCATAGTGTCAGACTTTGCTTTGTAATAAAGCCAGTGAAGATCTCATCAGCTGCCGCTGAGAAAAACATGTTGCAATGAAATGTAATTTGCAATCACCCTGAGCCTGGAGAGATTGTCTAGACCTTAAGAGGTTATGGAAACATCAGAGAGTGTATTTTAGTCACTACGACATCTGAACTTATGTGTGAAATTCACAAACTGGAAGATCAGTTTTCTGGACACAAGATTCGCACGTCTGTCAGCAGTTCCTGCTCATCCACCCGGGCATTTACTGCGTGCTAGCAACAGGGTACCGCTGGCCTGCTGCAGTCTGCCGCAGCCTCCATGCTACAGCTGAACGTTCAGAGGTCGCGTCCTTCCTCGACTCGTCTGCCCAACACGTCGTGTCGAGCGTGTCTTGTTAACAGTGTTGCAGTGTAGACAGGTGGATTGGCGCTCACCTCTGTCTCGGCACCATCTGGTAGAACTCAGACAGATGCTGTCCATATGTTGAGAGCTCCGCTAAGAGAATGATGATCTCTATCTGCAGGTGGTTCGTTCAGGTTCCGTCAGCTAATGCAGTTCACTGTTACTCGCTGCCTTTCAAATCGCATGAGACACAAGAACTGGTCGATCAACTGACTGAACTGTGACTCTATACCAAAGACAAGTGTGGTTAGATTCTGCTTTCATTTAAACCATATACTCACTGTTTTAATGCTGGTATTTTATACCGATACCATGTTTTTGTGGGAGAGGCCAAATGACTGTATATCACAGTTCCATTTATCCAGCACGGCTTTGTTTAAGCTTATGAACAGTCCATCACCAAGATTACTGCCCTGAAGATGCATTGCTCTTACCATTACTCCAGGTTTCAGTCTGCCAAGTATTTGTCAGGATTGATTCTTTATGCATATATTTAATATTGTATCCATATTTACCCATTTTAAAAGTCAACAACAAAGGACAAATAGGCCTGGACTCATTTGTTTCACTTTCATGCACATTTGCTGTTCACACATCAATACATCACACATGCTTCTAATAAGCAGGTAAACATAAATTAATTTTAATAACTGTCGAATTGAATTTGAAGGAAGTTAACAAAAACAGAATTCAAAACGTTTCCGATGTTCTGACACTGACACTTGTTTGCTCGGTTGCACCATTTTGTTTTTTAAGCGCAGTTTCGTCCTCCTTGCATCATAGTGTTGACAAATGCATTTAACATGGCGGAGTGTTCTTTCTGCCAGTATTAACTGACGTGCCAGCAATTCTGCTCTGAAATTCAACAGACACTGCTTCTCTTTGAGATAAAGTATATCAGCCACTTAAACAAAGAGTATCACAGAGGAAGCTGCATTTCATCATGCAGGCCAGGCAGTGTGAGGTGAATCTCTGATTGCGGCACTCTTTATTCCATGTCAGAGATTGAGTACAGCAGTCACAATGGAAGACAGCAGGATGACTAACGAGAACGGCCCTGCAGCAGTAGAAGCGGCTAATGGAGACCAGCAGGTGAGGAGCACTCTGACCCAGAATGAAACCTCTCACAAAACTGAGGCCCATTATGAACTAATTTGATGCTTAGGATATCGTCACCTTGAAATATGCTGTGAGACGTTACTCATTATCTCAAACCGGATACTTAGGCTCTGCAGAACTGAGCTGAGGCACTGTAACATTTCACAATTCTGTAATGTTATTTTTCTTGTCCCAGACTGTTGTCTCCCGACTGAGCAGCTTGCCACTATTCAGTTCGGCTTGCGAGGCTGTGTCTAGCGCCTACAGTAACACCAAGGACCATGTGCCCCTGTTGAAGGGAGTAATGGATGTGGCAGAGAGTGGTGTTCGAACCCTGGGAGCAGCTGCCACCACCGGCTCCAAGCCTCTGTTGAACATTATAGAACCGCAGCGTATGTTCCTACCTTTGTGAAAAAAACATGATGTAATGTATGTGCAATGACGGAGCACTAATGTGTCTTAAAGTAATATTGCAAGCTTGTTGCACATTAAAGGTGTGAAGCTGAGGTCCAGTTGTTTCCTATGGCTAGAGTGCAATAGAAGGCTTCAAAGGCCAGTATTCACAGACAGAGTTCACTTAAGGTTAATTAAACTGGTTAATTCTATTTGATTTCTTGTTGAATGAAACATAAAAAGGTTTGTTTTATATGTTACTGTACGTTATTGCTGCCTCACCCATCTCTGATTCGTATATTCAGCGTTACATCGTATTTATATAAATGGATTTTGCTTTGCTTGTGTATAGTTGCTGCAGTGAATGAATATGCCATGAAGGGACTGGATAAGATGGAAGAGAAGCTGCCCATCCTTCACCAACCAGCAGACAAGGTCAGACAGAAAACTATACTACTAAGATGATCTTTGCCTTTTTCCTTTGGGTTGCTACTTTTACACTTGGAGCATTTATGTGTGACCTTATATACGTATATCCACAGAGCGCAAATATAGCTCTGATCAATTAATAGCCTTTCAAATCAGTTGACATGTTGTTTCATACTGCAGGTAACTGTAGAAGCATGGTTTACATGCTGCAGTAGGTGATAAGCCCTTTGTAAAATAAATAAATAAATAACAATAACAATGGGTTAAGCTGCCAAAAATATAAATGATCTGACCACAATTTTTTTTTTTTCTTTTTGTGATTTATAGCCATCATGAGAGGTAATACTAGGCTTTCTGGTAAATTAAAAGCAGGGACCTTATGGAAAATCCCCACTCGCTCCACACTTATCCATTATTTCCTTTTGTTATTTATGCTTGGAGACAGATTGTCTCAAATGTCATATCTGATTGAATAAATGTTAGAAAATCCATCATAACCCTAACATTTACCACTGGAGCATGAGCATCAACTGCACTTTTGATTCACAGGTGGTGTCGAACACAGTTGGTGTAGTGTACCAGTCGGTGGTGGGGGCTGTGATGGGTGGTGTCGAAATGACCCGGGCAGCAGTCAGCGGCGGTATCAGCACCGTCATGGGCACCAGGATGGGCCAGATGGTCAGCAGTGGGATGGGCCTGGCCCTGAGCCGATCGGAGGACTGGGTTGACCAGAACCTACCACTCACTGAGAGAGAGCTGGGTCAGTAGTATGCTCAATGTACCTTTACTAGGGGAGCTAGTAAACCCATATGTTCACTGCTGTGGAACAGACAGGTGTGTTTTGACGGGGGATCAAATGAAGCCAAATCAAACATAGACGAGGAATTAATTAATTCTGAACCAGTTTTCTTTTGTTTTTTGTTTTTTTTTTTTAAGGCAATTTGCCAACCAGGTTTATTTCATAGCTTGTAAGTTACTGCTACATCTTGTCAATTTGTCAAGTGACGTGTGAGCATTTGAACTATTTTCGCCATTTACTGTGAGGGTCAGAAGCTGATGCCCCATCCTTCCTTCACTGGCCACAGAATGCAATGGGCTATAAATGATCATTGTAAAAGAGAGACGAGTTGATGTGGTAGAACGGGGTGATCATGATAAATGTGTTCACCACGGTGCTGAAAATGAGCACATGAACGTCAACGCTATTCATAGAAAGGGAGTGAGAACATGCCAGTGAACTTCCCTTCTGTTAACTTGGCCTGTGCAGCACCTACAATTTCCAACACTCACAGCTTTGACACCTGCTCCTGTGATGTCATGTTCTCATGAAAACAACCATACTCTACTAGGAGTCACCCTCCTCTGATTGTAAATATGAAAGAGTTTTAGGCAGGTGTGGGGGGAAAATGCTGTAAACAACGATTGCTTTCAATAATATAAATAATGATTGTTAATTTTTGTCAATTTACAAGTCAGCGAACAAAAGAAAAATCTAAATCAAATCAATATTTGGTGTCACTGCGTCAGTACTGGTAGTGATGCTTGGCCCCCACAGAGCCCTGATCTCAGCATCATGGAGTGAGTCTGGGATACATGAAGAGACAGAAGGACGTGAGAAACCCTGCATCCACAGAAGATCTGTGGTTAGTTCTCCAAGATGTTGGAACAACCTACCAGCTGAGATCCTTTAACTGTGAGCAAGTAAAGCTAGAAGAACTGCTGCTGTTTTGAAGGCAAAGGGTGGTGACACCAACTATTGATTTGATTTAGATTTCTCCGTTGTTCATTCACTGCTTTTTGTTCATTTATGAAAAAATAAATGTTTCCATTTTGTATATTGTAGCGTTTTGTTCCTCCTGTCTAAAGCTTTTGCACAGTACTGTGTGTGTGTATGTATGTGTGTACATACAACATATAAAGTCTACAGTATATTTTATTTTAACGTTTTATAAACACCTCAAAGTAGAGAAATCAGGAAATATCTGTTCCTTTTTCAAAGAGACACCGCATTTCTGTTTCAGCCGCTGTGGCTGAGCCTGCGACTAGTGAGGTGACGACCCAATCAACCAGCCCCAGCTACTTTGTCCGCTTGGGGAAACTCTCCGCTAAAGTGCAGGAGCGTGCCCTGCAGCAGTCCCTGGTCCGGGCACGGCGTGCCAGAGATGCCACCTATGCAGCCGTGTCTCAGATTACCAGCACTCTGGACCTGCTAGAGAGTTCCCGTACCAGTCTGGGTACCACCAGTAACCAAATAGGAGGAGCTTCAGAGCAGCTGCTGCAGCGCTGGACCGAATGGAAGCAGAAGCAGAATGGAGCTGATCAGGCCGAGTCAGACCCAGATGGGACCAAAGATGAATCAGAGGTCAGGGATGAACCATTTAGGAATATATAAATGTTTTCTGACTAAATAATTCTTGCATTTGCTGGTATTTAAAGTGTACATGTTGTGTACAGGCGCCATGTGTGTAGTAGTTCTTGTTATTGGAACTGGGCATTACCTTTCACCAGATGGGATCCACTTTTGAGTCTTCAGTCCATATAACATCGTCCCAAAACAGTTTATTCACTTTACCAAACATCACATTAGTTGTATTCATATAGTCATATTTAGACAGTTTGTGTTGGATAACTCTTTGTTTCAATAAATATCATTTTAAAAAAGCATTTTGTTTTCACTTAAGTCGTTTATCATAACATATGAACACATTTTAACGTGAAAACACATCCTGTCAGTGTTTACTGTTCACTGATGAGTTTTGTTTTTCTGTTTTTGTTTGCAGCAGCTCGAATGGCGGGCCCTGTCCATGGTGCGGGGTCTGAGTGACCAGCTCCGCTCAGCATGCTCTAGCGTGGTTTCAAGTGCTCAGGGCCTGCCAGGTGCTGTCCAGGACCAGCTGACCAGCGCAAGGCAGTCGGCTGAAGAACTACACTCCTCTCTTGGAAACACCAGCACTCTCACGCCTCTGCTTTTGGAAAGGAGCCGTCACCACCTGACACAAGTACTAATGGGACAAGAATGTCTTTGGGCAATTAGTTTTTCATTTACCTTTTTACTGGTGCTTCAGTAATATCCTTCCTTTCGTGGGGATCTGATCGGCTCATTCACATGCATAAATGTATTTAGTAATGAAGCATTTGTTTCAATAAAGTATGTTTTGTTGATCATTTACTGTTGCAAGCATAGTACTTGTTGAAAGTAACATGGGTATGTCTTTGTTGCCAGGTTCAACAGTCTCTAGATGGTGTCATGGACTATCTCCTAAACAACAAACCTCTCAACTGGCTGGTTGGACCTTTTGCCCCTCAGATCACTGAGAAAGCTGAAGACAATGGAGCGACGGAACCGATGGAACCTGGCCAAAACAACTAGTTCTCCATGGAGTTATAATCAGTGTAGATGATTAGTAGTTGGGCCCTAAAAAATATTCCACATCGTGTTGATTAAATGAAAACTGTGTGTATCGAATTAGATCATATTTGACGTTGCAATTGTAGTGGAAATGAATTGCTACTGAAAGCACTGACCTATGACATTTGGAGTTTGTACCAATGTAAGCACTTTATTTATTCTGGAAAATATAAAGGATTTTATGGCTATGTACGATGAATTGGACAGTATCTAAATAACTGAGCCTATGAGGTTTTGGTTTCGCTACTTCACTAAAACTAAATGAAAGCATTCCTATAATGTAGCCACATTTCTGTGTATACCAAGATGACGATTCATGGGGTCCGGGTTATAAGACAGACGATGTTAAAGTGCACTTCGTTATTTGTAGGCGAGCAGCTAATGATTCGTCAGCGACCTAATAAATGTGAAACACAGCATGTGTTGCGTTGTGCTTGGACTTCTCGCTCTGAACCGATGCTGGGGATGACGTCATGGTCGTTGTTTCGAATGTCGGGAGCTAGCGCTGGGGCAGGAGGCCGCGCGATCTGCTGGGGACGCAAGTTGTACAAATCTGAAGCCCAAGGTCGTCGACAGCCGCCGGTACCGTGAGTTTCAGGTACCGTCTTGATCCTGGACCGGCCTGACAGACGCCCGCTGGCTGTACGCGTTTTTAAAGCTGCTAGGACGCTGTCGGGCAGCGCGCTGTATTCGGGCTGGCTGATTATGCTAGCAGTTGAGCTAGCCTTAGCCCGCTAACAGTAGCGTTTATTCGATTTAAAGTACATGATTTGTCAGCGGCGTGTCTCTAAGGACGCCGCAGTTGTCTTATCTGGTTTGTTTTCAACGCGATGGGAGACAACTGGGTGAGATTTGTGCTGCTTTTTGCATTGGTATGCAGCGTCAGACAAACAAAACGTCCAGCGAGGCTGTCTGCTAGCTCGTGTAACAAGCGTTTGCTTTGAGCTATGCGAGTACAGGACGTCAATTGTTTTTTCGCTGCGGACTAACTCAGGCAGGGGACAGTCCGCTCCGAGTTGCTGGAAGCGCGCTTGGTTGGTTGTTTGTCAAGTCGTCGATGATTGTGACCGTGATATTTAAAGTTTCCGAGGTGCTTCCGTGCACAATGCCCTCTGGTTTGGTTACATTTCTTAACTTTGTTCCGATCATAACGTCTTGGTGTGCAGCGGAAGAAGCCGTAACCCTAAAAGCTAGCATGTGTTTTCGGAGCCTGTGACTTGAACGTCCTATGTTTTTAATGTAGCTGAGCTCAAACACCTTGGTCACTGATAGATGCCTAGCTCGACTCTTCAGTTGAGCTAGCCTTAGCCCGCTAACAGTAGCGTTTATTCGATTTAAAGTACATGATTTGTCAGCGGCGTGTCTCTAAGGACGCCGCAGTTGTCTTATCTGGTTTGTTTTCAACGCGATGGGAGACAACTGGGTGAGATTTGTGCTGCTTTTTGCATTGGTATGCAGCGTCAGACAAACAAAACGTCCAGCGAGGCTGTCTGCTAGCTCGTGTAACAAGCGTTTGCTTTGAGCTATGCGAGTACAGGACGTCAATTGTTTTTTCGCTGCGGACTAACTCAGGCAGGGGACAGTCCGCTCCGAGTTGCTGGAAGCGCGCTTGGTTGGTTGTTTGTCAAGTCGTCGATGATTGTGACCGTGATATTTAAAGTTTCCGAGGTGCTTCCGTGCACAATGCCCTCTGGTTTGGTTACATTTCTTAACTTTGTTCCGATCATAACGTCTTGGTGTGCAGCGGAAGAAGCCGTAACCCTAAAAGCTAGCATGTGTTTTCGGAGCCTGTGACTTGAACGTCCTATGTTTTTAATGTAGCTGAGCTCAAACACCTTGGTCACTGATAGATGCCTAGCTCGACTCTTCAGGACTCTCGGGTCATTGCCTTGGTGTTGCAGAAGATGCTTTTCATCATTGTGTGATCGACGTTGGCATGTTTTGGTGTCACATTTTGTAATTAATGTCCGACAATTATTTTCTGTCTCTTCTATTCTTTTGGTAACATAAGTTGGTCTATAATTTCAGTTGACAAAGTTCAGTTTTGCTTAAATGGCACAACTGGACTTTAAAGTTCTGTTGGTGGTGTTGGACTGGTCATGATTGCTACAATTAGTTGCCCATAACCCTTATATCACAAAGAAACTCTTATTTTGCTCCAACTCTACTCTCATGCTCCAATGCCAGTCTCCAAGCTCTTTTAGCTATAAACTGAATAACCATATAATCAGACAGGGACTGTTCTCAATTTGCACTAACTTTTGCAACCCCATTTTCAGGAATATCCTCTCCCATCCCCCTTACCCCCTCTGTCAGAGCATGGCTCAGGAGACCAATCAGACGCAGGTGCCAATGCTTTGCACCATGGGATGCGGTTTCTATGGTAACCCCCGCACCAACGGCATGTGCTCGGTCTGCTACAAGGAACACCTGCAGAGACAACAGGGAGGGGGGCGATCCAGCCCACCTGGAGAGAAAGGTATGAAGATGGAGGAGGGGTGAGATGTGCTCTTTAAAACCAGGATGGGTGCTGGAAATGGGTCTGTTAGGTGGGAAAGACAAAAACTAAGGAATCTATACTCAAAAGTTGTACATGCATGGGGAATGTGGTAAATGCTAAAAGGGGTTGGAGAAGACCGGTAGCACTAGCTACCTACATAGTGGCATCATAAAGCAAGAGAGTGACATCTCCATCTATTATTCACATTCCCTCAAAACACATCTCATCATGTGAACAAAACATGAGCGACAAATTGCACGTAATACTGTAAAGTAAAGAATGTTCAGTGACAAAACAACAGGTTCAGCTATGAGACTGTTCTCTCCCTACATAGCAGCTATCACACCAGCAGGATCACCAGGGTCTGCTGGTGTGATCGTGGAGGGCACAACAACACCAGAGCCAAGTACAGAGGTGGCAGGAAATCCATCTGAGGAACAAACAACCAGGTATGTTTATTGAGAGATGTTGATGAACATATTAGACTCCTGAGAAAAGCAGGTTCTGCACAGATATAATCAATCGTGCATATCAAACGATAATCTTGTGCGCCCAAGGCAGCTGCAGAATGTGAAGTCATATCAGGTTGTTTTTGTTGTTTCATCTATAAATGTCTGGTTTTGTTTCCCATTTTGTGTATTTTGAAATGTATGTGATTTCAGTGGTCAGTTAGTTCTGTGAATTGAATTGAATATTGGTAACATATCTAGAAAGGCTAAATGCATAGTAGTGCAAAAAGTTTAATTCTGACAATAACAACTTGATGTTTCAACTTAGTCTTAATATTTGCAAGTTCAGTAATGAAAATGTTGCATGTTGCCTAGTTTCTTTTCTCTCCCTTTGTTTGTTTGATTAATGTTTGGCATTTCTACAGTGTCATCATCTGATCTGATAATGTCTTATCAGTTTATTTATGTTCAGGGTCATGTGTGTAAGTCATTTTTAACAACAAAGAGCAGTTAAGAGTTGTTTGAGTACAAAAAAAATCATCTAAATTAATCTGTATGTGACTTTGTGCTCAGATGGCAACTTTTATGCAAACCTGAAGTCAAGACTTCACGTCAAGTCTTGACTTCAGGTTTGCCTCTGTCACCTGCTGCTCAGATTTGCTTTCCAGGCTTGGAGCAGTTTCTCTTGATCTATTAATTAAATGAGGGCTGAATATGTCAATTGTTTATAAGCCACCATAGAAAGAAAGAGTAGTTCACTGTAGATTTTAAACAAGACTTGAGTATGTATGGTTTAATATTAATATAAGCTCTATGAATACAATCCTTAGTTTCCTGGGAAAAAACAGAATTTAAGCACATTATAACACACCCATAGATGATGGCTGCAGCATATTCAGCCAGGAATCCTTCAGAGCTCAAACAGTCTTTAGTTCCCAGTTTGATGTAATTATCAGAAAGGATTCGTACTTGATCTCTGTGTGTAGTGCAGTTATGGATAATTAAGTACTGTGTATACTGGATCTGCACCATATGGTCTCAAGCTGAATGTGATCATCAAAGGCAAAGGTTTGTGTGTTTTTGTGCTTGACATAACCTGTATTATTGTTTTGATTGTCAGGACACAAATTTATCCAATAATCTCATTTCAACATTGCATTCCTTATGTTTAAAACTAAATCGTCTTTTTCTAAAATTAATGAGTTGTATTGCTGTTATTGTAATTTCAGTCCTAGTTCTCCCAGCCCAGTAACTCAACAGATGACTGCAATGAGCATCTCCCAGGATTCAGCACCTGTTGACTCGGATCGAGCAGAGGCTGAGGAGGGAGAGGAGGAGAGTACTTCAAACAGCGCAGGTACAGAGACAGATCAGATCTGTCCGTTTCACTATCAAGTGTCGTTGTGAGCACATAACGGAACTTAGCAGTAAGATGTCTCTTGGTTTTGTTTTTCATCAGAACCTGTAGGAGAAGCAGCACAGGCTTCATCTGATGGTGACCAAACACCTGATAAAAACAAGAAAAAGAACCGCTGCTTTTCTTGCCGGAAGAAAGTGGGCCTTACTGGTAAGGAAGAGAATCATGTTGTGGTGCACACAGACATTTGTTTAGTTCAAAGGATTAGTAGTTTCTCGTTTAAATCTAAGGGAGGAATTGTTGTGGCAAAATGAAAATGTCCTTAATAAGCCAGGTTATGTTGAAGAAACTAACGAAGAGGATCCCTGATTACAGCTTTTTGCAGATGCTTCAAACTCCATTGTAGAAACTGCAAGACACAGCTGCCTCTTTGTGATGTTTCCTATTTTAATAAATAGTCATTTTTAAATTCAAGCACTTAACAAGGTCAAATTTGTGATCTACAATCTAATCCATGGTTTGTAAGTGTTTCCAGCCCCTGCTATTTTATCTCACAAAGCACCATAGCTTAGTAACGCAGTTTACATGCAGGCCTGCTTAATGTACCTTATACTAGACAGTGTGATTGATCAAAACCTCCCTTTAATTAAAGTCCATTGGTCAACATAATTCTTTGTTTTAAATCTCCAAATAAATGCATGAGATTTACAGCGTTGTCAATCATGATCCCAACCCTGCCCAGTAGAGTCGGTGTCTTCAACTGATGGTGTTCACTCTTTTTGCTGAAGGTTTTGACTGTCGCTGTGGCAACCTGTTTTGTGCCATTCACCGTTACTCTGACAAACACGACTGTCCCTACGATTACCGGAGTGCAGCCGCTGCCCGCATACGCAAGGAGAACCCCATCGTGGTGGCTGAGAAAATCCAGAAGTTATGAGGACTGAGTGCAAAAAAAAGTCTTTCTGACTTTGTGAATTTGAACATTGGTGACATGGATAAAAACACCTGATTTCATGGCTTCATTTGTTCATGGTAGTCTAACATGGGTGGGGTGGGGCGACGAGGCCGCAGCCACTGTCCAGACGCTTCCCTTACCAGCATCTCCCTCTCTCTCTCCACTTGTGAGTGTGGTTGAACTTGTGCGTATGTGTGCGCGTATTTGAATGACGGTGTGTGTGCACATTGGCTTGAGAGCTGGGAGAGCTGTAGGGACTGGATTGAAGCGTTGCTGTGGGAAGGGAATGGATAGCGTTTAATTTTTCCCCTTATCGTTTCTCAGCTTGAGGCTGTCACGTGAGTTTGTTTTCTACAATCCCTGTAAAGTAATTGGAATAAGGCAGGGTTTGAGGAATGTGTCACAGCCTGGATAATGACACAATTCTGACAGTATAGTAAGATAGAAAAATGTCACCAGGAGATCAGCAAAACCTTTTAAGGGCTTTGGATTATAATTTCCTTTCTCCCAGACTGAAAATGATGCCAACTGTGTGTGAAGTAATGTTTTCTTCTTTTCTTAACATGACTTTATGGGTCACCACACATTGAACACCCAAGTTTAAGCATTTTCCAGAAATATTTCTCTTTGATATATCGACTTATACTGATATTGGGAGCATGGATGATGGGATTGGGGGGGGGGGTACATGAGGGCATGAGAATCTTGACTTAACTGAGTGATTGAATTCTGTTTTTTTTTTTTTTTTTCCTTTCTGTTTTAATGAGTGTATGACCTCAGAAGATCTATATTAATATATTGTAGTTAGCTTGAATTGTGTGATTGCATTCTATTTATTTTTTATCGTTTGGTTGGTCTGTGCTGGAGGATTGGCAGCATGTGTCAGCAAATCATTAGGATTTGCCCTTACCCTTTAAGTATTTTTAAGTAATCCCATTTTGAGTATATAACCATTATAAGAATATACAAGCTCTGACTTGATGAAGTAGAGTTTGGTTAATAATTAAGATTTTGCAGTAAAATGTTAATTATTTTCAGATTAGGAAACTAAGCACAACTGAAAAGTGCGTCAGCTGCATAGCACAAGATAATGTGTCACACCTACTCAGTTTTGCTCAGCATTTGGGTCATTTGCAGTTTCTATTTGATACGTACAGCAGGTTCTCTGAGGAAATCTCCCGTCTGATCCATCAGATGTGCTGTTTTCCTCAGTCGGTGTGGGTTTCTTTCTGTGGAGACCGAGTAGAGCTCCATGTTTCTCCAACCACCAGCAGACCACTCACACGTGCTGAATGAAAGCTGACGTAGGAGGCTGTTTCTGTGCACACTGACACACCGTATGCCCAGCTAAAGTAAAGACTCCGTTGCGTGCTTATCGGATTCAGTTGAATCCATATTATGAGGCCTGTGTCTAGCTAGCTTCTTATAGGAAATCAACCCCACATGCATGTGTGCAGTCCAGTATATACGTTACTGTTTTGTAACCGACTGCACATTTTGAAATGAAGCTGGAATGTTTAAGAAGCCACAGTAGCACAATGCATGGCTGGAGTCTTAAGGTTCAAGTTGACAGGGCTCCTCAGTTTTGTTCCCAATGTAAATACCATACGGCTCCTATTCATATAGTATATTCTTATTGTAGATTTTCGCCAGTTAATAAAGTTTGGGGCGTAAGGTGAAGAATTGTACTCTGTAAAAAAAAAAAAGAAGAAGAAGAAAAGTGCTTTTCATAATTATCTGAAAAAGAGTGTGCCAGTAACGGTACAGATTTTCTTTGCCCATCTTGTTTCTCTTTTAATTTACCACATCATCTGCCTGTGTAATGTCAGACGTATGTTGATGAACCGGCTCCTGCAGGCTTTACAATACTAGTCGGAGTAAGAAGCCCCTATAACCTATGTTAACCTCGCTGAATTACTCAGTATTGTAGGCCACGTTTCTTTCCTGTTACTGAAATCTATTTCTAGCATAGAGGTATTGTTGGAAGTTAAAATGGCTCCTGGTGAGATGTAATGGGACAGTTTGAGGTTTCATCTTTGCATTATCAAAAGCATTCCTTGTAAGGAATTTGCAGAGTATGCCTTTTACACTATAGTAAGCCACCGCAGGTTTTCTTTGACATATGTGACTCCTTTCCTGTACACAGAATATCATGTTGGACCTGGCTGAAGTCAACTGGCCTTCGTGAGAATCCGTGTTCGGCATAGTGTTGTGTCCTGGCATACATATAAGGAATAGAATTGTAATTATTTCGGGAAACCTGCGATTGTTGCAGCTGTGTGTTCCCCATCTTATATACTGAGAATATTAAGATTTGTCTGCTGGATTGACGACCGTTACATCGTGTTGCCTACAGAATGCTGTTATCCTCCACAGATTGACAGTCCTTTCAGAGAAAATGCCCTTTACTTGGAATGATTGTCCAGCTGTGTAAATCATGTAGATTACATGCTTCACACTTGCTGTTTTCTGGTGACTGCTCACATCACACCATTTTTTAACAAACATGAGCAGTTTGAATGTAAACCACCATAATTCACTAAATAAGCTGTAATGTCATTTATCCAACCACATGGGCTCTAATATTGACAGTGGCAGAGAATAGGCGCCCAATTTTCTTCTTTGTGATTCGTGACAGTTGGATAGCTGAAATTGCTTTGATTGTTTGTGGTGAAGGACTTGGCACCAGCATTTACGGCAACCGTACATAACTATTCTAGCTATTGTCAGTACATATAATTTTTTTTCTCCTCGTGTTCTTTTACGTAACATGTCTTTAGCTCAACCTTTGGTAATCAGTGTCCTCATCTTGGCAGTGGTTTTGATTAATAATGATAAACCTTCCAGTTATGATGAGTCTGTTAATTGCAAGTGAAAACATATGAAAATGATTCATTTAGTTTTCAAAGATGAGCTTGAGGGTAATGAAATCTACAATGTTCACAGACCTGTAGTTCCTGTCCCTTGGCACTCCAGTCCCCCAGAAACACCACCAGATGTCTTTATTTTGATTTTCTTTGAAGATTTAGGATTGTATGATGTGTAAGAGTAAGTATAAAACAATAAAATCACAAAGTTTATTTTAAATTATACTTGTCGTTTGTACTTATTTATCTGTAATTGTGTTAGAAATCCATGTATTTATTTATTTATTATCATAAAAGAGTGAGTGAGTAGAGTGTCTACAGTGTTTCACTGAGTGGTACCACCCAAAAAAGAATACAATGTGCTCCAGTCCGGGCTTTAGTAGAAACTGCATAGAGGCTTACTGCACTGAATTAAACACCATGATAAACATCTGCTGATGTAAATGTATCTTAATATCAAATCATAAGTGATTTTCTTTTTCTATTTAAACTTACGTGATGGAGGTTTGAAATAATAGTGTTTATTACATTTAATAATGTGATAAATTACGTTTTCTATTCCCATCTTTGCAGTGGCTGTTAGCCCTGTTTCCTCCCTTTTGGCTGTAATATTTTGATTTGATTCATCCTGTGGTTTTCTCCCACTAAGTGTTTTCACTTAACTGATCTGATTAAATGACATCTCTGCACACCTGTTAGACACCACAGGGAGAATTAACAAGACCAATGGTGAAGGCATTCCAGTAAGTTGTTTCATCTAGCCAGCACATGTAATCCCAGGACCTCAACTGAGTGGAATGCAGCCGTTATAAATGTGACTGCTTTCTATGGCCTGATCTTAGAAGTATGCAGAGTTTTCCTACTGCAGCGAAAGGCCCAGAATACCAGATTCAAGGGATAACCCCACATGCATTACAAACAGCATAGACCATTTTCCTACTTACTGCAGCTACATCTAGTGGTTGTTTTTCTGTGATAGTCTGCCTAACTCTTTAAACACAAAAGTGGTCTAAACAGCCAGAATAACTAAAAACATCTGCGTGAATGTGTGTAGGCGCATATGTGTGAACGCACAAGGTTTGTAACAAAGTGGCCTATTTCTTAGGGCCATGGGTGGGCTACATAACAAAGAGAAAGGCTGACATTTGCAGTTCTCTGTAAGAGGTGCTGAAGGTGGTTCCTGGGCTGGTGAAGCATCCTCCTCAGCACTTTACAGGAAAACTCTGATCTTTGCATTGTGTGTGTGTGTTAGGGGTACTGGAAAGGGGCAGGCCAGGCCGGAGCATGGGAAATGAGGCCCTTTACTCCTCCTACACCGGGGTCGGCTGAAATACCACAAAGTGTTCTATTGGTAGCTGTTGCATCTCTGTGGATCTTACATCTGCATCTTTCTGTAGATGTGATGTCTCTTTTTTAATTTGCTTTTTCTAATTTCAAACTAGGAATACTTTAGACGTGACTGTATGTGGGCAAGCCACGTTTTCCCGTCAGGTAGCCTATATTTCATCACTTCACAGATGCATGATGATGCATCTTGTTCTTTGTTATTAACACAAAACACGATGATAAGGTTACATCAACCTCGATAACCTTTCAAGTCACCAATGCGAGTCAGTTGTGATGATTAATTTACCCTTTCTTTAGAAGTCGCGTATCAACAATTAAGTTCAGTTATGACATCTTTTAGGTTGCTACAACGTCATCCGCACTGATATCGCGTTTCCCCCAATTGTCCAATGGGAACTCGTTACGTCACATCCTGTCAGCTGTCGCTTCCGGATGCGGTGAAACGGAGGATACGTAGGAAAACACTGCACGAACATGGATTAATTTAAATGGCGAGACGCCGTCCAGAAACTCAGAGGACACAGCAGCTCAGTCTACAACTAACCCGGGAAGACAAATAAAGTCGCAGGAGACTGTTTTTGGCAGAGTTTGCGACAAGGCCCCGGAATGAACGTTTATACGGACTAGTCGTGTTTTTGTCTTTTTGCTAGCATAAGCCAGTGTAGCGTTAGCTCGGACGCGCAGAACAGCAGACTAGTTCCCCTGATAAAGTCTGACACATCGTTTGCGTTTTTTGCATATATGTCACACGTCTGTGAAGGAGGAAGCAGCGCTGCGTGTGTGTGCGACTGATACCGAAGAGCGCCCGGAGTTAGTTTTGGTCCCTTCTGAGGTCGAGGCTACGTTGGAAACGCTTGTTGCTGACTGTCAACAAAACCGAAGAGCAGAGTATCCAGGAGGCGTGTGGGGAGCCCTGCGTCTGGAAACACTCGTCGACGTCTTAAAAGGTGGGACGGAATGTGTGCGCACAGGGCAGACGGTCGTAAATAGCCTCCCCGTCCCCCGTTTTGCTGAAGTGGACCAAGTTTTCCCCGTCACTTTTCTGGCCAGCGCGGCTCATTTCTGCTTAGTCTCCGCTCTTCAGATCAACAGGTTGGTCTTGGCTTGTTGTATTTTGCAGGGATGCCATGTCGAGTGTTAACTGTCGATGGATCGGATGATCGTCACATTTTAAAACGATTTGTGACTGATTTCTTTTTGTGCCACTACACTAAATAATTGACATTTATTTTAATCACCAAATTACATCAGGAAGTTGTACTTAATGTTGTGAGTGGCATCGTCATTTATAACACATTTGCAAATGTTGATGTTGCAAACGTCACAATTGTTTCCACAGACTGACAGAGTGCCTTGTACGTTGCGCTGTAATGAGTATCTCATTGTTTCAACACTGGGATGATGTGCACTTGTTAGCACAGTGATTCTCTTGTCTCCCTCCTGCACAGTGAAGGATGAATGGCCTCTCTCTCAGTGAGCTTTGCTGTCTCTTCTGCTGCCCACCCTGCCCCAGTCGCATTGCAGCCAAGCTCGCCTTCCTGCCCCCCGAGCCCACATACACCTTTCTTCCAGACCCAGAGGCGGGCCCAGCTGCAGGGCAACCGGCAACGGGGTCGTCTAGCCTTCGGTCACGCAGTGGCGCGTCAGTTGCAGGAAGTGGAGGGGCTGGAACTGTGGAGGGCAGGTGGAAGCTTCACATGACAGAACGGGCAGAGTTTCAGTATTCTCAGAGAGAGCTGGACACGACAGAGGTGTTCCTCACGCGATCCAGCCGAGGGAACAAAATCGGCTGCATGTATATTCGCTGTGCTCCAAATGCGAGGTGAGTATTTCTTTTGTTAATGTTTTTCTTTCTCCAGAACTTTTATTTATCCAATTGTATGCAGAGGCTCACCACGCAGATAGGTCGACACACACACTCTGTCAATCTCTCACTTTCAGATTAAACCAGTAACACAAAGAAAACATCAAATGGCTTGATTAAAGTTTAATTGCTAAACAGTATGTTGTACCAGTTTGTATGACTCATTTACCTTTGGAGTGTGGTTGACGCATTTGTTTGACCTTTCACATTTGTTTTCTAACCGTGTGTCATCATGCTCCCTGATACAGTAGGTAAAAATATTGTATTTAAAATTGACGCCCCTTCTTCCCCACAGCTCTACTGCTAATTAATTTAACAAATGAATTAAAGAGAGATGCATTGTGTCACAGTCCAGGAATCTTGTGTTAATGTCTAACTAGAATAAATGGAATTGATTTGAACCTGACCTGATATGGCAACGTCATTGTGAGTGTGAGTCAGACTGTGAAGAGGAACTCTACAAGCCATACGGGTTCATAAGCAACACCCCTGATGGGGGATCACATTTCTCTGGAGAGTACAGCATGCATTAATGACTAAAGGGCTTATAGCGGACGCGCTGCTGCTCAGGTTGTACAACATGTCTGGAAGTAAGACTTGTGACACGAGTCCATGTCAACTGGCTTAGAATGATCGTAATTTGTTTGGATCCTGTTTCTGCAGGCTTTTGTAAAGTATTTACAGGTGGTTCAAACATTTAAAAATGTGAATCTTCTACTAACCTGTTTTAATGAATGTGTATTCTTTCAGATTTACAGTCCTTTTCTCCCATGGAAATGCTGTCGACTTGGGGCAGATGAGCAGTTTCTACATCGGTCTTGGCACCCGCATCAACTGCAACATCTTTTCTTATGACTACTCAGGCTATGGTGTCAGCACTGGAAAGCCCTCTGAGAAAAACCTCTATGCAGACATAGATGCTGCCTGGCATGCGCTGCGCTCACGGTAAAGTATAATATAATTGGTCTATATATGTTCTACAGGAGATGATTTATTATATTTTGCAGAGACAGGACACATTGTGCATCTTACAAGCAAATCAAATCATTTGAAAACTGGATGCATTCAAGTCTCAATCATTAGTAAAGGTTGAGTCAAAAAGAAGCTAAATGGAATAGAAATTGTGATGATGGAAGAGAGACAGGTACAGAACAGGATAACGATGTGAATAAAAGTGACTGGGGTGAAGAACGCGAATGGGAGCTGACTACATTGGGGCTTTTGGCATGTGTAATAAAGAGGAGTGAGGTGAATGATGGGGGAAGGAGGGTATCAAGGACTTTGTGGAGAGATAAAGTGCCTCATTAGTTAAAGTGTAGCTGCCGTAATGCGGCTCTAGCCCTAGGAAGATGTCTCACTGCTGAACGATGATTAAAGACTGGTTGAGCTGAATTACATGTGTGTATAACTGTCACTAAAATGAAATAGTTTTGAAATGCTGCTTTTGTTACCCTGTAATCATGAGATTTCCTCTCTTTTTTAAAAAAAAAAACTAGTTATGGCATCAGCCCAGAGAATATTATCCTTTATGGACAGAGCATTGGTACGGTTCCCACTGTGGACCTGGCATCTCGATATGAGTGCGCTGCCGTAGTCCTTCACTCACCTCTAACATCTGGCATGCGAGTGGCCTTTCCCGACACGAAGAAAACCTACTGCTTCGACGCCTTCCCAAAGTGAGTGTCTGCTCAGTGTTGCTTTCATATCTGTCTCAATCAGCCTTAACTCTGAACATTGAATACATATTATTATTCAAATACAAATAGCAATGATCTTGAACTGACACTAGTGCATTGTAAACCTGAAAAGATGTTGTACAACTGGAAATGCATGAAGTAATGAAATCTAAATAAGGTGCCGCATAAAGACGATACACACAGATTACACAGACAAGTTGGCCGACTGGAAGGTCTGTTATTATGCAGAATTAGGCCAAGGCATAATTGCCACTTGCAAGATCTTTGAAGAGAAGCTTCTTATTTTGGATGACGCTCGTATGCTGTGCTTTTCAGTATCTTTCCATGGCAAGTGTGGGGGTGCAATTGTATTTTTGTAAATGTGAGCAGGACGTTCCAGTGCTGTAATATCAGGAGAACTCGCACCTCAGAGGTCTGGGTCATGTTAGTGGTGAACTTGAACAGCTGTTGTTTTTCTCAGCGCTGAAGTCTACGCTCTCCTTCAGTGTTTACCTGACATCATTCTTAACAGACCTTTTCAGGGGAAGAACATTACCAGGGTGACGTGTGGGTTAAAGTTCAGTCCTGTTACTTTATGATAAGCAAACTCTGCTATAGGTGATAAGTCTAGAACGGTATTGTCAGTTTCACAGTGTTTGACTGTGACCTTTGACCTAAATGACAATTGGCCTGTGTAATAGTAGAGAGTTAGAAGAACAAAACTGATACTGGACGTTTTGGACCTTTCATATCTTCTTGCGCTTCTACATCTAGATCCTCTTCTTCTGAGCAGATTTGGTGCCACACATTTGACTGTAGTGTAGGTGAGCAGTGTATTGTTACAGCCATGTAACAGTTGTGACAGTCGTGACCCAGAGTCAATCATTCAATGGGCTCTGTCCCTTCTGTTGTTGATGTCAGTTCACTTTTAGTGGAGAAAGTCTGACAAAGGTCAAAAACGTTCAAAGCCAGGCTGATGGTTCTGCCTGGCTACATATGGACGAGAGGAAACCAGGGAGTGTCTCACTCAGTGTTTAGTGAACTGAAACATCCTCGAGTGTTTGCCTGTTGTTCACATTCAGAGTGAAGTTAGTCCTGCCCTCTGCTCTTTATTAGAGTCAGGTGTTTCGGTCAGTGTATGGAAAATTTGGGGTCCTCACTATCGAAGTCTGTTCATGGCAACACAGGTTTGGAAAATAGTCATTGTTGGAGCTATAAGAAAAAAATTACACCTCAAATGAAAACGTTTTACAGGTGTCTATCCACAAACTGAAGCTCAACTGACATTGAATTATGCAGTGGGACAATGGCTTTATGGTTCAAGTAACAGCAGGGTAATATAGACGGCAGTGGAAGGACCTGAAGCAGACGGTTCACGCGAGGAAAGGAAGCTGTTCTGTAAAGGCAGACACAAATGTCTGTCTACTTCCACGTACTGAAGGCAAGCGTTCATATGCACATTAAATTCACACAGATTGATTCAGAAAGTAAAAAAAAATAAAAATCAAGCCGTCAAAAATGTCTCTCATCTCATTGGTTTAACTGACTTGTCCTAACCTAGTTCTACGACTGCTGATTTGCTCGTAGTTATGTAGAAGCAGAGGATCTTCTGAAGCAAGCACTGTTGATGCTTCGATTACAGCCGGCTTTTAGCTTTACTTGTTCTGTCTGTTATACGTATATTACTATGAGTTCTTTTATAGTTTTTGGTAGGTTTTACTGACAAGCCAGTGCTTTTGAATCCAATGTAACATTGCTGTTATTTGGACTCATTCTGAACTCTTGTACAGTGACATTATGCCAATTCCAGGTGATGCGACCTACTCTAAAATCTGACAACTTTTCTTTTCTGCTTTCTGCTTATGCTTTTTTTTTCAAGCATTGAGAAAGTTTCCAAAATCACATCTCCAGTGCTCATCATCCATGGGACAGAAGACGAGGTGATCGACTTCTCCCACGGTCTGAGTCTGTTCGAGCGCTGCCCCAAAGCGGTGGAGCCTCTGTGGGTGGAGGGGGCGGGACACAATGACATTGAATTGTACAGCCAGTATCTGGAACGCCTGCGCCGCTTCATAGGACAGGAGTTAGCCGTACAACACGCCTGAGCGTCACCACTGCATTTCCAATTTTAGAATTAACGTTTCACTGAAGGCCTGGCCTCCGTTTCTAAGGGCAGGTGTCTCCCAGGAGGCGTCTCAACTGTCCTGCTCACCAATGCTTCCAGGACTTCGAGGTTTCCCGTCCTGTTGTGCTCAGTTTTTGTTTAGCAGGCGTTCTTGTAGAGTGCACTAATAGACAGTGACCAGAGGAAATGGACCTCACTCAATAAAGTCAGTCACATCACTTAATTTAAGCCAAGTTAACTAGATTGTGGTGAAGCATGGAGGGTTTTGCCACAGTCTAACGTGTTGGGGGATTATTTGGGTTCTCGTCAACTTCAAAACTACAAACAGGTTTGTGTACATTGAGGATCCAGCTTTTATTAGTACCGCATCTACAATCTCATGCAGTTCAACACTAGAGCCATCCAGTGAAGTGAATCTTTTCAGTGTTGATCTCTTTTCATATCCTAGTCTAACTCGTGTATGCAGCTCTGAGGGGGGCAAAGCTGGAGATTTATTTTTATTCCTGGGGAAAGTGAACATGATGCATAGAGTTTTTTTACTGTACTGAACATTCAGCTCAGGTAATCCTCTTTTAGACACCGTTAGTGTGTTTTATGCAGTCAGCGAAGTCTTCTCAGTTCATGTTCATCCACTGTGAGATCTGTTCTTATTTTATGAATCAATCTGTGCTCTCATAGCTGAGGTACATAGTAAACGTTGGCTTTAAAAGTAAGGGTTTTTTTTTTCAAAAGTGCTGCATTGCTTTTGTTCAGAGGCTGAGAAAGTGCAGTCTAGGAGCCTGTTTGCCTTCTTTGTTTTAGTTTGTTCGTCTTGTGTGTCTCACACCAGCAGGTCACAGCTGTCAGTAAAGTTCCTGTTTCCCTTTGGTGTCTGGAACAGAGAACACGAAAATTAGCAGGCAGGTTATTTAGGGCAATGTAGGCAGTAAATTTATATATATTTTTGAATGTTAATGACTAACTTCCACCCTCTGACCCAAGCACAGGAACATACCACAATATGGCAGTTTCACAAATAATGGGTTGTTGCAGTATTCACGCTTTGTCACATGTGGCAAACTAGAAACCACGTAACCGGTTTACAGTCGGCGTCTTGATGAGATACTTTTTACCGCACACTTTGTTTGCAGTTATTTTTTGCGCTGATTATTTGGGGGAAATATCACTGATCGGTTGTCCCATTTTGCTGCACATGTCAGTTGACTGCTCCGTGAAGTCCTTTGGGGTCGACTCAAAAGGAATCACCATCCCTTTCTGTTGAACCGTCTTTCTAAGGCTCCATTAGATCGAAATCTCTGTGTGTTTTGCACAGTCTGAAGCATTTATCTTAAAGGTCAAACACTCATTTGTTTCCTGATACTATTTACTGCAACAAACCAAGTGTTGCTGAATTGGTTAATTGGAATCGTCACTGAACGTTGCTTTGTTCAACTCTTTAGCCTGATTCTTGTTGAAGCCTGTCTATGTCTGAACCAAAGTATATATATATTTTGGAGTGTGTTGTTTCCAGTGTACCATCTGTCTGTATTTGTATCTTTATAACCAAAAGGCAAAATGCTATGTTATTCATCTCTAACCTTTTCCACTCAATCATTGGAGGCTTTTGTAAATGAGTGACATTGCTACTAAATAATTACCTTGTATCACATTATGTCTGATTTCAAATATGCAAAGGAAACAACCAAGTTAATGGTGTTTTGTTTTTTGGCTCTTTATACTTTGTCATGTGTGGATGAGCACAATTAAGCAATACAATAAAGCTGTGTGTGTGTGTGTGTTTGTGTGCGCGTGTGGGCCTGAGCACTAACTATATATGTTTTATCTTCACATATTTTTCCTCGTTTATTATACTGACTCATTTTGAGTTTTTAAAGTATTTCCCCCCCCCAAACAGAATAGTTAATAAAAACTGAATCTGAGGTTGATAATTAACGTTTGTGGTGTTTTGATTTTTTTCCTCAACCCACCTGTCTTTGTGTGCTTCTGCAAGAGGGGAGTGTTTTGTAAAGGAATCAATGTTACTGGGTCTTCATTCAGTCAGCGATATTCCCTCATCTCAGTGCTGGCACTCAGTGAATAAAGACCTGCCTGTAGTCAAAGGCCTTGCCGAGCTGTGTGAGACTGATCCAAGAAAGGCTGGAGCTGATGAGTAAATGAGTCTTTAATTGCCTGCTGTGTGTGTATATGTGTGGTTTTTTTTTTGTCTTCTCAGTTGTGTACTGGAATTAGCTTTGTATCGCTTCAACCAAGAAAGGTTCAAATAATGTGTTTTAATTAAACCCGTCCAAAGGAGCAGCTCTGTCCCAGACTCCCCTCGCTGTCTGCCACCGTGTTGCGTTGAGGGGAAACGGGGACAGATGGACCCTAAGCTGCACTCGCCCTCCTCCACCCAGCACTCACACATGCACTGACACATAAACACACACTTGTGCCAGCGCTTTTTCAGTGGACTACATAAACAATCTGGTGCCCTACTCCAGTGCTCCTATGGATTAAAGGCAGCAGCAGCAGCAGCAGCGCATCCCTCTGTGAGAGGTAGTGTAGCCGGCCCGACAACACAACGGCCAAGCACTTTTATATTGAGGTGTATCAGAGCATAGCAGATGTGTGTATGTTCATTAAAGGCATAAAACAAGGGGATGGTTTGGAGTAAAATATTACATTTCTTTACCACGACAGGTTTGAGAGGCTGGGCCGATGTAACCGGCTCACGGGTGAGAACATCGTGGCTGTAAGCAAAAAGCAGAGTGGTGTTCTTCTCTTTTGTGTTGAGTTTCTGCTCCTGCTGAGAGTCCATCTTGCTTTTGTTGTTTCTAGAACCCATTGTCCTGTGCATTATGCATGTTTTCACTGATGTCCTGCTGCGTTCTGTTTGCTCTGTGCTCCCCATCCTAATGTCGAGTGACTGCTTTTGCTCGAAACACACCAGCGAAGAGCTTTTTTCTGCCAGGCATGATGAAATATGATGCCGATGTTGTTGTTGCGTGTGTATTTCTGTTCCTGAGGTGAGGAGCCTTTTTTTTTTTCATAGCTCTCCTTCGTGGCTGCGAGAGGCTTTCTCCTTCTGATGAACCCGCTTCTCACATTTGCACCCGCTCAGGAGTAAAGCCCTTTCGTTGCCCTTTGCGTGATCACTCATGCTGAGCGACCACCTGTTGAAGTGCACTCACCGTCATTCTGTTTTCTGGGCTTGCAAACCACCAAGCAGATGGAGCTCAATGAGTGTCTATTTGCAGCCTGAAATCAAATTCAGTCAAAAGGCTGTTACTCCTTTAAAACAGGTAAAGTATAAAAATGTCTCTGGCAAATTATACGATGCTTAATTTAGTTACAGGAGGTAAAGCTGGACTAAATGAGTCTTTTTTTTAGAGGAACATTATCACACACTGCTGCAACACAACTCAAATTCAAGTAAGTGATGAGGAAAATATGAAAAAGCGGAAACTAACACCCACGACTGGTAAAGAGCATATTTTAAAATACTAATTTTAGTTATAGGAGTTTGCACTGTTGTTTTGACTAAGTAGGAAAAACAGTAACTGGTCAAATAAACCAAAATGTGTTTTAATCACATCATGTGAGAGTCAAAAACATGCTCACTCGTCTTCGAACTCCTGGAAAAGAATGTGACCAGCACAGCAAACACTGTTTCAGGGGGAAAAAAGAAAAGGTCGTGACTCGTGCGTTTAAGTCAGCAGAAATGTCTTCCACTCAGCAAAATAACCTGGCCCGCGTCCAGAACAGCCTCCAGTCCCATCACTGGCAATGTCAGACCTGAAAGGGCCGAGCGTGTTGTCCGTCCTGGCTCAAGGGCAAAAAAGACAGAAGCAAAGCCTCCGTTAATCAGCCGGAGTGTGTTTGAACAAAACTACAGCAGCCACGGCATCATAATAATAATAATAATTTATTTATTCAGGTAGAAGAAGAGTCTTTGGCAACGAAGAACAAGGACTGAGGGTGAGTGAATGAGAGCGTTGTAGTGGAGCGCTGCGTGAAGGCAAGCGTTTGGTCTGAGGGGACGTTAAGTCCACGCCACGACGTTGGAGGACCTGTCGAACCTGGCGAGGGCATCGTGTTGCTCTCGTGCGGAGAGGCGATACGTGTGAGCGATGTTACTGTGAAAGCGTGACGGGAGTGAGCCAATTAGACGAACAGATGGGAGGCTACAGAGTGAAGAGGACGATGGAGCGGAGCGTCCCTCTGCAAAATGTGGGCCTGCCGTTAGTTTCTGTTTTAACACTCGGAATGCATTAACATTACCTTTGAAAATCCTCCGCCGCTCATTACCTGGCCTGAATTGTGTTACATACAAAAAAGCTAAAATTACAAACACAAATAGCACATTGTGTTGAAGAGGGGCTTGCTCCCTCTGCATTCACATCCCACTGGCAAGTGCAACTCTGTAGTTCACAGAACGGAGGGAGCATTGGTTTGAGAAGCTTCCCTGCTTTCTTCTTCTTATCCCGTTTTTTTTTTTTTTCAGCAAGCACAAACTAATCATAGTGGATTAGAAAGCAGCGCACATTGAATCTCTACAGCCCAAAAGGGAGGGCAACGCAAGTTCAACATCTGTGGAGGACTTGTTAAAACCAAGTACTGGAACCACTCAGAATGCATGTAACGCTGCATTCGTCACACAGCTCACGATGTGAGGAGGCCTGAATACACACGGTGCATCCACATTACAGTTCCTGTCAATCAACTAGTCGATATCATACAGAATACTGTTCTTATATCATCGTTAAAGGCAACAGTCCACTGCTCCTGTTCCTGCGTTCATCACCCTTCTATTACCAGAAAAGTTATTATTCAACTATAGAGACATCACGAAACAACTAAGGAGTTCAGTTCGATATCAGAATACTGCTGGAGGTCAGGAGTTCGGCTGCTCCCATAACATGTGCAAAAACCTGTTGTTGTGAACAGAGGCCACTAGATGTCGCTGCTTCGCTCTGTCACAGGCATCACTGGTCAAAAAGTTAAGTCTATTGGCACAGCAGTCAAGCTCCACATCCATGGTTCATATTAAGGCTGGACACAAGAAGAGCAACGTGACATAACAGTGGAGCTCTTCAAAAGTCCGTTGGTGTCTATTGTTCATTCTTTTAGTTCCAGTGATCTTTCACATATTCATTCGTCCGTCCAGGTCCTGTGTGGGTCTGTTCTGGGTGGGTGGTGTAAGAGCAAACCGCTGGGTCACAGCAGTCCAGCGTCACAGCGCGACCTTGCTGAGTCTAAGCGAGAGGCTCGAGCGGTGCTGGGTACGAGGAAGCGTGGAGCTGCATCGGCTCCGCAGCTGAACTGGCCGTCCCACTGAGCCTCGCACCCGCAGCAGGAAGTCGAAGTTAGCCGAGGTGTTCATTGCGTAGAAGACGTTGGCGTTGTCTGGGATGACCAGTTCTGAAAGAGACAGGGAAGAACACAAAGGCCAGTTCATCAGATTCACGTTGAGCTTTGGGTTAAAGGATCATGTCAGAAAAAAATCCCTAAAAAGACATTTTACCTCTTTCCTCAGAGATGACTTGCACGAGCTCGTATCCTTCCTCCGGCTCCAGCTCCAGGTTGTGTTTTGCCATGGCTCTTGAAATTACAGCCGGAGTCTTGTCTTGATTGGTCAGCTATCCAGCGGCAAAAGAAAAAGACATGAAGTCACACGCGGTTTAACGTCGAACACGCGTGGACACAACCGCGTTTATTTACCAGTATGCTCTTGTAGAGATTCCCGTTGCCGTGCTCCAGGCTGACTCTGATGATGCACGTGTCCTGGGCCTGGCTGTTGTACGCTGGGGTTTGACTCGGGGAGCTGGGGGACATGGGAGTGAGAGAAATGCAGCGTCTGTGAGTGCAGGGGGCCCCGGGGAGGGAGGGAGACGTGGAAGCCAGGGACGAGCTGGTGTCCATGGAGTGGAGAGAATTACAGGAGGACGACTGCGAGAGCTGGGGAAACGTGAAGAGCATCACTTAAATGTAAAAGGTAGACGGAATCCCAACCGTTAATAGTTTTACATGTTTCCTCAAGCCAGTGAGACGCACCTTGTTTGGCTGGGAGTCTCTGGTGTGAGTGGGGGTGGTGAGGCCCTCGCTGTCTGGACTGCTGGAGTCACTGGAGGACACGCTAACCGAGTCCATGCTCTCCCCGGAGCTGCCGGTAGGGGGCGACCGCGGCGTCTCTCTGACTGGAGAACTGGCTGCGCTATTATCTGTTCCAAGAAAGAGTCTGGAAAGTAAAGGAAGTGCCTCATTAGTGATAGTAAAGTAAATAGGTCATAGCTGTGCAGTCCTGGGACAGTGTGGCAATATATGCAACATGATGTGTTACGGGAAAGCTTTGTTGGCACACGTTTAAATCTAGACCCGTCTTGTGGATGTACTCACAGGCTGAGTCTCTTCACCATGCTCTTACGAGGTTTGGGGGAAGTCGGACTGCTGTCGCCAAGACCTTCAATCTCACAGGACAAAGCATAACTGCAAGAAAGAACATTAATAAGAAACCTCAGACATCATTAAAACATGACCAAGTCATATGCTCAGCGGTTTTAAGAATCGGGATTTCTGAGTAGAGAAGAATGAAAGAGAAAGTCAAAGAGGGCAAGAAAGGGAAAACAATGCTGCTGATGCATAGGACAGAAGAACAGCAGGGAGGAGGGAAAGAAGCGTCTGCTGTGTGAACAATCGATCCAACAGACCGTGGCCTCATCATGTAACGATCATGTACCTTTCCTCCTCGCTGAGCTGAGCCTGGCCCTTAAACCAGCGGAGAAAAGCCGGGTCTGGAGTCAGACAGTAGCTGTTACAGGCGGACTGGAGCAGCTTGATCTGGGCTATCACCTCAAACTCCTGCCGAGAGCAAAACAGAGTCACCAGCGTGTCTAACGTCCAAGCGTGCGCCACACGCTCACGACGCGTAGGAGGCGCCACTCACCCTGCGTCTCTTCTCGAAGTTGATCAGACCACCCTGCGGAGGACACAAAGCGCAAAGCGTCACACTCTGAGCATCACGCGCCGCCGGCTCGGACAGAAAACGGCCGACCAAATTCCTCACGCGTTCATGGCAGCTCACGTTCCAGTGTGTGTAACCGCTTCTGACAGCGGTTCCACACACGGAGCCTCAGATCATCTCACACACACACACTTCAACGAGCAGGTGTTTCCCTCACCTCCACCAGGTCAGGCAGGGCTGTATCCAACATAGTCAGGTCTGTTAGAAATGTCCCCAAGTACGGTATCGTGCCTTGCATTGCTCCCTGTGGGTGAGACAAAGGCCTTTGATTGCTTCAGTGACCTCACCGCTACAGAGCCGAGCGTGTGTCTTGCTTTGGATTTGTCTGTTTGTCTGTCACAGATCTATTCATCTGACATCGTCTTCATCTCACCATCTCCTTCTGCAGCTGCAGTCGCTTGTGCGTGCGTTTCTGGTGGTCCTTGGCACAGCTCTCCAGACTGGCAAACTTTGACGTGCCTTCCTGTTTGGAGAGCAATAAACAGCCTCGTGAGAAGGCCTGCGACGCGCCTGCCGGCTGTCTGTGAGCTGTGGCACAACTCACCCTCATGAGCAGCTCTCTACTGGTCAGGTAGTTGTTGTGGTCAGAGAAAATGTCAGACAGCTCCTCAAATGTCTGCATGCTGTCTCTGCATCAATCACAGGCTCGTGTTAGGTTACAGCGTTGGACGCAGCAGCTAAAACACTCCAACCCCTCCCCTTTTGCCCGAACGCTGACGGGATTACCCCTCAGATTATCTGCATAGCTGAGAGATCGGAGTCTTACTTGTGCACACAGGCCCATGCCCTTTTCAGCCTGTACAGGGGATTGGACTGCAGCGCCGACACAATGGCTCGCAGAGACGAGAAGTTTTTGCGTATTCGACACTCCTGTGAAATAACAGAACACAGGTCAGAGCTGTTCGTGAAGATTTATTGTGATACGTGGGTTTATACTGCGTGTGTGCCCACCTGAGCGATGTCTATCCATCGCTGGATGACCCGCGCTCTGACGTGCGGCCTGATCTGCCTGTGCTTGAGCACGGTGCTGACCACGCACGCTGCCACGGCGTTGAACTGAGTAATGGTGGCACGGATGGTGGGGGCGCTGTGCTTGTTGTGCTTCTTGTCCCTCTGAGACCAGATGGAGCCCAGGCAGTGGTGGGGCACAACCTTTTTAAACAGCAGCTGGAGCCGGAAGAAGTGACGTTAGAGTGACGACACCCAAAAAACGCTGCGGAACATTTCCCTTCCTACACCAGTTTCATTTCCCTTTACGTACCGCGTCCATGTAGGTCAGCTGCTCAGCCACCAGGTCTGCGTCAAAAGACAGGAAGTCCTCCTGGACCTCAACCTCCACTTCCTCCTCCTCGCCGAGGCAGAAGGAACCGTTGCCCTGACAACCCACTGAAAGGAGGCAGCTCATTTAACAATCGATACGCACTAGACAGCATTGCTACAAGAGTTTAAAGGGAGTTTGTCGGTCACCATCAGTGTCGTCCACGTTGGCCTGACTCTGCAGTTGCTCCAGCAGACCCCCAGCCCGTCTAAGAACCTCTGACCCGGGCAGGGCCCTGCGCAGGTAGTCCATCAGCCTGTGGAGGCAGGGGTAGGCCGGAGGCTCCTGGAAGTCTTCAGGACACTGGTCCAGCCAGGCGCGCAGGATGGACGCCAACGCACTATGCGAGCAAGACGAGCAAGTCAGCTACACTGCTGAAAACTGCTCACGTGGAACAAATACTTCCACAATTAAATATGTTTCTCACTTTTTAATGGCTCCTTTAGTTTCAGAGCCCTGGCATCTGGTGCCTTCTTCGTTTTCTTCCACGTTTCCATATCTGCAGCAGAGACGAAAGCATAATTTTAAATAAGCCCTGCAGCCTCCTGCCCAGATCGTTTTCTAGCTCACACCTCAGCTCACGCCTACCTGTCCAGCAGCAGCTG
This sequence comes from Macropodus opercularis, assembly GCA_030770545.1. NCBI lineage: Eukaryota > Metazoa > Chordata > Actinopteri > Anabantiformes > Osphronemidae > Macropodus > Macropodus opercularis. The sequence continues at coordinate 11,769,880 of CM061092.1, forward strand.
CAGAACCGTCTGCGTGCCCGTGAACGCCCTGTAGGTCGACAGGAATATTGAGGTGTAGGTGAGGTCGTTGTCTCCAAACGCCGTCAATAACGTCTCCACCAGACGCTCCAGAGTCCCAGCGCGAATACTTCGGATTTTGCACGTCTCTAGCTGGCTCACGGTGTGGCCGGGAGGCAGACGGTCCCCCTCCGCCTAAACACACAATTATTGTCAAACACTTCAAACCTGTGTGAACCATACAGAGGAGGTTTTGTTTGACATGCTCCGTGGAGTGAAACAAGGCATTGATACAGGACTAAGACGACTCCAGAGGGGAAGAAACGAAGGAAACTGTAGAACAAACTGTGACCTATATTTAATTCTGATTTCTCCAGATGTGTCCGACTATTGTGTCTGCAGGGAGAGAACGAGTGGTTGCAAAATGGGCAGGGTTACGGTTAGAGCGAGGGAGAGAGGGAGGCCATGGTGAAGTTAGCACGCTACAACAGGAAACACTCCAATCTGCTTCTAATCACAGCCCGGCCCCTCCTCCACTGTCCCACCACTCCCCTCCGATAGCAGCAAGGACACACGGCGCTGCACAGTCCAAGACTGACTTCACAACTAAATCGACAACCGAGTTCACACAATAGGCCGACAGCCGACCGAGTGTAACGTAGCAGGGGTCGCTCTCTATCGTGCTCAGCAGACAGTGATGCTGTTTGAACTGCACACACTGTTTTAATTATTACATACAGTTGGCGGCTCATGCTGCCATCAATACATCAATACAGCCTCGAAGCCTTGATTCCTTCTGCCAAACCCCAACTTCCTCGTGTCAAGCACAAACAAACAAACAAACGCTGCCAACACAAGATCCTGATGTTTGTCGTAAACAAAGAAAAAAAAACAAGCATATATCGCACTGGTAATTTATGTTCTCAGTTCATGTCTCCTCGCTGTGAGAAACTTCACAAGAGAAGCCAAGATAATGCACATAATTGTCCCTTCTGTGCTGTATAATAATACGCTGTGTAACGTCTTATTATGCTGATATAAACAGCTCGGTGGCGGAAGCGGCGGTGCCCTCGTATCCACTGCAAAAATGCACAACTTAAGGAAAAGCCTTTAATACCCTGATTTTATGTCATGTTTGAAAGAGCACTGCTCCTGCTGCAGGAGAACAAACGGTATTGTTGGCTGCTGGGCAAAGTCAGGAAATCACATGCTCTGGCTGAACAGGTCGGGTGAAGCCGGTCTCTCAGAAGGCAACTGAAAGGTGTCGTCTAAACACCAGCCTCATTAGAGCTGTTTGTGTTTTCATGCATCCAGAAAACAGAAAAACGATCTTGTTTCCACACACTTTGTACAGTTTTTAGTCTGGGACATCAAATCATCCTGCTCACCCCCAACCATCTCGCTCCCTTGTTGGCCGCCTGCTGAATCTGAACCCTCTTCAGTGTCACATTGTAGACGGCTCCTTCCTCGACTTCCTCCCCCCAGTCCTGCACAGAACTCTGCAAGAAGACAGGGAAAAGGTTAAGAACCCAGGCTGAATCAAAAACAGAGCCGTTGTAGCCAGTTCAGAGGAATTCACGTTTTTTAGGAGAACTTCTTGAGAAAGCAAGAAGCGTGGGGAAAATACAAAAACAACCAGACCAGGAGGAGCAGAACCTGTATGTAGTAAAAGTTCAAGACAGACCAACCCCCACATCTGCAGCCTGCCAGGCCTCCGTGCCTCCCTTTCTGCCTTCTCTACTCCCCGTTTTCATTCCCTATCCATCTCTTTCATCCTCTCCCTTTCTCTCTGGAGCTGAACTCAGCGCTGGGCTGTTTTCTCTGGAATCCAGAAGAGCTGCAGATAAGAGTCCAAACGGATGACGCCTCGCACAGAATGCAATTTCGAACGACTCGTTAGAAATCGGTTGACACGTTGCATCTGTCTGTCGGCCGGTCCCACTTGAACTGGTAAAGCTAAACGGAGGCTGCGATGCGCTGGGACGGCAACATACAGAGAGCGAGCGAGCGAGAGAGACTGGCCAAACACAGATGCATACAGTCCTACACACAGCAGCCGCCAAGATCGCTCTCACTTGTCCCCACTTTCATTTACACAGCCCATTGCCAAAGTCCACGCTCTTCCCCAAACTGAAGCCATGCCACAAAAGAGGTCAAGGGTCAAACTGGCCATTAACAGGCTCAGTGGACAATGCTGGACGTCTTGTGGCGTGAAGCCATGACTGGATTTGTGTTTGTGTCTGAAACGAAACATGTGATGCAGGAAAGAAAGGATTATTTTTAACAGGCCGATAGATGAAATCATTAAGTGTGTGTGTGTTTGTGTTAGAGCATCTGGCTGAAACGTGTGTACATATGACCTTCCCATACACTCCCTGCTCAGCGTCTTGTCTTTTGGTCAGCAGCGCGTCGCTCTCGCTTTAACCGCTGCTGGCTGGAGCAGCCACAGATAAATACATCAGCGCATGAGTCATGCAGTCCACACACACTCCCAAAACAATAGCGGGAGGTCTGTGTGCAGGCCGGTCCGGGCTGCTGAGTTCACAGTCTGCACACACAGCCTGCTTTATATCAGCTACAGAGCTGGAGATGTTTTTCAGAGCAGGGTCTACCAGAAAATAGAAAAAAAAGCTCGGTTCGCTCTGTGCACAAAGTTTAGGGCTCACACCGATGAAAATGGAAAACAAAACAGACGGACACAATGAAATTTCCATTTCTGTTCACCAGAGAGAAAACACACACATGCTACCAGCCAGTCCTACAGGAAACGTTACAGCACAGATAGGGATGAGTTTGCAGAGGACAAAACATATCAGCTGATGCTGGATGAGGTGTAAACAGGAGATGGGTTGTTTACTCTGTAATGACTCTGATATTTCCACACAAGATGCTCAAACGCGCCCGGAGAGGACACTAAGAGAAGCAGCCTGTCTGCCAGCTGAGTGTGAAACAATACTCCCAAGACACCACCAACAACAACAACAGTTGTGTTAAATCTCCGGCGCTGGCTTTTGTGCCTTTCTCGCATGGACGCAGCTGCCCGTGGAGAAACAGCGACGGCCCCGGGGCCACGCCAATTGTTCGCTCTCTGTTTCACTGCGGGCCCCCAGACAAAAGTTTTCATATCCATCATCAGGGAGGAGAAGGCTGGAGGATCGAGTTCAGGCACTGACAAAGCGGGCGATCTTTGTTTTATTGCGTGCTTTTAATACCCAGGTTTCCAAACGCTGCTTGACACGTTTAATTTACGCGCAATCCGTGGAGGTTAAACTGGACCTAAAGCCTGGTAAAAACATCCAACCTCCTCCTTTTTCCTTTTATCCGCTACTTTCCCAAGCCTACAAACACCCCCCCCCCCTTTCTGCCCCCCCTCTTTAACTCGCCCCCCCCCCCCCCCTCTCTGCCAAACCACAAACTCAACAACAGAGCGCACAGGATGGAAAGCCTCGCTTCTTTGTTTATTTGGGTTTTTACCATTTTAGTTTTCCAGGCGAACCTCATGGTGAGCGTTTCTTTCATGGTCCGGGGGCAGCATCAGAGCTCGGGAATAATCCGCCAAGTAAAGGAGAATCTTTGCGTCTTTCGTGAGAAACTACTCCCAGATGCTCGCTTGAAAATCTTCTGCTTCAACGCGCTCCTTTCCAAACTCCGAACCCTCCTCCTCTGTCTGTCAGGGAGCTCTCCGCTCTTCTACTGAATGACCAAACTCCTCCTACTCGCACTGGCGGCTCCGCGGAACTGACTCCTCCTCCGCGTCACGTTGCCCGACTTTCACCAGGCTGACAACAATGTACGCGCACTGACGCAGAGCTGCGATTTCTGTTCCGCAGAATAATAAATCATCTGAAACCCTGTAGCACGACCTTTCAACCACGTATTTACAGTGGATTGTTTGTCTTTTGCTTAAAAAACATTTATGTATTATTTTGCTAAATGAAATGAACCGTATAAACTTTTTACTGCGTTATTGATGAGATCAGTGGGTTTTTCTTTTAAAATCATTAACTAAAACGTTTTGTTGCAGTTGTCTTGTGGTGGCAAATAATTTTTTTTTACAACGTCTGAATAAATAATCATTCGGTTATTACATTTTTTCACTTATTTCAGATTTTGACTAATAAAAGTCAAGCAGGAATCACGTTTTCAACTTTCAGGTGGTCTTGAAGTTTTGCTGCTGAGCTTCACTCAAACAGATTTAAATAAACCTTAAACAGACTTAGGACGTGGGATCTAACCATCCATAACATTTAATGTGACAGATAGCCTCCAACCTGTTTCTTTACCTGTATCAACTGATTTGTAATTTACGTTAATGATAATCGTTTTCGTGCCGGCGGCCGTCCTGCGTGTGAAGCAGCTGTGGCCTCCCAGCCTCTGCGTGGGACAATGCATGAAAGGCCGTAGATGCCGTCACCGCTACTGTGCATTGTCAGTGACAGTAGAGGAGAATAGGGAGAGTGTGTGAGAACGTTCAACACTGTTCCTCTTGTGAATGTGCCTGCACATGTACTCAAACAGCCCACTTTTGTGAATAAGGAGGAAGATATGAATCAAGCGTTGACTTTCTGAGGGGCCTTTGTGTGTAAAGTTGTATCCTAATACGTATCAGCTGTGAGCAAGCAGTGGTTCGCACGTTTACGAGGGGAGTTAGTCTAGTGATCAAATGCCAAGCTACTGATCCAGAGACGCAACAAGAGGAGAAAACATTATGATACTGTGATCTCAGTGTAGGAGCTAAACACCTCTTTGTGTGTTAGTGTGTGTGTGTGTAACGCGTAACCCCAACGTCATTCTCAGCGTCAGCGCTCATCACCCGCCAGCCCGTACACGCACCCACACACACGAGGTGCCCACTTGTGGCATCAATAGCTTCTCCCAGCTTTGCTTGGATGACCCTGAGGTATCAGGGAAGCCCAGTGTCCGCGCCCCTTGCGGTTCTCAGCATACACGGCCGAGCACCAGTTCCCAGGCCGCGCTGCCCCGGTGTCCACTGGGGTCCCCAGAGCTTTGGGAAGCCCACAGGGGCAGTGGGAAGGTTGCAACCCCACACGACCTCCAGCTCAGTCCGGGGGGGAGGAGTGTTGTCTCACAGTGGGAGCAATGTTATATCTGAGTGCAAACAAGACGTCTGACAAATATGACAGCTGCTGCTCTGAGAGACGGACGAGCAGATGAGCGCACACAATGCGAAATGTGTTTACTCTTGGGTTCAGGTCCATGAAAGTGTGTTTGATGGTGTGTGGTAGATACATAAAGGGCTTGTTCTGTGGTTTGGGACAGGGGATGGTTTTCAGTAAATGTCAGAGTTGTTTTTAGGCATTTTGGTCCAAATCCAAATCAATTTCAGTCCCAATTCTTTAGAGTGAATCCAAGTTAAAAGTTTTCACAAATGAATGGATGCAATTATTCCGTTTCTAGAGAATTATGATATATTTATTCCATTGTTTCGTCTGAATAGTTTTCCTAAAATGTCATCCAAACAAACAGTATCTTAATTTAATCGTTTAAAATAGAGATCAAGCTTCTCTGGTCAAACTGATTATATAAACAGACTGATTAAATCAGTGCAGTAAATGAAGGGAGCAGCGTTTCCCTCTTCAGTCGAAGTTGACTGCAAGTCAGCAAATGTTTAACAGAATGTGATGGTTAGCGGCAGCCACGTGTGTCTGACTTTAAGGTCTGTGAAACCTTACACTGAAATCCTGGCCAGTGTCCGTTCCAAGTTTTCTTTTCTCTTAAGAGACGAATGACGTAGTTACACTTAGGAAAGCCCTTGACGAGGGCACAGCAGCGTTTTCTGTAACAGGTTCCTGTCACTGCTGAACTCTCCCAGTTGCACAAAGACAGAACGAGGAGCCACGGTACAAACGGACGGGACAAAAACAGGAGGAGCACTGCTCACACTATTGCACCAGTGTGGGGAAAATGCACATTCCAGGAAATCTCCCACTTCCTGCCTCCAGCCTTCTGACTCCAGCAAGCCTGCTGTCTCATACCTGACTGGCTGCAGAGCCTCTGAGGCCCGGACCAAAGTCAGAAAATCAGACTCGAGAGGAGACAACGCTGAGGATCACAATGCTGAAACTCAAAACCAAACCACAGGCAGAGAAAGGACAATAAATAGGAGGGTCGTATTTTGCCTGAGTAAGGTCTCACTGTTTACATCTAAGATAAGAAGGTCAGCGGAGAATCTTCGGCCACTGCTGAGATTAACTTGAAAGGACATTATCTCACATCTGTGAGTGTGAGGAGCAGACACAGAGACAGGCGGGGGAGAGAGTTCACAGTACAGTCAGGAACCGAGAGGATCCATACGGGCTGACGGAGACGGATGATGCAACTGGAGAACGATGTCGTTTTTCAGACCGGAAAGACGCGTCCTGCTTTCGCTCGCTGCTGGAAGCACGTAAACAGAGGAAGGAGCACTCGTCGCTTCCTGCTACGAGAGCAGCATCAGCTGTGACTGGGGCCAGACTCTCCAGTGGAAAGTTATTGTGCAAAATTAAACATTTAAGCAGCTCTTGTCTTGTCTGCGCGTATTTATTTTCTCTGCAAATGTATTTAGGTCACATGTGTGTGCATGCAGGGTTGCATTAACTTGTCCTAGTCTTGTTTAACTGATTGTTTGTGTGTGGTTGGTGAGTTTGTGTTTTCTAAGCATACTGCCCAGTAGAGGGCAGAGAGCATAAACCGCTGTGTTTATTCAGAGTCAGCAGAGGTCTTAGTCTGGCCAGGCCCGAGCTCCAAAAGCCAGCAAGGTCGAAGTCACGGTGCAGGGTGAGGAATCTCAGCTATAACTCAATAAATGCAGAGCATGGGGTCGTCGCAGGAGCTTAAATAGGTTGTTTGAGTGCAGTGAAGCAGTGGCCGTGTGCTTAGTAAGTGCACATGTTTATGTGATCGTTTTCTAACGAGGCAAGCGATCAGCAGACGAGTGCCTGTGGATCCAGATGGATGAGGACGTGTCGTAACACACACAGCTGCATCTCCTCTGTGTTTTCTCTGCTTCCACATTGGTCAGCTCAAGCCTTCGTTCAAGCAGCCTCACTGTGTCTCCTCTCTCCCTCTTATGTCATGTCTCCGCTGCTGGGATCTATTGTCCTGGCTGTTGTTGAGCTCTCCCTCTGTGTGTGTGTGTGTGTGTGTGTGTGTGTGTGTGTGGCTGGGTGACATCATTAGTTTCCAGTAAAGTCTAAAGCTGCTCTAGGAGACCCCTCCTCCTCCATTTCACTTTAAACCCGAACCAAGACAGGCTGCAGAGAAAACGCGTTGGTCAGTTCAAAGTGTTGCAGTGATGTCAGCGTCATTGAACCATCACAGGCTCCGTGATGAATTATCAGTTTGAGAATAATCAACTCTGGAAGCTGTGAACACACACAAACACACACACACACACCGACAGCCCCCCTCAGTGGGGCCCCAAGTCTGACCCCTTCTCGATCTAAGCCCTGCTAAGCCTTGAATGAGTCGGTCTGGACGGGCTCGCTCGTCTGTCTGAACCCTTCCCACTAATGAGAGATGGGCCATCTGTTGCCTAGCAGATACCTGCTCCCTTAAGGTTGTCACGTACACAACAGAAACAACACACATCATCAACAACACCAGCAACACCCTGGTGACAGCGCTGTGACCAGAGAACTTCCACCAGCCTGCCGTGACCAGACAGAGTAAAGTTACACACGCTCCATCCATCTCTCTTTAAAATCCTCTGTGCATGTTTTAACCACACTTATTTCGTGTGCTTATTTGAGTTCTGGGTGATTTTCTGCTGCTGTCTGCAGTTCCGCTAAAGTGAAATGCGAAGCGTGTGCGTTGTAGGAAATGAAACTGTGCAAGTGAAGCTCAAAACAAAACACATCGCGAGCTGCTGCTGCACAGAGACAGATACGGTCAATGTCATGACAAAATGCTGATGCAAAGTTATAGGGAATGTACTAAATGTTCTAGCTGCAACATGTCTCAATTTATTGTTTTGTGACCTATTACCGCCTTATGACAGTCAGTAACACGCTGACACCAGCAGTCCACAGCTTTACAGATATGCTCTCTCTCTCTCTCTCTCTCTCTCTGTCTCGTGCACACACACTCACACACACTTATTCATGCTAATGCACACATTGCGGTGCCAGCTTTATCCCAGTCATGTGTCCTGGCTTTCCTGCACAATGTGAGCGGGAAAGGGAGCAGAGAATTTAGTGTGTGAGTGTTTATGTGCCCCCCCCCCCAAGTCCACACACACACACACATACACACATACACAGCTGCTGCACACATTGCCTTCTGCCTCCTACAAACTCATACACAGTCCACAGGCTGCACACCCTTCTCCATATGGTGTGATGAGTTTCTGCCCCAGTTGACTGGGCTGCTCCTGTGGTGTTGTTGCCCTGGGATGGATCCTCGAGTGACAGGGACAAAGACTTTTCACACTAGTCCTCTTATTAAGTGACCTAACTGAGATCTAAATATGAGCGAGTGCAAGGCTGCAGGCTACCAGACGACCTGACACTCTGGAGGTCAAGCCTAGTCTGTAAAAAGATGACAAAGCACAATAAGCTAATTGAGTCAATCAAAAAACAACTTCTTTTCTATTTCCTTTGAATAGCACTTTAAGGATGCAATGCAGGAGTTTTTAAATGTACCGTGCATCACGCAGCACAATAAACTAAAGCCAATTCACTTTTATAATGCTGCCATGCAAAACAGGTCAAGCACTGGGAAACGAACCCCGTCCAGATGAATGAATGAATCACTAGTGTGGCAATCGCTGACAAGTCATCAAAACAAGACAAGCGAGAAGGAAACAAGACGCTGGAGGAATGGAAACGCTGAAACGTCACAGAGCATCTGAAACGTGCACTTCTCCGTCAAAAGAGGAAGGAGGAGTGCAAACTCAGCCTTATTACTTTTTTCAATGGAAACACGCCATCATCACATTTCCCTGCATCCGACCCCCCACACAGTGTATAAGTGACTTCTGCATGGAGCAACCTGCAGAGGTTATTGAACTGCTCTTCTGGTTACTGTGGGCCAGTGGGTGTGAGGGAGCCGTCGTTATGCCCTCTGCTGGGGTTTTTATCGATCTGGCAGCAGCTTAATTACTTTACTCTGACACTGACACACAGACGCGTCTAGAAAAGTAGACCGCGGGCTTCAGAATGCACTTTGATAACCTAACGAGTTGTGCGGAGTTGCTACTTGGCAGGCGAGGTCATAACAGCGTGTATAATTTACTGTGGCGTATCATTTACCTGTCGTAAAAAATTCAGTCGATCCTACATGCTGATATGTCCGCACGTCCACGTCTGTGCTCAAAAGGGCGTCTCACTGTGATTAATGCAGCGCTGATAGCGTTGAGGCTCCTCCCCGAGCCCAGATCTGACCTGTAGACCCGACAGCCATCTGGAGCCACACTGAGCAATCCAGAGCAATTACAGAGGCCATGACTCCAGGTAGAGCCGTTATGGCAGACATGTAAGGGACAAAGTCTCAGTGGACAATGTCATGTAGTCGTATAAAGTCTTTGTTTTTGATCAACTCAGATCAATCAGCTGCTTACATAAGTTGATGGTTAGGTATTTACACCCGTAGATAAAAACCTTTACTGCGCCCGTCCCTGCTGTGAGGACAAACACAAGTCAGCACAATAAAAGGTGTCACAAGGATGAGCTGCTGGCATGTAGAGCGGCTGACTTTGACCAGCGCGTCTGCAAGCTAAGCCCGCGTCTCCGCAGCCTCCAGACAATTGATGGAACAACGCGCGAGTCAGCAAAGATGGACTCCAAACCCGCACCTAGTTCAAGAGATGATGCGTTTGTCTTTTATGGAAAGGGAGGGATTGTTTAGTTGTAGTTACCATGAGTCTTCCCTTAGATCCTCACTTTGGCCTCAAAACCACAACGTGCACATTCAACGTTGGCTGTTTCTGGTGATCAGTCTGTTCTGAGGAATCAGCTGAACAGAGATAAAAAGCCGCATGATGTTAGCAACATTTGTGTCGCGCTTTCCTTTCAGTTGACACGTATGTAATTACGGGACGCATGAGGGAGTTGTGCTGTTTTTGTGAACTCTCTGACTAATGGACAAGACGCACGCGCACACAAAGTTACTGCAAGTCAGCTTACACAAGAGGTCAGCTGTCTTCCTGCCGGAGTCACCGGAGGTTAGTGTCTCGTTTGCAGTATCACACTATGAGCTGTCGACGTACTGCATGAAATTCCACTGAGCAGAGGTCAAACTGAGGAACCGAGAGTTAGCGCAGTCCCTGGAGAAATGACTAATCCAGAGCAAGACAGCAACCGATCAAACGTGTCTTTGACATGAATCCTACTACTTGACCAGGTGGCTGCCAGTCAGACCTGAGCTGCTGAGTCCACAGCTGCAAAACATTTCCTTTGAATTCCCATTTGGCGGTAGCCCAACGCCTCGCTCTCGCTCTCTCGCACCCACATGAAGCCTCTTCTTCCCCATCCTTCTCTCTCTGACCCTCCTCTAACAAACAGACCTTGGGAGACTCACAAACACTCACCTAATCTTTAAATGTTGATACCTGCCAGCTTCTGCCACAGTACATTGTTTATGACCGACCTGATTTGACTTCTCTTATTGTTCCGCGCGCTTTGCGTTTCCCATCCTTCCTATCAAGACCTTTGACACCGAGCACCGCGGCAGCGACTCGCAGGCTTTCTAAACAACTGGAGGCACAGGAAGGCCGTTCACATGAAGGCCAGAGTCTGTCACATTGTTTAACAGGACTGGAAGTACCTGTGCTTCCCAGAAATAGAAACACACTTTGACAAACACGCCGTTTACTGTGATGTACTGACCCAGTGTCGCGGGCTGCTCTCCGGGTAGCGAGGCTGGTACCGCTGCAGGGCGACGCCTCCTTCGCCCTCCAGCAGCAAGGTGCAGTCCAGGTCTGGATAGTGGTGGTGGGGACCTGGAGGCCAGGGCAAGAGAGTGGCCAGAGGGTAGTGGGAGATCATGCTGAGTGCCTGGATCAGCTGCAGGGGTGAGGGCAGTGGCAAGACATGGTCCAGGTTTGACAGAGGATGGAGGTCTCTTCAGCAGAACCAGATGTTAAAACGGCTTCAGTTGGGACGTTGTCTCCTCCTCTTCTGTCCCTCCAGTCCCGTGTCCAGCTCAGAGAGTTAACGATAACTCTTGGCTCAAACTGTCTACCTCAGTCTTTTCCCTTCCTGTTTTCCCCCCAGTTTCATTCGCTCCCTCTTCTGTTTTTTTCCTGCCTCTCAGCACATGTGGACCTCAGCTTGCCAACAGCTCTCAGCCACAAGAGTGATTAAAGTCTATTGTCTCTCTCTTTTTCTTTCACCCTCCTTCTCTCCCTCTCTCTCTTTATCCAACCAGGCCAGAAGGGGAGGGGTCATGAGCATGTGGCCCAACCCCCCCTTCACAAAAAGAAAAATGTCCACTAACTAACAAGACTTTGGGAGGATGTGAAAAAAATAACACAAGACAGGAAAGCTGAGCTAGAGAGGAGGATGTTTTGGAAAATGTTCAAGAATTAGCAAAACTTTCCAGGATGACTGGATTTTGAGTCTAATTTCTTGTCCTTCCGAAGCCCAAACTTAAAAAAACGTTTTATTTTATTACTTTTATTGATGAGACATGTTTTTTACAGGCCGTGAGACGTGTACCGTCTGTGGGTTAATGTACTTGCTTACTTTCAGATGTGAACCATTAACTTTGCTTCCTCTAGGTGCTTCAGCGTTGCTGCTGACTCAGACCTTCACTGTGACTCTGCATGACAAAATTCCTCTGAATCCTCCACACACAAAAACGCGATGAGACTCCTCCTAAAGTGTTTTTATATTTAGCCCTGACTCATGTTTCAAGCTCATGGATGTAAAAAAAAAAACGCAAACCACCAAACATTAAAATGCCTGTCTAATCAGAGCCGATAAATCCGGTTGAGCTGAAGTGTCTGTCAGGAACAAAGGAAGAAATCCTCTGACTCCTCAGTGAGCCTGAGTGTCAGGGTGACTGCTGGGAATGAATGGGAGCGTGATAGGCAGTGGGTAAACATTCAGCCCTGTCTTCTCGCTGTCGGGCTGAACTTCCACTCAGCCTCTGCTCGTTCTGCCTCCCTCTCCCCTCCTCCATCGTTTCCTCTCCCATCAGCCCAGTAAGACAGTGTTTACCACACGACAAATGAAATTCTCTGCTTCTTTAGGCGGCGCGTATGATTCACCCCACAGCTCCACTCTCCGTCCCCGTAGGACCAACCTCTGAACCTTTAATGCTTTTCTCTGCCTTTTAGCGCTGACGCAGCCAGCACCAGTTTACACAGCTGGGAAGCCAAAGCTCTCTAAACTATGACAACACACTCACAGACACTCAGCCTGGGTGAACACAAACAAAATCTCTCTCTTGCTCTCGTTCCATCTCTCTGGCAGGAGGCGTCTCTATAATGAATGTGATCAGGCGAATTGTATGGCGACAACCCCTGCAGTAACAGACAGATGAATTCAGCGTACAAGCAGCATTATCACAGTAAAAGTACGTTAATCCTTTTACTGAAGATGTCTCAGTAGATGTAGTGTTTAACTGTGGTTTTGCTGATAAAAGTCACTTTTATTTTATTACCTTGCTGAATCTGTTGTACAAACACAGTTGTTATGAAAAGAAACTAGTTTTATAAAACAGCAGCACACATAATACAATCAAAGCTTTCTCTCCCACGTCACACACCCCAGGTTGAGAGTTCACACGCTCACGGCTCCAGACTGCCCCCTGCTGGCCAGCACACGCACAACTAGCCCATCAGCTTTCGTCCATCAGAGGTCGTTGTAGCGGATTATAACGACTGAACGCAGGTCACATCAGATAAATAGATAATAAGATAGAAATAGACACAAAGAACCCTTCAGCTCGACAGTAATGAGAAACGGTCCCTGAGCACAAACTATTCAAACCCAAAGAACGCGTCAAGAGACTGGATCACAGTCTGGAGACACACTAAGACTGACATGGTGCCATATGAGTTGTTCTTTCACTATTTTTGTTTATATTGGATTTTTATCTTTGATTTTGTTAGTTGGAAATTGGTTATTTTAGTTGTTTCAAAGTTCTCTACATGGCCTACAAAGATCTAAATATGTTCAGTAACTGATTTACTTCACAGGCCTATTTTCTAATTAATCAACGTAACCATGGTTACCTGAAGTGGATTATACAGATTTAAACCATGACAAACCGTGTTGTGACCTACATAACTCAAGCGCAGGTGTAGCCCACAGCAGGTTGATTTTCATACAGGATGGAAATGAGTTGCCGGGAAGTTCAGGACGACCTGAAACAGCTTAAATGTTGTCTGTCCGCAGCTGTTGGTGTGTGCACTGGTGGGTAAACCCCAGCTTCAAAGAGAGAACGCGCAGCCATAGAGAAGGCTTGAACGGACAAATATTTATTATATATATTTATTTATTTATATGTTATCCTTCGGTTTCTTCTTTAAATGTACAGTTGATGGGTTATAGCAAATTTAAGCGTGAGAATAACAATCTGTATTAATATGAGCTTGTCTTACCTGAATGCAGGATCCCTCCATAATATACCAGCAGATAAGAGGAAGAGGAGGATGAAGATGACGAGGAGCAGGAGGAGACTTGTGCGACCGTCAAATCCACTCTGTAGTTGTGAAGAGACCCGTCCGCAAGGAGCTTTTCCCTTCTGTCTGGGTATTAGATTATACATACAGGTTATATCTGTATGCGTTTTATACGAGCTAAGAACATGTGAGACGAGCACGTGGAAAATAAATGTGCCACACAAGCACAAAGGAGCGATAATCAGACGGGCGCAGGCCATTTTACATTTCATGCAAATTTCATGCACAATGTTTTAATATGCATGAATTTTTTTTCATGTTCATGTTAAGTTGTTCTTTCTCATGCAAGGCTACGTCAAACTGTAAGAGCTGCAGTATTTGACAGGCCTCAACAGATCCAGTTGCCGATTTAAGCAAGGCCAGCAGAGGGCAGAACAATCTCCTTAATGGCACCACTCAGAAAACAGGAGCATCTTCTAAAAGACCTCACTTCTCTGCACCACAGTGACTAGTTTTGTCAGGCTGTGTCACTTTGATGCAGAATAAACAAGACAGTTACGAGAGGAGAAGCAGACTGTCCCTCAGCCAGGGAACAGTGGGCGTCAACACACACGCTGAGCGTCCGCTACGCGTTCACAGCTCAGCTGGAAGGCAGCCATCAAAAGGAAATGCCTCAGGCTCATGGGAACAGTCGCAGGCAGTTGATGCTTGCTGTTCAGTTAAAAGTTTAATCAGACCAACTTTCCATTTCACCAATAATCTGATACTAATTCAAACGACTGTAAGGACAGAGATAACACAAGGAACTTTGTGCTCCAGAGTGAAAACACAGATACAGGGAAGTAGTTTTATTGGTTCAACCCAGCACCACCACCATCTGAAGAACAGATCCATTTAATTCATCAAAATGTGTGAGACTCCACGTTATACATCCTGTAAAGTCTATAGAACGTTTGACGGCTGCTTTGAGTCGCTACCTGGCAGGACCAGCCTGCTGTTATGGCAGCTGACAGCTTCTGTCGTCTGTGTGTTGTGTGTCTGAAGCAGTGGGTAGGGAACGTCAGCCTCCCTCCTCACACACAGGTCCTGCCACACACACGCAAACACACACGTTTCATTTCTGACAGCGATTTTTTATTTAAAATAGCTGTTTGTTTTTTTTCATTCCTCTGAGGTCCATTAAAAACACACATTTCTGAAACTGATTTGTGAGAACCTTTTTGTTGATGTCTTGCAGTGATGTTCGCTGTCTTCTATGTGTTGCTTACATTTCCTGGGTCTGTCTCCCCATGTCCAGAGGAGGCGCACGGGGAATAAATAAATCTTTTGTCAATAGTTCTGTTCTGCTCTTCCTCCTCTTCTCTGTGTGCTCCCATCAGGCAGCAGATTAGACATCTCAGCTTTTATCCATGTGCACATCAGTGTGTGTTTGCTCAAATACACATGGCATTCACTTTTACGTACACATCATTAAAACCAGTCTTTCTCTCTGAGTTTCTGGTCATCAGAGTTCATCACGTGACGCCCGAGTGGCGGGAGGCGGCGAGTCTCCGGTGACGCTGTTCTGTGCCACGGGGCGGATGCTGCCCTGCTGGGCCGTTTTGCGGGCGTGCTGCCGGTCCCAGTCCGTGGCGACGGCTTCATCGTCCCAGATCGTGGACGTCTCTGTGTCGCTGATGTAGCCTGGCTCGCCAGTGTAGTGGGTGGGATAGATGAGCAGTGGCTCCACGGAGAAGGCCTTCAGGTCCCGGGGTTCAAAGTGGGACATGTACTGAGTGCTGACGGGAACAAGGAAGGGGATGCAGAAAAGGAAAGAGAATGAGTCGCGAACAAAGGATGCAACTTCACAATTATAAGTAACACCTAACACGGACGGACGGACTCTTCTTTTTAACTTCTGACTAACTTCTGCTGCCATGACGTCATTACCAGAATATGTGCACAGGCAGCAAATTTACAGGATGTCAAGCAGGGGAACAGGACACTCTTCTCTGCTGCAGTCACAGTTTGTTGTAATATACATACGAGATACCAATTCAAGTACCAAAAAAGTATTGTGCCTCATAGACAAGATCATAGAAACATTCATCCCACCACATCTAAATCACACCTGCATGTATCTCTATGGACTATTACAACAGCGGTGCAGGCGCGAGGGCTGTCTGGGCGTCACGGGTCAGCCTGGCAGCGTCACACAGGATCAGCAAAGAGGTCAGAGCAAAGTTTCTCACTGGGTTTGCTACCTTTTGTTCTATTGTTGTGTGTTTTGGCTGAACCTAAGTTATAAGGTCGCTACCAGGCTACAATTTAAACAAAGTATATAGCAATATAATATAGAAATGTAACTTCCTGCTTCTCACACTTAAACAAACTCCAGTTTTCTCTCTGTTGAATACACACACCGTGTTTACCTAGTAATCCATACACTGCACACACATCTCCATGTATTTATATAGTAACACACACACACTGGCACAGTGTCCATCCCTCCCCAACCCCCACTCCCAGGCCTCTATCAATGGGAATCCTGTCCCCGTTCTCCAACCAGCAGGAAGAGCCGCGCTGGCCCGCATTCCTCAAAGGGAGAGACGGAAGGGGGAGGAGAAGCGGGTGACACGGAGGGAAGTCAGGGAGTAGGTGTGCACAAAAGTAGAGGTCTGTAGAGTAAGGTTAGGGACTATAAGAGGAGATTAAAGAAAGAAAGGAAGGATTGGAGGAGAACTGGGAACGCTGGGGTTCGAGGTAGAGGTGGAGTGGAGCAGGGCACAAAAGACATTCCCAAGAAGAAAAAGAAAAAGAAAACAAGCATTGTGTGTCCAGCGCAAAGCACTGTACCCACTGAGTCAAGAACAATCAATGCCCTGTGTGAGGCAGCACAGCGGGGGGAGGAGGGAGGTGGTGGGCTGCAGGAGGAAAATAAAGATAGCAGACACAATCTGGGGCATACAGAGCTGGAGCTGAAGCAGACATAGGTTGTGGTTCACCACTGGAGAACAAACTAGAAAACTACACTGCCAGAGCCTAAAAAGTCACAAAGAGCATGTTAACATGTGTTTGCGTCTATGTATAGATAATTACTGTAGTATTACAGTAGCCCTTTAGTGATTCTACGAGTTTATGGTTTGGTGGAAGCACGGGATCCATGCATGCCAGGTGGTTTCCATCTGCGAGTTTATTCTGAATGTGGATTACCTGATGTGTTCTTATGTAAGTGTTCCTACAATCATCTGTTTGTGGTCTTCAGCAAATATTTGCGCGTCTGTTCATAAACCAGTCTGAAGGCCGCTTGTTGTCTCTGAGCTCGTGAACACAGTAACACATCTTTCTGCGCCCTGCGTCGCGTTCCTTACTCACTTGGGGTGTTTGTTGAACATGACTGGCAGGAACTCGTCAACGGGCAGCATCCTCGCGAACGGCCGCGCTGCCAGTAACTTCCTAGCCCCTTGCAGCGACAGAGCGTAGCCCAGTGTCCAGTAGGAGTAGTCGGCCTCGACCAGGTTGTGAACACCTTCCACCGACTGCTCTGGCTGTTGCACCTGCATGCGCTTACGGCCAACATAGCTGGAGCGGAGGTAGGAGAGAAGATGAAGCTTCAGGTACTGTAGAACGGCTCCACAATAGACAAGGAGATGGTGGATCTTACATGAGGTCCCAGTCCAGCTGGGCTTTGTCAATGTCGTCCATTATAGCCTGTAGCCGGCGTTTAAACCTGGGCTCAAACCTCACGTCGTCCTCTAAAACAAGAACCTTTTGGAGGCCACGCTCTATCACCTGACAATCACACACAACATTCACCGCAGAGTCACATGATCATGGTCACCAGCCTGTGAATCCTATTGGTGAACCACCACTAATGCTCCTTCACTCACCTGAGTCCATATAGAGTGATGGCTGAGGAAGCAGCCGATTTCCCCTCTGGTCAGGACTCGCCCAGAGTAAGGATCCTTGTAGCCTGGCATCATCTCTATTCCCAGTGCCTGCAGCTGGGATGTATTCAGAGCCCTACCAGATGTTGAGAAGGAGCAGTAATGAGAACAGGCTGTGTTCTATTCCACTAAACACTCACTTGTCAGGCAAAAAGTCATCACAGCAAAATCAAACAGGTTGCAACAAGTAGTAAACATTACCAGAGAAACAAAGGCTGTGAGGCGGATTAGGGCTTTCTCAACAGTGGATTAGAGCAAAGTGGCAGAGATGAAGGAAAGTAATTGAATTGTACTTCTGCAAACACTGATGTCGCCATGTAGGCTGGACGCTTGAACATACATGTCAGACAAAGCCGTGACAGACGGGAAAAAACTGTCCTAGATTAGAGGATCCTTCACGTCGGTGCATTGATACAAGGTGTGTAGGTGTGTGTGTGACCTACTTGCCGTCCACAGCGTCTGTCAGCGAGACATGAAGACCCAGCGAGGCCATCGTTTTCAGCATCCGGGTTCTTCTGTCCAGCCGGCGCTTCAGGTTGATCAGGAAAGTCTTTACATCAGTGAAGAAAATAGTTCAGGATAGTTCAAGGTTTCAAGGATTTTTTCTAGTATACATTTGTTGGAATCAATACATGTTGCTAACCAGTAATTAAACAAAGAAGCCAAAGTTGTTGAGCTCTCATAACTCACTTCATCGAAGCCCAGTGCATCCTTTGCTGATGGCGCAGAGTACAGGTGCTTGGAAGGTTCAATATCGTGGTCAACTGAGACAGACGGGAAGGAGGCGAAAGGTTAAAACAGCAGAAACAGCATTAGAGGATTATTAGATTTCCTGTGGATTCTTTTATTTTGTTTATTTGAACTCAGAGCTGAGGAGCCGTGAAGGAGAGGAGACGTTTGGGGGGAGGAGGGGGCATAAACAGTACAATCATGGAACGTCACGCTGCCGAAGAAGATGAAGAAACAAACCTGAGTGGGGCAGTAATCAAGGAGTGACAGATAGTGGAGACACAGCAGCTGGAACATGTGTGTACTCACTCAAAGCCTCGGTGACGGTGTGTATGAAGCTCTCGCTCTCATCTTCCACACTCTGCTGTGGTTTGAGAGGGACAGGCAGGAAACCATAGTGTTCTCTATTACACACGTACATCTGTACGCCTGGGAACACACACACACACACACACACACACGTAAATACAACCTCATGACCGAGGTTCTTTAAATAAACATAACATTTTGTTTACCTCTGGCTCTATAAACCTCCTATATAGGCAACGAATCTATGACTTCCACAATAGAAAAACACTAAAACAAATAAGCTGCTTGATGAAGTGTGAGACATTATACAAATAAATGTTAAGAGACGGCTATAAAACAATAGAAATGCAAAGGAAATAGGAAAGAAAAGATACAGCACTGTCATGGAAATGTATTTATTTTAGGATATGATTGGCTTTTATTCTTATTTAATAACATTATTAACTTAATGTTAAGTCTGTATTTACGTTATTATAATTTACATAGATTCATGGTTGTTTCCTTTAATTGCTTCATTTTCGGCAGTTCGTCTGATGTTTGACCTGTAGAATCGTACGTGTCTGCACTGTTGTAAGCACTGAAACAGCTTAACAGCTGAAACTGAAGTAAGAGTCTCTGTTAGAGCATTTGCATTTGAGATCACATCGAACCCAATCTGCTAATGTTTACTTTTTATAGAGCTGGCAAGCAAATACCAACATTATCACTGAAATGGAAAGTTTAATGGTTGTGTTTGCTCCAAATGTGTAATAAATCTAGTCAAACACTGATATTGCTGCTAACAAACACGCACAGTCAGACACATGGACTCATTTATTTTTGCACTCCATCATCTGCCTTAATTAAAGACGTGCATTTGAATAAAAACCCCTCAGAGCTCCACTGCAGCAGACAACTACAAATGAAGTCGCTGCGCGTCCTCCGCTCATCAAGCTGAAGCCATCATGAGGCATTTCTACCTCAGTCAAATCAGAAGGGTTCAGACTGACCTGCGTGACGTGCAGAGAAAGCAAACACCATGATGTCATCAAATGCCCAGCTGTAGTCTGGGTGAGGCGGGTAGAAAGCCACGTCCTTGCTCGATTCACGACGCAGGTCTAGCAGGAAGGTGCTGTGAACCATGGGAACGGGGAAGCAGCCGAGGCGCTTCCACTCCCTGATTGGCTGGTAGTCCGGGGTTCGCTTGTAGTAACCCTGACGGAGAAGAGAGAAAGGACGAACACCGGGTAGCGGTGGGAATAAACACACTGGGGTGGACACACGGATCACGTTAGTCCAAACTGTACCTGTGGGGTGATGCCGCACCAGAAGTTGGAGTAGAGCGAGCGAGACTCTAGCATGGGAGCCACCAGTGTCAGGTTCTCAGCCATCATCAGGTTCAGCACACGAGGGTTTGTCAACAGGTTGTCACTGTCTACATACTGCAGAGGAGCACAGACAACTAAACAGCATGAGCTTGTCTGTAGCGATGTTTAATGTGAAATAGGCCACGGAGGAGTGACCTATCCAGCTCCAGTAAGATCCCCTAACTAACCCGACGTCAGCGCTCAGGCCTGTGGCAAAAGACCAAGCACTAGAGTCTCACTAGCTAACTGGAATGAGGAGCGTTACTCATTCTGAGCAGTCATTTCTTCCCGCTACTAAAATAATGGAGACTAAACATCGTACCAGTATGTAGTCGGCCCATCGCTCCCTGGCCGCCTTCAGCGCTGCCTGTCTCAGCTTCATCACATGGTTGAACCTAGAGGGAGGCCAGTGCTTCGGACCCCACTCATCTGTGTAGGACCTGGTGAAAAGCTCACGTCAAGTCACTGATGTTCACCCAGATCAAATCAGCACCACAACACATGCTAATAAATGATGCCTGAGGACTTACTTCGGATCCTCCATCGGCCTCCACTCCACGTAGTGGTAAACGCCCTGGGCTCCCTTCAGCCACTCTCTCAACATGGCAGTGGTGTTGTCTGTATTATGGTCTGTAGCTGCCCTGAAACACAAACACAAACACGGGATGTGATTCAGCTGAAGTCAACTGTGGACCATGTCTCCTACGGAGCCACAGTTAGTGACTACACGGCTTGTTAAAAGCTGCTTTTTTTTGTCTACTTCTTCACAGAGGTTTCCACTTCAGTGCTGACTCAGAGGGGTCTGTACAAACAAAACATATTAAAACTGAACCGAACTAGTTTATTAGCAGTCAACATCTTTGGGAGCATCCGAACAATAAATATGACCTGTCTCTGTAAGGAAGGACGTAAACAGACACATTCAAACCTGACGGGATGGAGTTTTCCATTGCTTGCTGTAAGATTCCTATTCCTCGTTGTTCGTTCTCCAAAATCACACCCGTTTCAAAGTATCAGCCCTGAAACACCTGTGACTTAAGAAACACGCACATGCTTGCAGTAGGCGATGTTACGCATCCCTGTGTCGAACAACACACCTGGAAAAATCACAGCATCGGATGCTTGCAGAGTCTTGTACTACACGGGAAGATTAACTAGAAAGAGGCCGAGGTCCCTTATGTCTGGAATTTCAGACATCCTCACAGACAGATAAACACATAAACACATCCAACATAACCAGCAGCTAGAGGAGCCTGAAGGAGACACTGTGGTCAATAATGGTAATAACGCGTGCAGGCCTATACTTGCACACGTGTGACTGATCATATAGACGTGGTGGTTAAAAAGAATAATGTATGTTCTTGGAAGTGTGTAACAGCTTGGAAGCGTGTGTGTGAGCAGGACAGTAATAAAGGAAGAAGCTGCACCTTTAAACGTCGGCTTGAAACACACTGAACACCTGACTTACAGGTAATAAGTAGATGTGCACACACGCTCGCACGCTGCCTCCACTGCTCAACTGTGCATCGCTGGAGGACATGTCTGTGTTCCTACACGCTATCTGCCAATGACAGGCTCAGCAGGGGTTTGAAAAGAGGGAAGGAAATCAGAGCAATACGTTTAAACATACAGTACGTTTACGAGTAAGTAAGGCTGCAAGCACAGAGAGTCGGAGGGAAGAGGATTTGTCTCTAAATTACGCGGACTGTTCCGTCGTTTTGGAGCATTTCTAACATCACTCATTAAACCCCATTCAAACCTTTAAAGCATCACACTGTTTTACACACGTGACACTAAAACACTAATGATCCTTTTACTCTGGATCAAAAACAGCAGAACACGTAAAAATCCTGCTGGAGTCCTTTTCTGTATTTTACAGGCCCTACTTGGCAGGATACGCGTTTCCTTTGAGCCTGTAAAGGTCAAACTAAAGGTCAAACTTACAGACAAGCCTGAGCCGCAGCCTTAGCAGTGTTGGGAAATACACGCGTATGAATGAATCCACGTACATGTTGTGTTTACGTCTGCTTCTGCATCTATTGCTGGTTTACTGCGTCTTGTTTTCCACAAGGCCGAGCCTCCCACTGCCAAGCCCTTCTGAGCACTCGGGACTCTGAGTACACTGTGTGATTTTCCATTACCAACATTAAATCTTTTCATGCCTTGTGAGTTCTGGAAACATGAATTTTAGTGATGCATAGACCAGGGAAGCATATGTACAAACAGGGATGAAACAAAGGAAGAGTTTTGTTTCTTGGCAAAGCACAGACACTAAAGGGTTTAATAGTCTATCTTAATAATAATAAGTGAACTAATGTCACCTTTCCTGTGCTTTGCAGAATTCCTATGTCATCCCTCCTCGTCCTCCTCAGTTTATTTTAGACACCTTCAGGCAGGATCGGCCACTGGAGCCGCTCTGTTCTGTTCTGTGATATCGATCCAGTGCAACACTTCATCCGTCCTCAGCTCACAGGACCAGGATGATCTTTTCTATCCGGATATGACGTACTCAGGAAATGGAAATGAATGTATGCACATATCTGCGCCTCCTCATTGAGAGTGTCTCTGTCTCGCTTTCTTCCATTCCTCATGGTGCCTCACGCTCCATGTCCTCATGGTGCCTCATGCTCCATGTCCTCATGCCCGTGTGGAAGCTTACAGTAAACTGCAGCCTCATTATTCTGCCGCCTGCAGCGTTTGGTTTAGGCTTCCTGTCCTCTTTGCTTTCTTTATGACCCGCATCTGGGCAACACATGCTTCCTGAGACCTCACCTCCATATCCCACCACTCCCTTTCTCTGTTGCCTCCTGGATGTCCCCTGATTCTTCCCATCAGTGCTGTGAAAGCTGTCCTTTCACCCACTTGTACTAAATGCATCCAGCCAAATGACATCTACATCTCCTCAATATGATTATCATGCTACTACATACCTCTCTCCTTCTCCCCTCCAAACCCACGTGTGTCAGATAACACTGAGTGTGCTGCGGAGGGCTAACATCTGGCTTTAAACACAGAGGCACATCTCTGGGTCTGACCCTTTCAGGTAAACACAGGTCTGAGAGGCCCCAGAAGGCTGGTGTTACCTGATTCAATAAACTATCTAATATCACTGCCAATAATGACTGGGTGCTGCATGTAATTAAGAAGCAAGAATGCCTTTCAGACCTGTGCATAGATGTTTTTAAAACATAATAACCATGCTGCTGTTGACACTGCAATATATTCTGTGGGCTGACGTGGCTGCAGGCCTCTTGATGGCACAGAAGGGCAACGAAGGAAGAGGAGGAGAAAGATGGGGAGGGAAGGAGGGGCTGGTGAGACGGGACTCGAAATCCTCATGACTCTCAGGGTAAACAGATGTAGGCAGAGCTCCCAGGCTTGCATGTACGTGTAAGTCAATAACAGGTTCTTTACCAAATGATGCAAAACACCAGAATAGAGGGAACCAGACACAGAGAGGCAGAACGAAATCTGGAGAAACAGTTGAACAGTGATGGAGGAACAGAAGAA
The DNA here is from genome assembly GCA_030770545.1 of Macropodus opercularis. Lineage (NCBI taxonomy): Eukaryota > Metazoa > Chordata > Actinopteri > Anabantiformes > Osphronemidae > Macropodus > Macropodus opercularis. The sequence goes on from CM061092.1 coordinate 11,793,267, forward strand.
TATCAGGAAAACATGAACTATGATACAAGGAGGAAGTATGTTAAGCTGTGAAACTGATAACAGATGGAGGATGCAAAACGTATATTTCCTACATCAAACCACGAGCTTCAGTTTTACTGTAGATAAGGACGATGCTCTGAGCGCCCTGCCTGACGGAAAGACGCATTTACTTCATCTATTCTCAGTCCATAGGCAGGCTTCATACCAAGAGGCCATCACGGCTCAGTCTTTGCCAAATTGTTTAGTGCTGTGTGGCCAAACTCTCACAGTTCTGCTGGAAGTGTACTGGAATCACATCTAAGCAGCAGTTCATAATAACCGAGCTCAGTCTAGCAACAGGCAAAGGCTGAAAATGGCTCCGTTCACTCTGCAGCCAATGAAACAACAACATCAGATCTACAGAGATCTTTTTTCTCACGAGAGCCGCCGAGCTCTGGGGCAGAGAAGAACAAACACACAGTCAGGCCGATGAGTAGTAAGCCCTGATCATTAGATACGACCTTTTCTGTATTTCAGCAGATACCATGCAGCTGTTTGCAAAACGTGACTTCGCTTAAAGGCACCTAACAATCAAAACCACTGCAGCAGCACTGTTGTCACTCACACATTGCTGTGAATAGCAACAAACCTGAGCTAATGCACATTTCATACGGAGCCATGGGTTGACTTTCTTACAGCAGAGTAATGACAACGTGCGGCAGAAATAAGAAACACACGTCTCTTCTCCAGTGGGTTTGTGTCCTTGGGGCTGCTTATCTGGGAAACGTCACTCTGTTCCTGGACTTCACATCAAACTCCCATAGACACGTCCAAGGACTTTCCCACTTGCTGGATGTGACTGCGGCCTACGAGTCCTCAGGTGATACTGATTGGGAGGTCAGACATGATTGGGGCCTTTTACTACACATGTGGAAGCTCTGGCTCCCTGTGGGGCCTTACGAGGTAATTGGGAACACAAATGGAAAACAGGGAAGGAGCCAGAGAAGCAGAGCAGGAACACACGCTTATTATTAGCATTCAAAAGACACGTCCGTCCATCTATTGCTCTATGCTGTTCTTCAGAAGGGCCCTAGTGCGTTCACATCACTACCCACCCAATGCAGCAGCGCAAAGGCTAATCAAACACATCCATTACAGTACAAAGTGCCAATCCTGTGATCTAATACCTAGGGACATATATTAAAAGCATATGCTGTTAATCAACAAAATGCCCATGTTGTCAGCACCAAATACCAAACTACAGCGTATCCCACCCTCATAATTTATTCCATACATTTGGAAAATGTACTGTCCTAAAATCCCCTGCATGACAAAAACCAACAACAATCTGGTTCAGTGCACTCCCATGGAAAACTAGACCCTGGGGTAACACACCTGGGCTGCAGAAATCACCGGGGCAACTATCCAGTATTGTAAAAATGTTTTAAGCCTCTTTGATTACTTCCACATTCTTATACTTTCATATCAGTGAGAGGGGACAATAATAAGGAATAATACATCTGATGAGTGAATAAGATCTAACAAAGCTAAATATACAATGTCATCAGCGTCCACAGACTCTGCCGGGCAGGAGCACGAACAAACAAACACAGGACGGGCTCAGAGCAGGAGATTCGGTTTCCTTAAACCCAGATCTACCATTTCCAGTGTGAACATACCTTTAGGGTTCATTTTTGAAAGCCTCTGTGGGAAGGTTTTTAAAGGGGAACATCTGACACCAAGAGTCAGTTGGGTGCACTACTACAGCACCTGAGAAGCTTTTATGAGCCACTTATGCATCAAAACAAAAAAAATTTGAAAAATGCTGCTTATGCTGTATGTTACATGTCACATGGGGCAAATAACTTCTAGCAAAAGCGTAGCTGCATATGTTATTAGCACAGAGGGGACATCTGTTGGATAACAGCAAAGAAATACAGATTTATGTTGTGCGACAGAAGCTCGTCACTCCATAAAACCTGCACATCATTGTCCCTGTAGGATAAGTGGTAATTATTATTAATTAATAAACCACGAGAGGCTGATGATGTCAATGCTTTAACTTTGTCTCTGACACGTCCACAAATTATGTCGACGCTGAGCCGTGAAGGAACTATACCACGTGAGCACAGGTCTGCCTGCAGGAGGCCTCAGAGCTGAGGGAGACGCACAGCTCGCTCAAATGCTCTTTGTCTGCTAAGACTCGCCGTGGCCTCAGCTGGACGGTTGACAGGTTCACGTCCAGGTGCTTCTCGCTGCAAGGAGGCGTTGAGCCGCTCTCCTCCTTGACCTCGCTTTGCCAGAGGCCGCGACGCATGACAGGAGTAAATCTCAGCTCGTCACGGTGTTAGAGCTGACATGTGTTATTTGATTTGTAGACACTGGGACAAAGTGAGTGAACATTTAGTGCTTTCTACTTAACGTACTGACTAGAATGAAGAGGGAGTTGGTAGATGCTATGGGAATGTGGCTTTACCAACCTGCTAAATGCCCTTGGGGTAATTTCCCAGCGTTGTTGACCACCTTCTCCTCCCCCCACCCCCCTGTCTAATTCCCTGCATTCTTTCGTTCTTTAACAGCAGTGTGTGAGTCTCTTTTCACCGCTCTGCCACTGCTCTGTAGAACCTGCGCCCGCTTGCAGAGAGAAAAACCTCTGAAGGCAGAATTTTTTTGACCATCTGTCAGACATGACGAAACCGGGTGGAGAAAGCCTGACCTTGTACGTGCTCCAACCGAAACCTTTGGTCCTAAGGTTTATAGCTTGTCAAACATTTTGGAAACATGGCAGATGTTTCACCACCACTGCTCTCCTACAGTACATAACAACAATATATACGAACCGTCGTCATCACCATAATCTGGAGATTAACGGGGAGACGAGTTATGGAAGTGGAACGACGGCAGATGGAAGACGCGTATTCTTTAGGAATAAAACTTGAAATAGGAGCAAAGCGACGACCACACCAGTGACACTGTGCGTAGTCTGACACAAAGGCTTGGACGCAGTGGCCAAATTCAGGCGCAGCACATGACCTGACCTTTTCATCTCCACTTGCCTTTTCACCCGGTGCTGCTATTTGCCCAGAAGGAGGGGAGTCAGTAAACTATACTTCACGTTCGTGCAGTGCCTTGGTAGTGAAGTACAATTTGATTTAAAAGCTATTGATGTATGTTAATGTTGTAAAGCAAAGCCTGCAAAATATCTGTACTGGAACTACAAATTCTGGAGACAGTGTAATTGTTCTCTGTGTGTATAATCTGAAGCACTTTCCACTGTTGCATAAATAAACCACTAGAAGCACTAGGACAACGCTGCATTAAGCTAAGGTTCATTAAGCGTTTGCATAACTCACCCAAGAGGCTTCTTCACTCCCACTTCACCACTTTATCCCAGGAAGGCTCATCATTACATAAAAGTCTGATCCTTACTACAAACCTAAACTATTCTCTGTTACATGTCCTAAAACACGCTTTAGGAGACATGGATGAAAGACTGTGACGTTTATTGGGTGGTTTGACTCACTGACGACAAAAGAAACAAAGAGGCACAAAGCCGTGTAAAAAGTAATTACTCTAAACAGTCTGACCACCAAAACTATTTATTTGGTTTTTGAATGATTAGAGAAATCAATTCTCTGACAACATTACAGATGTTTTTAATATTCCCACTGTTTCTAATTAGGACAGTTTTTTTTTCTCAAATCACTGCCGCAGAAACAAAGTAGCGCCAGCAGAAAAGCTTTGTTCACTCACGCTGCTGAACCTCAAGTGAATGAAAACGTCCTGTGTTGGAGCCGGTGCAGGACCTAATGTGTGTGTCCTTGTTCTCTCATGATGAATTTCTATGTCACTGACACTTGCCTGTTAGAACAAACGTACTTGTGTGAGACAGATCTGCGTCACATTTACGCTGTGTGTGATTTCCTTTCCCCGCTTCACCTGCAGCGTGGAGAGATGCCACTCATAGCTGATGGGGCCCAGTCACAAAGCCTCTTTGATGCTTGGCTCCAGAGGCGCGTCTCTGTATTGAGTTTCTCATCTACGTGCGTTTTGAAGAGGGTCTCTGGCAAAAGCACAACGTTCAGCAAGGGAATCCAAACTAAGGCATGGGGGACACGTTTGCTTTTGCACGGCTGACATTCTGTAAAGCTCTGATAACCACCCTGCCTCTAGAAATCCCTGAGGTTCGGTTTGATTTGCCCCTGATCCATCAGGCATAACCCACATTCAGCCCGTACAAGGGCACCGCGCACACTTTACGCATGACTTCGCAGACACACACGCCTCCCAGCTGTCAGAGCGCCTCAATGTGTCCTTTCATCCCTCCACCTGCGGGGCATTTTTAAAAACACCTTATTGTCTCAGCGTGCTTCCATAAGACGGAACCGGCTACCGGGAGCCTGCCTGGGGCGAGGACCTCGTTCATACCCGCTGCCCTGCTGTTTTAAAGCCCCCTTTCCGCGGGTTTGCGCTGACTCGGGCGGAGAGACGCGTGATTAAGGGTGAAAGCCGAACTCAGCAGCTCTTTCATCTTTCCTCACAGTGCGCAGTTTCGGATGCCTCGTAAAAGGCAGCAACAGGTCTCTCAGCGGAACAACACGCTCCACTGCACAGTGATGCACAAGAATTTGGTTGGAACTGTAGAAAACGAGCAAGGACTTATCAAACGCCACTAAAGTAGCAGGTCGCTCACCAGATCGCTATGCGCTCCTTCGGATACTCCAGCCTGTCGATGCAGCCCAGGTAGTGTGGCAGGCTGTGCGCTGCATTGCGAGCCACAATGGCGATCATAACCTTTGGCTTCAGCAGGGAGGACTCCGGCGTGACCCGCTCCTGCACCAGCGTCACCAGCTCCGTCGCGCCGCCGGGCACCAGAGCGGCCAGCAGCGCCCAAAGCACGCCGACTCCCACGGACGCGACCGCCCGCATCTTCGCTTCCAGAGTGCGCTGTTTCTCCGACCTGGAGCCACCGCGGGCACAGAGAGACACTGAGGGAGAGAGAGACAGAAAGAGAGAGAGAGAGAGAGAGAGGGAGGAGGGAGGGAGGAGGGAGGGAGGGAGGTGGAGACGCTGAACGAGGCAGGCTGAAAGGTGGGGAGCGGGTGGGTGGAGGGCTTTTTACCTCTCTCACCCCTCCTACCCCTGCTCGCTACGCATTCTGGTGTATGCAGCCTGGGGGCGCCAGAAAAAAACAGGCCGACGATTTCCTAGGATGGCAGATGGTAAATCATATAAATTACAGAGTCTGAAGTTTATAATATTAGTGTTAATCTAACTTAAAATACTTAAAATAATAAAACACAGACCCACAAGCACCCATGGCTTCACGCTATAGTGCTCCAACAAAATTATTATTAATGACCTTAATATTAATGACCTTAATATTAATATTAATGTCTCCGTTGATGAGCTGGAACCAAGTCATCTCTGCAGCAGTTTGGTCCATTTCTGTTTTTCCTCCTTCCTGTTTCTTCTCCCTGGATGTTTTCTGAGCGTTTCTTTCCAGTTTTCCCACCCTCTGACATCTGACAGCCTCTCCAACGCTGCAGAGCTGGAGACCGTGAAGTCACCAGCCCTGACATCAGCCTGTCTGACAGCTGCGCTTTTTTATTTTGCTCCAAAGCTCCTCTAATGCGAGGACTGAACAGACGGGAGGACAAACGCGACGCTATCAGCTGCTTGGTTTTCATTAACTACTGAAATGATTGCTCTGTATTTGGCTGAACTCTGAAGTGTTAACAACAGTTCACTGAATTGATCATGTCTAAGAATAGCTACAAACGTAGATGTGAGCCTACCAGGTCCATGCTGACCGTTAGAGCTGATAGTATCCTCTTTGAAAACGTCACTGTAGTCTTGACCACTGTCTCCCTGTCTCCTAGTCTGCTTCTGCCTTCACCATCCTGTTCTTTATGCTCCTTTCTCTCTGGTCCAAGTGTCATTCAAAGATAAACAAACGAAATTGTGTGACTTGACTCGCAGTCAAAATATTTGAGAAGAAAGGAGTCTCGGTAGGAAAAACAGTGCATGAACAGCATCACCGCTAAAGGAGTTCAAACTGTCAGCAGCACTAAACACTGAACAGTCATGGAACTAAAACGAAACCTCTAACTGGTGCATGACAGCAAAAGAATGCACCAAACCAACATGACACCATAACACAAACATTAAACCAACATGGCACCATAACACAAACATTAAACCAATATGGCACCAAGACACAAACATTAAACCAACATGGCACCAAAACACACTTGAGCAGCTTTAACTGCTACGTAACATCAGAGGATCACAGTGAAACGCTGCAGCTACTGTACAGTCTAAATTGCAGGATGAACGTCCCTATAAGTAGATACAGAACATTTCCAAACGCCTGCACCACGCTCCACATGTTGTGATAACATATGTGCTCATGTGATTACTGTAGCCCAGCACTGACCTTTGTTTAATTACAATCCTCAGACAGACAGGCAAAGCTCTGTACCATAGTAATATTTCCATCTTCATCCTGCAGCCTAGTCTGCTGGATGCTCACTGTGGATGAGCAGCAGCTTCATTCTGTCTGCGTAATCCCTTAGCTCCCTCTAGAGCTTTCCCCAAGCTAAGGTGGGTTAAAAAACATGGAGGAAGTCACAGATGAAACACTCAAGTTTACTCTAGGAAATGTTTTCTGACCTGCTGTCTGGTCTTTACTCTCAGCATCTAATAGGTCAGACATCAGGGCACAGCTGACTGGACAGATGTGCCCAGACCTGCTTAGCACAGAACGGGGATCTCTGGGGACAAACGACAATTAGAGTATGAATATTTAAAGTCACTGTTTGTCACGTCACTCAGAAATGTCTGCTCACTTCTCAAAAGCAGCCTCACCCTGCTGGCCAGGAGTCAAGCTCCAGCACCCACTATGATCCATTTTCATTATTCAGATGACTCATGCAGTCTCTCCTCTGACACAGGGAGACATCTGCTTTGTAATTTTGGTTACACTCTTGACATGCAGCCATTTGTCTTTCTACAGTGCAAAAATTGCATCTCTTTTTTTTCGCTGTCAAGCTCGAGATGAATGCGTCTTTTAAAAGCTGCCAACTTTCGCTTGGTGAACCTGCGGTTGAAGAGAAAACATGGTCATTTGGACGATGCTGTCTGTGCTTCAGCTTTAAATAGCAGAGCAACTCCTTCACAACCAGGAGGAATAAATAGTAAAATATTTCATACAGCGCATTCCAGAATAAATACGCAGCGAATGGTGGGGGTGTAACGACTACAGGAAGGATCGTGGCGCTTCTCGAACGCAGAGGATGTTTTCTATAGCGTTGGGATATTGTAGCATCCTTGTGACCAAGCGCACAAGGAAAGGTGAGAATCTCTGCAAAGCGCAGTGGAAGCAGTGTGGTTTCAGGAGAGCAAAGGCCTGTCCCCTTGTTGTAAGTCCAGTAAGATGATTTGTGTGTGTGGGCGGTTTAACATTTCACGTGTCCTCGTCCAGCTGTCAGGGGGATGTACAGCCCTAATACACCGTGTTCTATCGTGCAGAGAGCTCCCAGAAGGCCTCCGCCCGGGACTGTGTTAGCGCCGTGGCTAGAGCCCAGAACCAGCAGATGGTGCTCTTGTTTTATCTTGAGGATCTCTCTGTCCCTCTGTCTTCCACACGCGCACAGAGTCGTGTCTTGGGGAAGATTCAGGTTCAGTCACAGCGGAAAGGAAAACACTCAACGTGATCAAACGACTGGGACTGATGAGGTCGCTCCAGACTGACTCACTGAGGCTCAGGCAGGCTGACGACAGCAGTGTGGCTCCAGGGGTTGACTACAACACAGGCCCACGTTAAGATACAACGCTAGTGCAGAACCAGGACATCAGCATCAGTCCATCCTACTCTGATGGTCACCTCAGCGATTTCCAATACGGCTCAACTAAAATTATACTGTGGATATAAAGCAGACGTATTCAGACAGTTGCATACTTGCACATGGATTAAATGCGATGTCTGTAAACTGAACAATTAGCCGCCTGGGATTTAAGTAGGTCACTTCTTGTGGGTGTGTGGCATGAATGCAAATGCGTCTAATTCTACCGTCTTTAAGCCGTGCTTCATGTCAGCTGCCTCTCTGCCGAGGTAATCCACAGTATGGATCTGCAAGGAGAGGCTTTACATGCACACAGACAGGGTGGAGGGAGCAGGCACAGACAAGCGGCCGCCTCACTGCCTCGCTGGACACGGTGCACTGGAGATAGATACGTGGTTGAGAGCCTGCCACATGTCTAAATGGATGAGAGAGTGAAGACACTGGGCACCCAGGCTGGGACTGACTCATACTCATGGGCAAAGCATGTTCACTCACACACACACACACACACACACACAACAAATCATCTAATTCCATCCTTGTTTTAAGCTTTTCAGTTTACTTTAGCTTTTCACTCCACCTCACACTTTGGGCTCAGTGTCATTCAGACACACACAAACCAGGGAGGAGCAGGCTCGTTATTGGTGCTAACATCAGTGTGGAAAGAATATTTTCTTGCCCTGTCCCTGTCTGAGGTGAACGGGCAACGTCCTTCTCTTCATTCCTCGCTCCCTCCCACATTCTCACTCTCCCAACTCCCTCACCTTCATTCCTCTCTCCCACCTCGACCAACCTCCCTCACTTTCTCGCCGTTGGTTCCTGTGTGGGAGAGTCGTTGTGCAAACTCTGGCCCACAGGGACCCTTTGACGCTGCTGATGTGTGCACAGTGGCAGCTGATTGTAACCTTACATGCCCCCTGCAAGTAAGTCATGTCAGGTAAAGGCGTTTTTGCAAGTGTTGTGTGTCTGGCTTCTGAATTTTCCTTCCACAACGTGCTGGCGTATCTAAGCATAGACACTCAAAGCATTACAGCCCGCGCTCCCACTGGACACACATTAGGCCGAGCACAGGAGCAGATATTGTTTCACTGGGTGTGTAAACCAACGCATTATGAAGTCATCTGTGAACAGAGGCTTGGTTGTTATCAGCATTTTTCTTATCTTAATTATGATGGATTATGACAATTAATTTTACTGTAATGCATCTTTATATGTTATGTGTTAGTTGATGTAATATGATACCAAGCATGGAAAATCTGCTTTATATTACTTTATTGCATGTAGCTGCTCATAGACTCTAGTAAAAAAGTAAATCATTCTCATTAAATATAATTTTAAAAAATGTGCCCAGAACGCATAACTGAACACGTTCTTCTCGTAGATTTTGCATGTTTGCTCACAGGAAGTGGCTGCAGTGGCGAAGCTCTACAAGCAGGTGGAGTAACACAGTCCACAGTAACACCATGACCAAAGGAAAACACACAGGCTTCACAGTCCACTGTCAGCATGACGGCTCCATTAGTCAGCTGGCAGGGCAATGGACACACACACACACGCACACACACGCACACACCACAAATCAAGATGCTGAACATGTGAAGAGCTTCAGCATTTTTATTTTTAATAGAAAAAAAGTATTCAAAATAATACAACAGGAAGTATCCAGTAAAGGTGAAAACAAAATAATGTGATCAGGTCTGTGTCTCCATGGCAACCACGCATCCTCCCCTTAAGCTCAGCCCGGCTTCAGTGCTTCAGTGCCCGAATGTGCATGAGTGTGTGTGTGTTTGAACACTAAAACAAAGCGGGAGAAGAGCTGCACAGAATACCTCTGATTAATGCACATGACAGTCTGCTGGTAAAATGAAAAGTACACAACGACGTGTGTTTGCAGAGGTTTGTGTACAGGTAGAGCTGTGTGCGACAGTGTGTATGCATGTCCGCTGTGTTATAGTACATGGTTTGAGACACAGATTCTTCGATTATCGCTGCTTATGTCTGCCTGCAGTGGTGACGGGGATGAGCATGTTGATGAAGAGGACACAACCAAGAAAGCCAAGAGTAAAACGAACATTACAAAAGGGAAAAATAACAGAACAGGTAGCTGTGGAAGAAAATAATAATTAAAAAAAAGGTCCTTGACTTCAGAAGGCAGGAGGAGTTAAGAGTTTCTGAATCACAAGCTTGCTCCCTACTCTCTATTAAAATAAAAGTTTCTTCTCGACTTTCGCTCACCCTCTCTCCCCCATTCTCTCAGTTCCTCGTGGCCCAGGTAGGCTGTAGGTAGACAAGCCAGAAGAGTTCAGTGTGGATCCTGGTGGCCTTACATAACCCTCCCTTCAGTGTCTTCTCCTCCCTACTTGTGTGTCTGTCAGTCCTGCACACAACCATGTGTTTCTTTGTCCAATAAAAGGGTTAAATATTGAAGAGCAGACCCCGAAGGGACAGACGAACAGACATGGAGGGACATATGGAAGGTCGAGGAGCTGCTGTTGTCACACTCAGGGAAATAGCTGTTTGACCCAACCACGGCAGCCCCTCTCTCTCTTCATGACGATGTGTCTCCATCCGTCATCTCGTCCTCCTTCATCTTTCCCTCCTTTCATCTGTCGGTCCCTTCATCGCTCCGTCACCTCCGTCTGTACGCTCCGGGGCCTGGAGGGGTGAGGTGCTAAGAGAGGAGGGCTGCAGTCTCTAAAGAACGGTTTCTTTATGCCATTCTCTCCATTCATTCCCCTCTCTGTCCCCTTTGATTAAAATACTATCTTTGCCATATGTTCATAACACGCACACATGCTCGCATACAGTGTCCTGTCACATAAACGCCCTATTGATAAAACACTGATTCAGCGTGCTCTCTGACCCTTTCACGCACACAAGTATGCATTTACACACACACACACACACACACACACACACGCACACACACACACACACACACAAGGCGAGGCTCTCTGTGGGGGTGAAATCTGGGGGCCTCTGTGCTATGTCCCATCTTCCTCCTCTTCCTCTGAACAGTAGTCTCGCCCCTGCGAAGGAAGATCACAGTGAACAGGTTTACAGTCAGCAACACTCTAATTGAAACGACCTGAACTGTCTGCATGCTGCAAGCAAACACACACACACACACACACACACACACACACACACACACACACACACACACACACACACACTCAAGCACGCACACAGTACTTGTCTATTTCAAGTGCTGGCATAGAAAACACTGGATGAGACAGTGAAGTGCCTACAGGTGGGCCACTGTGTTGTTTTGTTCCTTTCACTAGAAACTGCTTTCCTGCTCACTGAGGGCTCGTCTCTACACTCTGCTCTCAAACAAAGCTTAAAAACGCAGGTTTTCTCAGTAGTACAGAATATCAATGATGGAAACAAACAAAGTATATTTACACAAGTATAGCATGTGTCTAGTACTTTGACCTGCGGGACTACTTCACTTGAATCAGCTTTTATTGAATGTATCAGATCACCCCATACTATTTATACTTTATACCTCCTTGAGAATTTGCTCTTTTGGTTTGGTTTTGTCTGTATCATACTAGTTGAACATGTTTTGTGTAAACTGTAACTGTTCGTTGCTGTTCTTGTTGTTTTCCGATATTTTAAAGAAAGAACTGAAACAAAAGTGAATTCATGCTAATGAAACTGTACCAATCCTACAAATATGAAGTATGAACACAAACAGTTCTGTGAATGTCTACAGTACAACAATGAAAACAACACATTCAATCAACTCATAAAGCGAACAGGTGTCCATGTGCAGATGCAGTTGGCACAGAGCAGCACATTTCTGGCCAATAGTCTGAAAAGCCTGTTAATCGTTGTCATGTTTAGCTGCTACGTGGGCCACTGTGTTCACCAGCTAGTGCATCTGTTTGCTGCCTAACAGCTTAGTGCTTTGTAGACTCTGAGCCTTTACACAAACTCATTGAAGTTCACTCAAATCACTCTGCAAACTCATCTGTAGTCAGATCAGCCTGGTGTAACAGTAAGCGTTCATCGCTCCTCAGTGAACCAGCAGTTTCTTGCTGCTCTGAGACCCATTCAAAGCCCCTTATGTGCACACCCCTGCCCCCAAATTACACACAGCCCCTCCCTCACCTTCTCGATCTTCTCATCCAGCATCCTGAAAAATTCCTGCTGGCTTTCCGATGTGTGAATACTGAGAGAGAGAGAGATGGAAAAGTAAGAAGGAGGGCCAGAGGAAGTTGGAGACAAGGAGGAGAAGGGAGGCAACAAATACATCATGAGAATTTTCCATTACACCCCCTACACAGCACAAACACACACATACGCACACAATCCTCAACTGCAGTGTGAGAAATTTAGGGTTGGGAGGCCGTAGAGGATTTAAATAATTATTTTATGAAGTATTATCCGAGTCTCTGATCCAAAGGCCAAATACTCTGCAGCCACTGGCAACCAATACGTATACATACACAAAGACTCATCAACACACACAGAGGTTGGCCAAGAGGCAGCGTTACAAAAGCCAGACGCAATTATCACTTAGTTCACACATCATAATATCAACACACTGATGTGTATCTGAGTTGGAAAAAGAACACAATTAACATAAATTCAGAAAGTACAACACATTACTACTACAATCAATTCATCAGTTATAACTACATTTCACAGAAACCTGCTCTCTGTAAAGCTTTACCCTGAGGTCTGTAAGTTATTGCTTCACAGAGCTTCTTAAAAACATACGCTCGTTTGAAATGAGATTCAATTCTCCACCTCCACTGTACTGGGTTGGAACAGACCCTCGTAAAACACATCTCGTTGGTCATTTGGTGACTGTCGCTCACTTACTTTGACTTGATGTTTGCTGTGGTGACCTCTTTCTGCTGTTTGCCTCTGCACTGCACGTTACTCTTCTCCTTCAAAAACACATACGCACAGGTCATTCGCTTTGGTTACGAGCTGATAAAGCCGTAAAGCAGCGCTTACAGCAGATCACGTCGCCGCCCCAGCCAGCGCTCTGCAGCCTTAGCGTTACATTATTTCGGACTCCATTACATTAGAGTAACTCTTTACGCTGTTTAAGGCTTCAAGGCTGTTGCAGGAGGGAGTCGACCAAGCAATCAGACTCCACATTCCACACAGGCCAGCAAGTTGTCTCTACCTGCTTGTGAGGCAGCTTGTTGTGTTGTTGCGTGAAACAACATGTGTGTAAGAGTGTGCTGGTGAGGCTGAGCGAGCTGCAAAACACAAGCACCAGCCTGGGGAACTGTCAGAAAAAGGCCCGAGTCTGGGTGGGGATGATGGAAATGATGGTCGGTGTGTGTGTGTGTGTGTGTGTGTGTGTGTCTCTCTCACCAGGTTCTCCTGGTTGCGCGCGTTCACCCGGTTTTCATCCCCTCTCATGTATTTCACCTCCTCCACTCCCTTCATCTTGTATTCATCTGAGGAGGGGGAGCGGTTTGGTGAGACAGAAAAGCAACATTAGAAGGAGGGAGAGAGGGAGGCAGGAGGAAAACAACAACAACATGCATTTATCAGATGTCTCCCAGAAAAGACACACTGACCAGATCAATACAACGAGAAATATCAACTTTACCACACAGCCGCTGCATTACATCAACATTTCTATTATCATTGATTTTAGTTAGTCTATTCAATGTAATCTGCTAAATAAGTTTTAGGAAGGGGATGTGACAGCTGACGTCTCATTTTAGCCACAGAAACTCATCCGAGCAAAAGACGAGTACGAGTGGCAGAGGAGGGAAAAGGACGGAACAGATAAGGCACAAACCTGATGGAATTAAAGATCAGCTGAACAGCTCTGAGGCTCCACGGGCAGATTAGACCCTTTAGACAAGCTCAGTGGCAGCAGGGGGGCAACGCTTCCACAAGTACAGACTACGTAGCTGGTGACACTGTACTGAGCAAAACCAATTTAAAAACAAGCCAGCATTACATTACAAAACAAGCCCTGGAGGAAGTCTTCATAAATAAACTAGTGTACCACTGAATCATGATAAAGATCACAGGGGCACATCTTCCAGTCCAAGCACATTTATTTGTGCAAGAATTTCCAAATCTGTCAACAACAACACGTGGTGGCCAGGTGGGACGACCCACACGTGAACTCCTGGTAACCCCCCGAGGTGTAAACAACACCACACAAAGGTTAAAAGCCCGGGACTCCCCACAAGCATGTTGACCTCAAGAGGCCTTTTGATTCCAGCGACCTCGAGCAAGTCTAGTTGTTCTCGGTTAGCACTTTTGGAAACGCCGTGACCTCTATGAGAATCTCTGCAAGCGTCTGTCAAATATGACGCATTGCATTGTGGGTGGGAGGTACTTTGTTAGGAGGGCTCTCACTGAGATACTACTAAGCATAGTGCACCATAGTATAGTAGGTGGCCAGTGATTCTGCACAGCACTAATTGCACAGAACTTCTAACAGTGCTCAGTCTGAGGTATTGCAATAAACGTAGCAGTGATGAAAGACATACACTATATTGCCAAATGTATTCACTCAGCTGCCCTGACCCGTATATGAACGTAGTGACATCTCATTCTTAATCCATAGACTTCAATAAGACGTCGGTCCACACTTTGCAGCTAGAACTGGGAAGGCTGTCCACAAGGTTTAGTGTGTTTATGGGAACGTTCGACCATAACGATGAGGCCTGGCTCTCAGTCTCCGATCTAGTTCACCCCAAAGGTGATCTATCGGGTTGAGGTCAGGACTCTGTGCAGGCCGCACCAGACTCTCGTCCATGACTTTATGGACCTTGCTTCCTCCCATTACTTGGAGGGGTGAGCGAATACTTTTGGTAAAGTTCTGCTCCTGGTGCTCTGCCCTCCTCTCGTTTCCAGTGCTTCTGTCTGTGCCGCTCGCAGAGTTCCCAGCACCTGGATCAGCCGCGTGCGCGGGCGAGTGCCCGTTTGTCCACGGCCAAACATGGGCGCACGATTGCCGTGTGAAATAATTTGTGAAAGGAAAAGAGGATGAAAGCTGGCAGCGATTGAGAGAGAGAGGAGGGAAATAAACGCCAACTACTTCTCCGCTGTTTGTTTCTGGAATGTAAACGAGCCGGAGCGAAGCAGCTCCTGTCTGAACACGCCGACGCGCGCTCGCTCGCTAACACACCTGTGGTTTTATAACGCTACACAGGCTCCCCAAGCTTAGACTGGCTCTGTAAACAGGCGGCACATCCAGTGCTACAGCAGGAAACTCAGCTAAGAGTCGTTTCCTCAGCTCTCCCTGCATATTGAAAGGGCCAATCCACATACAGTGCAGGCCATATGAACTGTACCTTCAAGTGGAGAAGGATGAATTTGACAGACAGCTAACTGGTGCCGCTGTAAATGAATCTATAGAGACGGTTTAATGCAGCGATTAAGAAACGCGTTATTTTTTAATCTGAGCGTGACTGGATAGTCACCAGTCTTAATGTGAAGGGTATAGATAGATCAAAGTGACCCAGCCTACACCAATCAACACTCATCACATCACACACTCTGCTTCATGCTACGCAGAAGCAAAAGGCGCTCAGGCCGTGTGACTGTAGCACACCCGAGTCGTTGTCAGAGGAAATGACAAGGGTGTTTCGTCACGGCCCGCTTTGGGAAAGAAGGAGGGAAACCGAGAGAGAGAGAGGATGAAAGGGAAGGACTATTTTGAGAAGCGGTGATTTTGCGATGTGGACGTCTTTCTCATCTCTGATTAGAGACCGAAGCTCTGCGCTGACCTTGAAGGTGCTGACGGTCGTTGCGTGTGTGTGTGTGTGTGCACAAAGAGGTTTCTATTTATGTGTCTTCAATTCTGCGTTTGTCTGTTTTTTGCTACAGCGTGAGTCATTTGAATAAGCCTCCTTAGATTGTGTGATTGTGTGTGTGTGTGTGGCCTGCCTGGCCCGTGGCTATGTCACTCTGTCCTTCCTGCTGTGCGTCCTCTCTCTCGGCAACTCTGGCTCCAATCCATCACCAGCCTGGCCATGACGTTTACACCTCAACACAAGGTCTAAAAAAAAAAGCCTTTTCAAAGTCCTGACTGTCACTGAAGCAAATTACTACTGAACATCAATCCCCGCTTCCCGTCTGTGATGTGCTCACCGAAGACACCAGACCACAACCACCTGATGTAGAAATGTGCGTTACGCCAATGATTACGCCACGGTCTCCGAGAACAGGACTGTTTTCATTTGTTTTGCTACTGTCGGTCTTTCTCCATCAGATTCTTTTCAAAGAAAGTTAAATTTAACCGTATATTTACAAACAGAGGGCGTCGGCATCGACCGGCTGTGCAAGCGTGGACATGGCGGTGACTTCAGGACTAAAAATGCTCAGTGATCTTTATTGTGGCAACACATTTCATGGATGTTTCTGTATGTTCACACAACAAGGACATCAAATCACGTGTGTGTAAGTGGAAGGAAAACAGCGTGTCCCAATTAAAAACACATTAATATTCCCTTCTTACTACATATACGTGTATGTGTGTGCATGGATGTGCTTTGGTATGAGCGCACATGCATGTACCACATTTAGATCCATTACACCTGAGGTGGAGCACGTTTGCTCAGGCCCTAACATGCATGTCATGCATATTTTATTTCACTTCAGCCAGTGTGGATGTTGTTTTTCAGGAATCAATCTATCCGGCTGATCGCCTCTACAGCAGTAATAAAGCAGCTCAGACTTGCTCTATACTGAACCTGTGACCTTTGAGTCACACAAGCTGGCTTGTTTAACTCTATGTACTCTTCCCTGCCATGAACAGGAAATGTTTTCACCCTCTACCTACTGTACACAAGAGCTGTATTTGTTGTTTAAATATTGTGTTCCCAGAACAACAAGGAGAGGTTTCTTTGAAACCTGTCACTACAAAAAAAGTTACTAGCTGCTCTCTCTTTATTTCAACTGCATATTTCCAAGGACTGAGCGTCCATTCAGCAGAATACAATCATCAGGTTTGGGTAATACCTGAGAGCAGAAACACTAAACTGAGGCCATCCATACAACATCCTGCTCCCTCTTATCACCACATGGATTCTGTACAGACGCATCATTTCAAAATCCAAACGTAAAGCAGAACAAGCAGCGCAAACCATGTTATATAAACACAATTATATACTGCACATATACTTATGCTGACCCTATCTCCATTTCAATCTCCTGCAGCTGTAATTATTGCAGACATCAATAGCATGATGTTGTGGAAAGTGTTGCTATTTTCCGCCGTCGTCCTTCAGTGTTTGTGTAATGGAGCTCAGCCTTTTCCGGTTATTGTGTGAGAGAGCGTCCGAGCCAGAGGTGGGGGGTTAGGGTAACCGGCTGGAGCCTAGTGGAGTGGGCAGCCACAATATCTGGGACACACACACACACACACACACACACACACACACACACACACACACACACACACACACACACACAGACTGACTGGCAGGCAATCTGTCGGAGGCGGATCAGTGTGAGCAAAAGCTGTCTAACTAAAAACACTAATATGCTACAGACACATTTGCATGAACACAAATACACAGACTCACACTCAGTCTACTGGCACTAAATGCCTGTGTGAAGACAGCCAGAAGCAAGCGGCCCTTTCTGTTTCGCTCATGACAAGTAAACCGGTTACATAGTGTGAACCAGTTTGACTGAGTTTAGAAAGGGCAGAGAGTTTGGGGGGAAAGATAACTACACAGCGCGTGACAATCAGCAGCAGCGAGCATCCACGAGGTTCCAAGGAAAGAAGAAACGTCGATAACAATGAATACGATAACGAAAGAGTGGCTGAACTGAGCCTGGTATAACTGCAATCCACACTCACAGACGTGTTAGGAGTTGTGTCGCCCGCGAGGAGCTGTCAGTTGGGTAAAACATGGATGGAAGGAAGAGGAGGGGGAGGAAGGGGGTGAAAGGACACAAGGTTTTGACCTAATGTTGTGCCAGAGGAGAGAGGAAAAGAGCTGGAGTGAAGAAACACTGGGAGATGAAGGCAGGAAGAGGGGGAGGAGGGAGGATGGGGAGCTCCAAGACCTAAAATAGAGAAAGAGAGTAGGGAAGGGAAGAATGAGGCCTTGAGCAGGGGAAGGAAAGAGGCAATCTGAACGAGACAGCGATGTCAGGGAGAGAGGAACGAAAGAGAGAGAGAGAGGAGAGCAGCAACGTCAACACGCGTCATCCTCTCTTCCTCTCTCAAGGAAAAATGCTCCACTTCTTCCATCTCCACCCGTCCTTCTCCCTCTCCCGCCTCGTTCTGTTGCTCCTTAAACGACAAAGAGGGAAACGAGACACGAGAGCGGAGAAACCGACAGCAGGGGCGGGTGGGGCACGGCGACGAAAACGTGTTGGGGGGAGAAGAGAAGGGACAAGATGGTGCAGCGAGTCAAGAGAGGTCGCGGAGGGAGGGTGAGAGGCCGTAGAGGGGTGAGAGGGAGAGAGAGACCGGGAGAGAACCTCCTGTGGATTGTCATCTGTCACATCCATCCGCCCACGTGCAGTTATATCAGCGCGTTGCTCCTAATTCTTAATCGCCATTAATCCCTCATCCACCCATCATCTCACTCTGTCTCTGGCTTTCACTTTCATTTATGCCCCTCACTGCAAAACCACCTGGATGCAATTAAAGCCAGGGCAGCAGTAGACAATGGTGAAGTTCATCACGCCGCGTTAAACCACACCAACTATGGCTCACCTCAATCAAATTAGTGGATTGTGCCTTTAACTACGTGGAAAATCTCAGTTCCTTTTCTCTTTCTCAAGATTCACAGAGTAGAATATTAAACATTGACACTGAGGTCAACACTAACTGGTTACTTCCTCTCTTCTACATGAACTGTCAACAACAATGACTTCCATAAAACCGGTGGTGCTGGCAGTTCTTGTCCAAAATGGAGAACTTGACCCTGTCAGAGAACTGAGTTATGATGAGGAGCAACAGGTCTTCACTGAGCAATTAACTGAGTGAAATAGAGCTGGGAAGCTTTTATTGACTGTGTGTGTGTGTGTGTGTGCGTGCGTGCGTGCGTGCGTGCGTGCGCTAACTGACCGGTGAAGGCGTCTCCGTTGCTGTAGGCCTTGCCGCGTCCCTCCTCATCGTTGGGCACAGCCGACACCTGCTTGGCCGAGGTGCAGCCCATGGCCTCACACTCTGAAACCTCTCCTCATCGCACTCTCACCTGGCCGAGAACAAAGAGAAAGAGAAAGACCTTTGAGTTTACACGCGCGGCAAAGTCAATAAAGCCGCAGTTCTGGTTTTACATGCATCACGTCTGAAACGTACTGCTGTGGTTGTTGAGCTGCTGTGAATAACTAACCTCTTCTCCTTTTACACTCCTAAACAAAGTGACACAATCAATGTACAACACGGTTACAGCTCTTCGATGTTACACTGGCAAACACTACCAGCGCTTGTAAAAATATACCTCGCGTGTAGCTGAATGTTTATTTCGGTGTATGACGTAACGGTGGCTGAACCGCGTTACTTCCCTCCATTTCACGGAAGTGTCCAGACTAATAATAAGGTCATAACAAAAGATTATTCCATGGAGCTCAGCAGCTAGTGGCTAACTGTGCGTGTTGTTCAGTGATGGGCAGGTAGTTTTCCACAGGTTGTTTTTTTTTTTTAAACAACAGCAGCGAGAGTGAACCACAACAATTAAGCCAGAGGGCCTAAAGCCGAGACGATGAGGGCATAGATATTCCAAACACTACTTACTGCTGACAGGAAGTGATCGTTGTCTGAAACATCATTTAAGCCATTGTTTATCTGAAAATACTGAATAGCGCGGCTTTAAAACAATTCATGAGTCATTTTCTGTGAGTCATTTCAACTTCATGTGAAAAAAACCTGTGACAGCTTTAACCAAACAGTCGACTCTTCAAATCATTATTATTATTATTATTATTATTATTATTATTTAAAAAAAGAAAGGAAGCCCATCCCACTAGAGAGAACTGACAGGAAGCTATGAATCACTGTCTGTCAATCACACAAACACACTGTCAGACACATTACATCAAGGATAGTCTTTGTGCCAATCACACACGTTGTATACCGTCACTGTCAGAGCACATCAGTCACTTCCAAGGATGGACACAGAGGCAGCCAGTGATCAACCATCACGGCCTGGTCCTCAAAGGGGGGATGAGGAACAGAAAATACAAAGAAGGAGGTTTGAGATGATGGAAGACGGGGCTGGAGGAAAGAAAGACAGAAAACAGCCAGAGAACGAGCAGAGCTTCAAAAGGCGGCCGCCTCAACATCCTCCCTCAAAGTGTCTGAAGCTGACAAGAGGCCAATGTTTACTCCAGTGTTTAGGCTGCGGACGAGCAGCTTCGCTCTCTCCGGACGCATCACAGCGGCGTGAGAACAGGAAGCAGGGAATAGCTGGTGCATCAGTCTGTGTGTAGGAGCATTTGAAAGACACGGCTGAGAGCTGCGACATTTCTAAAAAAGGGCAGGATTCATATAGGTTTAAGAAAAATCCCCTGAAGGATCAGTAAAGATAAATCAGTCTCCTCTGAAGTGGCTGTAAGATAACGTCATGTGCCTCAGACAGGCTGTAAACAAGCCAGCAGTTGAGGCAGATGACATAATCTGCTGCTGTTTACAACCTGTCTGATTGACTGATCAGTTCTTTCCCTGTTAAGACTTCACCGCAGCGCTGACACCACATTCGCAGAGTTCAGCACCTCATGTGACGACTTAAGGCTCCGGCTTTTTTATTCAAAGCTTGATTTAGTTATTTTCAGAACCAATGAATCTACCTCATCAAAAACACACCCATTATTTAATGCTGTGTTTTGTTAGGTCGATTGTGAAATGTTTGGCTGGGACTTTTTAAATAACTGTCAACCATGTGTGAAAATGTCATAACCATTAAAAAAGCAGAAGTGGAAGGTACAGGAAGCTACGCGGTTTATGAGGGAATTCGTTTGTGAATCTCTAATGGCTCTCTAGGTAATGCAGCAGCACTCATCCTGAGCCTGAGCAGAGCTTATGCATTTCTCAAAGGACCCACAGGTGAGAGGGAGCTGTGCCTAGAGCCAATGAAGACACGTGCTTTCACAAAAGCTTTCAGTGTGTGTGTGTCACCTGTGGCCTGGTACAGCGAGCACCTTATCAGCGTGTTCCAGGCAGCCTGGGACACATCTCACTACAACTACAGCTGCAGAATAACTCAATTATGTCTCACACGCCCTCAGAAACTCAAACGGACGTACTGTAGGCAGCTGGGAGGCCTTAGCGCCGTCCGCCGCCGGCATGCACGATTCGAAGGTGAGCACCCGACGAAAGCGCCGCACGCTGGCGGCGTAGACAAGGAGGTGTCAGAGATGGAGTCTCTCCCAACTCGAAGTGAAGTGAAGTGAATATTAGATTAGCACAGCACAGAGACTCTGAATCAACTGAAGGAAGCGGACTGAGACATGTGAGAGGTCCTGATGGAGTGTGAAAGGGGCTCCGGCGTGTGGGCAGCATCTGTTTGAAGGGCTTTGATTTCTGCGTATTGAAACATCAAATTGTGAGTGGGAGCAGGCTAAAAATAGAGCCCAGCAGTCCCAGAGCTATTGTTGTGTGCAGGGATAATGCTGGGCTGTGTGGATCCGTTAGCCAAGCTGCTATTACTTGGCTTATGCATGAGAGCTACAGCTACTGGGCAGACTAATACAAAACCAAGAGCATCTATAAATAAACAACAGTGAGGTAGAGACTACAGGGAGGAAAATACTGTCAGGTTAGAGAGTCACATGCGTTTTTACACACACCGGAAATACTTAAATAATACTTAATAAAAAAATAATTACTTAAATAAAATTGTGTTTTATCTTTAATGTCTTTTGTCATGTGCACATTCTTCTACTGAAGCATCCTCAAAGCTTTAAGATACTCTTGTGATAACATAGTCATGCTCAGACATGCATCACTAGGGGATTTTCCAAGCACAGGACGTTTGAGATTTGCTGCAACAAAGAACAAGTTCAGTGTGGTTTGTAGTTCTTTCGCACGCGTTTTACTGCACATGTAGCTCAGCGCCGACACTTTAAGCGCCGTCAACACCGACTTAAAGCAGCCGCACTTGGCGCTGAAGCTCCCCAGCGAACCGCTCAGTGCCACATGCAAAACCACAGCAGGGCACGGCTCCGCGTTGCCTCGGCCCACAGGACATCTGGAGCTGGCCCTGCCCCTACAGACTCTGAAGTGTGTCATTAGGACACGCTTAGTCTGGCGAGTCAGCTAAGACCCTCGCGTCCACCCAGTCTCCTGCTCCTGCTGTCAAACACTCTCACTCACACACTGAGCCCCTATGATCTGATGAATATCCAGTGTCTAAAGAGGATAACAGATCTGAACACTGACTGGCGCACAACCACCTCAGGATACAGGCATGTGGCTCCACATACTTAACATTTGCCGTGGGCATAGTCAGCAAAGCAAAGTAGTAACCCAATTTTCAGATATAAATAATGCCATGATGTCAACTGGCAGGTCTCGCATCATTTCGAGCTAAACTTATACCAGATTTGGAACCGAGCCTTCTGTCGGCGTTTCACCCCGTAAGCGATATCAAAATCTAAATAATCATAGTACGACTTCTGCAACTACTTTTATTAGACACGAGTTGAGGCCAGGAGGCCTGTCTAACACGTGGCAATGTCCCAAGCCCTGAAAATGAGTATTTGGCAAACACGGGCTTGTCCATGCCTGCATACCTAGCGGGAAGACGTGACCCGCACCTCAGTTTGGGTGAATAAGCCTCCCATACAAGTGAGTTTGTCAAAGGAGGAATGCGAAAGAGGACCGAGGAGAGAGAGGTGAGCGTGCATGCTTACGTAAACACAGGCTAAGCAGTGCGCAGCGTGAAGGTTTCTCAAACACAGGCTGGTGCCAGAGGCAGAACGAGCAACCACAAAGCCTGAAAAACTGGCTGAGCAAAAAGCCAGTGACAGAAAAGTCCTGGAAAGAAGTCTTGTCTTGTGTGCGACGGGTTCGTTTTTTCATGTGCCTTTGATTTTCCTCAGTGCGTACGAGTTCCACATGAGGCTGACGTAGCATATGATTCATCCTCCTGCTAAGTAAAGAGAATTGAAAGCCCGGGAGGCGACAAGGACGACATCATCCAAAGACAAACCCTCAGGAAAACTCAGCGCTCCAGGCCAAGTCCGTCAGTGAGTCCACCTGTGATGGAGAAGAGATACATCCACTGAACATCAGAATTTGAATAATTTGCATACATCTGCCTTATCTCTCGCTGCCTACCAAACTGTTGCACAACGTGTTGCTCCTCATTGTGCGAGTTGAAATTAATGTCAGCAAGACGTGCGAAAAGGCAGAGGCAACAAAAGGCCTTAAAGAAAAGCATCTGATCAAAGTGAAGACTGTCAGAGCTTCACCAGTCTGTGAAAAGCTGATGTCCAATGAAAAAACTGTGCCTGAACTTCACAATAAATACGGTTCACACATTCTACTGGATGCCTATGATCTCCTCGTTTACTCCTTGCTCCTCATCGAAACTTTGTCCCACTGAAGGTTCTGCTGTATTGTTGCAGTGTGAAGCTGAAGTGGCACAATGTCATTTATTAATCAGAGCTACTGTATGTTCCGTGACAGCGCCTCAGTGCACGGACTGCTGCAAAGCCCAGACATATCATATAACAACAACTTGAACGTGTTTTCCCTGCAACGTCTCCACAGTCACGGCTGTGTGCTGCAGTGTGTCCGCGGCGTCTCCGCCTCTTGCCGTTTAGTGCAACTGCTGAGCCGACGCGCCACAATATTTACTCTAGCCAGGCAGCACTTGCCGCACCTCACCTCTTGTCCCTGTTTGAGCAGTCTATCAGTCTGACAAGCCTGGGAAGCTGCGCCAATAAGCACAGACTGGTGGACAGCAAAGGCTCCTTTTCAGTTGCACACCTCGCATCATTCATCGCTCTGTCGTTGTGCTTTCCTCTTTCTCACTTTTGTGATGAGGTTGACAAGCAGCCACGGAACGAAGGATGGACATGGAAAGGAGGAGGGAGATACAGGAGCGCCTCTGTCCACCAGCCAGGCCGCGTGACGGACATTTAGAGACACACTGCGCATAGCTAAGGCATGTGCTGGAAGAGAAACAAGAGCAGTTTTTAGATGTTACATACGTACTTTGGCAAGAGGCATATGTTTTTACTGCAGGCTCGAAAAAAACTGCTGAACTGAAACTGAGAGGTCTGTGCGACTGAGCATCTCCTCTGAACAACGTCGCTTACAGAGAAACCCAGAAACACACACAACAAAAGGTCAGAACACAAGAGTGAAACCAGAAGCGGGTTGGATGGTTTCAGACTGCTATTAGGAGGTGCAGTAGTCTGTGTTAGGACACATTTTGGTGCAGGCAGAACCAAACCATGCGAAAGCTGATTTTTCTAACGAATACAGGCTAGTCTAGAGGATAAAACGCCTGCTCTGAGACCTATAAATGCATGACATCCGTACCACACAGTTCTCAAGAGCAAGACAGATTCCCTGGGCGAGCACAAAGCCAGCGGTCACGGCAGTCGCCTCCCCTACATCGGTGTCCCGTTCCGCTGTGACTGAGGTAAAAGCAGGTCAGAGCCTGAGGTGGTTGGCGACTGAAGAGCATCTCTTCTAAAACACTCCACAAAGTTCTCTGTGCAACTTCTGATGCAAGATGTCACGATGCACTGAAAGGGTGTGTTTTTTGGAGTCACTGGTCTTTTGGTGCTCTGTGGTGCGTTTCTGCTGCAGTTCCTCAAAAGTGAAGGAACGGCTACTGTGCGCTGCTCACGAAGGCGTTGAGCAATGTGGTTCAGAGCAATTACGTCTTCAAGTTTAATATGCGCGAGTCGCCGCAGTCACCAACAGACAGCTGCTCACGGCCGACTACTCCAACACAGCAGCCACACGGGGTCAAGCGTGTTTACGCTTTCTCATCCAAATCCGTCTCAATTGCTGACAAACCAGCCCACAACTGGCAAAAAAAAAATGCGGCATTAATATTCATTAGCAACCGCCACAGCTGAGGAAAATAAATAAATATCAATGTGCATAATTGGCGAGCGAGCTGCCGGAGAATTGGCAAAGCTGTGTCAGAAATGTGCAATGTCTGCCTGTTGAAGCGGCAGATGAGCCGGGGCTTCATGTCTCGACATGGCCGGTGCGATAAGTGCTCATGAGAGAACCAGGTGTTTTCCTCTCCAGCCTCACACAAGCTACAGCGAGTAAACCTGTCAACAGTCCGGCTGGGTCAGAAAACCAGGATATATTAACTCAGGTTATAATAATTATGGTAACGATCAGTTGACAGTATGACGTTTGGAGATATGGTTACATTTAATATCTGAAACTGGGTTTTACACTAACACATGTCCTGCTGTAACATGTCCAATACTGTAAACATGGCATCTGTTCAGTGGAAAAGCTCATCAAGTCTCATCGCTTCCCAAACATAAACATTTTCATGAAGTACTAGTGAAAATTTAAACACTATTTAGTGTAGTTAGGGTCTGAACGAGTTGGTGGCCCTGTGGGATGCATTTAAACACACCACACTCTTCGTGTGTCTACCTGGTGCAGCACCAACTGGCAGCTTAAACACACACACTTAAAAAAACACAGCAAATTAAATGTAAGCCTTGTTGGAAGCTGCGTTTATTTTCCTCACTCGAACCACTGCAGACATCATATCGGACCATTTTATCTGCGCTGGAGACGAGAAAGAGATGCATTCTGAGATTCACGGAAAGAAAAGCTGCAAAGTCACATCCGTACTGGACCTCGCATCTCTGCCTTGTCCCAACCGGGCCCTGAACACAGGCTGTCCTGTAAACAGAAAACCGCTGCTTCACCATGTGACAGCCACGAGCACGCAAAGCCAAGCATGCGTGCAAGGGGCGTGGTCAGCCCATGCTGACTCAAAAAGGACGCGCAGTCAGAAGACAGAGCAGCGGCAGAAACAGCCCACATCCAGCGGTCTGCACGTCGACTGCACTGCAGCCAGGCACGTAAACGCGTGCACAGACCAGACACGGCAGCGACGCGTGTGGATTTACCACTTCAGCATCGATCGTTCCGCCCTCGAAGGCCCTGAGGCAAACTGAAAGACACACAGAACCCAGAGGGATCGTGTTGTGCTGGCCTAGTGCTTTCTGCACTGCAATATAGACGACCTCATCACACCTGACAGCGCCAAGCACCTCCAGAGACAGCACAGCACACAAATGGCAGACAAAACTGGGTAAGAGCCAGTCATGGGAACTCCCTCCCACACCCACCCGCACAGAAGACATCCTGGTAACTATGGAAACCATCCACCTCCTCACAGGGTGACATCACAGGTGTTGGATCATGACCTAAACCGGGGCGGGGGCAAATGATCCCCCAGCGTGCTGCTGCTGTAGCTGCTGCCGCTGGACGGGCAGGGGGTGGACGGAGGAGGAAAGGAAAGGGACTCAGAACATGTCCTCTGTCCTCGGAGAGAGAGAGACAGAGAGGAGAAGTGAGGAGGAGCAAGACTTCTGAGTTTCAGTCGCCTCTGCTAGCCACCGGAACCAAAAGCCATATGTGAGCACCAACTCATAAACACACACTATAAACAAGTGAAGGGAGGGTGGGAGCGAAAGGCAGATGGAGGGAGAGAGATGAAGACAGACAGATAAATCAAGAGGGGAGGGGGACTTGCGACATCCACTCACAGGATTGCTGGTACTTGATTGCAACCTATATAAGCCTGATAACCCTGATGTAAGCCGCTGGTGACAGGATGCTATGCGCCGTAATACTGGCCACGCCAACCTACTTTCACCCCGGGGTGCCGCACAGCCTCCAAATGGATGCAATCACATACAGACACCTCCAGAAAGGCTGAACCCCAGCAGCCAGGCAGGCATGCGGGATGTTTCAGTGACGGGTGCACAACAACGCCTGCAGAAGGAGGCAAAGGCGTTGAGCCCGAGCTGCAAACGAGCCTGTACATCAACCCCAACAGCGGCTGCTGTGACTTTCCTGATGTTATCCCGCAGCTTCTGTTTCCCTGCTGAGGCAGACACACTGAAACAGCAGTAATAAGCACACAGTCATCACTTCCCAGCCAAACAGCCCGCTGGATAGGAGTGGTGCTCACCAGAAGACTGGAGCTTTTCACGTAGTACTAGAGAGGCTGTGGGCACGACTCTGCCGGCCATAGAGCTCTGCGCTGTCCTGGGGCTTGAGCTGCAGCTCGGCTCAACAGCTGTGCCCAGCTGCGCTGCAAGGAGACACAGGCTGCTTTGTTCCCCACAGGGGGAGGTAGAGGGAGCGCAAAGGCTCTCCGTGTGTTTACATAGTTTTATTTCCACAAAGGTTAACGGCCTGTAGCCTCTGCCAGCACAGCCCGGTCTTCTTTTCTTGTGAACGCTTCTGTTTTTTATTATTATTATTATTATTATTATTATTATGAGAAGGCAAACGGCCTCGCGGCGGCAGCGGAGCGGGGTGGCACGGACAACCAGGATGTGTGGAAATCTGGAAATGCGCGGAGCCAACGTTGTCCAAAGCGAGCGAGCAACATTCACACACGCTCAAAAACAAGAAAGGCTCACGTCTCTCCGTCCGGACTCTCCGGCAAAACGGCGTCTCCTGGCGCTTTGGCGAGCTCTGTTAACAAGAAAGCAAAATCGGCAGACGAGAAGCCCAGGGAGGAGAAGCCCAGGGAGGAGAGCGCCGGGGCGAGCACGGTGCACTCGGGAAACAACAACAAAAGAGAGGAGTGAAGACAGAAAGGGTCCGCCGCCGGAGCGCGGTGTTCGCGGGGGGATAAATGACACCTCTGGGACACGTTTAAGAAGTAATTCACGCTCTTACTTACTCAGATGAACCGGTTCGGCTCGGCCCACTGGGGGGGGGGGGAGGTCGCCGGTCGGTCTTCCGGCTGTGTGTCGGGCGGGATCCGCGCTATGGAGACTGGAGAGCTGAGAGCCTGGAGGACTGAACCTAAACTGTGGCTTGCGTCATTTCACCAGGATGCCACTATTGCGCGCAGCAATGCAGCCATCTTGCTGAGGAGCGCCCCACCAACTCACCAATCACCGCTGAACCTGAGCTGCTGGCTTATTTCGGTCCCGGCTGTGAAAGTGATCCGCCGCGACCTGTTAGCGCATTGGACGCGCAGCGGAAGATCCCAGGGAGAATCTAGTGAGCGTGACTGCGCGCTGACGTTTAGCGCCACTTACAGTTGCACAAAAACAATGAAGTCGAGCATATGCACTCAGGTGATCCACGGTTTGAAGACTACGACCCTGAGCATCACTTCACGTGTCAATGACATATTTAATTGCACCGCATTTATCTTTATATATTTCTGTGTAAATATTGCTCCACTTTATATGCGGTATTATCCAAATGCAGCTGTGTTGATACTTAAGATTTTACCAACCAGTTACTTTAGCTTGGACCCGTGTTTTACCCAAAGTACTTTGAATTATTTTTCATTAATAATTTAATACCTTTACTTATTTGAGCGCAGAGAACTTGCCGCTGCTCACGACAACACTGAGAAACGGAGGATTTTCCAATTACAAATCCTGTTGACTCACACGACTTTGCGTGGGTTTCTCCCCACTGAACAAGTCTATCGGAAATTTTTAAAACCAAAACAATCTAAGGCTTTCAATTTGAAGGCCACGCACGATTTCCTGTGGTGCAACATTTTCCTGGTTTTCCGTTTTTAAGATGACAACGAATAAACACCACCAACAAAGAAACACATGGACATTTTCCCCCTTTCTCTTTTTATTTCCATGATGTTGATTTATTGGCTTATTCTTGCTGCTTCCAGTCAATCAATAGCTACAGCATGACAGACAGATCATACAGCGCCCCCCGGTGGCGTGTACGGGTGGGAGGTCACCCTGCAACGCTGCTGAGGGTGTGTCTGCTCCACCCTGTGTGGTCCAGAGGAGGTTGGTCGTAGGGGAGAACCAGAACCAGAGTGAACATCACCCTGTATTGTTTCAGCCAGTAACATCTCGACAAACATACATTTACACAGACGGACGACTTCACGTGTTCTCCAGCGAGATTCAGTTTGGCCTCTGTCCCATAAAGCCATACATATAAAAGATCCGGCAGCTCACTGGATGTCATTGATCCCCGCATTAATCAATTAACACCATTATGTAAATATGATTACACCCAAGACCACGAATACAGTAAATGCTTCAACACAAATAATCATCACATTTAAATAAAATCAGTTGGTCAATGGATTCACTGATCTAAATTAGTTTTTGGACCATTTCTGTGAAAGGAGTGAGAAATGCATAGAGAGAACAGCGGCGTGAGAAGTAGTTTGCCTGGACAGGGAGATGCCGTTACGTTCATTCTGGTCCAGGCCAATCATTAGCAAACTGAAACGGCTGAGAACGTGAGGTAAGAACTCTGGTCTCTCCTGTGGCCCAGAGATACAGGACGTGGGCTGCCTTGGCACGTGATGCCATTCATAGAGGGCAAGCAAGAAACAGTCAAAGAGGACGTCTCCCCAGCTTCCTTTGAGTTCATCTGACTGGCGCTGGTGATGTGTGAAGAGCCTGTGGGGCTCTCCGCGTGGTGGGACAAAACCACGGTCACAGGGCACGACACACCCGACGACTGTCAGAGCTCATCCTTCTCCATCTGCTTGAAAGCCTCCAAGTCTTCCCGCCAATCAGCCAGGAGTTCATCCACTGACTGGCTGCTTGAGTCCGCCTCCCCCTCGCGCTTCTCTTTAGTTTCCGAGTTCTCTTTGGGCTGAGCCGACTCGGCCTGAGCCTCCGCAGTACCGCCCTCTGCTTCCGATGCACTTATTTTCTCCGCTGGGCTTGTCTCTTCACCTACAGGACTGACTTCTTCATGTGGTGGCGTAACCTCCCCAGCAACAGTTTCGTCCAGCTCCACCGTGCTCATCTGCGACTCGCCAGTAGGTTCCGATGAGGTGGGAGTTGTTGCCTCAGTTAAGCAGCCCTCCTCTGCTTCTTGCACATCGACACCTGAAAAGGAAGCAGGGGTGTGAGACGGAACAACTACACAAAAAGACACGCACAGACACACACACACACACACACACAGGGCTCTCTTCCTCCTCCTCAGTCAGTAATCTATACAACATGCCTCCTGGCTTCCATTCTTAGTCAAAAATAGAACCAGTTTCATCAAGAGGCTGTCAGCTACAACAGTATGATGCTGATGGTGAGTCATGTTTCCGCCACAGGATAAAGCCTTTCTCACATAGCTCTTCAACCAAACTGAAAGTCAACTGAGAAGAAATCTGGCAAAGCACTGTACTGTGAATTTACATAGATCTGCTAAGAAAAGCTGTAGTTTTCATAAATGTAGTCGACCCTTTAACTGCAGACTCTAAATGTGTCTACGCTTCCCATGATGCAGTCGAGCATCTGCTGTGCATCATTATGATCATATAATACTCTGTGAATAGAGGTTTTGCCATTAGTGTTTGTTATGTTGTAATTTTGCCATACGCAACATGTTCAACTTTTAGAAATGTGGGCTCAAACGCTGTCCAGCCTTGCTATGTGTGGCTTGCTCCTGTGAGGGGAGGGGAAAAAAAAAAAACAGAGAGCTGTCATGCCCTAAGCTCTGAGGGGGGAAATAACAAATGACAATACTGTGACTGCACTGTGCACTGCAATAGCTTTTCTACTGAAGGCGGAGTGAGCCAGAAAGGAATGGAGTGATACAAGCATTACTGCAAGGAGGACCAACGGATAAAAGGCAAGGGAAGGATAAAAATGTGAGCAACGGAGAAAGAAGAGAATACTTACTGCCCTCAATCAGGCTGCCAGGAAGTGGTTTACCTTTAAATATGGTTGCTGCTCATCCAAAGGGAAAAGGGGGATGAAAAAAAAAAGAAAGCAAAACAAAAAGAAGAGTAAAGATGCTGTCACAGTCTACAAAGGGCCACAGAGGGACTTGGCAAATTAGAAAAAACGAGGAAAAGAATGATAATGCTCTATAGTTAAGGGTGTAAATGTTCACAATGTGTCATTAGGACCACGGCTGGTGGGTGGCTCTGGAATGAGTCACGGTCTCTGAGATTTCAAATGATGCCTGAATCCCTACACCTCATGTTTATTTTATGGCTGTGAAACTTAATGAGGCTCCGCCAGTGGAGGGACACAGGTTCACCGATCAGTCCTACGACAGACAGACGTGCAACAAACAGAAGCAAGGCCTGAGAGTTTAACGCCACACCTCTGTCCCTGGCTTTGTCGCTCAGCAGCACCTCCACCTCTCTGTACTCCTTCAGAGCCTCCAGCAGGATGTTGCCCTCCTTGTGGAAGAGGAAGAGGAGAGGCAGGGTGACGTCATCCGTGCTGCGGCCGTCCCCGGCCATCTGAAACAGGGGGGCTGTGTCACTGCTGCTGCCTTCGTTGTCGTCTGGAAAAGCAAGGAGGAAGCAAAGGAAGAAAAAAAACAATACACGGAGGATCTTAATTATTGAAGTCAATGAGTTTTATTATTGTAACTATTAATAATCTCACACAATTCATCGTTTGACATCACATTTGTCCCCCTCTCTCCTTAAAATGATGTGGTTATCAAACCTTAATCTCATCACTGAGTTATCATCATTCGTCCTGTCCTTAGCTGCTTGCACTCACCGATGACTATGCCTCCGATGGCGCCAGCTTTCTGGATGTTTCGAGCCTTCTCTGCGAACATACACTGTCCCCTCTGAAGCAGAGCGATGTGGCCCTGGACGTACTCCGCATTGGTGACCTCAGAGCAGCCACTGTACGGTTCAGCCACGGTCACAAAGCCTCGTACCTAAACACGTGCAGGAAGAGACAATGACTGTATGAAGGAAGACATGAGTTGAAGAACATACTGAGTCTTCAGGTAAACCACAGCGCAACCACAGCCTAATTCCAAATGTCAAGCAAAGCCGTTTTCAGATGTGCACTGGAGACCTGATCTTTTCTAGACATCACTCACAGGGGCTTTATGCGACAACACAAAACCCCACTAGCTCTCTATGAAAAGCCTGAGTACGGTTCAGTAAAAATCACGTGTGAATAAAACAGCTAAGGGTCTGGAAAATTCACAACAAGCAGGTGAGTGATACGGATGATGAGCTCAACGCGACCAGGAAATACGAGAAACATTTACGACGCTAGTGTTGCTCTCAGTCAGGAAAGCACAACTTCCCACATGAAAACATATCTGACATGGACAAATGTCTGTTTTGTGCTACATTTAAAGACCAAGTCTGCACAGTGTTTGCTTCTTCTTCTCCTCAGTCTCTTTGACTTAAGAAAATGCCTACAAGAGGATGTGCCTTCGGGGGAATAGTGAGTGGCTCTTTTAAGAAAAGCCAACAGGACGGTCAAGTGCCCACTTGAAACTTGGCGGCTTGATAAAGCTACAGATCTACTTACCCCTGTGGAACTTTTTGACAAGTCTGTGCCAAATTGTGCTGGGCCAGCGGTCAGCACGACCCTGCCAAAGAACGGATGTGAGACGATCTGAATGGCTCTGGGCGGCAGCTGCTCTTTCTGCTGCTGGCTGGACAGCTCCATCATCTCCTGCATGAAACGCACGCCATCCTCTGCTGCTACTGCGCTCACCGCCTGAGCCAGAATGAGAGAGGAGAGGAAAAGGGAAATACGGTTTTAAAAAAGTCCTGATGGAAAGAACTGTGGTTTTTAAAAACATTAATTAATCAGCTTGCCAAAGTGACTACACCAGTATCACAGCAT
This sequence comes from Macropodus opercularis, assembly GCA_030770545.1. Lineage (NCBI taxonomy): Eukaryota > Metazoa > Chordata > Actinopteri > Anabantiformes > Osphronemidae > Macropodus > Macropodus opercularis. Next base: position 11,825,804 of record CM061092.1, read on the forward strand.
GTAATTCAACATACACAACATGGTGCAGTAAACAAATACAAGTTGAACTAATCTTGGTTCTATACGTGGTCAACCATTCACAGTAGCCTTTTCTTTGTTCCATGTGCTGTTAATTATCACTCACACGTCTACAAAGCTAAAGAAAAATCACACTGCTAAGCTAAATGAGCTCTTTTGAAGACTGATGAATAAATAGAATAAATATCTAAACCTGTGTAGCATGCTGGACCAGCTGCACCCGTCCGTCTTTCAGATGAATGAGACTGACTCCCATCCTCCTCAGCAGCTCCAAATGTTCAGGGTTGTTCGCCATAAAGTCTTGAGCTCTCAGTGGAGGACGGCCTATACCGGGCTCCCTGAAAGGAGCGACAACATGAGCAAAAGCTTTAAATATCTAAAGCAACACCTGATAAAGCCCGTATGTGTACAAACCTGTAAGGGGCAGGACGGGGGCAACTCTTGTCCACAGCACTACGGATTGGTTCTCGCAGGTTGTTGGGAAAAGCAGGGTCAGGAAACAGGAGGCGGGTGTTGGGGCACGTCCAATCAAAACCATCCAGCTCCGCCTCTGGCTGAACTATCACTGTTCTGTTTGAGGGAACGGATGAGGAATGGGAAGCCATGGAAAGGGACAGAGGCAGCAGGTGTGCCTCAGTGGTGAAGACATAGTCTTCAATGTCGAATAGCAGGTCCTCCGTGTCAGCAAACATCAGGAACAAGTATTTAAACATCTCAGCAAGAAAAAATGAGTCCATTCTGACAAAAAAAGAACAGGGAGTTAGATTTATATGATAATATTATAATCACAAGTTATGTAAGGTTTTGGTCAAATAAATAAAAACATTTCCTGATGAAAACAGAAGTTCTTCTTTACCGCACTACTTCTAGTCATTGCTATGAAGTCTACATCACGTACTGCCTCACGCTATGCAGATCTGATGGTACAGGGTACATTATGTCTGTCCACCATTCAGTTCTTATATTCTCACCGGTCCTCGTGGCTCCCAGTGCGCACGTCCTTCATTGCAGCAAAGCCGCAGGGGACGCGAGCAAAGCGATTGAGGTTGTCCAGAATGGTCCGACCGGCCTCCAGGTAGTAAGGGTCTCCTGTGGCCTGGGAGAGTGGGAGGACAGAGGACAGTACAGCAGCTATGACAAAGGCAGTAGAGAACATCTACTCAGGCACAAAGACGTTATTACTTAAGAAATAATCTCGGTCTTTTATGAGGTTATGTTCTTCTATACACATGAACAAGATGCCAGGAGACAAATAAACTAATATATGATGATTAGGTACACCAATCAGTTGATAAATACAGAAATAGATATGATGTTTATTAAATATTATCCTGGGGCACCTTGAAACTGAGATTTCATTTCAGCATCATATAATATAAACTGGTACGTCACCAGGCATTTCCCTCTGTACTGTAGCACTGAAAGAGAATGTCTGCATTATGTCAAGCTTTGCTGATAAATTACCTTATAAAGGAAATAGGTGCTCTCTGCAAACTCAGGCCTCAGGGGATGTTGGGCCCAGTGTACCCTGAAATCAGTAGTGAAGGCCTGTGGACAAACGAGGTCAGCACCCGCTATCAAGCATCAGAGTTACAACAGACCAAGCAAACTAAATTTCAGCTGTGTCACATAATATGCAAGCTTATTAATTTCCAAACTGCTCCAGCTGCCAACACAAACCATATTGAATTATCAACTCTATTTGAGGGACACCAAATAGTTCTGCTCACTTGCTAGGACTCAAAACGTGGTGGTTGTTACACAACAGGACAAAAGACAGACAGATACCTCAGGCAGGAAGTTGTGCTTCTTGGTAACTTGGTACAGCATCTCATGAGTCTCAATTGCAGGACGGATATCTCCCTTCAACACCTGAAACACACGCAGCAGGAAGAAGCTACAGAAACAGCACTAGACTCTACAGAGACAGTAAATGCACCATTTCACATGCTAGAATCTGACCTGCAGTCCAGGGAAAAAGGCCAGAAGAGAGTCCATCCAGGTTCGAGCAGGGAGCAGAGGCTTGTGGATGTGGACGTCCAGCAGCAGAGGAGGCTGACTGATGTACTTCATTATAGATGCATAGTGCTGAACGGGACAGACAAGGTAAAAAGGTTGTGGACAGTCTTGTGGGACTTTGTGAGATAAATGGAACAGGTCGACAGAGAGTATGAGACACCTAGTGTTAGGTAATACAGCAAAATCAATGAGCATAAGATCTGCACGAGAGATGAAGAAAAAAAAAAGGTCACTGGAGACAATATATGTTCCTAAAGGCTGTAGGCATCAAATGACTCCTGCGAGAGAGAGAGAGTGTGTGAGTGTGTGTGCTCTCACAATATTGAACCGCTGCAGGAACTGGTCATCTCCCAGGAGCACATAGGCCTTTAGGAGGTATTCATAGTACGAGTCAATTCCAGCTCCAACTCCACTGTCTGAAAACAGGAAATCAATCATGCTCCACTTTATAACATAAAAGAAATCACACGACAGGCATCTGTTAGAATTCTACCTCAACAACAAAGTCCTAAAATCCATTTTCTCCTTGATTCTTTCATATCTGCTCTAACACCCTTTGCTCCAGTCACGTCTGTCCTCCACTCTCTCACCTCTTCGAACCCACTCTCCGGAGTGAATGTTGATGGTGGTCCCCACCAGATTGCTGTTCCTCTGCCTCTTTTCCCACAGAAAGTCCATAGCTCTCCGGGCATGGGCCTGAACGTGTGAGGAAGGGAGTGTCATTGATTCAAATAAGTTAAGAATCAATCTGTCAGAAACACTGTTTGTTCAGCAGTGGAGTGTGACCAACAACATGTAAAAAAAAATACTACTGGTTCTTTATTAGAAAGGACGTGTCATAAGTGTAAACCATAAAATGAACCAAAGCAGAAATTGCATTTGGGAGTTGCCATTGTTTTTGCCGTCTCACTGATTTATTGTTACTCTTCAGTAAGTCAGGAACATAAGCATCCACAGCAAAATATTTTTGGCACACCCAAAAATAGAATGTACACATTAAAACATGCTTAGCAATGCAAACGCAAACAACAACAACAATCAGTAAATCTTAGGGCTGAGTTCCAGTATCTCCAGAGATATGAAGCATTATATTCAGGTGACAAATATGCTACATCTATGCTGGTCCCAAAAACATAAAATAACTCCAAGATGATTACAAGGATGACCAAAGCAAGAGGCAGGTTGTGGTTATTCATGGTTGTTACATGCCAGCATCAATATCTACGACAGTTTTCTTCTATTAAAGTGTTCAACATGGATATAAAGTGCGTAAAGTGACGTGAAACCTCAAACACAGGATCCCCAGTGAAGCGACTTAAGGCAGCAAACTCCAAGATGATGGTTCCAGCACACGCTGTACACGTTTCAGTTTCTGTGCCTGTCCTTGTCTCAGGACCCCTGACACCGTGTTTCAAGTTCACCTGTCGGGGAGGAAAAAATCAAACATCTTTGGAGTAGAATTTGTCATGTAAGAGACTGTGCAGGAAAACTAGTCAGCTATAAAAATGTGTGCGTCTATAAGCTGTGACAGCTGTGAGTGGGCAGTGAAGTGGAAAATGGAAATATGTAGTCTTGATCGTAGAGGTTGCTGTGAGCAGATGTAGATGTGTCAGTTTGTCAAAACTGTGACTCCGTACATGCGTGAACTCAAATGCTTCTTTTGATCCAGCATCAAAACACTTGTATAAATACAAAGGTAACTTTTCCCCCCTCGTATCAAGTTGGATTTTTTTTTTTTAATCACCAGGATCTTCACTTCTGCTGTGCTCCCTGCTGGGGTCAGCTATTGTCCAGCAGTGCATTTACAGATTATTAGCTTAACAGTGGATTAATGAAAACCACACTGAACCCGTTTCCAGCTCTATTTAATTTTGATTAGGAAATGATTTAATAGAGAAGCAGACTGCAAATGTTTGAGTGTTGACGTTACTAATCTCATTTAGTCAAAGACTCACATAGGTTTCCTAGCATACACAGTACGTTTTTGAATGGGTGTATCCAATTTACAAAGAAACACAAAAACAAATCTGATATCCGTCTTACCCTGGGGTAAGGCAGGCCACTGCTGGTGTTAAAAGCCGGCAGCAGTCGGAGACCCATGTCTTTAGCCATATGGAGGAGTTCATCCTGGTACCACTGCATGTGTTGACCTCCATCTCTCAGCATCACAGCCATGGAGTGTCCTCCTAACAGACCTCTGAGCAACACACAAAGAATAATGACTTATTGAGTTTCTTGCCTATTTGCGAATCAGCTGTTCCATCCGCTGCTTGTGTGTATGTAATACTCTAATTAGTGAATGTGTGTTGACAATCCAGGCTCACCCAAGAACACGGATGTTGGTTTCAAAGACTGACACAACAATATCATTGTCCAGCCTCACATCTGACAGCACTCTCCTCACTGCAGCCTCAAACTCTGTTGTCTTATTCAGCAGCTGACAATGAAAAACAGCACGACTATAAAAACATGTTCACTTCATAGTCTCAAAGTGGAAAAACGGAACATACTTATATCAAAATGACCAAATGTCAGAAGCACAAAGAAATATACTCACCACCAAAGTATCCAGAGTATCTATGAGAGTCAAAGAGAACCTAGCAGAAAGAGACAATAATGATTTACCAACTGTGATGCTGCACTTCAAGGAAAACATGTGCAAATTATTATGGGTATTACGAAATCAGGATTATTCAACATGAGTAAATACAATCTGGCTACACCTCCTGCTGCTTGGACCAATAAAAAAACGTTTCAAGCAAGGTCGTGTGTATAGATTCTACCGTCATTGTGTTTGCTTTCTACATTTGAGCTCAATAAACAAAAGCAGCGTGGTACGCACTTTCCTAGAGCGTCATCTACGTCGCCTCGACTGGGTTCAAGTCCACGTACTCTTCCTCTGCACGTCAAAGGCATAAGCTCATCGGCTGGGTATGCGTGGTCCTGGGAAGCACAATCAAATTCACTTCCATCACAATTTTCAACTTTTGTGGGGTTTTTTGGTGGCCAGATTAGCCAGAGATCTTACCATGTAATTCTGATACGCGTGGTCAAACATCTCAACCACTTGGTTCCTTGGGTAAAGAGAAAGACACACAGATGTTACATTCCCTTACGTGGTGCACTGGGAACGCAGTGTGCACAACTCAACTCACTTCAACTTGCGCTTCTCCTCCCTGGACATTGACTGTCCATGGCTGCACAGCGCTCCGAGCAGCATCAGTGAGAGCAGCACGTGTGGCATTGTGGTAGGTGGACAAGTTGGCAGCAACTACAGTTTGGCTCTCAGTCAGTGAGTAAGCAAGTGCTTCCTCATTCCCACAGTCCTAGCTAAACCACTCAAAATAACACAACATCTAAGCACACGCTTCTACCCTTAAGCTGTTGAGGTCAGCATAAAGCACTTTGGCTGACGTGTGTTGGACACTTACACTTCATCCATAGTTCTTTGCCAAACACTATGTATAAGGCACTTCAAAGCTGTGGGTACCTTGTGCCAAACCTGCAATTAAATGGCTTTAGGACTGTTCTTCCAAGTAACCACAGATATCTGGGTGTAGGCAGATGTATCTGACATATGCTGTAGCAGCCACTGTGCTACGTTGGTCCAAGAGCTGTGAGTAGGTTGATGTCACGCCTGTTTACTTTCCCAAGCAGTCACACCGGACCTACAGCACACAAGACGTCAAACACAACCTCAGCCTAACACATCCCCCAGAAGCCCGGAGACTCCAAGGATGACGTTTTCCCAGTTGCAATCTTAAAACAACACCAGTCAAGGACACGTATAGCTTTTAAATCAGTGATCGAAACACGTAACCATCTTTAAGGCTTGTCTGGAAACCAAACCAATCAACGCCGGTTCCTATCTGTCCTCAAACCGTTTACCTGTTTTACACAATGTACAATCAGCCACACACACAGCTCCTCTTATCACACTGACGCTTCAAGTCTAAATCCTTTCAGAAAGAAGTTAATAATTTCCTTCCCCTAACAGGTCTCCGTCCTCAGCTGCTCAGACCAGTCAGGGTTTAATTAGCCAGTTAGCAACTTGTGCTAACTGGCCGAGCTGGTGGAGGCGTGCAGGTCGAAGAAAACAATCCAGATCGAAGAAAAACTCTATCCATCGTTAAGCAGTAGTCCTGACCGTGATATCTGTGCTGCTTTTCGAGGTAGAAAGCGAAAACTTTTGCCGTACGGTCCTATTTTCCCCAAGCTAGTCTGCCGCAAAAAACGGATACCGTAACGATATACACGTCAAAAACATCCGCTTCCTGCAAAAGTCTGTGGGTTGTTTCCCCCGAGCGTCGCTTTTCAGGCAGACGTTTGTCAAGACTGAGCAACAAATTGCCTCTGTTTAGATTGGACGACCAGCAACTTTGCTCGTGGTGGTAGGCGCATATTATAAATACAAGCACATGCAGCAGTTTAGGTTATTGTGGTCGTTTGAGCCAAACGCCAGGGAGGCTCACCTGGAAGACATTTAACTGGTAAAACAACGCAGCCTTATGCCCCGCCCACTCTCACTTGTGTTGCCTTTTTTGTAGCTCGGAAAAACATTTCTCATTGCTTGTTTGTGAATCCAATCGCAGACATATAAAGGTTTTAACGACATTTAATTCTTGATACGAACAAATAAATACGTTATCACACAAGCTTCATATTTACTATGCATGAACAGAGTATATTCGTTGTCATCCTCGTTCGTTTCCTTGTTTTTGTCCCATTGACTACATTTCCCATGAATTGTTGCTGCGTCAGCTGAATATTTGATGGTCTCACATGACAGATAGCAACAAATCCCTGACAAGTGCGTCCTGGAAAACGAGTTGTAAGCACTAATCTTTCAGTGAATTAAGATTGATGCCCAAAACTGACTGACGGAAACGCAGTCTTACAGGTTGGCCGGTGTATTTCGATTCATTTCATTTCATCATTTCAACGTAATATTCATTACTTTTTATTTGCTCCTTAGATAGAGTGTGTACAGTTTTCCGTACGATTAAATGTTGTTTATTGTGTATTCTGTGGGTCTTTATAATTTGTGTAAGCTCTGTTTTTATAAAGGTGGTGTGTAGTGTGACTAGGGTTACAGCTTTCAAGTGTTTTTCTTTATACTGTGTTTTTTAAAATCTCTCTCCTTTTGTTTCATTTGCGTTAAACGTGTCTCTTTGTTTTATGACATATTTGCCATGGCCTGTGTCTGCGTCAGGTTCTAATGTCAGTCATGGCTCCTGCTGCTGATAAAAAATTGACAGGACTTATTGCAGCTACGTTCACTCCATTCACTGCTCAGGGGTAAGTTGCAGTTGTTCTTGTTTCTGCAGTGAAGGATGTGACACATTAAGTTAGTTCCTCTGTGAGAAGTTTAAACTGAAGGGGTGTGGAAATGGCTGATGGACATTCCCTTTGGCTTGGTTTAGCATATCACACCCTGGTGCATACACCTTTCTCCAAATTTTGTTTTTGTTTTTTTTACTTATTTTTTCCCCCAAACCAGTGAAATCAACCTAACAGAGATTGGACGTTATGTTGACTACTTGACAGAGAAGCAAGGTGTAAGTAGTATATTTGGTAAGTATACAAGTGATTTCTTTCTTTCCTTAAAGTTCAACTCTGTGCTACTGTTCCAGCAGTAGCACAGAGACAAAACATAGCCGAGGCGTAGACATAACATTTGTCCTGTCTCCCTGCTCCGATACGAATGAAGGTTTCCTGAAACTCAGCAAATTGTCCTTATTCATGTTCTGCGTTTTGCATTTTGTGTTAATGTTTAATTTGTTGGTTTATCTGTGTGACCTTACTCGGCAGATGGTTGTGCAGGTTGTGCTGATTATTGTGCCACATCTCACTTTTTTCCTATCTCTCTGCCACCATCTACATCACATTATAAAATGATTTTCTTGTGAACCATTTTGGTAACTCAGCTGTTCCTGTATGAACAAGCCCCACTTGAGGTTTCTTGTATAATGTTCGTATAATTCCGAAAATAAGCACGACTTTACCTGCTGACAGTAAATGGCACCACTGGAGAAAGCATGTCACTCAGTGTTGCAGAAAGGAAGATGCTGGCAGAGGAGTGGTGTCAGAAAGCCAAGGAGAAGTACGTTATCACGCAGCCTCGTGGTCATGCTCATATTCATGTTCAGTGCCGGTGAAAAGCAGATGTGTCAGTTTGTGACGTGTGCTTTTGGGTCCTTGTCTCCACAGAATGGACCAAGTGATTGTGCATGTTGGCTGTATGAGTCTGAAAGATTCCCAAGAACTGGTGAGTTGTGCCATGAACAAAACGTGCGAACCACTGTTTTTTTTATGGACTACAGGATATCAACATGACTTAAATATTAAATGAGGCTTGGTTTCAAGAGTCCCCAACTGAGTAGAATCTAGATCACATCACGTGTATATAAGACACTTATAAGACTGTACTTTATTAGAAAGGAGTTATACGTCAAAAGAGGGAACAAAAAAAATCATCTCTAGTTGTTCTAGGTGACCACACTTGGACAGGAAGTAAAACAATGACCATGATGGCGGGTGGAGAGATGTTGTAACATTGAAATGTACCAACAAGAGTACATGTACAGAAAGTAACAGAAATAGAAATAGCAGTGTCAGGAACAAAATAAGAGCTGTAAAGTCATTGAGACCCAGCTTATTTTCTCACCTCCGCACTGCTGCCAAATCACTGTGTGAAGTGGGTGTGAATTCACTTTTGGATCGTTACAGAAATGGCCGGACACCACAGTTCAGGGTACACAGAGTGTGGTGACAACTGAAGGCCTGATTTTCTGAGAGGCCTTTATTAAACCTCCTCCCAGAGGTTAGACACATTTCACATGTTTTCAGTCAGAATGACATCGTGCATCTTGTTAATCTTTCTCACCCCAGGCTCGCCATGCATCACAGATCGGGGCTGATGGGATTGCAGTCATTGCCCCTTCCTTCTTCAAGCCCAGCACTGCAGGTTTAAATCACTTACACATGTCTGAAATGTTTTTTATGGACCTCGGTTTGGAAGTTAAAGCCCAATCATCCACGTTTATTTCCTTCTCATCCTGCTTCAGAGTCTTTGAAGATGTTCCTGCATGAAGTGGCTTTAGTTGCTCCAACACTGCCCTTCTACTATTATCATATCCCAGCTGTCACAGGCGTTAACGGTGAGTTAAGACACTGCAGCAGAGGTCTCACCTGTCTCCAGTGATGTCCTGCTGAATCTTAGGTTGTTGTTTTTGCTTCAGTGCTGGCGAGCGACCTCCTGGAAGGTATTGAAGAGCTCATTCCCTCCTTCAGAGGAGTGAAGTTCAGCGGGAGTGACCTGATGGACTTTGGCCAGTGCGTCAGCTACAGTCAGCCGCATTGGTCAGTTCTCTACGGCGTGGATGAGGTCAGCCTTCTCCCGCTCCTCGCCATCTGTTTTGATGCTGATTTGTGACTCTCTCATCTGTCAAACCAGAATGAATCTAATCGTTTATTTCTCTGCAGCAACTCTTAGCAGGTCTGGCTATGGGAGCCCACGGAGCGGTCGGCAGGTCAGAGTGTCATCTTGAATGTGTAGAGTAGTGTGTTGTCTTTGATTCTCTCTGCTAAACACTATTTATTTACACGTAAACTGTTTCTGCCGACAGTACGTACAACTATATAGGATGTCATGTTAACAAGCTCACACTGGCATATGAGAAAGGCGACATCATCCAAGCCAGGGAAATACAGGTGCTGTCTACCCCCTCGTTCTTTATACCAACTTCTCTTTTGATTGTTTGCATTAGTATTTAATTGTTATTGACCTGTTCCTCTAATTCTTATGGACAGTTCAAGATGCAGGAGCTTCTCAGTTATGCCAAAAAACTTGGTTAGTGGCAGTTACATTATCGTGTTGTTTATAAATCAGCATATAAGATACCGTTATCCTGTTGCAGTACTTCTCTACCTTTGAACTGCGGTTGTGTATCACAGGCTTTGATCTGGGCATGAACAAGCAGCTGATGAATGAAGCATCTGGCCTGAATCTGGGGCCACCTCGACTCCCTGTAACGCCGTGTTCACCTGCAGATGCTCTGTTCGTTGTGCAGAAATATCACAGCATTTTTCCTGACTGTTGATTTGTTTCTGCAGGCTGGTAGACGTTGGACAGTCCCTTCATTTGTGCTCCATTTATTTACCTTTTTGCTTTCATTATGGTTTCTGATACACTACGTATCTAATGATGAATTCAGTTACTGTATTACGCACAAATGCACAATTATGAGTCCTGTGCATCTTGCACTAACTCCATCAAGACTAGGTTACACCATGTTTTCATCAATCAATCTGAAATCACATTTTAATAACTGAGAATTTTCTTAACGTTTGTCAAATATAAGTCTTTGCATTTGATGACTAATCATACAATTCTAACTAATATGTTAGAGGTTATATGTTATACAAGTTTAAAATTCATAAACTATAAGAATTAATAGCAGCTGCTTTTACCTTATACATGTAGCAGTGGTTTTTCATTTTGGGAAATACTCTGCAGTATTATTTTGTATTATCTTTTAATGTGTAAGAACATCATTCATTTAGACAAAGCGAGAAACGGAGCATTAATACAGCATGAATGCTGTTTCAGTCAACTTTGTATAACTATTACCAATACCTTATTAATAAATGAACTTTTTACAGTCTGTTTGTCAAAAATCAATCAACCAAAAGGTCACTCATGAGCACCATGCAAATCATAAAGTTTAGACCCATTGTCTGCACTTTCACCTTCTATATCCATTCAGTTATGACTTGCTTAAAATGCAGTTGTCCCTGATTATAAACCTCACTGAATCCACCTTTTAAGTTTTTCCATCCGTGAACATCACTGTTCTTGTTCCAAATTAAGAGATGTTGTGGCAAAGTGGTCGCTGCTACGCTCACTACAGTATGAAAGGTTGGAGTAATATTTCATATATTTCAGGCATATATACATATATATTTCAGGCGAAACAATGCTGCCCCCTGCTGTGGAGCCTTTGTATTAACTACAACTAGAAAGTGAGTCCACTGTGAAAAGTACGGTAAAGCATTAATGTGACAGTCTGGAGAATGGAGGGGAGATGACTATAATGTGTTTTTTAATATTTATTTATTTATTTATTATATAAAATGGGGCAATAATAATTAGACCCAAAGTAAAACTGTATATTTCTCTAAAGTAAACGACACTGTGATGAAAAATCCACCGTAAGTACAGACACAGACGTTGTTTCGTGTGAATGTGGGGGAAAACTCTGAAAGTCAACGTGGACCGGAGCAAATGTTACGACGCCTTAGTTCCCCTTAGTAACAGGTCGGAATGATTTCCCTGTGACACAAAAAGCGGTCGCGTTTCCGGCCAGCTCAGCGCGTCAGTTCTGTGGTGTTGTCACTTCACAGCCTGTCAAGCACCGGTAACCCGTACCTGTAACATTCCGTGGACCGAGCAGGATCAGCGGAGAAGCGCGGAGACATGGTGCTGCTGACGATGATCGCTCGGCTGGCTGACGGGCTGCCGCTGGCCGCTTCGATGCAGGAGGACGAGCAGGTTGGAGTTTTGTGGTCGCTAGCTGCTTGTGTGCTTATCACTTCAGGTTTGAGCTGTAAAGGCTTCGGTGTTTTACTGTCGCCGCAGTGACACGTTTGTTAACGACATGAGTCAAAACCCAATTTCTCCAGATTCGGGTTCTGACGCGTGGAGGGAAGGGAAGGTGTGTGATTGTTTAATTCGAGGGTTTACTATGACTCGGTGATAATTAGTGTCCGCCTACAACAGGCCCGTTGACCCAAACACTCAAACCCTTTATTTACCTACAGTGAGTGATTAGTTAATCAGAGAACAGCTTGACCGTGTTTCAACTCTGACCTTATTCTGATGCTGTGTCAAGTCATTTCAGCGTTGCACAACTTCACCAGTATCTTCTGCGAAACCATCCGCGCTGCTCAGCCCCCAAAACAGATAAATCAGCGTCACACAGTCAGACATTACTGATGAGCCAAAAGCAAACGAGTGCGATCATTATCACATGAGAACAAGTCACCAAAAGACAGAGGCAGAGCTTTCAGATCCAAACTTAAAACCTATTTATTTGCACTAACTAACTAACCTATTGTTTCAGGGCTCATACCTATGATCCGTGTTAAGCTGTGAGGTCTATCAGTCATGCAGTGCTCTGGACAACTGCATCTCTGTGATCTCTGACTGAGAGCAGTGATGAGTCATTTTTCAGCTGCTGAGCTTTGTTTTTCATGTTTCATTTACAACCAGGAGATTTTATAAAAATGACTTTATATATGTTTGCAGTGTGTTTAATAAACAATTCTTGCTGGAAACGCATTTTACTGCTATGAATCAAATAATATTTTAGGGGATGGGATCTGATTTATGTAGTTTTATGGTGTTTGAGCATGAATTAACAGGAGTCTAACATCTTTCCTTCACTCTTTTATTTGCTTTCAAAAAGGGAAGTGAAAAGGTTTGTTGTGTCTTAACTTCAATATCTTTCATAAAGCCGTGATGCTACATCGTAATAAATCCCTCAAATGCTAAATTTAACAGCAAACAAGTAACAAATAACACACAGCAGCCAATTGCTGACCATATCCAGATTAAGACATGATGTAATGACGATGTAGCATCACTGCTGAGTCTTTCCTTTACACGTACTTACCGTAGCAAAGGGCAAGAAATCAACACCGTCAAGCAAATGGTGTCAAAAAAAGTAATGTCTGGACTGTAGCTGGTGATATTTTGCCTGACTGATAAACATAAAGTAAGGAGACACAGTGAACATTGCTGGTCCCCTCTAGCATTCAAAAGTCAGTTTCTTGCCCTGGTTTAAAACCATATTTACTGTGTGAGCTGAAAGCAAAAATGAATGTAAAAAACCTTTAATGTTATTGCTTTTTGTCTGTTTAGTTGGGTCGGGATCTGCAGCAGTATCAGAGTCAAGCTAAGCAGCTCTTCAGGAAACTCAATGACCAGAGTCCCACACGCTGCACGCTAGAGGCTGGTTCAATGGCATTTCAGTGAGTGTGAAGCAGTAGGCAAAAGATTCGTAACTGTCCCCGGCAGCTACGTTTCGTGTAACTGGTGCATTATTTGAATATTTGTCCTATTTGTCTTTGTCCTTCCTGCAGCTATTGTATAGAGAAAGGTGTGTGCTACCTGGTGCTGTGTGAAGCCAGCTTTCCCAAGAAGTTGGCTTTTGCTTACTTAGAAGACCTGCAGGCAGAGTTTCATGAGCAGCATGGAAAGAAGGTCCCCACAGTCTCCCGGCCTTACTCCTTTATTGAATTTGGTAAGAAGCAAATAGAAACACAGAAGAGAAATAAAACTGCTACCGTTATTTTACACCATTAGTTATAGGACCAGTAGTTGTTGTGTGTCTATTTCATTGGTGTCTGTATTGTTATGTACATTTTAACTCTGTGTCTAGATGTGTCCATCTCACAGAGCACATTTACTGTACAGGTTGATCTCCGTGCTTAATTCTCCGACACGTCTTCATACTATACACACCTGCAAGCATTAAAACCCTCGTATGCTAGTGATGAGCTTAGTCTGGTCTCAGGTGACATACTGCTCTAGGTGTGTGACTAATAACACGTACCTCCAATTTTTCTCCCGCATCAGACACCTATATCCAAAAAACCAAGAAGTCCTACATCGACAGCCGAGCAAGAAGGAATCTGGGTAGCATCAACACAGAGCTCCAGGATGTGCAGAGGATCATGGTGGCTAACATAGAGGAGGTGCTGCAGAGAGGAGAGGCTCTGTCTGGTGAGTTCACGTTACTTCAGGCCTGTACGAGTCTCTTCCGTTCCGTATTTCATTTTGTCCTCCTCCTGTTTTCACTCTGCTCTCCGATTTCTCCCTCCGGCAGCACTCGACTCGAAGGCCAGCAACTTGTCCTCACTTTCAAAGAAGTACAGGAGCGATGCCAAGTATCTGAATACCCGCTCCACCTATGCCAAGCTGGCAGCAGGCGGGGTCTTCTTTATCATGCTCATTGTCTATGTACGCTTCTGGTGGCTCTGAGAGAAACAGCGGAGGAGAAGGATTGAGTTATAAGTGGAAAATGAGCTGCACAGAGTCTGCAGACACAAAGAAAAGCTGTCATGTTTGACTTAAAACAGGATCCCTGCTCTTAATAATAAGACTTTTCAAACATAACACCGCCCATTTTGTTTTTGCCTGTCCACCGATGTGATCTAGATTTAAATGATGTCATAATGCAAAGTAGTTACCCTTGAAGTTAGGTGTGTGTGTGTGTGTGTGTGGGTGTGGGTGTGGGTGCGTGTGTGTTGCTTTGATGTGCAGGAAAAATGAAGACACTTTCCAAAGCTGTACTGTAACCAGACTTGCTGATGTAATCTTCTATGTGCTCTGAATATACACAAAAATACACAAAAGAACTTCTTATTTATCCTGAAAACATAGTATCATTACCAGTCATTAACGCTACATTAATGTTATATAGTCATGAGAGCTTAACGGTCTGGATACATTTATGAATATTTGGAAAACATTACTTTAATCCTTATGCAGCTCAGTAGGCTCTGCAACAACAAAGGCAAATGACATAATAATATTTTTTAATACTGTATGGCAACCTTGCTAATGCTCTTTGATCCATGTCTACATTTATTAGACATATTAGTCATCTTGTCCCCTCCAAGGGACGGTACACAGTGATTGCTGGGTGAGAGGGTGAGAAGAGAAAGGGGGTAATGTTCCTTTTTTATTATTTGCTGAAGCAACTGTGATCAGACATTTCTTAGAAAGCAGGAGAGGGAATAAAATTTTTATAAAAAAAAAAACACTATAGACTAATTATTCATTCCGCTGCAAGATGGGTTTAATTAAAAATAAATCAAGTTCAACTAATAGTTTATTGTGCAAAGCAAATCATTTTGGGGCAGACAGGACAGGAAGAGGAGCCCAAAGACTTTATTATTCATTCTGCAGAAGACTTGGTCTTCTAACACTTTCCTACCACTAATTTTCATAGAGTTCCCACACTGACCTCAACCGTGGGTGTTCCCACTCCCTTTATACTGTCTTGCACCATGAGTGAGTGGAACTTCCTCAAGCAGACCCAGAAAATATTTGACGTCTGCTCAGGTCCTTTTTTGTAAGACGTTTACAGGAGTGTAGACCTGGTTGAAAGGTGCATTCGGGCAGAGAGTGACAGATGTTGTAGGCTCTCTTAGGAAAAACTCCTCTTTTTCTGTTCTGTCTGTGATCTGTGAATAAAGTCGTTTGAATGACGCGTGCCTTTCTGTCATTTGCATCTGGTAGATCACCGAGTACGCTTTGACTGGAACTGGTTTCATCAACGCAGAACTTTAATTAAACTGGACCAATTTAACCTTTAAAGCAGGTTTTGCTATTACTGCATGGCTCTCAGTATGCTGAGGATTTTCTAGAAGAGTTTCTAAATATAACATGGGGAAAACATTAATTAAAACAGTCAACCTTAAAGCTCTCTGAGTCAAATTGAGTAAGTGACTAAGTGAGAGACTGTTTAATAATAATGTTATTTCTGTATTATGCTATTGGCCAAAATTGTCATTACTAGGAATTTAAAAAAAAAATTGCTTCCAGGAATGTTTTAATTTAGTCACATTACAGCTCTTCATGCCGTTTGCCACCATGCATAATGTTTGGCGGTACCCGTTTTGGCCAGCAGTGGGCGCGCTTTCCTCACTGTTGCAGCGCTGCAGCACACAGACGCTTCCGCATCTGCAACGCCTGCTGCCTCCAAAATGAGCACCAAATCATAGGGTGGCTTTAAAAATACAGGCTGCAGCTTTTCCACATCAAGAAGAAGAATAAAAAAAAAACAAAAAACAAGTCGGGTGTTGTAGACGCAGCCGTCGAGCACTTTGCAGGAGATGCAACAGACACTGTAAGCATACAAATTCATCAGCTTCAACTAAAACAGGAAATGTCAGAGAAAAATGAGAAGCGACACAGGGTAGCGTGCCAGAAACAAACCACAGGGCACAGACTAACCTTTTCACCTCGTAAGGGAAGTGGGTATTTGTGACTTTGGCCTCACTTGTGATCAAAGTTATGTTGTTTTGTCACATTGTTTTCACTTAAACGCTGTTTGCAAACCTTCCTTTATAACTGTGTTTATTGTTTATAACTGCGTGTTAGTCTTGTGTTTCTGTGCTTGCTGTTGTGTGTCGAGCTGCACTGCTCTGACACACTTACCTGCTAGTGCTGCGACAGCAAACGCACAGAAACGCTCTAACTACTTTAAATTGTGTCTGGCAAACTGCTACTTCCTGTAGTGTACAGTTGTTGTGAAGCACTTCTTTTTTTTCATATATTATTTTAAGTTGCCACTTGTAAACATATTCACCGATGAAAGTTGGAAAACCATTTTCAGAGCAGAAAGTCTCCACAGTCAATGTTGCATATTTTTCTATTTTGCCCACGTCTTGTTTTTCATGACTTCTCACGCTTATCTGCACGTTTCTACTGAATCTGATAACGTTGGCTTTTCACCACTTTGAGGTTGTTGAAAGTGCAACACAGCTACTTCAAATGACGGAAAGAATCAAACGATTGAATTAAATTGCACGTGTAGCGTGTAAAAACCATGGTGTGTTCTTGTGTATGTGTGCAAATGTCTCAGCAGTCACAGAAAGCACAACATTGTCCTTTCTCACTCCAGTATTTGCTCTGTAGGTTACCATGGCAGCAGCAAGTGTGTGACAGTCATGTGAAAACGAAGCTGATTGGATTAAAATACTTTGTGTGATCAGGGGTCAGGAATATGGCACATGTACTAAACACACGCACCAAGCAAGAAGACGAGCAGCAAGGCTGCTGCGTTGTCCCTTTACCAGGTTTTAAGAGCAGATCCTGTGGCGTGTAGTCTTGCCAACTCATATTACCCTGTCTTGATTAAATTTCCTGTCAAAGACACACACAACCACAAGACCGCCCCCCCCACACTCGACTCCTCCTGAGTCTTGTGCAACCTTAAAGAAACAGGACCTCAAACTAACGTGACCGTGACCCTGACCTTCAGTCACTTTGTCTTCAAGTCCTTGCGACAGTGGTGCACGCTCTTTCGTAGACAGCGATGGTGTTTCAGTCTGGTGTCTGGCACGCCGACTCCATCACATGAGCGCAGGCAGGCATGCAGACAGCAGGCTCTGTTGCAAATTCCTCGCTTCTTTCCTTGAACGCCCCACTTCCACTGAACTTCTCTGATGTGATTTTATAATTAGGAGGCCACAGCGTACGAATGTCCGACTACTCTGCCTGCTCCCCTGACTGTGACTCGACTTTATTCTCGGTCAGGATGTGGTAAAAAAAAAAAGGTGAAATCAACATCGCTGCTGTACCAGCACATGCAGGACAGTCTTTTTTGTCATTGTTATTATTTTGACCCAGAGTAAAACACAACTGTCTCAAGTTTTACCTGTTGCATAACATAAAGTATGATGTCCTGCATTTCCATAGAAGCATTACATCACATGGCAAATGTCCTTAAGTTCTTAACAAACCCTCATTTATTCCCTCTGCAGGTCGGACAGACATTATGCCCATTCAGTCTGGTTATCTTGTTTTCTATTACATGGTGCGCAGCATTGTCCGTGTGTGGTGTCGTGAGAAAGACGGGAATCACAACAAGGGAAGCTGTAATGGCTATGATAAAACTATGTCCATCTCATATCAAACCAGCCTAACACCTCATCCCAGCTGCTTCCCCGTCTTATCCCAATCATCCTCTTTCGTCAAACCCCTGCCCGATCCAATCAGAGCAAAGGGAAGCTGTGGAGACAGCAGCTGTACGGCAGAGGAGAGGGTCATAAAACGCAGAAGCCGAAAGGGGAAGTAAAGGGACCTGGTGAGTTATTGCCCCGAAACGTACACACCGGGTCCTGGGAACCGGGAACTTCTCACAGGGGGATCATCGTGGCGTGTTCGCACAGCTCTGGATGTGCTCTGTCCTCTGTGTATTCTTTATCACTTTACCACGGAGCAATGATGAACAGTCCCACCTTCCCATCGTAATAGTGCGTGAGCAGATTTTTTTCAGAGCAGACTTGAGCTCTCCAATAAAACCAGCGTGATAAATGAGCTTCCCAGCACACATGTCATGCAGGGTGCTACAACTAGCCTGAAGGTGCAGAAGAATATGCCATAAACAAAAGCGGTATTTAGAGTAGGAAGACAGAAATGTGTGAGAAAGGGAGGCAGAGAGGAAACAAAGAACGTGTTCATAAACGTATGTGACAGTGCGGAAGATGATTGGTCCAGAGTTGATATAGAATCACATGTACTGTTAGAATGTGATGAACTCTAGACTGGACATATAAGCTACGTTCTCTCTTTGCCCGAGATTTTTCATTTATCTCTCTCCACACAGATAATGCAGTGTCGTATCTGACACACACACAGGCCTGAGAGCTGGGAAAAAGTGGAGGCTGAAGCGTGAATTCCAGTCATGCTTGTCTTTTAGCAGCTCGTGAATTTATGATACAATTAACCCTGGAAGATACGCAAAGCTCACTCAGTTTACACAGTGCGGAACTTTCACCACAACACACAAACATGCAGAGAGATGTGGTCTGCCCATAGGTAATGAACGGAGCATGCGGAAAATGTATTATAGCAAAGATCTTGTACAAAATGATCACCAAAAGAAATGAGAGACTCTGAACCAGTTGCTTCTTCCCTTTTAATGCTTTGTGTCATGACATATATAATAATCCACTCAATCGCCTGCTTTAACATCAACCTGCATTTTGTTGCTGTGTGTCCTAAGGGCTAATTCCTGTCCTGGACATTCTCGTCCCATCTGTGTGATAGACATCACGGATTGTGGCAGATTGCTTTGACCTGCTGCACCCCTGGGCCCCAGGGACCAGGGCATGATGGAAGAGTTTCTTAATGTGCATGTCAGTATTTTTGTGTGTTTATGTTTTGACGTTTGTGTGTGATCAAGTGCGCATACATCTGTGGGTCAATGCGTGTCCCTGTGTAATGTGTTAATGTACAGGGGAACGTTTTAGACGACCTTGGTGGGAGTTGGCAGGGCTCAGGGTGCCCTCACTGAGACCTCCCTCGAATCCAAACATCAACAGCAACATGAGATGTAGGCTTGTTCTCGTGGGTCACATGTAGAGGTCAAGGTCAGCTTCAGGCCAGCTGTTATTCCCCTTACAAACACAGCCTCAACAAATCCAAACCGTCCGTTTTGTAGGTGAATGCAGCCGAATCCTAGCATCCTGAATCTGAGTAGCAGCCGCACTCACCGCGCCAGTGTGCAAACCTAATACACCAGGCTGCGACTAATGCGTTAGTGTTATGTGTAGGTGTAGGTTAGGAGCAGAAACCGTGCAGAGCCCAGATCACACTGTTGAGGCCGTTATTTTCCCACAGTGCAATATAAATAGCCTGCTAGTGTGGGGTGACAGTGGGCAGGCTGGGACCCTCAAGGGAGTATCCCATCCACACACAACAGCACATTCCTGTCCACCTGCCCTGCCAGAGCCCTAGTTCACCTTACAAGATGTCTTCACACACACACACACACACACACATCCCTCATCCTCCTCCTTCATCACCTGTTTCCTCACCTCGCTGCTAACTCCTCTCCTCCTCACACAGGGGACCCTCTGGCATGACCCACATCACGTTCGGTCATATCAGATCTTCACGCTCGCTGACTCTCCACCTTTTGACCACTGGAAAACGCCATCACACACACACACACACAGAGCTGGGAGAAAGTGGAGACTGAAGCGTGAAACACAAACACAGCATGGTTTCCCACACAAACATGTTCTCGATATACTTGCTCTCTCCAAAGAAGCTGACAACTGCAAAGCGCTGCGTTAGCATAGTGTGCAGTATGTCCACAGCCACATAATATCTGCCACTAATTAATTGGAGACGGCCTTACAGAGTTTCTTACTACGCATGTTGTCTGCAATGTGATGCAGCTGGCATCATCGTCTCGACAATTAATCAAATAAATACAACCTAAGATGACACAACAGCCTAAAACTTTTTGTGCCATTATATGCAGTGGCTTCATAATAAAACAGAGATGTAAAAACACTGGTGTAGGTATGTTGACTTACTTGAGACGATACCCTATGTCTAACCGAGTCAATGATTACACTTATTTAGTGCTGATCTGTGTGCTTCTTAAAATTATGTGCACATTATCTGGCTGGATGTTGACATTTGGCTCATATAACCTCAAGTTCACACAGGAAAATGATCTACCGTGATTAAATACTCGGAAACCCAGTATCAGCGCTGCATCTCTGTAAATTAGACATTTATGTGGCTTCTCATTTTGGTGACCCTGATTTACCGGCCAAAGTATTTCTGCTGAGATCTGATACTGAGCTGATCTCATACGCTAATATGTCTTAAACATTCTGGCCATTCCCACTGGCCTGATTTAATTTACACATCTCCAGCCGTGGTCACGTGGAACAGAAACGTAAAGCCGTGTACTTCTCCAGCTCAGTGAATGAAGAGTAGGTGATAACCAACCCTAAATATACCCCGTTTAACTTCCTGTTGCCCAGATCTGCTTTCACGGTTAAGATGAGACTAGATAGCTGATGCTTCCAGATGAGCACGTGAAAGAGGCTCGACAGGGCTGAGCGTCTCGGCATTTCACAGCTGTTTTGTACAAAATGCTTTTATGAACCAAACCTAAAGCATAAACACCTTGATTAAATCAATCAATTAAAACCAGATATCTCTCTCACACACACACACTTCACAATGACTCAGAACTGACTGACGGAAAGGTTAGATGACGTTCTCTGTGAATGACAGGCACTGATTTGGTTTCCCATGGGTATAATATCACTTGATGTTGGCATGTTTATGGTTTCACACACACACACACACACACCCTCTGTTATGACTCATTGCTCTTTGCACACTAAACACTATGCTCTTCAGAATAACTGTGCTCGCTGACAGCTGGACTCCCCCTGACTGATGAGCTCCAAATCAGTGTGAAGATACCCAACGTTGATCAAAGCTTCTTTCTCGCTGGCACGGCACAGAGCGGTGGCTCTGATCCAGGACCAGTTTTATTACTATTCTGTGGTGTCCCTAATATGAAATCTCACACAGGGTTTCTAACATGCTGATGACATATATACTGATTTGTGATCCTAATAGGAAATAACATAGAATACGGTTTTTATTCAGCGCTTTAGTTTGATAAACTTGATAGTTGTTGATACATTTAACAAAACAAATCCCGTTTCAAAGGGATTTCAAAAAATCGGACAGACTGAGCTTTTCAACACCGTTTTTATCTTTTTCGGAGAGTGTGGTGAAGCTCTTTCATTGAAGCAGTGGCAAGGAGGAACTAATCAGGGCTTTCTGCTCACGAGGCAGATCCACACCCAACTTTCCCAAACTACAGAAATCACATCTGGAGTGACATCATTAGGAAACCATTGCAGTAGACAAAGTGATCCTCTGATGTGATTTAGTATGGGTGTTTATGATGATCTGCTTCACCATGAATTAGGGGATTTATCAAAAAGTAGTAGGAGGAATTCTGAATTGAGTTTACAACCGCTATGTGACCAAAAATACAAAATCACAGGAGAATGGATTGGGGGTGAATAGGAAGAATAAACAAATACAAGGCAGGGTGTAGCAACAAAAACAACATCTGACCAAATGCCTAAACAGCTTTTGTTGTAACGTCAGCACCTGACACCCAACCATGCAAGGAGCAAGAGTTTGACATTGGCCACAGCAACAAAAGCATTGTCTGCGCGGACCCCTGAGGAGATCAATTTGCTCCCTCCGGTCCCAGGCCTTTCAGCAGGGTTGAATAGAGGACAGAGGGCCGGTCGCAGCAGCGGGAGTCATGTTTCTCTAACGGGGTGTAAAGACAAACAAATCACTGGGATGAGACGTGGTCTTGTTATTGTGATGAGGCTGTGATTTACACCTGGATCACTCAGGCTGATAAGCGGTAATTGGTTTGGGATACTGTGGCCACTATCAGTTTATATTGTGTAGACACCTCTGTGAAATACTGAGTAATAGAAGTAAGTAATAAAAAAACCCAACAGATGGCGCCTTAATTGATAATAACGAAAGCTGGTTACTAGCATCAAGCCTTTTTATAATACAATACATCCTACTCCCTTTGCTGGGTCGTGTTTTCATGTAAGATTCCTCGCATGACATTTAAACGACGCTCCCTCTCCTCAAGAGTAACTATTGCAAAACTAGAAACACCTGCATGTGAATCAACGGAGACTGACTTGTAACCTGCAGGTAAACAAACCGCATCTGCCCTCACCTGCCTCTGGCCTTTGCTTTCAGGACAGACTGTCCCAAAACGGTGTGATAATAATCAGAGCGGTCCCTGCGCCGCGTGATTCTCACGGTACCTGCGATCTGCGGCCGCAGACCGGCACCGCGGCACCTGTGAGCGGGCGGTGGGTGTTCAGAGGCATCTCGGGAAAGAACGCGTCGAGCAGAGAGAGCAGAGCCGAAACACACAGAACGGGTTAAATTTGAGTCATACCAGACTCGGAGAAGTAGAAAAATGAGAAAACAAATTCCTCCGCCGCGGCGACACACAGAAAGACGACTAACTCGCGTTTCTAGACTTTGTGTGGTGTCCTGAGTAAAAGAAACGAACACGCCGAATGTACCAACCGCCAACATACACTTTAAATTGGAAATCGACCTTTAACGCGCGTTTTCGCCATCTGCGAGACAGAGAATAGATCCGCCCGACTTCGGCGGAAGGATACGCGTTTTTTCATGGACGCTGACTAAGTTCGGCGAGTGGGGAGCGCGCACAGGGGGAAGACTTGTCGGTGCCGCGTGAGACTAGCACAGCTTAAATTTACGCGTATTCAAAAGACTTTTAACGTAGAGTACACGTTTGAAAAAAAAAACAACAACAATCAGATGTTGTAATTGAGTGACAGAAGTAGTTTCACCCTCTTAACCGTGTGCGAGGCAGATACTGCGAGACTTTCTGAGACGCAGCCGACCTGGGAGATAGCTCAACTTTGAGCTGTCGACCTTATGTGGATTTTACAGAAACTATGGAGCAGATCCCCGGCGTCTCCTCGGGAAAGTTGCTAGTTTTGGTCTTCAGCTTCATCCAGCTGTCTTCAGGTAGGTGTCCGGTCATCGCTGGTCATTTGTCACAATTAACGTTTTGCGGGACGGACGGACGGACGTAGCATCTCCCACTAACGCGACGCTGCGCTTCACGCGTGTGTCCGTCCGGTTGACGGTAGACACCGCAGGTGAGGGGAGGCTTCCAGAGACGGACCCTCCAGCGTAGCATGATGAAGAACCACCCGCAGACAGAATTCAACCGTTTCGTGGTTCCATGCCAGGTTAGGCGTCAGCTAAGTCTCACGGTAACAACCTCTGCTTCAAGCGTTACTAACAAATTCACCTCTAGTCACTTCACTGCGCTTTTGGGACTTTTAACACATCTGGCATCGTTTAATTAACTGCACTGAAACGACCGCGTTTAGCAGCCAGGCGGTGCGGGTATTGTCGAGCTGGGTCTCCGTGGCCCGGGACAGAGGCTGGTCTGGCCGCACCGCTGCCCAGATGTTGAGCAGGGAGGGAGGGAGAATTCAAGATGGACACTTCGCCTTTCTGAATTAGGACGCACCCAGGGCTGTAGCAGACGACGAAGCCAGAGTTATTTGGTAGATGGAACTGTTTTAAACGTAGCTACGTGGCCCTTTCCCTTGAAAGGTCCCTGCCCATGTGCTTCTTCGGGTCAGCGGTAAAACAAGGACACTCATTTTAAATTCCTTGATCTTCATGTGCTTAGAAACTGAGATATAAGTTTATTCAGTTAAATCGAGCACTTGTGCTTGGCATATTTCTAGTAGTATTATCGTGCCTCACCATGAGGAGAGATCTGGTTGAGCATCTGTCTTTAATTAGGCACTAATTAGAGTCGTTATACTGATTATAGTCAAATAGCAGGTCATTAAAAACTATTTTAGGTCACAGACCAGGTCACGGTGGATTAGGCAGAACTGAGACCAGTGAAAACTTTTGAGAAAGTCTTTGTGACTTTGTTTACTGTGGCTCACACGAGCAGATGGCACCTAAAACAGGAGACGGGAGCGACTGGAGCTGTAGTAGACCCTGCGTGCAGCATGTTGTACGTCTCCAAAACATACACACTTGTGTCTAATCTCTCTAGTGCTAACCGTTCCTCAAAATGCAACCAGTTTTTAATGGCTGTGGTCCACCAGCAAAAAAAAAAGAAGGTACACAAAGGAGGAAAAGACAATGTAAATGTGCTGCAGGCAGTGCAATGAGAAGCAGTGGAATGTTGTTGGTGTTTGACATTCCTCCCTCCCTCGCTGTTCAGCGGCACTTTCTCACACAAGCTGCACACCTTGATTCTCATTTGGGTCCCCTACCATACGCTTCTTCCTTTCCTGCTAAATGGTGAACGTCCAGATATTTCCAGAGGCATCGCTTTGTGAGCAACTGGGATCACGACTGGTGGCGGCTGTGCAGGGCAAATGGTTTTCCATATGACAGGATAGAATGGTCAACGTCTGCTGCTGGTTGATGTTTACCAGTCCTGCAGCAAGAGTAGGCCACGGTTTTACGTTCTGAACCAGACATTATCTGTACTTTATTTTTGCTTTTGCGCTACTAAGCTCTCACTGCAAAAGGTGGTTTGTAGTGTAGTGCTAATGTGCTATTGAATAAATGCTTACACCATTTACTTATAGGTTTATGGTCTGTAAACAACAATGGAGCTCACTGCTGGAACACTGGGGACTCTGTGCCACAGCCCAGTGTTGTAGCTGAATTTAATCTGATTACTGGGGAAGCGTAGGTGCCATCTTTGTGGCACACGACTTACTGGTTCCACCGTGCGCTGCGCCTGTGGATACTTGCATAACTTTACTGCATTTGAACAGCAAGCAGCTGATGTGCGTGTGTGTATCTATTTGCGTGTGTGTATGCGTGGCGTTGTGGATAAAACTGACAAAGGCCACCAATTGTGCCGCCCATGGTTGAGTTGCATCTGGCCCATGTCGGAGCCTGGTGTGAAATGTGATTTATCTGGGCCGTGCTTCACCCCGTGCTCTGAAGACAAAGATCTTTATTGAGTTACATACAAAATTGCATTATGTATTGACTGCCACGTCTTTTGTGAGCGTTCTTATTTATGTGGCTTATATGACATCTGCACTCACTGCCGCCTCAGTAAGATAAATTTGACCATGTAGTGTCTTCTTAGTTTTTCAGGTTAAATTCACTCTGGCTTTTACTCCACCCTTATGATTAGTAGTGTAGCTAAAAGGCTTCCACATGTTTTTTAGTCCCATGCTTGCCACTTGTAGTACTAGAGAGTAATAAATAATGTGTGGAAGTTTACGAATCAGCGGATGAAGGTTTGTGGGACTGTGCACCAGATGTACTGTATCTGTGAAGTTGTCTGAGAGTTGAGTCATGGCCACTGGACTTCTTCTATTTCGCAGATATGGACCTGCTGTGATCAAGGTCTTGAAATTGATTTGGGCCTGTGACTCGATTGCAGCGCTAAAGCCTGTCAGCTTGACCTGTTTAGTGCTGTTGGTCCTCATGCACTAATTAAATAAGAGTCCAAATGTGAATGGAGCTAGGTGCATGCTCTGTGTGAACCACATGCACTGTTACTAGAGGAGGCAGTGTGTGACTGTGAAGGTCGCGAGGATTACACAGCGTTGTGTCTGCACTGTTGAACAGGTTAGCAAATTAACAGGGTCTTACTGTGGGCTGCATTCCTTGGCCAACACAGCCCGTAATCCTGGAGACAGGCAGGCAGGGAGCATCGAGTAATGAACCAAGCCAGGAACACCAGGTAGGAGAAGGAGGGAAAACACACAGTGAAGCTTGGATGTAAATGAATGAGGCTGGTTTTTGGTTTTAGAATAACCTAGCACCCAAATGCATTTTGGCGGAACATGGGCCTCCGGATTAATGAGATAGTGGTTAAAGTATTACATGGAACGTCGTAAGTAATTTTGCAGATACTGTGTGGTAAAACTAGAACATTAACAGAAGTATCTTTATAGTCTTTATAAGTCTAGTCAGTCTAAATTTAGTAATAGAAGCAGGCCACAATGTACCTAAGCATACAAAACATCAACAAGTCTGCACAAAGGTCCACGTTTTTTATCACAACTTTAAAAAAAGCTTGGATGTGAATAAGCTAGGGAAAGTCCCCGCATTTGACTTGTCTGATCTTTCTCTCTGTGCCTTTCTCTGTCCAACACACACACACGCACACACACACACACACACACACACACACACCCCACAGTCGAGCCAGAATACCAGCAGTTCACTCTGCTGTCCTGCTGTACCAAAACAGCTCAGCACTGCTTGATGTGCTCAGCTTCAGATGAGACTCTCCCAGCTTTTCCAAGAAACTCCAAGGTGAGCATGTCTGCTGGGTTGTCAGGAGTGTAATTACGCAAAGATTTTTGTCCTCCATCTTCTTATCTAATCTTAAAAGGTCCATTAAGTATTGGAAATGAATGCACAGATACTGTTGCATTTAATAATAATAATAATCAAGCCTGATAAAACAGCCACAGGCATCTCTAGCAATCACATGCTTTTCCCGTTTTTGCTGGCACTGTCCCGGTTCTTTCTGTAAGTCACCACCCTCAAACTGAAGCGGACCTGAAAGACTGAATCCTAAAAGCCTGAGCTTGGTTTGTGTGCTTCATTCCTCTGCTGTTTGTGTGGGCCAGTAGAGCTTCCCTCTGGGTATAGGCAGTATTTTATTGCAGGTTACCATGGCGACTGTTTGGCTTGCTGGATATAGAGGGTTGTGGAGCAATTCCAGGATATGGGGTTACTTCCTCACTCAGCGCGAACAACTTCCTGCCCTGCGCTGTATGGATGTGTGCCAGGGCTCAGGGACACCCATTCGTGTGTAGTCTTTGTCTGTAGTTTCATAATTACTTCCCCATCTCAATCCACAGCTATTAGCTCAAAGCCTGACTCCCTCCCTCACTCCTCTTTTTTTCTTCTCATGACATGCCTGGATCCCTCCAGAGACCCGCTGGTGTGTCGGCGACAAAGCCCTGGCGAGTGCTGAGGGAGTGTGCAGTGTAATGTCTGCTGAGCACAATGAATTTTTTTCAGTTTAATTCCAACCAGTCAGTTGTGACCGTATTATAAAATGACAATAAAAAGGATTGATCTAAGATGTACCAAAGTGGGAAGGTGAATGCTTGATCGGCTTTAATAATGATATCTCCATACAGCTGATAGTGCTGGGCTTTGTCACAGAACGACTGCACAGCACCAAACTAAGTAGTCGGGTTCTTAGGATAGAGAGGCTGTTGTATTGCTATAATTCTGAATGGAGCATTTCATAATGTGGGGGCCTTCCAGATTTCCAGCACTTTACACTTTATACTAAATAATTTATATCTTCCTCAGTTACGTTAGTGATGATGATGCAAGCCAAGTGTGTCACCACCGGGGATGTGCTTGCCTTTTCTCAATACTGGAAACCAAAACCTGTCTTGCAATATTGAGCTGGACCTGATTGGGTTCATGTCAGATGAACACAACCTGATTGTTTACTAATTCAGGCCAGGCTAAACAAACAAGCCACAGCTTTTATGCATTTGTTTGTATTTTGTTTGTTAAGAAATTTCGACTGAAGTGACATTGATGCTTTTTTCAGCCATTGTGTCATTATAGAGTGGGCTGAACCAAGAGACCCTGCCTGGAAATCAAATGTTGTGGTTATGTACTGTACACCCCAGCTACCTCAGCTATTTTTATTCTTTGGGGCTTTTTAGTGACACGCAGAAGTGGCAGTACTGTTCTTTTGTTGATCAAGCTGAAGCAGGGTACCATGACATCAGGTTTCTGTTGAAAACATGTTTCCATTTTCCTTTCATCTATTAAATGAGCTCTTTTTGCCATCTTTAGTGTTTTTCACAGCAGGTGGATGGAAATATTGCCTCAGCTTGGAAGACCTCTTTGATTTTTCTAGACAGCAACACATTTGGTTTTCCTTTGTTACATCACGTGAAACTCACAGCAGAACGTTGTTGTTTTATTTACATGATGAGATGTCGCTCGTACCTTTATAACTGGTTTAAAGGTTTTGTTCATTTCTATGAATTTTGTAGCATAATGGCATTTTTTCAGGTGTCATTTCCATCAGCGGCGCTCACACGCCCTGCTTCTTAGACCTATTAAACTTTTTTTTCTGCTTTTGTTCTTTGCTTAACCTACTTTTTTCATTGTCATCTAATAAACAGACAAGCACAGCAAACATGAATAAAGTTGGAGGGTGTAGTGTTATTTTGTGGAATGAAGATATTTGTGACTGGTTCTAGTATTACTAAGCATTTGGTCACTGTGTTTCCTCTCCGCTAACACTATCTAGCTGCAGTTTCACTGTTGACTTTCTGTCGATCTGGTCTTATCAGGACTTTCATTCCTGGGAAATTTTGTGACTGTGATTCATTGACAGTGAAGTGTGAGAACAGGTTTGTAGAGAGGATGCCCACAATGTGGGCATTACATCAGGTCACTGGTCAGTCATTTGAATGTTTTTACAAACTATGAAAAAGTGAGTTTTATTTCTTACCGCTTCTTCGTTCTTTGCGTTACGGAACAGGTGACCTCATCAGCATGGAGTAATTTGTGTGTGTGTGTGTGAATACGGTCTCTACTCCCTGGTTTCTATTATTTCAGCCACTCTGTTTTACACATTACTGGTCTTTTCTGGCCTCTCTCCCTCCTCCCCCAGAGCCTTTTTCCCCTCTCGGTTTTGTACTTTATGTCATTGTACTCGTATCCTAAAGTACCACATGATGCAGGACACATTTGCTCTACAGTAATCAAGTAAAACATGATTTTGGCATTTCAAATGGATCATGATAAAAACCAAAAGTGAAAGTTTCTTTACTTTCTACACTTGGATATGTGTGGATTTTTTTGGTGAGCATAAGTTACATGCGCTAACTTGCAGCTTGGTCCATACTGTCTGCTCAATAGACATACGGGCCCGAAATAGCAGATGCTGTTGTAATGCAGCAGCAGTTTGATATCAACTAACACGTTATTCCAGCGGGTGTTTGAGCAAGTGCATTCAGAGACGTGGGAGTGTGTGCGTGTTTGTTGGATTATGAATTTCACAGTGGTTTATGTATGGCATCCCCATGTCTAATGGGCTATGCCTGTCAGCCTCACTGGTCTGCTTTCACTGTGTGATCAGACCAGTTTCAGGCTGGACCTTGTATATGTAAACACTTATGTAATAAGTTAAGAAATTACAGAATGTGTTCAAATTTAACTAATATAATCATAACAAGTAGGACTAACAATACTTAGTGGCACAGAGCCTCTTCATCTTGAATGACACTTTGATAAATCTAGGCACAGGAAGTAACACCATTGCTGAGCACACTTCCTGTATGCGATGACTATTTTGTAAAGACATTGTTGGCGTTTCTTTGAAATCAGCTGACCTACTCTCGGTTTTGTAAAACATGCATGTTTTCTGGAGAGTGGAGCTACATCACATAAGCACTTTAATATGTGAGATTACAAATGGAAGAAAATAATGGTAATATAAAAGGATTTATCTAACCAGTGCTCAGGATTTGTTGTAGTTGTGTTTAATTTATCACAGAGAGTTAACAGTGGCTTCCTTTATGAGCCTACCATCTCGCATTGATTCATAAAGACTGAGAACACCACACTTCTGTTTGGCATATTGGGCCGGCATGATGTGCGTGAAGTCCACTTGAGCTATGTGTCTCAAAGCACACAATGGCTGATGTGTCTCGCCGGTCGGTAGATAGTTGTGCTTTGTTGCCTTCGTTAAGGCTCGTGTCTGTCTGCGTGCCCTTTCAGCTTCCTAGTACCAGCGGCTGATTTCAGGCTTGCATACTTGACTAGATAGGTATCAAGACATCTGTGTTATTTCTGTTTAAGGGTGAGGAGTGTCTTCTACGCTGGGCTTTCTTCTAAAGGGGTTGTGATCAAAGCAAGTTCGAGTCAGGTCTTTGCTATTACCTGGTAGTAATAGCACATACGGCAGAAATGTTTGTGTAGCATTTTGGTTTAGGTTTTTTGGTGGATTAGACGGATCAGTTTCCTACACTTTGCATGTACATTTTACAAACTGCTTTACTTAGTCCCAGCGTTAACTCAAATTGTTCATCGTTATGAAATAAAACGTTGTGCAAACCATTAAGCAGCAAGGTTACGCGAATTCACAGCATGATTGATTTAAACCTTTGTTCGCTTGTGTTGGTAAAGTCAAATTCCCAGTGCAGTGCTGCGTTCGATGCGCTATATCACTGCATACAGGCAACAATCCGACAAACTAAAAATTCATTCTTTCATTATTTTATGGAGGCTGCAGTTGCCTCGTATTAGTGATGCCTCTGCATGAAAACATGTGAGAAACCAAATTTGAGATACTTATCTTTGTGTGCTTACTGCCAGAGGATATCGTCTGTGTGGGTTTTTGTCCATACACAGTAAATCAAAACCAAGCCAATGTGGAAATTATCCTTGTCGACGCTACTGTGGTACTGTTTTAAGTTGTGAAGATTTGGTGTGATGTTAAGTTAAATGTATATGAATAAGCGCTTTAAGGAAAACTGTAGAGTCTTGTACTTACTCTTTGATGTGTCTTTTGTATCTTGCAGCTCTGCAATGTATGGAAGATAACGCACCTTGTGTTAACAACGCTACATGTCAGACGTTTGCCAATGGCACTGAATACTGCAGGTAAGATTGACTGGTCACCTTTGCGATCAAACACACAAGCACACACTGTATATTTTACCTCATGCTGTTGTCCTGAGTCGCAAACGCAGCAATCGAGGACACCTTATAAATAAGCTGGTGGATGTGAGAGCCAGTACAAATATCAGGTTTTTAGATCAAACCCAGTCTGGCCACGGGACCATGAGGTTTTACTCAGTAACGAAGGAGGAATAAAAGGCTGCTCTGTCTGCCAAAGTACACCAGGACTGGGAACAATACCAATACATGCATTTCCACCTCCAAGATCTTATTGGAACATTTCAGGGGTTTTGTTACTTACTCCCTTGTTGCTGTGAACTGATAGCTCTACACTGCCAACATGTTTCACGGCCTGACTTGATTGTTTTTGACACTTTTATTTATATTCTTATTTAACTTTTATTGTCTTATTGCTAATATTTTCTTATTAACTGAGAAGGTGTAACTGATCTAAAACTCTATTAACATGAAAGGCATTAATTATCGCCCCAGGGGTTACGTGGCCTGGCACATGCCACATTACGATACATTATTATATTATAACCTGCAAGTAAGTCTGTTCTGCCCCTGGTGGGAACATTAGACCATTAGGGAAACACACATTAGAGCAAAGGAGAGTCTAGGCCTCTGTGATCTATGCTTTCCACTTTCTGACAGCTTAGTCTAGTTTGTAATTAAGTCTGAGCTATCTTTATAATTGTTTGCCACTCCCGAGCCAAATTCTCAACAAATGGCGCACATAGCTGGTTCACGAAGCAGATCATATTTCTTTAGATGTGATGTGAATTATACAGTGCATCTTTTCCCAGAACTTTAGGAATTTCAACACTCTGCTACTTTAGCAGAACAGGAATGAGAAAGAACCGTTCGCTAATTGGTGTTTGACATTCCCCCTAAGTGAAGGCCAGATAGTCCGACAGTGGAGTCCTTCACTGTATTTGCAGGTGTGAGTGCTCAGGTTTATGAATCTCGTAGACTTTTTTTTTGTGATGACAAGATACACAAACAATCTCTATGCAGTCAACCATAGTACAGACCAGTTAAGTGAGACTACCATGGGTGTGGTCCTACTGCATTGAGTTGGTTGCCAGCTGCATTTGAACAGTGATGCTGGTGATGTAGGAAAATGCTGACAAAAATGCCCAGTTCAGAGCTGTCCAAGTTCTCTAAACGTTTCTCAGGGAAACACAATGTGGTCGTGTTTAAAAGTAAAAATAAAAATGAAAAAACGCAACATTAAACCCGGATCCATTCCTGATCACTGAATTAACTCTGGAAAGGAAACAGTAGAGAGTCCTTCATGAGGATACACACACAAGAATCTCCCAGTGCACAAGAGTCAGCTGACGGAGAACAGGCCTACTGTTAGACTGATTAACTACTCAGTCAATTTTTTTCCATGGTGCACAAGCAAACAGAAACAACTGTGCGGTACACAGACATACACAAGCATACCCCCCCCTTGCTTCTGTCTGCTACCATGTGCACTGTGCTACTGGTCAAAAGGCTCATTGTGCAAAAATCCAATTATGTGTTTATTCGTCTTCTCAGTGTATTAAAGGCAGCTGGTTGTAAGTAAACAGTTTCTGTGGCCTTTTGGCTTGGACCAGCCCAATTATGTCACGTGGGTGGTGTTTTTGTCAGACTGAGAGTAATGACAAAATTAAACAGACACACAATTAACAGTTTTACTGTGCATTAGGGGGCAACTCTCTGGTCAACTAATTTGTCTGTTGTCCCAATAGATTTAAGGCTTTTCTGGTTTATTAATATAATTGTGATGCCTGTTTTGAACCCTGCAAGGGAGAGTATCGTGTTGTGAACTCTGGTCGCTCTATGTAACTACAGAAGAAGAATTAACTGCATTCTTCCAGGTGAGAAGTTTAGGTTTGCTTGATATGAGTAATAGAACAGTCCCACTGCTGAGACCAGGTCCTGTTATGACTGGCAGCAGAATGAGCTCTGATGCATAGTGTCATACATCAACATGCCTGCAGCGCCTCCAGTGATTAATTCCTTACACAAACTGGCAACTATAATGCAGAAGTGCTCAAAGTGCCTGTATGTCTGTGTTTTTACAGACTTGTTCAACTTTGGTTCAGTTCTTTTTTCTTGCTTCACAGACAGAGAGAGGAAAAAAGGGGAAGGGAAACTTGTAAGTAGAAAATAAAGTATGACATTTGTGACAGATACCTTTGCCACAAACCAAGACAATTATTCACCAAGAAAAACCACGTGTCTGGGTTTCACATTTTGAACGTGAAGAAAGCATGACAGTGTTATAGCGCATGGGAGAGGTCGACTGGCTGCCTTTTAGGGAAGGGTGCAAAGAAGCTGTCTAACCGGTGACACTGCAAGCTTTGGGCGTGAGATGAAGGTGTGCGCACATTTATGTCACACGGTTGCTCACTAGATATTTTCTGGTTATGTATCTCATCATTGCTGACATACACAAACATCCTATAAAGCTGAACGTATGGAAACAACGGTCACGTTTGTTGCCCGCAGAGGATTTCAGATCTTAACATCGAGTGTGACTCAGAGTTAATAGCTGGCAAGCAAAAGTGACTAAAAACCTGTTGGAGGACACTTTCTTCCTAAAAGTAAACTGAAGGCATGTGACACACAAGTCTGTCCTAACCCTGACCTCAACAGGAAGGACATTCTGTGGTCTGATGAGATTAAAATTGAGCTATATCGATCAACAAGGCGTAATCACTGGTGAGGAACACAGGCAACAGACTCTCCTGCTTCATCTGTGGAGGAGTCAGTGCCCCCCCCATAAACTAGTCCTCCTCTTGCTCTGTCACAACCTGCTGTGGACAGGTTTGCTTGTGCCATATTCCTTGCGCTACTTAATTGGGACCTTAACTGTTCTCCAAGCGATGGTTGGACCTTTTCTTGTATTTATCTTCATTCACTTCTTTGCACATAACTGGTTATAATTGCAGCTCATTGTTTGAATATTTATGCAGCCACTCAGTTCTATTATTTTAATTATAATTCATATGAATAAAGGCTGAAATTAATATTAAAAATATATATTATTTTTTAGTTTCTGTGTGATCTAAATGTTTGTACAAAACCTTTTTGTGTGCTGTCAGGTCATGGTGCGATCTGATTAACTCTCCCTCCCTCTCAGTGCTTCTTGTTTCACTGTTTTCTCTTGCAGTCACTGTCATGTACTTTCATGTTTATTTAAAAAAAAAAACTCTATAGAGCGAGAGGACAGAGTTACTGTGTTGTGCAGACCTGCTGCCTGTTTGATCTGACAGGTAGAATTTGCCTGCTGGGCAGACAGAGGAAGGGAGTGGGCCAAAGAAAAGAGGATGTCTCTTCACTGGTAATTTGAGGAGGAATAGCTCAGAGGACAACGTCTTACTAATGATGAGAGAGCTGTCCTGAGGTGGGAGGGGGACGAGGGAGAAGCAGAGCGGAGAGATGAGTGTAATTTCCCTCTTTCTACACCCTCTTCATCAACCTGTCACTCACTCATCCACACCTCAGCCCCTCCCACTGCTCCAGGGGTTTGGATGCCTCTGGACACAAGTCACCTGGCCGTTAAGCTTTCTCCCACAACTCTAGACTTTATTACTGTTATTATTGTGCCTGCGCGGTTTCCTATTCATTTCTGTGTTTAAGCTAATGTTGTCTTTTCTTGTTAAGCCACATAAATCTTTGGTGTTGCTCGCATGCCCTCTAAATATGTCACCTTTAGGACAAAAACAGTGCGACCACAGTAGACACAGGGAGGAGCATCCACACAAGAAAGAGTAGAGGGAAAGTCTTTTAGGCTAATCACTCCATAGCTGACACAACTGACACTGAGACACACGCTTTTCAACTGGGTTAGTCACATGACCAAAGTAAAGTCAACAAACTCTGCAGAAAGATATTGTAACCCGCGACTGTGATTGTCCGGTCCCCAAAGCAATATCTCCTTCCCACAGCCCAGCAAACAGCTCAGTAGATGTGGTTGAATGTGGAACCACAGCGATAAGAGCTTCTTTGTGTATGCGCATGTACCGTGTGTGTGTTTGTGAGTCTCTGGAAAGTCAGGAGCACCTTGAGACAAGTTCATGTGGTGGCACAGAGGACGATTAAGATCGGACTGAGTGTTCATACAGTTGTAATGTAGCTCTGTGTGTCCCAATGATGTGAGGGGACAGACGACGTTCTTCAATCTAGGATTATTTTCAACTTTACTGCTGAAACCTGAACGTTTTCTCTGTTAAATAACGTATTTGAAATTAGTTCGAATGACAAACACCAACAGTTTCTTGTTTTGTTTTGGGGTTTTTTGTTTCAACACTAATACCAACACACCGGAGAAAGATGAAGTCTTACAAAACAATGGGGAATGTAGCAACCAGACCTTAAACCCACATACAGTGAGGTGACAAGTGGCTGACTGTCACACAGAAATGATGACACTGTGAAGCCAAACTTACCTCAGGTTTGGCATAATGTCACACATGCATGTATGGTGATGTAAAGACGCTGACCAGGTTGAGCTTTTGTAAAAACCCGTCAGTGAAGTACTACGATGACAGTAAAATGATGATAATGATGAAAATAATCATTTTAAACCAAGAGATTAATGTAGAGCATTTGGTTGGACGCAAATGTAGTGTTTTTACACGTTGAAACATGTGGTGACCTTACTTAGACACTATACACGATCTAGTATTTTTGTTGTAAAGTTCAGCATCTGCGAGTGGGCACTGCATATAAGTAGATCTGGAGTTTTTACAGGCCAGCAGACCTATTGTTGGGGATTCCACAACCACACAAACAGGATAATGACAGAACATCGCTGAGACACAGGAAAAAGAAGCAAAAGGGTCCCGTGCTGTGTACCAGCAACTGACACGAGTCTTTTTGAACATGTTACTAAACACAGCCTGCGACTTTACCACATGGCTCGAGTTTGGACTCCACCCTGCCCTGCACTCCTTTATTCATTCTCCACTCTTGAGTCTGACCGTCTGGCTGCCTCTGCTGTCTATACGTCTGGCTCTTTTTTTTTTTTTTCCACTTCGCTGTGCTTGCTTCACTTCATCTACCTTCCTCTTTCATGTTTGCTTTCATTTTATGTTTGTGTGCAACTGTGACGTGACTGTCGCACTTCACTCTGCCCCCATCTCTGTGATGTTATTTTTGCTGCCTCTGCTCTTCTCAGTTGCAGTGAGAGAGAAAAAACACGAGTACTATGCTGAGAAGTGACGGAGTTTACACCTTCAACTACTAAAAACCACAGTGTTTTAATTATTGTTAGTAGCCTTGTTACGCTTATAAGTACCTTGAAGCCAGTAAATAACCTCCAGCCTCCTTTTGCCAGACCTGTCCACACACTGTCTCACTATCTCGATAGCAGGGATCTGATTACTGGTGACCTTCCTTAGTTGGCTGTGTTCTTTGCCTTTCTGTGTGCAGTAGTGGCAGTAGGCAGGTTTGGTGCAGTACAGACACTGAAATCGTCAAGTCTTCTCTAAAGTTCCCTACTGTGTGGTGGGTGTAGGATTTCTGCGTTCTTGATTTATTTCCAGCAATAAGCTGGCTGTTCAGCCTTGCACAGATGCAACAACAAAGACATGAACGCGTCCCACACTTGACTTGTGACATTCATGCATGCACATACAGGACCACTGAGCAATGAATAGGCCACCTATACTCCAGTCAATCCGAGGAATGATCCAGGGATTGAAATGTTAGATAGTTTATGCTATCTTTCCCTTTTCTCACACACTTCTCTCTGAGTCCATGATAGAGTTGTTAACCAATAAAGAATAGTGACTGGAGGAGGAGTTGCTGGTGGGGTGTTGCAGAGGAGGGTGGAGCGGTATTAGGAGAGTATTAACACAAAAGAGAAGGCAAATGAGGATTGGGGGGAGCCCAGGAATCATAAAGTAGGAAGGTGGAAGACATTACATAAGTGAGTGAGAATGAACTCAGTCCTCACTGCTCACCGAATCCCCCTCAGCCAGCCAGGGCCGGCAGAGGTCGGCATGAGGTAGAGGAGGAGGAGGAGGAGGAGGAGGGAGCCAACGAAGAAGGGGCGCAGAAAGGGGAGCGGGGGGGTGTGAGTGAAATGGGGCCGCTAATGTGAACCAGCTGTAGAAACCCGACACCTCAAGAGTGGGTTCGAAATGAGAGGTGGAGGAGTGAGAAAAGAAGGAAAGAGGGCTGCAGGAAACGGCGCAGAGCAAGAGAAGGATGGAGAAAAGAGGAGGGGGGGGGGGGAATTGAGCAAGACAAAGGATCCCATAGATGAAGCGGCTGCAGAAACCCTGTCTGCTGTGTTGTTCAGCACAGTATTAGCTGACTGTGTGTATAGGTGTCAGAGTGCACCCATCTGTGTGCAAATTCTAGCTTGTGTCCTGTGGTATGTATGAAAATTTGTCAGAAGACACAATGCTTCCTGTGTCGGAGTAGTGTGTCTCCGTGTTGGCTTCTCTCTTCCTCAGCAAGCCACCACTCCCTGACAATAATGTGAATCATGCACAACCTTGTCTGTTTGCCACAGGCTCTAGGAGCGATACAGCTACAGGCTAATAATGAGCTCCCTATCTGAAACCTGAAGGACGGGTTGAATGGTTTCCTGATGGCATGTGGTTCTATCAGCTCTGCTTGGGTCGCAGTTAGGTTTCCTGATCATACTTTTGAATTTTAGCTACAACAACATACTGGAAGAGTGGACGTACAGCTGAACAACAGGAGCGGTTACATTTTTTTCAGCAATCACGGTTAAGTTTCATGTCGCGAAAGGACTGTCACACTCAAACTCGGACGACTCAACATTTCGCAAAACGTTCATCAAAGCACAAGTTTCAAGTTTCCTGTCACTCTTTTCAGGGGACTGGGCTTTGAAAATGCATCTCACATTCCCCAGTTTTCAGTGAAAATGTGTGAAATGCTCCCAGTGTAACGTAAACCTGGCATTAAAGTGGACACGGTGCTTTTTGTGAGACAGCTTGCTAATGTGATGTATGGCAGAGGGCAGAGGCCTGTGTCGTTACTCTAAGAAAGGCGTCTGTTTCCCAGCACTGCTGTTGGACTGTCATGCCCAAGGAGTGTTTGTGTTTAGAGGAGGGCAGGGCATCTTCGTGTTTGTCTGTTTATTTGTGTGCAGGAGTGTGGGGGGAGGTTTATAGTGTCGACATGCTCATACATGGACAGAGACGGAGAGGGAGGCAGGATCACTATGTCTATTGTGACAGGGCATGAAATCTGTCTTCTCTTTGATGATAGCATCACCACTTTGTTACCGTGTTTGTCTGTTCAGTGTTCCACATAGAAGATTTTAGGAGAGATAAACTGCATATTTGAAAAGTGATGTTAGCAGTGTTGTATTTGCTGCAGCAGCGAAGCAGTCTCTCAGCTCGTTCCAACGCTCTCTGCTTATGAATAAATCATTAAAATATGTTGGCAAAGCTTTATTTGTTTTTAAATGAAAGTTCAAGGAAATCTTACTCAGCTGCAGCAAATGGCACAGATGTTGGGAACCAAAGAAAATAATAGTACTACTAAACTAGTGCAACTGAGTTGACAGTAACTTTTGTTTTCCTTGAGCTTTTTCGGTTGTGATGAAAACTAAAACTGTAACTCCTCCATTTATTCTGATAATGACTTTCCTTCTTTCTCGTGTTCATGTAACTCATGTGACGTGGGAACTAAATATATTACCTATAGAGAGAGTTTTTTCACATGTTCTTTATCATCTGGGTGAGTCACGCATTGTACCAGAAAGAACCATCACAGATGTGATTGATTTGTGAAACTTCTGTCTGGCATGATTCACGACTCTTCTTCTTTCCCATGCACACACAACCTAATATCTTCAAGCTGGTTTCGGGTGGAGTGTCTAATAATACATTTTTCGCTTTTTCCGAGCCCTGTAGTTGCATTCGAGTGCTGCACTGTTGTAATTCTTCTGAACTAGGTGTAATGTGTGGCCTCCATGTTACCTGAGCTCCTCTAGGGACACAGGTCTTTGTAAGAGGCAGCAGGTCGCTCTGTTGCCCACACTTTTTCATCAGCATGTCTGCCATGTGCCACACACTCAGACATCTGCTCCCAATATTATACACAGGACATTACCTGACTAATATAAGTTTTGCTTGTAACAAAATAATCCCACTGACCAGATACTGTGTCACATAGAGAAGTGACAACTGAAAGTTGGAGGGATTAGAAAAAACAGAGGAATAGAAAGTGACGATGGGAACATAGTCTCTGAAATGATCCTACTGGAGATGTTGTGTAATATTGTAACCTCCTCACTGTTCACCCCACAGTTAAATCACCTTATTGGAAGAAAAGGGCTGAATAAGTAGAGGGGGAAACGACACCAGATTATAACGCAATCAGGCTTATTTCTGTCAAAGTCACAAAACATTTCTTGGGAAACAGCTTGTAAGAAAAGTTCTATTGTTCATCGTTTCTTTACAGGCATCAGTCAACAACTTCCAGATAACTCCACCTCACATCCTTCTGCTTTTGAACTTCTTCTTTGCTATCACTAACCCCAGGTTAACCTTTCTATCAAGCTCAGCTTCTGCCTTTTTTCTCTTTGCGTTGATAATGGGGCAGCAGTTCTGTGTTCTTGCACTGAGCTGCTGCCCGGTTCCTCTTGTTCAGTAAAGCTAGGAAAACCTTTTTTGTATTGGAAAACCTTTCTCATGCAAATGTAAAATCAACTTTAAGACAGTGGACAAAGCCTCATTTTGGCAGGATACTGTTGCCGTAGGGTCAGTAACTACTACACTCCATTAATCATTTCTGTTATGAATTAATCTTTAAACAAGTAGTTCTTCATTACACACAGCCACGCATTTTGCTAATACGCCCTCCTAAGGATGTGGTTCCCCACATATTGCTTCTGTTGAGATCACTGTATGGCAGAGGCAAGACTGTGTAATAGTAGTGTTTAGCTGTATTGGTTCATTCGTTTCTTTGATGTGTGTTTACTATAGGAATTATGAGCAGTTGTTATTGTTGTCTATCCTGTGCTTTCTGTCTGATGTGGTGCATACATGCACCTGTCTGAAACTCGCTTTTTTGTTTTGTTTGTTTGCTTCTCTCTTAGGAGCGTGCACATGATTATTTAACTCTGCCTTTATCCAGTCCTTGATTTGTGCGTTTTGTGTGTGTCCAGGTGTGCACCAGGCTTCCTGGGTGAGTACTGCCACCATAAGGACCCATGTCAGCCCGAGTACTGCATGAATGGAGGAAACTGCTCGGTGTCCATGTCAGCTGGTGTCCCTGTACCTGGTAGCTCCATTTGTACGTGTCCCCTTGGCTTCAGCGGACAGCGCTGCCAGACTCAATACAACTCTACATGTTACCCCAACAATCCTTGTGCTAATGGAGGCGTCTGCACCCTGCTGTCTCTCGACAAGTATAAGTGCAAGTGTGCTAGAGGATGGACAGGTGAGACTCTTCTTCTTGCGTGACGGATATGTTGTCTGACCTTTGTCTGTCAGAAAAGTAGGAACAGATGCATATGTTATATATTGAGCTTCGTGTGCAGGTTATTTCCAGCCTCTATACAGTACAGACACGTCCATCACAGTGTGTGTTTTGTATTTAAATCACACATCCAAACTATCGCATAAATGATTTGAAGTATATGTGACGCACTAACACCTTTCATTTAATTCCCAGGACCACGGTGTGACTATGAAGACA
Source organism: Macropodus opercularis (assembly GCA_030770545.1). NCBI lineage: Eukaryota > Metazoa > Chordata > Actinopteri > Anabantiformes > Osphronemidae > Macropodus > Macropodus opercularis. Next base: position 11,866,362 of record CM061092.1, read on the forward strand.
GCTGTCTGTCAAGTCCCTGTGCCAACGGAGGAACATGCAGTTCAGTGGCTGGTGGAAACAGGCAAACAGAAAGCTTCAGGTGTTCCTGTCCTCCTGGCTACACAGGTCCACGATGCCTTAATGACACAAATGAATGTATCGCCACACCCACTGTATGCCAGAATGAAGGAATATGCATCAACACCCCTGGCTCCTACAAGTAAGAATAATCTTATGATTATCCAACAAGAAATTATGTGGACTACAGCTATTTTTATTACTTTAGTCATTTTTAATAATTTGCACTGAAGTTAATGAAAGTAAACAAACTTGTCATTGTTACAGGTGTATATGCGCCCCAGGGTTTACAGGTCAACACTGTGAAAGCACATATGTCCCCTGCTCACCTTCTCCATGCCTAAATGGAGGCACCTGCCACCAGAGCTCTGAAACCAGCTATTCATGCCACTGCCTTCCTGGTAATGTTACTCTGTTGGATTAAACCTAATTTTATGCAGGGAAATCGTCAAAACACATTTTATGCAACCCAGTGAAGACCATTTTACTACCAGTCACTCTGTAGCTACTGTCTATGCACAGATTTGTGTGGCCTTAAGTTTGTTGCAGTCTGATCCTGTTGGCTGTGTGGTAACTGCACAGGTTCTCACATGGACACATCATTTTGATTATGTGCGTTTGAACAGGTTTTAATGGGACTAACTGTGAGAAGAACATTGATGACTGCCCCGGACACCAGTGTGCCAATGGAGGGTCTTGCATGGATGGTGTCAACACCTACAACTGTCAGTGCCCTCCAGAATGGACTGGTAAGCCATTTGTGTTTTTATTAACACTCTTAGTCTCTTTGTTGTCTGAGTGGCGGAGTTAACATCCTAAAGCCTCAGAAGCAAGATCTCAAGGTTTTCCTCCACATAACACCAAACACTTAGAGGTCAACAGCTCACTTCAGCTTCATATGTAAGATTTTCAGTTTAAACAAATGGGTCAGCGTTTTTATTTCTGTACCTCAACCAAATCAGCTACTTATTGGAACACTGTGTGTTGTTTGAAGCCTTTCTTTTTATGCCATGTTCTCATCCCACAGGTCAACACTGTACAGAAGATGTGGACGAGTGTCATCTGCAGCCAAATACGTGCCAGAATGGGGGAACTTGCAGCAACCTGATTGGAAGCTACACCTGTGTTTGTGTTAATGGCTGGAGTGGACCAGACTGCTCTGAAAATATCGACGACTGTGCTACAGCTGCGTGCAGCCCAGGCTCTACATGCATCGACCGCGTTGCCTCTTTTATCTGTGTCTGCCCTCATGGAAAGACAGGTGTGCCACTGTAGTGAGAAACCACATGCAGATGTTTTTTATACCGAACCCTGAAATGGCCTGCACTTGTGTAGCGCTTTTCTGCCTACTGGTTCTCAAAGCGCTTTGACACGGCGTCTCTAGAATCTATCATGTAAAGGGCTTAACAGATAAAGCTGATTTGTTGCCTCCATGTTTCCAGGTTTGCTCTGCCATAGAGATGATGCCTGTATCAGTAACCCTTGCAGAGCTGGCTCTCAGTGTGACACCAACCCCATCAATGGCATGTTCAACTGTAACTGTCCCCCTGGATATATTGGCAGCACATGCAACACGGACAGGGACGAATGCATCATTGGTGAGAAAGATGTCTACCATTTTATCAGCTTCTGTACTGACTGTATGTTATTTACGTATCTGCTCTGCTTGGGCTTCGACTCATTCCTCTTCATCCACAGGTACCAACCCTTGTGAACATGGAGGTCAGTGTGTGAACACCGATGGCTCCTTCACCTGCAACTGTGCGAGGGGTTACGCTGGGCCACGCTGCGAGCAGGATGTAAATGAGTGTGCCTCAAACCCATGCCAGAATGACGGCACCTGTCTAGATCGTATTGGGGACTACTCATGCATCTGCATGCCTGGTAAAGTTCTACAGACTTTAATAATGCTAGAGAAAAATGTATTTCCATCTAATTCCATCTACTTTTCCAGTCATGCTATTGTCGCTGCACATTTTTATCTATTGTGCAGTTGAAAAGCTAAAAACTATGATGCATTTCTTATATACGTTGTACTTAAATACAACAACTGGGCATTTTTCTTGCATGGACCAACTCCATTATTCTCATTATTGCCTCACAATGTTTATATATGTTCAAAAACTGCAAGTAAATGGTCTTAAAGTGACAAGTACAACTGGTCAGATTAAAGAATAGAAGAAATTGCAAAAAACACGGGTCTTTCCATTCATGCAGGATTTGAAGGAACACATTGTGAGATCGATGTGGATGAGTGTCTAAGCTCACCCTGTCTGAACCAGGGGAAATGTCTGAACCAGGTCAGCCGCTTTGTCTGCGAGTGTCCTGCAGGTTAGTCAACATCAACTTCTTCTCTGTGCTTTTCTGATTCATGCCAATTTGTCAGAGTAAAATACATTTGTTTATGTAGTTCTTATGAATATTTCTTTGACAGGATATTTACTTTTCTCATTGTGTTGTGCTTTTGTTCAGGCTTCAGTGGTGACATGTGCCAGATAGACATTGATGAGTGTTCGAGCACACCCTGTTTGAACGGGGCCAAGTGTATCGACAGACCTAATGGATATGACTGTGAATGTGCTGAAGGTAGAAGTGATGTGGCTCTTACTTTAACTTGCTGAACGTCAGAAAATACACACCTGCTTTAAAACCTACAGCATGTCCTGTTGGTCCAAAATAAAACTTGATCCACGCTGCAGCAGTTCTGGGCATTAATCTTAGAAACATTTCCTCCTCCAGGCTTTACTGGTTTACTTTGTGATGAGAACATCAACGACTGTGAGCCAAAGCCGTGCCATCATGGTACTTGTACAGATGGCATTGCCAGTTATTCCTGTGATTGTGAAGCTGGATATACAGGCTCCATCTGTAACATCCCTATCCAAGAGTGCCTCAGCAACCCTTGTCAGAACCGAGGACGCTGCATTGACCTGGTCAATGGCTACCAGTGCAACTGCCTACCAGGGACTACTGGTATGTACTAATGCTTGTAACTGAAGACAAATTAATACTCTAGTAATTGCTTCCTTTCAGAAAAGTGTGGAATATATAAGTGTAAAACAAAGCTCAACTCTTTTGACATCTGGCTGTGTCGTCTTGTAATGCTGCTGGTTCCTTTCAAACTTTCTGTTTGACCTAAGATCCTCATTTTAGGAGAATGTAACTCATTTAGAGTGATCCATTGGATAGATGATACACCATCACAACCTTTAACAGGAAAAATGGTTAGGATGGTGGAGATGGATCACACTGACAGAGTCTTGGGATTGTTCTCATACTGGGAAAACAGCTTGAATTCACTTCAAAGACTTACATTAAAGTGTAGTAGCACACTGTAGTGTAGCACTCAGTGTGCGTAACACTCCCAAGTCTGGGTCAAAAGTAGTACAACCCCACATTGCTCCATGGATTAATAAGCTTAGTTTTGTGTGTTGTACCACCCTCAGGCCTGGTACTGGATTCTGTACTGTGCTCAATTTACCAAACTGCGTCAGATCTGCATGTTGAGTCTCACTTTCAGGTTTCACAGCCTCACTTCCCCTTCTCAGATGTGTCCGTGTTTTTGCGCTGTTCAATCTGAACCTTGCTCCATATTTCAGTTTCATCTTTTTGTCTCTCTCTCTTCTGTTCTTACTTAAACAACAATGCTTCTGATGTTAATCTCATAAAAATCCCATACATATATTTCACAGCTGCGTTAAAGCTTCTTCACTTTTGCTCACATTACTCAGTTGTTGCAAAAGTCCACTCTTAAGGATTCTTACTCCCCCTGGTGGCAATATATCACATGTCAAAGCTTGTTTTTAGTTGTACTACTTTTAAATCTCATTGTCAAATGACATTAAATGGACAGGAAAATAGCCCATAGTTTTGTATAATAATAATAATTCATGCTCTTTTTTCCTCTAAGGGACACACTGTGAGATCAATGAAGACGACTGTGCCAGTGACCCCTGTGGAAATGGAGAGTGCCATGATGGCATTAATGAGTACAAATGTGTTTGTGCCCCAGGATACACAGGCATGTCTTTCTTAAAACCACTACAATCAGTTGGATAACTTTATAAATAGGCTTACAGTTGAAAGAGATAATAAGCATTATACATAAATTGTATTAATTATGTCAATCCTCTTGATAACAGGAGAAAAATGTGACGTGAACATAAATGAGTGTAACTCTAACCCGTGTATGAGTGGGGGCACCTGTGTGGACAAGATCAATGGGTTCCACTGCCTGTGCCCACCCAGCACCCACGGCCCTCTGTGTCTCTCTGGGACCGACCACTGCGCTGGTCAGCCTTGTGTGTATGGAACATGTGTTGAACAGCAACATGGGTAAGATAACCGTTAAACGTCTGCCCATTAGCTGTAGGTTCTGAGATCTGTTGAGTGAGGGTAATTCGAACAGGTCAGTCACGACACTTTGTTCAGATGTAGAAGCCACTGCAGGTGGGAAAACTTCTGTAGTCCTTGCTTTTCAAACGTTTGCCTGCCCAGCATTTAGTATAGTGTCAGCACCAAACTGTGAATGGTGTTGACAGTGAATTTTGCAAGATTTCCTGAGGCCACACTGTAACATCACAGAATAGTTTTAATTGCAATGCTAGAGTTTGTGGACATCCAGTTTTTCAGCTCTGTCTGTTTTGCATATAGTAATATTGAAATAGTTGGACTGTTTGTAACTTCCTCTACTTCTGAGTGACTCTGACTCTAAGATACTTTTTATACCCAGTTAAGCTCGCCTTTGGAATTAGGTTATTAGTCTCTAGAGCTGACACTTCATATAGCCAAAAGTTGACTTACTGGTAGTATTGCTGTGGGATTCATTTAATGTTTAAAAGTGACCTTGTTGTGTGCAGGTATGTGTGCGAGTGTGAGGCTGGCTGGGTGGGAAAGCATTGTGAGCAGGAAAAGGACGAGTGCCAGCCGAGTCCGTGTCAAAATGGTGGCACCTGTGTGGATCGACACAACGGTTACACCTGTCAGTGCCAGCTTGGTTTCACAGGTGATGAGCATTATTGCATTTCGTTGTGCAATGTTTCACTTGTCATTAGAAGAAACGACACTGACTTTACCAATAACCGCTGCTTTCAGGTATGAACTGTGAGAAGAACATAGATGAATGTGCATCCAGGCCCTGTCTAAATCAAGGCCTTTGTATAGATGGAGTCAACAGCTACACCTGTCAGTGCAGCTCACCATTCACAGGTTGGTGATTGCACATCTCCGCCATATCACCATCAGCTTATTAGCTCGCGTTCTTCGCACTCTTCTTTTCACTTGTTTTTACCTTTTTAAAATATTTGTGTGACGTTTATATAGGTAAACACTGCGAAGTGGAGCAGGATCCCTGCGCGTCTCATCCATGCGAGAGAGGAGGAGTGTGTCTTCCATCTGCAGACTACACCTCTTACAGTTGCCGATGTCCTGATGGTTGGAAAGGTATATGTGTAGTGTGTTTGAAACGTAGTTTTTCTTAGTATGACTGAATCGTATCTAATGTTACATATCAGGTCTTCGTTTGTCCCATGCACATATTTGACTGTTGGTTCACAACTGTGTAGGTCAGCGCTGCAGAGAAGATGTGGATGAATGCAGAAAGAATCCTTGTAGAAATGGTGGCCTTTGCATAAACAACCGTGGCAGCTACACGTGTAAGTGTCCACTCGGATACAGTGGACACAACTGTCAGACTGACGTCGACGACTGCTCACCCAGTGAGTTTCATATTATATTCATATTATGATCTGACAAGCTGCAGGAGAATAGAAGGTCACCAGAGACACGAGTATAATCACGGTCAGTGTATAAGTCTCGGTCTCCTCTCCTCTCCATAGATCCCTGCCTAAATGGAGGCACTTGTGTGGATGGCGTTGGGAGTTTCTCCTGTGACTGCCGGCCAGGTTTTGAAGGGGAACGCTGTGAGACTGAGGTGGATGAGTGTGCCAGCCAGCCCTGCAGGAATGGTGCCATTTGCCAGGACTACGTCAACAGCTTTGTGTGCCAGTGCCGGCAAGGCTTTGATGGAATCCTGTGTGATCATAACATACTTGAATGTACTGAGAGGTGAGCCATTCATTCAGTACATTCTCCATGTTAGTTGTTATCTTCATTGGCAACTAATTCACGAATCATATCTCCTCTGACGACCTGAGGTAATAAATTATAATAAACTAAAATGTTGGCTACAAATGATAAAAATCTAGATATATACGAAACAAAGGTTCCTCATTTGAGTTGGAGTTAGCCAGTGTTGCTTACAGACTTATGTACTGCACTAACTTGGCATAATTCGTAGGCATATGTTTAAAGTGCTCCTTTGTCTTTTGAAACTTAGTTTAATGTTATTCAGAACTTGTGTGTCTTGGCATTTGTAGAGGTTGAATAATCACTACTTTCTTTTTTGCCTTTCGTCCTCAGCTCCTGCCTAAATAATGGCACATGTACTGATGGCATCAACTCCTTCTCTTGCCGTTGCCGCCCTGGTTTTTATGGGGAATTCTGTGAGTTCGAGCAGAACGAGTGCAACTCCCAGCCCTGTAAAAATGGCGGTACTTGTACCGATGGCCTGGGAACCTATCGCTGCACCTGCCCGGTGGGATACAACGGACAGAACTGCCAGGTGATTTGTGGTTAGAGTGTGTCTGCAGGGAACACAGTTACGCTAAACATGCACCGCATACCCCACTGGTATAAAATGCTTTTAATCTAGTTCACAAAATACAATAAAAAGAGTAAGTGAGTGGTGGCCTTCAATTCCTGTAATACGTTTTGTGTGTATATTTATACTATACATATGTACATGTAGATGGTGGGTGGATGCTTTTGTTACTTACACTTTTACTCTTTTGTCTTATTCTGTTCCTTTTTTGTAACCAGAGCCGTGTAAACCTGTGCAACCAGGTGCACTGTCACAATGGTGGTGTGTGCGCTCAGACGGGAACCTCCTGGACCTGCCACTGTCTGGCGGGTTGGGCAGGAATTTATTGCGACATCCCGAACATGTCTTGCCAGGATGTTGCTGCTAAGAAAGGTGAACAGCTACGTCTTCTTGTTACATCGTACGTACTTTACATACTTTTGCAGGACTTTTTTCAACTCGTGTGCCTTCTCCAATTTTATAGGTATAGAGGTGGAGAACGTGTGTAAAAATGCTGGACGATGTCGTAATGTCGGCAACTCACACAAGTGCCAGTGCCTGGCAGGATACACAGGCAGCTACTGTGAAGAGATGGTTGATGAGTGCCAGTCAAACCCTTGTCGCAACGGAGCTACATGCAAAGACTATCAGGGCACATACGAGTGTATAGTAAGTTTGTGTTTGATCTGTTTGTTAATCTCCATCTTGCAAATCTTTCCAAATGGACACACTGAGCTAAACTCTATATCTTGTGCCATGGTTTTAGTGTAAACCAGGCTACCAGGGGGTGAACTGTGAGTATGACGTGGATGAATGCCACTCGAAGCCCTGCCTCAATGGAGGAACCTGTATCAACCTCATCAACCGCTTCATGTGCTCTTGCCCACCTGGAACACATGGTGAGTCTGTGCATGAATACTCGTGTGCTGGGTTAGATAATTAATGGAGGATTATTCTTTAAACCGTCCTAAAAAAAACAGCTATAAACCCATTGATCAAGAGGATCAAGAGTCCTGTAGATGTTCACTTTGTTATTTTTATTGTGAAATACTGCAAATACTACAGGTAAACGCATTAAGAGCACTTTAAAGCTTAATGTCTTTCTGTTCTCATTTTGTAGGACTCCAGTGTGAAGTGAATGAGGACGACTGTGCCCCAAAGCCTGGCTCCTGGGAACCTCGCTGCCGGAATGGAGGACAGTGTGTGGACGGTGTAGGTCGTTACACTTGCAACTGCCCTCCAGGATTTACTGGACAACACTGTGAGGGCGATGTCAACGAATGCCTGTCTAGGCCCTGTCACGCGTCCGGCAGCCTGGACTGTGTGCAGCTGGTCAACGACTACCAGTGCCACTGTCGTCTTGGATACACAGGTACAGTCACTTTAGCTGATCAGAGACATAATGGCATCATTTAATTTTTTTATATATGTACGTTGTGTCAGTTTCCACTAGTCCTTGTTAGTTGTTATTTATTTTTCTGCTACATTTAGTTTTTTCCTGCTCCCTTATTTCTTCAGGTCGCCACTGTGAGTCCATGGTGGATCTGTGTCTGTCGAGGCCGTGCCGTAACGGGGGCATCTGCCACATGAATATGAGCTCCGTTCATGGCTACACATGCTCCTGTGTTTCTGTAAGTTTTATTGGGAGACCTTTTTATTTAATTGAGCATAAAATGGATTGATTGTCTTTTCTTCTTTTTTGTTTTTTGCTTCCCTTCATACTTTGCTCACTGGCAGTGTCATTATTTTGTCATTTAGGCCCCTGTGATTGTTAAATTTAAAGTTAAGGTCTTGAGCTTTTTTTCATAGTCTTTTAAACACCTACTCTGTATAGTCTATAATCTACATGTATATGCATAGTTTTTTTTTAATTCATACTGGTTTGTCTAAATAAGAGACGCTGACAGTTTAGCAACATGAAAAACAAAAAGTCAGTGCTGATTTATTATTGTTCTCGAGTCTGCTGGTTTCTAGTAATATTCAGTCTAATAGCTCTACAGATGATCAATAAAACTCAACGTGGTTCAGTTTGTTACTGAAGTCTTAGGTTATCATTCATTTTGAGTACTAATATACTGAGCGACTTACATTTATAATATAAACTAGCAGCGTGACTGTGCTTCCTCCATGTTTATTCTTTCTTTTGCTCTCCTACCACAACGTTTCCTTTCACACTAAATGCTTGTTTGTCCACCCTAACCTCCTGCTTCCTCTTTATTCTCTTTGCTTCAGAGGGCCACACCATGGCTCAGGTATAGTAGTCAAGCAGCAAAATCTAAACCTAGTAGATAAGTTATAGAAATTTCTTCCATTCTAACACAGCAGCAACGTTTTCTTACCAATTTGCATTGCAAGCCTGACTTTGAAAATTACTTTATTACAATTGCATTTCAATATTGTTTTATAGGACTTTACTGGGCCAAACTGTATTGAACTGGACTTCAGTTGTGCAGAGCTACGTTGCCAGAATGGTGGGCATTGCGCTAAGTCACCAGACAGCCACCTGTACTGCCAATGCCCAGACGGCTTCAGTGGGCCACGCTGTGAGAACAAACAAACATGTCCACTGCCCTGCCGAAACGGAGGAACCTGCCTCACAGACCCATCCAACTTGTCCCAGTACAGTTGTCGCTGTCCTAAGCCCTTCTATGGACGACTCTGTGAGAACAAGGAACCAGGTGCATGCCCCTATGCGGAGTGTGAATGGCAATCGGGGGATGAAGTGTGCGATGATCAGTGTAACAATTACGAATGCAAGTGGGATGGAGGAGATTGTTCACTCAACTGGCAACAGCCTTGGATTAACTGCTCTGCCAAAGTTCCTTGCTGGGATTTCTTTAAGAACGGACGATGTGATGAGGAGTGTAACAACCCTGGGTGCCTCTTTGACAGCTTTGAATGCCCGAAGACCCCAGAGGCCTCCTGCAAGTATGTCACCCTCCACTTTATTTTGCTTTGCTTTTCCTGTATGATCCAAATTCTAAGAAAAGCTTGAATTCAAATAAACAAATTTGCATCTCTTTGTACTGTGCTCTTTCAGGTATGACAATTACTGTGCAGACCACTACGGTGACAAACACTGTGACAAGAGCTGCAACACGGAGGCCTGCGGCTGGGACGGCCTGGACTGTTCTGACACTCCAGCTAAATTAGCAAATGGCACACTGATTATTGTGGTCCTGTTGCAACCTAAGGAGCTACTTCGTGACTTAACAGGATTCCTTCGCTCCTTGGGAGCCCTCCTACACACCAATCTGCAGGTGAAGCTAGATCAAAAGAACCATCCAATGGTGTACCCTTACTATAAGAAGCAGGAAGAGGGAGGGCGACAGGCACACAGCAGCAGAAGCAAGCGGGAGCTGGAGAAGGAAGTTATAGGGTAAGAATAATTCATGCTGATGTTTTGTACAGTAGCTGTCTTTATTATTATTATTATTATTATTATTATTATTATTAACTGTCTTTTTATTTCGACTGCAGTTCTGAGGTGCACATGGAGATTGATAACCGGGAATGTTCCCAGACGTCTGACAACTGTTTCTCCAACACTAATGAGGCAGCATCCTTCATAGCGGCAGCACATATCAAGCATGATCTGCCTTATCCTATAGTGAATGTTACCAGTAAGTAGCTATCCCAGTAAATAATTCTTGGAATTTCCCTCTAAGGAAAATCATGGATCCTAAATGATTTAAGGCTGTACTTTATGCGTTACAGGTGAGCCAGTAGTGGGACCACCTGAAAACCTTTTCATGTACTTGGTTGGAGGCTCCGTGTTTATTGTTCTGCTGGCCGTAGCGCTAGGAGTGATAGCGGCCAAAAGGAAGCATAAACACGGTGTCCTGTGGCTGCCTGATGGCTTTTTGGCAAATAAAAATGACAAGAGGAGAGAACCTGTTGGACAGGACGACTTTGACATGACGTGAGTAAATATAATGACAAGCATTTTGTTTTAAAGTAACCACTGAGCAGTTTACACATGAAATTGTGTACTGTAAAGTTGGTTCTAGGGTTTCTCAGAGAAAACAAACAAATGTGCCTCCTACGGTTACATGTAATCAAAAGTACAATTTTACTGCTGCTCTATATAAATGTTGTAAATATGTTTTGTTTGTTTTATCAGGAATTTCAAGAGCCAGGATGAAGCAAAGATTGATGGAGGTCAGCGCTGGCTAAAAGATGAGGCCCCATTCAAGAAACCAAGAGTAAGTGAATTAATAATAAATGTCTGAGTAACGGTGATCAGTTTGAGAAGTTAACATTAAAAATGCTTAGAACATAGTAAAGGTTTTGGTTGCTATGAAGGTCATCAAGTTCTGTTGTTTTCTATAGACTGAAGACAAACCTTTGCTGCCCATGGCTATGGATGGAGGTGTTGACCGGAGAGAGTGGACGCTGCAGCACCGTAAGGCTGCAGACATCACGCTCACACCTCCACAGGCTGATTTGGACGCTGATTGTTTGGACGTTAATGTGAAAGGACCCGGTGAGAAAAGTTAACTTCTAGGCTTCTTTATCTTTGTTGCAGTAAGTGGTTGAGTGGTTTTGTTAAATAATGATGAATTTCTCCTCTCTGTCTCTGCAGATGGTTTCACTCCACTCATGTTGGCGTCACTGCGTAGCGGTGGAGGGCCAGACTGCAGCCTGCACGGAGAGGAGGAGGAGGAAAGTGGAGGAGATGAACCAGGGCCCAGTGTCATTTCAGACCTGATTGCTCAAGGTGCTTCCCTGATGGCCCAGACTGACCGCACAGGCGAAACGGCGCTCCACCTGGCTGCCCGCTACGCCAGAGCTGATGCCGCTAAGAGACTGCTGGATGCTGGAACTGATCCTAACGTTCACGACAACATGGGCAGGACCCCTCTGCATGCTGCTGTGGCGGCTGATGCGCAGGGAGTCTTCCAGGTGGGACATCTACCTGTCTTTGAACTCGACCTAAGTGATAATAAACTCATTTCCAAGATCTTTTATCTTTACTCATATGTGTCATATGTCTTCTCTCAGATTCTGATCCGTAATCGTGCAACAGAGCTGGATTCCCGAATGAATGATGGCACTACTCCTCTGATCCTGGCAGCCAGGCTAGCTGTGGAGGGCATGGTGGAGGAGCTGATCCACTGCCACGCTGACATCAACGCTGTAGATGACCATGGTCAGAATGTTTTTTGTGTTTACTACCTTTATTAGTCTGTGTGGTCATCACCAAAGGTTATTTGGATTACAAAGAAAACACACTGAATTGAAACTGCAAGACTATTATGAGAAATCCGTGGGTGTGCGTAAACCAGTCTTAAAAGGCTTTGGTGGGCTGCTGAGGAATTAAGTAATGCTAGCAGTTATGAATTGATTACAATAAGCAGTAAATTGTAATAATATAATTCTTCATTTTAGGCAAATCTGCTCTGCACTGGGCAGCTGCAGTTAATAATGTGGAGGCGACTCTGGTGCTTTTGAAGAATGGAGCCAATCGTGATATGCAGGACAATAAGGTGTGTTCTGGTGTTTTTACTGATGGGTTTTAGATTGTGTATCGGCAAAGGTGTAGCTGTAATCAATTTATATGAATACTGAACAAATACTGGAAAAAAAACTAAAATAAAAAAAATAAAAACACGCACTTGGTGGTAGTAGTAACTTAGTAACTATAGTAACTTATCAATCTAAACTCACTCACTGTGATTTCCTACCTGTAAATTAGTATTTGATGACATAATGTTGAATGTGTATTATTGTCTTTGTTTTCCTCAGGAGGAAACTCCACTGTTTCTTGCAGCCAGAGAAGGCAGCTTTGAAGCAGCTCAGGTCCTCCTTGACCACTACTCCAATCGTGACATCACTGATCACCTGGATCGGCTGCCTCGTGACACCGCTCAGGAACGTATGCATCACGACATAGTTCGCCTTCTGGACCAGTACAATTTGGTTCACAGTCCTCACAGTGGGCCCAACCACATGGGAGCAGGAGGAAATGCCTGCATTATGAGTGGAGCAAATGGAGCCGGCTTCATTGGCATGCGCCCCGGCCCACAGGGGAAAAAGAGCAGGAGGGGTGGAGGCGGGACGAAGGTTGGCGGTGCTGGCGGAGGAGCTAAGGAGCTGAAAGACATGAAGGCGAAGAGAAGAAAGAAGCCTGCTGGAGGAGAGGGGCCGGGTGCTGGAGTGGGAAGTGGAGGAAGTACGGGAGGACGGGGTGTGAATGGTGTAAAGGCAGCAGGAGGACTTCCAGAGAGCTCTGTCACCATGTCTCCTGTCGATTCCTTGGAATCTCCACACTCGTACACAGGCGACGTGTCTGCAGCCATCTCCACTACTACAAACTCCCCTCCCATTCTTAGCAGCCCCACCTCCAGGCAAATGCTGCCCCCTGTCAGCCACATGCTGGGACAGCAGCAGGGCTGGGTGCACAAGCACAACTACAGCAGCCACATGTTTGGCCTCGTCCCTCACCAGATGGGGGGTTCTCACCCTGGCATGAGTCAACACCACGGCCAGGGCGCGATGCTCACTCCCATGAATGTCACCATGAGCAGGGACCAGCTGCCGCCCATCGTCACGTTCCAGATGATAGCCACTGGAGGAGGCCAGCCCATGCTGAAGCAGCCTCAGCCAAGTCAGGTACAAGTTACGCAGGCCCACGGGCAGAACCAGAGTCAGGGTCACTCCCAGCAAGCGCCAGGCAACCCCCAATATCCACAGAGTATGATGTACCAGATGTCTGACCAGATGAGCATGTCGCACGGGACGCTGCAGCACCCCCACACTGTCAGCCACGGAGGAATTGATGGCCAGTCTCGACCACTTCCTTCTTATCCACCGATGCAGAGCCCTGCGGATAAATACCCCACACCCCCCTCCCAGCACAGTTACACCACGACTGGCTCAGATGGCACCACCCCCGGTCACTCTGCCCACCCGCCCAGCGAGCACCCATATCTCACCCCTTCGCCTGAATCCCCAGACCCATGGTCGTCCTCTTCGCCACACTCCAATTCGGACTGGTCTGATGTCACCACCAGCCCCACCCCTCTGGGGAACCCCCACCACGCACTGCCGTCATCGCGTCACACACACATTCCAGAGCAGGTGCAGATGCAGCCACAGCAGCAGCAGATGCAGCAAGCTCCTCAGCAGCCTCAGATTGGAAACATGCAGGTGTTTGCGTAGGCCGAGCAGAGGAAAACCCCAAAAGACTGACATTTCACTTGTGTGTAGTTAAATGACAACACTTTTCTTGTAAGTTTTCCCTTTATGGCCTTTATTAAAATCACATACTCTGTTATGTTTATGTTTTCTTTTTTTTCAATTACAGTACAAAGACTGTGTATAGATGCTAAAGTTTTATTCAGTATCAGCTAGTAATCAGACGTTCTCAGTACCAAAAGGCACTTCTCTGTGTTGTTGCGTCAAGTCGGGACATCTTAATTCTGCCACTGTCAATCAAACAGCGACTGGTAATAGAGGGATCGTTGAGGAACCGCCGACAGATGGTGGCATCAGAAAACAGACTGTTGAAATGGACAGTGAGAGAACTGTGGACAGTCTGCATTGTCTGGACATCTGCTATTGCTAATCTTGTCAATACTAACGCCTCAAACCATTCACTCTACTTTTTTATATGGTGTCTTCATCTTCAGTTGATGCTTCAATTCTCAAAGCTGAAGCAACTTCAGTTGTTTTTTTATTGTCTTATTGTATTTTTTACTCAAGCGTCATTGTATTTAAGGGGAATTTGTTACAAACCTGTTTCATAATTAGAAAGTCAGTCATAAAGATGATTAATTCATATTTAAAAAGGTTCATTAAATGCAATCTTTAGTGGCAACTCATAGGTGATCAGTGTATTTTTACCGTGCTGTGAAGAAGCGTCATTACATGCGGGTGTAAATCGGATCAAGTTTAAATGGTCACTGTCTCATACTGAGTGATTGCATGTTGCCACTATACTTCCTGTTTTGTGGAGGGATTAATTCAGAAGCTTGACAAACTTTATGCAAATCCATTAGTTTTGTCACACTTGTTACCGTTTTGTCATTGGATTTAGTTGTTGTATGATGAAATGTACATAGACCTACAGCACATTCTGCTTGTTGTTACTGAGCAAAAGGTGTGTTTTGTTTTTTTATACGAAGACTGTTGGCACTTCTTGATTCTGAATGTGAGAGGTGCATGTTCTTACCTTTTAACCTGCCACTTTCAGTTTCTATTCCAAAAAATAATTTACCCAATTTCGCCTTTTGCTTAACTACAGTCGTGCATCTCTGCAGCTTTTTAATCGTCACGATTCATACTCACGTCTAGAGATAAGTGATAGATATGAGGGGGGAAAAAGTTATTCTTCTGTCTTCCTAGAGCACTGAGCAACTGACTGCTCGGTTAACACAGACAATCAAACCTTAAAAAAGGAGCATCCGTCTTTAAGACCAGATTTTGTGTTGTTCAGCCAAAGTACAAATCATAAATGTTACATTTGCTTTCAATTGCTACAGTGGTTTTGTAGACATAATCAAATGAACATGTTTCATCACTAATCCCAGTGTCTAACACTTTCACACTCTCTGTACTGTGGTGTCCCTGCAGTTTCACAAACACTGTTTACTGAGATACAGTGCACAGTGGTGTAAAGCGTTGCACATGTCATTTCCAGTATATACAAGGCCACGTGTCCTATGTTCTGTATATAAAATGTTTTATTGTACTTTCTTATGCTAACCAACTAGTATATCTGCAATATGAAGTAGTTGTCACCAAGTTATAAGGTATGAGACTAAAACTGAAACAATAGGTTGTCTGTTGGAAAATGAAAACGTGATCAACCAAACATGCTCACCAAAATAAATAAAAGGCCAAATCTCCTCACATCCTGGGTTTGTGTCTTTGTCCACACTTTTTTTTATTTTTTTTTAACGTCTTCACAGAAAGTAGTTGTATTATAAAACAATCTGAAAATTCATTGTGACTGAAATAAGCAGATATAAATTAACGAAGTACTAAATGTTTTCTTATCTGTATCGCTGTGTCATCTAAACATAAAATGTGATTGGATCAGTTCCAGCAGTGAACATTTATGGCCGCGTATCATAAGATGATTGTAATATTGTCACATTCAGTCTAAGCCAACAAATAATTCAGTTCAGGAGGTAAACGTTTAAGTCCATCCATCCTGCTACGTTTACTGCCCGGTGCTGCAGGGGGCGCTGTGACCCACAGGAGAAGCTCGAAGAACAGCAGAGGAAGACGCCTGTACACGGAAATCATTCAGGACTTTCCATGTATGTCATTCCCTCGATTCCTCTGCCTTTCTCTGGATAATGTACGAGTTTCTCTGGCTGTTCGTTAAATGACCGGCAGTGACGCGATGAGGAAGGTAATGATCGCTTCTCAGCCGACGGTAGAAACGCAGCGAGGGTCAATGGACGCCAGGACTTGAAGCTGCTGTTTTGACAGCTGGGTTGAGCCTCTGGTACCTGGTCTCTCTGTCTGTCTGTCTGTCTGTCTGTCTGTCTGCCTGCCTGCCTGCCTGCCTGCCTGTCTGTCTGTCTGCCTGCCTGCCTGCCTGCCTGCCTGTCTGTCTGCGTGAGCTGCTGGGAACAGACGAGAGCCGAGGTTAAAACCCTGAGGAAGCTTTCGTCTAAACAGAGACCCCGCGTAACGTGGCTTTTAAAGCGCCTTTGAAGGAAAAGTGCGAAGGTGAGACCCACAGTCACTTAGCTCCAGTAGTAACCACGTTTCTAACCACTTTGGTCCTAGCTGCTAAGTCTCCGTTTGTCCTTTCCCGCGTCTAGCATCCCCCGACCTGTGGCTATGGCTTCATCCCGGCTGAAGTACCTCTCTCTGGGTGTGTTGGTGTTCCAGACCACCTCCCTGGTGCTCACCATGCGCTACTCCCGCACCCTGCAGGCCGAGGGCCCGCGGTACCTGGCCTCCTCAGCCGTAGTGGTGGCAGAGGTCATGAAGATCCTGACCTGTGTGCTGCTGGTGTTCAAGGAGCACGGTGAGCGCACACAAGCTCAGTATCCTAGAGTAAAGGTGCTACTTCAAGTAGAGGCACAGCTTGAAACGCGTACTAAGCTTGTCCTCCAAGATTTACTTTGAGTACGAGTTAAAAACTGTTTAGGCCTCATAAATAAGATTGCTGCATAAATTCAAAATGATTTGTCAAGTAACGTAAAAGAGAACAAAAGTTACTTTAGAAAGAAATCACACTTTGATTCTGTTTCCTTGATTGAACTTGATAAGACCATGACAGTCACAGCCTGTATCACATGGACGTATACTGCTGCTGTTAAACATCTACACACTTGACACAGGCCAGTCAGGTTTCTTAGGTTTTTCCTGTTGTACTCCAACAAAAGAATTTACCCGTTTTAAAAAAAGGTTTTATTCTGCTACTTGACACAAAAGCCAGATTTACTTGAATTAAACCAGATTTAACAGAATTTAAAAAAAGACATCTGGTCTGAAACAGAACAAATATTGTATTCCACAGTTTTCACGTAATGTAGTGAAGTTAGTGACCTACAAAGAAACACAGTTACTTTAACCTAATATTTTATTACGTGCTTCCATTCCTCAGGTTACAACATGCGAGCTCTAAACAGCATCCTGCGCCAGGAAATTGTCCACAAACCCATAGAAACACTGAAGCTAGCGATTCCTTCAGGGATCTACACCCTGCAGAACAACCTGCTGTATGTCGCGCTGTCCAACCTGGACGCAGCCACCTACCAGGTGCGTTATGACTCGGTCTAAACTCCATTTAGCAATCAGCCTGTCATTGTTCTTTGGTCAGCCTCGCGTCTTGTCTCCATCAGGTGACGTACCAGCTGAAGATCCTGACCACGGCCCTGTTCTCTGTGTCCATGCTGGGCCGCAGGTTGGGCCTCTACCAGTGGCTTTCTCTGCTGATTCTTATGGCTGGAGTGGCTCTTGTGCAGGTTCCGTGCAACTTAAATTTTCTGATATGTTTCTCAGTAGTTACATCATAATTGACAGACATACATATAATCACATACAATCGAGGGAAGATCGGTTGCTATTTTCCATTACTTAGAATTTCTGGGAAAACTCTGTAGAAGCTGTATTCATGCCAGTGTTACAAACGCTCAGCTGACCACTGCACTGTCCATTATCTGGTTCCGCTGCTTGCAGATGTTTGCACCTTTTCATTATATACTATACTATATTGTCACATCCTTGAAATGACAGATGATGCTCTGTATGCACCGCACTTGGAAAAGGCGACACTCATGCTAATAGCAAAAATTCAGAGAGAGACTCAAAAGTGGCCAACTGCGTAGGTGTCACATTATAATTATGCGTGTACTCTCTTGTGTATTGGAAGTACTCCTGTTTTTTTTAATATCCAATCCTTCTGCTTCTCGTGTCCAGGCACCAAAAAGAGACTCTAAATGTGACTGAGGTGCAAAGGTTAAATAAACAAAACAAACTAACGAGGCCTGAACTACAGCCCTGAAAAAACATTTGCTACTAGTGGGTTATAAGCTGGCAAACAATGACGTGTCCGGTGAGGAAAGACTGTGCTGGTAACACATCCTCCTCCTCCTTGGCAAAACAAAGAGGTGGCTGACAGCGAAGATACAGTGGACGTGATCTTGCTGTTTGCAGAGCCAGAAGGACATAAAGCTACAGTACACCTGCACGCAGCAGACGGGTGGAAACATTTACTCGCCCAGTGCAGCCAGATTGTATAACTGTAGTATTGGCACAAACCACAGCAAGAGTGTCGCCTACAACACAAAGAGTTCAAGAGCCAGCACGTCTGATCTTCACCTACAGTAACATTTGCTCGCTGTTTCTTTTTTTTTTTTAAAAGTGAAAGAGAAACGGCACAAAATCTGCATCTTACTCTGCACAGCCAGGGATCATCACATTGTTTTGCAGTAGGGCTCCATTTCTTGCTTACTGCAGCACGAACTGTAACCCAGTAAGATACGCTCTGTGCCATTCTTACGACTCTGCAGATTTGTCAGGATGCTTTTGTATGAATTTCAGGTAGCCAGCATAATGTATTTAGAGAGAAAATTAGAGACTGAAGCGTGTACAAGAACCAAAGTGGGGAAAAAGGAGTTGTAATGTTAAATCCGTTGGTTCCTGCAGTGGCCCTCTGAGTCGGCTTCAGCCCCAGAGAAGGAGACCGTCTCCGCGGGCTCCCAGTTTGTCGGGGTGACGGCGGTTCTGGTGGCCTGCTGCTCCAGTGGGTTTGCTGGTGTCTACTTTGAGAAAATCCTGAAGGAGAGCAAGCAGAGCGTGTGGGTCCGGAACATCCAGCTAGGTCGGTATTCATCAGTCAGGAATGGTATATGCCAGCCCGTTGATGATTAATGCACACCCATTAATGGGAATGTAAAAAAAAAAAAGCATCATCGCCACCATCCTAAACCAGCCCTTGTGTTTCCTTTCTCTCCTACACAAAGAGACCCAGCTAGTCCTTTACCTCCGATACGGTTCTGTTAAGATGAATGTTCCTGTCACGGTTATTTTTACCCTGGAACGTGTCAGGCGTGTGTTAAGTCTCTTGCGATTGCTGGTGTGAGCTTGGACCTTTTTCATCTGCATTAATTGCTGGATGAATTTTTTTTGTTTTGTTACTAGTTGTGAAGGAAAATGTACAAACGTCAATGATGCCAATAGAGAATCTCAAATGCCAACATTTAGTTTTATAGTATTTCTTTTGGTCTGACAAAAGAAAAGATGATATTGAAGAAGAGACTGAGACTAGTTATAGATGACCCTCTGTAAATTTGGAATGGTTTACTTATTTTTTGTTCACCTACCTGTTTACGTGTTTGTGTCCAGGGATGTTTGGTTTTGTCTTTGGCCTTATTGGGATGCTGGTCTATGACGGTGAGCGGGTGAAGGAGTCAGGAATGTTCCAGGGTTACAACACAGTCACCTGGACTGTTGTGGCACTGCAGGTAGCTCTTACTCCACAGACATCGGCCCAGACGTGTATTACTTTTAAACACACGTTTGGACTATGATTCCAAGCCTATGGGATAACAGAGGAAGAGACTCGCTGTGTTACAGGTCAAGCCTCTGTCCATCTGTCTCTGTGTGTTTGTTGTTTCTCCAGGCACTGGGGGGTCTGGTCATAGCAGCGGTCATCAAGTATGCAGACAACATCCTCAAGGGCTTTGCTACATCGCTCTCCATCATCTTGTCAACTCTTATATCCTACTTCTGGCTGCAGGACTTTGACCCAACCAGGTAAGAAAACATCCCTCTGCCTCTGCTCGTTGTATCCTTTTTAACCTTTGAATTTCTATCTTAAAATTCCAGTTCTTCATACTGATAATGCTGTCTGAATGTGTCCACAGTGTGTTTTTCCTGGGGGCCATTTTGGTCATTTTGGCCACGTTCCTGTACGGCTATGAGGGAAAGCCGCCCTCCAACCCAAGCAGGGCATAGGATACGCACAGCTGACACTATAGCAGCAGTAGGAGGCCCTGTTGAAGCATGAAGACGAGCGGGGGAAAGGTCAGCATAAATGAAAAACAGGGGGAAAGGTCTTCATATATAGCGAACACGAGGAGGAAGAAAAGAAGGAGCAACGGAGGCGGTGGGAGAGGAGGGAGAGGAGGGGGAGCAGGTTGGGAACAGACGACACAAGGAGCAGAAAAGGAAATACAATAAGAAAGCACAACACTGTGATGTGTCTCACACCAAAGTGCCTCAGCTGGGGAGAGTAACCAATGAAAAAAGACAACTGTGGTTGATCCGGGTGTGATTGTCGGTTTTTCTTTTTTCCTATGATTACCGCTGTGGAGGTCGTTCTGGCTGCCACACCTCCAGAGCTGACGCAGTATTCTCAGCAGGAACTTTGTGTTT
The DNA here is from genome assembly GCA_030770545.1 of Macropodus opercularis. Classification (NCBI taxonomy): domain Eukaryota; kingdom Metazoa; phylum Chordata; class Actinopteri; order Anabantiformes; family Osphronemidae; genus Macropodus; species Macropodus opercularis. The sequence goes on from CM061092.1 coordinate 11,886,907, forward strand.
GTAGAGAGCCGGTTTTACTGGCCGCCTTACTGCATCATCAGTCACACCTATACAGGCAAGAGGTGACGAGGCAAACAGATGTACCACACTTTCAGTAGTAGTGTGACCTTAGCCCCAGTCTCACAGTTGCAGTATTTGACGTACTGACAGTCAGTTCACCCTCTAAAAGCACATTCAGGGCCTTTTTACTCGGAAACGAACCCTCCCAGACACTGTTTACTCTAACGCTGTGTGCAATACTGTGCAAGTCAAATGGTTTGGGTTGCCAGCGGTCAAGGTTAACGCTGGGATTTGTGCCGAGGCCTCTCTCTCCCTGGGAGGCCGTAGTCTTGAAGCTGTGGTAGGGTAGTTTCAGTTATCATAACTAACTATGACTTATGGCTCCAGGCTTGGGTTTGATTTAGTTATTGTTAGGTTTGTTGCCAGGAAACATTTAATCACGGGTGCTTTGGTAGCATATACTGTGTTTTTTAGTGACAGAAATCTTTCAGTGTTTGACTCTGGGCTGGTTAATCTGGATGTATAAATAAAATGATACAGGACTAATTTCATCTGAATCTTCAGAACCAGTTTCATCTGGTTATTTAATGATTTCGATATGTGAAGTCTAAAGGACAGCTTGATTGTGCAAGTTCTCTTAACCTTAGGTGTAAATACTGCCACTCAAATAGTATGGTCTAAATGGAAATGCCTTGCCTGTTTAAGTTATTAATTCATCTCCTAGGCTTAGGTTTGAAGACTCTTAAAGCCACTGATTATAAGCATCTGGCTCGTTATGTCCTGTCCTCGTGTAACTATATATTCTGCTGCTTCTATAGCAAAGTAATAAAACAATGCTGAATGTGAGGCGGTAACATTGGACTGTCCAGTGCCACTGGGACTACTTTTACTTGGGATAAAGCGGGTGTAATTAATAACTTTAATATTTCCAATTACTAATATGTGAAACTTTTATAAATGAGAAATGTGTCCTTTACCTCCTTTGAATGTATCATTGTGTCGCCTCTCTATTTTCTTGCCATACAATCAAAACTTTTATTTTATAAAGCACACACAAAACAACATTCCTACAGATTTCCCATTCTGAATTAACCTTTTTCAAATTAGAATATCTACTTTGCATAATTAAATGCCTGACGTGACACCTTAAAAAAGTAAACACGAATAAATAATTTCACACTTTTATATATTTGACATTTGTTTTAATTAATTGAAAAACACTGCATGCAAAGTTCAGACAGTCTGAGAGAAAGAACTGTAACCTGGCCGATTTGTTTGTCCTGCGTATGAGAACACTGTGAAACACCGCTAGCGAGTCGTTCTGAAATAATCACTGAACTCCAGTCAAGTAGCAATGAACAGGTCAGCGCTCCTCCTGCAGGACTGTACTGCTCTACCCTCAGGCACATCTGTTACTGGAAAAGACACTTGAGGCCCTGATGCACACAGACGCCAGACTGTGTAACCTTGTGGTTCAGTAGAAATGCATTTCGTTTACACTTTATTTGTTTTGCTCTATAAAAGCCTCAAATCTCTGAATAAAATCACCGACAAGTGAAGGTCAGCTAAAGTTTCCCAGTGAAAAGTGCTGCTCTAGATGTTTCCCTTGATTGTCGACATGGGCTCCGAGAGGCTGTTTGCTCCATGCTGCACTGTCACGGCTACAGTAAGCATCTAGTTAAAACTCCCAGTTTATGTGACGAGCGTGTTTAACGCACAAGCAGAACAGGCCTTCGGGTGATCATTGCTCTAGTGCCTGGATGAGGTGTGTGTGTGTGTGCAAAGGCTCGTTTGGCTTGCACCTACAGTAAAAAGCAGCACGGGTTACAGAACGCGGTTACGTCCTCTGTCTCTCGTCATCTCTGTCTCGTGAGGACCAGCTCAGCGGTTCCGTGTGACCCGTTTTACTGGCCCACTGTGCACTGAGGAACAAACAGAAATACAACACATAGACCTGCTGGTACAACAGTAACACTTTCGACGTCATACTCCGTAAGCTGCACTCTGGTTTTCATTTTTAGTTGTATGCCCTCATAAACATTTTAAAACAACGTAATGGCGCAGGAGACTGCGTGTGTAACCCAACACTGCACTAATCTGCAAAAGGGTCAGTTCACCCAAATCACAGTCAGGGAGAAAACTCTCACCAGCCACCATTGCACATGTTTTAGGGAACTATATGCCAGATCATTGTCCGTAGTCGGTACAACAGAACTGGCTGGAGAGACAAAAAAACATACATGTTTCAGATATACACTAGGTCAACTTTCTGTTCTTTAGCAAGTGGAATAAGACAATGTCAGTGTTTGCCTGGATAATATCAAATATAAGACATTATACAGGTTTCCACCACACCGACTATCCTGCTGCTGGACCACTGTGCTGGTTCGTGGACACATATGGGACCTTTAGAGCCAAGTGAAAAGACTGAAAGCATAAAACAAAGGCCTTCAACCCTCTGCTTGGATTTGTGCTTCAGGTACTGGGCCCATGAAAACTGTACGTTGGGATACAGGCATGTAATTCTTTAAGCATCTTTTAAATACACATGACCATGAAAAGACAGACTCCTGACTGCACAACACTGAAATGATAGAAATAAACCAAATCTCGAAACTGTTGTATGGTCAGCATGTAAAACACTGAACTATGCTACAGTTTGTCATCAGCACACAACCAGCCCTACTGAGTTTGACGTTTCTTATAAAGCCACCATAATTTAGTTATAAATGGTTTCTAAGAAAGTCTTGGTTCAGATGTTGTTGGTGCCCTCGTGATGCATTAAAACCTGATCACCATCAGGTCCAGATTTGAATCTGTGTAGCATGAATAGACTGACAAACTGTAGCTGCAGCTACTGGTAGCAGCCTTGCTTTGTTATTATTATCGTGACCTCACAGATCTGATTAAATGGGACAAATCCTACTGTAGAAGACAGTCAACAACACAGGCATCGCTGGCGTTAGAAAGGCAGGGAGGGAGAAGCTCTGCAGCAGGGGTGACCTGGCCGTTCGTAAAAAGCAAAGCAGCTGTGATGATGTATGAATGTTGACATTCTTTCTACTTTCAAATCATCGTTTATAACCTTCTGTGATAACTAATGAGACCCTGATGTGTGTGTGTATGTTTATGTGTGAAGGTGTGTGAGGCAGTCTGGTGACAAAGCAGCAAACCTGGACTCAACCCTGGGCTCCATTATAGAAAACACACAACCACAAGCACATACTGTCGACACCTGCCTGCACATCCACACTCGCACACCCAGTCACATTATTCTCGTTGTCTGACTCCTCTGTGAATAAACCCCACAGCAGTGCCGTCCTCTTTGGACCCGTGGGACACGTAAACGCTTTCATCTTTCCTTGGTTCCAATCTTACTCAGCGCTTCACAGACCAGGCTTGGAGTCTGTAATCATTAAGGCTGAAGAACCTTTTTAAAACAGGGTCTTTGTTTCTGTGATTGTTTCTCTCTGGGCCTGAGTAGCTACAGTACAGGTTTGTCTTACTTCCTACCAGTGGTGGTGGGCTTCAGAATGCTTCACTCAGCTGTGCAGTGAAGGCCTGAACGCCCAGCAGCTCACCAGAAGCAGGAGCACACATACTTTCTGGATCGTCAAAGGCAGGTGGGGAATTAAGGCAGTTGTCCCCTCATGATTCAACACGTGAAAGGCTGCTACTCTGATTTGTGCCTTCAACAGTTTTTAAGTCTTAGCCTGATTATAGATCAGAATTTGTCAGTTTCTCCCTCCACGTCTATTCATCTAAAGCTCATCTGCGCCTCTCTGTAGAAGTTGTCCACTCTCAGCGACCCGTCAGACGCTTTCACTGCTCTACTTGGGTGGTATGACGACAAGTGGGGGCCCTCTCCTCGGCCTCCACATCAGAACCTGGGCGTCGTTGGCGTTGGGCCTCCCCATAGCGTTAGAAGGGATGGGCTCCATACGGCTCAGTACCCGGGGCTGGTCCTGGTGCACCCGGCCCTTGAGCCTGGCCCTGGAGCCCAGAGGCTGAGATGGATCTACTGCAATGTTAACCCTCATCCTCCACTTGATGGTGTGGAGCAGGATCTTTTCCCTGGACGTGGTGTTGAGCGCCACAAGCCACGTGGTGAAGCTCTGGTCCCTTTTGATGTTAGTTAGTAAGGGTGTGTTCGATTCACTGACCGGCACAGCCCAGGTGACGCTCGGGTAGAAATTGTCATTCATGCTGACGATGAAGCGGGATGGTTTGGACGTGGGGCCAACAATGGTAACAGTCTCTGTTGTGTTTCCATACCAGGGGTAGCTGACACCGTCGGAGTCGCTGATGGCTCTCACCAGGCCCTCGCGCAGCTGAGGCAGCTCCCAGCTCGACCTGGGAGGAGGCAGCATGTGTGGAGAAATGAGAAACAAGATGAAACTGTGGCCAATCAAAACGCACGTCTGGTGCTAAACTGTTCTTTCAACTCACCCAGCCTGACATATGCATTTATTCACATGGACTTTTTCCTTTTGTTTCATCTTAACCTTACGTTTAATGCTGCATAGTCAGTTGCAAAAGCAATTTTTTACAATGTGGTACCAATAAACTCCCCAGCCAACAAATATTGACAGATTAAATCTGAACAGCTGTGTATATATCAAGTAAAAGAACAGAAGTTTAAGACAATCTTTCAGGTCTTGCCCAGACACAGTCTCCCAGTGAAACAATAACTGCCTGTAAATGGTATGTGATGTTTCAGCGTGTTGGCGGATTATCATCATCCCTTTGTTATCCCCGGTTTGTGTCGCTTTCAAGACCTGTCTGATGACACCCCACCCTAAATCCCGTCCTCTCACCCCAAAGCCCACCGGCTCTGTAAACACAGCAGGATTAAACACCCCCTCACATATGCCGTCCAGATCATGCGTGCGTGTGCGTCTGGTGGGGGAGGACATGTCTCCGTGGGCACATTTTGAGTGTGAGAGCAGCAACTGTTGTTTAGCTCCTCTAATAGCAGCTTTTCTATTTAGGTGCCAAAGTCACAGGAACAGAATCTGTCGGTGGGCGTTTGGGAATGAAGGAGGCTGACAAACACAGTTAACCTGCTGCGTGCACAAATGCTCCGCGGTGCAACTCTGCGTAATGCACAGGCACACGCGTGTTGTGTTGCAGCGTGCTGTAGAAGCATTCGTGTGTCTGAGAGCACGTCACAGCGATGAAGACACATGTGCCAGAGGTGTCAACTCACATTCCGATGTCTCCATAGGTGTTGTAGAATTCCATCTGCGTGCACGCCTGGATCCATCCCACCACCCACGTCTCGTTGCGCGCAATGGGGGGCATCACAATCCGCGCCGAGGCTTTGAAATAGGGCGTCTTGTACCGGAGCACTATGGGCGAGTTCTCCTCGATGACAGTCGGGCAGTGATCTATGGTGGCGGACAGGTCGCACACCACGATGTTCTCCCGTTTGATGCGCGACTTGTTACAGGCTATGCTCTGGATGCAGCCCATGGCTGTGTAGGTGAAGGTGATGGTCAGGAGCAGCCAAGTGAGCCTGACAGGCCTGGAGAACTGCACGGCTGACTGGGACTCGACCAGTATCAACACTATGAGGCCGTGCATCAGATAAGGCTGTAAGGCAAATGTGGGTGCTACCACGACGTAGGCCTAAAATCTGAATCACTACAAGGCTTCGGAGTGATCACAAGAGCGGTCCGCATGGGTGAGTTGAGTTCAGGACCTGGGTTCAGGCACCCACCCTGCTGAGGTACGGGCCCATCGAGCAGCTCCAGGGGCTCTGCTCCGTGGAGGACTCCTCGCTGTGATGTCTCCGAAGGCTTCAGAAGAAGAAAAACACCCTGCAGGGGTTGATTAATTATGACATAAAAATTTAACTTGTGATTCTGTCCTCTCCACCCAAACAGAGCAGGCCGTCTGTTGCCGAGTGCCCTTTCGCCGAGGACCCGAGCCGTCTGTGCCCCTGCCCGTAACCTTTGATCCTCTTCTTCCTTCCCCGAGCTGTCATGTCACAAGAGGCGTTGGGGGACCGACGCAATCCGGGGCGCCGGCAGGGGGACCCGGTGGTCGGGCGGCGAGGCTTGTTGATGCGGCACTGTACATGGGAGGTTGTTGCTGCCTGTAGCTCGGGCGGCAGCGTCACAGTCCTTCATGTCTGTCGACTCGATGAGAGGGGAAACCCAGTGAAACAAACGGACCCTGCGAGCCGGAGCATCGGTGATCGGAAAGCAGCTTGCTCCTGCACAGTTAGACGACACGGGGCGAGGTGTTGGCGATCGGAGCGAACCGGACCATTCGCTGCAAATTATCGGCCCGTCTTCATCTGTCGTAGGCTGGTGAAGCGACGACAAAACCAGATAAATAGTGTCATAGTAACCGATGTGGAGCCGCGAGCGCCGCGCATCCTCATTCGACGGACGCCGCGCGGCTGTGTGTCGCTGTTCAGCCTGCGTGGTGCTGAAGATGTTCAGCGGACCAATGAACGCCAGAGGGAGACCGGAGGCGCGAGACCCATATTGTTACAATGTTTCCTAATCCGACGAACGCAAACCGGGAGCGATAAGCAGATAAGGTGAAAGAAATGGAGACGCAACTGGTTGTTTGGAGGTTATTTGCTCAGGCGATAAGCTCAAAAAACGCCACTTCAAACTACGGACGATATAAGCTCACGTGATGACGCAAGCTTTGATTTAACCCTGTATTCTTGACCAGTGTCAAGATTTTGTTCTTCAACCCGGCTTCCTGCGCTTCAGAGTTTGTGACGGAACTTGTTATTTTATGGAACCTTTTATTTTGAAATCAACACTTGTCACCTGACGCAATTTCCGGTTATTCGGTCGTGTACGCTACAGCGAAGCCAGTGGTGCACCTGTAAAGCATAAACATGTCACAGGCATAGGCCGTGAAACCTCGGTGTGTGTGTTTTCTGGCATGTTATCATGGTGAGTGCTTTGTACTTTACTCCTCACATAGTTCAACGCCTCAGCTGCTCAGAATCCACACTTTGCTAAGCTAAGCTAAGATAAGCTAAGCTAATGTCTGCTAGCAACCGGGATGTTTGCTGCTGGTCTCTTAGGTTTGCGTTATTATAAAGCGAGATCCGTATGATATGAAGCCTGTATGATAAAGAAATGTGGACCACTGCCCATCACAGCTTCCAGGGGAGTGTAGCCTGACTAAAGCCCGATTCCTTTTAGCTCTCCACAGACTATAAAGCCCTGATCCAGAGGTTTTATCATCTTCAGTCTGAGCGGGTGGAGACCTATCGCCTGTTTGAAGAGTAAGTTTGAGTGTAGTGATGATGAGCCAGACTAAAGCTGCTGGCAACTACACGCACATACTGTATTTTCAAAACGTTTCGTGCTGTCTCCAGAGATCATTTCAGCCAAAGCACAAAACAGACCATTAAATCGAAAGCCTCAGTGATCTGAAATTCAGCTTTTATTGTTGTTGTGCTCGCCGGCTGTCTTTCAGAGGACATGATGCCTACTTGAGGACTGGGCCCCATTATGACTTCGATCACTACAGGCAGCTGGTGCATGAAATAACGCAGGCGTTTTGCGGCATCTCCAACGAGGTGCTGGAGATCAAAAGGAGGCTGCACCATGAATTTGACAGGCCAGACCTCTCAGAACACATTACAAAGCTGCAGGACAAGGAGAAGGAGAAGCTCGAACTGGTAGGAAACTCACTTTGTTCCTCAATGTTCCTATTGAGGCCAGAATGTGGGGGAGAGACCACTGGACTGGAGTACTTTATAATATAGTTACATGAAAACATTAAATGTAATACAACAAGAAACAACATTTTTTAAATCTCCGTGTTTGAAAGATTCACTTTGTTTTTTTTTAATTTGTGAATTTTATTTCCCTTTATTTACTTTAATATGCTTCTGATTTCCTTCATGTCTGATACAAGTCCACCGTTTTACCACGAGGGGGCAGAGTTCTGCAAAAGTTTTATACCTTTGTTTTGAAACGAGGTTTGCTACTGTCGCGTTAAAGCTTCATTTCAGTATTTACAGACAGAACAACTGGAATGTTTGAAGCTGTGTAACTGTATCGTGCCTGCAGACAGTTTGGCTCTGGTGAAATGTTATTGTTCCATATTCGTTGCATAGAATGGTTTGCATAAATCTTATCTTTGTGCTTTCTTTTTCAACAGACAGCCAAGCTGCAGCTGGCCAAGCAGCGGGCCCAGGATCACCCGGAGGAGGACGACTGTCAAGAAAAGATTCAGGAGATCAAGCATGCGTAAGAGTAGCTCTCAGTCACTATTAACCTGCTGAGGTGCTTCCTGTGTCTCACTGATTCAACACAGTCCCGTGCTTCTGCCACAGTTCAGTTTGGTGGGAACGTAAAGTGACACAGACATTTGTAAAGACTAACAAAATGCTCTAGTTTTCAAATAAATGTGAGACTGTGTTGTTCCTCTGTCCAGAATTATCAAGAACAAGGAGGCTCTGAGTGAGATCATGCAGGATTTCAAGTACGATTCAGAGGATTGTGATTGACAGGCAAGCCCCCTGAGGGTGCAGCCACCGTCTGACATCACAAGTCAGTGGGACTGATAGATCCATGCGGCCTTGCTGCAACTTTCATCTTCTCAGCTGCACTCATCGATCCTCCACTGGCTCCACCTTGCTCGCTGCTGCAGTCTTATTCCACCCAGGGGACTTTTCACATTCTGGCTTCTGTACTCTTCTGTTTGTGTTAATGCGTGCCTCAGCAAAAAGGCTTATCATGTAATGGAACTCATTATATGTGTAAATACTGCCCTTACAGTAAGAAGCTAATGTAACTATCTTTGTTTATTGATTTGATATGAACATTGTATTTTTTGAAACTAAAGACTTTTTGCTCTCTGTCGGCTTTTTATAAATCACACACAGACTTAACAACTTAAAGAAGTGCATATGTCAAAATCCATAGTATTAAATATGATAGATGTTATTATTACAATGCCTCTTCAGATATACAGCTGAATACGTGTTGTAGTGGACCCATAGTTAAAATAAGTTAAGAACTCATCAAAGCAGCACTTTACATGAAACTAACACAGTGGTATGAACCAAAGTTATTGAAGTTTGCTTTTTGTATGTGCATTGATTACCATCTTTGTTTTGTTACCGTTTACTGAGGATCCAAATGTTAATGCTTGTCTAATCAGAGATTAGGATTTCACAGCCAGAGTCGTGAGCCAGTGTTCCTTGATGCTGTTCGTCATTAAACACAACGGTGGCTCTATGAATTATCATTTTGCTGACTCTGAAAAGACAAAAGCAGTTGGTTCAGTGGGAGAAGCCATGTAATTTATAATCATCCTGATAACCGCTCCAGCCGTCTGGTACTATGTCTCTGTCTTCCATCTTTTATTTTCAGAGTTTCGTTCCCAGCCTGCTGATACGTTTTCTCTCAAGGCAATCAATGGGAACCTGTCACACTTTGTGAACAAAGACATTCTTCAGACGACATTGTGCACCCTGTGAAGCACAAGAAGCGGGAGACTGCTGAGCTAATTGAGTCAGGTAGAGTGAAGGTTTCTTTAAGTTCAAGGACTAAGGAGGATGTGGCACAAAGGCACACGAACGCACAGAAGACGCTGGGTCTCTGTGCCATTTGGCCTGTGTTATTTTTGTAAGATGGATTTCTTGCGTCAAGAAAAACTGAAACACAAACGGAACCCATTACAGTGGACCGTTAATTGCACTAACATGCTCATTTCTCTTTGTTGTGGTCACTGGTCCCCGTCGTTAAAATATGTCATAAAATCAGAGTGCATGTCTGGAGCTATATCTGCTTTTATTCCAGCTCTGGGCCAGTAAAGTAAAAACTCCACATTTTACCTGATCATAAAATGCTTTGCTTTATGTTTGTTCCTAACCACATGGCACAACAAAAGCAGGGAGAAGCATAGATCAGGACATCAGGGGTGGCTGAGTGTATGAGTGGTTTAGCAGGAGGTTCTGCTCACCTACCTGGGCGCCAGTGTTACGTGATTTCTGCAGCCACGCCCTCCACTGATCGTACAGTTTGATTGACATGCCGCTGCAGCCGTGTGCATGCTTGCGGACCCAGCCAAAGAACTGCTTGAGTTCCCGCCGCAGGGTGGAGTTCAGCTCACCAGACTTTGGATCACATGAGCCGCTCTGCAGGCGCACTGGGAGAGGGAAGACAAAGGAACGAGAGAAAGTGACGTAAGAAGGAGGAAAGAAAGAAGGGGTTGTACGAGACCGGGTTACACTGAGGACACAACCTACTACAAGGTATTATATTAGACTCATATGGTATTACACACACACATGTATGTGCCGTGAGGATAAGCAGTAAGATCCTTGTCTTAGCTTCTCAGATTTACATTTGTCTTTTGAATTATGTGCAGTTACCTGCAAAACTAACAACATTCTCATCAGCCCCATCAAACCTATTCATTTTCCTTTTTTTTCATGCAGTTTTCATTTCTGAAGCTATAAAAACATCTAGATCTCCAGCACAGAGTTCCCCATTGAGCATATGTGATGGTTTATGCAGTTCAATTTCTTAAAACGAGGTGTAAAATTGTCTCATGTGAACAGACATGTTTCAGTTGTCAGTTTAAAGTCTCAAAGTGTGGATGTAATGTTCCATAAAGTTAATTGCTTTCTGTGACGGAAAGGCTACTGAAGTGCCATAATCAATTCTTTATGGCAAACAACAGAGCCTGGTAATGACTTCCTCCGTCTGTGGAGGGAATTCCACATAACCCATGTAAGTCATTATCTGCTCCCAAACCTGCCTCCACTCAACCCTTTCAGGCCCTGCGAGCACTGCAGACAGACAAGCTGCATTTTAACTTGATCAATCTTTGAACCCAATGACAAAAATCTATCAAATGTCCCCCTGGCTCTTTGCACTTCCCCCTAATCAACTGCGGGGAGATGTGTATCAGCCGACTGATCTCTGCTGGGCAACATGCGGTTTGGATCTGGTTTTTCTGTCTTTACTTAACAACGAGAAGTTTGATTATCAGAAAGAAAATACTGGTCAAGCATCGTCGAGCATCAGCCAAACAAACGAGAAAAGTAAGAATTGTAATAGTAGATATTATTTGTAATAATAGTAGACGTACAAATTGAAATATTTGATAGGTTTAATCTCGAAATAACACACAGCCTAACACTGCAGCATTCAGTGTTTTGTTTTTCACCATGTCCCTGCAGCACACTCACTGTTACTAGGTGTGGAGGCAGCGGTGGGGTGGCTCCAGTCACTCCAGATGCCGGCCTTCCTGGAGCCGTAGATGCCTACTGGGTTGCACCTCACCTGGACATAATATACCGTCCCAGGGCGCAGGCCTGCCAGACGACATGACGTCTGGTTGCCAACATCATCCACCACCTGAGAGAACAGGCAACTTTTTCTGCTCATCATTAGATGCGTTGCTGAAATGCAGCCAGAGGAGTTTGACTCAATTAGTTTGACTCAGCTCACCTTCCATTCAGTGCTGCCCTCCAGTCTGTAGCGAATCTGGTATTTAGCCTGAAACAGGACGTCTTTGAGCTCGGGGGAGCTGGCCCAGCGGACCGTCAGCTGGTCGTCCAGGTCACCGACGCGGCTGACTTGAACATTGGCAGGGGGATCCGTGGTCACTGGACGGACAAGGACAAGCACTGAAAGGTTTGTATGCAGCAGATGCAGAGTAAGTGGAGCACGGAGACAGGATACAGGAGTAGTGGCCTCCAGAGACGAACCCGCAGTGAACTAGACGGTGACACACAGGAATGGATTTGGCACTGAGCTGAGTTCGTTGCAAAAGGTGCAACAAACTTTTGGTTTGTGTGAGATTTGACTATTGTCTTATGCTTCATGTTTATAAATGGTGTATATTAATTAAAACTAAGAATCTGAAGTAAATTATTATTTTAAGTATTGTAAAATCAATTACATTTAAAAAAATTATTAAAAAGCCAAAAGGGTCTTTCCCTGCTGTGGCTTTGTTTCACGTCTCTTAAAATAACATAATAAAACATTGTACTTAATGCAGTAAAGTAAACTGTGCAAACTAATCAAGTGCTTTGAAGAAAACAACGCAAAGAGGAAAGATTAAAGAAAGGAGACAAAGGCAGGAACTTATTAAAGAAGGCAGTAAATGTCTTATAAAGATGTTTCCTCCCTCTGCCCCAAACATCCTCCAGTACTGGGGCTACGGTGCTGTTTCTCAGCTGACATACTAAATTAGTTTTATTACAGTCAGCTTGATGGAGAAATAGAAAGAGAAAAAGTAAAACACATTCTCAGCCTCACTGTTGAGCAGTGAAGATGAAGAGGACGCTCAGTCATGGACAATAAACACTGCTTTGAAAATGTGGAGTTTACTGGAGGCCAGAGGACGTCTCTGCTGCTGGAGAAACTCCACGGATCACCTGTTATTGCTCATACATCATACCCTCAGTTTCTCACTGAGAAGCCTGCAAAGCCATAACACAGGGAGCATCTGCTGTGTGGTTATATTTTATCTTCTACCCAAACTCATAATGCAGTTGTGGTAACAATAAACCATAAAAATAAACCCAAGAGAAATGTGTTAGCCAGATGCAGGAAATGTTCAGACAAACAAAAGAGTGGAAAGGGCAGACTGGGACAAGACCGGCCAGGAAGGCGAAGAAAGGCACAAGCGAGGAAAGGATTACAGGCATTATAAATAACTTCAGTCTTCTGTTACTCACCTACATCAAGGATGTCCAGGGTGGTGATGTCAGAGGTAGCGGAGCCCAGCTGATTGGTTGCCTCCACCCAGATCTCATACGGGGTGAAGAGGGCCAGGTTGCGGGGGATGTAGCAGGAGTAACGCCGCTTCCCAGAGCTGTAAATCTCACACTCCTTCTCTGTACCGTACCATCTGGACACAGACGCAAGCTGCACCATGAGCATTTGTTTCTGGCTGATTTCAACACGCTGCAGCCTTTGAGGGTTTTATCTGCTCCAGATGTTACGCTATACATCGTGTTTACAGTCACTAGTCTACCTGGATGGTGTGAGCTGCTCACCTCAGTTTGTACTTGAGGGTGTATTGGGTGGGGATGTGGGTCTCCCCCACACCCCCTGCACTCCACTTGCAGCTCAAATCCTTGGTGTTTCGGGACCAACATGTCAAATTGACGGGCTTGTCTGGAGGCACTGATGAAAAAAGGAAAAAAGGAGAATCACGTACTGAAACTAATCCACTTGCTGAAATTAAATAAATGACTTTCATTAAAATGTAACATTAGCAGAGACACAACACGACGTGACTGTGAAGTTTAAAAAGTCACAAAACAGCATACAGCCAATTTTGTCTCAGTTCATGTGAAGCAGTCGCTCCATCAAGCCTCTGCCACAGATTAGTTACATAACAAGCTTTAAAGCGTTACAGACAGATTATTATCAGAAAACCTAGATGAAAAGAACAGAGATGAAAAGGCGGTTTACAGAACAGACTGTGAGGTTGTGAGCAAGCTTTTATCAAAGAAATGAACATAAATGGAGCCAGAAAGAGGCTCTGTAGCCTTAACCCTAACCTAAGTGCATCCCAGTGACACGTTTTCTCTCCGTGAAGCCTCTACTTACTGCCCACATAGAGACAAGAGCCAGCCAGGACGTGACCGTCTGCTCTGTGACACACCAGGTTGTCTCCAGACTGCTGCTGGGAGCCGTTGAGGTTGTGAAGGCTGACGCTCAGGACGTCGGAGGACATCACGCTGCTGGCGCTGACGGACAGACGCATGCCGTTCAGCGTCCAGTACAGCGCGCTGGCGTGGAGGCCAGACTCGGGTCTTAGTGTGCATGTGGCCGTCAGACTGGAGCCGATAGGCAGGACGGGATCCTGAGGGGAGATCACTGCTACGTCTGGGTGAGGACACACACATGCACACAGCAAATACACTCACTGGCCACTTCACCCTGTCCAGTCTCATTCAAGCCAACATTAATATACGAAGAAGTGGTTCTGGTGAACTTTAGAACCAATGTATGACTTTGAACTGCAGGAGGAAGAAAATCCACACAGACACCAGACTGACGAAAGACCACGACTGACGCTTTCTTTGTTTTGACTGAGCTATGATTCTGTTAACAGTTAAATACGTAGACAGTGAAGCTGCAGCAACAAAATAAAGATCGACTCCGAATTTCTCGCCACGCGTAGGGAAACTATATGTGAGGTGGGGTGAAGCTGCAGCAGCAGCAGCAGCATTGCACCACGACAGAGCAGGAGCTCAGCACATATTTATGATCCCTTAATGAAGTGGATTTATGGAGCCTCGTAGGATCACTCTGAAAGGTCACCTTGCTCTGTCGGTAAAACCGTGGACGCTTCTCCATCTTCTCAGGAGAAAACTGTGTGCTCTGTGTGCTGAGACGTGATGGTTTAACGCGTAGAAGCTTGTTATATTTGGTTAAATATACAAACATGGGAACAGTATCTATGTGTTAAAGATCCAGAGTGAGCAGGACACTTTAGACATAGTTCACACATGAGCACAATCTATTCTCATCACACATAAAGACGACGCTTGTGGATGACATGCTCAGTCTTACGATCGTAAATCTCTGCAGCTGATGTCTCTGAATGTCATTTTGTTGCACATCCCTCTTGCAACGGTCCTGACAAACATTTCCGTTAATCTCATCAGCATAATCACCATCGTGCGTGATAGGCCTAGTCCACGTAATGACTGCTCTCATACTACAAGGTGTCACTGCATCTGGACTTTTTCTAGAGGGAGAAGAAGAAATTTGACTAAAAGACACATTTGATGCCTAATATCTTGACATAGATACACAGCAAAATGGTGCCAATGACATGTTGACTGCCGTAGATCTGAGCGTTTAACAGGTTACTGGGATAAATACGTCTATTATTTTGTGTGCGGGGGCATCACTTTGCTGCCGTTTCTTGGTTTGTCAAGTCTTTCATTTGTGCCATCTGGTTATTTCATCCACAAACCAAATCCCTCAGAGGATTTATACTGTACTGATCGCTACTGGTAATGAAGCACTGGACCATGTACTTGGCTTTATCTGGAGAAAGTTTTGTCTTGTACTCATAGGAGTACAGATCTACTATGTCTATTATAGGTGATAGCAACAGCTGGGAAACAACAGATCATCGAAACAAGACAGATATTAAGATAAAGACAGTGCTGCACCTCACGTCTGCTGTGGTCTGAACCGACAGGAGCGAGGTGGCTGTTGGTTAAAAGTTAGGTACTTACGCGGCGAGGACGACAACACACGCGGGACAAGAACAAGAAGAAGCATGAAGGAAAGCATGGTTCTGTCAGCTGAGTCCTCCCTCTGTGTCCTTCTCAACTTTCCACAACGAAGAGACAGGGAGGCGAAGTAGCAGGAGGCGCGGCACAAGTTCACTCTCCACAGCGGCTGCTCTCAGATCCAGCGTGAAACTGGAAGCCACAAGGTTTGATTCCTTGTACCAGAGCGGCTCTGCTGCTGCTCTAACACAAGGGTCCACGCAGGTGGCTCCTCCCGAGTTTTCTGACACAAGTCACAGGTCATTAGTGCTCCTCAATTTGTCCCCTCCCAGACATGAGCCAGCAGCCTTCACAACCAGACCAGCAACACACTCTTGGTTTAATCATCATAATCAGGTGAGCATGTGATTTGCTACCACTATTACTCTGTTTCGTTCTGTATTTTCTTTGTTTTAGACAACTGCTGTGGCTGGAAGCGTCAATAAAGTGTTACTTTACCTCAATAAAACGTGCAGGTGTGTGTGTGTGCAACAGAGAAACTGTTATAATAGAAACAAAAAATATAATACAATAATGTGATGTATTATTTTTTGCACTTAGTCATCAAATTGACACTGTGAATGGTTTTGAGTACAGTTGTCAGTTACTGTCTCTCCAGCAGCATCTTTACATTTAGTATTAATTGTGCTTGTGACCATCTGCGCAGGTCATCAGCTGTCTGCTACATTTTAATGAAAGTAATCATTAAGCACTGCAGCTCTGCAGGTGTGTGTGTGTGTGTGTGTGTGTGTTTCAGCGTGTGCGTGATGATGATGATGATGATGATGCGCGTGACGCCACGAGCAGAAGCAGTAAAGCAGACAGGACCCGAGCCGAGGCAGCAGCAGCAGCATCATCATCCTCCGCCACAAAGGAGCCCAGTGCTGTAGGTTGACGCTCTCCGCTCCTCTCTCCTGAGGTTGACATGCTCCGGTTCGGCTGCGGGATGTGCGGCTTCTCGGCCTTGCTCTCGGTTCTCCTCGCCGGGCTCGCGGCGGCAGCGTCCTCGGATCAGTTTGACAACCAACTGGGCGACATCAATTACTGCAAGAAGCAATGCCAGCTCACCATCAGAAACAAAAGCCCCGCTAAAGTAAGTTGTTCCCCAGGCTGCCTCTGCAGAGCGCACGGCTGCATCCTGATGCCCAACCAGACGCGGCCCGCATCGACGGAGCTTTCTGGTTTCAGGCGAAAAGCGGAGCAATGAACGCGTTTGTGTCTGTGCATAATGAAAGGCTCCGAGCTAGCTGCGGGATTTCGCAGCATCCTTTTGGACGCTACAGCGCGCGGTTAGGCCAAAAACATGGATGCAGCTCGTTTCCCTCTGGACCTTAAAGACCAAGGAGCGAGCTGCATTCAGGCTCCGAGTGAGAAGTACCTGCACCAAACTGCGCCAGTAAATCCCCAATGCGCAATTAAGTCGCGCCAGGCCAGACTAAGTGCAGAGGATGAGATCGGTGGGATGCTGACCATGAATTACCCTGACACTTGGCTCTAAGGCCTCGCGGGAGACGCCGCGAATGTCTGCGCGTTTCCAGCGTAGCGCTGTGGATGCGCGGTGCTTCTGCTCGTCCTCTGCTTTCAGGTGTGGTGCAGGGCAAAGCGAATCACATCCACCTGGCGTGAGGACGGTGCTTGCACATCACGCTCGTAACTGCGCAGTAAAGACAGAGATGCGGATGAAACGCAGTCGCCTGGAATATCAGTGCGTATAATGTAAAAACGGTGAGACGCAGCGAAGACGGTGAGAGATGCAAACCTGGGGTGAACCGTTCGTGGTGGACGGATCTTTGTCGCTCCAGTTCTCACGGAGGTCACTAGGGGGCGCTGTTGTGGAGAATAAAAGCCCCATGACCAGACCAGAGTTGTATACACGCGGCTCATTAACTCTGTTTTTCTTTTACAGACACTAAAAGCTTCCTCACAAGTGTTTATGACAGACTGTAATACATCAGCTGCACCGTGTCATTAGGAGATGCCATAACCTATCATTGTCATATTTCCTAACAAGGTTACACAGAGTTTACCCGAGTGTTGCAGCAAGCATCTCTAATTTTGTCCCCCCCCCCGTCTGTCTGACTGCTAGGACTCCATAATGAACGCCTGTCACCGCGGCTGTCGCCTCTACTCCATCTGCCAGTTTGTCAATGGCAACGCCGGCTTCAACACCAGCAGGGAGGAGTGTCAGGGAGGTGAGTCAGGGCGTTTTACGGCCCTTAGGAGACGTCTCAAGCCAAAGAGGTCTAAGCGTATGTGTGGTGGTGGAAGGAATCCTGAATTAAATCAGGGCTTCATCCCAGGGCTTCAAAATAAAAGCAGGGCGACGTTATTTTAAGGGACCACTTTTACTGAGAGCTCACCAGAATGTTGAGCTCTGTGAAACGTCCCTGTGTGAAACATGGAGCACTGTTTCAGCTGCTCTATTGGAAATCAATGTTGTGATTTGCCGTCCAGACACTGGCCCCCGCTTCAATAATGGCGACGTGGTGCGAATCGTCTCCACGGGAGCCAGCAGATGTAGCATCTTCCTTGCATCCTTATCATTCTTCCCACACAGCCTGCACCACCCGTATTACTTCTTCACCCAGCTGACTAGTACTCGGTGCCCACTCTCTCTTCTTTGCTTCTCCGTCCTCCATCCGGTCAACTTCCTGTTTTTCTGTTCCTTGTTTATCGTCACGCTTTACAGCGGCCCCTCTCTGTCTCTCTTTTTCGTCCCAGCCTGCCAGGAGGCATATATTAAGCTGCTGGAGCAGGAGGCCTGCAGCACCGGCTGTGCCAGCCAACCCTCTGAACCTGAGATCAAGAGGAGGAAGGTGAGAAAGGCTGCTCTGCAGTCACACGTATAGTCAGTGCAGCTACCACGGCCAACGTGGCTGAAATTGATGAGCAATATCACCACTAAAGCACAAATTTGTCCCTGAGTGATGGAGGTTTATACCCTTTAATCTGCAGCTGAAGGCCATGACTCTCCGCCCGAAGCCCCCATCCGTGATGGAGGCTGTAACCAGCTGGTGCAACGACATCGTCAGCTCTGCTCAGAGCTTCATCTCCTCCACCTGGACCTTCTACCTGCAGGCTGACGATGGCAAGGTTGTGGTTTTCCAGGTAAGACTTAAAAGACAGACATGCTCTGTAAATTTGAGATTTGAGTCTTTATGTTTTTTAATGTTTTTGTTTGCTTTTGTGTTATGCTTCAGAAACACTGACTCTGATGTTTTTACATTTACACAACTAAAGTTTTTTTTATAATAAATAATAAACAAAGATACAAAGAGAAAGTTGAAACTGAAAGTTAAATACTGCCTGATTTAAGTACATATTCAGCTTGTGTGACCTTTGTATTTTAGCTTTAGGGAGACTCTCAACTCCCACATATACGTTTTACACACGATCACTGAAACAGCTGCATTTTCAATCTTTATCATATTTATGGCCCAGAGAGTCATGATTTGCAAAAGTTGACATCTGTAATACTTTTTTTTTTTTTTTATTTGGAGGTTAAGTGCAAGCAATTAGACCTGCATAGATTATTGGTTAAGCTAAGCTCTGCTTCCAGTCAAGATGGCCAAAAATATCCTGTCAAATATGCAGCTGAGGGACTTGGGTCACTGCCAGCACATCTCACAGGCCATTTTATTGTCAGTGTGAAGGTTGGATGAGCAGGAGAATAAAGTGGTTGAATTGGGAGCACACACACAATTTTTGTATTCAGCACATTAATTGTTTATAGATGTCCTTTTAAATTATGCCACTGCCCTCAGCACCGTGCATATTTGATCTTTACAGGGCTGCTTGTGGACATTTAACATCAAGTGGACTGTGCTAAAGAGTTGCTCTGACACATAAATGTATTCAGCAGACTTAAAAGTGAATGGACTTTGTTGTTGTTATGGCTTTACCTTCACGGAGGGAACGTTTAGTTTGTTTGTGTGAAATTGCACTTTGTGCTGATCCATAATATCTTAGTACTAATATTTCGCTGCTGAAAAAGCTGGCACACGTGTGTCTCACTGTTATCAGCGTAGTGTTTTCTGATCCGGAAGATTTCTTCACATTTTCTTTTATTAAAATAGCAGCTTCAGAGGTTTGCGCAGTCTTGGCGCCTATATTTGCTTGCACTGTGTTTTCCAGTCCAGCTCCTTAGCCACATATACATTAGAGCTATAACAGGATTTGGCTTCCTCTAACCACCGTATCCTCCACATTTCATAAACTGGTCAGAAACCTGCAGCTCTGATGGAATCATATCACTTTGATGATGGATTTCACTGCACAATTAAAGGGTTCAGTAAGAAATGATGCAGAAGTGCTCTAGTAGGTACAGGAAGGTACTGTACGCACAGGCCGGACTGTGAGGCTCCAGCTCACTTAGAGAGATGTACCGGTCCAAGAGCATGAAATTACCAACCTCTCTTTTAGCCTCAGTGACGGATGTCTGCTCTTTATGGCAGAGACACGCGGGCTGAGGCAACGAGGGGAAGCCAGGCTCCACGGGGCTGTGAGAAGACTATCAGGCCTGTGTTTAGTGGGCAGCTGGCGAACCGCCACTGAGTTGACAGATTGACGCTGTGAGTGTTGAAACAACAGAAAAAGTCCAACTAAGTTGAGAGACAGCAGAACGGGGGGGAAATAGGCGAACGCTGCCTGAAATACAAACGACGTGGACATCCATGATAATCTGTTCGCTCATTGTGTGCGGAGCCTTAAACGTCTTAAGGCAGTTAGCAGTAAGTGTTCAGAGCCAGCGGTTAGCTCACATTAAAAGGGTGGAGTGAAAACTTGTCATTTGGGTGAAATGCTGGAAATCACAGCCGTGTGCCACAGTCACTGTCTCCTCATTTCCACATGTCGGCCTATAAGAGAGCAGCAGCGTGAGGAAAAGACGTCCTCCAACTGAGCTGTGGTGTCACTGCACAACAAAGCTGAAGATGGTGTAAGGCTGTATACAAGCAGAGACGGTTGTATCCCATTTCCTCTTGACAATTCCATTAGTCATTCTGCTCAAATTGATTTTAAGGAAACACGAAGCCTGAGTAGAACAGAAACGCTGGTGATGCGAAGGTAGTGTGATTTGATTTATGATGCCACAGCATCACGTCACGTTTTACGGTCTAATTATATTCTGTGTGTGGCTTAAAGGACGAGGCTGCTGATACGTTAAATGTTCCTCATCATCCGTGAAAAGCAGCAGGGATGTGTCGTCTGACTCGTCCCCGTCTCTGGTGCTCAGTCCCAGCTTAAAGCAAATCCTGCATTTGTTGGGGACGACGGTATTTTCTGCAGCGCGTCAACGACTCTTCATGGCAAATAAGCTGTGTCTGAACCGATCCAGCGCATGTGTCCATGGTAATAAGGTAACGTGAACTAGTGCACAGCGTGACTCATCGAGGGGACCTGACACAGATGTGTCGGGCCTCGGCCGCACGGGTAGTAACGGTTCGTATCTGGAGGCCCGGAAGCTGCTGTACAGATAACACTTCCTCCTCTAGTCTTTCTGTGCCTTCTGTCTGACTTGGCTGATTCACTTGCGTCACATTACCTCATCGAATGATTTGGCCACATTTGGCCACATGGAGGAGCTGCAAGCAAAGATCTTTTTAAGATCATGCAGCATTTGGTCCAATGCTAAGTGTGTTTTTATATTTTATTTTATGATCGTACCATTTTTATGTCTTTAGTCTTTTGAAGATTGAAAGCAATGCAACGACTGCAGACTTACAGTAATGAGGCTATTTTTAAAATGACTCCATCGTTCAGACTTTGCTGACCTCATGCACTCAACATGCATCTCCAGGATGCACCACTGTGTCCTCCTCCTCTTTAAGATCATGAACTCTCAGACACCACAGCGTCGTAATGCATGGCAGATGCAGATCAGGCTCCACTCTTCCTGTTGGTGAGCTCTCTTCAGGCTGCAGCCAATGGGACTCCTTCGCTTTACATCTACCCTCATCCTTTCACAAACATTACACCGATGCTGCATCTGGTTTTAATGCGCTGCTAGAGGTATTAAACCTCTACATAGCTTTTCAGCAACAGTGGACTGAAGGACTTACAGCATGTCGCAGTATTTTGTTCATCTGCACATGAGAAAATGGAAACTAAGCAGAAAGCAGATGAACTCTTTTTATATAAATTTTAAGACTTAATGAAACAGTGAATGAGTTTTGTTGCTTCTACATTGTAGCGTAAGAGTCAGCAAGAGGTTTCAAAGGCTCCTGCTCCGGTAAACTGTCACAATCGATAAATACTGGGAGGCTGACGCTACTGCAGTGGGACGCCGTACTGTTCTAGATCGGTGTGTTGTTGCTGAGGCCAGCAATTGTGTTGTTACAACCGACTGCAGCTGTGGTTGTAGTGGAGGGCAGGTCAGCAGGGGGGAACCAAAATCCCCTTTTAATGAGTTCTCCAGGGGAACCAGGAACACTGAGCACATAATGAAACACACAACAGCCCAAGTACCCGCAATCGGCTGAGCGAGCAGTCTGTCAGTGTGTAGCCGTGGATTTAAAAGTCATCTTTTAATAGCGATGTCGTATTTCATGGGGTTTTGTTGAAGAGATTTCATACAGTGCAAGGCCTTTATTTTACAGTATGTATGAAGAGATGATCACTTTGTTTGAGACTCATGCTTTTATCAAGGCAAAATGCCATTTGTTCTGTCGCCACCTCGCAGCTTCAAATCCATGTGTAGTAGCAAACATTTGGCAAGATGTGTCACATATTTTTCGTTTGTGTGTGTTTCAACACATAATGCTACAGCATATTTTGACAGCATTGCGCTTTTTTGACAATAGGTAACTGTTGAGAGTCTTATCTGGTAAAACCGCTTGGTGTTAAAAGCTCCCTGTCAGTCCTGCTGGTGACTAACGTGTCTTTGCTTGTCCTCAGAGCCAGCCAGAGATGGAATACTCTCTGCCTGAGCTCCAGGCTCCTCGCTCCAACGTGGCCGACAAACCCTGGCCGCAGGTCCACTCCCACACCCAGAGACCTCACGGTGAGGACGTTCGCACACAACACACACGTGCCGGACGGGGCGGTTCGATCGCAGGCATATGTTTCCACTGAGTTTCAGTAAATGTTCGTACTGTAGGTGTGAGGGGTCACGGAGAGAAGGGAGCATCCAAAGCCGGAGGCAAAGGGAAGCACGCCGTCCACGCAGAAGACCCCTCGGCTGAGCACGACTTCCTGGGCTGCATGTCGAGGTGAGAGTTGGCCAGAGCTGCTCTCTGAGTGAAACCGTGAATGTTTCATCTATAAAACATACTTTCAATTACTGCCAGTCATTTTGTTGAGCTACTGCATGTGGCGCAGGCTCACTTCCTTCCCTCCAGGCAGTTTAATGTCGTGTGAAAGTCATTTTGCTGAAACTTGCTAATCCATCACAGTGAACATCGCGTCTGCTTTGATTACTGTCACAGTTAAAATATGTTATTTTGAAATTCATACCTTTGAATCCAGCTTGGGATGATAGTGAGACTTAACATCCTGAGATACGATTTCCATATTTCCATCATTTCTGTCATTCATGTGTGTGATATTGACGCATACACCTGCATCCGTGGCAGCTCTGTTGGGTTTAACAATGACGTCACATGCTTTCCTCTGAACTCTCCTGTCTCTCTCCTCTGCCTGGCTGTTCTCCAGGCGTTCGGGCCTTCCACGCTGGATTTTAGCGGCGTGTCTCTTCCTGTCCATCATGGTCATGCTGTGGCTCAGCTGCGCGAGTCTCGTCACCGCACCGGAGCAGCATATTAAAACACAGGTACACACACACGCAGATGAGCGTGCAGGCTAACAAACACAGAATGATGAGCTCGAGGTTTCATTTCAAATTGAGACGCACTTTCTGTGCCCGTTCGGTGACTCAGTGTTTGCACGGGTTAGACTGGAGATCTCTCCCATGGTTTGTCTCCAAGATGACACCATCACTTTCTGAGTTAGGACTTTTATTATGGGTTTGGGCGTGAGCTCAGGGAGGCAGAGCAGGACTTACTCCTGCCAGCACCTCTGACCTGCGGTGTTACAGTGTTTCTTTTGACCGGATTAAATCCTTTCCTCCAGTTACCTGAAGGTGTTTACTGTGGGATGAACCTTTTTGTTGGTCGGCTGTTTTACAGTTACCACCCAGTTTGTTACTGATCCAACAAATAAACTGTAGGTTTCTGCAAACATCACCAGACTTATGTTGTTCCTATCAGCTCTGTGTCCTCATGCAAGAGTCTGGATTATTGGGGAACAACAACAACAACACACATTACACATCATTACAGCAACTATCGGTTTATGCAACCATGTAAAATTTATCATGTCCTGCAAACCTGCAGGTAAGTTTAGTGGTTTGCTGATTCTTTTTTCGTTTCATCATTTCCTCCAGCTGAGCATTAATGGAGACAAAGAGTTTCTGGACAATGCCCACAAAGTCAACCCGTACCACCTGAGTCCTGTGATCGCCGTGCCCATAAAACAGTCAGAGGACAGCCAGGAGGCGGGGCCGCTGCCTGTCAAGGTTGACCTCAACAAGACCTGCGTTTAGTCAGGGACAGTGGAGGCCGTTGTCTTGTGTGGCTGTGGCCTGAAAGCAGAATTTTTAAAACCCTATTTTTAGGAGCATGGCACCCTCCCATCGTTGAACCTACCTTACTGAAACATCTAGCCTGTGTTGATCAGACAGGATAGCTGTGCCTGTCATATAGTTCATTTCCTTGTACAGTCCATTCTCACATTATCCTTAATGACTGGCCTGTTCGTCGGCTCATTGCTTATTGATAAGAGCGAGCGCTTGTCTCGGAGCCATGCTGGAGGCAAGTAGAGACGATGGATTTGCTGAGAGCTTTCTTATCAATTTTTGTGTCTAGCGGGGACAAGAGAAGACAAATGCTGTGATTCATTTTGGATTTAATTTTCCTCCTGCTCACAGAGAGTGTGCATTAATTAACGGCTTGCTGAGTGCGAAGAAAAGTAAAAAAAAAAAAAAAAAAGTGTGTGTGAGCGAGGAAAGGAAGATGAATGAAAGTTGGAGAAAATATTTTGATAGCACTGTGGCGAGCGCTGCAGGAAACATACCATAGCTCACAATTTTCAGTCTGTTTACATAATTAGCATTATGAGCTGTTAAACGGCATCTTTTAAATAACGCGCTTCACGTGCAGACACAGCGCCACATCACTCTCAGGTGAGCTGCACAGTCTCGCCACTCTAAAACTGCTTGTCACCTGCTCCTTGGTGCCTGGCTGAGGCAGCACGCTGAGCTTTATCAGAAACAAAAAGGACGACTTGCCTAAGAATGAGCAACGACGCAAACTTAATTTGTTTTCCTCAGTTTATTTCTAATCATCCATGAGCTTTCTTGTTTCTAGTGTTATGGAAGTGCCATGTACAGTTACTTCATTATGCACATGTAATTGCTCTGTATGTAAGATATGCTGTAACACAGACTGGGAAGAGACGCGTAGAGATGGAATATCGCACCTGTTACTGTATTATTATAATGCTCTTATCACTGTTATATGTACCATGTGCTTTCTAATAGCTGACTACTTTGTATGTCCTAGGAGCACATACTGAAGGACAAGCTCTGTAACTACGTGTAATGCAAAGCTTCTAACATAGACTTTGTTATTGGAGAGAGTTGCACAGTTTTAGAGTGTTTCGGTTTCCCTCTCTGTGTTTCTGGCGTCCTGTAGTGCCCTCTTTTAATCTAAGCTGTGTAGACAATAAGCCGTGCATGCAAGTGACGCTTTGGTAGTTTATCCTAACTCGCCCGCCAGGCCAGTAAGGCACAACTCTACTGTAGAAGTGTGATTTATTTGTGTTCATATTTAATGTAACCATGCAGTAGGAACTGTAACGACGGATGACAACGACTTCGCAGTTTAAGCGAAGGACTCTTGTTTAAAAAGCCATTCAATCCACATCTGCTGGTTCAACTGAAGGTTTATCACAAGGATTATCATTTGAATTTCAAACTGTATTCTTTCCTTTTTACTGGTCTGTTTACTTTCAGTGAAATGATACAACAAGTTGAATAAAGTGTTTTCATTGTAAATAAAGAAGAGATGCATGTGTTTTATTTAAACAGTGCAGTACTTACAATGACAAAGAGATGGTCCTCGTTACTAAACGCAGGCATTTGTGTGTCTGTGTGTGTGTGTGTGTGTGCAATGTTTAACTCTATGAGCAAAATGAATAATACAGAGAATGGATGCATTTGTTTTAAAAACCTCAGCTGGAGAATTGGCTTTTGGCCCAACGTGTGTGTACTGTTAAAGAAATTGAAAGGGACCTAGTAGAATTATCTGACATTTTCCTATGAAATGCATTTAGTAGACATCTACATTTAGGCACAAGTCTACATGTAGCAGAGGTAGTGACTCAACAGAATGAGCTCTATTCAGTTCCACAGTGAAATCCTTCTCATGCGTTAAATACTATAATCCACTAGGTGGCAGCAGAGCTACAGGGGTTCAAGGAGTTTGTTGTACTGCGCTACTTGGAGCTGCTCATCCTTTTGACTTCACCTGTGCTTAAAAACAATGACTTGTACAATCGCTCATGCTCATGCATCATTAGGCAGATGTGTCAGATATGGATCTAAAAAGAGGCACCGCCGTGAAGAACCGCTGTGTTCTGTTGCTAACGAGAAAAGGCTGAGGTGGACGAACGAAGGGAAGAATGGCTGACATTTACACCGTGTAATAAGTTAGCATTCAAGCAAGTTCATTTAAAAAATGTCCAAATATATAATATGTGGCAGCTGCAACGTCAAGTGAAGGCAAAGGTTTCTGCTGCAACAACTGCTGAGGAAATAAATGATTCCCCGACAGGAGACATGTGATGAGTTGGGCTCATCTGATGCTTCCACCTTTTAGTAAAAACAACAATCTGATGTTCTCCCCAAATCTCCCTTGTGTCTCTGAGCAATTCAACATTTGTACAACAAAACAGAAAATCTTTGCCTTTGTGTTAGAACAGATTGCAAACAATTATGCTCTTTGTAGTTTTATTTGTAACCGAACTGATAAATGAAGTCGCCTGTGAGTGCGTCAAATAAAATAAATGAGTGGATACACAGATACATAATCACACACCACAATAGAAGGAGCAACACAACGCAGCTTCCAGTACATGTGTCCAATTAGCATAACATGCTGCTCGGCTGTGTGAGAGACAGACTTCTTGTTATCAGCTGTGACACATAATCAGAGGAACAAAGCGTCTCTACTAGAGGGTGTTGCGTTAAATCGCCCCATGACGTTTAGGCAGGGAAACAGACTCGGTGGTGCTGCCGGTCAGCCTCGCTCTGTGAGTCGGCAGCTACCTGCTCACCGGAGAGTCGGCCTGAGCGAAGTTCTTAGAAGACGGACATCTTCAGACTGTGTGGTTGCTTTCTAATCGCAGCTCAATTCCCCTTAAGCTTTTTTAAATGGGTCTGTGGAGACCTTTTGACCTCCCACACAAGAGGCGCTGGCTGGATCCTAGCTCTGATGTGTCTGCCATACATTCAGACACTTTAGGTAAAGAGGGAAAAATTGCCCGCTGTAGTGCCACTTCAGGAACTTGACCAGGCTGCTGAGCAATGAATGGATTTGGCATCAGCTGGGCTCCCATGGATGACTAGAAGGGTTTAGGGTGTGTCCCTGTGTATCTGGATAGAAATAGATCCCATATTTGTGTGGTGGAGGCAGAGGAGGAGAATATAAAAGGAGCATGAACAAATTGTACTTTTCACACTGACGTGTTGACTCATTTAATGCAAATGGACCCTGTTGTCTCACTCTCCCTCTGTCTCCAACGATCAGTTGTTCTCTGTTGACGCAGGCTAAGATAAACTGAGAGTTTATGGCTGCTACAGCCTCAGGCTCAGGCAACACGTGTCACAGGAGCTGACGTTTATGACCTGATGAGAGCGCTGTCCATACTTTGAACACAGTGTGTGTTTCCTGCTCCCCCCGAAGCCGCGGAGAACCGCTCGCACAGTCTGAGGTTGTACTCGCACGAGGCATTCGCTAAGCAGTGGCATTTTGATTTATTTAATTGGACCTGTTTTTAATGTCGTTACATTCTAAACGTTGTGTGAAATCCTTCTCTGTGTTATTACGAACTAAAGTCAGACAAATAAATATGAAACCCCCTTAGTTAGTTGGGAGCGTTTCACCAAAAAAAAAGAGGAAGCATTTTAGAATAATTATAAAATGTAAACTCCTCTAGAGGTGATTTGAAAACTCCTGCATTCCCAGCAGCACCGAGGACATGTCACCAAGACGTCTGAGTTGCCTTGAAGACAAGAGATGCTGAAAGAGTTGTTGTATCCTTTGGCTTATTAACCCCTAACAACTCATAAGTCAACATCAGTGGAGTGTAAACGTCCAGCAACGGGGCCTTTGCGGCCCACAGGGGGCGCTATGGATCCAGGTTTGAGCACTGGTGGCCCCATTATTACAATTTAATGGTTTATGTGAAGGAAGAGGCGATGTTCCCCCATCTCTCTCTCCCACCCAGCCGAAAGCAGTGTGTCGCTCTTATCTGGCCAGACCTGCTGCAGGAGCCAACCTGCAGTGCATTAAACAAGCCACCACCACTGACACACACACACACACACACTGAGCAGCATGCGTGGATGTGTGTGTGCGTGTGACTGTGGAAATGAACAGAATAATGAGAAGGGCGACCGTCAGAGATGGTGAGGAGAGGAGGAGAGTTCATCAGGGGGCCTGATTGGACAGTCTACTGTAGTGTGTATATGTGAATAATTTATCTCCAATATTACACTCAGAGAAAATGATTAAAATGTAATATATTCTTGCTCTGTACAGCTGCCCCGTGCACAAAAGTGACCTGCAGATGAGAAGTTAAATGGCTGAAGCTGCAAGAGATGTAATGGTTCTTAATGGAAATGTGTAAATTGGCCTTTAAAAATATTAATATTAAGCAACAGAGTAGAAAAGTGGAAACGTTTATTTCCCACCTGACACTAAAACATTGGGCCCATTCTTACCAGGAACTGCTGATTGAATGTTCTCGTGTTTAACTGGGGACAAACAGACGTAGGTGGGGATGGAAGCTGCCAACTTTGCAGCCGTCCGAGTCGCGACAAGCGTCAAAATGAACGTGATTCCCCGTCAGACCTGCCCTGACACGGGGGCAAGTTTGTGTGTGTGTGTGTGTGTTTTATGAGGCGGGGGTCGCAGCCTCCACCTCAGCCTGTCAGTCGCTTTGTTCCGCGCACAGACACCCGGGGAGCAGGCGTCCACCACAGCCCGGACCTGCCTGCAGCACCAACTTTATTTCACCGCGACATCTGCCATAAACCTGCGCCGCGTCTCACACAAAGACTCAATCGGAGCTTTACCAACGAGCCACATCAACATTCCGAGCACACTGCACGTCTCTCCCTGCTTTTACAGCCCTCGCCGCCATGCACGTACACATGGGAAGACAGACATGTACATACAGCACGGATGCTACCCGGACTATTAAACTCCAAGCCGCCCGACACGCCACTCTCTCCAAACTAAGAGCGCAGGCATGAGCGGCCGGTTTCAAGCTGCCCTCCCTGTGAATTGATTCTACTATGAGCCCGCACGAACCTGCGCCCCGAGAGGCGGGGGGGGGGACGGGGCAGGGCGGCGCGTCCCGTCGGGTCAGAACCTCGCAGAGCGTCGCCCAGATGGACCCGACTCCCCCACAACACCGCCCGAACCGGCGTCCATTCCGCTCTGAGCCCATCACGCGCCCGACGGAGGATTCGCGATCCCGCTCAGGTGCGGCCCCCCCCGCGCCGGCAAATGGAACAGTCCACAATTTATTCCAGGGAAAGACTGACAGTTTTTTGGGTCATGAAGCAGCTGTTCAAGTCAGCGGCCTGTCCGCCCTCCGCTGGAATAAGAAATTAGTCCATTTTAAAGTAAATAACTAAAGCCTCTGGCCGATAAGGAGGAATTATAGGATGGTGCGCAGGCTCCAGACCGACGGAGAGACAGGCCCCAAAACAGTTAAATCCAATAAATATGATTTTTACCCCTCCTCCGTCAAATTATTAAACAGGAGAGTTAGCCCAAGTTATTATCAGCATAAGGGAAGATGGAGGACATGTGCTAACTTATTATTGGAGAACTGCATTTGCAAGGGGGCTAATAGATAATAAGAAAAAGTTATGTAATGTAAATACATTATGCCATGAAATTTATTTTTAGTGTTTGATTGAAGCTCTGGGCCCCTGAGACTACGCGTATAATTAATGTGAGGTTTGATTACTAAAAGTCAAAACTGATACGGTTTTGCTTTTATCGCTGTCATCAAGCTCCATTTGTGCCAACTCTCCCTTAGTTGGACGACGATTTGATGTAAAGTTCAGTTCACATCACAGCGGTGGTGATGTGGACTTATTAGACATCTTTCCATGGATTTAATGACGCCTCTGTTTGCCATGTTTAAGTTATTTTCTTTCTGACCTTTCACAGCAGGTGCTATGTTAGACTCTCTGTGCAAATAATTCCTCTCACTTTAAACAAATGCCATCTAACACCTCGAATCTATTAGTTGAACATATTCCAGCGCACAGAGGCACTTAGTTAGGCAACATCCCACTATTGTGCCAACACATAATTAAGTTTCATGAACCATAGTACGCGCTGTATCAGATTAGCAATTTGTATCGTGATCTAGTAGCTGCTTTTATTTAATTTCAGTATGCAAAGCAATGTATCACAGCCACCTCGTTTCCACTATAGTGGAACTAATGCTGAATGTGGTTCATAAAGTTTACAGTCAGACTTAAAATATGTAGAGATTTCAATTAAGACTATAAGGTTTGTATATTTTATTGGTTTTGTAAAATATATATTGACTCATACACTCGCGGTACAACGACGGACTGTGTGCTGCTGAATCCCGCATCACAGGACGTGTGCAGGGCCATAGTACTGATAATAGGATGAGCTGAACTCTCATCTGGAAATATTTATGTGTTTACATCATATTTAGAAATGATGCTAATAAGGTCAATCAGTGAACATGCATACAATAACCTCTGATGTGTTGTGTGCTGCAGATCTTGTTCTTCTTATTCTATTCTTGTGTCATATATCATTTATTTTGTTGTTTCTCCTCGTCCTTTTTTTTAACTCCTGGTCTCTTCTCTTCTCCTTCTACCTTTCTCCGCTCCTCCGTGCAGCTCTCCATCTGTTGGCTCCCCTCCACCTCTTCCTCCAACCCTCCTCTCCGCTGTCGGCCCAGAGTCACCAGTCATCCACCAGCATGCGTTCCTCCTCTGGTCATAATGGAGATCATATGTTGAAGCCAGCGCTGAAACCCAACACGGGACATCCACATCAAATAAAACCTGCTGTCAGCAGCAGGACCTGGCTCTGCCAAGCGTAGTGAAACCATATCTGTGTCGGCCTCACCAACACGCCATAAACTGGAAGCCCAGAAGACTAACAGACACACGGGCAGACAGGCAGACAGGCAGACAGGCGGACCACGTCCCTCTGAGGTACATTCCAGTCTCCCCGCTGCAAAACTACAGTTTCTGCCGTGTTGGCTGAAGTGTCCTCAAACTCCTGAAAGCAAAGGCTTCGGTGATTTTCACCTGCAAATGCTCGTAGCTGTCAATCAATGATAGGAAAGAGGCGCAAGTCACTGTTGTGGCTGTGTGGATTTTTAGAAATGTTAAAAACAAAACATGGGTCATCACTGTGGCATATTACAAGTCATCGGATCATCTCGCTTATTAAATTGTCCTCCTCGCCGGAGTAGGCAGACTTTCTCCGAGGCACATGGAGTAACCGTGCTTATCCTGCCGTCCTCACTGTAATCGAGTTTGTCAATGAATAAAAGCGTCCTGATTTCAAGTTGGCACCGAATGTGGTAAACTTGAACTAAGTGTGGTTGGAGTATCAAACTACATAACAATGTGCTGAGGAAATACTGGCAGGACAAAGGCTGAGCGAAACTTTAATTTGACCACGATTTACTTTCAATTTCACGGAGTATCTGAGCTGATTTTCAGAAAACACGAGACAGTTTGTTTCCATACGTGGGACGGCATCAAATCGAATCCTTACAAAACTGATTGAACTATGTCTGAGAACACAGCACAACTTCAACTTCAACTGAAATGCTTTAATGGGAAACTACATTGATGTGACTTTTAAAGGAAACTAGAATCATGACATGACTTTGCACGATGACAAAGCGCATGTGTTAAATATTAGATCCCTGAAAGGTTTAATCTTAGTGCTTACGTACGGCCGTAATCTGCAGAAATCACCGGGTTCGGACCTTAAATGCCTTCTTTCATGTATGGGACTTCCTGTGTGGTGTTGAGCACACGTGGGCCACCATTCTCAGCAGAAAGGACTGAGAATGAATCACGCTTCCAGTTCCCCACGTCTCAGCCATGAAGATAGAGATCCACAGTGAGAGCTGGAAGATGGCTGGTGGTGGTACTGCTGCTGGGGGAAGGTGGAAGCTGGAGTGTCCTGTTGTTCGTCAAGTAGCCCAGAGATCAGATGCTATCGGGCCGGGAGGTGTCTGCTGCTGCCGCTCGGCTCCTTTCTGCAGCAGAGCTAGTTTACGTAAAGGATAAACAGTGACCCAGGGGGTTGTAATCCACTAGCAGACCGAGCAGGAGCTGTGTGGATTACCAGAGACTAGCTGTAGCCTCTCCACTTGTTTTACACCTCAAGAGGATCCTAATTGGGCTAAATCTTATTATTTATGGCTGGCTATGGAGATGGTAATCAGAGTGGCTGGTGTGTCTTTAAACAGATCAGTCAGGAGCTGGGGCTGTTAATGTGAGCTGGTGTGTGTGCGCCTGGCACACACGCACAAACACGCACAGCTTCAGTCTCCAGGTTGCTCCCATCAGACGGCTTAACAGTGGGAGGGGAAATGCTGCGCGGCCATTAGAGACACCGGTGCGCTCACCGTCAGTGTGTTGCACACGCAGGAGTGTGTGTTTGGCTACATGTGTGATGGAGAGGAAGCTCATATCAGGACGTTTATTGTTAGACAAAGCCGACCTGAAAAACGAACGTCGCGGCTGTAAATGACATTTTTAATATTTCTATAAAACAACTCCTAACAAGATATTTTGCTCGCCTGTTTTATTTCTCTTGATTTAATGAATCCCACAGATGTAGATCCAGAATATTCATTGCAGGCAGCTACCTAGACCAGCAATTTCCCGTATTATTAAATGGCAGGAATTCTTGATGTGACGATATGAAGATATGAAGTTTCGCTGCTGGCTGATATGAGAATTATGAATGGAGACAGAGGGCATAAGCTGACCCAGCGTGGAGCCAGGGTGCGGACGGGTCTGCAGCTCCGCCGAGAGACAACGGGGAAGAGAATCTCCAAGAGCAGCTCACATCAACGGCCCTGCTTTTTGGACCGCTAATAAAAAATGAACGATAAAAGGCGCATTAGAAGAGAAATTAAGCAAGAAGGAGAAATAATGGCCATGGAGGAGGAGAGAGGAATGTGTTAATATCTCCCAGACAAAAGGGAAAAAGATATCACACTACACGGCGGTGGAGAGGATTCGTAAAGACTTTGAGATGGTTGGGGTGAGGTGATGTGATGCAGGGTGCGAGAGAGTGAAAGAAAAACAAAGGAGGAAGCGACGGCCGTTGGAGAGTTTAACAACCCCTCAACCATCAGCATGTCTATGCTCACAACATACACACAAATGGCAGCATGCATGAGCAACAGGAACGCACTGAGCCGAGATCCAGCCACACAGAGCTGCAGACAGCATTTAACCCATGAATTGAGCTTTTTTTCCACATCCGAGTTCTGTTCTGCTCTGCATTGAAGTGTTATTTAGCATACATTTAGATTTTTCTGCAGACAATGAGAAAATAATACAGATTTAAAAAGGGGAAAAGCTGGGAAGAGACAGACTGTGTCTATGAGATGAAGGTTGCAGCTCAGATGGAAAATCTAGGAAGATATAAAGCCTCCAGAGAAGCAGCTCTGGTTTCAGCAGCCGATCAGTGCAGCGGATGAGGGGGAAAACCTGTCTGGAGCAGATGCTTTATTGGGAGACGCGAATGCTTAAAAGGACATTTTACTGTCCATTTTACATGAAAGGACTTGGCGGGGAACTGGAGAAACATGTCATAGTCTGTGTACTCTTTCACTTCGGCCTTGTCTTTATTTGGACCAGTTTGCGTTTCAGTCTGGTAGGATGAAGACATTTTTGGGGAAGTGAAGACATTTTCATTGTCATATGCTCCGCTTAAAGGCTGGCAAACGCTGGTTTTAGGCTGAGCTTAGGGTAAAGGGAATCCCTGAAGTAAATGAGAGTCCTCGCGAGTGAATGCAAGCAGAAGAAGCGCAATCAACAGAAAACAGGCAGCGATAACAGAGCCAAGGGTTTGACACAACCTGATAGACGCAACGCATCCGTCTCCATCACGTAATTCATCCGATTTAAAGTGGAGCTTTATGACTTACACAAGCAACACTGCCTTTGTCTCGCTGCTTTCTGACCTCAAACAGCTGCTGTTCTACCTCGTGGGCAGCATTTCCGCATTTTCTACCAAACTAGAAAAATGAAAGTAATCTTCTTTTTTTCTTGCCTTGGAATCATTTTAATCTAAAAATACTTTAAGCAAAAAAGCATTTAAAGTCAATTTTAGCATCAGACACACAATGTAAATAGAATGTGCTTTATTTGTGTGCCCACCATTTGTTGGCATGGCAACATACAGTACGGCACCACATGTACTGTAGGCATGTCGCTGGTTGTATGGCAGCGTGTGACATGGCTGGTACCGTCGGTGAAAGGTTTGCACATAAACACAGGACCTTACGTGTGGAGGTGTGGAAGAAGCCACAGAGCGAGACCTGCGTGAGGATTCATTTAGCAATTGTTGAATTACTACTGATCACGGCAACAACATCCACGCTGAGCCCGTTTCACATGCAGCACTGCAGCAGCCAGAAGCCAGATTTATTGTTTCTTTGTGTGTTTGCGTTCGTATCTGCTGTGTGCAGGTCATTGTGAGAGGAGCTGGCAGCAGCCTCCTCTCTCCTCTTCTCTCCTGCAACAATCAGTAAGAGCAGAGGCCTGGCCTTCTCCACCTCTCCCTCCCTGCCTGTGGTTTGCTCACATACCATGTCAGCGGCGCTGGTAGGAATGTGTGCGTCTGAGCGTTTCACTGTGCGCGCGTGTGTCTTTGTGAGCGTGCTCATCTACACCTACAGATCACTGCAGTGTGTGTGTGTGTGTGTGTGTGTGAGAGAGAGGAAGAGAGCGAGGGATGTGGTGCGTTTGTGTGTAAGAGCAGAGGGTGGGGGTTGAAGAGGCCCTGTAAGGGAGAAGACAGAAAACCTGAAGGTAGTTAGTTGGCCTTTTCCCTGCAGTAAACAGCACCTGATGCACATGAATCCTAATCAGCCTGGAGAGGACGAACATCGTGTGATAGTCAGACTGTACTGAGAGAAGACTAACATTCTAATTGGGATAAAATATTGATATTCAACTATCAACATCCAGTTTTATGTACAACGGGCCGGTTGTTGTGTTAGAAGAAACGCAGCTGGAGACATGTTGTCTGTTCTAGGTCTGCTCACCAGCCTGTCCACTGCGCTGTTTTGTAGTCAGATGTGGGCAGAAGACGATGAGGAAAAGCACTAAACGCTGCTGTTTACACAGTCTGTGGACTTGGGCATCTCTGGATTCCCCACAACAACCACACACGTACAGACGCACACAAGCCTGTGATGCCACACACAACTCTCCCCGACTGTGTCAGGCTTCAATCACGTGTCTTTAAGTCTAACTTGCGCTTCAGTCTACACCACGAACGTCTGCATCTCAGACACACGCGCTGCTGCTGTCGAGGTCATTAATGAATTGCAGCTCTAGAACGAGACAACGCAGGGTTTACGTTTCACCGACTCGGCTTGATCCCTCAGCCGATACAATCGTGATGGGATGAGAGGTTGTGATGACACATGTACAGAGAACATTTGGTGCCTCTCCAAACTATGTCACTGTTACAATAACCCACTTACCACGATGTTATGATGGCTTCACAGCCACGACTGATACACTCGCTCTGTACCGCTTCCATTATACAGTTAAGCTCAATTAACCTATGACTTTATGACACAGAACAGTTTTAGCTAAGTTTGCTGCTTTTTATCTATGGATGCTTGAGTTATTCTGGATTACGACTAACGGCTATGGTCACATCAATCAGTATTTCAACCAAAACAGGTACAGCCGTGAAAAGATAAGCAAAGATGTTGTAAATTACGCAGCATAATAAATAAATTAAACCACAAATAAGCAGCATCACAGGCTGCTGAAATTGTTCGCAAATGTCTCCTCAGTTTGTGTTTGTGTTCTGTGGATAAAGTTATTATTATAGATATTTAAATCTAAGAGCAGCGCAGCCTCTATGTAACGGGACACATTCACAGCTTTCATCGATTTCCCAAGTTGTTATTAAACCGTCTCCGCACGAAACACGCGATGACTCGATATGATCACACGTTCGCATGTTACAGTCGCTTTGAGAGAGTTTTTCCCACTCACGCGTGTTTGTGGTCGATTCAAAGATTAGCATATTAAATAAGACTGGGGTAACGCTGTCTGTGGCGTAGTCTAAGCCGTATGGGACCACAATCCAGTGGAGGAGCAGCACTTCTCGCTACCCAAGTGGGGTGGCAGCAGGTCAGCTGCAACGTGATGTCAAATCTATAATTCAGCGTAAAGCATCACTGGAGTATTAGATGAGGGTTATAGAAACAGAAAGAAAGGCAGCGAGCGAGAGAGAAAACGTACTTCAGGATAAAGTTAAGTGAAGTCAGTTTTATTTATATAGCCCAAAATGACAAATTATGGATTTGCCTCTGGGGATAAAATCTCTCCTTTGCTGCATGGATAGGTTGTTGTTGGAGGCCAGTCTGCTGCTGAGTGTCGAGGACTGTGGCTTTCGACTTCCAGGACTTCAGGGAAGGATCTATTAATGGCAAGTACAAGCATGAGTAATGTTTGCAAACATGTGAAACATCTTTTCACACAAGAACCCGACTGACAAATTGGAAGCCGGTCATTTGACGTTTTATCCCAACAATCACCAGGCGAACTGTAGAAATATGACGTCCACGTTATCAAGTATTCTGCCAGGAATCGGCTTTTGTTTATGTTTTACTGGCTTTGCTGGAGGACGTTGCTTTGTGCCAGAGTTGAACCAGGTTCTACTGTTTTCCCAGATGACCTTCTGATTCTTTTCTTTGCTGGGCACCGCTGCTACATCAATGGATTTCCCCCGTTGAAATGACTGTGAGGGTTTTTTATCCTATGTTTGAACGTGGCCTGAGACTTCTGAATTGGATTAGCCTTGATGTAGAAAGTACCTAAGTGTAAAACCCTGTTTTGACGCGCACACACGTCAAACATTCAGGAAATGCATTCAAATCCAGAACTGGAGCCGCTACAGGTGTGTTTAGCTTCAAATTATTTTCTACTGCCCCTGTTTACCATGTTTGCCTTCACTAAATACTGCGAGGCCTCCCTGCCTCCATGACGGGTTTCTGCCTTCAGAAGCACTAATGCATAAAGACACCTGCACACACTTGGACAGAGCTGTACCGTTGAGGAAAAAGTTAAATGTGTGTGTCTGCGTTTCTCGCCTTTGAGCTCATCCTAAGCCACAGCCCAGTCTAATTCCAGGCTGCATCTGAGTGCCTGGAAAAAAAGCCCAAACACAGAGTCGTAAACATGTCAGATTAGGTCAGAGTTGGTTTCATAACGATCCCATGACCTCTTTACTGTCTCCTTCTCTTTCTTTCTCGTTGCCTTTCTGTCCCTCTCGCTTCTCTCTCCTTCCTTCATCTCTGCTCCCTACTTTCTGAACACCAATCTGTCCTCTATTTGGTTTCGCTGGCTTCTCCAATCTTCTCTGTCCCCCGTTCTCTTTGTATGTGCTCTATCTTCACACTTTAAAAGGTCCCACTGTACCTCTAAACCTCACAAGTCCCGAGCTTCTTCTGTTTCCTTTCCTCTTTTTACTTTTCTCAGCCTTTTCTTTTTACTGTATTTTTTAATTTATTTTCTCTTTTCTATACCTCAATCGTCTTAGTAACCAACCCTCAGCAGCTTTTCTGGCTGGACACAGTAGATTTTATTTATACTGTACATTTTGGATGAATTTGTATTTCGTTCAGCTAAAACAATATATGAGTTTTTGGAAAAACTGGATGAACCCTGAATGTGACAGAACGATCTGGACCAGAGAACAATGTGAACAGCACTAAGACTGGACGTATTGTCTTACACACTGATCTCTATTTAATTGAATATATTTAATCTTTTGTCATTATATCTGCTGTAATAACAAAAGGTTTACACAAAAACAAATTGCATCAGTCTCAAAGACTAAGTTGACTTGTTGTCTGTGTCAAGAAATACTTGTGTATGTTTTGCACAACACCATGAATCTTAGATGATTTATTGGCCATAAAATTCATTGATCACAGCTTTTCAGAAACACGTACTCAAACCAAGTGTTGAAAACAAACAGCATGGCTGTTGGGCATGTTTGTGGCCAAATATTCTGTAATCTGTTGTGGTAATTTAATTAGTCAAGAACGAATGTGATTAATCAAATCAATTAGATTGAACTATGAAACATAAATCATGTTTCCCCAGTCTCATTATCAACCTCAGGGTGGACGTGTTAGTATGTGTACTAATGTGCGCGTGTGTCTCCGTGTGGCAATGTGTCCAAGTGTGACAGTGAGAAAATGTGGGTCTATCCTTCAGCAGCAACCATTTTATCTACAGCTTGGCAGCCTCTGTTTGAGCACGTATGTATGTGTGCGTGTCGGTGTGCACGGCTAGCGTACACTAGAGAGCAGTTGGAGAGGAGAAAGCGAGGGATAAGCATTTGCAGGCTGCAATTATGGGTAATTTTCCAACAGCAGCAAAATTAAAGCCCCCCAAAACAAAACAAAGAGGGCAAATTTACTCCCTGGACGATTCTGTCAATGATGCACAGAGAGAGAGAGAGAGAGAGAGAGAGAGAGGTTCACACACAAACCTCCAGGCAGCATCCATAACACAAATATTGACAAGTAATGTCCGTCATGTAGTCAGTTCAGAGTCGGTTTCACTCATGCAGAGACTCATTGAGCTTCCTCTCCTCTTTCCTTTGGTGCCATATTAATCCACCCAAACACCAAAATACAAATTTGTCATTTGTATCATGAGTGTATATTCAAATCAGACCTGTAGTGTGCATCCAGCTAGTCGTCAGTAATGTGTCCACAGTGAGAGGTGTACATGCATTCACTGTGTCATGATTACACATGCAACGCTTTTGCAAAAACTTATAAAACAACACGAAAATATACAACGATATAAGCAGACTTTTAAGCAAACAACAACAATGAAGTTCTCAGATAAGAACTTTGTGTACTAACAATTCGTTAATCAGTTTAGTTTGTGTCACATCTGTAGAAAATATTTTATTAGATTACACCAAAACTAAAATGTTTTTTAGCTGAATGAGAGACAACATTTACAGGACGCAGATAACGCAGGTACGTGACACCAGGTCGTCTACTTTTAATTATCTCTTCGCTGTTCTTGTTTGATTAATTTGCAACTTTAGACGCATTAGTGACGTCTTGCCAAGTCTCCGGTAAGCCCCACATTAATTCTGCTTCTTTTTGTTCTTCTCGCTGGTCAGCTGATGAATACACGTTGTGATCTACCTGCCAACCTACAGTACCTTTCTGCTTTTTGGTGTTGGCTAGATAATTAACATGGAGAGGCCACTAAAGCTGATGACAGGTATTATTATCCACATTCCATGAGAACATTTGCTTTTGTAGGTGCATGTTGCAGAGAACAATCTTTTTATTGTAAGTAAACAGTTTGTCTTCCCAATGTTGATGAATTCAGTCTCAAGTTTCCACACGCGAGCTCTGAAAAGGACGAGTAATAGAGGGTGAAGTCGGGTAGGCGTGACTCATCCTGCTCTGAGAATCACCAGAGCTGAAATTATAAGCTGGTATGCATATCAATGAGAATGGGCTACCATGACAACTACCAATGATAGCAATACTTCTGCGATACATTTCTACTCATTTGGTTCTCGCACTTTGTTGATGGTTGAAGGTGGGGGCGCCTGCAATTAACACAAGCTCTATCTGTGCGGCATCGTGAATTGTTCGTATTCCTTCAGCGGCGTTTTCAGCGAAATACCCCTTTAACGCTCTGTGTGTCTGCCAGAGTGAGGTGAGAGCAGAGAGCAGCCACCGAGCATAAGAGGGGTTAATTAACTAAACCTCAGTGTCGCTGCACATCTCCTTTCCTTTCTTTCCTTTCCTTTCCTTTCCTTTCCTTTCCTTTCCATTCCTTTCCTTTCCTTTCCTTTCCTTTCCTTTCCTTTCCTTTCCTTTCCTTTCCTTTCCTTTCCTTTCCTTTCCTTTCCTTTCCTTTCCTTTCCTTTCCTTTCCTTTCCTTTCCTTTCCTTTCCTTTCCTGCCTAGAGCCACTTCTACAGTTTCTGTTGTTTCCGATGACATCAGACAGACCGTCACTAACAGCCAGCCATCATATAGTCCTCAGCACAATAATCCCATCAAAAGGAAACAGGGTAACAGCCTCTGTCTAATCCTTCATTAGCCTGGCTCCTCCTCTCATATCTTAACCCCCCTCCACCAAAGCACCAGTAATTAGCTTAGCACTAACGAGTTGCTAGAGGTGGCAGTAGTTCATCATCGTCCCAGCTGCAAAAACCCATGTTAAAGTTCAAACATGCTGCTGCTCAGCATCACTCATCGTCCTCACAACGTTTTTCATTGAAGACAACTGTAACATTCAATCAAAATCATAGAGTACAGTAGAGTTTATGTCACAGTGGTAAAATAATTGATCAACGGTTGTTTCACGACGAGGATTTTTCATGCTGAAAATTAAAAAAATTACAAATAAGTGTCCAGCTGTTCTTCTCTGAAAGAATGTTGTGTTTTGGCCAAAGTAAAGGATCACAAACTCTGCCTTTGTTGAGTCTAGGATGAAAATATTAATGCTGTGGCAACGTCCAAAACCAACATGAACCATTGGCCCTTTTCATGCTTTCTCCGCAGAGCTTCCCTTTAACTGTTGTGCTGTATAAAGGCTGCTCTGATGCAATTAGTACAGACACATAGCAACGTTTCTCATAAAAGCTTAAAACACATAGTTAAAATTTGAGATGGTCTCTAAGAACATGGACACAGGTAAAACCAACCAACGCAGCTAAGTGTCAAATGTGACCTCATCTTGTTTAGAAACCCATGATTATATCTGCTATGAAAACGATTTGCACCCGGTGTCATTTTTGTCAAAATATTGCAGTAAATTATTACAATGGCACTTTTTCAAATTGTTCTTTTTCTTCTGCTTTGACATTGAACTACTTGTTACAAAAAGTTACAACAAAAGTGCTGACTTGCTGAATGGAGGCACACTTCAAAATGCATTTTTATTCTGAAAAATATTATTTTATGTCCTAGATTATTGCATATGCTCGTGTAAATCGTTTCTGTGAGTGATTTGTTCAGCTTTCATTGTTTCTTTGAACATGATTCAATCTCTCACCCCGTGTTTCTGTCTATGGAAACGGATCGCGATGACATGTTGGCAGAGGTTTTACTGTCGACTTGGCAGCATGTGCAAACCCAACCTTTTACCCTGCAGGTGTTCACACTATAAATTACCTGGTGACATACAGCGGGCGATCACGTCCCAAGCTACTGATAAATCTCCCTCTTTCTTCCTTTTTCACTCTTTGTGTCTTGTTCCCTCTGTCGGGCTGAACCCAGCGGATCTGTTCCATCACCCAGACGCACTGAGGCAGGACCCTGTAAAAGGTGATTCACTCTCATACACCATTTGTCCTGCTTCTCTCATCCCATCCTCTCTCTGTTTATTGTTCCCCTCGGTCAGTTCAGCCATTATTGAGCTCACACTGACGCGTGACATTAAGAAAAATCACAAAAAGCAGTTTTTCTATATTGCAGTAATAGTGTTGTTTGTATTCTTCAGCTCTCTGTAGCTTAAGGACGAAGCGTGCACGGGCATTCCCCCGTTTGTTGTCTAAGGGTAAACGCTGTTGTTATGCAACTGACACCTACTGTAAACTAGTTCATCCCGGTTGGTTTTCTGAGAGACTTTTTTTGTAACTTTTGTGACATTTTGAAATTTTCTGACAGTTTGAAAATCTGTCGAGCGCTAACAGGCCCACGGTGTCTGCTGCCAGTGTCTTGTTTGCGACCAATGACTGACATCATGTTCCTGATGCGGACCCAGATCTCAACGGTTTCCAAACTTTTGTACGTGTCATTATTCCACATGAGGGGTTTGACAGCCACGCGTGTGAAGTGGCTGACAGGTGAGCCAGGATTAGCCACAGAAAACCTGATAACTAGGACAAAGAGCTCCACATTATCTCCCATCGCCAGCTGCCCAAAGTGAAATCTTGATTTCTTGAACAAGAATTTCAAAAAAAAATACTGTCTTTGTCCAAAAAATATGGTAAACAATCGCATTATGTTCCCAATTGTTTCAGCCACTGACCCGTGAAGGCTGAGAAGTGACTGATGTCTGATTGTATTGTGTTGTGGCCCCTTATCTCCGTTCAGTGTGGCCAGGAAATGTAGGGGGACTGGGCAATTATTTCTGATTTATCTACTTGGACAAATCCTGGCATAGTGAGCCAGGCTCTAGAGTCTAGTGGAGGTTTGTGTCCTCATTATCGATACTCTCCATACTGCTGGCTTACCTCAAGACGTCCAGTTGTTCATGGGTCCTATGGCGCATTGAATTGACTGAAGCATGATTTTCAGCCATGTAAATGAGTTCATGGGTGAGTAGGTCATTAAAGGGGGCAGAGACTGGCCTGATTTTATCTGAGAATTAAACATAATTGTCCGTTGGATTGGAAGTTGGGATGGAATCTGAATGGGTGGAGGATATGTTACCACGCAGTAAACAGACCTACGGCCTGTAAGAGAGATTATGAGCCTCAGACAAGTCGTACAACACTTTAGATGCTGCAGCTTGTTTCGGCATGAAGATACAGTTTACAAATACTCTGTGTCATATTTAACTGTCTTCATCATCAAACGCCACAGACCGTTCCATTTAACTTTACCACCACTGGCGACATCTTTTTATTTGTTTTTCCTTTTCATACTGTGCTGGTATCGAAGCAACAGCCTCACACCACAGTGGCTTCCTTGAGTCGCTCTTTTGTCGTTGGAGTACCTGTTCAGGAAGCAGCGACACACCAGTAGCATGCGTCACCAACGCACAGAGACGCTACACACACACACACACACTTAAATGCACTCACTTTATGATCGAACTGCACAATTAGATATCACAGTTTTCTCAGTGTAGTATATTTTGAATGAATTCAACGCATCTTGTGATTTGTGCAGCAGCACACGAATATATAATGAATGAAGGCATTTCAGGGACTCTGGGTGAACCACAACCCCAAGGTCTTCACTGAAATCCGTTACACACTACACGATCCTCCTCCTCCAGTGCTTCACCCATCCCCCATCCCAGCAGTACAGCGACACGGCTCGACACATACTGTAGAGCACGTGTCGTATTCTTGTACATGGAGTGGCCCATTCAATTAATTCCCAGGCAGGCAGCTAGTCCTCCAGCCAGTGAGGGAGCATCCTTCTGGACAGAGCCGTGCTGCCTCGGCCAATCGCTGGCATATGAATGTTGTAGCTGTAGACTGTGCCTCCCTCATAGCCAACACTGTGGCTCTGATACGCCTCTTTGTTCCAACTAAATCCTCATTAGTCATGCCAAACCGACACACACAGACACACACAGATGCCTCCAACATCCCACCACGTGTTTCACTTACTATAGAACAATGACAGGATTAATCTGAAGCAAATGAACACACCAGAGCATTGACACCATCGGCCACCACTGGTTAAAATGTTTGTCTAATTGTCCACGTTACAGTAGATACTTTCTCTCCAGGTTACTTTTCCAGACTTCTTCTAGTTCTAACATGCATCAGTAGACACTGCCCCTATAACCTGAGTCCAACAGTTTTGTGTTGCCACATGGCTTTGATTAAAAGTTGCAGATGGGCCGCTGACATGCACTTTTCCTAGACAACCAAGCTTGCATCACTGCGTGCACTCAGTCCCAGTTAAGCCACACGGCGGGTGTAAAACTTCCCTCGTAGCTTTCTGTCGTCTTTTATAATATGTAACGTTGGTGCCACACTACCAGCACATTCCAACAGGTGTAGTGTATAATCTGCATCTCCCCTGGCTTCTCGCCCTTCTGCCACACAGTATGATCAACGTTACCTTGAGGTGGAGATGAACGTCTGGACACTCACATGTCCGTTTTGAGCACCCCTCTGCCTTTTGTGTGGACAAGGCCTCTGCAAGTTTAGCAGCTTGAATAGAGGAACAACAGATGTTTGCCTCTGTGGCGTAATAGGTTGTCACATAAAAGCAAGTCTGTAAAAATAAGGGTTTAAGAGGTGATTTAAAAGGTGACACTGACTGAACCAGAAAGCTCTTCATAAAAGTGGCACCATGTCTGGGGGGGGGTCCCAAAATTCAAAAAGTGGTCACCGTCTGTCTGAATTCAGCTTAAAGCTCAGTTTCCTGCCTGAGCAAAGCTTGGAATGAGAGGGTTTCAGTCAATGATTTGACGCATTTTCACGTTTTCAACTAGATGACGACACTCCTGCTTGAGATCAGATGCAGATAAGGTCATAAATGACTTCCAGACTAAGCTTTAGTGAGTAAAACAAAGCCTCAATTGATTCTACATTTTTCGAAGGTCACTTCATTTTGGCTGTGAGACGAATGTTTAGTCCACTGTGCAAGAAAAACGGAGAAATGGGTAATTTGCATGGTACTTCAGACAGCGAATGATTCATGTCAATAGGCTGAAGCCTTGTGCAGCTCACTATTTATAAACTAGTGTTTCAGTCCTCTGACTCACCACTGCCTCCAGTGAAAGTCTTTTAAAGAGATCCTACGCCAACAATGACCACAGTGTTCATTGTGTTGCTTAATCATCAGAGCGCTGGAGGAGCTGCAAGGTGCCACGACACACACTCAATACCCAGACACTCGAGCACAAGCAGAGGCAAGAATGCAGAGAACTGAATGTGTTATATTTAAGTCTGGGATTCTGCGTCACTCTGGCAGCGGCTGTTTACAGACGACGTCAATATGTATTAGCGCGCGCGTTCGTGAGTGTGTGTTTGCAAGCGCACAACGCGCGTGTCCACTGTTTTTAGCAATAAATATGCACAGCGCATCTACTGTTTGTACTTAGGCAAAATAGATGGCATTGCTGGCGAGCAAAACATCTATCATTTCTGCCTCTGA
Organism: Macropodus opercularis; assembly: GCA_030770545.1. NCBI lineage: Eukaryota > Metazoa > Chordata > Actinopteri > Anabantiformes > Osphronemidae > Macropodus > Macropodus opercularis. The sequence goes on from CM061092.1 coordinate 11,931,568, forward strand.
TTAATAGTTGTCCTGGGGATGGCTGCACTGCAAAGGGAGAGAAGACATGGAGGAGAAAGAATAAGAGAAGGTTGGAGACAAAGGCGCCATCGCTCAGGCGTCTGAAACAGTTAAAGAGAAAGTGAGCTCACAGATTTCTGAATGCCTCCTACTGTATGCTGCAATTTAGTGTCAAACAGAGTTTATGAGTAAAGCTTGACGGTGTCTCAAATCACGTGTTTTGCTTCTGTTAGTTTTGTCTTAAACTTCAGCTTCTCTGTCTTCTTCTTCCTCCTAAACAGGCTTTTCTAGGAATCAGTCGTTCCTAGACGACTGGCGACCTGTCACTCAAAGGTTACTCAACCAGTGTCAACCAAGCAGCTACAGTGGCCGCTTAGCTTTTGTGGTTTTGGTGCAACAGGCTAATCCACTGGATCAAAGGAAATTGATTTGTCTGCATGAATTATTTTGTGTTTTATTCGTTTACGTAGACGTGACATTTCTAAACTACCGAAGTGATTCTGTAGCTTAAACATGCAAAAAATGGTCAATCATCAAGTCAAATGAAGTGTCCTTTAAAAACTTATGGACGGAACTATTGCATTATTATGTCGTGCGTACACTTCATTTCTGAGAGAGAAGACTGCAGCGAGGGGTCCTGTTCAAGTAAATGCACACATACTGTCAGTAGGGTCAGTGTTTTCTAGCTGACTGTTGTTCCTGTTACGTAACACGTTTAACTGCTGCTGGGTTTCCTACTCCCTCACCTTTTTAATCAGCGTCAGCCGCTTCGAATCACAAACTCGATGCAGCTTTGTCGCGTTAATTCATTTTCACGTGAATGAAAATTGTCGGCTATAGGTTTGCTCACATATTCATTTATCATGTGCGTCCTCCGTGCTCTGTGCACGGTCTGCCAGCGTATGTGTATGTGCCATCTGCTCTGACGGTTAAAGGCAAACAAAGGACACAATGCACATAATGTAAATGGCCTTTCTTCAGCCTCTGTGACACAAGCCACTGCTATCTTCTGTGTGTGCATGTGTTTCAATGTGAAATATGAGTGTATGCTAATAAGAAGTCACGTGGATATGTAGGTCATGTCAGCCTATTTTCTGCCGCGCTCGCTGCCTCTTCCCATGCCGCATGCACGCATGTACTGAAGCACACGGGCAAAAAACAAACAAACACAACACGCACGCACACTCATGGCACAACACAAAGCTCCTCCTCACTTCTCAAAACACCCGTTTTCAGTTTGAGCCACTTTGATTGTAGCTGAAGTAAAAGCAAGAAGGGTGAGCCGGAGGGATGCTGCATTCCCCGCACGCACACATACACACACTAACGCACACACGTGTACACACACTCACCAGGAAGCTTTTCTCATATAACCCAAAAAGCCCCGGTGAGCATCTTGCAGAGCCTCCACCTCAGTATGATGCCTGAGGTGGCATTTCCCAGGCATCCCATGGTGCTGGCTCGGTTTTGATTTCCCTCTTCACAGTTTGTGCGCACTGAGACAAAAGCTTTACTGTGCTGTCCCCGCTGCCTTCTTCTAGACTTCAAGATGTTTACAGTCCAATTTAAAGCAGGAGCAGGGTTCACGGAGGAGGCAGGCTCCCTATCGAGATGTTTAAGTGCGCAGAAGAAGGAAGAGAGAACCAAACAAAACCTCTATTCCTCTATCCTCCCCTGAAAACACAGACAAACTCTGAATGCGTCTTCCCACCGTGGCTATTTTGAGAGCTTAAAAAAATTAAACAAACTTCATAGAAAAGTGTCTTCTGATCTCCTCTGTTTGTTACTGTCTCTCCACATCCCTCCCACCGTCTCTATCTGCCAGTCGGCTGGTGTAGGTGTTAAGAACATTAAGAATGGCTGTTTACCTTCTGTGTGGTATTATTCACATCACCGAGCCCTCCTCCACCTCCACCCTGCTCACTGACAGGATCAACCCAGACTCCCGGCCCACTCCCACACCCCCCAACACTGTCCACTTGTTTTCTCCCTGTGTTTTTGTGTTACGCACTCTTTAGTCAAGTTAGTCAAACGTTTGAGCGGCTGACGCCTGATTAGACTGTACTGTCTCCATCAGCCTGTCAGTTTGTTTTACAGATACCAGAACCTTGGTATTTCCACTGATTTTTACATTATAAAGATCATAGGTTTGGAGGAATCTAAACCACAGGCAGCACTCTCACTTGAGTGACAAGTAAAACACTGAAGGGCTGTAGTTCCTGCAGGTTTCATTATCCTCACTGTGTGTTTTTCAGTTTCACCACTGAAGGCTTGTGTTGTGAAGCTCGGGGAGTGAATGATGTTTATAATGGCACCAGTTCTGTGTTGTAGGGCACCGAGGAGCAGGGAAGCATCTATCCTTGGCTCCCTGGTGTGACAACCCCCATTACCCGTCTGCTTAAACCCTCCCCCCTCTGCCACACACACACACACAGACACACACCAACGTCGGGCCCTTGGGGCAGTGGGAGGTCACAGCGCTCTTTGCTGGCTGGCAGTGGCGTATGAGAGCGTGTGGGAGACATGCAGCCGAGACAAACTGTGATGCAGAATGTATGCGCGTGTCAGCGTGGGCACGCATGTTGGCAGGCATGCTCACGTGCATGTTTTGGAGCTGAAAATGTGGCAGAGCTGGGGGAGGGACACGAGCGCTGGCTGCAGATGGAGAGCTTGCTCAATGGAGGAGGAGGAGGAGTGACTTGGCACAGCGTGGTTCTGTGGGTTTCACTGAGGCATGTTTTTGGAGCGGTGACCACCTTCGCGCTGATGATGCAATTTTACCGCGCGTGGGCCGGTCGCCATCAGAGTGCGGCTGCAGGCCCCTCGGGTCCGGCTCAGGGGATCGAGGTACCACAAAGCCCGTGACAGCTGCCACTCTCGCTCTGGGTTGACAGCGGCCTGTCATGTTCCTCAGCGCTATCGTGGTAACTTGACTCTCCATCTGCAGGCAAAGCTCCGACATTGCAGAGGATGGCAGGGTGGAGCATGGTGGATAATGGATAATGAAATGAGAGAGTGAGCAGGCGTACAGTAGGACGTAACCACATGTTTCAGCGCTGCTCTGCTGGGCTGGGCTCTGTTGTTAGTGGTTCCCATCTAAAACTACGCAGGAAGCCGCACTGGAAAAATCCAGAGCAATTCTTCCTCCAGCATCAGTAATGGGCATCTACTGGTGGCGAGATTACAGCCGTCTTTCTCTGTGTTGTATCAGCTAGGATGTATCAGTGACAGGGGAATTTCCTCTGGTGAGATTAATGTCACCATCATCACTGCAGTGGCCCATCTGTGGTTTTTTTATTCCCTAGCTTACTGTATAAAACATATTTCACCAGCAATGTTCTTCATTTTGTCAAGCGAATCTTTCCCCCAACTGAGCGTCCCCTCCTGTCTCCCTTCCTCTCGGTGCTGTTCTTTCCTTTTCCATGTCTGCAGAGCATGATGGAATCACAGCTGTGCAATACGGATGACAGCAGGACTCTCTCTTGCCTGGATGTGTGAGGACAGGGACCCTCGCTCACTCACACGTTGGGTGTCTGACCGTCGCGTGTTCACGTGTGAGCACGTACATGTTTACTCTGTGGTGGAACCGTGCCACTTCCCACAGAACGAAAACACATGAGAACATTACCGCCACCCTCTCCCCCCCCCTCGCTCTCTCTCTCTCCCCTCTGCCACTGCCCTCCTCCCCAGCCTCCCTCACTTCTTCATCTTAAAGATACAGAGAGGAAGTGATTGGCTACAGAATACAAATGGAGAAAAGAAGACACAGTCATCAAGGTTCTGCCCGAACCTTCACATAGCAAAACTACTCTAAATGCTCTGATTGGCTAGAAAGGTGGACCTTGTCCAAAAGCCTTTAGCAGCCATCAGCTCTGCACTGCCTGCTCAGTCTTGGTAAAAACTGTTTAAACCTTGAGTTGCTGCACATTAAGAAAAGCTAATGTCACTACTAAACATCTACATACATCTCTTAATGTGCCATGATACTGAAGTGATTCAGTAGAGCCCTCAGTAGATTTTGATAAATCTTCCTACTGTCGTAGTCTGGATGTACTGGACTTGAAACAGTTTGTATTAACTCTCTTGTTGCTTCTCTCTTTAGTTTTCTCTATCCCTCTGCCCTCCATCCATCCATCCATCCATCCATCCATCCATCCATCCATCCATCCCTCCATCCATCCATCCATCCATCCATCCCTCCATCCATCCATCCATCCATCCATCCATCCATCCATCCATCCATCCATCCATCCATCCATCCATCCCTCCCTCCATCCATCCATCCACCCATTCCTCCATCCATCCATCCATCCATCCATCCATCCATCCATCCATCCATCCATCCATCCATCCCTCCTTCCCTCCATCCCTCCATCCATCCCTCCATCCCTCCATCCATCTATCGCTCCATCCATCCATCCATCCATCCATCCATCCATCCATCCCTCCATCCATCCCTCCATCCATCTATCGCTCCATCCATCCATCCATCCATCCATCCCTCCATCCCTCCATCCATCCCTCCATCCATCCATCACTCCATCCATCCCTCCATCTATCCATCCATCCATCCATCCCTCCATCCATTCATCCATCCCTCCATCCATCCATCACTCCATCCATCCCTCCATCCCTCCATCCATCCATCCATCCATCCCTCCATCCATCCATCCATCCATCCATCCATCCATCCCTCCCTCCCTCCCTCCCTCCCTCCCTCCCTCCCTCCCTCCCTCCATCCATCCATCCACCCATTCATCCATCCATCCATCCATCCATCCATCCATCCATCCCTCCATCCCTCCATCCATCCCTCCATCCCTCCATCCATCTATCGCTCCATCCATCCATCCATCCATCCATCCATCCATCCATCCATCCATCCCTCCATCCATCCCTCCATCCATCCCTCCATCCATCCATCACTCCATCCATCCCTCCATCCCTCCATCCATTCATCCATCCATCCCTCCATCCATCCATCCATCCCTCCATCCATTCATCCATCCATCCCTCCATCCATCCATCCCTCCATCCATCCCTCCATCCCTCCATCCATCTATCGCTCCATCCATCCATCCATCCATCCATCCATCCATCCATCCCTCCATCCCTCCATCCATCCCTCCATCCATCCATCACTCCATCCATCCCTCCATCCCTCCATCCATTCATCCATCCATCCATCCATCCATCCATCCATCCATCCATCCATCCATCCATCCATCCATCCATCCATCCATCCATCCATCCATCCATCTATCCATCCATTCATATGTGACTGCTGTTCTTTACAGTCAGTACAGATGCTGGAGCCAGTCACAGCTGTCGTGGGTGAGAGCTGGGGTCCAGTCTGGACAGTCCATCACATGACCCATACAAACAGTTGTTGTTGTTGTTGTTCTTGTTGTGACATAAACTGGTGCACATTGTCATGGTGTGTGATAAGGCTTCACACCCATCCATGTGTCCTCACTCGAGACCTCCCGTATCACATTTTACTGTCTCACCAGGTTGTGTTTTAAGCCGGTGGTGTTTTCTGGCAAGGTCTCGTATCTCTCAGTAGAAGGTTCAAATAACGGCGACATGGCTTTAGGTGCTGGTAAATCTGAAGTAATGGCATGTACAACTTAAAGAGAAACGAAGGAAATGCAACACAGATGCTTTTGCAGTTGTCGAGGCTTTTGGGTTGTCAAACGCAACGTGTTGAATGGTGTTTTTAAAGTTTGCAATGACTTTGAACATTTTTACGACACTGCCTTGAAAGATATAGGAGATGGATTTTATTATTATTTCTTTCATGTGTGGCTCCAACCTGTATCTGCAGAGGAGGGGCACCAAAGCACGAGTGCCAAAGCTTTCAGTTTTTTCTTTGTCTCTAATTATGGGTGCACTGAACAGCTCACAGTCTTTCTTCATCACAGCAGAGGCCTGCAGTAGCCTCTGGGTGTCAGATGCATGAATCAGAGCGAGGGGGGGGGGGTGTCGGGCATTTGGGAAAAGCTCAGACAAACTTGGTGACCAAATGGAATGACACAAATCGTAACAGACAAACAGAAAGCGAAGCAGGCGGTCAGACACAACAGCTGCTAGGTAGACAGGCAGAGCAGCAGACAATAACAGACAGACACGTTCATTTTTGGGATAACAGAGCGCTTGAAGTTATGTGAGCAGGGCTTACAGCTTCAAAAATCTTTCAGCGGCAGCAGACGTTTGTTGAAACTACACTTTGCAGATTTATTTTAAGGGCCATATCGATTTTTCTACATGCTTAGTGTTGTGTAGCTTTTTTTGCCTATAATGTAAACACAGCATTAACATGTGGCGACTGAACAAAACGTATCGGATGAGACACTTTGTCACATGCACACACATGAACTTCATCCAGCCTGTTGAGCCACCGCCTGACATGAAGAGGGGTCTTGAGCAAAACCAGCTCCACTCGCAGGAATCCCTTTTCTCCATAATGTATGTAAAAGCACCATTTCTCATCTGCGAGGCAACATGTCAAGGTGGAGCAACTGGAAAGACGGACTGAGGGTGAAAGAGAAGAGGTGGATCAAGGGGCCACTGCAAGTCAGGGCTGATTCATAGGGACTGAAGGGCGGAAGTTTCACTGCTTGTCCTGTGTTTGGGTGTTTTGGTGTGTTTCCCTTTTTGAAACCCGCTCACCACACACACACACACACGCAAACATAATTTACACTCGTGGATGCAGACTCTGGCGGCGCCTCTTGCGCCAGGTGCCGAGAAACGGGCTGAGAAAGGCATCCACTCGCTCCGCGCTGAACGATTTAACCTGTGAGTAATTATAATTTGGCCTCACACAAGCAGAGGCTGGGGGAATTCCTACGCTGCTCTGGACTGCGACTTTGTCTGTTTTTTCCTTCCCGCGCAGGCTGATGTCAGGGCAGAGCAGGGATCTAACAAGGGTACTGCATGCCTGCACATCTAATGTGGGCCTTCACTGCTGGAGACGTTGCGTAACACGAGGAGAAGGAGTGCACTCCTTAAACTGGAGTAAAGCAACAGGACTTTAACACACATATCAGGGTAATGAAAGTCAGCATGAGCAGAGATGGATTAGTGCTTCCTGGTTTGCAGCTATTCTGTTTGGTTAATGGGTGAGTGTAACGACAAGCAAATGAGAACAATAGCAAAAGCAAAGAGGGAAAACTACACTCTAGCTGTCTAAACAATGATATTTATATTTGACTTATTCTTACATATCACTCAATTTACCCAATGTAAATAAACTGTAGAAGATAGAAAAATATTAGATATTGAAATTGGATTCTTTCAAAGGTTTGTGAAGCAGGATCCAGACTTCCTGGATTCGTTTTTATTACTCCTTAAAGAAATCTAGATCCAGAAGTGAATCATAGATCCTGTGATGTCAGTGTTTAAATGGAACGACCATTGTGCCACCTCCCCACAGCTGCTGTCAGTGAAGTCAGAGGAAGAGTACAAATGCCAGGATAAGAAGGTAAGAAGAGTCGACTCAGAGAAATAAGCATAACTTGGCACGGAAGTCGGCTGTTAAAGTCTCCCCAGTGAAAAATAAGAGCGCCCTTGATTAACTCATCACTTCTGGGTCCACATTCAAACCTTTCGTTTTTGATTTTTTTAATGAGAATAACAAAAGGTTGTGTGTCCTTTGCTGCTCAGATTTATGCGAAGTAAACCTCCGAGCCGGTTGGGTGGTAGATTTTACAACAGAACACAACAAGGATTCATTCTCATTCTCAACCTTTATTAAAGGCCTGTTCCTTAACAAAACAGTTTATTGAGATCAGTGAATAGGACACAGTGTGCATCAATTCGATCATCGATATGAAAGCTGAAAAAGTAGATTTGGGACTAAGTGATATAAGCAGGGTGACACCAGGCTGCTTCTGGTTCCGTTTTGCCCTCGTATATGACATTAAACACACAAGTTGCAGTGACTTGTCGTTTCTCATTGGACCAACAAACTTCAAAACCTAAAATTCTGGACAAAGCTAAACTCTTTGACTCCTTGAAAAATCACATTATAGTGAAGCACAACACTGTATAAAGCGGAGGGGGTTTCATATCTGGAACACTGATTACTGCCATTAGTACGAACAAAGACAGCACCTGTCATTCATGTCTTTAGAATGATAGAATCAGTACAACGGAACGTTATTGCTAAAGCTGCCTCCAGTTTAATTTCACTTTATTACCTTCACAGCTAAACTCAGTTAAAACCCATGTGGAGACAGGAGCAGTTTATCAAGATATATGATTGCACATAAGGTCAATGCACCTGGTGGTTCCCCACACCACGCAGCAAAATATCCCCAGCAAAGCTCTTCTGCTTAGTGGTCCCATGGTGGTTGAGCGAGCTCCCGTCTCTGCAGGCTCAGCAGCCTCACGACCAAAAGAATATGTTGAAGACAAAACTCGTCCACAGTTTCCCGGTTTCCTGGGTTAAAAACTTATTACCTGGCACTAAGGCCGTTGTTCAAAAGTTAGGGTCATTTAGAAACGTGCTCGCTTTTTTAGAGAAAACGAGAGGAAACAAATCACTCGTTGACTTGGCTAACAGCGCTTGAGAAAAATCTTGTTTATGATTTGACGTTACTGGAGCTTTGGTCTCATGGATAACCAGAGATATTTGACTTGTTTGTACCTCACCTGTACATCACTACACCTGTGTGTCTTGCAATCAGTTAATAGAACATTTCAATCTGCTCCATTAGTTCTTGATGATTTGTGATGATTTAAAAAACAAAAACATAATTACATTGGAACACCGTGTATCACTCCTTACTGTGTTTCTTTGCAGAGGTCACAGAGTATGTACAAAAACACCAAAATGTGCAGCAACCCACACAACAAAACAGAGTCAAACTCCTGGAATACGTTTTTGGGGAGAAATAACCACATAACCACTGTTACCGGCCACGGAGAAGGAGCTGGCCCAGGAGCAGAGCCCGTGCCCGGCATGCTTTCCCCTACTTCCCCCTTCTTTCCTCATGTTTGGGAGGCCTGTAAACAAGAAGTGTGTGTTTCCCTTTAAGGAGCCCCCACCGTTGGAACAGCGGCGGGAGGAGGAGCAGCCATGCGGAACAGCGGCTGAGGAGGAAAAAAATCCAACAGAGGACGGTTTCAAGTCCCCCCAATAGAAACTGTGCCTGATTTGTGGCCAATGTAGGAGATGTAAAAAAAAAAAAAAGAAGAGAAAGAGAGGGAGGGAGAGGAGAGAGACGAAGGAGGGAGGAGGGGGGAGGAGGAGGAGGAGGAGGAGGAGGAGAAGGGGGGGAGGAAAAACACTAAAGGGGTAGCTATGGAGATGGAGCGTTTTCCTGGCTGCTTTCTTTGACAGGTGTTGAGTGGGGCAAAAGTCTTAAAACAGAATCCAGCATGTACGCCAAAGGTAAAGGAGCTGTCGTCCCTTCCGACAGCCAGGCGAGAGAAAAGTAAGTGAATTACGCGCTGCATGTAAGAGTTTACCTGCTTGTGGTGGAGGCGAGGGCGCAGAGGAGCGAGGGGAGCCCAACTTTCTAAACTAGCGGCTGTAATTTAAAGACAGGGTGCTGGACTAAAGTGCGCTCCTCCGTGCGCGTCCCCCCCGCTCCGCCATCCGGCCACCTTAGAGGTGCGCCTCCTCAACTTTTGTATTTTTTTAAGCTCTTGTTTACACTTTTTGTATTTTTTTTAAAGGACGTATACTATTATTGTGTGTCGGTGCAAAGTGCATCTCTGTTTCGCCGTAACTTTTTATGACAGCAGCGGTGTTTCTACTTGATGGTAACACTGTGCCGCTGCGCGCTTCTGCTGGATTTAACGCAGAACCAGCGCGTTTTCGTTCGCGTGTCGGGGGGAAACACGTCTCCGTGTGGGGTGTATGCGCTCGTCCCTGGGCTGCTCGGTCCTTCTCGCTCTTGTAAACTTTTGGAGATGAAGCTGCCGGGTGGCTGGGCTGCGTTTGTGCTTTCAGAGGTGGCGACGCGACGCTGGGCTCGGGATGTTTGCTGTTTGTTTGGAGGCTCGAAGCCGGGTTCACGCCAACCTGGCCACGAAGGGAAAAGTTTGGTCCCGTTCTGTCCTACAGCGGTTGTAAACTTTCAGCATCCACTGACGAAGTAGATTGCCACGAACATTCACCGATTACGATTCATATTATTAATATATTTATGCATGGATGCATTTCTTTTGCATGGATAGGCTACATGCGCGCGTCTTTTTCTGAATGGATATTCTGTGTGGAGATTTTGGGAACATTGTGGTGCAGTGACTTTGACGCAACGGTTGCTGCTGTGTGTTTTTGCATGCATTCTATTTTTTTCATATAAAGATAAAAAGACAAACTTTTAAAATGTTACAGTTCTGCTACGCTGAATGCTTCACGGCTGCCCGGGATTTCGGTTTGGGACCATGGGACCAAGTGTTGGACCTTATTTTGGACCCCAACACTTTAGATCACTACACTCTTTTATCATCATTAGCTATTTTAAGCAGTGAGCAGTCTGAGGTTGGAGGAGTGAGGAGGGATCCCTGCTGGGATGCAATTGTAGTCTGAAAACACTGTCAGGTCCTGGGAGGTTGTGCTGTTACACAGCACCTCATACATCTGTAATAGAAACTAAATTTCTTTAGAGACTCTTGTATTTTTGATGCATTGCTGTGTCATATTCAATTGATTTATCTTCCTAGAGATGCCGCTCGCTTATGTGCTTAGTGTAAGCTTCCCTCCAGTTCGACTTTGTACACCTTCAGCGCCACGAGTGTTTAATTTCAGTCTGAATCCACGTCAGTTTATTGGGAAATTGAGCAGCTTAGTGTGTGTTTGTGTCTGTGCTGAGGAGGCGGAATGAAAACAGTCCCATGTGGTTTTATTAGACAGCAGGTAGACTGACCTTCGAACCAACATATGATGCTTTAATACTGCGTATCAACTGTCAGCAGACGTCAGGCTGCGTTTACACCTGTTTGCGTGCGTTCGCTTCATCGCTGTATTTACGATGCACATTGTCTAATTGCTGTGTTTTCAGCCCATTTTTAGTTGCTCTGGTTTGTTCAGGAAGTGTGGATTATGTTCCATGTGTTATTGGCAGTGAAACCAATCCACAGGCAGCATATATTTCAAATGATATCGCAGGAGGAGGATTAATAATTTAACTAATAAGACAATATGAGTCTTTAGAGAACTGGAGCGGGTGAATGCAAAGCTGTTTCAAAGCTACTTTTGAATAATAGAAACCTTAAACTTGCTTATTTCAGAGAATATGTTGCATTTACTTCCATCCCTCATCCTTAACAACGTCCACAGTATAAATGTATAATATTTAGACTTCTAGATATATTTAGTTCAGTGTGTGTGTGCGTAGCTGACGTTCAGACACAATGGATGGCGCTTGCCCTCTCCCCTCACCTGTCGTGTCATCCTAACCTGCCCCGCAGGGCCAACACATGTTTCCTTGTAAATGTGCAGCTCACAACAGCTACTTTAATGCATGACTGAATAGCTCATATTCATATCTACATATTCATACAGGTCTTTACATATTCAGACGCTGAACAGAGGGCACCCCGGATGGACTTATTAAAGCAAACTCAAAGCAGCTTTTGCTTTGAGGGTGGATTATAAAGTCACATAATTGCTTAATTAAATAAATTAAAAATAATTTCTCTTTGTCTTGGTTTCTCAAAATTAAGTTCAGTTCTGGTCAACAGTTTGGTATTGCTTGTATTTCAAAATACCAAAGTGACATTATTGCACATCAACGTGATCTAAATATTTTAGTAATGTTGATGCCTTTATGTTTATTATGCTTCTTATGTGGGCGAACTCGCACTGTAAACCTACATTAGTTACACAAAACGTTGAAGGAAGGACGATGAGGATACTGGAGAAAATGTCATTTGTGTTGTTTAGCTGAAAGCAGTCAGGCAGCACACGGGTGTGAGCAACTTACTTACGCTGGACAGTTTGCTGCAACAAGGAAGAAGTTGCAGCAGGAATCATTCGTGCATAAATAAATGTCGGTTTTTACATGAACTGCTTCCTTGTGCACAGTAGTTCCTGCGATGTGACGTGACTGTTGTTTGGCAGTGTCACCTCATTCAATTTCTAAATTATTTCAAATGCAAACACGTATAATCATCACCGTAAAGGGGCGGCCTGCAGATGCAGGATTTATTTTTAACACCACACTTATTAGGTTTTGTTAGTAATCTGGTGTCATCATGATAGACAGCCAGCTGCTGACGCCTCTCATCCAATCTGAGGCTCAACCTCACTCTGGTAGGTTCGGAACAGACATAGGAAAAGTATTTTCATAATTATCTTTACAGCATTGGCTCTAAGAAGCCCAGGAGAGGGGAGGATGTCTAAGCTCTTCTATCATGTAACGTACTGCATGTGCTGCTATGTTGTCAGTGTTTTACTTTTAGCTCCTGCATAAAAACCATCCTTAACTCAAATAGCCACTTTATTCTAGTGGGGCTTGAAACGTCACGTCACAAAGCGATGGCTCTGAGATGCACCAAGATTAAAGGGCAAAGTAAATGTTTTCTCCAGTGCAACATCCTGCTGTGGTCACAGTGCTGGAGTAACGCAGTTATCAGCCACCTACAGCAACAGTGCACGGTAGCCTGCAAACGCCGTTCAAACATATAAGCCCACAAGTGTGTTTGCGATGCTGTGCACTAATCTCAGTGTGCAGTGTGTTCTTCAAAATTGTTTTCAAGGCTTTGTTTGCACCAACATACAACATAAATCCCACAGTCACACGTACGTTTCACACGTATGTGGATTCCTCCACACAGCCAAGGCCTCGCCACACAGGTGGAACTCAGCTGCCTGGTCTTGCTGTCTTGAGATCACACCAGCGTGAGGGGGGTCGTGTGCGCACATCCTTGAGAAGCATTATTGTCATCATATATTTAGTAAAGTAGAAAACAGTAGTAATGAAGAAAAAGAAAACACCCTTGTGCCCCTGTGACCAAATAAATTAATTACTCTCACACTTCTTTCCATCCTTTTACCTTAATTTAATTTGAACAGGGCCAATACAGCAGCTTCAATATTAATGTCACCTTATTATTCAGTAACTGGAACCTTTTTGAAATGTGCGCTGATGAACCCAGCATCTTAATTAAAGGTGCCATTCACAAAAATATTTAATTGCCTGATCAAACATCTCATTTTTTAAAAGCATGTCCTTATTTTCCAAAAGAATCCTGCTCCCCGTGTTTGTTTACAGACATTTTTTGTGTGATTTCAAGTGTTGCTCGATTTGTTTGGGGAAAGAACTTCAAGTGTAAAGTTAATCAGTTTGTTTTGAACACGGGGTTCTTTACATCCTCCGCTCCTCCTCTGGCTCCTCCCATGTATTTACATGCAGTTTAATGGGGATCTTCAGGTCTGAATGCATGGTTTTGATTCTACACAGATGGCTCTGCCATCTGCATTTTAGCCTTTTGAAGGAAGCACAAAGAGCTGCGCACTAACATAGGCACAAACACCGCACTAAAAGTAAAGGAACCCTTGATTTACCCTCGGCACCCTTTGGCTGACTGTGCTTTCATTGAGATATGTCAACAGCCAATTAATGCCGCCTTTCGTCGGTTGCTTTGGATGCATCCGCACAAATTTGTTAGTTTTCTCACTTGAAATAAAGGCGACAGTATAAATATTGAGAGTATGTGCATGAAGTTTGGCAACAGAGCACACAAAGCAGAGAAGTGCACAAGACTTTTATTATCACACAGAGAAAAGTATGTGCCCGAACAGACATCAGCTAAATGAAACTTTACGGCATAGAAAACAAGTTTTTCTGCCTAAAGTTTAAACAAACGTTCTTTGGTAATCGTTCCTTTTATTGTCCATTGTCCATCGTGCCAAAAACAAAACTGTGTCAGCTACGTCAGTGTAATCTCTTATCACATATGATCATAAATCTCTCTCCTCTGCCTGTTTTTACCAAAACCGACTTGTGAGTGAAAATCAAAGATCAAGTTATGAGCCAGTTAGGAGGTCAGAGGTCAGCGCCGATCGATGACATCACAGATTCGGAGTGGGCGTCGGCAGAAAGCAGCCAGAGTGAGGTGCAAGTACGAGCGCGTGGCCACACGTGCGCATATCTGTGTGAGTGTGTCTCTGTGCGGATGAACCCGGGCTGAAGCCGAGCCTGTTTGCACGCTCATTGACACTGATTTGTTTTGATAAAGGAACTGCCATAACAAAGCCAAGCAAACATAAACAGCATGTGCAGCGGGAACAAGCTTTGGTGGAACAGCTTCGCAGTATCACAGGTGTCTCCACCCGGCACCTGCTCTCTCCTTCACCTTCAACTGATACATCAGCGCGTTCACTAGCACGCTGTCACATCTGCAGTGCCTTTATATGATCAGCATAAATATTTAATATTTAGGGGAAAATGTTTAGTGTTTTCATCCAGCTGTGTGGTGAGTTACATTCAGGAATGTCACTGGAGCTATAAATTATGCATGGTATATATCTGGATTCTCTGGTGAAGCTATAGATCATATACAAAAGCAGCTGCAGTCACAGGCCCTGCTCTGCCTTTCTTCATTATGTCGTCCGTGCATACCTCAGCTCACCCTGCCCCTGCTCTCGCTGCTAAATAATTGAAACAAAGACATGAAAGTTAATTTGCTAACTGTCTGTGCTTTAGCTGGCTAAACTCAGCTGAGATGCCCTTGTCTCTGGAGGCGAGCGGAGGAGAGGCTCGCTGGGGCAGCCCGGGGCTAAGTGTCAGGTGTGCTTCCTGGGGACGAGGCGGTGGGAGAGATCTGCTTGATGTGTGGACATGGAGCGAAGTATGAGTCCGAGACCACATGAGCTGAGAGAGCAAGGGCAGAACAGTCCAACCGGGTGCTGCTTTAAAACGGCGGCAAATGATCTCCAGGCGCGCGCTCAGCTTTATGGCGGTTTTTAATGTTCATTCAGCAGTCAAAGCAAAGGTCAAACTTTCTTCCTCCTGCTCAGATTGAGCACCTACTTCACATCTTGTAATTGTAATCAGCATACTTTATTGTTGAATTTCACACGCGCCAGGAAGGAGGGAAACGTAAAGTAGTGGAAACGTGACATGGGGTAAAGGCTGCGTCGTTCATATTTTATTCCTGACTGACACATGTAACTAGTGCAGAGTTCCCATGGAAGGACTTCAGGTTTACAGTATCCAAGAGACAAACGCTGACGCCTTGACCTTCGGTTTCCCTCTGACACAGCTCCCCTGTACGTTACAAACCCTCCCATTGCCTCCTTTATATCCCTCGCGAAAAAAAAAAAGAAAGGCTTTGCATCTGACAGAGTAACAAAAGGTGTCCCCTGAAGCCTGGATTGAATGAGTGTTTTTAAATAATGCATTGCAGCCGGGGCAGGTGCCCATCGCTGGTGCGCAGAGCCCCTCAGATCACATCGGTCCCTGCCATGAAAATTTCATAGCCGCGGTGCTCATGGGAATCTCTGTTCAGTACGGTGTGGACGGGGTGCAGGAGCTGCCGCCTGCTGGGTATGTCACGGGGGGGAGCTTATGTGTGGAACTTGTTGTGCCGCTCAGAGGATGATGATGCCTCACCTTGCTGTCATGAGAGGACAAACACAGCCATTCAGAAATGTAATTGATAAACAAGGGTTTGGCTAGTTACCATCTTCATTGCATTTGATTTACTAAAAATATTAGTTGCTAGACGGATTTTATTTTTCAAAATATTTTGGCCAAACTCATGTAGGTAGAACTAATTCCAAATATTTGCACAATACGTAATTAAACACTCATCTGGTTCACTCTGTACCAATTTACAGTATTAAACGCACACACATTGCTCTTACGGTGCTTATGACTCGTTGCTCTGTTAATCCTTTTCTATGAACAGGTGTTTAGTAGTTACGCACACACTGGACAACAAGCTCAGCTGAACAATAAATATCTTTTAAATATTGTGTTTACACAACATATCTGAAGTGGGTGTTGATATAGTTGTATCTGATGTAAGACTGAGAAATACAAGAGACGATCGCATCCGTCTCATGCTGGTTTAAACTGGTTGGGACCAGCTGATCATTTTCTCTTTAGCAGATGTTTCTCAGGACGTAGCAGTGAAATTCAGTGATGTCTTTGAGGAAATGAAGAATCGCTCATTATGGATTCTCTCAGCTCAGTCCGGCGCCAGCCCAAACGTCGTAGCTGTGTGCCTGATCAGCCTGAAAACAGTCGCCCATTGTATGCAGAAGTACAGCAGCTCCTGTTTTCGCCGTCGTACCTGCAGACGGTCGCATGCTGTGGCGCCCGTCCTGAGGACAAAGTCAGCCGTTGTCAGGTTTCCTGGGGCTGAGGTGTTTCCGATTTAGTTGCAGCGCTCTGCGTGGCTGTTAGTTTGAGCTGGGAGGTCAGCCACAGTGGTCCTGACCTCCTGGTCTGAGTTACAGAGGAGATGGCCAGTTATGTGCTCTCCCCACATAGAGATCTACAAAGAAAGTTTCTCCCTTCTCATCTGCATCTACCTGTAAGTGGCTTCGTTAGCTTAGCATACAGACTGGAAGCAGGTGTGGATCTGTCTAAATGTAACGACATGTACCCACCTGCTCGTCTTAACTTCATTAATTAACGTGTTTCGTCTTGTGTCATTTGTTCTCTCCGTGACTTAATTGCTCAGCTTGCCTCGCTAGAGAATAATAATAATACTTGTTTTGCTGGTGATCATGTAAAAGTCTGAGGCCCGTGAGTCCGCTGGTCGTGTTACAGCGTACACATACACACATATTGGAAGTCTTTCTAGGAATCTCTCACAACAAAATTCACTTTCCCGTTTTGCCGTTTTCCAGCTCTGTTGTCTGAAAGTCCAACTTGAGGCGTGTCTGAAAGTATTCTCATCGCGTCGGCCCGTGTTTCTCTCTGTTTGGTTTTCAGCCCATGTGCCTCCGCTGCAGAGTTCCTAAAACCACAGGAATATGGCTGAATGCCACAGAGGCTGATTAGCACAGAGCTGCAGAGCTTTACATCACACGTTTACTTTACTCCAAAGCGTACAGTGTAATCTACATCCTGTAAAATCATGTGCACCCGACTTCCATCTCCAGCGACACAGCAACGTTCTTCTGCCCATTGTGCTTATTTGCTGGGCGTTTATTGATGGGCTTGTTTTAAAATGTTTAAATAATCTCTCAAATGAAGATTCAAGAGTTTTAGGAGGCTGTTTGAGGAGCAACAGGTGTAAAAGATGTGATCGTCAGTGCTGATTGATCTTTCTCTGCTTCTTTCCTTCCAGGTTAGCTTTATACGTGTATGAGTATTTGCTGCATGTCGGCGCACAGAAGTCCGCACAGACCTTCCTGTCAGAGGTAAGAAGTCCTTTCGTTTTGTCTTCCTGTTCATAAAGGATGAGAGTGATTCCCCTTCTATTGTCGGAGCAGGAATGGAATTCGCATTAGAGGTTGTGCTGGGTTCAAGCAGCTGTTGAGTAATCTTAGTGCAGGCCAGACTGGCCTACAGGAAGCTCTGTATCAGTATTAATACTCGAGCAACGGCTACGTTTGAAACTGTTTATCAATTTTGGACAATGTAAACACTTAGTGGGGCTAGTTAATGTAATTACTCACCTTATTAGCTCTAATTCTACTGTAATCATGAACTAAAAGCTGTAATTAACTGTGTGACATATTGTAACCACATGTTGTTGCTTGCTTTCCTCTTTGACATTTAGTAAACATCCCCCGCTGCAGCTGACTGAAGCGCACCTTTAGTATTTGAAAGCATTCCAAACATAACCATTTGTCCCAAGTCTGCCAGACTTATTAGGCTCATATTAGGCCCCTGATCTGTCCGAGAGGTAAGGTCTCTAATGTGTTGCATCCTCTTCCTTAATGGACATCCTTCCTGCTAATGGTCCCGTGTCCGGGCCTTCTCCCGTACAACACCTCTCCTGCCCACTTGCTTTATTCAGCTCCACTTAATACACTGCCCAGCGCAGAGCGATGGCCTGAATGCCAAGCGAAGGCACGTCTGTATTATTCAACTTTAACACAGACTTTGTTCACCTGTCGTCTCATCAGCTGAGTACGGTGTAGAATCGCGGCTGAGAGATGCGGCTACACCCACGTGAACTGAGATCTGTGCCACACAAAACACCCAGAGTGAGATTCTAGTGCATGTAAAGACACAAACCACAAACTGAATGAAGTGTAATTACAAAGAATTAAGTAGCCCGTCTCCAAGTTACCGAGCAGATCTAAAAGTGTTGGTCTCACTAACCCACTTCATCTGTAGTACTGAGGTGCACCAGCAGGTCCAAAGCCTGGATATTATTATAACTTACCTGGTCTGGGCAACAAGTCAGACTGGAAAAGAACTGACAGAGTTTTAGATATTTAAAGGGCGTAAAAGCAAAAAAAAACTAAAAGATAAATAGCAGAAACATGCCCTAAATGGGCCTCACTGGAACGTGACTGTATCAATCAGACACAATCAGACAGAATTGGTTGTCTTTGCTTGTTGCGTACGCGCAGACAGTCAGCGGGGTGGGCAGGGCCGCTGGAGGCCGGCTCAGCTGCCAACAAGCAGCGGGCGTCTAAAATATGAACCAGAGATGGGAGAGGAGCACACAGAGATTAAGTGGTCAGGCTGCAGAGAACCTCACTGATTTCAGAGCCCTTGTGGGCGAATCTTCTCCCAGAGATTGAGTGTTATTGGTGAGCTGCTGGAAAGAGGTGAAGCTCTGGGTCGCAGGCAACCGAAGGCGCACGCACACACACACAACCCCCCACACACACACACTCAAAGACAGGCTCATCCAGGAATTAAAACTACATCTACACAGGCAAGGATTAAAACAACACACACACACAGCCCATGTCCACAAGGCATGCACGCTACGACTGCTAAGTCAATTTGACGCCAGTTGTCTCGAATGTTGCGCCTGCAACAGTATATTGCTTAATGATTCTGTTTATTTCAAGCGCGCTGTCTTTTTTTATTCACTTGTCTTATATGGTCAGGGTGCGCGGGTTCGGATTAGGCCGACGTGAACGGGTACATCCAAGCGCGCGGCGCCGCGTGACCTTTGACCTCCTCCGCTGCGCGTCGCTCTAGCAGCAGCAGGCTGCTAAGTGTTAAGGAATTTCACGGGAGTATTTGAAGGAAGGTTGCAAACAGACGTGATTTCTCTTGCGCCGCCACATCACTCAGCGTTCTGTGTGTGTGTTAGAACTCACTCATTGTTCTCAAGCCCTTTACCTGCTACTATTTTATTCCCACGTGTTGCTTTTATACTTTGATCTTTCCCTCCTGTCCCCGTTTTAGTCTGTATGTCACACACGCATACAAACGGTAGAAACACACAGATGTTTCGATGTTTAGATAGGATTTTTATCCTCATGGGCATAGTGAACACACACACAGACACACACACACACACACACACACACACACACACATTGCTCTGTGCCATCTAACGAGAGCACTATCACCTGGACTCTCCCGCCTCAATTAGCCTCTGTTCCTCGTAGCATACACACAATGCACTTGTGTCCCCATGAGGACTTTGCCACTCTATGCTCTCCTGCACAGTGCAGCACTCAGCTCTTTAGCAGCATTAAATCAACAGGCCCACACCCACATGCGAAGCATCACATCGCTATAAACTGCACTGGGGAAATCTATACAGTACATACTTTAATAGAAATCAGAAGCTTGGATCTGTTTGTCTGTATATAGGAAAAATAGAGAAATCTGCTGTCACGCCGTCGTCACACGCGCCGGTGAATCATCTCTCAGACTATGTTGCATGTGTGCGGAGTCATGTCAGTGGGAGTGTGTGAAGCGGGCGGCGGGTCTGCTATCTCTCACTGGATCTTATCTCGGTGTCCAGATACAGGAGCTCTGCTGGCTTGTGAAGGCAGTAGAGAGGGCTGCTGCTTCAAGGCTGTCACAGTATCTTATCCACAGACTCCGTAGTACAGTCCACTACACTGCCCATCGGCCGATTTATCCGTTGAAGCACCGCTGTATTCGTAAAGTTGGGAGGACAGTTAGAGAAAATGATTACATTATGCATAAAACATGCCTCAGTGTCTAATTCATCTTCTCCCTCCTCTGTCTTCTACCCTCAACCCTCGTCCTCTGTCCCGCTTCCTTCTCTCAGATCCGATGGGAGAAGAACATCACACTTGGGGAACCTCCAGGATTTTTACACTCATGGTGGTGGTAAGTATCTGTTCTCTTCCCTGAGCCCGCGTACGCATGTCTTTCAGCAGCTTGCGTTCCTGCTGCCGTACTACTCTCTGTGGTCTGAAAGAATGTGCGGGAGTGGAGAAGGACAGTAATTGCAGGGAAGGCATCATCTCACACATGTTTAAGTGCTGCACTCCCAGCATCGCTCTGATTGACAAGTGAGTTAACGTCCTATGCTCTGTTATTTAAACTGAGTCTGGGGTTTTTTTAAGCCTTGCAGCAAAGTGTGCACTGTCCAATCAAAGTCAGAAACATGAACAAATGTTCTGTTGCTTGGGTTCGGTTTCACACTGTGGGCCATCGGTCACGGCAAAATCAGGACAAATGTGCCCTCTCCAGTCTTCTCATGACTCGCTTAGTACTGCAGCGTCTCATAAAACATCACAGAATGTAAATAGAAAGTAGAATGATGCTATTGATTCAGTGAGTAACATTTGAGTCTGGGCAAATAGACCTTCTTTGCATCGTACTCTTGTTCGAACACTTCGAACACAGCTTCAGTATAGGAAACACCAGTGGTGTATACTGGGATATATTGATACTTGATCAGAAATAATGATGCAGCACCTCCAGAAAGTGCAAGGAGGGCTGTTGATGACTTGTTGATAGCTCTTGAACTGGGCTCTTCTCGGAGCAAACACAATGAGTAACTTCCTTTTCTTACCAAAACCCCAGCATGCACCTGTTTCTCCCACTTTGCCTCACGTCTCTTACACCCGTTAGCGCTTCCTCCTGAGGTGGCATGAACGTCTCTGCTCCATCGTAAAGGTTTTAAGACTTAGTTTAACCTGATGCTCCATTTAGCAGAACGAGGCTCTGACGTAGGATGTGTTTTCAGCTTCTTTAAACAAATCTGTCACTGCTAGATAAATAGACCACTGTGTTTTCTATCTGGCTTGAAGTGGGCTTATGCTCTGACACGTGCAACGCTTTTCTCCGTGTCTGCACGGGAGATAACAGGAACATCTAAATGTGGGATTTCCTCGTACTGGGTTTTGAGACGCCTGCTAAATCCAACTTTACACTGAGGCGCGGTGCAGATGGGCACTAAGGAGCAAACTGGACAGCTGCAGAGGGTGCACCCAAAGAATCAAGCGGGCAGAAAGGCAGGGAGGTCGAGTGGCTGAATCCTCAGCAAGGAAGCGCGAGAGCCAAAGTGAGCCAGGATAAGAGCTTTGACAGGGCCCGCTTTGTTTGTCATTCATGCTATCCTACTCATCCCCAAAGCCCCCCGGTCAGCCCAGTGTAATAAACCCGGACATGCGGCTTCATTCGTTCATCCTCTCTGGCCCCAGAGTGTGTTGTAATTGTGCAGCCTGTTGACACGGTTCATAATGGTCCTTAAAGAGCCTGGCTTCTCTCAACCTGACAGCTCTCAATTGGACGGCTACTAGCAATACTGACAGAATGACATACACAAACATACAGTGCAGCCCGCGTCTGCTCCCGCCTCTGCCCGAACCAATAAGAGGGCTCAGGGAGACTGGCAGCGAGTGTGTGTTTGTGTGGACGTGGGAAATAAAGAGGGAAATCGAGCGCCCACTCCGTGCGTGTGCTGTATTGATGTGCTCCAGCAGTGTGGGACATGACCTAGTGTGTGTGCGCCAGTCAACGAGTGGGCTGGTGATTAGCCAGACTGAGCCAGGCAGGGATCCGGCGTAGTGTGACCTAGCGGAGGGATGTCTGTCTGGTCCGCGCAGCACGTGGACATGCAGCCTCATTGGGGGTGGGGTCTGAGCTTTGGCTGCAGGGGGGACGAACGGGAGGCGGAGACCCCTGTCCAAGCCCAACGCCACTCATCAGACCCCCCCTTCAGGTCCCTGCCTTCCCCCAAAAACAAAAGCTCCAGATGGTAGGAAAGCCACCAAACTCCCTCATCCCTCACCTTCTCTCCCCCTCCTTCAACCTTTGTCTGAAGGCCTGTCCCTTTGTTTGCGGAAGAGAGACCCCGAACGGATTAACTCTTTGCATTCCACCCTCTTTGTGTTAAACAGCCAAATCAAAGACCGCGACTTCTCCACCACAACAGCCCCACCCCCGTGGTCCCCACTCGGCACCTCCTGCCTCTGCCTCTGTATCCTGTAGGACGGCGTTGGAGGGTGGGGGACTTCAGAATAAGACCATAGCTGCAAGAAAAGGGAAGGGGGGGGCAGGGATACTAGGGGGAGGAAGAGGGAGGCTGGTGGTTGGGGTCACTCATCCACATCTGTTGTTATGGGTGCCAGGATAAAGAAAAGGCTCAGCGAGGGCTGCAGGTGTTGATTGTGTCATTAGCTCCCTCACTATTGGCCGCTGCTAGTTGTCTCCTCCTCATCCCCAAATCGATTGCTTTAACCAGTTCTCACTGGATGCTCCCTGAATTCCCAATAAACAACCGCTACACAAAACACACACACACACAAAACACCAGAACAACAACAGTATGTAGAGGGATCTTGTGTGTCAGAGCCTCCAGCTGAAATTCTTGTTTGTGAGTCTTCTGCTTTTGTAAACAGGTATCAGACAATCCCTCACCTTTTGCCTCCTTCTTTTCTTTCCCTCGTCTAATTCTTCCCTTTTTTCTTCACATCATATTATTCAGACTGTAAATATAAGCAGCCGAGATGGTAAAAACCCCCCTAATTGTAATTCAGAGCCGCAGACGTTGGGACTTTCTGACAGCTATGACATTTCTCACTTGGTGAAGAGAAGTACAGAGGTAGCGAAATGGCCGGAAAGTCTCCATCAGCGGCAGCTCCATCTGAATATAATCCAATTTTAACACTCACGCAGCTGGCTGTCTAAAAATGAGCTACCATCTAGACAGGACCTAATCACCAGCGGCGGCTATGGGGCCTTAATAAAGGAAGTTTTGGTTGAAAGTCTACTTGTAATGTACTATGTTTCAAAATAAAAGCTTCCACCCAGAGTTCAGATTCGGGGATTTGGCACCGCTCAGCGTTTGATGGAAGAGACTCAGAGACCACGCACCTGAAAGTAGCTGTCTGTGCCAACAGCTCAACAGAACGCATACAACTTTAATTTGGGTCTTGAGCCGTTAATTTTCCTGCAATGACAGTGGCTGTATTTATTAGCCCGAGTCCAAAGGGAGTCTTCCTGATTTACATGATATACGTGATGCTGTTGTTTCCTCCTGCTTGTTGAAAGCATTGATAACTCCAGGAGGATACATGTAGCTACTGCTTCAGTGAAGGTAATGAAGACAACTGGAGGGGGTTTGTTTCTCCGCCTCTGCTCTTTGATTGCGGCGGTTTGGTCCCATTAAGAGGAGCCTGTTTTGATACTAGGACTGTGTAACTTTATTTTTTGCTCTCTGGCTCTGTCTGCGTCCTTATCTCCATCTGCCTCCATCTCTGTCATAATTTCCATTTCTTCCCTCTTCTTACTGACTTGCTTGCCAAACACACACACTTGGATTATCGTGTGGTCCTGCCACCACCAGCCCATGTGTCTGTCTTTCTGTGTCTTTGTTTACCCTCCTTATTATAATGGGAAGGCACACTGGCTTTGTCAGACCACAGTTAATTGCCAATAATTATCGTGATGGCATTTAATTTTAGTAATTGTCTTCTTCTGGACGGCTGGACGCTAATCCCTTTCCTTCTCTGTTCTGGATACAAAGTGTGTGTGTGTGTGTGTGTGTGTGTGTGTGTGTGTGTGCTGACAGTGTCAGTCCATATTTTTTCGCTTTGTTTCTTCCTTGAATGCACAAAACACAAAGAGTTTGCATGACATTTGCCAGCTGCTTTTTAAATCTCTTCTGTGACTCTTCAAAGTAAGGATAGTGGAGTTTTTTCCTCTATATGGCTCAAATACCACCAGTTACTTCTCATAATGCCATAAAGAGCCTCCCATGATGAGATGATTAGATTGAAATGATTAGATAATTGGATAGAAAATTTACTGTTACGTGGGTACGCAGGGTACAAGATTTCTTGCAGATTGCTGGTGCTAATTAACTGTGGATGTTGACTTCCTGGATAATTTCAAAAGATTAGTGTCTCTGAGAAGGAAGCGACAGCGGGCTTTTCCTCCAACCATGGGCGGGATGGACGAATCAAACTTAACAATGGTCACATCCGGATTTTGACAATCGTGGTGCCTCGTGAGATGGCGCAGAAGATAATGCGTTTTCCTGAATGCACTCTGGCCTTCGTTAACGCCGGCCATTCATTAGGCCATCGCTCTGTGACATCCTTTCATTGGCCTTGAGATGCATGTCAACCGCCTGAAGTCGTTTCAAAGTAATGACAGCCTCTATGGTCTCTGTGTTTAGTCTCCTTTGCTCGTGATCCTGCCTCAGATTATGCAGAGAGGCAGTGAATGAAATTTCCCTGTTTGCCTCAGACAGACCCGCGTCCGTCGTAATATATTTCAGACTTCACAGGCCGGGAGATGTTAGATCACCTTGCCCCTGCTTATGCATCTGTACCTGGTTGTGTCTTTTCGGTAACAAACCGTAACCTGCTCCTCGTTTCATTTCCCTGAGAGCTGATTGGATTTGCGATGGTTGCGCCTTCTCGCCTCGGCAGCAATTTCTTTAACACCAACCGATAGATATGATAATGTACACGGACTTTATTGTCAAGTGACAGAAGGGCAGCACGGTGCACGTACGCCATATGTTTTCAGCGCTGCTCTCTTTCGCGCAGTCCCTTTCTGTTGCTTCACAGTCCTCCTTGTCTGGAGGGGACCCCAGTGCTCGCTGACAGCCTCAGGGCATCAGCTCTGTCTTTTAATCTTTAAATACTTTAATAAGGCATTTCTATTTTAGCTCAAATGCTTTGAGATCTCGGTACTGTCTGCCTAAGGGGTGAGATTTATTGTTCTTTATATTTTTAGGACACCTATTGTTTCACTCTTGTTTTCTTGATGCCCTGAAATATTGAAATCAAAGGATCATAGGGGAAGGTCTAGAAGCGAGATCAACATTATCTTATAATAACCATGTTTAAGAGATAATAACCCTGCCCTGTGAAAATCAAACATCCTGAATGATTGAAAATTACCAACATGTGACAGGGCGCTACTGAGCGATTCTCTGACAGTTATGGGTGATCAGCTAATATTTTCTGCTCCATTTTGCAGTCTGTCATATCAAGTGTCACGGCTTTTCCTAACATCAGCACAAAGAATGCATTTAACAGTTTATTTGCAACTGAAAATGACAGCAAGAATTTCCCCTCGTGAGTCCAGCAGTCGTGTTTTTTTTATACATCGTCCAATAAATCCAGTATCTTGAAGGAGAACCCTTTAATGTGCTCTGGCTTACCAGGTACTTAATATCAGTGCAGTAATTAAGGGCCCATTTGAAGTGGGACCTGGTGGCCCGGCTGCCCTGGAGGGCTTGGATTGGTCTAATTAACTAATATGAGTGCAGCTGATTGGGCAGTAAGTAACATAATCACAGTTGATTGGTCAATATCCTGCAGGTCGTCGGGGCAGACTGAGAGCAATGTTTGGTGACTGATCATTGCTCCATAGAAGCTTAGTGAAGCTGAGCTGCAGGATTCAGGCAGGGCTGTAGGATCGTGGTGGTCAAATTGGAGGCTGTAGGTTATTTAATTTCTGGACATCTAGTTTAGTTTATAGACAACTAAAATGTTTTTAAAATAATGTAAAATATTATTCTATACATAATTAAATAAAGTTTATGTCGTAGGATATTCATAGATGTCATTTTTCAGCTTTTTGCTAAGTGAATCGTTTTTTTTTTCTCAGAGTGGACTTGAAAGATGAGTTTAGCCCCTTCTTCACTGTGAAGAAAAATGATAAGACAACATGAAAAACAGTGTCCACAGCAGAAACACATAAACCAGGAAGTTGATGTGTGTTTAACTGTTGCTGTTCTCTCGTCCTGTGTGCACAGCGTATTCTGGGATCTGTACTGCGCTGCCCCGGACCGGAGGGAGACATGCGAACATTCCAGCGAGGCCAAGGCTTTCCATGACTATGTGAGTGAACTTAACCAACCCTCTGCTTGTGTACGAGAAGCGGGTGGGGGGGGGACTCCACGTACGCTTGTGAGCACGCACAAGCCTGTGTCAGCGCGAAGGCACCATTCTGACGGCGATAATGCTGCTGGTTCTTGTTTTGACATGTTTGTGATTCCTACTGTCTGCGTTTGTGGTCTGCCCGCCGCAGTCTCTGCTCTGGATGGGTCCGACTCCCAGCCAGACATCTGAAGTAGCAAGCTTTTAAAAATGCAACGCCTACAAAGTTCACTTCTATCTTTTATGCAAAAGCCGTTGGGTGCTCATGTTTGTATTTCATTCTGCTGCCACGCTGCTTGACGAGCCACCTTGATTAGCTATTGGTTTCGTAACATCTGCCTAAACGGCGTGACGTTGTAGTTCTGCTGCTGGAGGCACTTCCTCAAGCACTGACCCCCTGACCCCTCAGGTCTTAGCACAACTGTCAGTCGAAGGTGAAAGGTCACGGCGCTGCCTGGCTATTTATTGGTCCACTCAATGGCTTCAGTAAAGGTCAAATCACATAAAGCAGCTGCCTGACCATTAACACTCACATTCACACACAATACATATACACATAGGACACATTTAGCGCTCAGCGGGCTTTGCTGGTTGTGGCTGCAGGGGCTGGACCTGGTGATGAAAGGTCGGGGTCCACAGCCCCCTTGACCCTCTCATCTTCTGAAGAGCTGGAGCAGTCATTGAGCAACCGGTCGAACATACAGATTATGGTGAAGAGCTGGTTGATGTGTGAGTGGATTGAAAGTTGGATAATCCAAGTGTGCGCCTTTGGTCTCGCTCTCGTTATTGCAAATGACCCTTTTGATGTGATTGCAGCCCCGCAGTCTTTACCTCCTCACGTTCTGCCAGCTCGGGGATTTAATACGGCGTCTCCAGTGCTTTACCTTGATTGTCCTGCTTTCCGGGCTGGTTTGCAGCACATTAAATATTTGTGTTCTGTTGCTTGAGACATATTTGAATCAGGATTACGTGGGCGCTGGGATGTTGACTGGACGGCCTGCTCCGGCTACTGGATTATCATTCCACCTGGGCTGAAGTGAAACCTGAAATGGATCGGAGGTGCTATTCTTACCGTGCGCGTTTCATTCAGGCTTCTTTAGCCTGTAGCCAGTCGTCCATTCAGCCGAACTCTCTTATGAGGTTTGACAGCGAAAGTGTGCTCTTGTCAGCTGAACAGATTACATTTGTTGTGCATGTCCTATGCGTGTGTCTGTGGGCACGAGTGGATGTGCGAGTGTGCGTCTCGGTGCCTGTCTGTGTGTGCGTGCGTGTGTTGGACCACCATAAGATTAATTACATGGTTAATTAAACCTAGTAGTTAATTAAATCTGACAACTGTGTCTAATTAATCTAAATGCCATATAATTTCCTACACCTTTTCTCAGAGGTAGGCCAGCTGGATACCTGCGTGTCAGCTCTTTAACGTATGTGGTTTGACAGGCCTGGTCAATATATGGCTCAGCTGCAGCGTTTCTCTCGCTGTGAAAAGCACATTTCGCGTGTTTTTATGAGCAGATGGAGTGACTAACAGTCAGGGCTAGTAATCATAGTGGAAATAAATAAAATGTAGAATTAATGGAAACTATGAGGCTCTGACATCTCTGATTTGAACAGACAAACATGTACAGGTGTTGTACTTTAATAATCCAGACACCGTTCTTTGACCTTTGCAGTAGCTCGGCTTCTTTATGTCAGACCGAGAGGCCTGATTTGTCGTTGAAGCTTTTTTATTTTCCCATCTTCTTGGTTAAAGCTGTGTGAGGTTTACTCTAAATGAAACAATCAAATCTAAAACTACATGATGATTTTTGGTATTTCGATAAAAGTAAATATTATATGTGTGATGTGCACTTCCCCCAAAATTCTGCCTCATGTTGGCTGTATTTGGGAAATTTGGCTCAGCTTTAGAACTTAAAAACAGTGTTTGGCAACACACCAGGAGTTGGTAATGACTGACCCAGGAGGCTGCTGCTTTTTACAGATGATATTTTATTGCTGTTGAATAAACTGGACTTTGATTTAGTCTGTAGACTGAGCTTAGACTAATAGTAACAGTAATGCATGATCGTGTGGAAAGGCTGTGAACATGCAACGGCGAAACGCGTGAGCAGGCATGAGGGTGCTTGTGTTACGGTGCGTGTGCGCGTCGCTGTGCGTTTGACGGGCAGAGAGGGAGGGAGAGTGTCAGGGTCGAGGCGTGTGAATCCCCAGGGTGACGAGGGGTCTGTCTGTCTCTGATTAACTCGGGCTCCTTGTTCCCCACAGACCGACGGCCTGATCAAGTCTCTATCACGGCCCCTTGCTGATAACGGCTCCCTCATTCCCCAGAGTTTCCCCGGATCACAGAGTGAAAAACAACACGGCTCCCAGGAGTCGCGCACACGGCTGAATGACACACTGCTCTGTGTGCAGAAACAGTGAAAAGGAACATCTGAAAGATAAACCGGGATTGGTTTGTTTTTATTTACGTTGTGTTTCTTTTTGTAATTTGTGGTCCTCTCTGGTAGCAGTCCGTCCGTTTGGTGTGGATAACAGCGAGAAAATCTCCGCCCTGCGCCGCAAAGTTTGATATTTAAATACAGTTTGCTTGTTTGTTTCTCGAACCTAATGTGGTTGCTAGGCAACGTTGAACCGGAGTAGAGTCTTAGTTACAGATTGGTTTGGCTTAGCTCAGTTTGGCTCAATTTGGCCCGGTTTGAAGGCACCTCTTACGCAGCCCCGTCCTCCTCACCCCCACCGAGAGCAGTGATGTAGACTTTGTGGACTCTCCAGTTTGGGAAAGATAATGGAATATAATGTGCTAATCCTCAGATCTGGGGACTGGTTGACAGCTAATCCAGGGGAATGTGGTGGGATTGGAGCCCTGGCCACACTCCCAGAACCAGAGGCCTCTGACTAGCTGGATCGCTGCTTGGCTTCACCCCTGGATGGTGAATGTGTTATCGCAGCCACTGGGGCTCACACGTAGACACTTGCACGTGCAGGCACGCTTGTGTGCGTATCAGACACCCACACTCGTATGCAAATGAAGTAAGCGAGATGATACTGTATCATGAGGAGCCTGAACAGCCTGGAGTCTTGTACCTCTGTAAAGTCGTTTAAGTGGTCTCCTTTGTCATCCTAATTGTAAAAGTTTTGTTTCTGTCTCTCCTCTTCACATTGCCTTTTAATCATGTTTATTTCCTAAAAGGGACCCACACATCTTATAGTCTTCTTCTCTGCTGGAATTCGGATGTTCGGCGGAAAAAAAACAAAAAACGCTTTGTGAAGGAAACGTGTGATTATAAGAACATGGCATGTCTTTAGTAACTCAATATGAGTGATCAAAGCACCGGGGCTGTGTGATGAAGAAAGCATACAGTACATATTGACAAGTGTGGAGGCAGGCGTTCTTTCAGCACACACACATCCTGGCTCACATTAAAGGCAGAAGAGCAAGTCTCACACACACACACACACACACACCGTCACACTTGCAATCACAGACAAACAGTCTTTCAGGAAGTGATACACTCGGCTTTCTTGCTGCAGATATTTAGCTTTTCCCCAGCCACAGGTCACAACCCTGAACATCTGCGATTCATGCCAATCCGGGTTCACTGCCTGCGGAGTGTCACAGATTTAGTGCCACAAGTGCGTCATTCACATCGCAGAGCTTCACTGAGTCCACTCAGCTCTTGGCTTACTGATGAGAACTGTCACAATGAGGAGGCAGGCACGGACATCTGATATTTCCTTTAGATGCCTGCACGATTTCTTCTAAAAAAACTAACCACTTTAGAAATCCAGCATCAGAATGAAAACGTGATATTATGAAATTAATAGTTTAACTCATTTTCACAATAGATCAGTGGTAAAATCCACAATTCACAGATTTTTCTTTCTGACCAATACTGTACTAAAAAACAAAATGATATTCACTGATGTTGACGCAAAATGTTAATCCTTTGTCAAAATATGTGTTTTCTGTGCATCCACTAATCAGCAAAGTGAATGTAAATCAATTAATCTGCCTAAAAATATGAAAACAAGTGTTCGAAAACAAGTGTGCTTCAAAGCTCTGATCTTCCCAGGATGCACTGCACACACTGCAAATAGACGGAGGTGCGCTGTCAGCCGTTGCCTGCAGATTCTTTGAGAGGGTTAAACATTTGTTAGGCCTGACCACAGTAACAGGTGGCACAAGGGGAGGAGCTGCCCTCTGTAAACAAGCGCTGATGGCCAAGCCTTTGTCTGGACTCTGTGTGTGATTTTGTGTGTTTTCCATCACTGCACACTCCCCGTGTTGCTGTACCAGGTGCTCGCTGGCTTGATTTTCACGCCACACTCCTGAAACCCTTCCGCCCTTTTCATAGCCGTCTTTGTCTCTGTCCTTTTTATTTATTTGTTTATTTTACAGAGGCTGAATTTACTCATCCTGCATCGTTTTCAGCTCGGCTCCTCTCAGGTCTTTTTCACAACCAAACACCACCCCACCTCCTCAGCCGTCCTCCACCTCCCCCCTTCCACTCTTTCCTCTCTGTTCCACGCTCTCTTTCTTATTCCTCCCCCTCTCTCTCCTTTTGCTTTCCTCCCTGCCTCCACTGC
Organism: Macropodus opercularis; assembly: GCA_030770545.1. Lineage (NCBI taxonomy): Eukaryota > Metazoa > Chordata > Actinopteri > Anabantiformes > Osphronemidae > Macropodus > Macropodus opercularis. The sequence continues at coordinate 11,962,373 of CM061092.1, forward strand.
TCCTCCTGCCGCCCTCCCCCTCTCTCAGAGGAGATTGATTGGGTAATCTGGCTGGGTGCCAGCAGTGCCCGCTTTCTTGCTCGGGGGAAGGAGAGAAGCGGGGGCGACATGACGACATGCAGGAATAATAATAACATCCATAATATAGGCAGAGTAGGTATGGATGGAGGGATGAGGAGAGACAGAAGGAGAGAGCGGAGGAATGGAGCCGGCGTTGGCACGGCGATACCGTTTTCTTTTAGATTCTCACGGCCGTTTCCAGTTAAATATAGCCTGCACAGAAATGGCATGCCACAACATTGTGTCTCCATTTCTGTCTGTCTCTATCTGTCGTTCTATCTCTAGCCCCCCCTCATCTCCACCACCTCCTCTGTTCGTGCCCGTGTCACCTTTTAATATCAAACAGTACGTGGAGTGCAGGCTGCAGGCAGACGGCCGTTGAGCGAGAGGACGCTGTCTTTGTGTGCTGTTGTTTACCGTTGTTACCGTCTAAATGAAAAAGGCCAGTCGGCTCCTCTGTCTGTGTATACGTATCCCTATCTGAGGGAAGCAACAAAGCCTGAAAGTGCTGCCCTTAAGCTGTGTGTGTGTGTGTGTGTGTGTATGTGTGTGTGTGTGCGTGTGTGCGCGTGTGTTCGACTGGAGGTCTGGAAGTGACAGAAGCAGGAGATCAAATATTGTTTATGATTCCCTTCCTCGCAGGTTCATTCTGGGCGAGCTTAAACTGTGCTGTCGTTTAGCCTTTGATCTTGAATCTGCAAGCATGGGCTCCTGGATGTGCGTTTGACAGAGACAGACATGGAGACGGACAGATGGATACAGTAAACCGGGGGCAGAGGCAGAAAAGACGTGAAGGAGGGTGGGTGAGGAGGAGAGACGATGAGGGGAAGGGAGAGAGAGATGTGTGAGTGTGATGGAGAAAAAAAAACCCTGGCGTCTGGAGACACTGGGGACTCTTTTTGAAGTCTGAATTTTTCATAGTTTCTGTGCGTTTCGGTACTGGCGACGCGCTGCATCCTGCTAGCCAGAGCAGCGCTAATGCCACAATAGTGCCTCAGCAAAGTTACTGTGGAAGCCAAACCCCACAGCGTTTGCTTTCCTTCTTTGCATGCAGATTTCCATCAGTCCCATTTAATTTCCCTAACCCAGTTACCCATGAATGCCCTCTTAGTTGCAACATCCTCATCCATAAAATTTAAACCAAGGCTTTAAATGAACACTACATTCTGGGAACATAGTGGCAACTCCTCTGGGCATTTGTTTATCTCTCCCGGTGAAACTACGGTGAACGCTGGCAATTCTGTTTTACTTGAGTCATTTTCTGGAAATAGATTAGGGTTCAGCAATTAAAAAAAAAAAACTACATTCAACGCTGGTTTGCCTCGATTGTAACAAATTTACGGTGGAAAATCGAAGTAAGCAATTGGTCAAAGGGCCTGGAAGTTCAAGGGCGACCTTCCACGCTGTAGGTGTCTGTGTCTGTGTCATCTTGTCTGCAGTGTTTTCTCCCCTGCCAAGCTTGCTGTGCTCAGACGCACACGCTGTCTTTGAAGCTCCTCCACACTGGTGATTCCCAAACCACATCCATTTATCCATCGAGTCACTGTTTTAAAAGACCGTGTCCTGCACAAGCTGCCAGGAACGACTGCAATGCAATTACGATGCTTCTGTTGCGTTTGCTTCTGCTTAGTTTGAACTTTCCCCGTGCTGCTGCTGTGTTTTGATAGCTTTACGTAGGAGAGGCCAGAACAACCAGACTGTATTGTTGTAACGACCGGAGTTGATTCTGTAGATTTAGCGTTTTGAGGAAGTTTGCTTCGTGGCGGCTTCCAGTGGACGAGTGGCATCACAGCTCTGTGTTATCGCCTAGCAGAGCAAAGCTTGAAGCCCAGCTCACGACTGCCGTTCCTCATTAAGCCAGAAATAGTGACGATAGCTACGAGGATTGTCAGGAGGGTCTCGGGGAGGGAGATCTGTCTTTAAACTTCTGGTGGTTAACTCTGGGAGTTGAAAAGCTATTTCCTTTCTTCACGCCAGGTCCTCAAATTAAATTAGCTCACTCTGGAGCAGCAGCGGTGTACATAATGTGGGAAAAGTTTGATTTTTAAGTCAAGCTTGATTGCTTACAGTTTTACAGGTCCACAAGTGAACATTAACTGTCCGCCCAGGGAAGCTCAGGGCAGGAAAAGTTCCACAGTGCAGTCACACATTGATTTGAATTCATGGCGACTACTTCATCTATAAAAGTGAGGGGGTGGGGGGCAAATATCAGATTTTTGGAGGATATGTTCTCTCCGGCATACTTGTCACTTCTGAGGCCTTTACGTTTGCCTTCTTTCAGTTCTTGACTAAAGCCACTCGCTGCTGGTCCTTTTCTCCTTCGTCACTTTGTCCACTCTCGGCCCATTTCTCCCACACACATACACTGCCCTGCTCCTTCTCCTTTGCCTCTGCCTCTCTTTGTGGCCTTGTAGCTGGCAGACGTCGCCGCCTGGCACAGTGTGTCCCTGGCACAACGAGTGTGCGTGTCTGTGTGTGTGTGTGTCCGTGTGTGTGTGTGTGCGTGTGTGTGTGTGTGCTGTCTGCTGCACAGCTCTGCCAGTCCACCAGTCTCAAGTACCAGCTGGGCACCCAAACTCACAACCAAAATAAACTGGCTGTGCTTTTCAATGAGCCCACACTCATGCGCGTGTGCATGGGAGCGTGTGCTTCTGTGTGTGTGTGTGTGTGTGTGTGTGTGTGTGTGTGTGTGTGTGTGTGTGTGTGTGTGTGTGGTGCTGATTGGACACCCTGCTTATTAAGTCTCATTGAACCAAGTGGAGAAACAAACACGGTCTTTCGTCAGATGAATGCCTGAGATGTTCACATGTCTCAACTTTGCATTACACTGAAGCCTTCACTGCTCGGATTAAAGACTAAAACAATTACAAAGCCTTATTTGCAATTTAAATTCTCCTAAATGCAGACTTAATCCCCATTTTCCAAGGGCTGAAATACTGGGAGGCAGAATAAATGTGTGAGAGAGATCCAATTCAAGCCTCTGTTGTGGTTTCTATTGCTAAAATAACACTTATAAGTTATAGGAGGACTAATGAATGTGCTTTGAGCTGGTTGAGTTATATTTGGGGAACAGTTTGTTTCTGTTAAAAGCCTGTCTTTGTAATGACGGTATAAACACACAGAACCAGCAGGGGAGTCGCTGATTTTCACACCACTCACATACTCGGAAATATTTGCATTTGATTTGATTTGCATGCGTGTCTGTTTACATATTCACGTGTGTGTGTGTGTGTGTTAAGGTGTCCTGATGGCGGAGTCCATGGTGTGTATGCTTTACCGCTGCCCAGGGTATATTTACAGACAGTGACTTTAATGCAGTGTAATGATTATTTTTATTCCAGGTACTTCGGCATCCCGTTCACTCTGAGTGGAATGACTCCCCATTGGCCCACTGATTACCTCTGTGGCTGCTGCCACACCTGGCTCCTTCAGCTCTCCACTCTCTCTCAGCCATTACACCGTCACAACCTTCCCTCCTTTATTACTGCACCTTCATCTGTTTCTCCCTCTATTGCAGTAAATCTTTACCCAACTTCTGTGGGCTGTTTTGTTTGTTTTTTTTCTCGGCACCATCAGCGCCATTATTACTTCATCCTATCTCCCTCCGTCAGTCCTTACCTGCCTGTACTCCTCTACCTGATTTGGCTCCTTTTTGCTTCAGTATTCATGCTTATTGTTACTAGCAACCATGAGGGTGCTCGTACATTTAAGACCAAAATGCCCGATAAGTGACCAATCCTCCGAGAACAAAAGCTAAAAACCCAAATCCATCATGTATGTCACTTTCTAGTGCTTTGTGTTGTGTTTACAAACCGGCTCCTGTTATTTTGCTATAAGAGAGGAAGGACTGTTAAATTTATGGCCACTTTAGTGACATTTATTGTTGGGGGCAGCTACAACATCAAAACAAGTGAATTAATCATGATATGTTTAAAAGGAAGAAAACCCACTTACTTTTATAACTTCCTTTTATTCTTTTTTAAGACAGTACCATATAAATTAGTTCCTTCCTCTTCTGTTTTCCATTTGAATTTCTCCTGCTTGTCCTGTCGTTTGAATTATCGCTACTAGTTGCAGTTTGTCTTTTACGGTAACCACGTGAAGCCGCATCAGAGCCGCTGCCTGATTCAGAGGAAGTAACATTTAAGTAACATGTGTTTGTTCTCGGTGCTCCGTTCATTGACACAGTGGTGTAGCTGATGGTCACTTTGGCAGCTGTTCACAGATACGCAGCGTTTAGTTAATGAATGGGACAAAGGTCGTCTCGTTGTTTACCTAAAGCACCTTGTTAACATAGATGCGAAAGAAGAACCGATTCTCTGCAACACACATTCTTACTGTTGGGGAAACATGTTTGTTTAATCTTATCCGTGTATGTGACTGATTGCTGTTTTTTAGACCTTCAGACTGTGAAGGTCAACATGGGGTTAGAGGTCATGCTTCACCATTTAGGGTTAATTCTTCTCAGAGGGCGCAAAAGTCCACATCACTGACTTCTAATAACTGCAGAATGTGAACTTGCACCCTCCCCTGTGCCGTCTGAATGTAAGCCTTGAGATCAGTTATTTATATCTCTCATGATTAAGTTCAGTGGATAAATAGGGCAGCACATCTGTTTGTTATTGACAGGATGCTTAGACACACTCGAGCGCGGGTGTGCGTTCGTACTGTACGTGAGCGCGTACATGCGTACGAAGTTGTGCGGCGCGTGTCACTGTGTCATTCCTCTTACTGCATGTGTCCCGTCCGTGCTTGTCTGATCTGTTTTATCGCATCAGATCCTCTCTGTACAAAGTGACATTTGGAATAGAGCGATCCACTACACCACACTGCACTCTGTTGCACCCTGAAAAGGTCAGCTTTCACTGAGAGAGTGTGTGCGACTGTCCAAGAGACGAGAACGCCAGAGAGGTTCCTTCAGAACAGTTCAGCTGTTCAGTTTGGTGGACTATACTATACACCTCTGCTCTCTTCTGTTCTGCTGCATGCTGTAATCTCTTCAGTGCATGCCCAGATTACTGTCTGCTCCATATTGTCTGGTGGCAGGCTGCAGGATGGAGAGATGGCAGGAGGAGGGGAGAGAGGGAGAGAGGGAGGGATGGAGGAGGCTCTGCTCTGATCTGCTGCTACATAAGGAAGATTACCTTTTTATTAATGTATCCATCTGGACATTTGCTATATTTGGTTGTTTGTTCAGTCTGTGTTTAAGGACACTGTATAAACTGTGGGAGACTTCAGTCTAAATAAACCAAAGCTGAGATTAGACATTTGTGTCTCGTCAACCACACGACAAGATCACACAGTAATACAATTATGATTAGATAGTATTATTGTGGGTAACGCTGTTCATTCACTGTGCTATTTATCCAGAGCATTAAATTATTATTTTTTTAAATGAACAATTTTCAGTAAAGAAAAAATGAAGAACTGTGTGTGTTCATTGTGGCCCCTCCACCAGCACCCCAACCCTTCCACACGTCTTCCTCTCCATCTCTTTCTGTCTCCTGTGCACTCTGTGCAGAAATGATTTCCATTCCTGCTGAATTAATGAGGTTCTGCTGAACTGAGAAAAGGCAAGGGAAGTGTGTACACACGCACACACACACAAAGGCAGAGACACACACAACCAAGCAGAGAGACACACATACACAGTCTCTCTCTCTCACACACACACACACCAACTCACAGGCACATATCTACTACAGCCATATTTAAGTCTGTATTCACACTTGCACGCGCTGATTCACTGAAGCTTGGCTGCTCTTCTTTTTGAAACGCCGAACAGCTTTTTTGTTTTAAAGACAATTTGAGGAAATGTAGACGTTGATAAAGTTCGGGGACAGTGATTCCAAATAAAACTGAATTAATTCGGATGCTCAAAACCCTCGTGCAACCGGTATATTTTGAAGTGGCAGCGTGCGGCACACGCGTGAACGTAGCATGGATACACACAAACGTGCAGCCTCATGAGTCAAGCGCCACAGCTAGGCCCCGTCACCATGGTAACTCTCTGCTGTGTGTATTAAACACCACAGTGGTTTGGGACTGTTGGAGGTTGTTAAAAACCCCCCAAACGCTTCCCCACCCTCACACACTCATAGAGAATGCTGTAGGGCGACTGGGGGAAGCCTGCACACCGAGTCTCTTTGGATTGGAGTCGATCTTGAGCAACCCGCAATTGTTCCTAATTCGGGTGTTGTCATTAATGAAGTCGCACTGCACTCAGGCAACGAGTCAAACACACGGCGACGAGCTGACGGGCGACTCGAGTCTGCTCCGTGCATTGTCAACACAGACAGTAGACGCGCACGTGAAGGAGCACGCAGTCAAAAGGACGTAATTGCGGTGCATGTGGCTGTTGTTCGGTGCCAGCTTGTGCGCCACTCGAAAGCTCCATCAAGGAGCGGTTGAACAAAGAGGAGCAGAAAGTACCGGCTGATTCTGGTGAGGTTCCTCCTCGTTGACTTGATTTTTTCCTAAAGCGCCGCTAATGTTCAGGTGCGCCGCCACGACGCGTGGCGTGATGGAAATGAACGCTGAGGTGCACGTCGGGGTTCTGCACATATCACGTTGCCTTTAGATACCAACGCAGCTTTATTCTAGCGTCTTTGTTTTTTCCTTCTTTCTTCCTTCATTAAACGCACGTGATCATGCACATTGAGCCGCACGCACACAAGAAACGCCACCTCTCTCCTTCTCCCCATTTGCTGTCTCAGTGTTTTTCTTTCCCATTTATCATCACTGAAGCAAAGGAACTGATTCCAATTTCATGTGTTTTCATTCCGTTCCTCTGTTTGCTTATTTCTTCATCCCCCCTCTCTCTGGTTTGATCCCCAGCAACCAGTCAGCAGTCAATAATCTGTTAAATAGCATTGATCGTCACCATTTAGTTTCCTGGCCAGCTACTTAGGTTGTAAAGCTGATCAATGGCTTTGAATGGGAACCACCTAGATAGCAGATTGACTGCTGGGACGTGCACTGCAATCATATCATTTGTCTTCATTTGCTGTTCAATTATTTGTTGTAATGGCTGCTGTCAAAAACAGCCCCATGCTGGCACACAGAGCCTAAAACTGTAGTGACTCCGCTCGCTCACCTTGACTCTGTGCCTCCCTCCCTCCGTATGACAGCAAAGGAAACATTTTATAGGTAAAGGCGCACAAGGAGCAGTATCACATGTCGAAGTGAGTACAGGACGGTGCGTCCGCGAGAGGCCGAGTCCTCGTGGGGTGGACCTTAGTGACTGACTCGTGAGTACATGCAGATGGTGCCCGTGCCTCGGTGTGTAGATGAAGCCTGACCCAGACTGGACTTCCTCTGCCTAAAGGCCCCTTCCTGAAATCATCAATCACGGACACGACTGGGCCACGTGTCCGTGTGTCCGGACAGTCACGTGTGTCTGTCTCACTCTATGCGATGTAAATAGGATGGTTTTTAACGAACGTATAACCTTGGGGAAAATGTTATTCACTATAGAGCTGCGGTGTGGCACAGTATTCAGTTGCACAGGTGTGACCAGCGAAGTGGCCAGTGTATGTACAGACACAGCAACATGTTAGTAAAGTCCAGGATTTCTCTGGTGATGCGTATTTTTGAGGTTATGATATGTTATGACAAGCATTAGCTCTAGTCATTGATCGACTTCACGTTACTAGGATCCAAAGTGTTGTTGTGGCACCTCCACTCACCAACTTTCCTCCTGTCTGCTGCACCTCTGGCTCCTTCTACCTCCCCTGGTTTTACTGGAGGAGTGTTCCCCTCCCCCTGCTTTTTGAAGTGGCCTGCTCATATATCACCGTCGTCTCTTGCAGGATATCCTCCCTCTTCCTGCCTCTCCCTCTTTTACTCCCTTGTTCTCTCCCGCCATCATCACCCCCACCCCCCTCCTCCCTCTGTGAGCTGGGGGTGGAGAAGGGAATACCTGTTAACTCTATTTCTTTTCCGCACTTTAACACTCTTCCCGTATACCCAGTGGACAGACCCCCCCCACCACACACACACACACACACACACACACACGCCTGTTCAGAGGAGCTCGGTTTCACATGACTCTAAGGTTGTTTCGCTGATTTAATATTAGCGAGGACGGTGATGGTTTGATTTTTTATTACCAGAAATCGAGTTGGTTCTGACTCACCTTTTACAGTAGTCAGAGTTTTAAATGTTGTACAGATTTATTTTAACGCGCTGACATTAGTTTCCCACACTGGGACTGAAGCGTGGTCTCGTTTTACCTTGTGTTTAAACTAGAAGCTTAGAGCTTGAACGTGCTTCAAATCCAGCCCGTTCATATCCATGACATGAGAAAGGCAGTACTCTCTACATTGATACTGTCGTGTACACAAATCGACCTGTTTATTGTATTTGCATTAAAACCGTAATTGCAATATAACTTAATTAACAGGGCTGAGACGCTCTGTGTTGAAATTAGTCTTTTGCTTTCGCTGTTTAATGCAGGGTGTGGAAGAGATGAGAAGAGACGAGGGCAGATGTTCGAGCCATGATGTTTCTGTTTCTATTGGCTATTAGCAGTATGGATTAATGTACTATAATATGATCACTGTACAAATATATTATTGTTGTTCTTCTACCTCAGAGCTGCCTCATGTGTGGACACTACAATGCGAGCAAAGCATGAAAATCAAGAGCAGGATTAACTGGAGAGCATTAGTGCAACAGAAACGTTGGCTACAGAGGAGGGATCAATAATTCATCATTACATTTAGTGATGATTTGGTCGTGCTAGCAGTGATCCTGCATGCTCTGTTTATAGAAGCCATGCCTTCCTCTGTGACACACACACACACACACACCTCCAGCGCTCACTCATTCATTCACTCGCTCTGTCCTTCATGTCTGATGTTAACGACGTTGCCAAAGACAGATTGGAACAAAACCTGCGGCGACTTTTCCTTTATTAAAGTAGTTGGACTCTTGGTCAGAACGAGGTGTTTGGAGGATTCGGTCCTGATCGTCCATGAGGCGACACGTGTCGTTTCCTACGACGTTCTCACCCAACGAGCGTTATCATTACATGGTTACGAGGGCGTTTCCTGTTTGGTTCATTGTATTCGCCACCAGGATTACCCCACTGTCCTTCATCGCTCCCTCTCGCAACTCGTTTATTTGACTCTCATTCGTCCTTAATATCTTTGCTTTATGAGATTCATTACTCACTTCCTCCTTTCCATACTGCTTTAATTCAGGCGGGTACTGCCGTCTCTCCTTTTTTTCCGTGTTCCTTGTTTTTCTCTCTCCGTGCCCTTGTTGTCATTTAGCTACTTCCCCTAGGCCTGCCCTCCCCCCGCCTTTCTCTCTCTGCCCTCCTCGTTCTCTCCTCCTTTGCTATCTTACACTTTCTCCCCATCTCTTTCCATCCTCCTGCCCCTGTACTCCACCATCCTCCCCTCCTGCTCTTTTCCTCTCCATCCATCCCTCCCTCCTCTCTCTCTCTCTCTCCCTCCCTCCCTCCCTCTCTCTCTCTTCAGCTGAGGACAAGGAGGTGAAAACCAAGCGGATTACAGTGTCAGTTTAATCTGGCTGACCCACCAAGGGATTTCTCTCTACTTTGCTGTGCGGCTGCGGTGCTGGAGGGCAGCGGGACTGGGTGGGTGGGAGAGGAAGGGGAAGGAGGGCAGGTTGTAGAGGGGCTGGGGTTCAAGGGGAGCCGAGCGAGAGTAAAAGGGAAGGAGAGGAGGAAGAGGGAGGAAGACGGGAGGAAGACGGGAGCGTTTGAATTAAGAGAAATTCCTGTTTGTCTCAGACTGAGACGAAATGTTCTCCAGGACAGGGTTGTTTGTGCGCGCACACACACTTGTACACGTCTGTGAGGTGGGTGTGACTGTGTGGTGCCAGAGGTGGGGGAAGGGTGTTGGTTGTTATTAAGAGATGGAATATTAATGCTACTTTGCCTCTAATTTCTTTCCATCTGTCATCAAGTTGTCCTCTGTTCATGTGCTTGTCTTAGTCTATGAATAGATACTCTTCAGATATTAACAGACAATTAGTCTGTTCTGTGTTTCAAAGACAAGATATAAAAACGTCCTTGGTTTGATTTTTCTTTTCTTTATTCTGAAAACATCAAAATCTCATTTTACTCCATCTTGTCAAAGTCATTCGAACTCATGCGGCTTTTGTGCACAGTTAACGCCCAGACTGAGGCCTCGCCAAACGTATCAGTTCAGCGAGCGTCGAACCAGAGTCTGTCTCAGTCGGCAGGTCACTCGGGTTTTGTTTTTTATGGCTATTTTTAATCTCTTGAAATTTGAACATGAAGAGTGAGTGTAATGTGGCGATTAACAGTAGGGCTGCACGCAAACTCGCTGTTGACACACAAAGTCAGAGGTGAATCTTGTTTTCTGTGTTTTCTAAGATGTCATTTGTGAATCAGGATTTCAGATGACGGGAGGTGCTGTTATAATAATAGTGTTATTATTTTTTTAAATTATTTTTTATTTTAACCAGCTGTTTTGGAAAATGTAAATGACAAGCTTGCAGATGTTGGAGTAGCCCTTGCGGTGTCTGAAAAATGTCTAAAACAGATTTGAAAGTGAACATTTTTATGGGATTCCCTGTCTCTATCTGGAGTTTGGCAGTTCACCCTGGTTAGAGATGATTGTCGGAGAAAAGCAAACTCAAACTCAAACTGTTTGGCCAGAAGTACGGTTTTTCAATGTGAGGGATGCGTGTACAGACTCGCTGGGTTTATTCTGGAGCCACTTGCTAATTAAAAAGAACTATTTCCACTACGTTCATTTTACTGTGGACAGTGGTGCTAGGAATAATTTAGGACGGCCTCAATGGCCTCGTCACCTTATATTATTTTTCTCCAGCAGAAGCTCATTTCTTTGCGGTTGTTCATTAACTGTAAATGAAACGAAATGTTCTAGTCAAGAAGTTCGGCCTTGAGCAGATTGTATGTTAACAGTTGCTGGAACACAGCGTGAACACGGTTTACACATTAGGTGTCTTAACCTTTGCATCAAGTGGCGGCGGAGTAGAAACTCTCACCTAGAAAAACGTCGGACACCAGCCTTGAGCCTGTAAAACCGAACGACTCGCACGACGTTGTGTTGTTTTTTGGTCTTAAATGGCTTGTACAGTACCGGACGCAGCACGGGGGTCTGAGGCCGGCTGTGTCTGCGGCTCTGTTTGCCTCTACAGTGCCTTTCATGTGCCTCATATCAGCCTTCCTTTCATCAGTCGACCCCCGCTGTGCCGTTTCGGAGGAGGGGTCCAGTCGGCAAGACGGATTAGCTTCCAACTGGTGCTTGTCCAGAATCTGATTCTGAAGGGGGGCTTAACCAGCCTTGCCTCGGAAAAGACGAGAGCAAGGAACAGGAGGAAGGGAGGAGGAAAGAGAGGAAGAAACGGGCTCCTGCGGGAGCGATGCTCTTCTTCAGTTGTTTACCTTGCAATTAACGTGGTAGACTGTCCAGAGGAAGGAAAAGTCAAGTGTGTTCACTACAGAGCATTAGGCCACCAGTGGTACAGACAGAGGAGCTGACAGGGTTCATTATACAGTAGGGAGGGCCTGGGGTGCTGCTCAACACCTGCTCTATTGGAGGGACTGCGTATCTGCACACACACACCGTACAGCATTAACATGTATAAAAGCAAACCCCCATACTGCGGGTGTCATGGGCAGGGCACCGACGCTGGCACCGACCAATCAGCAACAGATGCCCCCTGGAGGTAAATGATCTAGACTGTGTGCGTGTGCGTGTACAGTATGTGTGCGTTCTGCAGCGCGGCAGTTAACACCGACCCTCCGAGCCGCTGTCAACGTCATGCCACCCTGCAACATGGCTGCCTGGGGACCTTATTTTAGGCCACGCCAGGTGCAAGTGTTTTGGGCTCGTTACATGATCTTGGCCGAGTGGGGGCATACAAAGAGCTGTGATTGTGTGCTGGGTCAGACTTGTGTGCGTGTGTGTGTGTGTGTGTGTGTGCTGCTAGAGAGTCCAGCAAAGGTCAGAAATTGGGTGGAGGTGCCAGGAATAGGGTGTGAGATGCCTGGTGTCTACAGGCCCATGTGACACACACACACGCACAAATACACTCTACAAGCCCAAAGACACAGCACAACAAAAGCTGGTCAAAGTGGGGCAGGTTTCTCTCTCCCTCCTCCATCTCTTCCTCTTCATTTCTCCCTCTCACGTCTATCCACAGCACTGTTTTCCTCTCTCCTCTCATTTCTCACGTAAACACGATGCTGCTTTCTGGATCTGGGATGCCTGAGGGACAGAGCACAGACAGGAGCCCCGTCACCATGACAACAGCTTCTCTGAGCTGCCTGACACCCAGACGGTATTGGCTGAGGGTTGTTGGGGGAGGGGGAAGTGTGGAGAGAGAGAGAGAGAAGAGAAGAGTAAGAGAAAGAAAGAAGCAGGACTAAGTTAAGCAGAGGGTAGAAAGAGAGAAAAGGAGATATCGGCGGCGAACAACCACATTTCTTGTGGGGCTGTGCAGCCTGCTCATGTGCAGGTTCGATAAAAAGAAGCAGAGTAAGATGGAGGGAGGGAGGGAGGAGGAGAGGTGAAAGGGGCCTCGAGGAGCGGTGGGAGGAGTGAGGAGGAGGCCAGTTGTGGAAGCATGTGCGTAAACGGTCTTGTCAGGGATGTATAACCCAGCGGCTGGTCCAGGTTGGGTGTGAAATGTGAGCGCAGCGTGCACCTTGTGTACACGCTTGAGGTGCGTTTCTGTGTTTGTGGCCACGTGCTTTAAGTCAGCGTGTCACTGTCTTACCTCACAGTTCGTATCAGCTGCTTCTCATACCGATCTTGCATCGTGGTAAATTGGCTTTAACTGGAGGCGGTCACACATACTAAACAGCTACTAAACTCCGTTCCTCATTGTCACACTGAACCATAGTAAAGCTTGGGTTTAGCAGCTTCTGAGCCACGACATGGGAGCATATGTTATGGAGCACTTACTTAACTGAGCTGTGTTAATAAGACTCAGGGGGAAGGGGGGTGGGGGGTGTTTTGTCTCTCACTGGATGGAAAAAAAAACCTGTCTAAACAAGACGCAGCTTTTTGAACTTACCCTGAGATCGATGCTAATAACACTGTGCTAACGTGTTGATGTTTAGCTGGTGTGATGTTATTCTGGTGCCGATCACTGTTTACAGCGTTGGTTAATTAGCGCCTAACCCAGTCAACGAGTTCGGCTGAGGTGCCAGGTAAGAATCATTAGACGTTGACCTGACAGTTCACCAGGTTTGTTTACTTTTGCATGTTGCCTAATAAGCAGATATTATATTAAATATTTTTAACAACGTCTGTGCCAGCGATGTTACGGCCATTGTGCTGCAGAAAATGGGACAGAGTCAGCGCAGTGAAAACGTTAAGGGTCACAGGAGCAAACGACGGAGACAACTAAACATATCCTGATGAATGTCACAGGAACGTTTTCAAGCATGGAGGCATGAATGTGAAGACTTCTGCGGATGCCACCCACCCAGTTTTCTTTGCAGTTATTCTTGCATTAATAATTGAAATCACCTGATGTTTTGGTGAATACCTGTGCACTCCGTGTCTTCTAAAGCTCAACAATGACACCCTGCAGGTTCGGCATGAAAGCAGTGTCCTCAAACAGCGCAGACACAAAATAAATCTAACATCTATTAACCTAATTATGCTGATGCTGGTGTGAGTTGCTGTGTGGTCTGGGCAGAGCCATTGTGTGAAACGCTCCTGTGGATGGATGACAGAGACGAGCAGAAGAGAGAGTGACAGCAAACCTTTAAAAGACCGATAGAAAAGGCAGAAGGAGCTGGAATCTAGGGCAGAAATAAATAAAATATAGGAGCACGAAAGGAATAAATGTTGAGGTGAACAGGTGAGGTCCATTTTTCAATGGGCTCACCCAAACAAATCATAAACACAGCTTTCTCAAGATGTATTGCCCGAGAGGCTACATAACTGCCTGGAAATGCTAACAAGCTTATATGTAAGTGGAAACTATTATCACAGTTTATCAACTCCCAACTTATTAATAATGAAAAATCATCTGCTTTGCCCTAGTTTGCACTGAAAGGACAGACTACAGCCGCTGACGTTAATGTTTCTTTGCTGGTGTGATCTGACGGTCGGACGAGCTCAAACGTTTCCCGGTGTTTGCGTTGCTATACCTGCAGAAAGCCTGAGAAATGCTATGCACCATGTTTATGTGCAGCTCGGCAGCCCGCCAGCACTGCTGGGAGGGGAAACGGCAAATGAAACGTGTGTGTGTGTGTGTTTAGGAACAGAGAGAGCGAGGGGATGGTGCGTGTGGCTCCATGTGTTCTGGGTCTTCCTGCCGTTCTGTGATCACTGGCATATTTAGACTAATCATTGAAGAGGGGGAGCATGTGTCGCCATGAATGTGATCTTGGGTTCTGCATGCTGTGTGTGTGTGTGTGTGTGTGTGTGTGTGTGTGTGTGTCTATGAGAGGGGAAGAAGGGGAGAGCAGTGAATGAGAGGCGCTTGTTTCTAAATGAGTACCAGAAGTTGAGGGAGCGCATGTGTGTCTCTGTGCGTTGGTGTAGGTGTGTGTATGTGTGTGTGTCTGTCGAGGCGTGGAGGTTAGGGGCCGGGGGGGGCGGGGGAAAGAGGGATGTGTGGCATTCAGCCCCCCTCCTCCAGCTCCACCTCCTCCTCCTCCTGCCTGCATACAGGAGTGAACAGTAAGCATGTTTCTCGCCTATTACTCCCTCGTACTGACTGAAGACCTGGACCAAACAAAGAACAGTCACATCCTCTTCCTCCTCTGTTCGTCACTCTTTCTGTTTCCCTCCGTCCTATTCGCTTCCCCCGTGTTCCCATCTCTCCCGGGCTTTATGTTCACATCTCGGTCCGTGTGTGCGTGTGCCTGTCGTCCCCTCGCTCTGGTTCTCTCTGTGCGTGCCAGTGCTGTATGTGTTACGCTATGCTGAGACTATGATGGGGATATTTCTGTCAGCCTCTGTTTATTTATTGATGGCGGAGCTGGTGAGAGTTCGCCTGCCTACACGCGTGCTTGTGTTAAGAGAAAGTGAGGTGCTCTCTGGAAATCTTTACCTCCTCTTCCTGTTTCTTCATCTTCTTCTCTCCAGAGTAAACATTTGCCAGCCTCTGTCCTAATGACAGTGTGGGGCCGACCGGAGAAGCGTTGGCTCTCTGACCTCTGAATAGCCAGATGGGAACTGGCTGCTCCACGCTCTCCGTCTTGTCTCGAGTAGAGGATGAAAGGCCCGGTGTGACGGAAATGGAAGTTTAAACCATCACCCGTAGATCACCTCCCCGAAGCCGCTGCCTCTGACAACAAGCTACAGCAGACAAGGAGGCACGCTGCCTGGCAACCAAAATAGTTCCTGGAAGCGAGAATGCAAATAGAGCGCATTAATGTCACATCCCATAGCTGGTCAGCTAGTGGTCCAGAGGTCAGCAGCTCACCCAGTGCATCCGCAAACAGGGGAGGGAGGAGGCTCGCAGGTTTGGGGCTACTACTACATGTTTAAGGCCAATAGATTTGGTTCGATGCAAGAGAGTTTTAATAATAATAAGCAATTACATACAATACTCATGTATGTGCTAGATGACGCATTACCTGAATGAGCTGTATTTTATTATGAGGATCCTTATATTTCAATTCTAATAAGCTGACTCCGCTGTTCTACTGTTAGATGTATATTGAATGACTTTGTAGGCACTTCGACCTTTGACTTCTGGAGTCATTTTTGCAAGGTGGCAGATATGGTATGTGTAAGAAAATCTCCACAGCTCCTCCTAATTGAAGTGAGCTGCCTTCCCACAGCGGTTGGCACACGGAGCAGACCACCTCACCTGAGAAGCAGCTCACTACCCCAACTATCAGGCCAGATGAATTTAAGACACAACGGTAGAAAAAGAGCAAGCAGCATTTCAGAAGGTGTATTTGGACAGAGCAGCTGTTGTTTTTGGCATTATGCACTAATAAATCTGAATGAAAGTGACCTACGAGCTCTACTAAAGGGGTCGCACTCACATGGCTGCTCGTATGTAGAGTTGGTTTGATGTGACTTAGCGTACATTCACACTGATGGACTCATAGTCAAACCAAAGTAAAAGCAAGAACACGTAGCTCTTTCTCTCCCCGTCTGGCTGTTACTGAACGCAGCCGCTCCACCCCAATCCCATTTTCCCCTTATCAGTTCCCTACAACAGTCGCTGCACTCCCTTTCTCTTAAACCTCCTCCCTTATTTGGCTGCTCTCGCTTTTCAATTTTACTCCACTTTATTTACTTTCTTTTTCCTTCTTTTCGTTCTACCCTCTCTCTTAACTTCTCTCTTTATTCACTGGTCTCCCTCGGGTTTTCCCTCTCTCCTCAAGGTGCCCCAAGGCCCTCAGAGTTTCAGCAAGTCCCACAGGCTGTCCATTGTCTTGGGAATGTGGTTTGCTGTCTCCTCTCGCCTCCTCCTCCTCCTCTTGTCTGGCAGCAAACTGGGTTAGATGGTGTTAGGCTGCTGGGTCCTCAAGGCCATTGGGTTTAAAGAGTCAGCCCCAGGACCAGGACAGCTGATCGGGCTAAACTTGACTGTAGCCTTGGTGGAAATCTGAATGCTGTTTTGGGAAGATGATACTTGACACGTCTGCTTATCTACTTTTACACGTACGTCTGAAGATGCTCATGCTAGAGCGTGTAACTAATCTGGATTGATGGCCATTAGTTGTGTTTATATTATAATAATAATAACATATAGTATAATGCATTGTGTGTGTGTGTTCACCGACATCTCCCGGTGTGTGTGTGTGTTGCTGTGGTATAAGTAGACGCACAGAAGAATCCCTGTCTTTGCTATTTTTGTCAAAATATCAGAATCCGATCTCATCAGCTGTGAGTTCTGAGGTGGAGCTGGTCCACGCGGTGCTGCCTTTGGGGTACAAAATGGAAATTGGTAGCGTGTGTCTGTCTGTGTATATATGAGTCTCACACGCCCAACCCCCTAATGTCTGGAGCTCAGGAAGACTACTCCTGTGGGAATGCCTCTTCCTGCCCGGCCTGACACACACACACACACACTCTCTTTTAAATAGAAACGGGGTGAGTGGATCAGACTGACGAGGGGTGGTTTTAAATGTCTGCTCTGTTTCTGGTGGTTGCTAAACATAAGTGTCGGGCGCACACACTCTGCTCAGAGTGGACGGGTGAGAATTTGGACTGAATGTCAGACGTGCAGGCGTGAATCTGTTACAGTATAATAAAATTCACTCCCAAGCTGCGACTGGACTCTTTTCTCACTTCTTCCGTTGCATATTTACTCCATTAATTTCCACTACTAACCAGGCTCATAAATGGTACGTCTATAACCGTTTCAAGCTAAAGACGTCTGGCTGCAGCTTTCAGGTCCACCGTGTTGCTTTAGGCGCTTTGGAATGTGTAGAGGCCGTCTCCAAGTCCTCAGCCTCTCTCTCTCTCCTTATTTTTTACGTTCACAGTATATGGTGCCATCACTTGCAGCTCCTTTTCATCTTGCTCCTTCTCAGCTCTGCAGAAATAAAATACAGTTGTGTGAGCAAAACATGGGAAAACGAGTGAGAGAGAGAGTAAAGAAGTGAGCGGAAGAATATGAAAGAATGCCAAAGAATAAGGAGGAGGTAGATATTGCTAACAAGGTTGCCAGAGACTCTTTTCATTTTTAATAGTCCCGTAGGAGGTCTGGCTGATAAAGTGTTATGTTATATTATTAAATCTTGGCAAATCTTGAGCTGAAACAGATTCCAGCAGTAGCAAGTGTGAAAGTGAGTCTGTAGGTTAGATTAACTGCAGCAAAATTAATGGGCAGGATCTGCGAGTTTGTACTGATACATGTGTTTTTTAGGATATGTTTCAAAAACTTTCTTAACAGCTTGACATTGAAGTATTAGGTTAGTAGAGATGAGTCATAAATAATTGTCAGGTTTTTCACATAAATAAGTTTTCAGTTTATTAGTTCGTGCCCCTGTTTGATACCTAGAAATTCATCCGTCATCTCCTGTGAGCGGTTCGCAATTTTTTTTTTTTTGTGAAAGAACTGCAAGACGTGGAACCTACCTGACATGGCTAGAACCAGGAAAACACTGCATTTGGACTGGAAGCGGCTCTAAAACGCAGAGTTTATGTTCACCGCTCTAAGTAATGAGGAGATGACGTTGCACATCTGGGTGTGGATTGGTCCACACAGGAGTCTGACAAGGGGTTGAGGCGGGTTCAGCTTCATGCCGCTTGGCTTTGGCTTTGCACCACGTTGCGTCAGCATCACTCAAATGCCCAGAGTCACCCGAAATGTTGATTCTCATAAGTAACACTTTGCAGAGAGACAATAAATAAATTTTTTTTTTCTCGATTTTTGCTAAATCACAGATTGTTTTGATATATTTATTGCCTAAGGTGCTGGACAAGATCAATTTAAAAAGAACATCCCGCTGATATTCATATCTCTGTGCTTACCGTAGTCTAATTTCCATTTTAAAAATCGAACACCTTCGCCTGCTTTTATTCAGGTATTGTCATGATCTGTTTCTCTCTGTTGTTCTTGCTCTTTCATTTTTCTTTCATTGCAGAATATGTAAGAGACGACCATCAAGCAGCACGAAATAAAACAAAGAGAACTTTAAAAATAAACGTGAAATTAGAACCTTTTGCAAATCAATATGTATCTGTCAGTAGATGATTTGTAAATCCCACATATGGACAGTAAATGGGTTTTGCTCAGTAAATGTCACTGCATGTGGTGCAAACTCTTACACAGCTATACGTGCTGCTTAAACCCAAGTTGGATCCTGTTAGTTACTGTCACTTTGATATATTTGGTCCGGGTGATGATTTTTTTGAAATCTTATTTACATAACTCTTGTTGTGTTTCAACATTTCCTGAAATCCTATTCTACAAACCCCAGACAGCGGCTGTGAACCTGTTCATTTTCTGCTGTGGTTTTCTTACGTGTAGGTGGAAGGAGTGAAAGCGACAATGAAAGCGGTGGCGGGGGTTGAGGTTTTGTAGCTGAAAATAGTGAGCATCTCGTCTGGCAAAATGTGACGCGTCTTTTGGCTGCATTGCATTGTGGCCCACAGCGGCAGCGGAAGTCATCTTGTGCATCTTTTATAATGCATTTACATTTGGGTTATCTTGAGATTTGGTGAAGGGGAGAATGCCGCTTACTTAGAACAATAACAAACGCGGCGTCATCCTTGGCGGCGTTTGAGTGCGCGTTCCCATGCTTGTGTGTGCCGTCACCCGTGAAGTGGCCTTTCAGAGGATCATCTACCTGCTCCGTGCTGATCTGCAGCCCTCTCTGACCTGCAGAGCCAAGCGGTGACGGAAGCCCAGCTGGATACAGGCTCCACTCTTAGACTCGAGCGTGACACCAGCCAGTTATTCTAGACGACAGGAGGGAGATAGAGCGTGATAAAATCATGTTCCTGTCTGTCCTGTCCCCTTCCTTTCACCACTTTTACACCTTTGATTCACTCAATTCGCTGACTTTCTTTCTTCTACTCCAAGCATCCTATTATTCCCTAATTAGCAACATTAATAATCTTCAATTAGGCATATAGCTTTGAGTGCATGTGAAACTTCCTGTGTGAAAGAGCGTCATGGTGACACCCTGTCCTCTGGTTCTCTTGTGGTTTTCCACCCAACACCACCTGCCTAATGAGGGAGTGAAAGGCCATGGGCAAATGGGGTGTGAGCGGGCGCACATCAGTGTGTGTGTACGTGCACTTTCTGTGTTTGTAATTAAAGAGCACTGCCAGCGGGGGGACCTGTGTTAGAAGGGGTCACCAGGGCGAGCAGCAGGCCGCCGCCGACCTTTGGTCATTAACTACCGACACTGCCAATAAAGGCCTGTGTGTGTATGTGTGTGTGTTAGGGGTCCAGCCTCTAAATGACTTTACATCAATACACACTTTTCTGAATTCATCAGGTTTATGTCTTTCATTCATCTAACAACAGTAGTAAAGTGCAGAGCTAGTACATTAGTGAAAAGTACCATTTCTTTGGCATTTTATTGAAAACAAGAGATATTTACAGTTATGGAAAGCAGGAAATGGAAGGTAGTTCAATACTGTAGTAACATTGTGATGTATAGTAAATAAAACCTTTACTAGCGTCTTATTCAGCAGTAGTAATCATGACTGACAATCCTTCATCACGATCTATTGGTTGCTTTTTAATTCATTTTGGATGTTTTTTGTCCGTCTTGCTTTGCGGCTTCTTTGTTTTGTTCCGTCAGCTCAATGCGTCCCACAAAGAGCCACCACATCAGGATCGTGCTTAGCGGAGACGCAGGGTTGTGTGTTTGTTCCATCTCTAAACAGGAGAAAGTTCCATGAGTGTGTGTGTTTTACCACCTGTACTCCAGTGTGTGTTCACCTTCCTGTCGGGTTGCGCGTGTGACTTGCCATAGGTTGATTGGTTAGCCTGAGAGGCAGCAGTGGGAGTTAAGGCAGGTGCTCCAGGGCAGCGGGGGGGAAACCCAGGCGACGTTCCCAGACACAGTGTCTTCCCACTGGACTTCGTGCTCAGAGCAGCGCCTTGGTAGCTGGGAGGCAGTTCCAAGCTCCTGGGGCTCGGATGCTGATGAGATGCCTCAGGGAGAGGAGGAGGGATATGTGTATGTGCGCGCTTGTGTGTGTGTTCTGTTGGGGGATCCCAAACAGATTTGTTTACCGGTAATTAATTCACCTGATTGACATAGCAGATGCCAGAGCTATGGGAGGAAAGCAGCGTGTGTGTGGTGTCTTTGTTCCCATGCATGCCTAGCGTGTATGTACGTACTGATGCCCGCGCAGGGAGTGGGTACTGCCATCAAGGGCATTTCCATGTCGCAGGGTTGGGAGTCTGGTTTCTGGCAGAGCAGCCCAGCGGCTCTCTGTCTTCCATCGATTAGACGCGTCCGTCGACCGGCAGCCCCAGCTCATACACGCGCCTGCCTCGCCGCTAATCTTTATAGAGTTGGATTTACTGACAGAGTTATTGCGGCACTTGAGGCTGAGGGGAGAGGAGGAGATGAAGGGCCGTGACAGAAGGACAAATGTGGGAAATGGGAGGAGAGGGCGACGGCGATGACAGTCAGTCAGGAGTGGTGTGCGAAGGAATTCCCGCTTTCATACTGTAGATATGCTGCTGTGTCTGGCTTACGTATCAAGTCTTTTTCATCTGATTAAACCTCAAGTTTTCTTTGCTGCCCTCACGCAACAAGGACAAGCTCTTTACATTAGCAGCTATAACCCATCTGTCTTTGCAGCAGTAGTCGGTCGGTGTTTTTTCTGTGACTGTGGGGCAGACACAGAATGAAAGAGGAAGCAGAAGAATGTGAGACGCATAGAGAGCCCTTGTGTGAATCATGTAAGCCCGTAGAAGAGCTGGACTGAACTCTGTGCATGCACGTTTGTGTGAACTTTGTGTTCAGGGCCTTAGGGTGTCAATGCAGACTTTTATGTGCTTCTTTATGTGCTTGCGATACACAGGCAGTTGGGGGGGGGCTCAAGAGGGCAGGTAGGTCAGACTGAGCCTTTACAATCTGAAAAAGCACAGCTCTGCGCCGACACACACACATATTTTCACACACACTCAGCCACTAACGGGTCTGTATCAGTGTTGTTGTGGCCAGCAGGTAGCAGTGTGTTGGTCTGCTTGTCTGGACCGAGATAACAGCAGATCCATTACCCCCTGGAAGCTGAGGTCTGATCACCGGGCAGATAGAGCCGCTCACTCACTGTCTGTGGCCTCTCCAGCCTCCACTGTGGCGCTACACAGGATCACCAAGCCGGGCCAAGGAGAGCAGACCTCTCCTGTTTGGACATGATCAGAGAGTTTACTTTACAAAAAAAACGGAACCATCGTGATCTCGCCAGACGCTTGGACTAGATGAAAAACATTTATCTGTCAGTGCCGCTGAGGGTTTTTATGAATGAGCAGGTGTGGTGTTATTCGTTCAGGGCATGGAGGAATGATTTGATGTAGACAACAACGCCCATGTCAGCTGTTTGTGATCCGTAGTCATGTTTGGGTGGAGGAGTGTGAGGAGTTAACGTTGTGCAGGTATTGTGTATCAGCCTTGTGTGCAGGTGGAGGAAAAGAGGGAGATAGTAGTGGCGAACAGGGCAGCTATCAAAAGCCACAGGCTGCTTTAAACTCCACCTCTGTTCTCGTCTTCTCTCTTTTTCTTTCTCGTTTTTTCCTTTCTCTCGCTCTGTCTTTCCCTCTACCGGTCTCTCGCGCTCTGTCCCTCTCCATCTCTCTCTCTCTCTCTCTCTCTCTCTCTCTGCTCCCTGGCCATGCTGATGATTGACGGCCTGAGGGTTTTAATGGGCACTGGAGAGCAGGAGCTGAGGTCGGGGTTGTCATGGCAACTAGGAGAAAGGGGCCTTTTGCTGCTGCTTCACCTGAGTACTGTGGAGCCTCGTTGGCTGACTGAGGCAGGCAGCCACACACACACACACACACACGCAGACACACACCACACATACCAGCACCACTTCCTTTCACCCTTCCTTCTCTCTTGGAGGTGCCCGGCCGTTCATCCAGTCATCTCTCTTGTTGTTCTTCTTCATTTCTTGTGTCATTTTTTTTAGCTCTTTCTTTTTTCTTTCTGTTGCAAGTTTCTCTATTCACTCCTTTATGTCCTGTGTGTGTATGTGTGCGTTTGTGTACATGCACAAAGCGTTTAGCCTATTGTTTTTCTCGCCCCATTGTGTGATAGCGGCTCACTATTATACACTTTACGGGGTCCAATTAAGGTCAAAAGTGTTTTACATCCCTCTGCAGTTTTGCCTTTTTTTCTAAGATCATGCAAAGTTGCTCCATTTATCAAACTAATGCCAGACCTAAAACACAAATTTCACGTTCCTTTCCTTTCTGCACACACAGCAGACTGGTTTTATTGACCTCTCATCACCCTTCAAGCTCTCTCTCTCTTTGTTTCCCAGCTTTGTTTGAATGTCTCTCCTCCGTCTGCTTGTGTCTGACTGCTGTGGATGTCCGTGTCACACTCATCCTCCTACTAGTGTGTGTGTTTGTCCTGCTTCGTGGTCCAGAGGGCCTGTTTGAGTCTGGGCCATGCAGGTCAGCTGAGGGATGGAGGGATTGTGAGTGAGTCTCTACTTACACTGGGGGGAGGAATTAACAGTATTACACATTATTCCTTCTTTGATCGTCCACAGGGACGGTTTCATACGTTTAGGCCAGTAAACCACCATCAATGCTTTTGTCTCACAATCCCTCTTTTTTAAAGACCTGAGTATGTAGCTTGAACTGTCATCTCATTGTAACTCGTTTCCTTCTCTCACCGCTCTGGCCATGTGTGAATGTCGAGCTCCAACAAAGCAGTTGTGACCAAACGTCATCTGAAAATCATTAAACTGAGGGAGAGATAAAGCAAATACTGGCAGGACATAATCTCACAGGATGGTACAGATATTTAAATAAATGCAAACGTTTTTGATTTTCTGCATCAGTACAAAGTGCGACCACATCACTGTGGGGTATAGACTGAATGTTGGCACTGAAAATGTTCCAGATTAATATTCATTAATACTCAGAGATCAGATATTTGCTGTATTACATGAATTGGAAAAGTTGTTTTGTAGAGAGACGTCGTCCTTTTTCTTCCGCCACCATTTGTGGATAGATAGACATTTTCAGCCTGTTCTGAAAGGGTGATTGATCTGCGTTGTGGTTGAACACTGTATTGGCCAAGTTCAGTTCAATGTTCAATGTCCTAAATCGGCATCTAGACAAGTTAGTCTTGTGCCCTTCATCAAATAATTTATCTCTCCGACCAAATAATGAAATCTTATCAGCTGTTGGTAATTGCTCCATTTGTGTCCAGAGATTCATTGGGTGTAATCAGGCTTGAAAGTTTTGTGGTAAATACTTTCTGACCAGACTGGTCCTGCCATTATTTCCAGCAAACACAGGTTTATTTTAACACCTTGCTGATTGCTGTGTCGTCCTGAGATTGTGCGTTGCTGAAAATAAACGCTTCTTTTTCTCTCTTTTTCCAGAGCGCAGCCGCTGCCCCCAGTCCAGTGATGGGCAACATGCCGCCCAATGATGGCATGCCGGGAGGACCCATGCCCCCAGGCTTCTTTCAAGTAAGAAAAGGAACTTTCTAACTCCGTCCCCACTTTCACCCATCATACCCCTGGCAACCCTTCCGCCTTGCCCAAAGTCATCGCTAAGCCTATCCTTCTGTCTCCTCCTCCTTTTTTAGCCCCTTTAGCTGTTCTAATCCCTGTCCAGATGTTCCCTTCTCTGTCTCTCTGCCTTCATCCCATATGTCCGGGCTTGGGTTTTTCACTCCTGGTGCTCTGTTTGATGCTCTTACAGACCTCTGAAGAGTTTTGTGTTTACACATACACAAAATGTTGCAGTAGTATCTGTGGTTTACGATGAGGAGAGGAAAGCAGGCGAGAGGAGAGGTTTGTGTTGCTTCTCTAATTCCTCCTGTCATGAGTGTTCTCTGAAGGCTGTCTCGGAGGCTGCCGAGGTCACACACACACCCTCTTGTTCAGTTCCCATCATTCTCTGCTTTCTCCTTCGCTTGCAAACAGACGCACAGGCCTTATCTGACACTGTGACACACCCTAAACGTGTAGCACTTTCAAAATTGAGATTTTAAAATATCCACACCCCAAAAGATGTTCACAGAATTGCTGGAGGTGAAAAGAGAGCAGAATGTCTCATTATTATAGTACCTAAACAAAACCTTAATATGCTGCTGAGATGTGGCGCCTCGCAGCTAGAAGAAGGTTTCTCCTCTAGAGCTTCTAATTTGTTTAATGCCTACAGTCGCAGAAGACGCTCCATATGGTTCATACGTATTTTTTCAGTGACAGTGGCTAAGCTAATGGCTACAGGCATGAGAGATGTATTAATATTCTCGTCTAATTTGTAGCAAGAAAGCAAACGTTTCCCAAAATGCTGAATGCTGCTGTAGCTTTAAGTCGTGGTTGAACACCGCTGTCCTTGTTATTGAAGTAGATCTTTTTGTTGCTTCTCCACATATCAACGGATTAATCCTGCATACAGCTCTGGTTGCATTGGGCATCTAGCGTGCTTGACGTGTGATCTAAGCACGTACAGTGTGGAGCGGTACAGTCGTTTGCCTGTGTCGTCTTGTGCTGGTTGATTGGCAGCGTGTCATGTGCTGCGCGTGTGTGTCTACGTACGCGCTGGGGGAATGTTAATGATGTATGAGCAGTGAGCTGGGCAGGGAGAAAGCTATCTGATGGTGTTGCATGAGTGACATTGCTTTCCATAAATAGACCCTGTGTGCATGGCAGACAGGCAGATAGGGAGACAGGCAGGATGGGCGAATAGGAGACAAGGGGAAGAAAAATGGCATGGATGGTTTCCCTCCTCTCTCCTCTCCTGCCTGCTTAGCTCAGCTAATCTGAGAAGCAGAGCAAGCAAAAGGTGAGGAACACAAAAATAAGAGCCGGACTGCACAGCGCGCTTGTTACCTGCTGTAGAAGAAACGGACATAACGTCCGTTGCATCGCCGCAAACTTTCCGTCACACACGCTGTAGTGTGTTCTCATGTGCCGTGCATCACATGGCATTTTCCACGGCCAGAAGCACACGCGCTGCTCTCTTAGGCAGCTGACATTCACTCCCTGGTGAACTAATGGTTGCGGTGGACGCTGAAATGCAGGCTGCTGACTTTTCTGCAGTTCATTTTTTCATTCAGGTGAAGTGGAAGCAGTTTTTTTTTTCGCACGTCGTTGAGATTTTAATCACATTCTCCTCTCACTAGGCAGTCGATAGTGAGAGATTTCAGATTCGGAAATCTTTAGTGAAATAAGAATGATTTTGCTGCAGATTTGTGAATGGCTGTTTCCCGCACGCTTTAGCCCTTTTTCCTCACCACCTTCTCCCTCTGCTCTCTTTGTGCGTCCTGCGTCCTTCTTCGTGGAATTTCTACGCTCTTTCCATTCATCGTCTTTGAAATAATTATTTTCTTGCTCGCGCACACGCACACGCATGCTTACTCGCTGCCTCTGTTGCGTGTTCTGTGTGTGTGTTGCACTCGCGCGGTAGTTAACATAGGTGACCCCAGCACTGTTATTGGCTTCGGCCCTGAGAGAGAGCGATGAGGAAAAGTAGGGACATTGCTGGAGTTGGAGGGCGTCCGCTGTGGCGTCTGAGTTGAACACATTTGGTATATAATCCTCCTCCTCGCATAGAAAGTCCGTAGCTGCTGCATCATGGCCCTCTGGGGAGGGCAAGCAAAGGGGGGAGGCGACGGAGTGGGGGGAAGAGGCAGGAGAGGAGAGACGAAGGTAATGAAAGAGACGATGAGGAAAAGAAACACAGAGCCCTGGACACTGAGGCATCAGGGAAAGCATTGAAACGTGTTCTTCACTGGCTTTCAGACATGTGTGATCAGCTGATGACAATAGGGGACAGTTGACGGATTCTGCTGCTTGATATATACTGTACCAGGAAAACGCTAAGCTTTACTGTGCACTTTTACAATGTGCATGCAGCAGGTGTATAGACAACTGGACTGAATAATGAGAAAATGAGACAGACTCTGGAAGAAACCAGCATAAATAAGGCTTAGGCTTTTGTCCCGGGAAAAGCAAATTAGATAAAATGTGCTCTTTGGAGATTTATATGGTCCATCTGTCAAATAATTCCCCCCAAAATCCTTCTTTGTTGACCTTATTCTCTGATCTACTGTACACGTGGAGCGTCAGGTACTCAACAAACCTAATACGCTGCATTAAGTCTGTACAGCAGTTAGGGTCGGGCTGCCTCTTTCTACTAAATTTGAATCGGCCCTTGTCCAAAGCAGGGGACAGAGTCAAGGGCTGAGCACAACAGGAGGGTCAGGTATGATTACACGTCCAAGCACAAGCAACCCAGCTATGACCGGCGACGTAAGAAGGGGTTCGAAGCCGACACAGGCAACTCTGCTCCGAGTCACTTGTTTAGAAAAGGTGAGTCTGATCGTGGGCTTCGTACAAAGACTCAGATTAACAGGGCGAACCCCTTCAGTCAGGCTGAGATGGCTGAAAGCTGCCCCGGGTACTTTTTATTACCTGTTAGGGTCAAGAGTCATTTCCTGTTGTTTGCTCGGGGTGAGGGTTGCCTCTGTGGAGGATTTACTTGTTTACATCCCGGAAAGTTACCACTCCGTCGTTTTGTGAGTCTTGCACCCTTGGCTGCAAATCAGTGCACATATTTCCTTACTTTGACTCAAACTGTCACCTAACGGTTCTCCTTGAATGACAGACATCCAAGGCTGAGAGGGAAATGTTTCCTGCCCGCTGTCAGCCTGTAGCCTCTGTGTCCACGCACGCTGATAAGGACGGAGCTGTGCTTAAATGGTGATTCGAATGCAGCCTTTGTCTGATAGAAGCAGCACATTTTGGATGGGGTTTATCAGTTTACCGGCGCGTGAGAACTCTCTTTGTGGGCACTAACACGCGCTGTATGTTGATGAAACTCCGGGCTGTGAGCGTTTCCTCTGAGGTAAGGGGATCACACATACAGCCTATATAAATCATCTGGTGTCTTCCCAACACGTTAAAATGCTTGTCAGCGTTTCACCGTAGTCCGCAGGGAGAAAACGCCGCTGATCGCGTATTCCCATCTCTGAGCTGACATGTTGCCATGCTATATACCATGAGCTAGCAGGAGACCTACTGCTGCCACTGCCGCTCTCCCAGGAATGTTAGGAAGGAATGACAATGAGTGTGTGTGTGTGTGTGTGTGTGTGTGTGTGCGCTGCTCCTCCTGGCTTTGTTTGTTGTGTTCAGTGATGCAGGCTGCTTTGTGCTCTCTCTGTTTGTGTGCGTAAGAGTGTGTGTGCGTGCATGTGTGTGTGTCCCATAGCTTGACAGCAGTTACACACTGCCCTCTAGTGTTTGCAGCCGTGAACACCGGAGGAGAACTCAGATGACTGGCGCGCTTCCATCCAGCTCTGTGTTTCCCTCCCTCTTTCTCCCTGTCTCTCTCTTTCTCTGTGTGTTAGTGGTCCATCAGGGGCAGCGGTGTGGGTCTTCCTTAAGCTGAAATGAGTGGTGGGGAGGCGAGGGGCTTGCGTTGATGGGTTTGTGGTACTGTGCCAAGCTGTTATCTCCTTAGCCGGGTAGAAAATGATTTTATTAATTGCTTCATTTAACGCCCCCCCTGTCCCCCTCCTTCTCTCCTTCCCTACACTAATACACAAACAAAACCACACAAGCACACACGTCAACCAAGCTTGCCCTGCGTACACCTCTGTGACCGTTCAGATGCGCTCTCTCTCTCCCCCTCCCTCTCTGCAGGGACCTGTAGAGAAAACCGTGCGGCCATAAAGGCCATATGTTGGCCAATTCAGATGTAATAGCAGGAAGGCCCAGGGAGGCCCAGGCAGAGTAGCTTTGTCCCATTAGGGTAAATTATATAGAAGAATTAGAGAGGAGCACAGATACAGATACAGACCTACATCACAGCGAAGATGGAGGCTCTGCTCTCATGTACTGACACATTTTAGGGTTAAGATTCGGGTTTTAGTCATGATCAGGCTAAGGCATGTAGTCGTTATGGTTACAGCTGGGGTAAGGCTCCACAACGTGAATGCAGCGTTCTCATAAACACTAGGTTGTGTGCATTAGTGTGTACCGGAAAATCCGACTGCTGCAGCTGGAGCAGTGCAGCCAGACCCACAGGGCTGTGTTGTTAGACGCACACACACAAACACACACACACACCCTGACACACTGGCTCGGCAACAACGACCTCTGAGGTCAGGCAACGCTAGCGCAGCATTAGCCCCGGTGTGAACCTGCCGAGAGCCAGTGCAGCTGGTGTTAACAACCCAAAACGTAGACGCACAGAGTGGCAGAGCAGCCACCGTGGCTCCGGAACGACCGTCACAACTGTGCCAGGAGCATCAGAGAACATTGTATGAACAACTAAACAAACATTTGCAAACCGCTGAATAGATTATTGACCGGCTCCTCGTTGCGTTGCTGGTTAATAACCGGCTTCTCAGATGAGCCTTTGACAGCGATGACAAAAAGCTTGAGGTTCCTGTTGGTGCTGCTCAGCTCAGCATTTTGAAGCCTGTGAATAAGTGTTTCTTCTCCTAAGCGGTGTTGCTTTCACGTGTGCGTAAACGCTCGTCCCTCCTGCCAGAGTGTGTGCTCCTATACCGCATCTCTGCCTGTGGGAATGCACTCGTTTCAAGCTGTCAGTCAGCCGTGTTGGTTCTCCCACTGCAGCGGCGCCTACGGCTCCCTGGTGCTCGGCTCTGCCGGCGCTCCAACATCCAGCCAAGCCAACGGAGCGCTCACGCGGGGAGGGCGGCGCGGTGGGCCGGATGGGCAAACTTAAGGCGAGTCGGACGGAGCTGGGGAGGAGGTGCAAGATGGAGGCGTCTGAGCAGCCGCCTCCTTTATGGGAAATGATGCGCACGGGCGAAGAGGTGCACACGTTTAGACCGTCATGTGCGTTGTGTCGGTGCCAAAATAATTAGCGACTGAGTGTTAATGAACAGAAAATTACCTAAACAAATTGACAATAATTGTTATAATTGATCCGTCGTTTACGCTGCTAACGTTCATGTGCAAGGACACGTTGACATCACTTGCATCACTTGTTGGCTTTCATCTCACTGTCTGTAAACAAAACCGTCTGCCAACTGGGAAATGTCTAGAATACGATACGTTTATGAACAGCAAGATCAAATGTAGTAATAAGAAGCATACATTATAGTAATAAGAATAGCCTCTGGGTCAATTTGCTGTGTTTTAAAGTAAAAGAGAGTTGTAATCCTAAGTTGTGTGTCTGTGTGTGTCAGATTGTGCTTCACAATAGTAATGATGTTAGATACACACCTGTTGAAGTAACACCTCCACCCCTCAGCGGTCAACAACGCCCCACTACACACACACCACCCGAGAGAGGATCCATCTTTCACCCATGATAAAAGAGGGAAATGTCTTTTTCACACTCATCGCTCTTCCTTTGCACAAGTCCCACATGTGTCACACATGCGCACACACCTTTAATGTTACCTGGTAGAGCAGTGCTTGACAGAGGCTCTGACAGACTAGGAGATAAGCCTGCTGAGGCAGTGGGTGGTCCTCTTCCTCCGTATCAACGCTCAGGTAGCAACTGATCTCTGCTGGAGCGGCTGCCGCCAGAGTCAGATGAGGTAACTGTAGTCAGCATCCACATGGTCCTCTGATACTTATTCACCTTAATGTACTCAACACAGTGTGGATTCTGAAAAGATAAAGTCAGGAAAGGGTTCATCCACTCTGCCAGTACAAAGTGAAACCACATTCATATACCTGCTGGGGCAGGTGAGAACGCTGATGCCTTTAATTCCACGCTGCTTTAAAATGCACTTGTTACATTAGGCAGCTTACTCCGCTGGTTCTCTACAGAAATGAGATCACAGTTCAGATCATGGATGACGATAGAAACTCTTTCAGTCCAAAGTGACAGGAGAACTTGAGTTTTTCCACCTGATTTTACCATGACGACGTTTGACTGGGTCCAATATTTGGCAGTTCTGTGTTGAGTGAACACTGAAATTAAGCTTTGATGAACAAATGTGACCTCATGCTGGCAATTAACAATACCCGCGAATGAAAATCAGTGCAGCCCTCTGCGTATGTCAGAGACAAATCACGGTTCTTCCTTTTCTCGTTGATCTAACGGAAATGACAGCTGTGCTCTAATTAAACGAACCTTATACAAAAAGCCTTGTTCTGCGTTCGAGATGAAAACTGAGAATGTTCCTAAAAATGCCGTGAGCATCACTAAGACAAAAAAGAAGAGAAGGTGAGAAAAGGTTTTTGGAACCAACTCAGTTTGTTACTTCAATTAAAATAAAATAAAAGTTTAGCCGTTTCTCCCAAGCAGCTTTCAGTATCACCAAACACATTATCGTATATCACTCTATTCACGTGTCTCTGTCTGTTTCTTCTCCAGGGTCCACCAGGATCTCAGCCGTCCCCGCACACGCAGCCTCCTCCACACAATCCCAGTAATCCCATGATGGGACCTCACGGACAGGTAAGTTGGAAGCATTTACTCAATCCTCCTTTTTTTGTGTGCCTCTACTGTATAATACTCACTTTCTCACACTCACCCGCTCACTCGTCGCTCACCCCTCTTGTTGCGCTAACAGACAGGGCAGGCAGCATCCACGATGTTGGGTTTGGATGAATAATTTAGCTGCGTTGGCCAGGCTGTAAGGAGCAGAGGTGCATCTGGAGGGCCTCCTCTCTCCCTCAGCCCAGCACTCACCAGCCCATAGTCCATCAATAGACCATTAATATTGCAGGACAGCCTGACACGATGCAGCTCTTTGCACACAAACCCACCACAACACAGGGAGGAGAGGAGTAAGGCAGAGCGTAGAAAAAGAAAACCGTAGTGAGTCTTGAACGTACTGGTGTTAGTGTTATATAACACACAGATACACATGGGTGACTGCCATTAAAAGATAGTCTCCTGTTGTATTTTTGTTGTGCTTATCTCTGTGCGAAGTGATGATATGAACATTATTTTTCTGTTCGTGCTCCGTAACCAAAGCAAAGACCCTCCCACCCAATCACTATTCAAATCATCATGTTTCCCCTTGACACTCAAATACTTAGATTGATTTTTGAATGAATTCTTATCCTCACTGCGTTTCGGGTGCTACACCCTTGTGACAACCATCTGTCTGCCGTGTTTCGCGTCATCGCCCCGCTCATGTCCTCTCGCTGCTCAGACGTCTGTGTGGATGGGATCTCCACTTCCTCCTATGGACCACACTGCTTTCCTGCACCACTGCAGTTACAGGCGTGGGGAGAGAATGTCAAGCACGCAGAACAGGAAAGCGTCATCAGTCACGTTGCTCCACTTGCTGTCACCCACATTGTTCCTGTCCTCCATGCGTTTTCGTGTCTGTCCTCCTTAACCTTTAGCCTAATGGATTTTACCTTTCAAAACTTAATGACAGGCCCCTCCTCTGACCTGTAACACTACAAAGACGTATTATTCTTTGACACAGTAGCTCCACCTGCTGTTAACCAAAGCTATCACCTGCGATGTGGTACAGCTTAGATAGAAACAGTTTTTCTTACTTACCTGGACAAACACTGTACATGAACAACACATTTGAACCAATATTCCATGAGTTTTATTGTAGCTTGATTGGGATGTCACATGTTGTTGATGATCTGATAATGACACTGACATGATCAGACATGTGCTCTAGTTTGAGTAACTTCATACTAATGCTGGCTTTGTGTCTCTGCATCTATATTAATGTCGTCAGAAGTGTATTTCATTACTTACTTCATTACACCCTGTGCTGTATTGATTACACAAACCTTTCTGTGAGTAAATATCGATATAGCCACATGATCATCGAACCCTTGAGCACCTATTGTTGAATACACTGTCGTAACGTCTTTAGGGAAAATCCGAACATCATCGGTTCCGTCACTGAATTAAGTGGTTTCAGATGCTCTCCTCAAGTTAACTGAGTGTAACATGCATCTTTAGAACTCTAGAGCTGAAATTGCGTTTGATTAAAACAAATGGGCAAACTTTCAAGACCTACAGTAAAGTAAAGTAAAGTAAAGTATTCCATCAGTAATCATTGTCCTTGTTGCTCCTGCAGCCTTTCATGTCTCCACGATACCCAGGTGGCCCCAGGCCCTCCCTTCGTATGCCAAATCAACCTCCTGGGAGCATCCCTGGCTCGCAGCCTCTCCTGCCAAACAGCCTGGACCCCACCAGACCTCAAGGTAATGCTGAATGCAGTGTTATTTCAGCCAAGCATCAGTCCCTCCTTTTATCCAGCTATCGCATATACAGTATTTATTGGATCTAAAACACTTTCTCTGATTAATAATAATCTAATATTGATCTAAACGGGGCTGCCATGCTAACAACTGTTTTCTACCGCAGGACATCCAAACATGGGAGGTCCAATGAGAATGAATCCCCCCAGAGGCATGGGAGGCATGGGCCCACAGGTCAGGATCAGTCATATTACTCCACAGGGCCGTGTTATTACAGCAAGTCTTGCCTGTGAATGGTGTCCTTCATCACCAGCCTGTTTCACTCCCACTCTGCAGCTGCCACGCAGCCAGATTTGGTGCTTGGAGTGTCGGTTCAGGAACCAACCCAAAGTTTGGTTACACTTCATTTAGAGCTGCTATAAAATAGCAGTAGCTTCAAACAGCAGCCTATAAACTGCATGCAGATAAAGCTGCTGAGCAGAAACTTTGGTTCTGCCAAGCTTGTAACTTGTTTGTGAATGTCAGAAGCGCTCTGATGATTAGCTTGGCTCAGATCAGACTCCCCCCGATTGCCAAAGCCAGTTGTACACGTTAAAGCCTACTTGGTGACTCCCACGTAGGGAGGCAAGCAGGAGGCGTAGTACTCGGACTGCTCTGATCAAGCCGCCGCCGACACGCTTCGGCCAAAAACGGTGCCAGTTTCTGCACTGCTGCTTTCCTTTCACAGACTTAATTTTTATTGATGTGGTTCGGTGTGACACACAAGATGCTCAAACGTCAGTGTCCTTTTGAATTACCATTACCACACAGCTGTTTCATTTTGCACCCAACCACCTCCTGCTCCCACATCATATACAAAGGCACACGCTCGCTCCCCCCGTGTCCCCCAGCCCCTCTCTGTGCCACCCTGGCTCGGTGACTTTGGCAGTGAGCGTACCAGCAGCTGGTGTGGCATCTGCTCGACAAGTGTAATCGTCTGCTGAACAAAACTCTTCCTCTGAGTGAAGCAGCTCTCTGGCCTGCCCCCCTACTCTCTCTCTGTCTGTCACGCATACGTATCAGCATGCAGCACCAGCCAAACCCGCCTGCTGGGTAGCCATGAAAACATACATACAAATGCACGGAGGGGAGCATGGACACATACAGACACGTACATGGAGACGCGTAACTCTGTCAGACATACACAAACACACTCACACACAGCCCAAACCTCATTAAACACTAGTTAGTGGGAGACATGATCGTCGATGACCTTCATTAAGGATCAAACCTTAGGTGTGAGACGCTGAGCTGACTGTGTGTTCTCTCTTTGTGTAGAACTACGGTGGAGGAATGAGGCCTCCTCCAAACTCCATGGGGCCAGGGATGCCCGGCATGAACATGTAAGTACTATAGGAAAAAGGTCCCAAAAGAAGATTCATATTACGGGAATATTAGCTTTTACAAGTATCTTATTTATAACATCCAATCATTTCTAAACTTTTAAAAGCAGAGTAATCACTTTCCAGAAACATCGGATCGTTTGCAGAGCAATATATATAAGTTGGATTAATGTAATCACTGAATAAATGATGATGTGAGCAACACTATGCATCTTCTTTGCTTTTTAAAAAGTGATGCATGTAACACTGTTGTTCTTTTTCCTTTTTTTGTTCTGTTTCTCTTTGGGCTCTCTGTTTGCGGCTCCAGGGGTCCTGGTGGAAGAGGTCCGTGGCCGAACCCCAACACTAACTCAGTGAGTCACACGCGTGCACGTCTTTATCGCCTACATGACTGAGTGTGTTTACAATAACTGTGTCTCATGTTTGGTTTCACCTCTGCTCTATTCCCTCCACAGATAGCTTATTCATCTTCATCTCCAGGCAACTATGTGGTAAGTGTCCCGTCATGGACTCGTGTTCGACCACGGGCCATAAATTACCTGTCATGCTGTGATATCTTACAGGCACGAGAGGCCGTCTAGATGCACTCAGCACTCATTCCTCTTCTTCTCTTGTTTCTTTACCCCTTAGGGCCCTCCAGGGGGAGGCGGCCCACCAGGAACTCCCATCATGCCTAGCCCCGGAGGTGAGTTATACACTCTAGTTTCCCTTCTGAGTTCCACTTTAATCCAGTGTTAGGCGAAGGAGGGCTTTGTCAAAGAAACGTCAGCTCTGTCTCGCTCAGATCTCTGTCAGACACGCGTCTCTGTTTGGTAGACAGGTGGAGACAGGACTCTAAAGGCTTTAGGAATTTCGCCTTTAGGAATGTTTTTGTAAAACATTTTAAAATAGCAAACTATAAACTCAATATTCTACATGTGATTTTTTTTGTGCATGACTTTATTTAATGCACATTCTGCAGGCAACGCAAAAACGTGACGGAAGCAGGGGCAGTGTTCAGTCAGATGAATGATCCAGCGGCTTTGATACAATCTAATCTCCTCCCTGTGGAGAATTAGCCGAGAACAAAACTCCGAGGGCTGATATCCTGTAGATGTTCTGTTTCTGTTGGCCTGTGGAGAGCTTCTTTTTGTGTCCACTATTTATTATTTATATACGTGCCTCTATTGTGATACGTTGCCGGGGCAACCTTTTGCACAAAACGCTCCTGCTCACACGTACACTGGGAGGGAAAACATATTTCCACTGCAGTCGCCAAGACTGTGCTCGCACACGCACACACACACACATCCATACAAACCTTTCAGAAAAATGCACACCTCCCACTCAGCATTGCCCCCCTCCTCCAGTCACGACAACACAAGCTAGATTCAGGGACACTAACAGGCAAGATA
Source organism: Macropodus opercularis (assembly GCA_030770545.1). Lineage (NCBI taxonomy): Eukaryota > Metazoa > Chordata > Actinopteri > Anabantiformes > Osphronemidae > Macropodus > Macropodus opercularis. Next base: position 11,997,941 of record CM061092.1, read on the forward strand.
CTGTATGTCCTCCACTTAAACGCTGCATCCATCTCTTTCTCTGTTTCATCTGTTCTTATTTTATACCTGCTTTTTGTTTTCTCCTCACAACTTTCCACCTGCAATGTCAGATCAAGGTCACCTCATCCTTCTGAATCTTTTCAGGACAGACAGACACAGGAGGAGTGACATGGCATGTACTTGTTGTTGCTAAGTTGCCAGGCTCTACATACAATAAAAGCATCCTACCTCCCTTTTGTAGGAAGAGGAGGCAATGGCTTGCTTTACTTACAGTGCAGATATGTATTGACACACACCGTTCTGTCACAGTGCACTTAAAGTGACATACAGTACGAATAGAAGAATTAGAAACGGGCCTGGATGATAGCTGTATAGTTCAGGGTGTCACTCCAGTCACTTCTGAACGGTGCAGCATGTTGTTTCTCATCCAGTACCTGCTCCATGGCCCAAACTAGGACAAATGGATACGGATGTAAAACACACAGAGATCTGCATGTGTGTCTGCAAGACTGTTGAGTCCTCATGAAACTATTCTTTCTTCACAGACTCAACAAACTCAAGCGAAAACATTTACACAATGATGAATCCCATTGGTCCTGGTGGAAATAGACCTAATGTGAGCAAGATTTTTCCTTTTAAAATTACATCATTAATCAAGTATTTACAAAAAAAAACTATGTTGGGTTATTCATTTCTAGGTATAGAAAAATAAACTGTGTACATTTTTTTTGTAGTTCCCAATGGGACCAGGTCCTGATGGACCAATGGGTGGAATGGGTGCAATGGAACAGCATCATATGAATGGATCGCTAGGTGAGCAGCTGATAATGTGCAGTGTATGAAGAAATAACCTGTTATAAGCTTCTGAGTACATCCAGCAAAACCTGTTCTTTTCTATGGACATTTAGAAGTGAGACCCTGCCCCCTAATGGATGCTAGAGGAAGTGCTCTCCCTCCTCCCAGTATTGATCAATGCGAAAACAGATTATCGGGGCAGTGAGCAAGCCAATGGATCTTGTAGATGTTGGTGCTCATCTGTATCTGAAACAAATAGCTTAATTAAAGGCCATTACCTGTGAGAGAACAGGCTGTTTCTGCCTGCACTGGATACCCTCAACTGATGTTGAATTAGCAGCGCGTTAAGTTAAATGTTGGCTGGTAATGATGCAGATTGGTCTTTTTTCTTTGTCTGAATACAGGCTCTGGTGACATGGATGGGTTGCCAAAGGTAAGGCTGATAACTTCTATCTGTGCGGGTGTGTGGGTGTGTGTGTGTGTGTGTCCGTCTAACTGTGAATTTGTCGCCTCTGTGTTTTAGAATTCTCCCAACAACATGGCAGGCATGAACAATCCCCCAGGCACCCCACGGGACGACGGCGAGATGGCGGGCAACTTTTTAAACCCATTCCAAAGTGAAAGTGTGAGTATCGAAGGAGACGACACACCTGTTAAGCTGGGAACACTAGTAGACTGTATAAGTCGATCTGTGACAAGGCGGAAAGTCACGTTGAATATTTCATTTCACATGTGTCATATGTGCGGCGCATGTCTACACGTGTAACCGGATCATACGGCAGGACCACACTCGTGTGTGTAGTTATGTCAGGCAACCGTGTGGTGAGTGTGCTCTCACTGATGGCCTTAGCTTTACAACAGCATATAAGAAGTCAGAATTTAAAATGGACCTGCAGTGCACAGCGATGCACATTCTCTCTGTCTCACATTGGACCTATTTACAATGATTTCTGATGAAATGGGACAATGATGAAACTAAGACGTCTGAGCCACCACGTCAAATTCCTCAGCTTCCTTTTACACTGGTCACCACCCAAGAAAACCATTAATTAAGATTCTGTTTTTATTGTTTACCTGGTGGTGAGTGTTTCTGTGAACACACTAGATTTTGCCTTTGCATGGTGTCTAATAGAATTACATGTAACGGTTGAGACTTAAAATAAGTGTGAAACTGTCCAACTTGCACCAGACTAAACTAAAAGAAACTAAAGATTAGCTCAGTTGAAACAAGCGTATGATGGTTTTTTCAGTACGTGCCCTGCGTTCCCAGCTTTACCTAACTCGAACACAAAAGCACAGCATGCTCATAAAACAGCAGCATGGGGGATAGAATGATTCTCTAGTGCATGGAGAGAACATCATGTAGAGATTCATGTGAAACTGACAAGACATGTTGCTACGCCATCTTCGCTGTCATCTGACGTTCCTTCACACTTTCTCCTTGGGCTGGACTCTGCTCTGCTTGCTGCTGGTTTTACTGACACAGAAAATCAATAATGGAGGTTTTGTAGTCATGTAGTTTGTATGCTATTAGAAGGCTGGTGTACTGGGTATGGCATTTAGTTCAGTTAGTCTTGAACTGAGTAGTAAAACACATTCAATACAGTATTGGCTTATCTTTTCTCTCCCTCCCTCTCTTTTTTTCTCTCTTTACAGTATTCACCCAACATGACGATGAGTGTGTGATTTTTTTTTTTATCTTTGATTTTATTTTATTTCTTTTTCATCCCTCTTCCCAATCTTCCTGTCCCACTGGTCCTGATGCATTTACCCCCCATCCCTACCTCCTTTTCCTCGTGGACGGTGTGCCGTGCCACACAGCCCCTGGGGATGCCCCTGGAAAGCAGGAGTCCGCTCAAGGCTTCCCATCCCAGCGCCTGTAAAATGGGTATAAGAACATGAACTGGCCTCCCATCAACAGGAAGGGTCTCCTTTCTGCTTCACCTAGCCTGACGGGCCCGGGTAGCATTCAAGCCTAGTCAAGATGCCCCTGCGCATCTACCACCACTCCACCCATAACTGCTGCTCCTAACTTATGGGGGGCACCCAGTAATTGACTGACAGGGGGCCTGAAAACCCCTCATTCACTCTCATCTGTGGCACGAATGATAAAAAAGAACTGATGTTATTATATGGGTCAAGAATGGTTTTCATTTAATGTTTGTACTTTATGTTGTTGATAATAATGTTATTGTTATAAATGTCATAATTGATATTCTACTAATGTAGTTATGATTTCCTGTAAGAGGCACATGTTATCTCAGCAGCAACATCAAAAATGATAGAATAAGCACACGCTCCAAAAATGCACAATGATTTTCTGTTTACATGATTTTAGGCTGTTTTGTCGTTCGTTTTGTTTTCTTTTCGTGCGTCACCATGGGTTTCACTTAACATACCTCCTCTGACCTTGTAGTTTGTCTTTGCCTCCTAAATGTCTGTTTCACAATTTCCGTAAACGTTCAGTGTTTAGATGATCGATGAGCTTTCCCTGGTTGAGGAGTGTTAATGTCTCAGCTGAAGCTATCCATACAGTAATAACAGAGGCCTTCTCAGAGCATTGTTTTTGGTACCCAGTGTCTGCTGCTGCACCTGAATGAGCAGATGTCTAGTTAGGTTTCAAACCCTCTTTAGGCCTGTGTTGCTAAAAAGCAGTGGGATCTCTCGTCTTCTGTGGATTTGGTCTTGCGCATAAATTCAACATATTTAGCTGGTATTGTGCTTGTTTTATTGGTTATTTACACGTTGTCTGTGAATCCTTTCCCCTCATCAGTTCACTCGATTTCAACATCACTGTGAACTCAACGACTCATCTCTGTTTAGACTTGGGGAGATTGCGGAACACTCGTAAAAACTGCTCCTGTTTTGAATTGGGACTGAACTTGCAGATCCTGGATGATTCACTTTCCTAACTCAGACGAGACAGGCTGAATAACTGTCTCTTGTGAGTTCCCATCGACCTGTTCCCTCGGTGAGTCACTCGCGTACAGGATAATGGATCCAGAGAACTGGACAGCTGTAGCAGCTCTGATGACAGGAGGAGACTGATCCACCTTTGGGGCAACAAACCGTACAGCCTCCTGAAGACAAGGGGCAATAACACTTTTGCAACGGATAGTTCTTTTATTGTGGATTGTCATTTTTTGATTGTTTTTTTTTTATTATTGTATTCAACTGAGAAGAAAATTAAAGCCCATAGAATCTGCACACAAAGAAAAGCATAGTTACATATTTTTCTTTCTGTTGTGTTCTCTTACACTTGCCGGACTCTCTGTCACTGTTCTTCAAAAAGATTTATTATCTCTCATAACAACACAGCAGCACTTGTGTTTAACTGTGTTTAAACCAACAAAAACAACCATTGTAGCCTCTAATGGGTGACGGTGATGTAGTTACCAGTTTTCCGATATGAATATGGATTGTACCCATAGTTCAACAGGGACCTCTCCAGGATTGGCTCTCGGTGGCCTGGGGAACACTCACCAGTGTTTCTTTAATATAGTGATACACCACCACCTCCACCGCCCCACCCCCCCAAACTTCTCCTCTTTTCTCTTTAATTTCCCTTTTTTGTAAATACTGTATAATGCATTTTGATATCATTGACATGTTTTGATATGTCAGTCACTACCAATGAATACAGCTGAAAGTAAATTATAAATAAGACTGTCCATGTTTTTCATAGAGAAACGATGCGCTGATTTGGCTCACGTGGCTAAATTTCCATTCAAATGTATAGACTACAGTAACAGTAAATGCAGATTGTACGCTAAAGGCTTGTATGGTGGGGAGGATAGGACAGAGAGAGGACAGGACAAAGAGAAGCGTCCTCACTCTGCCCTTGTCTCCTTGTGACTCAGCTGAATGTTAGTTTTGGCTGTGAATAATCAGCATTTGAATAATTTTTCTAAAGGGCATCTTCTCACAAAAAAAAACGTGTGACCTCATGTTGCAGTTTTTAATATGAAGGATTTTTATCGATTTAAGAAAACTTTTAAAAAGGAGAAAATACTTAAGAGAACCTCATTTTAAATTAAGAATAGATCAAAAAGTAATACTTATGGTTGAAAACTGTGTCCTTTGCTATTCGCTCCTGTAATAGCATTGTATAGATTGAAGCTCTCTTACCGATCCTCTCTCAGTCCTCTGTGTATATCGATTGTTGGCCATCTCTGTACTTCTATTGTGATGTATAATACTGTACCATTAGGAAGATTTGCTGGTTGGGTGGGGCGGTTATGTTGAGTCGGGGAGGGGTGGGGGTTCACGGGAAGGGGATATAAATGATTCTCCTGTACCGTTCATGGTCCTTTCTGATGACACGGCAGTATTCAATATGAAGCAGTCTGTCTCTTGGGTTTGCTTTGTATTTCATGGTAGGCTAGTTCAGATTCTTGTCTTAGGGACTTAGTTGTCTTGTGTAGGTAATACAGATGTTCTTTGTATGTTTCTTTATATTGTAAAGTTTCTTTAGACTGAAAGAAAAACAGATAATTTGCTTATGAAAAAGAAACAATGCATCAATAATAAATGTCATTTGATTTTTTCTTGTTGTTGCAATCTCTTTCTCTGAGAGCTCGCCTAGCTCTCAACTGCTATCTTGTGCACTACATTTTTTACTTTGTAAAATCTTTCTGGAAGTTCAAAAAGTATACATTTAGTTTATTTAGTCTATGTCTTCATTTTCTATTGGTCTTGGTTACTTTTTAAAATTTTATTTGTAAATAAAATACCAAAGAAAGGTCGTGTTGTTTAATGTAATAGCAATTGAATTAAATTACATCAAATTTGGCAGCAGTTCTTTTTGAAGTAGTAATAAATATATCTGTTGCATATTCTTACTCAGACAAATACATTTTGAGTGTATGCGACGCTTATTATATGCGAGGTCCGCATCTAAGTAGTTACCTTGTTTTATTAAATGTATTAATGTAATGAATTAAATGTCATTAAAATGTAATATCAGGGCCATGCATAACGTGGTCTAACACATGTCATAAATGATCAAAAATAGCACGAAAATAGCGGCATCTGCTGGCAAGTTATTCAATTTACATTAGCGTGGGGAAAATTAATGTGAGCGTTATAAAACAGAAAAGCTCACCTGGCGTGGCGCACCCTCTAGCCAATCAGGGCGACTTATTTCTCTACGTAACGTACGTCATTTACATCGGTCACGTGGTTTTTCGCTTGGCCAATGGAGGCATCTAAACATGATAACGCGATACTTCTGCTTCGAAAGGTCGAATCTGTGTCTAGCTGTCTGCTACGAAAGAAACGTCAGTGTTTAAAGGTAAGATATGCAATGATTTTGAAACTAGGTCTCTTGTATATTGTACTCTGCCCTAAACAACTTTGTCTATGGTCAGTATAAACATAGATTCATTGCAAGACAACATAAAATAGTGAAAACGGTCACGGGCATTAGCTAACGAGATTACAACTGAATGCTAGGCTACCTTCAGCGAACGTCTGTTAGCATGTTAACGTTAGTCTCTTAGCAGCAGGTTAATTTGTCAGACACCTCTAGAAACGAACGGTTAGCTGTCAGTATATAAACAGTAACAAACAATCGAGTTATGACGCTGATGGAGAGATGTTCTCTGTGTGTGATGTGTTGAAAGATGTAATCGACCTTTTCTGGATCACATCATAGAAAGAAGTAATAAGTAAAAAAAAAAAAGATCAGTAATATATGCGATCTTTCAACAGTGTGGTCTCAGTGGTCGGCTCGTCACTGGCAGAATACTGGGAGGGCCATGGACACCTCTGACACTTATGACAGTGCACCATCAGCAAAGAAGAGTGGACGGACCTCGTTGCTAGACAGCGGCGAGGATTTTGAGGTGTTAGATGAGGACGACATTGACGACGAACCCCCTCCTTTGGAAGATGCTGGAGGTGGGAAGGTTAAGAACAGAGATGAGGTTGAAAAGAAAAGTTCAGACATTGACCCAGGGCCTGCAAATCAAGTTGATGAATGGCTGGATGTTTTAGGTAGGTAACAAAACAGAAGAATGCATTTCTATAGTGTGTCACATAAGCTTTTAAGCTAATATCTTTAATTATAACGTGTACTGTAAAGTAACTGCGATTGCCCTAAAGGCACTGGACTGGATTTGCGTTGTAACAGACAAAAACAATGTCTGGTTCCAGGTAACGACCAACTAAAGAAAAAAATCCTTGAGGCTGGTGAAGGGCGTGACAGTCGGCCACAGAAAGGACAGAATGTTAAGATTCGTCTTAAAACATACCTAATGGACGGGACACTTGTGGAGGAGCAACCTGACCTTTGTTTTACGCTGGGTGATGGCGATGTTATCCAGGTAAATGCGCGTCCAATAATTTAAAAAAAAGTGTTCTACATACCAGTGTCTTGTGGCACTGAGAGTTTTTTTCTTTCAGGCTCTAGATCTCACAGTTATGCTCATGGAAATAAGAGAAAAGGCCCTCATCCACTCTGATGCAAAATATGCATATGGCGCTCAAGGGAGGTATGACGTTTTGTAACCACTAAATATTTTAAGGATTTAGTCTAATAAAAGAGTTGTCATTGAATTATAATTGTACAGTTAAATTAGGAGAAATTTTTGGAGTAGGATAATACAACATAGTTTATTTGACTTGTCTGGTTTTGAGGGTGCTCTGAACTCTGCTGTGATGACACTGTTAATTGATACTGCTTGTTTGTGCTCTGGCCATTGACTTTTTTTTAATAACTTCTGAACTTTACTATGTTACCCCCCCAGTCTTGAACCTGGGGTTCCTCCCAATGCTAATCTGTCTTTCGAAGTGGAACTTTTGGAAGCTACCGATGCTCCAGATCTGGAGCTGCTACCCCCTGCAGAAAAGATTGCCTTGGCAAGTTGTAAAAGAGAGAGGGGCAATATCCATTATCAGCGCGGAGACTATGCTTTTGCTGTCAACTCTTATGGCATCGCCTTGCAGATAACAGAGTCAAGTTCAAAAGGTAATATGCAGACCAGGGATATCTGCACTTTAATTGTAAGGTTTTTAGAAATGTAACGTGCCACACACACAATCATAATTGTTCACATTTTAAAAAAAATGGTGATGCTCCAAATGTAATGTAGCTGGTAGTAGTGACTTGAAGTTAGAAGACAAGAACTGTAAATAGGATTATAGCAAAGGAGGTGGTCTCATGTTGTCAGCTTGGTTAAATAAAATCTCAATAATGGTCTAATGAAAATGGTGATATTCAAGGACAATCCTATACATGTAACTAATTGGAAAGCATTTTCATGATGACTTGGTGGACAGTAAAATAAGTGAATGTAACTTAAACAGATTGCTTGCATTAACACTTTCACTTTTTGATGCAGTTGACATTAGTTCCGAGGAGGAGAATGAGCTAATGGATGTGAAAGTTAAGTGCTTAAACAACATGGCTGCTTCTCAGCTCAAACTGGATCACTATGATGCAGCACTTAAATCTTGTGTCGCAGCACTGTCACACCAGCCAGACAACATAAAAGCACTTTTCCGCATGGGCAAGGTACTCAATCTTCTTTTTTCTTTTTTCAGTCACTCGTTTTTTTCCTAACATTTGCATTATTGTTAAGGTGTTGGCCTTGCAAGGTGAATGCGCAGATGCCATTCAAACTTTAAGGAAGGCACTGAAGTTGGAACCAAGTAACAAGGTACTTTTTGCCTTTTCATAGTAATGTTGCTTAAATATAGCTTTTACCAGGGTGATCAGCAGTTTTGCTTTACGGCCAGTAGATGGTGGCATAGAGTAAAATATCACATTGCTTAGTTTGAAGTGCAAGGTCAGGTGGACTGCTGATTCATCATTTCAGAGGATCTGTTTCATGTCACTGCTGTAAATAGGTTTGCCTTGCAACTGAGGCATATCTAATACCCAGCTCCTCTGCTTACTTATACAGTTGTGTATATGTAGATCTTTAAAAAAAGGCCATTTGACTGAACTCACCATAGTGTGTGGGCATCTTGAATCAGCTGTGATATTCACCAGCTTGGTTCTAATGCCCAGAATCCCCCACTTCAGTCCTACACCAATCTGTCTAACGGCACATGGCAAGGCCACTGCTTTCTGTCCAACAGAAGGATTGTTAATGTAATGTACTGTTACATTATATGTGGGTTGCTAAAATAACAGACCTGAATGTAGTTAAGTATGTTTTGCATTTTTAGTGTAGCATTTGAATGATATCTGAATGTTATGCTATTTCCTAACTGTCCTCCTTGTGCAGGTTGAAATGACGTCTGTGCGTCAACAGATTTCTAATTTCATGTTGTTGATTTAGTGTTATAAAGAACTTCCTCTTACTGCTATAATAATGAAGGCTCCATAAATAACCCCATGTTCCAACACCAAGTACAGTGGGTGTGTTTAGGAGACAATCTGAGAATTCTTCCAATATAATCAATGAGGCGTTTTTAAAGAGACATAAGCGTCATGCAGTGACAAGATGATGCCATTATTCTCTTCTTTTTTTTGCAAGAATTGATGGGCATGCGTTCTGCAATCTTTTTAGAGGGTGTCAGTAATTTACGCCCTCTATCTTCAATACAAATGGATGAGAGGATATTCTTTGTCTGTGGTTTGTTTACTTTTTAACATGACACATAGACTTAACAATTCCACTACAGACAATCTCAAACCAAGTCTGCACCGTTTTTGGACACACAGATGTTATGGGAGAATGGTTAATGTTTGTTTAACCTACTCTATTCTTGCCCTGAGGACAAGCCAGTGTTGTGTAATTTTTGCGTACTATAAATGTATCGGCTTATTCGGGAACAGGCACGGAATGAAGAAATCCTCAGGATTCAGACTTGCACAGACTAATAAATTACATATAAAATGTCTTTCAAGGCAACATTGCTGTTTACTATATCTAATTGCAGTCAATCTGCCTGAAGTGTATTTCCCAAGCATAAACATTTTTGCTGTCTCTGAAAGAAGTGGTTTGCTTAGTCACTAACCAGTTTTAAGAGCAGAGAAGTGACTCAGATCTGAACAATAAATGAATCCATATCCTGAAATAATAATGTGGACGTGGCGACTAAATTACAGGCTGATTTTGTGAGTCTGGGATGTCTTTAAGCCAAAAAAGGATTACATAAACATTTTTCTGTTGTGTATTTATGTCTAATTTACAGTTTACTGGTTCATGGGGATCATAAAATAGTTGAAATTGTACTTTTTATAAATTATCCTTTTTATAAATCTTGAAATGATATATTTTTCATACCGCTAACTAGTTTTTCTTTATGTAAGGTTGTTTTCATCTTGACACATCCACGTGTACAAAGGAAGAAATAGCTCAGAACTTGCAGTACCTGTTTGTTTTGCTTCTTGTCTAGATAATTCACGCAGAGCTCTCCAAGCTGGTGAAGAAGCACTCGGAACAGAGAGGAGCAGAGCAGGCCTTGTATAAAAAGATGCTTGGTAATCCCACTAGTGTCAGCAGTAGCAAAACGCAGAAACACCGGGCCAAGTCTTCATGGGTGAGAAAGTAACTCCCTCCTATGTAAAGTATGTCAGGTGAATTAGGAAACTGTCCTGCCTAACACATACTGTTCTGTGTTCTTTATTTTCTCAGGGTCTCAGTTGGAAGTGGCTGTTTGGTGCCACTGCAGTAGCCATAGGTGGCGTAGCTTTATCTGTTGTGATAGCTGCTAGAAATTAACCCAAGCTTGTTGCGATGACCTGACCAACGTCTAAACACAGAGTAGCACATCTGGCGGTGCCTTCTGACCTCTGGTCAAACAGGGCTGGAAATGTCAGTCGGTCAGTTTCCTCTTCACTGTCACACTTGTTTCTCTGCTATGTTTGAGAAATATTGGTGACAAATACTGAAACATCTTTGCATATGGAAAATACATTTCCAGTCTTATAAATGTGTAGGTTTATGCCTGACTCTCGCATTGCCACAAACAGTTTTCTTTTGCTGCCATTGTTTTTCTTCTGAAGTTGATGTTACAAATAATTTTTTTTGTATGAAAATTGAGAATAATTTTAACTTCATTCAGATAGAACCTATTTAGAAGTATTTTCCTGCTAAACATATCTCTGTGAAATGGCCCTATGTAATGCTGTACCTTTTTAATCTGATTTTGCAGTTAAATTATTTGCTAATATCAAGAAATAACATGTGCTTCTTTTATTTACAGTACGACGCTGACTAGTATAATGCAGATGCTCTGTTATTTGAGCTTCACACCATGAATATATTTTGTATATCTTTACAATGGAATGCAAGTTTTAGAGACATTCACTAGTTGGAGTTAGTTCTGTGTGATACAGAAGAGCTTTCCTAATATTAGAATCCACCTCATTACGATACAGGGGTGGGGGAGAATTTGGTGTGATGGACCATAACAAATGTCAGCCTCAAAAAGTACCTGTGAATTGAGTTCGGTGTCATGCAGGATATGAGTGTCTCTGATTTTCCTATTCACTTGTACACATTAGCATAAGCTAAAAGTATGTACATTTTACTTTGTGCTCAGCATTCCTTCATGTAAATGGTTCATTGATTGATATTGGGGATGGAGATGTTGCCTTTAAAAGAAGTAAACATCAAGGTAGTTTCCCTGTAATCTGGCTAAGTAATTTATTTTATGTTATTATTTGAATCCGTTATACCTCAGTTTTGATGAAGACCAAATATTAAAGAATGACTCTTCAATTACAATGATGTTTTTAGAATGTTCATGCCTGTGTTGTTTTAGATTGTGTATTTCTGACTATGATTTTTGCTGTTCACTTTCTTACGTACTCTATTCTAGTCCTGCTGAGCCAAACGCTGTGCAAGAATCTGTCATGCAACTCTGATGCTGGCATTCCCGTCATATGCTGGTTTTTGTATTTATCACAATAAAATGTATCTTATGAAGCCACTGTTTCATTTTTGTGTCACACGACATGTTGTGCAAACTGCTTCAAGCAGGGCGATCCGTTTTCTGTTGTGGGTCAGTGTTCTTCCATTCATGCCTCAAAATGTTCTGCAATTGAAAGACAAAGATTCTTGTTCGTACAGACACTTTGATTTCAAACTGCCACAACGTGCGTTACATAGCTAATACCCACACGTACCCAGGTTCATTTATTTACAGCTGGATATTCCCAAATTCTTGGGATATTCCCAAATTGGTTTGTGGAGACGCTGACGTTTAACTGACGCAATCCGATGACCTATCGTTTCCCACTCCCCACGCATTACTGATGTGCAAAGAGCATTTCTAAATATTATTCTACCCATTAAGACCTACAATAAAGAACTAAAATTCATTATTATTATTATTATGACTTATATTATACGTATTGATCATAGTCTGGTTCGCACTCATCTGCATATTTTTATTTATTAAACGTCTGTGCTTAAGGGTACATGTTCGCTGTTGTTATAATATTACCATCCGCTGTCCAGTCGGTAGTTGCTCTCTTTGGTGGTTGTTAAACGTGACTATATAGGGACCCGCTGCTCGGTGACTTCACCGGTGACCGCTCATGGAATATTCATTGAAAAGCAACGGTAGTTCTCCGCTTACCACAGAGTGCGTCCGTGCGCGTGGTGGGAACTGTAGCAAGATGGCGGCGCTGAAGGAGGAGCAGTGCTACGGGCTGTCCTGTGGAAGAGTGAGCAACGGCAGCAATGTCTCCGTGTTTCACGTAAAACTCACTGACAGCGCACTGAGGGCGTTCGAGGGCTACCAGAGCAGCAAGGTAAATGGCCCTTATGGGTGTCGTGACATTACGGCTCGCGTTAGAGATACGTCCGGGTGGCTGTGACAGGCGGAGTGAGGTCAGCCGCCGCTCCGCCCGCCGCCGCCGCCGCTGCTGGGGCTGGACGCGGCTGGTTCGCCTTGACGAGCAGCGCTGTCTGCTTTAGCGACTGCTGGTGAATGTGCGCTAGCTGTTTAAAGCTACACCCAGACTCGCTCCTCGTCGACTGCTCAACGCTGAAGTCGCTCCCCCCTCCTGTACCGGGCTCCGCGCTTCTGCTTATTGAGCCCCAATAGTTCTTTGCTGGTAAAAGGGCGGTGATTTAGTTGGCAGAGCGGGTTTATAACTTGGCGGCGTTGACAACGAGCCTCGTCTAAATGTCTGTAATAACGCAGCAAAATGTGACGCGAGAACACGGAGCAACTTCTGTTGTGCGTACAGATGTTTCCAGAAAGTTTAAGCTGTCAGAAAACGAGGCGAACCTTGCTACATGTAGCTTCACAGGCCGAGAGCTGCCAGTGTCTTAAGGGAACAGCCAGTGTTGGCCGATTAAGCCAAGTATAGTCATTTTTCGGCTGTTGACTCGGGGGAAGCCTCCCCTTGGTTCAGAGCGTCTCATGACAACACGGCGAATGATTTGGAAAAGTACCCAGGACTCGTGTGAAATGTGGCCATCTCTGTTCCCAACCCCAACCCCCCCACGGCCACTAAAGGCTCATGTTCACTTTACAGCTCTGGAGCTGCGTCAAAGCCGTTAAACACATTTAACACGTTTTCTTGTCAGTACTGGCTCTTGAGTGCGAGGTGAAATCCAGCGTCCGATCTCCGGGGCAGTTGTTCAGTTGCTGCTCGCCTTCTTGTGAACAGCTCTTTAAGTCTGGTGATGGCCATCTAACGTTTCAGCTTCTATAAATATTTGACAGGGAAAACCTGGCAGGCCACAAGGAAAGGGCCTTATCTTTAGCTTCAGCGCTGCAGCTGATCAGTCAGAACAGCCAAACCGTGACAGGTAGTTTGATGGTACAACTGCAGTTGTTGGACCTGTGATTAATAAATCAGTGCGTGACACCTTAAATGAACTGTCGATGCAGGGCCATCGTTCACATTTGAAACAGAAGTGCACCTAAAGCTGTGTTGTCTGTGGTTTTTAGCTAGATTTCTTTAGAAGTGCACTAAGCTAGAGATCTGAACCTTTTTGTTTTTAGCGTTAACCCGAACTTGACCTAGAATAGAAAATCTACCCGGACAATCGCACATTACTTTGCCAAAGTATTTAGGGTGTTTTGTGTGCAGGTTTTTCTTTACGAAGACGGTGCAACTTTCAAGTCTAATGTCCAATATGATCGGGTTGTTTTGACAAATGCTAGGTGGATTTTATTATGTTGGGGTTTTTTTAAAGAGACAAACGTCTGTGCCTGGGCTAAGCATCTTCAGGTCTACATAGTTAACTGGCACTAGGACTTTCCTTGTTGTTCTGTTAAAGGCATATTTTCATGTATTTCTATTATTATTTAGCTGGATCGTGCCTGAGTAGCATGTCCAGTACAAACTTGCAGACTCAGGTAGTCTATGTATTGCACAGGGTATTCTTTCTTATCACTTTTTCACTGTTGATAGTTTAAACTCTTAGTCATAGTTTGATAAGATCTAAACTATTTTGCAATAGTGTTTATTTAAGGTTTGTTGTGAGTGTTAGATGGTCCGATGCAAACACGGTGCACATCATTTTGGGAACGTTACGGCTGGCACAGCTGTTTAAAAGACATTGTGCCTTATGTGCGAGAAGCTGTCTCTGTGATGCACGGTTTAGTAGAGGGATCTTCTAAGTTGGCAGTCACGATTAGGTTTGTTTTTAGTGATATGCCAACATGCATACAGTATATTTTCTTTTTTCAGACTCGTGTGAGGGCAGCATAGGCAAACAAGCACTGTTATGGTTTTTCACAGCTTTTGTTTTGACCCAGTCTTGGACTGATTGTAATCAGTCTGATATGGTAAATACACATAGTCATGCATGTGCAGCACACGTCTAGCATCCATTACTAGTCTCTGCTCTCTCCAGGCTTGCTAACCCCTGACTCTAGTTGGCCTTCTGGACAACAGTAGCCTAGTGTTGCCATTACTTTTTCCAGTATCACCTGTATGTAGTCGGTGTGTTCAATAAAGGCATGAAGTAAGCCTTGAGTTGTTTTAGCGACTTTGTTGTGTTTCAGGTATGTTTTCATGTCCAATCTATGCATAGAAGTTATGTTCAATACAGTAGTTTGCTCAGTCAGCTATGCAGCGTAATAGTCACTGTCGTGTGTATTTAAGAGCCAATGTATTGAAATTTAAAGGTAACAACTGAAAATTTGACCACAAAACTGCAAATCCAAGCTTTCCAAAACCAGTCCACATGTGATCACATGAGACATCTTGACACGTTGTAGTTGGATGTTCCCCATGTGCTGCATTAGTATTTTTTAGTTTGCATGATGAAACAATGCCCTTATCACATATGCCACCACCCAAGGCTTGAGTTTATGTTGGTTTATGTGTGATTTGGGTATCGCCCATGGAACCTGAGCCTCTCCGGGTTTTTTTTTTTTTATACATGTAATTCAATAGCAGGAGAGCTGCATAATTGCTTGTGCCTCCCAATAGGAAGGTTGTGATGTTGTCAAGGATCCAAGTAGATGCAACCGAACAGGAAATTTGATAAATGGTAGCAGCAAAAAAAATAAAAACACGAAACAGCTTAACTATAATTGTCTGTAGACTCATTATACTAGGACATGCACTGTACAATTGAGCTTTTCAGTTGCTTCCTGTACCAGCCATGACTGTCAGCCTGTCCGTCTGTTGGTACGTGTGAGGACAGAGTGAACTGGAGCTCCTGCTGTGGGACTGGCAGGCCACAGACGCTTTCCTTTTTTTTTTTTTAACAGCTGTGATATAAGCAGGAAAATGAGTGTCAAGATAAAAGTAAAACAGATAAATGATCATGATTAATTGTGTAGTTGCTTTATGGCCTTTGAAAACAGTATTTAAAACAGGTTAAATTATATAGCGTTAATTTATAATAAAAGTCATGTCCAGGCACTTGCCAATGTAACACAAAAACAACTTTGTAGTTGTAATGATAAAACTGATGTGTGATATTACGCTGGTGCGAGATATGTACAGTAGTTCTTTTTGAATGTTAAAACCTTTGCTGGCACAAGTCACACCTATTGTCTTGTAGTGAGCTAATGGACTTATTGTTATTGGACTGATTATAGGTAGGGAGTACCACAATTACATTCTCAGGGACATGCATCATTGCAGTGACACCCATCACATGATCAGTGTTTTGCATTTCATAATGCAGTTTTTAATCCAGGTCTTTTTTTAACACAATGTCAAGATTCAATAGTTGGTTGTTGTATATTACAACATGCCAGCACCAGCTAAACATGCGATTCCAAACACGTAACATGTCCAATTATTGTCATGAGGAATTGCTGCAATAGATGGGTTTTGTTTAACTTTAGTTGCAGAATAGTTTCAGCATAAGCATGGTGCTTAGATTTTGGTTTCTTCATCAGGTTAGTCCGGAATGCTGACTCTGCTGGTTTCAGAGGATCACAGCACGCTGTAAGAGATGACCAAAACCAAATATGACTCCAAATGTCATGGTGTTCTAATGTCATCAGTGAGAGTCTCACTGACCTGCGTCATTGACCAGTGAAAAGTCATGGTTTGGTCTTTGCTCTGCAAAAAGCTTTGTATCTGTGGTTTTTGACCCATATAGCAGAGAGGGATGAAGCTTATAAACATATAAAAGTTTGAAATTGTTCACTGTAACTAGACGAACACATTTATACTCATCCTGATATATTAATGTACTTTCCACTGCAGGAAATGTCTAGGTCTTGATAATACAGTACAATCTAACAATAGCCAGGTTGAAATTGGGTTTATTATTTCCCATTTTATGTCAAGAAAAAGGCACCATACATAGCACAAGCCAGATTGCTTTGTCATTTATGAAATGTAGAAAGGTGCTTTTTTTTTGTTTGATAAAATTTGTTCAGAGCAACTTGAACTTACGTTTACAATATTTAGAGACTTGCACCTATGAGAATGTCAGTTGCTCCTCTACAATACATGAAACACGTTAAAGCATTTAGCTCAGTTAAAGACATGTAGCAAGTTGCTATGAAAACCCTGCTGAGTCTATGCTTTCACATCTCTTTTTTTTTTTTAGGCCCACACATTTCTAGAAGACAGCACTTAAAATATTTTTGGTGGAACCAAAAGCAGTCTTGTTTACAAAATTGGGGGGGAGGTGATGCTCCTTTCTAGTGTTTGTAAATGAAACTGTAGCTTTTATTGTGTGCTAATCCTCCTGTTACAACTAAGAAGTAGTGTAAGCTAAAGAAACATGTTGCCAGCATTGAGTCAAATGTATGTAACACCAAGAGATACACTGACAATCTCCTATCAAGTGTGCTTACAATCATGTTACTCCTTCTGACACTCTTTTGTCACAGCTGCTAGAATTACACCATGCTCTACACAAGAGGACAGACTAAGCCACGACACATGTACAGAGTGTTGGGAGTAGGGACACCCAGTACTGTTTCCTTGTTGCAGTGCGCAGTACAAAGTGCTCTATGCCACTCTGAAATCCTAGAGGTGGAACATTTAATCTGTGTAACAGATATGTAAGTAAACTGATAATTATGGTGTCACAGCCATGTCCATTTAGAATTTAGAAAGGGCTATTGTTGTGTGCCTTCAGCGGTGTAAACGTCCATCTGAGGATGTAATGAAGTCTTGAACGTCGGTTCATGAAATACAGTGTCTCTGGCTTGTTTGGTAACTTTAACGTTTACCAAACCTATGCTGACACACATGCTATTTGTTGTAATGTAACATGTTGCAGTTGACTTTAATAGTTCGGTTGAGATCTTAAGTGTTTTAAAATAACATTTCAAGTTGATTTTATGGCAAAACACAACTGACACAATTTGCCAAGCTTTTATAGTAAAGTATTCAGGTACATGCTTGTGCAGCTTTCATTGTACTATAGTTTGCTTTGTCAATTCTGCAGAACTGCTTGCATACTTCAAGCAATGTCCAGTGGATCATCATTCTATAGTTTGGGAGAATATCCACAGCCATGCCATCGATCTGTGGTCAGCAGCCATACTCTGTCCCTAAGGTTAGCTGTGTGGAACATTCTGGGCCCAGGTCCCAGAGAATAGTGACATGTCAGCAGCCCATTCAAATGAACAGGCTGAGTGTAGCACTATGTTAGCAGTGCTGGGATGGGGGAGGGCACAGGGTGGGAGTGTTAAAGCTGGTGTTGTATTTGAAGATTGCAGGGGAAGACCAGGGAGTATGGCTCTATGAAAGATCTGGTGGCTCAGGACAGATTTTTTAACAAATGGGGTCCTACAAGATCAGTTGCTTATCTTGTGTGTCCTCAGTTTGTCAATGCAATGGTGATCTGTGTCACATCCTGTTAAGGACGGCATGGTGGTGTGGTGGTTAGCACTGTTGCCTCACAGCGAGAAGGTCCCGGAGGCTATCTGGCGACCTGTCCAGGGTGAACCCTGCCTCTCGCCCATAGACAGCTGGGACAGGCTCCAGCACACCGGCGACCCCTAAAGTGAATGAATGAATGAATACTCCTTTAACAAATAACACTTTTTTTTTCTCTGTAAAGTTAAACTCTGTGACACCTTCTTCCAAATAAGCCTGAGTTAAAAGAGAAATTGTATTGCTCATCTGCAAGGTGTGTGCAGATTTCCAGTAACCAGGTTTCATAAGTGTGTGTGAACTTGTTACCTGGGTAAACTGGCTTCTTAAACCCATGCAATCAGTGTTGGTTTGACTTGTTTCTTGTGCAGTGTTGCATCACTATTGTCTTTAGTACTGACACCCATACAAAGCGTTGTACCGAATACTTCAGTAATCCTGAACTCTGTCTTCTAGCTACACTGTACAAATATGAATTGATTCAGACAAAAGTCTACATATTCCACACTTGATGTATATAATGGAGCCCACAGAGCTTGGTCTGTGTTTATTTTTCGGTAGTCGCCAGTCTGGTGAGTAATAGTTGCCTAATACACAGTCGTGCTTTACAGCACATGTACCTGCTGCGTCAAACACTATTGAGGACGTGTGGTTCAGACTGCTGTTTGTTATGAAAGTAGACTTTTTAGGCTTGATTCTTTATGCATCCTTTTATCTGTTGTGCTACATTTCACATATACAAGTGTGTATAAGGTATTCACTTTGTTCTGCTTACCTCAACTGGCAACAAGTTGATCTTTGCTCTTTAAACAACCTGATGTTTCAGTTGCGTTTCTGCGAAATGTATTTCTTAGCGGAGTGAAAGTGTTGCTGTCATTTGTGACTTACTCCTATTGATGTTGTGAAACTAAAGCTGAATGTGCAGTTAGAAGAAATCCAATAATAAAGTGATTATGTGAAGTAACCCCGTACAGGGGATTTGATACTGAAACAACTGAAAGTATAGTGTTGAGCTCTTCCTCTTTTCCAGATGTACCTTGAAGCTCATTCCTCTTCATATTTAAAAGTATTTTCACAACTAATTTATTTATTTATTTTTAGATATTTTAACATTATTTAAATACTGTTTAGTAAGACTTAATTACAATTGTCCAACTGATCATTGACTGGCTAACAGGACAACATCAAACAATATACAAACTATGTCCTGAAGCATGCTGACTGTTTTGACTCTCAATGGAAATTAACTGAAGGCGATGCCCTTGTATTGCTGTACACATATCATTTGTAAATGATGTGGGTAATTGGTTGCTTTGTTCACAGTACGCGCTAATGATGCAGGTATAGTAGGTGCGTAACCTTCTGTCTCTTGTGGTAGACTGGGGCTGTTTAAATATACACTACTAGAATGGGAGAAACCTTTGCTTGTGATGCAAATGAGAGGATAAATATATTAGATTGTTTTCTTTGAATCAAAAGTGGTTTTTCCGTTGCTCCGTAAAATAACTTGGTTGGTTTTTTTTTTTGGGCTTGTGTAAAATTGATTATGTAGGAGTCCAGTACTAAGTAAAATTATCTGGGGGTGGGGGGTGCAAAGTAGAATCTTAATTATTGAGGATTCTATCTAATAATTCATATTGTAGCACTTGACACGTACCTTGAAAGCCAGTCTAACACTTCCAGGCAATCCTTTCCACTCCTGCACTGGTTTTTGTTCTTTGAAGGCCTCACATAAGCAGTTCATCTCACAAATACCCTTCAGCTTTTTGTCTGACAATTTGCCTGCATTTAATCTTTGAATGTATTTACCACGAAAACTGTTAATAAATGCTGGTGTTTGTCTTTTGCAGGTCCTCTCATCATCATTGATCAGATTTAATGGCAACCAAGGGGTAAGAATATTTTCCTTTCCTTGCCTCTTATGGCCCACAGCAGTCTGTACAGTATGATAGTAATTAGAAAAATTAAACTAATACAGTCCCAATGCTAACACATGTGACATGTAAACGCAACAGTTTGCTGCTAAAATATATTTCAACATACAGGTGTCAGGGCCAGAAACAATTTAACATTCTCTGTGATGTGATGTGACACATTTCAAGTTTTGAAGAACATTTTACAGCTTAAACACCAACAGGCGCAAAGAGAAATGATGAATGGTGTATTGGCAGAATGTTACAAACATTGAGAAGGCTTTAATTTCCAGATGAAATAAGAAGTGCATCTCACATATTGAATGTTTCAAGTACATCCTCCAAAGTAATGAATGCACATTTTAATTTCTAGTGTCTCAAAACTACACAACCCCTTGAACAGAATCCTTCAAAGCACACATTTGAAAAGCAGGCACTGTCTCAAGCACACCTGGTGCAAGCAATCAAGCTTTTGATTAAAATATCTTGTGGGATTGAAGAAGGTGGTTGCAGCACACAAACCCAAGCATATTGGTAGACTGAAGGCCATTGCCCATGTGGAATGGGCTAATATTTCTCAGAACACTCCCAGAAGCCCATGACAGGCTAAGCATAACATTTGCAGCTGGTCATAATAGTGTTCTACCAAGAACTGAAGACACTGCTCACTTTGAATAATTTTGAGACTGCAATATTCATTAAAAGTTGAGAGTTTGGAGGAAAACACTGGAAACATTTATTGTGAGTATGAAAATGTTTTTTTTATTTATTGGATTTCTTATTGCAAGCATCTTAAAGTTTGTATAATTTGCCAATGAAGCTTCTCTGCAACATGGGTAGAGTAATTCTCTGTGCAACTGTATGAGCATCAATTTGATATAAAAATGTCTTTGTTGAATGACATGTAATTTGTGCTTGATTATTCTGTCTCACTGCAGCCTTAATAGAATACTGTGGAGTCTTTCTTCAAATAGCCTAACTTTGATTTGATGGCACCTAAGCTTTATCTGTGTTGCTGTAAACCTGTTGGTGGTCTACTGTGTAGTATTGACGGCAGTAGTGTTTATGTGAGTAACAATGGAACAGCTGGACAAACAAAGCATGCTCAAGATAGCTGATTGAAAGCTGCAGGTGTTTATAGATGCTAATGTTCTCCACCCCCTCCAAGCTAAACCCCTGCTTGCCTCCATACTGCAGTACATGGCAGCAAAAGCAAGAAAGTTAACTTCCCAATAGTCTCAAAGCATTGTCTGCAATAAGCAACCACTTCCTGCATGGGCAAAACACAGGATTTGCATGTCTGACCTCTGACATGCATAGACATTCACATCTATGCATTATCTGGTTCATCTTTTAGAAACTTCAAACCTCTTTCTTTTCTTTTGGAAAAGCACTAGGTTATTACAGATCAATAAATGTGCTGAGCAGAAAGCAACGCAGGTCGGCTGCATACGAGGAAATGTTGGTTAAATGTTTCTGCAGTGTAATGCACACAAAGGCAGAGATGTTGTCTGTTCAGAAATTCACTGAGTGCACTGCAAGTTCTAAAGCTCCCATAAATATTCAGAGAGAGGCAGCTTAGCAATTTGTAAAACATTTGTTTTTTGCACTGATGAATGAAAAACGACTGCACAGATTTATCAAAAAATTTAAAACGTATTATTGATTTTGACTCATTATTTAACACTTGACCTCAAACCTCCTTCCACTTTAGTTAAGAGTCTCCCGTGTGCAAACTCTAGAGCACCACTTGGAGTGGCTGTGCAGAGCTGTTGCACTCGCTTTAATGTTGTTTTGGTTTCTGATGCATACATTGGTTATCTCTTTGTGCCTGTAGGGCACAGTCTCTGGAGGAGGTAGACCTGAATCTGTTTTACTGCAAAGAAGTCACAGGTGTATAGGTTTTCAAGAAAGGAACTTTGAGAGATCACCTGAGTAGTACCAGCCAGGCAAAGTTGCTCGTACAGCTGCCTCCTGTACCCATTATTTTTATCAAAGTGATATTTAGTGACTCTTTTAATGTCATTTTAATGTGTCACTCATACTTTAACAGCAATTGGTTGCCTTTGAGCCCATGGTGTAGTGTTTGGCAAGGCTACTCATTCACCGTTACTTGGACCTTGCAGATACAGTCAAATTCATACCATAAATCGTGTTTATGTTTTAAAGAAGGCGAAGGCTTTGGGCTTGAGTGCATACACACACTGTATATATTGCTCATGAATAGGGTTCATGCATAGTCATGTTTCTCAGCTACACAATGCAGATGGTTGACTAGATGTGTGATTCTTTCAGGCAGTTGCAACAAGTAATGCATTTTCATGATGCAGTCGCTCACTCTGGAGGAAGTCTATTACTGTTGGGATCACTATGCTAGTCAGAAGTGTGAAAAGGGCTGAATTATAGAGCAGATGGTCTGGCTGTCGCATTAAGAGCTTATATTCATTCACTCATATTCATTAATCAAAAAAATACAGAGCCAATGGTGTAATTTTCCAAATAGGCTTTGTTACCGGTGTTGAGTGGCCAAAGAAAATACATTTGTCATGTTTAGAGATTTCTTTATATATACAAACTCTTCAGCCTCTGGTGTTGTTTCTCCAGTACATTTAATTCTAACTAGTGATCACTTCAAGTACTGTATTCTTCTCACATACTGGTGATTTTGCTCCCCAAGTTTTCCTTTATTAACACTGCATAACTGGCCTGTGGCAGCGAATGCATGTAGATGTTATATAGCCTACTTGGTAGCTGTTTTGATCTCGCCTACACCTACCCCATATCTCTTTCTCAGAATCGTCTTTTGTTTTTGTCTTGCATTCTCTGAGCGTATGTGACTTAACATTAACCACAGATTTTGTGGGGTATCTTGCACTCAATCTGTTGTCAGCCCCTACTGTATATGCGCGTGATAAATCGACAGGTCTTTTATGAGAGCTTGGCTTCCCCTTGTCTTCTTCTGACAACATAGTCAGTACAATGCAAAGTAAACGTTTTTACTCCTAGCAACAACTAGTCAACAACTTGTCTGTTTTTACATACATGTGCTTTTGAAACGCTTACAATGAGCCAACGGAGAGCTGGCCTCAGAAAATATACTGTCAACAACCTGAAAAGCGTAAATGTGTCAGATATCAAGAGTCACTGGAAATGGTCTTCCAGAAGATTAGAAAGATACACTGCAGTGCACACTTGGCGTAAATAGAAATGTTCTGATGTTTAGTTCAGTGTAGATGCAGATCACCATGTCAGGGTCACCTGACTAGAAGGTCGACAAAGACAGCCAGTGAATGACCAGGGTCATGTCCAAGGGTCACTGATGCACATGGGGAGCAAAGGGTAGCTTATGTGGTCTGGTACCACAAAGGGACTACTTTAGCATAAGTTGGTTGAACATAATAATATGAACGTGATTGACAGGTGCTACAGGTAATATTGGTTACTCTGGAGGAGATTTTGCTTAACATTATGGTAGAGGACTAAAGGACATGCGGTCATCTGTGGATGCTATACACGTGGACACCATAGGTCCTGTGGAGTCTGTGGCTTGACAGGTCAGAGCTGTTTAGGCAGTAGAGAGACCCACACAATATCATGCAGATGGTACCAATGGAATGGTTGATCATGTATCTTAAAAGTATAATTACTTGTATTTTTATTAGTGGACATGTTTCATTGTCAGTCCATGTCCTGTAGTGTTTTATTGTGTCGTTTTGTGCTTTTGCCATTGCTCTGATGAAATCTCAAAACTCTATTACACGGAAGGTTTAACCAAGTTTTAATCATGTCATTTTAGCAGGAAAGAGCATCTGACAATATTAAAATATGACAAAGTATGTAGTTCCTGTTGTTTTAGGAATGAAGCAGTTGCTTGGTGTTACTATATGGAATACTAGTCCTGTTTTTTTTCACATTTCCACAAAGTCTCTCTGTCATAGATCAAAGTTAGATCAAACCAATTTGCACAAAAGCAGAGAGTGTAGACCAGTTTAAAATAAGGTGAACTGGAAGCAATAAACGGGTGGTGTCCGCTTTCAGCAGTGATGACCCATTTTCTTTAGAATCGTAATCATCCATGGACACTCATGTGTATGGAGGGTTTCAACACAAACTGAAGCTGGAGCCATTTGGTGTGGAGGAACCTTGTTTTCTCACTCTTTAATCCTCTGCAATGTGAGTCAATGATTCTACTGAGTCACTGCTGTGCCTTTCAGTCAGTTCCTCTGCTTCTTAATCATCTCTGCATTTACGCATTCAGCCTACTTCCTCTTTTCCCCTGTGATTTTCACCGGACATGACATGAGCATGTTCAGGTTTAGAACTGCTGTACGTTAGTTCCGTCAGTTCAGTGGCAAAGTGCAACTTTATAAATGTAAACTGTTTTATAGCAGAGCTACAAATGTGTTGACAACATTGTTGTGGGCCATCCATCATTTTCCTGTTGCTAGCAGGGGCAGTACGGCTTGTTTGGGAACACTCTGTATAGGTGATATGTCTGTTGGCCAAGACGGGGTTGGAGCAGCAGTAAAAGTAAAAACTCATGTTTGCAGATCTCGTTACGCCAAGGAACATCAACCTATCATGTGATAAGTGTCTTCTTACCGTTCATATTCATATTATAGTGTCCAGTTTGCAACTCTGTGGCCACTGTTGAGTGTCGGTAATTGTGACACTTATGCTAATAAAACCTGTCCTACAGGCTTGTATTTTTAGACTCTAATGGTTATTTGTCTCTGATACTTGTGGACGATAGCCTACTGGTCCTCCAGAAAAGCAGATGGAGGACATTTTAAAGGACATATTTATTTATAGTCGGCCACCTGCAGACATGCATGTTCTAAGACCTTTGGATAACAAAGCTGAATGTCCCATGGTCTCACCACATGTCAGTGACTGCACAGTTGAAGAACCCTTGCTCTCTGTGATGTTCCTAACTATGACCACTTTTGATTTCATGCTCTTTTAAATGGCTGGAACCTCAACCCTCAACCCTGACTGTTGCTTAAATATTGCATTTTAAATTAATTCACTCCTAAATTCATATTTCAATTATATGTTCAAGCTGGTTTTTGTTAATAAATACTTTCTCTGCAGTTGCTCATCCAAACACACTCTGGTGCACACGCTGCTCTACTAGGTAAAAGAGAGAGCAAAATATTTCAGCTGCCTTGTGTGAGAGTTTGAAAGTGCCCCCAGCATATTCACAGCATTTGAAGGTGTACAGGGTGACACTTGTTTATAGCACTGAACTCATCAGGCAGTAAAAACAGTTTCAATATAAAATCAGGGTGTGGAGTGCAGTTAGTCATTTGTGGTTTGTTGGAAACTAAATTACAGTAAGCAAAATTGAGAGAAAGAAAATGCACATAAGACCACCTTCGAAAATCTAAAATGCAGTTATTCAGATTACTGTGCACTAAAGGTTTAGCAGTAGGGTGTAGTGTTGGTTCAGTGCAGCGATGTCTAAAACAGTGTTGACTTGTTTTAATTTGTGTGTGGGTTTTTTGTTTTGTTTTTGTATCTTCTACAGAAAATTTCCATACCACGGTCAGAAAATTCCAGTGAACTGCAAACATTTACTTTCTACCTGTCAAATGTGGGCAGAGATAACCCGCAGGGCAGCTTTGACTGCATCCAGCAGTACATCACCAGGTGAAAGCAAACACTGAATCTCACTCACCTCATTTGTGGAGTAGGCAAGCGATCTAGTAACATAAAAGCACTCTTCTGCCAGCTTGACAGCAAGATGACTACAGGACCTACTGATGAGCAAGGGACTCTGTTTGAAGTACAATGGGATTAGTATTCTGTCCTAATTATTTTTAAAATGTTGTTATGTTTGATAAAGACTCTGAAAACGTTTGGACAGTTGCAAGAACATGTTCATGCATTTTATTTTCTAGTAAATGTGTTGGATGTTTTGTGTTTTTAGTATGAATTTCGTTATTGCTATACAGGTTTAATGCATTTTAATTCTTTACACCCGATTCTTCTGCAAGTACTGTCTAGTTTGTAGCAGATCCTCATGGTGTTGGCTACTCCTTTTTCATGTCTCAAGCCTATTAACCATAGTTTACAAATTTTTTATAGCCCAACATGAAAAGAAGTGCTGACTGAGTCTGATAAATAGAACCAGGTGTCTGTGTTGTTTATCACTTTGCTTCCTTTCTTTCTGTACAAGAGTCTCTTCTACTGCCCTGATTACTGTGAAAATATTTTTAACAAGTGGGTCAAGTAGAGTTCATCCTCATCTCTGCCTGTATACAACACCATTTTGCAGTAGTGAGTCATGCCGCGGTAACTCGCAGTTGAATTCATTGGTAATATATAAGGTTTATTCTAAAACTGAACTTGGTTATGTATCCTCTAACATATAAAATATTATTTGAAACTGACAAAAACACAATGTACTAATCTAATCATGCTGCACCTCCAAAATAACAAACCGCTTACTTTTAATGTTTTGTATTTTTTATTAACCTAAGCCTCTGTTCAGTCTGTCTGACTTTCCCTCTCAACACATCCCCTTTTGATTTGGCAGTGATGGGAGCATTCAGCTGGACTGTTTGGGTGTGATCCAGGACAAAATCACCGTATGTGCCACAGACGACTCTTACCAAAAGGCCAGGGAGAGCATGGCCCAGGTCGAGGAGGAGACGCGCAGTAGGAGTGCCATCGTCATCAAGCCTGGGGGAAGATATGTGGGTAAGGACCCGTCATACACATGAACACAGAAGTTTGTATCCTGAAATCAACCAAAGTGACTTGGTGTTTGTCTAGTCTTTTCTCTGCTGGTGAGTGGGTTCACAGTAGTTCAGGTTTGTTTGGGGTTTGTGGCTGAATGGCAGCGGGCCAGAACACTGCCAGCATGCCTCATTTCCAAACAGGACTTCTCTGACTTTGGTGGTGGTTGGTTCTTTGGTGTAATATAAATGGAACAGAGAGGAAGAGAAAACGTATTGCTAGCCTATTTAGCTTTCAGCAGTAATTCAGGAAACGTTTTGTCAACGTGAGCCATGGAAACAAAGAATGTTACTTGCCTCTCAGTAGGAGGCGACGCGAGATTCGTCTGAATCAGATTCATCAGGTGATAATAGCTTATGCTTGAAATGGAAGGTGATTACAGGTGGATTTAGAGTAATCTTTTCCTTAGTCATCTACAAGCTCTCCTAGTCATTAACAGACTGACAGAAATGAATGCATTTCTTCACGAGGTTATACTTACTACTTTTGAGAAACAAGTAAGCACTGGCTGTCTGCCAAAAGTCCTGTAAGCCCTTTTCTGCCAGTGCCTCTTGTTTTAGTCATATCCTCCTCATCTTTCTCATATTTTACCTTCGTATGTATTATTTTAACTTGTGAGATCTTTTTAGTTTGTGTTTTTGTCCATTCAATCAGTAGTATACCTCTTTGTAGGTAAGAAGGTTCAGATCCGGAAACCGGCACCTGGCCTCTCAGACATTGCCCCATTACGGAGAACATCTCGACCTGTCATCATCTCCAGTAGTACGCAGAAGAAAGCCACAACTCAGCACAGGCCAATCCGTGAGCGCCTCACACACCTGTTGGCCCTTAAGCCTTACAAGAAGCCTGAGCTGATCCTCAGGTTGCAGAAAGATGGTCTCTCACAATTAGATAAAGACTCCCTGGACAGCCATCTGCAGCAGGTTACTAACACGCACACACACACACACACACACACACTCGTACTATGTCAGTCGCTAACATTGAGATTATGCTTTTTGATTATTGTCAACAACACTAGTAGAATCACCATTTTTTTCATTCCCTAGGTGGCAAACCTGAATGGGAAAGACAACACCTTTACGCTGAAAGACTTTTTGTATAAGGAAATTCAAAAGGACTGGCCTGGTTACACAGAAGGAGACCAGCAGCTTCTCAAGAGAATCCTGTTTAGGTACATCCAAGATCTTTACTCTCACTTGAAACCCACCCATTGTTCTATCTAAATGACATGCATGTCAAGTAGCCTCATTTCACAGGTAGAGGCATGCAGATATACATTTAGAATTAGTTTCATATACGTATATTGTCGGAGTTATTATGAGTGTGAAGGTAATGATTTACTTTATTACTATGATTAACCACCGTTATGAGTAACAATAGCACATATTGCTGCAGTGCTTTATGTTTCTAAAGTAGCAGATTCACCTTAACTAATGTAAATATAATTGCTTTTAGTTTGTAAACGTTTCTCGGGCTGTAGTTTAGTGTGTAACGGGCTGATGAGTGACACTGTGATGTACCTTATTTGTTGACTTTGTATCTTGGGCGTCATCATAATAGTGTTTTAATATTTTATGTTTTATAGTAAGTCCCCTCCTCTTTAAACCTGTAGCATGTTCCCAGCTGTCGCCAAATACATACTGTATGTGTCGTCCGTCAGGAATTACGTATTTGTTGACAGCATGGGCTGCTGGCCTTTTTCCCAGTGGAACAATCTGGTTTCCCATGATCTGCGACATTAAGGGAAAGCAAGATCTCCCAGCTAGCTGTATTTATAGGCACCAGTGCTCAGTTGGTATTTATGTAGTGAGCTCAAGAATAGCTCCTGTACTCAGTGACAAGCTCTAATGTACTGTACCTGTTGTACAACACATGCAGCTAGAGTTTTAACATTGATTATCCAGAAGAATAGCAGATGTTGTGTGTTATTATATGATGCTGTAGCCCTCTGACACAGATTTTGTTACTTCTAAAATGAGTGACTAGACGCATCCTGCAATATGGTTCAGCACAACACAAACGATTCCTATCGTTCTCCCTAATGTATGTATTGTTGTTTTGTGTTTGTGTACACGATTTTCTTTCTTTGGGGTTGTTCAATGGACTTCCTGCGTTGGTAACTAATATTTGTAGTCTACTTGCATGCGCTTGTGTTTTTACTGTACTTTGAGCTGTGTGAGTTTATCAGGTGACTAACAATCATAGCCTCCCACCTTATACTACCTCCCCCTTCACAGGTTCTTCAGAGTTTTGAGCTAGTGCAGTTGGTCACGCTAATGCTCCAACGTGATGCAATGGTGTTCCAGCACATGCTGATCCGTGTGTGAGGTGGCAGAGGTCCAAGGTTTAGACGCATTAGTCGCCCTGCTGTCTCACTTGTAACTCTTGCCTGTCTGTCTGTCCTCACCACAGACGCAAAACACATGCCCTGATTGAACCAGGGTGGGGCGTTGTAGAGACTAGTTGTATCCAGCTGCCCCCTACTGATAATGCCATCATCTGTTGGAGCAGCATCCCTGTGCGCATGTGTGCTCTTTCAAATTTCAGAGTAAACGGGCATGTTTTTTGTTGTGCCTTTTAATATTATGCAGCAAAAAGACTTCAATAATGAATTGTCAGCTGCTATTGAAGTTTGATTTATATGAAAAACGCTGAACAGTAATAAAGTAGCTCCTCCTCTACGCAGTTGTCATAGTTACGCAGCTTTTTGCTTGACTGATTTACACTCTGCAACCAAATAAAGCTGATTTCACAAGGTCTTTACCTTTTGAGGTGTTGTCTTCATGACCTGATCAAACAGGTTGGTAAAAATTAAATTCTGTTAACCTTTTTCCTGTGTCTCTTCACTCTGTTAGGAAGCAGTGCCAGGCCCAGAATGATTCTGCCCCTGCACCGGAGAGCCCGCCCAAAGAGCTGCCCAGCAGCTCGCCGTCTCAGGTGAGTTTCTCGTTGCTCCTCTTACCTGTAGTC
The DNA here is from genome assembly GCA_030770545.1 of Macropodus opercularis. Lineage (NCBI taxonomy): Eukaryota > Metazoa > Chordata > Actinopteri > Anabantiformes > Osphronemidae > Macropodus > Macropodus opercularis. The sequence goes on from CM061092.1 coordinate 12,027,590, forward strand.
ACTTAATGAGGATATGTAAGAATTGCAGACATTTTACAGTACCCAGCGTATACAGATTTGTTATGGTTTTATAGTCAGGTTTAATTGAAATGTGTATAAAACCCTGCTAAAAAGATTTATTCGTTTATAAGATGTTTTGCTTGGCTCTGCTTGATATAGTAAAAGCAGCTTCCATAGCTGATTGTTACTGAAGTCAGTTTTGTCTACATGAGTCTACAAAATTTATAGCATTTAAGCTATATAGGATATTTGCTATTTATCACTTCTTACCCTGCTATTGTTTTTAAGTCAGTCCAGTCTTCCTCCATTAGGTAAAGGGAAGAGAAGCTGCTCTGTTATTTTAATAGTTTCCTCTCACCTCAGACACCTCCTTTTTCCACTCCCTCTGTTGATTAACACCAGAAACAAACACAAGGAAACAGTAACAGGCTCTTTATAAGGTTTAGTGATATAAAAATGCAGCAGGTAAAGCTGTGTGAAGATAAGTAAGGAATACATTGGGTGGAGTGTGTAAACAAGGTAAGATCACAATTATACTAAGATGGAAAAAAATTAAAATAACCTGTTTCTGATTAGAACTTACAATCCAGTTAGTTTCAGTCAAAGGGTCAGATCTTCTAATGTTACAGTCGCAGCTCTCAGTACTGTTGATATGGATATTTAAAAAAATAGTTTAGTGAGGGTGGAAGCTTAAAATAATATAACTGCTTGTGTGGAGATTGTATAAAGAGCCTTTTGAGGTTCTTCCTTTCACGACAGTAAGAGCCGGTCCCAAAGATGCAGTCTTTGGTCAAGTAGAGCACTCACAGGTTAATTCTATTCCTGTTTTGCTTTAGGTTATTCTACTCAAAATGTTATTTCTTTTTACCAGAAACGACCTGCGTCTGACTTCATTGACCCTTTGGCCAACAAAAAGCCCAGAATATCGCACCTTGCCAGCAAGGCTGCAACAGCCCCAGTAAATGGCAAGCTCAGCTCATCCAACGAAAGAGCAGAGGCAGGAGGAGCGCAGGCCGGAGTGGCAGCTTCTGTGTCAGACAGCGGCATGACATCAAGCTCCCAGCAGCTCCCAGTGCTGGACATCCCGCGTCCGTTCGAAGCTCTGTCAGATGTGAGCAATGACTCCAGTCACAACGGGAGAGATTGTGACTCTCAAGAAATAGCAGTGTCTGAGAGGCTAAGCCAACCTCCTTCACTGTCCTCAGGATCAACAGTACTTAGCGCACCAAGAATCACCACGTCCTCTCCTGGACACACAGTCGTAGAGGGAGCTCAGGACAAAAGTCCCTCATCCTTCAACAACAAGTCCAAGAAGAAGTCGAAAAAGCATAAGGATAAGGAAAAAAGTAAAGATAAAGAGAGGACGAGGGAGAAAGAGAAGGCGAGGAAGAGTCACGAGGCGCGCGTGTCTGAGCCTAATAAGGCCTGTGAAATGAGCCCAGGGAACCTCAAAAGCAACAGTATTCCACAAAAAACCACAGGTGAAGCCCTAAATGTCTCATTTGCTGCATTGCCACAGCTTTGTACCACTTTCTGTAAAGGTTTGTGTGCACAGGCACAAGTTAGTCACTGAATCGCTGGATAAACAGAGACCCCTGCTGTTCAGCGTCATGCCTTCACTAACACCAAATAGACAGTCAATCCAAACTCTCTTATTTCTTTATATTGTTGTTATAGCAGGTTTTATGCATAGCAAATAGAAGCTGTTTAGACTAATGCTATTTTTTTGTAACTTGTCACCTTACTGCAGATGTAAATGGAATGTGCAACGATACCAGTATTTCTTCATCATCGCCTGAGGTGGCAGACTATTTATTGTGAGTATAAAACAAGTCTTAATCTCTTTAACAAGTTGCAGTGGTTTCCTTCCCTTGTCAGAAGGCTACTTCTTCTCTGAAACAACTCAGCCATATTTAAACACATATGTTATGGTTCATATTAAAATTAAGTATAGTTAAACGGTTTAGGGATCTCTATGAATAAAAACATGAATCTGATTGGAACCGATAAATAGACAGAAGTGAAAACCTTAATCTCACACTCTCAATCTTGTAGGTTTTCTTTGCATGCAGCTGTGGGTACATTGTAAACAGCATCTGCTCATATCTCTCTCTGCATACTTTCCATGCTGGTTTACGATTTTGCAAACAAATATAAATTTAAGTTGGAGAATGCACTAGGCAGCACACGGAGTGGATCGGGTTGTTACAACTTCATGGTAATTATGTTATACCTCCCCTATCCCCCCAACCTAGGAAGTACACAGTGATCAGCTCTCCAGAGCAGCGTCAGAGGTATAAAAACGATTTCAACGCCGAGTACAGTGAGTACAGGGGTCTGCACGCTCGGATAGAAGGCATCACTCGGCAGTTCACTGTACTTGACAACGAGCTCAAACAGCTCCAACAAGGGACAGACAAGTACAAGGTACATTGAGTAAAGGACCCACAAATCTGCTGTCTTTGTTTGAAAACACACTGAACAACTGAAATAACTTATGTTTCCCATCACAGACAATCCACAACCAAATACTTCAAGAGTATCATAAAATAAAAAAGGTAAGTGGTCATGTTTTGACTGAATATAGTGGCATGAAGTACTCGAGTCCCTGATCAGTCTCTGACTCTGTGCTTTTCCTTATCCCCTGCAGTCTAATCCTAACTATAGCCAAGAGAAGAACCGCTGTGAATATCTACACAACAAACTGGCACATATAAAGAGACTTATCGCTGAGTACGATCAACAACAACTTTAAAAGTAGTTATTAAATCTTGTTTCCCTATTATCTCTGGAAACCATGCAGATAAAGGAAAACTCTGAATTCCGCTTGCGCTAAAATGTTTTTCATGAAAAATACCATGAAAAGTGTATTTCCCCCCACTTGGAGCTAAAGGCTCTGGTGTGGACGAAGCAGGACACATTTTTTTCTGTTTAGTATTTTGGAAGATGGGGCTGTGTCTTTCTGTATAGTTACAATGCATCTAGAAAGAAAATATCTTTGTGGCTTTGTTTGTTTTGTCCCCCCCCCCCCCCCCCCTCCCAACAGCCCACCCTACTTGTAGTGCACAGAGGTCTGGAAGGTCCTGGTTTTGAAACTGGATGAGGGGACTCCCAATTCAACAAATTTGTTTTTGAGTAAAAAAAATAATTAAATTAAATATCAGTTTCCCTTATACTGAAGCAAATGGCTTTGATGATTGTGGACTTTACTTTTATTTATTTTCGACACTTACAGGGGGAGAACAAATCTATTTTACACTCCTCTTTATCAGTACTTAAAAGCTGTCTCTCTTATTTTCTGTCACGTCTTGAATTTCAGCCAGCATTTGATTCAGAAGCTGCCTTGTCCATCTGAAGTCGGTCTGTTGGAGCTTGTTTTTCTCTTTATAAAGAGATGCAGATAATATTCATCAAAACAACACAAATAAAATGTATATTAAGCTATTAATAGGGTTTTTTGTAGAAACAAAACTATGTGACTCTTCTGAGAAGTCCTTTGCCAGCTTGAGTCTTCCTCACACTTTGGAAAATACTCTAATTGGAAGATGATGCAGGCAGGGGATTCAGATCTGGTATTTAATTGTCTTTTTCTTTGGTTGATCCACAGATCTGATATTTCCTATGGTACCATTCTTGTCATAATTTTGTTTACAGACTATAAGTAGATCAGTTTTTAGTTGTTTTTTTTTGTCTGCTCATTGGCCCACGTGGTAATATATTCAAGACGACTGTTAAGATGAAGCCATCTGTGATTATCTTCTGAGAGGACCTACTCTGAGAAGGAAAGCTCACCTAACCACTTTTTGCCTTTTCAAATGTGATGTCAGATATTCAGAGGAGGGTGACCTAAGAATGCTCCTGGATCTACGTTCCTCAGTGAGGCGCGTTGAATCGAGACTGATTTGCTGAACGTATTCAGCGACAAATTAGAAATGTGCAACCAGAAGGCGGGTTTAGTCTGCAAACACGTTTCTTATGTTTCATGTGAACATGGGGAAAAAACTGCACTTCTTGCTGTTACCTGAGGGTTTTGTCCAAATGACGCTCTCCTCCTTGTCCATTTGAGTGCATGCTTTCTGAATGTATTACAGTGAGCAGTCTTTGTATCTTTACTTGAAATCAAAATCCAAGCAAAGGCCTAGTCCAAATGAATTATTAATTAATCAACTAGACGTGACTGACCAGCATGTGTACCAAAGTACTTACCAAGTGGGATGAAACAAAATGCTGTACCAAATGTTGGCAAAGGAACTTTGCAGTATTCCTGACTTCCTGTTATCCTTTCTTTTGTTCTTTATAATCCAGTGAAATCTGTCTCTGTGTTCTCTTGTGAGAAGTCAGAGGAGGCTCTTGTGCCTAAGATGGGATCTCTTGTTTCACTGCAATGTCGGGTTTCAAATAGATTCTTTCTCCTAATTCAAACACTACATTCTCAACGCAAGATTGAGGCTGAAGCTGGTCGGGTCTGACGGGAGGTGATGCGAATGTCATCCTCCAGCACGTTTAACAAACCAAGAAAGACACTTTTTCCACACTTTTTTTTTTTTTTTACTGTTGTCTTGTGATTACTGTATTACATCTCACATTATGGTCAAAATCCATTGTGCAGGACTTGATAAGTAAGCGCAAACGTTTGAAAGTAACATTATGCCAGCACAAGAGTATTGCTGTATGTGTGCCAAAAAGACCTGTTGTATAGGTTTCTTCTGTTGAGTATATACATGCTGCTGTATAAGTAAAGAGGGCTTTGGAGAAGAGTCATGAAATGTTGTTGCTAAAACCCAAAGCACGCTTTTTGAAAAACATAAGGGACTGGGACTGAAATTGATCTTTGTTTCAATAAAATTCTTTCACAAAAACTTTACATTGTTATGGTGCAAAATTAATTTGTTGAAAATGGGTAGCTATGCACTAGATGCAATTTATGGACATGTTTGACAAATACAACAGCTAGTTAGTTAATCCATTTAAATTCTATTAAGAGATTAAGTATTTATATTGTTGAATTTGTGATATTACTTACTGGTGCCTGCAGAGGAGGACCTGCAGGTGGCAGTAATTTAACAGTCACCAAGTCTTTCTCTTACAACAGCAAATTGAGTACAAACATTTTAATCCCTTTGGTATTTCCAGATTGAGGCCAATTGCTGTATTCAGCTCAAGTTTAACAATCAGTTGAATTGCAATGGCATGATGAGAAAACAGTCTAAAGCTGTATGTGTTGTGTCTAGCGGCTGCCCTCTTTAAACCCCACGACTATGTGTTGTTTACTGCCAAATGTGCACCTTGCACTAAAACATGGATCTACAAAAGCTCCTGGCATGGCAGCGAGAGTCGAAGATGCTCCAGCAGCGCGACAGGGAGGACAAGGCTCACTGTAATCTGACACACTGTGAAAGATTACAGAAATCTACATAGCAACGGTGTTCCAGTTGGCCAGGCTAAGCTGAGCTATGCTGCTACTGGCTTGCATCCTAAAGTTGGCCTCAGCGTTGCTCACAGAGAACAGGGGGGAGTGGGGGGGTCAATGAGTTTACCGTGGCGAGCTGCCATCTCTCCCTTGCCTCAATATACAGCAGCATATACACTGACGTGTTTACCCACACAGCAGACTGAGAGCTCGCCTCTGTCTGGTTTTACGGGTCAGGCAGGCTTTAACGTGTCGTAATTTCTACTCTGACATTTAGATGGCGGAGTATTTAGATTTTGTGCCACCAGAGCAGGTCAGGGCTTTAAGGTGAGCATGTTGAAATATAGGTCTGTCAGTCTGAGTGAACTCTGTATTACACATGCTGCTGTAAGCAAAATTATTAATCTTTAAGATTGTAATACTAACGATTTCTGGCACAAACACTAGAAATAGCCTATTAGAGTTTCTGGTCTCGATTATCTCGTGCTCGTTTTGTCGTGTTGCTGTGACTTGGTTTCAGCTCCTGAAACACACACACGTCTAGTGAGAGACAATTTCTTCTATAGAGGATGTTTTCACTTTTTAAGAGCTTAATTATGTCAGTCTTGTGATATTGTGCATTAATAAATACTCAGAAAAGCAAGAGTCCATACTGGATGAGAAGCAGTTTGTACTTTTTGACTTTTGCTCTTTATAGTTGCAGAACAATCATCTTAGATTCATGCTGCATGTGGCTGAGCTTTCATCCAAACAATGCTCTCTTTGTTGTAGATTGTCGGGCTGATTACGGCAACTTTTCTATGAATGAACCGTTAAACATTTCTCAACACCTCATTCCTCTGGTGTTTAATTGCTAATAAGCTGCAATGTAGGAACTAGAGGACAAAACAGACAAGTAAAGTGTCTAAATCAGCGCATGATTTGACCACATGCCTGAGCTGTCCTCATTGAACCGCAGAAGACTGGAGCCTATCATAAGCACTTGTTGTGCACATTTCACGGTTGTGTTGTTGTGTTCAAGTGCTGCATGTTGCACCATATAATTGCTATTCAATAGGCTATACTACTTTATTGTGATGCAAATATAGACGTGCATAAAGGTGACGTCAGCACAGTGATACACTACCGCAAGTTTCACATGGATCACAAACTGAAACCCTACAGTATGATTTGATTTATATCACATCACGCATCTGCACGACTTCTGCCGCCTTCTCCTTATGATCATATGCAGCTGTTTATGTGTTTAAATTATATATATTGTCCTTGAAATCCTAAAATAACGTCCTTCCTGGTCCTTATACTGGACAGACTGGTCTAATACCTATTGTTTATCTGTTACTGCAAGCATGTTATAAATTATATTGACATTTGTACAGTTATTAAGCTGTTAGCCATTTATAACCTTCCTATGTTTAAAGAGGTCATCACTATTTTTAGACTTACCTACACAGCAACAACAGGAACATCCAGCTATTGTCTACAACTGTTTAAAAATGTTTTGTCACTTCATTTTTTAGATGACACTATTAATAATTGCTGCAATCCAATCATGTAATAGGCTAATAACTAATATAAATTGAGTCATTCTAAGAAAAAAAAAGCCTTTTTATGTTTGGTGCATTTATGACTAGGTTTGAACATTTATTTAAGAATCGGTTTTGTTGCAGGGTATTATTACACTGTGTAATTACAGCCTTATTTAGGTATATGGCAGCCTGGCAGTGTGCTGAACACGAGTATTTATTCCAACACCCATAAATTATTTTAATAGTGTTCGATCAATGATGGAAGCCTTGATATTGCGAGGATTTGTTGTGTTTGAATTGTATTGTACTTGCTTGTCTAACTTTGTTTTACTTAGTGAAATAATTCTAATTTTTTTAAGTCTTTCATCCGCGATTTCAAATCCAATGGGCCAGGCTTTCATAAAAATATCTGAAAAAAAGCTGACGGGACAAGCTCTGACTCGTGCGCAGTGTTGCTGGCCCACGCGCTGCCATCACGGGCTCGTGGTGACGTCTCTGTCCCCTCTCCTACCAGCGGCCCCCTCCTGCCATATTTATTCATGCCGGCAAGATGGCGGCTATACGGACGAGGTGTTATTGCCAGTGGACATAAAAGGCATTTTATTCAAGAAATACAACCGAGTCAGAGACATTTGTTCACTTGACTGTATTGGGTGTGTGTTTACCACGCAACCAGCGTCGACGTCTTTTTTATTTCAACCCTTTCTACGTTTTTTCTTACAAAATGTTCACGTTGTAGCTCGCTCGCTAAGCGACCAGCTGGCTAACAGAGAGCAGTTACTAGCTAGCGATCTATCACAGCCAAGCCGCCGTGAAGTGTAGAATGGGAGAAAAGCTGGAGCTCAAGCTCAAATCTCCGGTTGGAGCAGAACCTGCTGGCTACCCGTGGCCATTACCAGTATATGTAAGTGTTGACGTTTAAACTCTGTAGCTTCGCATTTACGTTTGTCTCTGTTTTTGTCTTTGTTAACTAGCCGCAAGCTAACGTTGGCTAGCTATAGAAGCCACGGCACGTCCGGGGAATCAGGTCACACTGGTCGAGGTGGTGACATGTTCACTGTAGACACAACTATGTGGATTGTTTTTACCTGCTACCACCAACCAATTCCCGGAGTACCGAACTATATAGATTACTGGACATTTGAGCACAGTAACATTAGTGGGTAGAGACAAATAGGAATTAAGTCTGACATTTGACGCTCAGTGACAAAAAGCTCCTTTTGCATTTATGTAAACCATTTCACCGTCTTTCTCGTTTAGCATCTCGTCGGTCTGTGTGTAGCTTAATTCCAGACCGAAGAGAGTCTGTTCGGACTTTTGATGCTGCTGCTGAAGCGCATGTCAAGCGCACCAACTTGTTCGTAAATGGGTTATACCGGTCTTTGTGGCTCAGACCCGTCATCTGATTCAAGTGAACCGCACGGGACACATAGCGATGAACACACGTGTGCGCGCGCGCGCGCGCCGTCTACGTGCCCAGAGGTGTGTTGCTCGACGCATTCCTCGAGTGCTTTCTGAGTTTGTTATTTTGTGGCGGCCTTATAATGGTGAACAGCTGGTTGTGTTTGGTAATTTGATCTTTATGCATCTGCCGAGTTCCTGGTCTGTCACTGCTCCTGACAGTCATGGTGGTTCGTGTCAGCAGGAGACGTATTCTCTCCTAATTGTAATGTCATTCAGCCTGCTGACTGCCGTTGACTCATTGAAGGGTAACGGAAAAGGAAGCGGTTGCAACGTCTGTGGTCTTTTAGTCAGTTTAAACTCAGTTTCTCATTTATAGTAATTGTGGTGAAGCAGCGTCTTCTGACTGAAAAAAAGCCAAATTTCTCAGAATGTCGAGGTGGTGTTTCTGTGTACGTCTCCTCTGCTCTCACCGTAAGCCTGGCAACCCACACGTTTCAGTTAGTTTGTTTACCCAGTTGTCACAATATGAAGTGAACATGTTTCAAGTCACTGAGACGGGGCTGGAGTGGATGTAATCAGCCACTCCTTTCTGCTTTAGCTGACAAGACGTGACCCGTCCTTTAGTCCAGGACAACGTCTGATAACGCTCACAAATTGTCCCTTGCAGATTTAGAGCCTGACCCATTTCCTTATGGTGCATAAAGATAAACACAAGAACAGGAATGTCAGACATTCAGTATACCGTTGACCTGTGTAGTAGCTATTTATACTGAGACTAACTGGTGTGCTTTGAATTAGAACCAGCTGATAGCCCTGCAGTTCTGCAATATGGTGCCTATTCATGTAGTGGTCTCCTCCTGTTTTCAAAGGGGAACAGACTTCCTCTCTCATCTCCCTTCCTCTCATGTCCATATGCTCAGCTCTATGGAGAGGGGGTTAGGACAGCCAGATCCTTTTCAGCTATGCTATATTAATACAGTTCAAAACATATGCCTGTATCTGCGCTGAATTGTTTTTCCAGTCACATTTAATGATCAGATTCAACCCTTGCTGAACTGCTTGCTGGTAGAAACAAATCCCTGTCCAAGTAGATTCCTTCGTCATTTCCACCAAGCATTGCAGTAGGATTGCTTATCTCACCCACAGAGCTTGAATACACTGTTGTCTGTGTTTTGGTCCAGACAAGATGACTGTTGCTGTCAGAACCAAGCCCAAAAAACAGTATTTTTTCATTTTGTGTTTAACCATGTCTCTCTAACTAAATTCCCACATTTCTGCATCTATAAATGCTTCCATATGAAGAGCTCTTCTGTTGTGGTGCAGCTCTTTGTCCATCTGGTTCTGGGTGTGAGCACTAACAATAACTACGTTGCACTTAGGACAATCTTCTGCTTAAATACTGGTGGGCCTACGTGGTTTGTAGGTCGCCTATTCATATCACCCATAATTTTTACATCAGTGGTAAACATGACTTTTAGATTCCATTGCTGTCTCAGCAAAACAAAGAACTGCCATCATGTTTGCGTTGTTGCCAGGCTGTGTAGGTTATATGAGCCTGTGTCATCAACATTTCAATTGCTGTGCTTTCTGTTACGATATAACAATTGTGCACACCAGATCAGGTCCTCGGGATATCATTGTGGGTGTAATCTACAGATACTGCTCACAAAATTACTTAAAATAAAAGTAGAAGGTAAACAAACAGCAGTATGCTGTTTTTAGATACTAATATCAGTTAGTTTTTATCAAGAGAAGAAAGTGTATTGTGAATAGTACACGTGTGTAAGTGTCATACTTGCCTTAGTCATTTGTTCTCTTGTGGTGTTGAGGTATATGTAGTGGAGCAGTGCGTGGCGTAAAGCCCCACGGTGCGTCACTCTGATGTTAGGAGGATTTGACTGAAGAGATGGCAAAGAGAGGACGAGTCATACACACGTCAATTATACCCACAGTGGTGAGAGAGAAGGGTCTCCTGTGCTTTTTGTCTGACGCTTGCTTTCAGTGGGTGTTATTTTTAGCAGCTGCCCTGCATTGGTGTTGCTGTGTGCCTTCTTCATGTGAGGAGGTGACCTCCCCGCTTCTCTGACTGATCATTTGCTCTTTCGCATCGCTTTTCCGCGCTCACACATCCTATGCATGAACTCCTCTGCGTGAAACGCGGTAATGTCGGCTCATGCGTAGCTCAGGCTCCGTATCAGCGGCAACACTTGCAGTTGCTTCAGTGACAAAGTCATAACCGACCCTGCGCTCACAGAAATAGTGGCGTTCCTGTGTTATGTGCATATTTGAGTGTGTGCCAGTGCATGATTTGAGTTTTGGCGGAAGTTTGACTCGTAGTGGCGCGCAGTATTGAGCGGGAAGCTGGGAGATCCAGACTGTGAGCTGTTAGCTGCGGGTGCCAGTTCTCAAACAGCTGACAAATACTCGACTTCTTGTCCTCACCCTCCCCATACACTCCAAAGTTTGCCGCTTCTTGCTTTCACTTTGTTCCCTTTGACCATCTTTTCATTTACTCTGCCTTCTCCTCTTCCTTCCATTCCTTCATTTCATCAGAGGCTCTCCTTGGCAGTGTGCTGGAGCAGGAGACAGAAAGTGGGTCAGTGGGTCAGATCAGGCAACGGGCTCAGGCTGGCTCCTCTCTGGGTGTAACTTGAGTCCTATTACTCCCACAGAGCTGTTCAGCACACTGCCAGACTGTTAACCATAGATTCCTTGCACAATTGCAATAAACAATATTATCTCGTATTCTTTCATTAAGCATTGTTCAAGTATAACTTTAAGGAGACATTGCATACTTTGTTAATTTTAGTTTTAAGGGAATTTTGGTAAAAGGTTTACTCTAAAATGGCCTTTGGCAGTTGATATACAAGGGCCAGGTTTAACTTTAGATGGAGACACTGCAAGCACAGCAAGACGGTTTTCGACTGTGAGACACTGTTTATAGCTTTGTTTAGATGGTTTTTTTTTATCATTTAAGACAGACATAATTCTTTGTCATCCTGCACACACATAAGATATTTTTGGTTGGTAACTCTAGTCCAGATAATGAAAAACACTGTAATAAATAAACCATAGATGGGCAATGAATAGTAAACAATAAATAGGGTGACAGTAAACGCTAACAATTAAGTAGAATGACAATTACAAAAACTAAGCAAAAATCATTTCACTGCTGGAGCCCAAGCTTCCACCAATGAGCTTCACCACATTCTTATTGCTGTAAACTTTCCATCTTCTTTTCAGATTCTAACACTTTATTGACTGTCATGTGTCTGTAAAGTGTATCCATAGTTGAGTAACAAATTCCAGTTTAAGATACCTCTTAAAAGCTCCCATGCCAGCTATTCTAGATAAGGTAGTTTTATAAGAGCATGAGTCAGATGCAATAGTTGTGGTCATTGCACTGTAGTAACATGCTGCTGTAACTATGTTATGTCAATGTGCTACAGTTGTTCACATTCAACTCTGCTCACTATTTTTCGCATATTACACATAGCAAGAAGAAACCTTGTATGTCATGAACTAGTCTGTATCTTTATGCTGTTTCCTTTCATTTCAACATTGCATTAATACTCGTTTCTGTTTTTTATAGATGCCAAATGCTGAAATTAAACAATTATTAAACTTAAATGACAAATACTACAAATTGCAGAAACAATATTTTTAAGTGTATGTTTTAGTTGCTACATGGTCGATATAATTGGTTTCTGTTTTTAGGGAATCTACACATACTGCTTAGTGGTTTTTAAGGTACCTGTTCAGTCCTAACCCCATCTTAAACCAAGGGAGTCTAATAAAACAATTGGGCCGATTCCTCCATTATAAAGGCTGTAGTGTCACCTAGTCTAATGGGGATTTTGGACAGTGAATTTAATGTTTTATACTGAGAAATACTCAATATTTTCTCCCCTCATCCAGGATAAACACCATGATGCTGCTCATGAAATCATTGAGACCATTCGGTGAATAAGATTTCCTTATTTTTGAATAAACTCACACACCTACATGCCTACTGCCACACAGACAGTAAGTGACTGTTCTCTGAGTATGATCTTGTGACTGTTTATCTGTTTACCTTGTGTAGGTGGGTTTGTGAGGAGATCCCTGACCTCAAACTGGCAATGGAGAACTATGTACTCATTGACTATGACACCAAAAGGTGAGCTGAATGTTATGTCAAAATGTGTTTGTGTCTGTGACACTGATGAAACTCAGATTTTCAAATAGTGTCAAACCTTCCATCCAGCCAAACTAACATCTGATTTAGCAGTGTTTTTCTGTATTTAAATAGAAGTGTATATGTAGTTCATCTTGTCGGATATGATGGTGTTAATTTTGCTTCTCGTTTTTGTCACAGCTTTGAGAGTATGCAGAGACTTTGTGACAAATACAACAGGGCGATTGACAGCATTCACCAGCTGGTAAGTCCATATGTGTGAATGTTTTCCAGTGCTGTGTAGGTTAAAAGTAGAGAATTGTGTACTTCAGGTGTCTTCCAGTGTTCTATTGGATGTTTACCATTCAGAACTTAATGTACAGAGTAATGTAGTAACGTGTAACATGTAGCTGCAATGAATTGTTTTGTTTTTGGCTTTGCAGTGTGTATATAGTATTTGTATCCACATACCGTTTATTGTTGAATTTTGTCTACATTTAGAGCAGCATTGTTGAGATGAAGACCATGGTGGTGGTTTATTCCGCCTGTCTTTGTTTCCTTACTCGCAATCCCATCTTTCCCAATTATTCTGTTTGTCTTTGTGGCTGCTTAAAGGAGGCCCATTATGCGTCACATAGAGTAGTTTTGTTTTATACATATGTAATTATGAGTTGAAATCCTATCTTTCAGTGGAAGGGGACCACCCAGCCCATGAAGCTGAACAAACGTCCCTCTAATGGGCTGCTGAGACACATCCTACAGCAGGTGTACAACCACTCGGTGACTGACCCAGAGAAGCTGAACAACTATGAGCCCTTCTCACCTGAAGTGTACGGAGAGACCTCGTTTGACCTGGTGGCTCAGATCATTGATGAGATGGAAATGATGGAAGAGGATACGTTTGTCGACCTTGGCAGTGGTTAGTCCACTGTTAATTTGGGATGTCCTTGATTCACAAACGTAATCAAGTAACGTCCACGTGCTATTTCTGCCAAACAAAGCCTCATGGGAGTCAAATAAGCATAGAGCTATAAAAATAAGCCACATTGACCATAGGCTGTTTGACATTCTGTGTTTCTTTGTGTGTTTGGTATCAGATGTAAACCAAATGAACTTTCTTATTGCAGGAGTTGGGCAGGTAGTGCTGCAGGTTGCAGCTGCAACCAACTGTAAACACTACTACGGTGTAGAGAAGGCAGACATTCCAGCTACCTATGCAGAGGTAACTATGCACAAATATCACAGGACTGGACGGGTGTTCCAGAAAGTGAAATAAAATTAAACTTTGGATGTGTTCAGAAAGTATAAAGAAATAAAGAGAAATCAAATTTTCTCAGTCTCACTAGTAAAAGGTCTGTGTTGGCACAGTACAAATGCCTCCTCAGACAGCTCTGGCAGTAGCAGAAAACCTTTCTGCTGTGTCTGAGCGGTCTTCAAATAATTTCTACTTTAGCTCGTCATCTTCTCACCGAGTCTCTGTAGGACCATGCCCAAGTCAATGTGAAATATGTCTGTTTAAAAATAGCACCTTGGCGCAACAGCACGAGCAGCTATTCTTAGTCTGAGTGTGTCCTTATTGCACAAAGTTTAGTTAACCTCAACAGTTGTAAATCAGAAGCCCAAGCCATCCTCCTTTCTGGAACCAGCCCTGTCTGTTTGTATGAATTCTTATGCCGCATGTTTGAAAATTAATTTGTATGTGCTTTCTGTCAGACCATGGATAAAGAGTTTAAAAAGTGGATGAAGTGGTATGGAAAGAAACATGGGGAATACACAGTAAGTTACCTTTTAGTATGTCATGTTCTCTGAGTAACTCTTCATTATGTGCGTTCTCAGAGCATGACATTTTAGGCAGCTGTGTAAGGTTTCATGCCATTTTTAACCTAACTGTTATTTTTTTGTCAGCTGGAGAGGGGTGATTTTTTATCAGAGGAATGGAGAGAAAGAATTGCCAACACAAGGTAGTAAATCAAACATGGTTACAGGGTCAACAGTTGCCATTTAAAAGCTTAATTTATACACACACGTTGGTTGTTATGATGCACTTTAATATGTGACCAAATAAGACATAGTTCGGGAAAGTTTTTTATTTCAATGATACTGCAATTAGAGATATCAGGTTTACACAGTAATGTCTGGGGTAATCTGAGCTGTAACCATTAGACCTTTACCTTCATGATCATCAAAAGGAAGAATATTGTTTGCAGGACTTCAAATCTCTGTGCTTGCTTTTTATGTTTTTTATCATCAGCTAGAGGTTCAACATATTTTCTTCTTTTTTCATTTTTTGTGTTCCAGTATTATTTTTGTGAACAACTTTGCCTTTGGTCCAGAGGTAGATCACCAGCTGAAGGAGCGCTTTGCTAACATGAAGGAAGGTTAGTATTTTTCACCTTAGCAGTTGATAACTTTGGTGACTTAATAGTCATCTGGTATCTCATGGCAATAACATTATTTAGGTTGTGTAGAATTGCTGTAATAAATTGATGTATGTGTCTGTCCACTGCTCTACATGACAAAGTGACTTGTACGGATTTGTTTTCTGTAGTAAGTCAGAGGTTTTATATTATATGTCCACAGAAAGTTTTTTTTTCTATTGCAGGTGGGAAAATTGTGTCCTCGAAACCTTTTGCACCTTTAAATTTTAGAATAAACAGTCGAAACTTGAGCGGTAAGTGTCAGTGCAGAAGCAGATTTTTGGAATCTACAGTTTGATTTCTAACTGACATGCATGTTTCCACTCTATCCTGCAGATATTGGCACAATAATGCGCGTAGTGGAGCTCTCTCCACTGAGGGGCTCTGTGTCTTGGACTGGAAAGCCAGTGTCCTACTACCTGCATACCATAGACCGCACCATAGTAAGCATTGAACACTGTCAGTTGTTGTTAGAGTTGCAAACAACGATGAGGTGACTAGAATTAGAACATGAAAGAGTAGTAAAACACTAAATGACTTCCCGAATACCTCAGCGGAAAGCTGACTTATGTTACTACCTGCTAAGTTGATATCACTGCTCTGGCAGATGTTGTAACATCTGTAGAAATAGTTTCCCAACATAAAGTAAACTTTATTATCTCACATGCATGTTCTCTGTTTTTCAGCTTGAAAACTATTTTGCTAGTCTCAAAAATCCTAAACTCAGGGTAAGTCCTGTTTGTTTATAGTGTTAAGACAGTTTCCCTGTACTTACTGAAGTGTTTTGTATTAAAGAATAAAAAATGGTCATTGTTCTACCAGGAGGAACAGGAGGCAGCTAGGCGACGTCAGCAGAAGGATACTAAGGACAATAAAAGCAATAGCACCACTCCCACAAAACCTAAAGAACAAAGCAAGGTAGGACCTCTAAAAAACTGCTCTCCTGTTGTCCTTTATTCCCCTCAGTCAACTTAACACAGGAAGGCAAACCTTCCCTGTGTTTATGTAATAACATAAATATATGTGTCCATGTGCACTACAGCAAGACTCCTGTGGGGAAGAGGAACGTCCTAGCTTGGTGACAGTGGTCAAGACCTCTGCCAAACCCAGAAGGACTCGACTCTTGTCCAAAGGTCGCAAGTTAAATAACAAGAAGCGTGGTCGACCTAAAAAAGCTACTCCAGCTACGGAAAAGAAAAACAAGAAGAATCAAAGTGCATTGGATTTGCTCCACGCCAAGACCCTTTCTGCAGCACCTCCTCAGGGTCAGAGTGCACTCTCACAGAGCATACTATGTTTACTACCATGACTGGGCAATATAAGGAATGAATTTTAAATCATTCCTACAACTCATTTTAAAATTATGTAAAAAGTAAATCACTAAATCCAGTTCAGTGCTTTCACTTGCTATCGCCAACGTTTGTGTAGCCAGTGGGATGTGCTAAGTGTAGCCTGTCTATTTTGAAAGTGTTCAGAACCCATCATGCAGTTACTTTGGCTCCTAGGGTTGTTACAGTAAGTACAAGGCTATTTCGGGTTTAATAATGCGCCACATTTCCTTTTTCTAAATGGAGACATCTACGTTGACATAGGAAATATTGAACCGCTTCCCTAGTGTGAAATGTACAGTGTAAAGTTTAGAAAAGTCCTTGACTAACATAACCCCCTTGTGTTTGCAGATGCATATCGGCCACCTCAGAGTCCCTTTTATCAGCTACCTCCTAAGGTCCAGCACTATCCTTCTAGTCAGCTGCTGCTGAGCCCGACTCCTCCTGGTCTGCAACAACTGCTAGGTGAGCTGTTAATGATTCAGTGTGTTTTGTTGTTTTAATGATCAGGCTTACATAATATAACAATGTAGGTCTGTAGTGTTATAATGATATAATACTAATGATATTAAACATGTGTCTTACAGATAACATCAAAGTTCAATACCTCCAGTTTATGGCCTACATGAAGACCCCACAGTACCGCTCCAACCTGCAGCAGCTTTTAGAACAGGAGAAGGTAATTAGTAGGGTCCTTAGAGAGAACTCATCAGCTTTCATTACACTTTTATATTTGTTTATTCAAGCACATTTTATCTTTCTATGATTCTAAATGACAAACCTCTCATTTTACATTGTTATCTGTGTTCTTGTTTTTGTCTGTGTTTACAGCAAAAGCACAGAGATCTGTCAGGGCAGGCAGAGCAGCTTCATTCTGTCTGTCAGTCTCACAAGGACAAGATCAAAGGTCTCTTTCAGACCAAACTAGATGAGGTATTTATAGCATTGTTCTTAGATTAACATTCAAAAATGTGCATGAACTTGTTTTTTTATTCCCCCCCTCCAGAATTAGAAATATACATTAGTTTTATTAAGGATTATGTAAATCTTTTGAATCTCTTTCTAATTATACCTATTCCTGAGTAATATCCTGCTAGAGTGACCACACCCTGAATAAAATGTAAATCCATGCAGCAATGTGACAATTTTAGCCACTTGAGGTCAGCAAAGACAGGATTTACACTGATGTTGCCTCTGTGTGTTTGTGTGCCGATCAGCTTGGAGTGAAAGCCCTTACTGTGGAGGACCTGCTGCAGGCCAAGAAGGAGATATCGGCTCACAACCGTCGGCTAAAAGAGCAGACTAAGCAGCTTGAGAGAGATATGGCCTTGTTGAGAGACCACAGCCTGCTACTGGTGAGGACTCAGAACCTGTTACTGTAGTTTTTGTCTACACTTGCATCATTTACAGTGGTTAGTGTTTCTGTTCTGGGTTTGTTGTCTGGTACATATGCCTAACATACTAGATGGTAAGAATTACCATGGAAAGCCAGTGTAAAACCGTAGCTTTGGTAATTAAAAGCAAATAAAAAGTATGTATTATATAAATGTATATGTTTGTGGGGTTTTTTTTCCAGCTGAAGTCTCGATGTGAGGAGCTGAAGCTGGATTGGGGCTCTTTGTGTCTGGAGAGTTTGTTAAAGGAGAAGCAGGCCCTGCGCAAACAAATCTCTGAGAAACAGAAACACTGCTTGGAGCTACAGGTACACAAATCCTGGGTTTAGCTGCTGGATACACTATAAAATGTTTCTCTCATCTCTTTGCCATGCTCCTCTATGACTGTGTTCTCTGACCTCTACTTTTTTCTGCTTTATTGGCCCATTGAACTAATTGCTGAAACAAATTGCTGTTATTCTAAGTAATAGCTCCCCCTGGTGCTCATTTGTAGATCAGCATTGTGGAGCTTGAGAAAAGTCAACGGCAGCAGGAGCTACTTCAGCTGAAATCCTACAGCCCCTGTGACAGCTCCCCATACAGGAAGAATCTGGAGTCACGCTGCTCCACAGACATGGGCTCTTCTAAGCTTGGGCTGCCGTCAGCTATAGCCCTCAGTGGCGTCAGCCCAGAGCTTTCTATTAATGGCACCAGCTCACCATGCTTCGACAGGGCCAACGCCAAGGGGGAGCTTATCGCTCGTTACCTGCCCATCTCTCCAGACCATGATATTACGTCTGCAAACTCTGATGCTCGACAGAGGCAGCAAAGCTTCTCCCATGCGCTTCCTGACTACACACGCTTCTCCCCTGCCAAGATTGCCTTGCGAAGGCACCTTAACCAGGATCCAACTGCCTCTGCTCACTTGAGAGGTCCCGGGCTGGCTATACACAGGTTGGTAGGCAATAAGCTACCGTTCTTTAGTAAAGAACTTTTAGTTGTTAAGATTTTTTAGATTGACCTATTACTTCAAACAATGCTTTTTAGGGAATTGGGTGGTGTCAACTCTCCACTTGGAGTCAAACAGAACTGCCCCTCTCCAAATGCATCTGATGCCCAGAATCCATCCAAAGTGTCAGAGAGGGTAAAACTCTATCTTTCTTAGCTGATTCTGTCGCTTGGCTTTTGATCCGTTTATAAGCACATAATCTACCTTGCTTCCTCACTTTTGACAGTTTTTTTAAATGACTCTTCTCTGTGAAATAGGGAGGTAAGGAGAGGAGCCCGTCTGTTCAGGGTGACAACAGCATTACAAGCCTTCCAATTAGTATCCCACTGAGCACTGTCCACCCAAGCAAACTACCAGTTAGCATCCCGTTAGCCAGTGTGGTTCTGCCTAGTCGTGCTGAGAGACTGGTGAGTACACACATAACATTTTTTTTTGTTAGAGTTGTAACTGAACAATTGCCGTTGTGCCCTGCTGAATCTACCACAATAAGACATAGATACACAAATTAACGTGAGATGGTTATCTAGCCTGGATTAATGGAAAATATTTTGCATTTAATAGATTCACATTGTGGTATCTGCCGTGTTTGTCATTTCAGAGAAGTACACCCAGTCCTGTCTCTCAGTCAGGACAGACCAATGGTAAGTATTACTCCATGTTTATTATCATAAAAGTATTATTTATATTTTTCAATGCTACATTATCCCACTACAGTGGGATACATTACATAGCCTTTATCCCTGTTTATCCTTCATTGTCTCTTTAGGATATTCAAGCTCAGGGCTGATGAATGGAAGTCTCCACTCTGAGGACCATAATGGGATGTCTTCATCACCTTCTCCACACAACAACACCCCTCTGACCGGACCAATGGGCAGAGGAGCTTCCATTCAGAGTCCAACACTCAGTACTGGAGGCGTGCTCCAGTATGCTGATGGACCCCCGAGGATTCTTCCGGAAGTTGGACAGGAGCGCCAGGGAGGCGAATCTGACGCAGAGCCCCAAGACGGCGAACTGCGAAGGAGGATATTCTTCTCTTCTTCTTCCTCTTCGTCCTCGTCTTCCTCTTCATCAGGCAGTGCAGCTGGAGTAACACGCCTCCATCATCATGCTGGCAACTCTGTGAAGCAAGGATACCATGGTATCCATGGAAACCACCATCAGTCTCCGGGCACGCAGCACACTCACACACCTACACATACATCATCATCAAATTCCTCTCATGGCCTAGGCTCTCAGGAGGGCCGCAAGCGGGGGAGAAGAAAACGCAGTTCTACATCAGGCGCCGTCACAGCCAGCGGATCCCCAAAGAGGAGGTCGTTCCTCGGGCTCGGCTCCAACAACCACTCCTCAGGATCACCACTCAACATTAACTCTATGGTGAGTCACCAGAAGCATATTAAATCAAGCCAGCCTGCCTGGAATAAACTTTTCAAGTGCAAGTTTATAATAGATCATGATTCTAGATGATTGGCCATGCAGTACTAGCAGTGTCTTGATGTTGGCGAAGTGTCCATATTGACCATATTGTAGTCATTTCTTTGAATGAATGCATTGAGACTACCGTCACATTTTTTAGAACAGTTTTTATTGCTAGGTGTAACTAGTGTTTGTCTGACAGGTGAACAACATCAACCAGCCTTTGGAGATTTCTGCCATCTCCTCCCCAGAACAGTCCAGTCGCAGCCCCTGTGGGCCTGACTTGGACCAGCCCCCCATCTTGAAGAGAGAGTGCCCATTGGAGCTCAATGGTACGAGTCGTTACTCCTCCGCCCCCAGCTCCGATGACGATGACTCGGGATACCCAGCCGACAGCTCAAGTTCAAGGTAATATTGTTGGTGTAATGTCAAGACAAGTATAATAACAATTTACCTGCTCAGATTCTCATGACGCAGCATGAATTTGCTGCTATTACTTACAGCTTCAGAGCTTAATAATTTTGTGGCTAATCATAGTATTTAGTATTATGTACATGTGTGACAACAATGTGTTTTGCACCTTCATTACCCAAGCAATTCATACCTCATAGATACACATTTTGTCACTACTAGTTGTTATGTTTGATTTGATCGTTGTTCATTGTTGTTTTCTAGAATTGAAAGAAAAATAGCCACCATATCACTGGAAAGCAGAGATGGACCTGGTAGACTAGGCGATGGTGAAAGAGGTAAGATAAATATGTGAAGTATGTTAAAGTAAGTACTTTCATTCATTTAAAGTACAGTATCTTTCATTTCAACATTTTTGTACTTGATGACTTTATTCCTACTCATCTTCTAGGCAGAAAATCATGCAGCAGCAGTGGTAACAGCACAGGTAGTGAAGCCTCCTCCTCATCCTCCTTGTCCTCTACCAGCAAGTGGAAATCTACGTTTTCACCTATTTCTGACCCCAAGCAACCCAACTGCGACCTAAGACAGGGGGGCTCTCCCTTTGGTATGGGTGGCTCCAGCCGGGGCACTGACTCAGATTCTGATCACAAACAACAGCAAGTGAGGAAAGCGAGCGATGGGGAGTCGTCTAGCTACATGACACCCAACCCTTTTCTCAGCCAGGATTCAGCGACACGCGGTGGTGGGCCGGGAGGCAGTTGTTCAGACCAACGCCAGGCCGTCCAGAAGCAAAAGGCCCCTCGTGATTGGGAACTGAAGAGTAGCAGTGGTTTAGTGAGTCAGAACCTCTTCATTTCCGCTGCTGCAAGCAGTGGAGGGGGGATTCTGAGTGGGAAGGTTGGCGGCAGTCCGGTAGCGGTTTCCTCAACAACGGGATCATCTGTAGGACAGTATCTGGGGTCTCAGTTTCCTCTTGGTGGGACCTCAGTCTTGCAGTCCTTGTTTGGGGCTCAGACAGGCAGCTCCACGGTGAGTGGAACCCCACGGCTCGTCAATGGACACTCTGCCTTGGGAAGCTTTTCCAGTGCTGGTCTGGCAGGGGGAGCAGCTGGAGGTGAGCATCACTGATGACAAACTGAGTGTGTGGTGTTTTGTGACAGTATTGTTGAACAGTCAGTAGGATCTTAGCCTGGGGGACACCTTGGTATTTAGTCAGAGAGCCTGCTACCAGAACCAGGTGAGTGGAGGCCCAGTGCTGCTGTCGTCCTGACAGTTTATTGTGCTGCCTCGCTTTGACATGGGTTGGCTGCTTGAGTGCTGCAGATGGACACACCCTCAGAAAATGTTTTTTTAGTTATAGCAGGCTGATTTTATTAAAGGACTTTAGGTAAACTTACTGTTAACTGATGTTTTACATTAGGTTTTATCTGACAGTTTGATTTTATGTAGGTTCATTTGTTTCTTCTGTCATTTTCTGTGGGTGTTGGAGTTGTATGTCAGAGTCATTTCACTTGTAAACAAAAGTAAATCCAGAAATCAGTTTTGCAGTGATGGAACCTCTTTGACTGTGGCAGTCTTAATTGGACACACTGATCCAGTCTCTTCATAGTGACAGTGAACTGACTCTGTTAGCTTTCTGTGTGCTTTTCTAAAATATTGCTTGCGCGATGCACAGTGTGGCTCAGTCCTTGCTTCTCTCTTTGTCCCCTACCTTCTTGCTTTCTTTGCTATTATCTGCTTTCTCTCTACCCCTGTCTCCACCTCTCGCCCTCCCCCTCCCTCCATTTTCTGCTATGTGATTTGCAGGTATATTTCACCACGTGGTTCCATCAGTGTCCTCCCATCAGTTTGGGACGGCGCTGCCCACCTCTGGAGGCCTCAGCTCTCTGCTCAGTCTCTCCTCCTCTTCTTCTACCTCCTCCCAAATCCAGCAGCACTCCACCCCCCAACCAGCTTCCACACGCCTGGCTTCCGGGACCTCACCTCTCCCTCTCTCTCAGACACAGCAAAGCCGCACCCAGTCAGTCCTGCATAGTCCGTCTCCTCCCACACTCTCCTTGCCCCCTCCACCACCACTGCACAGCGGGCCACCCTCGTCAGCACCCATGCACTCTGACGCATCACCGTCCTCTCGATCAGATTCACTCCACTCCTCTCGACTGTCCCACTCCTCTCTCCACCACCAGAGAGCACAGTCATCCCTCTCTCTTTCCATCTCATCCTCTGCCTCCTCTGCTTCTGTCTCTGCTCCTGCCGCTGTTACTGCCTCCCTCTCTTCTTCCCTGTCGGCGTCCTCCTCGTCTCGTCCATTTGCAGTGCACTATTCCCCTCGGCTGACGCCTCCACTGCCAGCCAGCAGTTCAGGTGGCGGCGGGAGCATGTGGAGGACTCAGGGCATGCATGGTACCTACACCACCTCCCAGCTCCCCAGTTCCCGGCCTAGATAGGACTGGGGGGGTGAGGGGAGATGGGTGGGGAGGGGATAAGGGCAATGGGCAATCAGAGGGTGGAGAGAGGTAGAGAGACTGATAGGCAGTGTTTTTCCTGTGCTCCCACACACAGTTGTTCTAATTAAACAAGGTAAGATATTTGTCGGCTTTAAGACCTAACTTTAACTTATCATTCTGATAGTAAGTTTGGACTATGAAAGCAAAGAAACAATTTGTGATGAAGCTTAATCAGCTGTTAATGTGTAGGGATGTGAGACAACTATAACTATATTATAAACAGTAACACCTAAAGATAAAGGAAAAACTTCAGATGATTGTCTTCATCAAAGTCTCTTAGAAGTACAAAACAAACAGAATTTACAAACATATAAATGGATGCCGAACAGGTCTTTTACGCGTTTACGCCTTAACCTTTGCTGTACATTTAGAAGTTATGTCTTAACTTCCAGATAACTTCAACTGGATGAAGAATCTGCACAGACTCATTGGTCTCAGGGATTTGATCCTTTTAAACCACTTGCCAAAAACGCGTTGGTCTAATAATGAAGTTGCTCCTTAATCTGCAAGTGTTGCTGTTGATACATTATCTCTCACGGTGCCATGGTTTATTAAAGTTTTGTCTAATAGTTTTTTGCCACGCTCAATTTATTAACAGTGCAGTCTCTTTTTTTCTTGTATCCTCCAGGTAATTGATGAAACTACCTCAACAATAAATAAACTATGCAAATGTCCAGGTGTGGACCAAGGCACTCTCCTCACTCACTGGTGCTTCAAAACGTCTGCACTACCCAACCGCCTCCAAGACCGGCTTCTGTACTGGGATCACCAACACATACACAAACACACGCACACACACACTAACCACCACTATGTTCACCTTGAGCAGAGTTCATCGGTACTGGTCATGTTCATGTGTGGAGTGATTTTGATTATGATGTTGTTGTGACAATTACAACTTGCAATCAGTACTGAACTGATTGACATCATCTAGTTTAACTTTTAGGTGCTCAGTAGTATGATTGACTGTCATGTCTTTGTTTCAGTCACCTATACAGAACCTTTATTATTGTTATCATGTAATAACTGGTTGAAGCACAGAGTCCATCTTTATGAGCCAAGACTCATGAGGTATGTTTCCTCCAAAGTTTCATTTCATTCAAATGAATGTGTGTGAACACACAAATAGGCCAGTTCATTGAACTCTGCTCAGATGTCGTGCAGCTTCACTTCTCTGCGTGCATGTTTTCTTAACTCTGTTTTCTTCCTTGAAATGAAATACAGTGTTGCTACATATTTGACTATGTAACAAGATGAGGAACGTAACATTTTAATTTAATTTAATGTCACACTGGATACTAAGACAAGTGTTACTCATGTAGCAGAAAATGTCCCATCTGATTAGATGACACCCCTTAAATTCTGTTGATGTTGATCATTTCCTGTATTTTTATATAGAAGAACCTGTGGTTTACCTGAAGCAAAGTGGTGGAGACATGAAACACTGTTACGGCTTCCTTTTAATGCTCTTAACACTAATCAAATTCACCTTGTTAGTAAAATAGTTGATGTAAAGCAAACAGATATTTCACATATCATTGAAAGGTATGTGGTAGGTATTACTCTGCAAGGAGCCTTTTGTGACAGTAATCTGGCATATTTAACTTTTTCCCCCAAATGAATGAAGAATATAGGCGACATGAGTATTTTTGATGTCCAAACACACAGATTTCAGTTAAATCTTGAAAATATAGTAAATTAGCAACATTTCCAGGGGTACTGTCTGCCTAGCAGAACTGAGTGCATTGCAATTTTTTTAAAAGGCCCAATGAAATATATATAATAAGATGGTGCTTTACGTAGATATTGTTAGGTTGTAGCTGTATGGTTGTTAAATGAAGATGAATCCAGGTGTGAAAGAATTGCAGGACGTTCTGTATTTACAAAAACTTTTTTTCTTTTCTTCAGTCAATTGGGTGAATCACACTACTTGTGGCCGACAGCGCAGATCTTTAACTCTTTAAGCTAAACGTATCCATTTTCTCTGCTGTTGTGAAATGCGGGTATAAACTGGTGCAAGTCTCAAAGGTGGAGTTATAATGATTTTAGTGAATATGACAACACACGTACACGCTCATGCATGCAAATCCTCACACACTGGGAAAACATCATTAACCATACCCACAAACTACTGGACTCCTTTTCATACCTTTTGTTTGCTTTTTTTATTGTTGTAATTTGTTTTTGGAAACAATATTTGTACTGTGAATGTGAGTCATCCTTCAACTGTACAGTTGTGTATAATTTAGATTATTATATTTATGCTGTCAGTCTCTCCATTTGCTTTGGCATTTGTTTTTCTTTTTTTTTTGTAATTCTGAAATGTGTTGATATTGTAGAATGCAATAGTGTGTGTGTACTTGACTCACAGTCTGAAAACAATGGTGCTAAGTTGGACTGTGCCTGATCTTATTTATTCTGTAGTGAAAACATCAAAACAAATTGAATACTTGGTGCTGTACACAGGGACATTTGTAAAGCCTTTTGGTGTTTCCTTTCTCATATTTAATATGCTGTTGTCTGGTTCTTTGAATGCCTCGTGTACAAGTATAGACACCGTATTTAGATAAAACTACTTAGCAACAGCTGACTCTGAATCTGAGCGCACAGATCTTAGAGGCCTGTGATAATGTTTCCTCACACATCGTTTTCAACATATGGCAGCCCAGCTTCCTCTAAACAGTGGTCTGCTGTCCGTGAACAACACACTGTTTTGTACATAACTTATTTGTTTCCCGTGTCTTGTCTTTCCATCATAAACATAATAGTATATAAATATGTATCTTTATACAGTCTATATATATATACATATATATATATATATATAAAGACAAATCTATGAATATAAATATATAAGTAAATAGGGTTTTTTGGTGCTGGCATTGTGACCCTTAAATTCAGCCTGTTAAACAGGAGGCTTGAAGCCAAGGAGAGTGAAGCATTGCGGCCACCGGACCCTAGCAGATGGCGCCTAACAACACGCCGGCACCACAGCACCTTGATCTCTGTGATATATATATATATATACACACAAACACACACAGACCGCAGAACCAGAAACTCAGAAGCTGTGCGCATTTCATACACAAAGGTGCTGTGGCATGAACACAATAGATTCCAGCACTAGAAATGTTCTCACTTAAGAGATGTCTTCACATTGTTATTTCTTTATTGTTGTTTTGTTCAACCAACACAGATTCTGCAGACATAATGGTGCTTCTGTTTCCCAACAAGGGTTATTGAGTCTTTACCTGTGCATACAGAGCCATGTCAACCTCTGTACACACACTGTCTGTATATGTCTTACAAACAGGCCCGTACCTTGTACAGAGAGCATACTGTGTGATTGGCAGACATGCTGATGTCAAACACTGTGGTAGGTGTGTGTTTGCATCACATGGTTGGGAGTGAGAGCAGCCAAGCTTAATTTCTTTTCTCTGGTAGTGGGAATCCCCTTAAACTCAGTTTGTGTGTGTGTGTGTGATTGTTTTGTTTTCTTTGTTCCAATTACCGGTGCATATCTAAGGGAAGAATAGAGTAATAAACAAAGCTTTATAGTACAACTCCTGTCCTGTACGCTCCGTAAACACGAGTGTTCATGTGAAAGAACGTCAGTTAGACCTTAATTAGAAGACAATAGAGTCCGTTCGTTACCAGCACTGAGAGATCTTTTGTAATTATTGTTGATGCTGTTTTGATTTTCTTATTCTTGGTGTTTGATACAGTTGCAGTTAAATGTTAGGCTTTTAATTGTCTTCAGATTGTTGTCAGTTTTTAATACTACTAGTCAGACAGCATGGTGCTCTCCTTCACTTAAAACAAGGAAATTGCAGCTATTGATGCTAAAGGATCCTACTCTTCTCCTGTTGTGCTGCAGGGTTTTATGGGTTCATAATCCTCAACACAAGCTTGCCTGGTGGCTTTCTGGACAGTGCGCGCTAACCTCTGGACGTTTCTCCCAAATGAAGGGGCTGTGGTGTATGTGCGAGTAAGAATAGTTTGTGGAAACTGCAAATGTCACTTTTGTAGCTACAATATCAGTCAAAGGGACGAGGTGCTGTTATCAAAGTCCTTTGGAGTATGAGCATGATTTGAATTTAAAGCTTCTATGCAGTTCTCCAGCATACATCCTGGTACATTGTTGATCATCTGTGAGAGCTTTGCACTCGAGGCTGTTTACTCTAAATCCTGCCAAAGGTCTTCACTCAGGAAATTCCCATATTGCTTGAAATGATGTAAATTTTCTTTCTTTAAACTACTGCATGTCACAACCATCTGGCATGATGAATCCCTCTCTTGCCTAACTCAGGACAACCCCTCAGCAACCCCTATTTCGAGGAATCGTGAGTCCGCTGCCTTGTCATCCCTCCTCAGATTCATTCTCACTGTCACCTACACCCAGCCTCTGCAGGGGAACCCAGTTTTAATGCTTTGTGAGTCAGCCTGGTCTTGACAAGCTGTGAAATGGCCACAAATTTCAGCATCTTCCTTATTTCACAAATGCCTCTGTCTAGATTGGTGTCTCTGAGAAGGAGGTTCACTGTCCCCCCCGTTGTTTGGGTGGAGAAGCTGTCAATAAAGGGCAGAAGTGAACTACGGTATGTGTACAGCGATCTGCGGTCGGTGACGCCAGGGCAGGTTTCAGGTGCAATAACAGCAAACCTACTTTCCAAAAGGCCCTGGGTTTTCGTAGGAAACTTGTTACTGTTCGGTGTTGGTGCTTTTATCCTAAGATGTTATAATGAAGCAAATGGAATTCATGTTTTTTTCCTGCATTTTATGGTTATTAATAAAAAACGTTTCATATAATATTTGTAATAATTGTGTGGTGTAGTGGCACATTCTGTACACGTCACTGTCAGACACCGTTATAATATATATATCGTGTCACACACGTTTGATCACTTGCTTGCTGATGCACTTTTGTTTATGAATAAATGATCAAAGCTTCTTTATTTAAGTATTACATTGCTCTGACCAGCAGCTGGATGTTTGTGTGCGTTCCCCGGATCACGTTATGCTAAACTAGCACAGCGTCTATGTCAATAGTAACATTGACTCATGAATGAAAAGAATTGTAGTCGCTACAATTAAAGGACACTGATAGGGGCCAAATTAAAATTTCAACAACAGAACACAGCAATGTGTGAAGAAGAGCTACACTGAATATAGATATGCTGAATGTGAATCCCTGCTCTGATTCCCACTGTACTGACATAAGCTTCAGGAGGCTGCCGCACCTGCCAAGAAATCTAATACAAATACTTGATAACATGTTGCAGCCACTAGAATGATAAAGAATTCTTGTCATAGCTCGCTGAAGACTTGTCATGCACCGGAATAGACCTTGACTTTATCTCTTGGGATTCACTGCTGCTAAACAGCTCAGTGACCTTGACTGTCTGCGAAACAAAGCTGCAGCTGTGAGAGTAGTGATGGGAGTAAAACAGCAATTAGATCTCGTATCCATTCATTTTCACCATCCAGTATAGTAATAGACGCTGTACAGCTGTAAACGACAAATGTGGATCGTCTTAGCGCTCGGGTCGCGTTGGGTGACCCGGGCGGTTTCCGTAAACCTGGGCATCAGTTCTTCCAGGTTACTTTCCCTTCATTGGGGTTTGGATGATGGCGGTGGAGGGAATGATGAAGAATACAGTTCTGTACCGTACCACAGCTGTACTCGCCCACCTGGCTTGAATATAGTGAAGGGTGACTCATCTGAACATGTCACTTTCTCTGCACACCTGCGCTGTCACACCACTGAATTGTTTGTCTTTGTAAGGAGGTGTGAATTCACTGCAACCGTGCAACATCCTCTCTATAGCTGACAGGCTGTACTGATCACATCCATGTCCTAACATTTCCTGTGACCTCTTGCCTCACTTATAGTCGCAGAGCATGATGGGATGTCTCCTGCTCAACTGTACCGCGCAGTGCATCTGACAAAATTAAAGTTGTGTCTCACTGTGTCTACGAGCCAAAAGTTTATTAATTTCATTGTCTGGAGGAGAATTTCATCAGTTCTTCTACGTATTACATATGCACTAAAAATCTAACTTTCACAATTTAATCTCATGGGGGTTTTTTTTATAGAAATTTCTGCTTTGTCCTCAAGATTTTAATTTGAAATTTTCCTTGTGGCCCTAACATTCTGTTGTAATTAGGTGATGCCGAGTTTCTTCCTCCTTCCCTGTTTCATTTCGCGTTTTAAACTAAGCTAACTGAGTCCCAGTTTTTAATGCACACATATTGCTTGATTTGCTCATTAAGCCGTAGCAAGGAAGCAAAGTTTATTTCTCATGAAGTTGCCGTTATCTTGAGCAGAGAGGAGTGAAAGCTCTCTAAAAGGAGTCACCTTACAATCGTTATTTCCACTGACTTTGGTTTCACTTCAGGGTCTTATAAAGAATCCATCAGTGTGTTTTTGTAACACAGTTCATGCAACAGTTGCACCTTCATCAGTATATACTTAGGTTCACTGTGCCTGAAGCAACAAAACTGTCTTTTGTTTGACTTTCATTCGCTTGTGTTATCTGAAGGGATCCTGCTTTTTTGGGTGGAGGGCAGCAAACATCTCCTACAGAATCCACAGTCTATATCGTCAAGGACGCGCTTTTCCTATTTTGGCAGTCTGTCACCCAGTTACTGAGAGGGAAAGGTGGGAGGATATAACTCGCATTGACCCATTCAAAACAAGCCAGTGAGAAAGGTCTGACCACACAGGCGGGTTCAGTCATGTTGTCTATGAACATCTTGTACTGTGGCGCGCTGATCCTGTGCTGGACTCCGCTGTGCATCGCCCTGCATGTCCCGCGTGGCCAGGAGCTGATCCAGGACCCCACAGTGACAGGTCAGACAACTCACCCGTACCTTGAAATGAATAAAATCATATTGTTTGCATGTATTGTGTAAAATAATTCTGTTGATTTCAAGGGGTCCACCACCCAGTGAAGTCTACAGAGACTGGAGGTGGTTTAGAACAGATCAGAAATGCACCAACGCAAACGGTGTCACGTCACATCCCTCACCACCATGCGCCATGCTTTGTGGATGACATCTTCGCTTCCCTCAGAGAAGGTCTGGGGAACGACGGCGAGCTCGCAAACAGCAGTTTGACCGCGTTTGGAATCTGTGCATCATCTGATCCTTTGTCCAGATCCCTCCTGGTAGAGTTCGCTCAGGAAACAAGCCGAATTCGGAGAAATCGACTTGCGTACCCGACCGAAGGTAGCGCAGCGCCATGATTGCAGCTGTTTTTTTGTGGAGGTTTTTCTTTTCATCTTACATCTTCACGTCCCTTTAGTGCTGGTGACAGAGGAAG
Source organism: Macropodus opercularis (assembly GCA_030770545.1). Taxonomy (NCBI): domain Eukaryota; kingdom Metazoa; phylum Chordata; class Actinopteri; order Anabantiformes; family Osphronemidae; genus Macropodus; species Macropodus opercularis. Next base: position 12,057,880 of record CM061092.1, read on the forward strand.
GCGGAAGCGAAATGATCAAGTTGACCTTTGACCTCCCACAGTCTCCTTTGCTCGAGGCGCAAGCTGCGCTGCTCTTAGTGCTTGAAAGTCCAGTGACAGGAGGAAACCTGGACGTCACGTTCACCAGTCAGTCGCTGCAACCTGACACACAGGTGAAGAAAGACCCAAGCAGAACACTGCAGATGTTTGTGTTTGTAATCATGATACTGATCTGCAGATTTAATGACAAAAACACGTCTTGCTGCTTTCAGTTTGTGTGTGTTTCAGGTGAAACCCAGTACATACTACTGCATGGAAAAGCATCACAGACCGACATTCACCAGAAATGGGCGATTTCTGCTGAGACACGCTCCCCTCATACAAGTAAGATCCCACCTAGTGCTGACGATGTGGTTTTTCTGAGTCCTCCTCTCAGACTTCCTCTTTTTGCAGAGCAAAACCTAAAAGACATCCTGATTGGTGGAAAATCAGGAAGTATCGGCAGCATGACTTCACTTCTGCTTTTTGGGGGGGATAGAGGAACCAATACAAGGTTCTTTCAACTTCTATGTTCCTGATAGAACTTTAACCAGACTGGTTTCACATTAGTACTGAGTAACGTTTATTCTTCCTCAGAAATACACATGCTTCAGACTCATCCCCAGCCTCTTCACAGACCTTCTCCTTCCTCTGTGAGCTGAAGCGCTTGTTGGGCGACCTCCTGCCTCAGAACCAGCCTGAGTCCCCACCGTTGCCGCTGGACTCTTTACAGTCCTTGCCTCCCCTGAAGATTGGCTTGTCCTCCAGCGAGACCTTGCTGGCAGGACTGATCAACTCCACGGCCCTCACAGTCTTCTCTTTCACTGGCTGGCGCTCCACATTTCCACAGGTGCATCATGGAGAGTTGTCTGTGTCTCCAGCGCTGTTGGAGGAGCTCAGGCAGAGGTTGCAGCAGACTGTGGCGCAGATACATGATCTAATAAGGGAGGAGGACATCGGTGACAGGGCCGCAGGGAGGCTGAGGAGGCTCAAAGAACTTAGTGCGTTTCCCAAAAAGAAACCAGTACCAGGTGATGCGTCTCATTACCCAGTGGTTGCACACCTTTAAGTCATTACCAAACATTGTAACCGTTGTTTGTGTCTTGTCATTTCCATGTAACAGGAGAGAGCCAGTACCGTGCGTTTCTCCTGGTGAAGGCTCTACAGACTGTTGCCCACACGTATGAGCTGCAGAGAGGTCTGCGGGCCACCAGAGCCGACGCCGGCAGTTCAGTGAGGGGCAGCGGCTGTGGGATCAGGAACCTCACCGTGTCCCTGGAAATGTACCTTGTGGGCCCGAACACCGCCAACATCAAGAACTGCCAAGGTTCTTGTGTCCCCCCCCTGGACAATATCAACAATCACGCTGTCCTGCTCTACTCCCACATCGGGCGCGGGGCCGTGGACGAGCGGGCTCCGTGCTGTGTGCCTGTGGCCTATGAAGCCCTGGAGGTAGTGGATTTCGACTCAGAGGGGACGTACGTCAGCATTAAGCAAGACATGGTGGCGAAGGAATGTGGCTGCCGCTAAAGCTGTTTTCCTATGTACATTTATTTGTGACACAGACATTTTACATGGTCAGTTAAAAGTCACTGATTGTAGCTTGTAGTATAACTTCACTAATTACATTTAGTACACGGCATTAATACACTGGTAGAAAATGCTGATATTAATTCACATACTTAGTTAGGACAAGATGCACACAACACATCTTATTAATAGTTTATATGTGTGTTAACAATTACTTGACATTGTTTGTCATTCAAATGTCCTGCCAGTTAATTTAAATAGCAAGCACACAAAATCTGATGTTGAATGTTCATTTAATGTATTGAAATGACACTGACAACTGTTTATATCCTTTATTCAGTAACTTGCTCTTGTGGCATCGACGTTCAGGAGCTTCTTTATTCTTTAGCTTTGGGTTTCATCATTGTTCTGTTGCTAATTGGCTTTTTTCTTCTTCGTATCACTCCGACTTGTTCAGATCCCCACCACCACGTGACACTGTCCCAGATGGAGATCTAGAGGTGACATATAATGATGTGTGGGGAAAACAGAACACGTTCAAGTATATTGTTATAGTACAGGTTTGTGGTAATATGTGCTGTTGTTTGTCAGTAAAAAGACAATGGTATTAATGCTAGTGTCGTGGGTGCTTCAATTCCATCATACAGTATCTGCACTAAATAAACTACACACAGTGATGAAAACAAGGGTTTCTATTAATCTTTATCTGTCTGAGTCATTAGACTATACACAGACTCAAACCTGAGTTATTGAGCCATCCCGCACACTTCCGATGAAACTCCTGATACCCGTCTCCTCGACAAAATACTCCAGAGCATCTAGAGAACAAAGTGCATATAATACCCAGAAGGATTACATATGAAAGTTAACAATGATGAAATGATGTTCTTCCATATATGATGTATATTACTGCAAAACCAAGGCACAAATCAGCATTATGTTGTTATTCTCAGTCTGTTCTGAAATGACCATGATAATAGCACTCACCATGCACCTCATGCACGCCGGAGCTCACAAGCAGCACGACCAGTGTCACCACTAGGCAGCGGTTCATAGTAAATCCTTTCCATGGATTTGGAACATCGCTCAAATTTTCAATGGACAGAATTCGGTCATAAGCCACTAAGTAAAGACACCAATGAGTAAGACAGACACAGGCTTTAGGTGCTTCTGTGAAATTCAGTTGTTAGGCTTAGATTAAACTCTTACTTATGTTTTCTGATGTTGAAACTCTGGCTTGTTGAGTCCTTTAGGTTTGGATTCACTTTAAGTCTGTAATTGCATCCTAAATGAAGGCGGCAGTTAAATACAAAGTGCAGCAGAGTATTTCAAGCTGTTGCGTATATCTCAGGCTAACATGGATTTGCCTAAAATAGACACCTGCAGCTAAAAAATAAAGCTCAGCTCTAACTGAAACCACTGCACACACAGACAAAGCAACGTACCTTTATATGAGGCCTCAGTTTTGCTGCAACATGGGCTGAAAAGTTAGAAGAGTCGAGTTAATGGAGGCTTTTGATTTGAAACCGGGTCACACACACCCTGCACCGTGCGCCTTTGCCCCTTGATTGACAGACACAGATGCCAGGAACAAGATATTTGTAGTGAGCACTGTTACTGTTGATTCTTAAGGAGCTACAAGCATTACTCCTTTTTTCCAAATAGTTATTTATCAGCAGCTTATTTCCATGATTCAAAGCTTTGCTTTACCTACTATACTTTCTACTCTAATACTGTATGTATTTGAAAAGCTGCAGTTGTGATTTCCTGCATTTATTTGTGTTTTATGTTTTGCACAAAATGTATTTACAATTAAATCTTTTTATTTGTTTTGGTTGTGTACAAGAATCTATACACAGCTCCCTTAAAGTCCCACCACAGCATTTAATCTGGACTAAAGACTGCACTAAGCGTGACCCAATTGTGACCAAAGCCTTCACTTTAAGTTCCTTACTGATTCAGTACCTGCGTGTTGGAGAGCCTGTGCAGCTGCAAAACAAGCCCAAATCATCCCCTTCACCACCAAGCAGTGACAGTAATTATTATTATTATTATTATTATTATTATTATTATTACTATTAAGATGCTATGGTTGACAGCCTGCAGCTAGTTGTGACTGAAATTCTGAACCAAGAGAACCAATTTGTTTGGAAATGAATTACCTGTGAAAAATATTTGCTATAAAACAGTCTCATTGTCAGGGCTGTACTCAAGCCCACGTTTATCAAGTCCAAAACAGATCTAAAAGTCAAATTGATATGAAAGTATTTTCTACAAGACATGTTTCTGTGAAATTATGTTCAAACTTGAAGACAGGTGTATCAGCATTACCCGTCACAAAGCTACACTGGAACCGCGTCCCTAGTCCAGTCAGCCAGTTAGAGATGTCTGATGTGCCATTCACTTCCAGCACAGAGCAAAGGTGAAGAAATGGAGGAAGAATTCTCAAGTACGGTAGAAACTGAGAGAAAACAACAACATATTCAAATATGAGTAAAGAGAGCATTTGTCTCTATATATAACAAATGTTTGTATGTTTTAATGAGTTCCTTGTAGGTTTGTATATTTATCATTGTTTTTCAGATGTGCCACGTGCAACCAGAATGATGATACGTGATCAACAATAATATAACAGTCGTGAAGTCGATACGTGACTTGGCCTCGTACATGCGATCGCCAAAACTGTGCCTCATAGCGGAAATGACGTCAGAGCCGAAACGCTGACACGCTGCATATGTCCCGCCCCTCGCTACCTGCAGCCTGACACTGACGGGAGGAGAGGACGCAGCGAGTTGCTAGTGTGGACGCTGGCCGGATGGTTAAATCCAACCTACAGACGATTTTGAATAGTCATTGTTTTGTTAGAGAAAAAGAGAGAAACTTAACCGAGATGCCTGTTATCGAGAAGTCCAGTAATAAACCCGAGAGTGAAAGGTATGTTGTTGTGGTCGTTGTGACTTGTCGGGCTAATCCAGCAAGCTAACGTCAAGCTACGTTTAAAAACCGCGGCCTAGCGGAGACGGAAAACTACTGTCCACTACGTTTTATTAATGACATATACAAACACACAGTGGACTTACTTCAGTCAGTGAGTTCACAAACACACGGTCAGTCTCGGCGTTTTTCGTTAAACGTCACAATTAAACATTCTTAAATTACGGCGACGTATTCAGATTGCGTAACACGGCTGTTGATGTCTGTTGTGGCCCGTTAGCCAAGGCAGTGCTAACGCTAACACGTAGGCGCGACAGCGCAGGTAGAAGGGTGATAGCTAGCTGATAGCTAGCCTGCTAACGGTGGACGTTTGGAATTAGCGATTGATGACTTTTCGTTAGCTCTGTTATTTTTCGGGGGGGGCTGTTCTAGTCCGCATTTAGCGGCGTTGGCTCATCCTTCCCGTCAGTGACGACGTCGGGAAATTAACGAGTTGCATCAGCGTTGACAGCTATCGCTTCACAAACGTCGCCTTTGTGTTAAAAAGAACCAATAAATGACGTATATATTACGTTTTGTGTAGGTGGGTTATATAACGGCGTGAAGATCCGCTTTTCGCGGACGTAATTCTGTCTGGATCGACCGCTCGTGGTTTGTTTTTTTCGTTTCGCCCTCGGGCTCAGGTGTTCGATGGCCAAATGTCGAATAACCGCCCGAACAGGGCGCGATGAGCCAGTTTGGGTTATGACGTCAGCAGCCAGTCGCCCTGGTTAATGAGCGTTTGAAGCAGCCTGTCGTAGTTTAACTCGGTGTTATATTAACTGCTGTGGGGCCTCGGGCGGTGGGTGGACGGGGTTGTTTGGCTCTGTGGTGGTGTACAGGAAATTTCCACTGCGCTGTGAAGGGGGAGGGGATTGCTGGCGAAGTTTGTTTTCGATCCTTTGTGATCACTTGTTTTGGCGTCTGTTTAAGGACATGAGTGTTTTCATGTAGCACCAGTATCTGAGACTGAAAGGATTTGGTAGACTCGTGTCTTTATGAAAGGCAAAGCTCCCCCAACACACCAGCAGGTGTATTTTTAAGCGGATTAATTTGAGCTACTGATCCTAAACTACTCTTGAGATCAGGCTGGTATAACACATCTGTGTGAAGCACTGACGTTTTTCTGACAATATTTGTGAAAAGTGTGTAGAAACAAGTGGTCCTTGATATATTTATACACGGCAGGGGAGCTCTTATGCAAGCAGAGGCTTGAGAGAGTCATCCTTCATGTGACCAGAGTGTCTGTCTTTTCCAGAACAGCCTCCAGACGTTGCCCATATTGTTTCCTGCTGTGCATGTAGGGATTGCAAAGACCTCTCGATGGAGAGGTTCACTGAAAACCTTATTGTGTATTTTAAAATGTAAGAGGAAATTATATGAAGGGTTTTATTTTTATGTAAGACCCAAAAGATTTAACACAATGCAATGAGTTGAATTTGATTAAACCTGTGCTATGTTACCCAGGCTTATGCATATTGACTTTATTTTTGTCGGCTATGAGAAGGACTACATTTCTGGTTTTGATTTTCACACGTCTGCTTCACATGTTGCACGGCGGTGACATTTGCGTAAGAGAGCACCTGTGAATGTGTGGTTGTGGCAGTTCTGCTTCTGCTAATGGGTTTTGCTTCCAACAGGCGCACGAAGGTCATTTTAGGCAAGTTGGGCAATAAACGTCTTTTGTGTGTGTGATTGTTTAGCAACGGTGTTATTTTTATTTCGCGTATGAATTTTTGATGTATTTGAATTTAGTTTCTTAGCAGATCTTTTAGTGACCACATCACTTGCACAGACTTTATACATTTGCTTTACCTTCCAGTATTTCCAGTCCCAGGAGGTGCTCCCGCTGTTGCAGTAACCCGTGTCCGGGGCCTCTGTGGTGTTCCTGATGCCCCTCTCCCACCCCTGAAGATCCCAGGTGGGCGAGGGAATGACCAGCGGGATCGCAATCTTTCAGCTAAGCTATTCTATTCTGTAAGTTAGACCACTGACCTCTTTTGTTTACCGTGTTTTTATTTAAGGACTGTGAAATGCAGTGTAAGAACTACCGTGCGCTCACGCTTCAGAAAGGATAGGCTTATCAATTTGGAAAGAAACCAAGTAGCATAAAGTAGCACTTTACATAAAGTAGCATTTCACACTTTAACTTCAGCAAAGGTAGTTTTATTTAATATGAGTGTATGTTTGAGCTGAACACATATTACGTATGGTTTACCAGAATGACAAATCTGCACATTCTGCAGGCCAAACCACAAGGCTACTAATCAAAACATGTCCCAGATTTCTCTGTTCACTGAGAAACCTGCTGTGGCTTAACAGTCCCCTCTTTCTGAACAGTTTAAATATTCTCTAATTAAAGCTTTATACTTGTCATTGCCTGAAGTGAGAATATATTTTTTTGTCTTTCACTATTCTCTGCTGTCAAGGATTCTCAGTTGCTGGTTCTCGAGGAGCCACCTCCTGCTAATGGCAGAGTTCGCTTTCTGCTCTTTGAGCCCCGCTGCTCCGAATACAAGCACTGTGTGTGGAGGGCGGCGCTGAAAGGGAGGAACCTTTATGTTGAAATCCCCCCCGGAACTTTGCCTGAGGGCAGCAAAGACAGGTTAGTAAGAAAGTGTGTGTGCAGTGTTAATGCTACAGCCCCTGTCAAACACTAACAGTTTGATTTCTTTACAGTTTTGCTCTTCTGTTGGAATATGCTGAAGAGCAGCTCCAGGTTGATCACGTCTTCATCTGTTTTCACAAGAATCGTGACGATAGAGGTAAAACCTTTATTGTCAAATAGCAAAACTCGTTTTTTTTTTGATTTATTACCAGTTAATTACATCTCCTTGAAAATTAAAATTTTAACCTAAAATCCAAACGTTTACAAGTTTGTAATCCTGAATGAGTGTGTTTTTGTTATATTGTTAGTCAGCTGTATTTGACATAACAAGATTGTTGTATTGTCTCCTCAGCATCCCTGCTGCGTACGTTCAGTTTCCTGGGCTTTGAGATTGTGAGACCGGGTCATCCCCTCATCCCCTCCCGCCCTGACGCTTTCTTCATGGCTTACAGCATAGAGCGAGACTCCTCTGATGACGATTAAATGACACCGAGCAGTTACAAATGTCCTAGTTTGATCCACACACATCTCTAATTTCTTGGAAATGAATACATTATCAGAGTTCAGTATGTGCAAAGTTTCCCAGAGGTTCCTTTGTGTTTGTGTTACCTTTACCTAACATGTGCTGTGTTTCAATTATATTTGCACTAGGGTAAGCTGTTGATATACCAGGAATGTAAAGCAAACGCCCACACGATAACTGGGCAGTGTATCCACTGTTACTCTCCATGATGTGTAGTGCTGATTTCCTATAACCCCCCTAATCCACCAGTCATCTTCACGTTGTAATATTTATAACATTGGATTGATTTGATCTTACTCATGTAAGTTGTAATGTTTTCATAGTAATGATCATTTGATTCTCCTGTTTATAGATTTTTTTTTTTTAATGTGTGCATGCATTTCATTTTCTTTAATTCCCTTGATAGAAATCTGCATGTTGTAACTCTACTGAATAAAAGTGCTGATCTGAGACATCTGGTGTTGCAGAGTCCTACAGCCTAAAAAAGTCCTTGTAGAAACTACACCAGACATCAAAGTTGAGAATATTCGTAGTAAACTGCATAAGCCCCAGAAATTTGTACCAACCACTACAACGGTTGAATGTAAATCAATGACTAGACAGGAAATGACTGGAAACATTACTTAGTTTTGTAATTGACTGACAGTGAAGAGGACAACTACAATGAAAACATGTTTAAATACGAAGGACTTGATTGTTTACAGTAAATGGCAGAATATTCTTAAAGCATTAGTCACTTGGACATAATCAAAATTAGCATTAGATATAGAAAGTGCAGCAGCCTTTAGTTTACATGATGGCAGTACATGGACGTCATCAGAGGAGCAGATTCACCTGACATGTCAATGCAGTGACTGTGAAGGTCACTCCGTTTTCACATTGAGCCATAGCTGACTGGTCACACTCACGATTGTCTCGGGGTCCACAAATGACAGATACTGTAGGCACATGCAGTCCTCCCAACCCAGAGCGGACTGATCCTGGACCAGGCCTTTCTCTGCCAGCTTCATCACTAACAGGGCTCGTTTGATCGTCAGCCAGTTGTGCACAGCTGTGGTCGTGTACCTCCTGAGGTTGGCGAGAGGTACACGAGGGCCCCAGAGCAGCACCTGGAGCATCGCCACCGTGTCCGCCAACTGGGGCCCAGGGTTCTCACCCTGGAACAGCGACAACAGGTAAACAAGTCCCCTTTGGTACAAGGAGTTGGACGGAGTTGGGCTTTGTTGGTGCAGGAAGTATTTAATTAAGGCCACAATCTGGGATTTGACAGAGGGAAGGGAGGGAGGTTCAGACTGAGAAAGTTTTGGGGTCAACACTACTCGCGGGGAGCCGTGCGTCTTCCATAACATCTGGATCTGCCCTTTTTTCTCCGTCTCTTCCCACTCCATTCCATCATCACTCATCTCGAAACCTCTCTCACTCTCGCTAGTATGTTGTTGTATCTTGTTTCCTACCTCGTCCTGCTCCCTGCTGGGCCACACTAGGAGGATGTGCCGGGCTCTGAGCTCAGCTGCAGTGCCGTTGACGTTGTACAGATGTTGTACGCCTGTTAATATCTGCACTAACAGAACACACACCTGCCTGTCATACACCAGAGACTCTGAGCTCTTCAGTGAGCTGCTGTCATATATAAAGTCCTGCAGAGTGATGCGTGGAAGGTCTCTCTCAACGCTGACTGAGTGTCCCTCCAGGAGTAAACGCTGAGCTGACGGCAGGTGAATGGACTCGGTGCTGCCTCTGTGTGGTGCTGCAGAAGCTGCACAGCTTATCCTCACGTGACGGGAGGGATCTGGACTAGATGCAGTGAGGGATTCTTTCCTTGGGTTGATGCTGGGTTGGAAATGAACAATAACGTCTTGCACATTAACGTGTGACGATCCGTGTTTGTCGTGAGCTGAGGGAGCTTCATCCGTCTGTTTATGTACCTGCAAACAACAGACATAAAACCATGCAATAATTGAGGAAACTCAAAGAGCATTAAAACATCCTTTTGGGCTTCCCTTTGCAAACCACCTGATGAGCAAGCTTTATACACCAGCATTCAGTGTCACAGTTACCACTGTGATAAACATCACGTCTTTATCGTGTATTGTGTGCATGTTGCAAAACACTTTATTTAGTGCAACATAGCAATGAGCAATTGCACGCACATGCTATTCAATACATGCTGTAAAGAATGAAGCAGTACCTTCAAACTGAGAACCCTCCCGGGGAACTTGGGGCTTCGCAGCCTGTAGTAAACAGTGTCTCCAATCTGCTTTGGCCCTCCTCCCTTACACAACAGGAAATCCTGAGGCTGGTATGAGCTGACATCCCTCTCCGAGGCATCTCCTTGAAGCAAGATCTCAGCCTCCACACTCTGGGCCATGCTTCTGAGAAACAGTAGGTGGCGATGCTGAATCCCCTGAGAAACTGCTCTCTGGTCATCAATACTGCAGAAGAGGTCGGACAGGTGTTCATCCTGCGTGTCAAAGGACAGCTGGGAGAGGGTCAGCTGCCCAGAGCCGCCACCTGAGGCCGATTCACCTTCTTCGGCCTCCTCTTGGAAGCAAGTGTTGGGCATGGGAGCCAGCATGTACACAGGGTTGTCAAAGTCCAGAGGGTGGTTTTGCAGTGGAGACACAGGAGGCAGATGAGAAACTGCAGGTGCAGTGGTGCCGGGGAGGGAGAGAGTGCGAGCAAACCTTTTCCTCGGAACGGGCGGCGGGGTGGTGTCAGAGAAATACCTCTCCTGGTGATGAAAATGGCCTGAACAACACAGAGAGAGGGATTTAGGTCAAACTGAACAGCGAGCAAGGAAGAGGCCACGGTTTGGACACAGCGACTCTGTATCCTGCACAATGGAGGCGCACAGTCATTATAAGCTGAATAACACGGCACGTGTCTTACTGAGAGCAAGTGAAAGTTCCACATGGTCACTTCCTTTCTTTCAGTTCTCAAGAAGTAAAGGGCAAACTGAAAAGACGGAACCAAACGTTCTAGTTGATTGCTGTGTTTCACACTAAGTCACTTAGCCAATCGTGTTCTCAGGGCTGATGCACCAAATGACATTAAGGGATGAGTTAAGTAAAATGTAAATGATGCCTCTGTTCCTCTGTGATGCTCGCTTCATCAGATTGTGCACCTACCGTAGCGCTGGTGTATGGGACACTGGTCTGCGTGACAGTCAGTGGGTTCAGAGAAGACATTGTTGTATATGTAGTTTTGATGCTGGGGTCCAACAGAGCTGAGCCCAAAACAGTCAACGTCTATGCTGGAGTGACTCAAGGAATTACTTCTGTGTACAAAAATGCACAAAACAACAAAAGCCATTATCTTTTTGTGGTGCATCGTGCGTGTATGGAAATCATACACAGCAAAAAGTATAAAAGCGATGTTTCTACCTGTTGGTGCATGTGACAGGATGCTTCACATCGTGTTCATTAAATTAATTTTGTTAGCTGGTCTTACCTGTGCTTTTTGACAGGCAGTGCTGGTGGCTGCCCCTCCAATCTGCTGCAGGACGCCATCAGGAACCTCCAACCTGCTCCTCCAGCTCTCTGCCGCTTCACTGCCGCTGCTGAACAGTGTGAACGTGAAGCTTACAGGTGGTTGACTCACTATCTCACTCGTCCACTTCCCTTCTGTTTCAGTTACTCCCTCTGTGAGCTATTCGCTGCAGCTTTCGCTCTCCTCCTGTGCTGTTGAATGTTTTACGGCGCTTATCTTTCGCTCACATCATTTAGTCTGAGCTTGAGGTTGGTACCGGAAAAGTTTGTGTCTGTTGCCAGGGCAAAGCTGTTCTCTGAACTAACCTCAACAGAACGGGGAAGAGCTGCTAAAGCAGATCCCCTTCTGTTTGCACGCCTTTCTCTGTCTTTCGCTGTCACAGTTGATCTACATTTGCTCCGCGGGGTCTCAGCATGAACCTTTCGCTTCTGGATGATGCAGTTTGAGCCTTAACACATGCAATGCCTTCCACAGGAAGCACACACACACACACACACACACAGACAGAGACTTTAAAGGCAGGTACGTTCTTAAGGCCGACCAAATTAGAACAGCTTTAAACTTGGCATCACTGCAAAACTGACGCAACGCACTTCATGAACATACGTATAGTGTATACAACCATATTTGGAGTTTGACAATAGTTGTGCTGTAGCCATGGCAACACAATGGCATCAATGGAGCATCTTAACTATACAGTAGATTACAACTAGTTTTGCATCCTTAGTCAACACCACACTTCACAGATTGAACTTGATGGTATATTGCCATCTGTGAGCATTCTGGTGTGTATGTAGAGATGAAGTGGGGGCTGTTGAGGTGCTACCATCCCACGATGACTCACACATCCTTTCTGCTAAAAGGGATGTGTCTCGATTCTTTTTATGATCGGTTCTGTTATATTTTTACCACAACGGTCCCCATTTCTCTGAGTAACAGGGAAAATGCTGTGACGACGCGTTGATGTAAATCACAAGGAGATGAGGCAAATACGTGACAATTAGGAAGCACTTCAGTGTTTAGCGTTAAAAGGCAACCAGATCAGGTTCTTGTGAATAGTTCTCACTTCCACAAACTCACCTAGGCCACAAATGACCAGAGCAAAAAGTGAATTGAAACTGCAGCTGATGAACCCTTTTCACAGAACCTGAACCAGAAACAGGTGAAACTAATACTAATGAGACTAATAATACAAGTAAGTACTAATTAAATATGACTCTTACAGTCCATTTGGTGCAGAAATGTTAAATACAGTAATTAAGGTAAATGTCTGAATTATTGGTATGTAGATAGATATTGTAGATTTATTTTATTTATTTTGCTTGGTTTGTCATATAGGTTGATCTAACCATACACGGAGGCTTATCACAGACAGTGACGCCATTATTAGAGTAAAATATTGTAATTGTACACTTTAAACTGTCTGTGCCTCAAACAATCTGAAAGGTTGAGAGAGGAAGTGGGTTGCAACAGCTAAGAGTTCAGAAACATGACCACAAAACCCAAGCAGGCACAAACCAACGGACTTGAAAACACCTGGCTATTTTATGTTTTCATAAACATTATGTAAACATTTCTAAACAACTGCAGGTTCATTTTGGAAGATTAGGTTGTTGACAGCTGTTAACACCTTTCTGTCAGTCCCATTTCTATAACTGGTTTGGGATCAGTGAGGGTAAATGAGGATTTCAGTTTAGTGCAGTTACATTTGAGGACATTCAGCTCTACTGAAGAGAAGTGATGCTACTTGTTTATATTGTAAAGCCTTTCCAACAAGTGAACTGCAAGTAAATTCAGTGCGAGCGGAAGAAAGCCTTCAAACATTCATGTAAAACCACTCACATCATGCATATAAACAAACGAGAGGCCGAGCGAATCCGTCCCTTCACTTAGAGTGGAGCCCTCTGCGTCATAGTGGTATTAATCCACTGCATTTCAGCGTGTGGGAGAGTGGAGGACACAGACAGGGATGCATTAGGCAGCCTTTATTAGGTGCCTCTCAACAAAAGCTCTTCATATGCTAAGGAGCACGGGGAGCTGCTCAGACTCTCAGCCTCAGGGATTTATCAACACACGTTCAGCCCTGCAGGACCCACGGTGTGGAAGCTACACGGTACAGTATTCACCAGGGCAGTGAGGAAGCAGACGGAGTGAGAGGGACTGACATTTAACATTTTGAAAGCAGTGAAGGAATTCATTAACCTTAAACACAGAGCTGATATGAAGCGTTGGCTCTGACTCTGACTCACTCTGAGAATCTAAAGAGTGACCTTCCCTGCTCCTCATAAAACACACAACAACACAATGTGACAATGAAAGACACAACTCTAACACACAGTCTGTCCCCACAATTTATTTTTATATTTGTGGTCTGACAACAATTATGGATTTTCACAATTTCTTCTCACACCTTTCCTAGTGAAGTTTGACATATAATTAAATATACCCAGGTTACACATGTTAAAGCCGTTACTTCTTCTTTAATGGCGTGAGATGAAGTGTTTCAGTATCACCCCATAGAAGCGCCGCTTAAGCTTTCCCTCTGTGTGTCTGGGTGCAGAAGAAGGTGAAGCTTTGCTGGAAGTGGCTTTTACTTCTGCCTTTATTAACATTCCTTTAGTCTGTGAGCCAGATGAATCTTTGGAAAGTCTCTCCCTGGCATCAGACAGGTGGGAGGTTTTGCCTTTCATGTCCCCTGCTCCCGTCTCTGGTGATTTGCTGAGACAGGGAGTGGCCTCCTCATCTTTGCTTAAGCGGCGCAGTCCGGCTTGGCAGAGAAGAGCTTCCTCACTCGCCATCTGAGGGCTCTGGCTCAGAGTGATGAAGCCATATGGGGTAGTGACTTTGGCCAGGTGTGGCAGGGAGAGGGCGGCCCTGCTGGCTGGGTCGAGGCAGTGATGGGCCTCGGTGTAGGAGCTCGGGTAGAACTTCTCCTTTAGAAGATGAGACCTTCTGTGAGTTAACGGGTCAGAGACGCTCCGTCCAGCTCTGCGGTCTGACAGAACCAGTGTGGACGCTGAGGATGAAAGCGATGCGGACGACTCCTGCTGTGACCCAGAACTTCCCAAATCTTTGTCTGGTTCCACATCATCCTTCTCTTTCCCCCTGTCCAGCGACCGTAAGCCGCTCTCCACAGACAGACTGGGTATAGTGAACTGTGGGATGCTGTCAGGTGTTAGTATGTTTGGGTAAAGGTTCTCCCGGCTTGTCTGGGAATCTGATGCCAGAGAACACCTGTAGGAGGCTGCATTGCTGGTAGCCCACAAGAGAGCACGCATCCCGGCACTGCTGTGCCTGCGTGCTGTGGAAAAAGCATCTGGAGCTTTGGTTCCACCGGAAATGGCTCCAATGCTGAACGTCCGTGTCACTGAGTTCTTGTCCATGTCTGGATGTCTTCCTGTGTCTGTTCACGCGAGCTTGACTGGAGGCTGGAAGGAAGAGAGATGCCAGCAAGCTTTTATACAACGCGTCTTTCTCTGACAAACACATCATCACATACGCAAATATGACGGGAAGCCAGAGCCGGAAAGGGCTAACAAATAAGGAGCTGGTCAAATATGGAAGCATAACAATAGGACCTCTTCATATGCTAAAGAGCAGAGCGACAGCATCTCGCTACCTCTCAGAGTTCTATGGCCGGATGAGACATGTGCCCAGGAGCCTGACGCTAATCGTGACACGTTACTCGATATGCAAACCAGCCATGTAACCTTTAATGGTTAAATAGGTCCTGTAAGATATTTGATTAGTAACAAGTCTAAGTTTGTTTTAGAATGGATTTTAAGATCACTTCACGGTCTGACTCCAGCCTTTATTGCAGACCTTTAAACCCCATATATAGCCTGATGGTGGGAAACAAGCTGACTTGACCACAGACAGAGTCAGTGTCGTGTTGTAAATTGTGTTTGAATACAGTCCTTGACACTCTGCTAATGCCTAAGGCCACACTGTAGAACCACCTGGAGATAGTCATATATTTGTATATAGAGCATTAGCTGGTTGTGCATTTATTTCCTGTATTAATCATTAAATCTGCATATGCAGTGGGACCCTTTTACTCCCTGGGCTTAGATGTAAATCTGTACGATGTTACAGCCAAACAGGAAAAGTTCTATATAACATATTGTAGGTTTTCACATATATAGTCCAAGTGACTGGAGTTACTGAAATCGTCAAATAAAGAGCCTGTAACCACGTGCAACGTAATAATGAATATGTATAGTGGCCTGCTCTCCCATGCAGACATTAGTAGAAAACATTTCATTTAATAAAAGGTGTCTGCAGCAGGTTTTAATAAGTTGAATCCTTTGTGCGTCTTCTTCCCCCAGAAAATGCGGCTTCCGGTCACGTGATCGCCTTCAAATTAATTGGCGGAGTTTGCTGATTGATGCGCGCTGATTGCGCCAGGTGTGTGCGCGTGCACTGATTGGCTCCACGGCGGTGGGGCCGGGGTACATTTCATTCACTGCCCTCCGACCTCAGAGCAGTCATCGGTTCAGCAGCACGATGAGTGGAGCCCGCAGAGACGCCGTGGAGCAGGAGCAGCCCGACCGCACTGAGGTAATGGCAGACAATTATTGCTAAAAAAACGGTCCAGCTCGCTCGAGCAGCTGTAGACGACGGTTGTTTTGTGTGGCCGCCTGCAGGATGAAGTGGTGGGGAGACGCGGCGTGCTCGGCTCCGTGGTGACCGGCCTCCTGTGGCCTTTCAGCATCGTGGTACGTGGCCCTTCTATCGCTAACGCTAACGCCGGGCTGACCCCGCGGCCTTTGCGTCACCCTGGAACGTGTCTCTCTTGCAGGTCCGCGCTTACCGCAGGTTCTGGCTGTTCTTGGGCTTCCGGCGGCCACGGGAGCGGGCCCTCGTGAGCCCCGCGCTCCCCAGCCCCGCGCGCCACAGTCTGACAGGCCGCAAGCGCCTACACTGGACGACCCGCGTGCTGCTGTCGGTCGTGCCCCGCTGGGTGCAGCGCGCGCTGGGCTACCCCGTGTCCAGCAGCATCGGTCGCTCCCTCTCGCCAGGTATCGTCCTTATATAGTCGCACAACTATGGTGTAACTCACCTGCAGTGTTTTCAGTGGGAGCAACGTGGAGGCTCGAGTCGTGGGTTATGCATGTGGAGCCTTTGTCGCGTATAAGTGATCAAAAAGTTCTCTCACTGATATTTCAGACTGAACGCGGGTAATCTGTCTCAGGGGTGAAGTGTTTGGCTGTAAACTTGTGTCCTGATGGGCTGTTCCCAACAGAGATCAGGGTGTCCCCCACTAAACCCAGTGGGAAAGGCAGCAAGCGAAAGCAGGATGAGTTGGATGAGGATGAAGATGAGGAAGGCCAGCAGACGTGGGTGGAGGCGCTCACTCAGGAGCTGGCTGATGACGTCGGTTCAGAGGAAGACCCAGACTACGAGGTCGGTGTCATCGGCTCTGTTGCCCTGTTCAGCGTGCGCTCACTGGTTCTGAATGATCCAGTGGTTTTCAACCTCACTCACTACTTAAATTTTTCATCATGATTTTAAACGGAGCTTTTAACAAATGTAATTCTGCCAAAGCACCGCTGACATTAATATCCCCTCTCAGCCCAGTACTGTGGAGACGGAGAGTGAAGAGTACCGCTCCCACAACGACACAGAAAGTGATCTTGAGGTTGAAGAGAAGGGCACGGTCGTCATTAGCGACGTGATCTCGGTGAGAAGGGTCGCGGCTGCATGTTCAAACGTGCTGCTGGGAACGAGGCGTTAACACGATCTGTTTTCTCTGCAGGATGTTGCGCCATCAACTCAAGCTCAGATGTCTTCCCCTGCTGTGTAATGTGTCATATTGACAAATGTGTTTTTGTATGTTTCTATTCTAATTCAATAAAATGTTGTCCTTGCCTTGACATTACTGTGGCCTCCCACTAGATGGCGGTAGGGTTTCTGGTTTGTGCAACACAAGTGACCAACCTCATAAGACGGTGTTTTAGGCTCAAGTATTGATGGATCTGCTTGGTGACCTTGTGGTTCATAATTAATGGGATTTCTCTCCACTTGCAACAGGGGTGTTAGACCTGTGAAACAGCTTATTCAGTGGTCTTTAAAATATAGTCTCTTCCAGACAAGGATGTTTAACATTCAAGCATTTGTGCTGAGACCTCTGGCCAATGTTTTCTACACATGTAACGTTGAGTTTCTCTTGTAATGGCCAAGTCTCCAGTGAGACCTTGGCTGAAAAGGTTCCCTTGAAGCATGTGACTTTCACTAAAGTGTTTCTGTGCCTCAGGTGTGGGAAGCAGCAGCTCGTGGCTCTTATGACCAGGTGTACGTCTCTGCTGCCTGCAGTCGTACCACTTCTGTCCATCTGAGCTGTTTGTGGGTGGCAGGCTACTGTGAAGAGTCCTGCAAACCTCTTGAAGTGACTGAACTCCTTCTTGTACAACAATCAGCACCCACTTTCCCACTCCCAGCTTCTCGCTGATGGTGGAGCAGAATAAATTGCTGTCAAAGATGAGCCAATTCTTCTGCTTTTGTCTCCACATGTGTGGGCTTGGTTTCTGTGCTCAAAAGCGATTCATGGCGACTGTCAAAGATTGGACGAAGTGATTTTGCGTTGAGCTGTTAGTATGTTAAAGTTAGAAAACTCATTGTCACACATCATCACACAAGTAATTTTAAGACAGAAAAGGCTCTGAGCATCTGCTGGACGTCCACACGAAGACTGTTATGTTAAATGTTCGGAGACGTGACTCAGTGAGGCCTTAAAGTCGTCAGTAGCTCGGCTGCTTGTTTTAGTATTTTATTTATCACGTTTATTGACATGTAAAGTCCTTCTCAACACTTAAGACAATGCTCTATTTGAAATACATATGTTAGTTTATATTTTTCTGATTTGTCATAGAACAATATTATAATCGTATATAAAATGTCCCTCCTCGCCCCCCGTGGGCGGTCTCATCCATCCAAGCTCGGGTCCTCTACCAGAGACAATAGCGTGTCTCTGCTGTTTGTCCACCACTACAATGTCCGGTTGGTTCGCCGTTACCATTTTATCTGTCTGTATCTGGAAGTCCCACAGGATCTTGGCTCGTTCTCTACCACCTTAGGGGGTGTTTCCCTTCCAGTGCACTTCCAGTCCGTACTCTGTGCACCTCTTGTCGGGTGTGGTATATGTATTGCTCTGGTGCTCAAGGCTGTGCAGCCTCTGTCCTCTTTCTCCCTTTCTAGCCTATTCCTAAACCTTTCTAGTTATCTGGTTTCCCCTTTTCGCTGCCTGAGACACTCACTGAGCACTTTGGCGCCATCCTCCGAATGTATTCATGGATCTTGGAGGTTTCATCCTGTATTGTACTTTGGACACTTACTAGTCCTCTGCCTCCCTCGTGGCTCAGGATGCTCCCTCGTGGATTTCGGACCTTGTTTTCTACCATTGACCTTGTTTTCTACCATTGACTCCTTAGGACTTGCCTTACTCGTTGCAGGTATTTGTTTGTTGCTGCTCTTCTTGTAGCCTCTTCGAGGTTGCCATTTGCCTGTGGGATACCAAGGTATTTGTAGGTGATTGCCCAGCCTCCCTCGTGGCTCAGGATGCTCGATTTCGGGTATCAGATGACGTTAATTGCCACTTAGCTCATGTCTCTAAATATGAGTTATCTGACAAATGCCCTAAAGTAGTAAACCAATAATGAAGTTTCTGACTTCAATTAATTCCTGAAAACACTTGTTTT
This sequence comes from Macropodus opercularis, assembly GCA_030770545.1. Taxonomy (NCBI): domain Eukaryota; kingdom Metazoa; phylum Chordata; class Actinopteri; order Anabantiformes; family Osphronemidae; genus Macropodus; species Macropodus opercularis. Next base: position 12,076,718 of record CM061092.1, read on the forward strand.
GACAGTGAACTCTGTGACTTCCTTTTTTCTTTTCCTCTCAGATGTTTTGCACCTCCTGATGCTTCCCGGAGCAGCAGAGAGCACATTGGTGAGAATTAAACGCTTGATGTTTCTGTGTGTGTGTTTGTGGGAAGGGCAGCAGCAATGAGCTCTGGATACGGAACAGGAACCGATGGTCTCTGGGGGCACCGGTGTCTGAACCTTTGAAGGCTAGGCTGCTCGGTGGAGGCAGCGATAGAGCATCGACCTCTATCTCCGGCGTTTGGAGCCAGCTGGAGACTGCTTTTCAACCAGTAGCTCTGTCTTTGGCTTTCAACTGCAAGGTGAGAGCGCAGCGTCTGGAAGGGGCTATAAATTCCATGCTCAGTCCCAGGTGTGTTACAGAACAAAAGCAGCCCGGCTCCTGCTGTGAAAGTAGAGGTGGTCTCGATGGCTGCGTGCGGAGTGATTTGTTGAGGTGATTAGTCTGGGTGCACGCGGCTATGTTGCCAGCAGAAGGTGCTTTCGTATTATGTCACAAATTTTTTTTTTCTATTGCCTTATACCTGATCCACGTGAGCAGCTCTAGCTTTGATGCACAACAGATTGTTATAAACCCTCTCTGACACAACACACTGCAGAGCCTCGACAGGGGCTTGCAGTGGCTTATTGTCACCTTGACTGAATAGCAGCAGGTGTGGGCTGCTCCCCAGACCCCAGTCTGACCTGCAGGCTATTATCTGCTGCAACACAATGTGACTCTTTAATGTCAGCCAATAACAGCACTCAAACCCCCCCCCCCCCCTTTTTTTTTTTGCCTGTACCCTCCTTTACTGTTGTTTCAGCGTGCTTTGCTTTACCTCCATCCTAATGACCTGCTGTCCCCGAGCAGCCATCATCTTCAGAGAAGTAGAGCGGGAAAAATGCAGCCTTCAGTTAGTCACAAGCTTTGATGCAGAGGACAGCGAGGGCCCTCAAAAAGTCTCCGAGCGTAGGAAAACTGCACGGACGTGTGATTTGGTGCAATCAGTGTTGATCTGTGCACTTTTGAGGGGAGCACCAACTGCTGGTGGATGAGCAGCTGTCACCTCAGGACACTGTCTCTCAAAATCAAGTCAGGCTCTAGGAAGAACTCAGAACTGACGTGGCAGCGTTTTTCATTTCCTTGATGTGGGTTTTATCCCCCAAATAATTTGACGTGATAATCTCGCACCCTGAGCTATCACAGGCCAGCTTACCTTGGAAACCCTTTAACTACAGGCCAGCATCCTCTCAACTCATCTGGATGAGTGTATTTCATGTCTCACAATACTCCTTGATAAGTCCAGCAGGGTTGAAAAGGCTTTGCTCGCTATCTGTCGATGTGACTGTCCTTGTGTGTCCAGAGGTCAGCACCACATCTGACTCACAACCAGCAACAACTGTGCAGGGCGCTTAAAACGTGGGATGTCACCCTCTGCTGCTACCAGTGAGCAAATCCATTCACACATTCAGGCTGCTATTCTGAGCCACGGCCTGGAGAGTAGCAGGCTGCGTAATAACCGGAGGAACCGAGGCGTGAGACGCAGGCAGAGTGTGGATGTTCAGCAGGTAAAGTGCAGGAACGGCTTGTAAATCGCTGTTTGCTGCAGTGCGATTCCACATTTAAAGGTCTTTACTGCGTTTGTTCACCTGCTCGATGTCTGTCACATTCTGTTAGCAACATGTCAGTCAGTTGGATCGGTCAAATGTCAACACGTACGTCTATGATGTTCTAGTCCAGTTGACTGCTGGGAGAATTGCACGATGGATCAGTCGGGTTTTATTAGCAAGTTTATCAATACACTATTCGAATTGAAATTCAATTGTCTCCTGGTGGAGATGTTAAAATGTGTATAGACATGCTGCCAAGGAAACAACAGGCATCTGTGGGAGGTAATAATACTTGTGATCAGTATGTGATCATTTTTTTCCGGTCATCTTTGACTTTGTGAATTACCATGGCAACAACAAATGTGTCCCATCACTTGGAAACCTTGGAAACCTTTCCATCACTTGGAAATTATTGTCTTGACTGTATTTGTACTTCATGCTTATTTAGGTTGTTTATACTATTATGTGCATGTCTTTTCATTACGATTTTCACTTTAGCAGTTCATAAAATATGTGTAATGAAATGTGGAGATCTAAGTTGCAGTTCAAGTCCATTATCAGTTTGTTTGGGGTGATGCTGTTAATTTTAGTGCAAAAACAGAAACAGAGGACCAACTGTCCATGCAAAATACAAATAGATTAGATAGACTGAAAGCTTAACAAAATAAGTCTCAATGTAAATTTGCAAAACATTTGAAACATTACAGTCCAGCAATTACACATAAATAATAAAATGGTTTAATTCTTAATTTTTGTATAATAGGTAAATTTAAGCTTAAAACATGTTCATATATGTGACAACCTGTGATAATGTATATACAGTGTAGTGCTGAAGTAGTAACAATAAAAGATGTTCATATAAAATGAAATAACCCTAAATCTTACACTGACGTGCAGATGCAAAGTGATGTCACTGTGACATGCTCTACCCCATTAGAATGTGTGACGTGACTCAAGTAAGAGTAAAGTAACATCTCAAAGTCAAAGTTTGAGAAAGTAGAAAAGTCTTCTAACTTAGAAAAAAAGCATCTACTGTCAGCGTCTCACAGCTGTGCTGACAGTAGATACAGCGTCTGAATAAAGACACTTTCACCTGCCGCAGCAGAAGGTTTGACTTGAGACGCTCGTAGCATCGTGACCTCACCACCGCGCCTGTAGATTAATACCCCGAGCTTCATAAAACGAGTCAGATTATACTCGGATGTGTGTTGTTCAGTACGTGAATGTACAAATTGGACTAAATGCTTTTCAGAACATCGTTGGTTTTTAAGGAAGGAATTCGTTTTCTTTCATGTGAGGTCAGTGCAGTGAGTCTCAGTCTTTGGCTGCATGTGAAATAGTTCGCTGTAGTGACTGGCATGCCTCACTGAACACAGCACGGTCCTGCCAGTCAACCATATTGGTGGCTTTCTTTGGGGCTTCAGCAAACAGACACGGGGGATTTATATTCCTCAAGTGAAGGAGGGACGGCAGCTGCTTCCTTCAGCGCTGCCAGCAGTGCGCCCACCTGCTCACACACTGGGTAGACGGATGAGTGTAACTGTCACTTCCAGCTGGATTTATGAGCCTGCTCTGACCTCTGCAAACAAACAGTGTAGTTATGAACACGAGCCGCTCTACGCTGAGACGCGAACGCGCCGCTTCGTACAACGTAGGGCATAGAAGCATCTACTGAAAACAACGCCTTTTGATTTCACTCCTCGGTTTTGCATGTGCAGGTTCTGTTCTCTCTCATTTTGACTAGACCTCTTCTCCTCCTCACCTATAGATGTATTCATATTAATTGACAGGCTTTGGTCTCTCAACTGACTGGTGGAAGCAGGAGTACACAGAAACATGACTCAAAGCCGCATGTTCTATAATTCAAAGGTTCAAGTAAAGGAACTTTTTTTCATTGTTTAAGTAAAATATCTGAATAGGAGCCACGTGCAGTAGTTTCTGAAAGAAGTATTATTTTGAAGGCTGACATGAAAGACTAATGTTGTAAAGAGCTTAAATGATATTTAGAGTTGAATGTAATCCTAGGAGTAAAAATCCTGTTTGTCTTGTTTGTGACCTAATGTTTAAAACATGACATTTTATTTGCGGCTGACAAAGTGTGGTGCAGACACCATCTGGTTCTCTGATGTGCTGGTTTTGGCCTGTGATGTCCTGGCCTCACATTTAAACACCCTGCTTCCTGCATATTTTACCAGCAGAAAGTCAAACTGAGTGTTTTTAGACCATCAACAGCTTGAGATTTTCCTGAATCCCTTTCTTGTCTGCGGCAGGAAAGACACAGCGTGCTCCAATTACCATCTGTCCAATTAACCCACATTTTTGTTGCCTCTTGTGTGGTGAAAGATGAGTTGGGTTTGTGTTGATCATGCCGTTCATGCAGAATATAGGACAGATATAGAATAAAGTGGTGGAGCTACAGCGGTGAGAGAGTGAACGTGCAGCGCAGAGGATTTCACTGGGGCTTTAGATTTTCTGGCTTATGAGAACAGCGTTTATTTTGCGGTTAGATAACCTGATGTGTCTCGGGGAAATCGTACATTTTTGTGTCGTGCGTCTCGCAGACGTTAAACTCGGCTCCGCGTCTGCTGTCCTTTTGTCCGTCGCTACGTTCCCTGCAGCTCTGTGTATTCTTGCGCGTGTTTTGAGAATGTGCCAGGCACGGCTGAGTGACAGTCGTGATAACATGCAGAGTGAATATTAAGCTTCCTCTTAGTCACAGGGAGACCTCGCAGAAACGCACGCAGCCAGAGAGAGAGAGGGGCGAATCCTAAACCTGCATCTTTGATGTGCCCACTGGCACTAATGAGATTTGTCATCTTTTCAGAAAGAACTGCTGCAGTTCTTGTTCAGTGCGTGTCCACACACACACACACACACTGAAGGTACATGCTCGCTGGGAGCAGTCTCAGTAGGTTGGTTGGATGACTTATCAGTGATTCAGCTCATTTCCAATACGAACTTTCCTCTTTGCTGCATAGCAAACAACGACAGGACAAAAGTTGCAACACAAAGGCTTAGGTAGATGTGAGATCTGTACAGAACACTACAGCCGCTACATTGTGTGTGAGTGATTTATTGATTATGGCGCCACGTTAATGTTTTCCTCAGACCTCCTCCGGCTCCTGTTGGCGTTGATGACATCTGTGATTGGTGAGCCAACAGGAAATTAAACCAGCGGGTCCTGCTGTAACATCACTTCAAAGTTCAGACAACTCAGAGAACCTTAGGCCACTGAAAATAACATTTCCACACAAACACACATTTTTTTTTCCTGGCAAAGTTCTTTGAAAACTCTACTATCTGGAGACTCCAGTGTTTATTAGGTTTTCATTTTGCCTCACCTTGGCTGTCTGACCAGTGGTTATTGACCACAGTGAGTTTATACCTCTGATCCTTCAAAAGGTTTTTCAGTAGTGTGATTGATTCAGCTGTGAAAGCCAGTGAAGGACCGTGGCTCATTTGACCTTTGACCTCTTTATTGCCTGTTCATCCACACTGAAAGTTTCTTTTTAATCTTTCTTATTTGAATTAGAAAATCTTGCGGTGGGAAAGTTGACACACACACACACACACACACACACACACACACACACACACACACACACACACACACACACGTACAAATCAAAACAGACCCAGAGTGAGCAGACGGTCGTTAGGGATGATTTTAAAACGTGGCCCATAGAGAGAGAAGCGTCAGAGTAGCTTTGTAGCATTAACAGAACCTGGCAACCATAGATGTGTCGCTTGGCTCCAGCATCCTTACATAATGTAAAAAAAAGAGAGCAGCCAGAGGCATGCGAGCAAGACTGATGAACTGCTGGGCACAGAGCAGTCCTCTGATACCTGATGGCGACCAAAGCGAAGGCCATTTGTCAGGTCTAAAAATATGCCAGAGATGAGAACAGCGTGAGGACAGAGGAGGTGAGCGTGAGAGCGATGGGACACCTTTTATTGTCATCTCCGTAGTGTTTGGGGGAAGTTTCTTTGTAGTTTTAGCAGTCATCTCCAGTTGACTCACTAAACGGAGATTAGTTTGTTGAAGCACCCTGCTGTGATGCGTTCTATTGTGTCTTTAGTGGTTGCGTAACCGATTTAAATGGACGGACCCCCGCCCCCCTCTCTGCCCACTTTCTGTCTCTCCCTCTCGCTTCCTGACATTTGTAATGATGTTTATGTGAACTGTGTGCACTGCAGCGCCCAGCTTAACTCCACTGTCCACCATCCTAATCGGCTCTCCTGGCCTGAGCGCTAACAAGCTTAAAGCCAAGAGGAGCAGTGGTCAGCAAGAAAAATCATCCAGCCACGGATATTTTCACCCTGTGTTTGACCATTGATGCTGTAATATGTGACTCCTGCACTTGGCTTGTTTATTTTTCCTGCTGCATATAAATATATGCAAAAACATACGTGGGCTCAGAGCCCAGTGGGAGAAAATCATCTCTCCGCTCTATTAAAGTAATTTCAGAAATCCAATTTTGGAAATGTACACTTACTGATAACATTTAGTTTTTTCACTCCAGCAAAGCCCAAGCATGGAAAATGTCACCTTTTGTGTCCTTCTAATTGGTTTTTATTGTATCTGCTCTGGTTCATTCGCTTGTATCATCCGCAGCGATTAGGATTTCTCTTGTCAGAGCTGTTGAAACCGGCTGGAAACCACAGCAAAGAGAAACATAACCCCAGAGCTTTCTAATCCACCCACTATCCTCAGCTATGCCTCGGTCTGCGTACGATGTGGGAGGCTATTGTGTGAACTCGCTGATCTGATGCCATATTCAATATGTGCAACACACACACTCACAACCACTTATCATAAAATAAAGGTACCAGAGCTGTAATCAAGGTCTCAAATGAGGATTGCGGGCATAGAGTTTTACTGAGTTGCATATTTTAGCACATGCTAGGATACAGCATGTTTTGACGCCTGTAGAACACAGTTCTCCTGGTAGATCTGTATTAAACCGCTTCCTAACAAGCGGGAAAACAAAACCTAAATACGGTCTGAAGTTGTTGATCTGCTATCACTTGGTTTGGGGGCAACATTTTTATTTTGGTACAGCACGAGTCTCAATAAGCGAAGCTAGATGTGATATTTGCTGGATGGGATGGGAACCGCTGCCTGCAGCTGCGTGAAGCTCCGTGTTAGCGTCTGACTTTTAATATGTTTTTCTATGCCACGCTTGACCGCACTCATTAATATACGAGGGACTAAGGACCAACTTTGTTACAGCTCAACATGACGCTGACCGAGCTCCCATAATCTCCTCTGACGTGTTTCTCAGGCTACATATACAGTATTACATTCGAGCTGAAGTTATTTTTGTCTTGGCAAAGAGATTGCACACAGTGACATCACATTACATCTGCATAGCTTTCTCTAAAAGAGGAAATGTTGATGTGCTGCATTTTCTTTATGTTAATGCACATTCAGCTCATGAGTTTTCATAATGATGCATTTGAAGTTTTATATACTGGATCTCTATATTTTTGTTGGCTTATCCTCTCCTCCTGCTGACATTAAGCAGTTTAAAGTCTCTCAGTCTTTGGTGTTTTGTAGTAAAGGTGGAAATGAGCTGTAGCAGAGCAGGGCTCAGTAATCCTACCCTCTACGCTTTCCAACCACATCCTCCTTATTTACTCCTGACAGCTTCAAATTGAAACTGTGATCACATTTTCCACACTGTTCCTCAGCAGCAGTCACTTTTAGTTGCAGCCGGCCTCAGACAGTGAAGTGAGCTCTTTTCTCCTCGCTTCTCTGCCTGTCTCTCCCTCCTGATGTCTTTCTCGCCGTCCATCTCTCTGCAGCTCAGGCCCGGCTTTAGGGATTCATCAAAAGCTGACATCGTTTTGTTTGCAGTGAGTCCTCCGCCCTCTCTCCCTCTCTGTCTCTCTGTGGACTGGATAGTCCATTTGTTAAGATTGGAAAAAGACAGAGTGGACTTGAGATTGGATCAGGAGAACAGAGGAGAGAACAGGTGGATTAATCATGGCCAGTGTGTTTGTGTGGGTGACGCCTACAGACAGTTTTGTCATTACGGTCTGATAAAATGGGAACAAAGGCTCCTGCTTGGTCAGTAAATATGGGTCGTTTGTCTGAACTCATGTTCATGTTCGCACACTGAGTAAAGTGATGTAGATTTATCTCAGGAAGATGCACACTGAGGTTTTTAAGAGTTATTGTTTAAGTGTGTGACTAAAACCCACACATAACATGTATTGGCTCAGTTCAGCCTTTTAAATTGAAGTCAGTTGGTTTTTTAAGCTGTACGGATTTCGTCCTTACAAACGTAGATGTTGTAAGATTTCAGCACTGACAGTACGAGTGGATGATAAATTCATAGACCGGAACAGATGGCTCTGTCTGAAAACGCACACAAGCACCATCAGCATATAAACAACCTCTTCATCCCAAAATAACCTAAAGGTGACCAGTGTCCTCCTGTCTTTATTTTTTTTTTGGTGAATGACCAACATTGCCCTCCAGTACAATGCATGCACTTAAACTCACACATCCTAAATGTGGTCTGTCTACTCATAAATGGGCAGCAGAAAGCCCACCTTTAGCCTGCAGCCAGAGAGCACTGTGCCACTTTGCTCCGGTCCCGGCTGTGTGCCCAGACTTTTGCCATGTGGGCAGCAGATCGAGTACTTGGAGGCCCCAGTAGTACATGGGCCAGCAAACAGAGAACAACATGGGGCCCAAATGAAGTAAGAGCATGAGTCTGTCCTGCAGAGATGATCTTGTGATGGTGTCTTTGAAAATGACCTTAAGTGTGACTGGATGTCATGCTGACAGAAGGCAGCAGAGACGATCACACCGGTTGTCTTATTTGGAGTTTTGGAAAATTGTTGTCATCAGATTTTATCTGTGGATGTATTTCTGGTTCAAACAGGACGCCTCCACTTTACCCAGACCTCCCACACATTAGGAAATATTGGATTTTAAAGAATTAAATATGAATATATAACCAATACATTAATATTATATGATATAATTACAATATGAAAGTAATTCAATCACGAATCCTCAATAAATGGTGTTTTAATTTGTAGAGACTGTGAAGCCCACAGGCAAAGTGAAGCCATTTTTGGTTTATCATCTCCGTGGAAGTAAAGTGAACTCAGCACTGACACATCTACAGTAATAGGTTTTAATTAAGACATCAGAGTCATGATTCATACGTAAACTGGAACGAAACTCTGTGTAGACGCAGACTTTCTGACCTTTGGGTTATTTTATAATCTTAGCCCAATAAATATCCTACCGATGTCTCATATGAAACAGAGGCTGCTGGGCCCATGGAGATATAAGGGTTATAATAGTGTGTATCCATCTGCAGAGGTGTAGTGTTAATTTGAATTCTTTAATGGATCAGCCAGAGCAGATGGTTCAAATAACAACACAGTGATGAGGTTTCAGTTTCCTAAACAGTGTGTGGGAAAGGAAGCCAACCCTCCGTGTGCACAGCGAAAGAGGCTACAGTGCGAAAGTTCCATTCGGCTAAACGTCGAGCTCGTCGCTTTAATAATGGCAGAGACTAATTGTATCATTTATTCACGGCAAACTGTGCATGACAAATAACGAGGAAGAAGCAATTAGAGACGACTCGCAGACACTGTGCCGCTTTTTAAAGCAATGATGGGCCACTGTTGTTGGGAAACCCGCCGTCCTTGCTGGATGTTCACTGTGAGATGAGCCTGAACGCGCCACCCCTCGGATTTAATACGATCTGCGATTTCATGTAGCTTGGATATAAACATCCAGCTGTGTCGTATCGGCAAAATGTGCCTACACAAGTCAGCGCGAACAGATAAGGGATCCTGTTTGTTTACAGTCATCCCGCCTGTGTAAGACATGTTAATACGCATAAATGCCACAGCTGCCTGCTCAGACTCGACTGAGGGAGGGAAGAAAGAGAAGGACAAGGATGACGATGACCTCGAGCTGTCAGTCTGTTACAGCTCTGGACAAATAGTTTTTGACGTGACAGTGGCACTGTACTGAAATATAATTTAATGTGCTCTGCCCAGGCTGTTCGTTCTGTTGCTTCAGTTGACTAAACGTTGTTTCCTCCATCTGCGTTGCATCCACTAACTTCCTTTGTGCCAACCTCAGCTTTATCGAGGCACAAATCTGTGACTGATTTTCACCTGCACCGTCATCTGCTGCCTCAGCTCATTGGGGCCTACGAGGTTTTATGTAATGGATGATCCCAGCTGTTGTGTTTCATCCTTGAGCCGGAGACACTTTGTTTACGATATTTCATTTAGGTAAATCTGTTCTCTATACTATGATAAATTTTCACTTTAGTGTCTTCCTCCAGTAGGCGTCCATCTTGTCCCCCCTTCACACATACACCCTCCTCCCTACGTTTGGTGTAATATGAAAAATGAATTCAACTTTAACGCTGCACTATAAATAATCACTGTGATTTAATTAGATAACCTGGCAGGGACACTTACTCTCATCCACTGGGTGTGGTTTATTCCTGGCGTTTTGATTTCATTAGCTAATTCACATGATACTTGAGCCACAGTCGTAAACACATCGTTCACAAACATGCACCTGCAACTTTATTATTGCCGGGCAACAGTTAATTATTGACATTTAATTGAAGGTGTCTGGAGCCGCGGGGCTCAGCTCGCCTCCCGCTGTCCGTGTCGATGTAGGAAAAGAATGAAACTCTATGTTTAAATGTCTGCGTTTAAGCAGAGATGTGTCGCAAACCTCCTCCCTCTGCTGCCGCTGCGGGTGTTGATGTGCCCTGTGTGTCCCTGACATTGGCAGGAAGCTGCTGGGCTTATTCATGGGACGCAGCGATGTGTGCAGACTTGGGGAGATATTCCACGTTCCCTTTTGGACTGACCCTCCACAGTAAAAGCCAGGGTCGGGCTCTCAAGTGAAGCACTAAACTCGGTGGAAGTGAGAAACACACAGCTCGTGCTCAGTTAGACTTTGTTAACACGTTTAGTTTAATAAGGTTTTGTGTTTACAGTTTATTCTTATGGACAGTTATGATACAAACCTCCTTAGCTTAGGCTCCAGTGATTTGCAGAGGAGTGGATGCAAAAGCTACACACACACATTTACAGTATACATGCAGTGTTTCAGTCGCCTCAGTGTTTAATTGTGTCGTTTAACTGTCACGTTTAAGAAGAACTGCTCTGTGTCCGGGTGTCTTGTCCTCCAAGCTTTTCTCCTTTCTTGCTGCTCAGAGTCCTCATGGCTGCTGCTTAGACTCCTCTTTTTGGTCTTATTCATCTTTCCCTCGATCCCCACAGATCCGTCTGGGGTCTGCTTTGCCACCTTCTCCTTGTCCTCCTACTGCACCCTTTCAACTCCACCGGTCCCATCACTGCATCTCATCTCATCTCATGTCATCTCGGCTCATCTCTAGTCTCAAGCCTTCTCCTCATCGTTTTTGTTTTTTAATCCTGCTTCGGCTGAGCTCTGATGAGTCACCAACCTTTGTCCAAGCCTGCAGGTGTGGGACTGTCAAGCCCACACATAGACAGACCTGTCACGCTCAGACCAAAAGCACAAGGATATCACTCGTGTACGCTTCTCCACAGCATGGAAAGTCATCACAACATGTTATGAAGGACACTTTCAGAAGCTTGCACATCAACTACACGATGCACAATAATATACACGTAAAAACAAGGACTGTACTTGTTTATAACCATATTTTGTCTTGTACGCTATAGTATTATATCTTACACCTTGTCTTAATCACATGAAACAGAGGAACCGCCGGTAGCTTGCTTGGTCTTTGTTCGTTTGTGAGTGTTCTTACTGCCTGAACACGCTTACCCCACCCGCAGGGAGTCCAAAGCAGGGAAACGAGCGATTACTCACAGTCATTTTCACGGTTGCAGTAAAGATCTAACACTCTGTCGGCATGTCCACACACACACACACACACACGCACAGCTACTGTCTTCTCCTAAGTGATTCAGCTGCAGTGGGCGCTCTGCTGTTTGACTGTCCCGTCAGAAGCGAAAGGTCGGGTGAGTTTAGCTGTGGCGCTGCAGGGCTGCAAGACACAGTAACACTGTAACACATGAGAAACGCAATGTGATGTGGAGTAAGACCCATCCAGGATGGTGCCGGTACAAAACAAAGTTTGAGCCAATAAACAAGGTCAGCGCCCTTTAAGCAGTTCAGAAGATAAGTGAGTGAATTGTATTTTCTACCACTGTTTCAATCTAGACTAGATTAGTCTTCAGTGCAGGATAAACTGATTTTAGAGGCCCAGACTCTTTTTTTCTAAAGTCCCTGATATTGATCCTTTTTAGTGGTGAAAACATTTCCTGATAATTGTGATTGTAATTCCTTGTAATTTTTGATGATAGCAAAATCTTAACAATTACAACAATTAGTTGGAGTGCAACAATTTGAGAAATTAACATTTGCATTTAACTTGAATTTGTCATATCTCAGCCACATAATCTAGATTTTACAGTGCTTCATTTTAGAAAAGGGCACAGAGTGTGTTGGAGCAAAACCCTTTCTGTGATTCTTATAAAAAATGTCTATTATGCCAAAAATATCTATCCAATTAAAAAGTACTACACTACACTATTCTTTTCTCTAAAACCCGAAACGTCCCCAGTCTCGCTTTGAATTTTGGCAGCGCTATCTGTCAGGATATACAAAGTAGGCGTGTGCCACATCCCACTGCTTCTCTCTGCTCTCCATTCACAGAACTTTGCACTGTTTTGTTTGAAATGTGAAAAGTGAAATTGCTTTCACAAGTAAAATACTGAAAGTAGGATTTGAAAGTTTGAACATTTTAAATAAGAAAATTGCATTTTATAATCCAAAACATGAGTCATATGATTTTATGTGACTCATATTCTACTACTACTACTACTACACTTTCACCCAATACCCAAATTTGTCAAGGCTACAACAGCTTGCTCCCTAAAAACAGCTCCGTCTGTCCCGTCCCTCGCCATTTTACGAGGCCATGTCCAGTCTTAATCCTCTGATGCATGGCGTCATCAGAGACGGCTCCACGAGAACAGTGAGTGTGATGCTCTGTACAAGTGTGATGCAACTTTAATATAGTCTCCAAAATTAAAAACAAATTAAATTTAAAAAAAAGTGCAACAAAAACAGCAGCTGGTAAAGGTAGAACTGACTTTAACTCTTTATGTACTGAGAGCTGTTAATGATACATAAGCACTTTTAATTTCATTGTGTTCTTTATATTATATGTTGTAATAGATTCTAAGTATTTTAACTGGTTTAGCAGATGTACATGACTCACAGTGCAACATTTTCATCTGAACTGAGATTTGCATGTACACAGTGTAACTGAGTATAATACTTGACTAGTTACTTACTGCAACTGACTCTCGATACTGGATTTTAATCTACTGTCTCTGATGTTGCCCGTGGTTACAGCAGAGCAGACTTAGCTTTGTTTAGCCTTTCACTTGTTAACTACTAGCTACAGTGCAGCAGATGTACACGGTAGAATAGAACGCACGAAATTTAAAGTAGCAAAGCATTTCATTCTGCAGCAACATGAAAACCCAGGTTGTACTGATTGACACTAAGCATTACCAATAGCGACAACATATAAATATCCCTGATTACATTGGCTTATCCTATCAGAAGCCATTTGATTGGCCGAGCTGCAATAAGCTCACATTCTGCCTATCTGCAGTTTTTCACGTCCTTTAAATATTTAATCTGAAATGCTGTAAAAAAACATTTCAGACTCTGAAAGCAATTGTTGTTTGTTTGCAAAACACATTTAAAAAATGTTAATGTCACAGATTTCTAACACTGAAGCACAAAGACATTTTATTTTCAGCATGTGACTCATATTATTAAAACCTGATGTTTAGCGCTGCCTTTATTTAAATTGCTGAAAAAATGAAAGGACAGAAACATTGAAAAGAAACTGATCTTTAAAACTGAAAGAACATCCATTTTTTGAATAACTATTTGAAGCTGCTTTGAGATGCCCATGGCCACCAGTGTGTTGTTTCTGCAAGTGGGTGAAATTTCTAGTGCTAGAAAACTGGATGTCCTTGCTGTATGTTTGCTGGTGGCCTTGAGTCAAGGTTAGCTTTGTTTCAGCTTAGAGCCATAATGTAATGTAGTAAAAACACACCAGAGGAGCTCAGCGTGTCGTCGGCTGAAGTGTTAAAGTAGTTTAGTAGGATTCAATGTCTTATTGTTGACAATAATACACATATTAAGCCAGACTTGAATTTTTTTATTTTTTTTACTCTGAAGTGCTGGGACCTGAATGTAGCGTATCTCTCGGGTCAGCACCACCGGTCCTAAACTGGACTTGCATGAATGTACTGAATTGCTTATGCTACTCTCCGTGTAGCATCACGACAAGGACCCCAACTGGGATTTCGTGTAACTTAGCTTCTCACATCTGCACAGTGAAAGCAAGAGTAAGCAGTACTTTCAATTTGACAAATGACTGTGGTATCCTGGAGGTGACGTACAGCCTGTTCAACCCGCACGGTGTGCAGCTACCACCCACTCGACACTTCAGCACTGCAGAAATCCTTAAAATATTCAGCCTGAAAAGTCCCTGGAACCTGGAGCGCACATCATTTCAGTGCTGCTCTCAGGTGATTATTGTTGTTTTGTGGGATTGTTGTGAAGCTGCTACAGTCAGGTGACGTAATACATCCCACCTACAGCACCTTAGAAGCTGTTGCCACAACCCTCCAGAGGAAAGACATTCATGAAGGTCACTGTACTTCAGGATCTTGAAGTACAGCAACGACCAGTAGCAATGTTTAAAGTTGGGCAGAACGTCCCCATGTTTGTTTTCCTAAATGTCATATCTCACTCTATAGCACAGAGAGGGACAAATGAGGCATTCAGTGACCACACATGCCCTGTGACCGTAGCACAGACAGAGCAAAGACCTGCTGTATCTTGTGAGGACTGCAAAACAGACTTCAGTTAGGATGAAACACAGCACAGCCTCCATTTTCACCTGGATATGACTCTACTGCACAGCCTCAGGCTCCCAGTTATGTTCTGTTAAAAAGCGGCGGTGAAATGTAAAAGATGCGTGAGGATGCCTGCAGGAAGAGTGAGGAGTGTTCTTCTCTCTGTTGGCATCTTAGCCCATTAAATAGTAAAATAAGACGCATTGTAGTTAAGAATGTAAGAACGTTTCTATTCATCATCATCATCTGTTAAGTTTTTTCTTATGGTCAATGCATCACTGCACCATTTTCAGGTCTCCTTATTGTGAACGCATTATCTTGCGTTTTCCTCAAAACAAGCACACATTTGACCTTTTCTAAGTCATATTAGAAACACCTGGATTTAATTATATGAAACCGTATAATCGTATGGATGACCCGACTACAATATGAGTCTGGACAGACGTGTGTGTAAACTCCATCTGGTTGACGCAGTCAAATAGAATAGTAAAAGGCGATTTATTCATCAAATTGGATAACATTTATTGAAGATCAGCTGTTGTTGATGATTTGGAAAAACATATATGTTACAAGCATCATACTTCAGAGATTACATCCCATTGTGTTGTTTGGCAATAAGAGACACAGATCATGATGTTCCTCAGCGATGATTTTACAATCGAACACTAGACTTGGCCAGACACAAAGATCGTTGTTTTCTCTCCACCTCCACCGGTCGAGGCAGATGTCCGCCCACTCTGAGCCTGGTTCTGCTGGATTTTACTTCCACTGAAGGCAGCTTGTTTTAAATGGCTTTTAAAGCATTTTGAGGTAAAACTTGCTGTTCTGAAATAAAATCATAAACACATTTATTTTATTCTGGCACACCCTGCAACACAATGTCAGCAAACCCACCACCTGAAAGCTGAAGTGGGCTGAATTTTTAAGCAAGGAGATCTTTTTCTGTTTCTGTCCCACAGGACGTGAATGCAGCACAGAACAGCCCGAGTACGAGAGAGAGAGAGAGAGAGAGGGAGAGAGGGAGGGAGGCAACAGTGCAGATGAGCCCCAGTGAACAGCAGCCGGGTCCTCTTTCAAACACACACAAACGCTGCCACACAAACTGCCTGCGCTCTACATCCCCCACACACAAATGCCAGGACACTCTCACACATGCGATCCAGTAACGAGAACACCATCAGTCCGAGCTGCCTGCTGCTGCCGGTGGCAGCCCTCAACGCTTCTCCGAGATACAAAGCTGGGATCCCGCTGGGAGAGAAGCTCCTGATGCCTTTATAGCACAAAGCAGAGCCGGGGACCTCATTTGGGAATTCAACAGCAGTACAGAGGAGAAGAGGCAGAGGGGAGGGAAGGTGAGTGAATGCAGTTCAGTCCAGCCGCTGCTGCCGTTGCTGCTGCTGCTGCTGCTGCTGGAGGTGGAGGAAGACGAGGCGAAAGAGGAAGCTCAGGATCTGAAAAGACGGAGGAGCGACATTTATCTGCACCGATCCAGACAGTGTGGACAGCCAGCAGCCATCAGAGGAGGTTAACAGATGTAGAGGGAGCGCGGTGCAAGTTCTAGTCCTGGGTGAGACAACTTCCTTTATCACTTCCACAAATACATGCTCGTCTGGTGGTCCTCTCCGTCCGCTGCCTGACGCTGCTGAACACCGCGCTGTCATGTCTTGCCAAAAACAGACATCTGAGGTGCACATGGGGTTTTTCTTTTTTCATCCATGCCCGTCCCCGTCGTTCAGTTTGCTGTGGTCACCTCTCGCTTCACCACATGACCTGCTGAGTGCCTGGTTCACCTGTGATCATCGTGCCACCTGCTCATCCACTAGTAGGATGCAGTCCCAGCTGATTGTTTTGTTCTCCAACTCAGGTGGACAGTGATTATCTCGCACCGGCTGTGCTTCACTGTTTGTGTATCCTTTGCCCCTCCTGCGGTTACCAGTGTCTCAAATCGTTTTAATGGTGTGAACGCCGTAGAAAGGGGAAGGCGGCCTTTGATCGATCCCTGCAGTCATCCCAGTGTGAGACGCTGTGCGCCTGTCGTCCGTGTGACACGTCTAAGCCTCTGGCTCTGTTTGCTCCTCTCCCAGCTCTCGTCCTGCCTGTGTTGTGGATCCATTCTGTTCTGGAAATCTGACGATTTTCCAGGGATTTGTTTCAGCTGACTGGGTGTCTGGCTGTGTACATAAATCCAGTGCATTACAAAACAGATAACTATTGTTTTTAACAGGGCGAACTGGGACAGAGACAAACAGGAAACACTGCTCCCTGGCAGGACGCACAGTTTTCACACGCTGATTTTCAGATCTTGTGAGCTGCAGCTAACACGTTTGGGTGTTTGATTCATGTGGTTTGCTACCTGAAGTCACACGGCAGTGCAGAATTGAACTGGGCAGATGAACACGTTATGCACGCTCTTATAAAAACCTTTGCTTTGCCTGTGGGTGTAGTAGCTTTGCTGTCCATCCAATTAGACAATAATTCTGTCTGTGGTGAAGTATAGTATATAAACAGGTTCACAAACCTTATAGACATGAAATCTGGACCCGGCAAAAGGATCAAATGGTGCATTTCCAACCGTCCTCTTCTTTTTTTGACATCCACAGTAGTTGTCTCTCTAAAAAGCAAGAGGAGGAAACCAGCTTTCAAGTGAATGCAATTATACATAATGGTACCCGAGGTGGCACTTAGCCTCCCTATTTGACAGATTTATGTGTCAGTAATGAAATGTCTGCTAACAAGGTTGCGTGGCCCTCAGAGTGCATTGTTAAATAAGGTCTGTTAGTCTCGTCCATTACGACGCCTACACTTACAGACTCATTTTGATGTTTTTTTGTTGCACATAAAGCTGTCAGCCGTGCTCAACAGTGACATCACGTCAGCTTAACGCCGCCAGTGTCCAGCATCGTTGTTTTCAACTCGGGAGGCTTTATGAGGGCGGCGAAGTAGAGATGCGTCTGCCGCTCATATGGCCAAAGAGCGAGGAGGGAAAAAAGACATCGCCCCTGAGTGACTGTCAAATACCTGCAGGCCTGCTGACATGTCAGCTGTCACAGTTAGGACGTCCAGCTGGAACGATCACGGGCCCGTGTGCTGGCCGTCCTCCCACTCAGCGACTACTTTAATGCCATTATAGATGTTCAGATGGGGCAACCTTAATGCAGAGCTTAGACAGCATCTGGACCTAACAAGTCCATGTTTATTTCCAGACACGGCTGCTTTATTTGGCATTTGTTGCGGTGATAGCGGTTGGCTGACCTCGTTTCCTATTCTCTTTTGTAGAAAAACAGCCCTGTAACGTGAACTGAAGTGCCCCTTTATCTGCACCACCATGTGCCGTTATGTTCACGGGATTAGATTTCATGTTGTTTAGCTATTACTGCTGGAAAAGTCATCATCAAGAAAACAATCAACATCAAGATTCGGAAAAAAATGACATCAGTGTTTATTGAAGAAATCCGACTGAGGTGTGTCTTAAATTATTATCATTATTGAGACCTACAGTAATATTATTACTATATTGTATTTTTTTAATTTTATGACTAGACTTTAATAAGGAATGACTGTGGCTGAGCACAAACGAAGCTCCACATAATGCAGTTTATTGCTGTAGTGCCATTTATTGCAATGACTCTAATGGATCTTGAAGCGAAAGCTGAAAGTCATAAGTAATAAGTTGATCCAGTGTGATAGAGCAGGAAGCGCTCTGATGTCAGGGAGTCTCTCTCTTCACTGGGTGCTTGTGCTGGGTTTTATAATATGTATTTATCTGTGTTTTTGTTGCTGATGCTCACGGTGCTGCAGTGCTTTTCTCAATGTTTCTTAATGCTCATTTAAGCTGATGATGGTGCGTGCGACACGTTACCCCAGTGACTAAAGAACAGTGGAGACACAGAAAGGAAGTGATAGAGCAAAAATAACAGTTTTTACTCTCTGGATGCTGCATATTTTATGTTTCCCAAGGTCTCTGGATGAAAGAATGTGTGATGAGATGGCCGTGGCGTTACGTAAGAAATAGACGAGAGGCCAAGCAATCCCGTGAGTGTGGGTAAGCCTTGCTTACACTTAAGATGAGACATGACACTCATTTTTCTAGCGGCGAGTCATTTTGTTACAGCTGCTCTAGCAGGTCGCGGACTTTTGACTTGAACTTGAGGTCATCCACACTGAGCTGGATTCATCCACAAAAATAATTACAGAAGCCAAGAGACACTGATCGTGAATCCATAACGACACACACGCCTGTGAGCTGATATTAGACATGATGCGTCTGTGAGGAAAAGCGTGTCCAGCACTTAGTGGTGTTACTGAGGATATTTGAGGAGTTTATATACTTGTCAGTCTCTTCGGCTCATTTCATTTCATGTATTTCTACTGGTGCTGGCAGCTCGAGGTGCTGCTGCCTCGTCAGCCGTAAAACAATTTTCTCACGTATGGATCGACCATTGTGACTGAGATTGGGGGAGAAATTGAGTTTGAGGCTCCTGCCTGTGTTCTCCACAGAAAAATGCTTTTGTTTTGCTCTGATGCATAATTTAAACCTGTCTATATATTACGGAACATACAGTACTGTGCAAACGTTTTGGGCAGGTGTGAAAAAATGCTGTAAACAAAGAAGGCTTTCAAAAAATGGAAGTGTTAAACATTTATTTTGATAAATTAACAAAATCTAAATCACATCAATAGTTGGTGTCACCACCCTTTGCCTTCAAAACAGCAGCAGTTCTTCCAGGTTCACTTGCTCACAGTTGAAGGATCTCAGCTGGTAGGTTGTTCCAACATCTTGGAGAACTAACCACAGATCTTCTGTGGATGCAGGGTTTCTCACGTCCTTCTGTCTCTTCATGTATCCCAGACTCACTCCATGATGCTGAGATCAGGGCTCTGTGGGGGCCAAGCATCACTACCAGTACTGACGTAGTGACACCAAATATTGATTTAGATTTTTCTTTGTTTCACTCACTTTGCATTTTGTAAATTGACAAAAATAAACAATCATTAGTTATATTTCTGAAAGCTTCTTTGTTTACAGCATTTTCTCACACCTGCCTAAAATGTTTGTGTTGTGTTTGCCAAAGATATCTGTTGATTAGATGGTAAGTGCATACAACTGACTCTGTGTTGTAACCGTTTAATGCGGGATTGAAGTTATTAGAATGAACCTAAATCTATACTTTACATGTTTATATGCATTTTGTTGAATTATTGTTGGAGGTTTGATTTAACAGCTGGGCAGTTTAAATACATACATTTATATTTGATCACGGACTAATTAATTTAACACACTGGAATCGTTCTAACAGTATTTTTGCTGTATTTTCGTCACTCGGTGCACTTGGTGCTGTCCCCCTCAGCCCGAGCTGCAGACGGTCTCTCCACCGTTGCATCACCAGCACTGATCCTCTGATGGGCAGATGCCGCTTATTATACTGCGGTGCATTTTAACCTGCGGGCTGTTAGCCTCCGTGATCCCAGTCCAGTGTGTGGTGAAAGCGCTGCGGCCGTACCAGCACACGCGTATGCAGTAAAGACGCTGTTTGATGCGACCTCGCCTTTCTTCACAACTTTAAATTGTGTTAAAAGCTGGCATTGAAAAGCAGCAGATCCTCTCTGAAAAGATGTTCTTAAAACCTGTGTCCACACTTCAGGCTGTGAGGAGAAATGTTTTCCTCTTTCACATGAAATGTTATTTGTGTTATTAACACATTAGCAGCAGCTGAGCCAGGCAGACATGGCTTAATGAATTTCGTACGGCTGCGTCGAACCATCTGTGCCCTTTGGGTCGACTTAGGTTACACACTTTCATACCATCTCTCCATGGGCTCTGTGCACAAGAAAGCTTTTTAATCCGCTTTCCTCAATTATGTAATTATGAGCAAGTTCAGATTAACACATGAAACGAGTGTGTTTGTGTTGCGAGACTGGGTCCATGGGGTGAATTGCAACATGCACATTCACAGTTTTTTAATTTATGTGTCTGCATCTGCTGCCTCTGTGGCATTCAGACTGAAAAAGAACAAAAGCATTCGATTAGATTGAAATGCATAATTAAATTCAAATGCCTGTAGCTGCACCTTCATGCAGAAACACAGCAACAGCTAACTGACTTGTGGGGACTTGATCAAAGGCCGTGTTTTTCTGTCACAGGGTCCCCTCAGCACTGAACCAACTAATGACGCTAACTCTAATGAGAACTTTACTTGTTGTGGTCCAACACACTTAACACTGTGCACGGGTGAATTAATTAATCATCCTGAAATGGCTCCTGCCGTCCACAACAGTTCACTGAGCGCTCATGTGTTCAGCCGAGCGATCGCAGGGGGGATGATGTCGTGCTTGTACCGAAATTAATGGGCTCAGTTGTGGAAAAAAATAATTAATTGTACACATCTACATCTGTTTTTAAATGTTTGTGGCACCTTCAAGTGCTGTCTGCCTGCCTCTTGCTTTACTCACCGTCATTAAAAAATGGGCCTTTGAACCCACGGAACCTATTTTAAGTATCCCATTGAAGTGTCGGTGCAAATGAACGTCAAAGGTCATGCCTCTCAGTCTATAACCTGCAATGCTCCATGGACCACGCGATCAGAACCAGAACCTTTATCTCCCGTTCAGCCACTGATCAGCTGATCGTCGTGCAGAGATGATTTCCTGCGTGTCTTCATTCTTTCATGTATACGTCCAACCAGTATATCACACCAGCTGTTTGACATGAACATGACCTGGCAAAACGACCCTTTGGACTGTGCCATGTGTTTAAAGCCCATGTGCAACCACACTGGGGCTACATGCAGTTTGAATGATGTGCCGTCAGGGGGTTTTAGGCTGTTCTAGAATAGGAAGAATGTGTTTGTAGTACAGGTTGGTTGTTGTTTTACACTTATAATGACACCTTTAGGACATAATCCCACATGAGCACTTCTAGTTGTTTATTTTGAGTGTAAGTACAGTAAACGTCACACGTCCCAGCGACAGTACAAGCATTTTTCACACACACTGCTGCTACTTAACTGCGACGAACCAGCTGCTGCTCACTAAACGCCTTTAACTCCTCGTTTGTGGATCTGATCGCCAGCGGGATCACATTTTACTCTTCTTTAATTTACATCTTGATGACGAGGAGGTCGCAGCAAGGTCAGACGTGTCCTTTTGTACTCGCTGTGTTCATTAGTGTTTTTGAGCTTGTAGCTTGAAGACCATCTGCCGGCAGACAAAAAGCCTCACAAATAACTTCATTATGGAGCTGTGTTGGTATTTTCAAATGACCTTTCAGTTTGAAGAGAAGTGTTTTCACCAAAGATGTTTCTAAAAATGCAGTTCATGGCAGCTGGGGATGGTGATTAAAATAAGACACGGAGCCGCTGATGATTACATGAACAAGCTTAATAACACTCGCCCTTCTTGAAAACATGCTTGTGTTTTAAGCATGTTTTCAAGTGTCAGCCCCGAATGGGTGGTAAATATTTGGAGGCAAAAGCTTATTTGGAAACCTCTCCCTCGGTTTGTTTCTTCGTCGTTTGGACTAATAAATGTGCAGCTGTATGTGTCCGCGTGTAACCGTGACAGATGGGCGCGATGAGATTGTGCTTAACAGACTGTGGATCCTCTTCCTCGCTCACCTTCCTCCCCTCATCCTCCTCTCTCCCCTGCTCTCTTTGGGAACGTAGAGTTTTTGGTTTGCTCGTCAGAACTGTTTGATCAGAAGTGCTCTGCCGAGGATCTGCGCTTTGAACTGACTCGCAGCTGTGGCAAGTCTCTCTTCTTTTGTCTGTGCTCATAAAATAGCTGGAACACTCTGTGTACTCGGCCTGTTTCTCTATATGGAGGCGAGCTGTTTCTGAGAAGTAAAGGGTTATGATTGTCAGCACAGATCACAGTCTGTGGATCTGTGTGCCTATGAATATCTCTGCATGCCACGCTGCCCATGTACATGTGCATAAACATGCCTGAGTCTGCTCAATGCCCTCCTGTCACATTCCCTCACTTTGACAGGCGTATACCGTCTGATCTGTGCGGTTTGCCACACTCGGTGGCGAAGAGGACAAACTGGACTGCAGCAAAATGTTAGGAATTTATCATCGGAGCCGGAAGAGCCAGCGTTGCACGGAGCTGAGGCTGTACCCATCTTCACAAGCCTGTCATTGGTTGAGAGATGAATTATTCAGCTTTTTTTTTTTCTTCCCCCAGACAAACATTGATCACAGTATCATGCCTGGGTGCATAAGAGTCGGCCTGTGTGACAGCACACCGTCAGAACCCGGCTCATCTGTTTCAAAGACAGCCCTGGCTGCTTTCTCTTCCCTCTGTCCCTTACAGTGTCTCCACGCAGCGTTCTTTCAAAGAATCTCCCATCTCAGCCTCCCAGCGCGTCTCATCTGAACCACTTTCGATGGATGTCTTGACGATCTTAGCGTAGGGGAAGGCAGCATCTGCATGTCAGAGTAAACAGCCTTAAAAGAGCCTGTGAATAATTTGTACGTTGGGATGTTGCTGCGGTTGCGACTGTTTGCACGGACAAGGCTTTTATTTATTAATTTTTTTATTTTGGAGCGATGCAGCGTGCGGCTCCAACTCTATCCAGCATGCCGTTTCATCCCTGTGCATCATTGCTGAGTTCCTGCGTGACGTCAGAAGGCATGCATGTTTAATGTGCAGGCAGGGCCCAATTACTCGGTGCCTATAGCTGCAGCTGAAGACTCTGATGTCTTATGAGCATCGGGCCCTGGGATCCCCTCTACTGACACATCGTGGACATTCGTTTGCTTTTACTTCCCCCCTGAACAGTCATTTGAGGTCCCTGTCTTGTTTTCTCTTTTATTTCGCAGGCGGAGGAGACTCTGCGTGAATCTCCTCCTTCTTCGGTGCCTCTTCATCCTTCTTTTCCTCCCCTCCTCCTGAGGCCTTCAGGGAGAGCAGCTGAGTCACTCTCTCCTCCCTCTCTTCATCCTCAATCTGTTCTTGCTCCTCCTTCCTCACCTTACTTCTGTTTTCTCTTGCTACGCCTTCATCACAGGAGATGACAACTTGTGTTAACTGCAAAGTTCACTGACAAATCCCTTCACAGTTTCCGCTTAGTGTGTGTGTGTCACTTGTTTTTTTTTGCGTTCAGCAGCACTGACGCTCACATGTTTGCGATTTTAGATGCGTGTACCCTAATAGATGCTGCCATTAGTCACAATAGTAGCAAGGACAGCAGCAGCAGATGCAGCCACACACTCAGCGATCGAGTCTCTCTGGAGTTATTTACTCCAGAGAGATAACAGAGCACGACTGTCAACCAAGCAGCCACAGACTCTTCCCTTCCTTCCATAGCTCTGTCAGGACGTATAATCCCTCATCACCTTCCCTGAATCATTTCACATCTCTGCTTTCTGCTTCCATCTGTCATTCAATAAGAAGCTCTGTTCTACTTTTTCCTTTCTGTGTCTAATCTTTTCTGCTTTCTTGTGTCTGATGTGTTTGAGAACGTCCCTCTTCTCCCTTTTTCCATATTTTCTTGACAGCTTTGTTTTCATTTCACATAGTCAGCACCTTGACGCACGCTCATTTTCCTGCCACAAACGCTCGACTTCTTGCCTTCTATTAAACACTGGCTCGATGTTGCCTTAGATACATACACAGATACAGCAAACCCTACCTCGTCTAGTTCACAATACATAGATACGAACACGTCATATCACCGAACCAGCTCAAAGAGGCCAAAGAAGGAATTAACATTTCCCTGGATTTCGTGCAGTCGTTTTTGTGAATGCAGAGACATGAGTGTGATATTCACGCTTGAAGATTAATCAACAATTACTGAGATTTGTAGGGAGAGTATATTCATCACCAGAGCTGAGATCCTATAATTGCCTCAGAAACCTTCCTGTAATTAACAGTGTTGGATAATTACACCAGAATGCCAGGCCTCACTTCTCTTATTAGGTTCAGTGCAGAAAGAAAAGGGGCCTGTGCTGGTAGTGAGCCTGTCCATGGCAGCGTTCATTCTTCTCTATACTTCTTCTTGCTGTATATGTATTGTAGGTTGTAAGGCTCTATACAGAGATTTTTCACAGTGTGGTTCCTATTTGTTAGAGCCGAGACTGTTCCTGACTGTCAGAGGTTTTGCTGTCTTGGCCACAGTCAGATTACAGCTGACTGGAGGAGAGACAGGAAGCGGACTGGGCAGTGTGGCAGTTCCCAACGGCACAGGATTAGAGTGAAGTAGGCCATACGAACACACGAATATGGACACGAGACCATAACATAGACAGAACTGGACGGCACAGTACATTTCATCAGCGTGTCCTTCTGCTGTAATCCCAGGCCAGTCGCTATGCTGGCAGCAGTGTGTCACACAGGGACACACTTGTGGATATTGTTCTTTCCGCCTTGAAACTTGGCCTATTTTACCAGAAATTGTGTTTCGGTGCAAGATTGTTTTTTTCATGATATGTGATTAAAAATGAAACTGATTTTTTCTGATGTTTTGTCTGCAGGACGCAGTAGTTATTTGATGCTACATTGTTGTATTCAGCATAAAATGAAAGGGAGGTTGAAACCAGATATTTTGTTATTAGATGCTGCGGTGCCAGGGGCAAACAGCATGGAAAGTGTGAAAGGTTCAGCTGAACTGACCTGGGGAATGTAAATGAGTTATGGTTATTTCAGTGTACTGATCATAGACACTATCCAAAAAAGCAAAGGCAACAGGAAACAAATATCACAACAAAGGAGAAACTGAGAGATGAAGAAGAAGAGTGAGAAAACATGCAAATGGCAAAAAAAGCTGAAACTAAAATCATAAACACTTACTTTAAAGCAGATGTTTGCTTAGAGCACCTGCGATGTGAATGGTGATGACTCTTTAAGACTGTCTCGCGTGCAGGATGGGTTCAACGAGCCAAACTACGCGAGCTGACATGATCCATGACAGCAACACACAGCTACGATTCCTTCCTGTTCAGTGAAAATCATGAGCCGGTGCAGCTTAGTTCACAGTCAGTGAAGACAGATGGAAATGAGAGAGACGAGGAGGAGGTCAGGAATGCCAGCCAGCATCATGTTACCACAGGAAGGCACATAAACAGCCAGGCTCACATTTCCACTGATGCTTTAAGTTATTTTACTGCAGTTCAGCCTGAACACTGTGAAACACAAAATGTAATTAACACGCGTCTGACAACACTCATTCTGGAGTCAACTGTGGACGTAACACAGCGACCCCCCGGTAGAGTCCTAGTACCTAAGATGGTTTTTTAATACAATATTTAATTGCAGCCTTTGAAGAACCGTTCCCCCTGAGACCATAGGTGTTTGCCGACTAAATGTCACGGCTCCGCTGAAGAGGAGAACCCGTGTGTTGGTAGGAAGCTCAGACGTGTGCAACAGCAGATGTTTTTAGACACAGACTAATGTACTAAAAAGCACTGGTAGGATTTAGGAACCATGTTACAAAGTCATGTCTCAGTGGAGGTGTGTATATATATATATATATATATATATATATATATATATATATATATATATGCTAATTTGCCTCATTCCACTCTGCGTCCTTATCCTCATGTTTTTTTTATACACTTCCTCCTTTTCTCCAGGTCAGTGTGGTGTCTTCACCTCAGGAGTCCAGTTTGTCGCCGCATCAGCAAACTCCCTCTGACAACCAAAGTCACCTCCACACTGTCGTGAGACAAGCTGTGTGTGTGTGTGTGTGTGTGTGTGTGTTTAAGCACATTTCACCGTTTAACGTGTGCTTTCAAGGTGAAACAGTGCTGGAGACTGTTTGTTTCTGTTCGTTCAGGAACTGGATTTAACAGAAGCCTCATTTGAAAAAAGCAGCGTGTTTCACTGGGGTTGAGTCAGTGAGTGTGGTCTGTGCGCTGCCTTTCTTCCGTCGTGTCTGTCACCATCAATCATCTTGAAGCTGGCCTTCTAAAAATGTCAGTATCATCCTATCACATGAAAGCGCTAACCCCCACCCCCCACCCCCCCTTCCACTCACATTCACGCTTCAAATCAGTTTTACTGGCATAGCCTCGTTTTTCCGCCCTTATTGCAGCGTTGAGACATGACCATGCACATGCCACACATCTGGCTTGTGAACACACTTGCCCCTGGACTGACTGAGGTGATTCAAGGAAAGTCTTAGTTATAAAGGTCGTAGCCATGTATGCTTGATAGCTGTCTAATAAGGCTTTTGATAGATCATGTCAGACAGCGGCTCAGTCAGCTTATCTCTCGAACACAGGCGACGGACAGCTGTAGGATCTAATATGATGTCTGAGTCACAGACTCCCAGCGATCTGCTCCTACCTGTCTCCCTCCTTATAACAGATGTCTTTCTCACCTGGGACTTCCAGCAGCTCCAGCACAGACTGATCTGCCTGATTCCATCAATGCCTTTTCACAGATGTCTCTTCCTGGCTTATTACTCGGACAGTACTTTCTCCACCGCACTGCTGTCGAGTGATAAATAATGAATAGATGGGAATCCAGCTGTACCACCGGCCAGGCCTGAGGATTACTTTTAATTTGCACACGGCTCCGCTGGCTCCCTCACAGGCTCACACTGCTCGTCAGACGGACCTTGAGGGCAGTATTAGATTGCTGCCTGAAACCGTAACCCCACCAATCATGTAAAAAGTTTGAGGAATTAATCTGTACTGTTGCTCCCTGCACTGGATATAGTTACACAGTGTTGCTGCTCCTGCGTTCCAGTCCTGTAGTACATGAATGGGATTGAGTCTCACACATGCACCAGATAACATTTCTCATATTCTCTTCTGGAAGGAAGAGGAAGCTGCTGTACAAGCTTGACCCCTCTCAGATATTCCTTGACTCCAGATAACCGGTTGTAATTGGCCCGGTTGATGAGCAGGCAGTGAAAGGAAAGTAGAAAGGACAGGGAGCCTTTTAATGAAGCCTATGAGAAGGACACAGAGAGCCTGCAGGCTTCAAAAAGGATTAGAGCAGGCTTCAGCAGATTTAGACTTGCGATGCTTCCACACGTCTCTCAACCTTCAGGGGCGAAACGGAAGAGGAAAAAGAGTCGGTCTTTTACAGCGATACGTTGCAATGAGACATCCCTTCCTGTGTTATACCTTAATCTTTAGCTGCTTTCCACCTGGAGATGGTAAACATAATGATTTTTCTAAGGATCAATGTTCCCAAGAAACGACCCTTTTAGCATGTGATGCACGGTGCAGGCCTAATGTGCCCGTCTCTGCCTCTCTGGATGTGGCAACCAGTGTGTGAGCGACAAACCGTCGAGCCAATTGGCATAGAAATGGCCTGGGTTGAAGCGATGGCTGGTGACATGGAAGACAAGCCAGCCAGGCGGGAAACAGATGCCAGCAGGGATGCTGCTCACACTCACCTCCACCTCTCTCTTCCTGGACCCTAAAAAGTCGCAGTTGTTCATTTATGGGAGCAAAGTGTTCAAGATCAAGAGTCAGAGTGTGTGAAAGAACGGAAAACTGCTGCTGACGCACAAGATAGTTTTAAGCCTGTGAAAAAGATCCTCGTTAATCTTTGACCCGAGGTATTTTATTCGTGCTGCGATAGAAAATGAATTCCTGGGGGGTCATTTTCTTTCAGACTGGAGTTTCCTTATTGATTTATTGCTACTTAGTTGTTTTTATAGGGTCTAACTATGCTGAGATTTCCCAGTTTTTGTTTATTTTGCCATAAGGGCTGAAGCCAGATGATGAATTGTCAGTGTTTGTACAAAATTACAACCATGGGGCTCTGCTGTGTCTGAATTAATTTGAAGCGACGGAAAACAACAGCAGTGTTCTGTGCTAAATTGGCCCCATTTCTCTCTTTCACGCAACAAAATGGAAATAGAGAAGGAATTTGACAGTAATAGACTGAACAGGTGTCGTACGTACTGACTAGTAGCAAAGTTATAGAGAGTCATAAAGTGATGGATGTTTCTTGATCACTAATTTTAGTATTTGATCATTCAAGGACACAGATTTTGTAGTAAATGGCCCCTGTGAGCTATTAGGCACAATGGGAGTCTTACATTTTCCCTCTTTTCAAAAGCAACCCCACAAGATTTAGACAAGGACAAATGAACATTTTGATCTGTTCACTGAACACAAACAGTCTGTCCATTGTCCCAGATCCCCCAATTATGGCCTGTCTTTCCTTGTGGTCTGTCACTTCTCATTGCTAGTGAAGTTGTGTAAGTAGCCTGAGAGTCTGCCCTTGGGAGGGTGTGTGTGTGTGTGTGGGGGGGGGGGGGGCGCTGCTGGTTGACTGACACACTCTGATCACACAGGCTTAAAGAGAGGATGGCCATTTAATAGGCGAGCTGCCAGTGACATCCCGTCCAGCCTGTGCTGTGTGAAAATACTGACGCGTGACAGGGAGGCGTTGTCGCTCCACTGTGACACCCACGTCATGGTGTCCGTAAGAAAAGGTGTCGCAGGTGCCCCCAGATCTCCATCGTTGTTTCTAGTTATGCGCCAATGTCACAAATGGAAAATGTCGGCCCTTTAGAAAACAAGGGGCAGTGTTATATTTTTGACATTGACTGGATCCTTCCAGAAAAATGCCAAATTTAGTTAATATATGTTACGTTTCTGTCATATGAATTAAAAAGATATTTGATAGTTGTTGACATATTGGGCTGGAAAAAAAACAGAATAATTACTGTAATTACTATAATAGGATTTTTAATCATCATTAATCGGTTCAGTCTACGCTCTCAAGTCTCAAGAGACCTTGAGATAAACAGCACAGGATGAATAAGTCTGCACCCATTTAACAGGCCTGAACTGATGGATCACAATAATGGATTACTGTTACAGAACGCTGCTAATGAAAGTGTTTTAGGTCATGTTTCGATACGATAACACTGCTGAAGGGTTTAAGCCTTGGCTGGCATGACTGAGCGTGTGACCGGGAGAAGATGTGTCACCCTGTGTTACGGTGACGGCCTTTGGGCCCCCAGAGAGTGGCATCAAACTTAATGTTCTTTTGAGCCACGGCTCCTCTGTGTTAACTCAAAGTGACGGTGTTTGGAGGCTCCGGGTCGTGCGGCAGTGTTCGTGTGGGAACCCCGATATTTGCTTCCACTGTGAGTTGTGAACACGCCTCGGTGCAAATGGGTAGAACAGAAATCCAGGCCAGGTCCTGTCATCACAGTTAAGGCATCACAGCCTCAACTGGTTTCTATTAATAGCCCCAGAACAGTGATGTTGTTCAGAATGTTTGGACGGATGCTAGAAAACTGACAAAAGTTGTACTGGTTAATGTAAGTTTCAAGTCTTGTCACGTTCACTTCAGTTATGTCAAGAGACTTAACAGAACTGTCAAGAGAACGGACCCACAATACTTAGGCTTATGCACACATGTAGATACACAGTAGTCTCATGTAACCCTGCTCGTGTGCTGTGTGCCCACTACTCCGCCAGCAGCCTTCTTTTTCCTCCAGCCCGTTCTCTCTAGTCAGGTGAGTGTGTGTAACGGCCTGTGTGTTCGTGCGCTGCCAGGGGCTTCAGGGTCTCCCTGTGCAGATTGATGGGTGCTGACAATGGCTTCCCTCAGTGTAAATGTGTTTTCT
Source organism: Macropodus opercularis (assembly GCA_030770545.1). Lineage (NCBI taxonomy): Eukaryota > Metazoa > Chordata > Actinopteri > Anabantiformes > Osphronemidae > Macropodus > Macropodus opercularis. The sequence goes on from CM061092.1 coordinate 12,106,818, forward strand.
CTGTGGGCCGCTCTAGCACAAACACACAGTGGTGCTTATGTAAAAGTGTGATGAGTGGGCATGCCAGAAATCCGTGTGCGCGCAGCCATTTCAGCAGGTTTTTGTGGCCCGTGTGCTTTTTTGGAGAGCTCTTGGCTACACCTACACACTCTCGAACACACTTCCTGCTCATTTGTCAACTGTGTCCTACACCTGCAGCAACGGTATCGCGGTGGCAGTCTGCCCCTCTGCTCTGCTCATTATCATGCAGAAACTGTAGGATGTACAGATTTAAAGATCTCTACGTTTAGTGATTTTCTGTATTTCCAGCCAGTTCTTTCCTCTCAGCCATACCGCTCCAAGTGTTCTGTCCTGTAAATAATTACTAGTGCACCGTGTGTCTCAATGGCTTTGGCCAAAAACTATGAGGACCATGTACGATATTATGTAGCAAACGAAAATAGTTTTACATTTGCCCACAACCCAAAAAAGTGAGTGAGTGTTTTATATTTTCAATTCTTCAAAGTCGACACCTTTTGCTTTGTTGCCAGCTTTACACACTCAGCCTCATGAGGTCATCACCTGAAATGGTTTTCCAACAATCCAACAATCCCAAAGGAGTTTCCAGAGGTGTTAAGATGCTTTTCCTTCATTCTTCGGTTCAAATGATTCCAAACCATCTCACCCGGACTTCACCCGGAGATCGCGGGATTGTCGAGGCCGTGTCATCTGATGCAGCACTCCATCACTCTCCTCCTTGCGCTAATAGCTCTTACATAACCGGGAAAAGGGGCCATTGACTCTGAGCTCACCCTTTCTCTGCACAAGACAACTGTCATTTAAACACTAAGGACCTTAACAAGATAAAATGTCACAGATTAAGTGTGGAAGAGGCAGTGAAATGAAAACCGTTCCAGGCGACGGCCTCACGAGTCTGATCAAGGGTGGAGCTCCTTCCAAAATATACACAATATAAAAGGTTTTTTGTCTTTTTGTGTTTCCACATTCAGGCAGTGCCTTCAGTAATAATGTATTAATAAATGGATTCAGTATTAATAAGAGGGAACCACAGAAAGGGAGGTGTGTCTAAACAGTACGTGTGATGGCAGCAGCTACTCTACTGCTGCACTGGCACAAACGTAGATTGTCTGCTTTGCTACCAGGCTCTATTCAAATCTCTTGTCTCCCACACACACTTTACAGCTTATAAAAGAAGCTTTATGCACACGTCAATAGGTTTGATGTGTAAGACTTATCTGGGCATCAGCTGTGCCCTCTGCCTGATCCCACCCTAACGTCCTCATGTTGAAACATGTGGAGGCAGCAGAGAGGGAGCGTTTGCATGAGGCCCATTAGCTTAATTTGCTGCCTTTCATGTCCTAATAGCTTCTGTTTTAGCCACAGAAATGCTGTGGCGCAGGTAGAACTGAGGTAAGGTCCCCAGAGGTGGAGGGTCAACTAGAGCTCAGCGAGCCCCTGGCCCCTGCAGCTCCACAGCCCACTCCCCAGTTTAAATGTGACTCACTTGCTTTATCTAAGCTGAACCTGGCTTTTTAGAGCAGCGTTTGGATGGTAATTGGGCTGTGGGTAAAGAGCACATGAATTCCGGGTCAGCCGCTCCACCCTCTGCGCTTCGTAGACTGAGCTGAGGACGACCCGTGTGGGCCAGAGCTGTGGAGAGAGGCCACTTGGCAACCTGAGGAGAAAACAGACAACAGTAATTGTTGGATGATTGCCTACCACCTACGCAATTAAACGACGACACTCTGACTGTAATTACAATCAGAGCTAAGGACAGCTTAAAGGACATATGGCGTTTGAAAAGAATAGAGAATTTTGCAAAGCTAGAGTAACAGTGGATTTGTGTGAGCGTTACTGTATTTTTTTTTTTTTTTATCAGACCAGTCTTGTGACATTTCAATCTGTACCAAATCAGTGGACTGATGAACCCAAAGACCAAAACTGCCATCCCTGGAGCAACACCTTGGCAAAAAGGAATTCAATCAGTTCATTTAATTAAGTCTGTAATTTTAGTTCCACTCATTAGTCAATGAAATCTAATTCACCTCACCGCAGAGCTGGGACAGGTTATGGTCTACGGTCACCTCTTATGATTCATCACCAGCTAAATACGAACTCAGCAGCAATATAGAGCAGCTGCGCTTAAAACGCTGGGAAGTGGTATTAAAACAAAGGTTAAGGCGATGCTTTGCTCTTGATTGGAGCACTTGAAAAAAGGTCACTGAACAGCAAGCTCAGTTCAAAGCCGAGAAAAGTGACGCGTTCAAATGGTGACACTCAACGACCAACCAGCCCCAACAGCTGCTGAAGTCTGTTTCATGGAAGTATTATTATATTCCCACTTGTGTTTCTGCTCCTGATTAATACTGCGCTGCCGTTAACTACTGTCATTGTGTAATGATGACTGTAACCAGCCCGAGTCATGTGGCAGTGATTGGAGCACGTGTCCAGGCATAGAACAAACGTAATATTCCACCTGAAGGCCTGTAAATATTAGATGGCAATGAGAGCTCGTTCCTTCTCCTCGCTCCTTCTGCTTGTAGGCTGGTGGGTTGAAGTTTCCAACATCACGCTGATGAAGAGAACAGGATGTCTCATTTAGCCCTTGAAAAACTTTTCCACTCTGCCAGATATGCAAAATGTTTGTAGCTATCACGGTAGCATTCATAGCACAATCGAAGTCTAGATGTTTCAAATACATTCACTGCCCTTGTGTATAAATATTGAGGTTTTTCCAGAATAGAACATCACTTCAGGCGGTAAAGGTATTTTTAATGGATGAGTAAATGTTGCCTGGCAACAAACTTACATAAAGATAACTGACCACTCATCTGATGCTGTTGGGTGTATGAACAATAGACTGATGACATAAATGAAGTAAACCATTTATTTTTTTTAATTTATGCATAAATATGCTCAGATATTTAATAGGCTACAACTACTGTATGTCAAAGATTATATTTAGCTTTTAGTTCCAACATTTTAGTGTGGGGGCGACTCCAAGCAGCGCAGAATGAACATAAGGAAGAGCTCAGAGGGTCTGCTGTGTGTAAAACATGGCGTATGGCTGCATAGAGTTGACGTGAACAACATGAATTCAGCTAAATTAGATGCCGTACTGCACTGACAGTTCGCTGCCTCACTTCCTCTACAGTTTGTGGAGCGTAAAATAAAATCCCAATTCCTACAGGATACAGTTCTACAGAATGGAGTGAAGATGATGAAGCTCAGTAGACGTCCAGCAATATGCGTCTTCTTATACGGGAAGCAGCTCCATGATAAATAAGGTTCAGCAGCAGCTGCAGGAGAACCTTGCTGAGCTTGTTGCTTCCTTGCTTCAAACCAGTTGTGTACTTGCTTATATTAAATAGCGTTTTTTGCCACTGTGTATATTGACAACAAATTCATCAATAATTAATGTTTCCCAGTCCCCACCTGTCTTTTCTCACAGGGAACAGACAACAAACACATAGACACATGACACAACAAGTGGGAAATCACTCACAGGTACAACTAGGAAATATTAACTATAAACTCAACCCTAGATATTTACAGAAGGACGAATGAGGAAATCAGCAGCTGTGTATGCAGCTCACAGAAGTTCTCGTGGCCTGTCATCTAGCGGACAGATGTATTTTCACCAGGGAGGGAGATTAACAGACTGGGAAGACGGTGGAGATGGTGATGATGTCGTCATGACAACGTTAAAGTACCACAGTCCTGTCTTTTCCATGTTCACATGAGAACTGCATATTGACCCGTAAGGCGTAGATGTGGTTCAGGCTGGTGAACATCTTTCAACAGTTCAGACTTTCTACATAACTGAACTTTAGTGAACTGCCCGCACGAAATTAAACACATTAAAACTACACTTTGTATTAATTATTTACTGAGTATGACTAATCATTAATTCATCAATTATTATTTCGTGCTGCTCTGGTGCAGGTTTTGTGTAACTCTCTCTGTATAACTCTTCAATATTTGTGCAGTAACACGCACTCAAGTACTCTGTCGGCGGAAGTTCTGAAAGAGAAGCAAATGAAATGAGAAGACCGTGAGAGTGTTTGTCAGTCAGTGCCCTGTCAGGACAAGCACGTCCCGCCCTCCAGCAGCACCTTTGCCCCCGTCTTTTGCAACTACACCTGCATCAGCTGAAGGTCAGCAGGGAAGAGCACTGTTGTAGTCCCTGCGTAATCAAAGAGATGTGGCCGTGGCGGCTATTTTTGACTGCAGCTTGCTACCAGGTAACAGTAGCCTCCTGGAAAGGGGGGGTGGGGTGTGCTGTTTACAGTAGAGTGCACACTGCTCTCTCCACCTGCTGTTGACCTGTGGTGCATTAGCTGGTTGGGGCCTCTGGGCTTATTGGTGAGTGACTGCTACCAGATATGGCTTTAGAAAACCAGCCATGTGACTGACAGGGAAATTTGAGAATAATAACTGTAAGAAGGGAGTCAGTAGAGAGGAAGTTACTGCTCTACCAGACCTCAACCACCCGCGGATAATGGAGAAAAACATTTTCCAGAGGTTGGTGAGTTACTCTTGTTTGTATACAGGCTGCATGTAGACGTGGAGAAAATGCCAGTAAAGTAGTGATGCAGTGCCTTGAGTCCTGGTCCCAGCAAAGATCTACAGCTCTTTGAATGAAGCTGATTCAGTCTTATGAATAAATAAACACGATGCACGATCAAGTTGCCAGCAACTCATGTTCATGTTCAGTGTCAGTAATTGGACATGTGCAGTACAAAATACCTGTGGAAGTATTTAGACGTTAGAAGTTTCCAGTTTAGATTTGGATCCAACGTTGGGCCAGTGAAAGAAGAAATTCTGATGAACAGTTGTGTTTTACCTGTGTCCACCTCTCTGAACTGTAACTTTTGCCGTTCAACCTGAACTGTAATATTTCCGGGAGTTTATCGATTCAGATTCATGACTTTGGTGATATTTATGGTTAAATGACTCGAAGCCTCGTCTCTGCAGAACTGCTGTCATGTCTCTTCAGTTATAAAGCCTGATCCAGAGTCTGAGCAGTGGCCATGAAAGGCCTTTGTTAAGCTGTCTGGTGGGCCTTGTTAGACCACAGTGAATGACACAGCCTCTGTGGATCAGCTATTTATGGGGAGCGCTGCCGTCTAAGAGACTCTCAAAGTTGGAAATTTGAATATTTCCTGCTTTTGAGTGGTATTTTTAGAATAACGTTCTGCTCCTTTTAAGGCTGTCTGCTGTCAGACGGGTCGCATGGTATTTGCAGTGAGTTAATTACATTCAGTTGCAGGCAGGATTATGGGAATATTCATCTCGGTGCCTGGTAGAATGATAGATGAGAACATGTGTACAGGTGAGGTGAAGTCGCGTGTGCAGGACCCTTCAGCTGCTTTGTCAGTGCTATTATTATGGATGCGTTGTTGCATGTGTCCAGTGTTTTCATGTGTTCTAGGGGAAACTGTAAGCACCTTAATGTCAATTTGTATCTAATTTGACCAGAACGTGTGTGTGAACCGTCACAGGACACGTACGCAACACACACCGTTGAAGCCTGATATATGTGGAGTTCCTTTCCTTCCTGGGACGGTATTTCACGATGGGTTTAAATGGGGATTACCACTGTGCTGTCAACATCCACCAGCAGACAGAGGGATGCAGGGAGAGAGCTATTGTGCACACGTGTGTAGATATGTGTGCGTCTGTCATATGAAACCAACAGGCCGGTCAGGCTGGAGAAGCTTTTCTCTTGATAAGCCTCATGACTTGTGCAGATGATGTGATGGACGGAGTCGTAGCCGTCTGCTGTGCTGTGTGACCTTTGTTGGATATACTGTTCTATATGCCCGCAGATTGGATTGTTTAGTGCTGCTTTCATATTTTATTCAGTCTATTTATATGCTGGCATTTTCATCTCCAGAGCAGGAAGTCCATTTGTTATTATTCTGTTTGCTCAGACTATTCAAATGACTCATGTTCTGTTGAAAGTTTGTAAGAGGCTCCAATTATTTCCTTTCTCATGCATTTTAAGATGTCTTACATCACATGTCTCATAAATGTGATTTTCAATTCATTTACAATGCATGAAGTAGTTCAAAACAACCATTAGATACAAAGTGGACTCTAGAATTGAGCTATTAGAGAATTTGTGAATGTGTGTGTGTTACGAATATATTAAATGTGAAAATCTGAAAGCTTGCAAGGCACAGTTGACCACACTCTGTGAGAATTATCTTGGAGGTCTAGTGTTAATTTTACAGCTGTGCCAGGTCACTTTGAGTTTGTAATTGTAATTCTACACGCTTAGACTGTTTGATGACTGCAGTAAAACGGGAATAAGGTGGAATTAATTTGTCTTTATTCTTTCTGCTACCTATTCACTGCCCCCCTTTAATTTTCTGTTTCCCAAACTTACCCTTCATTTTTTCTTTCTCAGGAGTCTGGCCCAGTGAATCCGCCCCAGACGGGAGCAGGACAAAGCAGTAGAAAGTAGGACCATGGAGGTGAAAATGGGCCAAGATGCAGGCTGGCCCTTCCTGTTATTGCTGCTGATGGTCGCAGTGTCACCCACTCGGAGTCAAGGGTGTCCGCAACGTTGCGACTGCATCGCGAAGCTCAAGAGCGTGTCCTGTTTTGGCAAACGGCTGTCTGCCCTGCCGGACGGCATCCCACCGGACACCAAGCTGCTGGATCTAACTGGGAATAAACTTCGCTGGGTGGAACAGAGCGACTTGCTTCCGTATCCTCGTCTTGAAAAGTTGGACCTGAGTGAAAACATGATCAGTGTTCTAGAACCCAATGCTTTTTCGAATCTCCAGAACCTGCAGTCACTGTCACTGCGGGGAAACCAACTGAAGCTGGTCCCCATGGGGGCGTTCTCCCGTCTCTCCAACCTGACTTCACTGGATCTCAGTGCGAATAAAATAGTTATTCTTTTAGACTTTACTTTCCAAGACCTGAAAAGTCTAAAAAACCTGGAGGTTGGAGACAATGATCTGGTGTATATCTCTAACAAAGCCTTCCTGGGTCTAGTGGGGCTGAGGGCGTTAACTATTGAGAGGTGCAATCTGACTTCTGTGTCCAGTCAGTCTTTGTCTTACCTACATAACCTGGTGACTCTGCGGCTTCGCTACCTCAGCATCTCCGCCTTAGAGGACCAAAACTTCCGTAAGCTGGGGAACCTGAGGGGCCTGGAGATCGATCACTGGCCCTTTTTGGAGTATATTTCCCCCCACAGCCTGCAGGGTCTTAACTTATCTTGGCTGTCTATTACGCACACCAACATCACCTCTGTGCCGACCTCTGCCCTGCGCAGTCTGGCTCACCTCACCACCCTGAACCTCTCCTACAACCCAATCTCTGTGTTGGAGTCCTGGGCGCTGCGGGACCTTGTTAGACTGAAGGAGCTGCATATGGTTAACACAAACCTGGCAGTAGTGCAGCCATATGCTCTGGGTGGTCTGAGGCAAATCCGCCTGCTCAACTTTTCTACTAACAGCCTGGTGACGCTGGAAGAAGCAGCCTTTCAGTCTGTCAACTCTCTGGAAGTGCTGCGATTGGACGGGAACCCTCTGGCCTGCGACTGCCGCTTACTCTGGATCCTTCAGCGACGGAAGACCCTTAACTTTGATGGAGCTTCCCCAGTGTGCATGACACCTGTTGAGGTGCAAGGGCGAGCTCTTAATGCTTTCTCCGACTCAGCGCTCTTTGACCACTTCACCTGTCAGAAGCCCAAAATCCGCAACCGGAAGCTGCAGCAGATATCTGCCCGCGAGGGTCAGGTAGTGTCGTTCATTTGCAGAGCAGAGGGTGAGCCAACGCCAGTGATTTTCTGGATCTCTCCTCAGCGACGGCGCATCACCACAAAGAGCAGCGGCCGCCTGACTGTGTTGCCAGAGGGCACGTTGGAAATAAGGTACGCTCAGGTAACAGACACCGGAACTTACATCTGCATAGCCAGCAACGCTGGTGGCAATGACACGTACTTTGCCACACTTACAGTTAGCGGGCTGCCTCTAGATGCAGTCCTCATGGCCAACCGCACCTACTACACTGGGGACCTTAATGACACGAACCTCAATGACACCAGGGTCTTCCTGAAGTTTACTCTGGACCTCAAAACCATCCTCATATCCACAGCTATGGGCTGCATCATGTTCCTGGGTGTAGTGCTGTTCTGTTTCATTCTGCTGTTTGTGTGGAGTCGAGGGAGAGGTCAGCACAAGAACAATTTCTCGGTGGAATATTCCTTCAGGAAAGTGGACGGACCTGCTGCCAGTGGAGGACAGGGCGGTGCACGCAAGTTCAACATGAAAATGATTTGATCATGTGGACATTAGTATTCTTTCTCTGATGCTGTTTACACGCAGTCTTAAGCTACGCCACAGAGGAACAAAAACACTGCAGTGGACATCTGTGCTTGCAGAACAATAAAATGATTTATAGGACATTTAGAGAGGCTAGGTTTTATTTCTACTATGTGTAAGGGAAAAAGGTCATCTGTAAGGTTTTGATATGCTGTTATTGTATTTTTACAGCTCTACTGTTCACATTCTGCGCAGAGGAAATCTAGTTTATATTCAAACATATTCTCGAAATCTTGAATCGATTGTTCAAAGACCAACATACAAAAACACCTGGAATCCCAGCAGACTTTAACCTCTTGCCAACGCCATGTCTTCTCACGACAAGAGACGCTGTCCTCTTCATCTTGAAAGGTCTGAGGCCATGCAGGCTCTGTCTCTGAACTCTGTGAAAACATAATGGGTGGTGCTCAGTGAATGCCAAGGACTTGCCAATGTGTTTAGAACAGATCCAGCTACATACTGCAAATTTAGACTCAGCTATGGTCAGGACTTTAGACTAGTACAAAACAAATACAGACACACAACACTCTGCAGCACTGCCAACGAAACCGCGTGATTTCGCTCACTGTCACAGCAAATCCGTTGAAGATTAAAGTTGATCAGTGCTGGAACACACGGGGTTAAGATACAAATTCAAGGTTATGGCTTTTTCATCACTGACTATTCAGTACATTCTGAGCAGAATAGTTTTTTTCTCATTATGAAGGAATGCTACAAGATGAACACATGTACAGAGACGGCTACTAATTTGAATAATGTGTATAATTTGTAAATTAAACATTTGGGGGGGGGGTACATTCATCCCAAAGTTGAACGTTCTCCTGTATCTATAGGTAGAAACTATAATGTATAAGATGTATTATATATTTTCTAATTATTTAAATCCTTGTTGATGTTTATACAGTAGTTACTGTTTAGTTTTACTGTTCTACTGTGATTCTACTGTTGAAGATCTCTTTTCCATGTTGGTGATATCTAGTCCAGTTATTTGAGGGCTTTTATAGTCTAATTGTGTGACGACATCAGACGAGGACACAACGACTCACTCCCTCAGATCACACAGCAAACCATGAAGGTTTCAGTTCATCACCCAGTCCTTTCTACATCACTGACTTACCGGCAGCGAACCTCGATGTGCAGGAAATGAAGGCTAATGTGATGATGATGGTGCAGACGGGAACACGGGTCGTAATGAAACTGAGCCACAGAAGAGGTGAGCTGTTCTAGGAAGAGTCTGGATCCTTGTATGTAATCTAGTATTTCCTCTGTTAGTTTCAGATAACATTTGAGGAGGAAGTCAGCAGGTGACCAGTACCTTTCAGGCTTCATGTCATATCATGTCTGTGGGTCTTGGGTTTGAGCTGTGTAGAAACTGCTGGAGCTGCCGTTCAAACGCTGCCCTCTGCTGCCCTCTGCTGGTGTCATATGCTATTGAATTCTCGCAGACTTACCGAGCAGCGTTACATTTATTAAAATCAAATGATCGCGATATAGTAGAAGTGAAGATGCATTTAATAATTTACTGTGTCATTTCTCACACAAGCCCATTTCTTAAATTAGCAGCTTTAACAAATAAGGAAAAGAAAAGAGCATCTTTATGTACAGCACACATAGACTACAACTGCCCACGGACTGACCTAATATAATCCTCTCTTCATTTTTAAATGCTTTTCCATCGTCCTGCATTTATTTCACCCTGTAAATATTGAATCCATTGTGTCTGGAAATTGTGCTTGTTTGTTTTGTATGGTATTGTTTTATATTAAAAAAATAAGCACACTGTTTATAAAGCATGCTGTTTATCTGCTACCAAGACGTCTTGTCCCATGTCCCGTCGCAATTGCATCTAGTCTCTCAGCCTTTATGGCTGCGGGCTGAGAAGTTTGACCTGTAGGCTGCGATATGTTGTGACCTTGTCACTGTGAGATTGAATGTTGATCTGTTTTTAGTGGTTTGTCATACTTTAATTTAAGGAGTCACTTAAAGCACACACAAACTGTTCTTGCCATCATTCACAGTTATGCTATAATGTAGGTTCTGCGTATATTGGTCCCTGGGGGGTATTATTGTTCGTTTTCTATGCATTCACCAGACACAATTTACAAACAATAAATAAAATTTTATAAGCAGATGGATGGAAAAATAGTTTTGCATTCACAGTTTGATATGTTGTTTATCAGAGGTTTTAATCACATAGCTACGATGACTTAATTCGCCGTAACTGGTGTAACCTCCTCTACGAAACTACACCAAGGCCACTTTATGCTCAGACTGCAGCAATCTGTAGCTGTTCGGGTCAAAGACTAATAAAAACCTCAATGAGGAAGTGGCAACAGGAAGATGGTTCGCACCCAGTGCACATTTATTCTAACACATTTAGATGTGCCTTTTGTTGCTTCACTCGTTCCACGGTGCCTCTTATTTTGACGAAATCTGTGAAACATGTATCTGAGCTCACCTGCAGTGTGACTCTAACACGTGTACAAGCACATGGTACTTGTACGTGAGAGAATTTGTGACATCGCACTTAGTTCTGGGGACGGTCACGGTGCGGTGAGCATCTGAAGTAAGTGCGATGTGAAACAGGCAATTTCTGGTGCGTACACGGAAAACTCTTCGGTTGCAGTGGCTGGCAGCTTGGCGTCTCGTAGTTATAATAAGCAGCATTTGCATTTTCAAGAATTTTTCAACGAGAGCAAAGCCAAGAAGCCTATTCATGCACGTCAGGTCAGGTCATGTTAAAAATGACTTTAATGTCTTTAAAGTAATATAAAATATAAAATACAAATACAGTACGTACCCCACCTGTTGCTCAGCGACATCTGGGACGAGCGTCTACAATTAAAAGTCAGACGGCCGTAGTATATGCTTCATCATCATCATCATCATCAAGTGGCTGATGCCAGAGTTGCAGTTGTCAGGAGACAAATTGGACCAAGCTGTGCTGACAAACCTTTCATAATGGATTAGAAGAACCACCAAAGGCCAGGGGCCACCACATGTACCACTCTCTGTATCTGCTCACACTCCCCCCACTCTTCCTCAACTATATCTCAAGAATATAGTGTTGAAGTCTGACTCATATCACTATATCACTTTTTCCCACACCTCAGCAGACCATATGCTTTCTTGCACCTCCAACGTCCAAACGATGACTTTCTTTTAGTTATGAATCGCTTTCAATCTACCTCTCGTTGTCTTACGAACCTGCTAAGCATTTTGATCCATCACGGAGGGGTTCATAAAATCTTTGTTTATTTCTGTAACGCATGTAACTGAATCACATGATTTGAATTCGAGGGAGGAACGAGGTGAGGCAGATTATATGAATGAGATTTTTTGGAAATATGGTTCTCGGTACCGCATTGACTCAAAAGGAAAGTTGCACTTTTGGCTCAGTCACTAGAAGAAGCTTTCTTGTTATCTCTTTCAATTAGAAATCACGGTGACTAATAGCTTCATGGTTTGGCCTGTACATCAAAGTAATACATCTGAAACTCCCTCCTCCTATGGGAAAGGAGGGGGCCAACGTGGGGCCAACGTGGGGCCAACGTTTCAGACATGAATATCACATGTGTATCACACTGTGAATGTGCTGCTCCCTTCAGGTAAGTCTGTCCTTCTTCTTAAGCGTTTGTTTGAAATTACTTGGAAGGTGAATGCACTGTGCACTCAACCCCTCTCCAGCATCTCTTTGTTTGGTTAACAGGGGAAATTATGTCAGAATGCACTTCGACCCAGAGAGTCAACTTCTGCTTTGGGAGCTATTTCTAGCTTTACCATGGAGACACTGATGAGTGGCTGGTGATGTAATGCGATGTGAATGTGCATCGAGTGATGCATGCCTGGAAAGGTTGTGTGTGTGGGTAGTAATGACACATTTTTGTGTTACCATAGTGTTGAAATGAGGTGATCTAAACGGGATTGTAGTGGTTAACAGGTTTAGAACAAACTATTCACCTACACAGAACATGTGCACTTCTTTTTATCAGGCCACAGGCTGCTTACAGATCTTTCAATGTCGCACTCATATAGTTGTTTTGCTTTCAGTTGTGATTTTGATGTTCAACTGAGCAGGTATCAGCATGAGAATACGTGATGCTGGCTAGGGACAACTGGGTATCAGGCCTGATTCAGTATTTCACTGACCTGATCTGGAGCTGAAGGCATTGCGAAGTTGAATGTCGTTGCCACGGAAACCTGATGTTACAGAGAGTCATGACACCCAGTGCTCATCACAAATTACATCCGCTGAGACTCCAAACGTTACACAAACTTGTTGTCGTTAGTGAGGGAGGATGACAGTGAAAGGCAGATGTGTGATGAGTGGAACACATCCCAAAGTGACATCCAGACTGATTGTGTTTTCCTTTTTTTTTAATTCTCTGTCAAAATTTACAAGTGTAACACAAGACTGTCTGTCTGAGGCTGAGGCGTCTCGTTTTCACTGTAAGCCAGAGGGATTTCAGCTGCTTGAGTAGCCCTTCGACAGGCCGCACACAGCACCCAAACAAGAAGAAAGGATCAAAAGCAGTGTGTCCAGGGAAAGACATTTAACAACCTACACATCTTAAACGTTGAAGCCCAGTTATTTAATGAAGTGGGTTTAAAGGTGAGACCTGCCCTGTTTCTCACCCTCAGCTCCAGCCACACCCCTTCCTCTCTGGCCACACCCACTTCCTGGTTTGAACAGCAGATTGTTTCCACCTAGGCCTTAGCTCCTGCCATAGTCTGGTGCCTACTACACAATGTGGCAGTAGTTTGCTCATTTACTCCAGAGGGTACACTTCACTTCCATATAAGCCCTCGGTTCAGTTGAGCCTCCCTCCTCATGGTAGCATTAAAGGTTCATTTGTTCATACAAGCCCTCGGTAGAAAGGGATTCAAGTTACCGCTACGCTAACCAAAATGTTTGTTGGTTGGTTTTCCTGGTTTGGTTTCTTCAGTTTACTTGGACATGGACTTTGCTGGACCAGACCTGATGACCCGATGCTCTGGTAGCGCTTGGTTCCATCTTTCTATGGTGAGTTATTCTTTTTACGACCTGGTGTTTGACCCTGGGATCTCGCCTGTCTGTCCTCTAGCTCCGTTTGAGAATTGACTCTCTTGGACTGTTCTGGTTATTGAATTGCTTTTTCCTATGATGCTTTTAGTTTGGACTTATCACTGAGCATGTCTTCATTTGCCGCATGTGTGTATGTACATAGTTGTCTTGTAATTTTTCTCACGAACCTGTTTTGTAGGGACATAACATTACTGCTCAGCGGCCATTTTGTGTTCACTACACCTCTGGACTCCCCTGTGGCCATCTTGTCTCTCAGACTCTGGCTGCCTCCCAGATCAGCCATCTTGTGCCCCATTTCAGTTCTTTAATATCACATCAACACAATGCTCACTTGTGTAATGAAGGTGGGTGTGTTGATGATCGCGCTAAATATATACATTTTGCATTAGTTCCTAGCATGACCACATTTAGTTTACATGACCGCAGCAAGTGGTACGTTCTCGCATTTCCGTCCGTAACCAATTACTCCACTTGTAAATTGCTTATTTAGTGGTCAGCTGATGTGTCTGGGTTTCTTTGTGCCAGCAGGTCTGGCTGTTTGCCTGCCCTGAAGCAACATTGGCTCAGCACTGTCGGGCAAAAAGCCAGCTGCACCCTGGGGTGCTGCTCACGCCAGAGTCAGAGGCAGCAGATGCCAAATAAAAGGAGAAACTAGTTTCTATGACCTAATGCAAGAGGTGTACTCTGAAATAAGACCTTGTCTTTTTTTTCAAGCCCACACACCAAGGTATGCACACACAGTTTCTTTAGCCTCACCGCATTTGAAATGACTTTACTCACAAAACTTTAATGCATTTTTAATTTTTGGTGAAATAGAGTCAACATTGTCCAAATCATATGGAAACGTTGGAGGATTATGAAGTTATTACAGCCACACTGTGGAAAAAAACGACTTATCTGCCCACATAAAAACCAAGACATTACATGCTTCAGTGTTTCCATTTGGAGGTTAGAGCAACGTCATCTGTCCCAAGTAAAACCTGATTTTATTTATAGTCTGAGCCCACTTTACTTGTCTGCCCACCTGAGGAAAAAAAAAAAAACAACCTCTGGTCCCACTGTCTGTCTCACTAAACTGCAGAACATGGTGGTAGCCGTGCATGTGAAGTCAACAGTGTCCTGAGCTAAGCGCCTCTGCTTTAGCCCTTCGCCACCTCGGTGATGCGCTGCAACAGGCTGGTTAGAAGCCAAAACGCAGAATACACTGCTCATTTCAGCCAGCATTAAAGTTTTTTCCATTTTTCCCTTCCTGGTAAAACTCTACTGTATCTACATAACAAGACTGTACTTAGTGGGTGAATAATTGGTCTTCGGAAGCAAGCACAGTGACCTGAAATCACTGACTTCTGTGGTCTGCTTTAAAAACCCACATCTGAAAATTTACTCGACGTTTGCACGTTCAGCATTATGAGCAGACACGAGTGAGGCAGCAGTGCGTTCTGTGAACTTGAACAAAAATAAGTTGGGTTCTTCAAGTGGCTGTAGTGAGAATAGTCGTTCAATGCAGAAGAAGTCACTGAAAGTGGAGCATGCACCACTTTAAAGGCCTCGTGCACTTTGAACACAGTTTGCACCTCAGATGAAAATGACGAAGCAAAATTATTTATCGCCTTAATGGTTGACGTCCTCAGTCAGAAGAACCCGACCCAGCTGTGATGGGAGACCCACAGGTGATGGAAGGGCAGTCAGTCGGACAGGCATTGTCTTAGCGCAGGGTGGTTTCTGTGGGCTTTGGTGGGGATTTTGCGAGGCGGAGGGCGCGACAGGGACAACACGCCTGGAAGCTGCTGCTCCTCCTCCTCATCGGAGGTGAGAGGAACCGGCTTCAGTGAAGCTGCAGGGCGGGATGAATGCGTAGGCAGCACATTCTGAGGGAGGGGTTTGAGGAGGCCAGAGCTTGTACTAGCAGATGGATTCAAGTAGGAGTAACCTGTGGCGCTGTGGAGGCCGTATGCAGGGAGGAACAGAGGTTGAGAGGTTTGATGGCTGGACAACACGGACGAGTCTCTGCAACCCCAGTAGTAGTCCCGTGGCAGCGGCAGGTGGTGGGGGCTGGGGGCTGGCGTGGGCTGTGTGCTGCTGTGGAGGTGGTGCTGCAGCTGGGCACTCTGAGCTGCGAACGCTGCAGGGTGGACCAGGCCGAAGTGGAGTTTGATGGCCATTAACTCCGCGCTGAGCCTGGCGTTTTCCTCCTTCAGCGCCACGAAATGAGACTCCAGCACGTAGTCGTTCATCCGTCTCTTCTCCCGGGACCTCTTGGCGGCCTCGTTGTTCTTGCGCCGCTTCTCCCAGTAGAGGGCATCCTTCTTCTCCTCGGGGATGAACTCCCTCTTTCGACGGGCTCCCTTCCTCTCGAAGTCGTTTCCCACCTGCGCATCGGGACAGTTCGGGCCTTCACGAAAACGTAGCGGCAGGGACTCCATGAGAGGAAAGCGTTGAACAGCAGACGGACCTGAAATGACTAATAGGCGCATGAGTCATGTGTTATGTAATGGTAACATTAACTGATTTGCCTTTCATGTCCTCTTACTTGCACTTTTTATCTTCTCTCAAAAGCCAGTAGTATTTTTGATTGAAATGCTGATGAGCCTCTTCAGACGTGGTCACCTGGCGGAGAAAAAAAACGACAAAGTCAATAACAGACACGTTGTGAAGTTTGAGAAACTTTCTTCTTACAAGATCAAAGAAATTACTGCAGAACAAATGAGCAGGCGGAGCCTCCGCTACTACTAAACTCTATGCTCACAAACAGTTCTCTGTGAATGGCCACATGTTTTATGAATGTCACCTACATGCTTTTTTTTTTTTTCTTCCTACTGAGACACAATATGACAAACACTTACCGATATCGTCATAATCGGTACTTACTGGTCGACTATGCGTTCAAATGGTTTCGTTTTATTGATTTGGTGAGTAGCTGGCGCGTTACGTCGCCGTGTTGCTGCGGGTGCGTGTCGCACGTGTACAGAGGTGAACGCACAGAAATCAGCCAGACGGGAGGTGACGCGTGGGCGGCCTGTCTCCTCTTTCTGCTTCAGCAGCTGCATCACCTGACTCGCAGACTCCTCTCTCCCTCCCTGAGACACGGGCTGCGCAAGATATCACGCATGGATAACAACTTAATAGATCGTAAATTAATCCGGTGTCTGTAGAGGGGTGGTCTTCTCAGTTTGGTATAGTACAAATAAGCATTTTAGTTTGTTTTTTTTTTTTTTACACACCCTACACTCAATGTGCCCTCTTACTGAATCAGTGCCACCTCCTGTCTTCACCACGTGAGAAAATAATAGAGAAAGCTCTTAACTAGCTATTGTATAACAGCAGATGAACCGTTTCGTGATACTGGGCTAAACCAGCGGTTCTGGAGCTGTTACAACCCGGTAAGGACACTGGCCTCAGAGCAGCGCTGTCTAATGGTGTGGTTGAGTGGAAGACTGGTGTCCCCTCATGACTGCAGCCTTGTTTTTTTTGTTTTTTTTAAGACTCTGTTGTTTAAAAGTAACTTCGCTTCTTCACCATCTTTTTCTTTTTTTAATCTGCACGTCTGTGTAGTTTTCACCTCCCCGTGCATTGAATCTATTGCTTTTACACCAGATCACAAAGAGCCACAGCAAGTGTTTGTCCATTTCGCACAAACAGGAAGATGCGTTCAATGATCACAGTGAGGGGATTTGCTGGCAGCTTTTCTTTCATTCGCGTGGGTTTGTGGGTGGTTTCATGGGAAGCTGTGCGAGGAGGACGAGCACGGTTGTAACCACAGCACCTATGTATGTGTGATCATACACAGCAACACAATCACTCACACCTTGAGCTTACACTCACACCTTTAGACCCATTGATGTTTCCCTCGCGCCTTAGTGCCTTGCAAATAAGTCTACAGCAGACAAGTTGATTTCTAATCAGATATCGCAATACACTTTTAATTTGCAGTTACGTGTGACATCGCATAAGCGAGCTTTAAAAGAAACCTCTCGCAAACCTAATTTACATATGCGGAACCTAAGCACAAAGTTTTAGCGTCCGTGACCTCAAGGATGATCGTGTTTCCATCCAGACATTCTCACTGGCTTTATTGTCTAGTAGTGTCTGTGCCAGAGAAGTTTTCAAAGAGGCCAAACCCTGTGTGTGTGTGTGTGGTGAGAACACTCATCAGGTTAAACATATTCTAGCCTGTGCCCGACGAGAGCGCAGATCCGAGGCCCGAGCGCGTTTGTACTGCGCGTCTGTTGGAGAACGTGCGCACCTGCATGTTGGTGTGTGACACAAAGCGTTGATACTCAAAAAAAGCAGCAGCAGGAAGACAGACAATAATCAAACAGGGAGACAGTGAGAGAAAATGAAGTACAAGAAAGAAGGTTCCTGAGTGAAGTCTCTCTTGAGGCCCAGCCTGTTGCACATTTGCACCTGTTTTTATTGACTAATTATAGCCAGTCTGCTTTTTAGTAAAGATCTCTGAAACTTCTTCTTTTCGTTTGTATCTGGAAACTAAAACGAAAATGCGTATATATGTATATGCAAAATACACACATGTCCTTACAGTCTGAAAACATTGTGCTAAGTCATCAGCTTTGGGTTTTAACACCCTCCAAACAGCACAAGATATACAGTAGATACAGTGATTTATTGAGATCATGTAACCTCCAACCAACCTAACTTCTGGATTAGTGGCACAGAATCTCAACTTGTGTCTCTGTTAGAAAAGTCAGCAGTAAGAAAATAAAAGTCAGGTACTTGATGATTTCTGAATAGGAGATTCTGGAAACAGCTTTATATGCAGAATAAACGTAATTGCCGCTACGTTTATTAGGATGCTCTAACGTTTTGGCGTCGTTACTGTAGTTCTGTTATTGGACATTTACAAAATTCTCTCCACTGCACATGTATGTCAAATCTAATTTATAGTAAGAACTTTCTCTGCTGTGCAACAACCACTCGAGCTTTCAAACGGTTCAGTGGTTTAGATAAATACACGTTCTTACCTAAATTGAACTCTGCTCTACTACTTTTCTTTACAGTGCTCATACATTTGCACTTTTTTGTCACCATGTAAAAACGAGCATGTTTGTTCTGGAAAATGTAAAATGTTTTATCGGTGTTTGTTTGATCATATGGATTAAGCGTAAAAGGGCATTTAGATAATCTGACATCTTTCAAAACAGCTGCCATGTGACGATGTCATTATTTTATATATAAAAGTCGAATTGTTGAAAAAGCTCTCTGAAGGTTTGTAGATGCAGTTTCTAATTTAAACTAATGCCGTCCTGCAGACTAGGATGCTGTAACACTTCCTCTTCCTCGTTCAATCGCCAACGAACAGTGAAACCTTCAGGTAATATATTATTCTCCAGTGATTTTGTTTTGATCACGTACATAACAATGTGAATGTGGCCACTTACGATAACCAACTACAACTACTCTGTTCCTGTGCAGTGATGGCACCCGCGCAAGATGCTTATAGTACATGTGTGTTGATCACAAACACCTCAGCTATTGTCTCTGCTGTCCTGCGCTGTTCACACACACGCTCCAATCTATTCTAAACGTATAAATCAGCTTGAGACCTTACCTTCACCTGCTGTGTTCAGAGTCCGCTGCCACCGAGGTCTCACCCAGCACTAATTCACCATGTAGAGCCCTGAGCCCTCCTTGAGTCTGTTAGAAGCAGAGAATCCTCATGTCTTGTTGCTTTCGGTCCCGTCTTCTTTGCTTTCTCTCTGTGTTGCTTTCCTGTTTTTAGCTCGGTCTGTCCACGTCTGTAGTCACATGAAGTGCCTGACTGCCCCCCCTTGATCTTGATGCGGCTGTGATGTTGGTGGTTTGCCCACACAAGGGTCTTCCCTATATGATTGTGCTCTCATTGTCAAACACTCTTTTACCTTTTGCGTATTCTACGCAGAGTGGACAAAACCAAGTCCCTGAAGCACTAACCTATAAGATGCCGCTATTTGAAGTAACAGATCTTAAGTTGGTTGCTGTGTCTTGCTGTCATATTTGGAGGAGTGTGGCCACTTCACTGTGTGTGGAGCATAGTTAAGCATGCAGACATTTCACAGTACCAACACCTACCTGCTGCCTCTTCCCAGAAAAACACTGCTAGAAGTGAAACTTCACCAGGCAGAACTTTTTACTGTGGTCCTGTGCTCTTCTCTTCAGATGTTTACTGTAAAGTGTAACCGAGCAGATACGAGTAAAGTGACTAAAAATGTCCACGTGTGAGTGGTAAATCTTTGGCACCTCCAGTTCACAGAAAGAAAAAGAGAAGTGTCACCAACTGTGTCGAAGTCGCATCTACAAAGTAATATTTAGTAACATTACTATGCTTCTAGCAGCAGACATTGCCTGCACAATAGAAATTATGCAAATGATTTGAAATCAATGTTTTTGAAAAACATGCATTGTCTCATCATTTATTGTATTTAAATGAAGATACCAAATCGAGACTGTGATATTGAGCCAAGATGATATTTGCGAAGTATGTGACAGATCTGACTGTAGAGGTCGGACATCTTGACCCAACAGCTGCTTTATGTCCACATCCCTTTTTCCAGTCAGCCTCGGTCTTTGCACACCTTGCAGTGCGCTTGTACAGAAGCGAGGACCTGCAGGTTGGACTTGTGCAGCCGCCATTTGCGGCCTGTCCCAGTACTTGTGTTGGGACGCCCTCTGCTGTGCGACCTGTCACTGTGTCGCCACTGAATCTTATCCAGCTTTGAGCGAGATCACACGGTCATAAATCGGCTTTCAACAACTCTGCAAAAGTGCAAAAACTAACCTAATCGGACCGAGGCATCATTGAAGACTGAATATATCCTGTGAAAGCAAAGGAGTCTGAGCAGCTCTGTCATAATTCGCGCTGTATTAGTTTGATTGAATTTATTTTTCGTTAAAGTTTCAAGATACACATTTCTACCAAATGAACGTTTATTAATTTATAGGCTGCCACTGGCTTCAACTAACATATGCTACAATAATGAACAAAAAACGGTCTAATTTTTTTTATCACAATAACCTTTATTAAGTCAAAAATTTTCAAATGCCACGTAGCAAATACAAAAACTGTATAAAACTGTACTTATAAGTGCTTTAAAGTCTATTATATGATTAAGATGTAGTTTTTCAAAACTTTTCCTAAACAAAAAAAAATGTATTTGACGCCAGATATAATTAAGGGCCTTGGCCGTCGAGATTCAACCATTTGAGCCGTTTCATTCTTTAATTTAAGTACCGAACAATAAGCGCAAAAGCAGGCGTAGTGGATGGTGACGTCTCAAAGAGCTGCAGGTCGGTTCAACGCTTGATTTTCCATTCAACCAAGGTCTGCTGGGAAATCACAGAGTGAGGATCGAGGGGAATACCGAGCCAACGAACACAGAGTTTCGTTGGCGCAGACATCGCAGTTAAACATTTGCAATAAATCAAAGGGAGTCGTCTCCATGTTGTGTTCATGCCATTTATCTCCCCAATCACAACAGAAAAACACCCCGCGATGACCTGTCGTCCAACCATTTGGTTTGTCATATTATAATTAAAAGTTCACTAATCAAAGTGGATTAAAGCTACATGATACCTCGGGGTGATGGGTCTGTGACAGCACCGATGTGTGCGTGCAACGCAACCGCTGTTTCACTTTAATAGAAACACATTAAAACCACAGAAAGTCGCACAGTAAATATACGGTGTAAGATGCGTGCAGAGCTTCCACCCTCACAGCAAATCCATCCAGCAGATCGGTTTTCGTTGTGGCCAAACGTGACAATGTTTTAATGTGTGATGGTTAAACTGTTCTGCTCTGTTTTTCCCCCTCTTGCGCTGTCAAACTGTCCCGTCAACGTCTCTCAGGACTGTGGCGCGGCCCCGGCGGGGACCGACCTGCTGGTGCGCCACCGAACCTGCTCCTCACCCCCCTCTGAATATGCGCCTCCAGACCCTGGCCCTGTCTCTCGTGGATGTAGAGAGGCAGGCTTGGATAGACGGCCGGCGGTGGCAGGTAGGAGGACCGCCAGGGCAGCAGGAGGTTGTTGCACACTGCCGAGGGATTCACACGGGGCACCAGCCAACTCTGGGCTTGGTACGGCAAGTTGGAGGGATGAGGGTGCGCGTCAGGGGTAGAGAGAATTGCGCGGATGGAGGAGAAGGGGCTGGAGAACTCGTCGGTGGGGTTGGGGGAGACCTGCCGCTGGGCGTCTATCTCTGCCTCCGCAGACTTCCTGTCCTCCAGCGCTGGTTGAGCAGGGAAGACATGAGGCCCGGAGAGAGGCAGGATGCACTGCTGCGTGCCACAAGTCTGAGGACTCAGGGGATTAAAACCCGCAGCACCTCTAGGTGAGCTAAAACCCGGGAGCTTGTTCTCAAACGGGTAGCTGGCTGCTTCTTGTTGTCTCAACCCCAGGATAGAGGCCGGGCTGCTCCTGCTGTTGCCCCAGAGTCCTGGGTGGTACAGGGCAGGGCTGTGCGTCGGTCTAGGTGAGGGCAAGGTAGAAGCTGCTACAGGTGCAGTGGGTGTTGCGCAAGCAGCGGCAACTTTGCTCTTTTCTGCGCTCAGACTGGTGTGATACTGGAGGCTGAGCATACGAGCCCGCAGATGCGCGTTCTCCTCGCTCAGAGCCAGCAGCTGACTCTCCATCATCAGGTCATTCAGCCTCCTCTTCTCCCTGGATCGCTTGGCCGCCTCGTTGTTCTTGCGCCGCTTGTCCCAGTAGCTGGAATCTTTCTTGTCGGCGGGGATCATTTCTCTTTTGCGACGCGTAGGTGGGCTTATCTGGCTGCTGCAGGCCCGTAAGCCCAGCAGACGCCGAGCCAGCATGGATGAGCGTGTGACCGGCAACAAGAAGCCTTGGTCTGGCTCGGAATCCTGGTAGCCGCTGCTCTCCACGGAGGGGGACGCGGCACCACCAGGGCTGCTCGGGTTGGACATGTCACCAAACTGCGAGAAAACAAACTTTTAATCAGAACAACTAAGATGACTTTTATTTTTTCAATCTGTCTGTCAATCAAAGGATTTTATACATGTTGAATAACATTTTGCATAAAGCAATATTAATATTTCAGTAAGAAACCAGACCATCCTTTATCAACAATTCAATCATTTTACACTAAAATACATTTTGCAATATTTAACAAATACAGTGCTTTTATAAGTAAGTAATAGTTATAAGAAAACTGTTTACTGGAAATGAGGTAGGGTTAGTTTAGTTAGTTTAGCTTCCGCCATCACAAACTCGCCACATAAAACATTTTCGTTAACAACAAAGTACATCAATTTCAGTGGCTGATTAATTGTCGTCCTGTCTTAAGTTTGACATAAAGACCTGCTGATAAACTAAACGACACCATGAGCAGTTAAAATAACTGAAATAATAAACGAGATATCTTCGAGGCTGCTCAAATGTGACAGTTAAGCAAAATCGTAGTCGCCGCACTGACCTGGTTGATCAGATGACACCTGTGGAGTGATTTGAGAGTTTGCCGCTGCGACCGGCGCAACGCGGCTCCTCGCTGTATTTACACGTTCGGGCTGTGGGTGTTGCCGTGTTTCCCTCTCGAAGGCTGCGCTCACCTGTCGATCGCAGTCGGCGGTGCTGCAGCCGTCACGCGGCGCTGCGTAGGGCGCACGCGCACACCTACTGTATACGCACGCAGCCAATCGCGCCGCTTCCCCAGACGGTCGGTTTCATGGTGTGAAAAGTGATCAGGCGCGTTCACTTGGAGAGCGGAAGTCCAAGACAACAGTGTGGTCACAAATAACCAAGCAGGTGATGCTGAAATGAGTCACTTTGGATCAGCTGCCCTACTTATTGCTCTTTCGCCTACTTCACATCGATTCGCATGGCCACAGCACATACCTGCGTTACAAGAGTCACAATGCGAAAATAAAAAGGCAACTTCAGAACGTTTGAGAATTTATTTAACAAAATTCATGCACAGTGAAACTGAGACATCCTTCAAAATGACTTGTAATTAATTCATTGTTCATGTTATCAGAACAATCCATGTTGCAAGTTTAAGGAGTCTAGTGAGTAACTAATAATGATAATAATCTTGCAGGTAGACTGGATGGCGCGATTTCATCTAGTTGGGGTGTGCTGTTGCCATAGTGACAGAGTTTGTATTGAAAGAATTTTGGATATTAACCAGCAGGATTTGAGAACCTCTCAAATAAAGAATCTGGAAATTCCTAACAACGAAAGTAAAAGTGTGCCCACTGCCTTTCCATGCAGACAGGTTTTCTGCTAAATGGTTTAATTTCTAGCTAGACACCTGGAGCAGGGATGTGAGGGCAGGCGAGAGGGGACACACTCCCTGGCTCCTTTTATTAGGTACAGAACTCAGAAGCAGAGAAAGTGGCCAGTGGGCGTACAGTACGTATCTGATGTATATACTATATATTAGTAGTTATAATTATGGATGGATGTGAAGAGCAAGATCCATCCATCCTTTTGTCTTCCATCTTAGGGGCTTGTGGATGTGAGTGAGCATGTTGTCGCAGCTGATGTGACAGTAGCGTTTCCCACCAGCTGTTGAAGACACCTGGTCTGATCACAAACAGCAATAAACAGAACTATAATGCAGACCCACGCTACTATACGTAATCACTCTTCTAGTGTGTGTTGAAGATGCTGTGGCGAACCGAGTGTGGGGGCTGTCCAGAGCAGCAGGGGGATGTCCTATGACCTTTGTGTTAGTAGAAAATTCCAGCAGATTTCTGTCTGACTCACTGTAACCACACAGGCCACAGGCTGCCATCTTCCAGCTCTTGGTTGTTCTTGTAGCAAGACAATTGTCACCAGATTTTTAAAGAGGCAGTAACTGCTGATTGCATCCATTCTTGACGATTATACTTTGACGGTGGTGATGAACATGAGCACACACGCAGGAAACCTCCCCACAGCAGCAACGGGAGCTTGTACGTCTCAACGTTATACCATCTGCTGCAAATGTTGAATAACCCAGCTAATGTTGGCTTAACGACTGCGTCAAAAACACGTTGACTGTGTTGCACGGTACTGGTTGAATCTGCTTTTGAGACTGATTTACTGACACTATTCAAGGGAATATGCACAGAAGACCCTGTGGTGTGTGTAATGGTGGGCCTGCATAATTCTTTACCACCGCCAGCCCCTCATTGCATTGCAGCACCCACATCCTGAATACATGTTGCAGACATCTCTCTGTATGTAGATTTATTTTAAGCATTATTTGTCCAATTCAAAGCATTTTGTTTTTGTGTGTAACATGATGAAACCTTGACCAGTACTGATACTTCTATTGATTATTGTCTGAGTGACTTATGAGTATGATATATTATAAGTATTACTGATTTGTGCATTAGTTTCTTTCGTGATTTATGCTTTATTATTATTATTATTTTCATCACTAAATCTGATGGATAGACCAGAGGTACGATCTTTTAATCTGTTGACACACGCCTTTAAACAGACTAAGTCCTACTACCAATGAATGGCCGTGTGTGGGCAGTGAATGTCTCACACTGTACCATCAGCTCCATGTAGTGTTTTATGTGCTGTACATCCAAGTGAGCCTGTTGTGCTGTTGACAGTTGTATTGACTATGTTCAGCTTTTACCAACTGATTCAACCTCAAGCTTCTTGTGCCAGAATTGGTTTCGTTTTCCTCCTACTCACTTGTGTGTCACTGTTTTTGCTTTAGTTTGAGGTAATGCATCACAATTCAGGGGACTATTAGATGAAAGATGTTACAGCATGATGATTAATATGGATTGTGTTTTTAGTAATAGTTTCACTGAAGAGTAAAGTGATGCCAGTCAAAGGTCTACGAAAAATACATGGTGCTCTGAGGGTTACAAGTTAAATAGTTTCTTTAGTCGAGCCAAATAGCTGAGTTTTTTTTTTTTTTTTTTTTTTACTCCGCTGGGCGTAGCAGGGCCCCAGTGAGTATTTATGGCAGAGGAAGGGTGTATGTGCACAAGTAAGAAACTGTAACCTCACCAGTAGCTTTGAAGTAGAAAGTAGTACAAAGAAAATTAGGAAGCTCTTTGGAAGTCTGTGAAATGTGATTATACACAGCCTACTTTGGGCAACTTTCACCGATCACTGGCAGCTAATTGCAGTGAGATGTAACTGTAGCTCCAACAGTAGAAAAGCTGCAGAGAGAGTGAGGCCAGTAAACCCAATCAGTTCATGTAAAACAAGCTCCGCGCATGTCACATGCTCTCTAAATAAAACTACCAACGCATTCTGCTAAGCGCGGCGATGAAACTCTGTCACGCTGACCAGGTTGTTGCTCGTTTGTCACCCAAACCTGTTTTCTTCTGGGGATGTTTTCCAGTCATAACTTTTGTTACTTGTGCAGCCACAAAAATCACTTTTCATAACTTGCTCTTACTCATATTGAATTGTTTTATTCCGCAGTCTGACACTAATCTGCATGAACAGCTTAGCGGGTGTGACTCACTGATGGGTGCTTGCTTTTGGACGGCGGCAGTATTAGGCTATTTCATGAGTTTAATGGCAGGATGGCTTCATATTTGTTTCTCTTGGGACTTTGTTTTTAATGTAGGCACTTTGATTTTGTGGAAAAACAAAGTGAATTGCTGTCAGGCACTAGTAATGATGTCAGTTTCCCTCCAGAAGCTGAACACACTGATTAACACGAGACCAAGCTATTGTTATGCAGCAGTTCGACTTATGTTGCTTGTTGTTGTCCACAGGACCACACGCTCGTACCCATACCCTCTGAACCACAGCTTTATCGTTACTGACAGGTCTGAGCGCACCCACTGGTTTTCTTGAAGAAAGTGATACCTC
The DNA here is from genome assembly GCA_030770545.1 of Macropodus opercularis. NCBI lineage: Eukaryota > Metazoa > Chordata > Actinopteri > Anabantiformes > Osphronemidae > Macropodus > Macropodus opercularis. Next base: position 12,133,013 of record CM061092.1, read on the forward strand.
CAGGTGACTCATCATTGGGGTTTAGTCTAATCACTATTTTCCTTTAAACTTTGATCTTGTTATGTCACCCCCACTCTACACACACAGAGACACACTATCACCCCCCCACCGCCCTCCAAACCTCACACCATGCTCTACTTTCAACAAGCTGTTGTCCTCAGTGCACAGATAGTTCACTTCTATGGAAATTCTGTTGCATTGCTTTTGGCTTCATCTTAACCTAGTTAATTTCTGCTTTTGTGTCATGTGCAACCTTATTTATTTTACAAGCTCTGTAAAGAGGCCTGCATGTCATTGTTGGGGCTGTCGTCTGCTGGCCTCATTCCTGCTCCTGAACTCACAGCTGAGCTGCTGTTAACCACTTTACAGGAAGTTGAGCCTCAGCGAGCATGGAGGGTATCGCCTCCTCATTGCGAGCTATAGTGTGAATCTGTACTGAAGAATGCATTTCCCACAGCCCCGAGGTCCCTCACACTCACCAGACTGAAGGCAGGAGAGATCTGAGAGCCAAACGTTGCGGCGATCATGCGAGATATAAAAGATGAGAATAAACATACATGTTCACCATTCACACGTAGGGGCAATTTGGCATCCTTCATCAGAGGTGTGATATTAAGGGTCTGTTGCAGACTGTTATAATTGTAATCATCAGTTATGTAGTAGTGGAAAAAGCAGAATTAACATTTTAAAACTAGCAACTGTAAAATTAAGCAACTGTACCTCTCATATGTCACTGTTAAATACACAGGTTACAGGTTTCACAGTTTGCTCATACTTCTTTCAAGTATGGAAGAAGTAATGAGGAAGTTAAGCTTGTCACCTTTTTTTCTATATATATTTGAAGTAAATGACATCTTTGTCTGTGGGTCAGTTCCACTGTAAAAATACAAAAGCTTGATTTGTGTTTGCAGCTGGACCCTTAGCCTGCGTGAGGAGCGTTAGATTGGGAAGTTACGCACGTATCCTTTGCTTATTTTACATTCTCTAGCAACATTGCATGGTTCCTCCAGGCTGGTGACTTTATTTGTAATGTTGATGATGTCTGACATGGTCGCGCAGACGTTCAAGAATGTTGCACCTTACGTCTTAATGCTACTAATGTTTAGACGAACAATAAGTGATTCCTTTGAGAAGATTGAGTTCACATTTATCCCTTTTCATTTTGTAACACAGGCTGTAATTTATAATGCAATACTCTTGATGTAGGTTGTTTAGAGGTTCATTTTATAAGGCTTACAGACAAAGCTCTCCTGTGTGTGAGGTTAGACAGCCGCAATGGGCAACGGTTAAACTGTAGTGGAAAAGCCTGGCCCAATGATTTTGTCTTTGTCTATGTCTTTTCGTTTTTTTTTTTTTGTGGAGGCCTGAGAGCAGCCATGCCACACCACTGGCACATCACCCTAACCACTCTGCTGCACAGCCCAGCTGTAAAAATAGATAGGAAAGATTGCCCTAGATATGTGCACGCACTCACATAAACACCCATAGATGACATAAAGTATGCACATCTTCAGGTGTTGATGTGTGGCCTTTGTGGGGACAACCTCACTTACATAGGGAAAAGAAACGAGACAAAGAGATATGAAACCACAAATGGTAGATGTAACTGACATTGAGCACATTTTCACCTTTTAAAATCAGTCAACTGTCTTTTGTTAAAACGTACCATGTTTTGCAAATTCACCCCTTTTGACCTTCATCTGTTGTTTAAACTGCAGTAGGTGCTTGTCTCCACCAGGTGGCATTAGATTAATGAAATAGAAAGTGTGGTCACCAAGTCTTCATATACATAAACCCGGAGTTAAACTTTAGTTCGACTGACACGAGGCCTGGCTAAAAACACAGACTATCCAACCGTGAAATGCTGAAACATTTGACTGAGGATCCTAAATTAGACTGAGGCACATTTTACTGTGATTTTGCATTTTCATCAAGAAGTGAGATTGTTTCTATTGTCTTAAAATCACATTGTTATTTAGGCCAGAAGCACGTGTACTAATTCAGCAAGATGTATTTAATCTCTCTATAACTCACTATACAAGATGCACACACAAACTATATTTAATACTTTTATTTTCTGGCCCCTTGAGTTTTTTTTCTGTTTTAATATCTAGAAATGGGCAGAAAAAACAAGAAAACTCCCTGAATGACAACTGGGGCTTTGTGGTGACCGAGCCTGCTCAGTCTGAATGCAAAGTTTTAGTGCTTTCACATTCCTGTAAACCAATACTCCCACAGTTACTGAAGTGCAAAAGCAACCTCACCACAATGTCACAGCGCCTTTCTGGGACTCAGAAGTTATGAAATGGCGCCGGCCTACATGGACTCACGTTTGTGACCTGTTAGCAAATTAAAACCTCCATTTCCACTTTATCTGCACAAAACAGGAACGTGATATGTTGATCCCCAGCGGGGCCCCGGAGCCCCTCCTCCACTGGTCGCTCTGCGGGCATTCACCTGGGAGAGAGAGGGAGCGAGAGGCGAGGCCAGGAGGGGGCTGGCTGGCACAGGTGCACGCTATGTAAAGCAGCTGCCGACTGCTTATGAAAACAGCCGTGCTGGGATCCCAGCTACTGTCGGCAGAGATTTCTGATTGATGGCTCGGCAAGCGCACCTGACTGCGAATGCCACACAGAGCTCAGGGACAGCACTGGCAAACTATGCAGGTATGTGTGGCTCTTCGTGTTCTGGGTTAGTCGTTGAAACGCTGCTGCTTGTGAGTCATTTCATAAAGTCGCCGACTGCTTCAGTATGTTTTCGTTAATTCACTGGTTGCTCCAGCTTTCATTAGGTTAGTAGCACGTAACATACAGTGCAACAGTCACTATTACAGTTTTTTGACTCTGTAGATGTGTGATCTGATGTTATAATCCTCACAGGTTTGATGTGGATGTGTGGGGTTTCCCATGCAGCTTCCAGCAGCGGTTCTCAATGCATCACCATAAGAAAAACAAGCCCAGGCTTTCCTTAAATTCTCTTTTGTAACGTGTTCACGTAACAGGTATGAGCATGGGTGAGGTTTGTCTTCATGCTATAGAATCATGGCCATGGTGGGTTGAATTACCATTTTCCTCTTTGTCTCACTAGAACAGCTGTCTAGGCGTCATGGACAAAGACGGTGAGTCGGGTGTGATTTCATTTTACTTTTTCATCACCTGTTGCATCGTAGCCTCACTTTATTTACCGAACCCACGTCTGTGCGTGTCTGTTAATCCTGGTCGTGTTTCGTCAGCAGATGCTGTTACAACCAGTTCTGCCTCTTCAAGGCTCTGAATAGTTTGCTATAACAATCCCTTAGGGATGTGGAGTCATTTATATGTTAACTCTCTCTCACTATAAATCACTTTGTCTGAGTGCGATGTGTGTCTGACAGGCCTCACATGGGAGGTGAGGGCAAACAGTCGCCACCATCACAAGCTGAAGAAAGGCTTTCTGTGCTTCCACTGGGGGCGGTACGCGGTGAGTCAGGAACCATGCGTGCCTCCCTTCACAAGGGTCCCTGACACCTATTGGCATGCTCATGTATTGAGGCACAGGTTAATGTGTTGGTACATTCTTTTCCCCTGAGTTTGTCTCACTCTCTGTTGCTGTTCCTGTCTGTTGTCAGGACAATGTGGTGCGCAGCTACAAGTACTCCCCCCTGACTTTTCTTCCTCTGACGCTGTTCGAACAGTTCCAGCGAGTGGCCAATCTCTACTTCCTCCTCATGCTGGTGTTGCAGGTCCGACGTTGTTCTCAGCTAATCGAGACCAAGACCAGAATTTGTGAAATCTGATGTTGCTTTAAATAACAAAAAATACTTTCATCAGCTGAGCCACAACCAGTGTTTCACAAAGAAAACGTAATTTTCCTTGTACAGACCTGTTGTCACATTTAACAGTGAAAAGCTAGATTCACTTTTTTTATATAAACCTTTCTAAAAAATAAAATAACAATATTACATTTGTGCACACGACAAAGCAAAATAAGGGGAACAAACAAGCGTAGCAATCCGTGTCCATGGAACTGTTGAGGTCTGTCTTTAAATTTAACTTTACAAAGAGCCTGTATCTGCAGAAAGCGGTTCCAAAGGTGCAGCAACATATAGACCAGAAGTTCACATTGAAGTTTCCTGCTTTGCCACCTCATGGCACTAAGTGAACAAGGAAAGAGTAGCGTCTTAAAATGCACAAGATGTTTGTGACTCAGTCTGATGATTATGCAGTAAAGTTCTGCATGTTTATCTACATCTTGTAATAAATCAGTCGGCTGCAGTTACTGCCCCAAGAAAACCTCCTTAATGGAAAACTGTATTTGAATATGTGGGATAAATTTGCAATGTTGTCATCATCCCTCATTGCTGACTCTCCGAGCTCCTCTCCTAGGAAATGACTGTTTGAACATATCTTACATTTATTTAATGTCAATTAATTTACCTTAAGTGTTTTGTTTATCATCGTTGCTGTGTGTTTGTGTGCAGTGTGTCCCTGTCATCTCATCCATACCCTGGTACATTACCATCATCCCGCTGTTCACCGTGCTCTCTGTGCGAGGCCTGAAAGACCTCTCCAACGACATGGTGAGACGGCCGCGCAGCCAAGTACTGCTCACACAAACGCGTGATCTTAAACGCAAGTATATGAGGCCGTGCGTTTATGCACCTGGCACTTAAGCGTGTACACACTGACTTCTCTCCTTCATTGTCCTCATTGACTCCTTGTCCTCTTCTCATTGACAAAACCAGTCATCCCAGTAGCATTAATTTTCTCTCCTATCATTAAAGCTTTTCCTTTTAAATGCAGGCGTGATGTTTTGCATGGAGAATTCGCTGGTTAAGTGCATCACTGAGTTACGGTCGTTAACAGCTCTGGGTGAAACGCTTGCTTGACCCCTCTCTATTGACTAATCATTTAGTGGAGGATGTAAATCTCCCAGCTGGTGTCACTGTAGAGCCTCGTAATGGCGTTCCTCCTTTCTCCTGTCCAACCTTTCATGGCCACCCTCATTCCCTCTCGCACGCTACCCGTCCATTGCTCTTCTCCTCCGTCCTCGTCACCCTTTTGAATCTTTCCCTTGCTTTTTCTCTTTTTTTTTGGTACCATCCTGACCGTCTCTACCTCTCACTCAGGCAAGGCGACGCAGCGACGCCAAGATTAATTCCCGGCCATGTGACATTCTGATGTCCCAGAGGTGAGGACAAAGGCAGTGGGTTATTCTCTCAGGATTCTGCACTGCTCCAGTCTGAAACTGCTCTCTAATGAAGCTCTAATGAAGTGTGAACAAGCGAATCCCTGGATGGTCCTTTTGTCCATTAGAGCAGGGCAAAAACACTGTGTTTTCCACACCTTTTGAAAGAACTAGAACCAATTTCATGTCCATATCAGTTGCCCTAAGAATGCAGGAAATAATTTTTAGCATTAAAGGATGTATTTTGAGTTGAATACCCTGACAGAGATGCTTTTATTGTGTGTAGTATTAAAGAATACATAGAAGCGTGTATTAACTTTTAACCTTAACATCGGTTTGTCTTCAGTTTGACCACAGCACAGTGGAAGGACATACGTGTGGGAGATGTTCTGCGGATCCATAAAGACCAAGTCATCCCTGTGAGATGTTTTATTAGTTTACTTAGTTTCCAATGCAAGTAGCATAGCATTGCATTAATGATGCAGCTATGTCTACATAACGATAATTTCATTATGTGTGCATTTTTCACATTTTCAGAATCTTTCCTCTTTCTTCGCAGGCAGATCTTCTTCTCCTTTGTAGTTCAGAGCCTCACAGCTTGTGTTACGTGGAGACAGCGGACATTGATGGGTAAAGACCATCCGTTGGCTCGTTTCCTGTCAGTTATGAGTATGAATAATGACCAACTTGACATGAGTGTATTTTATCTCCTGATTCTGTGACTAGTATTAGTAGTTGTGTGTTTTCGTGCACTGTGTAATTGAACTATAACACTGTTCAGCAGAAAATGGCATAATGACAAATAGATTAATACAGGGTTTTTTATTTTACTTTTGTGGATGGACATTAACTAGTGAATTTCGTTTTGTGTGCATGCAGAGAGACCAACCTTAAGTACCGTCAGGCACTTAGCGCTACACACGCTGAGCTGAGCTCGCTGCCTCCAGAGGAGGCCCTCGCTGCATTCGACGGTAAACAGTTTCTATCGACAATAAATTCAAATGTGAAATGAAGCTATTTACAATAAGCCATGAGTTTTAAAGGGAACATGGCTTTATTTGCGTAGGTGTTGTGCGCTGTGAGGAGCCCAACGATCGCCTGTACACGTTTAGAGGCCACCTGCACTGGAAAGGAGAGTCACATCCGCTGGAAGGCGATCACATCCTCCTGAGGGGAACAGTCCTACGCAACACAGAGTCGGCTTATGGCTTGGTCATATACGCTGGTACATGTAGAAGACTTTATTCAAGATTGATTGTGTATGGATCGCTCTGTAATAGTTCTATGCCCGAGAGTAAGGGAGTGTTGATAAAGTACTAGCCACACCTAGTGGTCTGTTAGGCCCTGATCTAAGGGACAATGCCTGCAGAGATGCACTGCATGGTAACAGCAGATTGTTTTGTTCCCTGGTGGACCTGTCCTCATTTCACCTTCGACTGTGGCCTTCGCTGGCTTCAATGACAAATTTCATTATGTAGAATTCCTTCTTCTGCTAATTATGGACTGTACTTAACTCTTACAGCAGTGGATCTCTTAACATCTGGCAGATTACAGGTTCCTCCTGTCTTTTAAGTGATCATTGATCGGATATTACTGGGCCAGGCAGAGGTGTCATAGATTTCACAGCTATGACCCTGGTAAAGCAAATCAATAGATCAAAACCTTCCAGAGATGGGTTTTATACCATTCATCAGACACTGGCTGTTGGTATGACCCCAATTCATCCTGATTATAACTCCTAACCCTCCACACACACACACACTCGAGACAGCCTACTTTTAAATAAGATGATTGAGGTTGATTTATTGTTGTAGGACTAAGTTCAAATCCATCGTCTGTCCTTGAACGTCTGAAGATCCAGTGAGCCACAGTCTCACTGTTGTCATTTTTAAACATGCAGCTCAGTGTCCTTCAGTAGCTCTTGTAAGTCTGAGGCAACATCACTGGAAAACATAATGTGATATTTTATCGATCGCTGTGAGGGAAATTCTCTCTTCCCCCTGACATCTCTGCACAGGGGTCAGATCCCCTCCGGAGCTGCTAGCGATTCAGCATCGTGCTCAAGGGCACATCAGTAGAGGCCCGCTGACACGAGGGCTCGAACTCTCACCCTGTGGTTGCAGGATGGTCCTCCGTTGGCCGAGCCGTCGCAGCGATAGCAGCTAACAGCTGTCTGTTCTGTACCAGGCGCAGACACTAAGATTTTGAGAAACTCTGGAAAACTGAAACTGAAGAGGACTCGAACGGAAGAAGTTTTCAACAGAGTGGTGATCGGGGTGAGTGGGTGAAGGGCAGCTGGTGACAAGCATGGGGCATTTTGCGGAGTTGGAGTTAACTGTGCGTGTCTCTGCTCTGGATCTCCAGATAGTCCTGTCCGTGTTGCTGGCAGTGCTGTTTCTCGCCATTGGCAATGGAGTGTTCTCGAGTGGGGTCATGAGCCAGACGTGGGCTCTCTCCGCGCTGGTGATTAACGGCAATCCGGTCTACAATGCGTTCCTCGTCTTCTGGAGCTACGTCATCCTGCTCAGCCCCGCCATGCCCATAGCCCTCTACATCTCGTCAGTTCCCAGCGCACCACTGCGTACTAGAGCCATTTGCGTGTTTATTGCCTTGCTGCATGTGTCCTAAATGCCGCTGCATCCACAGGTTTGAGGTGATCCACACCATCCACAGCCTGTTTATTGGCTGGGACATAGAGATGTACTGGCAGCAGACAGACAGCCCAGCCCAGGCCAGGAATACCTCGCTGAATGAGGAGCTTGGCCAAGTGGGATACCTGCTGAGTGACAAAACCGGGACACTAACACAAAACCGGCTGCTCTTCAGACAGTGCTGTATAGCTGGAGAAATCTATGGTAAAATATCTCATCGAACGCTGTAAACGCTCTCCTGTTTTAACAAATGATGGATAACATGCACTCACATACCATTTTATTCAAGTTAAATAAAATATGTGTTCAAATGATTGAATATTGGAATCACAACCTGAAGGTTTGACCACATCTGTATACGAAAGAGGCAAACAAAATAATAGCTAGGCATGTTTTTGTCTAACAGAAGCAGTAATCTGCTCCCCAAATATTAATTTAGCAGATTTAACGAGTTGTTAATGACTAGAGGGCGAGTTCTTCTCAGTGGCTCACAGTGGAACAAAGATCTGTCTAGAGACTCATCCCTTGAGAGAGAGTAGATGAGGTAACTGGAGGCACCTAACTTGCTTTTATTTAACAGCGATGCAGCCTTTTAATGGTATTAAATATCTACTTTGACAGGTGACACGTCAGTCAGGGCAGAGGACATTGAGGTATCATTCAATTACCAATTTACTCTGTGGTTCATGTCGGTGCGCAGCGTCATGCTTGTCCTTGTGTGCACGCAGCCCATGGACCTTAGCTGGAACCCGTACTCCTGTGGCGGTCTGTTCATGTCTGCTCCCATCCTGGTGGAGAAACTCAGACGGCAGCAGTGTCCGCTGAGCAGGGAGTTTTTCCGAGCCCTGTCGTTGTGTCACACGGTCATGGCGGAGTGGAAGGAAGGTGAGCTGGGGTGTGTTTAAGGAAGCCTCAGTCTCGTCAGTTAATCCTACACGTTTACTGCTTTTCCTCCAGAGGCTCCAGTTTACCAGGCTGCGTCCCCAGATGAGATGGCTCTCGTTGGAGCAGCCCGTGAACTGGGCTGGGTCTTCCTTTCTAGGACAAGAGACTTCATCGTTGTCTCTGAGCTGGGTGATACACGCCAGTATCAGCTTCTGGCACTGCTGGACTTTACTAGCAAAAGGAGACGCATGTCTGTACTCGGTGAGAGTTTTACTGTCTCTTATGTACAATTACACTTTCGCTAAGTTCCCCTGTTTCTTCTCTATATGTATCTTTATGGGTTTTGTGTTGATTTCCAGTTCGGGAGCCTGAGGGTGGGTTAAAGCTGTACTGTAAAGGGGCAGACATAGTGATCCTGGAGAGACTGCAGAGGGACACTCATCAGGAAAGGACTGAACGAGCCCTAGAGGTAGACTCTCTATTGAGCAGTGCCTTGCTGTACTGAGCTCACAGTATTTAAAAGTTCAAAAACAAATCAAAACTTCAATCTTGCTTCCAATCAAACTTTATGCATTAAACACATGCACTATATTGTGGTAGTGATATGTAACTAGAAGGTATATTACTACACAGCCTGTAAAATGAAACTATATGATTGTACTTTAAGTTTACTCAGTAACTAAGAAATACCCAGCATTCACTCCTCGCATTTACTCTACTTTCATAAACATACATTCACTTGAACTATATTGGGTAAAACAGACATTTATTTAAATACATTATGCAGAATCAGTTGTGTGTGAAATGCTGCCAACATAAATTGCAATGTGTCTTCAAAACAGATGTTTCATGGTTGTTCAACTATCTGATCACTGTGTCGAGGGTAGTTTAAGGTCCATTACTCCTTGATCGATAATCTGTATAATTTTCGAGAAAAGATTGCATAAGTCACACCTTGTTTGTTCCTCCTGAGATAGTTGAGGAATGCATGAACGGCCGAAATGTTTATCTTGTGTTTTCTGTGTCGATCCTTCAGTCGTGCCTGAAAGACCACTGAGCAATGTGCAGCCTATGAAATTACACCTTAACTTATCTTCTGTCAGCTGTTTGCCCAGGCCAGTCTGAGGACTTTGTGCATTGCAGTTCGATCTGTCCCCGAGGCATCATGGGAGCAATGGAGGAAAACTCTGGCCCAGTCGGTTGCCATGGTGACCTGTGACCGCGAGGAACTTCTGGAAAAGCTATATGATGAGATGGAGAGAGAGCTGCAGGTGGGCTCCTCCTCCCTGTGATTCTGTGTGTTTGTTGTCAAACATCCATGAAAGCAGATCATTCACACGAGCAGTAGAGAAACGTCTCATAACGAAACTTTCTGATGGAGCATCAAGCTGTGCAAGAATTAGCGTTTGTGTTATTATCTCATTGCTACGTATATATTAGTATGCGGTAAAATAAAACGAACTACTTTTGTAGTTTGTGGGGGTGACAGCAATCGAGGATCGACTTCAGGATGGAGTTCCTGAGACTATTTCTCTGCTTCAACAAGCTGGAATTAAAATATGGGTCCTGACTGGGGACAAAAAAGGTATTATAACACACAAAGGTGATTCCTGTAGCTACGTGTAAAGTAAATGTAAAAGCCTCATTGTTTTAGTTTTTTTGCTGTTATAGAAACTGCTGTGAACATTGGATATTCTTGCAAACTACTGGATCCCAATACCAAATTACTGGAATGGCAGGAGCTGAGGTTAGCTCTGATAAAAATACTACACACTTGTGTGCAGGCCAGCACCACCTCATTGATCTCTGTGTGTTTGCCTGTGCAGACAGATACTCCAGTCCCCAGACCCAGGGGTCAGTTTCTTCAAGGCCAGACAGACGGAGCTGTGGGCTGTAGACAACAAGACGACTGGCGCAAAGATCGCTGTGGTCCTCACTGGACCCGAGCTGGTAAACACTGCTCATACAGGAAACAGGTTTGCTCCTTTAGCTTTCAAATGGGCGGGTAGCCCTCGTCCAAGTCTGACCACTGCTCTGCATCGTGCAACTGTGCCGCTCGCTCTGCCTGTGTGAAAAAACAGATGCAAACAAAATGCAAGATCGTGATTTATCGTTTCTTTTCTCAGTATATACTCACTGGAAAAGATGCTTTAAAAAGAAAACATGGCCACAAAATGTCAATGAAGGCATTTGCATTTGATTAAAAAATGCCCTAAATCTGATTTGATGATGTTGTACCTCAGGCAGAGTTTGAACAGAGGCCAGAGTGGGGAGCCAAGTTCATGAGTCTGGCAGAACAGTGTCAGTCGGTGCTATGCTGCCGTATAACGCCAGGCCAGAAGGCTGAGGTCGTCACGCTGGTCAGGAAACACACCAGCTCCATCACCATGTCCATCGGAGACGGCGCCAATGATGTGAACATGATCAAGAGTGAGTACAGTGACAAGGGCATCAGTGTGTCCTGCTCTCCGTAGTCACAGGTCTGCAACTTTGTTTCCGATCCTCTCCGTTCTCATGTACTTTTGTTTTCCACCAGCGGCTCATGTTGGTGTGGGCATAGCAGGGATGGAGGGAGGCCAGTCGGTCCAGAACGCAGACTTTGCCTTGTCCCAGTTCAGGTTTCTACAACGGCTGCTGCTGGTTCATGGGCGCTGGTCGTACCAACGCATCTCTCTCTTCTTGTGCTACTTCCTGTTTAAAACGTGCGGATTTGCTCTTGTGCACATATGGTTTGGTTTCTTCAATGGCTTCAGTGCTCAGGTTAGACACACATGGACTCAGCGCCTTGAGAAGGAAGTAGAACATGGAGGAAAGCGTTGTCCAATTATTCCACCGTTTGTTTCCCTGCTGTAGCCTCTGTACGAGACGTGGTTTATTGCGCTCTACACTGTCTTTTACACATCGTCCCCAATTTTGTGTGTAGCATTCTTTGAACAGGTGAGAGAGTTCTTTTAGTTAATACTTTAATCCGATGAAGATTTTCCATTTTAACACTGTAGCCTCGCTCATTGGGTCATAGGATGCGAGTGCAGAAAGCAGCCTGGCTCGGCCCGAGCTGTACAAGTCCGGACAGAGGCAGGAGCTCTCCGGTGCCCGGATGCTGTGCTTGGCTCTCCTGTATGCGGTCTACTCATCGCTGGTTCTGTTCTTCATCCCTGCTGGAGTTTTCTTCAACACGGCCTACGACTACCAGACCATGGGGGTCACTGTCGCCATGGCAGCCACATTTACAGCCACAGTTGAGGTCAGCTTGTCACGGTTACGCGTGAACCACTGGACGTTTAGTCACGATTTAAAATAAGATGTCTGGGAGACACCCCAAGAGCAGTATTAGGAATCAAAATCATGTCACCCAATATCTATATCAGTTGTGATATTTGTACAACTTAAGGCAAAACTGTGATCATGCAGAAATGATGGGATCTACTCTTATTAACTACACCAGGAGGCTTCAACGAATAGGTCAAATGATGAAGTTAATTAAAAGATATAAATGTTTAGCTAAATGGTTAAATTAATTAGACAGTCTGTATATAAGACTGCATTATGAAGCAAGACGGGGGAAAGGCTGCCAAAGAACCAATAAACTAATAAAACACACCAATGACTTTACTGCTGGGACTGTACAGGAAGAACACAGCGAAAAAATGCATCAAAAAGCTAAATCGCTTTTTAAATCGCATGAAACGCGTTTGGAACAGCTGCATTCACAGTCGCCATGTTTCTCCAACTATACTTTATCTCTCTGTCTGTCAGATTATTCTCCTGACCAAACACTGGACCAAGTACAACATTGCAGCTGTATGTGTCTCTGTGGTGATGATGTTCATCTGCACCAGGATCACTCACAACGCTCGTCTGTTTCAGAGATCACCAGTCGACTATAACTTTATCGGTACGCTCAGCACAGGCCTCCTCTGAATCGACTGAAGTGATGGCTGGATGGCGAGGGTGTGATTTGTTCTGTCTACGTTTCCTCAGGCGTGTCTGACCAGGCCTTCGTTGATCCAGTTGTGTGGCTCACAGCTCTGCTCACTGCCTGGGCAGCTGTTCTGCCCTCACTCACCGCCCGTGCCGTCACTGTCATCATGTCCTTCCACGACAAACACAAGGTGAGACATTTGTCATAGTCATAAAAGGACATGACAGTAAAGATATTTAGAGATTCATTTTACAAAACTTCCGTCGCCAAAATCTAAACGTTGCACTTACCTGGACGTCAGTAATGTTCATCTCTAAAACACTAAAGCATATTGTAGTTCACTACAAAACTCTCCACACAGCCTGTACCTTCACAGAGAAAAGGTGCCAAAACCTAAATGTTATTCTATGACAACAAAAAAGCAGAAAAACTCCACAGAGGACAGATTGTTTCCAACACACTGACTTTTAGACCACAGTTAAGATTAAACATTTTTTGAAAGGCAAACTGTCATCTGGCTGTGATACAGGTCCACAGTGTTTCCCATCAGCCGGTGGAGCTAAGGTCAAACTTCACAAGAGGGACGTCTCTCCGCCGCTCGTCTTACGCCGTGTCCCAGGCAGCTGGACCCGGTCGCCTCATCAGCTCAGGAACCTGCATCCGTAGTGTGGAGCCTAAGAAGGTGACGGCAAGTAATAACTCCACTGACTCAGAAGGAGGCGTCAAGGACGAGCATCATTTGCCAAATGACACATGAATAAGGGCAAAAAAACTTCCACACTCTACTGTAAAGGAAAATATGTAATCTTATATTTTCATAGCATAGGATTGAAACCGTGATTTCTACCAGTATGTTTTGTTTTGCCTTAGCAGAACCGACATTGTCTTGTATGGCTACTATTTTCTAATAAAGTAACTGATATAGAAACATATTATGCTCTATAAATAATGTTTATTGCCTGAACATAGACATTTTACCAATAAATATGCTGAGGACACAAGAGCTTCCCTTTGAAAATCAAACCAAACACAATAAACAAACAGCAATGGTTTGTTTTACAATCATTTTATTTGTTAATTTATTTCAAAACACGCAATTTTACCCATATTATCCTTTTAAGTTTTTATTTTTCTGTAACAGTTATTACTCAGATTTTTTTCCTTCTCAAAAGTTTCAACTGGAGTGAAACTAAAAGTCCTCCACAGGCTCTCCGGCTTCTGCAGTGGGAGGAGGGAAAAGAGACTTTCCGCTTTCAGACGACGTGAGTGGGACTTTACACCAGTGGGTGTGTGTGGGTGTGTGTGGGTGTGTGTGGGTGTGTTTAAGTGCAATAGGTGGAATGTCTACATGGCCAGTAGATCACAGGACCTGTAGAACAGCCCAGACAGCTGGACATAGTCTTCTAGGTTTGGTAGTCAGATTGTCATACCTCTACTTTCGTCTTTGGTTTAAGCAAACACTCTCAAAAGGCAGACTCACCCTCTCCAGCATGTGCCTGTGTCTGTTTGTGTGTCTGTCTGTCCATCTGAGTGCAATAATAGCCACCATCTCCAGACGACTTTGTAAACTTAAGTAAGTACAGTGCAAGTGTCTTTGCATTGATTGTGGCCCTTCCTTGGCGCTGGAAGCAAAGACAGTCGAACACTGTAGAAACGATGGAGCCATGGTCGGGGAGGATCAGCTTGCAAACATCAACGTGGACTCCATTTTGATGTCAATGGCAGTTTGGGGCTTTTATGTAAAGCAGTGTGACATCAGTCTAGTGAGGGTTGGGGTGCTGTAGTGCTCTTCTCTCCCCAGCCACTCTCTACTGTACCCTGTGTGACTGGGGTTCGCTCTGCACGCTCTGAGCTCATGGGAAGGGGTGGGTGAGACGTGGAGGTCAACATGTGAGGGTCTGAATGTCCAGGGGAGGTGTGTTTGTGTTGGGGGAGGGTTGTACACTCTGACCCAGCAGCAACGATTAAGATTGGGGGGGTCAGGTGCTTGCATAGTTCTCTGTGCAAAAGCCACCAACCGGAGCCATTTTTTTTCAATTCCTCGCGGCTGGTTACATCATCGTTAGATTAGCAGGAAATCGTGGAGGGTGATGGGACAGATGATCTTTGCACCACAGCTCTTTATTTTTGTTTTTGACCTCCTGCGGTGTGACGAGGAGGGAAATGTTAAATGGGCTTTGTGTTGGAGGTGAGTTGTGTGTATCGCGCTGAGCTTCGCAGTGTGACTCGGCTGTGACGCGACAGATGGACGTATCGACGCGTGAGTGGTGGGTCGTTTGGCAGTCGGGCACTACAACACAGTATGTCGTCAGAATGCAGAGAGCATCTTTTCCCTTGGTTTTACTCTTTCATCCCTTCCTCCTCCCCACTGGCCTGCCCTCTCTCTACCTTTTATCTTGTTTTGAAACTGATTGTCTTCTACCATCACAAAGACACTTGGTTCTGATTGATTAACAGGTAACAGAAGAGGGAGAGCACAGTGTGACTGGGGGTGTCTACATCAGTCCCACCGGCAACCTACTCGATCCCGCAACAAAATGACACGCATCTGCTGTTTGACAGCAGACGCTGACGACATCTGTTGCTGGGCGACGGGATGCCAAATGGTGCTGCGGTTGGTTGGTCGGTCAGTTAGTAGGAAATGGTTTCAAATTTTTGCATGACAAATATTGCAACCCATAGTAAAGGAACATAAAAAAGAAAACACTTCCACATAGGTACAAATGAACACACACATACACAGATTGAAGAAAAGCATGTAGACAGACATTCAGGTATGCTGAAGGCCGCTCAGGCCTGTGTGTGTCCCTCTGATTAACTCCAAGTAAACAGCCCGTCTTTGGAAAAGCAAGACACACAATTCAGGACCCAAGTGAGGACCACAAGCTGAGGAATGAAGATTGAATGCTATTGATTGGGAGGAGAGGCATTTGACCTCCCCCAGCACACACTGCCCCCTACTGTCTGGATTTATATACATCAAAGAAACATGGGGAAGGAGGGAAGGGTTGCAACAACACATGCACACAACCAGTGAATCCAACAGTGACGAAAATTCTAAAAACAAGGACCCGTCCAATGCCTAGAACCCAAATCCTCCCACCCTTTTTTGTTTCAATAACCAAAAGTTCCCCCACCCCTCCTCCACCCATTCCCAAGTCTTTCCTTCCTCCTCCTCTCCCCACAAAATCACAGGTCATTCCTGTTGGTTTCTATACAGTTATACAATATCCATGCACAAAAGAAAGAAAGCGCACCTTCTTTTCAATAGGAGGTGCTGGTCTTTAATAATCTAAGCACACCAGGAGCACTTGAACACACCCAGGAACCTTCAAAAGTAACTGTGAAATTGTTTTTTTCTTTTTTTTTTTCAGAGAAAAGACAACTTAAAGGCAGAAGAAAGCTAACAATGAGTCAAATGTTTGTCCTACTTTGGTTTAACACCAGATTTTTGGTTTAAAATTCAGCCTAAATCATGTGTTTGTTCTTTTTCGTTTGTTTTTTTCCTCATTTGATGTACCTGCCTGTGAGAGAGCTTTGCACTCCAAAGCCCTTGCCCCTCTCTCTCTACTCTAGCCCTCTCTTCTGTCTTTTCTTTTCTCGTGTAACCCTCCACAGAAACATTCACAATGTCTTTTCCTTTATGAAAACAGTAAGTACATGCCGTAGCAAAAACAAACAAGAGAACGTACGAGAAAAATGAGCAAACAAATAAAAGGAATTTAACAGTATAAAGCTTCAAGTCACAAGTTCCAAAACTAACTATCATAGTATCATAGTTTCATAATCATTGTTATCATTAGCAGTATTATTTTCAGTTTAAATTACATAAAGTTTACACGAAAGGTTTTTGAGGTATTTCAGAATTAATTGTCAACACAGGCCTACCGAGTCTTAGCACTAGCCAGGGGGAGAGGTCGTCTGCACAGACAAGATGGAGGGAGGAGAGAATTGGTGTCTGTGAACTGTCAGCGAGTCTTCCACACTTTTCCAGTGCAGCCTGTGTGCGTGCACGCAGTGGAGCGAGAGAGACGTTAAGCTGTGAGTTTTTACAACTGTAGCCCTACGGAGTGCTTGGAGCCTCCGCCTTTTTACCCCTCTTGTTCTCTGTTACACAAAAATATCTCTGATGTGAGAGAGGTAACGAGGCCGAGAGCCAAAGCACACCGGGCAGAGAGAGGAAAAAAAAAATCCAGACGCAAAGGCCGTGAGCTACTAGAAGATCAACGATACAGCAACAAAGACTCTGACAGATTAAGGAGTAACGTATAATTTTGTTTCAAATAAATAGTGTATAGAAAATGTTTTATAGACTTTCTACATGATAAAGTGCTTGTATTCTAGTGTATCAAGATGGAAAGTCAATATGGGAGAAAATGCTTACACAGCCCCCACTCTGTGTCCCTCTCTTTGGCCCCCATTTCTGTCCATCCAATTATGTGTGCGTTGTCTGTGTGTGAGTGCGTGTTTGCCAATGGGCGTGCGGCTGTGTGCGTTTGTGTGTGTGTCCAGTGCAGTCCCACCCGTGGTTGAAGGGAAAAGGCACTCAACTCTGTCTGCAAGGCAGCCACCTACTACTCTGTGGCCTGATGCAGTCCGACTGCGCTGTTAGCATCACTGTGTGCGTGTGTGTAATGTACTCAGCGTGTGCGTGTGTGACAGTTTTGGACAAAGAGGGAGGGCTCTAGTTTTTGGTTTGTTTCCCCCTAGGCAGTTTGGGACCGGTAGGCTGCAGTATCTTTGGTATCAGTGGCGGTTTCACAAACCACTCAGCTTAGTGAGGTAGCCACATTGGTTCTCACTACAAACAAATGTCACTTTGTCAGCTTAATACCTAGAGCTGAAACTAGCAATTTACCTATGCTCACTGAACTGTATACCACGAATTGATTTAAGCTCATCATCCTTTGGCGACGTTAACTCACTGCTTACAGCAACGTGAGGTCAGTCAGTGCCTCCCCATCAGCTCCTCTACAATGACCATCTCTTATCTAATCTGCACCGCTAATCTGACTACATTGTTGGAAAATGCTACAGTTGCATCTTAAGACCGTACAGATAACTACTGAGTCCCGAGTTCAGCCCCACCACCGCCCTCCTGCAGTAAAACACACTGAATCAGCCAGGACGTTTGGAGGTCACTGTGTTCTCCCCTCACATTTACCCCGTCGTTGAGGCTCAGTTTAAAGGGGGCTGAGAGGACCATAGTTCAGACACGATTTGCCAAAAGAGAGAAAGCGTTCGTCATTTTTTCTCCTCTTCAGCAGCTCCTTGTTTTTCTTGTTTTGCTCTTCCGTGTGATGAATGTCTCCTCCCAGTCTATATTCACATAGAATGCGCAAAAACGTATGTCCTTCGATGGTCTCATTCTTGCACCCCCCCCCCTTTTTAAAAAGTCCTTCCTTTTTGTTTTTGTTTTGATTTAACAACAAGGTGCCTTACTTATGCACAACAGAGCACAATAGTAACAAGAAATAGAAACTTTGTGTCTATGGTACTAATTAAATACCCGCATCAATATAGAGAGCAAGAGAGAAAGAGAGAGGGCAACGGGGGTTAGAGGGACAGAGGAGGTAGAGAACCAAAGATAGAATGAGAGACTTTTCTTCTGCTTCAAAATCTGTCCAACGACGTGTTGAAGACATTTCTTGGAGTTTGTGACGTGTGTGGTAGCTTTGAGGTTTAGTTATTGTATGCCTTAAAATTCAGATCCTTTTTTTCTTTATTTTAATACAAAAGTATATTTAATTCAGTTAAAAGCTGATTGTTGGTTGCTATGGCACACACCGCCCATCGTCAGTGGGCCACTCTGTAGCTCTGTGTGAACCTTAGTACCATATTCTGTGATTTGCATTAAGGCAGTAAGCATTGGCACTAATTGTTGTACTGTAGCATTTGGACGACGATGAGTTTGGAGTTAGCTCTGGGCTTAGCGGCTGTTAACCCTTCTAAGAGAATAACCAGAGGATTTGGATTGAATCTTGCCTCTTAACGGCCTTTTTGGAAACAAATGGCTTGGAAAGACTGAAAATCACCTCCACTGCACCTAAAAAGTGTCTGTCTGTCTCCGGGAGCCTTCCTGTTGCGCTTCTTACTTTTGTAATTTCAATGTTTGCTGTTAGTCGTTTTTAAGATTCGGATTGGTTAAATAAATCCCTGCCTTTGCTAAATCCCTGTGTTTTCAGCATTCAGTTGAACCATCCCCCTCCTTCAGCTTCACCGGTGCTGGTTGGATGAGGAACAACAATAGGATAATGGTTAGCTATTGATCTGCCTTCAAAGAGCTGCGAGGGCCTGAATGTGTTGTGCCATGACTTCTCCTCAGCATCTAGTGGCTCTTCCCTCCCTCTCCTCCACTCTGAACCCCCTTGCTCTGCTGGATACAGGTCTCTGCTATGGACAGCAGGGGGCACTGTTGCTCTGTCAGCACAGGTGGGACCAGGGAGGGAGAGGTGTGCTGCTGCTGTAGTAGTGAGGCCTTTGTGTCCCCATCTCCACTGGGTTCCATGTGCTCCTCTTACACACTGCGTTTCGTATGCAGCTGTAATGTAGTTGGCTGGATGCCCGAGCGTGTTGTTGTCGCTCGGTTCTCAGTTATTGATCAGAGGAAAAGCTCCCAGCAGAACAAGGAGCATGTCCAGACATCTTACCCACCTCTCCTGTTGGTCAGAGAAACACAGACTCTAGGCTCAGGCTAAGAGTAACAATGACATGTCTCCCTACAGGCCTTCAACATCTGTGCAAAAAATATAGACCTGGGCCTGGAAGACCTGAGTATCTGCTGCCAAGGGTCTTGAGTTTCACCTTCAGGAGGGGTCAAGGCACCGCTCTCTCTGTCTGCATCGATTCATTTTTCAATTCATTAGTTTGCCGTATGATCAGGCTGAGCTGCTCTCTGAAATGGCTGGCCATCAGGGAATACCTTTGGCTGAGGAATGAAGGAGACTACGGGAGGAGGGGGGAGGTAGAGACGGAGAACCGGGAAGCCTTGTTGTTTTTTTCATAGGTTGCGTTGTTTTCTTTGTGGCGGCCTCGTGTGTGCAGGACGGGGGCTTGGATAATAAGGCTATGTGCTGTTCTGTTGTCAGATTTATTGCCGTTCTTTCGCCCTTGTTGCTTCCGTGTGCCGGCGTAGAGGGGATGTGTGAGAGGGAGTAAAGAGGCAGACACAAAGGAGGTGAGTGAGGAGACGAAGCAGAATCAGCGGCTACTTGCTTGGTGAGGGGAGGAGACCGGCATAATTCAGATACCGTCCGACAAAAACATCTAATCTTTGGTGTCTCTTTACTTTGTCAGATGCCATAAAAATGATTTTCTTTCAAAAAAGACAGAATCAATGATTGTCCTTGTGTGAGTAATGCAAAGTGGACCTGACTTCACAATTCACCCTTAGATTATGCTTGTTTCCGGTGAGAGCTTGAAATTCTGACAAAAAAGATGATTGCATGGCACAAGGGACTTTGGGGCAGAGGACACATTCAGACGGTCCAGGCCAGGTAGGGTTGTTACAGACAGGTTTCACAGCCAATTTCCCATGTTGCCTGTTGTTCGAACCTGGTTCCCCAGCCCTCTGAAGGCCCTCTCCTCCTCTCAGGCCTTGGAGAAGGTGGTGGCAGATGTGCCGGGCTGCCCGGGGCTGGTGCCGTGGTCGTCGTGCCAGCGGTCCACGCAGCGGCGGCGCGCGTTCATAAAGAAGTTGCTGACGGTGCTGAGCTCCAGGCCGAGCTGCTGGGAGATGGTGATCTGCATTTCCTTGGATGGGCGCTTGTTCTCCTTGAAGATGGCGATGAGGGTGCGGCGCTGCAGGTCAGTGAAGACCAAGCGTTGTTTCTTGGGCGCCGTGTTGCGGTCCTTGTGTTGCTCCTGTTCTTTGCGCTTGCAGGCTTGGTGTGGATGGCAGCGGTGGGAGGGATAGGAATGAGAGTGAGAGGCAAAGAGGGGAAAGAAAACACAAAGCAAGGTAAATATACAAAAGTGATTACTTTCACAACTGAATAACAAAGACAGTAGATTGAGAGAAATAAGGTAACCAAATATATCATTAGCCAATACTTAAACACATACAGACTAGTTTATACAGCAGTAGAGGTTCTACAACTCCATCTCTATTGCCATATTAAAGTTGATTTAAAGCTAATCCATGCCTCCTGCCCAGTGGGAATATTCCTTCCATCCTGCAGAGTGCAGACAGGGAGCCAGCCTGCGGTGAGAGAAAGATGGGGGAAGGAGGAGGGTGCGGGCCTGGCTGTTGCCTGCTAGCTGGAGACACTGCTGTTTGATTCAATATTAATGCAGTTTGAGTCGCGATGGGGGACTGAGTGACTGTTGCACAAAAGTAAGCATTTTGTGTGTGTGTGTGTGGAAATGAGAGATAGAGGAGGGGCACATGCAGGAGAAAAGACTGGAGAGAAAAGAACAGAAGAGGTGGAGGAGTAAGACAAAGTGTGTGTGTGTGTGTGTGTGTGAGTGGATAAGAACCAAAGAGAGGAGTTGGGAATAGGAGGGAGGGGCAGCGAGTGAAGGAGAAAGAGCGATATTGACCGACTTTGCTGTAGGAATTGGGGGGTTCTCTTGAGGGACTGAGGTCAGAACCCCCCCCCCCAGCAGGTCTACAGTCTGCTACTTCAAACAGAGCCCACTGGAGCCCACTCTATTGAGCTCTGAGAGGGTATTTATAACCCACTAGCCCCCTCCCCAAACGCAAACACTTGAGAGGTGCTCGCTCTGGCTGCTATAAGCCCCTTCTCATACACAGAGCAGTTTTCAAAAGAAAACAGACCATGTGTAGCCTTGTGCATTTGGGAGGGGGTGGTGGGGGTTGTAGGCAGAGAACATCGAAATTAATAGTTAATAGAATGTTGTATTGTGGGTAAGTGTGTTGTAACTCAAGGTATTTGTGGCAGACGGTGGAAAGCAGCAGACCGGCGCAGCGTAAAAGACAGAAACGGTGCCCAGAGATGGTGTAGTGTGTGTGTGTGTGTGTGTGTGTGTGTGTGTGTGTGTGTGTGTGTGTGTGTGGGGAAGGTTAAGGCACCACCTCTGCAGCCACACGTTCCCCTGCTGGCTGACGATCGAATCCTGCCAGAACGGACTGTGTGTCCCTCTAAGCTTCCCTACTGTCTCAATAAAACGAGAGCAAATTGGAGAAAGAAAGCGAGAGAAAGATGCCATCCCTGTGGGGTCTCCACCTGCTGCCGTTGGGACTGTCTGATACTTTCATACTCTCCTTCAATAATGTCTCACTCCCACGCTCCGTGTTCGTGTGCGTGTCTCGATGCATTTAAGGACAGATCTTTCTTCCTCTTCCATTCAGTGTTTGGGGGGGTTGTGATTATGCTGAAGAGGCTGGGGCCAAGCAGTGGCGCTGTGTGTCTAATTACAGTGGAACAGAGCCCATTGATCAGTCATTGCAGTCCAATCTGTTTACTACTGATGTCTAACCTGCACACAGGCCCATCCATCATATTCCATATCAACACTGCAGCTATGTACTGTACATATCGCACAAAAGCACACAAACTTGTTCAATTGACTGATTGTATATATGGTGTATATATCTTCATACATAATACTTTGCTTTATTATAGATGTGTGTATATAAGAGAGACCTGGAAATATATAGATATAGGTGTCGTCCTAATGAGGAGCAGAAGGAGTTTTAGGGTTTGGATAATTCAGTGTCGCAGTGACTTGAGTGTCATTAGGTCATTTTCTACAGGACAAACCATTTAATCTGCAGGAAAAAATTTAAATTAAAAGCATAAAATTTAAAAAAAAAAATCAATTGTGAGGAAGCGGTCGACACCGACGCTAGAATCATCTCCTCGTCCTGTTTCTGTCTTTTACTTTGTTAGGGTTTCTCTGAATATAGTGACAAAGGAGAGATGAATATGTCCTGGTGAATCAGTAGCACCAAAACAAGCTAAATGCCACCAATTAATTCCAGTGGCAAACACTCATAACGATTTATTAGCGAATTGAATAGTTTCTCATACATCAATATGACAACAACCTATTTGAAAAAAAAAACATTTGGATACGCTATCAAGAAATCTCTTTGATTATTTTGTTTTCTTTGTAGGACAGAAATCTAACTGACGCTGTGTGAAAATATTAAATAACATTAATATTTTTATAAACGTTTAAACCTCTGATGCTTTAATATAAAGCTTTTTTTTTGTAAACCTAGACTCAACAAAATATGAAAGAAGAAGCTAAATCTAAATGAATCCTTGTCTGAAACCCTTTGGTTACAAATATAAAAAAAAAATATTCCAGCACTAAACTACAGTTAAGCTTCTGACTGTCCGAAGGGAAACTAACAGCCTTGTTGGTGTGGTCAGCTAAAATCTCCAGTCTGTTCAGCTGATGTACAAAAACTACACATAGTACAGCTCTGTTGCCATAAGACGGTTGAGAATGTGGCAAAACACACTTTCAAACCGTTTCTTTGGCAACAAAGCAAGTCCAACATTTATCATTTCACAAGCAATACTGCAGCGAGCCCATTTGTACACAGTGTGAGCGTTGCTGATGCAATCAGAAACCCGTGTTATCAGACACGATTTTAAAACGGTCAGCTACACGGATGCTCTATTTTTTTTTTAACACTTGAAGACTTGCAGGAGATCAGCTCCACACTGACCGCAGAGAAATTACTGCTCTACTCAGCACAGACATGCCATCCCCTCTGGGTTTAACCGGTGTGGAAGACGATTCATTTCCCAGCAGGGCCATGAGCCTAAACATGCGTCAAAGCTCTGCCAGGTCTGTTTGAAGCTTGAGGAGAGGCGTCAAAGTAATGCTAAAATACATTACATGTATTTCCCTTCACAGTCACCACAGCTCAACATTACTGAACATGCTTGAGATCACTGGAAAAAGAGAAAACTGAAACTGAGCCTGCAATAACCTAAAGCAAATTTCTCAAGAACAGGAAGACTTGGAGTCACAGCTGCTTCAGTATTTAGCACAATTTGAATAAATCATTGTCACAATATTGAGTCCAAATATTTTAAGTTATAGCTGATATTTAATTTAATTATGAACTTCTTTTTTTTACTTTCACAGCAAATGTGTGCTCATCTATTTTATGCAGCTTTCAGTGGACCTGGGTTGACCTGGATGTGTGACATGCAGGTAAGAAGTAGGTAAGTCAAAGACCTTTGGTCCCACACCCTAAAATCAAATGGTTTATTGTTTGTTTGTTGCATGTTGCACATATTTTCCCTCTAATTTTACATTTAAATGCATCATATTATGTTCTCTACTTTGCATAGCTTTGAACTATATGTCAAAGTGTGTGAAATGAGATATATATATATATATATATATATATATATATATATATATATATATATATATATATATATGTGTGTGTGTGTGAAGTTGCTGCTCAGTAATTTCAGATAATCTAAGTTGGGTTTTTTTCTGGACTCTAAACAACATTCATGTTGAGTATTTTAGTACAACCATCGCATAAAAGCTGAGGATCGTTTCTCTCTTAATGTCACAACCGGTTCAGACGTTCGGCTTCTCTTTCCACCGGGGAGTCACGTCCTGCCACCTCATCGACCGCCTGCTTTGGTGCCATTCGGTCGGCAGGTGTCGCTCTCGCCGTGGCCGGGGCCGCACGGGGCGCCACAGAGCGCTGCCTTTGCTACAGGCGCTGGATTTAGTAATCAATATCGATCGATCGGTGAGGAAGGGGGCCCTGATTACTGAACCAAGCTCGGCGTAGAAAAGAAAGAAATCGATCATTGCAGCTTTTAGAGCTACAGTAGGCACCGAGCAGAGAGACGGACATAAACTCATGCACAAAGAGCAACCGGACAAGAGCAGAAATCCTGGCATGGTGCTGAGTGTTTTGTGAGGTGCACACCCCGCTGATCCACGACCGACGAGAAATGCGATTTATATAACTCGCTGCACCGAGCTTTTAACGGGACCTGACCCAGTTTGAATGGACCCCCGAGGCTCCTCACATACATAAAGATTGATTAACAACAGTCTTTGTTTCAGTCGGTATACAGCCACTTAATTGTATATCACTATTCTAATATTACTGTGATATTACAAAATAAAACTCCCCGCAAACCCTCGTGCATGTGAATTCAGGGACCTGCTGGATTTGGGTTTAATAGTTACGCACTTTTCGTTTTAATCCATCAAAATACTTCATGAGTGAACTTTATGCTTCGTGCTCGGATGGAAACGTTATGACTCGGGCCTATTTCTTCTCCACTGATGACATTAATATGCTTTGCTTCACGACAAACCATGCGAGGTTAAGAGAAAGGCCCTGGGTGTTCGATATCGATCGATAGATTCGTGAATAATTCGTGTGTGAAATTCAGTTCGTCCAATTAATTATGCCTCGGAGGGGGGAGGACACTCGTGAGGACGTGGAGACGTGAAAATACGCCAGGAAGGAAGGATGGTAGGAAGGAAGCTGATGACGAGCGTCCTGTGCGGGTTGAAATGAGAGAGTTTGGAGAAGGAATAAGCAAATCGCCACCACCTGCTGTACACCTGTGTTTCCTGTATGACCAGCTGTCTTAGGCCTCCCCTGCCCCCGCAGATGCGAGTTCATCTTGAGCATTAATCATTTATTGATCAACGCTGCCCTTCCTGCTCATGATGAGAAAGTCAAACTGCCTAATATTGCGCCTATGAAACCATGATTACGCATCTGCATCCAAATGTTTTCCTCCTATTCGCTTTCCGAAAGGCTGCCCCGGTTTGGAATTCAATCGCGGAGCCCAGTGTGTGATTCCTGTAAAGCAGACGAGGTCAATGACTGCTGATTTAATTAATTTACCGATAAACATGTTTACCGGTTGCGGCGTGGAGCCTTTGGACGCGCACACACTTTCACACCGTTTCTGTCCATTTATTGTTGGGATCCCTTTTCTCGCCGTGCGCTTGCAGTTCCGTTGGTCTGTATGTAAACGTGGTTGGGCGTTTCGATATTCAGGCTCCGGTTTATTTAATAAGTAACGTGTCTGCTGCTTCGCATGGGCTGTTGCCCTAAAGATTGATGCCCCCTGCGCACGGCCCTCTGTGGCATTTATTCCATTCGGGCTGCGGGGCAGTGCCAAACTCTCCCCTCTCTCGCCAGGCCCAAACACTCCCAGCTCAATACTCCTTAATGTAATGAGTGAGAATTGGTGTTAATATACTGATAAAGCGACACCGTTTGTTTGTTTACCTTCTCTCGCGACTCAGCTGCGAGGCATTTCTTCTTCGGCACTTCAATAACACTCAACCTGAACTCGGTCACACTTTCGCCCACCTCAGCCCTGCAAGACTCCGTCTGCAACGCTTTCCCGTCAGGGTTGGCTCAAGTATCACACCCATGCGTGGCCTTAAAAATATGTTGTGATAATTTTCAATACGTCCTATTTTTGTGCTTTGATTTAATGTGAGATTCATGTCATTTATTCAGTGCTGTTTTCTATTAGCAAGCCGGTGGTGAACCTCAGAAAACTGCACAGTGCTAAGAAAAAAGAAATTCAGTAATCAGTAAAGGCTGCAGCCTGTGATGATCACACTTCTTATGAGGTTTAAGATCATTAAATGCACTCAGCCATTTAAGCGCATGATTGAGAGAACCACATGGCTGAATTTTAACCCGCGTGATTATTTATTTTTTACCAGGGTAATAGAAGCCTTGGTCTGCACGTGCTTTTTATTTGTATGAATGCGTCCATTGTTACAGTGATAGTCATATCTGCGATTATCATTGATTCTACTTATAATTGCTTTGGCCAGTTATGCGTAATAGAGGCGGGTGCTGGGTTTTGTAGAGACACACGGGAAGGCCTAGGGTTTCATTACGCACAGATAACAGGTGAGGGGCCACTGTGGTGTTAACTCGCATACTTGGCTTTGACAGGTATGGTCGGATTTATACAAATTACAGCCTATACAGGCAGAAAATTAGCGAGAGTGAGTGAAATGGCTGCTCGGCGTGTAATAAGAAGCAGAGCTGCGTTTCTCCAACCACAGATATAGAAATTAAAACCAAGAAATAAACATTAACTTTTAACCCCTGCACAGCAAAAAACAATGACTGTTAAAACAAATACCCTCCGTCTTTTCTGCGTCCCCTTACACGAGCCTCTGTCAGAGCTGCGTGTCGTCGGCCACGTCCTGAACAGTGTTTACCTATGTTTTAAAGCTGTGCACATCTGTCAGATGGTCGTTTATTCCGAAGCATTAAGCAGATAGATAAGTGACTGAAAGGCAGAGAGGCTCAACTAAGTTACTTGTATGTTGCCTCACGCTTATGACCAACTTTGAATTCCGGCGTGTGCAGAGGTTACTGCTCTGCATTGACATCGCTAATGCTGATATGCACAGATACAAATTTAAATGACTTCGCAGAGTTGATCAAAACCTCACTTGTCTGTAAATATCAGCTGTCACTGCTCATTTCTTATTTGCTGCAGGAGGATCAGCAAACTGATCTGCAGTCAGATCACACCGGTTACTCTCCACGGGCAGACAGACAGGTTTTCAATATGCAGGAATTTCTGGGATTCAATTCAATACAGTTCTCATTCAATCATACGAGGTGAGAAATGTCTGTAATACTGCGCTTATTGCACTGATCTAATTTTATTTCCTTTGGTTATTTTCTCTATTGCGAAAACAAAACATATTAAATTGAAATAAAGTACATTACCTTATTATTCTGTAACAAATTGCAATATACATGTTTTATTTAATATTTTTTTTGGGGGGATTGAGGTTTGGCAAATTAAATAAAATGTTTTGCTATTGTCACCTTCACACTTATTTAAGAGCAGATTCGAATTTTTTGAGTAATTAATGTCACAAAGTGATTAAAAAAATCCCTACTATAATAAATTCATAAAGTAATTTAATATAAATATTTAAAAAAACAAATATACAGTATTTGTTGTGTGTGTGTGTGTGTGTGTGGGGGTGTGTGTGTGTGTGTGGGGGGGGGGATCCAGAAATACTCATTAAAAGACTGTAGAAACGATAAATCAGCATTTTCATAACAACTCAGCAAAGCAACAAATTAAACAAAATAATTTCAAAATAACCCACAGCCAGCGTTCTAGTTAATAGCATGTAATACAAAGGCTATATGGGCTGACATCGATTCATTCATCAATTGATTTCACAGTCGTTTTGTTCCTTTGTTGATCTGTGTGGGGTTGCCCAACCGGAGTTTCGGGTTGCATCTGTGGGTATGATAAGCTGAGTGTGTGTGTGTCTGTGTGTTTGCGGTTTGGTTGTGATCGACCCTGCAGAAAGACTCGGAGGCTCGGCGCAGACCTGCTGTACATGGCTCTCGTTTCAAAAAGGCCGAGTGAGGACGAGCCAACGTCACACGCTGCGCTGCAACATTCAGCACAGAGGATTTTATTTGAGAGAGGTGACACATTTCAAGTCAAACTGCGGCCACTGCCTTCTGGAAGATGTACAATCAGCGTAATAGGTTGAAGAGCGTTTTGTCGCCATCTGTGAGTTTTTTTGGAAAATTTAAAAAACTATTAAAAGATGAAATGCCCCATATATACACATATTACACCAACGTAGCAGTGTTTAATTGGATACCTGTCATTCTTCTCTTTAATTGCGTAGACAATGTCCTTGCCTTGTATTCTGCGCATTAAACAAGCCATTATCGGGCCTTTAATAAGCGATGGCCTGTCAGGACGTCGGATAAGGAGCCAGTGTGCGGTCACTCCGCCAACTCACTGCTGCTTCTGTGGCGCTGGACGCAGATTTATAACCCCTCTCCCTAAAAAAGTAATCCGTTACTTGTTGCACACTTCACTGTACGGGCAGCATGAGTGCAGGCGCGCAGAACGCACGGAGCAGAGCATCCCGGCATTACATAACATTGCTTCATAGACACGGTGCTGATATGCTTCAGCCAGCATTTTAGTTGCTCGACAGCCTTAAAGCAGTCTCTTATAGGCTCTTACAACTATCGCAGATTATGAAGTCTCCAAAGCTAAAGCTGGGCTTCTTCAGGGGGCCACACGACGATGATCCTACGTCCTAAAAAACCCTTCTGTGCAGCCATTTGACTCCAAAGCACAAGGACGAATGAACAGATTTAATTATGATTATCTGAGGTATGGGGTCCTTTGTATTTTTGTCTGGAAAGGGGGGCTGACGCGGTGCCATTAACCCTTTGGTTCTAGCCGCGTGCTTTAGTCGACTCTGCCAGCAATTTGATTTAAAGGTCATTCTCTCCTATCGATCCGGTTTGGCGAGGGGGCGACGGAGTAGCGTAGGAATTGATCATCTAAAATAGAAGAGACGGTATTCGAGACTGTACAGAGTCCAGACCTCTACTGCATTTATAATTGCTAAGCGTGAGTGTGTGCGAGAGAG
Organism: Macropodus opercularis; assembly: GCA_030770545.1. Lineage (NCBI taxonomy): Eukaryota > Metazoa > Chordata > Actinopteri > Anabantiformes > Osphronemidae > Macropodus > Macropodus opercularis. Next base: position 12,162,020 of record CM061092.1, read on the forward strand.
AGGGAGAATGCAGACTCCTGCTTCAGTCGGACTAATCTGATTTTTATTAAAATGGTATTCTTTTGAATAATAAGGTCGACATGGTCAGAGCAGTGTGTGCAGGACGGAAGAGTGTGGGTGGGATGTATAATGAGCAAAAAGAGGTTAAATCACTGTGAACCTTAAGTTGCCTCACGCTGTTAATCCTGCGCCCTCGCATAAAGCAGGGGGAGCTACCTCTCTGACTTTAAACGCAGCATTTGACTGTTTTGACCAGGGCACGCGGCGAGGTGAGCAACAAGCCGGAGTGAGCATGGGCAAGGGTTTATTAGTCATTCGGTTGTGTGTTATGGGGGGTGAGCTGTTAATAGGAGAAATGGTGTTGCATGGTGGAGGTGGAGAGGGGGCTGCATGGCGCAGCTCCAGAGATGGAAAGGAGAGGCCGGGGAATGGAAATCGATACAGATTCAGGGCTCGCCAGATCGGCCTTAACAATGTGGCGCAGACGCACTCAACATCCCGATCACATACAGGGGAGGAAAGAAGCGGGGAGGCGACATACATGCAGACTGTAGCTGCTGCCATGTTGAGCAGCATAGGCAGCAAAGGCTTCCAGTCGAAAGAGCCCAAATCCAATAGTCATCTTAAGTAGCATCTCTTAAACGTCCCAAGACGAGAACAGATTCAATGATCCATTCAACTATGAATTATAGTAATTCAAATTTGCATTAATTGACTTCGTCGTCCACAATTAATCTGACTATTCATATGGTTTACAGATAATGGTGCAAGTCGTGGGATGTCACTGCATCTGGTTTGAGCTAGACTGAACCCGGGGTTTTAACCAAATAGCCTCGAGGTATAACCTCAAGAAAATGGCTGTTGCTCTCCCACCAGAGGATTTCAAAGGCGATGCTTGTACATGCATGTCTCAGTACTTACAGCACACGTTGCTGTGCTTAACGAACAACGAGGCTCAGAAACCGCAGCTGCGCTGTTTACTCCCCTATCTTCCCCTCACACATCAATTATTAAAGTACCGATCGATCATTTCGCAGGCTAACATCAAGCCATCTCTTCATGAGAAAAAAAAAATCCTGTTTTAGATTATCCCGCATCAATCACGTCTTAATGCCCCTTCCAATTAAGCCCATTATCCTGGCTCAAATGACCAAAAAGAGTATAACCCTCCTGACTATTTCACTCTGTCACTGCAGGACATTTTGATGAGCAACCCAGACCCACAGCAACCCTCCAGTTTGTGCTCCACGGTTCCCCCCAAACAGCTCGACATGTGATTTAAATGGAAACCCCCGGATGGCTTAGTGCTGGACAGAAAAGCAGGATGCACGATGGCGTGATTGACGCGATTGTGGATTGTAATATTGATCGATGGGTGGAAGCTGTTGGATGAAAAAAAGGATGTTTAGGGCCTACAAGAATGCTATTAACTATGAATTGGGTGAAGTCCAGTTCACCACCTTGAGCTGTCCTCAAAACAGAGGCAGGATCCTGCAGTTCAGAGCGGACGCGCGTTTCAGCACGTTGGACAGCGCCTAAACTACTTAAAACAGGAAACTCCTCAAACTCGCTTTATAAATATACATTTATGGGCGACAAGGACATAAAGATGAGGCCATTTGCATTGCTTTGTCTGAAAGATTAATCAGGTAATGTCGCCAAATAAAATAAAATCCAGGGTAATAGCTCACGTCTTTTATTAACCTCCTTGTAAAATTAAAGGCATGCATCCAGCTCAATAAAAACATATTTACGAAGGTGCAGTGAGGGACTGTGGATTACAGGGGAAAGGGCGCCGCATGACTGGGTGTGTGGGGGGGCTGGATGGGAATTGGATGACTATCGCTCCAGGATTAGGCCTGTGTAAACTGCGTGTAGTCCATTGAAACATGACTAAAGGCCTTCCACCCTTATTCTCAGCAATGTTTTTCGTCCGTGTCCTGTGGGTCTTGACCTGCGCACTCTGGCACGTGCCCCGGCCATTGAAATGATAATGAACCAACTGCGCTTTTTATGAGCGAGAGAGAGAGAGAAACGGACCTTGACATGCCACGGCACCTCTAGACGGTCAAGGGGAAGACGTACCAGACACCACGGTGAAAAGCAGGACTATTACGCTTCATGCTAACACAACGCGGCATTTGTGCGATTTTTGATTATTCGCAAGGCTTTTTTTTGTGTTGACTGTCTAAAAACACGCCGCTTCCGCACAGTGACTGTGTAAGTCAGACCTCATGTAGGGCTCGAGAGTGACAGTAAATGACTCAAATCATCATGATTGCAGCAGAGAAAACGGTGTGCAGTGGCGTTTTGTGTGTCTCTTTTTTTTCATCACAGCTGTTTTACCCCCACCACCACCACCACCAAACACCCCCCCCACACACACACACACACACACCTTTTTTTCTGGTTTACGCCTCCCACTCTCTGCTCCGGGGGAGAGACCAATGGGAGAGAGTGCTGAGGCGGGATAATTGATAGATGCACTGGCTATCCTTATCGATCAGCTCTGTATTGACCCGACCAAATACATTGAGATGGAGTGTGGAATTCAACACAGATGCAAAGACGAATTGTTTTCATCGTTAATGCGATCTTTAAATGCCTTCCAAACCTCCCTTTGCTGGTGTCTTTCCTACTTGTGCAGCTTTGCAATGAAGCTGCCTATTTATTTATACACTAGTCGACTAATGCATGTGCTTAAGAAGCTCAGAATAAGTATAAAAGCTTTCCGGTTTACTTGGCCTTGGTGTTGCGAGCCTGCACAGGAAAAACACAATAGGTGGGAAAGCATGTGGGTCTCTTTGGCCTGGTTGCATAGGGAGATGTTAAGCGTGAAGGACACACATTCCCCCTGAAACAGGCCCATCTCTGCTCTGTTTTCCCTTTCAGGAGTAGACTGTCATGTGTGTGTGCAGACACTGGCATTTTCACATTAGCTAAGCAGGGCAGCTGCATTGATTTGTGTGCCTGTGATGAATTTGGAATAGTAATTTGAATTTATTGATTGATGTGGCCGAGCGAGTATGGCCCAGCCTCACTTTCAACATCACAACCCCCCAACTCCCACTCCCAGCCCACATGCGCACCGAGGATAATGGTGATTTTAAATGCAATAAGTAAAATGTTGCTCCGTGCATTTGCATACGAGTCATTTGTCATTTTGTCCAACTGGATTTTCCGTCACAGATAGTGTGAAGGCAGCGTAATACACACTATACGCTCTTGACATCTTTGTTTAACAATAGTACAAATGTGTCCTGGTGGGTATTTTTTAAATTAGAATAATGTAACATGTGTCGTCATGGAAAAATAAATTAAGTTAAGAGGGCGACCCCTTGTTTAATTCCCCATCATTGTTGGGATGTGTAGTCACGCACGTACACGCACACCTGACGTCTAGAAGCTGCCCTTGCGTTAAAATATGCAGCAGGTGTGCACTAAACAGAACTGTGCCGCTCTCTCAATTGAATTGGGGGGTTTTGTCCTGACGCTGGGTGTGGAAGATATAAAACCCCACAGCCCAATTAGCTTTAACAGCAGTGGCACTTAAAGAGACAATTGTGGAGTGTTTAAATCTTTATTTACCAGAACCCCACTAAATGCGCAAAGGAACAATTTACATGTCATTAAGTGCTTTTCAATAGGGCATTGACTGGAACTAAAATATGCCACTATATCTGCTTAATTGAACTGTTCGCTGAAATACGGCACAGAAAAGCTGATTGACGTTTGGAAGCGCTGCACATCTAAACAGGGCCTTTACACAAACGTCAATGAGGCGGGATCTCTCACTCACGTCTCCGTTTTAACCTCAGCGTGACTCTCGTTTTCATTTACGTCCCGATAATCTGATTGTAATTGTTTAAGGGTATAAACAGAGCAGAGGTGTGGGTTCAAATCACAGCGATTAGTGGCTTTAATCTAACGCGCCCAAAGCACAACGATAGTTCAAGCGGCCAAGCATTCAAAAAGTTTGGGTCACGGTTTGTCCTGTAGGCAGAAACGTCCGTGTGAGAGCAAACACGTGTCATCTCACCAATCGCAATGACGCTATTTCTCATTGTCTGAACGGGCCTCAAACCAGCTTTGGGGACAAGACACCCCTGACTCAAGAGAACGACGCATCTGTTTGTCTCAGTCTTTCAGATCCGAATCGATAATTTATCAGTGCGTTGCTCTGAAAGGGGACACCTGGACCTGAAATATTGATCCGTATGAGGTTATGCTTCCTCATACGGATACAGGCCTAAGGCGAACCTCGTTTGCGGCTTGACGGGGGGGTTGGTTGCTGTGACTGAAGTTTTGTTTGCTACAAATAAAACGACATATTTGTGTTGCTTGATTTACATTTAAAGTAATGGCTGCAGGATTTAATCAGTTTGGGCCACATCCTGCGTTGATTTCCTTTGTTTGTTCTGTTTGTGCGTGTGAGGGAGTGTGAGACAGAGGGTGAAGGTGTGTGTGTCCATGCTGCATTCTGCTCGTCTCTTTGTTTATATCACCCCCAGTGTTTCACTGTTTACACTATCACGGATTGTAGCATCAATCAAAATATAGATTTCCCCCAACATTTAACACCCCAACTGTCATGATGAAGTTTTACTCGATACAATCGACTAATAACTTCTAGTAATGTCTGTTTGAGCAGCTATTGACAGTCTCGCCACATTGACTTCTAATTGATCCTTCCACATCACTCAGATTGGAAGCTGTCTCCTCACTCACCTGCAAGCCTGAGCGCTGACATCCGCTGGAACTCAGGCTCCTGGAGCCACTTCCACATCCTCCTGAACGTCTCCCGGCCAGACTTGAGTTTACTCCATGGTTTAGGATTCCTCAGCAGGTCAGAGAGGGTTCCCTGGGACCGGCACAAGATCCTCTGAGCAAAGATGGCCTGGGGGATGCTGTAACGCTTGAGCTCTGCCGTTATTCGTTGAGCCACCTCCTTGGTGTTTATCTCTTCCACCTGCCCTGACCCAGCTCCCTGCCCACCTCCCACCACCGTCTGTCGGTCCCGGTCTGACAGCATGGACCCGTTTGCCTGAGAGTGCGGATGGCTGTGATGGTGTATGCCGTTCAAAGATGTCATGAGCCCGGCCCCGTGGCCCCCAAGACCCCGAGCTAGGTGCTCCTCGCCCCGGGACAGCATAGCTGCGTGGGACTCGAAGCCTCCCGAGGACAGCATCTTGTCATTGGAGAGGTGAGCTCCGGGGCCGTAGGCGCTGAGAGTCTGCTGGGAGCTGTGCAAAGACCCGAGACCGTTGGAGAGAGGGGAGAGAGGCTGCCCCATGCCGGACATGTCTTTGGGGTAGTGGCCATAGAGGTTACTCATGGAAGCGAGGCTTCGGTCGTCTCTCATCAAGGTGAAGCTGCCGCTGACGTTCCCGGCTGCGAGTCGCTGGTGCGCCGGATGATGGTGAGCATGTGGGTGTGGATGGTGAAATTTCTCCGAGACGGTGGAAATGGGGGGCAGGTGCTGCAGCGGCGTCAGCGTAGTGTAGGTGCTGCTCAGGCTCATCCCGGAGTCGCATGACATGGTCATTGCCGGATGCAGGGGGCCAGACAAAGCGTGGTCCGTGCGGTAGTCCCCTGCTCCTTCCAGTATCGAGGCCATGCTGGACACCATGGCTGACCGTCCGTGCGACACCAAGTTCCGATGCGACGCCGACGACTGGCGCGCGTGTGGGGAGTTCATTAAGTCGCTCGTTTGATGAGAGTGAGATACACCGTGCAGATTTCCAATGTTTTCCATTGTAAGCTCCATCGTTGAACGGATCTTTATTTCCACCCCTCGCGCCGCTCGCTCGCTTCTCTCCCTCTCCCTCCTCTCTCACTGTCTCTCACACTCCTTTCCAATAAATTTTGAACGATTTCAAAGCCAAGCCATTGATTGTAGTTGCCTCTCTGCAGTCAATCCAGCATGGTTTTAAAAGATTGGGTCCTGGCCACCACACAAACTGCGCCGCAAACCTCTGCTCTGTGCGTGAAGGTGTCTGCGCCTGGATTTCCTCCGCTGTAGAGCACCTTCTACTATACCCAAAGCGCTACTCTGCTCTCTGTGTGTATATTGACGCGCCCGCGCCCCTGTAAAGATGAGACCGAGCCTGTGCGCATGTGCGCGCCCCCGTAATGTATGCTCGCACTCGCGCACTCTGTCTGGGGCTGATCTGACGTCACTTGCCCCCGTGTCATGTGTTGTTCATGTCGCAAACTGAGCCTGAAGTTCTTAAAAAAGAAGAAGATTGCATTAGACACTAAGATAAAGCACAGAAGCGCAATCCGCTGCGGTGTTTACAACATTCACCCTCACATGGATAAGAAGGACTCGCTCCTTGTTTTTTCTGATAAAAGCGTTTGACACGGCGCCAGCAACATGTGATGCCTCTTCGGAAGGTTAAATATTAATTGACATGTGTCGCATCAGGCCACGAGTAATGAAAAACCTCCAGACTGTCTTCGGGAGGTCATGCAGCCTCCGATTGTGCCGTTTTCTTTCATTAAAGACGCGCTTGCTGTTCTTCATGCACACTGAAGGAACTATCGATCTGGACTAAAGTTGAAAACGTCTTTTGCGCATCCTCAGCTGCTTCGGTGACCTTTGGCACGTTTCATTTCTAACCATTTTCCGTTTTCTTTCCATAAACATCTGAAAAGTAAACGGTCGAATATTTCTATTCAATGCCCTGCGATTACGCTCCCAACTTCTCCTCGCACGCCCGTTTTCTCCTTCAGCAAATGTTACTGAACAAAATAAGTAAAGTTTTATTTCATCATGCCTTCGTAGCCTATAGGCTTTGATCCCCTCTGCGTCTCGCTCTTTCGGACTCGGACCACAAAAATCAAACTTTCAAACAATTTTGAACGTGTAAAAAAACTTCTGCATAAAACTTGGTGCTGGTCGACGTCAATCGAGGTCACCGATCCATCAGTGTCAAAGTATGTATAGATCAAGGGATGCATCGATGGGTTGGTGTCTATTGCACGAACGCAGCACGGATAGACTGAGGGATTGGATTTAGGGGCTAGAGAGTAATTCGCTCACATCTGGTGGAAACTGTGGCTCGTCTGAAGCTAAACTGACAAATAGTTTTAAGTCGCTCACAAATGCTGTCTGTACAGTTTTTGAGCCGTTTCGTTTAAGTGGACGCAACATCTGGAACAGATCAGTACGTCATGGTGGACCCGGTGTTCAGTGTCTGTAAGCACAGATAGGCCTGCGACGTGAAACCTTCTGCTTGGTGGCTTGAAAACGGCGGAGCTCCCAACTTCAGCACCTCTGTGGCACCTGCGTGTGTCACTGCGGTCCCCCCTGGCCGTTAGTTGCTCTAAACTGCAAACCTATTGCGTTCACACCGATGTTATGTAAAATGAGGCCATTAGGATTTCGACCCGGACCTAAGAAAGTCCAACAATCCAGGAAGTAGCATCACTAATCATTTGCAAATTGCATAAAACAATTTCCCTGACCGGTGTTTACCCACAGTGAGGTCACCGCCATCCATTACTTCGCTGATGAATTGTGATATCAGTGGCCCTGGCACGAAGCTCCTCTCCCCCTAATAATGACCCTAAAAACTGTGTCTTTTCTGATTGCCAACGGGGGATGGTGGCTTTTGGCTTGTGCCATCAGGAGAACAGCAGTGTCCGTTTGGGTTAATGTCCCTGTATTGATCCCAGCAACCACTGCTATCGAAAATGAATTACCGAAGCCCGCACAGCAGCGAATCCGTCATCTGTGCTCAGCCAGCCGGCCAGAGCAACTTATTGGTCGCGGTGGTGATGGATGTTAACTTCCATTGCTGGCTCCTTGCTCCTAATTCACCGGGGTTTACAGCGCAAAACAACGTGCTTAAAAACTTTTAGACTTTCACCACCTACTTGTAAACTTCATATCACATCCCCGCTTCTTGTTCTTGACGAATCCCTACGTTAACGTGAGCCCCAGAGGTCGCTGATAAGAGCTGCTAACACGGCGGGGTCAGCTGATCCTTGTACTTTACCCGCGTGCAATCGCTGTTGTTTTCTCCAGTTTCGTGCTGCTTGTTGAAACCGTTCATAAATAAACCAAAAATACATTTGAATGAAAAGTAAAACCAGCCGTTTCTTCACCAGGAAAATCTATGCGTCCGCCTAAAGCTCGGTTTTAATTTGTATTTTAATGTACTGTTTTCGAATATTTTTATAAGCATGTCCTATGGCGAATACAATATGAAATATTAACCGTGTCGATATCTGCGGTGTGACTGGGGCGATGCCGCAGAGACCTAGTGATTTATTTTATATTAATAACAGCGGACGAGGCGGTGGCCTCAGCTCCACGTTGGCATCGACTTTACACTCACACGCAAACACATTATGGTGACTGTGCAGCATTATTTTTACGTGTTTTTAATTTATTTGTTACTAATATATATTTTTCTTGTGGTTTGCTGTTCAAAGAGGACCTTGGTAGAGTCCACTTTGCTTTACAGCTCGCCATTAAAGTCTTTTACGAGACTCAAAGCGTTTTGTTTTTATCTTTAAGCACTGCTGTCATTTGCTGATCAACTAATCAATGGTGAACCCGGAGCTTCGCTCGATGCATTTCTGAAGGATCAATAGGAGCAGAACTGCGTTCGGCTAAGATGCTTTAAGTTATGTCCGTCCTGTCATGTGTGTGACCTGTGTCAACAAGCAGATTCATTACAGGAAATGAGCTGAAAAGTTTAAGCTGAGCCTTTCATTAGGTTGAGTGCTGTCAACCGCAGACTCTTAGAAGGCTTCTATTATTATTATTATTATTATTATTATTGTTGTTGTTGTTGTTGTTGTTGTTTAAATGACACTCAACATCTCAATATTATTAACAATTTCACACAGGAGCATCTCACCAGGCGTCTTTTCTTATTTTTCTCTGAACTCTTTTTTATTTTACTTTCTGTATATTTTACGCGGTGTGTTAATGAGGGATGTTTCTGCTGGGGCAGCTCTCTCAAGGTTGTCTATTTTCCCAGGAATCACTCGATGGAGACAGACTAATCTTTTCATGGCTTCTTGAATGACTCCGTGGCTGATGCATCACACTTAATGTATTCTAAAGTATATTTACTTGAATCTGGCTATTGGCAAAAGTTAAGTAGCAGTGTTTAGTAATGTCGCATTGATCAGGCCTCTGAGCAAGTCAGCGGGACGGGGCACTGCTGCTCTCATCCTAACACACACACACACACACACACACACACACACACACACACACACACACACACAATGATGTGGCCTTGTTGAGAGAGAAAACTCTAACATCTGCCTTGTTTGCCTTTGGCTCTATTTTAAGTAACTGTGTGTGTGAGTGCGAATGAAATTTTCAGTTTTATCTGTGATATCTAAGACTTTCAACACTAAGTTGTATAAACTTACGACTAAACTACGTGTATTGCTTCAAATCTTTTGCTTTCTCTGCGTTTAGCTGCTTAATATTATCAAACGTGTTCTCTGTCGCTACGCCTTTAACTTAGCAGATTGCCTTCAAATATCTTCTGTAAAGTTTCAATAGGCCACAGGCCAAATCGATGTCAGCTTGCATTTTGAATGTTAGGCGTTTGTCCTGTTAAATCTTTAAACAGCAGCCTACTGTTAAACACTTTGTTTCACAGAGTCAGAGCCGTGTAGCCAATATTAAGAGGCACGCGTGTTTTTTTTAAGCCCACCGAATCGCTGTGTTTGTAAAGCGTTTGCACGCAGTTTGTTAAGAAATTAGTGTGTAGCCATAGATTATTATTTAGGTGCATTTGCATTTGAAAGCGCCCTGCAATAGAGGACCCTAGTGATCAATAGCCCTGGTGCCACATTGATCTATCCGCAGCCTGATCGATCGGTGGGAGGAATTGGGCGCACATCTCTTCTGTGTTCTTGGTTTCACTCAAAATAAAAGCCAACTTATTTGGACCTGCGCGTTATTACAGCAGAGCTACGCGCGTTATTGAGGACAACAGGTGCCAAAACAGGCCTGGCTCGCCCCGCAGCAGGCCAGTTCACGTATATATGCAATATACGCAGCGAGCACAGAATAAAAGCACGAACGGAACAATGCGCTATTTCCAACTTTTACTTTCCACGTCCCATTCAGATATTTGCCTTCTCACCATTGTGCTGCAACCAGCAAAGCGTCCGTTTCATCTATGTGCAATTTATCGAGAGAGAGAGAAAAAAAACGATACAAATTAAAAATGTATTTTTCTTATAAATGTCATTGAGACCACGGTTCTGGCAAACTGGTGGCGAACTAACCATCACTCTGGTGGATTCGCATGATGTCAATGCAATCAATAGAGCTACTAATCACAAACACACCCAATAGAGTATCGATCTGATTGGGCTGGATTACTAAATGTTATAAGGATCAACTTTGCTTCGCTTTGCTCTCGGACACTTTCAGCTTCACAGGGAAAGGCCTCGGCTATAATGAAAACAATATATAAAAAGAAGAATTATTTTAGCTTGTGCACTTCTGGGATTCAAATACAACTAGAGAGTAAAATGCTTTATTCAAAACACACACACACAGAAATGAAGTGTTCTCATTGAGTGCTGTTGTGTGTGTGTGTGTGTGTGTGTGTGTGTGTGTGTGTGTGTGTGTGTGTGTGTGTGTGTGTGTGTGCAATTATTAATTATTAAAAACAGCACGACTATATTTTCTAATATTGCAGACATTCATAGTTTCATAGCGTATAATTAATTATAAATAGCATTGTAAATATATAGACTAAATATGTATAGATACAGAACCTGGCAGAAAGTAAAGCATGAACTTTAATTTTCATTTTGAACGTTTATCCGCTCACTCTGTTTGACTGACACTAGGTTCAGTGGAACTGTTCTGAATTATAGGCATTAGACTGACAAAGACAATACGTGTGTGAGAGAAAGAGAGAGTAGTGTGTGTGTGTGTGTGTGTGTGTGTGTGTGTGTTTGTCTTTGATATAATGGAATTAATGACTGAATGGTTTCATACATCAGAATAAATTCAACATACATGTTACAAAATGTTTGTGTATAATTAAGCTGAATATAATTTGGATGCTACACACACTTTTAGCGTGATAATAAAGTGTATGCATGCTACTCCATGGCCTGTAAACCTGGGCTGTAGCATCTATACATTTATTCAGCGTCGTAGATTGAAGATTAGAATGATTATAGATTGTAATGTGTATGTATTATCTCGCAAGCTATTTAAGAGCATTACTCATTGTTCTTCTCCCCTTGCCCTCCTGGTTTTAAACCGCAGCGCTTTTCCCCCTCTTAAGCACTGCTAACGCTGGATTTATTAGGCTTAAGGAACAGCCTACACATCTTCCTCAAAGGGGATCACACATTAAGTGTAGATCAGAAGGATAAGGTCTTAAAATCAGAACAATGCCTCTTGCACAACGTTTATTCTTATTCCCTCACGGGTGTTAATTCAGGAATTATACGCAGACCATTTTAAATAGATTTTTCTTCCAAATTATATTCATGCATTTGTGAATCTTGCATCTCATGTCCAGAGGGGCTTATATGCCCTCGTATTTTATTATGTTATTTTCACTCAACTTAAGAGGGATTGTTTGATTTAGTATTGATAAGAACGTTATTAAACTAATGCTTCTTCTTTTTTTGCAGGTGATGCTGTAATAATCAGCAGGTATCACTTGTTTGAAAAAAGACAATGTCTGGATTTATAATCCAAAATATCCGTATTTTTTCATAGCAAAAGCAGCAGTTGTAGTTTCGTTTAAAGTGCCGGCTCACACCAGTGCGCTCGTTTATGAGACAGCCCACTGTTTAAAACAGTGACACAGCTTCGGGGAAAGTGATGTGCTGCACAAAACAGAACTAGTGACCTACTGCTAGTCATCCTGGCTCTGATATCAATCATTTTTTTAGCGTGATACAACTGCAGCAGATTTTGGAGGAAGCCTTTGCAGGCATCAGTTTGTTCGCTTGTAAATCTTTTTTTATCCTCCTCAGACAAGTAGTAAAACCTCACACGTACAGTATGAAAGGGAAGCGTGCATCACTCAGAATAAATGTGGAATCAAGTACAATTGGCTTTTGCTTAGCCCCCACCACCCCCCGTACATGCCCCCCAACACTAGCCCTCTTCCACACACCGATCCACCCACCCACCTCACTCCTCCCCTGAAACTCCCACCCTCCACACCCGATAGAGCACCCGTTGCTAGGCGACAGAGGGAAAGATGGATTGAAGAGACATAGTCGATCAATTCTTCAGAGAGAGAGGAAGGGAGGCAGTAGGGAGAGAGAGGAGAGAGTAAAAGAAAGAGGGAGAGGAGGGGAGGGGAGGCCAGTATGCAGAGTGATTGCAGTTGTAGTGAGGTTGCAGTTCGGGCTGAAGACGCTCTTTTGAAACATCTATCTTTGTTAACTGTATTGTGCCTCTGGAAATAAATCCATCTGTGCAGCTGTCCACCCTTCCGTCTTTGTCCAAGCGCTTTACTTTAATACTTTTATCACTACAAATTACAGTCCACACAAGCAGCCGGTGTTTAATATTCCCTCACTCAAAAGACAGTTAATTGTATATTGTATGCTCTTTCTCTCTGGCTCTCTCCCTTTCTCCATTAGTCACTGCTGCGCGCGCACACACGCATACACACACATGCATATGACCAGCAATACAACATACCCCTGTGTGTGTGTTTGTATGTGTGTGTGCAGAGCTGGGTGTTGAGCGCATCGACTGACTATCGATCCCACCACTCACCTCCCTGCAGTCAGCTCTTGTCCTACATAGCATGCCCTGTCTGATTTCTCCCTTAATGGCTTTTATCCAGCTCCAATCTTTATTTAAACTGAAAAGTAGGAATTAGCACCCACTTCTATCCTAGTCTCTCTTACCTTTTCTTTTTACCGTCATCTCAGAGTGAGGATCGGCGAGTATCGGCCCATTGACCCCTCTCTCTTGTGCCCCTGGCTATGATTTCTTTCCCACTCAGAACTGTGCAGTACAAAATGTTACTTGCATTTCTCCAGGTTTCTTACTGTATGGCGCTCGTATACACACCCAGATAAACGGCACGAGAAACAATCTAAACTATCACATTAACATGACAAATACATTTATTGATTGATCTGACAATTGCTTTGTCCAGTCACTGATTAATACTTCTGGTCTATGAAACACCAGAAAATGCCCATCGCAAGCTCTTCTAATGACTTGTTCTACAAAATGAAGTGATGATTTTTCCCAGGATCAACAAACGGAATAAATGACATATTCAAATACACGAATAAAACATAAACTGGTTGCTGAATGAGACATTGGTGGCCGTTCCTAGTGAGTGCGAAGGAACCTTTTCTCAATAATATTTCACTGTAAGGGAGACTTTTACTCAAACTAATGTGAGGATTAAACTGTCTGAGCTGTGTTAATACATTTACAGAGAATTCTTTTAATGTACACGCGGCCATGGGAGAAAAAAGCCTTTAAGAAACTGCAAATGTTTAAGTTGAAATTCATTAGTCAAATGTAAATAGGGTCAGAGACTAGTTAAGTTATTTAGGATGTTTATGTCCCCCATCTCGAGTTGTCATGGTAACGGGCAGACATCTCGGCTCTCAAATGAGTGAAATTTATTCTGCACAGGCTACTTTTCATATTGATGTCCTTTCTTATTGTGATCAGCCAGCCACAGCCTGGGGAGGAACCCTCGGCATGCCGTCATCCCTTTCGATTTGATTTGATTTGCTGCTCATACAGGGAAGTGATGGGAGAGACTCTTATCTTGGCTGAGCAGAAACAAGCCATACCAAATAAGACACATTGGACTATCTGTGCTGGCACACACAATGGGGATTAATTGATCCCCTAATACCACAGATAAATCAATTCTTTCCTTCCCCCTGAGCTCTCAGGCCAACTGGATGGCCCCGCCATTTGATCAACAAAGCATCTCCAGCCAATAGGAGCAGGACTGCAGGCTGACTGACAGAGGCACAGAGGTTAGGGATGGGGGTCCATCAGAAGGCCATTGGCAGCAGGAGTGAAAGTGAGGACTGTGGCGTAGTCAAAGCATCCAGTACAGCACAGAGGTGGAGCAAAGCTGCACGAGGACGTATTAATGTAATCAGCTGTGTTGCTGTGCTATACCTCTGGTTTATGCTTTACTTCCACTTCCACAACCATTAAGTCAATTGTGAGACAACAAAATATTAGACTTAGATTTGATTTTATAGACTTAAAATTCCTCGAAAACCACATCAACGGGTATTATTGCAGCCGTATCTCTGGTCCAGACATCAGCCATTTTCTCACAGTTACCCCATCTTATCTCCACCTACGTTTGATCCATCTCCATTAGACTCTCCCTTTATACGGCGCAGCATCATTCTCACTCTTTCACTTCCTTTGTATCTCTCTCACCCAATCTTTTTCTTATCAGCACCTTGGCATTTCTGTCTTTCCCACAAACACTGTTTTCCTCATACGGCTCATATAATAACAGACTAAAAATATGCCTTCTTTTTTCTTTCCAGTATTGATTTTGCCGGTAGCATTGTCTATAGAGAGAGAGAGGAGAAAGAAGGCGGGGGAGAGAAATGAAGTAGAAACAACTGGAAAAAGAATTGCTTTCTACATATGTGGTAATGCTCTCACCTTTCCTATTGTGCTTAAGTGGAGAACCACACTCTGCTTTATCTCAGTGCAATACCTTTCAATTAAGTGGTGACTGCATTTACTGCGGTTCCAGCTCTTCCCACCGCTCAGCATCACAGAGCACCCAACGCTCACATTTAATAACAACCTGCTGAAATTAGAGAAACCTTACCATTGCAAATATGTTCCAGATCAGCTTTTCAGGGTAAATGCTTGGCTCTTTTGGCACTGGTGTGTAATGGGAATGGAGAGAGCTGATCAATAGGCTATTGATCGTAGCTGGCCAGAGTCTGGGGAATTGAGAGTGAGAATAGAGGAGAGTTAGGGTGGGGGTTGGCTCCAGGTTGAATTTTTAAAATGCTCTATTTCATAGATGACAAATAGTCTATTTGAAAAGAGAAAAAATAAAAACAGAGGGAGAGAGAGCATCATAGAGATGGAGAAAGAGACGGCGCTTGTTTTGCTCTCCGAGCGGAGAACTTAGACCTCCCTGTTTCCCAGAAGTTACAGTATTTTGGACGGGAGCTGTTGAACTACAAAGACAAAGGGAGCAGGGACTGTATTCTGGAAGAGGAGGAGAGGGGCTTATTAAACTAGTATCTTTCACGTCTGAAAGACACAGCACATGGAAATAATGTGCACTAAAACCCTGCATCTGACATTTAACCTCAACAAATGTAAACTCCAGCTACAGTACAGATGTACTGTATATTTTTATACAGTATCTGCCTTGGCTGGGTTTTTATATATTTTTTAAAGTGAGATACATCCAAATATTGTTGCCCTTGCCCATATAAACCTCAGATGTTATTCTAATACACAAGCAAAGCTGCAGCCCCATCTGCAGTCAACACAAACTACAGATGATAAACCTGAAACCTACATGAATCTTCCCTGGAGGGAAACGTGGACAGCGGCAAGGTTCCACAACGGAACCAAGGGCTTTCCAGCTCTTTGTTACCTTCTCTAGAAAACACCTGCAGTAAAGGTTTGTATTTGTAAAACTCGTGCAGCACATGCCTGGACCCACCACTTCTAATAGTACATTATCACACTTTCCTGTTCAGGTCTGGCTTGATGCTACACAACATAAACAGAATCTCAGTTTTACACATTATATATCAACCTTGACAACATCTGGAACATTTGCAAACAGAAATGACACAACTGAAAGACACTGTTAAGAAATAAGAGAAACGCTAGAAATAATCAATTTTCATGTCTTTTTAAGTAACAGCTTAGTAGAACTAAACATACATAAACCCAGTCATTAGTCTACATCACACTCAAAAGTGGAAGTGGGTTATTACACTATTGTTTATACAATAGTTATATGTGTGTATATATATATGAAATGATGTCAGATTATTTGAATGTCCAAAAGCCTTGTTCATGCCTGTTACACACACACAGGCTCGTAAACACGAGGAAACAACCTGGAAGCATAACTTCTGAAGGTTGTTCAACTCAACTGCAGGCAATGGAAAACAGTTAGAGTACTAGTCTGTAAACACCCCTGAGACGAACCTATACCCCAGTAAAAATCCAGCTGTAAATAATGTATTGAATGCAAACTTAAGGTCCGCGGGGAGATACGGATAGGCTCATTACTCTTTTAGTTTGCTGGCCTTTTACGTAGTCCGCACAGCTCTCGACAATCGACTCCAGATGCTCCCTCTCTCCGTTTTGATTTAAAGATGCTTTTACCTGCGGATATTGTTATGGATATAGATATTGTTTTTTTATTTTCTGCACATTGCCCTGAGGTCTGAAGCCTCTTAACTCATGCACCCACCCACATTCTCTGTGCCCTGGTAAGGTTAGTATGCGTATATGTGTTTGTGTGTTATCTGTGCCGGTAGTTGAGGTGAATATGTGGCCTAGGCCCCGTCCGGGACGCATTGATCTCAAAGCAGGATGTCAAACATTTTAGCGCCGATGTTGCCCTTGTTATTGCCTCGCGCTGCCGGGTTGTTAATGCATTAAAAATCGTTTGCCCCTATCTTTCCAAACTTATCTCACCCTACTGCCCTGAGCAACACAAGAATACCCCTCTATTGTAACATACACACCACTCCTGCCCCCCTTCCTCCACTCTCTGTTTCTAACCAGGTCCTTCCATCCTCTGTCTCAATCAATCTTTACGACACCCGGTTGCATCTCTCTAATGTTTCCGGACTTGACCGTATCCCCGTTCAAAAATTCTTAATTAAGCCTGTTCTGTATGTTTACTGTTGGGCAAATTACAATCTGACAGGGCTAATAAAACAACATTGGCTAGAGAAGGCCGAGAGGAGCATGTGCTACGACCCTTACCTCTGTGCCTGCTCCTATATCCACCTCGGCTTATCTCCCTCCATCCCCACCTCTTCGTATCTCCCCATTTTCTACCTCATATGTTCTGAGGACAAAAGGGAGGGGATGGGAGAGAGAGTGGTGGTTTGGCACCAGTTGGTCAGGGTCCTGTGTCCGTCGCTGTCAGCGTTACTATTTGTTATGCTGACATGTCTTGGTAATACCGTTCAACCTACTTCTTGCTTCTCACTTCTGATTATTAAGATTCATGAACCCGCCCGCCTGCATGTCAACACTTACAGATATGAGTCATATATCTATGTTCACATCAGCATCTTTCTTCATTTACGTATTGATGCATGCAGTGTTCTCACGTTCTCCAATCTATAGCCCGCACCAGATGTGTATTATATCTCTATTTCTGTACGGTTTCGTCCGGTCTCTTGAGAAGTGCCATTTGCTTTAAGCTAAAGCGTGATGGAGAAGGGAGACCACGTCATCAGAATCTCTTCAGCTACGTGTCCGGACGCAGAGCACCTAGTGCCATGAAAAACGACGGAGCCCGCCAGACGATCTTAGTCTTCGTTACGCACACAAGCGCACATATAGACTGAAGAAGCTCATGGGTGACGCACAAATCTTTGTGGGAAGTATCAATGCAAAGGCTACATAATTAAGTGCAACACACTCGGCTCAGATGCTTTCAGCCTGCATTTGAAATAAGACACAGCTGGTGACACAACAGGTGATTTTGTTGTGTGACTTCACATATTCTATGAATATGCTCAAATGTGTTGCTCTAAATGTAAACACTTATTAATCATCGCTGCCATCGGTTTTTTTTCTGCTAGATTAAGATATTGGTAGAATTTGTAACTGATTGTAATTTCATAGTGTCTACACTGTCGGAAATGCAGGGCAGTGCTGGGTAGTAGAGCGCAGAGATGGTAAAAAACAAAGCAGAGGCACAGGTGACATACACACCCACTAGATTAGGACAGTTCAGAAAGTACTGTGGAAGACAGTATCCTTGTATTTAAGGTCTGTGGGTAGTAAAACTGAAATTAGTGATGTCCAGTGTTATGTGAGGCAAAAAAAAGCTTTTCTGATTCTACTCTGTACCAGCTGAGCGTTGTGTTTACGTTGACCACATGGACAGAAGACCGGACTGGCGCACTCGTGCCGTGCATGCACATCTGAGTGACAACGTATGTCAGTGTGTGTTCTCCCGTTTGTATACTGCCCTACACCAGCTGACAGGCGCAAAGCCCTGTGGGAAGGCACTGCTGTTATCTTACACTTGGCTGAACATATACAGCACATCAGAGGTGTAACAAATCCATTCCTGGCTGCCAGAACCTTTCAGAGAGTTTCTGTGCCTGTGAACAACACATCTCCAGGTTTCCACACCTCAGAGCTGATGTGTGTCTGACACACACAGATTAAATGCAGCCTCACGCAGGAGTGTGTGACTTCGAGAAAGAGGCTGGTGTACCTCGACCGCAAGTGCGCATGTTTGTCGGTGTGAAGCTCCCGTGTCTCAGTGGCGTCTTTAAAGTGGTTAATGAGAAGAGAGGTTGAGGAGTGTCAGAGTGTAATGCTGGCTTCGGTGGAGAGTCCTCCAGCCCGCTCTCCTTCTGTGTTGACACCTCTTAACCTCAGTCTATCATCTCTCACACACTCCACTTCTATTGACACTCGCTACCCCGCAGCTCTCCAAAGACCTGAGGAGAATCCACTACAGCGATTGTCCGTGTACGGGCAGCCTGCAGAGAAGAAAGGATTATATAATGCACTGACATATATAACACGAAGCGATCGGATGTAGTGATTCCTTGGTTTCTCTTCTTGACATTTCTGGATGGATAAAAGGGAAGAATTACAGAGAGAATGATAGATTGACAAAGTGAACCAGTCTGGCAGCTCTTGACAGAGAACGTTGAATCCTCACATACAGTACATCACTTTGTAAATGAATCTCTCCCTCTTTGTCTCCCCACACCACAAAGTTTACAGGATCTTTGTCCGCCACTGTCACTAGCAGGCGTAAGTGGGGTCAGGAGCACAGGGTCAACTGTGGAGGGGTCAGAGGTCATAGAGCAACGGGTCTTGTTAAAATACCTTTTAGCCTCCTTCAGGGATATTATGTAATGGCTCTGGGAATAGAGAAGGCTGCAGGTTGACTGTTTTGTGGTGGAGAACGGATGATATATGTGTTTTATACCAGATGTATATTCATTACCCTTTTTAAAAACTTTGTTCTGAAAGGTCAAGAGGGGTCACACAAGAGGTCATTTATGTGTTTTTTTTATGTTTCATTGTTTTGGAGGATCCATCTTCCAGGAAACTATCATGTTATATAACACCTCTGAGGAATCGCAGGTCTCATGCCAACAGGAAGGGTTTTCTTTGTGCTGAGAATTAAAACCTTCACCACCAAAGCATGTTATTTCCGCACTCGATGGTAGCGCTGTCTAACTTGGAGGGGTTAGAGAAAAACTGGGTTGCACTGATCAATATATCGGAGACATTTGCGTATCAATACAATGAGGACGCTGTCTTCAATCTTAATTTTTAATATGGCGATAATAACTGTATTAATTTTCATAACTTTCATTCAATAACCTTCGAATATGAGCGATGGTGGCCTATTTTTTTGCACGGTGAATATGCATCTGTCTCCTCCGCGTTGCCATTGACCACTCCTGAGCCGCTTCTCTCTCGCTTTGTCTCTCCCGCTTCCCTTCCCCTCACATTCTTGCACTGTAAAATTCACCCTCATTCCCCGCTTCACCAAGCTAACTGTGCGCACTACCTTTTATCAGTCCAGAACTGTTAAATTAATAAATTGATATTGACGAGCTATCAGCCAGAGAATAAATTATTTGGGAGCAGAAGGCGAGGGTCACATGACTTTTAGTACCCACGATTCGGTAATTATTCCCCAAAAGGAGAACTATGATGTGCTGCATTGCACTTCCCTCATAGATATGAACAAACATATGAACTATAAATATCCTCACATGCAGTGGATTGCAGAGGTCATGGGAACTGATGATTATTAGTGCTACACACAGCTATAACCATCATGAAACAGGATGTTAGTCAGTTGGAAATGATCTCAATTTACAAACACACTGAAAGGGAAAGACCTCGAATGTGCAGCAGCAGTAAATGCACGTGTTACAGGCTTTGAGTCATTGCCGTGAGCGCAGAATGGGCAACCTGCAAAGGTTCAATGTAAAACAGCGCCATTAGCCTCCTGCAGCTGGTGGTTTTCCCTGTGTAACAAATGCTAATGTGAGGTGCAAACTGAGAGGGAGGTGAGCACAGCACACGAAGGGGGCAGCAAGCATGTCAGAGTGCCAATCGTGGAAGTGCTCTTGTTGCCCTCTGGCCATAACTGACCTTTTGACCCTGGCCATGGCCTAAATGTCAGAGGTCACCAACCAGGGTCAGTGGGGATGGCTGCAAGATCGTGGCCAGGGATGCATCGCCATGGCAACACTGTGGACTATAGGAGAGAGGGGGTGTTTGCATTCGGTTTGCGAAATTCATGCACACAGAAATACATGGACACGCTAAGTCGAGCACATCGGGGCATTTCTTTACTGGAAGTCAAGCTGCTCCCAGTTGGCTTCCGGTATTATACGCAGCGACACAGTCAGTCAACACTAGTTTGCACTGCTGCAGCCATATTGTATGTAGTGGTTTGCCATTATGCTCCATTACAAAGGTCAAAATGTCAAAGTGGACTTTAAGGTAAGAGCCTTCCTGATGTTTTTAATATTATTATTATGAATAATAGGGCGATGAAAAGTGGGAGCACACGGAGCACAAGTTCGTTTTTACAAAGGTAACGCAAAAGAACGAAGAGCCACAAAGAGGAACAATCCACGTCAGTTTACATCGAAATGGACGAAACAGCGCTGCAGACATTTGTTTGCTCCGTGCGCCATCTAGCGGTGGGATTAGTCCAGGTCCACGGCGCTCGGCTGCTCGGCTGCTCGGCTGCTCAGCGGCGAAAGACGGGGAAAAAACCCGACCAGTCTGCTTTTGTCTCCGGGGGGCTCGGGTCGATGCCTCGTCCCACCATATGTCTGATCGCAGCTGCCAATCAACAGGTCAACGCGACCCCGGGGAGGCAGACACTGGTGGGGAGAGATCAAACGGTGGACCTCGGGGATGACAGATGCAGATGGAAAAAAGGCAATAAAACATTGCTTCAAAGATGGTAACGGTGCACTGGGAGGCAAATTATTGTTAACAGTAATCTGCAGGATAGCGCCTCGTATTCTGATCGATTGACTATTATGGAGCCTTTGAAGCCGAGGTAACGCCAGGCTATTGTTCGAGGTGGGACACAAGCAGAAAATAGCAGCTGGTTTTGCTTCAACTATAGCGTTTCCTAAGCCTTAAATACTACTTACTTCTATGCAATCACGCTTTATAATAGACTCGCAATCTGAACTCCTCCAGGCTTTGAGGGCCTGTTGAGATTTATTTAAACAGTTGCTGCTGTCGCACCCAGACAACACGTAGCCTACATTTCTATCAAAAGCTAATAATTAGGCGAAACAAAATGACACACCAAGAAGTCGTCTGTTGATCGTTTCACACCGTACATTTAATGTCATTTTAGCACATAACTGAAAAATACTTTCATGGGTTATGTCTCTTCAGCCTCTGGCTAAAATTACATAGATGGCCTTTGTCCTAATTTGGTATCTTAAAATCAGATACTGCCTCTGTTCTAAATGAGAAGCAGGTGAATCTAAAAATTCAAAAGTCAATGATGATTTGCTCTTTGTTACAGCTCAGCTGTTCACTGGTCTGAAGTCAGATCCAGGCCAGGTATCAGCTAAAAACAACATTTTCTAATTAAAATGATGCAGTTTGAAGGATTTAGCAAATTCCCACGTATCCATAAAAATCCCCATTTGCCAAATGCCTAATTTAAATGTTTCTGTAATAACTATTCACATTTAAAATGCTTCTCTTAAAGCATGTGTTGTGTGTGGTATGAATTAAAAAATGAAACTTAAATACACAATATCTACTGAAGAGCAGCAACAGGTGGGAGCTACGTGATAAAGGCTACACTAAATTTCCAGCATCGCTTTGTGACCCTAATGAATACCAATTGAAAAACAAACACGTATAATTTAATGGCCCCAATTCTATTTGTGTTTTACTTTGTTGAAAGGCTGTTTAAATTCTGACTGTGACATAAAACACACAGCACAAGAGAAGAATCCTAAAACAGGACAGTGATGACCCAGCGAGAATTTCTGTCCTACTTCATCTTTAAAAATGTCTTTGCCTCATATCATTGTTGTAGCAATAACAGTTGTTCTGCTTGCATGAGGTTCCAGCTTCCTCCTATGTTGTGTGAACAGTTGCACGTTGCATCTTGACGCAAATCAATGAGATACATGTACGCTAACAGGAATCAGCTTTGGAATGCTGCTGTAAATGTGCCGCATTAAAACACGGCCATAATGTTTCATCGCCGTCTCAGCAGGACTGATCTTCTTACCTCACTCTCTGCTAATCAGGAGCAAATCTTTCTGCCTTAATCTACGGCCCCCCTGTACCCCCCTGTACTCATTAGACTCATCTCATTAGATTAACAAAATGACATGCACAAATGAACACACACACACACCCACACACAGAGCTCATGACCTCAATCTCATTCTCCTAGAAAAATAGTTAATTAAAATCTTCAAAATATGTTAACTACATCAGTTTTATACTAAATGGCACAAACATTCCAACCGAACAGCGTCACCGATTTCTGTTTTTAAAAATGAGTAAACAGAACGTGTGTGTGTTTGTTTTTAGGTGTTTCACAGTTTCACGTGGCTGTATTTGTATGCTTTTGTGTGTACAGCAAACATATGCAACCAAATTAAAGCCTTAAAGCTGGTGAATTGAAGAGGATTTGATACACAGAGCAATTCATGGGAATTAAGCAAATTAGGTCTCCAATTAGCTGCTGACATTGAATAGGAAGATTTGGCGAACAAAAATTAATTAGATGGATTTGTCATTGTTCTAATGAGCATCGCCTAAAACTCTTTATCCCACTGACATATTGTTTGTCTATTTAGAATCTAATTTCACGTCAAATATTGCCTTATTCATATATTCAATTATTTGCAAATAAGAAGCCGACGAGAGCTGAGACAAAACAAACTTCAGAAAAGTCAATGTATGACCTAATCCTCTTAGGCTGGAGCACTGGGAATGTAAATGTCAACCTTTGCAAATCAGAGAGGAATTTCACTATTGATGTGAGAGTCGGACAAGCACGAATTGACTTTGTTCTTACGTTTTAGGATCATTTTATAGCTGAAATGTTTCTGTTTAAAGAAAGACCCATTCACCATGTCTTATAATAATTTAAGTTGTTCTTGTATTTACATATACTGCACCTTTGTATTTAATATAAATGTAACTATGTCTTTCCCCTGATTTCTACCCTGACTGGTTTATCGATGTAGACTAGACCCTAGAAGGCCCCTACTCCACCCACACCCACCCACCACACCTCAATAAACCAGCACCCCCTTCCTCTCTCCGTGGCTCCTTCCCTTTCCTCTCCTTCGTTCATCCCTGACCTCCCACGGTCCCCATCTTTTTGCAGCAGTGGTTGTGGATTACAGTGTGTGATAAGCTTCCTATTTCTTGAAACTATTTGGGATTGTGCAGATTATCTGGCCTCACATCCTTGGGAGTCGGCTTTGAAAAGCCCAATTTTAGTCTCTTAAGGCTGAAGATTTTGCATCCCGACAGCTTTGACTAATTAGCATCTAACACCGGGTGGTATTTTAGCAGTGGGCTCACTTTTAGCAAAATCCACACACGCAGACCAGACCACACACACACACACACACACACACACACACACACACACACAGGCAGCAGATAAAAGCGTTGCAACTTGTTAAATTCAAAGTGATTTAATGGGATTATAACAAAACACAAAACATTGTGAATAAATAAAGGAGTGCAGTCATTTTGGATGCCCTACTTTGACCATATAAAACTGATCATCATGTAATATTGTCTAACTTCATATGAATTTTAACGTGACATTATGAAAAAGCCTTTAAAATGTCTCTGTTGCCCAGTATTATTCTGGGTCAAACTGTAAGTACAAATTAATATTACAAAACAAACTATTGACTGTCAGGGTGCAGAGGCATGAAGGCTCGGGTGGAACCCCACTTGTGGGTGCACGCTGGGCCATGGCCAGTAGAGTCTTGGTGTCAAGCAGGACAGCGGGAATGCTGGAGCCTGAGGACAGCACCAACAGGTTGTTCTGTGGGTGCGGGTTAGGGGAAGGTGGTAGGGGGAACTCAGGGAGGAGAGGGGCAGCTGCCCTGCCACCCTGCGTACCCTCCGCCGTGCCCTTCTGCAGTGGTAGTCCCCATTAGAAAAGTCCCGATAGTTTGATGGGTGAATTGCCCAGAAGTGGCCTTTACCGTTGTCACTGCGGCCTGCTTTGATGAAACAATCATTGAGGGACAAATTGTGACGCACACTGTTCCTCCAGTTTTTATCCTGTTAGAGCAAAGACAAGAAGAGAAATATAGTTACGCCAAAAAGCCTGGACGCAAGCAAGAGTTAGAACAATGGCTGCCCCTAATCGTGAGTAAGTATCGCTGATCCTCCTCAGGATGTCACCTTGTTCTGCTGGCAGGGTGTGAGATAGCGTGTCAAGACTGTATATGATCGCAGTAAGACACGACACCCTCAGTTACCTTTTTAGCACATCAAACCAGTGATCAACTTTAAGCCACTAGGCTGCATCCAATCTGTTGTTGCACCTGGTAAAGGCAGAAGCAGTTTGCAACCTAGCAACAGGATTACTTTATTTGCGATTTCGCCAACAAGAAGATCATCTAATGTCCCCTTTGAGCACATAATTGCCTAACCACTCAGACAGATTACCTGTGCCAAGTAGGTCGCCTCACTTGTGAAAATGGCTGCCACTTTGTCAGCAGCTAAATGAAGCCCAACATGGGCTTTGAGCAAACGCGCTTTGCGTTTTGTGTTTGGCCATCAGGTAATGAGTTAACAAAACAATATACAATAAGAAGTTTGGAGATCCTCCCAATGTACCGTAGCTTTTACTATCGCCTGCTTTGACTTCCTAAAGTCCTCTGTTATAACATCAGCTGATCTCTACTTACTACGTATATAGGAAGACACATGAATACAGCCATAAACATACCTGACTCTTGAAGTATGGGTAGTTCTCCATGATCCACTGGTAGATATCACATAACAGCAGCTTCTTATGCTCGGATGCCAGAATTGCCCTAGAGATGAGTGCAATGTACGACTGGTTTGGTTTGTCCGTAGACTTCTCTAGACTACAGCTGGTGGTCACTTCCCCATCCCCTTTGTCTTGTAGCTCTTCATCTTCCTCCTCTTCTTTGACTTTCGTCTCTTCTGTGTCTATCTCTGAACTCTGTCGCTGCTTCTCCTCGGTCTCTGAGCGAATCCTCACCTCTTCCCGTTTGGGATTGTGATGATGTAGCACACTGTCCGCTCTCTGCTCTGCTGTTCGACTTCCTGTTTCTTCTCCTTTAGAACCTCTGACTCCTTTATTGAACAGAAGGTAGTCAATAGTAAAGCTCAGTCCCAGTCGTTCTCTGCTGCCAGTGCGGCTGCTTCTATCCTCCATCGTCATCTCTGAAGTAGGATATCTCAGACTCATTACAGAGGTGTCAGTCATCTGACTGAACGAAAAAGCGTTTCTCCCAAAAGTCTTCTCAGAACTGTATTTTACAGCATGTATATTCTCTTCCAAAGTTAGAACAACATAAGACCTTCATAACACAAACGCCTTAGTACTCCTGGTGTCTATTGGCAGAGTCTTACTGTTGACAAGCTAGCAGATAAAGATGAGCCTCTCAACTGTTGTTAACCTTGATGCGCTCACAAGTGACACAATCGCAACCTGTGGAAATGACGTCAGTCCATAAGACTAAATGCGGATTCTTCGTTTGGTTTAATTAAACGGTTTGCCTCTCTGTTAAAGCTGTCAATCACAACTTCTCCCTGAATATCCAACAGCCTGTTGCTCCTCCATCAAAGAGTTGTGCCACACGCGTGTGAAGGTGACTCTATTTATATGACTGTGAATTTATCCCTCACAGAAAGGGGCAAAGAAGGCACAGGGGAGGTCCAAGTAGGGGGTCTCAATTCAGGCGGATTATTTTTATTAACCTAAGCAAATCTTTGTAATTATGGGAGATTAAACACTCAAGATTTAGTAAGACATGGTGTGCAGCGGATGGATGCTGTAGAATCAAAGGCCTTTTAGTGGCCAGTGTTATCCTGTTAAAGTTGTTTTGTCCCTGGGGATGCTGTCCAAAGAATTACGGCAGTTACTATAGAGCAGTAATTAATGGGTCAGGTTCACCGCTTTGAAAATGCATTGAACAGAGTCTCTGGAAAGAATGTTATTTTAAAGACAATCATTATCACAGTGTAACTGAAAAGCATATGAAAGAATTTGGTTGAATTAATTCTCTGTTTACAGTATAATTTAACTATTTTACTGTGTAGTGTCATACGGATTAATGTGAGTAAATTCTTTTAGGTCGTGTTTTAAGGTGCATTCTAGATATGCCTTGTTACTACTGTACTGTCCTCCATCCACGATCAATTAGCAGTTATTCTCTCTATTCAATAAAACAAGTAAAAGAATAAAATCAAATACAGCTGTCATTTTATGTTCCGTCACTCATATTACTGTGTACAAGTTAAATTCATACTAATAGTGATACATAAATTGTAGAAATTGTAAAATGTATGTGCATGACTGATACAATTTGCATTTCAATAATTTTCGCACTGTGAACTTATTTTTTTTTTTACCACTGAAGAAGAACTAAGGTCCATTAAGCGATTTTGAGAAATTAGGCTATAAGAATATAGAGTTTAATGAGTCTATATATTTACATTTTAATTGCTCCATATTATGAAATTTAAAAAAAACACTAATTAAAATACCTTTAACGTAACATTGTACATATTCTGTATCTGTTTCTTAGTATCCCAGTGAAGCTCCATCACACTTAAACTGTATGAAATGTTCCACCCTAAACTGGAATTATCACTATTTCAGTAAAAAAGTTATCAGTACTTCTTCTCTGAAATTAATGAAATTAATGGCTATATTATATTTGATCATTATTATTATGAGTCTATAGTGAGTGTGTGTTATAAGTTGCAGTACAGAAATTAATTGATTTGTGACAATGTATAATTATTTACCCATAGCATTTCCACATCAGTCGGTATACTGTATACTGTATACAATAACAACATTACAGTATATAGGTAACTATCAATTGAACAGAAAGCACGAGAGCACTGAAAGTCAAATCATGGACACTATTGCCCTCTTCTGTTAAAATAATGAAATATAAAACATGTGCACAGTAAAGATGTATGTACTGCCACATTTAGAGGATTTTGTATTACGCTATAGTAAGAACATATAACCTTGTGTTCAAGTATAATAAAGTAAATATGAAACAAAAATAAAATGTGTTAAACAAAATGTATTCTGCATTGTTGGGAACACGCCAAGTCAGTTCAGAACTACGTTTACAGTTGTTCAGACGGTTGTATTAACATAACTATTATCATTCATGTATTTTTCTTATTGATTAGTATATTACAATCACTAAACAGCCATTCCATCAAGTAGCCCAGTGGGAAAGCTGCACCTTCTAAGATCCAGTGGTTTTATCAGGGCTTTCACATTCAAAGTAAAACAAAACACAGTGTTGTTTCGCGACACTTCGATGATTCCTTCCCCCGACTTTTCAGTTTCATTTAGCCTATTATTTCCACATTTGAAGAGCTAATGGAAAATCAGGGGTGGATCACCAGATGGATGTTGACTTCTCCTTAACATACTTGTGTCCATATTGCTAAAGTTGTAGCACAACGTTGTGTTTTAGAAGGTTGTGGTTGTCCCGCAGCTGGATGTATACGTGTATGGTTATTTAATCATTCGAATTCAATTATGAACGAACCTTAGACAAAGCATTAACCGCAAATCCCACGGCTGCTCTCACAACCTGGAACGGAATATAATGCTCGGACGGGACTTGAACTGACCATGCGACTGGATCCATTTGACACCCGGTGCTTTACATCTACGTTGAATTTAAACAGATTTCAAAAAGCTGTTTCACAATATCACAATACTATAAAACAAAAACACCATAGATAACAAATGACTTCGACGTGTGGTAATATTAATTGACACTGAGGCCTATTTGGAGAAAGAGACCTGTCTCTTAGTGTTTTTAAAATGTTGTACTGTGACTTTAAAATGCCTTTCTCCCTCCCCTTTGTATGACGCGCCGTGAGGGCTGTTTGACTCTCTACTGTGATTGGCTGGAGCTATCCGTCCATTAAAGCTGGTTCTGCGTTTCATTGGTGGAAGAATAGTCGTCGTCTCTGACTCTCGCGGTACTGCTACAGGAAGATGGCGGCCGAACTGGTGGAGGCGATGGCAAGTAGAGCTTGGCTACTTTAGGTTTGATAGGAGAAGGGTGTCGGAATGCGGGTTTAAACGTAACCTGGTTGTGGGGAATGTAGGGCCCGCGCGTGGATATGGTTTAGAGTCTGTACTTCCATAAACGCGGCGCATTACATTCATCACACAGCCAACTAGCCTGTGCCGCTAACGTAGCTAGCCTGCTAGATAGCGTTAACAAGGCAAATGCGTTGGTTCGGCTAGCATCACGCTGGCTCTAGGGGAAGACACCAAAAAATGAATGATAAGACCAAACAACCGTGTGGTGTATCCTGCTAGCACGCGTTCTAGCGTTTCGCCATCGCAACACCCTAGTCCAACAAAGTCTGTGTATAACCTGCCGATCAGTTTATAAAGCTATGCACCTGTCAAAATGTCCATTTGCTGTGATTGAATACAGAGAGCACAGTGTATAGAGAAGCTAGCATTAGCTTGCCGACAGCGCAGAATATATCGGGGATGTTAAAGAAAGACTGAAGAAACGGACCTTACTCGCTTGATGGCTCCGCTTTCGAACCAGAAATTTAATACATAGACTCTTTATTGTTCAGGCTTAATGCAGATGAAGTCGCAGCTGTTCGACTGGTGTCTAACACAACAACGTCAGACAAAGCTGAAGCATGTTGTGCTGCCATGGTTTTCCAGTAACAACAGTATTTCGCCTCTCTTTCTGGTTATCGTATCATAATAGTATCATCAGACAGACGTCATGGTTTGTTTTATAACATGATAGTTGTGACAAAGTTTGCGGAAACAAAATATTTACTTAAATAGTCGTTTCTTGACTCGAGTTCATCTTCAGGTCATGAATGAGATGCTTAGCTTCGCATCTAAGGTGTTTTATGTCATTGAACTGTAAACATTTGGATGCATATGTAAACACTGTACAATTTGACATTTACCTTTTCATATAAACGAACCAACTATAGGTTTGTAAACAATACTACATTTTTGAAATCATGTGTCCTCCTCTATGTCTAGTTATATTTTTGTATTTTTCCGTGACATTAAGGATTAAGTATTGCGGCTGGAAATGTAAATAGTTTTCTTCAGAGGTGCAGTAAAACAAACTAGTGAGGTGTCACATGTTTTTTATATGAGAGGTTTAAAATTAGTTTTTATTGTATCACAGTTTGAAGAACATGAAAAGGTATTGACCAAAATGTAAGAAATCTGAGAAAAAATTTCAGAGCAAAAATGTAAGCAATTAAAGTAATGTGAACTTGGTACTAAGACATAATCACTTGGAGGCTTAAGGCCCTGT
The DNA here is from genome assembly GCA_030770545.1 of Macropodus opercularis. NCBI lineage: Eukaryota > Metazoa > Chordata > Actinopteri > Anabantiformes > Osphronemidae > Macropodus > Macropodus opercularis. Next base: position 12,191,798 of record CM061092.1, read on the forward strand.
TGGATTAAAGTGACCAAGGAAAAGGGCAACTTTTAGGTGGAAGTTTTAGTTTCATTTCAAAGCAGTAGCAGCTGTATCAGCAGGTATGTGATAAAGTAGAACTTTAAAAGTAAAGTAAATAAAGATTTCCCACTTTCTCTTTTTAAGAAGGACTAAATTCCATTGCCTTCAATCTCCTGTACCCCTGCATACAATGTGCATCATTTTGTCTTTTCCTCTCTCTAGAACATGGTCAAAAGTTTCCGGGTCTCTGACCTGCAAACTCTGTTGGCCTCAATGGGTCGCAGCAAAAGTGGGCTGAAGCAGGACCTGGTTGGGCGTGCGCTGAGGCTGGTGCAGACTGAATACAGCCCAGAGCTTCTGAAGAACGTTAGGCAGCTCTATGAATCACGCTTTCCCAAAACATCTGGCTGGCTTGCGGCACGGCGTCCAGAGGGCATCCCAGTTGCCTACTCCCCCATCAGCTCCTCCCCCAGTGCCACCTCTCAGGGCACCGACTACCTCAATGGCATTTCCAAACCGATACCCACACCTGCAGCAGAGGTCAAGCTGGTGCCACTGCACTTCTACCAAACTTTGGAAACACTGTTGCCACCGACAGAGCTAAGTGAGTGGAGACCATTTGACTTAGATAATCAATTTTAGCTATGTTAAAGTTTGTACTAAATTATTCAGCTGCACACTATCCTGCTTTTGTTTACAGTTGCCCAGAACAACGAGAAACTGCAGGACAGTCAGTGCATATTTGAGTTAACACCAAACCAGGCAGACCAGATCCGAAATGCAAGGTAGGAAAATTGCTCAGTGTAGTGTTCAGGGTAATGCTAGCTTACATTGCATGGGTAACAGATGCCTATTTGTGACATATTTATAATTCTTCTTTCACAGCGAGCTTCGCCCAGGTATCAGATCAATTCAAGTGGTTCTTAGGTAAGTTCTCAGTAATGCACATTGTTCTAACAATGACATTGCTGTAAATCTGAATTTGTCTTAATGACACAGAAGAAAGGAAGAGTTTCTTTCTTCAAGCAGAAATAGCATTTGAAAGAAATCCTCTCAGTCTTTTCAAAATAAGATATATATCATTCCTTGTTGAAATATTCTGAGGTACTGGTATATACAGATTAAAACATGCTGATGAATGGTCATGCATTCCTTTGATGCTAACCTTACTCTCTCTGTTGTAGAATCTGTTACACAGACTCCATTGGTGTCCAGGAAGACCAATATCCCCCAAACATTGCTGTCAAAGTCAACCAGTCCTACTGCCATGTGCCAGTGAGTTGATTAACTTCTTTGAGCTAAGGCACACCTTTAGAGCACAAACATTATTAGAGCTGTCGCTTCTCTTTTCTTCCACAGCATTGTGTGTGTAAATGCAGGTAATAAGGCACTAATTTTGGTGCCATTGATGTAAAAAGTGCTGCACAGCTGACATTTCTAATTAAATGTTTTAACAGAACGCAACAGTGTGTTTATGGCTAAACTTCTAGTATACAGCCATGTTTTTACATAGCATTTATGTTACATTAAGCAACGCCTAAGTAAATTATATGAAGACATTTTATTTAAATTGAAAATTTAAATACCTAATAGGTATGTAATGATGGCTGTATTATGTCCAACATGGTACGATAGCTGTGTTGCTTAAATTTAAGTACACATAAATATATTAAATACTCACAGGTTACATTTTCTGTCATTTGGATGCACATAAATAAAGGACAGAATACACACAAACTGCATTATGCAACTGTATTGTAGCATCCTTGGGCAACGTGAAATGTCTTGCCCTTCATTTCCATTGTATCTCTCTCCACTTTTGTGCCTCACTTAACCTTGAACAGGTTTTACACTGGGTCTAATCCATTTAGAGGATTTCGATTGGATAAAATAATGGATTATTTACGCAATCCGTTACTTTCGTGTATGTCTTTGTGTTTACAGGGCTATTACCCTTCTAATAAGCCTGGTGTGGAACCCCGCCGCCCTTGCCGCCCTGTGAATATAACTCCTTGGTTGCACCTCTCTAATGTCACCAACAGAGTCACCATCACATGGGGAAACTTTGGCAAGGTCAGATTTTAATGCTGAATCCCTCTTTACTCAGAGCAAGCAGGGCAACCATGGCGTGTCTCTTTTTTCTCGTCTGTGTCTTTTTTTCTGAGCAGATAGCGAGCAGCAAAGCAAGCTGTGGCATGCAGTTTTGTGAATATTTCATGGGTTCCACATAGCTGTGCATGGACTTACTCCTAAAGAAGAGGGCTGGTTTCTCTTAACTAGGTCCACTACTGTTGTGTCCCCAATCCTGATCCTGTTAAGCAGCTGGAACACAGATGAATACACACTTAATCCTGATGGCAACCTCTTCTTTAGCACTACACTTGTGTAAACCAATTATCGGGGAGCACTGTATAAACTGAAACAAGGATTTTATTGTGTATACAGTTTGTCTACAGTTTTGTCATTCAGCAGATGTAAAGGGGATAAATCACGTAGACTCTGGGGAAATGTTGATGTACGTTTTATTTTTACACAGACAGAATGGTTGATCAGTTTTGTCTGAGTTTCCCTGACATAATGATAGGCTCTCTTGTTTTCCTTGTATCTCAAAAGTCTTTAGTTTGGTGACTTCATGGTTCACTTTGTGTAGAGGTTCTGTTCTATATAGAGCCTTTCACACTGAGTGCTCCACTCCTCACATTTTTTTATCTTTATTTTTTTTGTAGAGATACTCGGTGGCAGTGTATTTAGTCAGGGTCTTCACCGCAGCAGACCTCTTCAGCCAACTCAAACACCACTCTGTTGAGAGTGCAGAACGCTGTCGTGAACGCAGTGAGTGGTTTGTTTGTTTTTATTGTGTTGAGCAACTTTACGTTTTGTGTACATTTATGATTTAATTTTATCGTTTTGTTAACACTGTTTTGCTAGAATTAGATGATGCAATGCATCTTGTCTGATACTTCATGAAGGTCACGGTAAATATTCTACCATTTGTCTTCAGTTCAAGATAAACTACGTTTTGACCCAGAAAGTGAAATTGCAACCACAGGCCTCCGGGTTTCTCTTATCTGTCCAGTAAGTATAATTTGACAGCATCTGACATAGTTAGCAGTCCCAACATCTGCTCTACAATGAATTTTGACATCTTTGTTATGCCTTGTCTCCTATCATTTCCCAGTTGGTGAAGATGCGGCTCGGTGTGCCATGTCGAGTTTTAACTTGTGCCCATCTTCAGTGTTTCGACGCAGTCTTCTTCCTTCAGATGAATGAGAAGAAGCCCACATGGACTTGCCCTGTCTGTGACAAGCCTGCCCCCTTTGAGCTGCTCACTATTGATGGGTAAGAGGACAGAAAATACTCCACCACAAACTTTAATAACTAACATTAACCATGTACATGGTAAAGCCAGAATGGGGAAAATAAATAAAGTAAGGGAACACTTCATACAGTAGAACCAACCTGTCTACAGTGCTTTATTTGTAAATGTCTGACTACATGTACACTACAAGGACTTTCTTAGACAGTGGGATCCATTCTCACCTGATCTAGCTACTCCATACCTTTGTGTAGGATAGTAAAAGTGTTGTTACAGTTTGATGTATATTTACTTTTTTTAAATTAAGTACCATTTTGAAGCTGTAAAATCTACAAACAAATAACATTTAAAAAAATATCAATTGATACTTGTAGTGCTTATTGTGTTTTTGAGGCCACTCTTACCAAGAGGCTGTATTTCAGGCTGCTGTCTGAGATTCTTAAAGAGACAAGTGAGGACATTGAGGAGATTGAATACTTAACTGACGGCTCCTGGCGACCCATCCGAGATGACAAGGAGAAGGACAGGGAAAGAGAACGCAGCAGCACTCCAGAGTATCCCGTTGTTGATATATGTAAGTGCCACAACATGTATCGTTGACTTTTTTTGTGTATCTTTTCATACATTTTACTACAGGACACTGTAATGTATTTTTATGGTGCTTCTCTCTGAAGGCATTCCTGAGGCAAACGGTCATTCACCAGCCCACAGCAGCACCAGTCTGACGGGCAAATCTGGAAGCGGATCTGTGGGGATGGCCGGAGTTACAGGAGGACCTCCTGCAGCACCAGGGGGAGGGGCAGTGGTAGATCTGACTCTTGACTCTTCTTCTGAAGAGGAAGGTGGTGGGGCAGGAGGAGACAGTGAGGACACTGAGGACAGCGCCGACAGTCCTGCCCCAAAGAGGGGCCGATACAACTACGACAAAGACCTGGTCACTGCCTACTGACCCCACAGCTCTGTCCCCTCATAGACTGACACACACAAACAGAGAGGCAGGGGGCTAAACCTTGAGGACAGGAACACAGTAATCCACTAGATGCAACAACCCTCCCTTATATCCAGAAATCAGAGCCTTTAACAGCTTTGGTTTATAGCCAGACAAAACCAACTCGCACTCAATGATGCACTGTTAATAAATCTTTAATCTAGAGGATTAGGATTCCTCTTTGTACTGTACACCACTGGAAGCAACTCTTAACTCTTTTTGGCCAACCATCACCTTGCAGTGAATATCTGTACCGTCCTGCCTCTACTAAAGAAAATGAATGGATCGAGCACCCCACCACTACCACATCCCTTTCTGTCCAGACAATTCCCTCTCTACCACCCCTTCTCTATTTATATTTGACTTGGAATCACAGGCTCTTTTAGCCATGGGCGTTCAAGATTTGCATCTGATTTTTGTCACATTTGTGATGACTGGGTTAAAAATGGAGGCTCTTCAGTAATTTTCGCTAAAAGGTCACAAACGACTAAGGTAAAAGGACATGAATAAATAGAGGGGAGGACAAGATAGAGGTATCTAGAGTGTAATGCAAATTGTGATGTTATTTCTTTGTTCAGAGAATGAATTCAAAGCTTGAAAGTTTTGTTTGTTTTTTTGCAGGATTTTCTTTTAATTATGAACAGGCAGAACACAGTACAGGCCTCAATGTGTGATGCTTTCCATTTTTTTGTCCTTTAGATAAGAGAACCTACCTCAGTCATAAATACTTAACAGACTGACCTGAGTAGCTTAGGAAGAAATGGAGAACAGAAAAATTGAGTCTTTCTAAAGCCAATTTTACACTGGAGATTTCGTTTTCCTCTATATTTGTATTTTTTTATTTCATCGGTCCATGCGGCTCTGTTCCCTCTGCAGCAGCATCTTTTTATATCAAGAACCAGTTAGTTTGTGGATAACCAGGTTGACTGTTGTTGTCTTTAATAGAGGAATTACACCATAAATTATTACTGCAGTTCTTGCTGCTACAGAATTCATGCAGTTTGATGTATTGGCGTTACAAATTGGCATAACTCTTAAAAGATTGCTGTACGGAAGCTGTGCCAAACCTGGGTTGTGTTAGGATTTCACTGACAGGGAATGGTAATGACATTTTGGTGCCTTTTTTTTGTTAACTGGTGAAGATTGGAGCTTGTTGCTTTAAGTGTGACTGAACTGGGCAGCAGACCAGGCCCCAGTCAAAGCAGTGTTTAGTATCATTTTGTGATTTCTTTAGATTGATTTTTTTTTTCCAGGTGGGGCAATGGACAGAGAAGCTGAAAAAGAAATCGAGCTAAAGGGCAGTTACAGAACAGGACTCACGAGTGCTGTTGCCGTTTGCCTCCCATTTTTGGCACCATTTTCTGAAATTATCAAACACACAAGAGCTTCACATGGTTTTAAAATTATTTGCAATAAATCAGCATTATATGTTGCTGCAGTTCTGTGCAGACAGGAGTTGTTTGCACAGTTGTTGTTGAGATATGAGTTGAACAGGCTATTGGCTGTGCTTTTGAGGAATGCTTTGCCACAGTGAGTTTGGCGAGCCAGACACAATGATGCTTAATGAGGTGTCGATAGGTACATCCCCACCAACCTTAAAGTCGTTGATTGACTTACAAATTGTCCTGTCTGGAACACGTGGCGCTGCTCCAACCAACGGTCTCCTCCAGTCTTTATTTCAATGTAGATAAAGTCATATCTATTTGCTGGAATAGAATTGGACTTTAATTCCTACATGCTGTGAGCTTGAAACTAATATTCTTCTGCACCTGCAATAGTATTTTCACTATGTAACAGCTGCTCCTCAAGTACGGATGCTCATGCTGCATGTGCAGGCCTTTGGTTTGTTTGCTGTACGGTCATAAACATCGGCTAGAAAATGAGAAAAGGTTTTGCTGTGTTGTGAGACACTTCATCACAATGCCATGACTTAGTGATTTTAAGGCAGTCATCTAGGGAGTATTAAACTATGATCCGTGGCAATTGTGACGGTCATCGTCAACCATCTCATGCATGAGAATCAGAAAATGTGAATCTAAATGAGTGGCAGTCCTTCTCCACAGTGAAACGTTTGGAGGGAAAAAGCAGTGACTCAGTGTGAGTGACTTACATAAAATATTTCCCCTCTCATCACCCCTTTGTTGTGGTTTGATCAGCACAGGACCTGGTTTTCTTTTGCCATGTTCAAATGCACAGGGACATGACATTTATAGATCGATCCAGGGCCTCACTGTTGCAAGTCTTCTCTCTGATAGGGTTGATGATTGGAAAATATAGGCCAAGTTAGATGGGTCTTCCATTTTTTTTTCTTTTGACACATTACTTACAAAATCAGTGTAGTGATGACAAATGTGTCGCACAAAATTGATCAATGGCACTTTGCCTGTAATGCAAAGCAAAAATAATATAAACTGTCTCTTTACTAGCAAATTTGTATTTGTAACTTCCATACATATAAAAATCACATTGTTCATTTGTTACTAGGTATAGAAGCTCATTATTTGAAAAGATCTCCTGAATATTTCTTCCTTATGGTTATAGATGAGAGGTGGTGCCGGTTGCTTCTGTGGGTCTGAGCCAGATATGTTTGCAGGTTGTTTGGGCGCTGGACAGAGCTGAGGGTCCCGTCTTTTTTTTAGTGGCATCTCTTCTTATAACGATGCATAAGGTAGCATGGACAGAGGCTTACAATCCATGATGTAAATGTTTTGTTTGTTGTGTTTTTTTATATGTTCATATTAAAATACAATAAAATTTAAATAATATTTTATTAAGCCTTGAATCGCCTCCAGTTGTTCCTACTGTATAGACAAATGGACAAAAAAAGAATCTGTTAAAAGCAGCAGCACTTGAAGCTGAGGTTACTGAGAAGTAGGCGGTCTGGTTAAGGTGTGGATTGTTATGTCCTGTACCAAATGCTGAGATCTGGGGACACATTTGATGCCTGTCAAAGATAAAACTGTAAAATTTAAAATGACCGTATTCTAACAGCTGTTATTGACGTGTGGAATTAATTAAAATGTTCTTAAGAACGTGTCTTATTGTTTTTATTTTGAAAATGAACTACTCCGAAACACAACCACTGTTAATGACTGTGTCCATGGGTATATCATAGTATATCGCTAGCATCAATTATTTCATTCAAACTGGTCAACGCAGATATTTTGTCTGCACCTTAAACTCACTAAACACACTGAGGCTGCATAATAATGTTTTATGTTAAGTAGAAGGGATTGAAAACCATGTGTAGCCGTAACCCCTATCTTTATCAAATTCAATTCTGTAAGTATTCTAATAATATCAACAATTTAAAAAACGAATTATTACTATTATATATTGTTTCATTAGGGTCAAGTTTCCATATGTATTAGCCTTTCCCATTTTCTATATTTTTATTGCAAAGGGCATTGATACAGAAGAATTCAACTTCTTTTTTGTATTTCAGAAATGTTGCATCAACTTAAGCAACAAGAGTTTGACTTTTCAGACATCAGCTGTTCTCTGAAGAGTTTACTCATCATAGATCTTGACTTATGAGTCTTCTGTGAATGTGCTTCAGTAATACATGAAGGTTTCCAGATAGATTCAAATGATTGCTAAAGGTTAAGTGTATCCTTTCACATTAATGTAAACATTTTTGTGCCTCTCTCCTGTTGCTGGTTGTGTCTCTTATTTATTAAGTTCCAGTTTCTCAAATTTAATTTACTATGTAAACAATAATAATAGAACTTGATGATCTGTCACCGCCGGGTGGCAGTAATGCACTTCCCTGCGTGTTTACCAGCGGCCATTAAACCCATAAGAAAGCAGCAGAGGGTGGATATCGTTCAGTCAAACGGCTCCTTTCCCTCATGAAACCCGTCCAACCTGAGCTGTTATTACCGTGGTGTCCTAGCGCGTCCCTCGTGACATGTCGGCATCTCTTCCTCCAGCTTGTCAGGGAGTCTCGCGTTATTTCTGAAGCGCTGTCTGTCCCTGTGGGTGTCACGCAGGTCTGATGTTGCAGCTGCTGCTTCCTGGTCTGAAGCTCCACCAGCAGCCACAGCCAAAGCCCTGCACGCTCCAGAGCTCCCACACCCCGAGGTTCTAAAGGACGGAACGTGTTTTTGGGGCCGTGCTCGTCCTCGGTCAGTTTCCCGCTGTAGCTACCGGTAAAACCGCGGCGGCCTGTGGTCTCGTGAAAGCCGCGGTGCGAGAGGCTCCACGTTAGGACTGAGACGCACGGCAGCTGGTGCTAACTAGTAGCGGCTAGGTGGCTAGTAGCAGCAGGTAGATACCCCAGAAGGAGCAGAAAGATAGAAATGCGTGTACCACAGGTGGTGTAGATGCACCGGAATACGACCTGGCTTTTAAGGAGCAACTCAGCGTGATAGGTTTTTTACAAATTAGCTAACTGACATGCCACCGAAAGTATTGTAACTTGCTAACGTTAGCTAGCTAACGTACTAGCCACCTAAAGCTGATTCTGTTGCTTTCTCAGACTTTCTCCGTGTCGAACGAGGAAACGGTAGATTTGCAGCTGCCTCGCTCACTGCAGGTTAGCGCGTTTATTGAGAAAGTCGTTTGTGGTAGTTAGTGAAATGGCTCCTAAAAGAAGACCCGTTCCCCTGAACATAACGCCCATCGGGGAGGGACAGGCCACCTCTAACACCCTCGATGCTGCATCAGAGTAAGTAGCTTGAATCACGTCAAATTAAATAGACACTTGTTTGAGAGGGAAGATTTGTTGACTAAGGTTATACTACTGTAACCCAATTACAACAATATTACATTCTACCAGTTTTACTCTGAGCTGTCTAAAGTGTGTGTCTTTAACCCTCATGAACCACCCGTCTTCACCCTATAGAGCCAACCTTGAGGCCCTACAGAAAAAACTGGGTGAGTTGGACTTGGATGAACAACAGAGGAAACGACTGGAAGCCTTTCTCACGCAGAAAGCTCAGGTCGGGGAGCTGAAGGATGAGGATTTTGACCCCATATGTGAGTTGGGTGCAGGAAATGGAGGAGTGGTCAACAAGGTCCGCCACAAACCCTCGGGCTTGGTCATGGCCCGAAAGGTGAAATGACATTTAAAATGCTTTCAGTGAGTCCTTTCAAGTGAAGTGTGACAAGTGGCGCCAACTGTATCATAACAAATTCCATAAGTGTTTCTAGAGATTGTAATCAATGTGAATACTATTGACTGCGTTCACAGTGATTCGAAAGCAATTATTAGAAGGTTTCTTTGGCACTTAATTAGTACAGCGTAAGTTCAGCTGCAGAAACCATTCAAATAATGTGCAGCTTTTTAAGGAGGAGGTTGCTTGCATTTAATTTTTTCACATCTTTTATACTTTTTTCGTGGGAAGACAGTTTCTTATTCTTTTCTACTTAGTCCTCTTTCAGCTTGAGTAACTTGAGTAACAAGACACAGACGCAATTTAAATTTTAAACAATTTTACAGACAAACTTTAAAGCCTCCACTCAGTTTTGTAATATCTTTTATGGTTTCCTAATGGTGACACTTCCATTATGTGTAGGGGTTTTTTTTTCAACTTGTTCTATAGACGTTCAGCTCTGTTTAAACCACTTCTATTTTTCTTCAGCTACTTTCAGCAATGTTTGAAATTCTCCAGCGAGTGTCACCAATTCTTGGGAAATACATTCAGCAATGCAGCATCACAGTGCATCTTCTTCAGGAAATGCTTTATCTAGTTTTGATTAGATTTTGTCATTGCAGCATAGGAACTGCTGCTTGCTGTACCATCTCTGTATTGAGAACCACTAACCTTTTGCCTGTAGAAAACCAGTTTGCTTGCTGCTCTCAATACTTAAGTGGTGCAATAAGCAACACATCAGTGGCTAAAATAAAAATGTAGTTTTTCTAAAAGTTGCAAATCCAACGGACCTTATCTTCTAAAACTTATTAATAGGACACACATGTGACAATTATATATGTTATAAGTATATAAGTTTAGTTATCATATATAGTTTTCAGTTTAAAATCAGGAAAACAATACTAATATGCCATTAGGTTGGTTGTACACGTCCATATTTAGTATTCAGTCAGAAAAATAAGTTACTAAATTCCACATATATAAACAAGAGAATTTCCATCTTAGTTAATCTGAAGTGAATGCAGACAACTTGTCTGTCTTTACACAGTTAATGGGTTTTATTCTTCCTCAGCTGATCCACCTGGAAATCAAGCCTGCCATTAGGAACCAGATTATCAGGGAGCTGCAGGTGCTGCATGAATGCAACTCCCCCTACATTGTGGGTTTCTATGGGGCCTTTTACAGCGATGGGGAGATCAGCATCTGTATGGAGCACATGGTAAGAGACAAGTCTTTTATCAGTGCCCTCCACCAATAAACAGTGAATTAATGTGGTTGTGTACTGCTGTTTTGTCTAAATAATAAGAGTCTAAAAATGCATTTCTTCCCAACTGCCATGTGCCATTACAACTGGAAAAATTGGTTTGACTATGGTGCAATTTGTCTCTATAGGATGGAGGATCTCTGGACCAGGTTCTAAAGGAAGCCAGAAGAATCCCAGAAGAAATCCTGGGGAAAGTTAGCATAGCTGTATGTAATAAATTCATTCTTTCCTTTTTTTCATATTTAGAAACTACAACATCCACAATATCTTGTCAAATTTTCACAACATTTTGTGACTAGACAGCAGTTGTTCGTACGTTTTGCAGTAGTATAACGACTTGTGGCTTGTTACAATACATGTTTTTGCTTATACGTGGTTTGTCCACTGTGGGTGTGTGTCTCTGTTGCCTAACTAGGTTGTGTTGTCCAGTCATACATGACTCACAAGTGTATAACTGCTGACTCAAGTCTAAATAACAAAATAAAAGTAATGTGTATTCCATTAATTTCTACACAGGAGAAACATTGTTTTTTATATAAGTGTATATACAATAATATCAATCATTTGACCAACTTGACATCGTTGAGCTTCAGTGTTTGTTTCTTTTTTTAAAGGTATTGCGAGGATTGGCCTACCTGCGGGAGAAGCACCAGATTATGCACAGAGGTAAGTACATTTTCTGGCTCAACATTTTACATTGCTTTTAAAACACATTGTACCAAATTTGAACCACTGAGAGCATAGAAAACCAGTCAACATAATTCAGCATGTAGATGTTTTTTATAGCCTCTTGGATCCTGTTTCCCATCTGTACTGCTTTAACTTTTTATTTAGCACACTCCCTACCATTCATGCTAATATTTAGGACTACCATAAGTTCTCGATCACAGAAATTAGTAGCCATTACCTTTCATTCAAATTTTTTTAAAGGCAGACTATAATATTGTCCAAAAGCTTCCCATAGCAGACCAGTGAGGAAGCCTGGCCATGTTAGCTAAAGTATTGGTAAAAAAGCTAGTCTCACAGTGCTAAAGGGTTGGTGGTACTCTAGGACAGTTGTCTGTGAGCTCAAGCAGTAATTACAGCCTCTCAGATGTGATTATATAGCAGCCGCACCCAGTTGACCCCTCCCTCTGTGTCTCCCTCTATCGTCCTCACGCTCATGCCACCTCTTTCTCAGTCACTCCCTCTCCTGCCCTTGGTGCGTCGGAGGGGGTCGCACACCACAGAGGCCAGATTGCAGTACTAGATCATACCCTATTATTTTGAAGGTTGTTTTTCAGTGATGAGTGGGACATGTGGTTGACCAGGCTTGTTTATAAGCCCCAGCAAGAGATGTAGCAATATTTTAACCCAATTATTATTATTATTATTATTTTTTTTATAACCATGGCTCCACAGACAAAGATGGAGGCTGCATGCCACCCATGTCTCCAATGGCAAATGGTGGCTTTGGTTAAATGTTTTATGTTCAGAAGATGTGTGGTAGCTCCCCATATATTTTTGTAATGGAAGAGAATTTGTTACCTGTAAAGACAAAGCCATGTACACTGCCATGCCAAAAAATTCATGTGCTCTTATAAGATAATACTTTTGGGTCGCCTTTTGTTTTGAGTGCAGCACACTTTCAGATGAGCTTCTGTGATAAAACCACAGTTATTACTGTGTAGAGTGGCATTTCTCAACAAGATTTTGTATTGATTGCATTGGATTACTACAGAGTCTCCTCCAGCACATCCCAGAGACTCAATAGTATTGAGGGTTGAACTACTCTATTACAGTTTGAGCCTGATGAATCGTGTATTGGGCCTATTCCAAGATGACAATGCCACAATTTAACGATTTGTTGTAAAGAAAAATCTACCTATATCATTCAGGATATTTAGGTAGCCAACTGACCACCATGTGCTCCAAGGTGTAACATATGATCTCTGCTTTAAGTGTAAGGGTTTTTTGGTTTATAATAGTGAAAGGTTCAGACACATGTTCTTTACTTGCTGTACCATTGTGTCCATACTTGCAGTGAAGTATTCAAACAGTGTTGAGGCTTGGTGGTATTTGATTAATTAATATTGTTGTAACACATTCCCCCTCATTCAGGTGACTACAGAAATGGTGCTAATCTAGTTTCTAAGGTGCTATGTTATTGATATCTTAAACTAGTGTTTATTTGTTCGCCTTCTCTCTACCACATAGATGTCAAGCCCTCCAACATCCTGGTCAACTCTCGCGGGGAGATCAAGCTGTGTGATTTCGGTGTGAGTGGCCAGCTCATAGATTCCATGGCCAACTCCTTTGTTGGAACGCGCTCCTACATGTCGGTGAGTCAGCTCTGCACGCCCCCACCCCTTTTTCCTCTGGCCCTAACCCCACTTTCCTTCTCCTTTTTTTTTTTTTTTTTTTCACATTGCTCTTGTTCACTGGCCCCGCCCTCTGCCTTCCCATTCTCTGGCCCACCCTCTCTCCCCTGCCAAGAACGAAGGGCTGTGCCCAGGAAAGGGCTGCTTGGCAAAGAACTAGGCAGCAGTGCATGCTCTTTATCGTCCTCCTCTCTATTCACTCTTAAACACCTGGTGGGTGCACTGCCGAAAGCTGCTTTCTCCTTCGTCTTGTTTTCTTCCCCTGACCACAAAATCAGTGTTGCAGAGACGCTTGCTCTTTAATCCGAATTCTCTCTGTGTCACGCACGTGCATACACTCGCACACGAAACTCAAAATATCTAACGGAGGTCTTATTTCCCTGCCAAAACCTCCCTCCCACCCCCTGTCCTCTTGCCCTAACCACACCTTACTTCTCCTTGCCATAACGCCCCGCTCATCCCTTACCCCTCCCGTCACCCTCTACTCCATTTCCTGTGCTTTCCTTTTGTAGCACTCTACCCAACCCTCTCTCCTGCCTTGCATCTTGGCTGTACCTGCTCCTCTGACGTGGTTTGTATGTTTTTCAACAGCCGGAGAGACTGCAGGGCACCCACTACTCAGTTCAATCTGACGTGTGGAGCATGGGTCTGTCCCTGGTGGAGCTGGCAATTGGCCGCTACCCTATCCCCCCACCAGACGCAAAAGAGCTGGAGGCCATCTTTGGACGGGTTGTTATGGATGGCGCTGAGGGGGAACCACACAGCAACATGCAGAGGCCCAGACCACCAGGCAGGCCTATGAGTGGTATGAAACATAAAAGCATTTTTCCAGCCTCTGAGTGATGCTAGTTTTCTTTAAATTCTTGTCTGCAAAAGCTTGAATTATAATAACAAGGTTTGTGATGTGTTCACAGGACATGGGATGGACAGTAGACCTGCCATGGCCATCTTTGAACTTTTGGACTACATTGTGAATGAGGTAGGAGAAATTGCCCATGGAATTTACTCGCTAAACACAGACTTCTGCTTTTAAGCTTGTACTGTACGTTCACAAAATGTGCTTTTCTGCTTAAGTTCTCTTTATTCATTTTATTTGCTGTTTCCTCCTCAGCCACCTCCCAAACTGCCACATGGTGTTTTCACCAATGACTTCCAGGACTTTGTGACAAAATGGTGAGCACAGAACACTGCATGTTTGGACTGATCCACCAAATAAAAATGCTTTGCGCTTATGTGCTCTTTTCCAGTTTAGTAATCTTTGTTTGAGTAATTACTGAATCTTGACGTTGACTAAAACGTGTACATTTTTGCCCAGAGGCAGTTTGAATACAATACGAATTTACTCTTCAGACCATATAGAAATTTTAAATTTGTAATGCATATTCAGATGTTACTTTATGGCAAAGTGGTTATGTTTTCTCCTGATTGTCTTTTGCAGTTTGATCAAAAACCCAGCAGAGAGAGCTGATCTCAAGATGCTAATGGTAGGTACCTGAATTCATTTTAATTTGGGTGATTGCTAGGATGTTTGTGCTCTTCAGGAAAGCTGGTAGCAGCACAAATAACATTTTTGTTCTTCTGGATTCTTTTTTTAGAGTCACACATTCATCAAGCGATCTGAAGTGGAGGAAGTAGACTTTGCTGGCTGGCTGTGCAAAACCATGGGTCTCAACCAGCCCAGTACTCCCACCCGCAGCACTGAGTGAACAGGCCCCAGTCACCCCAACGTGTTCTTGGGTCTCTTTTGCATCACATACATATAATGTATATACACAATCCCACAAATTGGCACTTTTTTCATCTTGCTCTTGGGTAAAACAGTTTTGGCTTCCCCTCGTTTATTTCTTCATCAGCTGCAGGGCGTGTTGAGTTACTGTATTGTAAAACTATAGCTTCACCATGTCACAATCAAGAGTAGCCACAGTTCACTTTTTCATACTGCTGCAGAGGATGTAAAGCACTGAAGAGCTGCCAGTCTGTCAGCTGAATTTGCATTGATTGACAAACCTCTTTTGTATTGTTAAATATTCTGTATTAATATTTTCTATGGCAACAGTTGATGGTTTGTGGAGCTGTATTTTAATAAATTACCTGCTTTACACATTTGTTGGATTGAAAATGAGAATCCAAGCAAATTATCTACTTGCAAATTCAATATTGCTTTTATTGAAGGTTAATGCAATTCTTTTGATTAAATTCCGTTTGACGAACATATTCATTTTGCTTTCCTGCAGAGGCCTTGCAGTTACCTCCAATATAATGATTTAATTTGTGAGTAGAGAGTGCAGGACAAAGACAGTTATAGACAGTTATCACTTTTTGGTAACGGAGTGATCACTATAAAGATCACTATGTGAACACCATCACAAACCAAAGAGTGTACTCATGAGTAGTAAAAACATTTTCAATGCCTGATCAGTTTTTGTATGCACATTCAAAAACAGTATAGCAGTGTACTATTTTCATTCAGCGATCTACACTATTTTGTTGACTAGTTTTCATTTCAGTTCAAGTCCCATACCGTCACTCAGGCATTTGCTGTGGAGGCCTGCCACAATGTCTGACATTGAGAAAATTTTACTTGGATGATGCATGTTTATTATCTAACTGTATGTGAATTTAATTTCTCTACATCATGATGGGGGATGATATATGATGTTTTTATCAAAAGCCTGAATTTCCGCATTGTCAGTATGTTACTTCATCTAAGTTTTTGGTCTGCAGTTTATTTCTTTTTCTTTTTTTAAATCAGTTTGCTGCTACATGTGACAATCCAAGCTTCTTGAGACACAACCAAGCGTGCTTTTGAAGGACTTGGGTTGACCTGCTATTGAAAAGCTTCTGCTTGTGATTTAACCTGATTGATCGTGGTAGAAGCTGAATTCAAATGGCACGTCAGACTTTTCAAGTAGTACAAAAGATTTCACAGCAAAATTTAATTGCAGGTGTCTGTTGGTCACATGGTGGTGTTGTTTTTTGCTAGCCTGCTGTCTTGCTAGAGCGCTTGTATTCTCTTTGCTTATGGCTGCCCTTTCTTATGCCCCCTTGAAACTGTGCATTTGTTGAAAGAAAAATGGGTGCATCGTCATTTACGTGTACAAAGCTATATACAAAAATTACAGGAGTACTATTTTGCAGTCTTAATATACAAAATTTTGATTTATGTAAATGACAAGGGATAAGAGTCAGTTTATTATAATATAAAGATGTGTTGATATGGTTATAATGTATAAAAGATTCAAATAAAACTTATTTGTGAATGTATTAAGATACTATTAATTTGACAGTTGCTGATAATATATAGTTGCTTACATATGTATATATATATTATGAAAGTTAGAGTATGACAAAACTTACATGTTTAAGATGAACCACTTTGAGACAGGTTTTTATAATTAAGATTCAGAATCAGAAATGTGTGTCTGTTGACCGTGTGGGTAGAGCTTTCGAGGAACGCAGTGAATGCAAAAGGCACCAGGACCAGCTGAGTGTGAGTTCTAGTTGTTTTTACTCCCTTTCCTCCAGGACAACACTGAGGAGTAGGACGTTTGTTAACTACCACAAAAGGCGTCTTACCGCAAACGCAGCGATGCTCGTTCCTTATTGGCTGCCGGCTGCAAAATCACATGGACATGCTGTAACTATAGCAACCGGCACCAGCTAGCGGTGAGCTAGCTAACTTTCCAAAACTGCCTACGTGGTTTGAGAGTTGGACAAAGATTATATTCATAATTTTAAAACGGTAAGCGATTATTATTGCCATATTTATAGTTCACTGTAACGCTTCGGCACTGAAGCTAACTAGCTAGCTTCCAGTTAGCAACAGTTAAGTGAAACGTTATAAAAAAGACGTTGAAACATTACTGAAATATTGTTGTTGTTGTTGTTTTTTGTTTTTTCTTACCTCTTAATGGTTTATTAATTGCCTTTTCCTGCTACCTGGACATTAGACAATGTATAGCTCAAAAGAGTTACAGGCTAATTTATTCAGCAATGGTTAATAAGCAGTTTCTATTTGAGGAAGTCTATAAAGAGGTTCTGTTTACCACAGCTCTACATCTACCTCCGTGACTGGTACCGGAGAAGAAGACTCATCAGAACAGCTCCAGATAAGACATTTATTAGAAATTCATTACACTGTTTCTCAAATTTGAAACAGCAACTGGTAACTAAGGATTAATAATGTCCAGGTCTGTTTGTTGACTGTGTGTTGGGGAACACAGATAACTCAATATTCACATTGATGGATAAAATAGACGTTGTAGTTCTAGAGGTTTACACTTCTGGGAGTGGGCTTTAAACTGACCTTTTAATAGGCATTGTTTGCCAACATGTGGGGCAATAAGCAGAGAATAGGTCGCTCTGTGCTGCAGCTAAACTTTCCCCTTTACTTTGACCTCAACTGTTGAATCTCAATCAGTGACTACTTTAGCATCAAAACAAATGTTGGGACAATTATCGTAGCAGTACAAACGTATGTAGCGTGTTTCAACATTAAAATGAGATTTTGTTTGAACACGAACCTCACAAACTGATTTCATCAGTCAATAAATGAACATTGTTAGTAATAAATATTTAATTCTAAAGTGGGCAAACAGTTTGAAAGGACTCAGCTTAGACTTAGAGGCCTAGAGCCATGGTTAGTTGTACAAAATGCTTCATTGTGTTAGTGGGTCAAGTGGCAGGGATTCCAGTTGACAGCCTACTTTTTAATCAAACCCATCATTCAGTCAGTAATGGCAAAGACAGATTTCATACGGGCCAGTTTATATTTCAACCATTGTCATAAAAATGTGGGACATCATCTCAGGCTGCATTGGACTGACAACATCAAATTTTGACTTTAGGGTAATTAGGGCAAAACTGGAAAATGTCAAAGTGTATGCCCTGCTGTTTGTAATATGTGATGACACAAATTCTTAAATGCTGCAATTCATGTTTACCTTTGATGTCTGAGAGCTTGTGAATGTGCATGGTAATATGAGACAGTACTTAACAGTGCCCTCTAGTGTGTCACTGCTTCTCACTGCCATCTATAGCCACATGTATAGCTGCTTGATCCTCCTGCATGTTTATCTGTGCAGTGCCAAGCCATTGTCAAAGCCTGCAGCACAGTGACATGACTAATGTGAGACCAACTGTGATCCTTAACCGAAAAACAAAATGTTTACTAGCAGCAACATATATTTTGAAATGCCGCTTTATTTTATGCAGAAATTATTTTCAAAAAACATATCAAGTGAACCTTTCTCATTTTGAAAATGCCTTTGAACATTTTCCTAATATAATTTTATTTGGAAAAGATAATTAAACAATATCAAAAGCAACCTTTTTGACAAAAAACATTTTCAGTGTGGATAAATGTGCCTAAAAAGCAAAGGCCTAACTCCCTCAGACCTGTAACCTTCTACCAAGAACTCTTTATACGCAAACATATTCTTCTCAGCAGGACATCACTCAAACCAACGTTTCAAAGGACTGGCTTGAACATTTCGTAGGCCTATATCTGCTTTGTCAGGTTTTAATATTAAGGGCAGCATCTAGGATTTATGATATATTTATATTTTTATCAGTTAGATAAGATACGGTAAGGTAATACTTTATTGACCCACAGTGGGGCAATTCAATAGTAAAATATATATTTAATATTACTTACAGCTTGTATTCTAATAATACACATTCATGATAGGTATGTGATCAAATTCAGCATTCAGCATTAACAGCAGTGAAAAACTATAAGACCAATTGTGCAGCTGCTCTAGTTCATGTCATCCCTCATAATTTGAATATTATGCAAAGTGAAACAAAAAAATTCCAGTTGTAAATGTAAAAGTACATTCACAAATAATTGTATTTATTTAAGTATTTGTATTTATTTTGATACATTTATACATACATACATTTCTAAAATTTATGTGTTCAAAAGTTTGTTGAGAAGGTTTATGGTGCAGCAGCATTATCGAATACATCTTGTACTCCATCCCACTCTGTGGCACAATGGCTGGCTTGCACTTACTGAGGGGGTGTGTGGTGGGTGGTTGCAAGTGGCGCAACATCAAGTGCATGAGCTGTAAATTTACACATGGGAACTTGCCATTCTCTACTGTGGAAAAGACCATTTACAACTGCTTTTTCTGATGCCTCACCTGTGTACAGATGCTGAGCCGCGCCAAAGAGTGTGTCAAGGGGGTTGCTGGCAGCCCCTGCTGTATGTGCTGGAATGTGCCATGGCTTGCAGTTGGGGTGGGACATCATGACCTCAGGCAATAGGATGGGTGGGTGCGACTCGACTCGCAAAGAAAAGGAAAAGACTAGTGGGTGAGGAAAGACAAGCGTTACAACTAAGATTACCCTTAGACCTTACATTTGAGTTCCCAGTGAGGGAAACACTGGCAATGGCTGCAATCCAGAGTAAGGGGTTAAAGATGTATATTATTTCTGACTGGGTTTAATACTTTAATACATGTCCGCTTATAGTGTAAATAAATTTCCACCTTACTTATGCTTCGCAGAGGGAAGAGGGAAAAGAGACAGAGGGGGAATGCTGTTTCTTTAAGAGAGAGGGAGAGAGAGTGAATGTGTGAGAGAGAGAGAAAGGGAGGGACCTCTTTGCCCTCCAGAAACCAGGAAGGGAATTGAGTTGATCTGCTGCTGCTTGGATAGCGCATACGGGGCTTTAAGCTGCACAACAGTGAGAGGGAGAGAGAGAGCTCCGGAGAGGAGGAGAGGAGAAGGCTGAGCTAACCCACAACAAGCACCACCACGGCCATTGCAGGTGAGCTAAAGGCACCCTGCCATCCCCTCGCTCGCTGCCCTGGGCCTGTCGACCACAGGGGAGTAGGGCAAAGGAGGACAGGAGAGAAGGAGGAATGAGGGAGGGGGACAGAAAGGAGAGCAGGGTGGGGGGGTTGGCCAGAGAAGAGAGGTGGGTCGCAGCAGTAGTCCATAGTTAAGGTTCCTCTTTTTTTAATCCTTCTAAAGTACTTCCTCTGTACTGCTCTTTACCTCTGGGGAATCTTGAGATAAAGTTTAAAGGATGCGTTCAAGGCATTAACTTTTCAGGCAGGTGGAAGCACTTACAAGAGGAGGAGGGGGATGGGGGCTCTTGTAAGAGGGTGGGGGGTATTAAACCAGGAGCAGGAGGAACCAAAAATAATTCTATTGGACAAGGTACAAGCCTAACAACAACTTTTCAGGACAGTGGCGATTGAACTAGTCAGTGCAGGGTAAGTTGTGTGCGCAGGGCATGGTGTAGGGGCATTACACAGTGTGGAAGAGGAATAAGTCATAATTTAGGTCAAGAGTTTTAAGTGTGTCGGAAATGTCAGTAGAATGTGAGCTGATTAAAGAATGCACCAGTGATGGATGGTTACTGTTCTGATAGTTGAAGCTGAAACGTTGTTGTTTTTTTTACATTCGAAGCTCACGCCTGTTTGACGGCTGGTCTGTACTTTAATACCTGGCAGCCTGCTAGCAACATACTGTAGTGTATAATTCAGCCCTGAGTGCTTACGTTAGAGCAGGTTTGGAGATAGTGGGGGTGGCGGGGGCAGAGAAAGCTGGGATTCGTAGTCCGCAACAGGGGCTCTAAAGCGGGTCAAATGGGGTTTTAGAACTCTACATCCCAGAGTGCCTTGCCCTTGGCCATCCAGGAAAGGAAACAGCCGCCAGCCTATCCCAATGAGGAGGTGTGGTGAGTGAGTAGTTGTCAAGCCAATGAGAGCAGAGGATGCAGGGCAGAATTGTGGGCTGAAAATAGAGGGGGTGGGGTGGTAGTGGTGGTGGTTGGGAGGGAGGTAGGAGAGGAGAGGAGGGGGGTTAGGCGTCTGTTTGTGTGGGATCAGGCAAGGGCTTGCCTGTATGACTAGGGCCACTCGCAAGTTTCCTGTATGGTAAAGCTCTAGCCCTGCCCAGAGTCGGAGGCATCAGAGCTGGCCGGCTGGCAGGGGAGGCAGATAGGGTCCGGGAAACATTTTCTGTCTATTTGGTAAGCACTCTAAACACATTCATAAACACACACCGTGTTTTTAGATTGCGGTTGAGACGAGAGATGTGCAGAGGAACTAAATATCATAGTGTGCGAAAAGTGTTGTGTGTGAAGGAGAGTTCACAGTTCTTGACCCACTTGCAGCTAAAGGAGCGGATGACAAATAGGTCAATGCTGAGTTTAAGTTGTGCACCGAACTTTGTAATAACACGCCATATCATTGTGCATCCATGTTGTTTCATCCTGTTAAGATGCAATATCATTATATTGTTTTCATGGGCCTCTGTGTTAAAGTGGCATTGCTGCTATTATTAGTGCCATGAAAAAAGAATGAAGATGAAGAAAGTTGCACATCCTGTACTGCTGCTTCTTGATGGGTGTTTCTAATTCCACAAGAACCACTGCATCAAATGTTTGCTAGACTGTGGCAGAGAGAGCATGGCGATAGCTGACAGAGTGCAGGTGGGCTGTTCAGTTTGAGAATCCTCAATAAGTGACATCTCTTCTTGCTGAAGGGGAGAATATGTGACATCTGGATTTCACTGGTAGGTTAAGCTTCTTCAGCTAAGCCCATGCAATATTAAAATAAAATTCAAGCTCCGGTAACTTTGTGCACTGAATAACCGGAAGATTAATTTGACTTTTTCACAGCTACTCACACCATGATCAATTTTTGTCCCTTTTCACTTACCCGCTTTTGTCACCAGCATCTTGTTGAGCAGCAGATTATGATCTTGCCTGTCATGTCCTGCTTGCTTGTGGCTCATGGTTTAAAGACTTCACAGGAACCCGGACTGCTTTACTCGATAACCAGATGCATATTTTTTGGCTTTGCATACTTGTTGAACTTGTTTTTTAAATGTGTGGGCATGGAGAGGGGGTAAGACGAGCATAGCACATGAAGACGCCCAAATGCTGGGAAAGTGTTTGGAATGCTTCTCAGCAGGCAGCAACGTACAAGGTTGAGGACATTTTATATTCAGTTCAGTGTCACAGAAATTATTAGTTAAAGTAAATATTGTTTTTATGCTGTGCTCTATCCTACCTGCTAGGTACCACTATGGAAGAAAAGTATAGTTAGTTCAAGTAAATACCAGCAAGAGGTTAAACTAGGACGCCATATGTGTTTGTGTGTGTAAGTGTATGTTGTGTGCACGCGCACATGCATGCATGCGTGTGCATCTGTGTTACCAACAATAGACTCCAGGGGAATTGCAGGGGACTTCAGTGGCTGTGGGCAGGTCCAAGACACCACCCATCAATTTGGCGGTGAGGCTGAATACAGTTTGATATTCCTGTATGTTTGTGCCTGCACCACTATGGCTTGAAACTAGCAGGTTTAGACAGAATGAGAAGACAGGTTGCGTGATGTCGCCGTGGCAGTGTGAGGTTTTATCTTAGTGACATGCTCTATACAATACTCTGCATGTAACAGGCTTGTGTTTTTAAAGATTAGTTTATGTGGTCAAATGTTGGACTGTAGCCGAGTTGTACAAGTTGTACATACTAAACAATATTCTTGCCATTTAGCTATTTTATCTCTTTATATGTGGGATCATTATTCTACAGTTGAAATATTTCATCAGCCTCTTCCTTGGTGAATAAAGCTCACTTCCCCCTAATGCTTGGTTCCCCTGGTCAGCTGCTTAGTATACTACAGCTTCCAGCCTGGCTAGGCAGACAGACAGACCCCTCTCTGTTGTTTTTCTGTTGTTGTGCTGAAGTCTAGGGGGAGTAAAGGGGCTTCTTCTGTTCTCTTCTGGGACATTTATTAGGAGAGGGCAATACAACCTGATCAAATTAAAGTGTGAGAGGGCGAGGATGGAATGTTTTTCTCGTGGGCAATAAAACAGTTACACTTGTTTTTACATTTGAATGAAAACATGAAATATCAGTGGAAGGCCTTTGGTATTAAAATGTATTGTTGTATTGATAACAAATATTTTAATTCAGCAGAACGTTAACTAAACAGGAAGGGAATATGTGACCATTGTTACCACTGTCCGCATGTTAGTCTGGACTAAAATAAGTGAGGGGATAGGTGTGTTACAGTAAGAGATGACTAGACATAGAAGGGTGGGTGGGTCTGTTCTGCTTTGCCTCCTCAGCAGAGAAAAGGGGAAGTGGGTGGTGTGGTGGATACTATGCAGTGCAGAGTCTGAGACAGCGATGGAGCAATGATGAGATGAGAGCGACAGATGAGAAGAAGAGAGAGAGAGAGAAAGGGGCAGACAGTAGGGACAGAAAGAGCGAGCAAGCAAAGAGCTGGTCATCTGATAACAGAGCAGGTTCTGTTACACGCCTGCCACAGACTCACAGGAAGTCCTCTTTCCCTGGTGGGCTGCGCATGCTCAGAGTGGCGCAGCTACGGCGCGTTGGGCCTACGAATAGAAGACGATAGACGAATTGGCAATAGGTTCTTCTGGACAGTTCTGTGTTGGGTGTAGTGCTGTTTCTGAAGCCCTGTGTTAGATTTCATTACACTTCCTGGTTGGCACCATGGCAGTTTTAGTGCATGTTAGGAACTCGAACTGTGAATGTGGTTTTATTACACTGGAGATTGAGTAAGGCCGCTGTCCCAAAACATGTGTTAAAAGACTCATAACTTGAGGAAAGCATTTACAAAACACTAATATAAGAAACTGTTTCAGTGCAGTTTAACACAGCAGCTCTCAACTGCAGACTCAGTTTCATAATTCTGATGTTGTGTCACATAATGAAATTTTAATTAAATGTTTAAGCGGTAATCTCCAGTTATCATATTTGTTTTTTCACTTCTACACTCTGTTAATATTTTGCCAGTCTGTAGCTGCAAAGTAAACCCTAAAACGTTGTTAAGACAAATTAGAACAGTCTTAGAGTTTAGGAGAAAAGCGAGTTGAAGCTACACGTTTCACTTTTCCTGTTGCTTTGCTATCCTGAATACTTTTATGGACCATCATAAAACCCCCTACTAGTGTCCTCACATTAAACTTTGCCCATCTTGTAGGCAGTTACGGTTCCTCTTTTGAAGCCGGTTGCACCACGTAGGGGAATGAGATCTTGTGAGTTTATCATTGACATATGAACTGTATTCATTGGCTACAGTATACTCACGAGTTACGAGCAAGCTTGTGAGTTTAACACCCTGCCTCGCCCACTACCTTTTCACTGGGTTCGTGTTTTGGCAGCACTTCCTGGTTAGCTTCTAGTGAAAGCTGCCAGGCATAGACCAACCCTTACAACTTCAGTTTTATCAGTCACTTACCCTCTTCCTGCTTTGCTCCCAATGTGACCAATCAGGTTTCCTTTCACTAGTGGCAGCAGTGAGTCACTTGGCTATTGCGATTGTTCAAAATCCACTTTTCCCTGTAACTGCCACCCCCTTCCCATTCTGATTATCTGGTAATATCCTCTTGTTTCAACCTTGAACCCTCTTGATCTGATTGAAACGATTCCCTTGCAGCAGTGCCGGCCAGACAGGGTTGTTGCTATAGAGGCCAGTTGAGATACTCAATGAAATGAGGCCGGAGGAGGAAAGAGAAATAGTAAAGAGAGTGTCAGTAAAGCACAGACTTCTTCCAGTTGCTGTCTCTATGCCAGGTTTTTCATTTGTTTCCAGTCATTGATTTGCTATATTTCTGCTGCACTGCATCTTCATACAAACACATATGGCTGGTTATTATATACTGATATATGCACATTCTAACAGAAAATATTAAATACTTTGTTTGAAAGGTAACCAGAAAAAGGTTTCATTTGTAACAAGCAAGATTTTGATAACAATTGTGCAAATGTGTTTCATATCAAATGAACAATAGCTGAGTATTTCAATCCTCAACGCTTTAAAGGGTTTTATTGGGGAGTCTTCTGTCACTGCTCACTTTTAAAGTTGGATTGTTTCTGCATGAATTGTATGGGAAAGAATTAAATTTTAAAACTAGAAACTGAAGCTTGAGAGTAAAGGAAACCATAAGGGAAACATTTCATTTTAAATTGTGAAGAGTCAGCCCACAGTTATCATTAACACATAATATGTTGATATAGTGATGATTATCTTTATCGTTTTCTAAAGTTTGCATATCTTGGTTAGTAATACACCCTTAAAAGATGTCAATAATATTTCTAATTTATGGATATATTTAGCATAGTCTATCTAAAAAACATCTGAGGTTGCACAGGGTTAACAGTTTGTTTCTTTGTGTTTAGGAATGACTGGTATGTGTCAGCCAAAGATAGAGATACTTTGAATTGAAATTCAGCAGTCCTTCCACAAATGATGCATATCACAAAAAATGAAACCTCTTCTGCTAACTGCAACCACAGCACGATGTCAACATGTTTGTCTATGAAAGACATGCCAGTTGGGCGTGACTGTCCTGGCATAGATATTAAGAGCAAACGTGGAGTCAACTGAAAACAGAGATGACCGTTGTTGGTTGCCGCGTCCCTGAAGTGTTATTTTAATATCAGTCCTTGCTACGTGTAGATGTATGGAAAGGGGAAGAGGCACGTTACCGATGAGATCGAGGTGGTGTGAGTGAGGATGAGATGGGTGGGTCCTGTATTACAGTGGTTGTTTGACTTGCAAAGCAGGCTTGGCTGCCCGCGAACTGGGCATTGAGAAAATGCCCTTCCCTGGAAGTGGCGCGACGGGGACAGCTGCTTTGTGCCGGGCTGCGGGTTTGTCACCCACAGACATGAATTAGTGATAAGGAATGTTTCAAGCCATGTGGAGGTGTCAGGATCAGGTTTGTTGTGCCGTGTTTCCTCTTTCTTAGTGCTCTTTACGGGTTATTTAGGGACAGGTGGTTTGTTGGCACTGTGTGTGTGTGTGGGGGGGGCGTGAGATCTCTCAGCTGAGCGTCTTTACCCCACAAAGCCGTGACCCAGGGTCAGCATTGTATATATGGGCGGTAACGCGTTATACAAGCTTGCAGCCAAGCCTGGTCTAGTGCTGTGTGTCTGTAGTAAGCAGGTTGGCTTAGTTCTGGATGGGCTCACAGACATCTCTTTACACCTGTGAAGGAACTGACTGGTGCCATGTGGTCGCCTTTTCTCTTGCGGTTTCTCCCGTCTACCTGTAACCTCTCCCTTCCTTGTGTGCCGTCCTGCCTCTGCATATTCAGATGAGGGATAGTATGTGTTCAGACCATGTCTAACAGTCTGTTTTCATCACAGCTTTGTGAAAGAAATTGGCAGTCTTTACAGAGGCTTTTTGGTTGCCTGCTAGTCAGAGTTGAATTGAGTAAATGGAGAGGATTAAGAAACATTTTACTTTGTAAATCACTCCTCTATTCTACCTTTTTAAAATAAAGTTCAATTATTGACTAATTTAGATAATGTTGAACTTCGCTGAAACAAGCATTGTCTCTCAAACATCCTCTGTGTACCTTTTTAAAGGCTTTATCTAACATTGACTTGTTGGCGGAGCTGACAAGTTGCCAGTTTTCAAGGTGGAGACAGAGAGGCGTTGCTTTGTACAGGTGCGGCTAGAACATAACTGAAGAAAGAGAAAGAGAGTTGAACGCAGGTGAACGGGTATAAAAAATTAAAGGCTGCCATGTCTGGCAGGTTTGGTAGTGGGGTGTAGCACAAACATACCAAGAGGGCCAGTGCAAAGGAATGTCATGTGAATGTTTTACTTTTATTAAGCACAGCCCATTCTACGCATCCTCCAAATTCACACCCACCCTTACCCAGCCTCACCCCCTGCTGGGTCTTTGTGGCAGATGGAGGATTGCAGGGGTGTGGATTTCCTATATGTGTATTTATGTGTGTGTATGTCACGCTTTATTGATGCCTCTGTGATGTTATGTACTGGTGTGCGAGTGTGTTAATAGAGAAATCGAGGATGGCTTGTTCTACCAAAACCCCCCTCCCACTGCGCAGGCTTCAGTCGATCATTTTAATCTCCCCCCACACGTGAGCGAGGGGACAGCCTTTTCTGAAACTTGGCACACAGTACTGGGAGGGGTAACCAGCTCAGACCGGATTGACAACCTCTTTTAATACTGTTCCCTCGCAGCTTGTTGAGTGTCCTCTTCCTCCTCCTGTGGAGTTTTTCCACAGGTCCCCCCCTGCCACACACACACACACACCCTCATTTTTCTCCACCTCCCTTTTTTCTCTTTTCAGCTCTCGACTGAGACAGAGTGCACAAGCTGCACAACCTATCTCCCAGCATGCACTCTGATCCCCACTGCCCTCTGCCTATCTGTCGTCCATGACCTCTTACATGGTTTCTTGAGCGAGTTCATGCACACCCATGGATGTAGGCATGTATAGAAGAAGGAAGCAGGCATCTAGCCACCTGCACACACACTGTATATACTACCTAAACATCTTGATTTTAGTATAGGCAAAAGGCCAAACGCATACTACATTGTTATAAGATATATTTACTCTTTCCCAGTGGAAGCTAAATTATTGCAGAATTTCAGTTGTAGTAAAAAGGTTTGGATGTTTTTACTGTTACTGTATTACATGTTTTAGTTTGTTCATTCAAATGAATTTGTTTTTGCTACTTTATTTTTTGGCTGAGCTACTGTTTACAAAATGTTACATTTACAGCATCAAAATGTGTCACAAATGTAAAACATTCACTGAGAAGCATAACATTTTAAGATCAGATATACAAATGGCTCTAAGATGTTAAAAAAATCACGGTGATGGATTTTGATATTAATAAACTAGATTAAAAAAGCCGGGAGTGTGTTGGTGTGAAAAATCAGTGTAGAAGTTATTGTACTGCCAAGATATTAATGAATAAACAAATCCAAGTTTACATAGATCAGTTAAAATTGCTTTTAGAGACAGACAGACAGAGAGAAAATTAGTACACTATGAACTTGTGTGAGGCTCATAAAAATACAAAAAATGTAAATTAAAGTAGTGTTTTCATAGTAGTAGTTTTTTTTAGATTTTGCTGACGTTTTCACGTGTGGCTTTTACATACTCTGTGTAAGTCAGGAACCCCCATGTGTTTAAATTTTAAATATCAACTGTAAACCACAAACGGTTTGTTGTTTGTGCGCGTCTCCAAATATCCTGGTGTATTTATCTGGTGATGTCTGTGGAAAATCATCCATTACGTTTATCACTAGGTATTAATATTTTTCCGTATGCACATAAAGAATGCCATGAACTGATCTATTATTTCTCTCTTTATCTCTCCTACCCATTTTATCCCTTTTTTTTCCTATTTTTTTCACCAGACAGGCAAACGGACAGACGGCAGGACGGATACACAGGTGGGGGCTGTGTTAGGCGGCTCGGCGGCAGGCTGGTGGAAGATGTCGTCAGGAGCCGGAGGGAGAGGTGGAAGGCGGCTCAGAGGGACAGCAAGTAGCGGAGGTGGAGGATGGAGAGGAGGAGCAGGAGAGGCAGAGGAAGGTCCTGTGGGAATCCCTTTTCCTGAGCACAGTGCAGACATCCTGGGGAGCCTGAACAAGCAGCGGCTCAGTGGCCTGCTGTGTGATGTGCTCCTGGTTACCCAAGATCGCGAGTTCCCAGCTCATCGTTCCGTCCTGGCATCCTGCAGCTCCTACTTCCACAAACTCTTCACTTCAGGGGCCGCTGCTGACCAACAGAACATATATAACATTGATTTTGTGGCAGCGGAGGCACTGGGAGCATTGCTAGACTTTGCCTACACAGCCACATTGACAGTCAGTCACAGGAGCATAGCTGAAATCCTTGCCGCTGCACGTCTTCTGGAAATCTCACCTGTCCAGGACGTCTGTACACACCTGCTGGACACCAAAGTGCTCTCCCCGCCGGTACAAGATCATTATAGAACTAGAAGTGTTAAAAACAAATTTAAGCTTTAATTTGACCCACCCTGTCTTTCCGAGTTAGTGACGGCACAATCAACAAATTGTAAGTGCTGAATGAATTTTTAGCAAAACATACTATGCTGAAGTACAGTTCAGGTGTTTGGTAACTCATTTAAAACTAAAGTCATAATAATACCCCTTCAGTAAACAGTCAGCATAGTCAAGCTTTTAACACTCAAAAGAATGCATGCTCTTTTGCATACACATCCCACAACATATCATAGCTACACAATTCTCAGAATTAAGTGTTGTGATATGCTGTGTCTGATTACATAATACTTGACATCATGTGATAATCTCAACTATGTTTCACTTCAATCACGCAGGGCATATCAAAGGCATATACAGGCTCCGGCATGTTAAATGTCAAATGCTCTTTCACTTTAACACTGCAGATTGTGGTCTGTCATTTCCATCTATGTATTGTCACATTTAGCTCACATTCGCTTCTGTTAGCAAGGCAAGAATACTTCAGCGCTGTTTGACTTGGTAAAGTGCTTGGGACTGCAGTAGTGTAAACATTTGGTACGTAGATTGTGGGTACACGTTTCAGGAAATCGTTGTCGATAGGCCTTGTAGCCTTCCCCTTATGATGTACTTTACACAAAGTGATTTTCAAAATGTCTTTCTTGCTACCTGAAATTGTACTTCTACCTATACTTTTTAATGCAAGTTTACTGTGACTTCTATTTTCTCCTTCGCTCATTTATCCTAATCGTGTTTCTCTAGGCGGGCAGTGAGCAAAGAGAGGAAGATCAAGGTGAGGAGGGAAAAGGTAGCGGAGGCAGGGAGCAGGGCAACCGTGTGCGGGCCCGCGAGTACCTAGAGTACTTCCAGAGAGGGGCACACTGGAGCAGCAGCTGCAGCACGCCGGAGCTCAGGGACCTGCCTACACACCTGCACTTTAACCATGGTAATGGCCCCAGCAATGGGGCTCCTGGTGGCCACAGTGAGTACTACTCCCCCTTAGCCCTTGCCTTGGCCCAAGCCCCCACACAGGAGCCAGAGGAAGAGGAAGAGGATGAAGAGGAAGACGAGGATGTTGATGCAGCACAGGGAAATGGAGTGACCCTGGGATCATCTTACTACCCTTCATCCCAAAATGGGCACCTCTTTCTGCCTCCTGAATCTAGGCTTGGGCAAGAGACAGAGGTGGAGGATGGAAGCAGAGAGATTATAGTAAGGGAGCGGGGTTCAGCCAGTGCTCTCCTGCAGCATATGATGGACTCCATCGAAAGGCAGAAGGAGCTTGCAGTGACTGGGGATGAAAAAGGAGATGGGGACAGCCCCGACGTGGAATTTTACTTGAATTATTTTAACAGCACACCACATGAGGATACAGCTTCTGCTGCTGTGACACAGGGAGGGCCACCACTCTGGCTGTCACGGGGCAGTATAGGCCAAGACAGAGGAGGAGGCAGAGCAGAGGGCAGGATTGCTGAGAGAGGCAGCGGAGGTGGAGGAGGAGGTGGAGGAGAGAGGAAGATGCGCTCCAAGGCCTTTCAGAAGTGCCCCATATGCTCCAAGGTCATTCAAGGAGCAGGCAAGCTACCCCGTCACATCCGAACGCACACAGGAGAGAAACCCTATGAATGCGCCATCTGCAAAGTGCGCTTTACCAGGTAAGCCCAATTAATGAATTGACTACCCCATGTCACATGTACTAATAGTCTTGGACTTGGCACTGTAGACAAACCAGCCAGCAACGGGAAACACGGCAAAGCCAAGAGCAGGAGTATTAGCACTAACCAACTTAGCTTTGCATTAAGGAGGCAGCACAGTTTCTGAATTTAGATCTTTACCCTGATCACTGGTTGAGTGAGCCCCAACTTGTTTATTTTGTCACATTGTAACCAAATTCAAGACAAACTTTAATGTTGTTTAATACTGTTATTATAAAAGCGTGAAAAGTTTTCCAGCTTTGAGTAAGGTGGTCAGATGATTATAAAGGTTGTTTTATTATGTCAGCTTTCATAACAAAGTCCTGGAAATTAACATAAGGGTCCTATAAAAGAAGGCTGTGCCGTGGCAGTGTTATCTAGTGGAGAGTTGTTATAAAGTTCTTTGGTCTGATACAGAGGGGGATTATAGTCCTTGTGTGGAGCTCTGTGTTCTCGATTGTAGTAATTTGAACTTTTGATCTCTGCTTATGTAGATTATTGCCTAAAGCAGACTAGTCGCTCTTTCCCCTCCTCTCTCTCTGTGACACCTCCTTTACTTATTTAATGAAATCTGACATGTGCCATTTAGATACATTTGGCTCATCTACTGCATTAGAGTGGAATGCAGAGACTTTCCTCGTATTGAGGAGTCCTGCTTTTCCTTGAAATAATTCCTTTAATTAATTAATCAGTGGACTTGTGCTGGAAATAGATGCAGTAGGCTAGAAATACCGAGAACCACTGCTGGCATGACAGGTAGGGAAGACCAATTTGAATTTGCCTTCTGGCTAAATTTGACCAGCAGTGGCAAGGGAGTATTGTAATCTTAATCCTGTTTGATCAGGGTTAAAAGTCTGCCTCACACGGTAATACATCACTCGTGTCCTTTAAATAATTCACCTGTCAGTCTGCCACTTTATTATAAAGCTTTGGCCTGTGTGTGTTTCTCCTCATTTTTGTAGGTTTTTATAATTAGAACACAGTTTGTATGAACCTGCAAGCACTGGGTTTATTTGTTTACTTATATGACGGCTAATCCACTTACATGGCATGTGCGTGCGCATGTGTTAAAAAGAAGTTGTCTTAACTACACTTGTTTGTTTAAGAGCCCTCTGCCCCAGGTGCAGAGCGGTTAGGCAATTAAAGAGCTTGGGTCCTAGAGAAAGTAGGAAGGGCTGAAGGGGGAAGGAGGGCGGAACGAGAGTCACACGAAGGCCAAGACAGCCTGATAAAGATTAGTGGGCAGTTTATCAACACAGCATAAAAAGTTTCCAATATGTAATTAGATGATGTCAGATTTAGACGAGTCACTGTAACTCATAAATTAGTTCAGTTAAGTCATTAGTATTACCTATAAAGTATTTGATTTGTTTGGAAGTGGCAGGTGCAGCTCAACAATGCTGCAGAGGACTAGAAATGTGCACGTACGGGTCATCTCCAGCTAGCCTGGCAGAACAATCCCAAAGCAAGTTCCAAACAGTGTCTGTTATATAGGAAATCAAAGCACCCAAAGCGTATTAGGTGTCCACTGTACATGGGAGAATGAATAATTTATTTAGAGTTAAATCTGTGTTCGATGTTGCATAACTTAATCCAATAGGCTGAAAAGAAAACGTTAAACTCAGTCTTTGTACAGTATGGATTCAAACAGTTGTGAGTCACCTTTGTGGTCCATTCGATTTTTTTAATGTAATGTGATCGTCTTTACTTTTTTTCATTCCAGGCAGGACAAGCTCAAGGTTCATATGCGGAAGCATACAGGAGAGAAGCCTTATCTGTGTACGCAGTGTGGAGCCGCCTTTGCTCACAACTATGACCTGAAGAACCACATGCGTGTACACACTGGCCTCCGCCCCTATCAGTGCACAAGCTGCTTTAAGACTTTTGTGCGTTCAGATCACCTGCACCGTCACCTCAAGAAGGACGGCTGCAACGGTGTCCCTTCCCGTCGAGGCCGAAAGCCTCGGGTGCGAGAGCCAGGGCTTCTTGAGGCCCCACTGAGCCTGCTGAACCCCAGCTCTGACACAGGTTCTGGGCCTCGTACCATAAGGGGACGGCGGCGGTCTGAAGCAACCTCAGCAGTGGAAGTGGAAGGAGTAGCTGGAGCCCTTGCACACAGTCCTCAGCTGCAGGAGTTGGCAGGGGAGGCAGGGCCCTGAGACTGCAGGGGCAACAAGGACACTGATGGACACTATAGTCACTCTGCACTGCCTGTGAGACAGGCTAGTGAAGAGAGAGGAGAAGACACATGCAAAGGCAAACTTTAAAAAAAATAAACAAAACAACTAACTATTCCTCTTTAAACCAAATCAGGGTGTCACAAAAATTGAATCTTTATATTTCTTTCTCCTTTACTTTAGGGAACAGAGTAGACTTACAAGCACTTGAGTCTGTTAAAGAGCAAAGAACGCTTCAAATCATGCACCCATCGTGTCCACTTTCTGGGCCATTCTTTTTCTTCACAATATTAGAGATTTTGTACATCGGCATATGTGCTTAGGCAAATGGACGGTAGATATAAAGAAACTCTGAGCAACTATGCAGTTGATTTAGATTTTTACTGGTGTTGTCCTCACAGCCTTCAAGCTCTAAGCAAGGTGTCTGTCAAGCACCTTCTGGATGCTGTACGGGTGAAGCGAGGACAAATCCTCCCAGTGAAAGCAACTCTTTTTCTATTCTTTTGCAGGTCTGAAATGTACAGTTACCATAGAAACAACATTGCCACAATATGGCATATGCAAGGAAAATTCACCACAGTTTTGATGCAACATTTTTTCCCCAGATGTTCCAGAAAGAATCAGACAAGGGTTTGATTGAAGTGTTACTTACTCTACAAAATGCATTTTTGTCTTATTGGAAAAAAAAAACTAATTCATGTTGAGTCGAATCCA
The DNA here is from genome assembly GCA_030770545.1 of Macropodus opercularis. Lineage (NCBI taxonomy): Eukaryota > Metazoa > Chordata > Actinopteri > Anabantiformes > Osphronemidae > Macropodus > Macropodus opercularis. Next base: position 12,225,181 of record CM061092.1, read on the forward strand.
CTTTATGGGGGCTCGCCAGTTGCAAGTCTTGGCTAAATGAGGGGTGGAGGGATTGTGTTTTTGAAGCACTACCATTGTTAATGTAAATGTTTGACTACGCTTGACTATGTTGCCTCTTATCCCTCACAACCTTGCAATTTCAGCATTTCTGTTTTGATTATGTCTTAATTTTTTGTTGTTCCTTTATGTTGACTGCTTCGGGTACTTGACACTTTATAATTGTATACATGTATATACAGCAGGTGGTGATATGACATGGGTCCCCTCTTAATGCTGAGGTGTACTTACCAATCGGGTTTTTCTTTTTAGGCTTGATGTCATATTTCTCACAGAGTGAAGCTTGTGGGTGAACATAAAAAAAAAACTGTATGAATGTTTGAAGAAACATCAAGTCACCCATTTGTCCAAAACTTAACACTTGACATGTATAGTTCCTGCCCAAAGGATGAGGAGGTTGATTGAATGAATGTGCATCATTTTTGCAGTTTTTCGGAATCTGTCCTTGCGTGACAAGGCGCGGGTAGCATTTAACCAACTGCAGGTTAAAGGAATGGCAGGGAAGCCCCAGTGAGAGAGTGACAAAGCGTACGAAGAAGACCTAGATGCACCTTTTTGTCTATGTTTGCACAGCTTTACTAAAGATCTCCGACAGAGTGAGAGAGAGGTATATTTAAAGGAAGTGGGCTGCTGTGGAGAGGGAGTGAGATGAGGTTTATGTATCATACTTATTCCATTCTTTTTGCCCTAGGGACCACACAACCGTGAGGCAACCTGTGTGATGAAGAGAGCAATAAATACCTGTCCAAGTTGTGAGGCCAAATAGGAGCACAGCTGCAGCTGGTTGGTGGGGGAGGGGAACAAGGGAAGGGGAGAGGGATCTCACAATGTCTGTTGCATTCCAAAAAATAATCTCCCCCAGCTCAGCCACGTTTCCAGGCAGGAGGGGATCAAATCAGACCCTTTCTCTCCCTCTCTCTCCCTCCGTAGTCCTTTAATGCCCGCAAACCAGCCTGTAGGGGATATTATTATATTAGAGCCTGGTGAACTGTGGGTAGGATGCCTGGTGCTGGCAGTTTAGCTCGTATGTGTGTGATTGTATATGTGCGTGTGTGTGTGGTAGCCGAGGTCCCTCTGGCCACATCATCACCGTGTGAGTCAGCCGCAGCCTGTTCAAACATGCACCTCGAGCTGCCAGCCCCTATGCACTTTCTCTGTTGCGAACACACTTGCACTCACTGGGTCCAGCTATCTTGTCTTGTATGGGGAAAATGGGAAAACACCAGATCTGGCATATCTGTGATAATATTGTCAGTGACTTATGAATATCCAATTAGTCTTTTTTTTCCAAGCCTAATTTTACTTTGCAAACTAGCACGCTGAACATTTGAGATAAGAAGAGTACATGCAGGATGAGTCTCCCACCTTCTTAATACCTGGAGCAGTGCTGTATTTTAGCCATCAGTCGTTTTGCACCCCAATTGGAAAGAGGGAGGTTGAGAAAGCACTTTGTTACTGAAGAGGGCACTTTTGTCAACGAAACGGGTACTTTGAAAACAAAAAAAACAAAAACACAGTTGTGAAAGAGAGCTGTCATTTTTCTGTCCATGGTGGTAAAGTGAGCTCCTTAGCTGGTTTTCTTTGAGTTTGACCACAGGCTGCCAACAAATAATTAAGTAAAGCCAGAAATGTAAAACTTCCAATCTCTAGAAGAGATGCCAGACACATACAGTACAACGATGTCAAGTGTTGTGACATTAACAAAAGATTATATTTATCCATGTAACTGATTGCACTTGAATTTAGTTGTTGCAAGGAATCTAGTGTGTTTTCCTTATGTCTTAATGTTAAGTAAGGGGATAGAAGTAGGAGACAAAAAAAGGGCACTGTGTGTCTGTGTGTGTGTGTGTGCGTGTGTGTGTATGCGTGCATGTGCACAAGCATGCATTGCTGGTTGGCAGGCTGGAGGGTCTCAGGACAAGCTTGGATAAACAAACTTTGTGTCTACCCCATCTGTTCACCAGCTATTCTCATAACTACACATGTTCTCTGAGGAACCACAGTGATAATAGGCCTACGGTACCACACAAGAAGAAATACCATATTGTAATACAACTCATTGGGCAGTTGCTTATTTACTTCGTAGCTCTCCAGGCGCAGATTTGCATAACTCTCTGCTTACCCTTGTCGGTCATTGTCAGGTGTTTGCTAGGTCTTGAGAGTTCTGGTTTCTATTTTTGCTTCTCTGGTATGATAAAGATGGGGTTTATTATTGCACAGATTTGCTCCCATTGGCAGACCAATGCAAGCTGGGGATGTCTCCCGGGTTTATGATCTTTATGTATAGTGGTACTTGATATGGATGTCCTAAACCCTGTTGTCTTGCTGTGGCAGATTGCTTTTTTACCTGTGAGCCATCCTAAAATATTTTTTGTCGGACCTTCATATTTCCCCCAAATCTTATGTTGTTTGTTGATGAACCAAAGCTGTTGTTTGTTTTTGCCCTCACTGGTCTATTGTAAACTAGAGGCATTGAAAGTGTGTCTATAATTTATACAGACTGGGCCTCCCTGACTAAGCTACACACAGATGCCCTCCTTTTGAATATATATGCAGAAATGTGTGCAGAACCATCCAGATATTTACTTGAGTTGGCTTTTTCTCTGTCTTTGTATTCTTGTGGACAAAAGAATCAGAGGTCTAAAAGATGTATAGTTTTTTTTTTCTCTCTGTCTACACTCAATTTTCTTAAAATAACATGTTGTGCAACAGTTTTTTTTAACGACTTTACATGGCTGTATGTGTGTGTGTGAATGTGTGTGCGTGCGCATGGTTGGGGTCGTGGTTTTGTGTTGCTGTGCCAGGCGGGTGGGGTACATGGGTGCTTGGGTGGGGTTATGGATATAAAGCCTGATAGCACTGGAAATGGTGCTTTAGCTGCGAGAGCAAAAGTTTGCACTAATGTTAAATGTCCTTGTCCTGCTTATGGGAGAGGGGCAGGAGACCTCAGAATGGCCTGCAAGTTTCCATGAGCACAGAGCAGTGTGGTTATTACTCAGTGGTCTCATAAAGACTCCATTCAACCCCTCCATAGAAATAATAATGTACAGTATATTAAGAAATATACAGACGTCCAACAACAATGAATACCAAAGGAGAACATGGCTTACATTCAAGTCATTGGAAATTCTAGGCTATCAATCTAATAGAGTTTTATTGTTAAATTTGAAAGAGATTGTCAGTACAGCTTTTGGTGGTGACTAGAAAGGGTGATAACAGTTAATTATATGTGTTTAGACTCCTAGACAGTAGCTAAGCCTGTCCAAAAACATTTGAGCTCAGCCTGCACCGATGGCTGAGATGTACTACATGCTGGTGACAGAGGTTTCAATTATTATCATTTTTTTAATGAACAATCATGACAAATATTGTGAAATGGTCAATATTGGTATTGTTAAACACTGTTAATTTGGTCATCACTGATTTGGAGTTTTTTTTTTTTTTTGAATGAATGAATTTAAATGTTGTTTTAATGAAGCAGACTGGGACCTTTTGACCTTTTCTGAGCAGCACTATGTTGTTTTGTTTTTATACTCCAGTCATGCCGTGCAGTGTGGGGCTGAGGCTCATTCCCACCAGGTGGACAAAGCACCATCATGGGCCACAGTGTGCCTTAAGTGGACAGGAACTGACAAAACTCAGACCATCTCTCTGTTTTCTTTACTTCATTATTGTTTTCTGCCCGTATCTGAAGATCAAATTGTAAAAGCTCATTATTTTGCTACAGAATCTGATCATTTAGCTGTTTAAGCTTTACTTGAATAAATGTGTATAATACTGTCTCTCTGCTAGCCACCAGATCAGAGCTGTGTCTTGACCAGCCTCTAGGGCTCCGCAACTGGTGTGTGCCCAGCCTCAGCCCCAGATCGAGGTTACACTGACACAGGCAACACTGGGAAAGTCTCAGAACTTCATAGGAAGTGTTTTCAAAAACTGACCTTGATGTGTTTTTTTTTTAATCTATTATCAAAGATTTCTGGTGAATCTGAGAAGGCCATGAAACAAAGATGACCAACAACTTTAATAATAATGATAACTGTAAATAATCAAACACAGCAGGATGGGGTGACTGTTATCGTGAGGGGGACTGTTTCCTTTGCTTCGTCATTTTGCTGCACATCTGATTTTGTGTTTTCCATGAGGCTCTCGATGCACAGCAAGCTGAGCGCAGCATATGCAGTATGGAGCTATGCGCAGCGTGGCTCTGGCACCTTCACAGACAGCCCTGGGTCCTGAGAGGCAGGCTGCTGTCTGTTGGCTGCTCTCAGCCATGTGGGGACAGTTTTCACTTGGAGTCTTTCACAGTCTGTGGGGATAGAAGTGCTGGCATACAGGGAGGAGGATTAAATATGAATGGCAGGGTAGGGTGGATGTTTTTCAGGGATGAGGTTAGAAAGCCCAGGTGACCGACTGTTTGCTGAGCCATGGTTCAGTGTTGGTCCTCTAAGCTCTTAGGATTTGCATTGCCACATTATGACAAGAATTGTAATACAAAGGAGGTGACCTCAGATTTCACATTGGGGAAACTGCAACAGGGAGAATGTTGCTGAACCCTTTTGTCTTTTGTAAGTACTACTCAGGTGGAAAATACACTGCTATGCATTCGTTTCACTCTGCTCAGTTTGTCCTATGTCTGATCTCCCTCCAGGTTACTTCTGTTTTTGTTCACACCAATATTATACAAAGTAGTTCCCAGAAGATTGAAAGCAGGAACAGTTTCCTCCTTGTAAAGTGGCTGTGACTTGTGTATTTTTCCATCTAATATTGATCAAATTGTTTGTTGGAAGGAGGGAAGCCACTGGAGATTCAGTCTTAATAGTCGATGGGTTTGGAAAGATGCAGGGTAGAGCTGTAAGTTCTCTCACGGTCTTCTCCCATTGCTCTTCTTCTCTCCGGATTCAGTCTTTGCTGCTGACTGGCCTTTGATCAAAGATCACACACCCTCAGCAGGGAAATCAGCAGGAGAGAAGGGAGGGAGGCAGAAGGGATTGGATGAAGTGTGGAGGAAGAGACAGTTTCAGTTTTTAGTCACCTGAACCAATTTAGGATACATTCCATAACTTCATACTGTGATTCCCACTCTGGAGTTTTTGGCAGATGTAAAACATGCGAGTTGGAGTCGACAGAAAGAAACCGTCAACATTCTGCCTTTGGCTGTTTCAGGCAGTCTGTCTCGCTTCACTATCCCTCTGCTGTGTGACCGACAGATCAAAAGGGCCCCGGCGTACCGCTATCCAACTGCCTTTTTCAGCTTCTGCGATTGTAACAAAGCACTTTGCGAAAGTCCATCCTGATTTTTGTGTGCTTTTATTTGAAAGTTATCACTATTGTTGGTATTTTGTTGTTCCCGTTGCTGTTTTTTGTTTGTTTTCTCGGTGCAGATGATTATTTAAATGGAAAAAACCCAATATGATGAAAAATTTAAAAAGAAAAAAAAAACCTTGAATATTTGGTATCTGGATTGGCGGTGGGTTAACCTACCATCTTACCTGGACATAAACACATCTCTGTTAAACTACCACCTGTTGTATGCAGCTTGTTGCATAGTCACTCAGTGGCGTGTGGAGAGGGGTATACGTGAGTCCCCCTACCTGCTCTTTGCCTACTGTCATAGGTCTTGTTGGGAGAAAGGCCATGCAAGCTCATTTTGGGAGACACTTTTTTCTTTTAAAAGAAACCTGTAACAATTGCAAAGCTTTCTGAGAAGGCTGGCTGTGCTGAATGTTAAACGTGCAGTGTTGTTTCCACTGCAGAAGCTTTTCGTCTGCAATAACGCCCTTTATGTGTAGTTCAAGTTGGATCTGGTATCTGTATAAAGTTTAAATGATTAAGTCAGATGAAATGACTAAATGACCATCATGCACTTGTGCAAATCAGTACAAAAGGGGTCAACATCTATGTCAAATCAAGAATACTGGAGTAGAGTGAAATTAAATAAATGAATAAATATTCAGTACATTTCCAGATCCAGAAATGGTTTAACTTGGGAGAAACCAATAGACTATTTATAATAGATTGAAAACAATCAATCAAAAATCTGGATGCATGGTGGACAGAAAACAGCTCCAACTTCTCAGCAGTCATTCTAGTTACATTCTACCACAGCTCAGTCCCAAAGGCAGAATACCTGCTGTGACATCACTAATTGAACCAACTGTGGCCAGAATGTGTAGCATCATCGAACGTTTCAGAATCTAGCAGCCGTTTTCCTCCCTCGGTGACAGATTGTGTATTTATTTTTTCAATAAACCCTTTTCTCATGACACCCTTTTTCTTAACATAGAGCTCTGTCAGTCCATGTGTGTTGGAAGCTGCAGGGGTAGGAAGGGGTGGAGGGTGATTCTTGTAAAGAATTTGCACTTTTTGGCGACAAAAAATTGTATATGAGACCACTAAGTCCACACAATCTAAACCATATAATTCCATTTTTGTGTCATTTTTTTGTTCTGTTCTTTTTTAATATATCCAAAAATGTCTGGCATCTGGTTGTCTGGTTTAAAGAATATAAAATCTTTCTATTAAAAACAATGGTTACAATGTTTTTGTGTGACTAATTTTGACTTATTCAAATATATAGAACAGTACATTCTACTAGATGGAAAGATATAAACACCTCAGAACCATCTTTATAGCAGAGCAAAAAGCACAGACATGTAATGTTGTGTCATGTCTTGTATAGTATTTCTTAAGTCTATTTATGTCACTGATGCACATGGCAACCAGCTAAGACAAGCTGCTTCCCTACATCGACCAGAAGGTGGCACAATTACCACTGTTATTATCATTTGAGCCTCGTTGCTGTCTCACATCACTGTGTGTGTGTGTGTGTGTGTGTGTGTGTGGCTCTCGCTGCCATTCATTCTTCTGCTTGCTTGCTCTCCCTCACTAATGGCTGTGACAGCACAGATCAAGTTAGTGTCTACATTCTGTCTGGTCAATAAACACGGACACATGCAGCAATGCCACACTCATCCAAATAATGGGTCCCCGTGTTCGGCGCGCACACCAAGTGTATTTTGTCCTGATACAAGAGACCATTGCAGTTCACGAATCCAGCTCCAAAAGATATTTACTCATAAAAAGCAGATGTCTTATGTGAGGATGTAGGTGAGGACACCTATACTATTAAAATCCTCCCAGAGGTCCAGTGGCAGACTGCAACTATGGGCTTGTTGTCACCCTGTCTTCCTGTTTGTGTCGGTCTGTCTCCCTGAGGCGATCCTGTGGGGTGACAGGGGTCATAGAACAGCTCATTAACCCCACCCCAACAGCCCACACATTGCTGCAGTCCTCAGGCCTTGGCTACACACACACACATTTTATAATGCTCCACTAATAGCAGTTAAGATGACTTAAGCCCACTCCGTAAGCAGTATGCTTTCAGGAATGCAGTATGAAATGTGTGTCTGCACGTCTCAATGTATTTGTTGATTTTTTTTGCCAGTCCGCACAAATAGTGTTTTTTGTACAAAACAGCTTTTTAATTGAAATAAAAGCACTTTTCAAGATGTATTGCTATAGTGATCCACACAGAGTAATACACTGTAGTACAATGTCTTCTTCAGTCACGTTGAACCTGTTGGCCAGATGTCTCAAGGCTCCAAGTCATTAATTGTTATGTTTGTTAGGTATCTAAAAACACAGTGGGGTATGGTGTTATTTTCCATGTTCAGACATCACTGTTGCAGTCAAAACATATTGGATAAGAAGAGCGGCAGCACTTCGGGGGCTCGGAGATGCCCGGGAGCTGTTGTCTAGCGTCTCCTGTGGTATTATTCCCTCACTTTGTACATGTGAATGTGCATACGTGTGCCTGCGACTGCTTCTGTTTGTGCATCCGTGTGTAGACCTATGCGGAAAAGGTGTAGGTGTATGTACATGTGCATTCATACCATCGCCATTAAGCCTTTTACTGCCCTCACAATGAGCACTTGGAGGCAGGCAGTAACGTAAAGGGAAACAGCGACACACGCTCACACACACCCTAGCCTCATTTCCACTGGTACACACCTTTCTCCAGGGATATAAAACGCCCCTGCCTCTGCACACTGTGGGACATGAGTTTCATCCAAACTAGCTGCCGCCCTCAATAAAACCCACGTGAGCAATCTCTGCAGTATAGATTTCCAGTTTCTCTCAGGGTATATTTTGTTCAGATCAGGTGTTTAAACTGCTCAATATGACAATAATTAGGCAGCACAGAGGACATGTGTTCTTTCTTATGTTGATAAGGGACATTGACCTTTAACCTCTGCGCCCCTGTAGTCCCCACCACTGCACCCCACCCGTTCCATATGCCCCCAGCCAAACCCCCTCATCCTCTTCTTGCTCTGTCCAGCTCCCATCACGGAGGATAGAGGGGGGATTGGACAGGCTTGGAGCCTTGCCTCTGGCCATCTCTCCTCCTCCCCGGAGAACAGAGGACTGAGGTGCCTTTAAACCACTGCGGCAAAAACCCTACCAAAACCCTGCAGTCATTAATATGCAAAAATGCAAATGAGTAGGTAATTAAGAGCTGGAGCTCTCTGGAGGCTCTTTGATTGCTAATGAATTCTAATCTGCAAAGAAAGGGGGGAGGGGAGGAAAAAAGAGATGAAAGAAATAGAGAAAACAACAAAAAAAGAAGAGAAGCTTCTACCCGAATATTGTCATATCTGTAAGTTTTCATATCGGCTTTGTTTCTACCTGGAAGCTGTAATCTGAATTAGTAGCTCTGCTATTTGAGGCTTATATACTTGACGATATTCATGCAGGTTACATAAATGTATAATAAACAGACTTCAAAACGCATTTATTTCACATTACGAGATGGATTTGTTGTATTTTACTTGTGAAAATCATTTGATAGCAGGACGACACGAGCATTACTGGCAGAGGCATGTTTGAAATGGACACAGTGCGGTCATTGTGTAGATATAGCTAATTAGAGGAGAACATGACAGGCAAGCAGACACTTCTGACCAGTGGCTACCAGAGAAAATAGAAGGTCAGATATCTCAACAGAGTGTTCTTTGCTGCAAAAGCAGCTGTGTGATGAAGTAAAGGAGATGTCATTTCATCACTTTTGTGAGCCATAACACATCCCCACTTCCACTCTAACTCATTCTCCCTGTCACTCACTCACTCACACACACACACACACACACACACGCACACACTGCTGTTATTGTTGTTGCAGTGCTCCCACTACACCAACAATCTCTGCTTCCCTCCCCCACACGGGCTCACATCTATCTCCCTTTCACTCCCTCTCTTCCCCCTCCTGTCCTGGGCAGCCCTGACATGCCTACTTCAACTGATTTAAAGTCAATTCAGCTTCTGATCTGATTGTTATCGTGTGACTTTTCACACACCTCCCGCTTGATTTATAACTACTGTATTATTTTCAGATTGTGATAGAGTTGTTTTTCACTCTTGTATTTGCTTTCGCTGCCCGTTTGCTTGACTCGCTGTTTTTTATACCTCTCACCTTCCCATTTGTCTCTCAAATTCAACCACCCCTGTGGTCCCCTGGCCGCGCTAGTCCAGTCTGGTCGTGGACTCAATTGTAAACAGGAAGCTGGTGCTCTGTTCACTGTACCTGAAGCGTGGGTAGCAGAACAGGGACACCTATAAAAGCGCACAATAATGGGAATCCAAGATGGCAGCGAGAGGTCCAATTAAAGAGGGAACAGAGGAAGGTGGCACACTGGAAATCTATTGTCAAACGAGAGCAGGCAGAAGCCAGAAGAATTGTTGATTTAGTTTTTTTCTTTAGTAAATAGACTGCTGATTTTATTTGTGTTTGTCTGTCTGTATTGGATCCTCTCTGGAACTGTAGTGTTTGGGAGGATTAATGTCATGGACAATCCCTCAAACTCATTTTCTTTCTCACTGTGGAGCTCTGTGGGAATTACAGTTTCAGGATCAGAGAGAGAGACATTGCATTTTGTGCTGATGATGGCCCCACTTGCGATGAAGCGAAATGCGGGTCCGTTGTGCTCCTTTAAGTTGGCCTGTTTTGAATACTTGCTCGAATACAGGAAGATAGTATGTCCTCAGTTGTTCCAAAACAATTGCTCTGTTCCGCTTATGGTTTCCAACTCTCGCAGAAAGGAGATAGCACAACCTTGTGGGTTGCTGCCCTGCTTCAATCACTCTCTCCACTCTCTGCTCATTTTATTGTTGTTTAACATGTTGGAAGTCGGTGCGAGTTTGGGTGTTTTCTGCCAGGCGAGCTGTAATAGGGGGAAGAAGCTTGACGGGAGTCAGTTTATCACGAGCACAGAGAAGCACAACAGATAGATTCCCCCTGTCTCCTCCCCTTCAGCACAGATAGACTCGGAGCATGGGCACTCAGCCAACACTATCAATCTATCCGCTCCTACCCCCAGCCTCTAACTCTTATTGGAGGACAGCTTCCAAAGGGGCAAGGAAGCATGAATCATAGCCCTGCTATGAGAAGCTGTTATGCCTCTAAATACACGTGTTGTGGCTCAAAATCACTCCGTTTCTCCACCATTAATGACTGTCACAGCGCCGTAACAAAGTTGTAGCATTTAGGAGGGGCTGAGGCTGTTCAGGGAGAGGGATTGTTGGTCTTGGCCTAGTTTTCTTGTCTGATCAGAAACCTGTGCACCTCTGCCCTTCCCCCACCCAAACCTAAGCCTCTACTATTACAGTCTGTGAGGGGCTCAGTATGGAGCGAGGTGAGCAGCTTGCCTTAACAGCGAGCGCGCTGCCTATGCTGTATGTTTATGGTCTTATCATTGTGTGTGATATAACCTGGTGATGTGGTTCAGCTTGCATGACTGGAGAGCCGGATGACTCCGAGGGCGAAATGTGTGTAGCATGTGAGAGGACCGCGGCCAAGCAGCCAGCACTGCAGCCAGCTATGAGGCTGTGGAAACAAAACATTGCTTTTTGATTGGAGGCTAATGTGGCTAGAATCAAAGCTGACATATGTAATGCATCTAGGATTGCCCTCTTTATTTGTTCTCTACAAAGCATCATTGATTAAAAACTCCAAAGAGGATTAAGTCATTAGTGCACATTATTACACACTGTTATTACTTGTGTGAATTTATGTAATTCAAAATATGTGTACATAGATAAATATTTCATTAATATGCACACATATAAGACCGATTAGCATCAATGTGCCAAACATATGCTAATTTTTCATGTGCATCTGTCCTTAATTACAGATATGAAGCTGGGAATGGCTCGAAGGAATCATCGAGGGCATGTGTGACAGCATCCCTCCCCGGCCTGCTTTTAACTGTCCATTGTACTGTGAATGTATTTTGAGATTATAGATGACATATTCTTGTTTTTGTTTGCTCTTGATGCTGCAGGTTTTTTGGTCACCATGTGGTCGATTACCCATAATGACAATGAAACATGTGTCTTATTTTCCTTTTTATATCCTTTTAGAGGTCACTACATAAGGCTCGTGTTAATTATTGAATAAATAAAAAAAGAGAACGTTAACCTATTCCAGGCTCGTGCGTTAACAGCTTATCGGCAAACTCACTTTAAAACTGACTTGGCAACACTTTAACACACGTTTGTGTCCGTCTTTCAGTCTTCATCGTAACCTTGTGTCACCGCTAGATTCACTCCGTGTTCATTAAAGTGAAGATCCTCCGTCTATATGTTTTTTCTGTTCTTCCCCTCCCTCTCTTCAGCCTGGCTGCCCTTGTACATGCTCTCCATGTCAGACCCAGCTGTTACTACAAACTACTTGGAGGGCTTACAAGCCTCATTGCTAATACTGACAACAGCACTATTCTTACTCAAAGCCTAATGTCTACTGGAAAAAGCGAGAATACGAGAGATTTTCTCCGCTTCAACTTGAAATTCATTTCCCCAAACAGATGTTTCCATCTGTTCAGATTTAATCTTTTGATTAATACATCCGTCGATGAAAGGATTACAAATAGGTGTTGGATAAATAACTCAAGATGCCCCGTCTTTTATAGTTGTGCTTATGTGACGACGTTGTTGCTGCCTTTCATGTTGTGTGTGCATGTATTTGACAACCTGTGTGCAGCCGAGTGTGTGCACGGCATGTTTGGGAAGGTATTTATGGCCCATATGAGCGTTTGTTCTAAGCAGTGCATTCCTAAGATGGTCCATGAGACTAATTAATGCTCTGTGCAGAGGCTTTCCCTTTACCCAGGGGACACCCCATGGATTACTTACCTATACGTCCTATCGACAACAAATCCCCTTCCCATCCCTAACTTCTGAGCAAATATACACGTTGAGACGGTGGGTGCATAAACACCAAGCAGGTATGGGGAATTTGCAATGTCTTCATTTTTCTGTACGACTCACACCCAAGACATGGGCATCCTGCCCACATGGTGACTCAAAAAATGCTTGAGTCACTGTGGCCTTTGTAGTGGTTGATAGTGAGAACTGTGCACTGAGATACTGAAAGACATTTTCAGTTGCTTCTACAATATACTGCCTGGAATGTATGTATATGTGTATATTGCATGTTGACTTTGGGGGTCGAAGCAACACAAAAAGTACGGACATCTTAACTTTCATTTTCTTTGACAAGGTTTGCCCCCGAGCTAAAAACAACAGCTGTCTAAAACCTACACACGTTTTAATAGAGTGGTTATTGTGCGGTTTTGTATGAGCACAAGTGGACACGGAAATTGTATATTGTGCATAATACACAATGGCTCAATACTCATAAGCTAAATAAAAAAGCTAATCATATCAAATTATTCCAGGAGAAGTGATGTTTTATTGCGGTGACTCTGTTGGAGATAATTATTACACAACTGTTCCTATTTAGGTTGTGCTATATTGTATAAGAAGCAACGTAACATTACAGACAAATTTGAGTTGATCATCCGCTGCACCCTCCCTGTTTGGATTGTTTTCTCTGAACTATTTCTCTCCCCCCTCCTCTGTGATCCTACACTCTCCGCTCTCCCTCCTCTCCGCTCTGTTATGGAGCAGGCAGTTACTAGCGCTGTGTTGGTTTTATGGTTATCAGCTCATAAAGAACGGGCGTCATGCAAAAAGGAGAGCACAAACGATTAGTGAGTTGTCAATAAAACTATAATAATAATAATAATAATAATAATAATAATAATAGGTTTCCGTACTGATAGTTCATTAAATGTTATAGTTGGTATTAAATTTGCTTCTTTACTGCGTTTTCGAATGTTTCGCCTTTTAGTACGATGAAATGTATATAAGTGCAATTAGTTCGTTTAGAAATAGTAAATTCATGAACAATAAACAATAATTTCCGGATGTAATAGATGCGTAAATAGAACTCTTACTTAACTATTACTATATTTTTGATGCTGATGAATGATGAAACAACAATATAATGAAGCTTGTGTCATATAAGTATAATGATATTAAAACTACTAATTACTCTGTATTCGTAGCGTCATCTAAATGCTGCTATTTTACGATAATATTTAAATTATAATGTAGTTTACAGCAGCTCCTGGAGTGATGTCAAACGCCAAGGGACGCCGTTTTAAAAAAAACAGAGAGGAGAAGACACAGCAAACAAAGTAATAAAGTGACGTCAGCGGGCATATTGGAGCCCCCCTCAGCCAGCCTCCCTCTGCACACAGGGAAAGTGAGCGTCAAGAAGAAGGCGGCACGAAGCTACATTTCCAACCGCTCACTGGCTGACGTCGCCGCCACTCGAGCGTACACGTTTTCCTATTGGCTGTGCTCGTTCGCATTTATCGTGCCATCTCGTCAAGCGGCTGCTGTGTAATCGCAGGTAACTTTCTTACGATAGCCTTCCGCTAGACAACCTAGTGCTCACATCGTTCACGCATTTTTGATGATTGCGTTTACCGCACACAAAACGGAGCCCCGCACTTAGACGCTGCCGTCGTTCTCGCCACCGGAACACGCAACGGCCGCGTTTTTTTCTACGTAAAAACACCCCGTGTCTCAAAGGCGTTTGAAATCGGACACCGCTGGCGTTGAGGCCCTCACTTATGTGCGGAAGGATACGTTGTTGCGTCTGACAATGTGGACGGAGGTGGTGAAGATGTCTACGAGAAGAATGAAATCATCTCAGTTGTAACAACAAAAAAGGAAGACGCGAGATTAGTTACTATAATAGATTTGTTTGCACACAGAGTTGTTACATTGAAGCAAACACGTGGGCGCTCCGTGAAAAGCAGGCTTACCGGGACAAAAGGAAGACATCCACGGCGCTCCAATGCGTTTCGTGCACTGAGGTCGAAATTCTCTTGAAGTTTTATGTTTTTCCCCTTGCGAGTCTCCGCTTTTCTTTTTACTGTTGGATACCAGACACTTGGAGAGCAGAGGTAAAAACGCCTTCTTTCACTTCACGTTCGGGGCCAACTTGCATGAATTCGATGGCTTTCATTGACACCTATTTTGACGCCTGCGTTTTTCGAAAAGTTTTCGGGAATGTGTGGTTTAAGCGGGGGATGCAAGTTTTTGTCTGCTTTGAGGTGGCGACCCAAGTGTGTGATGGTCTCCGCATCGACCACGGAGAGGAGGAAATTACTCCTTTGTTCTGCAAAAAGACTGCTCTCATGTTAGATGTTGGTCGCAGCTAGCGAGCCGTATTTTGTTTTTCACCGTGTGTCTCCGCCACTAGCTTTAGCCCGTTTGTGCAAATGTGGATTCTTTGCTCTGTGTAGCGTCGGCGAGCATTTTAGCTCAACTTTGTGTTGTGGGCCTACGTGCATTTAGCATAAAAGCCCGAAACAAACTTTCCATCAAACGCCCCGTGTAGCCCTATAAGCATCCCTTTTATTGAAGTGTCTGGTCACCAGCGAGACTTTATTTTACTGCACATTTGGCAGGAAATTCCTCATGCTCCCACCCCCACCGTGTCTCCGCTCAACTCCCTCATAATGCACGACTTGAACCCTAATATGAGAAGAAAGAGCTCAGTAATTGTTGCATCAAGTTTGGAGCGTTGCTCCAGCGTCGAGGCCGTTGCACTTGCTTTAGACACAATCTGCTCCCAGTGGGAAGACGCAACTGGGAAACTGGGATTGTTGTTAGTCCCGGGGAAGATGTCAACATAGTTTAAAATAAACGGCGAGCGGGTTAGTTGTCAAGAGTTGCGTGGCCCTGGATGTGGCCTAGCAGAGATGATCAAATAATGCACAGCCCACATGCTGTGGCGCCGTAGATGTTTACGTAGATGTCTTTGTTGGAAATGATTTGACCCAAATTGCAATTGTCATGATTTCTGCAACCCCCTATTTATTTCGAGGAATTCGTGAATCAACAGTTGAATTAGTCCTTTTCCCAGCAGTGCGGCCGCCCTTGCTGTTCCTGTGGTAATAGCACTGACATAAAGTCACGTTAGGCACATTTGCATACTCGGCTTTTATTTTCACCTAAAACACTCTATTATGCTGAAACACACACGATCCATGCGCGCGACATTGTGCTTATATATTTATTCCCTGCGAGAATTTTAAAGTAAATAGGTTGGTAAATATGCAAAAGGAACTTTCAAGGCCCTACTATTATGTTTGAAAGTCACGATAAAAACGAAATGGATTGGATTTTTTTCCTATTTCAGTAGACGACGCTTGTTGTTGTAGGACATGGTCTGGGTTGTTTGCTCCGGTGGAGGTGGCGGCTCTTTTGTGGAGGATGACCTGCCTTCTCTGCCTTGTGTGGGGTTACAAAGACCCCTAATCTGCCAGCTTCACATATTGATCCTGCAGGAGCTGAAGATGCCATTTTGTAACATTAAGCACCTCCATGTGCTCAGTGGTTGGATCATATTTGGGAATGTTGTGTTTATTTAAATAGCACGCCAGACCCATTATTTCTATCTTTAGCCACCATATTCAAAAGTTTTCTAAAGCTATGATAGCCATGTTGATGGACTATTTACACTGTGTGTGTGTTTTCACTTCCTTCCCTTGTCTCAAGGTTAAATTGGTTCCACTTGCCTGAGTTCACTACACTTGGGCCACATTGTTTGTTCTCTGAACCATTTATTTTCTTACTATTAAAACAATAATAGCTACATTTACCACTTTTCTGCTTTCAAAGCCTTCTGAATTATTATTTTTAGTCTTCTGGTTTTCCTTTTGTTTACATTTTCCGAGTTACATTTCTAGATATTTTCCTTCTGATTGCATCAATTAAAGCTAGTGCTGCCTTACAAGAGGCTGTAAAAGCACACCACCTGTTGGTGTCCAAGTGTCTCTATTCCTCTACTCGCTCCCCTTACCAGTAGTGCCCTGTGAGTCTTGCAGAACCACCGCTCAGCATCAGAGAGCGGCCTCGGGCTTACGCTGGAATGCAAAACACAGGGTAAATCCAGTATTCATGCTCACTGTGTCATTTGACAAGGTTCTTTCTGAGTTGACATATGGTAATTTGGTAATGACGTGTTTGCATACAGTCATTAGCTCTGCCTTTCACCCCTATTTCCTTGGGCTAACAATAGTCCCAATTATGTCTGTAATTGTAAGCGTATTACATCCTCTTTTTATGTAGCAATGATCGACATATGGTTGTTATTTGCCAGGTTGCGTAAAATGAAAGGCATTTTTTATGTCATTACTTGGTAGTAATTTGACTAAAGGTGCAATATTCATTGTGTGTGTCGTGTGTTGGAAAAACAGTGTCTGAGGATTTTTTTTTCCTCACAATTTTCGATAGACGTCCTTAAAGTTTGAAGTATTAGTCTCAGATCTGTTGTCCCTCATTGGCCCTTTGTTTCTGCACAGTGGTATGTGAGCTGTAGCTTTTCGGGTGGCAATTGATCGTCATTTTAACTTTTCTTTTTTTTTAATTGCACAAGATTTCTTGTTACCTGGATTTTTATATATTTTGACTCCTTGTTTGAGTTGCAGAAATGGGTTTGATGCCGTGATGATGAGAAAGTTGTTTTGTTTTCAGCAATCCTGACATTGCCTGCGTTGGTATAGTAAAGGGGACGATAGACTTGCTAATTTGAAAATGAGGAGGGTTGTGATAAGACAAAAGTTGGAGCCTTTGAATAATTTATTTCCATCATCCTCCTTGTTTTTTGTTAGCTGCATGTAACCTTTCTTTATGCTGCATGCAACCTTTCTTTATGCCTAAAATCCTGTATCTGCAAATTTCTCTCATAGGGTTTATTAGAGACTGAAGGGTATGAACGAACAGCAGCAAAGAATGGCTGCAGTGGGAACTGACAAGGAACTCAGCGACCTCCTGGATTTCAGTGCGGTAAGAGAGTGGGAGAGCAGTCTGGGTGGTGGTGGGTGGCACTGGGAGAAAGCTAAAGAGTCTGAAAAGTAGTGTGGTATGGACAGAGGGAAGTTAGAGCTTTGAATCAATGAAATTATGAGACAAAATAAATGGGGAAACTTAATCTCTCAAAAATCTTGAAGCGGTTAGCCTACTTCTGTTCTTCATTCATGGTAAGCAGATGCCTATATGATACTCAATGATGCCGATGATGCTGGTATAGCGAAACAAGGAAGTGGTTCCTGACAAGAGGGTTTCCGTATAAAATCTAAATGGTGAATTAGGATCAACTGCAGGACATGATTTTGTCTGCGTTTGTCTTGTTAACCAAAGGAGAATGGGGGAAATTGTGACGCATGTAGAGGATGAGCAAAAAAATACAGCGTCCGCGTGTCTTTGTGTCATATTTTTAGTGTTTAGGAAGACATTTTCACAGATATGCTTTCAGAAGTATCCTCCAGACATTATCTACAAAGTGAATAGAGGTATTCAACTGTTATTTACTGGTGCTTCGTTTTGCTGCGACGCCTTTGTTGAGCTTAACGCTGACAAACATCTCATAGGCCCAATGGAGCTGTGTTAGTTTTTCCTCCTAAATAAAATGAATGGTTGGTGAGACTAAATTGCCAACTTTGGGTAATTATTATATATTGGGCACAAAAGGTAATTTCAAACGGACTCCTAGTGAATATGTGTCAGCAGAGTTAATGTGCCATGAGATTTCCTTTGACAGAGTAAAGTTGATTAATAACGTGTTTATATCATTTCAAGAGTCATTGACATTTTATGATGTATGACACGGTGGAACAGCAGGACTGTTTTCGTTTTATTTTTTTATTTTTGAAATGCAGTTGTTCATAAGTGTTGCTGGGGTAGAGTGCCATTATAATGACTTGCGCGATTCAGTCAGCTGCTTTGTTAATGTAGTCACATTCTCTGCCACACCATCTGTATTTAAAGGAAACTGTACCCCGTGGAAGAAAAACAGTCCTTGTTGTGAAGGGGGTTTGTGGGAGGTTCTCATTAGACAGTTAGGTTTGTGTGAGGAGAAGCTCAGATTGATCAGCAGCCAATTTGTTTCTGCAGATGTTTAGTCTAAATATGACATTAATAATTGGGTGCGAAACTGTCAAACGTTGCACCAACAAATTTCCTCATCTTTGTTTATTTGTTGGCTAGTCATGAAAATGCACGCTAAATGTGATGTGAAGTAAAGCACATCTAAACACGTTTGTGTTAATGGGAAGGATGCCATCCAAACCAAAAGCTGGACTGCTTTACACTTGGCCTGGTTTGAAATAAATAAAAGATCATGTGTTAGTGGCAGACGGTGCTATGGTGTTCTACTTACAGAAAGGTTTGCGTAGTAAAGCTGATCCACGTCACTCAAAGATGCCACACAGTGATATTTAGACCACACCATAGCTATATGGTAAAGACCACAGTTCCTCGGTCACTTAGACCATGTGTTTCGAAAGTACTATTTGTTTTCCAGTTCGCCTGTGTATATGAATATAAATGTGCTGATTTGTAAATACGTGTTTTTTTTTCTATAACGATAGTATTTAATAGCATGTATACTGTATGTTTAAAAAATAGTTAATCATGTTTAGAGTGATGACAGAGAAAAAACTAAACCGCCTGTATGTGATGCATATTTATTAGTGGAAAGGGACGTGTGAAGTGTGTCGGCCTTTGCTTGGTTCGTCACAGTATTTCTCCACTTTTTGTCTTCTAGATGTTTGCACCTCCAGTAGCCAATGGGAAGAACCGGACAATGACACTTGCCAGCACTCAGTTTAGTGGGACAGGTAAGATTCAGCCTAATGTACAAACCTAACTAAAGCATGCAAAGCAAAATTATTGCTTTGCATGTATTTGTCCAGTCAATGTCTGTTTTTATATTGTGAATATCAACGTTCCTGTGCCCCTAAAAGGTCAGTTTGGATCTAGACAGTCTTAGTTTTATTTGCCCTGCTCTCTGCCACAGCCCCCATTAGATCAAGTGTTTTTTTTTTAATGGCGCTTTACTGAATAAAAACAAATTTACAGAAGCAAGATCGTAGTTTTCAGAGTTGAGCCAAAGCACTTGGCCTGTTAATCCTGGTAATCCTTTGTCTATCTAGAACGTAAATTGTACGTTTACACTGCAGCTCTTAGCCCTTTACCAATATTAGATACTAAGAAACATGAGCTTACCATAGCTTTTGTCTTAAATAATTCAGTGTGCAGGTTTATTATATCTACAAGAGGATCTTTCCATCTGTTTGATCTTATTTCCTCCATCTTCATTTCACTTTATTAAAGTGCAAACTAGCTGCCATTTAACCCCCACAAGGACCTGAATCCTTTGAGTGAGCTTTTCTCTCTTCCTGTATGTTATTAGTAAGTCGTGTTACTTTCGTTCCTCTGTCACCCTGCCAACCTGGCGTGTGAAATCGAGTCACACTCCCCAGTGCTCCCCAGAGTGAGAACTTAGCCACTGAGGAACAAAGGCAAAAAGGGGGCTTATGGACTTGAAACGACTCCCCCACCCTGAAGTGTAAAACACTCCTCCCCCAACAAGGCACAGGGCCCTTACCCCCACTGATCTGCAGGAAATGGCTTGAGTCCGAGACAATGTCCCTCACCCCCAGCTCGCAGCCTCTTAAACTGGCCCAGCATGCAGTGAGTGGCCAGAGTGCAAGAGAGAGCTTGTTGAATAGCAGGATCAGCCTGTGGAAGGCAGGATTCTGTTTGTTTCTATTACAGCAGGCAATTACTAAACAGTGAGGAGTTAATTCCTTCCCCCCTTCGCGTGTCCTCACGTGTGGCCTCTGGTCATTGACACCCATCTTAATGCGATACTTAAAATGGTCACATTTAACTTTAGGAAAAGTGCATGTACCTTCTAATAGCACTGCGAGTTCCAGCCCACTTTTTTTTTATAGGTCGGCATCATGTTATGCCACAGACATTATGTGAAATGCATAACGTAAAGTCTGCATGTTTGATGGAGAGCTCAGATAGACATACTGTAAATCTCTGAAGTTTGTTGACCTATTTTTTTAGTCATAGCCACTGACTATCAGTCAATGGCTATACACCAGGAAACCTATTATTGCAGAAATGATGACCATTGAAGAACAATGTCCATCTATGACGTCAGTTGTATATTCAGCGAGTCAGCAGCGCGGGAACGGCAGCGGGCAGCCTAGTGGCCCACCAGACCACCTCTATTCATCAACACAAAAGTGCTCAGAGGGGTGCTAATTGCATTAGGCGTCCTTCTGCCTTCCTCAGTGACCAGGCGTGTGCGCGTGTTTGGAAGCGTGTGTCGAGCTGAGAGGCAAGAGAAGAGGATTGGCAAGAAGTGTGGGATGTTTAAGAAGTAGGGGAGGAAGAGTGTGACGGTGTGTGGTGGGCGATGGCCAAGCCTACTAGTCTTCAAGCAGGCGTCCCCTCTGTCACCTCTGCAGCTGCTGGCAATGTCTCCAACCCCCTTCACACACACACGCACACACATAGTACACCATGGGTTCAATTCCCAAATATCACAACAAACAGCACTGTGAATTTACACACGGCCTCTCCTGGGACCTATACCCTGAATGGAGTTAAGCTTACTCTGGCTCTGTCTTTAATTTCACCCCATTAGATTGGACAAATAACAAAATAATTTGACTTATAGTTATCAGAATTTTTACGAGTCTGCTCTTTGGGCCTCTTCAACTCGCTAACCTGCTCTGGGACCGTTGGGCTGTGCCTTGGTCATGTAGCCTGATTAGACCGGAAGCCAGGTACATGGTACAAGAAAAGCTGAGTATTACGGCGGACTGTTAAATAAGGTATAGATCTCTGGTGGCTTTTTTACGAGCTGTGTGTTTGACTTTTGCACTATATCTTATACCTGCATACAGCTGCATTATTGTATAATGTATTTTTCAGTGCATTAGTGGGTTGTAATTGGAAAATCTAAGCCCTCAGAAAAAGGAAATCTCAAAGGAGAGTGGCTTCCTTTTTCAACCAAATTAGATGTTTTCAGAGCCTGCAGGCGTGAGAAGACTTTGTGGCTCAGAAAATAAATATTTTTCTGGGCTCTGGTTGCGATTCAGTATTTGTTTTGCCATGTGACTTTCACTGGAAGTACATTCACAGTAGCCATGCCAAAAGCTGAATGGATGTCCAGAGAATAGTTGTTTTAAGTTAAATGCCCTTTACATCATCAAGTGTGAATGTTTTCATCTTACTTAATCTAGTTTTGCCGTTGAATCCAAACCACAACCTTTTTTTTTTTTACCGAAGGTTTACTTCACATCTCTAGCTTCATGTGAGTCCACTTCAAGTCTTCTTCTGTATCATGGGCTTGAGGGTTGCAGTTAAGGTCAATTGGGAAAATAATTAGTGAAAGTTTGATTAGTTGACCTAAACTACAGGGCTCCAAACTTTAAGTAAGAATAAATTGCAATTTAAGGCTCCCTGGACACTAACCTTTAGATGGTAAATGCAATATATTTTTTTCTTCTCACGGTTGGCATCAAAGAAAAACGGTAAACATTCATAATTTAATGTATGGGAATGATATTCACATAGAAGACATTCAAATAGTTGATTACCAAGTTAAGTCTATGGCAGCTGACACTATGTTTAGTTTTTGTTTAGTGTTGGGCAGCAGAAAAGGAGAAGGAAAAATGAAAAGAGTGAAAGAAGTGTTGAAATGAGGATGAAATAAAGCCCAGATTTGGCAGGTCTGTTCGTCCTTTAAAATTCTTTGAAAATGCAGACTCCGGGTTTTTTTTTTTTTAAAGCAAACTTTTTAGGTCACAGGCGAAGGGTTGGTTTAAAACACAGTGCTAAAAATATTTTACTGGTCAAAATAATTGATGTAGGAATATACCACTGACCTACTTTAAATAGTACTTATGTGCTTTTTACAATCAGGCTCCCAAACCAACTTCCATGTACAGAAGCCTTTTTTTTTTTTTTTTTTTTAGCCTCCTGTAATATTTTATCATTTCGGTTGCCTGTGGTGACTGTTGATTTATGTTTGATATTGCACATGACAGGATGTTAACAACAAAAAGATCTCTGTTCTGGCATAGTTGGGCTCTCCTAGGCTGGCAGAGCGTCAGTGTCACCTCAGCAGCTCTCCACCTTGTTTTAATTGCCTCAGAGTTAATTACTCCAGTAAGTGTGAAACAATGTTGTCAGACTTCTCCTGCACAGCCGTGCTTTCACTCCATCCCCTGCCTCCCCGCTGGCCAAATGGAGGCTTCAGAGGCGCATTAGTGGCGTGTTGAAAATAGCGGTGGTAGTTTTGAAGCTCTTAATTTTATTTGCTGGCCGGGTAGGCCTACTTAGGCCCAGTAGGCCTACTTGTCAGTGTCGACAGTGACAATATGCAAACTAATACTAAGCTTAACTAAAGGTGTGCAAGTTTAAATGCTTTATTTATTCTCTAAGCTGGAAGCAGGCTATCTCATTGTTGATATTGCTCCTCTCTAATTTGGTCGTACTTCCTTGGCACCAAGGTTTGGCTGAAGTGTCTTCATACAAAGTCTGTCATCTTTATTTAGCAGAGAGCTCATCACCAGTGCCTTGTGCCATTGGACATGGTTGACGGTGGTGCAGCGCTTTATTAGTGGTGTGGCCTTTCAGCGGGGCCGATCTGACAGCGAGCGAGGTCCTCTCTCCTCGCTGCTCGCCTGATTCTCCATGCCACTGGCATCAGCTCCATAGATCACGGCTGTCGCAGCGTGTGTAGGTGCTTGCACCACTCTGTTAGTCTCATCACTCATTCTTGCTCGTCAGCCAGGCTGCTGATCTCGCCCAGACCCCTCTCACTCTTGTTCCTTCCTTCCTCTCTCTGCCTCTCTCGTCCCCCTTGCTGTCTCCTTCCACCCTCTCGCTTTTTTTTTTTGCTTTCTCACACACATTTTTTTAATTAGGCAAAAATCAAAGACAAAATATGAATATTCATAAGGAAACAGCATTAATATGCACAATTATGCAAATCAGCATGCAATTAAGCCTTGTGTCTCCAGAGAGCTTGGATAGCATTAGTGCATAAGACAGGGAGAAAGGGATGATGGGGGTATTTTCGAGTTTTCTGCTCCACCAGTCTTTTGGCTCCGTTTTTCCTTTGTGCCACACATCGCTTCTTTCTGTACCTAAAACATAGTTATTTAAATTATGTGTATGTTTTGTCTTCTGTGTTGTTCTATGTGCATTAAATTGACTGTGTGGAATTTAAATATAACGTTTTACATCACATTAATACAAGGATATAAGCGGTTAATTTTCTGCCTTTCAGTGGCTGTAATGAACACTAGTGGGAACACTGAGCAGCATTACCTGCCTGCTTTTCCCCAGAAATGGTTCAGCGTTGCATTCTTTCTTGAATGTGACATCAGTGCCTTTGATCAATAATGATGCTCTTTCCTGGTTTGTGCAACCCCGCAGTGGCCACTTAAAGACATAGACTGTAGAAAGGAGGACGTGACAGTTTTCCTTGATATGACTCCAGGATAAGGACATTTCTACATATCTGCAATGACACATAGTGTAATAATTATGTGTTTTCGTTTGGGGATTGCCAACAGTCTTTCACAGCGGTAGCTCAACCTGCTTTATTTTCTAATTTCTACTTCAGACTAACTTTTGTTACCTGTCAATCTTTTTTTTTTTTTTTTCAAGCACTAGATGAGCGTAGCGGCTCTGGATCTTGGGGCTCAGCAGAACAGAACAGCCCCTCTTTCAGTCAAGGGCGGGTAAGTTCTAAATGCACACACACCAGCTCTTCAGTCGCATTATGATTTTAAGTTAGGAGATCTAAGCATTAACATCAGATGCCATGATGATGTCTCACACACACACACACACCCAGATCTGCCGTGGATGAACACAAACAAACCCTCCACCCCAACTGCCACAACAGCTTAGTACTTTTTTCCCCCTGCTGTGTGCCATGTTTGATTTGAAGTGGTAGTTTTACTTTCTACTTGGCTCAGGATTCTCCATTGGCAAGCGCTCTAGTAGCCAGAACCTCTGTGAAAGCCCACCGGTAATTGCAGCTTCACATCCATCGTAACTGTCTTGGCACAACTCTGTGTAAATACAAGGAACAGGGTGGAAATATACAGCAGGCTTTGATTACCACAAGTTGATAATTAAGAAAGTCAGTTTGATTCCCCCAAGCTGATGCAGATTTGCTTGGCATGAATCCTGTTGGACAGAAATGCAAATGGACGTAGGGTAAGAACTAACCCATATAGGTGTTCTGTCACGGCCTGGATGGCCTTAAAGAGGCCCAGCAGAAATTGTGTTTTTGGCTGTGTACATTCTAATATTTTCTTCCTTATTACCGTTTGAAGGTTATTAATGTCTCGTGTGCCATGTTCCTGCAGGGTTATGGAGAAGGATCCCACTACAGTGAGCATGAGGGCTTGTCATCTCCATTCATCAGTTCAGGAATCGCAGGCATGCTCATTTTTAATATATTTTAATTGAATCGTTTTCAACAAACGACTTGTGTGTGTTTAAACTAATTTTTTCCCATTTGAGGTAAGTGAGAGGATAAACATCTTCTGATAATATTAGATTCATACTTCAACTGTTATGACCACACAGTTGTTTTTCTGTATGGCGAAATGTGTATGTGTGTCTAAATGTCTGTATGTGCGCCTGTGTTCATTCGTTGAGTGTTGGAGATGTTAGGGCACTGAAGCAGAAACCTTCCCTAGGGTTTTGTCTGGCAGGCAGCTTTACGCAGCTGAGCATACTGAAAAAGGGGAGGGCATCTCTGGACTTTTTGTACTTTACAAAACCTACTTTTTATTTGTTTCAGTAAACAACATAGCCTCCTCCTGTGTATGCGTGCTTCTCAGGGTTTCAGCAGTACCGGCCTTTAAACAGTCCTGACTTTTATCTTGCAGGTAAAAATGAGAGGACACCATACCCACCTTTTGGGAGCCAGGTATGTTGCTGTTATGCTACATTGGTGCTTTCTTTTGGTTTCCAAGTGGTATAAACCGTTAGGCATAAACTCACAACGAGTCATTGTAAAGGAAGCCCTGCCTTCTCACTTCTCTTTTTAAATTAAGCGCTTTGAATTCACGGTTTTCATTTCATAAAACCGAAGCTGTTGTGCAGCTCTTTCCCACGCTTCTTTATATACTATTAATAAAAATTCTATCTCTTCTCCTAGCCTGGGTTTCTTCCCAGTGACATAGCAATGCCCAGCCCAGATGCCATGTCCCCTTCTGGCCTGAAATCTAGCTCCCAGTTTTACCCGTCATACCCAAACAACCCCAGGAGAAGGCCACCTGAAGGAGGAATAGGTAAAAGACGATGCCAGACATGTTTTCTTCTTTTGTTCTCACAGTTCCTTTTTACTATTGACTTGGTGTAATAAATGAATAAAATTTCCTCAAAGTACCGTTATTTGAGAATCTTGAGAAAATTTAAGTTTCAGCATTTTTACTTCATTATTAATCCACTGTTTTTAACAAATGTCACACTGAACAATCTGTTGTTTTCAGCTCCATATTTAACTTGAGGCGGAGATGATTATAAATAGGTTATTTAATTAATGTTGTACTATATTTGACATCTACTCATTCATTATCCTAACTGCTTCTCTTGATGTGTGTCAGAGGCTCTAGATTCAACTGCAGATGTGAACAGGTCGCTAGATCATCACAGTTTGTCATGTTAAAACAGTTTACAGACGATACTCCACATGCATAGTGACGTTTTTTTTTTCTCTGTGCTGCAGTTTAAAAGTAGAGCAAGCATGTGATGAAACTGGACTTTAAGTGACGTGTCAGTGGCAGATGTGTAAATGTTTGTGCGTGTTTTTGTCTCTTACCTTTTTGCCCTCACCTGCCTGCGTGTAGACACCCAGCCAAAGAAGATTCGGAAACCCCCTGGCCTGCCGTCCTCGGTGAGACCTTATTTCCACTCGCCTACACACCTCGCAGCCAGTCCTTTCTCTCAGTTTCTCCCTCTGTCGCTACACAAGCTTGCTACACACCGAGACATACACACTGGTTTTCCCACTCTGCTTGAACAGTTTTGTGACAGACAGGAGTAAAGACCCTCTGCTCCAACGGGCTCTCGGCGAGCTGACAGTCAGGCTCCTCAGTAGAGTTAGTGGGCCCCAGTAAACATCACTGCAGTTGACTCTGTGCCACAGTCAAGTGCTCAGGTTGTGGTTAGTGTAAGCAAATGTATAATATATTTGGATAATGCCTCAAGTCTAGTAACCTACGTTTTTAGCTCTTAATAACAATATTGTACCTGTACCCTGGACAAATCAAAGTGCAGGTGCAACAAGTAGGCTGATGAATATGTGGTCTATGCAGGGTCAGATGCTTTGTTTTATTGTCTTACAATAATAAGAAAGCTAACAGTCTGTGCTAAACAAACAAGTAATAGTTAATTGATACTCTATTCTCTTTCTTACATTGAAACGTGTGTAGTACAAGTGTAGAGAAAAAATTGTTGGTTAAATAGAAAGTTTGCAGTGTGTCTGCTTAGTTTCACTACTTTGCATATCAGTCTTGCAATTTTTGTTTTCTAAATATTTGATGTAGTATCGTTATTCCTTAACATTGTTTGAACTGTCTTATAGTTACGAAGTGAGACTAGTGGAATCACTAGTTGCTGTTGTTACAGTATATACAGTTGCTTTACGTTGTGATTATTTGCATTTGCTGTACTGGTTCCCAGTTAGCTGCTGCAGTTTCATTACCGGTGCATCATAAATGACTCAGAGGCCAGTTGCTTCATAGGTTCAACATAACTTAATTTAGTCTTCAGATTCATTCAGCTGTGTTTTCAAGAGTATTACAAGTCAGAATGACTGTGTAGTTGTTTGTTACTGTTGGTACTGGAGCCCAGTCTTGTTGCCTGAGCTGTCACTAAATAATGAACCTGAAATACAACCACTTTCTGTAACCCAGTACTTCATTCAACTGTAGTTCCCTGATATGAATGAACAATCCATGTGGTTTTTGTTTTGTCAGTGATGTAGAATCTAATCTCAGACTAATACATTTATGTTATTAAATTGCTGCATGGATGTTAAAGGTTCAGTGAAATTTGGCTCGTGTCAAGGAATCAAGCCAGTTTGAAGTGTTTTGACTGACTGGGCTCAAATCATACAGCCAGAAATACATTATGTTGTAGGAAATGACATCAGGTGTTGTTGTCTGACGTCCTGATGCAGTCTGTTAAAAAGAAGCTGTTGGAGATGCGACATTGTTGAGGTGTTTAGGCCAGTTGGTCAGTTAGACTTGACCAGCTTTTTGTGGCGGTGTTGATCTGGCGGCTTGCTGAGACCTTAGCATGTAGTCATGCTCGTCGGTAGTGACTACATCACAGAGACTGAATGAAAACACTGTCTGGCAGAGTCCGTGTGTTTTTACTCTGCGAACCTCTATCGTTCCCCGAAGTGTGAACGATTTGCCGCGTGGTTTTACTGCGAATGATGAGATGTCTGTCTGTGTGTGAACCCCCACCCCCCGCCTACGCTTCACCACATGATGGCCTGGGTGGGCCTCCCCCTGTGAGTGACCCAGTTGTGAGGCACGATGCTTGCGAGGCCTCTTAGCCCCTTGTCTGAGCCCAGATTAATGACTGCTGATGGTGATCCTGTGGTCTGTCCTCCCTCCCACACTCCTTCCTTCTTCTCTTCACCGGGCCCTTCAAAAATACTCCTGTCTTTCTTTAATATGCTTTTGTCCCCTAAATGAAGTTGCTACTAATCAGTAACTAGGCTGTTATTTCTCCTCAAGCCCTCTGACATCTGTAACCCACAGATGCCTGTACACAAGATCCTTGCCCTCACCCTCTGAACCTTCACCCACACTCATCTGCAACTATCAAACAAATTGAGCCATCCAGTACTTTAACCACAATACGTGTGTGGTCAGAGCACTTTGAGGTTTGTTTGATGTACATTTTCATCTACTCCTCAACCTTTGCCAAAACCTGTGTTTCTCTAGCCTAAAGACCTTTATACCCTCACAACCTGAATTACATTAAACCTCTATTAGTTAAGGATTTTTTCCTAGAAATCCCTTTTTTCCTGAAAATACAATTATCCAGCCGCAGCAGTCATTGTGTAGTTCTCTGTTCCCATGTAGAGCAGCAGGATTCACTCGACATTGTTCCCTGTGAAAGAACAACTCAAAGCCTATTGTTAAATGAAGCCATCTCCGTCATGTTTTCTCCTGAATTAACCGTGATCATTTTAAATCCCCTGTTTCCTTCACACTCCCCTGGCCATATCAAGCTTTGCTTAAGTCATTTAGATTACCTTCTCCTGTCCCCCCTCAACACCCCTTATCGCTCTACCCATTTCATAAATCACCAGGGCCTTCATTTTTCCCCCTTGCCCCTTTGCCACCCCCTACCCACTGCAATCTCTCTTTCCCTCTCTCTGTTTCTCTCGCTGACTGGATCCCAGCCCCCATCTCTCTCCCTCTCTTCGCTCCCTCTCCTCAGCCCAGCTGCCTGTGGAGTTGGATGTGGTCCAGGAACAGGCAGATGGCTCTGTAATTAGAAGTGCATCTCTCCATTCCCTTTCCACTTCTCCCTGTTAAATCAAATTACAGAAAAAATCCCTTCTCTGGATTAGCATTCTTTGCAGCATAGCCTCCATTCTCTTTCTCTCTTCCTCTTCCTCTATATGCCATGTACTACAGACGAGGAGAGGAAAAGCCTGAGTACTGGCTGATGGTGTTGGGGAAACCGAGTTCTTATGTCTTCAGTGTGTTGCTGTGGAGCCAACCATCCATTTTTGTTAGCCAAGGATGTGTGCTAAGACACTTTAATGTGGTAATATAAAATTTCCAAATTCCTCAGAGCTTTTCACTCTTCGTGTTGTCTTCGGTCCTTTCTTGATCCCATATAGAATGTGCTAGTTTGAGAATTGCTGTGGTGCGTGTTCATGGGTGTGTGTGTGTTTGTGTTTGTGTGTGTCGGTGTGTTGGCTCACTGAATGCATGGTATGTGTGTGAGCTGATACCGAGTGTTATAGGGAGGGGCTGCAGGCCAGGCAGTGCGATGTCACTAGGGTCCTGGGAGCTAGAGGAAGTGCTCACTGTGCACTGGGATTCAAGCCGTCGCTGTGCCCAGCATGCCATGGCCGCTGTGTTCTCCTCCACAGGCGAGGAGCCGGCCTGCCTCCACTGCCTGCAGACTCCCTTTTGCCATCTTGTGGCCACTTAAAGCTTATGTAATTTTAATGGTTGGATAGCGTAGATTTTCTGGTCGCATAGATAAACGTAACCCTTTTTTTGAAAATGGTTCAATCAGTGTTTAGCTATGCAGTAGTAAAACATGGGTCATCTGCTGTATGTGTGTTTAGGTGTATGCTTCCACATCTGGGGATGAGTATGCCAGGGACAATGGAGGATATCCTGGTGCTAAGCCTGGAGCCGTCTACCCCGGCTCCTTCTACATGCAAGGTAACCTGCCATTAAATTTCCCTGGAATGAATGTTAACCTCTTTGTGCAGCTGTTGTCACATTTGACAGTGTGTGTCCTCTTTTCTCAGAAGACCCCTGGTCGTCTTCTGGCTACTCTGCCATGCTGGGAAACTCTTCTCACATCGGACAGCCAGGCTCCTTCTCTGCAATTAATTCACAGGACAGGATGGTGGGTGGAACAACTTAATTTAAATTTTCTTCTTTTGTGTTTAAGTGTTTCATTTTGATTAACCTGAAGACTCCTTTTATTAAGAACAAAAGATAGCAACGGTCCTTCAATGTTCTTCGGAGTATAACATATAATATAATTTTGTGTACAACATAGGCTCATTGAAAGGTCTTCCCTTAAATTATAAAATACATTTTTGGTGAATGTGGTTTTCCGTGTGAAGTGTCTTGTATCCCTTCAGAGTCACCCACTGCCTCTATCCCTACAGAATCCCTATTCTGTGCACGGCAATGAAGTCAACGGCTTCCACTCGGCCCCCACCACCTATAACCACACGCCCGCCATCAACGGCGAAGGCATCATGGGTAAAGGATTTTCGAAAGCATTTTTATTCAAGTGTCTTTGTCAGTCAATGACCCAGCTCCCATGGTTATTTGATGTTCGTTTTTTCTCCCTGAAACAAATTAACGGGTCATCTGACTCACAATATATATTTTGTCTCTGCAGCCAACCGAGGCACCACAGCTGGCAGTTCAGGAGATGAAATTGGAAAGGCTCTTGCCTCAGTGAGTTCTTTTCTACTTGTTATTGTTGTCGTTGTTTTAATTAGTGCTGGGCAATAAAACAATTGACAGTTTTCACAAAGATTTTTTTTTCCTCTGACAAAGTAAAAATCTGTGATGTTGGGTGGTTTGTGTGAAGATGGAACAGAGTGTAAATTTAAGTAATGATGATGATGGGGTGCTGAGAAAATGGAACGAAAAATCCCTCAGTGGGTTGATTTTTGTCATAGTCTGATTCAAAACAGTTTACGTCTTTTGTAAAAGATCTCAACAGGACCTGATGATTGTCAAATCTGTTTACGTACACTATGCTTTGGCCTCTAAGTTTATTATTATTATTATTATTTTGGTTTGTTCTTATAATCTGCTTTAAACTGATTTTCTAATCCATCATCTATAAATTAGCTTTTACCAATGTGATATTAATTTATGATCAGTGTTGTATAATGTAGGAAAATATCCTGCGGACAGTTTCTGGACCTTTTTCTAGTATTACTGTCAGCTTTGGTGTAATCACATTGAAAAGCGTCCGTTCTCTAAAGACACGTCCATAATGTTGACATGTTCCCTGTTTTCATTTCAGATTTACCCATCGGACCACAACAGTAATAACTTTTCATCAGCTCCATCTACTCCTGGATCTCCTCAAGCTATTGCAGGTAGAGAGAAATTTCTGTATATTGATACAAAGGTTCTCCTCATGTATTAAGTCAGTAAACATCTCTTACACAAAAAATATAATACACATTTTATTATTTGACCAAAAAAAGCTCTGTCTTACCATGTTTGGATGCATAATTCATATTAATCTGAGAGCTGTGTAGATGTAGTCAGAAGGTTGGTAAACTGAGTCTAGGTGGTTGTGCCCTCTTCTGTTTGTGCTGTAAACTCAGCTGTGCAACTACAAATTTGGATAATATTTCAATTGCAGCTACATATTTACCTGCATCAGCCGAAGTCATTTGATTTGTTCAGTGTGATTGCAACCTTTTTTGGCACACGCAAATGAATCAGCTGAACTAAGAGGAAATGTGAGCTGCATGTTTAATATCCTTTAGCACAGAAATGTGTCTGCAGCTCCATCTGCTGTAAAGTTAAGAATTAGCACTAAACACTCTACCAATACTTTTCTCTGCAGGAGCTCAGTCTCAGTGGCAGAGACCAACCACACCCAGCTATGACGGTCAACCACACGCATTGGTAGGTGTGACATGAACCTTATTGGAAGCAAACAATTGTTGTTTTTTTTTCCCATCTAATGTGTTTAAGTAGATTTGTGCATGAGACATACAGTTGCAATAAAAGTATGAACCCTTTGGGATTACAAAATCACAACAATAAAAAAAAAAACACACTGCTTAAACTAATACTGCAGAAACACAGTGCAGGCTGGAAAAAAGTATGTGAATCCCTGGACTTCTCCAGGAGCTAATTGGAGCCAGGAGTCAGCCAACCTGGAGTCCGATCACTGTGATGAGATTGGATGTGTTGGTTAAAGCTGTCCTGCCCTTTAAAAACACTCACCAGTTTGGAGTTTACTGTTCTCAAGAAGCGTTGCTTGATGTGAACCACGCCTCGCACGAAACAGCTCTCAGAAGACCTACGATCAAGAGTTGTTCACTTGCATGAAGCTGGAAAAGGTTGAAAAAAGTATCTCTGTAAAAGCCTTGATGTACATGTGTCCACGGTAAGACAGACTGTCTACAAATGGAGACGGTTCAGCTGTTGCTACTCTCCCTAGACCTGGTCGTCCTGTAAAGATGACTACAATAGCAAAGCAGAATGCTCAATGAGGTGAAGAAGAACCCTTGAGTCCGCTAAAGACGTGCAGGCACATGCTAACATTATTGTTGACAAATCTACAATAAGTAAAACACTAAACAAGCATGGAGTATACGGGAGGACACCACGGAGGAAGCCACTGCTGTCCAAAGAAAATATTGCAGCACATTTGATGTTTGCAGACTGGATGTTCCACAGCACTACTGGCTAAATATTCTGTGGACATATAAAAGGAATTCCAAAGTTTATCAAGACATTTTGCAGGAAGACTGAAGACCATCTGTCCACCCACTGAAGCTGAGGATAGGTGATGCGACAGGACGACGACCCAAAGCATAGAATTGAAACAGCAGCAGAAGTAAATCAACAGAATGGCTTTAACGGAAGAAAATCAGCCAGAGTCTGGGCCTCAACCCGATTGAGACGCTGTGGCATGACCTCAAGAGAGCGATTGACAGCAGACATCCCAAGAATATTGCTGCACTGAAACAGTTTTGTTAATAGGAATGGTCCAATATTCCTCCAGACTGTTGTGCAGGTCTGATCTGCAGGAAATGTTTGGTTGAGGTTATTGCTGCCAAAGGACGGTCAACAGTTATTAAGTCCAAAGGTTCACATACTTTTCCCATCCTGCACCGTGAATGTTACATGTTATGTTCAATAAAAACATGAAACATAATATGCTTGCGTATTAGTTTAAGCAAACTTTTTTTTAATGCGTTTTTCTATTGTTGTGACTTCGATGAAGATCAGAACATACTTTATGACCAATTTATGTAGAAATCCATGTAATCCCAACGAATTCACATACTTTTTCCTGCATCTGTATGTACTTTTTAATTTGATCACTTAGACGCTAAATTAAAATAATGCTGTGTGGCGTGATTAGCTGCTTATGTGGCTCAATGTTTTATTATTTATGTAGCAGAGTAAAATGGAGGACCGTTTGGAGGAGGCCATCCATGTACTGCGTAGCCACGCTGTGGGCCAAGGTCCTGCCTTAGAGGGTGCCCACTCTGACATGCACAGCCTGCTGTCCTCCGTACACAATGGGGGCCTTGGAGGCCTCTCTCCAGCTTTCCCCAGCAACAGACATCCCACTATGGTGAGTCACCTGAGTCCTGTGATGTATTTGTAATGAAAATACTTTGGATTCTATACAATAACCTGGAGCAAACAAGTGATGTGTAGCTTTTGTATATTAATGGCTGTGTGTGATCGCCTCCTGTCTCAACAAGGTCTTACAGTCCCATAGTTTAGTGTTAGCGGCGACTGCAAGCTCTCTGTGCCGTCAGTCAAAAGTGAATATATGTTGGATCCTAAGAGCCATAGATTCACATAAGTATGTAACTGTTCGATTTGAGCTTATTTACTTTTACGGCTTTTATGAGTCGCAACAATTTCAATGAATTTGTTTTCTGTAAACATTAGACGATACAATACATTTTGTTTCCACAAGGAACTAAATATTAAATGATGCCTTTTGTGCCATCTGCTGTCCAGAAAATAATTTGCAGGAAACTCAAAGTATCTGTAAACAGTGATGTTAGAATGTTTCTCACTTCATGAATATTGGCCATTACACAAATTATATAATTGTTTATTCAGCTGAAGTTTTTTTGTTGTTTGTCTTTTTATTGTTTTTTTTCCAGCTGACACACTGTTAAATGATTCTTTCCCATTTTAGTTCTTCATGCTAATTAGTTGTTTGTACCTTCATGCACAGGGGGGGAAACACGAGGAGCTCACAGGCCTTCCTCCCAGCAGCACTCTGCTGCATGGTCATCACGCATCTGGACCCACACCGCCAGCTGGCCAACCAGAAGGCTTTTCCAGTAAGACTTTACATTACATAGCTGTCGTACAGTGGAATACAAGCGCTCAGTGTGTCTGTGTAGATACAGTTCTCTGTGATTCCTGTATCTGTACTGTAGCCTGCTGTACATGACTACTCTCCATAACCTACTCTCCTAACATTAAACTCAAATCCCTTTTCTTTATTTGCTTGTAGGTCTCCCAGGTGGTATGACGCGCTCATCCCTCTCCTCCAGCAGCTCAGACATTAAGAGAGAAGACAAAGAGGACGATGAAAACTCTGTTGCAGACAAGTCTGAGGAAGAGAAGAAGGACTCCAAGGCAGCACGCAGTCGAAGGTAAATCCATTTAGTAGTTGTTGTTGTTTTTTTTAAAAACTTTGTATTTGTGTTTTTACATGTGTTGCTTTTGATTTAAAAAAAAAAAAAAAAAAAACACATATCCAACATGGGGGAAAATTTGGAAACCTCTACTGCAAGGTTTAGCTATTAAATGAGTCTTCTTTGACAGACACTGCGATCCATATTCTTCATCTTTGTCCCAGTGATGCCCTAGGCTGTTTTAGGCGTTTAACAATGTCAAAATCCCCCTTCCCTTCGTGTCACATTTTCAGAAAGGAGGCGTTGACCCTCCAGATGCTCTCTGGCCTTTCAGACCAGAAAGATGAGTAAGTTTCTCCAATAGAGATTCCCATTCTTGTACTTTGCAGACTCCAGACATCCATTACAGAATGTCTGATTAGAGCTGGTGTCTGACACCTTTGATTGGCAGATCCGCTGTGATCACGTCTGGCTGTGTTTCTGTGCATATGGTGTGTTTAAGTTTTCACATGCGAAGTGAACCGAACTCACAAACAAAACAGTCCTCAGATGATGCACACAAAATGTAGGTGTTGCTAACAATAATATTTGGTGTCAAACTTGTAAATACAGCAGTGAATGGTATATGTTGAGTAACATACTATTTCAAAGTTAACATATCCATCTTTTGTGGGATAAACATTTTGATGAAACGATCATCTGAAGTGGGAGATGCTACTTTTTGTATAGTTTGGGATGTTTGCACTTCATTCTTTGTTTATTGTACAGGTTGCATTTAAAACGTGAAGGAGAATGCACACTTGGTTGTTTGGTTTAGTTTGCTTTCTTCATGCTTCTGACTTCATTAGCAACACCTTTGACTCCAGCCAGGACAACGAGGATGATGAGGACATTCCCCCTGAGCTGAAAATAGAGCGCGAAAGGGAACGGCGAGTTGCTAACAACGCCCGTGAGCGTCTCAGAGTACGCGACATTAACGAGGCATTCAAGGAGCTTGGGAGGATGTGCCAGCTGCACCTCAGCCATGACAAACCTCAGACCAAACTTCTCATTCTGCACCAAGCCGTCAATGTCATCCTCAATTTAGAACAACAAGTCAGAGGTCAGTCTGCAAGCAGCGCATCAGGGATGGGAGGCGCACTTTGTTTGGCTCTCTTGAATGCTTTGCTTGTTTCTTCATATTGAGATGACCATTGTGTTTTCTCTGTCAGAGCGTAACCTTAACCCCAAGGCAGCATGTTTAAAACGCCGTGAGGAGGAGAAGGTGTCTGGGGTGGTGGGTGAAGCACCCATGCAGCTCTCAGGAGGCCACCCTAGTATGGGAGGAGATGGCCACAATCCAGTTGGCCACATGTAACACCAGGTATGACCACTCCTATGATTATCTAGGATTTCTAGGTATTTATTAGTGGCCGTTACATTGTTGTAGTATTGTATAAGTATTTAGGTCACTCTGACATAATGAGTGTGGTCCTTTTCTTTGCAGATCAGGAGGTGTTTCCTTGGCTGTCAGAGGATGTGGCCTTAACAGATTTCTTCCACCCATTATTCTCAGTGTGTGTGTGTAAATGTGGACATGTCTGTGTATTGTCCGTTCAAGTTTCAAGATGCACATTCACACACTCGTGCACACATGCATACTGCCAAAACTGACACAGCCTGTTTGTCACACTCCCAACCATGACTACAAACTCAAATGTGAAGAACTTCTCTTGTTTTTTTTTTTTTTTTTTTTTTTAGTTTTGCTTTGTTTTATACATGTAAGATTTTTCTTTTTTCGGTTTCCACAACCTGATGGGACGCCAGAGTACTTTTTGTCCTGCTTCAAATTGGGACTTCACACACTGCCGAGTGGTGCTCTGGTGAAAGAAAGGAGACCTAAACAAACACAAATTGAATCAAGGATTTGTGCCTAATTGTTACATGTTTTCTATTTGACATTTAAGCAAATTGCTTTACATGTGAGGAACATTTATTGTGAGGGATTGCTTATGTGTATGAGCAATTATTTTTTTAATGTATGTCATTCCCAGCGTGATGGTACAGTCTTACATATGTTATGTAACCAAGCCTGTAGTTGAAGTTGAATTGTCTAAATTCCGTGACTTTTCCTTGATCTTATCAGTAAATGTTGGGAGACGTGGTGGAGAGGTCATAAGAGAAAGGTCAGGGTTTTGACAGTTCAAATGGAGCTTATTTCAAAGACAGGAACTCTGACATAGAGGCAGTCTCTGACTGAAGACTGGTCTCAATCCACAAGGCATCTGCAGACTTGGAATCGAAGACTCCTTCCTTGAAGGATATGAATTATCCAAGTGTTGGAATTTGTCAATTACAGAACTGTTCTTCCTCTTTGTTGACCATGAATTATTCTAGTGTTACTCCAGTTGTCCCTTGTCATCAGTTCAGGTTTTTGTACTGTTTGATGTTCTAAAGCGTACACAGACGAGACAAAGCACAGTGGTATAGGTTTAGGCTGGAAGTTAAGTGTCGACTTGTAGTGCATTTCGGTCCCTGCAAGTCTTGTGTAAAAGCCATTTGAGACACTTGCTAAGTGGTCAGCCTCACTCGGTGCTGTTGCTTTCTTGATGGTTTACTGATACTGCCAGTAGACAAAACAGCTCGAGTGTTCCCCTTAAATGCTGATCCAGTAACCTGGCTTCCTTTGACGGAGGGATCTCATCAGTCCAGTTGTTGAAGCAGAAGAGCCGTTGTGAAACATTGGCTTTTTTCCCTAAACAAGCATTCCCACTGAATTACAGCCCCTCGCCTTCCTCCGGAATAAGTTTTTCTCACTTCTTACCGAGTGAAGTGTGACATGTAAATTCACTGCACACATTACTCTGATATGTTTCTGATATCATTTTTCAAAATTAAATATATATAAAAATATATATTTTTTGTTAGTCTATACATTGTAGATTTTTTTACATAAATGGCAATATTAGTTTGAAGTTTAGAGTGTATTCTAGATGAGCTGAGTAAGGGGATATTTGACATTTAAATGAAACTGGTCAAACAGAGGAAAAGGGTCATCAGATGATAAATGGAAAACGTTGGTGTGTCCTTTATTCCAGTTTTATTTTTAAGGCGTATCATCAGCTACCCAGTGTAATTCTTTTTCCTTTTGGGTGTATGTGAACAGCGTTTGTGCTACAATCCTGCTGGTGCTCTTACTTGAGCAGTAAGACACTGAGGAAAAATGTGGGAAGGGATTTTTGTCTCAAACAGTAATTATGCAACTGGTTTTTGAATGTAGCTACCATACAAATGTCGATCGCCTTCATTTTCATTTGTGCTCTTTGGGTTTTGTCAGTACAGTACAATAGTGTTCCTTTCACCTTTTTCTAATGTCTGCCCTCAAGCAAGAGGCTCTTGGTGTGCAACTCACTTTTTAGTATCCTGCACATGTGTTTTGGAGGGAGACGTCGGTATCGGGGTTATAAGGGATAATATGGAGAACAAAACAGTGTTATTGTGATGTTATTCACATGTCATGTTGTGAATGGTTTTTACCAACATGTAATCACAAATGAGAGGTAGAGCATTGTGTTTTATTTCTACAAAAAGAGATGAAGAAAAAGACCTATACAAATCAATAGTGTGGCCTTTTCATTCTCAAGACGTAAGATGTCATGATGGGAGAGTGATACCTTATCAGTGCCTGAACTTGTATTTTCATTTAGGACCGTTTTAATTTTGTCAACCATATCATTTCATTTATCACGGAGATTAAAGAGGTACTTGTTCATTCCCCAACCCTCCCTTCTCCTAATGCTTTTTTCAATTTTCAGGAAGAAGTTTAAATGGTATACAGAGATTTTCTTTCAGTGTATCTAGTTAAATAAATAAATGTTATGTAGATCTTGTTTAGTTTTTATTCCTTTTTTCCTAATTATTCAACTGGATTATATTGTCCAAATTGCTGTTTTAGTCAAGGTAATGGGTCCAGGTCCTGAGTTTTTGTTTCTATTTGCTCTATAATGCGAAGTCCCTCAACATAATTGGGTTCAAGAGACGCTGCTTTTGGCTCTGATTGTCTGCTTTCAATGCACATTAACATGTTTGAGTGTGTGGAGCCTCTAATGACTTGGAGTATTTTAACTTTCTGTATATCGGAGTACAAGCCCTCTGCTGCACTTCAGTATATACTTTGAGTATGTGTTGTCTTCATTGACAGTTTCACCTCTGACCTTTTACGCTTCTAGCTCTCTGGTGGTGTTGACAGTGACTTTTTGTTAGAAGTTCTAATCCCTTCTTTCAAAAAGTTGTATTTGAAGTTTTGGTTATGTTTTTTATTCTTACAAGCTCTAAGTGTAGTACTGAATATTGTCTAATTGTTGCAAGAGAAACTCAGACTTGATGTCATTTAGTTTTCTGTGAACATCCCATTAGTCTACAAGCTATATAATCTACTTTTTGTTTGGGGGAACTTTATTTCTTGACACTGATTTGAGAAAAGGAAGCC
This sequence comes from Macropodus opercularis, assembly GCA_030770545.1. NCBI lineage: Eukaryota > Metazoa > Chordata > Actinopteri > Anabantiformes > Osphronemidae > Macropodus > Macropodus opercularis. Next base: position 12,264,054 of record CM061092.1, read on the forward strand.
CGACCACTGCAGGAGCACATAATGTTAACAGGAAAATGCATTATAATGATAGAAAGTGTTCAGTTGATGAGCTTGAACTTGTTTTAGTATAAGAAAGCAAAACTAGCTTTCAACAGTTTTGTCATATTTGGACTAAAAGGAGGGAGACTGTTAAATACATCCACAGGTACAGACCCTGACATCGCGGAGTGAGCACTGTCGACTCATGCAGGGTCCTCAGAGCTCCCCATTCAATCTCTGGCTCTCTTTTATATATAAATATATATATAGTTGAGAACTGTCCTGTATATAACAGTAATGTAGCAATAAATGTGCCATTTTTAATAACAGATTATACCTTTTCCAATGTCTGGCTTTTTGAATATTGTATACAGAAAAAGGAAAATAAAGGCAAACGATGTAATAAAGGGTTTATTGTAGTTCGGGAAGTGAATTTGTGCATAATTTTCTATTGCAAGTAGCCGCTCAGTCGACAAATGTGTGATAGGTATAAAACATGTGACAGCAGCTGCTGCCGTCGGTGGGTGGTTGTCACAGTCGGAACAGCGCTTACTATACAACAGTGTCGCCCAGTACGAGCCCGCTTTTCATCAGGCATAAGCGGAGACAGTCCGGGTCCTACACAGCCTCCAGCCGCGAGGGGCGGGTCGTCCGAGAGGTGGGCGGCGCGGGCCGGTAGCTACTAAGTAGAGTCGCTGGTGCCAAGGATGTTTGTGTGGTAAGTTAAGCTAATGAGACAAACTGGACTAAAGTGCCAGAAAGCTGGTGAGAATACTTTTGGCATTTTTAATTTCAGTTAATTTCAACCGATGCGTCCTCCCGCACGAGCAGCCAACTTGAGCATAGCTTGGCTGAGCTTCTTAGCATAGTTAGCATAGTGTCCGGTTAATGGAGCAGGTGGTGACTAAGCATGAAAGTGGTTGGATATATGCGTTTCTGCGCGTGCATTCATGTGAGATGTGAGTGACATGGACACGGGAGTGCGCAGAATACGCGATAATCAACTCAGAAGAAATCTACAAGCTAAGCGTACAGTGTGTTATTAAGGTGTAAATATACACACACTTTGTCAGCTAAATTTGTTTAATATTTTGAATGAAAGGGTATAATTATGCGAGCTGCCATTGGTGATAGTGTGAAGTTCTTAATTTTGATTGTTTTCTATCATTAGGCTACCAAATATGCAGACCTGGGGACCAGCGGGCAGTGCAGCGGCACCTGACTCTGTGCTGTACTTGAGTGAGAAGTTCAGCAACAATCCGTAAAGTCAAGGCTCTATAAGGTGAATGACAAAAACTAAGACGTCTGCAGTGTCCACCCTGAGACGGGTGTGAAGGCATTTGAGGTGCTGAACGTTCAAATCAACACAAATCAGATCAAATGTGCCTCAAATAAAACATTAATGCTTCGGTCTAAATGTTTGCAAAGGTTTCATTTTAACTGCAAACGTTTATCAAAGGGAAATGTGTATTGAGCCAAATAGGTTGTTATTAGGGGCATACTTTCATGGTGTAATAATTGCTATTGCGAAATGTAGCCTGTTTTTCATGATAAGATTTCTAAATAAACAGCATTGCTATATCAATATATGTCAATTGCACGTGTTTGTGGCACCGCAGCATCTTCCACCCTGAGAGTCCTATTCCACCATGGCTTTATCCAAAATCATTTCCTATCGGGAAATGTGGAGGGTCTCAACAAGAAGTGTGATCCAGTCTGGGGGACGGAAGTGATGTGCTGTTCACGTTTGCAACAGATGTGCTCATGTACATTCTGTACCCAGTTGGCAGATTGCTAATAGATGGGCTGTGTGTCTGCCTGCAGGACCAGAGCTTGAGGGTGGGCACATAGGAAGCTTTCAGAGCACAAGCTAAAAGTCAGTCACTGAGGGCTTGTTAGGAATTCAGTTTAACCCAGTGTCATTTAATTTAGACCAAAATGTTTCCGACCTTTCATTCAAATTGCTTGTTGTGTCCTGTGTTGAACATGCTCATGATTGTGTTTACTGTATAAATAGTGTAAAATAAAATAGTGCTAAAAAATGCAAGGTAAACATCAGGTAATGTATTTAAGAATGCGCATGCATACAATAAACCTCTTGACGCACACGTACGGGATCTGTACACTGAGAATCCGCTTCTCGGCCAGACAGTAGTCTTTTGTGAGCCTCACTGCGAAATTTGCGTGGATAATGTCTTTCATTTCTCCCATCGAAGGGGGAGGGGACTGAAAGAGGAGAGGGGAGAAGGGATTTAACATATCGAGAGGGAGAAAACGAGATAGAGTCTTCAAGATGGATAAAAACGAGTAAGTACATCACGGGAAGGCTGTTAAAACCATCAGCAGGCGCATCTATTGTCACGGTAGCGTTCCGTGCGTGATATGTCGTTTTCATGATTTATTTGGAAAGTATATGACCATCGGTCGCTTCGCATTTGCACACAGCGGAGCTATGGTCTTCAGCCAGGATACAGATCTTAGCATCATTGTAGCGTGGTTTGGTTTTCCACATTGCAGCTAATGTTGAATCGGGCTCGGAGACGCTGCGTCGACGCCGCTATCCCCGGATTCCAGTCCTGCCGTGCGCATAGTGTTTTTGTGCATCGTCGCTACACGCACGGAGCCAGCATCAGCGCACGGCACGCGTTTAAAATGGTGTCCGCGTTTGATCGGTGAGATGTACTTTGTCCATTCATAAACGCCGGCTGCGAGTCGGGCTGACAACGGCCGCATTGTGGCGAGACGGCTCCGGTTTCGCGTAGCCGACATGAAAGTTTCACGTTATTTTGCAGCTACAAGTGCACGGCGCCGCTTTGGACACATCGACTGGCTTCGGCGACTCGGCAGCAGCGCCCATGGTCGCTGTCACTGCGTCTGTGTGCTCGCTTTGGAGCCGCAGCCTGATATTTATCTTCGTAGCTTAATGTCGCCCGTCGGCGTCAGGTGAGACCAAGTAGAGAGAGAGAGACGCCGCTGGGGAAACATTTCAAAACAAGAGGTTAAAGAAACGAGCAGCCCACGGAGGCAGAGAGGCCACAACCTTATGTTAAAACGTGCTGATTTAGAATAAACTCTGCCAGACAGTTGAAGCCAGCTTTAGATTAGATCATCTGCAGGGTAAAAGGCCTGGGCTTCCATAGAAAGACGAGCCGCAGTGCTCACTGAAATACCTGTCAAAGAAATCAGACTTTGCCTTTGGACTGTGGATAGTACAAATACAAACTAATGAACTGGTCTGGACTGGTGTATTTCCTTGCACAACTGTTGAAGGTGTTTTGGCCCACCCCCCATGGCCACACTGCTCCAGCTGTCTCAGGTTTGAAAGGTGCCTGTTTCACTTCACAATAATCCAACGTTTTGTTCAAAGCCATTGATAGTCTTGAGACTACAAAGATTCAATATGACAGTACTGGCTATTTTTCAATATATTTATATTGTTTTTTTTCCTTTCAGTGGCCATTGTGGGGTTTGTTCTTTAACAGAAAAGGAACAAACTATTGTGTTATTACATTCACAGAAACAGTGGCTTGACCCATGTTTGGGGTCACATGTACTAGTCTGTAGGACATTTAGCTTCACTGTGGCTGTGAGTCCGGAATCATTTACAATCACTGCTGCACATATTAAGACTATTTACCAGATGATCAGTCTATTTGTGTGTGAAGTCCGACCTTTCTCCTACTGCGTTGTATTGTTGGTTGGGATAGTTCTGCCTCATTCCAATAAAGAAGGGGTCACTTTGTTTTTGTGTGGTCAACCTGGATATATCGACCGCGGTTGCACCTCCGCCACATTAAACTCGATAAACCTTACTGTTTACGTCCTGAGAACGGTGTGCTTTTATTTTGAAGTCGCGATGACCCAACTTCCGGACAAGCTTTGACTCCGTCGCCGCGTCTTGACACAACGCTCCCGTCCTACGTTTTTCCCCCCTATGCGGATGTAGCCGCGCGTGCTCCGGCGAGGCGGGCAGGTAGTGATGAGGCCGAGCTCCGCGGCGGAGCGATCTGCGCGACGACAAAGAGGCGATGTTTGCTAGCAGCAGGGAGATCCCATTACAGAGGACGCATGTCGTAACATGGTTGAAACAAAAGCGTAAGAGGCGACAGACCTACCATCCAAAACTATCGACACACTTCCTTAAATCCACTCCGCTTAAACTTTTAGTGGATTTATAGGCTGATCGCAGTGGGCAATGGAGAAGAAAAGGTGGGATTGCACTGCTCTCCCCAAGGGCTGGAAAATGGAAGAAGTGACCAGAAAGTCGGGTTTGTCCGCTGGAAAAAGCGATGTCTATTATTTTAGGTACTACACGAACGAGAGCTTGCAAAACGCATAGGTGCACCAGATACCGCGTTTGCGCACGGAAATAGAGAGAAGCGGCGGAGAGAGAGGGAGCGAGCGAGCGAGGGAGGGGGCGGCTGTTGTCGGTGTAAAGTTTGGGATGTGGACGGGAGGGGGTCCAGCCAGGCCAGCGGCTGGGCTAAGACAGGCTAGTGGTAGCAGCTCACGCCGGGCGAGGCCTCGGACGAATCAAGGTCCGTGTGATCTGACGTTAATGCTCTTTATTCCCCCCCCACTGAAGTGAATCAACAACGCCAGATTTGTTTTCATTTAGCAGAGGAGAAGAGCAAGATGAGGAACAGAGGCAAGAGAGGGGGGAGGCGGGTCGGTTGTATAGTTTGTGGTAGGCTAACTGTACAATCCTCCTGGTGTTCGCTGTGGTGTGTGATGTAAGAAACATTTGCATGAGTTACTAGCACGTATCCACCCACAGTTGTGCCCTTTTGTTGGTCATCGCTCAAGCTGAAGATATTGTTGCTCCCACACGTGGAGCCACAATGTTTCCATTCTGACACATTTGATCAAGTGTAGCTTTAGCCATGTTTACATTGTGTTAGAGGTACGTTTGAAGGCAGTGTGTTTTGATTTTGTTGGACATGTGTCGTACATGATCACATCTGTGCCGCTTTTAATGGATAACAGGCTTTTGAGAGAGTTTTCATCAACTATTGCATCCATGCCATGAAGTGACTTCAGTGTTCATTTGACTGTGCTCTGCTTCTCCTCGCTTTGGACTTGTTGCATGTTCAAGTCTCCTGTCTGTGTCTGTGTCCGTGTTTGAAGTGTCACCCGTTCGTTCTATTTCTGATGTCATCTACGTTCAGTTTGTCGTGTTGCTTTTTTTGTGTGTTTGCGTGTTCAGCCCCGTTTGTTTTTAGTAAGAGATGATATGCGGCGTCATGGTTTCTCACATCGTCTCTTGGCCTTCTCCTGCCAGTCCATCTGGGAAGAAGTTTCGGAGCAAGCCTCAGCTGGCCCGTTACCTTGGTAACCAGATGGACCTCAGCTCCTTCGATTTCCGCACGGGGAAGATGCTTATGAGCAAGCTGAACAAGAACCGTCAGAGACTGCGATATGATAACAACAATCAGAACAAGGTGAGGCGAGGCGGACGCTTTCTGTCAGACACAGCTGATGCCGCCTTTCACACTCCAGCTGTACCACATGACGCCCGCTTACCGCGGGATGCGTTAGAGTTGCATCATTTATAGACTTTACATGTCGTTCTTATGTCTGGTTTGGCTGTGTTCTCCTGTCTAGTGCAGATGGCTGATTTGCAGAGTCTTGACATTACTCCAGAGGTTTCTGAGCTCAAATCAAAACCTTGTAATGTGTGATTTGTGACATCACAAACATGCTGCTGGCAGTAATATCTAATATCTTAAAGATGCAAGTAACCTACAGCGCACAGTCTGAACAGTTCAGGTTTTTATTGATGCCTGTAGTGAGATGAAAGGATCCACGTGACTGTGTGAATGACTGAGAACAACATCAGAGCAGCTCTATGTTTCCTTTTAAGTATAGTTTTGTTCACTGGATTCACTTTCATGTCATTTTTCTAAAGGGTAAACCTGATCTGAACACGTCACTTCCAGTCAGACAGACGGCCTCCATATTTAAACAGCCAGTTACCAAGGTTACCAACCACCCGAACAACAAAGTGAAGACAGATCCTCAGAAAGCTGTGGACCAACCCAGACAGGTAAACCTCGTCTGACAGGCCACTAATGTTGGTGAACCCGTCCAAAGTGGAAGCAGCAGCAGTCATTTCTGATTTCTGGCAAAACTGCCTTCAGCTTTATTGTTCTTTATATTGTTCACAGCTATTTTGGGAAAAGAAACTCAGTGGTCTCAATGCTTATGACATTGCAGAAGAGCTGGTGAAAACAATGGAGCTTCCCAAAGGCCTGCAAGGTAAAAAAGCACCAGTATTAACACAGACCTTCATACTTCATACGTTTCTGGCTAGCAAGGCAGACAAATCCCTGCCTCGATCACATCGTCTCCATTCTCGTACTGTTTTCCACACATGCTGGCTTTGATTTGGGGACATGGCCAGAAATACTAGGAGGTGCAGCAGTGTAGTAGTGTCTTCAGTAGGTTGATCCCAAAAGCACCAGTGAACGATATGGATGATACAATAAGACAGAATCGCGTGCAAACACTCACCACTCACTTCCACTATTTTTCATCTTTGTGATTAATTGAGAATGAATTAGATTTCTGGAGGAAATAACTATTAGCGTAGCAATTTATTTATCTCATAGTAAACAGCCTCTTACATTCCCACCCTGTCGGGCTCCCAGGTGTTGGTCCCGGCTGCACAGACAAGACTCTCCTGTCGGCTATTGCGAGCGCTCTCCACACCAGCGCTGCTCCCATTACTGGGCAGCTGTCAGCAGCTGTGGAGAAGAACCCGGGAGTCTGGCTCAACACGACGCAACCGCTGTGCAAAGCCTTCATAGTCACGGATGAGGACATCAGGTGGGTGATCACAAAACACAGAGAGTGACGACCGACTGCTGTCCTGTGTGTGTGATCTGTTTGTGTTTGTGAATTATTTGCTTCCATTGTATAAGCAGGAGGAAAAAAATGAACAATCAAAAAAAAATCCCCCTGATTGTAACGAACCTGAATAAATCTTTCTGAATTTCCTCGTCCCACGAGAAACCTTTGCTTTGTAAAAACACGCCGTCTGCTCTGTAGCTGTTACAGGCTGTAGCTGCCAACTGTAACAGCCACCTGCTGTGTCTGTGTGTAGGAAACAGGAGGAGCTGGTGTACAGCGTGAGGAAAAGGCTGGAAGAGGCACTGATGGCTGATATGTTGGCCCACGTTGAGGAGGCTGCCAACGAAGGGGACGCTCTGAAGGAAGAGGGCAACGGCAGTGAGGACATGGAGAGCGTATAGCACAGGTTCAATCCACATGAAGTTAGCCTGCGTTTACATTGACGTCATATATGTTGTGACTATATAACTTTATTGTAGATCTCTGTTCCTGTAGGTTTTTATGAAGCCTGGATGGTTTTGCTTCTGACCCCCACACACACACACACACACTCACTCACGCACACACAGCCGTGACCAGTAGGAGCCAGCAGTCCAGACATGAAGACCTGCCCCCACATCAGTGTCTGCATCCACCCGAAACCTAAACCTGTCTGGACACCGGTGCAACCTAAACGTCCTGATCATGTGTTCGCCTCCCTGAAGCCGACCATCAACTCACGGCACTGCTCGACTTCAGTGGCAATTAAATGACTCGTGTTGTTTCTGAGCCCAGTCGATTTTAGATCAAATCATCTAAAAACAACATGAAATGGACCTAGTGTTGATGAAAGTATGTACCATGTGTCAAATTCAGTGGACAATAAGTGTATTTTCTACTAAATGCATTGAATGAGCGATGAATTTGTACTTTTAGGGACAATCAGGTCAAAATCAAACATTTAATATCTGCAATGATTTGGTTGCTTCTGGTTGTTTTGTGTTTCATAGATTGGAAATGAATGTTTTGTAATTTCTGGCATGTTGAAATTTTTAAAATCTTATTATGAATCTATTGTCTGACAGAAAACAAAACCCACACTTGTGTTTTCTAGTGGAACCATGTGTGACTAATGCTGATGGTGCAGTTTGAAGCATCCACTGAAGAAGCAGAGGCAAACGTCTGGTGTAATATCAAGGAAATATTGTCTTTCGTGCCAGCTGTGTTATAATCAAGTCCAGTATTGACCAACAGATATGTGCTGTTTTACCATAAGTGATTACATTGGCTCTGCTGTTCTACAACTAAACACCAGGAAGACTTGACTTGAACTGTCGTTGCATTGTAGAATATTTGTTGTTTTTTACACTCTGCTTCATTTTAGGTGTGTACAGATGTTGTGAAACACTGCTGTTTGGTGCCAAGGCTTTGTTTCTGTCGCGTCTTTTGTCCTCTTTGTTCACTTTGTTAGTATTACCTCACACACACTGCCTCCTCCTAAAACCCACGCACAAAATTTGTTGACGCAGCAGAAGATTCAGTCTCAGATAACTTCTGAGGACGGTTTTGTATTTCTTATCCTTGTTTGTTGAGGTTTGATGCCAAATAATGCATCAAGTTGAAATCCTGAAATTCCCTATGATATCAGCAGGCTGATTGCTGAAATACATTTGATTGTATTACTTATTAAATGAGTCACAATGTCATTACGTCTGCTGCTAGTGTCTTTTATTTTATTGTTCAAGTGGCAAATTACTAATGACATACATTTGATTTTATTTAGTCAGAAGGAGCTTTTCTACTTGGCAACCTACTCCATCCAATCAGTGCATTTTCCCACAGATTAACAGTTAACTTCAGTCTTTGTGTGTGTGTGTGTGTGTGTGTGTGTGTCTGGGCAAAGTGCAAAATACCCTCACCTGGAGCAAAAGCTGGGCTGCTGATGAGCAGCAGATACCGGCTGTTCCTGCAGAGGGACATGCTGAGGTTTCCCTTTGTCGTGTTTGAATGAAAGTCTCCTGACCTGCTTTCAAATGGCCACACTGGAGCTTTACAGCAAGGTGAGACCTCGTTTTTTTAGGTTTAGGTTTATTGTAATATATAATTTAACTCCTGCACTACTTTATTTGTGGGTCCATGGAGGAAGCCTCCATTGCTAGTGCATTGTACTGGAACCTTTCCATCAGGTCACCTGTTTAGTCCCATTTTATAAAACTAAACTTTCAGATTGTTGTTGTGTTGAGTGGATCAAATTGAAGAAATTCAAAAGGATCAAATTAATGCAACATGATCAAATCACAAGGTTTTTAAGTTTGTTTCTGCAAACACAGTGAGACGTCAACATTTCTTTAACGTCAACACAGTCAACGTTAAAGAAATGTGTTGGTTACAGGTATATTTGTGAAATGTTTGGCATAATCGCTGCATTTGTTGCGACTGGATAATGGTTGATCTATTTAGGTAATTTAGAGTTGGATGACTTGTGTTAATTTTTAACTCTATTTAGGAGACGTTTGTGCTGATGGGTGACAAATCTGCTGTGCAGGAAGTGTGACATAGAAGAAGTGTCCTACAGAAAATGTTACATAACAAGTCTCTTCTCTGCTGGACTTCACATTAATCCACTATGTGCAGACATCTTTTTCTTTTTGAGTGTCTATACGTTTACTGTCCACTAAAACGTTTTTTAGGGGGCAGGTGTGTGGATTCCTGACCCAGATGCTGTTTGGATTTCAGCCCAACTCCTCCAGGATTACAGTCCTGGAGAGAAGCGTCTCCTGCTGCAGCTTTCTAATGGGCAGGTGAGACGCACACATTGTCCTGAAAAAAACAACGTGCAAATCATGAAACCTTTCCTTTCCTAACATGCCAAACTGATCCATTAAAGGAAGTTCATTACCCGCTGGACTCTCCCTCTGATCTCCCGCCTCTGGGGAACCCCGACATCCTGGAGGGTGAAAATGATCTGACAGCACTCAGCTTCTTACACGAGCCTGCTGTGCTGCACAATCTGCGGGTTCGATTCCTGGATTACAGCTGCATCTACACGTACTGTGGTGAGCAGAGAGAAAGTGAAGGCAAAAGGAACAGTCCAGAAAATGTTACTAAGGATGAGCAGGAATGGTCACCCACAAGACACAGATGTGTAAATGGCAGGAGGAGTGACAGGCTGCCAGCTCCAGGCCGCTCCTGTGTGGCTCCTGTTTCCAAGATTATAGCTCATAATGTCAACTAAATGGCAACAGGTGAAAGGTTGAGACGAGGAGGCAACTCCCTTACTGTCACTAGTCTGTTCAGATTGTGTGTCATGTAGTTTTTTTTTTAGTGAAGCCTGACATTTCTGAAGCAGTTTATCAACCACGTGTTGCTCCCAGACCCTGCTTGGAATTGATCCTACAGTCACGCTAAGCCTGTACCTGCTTAGAAATGCTGTGAATGGCCACCTCTCCTGTACAGTAAACCTTAATGATGCCGGGAGGTTAGCGGATGATCCCTTTCTTCTACAGGTCTACACTTCAATGGGAAGTGAACTAAACCGATGCTGAAGCTGACTGCAGACGCGATGCTCTCAGTAGTTGTTTCTGTCTCTCCAGGTATTGTCCTAGTGGCCATCAATCCCTATGACCAGCTCCCTATATACGGAGAGGAGGTGATCGATGCTTACAGCGGCCAGGACATGGCCGACATGGAGCCTCACATCTTCTCTGTGGCAGAGGAAGCCTACCGCACTATGATCAGGTCAGAGGTCAGCCAGCAGAGGCCATGTTAAACAGAGCAAATGCTAATTTATGGTTCACATACTGTAGTCTGTTTAATAATAGTGCTTGGAAAATCTGAGGAAAAATACTAACCATGATTCTTTGCATATGTAGGGAGGAGAAAAACCAGTCTATCATCATCAGTGGAGAGTCTGGTGCTGGGAAAACAGTGTCAGCCAAATTCACCATGCGGTACTTTGCTGTGGTTGGAGGAGCGGCGCAGCAGACCACTGTGGAGGAAAGGGTCCTGTCTTCCAACCCGATCATGGAGGTGCTGTACCCTGTTCCATAGGAGTAAAGGATCCTTCTCTTAGTTTGATTTAAACTCTGGGTTCTTCTCCACAGTCTATTGGAAATGCGAAAACCACTCGAAATGACAACAGCAGTCGTTTTGGGAAGTACATCGAGATCGGTTTTGGTAGAAAGGGGGACATCATTGGGGCAAACATGAGGACGTATCTGCTGGAGAAGTCACGGGTGGTCTTCCAGGTAAACCCTCGCCCACTTCTCTATGAGTGTCAGTGCTTCAGTTTCGTCCTGAACAGTGTGTTTGTGTGTGTCAGGCATCATCAGAGAGAAACTACCACATCTTCTACCAGCTGTGTGCCTCCAGAGAGCTGCCTGAAATGAGATCCCTCAACCTGGGTGAGCTTCAGTCGCAGTTTTTACACTCACTTTCTTCGGAGCATATTTTTGTTTTAATGTTCACTTTACACACAAGCATGATCAGTTTTTTTTTTTATTGCTTCCAGATGCGCCTGAGAATTTCCGTTACACCAACCAGGGGGGAGAGATGCGGGTGCCTGGGACCGATGATTTGTCCGACCTGGAGCGCACACGCAACGCTCTCGCTATTTTAGGTACTTGATTTCAGACATAAATTCAAAATGATCAGTTTAGGATCAACGTCGCTGGTAGTTTCACGTGAAACGGATCCTTGGCCATTGCTTTGTTTGCTGAAACTGCAGGTGTGCAGCCTGACCAACAGATGGAGCTTTTCAGGATCCTGTCAGCTATTCTGCACCTGGGTAACGTCAACATCCAAGCCAGTGGGAGAAGCTCTGAACGAAGTTATATTGATGTAAGGGAATGTATTTATTTGAGCCGTCGTCCTCGCTTCTCTATCAGCTCCAACGCAACAGGAAGTTACCGTGAGTCCTGTCTCTTGTGTCAGGCAGATGACCGCTCTCTGGCTGTCTTCTCCAAACTCCTGGGAGTTGAAAGACCCCAGATGGCCCACTGGCTGTGTCATCGCAGACTGGCTGTGGGCGGAGAGATGCTGGTCAAACCCATGTCTGGCCAGCAGGCCGTGGAGGCCAGAGATGCGCTGGCTAAGCACATATATGGTCAGCTGTTCACATGGACCGTTCAGAGGCTGAACTCCGCCCTGCGCGCCCAGAGGGGACACGTCAAGTCCTTCATTGGGGTGCTGGACATTTACGGGTCAGTGATTGACATTTGGCTCAGTGTTAGATGTATAAGAAGAGGCTCATAACTCGGGTGTCACTGACCAGACGCTCTCCTTTTGGGCAGGTTTGAGACCTTTGACCGGAACAGTTTTGAGCAGTTCTGTATTAATTATGCAAATGAAAAGCTGCAACAGCAGTTCAACAGGGTAAGACCGGTCATGTTCAGTCTACGTGTTGTGATTTTGGAGTAGTCTGGTTTTAGAATCATCATTATTGGTAGTGTTGAATTAAATTTTTTCTGCAGCACGTGTTCCACCTGGAGCAGGAGGAGTATGAACGGGAGGAGCTGGCCTGGAGCAGGATTGAGTTCAGCGACAATCAGCAGTGCATCAGTCTCATCGAGGGACAGCTGGGCCTGTTCGATCTGCTAGACGAGGAGTGCAGGGTCAGTGCCGCGAATCCCGGTCTTGCTTCGTTTATACTGTTTTAAATGATAATCTGCAATCGATGTGTTTGCGATCAGATGCCCAGAGGTTCAGATCAAAGCTGGGTGCAGAAACTCTACGACCAGCACCTGACCAGCAAAGCCCATCCTCACTTCCAGAAGCCCCGCATGTCCAACAGCGCGTTTGTCGTTCTGCATTTTGCTGACGTGGTAATCAAGGCGGGAGTTGCTTTACATGTTTGTGGCTGCAACGTGTCTCCACTGTATCTGTATCATATTGTATTCGTTTATCAGGTGAAGTATGAATGCGGAGGCTTTTTAGACAAGAATCGAGATACGGTTTTTGAGGAGCTCATTAACATCCTCAAAGCAAGTCAGGTAGATATGTTGAAATATCACGTATTTAATTTCCGTGTAACTGGAGGATTCCTAACCCGTGTGTGTGTGTGTGTGTCAGTCTGAACTGGTGGCTGAGTTGTTCCAGCAGCGGGAAAACGGGCCGACCGTGGCCAATGGAAGTGTTCGCTCGGGGAAGAGACCCACCAGAGAACATAAACTCACTGTGGGATTCCAGGTGAGCTGATGACTCATCTGACATGTTTTGCGTTTCCAACACCTTTTCCTTTCACTGTATTTGTGCCCAGTAGTTCCGTCAGTCCCTACAGATGCTCATGAACACGCTCAACAGCACCACTCCTCACTACGTTCGCTGCATCAAACCCAACGACTTCAAAGAGCCTTTTGTGTGAGTCCTGCCTCAGCTTGTCCTTGCAGTTAAACGTGTTGGTATTAATATGTCGCGCACTAAATGAACGCTCCGTCCTCTCCGCGTCAGCTTTGACCCCAAGAGGACAGTGCAGCAGCTGAGAGCCTGTGGGGTCCTGGAGACCATTCGCATCAGTGCTGCAGGTTATCCATCCAGGTCAGTCCTTATTTAGTACATAAAACAGGATCACCGTCGCTGTTTATTTGGTCTAAAACAAACCAACCTAAGGTTTCTTAAAAGCACCAATAAGAATCAGATCAGTCCTACTAGGTCTTTGTGTCCAGGTGGACGTATGAGGAGTTCTTCAGTAGATACCGCGTTCTTCTTCGAGGGCCTCACAGTCTGGAGCGGGCCCAGGCCTTGTGCAAGCAGACCCTGCCACAGCTCATCCCAGACTCAGACCAGTACTGCTTCGGAAAAACCAAGGTGTTTTTCCGGGCCGGTCAGGTGGCGCTTCTGGAGAGGTTGAGAGCAGAGAGGCTGCGTGCGGGTGCTGTGATCATTCAGAGCCAGGTCAGAGGATGGCTGGCGAGGATAAGATACTCCCGCTTCCTCTGGGCAGCTGTAACCATTCAGAGATACTGCAGGGGGGCATTGGCCAGACGGTGAGGATGGGGAGAGATCGGGCTGTTGATGAGGATGTGGCCGACAGTTTGGAACTACTTTACGTTAACACCTCTGCTGCTCTGGCTGCAGGCTGGCTCTGACGCTGCGCTACACCAAGGCTGCCTTGGTCATCCAGAAGACGTACCGCATGGTGGTGATCAGACAGATGTTCCTCGTGATCCGCCAGGCCACCATCACCCTCCAGGCCTTTACCAGGGGCACACTGGCACGGCACAAGTACAAGCTGGTCAGCACAGAACGGCGACGCCTCAGTCTGGCCGCTTTCATCGCCTTTTCTTTGCGATCTGTTCGGAGACGCGTTTAAACGTCGTTGTCTTCTCCTCAGCTGGTGGCGGAGCGTGCTGCTGTGTTGCTTCAGGCAAGAGTGCGCGGGTGGTTGGCGAGGGCGGCCTACAGGAGAGTACGTGCAGCGGTGGTGCTCGCGCAGTGCTGTGCGCGCCGCAGGGCTGCCAGGAGAGAGCTGCTGAAACTCAAAACGGAGGCCCGCTCAGTGGAGAGGTACCGGGAGCTCAACAAGGGCATGGAGGTCAAAGTGATGCAGCTGCAGCTAAAGGCCGACCAACAGGTGGGCGAAGAGTTTCACGCAGATTCAGTCGTTTGATGCGAGGTTTCTCTGGTCGTCATTCATTTAATGCTAAACGTGTTTGTGTGCGTTCAGGCCAGAGAGAGCGCAGCTTTGAGAGAGACCCTGCATGCAGAACGAGAGGCTGCCAGTGCTGAGCTGGAGGCTCTGAGGGCAACGATACAGAAGCTAGAGAGCCAGAGACAGGAAACGCCTCAGCACCTGCCAGTGATCAGTGACAAGGAGGTGGAGGAGAGAAGGAGAGCAGAGGAGAAGGCTGCACAGAAGATCTCAGAACTCACAGAGGTACTGGAAACCCCTGAACACCAGGACATGACACTTTCCACACTTTGTCTGTAATGAAACATTTCTTTCTCCACTTCAAGGAAGTGCAAGCCTTGCAAAGAGAGAAGGACAGTTTATCCAAAGAGACGGAGGAACTCTCCGATCGCTTGCTGACACAAGAACAAAACCAGAAAGGCAGGTTTACCATCGGTCTCCTTTTTGACATTTTTCTCCCACTTTGTGTCTCTCACTTTCCTCCTCTGTGTGCGTTCATACGTGTCCAGAATTGATGCACCAGGCTGTGTCTGAGGCGAGTGCAGCTCTGAGGGCGGAGCTGGATGAGGAGAGGAGAAAATATCAGGGTCTCCTGAGAGAGTTCACCCGACTGGAGCAGAGATACGACAACCTCCGAGAGATGAGCCTGCTCACTGAGGTCCAAACCCTCCCCTTCTGCCAAATCCCTTTCATACTTCTCCAGGAAATGCAATTTGACGTGGGCTGTTTTTCTCCTGGCAGCGCGCTAAAGGCCACAGAAGGACCGACTCCGCGCAGAGTGTGAGCTTTGAGCCTCCCTCGCCTACGCTGCCGTCACCCCAGACTCTCGGTCCGTTCTCCCCATCACCCTTCCCACCTGCTCCCGCTGAAGATGTCCGCAGGATCAGCGTGACATCGGCCTCCTCTGAGAGGAGACTTTCGGTGTGGAACATAGAAACTCCAATGGTGGGAGGAGTGCTGAACGTTGAGGAGTTTCCCAACTTGCAATGTGATCTTATTTAGTCAGACAAATGAATGTGTTCACTAATAGGAGCAACTGATGGAGGGGACGGATGTGGCCAAAGACCCTGCGGTGAAGATGTCAGGGGAGGACCTGGCTCATGCCTACGACGCTGTACGAGTAGCCAACAAGTCAGTCTGTCCATCAACCTCGTCATAGTTTTATTTTCGTTGGATTATCTTGCTCATTTTATTGTATCCCTGCCTGAACCTGCGCCAGGTTTCTGGAGAAGCAGCTGCGTGACCTGCGCAGTCGCTGGGAGCAGGAGCTGGAGACTTTGAGGTGTCAGCTCTCAGTAGCGACGTCTGGTTCCTCCTCTGGGGCAGAGCAGCAGGTGTCATCTGAAGAATGATTTCAGCATTCTCACATTTACATGGCCGACCTTCTCTCCGGATTGCTTGCTTCCCTGTTTCTCTTTTTGGAAATCACCTTGGCTGAGAGCACTTGATTAAACCTGATAATCGTGTTGTGTGTAAATAACCTGCAGGAACTTCTGGAGGCCAGAGAGCAAGAATGTGAGAAGCTGAGGAGAGAAGTAAAGGAGCTCAGACGCACAGTCTCACTCAGGCGGCTCCTCACACAAGGTGAGACTCGGCTTACTGCTTCTGAACGTAACCTTAAAATGTGGTGGAGAACAGATGGTTTTCCTCTTTCCAGTTCTGCCCTCAGCTTTGATCACGGAGACCGACTCCTCTCTGATCCAACCGAAACCAGCCACAGTTACTGGTTTGCTGGAATGTAGGAAAAAAGACGAAGCCAAGCTCATCAAGAACCTCATCACAGGTGAGCTTGATCCCCGACTCGCATTCCCATCCTCCCTTATCCTGCCTCGGTTGGAATGTTATAATTAAAGGTCGGGAAAGCAGGATTGTTACGGATTCATCATTTTAACACATCGCTACTAAATCCTGGAAGCTTTTCAATGGAGGCATGTAGGCTCTGAGTCTTGTGTGAGTCAGATTAACTGCCCTGTGCTTTCCTTAGCGGACAGATGTGACCTGGCCGTGTCTAATCTGTCACCCCTGCTCTCTCTTTTCATGGTTAAGACATCCGTGTTGACGGCGCCCTGTCGCTGCCTCCTGGTCTGCCTGCCAGCGTCACCTTCCTGTGTGTGCGCCAGGCCGACTGCAGTGGGGACCAAACCCGAGCTCGATCGCTGTGTAGCGCTGCCGTCACTGCTATGAAGGCAGCTTTGAAGGTAATGGGAGCTTCTGGACCTGCGTTGCGTATCTGAGTTTTTTTTTTTTTTTTTTCTATGGGTGTCCATCAATTGACTCAGATGGAGAAAACCACACAAGCCCCATAAATTGTACCTACTGTAAAAGATCCTTATTCTCACTGATCTCCAACTGATGGTATAACTTTCTTCTTCCTTTCGTTCCTGCAGAAGTACAGTAATGATGCAGGGATGACAGCTCTATGGCTGAAAAATGCTTGCTTCTTGCATGACCTTTTGACCCAGCACTCCTCAAAGTCGGTAGGATGAACATCAAGTTATTTATTTCTATTAGTCAGAAAAGGCAGTAAAATGAGTTTATGGAGCGTAGAGAAATGTAAGAGTTGCTGTGTGTATGTAATCATGTGTGATTTGATTGAGGCCCTTGAGTCAGATGAGTTCGTTCCCCTGACGGCTGATGTGAGCGATCTGATTCGTGCTCTGAGTGACCTCTGTATCCAGGCCTATCAGCAGCTCCTCTCTATCACTGAGACGCGCCTGCAAAGCATCATAGGTAGCGTAACACTGCAGAGGAGCGTGGATCTATGGTAGCCATCTCTTCAGCAGCTGCTCTTGTCTCATACTCTTTCACTACCCCCTCCCACTCAGTCCCTGCCCTGTTGGAATCTGAGAACATCCCCGGTCTGTCTGGCACTGCAGTCAAGCTGGGCATGTCCAGGAAGAGAGCGGGCTCAGACCCCAGGCCTGCAGGAGGCGACGCTCCCACTATGGCGTCGCTGCTGAGGGAACTTGGAGCCCTTCAGGCCACCCTATCCCATCAGGCTCTGCCCCTCGCGGTCATGGAGCAGGCCTTCCGCCAGCTCACCTACCTCATCTCTGCCTCTGCTCTGAACAGCCTGCTGCTGAGGAAGGACATGTGCAGCTGGAGTCGTGGGATGCAGATACGGTACAGACACGTTCAGTCGAGCAGACTGGGCCTGTGCAAACTTTGGTTTTTATGCTCTTAAAACTTTGGTTGCAACATACAGAAAAACTTTAATTTAGACATAGCTGCCATTTTGAAATAGTAATTTGTAGAAGACCTTTCACGTTCTCAATACTGTGATTTTTTTTTTTAATATATATTTTACAAGTTCAGTTTTCTCTTTTTCAGTTCAGACCCACAGTTTTTCATTAAACATTATAAATGAGGAACCATTTAAGTTAAAACTTTGACTTGCACTATTGCCTAAATGTACAAACACTGTGGATATTGATTTAAATCGGTTTTCATACAGCTACAACGTGAGCATCTTGGAGGAGTGGCTGCGAAGCCGGGGTTTGCAGGCTGGGGGTGCTGTGGCCACACTAGAGCCCCTCATCCAGGCAGTTCAGCTGCTTCAGGCAGGGAAGAAGACTGAAGCTGACGCACAGGCCCTAGTGCAAACCTGCACTGCTCTTTCCAGCCAGCAGGTGGGTCCCTCTTTCATCAGACATAAGAGAAAACACTTAAGTCCACCTACAAGCAATATTAAGAAGCGTTGTTATCTTTCAACAGATTGTAAAGATTCTGACACTCTACACTCCCCACAGTGACCTGGATGAACGGGTCACGCTGAATTTCATCCGTATTGTCCAGGTACTTTCTGCAGCTGCAAGGTTTATAGTACAGTTTAAAGTTTCTAGTCATTAAAGTGTATAGTTTAAAAAAAAAAAAGTAAACCTGTCATGCAAGCAGCCTGTCTCTGTCTTTGACGCTGTTTTCTAGGGGCTTCTAAAACTCCGCTCCGACGGCCAGCCTCCACAGATCCTAATGGATGTGAGGAGAGTGTTTCCTGTCACGTTCCCCTATGCGCCTCCCGCTGTCCTCCATGCTGAGCAGTTAGTCATCCCAGACTCGCTGAAGATCTCCTTTCTTCGCAAAGCCTAGTAATCAGGAAGCTTGTCCTCTCCAGCTGGTCTCTTTGAAGCATATATACAAGTATCTTATCAACCACACTACTGAGTTGAATCCTTTGAAATAATAATAAATAAATAAATCAACCAGGATATGTTGTAAACGGAATTTCTGTTAAGTAGGTGATTTATTTTTAATGGGGGGACATTGATTTATAGCCACGGGCAGCAGAACTCGTCAAGCTTCAGGCAGCTTGAGAAACAACAAATGAAGAGAAGCAGTTTTTTTTTTTTTCATTGTAATTTTATTGGAAGCAGAAACACAATGATGAGACTGCAGTCCCACTAACCTCAACCCCCAATAAGAACAACCATAATAATAAAAAAAAAAGTTTTAG
Organism: Macropodus opercularis; assembly: GCA_030770545.1. Classification (NCBI taxonomy): domain Eukaryota; kingdom Metazoa; phylum Chordata; class Actinopteri; order Anabantiformes; family Osphronemidae; genus Macropodus; species Macropodus opercularis. The sequence goes on from CM061092.1 coordinate 12,282,962, forward strand.
AAACATCTTGTGTATAAAAAAATTCTCATGCGAGTACTTTGTACCACTACACATCATCAGTAATACATATTTATATATTCACAACCATTTGAAAAATATAAAATAATGAAATATCAAAATTAAGGAGACAACAATTGGCAATTAACATCAAATGATTATGCGTGCTGGCACAATACTTTGTTTTTTAAACGTTCCTATCATGCACCATTTCTGGAAGCACAGGACCGGCATCGCTGTGCAGGTGTCTGACTGTGTGGCCTGGTCAGCTGGACAGAACGGGACAGATCATGCACATCTGTCCGCTTTGTGTTTCTGTGCTTTGTATTGTGCTTCTCCGTTTGTCCTTAACTCCTGTGTGCATTCCTTTTTCTCATGCCGGCCTGGTTACACAAGCAGAGCCTCTGAGGGAGGAGGCGCGTCCTCACCCGAAGCGTCGCCGTCAGCAGCACAGAGATTTGTTCGTGGCTTTTCCAGCTATGTGACAGTTTTGTACCTGTTTATGTAAAGATAATAAAATACTGTGCTGATGTCCTCTAAAAGAAAAGACCTCATTCACACACGAGAGAGATGCTCAACTTGTTTAGTTTTATTTTAGGCACTAAATCGAGCCAATTAACACGTTGTTCATCTCTGGTGTGAACGTGCTCTTCCTGTGTCTGCCCACATCTGTATCAATAAAAGCTACATCTCCAGTTTGGGCCCCACTCATGCTTAAGGCCCAACTGCCCAGTTACCCAGAGCAAAATTCAAGTCAAAAAAAAGAGCAGCGAACGTCACTTCACGTAGTCGGACACGTTGGTTTCATTGGAGCTATTTACAACAACACCGCGCCACCAATCTTTCCTCTGTGCTTAAAAAGCCGCACAAACAAATTTCAGTCTCTAATCAGCTCGACTGCAGCTGCGATATTTGGCCCATTACAAGAGAGACTGCATTTACAACATATCAGACAGACACTTGTGCTGATATAATTAGATTAATAATCCACAATGTAAACATTATAAGACTGCTTCAGAAATAACAGATAAGATGCATAGAGTTCAGTTCTTACACCTTGTTAAATTATTCTAATATGATCAAGTGCTTTGAGGGGAGTGACCTGCATTAGCGGCCACTTAATGGAAACGAAACACCCTGTAGCAATTGAACTCTGAAAACCCTGAACCGTAAACATTCCCTCACCTGAATGCGCTTTAGTTTGCACCAAACATATGAACCCATCGACAAATAAAGACGTGTTTTTAGAGTTGGCATCGCAGGCGCTTGTCAATGCAGAACACGCAGTTTGACACGACACTGACACCTTGTTCAGCTGCAGGATGAGTTGAAACGACGTGTGTTTAGTCTCCGGAAACAAGCTCATAAACACGTATTCAAAGATGAGCGAAACGAGATCTCTGTATGAGTGTGTTATTGTGGGTGCGAGACCCTGTGCTTCTACTGCTTCTACCCTACGCTGATTAAACTATAGGCCCTCTTTTAAATATCAGATCCAGATCTAGTGTGGTCTGGATCTGCAGCCCTTTAGCAGAGGTCTGACTTCTTGGTATCAGGGATCTGGGTTAGAGCACCTGCAGCTGAATTATTAGGGTTCATGTAGTGGTTCGTGCTCCCCCTGTGGTTTCATAACCCACCCAGACGATGTTTTTCAGGACGGGGGTCTCGGGGACGTGGGCTGCTTTATTTTCTTACATGCAGATTGTGATTGAGTCATTGTTTAAGAAAATGCGTCGACCTTTCCATCATGCACATGCTCTCCGGCCGTACGGCCATGGAATGTTTTAAAGTCGCACAAAGAAGACGCGAGCTTCAACGTCCGAAGATACGACCCCCTCCCGCGTGTGACGCTCTTCGTTTGTGATGGCTTTCTGTGATTACACTAGCAGGTAACAGGCAACACAGGTGGCGACATGGGGTCAACATCAGAACGCACGAACAAAGGCGCTCACACGCGATGAGACATTCACACACATATATGGAGTCTGATGAGTCACAGTGCTTTCATCAGGTTCATCTGTCTATATGGTCACTGTAGAGGAGACGGACGTACTGTACGAGGGTCAACGAGACAGAAGGCATAAAGGGTGTTAGGCAGTGTGCTCTGTTACCAAGTACATAAAGACAGACAAGGACAATCTATCAAGTTCCACATGTGTGAATAGTCCTGTATAACTTTACATATGTCCTTCATATATTATACTTCACTATATATGTATCCAAATATAAATATAATAACTAAATAGTGCTTTGTTCCCAGTATCTGTTCTCCACCCTGATATCTGGAATGTTTGAGGCCGAGCAGCCGTCGTGGGGTCAGCGGTACAGTTGGTCCTGCGGAGCTTACTGTAGGCCAGGTGTTGGCATATTTCAGCAATTATCTGTTGGCACTTGCGGTCGCTCCTCTGAGCGGATGCAGGCCAGGGAAGGGGCGGGAGGAACGGGAAAGGGGGGCAGAGACAAGTGGCAAAGAAAGCCTAAATGTGAAAGGCTACAAGATCCTTTTACTCACCCTGACCAGTCAAATGAGGTGTGTGTATGTGTGGGAACGGGGCGACTCGCCTCTGATCAGAAAGGAGAGCTGATGTACACTCTATGATCAAACTCTACTATGCAGAAGGTTGATGTTATCTGTAACAGTAAAGACACTAGTGACTTTTTTTTTTTTCTAAGGTGTTGCTTTGCTTTTTTTTTCTAAGGTGATGCTTTGCTTAGCGCTGCGTATTTTCTAAAATGAATGTATTTACAGCACTGAATGTGTGGCGCCTCTTGTCTTATGTGTGCCCTAGATCGTCAGCGCAGTGGCTGGCACTGGTTCAGGAGAACGCCGGGGCAGTAGGTGGCAACGTCGGACTGAGCTTCAGACCCAAACTAATGTGGCTCGGCCTCTTAGCTGCGGCCCTCCTCCGCGGAGCGCTGGTCCGATTTCAGCTTGACAAACTCCTTGGCCACGTCGTCGTTGTTGCGCTGGGAGAGGATGCGCAGAACGGTGAGGCCGGTCTCGTCCATGTGGATGCGTTTGCCCAGTGGCAGCCAGCAGGCAACGCTGCCTTTGGAGGCCACGTCCTTCAGCTGCAGAACGGCCATGCCCACGGTGCGGTCCTCTCGGGCGAAACAGTAGTCCTTCACGCACACCTGCAGCTCGTAGCACTCCGGACCAACCTCATTACTCAGGGTGCTGTGGTGAAGAGGAGAAGAGAGTTGACAGCAACGTATTCACACGTTGCCACTACCTTAAAACAATCGATCCGATCGGCATCAGACTCACAAAGTGAAGGTTTCGTTGTATTTCGGGGCCCAGCTGTTGTTCTTCGACTTGGTGGCATACTTCCTCTTCTTGTCACTTAGGTGAGGCCCGATGATATAGACCTCCACAAATGGCCGGAATATTCCCTGCGTCTGCCACCTAAGGTCATTGGCAGCCACCACTGAGACAGAGGGAGATGGAAAGAGAGTGGGAAGGTGTGGGGGCGAGAGAGAGCTTCATGTGGAAAACCGTGTGAAAACCTGGTGAGAGCAAGAAAATACTGCCTGTCCCTCAGCTCTTATATTTTCTCTTATATTTGGATTTTATTGTAATATAAAGGTGGCCACTGGATTTCATGCTGGTCTCCTCACTGGCCGCTTTGTCACGTACACACTCACAGTCCAGTTCAGTCCAATGAGCAGGTTCTAGGTACTTCCGTGTTATTTCCGGGAAGAAGAATGGACAAAACGTTACCTTTCACTGTGACCTTGTGCTCTCCGGTGTTGGGGTGTGTGAAAATCTCCACATGGATGGAAACTTCTCCTACAGCATCGTCCACTCCGGAGCCTAAGGGGACACACAGGCGCCGGTGGGGCCGTTAGTACCGTTGGGTTCGACTCTGTGACACACGTCGCAAGTCACTGTGCTCTTATTTATCACAACAAGATAACAGATGGATTCCATTTCAGTTAAACTAATTTAACATAGAAGTGGATTCATCTGCAACCTTGCAAGATGATAGAGAGGAGGTTGATACAGAATCATTCTCTTATTATGTGTGACAGTGATTTATAATAAGGCATAGTGACCTGTGCATAGGATGTGGTCTGGAAGTACGCAAAGCTACTGGGAGTGGGCACACGTCATTTAATATAGATACTAGTGTAAAACATGATCTGTCACAACTCTACAGACCAGTCAATCGTTTTATATTGACCTGGAGTAACTGTATCAGTCCTCAGTCGGTCATTCTACATCGTAATTGGACACTTTATACAGTTTTAGCCATTTTGAGGTAACGATCCAGATCCTGAGCGGATCCAGAGGTAATTTGCGCCCACTCACAGAAGGGATGCAGAGGAGAGAACAGGGAAGAAGCTGAGAAACTGACAGTGTGGTTCACCTGACACAGATCAGGTCAGGACATGCTCAGATGCATCCGGACAGGTGGAAACTTTTACCCAAGCATGGTTAGAGGAGGGACATCCTATTTCTATTTTCTATTTTCTATTTCTAGAATACCTTCAGCCTGTCTCTGTTGCAGTAGGACGGCACTGCTGATCCTAAATACTAAAAGTACAGCTCCCTAAACACAACTGTGCTGTCACAGACAACGTATCTCAGAAAGCAGATGCAAGGCCGAGACCTATCATTGAATATAAACCCTAAAGCTCTAGGCCATGACCTGTGTGTTTGGCTAGATGTCTTTTGTCTGGGAGGGAGAAGGTGGACGGATCTTTGCTCTGCGTGATTTCACGTTGCATGTGAACAGGTGGTTTAAATCCACGTACAACTGCAGGAGGATATGGCGACAGATGGACGTTGATTTTCAGTGTTTTAATTGGCGCCCTCGCTCCGTTTAATGATATCTGTGTGGCGACGACCAGAAGCCCGCGTGTGTTTTCAACCAGCCGCCCACTAAACAAGGTGTCCGTGGGAGTGAGACAGCCGAGCGTTCCTGGCGTGCTTGCTCTCCGCATCTCTCCAGGGAGATTCGTGGGACTGTTGGCATTGCTGCCAGCAGGACCAAAGAGAGCAGCAGCCATCCATCTGGCCTTGTCTACTCTGTGGAGGACATCCATAAAGGATGATGAAGAAACTTTGCGGAGTGAGAGGCAGAGAGGTGTTCCCATGAAAACTCACCCTCGTCTGATTAAACACGTCTATCAGATACATATTTTACAACATATTCCAAATATGCACCAGAACAGACTTGTATGTAGAAGTTCTGCTTACTGACAAATGATACGAGTGGAATTGTTCATTTATATCATTAAAACAATTGCATTTAAACTAAAAGCTTTTTAGTTGTTTGAATATAAGTGTTGTAATTAACTCCGCATTTAAAGAAAATAGTACTGGACTGGGCTGATGCCGGACTGTCAGTGTGCTCTAACACATGTACTCTCAGCCCAAACAGTTGAATGAAGCTGTGCAAAATCCTGCATGTTGGAGAAAGAGTCACGTCTTTTTCATACTAATCTAAAATGACAGAAATTACACCACCTGACGGCCGAGACGGTGTCTGATTGGCTCAGTCGGTGCTGAGCATCCTTTTCTCATCGCTGCCGCAGGCAGGGCCGTCACGCTGCACGTGGGAGCGCAGCGTGTGTGTTTGTTTGTGTGTGTCTGTCTCTGTCTGTGTGCAGTGACAGAGCAGGCAAGGACAGGCAGCCCTCTCAGACAAACTCAGCCAGCAGCCATCATCGTCTTCATAATCTACTTGTCTTCATTACATCTTTAATTTGAAGTGTGTGTGTGTGTGTGGGAGTAATTTCCTTTCTGCCTTCTTCATTGGAGAGAGACACTGTCTGTCCTTCTGCTTCAACAACCTAAAAGACAGCCTCACTTAGTCACGCTGGCCCTGTTCAGACACTCACTCTCCCTCTCAACCACATGTACACACATATCCCCCCAGGCCTCTGACATCATGCTGAATCAGGATTCCTCTCCACTTTAATGCATTTCTATTATTTTTCTCTGATGTCCGCACATCATGCTTCAGTGTCTGCTCATACATACTGTCCATGGTGTATGTATTCAGTGCAGCTCCCATAAAGACAGACATCAGTATTTGTATATTACATGCATGAATGCATAAAGTCTATGCTGGCATTGCTGACGCGGTGCAAAAAGGCAGAGATAGCAAGAAAAAGAGAGGAACTGGGTTTTATTTATGCATTAAGTTTGTTTTGGGGATGAGTTTGAGCAGGCAGGGGAGTTTCATGATGCACATGGGGGTGGAGGGTGGAGGGAGTTGGGCTTTGGTCTGGAGGCTTTCTATTAGTCCTGGTTATCTCAGGTCCTGAGCCTGAGTTCCACGTACCCTTGTCTGGGTAAACATCCTCACTAGAGGTGAATCTCACCCCCTTCCCGCCGAACACTGGCCCACAGACGGGGCAGAAGGCGGAGTAGACAGAGAAAGCAGAGACATGTAGAAACACGACGTTGAATTAAGAGTCACAGAAGAGAAAAAAACAGACCAACATGTATAAGTCTTGACTGCATTAATCTGCTCATTCTTTTGTACAGTACATTTTTGATCTACTGCAGTGAGACCTTCTCTGGTTCGCTCGAAGAATTGCATAGCATTCGCCTAATTAAATTTCAAATCTCCGTCTAACTCAGATGGCATTTCTACCAGCAGTGCTCAGGGACAGTGTGTCAGCATCAGATCCCACAAAGATGATGGCTGTTTTTTTTTTTTAGCCATCTGATGGTGGGATGGAGGCCGAGCAACAGAATCAAAGGGTGAGCGAGAAGAGGGCTGGGTATTTTTTTTTTTCCACTGCAAATAGCTGTCAGATCGTGTTGGGGAATATTCTCTGTGTCTCTGGAGGCTGGATTTCAGGACACAAAAAATACTGATCTGATGAAGCCTCAACTTCACGCTCTAAAAAGCATGGGAGGTATTTTTAGGCTTTGGGCTTATGGGAAACCCTAGTGTCATCAGCGGAGTGGGAAACACTGACTACTCCAACTGCACAGAGAAATGAAACAGATACCGATAACACTGGAAATTAAGTTCACGGTTAGCGAACGAAAATACTGGAAAGTGTAGAGAAAAGAAAGTTTGATGAACAGAACAGGAAGAGAGATGAAAAACAACAAGCGCTCGGTTACCTTGTGCATTCTGTGACTGGACAAAGGTCTTAATGAGTTTGTCTGTGGCCTGTGTGTAGAGGGACAAGGCATAGTGGAGGGACTGGAGGTCAGGACTCTTCTCCAGGAATGTCTTCTTCAGGCCCACACCACCAGCATGGAAGTATTGCTGACAGACAAACAAGGACAGCTGTTAACTACGTATTAACCCTAAACAAATGCACCACAACGCGAATCTGGGCTCCTGCAACTAACTAAGCTTCTACCTTGATGGTGTCCAGAGCGAGTTCTATCACAGCGCACTGCTTCGGTGAGAGCGCTTTGGCCTCCTCGCGCACCATGTGCTCCTGGAGAAGACAACAAAAACAAAAACAACCAATCAGTGTGTCCATTCATCTACTCTGCAAAAAAACACATCCGTTGAAGTAAAAATATATCGTACCTTGAGTTTGGACAGCTGGCCCAACTCTTTGGCAGCGTTAAAGATGAGCTGAGTGCCCTGGGAGAGACAAGGAGAGGGAGAGAGAGAGAGAGAGAGAGAATGACAGAAGAAAGGTGCACAGGCAGAGAGAGATACGGTTACAAGAAAAAATTTGCGAACCCTTCGAAATTACAATTTCTGCACAAATTGGTCATAAAATGTGTTCTGATCTTCATCGACGTCACAAAAATAGAAAAACACAGGCTGCTTAAACTAATACTAAAACATGAAAACATAGATCAGACCTGCACAACAGTCTGGAGGAACTTTGGACCATTCCTCTTTACATTTCCTCTTGGGATGTCTGGTGTGAATCGCTCTCTTGAGGTCATGCCACAGCATCTCAGTCAGTAGTGCTGTGGCACATCCAGTCTTTTGTGCAAACTTCAAACGTGCTGCAATATTTTCTTTGGACAGCAAAGTAGTAGTGTAGTCCTCCTGTATACTCCATGCTTGTTTAGTGTTTTACTTATTGTAGATTTGTCAACAAAAATGTTAGCATGTGCCTGCACGTCTTTAGCTGACTCTAGGGTTCTTCTTTGTAGACAGTCTGTCTTACCGTGGACACATGAACATCAAGGCTTTTACAGAGATACTTTTTTCAAGCCTTTCCAGCTTCGTGCACGTGAACCAATCCTGATCGTAAGTCTTCTGAGAGCTGTTTTGTGCGAGGCGTGGTTCACATCAAGCAACGATATTCATCACATTGACTGGACTCCAGGTTGGCTGAGTCCTGGCTCCAATTAGTTCCTGGAGAAGCCATTAGCCGAGGGCTTCACATAGTGAATGTTTACATGTTGTGTTCAATAAAAACATGAAAACATATAATGTTTGTGCCGTATTATTTTAAGCAGCCTGTGTTTTTTTATTGTAGTGACTTCGATGAAGATCAGAACAAATTTTATGGGTAATTCATGCAGAATCCACGTAATCCCAGAGGGTTCACATACTTTTTCTTGCAACTGTGAGTATAACTAGCATGAAAAACAGGACAGCAGTTAACGGCTTAGTGTCACACAGAGGACAGCGACATTTCCGACACACACTCATAAACAGTCACTCTAAGCCGCTTTACAGCTGTCAAGGTACTTTTCCCCTTTAAGTGCTGTTATCGCAGTAATCTGTTTGTATTCGTTGTAAGACATTACACTCTGCTGCCCAAATCTACCCACACACACACACACACACACACACACACACACACACACACAGAGTGAGACATTTCAGTACAAAGAGAAGGGAAGGTGGCTCAGCTTGTAGTAAGGGCAACAAAGTAGACATTGTCGCCCACTCATGGACACACACACGTAGCAGGTCTGCAGTGTCACTGTGGTGGGCAGGTATTTAAGTCCAGTCTAATGCAACAGTCTCTGGCAAGTAGATCAGTGCTGTTGACAGCACAAACCCAATCTTTGGTTACAGCAGGGTTTATTTTCACAATAATGCCAGCAAGTGAACCAAAATGCCCAAATCAGTTCCTGCTCATGTAAACTAAACATAAACCTTTCATTATGCCATAAAAGCATAAAGAACTGTCAACACTGGAAACTATGTCATGTCTACTCACATCTCAGATACTTTAAACCCGCAGCTGCGTAAAGACTATGAGTGGAGGCTGCTACTGGTATAGACAGCTACAGTGAAAGGCTGCGTAAGAACAAAAGTGAGCAACCAGTATTTTCATAGGTTTGTTTGACTGGGGAGCTGAGGGAGAGAGATGGAGACATGGAGAGAAGACGGGGAGAGAGACAAGACACATTGATCTAAAGGGGTTTGGTCCTTACATCACTGTGAGAAGCACTCTTCAGCCTCCCCTGGAAAGAGAGCATGTGGTTAATTCATCAAGCAGTGGCCAGTGCCTGCAGTCTGTCCTCACTCCCATTGGTAAGATGCACATTCAAAAGTCAGTGTGAATACTGGAGAACTCTCATAGCTACCAGAGATGTCACCTTCTCACACTTAGCAAATTGTATTGCTCTCCAAAGCAACAACATTGTCTGGAGACTAACAGTATTATATTAGTAAAACAATAATAATTAAAATAATTGTTGATAAAAATGATCAAATATAATTAGCTATTAATTAGGCAAAAGTATAATAGCTGAATAAAAGTATCGAACTAAAACATCTGCACTGCAACTACTGTAGCTACACAACTGGCTTTTAATATATTTACAGTATTACAGCTGACAAAATGCACAAACATGGGAGAGCGAATCGTTTTTTTAAAATGAATTCTCCTCGTATGTTAAGAAACATCAACCCAAACTACTAACATCTCGTAACAAACGCCACTCTCTGCATCAGGACCAGTGACATACAACCATCATTACAATAATCATAGTAACAACAAAACATGAAACCAAACCAGGACAGACCAACATGACGGGTCTGCAGCGACATACAGTACAGTACAGTGTTGTACATTATACTGAGAGAAGACTGCAGTGTTGAAATAGATCAGATGCAAGCAACAAGCCCACAGTGGGGAGTGGAGGATTAGGACACTGTTCAAACAGAGGGGGAGGTGAGGACAGTAGGAGGTTGAAGAGAAGGAGAGGAAGGCTGGCTGGAGGTGGGGCAGGTATCACACCACCCGGAGCGGAGTCACCCCACCACAATCCCAGTAAAAGGACACAATGCATGAGAAGAAACAAGGCAACACCAGGCGCAACAGAGGGGAACCACTTCCTGTTTGAAAAAGTGTTCAGGAAGAAGAAGCAGTAGAGGTGGGGTGGGGGGTGTTGACTGGTGGAGATTGTTGAGGACTGAGGCCTGTCAGAACCAGTCAGGAATGCACCATGCGTCTGTCTCGTCAAAGGAAAGGAGAGGAGAGGAGAGGAGAGGAGAGGACAGAGGACAGGTCTGAGTGCGTAAGAAGGGAGAGGGTGTAATGTGGGGTAAACAGGGGTAGATCGAAGCCACATATAGCAGAGAACCAACCACCGTGGACGGACAGACAGACACACATGGAGGAGTGCTGTACTTACAATCATCTGTGGAGGGAGAGCGGTGGGAGCAGGATGTAATAATAATCACAACAACAACCAGAGAGAAGGGTCAGTCAAGCTGCAAAGAGCCCCACATCAATCAAAAAATACAGGTTTGGGCCTCTGGGCTTGATGGACATGGACCAATTGACACCTGTCTAAAGCCTGGACTAAGGACAGGTAAGGAACTGAGCTGGGCAAACCAAAGAGTTGCCTTGCTACTAATGTATTTCTTAGACTAGAGCAAATACTTGTTTTCTTTCCTGTCTCAGTGCAACAGTGCAGGGACTAACTGTAGATCTATGAACCACAGTTATAAACAGAACCACACATTAATTAACAGCTAATTATTAGTGATATGAGGCTCTTTTGATCATAACCAAACACAAATAAGAACACATATATCCAAAACAAAAGAAAACAAGAGGCTGCTTTCCAAAATGTATGATTCCTTTTGGAAGTGGGCCAGATCCTTTGGGCAAATAAAGAAAATAAAAAAATCTGCCACTCTGGTGAGAGTTACTCATAAATCAGGAGTCTCTCCAAGTAATTGTTGGCTCACATACTGGAGAGCAGCCATGAGCTGGTGTTAGAATGATATGGTGCGCACCTTTTCTTAAGGGTTTCATCTCGATAGCTCAGATGAAAGGGAGGTACGACAGGACGCCGCGTCGACGGGATGCAAACGCACTTTGATCGTTTGTTTAGAAGAGGGCCGTCTTGAACTGCAGCACACACCAAATGTCTGCTTGTTCCCTTTCCTCGTTCTCCACCCCCCCCCGCCTCTCCTTCTGTCGCCGCCTTTGTGCTACGTTAACGGTTCGACTGCTGTCTACCTTGCTGCTGTGGTCATCATCAGAGCAAATGCAGTGTTCTTATGCCTTTAAGGCAACATCCGTGTTTATGTACTGAGAAACACACCTTGGTGAATCGCGTGTAATTTTGTGTGCGTGCGTACAAATCGCCGCGTTAAGGCCAATGCCGTTATTCTATGCGTCTGCCTTTGTGTGTGCGCTTGTAGTTGTGCGGGCTCTCACCGTTTGGTCCGTGAGCGGCGGCAGCACGATGGTCTTCTCCATGGTGTTCATCACCAGCTTCCACAACTCCTTCAACACGCGTTTCAGCACAGTCTTCTCACAGATCTTAGCAAACAAGCTCAGGCTGGTGTGAAGGCGAGACAGAAGAAATGTAGGAGAGATGAATGAGCATCAGGAGGAAAGTAAGTACATTGTTGGAAATAAAATGTCACCCAAGGGCCAAATAAGACCTGGTCACAGCCTGTTTCTTTTGAGCTGCTTTCAAGCTAAAATGGAAGGAAGCCTCACTTGCTGTCTAGAAACTCCATGATGGGCTGCAGGACGTTGTCAGCGTCCTGGGCCACGCTGCTGGCGTTGCCCACGTTAGACGTCCCCTTAACCTGTGCCAAGATGTCTCCCATCTGCTTCACATTCTCCTCAATATGAGGCTGGAAGCTGCACGGGAAGAGCCGAGGAGCAGAAGACGATTTCAGTCACATGAATGCCAACGCGTGCAGTGCGTATTCGCTCGCAGGGCGTCTGCGTGTGTCCATTAGCGTTCTACCTGACAGCAAAGACCCTGCTGAGATCATCCATGACGTTGTTGAGCTTAACCTGCAGGTCCTTCAGGATATCGCTGGCCTCCACGCACAGCTAAGGCACAAAGAATCACACACGCACAGCGGTGGTTGAAGGGGCCGAGCAGGAGACTCAGAAAGCAATAATAACGCAACAATCGACAGAATTGGATTACAGCGATGGACAACTTTGACCAAATATACACACAAACGTTGTGACTTACATCAGGGGCTTTTAGTTAGATGATAAATAAGAGAAAAACTCACATCTTTTCCGCCCATGGCTTCAAACATCTTCTCCAGCTGAACTCTCAGCTGCTGGATGTTGTTTATCAGGATGCAGGGCTGAGGACGAGGCGGCACACGTGTCATGTTTGAACAGTCACTGTTTGCTGTGTTTTACTGTTTTCAACTTCCAACTACTCACCACTTTCTCCATTGTTACATAGTTGGCGAACAGCTTGGAGATGATATCAGCATAGGACAGAAGTACATTACTGATGGTCTGGGCAGGGAAAAGGGAGAAGAGTAACAGGACCTTATTCATCAGGTTACAGGTATTAACGTTCAAAGCACATATTATAAATTACAATATATAATTTGACAGCCACGTTTGATTTCACTCCACCTTGGCAAATCGTTTCATGTAGTGTCCTACGATCTGCGGATCTGGACACTCTAACTTCCTGATGATCTCAAAGCTCTGGTTGAGCTGAGAAAACACATCCACCACCGAGCAGGAGAACAGAGCGTGTTCTGACGTGACTTGGAACTGTAGTGGAAAAGCAAAAGGGAAAGTGAACGGGGTTGAACTGGGATTGGAAGGAAGATCAGTTTGATGTTGGCACCTAACATCATCTGCACGGCCCATTAGGTCCCATCTTAAACCAGACCTCTGATCTCACTGCATGTACAGACGGACTAGAATGAACCGTCCTCTGACAGTTAGACAGTCACCCGGTGGCATGGAGCGCCCACCTGTCTCCTTGTAAGTGGCTGGTCTCTAATTGGCTGGAGGTGATTGTGTAGATGCTTCTCAGGGGAGTGTGGGTAATGAGGCGAGGGCAACTTTCCTGCAGTCAAATCTATAGATCGAGTCCATTAATTCCCAATATTCTGCCGAGTTGTCTCTCTCCTTAAGTACATGCACACCCACGTTCCTAAGAACTATTTTAAATGACAAACCCATGACTGAAACACCCTCAAAGCCCAAATACACTTCCTGCTTTCAGTCTGAGCCTGTGATGCAGAGTCCATTCCTCTGTTACTGTCTTTGATGAGAGCAGGCTCTACAGACGGTAGAGAAGGAGGCTGAGCAGGAGGCCATGTGCCAATAATTTGACAGAAGAAGTACAACGGATGGATTACAGTAATTCTGCCTGAACGGTGACTCAGCATTTCCACGGGACCTAAAAGAAGCTAAGAGGAAGGAGCTGAAAACTTTTACCCCATCCTTTTTGTCTCTCTCCAAAGCACCATGTAGAAAGTCCCGAGACACTTCCTCGTTTTCGTCCAGCCACTGGATGACGAATGGCTCGAACCAGCTAGGGAAAGCAGAAAACGCACCAGGATTCCCAAATGACACGCAAAAAGATTTTCAGCATGCGTCACGCTGTGCACGTGTGTGGTAGCAGTGGGCACGGTGCTACTCACGCAGGGTATTCGGGCACTCTGCTCTTGAAGAAGGGCAGGTCTTTGCAGTACTCGTTGTACAGCCACTTCACTTTGAAGTGCAGGTTCATGTAATCTGCGCTCTTGCACAAGCGATTCTTTTCGTGTTCTGGAGACCAAAGCGGATTAATGTATGCCCAGGTAAATAGAGGATCCGTCACAAATAACAGCAGAATCACTCTAAACAGCCATTCATTCATTTATCATTCATTTAAGTCTTCAGTCATTTGAGCAGCCCTGTGTAGAGCTGATATACACTCACCCTCCATTGCATACTTCATATCCTGAGCAAACATGTTCCACATCACTTCAGCACTGATTTTACCAACGTTGAGCTCCTGGGGAAATCTTGATGTAAGAGAGAAGAGGATTAAATCTAACTGTATATGCACTTAGAGACTTAGGATGTTTAACTCAGGAAATGGAAAAGAGCTAGTAGAAACAGAAGCATTACTTCGGACACGTAATAAACTGTGTAACATTAGAACATCTAAGCACTTAGATTGAAGAGATATATTTAGGAACATACTGGTTTAGGCAGGGGGTGTAGGAGTTTTTATCCTCCTCGATAATGGAGACGATAAGTGTGATGAGTTTGGACCAAAAGTCCAGATTCTTGATGCTGGGTCCCTGCTCTTCTGGAGGCACGGCCCCCTGCTTGGCCTGCAATTACAACAAACGTCTTTTTTACTGGTGGTTGCTTTACTTAAAATATAACGAGGACATGTTAGCATTCTGCACAAACAGACATTTTGACCGAACCGTCGTCAATCCATCCAACATATTCAGCATTTGCTGGTCAAACAGCTTTAAACAAACGTACAATGTCAACGCAAGAAGTGCTGGGGAAAAAAAAATGAGCCGAGCCCCGAGAGTGAAAAATGATCTTACAGAGATTTCAACAAAATATAGCAACATCCCTGAGGATGTAATGTTTTATTCAAAGGGAAAAATGCTTATTTGAAATTCACAAGAGCGGCTGAATAGAACTAGAAGTTTAATGAGGACTCAGAGCGAGTTGTAGAAATCCTTGCTGCAACTCAGCACAGGAGAAAAGGCGGAAGCGACTGGTCTAACCAGACAGATGAAGATGGAGGACTGACAACTGTACATAGAAATTGTCCTCATTGTTGAGAGCAAAGCACATGTTTTTTCTAAAAGCAATATTATCATCTGAACATCATCTTGATTAATGAATAGTCAATGTGTCATCATCTCATAATGATCACCTCAATCACTGGATGTTTATTCAAGAACCAAACTAATTTCATGCCCAGAGTTTTTGAATAAAGAGCAGGCAGAGAGACTCTCCCTCAAACCTATGCAGACACTTCATTGCCTCTTCTTACCGGGTCGGTCTGATACTGGCGGCTGTAGAGCTCATGGCAATTATTAAAGATGTACTCGTAGGTGGAGTTCAGGCAGGCTTTGACACAGTCCTTCACAACCTGACTGGCTCTGGGCGGAGACTGAAGCTCTTGGACCTGAATATACATACAAAGAAAGCCAGGAAGCCACATTTTGAGGAAATTGCTCATAATGGTTATTACTCCTAAATGTGTTTCAAATTGGGGGAAATTAAAGTCTAATGTGTAGGTGGGGTGAGTGAAACGCAGAGGAAATCCAAAACATGTCTGTGGCAAAGGCGAAGAAATGTATTGACCTTCATCCTGAAAAAGGTGATACTGGTGAGCAGGTCCACTGTGGACTTGAGGTCCTGGAGCCTCTCAGGGCTGCTGGCTGGGAAGTTATTCTGCAGGAACAAAACAGAAAACACATCATATCACGACCATTTAGGCCAAAGTGTTTTTTGTGATCATGGGCACGATCCAGCAGAATCACAGAACCGTTACCCTTGTTATTGTGTCGGTGTTTCACTGTATGTGACTGTACAGGTTAAAAAAAGCAAAGCTGTCCATTTCCCACAAAGAGAGAGGGACGAGAGAAGCATTACAGATGTCATCAGACATTATGAATAGTGGGATGGAGGGAAAACTTACTCGGTACATGGACAGGTCAATCCTCAGAGAGTTGTGCAGCTGATCTAGGAGTTTGACAAATCGCTCTTTCTGTGGGTATTGCAACATAAATGGAGAGAAAATGTAACAGTAAAACTGGCGTCTGACGAGAAGGATAGACAGGGATCGAAACACAACGATACCTCAGTATTAGCGACTCACCCCAAAGTTTGAGGCAGCAAAGCGGTCGGAGGCAGATACGTTGTTGGTTGCCTGGGTGGTGTGGGCGTAGTAGGCATTAATGTTAGCCAGCAGGGTACTCATCACTGCAGGCACACCTGGGCACATGTACTTAGACGACAGGCAAGCAAAGTGGCTGCAAACGAAGGAGAGGTGTCAGCAAACACAGCACATGTCCATATTTTTTTGTAGAGCGTGGGTTTTGGTGGAACATACGTCATGGCCTGGTAGATGGACTCCACACCATAACGCATAGCAAACTCGTCCACAATCTCCTGGGGAGTCTCCTCAAAGTAAACCTTCCATGCATCGTCTCCTTTCGCATCAGGGATCTTCACTACACCATTATTCTGGATGTCTGTCACATAGTGGAAGAGGTTCTACAGAGAGAAAATAGAGACGTACAGAGGAAGCTCAAGAAACACTGGTACAGTAATAACTCATTGTATGCAAAATACAACCTGATGTCTCGACTAATAAATATCCTGAGTTTGGTTTGTGGTTCATGGGCAGTTATGTGCAGCTGTAACAGTGGTCATTTATTGGTTATGGTTCATTGGGCTGAGTAATGACTCCGTACCAGGCGGTGATTTACTATCCGTCAGCAGGATTGTTCACACCGTGGAACTAGATGAGTGTCTGATGTCTTTACTTTACTAGACTCAAGCAAACTTCACGGAACATAACGTCACGCTTAACTTGAAAAGGATCCGTTATGGAAGCGAGGATTAGTTAATTAAGTGACTCTGTTTAACATGGCTCATTAGGATGACTCAGTCAAACACCAGCCAGCAATAAAGCAGCCACAGTGTCAGTAAAGGTACAGTAAACAAGCAGCAGAGAGTTACTGTATCATCACATCAACATGTTTTAAGGAGCCTGAATTACAACTTGTCCACATATACACACACTGAGCTTACTTCGTGTAAACAGGTGTACTGAACGTGATACGGGGCGACCGTCTCCTCTCCTTTGATCTCTACGTTGATGTGCATGCGGATGGCCCCAGACACCGCTGATTTGTCTGTACGCTTGTCTGCGAGGAGCACGACACACACGACAACAAGAGAATTCAGAAGAACTCCAGGTTTGAAACGAGCCAGTCTGGCTGCGCCAAGCTGTGGTGTCCGGTTAGCATATGTTACATGATTTACATGAAGTGAGTTAACTGACCGAGGTTATACCAGACGTCCATCTCTCCACTCAGGGTGCGGACCTCGATAATAGTTTGACCGAGGAAATCATCTGACTCACGCTTGAATTTCTGCTTCACACGAGACTTAATGTCATCATCCTCATCCCACACTCGCACCTTGATGCGGTCTGAGGAATTGTGACACTCACTGCAGACAGAACCAGAGAATCAGCCACAGTTTACATGGATCGTTGGCCAAGAGCAGATGGATTACTATGCTGACTCATTAAAACATGAAATACCGAACTGGAAGCAAAACTGAAAGGTCTAGTTGATCCTTCATTTAGGTCAATATCAAAAGCAAATACCAAACATGCATAAACATATCTTGCATAAAAGTCAGAATTAAATCAAGGTGAGGCAAAAGCTCTTGACTCACAAATTAAACGTCTCCTCCCACACGGGGTTGAGGTTGCCATAGATGGTCTTGGTCCTCTTTTTGGTTTTTCCCACCTGGACAGTGACGTAAGGATCACTGGATCCGGTTTTATCCTTTGCTTGCAGACCCTGGGCACACAACACTAGAAAGTGGGGTGGGGGGGGGGCAGAATAGTCCGTCACTGCATGTGTGCATGGAAGCAGATGTCTCTTAACTCATCTGACCTTCTGCTCTACTGCCCCACAATCGCCACCTGTGCCTCCTTCATGCAAACGACAGCCTGTTTGTCCTCAAAGGCACAAACACCTGGCATGTACCGTTTCCTGAATCAGACGTTGATATTGACAGTGTTTGCAAACTCCCTTCAGAGCCAAACGTACTGAGCTCGACTCCCCACTCACCTGTGATGCTGATCTTGGCCGACCATTTGGAGGTGCCATCCAGCACGCTCTGTTTGATCTGCTTCATCTGGGTGACGTGTGTGGACTTAGGAACGGCGAAAACCTCCTGGATGAGTTCAAAGATCTCTGGTTTGTTCCTCTCACGGATCTTCATGCGGTCCTTGAGAACCATGATGATGTTCTGGGTCCGGTCCTCCGCGCCATGTTTGGAGCTCTTCTCTGCTGCTCCTGGTTAGAGGGACAGTTGTGTCAGGAAGTACACAGTATAGAAGTGATACCGGAGAGCGCTTGTGTTCCCATGCAGTTATTAATTACAACAATAATGTGGGAG
The DNA here is from genome assembly GCA_030770545.1 of Macropodus opercularis. Lineage (NCBI taxonomy): Eukaryota > Metazoa > Chordata > Actinopteri > Anabantiformes > Osphronemidae > Macropodus > Macropodus opercularis. The sequence goes on from CM061092.1 coordinate 12,301,268, forward strand.
ATTCTTCTCATCCTGAAAGTGAAAGATGATCATTTAATTCAGAGCACAAATGAGACAGTGTAGGTAATGAAACCTATTTATAAATGTCTATATTTCATGAATGAGAGGCCCATTTACAGAGCCATAAAATGCTGTGTAGAGCAGAAATGGAGAAGAGAGCTGGATGACAACAGAAGACAAATTGCTTTTAATATCCTCTCCAGAAAACATGGAAAATAAGACAGTAGGAGTGAGAGGAGGAGGAAGAGTCTGACAAGAGGCACTGACAAATACACATAAGAGAAAATAGATGGACTAGATACACAATAGCACTGACACAGCGAAGTCTAAACATAAAGTCAACAAATGCTTGTGTGGTTTCTGTAGATGCTTTCTTTATTAATATGTGTTATTAATACTCCTGTTTTTCGGTGCTGAAAGCTTCTCACTAAACACCAGCAAATGACACATTTGCTTTATTTAAATAAATCAGAATGAATGTCAATTTGGGCCAAAATTTAAAAACACAGTATGATAATAAACTTCAGCTTCCTGCACGGTTACAGTTGTTTATTACACGTTATTCATCTTTTTATATAACTGTAGTCATGTTCTAGGGCTAACGTCATAAATAATTTTAGATTCCACATATTAGCACAATCCTATATATTTGCTGTCTAATGTAATGCTCTTGGAATCTTACTTTGCAGACAGTCAGCGTTGAGCAGGTCCTGACACTTCTCGTGACATTTGACCCCGCACTCGGTGCAGCGCATGCCCTGGCGAGCGATGCCCCACAGCAGGCCCTCGCACTCGTAGCAGTAGGTGGGGGTGGTGGCTGTCCACACCTCAAAGTTGTGCGGGGTGGTGCAGGAGATGGGGTATATGAGGGCCTGGAGAGTCTTCTTATACACGTGACTCTTCTGCAAAGCAAACACAGGAGATAGCGGCAGGATCAGCGGAGTAAAGAGCCTGGGATGTAAAACTCGTGATTTGATATTATTTGCCAGTGCTGACCAGCTCCTCGTTGTGCAGGGTGCTGGACGTCAGGGCCGAGGTTATGCCCGCCTTCCTGGAGTTCTGGACCAAAGACTGTGTTACAGAAGAGAGAAGCTTAATGAACGTTGTTTGAAGCGCTAAACTTGTATACGTTCAGGTTTTATGTGCTGCTGGGACTCACCATAGCCTGCCGCAGTGAAGTGAAGGCGGTGGGAACAAAGGAGAGGTTTAATATTAGAAAAACAGGCAAAGCATGTTAAGTGTATCGTGAAAATGTAACAGGGATTCAAAATGAAAATCTGGGAGGGGGAATGACACAAGATGACGCTACAGTCAGAGATACAGGCTCGAAGAGCGAGGAAGCCACAAGTGCAGGAGGAGATGGACCATGTCTGAATCACATCCCCCCTGATCACGGCTCAGTCAGCCAGAACCAACCAGAACTAACCAGTAGCCCACCCTGTCTGTCTTTTACCTGGGACAGCGGGTTGAGCTGTGTTGTGTGAAGGAGAGAAGGAGAAGCATGGAGGCACCTGCCCGTGACTGTAACCGTGTTGTGATGAAGACAGCAGGGTTTATTAATGCAGACATCCATCTGAGCTAATTAGTTGTGCACGGCAACGCTTGGACCTGGTGTGTTCATTGAAATGACAGAATGAGTTTCCCCCGGCAGGTCACGTAAAGATTTAAATGGCCGCCCTACTTCCAGGCAACCTTCTGCAAGTCATTCAAACAATATGTTGGCAAAACTAACAATAATAATAATGGTTTGGGAATCACTTGTGTGTATGTTGGATTAGCGCAGGCAGCAGTGCTCTTCACATATTATGCCTTCTTTGTTAATGCATACAAAACAAAATGTTTTAGGACTGATTCAGTGGAAGTGTCTGCCTTCAGTCTGCTGGCTACACTGCACCTCTGTGCTCGGTTTTTCTAATCTGCTTTAAAATCAGTATTTTATAGTGTATTTACTCTTGGTAGTAAAATGAGACCTTGCAAAATATACTTTTTCTAATTATGCTAAAATGCTCCGAATATGAGTTAAGAGCAGTTGATTTTTCGCACGGAGGTCTAGAAACTATAGCGACGTAATGTCTGTTATATACATCTGGCAAACATCAGTGTCAGTCAGAGGACACCCCTGGCCGTCACAGCGGCCCATTAACCCTGCAGCTTGCTGTGTCAGGCTGTAACAAGGAAATGATCTAACTGCTGGTGAGTGAATGATGGATGCGCAGACGTAAGATGCTAGAAACTCACCAGATCTCTGACCAGAGGCATAGCTTTCCTCTTCCTGAGGTCTGGCATGCTGTCGATGCTGTACAGAGCACCACCCATCCTGGAGACAAGGCATGCACAGCCAACGTATTGTTTCAGTTGTTAACTAGTCGTGGAACGCAACGATAAATTACACAACAAACACATTCAGGTGACTTTAGACCTGGGTCTTTGGTTGGTCACATAGGGAAACCCTAGTAGGGTTACTTACCCTGCTGACAAAAGCAGAGAGGCGATGCCAACACTTTCTCCTCTGGCCTGAAAGCAAACAGAGTGAAAAGATGGAAAAAAGGTGCAAGCAGGCTTCCATTAAGGCTAAATGGAAATGTCAGTGATCCTGCTTCTTCCATTAATCCCCAAATTCATAAATTAATAATATAACACAAGGGGGAGATAAAAAAAGGAAGGATGAGAAAAAATGTATAGCTCATGTGTTGATTACTAACACTATTAACAGTAGCAGCTTTCTGTGTTGGAGCTGATATTAATGTCACACTAATTCGCTGTAATAATCATAATAGGGATGAATTCCAAACTTAGAAAATATCACTTACTATGTGTCATTACCAGCCATGGGTAATCTGAACGGGTTACATGCAAATCACTACGAGGACGGCAAAAAACTGAAAAGAAAATAATGAAGTGGCAAAACAACACAAGGGGTAAACAGAAACTCAGATAAACACAAGACAATACAGTAAAATGCACAGTAATAACCAACAAGTAGGAAAAATGATGGACCAGTCAAAAAGCAGCAAGCAGCAGCAGCGGGACATGAAGGGACTGATGCCACAAATCCGTAACATCAAATTAAAGCAGTATCTTATAAGCATTTACTTGCTGTTTCATACCAGAAATACACAAATTAAAAATACAAACAAACACGCTTCTTCACCTCCTGCAGCTGTAGTCGTACTCTGCTAAAAAGACGCAGCCAGTTGGCCTTCGCTCTGGCAGGACCAGGTTCCATGATTTCTCTCCTTGGGAAGCTACAAGAGTGATTAGATAAACATTTAAAAGACCCCTGAGCTGAAAGTACTTTCCCTTGTGAAGCTGTCAGTGTGTAAACAGTGTTCACCTTGGAACAGGAGGCTCCTCGGTTTTCTCCTCAGGAGCAGGGGGGGCGCTCTCTGCGGCTGGAGGCTGCTCCGGGGGTTGACGTTCTTCCAGTGACACATCAGATTTGGGCTCAGGCTCCAGCAGCTTGGAGTCTGGAGCCGGGACCTGCGATGTAGTCGTAGGAGTGGATGTGGTGGTGGTGGACAGGTCTGGTTGGGTGGCTGTGAAGGGGGATTTAGTGGAATCTGAACTGAAAGGAGGCAGCTTGCCATCCTGTGAAACCAGACCGGGAGCTGCGTTGGGGGGCTGAAGATGATCGTGGGCCGGCCGCTGCTGATGCAGCGACGGCTGCTTCTCCAGCGGCGGCCTGGCCGCGGACAGGCCGTTGGCGGCGGGCACCAGGGTGGGAGCAGTGCTTGTGGGTGTGGGGGTGTAGGGCGGCTCCTGGTCTTCGCTGAGCGTGCCATCAAGCGGATACATCTCTTCATCTTCCTCATATGGCATCTCCTCCTCATCTTCATAGTTGTACTCCCCTTCATCCCCATACATGCCTCCCTCCTCTTCGTCGTACAGCGCCCCCTCCTCCCCTCCGTCTTTGAGGTAGCCACCTTCGTCGCTATAGATGCCTTGTTGGTCATCACCATCCCAACCTGGGGAATCCCCTTTGCCGTAGCTGACGGACGAGTGGCAGGAGTGGTACGAGTCGTTCTCATCGTAGAACTCGGAACCTCGCAGGCTCTCACCGTCTTCAGGCGCAAACTCCTCGCTGAGCTGGGAGCTCCCTCGGCTCAACTCGCCTGACGAGGCGTAGCGACTGTCTGTCGGACTGAAGGAAGGAGGAGACGGAGACACGTGTTACACAAAGCCACAGAGAAGTTAAGGAGTTCCCAGAGAATGGTGAGTTTGGTTCTCACAGTGAACACGTGGCCGAAGAAAGAGAAAACTAACCAATAAACAGACCAGGAAACTCACAGCAAGATAACAAGTTGATCATCATTACAGTCAAAGGAAAGGCTACGATAGACTCACAGCACACCAATGGTTAGAAAAGGTATAAACAAAGCTAAACCTATTACACTTGCAGAACAAAATCTCTCTTTCTGTAGATAAATATTAGTCACAATGATGAATGAGACTGTTAGACACTGGGACAGACCAGGGGGAAGGGGGAGATTTGAGACACATCTAAAAACAATTCTTCGCACCCACACAAACGGACACACACTCACTCTTGCATTGATTGGTCTCCATTGATTACAGTCATGGTGGTTCAATAATGCATGGAGCGAGGGCCGTAAAGGAGAGATCTGGAGTCGGAGTAAGGATGAATGGACACTTTAACACCCAGTCACGACACCTCTATTCTTTTCGTTTCATCAGCTTTCTTACACCTCACTCTCATCCCACACAAAGACTCACAGAGACAGTTACGAGTCCTTGCATAACGCTTGAACCAAAAACAATAAATTAATAAATAAAATAAACACGATGAAAACGAACAGAATCTGTGGTCTCTTCTCTGAGGAGGCGCTATTAGGCAGAATGGCTCCTAGTGTCTCACCAGGGGAAAGCAAATGTGTATAATTATCAAGTAGGGGACACCCGGGACTAGACAGGCTCCTCTTAAAGTCTCACATACAGGATGAGGCTGTAATAACAGGCTGCCACGACAACAGATGCATGCGCGCGCACGCACACACGCGCGCACACACACACACACACACACACACACACACACACACACACACACACACACCCACACACGCACACCCACACACACACACACACACACACGCGCACATTCATTAACAGGTTTTTCCACAAACTCCAACCAACAATTAACCTCTCTGTCTCTGGCTGTTATGCAACAAAACACATCTTATCAATCAATCACCCACACACATAAACAGCGAACCACACGGATGTTTAACAACGTAAGAGAGGATGAGCATAATGCATTATTTCTGATTTGTGAGTCTAAACCAGGAACACAGCAACGGTAGACTCTGTCCCAGCAGTTTTCTATGAAAATACAGAATATGTACATATACAGAAATAGGGTAAGAGCACATGCATGCAAGCACAGCGAGCGAGGAGGACGGGACAAGTCCACCACTGACGTCACAGCGAGACTGAGTCACAGGCCGGAGCAGGAGGACGGACAGGAGGAGGAGTGGAGGTACAGAGACCCACCTATCGGACAGTGAATGCCTACTGTCTAGAGAATACTGACGACTGGTGCGCCGGCTCGACCCTGAGCCTGAGTCGACATCGCTGCGCCCGTTGGTGGCTGAGTCTAAACTATCATAGCGTCTGGTAGGAGGAGCGGGGAGGGAGGCAGGGAAGAGGGAAGAAGGGGAAAGGAGCATCAGTAGAGCTCAGTGCAAAATGTTTCAAGAAAGCTCAACTAGACTGAGCGTCTGCAAGGACCAGACCACAGCTTTTCATGTCTGTCAGGAAGTGATGTGCTTGCTCGAACCAGTCTTTCGTTACATACTGGTCGCTAAGAGGATCCCACCGTGGTGTTGTTGGCTCCACCGTTCAGAGTCTGTGCAACAACACAAACGCATTTCCGTGAAACTGGAAGAATCTGAGGTGCATGTTGTGTCAGCGTAAAATGATTTGTGCCACTATCATTTCCACTATTTGGGAAACACAACACACACAACCACACTGGAAAGCGTTCTCTTAATGACCAGTATGAACAGGAGGAACCTATCCCAGGTACAAAACCTTTCACTGTGGCCGAGCGATAATGTGCTCGTCTAAATTTTTCTAAACAAAGCAGGAGTTTTATTCACGTGCAGTTCAGTCCTTGCATTCTATTTAGTGTTCGCACAACAAGTTAGCACAGATTCCCATGCAGTCTCTGGTGCTCACACGCACTTGTGCACAGTAGGCAGGCACGTGCACACTCACTCACTCACACACACACACACACGCACGCGTGTGCACAGAAAGAAAAAACCACAGAACAGCCACTTCATACGAGACCTGTATACAAGAACTGTTTGCCTCAGTGGGCTTGTATACGCTGAGGCCGGGGTCAATCTCTAGAGGAGGAGAGCACAGTGGATGTACAACACAGGGCTGAGGGGGCTTGGCTGTCTCAGGGCTACATGTGCATGCTACACTCCAAACAGACCTCCTCACAAAGGAGCATGTCTTGTAAACTGAGCAGCGTGATACTACATTTGCATGAAAAGTTTGTCTCCACGTCAGGTCTGCTGATACATTAGGACCTGATGCCATCTCAAGACCGCAGATAATTCGATTACTTTGTGGCTAAGTGGCAGCTGCTCGTTACCTCATGGCTCTGTGGTCGTAGTCCAGCTCGTGGATGTCGTCGTTGTAGGAGTTTCTGAAGTGCTGGTGCCTCATGGGATACTGGTGCATGGACGCGTTGGGCTGGGAGGTGGTGTAGTAGGGGGGTGGGATGCTGTTACTGGTCTCGCTGCGGTAGTCGCTGTCCCTGTCGTCCACTGCACTGTCAGGGTCGTCGTCTGTTCGCGCCATAACAGATGAAGACCAGGCAAATTAAGAATTAGAGTTAACTCTGACAATGGGTCATGTGACATTTGTTTTGAAGTTATGTCTGTTGATAATTATGTTTTTCCTAAAAGCTCAACCTTAAAATTCACCAGGAGAAAATCCACCACAAGGTGATTTTCATTCGATGTCAAGTCAATGAAAAGAAAAATTCAGCAACGAAAACTTACTTTGCTGATCCCCCCACAGACTCCAGTTACCTGCAAAAAAATAAAAGGTTGGATAAAACTAATTAGTTACTTATGATTCATAAAGTTGCAGAGATCTGCAGCTCAGTGGAAGAGCTATTCAAAACTAAAATGTGGGAGCAGAGAGCTCACAGGTGAAGTGAATCAGTAAATATGTGTTCTTAAGAAAAGCACAAGGTTTTTCTGTAAACATGCTTAGGAAAGTGCTTCTGCTGTTGGCCTTGATTCTGTCACATGCTGTATCATCACTGTGCCTCCAAGCAACACGCTCTGTCCACAGATTTATACTGCACACATTTATCCACCTGCTCCCTGTGTCATAATCAGTGTGCAGACAGACAGCGAGGCAGGGCAGTGTGTGTCTGACAACCCAGGGCGTGTCAGCTCATATTTGTCACGCATCTAGTAAACTATAAGTCACTCTACTCAGGCAGGCCTGCACGCGTGTGTGATTTGTCACATCGGCTGGCCTCCCTCCCTCCGCCCGTCCTCTGCTGCATCTATCACCCTCATGTCGGCCTCCTGTCCAGTCCCTGTTCTCAACGAGTCCACGCGGAGGAGCAGCGGGAGTTGGGAGCGGAAAGTGTAGGAGGAGGTTGATGCAGAAGAGACTCACAGCATTGTGTTGATGGTGCATGCAGCGGTTGCTCCTGTTGCTCCTGGCAGGCATACTGGAGGGGGAGAAACAACAAATGACATTTCCAAAAATGCACCTCCTCCAAGGAAAATTGCATGAAAAAACATTTTCTGCCACCAAGTGTGTTTAGAAAGTAGCAAAGCAAGAATCACGCTCTTACATCCTGATCTCTCATGGCATTAAGTTGTTCAAGCTTCTTGGCCCAGTATCTGGCCTCCTCCTCAGGAATGTCTGCAAAGCAAACACATCACAATATCTATAGAGAGATGCTGGATCAGGGCCAAGACGTAAGTAGAATGGTGGGTAAACTGTTTCAGTGATGTGGTCAGACGCTTGTCATTCAGTGCCAGTGAGTCACAGTCACTGTTCTTTCCTAACTTAAATTTTATCGACTGCGGTTTAAACATATAAAGCACAAATAGCATGAAACCAGAATGAAAAGCCAAACCTAGTGGTAATTCAAAGTGTGTGTCGAGTAGCACCCTGTGAAATGTCGGGTCTTTGGTCCCACAAATCTCATTCTCAGCCATGATCACGTTGGAGTCCAGGGTCAGCCACTGACCAGGACCCTCCTGCCAAGAACACGATCAACAATACATTCATGTGTATGAGAATACTTCAAATACATGCTACAATTAAAAGAAGCCATCTTTATTATTGGTTTATATATTTGTGTGAAATAAACAAAACTTTGACAGTGATGAACATTCATTCACCACTAAGACGGCAGTATGGGTAGATATCGACCTAGCAGAGTCAAAGAGCCAGAGAAGGAAGCCGTGTACCTCGTTGGACTGCCTAATGCTGCCCAGGGGGATCCATAAAGTGCCCACCATGGTGTCCCAGATCAGCCCTTTGTTCCACATCTCCACTGTCAGGCCCAGGTCCAGGCGGTTTATTTCACTGTTCGTCAGGAAGAAGCCAAAGAGAAACGAAAAATCTGAAGCAGACAGCTCACTGCACAGAGGGGTTTTCAGTAGAAATGCACTCTCTGCCACTGGAAGCTGCACTTAAATCTGGTGATGGATATGCACTGTGATTCAATCTGCTGAGGGAAATGAGTCATTCAGCATGAAGATGGAAGCACTAGGTGATTGTCAACTAGGCCCACCAGCAAGACAGAAGAGAGCGGGCAACAGCAGAGGCTATCTGTGATTCTACATGACAAAATGTTGCCTCCTCTTATATCAGGCAACAGTCACAGGCTGTATATACACTATACAGACAGGGTTTGTAATGTACCTACACAGCTGACTGGCAGATTAACTCTCGTGCCTGAAGACTGTCTTTCCTCAGGCCCGCTGGCTGTCTTAAGTGATGGAAAATGAAGCTGAGGATGTGGCATGCAGCGGGGTGGGGTGTTGCATTAGAAAAAGAAAACAGTGGGAAGAGGACGGGAGCAGAAGATGGAAGCATGGAGGGAAGAGTCTTCTTTCCAACACAATCGCCTGCGAACATTCACCATCGTTCAGTGTGTACACGTTTGACTGTTTTCTCTTTTACGCTACAACTTCATTTAGTTAACTGAGGGCAGACGGACTCTGAGAAAGGGTCGACGTCGCGCTGAGAGGAAGAAGTGAGAGAGCGCGGTGACACAGAGCGTCCCTTCAACCGATTCACAGAAAAAGGCAGACAACAGGAGGGAAGAGAGTGTCGAGATGAAAAATAAGAGGGGGGTGGAAGTTGTGAGAAAAGGCCGGAAGCACTCACAACATGAAGTCTTGCTCCCAGCACGGCTGACTGCCGCGCACAGCGATGGTTGTGCTCTTGACATTTTGCACCTTCAGTGTCACGTATGTGTTAAATTTCTCTGGAAAATCAGATATGAAAACCATTAGTCAACCACGAAGAAACTGCCTGATTCAGCCAAAAGAACTCGATGTGCTGTGGTCACAAAACTCACCTTGGGCTCCATCAAGCTTGGCTTTCTTCACTGCAAAGACAATTAGAAAATGACATAAGCGTTTTCACATTTACATGCCATGAATACAACTTCACACCTACAGTGTTATGTGACTTTTCTCTGCAGTCTAGACTGGCCTCTGCCTGCCGCTCATGTGCAGGAGACTATGATTGGCCCGTGATTGACAAGAGGCTGGCATTTTAGAGAGACGGGGGGTGGTCTGCTCCTCTCAGCCTTGAACGCCTCTATCCTCTTTGGGCAGAATGTCAGCATCTGAATATGAAAGGCTGCTTCAGTTCAGCGGGAGATGCCAGGGTCTCTGAGTCAGATGGCCAGAAGGATGGTTTGTGCAGGTGACAGTTAAATGTGGCGGCGGGCAGGAGAGCGGCCACACGTCCTGTCCTCCCCACCCCTGCTTGTCAACAGGGGGGTTGCGCACGAAGCACTGAGCATCGCAGCCTTTTCTGTTACACAATAGATGAGGGCTGTGCTGAGGTGCTACTGCCAGCTCCTTCACGGAGGGACTTCTAGAAGTGTCAGACTGACTTTTAAAACCGCAGCAATGTCAAAAACCTATTCATTATTCACAGGATCCTGCACCCTGCCGATCCCCAACATCTCGGTGTTCAGCGGTCAGGTATTAATATTCACAGCTCTGGGTTTTAATCCCTGCTGATTGACGCTTTTTACTGGTGTCACATTTAAGAAATAATTTAAAAATACTTCTAACTGGGTCTGCAAACCCCAAAATCATGCATGTGTTGCACGAGTCCTAGTTTATAATTTACAACCGTTTGTCCTCCTAATGGTCGCAGGCTGCTGGAGCCTGTCCCAGCTGTCACAGGGCGACACATAAACACGGACAACCGTTCACACTCACACCTACGAACAATTCAGATTAATCTGTCTGCATGTTTTTGGACTGTGGGAGGAAGCTGGAGAACCCATAAAGAACATGCAGACTCCACACAGAAGGGAACCTGGCCAATTAAAAAAAAAAACATAAAAGCTGTGTTGCAAAAGATACAAACACATTTGAGTCACGCTTGCATTCAGTGACAGCAGAGCAGGCGTGATAATTATTGTAGATAAACTGGCTTCTAAAAATAGCATCACCCCAGCAAACGCTTGTGATAACGCCCATGACTTAGACGTCTCTGATTCATTACACAGGTGCTGGAGCAGGTGCACGGCACTGAACACACATTTGACAAAGAGGCAAAATGTCTCTACTTCTTTGCTTTAAGATTTAAGAGAGCAAATGACAGATGCACCTCGGCTGCACGCTTTGCCAAGTCTCTCCTCTTCCTCTCACGCTCTCACTCACTGGCGTCTAAAAGCTCCCTCTGCCATGTGGCGAGTATGCACGTGTGCTCCCTCTCTAGCTCGTTCTCTTGTGCTCCATTAATCTCTCTGTGCAGCCGGATGCGGGCAGAGGGAGCTGCATCCCCAGCACTAAAAATAACCGCTTCAGTGTGACGGAGTGGAGGGGTGCTGGAAAAAGAAGGGTGGTGGTGGTGGTGTGGGGGGGGGGGGGGGGTGCTTACTGCTCACAGGCATAAGACTAAACCAACAGCGTTGCAGTTACAGCACAGAGGCAGGAGTGGAGGTGTTGCATACTTTCTGCACACCCTAAACACAAAATGTTGAGTCTCTGCCACAGCAATTACAGCCTCTCGTTTTCCAGTCAAGATCTTTCAAGCAGCTGACAACTCAACAACAACAACATCAATATGTGACGAGGAACGCAGGGAGGACGTACGTAAGGTTTTGGACAGCGATTGTAGCGATTGGCCCTATCAATGTCTGACAGACGAGCTGAACACACATTATAGTATAGTAAAGTGCCAATTATTTTAGAGAACAAATGCAGATTTAGCACCATCACCGCATAATACAGATGCAATACTGTATCTACTGCAACTGTAAAGTAGAAAACCTAACTAGTCTATGTCCCTAGTCATCAACACACTGCAGAGTGTTTGAAAGGATGACAGCGCAACGCAGCCAAGGACAGTTTGTTGCTACATCATATTCATTTTCAATCCAAACCCTTGTGACTATTAATGCAAAGAATCTTTGTAATGACCTCCATGAAACCAGCCTCATCAACTCATGCTACCACCACACTCATACAGCACACATGGAATAGCAGCCTACTGTGTGTAAAATTGTGTAGAAACCAATGAAAATATAGCAGCAGAGGCCTGTGATAACACTGTGGTTGCTATGCCAACAAAGCCAGAAGACAAAGACAAAGACACAACGGGACCACCAACAAGCCTGAATTTCAGTCTTGCAATCTCAAAGTTGCTCCAGCCTCTGGCTCAACGTAAAGAAGCAGCCTGAGGGAATCACTTGGTTCCGTCTTTCTTCCCTGCATCCTAGAAATCCAGTCGCCAAATCTATCAAGTGTTCCACCAGACCTCAGACTTGTTTAAGTTTCCAGGAAATGATAAATGACAGTATATCCGCAGAATAGTCGACCTCCTACACTCCATTTTAAGGTTCTTCTTCTTAAAATGGCCTAAAATGCATAATTTATTATTATTCCAAGAGTGATACATACTTATCATACAAACCTTATCAAGCCTTTGGACCCACATTCAGATCTAAGTGTATATAGAAGTCAAGGTGGGGTTTTAATGAGATCACCAGGATTATGGCATTTCACTACCTAGATAAGTGTCCTATCCATCCACACATCCAACGACTCCAAAAGAAATGAAGCCTCATACATTCAGGCATTCAGTCTTCTGTGTATATTGACAGACCTTAATACAAATATGCTCATAAAATATCCAAGTAATAAATAAATAAACAGCAAATTACACCAATTTGAATGTGATTTTCTGGATAAATACATTATAAATCAAATTAGATCCTAAACACAAATCCGTATTTACTGAATAAACAATGTCCTGTTCATGAACGCACCAGTTAGGATTATTCTTAGTTATCATTCAACGACAGAACAGGTTGTGGTTGTCAGAGCTCGATCAATAGGAGAAAGATCGTTTTAAAATGTAGCAGCCGATCACGTGGTTAGTGTAAAAACACCGGTGGATGACTGCATACGCCTTTTTTTTTGCTGGTTCCGCGAAATTACGCGTGGAATCTGAGATGGAATATCTGGACGGCATTAAAAAGCTTCAAAAAGCCTTTTTTGACATAAACCACCGCACAGTTCACGCTTTGGTTACAAGGGACAAACAGAGAGTGGATTACATCTTGTTTTACAATGTTTGACAGCGGCTGCCAGAACGCATACACCTCCATAAATCGATCCTGCTGTAACAAAGCTGGGTTTGGTAAAATCAACCCAGGTGTTACATAGTTGCGGGTATTATATCATATAACGAGAGGTAATTAAATATCTCTCATCAATGGGATGGGCATTAAACAGTAACCAAATAATACAGCTGTAGCAGAATGTTGATGAATCGGTCCCACACAGGTAAATCCTCCCCATAGCTGAGCAGATATTAATTAGCTCACAGCAGCTGGTAGAGGAAAGAGAGAAGTCACAATAAGACGTGAAATAGTAGCTTTTGTTCCTCTTACCTCCAACACACAGCAATGACATTTCTTATGCTCGCCTCTATGACAGGGTCCAGGCTCTTCACCGGCTTCCTTAACAGAGCTAATCTATGCAGTGTGCAGCTTGGGAGTGAATCCTGGAGAGGAAGCAACCAGCCGTCGTTGGCACAACCTGCCAGACCTCGTTACGCCGGACAACAAAATAAAAGCAGGAAGTTCACGCTTCCAGAGGCAACGTCAGGGTCACGATGCTCCTGTGTCTTTTTAAATAGTAGAGTGTCGGGCTAAATTCGAGCCGCCTCCCCTCTTTTCGCTCTCAGCTCTCCACTCCCCAACACACAGCCATCTTGTTCAGCTTCAGCACCATCTCTGTGTGGACAGCTCCTGGCAGTGACGTCAGGGCGGTGATAGTGTAAATGCTCTGTGGGTGGACGCGGCCTCTCATTATTCTTTTTCATTTTTTTCTTGATATGAGAAAATCAGTGCAGAGGTATTTAAGGAACCTACCGGTATAATTTATTACTCACCTCTACTTTGAAGGAAACACTGAAACGCTTCAAGAGACGGCGCGAGTACTTATCACTTGGTAATAAGTGATTCTACTACACATACACGGTCAGCATCAGTAGCAGGTAATATACAGTCGAAACATGTTTTAAAGCTAATAGTCAAGACAGTTCGACAATTCAACAAGAGGCAGGAAGGTTCCTGATATAAACTCACAAAAACACCAGGGATTCAGATGAGCAAATTAAAAAAAGGAATTCACAAAAAAAGAGATTATTTTCTATAGTAAACCTTTCAATTTGCCACTAATCCATGTTAAGATTCATTCAGCATGTTTAACATTGCACTAGGTCCACTTGTGATTGCCTGTGTGATAATTTTTAATAAAATCATTTCATAGGCTGTCCTGCACGTTCAGTCACCTGTCAAATCATTCCACTCAGGCCCCAGTTTGAAGAGTTGACTAATACTTCCTTTGTAGCCAAACACCGCCTCCTGCTGGACCACAGGAGGCCTTACAGCAAATCACCTAAATGAACAAAAGCGAAATTTACAGATTATCTGAAGTGATATCTAGCAGTGCGTGTGATTGATTATAAATTATATATATAATTATTTCACTTAGATTACAATTTACAAAAGGATACATGGACACATTTGACTTTTGTTGGATACATTTTAAGTATGATTTAATGAACATTAAAAAAAAAATACAAATATATAATATTCTGAATACATGTGAAGCTGCTCATCCTTTCCACAGTCTTCTCCTAACAGTCTACTGCAACTACTTGCATTCCTTTCCAGCTATTCAAGCTTTTTAAATAACACTACAGCAACATTACTCACTTGCCAAACTGCAAACTATACTGTAGACTGTACACTTTACTGTAAACTGATATTTAGGCTTGTCTTATTGGACATGGGCCTGCAGGTACTTCCACAATAAGAGTCAGGCTGCTGACAATTATGGCCGTTCAAAAGGTAAAATTACATTATACTGAACAGTAAAAACCCTCAACATGATCACACAGATTTACATTCACAAAAAAAGAAAAAAACAAGAAAACATGTGACACATATGTCTCTTTATCAAGATACTTATTCATAAAGAGGAGGCATGTAGAAATAGACTGTGTGGTTTTTATGAAGCATTTATACACTTGTCTTAACTATCCATGAGACATTCACGGGCTCTGTTGAATAACACAGACTGAACTGACACCACTGGGCCAGTCACGTGTTCCTCTGATGCAGGAATGAAACAGTCTCCAGCTGGAGTCTCATCATAACTTCTCACTGACAAGGAATAAAAACTTGCAGTTAGAGAAAAAAAATATCTGAAGATACAAGGACAATCGTTTTTGACTAAAGTTCAGCAAGAACATGCTTCTCTCAAAACATTTTCCTTTGAAAGAATGTGATTCCTTTTATGTTATTATTTTAGTTCAAACTAGACCAAACAGACATACATATAATTAGGATGTAAAAACTTCCATTCTAATAATACTAATACCTTTCAACTTCATCAGCACTGAACAACTTATCTCTCATTTCCCTTGTCATACTGCCTCACACGTCTAATGTCACAGTGTCAGGTTAGTCTGACCAAGGACCAGTCACATTAAACTCCACCAGAATGTCAGCCTACTATTTCTAGAACCGTCAATTCTTAAAGGTTTCTTCAGGGACAACAGAAGTACGACACTGGTCACATATACACAGGTCCTTTTGCCTGCCCTTGGTACATTAGTTCTTACCTGTCCAGATGAGAGAGGACCTCACAAAGCTGTGAGAGCAGAGCACGGTGCTTGTGCGGGTTTCCCTCGAGCACTCCACTGAGATGAGTCAGGTACGAATCCAGGTTCCCAAGAGACGCCGTCTCACCAGTTCCTGTTCAGGAGGAAAAAAAATCCTACGGGTCAGAAAGCTTCAGTGAAAGTCTCAAGGGAAAAGCACTGGAATTTAATCACTACAGTGTAATTCATCAGTTCCACTTTGACACTAATGAATTTTTTACAGTCAAACCTCATTAATTAAGATTATAAACCAAACAAACTTCATATAATCTAACACCTAAAAATGTCTGACTAAATACAGCCGATCGACTGCTGACCTGGCAGAGGCACTGACGAGAGGCTGCTGACCAGCGTGCTTTTAATGGACAGCAAGTGCTGCTGAAGAGCCTGGGTACGTTTCTCATCTTGCCCCAGTTCAGCTTCCAAGCGCTCCTTGGCGTTGTACATGTCCTTAATGTGTCGCTGCAGCACTGCATTCTGCTCCTCAAACTCGATGTTGGCCTTACGAAGCCGACGCAACTCAGCCTCTCGAGCTGCAACCACACACAGTGAAACTAAAAAGGGTTCCATACAAGTATCACACTACATCTTCATAAATATGCCTGAGCCTAGATGGGACATATTAATTACACATTTAACATCCTATGAGCCAATTATTATAATATTCTTATTAAATACATATTATTTATATGCAATATAGTTTTCTGTTACCTTTGTTCTGATCAAGGAACTCTTCAGTGAAGATGGGGATGTCAAACCTTGAAAGGTCTGAAGCCTATAAAATACAACATATAAATCAAATGGATTTTGCTGATATACAAATTTGTGAAAATAACACAACAGTTAACTGTATAATTTGTCAAGATGTAGAAATGTCACGCACCTTTGGCAAAGATGATCCTGAACTAGTACCAATGATGACTGATGAGGGGTCTTCTAAAAAAATGACAGTTTTAGGTTGAGTAACAAAAAAAATCATATATTAAATGAAATTGTTACCTTTCTTTATTCTCTTGTCTTGAATCTTAGCACTGGTGATATTATAGGCCTCAGTCTGCTGATACTCCTTTAGCTCCTGAGCGTACTGCATTTTCTCCCTTTCAGCTTCATCTAGATAACGCTGAAATTACAAGCAAAACATATTATTATTATATACAACAATATTTTTGGTGACAGGGCCACGTGCTTGTGGTTGATCACAAAAAAACGTTACAATCATACCAGTGAGCATTGTTAAATAATTTCTTTCAAACATCAGGACAAAAAACAATAATAATGCTTCAAATTTTGTTGCCTGATTTGTATTTTATCTCTTTTCCTCATTAGATAGTATTTATATAAAATACACATAAAAGCCAATGTGTTACCTGTTTGTCACTCTGGGCTAACCGGGTCCACTCTGCTCCAAGCCTCTTGGTGATTTCTGGGAAAGGTAAGTCAGGGTATCGAGCTCGCATGTGTTCTCGCCGTTCATTAAGAAAACGGACATATCCTGTGACTGGTGCCTTGGGGCCATTTGGTAGCACCTTCTTCCTTTTCTTTCCCTTGGGCCAGCCCCTCTTCTTTGGCTGAAGACAGGGCAAAAACACTCTCATGAAGACAGGAGGTGTTCCTGCCACTGATTCTCACTCAGTACACATAAAGCCATGACAAGGTGTCCGGCTGATGGGTGTGAAAATATAATGTTTAATTCACTGTGCAAATATGTACGTTAATATCTCTGTAATGAGCATCTTGTATGCTTATAATTATACGTGACATGTAGTCATCCAGTCAGTAAAAGATCAACAATCAGTCCAATCATAAACCCAAAATACATCACGATTAAGACTGACAAAATTGTTTTGCTCTCCACTTCTTGGCATCTTTGCCAAACCATTACAATGAATAATTTCCTATGCTGACTGACTGCTTCGCCTCAACTATATTCAGTGATGCACAAAGGAATTAGTACTGTTCCGTTGTTGCTCAAACTGTTATGTATTGATAGATGGTCATTATTTAGGATGAGAACTTGCGTTGCTGCTGAATTTTTTTGTTTTGCTGAGTTTCCATACACTGTCACAATTCTGCTTTATTTATACCTTAATAAAGGGATGTAGTGCAGACACCAAATAATCGACATATGTGACCTGTAACCTTACAAGTTTAAGGATTTATTGCTGTGTACTTAACAGACGGGTATATGGGTGTACAGTAACCCGTTTAATCTGTGGTTAGCCCAATATTAAACGATTTAAGCGCTTTAAGACCAATGTACTGCAAACCTTAGACACTTTCCACTAAGCCTGGTTGCGTTGATCGCTTGTACTCACCTCATCCTGTGGCTGATCTGCTGAATGTGACGCTTTGAGCTGCTGGGAAGCGTCACTCTGCTCCTGTTTGATTCCGCCCATGGTCTTTACCCCTGCAATTGCAAATTCACCTAAGAAAATGCCAAACGGACGATAATCGTTTGGGTTTCACCGTGTGAAGTAGTTTGGGGGCATTGAGGTCTGAGACGGTGTAAAAGAAACCATGTGATCCGTTTTATATTTAGCATTCGCTTCCCCGCTGTGATGCCGCTTCTTATGCTAACCTGCCTGCTAGCAGTTCAGTGAGGCTAACTGTTCGCGCTGATCACCGCTCAACGGACAAAACCCGCACAAAAACATCATCCCAGCAGCTCACGCTACAGAAGTTAAAATTTAAGACCGCTAAGCATATCTTCACATGTTTATTGGCGATCCTTTCCCCGGAAAATGGCACTTTGTCGGAAATATTTTCTACTTTTATGGATAAACGTTATTACTCACCCGATAATGAATCCCTCGGCCAAACAGGAAGAAGAGACTTTCTGTCATTTCATTGGTCGGTACGGAGACTCGTGATTGGTTGAAGCGAGCACCCCCCCCCCCCCCCCCCAGTATGTACCACTCTGAACAGATACGTCCAGTAGTAAAACACGCAGAGACAGACGGCTCCCAAATTCAACATTGATGTGTTAAGATCGCGTAGAAACACTCAAGTACGTTCATTACCCCAGTACACAAATAACAGCATCATGACCTGAACGTATGGAAATAACATTAAAACCTGACATTTCTACGACCCTTGTTCATTAAACGTCACCATTTATTCGAGGATTCGCCAGTGTCGTTTTTAAGTGTCTATAGGAAATGTCCTGAGCAGATTTAGTTTAACTGTATGTCACACCGCAGACTAACACTAATGTACAGCAGTAGTAGTAATATACACTAAATCTTACTGTAAGCAATGTCAAGAGAAATTTAATTGAAAACACTCTGCAGTTCACGCAAACTGCAGTGTTGCCTGCTCATTTTTTCAATTCCTATATAAATTCTATTTATAGCTTAAACGGAAACTCCCATCTCAGAACAAGTTGTTCAAGGCTAAGCCAGGTTTGAACAAAATGCGTCACAAACACTAAACTTAGTTTGGTCCGTTTTCCTTTATGATGAACACAGTAAAGCTTGCATTAACAGCAAGATTCGCTTAAAACCTCATTGTGCCAGAAAAACAGGTGAGAATATTTTGCAATACAAGATACTTAAAGTGGAAATAAAGTACCTTTGACAGTTCAACATTTACCCCGGTGCATCACACCTGTGGCACTTTTTAAATTGACAAAAAAAAAAAAACCCAAACACATCTCATCTTAGTCACCATGAGTTTACCTAGAATAGGAAAACCATCTCATCCAAGTTATACATCTCTAACTGTACACAAACCCTTGTAGACAGGTGGACCATAAGATCAATAAAAAAAAAAAAAAAAAAAATCACTAGCATTTGTAACATGGCATGTAAAAATTAGCCTTTATGTAATTTATGGAGTGGTGCAAAAAAAAAAAAAAAAAAAAAAGGTTCAATTGAAAGAAACACTGAAACACATCAGTTTTTATTGTCCTTTATTTATCGTTTACAATTTTTTGTAGTTTATTCTTTACTGATGATCCTTTTGGCAAACATTAGTGCGTGTCTGTACAGTCCGGTCCCATGATGTAGACTTACATGTGTTGAGAAATAAGGAATGAGGCAACAGTGGGGTGCAGGCTTTTACAATTTGTCCAGGTAGTTGTCCAAGGCTGGGATACCTTCCTTGAGACCCTTACGTTTGCGGGTCTCCATGACAACTATACCAGGCTTGCTTGTTGCTTCCAGGGGATTTCCAGGAAGGATCTGCCAGTGGTCAAAGACACACTGTGGGAAGGCCTGGCCACCAGTGTTTGAGCGAAGGTCAGCGGTGAAACCTGGAAATAGACAGCAAAATTTCATTTTACCTATGAAGCTTTAAATAAGATACGCACATGGCGTGACATAACTATTAGTCAAGGGTGATGTCCTCTTGGTAAAGACTTACTATTAAGAAAACCCCTTGGTCACAAATATGTTCTTTAATACACCAACTGCCCTTTTAGACTTACTTTAATTAGAACATGTCAAATTAAAAACAAAACCTTACCACCACTATTCCTGCTAATTACATACTGGCTTATTATTGAAAATGTCAAATTTCTGGGGCTGATCATTTGCGGCAGCAGAATAGAAAAATTACAGTAAGACTTACCAAATGACTCCATGACAGGAAGGTAAGCCTTGATGACGCGCATAGGCGTTCCCATTACACTGCACTCTTCAAACACATGACCACGCCTCCTGGTCAGCACACCATAGATTCCACCCATTGCAACTTCAGGGCACTGCAAAATAAAAGCATATGGATTTAGTTTTATAGACAACACTTCAGATCTATATTAAGCAAGTCAACTAGAAGTACTAAGTACAAAAATGTCTTTACCTGGATCTCGACCAGATACACAGGCTCCATCATCCTGGGCTCAGCTGTGAGCTCACAAGCATACAGGGCTCTGCGGGCTGTAGGAATAATCTGACCACCACCACGGTGAATGGCATCTGTATGCAGGGTCACATCATGTATGTCGAAGCGAATGGCGCGCATGTTCTCTTCACACAGGACACCCTAAAAAAAAAAAAAAAAAAAGACAAAACTAACTTAGTCAGGTGAATCAATTTGCAGTAAAACAATTGCTTTTGTAAATAAGATGCTACTCAACCTTGTTGAGCAAAGCAAATAGTTCCTGCATCCTATGACCCCCTTACCTCCTTGACGGCCCACTGGAAGCCAGCGACAACGCTATCCTTGATCTCATTAAGGTACTGCACTCCCTTGGTAACATCCACCAACAGGTTGGGACCGTTTCCGTCAGGTCCAAAGCACCAGATCTTCCTTGCTTCAGAGACGTCCCAATCGTACTTGTCAGCGAGGTAGCGGGCACGAGCCTTGATCTCCTGACGAGCGGTAACGTCACCCTTCTCAATGTCCTCTGCCAGTCCCTCCTCGAAAGGACGGGCCTTCATGAACAGACGGTTGTGCTTGTTGGGCGACTTTGACAGGCACATGACAGATGACTCTGCACTGACTGTCTCTCTGTAGGACACCACTGGTTCAGATTTCTAAAAAGAAAAATTTAATGCAGAAACATTAGTATCTATGAAAAATTTAGATTCCATTCACATGTTCTAGGAATTAGAATTTAATTCAAGCTTTGCTAAATGGTGCCTCATCACCTTGATTGGAATGCAAGCATGATCCTCTTCCAGATCCTTCAGGCAGATCTCCAGATGTAGCTCCCCAGCTCCAGCAATGATATGCTCTCCAGACTCTTCAATGATACACTGAACCATAGGATCGGATTTTGCCAGACGCTTCAGACCCTCTACCAGCTTGGGCAGGTCAGCAGGATTTTTAGCCTCCACAGCAACTCTCACGACAGGACTGACACTGAACTTCATCACTTTCATGTTGTGTGCCTGCTCAAAGGTGGTGATTGTTCCGGTTTTAACAAGGAACTGGTCCACGCCAACCAAACCCACGATGTTACCACATGGCACATCTTCAATGGGCTCAACATAGCGACCCATCATCAAAATGGTCCTAGGGAAGGAGGAGGAAGAAATGTGTAAATGTTAATGCAATTTCAGATGAGCTCAATAAAGGTGTTTGAACGGCCAGCATATCAACCGCAATCAAGAAGCAGACACCAACCTCTGAATTGGCTTCAAGTAGAGATCATCCTTCTTTCCAGGGACGTAGTTCGGTCCCATGATGCGCACTTTCAGGCCAGTGGAGACAGACCCAGAGAACACACGGCCAAAGGCATAGAAACGGCCTTTGTCACTGGTGGGGACCATCTTTGAGATGTACATCATCAAGGGAGCTTTGGGGTCACAGTTCTTGATACCTAAAATAAATGTGGTCCAAACAAGTCAAACACTTGTTGCAAATAGGCAAATATGATGTAATGTCTGTATGAACAAAACCTTCATACCCATGGCAGCCTCATCATCTCCAGGTCCTTCATACAGCAGCTCACAACGGTACTTCTGGGCAGTGACAGGAGAAGGCAGGTGGATGGTGATCATTTGCAGAAGGGCTTCTCCAGCAGGCAACCAGCGACGCATGACAGCTTTCAGAAGAGGCTTGCCCTCCTTGTCCTTGTCCTCAACATCCAACTTGATATCCAGCTTCTGGATCAGTTTGGCAGTCTCCTCCTTCTTGAAGTTCATGATGGCATCAAAAACCTACAAAAAGAGAAGAGTGCATTTTAAAATGGGAAAGCCAACCTTTTTGAACCAAGCTAGTTTTCTGTGCTCTGCTCAGACTGAGAGTTCACATCACTGACTAATCAGGTCAAAGTGAAGAATATGCAAGTCATCACTGGCAGACATGGTGCATGTCACCTAATCTAATCTCTATACACACACCTGACTGAGCCTAACGCAGATTTTTAACGGCACTATATATCTCACACAGTATCTGCTTACCTTGAAGATGGGGTCCAGGATAAGGGCAACAAAGGTACGGGGGAACTTTTTACCATCAGGTCCATTAGCGCTCTTGACAAACTTTCCACTATCAGCATCATAGTACCTAGGAGACAAGAGCATTGTTAATTCCAACAGTCAACAATCTAAAATTACTTGCAGCTACATTCACATGTAGTCTAAGATTTCTTAGGGAAATACCTGTCACCCCACAGTTTCTTCATCATGTCTTCAACCTTCTTGCAGCGCTCAACAGGTGTCATCTGGGCATTGCCCTTGGCAGCAAACTTGGCTGCATACATCTCAGCAAACTGCTTCAGAGTGAAAGCCCAGCCATGGAGTCCAGAGCCAAAGCCAACTGTACCAATTACTGGGTCAATCTAGAAGGTACCACCATAGAGAATGAGTACATAAAGGTTTTCTGTTTATTGAAATTGAATTTTGCAAGTAGTACTTAGTAAAAAAGGAGAGACTCACCATGATGTTGCCCATAGGACCATGCTCCTCTTCTCCATAAGTGGAAATGATGACATTGACTGTCTCAACAATACGCTGGAAAGTCTGGTAGAGATCCTCTGGCTCAAGCTGCAACTCCAACAAGGCACGGTCCATCTTGTTCATCATCAGGACTGGCTTGATACGCTCACAAATGGCTTGACGGAGCACTGTCTCAGTTTGCACACACACACCTGGTAGGGGTTTACAAAAGTCGCCCAGGATTAAATAAAGTACTGTAGTCATTTGTTTAAAATACCTGCTTTGTCTGCCTTCTAAAGGGTTGAAACAATTTATTTGCAACTACTTCCTATGCTGCCATTGAGCAACATGACATTACATATTTTACAGGAGTTCAAAGTTTCTTTTCAAAGACATGAACATAAAAGAATACCAGAAATGTAAAAACGCTTATGATGTATTCTTACCAGACACGCAGTCCACTACAACCAGGGCTCCATCAGTCACACGGAGGGCAGCAGTCACTTCAGAGGAGAAGTCTACGTGCCCTGGTGAGTCAATAAGGTTGATCAAGAAGCCAGAACCATCCTTGCTCTGCTTAATGAAAGCCAAGTCATTTTCACTCAGCTCATAGAACATGGAGATGGCACTGAAAGAGCAAAAAATAAATAAATTACAATTTGCAATTAAAATGCATGTAAATTATCTAGTAAACATCCGATATTGAGTGGCTGACAGGATCAAAGTGTCCAATTTACTCTTTAAGTGCAAGTCCAAATTTAACATGTCTACGAGCGACATGTTAAATTTGGACTTTATTGGTACAAAACAATACACAAACAGAATGACAGAAACCTACACACACACTTCAAGACTAAAACCAGCAACTGAGACAAAGAAAATAGTTAACGCACAGAACAACGCTGTTACTTACGTAGACTTGATTGTAATGCAACGCTCCTGTTCATCCTTGCGCGTGTCCGTGAATCGTGTCTCTCCAGCACGAGCAGAAGCAATGATGCCAGCCTTCGACACCAGCGAGTCTGTCAGAGTTGACTTTCCGTGGTCGACGTGCGCAATCACAGACATGTTACGGATGTTGGCCTTCTTGTCCATGATGGCACGGATCTGGTCTACTGTGAAGTTCACCTGAGACAAGGGCAAGTAACATGAGTCACCCACAGTCCATGGAACACCGACTTTATAGCTTTTACAGCATGTTCGCAAATTACCTTAATTTGATACGCAACAGCAATGGAGCTTAATACTCGCATACACCCATTACTGTCACGCATATTAATGCTTAGTTCCATTTTATGCAAAGTAATTTACCAAGACAACTAATAGGTCGGTGTGGACGCCAGATTATGTCACTGCAGCAAGTTCACCAACGCCATAAAAAAAATGCTGCTGACGCAACGCAGACTGTTCCCAGATCACAGCTGGCGCTATGTTAGTTTCCCCACGTCGATTACAATTTGCCAGGTTTTCTACACTTGTAAGAATTTCTCGTCAACTCTTGCGTCATGTAATAGTTATTAAAGCAGGGTCGAGCTAGGCAACACCCGGCATAACATGTTGGCTTGAATAGGCCACGTGTACAGACTTTGACACTGTGCTAAATGCTAACGCAGGCATGACACTAAACCGGCTAAAGGTGGGGAACGCGAAATGCCGGCAAATCGCTGGCGCAGGCCTCACAACTTCACAATCCAGCGTAAATAACGTTGCCCGCGTTCGCCTCACATAGTATAACGAGATAAAGTTTCAGGCGGGTCTTTATCACGATCGAGGCGAATATTTTTTCGCTAAATTGTAAGTCGATGTCGCCGCTGTTAGCCGACACCCTAAACTCTGTCACGTTACCTAAAAATAGCCATTTAAACTCAAGACAAAATGGCGACACTGCAAAAGGCAATAAAGTTCACAACTTCCCAAAACAATGCAAAGATTTACAAGCGACGTTCTGAATTTATTTTCTAGAATCTCAAAGGCCGCGTTTGGGCTAAGAGCGCAGATAACAAAATGGCTGCCGTTTTGATAAAAGCACAATCCATTGACTTTAACGTGTAAATGGTACAAAAAGAACCTATAAAAGACTACGACGTATAGCGTTAAAATACCCTGATGGCCTGACAGTCATTTTATCGCGGAACGATTATATTTCAACTTACCATTTTTGCGGATGGTTTAAGATTCGCTTGGTGGAAAAGAGACAGAAATTTTTACGCTGCCCACCTCACGAGGGCATAGGCAGGGAAGAGGCCGCTGACGTCAGCCGGCAGGGCTTTATACCGCGTGCGTATCTACGTCGTGACGCAGCATCTTACGTATGTGTGGCTGCTGCTGAGAAGGAGATAAAGGCGAGTGTCAATAAAGTCGGTTTTGATATGACGAAAATTAATTGCAGTGTATGTGAATATTGATTTTCCTTTAATTTATATTTGTAGTCCATTTTATTTGGTATTCAGAGACAAATGTAGCCCCGGTTTTAGAAGATTTAAGTTGTTGTTTTATTTTCAGGGGAAATTAATAATAATATATTAATTTTAAAACAATCGTGTCTATGAAGTATTTATCCAGCACTTACATGTCTATTTGTTTGTATTATTAAAATGTTCCAGCTATTGTCAATATAGCATGAACACAAAAGCTCTATTAAAAACATAATAAAAAATAATTAATAATTTTCACGAGTAGACCGGGTTGTGTAATGTGCTTATCAGCAGTTAGGTCAAGTCCTTCACTGTAGAACTGCAGAAAGATAAAAGATCCTGCTTTGATTCTATGAAACCTATTATGAAAACAAAAACTATGAATTGCTTAGTAAAAAAACTAAATTTAATTATTAAGCATTATTTGTAAAAGCGAAATACAAATCCTAAAAACTATATTTTCTTTTGAAACATGATAACATACATTCTTCTACTATTAGTAGGTTATTACTAACACTGTCTAGGTTGACGACTGTGGGTTTTATCTAATATTTCATATTTATCATTCATATTATTTATATGAATAAACAAGACAGACTTGATTTACATTTTTAAAAGTTTAATGGGCCAAAGTTATTTCAGATTAGTATTATCCTGCCTGATTTTTTCCCCCCAGCAGATGGCAATACACCCTCACTTCTAGAAACCTCAGCACCAGTCCAGTGAAACGTAAGTAAGCAGTGAAAAGTAATATCTATGGAGCCACAACTAAATTACACTGTACAGTAATTATACTCTAAGAGACATTTATAATAATAAATCATATTTTCTTCACAAGCTCAACCACATCTTAATATGATTTTATATTATTTTAATGACTAACTATGGTAAGTTTACTTTCCGTGCTCTTGTTGATATAAGAGATAACCTACACCAAAATATTTCTATCAGTGGCCTTTACATGCACAGACAGAAAGAAGGCAAGAGAGAAAAACGCTTGTAAAGGAGGAAAATCATCGATGACGGCGATTTTGTTTACCTTTAAAGTCTGTTTTAAAGTCTGTAGCAATGAATTGATAAAAATTTAAGTATGGCAACTGTTCCAACCATCATGCTGCCCCAGTTCATGTCAGTAAAGGTTAAAACTACCACAGCCAGTCAGGGCTTGAAGATCATCGTTAATATATAATAGTCAAGGATGTAATCACGACGCAGGTTGTATTTAAAAAGTTGCCTGTAACTCAAGGACAATACTTTGCATTTCTTCCAAGTCCTATTATACGTACATCAAATACTGTATAGTTTCAAAACATCTACATGTGTTGAATTGCTTTTCTTTTTTTGTCATCACCTGCCTACTTCTCAGATCTGCTACTGCTCTGTAGCCTCTTTACATCTTTTAATATTGACAAAAAAAGCATCTTTTTTTCACACAAAGACATGAAAGTTCAAGGACAATTAGCACTTTTACTTTGTTTTTATACTTAATAGAAGAAACTTCAGATATCTGACTCCCCACTATTTGCTGAAGCATTTGTTAAGCCATGTTAACATGCAGGTGAATAGTTTAGATGAAGATTCATGTGATAGACAGGCCGCTCTGTGACAGATCGTACGGGCACACCAGTATTATCAAAGAGC
This sequence comes from Macropodus opercularis, assembly GCA_030770545.1. Classification (NCBI taxonomy): domain Eukaryota; kingdom Metazoa; phylum Chordata; class Actinopteri; order Anabantiformes; family Osphronemidae; genus Macropodus; species Macropodus opercularis. Next base: position 12,328,086 of record CM061092.1, read on the forward strand.
TCTTTATAAGGCATCTAATTATGCCATGGTTTATATCTCTAGGAACAGAATTAGAAACCAGCATGCACAGACATACACACAAAAATATCCCAAACATACTCAAACTCTCCTTATGTTCGTGAAATAAAGTCAACTAAACGTTCTCATCTACCACCGTTGCAGTTGCACCTAATCAGCTTGTCGAGTGTTGCTGCTTTACTACTGGTGGGTAGCGCGCAGCATGCTGTCGTGTCTGAAAACCCTCACACTGAATGATTGGCAGGGACAAATGGCACGCAGCTCAGCTTGAGTAATTGACTATGGATTGAAATGACACCAAAATTTTAAAGGGGTATCATTTTTTTCACAGCAGTAACTCTGGGACTCTGGGAACGTGGCTTGTTAAAATTCAGGGTTTTTGCATACTTTAAGAACAGTCCATTTTCCGCTTGTACCGCGTGTGACACAAAGAGACAGAAGTCTGACATACCATATCCACGTATTTGCTTCAGTCTGATCCTCAAAAATTCATGCATGTCTCTCTCCTTGTCTTGGCTTGATCCTTGCCCTTGTTTGCTCTTTATGTGAAAGCCCAACCATCACACACACGCACCAGTGCTCTTTTAAGAAGCATTATTATTTTTATGGCGATAAATCTGACATAAAAGCTTTTTAACTAGCACAACATTTACTACAGTATTTGAAGAAACACAAAATAAATGGCAAAATCACAGAAAATGTGACTTCACAGCCTTCACACACATTCAGAACATTGTTCACACCCACCGCACGGCGGCTCCTTGAGGTATCATTATGGCAAACAAAAACAAAACAAGTAAATACAGAGTTTTCTCATCAAAACGTAAATAAATGCATGATTGAGCTTTACAGGAACGACATTCAAGGACTGTAACCTCACTTTTCAGTAACTCTCTAAGCCCACTAACAGCACCAGGAAAAACAAAGGAAAAAAACAGAAAGCGTGTGAATCATGTCCTGAGAGAGATTGCGTGCTTTATGTTTGTATGTAAGTATATGAGTCACACAAACTCACCAGCTCATGTTAATGTTTCTGTGCCTAATCACAGGTCTTCAAGATTATGTCATACAGCCAGAAAAGAGAGTAGGATGTATAAACTATAAAGCAGAAAGATACAAATGCGCACATGACCTAGAACTGGAAAGAAGGACAAGGCTGTGAAGGACCAGAATATTTTTTTAATGCTGGCCATGACAGCTGTTTACATGTAGCGTGTCATTTAAAAGTGGCTTGAAGTAAGGTGAAGGACAGCTCTGGTAATCCCAGTGTCCTTCAGGTGCTGCTCCGTCAAGCGTGTAATCTTGCACTGGGCAAACACCACCATTCAGGTCATCCCAATAGTTTTACAAGTTCGCTGTGTCATCTAGGATGAGCTTCAGTCTTTTATCTGCAAAGAATATAGACTACAGATGAATAAAGAATTTTTATTAATGACGAGAGCGTAGTTAGAGAGTCAGATCCTCCATTGGGTGGTTAATACTTAACTATTGGGCAAAGATTACGATTGTGTTCTTATGGGTGGAAAATTTAGGTGTAACAGAAGAATGTGTTTGTCAGATTTTTGGCTCAGGATTGAAATACACTATATTGTTTACTTACTTTAATTCTTGATGCTTATTATCATTACTGGCTTTTAAGCCAAAAATTAAATAATATCAACCCCCTCACGAAGCACAGAACATCTGAATAGAATGTGATGCTGAGGCTGTTAACAGGTGTTTTGACACACAGCTGTGATAAAAATAAGCAACTGCAGAATTCAGTAGGCTCCCAGTGAGACTTAATAGTTAATGAAGTGTTTTGGTGAGAGCTGTTATTATCTCACACAGAAGCTCATTGAGCAGCGTTCACCTGCCAGCGAGGCAGTCGGTACAGTATGTGTTTGGCCGTCACACATACTGACTGTGTGGGGGGGTCTTCATCTCTGCTCCATGGTGGTGTAGTCAGCCCACTGCACTAGAACGAAAGAAAAAAACGTTTTATCTTGTTCATCAGCATCGCTTTAATCCAACTCGTTGCTATGGCGATTTACTCAAGCCCATCTGCTAAATAAAATGTTCTTTCACATTAACAGTTGTTTTGAAGGTGTGTTTGCAATTTTGAAATTTGAACCACAAGTCTTCTCGTGTTGTGCCGTGTACAGGCTGCACTCACAAAAACAAGCTTTCCTCTGGGACAGTGGAGGCTTTCATCTGAAAGCGGTAACCTGACATGTACTAGTACTGAACCACTAATAGAGAAGGAAACCATAAGGACTAATGTGTGCAGCTCGCTATCTTCCTTAGGCCCATTCACTAAAGTCATGGTGATCTCTTGTCTTGTTTTATCAAGGAACAGGGCCACAAACAGCATTTTAGGATATGCTTAGGTTATAGAGGTTGTCTAAAGGTATGTGCGTATACCCAGTTATATGTCTTAGTATCCAGAGGCAAAACGTTAAAAAACTGGGACTCGTCATCTACAACAACAAGGGCAATTATCTGCTAAAAATAAGAGTTTTGTCAATTAAATCAGTCCCAATTTAAAATGAATAAAAATAAAGCCAGGACGGAAGAATTAATGACATCACATGAACACTCCTCATCATGGTGCCTATACATTGCCAGGAAGGATTAGGCAGCTTTGTTCTCGAAGGTCAGGTTTGACAACTTACCATGGCTAGAATCTGGGTCAGAACATCTCCACAGCTGCAGCTCTTGTGGGGCGTCCCCGGTCTGCAGCGGTCAGAGGTCCATGGGGAGCGGTGGTGAACCTGCGATAGGGTCATTGACGGCCAAGCTCACGTGGGAACCAAAGGCTGACAGCTACTATTGATCTGATGGCTGAAGAAGTTGGTTCTAATAGAAGGTGTAAGAATAGACAGTGGATCCCAGTTTGTCACGTATGGTGCTGAATAGCCACAGACCAGTCAGGGTGCCCACGCCGACCCCTGTCCGCCGTCAATAAAACCAGCAATGGAGACACGAGCACTGGGTTCCATAGAGCAGTGATGGAAGCTGGCCTGGGCTGATCAATCAAGCAGAAAGAGAAGGAGAAATGTTCCACTGCAAAATATTTCAGATGTATTACAGTCATAACGATGTTTTAACAACACATTTTGACCAGTGGCGCTATTTATTTATTTATGCCTTTCACAACATGATGGGCTCCCACTGTCTCCTCCCTTAATACAATGAATTTTTGGTATCAACTATTTCATCTACAGTTGCAGGTTTGCTTCGATCTTAATCTCTCAGGACCAGTGAGTGTTATGACGTGTCATCCCTAATGAGAATGCACATGGCCTCAAGAAATGTTTTATGACAAATCAGGTAAAATCCTGTCATTGCGCTGGTGGAAAATCCATAGCTTGGCAGTCACTTGGAGGGGAAACGAGGAGTGAGAGGCGAAGCGCACACACGCAAAGACTGAGTGACTGGATCAGAGATGAAACAGGACACAAAGAGTGGAAAGGAGGACAGAAAGGCAGGAGCATAGACGGGGAGAAAGGCTGGAGCAAGCACAAAGCTGGTGAGTTGTGCAGTTGCCACCAGATGGGATAAATTTGAAGCTAGAGGGACCATAGAGACCAGCAGTTGTCAGGCGTCGGTCTGCTGTGTTTTTTTTCGGTCGAGCATAAAAAGGCAGTGACATCGTAAAGAAGGATCAAAAAATGTAAATGAGCATTGACTTAATTCAGGCAGAAGGGTGAGCTGCACAGCTTTTGATAGCAGCCAGGTGTAGGCACTGACTGTTGAAGTCATTTCAGGGATCTGTGTCATTCATTTTATGGGCCTAGATTAGGCATAAATTACATCATAAGAACAGCTTGTTAAGGAAGAGCCCAGGGTGTCGATTCGATTGTGTCATCACAGCACGGCTTCAAATCCAGGAGCCAACGTGGAGTCAGTTTTATGGCCAGAATGATGTGATCGGGTCAACCACTGACACAGAACTGAAAGCTGCTAACGTTCTGACTTTGATCCGAGTTTCATCGATGTTGAAAGGGGCTTTGATGTCATGTTATATTGTGCAAGTTGACAGATGTGCCACACCCATCACACTTCACTGACCTGATACTTTTACAGGTCGACATGCTTCCATTCACTCTTTACACTGACACAACATTGTGAGCTTAGTATTTGTCATATTTTGCCTGCTTCCTATGCACCTTGGGGCGATCTACCGTTACCGAGTTAATTGCTATGGGGGGTTGTTTACATTGCTCCCTGCGTGTCATTTATTATGCAGCTAGCCCACTCGGCTTTGCTCTATTGCCTCTGCGGGGGAACATGCTCATGCGTAGGAGTACAACTGGAACTGCCCAGCAAACACCGACTGGGGATGCGTTTTGTAACATCTGGTCAAATTCACAAGTTTCTCCTGAATAGGAGAGTTTTCATTCATAAAATGCTCAAGGACTTGCCTCAGTCTGTTACCAGCGATAAACACAGGCTTACATCAGGATCTCTCCTGTCTGATCGGAAGTGATGCCTTCGTCTTAGCGGCACAGAGGTTTGTTTTGATTTGCTCGCTCAGCAGAATTTGATACACAGCTGCCACTTGACATCATCTTAGAAACTACAGTACAAGTCAGTAAGTGTCTGTAGTTAGATGGGGATAAAATAAATTCTCACTTCATTTAAAAACAGTTGGTATACTACTCTACATTGTTATTCACAGACAGCAAAGCTTAATTTATTAACAAGATGGTTTATTTTTCTTCAGTAGATTAAAAAATGTTTGGTGGCTTTATTTCACAGGTACAAAAATAAGACGAGTAGAAAGTCAGCTTATAGTTGGGCTGCTGGTGAAACTTCAGATATGATTCGTGATAAAATATTTACCACATGGCTGCCTGTTTTATTACCTACACATAAAGCTAATTTGAATGAGTCTGAAAAATGATGGTGTTGCTGAATTACAGCATTTGCAGGATGCACTTCAAGTCCAATTTGTTACCCAAACTCAAGGATATGAAAGGTTCTCAGATTTCCCTAAAGATCCTTTTGTGAAACATTGTTATCATGTTGAAAAGATCAAATTTAAGTGGAATTGCTCTTTACTTTTATGGCCTATCACACGTAAGAAGAAGTTATTTGTAAGACTGATAAAAAGCAAATATGGAGAAAAGGCAGATAACAATGACATCACTCTTTACCACTGGGAGAGTACCTGATCAGTGCCGTCTTTATTCACCATTATATTAAAAACCTAGAGAGAAACGTTAAGAGAGATTGATAATTCCAGGGAACATAACTGATTATATGCTAATATATCAGTGTTATTTCACACAAAAACACAGACAGACATTTGGACTGAGCTTTGAGTTTGACTCTCACAAGCTGATGAGCACATTGGTCCCAGTATTGTTATTAAATCGTACAGGGCAGTGGCCTTAATTCTAACAGCTCATCTATGTGGATCACAATGCGTCTGACAATAGTTTCTGCACCATATTTCGCGATTCATATTTCCGCCACAGCCCTAATCACATAATTAGTCAGTTTGATGGAATAATAATTTAGTTTAGCTAAGGGATACTAAATATGAACACTTTCTAAAATGTGTTTATTGGTAGTAGTGTAAGTCAGTGATTCATACTACTTCATATGTATTTCAGTCTTTTGTATGATTGCCATCCAATCTCTTACTTTCAGAAGGTCCACCTCTGACTGTTTGACGCTGATTTACTGTTTATTTATCCCTCGAGAAGACGCAGCAAATCTTTGTCCACATTGGATAAGATAAGATAAGAGAAACCTTTATTTGTCCCTCAGTGGGGACATTTCCTTGTTGCAGCACAGCAGTAGAAAGAGAACAGTATGTACCATTTTAAACTTTAGGTGCACAGTCATACAGGTGTATGTGATGTATGTGCTGTTATGTTTAAAACAATGTATATAAAAAAAAATACACCACAGTAAACCTGAATCCCTAGAAATGATAAGTATTGTAATACTTTGTAAGAGATGTAAAAAGTTTGACTGTCTGGGGTAATTCTCATTTCTATTCTGGTCTATAATTTCTTTGAAATGCTAAAGAGCTCGCAGCTCCAGTGCTCAAGCCTTTTACGTGAGCGACCTCAAGGGAAAAGGAGCCTCATGAATTTAACTCGCACATGTACTGTAAACACAGGTAGTCGCCACATTGGCTCTGTTTTTCTATTTAGTGGTGCATTGTTTGTCTGTCATGTGGAACCATGACCTGAAAACCGCATTTGGGGAGCAGAACAACACAGAAAGCAAAACATGAATGTCTTGATTGACAACTCGTCCAGCTGACCAGCATGTTGCTGCTTGTTATTGTTTGCTTATCTCTTCTCTCTCCACGTTCCATTTAGCCCGGCGTGGAGGCAGGCGGCTGCCCACACTGAGCCCGGTTCAGCTACGATCCTCCTCTGCTGCCTAGTTCTTGTACTGGGGAATTGTTATGTGTTACTCTCGGCGCTGTTGACATTTTAAGCTACATCAAAATGAAACAAACTGAATTTAAAATTTTGGGATCAAGTTCAGAGAAAGCTAAACACAAGTAAAGATGTAACAATACAAATGGGCAATAAAATATTGTTTTCTAGAATAATATCTAAGCACAATGACCACCATCGTTATGTCTTAGAGTAGTTTTGCGGGACTGATGTTTAGATGTGCTCCTTAGTAGCTGAGCTTCCACAGTAGGGTCTGCAGGCAAGAAAGCTCTTTGTCCGCAATTTTATTTGAAGTGGCCTCCATCTAACATGTGCGAGTCGGCCTCTTGTAGATCTGCTGCCGTGTGGATGAGTGATTCCATTGACCACATTTAGATGGATGGCTTGTGTTACTGTCGCTTTGCCCATTTTGGTTTGGAACCATGCAGTGTGCAGAGAGCTCGCACCATCAGAAGAGCTAGATAAGAAATTGCTTGGCCTTGCTGTTCCTTTTCTTAAAACACTGGCGCGTCTTTACATACAGCGCATTCACTACATGCCACCTGTTATGTAATTTTATTTCTGTAATGATGAAGAGAATAGAGAAGATCATGTCCTCGAGCTGAGCAGCAGGTGAGCACAATTCAGGCAAGATTTCCTTTATTCCCTGCTAGTGTAAGATCTAAAATCCCATCATTACTAATGTCACAGCCAAAGTGAGTCAGTTGAGTAAATGCCGGAATATGAGGTTAAATCATATCATATGCTGAAGAAATAGAAACCTGTAGCATCAGAGCTGAGTGTGACCTGAGCGATGGCAGTGTCCTCATCTCCCCTCGAAGCTCTCGGTGGTTTAGTAAACAAACAGCAGGAGGTTCCGAAAGTTCTCCACAGTCCCCACTGCCTGCTTCATATTTTACTTACTCCTCCAGATATAGATGAAGTAAATCAGCCATAGTCCATCTCCTGTGATAGTCATCTCTGTGTGTCTTATCAATAAAAAGCTTGTCTTGTACATTATCTTTGAGTTGTTGTCCTGTGTCTTGTGATTGTTTGTTCTGGCTGGTCGTTAGGCGAGAAGATTACATTTTATCTCACTGAATGGAGAAGGGAAATAGCTTGTGTCCAAAGGCAACTGAATCAGATTAGGATCAGCTCTGGCTATAACTATCTAGACATAAAGATAGTGTCAACTTTCTCGCTTTTCACTAAACAAGAATTGTTCAGATATTATAATAATAACAACATTTGAAATGTCAGATATGAATTTTTTGTATTTACGGTAATGATGAACATTAACATTTTGAGCTTGAACACATTTTGTTTTGTTACATTTTTGCAACAAAGCTACGGCACCTTTCCCAACTTCTACCTTTCCTTTCATTTCTTCTGTCCCTGTGCGGTTATAAACACATTCTTCTGGGGTGACATGTTTTGGTGTATTTTTGAGGCTGAGGATGTGGGGGCAGAGGATTCCAAGCCTTAAATATTATCCCAGCCAATGGGTTCAATTTTCACCCACCCAGGCAGGCAGCTGAAATCAGTGCACCATCCCTGACAGACTTAATTCGTTTTCTGTCAGAGATTTCCTGAGGACTGTAGATTCCAGTGACTAAAAAAATAACACGCAGGACTTGGCTCTGCATGCATAGAAATGATCATTTCCTTATGCCGGGCATGCAAATAAACGGACATAGAATCTTTATTGCCAGCGTTCTTTGTTCATATAACAGAACTAAACAGCAGGTTAAACTGCAGCGGCGAGTCTCCTTCTCCTTCATGTCTTTCTTTAATGGCTCCATTTTTCACAGCATCCCCTTTGCATTTAAACAAATTGCTATGCTTAAAGGGCAGGAGGTAAGTTTTGTCATGTGAAGTGCTCACTGGAGGTCAACTCACTGGAAGCGTACAGTGCTGCCGATGATAAATGTCTCTGATCCCTGGACACTTTGACAGCTGGTGATTAAGTGTCCCTGCTAACAGGGCATCGGCGAAACACGGCGGCAGTCTGACATCATCGGTTTGAGCAGGTTTAATTAAGAGCCCGCTCTCAGCATCGCAATAAGGCGCTAAGAGTCTGCAGCTCATATGGGAATAGGTGTGATGCAGCCTTCGATGGCATCACAGTTAACTGTTTTGCCAGGGTTCACAGTGGGAAGTCTGGACTCCAGTGTCATTTAGGAGATTGTATTGTGTTGATTTAATTAGGTTCCATGTAACCTTAGTTGTTCGGTCAAATGGTAGCTGACAGCCAAGCCTTTAATGCCAAATTAGTATTGTTCCTGAGACAAACTGAACTGTACAATAAAATGAAACTTAAACAGGATTACACTGGCACCTACTTTGTTTTCGTACAGTTGCCTATCGTGCGATTGCTCATCTATCTGTGGAGGCCATTTTTCAAACCTGACCACTGGCTTGTGTGTTTGCTCTGAGTGGCCCCATGATGACTAAATCTGCAGTAGCTGTGAGATATGAGAGCAGCACCAACTGTGGGCATGAGCATTGCCTTCATGTCTGTTAGTGTGGCTGAGTCTGCAAGCGAAAAACTCCAGCTCCGTCTTTGGTTTTCTGCACAGCCTTTATAAATACCACATGCCTCTAATAAAGGCAGCCTTTAGGTTGCCAGGCAATTTTCAGCAAGAAGGCTAAATATGTAACTGCTTGTTTCTGCTCTTACTGTATAACCACAGAGCGCATGGCTTATTAGAAAACATGAAAAGCATTGATAAAGTGCAATCCATGAACTTCTGGGTAATTCAAACAACCTGGCAGCATGACGTTGTTATTTAAATATTTATTTGAAGAGTTTATGTTTTTATTTTAATGTAAGTGATACCCAGTAGTAAAAGTATGATTTTCTCCCTTTATTCCAGATGAAATGTGTCCTACGGAGCATAAAACAGTGACTGCAGTGTTTAATGGATTGGATTACACCGTAAAACATAGATGACTCTCTCTGCACATGAAGAGTCACCAGCTGAACTGATTCTACACTTCAGTTCAACACGCAAGCAATTTCACCTTAAGTCATAGTGAGAGTCAGGTGTAAAATTACTATTATACAATCCTTCTTCTCCTGCCCCACGAAATGTCAGAAGGAGCTTTTCATTACATACGTCTTTAAAGGATCGCTTTGTTTATTGAGTTCTGATCCATTTGTGTATGAAGTGTCCTGAAAAGCGATCAGAGACGGCTGCCTTTCTCTGAAATGGCACTGGCTTGAACAAACAATGCAGCCGAGTCCCAAACTTTCAGATAAGCCCACATAATCCTGAAATGAAAATAGGGAGAAAGAAAAGCTAAACACTTTTATAATTATGCCTTTCAGCTTGTCTTTCACGTTCAGCTCTGCCAGCTAACATCATGCATTTCAAATGTTTAACACAGCCAAACACAATAGATTGGATAATTGAATCTGGTTGTTATTAACCTTACATGCACTGAACAAAACTGCTTTCTTGTTTGCTCAGTGCCTTATTGTTCCTAAGTCTTAATGATTTCCTTGGCCAGTCATGCCTCTCGTCTGCTGCATTTCTCATTTTTTTTCTGGCAACTTTTTGTACGCTTTAATCTCCATAAATCTCATTTGCATGGAAAACTAATTTCCCATATTTTAATATAGGACAGGTCAGTGGAAAGGTCTTTTTTTTGTTTTACAGAACACTGACTGCTATCATAAGGAGATGAGTGGGCTTCTCAAGACTTGTGTTGACATTTTGAATGTTTGCACTCTTCAACTTATTAAGCAGTTTGATTCAAAGAGTATCAACAGCGAGGATGAGAGCTCTCGCTGGATTTGCAAAGCTGACTTGATACAGTGCATGCAAATTAGTTTCTCATTAGAAAGTCTGAGTCTCCTTTTTTGTTTAGCATTAATCAGCATTGAAAATCAGATCACACAACATTTTCTTGATGGATATAGAGCTAAAGACGAGCCTAGTCAGACACGTTGCTACTGAGGCGCCTAGTGCATTATGACATGAGAACAAACAACCAGTCTGGCTTCTAACAGCAATCAATCAATTCTGCTGGCTTGAAACACACATACTTTATGTACCAACAATTTACTTTAGATATAGAGTTGGACTAAAGCTGATCAGTTAGTCAACAAACAGAAAATGCATCAATGACAAAAAATGTATTTCAATAAAACACATTTTGAATCAAAATATCTTTTTGATATTGGGTTCAGTTCCTAGTTGGCATTTATTTCCACTTTTAAGGAATCATGAAAAGACTTAAAAGATTAAATGATAGAGAGTTAGTTAGTGGCAACAACATAATCACTACCTTCTTACCACTCCCGTTCAAAATCGCTTTCCCTTTCGAGGTGACCTTGTTTTTATCTCTCTAACAACAAGCTAACAGTGAACTTGGTATCTCCCCAGTTAACACAGGGCAGAGCAAGGCACAGCATAGTTAGTTGATTTAGTTTCTCTCAGTGACTGTAGATAAAACAGAGCTCTCTCCAGGCGCCCTCTCAGCATTCTGAGAAGTCTCCCTTAGGAGATAATAAACAAACCGACAACAACAGCAAACCAAGCTGACTTGTGTGTGCCCACAGAAAACCACTAAGCTCTAACGGTAATCCTAGTGAAACGTTTTCATGGGTGTGTGTGTTTTCTCGTCATTTACCTGCTGAACAATATTAGCATGAGTGAGAAATACACCTGAATCCCTGAGATGAAAATGAATCGCACCATGATAGGCATGTAGACAGACAGACAGACAGACATTTTATGTACAGCATTAAAATGTCTGACCTACATTGGAGGGTTTTCAGTCTCAGGAGGATCCTGCTCTGTGAATCATTATCTCCTTGGAGGGTCCATCGTCTTTGAAATGCTCGCTGTTTGTACCCAGGTAGATTAAATACGCGTCTAACAAAATGGGCAAAGACAAGGGGGAAAACGTGCTAATTAGCTGAGTTATGAATATTCATGGATACTGTCAGAATTTGCACAGCACCACGGCGATTTATAAGGGACATGTTTTGTGTGGATGTAGAGGAAGTTTTAATTAAAACCAAAACTGTTTGTGTCACGAATCGGCCGAAAACAGTCTCAAACACATTAATCACCTTTGCTATAGCAGAGCAGTCAGGAGTGTGTGTATGTTTCTCTTCCCTTCATTGTGTCACCACCTGTAAATGAACATACTCCCAACAGGTCCGGTTCGCCTGATGTAACGTTGGGCATTTACTGTCTGTCGTGTCTCAAGCATCTGCTTGAGCAGAAATCTCAATGCACAAACTCTGATTGAGTAAGTAGGTCAGAATCTTTGAAACATGTTGGCAACAAAACACGAGGAACTAAAAATAACCTTCGAATGTTCAGTCTTTCAGTTCGCACTTAACATGTTACACAAGAGAACACAACGTTTCCTACTGCTGCTGTGTGTGATTGTTCTCTGTGTCAACATCCCTTCAGTTTACTGTCAGGTGAGGAAAGATACATTAATGTGACATTAATGTATTGACTGTTCCTAATACATTATCCATTTTGGGGTGTTTTTATTAATGTTACTGTCTTGCAAATCATTCGTTTCCTTTTGTGTTGTTCAGCAATAACATTTTAACAGTGACAGCAGTGCCTTGGTAATTTCTGATCATTTGTCTTGATTTTGAAGGTTTGATTATCACATAATAATACAAAGACAATTCTAAGGTAAATATGAGCAATAATACAATTAATCTTTTAACCAAAGCCAAGCTGCTGTCTGCCAAAGACGTCAACGTGCTGACACGCTCCATGTTGTAACTCTACTCTACCAGTATTTCACAGTATTCACCTGGTTCATCCATTTAAGCTAAGTAGGGCGAAACACAAGCGTGTAGCACAAGACAAAAGAAAAGAACTGTGAATCACTAAAGTCCTTTCGAGTCATCCTCTGGGAACCATGAATGTTGGTCTAATGGAGAAATTGAAAACAACTCAAAGCTAATCCTTCAACCGTGACACACGGAGTTAATTTTACTAGCTCTGTTAAACATGATTAGATCTAGAATTATAGTGTATTTCACATTTTTGGCACAAAACGATTAGTTGTCAGAAGCATTAATCTTTCTCGGCTCATACACCTCCACCTGCCTAAGTGTGTGTGATAATATATAATTGCTCCAGACACAGGTGACAGGATCTGTGCCAGTCTGGTTGGTGTATCTCAAGCTTCTTTTGTCTTCACCTGGGCTTCATAACATGTCAAGCAAGAACAGATAAAGTCTGAAATACCGGCTGGTATTTTAGCTGCTTCATTGTTCGTTCAGGCTGCTGATGATCAGCAGGAAAGGTCAGAAAGCTAATGAGGCGGCGTTCATCCCAAGGGTGGCTGCAAATAATGTTGTTTTGTAGAAAGACTGCAGGTCACTGGAATAACTAGATCTGATCAGCATCAGTTAAAAAGCTTCATTTGCTCCAGGTCTGCTTGTTGGGTCTCTTGGTCAGTTCATCGCTTTGGTTCAGACTCATAATTTGACTGAGATACAGACTCTGCAAATGAGCTGCTCAGCTGTGTCTGATTTCTTCAAAGCTTTTGTTCTGTCTCATGCGCTTTGTTGTCATAAGCAGAGCGTTAAGTGAAATAAAGAACAGACTTTTATTCTCCCCGAAGAGAATTTTTTGTGGTTCATGCTGACAATTCTGGTTTTGAAAGACCCAGAGGTTGAATTAGGATATTAGTGGAGCTCCTTGAGTATTCGAACATCAACCCAGATCCTGCGTAATGGCTGAGCCGACGCTGTTCTGGTTCTTCTGGGTCCTGTGTGATTTCGGCCGTAGGTGGTTTAAGCAGCTCATAAAACACTAGTTCACTTTCTCCAGGACTGTTTATGTTGTATCATTTTGGGAACATTGAGTTGATTGATCATTTCATGACCAAATTATGCAGAAATACAAGAAATTGCGAATACGTCACATACATTTTCCCTGTAGCTACTGTAACATCGGTGCATAGTTATAAACTCATTTTAAGATGCAGCAACTAAACTTCCATTGTATGTTCATTGTGTGTGTTCATTTCTTTTGTATACTGGTCCGTGCCTGCGTCTTTTCCACTTTGAACGTATTGCAAATAATGCGATTCCTCTATTTTTAAAGCGTATGAGTAATTCACATCTTATGGTTGCCAGGCAAGCTTTCATGCTGAGCGTAAGGCTTCCTGGTATCTAACCTCTGAGTTACATGCAGACCTTTCTGATCTATTTTGGGGATACCATAGCATAATGCACTTCCCTTTAGAATGTGTGGGGATTTCAAGTTCACAGAGGAGTTGATTGACACTGACGTGTTTTCCCTGAGGGACAATAAAAGAAATCAGAATATTTGAATTTTATCTCTCTGTGATGTCTGCAGTGCATGGGAATCGTGCCAGAGCATAAAGCAGCCAAGACACCTGAGTGACTCAAACAAGCAGAGTCAGACAAGGGAAGAGACAAGAGAAGATTTGTTGAGCATCAGCAGGATTAATGAATGTTTCATATGTTGTTTTCCAGCTGGAATATGTCACACTGCTCTGATAAAATATAATATCACACTGAGTTGCATCTCTGCCTCATTTTCTTCTTTGCTAAAGGAGAGTTATTAATGGAAAGCTGCAGATTGAGTCACCGTGTACAAAAGAGTACATGTGTTGTTTCACACTTAGTCGACAACCAGGCAACATCTGACTGAATGTAAAACACAAAGTGTAACACAAGAGGAGAGTATGACTAGCGAGCAGGAGGCTGTGAAAAGAGACGGTGAGACGACTAACCCAGTGTTCAGATCACACGGAAATACACTGATCAATAAAACAATACAGTTTCATATCAAAGTCAAAACATAAATTCAAGATTATTCAAATTTGTTTAAAAAAAATGAAACTGAAATGAAAATAATTCACTGTGTCCACCCCCTTCACGTCCCTGTTTAACAGATGTATCTCTGGAACCAGCTGCAGCAGTGAGTCCATGGGGACAGTTCGCAGTCAGCCTTGCACATATGGACACAGCAATTTCCCCCAGTTCTTCTTTGTAAAATGGCTCCAGCTCTGTCAGCCTGCATGGAGATTAAAGTCTTGGCTACTTCAGAACATTAAAACTGCTTGAAATTAGATTTTGGTAGCCCAAGGTCAAAGGTCAAGCTGACCTATCCACCAGGTCCACTAACAGTGTTTTTCATATGACAAACAATAAATCAAAATCTAAATCATTCCCATAAGAAACTCTACTTAAATATGGCAACATAATAACACCTCATTTATGACTTTATGATGAACTGATTTATGGTGCAGTAGTACTCTAAGGTCAAAAGTCAATGTCACTATGACCTAGAAGTATGTATTCATAAGGTTATTCATTTTATAAACCCGTGTGACTTAAATGTAAAAAAAGCCAAAGAGAATGAATACGTTTAGAGAAACTGCATGTGAAGCATGAAGCTGTGGAGAAGATGAGTAAGTGGGCAAGTCAGTATATATTGTTGTCCTCTCGTTCGCCTCACATGAAAAGTCTTTATTTCACCGTATGGGGTCCCCGTCACCCCAGGAGCTGTTGAAACTGCAACACGGTACAGTACGTGTGTCACCTGCTCCAAATGTGTCTGTATCCCACTAATGAGGCACAATTAAATATTCTAGAGATGTAAGTGTGATTAGTCATTAGGCCACAGAGAAAGGTCAGCTCCAGGGGTGTAAGTCTCTACTACCCCTTCCTGTCCCAGGGGGATCTTGGATGAGGACAGAAGGAACAGTTTGCATGAATAGGGGGTGAGGGCATAACGATAGGTCTATTAGCTCACTGTGTGTTTTCACTGCAGGAAATGTGCTTATGTTTCTGGGTTTTACAGCCAAGTGTGGCGGTGCTGTAATAATAAAAGAGGTCAAAGTCTTTCTGGTGTCTTGCTTCCCTGTGAGTGGGCCAGTCCTCTGTGTCCTCTCCTACAAGCGTCTCCCTCACTTTATTGCTAGAAGGTTCACAGGCATCATTTATTCTCAGGTGCTGACTTAAACAAAAACATATTATTTTGGTTTCCCAGACCTGTAACATTTCCTGTAATATTCACACCAACCTAAACCTCCTCTCTGGTTCAGTCTGTCTATAAGCAGGTTATGAATGAAAGATAAACCCAGGGCAGCTGCATTCTGACAACGTGATCCAACTAAGCTGCTCAGGGCGAAAAACACTGTGTGAAAACTATTTTTGCGTACGTGGATCCTCACGCAAACAAATATAATGAGGTCTGGTGAAACATAGGTCAGGTGTGTTAAAAAAAGGCAAATTCTCTCTTTTCTGTTCAGGGCTGCTGTCTGGGAGGAGCAGAGCGGACACATTAATGCTAAACAGTTCCTCTCTACACGGCACTGGGTCGTTATCATTTCATAAGCTCTGCATGCTGAGATGTCATTGTACGCCGTTTGGCTGTAAGCCAGGAAGCAGGCCCGCTGCTGCAACAAGGCTAACTGGGAACCGTTTTTTACGAATTGCCCAGCAGGGTTCACGAGACGCACGCGCTGAGACTGCAAATATTAGCCACACAGCTATAGGTGATTACAAACGCTGCCCCCCTCAGCGGATAAAAAAACTATAGACCTAGTATATAAAGATAAGAGCCTGGTTGAACAGCAGGGTTTTTTTTCATGGAGCCACAATGTTGATGAGAAACTATTGTGACACCGAGTCAGTATCAGGCAACTGAAACGCAACCTGCTGCACTTTTATACTGTACAACCAACCTCTTTGCATAACTAGGCTGCAGCACTATTTTTAAAAACAGTTAAAAATTATTAATGAAAGCTTCTGGTAAGCACAGCTGTTTTAAAATCCATGTTTCTCTGTTGAATTATTGATAGACCACAATATTCAGAATGAAGAATATTTTGATATTTACTATAACCTGACTCTCACAGTGTGGTTCCTGGTTGTACTGACTAAAGGTAACTAATAGCCACTGATGCTGTTTTTGCTAAACATAATAGTGTTTCCTGACCGGATTAACCTACCAGGAGACCAGGGGTGAAGATGACCTGTGGGCTTCATCTGACCCCCCTCCTTCCACGCTTTGTGTACTGTAGCTATGAGATATGCTTTTCAAGTACAGCACATTTCACACTACGTACATCACAGAAATTAGCTGGATGTTATTTCGCTTCTGGAACAGGAGGCAGGATTATTTTAGAAGGTATCATATATAACCACGTTATAAATGAAACAGCTAGAAGCTATGACACAGGGCACCGCAGAAGACTTTTAATATGCATTTCATGTTTGGATGATGCACGTGGCAGTTCATTAAACGACCGCAAATCAAACAGGTGATGATGCAGTCGTGAGGCAGTTGTTGCTTTTGCCCAGGCTTGTTCCAGTTCCATGGCTTTGAAAACCAAGATAGTCACGTAAGATTTCAGGAGCATAACCAAAGCAGCACTTACGACGTACGTGAAAAATGTCATGTTGCACAAAAAAAAAAAAGCTGAGAACATTTGTAGAAAAAAAAATGCCCTCCCCTTTAGCTGTATATTCATCCTAGCGGGCAGGAGCTTTTCTCTGGAATAAAAGTCATATTCTCATTCTCATGCCAGCTCATAGGGGATGATTAAGAAAAGCTTTTTGCCGTCTGTCTGACAGCAATTCCTGTCAACAGTATGTCTGTCAGCACTTTTGGTCTGAGAGTATTTGTGCAGCACAGTGCTGATGTTGTAAGTGATTGAAGAGGTGCTGTGCAAACACAGGGTGAGAAAATGAACAGCCATTAATAAAAGAACAGAAGAGCGAGTTCATCTTACGTCAGATGCCCTTCTGTTGGCAGGATTGTTTTACATCAGCATTAGCATCACTTTATTTTTCAATCCCTCTGCAGCTCAACTGCCTAATTCATCTCCCCGTGTATGTGCTCTGAATTCTAACTCGGTTTGTCCTAGTTATTCCAAATAGTTCCGATTGAGAGCTTGTAATTGAATCAACGTTTCTTTCGCAGAGTGTCAGTCTGGTTTTCGACTCAAACGCGAAATCAATAAATGCCTGACGTCTTCGTAAATCAACAAGGTTATTGTAACAGACACTGCAAAAACAGTCGGACAACCTATTCCTGGAAGGTCACGTTACGTTATTCGCTTTACTTCTATTTGCTCCTGCACCATATGCAGGTATAATTTAACAGGGAAACTGCTGGTGTTACTGTCATTCAACCGTTTTCTGAGTAACTGAGTTAGCAAATGAATTTTCTTTGATCTGACACCTGCAGCGATGACCTTATCTGAAAATGTGTGTCCGTGCACATCAGCGCATGCGAGTGACAGAAATCACGAGCACAGGTGCATAGACAACCGAGGATTAGCTGCACACAAGCATAATTATACCTGGAATCATCACAGCATGTTTACTGAACTCTGATGTATGGCATCATTTTGTTCTACCTTGATCAAGGACAAGTAATTGGCTTAAGTTTTTTGCACCTATTGATTTTTTTGTCCTGTTTCTAGATCAATGTGAACAATATATAAAAAACTATTGTTCTCACTAGGAAAACAAATTGCAGAGGTGTTTCACAGGATTTAACACCAATAAGCTTTTCAGTGGTTCTGCTCATTTATTCTCTCATGACTGCATATTTATATGTCTTATTTATTGCAAATAGTTCTACTTTTAACTTATTATTATACTAATCAGTTTCATATTTTCTATTTTGTTGTTACTGTATAAATTGCACACAATTACAGCATGGAACAAACACAAACACAGTAATTGTCCAGAACACGGGGAACGCTCCCAAAGTTTTCCTGCCAGAGGCAGAGCGATAAACAGCCAGAGTCACTTCGTAGCAAGTGAAAACATGAGCAGAGTCTTGAAGTCTCTCCCCCAGTGCTGTTGCTAGGATTGTGTTACTGTGTCTGCTCAGATGAACAAACGAAGTCATAAAAACACATTCTAACCAGCCTTCACTTTTTTTACTATGTGAGTCAGTGCTTCCCTCCATCAGTCGTCCAGTCAGACATCCATCTGGACCAGAACCATAACAGCTGGCGCTTCAGCTACTTTGGCCTTCCTACGCAGTAGATGAGAGAGGCTCCTGAAAGACGGAGTGGCATGGAGAAGAAGTTCTTTGAGACCTGCACGAAATTCCCGGCGGATCAGGCAGTAAAGCACAGGGTTGAGGCAGCTGTTGGTGTGCGCCAAACACACAGTCAGCGGGAAGGCGTAGGCCTGTGCATTGTAGAAAGCCTTGCTGAAGGGCACTAGGTCAAACTTTATGAGCACTCCCCAGAGAGTTAGCGCCTGGTTGGGCAGCCAACACAGGAAGAAGGACAGAACCACAATGGCAATGGACTTAGTCACTTTAGAGCGTCTGGTTTGCCGGCCCTGATCCGTGCTCGCTGCACCTGTGATGCGTCGGCTGAGGATCAAGCGCAGTAGTAATACATAGCAGACAGTGATTATGATCAGAGGAATAAGGAAGCCCAGTAGTACCTTTTGCAGCTGGTATAGACCCAAAAGAAGCTGTGGATCCCAGTTGCCTGAGTCTGGGAAGCGCACCAGGCACAGCTCCTCGTCTGACACCTGGGCGCTGGTGGAGTAGATGGCATGAGGCAGAGTGGCCAGCAGAGAGACGACCCAGATGCCCCGGCTCGTCCATCTGGCCCTGGCGGCCGCCGCGTGCCGGCTGTGCATCTTCAGCGCAGACGAGATAGAGTAATAGCGAGTCACACTCATAGCTGTGAGAAAGAACACACTGGCATACATATTCATGGTGGTGACAGAGTTGATGATTTTGCACATCACGCGGCCAAACGGCCAGCGGAAATCCAGGGCTGTGTCCACTGCCCAGAAAGGTAAAGTCAGAACGAACTGCAGGTCTGTGATAGCCAGGCCCATCACGAAGCAGTTGATGGACGACTGCTTCTGCCGGTAACGTGAATGCAGCAGATAGAGAGCCAGCGAGTTTCCCACCAGCCCAAGAGCACAGACTATGGAGTAAACACACGCTATCATCACACGCACAACTACACTGGAGCTGTCTCCTTGAAATTCCATAATAGACTCCTTGGTGAGGAGCTGCAGCCAGCAGTGCAGTGACAGGTTGCTGGTGGGAGCCCCAGCGGAGTTCCCAGGGTCGTCCTCCTGTAATATCTGCTGCTCACATGCATCTGGGTCCAGTGTGTGGACCCCAGTCTCATTCAGCTGCATGGCTGCGCGCGCTCGCTCACCTTGAACAGCAAAGTTGGACAGTTAAGAGTTGCCAAAAAGAAACGGATAAAGTTGTCTGGTTGGTCATTACGCGCATTCCTGCCGCATGTGTGTCAGGTTATCCTCCGCCACAGATGTTATCCTCTGCCACGGTGAGCGTCTCCTCCTCGCTCCACAGCGCGCCACGTCCGTTTATAGGTTCTACGTGAACGCGCGCACAGCTCAGTCACGCGGCTGACGCGCTTCTCCTCGCCGGGCGTGCGATTGGAGCAGAGCGAAATCCGCTCTGATAGCCGCAGCCACATCAAAGTCCCCCAGCATGTCCATCAGAGGTGAAGCTTAATGCCTTGTGACACCGCACCGACACCTTCTAGAAAACCGTGTTTGTGTTGTGCCGTTTTTTTTTTTTCAGTGAAGCTTTCTGAGGCGAGGAAAGGAAAGCGCGCAGGAATACGCGAAGGTGTGGAGAAGACGAGTTGCGACTGTAACCCAGGTGCAGGGGCGAGAGACAAACGCTACAGTGAATCTTAGAGCGAATCTCTCTGGGCGAACATTAGTGTGTCAACATGTCAACATGAAGCCGTCCTGCTCTTTTCTTTTTTGACGTGTGCATTTGCCAATCCGCTGACTGCTGCCACCTTCTAAAGGACAGTCAGGGTCAGGGGAGAGCGACCAGCGAGTATATTATTATATGTCTTGTAAGACGTAATTGTTTGCAGTGTCCTATTTATCTCAAGCAGCATTCCAGTAGTTTGTAGTAGTCGGAAAAAGTCCCCCCAAAACAATCCAGCTCTTTATTTATTCAGAAGAGGAAATGAGATCATATCATCAAGGGAAATACATTAGAAATGTAGAGTGATGCATTTAGCAGAAACTCACCCAACAGACTGGCTGTAACATCTTCTGTTTAGCTTTCTCGTTGGGCTTTTGTGCTTCTCTATTCACTCAAGTAAATGTTTCTTTTTATCACACGCTGTGCTGCAGAACACGCAGTTATTTAATCAGAATTCAACTTTCTTCTTGTTGGCCTCCAGCTGGCATTAAATGGGGAAACACGCTGTGCCCCCCCGCTGCGCTCGTGTTGCTCGACAACAGAGCCCAGGTAGGCTGAACTACCGGTGGGAGTGGGTTTAGACAAAATCCAGCTCGCCTTGAACGGATCCAAGAGGTGATTCTTCTAGGATCGGCAGTTCTTCAGAAGTCCTACCCTTGGGTGCGAGTAATCTCCCCTGCAGTTTCTGTCGGGGAAATTAAAAAGACGCGACTCTGCGAAGAAAATGAATCATTGCGACCCACTTGTTGTCATCTTAACGCGCCCAACCCTCTAAATGCACACGTACTGACAGTGTGCCTGCTTTAACATTCTAAGCCTTCACAATCTGTGACATAGATTAAGCACGTGCATTAGTAAGCACCTGACATTTCACTGCCTGCGCACCAAGGCACTTTTCATTTACACAGTGTTATTATGCAGCTGTGAAACACCCTAAGCCCCGGGGCAGCACCAACACTGTGAGCAAAACCTAAAGCCGTCAGTAATTGCTGAGGTAAATGGAAAGTAGTCTACTTAAAGTATCAGTTCTCCCATTTTTTGACTGTGTAATAATGTTTTCTGGTTAGAAAAAAACATGTGTTCAAGCCTGAAAAACTGCATATTAGACTTCACCACCTGCTCTGTGCCTGGAGAAATTGCAGCGGCTGAACCTCTGTTTTGTAAGCGGAGCATCAGAGTGAGTCTGACAGCCAAATTAAGCGAAATGCTGTGGAAATAAGTGGAAATAAGTAGGCGCTGGGATATAATTTTTTTGTTAAGGCAGAAGGATTTATCGGCCATCGCAGGCAGTGTAGGAGGACACTTTGTTCTGCAGGAAAAGCTAGGCTACGTAGAGAACAAGGGCCTGTCGGGAGAGCGTGGGGCAACAAATCAGCAGGAGCATTCTGTGACCCTGACACATGGGGCAGGATCGATTGTTGTGGAAGCACCGTGGCAGGAGGACGTGAGGTGCTGCTGGTCTTTACTGACACAAAGTGAACGTGACGTTTAGGTTTACAGCTGAGGGCTTTTGGGAGCTGGTCCGTCTGACTGATCGCACACTTTTGACTGCACCTCAGTGACCCCTGTCTAAGTGACCCATTCCGCCAGCTTTGTTCATTCATCCTGCGGTGACAGCACAATTAAAATATTATCTAGTGATTAAAAGAATGTGTTTTGATGTGGATATGCCCGGAGTTCAGACTGCCCGCTTCTCTGTCATGTCCCGAGGGGGCAGAGATAAAGCTAAGTGAAAGCTGACATCATTTTAATGGCATGAAAATCTCACGTTGGACCAGTTCAGTTCACAAAGCCAGCCCCGGACTGGATAACCTTGAAACTAATTACTATTCCAGAAGAACAATTTTAGATTCTGATCCTTTAGGCTAATGTTTGATGTAGGTGCACTTCTGCTGTTTAACATTACTCTACGCACATCGTCATTGCAATTAAAAGACCTTTAAGTCCAATTTAAACACACTGTCCAAATAAACTTTGTTTAGCAGTAACGTTCCTCTTATTTATTCTCGTATATGTATTATTTTTCCATTATGCCATATGGAATTTTTGGCAGCTCTCTGGAGACATTACACTGATATTTGTACTTGTATGACTGTGGTAAACAGTGTGTGGCACAACTATTGACTTGAAGTGTTTTCAGTTCTGAGTGTTGCAACCAGCGCAGCTGTGACTCGGTGCCCGGTTAATGAAACCTTTATTTGTTTGCACTGTTGTCACACTCTGTGCATGTGTGTTGACTCACCACCATCACTTACACATCTGTCAAAAGTCACCTTTAGCCTGGAGCAGTGTCTGTTTTGTTTGTAATGTTCCGTTTTAAATGTCTTAGATTTTAGCTGATGAATGAAAACCTACTTTTCCTTCACTTTCAGCCAACTGACTTCTGCCTGGATTATCATTTCATTAAGTCTAGTGAAGCGCACGGTAACATTAAAAACAAATCTTTAAAACTGCAGATAAACTGGTTGAAAATCTGTCTGACCGTGATAAAGCTCATTCACAGACTGAACCAAACAAAAGTAATGTGTGAAATTCATGTCTTAACATCCATCACACCCAGTGGAAGTCTGATCTTTTTCATCTGTGGGGATTTGAAGATACTGTCCAACGCTGACTGAGTTCTGACATACTTCATGCTAATCCAGCTGTGATTTTAAAGATTTGATTATTAGTATTTGGTGTTTGGTTTGTCTGTCACAACTGAAACCTGGTCTTGGCGAAGGCAACAGTTTCCAAAACTGCATCACAATTATTTCAACAGACAAACATGTAAAACCTGTGAAATGTGCTTTTACACCGTGTGACGTTTCCTCACAGTAAAACTCCTGCAGCACAATTATACTCAAAAACAGAAAACAGAAACAGAAAAGCAAGGTATGAACAGCCTATTTCAATACTGTTGTCTTGGCCCCGACGCAGAACTGTACCCACAGAAAACCTGGGTGTTTGCTGCAGCCCTGATGGATGAGTAACTAGGAAGGAAAAAAAGAACCACAGACGACCAGCGTATGACTCATTTCCTTACTTTTGTTGAACTGCGCCAGAGCTTGACGTCTGCATATTCTATGAAGTTCATTATTAATTCTGTATGATTCAGTCATTCACGGAGTCCAACATTCATGTTGACTAACCTGTCCTCACTAGTAAATGTGAACAACAACCTTATGCGCAACGTGTATTAGAGACGCAATTGAAGATGAAATATTCAAACCTTCAGGTAACGAGTACATTCAGTCCAGAGACCTCTGCTATCACAGAGCTCATCTAAGCAATGGCAGAGTCCCTGATGGATTGTCGTGCTGATGGTTGGCTGCGGTTTCTCTCACACAGCGGACGCTTGGGCAGCAAACAGTGTAGAGTAAAAATGGGAATAAAAATAATAAACTCTAGAAAATGTATCTTTCTCATATACCGTTGAATATAAGCAGACAGGAAAACTCACACTGAGTGAGTCAGTTTAATATTAGACCAAACGCTAGACTGTCATTAGCTAAGCACATATAACAACACAGCAAGGACAAAAAGAAATAACACATAAGGCAGTTGATCTAACAACAAGTATTGATTGAACCCAGAGCTCTCCAGCTTCACTACGTGTTTAGACGTTTTAATTCTGACCTTCTCTGTGTGAAATTGAAAAAACAATTAGGAGAATAGTTTTTTCAATTTCTGCTAAGAAAGTTTGGACGTGCTCAGGAATGTCCCATCAAACTAAGTTTGTCTGAGTCAGCGTCACACCTTGGAAGTGAAAGCCCATTTGTAGATTAAAAGGAAGGTGAGGGGCACGCTTTGATTCCCTCACTCAGGCTTCCCAGCATGCCCTTGGGTCCAGCCAAATAGTGGGAGCCTCTGTGCGGAGGCCTCTGAGCTCCGCGGGGATTTGGGTAATCAAAGTGATGGGTTAAGGTGCTGATTAGAAATGCTGGTAGTCAACAGACTCTTACTCTGATTAAAGACAAAGCTGGACAGACTGGAATAAAAGAAGGAAGGGGGGAGCAGATGAGCTCTGACAGGTCAATCAATTTATCACAATCACCTTTTGACAGAACATATTCTTTGTTTGTGAGTGAATAAATTACATTAACTACTTTTATATATACTGTTGAATGTGTTAATGTAACTCTAAGGTTGTATCAGACCGAGAAAGGACGGCGCCTGACCACAATCACTAATGAATTTATTCATCACAGTGCATGCGTCATGTTTCACAAAGTATTGGCCGGTTTGTCATGAAAGCCGGTTCGGACAATGATCTTCTCTTACAGATGATCAAACGTAAACTTAAAGGCAGCTTTGCCGACGGAATGTGAGTCAGTATTATTGACATCTGCGACCAGGCAACATCCCGTAACAAAAACAATTTGATCTTTTGAAATCAAATCAATAGATGTGTGTTATATTCATGTCTTGCTATTATTCTAGTTTTATCATGTTATTGACTTAGTGTTTTTTTATTGATTCATGCTATGCTGCTGTATTATACTCCATGTTGTTGGAATTCCACTTTATACTAAATTGCACAAGGAAAGTGTTACTTGCTTCTCTTTATGTTCTAACCTAGAGCACAAAAAATGTATGTTTTGCACATTTTGTGTACATTAAAGTTTGCTTTCAAGATGTATGTACCCACAGATACTGAGCCAGGAACTTTACTCTACACCAACTTGGACAAAGACTGATTTGCTGCTTGAGGCGGAAACACGCCTTTATGCTAAAGGTTTTCCCAGCTCCGGTCTTTGAACAACTGACAGCTGATTTGGTGAGCTACAGACGGCACAATGGTGGATGACAGTTTTGTTGGTTTGTCTCTTTTGTTGGTTTGATGTGCTGCAATAAGTGACAATAGCTGCAAAGAGAGATCCTGTATGGCTGCACTTACTTTCGCTAGCACGCAACAAAACGTCTTTTCACGATCATTTATTGCTAATTATTATGATTTGATTATAATTTCCATATTAAGTTCAGTTAAAACTGCAGCTTGCTTAAATGTCGTGACTGTTCCAACAAAGGTCACAAAGATAAGTATTTAAGGGATGAGTGAGAGGAGAGTTAGGAGTTCAGCGCTAGACTGTGGTGCTGTGCTCACAACCTGCAGCCTGTCTTCACAGAGTAAATATATCAGCATGGTAACAAGTTTGAGTCATGAGATAAGGGGTCAACTGTCCTACCTTTGACCCAGTTTTCTGTTTCCCAGTAAACATGTCCTAACATCAACCAATCATAAGGCCAGTGTAGGAATTTTCAGCCAGAACGTTTTAATTATTGCAGCTCTAAACTAAAATGAATCCACGTTATTTACGTCCCACCGATCCCACTTTGTGACATATTTTATTTCGAGTCTAGTTTCATGCAAAAATCTGAACTCTTCCAATCAGTTCTTTAGCGAAAAAACATGCTTTTAAAATCCAAAAAAAAAAAAACCCTAACAACAACTAAATCAAAACTGTACAGATCATCGCAGCCTCGTTCACGTTTTTGACAGACTAATTTACACTGACTTTTTATCAAAGCCAGGCAAAGGATTCACACTTTGTCCTGACAGGTAATTTTGACAAAGGATCCAAAACCATGTACTGATATAAAACAGTATCACAAATAAGGCAAATGTATACAGACTTCATATATTAAAGGCAAACGAGCAAAATTAAAGGCTAATGTCCCTGTGTGTAGACAGCAGCCCCAGACAATCCCCTGCTCTACCACTGGGAGGAGGACAAATTGGGGAATTTATTGGGGATAATTTCTTCATCTGTGCTACATGTCATCAGCATGAGGTCGCAGCCTGGCAGAGCGGTGGGGGTCCAAGGTCACAGTAGCTATGTGACCAGTAATTGGATCTACATGAAAATGACCCATGCTTTCCTCCTGAGTGCTGTTTAGAGACGCGGGCTCCAAACTGGGTGGCTCTCGGTTCACTGCCAGCTTTCCCATTAGCGCCGTGATATCGTCCAACGCCCGGTCTCCTGGGAAGTGCCGGTGCAGATGCTCTGACTCGTCCTCAGTAGAGAACGGTGGATCGATGACATGCAGCACCCGGGAGGCCTGGAGGTTCTGCAGGGACCGTGACTGGACTGGGTGAAAATAGGACACAGTGTCAAAGTAATATTTATTACATGCATACATATCATTATAGCTGCGGGACGTTTAATCACACTCCTCAAACAAAAACCCCAGAAAGAACGCTGACATTCGGTGAAGACGTCATTTAAGTCAATAACAAATCCTTGCTCTGCTGGAAGAGCTCTGTCCCGCTGTGGGTGAGAGTGCTGTTCTGAAAGAGCTCATCGGCTGCGACGCAGAGCTACTGGATTAGTTGGCAGGTGGGCACGCGCATCTATTGTTGCTAAAGGTTACTCACTTCTGACTGGACTGAAGTCTCCTTGGCTGACCTTGGTGTCAGAGAAGGGCTTGAGGCTGGGGAACAGGATTAGAGAGAAGGACAGCAGGAGCACCTAGAGAACAAACACAGGTCAAGTCACTTTAAAATCTGTACGTACTGTATGCGCTTGTCTGGACACTCCCTCTGTGAATATGCTTACAGATGGCAGTGCTCAGGAGAAACAGCTGTCCCACTGTGCTTTACTTGTAGAGCGATGTATTCTCTGACTAGGAACTGAAACTCATTCATATTCATAGACTGAAATTTGCTTCCCACTCGCTTTGCCTGCAGCCTTGAGCCTTATTACACTACGGTGATCAAAGGCAGTAAATGGCTTCTGTTCAGCGTGTGTGTATCTCTGCATGGGGACTGTGTGTTCTTGTGCTTTTTGTCCGTCCTGTACGTATCTGGATCAAACTTTTCAGAGGCTACAGCAGCTGTAACTACTGTCGCCTCCTGAGGTGGATATTTAAGATTGAGTCGTATGGAGTGTCTGTGGTTGGTTGAAATGCCAGGCACACGCCGCCGACGTCCGTACCAGTACACATGTCCCTGTCTGGGCTGCCTTGCCAGACGTATTCATAACCAGAGCCTGCAGCCTGCGCAGCTGTTCCATCAGTGAGCTGCAGAGAATATGAGAAAGGACAGGAAAGAGAAAGAACAAACAAAAATAAAAATAACATGAATAGAATTGACCAAAACCAAAGCACAGGACAAAGCGCTGAAGGCAATTTCAGAGTGAACGAATAGCAGGAAGTAACAGAGGACGGAAATCTATTGTATATTCACTCACATGTTGCACTTCTCCAGCTGGGACACTTTTCTCTGCAGTTCCTGGTTGTGTGCATTGCAGGCAGCCATTCTAGAGGTGACAGAGGACAGAAGGAGCAGGACAAGGTCAAGTCCGTCTTAGACAAAAACATATTCAGCTCAGTTGTATGGATACATTAAAATATGGCATTTCCATGGACATGCCTTAACTTATTATTTCCATCCATTGCTTTCAACCTGTGTCCATGCACGCTTCACTTAATGTATAAGTCATTTTCTGGAAAACCTCCGCTGACAAATACGCACCATGCTATGACAATGAAGTGGAAATCTGACATGATAAAGTGGATTATCTGTGAAGCAAGCTTTAAATCCCTGCAAGCTGTTGTTTAAAAACAACATTGATATTCTTGCTGTCAGCAGCTGAGGGAGACAACATGGGGAGAGGTCAGATGACAAATGGCAAAAGTCACAATCCAACTGGGATTTATTCAGCCACCGGGATGCCACAAGGTGACTTTCATAACAAAGTGAAATAAAATGACTTTGGGCTGCCTTGAGGGTATGAGCAGGAAACAATCAGGACATTTTCAGTGAATTATGGAAAAAAGGATATCAGTAATGGGAAGCGTTTTGAATATAAATATAATATTCTACAAAATATTCAAATCCATCATGATTTTGTTTGTTATCTTTGTGAGTAAATGTGCATTCGTACCTGCTCTCCAGTCCATCAATATACTCCTTCTTCTTCTTCCTGCTCTCCTGGGCCGACTGCTTATTGCGAATCTTTCTACGTATTTTCTTCAGAATCCTTTCTTCGTACTGGTGGACAGCGGAAGGAAAGTTTGAGCCTCTGTGGGATCAATTCTGGGGACTAATAATCGTTTCTCATTGTTAGATTATTGACAGACGTTTACCTTTGTGAGAGGTAGCTGAGTCGGTAGAGTCACCCCTTCTTTTGCCAGAAGCTTCTTCTCATCTTCATTGAGAATCAGCTCCTGAATGCACTGTTGGGACGGCTGTGGGGGCTGGCGGAGAGACATGAATGCTAAGATTGAAAGCATCATAACTAGTCTGATTGCATTTTCTCTTTCCCTCTAAACACATCTCCTTCTCCTCCTGCGCCACCACCACTCTCTCCCCAGAGCCTCCCAGGAAGTAGTTAAAATAAGTGCAGGCTATCGGGCCACCTTTATCAGCTTCATTTCATGCCTCCCTCAGAGTAATTACAGTGTGGCCGCCCATGTTGCATTCTGCCACTCACTCCTTCATCTTATTAAACTAGGCGGAGGAGATGGGATCAATACCCGGAGCGTGCTGAAATCCACACCGCTGCAAACCCACAAACTTTCTCAAGCGCAAACATTTATTCTGCTTGTGTTTATTTTATACATTATATTTACTTCATTACCTCTGCTTGTTCTCTGGGAATTAAATTGGTAATATTAATATTTAATATGATGCAGCATTGCACTCTTTTCTCCACAAATTGCAGCGTGGTAATCCTGCAGAGTTACGCATCGCTCTCTCTTTAAAGAGGTTGGAAATCATTAAAGAACTGACACGTCACAAAACATTCAATACACAATATACATTTGATACAGTTGGTCCGTCCTCACAGTTCCAGGGCGCTGTCGCATGCATGCTCATCTGCTAACTCACAGGTTCTACGCATGGATCGAGCAGCCAAAGAAAGACGCGAGCATCCCCATCAAACTCCCACCACAGCCGGGAAACACTTACGGGCTCCGGTGCGCCAGACAGGAGCAGGTCCTTGACGGTTAGAGGGAAGCCCGAGGACAGTCTGTGCGCATCAGAAGGATATTGGGTAATCCTCGTCCTCCCTGTTGGAAAGCTGGGCTCCCAGCCATCTGCACCCACGCAGACACAAGAACACAAACAAATCAATCATAAAGATACGTCAGTGTCATGGTTGGGATAGTGTGATACACAGTAATAAAAACAACGTTGTGATAAAATACTCATCGTGGATGTTACAGACGTTTTTCCTCGTTAGACTTACTGAGGTCAATGGACACATTGGCCTCTAGGGCTGCCTTGGTCTGCGGCTTTGTACCAAAGTACTGAGTATCTCCAGGGGGGCTCTCAGATCGTTGTGGGCTGTCCATCTGGTCTGAAGGAGGGTCCTCGCTGATCCCACTGTCACTGGGAGATGGAGACCAGAGAGGCGAGCCTGACACAGAATCGTTTCCACTCAGGAGGGCACTGAGGAAGTCGTCGTCTGTATGTTCGGGCGGCTGCAGCATCTGCTGGGAGGAAACTCTAAGTGCTATCATTAGTCTGTCTCTGTATGGTGACACCACTTTTAGACACTAGACCGTCTACTTAAAACCGTCAGAGACCTATAGAGGTTGTCACGGAGGAAGCATACGGCTGACAGGAAGCATGCAAGAGCGACATTAAACATCCCACAGTTTCACGTACGTTTGGGTCCGGGATTGGCCATGAGTGACGGATGCCGCTGTGTCCGGTTTCTACGTGACGGAGAATGCCATCGTTTTGATCAAACAGCCAGTCGAGCAGCTCGATGCCGTCACAGCCCTTAAACAAGATCGTGAGAGAAAATGACAACATGCAGAAGTAAGGCTGTAGAGACTTGGTTCACTGCCACAGCTGTGCAGTTTTATTGCCAACAATCATTGCTCTTCCTGAACACACTGTACTGTACAATGTGATCAGATGTGTAGATATCTGTAATCAGTTGTAATAACTACTGAATTATATTCTAACTGTGATATTTGTGTGAACATATAACATTTAGCTTTAACCTATTAAGTTTTCCTTCACACCATAACTTTGCTCAGACAGACTGTAGTGTGAGAAACATCAACATTTAGTAATGTACCTGATCTGTGTATTGCTCCATAGTTTCTCTGCCTGGGTATCACAGCAAAGATGACAACCCCCAAACAACAAAAATCCAGACCAAATATCCAATTCACGTTGCCGTGAGTAGCTCTGTCTTCGTTGCTAAAGAGTCTCCACAGTATCTCTTTGCTCCTCTACTGGGGTCCAAAGTTTAAACTCCAACACCACACGCCTATCCAGCTGGGCTGCTGTGTTCCCATTGGCCGTGAGGAGATAAAACCTGATTGGTAGCCAAGAGCAGACAGCCAAGGAACTTCAGAAGTTGTTGTATGGGGAGGACACAGAGTCTCTACTGGGACCTGAAACACCAGAAAGGTCAAAGTCTGTTGCTTCCTTTCCTTTTATTTTTGATAACATATTGACATGAGGGCAGCTCTGACCTTTGGCATATATTTTTAAAATAATCAACATACAGTGGCCAGGATCTAAAACTAAGTCAACAACCCTGGTTTTAAAAAATATCTACGACTTTCTACAGACTTGTGAACAAACACTTATACTGTATGTCAGTCTAAATGAACGAGGTCATTGTTTCATTATGGTAAAATAAATATGACATATTAAAAAAAATATTTTAAATGTCAAATACTAAATAGCTATTTGCTGATTATTTTTACATCTTTTATCTATTTTATTTTTTACAAACATCAGATGGATGCTTTCACTGGCGAGCTTTTCAGGTACCTTCAGGAAGATTGTGACAGAAGTCTCTCAATCCTTCTGAGAAATGCTGCAATAGCTCAGTTTTCAGTGTAACAATTTAAATCCTCTTGATATTTCCAGTGAGCTATAAAATATGGCAGAACCTGCTCTTCTCTCCGTTCCAGCACAATTTCACCCGATGTCTCACTGTCACGTTGAACGTCGAAACAGGGTCCGAGACAATTATGCTAGTTTTACATGTCAGTTTATTTCTGTTGCAGATGGATGTAGGTTTAATTAAGCTGGCTGCATTCATCTACTGGTTACTGTTGCCTCGGTAGGTTCAGTTCCTGCGGCTGCCCGGAGCCTCTTATGTGTAGGGTTTGCATGTTCTCCCCGTCCCTGCGTGGCTTCGCTCCAGTTTCCCACAGTTCAAAGACATGCACTCAGGTTAACTGGAGATTGTGAATCGCCCATAGGTGCGAGAGTGAGTGGTTGCGTGTCTATGTTTGTGGCCCTTTGATGGACTGGTGACACGTCCAGGGCGAACCCCACATCTGGCCCACAAGACAGCTGGGATAGCCTCCAGCATACCCACAACATGTACGGTTGTAGGTGAGTGAGCAATAGAAGCTCACCCGGTGGCTCAGCGGAGCAGGTGGAGGCTGCTGTGGACGAAGCAGAAGCAGGACAAAGGGGAAGACTTTCAAAAGAACCACCCATGTCTCCCTGCTGAGACATGATGTGCAGGCTAATCTGGATGTCAGCTGACTCACGGGAGAAGCGTTACCTAATCATTATTACTCTGTGGATCCAAAGGGTAAAAGCTCCTGCTCTAGCCTCCCTGACTGCAGGGATAAAACACCAGGTTCTCATAGGATAGTACTAATAAGCATGAACATGAACATGCAGCTCTTGGTTCATACGCGGCAACCACGCAGTACTTCAAGGAATTGTCGATGCATTCATGCCAGCAGCTTTATGAATGGTGTGGTTAACATACTGGCCGCCATTTAAAATATCACAACAGTTGTCTGATGAATTACGGTGACATTTCACGCAAACATTACCGTTTCAGAGGACAAATCCAATGACTTTGTTATTACCTGATTTATTCTCTTCACCAGCAGCCTGACATTTAGTTAGTTTAGATTAAAATGTCTCAATATTAGTGATTCTTTGATGGTTTTGATCTTCCTCAAGGTTCAATGATGATATGATTCTCTGATCTTTGATTGAAGGCTGAGAGGAGGCCAAGGTCTATATTATATATGCTATTTATGACAAGATAATGAGAAATGAACCACTTCTTCATCAGCCATCGTAGAATGGCATGTGTCGAGCTATTCATGCCACAAGGAAAGCGAGAGCTCAGAGGACAATAGACACCGGAGACATTCAAACCGTCCTGGCAAGGTTATATTACCACAGAATGTCAGTAGAGGATCATTTTATCTGCAGCAAAAAGAAAAACCCAAACAGAACACGACATGCTAGAGAGGCAAAGGTGTTTTCGCTACGCACATCTGACAGAAGCTGAACTTGTAGGCTCCACCCAGACGTTTCAGGGCTGTGCACGCAGCCAGAACAAACAACAACACAAGTTATGCAACTCCTGGTGAGCTCACTAATGAAAGTTACCCAAGAGAATGAACTGAGCTGTAAAGTGTTTGCGAGAGCTAAAGGTGAAAGCGCTTTGTGTCGCAGACGCCTTCACCTGTGCCCCAAGAAACTGTAGGAGTAATTTAACGACAGTCTGAAAACGCATTCATTAATTCAAAGATGTCTGGAGGGATTTGACATCCTGTAGTACTTTTTTATGATTAATTCACTGTGGGTCAAAGCATTTAGTTTCTATAAGAAACATCTTTCAACTATTACTGGCACCTCTTTAAAGTAGTGAAGCCCTGCAGGAAATAAAAGCTAAATGTTCAGAAATATGAAGCCAGGGTCAGATGAAAACAAACTCCCAGTTTCAAGTTGGAGAAATAAATGTGAATAAGCCTAAAAAACAACACAGGACAGTATTAATAAACTAATAAACTAAAGTCTGGGTGGAGCTGTAAGGCAGGAGTTGCTGCAGCTAGCAGGCATCCTTTTCAGAGCACACTAACTTAAAAGACAAAAAGTTAAACCTGTAAGGACACTTCAACCCAGAAGCAGTTTGCGTTTGCATATTGTTCCTTATCCAGTACATTTGCAAGTCTTTCGCACATCTTGAGACTCAGTAGTCAAACAAAGCAGGAGAAAAATTCTGTTGCAGCTAATAATGCATCTTCCAGGCATACAAAGTATCAACCCAAGGTCTGACTCTGGGAAACTATTTGCATTTCAGACCAGTTTGACACTCGGCTCATTTACATCAATTCTCTTGAGTTGAGGTCGACATCAAGGCTGCACAAATAACTCTGATCTGAGATCTGTGTGATGTTTTTTTATAGGAGAGTCTAAATACAGAAGGGTGGAGAAGACTGATTCAATTTGATGAAAAAGATGTTACTGAAACAGCAACGGCTCTAAGACCGTTAGTTCAGCCACAACCAGTCTGGATCGGCACTGGAAACATTAGGTACAAAGATTGGCCTGGTTGCTTTTTCCTCATCGAATCTTTCATATCAGCTTATAAACAAATGGAAATGCATGTACAGACATAAGAGAGGTTTTTATTTTATTTTATGTCAAATCATGTTGATTTCGAATACAAATGCTTTATTAGCATTTAATAATACATTCACAAACCCTTAATGTGAAAGGCCAAGCTGACCCAAAATGAAAAATATAGCATTTTCATAAAATATATAAAAACGTTGTGGACTCATACAAGAGGTCAAGTAAACAGAACTAGATCGAAGAAATAAAAATGCATCAGGAAACTGACTGGACCAAACTACATCAACAAAAACAAACTGACCTGATGAACTAGACACAAGTGGGAGAATATTTTCTGGCTTATTAGGCCATTTTAAATGAGAGGGGTTGCAAAAACAAACAAACTAGACTAAACATCAGTAAACATGACAGAGCCTGACAGTTCCCAATAACGTTAAGATGAAGATAATATCAGAAATCCCAACCCTTCCCAGATCTGGACCTTCATGAGAAAAACTAGTGGACCACGTTGTAAACCGTGAACCTGGTTGGGGTGTCACCTCTGCATTTTGTCAGAAGGGCTCGTCCTCTGCTACTATGCCTGAGGGTCGTCTGTGCGAAACGACATCACAGCTTAACGCAGGTGAGTAAAGTTTGCTTGTCTTTGAACTGCGCAATACAAGCGTTTGCTGTGAAATTGCTTGAGATTAGAAACGATGAGCTGCCCTCCTTCAAGCGCCTCAATATGGGGAGTGTTGGTATTACGATATAAGAAAACGAAGCGTGAACATTTTTTAGACCGATTAGTTGATCAGCAACAATGTATTTAAAAAAAATATACACATTTCAGTTCTGAAAACAGCAGCATGTCACACATAGGTATGATCGTGTGCTTATGGCTCAATGATCTGAAGACATTCAAGTGCAAAGGCCAAAGTAAAAGCAGGATTAAATGTTGCTGACATTTTCAGATGCCTCAGCGGCAACAGGGTCGGACTTTCTCAGTAGCCTGTAAAGAAACTCTTTACTCTCATGAATGAGTCAAACTCACTCAAAGCACTTCCCTGCAGCGGCCCTTTTGTTTCATAGATGCACAAGCAACTGCTGCCAACACATTAGTCACAAGAACAAAAGCAAATAATGTTGCTGCATTGGCTCAGGACGTTAAGATGGTCCAGTAATTGGTGGGTTGGCACATGTTAGTGTTTTTGGTTTTATTTATAACTGGCAGAATGCTAAATAAAATCAGGTGCACGCATTCAAAATGTGATCCAGCTTTATCAGGAGAGTTATGAATAGTAATTTGCCTGGAGAAAGGTTTTCTCCCCATCTATGTCTACTCGTCTGTCTTTTCTAGTGTGCAGTTAATTGGTTTGTTTGGTCAGATTGCTTCATATTAAACTTATCATGTGCATTCAAGCTCTGCTGGCGTTCAGACTAAAGGCACAATACCCTCCGTGTTTTTGCGTTTAATGTGCCGAAGCTGCTTCACAGTGTTTTCAGTTCCTTCAACCGGTTGATAAAGTTTTTCCCAAACAGTGGTTATCAGGATCTTCTTTTATCTTCGTACAGTACATCACTGTAATCCAGCCGCTGTCGCCTAGCAACCACAACCAAGAGCAGGCATTTTTGTCTGATGTCTAGATCCATTTGCATAATGATGTGGTCTTCCTGATATTATTTGCATATAAAGGACTGTCCATCTTGTGTTAACAGATTCTGTAAATAAAAAACAATTTCTTGTAACTTCTGGAGCTTTGAATGACGTGTGCCCTTCAAGTTTCTTGGCTCCTTGCAGGGGGGGAGTGTCAGCAGGGTTGGCCCACGAATATGCGACATAGATTTCGTCCAGTAGAATATGAATGGCTGGAACTCATCCACAGCACAGCCTGAGGGGATCTGCTCAAAAGAAACTCTGTGTTGCTTTGCTCTCTCGTCACAATGAATGCTTACGTGCCAATAAAATCAGTGAATAGACGTTTCTTCCCTGAGAAGAATTCAATTAGTCATTGTTTAAATACAACGTGCAGGCTAGTAGCAAGATGACTGGCAGGACGATAATTAGCCAGTGATACTGGATCTGACAAGTATATTGTGCTTTTAAACCTATGTTTTCTATTTTAAGTCTTGTGTTTTGTATTATATTGTAGCTGAGGGTTCGTGGCCACTGTTACACAACAATCTTACCACAAACTCCATCCATTTACATGTATGTTACATGCCTCTTTCACAATAAGTACTTCCAGGATGCAATTTTTTATAGTACTACCAATAAAAACAGGCTCATATCTGTTATAGTAATGAATCATCACCTCATTTACAAATTACAAGCAATTGCAGCAGGGATATTTTATCAGTACTTAAAGCAGCGTCGTAAGTGACAGGTCAAATTCTCCTGCAGTGAATTAACGCAAACGAGAAAAATAGCTGAATAAAAACCCTGCATGGAGTCTCTGATGATACGCGGTCGTGTGGTGCAGAGCATCACACACCGATGTTGAAGAACAATCCATTGTAAGAGGAGAATTAGAAAAAGAAGAGTCTCTTTTAGTAATGATGGATGTGATCTGTGCATCCAACGTGAACTGTAAGTTCATTTCACATTTCCGTTCGTTCATTTTTGACACTGCTATGCTCAATAGGCTCCTGTAGTTGTTGCAGCGTTTTTTTGTTTAGCACAGTGCGTCACCCGCTGGAGTGGAGCAGTGGAGGCTGAACCACGTTGGTTGTGGTTGTGGTTATGAGTGGCCTACTTACCGGGTGTAGGGGCTCAAACAGACGGACTGGCCACCTGATGCCAAACAGACCAGCATTTGCAACAAAGTTTTGGAGTGTGGATGAATTATACAAAATATTAGTCACAGAGAGAGAGAGACTGACGGCGGTGAGGACATTTGTTGAAGTGAGAACGTGGTTAATGTCTACTCACATATGAAGTAAGGAAACGTAGTATTACACACTGCTAAGGTACTGCACTACACTAAAAGACAACATCCTCCTCTCAGAATCCTGCATACGGCAGAGTGATGACCCCTGTGATGCTACGTACTAAGTGTTTTTAGCTGGAAATAATGTAACTTTCGTAACCTGCTGGGTAGCTGCCCACTGTAATGACCTGATTACTACTGAAATCATAACACAGAGCTAATAACATGCTACTCGTGGTTTGACAGTGGAGCAGGCTTTGGAGCATCTACCATCAGTGTTTCTTTACAACTGGCCTTGATGCATCCTCATATCAACCAAGCCAACACGCCTCACCGAACGCATTTATATGCTGCCTGCTACCACACACACCAGTTCAAACAAATGTGATAGTTGCATTCAGAGTCAAGCCGTTCTACGCATGGATTAGTACGTTTCCAATCACTGCTCCTTATTGGCTAGGAATCTGTTCAAAAGCCTCATCAGCATATACAATACAGAGCCAAAGCAGAGATATTGCCAAATATTCAGAGCTATCTACTCCACCAAGCCCTACTTGGTTGGCTGGCAGTTTGATTTCTGTCAATATGGATTATTAAAAGCATATGTGATATTTAAAACTCTGCTTTAGGGGAACTGGCAATAATTTATCACAGGTTCGTCATTATTTAGGCCCAGCTGTCCTCACATGACTCATGGGACTAGAGAGGAGAACCACAGCGGAACGTGGCTTCCATCTGGTGGTCAGAGACTGGAAGTACAGATTCGACAATGGCACAGGATCAGAGCTTTTCAAAATACAATCAAGTGACATTAATTGGCCTTTGTTAGAGCAAGTTCAAAATGATGAAACGGGAAAGCATTTATCAACTTTATGTTAGAAGCACCTCATCTAAGTATCGGTTTGATGTGTGACTTTCAAACAGAGCTCATGCCTTTAATGGCTGCAACAGGACCAACACTAGTAAAAACACAGCGGAGCGTCTGCTCCGTGGGGAGAAGCCCTGATCGATACAGCGAAGGGTTTTACACTACTTTAGTGCAGGGATGAATCATCTGGAGACTCCGGTTCAGCCTGTTCTTATCACATCTCATCTGCCTGTTAGGCCACTGGTCCATAAAAGCGTCTCCAGTGTGATATGGCATGATCACATCCCACTCTAATTTCCTTGAACAACACCTCACAGTTGAACGAGCATGCTTTGCAATGCACAACTAGAGCGCAGCGGTGAACCGAGCACCAGGGGACGAGTGCAGCTCTCGCTGCTTATTAAACTGCAGCTAGAGTTTCCCGAACCTCGCCACGCCATGCCCAAGCAGAGGAAAACGCTGCTCAGAGCCAGGTGGCATATGGCAAGTTCAACTGTGTGCGTGCTTTTTGTTGTATTTACACAAGATGCGTGTGAGCTGCTGTTGAATTTGGATAATTAAAGTGAAGACACGACGCCACATGACTCCCTTGCAGTAGCTGTCTCTGTCTCCCTGTGGACCACCCGGACTTCCCAAGCTGAACAGATCGAGCCAGGCTGCTTCGCTCTCTGGGACCAAACCGGGTAACAAGCAACAGAATCAAGTGCAGTCAGTTAAATTCTATGTAACTTTTTAGTTTGCACTAGTAGTGTGACCTTTATTGATTTCTTGTCTCCGCCTTCAGCTTGGCAGAACACTAATGGTACTGGTCAATAAAAAAACCATGAAGTGGAAGTTCTCAATACCTCTCCCCATGCGCTGACCGCATCCCTAAAAATAGCCACTGACCCTCCCTCGCAGGCCGGTGTCATGGCGGCTCAGTTCTCTCATTCGACCGCTTGTGAGCGGGCTGACGTGCTGAGCCGTTCGCCAGGCACCTGTGCTCCGGCTCCCGTCCCTACACAGCTCCCATTCAGCTGGCCAGCCACATCCAGCGAGTGCCCTGCCTCCTCTGATCGATCGGGGCAAAGCACAATGAACGGGGCATAGAATAATGCTGTGACCTGGGCGTGCCAATCGAAAACAAACAGCACTTTCCCTCACTGCATCTGGGACCTACTGCTCCATAGAATTACGTTCACATTTCTAAAAAAAAAAACAACTTAACAAAACAATTCCCTGTGTCTGTGTACTGTAGCTACCACCCACTGTTTTATTGAGTGGTAATGTCAATGCGTGCCCCGGCCTGCTCGCGTATTTCCCCCACTCACACTCTCACTTATTGAACTATGGAGACAGAAATATTATGAGCAGAGTTCAATAGAGCTGAAATTATCCTTACTTACTCTGAGTGAAAACAGCCGTCTGCTGTGGACGGTCCCGTCCTGACGTCTGTGGGCCACTCTGCTGCCATGACACTTTGGATGTGAGCCTTTTTTTTTTTTTTTTTTTTGCATCTCAGATTTATTGCCGAACACAGAGCGAGAAAGGCAACTGGAGGCAATTCTTCCAATTCTTCCACACAGTGTTGCAGCCATACAAAAGTTGAAGTTGTGTGAAGGAGGGAGGGGGGGGGGGACCCCTGTGGTGCCGCTCCCACACAGTAAGCAGCAGCCAGCAGCAGTATTGATTCACTCTGCCGGCTTGAGCCCACTGTCACAGACAGTATATCACTTTATTCAATCTGCTGTTAAATAGGCTGTAATTAGAAATCTGTCCAGTAAATGTGTTTTAGTTAAAGGGCGGTTTGTGGCTAAGTTGCCAGTCAACTTCACTCCCTGTTACCGTATAAATTCAATTTGTCACTGTTGCTCTGTTTCAGTATAATATTTTGATGACGGATTTGGATCTAAGCGCTAATGACAGTGTCTGCGCAGAGAAGGATGCAAATAAGCAGTCTCCTGGGGGATTAGCACGCTCGCTGTTGGAAAAGTACTTACAGTAAGTCTCCTAATTGTGGTTAATGTTTGTTGGTCCCTCGACTCGATCTAATGGCCGATTGCAGATTGCAGTGTCACTGGCCTTCGATATGATGCTCATGTACTAGCTACTGTACAGAACCGTCCTTTGTGTTTTACTGCAGTGACAGAGATAACTGATTAATTCTAATAATACCTGGAATAATAAGTAACTTACATACACAACTGGTGAGCCTTAATGTCTGAGTGTCAGCCTGGATGCCCCTCAGTAACACACGGTTCACATGCAGCATTATATTAGGAGGTGGTTCTGTTGCCTTGGTCATCATATTACAAATGAATGAGGGGCTAAAACATCAGAGCCACCTCTTCACACTATGCTCTCTGGGTCGACAACTGGACTGAATCAGACAGATGCACCTAAGCTGCCAGGGAGTCGCTGTTGTTGCAATATTTTACTTTAATAAAATTTAAAAAACGACTACAAGGAAGGACAGTCACTCACTTGTTTGCTTGTTTTGCACATATTTGATGCTATTCTTTGTGATTGTCGTGTTTGGTTGTCACGTGTCTGGCCGGGCTTACTTTGTGTTCCTTAAATCCAAGGTTCATTTTGAAATTGAGTCCTGTTTCACCGAAGGCAGTTTGCATCGACTTACTGGGCCTGATACCCGAAGGCGCGTTCAGATTAATCGCTGAATGTGCCACATCAGACGTCTGAGTTTTCTTTGCGACGCCTTCCTGCGTTGAAGTACCGAGCAGATATCGCTGGGTGTCGCTCCAGAGTGTCTGATATCGCCCCTGTGCGGTTCTGCCGCCACTATCCCCCCTTTCTGCCTTGTACTGAGTGTGCGTGTGTGTCGGATAGAAAGTCAGCCTGGTTTCCAGCTGAGTGCTTGCTCTCTCACGGTGTGTGTGTGTGTGTGTGTGTGTGCGTGTCTCTGTGTGTGTGTTGTCATTATTATCCACTCTGCTCCCAGCTCAGAATGGCCAGATTCACTCAGACTGAAACAAGAAGGCAGCACCATCCACAGCAGCCCCAGCCCGCTCACTCCAGCTTGGTTTTCACCGGACCGGGGGCACCACCGACCCAACCACCACTACTACTTATCCCACATCAGCACCAGTACCCTCAGATCACATTTCCGAAACCCATGAACGGGTCAGAACCCATTTCAATTCATCCGGAGAACGGCAACATGAAAGACCAAGATGCCATTAAGCTGTTTATCGGGCAGATACCGCGGAACTTGGAAGAAAAAGACCTGAAACCCTTGTTTGAACAGTTTGGGAAAATCCACGAACTGACAGTTCTCAAGGACCGATACACCGGCATGCACAAAGGTAACGTGTCGCCCCTCAAATGGCTGCGAGGCCCGTTTATATAGCTTAACAAATGCTTATTATCACCTGTACCTTTGGAAATGACTTGTGTTGAAATAGCAACGCGTAAACGCAGTAGGCTGCTTGTCACTTTTTAAAATCTATACATTATTATTGTTTATAAACGAGTCCAGCCCGTCCCCAAACATTTATCAGTAGAATGTGCGTCCTTGCTTATATTCCGACGAGGTTCGGCGTGTGTCACATTCCTGCGCGTTTTGTTTATGTGCGCGTCCGCACGGATCAACATTTTTCAGGAGCTGCATCTAAATTTCCATCCTGCTCGTTCCACGTATTATTTTCTTTTGTCGCTCACGCGGGCAACCAAAATGGGAGATGCCCAAATAGTGTGAGTGTTTTAGGATCACGAGTGATTGGGTGACAAAATGCGTTGGCTGTGATCTTTATTTTAATGCAGCCGAAGAGTCTTAACAGGCTTTTAAGTGGGGCAGAGGCGCTCGGAAAGGATGCATTTTTAAAGAGCCTTCCCCTCGCTAGCCCATCTATCGCGGAGGGGAGGCATCATTTATTCATCCATATGCTTTCTTTAACATCTCCCCATGTGCGAGAGTGGAGCGGGGCTGGGCGCAAACCCGGCGCAACGCGCGATCCGTTCGGTGCCACGGTGTCTCCAAAGGGCGCAAGAGCTGTCACAAGATGACGGACGTCGCCGCGGAGAGCGGGGCAGTGACGCGGCGCGGCTTCTGCTGAAATGGAAGGCAGCGTGGGGAGTGAGCCCACTCAGCTCAGGGCGCTGTGGCAACTTCCACCTTCCCCAATGAAGTTGATTGTCAAGGATTTACAATGTAGACATCCCGAGCTGGGTGGGGAAGAACATTTCACAATATGCGATCTCTGATCAGCCCAGTGTAGCGTCGTCATCGCCATCATCATCATCATCATCATCATCATCATCATCATCAAAACCATCATCATCATCCATCAGCGCTTTCAACGAACTGTGTTTCTGTTGATTACGTGTAGGTTTGTATTTGCACTTAGTCCGGTGGGTCAGAAACCGTCAACTGCTCAGACCTGTAGGTCGCTACAATGGTTGGAATAATCACAAAGACGTGTACGTTTCTCTGACAATAAGGACGATGTCAGCGATCATAACCAGCAGTTTGATTTGAATGCTCATTTAACATATATCTACATTTATGCTTATGTTAAAATGGTGAAAGACAGACGAGCGTGAGTGAGAGTAAAGTAAAAGCCATTGGGAAACATTGCACACAGCATAATGTCCTGTGTGACACACAGCATCACTAAATTTGTTGCCTACAAATGTTACGTCACCCTAGTACTGATATTAAAAGCTTGATGCTTCTGTCCCATTCAAACCGATTGGCTGATGTTTTCATGATGGTTTAATGATTAAAATTGAGTCATAACTTAATGAGATGATGGTCGTTTCAGTTCATCATATTAAACCTCTGTGCTGATCAAAACGATCTGCTTTGGTCTGTCAGTGTCAGTTGTCACATTGTCATCATGAAATGTTAGTTTGAGGCTTGCAGATGGTTTAATGTTGTCCTTACAGGGGCAGTGCTAGCACAGCTGCTATTAACCACGTATTTCATGAGGCCACGTTCCTGATCTTGCAGCTGATCTTGTCAGCTTGTTGAGGGGAAGTCAGTTTTTCAGAACAGTGCTCGCTTGGCATTCATCAGCGAGCGTTGACATGCGCATGTGTGTACGTACATGTACCAAAACGTAATTGCCCTGTGTTGCATAATCATTGCAGTATTTAGCTCTTGAGTGATTGTCGCCTCATTGTGGTGCCATGGAAAAGACAATTCAGGCTCTGACACTAGAGAAAGACGATGGCTCTGATCAATCTGCATGCAGTTCTGCCGTGTTTTGGGTTGTGATGCTTTTATTACAAATTTGATCAATATAAAGAAGAAATGTAGATTTGTTTGAATGCAGGCAGATGCGATAATGTCTAAATTAGACAATATATGAATAAGTCAATTCTTAAGGCCTTTTTCCAGAGTATTTCTACTCTAACTGATTAAGTAACCTAATTTATTTTAGATAAGTCAGTGAAATTCAATGGCTTAGAAACTAATGAATCCTGGCCACAATATATAGTCAAACCCTAATACTATAGTCAGTGATCTGTGATGAGGGTATTTTACATTTAATCATGTTAATAAACAAAAAAT
The DNA here is from genome assembly GCA_030770545.1 of Macropodus opercularis. Lineage (NCBI taxonomy): Eukaryota > Metazoa > Chordata > Actinopteri > Anabantiformes > Osphronemidae > Macropodus > Macropodus opercularis. Next base: position 12,370,782 of record CM061092.1, read on the forward strand.
TGGATTATGAGTATGGACCCTGGTAGAAATAGTCATAAACAGTCATACAGTAAACACATGCAGGCTGAGAAATACCCCCCCCCCCACACACACACACACGCACACGTGCATTGCTCGTTTGTGGTGCTCATATTGTGTCATTTTGATTTTAATTTCATCCACTTTGTGTGTTTATTGTTTCCTCTTTTCTTAAGGAACTATTTTTTCCCCTTGCTAATCCACGAGGGAAAACATGGAATTAGTTTGTAAAGCGTGATAATAATGCATGGCCATAATAACTCGACTCAAGAGGATTAGCAAATGTGCATTGTCTGAAGCAGCAGTCTCTTGGGTGATCAGCTGGTTCCCTCCCTAAATAGTGGCTGCCTTTGCCAATTAAAAATTCAGTCTAGTCTGCCTCTTCAACTGATTAATTCTGCCCACGCTGTCGATGGCCTGTCAATTATTGTTGCCCAATTGGTATTAATAGGCAGAGGATTTCCTGATGTCGGACTTATCGCATAACTTCTTCCTTTGGCTATAATTAGCTTCCACTTATATCACCTGAAGATACATTAATGCATTTATTCAAGTATGCATTCGAAACCAAAGCCTCAACCGATAATCAGATTTTCTTAGCGTGTTCAGCTTTTTTCCATATCAGCGGTTCCCCTTTAAAAAAAACGAACACTGAACCTGTTTCACTGAATATTATCATGAAATTGCTCTATTTGTTTGGACAGATTATGGCCTGAGTTTGAGTCATGCCGTTAAGTAAAACGCACTCAAACGACAGTGAAGGGAGAAGAGACTCTTTCCTCCACAGGTGTGATTCAGCAGAATGAAAAGACAGACAGACAAAACAATCCCCTGCACGGCTCCAATCTGCTGGCTAAGGCAGCCAAGGTATCAATATTAAGCTAGTGTCGGGTATCATTGTGTTAATGCATTTATAAATGGACCTGAGATATTGCAATAGACCCAAGCCACGCAGAAGCACATTAAATCACAGAATAATCTAATGAAATATTTATTCAAGGTTTTTTTTTTCTGCATGTGAGACTGATGGATAGTATTCCTCTGTGGTTTATCCTCACAATAAAAATGAGAGAATTAAACCGGAATAGATGGAACAGAACACGTATATCAGACCAAAATGATGTGGTATTAATATGAGACGAAGGTTCTCTATATGAAATTATGCCTGAACGGCACTATGTTAATTAAAGTTTGTTATAGCCTCGCTCTGCCTCCGTACTCTTTGATATAATATATGAGCGGATCTACACATCTCCATAGTGCGTGTGCCTTATGGAGAGAGTCAAAGATCACGGCGCTGCTGTAGGACAGCGAGCCCCCTGAGGAAACAGATGGGAAGTTCACTTACAGACCATAAACCGAGCTGTGGAAGGGACATGGGTGGGACATACTGTACTGTACTGTACGTAACCCGCGGTGACAATACTAATAATGCTGCTAATGTATGACACAGGGGTTTGACAATTCAAACAATTAAATTATCGTGATGGTCTGAACACTAAATATATTCCATTCCACTCAATATTCTCAGTCTCCTTGTGTGGTGATTGGACTGAACAAATCTAGATCCAGATCTGCTGTCAGGGCTCGTGAGCGAAGGCCACCAGGCCAGGCCGACGCAGTAACAACACGCGCTGCGCAATCTTTAAACTTTGGTAAATATTGTAATAAGCACCAGGGCTTTCCTCATAAAAGATGCAGTAGCTCGGCCCGCACTGACAGACGCTATGGGCCTTGACTTCAGGATGAGGAGCGCTGCCGCTTTCTCTCCTCCGATTGCCAATCTCAGATGCCGACAAGACCGCGCTGTGCTGGAGGTTAGTGTCCGCACAACAAACAGAGCTGGCTGCTGCTCTGTCTCGGCTCGTTCCCCTTAATCCGTGCTCGGGAGAGCCTTTCAGATGGATTGATTTCCTGCACCGATGCAGCATTCATTATGGCTCGCAGTATATTATGCTCACAGTATTTTGGAAGTGCTATTATTTTATGACCTTTGTGGAATATGTTTGCTCTTAATGGGTAACTGTTGCAGAGGCAGGCACAGGAAGGTTCTGTGAGTTCTGAGTGAAAACAGGAGCCAAATTTGAAACGAGGCTGCCTAACTTAAACTGTGCATTACATCCGCTGATTAGTTTTTATGACAGGCTTTTCAATATCAATAGATGCAGAAATAAGGCTTATGTTAATGCAGCAGGTGCAAAAGAAAAGATGAGAATTTTAATATGTTGTAAATTATATTTCTCCCGCCTGAGCTAATAGTGTCTGAGCGCCTCTCACTGTGCGGCAGGTAACATTTCTCCTCTAAAGGTAGATTCAGTAGAAGCGTAGCAGCTTCTTGTTCATGCACAAAGGTCACAGCTATTTCCTTAGTCTAAATACAGGGATAGAAGCCTATCTATTTTGTATGGGTAGCTTAGCAGAGAGTGCCATCGCCTTCAGAGCAGAGTGTGCTCTTATGGGGGGGGGGTATGAAAGCACAGAGGGAAAAAAAAGAGGGAGGCGAGAGAGGAGGGGGTTGGTGGTTTCTGATAGAATAGCATGAGCTCTTTAATGTTGTGTTTGAGCCTGGCTGGGCACAGATTCATTTTAGAAGGAAAATGAAATAACAAGGGAGAGGGGAGAGAGGAGATTTTAATGCAATGTTTTGTGATAATCCCTCTCCATTTTGGAATGGTTCAGGAGAACTCATGCGATAAAGCCTTGTACAAGCCTGGAAAATAATAAGTTATTTGTCTTGCCTTATAGTACTGTGCCCTTGGAGGGCTCTCTAACCCCCATGTTTTTGGCCAAAAAACAATCACAGATTAGTCAAGCTGTCACATCTCTCTGATTGCCAAATGGCTGAGCCCTTGATGCTGGTGTGAGTGAACAATGCATAAATGTCATACATGTATCTGTCTAAGAGCGCTCGCAAACACAAAGCCGCGCGGGGATGACTTAGCACCGTCACTCAATCCCTCTCTGTCACGCAGCCCGTCAGAGAGGGATTGGACCGGGTGGACGGCACATGTAAGCAGCAGAACCCACGAGGGAAATGACAGACACATGGGCACAGAACAATGGATGTATGGACAGATGGATAAGTGGAGGGCTAAAATAAAGTGTTTGCCAGAGATGCAGAAACAAATGGTTGTTTATATCCCCAGGCAGTGGGAGCGAAGAGTGATGGCTCGTCAAGGGACGTGAAGACTTCTCTGACAGGTTGAAAGCTGTTTGGGCACAGGGTGGGGGGGGTGACACGGCTGAAGGCTGGAGGAGGAGGCGCAGAGGCCAGAAATAGCCGAAACAGTAGTAATTAGTAATTAAAGCAGTAAAAGTAAAGTCATAATAGGTGGCATTTACCACCTATTATGACAAATATTTGGGTTTTTACTCTACATTTATTTGAAAAGTATAGTTTAATAATTAGATGAATAATTCAAACTACAGTTAAGTCATAAACCGTATTGTATTGTTTAATATCCAAGCTAGCAGCAGGTTGCAAGCAGGTTAAGTAAGATCACAAATCACCAAGGCTACTTCTACTCCCTTTGGCCGTGTGAGTATTTATATCTAATCCTTACTTAAGCAGCATGCAGACTTTCACCTGTAACCGTGCTACTGCTGCGTTTCCTTAATGAAATCATCTGTGGTCTTTTTCCACTGCTGTTGTTGTTATAACAGTTTAAATACTCTACTCCCTGAATGGCACTTATGACAATGATAGCGGCGCTATCAACATCAGGCCCACAAATCCTGAGCAATCCCCAACTTGTGATGAAGACGCATTTTAGACTGAGAATTCTCAGGTCCGTGAGGGACGTGTGAAGATGCACGCTGCTCAGCGCGATTAAAAATAGAAATTCTGTGGTATTTCCGAAAATAGGTTAAGCTGCCATCGCTGCACGGCTGGCATGACATCACTGATTGCCTGCCAGCCTTTCCCAAAAGGCTGCTGCCATACTCCGCTCAAAAGGAGAGAGAGAATGAGGGAGCATCTGTGGGCGACTGTAAGGCCATGTGCCTTCATTTCTAGTGACCCCCCCCACACACACACATACATTGTTCCTTTCATCCCAGCCATCTTCTCCATCACTCCTTCCATCTTTCCTTCTCATTGAAGCAGCGATGCTGTAGAAGTGGTGTCTGTGCTTTACTGCCAGAGACACTGGTCCAGGGATTAGTACTGAGGATATATTGCATCCGTATCCGAATTTTATTTTGTTTGTGCGTGATGCAAGAGGACTGCCTGCCAAATAGCGCAGACGAGACAGATGAAAGACGGAATTTGTGTTTCTTTTTTGATGATCAAATGTTAATTTGGTTGAATGAGCAGAGTATCTGGACTTTGTGTGAGCTCCAAGATGGCACTGATACATAACAGTGGACCCGGTGTAATTATAAAAGACAAGAGATATTATCTGTCTGTCTGTCCGTCCATCCGTCCTACCCATTGTTTATCTCTCTTTTATTTCTGGAATCTTCAGGCCTGATTGTGGTTACTAGGAAATTTACGTCAATGCAATTCAATTAACACCCTGGTGCCTGCTTGTTAGTCAGATGATTAGTGCTAATTATTACTCTTCTCCAGCTCAGCGGTGACGAGATACATAAATAAATAAAAGAAAGGAAGAAAGCCGGGACAACGACACAAAGTCATACTTTAGACATACAGGGCATAATTGAAAATATGTGTTTTGAATACAGCATGTTATGTTCCATTGGCTGCATGCATTGAATGAATAGAGCAGCCATAAGAAGCTACCACTCAGCCTTAGTTTGTTTATAAAGACATGTCCAATTAGTGTTTCCTCTCATCTCTAGCTGGCAGGTGTGTGTGGGTGTGTACGTGTGTGTGCGTGGGGAGTGTTATTCTCCACCTCACTATCTCACTATCGTCCTCACTCCCCTCTCAGTCATCCAGGCTGGGTGGGTCTTTGAAGTGCTGTCTTTAAAGGCATCTTTCAGTTTGTAAAATCAAAGTGGCTGAAAACCTGATCTGTGTCTTTGTCCGCAGTCAGTTCGCAGCTGCCAATCATCTGTGATCGTGGCTTTACTGCGATCAATTTATCTGTCTCAAAGGTTTAATTGCCTTTAAGCTTTTGGAAAGAGGACAAGTATAGTTAGGAAGACGCCAATTATTTACATCTAATGAAGACTTTGCATCAGTTGGAACATAGTGCTCAGTGAGTACTATACAACGCCAGTGAAAGGAGCTAAGAGGAACTTTTATTGATTTCTGTGTAAATCCCTTTGGCTGGAGCAGACTTTGCTGGGGAAAGGAGGGCGGGACGGCGCTCTGAGACGGGCCTGGGCCCTCCCAAACCGAACATGGCAAGAGGCCGTAAGTGTGAACATACACATTATTTACAGCTCTGTGAAGCTTCATCCATTTACAGTGTCAATTAGCTTGCTCATTAGGGATGCAGACCACTAGATGTATTTATAGATCGGGCTCTGGCTTTAATAGCAGGAGAGGGATGAAGCACCCAGATAGTCTACAAAAGCCAAGACTTGCTTTAAAGGCTGCAGTGCAGCAGAAGATGCCAAAGTGCTGTATCCTTTGAGTCTTATCCAGACCCACATATTGAAAGAGCTCTGGCCAGCTTGGGAATCAAGGGCCGGCAGCAATCTATCACGTCACCTTCCAAAAGTGTACCTGCCATCAAACAGAAGTAGCTCAGGAGCGATAGTATTGATTTGAGCCTTCTTAATGCTGGTACATCCCAAGTACATTTGTCCATTTTGGAGAGAAACGCTGTACATTTGGGTTACACAAAGCACCACTTACTCTCACAGAGCCTAACCTCTGACTAGCTGGTAAGTACGACAGTGTCAAAGTCTCTGTCCCTGCGTGGTTCTAATGGCTTCCTCGCCCCAGTATTGCTCCTGTAATAATGCACAGAGACTTCTGGAAAGAATTTATTGCCCTTTTCACACCAGGACATGTGTGTGTGCTGATGTTCGCATCTGCACATGGGTAGTGATTTGGGTTTTTTTTTTTTTTTGAGGCAACAAATCAACGGCTTAATTGACAGAGAACGCCAGGGAGAGACTGCGACTATTTCTTGTGCTCATTAAGGACATGATACTCCGCAGCTCCTCGCCCTCCCCTGGTCACTAGTCAAGGTGAAGAGATGATGTCAGAGGAAGTAAAAGGAAAAATAAAGCAAAAGGTTTTGCTGATGGATGCTGCAAAGACGAGTGGATAGACAGACGAAGGAGTGATGGTAGCGTAGTCTGCTTCAGGATCAGAAGGTGACGCTTCCTGCCTCTAAGGTGGCCGCCTTGTCAGAAGTGAGTGAGAGCATTTTGGGAAGTCACTGCTAACTCCATGCTCATTCTCCTGTTTTTTATTATATCTCTCCATCAGTTCTGCCCTGGTCTGTTCACTTCCTCACAGAAAAGGACCTTCATTTATTTTAAAGCAAGGAAGTGATTCTCAGAGACCACACTGATTAACCCCCTCGTGGTGAATAGACACCGCTGAGCCTCCTGCCTCTCTGGCTGGCAATGATTCAGACCATAATCATATTGTGTCTGTGCTGATGATGTGTATTTCAGCATCTGACCCCTCTGAAATGGAATCAGTTCCCCAGGAGCCCGACATAGCAGTAAATGAAGTAAGCAAGTAAACTACCCACAGTGATAGCGTTTTCCAAAGAGTGCAAATGATGTGTGAGGGCGCAGGCGAAGGTAGTGCCAGGACCGGCTTGGTTTCTGCTACCTTCACATTTTCTGTCCAAGTAAATGCCACGTTGAGAGCAAGTTCACACTTTTTCATTACACTGGGGCAGCTTGACTCCTCTGGGACCAGGAGATGAAAAAAAAAATAGAGCAAAAAGGGTATGAACGGAGACTAAAATGAGGGAAGTTGTCTTTTAACCCAGCCCAGTCTCTCAGGAATTATTTGGCGATTTTGGAGAGAAAGGTTTTAGCCCAACAACGACAAACCTTCACGTTGAGCTCCTGCCACTACCTAACAGCTGGTGGAGGGCACGAATGAATCTCGTCATCTAGTTTATATGTGTTGCATATAAATGTCATTATGTTCTAAGGCAGTTGGTTTGTTGTGAAATCAGCAAACAAAAGATGGTATTTACATGCATCTATTTATATATTTATCATTCAGATGGGGGCATTTATATACTGTATGCATATATAACACATTTACTTACTAGTTGCCTCAGATAGAAGCAACTCACAAATCACTGTGTTAACACAAAGGTGCACACATTAGTTGTTGTATTGCTTTGTAATTGTTTGATGAAGCTGACTAACCTGGATGAGCAGCACAGGAAACAGAAACAGAAGTTTAGGATTACTACAAATATGACTGGTTATAATGGTAAATGGTAATAATAATGTTTCATATAACATGATGCCCAATACAAACACACTGTGCTGCACACGCTACTATACAACCCTCTACTACTAGACCACACACTAATTATACTATCCACATAGAGGCAGACGGGTAACGGACATGCGGACATAACAGTGGACATGCTGAAGGTAAACGGCCGCTGTCACTGCAGCTATTTCTCTTCTTCTCCCTCAGTTTCACTCTTTTCCGCTCTGTTACGACTCCGTAATTACCGTACACGGCACAGTGGAAACGGAGAGATGCAGCCCTGCTCCCCAAAACGTGCGCCGCACATGGTTAAAAATATATCCGTAGGAAATAGCAGGCAGGCAGAGACGAGTTGAAAAAGAGAAAGAAGTCGGGAATAGCAGAGGAGGAGAGAGGACGGGGCAGGAACAAAGGGGAGCGGAGGAATCTGTTCTCTTTAAAGCTGAAATCAATGTGTGAGATAAGGCTGTTTTAGGTTTCTATCAGACCATGCAGAGGATCATCTCACAATGGGAAGGCTTCCCCCATCGCTGTGTCAGCAGGCTTCGATTACCGTGGCTCTTTGTTGTGTTTCAAACAATTTCATCATGCCCCCCCCCCAACATACTTTTGCTCTTGGTATGCAATGCAGCACCAACAATTTGTACGTGTTTGGATTCCAATTATGGGGTTGTTAAAGCTTTTTTGCCTGTGGCCTGTAAATTCTTATTAAGCCATACATTAAAGAGCACAGAATCACATTTAAATGGAGTTCATGTTTCTCTTTTGTTTGCGACTCTTGTCGTTGTTATTAATTTACTCTGAATGCCCTGTGCTTTACACATTAACAAATACATTTTGTGATAGACTTTGCGATTGTAATGCGAAGCACTTGTTTCTTATTCAGAGATAGGGCATTTGTCAAGTAAACCAACAACCACAAGCCCGGAGAGAGGAAAAAACGAGAGAAAAACAACCACTAAAACAGCCATTCCCTCCTATTACCCTCACCCATTTGAGAAACAAACAAACAAACCCCAAACAACAGTGACATTTCCGCAGTCCTGGTATCTTTTTTACAAGCTGATGTAGAGAGGAGCGAGCGAATCAGGCAGCAGCGTGAGTGGCCACCGGAAACCATCGATTAGAGGTGGTGGATCGAGGCAGACCTTCGGGGATGGGTTGGGGTTGCTGCCCCGTGGCATCAGTGCTACGGCCAGCAACCTCAAAGGTCATGACCCTGAACAGACTCAATCGCTGTCTGTCTTTCTTACGCTGGAAAGTGTGGCAGGGACGATGGCAGACTGTCTCAAACACAAGGGGCCACTTCATTAAAGAGAAAGGAAAGAAATGAATTTGATTTAATTGGCCAAAACGTCCTGTGTGTTAAAACAAAGGTGTGCGGCCAAAGACACACATGCTGTATGTGCCACTCTGGGTGTAGTGAGGCACAGCAGGTTACGAGTCAATCAATGGATCAGTGACTCACGTGGCATGTTAATCCTTGTCTGTGGTGCAGAGGTTACAGTGAAGGCCAGGAAAGTGTAGGAGTCATTAAAATGGCAAAAGATACACATGCACACACCCAGACACACAACAACAATGGATGTTGAATATTTTAATGGGCAAAAGCGATCTCATATGCAGCAAGAAAAACGGATTGGAATATTGTCAGTGTTAAGACACTTAATCCATCACCACCCACTGAATACATTTAGTTGTTGAAATGAGATCCAAAATGCGGTGGCTGCTAATAAAGCGTCTTTAGAGTGGCAGAAATATGATGTAGGGTAACCCATATGAACCTCATTAATAGAACACAAGCAAGTCTATTTATTTAGACAGTCAGGGGGAAAATGATTGCCTCAGTGCTCCATCTGCTTTCTCTCTATCGCTCGTCCTCCCTGCCTCCTCGCCTCATGCAGTGAGTCTGGCAGATGTTGTGTGTGCGTGTTTGTCACTGGCGTGGTTTTGCGTACGTGTGCGTGCGTGGCGGCACACTTGACGTCTTACAGTTAGGCCTTTACCTTGGAGAACGTTACCGCCGCTTCTTGCTTCCTCTTCTCTTCTGCATTCTTACACTGATCCCATCCCATCTTCCCTGCGTTTGAACTCCCCAGTGCTGTCCTCCTCTCCTCTTCCTTTTGTCTCAGCTGCTGTCACAACTATTCAGGGTGGGAACTACAGTGTGGCCGGGCTTCGGACAGGACATGGCACTGGGGACGGGGAGACCAGATATGCTTGGCAATTCATCCTTAGAAATCTCTGCTCATCTCTTACTTTGCGATCATTTTGTTTTTCCTTCTCCGTTTAGCAACACGGAAAACTGTTTAGGGTATCACACAGTTGCTTAATCGGATCTTTAAAAATATTTGCCACTAGTTTTGATAACTAATCATACGCGAATGTATGTGATTCTTATTTGTTTTATATTTCGTTCCAGGTTGTGCATTTCTCACCTACTGCGCCCGGGAGTCGGCCATCAAAGCCCAGAATGCCCTACACGAACAGAAAACACTGCCAGGGGTAAGCATCTGTCTCTCTCCATTTCTTTTTCTGTGGTGGGCAGCTGTACCATGTACACCAGGCTGCACACCAGCTGGCATTCTCCTTGTATAGTTCCAAAGATAAAAAACACTGCAATCAATAGCTCGGCCTTTGCGAGGCCCAGTTTCAACTTTTACTTGCGCCTGTTCTCTAGGGGATATTGCCAGCATTGATCAGACCAACGCTGCCTCATATTTTTAAAGCAATCACATAGAATGTCGGTTTGAGTGCCAAGCATCTGTATTTCTGGACAGTGTTCAGCAGATAAAATTGTAATAGAGCATAGATTGACTAAGGTAAATAATAAAGTGAAAATCGTATTTTGTTGAGGGTATTCAACTGCATTTGTTTGTCATGTTATGTTGTTAGTCTGCCTTTTATTCTTTTTTAAGTGTGCGTAGATGTTAAGTGTTAAGAGACTGAGATGGTTGCTGGGCTGTATATAGAGGTAGAAATGGTTTATTTTACCCCCTTTTCCAAAAGGACTTTCCTAAAAAACAAGTTGTTTCATTCATTTTGCAATTTTGCCAAATATGAGTCTGGAGGAACTATTCGTGTTGTAGTACGTCGGCCCCACCTCCAAGCGGGCTGGCAGGGTGTCTGGAAGGGTCTACGTACTACTGAGCTGTACAAACGACGTCATTTAATGTTAACAACAAAAGTCCTACCGTAAAGAATACATACCTTCACAGGGTGCGGGTTTCTCACAAGAGCATGCACACAGACATACAGTGACTCTGAAAGTTGACATCACTTGCGAGAAATAAAACCCTTTTCTTGTACCTTTCAGTCCTGCTTTAGTCGTCCTGCTGACTTCCCCTCTACCCCACCCAGTCCTGTCCACCCCACATCCTCCTGTCTCCCTTCTCTCCCAGTGCTCCACCGCCGCTGCTCTTCCTGAGACAGAGCGTGTCATAGAAATGGAACAGGCAGACGTTGATGAGTGTCAGGCCTCACAGAGGATGCTGCTCTGCTGTTCCCTTCCTTTCAACTTCACTCACACACACACTCACACACACACAAACGCCAGCGGTCCATGAAAACACAGGCAGCGCTTGCTATAATACTGCAGCCGCACGTAACGCATGAATGTAAAACATCAGCAAAACGCATTAGCGTCGCATGTGAGCGTTGCCTAACGTCCTACAGAGGCAACAGTTCTGTTCAGGAAGGCCACACATGCTGCTTTACTTGTTTTATGTGTTTGTCTGGTGTGTATTGCTTCTTCTACCGTCATCTCATGAGCCTCACGCACGCTCAGAATATTTTGCAATATGACCCTGTTGCTTTGCTGCTTAATGGTAAGTACATATACCGATTGCTGTTTGCAAAATCCCGCTTGATATGCAGTTTGCCTGCGGCTGTGGTGTAATTAATGTAAACTAGGAATTCTCCAGTGAAGAGTTATGAGTTATTAATGTCTGCATTTGTTATTAACCTCGGTATAGCTGCTCTTTTACATGGAACTTTGACCTGTTTGGCTTCTTCAATATCTGTTATTTTGAATGCTTGAATTTGAATTCATGTCATTCCCCAAAATCCTGCCGGACTTGTTGCAAATGACTGGAACAGTGTAATGAAAACCGTACCACCTAACAAGCTACTCTGAGTCTCATGCTGATCCCTTTACTGAACACAAAGCAAAACCAAGCCTGTCCACACGCACACACGCTGGCATCCCACAGACACCAGCATGTACGCGCTCATTATCAGACGTACACTTGAATTTCATGAGCTGGAATATTTCTGCCTAACCACAAATGGAAGCTCGGTGTCCACTGCCGTGTCCCTGGGCAAAGCATTGAATCGCTGACTTCTGTTCGGATGAGACAACAGTTAATGTTAATATACTGTAACAGACCTGGATGATTCTGTGTCTACTATTGTTACTGGGGTGTTAGAAAGTGTGTTGCAGAGCCTAGAAATGACTTGTGCGTCTGCTCAACAAGTAAACTGTCGGCTGAAAGGACCCCTGTTTTAATATTCAGATAAACACAGTCAGCTGTGTAATCCGTTGTCCTTGTACTGAACTCATGATTGAATGTTGTTGGCTTTTCGCTTTAGCATTGCGGTCAGCACATGCATGAATTGTTCCTTGTTTGTCTGTGCAGCACACATGCACAATTGCATTCTTGCCAGGGAGCCAATTACAGAGTAGTTTCTTTATATAATGACATATTTTCCAAAAAACAATGGTTATAATTTTAAGAATTGAAATGACAACGATGACCATATGACTTCAGTTGTTGTCCATACTGTTGACACGGAGTCACACACACACACAACCGATGTCCTCTGATTACAAAAAGAAGAGCCACTGTTCTTGGATGTTATTATCCATGTCCCCCTGTTACACATTAGCTGCTGAAAGGAACAGTATGGTCTAATGGAAGTGTACTGAACTGGAATATATATTCCTGCTGTGAAGTCTGATGGGAGCCCTGGGAACACAATGGCCTGACATAAGTTTGGCCACCGAACAGGAGAGGCTGCGTTCACCAGGTGTGTTGCTCTGCATGCTTGTGCGTGTGTGTTTCGCTGGCTTTGCATTGCGGTTAACCCCCGCGATACGTACAATGCGTATAATGGTGGGAAGAAAAACATGTGCACATGGCAGCCTGCCGTTATCACGCGCCACCCACGACAGTGAGGCTTGAATGTGTTATTTGCGTGCTTGTTTGCAGCTGATGGAAATGGGTTAGTGCTTTTTACGTTACATAACCATAGGAGTTCTTTTGCGTATGTAAATATCCTCCTGTGCGTTAACTTCAAAACTGAACTCATCAGGTTTTCCTTTGTCTATGTTAAATCTAAGCAGGCCTGCATGGCCGAAACAATATGACATTTTCTGATAATCCCTTCAGGACATACTTTGATCTTAAAAACACATACAGATTGTGTGTGTGTATGTGTGTGAGTGTGGGGGTGTTTGTGTGTGTGTGTGTGTGCTTTTGAGTGTCATGGCTCTCTACACAAGTCCGCAGGAGATTTACTCCATCCAGCTCAGCATCATGACCAAATCCTGCTTCCTTCACACCATCCACCCTCCCATCCCCCTCACTCAATCCCCAGTATACCCTTCTGTACTCAAACTCTCTGTCCCCGTCGCTGCCACTCCTCAAATCCAGCAGATCCAAGAAATAATTTCACTCACTGCTGCAACTCTGTTCACTGTAGCACAGGAGAACATGGCACACTCCCCTTTGTGTCGTGCTAGCATTTTGTGCCACAGTGATTGTCTTGGATATGTGTTTGCTACATGCATTTGCTCTCACTATTAGTACAGCTCGACCTGGGGAGAGTGCAAGAGGCTGGCAGTGATTCAGGAGGCAGGTTTATGGAAATAGCACTCACATTAAAATCCCAATGAGAGCAGGAAGAAGATTATGCTCTGGCACACACATGTGGGCTCCTGCAATGTCAACACTCTAAGTAGATCCCCTCCCTCTCAATTGCCGCTGTCTCCATTCCTCTCTCCCTCTCTTTCACTCTTGTGCCGAGCCCATTGCTGCTCACATACATTAGGTGAAATCTTAGCCGACCGTGAGTGCGTGTGGATCCGTGTGTGTCTGTATACATGTGTATGCGTGGGTTTGCATGCATTAGCATGTGTAATTGAGTGTGCGCGCGTGTGACTGGATGCAACGAGGAGCAGGGAGCAGAGCTTAGCAGCGTTGGCCAACCTTGTTCAGTGGAAATAAGGCTGGCGAGCCACCATACTTCTTTGTGCATGCTACCCACCTGTTTATCAACTTCAGCCAAGCTATCTTGCGTGCCGTCCCAGCAGCCGCAAAGGCTGAATAATTCAGTGCTACCCTCTGTGAAGGTTGGCGGGGTGTGAGTGTAGTGTACTCGTATGACTGTGTGTGTACTGTATGTGCCTGTGTTGAGTGGGCAGGGGTGGGGGTGGGAGCGGAGCCGATCGGTCAGCATGAAGCCAATTGGTACTGGCAGGATTGGAGGCCTTGTAGTCAGGGAGAGGGGACTCGTTGGAATTTAGCCCTTGGTTAACAGCACTGTGTGCATGTATGTATGTGCGTTTGAGAAAATCATAGTGGAGCGGTAGAGGAAACAGTAATCATCAAGGTCTTTTCCTCTTTAAAAGACTTTTCTGCTTTGTGTCGAGAATTAACATTTGAATTACAGCAAATTACTCTGCGTCCTTGCTGCTCAACCTGTTTCATGTTTTTCATTTTTTATATTAACCTTGGTTGGTATGTTATTAATAAACTCCTGTATTTTATTTGGGTTTCGCTCCTGCAAGATATTTTTCTCAGATATCAGTTCATCTATTGGACGCTATTTGTCACTTGAATTGAATTTCTACAGGCATAGTTGTTAATCTGGGCCAAAATGGCAGCGACTAGAATTTAAAGGGTGAAACTGAATTAACCTGACTACTAAGGTAAACTAGCCACTGGGCTGGTAACAACTCAAACAACATAGCACCGAACACAAGTGTAACACATGGTCGCTGCACTAGGGTATGGCACGGTGGCTAAAAGTAAATACAAACACATAGTCACTAATGTAAGAGTACACAAATGTAAATGTAGGAACGTAAGCAGACAAACTGACAACGTGTAAATGCAAAAGAAATGCTTGTATACATGGCTGAGTCACGACTGAACAGGTGGAAGTCACTGTCTTGATCTGCAGGGAACAGAAGAACAACAGGAAGTGACGGAGGGGAAACTGAAGACGAATGACGGGAAGAAACAAAGATACAGCAAAAACACCAGAGCTGGTCCAAGTACAATGTCAATAACAAACACTAGTATCAAAGTGAAATAAGGTAACAACATAACCATAAAATTCAATATAATACAAAGTGCTGTCTTGACAGACAACAAGAAGAACAGACAACAACAACAGTTGTTCATGATTATGTTGTGCTGTAACTTTATGGAACTTTGACTCTAATAGTAATTTACTGGGCTACCGATGACCAAATACTACAGTGCTGCTCATCCTTGCACAGCTTAGGGTATCGCACTTTTTGGGGCTTTTGTGGGGGGAGACATTGCTTAAAATACACTGCACATCATGCCCAATAGGCCACTTCACAGCGAGAAGTGTTCTATTTTTTCTGAGGTACAGGTTAACAAAAAAGCTGAATTATTAATGTTTTTGGTATTTTTAGCCTGTTTAACCTATTTCTGGTTGTGGCTGGAGACTGCTCGCCTGCCTGTCATGTGACGTGGCAGTGATCTGGGTTAGGATTCAGTTTTGTATCTAATTAGGGAAGTGTGTGTGCGTGTGCACTCTGTTGGTGGGTTTGTTTTTGACGTTCACTGGGTCTACACCTGTGCTCGTTTGGCTAATTGTGACGCAGGGCAGCTTAGATGAATTTATGTTGGTTTAAAACCGCGAGGCATCACTGGTACCAGAGGCCCTGAACCAGATGAGTCTGGATTTATTCCAGGCTTGAGGGTGTACAGTAGCTGTGCAGACCTGTGTAAAAGGCCCAGATACCAAATGACAATCCGTCTGTGGGTCCCTGTACAGACTTGTACAGGTGTGCCACTGCCTGCAGACAGAAAGAGAGTGTGAGCGAGTGAGCAGAGGGTGCACACAACGATGATAAACCTCCACAGAGTTGGAGCGCTGCACAGTTAATATAATCACACTCGCAATTTCAGCCAATGCAATTATATACTTGCAAATGCCTGTGATTTAATTAAATTAAAATATGCGTTTGTAAACTTGAAGCCCTTTCTTTGTTCGTGAGCAATTACCTTGTTATCTGTGCCGCGTAAGATGCAACAACATATGTGGATATATGACAAATTTTTAAATGCACAGTACGAAGAATGATCAACCAGAAATCAAAATAAGACTTTCTCCACTGAAATATGCTTTGTGTGCGCGTGTCCTTCCAAAACCCAAATACAGTACATGACAATATCAGCTGAGAACATGTCACACAACTCTCTAATGAAGAACACACTAACATGCATCCTCAACACGGCTGACAGGAGCTGACATCTCTGTTACTGTTAGACAGAAGGAGGTGACCTCTGGTCACCGTCAATAAGCTTGAATCTTAAATAACCATTCTTTATCCATCTGCTTCTCTGCATCCATCTCCTGGTCTACGCTTTACATATTGACCATATCTGACACACCATCGGTTACCTAGAGCCTCACTGATAATGTGATTATTATTGAACATCAACAGAGGACAGGTTGTCACATTTACACAGGCATCGCAGCCTCATTATTTACGCTGATGTGGTGCTAGTTAAAATACAGCGACAATGAGAAAGGACTCAGAGGAATGCCCACAGTAACTCTGACAACTTAGAGTCATACCTTCAGAATGAAGACATTTCCTGTTGTCCATACACAGCATGTGCTGTACAGTCTATCTTTGCAGATGGAAAAGTGCGCTGAAGCCAGAGGGAGCTCATTTGTAAGGCAGATCTAGTTGTGCTTTGGTGTAGTGTCCACAGAGAGGGTAAGGGAGCTGCACAGAATGACAGCAAGCATTTGTCAGCAAAAATCAGAACTAATGAAATACAGTACACATAGCTGGAGGGCAAGGAGAGGATTGTGAGTGACAGGAGGCATGAGTGGAAACAGCCTGTGGCAGCCCTCCATCATGGCTACCAATGCAGCAGCCAGGCAAACCGATTTGTTTTAAGCTCCAGTCCCCTTCCTGTCCTAGATGAGGGCAGCAGGATGAGGCATAGGGTACAGGAGGGGAACAGTGTGTGTAAGGATCCCTGGGGATAATGACATGGAATACGAGTATTGGGAACGCTAGTGATGGGGCTGTTCATGTGGAAGTGGGTATTTGCATTGCAGAGGAGGCTGTCAGCGCGGCTCTCTCAGGGAGCCGGTGTCAGGGTGATTGCTAGTGGTGAAAACTTCTGTCGTCTGCCCTGCAGAATGCCAGGATATACTGTACTGTAGCAGAGCTGGCACCGGCGAGATCAGACACTTCTTTGTGTTAGAATTCAGCAAGAGTTGTAGAGGACTGTTTTCATTTTTTAGTTTTTTGAAGTTGGACTTTGCCTGGCTCTCTAATTAAGTGATTCCTTTTTATCCGTCATGGTAACCTTGATGAGTACAAGAATGTACTAGAGCATCAGAAAGCTGCTGGACGTGAGCTGAGAATAGTAGGTTCAGGTATAGTACAGTGTAGGACCACACGCTCCGGGGCCGTTGTCCACACAATATGCTCTTTATGCAACCCTTAAAACATTTGCTGGTGCAGTACGTGCTACTGACTTGAGGACTGACTTAAAGTAAGTAAGTAAAAGTGAAATTCAACAACACTGGAGTGTTTCAAAGGAGCAGCACAACAAACTTTTTGAGGGGTGTGACTAAACAGAAATAAAACTGAATTTGGCAGAATTTGTATGTGTCAGTTCAGTTTTATTGATCAGAGCTGTACTCAGTTTTGTTTGTAAATTGTTGTACAGTATGTGGCCTCTAAACTATTTCAGTCCCAGCTGCAATAAGGGGCAGCTTTTCAATAATTCAGTGTAAAACAGTATACTGGATGTCTTCCAGGCAGCAGGCGAACATTTAGATGAAACACTAAATCCCCCTCTCCCAC
Source organism: Macropodus opercularis (assembly GCA_030770545.1). Lineage (NCBI taxonomy): Eukaryota > Metazoa > Chordata > Actinopteri > Anabantiformes > Osphronemidae > Macropodus > Macropodus opercularis. Next base: position 12,388,226 of record CM061092.1, read on the forward strand.
CACAAGCCCAAAACCTTAGTGAGGCTGTATCCGATACCCGTGAAAGGCTTGTACGGACGCAAACATCACTGGGTTACGCTGTTGCGCGGTTCAGTTTGTTGGCACTGAGCAAAGCTTGGTATGTATGTGCGTACATGAATGCATGTGAGCGGCTGTGGGAGACAAAGCGCTCTTTCACCCTCGTCAGGCCTTTTAGCTTTCGTTCACCACATTCGTTTACAGTACATACGCGTGGCGCACTTTAGAGGGTGTGGTTTACAGAGCCAGTGCAAAAGCGTCTTTTAATGTGCTTTCTGCAAATTTGCAGACAAGAGGTGGCTCGGTGAAGTCAGCTTGGAGATAGAGAAGAGAAAATGGAAAAAAGGGAGCAAAAGATGAAGATATGTGGATTATAGACACACACACACACACACACACACACACAGGAGAATGAGTAGGGATCAAAAGGGGTCAAAACGAAGACAGGGAGACTGTGAAAGCTATTTGAATCACTGAGTTGTGAAGATTAAGAAATGTGATGCAGGGAGTGAAAGTGAAATGGAGAGAGGGAAATTGAGAGTGGGAGATATTGATGGAAGGCCTTGCTGCTTGATTAGGACTGGTGGTTGAAGCCCCTACTGTATGAATCAGGAGGAAAGCCGCACAGCTGCGGTCCTTCTTTTATTGAATCCCGTGATGAAGTCCGGAGGCATCCCAGAGGCAATCGTTAGGTTGACAGTGTGGTGCTCAATTGCCACCTTTCAGACACGAACTGGTTGGACACACAGCTTTGACTGCCACACATCTCCTGGATACTCTGTTTTTCTTTTGTTCGCTGTTTTGTCAATATACTAATATATGGTATTGATGGGGTTCATAAAACCTCTTTCAACCATTCAGTTGACCCACAGCAGTGCTTTTGTAAGGCTTTTTTCCTTGCATGCTGGATTTATGGGGCTGTATTCGTTGTGGTAACTTACGTAATATGCTGTGTAGAATAGTGTGATTGACAGGTGTGTGTGTGCTCTCCTCTGATGCTGATTACTGAACAGGAACCAACTGATTAAACGTTTATCTGATGCGAGCAAAACACACAGTGGATCAACGAAGTGTCATACAAGTGTCCTGTGTACAGTTCAGAACCACACGGTCATAAACGCAGATGCACAAGCCATTAAGCAGAGGGATAGAGGGAAGCAGCACATTATTTAAACACTTTATTTGACCTGCTTTACTTGATTGATTATTTATGAATCTACCAATCTGCATCACAGTGCACCGTCGTATTGAGTTTAGCTGCTACTTTCCAGCCTATACGTTCTACTCTCTGTCTGTCTGCCTATTTTGCTTTCAAGACCTTTACTTTGTTCGTTGAAATGTCTACTATGCAAACCCTCTCCTCCTATTTCTCAGTTTTTCCTTTTTTTCTGCCTCTCATCTCTTTGTATCTTACATCTTTGTCATCAGAGTATTCCCCTCCATTCTTTGATCTTTTATTCCATCTCTAAAACATTTTTAAATTATGATGATGACTTGCAAATTTATCTCAGATTAATTTGATGGGTTCAGATTGTACCCACTCGCCTCATGGGTGTGCTTTTACTGCTGTGTTATTAATATATTCTTGAAAGACTACTCTCCAGTGCCCTTGTTTCGAGACTGGGGAAAGCCAGAGCATGTTGTCCAACCCACTCCATCTACTCTTCTACAGGATCTCTATAGTTCTAAGTACTTCTTTCTTCCCAAATCCCCTTTCTGGTTTGCTCTTGTTCTGCCAGTTGAGAAGCTTAAGGGACTGCTGTTAGTGGTGCTGATGATGAGGCTGTTTGTTTTTTGTATAATATATTGTAACATACAGTAATCTGCACATCCAGGTTATGAGTTTGAGGTTGCAGTATACGTGTGGTTGCAGAACGTAGTTCATGCTATGTATGTGTTACTGCATGTACGTCCATCAGTAACAAACTCATTTTGAACGTGCTGTGAAAAAGGAAAACTATAACATTGAATATTGAAAGCTCTATAGGGAAATATTAACTAACTTGACACTGGGTGAATTGCACTCATGGGTGGGGCAAAGACAGTCATTTCCTCTGACACATATAAGAGCTCTTAGGCTGCGTCTGCTGACTGACCACGATCTGATAATAGCAGCTTTGTTGTGTTTGTACATAGTGAAAGCCCTGTGGGTATAGGATAGTCAGCTATAGTTACAGTGCCTGAGTATATTTCAGGACAGAATTTTCAGCAAGTAAAAAAAAAAACCTTTTCTATCTCTTGTTCTCACTTTCACTTTCTCTCACTTTCATACAGTACTTTCTTTGTCAACACTGCTATCTTTTGCAGTCCAGCCTCCCTTATTGAAGATACTTGATAGTGGTCTGGCTATAGCTTACAGAAATGGGACATACAGTAATAAAAGCAGAAGAGATGGCAGGTTATCTAAGGATCAGCAAAGAGCTAGAAGAAAATAAGAAATTACCAATATCAAAAAATGTTGACCTACCCCAGCCGCATTCTATCAAAACACAGCATCACTGAATTGTAAATCCTGGCTTATTTTTTGCTGCAAACCAGAAGCCCCCGCACCCAGAGCACCCCCCCCCCCCCCTCACACACACACACTATTCACTCTTTCAATAAAGATGAATAATGGCACATTGCCCGGGTTAAGATGAAGGCTGTGATAAGTGTATTTGATAGCTGGTCGGTCGGGAGGATGTGGTGATGTGTTACTGTGTCACATATCGCTTCGTACAGTGAGTGTAATGTACAGAAAGATTAGCAAGGAAATTAATTACAAGAAGTTCGAAAGACAAATGCGTTTTAAAAGGAAGCCTCTAGGATCGCAGACGAAATGGGTTGATAGGCCAGAACACAGGCTTTAAACATGACCTGCAAAGACAGAAATGGGCTAAATTTCTATTAACACTGTTTATATAACACATAAGTCATCCCTGTGTTTGATGTGACAGTGTCCAAATTAACTCACATTAGGGAGAACAACACAGCCGTGGCTGCTGAATCCTCTGCCATTGCCTGCAAGACAGGAAGAGACATGACGTTTTTTCAGGCAGAGTCAGAAACGAGGGCATTCCAGAACACCAATTCAAACGCAAATGGAAATACTTATGCTGTGCGTATGATGTCAAAGCATTTTAGTAGTCACAGTCTATAAATGCATCTCTTTTCACTTTTCAAAAACGAGCACTGTTTGGATAAAATAGAATCTGGTGTTGTGGCTGCAGTCTTATGCAGGCAAGCCTGCAGTGAGTGATGTACACAGTAATCATCACCAAAGGCATCAACTGTTCCTGAGATTTAAAACAATACAAACATTTAAATACCCCCACTCTCTAGCGAGCTCCGTTTTAGTATTTCGTCTACATTTGTACTTATCGCAGTGTTTTGAAACAAATTATGAGCTATCTGTGTGTTTGACACTGCAAGTGTCAGTGTTTAGTTTGACTAATGGATTTCTTCTGACAGAGATGTGAATGGGATCTCTTAGTGTCACGAGTGAAATGCAAACACAAATGGATACGCTTGTGCTCGTTAAGTGTGTGTTATTTTGCCAGCAGCATAGACAGAAGGAGTGTTTATGTGTTTGAGTTTTGACATATTAGGGAGGAGAATTCAGATACTATTTGAATTAATATTTGCCTTAATATTGAGACTTTCTCTGGACGTCTCATAAATTCTTCTGACCACCGTTATTATTGTAAATTCCACAGAAAGTACACTTGTGCCAATGGATTTGTTTTACAACCAGTTTGCTCAAGACTCCACCATATTTGCTTGAGACTGTACTGTACATTCTGTGTTTAAAGCTGATGGTATGTTGTGCTTTTCAGCTTGGAAAGACCAACTTTTTTTCCCTCGGAAGTCTGAGACAACACTGGAGGCAGTTTGTTATTTGTGGCTGGGTCGCTCAGTGGTTAGAGCATTGGACTGGGATGTGGGTGACTCAGGGTAAATTTCTGTCATGGTCACCTGGTGCTCCTTGAGCCAGACAGCTGTAATCAGCTGTAAATCTTCATTTTCATTTTATTTAAGACCTGGTTCCACAATGCAAGGGTTCGTTTTCTGTTTGCCAACAGTAATTCTGCCATTACTGTCTTATAATTTGAGTAAGGTGAGAACGCAACAACATAACATTCACATATTAGTGACCACAGTGATTTGGAGTGAACACGTTGCCTTGCAGCACTTGTAGCATACCCCCAAGACCGACGTTCTGCATATATTCAATCTGGAGCACATAGCAGCCCTGTGTAGCACAGTCTCAGCCATGTACTGTATCTCTGGATCATTAAATCTTAAGGTTCTTTGGTCCTCTGGGTGAGAGCCATTAAGTCAGACTAAATTAAATTAACATCACCGCTTCAGCTGAAATGTCTTTGTTTGACTGTTGATCACAGTGGTCGGGTTATTTAGGTTTGCCATGGGTTACAGGATGAAGGAAGGTTTTACTCTCCTATTGAGAAACTGTGGAAATGGCTTCTCCCCTTGAGCCAAAATAGTCTCTAATGCATTGCCTCTTCCCTTTGATGTTGACTATAAATATGAATGGACTGGGGGCCGTGGGTATTATTGTATAGAAATCTTTTTTTGGAGATGTTTATGGAGAAAAACAGCAGCAGGGGAACTACCAAGAGATTTAACTACATAGAAATATAGCATTCAGTGTCCTTAATTCTCATTTTTAACAGTACTATTACAAAATTAATTGTATCATTCATGACAACATATTTGCCAGTGTCTCAAAGTATGGTACAATAAATGTATCCTCCTAAACTAGGCTATGTGTTGTGGGAATGTGAGTGCTGTTCGGTATAAGGAAAAATGATAACAGCTATGGCTGTCTTAATATTGCAGAGCTGTGTTGAAGTAAAGCGTTGCATCTTGAGCTTTCACTATCCCACACGCTCCCACGTCAAGCCCATATATTTAGCAGGGGGAAAGCTTTTTTTTTTTTCCTTCTTCGTGCGCTGTGGTGTCGAGAAGTGCACGGGGTTTCTGAAATGTTTGTCTTTGTTCTCCTGGCAGAATTTTCTGTGTGTGGGCGTTCACAGTTTCTAGGAGCACCTTGGGAATGCATTTCAGCAGATGGAGGTTTTAACTGGAGTGTTGGCAGCCAAAATCAGGGCTATATGCTTTTGTAGCCTGCTATTTTTATTTGTTTGTTTGCTTGCTTATTTGTTTGCTTATGTGGTGTTTTCTAGCTGGATAATCACAGGGTTTGCAGACAATGGTGCAGGAGCAATTATGTTGTCATGTAGCTATAGGGTTAGGACGCTAATCAAATATTTGCCATGTCTGACACAATATTTTATGGTCTGTGTTATCTTTATGTGATAACTAATTAAAGAGAATATTTTTAGACGTAAGCTATCAGACAATAAACCTCACTTAACATAATGTAACATTATATTGGAAAACCAATTTCAAGAACAAAGCACTAGACTCTGCTGCCTGCAGTGCTGTCCATGGTGCTGAAAAAGCTACCGTAGTAGCAGAGCCACCACTTCTTGTAAACGTGCAGGCAACGAAGTGTCTCGCAAATCAACACGTCTGACCTGATTGAAATTCGCTGGAAACGTTTTTTTTTTTGTGCAAAGAAATACAATTCTTCCAACTCCAGGGGAAAACCGCTGTGTGTTATGACACCCATCCCCTGGATTGCTTTCTGTCTTTTGTCTCGAGCACATTTCTTATTCGAGTTGACAGCCTTAGAAAAGTGTAATTGCTTTCCTGACCTGTAATTTTAACTCGAGGTTTGTATAAACCAAAATGCACAGCTTTGATTTTTGTCATTCTGTCGAGCCTTTGAATTACCTGAACCTGCAGTATGTGGGCCAGGCTGTAAATGCAGTTTTCAGGTCTGTCTACATGGCTGATGAGTTTAAGTCCACATTTATTTATTTTTTTGCATTAATCTTAATGAGCACTACGATGACTATACATTATGCTGCCCTTCTGTATGGGATATCTCTTTGCATACGTCTCTCCTCATGCTGACTTTATCTTTTGGACAGATAGTCTCTGTCTGTTTGAAAGCATCCATTCATTATCCTGTTTTTCTGTCTGACTTGTTTTTCTGTCTAAGTCCTCAGCTTTTCTTTCTCACTCTCTCGCTGTCATCTCTTTCTGCCTCTTTTCTACATATTTTCATCTTGGTGTCTTAAAGCCATTTTTCTTCTCACTCAGCGGTGGTGGCACTCCTCTCGGGACCATGGGTGCTATAAAGCCGCAGGCTTCCCTGGAGCCAAAATGTAGCCTACAAACAGTCTGTCTAAGACCAGACAGGATTACTTGATATTAATCATACTTAAATGAAATACAGTCATATTATCCTCAAAATATTTAAGATTTTTATACTTTGTACTGTATAGAATGTGTGGCCCTGACAGTTAAGCCAAACAAATAGGTCACTGTTATGGTAATATGCTATAAATAGTTGTGTGTGGGTGTGCATGCAGGCTAGTGTGCAACCCTGTGCGTGTCAGGGATGTTTTGTCTACTTTTAGGCACTTGGGAGAAGAGAGCAGTGAAGAGATCAGGAGAGTGAAGGAGGAGTAAGCCCCAGCTCCACTAGCTAATGGTTTAGTGTTTTAATAACTTGCTCAGGAGGTATCTTGTGCGGTAATATATCTCCTCAGCCACAGATAGCCCTTCCATGCATTACCAGTGTGTATAAAAAGCTGAACACAGCGTTGGCTTTCCATTAAACAGATATTATTAGAACGTCTAAGTCTAATAAATAAAACTGGATGTAATCTGCGTCACCTACCTCTTTAGACCTTACTCCAAGCTGGAACGAAAGCATGGAATCAGCAGTAGATCCTGACAAGAATAAATACAGACAGGATTCTAATTTATTAATGCACTTTTCCGAAACTATTCTCCATCAGACTGACTTGCTCTCTGCGCGTAATTTTTTAAGAGAAACTCATTAAAACCTAGAGCTCTATAAATAGAACAGATAGAAAAAATAGATAAAAATGCATTCACCGGATTATGGAGATGAAATAACCGTTTTAGTTTCCAATTAAACTCATGCTTTATAATTAGCCCTAATTTCAGTCCACTTTTTTTTTTTTCAATCCGCCACATTGCAAGTGAAATTAAATCACTTTGTGCCCAGTCATTCATGTGGAAAGCTCCCTATTATATCCTATTTTGTTTTAATGCAGAGAGACAGCTCTGTCCTTTATAGTCATGGCCTGTTCCTGACAAATAGACCCCAAGCTCTTCATAGCCAGTTGCTGCTACTTGCACAAGCTTTGTAGTGGAAAAAAGTTACTACCTTTGCTAAGTTTAGATTCGTTGCACTGTAACACCACTAAAGATGGGCCCTAAATAGATACGGTTTCTGACTGAGAAGGGAATGCATAATGCTGACACTGATGATGTACAGTACTGTGTGATTCAATGAACAGTAACCGAAAATCTTCAGATTCAATTGATTTTATTACTTTTATTATTAATATTCTGCATTGTCAGCATCGCACACTGCTTTACTTGAGCGTCGTGATACTTGCTAAGCACTGCTCTTTTTCATTTTATATAGTGTCAGTGCTCATTCATAGCTTTATGCAGGACAGGCACAAATCAACAGATCCTGCAAAGTAAATGTGAGGCTGTGAGCAGTCACTTGCTGTGCTCCTGCTGTAGAAAACCATTCCTCTCCTTGGCCCAGCAAGAACAAACAGCACACAGTGGTCATTTTTTACTCTGCTTTGATATACCTGCTCGGTTGCCTTGAGAAGAAAGAGCAGATTGTTTGTTTTGCTGAGGCGTCTTTCATTTCGCACAGGAGAAAGAGACCATTAATTTTGTCTTGCCATACATCTTATACACTGATAATGCAGGCATTGCTTGAAGATGAAAAGAAATAGTGCACCCTGTCACCCTGGCAAATGACACATGAAGCTCTGACTGGGTGCCCGCCTTGATGCTATTAGGTAGCAGATGCATAGGGAAACAACAGGAAAACCGGGGAACAGCGGAAACTGATGTGGTGAAGAGAGGAGAAATTAGGTTTGATTAAATCACCACTGAGGAAGGAAAAATTACTTAAAGAAAAGTGGGGGGAAACTAGAAAGAAGCATTACACCACAAAACAAAGGAAGCCACAGAGGATATACTGGAAAATCACAATATTTATGATATCCTATAAAGATGATACAGAGACCGTGCTTGTCCACAGGCTCCTCTACAGAGAGTTAGTAAACAAATCACAACAGAAATATTAGCTTCTGCTGCAGTCAAGGAGTCTTAAATCTGGGATGTTGGTGCAAAGCAACACAGTTTTATAAATACAAATGAAATAAGTAAAGGCACCACTGAGCAGTGGTAAATTAGTGAAACAGTAGCCAGTGTAGACAACAAGTTGAACTTCCCATTCGTTCAAGCTGATCTGATCCGCTCAAAAATCACGTTTTTAAGACTCGCTTACAGGTATCTGTCCGTCCGCCACAGGATCTGAGTCTGTTGAAAGCTCAGTGTCAGTACATGACAGGTGACGTGTGTCTGGGATGCTTGTGCCACACCAGGAGTTTTTTGTTTCTAGTTTGTAGCACACATATGATCTGTTTCATTTTTTTTTAATAATTATATATACTGCAATGTATAATGTTAAGAACATTTAAATCAAGCAGTGAAGTATGTGGTCATGCTCATTGTCTAAAAACCTGTAACACTATTATTATTATGTTAAGTTATTATTATGTTCTATGTTTTGTTTTGTGAATTGCTGCTTTCTCGCCCCCCATCTGTCCCTGTCTGTCATGTGATCCAGCAGCAGACTTGTGGGAACTGTAGTGATGCTGTCAAGTTAAAGGCCTCCCCAGAGCCTGAGAGGAAACAACAGAAACACAGGAACAACCTCAAAATGTCGACAAAAACTTGTGTATTTGTCAGGCTGACCTGGATTTACTCAAAACAGTACTCAGTGTTACCGTAGAGAACTGTCACCACACAACATAGTGCTTCATGAGAGACAGGAAAGCAGATGGGTTTGACATTGTTAAGTGCAGTTCCCCTCTTAAGATGCTGCTGCACCTACTTGAATATCTGCAGGAACAGCCTTGTCAAGCCTGGACGTTATGAAGCGCTGAAGTAACTTGCGACACCCAACGAGACTTTGCTTTTTAAGGGCAGCAAGAAGTGTTACTTTGAATTGTACGTTAGTTAGTCTTAACTAAAGCACTACAGCAAATTTGCTCATATCCGCCTTGTTTGTGTGATAACAGACGTATGGCATAAATACATTTCCCACGGCCCTCCATCGGTTCTCTGCTTTCAGCGCTCTTTCACCCTGCACCCATGGCTTTCAGACTACCAAACTCTTCCTGTTTATGCCTCACTGGCAGACCCAGCTTTATTTCCCTAGTGGAAATATGGGACTGTCAGTCAGATCAATTGCCAGTGTCCAGGGCACTTCATGGTTCCTCTAATTATAATCCTGTGCAGCTGGCGCGGACCCACGTAGCTGTGGGGCAGCCATTGTAATAGAGGCATCACTAGGCTATAGATGGATAGAGCGAAGCACTGGCCAAAGCCTTGCAGTCATTGCTCGCGTCGGTGGAGAGGCTTTACTCCAGCAGTCAGAGCAGGGGCCAGGGTGTCTTATCTAGCTCCTCCATGCGGCTCGCTGTATGCTGGGGGAGTGCATTACCAATTCTCTACCCCTCTCTCTTCTTTCCAGCCCATGTGCCACCCCTCGCTCCACATATCCTCATGAGGAGTCCAGGCATTTTGCCATGTTTGTGTCTAGAGACAGAGGTGCCGTCTTCTTTGGAATACTGCTTTCTGAATGGCACAAAATGATGGTCTTGTTGGTTTGTAGAGCACTTAAACTGCACTGGAGTGAGTTAAATATTTTGGGACGCGAACTTTTTTTCAGGAGCTCAAATGCAACTTTATCCTCATGAATATTCTGGAGTTACATTAGTGTTAACCGGTGGCACAGAATAACCTTCAGCTCTGTATCTGTGACAAATATTTGCCACATATTTTCTCTTTCTGAGCCCTGTAGGGCTCTTTAATGTTTCCACAAGTGTGAATACTATGTAGAAATGGCACTTCTCCACCCCCTCTCCTCACTGGCATTGTGTGATTCCCATCTCAACATGCTGAAAGAGGTGTGAGAGAGAAGCGCATGTGACAGAAGGAGTGGTGAAAAAGACAGAAAGGAAAGGAGTGGAAAAGAAGGCAGTGTGACAGGGAAGAAAGCAAGGATGGAGAGTAGGGCTGAGTGCAAAAGGGAGCAAAAGCTATAGCTGGAAATGTAATGGAACTGAACATTAACGCGGAAGCGTGTCCAAAACGGACACAGGTGGGGACAGGAATGTGAAAGACAAAAGAAGAAAGGACAGAGATGCTGGGGGGGGGGACCATGTGCAAACCAGCATCCGAACAACACAAGCCAACCGAGTTACATAAGCTGCTGCTGCTAGGGAACCGTGGGACTCTGCTCAAGGAAGGCTCTGTCATAGGAAGGAGGAACGAAGGCAGACAGTGTGAAGTAAGACAAGACCAGGAAACACTTATAGAATCCAGGAAGAGTCCTAACAGACAGGCTGGAATGCTGTGTGTGCTGTATACAAGCCAATCATGACGCAAGAATACAGTACAGCGCACAAGTTAAAGGGTCGCTGAAGGATTTCCTTATAAAGGAAAGGATTTGGGTTTGAGTTTTTTTGGAGTAAATTTGTAGCTTTGCTGTTTTACTTATAGTTTAGTTTTGGTGTACTGCTCTGAGGACGCTGTTGAGATGCGCATGCTTATGAGTGTGTTTACACTTGTGGAACTACAGTATATCTGCTGTATCACACAGTGTGTGTGTGTTTCTGACCTTAAACATTTATTAGCAGTGCTACTGGTAAGGGCAAAGGGGAGGAAGCGTATTTAAGCTGCATGGTCTGGCAAAGAAAATAGACCACGAAAGGGAGAAATAACAAACCCCCCCCACACTCCTCATCTCCCATCCACTCCCCAATGCCCAATTCCCAGTGGATCACAGACTGCAGCTTTAGCCTGCTCTTCAGTCCATTCCTTTGTGTTTCAAACCAGTGGCTCCCTTTGCTTCCCTTTATCTTTTATTTCGTTTCATATATTTTGGGGGGGATTGTAGTCTTGGTAATGTTTTCCTTCACTGCCTCTCTCTCTCTCTCTTTCTGCTTTTCTGTCTTTTTCTTGGCATTCTCCCTCCCTTCTCTGTCCTCCTACCCCTTACATTGTGACTCTTGGTCTGTCAGAGGTGTGACAGGTATGTCACAGCTCTCTCCATCACTCGCTCAACTTGTTGACCTTTGTCTTAGAGATTACTTTGCTCACAGTTCTGTCCTTGCCAGCTCGGATTGACAAGATATCCTGGCAACACAAGGTCTGGCTGATGCGTTGTGACTAGGCCACCCAGTCAGCTGCCCTCATTTCAACCTGCCACTGAAATGAGATTGGGCCCTAAGAGTTCATGCATGTGGGCAAGATCAAATTGCACGTGTACCTAAATTGTCTTGAAAGCAAAAGTAAAAAGTAAGGTCTGAGCTGCAGGTGCAAAGATTTTAGGCGTTTTGTATAATACAGAAGAAAGTTGATGTTCATATGTGTCAGGCAAGATGATGCCTATAGACCTGAACCATTGCTTCTGGTGGTGTGAGGGGTGTATAATCACTCAGCCTTACCACAGCAACGACACCACCGGCCCAGGGAATTCAGCAGATTGTCTTTAGCTGAGAAAGAGCTTGCATAGATGCAGTGTACATGATTATTCACATAATGAATTGTAGCAGTTATTATCCAGAGAAGTTATTTCAGGCTTTCTCTACTCTCGACCAATAATAAAAGCTGGACTGATGATGTTAAACCTCGAAGGTGTTTCACCCTTAATTTAGACATTTTGGAATTTCAAGTTGTTTTAAATGTGCGATGAGGACTGATATTCGTGTTTACGTGTATTGAGCTGCAGAGGTGTGAACACAGACTAAATACCTCCCTGTAAACCTGTGAACCTGTGGGCGAGGCTCCTGACATCTGATTAGACAGTGTCATGCTAGACCATGCACCAATCACACGTTAAGACAAGTAAACGCCATGTTATTACAGACCTCAAGGTGTGTGTTTGTATCAGTAATGTTCAACCCTTTTAGTTCTTGTCAGACACACACACACACCTGTATACGCTCATTTTTTATCATGGTGTAAAGACGAAAAAAAAAAAAACATGACAATGATGGTTCTGAATGACCCGTTGCCATGGCAACCCTTCTCTATTGATCTACCCAGGCTTTTCCCTTTTACATTTGCCTTCACTCTCAGTTTGCTCTCACTTTTCCCCCCACTACCTCTCTTTAGTTACTCTCCCCGTCCTGGGCTTCGCTCGCTTTCTATCTGTCTGTCGTGTTCTGTCATGGAGATTGATGCCTTGTGGGGCTATGCTAACCTTCACCTGGTTCAAGCATACATTCTGCTCTTCTGTTCCAATCTGTCAGATTAGATCCACCGCTACCTGCCTCATCCATAAACACATTTATTCAGAATTTAAATCTGAACCTCAGGCGATGATTCAGTAAATACTTTGAAGTGCAGCTGCATAACGTGATTGCGTTATTAAGTGTTCTTATGCCCAAATATAGACAAACTGCAGGCTAGGAACAAAAATGTACTTCATGCTCATTCAGCTCATTGTAATTCGTTCTGTAATCTATGCTGCATTTGGCCCCTGACACCCTGTCGTTTTCCCTTTTACTTCAGCCCTTGCATCAACTTGCTCACTTTTTCACTTGGAAAACTACAAAATGAATTAGTTTCTGTTTGCTTGAAACAACTGTTCACAAGTCCAAAAATGCCTGCATGTTATTCTTTTCCGTTAAATGATTACTGAAGGTACTAATTTAAAGCAGAGCAGAGTCTGTTTATTTTATATATAGTATCGTGCATTTACAGTTTCATTTGCAGTCTGTCAAGCCAAGCTCATGATGACGGGAGCTTTTTCAAACATGACAGATGTTCACTTATGTTTGTTCACATCTGAAAGCACACAATTTTTCTAAGGCTGGTGTAATTTTGTTTCGTGTTCCTTATGCACAAATTAACCTTAAAATTCAAACCCATCTCGGTGCCCTGAGGGCTTCTCCATAACTTGTGAGTGTACGAGTGTATGTTTATTTACTTGCCATATTTAAATGTGCCTTTTTTCTCCTCCACTCTCAAATATATGGTTTAACCAAACAAAGAGAAGAGTATTTTTGACCTGCGTGCTGACTGCTATTTACATTGTGATTGCTTTCCTTTCGTCCCCTTTTTTTTCTGATTTTGAGTGTTGAGCTGGACCATTTTACATGGTCCAAGGAAACAAAATGGAAAAATGGAAACCACACAGGCAGGTCACAGACCACCTACACAAGAGTGCAGTTGTAAAGCACGTGTGTAGGCCTGTGTGTGCACATGTGTTGTGTGGGTGCGTGGATACGTACGACTTCAGGCCTCTAGTAGGTGGCTGATACTTCTGTTATAGCTGCTAATGGACATCAAGCAACACCGATTTAATGGAGCTGATCTTCAGCCTCCATTACAGAGGGCAAAACAAAATTAAAGAGCATTTCTCATTTCATTCAGTCAGTGTTGGGTCCCACATACAGCACAGTAGTTGATTTCTAATGGGACTCTTTAACTTGTATGGGGCAAGAAACACAAGGAAACTTGAACTACCAGTATCGTCGTGTAGGTTGTCTTTCATGTTTATCTTAGTCTGGCTTCGGTGTTGCTGATATCATGACATGTATTAAGTGGAAATGAATCGTATTTCAACAGAAGCCAGCTAGTAGCTGACACTACTTGGTGACACAAGGGCGTTACCCAATCATCAGCCATCAGTCAAGCATTTAATCATTCAGTTTGTGTCATTTGTAGCATGTTGCTGTCAATAAGATCCCGTTTAGAAGCTATCAGTGTGTTATAAAGCTGACATCGTCCTGTCAATAGTCTGGTGTCTCTGTTTCTCCTTGGAGCCCGTCTTTGGTTGTCTGTTATTCTCTTTGTGCGGGTTGTAACCTGCGTGACTCCCTACCTACCGCCTGTCTGCTTGTTTTCTCTCTCCCCGGCCCGCCTGTACTCCTGCCTTCACAGTATGACAGTCCACTAATGAAAGCAAGATAAGCATGCCAAGTAAACTGTTCATTTCAAATTAGAAAAAAAAATCCCCTCACATAAAAAAATACAAGTTTCTCTCCCCTTATCATCGCTGTATTCCTCCCTCCTCTGCCTGTCCCTCGCTAGCCGGAGCAAATTTGATTGGGTCTGGATAGGGAGAGAATGGCAGGAGATAAGGCACCCGAAACTGTTGCCAAACGAGGCCTGATGCAGCGGAGGATAAGGGCTGAAACGCAATTATGCTGGCAGAATTCTTATATTAAACCCCAAACACCAGAACAACACTGCTGCCACCTCCATCGCCATTTCTCCACCCCTCATCGCTCTATCCCTCCATCCACACCTTCCTGTGAATGATGAGTGTCTAATCTCTGTGGGTACAGATCTCTCTCTCAGGTCTTAACGTGGCTGTAATCACACCCCTCACCCCTTTCTGTCCCTCGGCCTCCCTCTCTCCTGCTCAGCCCCCCCCCCCCCCCCCCCCCCATCTCAGATGGACTGTGCCTGATAACAGCTCCGCTGAAGCAACATTTTGTCCCTTCATGCAATAGGCCAGCATTCCTGTCAGCTTGGAGATAGTTACAGCTGTTTTCCTCTTTCTCCATAATGCGTTTCACACTTTGACGCTGTAATGGGGGAACACGAGTCACCGTTCGCAACAGCACGCGTGATTTCCAACTGGAAACCCCGTAACTGTATGGTGTCATGGCATATTCCCATTTCTTCGTGTATAGGTTACTTTTTTATTCTATTACCTTCTGCCTTGTTCATTACAAAGGGCTTAAAGAAGACTATGGGCAGTTTTTCCTTCAGCTACTTAGTCACAACCCTTTCATGAGTCCTTCACTGGGGCTTGAATATTTTCTGCTAATTGCATAGGGGCATCCCCCTTTACCACTGCTCTCTGTCAAGGGAAATGGACTGTAATTATAATAATGGTGAACAGCCCTGACAGCCAGTTGAAGTACCTGCCATTATTCCAAACATGACAATATCAATATCAGTCTTCTGATAGTTTGTCTTGTACGACAGCTTTTCAAACATCAAATTTAAAATTCCCGATCCCAGATTGCTACTGGCGAATACTGCAAAATGAAACAAGTCTTCAGGCAGCGTTGATGACATTATTATGCGGGAAGAAGATGAACGGCATCAGCGTCAATAAGTATTCAGCGTGAATACGGGCTGATGATAGGGAGAGCGGTAGACATATATATAGGGGGGTTTTAGTTTGGGAGCGGCATGTGGCGAACAGTCTGGCAAACATGCAGTATTCTGCTGTTTCCTGTCCTCCAGCTGTGAGGGCCATGGCTGCCACAGCACTATTAGGCGGCCTGGGTCACCGCCTGCCGAGTGCTCCATTGTCAGTTGCTCGCCTAACAGATAGAGAGGGGAGAGAGTAGTCCAACCTCTATTGTGGCACCATTGCAAAACAGCACAGGAGATGAAAAAGAAAACATCTGACTGTATAATTACACAGTGAATCCGGCCTCTCCCCCACCAGCATTTTTCCTTTTTTCCTATTCATTCCTTTTCCTCCCCCATCTCTTTCTTTTTTTTCCGGTAGAGTGTCTGCTAATTAAGCGCTTCCATTAGGCAGCCTGTAATTGGTCTGAAAAGTAATGACAAGCAGGTTTATTTACAAGGTAATTAGAATAAAGGCAGGCTTTGTGCTGATAATAATCATTTACAATGGCAGTAAAAGAGAGGAAAAAAATGATAGTCAGTAGTTTTTGACAGACAGGCAGTTCACCACACTGTGTATTTCTGAATGTTTTATGCTATCTGTAAACACACTGCAGTCTACTCATGGGCAGCCCTCTTTTCAACACGATGCTCTTTTGTTCAGTGTACAAATACAGGCCATCTTTGATAAATGGCTGAGGTTGAGCTAAGCCAAAGAAGACATGCTGGGCAGCTTTATTCATCTTTTCCCTCCCTGCCTTTATGCCATCATTATGCTAAATGTACAGAACCGGAACCAGAGACTCTAGTGATGCACGATATTCCTCTCGCAGCAACGGAGATGGCGAGCGTAGACACGGAGAACGAGAGAGAGCAGGAGAGAAGGGGTAATGCCCATGCACCTGGACATCTCTGCCCTTCACTTTCCAGGCAACAGATGGAAACAGTGTATTAAGGCTATGCCAGGGTGCCCAGGGTGCCCAGGGGCAACCCTGGGCACCCTGGCATAGCTAAGGCATGGTCAGTTCAGGGGGAGCAGGTGGGCATCTGTTCCATGCCCTTAATCGCTTGCCGCACCTGCTATCCCTGTGGTGAGCTTGGCTTTTTGTGTATATATGTGTCTGAGTGCGCAGAGGGATGTATTTATGTCTGTGTGCAGTACGGGTGTCCTGGCATGTCACCTCTCTGCTGCCTTCAGTCCGGAGTCGAGGGGATTTACTCCGTGGTTGCAGCCTGGTTTCACAGGCGGAGGCTTACAGTAGGCGCTGCAGTACGGAGGCTTAGTCAAACGGCTATCACCTTTTGTTCACACCCGTGACCCAGAGGTAGACTGGCATCCTCCACTTCACTACTACATAGTGAGTAGGACAATGTTGTGGAGCCATCTGACGTCCTGATCTGGTCTGTGAGCTTAATATCAGTGTCTCGGTTGGTGCAATAGAGAAGCCACGAGACTGCATGACAGAAATCCAACAGTTGTTAATGTTCGTGGACTTAATGTGGCCGCATGTCTAATTGCTAATTCCTCAGAGGTGAGTAACTGCAGACAGACACTGCTGTGTTAAAGCGCGACTAAAGATTTTGCTCTCGTCGGCTTCGGTTTCTGTCCGTGGCTTTTTAATTTTGAATCAGGTTTTATTGCAAACATAAACAGCATTCAGCGAGTGTGATTGGCAGTCATGTTTCAAAGCCAGGGTAATTCCATTAAGCTATTGATCTCGCTCTGCCTAAGCTTTGGCTCTATGTTGGCTATGAATACCTGTTTACTTTGTGCTGGCCCTGGGCTCCAGCTTTACTTCATCTGGCCTGCTTGTCTGTTGGCCGCACTTACAGTAGGAGAAGATCTTTTTAGACAGCTCTCAACGCGCTGCTGCTGCTGAATGGTGGATAAAATAAAAAGCAGCAGCTTGCACGCTTTACAACAAAGCAGAGGTGCATATTGAAGTGGTTACTGCAAAAGATAGGAGGAATATTTGGTCTTTCAGACGGTGACTGCTCCTTGTTCATTGCGTACTTAATTAAATGTTCATACTTTTTACCATGCACTAGTACTGGCTTCCAGGGTATCATGTGTTGTTGTGCAGTCTCCATGTTGTCTTTGTTATCTTTGTGTTCCTCTCTAGTTTGTGACTTGTTCTTTGTCATCATTTTGTTCACTGTATCCATCTTCTGCCTTCTGGCTATATTTTAGTCCAAAATGATCTGTATAGTAAAAAAAAAAGTATATTACTAGGTCTCCCTGCCTGAGCAGCACACTTTATTATTGTCAAACCAAGCTTGAGATTTGGTGGGAATCAGGAGCAAAGGGGAGGGGATGGGGGTGAGGGATTGAGGCGGGAGGTGAGGAGAGACAGCGAGAGGGAGAGAGAGAGACGATGGTTCAGGCTCAACTTAGCTGTTGTTCCACTTGAGTTTTACTTTACTGAGCAAATCATTTGGTTGAGTGGCGGCGATGGTTGGTGGGTCCTTGGCCATGAACTGGGGTATAAGCAATGATAACTTGCCACAACTCCCAGATCGCTGGGCTGCGTGGGTACAGACGGATTGGTGGCCCCACTTCAGCAGCATCATTCAAATGGAGTGTGCCAGTGAGTGCTGCTGCTTGTGTGTGTGTGTGTGTGTGTGTGTGTGTGTGGGGGTGTGTGTGTGCGCGTGTGTGGAAATTGTCCTACTTTGCAGTCAGTGAGGAGCTTATGAAATTTTAAAGTTAGTCCCAGTATGTTTTTGTCTGCTTTCACAAAAACACCACACACACACGTAAGCCCACACAAGCACTACACACCCAAATATAAATGATGCACTGTGACTATACAGTAGAGTTTATTGTCTTTTGCCCCTAGGTATCCTCTGTGAGCTACTTCACAGCACTGTCTGACATATTATGGACTGAAGAATGAAGTGCTACTTAGGAAAGCAAAACCACATCCTGATCTTGTTTCTCTATCGCACGTAGCTACACACAGACAAGGGATGCGCATACAAACAGAGGAATGCGCACACGCTGAGCTCTGAGGAGTAACGAAGCAAACAACGAGCTTCCCCAGTGCATTGTGGCTCGGCTGCCCTGCTTTAAATGTGAGCCGAGTCATCAACACTTAAACGCTTGATTGATGGCACAGAAGTGAGGATGATTGTGGGATATGCCAGCTCCAAATGACAAGCAATTACTCATTTTGTGTAATGAAAACCTTAACACCAATCATTGGAGCTTTACACCGTGCTAACGCTTTATGTAATTTTATATGCTCCCTTCATCCACCCCTACTTCCACCCCCACTGCCATCCCTCGGGTGTCGCAGCAGACGTTTACTAAATAACATAATTTGTAATGGCTGAAGTGATGGCACAACAGGCCTGCTAAGTGAGCGAACAGAGGCAAGTGTTTTATGACTGAGCGTTGTTTTTTTTATTATTAAAGCAGATCTATGGTGCTGGGAGCGGAGCGTCCCGACAGGCCTACGTGCCACAGCCCCGTGGATGTCAGCGTCATTAGGTCTTCTGAGTGCTACTGGAAACGTTTGTGGTGCTTTCAGCTAACGCCGCCATCCGTCCAGCAGGGCGTTACTATGGAAACTTAGGCCTAATTATGGTTTTATATGTTTGTGTGCCTGTGCGCGTGTCTACTGTACGTGCTCCTCATGCCGGAGCCCGTTATATCTGCGCGTGTGTGTGAATGTGCACGGTCGCACAAGGGAACATGCTCGTCAACAGCTCTGTGGCGAGAGATAGTGAAAGTGCTGTCCTTCTCTCTCTCTCCGCTCCCTTTCCTCTGCCAAGACTACAATTACCCCTGCACTCCTCTCCTCCACAAAATCACTGTAATTATCTATAGCCTGCATGGGCACACTGGCTGGCAACAGGTGCCATGTGAATGCTAATCCCCTCCCCCTGGCCGCTTGCTATTCTTCTGCCTGGACTTTGACAAACCAACTGTCACTGGCAGAGGGAAAGACGCTCCAAAGCTGCACTCTCCTTCAGAGCTGCAAGTGTGTGGACAATAATTAGGCTGCCCCAAGATGTTAAGTTGTAGGATGTCAAGTGTGGTTAAAATGTAGAGCTTCCCCTGAACATCCGCGATGTGTGTGTGTGTGTGAAAGCAGAAGGCATGTGTATGAATTACAGGAGACAGAAGTATAACATGTACATGGGATCTGCCCACACACACACACACCCACACACACGTTTGACATCAATCCATGGCATTAAATGAAGTGTGGAAAACCAGGTCAGAGGACTTCCTGTCTTTGTAAACAGCCTAAACGCTATCCAGATGTTCCATGCCTCTCCTGTCCCTGTGAAATCTGCTCATGTCAGCGCTGAACAGCAAAATATAGCCTCTTTAAATTGATATACCCTAACTGAGTCACGGACATTACTGTATAGTGCTCTGGAGTAAAAATGTCAGCTCCTCTCCCTGCATTTATTGTGCATTTCACTGTCTTTGCTTCAGCGCCGTCTCAGTTTAACGAACAGTATCTCTGTTTGTACGTTTTGCCATCTGGCCATCTGTGTCCGGGATCAGCTGTGCTTTCTGCAGACTTCACCTGGCAAGACGCACACGCACAGAGCGACACACATCGCTTTGGACATGAAAAGTGTGAGCAAAGGGAAGGAAAAGCCTGAAGCTGTTCTAATTATTTGACTGGCTTTTTAGGAAACTGCTTGCTTTTTCCAAACAGCCTGTATCGATGCAGAACATTTTCAGCGTGGTTAGTCTGCCAGGGTGGTGCCGTGTGAAGGGGGGTATAGTACATTAACAGTAGCGTTGGGTTCAGATTACTGTAATACATGGATACATGCTTTTGAGGAACCCCCCCACAAGCACACTGCTGCATCGTGGTGGTTCTTGGCGTCCTCTCAAACAACTGTCAGGAACAGTGACTTGACCTTTTCGTTTCCACAAAGAGGCAGAAACATCAGCACGACTGACTCCTGTCTGCTTCTTTATTCCTCCCTCTTTTCCCATGTTAAGTCACCTATTATTCTGGACGCAACCCTTTTGACATGTGGGCCGTGTTCAATGTTTAATGCTGTTTGTTTTATATTCCTGCCTCATTTCCTTATATAAAAATTTATGATGACATTCTCTGCCTCTCATAAAATATTCATAAATGTCATTACTAATAACTTTCATAGATCATCTAAATTGATCCTCTTGTCTGCCGTTATCTACATTGCTCAGCATGGATCCATTAGTTTGGAGTGCATCTGGTTACTTATTGTATAGACAGATGTGTGTGTTTTGCCTGACTAACACACGTGTTTCAGGCTCCAAATTCTCCTGTGCAGTGTTTCATCTCCACCTTCTGCATCAGACTCTGATCACGTGTTTCCATCACGCCACTGAAAAATCTGTTTGTTTTCTTAAAATCAAATGAGAGTGACGCAGCGGACGCTTCCTTTCACTTATTACATGTGAATTTAGGTCCTTTGTACATATTTCAGTGGTTTTAACTCATTGATCCAATAAACCACACAATTGTTATCTCAAGCTTATTCCACAGACATGAAACAGCTAGAAATCCAGACATGAATCTGTGGCTTCTGCTCTGCCAGGACATTAAACATATGATTGATTCCTATATTTTAATACCAAATGTGCTATTAATCATTTACAGGCTAATTTCACATACATGACATCTATATAGTGATCTACGTAAAATATATATTACTAATCATTTAAAAGATAACACAAGTCATTTGATGTCAATCGTTTTTTTGTCTTTACTTCACACTTCATCCCACTTGCTTCCTCTTGCTACAGTATATTATTTGGTGGAATTGGTTAAATAGCATTTTTATTATTATCACCAATTGACACCAATGACTTTGATTCAATAGGCTGCATCATCTTTTTTGTTTTGTTTTAACTGCTGTGCAGAGTTTATGGGCTATTTAATGTACAACGTACATATGTATGTGGAATTTTTTATTTATTCAATAGGACTGATATTTGAAACAGAGAGAGAGATGAGGCTTTTCATCAAGAACGTTGATGCTAAGGAGCGAGCCTTAGTAAAATGACAACAATTTGTTGTATTGTTCTCTTCGTCTGTTCCTGTGGATTTGCTGCTTGTCTGTTTTAATGATAGGTCTCAGAATCTGAATGTCCTTCTGTCTCCTGACACAGAGTTGAAAGATGAAATGGAGATTGTGACTGATGCAATTATGGTGCTGCTGATTGAAGGAGAGGCCAAATTATCACCGCCCTGATTGGGCTTTGTCTGGACTGAGAGCATGACACGCTCTGATTTAAGTGTCAGAAATGTGTGCGTGCGTGTGTGTGTGTGTTGAACAGTAGAAAGGCTTTGGACGGTAGAATGGAAAAGACACTTTGTCTTTTTTAACCTTCCCACTTGAGTCCTCCTCAACAGAAACAAAATCAATGTGCAATTTCCTGAATCAAACTTTGACACTGGGATGACATAAAATTAGACTCTTTTGTCAAACTTATTCCTCTTTGTCTCTTATCAAAGAAGAGCGTTATAATAATTTCCTTAAGTAGGCCACGTGTACCTAATTCCCATTTTCCCTTTTCTATTCATTTTTCATACATTTTTTGTTGGATCAGTTACATATTAAATCTGTGGTGCAACGTCCACCTTGCATCACCGGAGGCCTGCTGTCTATCTGCCCATCTGCCATGTAAGCTCATGATCCTCACACACATATTTCGCTTTAGCGAGTCAACACATGTTTTTCTCATGGACGCCTTTCTGTCTTCTACCAACCCCCTTTGCCTCGCCCTCTTTTTGGCCTCCCTCTCATCTCCTTCTCTACTCTTGCATCAGTCCTTTTCAAACAGCTTGTGTTCAGCTGAGCCCCAACTTCAAACATACATTTTAAAAGAACCGAAACTATCTCATGTTAGAAAAAAGCCCCAGAGTCTTATTTGCCCAGCGCCGCCACACTCTCTCCCCCTTTCTGCTTCTCTCCAGCCCTCCATCCGTCCCTCCCCATCCAAACTGTTGTTTGTTTATCATCATTGGAGCATTTTAGCTTCAGGATGTTGCATCAGAATTAGCAGCCTGAATAGCTACGGAAAATATGTGTGTTTGAGTGTGTGGTGCTATTGGTTCATTTCAGATTTCACAGGGAGTTAGTTCATCCCGGTGGCTGATCCCAGGAGCCAGCGGTTGGCTGTAGACTGTTCTCACTAGTCTCACACCATCGCAACATGGAGGCAACATCATAAACTCACCCCCATGCTCTTGTAAAGGACATTCTTCAAAGAATATACTTTCTCTCAGCCGGAGGCGGGGCTGGAGCCCTCGCTGCCCTATCTACACGTGTATCCTTCATTCTACATGTATATTGCCCTCCCTTACACTTACACCCTCCCCTGGAGTAGACTATAAAGCAAGGCTTTTAATTACACACAGAAGGGGCCAAATGGGAAGCTGGAGCTCAGTGAAATTTAACCCTTTACGCCTTCTTTATGCAGACACCTGCGGGGGGAAGTGGGATCATCTCGTGCGTGTGTCACTGAGCCTAGTGTTTCAAACCAGGCCTGATGTAATTTGTGGGGAAAAAAACCCAAAACGTCTAGTGACAGCATGTGTAGCTGGCGATCCCAGAGCTTTATCTGTAAAGAGAATCTGTCAGCTGAGAAAGCTCTGAAAGGCAAGGTCTGAGACAGAGAGGATGGTCCTCACTTAGAAGTTTATGCAGACTGTGTTCTAATTTGTAGATGAAGGCACTTCCAGGCTTCCATTTGTTTACCTACATGCATCTATTTAGGCAACTTGCTGAAAATGCGTACATTGGATTTGACATTTGCAGTCAGTCCAGTTGTTTACGTCCGAGATACGTTACGGGAATCGCCAACGTGGTGCTTCCATTTAAGCAGTGTGTGGTGAAGCAGGTGGAGAAAATAGGACAACAGATTTCAAGCTATACATAATAGTAGTTTTATATGTTTTTGTAATACAAATAACAAAGAAAGTACACAAAATAAAAAGTAACACTCGCCCACTAAACACACAACTTACACCATGGAGAGCAGCTATATATGTCCTACTGTACCTTCAATAGCTGAGCTGTACTTTTCACCATTCCACCTGCCAAGTGTAGGTTGGGTTGAGACTGGTTGCTGGGATTTATCCAGGCTCCCACAGATGTATATACGTATAAATAGGCTTGGTGGATGGAGCCTAGCTCACAGCTTGAGTCCTGGTAATGCAGATGGCTGCTAGCGTATGGGTAGCGTTTAGGTGTGATGCCAACTAATATTTATGTATTTAAGTACGTTTGTGGTGGGAGAAGAAGACTTTAGGACTGAGAGCCTTGGTGGCTGTCGGGCAGAACGGGCGCTGGAGAGTCAGCTCAAGGGGATGAGGACTCCTACTGTATCTGGCTTTAGGGCTAAAATGTCTTTCGCGTTTATCACTGGGACTGAAACATGAATTTGTAATACGTACATTGGGTAAAGGTGCCTGGTAAACGTCCACCTTAATAAAAGAACGGAAGGAGAGTAAAACCACTGCCACTCAGGTCAAAATATTACTAATAAGTACGTGTACAGTAGCTGTACTCTTAAAGAACTTAAAAATAAAAGTGTCAGACTCTCCTACTGTGGTTTTATGTGCGTTGAAACCTAGAAATAGAAACTGCTGAGCTTATCCTCTGGGTGGAGTTTGCAATAGTATAATAATGGAGAGTACTCTGTCCCCGTAGTACTTCCCTACTGAGCGTGTAGTGTACAGTACAAGGACACTACTAATCAAATTCTCTCTCTTTCTTTCCCCCATGCTTCTGCCTCTGGTGCATCTCCAACATCAGGTAAGAAATTGTTCCATCATTCCAACAATCAATAGCAATATGGCCTGTGGCTAGCAACACACTGACACTGTCTACGCTCAAAAGATTTAGATGTGTGCAAATGGCAACAGTGATATTTTACTCTAGACACCAACAATATTATCAGAGCTCAGGTGGAGCAGCACAGTAAATCCACCTCTCGTCCTTTGTTTGGATGTTTTATCAAGACTGATACTTCCCGTGTAATGAAAGCTATTTGGCAAGCGCTGTCGCTGTGTGCTGCGAGCTGAAGACGGTCTGACTCACGGGGGAAACAGCTCAGCGCTAGACTCAGCCAGCTGTTCCGTTCCTGCCATTGTGTGCTGTGCTTCGGTCCTCGGTCGTCCTGTCACAGCCTCCCCCAGCCTACAACAAATGGCGGAGCGCTGGTCAGGCTAACAGGGAGGTAATGCCTGTTGGTTCATTATTAGCCCAGGTCACAATGGGTCAGGACCAGACAAACACTAGTCTGTGCTTCTTGGTCGGATGCTGACGGGACAAATCTTGTTGCTGATATATTCATTTTTTTGTTTGAACTCTCGTCTGATCATAAAATCCTTAAGTTGAGCCCAACTAACCTCGCAATTCTGAGCCACTGACCTTGGCCCCACGGACTGGAATGTCTCTCTGGTGCTTAGTTGACATTAAAGAGTGGTTCCCTCCATAAAGGTCATCACTTTTCAATCAAAAAATTCTGTCACAGTTCTATCGCAGCTTGTACTTTCAATCAATAGCCAGTCTCCGCACAATCCCTCTGTTCCATTCTGCTCTTCACTTCTTCATCCGCAGCCACCTCATCTCACCCCAAAGCCTCAGTGTTTATCACTTCGTCACTCACACTCTCTCCCTGTTTCTCCATGCTAACGAAGGGCTCTCAGAGGGCTGCAGTCCAAACTGCTGGCCCTGTCATCCTATTAATAAATGGCATTAACCACCTGGCCCTTTAGGGACTATTCATTTTAAAGATGAACTACCTTAAAGTACAACACAATGCTCTCTCATTTTTACTGCTTCCTCATTACTGCTCGGGGCGGCTCAAGACTCATCACTGACACTCCTCCTCCGCCCTTTTATCCCACCATCCCTCTATCTTTTCATCTTGCCGTAGCCACTCCCCTCTCTCGCTGTCCTATAAGCCGAAAGCGACCGGAGCATCTATAGCTAAATCAATAGTGGAACAAGAAAAATGATTATGATCACAATCATAGGAAAGTTGCCTTTTCTCCAGATGGATTTCTAATTTTACTAAACTCCCATCAGCTCAATGGTTTGGCCTTTGGATAGCCACAGTCCCAATTCCCAGCTCTGTTAACGCACTCGCCACAATTGTTATAATAAATCTCAGCCTTCATGTTAAAGTGTTTTATTCTTATATAATTACCATAATAATCAACTTTATTGTGGAGTGGCATGCTATGTGGTACCATGGGCTTTTCATTCATAGCAATTACTGTTATAAATGTGCCACATTGGCTGTATCTGCACAGTACTAAGCTGCCCAGGCCAATTTACTGTGATCCATGACAATGTACACTCTGGCCTGCTAAACAGCTTGCGGTTGAATAAATAGATGCTGTTTTTGGTTTTAAATACATACTAAATAAGTGCCAGTATCATGACTGTTAATTCCACACTGGGTAGCTAACGTAAAAATTGTGGCGATCTTTATATTAGCAACACTTAATCAGGGAAAAGGAAACCACGTTTTAAATTTTATTATTATTTCAGTGTTTCCTGCTATTATATTCAGGTTTTTACGGAGGATGAATCAGACTCGTTGGAGTCATTGTAGATATCTTTCCTTGTGTCATAATGTCAAAATATTTGTTCCGGGTTTGTTTTAGAACCCTGGAAAACGGGTGAAGGGAAGGTTTGAAGTTGTAGAGGAACAGCCTCATTATACTCACCAAGCTGCACAGTTATTCTGTATGAAGTGGAGATAAAAGCAAGTGAAAAGCTGAGAGCAAGAAGAAATAAAGAAAGGGGGGGGGGGGGAGATGAAGCTTGAAGGAAGAGAAATGTGGAAATAAAAGGGGGGCAGGATCAAAACGATAAGGGGGAGGAAGAAAGGAAACAAAGCGCCACGTGTTTCTAAAGAGGGAGCAAAATACAAAGTGAAAGAGATAAATTATACCAAGAGATAGTGACCCCACCGGTACGACTGGTTTATCAGTTGGGCTTAATGCTTTAAAGTCTCTGTCTCTCACTCATTCTCTCTGAAGTCCTAAAGACAATTTTAGATTACCTCATGCAAGTGTTAATTAAAAGCTGAATGCCTGAGCCCTTACTGTGTTCTTATAAATGAAGCATCAGACCCTTGCTTTCACTTCGTCCTTTCTTCTTCGTCTCTCATTTAACAGGGCTCCATCATACAGCACAAGTTGCATGTCGGAATCGCAGGGTACTTAAAGGGTTTCAGTACAGCAGCCCTTGAACTATACACGCTCTTACAGTGAAGTCTAACATGTTAATAAACACGACTGATTCACAGTAGAAACTCTGAATTTTCAAATCACTATAATTTTAATGATTTAATGAAAATTTAATGTGGAGCTATGCATTCAGACCAGCCATGCTGATCTTCTTAGCGCATGGCATGATTATAGGGGAAACTTCACAAACTATTCACTTCTAATGGAATGAAATGATTAAGATCTTCTGCGTGTGTGAATAATTTACTTTCCTCGGCGTACTCGACGTTGCCTGTGTACTTTCTGTCTGTGTATGTGTTTATTATTGGGTGAGGACTGCCGTTAGCACACCTCCGGGTTACAGTCATGGCCCAGTGTGCCGCTGCCAAACGGGCTTCGGACGACTAGTCCAGAGGCAGGCGTGTACACGTGCGTCTCGCTCACTAATAGAAATTCGCGCACTTGACGCATGCTTTCATACAGGGATACGTGCGAAGACTGCAACACATAGACACTAATTCACAAGGTGATACGCGCAGAATCGTGCATCCAGGCTTTCCCAAGGTAGAGGCGCACAATCGAGACACAGTCCCAACGTTCTTCAAAGACTAGGCTCCACTGGCTCTGTTTCATTCTGTCTGTTGAAGGAGACAGATGTACTGTATATTTCTGTCGAACCACTGAGTCGAAGAAAATCACTCTGCTTTTGTACTGAGATGCGTCAGTCACAATCCCTCAATAAGCCATCTGGCATCTTTTTGGCAGCGGCTATTATTTATAGATGGAATAATTATGTTAAGATTGCATGATTGATTATTTGGCAAAAGAAAGTAAAGCAGGTTTATTGGATCACCTGCTGTGGCTTCCTACTTGTCTAAAACTATTCTAACACTAGAAAACCTGTAATCCAATACTGTGGGAAAATCTAGACTCCAGGGTTTTAAGACAGTATATATGTTTTCACAAATGTGACTGTTTACATATGGCCAAATGAAAACGGAGCCTTCCACCATATATGAGAAGAGATAATGTGACGCCTTCAAATGCTAGTGAGACACACCAGGGCCACGCTAGCTATTATAGGTGCCCGTCTTGATGTTCTGTCATGTTTGTCTCCTCCCACATTGAATATGCAATCAAAGAGCTCTTCCAGCTGATTAAATGACATCCAAACTCTCTCATCCTCCACATGCGATAGGGAGGCTTCTCGCAGTGGGTGTGTATGTGGGATTATGGGGTTGTACCAACTGTTGGAATCTGGTCTGTGATGAAAGATTCAAAAGGTGACGCCAGAGTGTATTCAAGTCTAGGTTGTAAAATGAAGCCCTGGGAAAGAAAATCTCCCATCACAGAGACCTATCGCTTTGATTATCATGAAAACTTCGTGAATCAAAGCCTATATGTTACTAAAATAATCTTTATGTTGTGATTCTTCTGCAGTGGGAGGCTCTAAATGGTCATTTGCATAC
This sequence comes from Macropodus opercularis, assembly GCA_030770545.1. Classification (NCBI taxonomy): domain Eukaryota; kingdom Metazoa; phylum Chordata; class Actinopteri; order Anabantiformes; family Osphronemidae; genus Macropodus; species Macropodus opercularis. The sequence goes on from CM061092.1 coordinate 12,416,226, forward strand.
ATTATAAATGCAACTGCATAGATAAAGTGCTGGACAGAAAAATTACTGGCGTCTTTTTATTTAATTCTGAACGTGTCATACATGCATTATAAAGCACCGAGTTTGTACCGAATGCTCTTCTTACACATATTAAATGAAGATAAATAGATGGTATTAATTGCACAGTATCTGCACTAAAGCCCATGGTTAATGCTACTGTTTGCTGATTCAGACCCTTTAATGATTTATGAGTACTTTTACAGCTAATCGTTTTCAGAATGTGTGTTGTTCATTTCAGGGTGTTGCACTTCAAAATACTTACAGTGTCCATACGTATGTGCAGTCCCCACGCACGGCGTATACAAAAGCCGTGGGCAAAGGTCCGTGCGAGTGTGTTTGCACAGTTGAGTGAGGGAACAGTCAGCTGTTCTGTGGCTGTTCCTTTAGCAAGCCAGGGGCAGGGTGGGCTTAAGGTTGCAGCACAAAGGAAAACGCTGAGAGGAACACAGAGCGTCCTCCTCCGGGAGCGAGCATCCCACCACAACCGCGCTCACAACATTTCAACACTGACTGATTCTCTGACTGATTAGGGTTACTGGGCCAAGGTGAAGCCCAGTGAATAGTGTCACATTGCTTTATGGTTCCCGTAGGTCCCCCCTCCGCATGGATCCTACAATACATTAATGCACATTGCACACTGAACCTGTCCTCAACAGGAAAATGTCAACAGTGGTTCAGTTCAAAGTGGCCTCATTGTTCTACAGTAACCTCTCGTACAGTAAGATGTGTTCCAGCACAGCGTCAGTAAAGGTGGATACTGTAGACAGTACAAAGCAGCTATACACTAAGCTTTATTCAAACTAGTATTATGGTCCTGATCACTTGGGTCAGTGTGTTGAATCAGAGTCTGGTTGAATTCAGCAACTGTGCTCGTGTGCTACGTGCACAGCTACAGCACAGCTACAACAATTAAAGCATTTTAAATTTTGTACTGCTATGATTCACACTTTTGTTTTGCATATTCTCTTTAGCAAAGGCAGCGGAGGCTCATGGGTATTAGAGCCATCTGCTATGCCAAGCTGAGATAATTAGAACTCCTAGCCGTACAAAAAAACTACGGGATAGCTACACCATCCAGCAGACTGCCATGTTTCTGCGTGGAGTAAGATGGAGCACGTAATTGAAAGAACAACAATAACAACAAAAAACTCAACTTGGAATTCAGGAGAAAAAGGTACATGTATGATTTCAACAGAGAGAAAATAAAGGTGCTGGCACATCTTTGTGAATATGCAGTACAGTATATATACAGGTTCTATAGGAAATGTGTTGGGGGATGTGTGTCTCTGTCTTCTGCCGAGCACACAGACCAGATCCCAAAGGAGAGATGCAGGTTAATCAGACATGTTACTCTGAATTAGAGTTTCACAACCTGTCACCGCCGCCACCATCGCTGATTTCCTCGGGCCTGCCATTCTCTATTCTGTTCAAGACCAAGTTGCTCAGCAGTAATGGAGATAACTGCCGTGTAATAGACTTTTTTTTTTTGTCGTATCCACTGGTGTCAAAGCTGCATGGGTTCCCAGTGACGTGACTATTGATTCCTGATTGGGCCTGCTCGCTGGAGAGGTTACAAAGATGGAGAGAGAGATGGAAGGACAGCTCCAGGGCTAATGGGCCAAAAGGGGCAAGGCTGAAGGGTAGAGCTAGTCCAGGAGAGAACTCTTCAATAACCGTCCCTTAGAGCTACACTGTCCTTTAGGTAAATGACTCATTTCATTATAATGATTTACTGGAAACCTCTTTCTCTGTCCGCCTGTCATTGCCTGACTTTTTAGCAGTCTATTGCTCTCGCTTGTGCTTTCCCATGCTGTTATATATTCCTTTGTCCCCCCCCCCCACTCTGTTTCCACCCCTCTCTCTGTCTTAACTCCCCTAGCCCATAAAAGAGCGGGCCATAACTCAGGCCAGGTCTATAAAAGCATCAGTATGGCAGCAAGCATGGACCTTGCATTATAGGGTCAGCTTGGACTTCATTACCACAATTAGACTGAGGTGCTGGTGGCCAGCTTAATGGGTTACTGCTCAGCCCACTTTGCCACTTGCCATCATGGATTTCTTTCACCATGGCTAAAACCACGAAATGCAGCAAGCTCTAATAAACAGCCTATTTTAGCCTCGCACCAAGGAACCGAGCACACAAGAGCCAAATTGCTGGGTAAAATTGCTGGAAAAGAATAAGCAACCTGTAACAAGCGGAACATTACAATCGGAGGCTTCTTTTCTGGCAACAGTTGAAGTAAACTTGATTGATTAATTTATTATATAAATAACAAACTAACTAACTAAGAATTTGACATGTGAAAGCCGTGGAGAGAGTGCCGTGCATGTGAAAGGCCGTTGGGGGATTAGAGTGAAAGGCAAGACAGGGAGAAAGGGAGCACAACACAATAAAGGCAGAGCAGCTGTTCAAAAGAGGACGAGAGTTGAGGAGAGAGTGGGCCTGAGAGAGGGAGAGGTTTCGGGAAGAGCAGACACTGTATTTTTAGGAATTAAAGATTTATTGAGTGGGGAGAGAGCTTAAGGAAGTCGGAGCGAGAACACAGGTGATGCCGTCCAAAGGCCGGGATGCAAACCCTTTTTGTCAGTCTCATTGTAATGTTTGGGTTGGACCACATGTCTCAATCAGGAGCTTTGCTAGGGAATGAGAAGCCGGCAGACAAACGCTGCACACGCTGCCACATCTAGTAGATGTAGGCATGTGGAGTTGCTTGCACCTGGCCTGAACTGAAGGTAGGTGGACTCAGAGACTGACCTCCTCGCTGCTAGGATCCTTCATTAATTCATAAAGCAGTGAACTCAAGTGCTTTCAGCGCAGCAGGTGTGGCCTTGAACGATGCCTGTTAAAAAAAGACCTCATTTCCATTCTGGGGACTTTAAGCACTTAGGCTTGTTATGCCCAGGAGGGCAGTGTGGTGTGGTGCGGAGTAGAGCAAGCAAATCAGTGTGTGAACTAAGCAGCTACTGTATGACTCACATGGCTTAAAACCGAAGAGAGGCCTGGTGCTATGGCCTCCCTCCTTGAGTCTTCCGTCCTCAGTAGGTAGGTGACTGACGTTTAGCACTGATTGGGCAACTGATTTGTTGGCTTTATCAGAAGAAAAGGTCCTCAACTGCCCCCCCCCCCCCCCCCCCCGCCTTTGTAAGATGGGAGCATTAATATGCATCAGCAGCATTTCCCCCATCCTCTTTAGCACCTACTCAGACTTTACTGAGATTTGCACAGCTGAAGTTCATGTATTATGCAGCATTAATTGCTACTTCAATAGTCATTAATAAAGAGTTGGCTGGCCTCTCAATAAGCGATGATGCATGAGGATGATGAGGTGTGTGAGCGATAGAGGGCAAGGAACATTGCCTGTCATCTCTTACAGTCCATGTCCTTCAAAGGGTTATTTATTTCCGTATTGTGTGGCATATTATAATGTTAACGAGGACAGTGGTGTCGAACGTAATTACGTTGGAGAGCTGACTTTTAGTTTTAAAAGTTTTCGAGGTTTGCAGGGGGCCATGTGTGCTCCCTGTTGAAAATCCTATTGAAATATTTGTTTGCACAGCTCAGTGGCATTTAATCTCCCGTTGTTCATCAGTTTCCGCTTGATTTATTTCTTCACCTTCGCCTATTTATTGAATTTAATTACACCTCAAATCCCAATGCAAACCTGGTGCTGTTAAGGGCTGAGGGCGGGGATGGAAGGAGGAAACGGGGAGAAGGTTGCAGAGCAGTGCAGACTATAAACCATGACTCAGACAAATAGCCTGCGCCTTCCAGAGACACTCGCTATGTGCCCTCACACGTGTGCGCGTGTTCGCTCTGATGTAGACAAACGGATGCGCACATGGACACTCACAAATTAGCCACGGAGGTCAGTAAATCAGCCTTAGAGCAGTCCATAAGGCGCACATCTTCTAAATCCTGGCAAATGATGTGCAGACTGTCTGCGGCCTCGCTGACCACATAAAATATCGGCCAGTTAATTAGGCAGTAATTGTGCAATGTGCTCTCTCGTTTATGTGCCATGCATTGGGCCATAAAGAGGCCAGCGTGAGGAGGCTGCAAGAGGAGGACAGTGAGCTGTGTAGTGTAGCTACAGAATGGCCAGGGGTCACACGTATTTCTTTACAGGAGGCTCAACCCACTATTTATTAATTTCTCTGAAAGCCTTAACCTGCGTCATGCCTTTAGCTCTTGCTCGCTCTGTCAGCATTAAATCGTGTAGAGTATATTGTATTTTTAAGTGAAACCAGACTTAGGGTTTGTTTGTCTTCGTTGTATTTGTTTTTAGCATGTTTTGTTTACCTTTAAACCTTCAGTTTGCTTGACTTTGTGCTTGTAGAGACACAAAACCTCCAGACAAAGACGCTTTGTGCATATTTGCTGAATACAGCACAGAACAAAGCTGAGATGATACAGCAGAGACTACGGAGCAGACACCTGGAAAACCTGGGCTTTCTTCACCGCTTGTTGAAAGAGTGAGGACAAGGTCATCAGGTTTATATGTTAGACAGGGAACAGGTTTTATGCTGTAAATGTAATGAGGCTGCTTTGATTACGTGTCTGTGCGCTCGCTTGTTATACCTAAACCAAAGCTGTCGTGAATGAGCATGCGTCTGTATTTGCATACATATCCCGAGGTTGGCTTATGTGTTGTGCCTGTGAATGTGCATGTGTGCTCAGGCCACAGGGCTGTGTGTGTGTGTGTGTGTGTGGGTGTGTGTGTGAGTCAGTGTTGTGCGCCGCTGTGCTGCAGGGCCGACAGCCCACGAGAGCGAGACAGAGACGTGACAGTGACGGCTCCTTAGCCGCAGGCCACAGCTGGGAGGCCCGAGACACACCCACACCACTGACCTTCACTGTCACCGCCGCAGCAACACACATGCACATGCACAAGCACACGAAAAGCCACACACTCACGAGTGTATGTATGTAGTTCAAACACACGTGGCAGACACATGGGTACACACACACACACATTCTGCTCAGTTTCCACCTACACACTGCTTTTTTCTCATCTGTTCTTCCCTCCTCTCAGTGAGTCAGAGCTTATCAGGCAGGGCGCAGTGATTCACCACCAGTGTGAGTAAGCTCCTGCATCCAGCTCTGTCTCTCAGACCAACTCTATGTACTCATACTTCATTACCATCCTCACTCACCCCCTTACCCCAACTAGTTCATCACACGCACCCACACTCACTGTCTTGTTTTGTTGGTTCTCCCTTCTCAATAGTTTCACCTCTTTCACCGCTACTGCCATTCTTACATTAAATGTTTACAGTTTTTTACGATTGCTAGACGTCAGTGGGCACAACTGAAGTCACATGTGCAAAACTCTAACTACAGTCTGCACAGCATCAGTTCATGTGGACCAAACTCTAGTTCATTTTTCATTGCTTGAACACAGTTTTCAAAACTCTACACACTTATCCCACGACTTTAATCACAACCTGCACAACACTGTGGATTTACAGCACTTTTTGCAAATGCTAACACACTGCTGTCAAAACTGTGAACCACACGTTCAAAATGGAATAGATTGTCACTGCTGATTGCAGTTTCAGCTGAAAGGCTAAACAGGTGACTTGTTTTAGACTTGTTAGTGCCCCCCCCACACACACACATATATATATATATATATTTGCATATACATGTGTGTGTATGTATATGTATATATATATAGGTAGAGCTCAGAAAGAGTAATTTTGGAAATGGATCAAGGAAGACGGGTTTGTGGAGGGAGAAGGTGGCAAGTTTTGTACCTGCCTGCATATTCACCCTTCCTCAATCCAATAGAGGAGGAAAGTGTTTGATCACCACCCACATGACCAAACGTCTCTTCTGGAAGCCACGTTACAGTTACAGTGCTGGATGTGAGGACACGAGTCCAGAGGATCCAGGGATGGATGAGGTTCTTCCCCAGATTCATGGCAAGAGAGAACGTTAGATGTGATGTTGGTGAAAACCTGTGGCCTGATGCTGGAGAGAGGCAGGATCAGCCCCTCAATTATTTGTTCAAATTACAGTATATAGAGTATGTTTCTACCTTTTTCTTCTCATTACTGTAATTCCCATAAATGACTATCAACTATTGAAGCAAACTGCTAATTTTCATTTACCTTAAAGAATTGTTATGTTCCAAACATTGAAATAAATCATGTGACAGAATGTCTCTCTTTTCTTTGAAATTCTTTCAACTGTAAAGGTTTTAGTTGGTATTTTCTGTATTGGTGCTTGATGTTAGTGTTTTTTCTCTCAGTGTTTTCTGAGTGACAGTGTGTGTTATCTCAGTGAGGGTTGTCATGGTGTTATGCTGCACTGAGCTGTTTTGAGCCATGTGTTTATAGTTGTGTTGCTTTGAATGAGTTTTGTAGGTGATGTGAACTGTTCAGCTCAGGTGACTTTTGGTAGAGCAGACTGTAGTTAGAGTTTTGCACATGTATCTCCAGTTGTGCTCACTGTCGTCTAGCAATCGTAAAAAACTGTAACATACATGCAAAGGGAACTGGAAGCAGCAAGTGTTTAAAGAACGAGATTTCGAGAAGGTTATGATGACTCTCCTTGACCTCTCCTGACTTCTCTATCAATATTTATGCCTAGGGTGGTAAGCAAAGCGGTTGTCACGTTGTGCACTTTAGAAGACAGGATGAAGCATGATGCGCATAAGTATGCATCAGGCAGATGGGGGAAATTATAAATTTAAGTTGAATAGCTAGAGCAGTGCACCTCTGAACCCTACAAGCCATAACATCTGAAGTCTGAAATCTGTAGCCTCATGCACACGAGCCCCCACCGCAGTAAACCCTGTTGCTTTACTGTCCTTCCTTGGACTGGTTTTGTTGTGACATTGTCAGGGTGTAGCAAGAAGTACGCTAACAAGTGTTTTTTATGGTTACTTAGTCTATAACACAGTGCAAGGAAATATCTGTGATGCTACACAGCAGAACAGAGGAGGCTCAGCAATAATAGGGCACAGGAGAGGACAGAGGTTTTAATGGGGCAGAAAGCAGGAGATACGTTTGCGTAACTTATTCACAACTGTGCCACCAGTGGCTCCCGCACTTTTGTGGATCTGTGCGTATGTAATGTTATTTCAGCACTAAAACAACAAATATCATGCGGTAGTTAGTCCAGCAAGAGGAAAGTGCTCGCAAGGAAATATGGCGATGTTACAACTAGGTCATAGTCTTTTATTACATAATGGGCGTTAATGGGCATTATGACGAATTTAACCGAGTAGCTAATTAGGACTTTTTAGCAATGAATGAAATGACATTTGTGTTCTATCATCAAAGGATAATCTTGATCAGATCTGTATCAAGAGTGAAGCTACAGAATGAATGACAAGTTTCATATGCAGAACAATTTGACTGCTGACACATGCTTTATTGTGTATATACTGTCTTTGTGTTTATGGGTCTGTGTGCAAAAATGCATTCAGTTACAGTGAGTCAACGTGACACACGACCATTACGCAGCTGCACATGATGCCGTTACATGGACTTATGCATTGTTGCTTGTGTAGGAGTGTGTGTGTGTGTGTGTGTGCGTGCCAGTGCATGCTAGTGTACAGTGTGAATGTGCATAGGTAGTGCATGCAGCTGTCAGCATACTACATCACTGTATATCAGGACCAGGCAGCACCATTACATCTTTCCATGGCATCTGATTTACGCAGGCTGTCAAGAGCCTTTGTGGGTTCGTCTCCTCTTCCTGGAATAACCTGCGCTTCCTCTAAAAAACATTTAAACAGAGACTTAAGAATGAAGGTGCTGCATGTCTGTGTTTGTGTGTGTGTGTGTGTGTGTGTGCGAGGCAGAGCCCGTGAGTTTCTCCAGCGATTTACAACACACCGAGCCGATGCTTGGGAGGAGGTAATTTTTATACCATTCTGATGATTTGTGTTTCATAGGGATTCAGCGAGAAATACAGTGTTTATCTATGTGCACGTGTACATGCAGTGAGCGGTGCGGTGTGTGAGCGCAGAAACGCTAAGATTAAGCGTGTGTGTACTGTACCACTTGTCCAGCCTCACTCTGGTGTCCATTACTTGAAAAGGTGAACCCTCTGCCTTACTCCAGTTGTTCCTCTGGTGGATTAGGGCATTGTGTGTTTGGCATGAAGCTTCAGCCAGTCACAGAGTACCAAGCCATCAGGGTGGGTGGGTGGGCTTGCTGTTTGTGTATCCTTGCTGTAAGGATAATGATGCGATGAATGAAGAGCAGGAGAGAGTGGGAGAAAGAGAGAGATTTCAAGGCTAATGCCTGGGGGGATGTCAGACAAACCTGTGTATGTGTAATAACCACGGAGGTTAAAATGCTACACCGGCACTAGAGATGGCTGCCAAATATTTTGACATCCACTCTGCCTCCTCCGCACAGATGCTGCTGAGGTTGAGGGAGAGAGAGCGATGATTTACAGCAGAGAGAGAGATGGATTAATATGAGGGAGAGGAGGGAGAGGCTAGAATGTGAAAGTGTGGGCAACAGAGGTGTCGATGTACAGTCAGTAGAAGAGGTGCTGTAGGAAGAGAAAGGAAGGGAAAACGGGCGCTTTGCCTGCCTGCTAAGCCCGCGTGTCTGTCTCCCTTGATTTCTTTTTTGCCGGCTCGCAGCCTGAGGATGCATCCGTAGTGCTGCTTGTTTCAAGGTTGTTCTAAATGTGACTGATGTGTACAGTCAAGACGCTGTTTGCTTTGCTTTCCCTCACTTCAGCAGCAAGCAAAAAAAGGCCATCGTACGATATTAAACGCGGCACTGAAAACACGCAGCAAACAGGCTGATCTCCGGCATAAGCTCACGCAGGGGTGAGTGTTAAATGGCATATTCAGATTTCCTCATCCTTGTCAGCTGTTTAATACGCTACAAAACCTGGTTACGGGCTGCGAGATAGGTCACTTGATGCACTGTGTTTATTACCAGTTGGAAATAGGGGGGAAATTACATGCAGTAGATAGGATGCTTTGTTTGTGTGTGTGCCTATATGTGCGATGCCACCATAACCCCCCAGGGGCTGTATATATAGATTGTGTGTCTCATCTTCTTTTTACTCTGGTGTATATGGATAAATAACTCCTGTTCCTTTTAGATTAGCCGTGACCTTTCTGCCCCTTGCATGCGTCTGGCGTATACAGGGGGTAGGTCCCGAACAATCCTTATCCCATGATTGCACTGTGAATCCTTCTCAGTAACAAATGTTGCCTTTATCGATTGTCTACCTTCGCCTAAAATAACAGGCGTCTAAAATGAAGGGGTGTGGTACGCCGTGGCCGACGGGTCCCGGAGCTGTACTTAAAACGCGCGTCGTGAGGAATTGCAGAGAAAATAGAAAACCTTACTCATTAACGTCAAGTCCACAGCCTCCAGATTTCATGGATTAATCAATGGTAACCTACTTTATCAAAGACACTTATCTTCCACATACAGAAATCCATGCATGTCCCTGGCCAAAAGGTCGATACCGGGAAATATTTCACATTGCCCACCTTTTCTTTTTTCATCACTAATTCTCCTTCTCTCGTCTTCCCTCTACACCTCACCCTCTGCCTTCTGCAGTCACTGCATCTGTGTCTCTTCTTTTGCCTAAATGTCCTTGGGATTGGAGCGTGCATAGAGAAGAGAGACCCATATCAGATAACTTATTGGTTCATTTTGCCCATCTCTTTCCAATAATGTGTAACATTACCAGTGTTATTAGATAGGAGATTAATGGTGCTTGGCCCCGCTCCTCCTCTCTAGGATGGGACACAGAGGAGAAAACATAAAGGAGACAGCGAGAAAAGAGGAAGGGAGTGAGATGAACACAGAGCGCGGGAGTAGGAGGGAGAACGAGAATGTGGGAATCCTCTTTGACTCTGGAGGCCTTAATGTCTGATTTAGCCCTGTAGTTAGAGGACCATTCAGGGAGCTGACTGACAGACAGCAGGGTCCTGAACTTTTATATGTGTTCCCCGTTTCCATCCCCTATACCTCCTCCTCCTCCCTCCTCCTCTATCTCTCCATCTTCCTGAGTACTACCATTCAGCGGCCTTTGATCCTCCTCCTTCACATCAATCAATGCAGACAGCAAAGAAAAGAGAAAAAGAGGAGAAGGATGACTTGTCTTCCAGTGCTTCGGGTGTTGTCTCCACCATGTCAGGCAGAGGTCTTGTGCTGTTTGTTTATGCACCTGTTTATGTATTTATTAGGCAGAGCTGCTCCCCTTCTGTGCTTCATTTCCCCCCAGTGCTCCCTCCAAGGCCCAGGTAGATAGTATGCAGGGGGAGTGTGCTGTCAGCTTATTTGATTTTACCAGGGCCATAATGCCGTAAACACTGCTGATCTTAACAGCCAAACTGAATACTCTTCGTATTGCTACTGCTTCTTAAATCGGGGTGAATTATTACCTCACTTTTCTTCCTCCTTCCTTCCTTCTCTCCCCTCCTTTCCTTTCCCCCTGCCCCCCTCTCTGTTGTGTGGTGTAATAACTTGCTCATTATTGGATGTAAGGAATATCTACTAAGAGATTATGCCAGATATAAAGAGCTCACAGGTGATGGGAGTCAGAACCCCTGTGCATCCCTAATGAGGCCTGGGGATTGCAAAGCCTATCCTCTGCAGAGACGGCGCATTCCTCCGCTAGCCTTGCAGTGAGGCCTAACTCAGCTTAGCGAGAGGGAACCTGGCCCGGCTCAGCCCGGCTCGGCTCAGCCCGGCTCAGTTCTGCTCTGCTCGACCTCGGCCTGTGTAATTAATGTATTTACTGCAAGCTCATCTGCTCTCAGTCTGTCAGTCATTAAGACCTGGGGGTTTTGATGCGCTGCCGTATTGCTGTTTGCCCCCTGCACCGCTGGCCGACCCTCATCTGCTCACCTCCGCCGCTTAGTTCTGGGGAGTGAACCGCTTACCTCTCTGGAGCTTTGTCAGCTGAATGCAGTGGATTTCTTCTCTCATTTCTAGTCTACTATCGTGCCAACCGCTGAGAAAACACTGCCAATTCCAGGCACATCTCTCACGTGTGTTATTATTGTTTCCGATTTTAGGCCTTGCTCTTTTCTGATTTTGCAACATTGTCCTGTTTCTCCAGTGATTACTGAGTGGTTGTGTTGCCAAATTCATATCAAGTAGGGTGAACATAGGTGAACAGTTTATACTTTTTGGATATGTTGGAAACATACAACAAAAGCTGACGCAACAAACAGCAGCAGAAACACTATATACGAGAAGTGCAACCGATGCATTGCTTAGACAGCGTACAGCTTGCATGCAACAGTGCACTCCACCGAGCTGCACATGTGTCCAAGTATTTGGACGGAGGCCGGAAAGTTGAGACAGTCAGAAGACAAACAGAAGGAAGCGAGTGGGAGGCAGCGTGGGAGACGAGACAAGGAACATCTTTGCCCACCACAGCAGCAGTGAAGGGCAAATGTTTGAATCATTTAAAACTCCAGAGACAGGGATCTGTTACAGTGGCCGGTGGCAACAGGGTCTGTCTGTGGGAGCGCATGGCACGCCTTGGGCCATCAATCCTCTGCTCTATCCCTGCATCTCAGCACCTCTCCGTTCTTCATGTTTTATTTTAACCTTTATTAATTCAGGGTAGTTTCTCTGAGAGGCTGGCTTTCTTTTTTGTAGCAATGTCACGATCACACAGTCACACACAAGTATTACCAAAAAATGTAACTCAAACTTAGTAGTAGTAGTAGAGTAGTGACTTGCTACCTGCTAAGGCTTCAATAGAGAACGACAAGAACAAAATGGATACTTTGTTGACATTTTGGGGTAATAATGATCTTACAGTCAGGAAGGTGAGGGAACCTTGGCCTTTTCACAGTGGTTTTGAATAGGGAGGGGTAAGTGTTGCTTTTCATTGGTACAGTCAAATTTAAAGAAAGCACAAACTAGCACAGCTTTTTACTTTTGTTTATACATTAGAAGACTCTTCTGGCTTTTGCTGACCAGTTTGAAATGACATTTCACTCCCCATCAACAAAAGTACAAAGACAACTTCACCTAATGTGGAAACACTGTTAAAGGTCAGACGTGGCTGTGGTGACAACCCCTGCTCTGTCTCTCACACATTTCACACTCACTCAAGTAAACAAACTTGAGGATCCAAACTCAAACCAACAGGGAGCTTTCTCCCATAACTTGCTTTTTATCTTCAATAAAGCAACGATTTCTTCTGTTTAGGATTTCATTGACAGGTGACAGATTCTTTTTAAATGACATAAACCTTTGACACTGAGGCTAATTTACTTGAACTGAAAGGTAAAGGTTAAGACACGGTTCATATCTTATAACAGGACGCAGCGATAAACACGTTGGTATCATGGCACAGTGCCCAACCAACCCTCTTTTCACATTATTACTAATTAAAGTCTGGTTGTAACACTGTCACATTATGATGCTTAAAGTTGGCAGCTAATATGTGGTTTGGGGGAGGGTGATCCAACTGCGCTGCTTCGCACAGGGAACACCTACTGTCTGAAAAGGCTGCGTTGCTGTTTGGAAGTGGCTATTTAAAGGTCCCACCATCACATCAGCTCTCGCTCCAAAGCTCATGGGAATTAACGGGGTAATTAATATTCAGAGTGTGCGCGCTTGCGTATTTGCATAGCTATCTGTGAGTGTGTTAATCAGTGTTTTTGATGTGTGGGCGCTCTGTTTACACTCGCTATATGTCTTTATTTGTGCATATTTGTGCGTCGGAACAGCTACTTCTCAGTCACAGCGCAGCAATTTTTTTAAACTCGTTTGCCCGGCCCTGAAGTCTTCATTAGGCAGTTGCAAAGCTTACGCAGACAGGCAAGGTCACCATTCAGCAGGCCAAATACAGACGCAGCCCTCAATATAGAAATTCTTCGGGGGACTCCGTACACATGCCCCATCCGCTGCATGAACATGTACAGCAGGCAAACGCTACTGTGTTCTCTGTGAAACCCTCAGCTCCTCAGCTGTGATTTTACAATGGATTAACAATGATGAACGACTTTTGCAGTTGATCTTTCTGTCAATGGAAGCTGCACCGGTGGCAAAGTGATGCTTCAATTTTGTGAAACTGAACCTGATTTCATATTTATCTGTGCTTATCATTAGAACTATTCACACTAAGGATATTATTGCTGAGTGTGTTTGATCACTTCACTACAAACACTCCTCCCAGACGGCTTTGTTGTATCTTCTTCTCCTATTAAGCTGTTCATTAAAAATGGCCTTGACTAGGCCTACAGGGTGTGTGTGTGTGTGTGTGTGAGCAGGTGTGTCGGTATAAGTGTGCGTCTGTGTGGTTTCTTTCAAGAGCATGTTTGTGTGATGAGTGGAAATGTGCATATGCATTGGTATGCGTGTGTGCACGGCATTGTGTAGGTGCATGAGGGAGTGTGTGTATGTGCTGCATGTTTGTATACTTGCCCCATTATCTCTGCTTTGTGGCACTAAGTAGGTTTACAGATTTGTTCTTGTCAAGGTTAATAAATGAAGAAATCAAGGTGAGCGTGTCTCAATCCAGACACAAGGACACTGGGAAGCGGGGTGGGGGGAATCAGACACCCAGCTGGTACCTCTGAAATTTTAATTAGGCCCTCTCTTTATTCCCTCTCTAAAGCCAGACATTGTGGTTGAGTACTCAGACGATCAGTGGACCTATTTTCTCCCTCGGTAATAGCTAAACCAGTGACCCTGTCCCCCGTCTTGCGCCTCCTTTCCACCCATCTCCCTGTCAGTCAGCGTCTGCGAGCTTGGAAGCTCGTATACTTTTAGTGTAAATAAGTTGTCTGTATGGAGAGCATGCAGTGCGGTTGTGTTACTGTAGAGTGGAAGCATTTATGTTCAATCGCAACGTGAGAGCTGGTAGAAAACCATTTCACGTGAACACTCACACTTACCTGTGTTCCCCATGTTATCTGAACACAAGCTACACACTTGAGTTCCTCTGGCTAAACGCATTATAGTCCTGGATGTCAGGAATTTCGGGGTGACTTCAAACCGACTCTTGTGTAGGATGCGTTGCGTTCACCCAAGCTGATATTTTGAAATTAATCTTTCTTTTGGACTCCTTAGATGCCTCCTTAAGCACCGTCGACAGCTCTCCACTACTTTTTTAAGTACCGTGTGACAACCCACAAATGTACAATATACACTCCCCGTGTGTTTGCTGATTTTAGCTGGTGATAATTGCGCCATGGTACACAGCAATATGTACATCGTTCCTATGAATGGCCACAAAACTCTACATCTGAGATGCAAACAGCTTGTTTAGACGTGTCTGTACGTGTGTGTGTCTAAACAAATCAAATTTATTAGCTGCCGTTCCATTGTGATGGGATTTTATTGCCTTGGCAGGAAGGAATTGGAAAGCTGAGCGAATCTAACAGAGACGAAACTGTGAGAATGGAAATGCAGCTGTTGTGTGTGTGTGTGTGTGTGTGTGTGTGTGTGACGCTCTTTTCATTTTTATTTTCACAAGCTGCAGAACTGTACTTTATGTGTTGGCTAAGTACTATAAGAAAAATGGTACCTCCTGCGAACAGTAACCCTGAAAACTTGTAGTTGCTAAAGAGGTTTTGAAAGTTGTCTTTGAAGCACGTTCAGGGGAATAATCGTCACATTCTGTGGTGCAGGGGGAAGGAAGAAACATATTTATGTCATAACAAAGATATAGTGAAACGTCATCCTCTGTATCTCTGCCCTCATACGTATATCAGACTATTCCAACACATGAATTATTTACTCACCTTTAATCCAAAACATTTCAGTCCAAAGAACCAAATTAACTTTCAAAACTACATATAAATAAAAGAAGCGCTCTGCAGTAGATGAAAGATAACTTAAGTATTTTGATAATGAAATCAATGCATCATCAAAGGCAAGAATTTCTTTCATGAATTAGTTATGACAAACAAACTTGAATCGCAGGCCATGCAAAATATAAAACCAGCCAGGCTCACTTAAACACGTCCAAGGCTGTCCATTAGACAACTAACAAGTAATCATCGATGCTGACCGGGTCACTACGGCTAAACTAAACTATGCTAAAATGAAATAGTAGCAACTACATGTGTCATGATCAATGGAGAAAGTTGATATGTATTAAAGATGAAGACAATGACCTGAGTCTGGTGAAGCATGCAAGAAAAAGCGGAAATAGAAGATATAAAAATATTTAGGCTTCACCTGCCAAGTGTTTTCAGTTTCCCCTGTATATTAATCTCATTAGAGGACTTCTATAAGAAGTAGGCAAGGCACACTCCATTATTTATGGAAGTGTAATTATCTACGTTGTCACTAACAGGCAGAAATTTACAGGACCCCGGTTCTGCATCAGCACAATGGCTAGCTAGGTAATGAAGGGAACACACCTCCAGGCCTAACAATACACTATCTGATCTGCTCCACTGTTTTCTCTGATGCTTTTTACTGCACTTGTCTACACTCCTGCAGTGCATCTCAGGACTGGCAGCCCACCACAAATAGCTGAGAATGACTTATAAGGTGAGCGGTTAAACCAGGTAAGTAATATAACCTAACTGAATCAAGTTCAACAGAGGTAAAAAAATCTGTTCAAGAAAACAAGTTTGCACTCCTGGTATTGAGTACAGAGATCGATCGATTAGCTTATGAATGCAGGATCACTCTGGCTTCCTCTCACACGCCTAGAGACACGCAGGGAGGTTCACTGGGGACGCGACATCGCCCAGCGTGTACCGGTAACAATAATAATAATAACAACTAGCGATGGCCTCACATCTTAGGAGAAGTGAAAGATTGTGCAGGTTTTTGTCATTGTGGGAACCACAGACATAAATATGCAGAGCGGTGTGACTGTGTTGTATAGCGCCAGTCAGGGAGCAGGACAAGGATACATAAAGCCAAAGAAAGGCAGAAGGCAGAGACAGGACTCACGCAGCCTGTCCGGCTTTCTCTCAGGCCCAGCATGTATGTGTACAGACTTAGCGGCGGTTTCAACAGCGGCTACGACGGGGTCATTTACATATAAATGAAAGTTGCCGATCACATGCTGCTGACCCCATTTATTTCAGTGGACAGACAGACAGGCAGGCAAGGCAAGTGCCAGCGAGTTGCCGAATTACTCCAAATTACCGCATTTCCATCTCCACATCAGGCCTGACAGGCCTGCAACCATCGTCCCAGCAGTTTTTTTTTTCCCCACCTCCCTCCTCCTCCTCTGTGCAACCGCCACCAGGTCTGGAGTGACTCTAATTGGCAGTGGTGAATTTAAAGGACCTGTCAGTGGCTGAGGCCGTCACCACCCAGGACAGCGCAGCAAAGGAAAAACATAGCCGGCTTATCACAGCACAACACAGCGATGCACAGCGCAGAAGTAACAACGCGCTCTGATTAGCATAGCACACAAACAGGATAGTAAACTTTCCACATGACAGTGTGAGAACACAACTCAGCATAACACCGTGCAACACAGTCTAAGCAAACAATGCAGCTAATCATCAGGTACGCGTTTACGTTGGACACAGCACGTACAGTAGGATCTGAATCCTGAGCCATATGTCTTACTCGCATCTTCATCTCATCCCTCCTTTACCCATGCTCCCCCTCACACACACACACACCCCACACACACAAAGTATTTTATCCCTAAGTGCCACAGTACCCTAGGTCTCAAGGTTTAACAAGACAGATTAATGCTACAGGCCTGCATGATGTTAATGTGACAGATGTGTCCTTTTCCAGGCAGTACGCACACACACACACACACACACACACACACACACACTTGGTATTTCCACACAAACCCCTACCTCTCTTTATTATTATCTTTTTGTTTTTCTAAAAAAAGAAAGCAATAATGCTTGCAGAGAAAGGCATCGGTGCTAGCGCTAATAGTCCTTGTATTTAGCTGGTAGAGCAGTCTCTCTGTATTTATTCGTCTTTTTCCCGTCTCATTCTGGGTTAGCCAAGCACACACCTTATTAGTTCATTAAAAGGAATCTGCTGCTTTCCTTTGGTATAAGCAAGAAAAAGAGGGAAAGCACAGAAGAACAGAAATGGAGAGAATCAAAACACTAGTCTTTAATTACTCAAGATTGATGCATCCATTGAACAGCCTGGTAATCAGTGTTGCTTTTATTTGTTTAATGGCAGGACAGGGGCCACAGACAGGTTGACCTCTGTGATCTTTAACAGAATTAACTCTGTCTGAAGGAACATCTGCAAGTGTTGGTCGGTTAGTGTTTATCTCTGTGTTTGTACTGAGGTTAGTTTACATTTCAGTTTGTTTACATCACTGAGAGGAGCCAACCATTCGTACCCAACTATGGTTGTGACTCTGATGATGTTAAGCTACTAGTTGAGTCTGTTTGAGTTTGTTTGTTCCTTGAAGCATATTTATTGTGACCATTACCAGGTTGTGTTTTCACAATTGTTGCTAATTTCATTCCACACACAATTCTCAGGGCTACTGTAAAGGGCATATATCTTTGGGTGAAGTAGGCAAAATGGACGGCATTGTCTAATGGAGGTAACCACTTGGAAAGGTCTTTTCTTTTAATGTAATGCTCATTAATTAATGCTTATTGCTGTAAGTGTTTAAGGGGAGTCTTCAAGTTATCCCTGGGGTTGACAAGCTATGTAAGTGGCAGCTTCTTTAGATGGGTCTGTGGCTAAACACAGGAGAGGAACGAACAAACCTACGTGTTATCTGCATATCAGAGTTGGCTACGCATGTTTGGACAGAAAAGTGTCTGAAGTCGCATATTATGTATTCTGGGTATGCGTGTGACACACAGCAGAATATCCAGAGACTAAAAGCACCAGTAAAATATGCAAAGGTCTAAATCCTCTCTTCATCTTCATCAGGAGCTCTTAAGACTCTCAGAGACATGTTGTCTCTGGTGACCAAGATTTTCTCTGCACTCATTGCTCACTCATACATCTGTGTGTGTGTGTGTGTGTGTTTATAGTGGCTTAACAGCCACTGTACCCTGTCCAGAAGTGGAACATATGAAGTAATTTGTGCTATGAATCATGGGTTCCACTGCTGTGCACTGCGGTAGGATGTTTGGGATGTTAATGATGGTCTAAAATTACCGCTGCATCTTTGAATTGAAAGGGGGATGGGGGTGGGTTTGAACATCCAGAAATGGAGAGTGCGAGAGAGCAGAGACTGCAAGGGACCAGGGAGTTTGAATGGAACTAAACTTGCACACACGAGTTTTGAGTACGCTCCCAATGACATGCAAACAGACTAAACTTTAAAACAGTTATCCTCCTCGCTCAGTTGTCTTTTACATGCCTCTGCATGTTTGGACATAGATTCACACGTCAACATGGCAGACGACAGAAAAGCACAAAGACCTTGAAGGCATTCAAGACCATGGTTGTCCCACTGTCCTACCTCAGGCTAACCTCAGCAGCCACAGTGATGTAGTGTCAGCAGTGACATTGGGATTCTATTAGCAGGTTGTACGAGTTGCTGGCCCCCTGCCCCGTGGTGAGACCTACCATTGATCTGTCATGGGAGATGGCTGCTCCCTGATCCTCGCTCCCATAGGGCTCAATTTGAACCTTTCCAAAAACCAGGGCCGAACCCTCTGGTTGAAATCTACCTGGGGAGCAGAAAGAGAGGAGAGCAGAGAGTGGAGAGCTCAAGGTCAGGCGTGACAACAGTGTGCAGATAAAGACGACCGGGTATGGTCGACACCAACCATAATGGCCAGTGAAAACTCAGGTTATTTGTTATCGATTCTCAATGAGGAAAATCACCGGCTCTATATAGTGCTGTGTATAGCTTTGCGAGAGCTCAGTGTGTGTGTGTTTACCAGACAGTCAATGTGAAGCGGCGAGAATCCTCTGAAGGACAGAGAAAAGAAATTAAAGTCCTTCCCTCTGTCTGGCTCTCTCTCTGCTGCTGCTTTGAATGAGTGCATGCTGACCTGTTTTCCCAGCCAGCCTCATTTGTATTTTTACTGAATTACCCCGGATGCGAAACCTGAACCCACTTAAGAGTGTCACTTAGCGTTTGTTGAAGTTTGCAGAGACAGGGCCCTCATCAGGTTTCAATGAGGGAGGCTGAGGCTAAGTGGCCACTTGTCATGTTTATTTATTTCATTTTTACCTGATTCCCACATGATGCCTATGTTTGCTGTCTGAGCTGTTTAGAGAGAAACGCAAGACCAGTGGTAGAATCGGGGGTTTGTTTGGACAAATGCTACTGTGTATTGTTGTCATCTGTTGTTTCCTATGCAAACTTGGTTTGAAGTTGAGTCAACAGCGGACATTCTCCTGTAATGAAACGAGGGGTTAAACACACAATGTGACACTTCTCTCATTGTGTGTTGAAACGTCTTTACATATTGTGACGCCTTTTAATCCCTTTTGTCACACACAGCACGAACCGGCGCTAAATAACACAGGGCTAAATGCGAATTAACAGTACGAAAGTACAAACAGAACAGAATATTGAAATTGTCCCCACAGGCGATTCTAGGCTGTGCCGTGGCAGCGAGACACTTTCTGGTGCTGCTCCATTTTATATGTATGAAAATCTCTCACGAATTCATGATATACATTATAGATGAGGGCTCCCGTTCTGCACTCCAGTCACTGGAGCAGAATTTTCCATGATACGCACCCCCACCGCCACTGCCACCACTACTGCTGCCCCCTCCTCTCCTCTCCTTCTCTCATCCCTCTCTCCATTGCTTTCTCCTTCCATATGCCCTCCCGTTGGAGCGTTGTTTCATCCCACACCAGCTGCCTTTCATCCCTCTCCAGCCCTTTGGTCTCTAATCATTTCATCCCTCCATAAGTCAAACCTTACATCTTTATGCTTCCGCCCATCCGTCCTCCCTTCTTTCCCTCGTTCCACCCGTCTCCCGTACCGTGGAGGGAGAGAGAAAGGAACATGTGACCAGAGAGGTGGGAGCCTGCTGGGCCTCCCCCTGCAGTGTCACTATACATTGATTTGTCTCCTCCGGTTCCGTATTGATTTTGTTTTAAACAAGGGAAAAATACAAGAAGAATGAGGTGCCAGAGGTGACATGAAATAAAAAAGGGGGTAAGGGGGAAAGGGAGTGTGTGGGGCGAAGTCATTCTATGTATCAAATCTATGAGTTGGGTCCCAGGTGGATTCAGGATATTATCAGGAGGTTACTGTATAGAGGCTGAACTCCGGAAGATTGGAACAGAAGGGGAGAGATGGAGCGTAGAGTATGAGATCCTTTGTTTAAAAACCTTTCTTATTCTCACTCTTCTCGCCTTGTGCTTGCTAAATGAGTTGGCTATGTGGCAAATGCATCTCATTCTACATCACGGTACAGCTCCTGCCTTAAAATGATTCTCTGCTTGGTTCAATTTAAGTTGTGTGCAGAATAATCGATCCGCCCATTAATTCTACTTAGCTAAGCTTCACAGTACAAGCCTGAGCTTGACTGGTCCACCAAGGCCAGCTGCTGAATGGCTGACCTTTACACGGCTCGGACTGCCATTGATTTTCAGTAGGACTTATTTCATGAACTGGGGTTTGGGACAGGGCATCCAGATGAAGATGAACTATGAGGGAAAATCAGTTTCTGTGCCCCTTTCCCATTTCCCTGCACTCTTCGTTATTCTGTTTCTTTCTTTTTCATTGTCCTCTTTACTTTCCTTCGGAATAAACAGTAGCGCTGTAAGTCATCATCATTGTTCTACCCCATGCCCTCTAGACAACGGCTCGCGCAACACTCCTTTCCCACGAAGCTCACAAAATAGTGGTCTTTCCATATGTACATTCATGTTATATCAACAACACAACAACCATTTACTATGTATGTGAACATGAATCATTCACATGCCAGAGGAATAAAATAAAGCCTAATTTATTACAGGCACATTGTCGCTCACATCAAGATTTATTTTTATTGTGTTTCTTGTTTTGCTTACGTAATGTTATCATACCTACCTTTGCTGATTGGCAAATTTCTCCACTGAATCTATTCAATCTAATCCGCTGTTCAATTCAAATTTGAGATGAGCCAAACGTACATTTCCGTCCATGCTGGAACGTATGTAGTGTTAAATGCTTTGAGCAGTTTCGCTGTTACATGGCCCCTTAGTGTTTGCTGTTGGGAAGTATAGCGTGCGAACAAGGCATTAGAGCTGCCGGGACTGGCCTCATAGCCAAAATATTGAGGAAAACAACGCTGATCGTATGGAGTGACGCGCTCATGACTGAGAGGGTGAGGGGGCGGGAGAAGAAAGAGAATGAACCTCGAGTCCCGAACGTAATTTCAGTAGGATTTAAGGAATTGCACTGAGTGATGTTGAACCTTTAAGTCCTAATTGTTAGACAAGTGTGCTCAGATGAACATCATTAAAATGAATAAATTAATACATTATAAAAGCTAGGACAAGGAGGAGTACAAGTGTGGGAGGCTTCTGAGGGTGATTTTTAGATGGAGTTCGTACAGAGTGCACAGCGTCTCCCTTTCCTCCCCCTTCTCTACGAGGCTCTCTCTCATTGGCCTGCATTAGCTGTATATCAGTTACTGTAAAAAGCATCCTCAGATTTATCATTAAATTTAATACGCGCTCATGAATACATGCATGCATACAAATGTCCCTGGATGATGGGAGGCATGAGGAGGCAAGTGAGGTCAGGGGCTGTGAAGGTTGTTAAACCGTAGTAAAAAGGGAGGAGGGCACAGGATGAGCTTTGTTTTTGGGGTTGACAGAGGGGACAGGTTTGTAATATTTGGCTTGAAATTTGGCCAATGAACATGCTATTAGTTTGTTAACGTGTTAGCTGACACACGCACCTCGACAGAGAGACTAAAGCTGGTGCTATACAGCAGGAAGCTTCCCAGATTCAGACTCTAGATCTGCTGCCTAAAGGAGCATAATCCCTCATTCCAGCACGTTTCAGTTTTAACTTCTCTCACTTCTTTTTCTTTCCAACAATAGAAGTTGCAGTGCAACATCCGGCTTCATTTATTCCATTTCCATCCATTATGTACACAAATTTAGACATGTACAACACAAATCCACTTACAAAACCTTATTTGCATTTGCACAGCCACTCTACACCCTAACAATGAAATACGCCACCTGAGGCCTTGGGAGACAGTGGGGATTGGGAGTTGGCAGAGACGCTTCCAATGTGATTTCCACTCCAGTGCTTCTTGTTCGCACTTCGTCAGAGTGTGTTTGCTGCAGATTGGGAGAAATGGCGAGAGGTCAGGTGTGCCGCCTGTCTGGCCCTCAGGTTCTGTGCAGTTCAAGGTTAACCAGGCACAGCAAGAGAGGTTCTGTTTTTATTTAGTAAACAATTTCGTTGTGGTGCGGCATCAGACTTGAGAGCGGAGCGGAGGAGGAGACGAGAGACAGGGCTGTAAGACAGGCCTGTTCCTTTTGTTTGGTGCTGAATGCGCTTATAGACAAGCGGGGATTTTCTCTAAGTGTCAGGATGAAACATAAGCAAGCTTTACAGCCAAGGACTGAAGTGGTGGGAGAGTGATGGAACCAGCACAAGTCACAGGTGACAGAATGCTGTGTGTGTGTGTGTGTGTGTGTGTGTGTGTGTGTGCGCGTGGACACGGGGTATTGATATGCTGGGAATGAAGCTCAGAGCAGATGGACAGAGCAGGCTGGCCTGTGTCGATCCTGTGAGCTCTGGCTCCTTCTTGCAATCTCCCTTTGATGGACGCAGACTCACACACACACACATAAGCATACACATGTACAAGAGTCCTACAGGATAACAAATGGTCAATCATCCTGCTATTAATAACCACTCTGTCACACTGAACTTTTGCTGCGGCAGATGTTGCGGCAGTCCTCCAGTGGCGTAAGAGAAAAAAGTGGAGGAAGAACACGATCTTCATTTTGAGAGAGAAAAAAGTGGAGGAAGAACACGATCTTCATTTTGAAAGAGAAAAAAGTGGAGGAAGAACACGATCTTCATTTTGAGAGAATGCCACTGTTTAGGGCAAGAATTGCTTTGCTGTTTACACCTTCCCTTCACTTTGCCCCCGCTTTTCATCTTGCTCTCTTTCTCTGGCATCCCTCAGCCCTCTCTCCAATCCAAAGCCAGCATGCTTGGCTGCGTCCCACTCGCTCCTTCCATCCATGTCTGTCCTCCTCTGGCTTCCTCTTCTTCTCACCTCCTAGGAGGAGCGGCCTAGAGCAGGGAAGGGGTAGAAAAGTGCAAGTGCTGGTGAATTGCTAATAGGCAATCATAGTGTTCAGAACAAGGATGCCTACTGGAGGTCTAGAGGCCATTAAAGAAACGTCAACTCGGCATAGGTATGCTGAGAATTATGAGTCAGTGGGCAGGCAACATTTCTTGGCTCCTATTGGTCCGGGCAGCCGGCCGTAATCTGTCACAATCCTGGAGTTGCTGTGACAGCAGCGGGAGCATTCTGGGCTCAACACAGAGGGTAAAGGAAACATGCAGCTAAAGTGTGTGTGTGTGTGTGTCCATATATAAGCTATTTATGAATGTGCCTGAGTGCATGCAGTGCCGTGCAATAAGTGGAAATTCTTACTTAAACTGACATTATGAATTAGTTACCAACCTGATGTTAGCATAGTCAAATAAGTTGTGAATTGTAACGCATCGCTTTTGAAGCACAGCAGTGAATCACATTTAATCCTCAGCACAAATAACGAATCGCTGCGGTTGCGTCACTTCTGAGGGTTTAATCCAAATTACGGTTGTCAATTTGGCATTGTTCCTTCAAGCAGTTTAAGTGATTTCATTAACCGCGTGTCCCCAACTGAACCGGGACAAGGAAAACAAGTCACATTCTGCAGAAGGTGCTGGTGAGTAAGAGATGGCGCCATGTCATGTGTGTGGGCACAGTCGAAGCGAATAAATGCTGTCATAAAATGATTCCAGCAGCAGAAACAAACATGTGCAGCTTGTTTCAGAAACAGAATCAGGCCCCTGTCGTGTGTTCGAGACCAGAGTTCATCAAAGACTAGACTGACAAGGTGGGAATGTTGTTACTCATGGTCATTGTTAATGGTTGTCAACGTTTATTGATCTGGATGTTTGGTTATTGAGGTAAATGTTACAACTGCAGTCGTTGCGATATGGATTCCTGTTTCATGTTGGACATCATTACTGTAGTTGTAGCTCACGTGTGGTCAGGCAGGAGAAACTCTTCAAAGCAAATATCAAAGCTGTAGCCAGAAAGCGAACAGAGCGTCAGCGCACACGGGCACCTTTAAGCATTAAAGCCTCACACGACTCTACATCTGCAGTTCTGTCACGGAACATATCATCTGGCATTTCATGACTTCCTGCTTGCTGCGGACCCTGGCTGGGGCGCGTGCTGGAATTGGCACGGCGTTGCCCTTCTGAAGCTACTGGGCTGGGTCCTGTCATCGTGATCTTATCTGTTTAAGGACAGTTCCTCAAAATGAACCGAAGAGCGTAAACCACATCAAACGGCGGGCAGGATAAAAAACGGAGGGAGGGAGAGAGAGAGAGAGAGAGAGCGAGAGTGTCTGTGTGTGGGAGAGATGTGAGCCCACCAAAAGCTTAAGCCTCCAGTGTGCTGTGCAGATAAGATTCATTAGATAGGTCGGTAAATGCAAGAGAGAGGCAGACGCGGAGAGAGAGAGGGGAAGGGAAGATTGAGCTTGCTGCTGCTCCAGCATTTGTTGACACAGATTTACAATGAGTCTCCCACTGCTTCACGCATTACAGTAACACGCCATGTCAATAGCTCTCTGGGCTTGAAATGCATTCGTGCCAAAGATGTCTGGGAGTGATGCCCTTCCCCTGATAACCAAAGTGTGGCTCATAAGTCAGGACTTGAAGGAGGAGGAGGCAAAGAATCAGAGTTAAAGACGATTTCTTTTGTCTTTTTGGGTCTTTTGTCTCTTTTTAACAAACCCCAAATCCACTCTTCTTTCCCAATCTCTACATCTTCTCCGCCGTATTTTCATTAGTGTTCTCCTTTCTGTCACTTCTCTCGGATCCGTTTCCTCTCCCTTCTCCATCTCTCAGTCCCTCTCCCTCTGTTTCTCTTTATCTCTTGGACGCCCCGCTACAGGCTCAGTAGGACAGGATTTAGGCATTAGCTCAATCCCCCTATCTACTCCCCCTCATGATTGCACACTGTTTCTGTCGCACTCACACCCTAGTCCACCGAACAAGTCTTGTAGGACTCAGTCTCTTATATAAATACTGGTCGAGAGCGTATTCTCCACAAGACGGGAAGCTGCAATCAGCGAGACGGACGGGGGACGGCACGAGAGCTAGTGACAGCATCTGTGTGAGGGGCTGGGACACAGGTGGAGGGTGACATTTGGATGTGCTAGTTTGAGACAAACAGGCTCTACGCAGACGTAGTAAAGAGTTCGATGAGAGCCAACGTGCACTCAACGCGGTGGTGCCACAAATGAGGCGGGTTTGATGCGCGACATTCACCTTCATGGAATCTTGATGAGAGCTGAGTTGGGCCGTAGCGGTGAGACAGCTGGCCAACCACTTCAGCTGGTGAAGCTCTGATAATCGAGAGGCTTGGAAACCTCGGAGAGCCTTCGTTAGCTGGACTTTAGTTTGTGTTTTGCGGGTGGAGACAAATAAGAACTTGGAGGCTATCAGACAACAGAAGGTCTAATGGTCTCAATCTGAGATGCTGTATTGGTGCTCGACGTAATGGTACAACACAGCAGCCTCATTGTTAATTGGCGTTTCCTTTTGCACGAATCATTCATTGTAACAGATTGGTATCAAGGGTTTTGTTTCATGCACAGGGAAGGAGGGAACGCAGCCCCCTGCGCGTTCACAAACTCTCTTCCAAATGGCTCGTGCCTTACAGAGTTAAACTTTTTATATTTACAAGTGCGATGCCTGGCTGAGGTGTGCAGGTGTCTGTCAGTCCATGTCAGTGCCTCAAGCTCTAAATCCTGTTGGTTCAGATAGGAATCCCACAGCTTATAGTGGCTGCCATCTTCTCGGCACTGACTGACGCTTCTTATCGGGACCACCACACTGCTGCCGCCTGCACATTTGTACGTATGGGTAAATCATAAATAGGCTGCACAAACATTCTCCCACATGCATCCAAGCACATATATGAACAGGCGTGCGTGGATTCATTATATCCACACGGACACCTGACGGCTACAGCACAGGCTGCGCGTATTTAACCTGATCATCAGGTTCTGATGGGGTAAACCTTTAAACTTGCTTTTAAGCGTTGATTTATTGTAAATGAAGAATGATTGAGATTCCAGTGAAGCGTTTTGTGACTGTGAATCATCCCACCGTGTGTCCTGTGTTTTCCACCGTCTGTTACTCTCCCCTTCTCTCCCCGTGTCCTACTGTACACAGTACAGATTTATTAGCTGGAGCCCCGGACAGTCACCGCTCAGCACTCCCTCAGATCAATAATTGGAAATATTAATTTTATCAGCATAGACATTGCAGTCAGATGGGGGCTGTTTATGCTGCTGTTACTGAGCAGGGCAGCAACATGATCTTTGATGGCCCACTAATATGTATTAATGATCTCAGGGCAAACATTGTTCTATATTAAACCTGAGTGAAAGCCAGAAAACATAGCAGGCGGGTTATATGACTATTAAAGTTGTTTTATTGCAGGCACTGGGAATAAGTGCTGTTGCGTCAGAGTTGTGAAATGACTTTTACTGCTGAGAAACAAGCTTCTGCAAAACCAAGAGCAAGATTTACCGATTTCTGTTTTGCTGCATTTGTCTTGGACGTTAATCCTCTTGGATAATATGAGAGTTAAGGACTAGCAAAGTCTGGGAATTCCACCAGGTCTTTGAACCCAGTGAGCAGGAGCAGTGTTACTGGCTGTGTCTGGAGTTCCAGCCGTGGGGAGTCTGTGACGCTGCTCAGTCTTGCTAAACTCTACTAGTCATGAACTCATTATTGTTGTAGGCAGTGTTAACAGTAGACTCAAAATCCTCCCCACTAGTAAGGGACTAAGTCCTGCCCGTCCTGCTTGACTTGTTCTGTGTAATTTGAAATCAGACAGTGGAAGGTCTTTTGTGGCTGGAGCCCAGGGCCTTAGATCCTTTTTGTACTGTAGCTACAGTAATAATTTAGTAGTTTTAGTAGAAACAAATTTCTCCAGTCATCACAAACTACTGACTGGAGATAAAATATGGAAAATGTGTGTCTTTGTGGTATTCTTACAGTATATACATGTAGACTAACAGTATTACTAACAAAATCAAACAACAGACAACAGCAGAAACCAACAAGCTGTGTGTGTACATTCCAGGCGTACTGCACACTACATTATGCATCGCAGGCCTCAGGGTTTCTAACCCACCCTCCGTCTAAAGCAGCATGCTAAGTGCTACGAGCTTTAATTCAACTGACTGGAGGCTTAACTGGGCAAACGAGGCGGCTCAATAAAAGCATATGGAACTATAGATTTGTCAAAGGCCTGAGAGAAGCGCTCGTGAACTGAGACAGACTCCGACTGACCAGGAAAACTAAACCTAGAGGATGAAAATGAAGTACCCCTGAGTTATGGTGAGTCGCCAGAGCACCGCGTGGATACAGCTGATAGTCACTTCCACCCGTTTATGGGCTGTTAGAAAAGGACCACGTGGAATCAATAAACGTTTGTCCTTAAAATCCCCCTCAGCGACTGCATCGTCCGTTTCTTTAACATCCTACGCACTAACGTGGAAACGAGAGACTCGTTAATGCGCCTTTCGATTTTTCTGCGCGCTGTATTGTACAGCTCGGATGTCTAATGTGTCTTCAAGTTTGTTTTCCTAAAACCGTGAAATAAATCATTCCATAAATAAAAATGGGAGGTAATGACTTTCTACTAGACACGTTCAACAACATGTTATACTTTGAAAATTATTAACAGTGATGTATTCAATATGTGCTGAAATATTCAAAACACGGTGGACTACAGCGATGTTGTCCTCATGGGTCTTCGAATGCAAATATTACAAAACATATTCCAAAGGAACAAATATTTTGTGGAGGCAAATGATTTGTGCTTCGCTGGATAACACATTTGCATGACGGCATCCCTAGCATTCAAAGCTGCAGAAAGCCATTTTCATTATATTCCCACCAGGATGATCATCTCTGGATTCCGAACCTTCATGAACAAATCGAGTAAGTCACTTACAGAACATCAGGTAGAAAAACAAACAGTCAGGCCAACGAAATATCACAACATCCACAAATTAGGGTGAGCGTCCCAAAAAACATACTGTAAGTGTAGTGGTGTCTGTAGAGAGGCTCGTGCTTGGAGACCGTACAGTAGCGATTAGACTCTGTTCTTTTTTAGTGAGTGTGGTAAAGTGAAAGGAAGGCGAGAGCATTAGAAATGTCACTCAGCAGAGAATCAATCTTATCTAGAAGTTGCAGGCAGCCTTCTCTATCTCCCTAACCTTTCCTCTGTATATACAGCATCTCTCGTTCCCCTCCTTCCATCTCTTGTCACTTCCCGCAATCTCTCCAGTTGCCTTCCTCTGCTTCCTGACCGCCTCACCTTCGCTCTCCCTCCCTGTTACAAATCTACTAATTAGCACATGTTGTTATTTGGAAAACAAAGCTGCAGTTTCATGCCGTTCTGTTCGGAGCCTACCGGCTTCAGCGCATCGAACCGAAGCTACACCTTAGAGCAGCTGATGGCAGTGAGCGGTATCCTTGGCATCTACGAGCACTTAATACATTTGCACAAAAGTTAAGCTGAAATTATTATTCTTATTTATGTTCAAATCGAACGTAATGGGAGCCATCGGTAGTGACTGTTCAGGACCATAATGCATTGCTCACGGGCATATAAATTGGCCATTAAGCAGGCATTTCAGAGGTTGAACAGTAACTAGCTTTAGTGAGAGCTGCCTCCCACGCAGGCTTCCTGTAGGGAGGGCTGAGATCTGAGCGCTCAGTTAGACAAGCCTCAGTCGTGAGTTTGGCCTCCTCCATCGTGCACAAACTCAAGGCAACATGAAGACGTCTTTGCCCGTTTGATACGGAAAAGACAAACTCAAAGACGTCCTGTGTTGTTGTGAAGGAGCAGAGGGTTGTAAAGCCATGCGTGGGGATGTCCCCCCCCCCCCACGCCCAGAAGTGTTTCCGTCTCAGATGCTGCCCTCAAAATGTGTGCAGCGTTGTGTAATCCGTCAGTACAGGCTGTGGAGCAGCGCGCCCTTAGCAGGCCAGCGATTTTAGACAGGCCCAAAGCCCAAAAACCAGGAGCACGAGTCCCAACTTTCCCAAGATGCTTTTTCCCGCAAAGACTTTCAGTAGTCAGTGCTAGTTATTATTTACGATGAGTAAATTTATGGAATCATTTCAGTGAGGGAAGGTTACTTAGTTCCTCAAGGTGAAAATGGATACATTTAGCACTTAATGAATCAGGCTTTGGCTTCTCCCCCATATATCAGCATGTTATTAAGACATTTTAAAATCCCATTATAGTGTTTCTCCTTGAACATGTCATGCTTTTATTGGGCTGCCCTGTCTTTAAATCCGACCTTTTCTGGTCTGCTCTGAAATGGAACCGAAAAAAGATATACGACACCGTGATGGAGCAAAATATACATTACACATACAGTTATAAACCTATCAGCAGTAGATGATCTCCAGTGATTGTACTTGGAATAGCAAATGGTTTCTAGTCATATAAACGCCTAAGCAGCAGCTACAAAAGATTGTGTGGAAATTGTAAAGTGGACTATAATATTAGTTTTTCTTCTTGTGGTCTGCTTTTATTAAGATACATTTGTTTTCTCTTATTAAATCAGTTTGGTTTGGGCTGAATTAAATAAGGACAGTAACTAAACATTAATAATCTTCTATGCTTTACGCTCTGCCGTGGTGTGTGTGGGTGTATGTTTACTGTATGTGTGACTAAACATTATATGTTCAAATAAAAAAAGGTGTAAACATACTGTAAATCACTGCGTCACCTTTCTACGTTTCCCTCCCAACAAGGCAAAACTGAAGTCTGGTAAAAGTGTTCAGCTCAACTTTAATGACAAAAGGAGGAGGTAAAATTGGGGATGGAGGAGAGCGTGACACAAAGACTGTGATGACAGAGGCATCTAATCCAGGCAATGCCATTCTTATCAGGGTCCAGTGGATTAGAGTGAGCCTCCTAACCAGAGAATCCTTCCCAGCCAGACACTCTCCGCAGCCCAAGGGCCTGGATCAATAGGCCTGCATTGATCTCTCTCCTCCTGTGGCTGGATTCACTTTTATTAGGACTGCCTTGGCCTGTCTCACTTAGACGCACGCATGCAGCGCTTCAACCTCTCTCCATGTACCTGCCACGAAAACCCCCCGAAAACCCCCACGAAAACACAAACGGACAGAGCGACATATACGCACACGTCCTGCTTTATGTGAGAACAAGAGCTGAGCTTGTTTTGTTTACACTGAATAATGGGTTGCAGAAACGCTGTAGTGTCAAGTCGACTTAGCTGTGCGATGGCGTTTTGGTTTCCTGTGTAGCCGAGGCACTTTGATCAGTATCGCAGAACTGCTATTAGTATGGGGGGGAGTGCGTTGACTTCTCTGGTTTGTGGCCTCTCGTTGTAGCAGCGACAGCCAGCTCTAACCTCCTTGCTCTGTCTCTCTCTCTCTCTCTCTTTCCTCCAGATGACTCGCCCCATCCAGGTGAAACCGGCTGACAGCGAGAGCCGTGGAGGTAGTTGTCTTCTTTTCTTCATCATTTATTCATGTCCCATTTTCATCTGCCTTATCTAGGCTAATTCTTTTCATTCTTTCCCTGGGATCTCATCTGCTCCACCGCTGTCAGTGTAATATTTCTGTTTTGATCTCCTGCCCATTCTTTCTCGTTTCCACGTCGCCACACTTACATGGATGCAGCGACGTGATAAGCACATTTCTTCTAAATACACATCAAGGCCTTGTTCACCTACGTCGCCCGTTTCAGGTGTTCTCTCACTCCTTGGTATAATCCGTTCAGATACCTCATTGGTCCTCCGCGCATTAACTGGCGTGGACTTGGTGCCTCTCTGGAGAAAGTCCATTTGACCTCCAGGACACTCTGCACATATGCATCTCTCCCGTTTAAAGCCCTGACATCCAACAGCGCAAAGGAAGTTGATGTCTGCCGCAGCTAATGGCAGTTTGAAACCAATTAGTGGGAATGTGTATAATCCCAATTCATACAGTACATAACAATGTTTTATTATTGATTCACATTCACTGAGTTTATGCAATTATGTTTTTTTTGCACAGCCGTATCCCACTTGTGCTCTTGTAGTGGTTGTAGTTGATTAAAGAGTCGCTGTTATTCAGGCATGTAGGACTGTGGTGGATGTTCCTGCTGCCACTCTCACTTTTCTTGTTTCATATGCCAAGTACATTTTTATTGCTCTGTAAATTGCATAGTGATTATGCTCAAAACTAGGACTATATCCATAGAAAAGCCCAATGAATCCCACACTTCTCTTTCTGCGTGCATTTAAAACGTGAGCGTAAATGGTTTCGAGGATGGGAAAAATGAAGCAGGAGCACGTACAGCTTGCCAAACAATCAATAGATTTGTAGGGTTCCTGCCAAGATCCTCATTACTTGGCCTTAATTCTGTCGTCTTTGATCTCTTCTGTTTCTGGAGGTTTTCATTTACTCGCTGCCTATCTGCATATATGTTAATGAGACGCGGAGGCATCATTCCAGTCAGTGGCAGAGACAATGAACCTGAATGCTGTTTTTTTTTTGTGTGTGTGCATCTCAAGCTCAAGTGTCACCCCGTAACAAAGCGAGTGCCTTTTTGTTATTAAAGGGAGGAACGCTGGGAGGAGAGAAAGGGGTTTAGAGCGAGAGAAAACGCACAAACAATGTCAACTGCACACAGCTGCTGTGCTGCACTTCTGAGGCTTTACCTAAAAACCTCGGTCTGTTTTGGGTGAATTAGGATGGCTGGCCACTTGGCTGCCTGTCAAATGCACATAGTCTTCAAAGGACACCATAACCCCTTGAGATGGATGGAGGAAAGACCAATAAAGATTGCTTTCTGTCTTTCTTTCTGTCTTTCTTGCTTTCTTTCAATCAACTGTGTATTGTTAGACTTCTTCTTCATTCCCTCCTCCTCTGAACCATTCACTGAGAGCTTTAGAGTGGTGAGACAAGCAAAAGGGTCTTGTGCTGTCAAGATTGATGGCCCCTATAGCTCCATTGATTTTGCCATTGTGGTGCTGTGTGTCCACATTAACAATGACACTCAGCTGTCTCTTTACTTGGTTGTGAGTGGCTGGTTTTAGAGCTCCCAGGGCGCTTCGGTCAGTATTGGGTCCTCTTATTGGCCAGCCGTGGGGACCCTACTGAGGAACAAATGAGCGCTAGAACAGACCTGAGAGTTGCACATCATCTTAAATGAACAGGTCAGAGCGGCGCCACAGGGGCAATCAAACACTAGCATGACTTTAACTGGTTAGGTGGCAGAAGCGAAAGGGAGAGACACAGAATCTGCAAAGTGAAATAGATCTGATCTTGAGTTTTTAAAGATCCTATTCTCCTCCTCTTCTGTGCTGGGTTGAATACGTCATTTCCAAATCGAACTTACTCACTTGTACTTTTGACCTACTTTTCCCAGCGTTTTTGATTTTTATTTGCTGTAAAATATTAAATAAGAATTCTATTGTACATTTTCAGGGCCTTGTAATTATTAGTGCTCTTATTTCACACTGTCAAAACAGCCAAGATGAAATCTTATTATTTTCATCCTCACTTGCCTGCTGTTGCCAGAATCCCGATCAATAACTCAGCATGGTGTACATGAACTGGAAGAGCGGATGAAAAAAAAAATTAATTAGCCTCAGAGTGTCGTAGAGGGAGGGACACCGGGGACAGAACCAGCCTGGCCTGCTCTCTCAGGGGCCACGCTGTTAGACCAATAGGGGGCATATAGTCCTCAGCGCACACAGTCACACTAATTAGTCTCTTAATCTCATTATATGGGGACAGTTCAGATCACCTGCACCAGGTTGATGATCCATTAGGGAAAAAGCTGTTGCTGTGGTTTTATGCCTGCTGGACCCTCGCTCCTCCAAGAGCAGCTGTCAGCTGTTATTAAGACTGGAAGCCCCGACCAGAACTGTGTACTCTCACCGGATAGCAGAAAAAATGAAACCTGCGTTCTTACAGCCGTTCGACAGGAAGACAGCGGAGCACATTCATTCAGCTGTCTCCTAAATATTTGATGACTCATGGACATTTGAGCAATCTACAGACCTTCATAACACACAAGACCTTTGCTTTCATCTAGTTGGATACGCTGAACAAATGAGTAAAAATGGCTTCTCCTCAGTGAGGCCTTTGAGCAAACTATGTTGCCTATAGATAATGAAGGGGAATATACGGTAGAGTAAATCCATCCCAACACCGTTAGCCCCTGCTGCTGCTTAACAAAGACGCACTGTGAAATGAATATTAATGGCCAATCACCTGCCTAATCTAGCAGAACCGCAGCAGTCACCGATTGAGCCACCAGCACCGTGAATTTCCCCGTCACTGGTGACGCGGTCTGTGCTGGGACGTGTCTGCAGGGGAGACGTTTAAAGAGGTGCAGTGCGGAGGCAGCAGGGAACCGTCTCTCTTGTTGTCTTCTCACAGGTCTCTGATATGAAATTGATTGATTTTCCATCACACATGGCACTGATGAGTGGCAGTGTCTGCTGCTGATATTTCATTTTTGAAGGGCCGCTCAGTGCCTCCTTAGAGGGCTTGGTGTCCTTACACAGGATAAATCAGCTTTAACCACTTTGATTTGATCCTAAACCCTCTACCGGCAGCTCCTGTTAGCATCTCACCATTACTTTGTCCCCTTTTGCTCCATTTTTGAAGGGCTGACATTTCATACCGTTTTATATATATATGTTCCAGATTGTGATGGCGCTGGTTAAATGTTTCTTTCCTGTGCAGACGCTCTACAGTATTTTTGTTTATGCATGGCTCCCATCATCATTATTAAAGTTTAGAGCTCAAACACTGGCCAGAAATCAGAGCGAGAGCAGACTAGCTGTCAGCTGCAGCTCAGTTGGTGTTGTAGCAGGCCCGCCTGGCACAGCTAGCGCTACAGCCCACTGAGGAGGCCTGGATTAGAAACAGGCCCTGGCATTATCAAGACAGACCTGCCACCCACACACCCACACCCACACCAACACAGAGAGGACAAACAGACAAACGCACACATACCCATAAGGCCTTGACACACGTTCTCTTGCTCCCCTATGCAGACATACATACACACAATGGGATTGTAGATGACGGGCAGTGTACTACATATGCCAAATGAAGCTGGGCAGTCACCTCCTCAGCTGTGACTTGCGCTGTGTGAATTGTGTGCGTGTGTTGTGTGTTTACTCCAGCTGAAGGACGATGAAAAGGTTTGCTTCAGTTCACTGAGATGTGACAAGTGAAGACAGAGAACCAGAGACATGTTGAGTGGAAACGACAGAAAAAAAAAAAAGATCGGGAATTAAAATTGAGAGAGCAGCCCTACATGCTCTGTTGCTGTTCTGTGTTCAGTCTTTGATGATGAATTTATCTGGCATAAAAGACAACACAGTGGCCCATGTATTAAACATCAGTGGTGTTCTCCTTTTCTTACTGTAGAGCAAGCTTCCCATGTCAGAGCAGCTCAGTAATGAACCAAGCAGGAAGGCCTCTAAGCTCCACTGATTCCTTTTAGAAAAGAGGATGAATACAGGGTAGAATTACAGCTGGAGGAGGAGGAATGAGAGGAGCAACGATGGATGGTGGGAGAAGAGAGTTGAAAGAAAGGAAGCAAGTGCAAAATAAACAGCAAGTGTTGATAAACCAGCAAGAGGGAGGGGTGGCAGGGGCGAAACAAAACGCTGAACAGTATATCTTCCCCCTTTGGAGAGAAGAAACCTATAGATTACTGGTGAGAGTGTGCTTGGCTGGGCATAAATGGAGAGATCTTGAAATAGTAGGGAGCATGTTCAGAGGTTCTGGGGATCAGGGTGAGCTAATCCAACGGTAAGGCCAGCTGTGGGTCGCACATTCGGGGCTCACACTCCTTGTCCAAATCCCCTCTGGTGCTCTTACACAAACAATGCTGATACGCAGGCCTTTGCGAGACGAGACATCAGTCAGCTAACGCCACCAAGCTGGGCTGGATAGTTCAAGTCAGCCTGCCTGTAAGCTCTTAAATTCACTCTCACTTCAGCACAAATTGGTTGTCGGGGTGAGGGGGCGGTGGGCAGGAGGGTGAGTAAGGCTTATGAATGACACACAAGAGGGGAGAGAGCAGGAAAGCAACAGATAAACAGAGAGGAAGAGAGATAAAGATGATTAAATCTTTTCTTTACAGTTATGCTTTGCTCCTGAGGGTCACAATGTGCTGAGGCAGTGGGAGCAAAGCAGTGGAAGGAGTAGACCACAACAGTTTGCTGATACTCTGGGCAGGTGGAGATCAATTAGCCTTATCTGACAAACCACTAATGATAACACCAATGCAAAACCCGCTGACATGACAAAGAGGCACTGTCTCTGCTCCAGGGTGGACAAAATAACAGGAACACGCCTTAATATAGCATATAGCACGTGTACAACATCCCAAAGTCAGAGGTTACAAGACAACAAATCCTGGCCGTCGTAAGCTCCAGTGCTGTGATTGTGTTGCGCTTATAATGCCTGCTGCATGTACCTGCCTGTGAATATGGACACATACATAAATTCATCTAAAGACATCCTCTCTGCCCCCTTAACAAAACACACACACACACACACACACACGCGCCCTCCTCTTCGTCCCTCGCTCGTTGCGATGGTCTCGCAGCGTAGGCGGAGCAGCAAAGGTTACTGTTGAACACAGAAAGGAAAGGTCAGAAATCATGTTTAGTTTTCCTGGGGCCGGGAGGTAATTCCAGCCAGCAGATTGTGTTCAGACGAGCAGGCAGGCAGGGCAGGCCAGTGGTGGAGATGCTCATGCAGAAGGAAGCGAGGCGGGGATGGGGACAAGGTTATCCAGTCAGCCATTGCCTCTCAGCCCCTCTGCTGTCACCCTTAATAACACCCTCTCCCTTATCACCGCAACAATCACCTTGAGAAACAAACTTGTCTTCTTTCTGAGAGGGATGGCGATGGGGAGAAGACGGCCCCCATATGCATCTGCTCTGCCGTTCTCATCAGCAGCAGCTCAGCCTCCGTGGGAACGGACAGACTGCAGATCAATTTAGTTCTCAATTCTCCAACATTTTATTCTTCACTCTTTCTCGTTTTCTAATCTTCTTCTGCCTGTTTTCGTGGAACCTGAACATATCAAAATATGTAGATAATGCAACAGCTCGAACTGTTGTGACAAAGAGATCTGTGACACACTGTTGATTTTTCTGTCTCTTAGCAATAACAGATAATAATCATATCACAATGTGCCTGAAAATAGAATAAACTATTAGATAATATAGCCACAACTTAACTTTGGATATCAGTTGAAGTTAGTCAAATAAGATTTGACTTGAGGTTCATTAAAATGAAATTGTAATTTTAAGCTGTCAGGCGCGTTTACTTAACGATTTAAAACACCTGTGTATGAATCTGATTAGGAATAGCAGGTTTAACCTCATGATGCCATTTACTGACTTCATATCATCCTGCTAAGACTCTGTGGCCTGACCACGGACATGGACATGGACCTTTTAGAAGCTCGGCTCATTCAGTCTGTATTTTGTCAACTTTATTCCACTTTACACTGAACAGTATTTTTTAAACTTAACACGATATGATAAGGGATATGTAAGTATGTTGTGCCCCAACACCTCCTACGGCAACGTCGTCTCGCTCCCCATCGTTACGGTTCGCTCACCTCAGCAGACAATGAGTGGAACGACACAGCTCACGCACCTGCCAACAAAAACAGCTATTGGACGCTACAATGCACACGTTCTCTTTACCATCAGCACAAGACAAGAGTAGATTACTGTTATTTTCTACGAACTCTGTATATTCACAGCACAGCCCTTCACCTTGAACTACTTTGAGAATGACGACTTGTTGATTGCCTCACGGTGCACGTTCACCTGGGCAACACTGAGCACTGATATCACTGTTTAATTATCACTGTGATGGGTTGTAATGCCCAAAGTAGGTGGTTCTGTGAGGGACCAGAGAGAGAGAGTGTGCCACCATATGTCCACTACTGCAGGTAGGCTTTCATTCAGTAAGCGGCTCTCACTGGGGACCTCAGGGACCAGACTTTGCACCCTGTTTTCCACTTAATGTCAACATTTTATAAAAGAAATAATTCACACATCTATTAGAAAATTAAAAAAAAAAACAATTCACACCTCTAGTAGAAGTGAGCTTTGACTTGCTGATATGAAATTCACTGGTATATGTACCCACATTGTAAGCATGTAATAACAAAGAAAAGAGCTACCTGCTGAGTGTGTGTGGGTGTGTGTGTCTCAGTGGTCTCCCAGCTCTGTGATTGCGGTGGAGCTGGAGGAGGCCAAGCGAGGTTTCTGATTGGAGGGCAGAGTCTGAGCATCTTCTGCCAAATCACTGCAATCACCCGTTTGCTCCTTCTTTCTGCTTTAATGACACCACTTCATAAGGAAGCAGGCTCATCAAGCAACCCACCACACACACGCCCAGGTGCACTCAGTGAGGTCACGCTCAGCAGATCGGGCGAGGCGCAGCAGGCCTCAGTGCAGGGAGAGGAGGTCCACCGGCAGATGGGTGGAGATTAAAATAGGCTGGAGACACATACACAGAACCAAGTGCACACGGGCTCATACAGACATACAACTCATGCATCATCAAAGATTCAAGCGCTCTCCCACACTGAGGTAGACAGTGTCATGATGTGCAGTGTGTGTGTGTACAGGCTGTATTTCTATAGTATGTGTCTAGACACAGACACACACACACAGCACACAAAACAGTTGGACTTTTTTGCCCATCCCCTTCACTGTCTGGCTTCTTCCCAGTGCTGAATTATCTGCCCTAATTTTCAGAGACCTTTGCTCCCTACAGTCCATGTGGAAAGAAAATGTCCTGCTTGTTCACTGAAACAGGCCAAATACTATTAGGAGCTGTGGCGTATACAGAAACTGACGGGAGAAAAACAAAAATGAGCTCATGCGCAAACACTTGCACATTAAAATACACACAAGCACTATGCAGACTGTCATAATCAGATATGCACTCGTGAGCATAAGCTGTAATGGACTCTACAGTTGTTAGTTGTTGAGCTAATAGCTGGCTGTCTAATTAACAGCTTTACAGTATTTACAATGTGTAGTAGTTATAAGGTGTGACAAAGATTGTTTATGTATTATTTATCTGGCTTGCGTCTAGTGTATTAAAATGACCTTGGATGTGTCGTGAGTGACAAACAAGAAATGAGGAACAGAGCAAACAGCAGAGATTGAATGGCAGGGGGAAAAAAGACAACACGGCTTTAATCCACCTTAGAATATGGGCAGAAAGGAAACGTCTTTAAATCTCAGACTCACTACAAATGCAATTCTGTCCCTTTGTGCTTTTGTTGACACAATGCAGCGCACTACACATTCACCATGGAAATATTTGTGGAGCCCTTAGATGGGGGACAATTCAGTAATGATGTGCTGATGATCTCCAGATATACAAAAATGCCAGCTCACACAGCGTATGCGAACCTTTTCTAAAGCATAACTGACATGCAGTGATGACAGTCATTTACTTTAGACTTTATTTTTCACAGGTGTAATTCAGTTTTCGAAGCAGACAGTCAAAGAAGGAAGAAATAAGTGTTATGGAGAAAACAATCAGGTGTAAAATTAGATCTGTTTTCAGATTTGGCATCTGTTCCTCAGCTACATCTGTGTTTGCTCCTGCACTTGTTCCTTTCCTTTCCTTTCGCTCTCAACATTGACTCCATTAGCCTCTTGTCTCACCTTCCGTCAGTCCACACCATTCGCTTAAAGCGCTATGTCAGGCTCCCGTTGAACTGGGAAGGATTCCTGCTTCAGCACATATATGTACTGAATGCAGCCATGCTTTGCTCCTTCGGTTTGTTAGAGTACCTGCACTTCTCCTTGTTGTATTTTGTGATTTGTATTGTTGTGCCTTCGTGTGCAACTTAAGCTTTGGCAGATATTAAAGGTATAAGAAGAGACAAGGACACAGGGATGGCGATGACGTGTCTGTGATGCACCATTAGGGAATGCCAACGTTGGTTCAGTGGGCACCGTAAAGAGGCTTTTAAATTAGGCCCCGCCATGTCTCACCTGCCTTTACCATTTCACTTGCTGAGACGACAAATAGTACTGCGAGGAGGCACGCACTGTGACACACAGTCCCATGATTACCTACCTGCCCACTCCCGTCCGCCGTCTTTCCACCCATCTGCCAGTCAAACGAGCACAGAGGTAATGGACGGAGAAGCAGTCGTTGTGGGGCTGTAAAACCGCAGCCGTTGCAGAGATGATTGGGGCAACCTTTGCTTCGGTGCATGAAGGGAGGAGGAGTGTTTTAAAATTATTCATAAGTATTTGTGTGCGAGCTTATTCCTGACTGTCACATTACAGCAGTATCAGCGTTGATGTATGTGATGTGAATATGTTGTGTTGATGGTAACGTGTAAGGTTGGTTTGCACTCACTCCGTCTTCTTCTCTCTAACTCGATCCCTTTGATCTTACAGTACTCGGCATAACCTATCCCCTAATGTGAGCTTTGTTGGCCTTTTCCTTCTTTCATCCTTTCTCCCTGCTCTGCCGACTTCTCACCTCCTTCATTGATGAGTCTATCAAGTGAACTGGCACTGTCAAGGATGATTGGCGAACGGGTCTCTGTGCAAAGAAGTTAATGTGCGTATCCCCAGACGCCTCGGTTCGTAGGGGCTTGTGACCAGGTCTAAACACAAGCCATCCTGATTGCCTCTTTGCATTAAACATGAAGAGAGCCCCTGCTTAAGAATACAAAGACGGCAGAGGTTGCGCTGGGAAATAAGTAGAAAGGAGAGCGAGGCTTCAAATAACGGCTGTACCTTTGGCAGCAAGAATTCTGCCCTGACACTTGAACCAATTTTAAAAAGTGTGATCTTCAAAGGCCACTTTGATAGTGCAGGGTTTTTATTGGGTGAGATCTGAGGGAGTGAACCATCTTTTCATTGTGGATTAGCTAGAGCTGGACTTAGACTAATGACACAGGTGAGGCAGTGTCTTGCTAAGGAAGGGATCCCCATCTAGAACAGATGCTGTTTCAGTAGACAGACAACAGATGCCTTATAAAGACCCAAGAAACTTTTTTCAGTAATATATCTCACATCTTCTTTACATCCCCAGTATCTCCCTACAGCAATAAACTTGTCACAAAACCCAAAACATGACACATCATCGCTTGAAATATAAATAAGCCCATTCGTTGCCTATTGATTTTCCTACCATTAGGGAAGAGAATGACTCGACTGCCAGTGATGTGGAAGATATTGTGGGTCAATATTGTGATGCTCTTAAAAGGCACTGGAGGTTTTTCAGACATTCGGCTGGGCCAAAGAAAATAGGACATGCTACGACTCTAATATTAAGAAAA
This sequence comes from Macropodus opercularis, assembly GCA_030770545.1. NCBI lineage: Eukaryota > Metazoa > Chordata > Actinopteri > Anabantiformes > Osphronemidae > Macropodus > Macropodus opercularis. Next base: position 12,456,734 of record CM061092.1, read on the forward strand.
TGTCTGGACTAGTTGTGGGAAATCTGCCTGGCATTAATGTTATCAGAGAATCAGGGAGCAGCGCAGGCACAACGTGCTTTAGGGAAAGGTACAGCCCTCGACAGCTGCCTGCCTGGACCGCTGGCACACATCACCCTAATATGCTAAACTGGAGGCCGAGATTGATTCCTGAATGTTGAAGTGAAACCTTGAAGCACTGCTGCGACATCTTCCTCCAAATGTTGGAGGGACAGGTGCTTTGGGAGGCCTCCTAATCTGGCCTCTTAATCTGTGGCAACGTACAGTAGTTTAACATGACCAATCTGACAGCAAGAGCAGCAGCTAATAAAAGGAGCAGCTTGTTAAATCTGGCTGCAGGACAGGAGGACGGCATCTTCTGGCTGCATCGTGGGTGGAACAAAGGTTGCTACAGCAATGGTATCAAAGAGTTGCTGCCTTCCCCGGGTCAAGGAGGGACTGGAGGGTTGAAATGCAGAGACATGCCACAGTCCCTGCCTTGCTGGCTGTCAGACTCCTTGAATAGTAGTCATCTTGTTTCCTACCCCCCCCCCCCCCCATCCCTCCATCCCTCCATCCTCCTGTTATTTTAGGGATCTATTCTTGGCCTCCCAGCGTGTACTATCTGAATTATTTATCCAGAGAAATGAGATCCCTGCATGACAGTGAAACAGGATTTTATTTGTACCATTTGATTCTATTAAAATAAACAAAGTACTGATCCTGTCACATAATTTAACCCAGAACTGTGAAATCACACATCATATTGTAATTTATCAGGTGGATTTGTCTAATTTCCAAAATATATTCTTATTTATTTATCACTATATATCTTTTCTTTTCTCATTTAGAGAAATCTATCAAACAAATCTTGGCCCATGATATTATGGTTGACAAAATGTCACATAATATATATTATAAATATTATTATATGGCAAAACAAATGTTAATATTGTGGAAATTCATTCAACCATGTTATGCCAAAGACCAGGGTGTAGCTGCAGCCGGCTTTCTTATTTCTTTGGAGGGTGTATATGAGTAATACGTCTGCTATCGTGTTAGTAAGAAATGTATTAATGTGCTCTCTGTCTTCATTGCACATGGGTACGGCAAATTGTTTATGTTCGTTTTATCTCATGAGCCAACAAACAAAATGGAAAAAGCTCAGAGCCGCACACCAAGAGCTCAATCTCAGTGTGAAGCGAATGTGATCTATAACTGCAGAGAACTAATGTACAGCAACACCACAGAGGAAACAAAGGGTTCTGTCAAACTCCTGCCCTGTATCTCAGCAGTGCGTCTATGAAATTCATTCTGTGCTCGTGCATGCATGTCGAGCTGCTTTGCCTTCTATCTGGATGACATTAATGAAAGGTGAAAGAGGAAATAATCAAAGATCACAATACTTTACCCTTGATACAGATGCATGTTTGTACGCTGCTGGCAGGAGAGATCCCTGCTCAGCTCTTATCTGACATTAGGATTCAATGCTACATTTCTCTCTCCAGCTCACTCGTCTCGCTTTCTCCCTCATTCCCTCAATGCCCCCCCCCACATACTTCTGCCCACTCAGCCTGACTGCAGCTAAAGGGTAAATGTAGCTCAGGGGATGTACGCTGCCTCCACCACATGGTCCTGGGGCTGACCATGTGACCTCCTAGCATCTTCCTCTTGCTCCTCTCGTCCTCCTCTTTACCTTTTTTTTTTTCTTACATCACATCTGTATTTGTCCGTCCACCTCAGTGACCTCATTCAGAGAGACAAACCTCTGAGAGCGAACGACTTCTCAGCTAAACAACGCTTAGTTCAAAAGTTCACCAGTTTTGCAAAACATCACTGTTGAGATTTCAAAGTACCAATATTTCCTATAAACAAAACAGAACATGTATGAATTATGCAACAGAAAGCACAGAATGCTGTGGTTACAAATGACTCGTACTTGTTGACATTTATAGTAATACAGAATGAAGGAAAAAAGGCTAAATCAACAATACACATCCCAAGAAACAATGGTAGCGAAGCCCAGTATTCTATTCATATTAACTACTGTAACAAAAAAACATAAATACAATATATGTATACAATATATGTATACAATTTAAAATAAAGCAAGAACTAAAGCAAATAAGTGAGACATATTATAATATGAAAATTATAAAAGTCCCAAGAAAGGAGATATAAACCTAACTTAATGTTAAAACCTGCATTAAGAGCATCGACCACGCAAATGAGTAGAAAAACGATACAAATACAATATGGAGATAGAACGTATCATTTCAATGTAAATATTAAGACAACTAATTGAATACAACGTGTTATTGTACTATAAAATATTTACAAGGGACATTGTGGAATTGCAAACAGAGATGTTTACTTGCGGTCCTCGTGAAGTGGCTGTTACCGCGTTAGTGCCGCCAGTCGTAGACGACTTTGATACGTATACATGCTGTTTTGCTTAGACTGTTGTCAGTGGATGGCTCAGCTGAGCAGGTTCGTTTGCTATGTGCAGACAGCAGAAGGTGTTACTTTAAATATTTCCGTGTCCGTGTGTGTGTTTTCTGGGCGCTTGTTTGTGTGTGTGTATCTGAGGCTGAATGGCACCTTTCAGAGTGGGGGTGAGACCATGTGGTCTGCACTGACTACTTTGGAAGGAGGCAGGAGGGCCCAGCTGGTTCAGGGAGAAGAGCTCTCTGACTAGCCAAGGCAGCCGAGCCGCCTGCCAACCGACCACACACACACACACACCCACACGCGTACACACACAAACACGGTTGTGTAGTGCATAGTTAGAAGACGACTGCATGTAAAACAGCGCTAGGAATCGCTCGCTACTTTCCATGCAATTAGAAAGATTTATCTGACCAGCAGTGTCATTTAGCTTTGACTTGTGCAAGGTGCAATGTTTGTGTGTGTGATTATGACACACACACACACAAAGTGCAAAGAACACATTCAGGCATCCTGTTTACATGGAGACAGTGCTATGTGCACCCACAGAGCTTACAGAGATTCAATCATTTCAGCTGACCTGCAGCCAGGATTTGGCGAAAATAGCCGCCTACCTCCAACAAAATTGTCCAATATCCTTGAATGCAGCGTGAAGGGAAAAAAAAAAATCTTTATTTGTTGGCAGCCAGGTGCTGGCCCTGCAAATTATACATGACCACAGGTCTTATTGATTCTCTTTTGTTTTTCTCTGTCTGATAACACATTGTTAGAGGAAAGTTGGTTCAGTGGACTCTCACAAATTGTTTTGTAAACACAGGGGGGGAAAAGAACAGTCCAGAATCTGTCACATACAACAAGACACGGGTTTCGAGGCTATAATTGCTTATTTTATTTCTCTTTGATTACATTTTCTGTATTGCTATTTCTTTTTTTTTTGGGGGGGGGGGGTTAGTAGTTTACAAGATGTTATAAACAGTTTAGGAGTTTAGGTTCTTTTATAGACTACATCTGCCATAATAATACCTGGTGATGGCTACTTCAGAATATTTGACAGCAAACACCGGTTGCTAAAACACTACACTCTTCAAATGTATTTCTCCTACTGTAGGTCATAGCAGCTCTATTTATTCTGACCTCTATCTTGCCATACGGTCCACGGGTTCTCTAGTGAAATCTGAAGTGTATCTCTAAATGGTGTGCAAGTGCTGCAAGACTTGCACAAATTAGCTGTGTTAAAGTATATGTATGCTGTCGATGGAGGGAGGCTCACTAGAGGCACTGGGCCTCTTATCTGAACAGTAGGAACGTGGACAGAATGATTAGGTAGTCTAACCACAGGCATCCACTGCCTCTAGCTTGGCCATTTTCACTACTTTTCTATACAGCAGTTTTTCTGCAAATAGTCTAAAGGGTAAGCCTAACCAGAGGCTGTGTGTAAGTGGATAGATGACAGCGAGGAACAAGAGCCCTAAAAGGAATTTGTCATTTTAAACAAATTGCTTTGGAGAAAATGAATTTGAGCTTTTCTCCTCGTTTAGATCCCTCCGTCAGCGTGGACAGAAAAATGCCCTGACCTGAAGTGAGTGTTGTTGCTTACCTGTAAAACTGTAAGCAGGTGAGAGGACCCAGCAGCGTGCGGTCCCCAGTTCCTCCATTAGACAGTCAGCTTGGCATTCGGACAGAGTAATTGGCTAGATGGGGTTTCAGCAGGCTTAGCTACCCTGCTGGCACAACAAGGCTGTCTGTCCCCTTCCCTGAGTTGCTGCTCTGCTAGGCAGGAGCGTGGCCAGCTCAACTCCTCTTCAAAAGCCCACAGAGACGCCGGGGATGGCAGCAGCTGTTTTCCCAGGGGAGCAGGAGGAATTCAGGGCCTCTGGTCATTAGTGGGAACCAGTGTGCTGGGACGAGTCGGAGGCTTAGACAGCTGGGAGACCGCTATTGCCATTCATCCCTTCATTCCTCCGTCCATCCATTCTCCCGTCCCGGCCAAGAAGGATTCTGCATTCGGGGCCTTCTTAGTTCTCACGCAAGGCTAAGAGAGTCCTTCCCATGTGGCAGGTATGGAGGGACAGAGGGAAGACGGTTTGACTTACAGTATGAGTATATCGTTATGAAATAATTTAATAATAAATGATCATGTTTGGGAGGGACCATGTGTGTCTCTCTGTGTTTTCAGCATGTTGCGACACCATCTGACTACCAGTCACTGACATTTGGTGTGTACTGCGACACAGGTCTCTGCTGAGTAAAGTGGAGAGAGCGTGTCCAGGTCTAAACACATATAGGTTTTACATGCTGGAAAGTACGTGCGTAACTTAATGCAAAGATGTACTATGAGGGGTGAAAGCATTAAGGACACATTTAAAATGACTCAGCCAGCGAGCCTGGTTTATGAAACATGTCTTGACGCCGTGGCGAGAGTTGGGCACCGTGATCCGTTTTGCGTCGTGCACTGTACGGTAGCACTCACGATGACTTGCTGTGCTACAAAAACCCTGCGGCTGAGGTCATCTTGACTTCATGTCAGATATTGTGCTCCGGTGAGAAGTCGCCTGTGAGGCAATAGTGGAGATTTTATGTGGATGTTTTGATACTTTTGTTTTTTTTTTCCCCCACTGTGAGTCATTATGGCTGTTGATTGTACATCAGCCTTTGTGCAGCCCCAGATGCACCCTGATGTTCAAACATGGTTTTATCGCAGTGTTCCTGCAAGCTGATCGTGTCCTTATACACACCACAAGTGGTGAACACTGGGATGCTGCTGAAAACCTTTTTAATCATAGCACTGCGTACACTGCATGCATATTATATAATATATAAAAACCAAACGGCCTGTAATGCAATGTTTCTGCTACATTCAAAGCAACAGTACTAATTTATGTAATAACCAGGTCCGTGCAGGAGAGAACATTTGCTTTGGTGCCCCTGCATTTTGATCTGTTGGCTTTGTACGCACTGTTAAACGGGACTGATGGATGCACCCTGGCCATTACTCAGTACATTGCTTGGCTAATTTCTGTGGTCTTACAAGCACAAAGATGTCAAGCAGGAGCAGCAGGCTTACCTTGGGTTCCCCTGAGTCCATTAATCCTTTGGCTGCTGCCATCCCTGCCTACACTGACTCACCTGGTTCACAGCGCAGCCAACAATCTGCTCTTTACCGTATTTTCCAATTCTGTTTATTTAGTTTAGTTCTGAGTCAGCTCCAATCAACAATAAATTCTGATATGAGTTAAAAAGGGCTGTGACGATGGATGGATTGCAGCTATTTGTGGGCATGCTGTACTGTACTGCTTCCATTATTTGTCTTCGCCCTGTTCTTAAACAACCGTCTATGTCTGCTATTTCAGGACGTAAGAGCACGTCTTCATCCAGCAGTGAATTGAGGGAAGCGATGCTGATGTTGCTGGGGTGGAAGTAAAACAGGGGAGGTGGACTGTAGATTACCTTTGCAATTGCTGGAGCAAATGCAGCTTATAATGATCCGGGATGTTCCCGGTAAAGGTCAGCTGAAATTGCAACAAGCATAATTAGTAGCTTATCAATAATGCATCCATGGGTTCAGTGGGTGTGCAGACTCAGTTTGTGTGTGTTTGTATGTGGGTGTGCGTGTGCACCTACACACACCTGTCTGTACCCAGGAATGACCAATGAGAGCTCTAGACTCAGGGGAGCTGCTTATGAGCATTAGCATGCAGATCCCCACTAACAAACCATACACTACCCCACAATGGTGTGGACTCAACTGATGGTAGTAGAGACTGATGGAAAACTTCAATAGACACATCGATCACTAAGTCAATTACTATTGATCACAGAGTCAAAAGTATTGGCCATAAGGGGTTAGGAATATAACATAAGGGTATATTTTGCATGAAATATGCAGAAAATATCGAAGTATTATGCAGAATTAGTATTATCTCTCACGTAATCACCGCCTAATTATCTGGTAGTGGGATACGTTCCCTCAAGCACCATCTATGTCCTGGCACACTCAGTATGACTGGCCTGTGTTGAATGTCAAGTTCTCTCTTAGGCCAAGAACATTATTCTCTCTCTTCCTTGTAAAGCTGTCAGATACCGTACAGAGAGCACCTGATGCCGTACAGCTCAAAGCTGAACAGGAGTATTGATTGTATTTAATCATAAAGCTGCTTTTCAAACCTGCGTTGGAAACCCGTACGAGTCCGAGACAGTCGGGCCCAGCTGACAATAGAGCGTGTAGACCAGTCGCCACATGACCTAAGTCTTAGTGTTAAAGCTGATTCACAGCCATTTTGGCAGATTTCACAGGGTTGCATCAGAGAGACATTATCAAAAATGATTCTCTTCATACGCAGTTAACTTCTTTCTTCATCAACAGTATTTCCTTTTCCTTCCATCATGTTGCACATCCACACAAGGACAGAAAATGGAGTCCGTAACTGTGAATGATTTTACAGCATATAAATAACATATTAACCTAGAAAAGGATATGAGGATTTTGCATAATTTATTAGGAATATGGCTAATAAGGAGCTCAAGATTAAGGTAGATATTACCTTACCCACAGAACCCCCTCGTTAGCACGTACACCTCTAGCTGGTGTGAACTCTACGCATCAGCCTTGTGCTTGAAAGCAGAGAACCTGAGGTGGATGTTGGCTGTGGGAAACAGTGAGCGGAGGTCGCGGGGTCAAGCGGACCTCAGGGAGCACGTCTGCGTTTGCTAATGTTGTTGACGTGTGTGACGTAGGGACTCTCAGGTTCTTTGGCTTCGGCCTGTTGATAAGTTACTGCAGAACGCATGAACAGGGGAAACGGGAAGCAAGCGAGATGAATGTGATTGGATTGCCGGCCGAGTGCAGGCTCTCCCATCTGTCTCAAAGTCTGCCATCCCATCTCACAGGCGGTAGGAGGTAATTGGGTTCATTGTTCTCACCACAGGATCCCCCGGATTGAAAGCTTTATTATCTGGATAACCATGAATGTAAATGAACCACGCGTATGCAGTGGGGTAATAGGGAAAAAATAGATCATTGCCACGACTGAAGCACAGAGCACATCTCCAGACAGTGCTTGTGCATTTTTTCACATAGTTACACAAAAATACCTGGACATGTGCACATTAGCTCTCTCACTGATTATTTGACACAACATAGTATGAATAGTTTAGTAGACACATGAATAGTTTAACTTTATTGCATGTGAGAAAATATTTGCTTTCCTTTCTTAAGTTTGTATCTTACACTTGCCTCAGCCTCTGAACAGTTATGTCAGTCGATGACAGCATTGCTTTAGGCTCCGAGACTCACAGGCCTCAGCTAGGGAAGGGTTAAAGCATCTGCCTTCTGAAAATAAACAGGAGCTCACACTGGAGCCTAACCACTCTCAGATCCTCTGGCAAATCCATCAATTAGCTGCAGATGTGATCTGCATTCACGATTACTGCAATTTAAGCATGTCGGGAAAACAGCCTAATCTGGTCTCTGATGGGCGCTCCGGTTTTCAATTTGCTTTCCAGGAGGGAGCTGGGATCTGCTAGAACCTGTGGTAGCCTACAGAGGAAACAGCACTAATATACAAATGAATGGTCGCACCTCGGGATTCATACCTCATTTCGATTTCAAAGTGAACTCTGTCCTGGAAAGGGATCATTGCACATCACATCCTGAAAATAATAAGTGCCCAGATTCAGAAAGACCAGACCAGATTCAGACCTGATGTGGTGCAGGTCATTGTACAAATTGGAAGGTGGGAGGGCAGAAGGAAGGTAGGAGAGGAGAGGAGTGCAGAGGGAAGCGCCGTCCTTACTGATTGTGCCATGCTGTGCCTTTGCGTCTGTTGTAGGGCCCTGTCAGATTGTGTTTACTTTGCTGAAGGACATTTCACCTCTGGAAGCCTGCGAATGAATGAAGAACTCATTTCTCCAACAGAGACTAGTCAATCACTCCGCATTTATTCTCCTCCGTCGCAGTGGCCTCTCCCCAGCCGGGCGAACAATGGCACCCTCTAAAACTGCAGATGACTTTGACTCGAAGCAAGGCCGTATATGCAGGGCACGTCAATATTGCTAAAAAGCATACTAGACAGAGGGTAGCCAGGGGTAGTGAGCACACATTGTAATGGTAAAGTTTTAACCATCCTCTGCATAGGATCCGTAACAAACGATCGAAAGAAACGCTTTCTGTGAGGTCTGCATTTGTTTGTGCATTGGTACTTGACACAGAGAGGCTCAGGGTTTCGCTATCTTAAAAAGGTCTGGGGCTTAGCGTGGCTGCATAGTTAATGTCATGACTTGGGTCTAGCAGATGGCAGAAACAGTTAGGGATCCCATTAGATCAACCAAGCGTCCATGCCTCGTTGCAAAACCTTTCATTAAAGTTCGGAGCCGGAATGCTACTATCTCACAATATTGGTCAAAGTCAAGAGAGGGTAGAACAAAGTGTTGAAAGTTTACATCTGCATAAAGCTGAGAGATTAAAACGATGCTCGTGTCTAATCAGGAGAGATAGAAACCAGCGTGCAGCGTGCGGTTAACTGGAGTCTTTGTGTCTGTGTGCCTTCATTTATTTGTGTGCAAGTGTTTGTGTGGGAGTGATGAGTGATGCATCCTTGCTGAGCATAGCAAACAGGATTGTAATGGTCACATAGCACATTTTGTACCATTTGCCTTGTAATTAACTGGAATTTGTTCAGCACAAATGTACGGCAAGCGTGGGAAAAATGTTCTTGTGTAAATTATTGACAGTTGGTGAAGGCAGATTTTTTTTCCTTTAGAGGAAGGTTTCAAAGTGCCCTCGTGTTAACACTTATTTTATTTGTATTATCTTTAATGACACAGCGGCTAAATGGACCATAGAGGGAACTGATTAGCAGCCCCCTACAGCTTGGCACCCCCAAGTCAATATGTTTTATGGCTTTTTAAAAGACATTTAAAATAAATTCTCATGTATGGTTTAAGGCATGGGGCTAATCACAGCAAGCAGCCTTCATATGAGTAATGCTTTGCACTGTGAAGCATCAGATTTTCTGTTCTGGCTGCAATTGACAAAAAAGACAATAGGCACAGTGGATTGAAATCACTGTCTACAGGCAGGTTTTTACTACGCCTAAGAAGGTGCCATTATTCTTAATGATGATTGATGCTATTAGGAAGAGATAGGGAGAGATGGGTCTCTCTCATTCGATATTTGGCCCATTTCTGCTCTTTCCAGTAATTATACACAGCTTAGTTGACTGCTGAGCTGAATCTCACCAATTTCACCAGGATTGTCACAACAGTTTAACCAAGGGAGATATAGAGGAAAGGAACAGCCTCAGATGCTAAATTAATTGTTGTGCTCTCATGTCCTCGCACAAGACGAACAGTGGATCGAAGACACTGCTCAGAAAAGCTCTTGCACATCACAGGGCACCGAAATCAAACGCGCTACTACTAAGCTTGATCTTTGAGAGGCGAGGAGCAGAACATGCCTCTGCCCTAGCGGACTTGGATTGCGTTTAGTTGTTGTGAGCATTACGGATCAACACCTTAGGAGAGCAATCGGCAGAACTATTATGCACAGTGATTTTTGCCAGTTACCTCTGGTGATAGGAGAACGCGAAGGCCCGTCCCTAGCCCTCTCTGGTAGATGGTGCTTTGCGAGGATCTGTGGAACAGAAAACCAAGCTATTTACAGAGAATACAGCAGCCTCTGAAGTAGCTCATAGCCTCAGGGTGTAAAATACTTGAAAATAAGCTCCTGGTCTCTTTGATGTGTGTGCACCAAATCTAAAGGCATTTCAAATAGTGGTGCCTTTGAGCCAAGGACGAGTCTAAATTGTCTCTTGGAGCTGAAGATGGGTTAGGTGGGGAAGAGCGTTAAGCAAAAATCATGAAATGTGATATTTTTTCTGATGGTTGCATTACCATAACGCACGCTTCACACGCCTGCTGACAGGCACAATCCCAGTGGTGTTTTTGAAGATGGCTATCAAGGATATGTGAAGCACCAGAGCTTTATTGTTCATTCACTGATGAATGAAGACAATCGTCCTGGGAGGTCTTCTGGTGACGAGATGGGTTTTATAGGGAGACAGAACGTATCCATGAGACACTCGGTGCTGTTTAACAGCATTACAATGATAGAGGAAAACTGTTCTGGAGCAGGTTAAGTGACTTTTTAACATCTTCATAGTTACTTTATTTTGTATTGCTGCTGTATTAAAGGCTATGTTGCTGTGTTTTACAGTTAATTGTCACAGCAGACAAGGCACTTACAGGTAGCAGCTCAGGACCCTGGCTGGTGTTGGAGACTGGAAATTAGAACAAAATTACTTGTTTCAGAGTGGAGCAAAGATGTTTAAGAATACATACAAAAGGTGGTGAAAACGCTTGAATGTCAATGTACAACATATCTGGAAATATGATCAAAATTAAGCATGTGATGGTTTGTAGGGTCAATGAGACCAGATCGAGACGTGAAGCAGTGCTGTAGCCACTCAGCATGGCTCCAGTAATCTATGGTTGGCAAAGGAGGAAGAATGTGAAGGGGTGCGCCAAAAAAAAAAAAAAAAAAAAAAAAAAATCACAATTTCATCCCGTGCACAGACATGGTAGCAGTCATACAGCAAAGTGCAGAAAATCCCTGGAGGCCTGAATGGCACACAACATCTGAAGAGGCCTCAATTTTGAAATAGGATGGTTACTAAACTGCTGTAACGTGGCTTTTCAGGTTTCCTTGTGCCTCAGAAAGGAAGTTAAAAAATAACATTTCACAATCTCTGGACCTTGAATGCTTCCTTATCCTCCAAGAGGAAAGGGAAAATAAATTTCTCGGACTTTCACGCTTCAACAGCTTGGCCTTTTTTCTGTGGTCAGTGAATCGCCACCCTCCATTTTCTTGCAAACACACATTTAAAGCAAGGGCTCCTCTTTTCCGTTGTCAAGACTGGTGTCGGCTGAAAGGCATAATTGAATGCAAATAAAAACTAACCGTAGTCCATATATTGACAGGCGGATAAATAAACATGGTCTGGTCACTGGTAAATTCACATGATCAGAGTTCATTCATCACGCAACAGGGCCCATTTTTCTCTCACCCCAAAACAGGGATCCTGCAGCACATAATCCTTCTATCTCCAAACTATGAATTGTTCAGCTTTGCTGCTTGATAAATTACTCTAAACGCAATTGATTGTCAAATTTAAACACTCATTCATTCAGCTGTTCAGCTACAGTATGTGAAGTAAGTGTTTGACAAACCTGCAACTAATTGCATCCTACGTAGACACACAAGTGTTGGATAAAAGGTAGTTCATCACTCGCAGGATGGGAAGCAACATGTTGAGCATTTGATTCGCACTGATTGCACGTACAGTATCATTTCAGATACAGTATATAAACTGACGTTGACATACATAATTCAATTTTGTCATACATCCTGTAAACACTATTTCTTTGTTTAACAGATTTTTGGATATATGTAAATGTGAACAGATGTGATGCAGTCTTCATCACCAGCTACCATGGAGACCGTATTTACGCTCTGCTTCTTGTTTTCCTGCCATTCCTCAGTCTTTGTAGAGACTAGTGGCCATAATTTAGCTCTGAGCTGGATTTATAGTCTAAGCCTGTTGTGTTGAAAGGAGGCACCTGCATTAATCCGAGGTAAAGACTGATCAAGTATTTACATTAGGCCTGGAAAGGATGTTCACCCCACAAATGCACAGATGCTGGGCTATTATGGGCTGTTGTGTGACTGTGGATTTTAACTTAGGCCAAGAGAACGGCACATTATTTTCGTCTCGTTGCTTGTTTGTGTTGGTCCAGAGATATTCCTGATGCTGACTGGTTTCAAGTTAGAGTTTGTGCCAGAATTATCCTGTTTTAACCTAAGGATCTTCCAAAATAACAACTGTACAGTGTTTTGGTACTGTTAGAAAAGAAGAAGGCTATTGCCAGCTCTCAGTTCACAGTATTTTACTCCCGGCTGCATTGATTTCTGTTGTAGCTGCAAGTCGGTGAGAGGAAATTGAATTGGAAATTGTAGAAACACTTTTATCTTCTGGCATTTGTATTTTTCGCCCCCACCCTGTATTTTCAGATGCCGGTACTAAAGCCGACTGCTCTGACTTCTCTTAAAACACTGTCCTTAAATGCGAAAGGTTACACTCACGCTTGTGGTTTTATACAACACTGGTTTGCATTTGTGAAGCCTTTTTTCCTTTCCTCCTGTCTGCGCCTTCCTCAGTGCGCATGGGGGTAGTTCTGCTTTTAGGCAGAGAACATTGGGTCAATTTTGGTGGAATTGCTTGCTGGGACACATTACCTCTGGGGAGGTATTAAGTATTAGAGTAATAGTAAGTTGAGTGAAGGTAGTCTGAGGGAATCTGAGTGTGAAAGAGGCCGTCCAGGTTGAAGTGACACGGTACTGTGCATTCACTGTTAATTTCACACAAGCTTTGACTTGTAGCTAGACTCCATACACTTCTAAACACACGTTTATGGCCTTGGCAAGTGTTTAACCTCATCAATCCATATTCAATGTAAGCTTATTTACACAAGTAACTAGTAATCTGCTTCATTCACTCTTTTTGCAGGCTTACAAATATTCAAATTAGCAATGGATTCAATAGGTAGTGTTTTTATTCTAAACACCTAATGGGGGACAGCTAGGGTGGGATGAAAGGTATGCAACATGCTGCTAGCATAGAGAAGCAGGAGTTATAGGAACTAACACAATGCTGAACAGAGGATGAGTGGTGGCAAAAAGCTACAACAAACAATGTAGTCACAGAAGAGTGTGAATCAGAAGCATTACCACATGCTGTACATGTTGTGTGAAACAGGGTCCATTCAATTGACATCTTCACCACCACCCTTGCTTCTCCCAAACATACTGAACATGTTCCTCTGATAATATTTGCTCCTGCTACATGAGCTGCCCAATAGTTTGAAACATGCAAGTTTTAAAAGCCCATTTTCCCCCAGCAAGAGTGTGTGTTTACAGTGTATCCTTGAATAAAATTGGCTCATTGTCTCTCACACGTCCCCATGGGTTGCTGTATTAACCAGAAAAGCACTTTATGAATTAATTATGTGGAAAAGAGAAATGTTTGTGTAGTGCTGAATCAACTATATGTTGTATTTTTTGATTGTTTACTTCAGTGTTAAGTTAAAAAGCAACTGCTGAAATATAAAAAAAAAAAAAAAACTTCTAAAATGGATGTGGGAGACCAGCTGTTGTTAATAAATAAAATCAATAAACTGATGCTTATCTATAATTTATTTCACTTACAGACCTGACTGTCATCAAACAAGTACTGTAGAAGTAATGTACTGTTGAGATCCAGTTTTAGTGTCTACCAGGCCTGGTCCTGGTATCATAGCAACAGTCGCTATGGGAATAAAAACCTGTGGAGAGGTCAATGCGATGGCCTCCACTTGGCCCCTTTGTGTAAAAACACGCATGAAATGTTCTAATTCGCAACATGTGCAGTAAAACCAGTGCAGCAACACAACTCCCACCTCTGCCTACAATCTGCCTGCTGCAGATGCTTTTTCTATCACGTTGCAACAGGCGAAACTGTGCAAGCATTTGATGTAGTCAACTTCTCATGGGACAAACCCTCTAGGGACCCATAATTGACAAGTATGTAAAATAACTAATAAGTAGCAAAGCACCTGCCCTTTAAAATGATGATGATTAGCTCAACTAATTTCAGATAAGCCGTCACCGAACTGGGCCAAGCAGACAGCACCCGCTGATTTGAAATGCATAGTAAACACCCTGAACTCTGCCAGGCATCACACGACGCAGTCAAACCGGCTGATGATGACGTACCAAGAACTAGTGAGAACTCATCACAACAGCAAAAACATTCCCACAGACACAGTGACAGTCCCATGTAGCACGGACCCTAGTGAGTGCATGTAGTATAGTTTACAGTGCTGCATGTGTAACCCGTAATGAATTAATTTGAAAAGACAGGGTTAAGTCTAGCGGGCATTTGCTCCTAGAATAAGAGATTTATTTAAGAGATTTTCCCCCTAAAGCTCCATAATGTGTTTTGTCAACGCGGCTCTCGTCCGCAGATTAATATTGTCAGACAGTCGTAGAGTGAAAAGGACAACATGCTGTTTTTATCTGACATTAACCATCAACGAGTACTCGAAATCAACTCAAAAACCCCAACTGCACATACAGTAACGCAGAATCGCATGTGTATGCTACTAATGCAAATGTTGTCTCGTTGGCGTAAACGGTGATTGACTCGAACATGTTGCGGCACTGCTGTACAAGAAGGTTTGGCTTCTTAAAATTAATTGCGAGTCGTTCAGCAGGTGTCTAATTGCCGGCATTTCTCTGTCATTACATCACCTCTGCTGTGTGATTAAGGAGTCTTGTGAAGGTTGTCAAGGAGAGTGGAGCAGAATACCAGCCCTTTGATTACGACGAGCACCGGACTGAGAGTTGACAGCCTACAGGTTTTTCAATCAAGTGAAATGGCTCAGGAGCTTTTTCGAGCATTGGTCACATGTTTGTTCTTTCATTTGTACAAACTACATTGGAGTTTACTACCGTTTACCCAAACTGTATGAAATCTGTGATTATATTCACAAGCCATGTTCATATCAGTATAAGTATCACACACTCTTTTACTTCTAAAGATTATAAAGACAAGTGAGTTTGGGCTAATCTGGGTGTGTGTGGCTAAAGCTGTGTGGTGGTGCCGTAAATGAAGCATCACCGTCGCTAAGCACGCGTCACATGCTGCATAGATATAACAGGTAGCAGCTGCTGTGCCCCTGGAAGACAACGCACAGACGATTTTTGCTCCATTACAAAGCATTTTCAAGACGATACTGCGCCGTTCGTTTCTATAAACGTTTGATCTGGCGCTCAATGCAGAATATTAGGTTGTACTGTGGAATCCTTTGCCACGCGCAGGACGTTTGATTCTGTTTTGTGTGTCTGTTCAGAGGTTTGTGGTCAGTCTGGGCAGCAGTGATAGTACAGGCAGCAGGATGAAAAGGAGGACAGGATATGCAGGAGCTTTCTCGTAGATTACTGTGTTCACAGAGCCATTGTCCCCCTCTCCCCTCCATGCATTTTTCATCACACGCTCCATTTTTTTTTTTTTTTTTATACTATTTAGCTTTTTCCCTTCCCTCTAAATCTCCATGTGGTGCGTGCTGACATGGCATTTCTCAACCTAGCACACAAAGCCCTCTGGTGCTCGGTGTACTAGAGTTGGAGCGAGGCCGTGTTTGTGTTGCCAAACGCGTGTATGTTCATGTCAGTGCGCGCTGTGTGCACATGCGTGTACACATGTGAACGCTGGGGACGTTTCTCCCTAGTTGTCCTTCCGGTCACACGCTTACGTAGCGCGTGATCCCGTGATCCCATGATCCCATAGGCTAAAGAGAACGAGAGAGTTTAGTCAGCTGGCAGCAGCGGAAATACAAAATAACCAAGACTTCCTGCACTGGAAGAAGCGTCTTACATTATTCTGAGTTAAAATTCAAATTTCATTTTGTTTTGGCCCTAAGCAACGGACAGAACTGCCTGGATGAGATCGTTAAAGGTCAGGAGGAATAAAAATGCTTACAGTAAGGTTTGTCAGAGAGAGACGCAGCTAGGAAGCAGCAGAGGGCCACAGGAAAAGGCCATCTGCCTGAAGTTGGTGGGTGTAATGGTATTAGATATCAGCTTGGTGGCTTTTGACATATCTGCCATATTTCAAGATATTGAAATTTTAACATTCAACACATTCAACATTGAAAACTAAAGCCACTTCACGGCTCAGCGGCTCAGTATGCGACACATTACTATGCGGACACTAGATCGTTTGCTGGAGCAGTAAACAAGTCCAATAATTCTGATGCGTGAAGTAAAACAGCGGCGCCACAATGTAAGTGACATTTGATAAAGCATTCCTCCCTCCCCCCTTGATGATTTGTTCAATATATTGATATTTATTTCATTAGATATCAAGCAAAATATCCTGGAAATGAAAACAAATGGGCTGTCAAGATGGTTGTGGTGAGTGTGTGTCTGTGTGAGGTGAAGAACATTCTGGGAGGTCATTCTGTCCACAGGGCACAGGTCTCTGTCTTTTTGTGTAGGCCGTCTACCAGATGGGGCCCTGAGTTCTGAAGTTTTATTAATCTACATTACAACTGTTATTGTGAATTTAGTCTTTTAGTCAAGCGTGCTGTTACCAATAAACCTTTCCCTCACCAATAATGGTTGTGAACCAAATAACTCTAATACTTTATATAATAAAATAATAAGTACTCCTTTAATTACGAAGACAAAAAAACAACAAACTTAAAACATTCAGGAGTCAATCGTGGTGTCAAACAATATGTCGGTTTCTCACAACTCACTTCAACAATGTCCACACAAACCAAACGTCTTTCATGTCAGTGTCACCGAACCGTTGCCTGAATCGTTGCACGTGCACGTGGAGCCAAACCGTAGCGGTGCGTCCACTCCAGTGGGAGCAATAAACAAATAAAGGTCCTACCTGCCCCACACTCCGTCCTCCAGCAGGTCC
Organism: Macropodus opercularis; assembly: GCA_030770545.1. Lineage (NCBI taxonomy): Eukaryota > Metazoa > Chordata > Actinopteri > Anabantiformes > Osphronemidae > Macropodus > Macropodus opercularis. The sequence continues at coordinate 12,473,704 of CM061092.1, forward strand.
ACAGCTGAGCTGGTGTCTTTACCGCTGACGTCCTACCTCGACCGCCCGAGAGAAGCGCGTCCTGCTGGGTTCGCTGCCGTCTCCGTCTCCAGGTGCCGTCACGTCTCCTCGTTTAGCTAACGAGCAGCACCTGCGATGGTCCGATGCCGAACGTCGCGTCGAAGCTCGGTTTTTACTACCACGGGTCCATAAACTTAGACTATCACGCTGACGGTCCAAACTTTACTTTGCTAAAGTTTCTGCCTGCAACACCGAACTTTTCTCCAGTGCGTCGCTCCGCCTGCACCTCAGCTCTGCTCCTCCTGTGCTCTCCTCTACTTCCGTTCTCTCTCTCTCCCCACTTCCGGTTACAAAGAAATAAAAATAAAACCCTGCATCAGTTTGATATACAGCTAACACCATTCACGAACAGGTTTGGCTTACAAAACAACACATGACATGTGTCCAACAGTTTAAAAGAAAATATACATTAATCATTTATTTTAATAATTACAGGTTTTCAGTAAATTCCCTCTTCCTATTTTATTTTTTATAGAAACATGAAGAAAGGCAGTACATGAAGGATATTTTAAGGCGTATTATGCATTTCTTTATCTTCATCTTTTCCTGCAAAACACTAGTGCAAACCTCTGTGAAAATATGATATTTTGTAACGATTGTCTCAAAAAGTCAAAGCAGAGGGTGCAGGAGTCTTGCACGTATTTGCCTTGGGCCCCCGAAACAGTGGTTGTCTCCGCGATTATGAAATGCCTTCATTAGTTTCCCATCGCCTAAAAAAGTGCTGATTGACCTTCTAGCCTAATTAAAGTGCACCATCGCCAACAGAAAGCAGATAAGGTTGCCTGGCTGTCAGTATGAGTGACAGGGTTACACTCTCCCCCTGCAGTCACATCAGCGCTACAGAGGCCGCGCATACAAAAAGCACACAGCGAGAACTGAAAGCAGCCTAAGTTTAGCATCTTGCCTCCCATTATGAATCCGCTCCAGTTCATAATATGGAAATGGTCAAATAAAAATATACACCGGTGACACGCTTTAGGTAATTGTGCTCTTATCTCACACACCTATTCTCCCTGTCAAGTGCAGTTTTCTAGTCAGGCTCCCGAAAAAGTGTGAGTCTACGCAAAAGGAGGCCTGCTGTGATGTCACACGTGTAGAAAGGCTGTGAATTCACTCCATGTCCAGTTCACTCCAGTGGACCCTAAGTTTCCATACAGCCGACATGCAGGGTGGCCTGTATTTTTACAGTCTGTGTTCTTTTCTAATAAAACGTTTCAGTTTATAATTTTTACTATTGCACTTGTATTGTATTCGATATGTAACACAGTATGACAAGAGGTTTAGGATATCGCCTGCATGGGGCTCAGTATATAATGAAGTTTGTTGTCACTCGCTGTAGTCAATTTTGTTCTTCCGTATAAAAAAAAAAGGTAATTACTTGAGAGCAGCCACGAAGGCTAATGACTTACCATGAAGGTTACTCATTAGCCATCCAAGACAATCACAAGGTAAAATGAGAGAAAGAAGAGAGAGATGAAGATAGTAAGGCAGAGGGAAAGGGACAAAATTAGAAGGGTGGGGTGTTAGAAAGAGCTACGAGCAGAAAGAGCGAACCGAGGAAGTGTGCACGGAAGAGAAGGAAGGAGGGGGCTTTGTTGAGGAGGCTGGCCAAGGGGGTGTGTCCAACATTACCCTCATGAATCAGTGTCACTGAAGCGATGAGAAAATAATTAAGAAACAGGCTAGCGCTGTGTTAAATACTGCCAAAGGTAAAAGGCTCATTCTACTGTATAGGAACCCAATCTGGACGGAAAAGAAGAATGGCAGCAAATGGCATACAGGAAAATGGAAAAGGGAAAATCCATATTATAACGGATGCCAAAATGCCCTTCAGATGGCATTATGAAGGGAGACAATACAAATGGCACTGCCACATTGCAAATGTTTATGTACAGTAGCTTAGTATACACGTTACACAGCAGTTTCAGGATTTATGACCACATCCGTAATACACTGAAGTTAACACAAAGCTGTGAGTTACATTTCACATTTGTTATCATATTGAGTATAAATTTGCTATGACGTACGAGGTGACGCTATAGTATTTTAAGCGCTCGCTCCCTTCCTTTCTCTCCTTTCAGCTGCAGTGTTTTTTTGGTGAGTTTGCGAGCTGCTGAATGGGCCATGAACTGACTCTAATAGCAGAGAAACCCAGAAAAGGGAACACTCAAAACACTGGCAGGGCAACAGTTATAGTTACACACCTCAGAGGTTTTACATGTCGCTTTTAGCGAGCGGGAGTCAAATCAGAATCCTGTAATTGTACGTCCAAGGCTTCCAGCAAAGCCAAGGCGCAGAAGAAATCCCCCAGCCAGCGGCAGACCGCGGCACAGCCATCACACTGATGCATAAAATCTGAAAAAAAAAACCCTTTGGAGGATATGGACAGACATGCAGGAGGTCCTGTGTGTACCAACACGTGTGTGCATGTACACACGTTTGGTGGGGTGTTTCAGGTGTCATGTATAATATCCATCATCCTTTCTGTCGGCAGCACTGACAGAATTCATGATCACTGGTCTCCAAATCCCCTCTGAGATTAAACCGAGTCGGTCGGCGTGCGTGGAGGAAACGGGCACAGAATGCGGCTGTGAGGTTGATGTTACGCTCTCTGACGCTATGGGGCCTCAGATGCTTCGGCTTCCCACCACAACCTCCCACGCACTAAAACAATTTGTTTGCAGAAGATGGAGATGTTTTTGATGTTGTTTAACGCATGCAGCTGTACCATGCAGTGTGCATAGTGTGCATAGTGTGCGTTGTTCTGCGTGGGCTCCAGGTGATCTCGCTACCTGTACCTGCAGGCAGTTTTTCCATGACAGCTAGTAAGTGATTGTGTGTGTATATGTAATTTTACAGTACGGTCACACAGCACAGTAGATATATGTGGAACGTGTGAAGCCTAATCTGTCCCAGAGGAGTGCTTAGTGAGGGATGCTCTGTTTCTGCTGTATGGCCTCCATGCCTTGCATACAGTGCTCTACGCCATTTGTGCTGATGAATTTTATGGTGCTGCTACTGAGCTGCTTTGACACTTAAATGATGACACTATGGCATGAAATCAAGCCAGTGTCAACACGGGTGGTGCTAGAGTTAGGATGCAGATCCCTGTAGCTGTTGTAAGGTACCAAGTCTAAACTACTGTACATGTTATACTACGACTATATTATATCCAGCATCCAAGCTGTAACTGAGTGTAAACTTTATGGGCACCCTGGGAAGGCTGCACTGTGAGATATAATATGTTTACCATTCATATATGATGAAATGTAAGTTTGCTGTCAGTGACTCTTATTTATTTGTTACTCAGTCACGTGTGTTTCAATAGAAGTCCATATTCCGTTGCGGTGGTGTTGAAATTACCCAACGGGGAGCTCTGGGTTTGATGGATTTCTGGTGAGAGCTACACTATTGTTTTCTGTGCAGCGCTGTTTCCAAGCAACATCTCCTAAGTTGTGGGAGAAAACAGCGCTAATAAGCTGCCTCATTAGGGCCGACGCCCGGTAGGCCTTACAGTTAGTGCTGTCAACTCTGCGGGTTAGTGTGCAAACTTCAAACGGCCGCTGCAGATGCAGCACCCTCGCACAAGAGTGTTAATTTACTTTAGAAATTGGTAAACAAACTATTCCATCAGCCTGTTGTTTTTCACTTCCCAGTTGAAGGTGGAACCTACTAACGTGTTTGTGTCTGAAGTGGCTCCAGCATTATGACAAATAAGTGGCCATCGTCTATCTGGCGATAGCGCAGCACATAGAAACCTCATTATTCAGGAGTTAATTTGGCAGCGTTAACTCGTCCTGAGACTCTGCCAACCCTCAGACACTCTCCCTCGTTGGACTCTCAGGACAATGAGGCCTACGGTACCTTCGCACACTGCTACACAACACGACACACACGCTTGCAAACATGCACTATTTCAATCGCAGCCCTAGTCGATACCTGATACCTATATGTAATAAATTGGAAGCAATGACTCTGGCTAAGCGCTGTGATCTCTTAGGGTTAATTAATTTCGTTCCGTTCCGTTTGTGTTTTTGCGCCTGAACGCGTGCTGACACTGTTATTGTGTGGCATCCTGCTCATTGGAGAAGTATAAAAGGCTTCAGAAAGAGGGAGAGGAAGCCACCATGTTTGATATTCTGGCTACAAAGTGATTTTTTTTCATCCTTTTGTTTGACATAGCAGCATGCTACAGTCGCTAGCTCTAATACGGTGGATCCTTCCCCTCCTCACAGCCTCTCTCCTGCTCTCTGCCCCCCCACACACACACAAAATGAGAATCTCTGGATGGCTTCTCAGGGGGCCCCTGCTTCTGCCTGGATGCTATCTCATTTGGTTTTAATATATTTATCCATTCATTATTGTTCCCTTTTATCAGCCAGCTAATATTGTTCATAATTTGTCCTTATCTCCAAGCCTGACAGTCAAATTTACACTGTGGCTCAGCAGACAGATGGAAAAATGACCCTTCTCCAACCCCTCCTTCCCGAACTCCTCTCCTCCTCCTCTCCAAACTCCAATGAAAAATGACTGACAGCCTGCTGTATAAGTAGTTGTCATAGCAACCTCCCCATCCTTCTGACAAGTGCTTTTTCTCTATAGCACACTCTCTCCCTCTGTCACAATATCTGGCTTCCATTTCCTCCATCCACACTCCCTTGCTATTGCAACGATGGAGAAAAAAAGCAGACGGAAAAAGAAAATTTGAAAACCAGAGAGCACCTAAGGCAGTTCGGATGCTTCCCTCCCAACCCTTCACCCTCTGTCTTCTCACACTCTTGCTTTTCCTCTTCCTCCTGACAATGATTTACCAACTACTACGGTACACCTCGTGCGTCCATCGTGGCTTATCGAGGTCTGCCGGACCGCATGCGTACCGACTTTCAGTGTATGTACATCATTCTCATTCTCCCACGCATGCACTCCCTCCCTCTCTCCTTGCTCTCTCATTCTTTCTCCACATCTCTGCTTCCCCTGTTTGTTTGTTTTTCATTTTCTTGCTTTCCCTTGTTGCTCCAAAGCTCTTACTCTGCTCCATCGCTGTTCAGTACGTCTCATTTCACTGTCAAAATCTTCAGCGCTCTGCAGTGTAATCATGGAGCACAAGTCTCCAGTATACTGGACTGGGAGTACACTGTGAGAGAGTCTTCGGACTTTCACTGGAAATACACGCTGTGGAAGTTAAGAGAGTCGTTTGTGGACACTTGATGCTCAAGCGTAAAGAAGAAATTAGAGCTGCATTGTTTATTTCGCACATGCTGTGACGATCAGCGGGACGCCGTGCGATTCTTTTGTGTCAAGACTTCGCACAAGGCCAGTGAGCTCATAGTGACCCGTGTGTTGATTACACTGGGTCCGACTGGAGTGATCTCCAGTCTATATAACCAGCCATCGCTCAGCCATTTCATTATTCTGGAGTTTAATTTCCAATGCATTTATTCCAAACAAGCATCTGTGTAGTAGCTCTGAGTAAATTAAACATGATGGGGGGTGAATTTCAGGACAGCAGTGGTTTGTGTCGCTGTGGAGTTGAATACAGTACGGTGGCACAGTGAACTGTAAATGCATCCTAATGCCAGCGTGCCGCACAGTTATCACAGCTACCTTTCTGGTGGTTGCTACAGTTTAGCTCGGCGTAATGTTGTCTTGGCTCTGCTATGATGTAAACGCAACTTGTTTATTCTTTTTCAAATGACTACTAATAAAAATGTTGCATTAATCTGTTGTATGCAGCAGAGACCATTTCCCACAGGTCACGAGCTGCAACAAGAATGCAGTTCACCCCAGCTTAGTGGTCAAGTAAAGCCAAGGCAACACTTTTCAGTACTGTGAACATTAGTCCTGCATGTGTAGCTGTGTACAGTACAAATGGAAACAGTCACTCAACCAAGACTGATAAAGTAAAACGTACTTTACACAAGAGCTCTGCATAATGAATATTTAGAGAAACACTGACAGGAGAGAGAACTGATCTGAAGCTACTGCGAAGCTTTAGGCCTCAAAGTTAGACCCCATCAATTTGAGCAATATTCAGAAAACGAACTCAGCAGCGAGAGTGTGACATGTAACCAGTACCTCCTTCATGTATGTGGTTATAGTCTGTCACCCACAATCCTTTGTGCCTCTGCATGAGAGGATTTCTCAGTTTTTAATGTCATTTCTTGTTTTCCTCTCACCTTCAGGTGTCCGTAAATGATCGCTCTGCGTTTTCGCTCTGCCTTTGCCGCAGTGTTGTAGAAAAATGAGATGATGTTTCTATTGGCACAAGAACACAAGACCTGAATTCCCAAGGCGCCGTTTTAGTTAAGAGCAGCCGCAGCACAATCCTAGACAGTGGAGCAGATCTTCTAGATGATCTGTTTTCATGCGTTGTTAACTTGTTTTCAAAGTACAGTCCCGTTGCAGAACATGCACTCCATCACTCTCTCCGCCGCAGATGAAGAGCTCCTGCTACCAAGACTGCTGCTGCTAAAAATTCACACAAGATCGCAGGCTTTTTAAAGTCATCACAGTCAACGCCTGCTTGTGTGTGTTTTTTTAAATATAATGCAAGAAGCCCACACACGCTGAACATCTCGTGTGCATAAGGCTTTTGTGCAGCTCACAATGATGCAATGCTACACAGGGACGTGATAAATACTGGTCCATCAGTGTGGTCAGCGTGGGCATTATACCTATAAATATTATTCCATTCAGCTGGAGGTGACTTGCCGGTTAGCTTCTCTCAGCTCAGCGACGGATGCCGCGTCATATTTTAAGACACGCCACGTGTGAACTCTTCGTAGTGCGAACGTCAGCATCCGGCTCCTATGAAACTGACAAAGGTCACGCATCAATGCAGAGCTTGTCACATCCACATCATCTGCTTGAAGAGGGGAATTACAACCAAAAGTAGCGAGTGTCGAGAGACGAGTGGCTCGGTGTGCTCGGTATACAGGAGCGTATATGACATGTGATCTGGCAGCATTCAGGGAAATTTGTGCAGTTCAGCCCTTCCCCCCTTTCTGCGACTCATTTCTCCCATCCAACCTCAGAATTTATATTCTCCCTCAAGCAAGAGGAAGGACCATCTTGGCCTTTCATTTTCCAGTTCAGGGCTTTCCTTCTTTTGCAGATAAATGCTCTCCAATCCACTCTGACAGATGTCACATTGCATCACTTCCATTTTGATACATAGCCTCTGATCCTGCCACTTGCAATAAGGAGCCAGCACCAGGGACGCCCCTCCCTAGACAACGCTCTGACACGGGTGATTATTTTAAAGGTGCATCATTGGTGGTGCTGAGCGCTGAAACCCTAGCCGGACACTGTTTCCACGGCTTGTGTCTGGGTCAGGAAACGATAACAACACGACGCACTCGGCAGTCGGCAGTCGTCACAGGTCACCCTGACACTGCAATCCCCCTGGCAGCAATTTATGCTGCTCTCAACCTCTTCACAGCAGCGGCCACTAGCGCTGTCTCGCAGCCAGTCTCTCCACTGTGACTTCACAGGTCAGAGTGGGAGAAACAATCTGTATAAAGGGAAGGTTTTAGTGCTGTTGCTGCCAGCAGAGACACCCCGCACTGTAGCATTAATCATACAAGGCCAGAGTACATCAGTAAACACAGTGTGTCAGGTCAAGGTAAAGATCAGCTCCCACAGCATTTAACAAGACTCAATAGCATACAGGCTATCTATTGAAAAGTCAGCGTTATTCATGGCATGTCTCCCAGCTTTCGTTTCTCACAGGAGAGACACACCATTGTTCACTGAAGAGCTCACTGAAATATTTCTCTGGCTACACAAAAAAACACTGGATCAGCAGCAATTAGTAGAGTAAGAGAGAGATAAAGGGAGGAAAGGAGGGCGGGAGGCAGTTGAAAAAGAATGAGAGGGGGGCAAAAATGTAGAATCAGCGAGAGAACGAGAGAGAAACGAGAGAAGGGGACAGGGATGAACAGAGAGAGAGCAAGGGAGACGGTGAGTGGGAGAGAGAGCCAGTACAGTGTGGAGTTGCACTTTAGGTGGGTGGAGCCGTCTGGAGTCCCTGATGCTGCTAAGGACGGAAAACTTGCTCGTTGTCTTGGGTGTCTGCGTCTGCATGTGTGAAAACTCTTCATTAGTCTTTCCTTCTCCCTTGACCACCGACTTACATCCAGCAGCCACGGTATTCGTACCTATATGTGACAAGTCCTGGCTCTGCCTGTGTGGGAATAAACGAGACCACGCTGTGTCCTAATTGCAACCAGTGCTGAATAAACTAGACATTCACTGCTATGCAAGTGTTTGTTTTTACTGTCTGTATTCATTGCCGGAAACTGGTTTCGTAATCGAGATCAGAGTCATCATTTAACCTTTTGTCTCTGTGCTCGTTCCAGAAGACAGGAAGTTGTTTGTGGGGATGCTGAACAAACAACAGACCGAGGAGGATGTTTATCGCCTATTCGAACCCTATGGAGTCATTGAAGAGTGCACAGTCCTGAGAGGTCCTGATGGAAACAGCAAAGGTAGGAGCCACGATCCACTTGTCAGGATTATTTAGGTCGCTTACCGAGGAGTGACAGTGTGTGTGAGTGTCTGTGTCAGCTGTGCTATGTAAAATGTATGTGACACATGCATCAGATGTGGGTCAAGCAGCATTTTGATGTAGTTCCTTTTTTCACGCTACCAGACTGTGGGTTGTGTTAAGTGACTGCAGGCAGCAACTAAATATTTAGACTAATGCATCAAATAGAGTCTGATTGATGTAGGATTGTCATAATTATGAACAAGCAGAGCCATTCAACTCTGAAACCTCTCAACCTTCATGTTTCAACATCAAGCATTTGTAATTTTACAGTCTGTGATAAAATCAAAAAAAACGGGTTCAAAGCAAGGACACGATGCACTTTGCCCACCAGCAAAACAGGACATGCTAGTAATTGTAATCCCATCATCTTCAGCGGTAAGTCAGAGTAATGTCATTTTAAAACGCTGACGTTGCCATCACAAGCTCTTTTCTCAGCATATTGCTCATTTCAGAAAAAAAAAGCTCCTCTGCATTACAAAACCATGATTTCTATTCTGTTACTGTCCTCATTTTGCAGTGTTAATCTGAAGCATTTTTTTTTCCTGGGTACTGTAGTGCTGATATCTTCCAGGCCTTTTTTAAGACAGCGCAAAACTTTCTGAGACATCAATTCCCTCTGACATGCAGCAGAGAGCAAAGGGACTAGTGGTTTTTCATGTCTCTAAAGCCTATTCCCCGGTCAGCGCTTATGGAAATTGTTGTGGAATTATATCTAAGGGGGTTTGGAGCCAAAGTGTTCTGACTCCGCAGTGGTTTGGAGAAGAAGAAGGGGAAACATGGATGTCAAAACAATTCAAGTGTCCCCACTGTGAAGATGAGGGCAGCAAAGAGAAGCTGCATTCCTCTTTGTGGCTTTGCAATATGTGTATTGTGTATACAGTGAGTGAGGTTTCTGGGTTAGAACACGCAACAGAATATCAGACTTTAAACTTTTACTACCAGACTCTTCTTTGCGTACAGTTTTCCACAAATAGCAAAGCAGAATTTTTGGCGACGTAAAACTTGCAGGGTGCCGGTAACTAAGCAGTTAAATGCCTAATAACCAGCGTTTTGTAATTCTCTAGCAAAGTCCTTGTACAGGTCGAGCCGAGCTCTAGCTCCTTTTTGTCCGTATCTCAATAGGGGGCAGTGGTTTGACAGCTGAATGGGCATCTCGATTGGCTGGTGTCCACAAGCGTAAGCCCATTAAGAAGAGAAGAAAGGCAGGGCAGCAGGGTCAACCAGGATAGATGATAAGGAGAATAAAGTGAGAAAGATTAAATAAGAATATAAAAGAAAGTTAAAATGAAATGAAATTAGCTGAAATAGGGTATAATGATGAAGGGACACGGTGGCTCAGAAGATAGTAGTGTTGATTCAAAGCAATAGACCCAGGTTCAGTCCTCACATGTGTCTGTGTGTAACTGTTTATTCATTCAGGGAGTGAAAAACTGGCTTCACACACATGCAAGCGATGGGGATTTGGCCCCTGCGATCTATCACATCACATCACATCGCTGAAAATATGTGCATATCTGTGCTTTCCATTCAGTGCATCCATGGAATCCGTCTCCTTCACTTAAGAAGTTCTGATTCAGTAGATAAGACACTGTTTCAAACATACTTGTTTTTGATTATGTACAGTATGTAAGGTACTGAATGCACAAACAATCCTTTGTTTTGTTTCCTTTTTGTAGCCCTCTGTCAGTTACATAGTCCAAAAGTTACAGTCTGATAGAGTGACTGTGTAGATGCTCGACACAAACGCTAATTAGAAACATTTATTCTCACCATGGTTTTGAACTGGGTGCAGTCGTTTCGCCTAATAATTAAATAATCCACGTGCAACAGCAGTGTGCACTTGGAAACCACAAAACCTATGTGTTTTCACTTTATCTACTCTTCACAATGTTCCTCAAACACATTACAGCCGAGTGTTGTGGTTCTGTTGTTTGTTCCGAAGCCTGTGGTTTCTGTAGGCCCTTAGACACAAATATTGATCGGGACATCCTGTCGTAATAATCTGGTCTGCGTTCTCAAATGGGGTGGTTTTCTTCTGAAAATATTATGGGTTTATCCATTTTAGCTAGTATTTAATATGCATAGACAGGCATGTGGTGCTAAATAGCATGCTTTTCTGCTTCATCAGTGCAATCAAAGCCTGCAGCTTCTGCCTGCTTGTCTGCCTGTCTAATGCCCGGAGTGGGGCAGCCTGCTGTGCAATGAGAGCCTCTCGCTGCACAGCGATTTCTGTAGTGTCAAATATAATTCAGCATCCTTTATTAATATTCCGTGGGCCTTTAAAGTCACTCAGTTGAGTACGTTTACTATATATCTGGATAACGTGCCTTTGTCTGTACCTGTGTGGCATACATCTGTTCTCTGTTTCAGGCTGCGCCTTCGTCAAGTTCTCCACACATACTGAGGCCCAGTCTGCAATCAGTGCCCTCCATGGCAGCCAGACCATGCCAGTAAGTACAGCAGCGCCTCACAGAGAAACCCAAACACGTACACACGCTGTTCAGCATCCACAGCATGCACAACAAAGGCCCAGATCCCAGCCCAGACCAGCGCTCTCCTCCACCTCTTTAGATGAAGAGCTACTGTACAAACCGTCGGTGTTAAGCCCCAGCTTCATCTTAAAGAAAATGCAACCATCCTCATAAATATCTAAGTTAATAAAAAAAACAGAAATAGAAGAGTGCACAGTTAATTAACATGGCACATTTTAAAAAATCCAAATCGAATTTCCAGATAAAACTGTTTAGAATGATAATTGAATTTTGGGTGAGTCATCAATCAGTAGTTCTGCTTGCATAACCAGTGAATATAACTCCAGTGTGAGATTACATTTGCTCATTATGTAAGCGCACCGTGTCCCCGGAATTCTCTCCGTATTGGATTTACTATAAGCACAGAAGCTGTACTGCTCATTTGTATGTGTCTCATGTTTAGTCGTGGTCCCTGTGTACCTGATGGTGTCAAAATAAAAGCTACTTACTCTGTGCTCCGAGCCCAAATAGAGTTATTCTGTGTGACATTCGTTGAGTGGACAGGGAGTCGTGTCCCATATTACACAGTGGTGGAAGGATTCGCTGCCTGTATCCTCAGCTGTACTTTTGTTTCCGGAACTCTCGGCACACAAAGGCAGGGACCCTGAACTCTTGCCCACTGCATCTCTCAGATGTTGTGTTTCGCAGTATGACGTCATTACTAATAGTTGCCAATGTGTGGCCTAAAAGCGGGAAGGGAAACAGAAGCTCTAGAAGCCTGTTGTACCTTTTTGGCACAACCTCTGAGTCAATCTAAGTGCAAATGACTGCAGGTCATGAGGACAGACTCTGGATGTCCATTCTCCATAGATACCCCTCGTCTCTGTTTCTCCATCCCCCTATCTTTGCTCGCTTTCTGCCCCTCGCTCATCTCTCTTTGGCAGCCTCTTGGGATATTAGGCAATAGACTTGTTTACTCCACCTTTCACCACATTGACTGCTGAATTATTCATCCAACTATAAGCAGGGGGCTGAAGGGAGGTGAGGAGGAGTTGGAGAGAGAGAATCAGAGGAAGAATGAGTGAATGAACAGGATTTATACCTCCTGCTCTGGTAAATTGATTATAGAAATCTGATCAGCATCTCATATCCTGTGGCTGCTGGGGGAGAGGGCACGGTGTGACCGCCTCGCCAAGATTTGCGAAGCACTGGTGAACTATTACGCCTCGGCAGAGCAATACTATCATGAGAAAAGTGTTAGCCGATGTACAGTAATGACGGTCCTGAAAAACCATTTGAGTTCAGGTTGATGACATCACTGTTGCACAACGTGTGACGCAGGTGGACCCTTTCAGCGACAGCATGAATAGATCGACTTTCATTTACAATGTGGAATACGTTCAAATTATTACTTTTAAAGGGAAAACTAAATGTCCAGCTTTCATGTGGTAGACGGGGGTTGTTTTCGTTTACAGCACACTTACCCTTGAGTTTGAGAGACTCATCATCACACAGAATATCCTAACACTTCAAAAACAGAGAACTGACTTCTACTACACACATAACCTCAGTGAAAGTGGCCGTAGGACGACATTGTGTACAGCACAACACGCTGTCCATAGGGAGACAGCCCATAATAGCGATGCTCAGTGGCTGGTGGATCAGAGAATAGGATCTACTAACATCACTATGGCAGAAGTCCAAGAAAAGGGTCTTGAGGATGAGGAGCTAAACAGAATTAGCCCCTAACTTGATCTAAGCTTATTGGCTAAAGAGATTAACATGACTCCATGAGCGGTTGGCTGCACAAAGGAACTGGTTGCTATGACTGTACAGCATCAGTTGGTTTCTACTACTCAAACTCGAACTCAAGGCGTGAACAGCAACTACAGCGGTTGGGACACCAAGCCAGATGTACAAGCCACTATCAAATGCAGGATTTCCCAGGGAGAGCCTCCTTCCCTGCTGCTGTTCTGCATAAGCCTTGACCCCCTTAGCCAGATCATCACGAAGGCCGGTTAAAGACGCTGACTGCAATAAGCCGGCCAAAGGAAGGGATGAAGCCCACTAGCATCAGGCCAAGGAAGCGCCTAACAATGCAAGCAGGGCTTCAATGCCAAGCAAAAGAAAGGAGCGAGCGTCCGAGGCCAGTGTTCAGAGTGACCCTACGTCAGGTAGAAGGCTCTGCTTAGTGAATCGCACATAATAAGAGGCTGATGTTGATAAACTTGGACTGAAAGCTAGAACACGGGCACCAGTCATAGCAGCACAGGAACAACTGTGAGATCGGTACAATTGTACAACAGAGGACAAAGATGCCCCTGAGACAATCTAGCACATAACACCAGGGCGTGAGATGCTAACAGGCGCTGCATGGAACGCCACGAACGATTGGCTGGAATAGCGTACGGGTACGGCAGGGTCGACGTGGAATAGACCTCCAGGTGGTTGAGAATGAGCTGCGATCCTGCGGGACTTTGAGATACAGACTGACAAACTGGTAATTGCTGACTGACCGGACAAAGGCATGATAGATGTTGCAATTTCGAGACATGACATGAAGAATAAGGAACGCGAGAGGCTTGAGAAATACCAAGAGCTGAGAAAAAGATGTCGAAGGTAAAGGCAACAGTGGCCCCTGTGGTAATCGAACACTCAGGGCCGCAAAACTAGGAGCGTGGATCCAGCATCAGCATCTCGCTGTCTCCCTCTTTTTCTCTTCTCGCCTATTGTGCTATTTATGTGTGTGTGCGTGTGTGAGCGAGAGACAGAATGTTTGTTTCTGTATCAAGGCCTTGCCTGATGAGACTCATAAAGATGACCATGAATAAAGCCCAGCCAGTAGCATCGGTAGCTGAGGTGTTGAAGTGTCCTGAATAACAACACTGCAACTAACTGCAGCGGTTTGATAGATCTACTGCCAATCCCCCACAGCACAAACACGGGCTCCTTAGAGTTTATGAATGTGCACAGACACGCGCACATGAATGCATGTGTGTGCATACATAAAGATCTACAAACAGAGGCACTTTGTGGGTTGTGCATTTACATGAGCACACACACACACACGCCCCCACATACACACACACACTTTTTATACGGCTCCTCTCTCGGTTTCGCTGTCACGTGGCGAATGTCGGACGCTCCCTGACCGATCTCGTTTTCCAGCTCACACGTTTGTGTTGTGTTTCAGACTACTGTACGTTTCCGTCTGCATACATTTGTGACAAATAACAACTTTTTTGCAAATGGCCAACTGTGACACAATGTTTGGTGAGTGAGAGTTGTCAGAGCAGAGGAATGCGAGTGTCAGCAGGTCACAAACAATACCTTTGGATGCCCATCACATCGTCTCCACTCCCCATGTGCACCATCCCTTGTTCCCCGACGCACACACACACACAATTAAACATTTAAACACCAAACCTTTATAGCAATTTGCTGAGATCCAGCAGGGCCGTGTAGAAAATAAGTCCCGGGACAGAATTACGCCGAGACAAGGGGGCTGCAGGTCACGTCCACAGAGCGTTGCCGTCTTTCACTCCATATCTGCATCAGCTCCGTTTTATTTTTTCATCTAATGCAGGGACTGAGACAGAAACAATGGAGGAAGATGATGGGAGGGTAAAAGCAGAACAAAGCAAATGAGGTAAAGTTTGCACAGAAGAGAGAGACTGATGATTGAGTGTGAACAGAAGAGGAAAGGGTAAGAGGAATCCAAACGTGATTCCCCAGCTGCTGAGTCCTCTCTATTACCTCAGAGAGAGAACAGGCGCATGCAAGTGCAGAGTGCCAAGATTTCATTTGACACATTGTTTTAATGTACAGATCAGTAAGTCGCTGCCTTGAATAACAAAAATGAAATAAGGAAAGGTGAAAAGCATTAGATACTATTTAAAGATGGGCGTCGCAGGAAAAGAGCAATGTTCTTAATGTTATTCAGTCTTAGTGTGATGTGTGTTGCTTCTGCTCAAACATATTTTTTAAATTAAACATTAACAATTTTTTGCTCACGAGTATTTCTACGTTTTGCGGCACTCGGCGCTAAGTGAAAGTGTAGCATACCCGTAGCGCTCTGTGTTTGTTATGCTGTTAGGGTATAATGAGAATAATAATGCGTTAAATCGGACACATACAGTAAGTAAGTCAAACTGAAACTTGCCAGGCGGGATCCAGGTGAGCAGCACATGCTATGTACTCGTGTTCACTCTAGTCAAATACATTTTTAATACTAAGTCCTAACTTCTTAATATCATTGTTATTTAAATCTATCACAGGCTATGGGCACAGACTGCGTTGCCCTATGCTGTGCAGTAACAGGCCGTGCAGAGATTAAAAGGACCATTTTTAATTTGTCAGAATGTTGAAATCATGCTTGTAAGCATTATATGATGCCGTTCACAACTTTTGGCCTTGTCCTGTTCTAATCTGATGAACAGACACTGGGACGCAGTGAAGGTCTTTACCACGTGACATCTGAACCAGCGCAGCACTACATCAGTACGCGCCACAGATCATTTTTCTCCCTAAACTAATTTGAGCCAGCGTGCTGTACGTGTTTAAAGCGGCTACGCATTTCTCCTATTCACACGAGGCAGTGCTGCTTGGACACTCATCAACCCTCTCTGGCAATGAAAAAGAACAGTAAAGAGGCAGACTTTCCTTGTGGATCTGAGTCTCTGTTATCCTTCTGGTTTAACTCTCCTTTTCTGTAGTGGTTCTCCAGGCAGCTGGGAGCCGCCCGGTGGGGGGATTCTGCTCATACTTGGCAGCTTAAAAATTTAATGAGACTTTTACTTCGTACTTCATCCTCCTCTCTTTATAGCAATAAAGAATCTGCTCACTGATAACCTGACAGCCCTAACTGGGCAGAGCTGAGAGACAAACAAATGCGGCATTAGATGCTTGGCTGACAAGCCGCGGGATTCGGGTGCATCGAGGGGGACCAGCGGCAGAGCAAACACCGTGTACAGACCTTGAAAAGGCACTAAACCACGTCTCTATTATTCAAGCGAGCCTACCGCTGGCTCTACTTGGAAAAGACTGTTGTCCGGAAAGTTCCAAATCAGTATCCTCTGATTATGAAAGTCAGTCAAAGCGGGAGCATGCAGCTCGCATTATCGAAGGAAGTAGGCCTTTAATAGCCTCTGTTATTGGTGAGAGGGAGCCAAGATATTCAGTGTGTGTTAGCCCGTCTCTTCTGTATTCTGCTCATGCGTTGCCCTGTGCTGGACTCTCCTAAAATTAAACTTCGGAAGACACTTAATGATGCAGATAGTAAAGAGCTGGAAACACAACAGACAAACCAAAGTTTACCTTGAAGTCACTGGGCTCCGTATTATTACATGAGGATTTATTCAGTCACAACATTTTACCTCTTTGTAGTAAGTGAGAGCCAGTTCAGTCACTAGGCTAAAGTTAGGTGATTATTCTGTCAGCCAGTTAGACAACCATCTACCCAAGAAGCCTGTTAGTCAGTTAATAATTCACCCCCAGTAACTAGACAGTTATTCAGGCAGCCAACCATGTAGCCAACTAGTCATTCACTGAGAATCCTTTAAACTTATGTTTCAACTAGTGAGAAAGCCAAGAGGAGAGGGCTGTGGGGAATATCGAAAAAAAGTGGGAAGAAAGAGAAAATCTATAAGCTGCAGTCGAAAGGTCTTTAAACATCTCTGCTTATCTGTAGATGTCTTAATCAACTGATATCTTTAGTCTCAAACAGGGCAAAATAAAGAAGAAAAGGAAAGTCGTGATATTGTATCGCATATCGTAACATATGAAAATCTACGTCGTCTATAAATGCTTGCCTGTAGTTGAGTCCAGCTCCTGTCGCACCAAGAAACATCCTTTAACCCTGTAACCCCAAATGCTTTGATTGCCTTCAATCAAGGCCCTTCTCCAGTCACCACTGTTATTGACGATAGCGCATCAATTTCAGAGGGGCTCTTATTGTGACTGACAAACAACCTTTCTGCTCTGTCAGATCACAGTAATATTTCGGCCTTTTATGTGCATTGATTGGCCAGTTTGGGGGCACAAAGGGGAGGAGAGGCGGAGCACACAAAAGGTCAACTGTAGCGCTAAATCATTTGAAGATTCTTAATGAAGGGTGTGTGGCAGACACACCTGCTGGTTTCATTATTGGGCTGCAGGAAGAGGTAATAGTGTTCATAAAGGGATGGAGCCAGAGCCACAGAGAGGAGGACGGAGAGGCTGCAGTGGGAAGAGAACAGCATGAACAGCGTGTTTTCTTTGTACGAGACTTTCACCAAGGTCAGTGGGAAGCACTACTGGTTGTTGTTCTTACTTGAAGTCACTGTGCATCGCAGATCGTTTAACCTGAACGGTGGGAAGAACACCAAGGGTATATTCTCTGTATGTACTTGGGCAGTGGAGGAATGCTTTGGCCCAAAGCGTACCTAATAAACTGACAACTCATTGTGTGAGTAACGGGCCCTTGTCTGCGCGTCTGCCTGCAGAGCTCAGTAGAGTGTTGTTTGTGTATGCAAGTCACAGAATGAGGCGCACTGCTCTGCACTAATACAAATGTGCAATGATGTTGCATCTAAACTGCCCCAAAACCTCTGACATGCAATTAGAGGAGCTCATTAGGTAGTGATGTTAACAGCAGTTGTTGTTGCAAACGAACATAGCAAAGCAAGAAATCAGAAATAATAACCAGCACTGTTTGTCGTGCTCCGGGAAGCCCTTTGTAATTGTCTGTGTCTAAATGTGTGGTAAACGATTTACAGATTTCTTTAGGAAGTGACTCCGGGCGTTTGAGGCATCTACAACGTTGCACCTAAGACAATGTCCTGCAAGCTGCCGCTGCCACTGTTAGTGTTAAAGGTGGCTGCAGTAAACCAGGGTTAACTGTCTCCGACCTGTGTTGTCTGAGCTCCTGTTCCCTCTATCCCCTCAGGGCGCTTCCTCCAGCTTGGTGGTCAAGTTTGCCGACACAGACAAGGAGCGCACCATCAGACGTATGCAGCAGATGGTTGGGCAGTTTGGTATCTTCAACCCAGCCATCGCCCTTCCCTTCAGCACCTACAGCTCTTACGCACATGCGGTGAGTTGGACAAGACACTTGCATCACGAGCCAAAAAGCTCAGAGAGAAAAAACATTTGACTCCAGCATCGCTGGCTGGTATTAACAGCAGATACATGTCAACAACAACAATGCATCTTGGGAATTTCAAATCTGCTATTTTTTTTATTAACCAGTAATCTAGTTATATTAACAACAGACTAAATGCCTGAAAATCCTCCTGACTTGGTTTAGCATGATTCTTATAGTCATCACTTCTGCCACAGCTTGTAACTAAACGACAACAAAGCAAAGTTGGCAACTTGTTGGTGAATATTGAGGCACACGAGTGTGTTTTCAGAAACCTCCTTGTGGATTTGGTGTCAAACAAACCGCGTCCTGTATTTATCAGTGGCTCAAAACACATTTCTAAACTTGCTCCATATCTGCTAGGCACAGAACCTCATTAACTCACCGGATATACAGTAGTTCTGCTTCCCTCTGGTGCCCAAAAGATTAAAAAGGTATGTAGGTCAGTTGACCATAGGTCAAAATCTATAACTCATATATTTAATTCCACCAACTGTAGTGGCAGGAGGTGGCTGAAGAGCTTTGTTTGATGCAGCTAATCAAACCCCTGTGGATCTGATCTGGGGACAATGAGATGTTGACCTGAAAGCAAAACATTAGCTGCACAGCTTTGAACAGGTTCAGCAAACAAGCATGATGCCACCAGATTCACTTGAACTTGAACAGACATTTCTTAGAAAACAGGTCGGAATAAGTAAGTACAACCATTTTATTATAGTGTTGTGTGTATATTGTGTAAATATCTGTACTATACAAAGTTGGTCACTTCCTTTATAGATACCGTCCACAGCTTATTGTATGTTGTTTGGTAACGCTGCTAGTGAAACTTATCCCACTAAAAGTTTTTCAGATCATTACAGCTGCTCTTAAACTGCTGTCACATCCACCCTCAGCACCCTGGCACACATGCGTTTAGTTACCCAGTGACTTTGAGAACCTCTGCCCTCCTACACATGTCCTCCGTGCCTTCCGGACATGGCACCACACACACACACACAGCGGACCCCTGGCTCTTTGATGAGTTCAGATGGTTTATGCAGTCTTCTCACATACAGCCCCCTCTGTGCTCTATCACACTGATTCTCTAGCCTCTTCCTCTCTTCCTCGCTCTCTCTGGGCCCATGAGATGCTTCAGGGGCCACACAGAATATTGCAGCGGTCCCTGCTGAGGCGGAGCACGCCCACACACACACGCACACAGGTTCAAGATAGTTGAACCAAGTTAAAATTTAAGAGATGACTTCCTTCTTATAGTGAAGCAAACCTTGGAGCTCTGTCACAACGCGCTGCTTAAATACATACAACCATCCAATAAGCACTTCTTTACCAACAAGCAGGAACACAGCTTGATTGTTTTTCCTCTTTTTTGATTTTTTTTTTTAAATACCAGGACTAATTGTCGATGTTAGTGGTGTCTTACAGGCTTATCCATTTCCCTCATTTTCATATCACAGCTATGGGACCCTGTGCGAAATGTGCAAATTGACCATCCCAGAGTAATTGCGAGGCCATCTCTCGCGCTCTCTCCAGTAAGACTCCCACCTTTATTACCATTCATGAAATGCAGCCCTTTCCCAAGCAAATGTGGAGAAATGCAAATGCTTGAGGGGTGGCGGTGGAGGCGCCGGTGGTCTGTGGGGAGACCATTGTGCCCCGCTCAGGATGGCCATGACTCTTATTTACTGTGGCAGAGACCCGTGTCGACTCATACGTTCGCACACAAGCGTGTTCACACTCATACACTGTGCAGAAAACGTTCTTTCTCTGTCTTTCTCTCTCTCGCCCCCTTTCTCGCTCCTGCACACATATAATGTGACAAAGAACAGGATGATGCTAGGAAATTGAGTTCCAAGCAAACGTAACAAGGGCACTGGGGATACTTCAGCATTAGAGAGAATCAATTACCATTAAATCTGAAGGAGAAATTGCACGTTTGTGGTTTGTCGACACAAAGATTATACAGCATGAATGATGGCAGTGAAGGTGAAATTCCCCTTGTATTAGTATTATAGATCACAGAGACCGTGGATGCCACGTATCGGTATATAATGACTTCAGCAAAATAAAGCAACTTGGAAAAGGCAACCTTGGAGACAGACTCACCTCAACTTTGGAGAAAGTAAAGAGCACACAAGGCGCGATGGTCTCTTGTTTTCCTATCGCGCTATAAACTTGGACTTCTGGCTAAGCACTAATGTAGACTAAAGGAAAATATCAGTTATCTTCAGTGTGGGTGTCCAGCATGTGCACCGGTTATGATTGCGTTACATTCACTGATGGTGTGTAGCCTTGATTGCCCCGTGCCCACCGGGAGCGTGCTAAAGTGATACGATGAATGTTTCTTTACTGCAAGATAAACTACACATATTCCCCCAAGACGCCAAAAAAAAAAACCCCTGCAGTGACAGAAAAAGGACTTTATCTCCAAAGACACACTACATGTTCACCTACTCTCCATATACACGGGCCAAGAGAAGAGGCGGTGGCACGGTATAGAATACAGACGTAGGGAGAGATGGTATATATAGCTATAACCAGGGAGTACAGTAAATGGTAAATTCAAAGAGCTGCCCCTCCACTACAGCAGTGGATAGGATTATAGAGTTGAGCTGACAGCCAGTAAATTGGATTTTAGTCAAACCAGGAGAAGGAGGGGGCACTGAACACAAATTGGAGGGTTACAACACTGACAACATATGCCAAAAATGAGAAATGTGCCATTTTCACGATAGAAACAGACACTGGTGAGCTCTGACAGGAAACATCCTATTTGCAAAAAGGTGATTTTATGAAACACAAACCGAAGGAGAGCAAGCGAGCGAGATTCCATGTTTCATTCCAGTGTTAGTGGTGACTGATAATAGTTCTGCCTGGAATCACTCAACGCGAGTAATAAAACCAGCTTTTATTACCTTTTGTATCTCCCCGTCAAGACACAAACATCCTATTTGTACACGATTAGATTTGATTGAAGTCACTTTTCTTCCCTCGTGTGCTGGAGCTTCGTGGAGACAGCCATTTTAGCTCCGCTCGGTCTCTCAGGGTGAGGCGCCGCACGCTGTGTCAGAGGACACGGGAGGAGTTTCAGGTGCCCCCGGCACTGCGCCGCTCATGCCTCCCTAAAAGGTGCATTTGCGTGAGATAGACTAACAAGCGTGTGGTCTGGAAAATGGTGTGGCTCGCTGCTAATAGTGACAGTGTGTGGGTGGACGAGAGGGAGGATGACTGTAAACTCATATTAGGAAACATCTCCCCCTGTTGGAGGGACTCACTCACCAGATCCGTCGGCAACACAGCACACAAGAGAAATGATGGTGAGACTTGACTGCATGTGTCTACATATGCGCGCACCTAACAAAGTGCATCAGAGATGTAATGGAACCACAACCTGCTAGCGCTGGTGGTGAATGAGGCCCCTCAGCTTCAGCCTTTACTTTACTTCCTTGACCCACTGTCTCTCTCGTTTTGTTTTATTTTTTTCGACCTTTCTCACCCTCTCGCTCACTTTGTCTCTCTTTGTCCCTCTTTGTCTCCCACCCCTCCGTGGCCGGTTGGGCTATAAGGGGTCACATGTGACAGTGCTAAGAGTCAGCGAGTCACAGAGCAGCGCTACAGAGATAATTGCCATGTGATAAAGAGGTGATTGCCTGCTGGCACCAGGGGAGAGTAATGCCATCAGGTTGCAATAAAAAAAGCAGATGTCTGACACTAAATGAATGCTGCTAGAGCCTGGGCAACTTTTTTTTTCTTCCTCCCTTTCATCTCACGCGCTCTTTTGTCTCTCTTGTTTCTGTCTGGCTTTTCTTCCCTCTTCTTTTCTTTTCAAGAGGAAGCAAAAAAGGTTGTGTCTGTGACAATGAAGACCCGGTTGTGTTCATCCTCCAACAGAGACGTTTGCTATCTGCTGGGTGGTGCAGAAATGAAGAAGGGGTGGCGTTTGAATTTTTAAAGAAGAATACAAAAAGAATAAAAGAATGTATATATACATGAAAAGTAAGGGGATGACTTCCAACGTCTTGCACATGTTTGAGTTCCCAGTTTGTTGCATACTAATTTTGAATGAAGCATCACTACATCCCACAGTTGTTGTCTGTGACAATGTGACGCATGACGTTAAGGTTTGCATTATGCAAGACACATGTTGGGAGAGAGGCTGGTATCTGGAGCCACTGGGACCCAGTCCCATGCTCCGTGCAGGTCTGCACCATGTGTGAGACAACATGGCTGACAGCAAATGGGCTGCAAGCTTATTAGAAGCAGCCCTGAGTCCTCAGTCTGAGCTCAAGACCAACAACAGTGACAGTGTATTTATTTTAATACCAGCCTAGTCAGACCCTTCATCCGAGTCTGTCCAGCCCTATTCCCATCCTAATAGAGGGCAGTCATGGCATTGCCAAAGCAAGGGAGCCCCGGCTCCTCTAGACCTCTTTGTTTGTTTCTGTGTCATTGCTTCTGTTTCGTTTCCTGCTCCCTCGCTGTCTCCTGCAGCTCTGCCCTCTTAAAGGCTCAATTCATCTTATTTGGAAACGAACGGATGATCCCCATTTGTCACGTTGATAAAATTATGCAAATGACAAAAGACGTTAATAGATAGCAATGGCAAGGCATGTGGCTAATGGATGAGATGCCACTGCTGGGCATTCTGCACTGGGACAGCTGCTTTCAGGTTACCTGACAGGATCACTGAGGGAAAATAATTGGCTTTCCCATTGCTGGGTTCCTATGCAAATACAAGCAGAGTGGCAGTCTTTACCTCCACTGTCTCACAGTATCGTCATTAGCATTAGTGCTAGTGGCAGAGGAGTTTGATTTCTGCTGGTCTCAGGACGCAGCCATCAGCGGCTTCCTAGACACGCACGGCTATGCAGTATTAAACAGATGCAGAGATGGGTGCGAAAGGTCGGCCCAGCTGTGTTTATATTCTTATGCCACACGCAGCCGCATGCCTGAAGGACAGCTACTGTACAGAGACTGCAGAGGAATATCGATTCCCCACACAAACCCACTGGTTCCCAAGCTGCGAAAGCCACTGTACAATGATGGATTTTCTTTTGAATTAGTCATTCCGCACGTGGCGTGAACGGGGAGAATTTAAGCTGAGCGCAGAAACTTGGTCTTTGTCGCTCTCCGTGCATGTTGTGCGTATACGCGTGTACATTTGTGGGGGAGCACGGCGCAGGGCAGCGGTGCATGTGAGCATGTCCTGCGCCTATGAATAAACACTCGGTGGGCTGCATTTGATGGAAAGGAGCTTCAGCTCTCGCTTCTCACTTCATCCTAAGTAGAAATGCAAAGTGAATGAAAAGCTATTGATTTTATCTCTTCGCGGGGTTGTCCGGTGGGTGGAAATTGACTGCCTTTGCAATTTTCTGACTAACATGCTGTATCACTAACACGGCCTGAAATCTAAGTTGTGAGATGTACTACTGTAGCTGTCAAAATGTTGCTTTCACGGCCCATTCGGAAAAAAAACACAGTGACGTTTCTGCAGCATTTCTCAACAGCACAACTCGTGTGCCGCTGAGTATTAAAGCTATCCCGCACACTTGGTGGTTTCTGACAAGCATCAATTTTGTCAAATACGTCAGGAAAATTAAAGATGAGGCCAGGGAACAACAAAGAGAGTGGGGGATGTCAGCGGCGTTTCTATACAGCCGGGCTGAGCGTTGTGGAGGTTGCTGATTGTAGGGGAAAAACGCATTGGAGCTCTTCTGCAAACTTTGCCTGTTCCCCGAGCACAGAGATAATGTGCACATGTCAGTGCCTTGATTTGTATGAGCCCAACAGACAACTATTAAATCGCTTCTGCAGCTGGTGACAGGCTCCCTGCTGGGAGGATAGGCAGATTCACTAAACATAGGTTGACAGGCTTCTTTTTTCTCCCCTTTCTTTTATTCCGCTCTACTTTCTCTGTACTTCCCATGCACTATCCATCCATCAACCCCAACATGCATCCCTCCCTCTGTTCACCCCTTGCTATGTTTCTGTCCTGTCTCACTCCCCTTCTCCCATCTTTTTCTGACTCCTTCACAACTTACTATATTTTTCATTACCATCTGTCCTCCTCTCACCTCTCCCACACCCCGTTCCCCCTCCTCCTCTTTTATACACCCCATCCAACCTATCTTTCCTCCTCCTATCTCTCCGTGTCCCTCTTCTTTAGCTCATGCAGCAGCAGGCAGCCATCATGGCAGCGAGCCACGGAGGTTACCTCACGCCTAGCGTCGCTTTCCCCGCCACACAGATCCACCAGATGGGGGCACTCAACATCAACAGCCTCCCACCCACCCCTATGACCCCGGTGTCGGGTGAGTTTCATCAAACCCTGGGTGAGCGCTCACTTTTATTCCCTTTCTTCTTGTGAGTGTGCAGTGAAGGAAGTAGCAGGATGTTGTGTAACGCTTGTTTTAATGTCTAACATCTCTAAAGGTTTACACGTTTTATGTGTGTGCGTGAGTGTGTTTTTGTGTCCCGCACGTTTTGTGCAGAAATTACATTTGTGTCTTTCATAATGTTCGTATGAATATGTGCGTATGTGTGTGTGCAGACTGAGAATAAAAAAACAGTGCTACGGCAAGGCCAAGTGGAAGAGCGCCTGCCGACTAGTAATCCAAAATGATTCTACTGGAGAGAAAGAGACGGAGAGATAAAAAAAACCAACAACATTTGGTTGGATTTGCATGTTTATGTTGTTTGTGAATGCAGGGAAGGTTTCGGCCATAGCAGCAGTAGCAGAATAAAGAATATCAATAAGTAAGTTTACAGATAAAACGCTAATTTCCCTGTAGTATTTTGACCTTGTGCTTTGAAGCACTTGCGCATGATCTGCATGCAGTTGGTTTTGTTTTCCATAACAAACACCTCCTATGCAGATACATTACAGAGGAAAGGGAAGGACTTTGAAATGCCTACCCACTGCATAACATTTGCTTATTCAGCAGTGCTTTATTTTCCTTGAGACAGAGGAAACTTCAAGATTCTCCATTCAACAAAGGCATGAGCCGAAATAAATAATACAGTATCCAAGTCTTTGTTGTGCTCTGCTCACCTGCTTTGTCAACACTGCGGTATTAAGTTTTTAAGGTGATGACTTTGGTAACTTTGAACCAATCACTATAAGAGAGACAAAACCAGCTCGCTGTGCTATATTATTAAATTGTAGCTGGGCTGTGCTGTGGTTTCTGTAGGGAAGATGCTGAAACGTTGTAGACGTCTCTGTCCGCAAAGAAATGACAGTCGAATCCGAATCTGTAAGACAGGTGGCAGACCAGTGGAGGAAATAAATCCTACAGGTCTTATTAAGCTTCTAATCAAGCATGTCTCAGGCTAAAGCCAAATGATGTACTACATATAAGAAAGAGATAATGGAACAGGCCGGCAGACACACACATGCTTACCTTTACAGCAGGCAATACATCTAGAGAGGAGGCCCATTTGTCAAATATTCACAGTGATGTTTCCGGTGCAAAGCGTGCAGTTTTGGGAGGGCATAATCAATCAGATACAGTGATTAAAAGTGGAGCCCAGTCTTGCTGAGAAGTCTCTTATTTTGATGGGTAAAACACTGACAGTGTGGCAATTCAAGTTCTTTGTGTTCGGCATGCACCACAATAGTGCTGATGAAAGAGGGTGCAACCGTGCTGCAAGGAAGCAGCCCCTCTGTGTGTGTACGTGAGAGCCTCATCCTCCAGCCTTATCACACTGTTTGCGCTCTTTGTGAATTTCTTTTTCACCGTAGCCTCGAGTCAAATCATTCCTGACTGGAGACGAAATACTGCTGAGTGTTTGTTTGTATGTTTATTTTGTGGAGGATCAACAAAACTACATTTGTATTAGAACAGTTAAGACATTTATTATCAATGGGTACCAGCGGCTTGGATTAGGCAGAGACATACATATTTATGCTCGTGATTCAGAGATAAAGGCAGGAAGAGAGAGAAACCAAAGAGCATCTGTGAGGATGTGTGGTGTCATGTCAATGCTTCTGTACAGTTGTACACCTACAGTTTACGCACTGCCTTTTATTATTGATGGCATATGTCACCAATCACCGATATAAAACAATATTTGAAATCTTTTAGTGCAATATGATAAGTTCGAGCTACTTTCACCTCAATAATTCATGTACGGTAGCAACGTCATCAATTCTCTGGCAAAACCTGAGAAGCCTTGTCAAGCAGAGTTCATGGGCTGGGCTGCTGTACTGGGTTGCATTGGATTACACACGTGGACCCAAAACAAGCGTCCAGTGAGTGTGTCTCCCCTCGTTCATTGATGGAAGCAGGCTGCGGCAGCTCCAGTAGCATGTTGCTTGCTATGTGCAGCTATTATCGCTCTTCTTTTTCGCACTTGTGGCTATGATTTATTTAGACTTCGCTGAAGGAATACATAACATTGCTGGCAAGGCTGCCTGCGTAAGTAGGCCAAGAGACTCCGAAACTACTGAGAGACTGTAGGATGTCTGCCACAAGTCAGTGGAATAATTTATTGTAATATTAGAATCTGTTTTTAGGGTCTGGGAGCAGACTGCTGCTCTCCTTTGACAGAGATTTCATTTATGCATTTAGTTTGTCTCATCGACTACATTAAAGTTCACAACAAACCTATGAACCCTGACATTTGGAAGCTGTGAAAAATGTTCATACAACCACAAGAGGTAGAAGGTTAATGGCCCCTTTTCTATCAAAAAGAGAGCGACTGCCTGGTAATAAACTGCTTCTTCTTCTTCTTCTTCATAAGAACTCAAGGACACATCTAGAGTTAAATGAGTAACGTTAATCATTCATTTAAACGATCAGTGTAACCTTTGCAGCATAAACAGCCTCGTTTGTGACAGCAAGCCGAGGCACAAAGAGGCACAGAGGTTAAGGGGGTTAGTCTGAAAACAATGAGACATCCATTCGATCAACAGATGCAAAGCATTTAAGCTTGATGGTGCACACGCCGTTTGCCAGATGGTTCAGCTGATTAGAGCATGTATCCTTACAATGATGCATGATGATGCTTTTTGAAAATAATGTTCACCAGGTGCCGCTCCCTCAGCACTGTAGACGAAATAAAAGTTAAACAAAAGAGAGGGGGGGGGGGGGGCAGAGTAGCAAGAAAAGGGAGAGCAGGTGATAAAGTAGGTGAGGGAGGAGAGAAAGCCAGGGATGTGTAGAGGCATGAGGATCCCGCTGGGTCTGTGTGGTAAGGAACGCACGGTGTCAAGGCTGCTCTGGTAGGATGTGAGAAGTGTGCAATCAAAGTCCCTCTAATGTTCCGTCGCATGGTGCTGCTCTACACTGAAGCTGTATGTGCACAAGTACATACTGCACAAAATATACTTCAAATGCCCCACAGTCGGAGAAATCCCGCTCACGCTCACGGCTGGATGTGCCGCCGCATCTCGCTGGGTTGGAGAACGGTTACACCTTTGATGCACAACAACACCGTGACACTAATGAGCTGTTTGACAGAGCGATCGTTCTCAATATGTGCAGCCGTCTTCCACGGCGCCTCACGCGTCACACGCGTTATGCATTCACTGGGTAATTCTGTAAGAAAATAATACTAAAGGCTAATAAGGGTAGCTGTTAACCTAAAGATATGAACATACCAGCACTTACACATAGTGCAACTAACAAAATAACATCTGCGTGTCTGTAAATGACATTGAGGCCTCCAGCAGCCCATTAATAAACGTCTAAATATCACCAATGCTTTTCTAGGATTTTACATCATTTATTTAGGCAAAGACATCAGTTAAGAAAAAAAAAGCCCATTTGCACAAAGAGCCATTGTCCCTCGGATACAAATTCCCCCACTTTCCCTTTCTGTGAGGCCTATTGCGTCAGAATCAGCCCGGGTCCCCTGAGTGAACAGCGGTAGTCGCCCTTATTCGCTTTTCGCTGCCACAGCGCGTTTGGCGTGCGCGGCCCAAGCGCGAGGTCCGCACGGGCGGCGGAGCAGCTGGGTCTGCTGGGACACGGAGAGGGAGGCACGTTGTTATGGTCAGTGCACTGTATGTACACCAGTCCCCGGAGTGTAGCACTTAGCACTGAAGGCTTAGTGGGCAGAGAAGCTGTTCTTTTTAGTAATGAAGTTGACTCGCTTCACTTTGCTGATTAACACATGCTGGCAAGACGAGGCAGAAACCTGTTGTGGTTAATATCACATTGGATTCCTAAATATAGCAGCAGCCTCTAATTTAGTCACATTTTATTTGCTGCTCCTATATTTAATGCTATCTACAAGTAAGTAACCATCTTCTTTGTATTCTACTGGTGTTTGAAAAAGCTGCCCCTTCCTTATTCAGCTTTATTATTCACACTTTAAGAACCACAGACATGTTCTCGGAGTCTAAATGCATCACATTTTAAATCAGTTCGATGAAAGCATCTGTTTTGAGTGCTTATTACTTGCTCCGGCGAATGACAGCCCTTGTGCTGGTAATGACTGCACTCTCCAGTATGGGTATACCAGTCCTCGCTGATTTGAATGTATAATTAGCATAATAAATACTTCTGTCGCATGCGAAGACTTCTTTCATGAGGCAATCATCGCAAAGTGCAAATCAACAGTTTTACCCTCTAAGAAGCAGCCTGCACAAATATGAATGTTATTTTGCTTCCATAATATCCTGTAAATATATGTGACATACACACATACATAATGTTTATCAGGTCGGGCGTCTTTCTGTCAGTAATAAAAGCGGAGAAGTGATAGTTAGGAGCTCGCTGCGTAGAGGACCCAGTGTAATCTGCTGTCCTGTGGCACTTTTCCGAGCAGGGAGCAACATGTCATTGTTACAGGCCAATACACATAGAACAAACTGACAGCCGCATGTACAGTATAGTTGCACTTTGTGTGCATTGTAAAGAGGCTATGAATACAATTTACTGCGCAGCCCGAAGTACAGTATATGTGCACTGAAGTATAAAATGAAAATGCCTTGTTATTTTCTAGTTCAGGACAGCGGGAGAGGCTGCGCTCTTAGTAGGATCCTGGGCCGCTGTGACAGTGAGGATGAGGGTGATGATGGCTGGGTCACTTAAATGGCTGTCTCGTAATCATGCTTTTATTGAGCACGGTCTTTCCACGTGTATCATAACCAATACGGACACAGACTGAATATTTTTTCATTCGGTTCGGTTTAGTTACTCTGTTAAACGTTTTACCTCGCTACACCATCACTGATGTCTTCATTACACTTATGATTGCTCTTATTATTTCCTGCTGTGACATTTCCAACATAATAACCAGACTGGAGACGGTGACCCCAATCTGTTACACGTGTCACGGACTCTCCTTTACGAGAGACTGGGCAAAGGGTCTACGCTACCACCTAGCACCGCTACCGGTACTATCACCACCACTGCCACGCGTACGTAGATGCTCGCTCCAGCAGCACTGCTAAGCCTCGGAAAATGAATTTGCCTGATGATGGAGAGGGTGCATTATCCGGCGGTACAGTAGAGTGCGTGTGGCCTGAGCAGACTAGCTGTCTCTAGTCCTCAGAATAGGAGCGGCGGTCTCCTGGGTCCCGGTAGGCGAATGGGCTGAAGCTGCAGTCTAATTCATCACAGCTCCCCAGGAAACAAGCAATCGTGGGGAGGCTCCAAAAAGAAAAAACACTGAAACCCGCACAAAAGACACAACAGCCCTCACTGGACCCAAGCAATTCCCCTGGTCACTGCAGTTGCCTCCTCATGAGTTAAATGCTGAGGCAATGAGAAGAAGATGGAAAGGGAGGAAGAGAGGAGAGGACAGGAGGAGGAAGGAGAGAGGAAGGAATGAGCAATTTCATATAAATATGTATATATGTATATGATATTACTCTGTGGTGGGAGGTTTCAGCATGTGATGTGCAGCGTGTGTACCACTGCATTAGCATAAATCTCAGCGCATGTTATTTGTATACTGGATTGTGTACCCTATCTGGACCACCTCTCACAGGGGCTTCCTTACTGAGGCGCCAGATTGTGGGGATATGGCATACAGGACTGTTTCCGTGACAACCTGGGCTTTCTGTCCAATCAGGGTGAGGGTTTCCAGATTGAGAGGTGGTCCTCAGGGGAGCTGTACTTCAACAAGCTTGGATGCTTTGCCACGGAGCAGCTCTTTTAGAGAGACCATCACACAGTGAGATTCTGCTCCGAATGGGTACTTTGACGTTCTCCCGCATAATTGGAAACACTTTCCAAAGAAGGGTTCTCTTAAAATGCATTGAATGAGGGAGGACAAGGAGCATCCAATTTCGATTCCACTCATGAACCTCCCCGCAGCTGCCTTTCAGGCATGTATCATATATGTTAGGACCCACCCATTTGTCAAACTGCCAAGTGTTGTGATTTTGTCTTTTTTTATGGTGTATAAAAGGAAGAGGCATCTTTGTGTTTTTACTACCTGCTCGTTCAAGCAGATCTCCCCCTGCAATCGCCCTCTATCTAGACCAGATCTTTTTCTTTTTTCTTCTCTCAGAAGTTGCATAGTGGTTTCATCATCTTGAGCAGTAGGAGCCAGCAGGATATCGCGCAAACACTACAGACAGGCTCATTTTTCACAGGTTGACTCCCCAGCAATCCTGCAGGATGTGTCACGACAAACGGCGGATATGTGACAGACTCGCGTCGCAGCCGTGTCCTTGCATTAGAGAGGAGCTGCAAGTGTAGCTTCTGGTCATGAGCTTTCTCTGTTTGTGTACCTGCTTATGCAAGGGCGTGCGCAGGTGTTTACTCTCTGTAAACTGCAGACGAAAAAGAAATGTCAACGCTTACAGCGGTTCCAGTCTCGTCGTTATAGGTGTTGTGCGGGAGCGGGGCCCTCGCCATCCAGTAACAGCGAACCTTTTCCCCAGCAGGCCTCAGCTCTCCGCCAGCCAACATCACCACGTCCGCTGTTCCCAGCATCGTCACGCCCATCGTCAACGGATTCACTGGCATTCCTCATCAGCCCAACGGACATCCTGCCGTGGAGACCGTGTACACCAACGGCCTCCCGCCCTACTCCACCCAGAGCCCCACCGCTGCTGACACTCTACAGCAA
Source organism: Macropodus opercularis (assembly GCA_030770545.1). Lineage (NCBI taxonomy): Eukaryota > Metazoa > Chordata > Actinopteri > Anabantiformes > Osphronemidae > Macropodus > Macropodus opercularis. The sequence goes on from CM061092.1 coordinate 12,504,932, forward strand.
GCTTTCACCGGAGTACAGCAATACACAGGTGGGAGACTTACATACATGCAGATATGCAGATCACTGAACTTACAAAATAACATCAGGCGGCCTTTGATTACACACGACAAGCTTGTGTGATTCGCGCGAAGCATCCTCTCTGTGGCATCCCTGCGTTTACACGTCCTCCCTCCATTCTTTACTCTTCCTCCCTCCTCCCTCCTTCCTCCCCCCTCTCTCCACCTCGCTGCAGCAATCTACCCCGCCACCACGCTGACTCCCATAGGCCAGACACTGCCCCAACCTCCCCAGGTCATCCAGCAGCAGCAGCAAAGAGAAGGTGAGGGTGAGAGAACATTATTACTTTTTACACTTCACACATCTCATCCTGTGTAATGGATACATAAAGAAGATGAGCGTGAGAAACCGATATTGCTTCTACACTGTACACACCTCATTGTGTGTAGTACATATAGAACCAACGCGTGGAATATTGCTTTAGCACTATACACTTCTCATTCTCTGTAATGGCTAAATAAAGTGGAATGACTGTGAGAACAATGTTACCGAATGCAGTTCACACCTCATCTGGGGTAATGCACATATAAATCCTGAGGATGATTAAGCTGTGCCAATAGAACTAGATCATACTGTGTAGCCTGGCTAATGTGAAGTTATAAAGTAATAATTATAGCCACGGTGGACGGATGCCTTGCTTAGAGCATTGCATGACTTTATTTGATACAGTCTGTAAATGCAACATGCAGTTTCCTTCTTTGGCTGGAAGAGAACAGGGAAAATGAGACAAGTTCATATCTAAATGAAATTTTTAAAAGGGGTTAATTTCATTTCCAGCGCGTGGATGGCACAGCAAATATTTGCATTAGGGAATGTAATTTATCATCTAGATTCACTGCTTCATATCTACGTTCAATCTGAAAAGTTCTGTAAATGTAAATAGCAGTTTCTCTATATCCATCCGCTATCAGAAAATCGCGGCGGAAACTTTTTTAATTTGCTCTTGTGTGTTTAAGAACAGTAACGTTTTATCGCTGATAATGTCACAGATGTCCTGAAAAATCTATTTCCACTTATCTTGATTTAGTCAGATGGAAGATGAAAACGACAAATTGAGAGCTGTTTCTCTGTGTATCCGTCATCGCCGGACTCCCTGACGCCACCGCCCCCCGTGTCTCTCTCTCTCTCTCTCTCTGTGGATTCAGGTCCTGAAGGTTGCAACCTGTTCATCTACCACCTGCCACAAGAGTTTGGAGACAATGAACTCATGCAGATGTTTCTGCCTTTCGGTACCGTCATCTCCTCCAAGGTTTTTATGGACCGGGCCACCAACCAGAGCAAGTGCTTTGGTGAGTTACCGACTGCGGCTGACTCACAGCTAAGCCAACCGGACTGTCAGCAAACTGTAACGTCACCATTTACTGAAAACGGGTTTGAGGCTTGATTAGCCTTAAAGAACTGCCGAAAGTCTGGATGGTCCGTTTTATTGCGTGTTACAGTTACTGTTGGAATAAATGCTGCAAAGTAAAAGCATAATTACTGCTTTCACACTGTTTTCTTAAAACAAAAGCCGTTCTCTGTTAGCTTTTTTCAAAATATTTGTGACATTTGTGGGTGTCGTGCAAAAGCTCACAGTTTAGGCGTGAAGAACAAAAAATTCGTTTTTATTTACTTTCACACTGCTCATGATAGATCTGCGTAAAATTAGAGATATCGTTTTTTTAAATACTGTAGCTTCCAGTGGAAGTTGGAACTGACACACAGACACACACACACACACACTGGATTGATGGATCTTTATCCCTGTCTGAGTGACCTAAATTAGCATCTTGATGACTGTTGTGTTTTGGGTCACGCATCATGGAAAAAAATGCGCTGAGTACATTATAGCCCAACTCGTCATGATGCAGTCGATCAGAGACCATGTCCTTGTTTCTGTTCGGCAGCTGTGTGACCTGGAAACCTGAAAGTGCTGGATCAGCATCCACATCACCGTCCTATAACCCCGATATCTGTCAATACCCTCACAGCTGAGGCCGGTTCACACCTCCACGCGTCCAGTCCTGTTTCCCTCCAGCAGCATGCACACACCCACAAGCCCAGAGGCTTCTAAAAACTTTCAGGAGGCAGGCAGGGATGGTTGGGGGCAAGGAAGGCAAAGGACAGTTATGGATCAGCATTTGTTTTCCCTGTTGAAAATTGATTGCCAGTCCTGTGTCCCTGGAGAAACCTAATAACATATAAATTCATGAACGGAGAGCTATTTGCAGTATTGACTTATACACTATGCATTTGCAACATAATGTTATGCCTGGGGAAGGAAGCAGCGCGCTGATGTAATTAATCTAGAACGGAGGACGAGGAGCAAACTGAGACTGATGGTGTGAGAAAGACAGAGAGGAGACAAAAGGAGCGACAGCGAGCGCTCGCAATGCGTGACAGGATTGAGCAGGGGGCTTAAAGCTTTAAGCTCGCAGCCTGAATGTGTTAACCTGATGTTGGGTTACGAGGTCACCTCCTTTTAACTGCCTCAGACGTCTATTCACCCGTCCTCGTGGCTGCCCGGGCTTCGTCCTAATGGGCCGAACCAGAGCCCAGCAGCTCGGGCAGACGCGTCTCCCTGGTGGCTGCGGACGTAGAGAAGCTCCTGCTGCTTTTCTTGGGTCATCGGCTGCTCCTAATGACACCGCAGACCCAGGGGAGTGCATCAGGCGGAGACACGTTTCACTGCAGTTTCTGGTCACTGGATTCTCAAGGCTTTATTTTTACACATGATGGAAACAGGATGTTCAGCGTAGGATTGAGGAGGGGTGTATCTTGGGGGAAATTCGCTGAGGGGGTTTTGGTTCTGTATCCTTGAGATGAACTCTGCTTGCTCTTGTTTTAGTCAAACTACTTCGTGCATTGACTTGTCCTCATTCGTTGCTATATTTAGGGTTTTCTTTTGATGTCGACCCAAAGGACAACATTAGTTACAAGCTAAATAAGTATTTATAGCCATGACCCAGTCACGATGCCGGTTAACACCCTACTGCTGATGTAAATCCAATCGCAGATCGGTCCGAACTGGGTAAGAGACACATGCTGTAAAATGTTTTCCCTTGTTAAAGATGCTCTAACGTCGTTGTAGTTTATTAGAAGCCTCACTTTGAGTTTCAGTGAATTATGATATATTATCAGTTTGATCCCTCACAGAGCAGCCCCATGTGAAAAAAAACAAACAGTACACAACATCTGGATGCTGGTTTTGTGCAACAGTCTCACTCAATAGTTGTATTGAATGTCCCAATATTTATTATTTTAGCTTTATCTTGATGAAACGTTAGGGCACTGAAGGCAGATGGTGTGGACGGGTCATTAAAATAATATAAGAATAGACCAAACCAACCTGTTTTATGTGTTAGGAAAACAACCTAACAGCACGTTGCATCAGGCAGTGAGGCCTCTGAAGCGTTACCTGCCTCAACAGCGCCATCTAGGCTCTTTCAGGGGGTCGACAGGCTCAAGCAGTGAAAACAGAAATGTTTTTCCTCCTCGTTTTCATCCTGTTTGTATCCCTGGAAATAAAAGGAGTTAAATCCAGTGTAAATAATCGAAATAATTTTTTAAAAACTCAGTAACCTTGTGTCATTTTACAGGTTTTGTGAGCTTCGACAACCCTGCTAGTGCACAGGCAGCTATACAAGCCATGAATGGCTTTCAGATTGGGATGAAGAGGTTGAAAGTCCAGCTAAAGAGACCGAAGGATGCCAGCCGCCCTTACTGACACAGCCTACCCTCAGTATTCACCGCAGCAGCACAGGTGAGCCTGCAGTGTCAGTGCTTCGAAACCTTCAATCGAATAGATTAAACCTACCGCGTCCGGCGAATGCAAAACTCAGTCCTTAAAGATTGTTCAGAGTGTAAGAAGCAGCAGACACGTGGAAACCACAAGAGCTGATTTCATATGCGGCACAGTAGGCGTATTAATTAGGGGAAATGTCATCGTCCTGATTGACAAAGATTGATTGGCGTGCCATTTTGGGTTAGCTCTCTTCAGGCCATTACACTGGTATATTAGAGCCATATTGAACTATCCAAAGTTTAAAGAAATGGATCTGTGGAATGACAATTTAATGAGCAGTGAGATCTGAAATTGCCTTTTTCTTCTATTTTTTTCTCTCTCCAGGTTTTAGAGGACACGTAAAGATATCCCGGAGGAGTTCAACTTCTTTTGTTTGTTTGTTTTTTTTCCTTTGACAGCAAAATATGTTTTTAAAAAAAGATCAACACTTAAGGAAGATTTGAAGACATATCAGCATTTACTTATGAAGATATACAGTAGGTTACGGTCGAAAGATGACGACGCGGGAAAGGAGGAGGGCGCTTCACCGGGGGACTTAACAGTAACAGATGGCACAGTGCAAGAAGAAGACGAGAAGAAAAAACATGGAAAAAAAAGATGTGAAGAGACTGAACAACAGAACTTTTTTTCTTGAGACTTGAATTGTTAATTAAGCAACAAACTAACAAACAAAAAAGCAGCAACAACAAAATAGATTTCTATATACATATTATATACACATATATATAAGGGACGAGGCGCTTGTGGCTTTTACTGTACTGGACAAATGAGGGTTAAAACTTGAAGATCAAGAAAAACAGTGGAAAAAAGAAGCTGTTCTATACGTCCACTGACAGACTTTCTTTCTCTTTCCCCTCTTTCTCTTACTCTTTCACCGTCTCTCTCAGCAAGCGCAGAACTATGACTCTTGGAGGTCACTGAGGTTTCCATTAGCAACAGTAGGACTGCAAATCTTTCACCCCTAAGGGACCAAAGGACCAAACATTTTTATTGCTCTGAACAGTAATATATATAGTATTGATGATACTAATACAACAAACTACTACTAATATTATTACAAGTTAAACTTAAGAAGAAATACTAGCTTCAGGTTGAAAAAAAGAGGAAATGGGGTTTGCTTTCTTTTCCTTTTACATTTATAGCTACTGGGTTTGAGAATATTAAAATAGAAAAAAAACGTATTAAAAAAAAGTAAAGTTATCCTATTTTAGTGGTGTAGAGTATCTGGGTTGGACAACATTTTGGGCATGTTCAGATATGTTTCTTTCGCACCTCGTTGCTTCATCTGCATCACAGCATTTCATCTCCAAGGTGTGACCTGTCTGTGTTATTGTGTCGAGGAGGAAGGAAACGGTCCCGTAGTGCCAAAAGTGACACAACAGCAGCCGCTCGAAGGACACGACGCCGCGTGTCTAGCCGCGCAACGCCGTCTTTGCACCTACGTACCTGAAGCAAGGGTTGTGTCCACGCTGTCATGAAAGCCTTGATGTGACAGATAATCTGACCATGAACCACTGTGGTACAAGTGCCATCCGAGCGGGCCGGACACGCAGCAGTACAACGGCGCAGCAACTGGTACCGCTTGATAAAAATATACAAATGAGCCTGACAGCAGTTGTAAAAATATCCACCGGTGTGTCGCAGCGGGTCCCTGCCGGGTCACGCCCTCTGCCGCTTTTCATGCCCCTCCAGCTGCTCTCAGCAGGTGAGAGCCGGCTCCCCAGTCCTCACCCCCCACCTCTCTCTCTCTTTTCACCTCCAAGTGCCAGCATATCACTCTCTTAATAGGGACCATCAGTTCACCAGGGGTCCGAGAGCTAACCCACAGCATAATTAGAGTAATGATAATATTGATCAGATGGGGAGAAGCACCGGAGGACATGAGATGCACAATCAATTCCACACTGGCATTTTGAATGAATTTACTGAGTGACTGAGTTTGTTCTTCTCTCAGTGGCTTGATGAGAGTCCTTCCTCCCTTTTACTACTGTAGTCTCAGTGATGAGCAGGTGTGTGTGTGTTTCCAAAGGGTATAATAGCACAGTGTGAGCTTGTACATGGTGAGGAACAGCCTGGCATTACCAGCCTTAGGAGGTCAAATTAAGAGCAAAATGATCCATCAATTAGACAGCAGGCCTGCAAGTGTAGCAGCTACAGCTGCTGCTGCTCACCATTAGCGTCGGCCGCACGTGGGCCCTGAACAGCGCGGCCACGGACACGTCGCGCCGCATCACGTGCCATCAATTGACTGCGGCGACGCTTCTGCAAAGAGACGCGGGGACACCCGAGATGAAATGTGTTTTTTGTGGCGAGCCGTTTGCGTTGGTAGAGTCACCTTTCATTTCCATGGAAACATCTGCTCAGCTGTCTTTTCATTTCATACGTCATGCTGCTGGGTTTGCTCTCTGAAGCAACGTGCCCCTCAGGACTCTGGGACCTCAGTGCTCAAAACATTAGACACATCACTGCTTCAGTCATTGAGTCTCTAACCGCATCCACACACGGAAAAACACACATCTACTATGACCTTTGGTGTATGTGTGAAAACTAGGTCAGTGTTTAATAGACTTTTATCCTCATCTAATATGTTATGTTGAGTAAAACTTAGAGAAGAAAGTAATTGCAAATGCCTTTCTAATCAATCAGTTGCCAAATTATGCAATCATATCCACTGTCTCCTCATCAGACTTTAAATATGTGCCAGATTCCTTACAATTTTAATAATAATATAAATGTGTTACTTTCGTTAGCAAAATAAAATACTTGATTTTAGGATAACGTGTCGATAAAGGTGCAGGACAAGCGTCAGTTCGGGCTGTGATGATATACAGCAGTTTTGTAGATTTCATATATATTTGAGAGAAGACATTTTTCTCCCCCCGGTGAGTTACTGTTAGTTTCCTCTCTCCTGTCAGGGCCCAGCTGCTTTAGGAAGCTGTGATATATGCTCTCCTCTCCTCAGGCCATGCAGAGCCTTATAAACCCACTCAAAAATCTTTTCTTATGGGATTTCTGCTGGAGAGTATTTTAAATTATTAAAATCAAATTAAATTTGGCCTTCACAACAGCTTGGGTAATGCAAATTAAAGATGCCAGCTGTGGCTGATATTGGATGAGTTAATTTCATTCTGCCAAGAAGAGAAAAAAAATAAAATAAATTTGATTGAATGCAATTAAAACAGCGAAGCTTTGTGGATGGAGACACTTCCCAACCTGATTGAGTTCGCAGTTGTGAATGGAGCGCGGACGCCTGCGTATACATATCTGCTCTGAAAACGAGGAATAAAATTAATGAGCTGTTTAGCATTTGTGAATTAGCACAACTGGCTTAAAAAAAGACTGAATGGCAACAATGTTCTGGGAGACGCAGCATGTGGCCGAGCGAAACTTTATCTGCTTTGGTTTTTTTCTTTCTTCACATTTGCATTGTTTTATTTCTTACATGTATTTGTCATCCTACCACGGTGCCCTGTCACTTTCTGAGCATGCTCAAGGGGGGAGGGGAGGGTCAGAGATTATGATTATTGTACTACTCATATTAACAATATGATTCTTTAACTATGGTTTGAATGCTAAGGATAGTAACTTATTATAAATATGAAATCTGTATATTATTGAAAATCAGCACAGGACCTTCCTTTGGGTAAATATAGTTGGGGTTTGAAGTGGGGGAGGGAGGGGGGTGTTTTTGCTTCATAAAAATGTTAACTTTGTGGTTTCTCAGCACAAAGCGTACGAAAACATTCAAAACAGCAGCGTGGAGTCTGTGAAGTAGACTTTACTGACACGCAGGGCGCAAAAAGAGGAAAGAAGAAAAGGCTGTTTACAGGTCATATTATTTTGTATTTCTTTTGCTTTTTAAAGGACAGCGCCACCTCTTTGTGTGGCAGTGTCAGTACAGCATGGATTACCTGACAGGGAAAGCAGTATCTTTTTATAGAAAAAAACACAAACAAAACAAAAAGAAAGACAACTTTAAAAAAAACAACGTGTTCTGTATTAGCCTGAGAAACCAAACATTTTCCCCTGTTGAAATTTCTTAATACTTGCTGCTTAGATTACTTCATATTGTTGATTGATGATCTAATAATTTTATAATTAATTATCGGATCAAGTATGTAACTTGACATTTATTTATTTATTTATTTATTTATTTATTTATTTATTTATTTATTTATTTATTTATTTATTTTGACCACTTTTACTTGACTTTTACTTTATGGGTATGGTAAGATAAAGATATGTATCAAAAAGAAACGCTTATTGGGGCTTTTCTCTCTTTCTCTCCTTTTTTTCCAATTTTACAATAAAAAAATCAAAATGGATGTTTTGTTTTTCACATTCGTGTTGGATTCTATGTCGTGCTGAGTCGTGGAGCAGAGACGGAGGAGTTGTTGCACGACTACATATTGCGTCCGCTTGTGGCACACACGTGCAGAATGGAGGAGCTCTGACGTCTCGTCTGATGAAACGGCCGCGTCCTTCTTGTATTTTTAGCGACTGGGTCTGGGAGTTCCTTCTCTTGCCACAGGCAGGAGGTGACTTCATCGTACTGCGCTGGAAGCTGAAATGTGCCCACTTCACCCTCGTGTGGGAGCTGCACGTCGCAGCTTGTACGGGGATTTGGATCCTCTGTCACTGTGGAGACTGAAGGCTTGGTGCTTTAACGTTAGCAGGTCATCTGACTCTGCTCTGCTGCTGGGAGACAACTGAAGTTTGTGTCATGACACAGAGTATAAGATGGGAACAAAAAAACAAACCAGTGCCTGTAAACATCAGAAGTCCTCAGTGGGGAAGTGTCCTAAAGAGGGAGAACGACAGCAGAACAAATAGACGTTATAATTTTGACAAGCAGGAAGCCGTAAATTGACATAAGGAAGACAGTGAATATCACTCAAGTTTATTGTGCTGCTTTGATCCCAGTAGCAAAGTCAGATGCAGCATCTGTTGACAGTGACTTGCCTCCACATCCACCTTATAATCACCATCTTCATACATAAAGAGCTGAGCAGCTGAGACGCTGAGGAGCAGAAAAAAGAAAAGAAATGAATACAAAAAATAGGATTGAAGAGACAAAAAAGTAGAGCCATTGGCTCATGAAATAAATTGTCCGAATTACAATAAAGTGTGGCTCTTGGTCAGCGTGCACGGCAGGCAGTTCATCTTTATTACAATCAGTTAATGAAAATCAATCCCCCTCTTGATAAACTCTTATCTCCACAGCCTTTGCGCACCCCTCGTGCAGGGAGATAATAAATTAGGGTAATATTGCCTTTGATGAGGGAGTGAATTGCAAATTATTGTAACTTTCCAAGATTTATGATGCAGATGCTTAATTTCCTAGCTGGGTTTTTCGGGGCGTCAGGGGGCCGGGGGGCCATTTGTTAAAAGTTTGGTGACACCGGCTCGTTAATAAAAATACACACTCAGACAACCAGATGTTCTCAGCTGTTCTCTACTGTTACAGTAGCAGAGAAAAACACTGCTGAAGCGGCAGAAACTACAGACTTGTAGGAATTTTTTATTCTCTCCCTGGGACGTTTCACTATAAATACATATGAAAAGCCACAAACCCTGGGGATGCAACATGTTTACTAAAGTAGGACTGCCAATCACACAGTGATATTCCACCTACCCCCAGCTCCAACGCACGAGCCAAGAGCGTATGATTTGATATGTAGGTCAATACCCATTCTGCAGCGAGCCACCGGGTGAGATGTGTCTAGTAGCTCGCTGTCATTCTGATTATTGAGGAGACACTGAAAGATTGAGCTGGTCAGGTATGAGAGAGCCTGCGGTCAGAGATAGCTGTGGCTGTATAATCGCTGCCACTAGAGCCGACTAACAGCAGCAGCACAAACTCCCTGAGAAACGACCAACTTTTTTTCCCTCCTCTTTGTTCTGCAGCACTGACCCACGTAACGAGGTGTAATGTATGTGTATGCTGGACGTCTCCTGCTCGGTGCAACAGTCAGACACTGAGTGCATCATTAAGCAAGGTGCTTCAGCCACACAGGGTCGTGGGCGGTGGGGGGGGCTACATGAGTGACGCAACGTGATCATTTAAGGAGACACTTGTGAGACCGAAGGCACAATCTCACCAGGGCATCGGAAAGAGCTTGTAGCTACAGCTGACCAACATCTTCTACATCATTTAGCATCAATAACCAGCGTCTGAACAGATAAGATGGAGCTCATTTATTTCCCCACGTGCTAGAAACCCTATTAATCCTCCACATTCTGTTTTATTTATGTTATCATCGTGTAATATGCATCTGTGGCTTTGGATCTGCTCTGTAGCTCGAGGTGCGGTGAGATAAATATCAACATGAAAGTCAATCCAGGCCTCGCGGCGCCTGATGTGTCGCGTCTCCTCATTTAAGGCTAAGGAACATGTTGCATTAAGACAGCCATCAATCTGTCTATTATCAATCAAGGCAAGGACTCACACACCGCTATCTATTTATCTTGCCAAGTGCTCTGTTAATATCAAATTAATTTCCCCATTGAGTGTATCAATCACTCAAGCAGTTTTTTTCTCAACTCATTAGCTTGGTAATTGTCCTTGTTTACAGGGGAAAGTCAAGACAGGGTGGCTCGGAGACGGGGGACGAGCAGTACGTAAAGGTGTGAGCAATTTTCCTTCGCACCTCTGCCGCATCCTCTGTGATGACGCACAGATGGGATGATTTCCCTGAAAGAGAGCTTTTTAATGGCAGTCTTGGCTTTCTGTGGTGTTTCCTTTTAAATTGTCCTTGCCGCTTCTCTGCAGACTGAGAGGGCGCTCTCACATGAGGTTATTATATAAGGCTGGTGCTGCCTGACAGCGCTGTCAGATGGCTGCATCTTCACAGATAAAGTGAGTCAAGACGAGGCCGCCAGCTTTTCGAGATTTGTGTAAAAACCCAAAAGCGAAATGAGGAACAGATCTCATCATCTCGGTTTACAAAACAGCTGCCTTTGCACATGATGAACAATATTCATGGGGGTAGAAGAATTATTCACTTCCCTTACTTTAGTAAAAGCACCACTACACAATGTCGGTGTGGAAATACTTAAATGGAAGAAATAAGTGTATTTTAATTAGTTCTGTAGCCATAAAATATCAATGCTAAAATGTATGTGCTGCTTGTGTGATAATACAATCAATGTCATGGGCTGCACAGCTACAGGCATGTTTCACTATTCTCTGACATTTAATTGAGCAAATGATTGAATCAAGAAAACAATCAGTAGATAAATCAATAATGAAAATACGCTCAAGAGATGATTGATGTGAGAGGCAGGAAGAAATTGACTGAAATGATTTCATCTCTTTGGCTCTGACATGACCGACGGCTTCGTAAGAACCACCTGAACCACCACGTCTCAGAGATAGATGCGCAAAGCACCGTGAAATAAATCGCGGAGAGATGCAAATGCCCTCCATCCTGATAGCAGTGCAGCAGCACAGCACTTTCCATCACTAAGTGTTGTCAGACGGTTTTAACCGCCATCACCTCGCTCCTCTGCGTCTCTACGTCCTCCCAGGATGAAGAATGATGGCTTTACTCAGCGAAGACCATCTGGAACGCGCTCAACGTGTAAAAGGGTGAAAATGGTGACACGTTTCACGAGTCGTCTCCCACAGGCTGAGTGTGAGAAAAGCAGGACGTCACTCTGTGTTTCTTTGAACCTGCTCTGTCTGCTGGAGCTAGAGCGGTTGTCCCTGCACTTATGACGGTGACCAAGTCTGATTAGAGCCTTGCCTCTCATCAGAGAACCCACTGTTCACATGTACGGCAGATAGCAGCACCGCGCTTTAGTGCCGTTGCCTCTGACCTGGTGTAAACCACAGACTAAATCCTGTTTGGAGCCATGCAGACAAAAGCAAGGCCAGCAGCCAGCTCAGCACTCAGAGGTTACATTTACACAGGGGGCTGAGAACAAGCTGTGGATCCCCCACAGCTACACAGCCAGCTTGTCATAACTGCCTTTTATACTTTAGGGCTGTCAGACCTTGTGAGCTGAGGACCCCATGAGGACAGAGCTGGTATGACACGCACCGAGTTTTCTATTATTGCTCCATAAAAAGCTCATAACGCAGAAAAAGGAGACAGAGCTTAGTGTGGAGCGTTCAACACTTTAATACAGAAAATTACAAATACAACACATATTAGGTTACTTTTATTAAAATGACTCAAAATAACCAACTAAACACAACAAATGTAAAACACATTGCAGTTAAAAACATCTATACACAATATAACACATATATACACTCTTTTAATATATTATTATATAAAGATTTGTTTTTTCCTTTAAAACTGGAAGCCAGACAGCTTGAAGAGGGAGTGTTTCACAGAATGATGAGAACTGCTGAATATCACACTGACACGGTACATTGATAGGTAGTTTTTATACATACTGTTGTTGGATCCTGTGAGTTTAACACGCCGGGCTCTGAAATACTGTTGCAATAAACAAAGAAATAACATTTAAATACAGAAAACATGCTGTTAGTGCCAGTAAGTGCTTTTGATATTACTGGATTATACAGGAACTAGAAGCCGCATCGCTCTGCACGAAGACAGTGAGGAGTGTGTGCATGTGGCTGCGTATGTATGTCGGTGAAAAATATTTACAAGATGTGTATATGATGGTTGTAGAGGCAGTAATAACCCCAATTAACACTGAGCTTTTGAAAACACTTTCTTTCTGATGGCCAAACAACATGATTGCGTGATTATATGTATTTCTTCCAGCAGAGATGCGTGGATGAATCTGCCCTAAACGCACTGTGTGAAATCCTTCAAATGACAACAGAAAAAGTTCACAACATTCACAGATTAAAATCAAATAGAAATACGTCTGCGCTCCCGTCACTCTGTTCTCAGGCCGCTTCTGCTTCCGCGTTTGCCTCCGTGCGTTCTTCGTGAAACGTGAAGATTCATTCATTCACTTTTTTTTACAAAAGCAGCAGAATGAGCAGGAGCGGGAGGAGGGAGTTCCTGGCTGCTGCTGCGACCGATGTGTGTGACAGCCCGCCACTGTGAGGGCGAGGAGTCCTCGGAGGGTTCTGCTTCAGTTTACTGGGCGGCAGTGCCTTTAAATCCTCCAGAGCGCCGAAGGCCGCCATGGAGAACTCCGGATCTCCTGTGGTCAGCAAGTCAAACACGCACGACTGAAAGTACACGTCCTCCACCTGCAGAGTCTCTCTACACTTCGCTGTGGCCCGCTCCACTGTGTAAACCTGGTGAGGGGGCCTCAGAGGAACCAGCTCCGTGTTGGTGCCCTGCAGGTGGGGTTGCTGGCTCTGACGGCCGAGCGTGTGCTCTTTGATGAGCTCGTTCCGCGGGCAGCCGTGCAGACATAGCTGCAGGCCGCCATTGTCCTCCGAAAAGTCCAGGGTATCCTCGGGCATGCGGATAGCGAAGGTTAGGTAGCTGCCCACGCGCCGGATAATGATGGAAGTGCCGATGTAACGGGCCTGTATCTTCACTTGCCGGCTCACTCCGGAGCCGCCGCGCTCCACGATGGTCAGGCTGCCGCTCTCGCCGCCGCTGCGCGTTCCATCCTGAAAAGCTGAGGGCAGATCCTCCGTAGTGGCTTGATACACCTTCTGATCTGTACAGCCATGGTAGGACTTGAAGATCACTGTGATCTGCGACAGGAGAGAGAAACAATGTTAGTATTAACACTTTAAACATTTTACTGCAGACATGAGCCATGTAAGAAACTAACTAAAGGGTCCTAAAGGGATTTGTCACACTTTAAGTTGTAACAACTGACCTGTGTGAATCCTGAATCAAATCAGTGCCAATTACATCCACAAGGTGGCAGCAGTTAATCACACGTTTAAACACATGGCCTTCACTGGCCTGTATTCCTGTGGCTGACAGAGATTACTTCACTGATGTCATCTATAATGTAGATTCATTTGTTACCGGGCCAAAATATTCCGCAGATTGTCAGACTGGTCTATTTGTTGGTCAACTATATTTCCCTTTTAACACACAAATTAGTGCCAACATTAACATAACTCCACGACGACAGCTTCACAACAGCCTCCGTTCTCCTCCATCGCTTCTACTGCTCGTGTTTGTTGAGAGACTGACTGCGATTTCTTGAAAAGTTCTTGACAAAGCAGTGGCTGCGGTCATGTTTACACTCACAGGGATACTGTATATGATGGATGATTTCCTGTCTTAAGTCTGGCCACTCTAAAAGCATGATGGGGGCATGCAGGTGCGGGCACACACTTCACTGTACCAGGTTTACATTAGGCTGCACAGCAGGGGCCCACTGTGGATGTCAGTGAAGGTATCTGTGCAGAAATCTCTGATGCCATATAGCAGCACTCCTTTAGTGTTGGACATTGTCCTCCTTGAATATAAACGGTGGAGTGTGGGACTGCAGACAAAGCCCTGACTGAGAGCGAACACAGGAGTTATTTACTCTTTAACCAGGAGATAATTAACCTGTTGTACCACACACAGTGAACATTACACACAAATGTGTCTTTGCCAAGATACAGGTATGATAGATTTAAAAGTCTCAAACAAAAAAAAGCGAAACACCCAAAAGATCAGCCTACTTAATTAACAGGGGCAAAAACAACCTCCGCTGCTGTTCAATTATAATAATGATTGCTTTATTTTTCCACATTATTCCATATTTACACAAAAAGCGCCCGTTAATTATTTGACCAGAGGGGTGAAAAAACATTCCACATCGTGGCGGCGGAGGAAAATGTTTGAGTGAGCGTTAATCACTACCATATGACCACCCATGTGTTAAAGGTAGAGCGCTCAAGCATGTCTGTGATTCAACACCAGCAAAGCCCCCCCCCCACAGATCTGAAGGAGCTCCAAGACAAGAGGAATGCTGGAGGCTCGAGAGGCACCGAGGAACGACTATTAACTTCACATGTTTGATTCCTTATAGGAATACTCAGAAACAGCCCGCTCATATAGGCCACTGGGTTTCAGCTGCATACGCTACGAGGGTGGAAGTAGTCGTACATTTATTTGCTTAATACGTAAAAGATTTGCACTATCCCACTCGAGTTTTGTCTCCCTAATCTTCCTCTGTCTTTTGTTTTCTACTGAGACATTCGCATGTTTTCAAATGGCCCATCTTACCTTGCTGGTTGCTGTGGCGCTGGAGCCGAGGACAACGGGCACATTGGTCACCTGTACCGACAGGAGGCGATTGTCGATGAGAGGCCACGCCCCCTCCACCTTGCAGGTCTGAAACTCGTCTCGGAAAGTCCGTAGGTGCGGGTCTCCGAATAATCCGCAGTGGGCATATTTCTTCTGCTGGCCGGCCGAGCCTGACACCAATACGCGGTTCTCATAGTCGCACAGCTCCGACACCACCGGCCGAGATGTGCTGGGCACCTTGGCGGAGGAGGTGGGCCCATCACTGGAGCAGTTGTGCTGAGAGAATAACTCCTTAATGCGGAAGACGGCTGAGTGGTAGACCAGGTCCCCCCTGCAGTTGCGCGCCTGCCTTCGGGTGCACGCGGCATAGGCCCGGAGCGCGATGCAGTAGTCCACATCTGGAGCCACATCATCCTGCAGACCGCTGGACGGCGAGGTATAAGCCACATACTCGGCATTGCAGCGCTGGATTCGACACTGCAGGCAGTGAGCTGGAAAACATAGGCAGCAAACATCAGCGTTTTGCACTGAAATACGTGAATTGTACGTCTCCTGTTTGCTCTGACATTGAAAACCATCTGACGTGTGTGGATCCATTACCTCAGCTGAGAGCACGAGGCACCGCAGGCACAAACTTTTCCACTATCAAGTTTAGCTCAATCAGGAGAGCCATTAAAACCCAAATGCATGAGCTCACGAGGCCACGATCCCACACTGTGCTCCAGAGTCAGTCAGAACTTATTTCCCCTACTCGCCCTCACAGAAATCCTACGCAGCCTCACCGTAGGAGGAAATCGACCCGTGTTAGTTTGCCGCAGGGTGTTGAATGTGGTTTGGCTGTTGCTCAGGTGGTAATTCAAGTCCATTAAGTTGCACTGCACGGCTCTGCTGGATTTGGTGTACTGGGGGCAACAAACTGCACGAGGATCACACGAGGAACCTCCCCGTGCATCTTCGTTCACCACCCGGACGCCCTGCCTGACGCTGGAGGCGGCGGAGAGCTGGACCAACTGTGTTGGTGTAAAACGTTCAAGGTTTCGATAGTGCTCGCAACTAACCAATGCCTGCAACTAGTTATGTGGGTGGATAGTGGAAATCCATGAAGAATTAACATCAGACAGAAAGAATCAACATCGAACTGTGTCAACGACAGATCCTCTATTATAACACTATAATCTTCTGTTTACTTCAAACACTTTGCACCATTTCTTCCCGTTTTTATACACGTGGGGCAAACAGGGGGCCGATGATTAACACATCTCACAGTTACTGCTCTTCAAAACGAGTCCCGATAAACAACTGTGATGGAGTGTGAGAGGTCAACTTGGAGGCACTCTGCATCGCTCCCCTGAATTCCAGCAGGCCTCCCCTGTATCGCTGCGAGGTCACCCGAGTCAGCTGTGATTGACACCTTCTGACAATCACTGCCTGCGTAGGCATCAACAATCATGCATCTCCCTAAAGGGTCTTCATGGCGCTGACCTTAGTGGCCTACCAATAAATGTCTGGTCCTCATGGGAAGCACAAAAACAGAAAAGACAACAGAGAAAACAGAAAAGCAGAGTGAGCAAACAAATGGTGTTTGTATTAGTAATAGTATGTTAAACATTAATACATGTAAGTTACAGGCACAGATAACGATGCCGTTGCTGTTTTCTAATCCTTTTAACGTAAACCTTATCCAGCCAATCAAGTGATAGATTTCATATTTTTATTTATTTAACATTATTATTAAGTGTGTTTGCATAGGTGACCAATAAAACTCATTAAACCACTTGTGCATGACCTCAGATGTCAGACAAACTACTCAAACAAGGAAAGAAGACCAGTGAGTAAGTTTTGACACTGTTCCTTTCTTTAAAACCCCCAAAGTGCCAGGAAAAGCCATTCAATTTAAAGTTTGTGTATGGAATAGGGAGATGAGGCTTCTAAAAAACATGTTTGAGATTTCATAATGATGATCCTACTTTTAACATGTTTAAGATGAAACTGTAGCACTTACAAGTTACCAAAACAATACTAAAGAACCTGTAGAGCCTCCAGGGGTGTTTAGCATAAACCCAATGGCCTGGTACATGTTTATGTCCGTGTTCTTAGTGTTAACACATTTATATCATTTTGTTTTCAGTCTTACGTGTCTGACAATCGTTTCGTGTGACTTTAAACGCTGTAGTAAAACTGTTTGGCTGAATTATCGGCTGAATTATCGCAACTTAGTCATTGTGTTCATTGACATGTTCCTACGTTGTTTCTTCGGTCTTGTGTTTAAACTGTAACATTAAAAGGACAACAACAACAACAACAACAACAGCAGCAGCTTAGCAGTAAATCAGCTTAATGGTCAACAACAACAACACGATGCGAGCGTGAAGCAGCGAGGCCGGAGCTTGACGCGGACACGCTGGCTTTGTGTGAGTAAGTCGAGCGTGGACGGAGAAACACGGACGACCAGCAACAAGCTCGAGTGTTGGGCGATGAACGGATCGCGTCGTTTCTCGTCGTGTGCTTGAACAAGCCCCGTCCCGCGGCTGCTGCTGCTAGTAAAAGCTATGCTAGCTCGCAGCGCAGCCGAGACTTCGCGCAACTTCGCGGCGGCGGCTCGTGTGTTCGGTGGAAGCGCGGCGGCCGGTGACGCCCGTGCGCTGCCGCCGTGTAGCTGCGCGAGCGCGGCCGCGGACGGCTTCTAACGGCGGCTCGTGCTGCTCGGCTAGCAGCGGCTCGAGGGCACCGGACGGGACACTTTCAAAACAAGCGGCGACTTTTGTCCTCGTCGAAACGTTTTAAACCCCCCAAAACTCAAACAAAGACGAGTGGGAGCAGCGCGTAGCCGCCGCGACGCCCCCCGATCGAGCCACGCAGCGCCGAGCAAAAAGTTCACTTTTTTCCGGGGCGCAGCGCAGCGTCGCGCGCAGCGGAGCGGAGAGGAGCAAAGCCAGCACTTACCTGGTCGAAAGAGCAGCGAAAGCAAAACCATCGTCAGCGTCACACAGTCCCACAGCTGCCGCTTAGCCGTGATTTGAGGTCCGCTTCTCCCCATACCAATCCATTCAGTTAGAATGGAGATCCGCGACTGCTGCTCATCGACGCTGCGGCTGCGGGAAATCACACAAGAATTCGTCTCCTTCCCAAGCGCTGTCATTCAAAAGGGGCCCCTGTCTTCAGGGCGGCTCTACGAGGGAGGGTCTAAAGTGTGGCCGGGGCCCAGAGGTGGTGGCTGGCCAATGAAACACTAATTATTCACTAACCACTTGATATTTACATGTACTGGCAATTACTGGAGGGGGGGGGGGCAGTGAAAAAGGTGAGTGGAGAGAGGATCGATCGTAAGTGAATGATCAGAGACAGAGACAGTCGGGCCCACACAACACAGTGTTTCTACAAGAGTGAGGAGCCATCAACCCTTTCTGTGCGAAGGTGGAAGAGAATAGTAAACTCATGAAGCTGTGTGACCCCCCAGGACAAATGTTTGTGTGTGTGAGCATTAAGCAGGATTTTCTCACCTGCTGTTTTCTCACCCCAGACTTAAGGCTGGAATAATAGGCCTTTATTGACAATAGTGAGTGCAAACTAACAGATAATGTCCCGCTTAGTTTATCTGTTGGCTCCAAACCCCCTGTTTTAAACTCAAACCTGTTATTATCATGACATTACTGACTGATAAGTAGTGACTTAGTAAACAGAGTCAGCCGTTAACTCTCTGAGATTCATCTGCAGCGAACTGTATTTGTTTGTATCTGGAGCTGAACTTCCCCCTGAATGTCCTGTTTACTCTCTGGTGTGTTTACCTGCTGAAGACTGAGCAATTCTTTATTTTTGTCACTTACAAAAGTGCTGAGAAAATTCCCTGACTCCAAGCGAATCTTAGCGTGTTTTAAATGTTTCCATTACATTTTCAGCTAGCAACTCTTGTGTTACTCTTTTCCTTTTGTGGCCAACTTTCCATTTCTCTCACTCCTTCAGCGACACTCTGTCTTTCATTTGCACAGCTGCCGTGAGGCCGGACCATCTGCGAGGCGCAGACTCACCAGCTTTCAGCCTTCGCCTGAGACACACTCTGTGGTTTCTGGGCCACGCAAATAACGAATTTTAACGCACCGACCAATTACGGAATAAAATATTGACTTTATACAAAAGCGGCCGTTTGTGCATTTTCCAGAACTGGATTGAAAGGCGAGGTTTTGCTTTGGAGCAGCTAGAACAGTGGAGGCTGTAGCTGAGCGTCTCCTTCTGCGCCTCCCTGCTGACTTTATGAGGGAGAAGTGAACCCAGACAGTTATGGGATCACTGATTTTTCTATACACATGCGGGCTCCTCCGGCCACACAATTGTGTGATTCAGGTGGCCTGTCAGTCTCGTGAAAGGTCTTCACAGGCCCGTGTTGACGCGGGGCTGATATATATAGTGGCGGGAGAACCGAAGACAGCTCAACCCAAGTGGAACGTGTGGATTGTTCTGAGCTGCCAGTAGGGCCTCTGTCACACTGGAGCCACTGTGCCAAGCCTGTCCCCAGAGGACTCTACCTTTCTCTGTTTGTTCAGCTAATTTTGGAGGCTTGGCTGGTTGATCTGCTTTATGGCCTCGCTGCATAGTCACATTTGAACCTCTTTCAAACAGGTTACACTCAGGCTTCGCTGTACCAGCTTGGGCGCAGCGCGGGAGGGCGATCGGATGAGGCGCGCATGTGCCGCGCAACACGTTCAAAGGAATCCCTGCAGGGCTGTCTCACCTGTTGCGGGGTTTGTCTGCGGAAGCAGCGGACACCATTTCCTGAGGAAGAACAGAAAATATGCGGTTTAATATCGAACAGGTGGAGATAAGAGAATACAGAATCAAAGCCACAGTTGATAAGATGCAGTGAGCTGCTACGCAAGCTGCAGTTCCACACTGGAGGACTGACCAGTGAAGCAAGCAGTTAATTGATCCAGGTGGACGGTAGGGATGAATTCAGCACATGAAAGAAACCCTGAGGCCGCCTGTCAGGCTTGATGGCTGGAGAAAGACCTCTTTCTTCCAACGTGTCCTTATGAGCGTATTGCATTGCATGACCCAGCAAATATGTATACACCAGCAGCTCTAAAACAAGTTGGACTGAAGAGTGGGTGGATGACGAGGGCGTAATATCAGGGGAAAAACATGGCTGGTGACAGTGGGCCACTTGTTCTGGTACAAAAGAAAAAATATGAATAAAGAGCCAGTTCTGTGAGGCTGAGGAAGAAAAGGGGAAGGTTTTTGTGTTTTGAGCAGCGTTAAGATAAAAAAAAGGAAGTGAGATTATAAAAACTTCAGGCGCAGAGACCGAAAACTTACAGAGTGAAGCAAAAGAATGGTAGAAAGGGGGGAAGGGTGGAGAAAGGGGGAGAAAAGAGGGAGTGAGGGATTGGGTTTCCTCTGACTGAGTGTCTGGGCAGCTCCACATGTTCCTCATTAAGGTCCTCACACTGTGGGACCAGCTCCACACCGGGATGCTTGTTATTGTTATTAGGCCTTACGCGCTGTGGTCTGGTAGAAGCCCGAAAACACGACCGACTCAGGACTACGTCGTCAAACCGACAAATAGCTGCACTGACCTCACTGTCGCAAACCCTGTGGGTAATTCACTGGTACATACGCGCGCGAGAGTAAATGCAAAACCATAGCAGAACCATCAGTTCTTCCGCTGCCAGCGGACGCTTTTCGTGTCGTCCACGTGTTGTTTTTGTTTTTTTAGGGCGAAATGTGACAGAATAATAAAACGTACAGTTGCGGGAAGCTGTTGATGTTTCATGCTTCTGATTCTTGTTTAATTTCATGCTCATCTAGATTTGTCAAGTGAGACATGTATCGTGTTTCTTCTAGAGCCTGATAACATCAGAGATTGGGATCAGGAGCAGCCTGCGCCCTCTGTAGCCCCCGCTCGCACCACACGGTTGCAATATAAGAGACACACTTATTGAATTTTAAACAGGAACCAGAGCAAATTGGCTGTTTTTTCTTCTGAGGGCCCGAGTCTGAAATGAAGTGGGCTGTAGCCCAGCTGAGACGGAGAGCGAGAGATGCAGAGCGCGAGCGTGTCTGCCGTTAGAGGGGATCTGTTATCTCAGCACAGATAAGCGAGGCTGTGGTGTGAGTGTATACAGTGCAGCGCTGATAGCATCTCCACTCAAGGATCCCACTTACGGAGCCCTGATTGATAGCTGACGGCGCACCGGGGGGGCGGGGCTTCGGAGAGTTTTTGAAGGTACCCCTCGTGCTCCGCGTGAGCATCTGTTTGCTGCGTTTCCTTGGATCTTTGTCTTCAAGCAAACGGCCGCGCTCACACATGGACGTCATCTGTGTGGAGAATGCGCTAGTCACGACCTCGCGCTACACGGCGTTCACGCAACAAAGGGAGCATTTAAAGGAATAGATAAAAGTAATTCTAGCTGACTTACTCAATCTCATCTTTCACTCTGTTGCTTCCGTCTACACCACACAGAACCAAACCTGCTCCTAGTCCTCCCTCCTTTTGCACAGAACAAATGTTGACACAGCGTCAACCCCATCCTTGTGAATAGACACTCAACTAACAGGTAACCCTAGCTGCGGGGTCACAGGGTCATCCCAGCCTGATGAGGGATGATGGCTAAAATAAATGGAGAGCAGCATACAGAGGAACCTCTGATGTCCTCAAGCCTAAAGGGAGAGAGTTCAGGGCCATTTGACCTCTGACCTAAGCCCTGACTTTGTGTTTGTGTGTGTTATGAGGCTTAAATCTCCCCAACGTTAAATTCTCTATTATTTTTCCACCTTTTCTCCCCCACAACAATTTCTTTACACCAACAAACCGAGAATAAAACGCAGCTGAAGCCAGGGGAGCGATCTGACTTCTAATGGCCTGCGACAGCTCTCTTTCCTCCTAGAACGTTAAATGATCGTATGCTTCTGCACTCACCCACACAAATAATTCATTTCAGACATTTCTGATCTACGTTTTTATTCCATTCACCGAGCACGAAGAAGCTGCAGCTCATTAAAAGACGTTTTGCCAAACGTTAAGTGTCACATTGAAAGTTTGATGTTTTATTGCTTTTGATAGTGTTAACCCAGATGCTAAGACCCAAATGATCCTCATCGGATTCTCTTTTACTTTTAACTGGTCGTCTGTGAAGTTAAGATTTCAGGGCAAGTCTCTCCACTCGTTCCTAGAACTTTAAACGGCCACACCGAGCTAGTGATGTGTGGCTGCTTTTAAACCCTTCACCCCCATGTGAGGTATTTGTGACAGTGTTTTTCCACCTGTTCGCTTCAGATGCATTTGTGATAAACGTCTGTCCTTCAGTAAGTACGCAACTGTCAGTATTGTTTCGGACCTGGCCCACCCAAGCGAGTGCCCTGCGCCAGGAATAGATAAGCGACAACTCATCGGAAAATAAATGTAGCCACTCGTTTTACCCAAAGAGGCAGACGGAACATTAGCTCCAACACCAGAGGAAAAGTGAAAACTTCTACCAATGATCGACTCGCGGCTTCATGCTCAGATCTGTTAGGTGGGAACCATCCACGTGAAATGCTGGGAAATCGATACGGCTGTTTCCACCCCTTTTGCCTTCCAGCAGATGTTTCTCACATTGACTTACTTCAGTCCATCAGCTCCTTATATGGTTCCATGGGATCATGCTTATCACACAATCAGAAAACCCTCTATTAAAAAAAAAAACAGCAGTGTTACGGTGGGATCGCCCCGGACTCACTGTTAGAAGTTAGTTTTAGTGTGTTCTGCATTTACCAAGAAACATGACGCCGTTCGTTATTAAAATACCAACGAAGGCCAGACCTTTAAACTTCTGATTAGCATCTTCAGACGGGTATTAATGCGCCGGCGAGTCATGAGTCATGGCAGAGAGGAGAAGCAAGGAACTTACCTCAGGTCAGTATATTTGTGGTACTGGCTGTGTTGTGAATTGAAGCACTACTCTAACTGGAGTTAGAAGTGGGAGACGCAGCGGAGCCTCGTTCCCCCTACGACTCCTGCCGGCCAACTAAGAAGCTGGCCAGCTACAGGGACTGGTACACGCTGGAATCAAGGCACATGACAACAGCTGTCTGTTTCAAGAATCGGCACTTTGATTAGAGCGGGATGGTAGTGAGCGATGCGGCCTAATTCCTACATATCTGGGTAGGGCACTTCTACGAAGAGGAAAAAAAAAGCCACAAAGCGCTGGATGGAAAAAAAGAAGCACAATCACATGCGTGAGTATTCGCAAACATGCACACTTATCAACACGCCCACATTTATATTATACCACTTATATTCATAGATCCTGCATGTGTCGCTCTTGGAAAGCTTCCCGTCGAACACAGCGACAGCAGGACGTGAGGCCAGTATAAGCTGTGCATGAGTGCAACGTGAGCAAGGTTCTCTGTTTTTATCTGTCTGGCCTCATCCTCCGCTCCCAGCCCCACCCACCCAGCACCGTGAGGCCTCCAACGCACCTACGCGCAGCTCTTTCATGTGGCATCACAGCCAGGCGAGCAGCATTCGCAAACAAGAGAGCTCATGCCCCCGTAATGTGGCTGTGGTGATCAGTCGGCTGCTGCAAACAGGTCGAGGAGATGTGAGCGTGATTAACTTTGCCAGACTGACTCAGCGCGCTCGCTCCGGGATATAGGCATGAGTTCCTGGTGATTTATAGACGTGGAGCAGTCAGCCGCAAGGCCTCAGGCTGAGGGAGAGAGAGAGGGAGCGAGCAGAACAACAGTACTTAATTCAAGTCTGACAAATATTCTGCAGGAAATCCATACAGACTGCTCCATCAAATGTTTCAGACCCCCCCCACCCCACCCCCCGGTCCCTGCGCTGTTGTAAATAGCAACTTGTAAACTCACAAATTCCACATTAACAAAGCTAAAAGAAGAAACACCACTGTCTGCTCGAGTTTGCTCTGCGCAGTAATCCACCGCTGTTGCCTGCTCTGCCCGGGCAGCACAGAAAATGCATCTTTGCAAGCTCCCTGGGAAATACGCCATGGAACAGATGTGAATGTCCAATAAAAGCGATCCCTAATCCTGCACGCATTTTTCAGAGTTGCGAAATGGCAAAATACCTCATAGGCTGCATATGATTCATCCCGCATTGTTCTCTCGGCCCCCTCCCGGTGGCTCAGTCCAATCTTTTTAGGCAAGCAGCTGTTCGCGCAGACAGCTGCGTCGCCCATTCATTACAGCCCAGGGGCAATTAAAAAAAATCAAGCCAATGTTGTGTTTCAGTTGATCCATTGCTATTTCTATGCATAATCCCCTCTCTCATGACACCCCATCTCCTTCATGTACATGCACGCACACAACGGATGTCTGTCCAGCACACGCGCTCACGCCTGGGAACGGCCCTCATCAAGAATGTCACAAACCAATGATGATGAGCAGCCGCGGGATTTGCTTCTTCCTGAAGACAAATTGTGCGACATGGCACCGATGGATTTGCGGCATTATTGAGGCCAGAGACCAGAGGAGCCATGTAAGCTCCGAGAATTACTGGTCCACAGATTTTTTCCGTGTCTTCTTCCGTGGAGGTATGTGGCCACACAAAGCCCGACTGGCGTCACACTGGCATTCGGCGGAGGGTTAAATCGAGCTGAGGCCGTGTGTGCCACAAGCACCGACGCATTCTTATGCATCCGTGCATATGAAAACACATACATTCATTCAAGGCCCAGTGTGCCGCTCTCCTCTAAATCCTACACTCACGCGCTGTTTGTGCCTCCAGTTGTTCCCTCCTCTCATAGTGCACAGCAGGTGTGAGCCGGAGTGTGACAGAGCTGGGTTGAGTGGGGGCGTTGCTGGATGATCTGGACGATGATGGTCTTAAGAACAGATTTACTATTGTTTCAAATGTGTGCGCACTTTTGGAACTGATTTGGAAACTGTAATGGGATTAAGACGTTTGGCATATTAATTTATGACACATAATACAATTAGATTTACCATATGTGAAAGATTCATATTCCAATGGTTTTGTGCGTGTGTGTTTTTAATTTCTAACATTCTGGGTGTTTAACGGTAAACAGAGCAATTTCTTTACACAACATGGTGGCAAGCTGGCTCCGCACTGACTAAGGCCTTGGGTATGAGCACGAGCTCATCTAGTCTGCAGATGACGCTCGACTGCAGTTAGGATGAAAGAAGTACAGGAAGTAGCTTAGGTGTTCAAGTCACGTATCAGTTATTGCCTTGACTCAGACTCTGGAATTAGAAACTACTGCAACGCAAAATCTAGCAGCAGCTTTCCGATACTCTGCTGAAAACAAGGGTTTCTTCTCTTATTTTGCAGTGGTTCAATGTGAAATGCTGAACAAGCAATTATTTTCCTACCCTCCAGACAAACATCCTCGGAGCTGCCAACTTTTAGAGCTGCAACTAATTCTGAGTTGTGGAAGCAGAGTGACATCAGTTTTTTTTTTTTTAGTTTCCACAGCTTTCAGAGAAATGTGTCAGAATTATTATTCATGAAAGATTTATTTCTTTCAGTTTGGAGGAAAACTATTAGACGCCATCTCTCAAACTGGCTAAAATAGGCACATTCGCAGCCCGAGCAGCCTCCAGACGTGATGTATAGCAGATCTTCTCCAGCTTCTATAACATGAAATGTTATTTAGATGTGAAGTTTGCTTCTTCCACTTGTTTTCCCCGTTCACTTACTGTCTCTCTGTGCGTTATTCTCGACAGATGCCGTCACTTTGTCAGAGCAGAGCGTAATTGTCCTAACCAAAGAGATGATCCACATGATTTATTTGTAATGGCTGGTGCACAGAGAGACCATTATCTCCGTTGAATAGCAGGCTTTAACCAGCTGTGGAGCTTGATGTTTGCGCCCCCACGCACACTGAGACGCATTCTGCATTCTGGGAAGACGGGATGTATGGATCATATGTGATGGTGATTTCTGACTTCCTCTTGAGTTTTATCTAACGGTCGCTGAGGGTGAAGGGCTCGTCTTCTTCACTGGCCCCTCGGTGCCTCTTAGTGGTTCCCATCCGCTTCGTGGCTGCTGCAGCATCCATACCTTCACGGTACGAGTATAGAGAAGACCTGGCATAACTGGGTTGCAGGGACAGATCCGACCTGACGAGGTATTTTGGAACATTTAAAAACTAATGGGTCTTCTTTGTGAAACAGATGAAACAGACTCTTAATTGCAGTGAAGTATATTATTTGGCTCGATATCAAATCAAATATTCCTCCAGCTTTTTCTTCTTCTTCTCTTCGTTGTTCCTCCTCTGTCTCCCCTCCTCACAGGAGTTACACAGTAATAGCAGTCAGCTAAGAGCTTTTTGGTAATTGTCTGGGCTCATGTGCTGCGGAAAGTCAAAGCAGAGGCCAGCGGCATCAAAGACTGACTGATCATTTCTCAGCCTCCCGTCACTGAAGGGGGAGGGAGGGTTAGAGGAGAAGGGGGGGGGGGGAACACAAATACAGATGGACAAACAAACCAGCGGAGGTCATAACTGAAGCAGATGTGCTGGTGGCAGTAGATGGACAGACAGAGTGACAGCAACCTGACACTGAATACACTCAGTTCTCCTTTCTCTCCTTCTCCAACACCTGCTAATATTTAACAAACAATGGGGGTAGCACCAGCAGTACAGATGAAAAACTCAAGAAAAACAAAAAAAACACAAGAAAAAAGTGATGTGGCGGTGACATCATGGATTATTAGGGTGGGGGTGGGTCTAATATGGGCCTGGTTTGGCCTGGACGGTAAAGAGGGCAGGAAACTGAGGCAGAAGCAATTTGAGAAGCCGAGGCCTCAGTCTGCAGCTGTGCACTCGGTTTCCCTCTCCCAGCTGCATGAGACTGACAAAACTGCAAGTATTTGTCCATGACCTCTCCTCTACTTCACACATGTCACTCAAGAACATATAAAAGAATATCTCATTTCCCAAAAAGCTTTATTTAGAGAAGTGGGGAAAGAAACTGGGTAAAAAACACAAAAAAATGAGTCCACAAGCTTTTTTTTAAAGTTATGCTCGATGTCTTCTTTTAAAGCAGTTTGAGTCGATGGAGCAGCCTAGTTCCTATTTACACTAGCTGTGAGCATGTGCAACATGGAAAACACTCAGTCATCCCAGTAGATGTTGTCCAGATCACAGGACTTAGTAAAGACGACAGCAAAGCAACTCGGGCTGGATTTATAAGACGCTGCTGCGCCGCACACTGTGATCAGAGCCACATACTGACGGATGCAAACTGGGATGCTCCACTTTTGAACTACTCTGCCTGTTCGTGTGTGTGTGTGTGTGTGTGTGTGTGTGTCTGCAGTCGTTTTAACTGGCTGCGTGTAAAGCCGGCAGCTTGTGAGCAGCTTTTCCTTTTGGAAAATATGCATCGCTTGCAAGAGTCCGAAGCACTGCATTCATCTTTGCAGACGCCTCAATTACAACCGGCTGATACCTTTAAAGCTGGAGAAGAACCACGGGGACGATCTGCCGGGACCTCCGCCAAAACAGCACCGCGCACAACACCGATGGCGAGAGAGAGCGATGGAGATCAGCAGGTTCTCCAGACCGGAGACAAAGCGAAGGATGGGGCTCTGCGAGGCACCAGCCTGAGTCCTGAGCCCAACGGCACTTTTGTTGCCAGATCACAACCAGATGTGCCAAGTGTGTCCAAACAGGAATGACTGTGTGAAGGCAATTTTCAGCAATTTGTCAGACTTTAAGCCCCCCACCCCACCTCTTCCCCCTTCCCCTCCCCCCTCTCCTTTATCCTTCTTACCCCGCGCCTCCTGAAAGACAAATACAAACATTACAGGAGCGCGTAGAATTTTAAACAGGCTCCCACAAATGCTCTGTGCCTCCAGCGCAGTCATGTGACGAGAGATATACAGTGTAAGCTCCGAGCACAGAGGAGGAGGCAAGACAAGGCCTGTGGTACTGACAAATAACCACCCACCTCACTTTCATGCATCAGCATTACTGGATCTACTGATCCGAATGTGCAGCGCATTTATTTAGACCGTGCTTGTTGAATCCAAATCGCTGACAACAGTCACACGCCCCAAATCTATCATCGTAACTCACTTTAGACATCACGTCACCAAAGCTAAGATGGAGATGAATTTAAAAAAAAAAAGGTTGTTAATCTTTCTCTAGATGGCTCATAAATTACAGTTTGACTCCCGAGGTTATGCAAATACTTCAGACCCACTGCTCACACAGCTCACTTTACTTCGTTTGTACCTTTTCTACGTGTCGTGTGTGTTTTTCGAGGAGGAATTTCATCTAATTTAAACATCCAACTCGTGTCAACTTAAAGAAAAGCTGTGTGTCAGGTGATGTCATTTGATTTAGTGTCGACTGGGGCT
Organism: Macropodus opercularis; assembly: GCA_030770545.1. Lineage (NCBI taxonomy): Eukaryota > Metazoa > Chordata > Actinopteri > Anabantiformes > Osphronemidae > Macropodus > Macropodus opercularis. The sequence goes on from CM061092.1 coordinate 12,533,235, forward strand.
GGAGACCACAGGGTTGAACTAAACGAACAAAAACAGAGTTTGAACAGATCAGAGCCGCTCTCATCCGCGTTTGGAGCTGCCAGCTGCTGCCAGACTGCCCTGTGGCAGCTCCGCAGCATCGTAGCTAATGTAGGCAGGACATTTTGACAAGATAATGTGTGGCGACGCTCTCTGGCTGACCCCGCTTCAACAACCGTTGACCCCTGCCATCCACCACAGGCCTCCAACACAGACAACTGGGACCAGAGAAACCTGCTGGTGAAGCGATCAGAGGGCCGAGTGTGACGTTTGAGTGCCGATACAAAGAAGTACTCAGCTGCACCTCGCTACCTCGACAACCTGAACAAACAAGCCTCTCCAAGGCCCTGGCCTGGTTGGCAGCCCCGTCGACAGTGCTCCGTTGTTTTGTCCCTCTCGAAGCTGGACAGTGCGTAGAAACGACCCACTGTTTCAAATGCACATCAAATCAGAATCATCAGCTGGACCAGTTGTGTTTGGTTGTCCTTTGCAGAGTGTTGGCCGTAAATACTGTGTGCAAGGGGCATTTCACGTCCACTGGTCTGCTTGCTCTGCGGTTTATGGTGGATTCTGTGGCAGCGTGTTGAGCCTGTCCGGTACTTACAAGCCATCTTAACTAAACCTGGGTGGATCACATTGCAGAACGGTCTGTATGACTATCGCAATGCTACCAAATGGAGCAGTCGCAGTTGTTGCGGTCTGCGCCGCCACAGCTCACAGTCGCGTTTCATCCAAGCATCATGTGGAGCTGGTTAAAAGAAGTTCAGCTACATTTTTGTCAGGACGTGATAACAGGCATCTTATTTGTTGTACTTTCTTCAGGAGTTCCACCCACCTGGCTGCAGCTCTCGGCCTTTTCCTCCAGTCACATATTTGGGAGGCAACAAGTCTGAATTCTGGGGCTAATGAAAGGGACAATTGTGGGAGGGTTTGCATAATGTTTCTGTCAGTCACGAGTCTTGTTATTCTGTTAGAGAGCTCAAATTCACCACTAATGCGTGTTTTAATTTGTTGCCTCATTGCTCTGGAATCCACGTTGCTTAGAAATGTCCTGCTTGGAAAGTTTGTCAGTGTTTATTATATTTATTAGAGTTTGTTCTTGCTTACATAACAGGGAGAAATTGGCTCGTGCTTAAGAAAAGAATAAAAGCCCGCTCGACCGCTTCGTATTTCAGCTTAGTTGTAATTACAATATGATGCATGTACAGTACAAAACGCAAATGCAGAAATATTAGTTATATTACACCAATGCAAGTGTTGTACATGTCTAGATATTGTTCTTGTCTTTGACTCAAATCTGAAATAGCCAAAAAAAAAACAACAAACAAAGGTCTGTGACATAGATTGTTATGACCAAGAAATGAAGTCAGTTCCAGCCAGTAAAACTGTAAAATTGCGGGTTTTCCCTCCTCGGTGTGTGAGTCTAGTGTTACAAGTGAAAGATGGACAGCAGCACTGGAGTTTCCTTACAGGAATCCGTGTGGGTGTGAGAATGGCCGCGCATGAGCGTACTGAGCTGTGCACGGCCTTCGCCTTCTGCAGAGGGACTGTTTTCATCCTCCCTGTGTGTGCGAGCGATGCGGTCGGTCTGACGTTCGTGTGGTGTTTGCACGTGTTTGTGCCAGGAGGGACCAGATTTTATTTATTTATTTGTTTGTTTTTCAGCGACAGGCACAGTGTGCTGGAGGAAGCGCAGACCAGATGCGCGTTGAATATTTCAAATAACAGCCTGGCGTGTGTACAGTATGCATCACTGGGCTTGTGTTTGTGCAGGGGGTGGGTGTGTGTGTGTGTGTGTGAGGGCCTGGGTGTGTATGTATATATGTACAAACATGCCTCGTTACCTTAGAGTGTCATTCCTTTATGTGTGGGCCAGTGCTGCGCCGTGCATTTACATGCCTGTGGTTCCATCTATGTGAGTTTTCCTTTGACTCAATTGCGCTGGTACGCGCCGCATACACACTTATTTGGTTCCAGAACGTGGACTTAGTGCGTGTGTTACTGCCGACGTCCAGGGACTGTGTAATACTGTAAATGACATAGCAGCTGCTGGACACCACCTGTGGCTGAGCCCTCCCTCAGACCTGTTGTGTCTCCAAACAGTCCCCGTGGGCTCAGCCTGTGAGTGTCAGAGACGGTCGCCACACAAACCACTGCTGGTTCCGTGCTCTAATGCAGAAGAAATGTACTTTCAAGTAATTAGAGTACTGTTTATTCTCTTTCTCTAATCCCCATATTTCCCTCTGTTTACGCCAATCCTGCGCTTTTGTTTCTTTTTCAGCTCGTTTCGCTGCGGCTGCCTGACAGATGTCCATCAGCTCCGGGACCCACAATGCAATAAGAAACTGGCAATAACTCCATTATGCAACACAGGCCTATAAAAGGATAGTCTGTATTCTGGCTGTCAGGAGGTTTATGGTGTTTACTAAATCATTTCTATCTGGCATTCATAGTGCTGATGTGAGTAATAAGGTTTGTTACCAGACTTCTGCTATCAGCAGTTAGAAATTTGTTTATTGCCACAGTTTGATCCCACATTAAACTGTATTTAGTTCTCATAAATACAAGATCACATTGTGATCACACAGTCCATTTTCTCCCTAATTCAGTTTCAGACCACAACTTTTAGGTATGATCAGAAATAAGTTCTGATCATTTTCATGAAAGAAAGAAAAAATAATGCATTTAAGCCTCCAGTATAATGTTAAACTAAACTACAAACACTGGTTTGTTTGCCTTATCTTTGTTTTCTGTTACATTAGCTCACATTGTCTCCATTTGGCAAACAGATAAGAACAGGAGTGCTGTGATAAACTATTGTTAAACACCTAAAGCCGCCCAGCAGGGAGGTCATTGTGTGCCAGCTTGTGATATAACAAGTAAACAGGTTTAATTTGATGCAGGATATGACATCCACTGACGAGTCTAAAGCTTTTCTCCCTGATTTATCGCACCGTGCTTAATCTACACGCGCCGTCTCCCTTCGTGTGCCACTTTTCCACGGCTGTAATGGTAGACAGCTTTGAGAACGTATGTGTTAGTCATTTGGAAACCTGGAGGGAGGAGGAGAGGCTGGGTTACCGGTGTCATATCCCACAATGCACCGCTGAATTCCTTTAACATGTGGTGAGTCAGGAAAGGGGTGGTTGACCTATGCCTTCCCATGAGCCCCTTGGGAACAGCTTTGCTTGGTTGCTCAAGAAATCTAGGATCACCGCTCAAACTGCTGTGTTAGTTGTGACTGGAATTGTAATCACCTCCTTCTTCCCCACCAACCTGAAGCCTCACTGTGTCTTTGTCTTCTATTCTCCCTTTGCCTTGTTTTACCGTAGTTTCTCGTTTGTGCCACTTCTTTTACTTTTCTAGTGTCTGTTTTAGTCGTCTTCGGTTTTGGCTCAGCACCAACTCTGCATGTGCAACCCATTACTCCAGGCAGAAGAGGGAAAACGGTACAGGAAGCTAGAGGTGAAACGTGTTGCTCTACTTCTTTCTGTTTCGCAGATGAACAGATGCTGGTTTTTTTTTTTTTGTTTCCTGTGTGCTGTCTCTGTTATTTTGATTGGTTGTGAGTTTGGCATCAAAGTCACGTGAATGTCCCTCTGCCCTTTGCGGAGTCTTGGCCGTAAATACTGTGTGCAACCGACGGTACTGTGGGCATTTTACATCCACTGGTGAGTGTCCGCTTGCTCTGCGGTTTCCACTTGCAAACAAAAAGAATAAGTGGCGGTGGATTCTGTGGCAGCGTGTTGAGCCTGTTGCTGTACTTACAGGCCATCTTGACTAAACCTGGGTGGATCACATTGCAGAACGGTCTATTGCAATGCTACCAAATGGAGCAATCACAGTTGTGAGTGTTCAGGTCATTGTTACCACGAGCGCTGCACGTCATAATGATGTATTTTCAGATGCTGACATTGGAAAAAACTGCTGTGCTAAGAATAGAAACCTCATATTTGAAATATACATGTAGATGTGAACCTGCAAACATGATCTTGGTGCAATTCACAAAATGTTACAAAAGGCTGTATGAAAATAAAGGTTAGTGGAAAAACTTTTATCCAAGGCAATTGGTTCAAAGTTCTGGAACATAGGCCTCGGGGGTCAGGCGTCGGGTCAGGGCCATGAGAGGCATGTGTCTCGGGTCTTTATTGTGGCAGTGAAAAGGGACTGTGTTCCTAGGACGAGGAGCAGCTCAGCTTTTGTCCGATGGTGCGTGTACAACCGCTGAAGGAGATGCAACTAGTGGGGAAGAGAGATGGGAGAATGGGGAGTAGACAGCTGCACAGGAACGAATAGGAGGTCCCTTTGTGTCCGGCAAAAAAAAATCTGTGACCAATTATCTGTGTCTGTCTCTCAAGGGGGAATTCTTGAACACTTTGGCTGGGTGTAAAGAGAGGATGCATAATCGGCAGCTGTGGGGGAGAGAGATCTGGGGTGCGCTGGCGGATGGAGAGCAGGGTGCTGCGTTTGTTGTGGTTTGTTGTTTGACTTTGACTTGGTTTGTCTTTTTCTGGAGCTTTTTCGCTCGTGTTTATCTAAGAGACACAAGAAGAAGCGACGTAGCAATTATTCAGGCGCATTTCTGCATTGAATCCTGTTCACGCGGCCAAACGCAGAGCCAGCCAAACTGTTATTTTGCATCTCCTGCACGTCTATTTTAGGCACAGGAAAATGACAATTTGTCCCACAATTGCTGAATTAGGTCTGCCTGGCCCTCGCCCCCACCCCACTGACAGAGCTTCCTATTTGTGTGGTTAGATTTCCAGCTATGTGAAAAGTGTGTCCTGCAGAGAGAAGGGGAAAGTGGTTGAGAGAAGGGAAGTCGGGCCCATGGATGGTTTGTAAGCCATGTGTTAGGCATTAAAGGGCTAATTACAGTTTTAAAAGCCCTGTGTTTACCGCTGAGAAAAGCCTTGTTAGGTGTATTTTACTGTCTTCCTCGAAATTATTCATCCTTGACAAGCTCAATTGACATTATCATAATTACAAATGCTGTTATTTATTATACGAATGCTGATTGCTGTTAAATCGTTCCAACCGCCGCTTGGTTGTTTTAAGTGTCTGCAGCGGAAATCAGAACAAGCTCAAGTGCTCGTCTTTGACCATCCATCACAAAACAGGATGTAGGATACAGGCTGGCTGCCTTCTTGTAATAGCACGTGAAGTAATCAACTGTGATGCTGCTCATTATTTTACTGGTGACAGGAGACATGAGTCACACCAATGCTATCGTCCTGGAGTTAAATCTGAAACCGTGCTGGTGTGTTTGCAGGAAGTGGAGGATGAAGACAATGATCTGAACACGTCAAGCACAGGTATAGAATAACTCCCCTCCCGCTGCCGATAGCAACGACTCCGGCTCATCTTCACCTGTCAAAGCAAAACTCTACCAACCAAACACACCAACAAGAAGCTTTGTGTGACGCTGAGATGTGTGTGGGACTGAAAATAGCACTATTTAATATTACAGTTAATAACATCAGTAATACACACTTTGGTTCAGTGTTTCGCCAAAGGACATCCTGCCAAAAGGAGCCGGGGGCAACCTGCTCTACGCCATGAGAACAGAGCAGCAGCCGGTTCAGTGCTTCAGAGCAGCTGAGGAAGTGACGTCACGCAGCGATTAAAGCCGTATCTGACCAACTAGAGTTAACCCAACTCGGATAGTAAACAGTGGGAGATACAATTAAATATAAGATATAGACTTAGATGAGCTTGTTTGTTTGGACTGAAGGGTAAGATAGTTCACTGTGGCAACGCCGGGCTTCACCGCTAACAATTGAAATGACCGTACACAGAGGTTATTACTCAGCCTGTAGCTGAAAGACGCCGGTTTGGTGGAATTATTGAGGCGTTTTATCCTTTGTGTGAATGTGAGGCCTAAACCTGCCTTCAGCTGTGTGGAAACAAGAGGAAATGCTGCCCGTCACTCGGCAGGCAGCAGGAGGTCAGCGCTGTTTTGCATTGCTTCACTTTGTTTCTTCCTGGGATTTTTCTTCTCTTGACAGGAGGTGTCATGAGCAAACCGGCAGCTGAAAGAGGAGGCACATTCCTTCAGCCTGGTTTTCTCCATCCCTCCTTTGTTCGGTGCTTGTGTTTGTCTGAGGGGTTTTCCTGCCCTTGGACTTTTTTTTTTTTATTGTAGATTAGTAGACGTAACCAACCACAGACAGGGTGAGTCTGGTGCAAATTTTACACTGGAGATTTAGTTTTAAACGATCACAAGTCTCACGGTTACTGAGGCAGGAGTCTCTCGTTCGAGGGCATGTGGCCGCATCCTGTTGTCATAATGTCAGGCCAGTATTAGCATGTGGGTTATTTTATTGGCTTTTCACAATTGCCCTTGTCATGTGGTTTCTCTCAGAGTGAAAGTACAATGAAAACTGTCTGTGTTTAAAGGAGGAGCAAATCTCAATAAACTTGACTGAAGTTGTGTGACTCAGTGAGTGAAGCCTCCCCGTAAAATGCCACAAGTGCTCAGTTCTGCTCGACTGGTTTCCGACTCCCTCCAAACTCTTCAAAAGAAGGGAGTGAAGCGTTGTAGCAGCATTCCCGCTCTTTGGCAATGTTTTCAGAATTAAAAGACAAATTTGGCCCCGGATGCTTTCCCTGGGAGTGTTTGCCTCCTCTCCGGGTTAAGAAAATAACCCCATGGCTTTACCTCGGTGCGGGTTGGGTCGGGGGAAGATGGGGGGCTGGGTCAGGAGACCTCGCATTCATCCACGGCTCATTGTTACAGTAGAAAGCAGCACGGGGATCTTCACAATGCAGCTGTCCTGTGAACGGATTCCCTTCTTTAACTCTGCGGGTTTGTTCACAGTGAGAGATCTGCAGAAAGCTTTTCCTCCCAGAAAGCTGTGGGGGTGAATGTGGAAATTGAGGCTACCTGTTGCATGAAACAGCTCAGGCATTATGCATGCTGCCGGCCTGCCACCCTCAGGGGAAGAAGAGTCCAGGCTGCTGATGGAGACTTGGCTGCAGAGCTTAAAAGCACATCTGGTAGACATTGTGAGGACTTTTTTTCTTAAAAGTGCAGATGGTCTTAAATTGCTATTAAAAATGCCTCAATTCTTTAAAAAAAACAACCTCGTAATATATACAACCTATGGGAATTTAGATTTTAATATTAAGGATTTATTTATTTATTTATTGGCGTCTGTAGAAGTACTACGCAACAGCACATCTGCATTCAGCAGGTCGTTCTCCGAAGAGGACGCGTAACTACCCCCAGCAGCTCGACTCACACTGACCACGTCCCGTCTACGTGTGTGTTCACCTTTTCTTCTGTCCCGCACGGTTTTATCTAGCTCGAAACAAACGCCCGGGAACGGATACAATTCAAATAATAGGTTAAAACCCGGTTCAGCGGCTAGAAGCGAGGAACAGGCCAGAACAAACAACCTGACTCGTCTCCGCGTTAGCCCCGCAGCACATGGAGCTTTTCTGGCAGGGCCTGGCGTCTGTTGACTCACTGAGCTGCACTTTGCCAGCTATTCATACCTTTCTACCCCTCTCACTTGATTTCTCCAGCACATCACTCAGTTAGCAGCTACCCAGGCCATCAGCCGTTGCTGAGGACTGAGCTTTGAATTCAGTCCCCTAAACAGATCATAGGTTGCACAAACTGCGTTTACTATTAAAAAGGAAGAGTTAAAAGACGCCTACGTTTTACATGGATGCGTGCACAATGTTTTCTGATAATCATTTGTGAGGTCTGGGGACATGGTGAGACTGCTAAACCAAGTTAAATACGTGAGTGTGCGGATGTCAGATGGGTTTTATACAAAAAGATTCTCTAAAAGACAATATTTGGCAAAGCTGGAGCTGATCACATCTAAACTTACAGTAATGATTCGTCTTGTTGCACAGGAAAAGATGCAGACGCCAACCAACGCGCGGTTGAAGGTCAACCAGGACGTCACTCTCTGGACTGGACTGAACAATTAGTCAGCATAGTTTTGCTTTATAATTTAACTTTTGGCCTCTGCTTTGTCTTAAATAATGTAAACTGTTTCACTTTTACGCTGACTGAGCTCAGACAGCCGGTGGAAAAGCTAAGTACTGTAGTTACCGCTCCACTGGTGAAGGCCGCGGCGATGACAATGATGATAGTCACGCAGACAAGAGGTTTGTACATTTATTCCCCTGGAGAACCATCGCAGAGCAACGACCAGCTCTCCCCCAGACTGAAGCCTCTGTCTGGAATGCAATCTGCCTGCCATCTGCAGGCCTCCACGGCTCTGTTTGAAATTCAAACAAACACCTGTCAGAGGTCCATGTCTCATCTCACATCGCTCTTGGAAATTGGCAAAAAATCTCAACCTCTTCCTCGCACCAACAACAGAGGGGAAGAGAGGCAAATGTGGGTTTTTCATTCCAACCATCTGTGCGTGTGTTAAATATAGATTTGTACGCGAGGCTCAAAGGACTAGTTCTACTTTCCACCAAACGTCAAGGAATAATCGGCCACTCAAGGTGCTGCGTTCGGCTGCAGACGATTCCAGCGTCAGTTTGTTGTTCTCCTCTAAACATCAGCTGGTGCTGCTGATTGACCTGTGAGTGTGCAGCTGTGGTTGAGTGGGGAGCTTTGGAGGATGTTCTCAGATAGAGGAATAGTTATGGAGGCTTTCTACAGAATCTCTGTCCTTCTTCTCCTCCTCCTACACCCTGCTGTTTTCCACATCTCCCTCTCTCTCTTTCACATATTGAGATGAAACGTTTGCTGTAGCATGACGGGGCTCTGCTTGGCAGCCGTCCAGGCCCCACATCTGCCCGACTGCTGTTCCCCTCTTTCTTTCCCCCCCGACAGCCCCCTAACAGTATTGGTTCAGTTGTCAGCCCATTCCAGGGTCTGTCTCAAGGTCTGCAGATGTGTTTCTCAGAGCAGCAATGATGGACTCTTGCAGAGATCTCCAGTGTGAGTGACTAATGGTGCGGAGACATCTCTGAAGGCATTGAGGAATGGATTTATCCAGTGTCATTTATCACACGGCCTGTCAGTGCCAATATAAATGCCTGATGGAAAGCACACGTTCACCTTTTGAGTGGAAGTGACTCAGATGTTCCACAAAAACTAGAGAGAAAAGCTGCGAATCACTAGATAAAGTTTGTCTACGGTCACTTTGGAAAGCGAGCGCATTTATTTTAAACGAGAACAGACTGAACAGACGAGCGAAATAAAGCACGAGCTAAGACCAACGCGAGTACCAAGAATACATAAACACCTTTAGACGAGACTGCAGCAGCTTGGAGGACATCTGGTTTTCCCATGCCAGCGAGTGTGGCCTGTGCTGACCATCTGTGGAGGTCATATAACTTTACTTCTTCTCCTCTCGTGTAAGGATTTTATGGTGTGCTTCTTGCATCTGCCACATGTAAAGCTGAGCGTTATCCACAGTCATCCTACTATGGCTACAAGCATGACTGATACAGTATTGTAATCAAATACACAATATAGAGACTTCTTGTTGTTCTACTGACGGACAGGCCCTTCACGCTCCCGCGAGTCATTTAAAGAGTAACGCCGCAGAAAACGATCACAGCCGAGAGCATTTACAGGATAAGAGTCCGTGTTTTCTGTAAAGATGCTCTAACTGGTGAGGGCGAGAGACAGCGAGAGGGAGAGAAAGGTAAAAAGGAACAAGGAACTGACAATTAGGGACAACTAATCACCAAGTGTGTAGCCAAGCGCATCCCCCCACGCTGGTGCCAGCGCTTGCACTGCGCTTGAACCTGCGCTGAATGCCAACGGCAGATAATTATAAACCCGCAGGGCAGGCCTCCTCTGTGCAGAGGGAGGGATGGAGCCTCAGCCGAGCCTGAACTCCTGACCTTCTTCACACACGGAGCGTCTGTTGTGGGCTTCGGGAGGTGCAAGATGGGTCACAGCAAGCCGTGAGGCAACCGGGAGAGAATGAGGGAGCGGGGGAGAGGTGGTTGAGGACTACGGGCGGAGCTGTTAAAAGGGAACGGGGGGGATGGGTGAGGCACACGGGGCAGGGGGGAGGCGGAGGAGGAGGGGGGGGTCACTTTTTGTTGGCATTCTTTAGTGAGCATTCCTGACCAATCAGAGGGGAGAAGGAACGACTTTACAAACCACAGTGGGAGAAATCCCTATTGTTAGGCGTGTTTGTTATCTCCTCTCACTTTATCAGCATGTATTAGTCGGGGAAATGAACTCCATTCAGCTCCTCTGTATGCAGAGAGCAGGCTTTGTTTGAACTTGATCATCGTTTAAAGTTTCACTAGCTCATCATCCCACAGTCACACATCAGCTGTTAAGGATTTCAAGCCTTAAAAGCATTTCGTGTCCCTTTTAGCTCATTGTAGCCACAGGTGTGCATTTGATTTGCATTGCATTTAAGCTCCACTAAAACTTATATCCTGCTAAAGACAATCAACACACACAGCTTTGTTCAACAGAGCGACATCTAGCTCAGAATTAGCCCTTAATGCTGAACGCGATGTTACTGATAGCAAACCAAATAATCTGGAGATAAAACAATATTTACATACAAGTCCAGAGCCATGAAAAGTTCATTTCTCTTGGAACAAAACAGTCAGATTAGATTCGTCATTCAGTCGTTTCCCTAAGAGCAGCATGAGCAGTAAATGTGAGGAACTAAATAAACGCAGATTTATCAAATCAAATTACCGGACAGGCTGCAAATAGCCATCATGAATATTTAGTTGCTGAAAACCAAAGCACAGTGTCCTATGACGTCGTTTACTGAACTGCTTTTTTATTAGTATTGTATGTGTGACACTTTTTCATTTGTGGTTTTGTCATTCATCCACGTTTTAATTAAAGCTGGAAAAAAAAGGAATGTAAACAGCACTAAAGTCAGTGTGACCATGATCATCCGTGCAGCGAGGCAGAAAACATCTGAATTCCAGTCAGCGTCTCGTTTTCCTTTCTCGTTTGTGAAGTCAGAAGCGGCGGCGGACCACCTCGCCTCATCTGGCCTCCTGCTCTCATCATGAAGCTCTCCCTTGCTTTACACTTTGCCAATTTCCCATGATTGAATGTAATTGGGACCAGATAACCCCTCTCTTTCTCCCTTGCTCTCTCCCCTGCACTCTTTGATCACTTCTGACCTGGCTTTGGCTCAGCTCTGACACACTGGCAAGCATTTCTTGGGTGGCTTGTGATTGCTCGCAGACATACGGCAAGATATATTGAGTACTGATGTGTGAGCCTCCAAATCCAACATGCCACGGAGAATATTACGGCTTTATTGTAGGGGATTGTTAGAATTTGTGCAACAAGCTGTGTCCCAGTCATGAATCCGTCTGAGCAAAAGAACAGTGCGAGTTATTTGTGTGGGGCTGTTTATGCATGTGTGAGTGATTGTCTGGAGGGAATAGAACAAGATGTGCACAAACATTCCCCAAATTCGATTCAGATTTGTAAATCCTGTGCAAATTACTATTGCCTCTTTCTTTTCTCCGCGCCATAGTCCTCTTTGAAACCCGCCTTCTGAAGCAATCACTCCCAGATGGAGAATATTAGATGTAATCACTTCCATTTGCCGGTTCTTTTACTCTCACTGCGAGGTGACGTGCCATCTCTTTCTGACATCTCCTCACAGTGGACAATTACTGAGCACTCATCAATCACTCTCAGTGAGTAACTTTGATTCCCCAAATCTGGTAAAAATCATCTTCTTTGATAACCTGGAGAACTCTGGAGATATACTTCTGCGTATGATAGGTTCATATTCTCTCCCACCGTCGGGTCTGTCGGGTCTCGGTGCAACGTTTATAAGCCCCTTACTTATACTGAAGCGTGTATGTACTGGAGGGGTTGTGTTTGATGTGCCATTTGTAGAAATTCTGTGTCAAGTGTCTTGGCTAAGCTGTAAAGATAGCCACGTGCTTACAGGCCTTTCAACTGTCTGCCATATGGAAAATCCAAGAATAACAGATGACACATGGAATAAGGGATGTCTCCCTCTCTACCTTCAGACATTATACATTTTTTCATCCCCCTTCATGTCAAAATCTTTTCATCTATCCATTTTTTTTCATTCTTTTCCTTTTCTCCCGGCTCTTCTTCCCTATTGCTCGACCGCCAACTCCCACCCTCACCTCTTCCGTCCCTCTCTCTCTCTCTCTTCCCTCTATCCTTCATTCTCTGAGACAGACAATAAAGCAAGCTTTTCCATGGCTGACCTGCAATTCACCCCTGCCTCCACACCATCCCAAACCACAGACAGAGGGTGAGTTACAGCCAGTGGGCTGCAGAATGGCCGTCGATCTGTGGCCAGAATTTGGGTCCCACTGGGCTTTTGGTCCCTGTGGCTGGTCTACTCTGTTCTGCTCAGCGCCGCTGATGGGATCAAACAGACTCCAGACATGTACGCGGCAGTCGGATCGAAGGAAATTCCTATGGGTTCAGAAGGAATAAAGGAAGCGAGACTGAGGGGAAAAGAGAAGAATGTTGAAATGAAGGAAAGAGGAAATTCAGTTTCACTGAGAGAGCCCTGCAGTGATTCCTCTTACATACATGTTCTTTGGAGAGAAGCAATATTTAACATCCAGCTAATTTTAAGCACGTGCTTTCTCATGACCCTGATTTGACACAGCCACATCACTGACCTTTGGATGTGTCATTTGGCAAGCAGAAATTATAGTTCATGTGAATCAGATGTTACAGAGAGGAGGCTCCTTTGTTGTCTGCTGCTTGGCCAGAGGAGGAGCACCTGTTTCCAAATAAATCTTCAGATAAAGATGATATACTGTAGCGCGATCACATGTCTGCCAATGTGGAAATCTGATTCCTTCTACATGTGCGCCGCGACTTTCACTCCCACATGAATTCTCCTTCCGTTGTCGCAGCTTCCTGTGTCGAGTTTTCTTTATTTCCAGTAAATCCTAGAATTGGACGCCGGAGTCGCGTGTTTCTCTGCCTTCATCCCAGCATCTTGACCCCAGGGTTGAAGTGGAGGCCCAGTCAGTCCTCGCCGGTGGAACCGTGAACCGTGTCGGGTCATGTCAGCTGTGTGCTCAGCTCCCCTTATGTGGATGTAAATACATCCAGTCTGACTCGGTTCCACACCACCAGTACCAGTCTCCCTTTGTCCAGCAGGAAGGAAACAGTCCCCAGGTCCCAAAATCCAACTACCAGCACTGGGTTTCACTAATCAAAATACAACGTTGTTTGTTTTATGTGTATAATAAATGTGCTAAGCGATGTGTCTACTTAGTGCAGCCTTGCCTTTAATGTACAGTCATGACAGAGCTTTCCGGTAAAACTTTGCTTTAATTCTTTTAACTTCGGCTTTAATTTTACGTGCGTATTGTTTCTAAACCATATGGTCCTCTAGTAGGATCCATATTGTCTTTTCTTGACCAAAACTAAATCTGTTTGAACCATGGCTTCATCTCTAACAATAATCCATTTTAACTGCAACGTAAAGAAAGAGGAGAGTACAGGCCCGGTCCCAGGAGGTCGTAAATTGTTGAGGCAGACCCAGTTTGAGCAGCCAACTGAGCGTAGGCAGAAGCTCTCTTAAAGAGTCTAGTGGTCTCTGTTTTTCCCAGGGTTTAACCCTCTCACCTCTTCTCACTGGCCCCACTTTTATTCAGGAGGCTGATTTATTGGAGTTCACAGGGGAGAAAAATGAGCAGAGCACAGCCATCAGCCCTGCCTGTGATGAATGACCCGCTGCTATCTTCATCTCAAGTAGGACCTGAAGCTCCGACGGACGAGGAAGGGTGTGTAAACTGGGAACGTGTTACTTTCCTCATAGTTTGCTGATGGGAGAGGAAGACAATTAGTTATAGAAGACCAACGAGACTCCTAAATGCACAACAATGTCATGGTTATGAAAAAATCTGTGAGAAGATAAAAATATAGTCATAACACAATGAATTTATATGTTCTCGCTCTGTCTCACCAGGGTCCCCCTGTTCCTGGTCCTGCCCCTGGCGGCAACGATGCAACACAGCCCCTGTTCTCCCTAAATGAAATTCTTTGGAAAGTCATTTTATATCACCCTTTGACTGTGCATTGAACTGTAAAACCACCCCATTGGAAACAAAATAAAAGGATAGGAGAGGGAGAGAAGGGGGGATGGGGCAAGGAGGAGAATTATAATTCTTTGCAGGCCTTTGGTATTAACCCAAACACCAGAGCTGTCAGCAGTTCAGAGAGGGAGGTGCGAGGGGCAAACATTCAGTGTTAATTGGCACTTTGTAAGTTCTGAGCCTTCCTTTTGTGAGGGAAGTGGAAGAGAGTGAGTGAGCAGAGGGGAGGAGTGAGAGAGGGTGGTCGACCAAAAGGGGGTTGAGGGAGGGAGAGAGACGGCCCTTGTTCCTGTAGGTTTTGTTGGGCCTTGTTGAGGGTGTTTACGGTTCACTTCTTATCCTTTGTTAATTGGGCTTTCTCTCCCCCAGTGGAAAAAAAAAGAAGAAGAATTCATGTAACCCCCAGCCTGCCACCCATGTTCCCTGTGACTCTCCTCACCAGCCTGATCAACAAGAGACAGATAAATGACAAGCATATCACGGAAGGAACACACCAATAAACACCTCTGAAGACTCAGGTTTCTCGTCGCGTGAGATGTAAATGATTCTACTGACACGTGGGAGTTGGAGAAATATGCTTATAGTTTGTAAATGTTTCACTGTGGTGAAGGAAAACGGCGCAGTCGGTAGAAACCAGCCGAATGGGATGGTCCTCTGTGTTACTGGCGATACCAGGATGTGAAAACACTGTCTGCGTCCTCTTTGTGGAGCTTCCCTCTTTAGGGTTATCAGAAATGGTCAGAGAGGACGATACAAAGGCACCTGTCTGTGAAAGAGAGACAGCTAGAGGGAGGTTGCTGGCACGAAGCTGGTGCCCTCTGCTTCACAGCACCTCTGGCCTCGTTCTGTCTGTCCCTCTCTCTCCCACTGACTGATGTAAATAATAATAGTGCCAGTACTGAAAGGACACAGGTGTCAACTATTGTACTGCTCTGAATGGACCTGGGGGAAGCAGGTCAGAGGTCAGAGGGCCACCTCAGCCACCGCTCACACCCACAGTTTCCATTCACACTGACGCTACCTCCTACACTCCCTCCCCCCCGGTTCCCCTTGTTTCTTTTGTTATCACTGCTCAGTGTTTTGTGAAAACTTCAGACATCACGGACGAGTTCAGATTCAGGAAGATAAACATTGTTTTCTGAATTAATCTGCTCCGCTGCACAACTGTGTAAACCAATGGCTGATTTTAAAGAAACCTTGATTTTCACTAGTGATAATGTGAAGAACGTTCGTGCCTTCATCTGCATCATTCAGAACTTACCTTGAGCTCATGTTGAACCTGGACTGAGCCTTCCTGTTACAGACCACTGCCGATGGAGTGTTTATATTGTGTTTCATACGTTTTATGTTTGAATGTAGTGTTTTTCTGACATATACAACATCGTAGTGAATTTATTAACATCCTTTAAAAATCCAGCAAAATCTGAAAGTACTGTATGTGGCTGTTTCTTAGATGAGACCAGTTGCTAAGCTAAGCTAATTCACTGCACGGCTGTAAAAGTAAAAGGCCTGTCAATAAATGTTTTCCAAAGATACAGAGCTACCCTTTAATTAACGTTTTTGATTCGAATATATTTAACTTGCATCAATTTAATTTAGATACCAATTATAGAACATTATAAAAGATTCAGTGTGTGTGCATGTGTGGGGGGGTTTCCACCATTTGGCCACTTCGTCCGGAGGATGTAAAATGGTGAGTTAGCACATATGACATGTGTGACTCCACCAAGGTCGTCCCTTCCGTGTGTGTCTGAGGAGCTGATGGGTGAGGCTGAGCAGTGATTTGTGGAAGTGTCCTTTGTGCTTAAAGACGCAGGAGAATCATAAATTAGGAGCCATGTTCCCCCGTATTACTTCAACGTGTAGGCGACTATTTATAGTCTGAAAATGACGCGTCTGCAGCGTCAGCAAATATTAAACTTTATTAACGTGGGGGGAAAAAAGGTTACAGACTTATTTTACATGTCATTTGATTGAACACACAGATCGTCTTTATCTTTCGTAGATGAAATAATGTGTTGCTTCACGGATATTAAAACACAAACCGTGAGTACGAGTCCAAACGGCCAATCTGGCTGCCACCTTTCAAGTTTTATGTGCCGTCAGTAAAGCGTCCAGCCTCCGCTTTGGTCCTGGCCTTGGCTGTTTGCAGTCATAATGAAAATGTTTGATCTTGATATAGAGCTCAGTCCAAACTCAGGGGAAAACACACCCAAGCAATGTGATAGCGATTATGTAAGTGGTGTACGGTTTGATTTCCAGCGCGCACGGCAGTGGGTAATGAGAAGAACAATATAAAGGCATCTATTGAATCATTAAGGTTTCATTGTTGTGGGTGGATATTCCTCAGCCTGTAAGATCTAAGCGCGGTGAAGATGGAGATGCTAGAGAAGGGTGAGAGGATTTATTGCCCAGCATTAGGAGCACTAATCTGTTGCAGGTGTTGCTGGTGTTCTCCTAGACCGTGCTTGCCCTCCTTCCCAGGAGGCCCCACTATGTGTGTGTGTGTGACAGAGAGCGAGAAGGAGTGAGAGGAACACAGACGCTATTTTTTTACTTCACGGCATCTGCAGTCAAATTAAACCATCTCTACAATCCTCTCAAATCACCACGAGGGTCAAGGTATGGACCAAAAGAACATGTAGTCCAATGACTTCTCCCTATCAGTCACATCACCTCCACAAGAACCCAGCTGCTGCAGATGTGCAGTCCCCTCGTGACATATTCAAGGACAGTTTTAATGGATATCTGAGAGATGACTCTCTTTATTTCTCACCCTTTTAAACAACACCATAAGTTTTAGTGAGGCTTCCTCTGCTTTTTGGCACTAATAACTCACGGTGGGTATACAGTAGAAGACCTCTCTATCAGCAGGAAGGATGCAACCTATGGGGTGTATTACAATAAAGAAAAGCTCCACCAGTATGGATTGAGCCAACGGCTTCACAGGAAGCCTGCGGTGCTTTTGGTGATGATGAACAAAGACACACAAAGAAACCCACTGAGAAAGTCCCGCTCTGTAGGAAGCCTGCAACGCCTGCTATGGCCAGCTTTGCAAAGACAAAAGTAAATGGAATAGAGACGAATAGAGACGAGGGGGAATTCAGGAGAGTGATAGTGGTTTGAAAACATCACAGGATTTAACCATGTGAACCCAGTGATTTTATTTTACCACGCAAAGGCTTTATTATATTAGACGGCACATCCAGGCATTAGGCTCATTAAAGACTTTTTAAAAGACACACAGCTCCGTAGAGGACTAGAGGAGCTGGGCATGGAACCGCTGGCCCTGCAGTTAGTGCACAACCCAGTCTGGCTCCTATTCCCCAGCCCATCACATAAGAATGTTGTGTTTGCTACAGCTGTAACTGAAGCAGCAATGAAGATCCAGCAGAAAAGGGAAGTTACTTAACTTTGGTAACAGTGCCCTCAAGTGGCCATTTGCAGTATTTATCCCATTGTGTTCAAAGGGGGAGGTTCACCCTGAGCTACATGTGATCCAGCCGTTTACTGCGGTTTGAGTGGTTACCAACGAGGCTTTTCCTGTTTTTCCACTTAAAGTGGGTTCAGGGCAGATACAGCAGACTTGACTGAGCCCACGTTCTCCATAACTGAGTCAGGATCCAGCAGCCACAGGTCACACGTGGTTCAAGACTACGATTGGTATCATCTGCATTAGTGTGATATCATTATCGTTCAGAGACAGTAAGTAAGTTAAGTGTGATTTATGTCAATTAAACGCAGCGCATTAAGACACAAATAAAACAATTGCTAAAACCCAGCAAACCCATCAAAGTTTTCAAAGACTGAGAAAACAACTAAATGCATTTCACATTGGTCTGTTTAAAACGATCAGCGACTGCAGATTTTTAAATAATGTCAAAACTCTGGTTTGGACTTGTAGATGCTCTGGACGATACGGTTCATGACAGAGGGAAAGGCCTCTCTGAACAGGCCCAGGCTAAACGTGAACCAGGGGTAGAAGAGCTCCGGCTGCCTCGTAGCTCCTGTAATGATGATGTTTAAAGCTGCATCCGTGGCAGGATAAGCCGGTGCGTCAAGGACTCCCCTAAAAAAAAAACAGAAAACACTACACTTAAAGCAAAACAGTAATATCAGCCATGTAAATATTTTAGAATATGTATATCCAGAGAACTGACTGACCTGACTTTCTCCATAGCGGACTCAGTGTCAATGAGCCCCAGTGTACATACAGAAATGGACACATTGCTCTTCTTCATGAATAACTCGTGGTGAAGGACCCCGAAGAAACCGTTCAGGGCGAATTTAGTTGTAGTATACGGTGCCATGAAGGGAGTGGAGATTCTGCCTGTGACGCGTCAAGAGCGATTAGAGTCATGATGGGACATACAGACGTCTGGCAGTACGCTGAAAGGCTTCATTTATTATTTTAACAGATTATCTGAACTAATGTGCATGTACATAATAATATCTTTGTAAATTTGCCATTTAGGACTAAACTCATCTGTCATTTGATTATGATCATTACAGGTCACAGCACTGTGACATCTGGCATAATGCAAACCAGCCAACACCAAACTGAACATTACTGACAATTAGTGAAAACATGTTCAGGTAAACTTGTGAGATTCACCTAGAAGTGATGAAACCACCACCACTGATCCTTTGCTTTGCTCCAGGGCTTCCAGAGCTCTCCAAGCCATCTGAACGTAGCTGAAGAAGTTGGCCTTCACAAAGCACACAGACGTACAGAGATCAGAGCAGCGTCTCCACCGTGACGACAGAGCATCAGAACGATACGTTACCTTCATCAGCCATCTAATGTGATCTACGTCTCCATCCCACATGCTGAAGGGGCTCGGGCCGATGTGGTTGAGGACCAGATAATCCAGACCCCCGAGCTCCTCCAGAGCGAAATCCACCACTTTATCAGGGTCCGACTCATTGGCCATGTCTGCTGCTACGTAAACAGCTTCCTGGGCTCCCAGACTCAGACACTTCTCTGCCACCTGTGATGTCAGGACACGTCAGTGACATCAACGCGTGAACGTATCACTTCAAGGGGTGACATCTATCAAGCTCACTGACCTGCTGTAACACCTTCTCTCTCCTCGCTGTAATAACTATCCGGGCTCCAAAGCGAGCGTAGTGATACGCCATTTGTTCACCAATCCCAGTACTGGCCCCAGTCACCAACACCCTGGCTCCTCTGAGAGATTCTGAAACACGCATGTAGGTTTCATTTGGGACAATACTACAAAATAAATTCACTAAATATACAAAGGCATTAACATGCAGTGAGAAAAACAGAAATGAACTTTCACATTTGTGTGGAAGTGATGCCGGCTTTGAATTTTTAATAGTTACTTGATGTACATTTTATTTAATCATAACAAAACTAAAAATCATGAAATCATCTCCTCATTTTATCTGGAACCATTCAAACTGTAGAGCATAGATAAACCAAGCAAATATGCATATGCAGATTTAGGTCAAAGGACTTTTAGACACTTAGGAATCAAATCAGCGGCTGAACAGGTGTTTATGCTGAGACTGCTGCACACAGTGACGGACACAGACCGAGTGATCCGGTAACTAAAACAAACCTAAGCTTAGACTCTGACCCCAGAGCATGGAAAAAGGCCGTTCGTTCATTTCCTCTTTGGCACTGCTTTCATAACAAGGTGACACCACGCATACAACATATCACTTCATCACTTTCCGCTTCTCTTTCAGACATTTCCACAGGAAAACATCAATCAATACACAGATATTTGGCTCGGTGCAGGTCAGCAGGCGCATCCATCACAGACACCACCCAGCTACAGAACATTCAAATCCACGTTCAGGTTTGGACATCTTCACAGTCTAGCAGGGCGAGGGTGGAATAATACAACGAGACGGCAGAGCACAACTCAATTAGCTGCGTTTGAATATTTCCAATAATGGGTAATAATCTAATGATGCAGTTATCCATACAAACAGAAAGAAGAGGAACAATTACACTTACTTATATATTTTAGTGACATATTCTAGCGACGCGTTGTTACACAATCCCGTCCCTATAATCAACTCAATATTGCTCCTGCAGTTTTATGATATGCAATTGTCGCCATCATAAAGTCTGACCTGAGTTTAAAACGCTGCTTATCAGGAAGCCCTGATTTAGATAATCCAGATAAGAAGGGCACTAATAGGTGTGTTTAGATGGATCAGTGCATAAATTATAACGCTACATGTTAACAGCCATGTTCACCATCATTTCCTCTCTGGGGGTCTTACCTGCGTCAAAGCTGGTTTTGCTCCACCTGACAGCTGCGTAAACTACACACACGCTCAGCAGCAGAACTTTGGCTGAAATCCGCATTTTGCTGTTTTGTAGCAGTTACAGTTTTGACAGTAACTAGTGCCTTTCTTACTGTGAACCCTCCCTGTAAACATACCTAACCCTGCCGTGGGCCCCTTCAACGTGAGCCGGTTTTGTGCATACCACTTGTCTTCTGTCCGACTCGCTCTCACGTCACGCGTGAGCAGACAACGATGGAGGGCCTCACATTTTCCAGAGGCTTCCTGCTTTCAAGGAAACCTCAGGGCACAAAGCAGGCTAACAGGTAGACGGGCTCCACATTTAAGTCACTACTCAAAGCAGAGCGTAGTGTGTGTGTGTATATAAAATTCCATCGTTAATATTAAAAATACAGATATATCCTGATTAGTCAAGATTCATTTATGAATTTAATTGATTCATTTGACTTTATTATTACAACTGCATTGAAGTTGACCTTAATTTGATTTTCTAGTAACGTTTTGACTAGGCAGAGCATATAACTCATACATTTTAAGAGATGTGTAAATTACAGTGCATTTGCAGATATCTTCAGCTCTAATAGTGACTCTAGTTAGTTTTGTACATCTACAATGTAAACATCGTGTTGTCAGTGACTTTGGCGCTAACTGCTCTTCAGGTCCGTCCTGGAGACACCTGACAGCAGTAAAACCATCTTGTGTGGCCAACCGTCAAGTCATATAAAGCTAAACCTCAGACAAGTCAGACAAGTCAAACAAGTCTGGGCAAAACTATTTGCGGAACAAGGAGATCATATATTACCACAGACCCAAACTTAAGCACATTAAACAGCACCGAAAAAACACAGCTTACACAACTTAAAATCGATTCTGGCCTTTAAGGATCATCAGATCAACTCAGATTTAGTTGAGGAAGCTGGTGATCACACTTTAAAGAAACAGTCATTCATAATATCCAAGTCATGCATGGATTTTACAATACACTTACACAAGGCAAGGTAGGTTTATTTATAAGCCCCAATTTAACAACAAGGCTGCTTTAGGCAAAGACAAACAGCACGGAAACCAGAAAACCACCTTTAAAGAAACAATAAACTCATCCACCAGTGAGGTGGCGGTTCCTGAAGGAGCAAATACAGATATTTCCAATTGAATATAAGACTAATGAAGTTGCAGATATCTAAAACATAATGATGCACATTGAGCTTGGATGTTAAAGCGGCTTACGTGTAGTGCATGGCAGGAAATGGCTGGCACGCACCCCATCTACAATCTGACTGGTTCAGATGTTTAAGGAACGACAACTGCTTTCCTGTGAAATGCGATGTCAACAGCCACCAAGAACGAACTCATAAACCTCAGCGTTTGATGAGAGCTAGCGACGAGACGTGGCCACTACTTCTACCCTTAAAGTTTGCCGGGAAGCGGCTTTAGTCAGTGGAAGCACACGGTTCCCCTGGTTAACCCAGGCACAGGCACAGCGTAACACAAACGTCCGCCAGTGTTCGGTAGCTTCCGTTTGCCTCTGGTTTCCAGGTGAGGAGCAGGTCATGTCGAACAACCTGCCGTCCACTGAAATCTTTCAAGATGAACACGCTCTGACGTCGGTCAGAGCTGTCAGAGATTAGAAACTGTGGCTTGTGCATTTTCAAAGAACACAAATTAGAAATAGTCACTGCTTTGTCAAAACTCCATCAAGCTCTTGCCGAAGAAAACATAGCAATCAAATGTTTTTATTTTCCTAAAAACAGATCCCAACACACGCAGCCATCGTACGATCGTGTCTCACAGAGGATCAACACACATCAAGGATGTGATCATCTTAGTACACTACCGTCAAGTCTAGTGTTCTTTTGCCTTCATGCGGCCATGTGACATTTAGAAAGGCTCCACCATCTGTCAGAAATAAACCAATCATCAGGATCCTGTTATATTTGACCATGTTAACACATGAATCTAAAAGAAATGTGAAACCAAAACTATTTCATGTTCTCTGGATCATAATAAGCCAGTTTGTTTTCTGCACAGGGGCTTTTATCGAATATCATTAACTTCACCATTTCAAAAATCACAATCATAATCCAAAGTAGATCTAATTATTATTATAATGCCTGTTTTTGTTCTCCTTAATCATAACTACACTAGCATTGATCGTAAAGTCATTCAAATCACATTAGTGTATCAAGTTATATCTTCACATAGATATACAGACCAAATAAGTGTTTTGTTTATTGCTCTTTTTAAAAATAACTGTGTGCTATGTATGAGATAAAAAGAGGCAACAAACGTATTTGAGTTCTGACTTTAATCTTACAATTCAGACTTTTAGCAAACCTTTAAAATTAAGAGAACCCAGCTTCTTTTTTCTCAGAATTGAAAATCTCTCTAAACTAAGAATTCAAAGAAAAAAAGTCTCAATATTTGACATATTTCCTGCCAATTTGAGGATAAAGTTTGAATAGTGAGGAAAAAGAAAAGGAAGGACAAATATTTTTTCTACTCGTCTAAACATACCACACAGTTTTTTGGAGGAATACAATTCTCAAAAAGGAAAGTCAGGAAAGTTCAGGACAAATAGTGTGACGCACGATATGAAGACAATAAAACATACACAGTACTGTGCAAAAGTTTTAGGCATGGGTGACAAAATGCTGTAAACAAAGAAGGCTTTCAAAAATGGAAATGTTAAACATTTATTTTCACAAATGAACAAAATGCAGTGAATGAACAAAAGACAAATCTAATATTTGACTTAGATTTGAGAATATCTGACAATAGTTGGTGCGACCACCCTTTGCCTTCAAAGCAGCAGCAGTTTCAGATTTCTGTGTCTTTATGCATCGCAGACACTCCATGACGCTGAGATCAGGGCTCTGTGCCCAAGCAATCACCTCCAGTACTTACAGTACTGACGTAGTGACCAAATATTGATTTGATTTAGATTTTGTTTTGTTTGCTCACTTTGCATTTTGTAAATTGACAAAAATAAACAATAATTATTTATATTTCTGAAAGCTTCTTTTTTTTTTTTTACAGCATCTTTTCACACTTGCCTAAAACTTTTGTATCTCACATGGGCCTGTTCAAAAAAATCATAAACATAAACTTCACCGCATTTTTATATGCTGGCACAGAGAATTTGTCATGGGTTGTATTTGTAGGTGTTCTGGATGAAAAAGTTGGTGACGGAGGGAAACCAGTCTTTGATTACGTTTACATTGTACGTGAACCAGGGGTAGAAAAGCTCCTGCTGCCTTGTAGCTCCTGTAATGATAATGTTTAAAGCTGCATCTGCGGCGGGATACGCCGGTACATCGACGACTCCCCTAAGATACAGAACAGACCTGCATCTAAGTACTTTGAAAAAATATAAGCTCTAAACAAATAGTAAATTAGCATTATAGTAAATAGAATATTGACTGACCTGACTTTCTCCATAGCGGACTCAGTGTCAATGAGCCCCAGCGTACATATAGAAATGGACACATTGCTCTTCTTCATGGATAACTCGTGGTGAAGGACCCCGAAGAAACCGTTCAGGGCGAATTTAGTTGTAGTATACGGTGCTGTAAACGGAGTGGTCATTCTACCTGTGACGTGCCAAGAGCGATTAGTCATGAGCCCTCTCAGTCAGATGGGAATGCATGATTATGATTATAGGTCACAGCACTGTGACATCTGGCATAATGCAAACCAGCCAACACCAAACTGAACATTACTGACAATTAGTGAAAACATGTTCAGGTAAACTTGTGAGATTCACCTAGAAGTGATGAAACCACCACCACTGATCCTTTGCTTTGCTCCAGGGCTTCCAGAGCTCTCCAAGCCATCTGAACGTAGCTGAAGAAGTTGGCCTTCACAAAGCACACAGACGTACAGAGATCAGAGCAGCGTCTCCACCGTGACGACAGAGCCTCAGAACGATACGTTACCTTCATCAGCCATCTAATGTGATCTACGTCTCCATCCCACATGCTGAAGGGGCTCGGGCCGATGTGGTTGAGGACCAGATAATCCAGACCCCCGAGCTCCTCCAGAGCGAAATCCACCACTTTATCAGGGTCCGACTCATTGGCCATGTCTGCTGCTACGTAAACAGCTTCCTGGGCTCCCAGACTCAGACACTTCTCTGCCACCTGTGATGTCAGGACACGTCAGTGACATCAACGCGTGAACGTATCACTTCAAGGGGTGACATCTATCAAGCTCACTGACCTGCTGTAACACCTTCTCTCTCCTCGCTGTAATAACTATCCGGGCTCCAAAGCGAGCGTAGTGATACGCCATTTGTTCACCAATCCCAGTACTGGCCCCAGTCACCAACACCCTGGCTCCTCTGAGAGATTCTGAAACACGCATGTAGGTTTCATTTCCAGAGACATGGATGGAAAGGTTATATGATGTTGTAAGGATAGCATTAAATAAACACAAACCACAAAGTAAGTTAAGGTAACACTATAATAATGACTTAGGCAAGAAATGAAGGTGTTAGAGCAACATCGAAATCTATCAAAAACATTATTATTACAAGTAGTAATAATAGTAGTACAATAATGAACAATAAGAAGGAAATAGGTTATTTGTCTCATCTGAGTTTGTTGAGAGCAATGGTTTAATATACATAATCACACAGTGAAGTCATTGCTCCCCATTCTATCGCGTACTGTAGAACATATACCATAAAGATAAACCAAGCAAAGTCCTGCATATGCAGGTTCAGGTCAAAGGCTTTTAGACACTTCACAGATCAACCTCTGAACCTTGGATGAATTAGTGCACACAGCAACAATCCTCTTAATGAGGCAGCACACACACACACACACACACACACACACAAACACGCAGTCATCCACGCATTCCACCATTAGTCCAACATGCAGAAACAATGAGGAATAAGCAGGAGGATGAAGTACTTCGCTCAGTGCAGAGCACTTGATTTATGCAACACAACCACCACCCAAACAGACGCAGGATACTTCTTTGACCGTCACTTTACATTGCAATGCAGTGTTACACAATCATTGCTCTTGACATTTTACGATACGCAGTTGTAGCCGTTATAAAGCAGCTAAATTGGCCCGAGAGGCTTGAAACGCTGCTTATCGGGACGTTCTGATTTAGATAAATTTAAGTCAGACGAAATAAAATGTGTGCAGCCTTTAAAGGGACCACAGCGTTAACGCGCAGCCGCGTTGGAGCAGCGCGCGTCCGTGTGTGCGGGGTCTTACCTGCGTCGAAGCTGGGTTTGCTCCACCTGACAGCTGCGTAAACGACGCACACGCTCAGCAGCAGGACTTTGGCCGAGGCTCGCATTTCTGCTGCTGCGGTTCGGGGATAAGCTCGGTTCTGGAAGCAGCCCGAGGTGGACCGCGCCTCAGCTGCGCCTCTTACTGAGCGCGTCCTGCCCCTCGTCACCTTTTATCAGGCTGGTTCGCCATGACCAAGTTCCGCGCAGATAAGATACGCGGTGATCGGGCGGTTCTTTAGGTCCGACTGGATCCCGTCTTGCAATGACGTCACGGCTACACGTATGGATGATGACCCCGGGGCATGACGGGAAACGCCTGGCGCTCACCTGGTTTATGATCTGATTGGTTCAGGTGTTGTATCAGCAAGATTACGTTTTATAGAAGCGTTTCCTGTTTCGCTTATTTAATTCATTAGTCGGAGTTTTTATGGCAAATGTCAGTTTTATCTCTGAGGAAGTCGCGTGATTGATTAAGATTTATTTCTAAAATGACATCTTCACATGTTTCAGCCGTGACAGTCGTCTCAGGAAGAGACCAGATAAATAGCAGTCACATCACACTGCAAGTTTGTTCTGATCACTAAGGGGTGAGCTCTGAACGGATTAGACTGAAAGTATTTTAATTTGTAACCCCGCTGTGCACTTTCCTGAGCTGTAAAAACATTTATTAAGAAACAATAGGTGCTGCATCAGTTATATAATGTAGCTGTAATGTCTTCATTAACATACACAGGAAGACCAAAATAAGAGCGTGAAGTAGGAGTAGGACATAAAGTTCCCAATCCTAACAACACTTCAGAATCTACTCTGTTTGTCGTTAAGAAATTTTGTCTCACTGCTAAGAATGTTACTTGACTTTGAAACCCTGTTACCTACTAGCAACCACGACGTCAACAAAAAGAAACGCAACGATTCAGTTGAATTCACTCGAACGCTCTTTTTTTCAGTGAGCATCACTCATGCAGGTCTGAACGAGGCAAGAATGGTTCAATGAACTTGTGGTTTTCCAGGAACGTGTGTGTTTAAATACATTTCTAAAAAAAACCCCAGTGGTTTAACTTTTTTTTTTTAACTTTAAACACAAACTACATAAAGAGTTACTACTCCACAAGTTTCATGCCAAATAAAACAGCACTCAGAGCGTGTTAGACAGCCATCACATGATCACGTATCACAGAGCATCCACTAAACAATCATGTGATGAATTTAAACATTACTGACACAAAAAAATAAAAAAAAAACAACTTCACACATCACTCTATGTTGCTTTTGATTTAATTATCTGTCTTCACATTCATTCGTGGTGGATCCATCTGTGGCATTCATTTGCATGCATACGATCACATGCATCCTTTCTCTGACATAATTGTGTTTTTGTGCATAGAGATGCAGTTTGAAGTTGATTCTAAGCTTCACGTTAAAATAATGTGTGGGCAGTTTTATTTGTCGTGCGTAAAGTAAAAACTACACATTTACACAAAAATACAAACTTAATTATTTAATGTGCTTTTCTTTGTCAGGTCTATGTGTATTCATAAAATGATATCATTCCCATCATTTTGTCTCAGCAACTTCACATTGTCACATTATTGCCCTCATGTGGACATTCAACGTACTGGTCCCTTCAGGTCACTGGATGACACCAGGCAGGATGCAGAAGGTTCAGCGTTTATGAGGAAAATGGGTTTTAAGTGAAACATCAAATATAATCCCTTTAATACACAAAGGTTCAGTCTGGATCAGTCATCATCATTCTCGCTGAATGTCACTGCCTTAGCCAGAGTATAAGGTCACAGTTACACCTGGTATCTGTATGTTCACTTTAGAGAACAAACTACAGTTAATTATTCTGAGGGATATATTTGTAGGAGCTCCGGACAAGATGGTCTGTAAGAGACGGACACCAGTCTTTGAACAGGTTCATAACGTAAGTGAACCAGGGGTAGAAGAGCTCCGGCTGTCTTGTGGCTCCTGTGATGATGATGTTCAAGGCAGCTTCTGTGGCAGGATAAGCTGGCGCATCAAGAATTCCCCTAGAATAAAGGAAAAACCGCCATGAAACACTGGTCGGTAGCACGTAGTAAAACCCAACCAAACCCTCTGACACATTTAGGTGTCTGACCTGACTTTACTCAGGGCCGTTTCTGTGTCAATGAGCCCCAGTGTGCATATGGAAACGGACACGTTGCTCTTTTTCATGAACAGCTCATGTCGAAGGACCCCAAAGAAGCCGTTCACAGCAAACTTGGTAGAGGTGTACGGTGCCGTGAAGGGGTTGGACATTCTACCTGTGAAGAATTGACAAATATATAAATATTACAGACTTTTTGTTTTTGTCAGATGTGATATATACACAACGATACTGTGAGTTTGTAGAGCTAATATTAGATTTACATTGTTCTGGCTGGTGCAGCCACACATTTGGGGAATTTTTATCCAAGTCAGTACAGAAGCTCTGCTGTGAATTCATTTCTTACAGGCTTATAAGAAGGTTGTAATGTTTCGGCCACCTGAGGGAGCTAAACCATTAAAACCATCAAATATACCTGCAGTACAACTCCATCAACAACAAATCTACAAAAGGTTTGCAACACACCTGAAAGTGATGAAACCACCACCACTGATCCTTTGCTTTGCTCCAGGGCTTCCAGAGCTCTCCAAGCCATCTGAACGTAGCTGAAGAAGTTGGCCTTCACAAAGCACACAGACGTACAGAGATCAGAGCAGCGTCTCCACCGTGACGACAGAGCCTCAGAACGATACGTTACCTTCATCAGCCATCTAATGTGATCTACGTCTCCATCCCACATGCTGAAGGAGGTCGAGCCGATGTGGTTGAGGACCAGATAATCCAGACCCCCGAGCTCCTCCAGAGCGAAATCCACCACTTTATCAGGGTCCGACTCATTGGCCATGTCTGCTGCTACGTAAACAGCTTCCTGGGCTCCCAGACTCAGACACTTCTCTGCCACCTGTGATGTCAGGACACGTCAGTGACATCAACGCGTGAACGTATCACTTCAAGGGGTGACATCTATCAAGCTCACTGACCTGCTGTAACACCTTCTCTCTCCTCGCTGTAATAACTATCCGGGCTCCAAAGCGAGCGTAGTGATACGCCATTTGTTCACCAATCCCCGAACTGGCCCCAGTCACCAACACCCTGGCTCCTCTGAGAGATTCTGAAACACGCATGTAGGTTTCATTTGCCAAACACACAAGCAACTGCAAATACAAACACACAGGTCTAATTTTATAATGAGTTATGATATATTGTTGTGTTGGCAGCAACAAGTGCGTATGCATATGTGCATATATTCACAACCTCAGAACATATCATTTATGTGTTTTTATATATATAGATAATCCAGTGGAAACCAGACTAAAACCCTCCATGGTTTCACTCAGTTAAAAGGCATTTGGACACCTTTCAAGGTCAACCTCCGCTCTTTGAACCAGATGCTGAGTATTGCCACAATCCTCTACAACCTATCTGTGCGTGATAGTATAATGGTTCCCTATCTAGGTTATTTATTAACCAATGCTCTTTTTTATATCTAAAATATAAAATAATAAAACAACACTTTGTCAAGTACTGAAATATTCCTTCTTCTGCCTCAATTTACCCAGATGTTAATCAACCACAGTTTCTCTACCTGTGATTCCCACATGCACAAATAAAAAGACATCAGGAGGAAAAACAGCATCTTCATGGTGATGCAGCTTTATGTAATATAACTTTGCTAAGATGAGCACTTGACTCTAACCATATCATCCCATTACTTCAGCTGTACACTGTGACCTATCAACACAGATAAATGCTCTCTTTGTCTCGCTGGTCAGACCTTAGGAAAAAGCCAAACGCGTGTCAGATTCCAGCTTATAACTGCCCCAGTCTGAATTAAACGTTGGTATTATTCACAGACATTTTATTCATCCCCGAGGACAACAGCTAAGAAAAGGCACAGATTGCTGTCATTGTGACGGGCACCAACCCTGCAGGTAGTGAAGAAAAAGGGGCATCTTAAAGCTTGTGGTAATCTGCCACCCAGACAAGGTTCTGTTTGGACTCTCAGGGTCTGTTATTACTGCACCACGTGTACATATTTATTTATTTCCTAGTTTAGGCGAAACCACTTCAATCTGAAAGACTAGCGAGGTGATTACTAAACAACTACAGATTCATAGCCAGCTTGTACTTTTAATGACCACAGGGTCAATGGCCGCTGCAGCTGCTGCTGCTGGGGTGGTTGAGTCCCACTGCGCTGCACTTTTCACAGGCCTTTCTCTTTCATCAACGCTTAGAGTCACTCATTCCTCTGACACACGTTCAAACCTGATTCGTTACCAAAAACACTTGGTGACTGTTTTAATTAGAGCCGCAGGACAGGTGTCATCAGGCAATAGATCTGGGAGCATTTGTCCAATGTGTGGCACAGAAGTTTTAAACCATCTGCTGAAATTGGGATTTGTATTATAGTGTAAATGCTGTAGGAGCCAGTTCGGCTGCAGCCACGTGACAGAAGCAGACATCACACTGAGATCTTGCGTTTGAACGTCTCTTACCTGCGTTAAAACTGGGCGCGGTCCACCTGACAGCTACGTAAGCGACACACACGCTGGCCAGCAGCACTTTCGTCAAGGTTCTCATTTTGTCAACAACAACAACACACAAACAAACAGAAACGCAAACACGCCCGACTGTGCAGCAGAAGTCGCTTCGTCAAGCTGCGGGAAACTAGTTGAACCTTAAACCTCAGTCCCTCACGCGCCCTGTAGCCAAACGCAACCTCACTTCCTCCGCACATACGGCAACAAGACGGGAGGCAACGTTATTCTGTAGCGGTCCCTCCTCTCGAACCCTTTGGAGACCGGAAAACCACGCGATTTGCATTTAGCGAGATCGTGTGGAAAGATGCCGTTTAAATAAAGACTCCTCAGTTATAGGGGTTTCTATTAACGCATTTGTTCTCAGTTAAACATAAGTTGACCACCACTAAGCCAGATGCGCATGTCGCTCAGAAAACATCTGAGATGAAAGCAGCTCTTGAACTAAACTTTACAGAGAGCTTGGTTGTGAGGCTGTAATATAAGCGTTGTGTTCTGGGAGTTGTATGTCTCGTTTTGTTATATTTGTTATTATTACCGGTGTAAGTCTTAGTCCTGAGTTAATCTTCCTACCAGCTGGTGGTGGTAACGAACCGCTGTGGGGTTTTTTTGCCAACTGCCAACAACACTACCACGAAGAAGAAGAAAACTTTATTGAGACAGCGCTTGCGTACAGGGGTGTCCTTCAGTGCAGCTAGTCAGCTAACCTTCACGCCTGCTAGTTTTAGGTGTGCTTAAGTTTAGGTTAGAGGACGTGAGGGGAACCTTCTCCGCTGTGGATCATGGCCGCACGGATTTTACCTGCTGTGAAGTTAGTATTGATAATTTCACTGATGATCGTCCTCAAAGTATTGCAGCTGTGTGCTAA
Source organism: Macropodus opercularis (assembly GCA_030770545.1). Lineage (NCBI taxonomy): Eukaryota > Metazoa > Chordata > Actinopteri > Anabantiformes > Osphronemidae > Macropodus > Macropodus opercularis. Next base: position 12,564,299 of record CM061092.1, read on the forward strand.
CTATAAGCTAGCTGACGCAAGTTAGCTCTGTTTAGCTGTCATTCCAGCTACTTTTCTCACTGTTGTGATAGATAGTTAATTGATTGATTGATTATGACAACGGTAGCAATATTTTATGACGTTATGATGTTTATTCAATTGGCCTTTGATCTAGCTTTGTGGCTAATTAGCCTCCGCTATGGCAATGTTTGGTCAATACTTAGTAACGTAACTTCCATTTGTTAGGTTATGTCATCATATGGAGCTAAAGCGGGCATCATGACGGGGTTTACCTAGTCATGATTCATCACCGTGTCTTTAATCGAGTTTCTGAGTGGGTGTGAAGGGCTGCTTCTCTAGCTATCGACCTGACTCTCTATACTTTTATTTCCAGATTGGCCACCAAGTTGGCCATTGCAGGAGGAGCTGTCTACGTTGCCTGTGACTCTGGTCTGCTGGGAAGCAGTGAACAAGGCTCAGAGGCTCTTGAAAAGGCCAAGACCGCAATACCACCTGCTGTGGAGGAATGGACGAAGTACTTTGGCCTGGAGGTACAACACTACTGCTTCAATGCTATCAATGAATGGATTCCCAGCACCCACTTTGACATCAGTTATAAACGTGTAGCAGATGTATCACGATTAAATGTTAGAAAGCAAAGTGTTAGATTTAAGCCTTGTTGTATAAGTTAATGCAAATGTAATATAATGTATACAACAGCAAAACCTTAAACTGTACTGTTTCTCCCTCTCAGGCTCAGATTCCATCAATGCCCAAGGTTGAATTCTCTCCTGTTCAGACGTGGAACTCTGGTAAGACCTTTGTGTGTTTGACTGCTTAGATTGGAAGCTGTTCTTCTATATTTTATGAGCGTATAATTAAGGTATGATTAATTTTAGCATCAACAATATGACATGTTTATTTTGTAAAAAACATCTACGTATCAAATCATTGTGGGTTGTTTTGTGCGTATTTTATTTCAGGAGTGAGATGGACAATATCGGCTCTTTCTGAGGCTCCAACAAAAGTAACTGAATACACAAATCAGGGTGTGCAGTACCTGAAAGACCTCACCAAGTGAACTGGAACCTTTCTGGGCAGCGTGACTTTATTACCAACCTCTCTGACTTTTGCACTCAAGAAATGACATTACTTCTTCAAAGGTTACAAGAAAGAAGAAAGAGTAAAGTGGTTTTCTGAAGGATAGTGGCATTGTTGCTGTTGTAATGCAGATTCTTGTGTATACAAAGTAATTTTGCTCCCCCTTGTTCTCAAACCATCCAAACAATGAATGAAGAAGAAGAATGAAAGTTGTATATACGGAGTGACACCTTAAGTGACTATATAATACATTGATCTGAAAACAAGTCCAATCTGTAGTTTGACTTGATAAAGTCAAAATTTGGAGTACATGTGGATCATGGCAGTGTGTTTGAAGACCAAACAAATGTGCAAAAATCTTTATTACTCGTGACAGAATAATAATGACACCGATTGCCTCATTGATACGACTACAACTTTCAGAACAGCAATATATTACTGAAAGCAGAAGAAGCACGCGCACAGTTATTTGCAAATCTACATAACCGAAACACTCAACAGCACCACCACTGGTAATGTACAGTGTTAAAGAGTTTTTTTTTGATGTGGATAAGACAAATGGCACTAAATCTGCTGTACAGTCACCTGTCCACGGTCTAAACATATTCACACTCTGTTCAGATGTCCCATGCAGCGTTTTAACTAATTAAAATATGCAATAGAAGTACACTTACTGATTTACTGTTCTCAGACTGAACAAAGCCAATCCAGCAACTACAACACAGTGACAAAAATGGGAGATCTATACTGCAAGCATGTCGTGTCTACAAGAGTAACAGACAGTTAGTTACTGTTTTGTCAGTCGGTTATACTGTTCAGCTTATAATTTATGTGTACTCATCACCCTTTCACAATACGCTGGTGGTGTTGTGGTGAGATAGTAATAAATGAGAATATCTGACAACATTACAAGGCAAGTTGCACAGGTTAAATACTGTCATCTGGATGTATTGCTACTGTTTTTTTCCTCATGCGTGATATAAAGTAATATTTTGCCACATCTGCTTTTAGGACAAAAGCATTTTTGCGAAGCTATAAAGCATATCACAAGCTCAAAAAGGAAAACATGAAACTATTAAAGTGCTCCCCACCAGATAAACAGTGAGATTATACAGCCAACGACGGTACGCATAACATCTAAAGAACTTCTTTATACTGCACTAGGAGCAAAATAGCACAGATGTGAAATGACTGTTGCAAAACTTTCCTCAAGCTGTCAGGGTTGTCACTTCTACTACATGAAAACCAAATAGCAGCCTTTGAATGTAATGATTCATTAACAGTATGTACAATATTGCAAAATGAGCAGCCGGAAGGCACTTAATGATTTTTCTGGGATCAAATTCAAAAGGGGAATTTAGTGTCCTAACTGCCAGAACAAAGGATCTGCTCCTTGTGCTGCTTTATTACACATGTGCTGAAACATTCCTTCAAAAAAAAAAGTCAAGCATGTAAATGTGGCTAAATATTAGAACCATGGGTAAAACAACAGCAAATATTGTGCAAAAGAGCAGGAGTAAATTTCCACATGTGCAAAATTGAACCGATTTCCATTTGAAAATATAAGGTCCTCAATAAAGTACATTTATTTAGTTATCTTACAAATGTGTTGGATAAGTACAACACACATTTATGTACCAGCTACGTTCTCTGGAAGGCTTCTATGCAGAGGAAAATGTGTGTCCAAATCCTATTTCATATTTAGTTAGTAGTTTTTAAAATATAATTTGATCATTTTCTGATACTGGTACTAATTTATTTACTGTACTGGAATTTATTTAATATAATCAGATTGAGGATTAGTGAGGATCTTTGGCATAACAATGCAAATGCAGTATTCACCTGCCCCTTGCAGATGCTGGGCATTGCAACCATGGAAGGTCCAAACGTGAAAGTATAAGATAGAGCAGCAACATTAAAACAACTTTGCTTCATCTCCTCAACACACGTAGCCAAGCATAGCAGTGCTACAGTTCTGCTGTGCGTACAAAAAAAAAGAGATTGCACTTTCTTCTGAATAATAAAGCATATCAACTATTCACCCTGTCATGGCTTTGAACAGGTTATAACAATGAGTGGAACAGAAGCAGATGGAAGAAGGCTGAAGAGTGAGACAAAAACGTCCACTATCTTTAGGTAGTTTTGACCAAGTCATAGACATGAATATGAAAGTCATCATCATATTTGATATAGTACACAGAGGGCTTGGCTGGGACCTGGTAGATGACCAGGCCTGTTCTCTTCACACCCTTGTCAGTAACATATTCCACTTGTTTTCCCACCAGGCTCTCTGTCTCTTCTCCCGGCTTCCTGTCTGCAGGCAACAGGTGCTTGTTTTCTGAGGAATAAAGCAAATTGTTGTATGTTCAGGTTATTTGAAATGCAACCGCTAAAGCAGAGATATTGTGACAAGGTGTCTCAATACCTCACTTCACCAAGAAAAATCGCAAGAAGCTATGCCAAAAGCAGCTCTATAACGTCTGACATCGGAGATATGTTGTGCTGGAGTTAGTCAATTCAATGATTTAGCAAACCAATGTCTGAGCACAGAGTCACTATAAAGCACTGCCTTATATTCATTCAGTGGTTCCGACTCTTGAGTTTCCCCACCACGCCACGTATAAATAATACTTAGATATTAGATGGATTAGATTTATTATAATGACCTTCGACAGTGAGTTACTGTGAATGTGTGGAAAGGTGGGTTGTATCAGTGAATGGTTGCTTTAGACCTGGCATTTACCAGTACCTGCTTCAGGCAGAATCCTGAGGTCTCCATCAGCGTAGTCGTCCCACAGCTGGTACATATAGAGCACGGGGTCCTTTTCATAAGTTATATAATACCAGTTGGTCATGACTGGGGCTCTGGAGAGGACCATTCCTCTCCACTCATTCTTCTCTCCATCCTCTTTTTCAAACAAATGCTCCACAGCTTTGCCCACTAGCTCCTCCGCCCCTGGAGGTATCTTGATTTTATTGTTTACTGTTGAAACACAGGTGCAAAGAATCAAGAATCAAAAAACATATAACAAAAAATATTGTGCCACCTCTAATATGGGACACTTATTTGATCAAAACATACATACGAGGAGATGTTTCTCACCAACTTTTTCTGACAGGACTTGCAGGTTGGACACTCTGTCGTCCTTGAACAGCTCGATGCCATAGACGCAGTCGAAGCCATCGTACTTCACCATGAAGAGAGAAGGGTTGACGCTGAGCCGGTCCAGAACCGTTCCCTTCCATTTGCTCTGGTTGCCTTTCTCGCGCCAGTTATGCTGAATACGTACTCCCAGGATGCTGCTGGGGTCTGGGGTTAGCGTGTCACACAGCTCCCCGCTGCTCCGCTTTCTGGATGAGACAGGACGAGTACACGCGTACGTGTGGGGTTAAGGTTTAGTTTTGCATAGTTGTTACTATTATAATATGGCGTCATGTGATGTACTGCGGGGTAGCTTTGCTTCTACATACCTGCCCCTTTTCTTGGACATGCCTCCAACAATGTAAAGGCTACATGGTGGGAGAAAAAAACAAAAAACAGATGAACGTTCAGTTTGTTTGTCACACTGAGTCCAGGACAACTGTCAAGCGTCACATGTGCAGAACGCTGCAGCATAACCAAAGGCCCGTCGTGGAGCTGGAGGCTCGGCTGTCAGCGGAGACCTGTGACAGGCTGCTCATCAGAGACTGACAACTCCAGCAACCAATGGATTCACATGACGGACAACTTCCTGGGTATTTCCTTCAGCCACAGCCATGGAGGTCGGATTGAGAAAGGCTGTACGTGAAGGCAACACCGTGCAGTTTGTCACGTCCCGCAATTACAAATGTTGCCCCAGACAACTTCGGGAGGACGCAGACGTACGTGTCGCTGTACGTGGAGGCAGCGCACACTTCATTTAAGGACATTAACGTTAGTAACGCAGCTCACGTAACATTCACATGCCTCATATATGACAAACTGCGCAACAAGTCAGGCTGGCGCTGCTAGCCCACCTGTCCGGGACTGGACCCAGCGCACCTCCACGTCACGCCGCGCGTTACCGGACTCCCCCGGCTCTGCCTCACTGCAGATGTTGCCGGAGGTGAGCTAACTAAAGCGGCCGCGTCGGTGTCGTGCCCGGGCAGCTGACGAGCACCGGCGGACAAGTCGACGCGACCAACTGCTTCTCCTTCCCACAACACGCTTCCGTTACCTTCACGCAGATTTCATGTCAGCGCTGTTCTGTTCGTCTGCCACATAAATGTTCCCACACGCCAAGCCGCAGACGCAAATCTCGCGAAACCCGGGGTGGGGGTGGGGGGGGCGAGACCGGGGAGAAAGGACTACAGCTCCCGGCGAGCGTTTGTGCACCGTGACCGCAGAAAACGACACGAAAACAAGCGCAATGAACACTGGGATTTGGTGTTTTGGGGGTAGGACTGTGGGGCCTCTAACGGCAACCGTCAAACAGGTGCATTGTGGCGCTGCGTTTATTTAGGTAATATGATAATTACAGCAGCGTCAATATTACACAATAATTGAAGCTACACAAGACGACAGTGACGCACGCCAAAAAAAAAAAAAAAAAATTTAAAGGAACAGACACAATGTAATATATATGCACATGTAAGACAATCTTTTATGTTCATCACATTTAAAGCTGCAACATTTCCAACCAGGTTATGGACAAAAAACTTGACATTTACTCCCCTCGGCCACTTATGTTTTTATTACATAGTGACACGTTGCATTTAGGTCCAAATTTCAGTAGGTCAGAATGAAACTAAGCCCAAACATACAAGACTTTTAGCTATAAAAGAAACATTTTACCAAAGCGCTACAAAATAACAGAAGTGATGCTTTTAGATCCAATTGTGCTGAGCTCACATGCGGCACAAATCTCACCTCATTTTAACAACACACTTTGCACCGACGCTGGAGCCTGTTCCAGTTGCCATCAACACTGCACTATACTGTTACAATTATATTACTGTTGTTTTAAAAACCCCAGTGTGCCCTGAGATTTTCAGTCCAATTTTCTAATTGTTTCTTAACACAGTCGCTATCCATTGCGTGAAGCTTGACATGCGCGTGTAGACGTCAGGGGTCCGGGGGTCTCCGCATCGCCGGCCAGAGAAGGAGACGACGCCTGCCGTAGCTCCATCACACACCAGCGGTCCACCTGAATCCCCCTGACAAACAAAGCAAACAATTTAGTGAGCAGCAGGCGCGTTTCGTTTAAAACGCCGTGTTTCACAGTGCGGATCCTCACCGAGCAGAAACCCTGAAAGACTCTTTCCCCAACACCACAAACCATAGTGTTGGTGATGGGAACCATTCCCCATCTCCTACGGCACGCCGGCTGTGATAGAAACGTCACGTTGACTTCCTGAAGCGTGGCTGGTAAGGTGTTGTTGTCCCCAATGTCCCCCCAGCCGACCGTGATGCACTTATCCGCCCTCCTGAGTCTGCCTGTTTTGAGGGAGATCAGCTGCACTGACTCAGTCAGCTGAGCACTGCCATTAAGCTGTGACAAGAGAAAGAGAAACTGTTAGATAACGGTAATGCTACAAATGGAGACATGTCATCGTGATTGAAATGTGATAATACTGTGCAGACAAATATTTTCTCACCTTTAGGAGCATGATGTCATTTGCATGTCCGTCGTAGTTTGGGTGTGGAATTGACCTGATGCTGGTGAATTCCTGCTTCGTCGGCTCGTTGGCTGATAGGGAATCAACTCCAAGCACCACTGTGTACGGTCTAGGATTTGAAAGGTGTCCGAGCGTTAGATGTGGTGTTGGGGCTGCTAAGTGCCTTTCGTGTCAGAAATCCTTCTCCCCATCGCTCTCCATGTATGAACGCATGCCTAGCGATTTGACTTCCTTCACGATTCTTTTATAAACGCAAACATTTGCAAATTGCTTTACATAACTCAACATAAGATCAATTAAGCTTCTGCACAAGGAGAGATGCACACAACTACAGGTAGCAATCAAATGATTGTGTAACTTAAGCAAAGCTCTGGGTTTTATTCTTTAGGCCATGAAATTGGTTTTAAAAAGAACATTTTGTTTACTTTTGTGCTTTTACTTGTTTCTGCTGCCAAAAAAAAAAGAAAAGAAGTTGAGTTCTTACACCGGTATCTCACAGTGTGCTGCTGTGAGTACAAAGTCCTCTCTCACCAACGCTCCCCCGCAGTTATGCTGACCTCGAACTTGCAGTGAGGCCATGTAGGGGCGCGAGTGGGGGGGGGCATCTCTGCCTCCAACAATATGAGTGCCGTGAACTCCTGAAAGACAAAATGCAAGAAATGGAATAATTGAACTTAATGTCTCTTATTTGAACACAGAGAACAATTCTGCCAGTATGGCTGCTTTGATGTTTCTGAAACTTACCACTTAGGACAAAGAGGAGCAGGAGCACACAGCTCGTTGCCATGACGCCTGGTCAATCTCAGACTTTGAATTTTCTGGAGAGTCCTGCAGTTTTATTGCTGCAGGGAATTAGCTAACACAGTGTTTGGTATTTCCCATGAAGTTGCAGAAGAGATTTTCAACACACGGTTTCACAATTAACTACGACAAACTTCGTGTTTCTTAGTAAGTTCTTAGCTCCAAGAAATTCTGGCGCCAAATTAAAAAAAAGTCATGCGTTTATAGTGATCAGCCCAAAAGCAATTATAAGAAATACATATTTGTTTCTAAGTCATTAACATGTTGCAGTGAGATAATGTAACTTGATTGTGTGTCTGACTCCACTCAAAATTAGTTTCTTAGATCTAAATCTTGCGATATGTTGTGAGTTATTTCACGTTCCTGTTTTCTATCAGGTTTCATCACATTTGTGTTGACAAATCTTAAGAAACAACGTGGTTTTACGTGATGCAACTTCCCCCAGTCTCCAGCTGCGTCTCTCTGCTCTGGAGGTAAACATACAAAAGTATCATCTATCCTCATACTTTTTGTTTTTAGCCTTGGTTCATTCAAAATATAAGTTTAGATTTTTGCATCTTTAAAAACTCAAAATACAACATATTCATGTTGTGTGACTAGAAGCTAGATGAGCAATAATCACAATCGACCTCCAACCGCAGATTTGAGCGTTGATGTCCACACACTTTAACTAACATGCCAGGAACGTTACTTCAAGGAACTGATGTGCTGTAGGTCAGACGCACACACACAGAGGCTAACATGCTGGAACTTTAAACGGGTCAAATAAACAACCAAAAAGCATTTTGTTAGTATAACATTTTGTTATACGGGCAGTCACTCGTTATATCAATGCAGGCAATATACTGTACTGCTGTTTTTACCAGCTTGGTCAGCTCAGTAAAAAATGAGCGGAGGGAAGAAAACAAATTGACTTTTCTCTTTCATTACAGGGTCAGAACTTTGATCCTGTGAGTCTTTTATGCACGTGTCTGGTGGGTTTGTCTTTGTATGCAGAGAGGCAGGAGGCACTGGGATGATATCGGAGGGATGCAAAGCACACTGTGAAAAAACATGGAGCCTTCAGACAAGAGGAGGTACATGGACGTGGTGGAGGAGTAACACCCACAGTGGAATAAACATATGCGTCAGATATAACAGACACAGTCCATATGTGACAAAAGAGCTTAGAGGACCCACAGCTCGTTCTGGACATGGAGCCCAGTCTTGACCTCCTTTGCAAACCTAAGACTGTAGCTAATTATATCTGGTTTGTCCCAATCATGTCCGAACATGTATGTACATGCGTTGCAGGCATTAAACCTAATTACAATTAAAGGGATTCCTGTTTGTGTTAAATAGATCTTTTCTATGTGTTTTATTTTGAAGTCTGTCATCAATCAGATTAGTTCTATTTGTGACATAGAGGCTGGTTAGAGTATCTGTGCTGCTGGTGCACAGGCTCTAGATTACGAAACGATTACTTGTAGACTTTGACATAGTTTGTTACATTCTCGTTATTTTAATGTGAATTTCTATTTTTGCGTAATTTCATCTACTAGACTCATTAAAACTCAGGTTTTGATCTTTCTCTCTGTAGCTGGAGTAATTTGAGGTTGATGCCAAGATTAGAAATTCTTGCAAACAGGATGCACCTGATTGCAATTTAAACCTTCAAACCATTGTAACAATAGGTTTTTGTTTGTAATTTGCAATAATTTCTACAAATGTATATTTTAAACGTGTGATAAAGTGTAAAATACATTTTGTAGTTTTCCTTCTTTATTCCTTTTGGAAAAATCTAAGATATTAAACTCCCAAACCAAGTAGCATCATCATGAATAAACAACTTGAGAATGGTCCTTCTGACTGAATTGAATGATACAGTAGTTTATTACATACGTTGTGTAAAAAGAGAATAAACACGATGTGTAAAATCTGTTTTTTTTATTGCTTTTTGTGTCACACTGCAAAAGCACATCACCAAAATGTCTATACTTTTAAATGCAAGCTGAAGAGACTGATTGCAAGACATTTACGGATGTGACTGACAGTCACTTGCTTTTGGATTCGCCATTCTGTCTTTGATCCATTTATGTTTTTTTGATATGTTGGTGTAGACATTAGAAAAATTTTGCTCATCAGAAGTCTGGTTGAAAAACAGACCCACAGCTTTCCCATCACACACCAGAGGACTCCCAGCATCCAGCTGTAAGAGCAAAACCCGTTAGTTCATTGTTTCTGTTGAGGTTGGTTGTCACAGCTACACATGGAGCTTATTGACGTTTTGTATGACATACCACACCGCAGCGTTTCGTTCCAGCAGCACAGATGGCGTTGGCAGGAAGACCTGGCACATCCTTACAGACACGAGGGTCGATGACATCCATCTTTCTCAGCTCTGGCACAGGTTGAGTTTTACATTCTGGGTGAACTGGCCACGAACCCCATCCAGCTACGCTGCACACTTGGTTTACTTCTAAATCCATTTCAGCGTTTGGAATTTCAATTGGTTTTATGTCCCTAACAGTCTTCGTCAACTGGAGACACAAAATCAGAAAGTAAAAATGAGAAACGTCACTTTCAGCAAATACATCTTTTAATGCATTAGACTTGATGTTGAACATGTGTTGAGCTTTGCAGGGAGACGTGTATAAATGATGCTGTCATGGTGCCACTGTCACTTACTTTACAGTTATTAAACATACAGATTCTAACATAATATTACAAATCACCTGACAATAGTGTCTGTTGTGATTGTAGCTTTCATACTTACTTTGAGGAGCATGATGTCAGCATCCCTGGATATGCATTTTCTCTCAATGTGGACGTAGTTTTTTTTATTCTCCAGATTGTGGGAACCAATGTAAACAACGCTAAGTTTCCTGAACAGACATAAATGAATGATGTCAGTATATTTGCCAACAACTAATAATTTCTCATTTCTTTATTTCTTCCCATAAAAGTAGTTGTGACTAAGCACATTGTTAATTGTCGTGTCACATGAAGCATATCATCATATATTTGGAGAAGGAAGTTCACTTACTTTTTGTCACAGCTTGCAGATGTGATCAAAAACTTTTCATTGACAAGAAATCCTGCACATTGATGTTTCCCGTGGTTGTCCTGCAGGGAGGCCATGTACTGCATCTGGTTGTCTGGGACTATGTCCCCATCAATGGTCCGATTTCCATGTCCTGCACAGAAAAATAAAGCCAGGATAAGGTCATTTTCCACTCAGTGTCTGCAGAATAACAAGCAGGTTGTAGCATCTTACCATTTTGTCCGAGACTCGTCAGAACATATAGGAGTAGAAATTTGTGCAGACTCTGCATCATATCAGCGACACAGTGAACTTGTGTTGTCAGAGTTGTGTTGAAGACCTTTATAGAGAGGTTTGCTTTGTTGGAATGTAGGATATTCATCAGCCTTATCTCAACTTCTAACCACAGGTTGTACACATGCAGAATTATCTTTGAATCATCGTTGTTTTTATGGTATCTAGTGTCTCAACATCCTGGAGCAATGCTCACTAGGAGCTGAAAACCTGCTGGTGACAGACTCGCCCTCCCTTCCTGGTTACGTCAAATAGATTGATTGCATCAGTTTCTCTGTGATCACGCAGACATTTGCACGTTTCATTAGTGTCACATTTATCCATTATTAGTCATTCATTTGGCATTTCAATTTCAGTTTTTCACCAAATCCTTTTGCACCATGTGGATTTCCTCAGTGTGTCCAGGCCTTAAGACTGAATTCCCAAGAAGCTGCATCTGAACAAATGACATTATATCCAATGTGGATTCTCTTACGTCTCTCCCGACTAATGTTCAATTTACTGTAGTTACACGTTAAACATATTTTGTCTTCTGGAGAAATTGTTGGAAGGAGAAGATGGAAGTTAACAGTAGATTCTTTACTGCTTTTTGTCACACATCCAGAGCAACTAGAGGCAGAACATTAAATACGGACTTAAAGGAGTTGAAGCTGACACTGTGAGCAGGAGATAACGCCAAAACCATTGCTGTCCCGCAGTGAGTCCACACACAGCAACAAGTTTCCTGAGACTTTCCCCCATCTCTCTTTTCTCCACTGGAAAAAAGTCAGTATAAGATCATTTCCCATAAAATAGCGGAAGAACAACACAACATTTTGCATCTTATCATTTTCACTGAGACATGTCAGAACATGAAGAAGAGAAAATTAACACAATAAACACATGAATCTAAATTTCTAACCACAGCTTTTGTGCGCTCTCAGCTATCTTTGAATCATCCTGTTTATTCATGGCATCGCGTGTGTTCACTAAGAGGGGAATTCATCTCTGTTGTTTTGATTGTCATGTCATGTCATGAAGTCTGAATTTGTCAAGCAGAAACGTCCATAAACTGACAGGAGGTGATTTCTGACGATCAAATGGAGCCACTGGAGGTGTGTTGTGAACGATTTCATTATTTTGTTATTGTTTTCACACTTCTTGGTGTTAGCTTAATATAATACAATATGCATCTATATATTCAATATGTGCAACTAATGGTTAAATACTAATTCCATGTAAGTGAGAAAACCAAGCTGTTCTTAGGCAGACGTCTGATTGTGGCTTAAACTTGGCTTGTCACTCGAACCGTTTAATATTTGATTATACTTTCTGCTGAATTCAGTCCAGATAGTAAAACTCAGTTAGTTTTGTTGTTTTGCAATCATCACACTTCTGCCTGTCTTTGTTTGCAGTGAGGCAGGAGGCACTGGGATGATTTGGGAGGTATGCAAAGTACACAGTGAAAAACACGGAGCCATGTATGCACATGCGTTGCACTGTGTTGTAGATCTGTTCTATGTGTTTTATTTTGAAGTCTGTCATCAATCAGATTAGTTCTATTTGTGACATAGAGGTTGGTTAGAGTATCTGTGCTGCTGGTGCACAGACTCTAGATTACGAAACGATTACTTGTAGACTTTGACATAGTTTGTTACATTCTCGTTATTTTAATGTGAATTTCTATTTTTGCATAATTTCATCTACTAGACTCATTAAAACTCAGGTTTTGATCTTTCTCTCTGTAGCTGGAGTAATTTGAGGTTGATGCCAAGATTAGAAATTCAAGCAAACAGGATGCACCTGATCGCAATTTAAACCTTCAAACCATTGTAAATTAAATATGTAGGCTTTTGTTTTTAATTTGCAATAATTTCTAAACATGTATATTTTCAGTTTGCGATTACGTGTGTGTGATATCTGTTTATGTTTAAATTAGAAATCAATAGTTTCATTAATCTGTTCTTAGTGTGAGCAGCTGCTGTCATTAATGTCTGGATTTGTATGTCTGTGGGTACAAGACTAATACATTTAGTAGTTTTCCTCCTTATTCCTCTCCCAAACCAAGCATCACATGAATAAACAACTTGAGAATGGTCCTTCTGACTGAATTGAATGATACAGTAGTTTATTACATACGTTGTGTAAAAAGAGAATAAACACGATGTGTAGAATCTGTTTTTTTTATTGCTTTTTGTGTCACACTGCAAAAGCACATCACCAAAATGTCTTTGCTTTTAAATGCAAGCTGAAGAGACTGATTGCAAGACATTTACGAATGTGACCGACAGTCACTTGCTTTTGGATTCGCCATTCTGTCTTTGATCCATTTGTGTTTTCTGGATATGTCGGTGTAGACATGCTCATCTGAAGTCTGGTTGAAAAACAGACCCACAGATATGTCGGTGTAGACATTAGGAAAATCGAGGTGATCATGATTTGGGCTGGAAGACACGAGACCCACAGCTTTCCCATCACACACCAGAGGACTCCCAGCATCCAGCTGTAAGAGCAAAACCTGTTAGTTCATTGTTTCTGTTGAGGTTGGTTGTCACAGCTACATATGGAGCTTATTGACGTTTTGTATGACATACCACAACGCGGCCTTTCGTTCCACTTGAACAGATGGCGTTGGCAGGAAGACCTGGCACATCCTTACAGACACGAGGGTCGATGACATCCATCTTTCTCAGCTCTGGCACAGGTTGAGTTTTACATTCTGGGTGAACTGGCCACGAACCCCATCCAGCTACGTTGCACACTTGGTTTACTTCTAAATCCATTTCAGCGTTTGGAATTTCAATTGGTTTTATGTCCCTAACAGTCTTCGTCAACTGGAGACACAAAATCAGAAAGTAAAAATGAGAAACGTCACTTTCAGCAAATACATCTTTTAATGCATTAGACTTGATGTTGAACATGTGTTGAGCTTTGCAGGGAGACGTGTATAAATGATGCTGTCATGGTGCCACTGTCACTTACTTTACAGTTATTAAACATACAGATTCTAACATAATATTACAAATCACCTGACAATAGTGTCTGTTGTGATTGTAGCTTTCATACTTACTTTGAGGAGCATGATGTCAGCATCCCTGGATATGCATTTTCTCTCAATGTGGACGTAGTATTTTTTATTCTCCAGATTGTGGGAACCAATGTAAACAACGCTAAGTTTCCTGAACAGACATAAATGAATGATGTCAGTATATTTGCCAACAACTAATAATTTCTCATTTCTTTATTTATTCCCATAAAAGTAGTTGTGACTAAGCACATTGTTAATTGTCGTGTCACATGAAGCATATCATCATATATTTGGAGAAGGAAGTTCACTTACTTTTTGTCACAGCTTGCAGATGTGATCAAAAACTTTTCATTGACAAGAAATCCTGCACATTGATGTTTCCCGCGGTTGTCCTGCAGGGAGGCCATGTACTGCATCCGGTTGATTTGGACTATGTCCCAGACTATCCAATTTCCATGTCCTGCACAGAAAAATAAAGCCAGGATAAGGTCATTTTCCACTCAGTGTCTGCAGAATAACAAGCAGGTTGTAGCATCTTACCATTTTGTCCGAGACTCGTCAGAACATATAGGAGTAGAAATTTGTGCAGACTCTGCATCATATCAGCGACACAGTGAACTTGTGTTGTCAGAGTTGTGTTGAAGACCTTTATAGAGAGGTTTGCTTTGTTGGAATGTAGGATATTCATCAGCCTTATCTCAACTTCTAACCACCGGCTGTACACATGCAGAATTATCTTTGAATCATCGTTGTTTTTATGGTATCTAGTGTCTCAACATCCTGGAGCAATGCTCACTAGGAGCTGAAAACCTGCTGGTGACAGACTCTGTGGCCACACAGACGTTTGCATGTTTCATTTTGTTTCATTAGTGTCACGTTTATCCAATATCCTTAGTCCTTCTTTGGACATTTCAATTTCAATCTTTCCAACAAATGCACCTTATGTTTTCCCCAACATCCTGTTGTACATCTTAACCCAGAGAGGTTCAGTATTGTGTTAGAACAGGTGCCACCATTACTGAATCAATTCACTAAGAGGGGACTTCATGTTGTTTTGATTCAAGGTTCAAGGAGTTTTATTGTCATTGTAACATGTTGTACAACGAAATTATAAAAGTGTCAAGCAGCCAGTGCAGTTTTAATCATAAAAGAAAAGTAAAATAAATAAATAAATAAAAAATGAAATTAAAATAAAAAAATAAACATTTTAAATCAAATCTGACAACATTCATTCCATTTCATAAAATCACTTAATGCACATTCCCTTCTAAAACTGTGATTTTTTGTTTGTTCAGTGCAGTTATGGCTGTTGGGTAAAAACTGTTCTTTAGTCTGTTCGTCCGTGATTTGATTTGTCTGTATCGTCGTCCTGACGGTAGCAGTTCAAACAGATGGTGTCCGGGGTGTGATGTGTCCTTGATGATGTTTTGGGCTTTTTTTATGCAGTGGGAACTGTGTAGTTCTTCCAGTGTAGGGAGAGAGCAGCCGACGATCTTCTGGGCCGTGTTTATCACCCTCTGGAGCGCTTTCCTCTGTGCTACTGTGCAGCTGGTGAACCATACGCCAATGCAGTATGTTAGGATGCTCTCTATGGAGCATCGGTAGAAGGCCACCAGGAGTTTCCTAGACACGTAGTTCTTTCTCAGTGCCCTAAGGAAGTAGAGTCTCTGTTGGGCCTTTTTCATCAGCTCCGAGGTGTTCATGCTCCAGGTCAGGCCCCCTCAATCTGAACTCCCAGGAATCGGAAGCCATGTACTCTCTCCACACAGTCCCCATTTATGAATATTGGAGAAATGTCAGTGTTCTTTCTCCTGAAGTCTATAATCAGCTCCTTCGTCTTTTTGGTGTTGAGGAGCAAGTTGTTCTCTTTGCACCATCCCGACAGCTTTCCTACCTCGTCCCTATAGGTCGTCTCGTCCCCCCCGGAGATCAGCCCCACCACCGTGGTGTCATCTGCAAACTTCACAATGGTGTTACTCTGGTGTGTGGGGGTGCAGTCGTGGGTGTAGAGGGTGTAGAGCAGGGGGCTCAGCACACAGCCCTGAGGGGACCCGATGCTGAGACTGATGGCCGTAGATGTATGTTTGCCTACTCTCACCCTCTGTCTGCGGCCTGTGAGGAAGCTGTTGATCCACATACAGGTGGAGGATGGAAGTCCTAAGCCCACAAGTTTCTCCATCAGTTTGTGAGGGAGGATGGTGTTGAACGCTGAGCTGTAGTCCACAAACAGCATCCGGACGTAGCTCCCCTGTAGCTCTAGGTGGGTCAGCGCATCATGGAGAGCTGTGGTCACAGCGTCCTCTGTGGATCTGTTTCCTCTATAGGCAAACTGGTGGGAGTCCAGACTTGGGGGCAGCAATGATGTGATGTGACTCCGGACCAGTTTCTCAAAACACTTCATTACCACTGGAGTCAGTGCAACAGGCCGGTAGTCGTTCAGGCTGGAGATGTGGGATTTTTTTTTTTTTTGTCATGTCATGTCATGAAGTCTGAATTTGTCAAGCAGAAACGTCCATAAACTGACAGGAGGTGATTTCTGACGATCAAATGGAGCCACTGGAGGTGTGTTGTGAACGATTTCATTATTTTGTTATTGTTTTCACACTTCTTGGTGTTAGTTTAATATAATACAATATGTATCTATATATTCAATATGTGCAACTAATGGTTAAATACTGATTCTGTGTAAGTGAGAAAATCCAGCTGTTCTTGGGCAGACGTCTGATTGTGGCTTAAACTTGGCTTGTCACTCATCTAATATTTGATTTTACTTTCCGCTGAATTCCCTCCAAATAATAAAACTCGATTAGTTTTGTTGTTTTGACATCATCACACTTCTCTATGGTTCCTCTAGTGAGGCAGACATAGAAGGACATGAAACGCTTGCTGTGAAATGGTTATTTTATTATAGGAAGAGTCAGGCAGGACACCACATTACTGGAAGCATGCTGATGCAAAACCCGGAGCGAGACTTGGACTCATTGAACAGACTGGATGATACTGTTGATCCATGGAAGATATTTGGATACGTCAGTGTAGACGTTGGGCACATCTGGGTAATCACAGCTCTTGTTCCTGTTGAAAGACACAACACCAACCGCTGTCCCCTTGCACACCAGAGGTCCGCCAGAGTCGCCCTGTGACACAGAACGAGCATTTTGTTGGTTTGTTATTTGAGGCCTTTCCGTTGACGCTTTCTTGATTTTCTAGAACACATACCTGACAGAATCCTTTCGCTGTATCATACCCGCCTGCACATATCACATTTGCAGGAAGACCTGACCAAAGCTCCTTACAGATTTGCGGACTAATGACAGACACGTCCACCGATCTCAGCTTGTGCACTACGGGGCCTTGTGTGTAAGTTTTGCCCCACCCAACCACATGGCACTGCTGGTTTTCTGGGATGTTCATTTCAGCGGCTGGAAGTTGAATTGTTTGCACATTGCTGTTGGCGTTAACTTTTGTAGACAACTGGGGACAAAATAAGAAAGAAAAAAAAGTACACTTCAGAATCAATGCTTTATTTCACAGCCTGCTTGTCTTCAGGTTAACTAACAAATGAGGGATATTTGATTTTATGTGATTCAAACTCACTAACTGTTACAAAACATTTGACGGCATGTACTTACTTTTAGGATCATGATGTCGTTTCCATTTCCTTCATTCTTAAAGTCAGGGTGCTTGTACCTCTTTTCAATGTGTCTGTGTATTATCTTTTCATTGTCCCTGAGATCGTGAGAGCCGAGAACCACCAGGTTAGGCTGACTGAATGAGGACAAACATAGTGATTATTAGTACATTGGAGAATATGTCCCAGAGGCACATGTACAGTACGGTTCTCTCTAGAGGGTCCGTAAAAGACAAGGCAGCTCCGACGTGCTGTAAACACGATCTTAACCAGAAATTACCTTCAGAAGTCATTAGACATTTCATATTCTATGCTTAAAATGCTTCAGTAAAGGAACTGGGGGCATTTTGGCAACTTGTGAAAGCAGTGGATAGGCTAGAAAATGGTGTTGCCTAATATGAGGCCCTGCATATAAAGAGTGTGCTGACGTGACCTAATGCTGCTGTTCAGGGCTACACAAAGGTCAAGTAAAGGTTAACATGAACACACAGATAGAGGACTTATCTGCTTATTGCTTATCTGCTGGTACATGTGTTTATTATTATTATTATTAGTAGTAGTTACTATAGTTAACAGCTGAGCTGACATATTGTTCTAATCCATATTTTTAATAGCTTCCTAGAATTGCCAGCAAAAGAAGAATGAATTCAGTCAAATTAAAAAATAATAAAACAATCCTCAGCAGTACTCACTCTCTGTCACAGTGCGCCGCAGTCACCACAAACACATCCTTGACCAGAAATCCTCCACACACATGACGTCCGCTTTTCTGCACTGAGACCATGTACTGCATTGAGCCATCAGGCACCACTTCCCCATTGATGATTTTACTCCCATGTCCTGTAATAAAGGAAAACTCTGCATTAGAGGTAAATCTCATTAAATGGCTTAGAAATAACAATCACATGTGTGGATACCATTCTGGACCAGACACGTCAGAGCAAGGAGAAGAAGACTGTGCTGACCCATGGTGCTGGCAAGAAACAGCCACACCTGTTGTCTGCAGGCTGTCTGTATACTCTTTTATAGAGCAGCGCGCTTTGGGGGAAAGTTTGACAACCAACAACCTTATCTTGACTTCTGACCACAGTTTTGGTGCCAAGCATGAACGTAACTTCAGTTATCTTTTCATCACCTTGCTTCTCTCTGGTGTCTAATGTCTCCACATTCTGATGCAAAGATCAGTCTGGCATGAATCCAGCACGTTACATCGACCCATTGTTCCTCTTCTTTTTACTTTACTGCAATGTTGAGGGACTGACTCTGGACTTTCTTCTCCACCAACATTCACAATAAAAACAATAAAACTGGGTGAGTTTGATAAAATAATAACACTTCGCTTGGTTTGAATTGATTAAAAAAATATTTGACAAGTAAGATAAAATAATTGTTTGGTTTTCATTGAATGTCAGGTGAAATATTTCAAAGGTATGACCCGATATTTGACAGCAGGGTCATTATTAATGACATATTAATTAGACTAGAACCCAAATCTATTTATCGGTGCGTGTGGTGGGCCTACAAATGGGACATTAATATTACTGCATTTATTATAACGTAGATATATTAGGTTAGAGGCCCAGGTGGTTCTGTAGTATATTCCAGTAAACTTTATGTAGGACAGAAGGGGTTAAAACACTTTGTGTCTATCTTCACACACAGAAAGCAGAAAATAATAATAAACACTCAAACATTCTAGAACGTTCAACGTTGACGACACACTCAACCCCCCACCGAGGTCACGTCAAAGAGATGGATGCACCAGTTTCAGTCTGACATCTATGACCACACAGATCACTTGCACGATGATATCTTTGCCTTCTGAGCAGCCTGGCACACAAGTTGGAGATGTGCGGTTTCATCTTACTCAGCTACATTTGTTCATCTTATTTTTTCATTTCACATTTCAAATCCAGTCTCACACTTGGAATAAGTTCTGACTCCGTGTTTGACGTCTTGGTTTTAATTTTGCTACGTTGTCCATTCTCTGCCTTCGCTTACCTCGTTGTCGTCCTGTTCTTCTGAAGCCAGTCATCTGAACTTTTGTTACTTTCAAAATCAGATGTGTGTAGAATACTGACGTGTCAGCACAGCCCACTGAAACATTTCTTTGAATTTAGTCGCTAACTAAATGAACCACAGATGCCACAGTTTCCAGAATCAGCTGAGCATCAGTTTTCTAAAGTGACAGTTGCACGATGTACTTGGTACATGAGGGTCTTGTCTTTCTGTCAGAAAGACAAGTTGTTGTTTGACAACTTTGGCGGAAACATTTCTCACATTTCACACATTTACTTATGCGCAGCGTCCTTCACGTAGACTTCTACTCAACTCGCATCTTAAATGACGGATGAACTGTGATGTGTCTTCTTATTTAGCACATTAAAAACATAACCTGGACTCGTACTTAGGTTTGCGTTGAGTAAAGCATGAGCGAAAACGACTCATGATTACTGTCACTAATTCCCTTCGCTGCCCTGGTCCCGCTTGGCCTTTCCTCCAGCACAATGTACTTGAGTTTGGGTCCTGTCGGTACAATCAGCAGAATGTCACACACCCGACGCCGTCTCTGCCGCTGAAGGCCGGTTAACAGACCGCCCACATTAGAAACATTAAATACATATGCAGTTATAACATCAGTGTGTATTTTGATTATTTATCTGATAGTGTCATTTGATGCGTGCACATGGTGTCAGTGTGTCCTCGACTGGTTGAAGGAAAGGTGCACACGCAAAACAGGATTTCAAAAAGAGCTTTTATTCATCATTTTGGTGAAAGAGCTAAAACTTACAGGGTGAAATAGAAACAGCATTCGTGAGAAAAGCTCTGCAGGTCAGGTCTTTGCATAGTAACTGAAACTGTGGTTTTTGTCTACGTCATCTTGACTTTAGCTGCATCCTCTCTGTCACCTGGTCGTGTGAAGAAGCACCGTGGCTCTTTGTCTTGACCACAGTGGAACATGTGAGTAGGTGACATTTCTGTTCAACAGCATGCAGGACAAACTGAGCTACGCCATCACTGCGTCACACTGACACACCGCTTTAGCTTCAGAGTTTTTTTGATCCAGCCAACATATTTTGATATGTCTGTATAGACGTTGGGTAGGTTTGGGTAATCGCAGTTCTTGTTATAGTTGAAAGACACAACTCCAACCGCCTTCCCACCACATACCAGAGGCCCACCAGAATCACCCTGCAGGGAGCAAGAAGGTTCACTTGGTTCATCCGTGTTTAGGACTAGAGCCAGTTGGTATCATACAGTACAAACACACAGACAACAAACCTGACAGAATCCTTTTGATGTCTTATATCCGCCTGCACAGATGATGTTTTCAGGAAGTTCTTTATTGAATTTTTTCCATTCTATGTTGCAGACCTTTCGGTTAATGATGGACACATCCACCATTTCCAGCTCATCAACACCTTTACCACGAGATTTGATGCTGCCCCATCCGGCTACATGGCACTTTTGGCTGTCTTTTAGTTTCTGGTTATCTGGAAGTTGTATCAGGTTTACGTTCTTGTTCCGTGGAACTTTTTGAGACAGCTGGAGACAGAGAGAGTGTTAATTTAATCCACTCATCTTCAGATCCTCAAATCTAAAATAAAACACTCAAAGAACAGTTGTAGAAGTCCATCCTATACAGTGCACTTACTTTGAGAAGCATGATTTCCAAGTATAACCTCCTCAAAACTGTACTTGCACTTCATCACAATCTGTCTCCTTGTGTTATTGTCAGCTTTCTTTAGATTGTGGGTGCCAAGAACCACATGTGTGGATTCTCTAAATGAGCAAAGGTTGGTAGTTGGTAAAATGTTTCTATATGCTATGAAACATAAAACATATCCATTTTTTAGGGCATGAAATCACTCACTTTTCGCAGTGGGCAGCAGTGATCACAAACTCTTCACTGACGAGGAATCCTCCACATACATGTTTACCTTTGCTGTTCTGCACAGAGACCATATATGGCATCATGCCATTGGGGACTTTTGTCCCTTTGATGATTTGGCTCCCGTGGGCTTAAAAGAAGAAATGCAAGAAAGCACATATTAAAGCCACGTTTGTACAAGGAATCATGCTTGATAGTGAGATTTGCTAATCTTACCAAATGGCCCAAGCCATGCCAGAGCATGAAGGAGCAGCAGAGTGAACACACCACGCATCATGCTGACAGCCAACAGAACCTGTCTTCACTGGGGGCTTTGCGTCGTCCTTTTAAGACACAACAAGACACCCTGTGGTTTTAACCTACACCATCCTGCTCATCAGCTGCTTTATAAGAACATTTGTATATTGGTGGTCTGAGGTGTGTGTGAAGAACTAAATGGGGGAGGCAAAACCACGTCTTTGTGTGTTTGTGCTCTCACAGTCCCAGCTATGACTTAGCTATTGCTATTCTCTGTAGAATCGCCTTGAGTCAGCTCATCTGAGTCCGTCTGTTTCTCTTCACCGCAGCCAAACATGTCAGTAAGCGACGTGTTGTTAAGTAGGATGTGGTGTTGGCTATATACTCTATATACTAAGTGGCCTGCACATGTATGTTCCCGAAACAGGACTATAATAACCTGTGATATGTCTTCATTTCAGATTTCATAATATACATATTGTTTGTTGACATTAGTTCATTGTTAAATAACTAAATAATAGCACTAACAAAATAAACTTTCATCTTTACCACTAATTCTCAGCTGATCCTCATCTGTGACTCTTTGTTTTCTTCTAATGTCACTCATTTTGGACCACACTGGTTTTCTTTCTCTTACATCTCTTACATGTGAGCTTCTGCTCGGCCACATCAAATAAACCGAGAAGCAAAGTGCAACCGGAGCCGTAGCAGCTGTCTTTCTGAACATTAGCTCTGTTCCGGTTTACAGGTGCTACTCACCTGCCGTCCATCAAAGAGAACCGATGGTCGTACTCCTTAGAACTTGGAACACGTGGGAGTTAGCTACTCCTCTGACTAGTCTACTACTCAGCTGCTGCACTGAAAGTTAAAAGCCAGAATTCGTGTGTGCATTTGGCTGAGATGAGTTGTGCTGTTGTGGGTGTTTGCCACCTTGTTACACAAAAACCTTCAGGCGTGTAGGCTGTGGCTGGTGTGATACTAATGTTCTAGTAATTAGTAGAGGTTTGAAGGAGACTCATGACTCATGGGAGATGTCAGTTAGTGAATTTATTGTAAGTCGAGAAGCGACGTGATCTCACTGCTTTGAACTGAACCACCCCTGACCTTGGTTTGCCTGAACCCACATACAACTGATGGCCTGCATCGGGCGTATTGAGTGAATAGGAAGCTGGATGAGTGTGGAGGGGGAGTGTAATGACTGCATCGTAATAAAAAGTAGACACCTCATAACCCAGTGTGGTGGGTGGTGGTGGACATCTGTGTTTAGACTGGGCCGGACAACAATCTTTGGAGCGATCTAGAAGAAAACATATAACTGGGAGCACTTCTCTGGACAGGCTAAACGGATAATTGGCTGGATCTGGGCCTGTTCTGGTGGCTTGGTCTTCTGCACGTCGTGACTGAGAAGAAGGATGTGGTTTAAACTCATCTTGACTCTTGAATCTTCTTGGAAATGTTTGTCGCATGCATGTTGAAAAGCAAAAATGTAACACAGCCTTTCACAAGAGCCATTTGTCGTGAGACTGGACAATAATTTGTCATGTAATGGAAGTGCGTTATTATTATGCCAATGCTGTCAATGCCACATTCACCACACATTCACAGTCACCCTGAATCTTTATTCAGGTGAATATTTAGAGCAAATTAATCGTGATGTTCTTTGCTGTGGGTCTACGTGGTGCATGTCGCATCTCAATGTGACAGAGCTGAGAAACCACGGCGACCACATTTTTTAACTGCAGATGAGTGTCAGAGTTCCCAAAGACCAACCCAGAGCAAAACCCACATCATAATCATAACTGCAAGGGCTTCATGAGTCTTTCTGCGGATGGGAAACTTGAAATGTGTTCACAGAAACGTGAAGAGACACATTTCAAGTTGGCTGATAAAAAGACAGAGCGATAAAGCATTTCATAAACGAGCACCACGTCTGCCCAAACCGCCTGCAGCTCATCAAGTGCTTGTGTAGCCCCTTCAAGCTGAACTGACCTAACTGATCCTACGTGAAGCTACAAACAACTGCAGGCGATTTATTGCAAGTTATTTGCTTGTATACGTGAAACAAAGACAGGATGTAATGTTGATGTAATGATTTTATCGCCAGGTTTCAGTTCATTCTTCAATCAACAACTTTTTGTTTGTTTCGTGACTCACATTTAGTGACTGTTGGCTGGTTGACGTGATGGTGGATCAATAGATGCTGAATTTGTTTGATCAAGGTGAATGTTCTGCCTCATGATTACTTTGTGTGGTGTCTGCCTCCGTTAATATACATTACAGAGACTAGTCTCTGTAACAGTCATAATCTGCAGTTCCAGTGTATTTACAACCATATCGTAAATAGACACGTTCTCAAAATATCCACTGGACTGAAGTAAACCTTATAATGACACAGGAGCAGGTTTATACTGTATGTCACTCGAGGCACCTTTTTATAAAGGAATCAGCAGGAACAGCTTTAAAGTGCTGTTAAAAAAAAAAAAACACAAACAGCAAACCAGCTGTTCTGTTCCTGTTCACCATCTTCGTGGCGTCCACCACAGAGGGCCAAAGTTTGCTCATTTTGAAGTTGCTCCGCTCTCTAACCAACAGGGGGCGGCAGCTCTCCATAGTCTGACACGTAAAGTCCCAATCTCAAATGTCTTCCTACTGTCACTGTACATTAAAATGAACATGTCGCCCAGAACTGGAGTTTAGAGATGAAGTCCAGGCGGCTGCAGCCACAGAGTTTGGCACAGACACTGACAATCACCTCATAATAGCAGATTATTGTTGCATGGTTCTGTTTACTACTTTGTTTTATAACAGTATAAGCAGTTGATCTTCTCATTTTCCCGTTTTATGATCATCATATTTAACTTTATTGAATGTTCAAGTCTACACAGTATGTTTTTATCCCTCCATGTACAACACGCTTTAATAAACGTGTTGAAATGCCTTATTATAGATATGTTTGTTGTCTTTAGAACATTATTTGTGCCATAGCTTTGTCTAATTCGCAGCTTTAGCCAGGACAGCATTTGACATACTGGGCATGTCATTCATTTTGTCTGGTGTAACCCACATGTTTAATTCCTGTCTGTTTTATATCAAACACTCTTACTGAGGAAAGAAAGCAGATTTTGACACTGAGCGTAAACGTTGAAGAAGAACATCCACCTGTTAATCTTTGAAGTGAAAAACTGCAGCGTTGAAGAAATATCACCAAGCCTGCGGTGACAAAACACAGAGTCTGTCTGGTTTCCCTGGCATGAAGGATTACTTCACACAGCAGGGCTGCAGGGTGGATAGACTTTGGCACAGCCCGAACTTCGCATGAAGCAGCCCTGACTTTGGTCTTTTCCAGTCACTAACAGCCAAAGACAACCTCGTGCTGTTGACTGGGACCTTGGCCTCTGTGTAGCTGGCCTGCCTCAGCCAGTAGACTGGAGAATATACCCAGTGCCCCCTTGCTTTACCAAAACGCCTCCAATCCTTTCATCTTCTCGGCGTATTCATTTACATGTTGTTTTCTAGTAGTGTCCACGTCTATCTGCACATCTACAGGAGAAGTCTGACCACTCCTTGCACTTGGTGATTTCACAGTTTAATGCGTGTGCATCGATAGTCTACCAGCTTTCAGCTCTCTTCCATCTGTACCCTAAACTGAAGATGCAGCCAGCAGCCAATTAGCTTAGATTAGCATAAATATCTGGATGTAGGTGAAAGTTTAAAGGCTCGCTAGTATTTCAGTCACTGACTAATTGCCACGTAGCATCTGGTGACAATGGGACTGAAGGAGGCCTCAGCACCAGGCCACGAATAGTTCTGGCATCCCTCCCACCTTGAAGCCACAACTGGGCAGCTTCTTCTCTGGTCACACAACATGTTAATTGGTGGAGACTTGGGGTCAAAAAGTAAAAACCGCTGTGATTTACCTGACGTGATGCTGTTCTCCTCCATTCCCTGGTGTCTGGCTCCAGGCATCCTGGCATCCGGAGAATGCTTGACATGGGGTTTGGCCGGTCGGCACCACATACCTGCAGTGTGGCGTGGCAGGGCGTTAGGGGGGATGTGGCGCATGTGCCACTCAGCAGCCCCGTCTTATGTCCAGTAAGTGGCCTCAGAAGTGAACGCTAATCCACTCAGTGATGAGTTGGAGTCTGATAGCTCTGCTGCAGGCTGCCAGCTCTGTGGGAGCACAGACAGAGCACAGAGACAAAGACTAATCGCAGGAATTGTTTCATCTTTAATAAAATGTAATTTCCTTTGCAGCTATTTGACTGTGATGAATCAATTTGTTCATGCTTTGTATTCACTTTATGAAATGTTTTTTTTTCAAAGGGGGACTCCCAGTTCGCAGATTTCCCATCATGCCTCTCTAATCATGCAAACTGAATATTTACACTCAGGAATCAGTTTCCTTCATCTGCAGTGTTCTCTGTCCAGAAGATTGTTGCAGATGTGCTAATTTTAAACAATACATAGGCAACAAAAGCTTTGCAAAAGATAACAAACCGTCATGTTTGTGTCATTTATCACACTGGGAACTCGTATTGTCATGAGTTTGTCCTAAACTTACACTACTAAAGTGTATACGCAATAACCATACACACAAACGCTCACAAACCCACATGCACCCTCATCCATCGCTCAGCCTTTAGTCCATCTATTCAGCATTATAACTTGGGCTGTTTTTGTAACAAAACAAGACCTAATCCTAAATTCAGGGAACTGTGAATGTGCCTCAACAAATGGCAGACAAATGAGAAGGATTAGTGAGGGCCTGTGAAAGAGTGAAAGGTTTGCCATTGATCTACGGTGGTCCTGTTCTCTTTCAGGGCCACTCGGTTTGAAAACCCCACTGAGTAAGAGCATACAGGCCCACTCCAGAGCCCCCTAGGCCACCGAGAGACACACAACAGCCACAATTAGTCTCAGGAGCTGTAATGGCAATTCAATAAGCGCTTTAAAATTGTGCCTTAGTCCGTCTGCCACCCCCCAACCCCCACCCATGCCTCCCATTTTCGTCTACATACATAAGACTGGTATTATAAGTAGCGAGGGGCTCTTTTTTTCTTTCCCACCCACCACAGTTCCTTTCAGACACTGTGAGAGAAAATGACCACACAGGGTTTCAAAGGTTCCAGAGGCTGCGGCTTGTTGTCTCAGAAGCACCATGACTTGTGCCCCTGTAGATTTTGGCTAAGGTCCTCAAAATGGGCTTCTATTATCGCTCAGCCGCAAATTACTTCTGAAGCATTCAAAGACCATTTTTAATGGGCCAATCAGAATAACTTCATCTGCGTAATGTCGTCACAGATGAGCGGGGGTTCGGACATCTCCATCCAAACGACTACAACTACTCAACAGGGCTCGGCTGAAGTATAAAGACATGACCTGCTGCCTAGTCCACTGTCTCGGTTCCCTGCTTTAACGGATCGAACGCAGCCCGAACACCTGTGCTCCTGACATCGACACGTCACGGCAGAGGAGGGGCTTCTGGACGGCTGTCGTTGCCATTCTCCTGGGCTCTCTTTGGGACATTCCTCCTTGATTTTGCACAGTGTTTAGGTTTTTTTTCCTTTTGCCTCGTGATCAAAGGCCAAAGCTTTTGATCAGGACTTCCAAAGGATCCCTCTTGTTTTGCTGGCGAGCACACTGACAGGACAGTGGTGGAGCAATGATAATTACAGTACAGCTCCCATTTGGTGTCCCTGGAGCTGGCACCAACAGCCAGTCGCACCCTCAGGCCAAGAAGAAGGGGAGATTCTTGGACTGTTAAAAGAGGAGAGATAGCAGAGGAGAGATGGAGGACTCGCTGACAAAGAAGCGGGTCAAGCAAGAGAACAAGAAGAAAACAGGATAACTCTGTGGTGTGCATGATTCAGTGTGTGTAGGAAACTGTGGAGGGTTGAATAACTATATGGTATATGTGGAGTGAACTGTATAAAATACTTTCTCACTAAAACACAAAGTCATATTTAACTTAAAAGATGCTGGTGCAGAAATATTTTTTCTGTTTAAATGGATTAAAGTGCAAAGACGTTGTTGTTGTTGTTGTTGTTGTTGTTTCAGACCCAGTGTGACTTCACACCATTCTGACCAGACATGTACCCTGTCACACTAATCTTGCATTATGACAGGCTGAAAGCTTGGCCTTTATTCACCCCCAGCAGCCACCATTCATCCCGACCCTCCTTTCTTTTCAGCTGAAAGGCCCGAGTGGCCTCCCGTGTCACTGGAGGACTCGTCTGTGTGTAAGCGACCTTGATGCTCGGCAGCAGCGTTCATAACCGCAGACCTTTCATCGGACGCGGGGGGGGTCCTTCACATCAGCCCCCCTCCCGCTGTGAGTTTTGCCATGATTATGACTGGGAGGGGAATTATGTCACAGAGCTCTGATGGAGGTGTTACACGGACGGAACAATCAGTGCCACACACAAGACAAGATTAAGATCAGATTAATAAATACAGAAATAACAAGGCTTAGTCGTACGAGCGGTATTTACATTTTTATTGAAGTTTACCAAAGTCAGCACGGATCAAGGCACTCAAATGATTTTACTGAATATAAAGACAGATTTTTCTTTTTCGCTTGTATCCTGCATTACTGGCCTGTCGTAAGACCATGTGAAAAGAGCTAAATACGGACTTGAGCACAACGATAGTTCCCTTCTTTTTTAACAGTAGGACTATAACCCAGCACATAAGGTCATCAATAACAATTAACATCAACTTCAGACAGTTAAAGAGTACAAAATGTTTTAAATATATTAAAAGTTCTATTACCAAGAGGCTTGTTGAGACAATGTTAGCATGGCTTTACAGCGTATGTAACAACCTTTACTACAGGGCACAAAACGAACAAAGCTGCAGATAAGCATGAAGCTGCTACAATGCAGCGACTCCAAGTGTAGACGCACTAAGCACCAGCAGCCACAGATACCGATTTCTACAACAGCATTTGTGAATGGTTGGATTTGAAAAGCAGTTTGACAGAAGCATGCACAAAAATACAGAGTTCATCAGCAAAGATGGATCCCAGTCGATAGCTTAGTTTCTGTTGTGTAGACATATTCAAACAAACCTGTACATGTACCAATGCGTTTGACTCAGTAGAGCTTTTATCGGGCGCTGGGCAGTTTCTTCTCCGAGCAGCAGTGGAGATGTTTGATTTTTAGATTTTTAGAAATGTTTTAATTTCCCCACGTTTTTAATTTAGTTATTCCAAATGTTACTTATTTGTGTTTTGTGTTAAAGCCTCATGAGGAACGCACAGAAAACGTATTTTTCGGTGAGCTATAATGAGCCTGAACTGCACGTGTGACATATCTGCCATCAGGAAGAATTTGTATGTCAGCATTTCATAGATATGTGTGCATGTTAATAATCCAGGAGAAAAATCAAAACCAGTCAAAAACATAATCTCCTCCGTGGCAGCTACAGCCCTGTTGTGTTTCTGTCCCAGGGTTTTTAGCGTTTATTTCTTGGTGAAGCTGAATATGAATATTTCCCATAGTCACCCCAGCATCATATCAACACACAGACAGATACAGTAACCGACCAGACGCCTGAACATAGTAGAATTGTAGTGTACTGCACTGTTACTGAATATCATTAGACAAATAACTTAAACGTACATATTATCCTAACTCTACAAATGTTACAGACCTTACCAAATGTACATTTATGTGACAGGATGATTGAGCGTCAGGGCTGGTTCAGCACCAGTGTGACGCGGCAGGTGAGCCAGCCAGTAACCAGTCAGAGTTCAGACCTGGGCAGCTAGGAGGGGAGCATAGGCAGGAAGTGAGTGGAGGGATGTCTCCGGCGAGCCTTGTGACCCCGCCGCGGCTTCCCGCGCCCATTCAGCGAAACGAACATCTGCCTGCCGCCGTGCTTCCAGCGGAGAGAGGCGTACGTGTTGTAGCCGTTCTCCTCAATTCGCTCCTTGAACTTGCAGCTCGGGTTGTACTTCACCTGTGGCCAAAGACAGGAAGACGAGTTGTATGAAGACGCTGCCACGGCATGTCTGAATTACATAAGAGGACTGGGCGTCGTCGTCCTGATCTAGTTTTTACGTCACATTATGACACATGTGGTTGCAAAGATATTGCAGCTTTCACCTTTGTTATACTGTTGTCGTGTTGCCGTAATGACGCTACCTGCGATAACATCAGATAGACGCCACACACCTCAGTCTGCTGTGTGGTGCATTTTAACAAAGGGGAAAATGAGACAATTGGCAGGTTGCACGCAACGACTTTTAAAAAAGCCAGATGGCTCGTTGCTCGCTTGGTTTCTGTTCCCTCCTCTATCTATTTTGACAGTAAAACAAGCCAAGTGGAGCTGCAGGTATCATTAACTGTAGCCCAGGTGTACGACCAGGATTGATAACACTTTCTCTGGACTCTGGACTCCAACAGAAGCCAATTAAGATTTCTTCCTGCCTTATAATTGAATCAAGCATGTTTGGGTGGATACTAGTCCTTCGGTGCCCTCTTCCCCTCCCCCAACCCTTTCTCCAACACCAGAGAAAATGTATCCATGATGTATACGCACCGATCCAAAGAGTGTGCCTTTCTTGGACATAGCTAAGTACAGCCCGGTGCTGACAGATTTGATGGCAACAACTCCCACACTGACAGATCGGATTTCCATTAGGCCTGGAAAATAAAAGAGAGAACAAACGTCTGGGTTAGAAACATCTAGCTTCAGCAGTTTTCCCACCAAAAGCCACTTTGTAATTAGTGATGCTGGGAGAGAGAAACATATAAACAGAACGCAAACAACAGGTTGAGAAAGATCTGTGTGAAACGACCAGCGGAGCCGAGATGAGATGCAACAAAACGTTTTATTTTTCATTGTCAAAGAAGCTTCATTAAACCTTTTACACGTATCCACTACATTGCAGACAAACACAACGTTTGAGCCCCGGCAGCCTCCTGACTCCAGATGTCACACCCCGTCCCAATGATACCCGCTGTTGTTTACTGAAGGAGAGAAACCCCGTCTGCTGGCCACTTAGCCAGCCACTCAAACTCACTTCACCCCATGAAAACGTGGCAAGCTTGTGGGCTAATTGTTTCCTCTGGGCACTGATTGCAAACAAGGCCCATGTGGCTCTTTTGATCTGCTTTTTTGACTCTTTTTTTGGGGCGGGGGGGATAAAGACGCGCAACGCTTGTCATGGCTACGACAGGGAAATGTTTTGGAGATGACCAAAAGGGACACCGCAGGGCTCTGAATAGAACCTAATTGCTAAAGATGAAACTCTCTTTCTGAAGTGTTTTTGTGTCTTGATTTGCCCACTTGAACCTTCAAATGTGCCCTGATGTGTCCTGTTATCTGATCATAGCACAAAATTGTGTTTTTACACCCTCGACAAGCAAGTCACAGAGGACCTAGAGGAAAAGTGCAATCCTACTGCCTAAGAGCTCGGCGCTGCTGGATACTTATGAAAAAAAAAAGAAGCTTGTTGTCTTTGGACAAATGCTGTAAACAGCATCGCACCAAGGTGCTGAAGGACAGATTGACCCAAAGCTTGTAGGAAATGGCCACCCAACTCCCTGAGCAACTCCCTGCTGCCCTGATATAACAAACGTCTTGTCGAGCAGCGACCGAGTTCCTGAACGGTCTCATCGGTCAAAACGGTCCAGCAATGAAAAATAAACGCTTACAGGAGAGGTTCTGCAGGTGCTGCTCCCCCTGCATTGCAGGTTTTATGCTGATTTATTTGTGCAAATACAGGTTTCATGTGGAAAGAGCAACAAAGCTAAAATTGGAATAAATGCTTGACTTAATATGTTCTTGGATTCAGTTTTTCACCTGAACACACAAGTCGTCTGAAATGATCACCAAAATGATTATTAATACCTACAGTATAATAACATACATATTCCTAAAGGAGTGTTACACCAGCACATATGTAGATAACACATGTCAGGCTCCAGTTGCTCTAAACATGTAGCTAATTACTGTTTTTTTTCTTTCTCGCAATTCAGCTCTGAGCGTCTCTAGTTGTGCCTACCAGGTGAGGTCATGTGCTTTAGGCTAAAGAAAGACAAGAGTACAAAGCGTACAAAGGAGCAAAGAAAAGAAAACAAACTCAAACGCCTGTTGAGTGTCTTTGGTCTCCGAAAGAAACGTGTAAAAGACGCCTCAGTTCTCATCTCGCCACAGCTGCAGGGAAGGAGTGAACTCCTCAATCAGGCCCATCCAGGTATCAACCCAGCTGCACCCCCATCATTCCCGCATTTCCTCTGATCCTCTGAGCAAACACTAACTAGCGCTAACTTTGATGGCAGCCTCCTCTTTACGAGCTGTGTTTACAAACACCGGGTGTGCTATGGTGGTACCTGGAGCGTGCAAGGGACTCATAAGCAATTAGCTGAGGCCCGGCTGGTGACTCGAGCACTTCAAGGATTTATGGGGGATTAGTCCAAGCCAATGAAAACCACTGGTGCCTGAAAGTGGTGCCAGCGGTAATTGTCATTATCTTCACGTTTGACTTTGTGGCACAGTCGGTTGGTGGAGTTTTGTCACATCGGACAGTGTCAACAGTCAGAATCACAAGATTACTTAAGCAAAGTTACTGAATTTTGACAAAGCAAATGCTTCTTTGTTTACTCAGGTCTCGAAGGTGTCGTTTTATTCACACGTGCAGATATAGCAGCCATCAGACACAAAAGGCCCAGCGGACACCAAATGGGGGTTGCATATTGCTTAGCAGAACCACTTGGGCTGTGGACGCTTGGCCACACATCTATAAAGCCCAGTTAGATCCATATAACTCAGAGTCGCCCCTTTGAAAAGTCACTCCATTGTGTTCAAATCCTGGGAAATCAGAGTGGGGTATTTCAGGTTATTAGAGGGGTCCACAGGTCAGTTTACTCCGAGGAACCATCCAAACTGAAAGAAATGTACTTTAACACTGACGTTGTACACAAGTAAAGATTCTAATTTGAAATTGTTGCAAAAAAAAAAAAAACAGCAGTGACCTGTCATCTCGTTAAACGCACATTTAAATTCCCACTGCACGTGAAGAGACTCTTAATTCTAGCGAGGCATACGACTGTGACGGTCACATCTGAGTCGTCTTCATTTAAGACATGTTTCAAATCTTCTCCTCAACAATAGCATAATTAGAAAGAACAGAGAGGGACAATGGAGACAATTAGTGCTTTAGTTCCTGGGTTGCTGTGGAAAATGAAGGTCAGTTCTTCACCTCTTTCTGCTGAGCAAGTATCAGCTGGTGGCCCCATTGAGCTCATGAAAAAGGTACTTTTGGCTTCCCACTTGCAATTGGCAAGATCTCTTAACCTTTGACATGTTTTGGCTGGGATTGTCAATAAGACCAGGCTGCCATTACAAGCAAATCCTGCACTATACATGTCTAGTCAACTGTGGACTTGCCATTTATTTCCCCTCTATGGGATTTTTAAAAGCATAGAAAAAGTCTTTTATCCAGTCTTTTTTTACTCTTTCTTTTCTCTCTCTCCCCCATTTTTTGGACGCTAGCCCATCGTCAGATCATTCAGGCCTTTTCTGACCTTGAAAGAAGGCAGAAAGGGAAGAGAGAGACACTCTCACGGGGTTCCCTTTTGTCAGCCTCATAGTATGTGGGAGGAGGAGGGAGAGCGTACAGGCTAAAGGTGCTGGTTATAAGATGGGAGGGGGGTGTGGGGGGGGGGTTGGTGGTGGCGCTTCCAAAGGCTGCTACCAGTCTTTGTTACTCACCTGAGAGGTGAAGAGCTAGACCAGATCTTATTAATGACCGGGCGTTTTGAATAGGGCTGTAAAAAGTGTGGCTAAATGGTTCCTTCCATCACAAATTTAGAGCAAAAGAGTGAAAGGCTGAGCAAACCGAGAGAGGGAAAATGAGATTTTCCTGGCTATTTTCTCCTGTCCTCTTTTTTCCTTTTCCCAGGTCTTTAATTTCTTGCGTTGCCCCCTTGAGCAGCCCTCCATGGCTCAGTGCTCGACCAGAGCAGAGCCTGGGAATCTTTGAGGTCCCGCTGTGCCCCTGCTCTTGATTGACATACCTTTTCAATTATTTCACAGTTTGCTTGCTTTTTAAATGAAGAGGGCCCTGTTGTTTTTTTCCTTCTGCCCTCCTTTTCAAAACACAAGCTTTTCATGTTGGGTCTGGGCTGCCGGGCCCTAATGGCTGCAACCAGCACCTTTGATCTGCCATGACCCTCTCGAACGGACTGGTACTGGACGAAACGCTGTGCGTAGGCACAGACAAAGACTGCATCACTCACTGGTGCTTCAAACACCTTGAAGCATTACCATGAGAACAGGCCACAAACCGAGCCTTTAACAGGTGGTGTTACGTGGAAACATGGCCTAGTTCGGCTTGGATCTGTAACCTTAACGTTATATTTTCACCCCACTTTTGACTCAAGGAGAATAAAATACAAAAATAAAACGTTGCACAGACAGAAAAATAGCCCCAAGATATAAAACATGGTCACGGCACTGACAAGGGGCAAAGGCCATCGTTTATGCCTCTACAGCGTGATCATCATCTTGGTTGAGGCAGGGGAAATCCAAATGAGGATTAACTACTGGTGAAATAAAAAGAAATATAACAAGTGAGTCCAACTCTGAATGTGGTTTACACTCTCATTCTTTGGATGAATGAAATGAAAGCCCAAACTCTTCAAATCGATTGGTGGCTTACAGATGGAGGGAAGTCTCGTCAGAAGGCTCATGTGCGAGGATCCTGATATCTGTGCTGTGTGGTACATGACACCGGGTCAGCGATGATCTCACTGCGATAAAGGGCTAATATGAAACCTGATCCTTAATCTCCTGTGAACATGTGCCCATGGATGTATGAGCAAGTTAAATACAGACATTTATAGTTGTGTTACAGTAACATCTGCATATGTGCATTTCTGAAGGTTTTTAAGGTGATTTGGGTCAAATGACAACAGCACAAAACCTTCATCATGACACCTTGTCTACGTCATCGTGCAGTGCATTGTTGTAAAAACGGCACATGGTGCTGCCCACACTTTACAGGACGAGCACATTGTTTTACATCTGCTTTGACTTGACTGACACCAATGTGTCAGTTTTAATGCCTGTACCAATATATTGGTTATTGACATAATCGGTCCCGTTGAATGACACTATAGTCTGCCATTAAACTGCTATTTTAGCTACGGAGCATGACTCAGACCTTTCAGGCCCGTTTTAAACGTGTTCCTTCGTTTATGTTCCTCCTTCTGAGGTTTACTCCTACGGAATGACTTAATGTAATTATTTTGTTTAAGTTAAGACTCCACTCCAGGGTTTACTTTTCATTAATGTACAAACTCTGGGGTTGAGTCACTTTCCCCATACATGTTGCAGACACACTGTGATGAAATGATGGCATATATTTATTTTTTCTTAATAAGTGTGATCAAGCTCGAAAGCCAGATGATGCAATGCTCCTGCTAATTTAACGGAACGAGCGGCGCTGGACAGCTATATAAAATTCACAGGGTCTTTAACAGGGGCAGCGACGGCCTCTCTGACTGCACTACTGTTCCAGGGGAGGATGTATAGACGTCTATGTGCGTGTGGCCCTCTGCTCCACGGACATGCATCATACCTATTAACTGTCACACGACTGGGATAGTTTTTCGCATAACCTGAGCATGTACAGTACCCTGCAAAAAGATGAAAGGCTGGGACACACAAATGAAAGTATAAATAACAATAAAGAGGAACTTCCTGCTACCAGCTCTCTGTCTGCCATGTTAGTCAAAACAACACCAAAACAACATCCTACGTGCGTCTGCCCAAAGATGTGATTCTGTTCCTCAAATGAGCTCAACCTGTCTGAACCGTGTTTCTGTTACGGTGCCTAATTTAGCTCTGTAATCCTGGACGGTCAGGAATCCTTCAGCTCAACTCATGTGCCCTTTGATCAGACAAATTCTTACAAGTACATAATTAAACCAAAGGAAATAAGAAACAGGATTATTTTTGCACCTTTTCTTTTTCTTACACAGTTGAACTTTCGCAGATCCAAACACGCTGTCATCCTCTGTACACACTAAATGCATGCGTACGGCCGTTTAAACAGAACTATATACGGGACAAGCTGTTCTCTGTATGTTCAGCGAGTCACTGTGGGCGTGTCTTTCAGCTCATTCCATTACATGTCACCCAGTTTAAAACAAAAAGAGGATGGGTTGGAAAGGAGAGGAAAGCCTGGCAGGGGGCTCGTTCACTATGTCCCTTCTAGTCATTTTAATGAACCTCCAGAGAGATGAGAGTGAAGATGAGACACACGAGACTGTTTCTGCAGTCTTTTACAGGCAAATTGTCTCATGCGACGTGAAACGCACTCCCCTCAAGGTTGAGAGCAGGCTGGTTTTCCAGCCACAGAGGGAGGTGTAAAGCAGAGGCAGTCTAGCTCTCTACAAGCCCGGGCTCAGCTTCTTTGAGCCTGTGAACAAGCTGCGTGGTGGTGATCCGCTGAAAGCTGACTCCCGCACTCCCTCAGCCCCAGCCCCGGCCGCAAGGGGTGACATTTTCTCACACACAATCCAGAGGCTGGTTCTCTTTCAGGGCTCGCACTCGGCCCTGTTAACCCCACCTTTTCATGCGGAGCGGCTGGGAGAAGCACTCCAGGGATTAGCCCAGCCAGGTTTTTCAAAGGCCATTAGAGCAAATTACAGGTATCCTGTTACCAGTGCACTGGAACAGGCCAGGTGAGGGGCGCAGAGGCCAGGCAAGAGAGCAGGGGTCAGCTTGGGACAAAAAGACAAGGCCACCCTGGGCCCCATTCTATCTGAGTGTCTGCCTGGCTCCACAAACTGGTAGGACTGCAGCTATGAATGGCTCACTTGATGGGACCTCAGAGACATTGTCTCACTAGCGTAACTTTAGCCTTTTTTCGTAGTGGCCCTCCACCCCCAAAACCTCACTCTCTCCACCCTGTTTTTCTTATCTTTCAATTGATGTCGACATGACTTCGCTCCCATAAACGATGAGACGAGTATAAAACATAGAGAGAATTTAAGGGGTTGACTGCGTGCATCCCCTCTAGATGTTGAAGACATGACCCAAACGCTGCAAACACTCACATGCCCTTGTTACTGTATGCGCTCCACAAAAAAATCTGTGCCTCGCCTTGAAAACGTACTTTGAATTGCATTAACCTTTTCCACTTCAAATCCAAATTGAAGCTGAAACTGCTAACGTGTGCTCTGTCAATGTCTCAGCCTGCTACAGGCATCATGAGGCCGATGCTGCTGATAAAGTTGTGCAGATGGCCACAGGGAGTTCCTGCATTCTGCCATTTTCTCAGGGCCGCACACACGCTCGCATACACATCCACCGGCCGCACGGGAACACGCACATGCCTCATCACCCTATCGCAATCGCTGAATGACAATCTGGTGGAGGCGCTGCGGAAGTGTTTCATTAGCCAATTACCGCTGGTAGATATAGTCCACGTTCCCACCATTCACAAGACCGAGGGTCAAATGTGACCAATTACCCTCCATTCCCTCACAGGGAAGATTAGTGAGCCTGATTTCTCCCCAGACAGCCTGACCCAGTCCTCCTGAACCACCGGTCACATCTGCACACGTGTGTTCTTAAGCAATTTGCCTTGTACAGTCGGTGACGCAACAATAACCATACAAGCAGGTAGTACACGGGTTAAAGAGAGACGAGGAGACTGAGATCAGCGCTTCAATCTCCTCTGCCACACACAGACTCTCCATCAGATGGTAATTGGTCCTTGATGTCCTGTCAGCATGCTTGGTGGTAGTTATACCCCTGATCACAAACTTCCTTGGACATGTTAAGCTGTGATTGTATGTAATGGAACATCAATCACTTCATTAGGAACCTCCAGGATGCTGCATCAGAGGGGAAAAGACTCTCCTCTGATCAAACTCCCATAGGTAATGCTAGAGGATGACCTGAGGCAGTGGGTGAACGGATGGGCGGGATGGCTGCTGTAGTGACGTTGAGGGATAGCAGAGGTGAAAAAGGTTAACGAAGCCCACCGAGTGGACCCCGGCCTGTACATCTGTGCCTGCGTGGCGCAGAGGGGCCGCAGTCTTACTGAGCAAGAGGACTTTTCTTTAATCAAGGAGAGGAGAACGGGGAGGGAAAGCTGCCTTCAAATCATGCGTCACATCTGTAAGACGCAAACAGCGAGCTATCAAAAGCTTCACAGACAGTCACAGGCAGATCTCACTGTTGAGAGCTTTGTGAGTCACGGCTTCTGGAGTTTCGTGCGGATTCGTACCCTTGGGAGCGCAGCCGGGAGAGGATCCACATTAGACAGAGATCATTCCCTGGTGCCAATAAATTGCAGTGTGCTGGTTCGGTGCATGTGTGCACAGTCTGGACAGCCACCCAAACCAGGCTCAGCCTCCCAGAAAGACAGAGGACAAGAGGACAAAGGCCTTTTTGACTCTTATACTGTATGTGTGTCATTATGATCAGTTGAAATACGTGTAATTGTGTCATGTTTGCCAAAATGTGGTCCATTTTAGTTTGGATTTGACCAGAAGCCATAAGTATGAAGACGGATGAAATGTTCCCTTTAAATTCCATTCTGGTGTAGGTCTACTTTAAAACATTCTGTCGGTGTCAGTGTGGGTCAGGTGAGCAGCCTGGTTCCAGTGACTGAGCACCAGGACAGAGAATATTCTCTGTGGCCTGAGCTTGCCCCAAATTTACATTATTGCAATGAGATGGGCACACACAGGGGTGACAGGAGCCACAAGAGTGGAATCGGGGCCCTGTCAAAGCTGTCACTCGCTCCACTGGCCAAAGGGCCCTGACCCCAATCCTATCCACTGCAGGAGGTTAGGGTGGGTGGGTTGGAGACAGCAGGAGAGAGAGGAGTGGTGACAGGTACAGTAGAGACTGGCAGAGGAACAAAACGGAAGAAAAGAGGTTTATAATAATTGTTTATACTGTGTGAAACAAGATGATTATAAAGGGATCTGTACGTGATCGACATAAATCAGCTCTGGTATCTGGTATTTGTAAATCTCTGAATTATGAATTATAGGGTTTTAGGTCTTTGTCATTCTCTGAGTGACAAGCCTTCAAATGAAGCTCGTGTTCAGGACAAAGATATCACTGTCCAAACAGGGGTGGTCCAACGTGTGGTGTGGACGGTCCTCGGCTGTATCGCTGCACTGCCTCATGCCAGCATCTGTGCTGTAATGAGGGTGGCCTTCCAGACGGGAAAAACACCAGCGTGCACACAAGTTGCCGTGCAGGCAGACACACACGCACACACACATGCATGCTTCTGAGTCGAGTGCTAGATAAGGTCTGGTTCGTATTAGCCATTAGGGAACTCAAACACACATCTTTTTCAGTTTAGGGCCTACTTCATGCTCCCCCACTGGCACAAGTATAAACACAGGCACATGCATTCGAAATGTACAAACACATTCAAAGAGCCCTGACACGATATTCACATCCTGCTCGTATTCATTTGGAGAAATGGCCGCGGAGATAAAGAGCAGGTACGAGTGGCTGTGTGTAGTCCGGTGCAGA
Source organism: Macropodus opercularis (assembly GCA_030770545.1). Classification (NCBI taxonomy): domain Eukaryota; kingdom Metazoa; phylum Chordata; class Actinopteri; order Anabantiformes; family Osphronemidae; genus Macropodus; species Macropodus opercularis. Next base: position 12,603,423 of record CM061092.1, read on the forward strand.
GAAGATGCTGTGTGGGTTCAGCCTGTCGGTATACGCCTGCACCCAAGCTGCTCTTTTTAACCTTCTAGATTTGAATTAATTCTCCAGCTTGTACTTTCAGGAAATGCATTAGCTACAGCTTTGGTCATTCCAGGCTGCCTGACTTGTCTTGAGAGGAACGGGAACGATTACGAGATCAACGTATGAGTATAAATACAGATCTTTTTTATTTCTTAGACTTTTGTGTTCTGTGTACCCTTCTTTTTTACCTGGTCTGTGTTGTGACCCATATACTGATCATTCTGGAATGTGAACCATCTGTGTACGCAAGTCATTCAAACTACAGCATCTTCCACTGTGATAGTTATAATCGATGTGGTCACTGGTCAGGTTGAGTGAGATAGAGCTAGAGGTCAAAGTCTACGAAACCTGTTATAAACCGTACAGAAAATCGGTGGAAAGCCATAGATTGGCCCAAACTGCACCAACGAAGGAGACTGCAGTCGTTGATTTTACTGCCCCTTGTTGCTTCCTTTATGATCTGGACCAAATTCTATACGGAGGCAAATCTGTCCTGAGGGCAACAGGTGCATAACATTCCTGTCATGATTGTTTTCTAGTCCCAGGCTCATTGTGATTTTAGGTTAAATCTGAACACCCTAAACTTGTGTAGCTGTAGTCTTTGAGCTGTTGCTGTATTTAGAGTTGACAAGATGTTGCTTCTTTTCCAGAGGCTCTGTTTCAGCTTCTTTTTTCCATGGGTCAGTGGTTAAACACCTTCTAGGGCATGATGTCTCAGTTTGAGCAGGAAGGTGAGAGGCTCAAAACCAAACTATTAATCTACCTTGGTCCAACTGAGCACCAAGAACAACTCCAGTCCTTGCTATATTACACCTATAACAATTTGTTGTCATGTTAACGTGTCGAAATCTATATGTTTTGACCTGACAAATGGCTTCGAGGTCCAGATAGCTGGTTACTGGCACCGTGACGTCTTCTCCTTTGTGTTCCCTTCACAACCGCAGGATGTCCAGAGCTGTGGGAGGCTGTAAAGGACTTGTCTGCAGTTGCCAAAATCAGCCTCTGTAAACCTGCTGATGAACCCAGTTCAACCCAGAGAGGAGGCAATGCCAGAGCGCCAAAGGTTGTTAGCTACTAATTGCTACATTGCTAGAGCCCATTCAGGACATCAAGCCCTGGTGGCAAAAACCAGGGATGCGGGACTAATTAGGGTGTCACTGACACTGCTGAGCTGCAGCGTTCCCAGCGCATCTGATACAGCTAATTTAACATACCTGCTCAATATGCATGTGTGTCTGCGATATTTTACGTTACTTACTTTACAGGTGGCAAAGGGCAGAGTTTCATTCATCCCCCACAGGCAGACGTCCTGCACTGTCCTTACTGGAGTAAAAGCCTCATTCGTGGGATTCGTTTGCTTGTTGGCATCTAAAATGTCCACGAATCCAGTCTGAGTTGAGGCGACCTGACATAATGCCTAATGAGCAGCGGGAAACGCTCCAGCACTCCTCCAGCCTTTAATTTCCACCTCAATACTGAGCAGATCACACCCCGGCCTTTTTTCCTAGCTTCATTAACATGTGCATTCTCCCAATTCAAAACACCGAAGTAATTCCTTCAGCCAGGTGCTTCCCTCCCTGGCATCGCTGCTTATCCAGTCACAGGTTCCCGGCGGAGCTGCACCAGAATTAATGGTGAGTCATGGCGACGCTCTAAAGACGCCGGCGCAGAATAAACCTTCTTACACCTTTCAGATCACAAAGTAAAGCAGACGTTTTGTACCATCTGTCAATCTGGCATAAGAATAAGAAAGAGTCCTCTGGTGTATTTTAGTGTTACAGGTCCAAATGTTTTAGAAAAACATTTATAGAGTAGACCCCTGAAATATGTTGGGTTCCTAGAATATCTTGTGAATTTTGATTTGGTCAGAAAAATAGTTTAAAGCCAAAACATGGATTCATTGATTTTCAGATTCAGCCTCTCTTTGGTGAGAGACCGTTCCCCCCCCCCGTCTACAACAAGTGTGAATAATTTCAACAACATTTTTCAGTGGGATGGAAGGTTTTCTTCCCATGGGCCAAGTCCAAGTCAAATACACTCATGAACTCAGAAAAGTCTCACATCAAACAAGCAAGATGGGAAATTTCATAAACACAACACACCCTGGCTGTGAGAGCTGCGGCTGCGAGGCACGGAGCTAGTCTGGCCCCGGTGACTTCTGCCATCATAGCGGTGTGGTGTGGTGACCTTATTTCCTAAGAGTGTCTGTCGGCTACACAAATGTTTGACGCCTTCAGCCACACACGCCCAATATTTAACAGTCAATCCGTTAACGCTGGAAGAAAAATGAAAGAGGAAATAAATGACAAGCGGAAAGTGTAGTAGAAAAAGAATCGATGAGTTTTAGAACAAAAACAAACAAAAGGAATCAAAAGGAAACTGTGTTCGCCAAGCTTGGCTTTAATGGTCTCTAGTCTCCATTTCACAATACTCTTCTTACTGTATGATTAGTTTGAGTTGCAATTGATCGTGAAACGTTTGTTGGGCGTAGCCACACAGCTGTTGTGCCTGGGATCGGTGTAATTAGCAGGCTGTGACCAATGACCCAGAACAGGATATGATTGTACCTGCCTCTGGAGCTTTTGTAAACATTTGACCATGTTTTTCCTCTTAACTGCTTTCTGCTTTGCCATAGGTCAAAAGAAAAACATGCTGAGGCCCCTCCTTGAGTCTGGTAAAGTACTGTACGTCGTTTTAAGAGGATATTTGTAGGAGCGTCACTGATCAAGTTGTTTATAATTTTAGGTGTTAATGTTAGGTTTTTTTTTTAGCAATGTTTGGCAATGGAACCTAAAGCTTGTTTATTTTTTTCTCAGAAAACTTTGTAGATGTGACTGATACACTACAATATCTACTAGTGAAATGCCCGAACTGAAAAAATGTCATCGCTTGTGGGTTTCACATTTTTCCTCTCTCGCGCGTCAGCCTAGTTCAGCTCACTTATCCTTTCAACTCTCTGTCCCTCTCGCCTCTTCCCTCAGCTGTTCCATGCCCCTGCTCCACTGGGATTGATACAATATTTTCCAGCCTCAATTAGCAGAGAGCTTGTTGACTAATTCCCACTGTTTTTGCACCTGACAGTGAGTTTGGGTTGGAAAATCTGAGCGGGGGTTAAAGTGGGGGCCAGGGCTTGGGTGTAGCATGCAGAGCTGTCGGGGCAATATAGTTGTGTCGACAAGAGTGTAAGGGCAACACAGAGGACAGAGGAGGGGGGTCGGCCGGTCAGCAGACTGCTGGGCAGCATTCAGTGGAAGCTGCATTCAGGCCGTTGACAGTCCTGAGCACGTTTGTCTCTGTGTTTTCACACAAGCAAGATACGGACAAAAGGTGAAAAAGATTTTTCAAATGTGTCCCAAACAGAAATGCATTGTCCTTCCTGTGTACGACTTATGTTGCGGGTCTAGAGCTGTGCCACTGCCTTTGTCATTAAATATGTACAGCTTCCTGCTGTGCAGCCAGTCTGATCTATAGCGTGGTATCGATATCAAGATGTCCACTGGGTCAGAAGGCTGTAAACCGGGCGGAAGGACTTCTAATGTGACGGTGACACCCCGAAACCGCCTTTCGACCAGATTCTTCTGGTTTTGCTAAGTTAAAGCCGATTGCTTTGGAAATGCACTGAGCTCAGGGTGCAGGTACACACCCTCGCGCTGCGCGAGCACAGAGAGAATCGTTTTTTCCACCGAAGGAAATGAGAAGCTGATGGCTTAAGTGTGTGAGGACATTACATGTAAGGGTGCTGCTGTTTGATGGAGCTACCGCAGCCGTGTAGGGATGAGTGGGGCATGGCAAGGAACAAAGACTTCGAACCTTTCTTTCAGGTTCGTTTTCTTCATTGTGACTAAATCGCTGCCAGTCCTCCGTCACACCTTGTAAAGCGTCATACTCAAGAGTGCGTACTGAGAATTTTAGGTCCACTTGTACGGTCACACACAATCCAGCACAGCAGCATCTCTTTCTCTGTCTTCAAACAGATTAGTCCTAACATTAGACGCGTCTTAGTATGACCTCACTCAGTGTTAAACGTAGCAGAATTACCACTTTTCAGCCACTGTCCACAAAAACTGAGAAATGACAGTCTTGTAAAAGCAGAATCGTATTGTGAAGCCTTATTATGTGAGAGTTTTACTACTTTATGACATAATAATGCACCTTAAAGACAAACTACAGACCAAAAAGGGGTCAATTTCTACCATTGTGTGTGTTCTCTTAGTGAATTATCCCAACAGGTCAACAAATAAGTTCTGCCGTCTGGAGCTCATTGAAGCAGTGGCACAAAGACTGTCTGCCCCATTCGCTGGATGGAGCAGCTACTTCTACCCCCAGTAGCTGTGTGGAAAAACTCTGACTCACTGCCGTGCATAAAAAAAGCATTAATGACTAAATCCATAAATATTACTGTCAAAGGCATAAATGTCTCTAAGAGCTATCCAATCAGTCAGTCAGTCTGTGACTAATGGAGAAAGAGGTCAGATCATGACCACAGTTGTCTCATCTGACTTGGTCAAGGTCTGAAAGACACCCATTGACGGACACACTGAAGAGGCTCCGCTGCTCTATGAGCAGCCTCTTCTCAGGTGTCGCCAAAACACAAACAGTGCATAGAATGCAGGCTTACAAGCAGAACAACCTGGACCCGAACACGCTGAGCACAGAGAGATGAAACGCGCTGCCCCAGCTGAAAGTCAATTCAAAAAGGAGATTTATGGCTGTGTGCTTGAAATCTGCAACAGAGAACCAGCCCAGCTCCTAATGTGTGTTCAACCGAATGCTTTAAATGAACACATGACTGCTTTAAAGTGACAGCTCTGAATTCACGGACTTGAGCCTGATTTCATGTGTCATACACAAATGGTCGCATGCACAGAATAAGCCTAAGAATACGTAGCAGTTCAAACTGCCCTCACATTAATAGTAACTGATCAAAGTGTGCGCTCTAATCTGTTTGCATGACTTGTTTCCATTTACACCTGCTACTTACAACTGATGGCCTCTCATCACAGTTTTGACAAGTTAATCCCCAGTGAAACCGAAGCTGTTTTTTTCCCCTCGCTTTGCCAACTGATGCTCGACATCTTTCCTCAAGTTAGCTGTCTTGTAAACCCTGTGCCGGTAGTCTCGTGAGGAGCCTAAATCCACGCAAGGGTATTCCCTTCTTACCTAGCAACACATCCCTCGTGCCCTAAACACAACACAAATAGTTCGGCAGTGATACAGCCGTAGAATATCCCTATGAACCAAATGCTATGAAGGCGAAAACAGAAGAGAGCCCAACCGTAACAATAAAAGCCAGAGGGCAATGCTTAGCACACAGATGAGACACAAAACTTACTGTCAGCGTAGTTTTTCCTCCGGGTACCGTCCACTTTGCCTGTTTTGTCAATGCACAGGAAGAACTTGTTGGCAGAGTAAAGTCGCCGCAGTCGCACGTCGCCCTCTAAATGATTGTAACTGCGAGTGTGCCTCTCCAGTGTCCATGAACAGTTGATGCCGCTTGCCAGCATCTGAAGGGGTTCATGCCTTACCCCAGGAGGACAGGCCCCTATGGCAGCGCCAGAGGTGACCAGGAGCAAGGTGAAGCATGCCAGGCAAAGGGAGGCTGCACTGGGCGGTGGGAGAGGTCGGCCAGGAGAGGCTGCGGCGGTGGTGGTGACGAGGGCAGGTTCAGGACGGAGATGAGCTACGGATGGCGTCCATCTGCACATGGTGGGTCAGACTCCCAAGGTGCACCTTCTGCGAGCTGTAGGCATGCTGAGTTTCAAGAGATGTCCCAGTGGAGGGATGACAAGAGGGTGGGAGTCCTTGGAAGAGAAGGGTGGGAATGTCACTCACTGCAGATCCTCTGGGTATCTCCGAAATCTCCACTGTGGGATGGCAGCAGGCCTTTCTACAGTGACCAGCGTGTTAGTTTTTGTCCACCTTTCATCTTCGCCGCTGTCTTAGATCCTCTTGGTCAGTTTTACGAATCCCACCATCAAAAGTTCCTCTTCAGTGTTGCTCCGTTTGCTTCAGTGTGCCCTTCGCTGTGGGCTGAACTCTTCCTCCTCAGTCCACAGATAAAGTCCCGGGATGTACGAGAAAGCTCAAGGCGGATATGTGAGCGTTTGTGGTTGTGTGCGTCTCTGTGAGGGTGTGTTTAAGCATGTGTGTGTCCACCTTGCGATGCTCTGCTCTTTCCAGCTGGATGGGACCAAGGTGCCTGTCTGAGCTGCTGACCCGTGGTTGAGAGTGAGTTGAATGAGACTTGGTGACTGACTCTCTGCGCGCGTGTGTGTGTGTGTGTGCGTGAGTGTGTGTGTGATACTGAGAGAAAGAGAGCGCGAGAGCGTCTGTGTGAGAGTGAGTGAGTGAGTATGGGAGGGAGAGAGCCGGTGTGTGTTTGCGACACAGTGAGAGGCAGTGAGAGTGTGTGTCCGCTAGCACGGGGCCGTGAAGCAGCAAGGCAGTGGCCTCGTGCTCTGCTGTGCGCAGGCAGTCAGTCAGTCCCGTCTTCGTTGGAGGCACCGGCTGAGCTGTCCTGCATTTTATCCTGGGCAGGGCCAGCGTCTAGGGGGTTGAAAGAAGACGGTGAGGGGTGGGGCCTCATTCATAACCGTTTCAAACAAATAAAGGCTGCATCAGCCACTGTCCCCTTTCTCTCGAAAAAAGTTTATTCTCTGACAAACATAGTCATTTGTTTTTCACCTGGGGGATTTTTAAACCCTCTTTTCACGGCTACACCTGGAACGTATTTCTCCTCCGTGCTCCTTTAGAGTATTTAGTAACACAGTCAAATCAGCTCCATTACTGTCCAGTGAACTGGCTACGGGACCTTTTCTGATACCTTCAATCTCTTTTCTTCTCTCTAGCCACATGGGGCAAATTAGCAAAGCCTTCTTTTTTACGGCTGCTCATTTGAGTCACCGAGCAGCCGCAAACACAGAGCAGGTTGCAGGAGTGTAAGTGGAGTTAGTCCAGATGAAGCCTGAGAGACCTTCTGATCACCCGTGTTAATATTTCAATGAAACACCCTCTCTGATCTTTGCCATGTCATTTGGGAGAACAGGGCGGAAATGAAGAACACCTTTTTTGTGACTTCCCACACTCTTGTCTGTGTTTTACAAGCTGTGTAATGAACCTGACTAGGACAGGGCAGTAAGGCTCTACCCAAGCATAGTTGATTATTTAACATAAGGACAAGCAATCTTAAAAAGAAAACAGAATATCTATCAGCACCTCTAAGCTCACTAATTCATGCAACACAACATTCATACCAAACAAAACGAATCACGTAGCCTCCCTGAAATGATTAATTCTTAATTTGACCTTTTACAAAATGATCACCATGACTTTTGGCCAGTAGCTCAGGTGTTTCCCCCTCTGTTAGTCTAAGCTAGAGGTGGTCTACAGTGGTACGGTATTTACAGTATCTTTTTAATAAGAGTATCTCCCAATAATCCCAGAAAAGAATAGATAAAAACTAGAAAGATACAGTTTTAAGTGAGACTGTGCGTATAGTGCTGGTGATTATCTTCCTTTTAAAAGCGCTCCCTGTTTCAATTACGCGAATCCAGCTGGAGCCACACTTGCTTAGAGCTAGACGTGTGATTGAGGAGTAGGTGTTCAGTCTCTTCACACTTCACACGCTTGTTAACGTCCAAAAGATAGAAAGAGACTAGAACCCCAGAGCAATACTCTATCTGGCTCTGGGCTCTGGTGCCAACTACCTCCTCATCAAAGCTACCTTCAGCATTGACATATGTGGGGTCTTCGTAAAAATAAGTTATTTGCCTCCCAGTAAAACCACACTTCTGCATCTGTTAACTTTCAGTGTCAGTACATTAGTTAACCATCCATCTTAGGGTGTTACTGGACCTGTTAGGTGTCAGAATGGGAAACAAAGAGGACAGGAAAGACTACTGGTCATGTGTTTTCTGTTAGTTTGTATCCCAACATCAAAAAATAAAAACAAACAGGCATGTAAATCGTTTTCAGAACCGTGTTTGCAGGTTTGCACCGGAGTTTGATTTCTCATCATAGAATTAGAAAATAACAATCCTTGAAGGTATATTAGGAGTTTGCATAATAGTTGCATTTGCTTTATGACACCAACATGTGTAAAATAATGTCATGAACACATTAAACACATGATTATCAGATACACAGATGAAACATTGATGGGGGCTGCAACATTTTGGCAGAGTAGAGACATGCGTTCATGTGTGAGTATTAGTATTACAAATAAAAGGTCCTTTACGTTTGAAGGTGCCACTCCAGCTTGACGGAGAGGGGGCAGCCTGTTCTGTTGAACGTGCTCGCTAGTCAGACAATGCTTCCAGCTAAGAGTCCCAACTCACTCCATATGTCAAGCTCCCCAACCACCTTAACAATTTATTTTTCCAGTAAGATGTAGATTATGCCCAGAGCATAATCATCGACTACCGGTGCAGCCAAATAGTGTGTCCTCAGGTCAGAATATGAAAGCCTTCATGAAATACTTAAGCTCCATGTGAATGTATGTGCTGTAACGTATGTTTTAATACTTAGAAAACAATACAGCAGATTTAGTTGTCAAATTTCATAGTGCACGCATTTGTGAAGGTGTGTCTTTTTGTCATATATACACACACAATGTAAACAACAACAAAAAAGTGAGCGAGAAAGTTACAACGAGGAAAAAAAAGGACCAGAACCCTGCAGGAAATCCTTGTTGTCTTTAATTTGCTGAAATTCCTCATAATTAAAATCATACAATCATTCTATGCACTGTATAACTGCTCAAAAATCAGAGTGGACCCTGAGGTCAACAACGAAGCATGGGCCTCATGTGAATGTCAGATGTGGCAGCAGATTGTGTGTGGTGTCTTGGATGCAAATGTTTGGGCTCTGAGCTCAGTGCCAGAGCAGACACAAGCACAAGTTATGTCTTTGTTAAATGTCCGTTTTGCTTTGATGATGGGAAGTGCAGCACATTAGATGACTTAATGGTCCTAAAATGTTCTGTTTACTGTTATCTAGCTTATGTGCAATTTGTAAAGTAGTGTGTAATCTGTGTCAGTGTGTCGCTGCATCGTTTCCAACATCTAAAAAAGCAGTGCTTAACAAAACACTATCACCTCTATCTGCAAATTACTGTCATGCAAACTAGAGATGCTGAGACTGTCACTGCACGTGGTCCTGTGTTGTGGAGAGGGTTCTGACGGGACCAGCACAGTGGCAGACGTTGCTATTTCTTTGCCCCGAGCTGACAACTTCACTCAGTGAGCCAGGCACCCAAGTAGGATGTTCTCAAATGAAGGAACCTAATCTTTCCCAGCAGGGATTCAAGCAGCTCTGTAAGTGTATGAATGGAGATAATATCTCTATAATGAGGCCTGTTTTGTAGCATCAAAGTCTTCGAAAGAGTCTGAAACCTGACCCTGCTTTGCATTAGCAATTCTCCAGTAATAGCTCCCTATTATTAATTGTTTTCCTGCCTCCTAAGTCTCCGTCTCTTTCTTTTTCTCGATTATGTTTGTGGCTGTGTTTCCGCTAACCTTTGACATGGTACGCTCAAGTGTACTGACGTGCTGCTGATTTGCAGCTCGGTGCTGGGAGGGTATTTAAATTCCCTAATCTAGATTAAAAACTGTTTCAAATACATTTCCAGACACTATTTTCTCTGAGTTGTAGACATTGAGGTGCAAAGAATTACAACACTCAAATAAGCAAATTATCTCATGCATATTATTTATGGGCAAGATCATTCTTTTAATTACTTTTAACGTTTCCAACCCAGTCTGTATTGTTCAGACCCAGCACATATGTGGCTGATACCTGTGAGCTGCTGCTGCTGCTGCTCCCAAACACCCAGACGTGGTTAAAGGAACTGACCAGACCACCAGAACTCAACTCCACCGAGGACACGGCCTTTTGCATATCCTGCTTCGTGACCATTGTCTATTGTCAGCAGCATTATGATTGTGGGTGATCTATCTGATGCTGTGTAGAGTTCTGAGATGCAGCCTGACTGTTCTTCACAGCATAACGAGATCCAACGGACTGATAGCGTTTGATTGGGGGAAATAATGACTTGCCAGGAGTGATTAAACATCGGTCCTGCTAATCTGATCTATCAGAAGCACATAACAGAGGACCCAAAGAGAACAGGATGCTGGTGGTGAGCATGAAGAAGATGCTTTTGAAATCTTTGCTGACTCTGCAGTTCTTCACTTCCCTAATGGTAATGAAAAGTGCTTCTGCTGCCTTTGTATGAATGTTGAGAATGACCGAGCATCATTAAAGTCTAAAGCGTACATGACTCCTTCAAATTACTCTATTAAGATGCACTTGTAAATTGCAGCATGACACATCTTAAAACAATTTAGGTGACTCACTAATTGGATCCATCTTACAATGCATGTGTGGGGAAACCCAGTAAGAGCTGTGTGAGTCACGGCAGTCCAGTAAAGACCTGTGCACCAGCCTAAAAGGATTATTCTGATGTCTTCCTTCGCGTAATGGACAGTGGTGGATTTACAGTATGTGTTATGATGAGTAATGTTGCATAATTATTGTTTACATGAGTGCTCTGGAGGTTTACAGTATAGACTCATTTTGTGCTGCACGTCTCAGCTTCAGCCCAAAGGTGTGATTTCTGTGAAGGTTTCCAAATTCAGCTCCAAGCATGACTCCTTTTGTTATGTCAGATGTCATAGGCTCATGGAGAAGTTCCTTTGAAAAGTTTTCTTCCACACAGAACAGGTCACTAATTCCATTTAAGTGGTGCAGACCCCAAGAAAAAAAAACACAAAACTAGAGGCACATGCACATACACATACACATGCCAAAGGCATTTACCAACAAAAGCATCTCACAGAGAAGTGTCTCCATCAGGTTTCCCTGGCCAGGTGAAGCAGTTTCAAAAACAACCCTCTTTCCATCTGTTAAACAAATAGGCAGCCCCTACAAAGGTGTGCAAAAGAATCCACATGATCAAAGTGTATGAGAATGGCAGCCTTGTCCTGGCCTGGCCATTATCAGGCCCCATGAATGCCTGTCTTCTCCTCTTTTGTCGGTTGGGGCATTGACAGTCACTCACCCGGCAATGACAGTCACACCAGCGCAAAGAGCCTGCCGCCGACAGGGGCCAACCACATCAAACGAGGCTGTCAAGGGGCCCTGCTCGTGAACCGTGGCAACAAACACCTCCTGATCCTCACCTACAGCTCAGCAGCAGACACCCACCGCTGTGCTCTCAGCCACTGCCTCCACTGAGAAAAGATGTACTGCCTGGACCTCATTTCCCTCTCTGCAGCCCCTCCATCTGCCCCCTCCCTATGTCAAGTAGTGCTTGTGTTAACCTTCAGCCTGCAAAGACACAAAGGACTGCTAAAGTGTTTAAGAATGCTTTATGGGTGCATGACAAGGGGAGGCTGACACTGCTAGGGGTCAGAAAGTATACAGGACGTGACAAAGACAAATTCAGTTTTACTTTCAGTCTGAGACTGAGCCACACTTCAATTAAAGTTTACAACATTTGAACTTCGAAAGCCAACTGAAAAACGAGCACATGAATTTCCGACAGACCGTAACAAATACTTTGATCGAATCAGCAGGGCAGCAGGTTGAAATGGATACCACCAGCTTCAGATTACATACCTCTAAAGGCAACTCAAATGAATGAATAAATCATTTAATAATATTCGTCTACAGAAAATTGTGGGCACTATGCTACTTATAACTGTCCTGTCATAGATTATTTACGGGTTTTCTGGGTGCATGTTCAACTTTTCATTTCAAAACGTAACATATTACAGCAGTGATTTTAAAGTTACACAATGCATATGTCTTGATATGTCTCTGAATCTGGTTTTATTTTATATGCAAACTGTAAAGTGTAAATAAAAATGTCATTTTCACATCGGCCTCCTGTTTGACCTTTGGTTGTACTGCTGGGTTAGTGTGGGGAGACTGCCCCCTGCAGGCCAACGTCAGTAACACTAACACTAATTTAAAAAGCCTAAAAGAAATGTGAGGTTTTTTGACAATAAGTTGTCTAAAATGAGAAAATAAATTATTTGGTAAGTCGAATAAATATGTGTTGTGGTTGTAATTGTACTAATTATTGTATACCTTGCACTTGGAGGCTCGTTGTTTACAGAGTGTCTGCTTTTAGCAGGAAGAAAGGACCGTGGAGGGGAAAGCCTTGCTCGATTTATCTGCGCTCTGCTCGCCATGCCTTAAACAGCAATCAACGCTCCTCGCGATTAGCTCGGTCTTTTTTAAGATGGCCGCCTAGTGCTCAGAAGTAACGCGGTTATTACATGTCAACATGTCCCTTCTTAGAGCGTGTGCCTTTGCTAACTGTCTGAGTCGTCGTAGTTTGTTTGAAAGGTGTGTTGCGGGCGTGTCTGTTGTGGACTGTTGTCAGCTGTGTGCGTCGATCAGAAGCAGCGCGGTGAGACGAACAGCAGGTGAGCTGAAGAACACTCATGGCTTATTGGTGTCGCTAACCTGTGATGGACAGACGTTTGTTCAGCTTCAGCAAGTTAATGTCAACCAGAGTTTACCGGGTCTTGCATAACTTGTAATAACTGTTAACACTTAAGTCGGTTAGCTTTAGCTTCTAGTTGGTTTTTGTTTGTTGTTGGTCACGAAACAGAAACTTATTAACTTTATCCAGATTGAATAAGCTCCTTTGAACTGTCTGAGGTGGGATGTGTTCATTGTAATGACATATCACCATATAACTGTGAGATGGTTAGCTGGTTAGGGTTACCTGCTTCCTTGGAGCTTACCTGAGAAAAGACATACATGCATATCATAAGATGATCGCCCTGCTTTTATTGTCTCCCCAGAAACTCCTTTGTGGTTTCAAAGACGAAATGTTTCCTTTTTAATCCCGAAGACTGAAGATACAAAGAAACGTGTGCTGGAACAGTCTCAACTGTTAGAAGGTAGTGTTTTATTGAATTGGCGAATAATGTCATGTTAGGTTTTTCTTCTTTATATGCAAATGTCCTTAGCAGCATTTGATATTAACGCTTAATCTCTGGTGATTTTGTTTAAGTTCTTTTTATTAGAATCCTTTGAGATGTTTGGAGAACTTACTGCTCTGTGTCAGCTAATGTGAACTGGAGGTCTTTCTCTATTTCAGTAGAGTACTCCGAAAAGGTTACGAAATACTTTTGTTATTCGCTTCAAATGCCCTTTTTTATGTCCAACTCTTAGTACTGGAGGCCAGGATCCAGCAGCTCCAAACTGACGGCTTTCTAGATGTCCAACATGCTAAGGTGCAATTTGTTAAACCTGGCTCTTCTGGAAGAGGGGTTTCATCTGCAAGGAGCCCTAAAAGCACGACTCTGGAAAAAAGTGACATTCCTAAATCGGGACAAGCGGTTGTTAAAGGAGCTTTTAAATCCCAGCCCAGCCGCTGGATGGAAAAATTAACACAGGAGAAGAAAAACAAACTTAAGAAACAGCAGCACATCCAGCAGAATATACAGAAGAATGTCACGGAGAAACCCGTTGCCAAATGTAAAGGAAGTAAAAGCAGTTTAATGCTCCCAGGTACGACACATAAAAGCATATCGACCACACCACAAAAAACTGTATCTTCAAAGAAGAAAAATAGAAAGCACACTAAATTAGCCGATGAAATTCGGGCTGCCGTTTCTATGGCAACAGGAGCAACAGGTTTATCACATAAAGTCTCTAAAGTGACAAATAAGGACTCTAGAAACAAGCTTGCTGTTGAGGAGTGCCAAGCAGAGACTGTTATTGATGCCCAGAGCTTGGATAAAGAGTTGGCTGAGGTCGAGGAGCTGGAGCACAGGCTCAGGCAGCAAGCGAGCCACTGGACATCATCAAATAAATCCGAGTTCCCACAGGAGGACAATGAAGGAGCTGCATGCGGGGAGCTTCAGCTTAGCATCCGGTCCTACCTAGAGGCGTGTGTGTTTGCCGGTGACCTTGACCGGGCACACTGCTTTCTGCTCAGCCAGCACAGAGTTAGGAGTCGACGTAAACATCTGAACACAAGTGTCTACAACATTATGATAAGGGTGTGGGCCAAGAAGGTGAGTTCAACGTCTAAGACCACAAGTTCAAAAAAAGACATACAGTATATACAAGTTTCTCAACAAAGTATTGCAGAGTTTTTAACTGCAGTTTTACAAGAACAACATGTTAGTGTTAATTGAAAGAGAGTATACAAGGCTGAATGATCACATTTGATTTGATTTGTATTTAAGTGAACTAATACACCTAAATGAGGTCTTATCTTTGGACAGAAGTTATTACTGGTGTTCATTTATGAAGCAAATGGTTTGATTACTGTTGCCTTTTTTTCTGTAGGGCACATTAAATCAAATCGGGCGCGTCTTTATTCTGATGGAAGAGGCTGGACTGAAGCCAAATCTGGAATCCTACTGTGCTGCTCTGGAGTGTATGGGTCGCAATTCCAACTGCTCCCCAAGAGTCATTTCAAGGTATGTGCACGTATATATCTCACCCCTGGACAAGGATACGCTGTGATGACATGTAATAGAGATTCAAGCTTTAAATGGTGGATATTGTTGCAATACACAGAACTACCAGCAGGTGTCACTCTGTTGTTAAGTTCACAGAGACTTTTTAGTCTGACTTTACTCTGAATCTCATGGTTTGGGAGTTTGGAATCTTTATCCTAAAATGATGTCAGGGAAGTCGCACAGTGTAAGATGAACTCGTGGGTCTAGGTTTTGTAATTTTATGCAATTCCAAGCTGGCTTCCCTGTCAGCAGCTGCATTGTTAGAGATCAGACGCAAATCAGATCTAGGGCAACAAAAACATTGAGCTGGTTCTAATGTTATATTCACTACACAAGCTACAGTTGCCCAAATGTAATGTTGTTACTGCCCAAGTGTCTGGTTTGAAAACAATTTCCATTGATCACACCTTTTTTTTTAAGTTATGAAAATCAAATTTGTTCCACTTTGTCATGTGATTTGAACATAGAGTAGTCTTAATTATTTAACTTATTTATTCGACAACATTAAGCTCACATAACCCAACTGGCCACAGCTTCAGCTGAAGACTACATGTGTTCTCGTGTTTGATGGCAGCCAGTACAATCAGCTGGCCTGCTGCCCAGACAGTGGCAGGGCTCATATTGAATTTTCTTTTTTCCTTAAGAGGCCTAACATTAGTCTGGGCTTATTATGGCTGGAAAAAGAACATTGCGCAGATGTTGTTTGTTACATTTACGGTAATTCATATTGATATAGAGATGCTTCGGAACATGCACTTTCCTGTAGGACCTCACTGAGGTAAAGAATATAAGCCATGTTCCTTCCTGCTGCCTTCACAGTCTGCATTTTAAAAACTAGATTGTAACCCCTTGGTAGGTGTGTCAAGATGCATGTTAAGCAGGATGACTTACTATGCATCACTCACTGCTCTTTGCTGGTACCTTGCTGTTTGCCTTTGCGCGACACCAACCCATGCTGTCGATGCAAAGTGTTGCGGTCTCGGCCCAGTCCTTTGACCTTCTGTAGGTTACGTCCTTTTAAAGACTTTACACACTGCTAGCTTCCAGTGACACTATGAGGAGACCACTTCTCATTGTCGTCAATGGCTTCCTTAGTTGTTTGAGAGCTTATCGCCCTCAGCTGAGAAACACACACGTACTTTCCTTCTGGACATTAGGGACGTTGCCTTACGTTGCACAGTCCCATAGCGGGACAGGGGGCAGGGCAGTAGGGTTGGTGGCATGGTATCTGGTTGGCTCGTCAATCACTGTAAGCTGATGCGCACGTGACATTGTTGCTCTGTAGTTGTGCACTGCTGCTGTCATCCTCACGATCCTCACTTTCTATCGTCACTCAGTGTTTTGTCTGTCAGTTCTCTCCTTTAGTGTGTTGTCTCTCCTTATGTTATGGCCTGACTGCTGTACTCATCTAACATCTGTCACCTCTGAAGTCTCCCCTGCAACATCTTTGCCCTCAGTGTACCAATCTGTTCCCCTCTCCTCTTTCTCACACACACACACACACTCACGCGCTCACACTGTATGTGCACAAGGACTCGTGCACACACTCATCCCGCAAAGCTTTCCCATTGTCAGTGCTGTGTCCTCCAGAGCTCTTTGCTCCCCAGGGTGTAGAAGAGCAGTCACCAGGCTGATTATGCTCTATCGTTCAACCTCTCTGCCCTCTTTGTTCCTGTGGACCACACTGCCAGCACCCAGACTAATCCTCTCTTTGTTCAAGCCTTTCTCATTTACTCAGTTCAAAATTGTACATTGCATCACCATGAGACTCCAAGGCATGGCTGAAAGTATTCCACATTTTTACCTCCTTGGTGTGCTTAAGAAATAGTCCAAACATGCAGATGAACCCGCATGCAGCTTCTTCCAGAGCAGATTTATCATTCAGTCCCCACTGACTTTTAATTTGAGTCCTCACCACATAGTGTGAATGACAATATCAAAGCTGCTCATTCAGAAATGCAGTCATGTAATTACACATGTAAATGCTTGCATAGTGCATAGTGTACCCAGTGTATGGATGATTTAATGTACGTTTGTCATACACATCTATGGGATGCAAGTATATATCAATGGATAACTCAGTAGCATTGCATTGCAAAATGCATGAAATAAATGCTCAAATGCAATATATGAAAGCCATAAATCACAGAAAAACAAATATCCAACAGGCTAAAAATTTCCATTCACTGCCCTCCTTAGATATCGTATATCAAATGGAGTTATGGAATAATCGTATTATTACACCACTCATTTGTATTCCACAGCCTGATTGCACATTCATATTATCTGCATTGTGCAGTCCAGTCATGGAGTCTGTGCTCTTTCTAGGAGATTCTGTTTAAATAAACATTTCACAGTCGTCAGTGCCCATCTGCCTCTGCATCGGCCTGCTGCTTTGAGCCTGACAGCAAGTCCGTCAGTGCAAATACTTAAATAGATTTTCTGCAACTGACCATTAAAATAGTTGGTACAATCATCCATCACAAACAGGGAGGCTGAAATAACCCAGTAAGTTATATAAGTTTGAGCCTGAAAGTAGTGTGTTCAGACTCCAAACTTTGTTCATTGTACGGCGTCGCTGTATCACCAGTGCAGTATAATGAAGAATTATCCTTACAACACTGCAAAGAAGCTGGTGAGTTACCAGTTCTGTGGGGCGTCCCCTTTGGGTATAACACAGCTACAATCTGCACAAGGTCCAGTTAAAACCTGTTACTCTGACTGCGTGTCCTAATTCATCCAGGTGCCTGAGCCAGATGGAGGAGGACGGTCTGTGTGTGGACGATCTGTTCAGCCAGTGTGTGTTTCGACAAGATGAGAGAGACATGGTACTGAAGGCCGTACGCGTCATCCAGCCAGACTACCAGCCCAGCCATGACCCAACCACGAGCCAGTGCTCCTCACCACTGGTTCAGGGCTTCTACACACAGGTATTTCAGGCTCCAGTAGCTTTCACATATCCCATAAATAATTATATGTTATAGATACAACTACAGACACATCACAAGGACTGAAATATTGTTGTTTAATTCAATGTAATGTAACTGGGAAATATTTTTTGTTCTTGTTTGATCCCAGCAACACATTTCTGTCAGTGTGTGGTCCTTCCATCCACAAATGCGTTTTACCATCCAACCAAACTTTGCTTTCAAAGCTCAAATCATGGATGTCAGTTCCCAAATGCTTACAGAGAGTTGTTAAAGGAAGCGGCGATGCCACATGCTTGGATCCCATTTGTGGATTGGGATCCAAATGTGCTGCTGAGATTTAACCCACAGTTGCTGCATTCTGCAAATAACAAAACCATTTTAACGTTTCAACATTCAGTATCTTGTCTATGTACCATCTTTAATCAAAGACCCAAGTTGTGTTGGAAGCGGTTTTAGGTTAGGTTGGCTCTGAGTGCAACTTAATATTAAAGAAGTCCAACTACAGGGCCATAAATAGACTTGTTTTATTTTTACAGCTGAGTATGTTTTGCCAGTTGAAGCAAAAAGCTGTGGAAGCTGTCAGAAGGCTCCAGTGTGACTACAAAAGATTTGATTGTCACCCCTTCGCAGCCAGACAAGCACCGGCCTATTTATAGTGCACCAACTCTGCTGTATGGTTCCTCTGCTAATCTTGCCTCCCCTCCTCTCACCTCTCCTCCATTCTCCTCCTGATTCTCACATGATTTATTAGCACCTTTTTGTATGATTGCAGGGAATGTGTGTGAGTGTGTGTGTGTCTGTGAAAGATAATCTGCAGGTTGTGTATTTTCATCTTAACAGTGTATGTGAAACTATGCTGCTCAGTCATGTGAAACAAGTTCAGTGTTTGCTTCATCACAATTGCCGCTGATTGCATTTGCGGACCTGACAAGCTGACGACTTATCTGACTTTTTGGCGTGTAGCTTTAGTGAGTGAAAGGCTGTCCAAATAACTGGTCCACTCGATAACAGAGTAGCAGGCTAGATGCTCTCTGGAGGACTTTGAATCAGTGTGAGCAGCCAGTAAACAATCTAATTAGAATATTGTTTGTTGTTGTGAGATAGAATTGATTGAGCTGAGGAATGTATGAAATGCAGTTTGATCTGGTTTCAGCTTGTCATCAGAGATTGTCTGATATTCTCTCATATGATTTTTTTTTATCAAATAGCTAGTGATAACACAATAGTGGATTCATTTCATAAATCAAATTTTAATATTGCCCACATTACAACAACAGAAAAGTAAAATCACACAGATAAACTCAAACAACACTGCAGCACGGTTCCTTTCGTGGAGCTTTTCTCAGCAGTTTGTCCTTTTCACATCTATCATGCTAACATTGTTTTGCTGTCACCCCTGTCTGCTGATAATGTGATGCTCACTTCGTTGCTCATTTATTATTGTAAAGGTGAGCAATTTATGTGCGCAGGGCATTAAGCCTGGTCATGGTCTGTGTCTCTGAGGCCTGATCCACAGTCTGCAGTGTGTCTGTCTAAGAGCTAATAAATGGTGTTGGCGCTCCATCCACATACTGTAACCCTACAGGATAGAGAAGCAAGCTATAGGATACCATCACCCAGACAGACACAATTAAATCTGGTTGTGACACTCAGAAATTGGTGCTTGTCTCTGTGCTGTTGACACTGCTGTAGTGCCCTTAGGCAAGGCCTTGGACTGCGGTTTTTGGTGGCAGACCTGGACATGGTCTCCTTACAGTACTTTATGTCCTGGTTTGTTGCTCTGGGGGAAAGCTTATCCCCAGGTCATCGATCAACAACTTTCAGCAAAGAACGCGGTTACGTTTGTGTCTGAGTCACTTGTATTATGACTTTGTTGCATTTTCTTTTTAGAGGGTAGACCATCACTACCCCAAATTGGACTTCACCCTGGAGGAGCTCCGCAAGCGTTTCAAACGTCAGCTCGACATGGAGCAGGCCTGCACGGTCACCATCGACTCTGTGGAGGCTGCCAAGCCTGTCACTGAAAACATGACCAGAATGGTAAACAACCCAGATGTGGACACTCTCCATGTCATTTTAAATGCAGATGTTAGATTTGGAGGTTTATATGCGTGTGTTGGTGAAACTATCCTTATATGTCCATATTAAAAGTGTTTTATTAAGTGGACATTTCATTTATTAGTAGATGCTGTAGTTTGGGGTTTAGTTATACATTACTAATTAATTATTCTTGACTCTGAATTAGAATTGTTCTAATAAGTAAGGGTTCCTTACTTATTTTCTCGCCCTCTTTCATCTGTGCTGTGAGATACTGTGGTGTGTTTAAGCACGGCAGGTCAGAATACAGTACGTGCCAAGTCTGGCATTTACAGTCCAGCCTGACCCTGCAGATGGGCCACGCGGCAAGCGAGCAAGTCGAGAGTCCCTGGTGGTCAGGAAGCATTTACAGACAGGCAGGGTAGAATAATAATGTATTGTAATGGAGCCCTCTGGAGACAATGCAGTCACCTCGCCATCCGAAATCCAGACTCTGTGTCCGTTTCAGTCAGGTGAAGTAAAACTGTGAAGAGGGAACATTAACACGCACAAATGAAGAGAAAAGCGCCTATGTTCATCTACATGTACAGTTTAAACTTCACTTGATAGAGTACAAACATTGCTGCATGACCAATCATTTTATCTGAGACATTACTGAATTCCTGAATATCTGTACTTGTGTCCTTTCAGAGGGAGCTGCTGGCGGAGCAACGGGCTCAGTGGAAGAAGATCCTGCTCCAGGCCCTGAGGGAGAGCAAGATGATCCTGGCTAACACCAACACCAAGGACTACAGGCTTAACCTTTATCCCTACCTCTGTCTGCTGGAGGACAGAGAGTACGTTGACATCATGATACAGGTAAAACACCCCAGCTGTTCTCACCTTTCTCATCATCAAATACCAAAAAGCCTAGGATTGAACCAAGACAGTGTTTGAGTCAGCAACGTTTGGTGACGTCACCCTTTTTACTACCGAGTTGTGTAATACAGCCTGGCCAACCTAGGAAACCACAAAACGCAGATCAAGGACATGACAGTGACAACAGCTGGAAAAGCATCAGGCTTTATTTGTGACAGTAAATGGGAGAAAGGTTTTTGATCACATGCGCTCGCTTCCAGCATAGATTCTCAGGGGATGATGTGATTTGTGAAATAACCAGTTTCCCACCTGACGTCAAGATTGCTCTTCATTCATCTAAATCTCAAAACTCAAAACAACTATGCTCTTGTCCAGAGTGTGGCCAACATGCCTCCAAGTGGAGAGTCGCTGAAGACTTTAGCCAGAGATCTGGGCAACAGGGTCTACACCAAGTACTGTGTACGACAGAAGCACCAGAATCAAGTGGTGGAGAAGTTGGGCAACATCTACGACACATATGCAGCCCTGCTCGCCAAAGATACCAAGGTATACAAACATTTATTCAACCGAGACTCTTCTGCATGGAGTATATGTGTACTTGTACCCAGTGAATGCTGCTGATTTAGGCAGAAAATTTATACTTGACCAGTGATGAAACCTGCTGGTTGGAAAATATTTTATCCTTATTTAGCCTTGAAAGTGAAACGAGGGCCTCAGTGGAATCTCACAGCACAGTCTCACTGATTTACTTTCCACCAGTGTTTTAATGGTTCCCTTACACTGGCAGAAAACTCTAGAGTCATCAAGCTTGTAATGAGAACAAGCTCATTAGACTCCAGCAGCTAGTTAGGCCACATGTTAGTGACGGTGTTTGTTTCATGTGAGTTACTTTACATGCAGCCTTTGTAGTTAAATTAGTTTCATACATGATGTTGTTTAATTGCTGACTTTGCACGTTACACTTGTTTAAACTGACTGTTATCACATCGTTAAAGAAAGAAATCTACATAAAGCTTGAAGGTTTGTTCGTGTTTTATTGGATCGTTATAGCTTTCATGGACACAGCTTTTTTTAAAATACATTTGAGGACTTCATAGCTTAATTGTGTTGATGCCTGCAATCTCTCGTTGTAACGAGAATCATATTATTCAGATGAAATGTGTTGAAACCGTCGTCTCTTCTCGTCACGTCTAGGTGTACACCGTACTTCCCAGGGAGCAGTGGTTGAACCTGGAAGTGGAGCATAGTTCAGGCCCCACCCTGCAGGGGGGCGAGACAAACTGGCCGTACATAGTCACCCTGGAGCTGGGAACTTACTTGGTCGATCTGATGGTGAAGAATCTTAAAATTAATAGCGACATCCTGAACTCAGCCTATGAGAGGAAGCTGATCCCCATCCTCTACCACATGTACACTTTCAGAAGCACCCGGCAGGTAAAGTGAAGCACAAGTATCACTCCTGCCTGTTCCACAGGGATATTTAGGACAATGTTTGAACTTTGACCTTCTGCTCTGGTCACTGTCTGGTTAAATACTTATTAATGACAACAGAGAAGCTGTGGAACGACTTCAACAATATTTAGTAAGAAAGAACCGTAGTGGGGCACAAGCAAAGGAAACGCTTAAAACACTTGACCTTCACTTTAGGCTAGAAGACTATTTGTCACTTTAATGTCTGTTGCCTTGAACACTTCAGCACCCTCCTATCAAGTGGGAAGCTCAAAAGAGTTTGAATTATAAAGTCATTTCCACTCAGTGTGCACTAGAAAGAGGAGCAGTTGAGTAAGATGAATAGGTTCCAGGCTAATCCCTTTTTTAGTGTCCCCTTAATTGGCTTGCTGATTTCCTGCCATGCGACCCTGCAGGAAGGCGAGGCGGCGATGTCGAGTATAACCAGCCCAAAAGCCACTTTCTGGACTTGATGCACTTGAAACTTGACAAAGGGATGAAGTGTGGAAGAAGATTTATTATAGTGCAGCTTTCTTTTCTGTTTTCCTCTCCCTGTCTTGAGGTTAGCCCATTCAGGGAGCATCCTAATGATTTTACAGCACAGCATGACAACCCAACTCATGCACGCAACACTGAGGTGTTTCATTTCTCACATTAGTCAGTCAGATATTTGCTCCTTATGAAGGCAAGTTACAGAACTAGGAAACAACGACTGTTATAACAAAGCCAACTATGATGTTTTTATAATCATAACGTGTGGTTGCTGCCCCATCACTAACTGTTATTTTCCTTTTATTTTAAGTGTGAATTCAATTCTATTTCATCTACAGTACATCTATTTTCAGTATTATACTCTTGTCTTCACTGGGCCAGAGCCTTTTTGCCTGTTAACACGTATGAGTTCTTCTTTTGTCTGCTCATTAAAGGTTTCTCAATGGATTTCTCATGATGTTTTTCCCACCAGGTCGGCTTCATCAAGCCGCACCCCATCCTGATTCAGATGCAGCAGGAAGCCATGGAGACCAAGCTGACCTTTGACTCGTACGTGATGCCGATGCTGTGCCCCCCTGTGCCGTGGACTTCTGTCAAGTTTGGAGCATACCTGCTGACACCGACCAAGCTTATGCGCACAGTGGACGGGGCCACTCAACATGAAGAGTTGTTGGAGAAATGCCAGAACCTCCATGCAGTCATGGACTCTCTCAACCAGCTGGGCAACTGTGCATGGCGAATAAACAAGCCCTTGTTGGATATTATCATCTCTATTTTCAATGATCGCGGTAGCGAGAAGCTAGACATTCCTCCTCCTCTGTCAGAGGCCCCTAAAATACCCCACTTCAACCCCCAAGATCCCACTTACACTGCGTCTGAGAAGGCCCACATGAAAAAAGAGGTGATTAATGCCAAGAAGAAATGCAGTGAGATGCACAGCTTGCGTATGGATGCGCTCTATAAACTCTCCATCGCCAACCACATGCGCGATGAGATTTTCTGGTTCCCTCACAACATGGACTTTCGCGGCCGTACTTATCCTTGCCCCCCCTACTTTAATCATTTGGGAAGTGACGTGACTCGGGCCGTCCTTGTGTTTGCAGAGGGAAAGCCCCTCGGGCACAAGGGCCTGGACTGGCTGAAGATCCATTTAGTCAATCTGACTGGGTTAAAGAAGAGGAGCTCCCTGCAGGGACGACTGGAGTACGCCAACACCCTCATGGAGGACATATTGGACTCTGCTGACAATCCTCTAAATGTAAGACTGTCTTAAGTGCCCTTTGCTCATCATGGCTTCACACAACATTTTTGAAGAGTGAATCTGTTTAGCGCTCACACTTTTTCATTTCTAACATTTAGTTTTATATGCTGTATAAGTCATTTTATATAATATTGTGCCATGTGCTTGTGTTTGTCTTTCTCAGGGTAAGAAGTGGTGGATGAATGCAGATGAGCCTTGGCAGGCTCTGGGCTGCTGCATGGAGATAGCGAATGCGGTCAGATGTCCTGACCCAGCTCAGTTCATCTCCCATTTTCCTGTTCATCAGGTACAGTTAAAACCGAAGACTCTAGTTTGTTGTCATAAAGTGAGACTGATAACAATGGCTTGTGTCTGGTTTTATTTTAGCCCTTTGATTCTCTTTTCTGTCTTTGCCTCAGTCATCATTAACCCTTCGCCCCGTGCTGCCCCCTCCCATTATATGCCGATCTCTGTTACTCATTCTCTGTCTCTATTCTCTTTCCTCTCATCCTCTCTGCCCCTGCTCCAGGACGGCTCCTGTAATGGTCTCCAGCACTACGCCGCTCTCGGCAGGGATGTTATTGGTGCCACATCAGTCAACCTCTTGCCCTGTGATGTGCCTCAGGACGTGTACAGCGGGGTAGCACAGCAGGTCAGCACCAGCGAGATGTTTTTGCCGTACTCTTTTGCTTTAGAAGATTTCTGAGTTGTAGTGGATTTTGGTTGCAAAGCACATTTTAGCTGCTCAGCTGTGAACACTCCGATGACTCACCTTAGCCCTTAGTTAGTGACAGACTAAGAATATATTTAAAGTTTCCCACTTTAGGTCTACCATTTAAAGTGCTTAGTTCCTCGTGCCCTGCATCAAAGTGCAGTGACAGTAGACCGCCTCAAAGGCCAAATGTGCTTACAATGTTATCAAAGGACACAGCTTTGCGAGAACCAGCTTACTTTAGGGAGAGACGAGTTGAAGTTAATTGTGATGAACTGACATCTCAGAGCTTGGAGAAAAAAATCGTGAACCTTTTCAAGGGCAGTGGTTCTGACGGCAAAGTTTGGAGCAGACTTGCCAGTGAGCTGAGAGACGCTACTGAATAGAGTGGAGTTTGGTGCCATGTACTGTTTGAGTAGTTTTACTTTTTGGTGTTATTGACACCATAAATGACACTTTTTCACTGGGTGTCAGGTGGAGGAATTCCGAGCCCGGGATGCCAAAGATGGTCTGAAGATTGCCCAGATCCTCGATGGCTTCATCAGCAGAAAGGTGGTCAAACAGACTGTGATGACTGTGGTGTACGGGGTCACACGCTACGGGGGACGCCTGCAGATAGAGAAAAGACTGAAAGAGATTGATGAGTTCCCCAAGGTACAAATGGAGGTTCCCTTTCACAGTGAACGGCTTTATTTTTAGCTTGGTATCTGTGTGGTAAGACAGAGCGGCCTCTTAGCAAACGATCTGCTCCATATAGGGCTCGTGTTACACCTTCCCCTCAGGCTGTACATTCTTACACGCTCACACACAGACTAGTAAGAAAGTACAAGGTCTCCTCTACTGAGGTCTATCCGCCTTTTGTATTGAAAGCATTCATCACACAGCTGATTTCATACAGTATCATCCTACTAGACTGTGCACCCAAAAGGATTTCAAGTTCGACCTTGACATGAAGAGTCACTGCGCTGTCTCCGCATAAGCTGCATGGAGCAACAGCGGAAGTTAATTTTAGTAAGGTTAATTCATGTATTATCATATTGCATGGTTGTATCGGTGAAGCTGAGGGATGTAATACAACAATAGATCTGTTTGACAATGCACACAACCAGTCTGGATCTATTTTCAGATCAAAACCGCTGCGTTTCAGTTCGGTTATAAGTGGATGATTGATGGCCACGCCCATTCTGTTAAATGACTCCAGCAGTGTAGCACTGCAGTGCTTATTATCTGTCACAACCCACTGTACATGTACGACCATTCACTGTCTGTATAGAGGGGATCTGACAGAAACTGCAGGATCCTGCTTGGTTGTCACAGCAGAGGACGGTACTGAATGACTGATATCCCTAATTGTCTAAGCACAGAATTAAGGCGACGCGTAGTTGTGATTGATTGTAAGGGTTGCATGGACAGATGAGGAGGAGATCATATCACTCTAATGATATAAGAAATATGCGTCTCTCATTATGTGGTTTTATCACTGATTTCAGATTTCTGCCATTCTTAATAATACTGGTATAACATGTTTTTTTTATGTAGTTTTAGAAAAGCAGTGAAGAACAAATGTTCTGACGCCTCAAAGGGGTTGGAATTGGTCCTGTAAGGATGTGAATTCAACAACATGACTGTGTTGTTATTCTAGGAGTATGTATGGGATGCATCCCATTACCTGGTCCGACAGGTGTTCAGTGCCTTAAAAGAGATGTTCACTGGGACCAGAGAGATCCAGGTGAGTCTTCACATCTGTGTAAACCCAAATATATACATACAACTTCCTGCTTCTTTATAACTTGTGATTCCAGGAAACGTCCTAGAAAATCATCACACAGTTACAAACGTATAAAATGAAGTGTTCCCCCTCTTCCTGACTATTGACCTGACCCTGCTCACAGAGCGTGATTTTCTTTTTATAAATGAAATTTTACTTCACTATTATCAGTCTCATCCATTCATCACATAGATTCCATTTATAGATTTAGGACGTACACCTGGTGGGGGATAGTACATTATCTCCACAGGCTGAGAGGACTCTGGCAAGCTAATAGCAACACCACCCACTGATGGTGTGTGTGTCCTTTGGGTAATGTGCCGGGCGGATCAGTCTGACATGAAAAATCCCCTTCCCATTGTATCTCGGTGCCGACCTAATGCTCCTGTGCGTGTGTGTGCGTTTGTGTGTGCACCTGCGGCTTTTAAATAGGTCATCCTCTTGCATTTGGCAGCGGTGAGTATGGATGAGAGAGAGGCAGCAGACAAATCCCTTGTGCCGTCAATCTCGACTCCTCATATGTTCTCTATGCATTTTCCATTTATTCACTCCTCTAGTCTCTGTCCACTTTTCATCCTCCCTGTCTGTCATACCCTTATCAACCTATTGATTTATCAGCCAGTCTCTGTAGCTGTCTCACTAGTTAATCTCTGCCAAGCAGTCTTCATTGTACTTGGAATATACAGAGGAGGGTGATGATGAATGGAGCAGCTTTGGGCTCGACTGCTACCTGAGCTTCTGGACATATTTAGCTTCCCTACATCGTGTGTGCGTGAGGAGGCGCTTGTGGGCTGCCGTTCTTGAAGGCAAACTGTGTCAGACGTCTACGAAAACAGAACTGTTGCACTAGCAATTTTTAGAGCGAGCAACAGCTCTTCAGCTGTTCCTCACCAGGTCTGCAAGAATTGTTTGCAGCTCCTTGAAGCCAAGCACTAGACCTAAATGCATCAATCATGTTCTGATTCTGTGGGATAAGAGGTTCCTATTTTTTACCGGTTGCTCCACTTTGTCTGCCTCGGACCCAGCTCGAACCCAGAAACCCCATTAGCTAATTCCTGAACTGAAATGAACTGTGGCGATCGTACACATAAGCGTCACAAACAGGCAGGTGTATATACCTTTTGACTGGAGACGTGCGAGTGAGCTCTTCCGTTCTGTTTATGCGCGGCTGCTTGTTGCAGGATTGGCTGACAGAGAGCGCCAGGCTGATCTCCAAGTCTGGCCACACCGTGGAGTGGGTGACACCCCTGGGTTTGCCTATCATTCAGCCGTACCATCGCACACGCAGCCAAGTGGTAAGTCTCCGACGTATTCACTTACTAGATGGTGAGGAACTGAACCAAACATTGCACTGTCGACTTTTACAGCATGAGGATTTCAGCTGTTTCGGTCAGTATTAGTGTTATCGGGCTTACCTGCTTTTTGATGCTTAGCAGCAGGCCACTTACCCTCTGTTCATTATGGCTCCATACACGTGTGATGGACAGCTTAGCCAATTACAACAGTTCCTCTGTATTTTCAGAAACATGCTGACTGACCTTTGCCTCCTCACACGTTGGTCTCCTTCGTTTTCTCTTTGTCTCAGCTTTCACAAGATCCTCAATACTCCAGCAGCTGACCTTTTCATAGTGCACACTGCTAATACTTGCTGATTCACATAAGTACAAGTGGAAACAGTAGTCGTTAAACTCTCCCTTTACTCACTGACCAGTTGTGTGTCCTCGTCTGGTGCTGTTATATATATGTCAGACTTTTTTTTGGGTTGCTTCAGATCATCACTTTCCTTACAGTCAACGCTTCACATTGTAATTCCCCTCATAGCATTCCATTGAACTTTGATAGAATTTCTGATGAAGCTGATAATCAGCCGCGGGCCTACAGGAAGCCAGTCAAAGCTGATCCAAGCGTATTCACATAACGAGCACATTCCTTATAGCTGTCATCTTATAATAAGCCATACATTTAGCTTCAATTCAGTGTTGTTTTCACTGAATGCAAGTAAGTTGTTCTAATACAGATGATCCATAAGGTTTAACACTAACCCAACTGAGCTTCCTGAAGTAATCCTCCTCACATGTGGGACACCCGGCCTATCCGGTGCTGGACGCTTGTCTCCATGTCCTCAACCAGACTCTCGGTTCTGTGCAGGAATGCACCACTCGTGTGACGTGTGTGCAATGAGTGTATTGTGATTTCTGTGAGTTGCCAAACCGTAATGGAGCGCAATAGCGTGACAAGAGTTTTCCATCACTGTGGACATCCTGACAGCAGCTCGGCTTAGAGATAACTTCACTGTGCGCCAGCCCTTCTGCAGATGACGTGTTTTTGTAAGTACATAGAAAAAAAATGTGTGTAATGAGTGTGTAAGACCAGTCTCGGCTTCAATGTGCCTAAGCTTATTAAGCAAGTAAATGGATGGGGCCGACGCATGCCATGTACAAGTATACGTTTAGCTGATAGGCCGGCCCAGCGCGCTGCGTGCTCTTTTAGTATGACATCAAGCAGAAGGTTGGCGTAGAGGGGACTGAGGCCGCTCATGCAGGTGCAAGAGAGCAAGCGTGACAGATAGCTGATGCCCAGAGGGCGCATCTCTCCCTGGAAGGAGCAGAATGCATCGCCTTGTCTCGAACTATTCATTCTAATGTCCTGCAGAGACAGACAAGATGATTAGTAGGTGCCTTAAAACTGTATAAGTGAATGAATGAGGAGATGGACTTTGATGGATAAACCAGGTTTCAGTTAATAGTTCTTTTTTTTTTTTCCATCCTCTGTAATAATTCTCTAATCCAGTTGCATCACTGGGCAAACTAAGTTTCAGAAAGGTCACCTCTCCCCCTCATAGCTGGATTAAATTCAATCCTCCAGTCTCCACTCTGCCTCTTAAATCCAAGGCCACAGTGTTTTTGAGGGTTGTTAGTAATTAGACTCGCACAGTAAGAAAACCGATGAGTGGGGGGGGGGGGGGTAGCTACAGCAGCATCCGATCACAATGTGTGTGCGCATATTAGGGGTTTTGCTTGTTAGTTCTTTTCAGAGATGACTACACACGCTGACCTGTGTAATCAACTATTTTCCATGGCAGATGAGAGGTGAAGACATTAGACTAGCATGGAGTGTCTGAATGGAGCATAAACATACATCAAGGAGGACGCCTAACAGGATTTGGAGATACTAATCGGATCAGAGGTCACTCCGGCTCAGATTCTTGTGGGGTTTTTTTTTTCATTCCCCACAGACAAGGTTACACTCAAATCTTGCTCTTAGTGGGGCAGCGACACAAGGGAGCTGTCAGCTGGATTTGACTGGATTTATGAGTTTATAGCGTGACTGCATCCAGTGTCCTCTGTTATTAAAGAGTCTGTTCTTCACTACCTTTGCTACCAGATGTCACGCTCTGCCTGGCTGATTTCCAGCGTAGTAGTAGAAGTAGGGCTATGGCAGAGTCGGAGAAAGCTGTCGGGTCTCGTACAGTCAACAGCCGGCTTTTCATTCAAATTCTGGGGAACCACATGTCTCTAAATGTCGGGGTGATGTCCTGCCTGCCCCCCCCACCCCCCTAAGAAATAAGACGGTCCCAGGAGTAGCATGAGGTTTTGTTGAACGTGCAGAATCTTGTGGCATTTGGGGTGAAATAACTAATGCAGTTTGAGTTTCAAGGACAGCCCCAAGATGGTAGAAAAGGAAAGTTTGCAAAAAAAGGTCTTGTAAAGGTCAGAGGAAGTGTGTGTGTGTGGGGGGGGGGCATGTGTCTGAGACCATGTGTCTGCAGCTGTCTTCATCTGTCGTGGAGGGGAAGAAGGCGTAGTGGAGGACCAGGTTACCCAGATAACCCGAGAGAAGAGGACAGTGAAGCGTCGCACAGAACTGTTCTTGACGACCCGAGAGACCAGTTATGAACCTGTACAGTGTATTAGATGAATGGGATTCCCCTCTTGTGAGCTTGGCTTGTGTTTTGCTACTCATGGCTCTTGTATCCGTGTCCATCTGCACTGCAGCTCTCAGGTAATTTAAAGTGCAGGAGCCTATTCTCCACAGAAACACGCTTGAGTTAAACCGAGGTCTCGTCCATCACATCTTCAGGGTTTAAGTCTGATCTTGCACATATGCATAACAAAGCACGTGGGACTGTGGTGACATCCTTCACAGTGTGTCAGTCCATTACTCACATGAAAGGTAACCTCCACGTCTTTCACCCTCATCCATTCTTTTGAGGGGGGGTCAGAGTCTCTCATTTCCCTCTTCATCAAACTGATGCATAAGGACACAAAGGGCGAAAGAAGTGAAAAGATCAACAAATGTATGATAGATCAGGTAGAGGCCATAATTTGCACATTTTGAATTTGTCCTTGTGGAAACCTGTTCATTATTATGAAGTATTAAGACATTTAAATGAATTTATTCACAATATATTTTAAAATAATATACAATATAGTAATATATTCATAATAATACATTTGTTCCAAGACTTTAAATGTTGCATTGTGGAAACAATTTTCTAACTGCTACAGAGTAATATTAATAGTAATAATAGTGGCAGCAGAATAAGATGTGCAAAAATATGAAGGTCTGGACTCTGTAAATCACTTAAAAAGACAAATCTTCCATAAGTGAAGTTACGTCACGTATCAACTGAAGGTAATGTGCATCTCAGTGATAAACGCACTAATGCAACATTCCTCACCTCGTGACAGCTCGTCTGCTGACAGTCGTATCTCCTTCCTGATAGTAGCCCCCTCGTTCCCACCTGGGCACCGTTCCAGGGTTCAGAGAGAAACTGCCCAGATGCAGATGCTGCCTGAACAGTTCAGGAGATCAGACGTCTAAGTCTTCCTTCCATTAGCAGCTTGGGTGTTGGCCCTAGAGAGTCTAAAAAAAAAAGTCATGAACAAAACAACACTGAGGTATAAGCACGGTTTCCTGGCACACAAATTATTATTGGATTGAGGAATCCATGGCGTTGGCTTTGTTACATGTACATTGTGCGTGTCTCCCTCTTTTGAGTTTCTTGTCATGTGTCTCCTCTGCTTCTCCTTTCCATGATTTTGCTGTCAATAGTGACCGTATGGCACCATGAGTTACTGCACCTTTCTTATTTGTCCTGATCACGTGTGTGTAAGCTGAGAACACATACAACAGCGCTGGCCTCGATGGTTGGGTTTTGTTCACCTTTACTTCTGTGTGATGAGGTAACCATTAAAGAGTCCCTGGTTTCCAGGCAACAGTGACAGGAGACACTTTACGGAAACAAGGTCAGGGTGTGGTGGGAATGATGAGGTCAGTGTGAAGCACTGACCCACATTTCTCCCTGACCTAAAAGTTTCACTTACACACAATCAGGCAGGTCCTGGAACAGGTCAAAGCACAGAGAGTGACCAAAAGAAAATCAATTATCGTTCTCATTTCCATTCATTGTGTTTTGTATATGTTAATAAGAAGGGGAACGTATTTAAGTTTGTTAGAGCTGAAGGTTACACACAGTGGGTTAATACGTGCAGTTGAATGTAAACATGTTTTGTTTACCACAACAATATATTCAGTTGGAAGACCCACATAACAGGGCTTGTTATTTTTAGCTGTGAAGTGGCTCGTGTGACATATTTCCAGTGATCATCACAGTGTCAAGTTGTGGATATGTGGAGGTTCACCAGATCACGCAGGGACACGATACAAATGCTTCACAGTTTGCAGTCTGTAGAAGAAGAATTACAATCAGGAGCTGAGATGAGGCATCGAATCGATAATTACACGATTAGAGTTGGAGTAATAAAATGCCAGGAATGAAATAGTTAAGTGTTTTTTGTTTTCATTTCAGTTTTATGCTTTTTTAATAGTACTACATAATTACAACTACATCTTTGTGATCTTGACTAGAATCTGAGCGTTATGGCTTCCTGACAACAGCTGTCATTGAAGATCACAGAGGTGTCGTCTTGGTGGATACTTCCTGGATGAATAAAGATGGAAGGGGCATTAATAGCTTTCTTCCCTTTTTCTTTGTCTCCAGCTGAAGAGTACTATGCAACACATCAACCTCCAGATTAACCATGATGCCAAAGAGTAAGTCCTCCTGTACACTTCATCCGTCTTCACTTTCACCCACAGCAGAGGCGATGTTACCACTCATTCTCTAGCATTGGCGTTTTACGCTGGGGCGTCACTAGTTAGTCTGATATTAGTAGCTGCTACACGGATACAGGGCAGGCGTTCTGTTTAGAAGCAGGTGTTTTATTTTGGTGATGATTTTAATGAGTATGTAGTCACACACTCCTACTCCTGCTTTTAGAGGTGGATGGAAGTTGAAAGCAGCTCTCTCTCGAGGCAATCAGCTTGCACTTTCAAACATTTCACAAACGCACTGTCTCCAGTGGAAATTTTCTCTAATTGTCTACTCAAACTCGGATGTAACTTTGCATTTGCGTGGTTGAAAGCAAAGTTTTGCATTTTCTATTTCAGAAGTAAGTAGCTGAGCTGAGGCAGCAGTTCAGAGTCGTTAAAGCCTTAGAGTTAAAGCCTTTTGTGAATGGACATTGAATTATGACTCATAATCCTAATAATGCAAAGGAGAAATATATAGAGATAGAGTTTTAAACGAGCAGTCACGTGAATAAAGAGCATGAAGAGACGGATTGAGAGACAGTGATGGAGAGTAGACAGGAGACAGAGTGAGAGCACAGGAGACGGATGTCACAGACTGACAGCTGTCCTCCTCGGCCTGACGTCTGCAGTACAGCACAGATCGAGTAGTGTGAACACCAAACCAGCAGCCACAGCACGGGGAGGTTGCTGCATGGAGGACGCTGGAGCAGAGAGCAGGCAGGGTGTCGCAGAGGCCGGTCGCCGTCTCTCACACTTGGAATGTGCTGTCAGAGAAAGCCCCAGCGTTTCACAGGGCTGACGTCCGCACCTGAACGCGACACCGTTGACATGGCTGACTTTCTGCTGCTTCTCCTTCCACAGAGACACACATACACAGACAGTTTCCAAAAATGAAACATCATGAAGTGGGAACTTTACACACACACACACACAGAGTCGCGACTGCCTTCAACAGTTACAGACTTGTTCTGAGATAAACAAAAAGGAAAAAGAGAGCGTAGCCACCAGCCTAGTGTGCTGGTAGAAACATTCAGGAATCCTGTTTTTGTCCAGCTCAAGCACAAAAACAGCAGATTTCAAAAGGCTTCCTGATATAAGTCTCACATCTCCAAGCCAAAAATAAAACAGACAGAAGGAAAATAAGACTGACAGACTGTGTGCGTGTGCTGTGCTGTTAGTTGTAGCTTTGGGTTTAGCCCAAGCTCTCTCCGCTCTGCCCGCATTCCCATTAGAGGAGCGTTCTGGTCTGTGGCAGCCCAGAGGATTTGAATGGCACAGGCTCAGGGTAATAGGAACATGGGAATGCAGATTGGCAGGATGCTTTTTTTACTGCCAGCTCCATCATTGGTAGCAGCAACGTTGCATTTAAATGACCTTTCCCTGTTTCTTTTCCATTTGTATGGCCTCGTTTTGACTATTGTTTTAGAAGTCGCGGAGCCAGCGAGTCCCCCTGGGAGCTGGAGTAGGGCGTAAAAATTAGAGTTGAAATCAATGCAGAAAGCAGACGTATTAACTTGTCATAGTGGGAAAAGCGCAGACGCTTGCAACATTAATCATAACATCAATTACAGTGGCTTACAGTATGTAATTAGATTTAATTTGTGGTTATGTTAGATATGCATACTTTTAATTTCACCACAGCTTTGTGTCATGCTCTGTATGCTGAGCTACTGCATTAATTGAATTAATACAATCATTCTCATTTATTTCATTTTATTTATTTTATTAACCGCTATACTGGTTACTGGCTATTATTCTGTAGTAACGTGTAGTACAGACAAGATAAACGTGTCTAATACTATACATGCCAAGATACTATACTTCATATATATACTTCACAATGAGAGATACTCGCATCCCATAATATTAGAAAGCATCCAGGTACAGGAATAACAAGGACAGACGTGCTTAGCATGTGCTTTGGCTTGTTGTCTGGTGACAGGAGGCCAGACACGGTGAAGCAGAAGAACGCCTTCCCACCGAACTTCATCCACTCTCTGGACTCCACTCACATGATGCTCACTGCTCTCCACTGTTACAGGTGACTGTTGAGTGTATGGACAAAGCCCATTCTCCTCGTAAAAGAGCTCATTTCACTGTGGCTGGATGTTTCTCTCTATTTGGATATGTTTCTATTTTATGGCTATAATAAAGCAACATTGAAAATCTACTTAATCTAAATCAAAACTTTGGATGTTTTTCCTGTGATTATAATTTCTGATTGACTCTCTGGTTCTCCTTTCAGTGCTGGCCTGACATTTGTCTCCGTTCACGACTGTTTCTGGACCCACGCGCTCACCGTGGACACCATGAACAGGGTATTACATTGGAGGACAGTCTGTTTTACTCCCACCTCTCCATAGTTGGTCTCTCACTGTTCCTCGTCCTCATCGTTCCACAGCTGACTGCATCCTGCCTGATCATATATCATTGGGGTTTTGAATTTGCTGATGAATTGAAGCTGTACTTGTGTTGTACTTGTCAGTCTAGTCAGTCAGCTTCGCTTCAGTTTATTTTTAGAATAGAAGAAGGATTACATGGGTTATGAAAGCCTCGAGCTCGTTTTAGCACTTATCAGGTGACTAAAAAGGATCTGTGAGGCCTCACCAGTTGTTATGTTAATGCGGAAGCGAATTAAAATAAACTTTGTTTGTCGCTACTTTATGGTTTTTCAATCCACTGGCTGCGAGTAGCACCAGCAGATAGAGCATGTTGTGCTGAATAAATGACTGTCTGCCCCTGCGAGCTTGTCAGCAAGCCAGGCTGAGACACGGCCCTGAATAAAATGGACCAAATTACCATAAAGCCCCAATTTTCCATTGATGTAGCTTCAGAGCACAGTCACAGTTTTACATCTTCACCCAATCTCGGAGGAGCTGCAGCCAGCGAAGCGCTTCTCTCTCAGTACATTAATACTCCCATATTTTTCTTGATATGTCAGCGTACGCCTTCCTCATTACACAGGTAATTGAACTCAGCAGCAGCAGAAGAGGAGGTATTACGCGTCTGAGTCTTGTTTTATTTGCAGTCGATGCTTCATTCACACCCCCGTCCTTTACTCAAACTGTCCGTCCCGTGGAGACACGCTGGGTAGATCATGGACGCTTTGTGAGCTTAGACAGGTTAACAAGAGATTTCAGATTTAGCTGGATAGAAAGTTTACCATTAATAGGATTGTCGCTCATACTTGATAAAGGCTTTTTCTCCTTTTTATGCAGATTTCCAGAGGTCTTTTTAAGTATGCGAAATATATGTCATTATTTTATTTCTACATCAAATTTGACAAACTATTTTTGAAAACAGGATCAGATAAAGTATAACCTAAGACTGACTGACTTGTTCCCTTTCTCGTCTTTCTGTCCTCTTTATCGTTCTCGTGTCCCTCCATCTTTAGTTTGGGCCTGCTTGTTGATTAAGTGTTCAGAGCAGCGTAACAGAGATTACACTTCCCTCTGCCTCTTCCTGTCAGGTGTGTCGAGAACAGTTTGTGGCCCTGCACTGCCAGCCAGTCCTTGAGGACCTGTCCAACTTTCTGCTGCAGAAATACTGCACCGTCCCGTGAGTTCACACACCTGCCTTCCAGGAGACATTTAACTGCACACACAAGTGCTGTTTTACCTTAAATTCCATGTTATGATTACAATATAATTGTTATTACTTGTCCATTTGCCATTGAAGATGCGGTAATAGTTTAAATAATCACTTGACTTTTAAAGACCAAGAGAGTAAAAGTCCAAAAAGGATGCGGACTGAGAGGGAGTACATGGATCAAGACATGGGAAAAGTCTTTAAACTTTTTAATTCCCCTCCTTTGTTGCAGGACCGAGGCCAAGAACAAGAAGTATCAGGAGCACAGACGGCTGATGCAGCTGCTGGCCAGAGTGCCCCAGACAGGTCAGTTAGTACGCGGCATCCCAAACACCTGGATCCGCCGAGGCCGGTGTGTTGTGTGAGAGTGGCAACGGAGAGGATGATGGGTTTTCTCCCTAATTGGGTGAAAGCTGGCTCGCTGTCCTGAAGCTCTGTGTGAGGTTAGCAGTAGGGCTGAGGCGAACGGTATTAATTAGGCTTCATGCACCGATCTGTGCTTCGTATCGTGTTTTGTAATTGGTCATCGACAGCGGTGTCTTATGACTGCAGCCCATGAATCATCAGCACCCCAACGGACACGAGTTGCTAATTCTCGTCTCCTATTGCACTGCTGCATGTGTACATTCATCTCATTTTGGCCGCGTGGCTGCGTGTCCCTGTCTGCCGAGTCAGAAAGAGAAGCCACTGGGCTTCGCTAAAATTAAATTTTGGGTTCTTGTCGTGATGACTGCGTCGATGTCAGCCGCTAGCTGGCCCAGATGCTGCCGCTGGAGCATCTGTCTATTGTTGTCCGCAGTGCAGGTGCTCTCGGCTCTCGTCAGGTGGACCGAGGCTTTGCTGTTATGCAACGTCTCACTCGGTCTCCATCTGTACGCTTACTGTCTGCTTGGCACGGACAGCTGGCTTGTATAAATTGATTACTGTTAATTGTGTCCCTCCTCTGCATAATCAGCTTATTGCAGTTGAGACCAGTGAGGTGAGCCCATGACTGGTACAGTGGTACAGTATACGTGAGTCCAGTGTATTCAGTGTTCACTGAGACTGTATCTGGGCTCAAATCCATTATAATCTACATTATGGAGCATCCTGATCTCATTATTAGGATGAATAATATATTGATGAATGTAATCCAGCACGATATCAGATGAATTTTTATGACCGTAGACCTGAGGCAAAGTCTGGAGAATGACCAGACATTTTCTGATAATTCAGTATTGGTTTGTGGAAGATGGTTCATGCTTTGCTGCTCGATGTAAACACTGAAGTTTTACTTTGCTAAATTAGTTTCCTTCCTGTAAGATTCATGGCAGTGGTCAAGATAGTCGTTTCTTTCCTCTACACTATGTGCCAGCACTTACACAGGGGCAACTGTCTGTAACCATTTTTTTTTTTCACAAAAAAACTAGATGCAAAGCGGTTGGGAATGAGCATATTCATGTCCAACAACTAAACTTTACCCTGTGCAGCTTCCCCTGTTCTTTTAACTACAGTGTGTAAACAGGGGCGTCTGGGAGGAGAGGACACCAGTTCCTGCTGTGTTTGGGAGAAACCTTGTCCCATTTATGGCCGATTCTAACTGCTCAACTGGGTCTTAAAACTGGGTCCTCTTCGTCCTATTTTGCATTTCAAGATGCACCAGATGTTCCAGCTGCCTCTTCCATACATGTACCCTCAGAGATGCTGCTGAACGTCGCTGCAGCCTTTATGTGTTGTTGATGCGTCGTCCCTGTTAATCTCTAGTGACCTTATTTGCCTTTATGTCGATTATACAAAGCATCTCTTTTGCAAATAGGGCTGATGCTAAACAAAAACCTCTAGTTTCAGTTGACTGCTGCGCTGTGTTGGTCATCTATTACCTTTGGCATTGATGTCAGTTTTTTGTGGCTATAGTCAGTTTTTGCATTTTTAACTTTTCATCAATAATTCATTGTTCAGGTCCTGCTGGCGTCCACAACTGGCAGAGAAGCAAGGCACAGAGCACAGGAGAGGTCCTCACCCAGAGCCAAAATTATCATTCATCTTGGGTTTTAAAGTCGATATAAAGCACAAATGCGAATGTAACTCTGACCATGATATGGGAACAAAATACATCCTACCTGTGATTTTACGCAACCTCCTTAACGATCATACCCAGATAAACGAGTGGATGGATAAATCTGTTTGTTCATAACATTGTCACCTACAGTGTCTGTGTACCATATGTACGTGTTGGTTTTATGTTGTGCTTGTAATTGAACTACCAACCGAAGCCTAAACTTGCTCTGACACATTGCGCCTTTCCTCACCAGGTGATTTTGATCTCCAGCGGGTGAAAGAATCCACCTATTTCTTCAGCTGAGAAGTCTCCTGGCGATGAGCCAGTGGACAGAGATGAGCGGAATTGACAGGCTGCAGCAGGGAGGCTGCAGGCCCCGACATTGATCCAGCCGCGTCCCACCTGCCGCCCGGAGCTGCTGGAGGCGTTCACACAGAGCGGACCTGCCCGATTAACTGTGAGCTGATGGAAAGGAGGGTGGGAGACTCTGAACCAGATGGGAATGTTAATACTTCAATCAGGAAGAAGTATCTCTTGAAAACAATGACTTTGACCATTCTGTGTATGTGTGTGAATGCTAAACGAGCTGCGTCGTTCTCTCCATCCCTCAGCAGCACTTGTTCAAAAGGACTAAGAAAAAATGTCTGTACTTACGAACTGTAATTGCTGCTGATTGGCTGCGTGCGTCCATGGGTGTGTGTGAATACGTTTCATGCTGTGAAGACGTCCACGGAGCACTGACCTGCCTCAGCTGCAATCCCACCTAATCATCAATCCCATCACTCACTGGATGCTCGGACGCCCCATGACACATTGTTCTAATACATCAACTTTTCTGAAGTTTGATAAGAGACATTTCAGAGGAAGTTAAATGAAGCTATGCAGGGTATAAAGAACGACAAACGTGATGAAATGTCCAGGAGGCTCTTGAGTAGCATTGTGTTCCAGTGTATTCCTGATTTTTACCAGCTTAGTTGTGACTAAGCACTTGACAGTTCCACCTCAAATAAATGTGTTTGTTTTTTTTTACGTCTGCTTAGTCATTTGATGGTTCACAGAAATTGCAGGGTATTCTTACTGTGCTTAAATGGGAGAAATGAGGCCGCCCATTATTTTGCTATATCTGCATATTTCATTCCTATTTGTGTGATGAGATGAAGGCCTCCTTTTAGGTGCACCACAAAGGGTTTGCAGGCTCCAGTAATCAACTCAGATCTTATTTTTCTGGGCCAGTGCCACATGTAGAAGCAAAAATAGCAGAAGCGCTGATCAGTTCACGGCTGGAAACATTACAGCAGTTTCAGACAAAAGGTGCCGTTGATGTTCAAAGGCAAATGTAGGCTCAGCCAAACAAAGCTGGCATAGGGACAGTGTAATGAAATGAGCGAGGCATAAATGCGTGCTGCCTGGGCCCAAGGATTCCTGATGATCAGCACAGTAACATGCTCACAAGACACAAACTGTAAATTAATTAGTTATTTTACTGATTAAAATGTATTTAGTGCAGGGAAATCTTCTTTGAACTGCATCTTTCTTTCGCCGTCTGCTCTTTGAGACCCAGATATGTATTATTTTTACGTGTGAATATACAATTTACAGGTATATTCACATAGTAATTTGAGTACAGGAACAGAAAAACGTTTGTTGAAGAAAGAGTGTTTTGATATTTTGAAATATGCTAATTGACTTTCTTACCAAACTGCAACTTCAATGTCTGTGCATTGAATAAACTACTGCAGCACTGAAGGCTGGGGAAACTGCTACTGTAGCTCACCCAGCAGGTCAAACTCGCAGTAACATGTTATTTGGTTTCTCTCTGTCCGCGTCCGTGTGAGAGCAGTCGTGGAGGATGCAGCACCTACAAAGTGCCTCACGACCCCTCATACTCGACGTCGACTGCATTTCCCAGCTTGGATTCTGCCTCAGAAAAACACAGTCTAGTCTAGATGACCTCAGCTCAAACCCAAGGACTTGCCAAGACGCAGTTCTCTCCATTTCCGTCTGGGTGGGTTAACAGTGCTGCACCTGTCCACGTTGCATTAGTGGAAGATGGTGTGTAATAGAAAGCAGTCTAAGAGCTTCCATTATGGGTCTTCTCCAAAGGTTTGCTGATGATTACGTATTAAGTGCAAATGTACAGCAGGGACCACAGCCTCCGTGTCCTTCTTTTCTACGTCAAAGCGTATATAGATTTTGTCTTTATATGCTGACGTGATCAGAAAGGCAAAACCAGTCATCATGTATGAAATGGCTGCCATTAAATTATTCAGCCTATCAGTATGTTGTGTCCATTTGCTGAATACTGTTCTGGAGCTTTCAACTGCATCTCATGGTCTTCACCAGAAGTTGTCGGGTAAAAACGAAGCTTGACGTGTGATGGCGCCTCCACTATGATGCAACGTGGACCTTGAGCAAGGATTTTGTCCGATATACATTTTCCAGGCCATCAATGAGCAGACGCGCACGCAAGCAAACGCATCGTACAGTATTTGGCTCTAACAGTAGCCTGAGCTTTTAGTG
The DNA here is from genome assembly GCA_030770545.1 of Macropodus opercularis. Taxonomy (NCBI): domain Eukaryota; kingdom Metazoa; phylum Chordata; class Actinopteri; order Anabantiformes; family Osphronemidae; genus Macropodus; species Macropodus opercularis. Next base: position 12,643,703 of record CM061092.1, read on the forward strand.
AGCTCGTTATTCCTGTCCCAGGATCATCACGAAGTAGATGTGTGGGTCGCTATCTGCAAGGCATGCCTGAGCTGGAAGCCACTCTTCGATAGCCGGGCCACTCACTCTCACTGAGAGCACTTTGATTTTCCTGCCAGGTCCCCAGGCTCCCCCCGGCCTATCTCCTGTCCGGTGGCGCCATGAGCGGCCGGCGCTCGGCAGCACCGGCCGAGCGCACAGACTGTCCCAGAGCACGCGAATGGAGCCGGAGCTCTGTTAACGGGGAAGAGGATGCAGGAGGCAGCGCAGCGTGTTTGCTCGTGAGAGACAGGTGTGTGCGTCTCACTGCTCTGAGCTTAATTGTAACTGACAGGCAGTGATGGGTTTGTTAACAGCCATCAAACATGTGCAGTAGAACAACAGTGGCTTTACTCTTTATATGCAGATGGCCCTTAGGATTCGATGCTGTATATTATAATCATGTGCAAAATGCCTGTACTGTGAATAGATGAAGACAGAGGTACCACTGTCCTGCTTGTTATTGTCCCTGCTCTGCCCTGACCTTTCAGCTTCTGACTGACTGAACACACCTGATGCAGGTAATCAGCCTTGTACAAGCAGAGCTGTGGCGCTTGAGGCCTGCGAACCACTGTACTATACCAATATTCAAAGAAGACACTAAAAGTTCAGTAATAAAAGCAGAATTCCTAAAAAGTCCTTCAAACGGGATCAGCAGTGTTCTGTTGTCCATAGTGTGTTTAATTTAATTGATGTTGGTAATGTTTGTTGTTACAGCCACACACACACATAAATAATATAGGACCTGTATGTGGGGACGATACGCTAGTCACTAGATGTGCACACGTTATGGGATGTGACAAATTTACGTCTGAGTAAAAGAAAACGTTGCTCCGTTAGTGCCTGGTGTTACAGACAGGGGCCACCTGAGAACGTCTGCGTATTCTCAGCTTACACCGGCCCACCTCCTCTCGAATGTTAAGGTATTGATTGGTGCTACTGAATGCCGCTACGCACACACAAGCAGGTCTGGGATCTGAGAATGAAAGCAAGAAAGCGTAAAACCAACGAAAAGAGAGGATGACAGAGAAGGAAATGAACGTTGAACAACTGCCATTTGATTTTCAGCCATGTTGTGTTACATCCTGTAAAATACCGAAATCAATGCAAAAAGACAGTGATGCTAGAGATGGTATTAAACAGAAACAAAGAACAACATCTGTGGCAAAAAGCTAAATAATATGTCTGCTTAATTCAAATGAAGAGCCCTTGAAGATAATAATAATAATAATTAAAATCTCATAATAATAAATTCAGGATTTAATTCAGGAAAGACTTTAGTGCTGCAAACAAGAGAAATGAAGTGATTTGAAACAGCTTGTTAAATGCAGATGTCACTGCTGCCTCCGTGTGTGTGGGTGTGTGTGTGTGTGTCATCCCAAAGCCTGCAGGGTTAACGGAAAAAAGTTGAACAGCTGAGATGTTGTTACATTTGCATAACACTGAACGTGTTTGTAGTCCAAGACGAGGGGCAACATGGAAAACAGCTTTGGTCGAAAGTACAGGACTTGACACTGGACTGTGGTTTTAGATTAAGAATAATAGAGACATAAAAGAAGGAACCATGCAGACCTCACAGTTACTGGCACCGGAGTGTATACAAACTGTGGGTGGTTCTGTGAGGTGAGACAGCTTTAGTGATGCAAAGAGCTTAGTTTCTTTTGGCTTTAAATATTATGCTCCAGAAATATCTGTTCATACCAGATGATATATTCAAATATAGGAGGCTTGTTAATGTGCCTACAGTTACAGGCAGCTAAGCTGAATTGGTTTACGTGAACTACTGTATAACATGGTGACACATTTCATTGTCAGTTTAGGTTCTTCCCAACCAACACTTCGAGGATACAACACATCCTCTGCATGATCCAAGCAGCTATGAAATCGTGACCAGGATCAGGTGAGTGCATTGTTTGCTGCTCTGCGTGTTTAGTTAGTGTGAAGGACTTGTTATAGTTGCATTCACAAAATTCCAGGCCAGGACACTTTAGTTTGTTTCTTTCATGTTGAAGCTTTTATTAAAATTGAGGGGTTAATAACTTTAAAGGATTCTGATTTGGATTTACTGTTGTACGTTGCTGTCATTCTCCTTCTCATTGTCTTCCTCTACACTACACTTCTCACTGAAGTAAGAACAACGATTGTACATAGTCACTGGAAGCATTTCCGTCCACGGGACAGCGCCTGCAGGACACAGTGTGAAGTTCAGTAAAACAATATTCTCATAACAAGCCTCCGCTGAATAGTAATTATTTTTGAGCATCCAAATAGGTTCCACTGGGCATAATTTGGGCATAAAACAAAAACACAACAAACCTAAAAAACACAGTATAAAAATACTTATAAACCTTCAACTTTGTAAATTCAGAACACTCCGGGTGGATAGCAAGGCAGGGACAGAAGCTAAACAAAACGAAAACGCACAATGATCTTAGGAGGAGAGCTCATTATTGGCACTGTATAATGAAATCCAATCGAATGAGCATAATAAAAATCCCAAACAGACCCGAAGGATTCCAATTTCCACTCTCATTACTCAGTAATGGTTCAGGCATTAATAAGATGAGGTGAATAGAATATCAGGTCCGGGGGAGGGGGGTCCCGTCCAAATGCTTTTGGACCCGAATTAGCGACATATCATCCCTTATTGAGGCAATAACGACAGAGGCACACGACAATATACATCCTGCAAAGGATCTGCACCGTCCTTGGCTACAGTTCACTGACGCTTCAGAGGAAGTTCACTATCCATATGAATTGGCTTTGGCATAGCGACACTTTACTCGAACAGCTGCAACAACAAATGTGAGAGTCAGGTTTAAAAAACAATGAATTGACATTTTAATTATGAGACTTTGAATTTCTTGTATAAAATCCCTTGTCATTAACCGGCAGCGATGGATGAGACGTGATAAAATACTAAAGAGTGGGCTATTACTGCTCACATGCCATTACTTCAGTCAAATCTACTGTCAGGAGGAAGCATTGTTGTTTAGTTCAGGTATGTTTTATTTAGCTCTTGTTTACATGTGGATTTTAAAGCTGCATTAATCAATTTTTCAACACTGGGGGGTGTGCTTCAAAATAAGGTAACACAGTTGTACAAAAATGATCAACACCATTTTCATGTAGTAAAAGTGTTGGTGTTCTTACTCCCGTGTAATGACAGGTTGCACGTCACCGAGTAAAGCACAGTAAGTTTACCTCAAGTTCAACTATTTTAAGTTTCTATTACCTATTACGTTTGCTAAACTGAGTTTGCTTCAACTTACACACATCAGTATTGCCAGCCTTTCATTTTGTGATGAGTACTTGCTCATCCAGTCGATGTTAGCATTTCCACTACTGCACAACCAAGTTATTCTTTTTGAACACTTAGCCGTGGATGCTAACGCGATTATTGCAGCTTTAAGGTAAAGAAATTCCTGCAAAAATCAATGGCTTGGCTGGAACAAGACAATTTGTCCCACAGCTAAAATTTCAGTATCAAAGGTGATCATTCTCTAAAGTTTTCCATGGGCTCCACCAAAGGCAGGGAAGACATTCAAGAGGCCAAATCATACTTAATTTACAATATTTATTCAGTCACTCATACTGTATAAATAGTCTGGGGGAAATATGGCTTAAATATTGTAAATAGTCCAACTATAGTGCTTCTGTTTCTACTATATTGTTATCTGTTATTAAATACTATCACGTATATTAAGGTATATTTATAAAAGACAGGAAAAACTTATGCCAAACTGTAATGTAACAAAACCACCATCGTTGTACCTTTGTGAGGAGATTGTCTTTTACAGCCAGGCTAATGACAACATGAGGAAGATACAACAGTCTGAAGGAGGTTTGTATCAAACAAGCTGAATGAAAGGGGAAGCGAAGCGGATACGCTCACATGGTGGTGATTATGTTGTGAAATACAGAAAATAACAGAGTCCGAGTTGGGACGAGGATACTTTACCACGGCTCTTTGCGTTTACTGTTCCTGTGAGTAGAAACATCTCGGTGTTGCAGATTCTAAAGTCACCATACAGGCGTTTATATGCTGAGAGAGTCTTCTGTCACCTTCTCCCTGAATCCACTCACTCAACATTCGTACATTTGGAGGAGAAAGTGTGGAAAGAGGGACACAAACCCTCCCAGTGTTGCTGCAGCCAAGGCCCTCATTGAGTAACTACATCAGGAAAGTTTAGATCACAAGTTTGAGGATAACCTGGATCTGATTTTCATGTGGTCTGTCTCAGGAAGGCTCGCGATAGAGTCCTTCTTCCGTAGTCCTGACTCAGTCCCAAAACCTGTTCCCAGACCTCCTACTGCCAGTGCTGTACCAGCCCCCAGAGCCTGCACAGAAGTAGGCAGGGATGCTACAGGGAAGGCCCCCACAGACATCTGGTGGGGTAGGACTACTCTGTGTGGTATTGCACTCCGGACACCTATGTGACCTGATGGGGTCTGAGAGGGTCCAATGGAAGTGGAGGAGACTCGTGTAGATTGGGGTGGACTAGGGGCACCGGGATGTGGCCCCTCGTGAGGCAGTGAGGGCTGAGAGGCTGACAGTGCCCTGGCGTCCTGGTTCAAAGTGCCCATTTGTAGGGAATGGGTACTCTTATGTGTGCTGGGCCTATGTGCAGGGCTAGTTAAGTGATGCTGGACTAGAGAAAGCTGGGAGCCTGAGTTGGGACCAGCCAGGGCGCTGGATCCATACTGGAATGATCGTCCTCCAACTGCCAGTGGGCTCAGGACAGGGGGGCTGGACAGGACTGGAGCAAAGGCACCAGAAGCAAGGAGTTGAGACTGCAGGGGAGAGGCCGGGACAGGGCTGGATACACTTTGCATCACCTGGAATCTCCTAACCATCCTGGGGGACTGCAGGTTCCCTGCTCCCACTGAGTTTCCTTGCATGGGAGGACAAAAGTTCATTGCTACGGCCTGCTGTAGAGTGGCAATTGCTGAATTCTGGGGCTGGGTGGCAGAACCTGGAGTAGGGATCCCACCGTGTAGAGGAGGTGTCATGGACATGGAACGTGGCACATCCACCTGCTGAACCATCTCTCGGTCATATTTAACTATCTCTTGGATCATCTCATTCTCACGGTTGTTGAAGACTCCCGAGTTCAGATCATGCTGAACTTTGTGCATCAGGATCGAGTTCTTCTTGCCTGCAACGATACAGGGACAAACGTTGCGTTGTTACAGAAGAAGATGCTGACAAACAGTTTCAGTTTTGTTTCCTTCCATTGTCTCACCTTATTTTTAAGACATAATAACTTTTTTAGGGACGATGTGATGGAAGTTGATCCTGTGCATTTTGATAAAGGTCCCTTTAGATACGGATCATCTTATCTCTAAAGGTTTGGTAAATGCTTCAACACTCTTGAGACACAGTATAGACGTTTGTAAACTGCCAGTGCTGCAGGGTACAACAAATCCATCTTTACTGCATAATGGCTGCTGTGGTTGTGGGGTGTGACACTGCAAAAATTAAGAAGTAAACCGACACTATCGTTTGAATATTGTATCCATTTAACTATGTGCAAATGTTTACAGTCTTCTCATGTGCAGCCTAAGATAATGTCTCTTCCCAATGTCTCCGATAGAGATAACAAACGGTGTCTGGTCTTTGTCGTTCTAGATCCAGGCACAGATCACGGACATGTAGAGAGACTATGGGAGAACAGAAATGCATGTAAGAAAAAACACACAAGTCTGCAGTAAACAAGACGGGGCAACGGCTAACAGATCAAAGAAAAGCCTAAAATGACAAAAAGCTCTTTTGAGCTGAGCAGACCACACATCCCTTCCTCCTTAAGCATTTTCTCTTTAATTCAGGTGACTCCAGGGACTATATAACTACAGTGTCCTGCGTAATATTTAGCTGTGATGTACGGATTTAAAGGAATTATTTCTCACCAGTAGCTTCAAAGAATGAAGTACAACTAAGCCAAGAACTACAACTGTCAGTTTCCTTCTGACCCCTGACTTTATGGCATATTAAAAACAAGGAATCAGAGTACGCATCAGGTGATACAGGAGGAGGAGAAATGAGTGGAGAAGGTGAGGTCGTTGGTAGAAGGGTAGAGGGTCAGAGGAGGAACCCACGGGAGAGGAGAGCGAATGGCTGTCAGTAACTCCAGCAGCGTATTCACTGCAGCTCTCATGCATTAGAGTCATTCAGCTTGGATTTCCAACGCAGCAGGCAGCCTGGTCAGCTGGCAAGAGAGCCAGGTTATTAGTCAGCATGACAGGCTGAGTAACCCATGTAGCAAAGAGGTAAAGAGGTTGCTCATAAGCAGCCTCCAGACCATCCATCCATCCTGGTGGGAGGAGGACGACCCCGGGGTCCAGCCCCCTGCATGGGTTCCTCCTACAGACTGGAAGCACACTTTTTCTGGGGTTTGTATTGTGTTTGAGTCTAAAACAGCTCAAGCTTGAGAGAGTTCCTCCCTCAAGTTGCAGAAACCCAGGACATCCTGGAGGTGACGCCTGCTGTAAGGGTGACGTGCTGCTGGCACTGGAGGGTTCAGAGGATGAAGATGGAAGAGGCAAAGCAGCCACTGCTTAGAAAGGTGCAGGGTTGCAGTATGTGCGTATGCAAAGCTTCCTCATTACACAGCTTTGTTTTGAGGTCAGAGTCCATAAGGAGAAGAAGCAGTTGGTGAGATGAAGTTGCGACTTTCACAGAACTCACACAGGCAGCCACAGATACAGCACATGCACCGCACTGCTGCTTTCACAACAATGGCTGTTCATTAGCAGGTAACACCTTCACCCCCCTTACTTCCCTGCCACACAGATTCTGCTACCGACCTTATGCAACACTTTAGTTACATTATTTACATTATTATCCTTTAAACACACGCAGTGAGCCTTTCCAGCTTGACTCGTTAAGAATATGGAGACAACGGACTGGGGATCATCCCCTGTCTGTGCAGAAGTGGTACTAATGTAAGCAGTTCCGGTCTGTGAAGCTGAACTGATCCAAAATAAGCGCTGCAGATCACAGACGCTCCACCGAAAATCTAGTCCAATGTGATGGAGAGATTCACGTCACCGAAATGTAAAATGAGAAGTTACGAAGTCGTCATCTCTCTACCACTTCTTTCAAACTCTGTATTTATATTTCGTAGTCGAAACGTGAAAGCCCAGCGTCTCCCGACAAATGTGGGAGCTGACTGAAGGCTGCTCATGTGAGGAATCTGGCTGCTATGGCAACAGCTGGCAGGTGGCAGATACAGCTCTTTGGTAAACACGGGAAGCGTGGTCATGTGACGAGGTGACGCGACATCAGCAACACAAACGTTTGGTGTGTGTGTGTCTGCATGGGGGTATGGGAGTGGAAAGTTGTTGTTTTTTATTGATAAGTGTGTGTGTGTGTGTGTGTGTGTGTGGTCCCGTAATAACTCTTGTAATGTTCATTTTTACACGTCATCTGTTATAGCGCTGCAGCTTCTGCCATATTTCAAGTGACAGCAACTGTTTTCCCAAATGGCAGCATGAAGCAGGAAACGTTCAGCTTCTATGACACAAATCTACAGAAGTGACATAATAAACGATTCCCTTCCATTGATACGGTTTCCCCCACCGTCCTGATTAGGATCATTCATGCAGCACATCGCAGCTGTCTGGCAGAGCAGTGTTTTGACAGAGACATTGCTTTAATGAATGAATACATTTTGCCTGTGCTTCATTTCATCTTATGAATCACTCATACGCTTACTGAGACACAATACTTGTGGCCTGTATCAGCAGCGCTTAAGCCCATTTATGAGAGGCGCAATTTGTGAAATAGCTCTGTGGTAATTCAGTTCAAATTAGAGTGGAATATAATTATTAGCTGTGTAGCTGCTAGCTATTAGATGTTTACTGTGCTATAAACGTAAATGATGACAGGGTTGTGGAGGCCAATCAAACAGGATCAACCTGATCAGGGAGTCATGGAGTTTGGACAGTCCCACGGAGCACGTCATGTCTCTGATTAGCTGGTGGTCTTACCTATCCTGTCCAGTCTGTCGATGGCCACGGTCTCGAAGGCCCTCCTCATCATGGGGTACTCCTCCAGCACCTCGTTGAAATTATCCACAGAGAGAGAGTACAGGCGACAGTAGGTGTCGGCTCGCACGCTGGCCGTCCGTCTGCCCCGGGTCAACAGACAGATCTCTGTGACGGCGAAAGAGAAGCCAGACAAGAGACAGACAGATAAAGAACATCGCAGAGGCCCAGATTTGAGGGTGTCAGACAGGGACAGAGAACAGAGCCGAGCTAAACGTGGAGAGCGGTCTGATACGCCGTTGCCTTCAAATGCGTCTGGGTTTTACACAACTGTACGTGTGCAGTGGTTCGGTGTGACCCGCTGACAGTAACACAGAGTGTTTCCTCCTGCGCTGGACGCCCGTGTGAAGGAAGCACACTACAGTACATTTGGAGATTGTGCAGCTAAGCTTCCTTACATTCCGCTGTTCTCTAGCATGTTCTCTCTAGCTTTCTTCTTCCATGGGCTGAGGCTGACAGTTGTCTTGACAACCATATGCCCTCCTTTCCCCTGCTTCAAAGGTTGACCTCCTCTGACTGTGGGAAAGCGAGAGACATAACCAAACGCGAAGAGGTTCTGTTAAGAGCTTGCATATGTATATTTACATTCAGTACATTCTAGGTTCACTATGAGTCACGTCTGAGTAGTGTTTTAGTCAAATGTTATTGGAAAGTGACTGTAAGTGACAGTGTTTCCCGTCTGTCTGGTCATTTGCCCGAGGCTTTATTTCCTTATTGTATTAGTAATTAATGGCCTGCACAGACACACATCTCTGGCTTCTGCATATTAGTAGTATGCTGTTCATGATCAGCTGCTGTCATGGAAGGAAACACTGGTAAATACAATATGCTGTAGCTGAATCATCGGTGGAATGAAAGGCTTCTTTTGGCTCCAGTTTTGTGGGAGTTGTTCAAAACTCACACAGAATGGTCCAGACATCGTTTCGTAAGCTGTCACCCAGGATTTTCCTGGTTATACGTAACCCAACCGTTTGCATATTGCCAGCATTATTGCTGTGCGGTGGGAAAAGCAGAGGATAATAATAATAATGGAACCACTGGGGTTGCATTATAAAGCTGTTCAAACCGCCGCTTAACTTGTTTGTCTCTTGTGGATACAACAACTGCAGTCGTGGAACGTGATGAGAAACACAGAGACCTGTCAAATAGAAAGCACTATTGGGGATCCCGACGCCTTAAGCTACTGCTCCAGCCTGCGATGCTCTGTTTCCTCTGCTCAACACTTTAATATTTGATGTCCAAAATTCTCTTCTGCAGTGTTATGGCCCGATATGTTTACGGAAACTATTCACATTCACCATCTAGTGTATTATTATTCCAGTGATGATGATGATGAGGGCGGTTACATCAGGTTTCCCGGCTGAGATTTGGAGACTACAAATTCCTAATAGAAACCCTGCGTTACAAACTGGGGGCAAAGGATTTGTAAGGATTTAGCATCTGCTAGACACAAGACGTTTTTAGGAAGAATGCTATTGAGTCGCATTGAGCTAAACCATGGTCCTGACTTCTGCTTCAAATTTTCTGTTTCTTAATCTGTCTCTCACAAGCCTCTGAGCTTTGTGCAGTTGTAAGACTAAATTGCCAGAGTACCCCTTCAACTTCCCGAGGCTTTCCATCTGTACTCGCGTCCTCTATAAATAATTTCAATTGCATGAAACAAAAGTGAAAGCTTTGGCAGTTCAGACAGGTTAGCACGGCTTTACCGCAAATCTATTCTGACTCGGTGCATAACGCAGCCGTACAATGCTGCAAAACTTAGGATTACGGTCATTTTTATGTGAAGGGTGTGGCAGGACGAGGGCTGCGTTGCTCTGCCATGGCTGAAGGCTAAGTCGCAGACTTATTGTCACTGGGAAGACAAAGGCAAAAGTGGAGCAGAGTTTACTAAGCTAACCCGTCCCTCTAATTCAAGCTTGCTGAGACCAGCGGTGGCAACGATGCGCTCGACTTTACAAACGGCCCCGTCGTCACCGCTCTGCGGCGCTAATTAGCTGTTATTAATTGGCTGCGTGTAGGTGTGATGCATCCGAGGCTGCTGGAGCATCAACATTGCTGCCAGCGAACTCTGGTCGGATGCAGAGGCCACAGGATGTTAAAAATGCAGCCTGGCCCATGAGACTTAAAAAAAAAAGGGAGTGTGTGTCTGTGCTTGTGTGTGTGTGTTGGTTTATTGGTGGCGAGGGCGACGCAGGCACCACATGCTTCTAACCGGCCACAGAGGAACAACAGCCTGTGAAAGTGGGACAGACGTGGCTGTAAGGCAAGACTGAACAAGAAGTCCGAGTAAAATGTCAGGGTGATGTTTTTTCTTTATGTGCTTGTTGCTACGATTCTTGTTTAAACAGTAAACACACAGCTGTGATATTGCTGCAATGGATTTGGGATTTTTAGGGTAAATAGCATTTGCCCGGAAGCACAGAATAGAGCACAAGACAAAGAAACTCAACACACAATCACACAGGATGAGTTCTGCTCTACTACTAGAATAGGATCAGAGACAGACACAACAACAAACCTCCGAAGTAGGAGCCGTCCATCAGCTTCATGCCTATGTTTCCTTTGGTCAGGACGCTGACCACCCCGTGCTGGATGAAGTACATCTTCTTCCCAATGGTGCCCTCTCTGATGATGTAGTCTCCAGGCTGGAAGACTTCAAATCTCAGTTTGGTCAGCATGGCCGTGACAAAGTTGGGGTCAGCATTGGCGAACAGCGGCATGGAGGCGACCAGCTTACGGCAGTTGAAGTTGACGATTTCCTGTGCGGTGACAGAGATGGCGTTTGATTTATGTCGCACACATGAATTGGCATCAGAATGCATGATGAGAAACGGTGACAGTGGCTGTGTCTGAGTTTTCATACTTCGCGCAGAGGCTCATTAAGTTCCTCCAGGATGCTCTCTTCATCAAACATCTTGCCCTGGTATCGATGCTCGTAGTAGTCGTGGATCTTCTGTCTGAAGTCGGCGGGCAGTTTGTGGAATGACATGTACTGTTCCACTTGTTTGTACTGGAAAATAGAGACGCGCAAGAGAGAGGGAGACGGAGACAGAGCCATGAATCAGGGAAAACAAGGTTCAGCAGCGTTAATGTGACCAAGAGCCAAGGGAACAGCTTTAACTATGATTTCTGCAGCATCATATTGTATAAAAACTGCAGCTGTGGGGACGTATTTCTAAATGTAACTTCCTCGTCCGGATAAGCTACATCTCTACGCTCATGTGTGGGCTTTGGAGATGTACAGCTCTGTAAACACGATGAGCCCGCGTTCCATTTATGGCTTGTACCTATGGGAGGAAAACTGTGATGAAGCTGTTAAGGAAACATGACAGCACTGTAAAGCCCCACGAGAATTCCTCACGCTCCGCTGTGCTTAGAGAAGAAAGAGGCTCCTATTGTACGTCTCAACCACAGCCAGTCCTTCTCTCGCATGCTCTGATTTACCAAATGCTTTAGTCTGAAGGGGAAAAGCTGCTGTAAACGCTGTCCAGCTTCGCGCAGGGAAAAAACATTTCTTACGGTCTTTGACAGGAGAACATATATAAAACAAGTCTCCTCTTATCTGTGAACACTGTCATAAAGAAAAAATAAGACGCAGGTAAATAATTAAATAGAACCAGTGGGAATGTGTGTACTTGAGTTACTATTCTGAGAAAGGAGGATGTGTGTTATTTATGTTGGAACTGATAAATATGTGAGTACGTGGCTATAAAAAAAGGGCCTGAAAATGGAGGCTGGATGTGGCACATCGTGTTTGTTCAGTAGAGGGTCAAATTCAACCCGAGCGACTCACACCATCACAATTCACTACTGTTACGTTTATCTGCATCCACTGCATCCACTCATTATGACGCTTCATAGCACATTTCACGCTCGGATTTCCTGAGAGAATAGCAGCCACTGGATCTACTGTATAGTTTTCCTGGAACAAGGAATTGTGTTGTGTAATACACGGTGTTATTACTTCATATTGATTGTACACAAATGGGTTTCGCTTCAGCTTCATTTAAGTGGCCACGTGATTTTTTTTTAGACAACAAGATGTCCAGAGACTGCAACTGCTTATTAACATGACAAGATACAGAAAGATGCTCCACAAGATGCAGCTGAGTTCTTAGACGCAGACGGGACAGTACTGCTCAGTGTTACACAGCCCCGGCCAGTAAATACTTTAAATGTTTATGGTGCCAGTTCCTGGCAGTAAAAGAAACTGATGTCCTGTTGTTTAAAGCCCAACTGTCGTGTTGCAATGTTCGTATTAACCACAAGTATTTGTGAAATACTGAGCTCTTGATAGATCAGGGTATTGATATTACTCTAACTATGGTCTTCACTGTCATAGATGTCAAACCGTCTACAAGGACAGATTTTTTTTAAGAATGGTCTCTTTGGCCTTTGGGGTATTTTGTGGCTTCTTTCATTTTATTGTGTTTCGTTTAGCATGAAATACACAGAGAAAAGCTTGATAGGATGCCTCGTTTAGACAGATTTAGTTCCTGACAGTAGACACCATCTAGACAACAACCTTAATCGAAATTATTATTATTCGAAATTCTCAAACTCCAATAAAAAAAAAAAAACTTGTTTACTGCTCTCCTTCCTATTCGCTGCGCGACAGTAACAATGAAGAGGCTTCGGACTTTCAGAGTATCCGGCTCATTCAATCAAGCACGGGATAAACTGCAAGGCGCCTATTAAGTGTTTCCTGCCTCAGGACTCAGCATGCGACAGTCCCAATTAAACTGCAATGACATCTCCCTCTCTCTCTATCGCTGGCCTTCTCAGCATTAGACTTAGATTAGCGGCCATGTCACTCAAAGTCTGCGGCATAGGAGACTTAAACGAACCCGAGAAAAAACGCTCACTCCTTAAATGCAGAACTTGTAGGAGATGTTTCACTTAGAACATTAGAATATGCAAATGTTTTCCACTGATGTTACTGTGTCCATCTCATACTGTAAAATAACACTGAGACAAGGTTAAAACATTATATTTAGAGAGTCAAATGCGTTTCTCTCTGCCTGTGAACTTCAAGAGGCCGAGACGTAAAGCTCCTACTGCAAGCATGACACATGGCTGTCACTGTAAGCCGCCATAGAGGGAGGGGAGAAATTGAATTGGCCCTTCCAATAATGGCCAGTGTCCCCGAGCGTCACGGCTCAGGATGTGACGGGGCTTCTGGTTTGCTTGTTGTGTTCGCGTTTTGGTCTGGAGTGTATAAAACGACAGCTGACTCCAGTACGATTCTTCAGATCGCTGCCTCCTGAGCTCGTGCCACACACTGATGTGTCTGCACTCGCACACGCTCAACATACTGCATGAGCAAGTTCCACCTGCGTTTACTTGGAGCCCTGTTCCACGGAGATCGTGTGAATGATCAAAAGGTTGTGGAGCAAATGATGTGGCTATTTCTGAAGCCTGACATGAGCTGTTTCCCATCTGTGGGCCATCATTTAGTTTTTTGTCCAACACCAGATGATGTATTTAATCAAGTCAAGCGTCAGACCGCAGGTAGTCCAGGTCAGGCCTCAGTGATTGTCAAGGTTATGAAGTGAGCAGTTCCTTATTTCACGTGTCAGTGCTCCGGGGATCAGTGCTCATCACTGGAGGTCCCAAGTGTCACAGCTTCCCCCTCTGACAACCATTTGGACATGCTGCACTATGGCTCTTGAAGTGGAGAAAGCGATCAGGGGAGAAGAAGCCGACATGCAGTTACATAAGGACTAATGCTCACTGTCCGTGTGTGGTGTCCCCAGGCAGATGGTGCATGGCCCAGCAGTCAAGGACGAATGGACAGACGCAGCAGAGGAAGGCTGCAGGGATGAGGATGGGGACGGGGGGAACGCAGCATGAGGGCACCAGCTACTCGAATGTGACGGACGGGACGCTGCCACTGCCTTCTCGACATCAGGCACACGCCCATAGACAAACAAAAGCCGTGTCACATCAACAAGACGTAATGAATATGAAGAAAACGAAATAATCGGCTAATCAACTTAAATATCATTTGAAATAAACACCGGAAATGCTCGGTGGATGCAGGTGATATTCTGCAGGTCATCAGTTCATCATCGCTGCTCTCCGGTGTTTCTCATTAATATTCAACATCCCCCTCCTGGCTCACACTTGTGATTCTCTGGCGTTATCCTCTGTTTTGATTCCTGCTAAATTCACACCGAGCCAAACAGCATGTGTCCGTTGTGATAAAGCAGACAAACACCAGCGTCCTTTGTCTAACTGGACAGCAAACGGCTCCAGCCGGCGTCTCTCTCTTTGGTCAGAGCGGCCTTTTGTGGCCTGCCTGGAGAAGATGCTTAGCGGCGGAGCTATTTGAGCGTCTCTGTCTCACCACTGAGCGCGACGTTAAGTGTTTGCTCTGTGTTATGTCAATACATGCCCGTGCTGTCCCCAGCATTCAGACAAAGAATCTGTTTGTCACTGAGGCCGTTTCCGACCCACAGCTCAGTCTCCAGTCTGTTGGCTGACGGCAGGACTTATTGAGAACTGCGACTTTACTTCAATGCTGAATGAACGGTCACAGGGGACTGGCGAAGGATGAGATGTGGATGAGTTAAGGAGAAGGAGAGAGATGGAAGTGAACTGACAGAGCACAGCTACATGCCGCTGACACAAAACAGAGACTCCAGCAAAGGCTCAGCAGCTCATTTGTCCTTTGTCCCAATTTGTCTCTTCAGTGTTTGTTCCTGCTGCAACAGTACATCCTCTAGACTCACAGTATGGCATCAATGTCAAACTACCCATCTGGTAACCAATTACTGTGAAATATCCTTTATCAGGCCCCTTGGATGAAACTTGTGAGAGGAAGCATTGTAAAAATGTAGTACAGGATAAATGTGATATGTTTTATAAATGGCTGCCTGGCTCTGTATCCAGTTCCTTGCTAAACACTAGTCACTCATCCTTTAAGCTCTAACGCTGATTCCACTTAAATCTGCTAATACGTTTTTAACTACTTACTAAAACACAAACACGAGACCACAGCAAACACAGATGGGAAAGAACATTTCATTACAAGCAACAATACAACCAAGAAAGGCTCAAGATAAACGAACACGGCGCAATGTAATAATAGAAACCATGACCAAAAGAGAAGTACGCTCGCTAAATGAAATGAGCTTTTAAATAAACAGCACAAGGTTAAAAGTTGGCAAGATCAAAAGGCCGTTACATAAAAGCAGGCCTGTGAGAGCGTGTTGAACCCGGGCAGGGGCTCAGACGGGGACACTGCTCAGTAAAGCATCATACCTGCCAGTTACCAGGCCACGACCGAAACGCGTGTATTAGCTAACGGTTGCATTAGTGACAGCTTTTACCCCAGATCCATTCCTAATGTGTTCATCCCATGCTGCATTCAGGGTGCGCAGAAGCCTGACACATACATATAGTAGCTTCATTAAAGCTCAAAGACGACCACGGCCCGTCCCACAGGAGAGCTGGTCTACTATAAACTCAACATCACCGCGATGTTATGACCTAGAAAATAAAACAGGATGATTATCTCTCTCTCTCTGTGTCTCTCCAACAGGATGCTCAGCCGAGCAGCCAGGGCTGAAGCAGAGCACACACAGCATACGGCTACTTGATTAAAGAAAACGTAATCATCCTTTGTTCTAAACATTAACCAGAGACTTCACGTAGACAAAGCTTCAGTCACAATATGTGTGTTTCCTGTCTGCGCGCACGTGTGCAAGACACCGACAGCATGAGACATCGCAACATCACCACGGATCTAAGGAGAGTAACACAACACAGATCGCCAGTGACACCGCGGGCCTTTTAAGGCGGGAGCGTCCTCCCCTCCCTGGCCTGCAGACGCCCTGATCTTTGATCTGCTGTTGTGCAGAGGCGACAGACGGGCTGAGACCAAGCGCGCTGCAGCCATGAATATCGCACTAATAGAACAGATGTTGTTCCTTTGAAAGCGCGTTCCAATAAAATGAGTAAAACTCTTCATACATATCAGATGTGACAACCTCATCTAGGCAGAGCTGTGTATGAACATCTCCTGGCATCTTACTATGAACGCTCTAACCAGTGGGGTTCTGCTCAGGTAATACAGTCCTACAGCTGCTATAAACAGTACATATATACAGTTATATAGAAAAATGTGTTTTTAATTAGGTAACTTTATAGGACTCATCATGAATCTGCTACTGACGCTGTTAACTTGCACTCTCGATCCAGGTCCTTACCTTCTCCTGATACTGGCGCCTGGAGGAGTCGAGCGACTGGATGAGCGCGGTTGCGTGGCCGATGAACATGGCGTAGCAGGTGGCGCCCACGATCATACTGAGCATGGTCAGCCAGATGTCGGACATGCTCTCCGGGGCCTGTCTTCCATACCCAATGCACAGCATGTGGCTCATGGCCTTAAACAGGGCGAAGGAGTAGAGCTCGCTCCACGTGTCATTCTGCAGGAGGAGAGACGGTGGAGGGCAAAGAGGAAAACACAAGGAGTTTAGTGGTGAAGGAGGTAAAGATGGGCGAGGCAGCAGAGAAAGCAAAAGCAAAGTCTTTGAATAGCTTCATGCTACAATGGGTTTGACCTGCCGACCCTTAGCCTGTCAGCACGCTGCAGCGAAACGCGATCCTGTGACAGGAATGGTGACGGAAAAGAGCTACAGAATGTGTGAGACGGGGCAGATGTTGCTGGTAAAATGCTGGTGTGATTGTTTTAGGTGTGGTGGGGAGCCTAGTCGCCACTAGGCAGCCTGGCCGAAGCGCAGCAGAAGGAGAAGCGTTAATGAGGAGCCTTTACATCTGCCTGCTCCAGTCTGCCTTTGATTGGGGCTCACACACTCCGTCCACCCCAGTTCTCCCGTGTCGGATTCATTAAGAAGCCCTCCACAGGCGCTGCTGCCCTCAACCAGCCGCGTCTCACACCCTGGACGTCGATTGCAAAGTCTGTGCGAGTGTGAGGACGAGTAGTGTCCTCAGTCGCTGATTGACTGTCTGGATTCCTCGCCGATTTGTATTTTTTCCAGAGGCGTTTGCATTTCATTTGGGATTCAAATGCGGTTGTTTGTGAAGGAGGTGAACGAGGACGTACTGAGACGGAGCTTGTAGTGTTTATGAAGGTAATCTGAAGATCAGCAGAGAGCGAAAATGAATATTTAAGGAACTGCCCTCGAGCAGCCGGATAACGAGTAAATGAGTGTAGCTCAGCTCCAGCGCTGGTCTGTTTTGAGCTGTCAGCTGGGCTTGTTCGAACGCGTGCGTGGTGATAAACTGGACGGTCTCTTGAACAAAAGGAGAAAGAAAACAGTTTGAAGCCTTCGGGACTTTAAGGACCATCATCTCTTCAACTATTTATACAGAGCATATGAAGCCATTTAAGCTCTCAGTGTCGTCCACTGGCTTTATAACAAAAAAATATTTGCTGTAAAACCTTAAAGAATCAAGCACAGACTGCTTCCCTGCATGCAGAACCACACAAAAATACAGGACGCTAAGAGGTTTTCAAAACGAGTATCATTAAATCCATTCATTCTTGTTAGGTGGGTACATTGATGAGCACACTCTAGCAAATAGGCCTCTGCCTTGTCTGCTGGTGATCCATGCAGCTGCTGTTGATGAATTAGTCTATTTCCTTCAGTCAAATACTGCTGTGTAATCTATAACACGCTGTTGCTGTAACTCTGTGGCAACCTGCTAAGAGACCGAATCCATTACAGTTTAAATGATCCACCGTGTGGACTGGAGATGCTCAGTCTGCCTGCGACTGCGAGCGATGCTGAAGCACTCGGCAGGTACAAATGAGCCGATCCCCCATGTGTTCCTAGAAATGTTGTTGTTGACGTCAATGCCTGCCTGGCAGATGAGTCTCCTGTTTCCACTCTCCATCTCAGCTGGCAGTGTATTACATACACCCCTGTCACATTATAAATAGAGGTGTTTCTGTTACTTAGCCAAGCCTCGTCGGGAGACAGGGCGCAGGCTAGGAAGGAACAGAGGAGGCAGTCATTTAACACAGTACCATGGAACGTGGATAACATGGCTATAAAGCAGCACTGGGCAGATTTATCTACGTCATCTGTCGTGTGGGGATGTTTCCAACTCTCTCCTTGCTCTACATGTATAGAACTTGCGGCCATGTTGACTCCTGTCAGTGTCAGTGTCAAAGCCGCCAGCAGGCCGATCAGTGTAGTGATAGAGAAACGTAGTGCACTCACCAACTGAACAAGTCAGCGTGTGTGTGTGTACGCAAGATGTACAGTACTCCTGTCTCTTACTATTAAAAGTCACAATCTTCACAGTAATAACATAAAGCTATTCCACAGAGAGAGGAGAGCGAGAGCGACAGAGAAAAGGGAAGGGATTAGTCCCTGAGTCGCTACTGAGCAGCGTGGATGGGAGCTAATTGTACCTAATACATTTAGGAAAAAATCACAAAGGGAGAAGGGGACATGTACTGTAGGATGCAGGATCACTGCAGTGACACACTCGCCTGGGTTCACACACTGTTTGACTCTCAGCTTACATCAGAGTGCGTGTGTGTGTGTGTGTGTGTGTTAGGCCTGTGCCAGTCATGCCGCTCAGTATCTCTCTGACAGCGACAGTCCTTCTCTGACCGCCTCAAACTGACAGAGGGAGTTTGATTTGCTTGAAAGGACGGGCATTTCAAATTAAGTACTGGCAGAAAAGAGCTTGTTAGCAGAGTTAAGATTCATTATTCAAAGCCACTGACTTCACGTGTGTGAGGACTTTTGAAACTAAGTGACTGTATGAAATGCTGCTTCTGCAACTGCATCATAAAGGCCAGAGCTATAACTGCTGCGTCCTTTGTTGACCAGATGCTGCGGCTTGTTTACTCCCAGTAAGATGGAGCTGATTGTTACTGCACGTTGCATCCATCCATCTTTGAAATGCCTCAACATGGAGTATTTGTCAGTCGCAGTGGTAAACCCACAGACCAGCCCAACAACAATGCATGTTTCAAGAGTTATTAAAAAACATTAATAATTATTAGTATTGTTAAATACTATCTAACCTTACTACACATGCTAACATCTGTGGTTACTAGTTGATCACATTTCCGCACACTCAGCCCTGAGGCGTTTAGCTCTGGCACCCCTGCTACGAAAAACACAACAGCTGCTCTGCTCTCGCCCTCAGCAAAACTGAAAATTCAGCCATGCAAGGGGAACTTTCTGCAGACAAAGTAGGCTGGGGAGCAGAAATCGCAGACACTCTACGGTAACCAGGAGCTGTTCAGGTTCACAAGGACAAACCGATTTGCGGAGGAGAAACGGTTTGTTCTGCTTTTCTTAGAGCCGCGCCTTCACGGACTCGCTCCTTTTAGAAGATTGAGGCCTCTGACCTGAGACCCAGCTGTAGATTTCCATGTGCGCTCATGTGCATCTGGAGATCGTGTCATTAATGATGCAAGCTGTGGCCGTAAGACTGGCGAGTATGAGAATGAGGCAGGCTTCATTTACATGATGTTAAAGCAAACATCTGTGGCCATTTATAGTTAGTTTTAGTAGGATTGTTCTGTCCAGAAACTCTTGACTTGGTCAATTCAGCAAAATATCTAAACAGCCACTATGGTAAAATGTACTTATTGCTGATTATATTTAACTTTTTAAGTCACAGAAAGCGTTGCCGTGTCCTCACAAAGTACTGAGGTGATCCTGTGTTGATTGTTAATTAATATTTATAACTGAGAAAACAACTCCAGATGCCAAGACAGGGAGCATGCGTGAGCCCAGAAAATGCCACGTCAATGACATCTGCAAGTTCCTACACCTGAGTCAGAAGTGACACAGAGATGACGCAAAGACACTCTGCCTGTCATCTACCAAGACAGACGTCTGTGTGTGAGAGAGAGAGAGAGAGAGGCGAAGCAATGAAACAAGAGATGGAAAGACAGAGCGGCAGCAGCGATGACCTCTCGGGTCAGTGGGTGTGCGATCCATCTGTTCCTGGAGATGACACATGCCCACACGCCACCAGTGTGACATAGCTCACAGTGTCATCAAACCGGCATTTTCCGTACTTGGACGTCACAAATCCATGTGTCAAAGTAAGCAGGAGGATGGAATTATCCTGTCCACTCGACTTCCTCAGCCTCAACAACGACGTTGCACCAAGAAACAGTAAAAGCCAGCCTGCACCTTCTCACCCTATAGTAGCCAAAGCTTCTGACTGTGTGACAGTGCCTGGGCTGAATTTATGGGGCGAACGATGTTAATGTCACTCAGGAAACTGTATCAGTCCCCACTAGTGATTTATAGCAGTTTTCTGCTTGGGCTGATGCAGTTCTTCACACTCTTGTCCTACACCCAGGTCATTTATTTACACACAGATCGTGTCATGAAGGCATTTGCTCCAACATTTCTCCTGCTCCAAAACAATTATATTTGTACTTTAATACCTGGCTGTCTTTGATTATATCTGGTATTCGTGGTTTACTTTATTTTTTTTTTCTTTTGTAACAATCACACTGTTTGTTAGTAATACATATGAAAATGATCTTTATTGTTTGATTGTGTTTGTTTCTTGTATTGCGCTGTGTGTAGCCCAGGACTAATTTGTTCTTGGGGACAATAAAATGCATCTCATCTAAATCCAATACGTTCTAGGAAAGGTTGACAAAATGTATTCTTTAATACTGAAAATACACAATGTACACGTATATGTGATGATACATTAACCACCTAGAGTTTTCCTTGAGGATTAAAAGAACTGCTGATGAATGGAAACATACATTTCATCATAATGTCATACTTCCACAATAACCTTGATCAGCATAATTTCCGATTTCAGACCTTTTTCCATTGATGATGGCTGAAGTGCAAACCAAGTGAAAAGGGGCTTTTCCTCCCTCCTGCTGTCTGTACAGCCGTGTCTCATGGGTTTAACTAGACAGGGTTTAATTGAGGCCAGTTCCTGTGTGTATGTGTGTGTGTGAGTGTTTGTCGGCTCTACTTTAAATAATATCTAATTTCCCCGTCTGCCTGCAGATAACACACCTATGGGCTCCACGGGGAACATGGTTTATGTTCTTCATGTGCAGTGATTGTGTGTCTGAACTCGTGCTGATGGGACTGTGTGACTTTTGCAGACGCAGAGAGCATTTGCTTACCACCATCTTGTTGAGGGAAACCCAGCAATCAGATGGAAAGTCCTGCAGCATGGGAACCAGGAACTGGAGACAGCCATCCCAGTGGCACAGGAGCAGCATCATCCCAATCAGGTTGAATATTCGCATGACAGCACTGGCCAGGTCATAGGTCATGTGGAAGATCTATTAGTGGCAAAGAGCGGGTCATTCAGCCATAAGAACATAATTACATAAACATTTACAATCACATTTGCAAGAAAAGATGAACTTTTATTGATCTGATGACAACAAGCGAGCTGTTTTCAGCAATGATCTATGAAAGTGCTGGACACAGAGAGTAACTAGCTGGTGACTGAGTGGAGCGATGGAGAGCCAGATATTTCCCTCGGGAGTTGATTCAAGGACTGAAAACAGAGCTAAAAGAGAGTCAATATTGGCCTCATAGTGGTGAGTGATACAGTGGTATCGCTGTAGCAGCTCCGTCACGTTCAGCTGAAACACACGGCTTCTGATTCCTTCACGTGAGGCAAACAGTCACCGTTACGTGATCCAGTCTCATCAGGACTCTGAAGTGAGGTAGCAGCTAACAAAGCTTAAGCAGCTTCTTTATCTAAAAAAAAAACTATAGCTATAAGCCCCAGAACAATCATATGGCAAACCACCGCCTGCAGTTAGGACAAGGAGGCCTTTCTGGAGTCTACAGTGTTTTTGGTAAGTCCAGTACTCAGCTCTTTGTTGTACCTACTCACTGGCTTTGCTCGTATGCTCACAGCGTAACGTGCACTGAGAGACCTTGGAAGTGCAAACAATGACACCGTGTCATTTAGAAAAAGCCATCACTCCTAAAGCGCGAATGACAGTCGAGGCCAAAGTGATACGTCGTAGCCAGGTGAGGAAAATGAGCAACGCAGCGTCTGCGCTCCGTCATAATAAAGCCACGTCAGACACTGCTGAAGGTTTGATGAGCCTTGCTCGCCTCCGGGAAGAATGTTCACGTGTGTCTTCTCGTCACAGCCTTGTAAACACTGCTCACTCTGACAGAGCTGGCTACTGGCACTGCTCCCGCCACGTGTGTCTGTGTGCCGTACATTTGGTGGGAAATCCTGGCTCGACTGGGGAAACTGCCTGGTTTACTGTCGGTATATTCCCCAGTAGGGAGAAGTATAGGGATTGTCCTACAAGTGAAGTAGGTCAGACACTGTGAATGTGTCTGCACTATACATCACAGTGAAAAGCTCAGTGGTGTAGGTTCCTTATTTGAAAAACAAGGGAATCGCCCTAAACGTGATCTAGGTCATGTATCCTGCGTGTGTGTGGATATGTAGAAGCTGTCGCTGCCCTTGCGGTGGATTTACAGCGTGAGAGTATCTGGACCCGGACATTCTGTGACTCATCCTGTCACCTCAGAGACCTCAGTGCCCTCAGCTCAACTCGCTCAGCTCACTTGAATATCAAAACCTGCTCTCTTACTGACACCAGGCAGAATATCAGTCTCCTCCACCTACTGAAGGCTCGGTTCACTTTCTAAAGCACAGCGATTAATGCTCTGGCTCTTTTATTTTTATCACATAACAGACTATTTGCTAAATCCCTCAAATATCTTAGAACAAAGTAAGTGTATCTGTGCACTCAGCATCGTTTTGTCATTTACTACATCCAGTATGAAACTGTTGGTTCTCCGTGGTATAGTTCATTCTCTCAACATCTGTCAGATACATCTGCAGTTTCTTCGTTATGTAACATGTAATTAGCTACAGAACAAATGCCTTCACAACTTCTTCTTTGAGAATCTCATACAATGGCTAATGACCTTAGGTAATTTGAAAGAGGAGAGAGGGAAGCGCACTGTGAGGTCCTGCCCTGTGATTCGGAAGCATTCCCATCATGATTAATGAGGCTGCAGGACCGATGTCCACCCCCCGACACCAGAACAGTACCTGGCTATGTGTCACTGTCACAGCAGAATCTGGGTCAGGGCATTTTACTGTGACCACAGTTCACAGGCTGGTAAACACTGATAAAATACAGTCTACTCATCTCTGCACACAATTATTTAATCCAGATCATTCAAATGGCAACATTTTGAGAAAACTGTCAAATCTTTTTTATTTTTCTCGTAATAAATCGCGGCCCCCGTGGACACACTCCCTCCCCTTCACTGCAACGGTCCAGTTCATGAACAAGGCATCCGCTGGGCATACCAGCAAGTAAAGAGCCTTGATACAAGCTCTCAGGAAACAGCTCTGGTGATTCCCGGCAGTGCTTATCTTTGCTTCTGTGTCAGCTACACACACACACACACACACACACAGCCAATCTATTTTAAGATCCTGTCAGAAACATACTGTTAACCTGCTCGTTCTTGGCTCATTTTGACCCAGGCCTCTTCTCGTCTCGGTCGGTTCTATAGCTGAGTAGTAAAACAGTAAAATCATCACAATTCTAACACGATCTTTCAGGAAACCCCACTGCGGCAAGCTGAGTTAAGCCGAGACGAGCTGAGCTGGACGGAGGGGAAGCAGCCAGCGGCGTTTGGATCGAGCTGAGCGGAGCAGAGCTCAGCTGAACAAAGCGGATCGGGGCAGGGCTGAGGCGAAGCGAAGGAGCACTCGGTCGTGTCTGTTTAAGTCGGTAATTAGAGTTGGTGGTGTGCTCAAATTACCACTCTGCAATCAGAAGAGCAGTGGTTATTTTCAGCATAAAGAAACACACATATCTGGTTCATAGATTTTTGTTTAGTCCAAATACGGATCCTAAGTCTAAAAACAGACAGAAGAAGCACACACACGTAGGAGATTTGTTTGTGTAGCAGCATGAGGTTACACTATATGAAGGATGTTGATCAATATACATTATTTTGTGATGTGAAATGTAATAATCGAAGCTTGTGCGTTTGCGTAGCTGCCCTGTCAGTGTCTGTGTTTACTGTCTGATGCCATGACTGGATGAAATGCCACATTGACAACAATGTATCTGCTGCTTTGAAACAAACATCCCCAGTGCTTGCCTTCATAACTTTCCCACCGATAGAGCCAGATTCATCTTTCATAAACGGCATCAGCTGAGCGATCAGGGTTATTATTATACAACCATAAGAGAACCTCCAGAGGTAATTATGCAAAGGAGGACTGTCTTGATGTACAAACAATATCACTGTACTGGAATCTAATGTTGCATTATTAATATGAACACAGTCAGGCTGGGATTGTCAAAGTGCAGCTTCCTCTCTAGGCGAGAACATCCGTTACTGTAGGAACCTCATCTCATTTTTAAAGCTGACACCAGCGTCAACATTTGGGAGTTTACAAAAACAAACATCTTATAACATCATATAATAATTCAGCCCACCTCCTCCCACTGGTGGATGTAGCGGATGAGTCTGGACAGCCTCAGTAGGCGCAGCAGGCTGAGGATCTTAGTGAAGCGGACAATCCGCAGGGCCCGGGCTGTCTTGTACACCTCTGAGTCGATCCCCTTCTCCACAATGAGGAAGATATAATCCACAGGTATGGAGGAGACAAAGTCCACGACGAACCAGCTTTTTAAGTACTTCTTCTTAATCTTCTTAGGGTCGAGGATGATCTCAGTGTTGTCCTCGAACACAATGCCCGTTCGGAAGTTGAGCACCAGATCCATGAGGAAGAAGGTGTCAGACACCACGTTGAAGATGATCCAGGGTGTGGTGGTCTCATCCTTAAAGAAGGTGATGCCCACTGGGATGATGATCAGGTTGCCCACCATGAACATCAGCATGGTGAAGTCCCAATAGAACCTGGCAGGTGGAGGCAGAGTCAGAGAGCCAGTGGGTGCCCATTCAAACACGAAAGCTACAAAAGCACACAAATACATAGCCACACAAACAGATACAGCTGGCTAATCTATTCTCAAACATCAGTTCATTTATATCTGCTGAGATAAGCGTGTTTCAGGTAGGGACAACATGAAACCAATGATAAAGTTGCTACAGCTACAGCTGTGCTTCCCTTTTGTTGTTGGTGAGATGCAGTGTGTTTATGTCTCCCAAGCAACGTGTAGTCAACAATATCTAACTACAACGCAATTAGTAAAATGCAGCACTGAATTATAAAGCATATGGTTTTAGAGCTGAAATGTAAATGCTGTAAATGCAGTCGCTAGGACCAGTGCGGCTTCAGCCTTTCTGGTCTGGAGAGTCTATAAACCAGCGGAATGAATGAGAAAATAAGCTGCAGATTAATCTACACTTTGTTTTCTTCACTGCTGAGAGCTGCAGTGGAGGATAAACTGAAACGACCGTGGAGACTGTAAAGGGAAGGCAGGGGGTGTGTTGCTGAGTCACGAATGTGTCGCCGTGAAGCTTTGACTGCTACGAGATATGCTTTCACCTAAAAACAGTGACACTGCAAACGTCCAGGACAGTAAAGAGTTAACAGCTCGTTCTCCTGCTCCGCGCAGAAGAGGAGCGGAGCTGTCCTTAGTGCTGAAACACATGCTGGGACGCATCCCGCCTGAAAGACGCAACTTTTAAAAAGTTTTTATGAATACACTTATATGACCCTTTAGTTCAGCTTACAGTCATTGTGATTATATATATTCAGTTTTCAGAATAATCAAATAGTCACCATATGCCTTTGTCATTACGCAAACTAACGGCTTTTATGGCCCATAACTCAAATTGACCCATACCTGAAGTCGCTGTATGGGTGAATAATCCAATTACCCGCTGACTTTACGCGCTCTTGCTCCTTCTCCACCGCCTTCTGGCTTCCAAACATGCGCAAGGAGAATTTGTTAACTCCTGGCTGAAGCATGGAGCTGAACTGCCGCTGCATGTAGGTCTGATTCCCCCTGGAGTCTCCATCATCCGGCACTATCTGGGAGCCGTCCTCAGCTTTCGTGAATGTGACAGAATTTCTCGACTGTTGACTTGGAGTCTGCCCTTTACTGGTTGGGGCGTTGGAGAAAGAAACTCTGGAGTCCCTTTTCTCCATGGCTGTCGTTGCCTTGACCTCGGCCCCCGGCCCCTGTGCCAGGGACCCCGCTGAAGTGACAGAGCCGTCCATGCATGCAGCCTGCCCCTTGCTGTCTTCAGCTGCTGTTGCTACATCTGCCTGCTTCTCCTGCCTGGAGATCAGAGAGGAGAGGCTCCCTGAACTAGTCGGGTCTCTTCTACAATCTCCGTTTTTGTTGCATATCATACCGATGGATCCCTCTCCAATCACGCCTGCCTCTGAGACTGTATCCCCGCCACTCCTGTGGTCTGACTCTGAGCCTTCTCGACCACCAACAGCATCCCTCCGGCGTAACAGAGCTGAGGATGTGCTGCCACTGGCACTGAAAGGCGTGGACTCATCGTCTTGAACGAGCCAGTGCTCATTGTTGTTGGAGTTTTTGCGCGCACTGGACGCGGCTCCGCCTCCTGGCGTACATTTCTTCATCCTGCTTCCTCCGCTGCTCCCATGATCCTCGCATCGGGTCAAGGTGGATCCTTGAGAGAGTTGAAGGTGCTGGAATTTGGGCTCCTCTTCGCCGTCTTCCGCCTCGTCCATAACAGGCAGATAACCAAGCAGCCACTCCCCTATCTTGAACCTGGCGAGACTGGGCGGTGGCGAAGGAAGGAGTGTGTGCTTCAAAGCAGCACCAGTCCCCTGTTTTCCATTCACACCACTTTAAGATGACAGCGCACCGGTGGCGTTGCTATGGCTGCAACCTGCTTGCTGTTATTGTGTGTGTGTGTGTGTGTGTGTGTGTGTGTGTGTGTGTGTGTGTGTGTGTGTGTGTGTGAGAGAGAACCAGAAAGACAAAGAGAGAGGGCGCGTTACCCAGGGACTGAGCCCCGCACAGGTAGGTACACGCTGCCTCACAATCAACACAGAGGAACCAGGGAGCGCCACACGAAGCAGATCTGTCAAAGCAAGGTATAAATACACTCACCCGATGGAAACAACAGCACAAAGGTGTCGCATGAAAGTCACAAGAAACCAACTTTGCCATCCACTAGTTAGTCCAGTGCAGCCTGCCGAGTCGACTTACAGATAGTGAGAGTTTAGGAAGGAGCTATAGGTCTGTGATGCCACGTTCAAGTGAATTATAATAAGTGTCAGTGTAGTTAGGTTTCCTACTACACTGGAGGGAAAAACAACGCCTGCCTGTTGCTTTAGGTTCGTGTTATACCGTGGGTATATAAGTGGTGGATCCCCTTCCCTTGGTTAAAGGCGCCACCTCGTGGACTACACACATATTACACATGTTCAAGCCTCAAGTGTTTCAAAAACTGCAGGTTGTGGCACCGACCGATTCTTTGTTTCAGAAATTCGTGAACGTCCACCAGACAGAGCAGATCAGATCTGAATGACTGTGCTTAGGGCTGCATTGGCTCAGGTCAGCAAGGAATTACTGTCTGGATACCAGAAGAAGCCTTTAGAGGCCTAATGCATAGGACTGCTCAGCTTATACTGGAACTTATTTTCACATAGTATTGGCGTAGCTTTGAAAGCTTAAGACATGTGAACGACTGTAGCAACTAAATACAAAGTCAACGTTAACACATGGACCTGTTTTAAGACTGAACAAAGCAGCAAATACGGTTTAGATTTGGCAAGAAAAGTTATACTCTGGCTGCAGTGGTAACAGGCACTTGAACATTTAACTTGTCTGTACGGTTGCTCAATTCAAATGTTTATTCACTGTTCAGTCAATAAAAACTTCTTGACCTGGTATTTCAAGAAAGTCTTTTGATAGAAAGACAACAAAGACATAAAATGTTAGAACTTTATTCAGTTTGTGCAAGTTGTACAATAGGTGGTTTTACATGTATTTAGAAGGTACAACGTTTTGCACAATTCTGGCTAAATCTTTGTGTAACTCTGAAATGGTAACATCCAATCACAACACTACTCAGGTTAAATTAACATATGGCTTCTGAGTCATCTACACAGTAAAGGGAATAGAGACGACAGTCCAACAATCGAGTGTTTTATTTCAGATCACGTTAAGTGAAAAAGAAAAAAAAAAAAGCTTCTTAGTAAACGTTTACCTGCCGTTTTAAACAGCAACTCATGCACTTCAGCCTCAAGCAGAAAAAAAAAAAAACCCAAATCAGTAAGTTTCTTAAAACATTAACACCTAAGCACAAAAAGGTATACAGTAGAATGTGCCACACAACCGCTGAACTCTGGACTGCACATCCATCTACAAAGGAACAGAGTTAGTTAAATAAGATTTACCTTTGACGATAGTCACATTTAAACCCGCTGAAAGTAAATACCCAATACAAAAGAGCTTTGGCTCCCTCACTGTTTTAGTCTTGCATACGCACCCGTTTCAGCTTTTAGTTAGAATTTCTTTGCCTGACATTCTTGTCTTTGTGGTTGGCAGTAGAATTGCTCTTCCTAGAAAGACAGAGCAACTTGAGATCTGGGAGAGACAAAATCCAAGGTAGCAATGAAGGCATTAAGCTGGCGATAGTACTTACAGAGGAGCAGATCCTGAGTCATCGTCTGTGCAGTCAGGCAATGAAGGCAAACAGAAACAGGAGTCAGTTAATTGCAGGTTGCATTTCTGTGACTAGTGTGAGTAACGCATGCCCCTTTCCCACAAATGGCAGTAGCGACTGTTAAAATGCAACATCCTCTGCAGCATGATTCCCACAAGCTCAGGAATCAATCCACCTAACATGCCCATTAGCTATATTTCTGGTAGCATATAATATTAATTAATCAGTTCCACACCACTAATGTTTGTCTTCTCTAAATGGTACTTTACTAAATATTATTTGAAAGACTGTACTTGAAATAACGAGTCACCCCCTTAGTACGCGGCTCATACAATAAAAGCAAAAGGGCACTGACGTGGCCATATTAGGATGAAAACCGCAAATAACCTTTAATTGGCAGCCAACACACTTCCTGGCACGTAGTGACAGCATTAACACCAGAGCAAGGGCATGTATTTATAAGGTACGAGAAAGAACAGCCTCTCTGGCCAAATGGTGAATGAGACAAATGGTAAATGGGTTACAAATCTGGAGAAGAGCGTTACCTGTCATTTATCATGCATAAAGTACAAGATGCAGAAGGCATGCAGACAGAATGCTGAATCCTCCCACTTTTAACCTGTTCAATTTCATGTCAAACCATGACACTACTCTTTCAGTGGCTCAAGTGCGATTTAAGAAAAGAAAAGAAGTAGAAAGAAAATATTTGATGCTTGCCCAGTTTTCAGATTGCAGGGCCAGTGAAAGAGTGACCAAATCTTTGAGCAGTTACTCTTAGAAGTGGTGACTATGAAAGCAGTTATTCCAGACTCCCACAGCTCCCCACCCCCCACACACGTCATCTCAGCCCAACCACTTCAGTCTGACATGCAGTTTTGTTCACTTACCAAAATGCAAAATCAGCAGCGAACAGAGAAGTGAAAATGTAAATAAAAAAAGTTTCTGTCTTAGATCGTTTACAAAATAGGTGAAAGCTGATTGCTTTAAACGTAAAAACGCAAATAAAACCAAAGGTAAGAGCTCATTTGGATGCATGCAACTACATCCTATAGACCTACAGGTAAAGGGCAATGTCCTCTTCCTTTAAACTTGCACAGCATATTAGGAGCAGTCATTTTATCGTGTATGTGTGCATTTTGGTCCTAGTGATGCTAAATAACTTGGAATAGACGTAGTATGGGAGCATGGGCTTTCAATCTACAATTAGTAAAATGACCATTACTAGGGGAAAAAAATTCTATACCGTGCTGATGTAAAGCAGATGTGACTGTTCAGATTATGAGGCAAAACAAATATTTAGCTAGTCTTAAAAATCTCACTTCCCCTCATGTTTTGCCATTTGCCAGGTAAAACCAAATAATCTAAACATGCTCGCACTTGCTTGACTATCATGATAAGCTAATTCTCACTGTACAAATGCAGTGGTCCTTTGCTGATGAATGAGAAGGAATGAGAAGCATTTTATCACAGAGTGCTGATTCCAGTCTGAACACATCGCAAGAGTTCATGATGTGAAGTGGTGAAAGCAGCATTAAACACGTACCATCGCTGATCTCATCTGGCTTTCTCCTCTTCTCATAGATGAAGATGATGGTCACCAAGATGATGACCTCGGCCACGATGCCAAGGAAGGGCCACAGAGCGGCCAATCGACTACGGACACGAAGGTGGATCTTGTCACTGTTTACGCCAAGTTCACTCGTCCCAGAGCAGAAGTAGTCTCCAATGTCGTGTTCAATGCTCAGTTCATGAATTGTCAGAGAGGTCTTGTTAGGTGTGCTCTTGATCTCGTATCTCCCGGTGCCATTGGTAATAAGCTGAAGATTGTGTTTGAGAAAGAAGCAGATGCATTGATTATTTCATTTTCAGTGTATGTTATTTCAAGTATTAATATGCACTGGAATTGAAAAGACATACCTCTTTCTGTTCTCCTTTATACCATGACCAGTCATTGGGCAGGGGATAGCTATTACTTAGACACACCAACACAGACTTATCCTGCTCGTTGCCATGCTCAGAGTGCTTGTAAGCACTAACATGAGGAGGTGCTACAGGAAGAAGAGCAAAAACATATTTAGGTTACACTGTGAAAGGTTGTGAATTAGACACATTTGGGTTGGCAGTGGTTCGAATCCTGGCTTCACCAGTCGTGCCGAAGTGTCCTTGGGCATAGCAGCTCTGCCACCGGTGTGTGTGTGTGTGTGTGTGTGTGTGTGTGTGCGAATGAGACGCAGTGTCAAAGTGCTTTGAGTACCGATCGGTAGTAAAGCGCTATACAAGTGCAGAATATTTACCATTTACATATTACACGTGTTCTTCCTGAGCAAACGCATGTTCACAGAAATACTCCTAATACTTCTGAATAAACTCACTTTTGACTTCGATTGTCTTTTTCACCACTGGATCAGTCTCGAACACACATTCATACCTCCCACCAGAAGTCAAGCCAATCTTCTCCAAACTACAGAAAGAAAACAGTGAGAACATCAAGAAAAAGTCATTCATAACAAAGTAGTGCATCTTGTACATAAAGCAGGGACTTTAATGAGTGATTACTTTTCCCACTTATCCAGGTAGAAAAACTACAGTGGAACCCTGTTCATGGTAACAAGCTGAGGGTAAAACCAAAGCTGCTTGTCAATGCAACAAATCTCTCCTGTTAAATACAATCCCACTATTGTGTGGTGTGTTGTTGCTGCTGTCCCGTACAGTCCTGCCTGCTCGCTCTAATGAGGAATTAACGTCAGGTCAAGTGAGCACACTGCTAGGGGCGCTTATCCCTGCTGCCAGAGCTACTGGCAAAGCTGCACGTCTGCATGGTCCATCTCTCTGCTGATCAAGAGCCGTGAAGGCATGAATGGTGCCCATAGCTCTGCTACTAATGGAGGGAGCTAACAAGAAAGGGAGGAAACTGGTTTTGTGTTATCCTTTCCCTCAACCAAACAGCAATGTGTGATGGGGCTAGACATAGAAGTATTAGAATAAGGACCAAAAGACAAAGCAGAAATAAGGGTTAGTGCACAAGCAACGTAGGCATGACTCTTGAAAGAGTAGGTTTGTGTTTGTTTTTTTTCATCAGTGCTAAATATGGGATTGAGATTGATATATGAGATGATTGTGACCTTAATTGTGTAGTAATGACTACAGGGCAGATTTGTCCATATGGCAAACTTCATTGTAGGAGAGGATACTTACTTGAGGACTGTGTATGGACTAGATTCACTCTTTTTGGAATCTTTAACTTCTTTGCCATTCAGCATCCAGTAGGAACTCTTTATGGGGAGGCTGTTGTCCGTCAAGTTGCATCTGAGTAGAGCGGAGGTCTGGTTGGTAACCTCAGAAGGGTCGGTAATGATGTTTGGGGCTTAAGATCAAACAAGGATCAAATTATTATGTGTCATTTACAAAGTGAAACACTTCAATATACTGTTATTAAACAACATTTTTGAAGACAGACACAAAAGACAATTTAACAGTCTTAGGTGCCCTCAAATGCATTACTATCACTGGATAAAATATTTGTGGTTATGGTCATTTACATTTTGGCAACAGTTGCCATCACAAAAACGAGTGGCTACATCCCATTTCCTTTAATTGAGTGTTCTTTTCTAAGCAATCCTGGTTGATCAAACCAACAAATTATATACAGAACAAATCTGACTGACAGCTGAAACACTGACAGGCATCACTTCAGAGCAGAGATCATCGAATCTGTTTACAAATGCATATTGCTCTGACTTTTTATCCATTGCATCTTTCCTCACATCCTCAGTCGAAGGGACTAAGATACAAGGAAAAATGTGATGGAAATATTTACGCAATTAGAGAATTGGAATGTACCCAATGATTCCGTGGTCATACGAATGCAATGTGCACAATAGTCCTATACCTATGATTCCAGTCACTGATGAGCAGAACACAGGGATATGACAGGAGGGGTTAACTAAGAAATGACAGTTTTTCTTCTCTTACCAAGGGTTGAGATAAAATACATTTTTGTTCAAGCAAATGTTGAAAGATAGATGGTTGAGTAGAAATAAGATTTCCCAACTAAAACCTTAGCATTTTTTTAACTTACCGATTTTCAGAGGAAAACAAATCCATCAACACAAAATAAAAGAAGCAACATATGAATACAAGTTCTGTACAAATGCACAGAACCTTCCAGGAAGGGTAGAAAGAGCTCCCCTAAATAGGGAGACCCATCCCACCAACTGTAACACACAGTAAAGGAGTTGTACTGGAAATCTAATGTACAGCAATCTAAAAAGGGTCATAGGGGAAAGAATTTACAAAAGACATGCAGAAGAAGCGACAAGAGGGGGATGAAAAATTATTAGCAGCTTCACAGCTAATCAGCTGGTAAAATATAAAACCTTTGTGAAATGACCAATTTATTTAAGAATTACAATATAATAATACTGGACCACAAGGCAGAAAGATGCCCAATGGCTGAGAATGTGTCATGAGTAATTAGTTGCCATCGTCTCTTCCTATAGCAGGCAAAGCCAAAGGAATTGTCTAAAAGCATCAGCCAAATGGGCATTACCAGTGTTAGTATCAATTAAGGAGAATACTAGCAAAATGAACATCAAGCAGTTGTACTATTCATATAATCTGACACCCCTTTTTATTTCTATGAAATTATTTCACATTTCCATTATAATCTGGCAGGAGCCATTTGCAAATTTCCAACCTTATGACCAGTATTATGAGAAGACACCCTGTGGTATTGGTACCCCAGCCTTGAAAGAAGAAAAAAAAGGCATCAGATTGAAGACATGTTCTGTGTCAGGATTAGGGAGCAGCACAGCCACGCTTCACGACCAGGTTCATACTGTACTACAACCATTTGGGGATAGCAGAGGGAACGTATATACTGGGTCAGGCAATATGGTGAGGGCACTGGACCGGAAAGCAAGGGAGTGTAAAAGGAGCTGAGTCCGGGACGTTACTAATGAGGAGAGAAAAACCAAGCTACTTTGACTGGAGTCTCCTTATGCTCCTTCTGTCACTCACGTTCAATTACAATAACGTTTGCCTGCGAGCGGATCCACTTGATTTTTGGCGTCTTCTTCAGTTCATTGCGGTCGGGATCGTTGGAAGCGCGGCACTCGTATGTGCCTGAGTCGTTGAAGGTGAGGCTAGTGAGGTGAATGGTGCTAGTAGCATGTGCTATATATGTGGCATTTACTTGGACACGGTAATCCCGTGCCCCATCGAAGAGCTGGGTGAAGGTCTCATTGGGCTCTTCACCCTCAATAAACCACCACTGCACCTCAGGAATGGGATTCCCTATCACCTCACAATGCAGCTCTATGCTGTCATTGATCAGCTTCATTTGAGATAGGGGAGACTTGATAAAACCCGCTGAGCACCGTTTACAGTGAGCCCAGCACACAGATTTTAATGAGTTTTAAAAGCGGTGGGTGATAAGAGACAGTGATAGAAGAAAGACAAACAAAAAGGAAAGAGAAAAAATAAAATCATTAAGACAAATGAGATGAAAACATGAAAGTAAGCTCAAATAAAAAAGGCACATGAAGTAAATTCATCAATTACTTTGAATAATGTACTGCTCAAATTTGGCAGACAAATAAATTATGTAAAATACATATTTAATTAGATATGAAGTGTTTTAGAACAGGCTAATGTACAGTATATTACTTTATTAGGCTCATTTTAGGAAGGTGGAGACTTATTACTATAATTCCCCATGTAGGAGTAATTATAGGAATGTTTGTTCTGTGTAAAATCTTTGAAATGAGCCACTATTACTTTACTTGCATTAACAAGTATTTAATACTTGTAATTAATACAGCTTTTAAACGATACCACTAAGCACAGTTAGAAGGTGAAAAACAAAACAGCAATAAAAACATTTAAAGCAGACGGTGGCATTAACAAGACATTAAAATAATGTGTAAGCATGTGATGTTATGCGATTCCAAAAAACCAACAGTCAGTTTAAGATGCAGCAGTGTTGGCAGAAGTAACATCTGTATGATTCACATGAAAATTTCATGCCACCGTCATGGCAGCTGCAACTAGAGCAACGGTGAATGACGCTTCTTATGTAGGCCACATTTCACGTATCCAGTAAAACCTGGGGAAACTTTTACATTTCCATATTACTCCTGCTTTAAGTGCATACTAGCGCAATTAATGGATTTTGTGACTCCTGCAAACATGGCAGCATAAACAAAAACAAAATAGAATTGTAATGTAATTAAAATAAAAACGGAAGCAGATGTGGTTTTTACAAAATGATATGATGATATGACATTTTTAAAAAAAAGCACAAGCAACAAGCATTTGGAGCTGTTAGGCTTTTCTCTGCAGGCCCACAGAGATACCTACTGTTGCCCAATTTGAAACAAGGCAAGCAATGCTTTTTGCTAATTTAGTGCAAGTGAACGGTCCCCATTCAATTCTCATCGGGCAACAAATACAACTGTCCATACCAAACCCATTTAGAAAGGCAAGACCATTGGGTGAAATACGCTGCAACTCACACATTTCTACAAACCTCCAGAAAGACGACCCCAATATTCCTTAACCTTTCAGAGAGGAACGAGAAGGAACGCTGGCATCTGCACGAGTATCCGTAAACATTTTCTGCCTAAGCTGGTGGTGGTCGGATGTGTTCTATGAATTAGTGAGACAGTGAAACAACCCTGAGAAATACAGCTAAAAGGGACTGATTATGTGCTTAAAATCTGTTAAGACATTGCAGCAACACTGTTTAGATAGGAACCACAGAAAAACGTAACTCAACCATCTCTCCACATGAGGCTGCATCATTTTACTCGAGCCTCCTGTGGTCGCAGTGAGTAAAAGGTGCTCAAGAATTTAAATGAATAGAAACCATTTTGAAGCTCACAAAGCCATTATATAGTTTGTATAGAAAAACAGGGATTTACTTTTTCTTTATTGTGTAATGAGTAATTTTCTTTGCACACTTTTCTTATGCACTATAATATTTTTGGAGCTGTTGAAACAATTGAATTTTCCCACTGTGGGATCAATCAATCAGACAAAGACATGGATACTTTTCTTCCTTTCTTTCAGCAGGATAGTTGTTGTTTCATAGTTTTAATTTCCAATCGAAACTGTCAGTATGCATTAATGGAAGAGAAAACAGAAGTGTATCTATGTCTACGGTCTCTCTAACAATTCTAGAGTAACCCCCCTACCATTTGTGAAAGGTCAACTTCATAGCACATGCCTTGTAAAAGTTCAAAATTAAATATAGTCTTGACCCAGACCCTACTGTGATCAGCTGTAAATTACATGCATCCTTTACTGCCTATTATCCTGTGCTCAACAACACAAATCAAGCACGTTTGCTTAGAGCTCCGGCAAAGAACAAATTTCAAAATAAAAAGCTGGTCCAGTCTGGACATTCCTTATTTTTAGGAAAACATTAAATATTGTACTGATTATCCTTGCTTTAATTACCAATAGTAATTTACACTCAAGAAGCCAGTTGAAAATTAGCAATATGGGAAGGAATTTATTCAACCTTTAAAAAGGACATACAAAAAGACTGAATCCTGCATTCATCTGGCCACTTTCAACACTCACATAAAGCATTTTGAAATATTTATGCTGAATAGGTTAAGCTAATACTGCGTCATTTCAACACAATATGAATGTCAGTCACTTCCGTGTGATGACGTAACATTGGGAAACGCACACAACTGAGAGAGGCCAGGTCAAGCTTTCGGTAAAAATCCTGTATTATTTAGTCACGATCAGTGTTTTGACATAAGCAACTTCTGATGAGGGAGCATATTCTTATCATTTTCAGCCCACATACATATCTTAAACGCGTCATGATTTTGATCTTACATAAGCCAAGTGGGCCACTTTATCTAATGCAACTATTCAGCTGTGGTGGATCAGCACACATTTTCCACTGCTCTTAGGAAGAAAGAAGAATTACGGCCGTTGCTACTGAACTGACTCCAGGCTTTTATCATCACTGATAATTTTGATGAGAGAATGTTAAGCAGCTATGGTCTCAAAATGGTGGTCAACAACAACATGAATCTGTATTCAACCACCATTACCAAATTACTGGGTCTAACAAACAACGATTTTAACAACTTAAAGTTACCCTGTCTGACCCTCGCTTTGGGAAACCTAAAATATGCCTCAGTAAACAGTCATGATGTGATGAAATGATTGTGTGTAACAACTATGCTTTGGGATTTTTAGGCGTCTTAAAAACCCTTCCGGGGTTTAAATTGTGTGTAAAGCCTTCCAGTCTACTTGGAACAAGCCTAAAGGTGCTTGTTCCAAGTAGAGACACTTTTTTTAGCAGGTTCATATCAAGACCATTTGATCTTCCAGTAGAAAAACAAATCTGTGAAAAATCCCTTTGACTACTGCTCCACCTAAACCCCAGAGGCACAATTACACCAAAAAATTTACTGAACGAATAACCGACCTGTTTTGTCCCTATAGTGACAACCACATCATGTGACATAACCAACAGAGAATTGATTTTGATCACTGCATCTAAGCAAACACGGGTCTGCGGGGCGTTGATCGACGACGACCCAGGTCATCAGGACGCAGAGGGGCCATCGGCAGGTAACAATGCGACGACCACAGCCAGGAAGGTGAAGTAGCGTTGACAGAGCCTGGAAACTTGTTGAGTCAAAAGACAAATAACGACCATTTCCAGTGAGCAAGCCACCAACTGGTGCGATGTGCGTGGAGCTCAGTGCTTCGGAGAATTAACCGAACGTCATGTGGAAAAACATGGGACATGTCGTGAGAGCAGAGCGACCATTTGTAATGTTGTCAACGGTGACTGGGCTTTTGTGGACGTTACCGCAGGAGCCATGACGTTTACTAACACTAGGCAGATACCAGAACGACGTCCGTAAAGAAGGGCGATAAAGTGGCTTCGGGGGAAATAGAACGTAACGCTAAGACGCTGAAACGGCCCAACCGTCCGCCTGCTAATTAGCTAGCCGCTAGCACCGCCGTCAGCGTTACGCCTAGTTCACACACAGCCGGCGCTAACGCAAATAGATCCGTTGGACGGTTTTAAAGGGCGGTTTACCCAGCGGCTGTCAACGGCTGTTTGACATGGAGAGAACAGTTGCTGTGAACTACGTGAGACGCAGTGGTGGAAATGTACATTTGTGATGTTCGCAGCCAGGGCAAAGTCTACATCTTCAACAAACATGGCTGACTTAAAAAAAAAAAATCTTACCTGTAGACGCGCTAGCTCGCCAGCAGCCCAGAAGAAGGGCACCCACAGCCCAGAGTAACTTCATGTTTGTAAGCAAATGTTTGCTAGACCGTCGGCTTTACACTTGCTTAGTAAACGCCGAAACGTCTTCCCCTCGTCTAGCGAACGTGCCCCGGACGAGCTGAATGTGACACTGAAAGCGATGGAGTTGTTCGTCCTCTAGTTGCACCTCACGTAGACGCAGGGCTATGCACGTACGCGTGACGCACGTCCAGGGGGCGTGGCCGCGACGGCGTGACGTCACGCTAAGCCATTTCAACACGTTTGTTCTTTTACACTTACTTTGTTTAATGTATTTTAGTGACGATGAGAACCAAAAATCAACGGCTCAACACGAGCGTTTAATTAATGTTAAATATGTGACTAACTTACCAAATTAATTTAACTATAATCATGACAGTCAGGCATTCATCAGCAAAAAATGCTCAATGAAGGGGCATGAAAGCAACATTCAAAACAGCTCAAACTGAATTTTGACGTCCCCTGCTCCGTTAAAATAAACAAATCCATTCTAAACTGTGGGTGTTCAATATATAGAGACTGAAAGAAAAGATACTGTTAGTAAGTTTGGTGTCGGAGTGATTCAGTGGATTTGTAGGATTACATTCTTCAGGGATGCATGGCATTAAAGAAATTCTGGTTGGAAGTTTTATAAGTTTTATAAAAACAAATAAATAAAAGTATAACACAACTAACATGCTAATGGTAGAAATCTTGCTGTAAATTGGGTGTCAATTACATTTACACTTGGAAAAAAGATGACAGCCCAATAAATAATAATATGTAACCAAATACATACGTTATAAAATCCCGACATGACATACTGATAGATGTAACCGGAAGAAACAAGGTGGTGGCCAAACTATCCACAATTTTAAATAGTCAGTAGTTATAGATATTCAATTATTATTTTATAAAATGTATGAATCATTGCAGGGTACGCGGTACAGTTAACACAGAATACAAACACTGCAGTTACTGTGTTTACCACACAGTTACCAATGAACTAGGACAGGAGTAGCCATGTCACATTGGGCTAGCAGCATGACCAATGTTCTGTCCAAAAGCAACAATCCCTTCAGAATAAAGGCCTTTGAACCTAAACCCCAAAGGAAAAGAACTGTACAATGTGCAGGAAGTTAACCCATTTGACTAAACAATTAAAGGAAGCATAGTTTATTAGCTTGGTGGTAAGATGAAGCAAGAAAGTACTCAGTGAAAGATTGAATATAGACTCTGTTTACTATCCGCATGCCTTTAGGTGAGGCTTTACTTTGAACGTACAAAAACAGTATTATGCATTGAAATCACTTCCAGCAGTGCTCACTAATGATGCTATTGTTCACTGTTTTGTACTTGGCTGTTCTATGATCCTGCAAGACGTCATCAAAGGAACACATCATTTGTACTGGATAACGTAAATCAGTACAGTTCACAAACCAATTGTTTGCCAAACATGTTCAACATTCAACCATTTTATTTATGTGCTATTAGAACAAAATATGTCATGTTTGTTCCATTTTAAAATATGTGTTGTACCAATTAATACACAATAGAAAATGTTCTGTTTTAATGAATGAACTCCCATCTAGTGTCTGACCACATCACCACACAGTCGGTGCAGCAAAGAAATCCAACCCTGTCTCTGTCACAAAATTAAAACACATTTCTTAGTTATTGTCACTTCTTGAAATACAATGCCATGCAACGTCGTTCAATCCATTTTAAGACTATTGCTGCTTAGTAGACCTTCAGATTGTATGTACACACGAATAATTTCATTTACATGGATTTTGAGCGGTAACACCCAAATAGCTTTATTTTCACTGATTTTACACATGATCATACTGCAACAGGTTTTCAACTGGCAGCGTTAGGAAAAAAAATGAATTGCGTGTTAAAATGTACTGAAATGTTTATCATTTGAAAAACTCATCTACATTTTGGGCTTGCAGATACTTTTAAAAGTTTCTTTTCACACTACTGTCCAAAACAGCACAAAATTACAGCAACGTGTCATAAGTGCATAAAGTGGTACCTGTGTCAGGTAATCTTAAATCTGTAAG
The DNA here is from genome assembly GCA_030770545.1 of Macropodus opercularis. Lineage (NCBI taxonomy): Eukaryota > Metazoa > Chordata > Actinopteri > Anabantiformes > Osphronemidae > Macropodus > Macropodus opercularis. The sequence goes on from CM061092.1 coordinate 12,683,707, forward strand.
TGGAATTTGAGCACAAAATGTTTTGTCATTTTCTTTTGAGAACATAATCAACCAAATGCAATATCCTTTTGAATCACAAACTCAATTTAAGTGCATGCTTAAACCATGTATTTTGGGTCATTTGTGATATACTAGTCAGATAAAAAAAGCAATAAACTATACGTTTCATTTAGCTTCACTAGCCAAAGTGGGTCATTTTTAATCATATAAATTTAGAAATTAAAAAACGAAAACACAGCAAATGTCTTAATGTCCAGAGTTTTCTACCTTTGGATTCCTTTGTTTTCTTTTCCCCATTTGAGGCAATTCAGGCAGAAAGAGCCTCTTGAAGTTATGTTTCTCCACATCCTCCTTGACAGAAGTGGCACTACAGGCCTCCATTCTTCATTTGTTCAGGTTCCTTATGAAGGTGGGAGCAACGGGGCAAGCAATAAAATACATGGATCTCATGTATCACTTACCCCCTAGTTAGGCTTGAGTGCTCCTGATGAGATGCACTCAGGTCTCTGCTCTTTAGCAGGGAGAGACTGAAGGTCACCGCTCTGAAGTACAGCAGCCTAGGAGCAATGAACAGCTCATAGGGTGATAAGAACAAATGTTTCTCTAGGAGTTATCAGTGGAGTTCTCATTGCTGGCCGAACTTGAAGACTGAGGGGTAGATGAGGATGAAGATGACGAGGAGGAGGAAGAGGAGGAGGTAAAGTTCATCCCTGACAGTTCTGGGGGGTTTGTTGCTGTGTTTTGTCCACTTAGGCTTTTTCTGCACACTGGACAAGTGTCATGCTAGAGAGAAAGAGTGTTTTATAATTATTTTAAGTGAATGCTGATGAATAAAATGAGCATTAAATAGGTAATGACTAATACCTGCTCCAGCCAGGGTACTATGCAATCATTGTGGAACATGTGATTGCATGGGAGCTGCCTCACATTTTCTCCAACACTGTAATCTTCTTTACACACAGGGCATTCGAGTCCTGAAGCTGAAAGAGGGAACATGTTGAAAACATAGTACTATGAATAGGATGTGTCAGGTGGTTCTGCACAAAATGTTTAGAAGTTGCTGTAATACATCAGTATTATATTATGTATTTTTACATTTTAATTTAGCTGAAGTTTATTTACATAATCATCTCACGCTGTGCTCCAACTTCGAAAAAAAATTACAGCACTGTTATATTTCGTAACTTACCCACATGCTCATCTGTAACTTGTACTGTTGGAAGACTTTTAATTTTATCTCTATCAGCAGGTGGAGGTCCTGTGTTCTCAAATTGGTTTAATAGCTGAATATGAGAGGACATAGGTAATTGTATTTTTTGTAACATCTTATACACATTTAAATTACCTAATCAAAAATTTATAACTGGGCAATTAGTAAGAACAATAACCAGATTAAGACATGAAGATTTTTTTAAATTACCTGTGTTATAATTGCATCTAGTCCATTAGCCCCCCAGGCATAATCCATAGGATTTGAGTGAAGAACTCCCCTTAAAAAAACATAAGAACATTAGATTTGCTGATAAATCTGCTGAAAAAGTTGCTTCTTATTATTTTATAGCTCAGGTGCGGAGACTCACCAGGGTCCAACACCAATATTTGGCATTGCGGTAGGTGCAATTATTCCATTAACTAATTGTTGAATAATTCTGCAAAAGTGAAAAGACAGACTTATATAGTGAAGGAGGAATGAGAGTCGTTTCTAAAAACATCCAATGATGCACAGCTCCGTAGACACAAAAATTCAACTACTGCTTTTTACCCTTCTAAAGTGGGAACTCCCTCATGCCTTCCTGTTTGCCGTCTTGAACCGTGGCGACTTCTTGGTTGCCTCGCACTATATCGTTGTCTTGATGCCGTTTCCCTTTCTCGTCTGTTTTCGGCATCCCGATTGTCCTCAGTTCCAAGTCCAGACCCAAAGTCAAAACTGTCATCAAAGACACCCAGAGCAAACTGACCATAGCCTGAAGGGAATGTAAATAAATGTTGGTCCACGTTCTGGAAGACAAAGATAAAAAGAAAAGACGCAAAATATAACCATTATGGAAATTCTGATAATAGGATCAGTAAACCTCAGTAATCTGTCCTTAAAGTCATCTGCTGTTTTTGTTTATACAATACATTTAACCCATTATAGATTATTGCTAGCTGTCAGGTCAAACTTCTTACTTCTTAAGATATGCTTACAACACTCAGAGCATATATAATCTATATAACAAAGAGGAAGTGGCACTTAACTTAAGCACAAACATTCATGATAATATTACTGTGAAGAGCTGCACTGTTGTAAAAGCTGAAGTGGAAACTCCAATATGACTTCCATCATATCAATTGCTAGAGCAGCAAAAATAACAGTAACGATTAAGTAATGATTATTCCATTACGCAACGGTGTAAGAACACAGAGAGGTCACGTGATAGAGAGAGTCTGAGTAAAGAATGAGTTACAAACCTCAAATGGCCGCTGGTTCTGGGGCCCACTGGAGATGGTGGACATTGACCCATTGTCAGCACTAAACAGGGAACAGATAGTTAATGTTATGTGTTCATCTGGTAGAAGCTGAAGATTTTTTTCTGTTCAGTTCTAATGACACGTTTGCCTCATTCTGTTCCTATATGTTAACTTAACTATCTTCGCATTTCAAATGTGAATTTTAATTATTTAAATGCCCAACACTGTATGATTTTTGTTAAAAAAGAATAATAGCGTAGTAATAGGGTATACCTTTGTTGTAAAGTAGTACTAACATATTCAGATACAAGTAAAAAAAATACTATTTGTCTTCAGCCATATGAACAGAGACTCAGAGTATGAAGATTCATGAATTAATATTACATGTTCTATATACACACCTTCTCTCCTCCAGCAGCTCCTCGATAAACCCAGATTCACACCGTGGGCATGTGTAATCCTGTTAAAACAAAGGAACACTGCTATTATTGAAATAGTAAAGTCTAATGAAAATCTGACAAATATAATACTGACAAGTATTTTGACATGTTAATTCAAAGAGGATTAGCAAATTGTGTTTAACAGTAACATATAGATGACAGAATACAATAGCACTTTTTTTAAGAGCACAGACAAACAATTTGAACTGGAGTTGGTGTAATTGCAGAATTAGTTCAGCCTACAACTCTACCTAACAGATTTTTAATAGAAATCCTCTCTGACTGAAACCAATGTCCCAAATTATTGAGACTATTCTATACCACATAGTCTGTATGGGTAGCAGGAGAGACACTGACAGGAATGAGCTTCCCTCCCTCAACCTGACTCTCTGTCTGAAGTGTTTCCCCATTAGATGGTATAGGAAGCACCGATATTATGTCTGTGTGCTCCCTAAACACCAAGACAAGCTGAAAAATGAAGAGTGTCTCTCTCTCCCCATATTTTTGGACATCTGCAGCAGAAGATGTTTACCAAAACACCATGTCAATATGTCATTTCACTTCATTTTGTAATTAGAGAAATGTGAAAACAGTAAACGTATTATGACAAAAAGCAGTGCGAGGTGTCGATGCGGCCATTGCGAACAACCTGTGGCTCGTCTGTCGCACTGTGAAGCGTTCATTTAACCACAGCTCCTAAAAAGACCATCCTCGTCTGCCACAGTTGCCTCTTGGGGCGCAGAGGCATTGTTGTCGCTGAATCATTCCCACAAATGTAATGCGCAAAAAAATTAAGACTCGTGTTAATGGTGTTTTATTAATAGTAAAGTAATTAAAAGTAAAAAGCTACGGCGCGTTGGCGGCTACTGTCGACAGTTTATGTCCTTGCTAGTCGTAACAGCTAACAGGCTAATGAGCCTTGTAACCTCTCTGTAACGAACAAGGACTCGTCCCTAAATGTTTTTAAAAATCTGCCCGCAAACGTAGCAGCATGCTGTGTGCAATGGGCAAAGCGTGGGTTGTGTGATTGCAGATCGCACGCTTAAACAACAAGCTAACTGACAATGAATAGCGTTAGCAACATATCGCAAGAGCAAGCTAAGCGTGTTAGCATGCGATCAGTCGGCCGCGCCGGTAAACCAATTTCTACTAAAGTAACAATAACGCTTTAGCATTTCAAATGTACCCGGCGACCTCTGGCTTTCCTTTGTGCATGTGCTACTTACGGGAAGCCGAGGACTAATCTCTGCCGAGCATCTGTGACAGAAGAACCGGCTGGGACATGGAGGAGCTTCAGCCATCTTTAGTTACCAGGCAGAGAGGAGGGGACGCTACGGAGCCCCGCAAAGGACAATGTTAGTCTAGAACCTACGGCGAACACGTGATCACTGTGAAACGTGCATGGCTTTAGGCGGTGAATGAGTAAAGTTGCAAAAATAAGAAAAGCATAAACTAGTAATGGCTTAATATCACATAATAAAGGTATTTTACATACTTCACTGTAGTAAATGCTGTTAATTCAGTTGTGCTTTCTGGGGTTAAACTACAAATGGGGTTAAGAAAAAAAAAACATTTATGGATTCAACTTAATTAAACTTTGTAATATATACTTGCAGGTTGATAAATGTTTATTGCACAAACCTTTAAACTGACTACAAGAGACCAAACCTTTACACCACCTCTGATTTTACATCTAATATGATGCTGCTGCTTACATGTTAAAGTTAAGGAAACAAAAAGCATTTCATTGCCAGCTGTTCGAATTCGTTTGAACAACATGATTACACGTTTTATAACATTTTGCCACTTGGTGGTGCTTTTGTGTCTCAAGTAGCTTTTTGTGGCTGTGTTTTCAGCTGGTAGCTTACGTCTTGCAAATCATGTCATTACCAAGTAAGATTTATTAGCCAGGGTTAAGATGGCTAGAACTCATACTCACATGCCAGTACACAAGGTTCCGGAAGCTAAAAACCCAAGAGGGTTAATGTAATATCATTATATAAAATCTGTAGGGTTTCATAATCCACCTCGTCTCTGCCTAACGTAGGCCTGGTCCTGCAAGATCAGGAGATTTTATTCATTTTGTTCCCTGCCCACATGCAAAACTATGATTTTGTGATCTGACATTAAACTAACTATATTTGGACACAGGTCAAGCCCCCTTGAACCCAACAGACTCATGTAAACATTTAAAGGTTTGGAAGCATCTGTTTGGAGCAACATACAGTATCTTGTTGAAGGTGGACTGGTCCTTTGTCCTCAGTTCACAGCAATTGTTGGAACACTTTTAACAAGTCTCAGATCTGAGGCACAAAACAGTAAATAAGTAGCCTGTCACATGGGAAAGACATTGTCTCATTTTGAGACCTGCACTCGGTGCCAGTGACAACTGAATGTCTCTTATTTAGTTGCATAAGATTTGGAGAGGAAAATGATTAATGGTTTCTAGTCTGTAAAGTAAAAATTCCTCTGTATTTTTACAGGTATCCCTAATGTGATTACCATAACTGCAGATTGATGGCCATAAACGTAGCACACAAGTCTGGAGTATCTCTACAGCTTGGCAAAACTGGTTAAGAATGAGTAGGTGTTCTCATCCGACTGCCCGGCAGCCAATCACATCTCTCAAGTTGTCTGGCCTGACTTTTTTTTTTTTTACACAAGTCCAGATTCATGATGTAGAGAGGTGTCTCCCTGGATGCATGCTCATCAGATGTTTTCTGTATAGTTTTAAATGTAAGCATATGGACGTAATCGTAGCGTATCAGTGTTAAACATAAAATCTGCTTTTGTTACATGTTCTAATCACACCAGTAAATACCTGCAAATAGTTCTAGTGAGACTGGATGTTTCCACACAGCAAAGCTCACATTGTAACTTAGTTAGGTCCGAACGTCCTCTCCAGGCTGATGTTGTGTCTGATCTGGGCATGTGGGAGCAGGAAAGTCAGGGCTGTCCCATGGGCTGAGATTAAAGGGGGACTGATAGCGTTGAGGTTTGCTATGTCTGCCTGGCTGAGGTAAGCTATTGTCTCTGCACCCAGTGCGTCACCGCCATCGCAGTCCACTGCTCATTGTAGCAATGCAATCTGCGGAGTGAGTGACTGCGGGTCAGAGACAGGTCATGTGCAGCAGCACCAGAAAACAGCTCTGCGAGACACAGTGGCTTCGCACATCATCGAAATCCTGGTTACTGCTAATCATCATTAGGTTTGATTTATCCGTTTGGTTCATTTGATTATCCAGCTAAAGAACTGAGGTCAAGTCTTCTGACCCCTTCCTGTGGTGCAGACTGAAAACCTTTTACTGATGCTGTAAATCACAGCAAGTGGTGGAAGTAACTAATGATAGTTTAACCAGCTACTGTAAGTAAGCAGCGTTTAAACTGAGCATGCATCTATGTGCACTTGCACACATCTTTCCTCAGGCTGTTTCTTTTTACAGTTTTATTGCTTTCAGCCTTTAAGTGGTAATAAAGTGTTGCAACCAAGGCAGCAGACAGATATGCTGCGAAAGGACACTGCTGCTTTTGTCACTCCAGAGTTTTTCCAGACTCTCCAGCCGGGATTGCCCCACACAGTCCCTCTGGGCCTCCAAATCACACTCACACACACATAGGCACACAGTAATAACAGCCGCCTGCTGGAACTTCCTGGGCCTCTTAGTCATGCGTCACTTGTTTTCAGTCCAACCCATCGAAGACTCTGTCTCCCTCCAGACACACTCTGTCTGAGGCTGTGTGTCACAAGACCCCTGCATCGAGTCTTGTGACCTGTGGACACATCCTGTACATACAGTACTTAAATCTTAGTCACAGCGGGTGAGCTCTCTGTTCTGCTGGGGTTTTTTTTATCTTTCAGTCTTTGCGCTGCTTGTGTTCCAGACCAGAATCTCTTGGTCTTGCATTGGTACATAAGTGTTTTGAATTACATCACTCAGCAGCAGCTAACAAAATATAGATGCTGCTAGAGGAACATATGACCACAATTAGTGGCCTAGTTTAAACTGTCTTGGCTATAGTGTTTGTGTTGACACACAGCAGATGTTTCAGCACTTTAGTGGCTGCCTCGACTGGTTTTCACTCATTGTTTCACTGGATTCTACTCATATGTTCTAATTATACAGATTGTGGTTTCTTATACTTTTCACTCTTACCGTAACACTTTTTAGCTATGCAAACATTTGGTGTTTGTGTATGTCCTGACATGTGACTGCATGTACAGCTTGAGAGTACAGGCGTGTGTATTTCTTTATTTTGTGGGTTTCCAGGGTGCGCTGTTCGACCGTTTAGCGTGTATTCAGTATATACAGTATGTGTCAGTGTCCGCTTGTTTACGTTTTTTCTCACGCAGTTGTACAATGTGTCTCATAGCCCACGCAGTCCCCACCAAACAGCACTGGAACCACTAAGGCTGCCGTTTGGTGTCTAATCTAAAACTGACCGTCGGTGTGTTTACAGGATGTGCAGCTCTTCATTCTAGGGAGATAGAGACCATATGGGCCCGAGTTCACTTGTGTCCCACGTCACTAAGCAGAGAATCCCAGAATATTTAATAAGCTGTGTCTCTATGGCTGTTCATCTAAAAGTAGCTGTTGAAAATGAACAGACAGACTTGTATGAAGTCTAAGCCAAGGCAACGTTCCCACTCTTCTCTTTGCTGAAGTTGCATGGCAGACCATAATACTGCTCAACCAACTTTCCATAAAAACAAGTAGGCATATGGGCCAAGGCTTATTAAAACATTGTTCCTAACTTGTAAGAACCACCTGAAAAGCTGATGGGAGCCACGGTAATAAGCCTCACAAGCCTCACATTTCTCAACCAAACTCAATTTAAGTCAAGTTTGGGACCTGATGTAGCCCAATTATCACACTTCATTGACTTTTTTCAACTATGTGGTCTGATATTTCAACACAAACTCCAACCAACGTTAATTGAATGACCTTGTCAGTGCCAAGTCTGCAGGCAACAATGTGTGGCTAAATTCAGCCACATGTTTTCCCAAAAACCTTGAACTCTACAAGGAATTCTCAGACCATACCTGTATAAATATTTATTAAATATCATACAAGCATAAATCCGTCACATCTTACATATATTACAAAGCCCTTGAGGGATTTAGTTATATTTTCAACCCAATTTCCCTTCAGTACACGTGAGCCTGGCCACACACGGAGCCAGCGGAGACGCTGTCCCAGAGGATCTCGACGAGGAAGTGAAACAACGCACCAAGACTAATTGGGGACAATTAGGATTTGCACCACTTCCTAACTCTGTTCATTTGTTGCCGGTGATCCAATTCTGCTTAAATCACTCATAAACAGTTTTCTGTGAGTAAACCTGCCTAGGTTGCTTAAAGAGAAGTGAAGCAAAGCGGCCACTCATTTGGTTTCAGGTACAGCCTTGTAATAACAAATACACCAAGTAGTTGTTTTCCCCTACAACACATTGTCATTTAATCTGTTCTAGATGCGGTTAAGTCTTTGCTAATCTGTAATGATTTGGCTGAGTGATCGTATATAGAATAGATATTACCTCAGATAAGACCTCATAAAAAGCACAAGATTGTTTTCCAGGAAATCCATAAAATTTTAGTATGTTTTTGTGTAATCATCACTTGTCAAGCATTAAAAAATTGTGCATGTGGGAAAAGTCTGAAACTAAGTAACAACACTAGACTAGAAACAAATGACTGATGCAGATATATTCTGACGGAGTGATGGATCTGATATCTATTAGTTTCAGCTGTGGTACGGAGCTGTTTACAATCCAGTGGCGCGGCCCTGAGAGTGGGTGGTCTCCTGAAACGCTCCTCAGCCGCTGGTTTCATCACAACATCATTTCAGATCTAACGTTTGGCTGTTAACTTACTGGAAGTAGTACGGCAATGTGGCGGAAATGATACCATGTGGATGTCGTTGAGAAAGAAGTCTGACATATCGGAGCAGGATGATTACACATCCCTGAAATGTCAGCGTGGGCGTCACATTGTAGCCCTGTGTATTTGTAGGGATATAAACAACTTGGTTGTGATGTAATGCGCGTGACGGATCCCATGCTTACACCAGGTGAGCTCTAGCCGCCGAGATGCAGCCATAATCATGCCCACGCAGCCCACGCACACAGCCTGACACGCACGCACGCGAAGTCGCTGACACCTTATGGGCCGCACCACAAACCGTGACATGCAAGAAAAAAAAAAAAGCCTGAAAAGTGGAGTAAAGTGGGCAGCGAATTCCTGCGGTCTCACATTGAGTGTAATTAGAATAGCTTTGAAACGGCTCATAGGTTGACGCCGTGGTCGTGTTGTTGCCAACTTGTGGGACAGAGGCGCATCGTATCTGACACCAGTCAGAGGGCTGCGTGGATAACCACGCACAGGCTGTGCTTGACGTACGGATTCCACAGTCATAATGACAGAGGCAAATGAGCAGCAAGTCTCTAACGTGATGCTTTGTCCAGACACATGTACCCAAAACTGCTGTCTCAACTCAACACATGTGAAGCTAATCCCTGTGCAGCTGCCACGTTTAAGACGAAACAGTTTGACGAGTTTATTGTGTGGGTCGCGGGAGAATTTATAGTTTTTTACACTAATTGGTTTAAGACACCTCTTATAAAACGAGGTATATACGAGCCACTTAACATTTCGACCAAACTGGCACGAGGGCTTCATTGCTCAACATTTTACTGATGTCACGTCTGACTGATGTGTTAGTGAGGCAGCAACGTTTCTTAGCAAATACTTTTGGATTAATCAATCATTTCACACCCAATATCCATTAAATACAAACTTTATGCGTGGGCACAGCAACAGCGTCTTGGTGGCATTTTTATTTGGCCGGTTCAAACTAACAAAACATCTAATTCCATTCCCAGTGTAATAAAAGGGTAGTTGGACATAAATATAAACATATCCCTAAAGTTGAACCAGATGCTGCCGCATGGTAGAAAGGCAGAAAAACAAGGGAAGTACGCAGGAAAGGCCTTAGTACCTCGAAACATTCACACCCCCGCCCCCCAACCTAGAGCAGGGGAATATCCTTGAGGCCCAGCCTGGATTTGATTCTCTGCCATCTCTCTCACACCAGGCCTGTCAGAGAGGCGACTCAGCCGCTGCCCGCAGAGGGGAAGTCTAACCGCTGCCTGTCTGGCTGCTGCAGCCTGACCCGCCTAAAACACCCGCATGAAAGCAACACTGTGCCTTAAATTCTCCTTCAGGGTGCAAGTGTGATCTCATTTGTCTGTGAATAAGAGTGTGACAAAGTCGAGCATTAAAAGAAAGAGGACTCTTTGGGCAAATATTAAACTTTATGTTGTTTTGAAGTGAAAGTACAAAAATACAAAAATATGTTGATGCATTTCAATCATTCAAATTTCACAGTAGGTACACAGGTAGATAGAAAGATGTGAGACTGATATTTACAGGAGACCTCAGGTCACTTGACATGTTTGATCGGTATCAACCAGGTTTACCAGCGTCAGTGAACATACTGACTCATCTCTCGTGGCTGTATAATCAGCTATGCTCAATTGGCCACATTTGCTTTCCATTCCCAGACAAATTCAATTTTCCTTTCAGTCAGATGATGATTAAAAAAAAGTCAACTCAAAGCAGCAAAACAGCGTCAGAACGAACTAGCGTGACCTACAAAAATGCATTTACAGAAACAAAGCCAAGCGTTCAACAGAGGAGGTATTGTAGAGGGCTTGGGGTTGTACCAGCGGTCTGCTGAGACTCCTGCTCAGCTGAGCTGTTAACGTTTGTGATCAGCGGGTGGCACGAGAGTTTGGGCCGGCATCCGGAGTAAACATGTGTAGAGGGAGAGATGGAGCAAGGCTGTACAGGTTTGTTTGGGCTGAACCTCTTCATCGCCTCTGGAAAGCCAGAGCCGCTGCAGTCGCCCTGCTCTTTTGTTTGTGGTGGATCGAAACCACACTGTTGGGCTGTAAAGCGGTATCGACCTTTCCAAGCAAATTAGCATTGCTTTCCATCCGCTTGTGGGAGAAAACTGTTTGTGTGGAACGGAGAAACTGTAAAAGCTTGTACGACGCCAATACCAGTGACTGCTATAGTACACACGCTATAAACAAAATACAATAAATACACTTTTTTTTTGCATCAGCTTTCCCAAGCATATGTGGATTTGTTGCTAGGATAAAAACATAAATAGAGTTTAATACCTTCTCCAATAAATAGCAGTGGTATTCTATGTACAATATGCACACATCTCCCTAAGAGCTAATGAGATATTTCTATCTCGAGACACATGCATGGATCTGCCCCTTCTCTTCAACTTAACACAAGATTGACATAAGCTCAAATGGGTTAGAGGCAGTTGCGCTAAAGGGCGTTTTACAGATGAGGTCTTCCATCTTAAAGGGGGGGGGGGTTTCTGGCATGGGGTTGATTGTCAGAAACAGTGGTCATTAGGGGAAGCTTGTGTTTCGACACTTGACACCGTTGGCGACCAACTTGTGCCTCGTAGAGGACTGTGTCAGGGAATCGCTCGTCTACACTGCGTTTTCCTCGCTGGCATTGAAATCCAACGCTTTGCGAGGAGGATCTGCAAGACGGACAGACATGGAGTCAAAACGCACCTTTGACATTATTAGTATTGCAGGATTTCAACTAAAAACGCTTTTTGGCCTTACTGTTGCAGTGGCCATAGTGGCGGACGCCTATGGAGCGGCCCAGGAAGCAGGTGGCGCGGCGGAGGTGGCAGGCACTGGGGTAAGTAATGTTATCGTTCCCGCAGATGGGCTGCTCAGACGGCATGGGTATGGGGCAAGGCATCGTGCGGCACATGACACAGTGAGCGCTGTTGGTCTGGTCGGTCACGCAGGTGTGAGTCCCTGGACACACCACGTTGGAGCACGACTCTGTGCCACACACGGACGTTAGAGTTACACAGAAAGAAAGAAAGAAGACTCACAAATCCACGAGTGGTGCTTACTTTTGCATTCGCCCTGGTACATGATCTCCAGGTCTGGGTGACCCATGCAGCGGGCCATCAGCAGGACACACTCATCCTTATACGTCTTCCCATCGCTGCCGCACATCGGATGTTTCCGGGAAATGTGAGAACAGTCTGGAGAGCACACGCACTGAGGCCTGCCCATCTTCATCTTACAGACCTTCCCGGGGCCGCATTTGACTCCTTCACAGGTCTCTATAAAAACACAGTGAGTTGTTTCACATGTGCACGAGCGCTGCACAGTGTCAGTGTAATGTTACTGTATTAACAAATCTGCAGACATCAGGTGATCCGCAGGCATTTTCATACAAAACAAGTTTGAAATTTGGGGTTTTCCCAGACCATAACACAATTTTCACCTTGCACAATATTTACAATAATCACAATCTCTTTATTGACCGTTACACACAGGGGTGTCTCGCCTGGTGGAATGTGAGGCTGGCGTGTTTTCATAACACTTTTATGTGTATGGCTGCAGTCACACTGGGCTGAGCTCCTGCAGAGGAGCAGAGGGGCTCTGAGGTAGAACAAGTTCAAATAGCTGTCAGAGACGTTTACAGGCTGAGAAACGAGGAGGCCCTGGGCTCCTCTGACACCCCACAATGTCAGGGTTCAGGAGGAACTGTAATATAACACAGTACAGAAAAAACACTACACAATGAGCACTTGTCTCTTCCCAGGACCTTTGGAGTGTTTGGAGATGAGGCCTGATCAGCTCTGATCCAGAGTGTTCTGTAAACATTGAGGAAGCAATTTCCTGTCACTATCAGAACTTCAATATCCTGCTTTATTCCCGAGCTGCGTTTCTACTTACTCTCCCGGCCGACCTTCTATCAGAGACGCTCGTCTCGTGTCTATTATGTCTCATGTTCCTCCTTGTGTACAGCAATAAGGGGATAGCAGAAACCAAATACAGCCTTGTGACAGGGTCGGTGTCTTTCTATGAACTATGAATTTATTGCAGCTACAGGCATTTTGCTCCTTTAGAATTTCAAAAATGAGGAGGTTGGCGTTGCACCGTATGAGTCCCAGCCATCTAGACATGTGGTGGGTGTTTATTCCAGCCTGCAGGAAACACTTTTCTTATTTTGTTCATGGAAGCAAGCTGTGGTCCTTTTCAACCAGCTTTGGAAAAATGTAACACAAAATGAAATAAATGAAAGAAAAGAAAACAGATGGAAAGAAGAGGACGGAGGCTCGAACAGCCAATTTCGCTACAGCTGTGCATCATTATGTGAAAGTCATTTTAATTTGATAGAGGCCTGGGCTTATTGTAAGTTTATCCCAATCCAGCCGGCACCTCCGTTTCTCATGGGTGGTAAAACACACGACTGTGGTAGTTCCTCAAAAACAGTAGCCAGGTTTGTGCAGGAATAAGTAAACATAGACAATTTACATTTTTGTCCCGTGATCACATGCAGAGTTTATCAGCGAGTGAACCTGAATGACCCTACGCAGGGTTTTCAAGTTGCGAAGGCTTCTCAGCGCAGCTGGGTGGAGTTATGTGGAATGCCTCGCCTCGACCCGCGTCTGCAATTTGTTAGAAAGCTGAACTCACTGTGTAAATATCTTAACGCTGATCAAACTTTCACTAACTCTCCAGGAGATGCAGTGTTTGTTTTGCACAACGGAATAGAGAACTGCTCAATTATGCCCTTCTCTCCTGTAAATGATGTCTAAGCGGTGACTAGGACAAAACAAAATACTTTCCCCGTGAATACCACCTGGCAGTAGACATCTCCTTTGGGTCCACTGTGGTGCTTTTATGACGTGGATTTAAACAGTTAGGTTTCTTACAGCCTGCAGCCTCTGAGTTCGATGCAGTGACTAACACGGTGAGTCAAAGTGATACACAGATGAGTCAAAGTGGTACATACGCAAGGCATTTTTCAACTCGAGGTATTTAGACAGAACTAATTAGCGTTTTAAAGGTTTGTTTACCTTTGCACGGCTTACAGGAGACAATTCCCAGAAAGCCCAGCAGGCTGACCTCATTCATGGGCAGACTGGTGTTGGACCACGCTGTGTCCAGGCGGCCCCCAGCACAACATTCCTCCCTGGTCACCCCTCTCATCAGCACCATGTCACATCGCTGGTCCTGGCTCTGCTGCAGCCAGCACATCCCAGCTGGAGGTAACACAACAAAAACACACGGAACAACTGAGACCGGACTCAACATAGACGTTAATGCACACAGGCATAAGTATGAACTGTAATTGTAAAGTCGATTTGCTTTTCGTTGAAGAATTCTAATATGTGCTACTCGATATAAAACCTTTCTTTTAAGATGTTTTCATGTATTTTATTATATGCGTAAGTTGTAAACTGAAACACATTCTTCCAAAGACTGAGGTAAGAAAACATTACGAAAATGTGAACTCTGAAAAAAAAAAACATTAAATATTTACAGTTTTAAATGAAACATTGTTGCTGATGCCACACAAAGTAGGATAAAAGTAAACTCACCATTGGCCGGATATCTTCCAATCTGATACAGTGTGAGAATCCCTCCAAAAATAAAAATCAGAAACCTCATGGTGGACCCTGACTAGTACAAGCTCTTTTCACACGAGTCTAAATAGATTTCAGCAAGACAAAGTGATGTTCCTCTGACTGGGTCCCTCTAAGTCAGCTCTGGATGTAGCGCTCCCTTCTGTGAATGAACGTGTTGTGGATAAGTGATGTCGTTCCCCTCTGTATAAATATTTAGCCCAGATGGAGTTATGCTGCTGGGATGGGCGACGCTCTCAGCCAGTAATAAGACAGGGCAGGACACAGTTCGAGTCTGACTCAGTTTCCAGAGTCGGGAAATGATCCAAGCCCTCCGGTGCCAGACGCTGGGCACTTATATGACCTCACAGAACACTTTACAGCATATTAAACCAATTAAAGGCTAATTAAGTCCTAGAATAACTCGAAGGTCTTCTCGTTGATTGATGTTAAGCTTAAAATTTTACTTTCAGTGGAGCTTATTCTTTATTCTTTAGTAGAGTTTTTGCCCAACTTAGCTGGTGAAGTATTTGAGAAAACACTTTATTGCATAATAAAGTCGGGATGCCTTTAAAAGACGCAGTTGGAGCTGCTTTCTGTCTGTGTGGTGCGTGTCACACGTTTTCTGTCTTGTCCTTCTTTGTTGTCACCTTCTCACCGATCATTTGTTTGATTGTACGTTATTGCATCCTGCTCGAGCATCTCTGTAGCTCGAACGGTAATGAAGGCAAAGAAATACCTTAACAAAACAAACGTTTGAGGTTTTAAAAAAAAAAAAAACCTTGTGATGTTGCAAATGCTGTGTTTTGAATAAATCCAACGTCTTTCGTCTGGCTTTATCAATGAACGGTGATATTTCACTCTACAGCTGTGGGTGGAATCGCATTAACATGCGAGGGGAGAGGTGGGAGTGCAGGTGGTCTGGCCTTGGGCAATATAGAAAATGTCATAAACAAGACTACGTTAGGGCTTATCAAGAACATTTATGTCTGCCCCCTCACTCTTAGGCCGTGATCAGACCCAGACAGCCACAGCAAGCCAGACAGAAAACACAGAAAACTGTGGATACAGTATCTGTCAACTAGAGGGTCAGACATGTTTGCTTAACACTATTCAGTCTTCTGCAACAACCCACTGGTGCCTAGAGGCTAATCTGCATTATCATCATGTTTGATTAGAACATCTGCACGGCTCTTCTCTCTTGCTGCACTCGTTCACCCCCCTGACACCGAGGGGGTGCGCGAAAATGCCAAAGCGCTACGAGTCTACCCGGCTGTCTGTCACGCTTAGCTTTTTATTCCCTGCTGGTCGTTGAGGGGGAATGAGGAAAGCATGTGCTGTAGTATCTTTGTGAATGATGTTGCTTCTGCACCAGAGGTCCCCAGGGCAGCGAAGGAATGCGGTTCGAGGAGCGGAGGAAAAGTGAATAAAGATCAGTAAGTGATGGCGGTGGGTGGCCTGTCTTCTCTCTGGATCTCTGCAGATCCACTCAGTTCCTCACATGGTTTGGATCACAACTGCTGAACCATATAAATGATCACAGTCTGGTTGGGACTTTGGAGCAGCCACTATTGCTGGATCTTTATTGGGGCGTGCTGTGCCATATCTGAAATATTGATCAGGCCGGGGTGTGAGTGGTAAAAGTAGCCAGAGGTGAACCTAACGTGAAACATCTCAGACAGGGCAGGTGTGGAGCTCTTCATGCTGTATTGGCTGAACATTCAACTGTGAAGAGAAAAGTTAAAAAAACAAGAAAAGCAGCACCGCCATCTAGTGGACGAACTTGGCCAACGCGTAATGAAGTATTTCAGTCTGAGCATCCATCCATCCATCTTCTTCCGCTTTTCCCCGAAGGGGTCGCGGGCGTGCTGGAGCCTATCCCAGCTGGCTTTGGGCGAGAGGCAGGGTACACCCTGGACAGATCGCCAGTCCATCGCAGGGCCACATATATAGACACACAATCACAGTCATACACACACTCACACCTATGGGCAATTTACACATCCAACCTAACTGCATGTCTTTTGACTGTGGGAGGAAACCGGAGACCCCGGAGAAAACCCACGCAGACAGGGGGAAAACATGCAAACTCCACACAGAAAGGCCCCCGGTCGCCTCCGGGAATCAAACCCGGGACCTTCTTGCTGTGAGGCGACAGCGCTAACCACCACACCACCGTGCCGCCCTCAGTCTGAGCAGTCAACTAAATATTCATTTAAAGGTAGATCTGCCAACTCCAGAAGAGTGGTTGGTCCTGTCTGTGTGGAGTCTGCATGAGTGTGAATGGTTGTCTGTGAGAGCCAGCAGTTCAGATGACAGATGGGTGAATGTTTTGGAAACTCATAAGACAAACCAGTGAGCTCCAGCCTGAAAAATCCATTACTTTGTATGATGCAAATGAAAAGTTGTACGTTTAGTTATCAAATCAGAAAGTTTGTGGTTCTGTCTCCGAGGTGTGAAGGTGGGACGTAGAAAGAATATCTACTTAACTAACCCCCGGCTCAGCTCCCAGGAACAGATCCCTGGTCCTCAGCCCCCTGCTCCCTCTGCTGGCTTACAGGCACCGTTCAGTAGAGCGGCCAGATGAGGGCACCCTTAAACTGTGCGAGCTCATTCCTGCAGCTGTCTGCATGCACAGTACTTGGGTTGTCAAGCTGTACGTCTGTCGTCCAGCCTGCCTAGAAGAATGACAGCTGACATTTCAGTGCCAGTAGTTAATGCTTTGCTTCCCACATGACTATGAAACCCTGGGAATGATTCCCATTTATCCTTAGTTTCTTAAACACACCCAGATATTTCCCTTTCCTGAGAACACGCGTCCTTTCTCCTGTAGCACTAACGTACTAAAGTCTGTCCACCCACTCCCCCGTGTGTACGTCACGCAGCTAAACAGGGCACAGCGGTGCTGAATGCTCTCTCTGCCCCAGACTGGCCAGGAGCCGCTGCATCATCTATCCGCTCAATTTACCTCTAATGTGTGTTACTGATTGAACCGGCACCGAGGGCAGGAGAAGCGACGAGGCCGCACAGAATCACCTCCTCTGTCCCTCTGCGCAGCTCTCCCCCTGCATCTCCCCCTACCTCACCCTCTCTCTTCTGTGCTTCCGGCCTGTGTTTAGCGAAGTCCGTGTGAAGTCCCTGCAGTGGTTCATTAATGGGGAAGGTTAATGTCAGCGCACGGGCTGCTCATACAAACAGCTCCCTCCCTCTTCACCTTTCTGCTTCACTCTCTCCCAGCAGTCCTCCTCTGCCCTTTTCCATTCTCTTGAGCTCTCCTTTCCCCTCTCACTTTTCAGGCAGCGCCGTGGTCGTGACTACGGGTCTCCCTCGGCACGAAGCGCGACTGTCGTTTAGCTCCGTCTTTCCTCTGCCCCAGTGGACTGGAGTAACCCCGGCGTTGTATCTTCTGGAGACACCTTATGATCCTGCAGTCACAAAGACTTGTAAAACGTCTCTTAAGTGTTTTTATTCAGCAGACTTTCATGACCCTGGTATCAGGCTTTACCCATGGATGCACAAGATGATGTCGAGTTTATCCAAAATTGCACATCGTCTAATGTTGATGGTACCACTGATGCCACTATTCAGCCAGTGTATTAACGGCCATTTGTCAAAATATTGGACAGCAAATGTAATTTGTGTCAAATCAGGCTTGTACGGGGTGATGAAAGTATGTAATTTTCCTTTTGTGACTGATGACTGGAACTGAAATTGCCCCATCAGTGGTTTTGCTGTTTGCAATCACTTAACTGATCATTTCCTTAACTTAGTTATGAGGCGATGTCAGGGATGCAGGAAATGCCAGATAGTTTTCCCGAGAAACCGTCGCCTGTGAACCGAGACGCTTGTGGCTTACTTACTTTATTACAGTGCATCAATAATTGTTACTGTATTTTCAATACACAAGCTCAATAAACGACACTGTGCCGTGGCCGTTTGTGTAAAAAGCTGCAGAGCTCTCTCAACATCCACATCGGCTGATGCTGGTCATTGTTGGCGCTGACGATGTCTGACCCGGGTGGTCACCTCTTGGCCCCATTCAAACGCTGTCCTGATGTTCAGCGGTTATTATGAATGGCCGGAAGCTTCCTTGTACGTTCCAGCAGATAATTCCCATCACTACCATAGCAGCAGCTGAACGGTGTGAGAACATGTGAAATGGGTCAGTTGCCTGATTTAATTGGTGTGCGTTCCTTGCTCCTTTGTTCAGGTCTCATTTATATGAAGTAAATGCAACTCTAGGTCCTATAGGTTCTTCTCTGTTAGTAGAGGCTCTGCTGTAACAACGTGACTGGTGTCTCTCAGCTTTTAGTAAATCTACCAGAATGTCCCAACTAAAACGTAACTGTTGTCATAATTTTTCATCTCTAAAGTCAGTTACACATGACAAAGTCCATCTGCGTCCTCATCACAGCTCCACCGCAGCCATATCGGTCTCCGTACTCGTAATCAGGACTGATGTGCGGGAAACCATCTGCTGCCTTTACACTGCGAGTTCCCTTATGTTGTCACTCACTCTTGCTTATCCTAACAGTGTTTGTCAGAGCTCATTTAAAGCTGCCACGTTCCGTATTGTTGACTGGTGTTCAGCGGGATGTGACTCACTGACACAGCCGTAGGCAGGCATCCATTACGTACTGCAGACACTTCCTGAAAGGTTTTAGAACAAGTCATAGAAGACATGATGCTGTATAACACACACAGAAAATTCATGATTCTGGTTTATTCCCAGCATCAACACACAAATGCTTAACAGTAAAAACCTTTCATTTATATTCCATCTACAGAAAAAACAAAAGAAGACACGATTTGAATGAGGCGTTGCTATTTTTAAACAGGTCGAAGATGCGTTTCCTAAGGAAGGTAAGAGACTGTCTAGAAAAACGGGCTGTGTTTTACGTCTACATTCTGATATTTCCACAGCCGGTCCGAGAACGCTGGGGCAGCGGAGTGTGTGCGAGTCGCGTTCCCCTTCACCTTCTTACCAAACTGCATTCTGTCTGATCAAACACAAAGCAGCTGGCATCGCATCAACATATTAAAAATGCAACCAGTTCTGGAGGCGGTCAGAAACAATGCAGCGTAAATAAATGATGAGAGGGTTTCACATATTTGACTGTCTGCATGTAGCTGAGACAAAGAAATCCGTTTACAGGGGGTATAAGGAGTTTTAGGACTACGTTCATGTCAAATATTCACTATTCACACGAGTGACTGCCAGCCAAAGATGTTGATATAGCACATCACTCAGCATAAGCACATGCATCCTTTAAGCAAGTCAGGCCTGAGAAAACATACGAAAGCGCCGAACAGATTGTGTCTTGGTCAAAGGTTTGCGTGTGTGAAAACGAGCTTCTGTTTTGTCGTTTACTATGTCAATTTAAGCTCTGACTCCTGCAGACTCTGCTCGTCGTCTACCGTGATGGCCTTGCCTGTTTTGACGAAATGGATTTGCTGGCAGCAGAGAGTGAACTGCTGTCAGACCTGTCTTGGTGAAACCTCACGCAGAGATCACACCCATCGAAATGCACCAGGCCACGCAGGAGACAAAGCACGAAACGAGTCTGTGCTGTGAGTGTCGAATAATACGGCTTCTAGCAAATTCAGCTTAGTTTTTGTACGTGTAGACAGATTCTGTTCAGATGAAAGTAATTGAACACATAGTCAGGAAACCGTGGTTGTGTGAATTCTGTTGGATTTCAACATGAACTGGCACGAGCAAGCGCTGACTCCATCTACTGACCCAGAAAACTCAGGCAGTGTGTGGAAACCGAAAACCCTGAGGTACGCGAATGAAGAAAGCCCCAAGTTAAGATGAAGACGGATGCGTTTACAGCAATCAGCCGCAGCATCTGCGCCACCTTTGATGTTGTGGCTGTTTGGTGTGTAATTCAAAGTGGAAAAACAAGTAATTAACTGGAGACTATCAAAAGACAGCTTGATCCAAAAACATGTCGCCTCTATACTGTCCAGCCTCTGACTTGCTGCGATCCAGCCTTTAAAGGCTCTTCAACGCGCCGGAGCCGTTGCGCTTTGCTGGCAGCAGTTGCCATGGCAACGGGTGACTGAAGCCTTTCTGTTGGCACTGCTGAAAGCTGTCAGAAACAGATAAATAGAACGAAACAGAGGAGGGAAAGTTTTCATTTTGTCTTTCACACTGGAAGGCCATGTGAAAGCAGACGGATTCACTGCATCCCGCCCGAGCTGCCAGTATGTGCGCACTGATATTTCCACTGGTTATTGTCACTGCCAACAATACTGTACTCTGATATTTATGACCGGTTTTATTGTTGACAAGCTGATTCATTAGCTTGCTTCGCCTCCCTCTCCCTGGCCGTCAATAACAATAAATTATTTCAGAGAATAAATCAATCTCTCTGCCTTATACGGTAACTGTTACCATGCAGTGCCGGGGAAAAGACGCAGCCGTGGATGGGAGTAAATGGTAACTGAAAAAGTCTGACTGCTGTATAAATATTTAACCAAGCAAAAGGGCAGATGGGTCTTTAGAATTAATTACCCCGCTCAGTGTAAATATGAACATAACGGCCGACTCAATGAGGAGAGGCACCGTGCTGGAATTTATGCAGTATTAATGACCGGCAGCAAAAAGCGCCTCACCTCTTAAAGTGGACGTTCACTAGGCCACAGAGCCCTGCAGGGGTTGCTGTTGCTATCAGAGGGCAACTAACTGCAGTCGCAAAGTAAGCACGAGTAAAGCGAGAGCATTAACGCTGCGTTGGAGATTTGCTTTTTTTGTGGTATGTGTGTGTGTAAAAACAAAAAAGGAAGTATCACTTAACAGTAGATGTAAAACGTCTGCAACCAAACAAAAAAGATGAGGCGCTGATGATACTTTATTGAAACTGTGATATGATGCCAATGGGAATGTGAAAACGCTGTATAGCGGATTTTCAGATGCTCTCAACCTCCGTTAAGTTGTGTGACATGAGGCCACGGACTGAAATGCCATTCTCTGTGTATCGTGAAGCGTCACACACAATTTCCTCTTTCAATGTTTTTTACGTAACTGCAGTGGTGGAGTAGGATGAGTTGTTAACGCTGGACATTGGCAGTGGGCAGAAGGGAAAGTCATTTCGGGAAAGAAACAGACTGAAGATTGTCACAAGGGATAAAGCAGAGCTGAAGCAATGGTGGATTGTTTATGTGACGACGGCTCAAAGCAAACAGTTCCCAGTGTGTACGTCTGCACACGACAACGCACATGCACCTCCTACACATCCCACACTGTTGGCTTACACTCCCACCTTCCACACTTGTGCAGACACACACACTCAGTCACTCACAGCTACCTACCTCATGACCCCGTGGCTCAGTTGGCATCACTCATGCTCTCCAAGCTGTTACAAAACAAAAGGTCTTCATCCCTCCATCTCCAAAAATTACTCACTGCTCTCGCAGGAAGAATGCTGCGGTACATGTAGTGGGCCGCGCTATTCACCGTTTCCGACAACGGCAAGGACGTGTGGGACATTTTGGCTTCCTGGAAAATATGTAACCTCGACAAGAGAGAGTCACCTGCTGAGGATATATGAAGTGTCATAGCGACAGTGAGCACAGAGTGAGAAATCGTTCTCTCACGCTTCCTTTTGTGTAAGTCCTTGTCTTTCTTGTCGCGCGAAGGCCAGTTGAAGCACGTTGAAGGAGAAGCTGGTGTCATATATAAATTACGTAGATGAACATGATACATTACTTCAGTTTGAGACCGTTCATCACCCCCCGCAACCCTTGACGATGACTGAACAAGCCAAATAAAATTTAAGGAGTGGATCCCACAGTAAGAAGACCTTCAGCCAGATGAAACATGTCAAACGTGCTGTGCTGAGAGAATATTCGAGAGCAATCCATAAGGAGATGTAGTAAACGTTAACACAAAATCAAGGGCGACTGTTACAGACCATGACCTCATTTCGGCTGAATGCTGTCTGCTGCTTGTGCCGGAACACGTTTCAGGGATAAACACAGCAAATGAAGTCCCGCTCCAAGCGCGCATCTCCCGCATTCAGCTCCCTCGTTCATCTTTCACTCAGCCGCCGCATACACAGCAGACGCCACCTCGTTCTCCTTTTAGTCTCCTAGTCTGTTCTCCGCTGCGCATTTACTTGACTGGCTTGACTCAAACCAGGCTTTATTCCCATCACAGACCCAGAGAGAAGCTTGGTATGATGGCAGGGCTGCGGAGTGTAGAAGCATATGGCAGGCCGTACTAACGTTCCTTAAAAAATTCACAACGGTATTAATTAATTAAAGATATCTGCAAACTTTAAGAAGTAAAACTTACTCATGCTCTTCAACTACATTCAGTAGGACAAAGCCACACAAGCCAAAGGAGCTGTGGGAGAATTCTGCAGACATATTGAAAGTTGGATTTTAGCTAAAGATGTGCAATAAATTTCACGAGTTTAACTTCTGATAACCACATACTGTAGATGAAAACGACTGAAAACCTCTCTTTCGCTCCCCTTTCTCTGTGAGTAGTTGTCCTATTAGGGGATTGTAAGGAACACACACATGCCATAAACATATTTCATATTTTGTATGACCTGGTTCAGCTGCAGCTACAGCTTGGGTCAGCAGTTCTAACCCGAAGAAGGCTTTTCAGGCTGACTAACAGAAGGTGTCACTCGCCGTGTCATTGTCTCTTGTTTGGGTAATTGCAAAGTGTTCACATGCAGACAGTCAGACACACACACACTGCACCGGTTGTTCATGACTGAATGCAGACACACAACGACGAAGGTTCGACGTTCAGCTGTGGAGATCTTTATAAAGCGTGTTTTGGAGTTTGCTGTTGCACTTGTCTCTCTTTTGTTATTATAGAAAATATCTTGGTGAAAAAAAGGTTAAACAAATTGAGAATTGGTGTATCAACCCCCTGTGGTCCGTTCGTGATTAGTCACAGACTGTCAGCAGGCAGCTGAAAGTTAAGGAGAATGATTGTTTGATTTTCTGTTATTACATGTTTGTCTGGCCACATTACAGACGGCTTCTCTTGAACACAGACCCGTCTCTGGGGTCACAGGGGAAATTATATTGGTTTGTTTATTAGCCCATATTGTGCTATTGTGTTAGTCTGTGAATCGGAACATTTATTTTTCCATAGCGGAGCTGGAACTGTGTCAACACAGGACCCAATTAAATTAAAGAGGAGGACCATCAATCTTTTCTTTCCGTGCATCATTGTTTTGTGTTTCTCTCAGCTCCAGAACAGCAGGACGTCCGGAGAAGAACGGCCTGATTAGTTCCTATTGCCCCAGATTGTAGGTAACATATGACAAACTTAAGGCTTGTTTTTGAAATCTATTTCCTTTCCAACTCAAAGTGAGGACACGTGCAGTGAAGCTGGGCTCCTTATGATCGTTTGGCTTCTCGTGTCTTTTGTGAAGAAGAAGAGCTAATCATCGAACATCAGTAATACATTCAACAAGACCGTCAAGACTTTGGCTTGTTATGCTTTTCAAAGGGGCTTCGGTTCAGTGGTGGGAGGCCAGACCTTATGCTACGCTGCTTTTACTTAACCAAGGGCGTTCAGGCTTCACACCCACACACACACCAGTGCACTACAGTGGAGGAGAAGGAGCCACTGGGTTGCGTACTGCAATGCTGAGAGACAACGAGGAGCGAGGGAGAAACAAGGAGGCGTGTGTGTGATTGCAGCTGAGCCGCTCGCGTTATTTCTGTTGACGCGTCTTTGCTTCTCGTGCAGGGGCTTTTCATGCTCGCCGCCTGTGCCAGCACACTGGCTTTCTCCCTCAGCCATTTTTAGAAAATGTACGTTTAGTTGCCGAGCGTGCCTTAAGGTTGCCATGGCAACAGGGTGAGTCATTCCGCTGCAGTCAATTTGGTCACACCCGCGCTGACTGTATGTTTCCCTCTCTTCCCTTCTTTTCCGTCTAACTGTCCCTCTACCTGCCTGCGGAACCAGGAAAGAGAGCTGTTCAAGTTCTCTGCCTCCGTCATTCCCAGTTGTTCCAAAAGGCAACGCGAAGAGGCAGTGAAGGCAACACACAAAAGGAAAAGCGTGCGTTAGAGATGGAGCGAGCTGATAATAAGGTTGAGCAGAATGTCGCCGCTCTGGCTTTGATTACTTATTTATGGATCAGGCTAATCAGTAAACCCACAGCTGAGAAGCACACTGCGAAGGAGGCGGGTGGTGTGAGAAGAGACGAGGGAGGTGAGGAGAGGACGGGCTCCCGAAAAGTCTTTTTCTTCCAAAAACACTTGATTAAATTAGCATAATGAACAGGAAGCAATTTTTTGGGGAAGTCGCTTCCTGTTTTACTATAATAGGAAATAGGAGGAAGTTTACAGCTGCAACTCACAACATTAGCAGTCCACCCCTGCCTCAGAAATGAATCATCAAACACCTCACTCTCACTTAATTGTCACTCAGTCCACATAAAGACGAGAGCTTTTAGATTTAGACATGAGGTGGTCCACCCAGGATGAATACGTCAGGGCCTGGAGCGTCAGTAATGAGCCACAGGCAAGGCAAGAAATGACAACAGGGACAGATATGAGTGGGTGACGGCAAACATACAGGCGAACACTGAGGAAACACGACATAATCTAAATAACCGATACGAGGACAACTAAGCAAATACACGACAAACGCCTCTGGCCAGCAAACGACCAAGCACAAAGCTGGGCAGAACCTGGAGGCTGAACAAGCGCAACCAGCGTAAACACAGACTAGGATGTGGCTGTTTGTGGAGGGAGACGCTCTGGGCAAAATGCATTTGATCCCCTGCAGCTGTGAGGGGAGACCGTGTAGTAGAAGAAGCACAAGGTGGACTTGAAGACAAGAGCGTCGTCCAGCACAGAACAAGACATCGGTACACTTCTGAAGGAAATGCAACATGGCCTTGTCTATTCAAATGTGTCAGAACTAGACTAGTTCTAGTTCTGAGATGCCCTTTACACACAGATAAAGGAAATTCTTGAGTCTTTCGCCAAGCTACAGGGGTTTTTACAGCCCGGTTGCTAAATAAATGATAACTTTCTTGTGTGTGGAACAATGCCTGCAAATGTGTGGGTGTGCTGTCGTCCCTCAACCGCAGCCGCTGTAAATGAGTAGCCCAAAAGCTTTGGCGTTCGTGTTCCAACAAAGCGAAGCAGCAGAGAGTTCTCCTCCATCCCCAGAGAGGTGGGAGGAGGGCGGGGGCGCGCACACACAATGAAGAGTCGGATGACGCAGCTCCGAAATGGAGCAGAGTCCTGAACGAGGAGAGGAGGATGTGAAGGAGGAGGAGGTGGAGAGAGAGGGTGCGTAGGCAGGCTGCGTGGGTGGGAGATGCTGCATAATCAGATTTCTAGGGTTTTCTCCTGCTCATTTTTCTCTTCCCGCTTTTTTTTTTTTTTTGTTCCCCACTTTCTTTAGAGGCGTTTGTTTTGAGCGATGCCAGCGAACTCATCTCACGCAGCCTCGGAGAAGAGCTTGTCCTCTGTCTGTTTTCCTTTTCCTTTCAGCCCCTCCATTAAACCCGTTTAGAGGCGCATTGATAGATCCAGTATTTATTACCCTCCAGGTTTGGGTAAACTGAAAGATGAGCTCATCTCTGGATGGGTATCCTCAGTCAGACACTACTCCAGCTGAGCGATGATGATGATGATCTTTTCTTATACACATATGTGCATTTTCTTTGTATTCTGCACATTATAAGTAGACAAACACCAACATTTACTTGTGCATTCAATTCTTGTGTAATTCAGTAAACAACGCTGTAGTAGCGAAGCCCTTTTCAGCTCAGGGGTTGTCTAACACACAGCTCACAGAACAATATTTCACACTTCTCAGCTTTTGGCATCACATTTATTTAACGGCATATAATAAGCGCGAAACAGAATAGCCATCAAATCGTGAGCAAGGAGGAACCCAGTGAGTCATCAGCAGCTCTCGCACATATGAACAGCGCCTGGAGTTGCTCCGCTGAAAGGCAATCTGGTGAGAGAGAGAGAGAGACGAGGGAGGAGGGGATGCGTGGGTGTAAGGGGGGAGAGGAGGAACAGGTGGTGATGAAGGAGCACAACTGGGAGGGAGCAAAGGATGGGGCTTTCCTCTCAGAAGCATCTCCAGCATCTCCCTGACAGTTGTCATGCGATGGCGGCAGAGCAGGAGGGGAGGGGAACGGGAGCAAATATGTGTTCATTCATGTGTGTCAGGTAGACCTTAAATGTGCAGCGTGTGGGCGGATGTGCGAAGCAAGGGCACAAAACAGGGAACACCACTGCCACCGCTGTTTGTAGCTCCAGACCCAATGAGTAACGGTTGTGAATGGAGGAGCCGGAATATGTCAGAGCAACAGAAACAAGCTCTGACTTAGGTTTCTGTGACTTGTTGCAGTCCTGTCCTTCTACTCTGCTTTTGTTCAGTCATGATAACTATTATGCAAATGTTATGAAATAACCATCTGGGTATAAATTGAGATCTGAGCGTTGAACAACTACGTTTAGAAAGATGCCGTTAGTAATACTGAGAGTTGGACGTTGACTTTGTCTTAATGGAATGACTCAAAGGAACCTTGGTGGGTTTCATTCACCTCCGTGTTGGTATTTCTTCAGAAACCTGGACTCGGAGGCTGTTTCACTTCTCAGACGATGACGTATTTCACACACTGAGAGGAAACCCCTGCTACTATCTCCCAACTGGCTGACGGCTGAGTGGTGCAGCTCCCCGATTGGCTCAGAGCACAGAGGGATGGAGGTGAGGCATAGGATGATGCAAACGGGTGAAACACAGACGAGAGGAATCCAGACACCACCGCTGTGCCCCTCTTTCAGAAAATATCAGATCCCTCAGCCTCACACCACCACTACACTGAATGCCGCCTGTTTTCGGTCCTGCTGTCTGCCAGCGTGAAGCGCAAAGCGATGTGTATTAAATCAGTAGAGTGACAGCTATTTTGTAGAGCACAATACATTTGTTACGTTATGAAACCAGGTTTTTCCAAGCGAATAAATGAGATGAAATGATACGGCCTGAGGCACGGAAACACTCAAACTGCAACTCCAGCTGTTTGCTGTCTCGGTCTGAGTTGATAAGAGCCTCTCTCAAAATGGCCTTTTTGGCAAAGTTGTTCTTCATTGTTGTTCAAGCTGTTGTGCCTTGTTGAGCCATTGCACCTTTTGTTGTTACATTTCGCTGATTAAAATTCAGCGTGTAATTCTTCCTGTGCGTTTTTGTTTTAGAGAAATTAATGAGTGCGAACGTTCACACTCAGCCCGATGTCGTTTCGGATGTGAGAAAGTTGTTGCTGACTCATCTTCTTGATGAGACATACATTTCTGGACTGCAGGCACACACGCGCTTTATGTGCAGTTGCAGCACAAACAGAAAAAACCTTGTTTTGATGAAACATCCACCGACCTTCTGTGAAAATGGTGCTGCCTGGATGCCAGCCTATGTTAAATCTCTTTGAATTCCCAACTGTGGCTTCTCATCGACGGCGTGTTCACACATACGCGGGCCCCGAGTCTCATCTGGCTGCAGGACGCATTTCCACATCCTTGTGGACCCAGAGAGCTCGGCAGCGATTCTGCACGAACCCGATGTAAGGTTTCCTCCAAATGAAGCAGCATTTGAGGCTCTGTTTCTGGATAAACTGTGTTGTGTGACAAAGCTATAGCACATGTGGCTACATTCAGTCACAGACAATCGGTTTCTGTCCTAAATCATCTATAAAGAACTCAATTTGTTGCAGTTTTGTGTTGAGAAACACATGTTGAGAATTCTCTCACCGAGAATAAATGGTAGACCATGACTCATTATCTTTACTTGCAAAGATTAGATTTGTTCTTTTTATATCTCATCCTCAATTAACCTGCTAATTCTGGAGTCATGCAGATCAATGGCTATTGAATATTTCATCAACACTTCCTTCTTGCTGTGCCCATGTTCATTGCCCCCTTGTTCTGTGGGTGTGTTGCAGGCAAACTCTAGCTTACTATTTATAAAATATCATCAGGTTAGTTTGGGCAACATAAAAACACTGAAAATGTGTTTGTCTTGTCTGTGTCTGTATTTCGGTGTTGGCTGCTTTTTAAACTTAAGGCCTTCACTTTAAGGTGGAAGTCAGTGGGATAGATTAAAAGGTCCCTTTGTAGATCACAGGCTGGCTTTTCTCTCCAGTTCATTTGGAGAAGGTAATAAGGAGAGGCAGGAAATCAATATGAGCCTAAGAAAAGAAATAAATAAAAAAGTAAGTGAGATGCACGATAGGGAACTTTGTCTGCGATCCGTTCCCACGCCTTGATTACCAACCGTTTCCATACAATGAGGCGAGTTTGAAATATCTTTTGCTTCATTCGTTTATTCACAGATTGGAAAACATCCCTAAAACAACAATGAGTTGGTCCCTTAAGGCTCTAAAGATTTGGATCAACAAAAGTAATGTTTTTTAAGAAAGCCAGTAGTTTTTTTTTTTCCTTTGAGAAATTACAAGTGTTACTAACAAGCAAGAAATACAGAAATACTTCTACTTCCAAAGTGTAAAATCTCACAAAATCTCATTGCTTACAGTGTCCTAGCATCACTGATAAAAGTGGACTTGATAAAATGTAAAATCTCATCATTGTTTCAGCTGTTGAAAAATCAACGTCAATGTCAATATAGACCTGATTGTTCTGCTCTGCCAGTTTGACTGCGTATGAAATGTTAGGGGTCATGCACACGTACACACCGCTAGGCATCGACGCGCTGGATGGGCTACAGGTCAGGACACACACACCATTTACCACAGCGTCCCAAGTTGTCCTGTAACTTAACAAAGGATGTTGTCTATCCTCATGTCTACTGTGAAACTGTGATGCAAAGTTTAATCTGTACAAATGTACCGGTGGATAATAAACCTTTGTAGTTACATTCTTTAAATGTCTGAATGATCTCAGAGACCTTTTGGTTGTAGATTTGTAAGTAACGCAGTTGTCTTTGTCTTTATTATCGTCAGAATAAGCTGAGTAAATATTGTCCTCAAGGAAGCATCACTTCCACCACTACAAGGGAGGGTTTACTGATATTATATTTGTTTCAGATCTACCAACACTATTATGCAAAAGCTCACATCTTCACCGTGACGTAATGTCGAGGGGGGGCGGAAAATAGCACTGCCATCTCTACTTGTTATTTCAGTTCACCTCCTTTCATCTCAGCGATTGTTCTCCTAATGAGACAGCTTCTACATCAGAGTCCACTTAGCCGCAAAAGTCAGTCACGCAGCACAGAGACAGATGCAATCTGGTCCCGCTGGAAAGGAGCATCATCATCTCACCCAAACAAAGAAAGGAAGATAATGTATTTTAGCCCTGATTTTCTATTCACTCCTTTCAGTTCACTCCATGGTAACCGAAAGAAAGACAGGATGAAAAGAGGTCTTCCCTCCTCTTGTGTTGATTAATATTCCAAAGCATTTTCTGAACTGGCTCCGCTCTGTACACGTGGGAGTGACGAAAAGCCCCACGCGAAATAGGATTTCACGAGAAACATGGGGTTACATTCAAGCTGCCGCCGCCGCCTCTGCGGTTGAGGATGTAAAAGCTGAGAATTTGACAGCTTTTAAACCATATTCCTGCCAGCACTCGCATTCTTTACCCGCACGACTAATTCTGCTCTTCCACTCAAAATGCAGCAGGGACTTAAATTTCACAGATAAAGCTGTATGTGTCATAAAATAAAGTAGACCTAACTACAAACGAGGTCTTTGTTCGGTCTTGTTGTAAAGGTTGGCAGGAAGCGAAGTCCTCAGCCCCTCAGGGAGGCATCTACCGCACTGTCAACTTTCTCGGAGAGAAGAGCAAGAGGAGGGAAAACAGGAATTTCAGATGCGAACAAATAAAGCCTGTGCTGTGAGCCTCATGCACGGGGAAGCATGCCTGTCTTAGGAATTCAATAAACAGCAAGTGACTGTGAGGGCAGCCACCCTTGTCTAGCTGAACCCTCCCGCTGTATTGGCCGGAAAGCTGTGCGCTGGCTTTCGTACGTAGGAGGAGACCCTGTCCTCTTCAAACCTGCTACACTTTGTCATTGTAATACAAACAACGCAAACCTTTGATTCTCTTCTTACTCCTGTCGGAGCCCGTTGAACTATTTCTACAGTGACCTTAACGCCAGAAAACAAATAAATTAATCATAAACCATATCTATTGCGGGAGAAAACAAAAACAAAGACGTGTCTCTATATACTTAGCAAGTCCAACACAACCCACAGAGATATGGATACAAAATGACAACAGGCATAGAAAATGAGACATAGCAGATCAAGTCAACAGATATTATGGTCTTCTAGTGCGTCATTTTATCAGTCAGTATGAAAAACATTGCATTTGTTGTCACGGTTAACATATCATGCTGACTAAATGCTGACAGCACAAACTCAAGCAAAATAACATTTGTTTCAAATAAATATCAAGTTTAATCTTTCTTTTGACCTTTTCTGTTTTTCAACTGCATGACCTTGTTTTATCACAGGGACGGTTACTATCCTGTACCATAGGGTCACAGGAGCGACAGGTAACTGGTGCCCACGTCTATAGTTTTCTTGTAATAGCACCTGGTTTCACAGTGGGTCAACAGGTACAGTACGCACACCTGTCCTCGCCTATTCCTTCTTGAGAGCAGAGACAGGAACATCAGCAGTCGAGACATGAAAATAAATACACTGCAGACACGGAAGAACATAAAAAAGAAAACATTCTTGATATGTTAGCTCTGTCTATTATTTTGAGTTTGCTGTTGTTCTTCAACGCTGAACAGCCTTGTAATGCTAAACAGGCAGAAGGAGAAAGAGGATGCAATTCTAAAGAATCAAGTATATCTACAACTACAGGCATGTGGGATCCTTCCGCTGTTTCTTCATGGGTCGAGATCACAGCATTCAAGCTGCGCAGAGACACATTTGAACGGAGGCCAGACAAATCAAAGAGAAAGAAAAGTGTGCCAGCAGGTGTGATGTTGACGCGGAGGAGCGGAGGCCCTGCTACACTGGGCTGTGGTCTGGAGAAGCGTGTGTGGCCGTCACCGTCACACAGTCTGAGGCTGTGTCCCTGCTCCGACGCAGACCCGTGTACAGCCGGTCCTCCAGGTTAGCAGTCAGTTTGTCAGTGAGTTCTGCTGTGATGGTCTGGGGGCCGTAGCCCGAGGAGTCGGACAGCTGATGGGGCGAGCGTTCGTCTGAGGGTTCAGGAGGGAGTCCGGACGGTTTGCTGCTCTCCTGAGTGTCAGAGTGCTCTACCGGGCCTCCATCTTTCTCGGAGACAGAGGGATGAAGGGGAGGCGGAGAAGAGGATGTGCGGTTCGTAGTGTCTGTGACAGCAGAGTCCTGCTTCTTGTCCTCAGTAGCAGCAGCTTCTACTTTTGGAGTGTCAGGAGTGCTGCTGGTCCCGTCGCTTGTCTCCTCATCAGGAGCGCTGACGATGCGGGGCAGCGTGCTGTGGTAGCTCGTGTCCAGTGGGTAGTTAACACTGTCACCCCTCCGTAGCGGGGTGCGCTGTCTCTCAAACGAGGACTGCATGTGTCTAACACCAGGGTCGCTCCACTGCTTGTGGCGCTGCCACTGCTTGCGGAGGTGAATGCGGGACCTGTGCTTTCTTAGCGGTGACTCCTGCTGGTCAAACTGAGGGTCGTGACGGAGGAACTCGTGGAAGAGAGCATCGGTCTTCTCATCTATGCTGTAGTCCCGTCTGTGTAAGGTCGGTGGTTGAGGAGATGAGGGCTGTGCGGCCTCTCGAGGCGTCAGCATCTGACCATATGGGAGCCAGCTCAGTGCACCAGCGCCTGCTTGTATGGAAACTCCTCCACTGGCGCCCAGCAGCAAATCATCTTCTGGCTCCTCCTCGAAGAGGTGAGTCTCAAAGCTCTCACCAACAGTGCCAGTTCGTCCCACACTGGTGAAGTGGTGCCGTTTCTCATGAGCTGTTCTGTCTTTAGGGCTGCCACTGATGCTGCTGCTTCCAAACAGTCGCAGGTCTTCGAGACCCCGAGATGGCGCCTCTATCGATGCGTAACCACTGTCCATCTGCAGCAATTTACGAGTCCCCGTTTCTCCGTCGCTGCCTCCCCGCTCTGACTCTGTGCTCTCCTGTTTTCTCTTTCGTCCCTCCTTCACCCCGAGCGTCTCGTCCATACATATCAAAAAATCCTTGTCATCCTCTCCACCCTCTGCCTCATCTCCCAAATCCTGGGATGGGTAGCTGGGGAGCCCTCCTCTATCTGTCTCCGTCCGTCCGCCCAGCGAGCACACGCTGTCGGCATCACTGCAAACAGAGTTCCTGTCATTGTTGCTGCTCTGATCAGAGGCAGCGTACTGCTCCAGTGTTGCACGGAGGGTCCAGATGTCTCTGTAAAGCGACTGGGGATCCTGGGAATCGGGGGCATCTAAGGGGTCAACACCTTCCCTTTTTGCCAGGGACGGTGCTTCATCTTGTGGATCAGGGGACAGGCCAATTACCCCTGGTCCTACATGGCTGCAGCTGGGCTCCACCATCACCTCTACCTCTACCCTGTAGTATGCACACAGGGATGGAGAGATGAGATAAAACCAAAGAGATGAGATGAGAAGGGGGGGTATACACAGACACGCAAAACAAATGTCAGTGTCAGCATTGTCCTAATGACCACATTCCACATGGCTGTGTTTACACGGCACTGAATGGTTTTCATGACTGGCAATGGCTGCTTTCGCATGTCCTGAATAATGACATATAATAACGCGTGCGCTCAGAGAAGTCGCACATTTCATAAACGCATACCACAGGGAGCATAAAATTACCAGAGACATTCACCAGCAGGATCATTAACTTAGCTTAAGGCAGCTCCTGGAAATTGCCTTCATTTTAAAGAACAAACGTCCGCAAACAGGAAGAGGAAGCGCTTCATCCTTTAATGTAATAATCAGAGAAGGACAATGAATAGTTCTATTAGATGATATTTGTTGATTATATTAGTTATTTTTGTGCATAATCTAATATTATGCAAAACCTGCATTGCAAGTCACTGTGACCTCATACTTCAATGTTACATTATGACTAGCTGTGGTTTCATTTCTGGAGCTAGAACACCGAGTAAATCAGTGTCCCAGTTGTGATGGACCAGGTTTTGAATGACCTTTTTGTTTGCAGGGATCTCATGTCATACACATTTGAATTTGATTAGACAGTACGAGAGTCGCATGGTGTGTTTAATCGGATTGAACGTCAAAGCCAAAAATTTGTCATTGGCTCATTTAACATTTTATTTCACGGTATTTTATCCGGTTGTTGCGGTGTTTAGGGAAGTGGCGGACAGCTGAAACATTTCCGAGCCACTGTGAAGAAATGCAATGAGTGTGAGGCAGCAAAGCAGTGTGGACATGATGAATGGCAAGGGAATTAAAGATACCTGCCGAGGGAAGGGGGTGGTGTGGAAGGAGGTGAGAGGAGGCGTGTGGTGGGCTGGCTGGTACAGTATGTGATGTCCTGGGTTCGGGCGATGTACTGGATGAGGTCTATGTGGTGTGCGTCGTTGTCCTCCTGGTCCATGCTCTCGCTGGCGGCTCGCTGCCGCTGGAACTGCCTCCTCTTCGGAGAGCCTGGATTATAAGGAGCGAGCAGAGTTACACAAGCTGCGTGACAGCAGCCGGGAGCCAAGTGAAGGGACACTTAATTCACAGGAAAGCCTCCATCAACTCCTGAGGCTTCTGGAGGGATTTTGTGATCTTTGTTTTGTTCCTTGGTGTAACAGAAGAAGTGTGTGTGTGTGCGTGATGAAGGGGATGGGCAGGGAGGATTCACTCAGGGGCTCAAATGGACTTGGAATGGCCAAACCTTGCGTCACTCGGCCATCTGTCATGCATGTGTGTGTATCCAACTTAGCAGCGATAAGGCCACTCGCAGTTGGTTGGTGGAGCCCCCCGCTTAACCACTGTCTGTTTATCACAAGAGAATGTTGCCAAAATTCGCAAATCACAGATACATATTAAAAATATATTTATGTGGGAGGTTTCTAACAGTATGGCTTAGATGCAACCACAACAAACTCCTCATAGCTCTGGCTCGGGTCGTTTGCTAAAAATATTGCAACAGAAACACATGTTACACCATTAAGGGCCCATTACCTCTGGTGTCCAGGCTCGAGGCTCTCTGGCTGCTGTCCAGCTTCCATTTCTTGATCTTGAAGTAGGGACTGGCTCCCTCCAGACTAGCATGGCGTCGCAGCTTCGTAAAGAACTGCAGCACAGGCCCCTGGCTTCCTGCACTGCTGCCAGCGGGAGGGGTGCAGCTCCTCGCCGCTGACCCGTCTCCAACGCCGGCACTGCTGTCTCTGCCCCGGGGCCCCATCCCCATCATCTCAATCTAAGCAGGGACAAAGAAAGGTGGTCAGAAAGAAAACCTGTCAGGACTAGTTGTCTCTGGATAATAGTCTCTGACAGCATTGTTTCAACTTCCCTGTTTACCCATCATCCCTCACCCTTGTCTGTCCTCCCTCAGGCTTTGTGACCCTCTAATGTCTGTATGGATGATCCAGTGGGTGACTGACTGGTTGGTATAAAGACGGACTGATTTAAGGAAATGTGTCACTCTTTAAATACTGAATGAAATCTTAATCCTCCATTTGACGTATATCTTGCTTAGGGTTTCAAAATACAATCCAAATACTTTATATTTCAGAGGAGTTGGAGGCAACATACGAAGCTGGGGCTTGGTTCTTTAGCGTTGTCAGTGAAGCTGGTGTCCACCACAGAGTTGAGCGCATCTCCAGGGAGGGCACCCGTGGGACTGATACTCAGGTTAGTCAGTGCTGTTTGCGGGAGGGGGCACAGCATCGGCTGAAGAGAGACAAATCCAGAATTAGAATTGAAATGATGTGCTGGTCTGCTAAAACGTCACAACTAACGACGCCTCACGCCTAATAATCACCTGGAAGATGGAAAGTGCTGACTTGGCAGCCGGGCGTGTTGTCATGGTGACGGTGTTCTCAGCTGAGTCGCACTCGTGGATGGTGACTATCTTGAGGGCGGGGGGAGGGATGTGGAGGTGTGTGAGGCGGGCGTTCTTCAGGTGGTGAAAGTCTCCCTCGGTCAGAGTGTACCTGCGATGGCCCACGCAGAGTTCGTTAAAAAGCCATGAAATCAGAGCAGGCGTACACACGGTCCTAAGACGTATTCCTGCGCTAGAGACAAGGAGTCGTGGAAAATCCACAACTTCAAACTCAACACAAATACTCCCAGAACAAAGCCTTCTGCAGCAGCTGCACATCAGGCACGAAGCTCTAAGAGAAAAGTAGGGCAGTGAAATAACGAGCGAGTGCTCTTTGTCACTAACGCATATAGAACTATTAATTAACTGTCCGAATTAACTCTGCATAACCAACATGGACGTGAGACGGTCACATACGAGCATTCTTCGTCAGGCAGCAGTCAAAGTGGAGTGCAGGGGTGCTAATGAGAACCAAGCTGGGCGTGAGTGGGCTTTCTGACCTGCGGCCCTTCTCCTGGGCCTTCTTGCCGTGATCGAAGAGCGCGGCCTCGTTGAAGGAGACGCGGCGGCCCGTGGTGCCCGTGGAGAGGAAGCGCTCCGTCTCCTGGTCATGAGAGCTGGCCACTGACAGACAGTCTGACTCGTCCACCCTGATGGTGATTTCTACCAGCGATGCAAGGGGAAGAGACACAGACAATTAGGTAGATGGCGCATGAGGGAAGAGGCCAGTGGCGATGGCACAGAAAGATAGAGCCGCCGCGCTCACGGTTTGTTGTTCGTTGCTAGTAAAATCTGTGGGTTCAGAAGCATAGCAACGCTGAGGCTTTATTGATGGCAGCGTTAGTCTGTGGGTCCACGTGGCCCAGACTGTAATATCTCAACAATGCAAAGAATCCTACTAAGATCCTGTGGAGCTCATAGCATTTAACTAGGTAATTATTAAAGTGCGTTCAAAGCCCAGTTGTGTGTGCTGTACTATACATTTCCCCTGATTGTTGGTAACAGTTTGGTCTTCAGTGGAGGCAGAGTGCGTTCACTGCTCCTAAATTCAGTCTTCCAGGAATGGCGTGGCTGCTTACGCTAATGACTTCAACATCCCAATATTTTAATGGAACTGACATTACACATTTGTGCTGACGTGATAAAAATATCCCTGCTTTCACTCGGTCTTCCAGCCTCACTGTCTCCATCAGTCCTCCCTCTCCCACATACAGCTCTCCGCTCTCTTTATCTGCCCAGCCTCTGCCTCTCCTCCTCCTTCTTTTTCTCTTTCTTTCTTACCATGGGTTGGCTGAGACTCCTCCATGTAGGTGTTGTTGGTTTTCTCAGGGTCATCGCTGGCCCTGGAGGACACATGAACATTAAGGTCAGCGATGAGAGGATTATCCCTGAAGCCGGCGTCTCATCTGTTAGACAGCTCTGGCGTGCACATGCAGCACAGGGGTCAGAGCAGTGATTAGCTTGGCTACTGTTTGACCTTCTGTTCAGTGTCGGTTTGAATCCAGACACACTCAGGGTGGCTCAGGTGGTACTGGTACTAGCAGGGTGCGATGTGTATGAAGTAGTAGTATGAAGTAGTAGGGCAAGGATGAAGGAATCCACTTCAAAGTCATCCCAGAACGCTCTCTGCGACTACTTGAAAGTTAAAGGTATGAGATGTATATTATTTTGTGCATCTTCAACAAAGCTTTCTAAATAGGGAAGATAAAAGAAACTGAGAGCTTAAGTTTTCCGGCTCCACAGCTATCTTGTGTCTGTGCTTATCTGAAAGTGTGCCTGTGGGTGTCTTGGAGGATTTCTCTGTCCATCCAGATCTGAGCTCCCACTCTGTCTGTTGTGGCATCGTCCCCGTACCGTGTGAGCAGGCTGGCGAGTCAGTATGTATTCGCCGGTTGCACACAGGGCTGGGTTGAGACGCAAGATTAATCACTGCCGATGGCTGCTATGAAATCTCATTACGCTCATCATTTGTGCCAGTCTGCCCGTATCTCCTTATGCTCTCCCCTGGCAAGCGTCGCCTTTTCACGCCTCAGCCTTTGCGCTCTCCGTTTATCTCCATCTAGCCTCGTATATTCATATACAGTGTACGAGAGGCTTTTTTGTCGTGGAGAGGGACAAGGCATCTCGAGGGGTAGCTGTGTTTCAGATGAATGAACACAGATGAATAACAAATACATGACTGTGTGTTTCCACCAAGGTGTTTTCATAACAGCCCCACAGGGGGTTCTGACACTCAAAAACAAAAAAGCAGCCATGTTTAATGAGTGAATTCACTGTGTTCGGAACCTGGTTGTCTGTTACAGTAAGTGGAATCTGAAGATGAGCATCTGGTGGGAGCAGCAAACTGGATGATCACACAGGAAGTAGTTAGCTTTAATATGCAATTAAAGTGGATCTTAGCTTCTATGTAAGTGTGTCCTAGTACGCTGCTGTGTCTAAATATCAGACATATTTAGACATGTGATCTCAGAGTTATTCCTGCCCGTGTCTGTGCACGTTCGCGCTCGTTCTTCACCTGCAGACTAAACTTCGTATTTGAAACAAACCATCTTTACTTTTCTTTAAAATGTGCAGGAGTGCAGTTAATTTAAGTTTGTGGGAACCTTCAAGAGGAGTTAAGGGATATTGCAAGTTTTAAATAACATGCCCATTGCCCAACAGCCAAATATAACACAGTATATTATATTGAAAACCAATACAACACCTTCACTGTAGCCTCAGAAATTACAAGAGAGCCATTGTGGCTCAAAATTACAATTCTGAACATCACCGGCTTTCTAAGTTGCCGTTTATTAAACTGCTCTTGTTATTAAATTGTGCAGCTGCTGCTTATATTAACTCACCTTTGATTCCTCATATTATTCTGTTCTGGGCCTGAGCTTATATTACTAAACTCTTCATCAGTTGCCTTGGGGGGAGGATGTTAAATGCTAAGTGTATTATTGTTGTGTCTCACCTGGAACAGTATTGCCCCCCGCGACAGCACCGGCGGCAGGCGATGAGGAGGACAGAGACGAACATCAGTGTTCCTACCAGGAAGATGGAGAGGATCACCAGCAGGATCACATAGCCATCTTTCTGCTCTGTTGCCTCAAATGGGATCTCCTGAAGTAAAATAGGAGGACAAAGATGGGTTTTAAAAGATGGGTAGGTAGGTAGTGTGACCGACAGATAGACTGATTTAATCAATTCAAATCATGAACAGACACCGAGGTAAAGCACATGACATAGAAACGAAAATAGAATAGAAACGTGTCTTTCATATACTGGTTTAAAAGTGAAAGAAGACACAAATAAAAGCTTCCTACAAGTACATCAAAGCAATGAGGCACCTTTCTGTGTGAAAAGAGATGAAAAATAACCCAAAGGCCCACCTCCACTCCTTCAATCAAAGATTCTACCCGGTACTTCTGTTCTTATCTGGCCCAGATATGAAATATGGAATATGTCCCTTTTACTTTAGCACCAGTGCTAATGAGATTTGTAAAAAAATAAGCAGATCATTCAAATAATCCTATCAACAAACGCAGCATATAGCAGAAGGCCGTCGTTTGTTCGGTGTGAGAGATTTCACGTGCGTCTGGTTTTGAACATGAACTTCCCAACACACCTGCAGCTGACTCGATTTGCAGATGTTTTGTCTTCTCAGTAACACAACACAGCTTAAAAGATTGATTTAGTCCCATTGGTTGGCTGGCCTGCATAAATGGATCTATGAGAGCAACAGCACAATTAATCAATAGATGCCAGGGCTATTAACCTGAATTAAACGCACAGAGCACCAATAAAGACTCTATAGTACAGAGGTGGTTAACCCTGGTGCTACACAGCCACAGCCCTGCCTGTTTTCCACCCATCCCTGTAGCTTCTGATTGGCTAAACACCTCAGAACATAGGGGTTATAACTTAATAATCAACTGCAATTAAACAAGAGAACAACTAAATAAATCAAATGATCCAGACCAATAACATGAGGCTCATCCTTTTCTACTTTCTAAAATACCACAGTGTGTGGCGTTGTCTTTACTTTGAACCTCATAACGACAGCTATCTGTGGTCAAAGTGTGGCAGAGCTCAGCAGAGCAGGGAGGAAGAGCCGAGTGAATAGGTTTCAGACTCAGACGCTAATTAGGACACTTAGAAGGCTGTAAGACACAGAAGACGGCAAACTATGACGACTACTTCTCTCCTGCTTTTAATAACCAAATGCTGCTTAATGTGCTTTCTGTTTCACGCTTTAACAGCAGATTTGTATTTTACAAGTAGGTCCAAGTAGGTTTGAGATGACGATGATCTTATAGGTCGAGTGTTGCGCTGAATTGTATGAGAGAGAACAAGCAGCAAGTGTTAATGAGTGCCAGACTCTGATGTCACACTGTAATTTCTCCGCAAGGGGAAATTAAAGATCAGAGATTTAATTATTTCAGGTCCAGGTCAGGATGTTCTCTATTAGCTAGTCAATCGGCCAGAGCAGAATATGAGGGAAAGTACGGTTCTGGCGGTGAGCTGGATAAAACACACGCACACGGGCAGGAAGTTAGAGAATAAGGCAGCGGGGAAAGGCAGACTTACCGTGGAGTTTTCTGGTAGGATGTTCCAGACGGTAGACACATTGCTCATGGTCCAGGCCAAATACAGAGTCCCCCTGAGAGATAACACATGCACACACAGAGGAAATGACTGTTACTGGAGCAGCCCATCACTTCGCAGGACTTTGGGTGCATTAATAAATCTGTGCTGTACATAGAACCATAAAGAATGTGTGTGTGCCACACTAATACACATTGACTAGTATGTCACATTAGGAGTGGAAAACTCCAAAAATCCAGAAAGCTTGTTGTGCAAAGACGTAAACATTAAGATCTTGGCTATCCCTGTCAACCCGAAGGCTCTCTACCTACCTCCCACACACACGAACACACACAGAGCAGAGACAAATGCCAGTTTTTACTAAACACTGGCTTCAGCAGCTGAGTTCCACTACCACTGCTGCGATGCGTTCGCTCGTACGGATCATAGCCATTAACACTGCTGCTGCTGCTGCTGCACCAAACACCCACACACTCGCTCTCTCACACACACACACACACCCTGGGTAGATCTACTCACCCAGCAGGGGAGAAGCAACATGCCAGCAGCACTCAGCACTCCTTGCTCGCCTGCCAGCCACTGCAGCATTCAACTTCAGCACCACAACCTGTAAGCTATGCCCGAGCTCTCCGCTACGAGCTAATTTCCCTGCACCTACTGTCCAAGCGTGAAAACTGTTACGGGAAACAGACCGGGCTGTGACCAGAAAGCTTTCCTTTGCAGCTCTGAACCCACATCCTGCTTTCAGGCAGCCCCAGTAGTCTTACCCTGATGGAGGGCTGTTGCAGCTCTGGATGTGGTGCGCGTCAGGCTGTGGCTCGAGAGTCTCCTCCTCAGCTCCCTCGCTGCATCCTCAGCCCACCCAGCCGACTGAGCCCGAGCAGCAGCAGTCCCCCCTCAAGGCTGGCCCAGCGGTCTGGGAGCAGCGGGGCGGCAGTGCAGCATGACTGGCAACAGACAGACAGAGAAACGGGTGAAATACTCAATTGTGTGAACAAGTTTTATTACGTTAGTGTCTGCATTCAACAAACGCACATCAGAACAGGCTTCATAAAAGGGGAGACGTTCAACTTCTACACATATTATAATGGGATTCTTGCAAAATGTTGATGTGGCCAAACTAATTGAATTGATACACACTAGCCCTGCAGTGTTTGCTGTGCTCTTCTCCCTTTATCGTCAGTCAATGATGAAAATATATTTTTATTTACAAGAGTAAGTTATAATGCCACACTTTCCAATGCACTTGGTTACTTCTGTGTTCTGTTGCAAAATCTAACGACTGCTCCATCGATTAGAGCTGGTGGCAAGACACGGATGTCCCACCAGTAGCGCTGTCGCCTCTTCACATTTCTTCTGATATCTTCACATGCTCGGCCACTACATTATGTCGCTAGACCCACCATAGACAAGTAATGGCTCGTTTAGACTCGTGTAATAACCAGTTTATCATACACGAGAGAACATCTCGGGTTTGTTTTTGTTTTTATTGCTTGGTGCTGCAATTGTTTCCCCGGAACAAA
This sequence comes from Macropodus opercularis, assembly GCA_030770545.1. NCBI lineage: Eukaryota > Metazoa > Chordata > Actinopteri > Anabantiformes > Osphronemidae > Macropodus > Macropodus opercularis. Next base: position 12,725,146 of record CM061092.1, read on the forward strand.
ATAATGAGCATCGGCTCGGGCAGCAGCTGTTTCCTTGTGGATGTTTGGCTCATTATAAAATCTTCTGCCAAAAAAGTCGAATCAGCATGAGGTGGCAAAATTATGCCGATAGTAAACTTAAAAGCAGATCAGAAACAGCGAGTGAGAACAACCAGGGAGCTTAGCAGACGAACCACTTGGATATTTCACAGGCGCCTGGGATTTTCATCAGTTCGGTGGCCGACGGGGAAGGTAGCTCACGATTTGAATTGGCTGCACAAACAGACAAGCAGACATGCGGCGACGGGAGGCACTCACCTACTCTACTAGCCTGGTCCATGCAGGGGTGGATGGGGCAAAGCCAATGGCGCGGAACTCCTCTGTGGATCGCTTCAATGTGGATTTTAACGCTAAAAAGTATTTATGAATGAAACCCCACCGTTCAAGCCACGCCCACCACCCAATTACAAGGCGCGTCACGTGACGCACGGCGTGACGTAGAGCCGAGTGACTGAAGGGTTTCTCCAAATTATTAGATGGTCTTCACATCTGTGAGTGGCGGGGAAGCCCGACAGTCTCCGTGTGTGTGAACCGCACCGGTTCTCCCGTGGCGTGTGTTTTAGCGAGTGCAAGGCTGTGTGAGGGCTGTTTGCTTCTATGGTCACCGTTATACTGCTGCAGGGGAACAAAATGATGCACTGCATACTCATATATGTGACAATACAGGCCGTAGACGGCTTAAGACAAACCTGGTCCCAGTAGTTGAGTCGAGTAGTTGAGCTGTTCATTGCATGAACAATATCAAACGTGATTCTGACCCCATCTACTGGCGATGCCTGCTCAGGAGGTTGCGGCACCGCAAGCAATGACTGTTGGAAAACCTTCTCAGGCGCGAAATGTTTTTGCCACACAATAATAAAATATTATTCTAATAAACACGACAAACAGTGAATAATTTCAAAACTAACACACACCAATGTGAGCTTGGCTACGTCTTGACTAGGAGCGTCTTTTTTCCTTTAAGACTTCACGTCCCTGCATGCTTTGCGCCACCGTAAAGCCTCTCGGGTAGGTTTCCAACGTCCTTGTGCTACCAAGCGAACGCCGACTGTCGTTGACCAAGGGCTTGGGGAGCTCTGTCATTTACTTGTACTTACACAGAACGTGGATTTCAGAAATGCTGGCAGCACGACTTCTCCGCCGGGCTCTCCCTGCGCTAAGGCAGGCTCGCTGCTACGCCGAAGCGGCCTCCGCTTCCCCGCAGATGTCCTTCACGTTCGCCTCCCCGACACAGGTAGCGAGCTAATGTCGCTAGTTACCGACGAGGCTTCACGGGCCCAGCTAGCTGTGCTGCTAACTTAGCTTTTTATGTTGAAGTGCACCGTCTCAGTTTGAAGAGCCTCCCCACACACACACCCCAATAAAAGGCGGCTTTTTCGTGTTTTACGGATTTTGCATGCAGCAGCATTAAAGCGTTGCGTTGTCAATGAACGGGTTAGCTTAGCTACCAGGCTAACGCAAGGCAACCTAGCTGTCATTCAATGTCTTTGACCGTCAGTGTGATAGAGAGTCTTTGCTGTTGCTCTTTGTTTGTATTCAGTAACAGTGAAGCACGTTGACTCATGGCTTTTTCAGAGAACAACGTGTGGTCCAGTTAAAGAGCGGGACTCGGAAGTATTCTGCTGGAATATAAAGCTCGATCTCTCTCCATCACCTCTCTCCAGGTGTTTTTTCAAGGTGCCAGTGTGAAACAGGTGGATGTGCCCACACTCACCGGTGCGTTCGGTATCCTGCCTGCCCACGTTCCCACCCTGCAGGTGCTGAGGCCCGGTGTCGTCACAATTTTCAGCGATGATGGGTCCTCTGTGAAATACTTTGGTAAGTTTTGTATCTCACAAAAGCAAATGAGGAAAAGGTTCGTAGTCGAATAAATGTCCTTATTGTGCTTGGGAGAATTTGTTTATCTCGTAGGAGTGTTTTCTGTCTCTGAATGTTCTGTGTGTGATGGCCCACAACAAGTAGATGTGCATGTTGTTTTGTTCTGCCTCTCTCATCTCTCGGTGAATAATTCCTACCTTTAGCCCAGCTAGTAAAGAAAGAGATACGAGTTAGCTCGATGATGCTTGTTGTAGTGTTACTCCATCAATCCTGATGATATCGGAGATGATTGTTCAAGACTTGTGTCTGGTTTATTATTTGTGTTTTGGCTGAGACTGTGAGACCAGCATATTCTTGGGTCTATGCTTGGTGATATTTGTCCTCGTTCATCCATATCTTGCTGAGGAAAACCTAAGTCTTAAGAAAAGTCCTCAGAAATGTGTTATTTTGCGTAATTACAGCGTAATTCTTGTATTGATAAATCACATCACCCCCTTCAGTTCCAAGCTTATTCTCTTGCTTAAAGGCAAACTATCCACTCAGACAGATTTGAAGGAGAGGTTTACTCCCAAGATCTTTTTTTTTTTTTTTTTTTTTTTTTTGGGCCACATTCCCTTTGATCCTGATCGTGTGTTGCAAGCACTCACTTTATGCTCGCACATTTTATTTCCAATGAAATAAGATTATGCTGTCTAGAAGTGAGAATGAGACATGTTCTGTGATGGTGACAGTTTGTTTACATGTTTAGTTATACTGTTTGTCTGTCTACACAGTGAGTAGTGGGTCAGTAACAGTCAACGCTGATTCATCAGTGCAACTGCTGGCTGAGGAGGCTGTTCCCTTGGACCAGCTGGACCCTGGAGTGAGTACATAATTTATCTCATTTCACCCACATACATTATGGAACAGCAATTCCTTGACTTACTTTGTTTGCATCAATGCATTTAACATGCTCCCTTCTCTATTTTGCAAATCTGCTTTATATCTTTCATGGGTAGCTTAATTGTATCCGCACAGTCTGCGTGTCTTCAACCTTTTGGATATAGGATGGCTTCCTCTAATTGTTGAATCATGTTCCATATTTAAATTATACATTCAATAAATGTTTCTCTACCTTTTACCAGTCCTATTTATTATTTAAAACTATGTAGTAGTAATAATTAGATTTGTCCCTAAGGATTTTTTAATGTTGGATTGTCTGGATTTTGGCTCTGTAATAGTGAACACTAGCAAGCAAAGATTTAATTTTCATCTAATGTTGTTATGGTGTGTTTATCAAATTTACAGCTGCAGAGCCGATGTCATTTATCAGGTCACTGTAAATGTTGGTGATTTCCTTTCCGATATTTCATGTACACTAACTTTTGTAAAGATAAGAACTTCACACGCACATGCAATGACATTATTGATGTTTGCCTTCACAGGAATCAAATAAATGCATAAGTATCTCACCCAGAAGGTCTTTTTAATGGAGAGAAGTGGGGCAAAAACTGCAGGATGAGGGCTTGAGACGGAGACCAGAAGGCTATCGACCAAATAGTAGTGGGTGGTGATAGTAGTGGGTTAAAATACTTTAACTGAAGAGTAGGGTTAGAATTGTGGGATAATAATTCTCAAGATCAGAAGATGTCAACATGGATGTTATTTCAAATGAAAGGGGCCTAATGGGTCCAGGCCTGCAGGCAACTGACTCCTTACTTAGACTTAAATGATGCCGTCTGTTTGTACTTTCACTCTTTTACATCTAGCTGGGACGACTTATTGTTGACAAATTAAGTCTTCAAAATGTCAATGTATAGGGTCTTGTCCATTCTTTATAGATCGGTTCAGTTTTAATGAGATTTGTGTGATGGATGTCCATATCTAGGTTGTTGGGGCATGCATAATTACAGTTTCCCCCCCGGTTTGTCTCCCAGCAGGGACGTGGCCTATGACAGCAGAGCCTGTTGTTTGAAGCGCCACTAGACTTCTTTCTCTCATTTTGAGCTGATGAGCTCCTCCCAGCAGATGATTATCCATCTGATCAGTGTTGCAGTTGAACTTCAACGTTGCGCCCTTGTTTAAATGTCAGTCTTGTTAATGCTAGGCTTCATTTCTAATGCACACACTGAGGTTGCGCCTTTCTTTGACCTTGGGCAGTGCCAGTGTCGCTGTCAAGTTGACTGCTAGCAGTAAATGAGTTATATATTTTTTTTCCCTCGTCATCGTCCACTCTTGTGGTAACAATGCACATGGGTCCACGCTGTTAATAAGGAGGGAAAGGTCAGTCACTGTTGAGTTATAGCAGATGTGTCAAATCCCTACTGGGAGACCTTTAACTTCCAGCTATGTTTGGCATTTCTTGCTTCTAATCGCTACTGTGACAAATGGAGCTTTTATAGCTATGAGGCAGAGGGAATTTTTTTCTACTTGTCTTTCTCCACACTTTTGACAGTTTTTTGTTCAGTTTTGTTAGGGTGACTTTTACGTCCCATTTAACCTCAAGGTTTTCAGATGATTAGAGTTACTTAGGCTTTTCTGTCCTGTTTTCTTTCTAAATCCGCTACTGTTTGGTCAGTGAGAGGTCAATCTTAGGTCTTAAATAGATGTTTAGATCCTCAGGTAACACAAATGTAGCGTAACCACAATCTTAAATGTTATACAATCCCGTGTACTTTATTTCGTTGTTCACACCCTTTACTCCTTTTGTTTTCAGGCTGCCAAGGCAAACCTGGAGAAGGCCCAGTCTGACCTGGCTGGAACATCTGACGAGGCAAGGAGGGCAGAAATTCTAATCAGCATAGAGGCCAACGAGGCCATCGTCAAGGCTCTGGAGTAGATCTGTGGTATGACACATCACCTTTAGCACCACCATCTCATTATTTGTCCTAAAAGAGATGTTGGATTGCATTTGCTCTTATTAAACTAATTGTTTCTCCCTGTCCAGGTATCAGTGTCTCCAGCTCAGTCACGTCAGTGTCCAACGGATTCCATGCTTCATTTGTACAGTGGATGAAATAAAAATTAAATTTATTTGGAATTACGTGGTCAGAGTTTTCTGTCCTGCTGGGATGTGTAAAGTCAGTGCAGTCTAGTTGAGCCTTTTACAAAAGTGTTTCCCACTAAATAGATTTAATGTGTGGAAAAGGCAACACCAAGGAAATGATGTCAGTGTGCAGAACCGTGAGCGTTTGCCACATGGGGGCAGCAGATAACTATCATACAACAAAGCATTTCAGATAAACCACAGTTCTGAGGACGTAACTGTCATAGTATTTGTCACGTAATCTCTGCTTCCTTCCTTTAAGATGACTCCTCAAAAGTAGAAGCTGCATTTATGGGTCATGATGCTGTTTGTCAATTCCAGTATTTTGTAAGGGCTTAGTCACTCTGCTTTTGCAGTCCCACTGGTGGGTAATTAGCAATCACTGGCTTAATTGAAATGCATTGGCAGTGCTTGTTATGAGCGATGACCTCAGACTGCTGTAACAACGCCAGGAAAAGTCCGTCGCGGCCTGTCCTGTGGAAAACTGGGCTTTTCTCTTCTTTCTTAACCAGCCTTCAGCTCAGACTCGCTCCTGGAGGTGCTGACCTTATTCCCGTGCCGGCTTGAGGCTTTCAGAGCAGAAACCACAACTGGTTTGTTTTGAATGTCAGAACTCTCAAGGGAACAAGAAGTTGAAGTATCAGTATATACACAGAAATGCTCCCGCTACTGATAATGTGCGTTGTGGAACTGCTACAGCACGGTAGACTTTTATAACACTCAAATGTCCAAGATGTCGCGTATGAAAGGAACATGTTTCTTATTAAACAAAGCGAATAACACCTGTGTAATCAGTGGATGTGCCACGTTTCATGACTGCTGAAGTGTTGAAATACGTCTTTCCACTAATTAAGCACAATCTGTGTAGACTTGTAGACTGACTTAGGTCAGTATCTCACCGAAAAAGAAGACTTCCCAGCATGTCGCGTACACCCTGCTCTGTGTTCTCACACATACACCCCATCCCAGCTGCTCACAGACATACTATCAAACACAATAGTCACTCATCTGTCAGCCTCTGGGCCTGGTGACGTGACTAACACTTCAGACAGACAGGATGAAACAGTCATGTGTAAACCACCACTTCTTTAATCCGAATCTGCGAAGGACGTGAAAAACGAGCTCTGGTCCGCCGTCTCTTCTGCTGCACGCTTGGACTGCTGCTCTTGTCGAAAAAGAAAAGCTGACCGTGTGTCTGACTGTTCTTTCAGTCTGTGTGCAGACCTGGATCTGAAACTGACTGCAGGATATTCTTGCATTTATCTTTTCTCCAGTACTGTCCAGATCGATTTAATGCTGATGAAAAGTCAGTCACCACATTTTCTTCAGCCACGGCATAATGACGCAAATAGCTCATAAACGACCTGTCTGGGCCGAGTGCTGTACATCGATATAGAAGCAGTGAAGTGCTGTACATTGATAAACGGTGCTGAGTATCCAGTGAGAGCCCTCACCGAGCATCCTCTCGTCTGTGTTTCAGGGATGATGAGGCCTCGGATAATAAGTCTATCATGACCATGTACTGTAATTAAAAGCTCTGCACGCAGGACAGAATAACGTGATACACACTCTGACAATTCAGCGTGTCATCTTTGAGTGGTCCTTTAACACAAACTGTGTCACAGCTTTATGAGGCCTCACTGGATTGTATTTATGAGTCCACCAAAGCAGAAATGAAGAAGACCTGCCCAAGTGAGTCATCAGGTTTAGGATGATGTCACTTCTGAACTGATAGTAGAACTGCGACACCTCAGCTTTCAAACAGCGAAATACATTTTCAGAGACTAAATTTAAACAGTTTAAACGCGATCATCAATTTTAACATTGGATTTGATGTGTGACTCAAGTTGCCACAGTCGCTAGAGATGACTGCAGCTAGCGTCAGAGCATTTGAGCACTTTTTAATGACTGCGTCAGTTAATAAAAGCAACGCAAACGCGTCCCCTCGGACGTGCATCCCCAGCTTTAGGTCATGGAAATGGCAACGCACAGGGGACAGACATACAGGTACGCCTGTGCACAAGTTGTAATGTCATTAAGTCACAGTCAGGCAGTGGGAAGTTAAATGAATCACGAAGAATATGGAAAGAACTGAGGCATGCGACTGGTTTATGTTCTGGCAGAGGTTCCAGCGTGACACACACTGGGTAGGACACTGTGGTATTTTTCAGCGTGCCTTCACAACGTCTTGATCCAGGCTTAGTCACCGGCTGCATGGACGGGAACACAGAGCGACTGTAACCTCGGCAGATGAGAGTCTCTTCGTGCATACTCCAACCGAAACCCTCTTCATCTCTTTTATATCAGCGCCGTTATTATCCTCGTGAAATCACGGGACACACTTCACATGCACCCCCCATTGACATTTCACTCCTCATGTTAATGATAATTCGTGCAGCTGACAGCACTGGGAGGCCTGTTAATTTATCAGGCACGATTATGGAAAAAATAACGCGGCGCAGGACGGGGGAGTGACAGATGACACATCACAAGAGCGGAATCAGTGGTTTGAACTCAGAAGATATCAAGACTCGCGCACCTCAACCGTAACAAGACTTAAAATCAAACCTCAGATTTGCGAGCGATGCAGTTTTCTTGGCTGTGCTGCATAGACGCCCCCACAGTCATGTTAAACAATATTTCAAATGCAATTTTTGAACATCTTCAGAAAGAAGATGAAATTTCCATCGGAAGGCAACAGGATATTAGACAGATGCGCCTCATGTGCGCAGGCAAATTAGAGACCAGAGAAGGAACTTAGAGGAAAATTAAAGGACTGCAAAATTAAAATGCTTTGAGAAATAAGCGAGCAACGACTTTGAGGATGGCAGTTTTCCACACACCAAAATTAAAAGCGCACCCAAATTACACATATCACCCAGCGGGCATAATCATCTGCCTTTGAACTTTAGCGCACTGTGGATGTTGGGATAGACATTTCTTTTTCCTTGCGCGTACAAGCCACATTTCCACCTGTGAGAAACGGTCAAGCACAGCTAAGTGTGCATCAAGGGGGCGAACGCAGGCTCTGCAGCTGTGAGAGAGGCAGCCAGAGAGTGGAGCTGATTGAAGTGCTGACCTTTTGGTGGGACTGTGTAAAGAGGGGGCCTGCAGACTCTCAGTCAGCTGTCAGATACTGCATCCAGCCTGGTAGTGGGAGTAGGGCCCTGACACCAGCCTCCCACCATTCTGCCCTGTTTGTGTCATCCATCCCTCCATTTTAACAGCCTTCCATTCCACACAAACACCCACCCACCCACCGAACGCAACACTACAACACACACGTACCCGGCCAGGCAGCACCGCCGCAAACACTCACCCAGACGCAAACATCCACACAAACACAAACACATTTCAGCCTGTGCCAGCTAGGTAACATTTCCACAAATAGCAGTGTGGGCATTTGGGAGAAAATCGCAAAGCCGCAAACACAGCCTGCTGTAGGGGTGAGATAATCAGCTTTGTGGTAACTGCAAATGGCCCCTGAGTGGCAAGGCAGGTAATCACTGCACTGAGTGCTTTTGTGGGAGAGGGGAAGAGAGCTTTTCTGTCCTTATGCCTGTCTGCATTTTCAAACTGAAGCGAGCAGACAGTTTAAAGACATGTGCGTATAAAAGGTACTTTACTATATATGTCACCTGCAATTGCACATCTGCCACCTACACTGTCTAAAAAGAAATCAAAATACAAAATACATACATATATGTGAACTCCCGAAGCCGCTGGAGAAATGTCTAACGAACCTGTTGAGAAGGCTGGTCTTCCACTTCCTCGAAGCAGGTGGGGCACATTTGCATAAGCATTGGAAAAACACGCTGCACGTTCGCTTAATCGCGAGTTATTCCATGTCCCCGCTCTGCTTGCAGCGTTGCACTGGTCTAACACGTAACCAAAAAAAAAAAAGAAAAAGGAAAACCAACAACCACTCTCCCGCTTTCATTGTAAATTCAAGGCCTCACTTAGCAGATTTGAGTGGTTTCATGCAATATGGATTAGTGAAAACCACAAGTGGTAAGCAACCAAGTTTGTTAAGTGCAATTTTAAGTCACCTATTGAATGTGGTTGGAGAATTTTCATTTCGTGTGAGTAAAAAAATCATTTTGCATATGTGGATTAAAAAGTGTAATGAACTAATAAATGATGGTGAATTATTATGGATGAACCACCTGCCTGTACATGAAGTAGTTCAAATCGGTTCCATCACTCGCAGCCTCAGTAGTAACAAAACAAATCTCTGACCCTGTTGGGTTTATTCACCAGCTGTTAACAGCATCAAATCTGAGTCTGTAAAACTTTGAGTTTTTCATCTGAGTATTAATTTTGTGCTGTAGGTAAATATAAGAGGGTGTAGTTTACTTTAGTACTTTTACCTGTAATGGTCCTTGAGCCATTGTTTCTGCCGCATCTGATGCAAACTAAAGGACGTATTAACAAAGGCGAGAGAAAGAGTCTATAAAGAAATGAGTAAGTAAGTAAGTAAGTGGGGGTGAAGCAACCTGAAGATGACGTGAGGTTGACTCCAGCTGGGACAGATGTGTGAAATATCCCTGTCTTTCCACTGGAGCTGCTGACAGTTGGAGTCGTGGCCGCTCTTCGTGCCAGGGTTCAGACGAGTGCATCCGCGGGGCGGGACGCGATCTGTGTGTGTACGCTGCCGCATAACTATGTGTCTGTGGGCGTGTGAGGCTGCAGTTCAACCCGACGGTGACGACCGAGCGGTGGGTGTCAACAGGTAACGTCAAGACACACCAGTTATTATTTTATCTAAAACAACACGTCGGAAATGAGCGATCCTCGCTGTTGAGCAACCTGCCAGGTCCGATCTGTGTCACCAGTAGATGGGACAACAAACAGAGGATCATAAGGATGTTGATGCTACACTGCAAACTATACTGTACCAAGCTTAACAGAGGCATTGAGACTGAGAAAGAAAGCGGCTGGAAGATGAAAAAGCAGCCAAACAATAAATCACCAAGTGAGAAAAGCTTTTGGACGTGCAATAAAAACCTAGACTGGACTGGGGCATGATGGGAAATTTTTCCTGCAGTCAGCTCACTTCACAGAGAGCAGCTGCCCCGTATTTGGTTTTAATAAGGTCACACAAATAGAGAGTAATACTGCTATGCGTGTTATTCCCTCAAGGAAGTAAAAAAAATTACTCTGAATGTTCACACCGAACTTGAGCGCCACATTTTTCAGCCCACAAAAAGTTGGTGAGGGGGCACATGGGTCCACGGGGCACTGCGGTGAGGCGTTCGTGTGACAGAGAAGGTCTGGAAACACTACGGTACATGATCTGGCAGCGCAACCGTTACACAATGACCCGCCGTCATGGCAAACAGGTGGTACAGTTGCCACCTGGGTAAAAACTCATGTTTGAGTCACACCCCTGCAGGGACGTGACTCTGCAGCCGTGACATAACAGCAGCGCCGCTGATCCACTTCCCGAATTGGGGGCCAACCGCTGCAGATGATGCCCTTTTGCAGCGTCAGTCATCTCTCAGGTGACTGCGATTTTCCTGCAGGTCGCTGGTTCCTCTCTCCTCTGTTCCCATCAGGCTTGGACCGTGCTTTTCTCATTTTCCTGCAGCGCTGCATGTTGCCAAAACATCTCCTGGATGTGCCCGGACACGTGAGGATGCGTTGGCCCACATTCATCATGACTCTGGAGTCTGGTTCTTTGTTGCCCTTTAAAACTGCGGGGTTAGTACAGGTGGGGTCCTAACCTATCACGTGTCCGTGTGTGTGGTCATGTGCTTAACCTCAACATGGCAAAAGAGGAATTGAGGCAGTGTGTAAGTAGAAGCACAGGAGCAGCTCCAGGACGCCTTTCCTTCCTCTTGGGCCGTGTTGAAACCCTCGTGTCATGGTATCTGTTCTGCCACCTGTGCTGTTTTGAAACTTTCCAACTGACACTGGGTTTTTTTTTTGAAATCTCAGTCTCAGCCATGTAGAGTTGAGCCCATCATGATGACACAGGACACAGAGCTCTGTTGAGTCAAACACAAACGAGGTTGCAAAGAACGCACAAGATGGTTGAACGTTATATTTCAGTCTATTGACTTGTGCTGTGAGAAACGTGTTCCCCTTTCGCCTCCACTAGTCCGACTAAAGCCTGTCCTCTGCGTGACGGACAACTCAGCGTTGCTTCAAAGTCACAAGCGTCTGAAACACTGTAGGAAAATATGTCAACAATCTAGTTTCCATTCGTAGTCAGCAGGAATAACTTCGTCAAATAACATGTGGGCCCTGCAACAGCACCAAGGGGTCGGGTCCAACAGGGTCCGTGGTGCTGGAGAGATTCACATAAGACTGCTTGGCTCCTTATAAGAATGTTTTGTCTCATGTGTCATAATGATCAAATTAGTCATCTAAGGAGAAATTGGACCTTGTGCAAACAGCAGATTTCTAATCAGCTGTAATATAATAAAGTGCTGCATGTTCCTCCTGTCATCTGTGTAGCAAGGGCTAATGTAGATTCCACTCCTGGAGGCCTGGGCCCCGCGATCACTCAACCTCACCCACCTTGGATTTTCCTCTTTTACAGCAACAGAGGCACAAAGTGTTGACCCCTAAATCAAACACTGAGTCATTTACACTGCTGAAATTCTACTTTCCCCAGTTTCACCATCACCCTGTGTAATCCTTCAGCCGTTGTGCTCTGACTGTCAGCCCGTGTACGCAGCAGCTCTTATTCCACGACTGACTGATTCCAGTAGTGATCTGGGAGGTGGGGTTGTTCCATGACTCCAAATAGAATGTGAATGACTCTGCAAAGGTCAGACAGATGAACAAACAGCTCTCGTGGGCATATATTGGCTTTTTATGGCCATTTTGTTTGATTACATCTTGACTGACGTTTTTTTCCCCCCCAATTGTAAGTATCAGGCTACGACCAGTCACAGCTTATCATGAACATAGGAAAGCGTTTGACACATGAACTGGTTCGACTGTATTTTTAGCTTTCAAGGAATCCAGGCTGACAACAGTATTTCCCCTCTGTGACTCCTCTGTTTAAGCTCTCTAGCCTACGGCAATAGCTTCACTAGTTGAGAGCGTTATTGATGTTTTAATCTAACTCTTGGCCAAAAATCAAATATGTGAATTCCCCTGTGTGTCCAATTATTACCATTACCATTAGTAATGTACATAGAAATGAATATGAATACATACAATCAAATGTACTGCGCAGTAACACATATATTGTGCTACACCGTGCGTATGTGTGTGGGTGTGAATGCCTAACGTCCAGTTAATTATTAGTCCCTAACTCAGAGGTCAGGAGTCGTACTGACAGCAGTTGGCATAATGCTGATCATTAACAGTTGAAGTGTCAGCAGGTTGGAGGGAAGCGAATGGTGTTTGTGCTTCCAGTGGCACGGAGCCAGACACCAGGAATGTAAACCTCCCAACGAACAATGACTCATAAGGATGGTTTTCATTAAGTCCGTGACCGTACAGATTAGCTTTATCTCGTCCGCACTGAGACGGAGTTAGTTTATTCTGCTCATACGTACTTACTGTTCCACAAGAGAAGCCCAAATAACCTGACCCGCTCACGCTGCTTGATTTATTTAACTTTGTGATGCCACACAACTTTGCACTGCTCCACCTGTTACTCTGTTGTGCCGCACTGCACAGCCAAACTACCAACAAATGTGACTGAATCAACGTTTCATCCACGGGTTTGGGCACCACACACTGCTGAATGTTTGATAAAGGCATCTCCCAAATGGAACAACACAGAGCCTCAGATTTCAATTATTAGAGCGGGTTGGGCAATGCTTTATATGTATTTGCAATTCTACACCACCTGCTCATGGGCCACAAAGTACTTGCCTTAAAAAAATGAAATGAAATTTGCCAATTTGGCATTTATCTTAAAGTGCGTCTGGGCTTTCATCTATTTCATGTCTGGCCTCAAAATATTACTGGACAGAATTACACAGACACAGAAACAGACGCTTAATTCATTCCAGAAACAAATGAAGATTTTTAAAGGTTTTAGTTACTGAAAAATAATGATTTCAGCTCGGTATACTATACAACACTGTTATTAAACAGTTGGCTTACTGGCCCTATTATATAACATTAGACAGAGAGAACAGACACGGCTGAACGTAGACAAGCCTAAAGGCTGGAAGCACGAGCAAGGTGAGCTACCAGTCATCTGTCGAATGCATCAGGCACGAGCATGAATGACGAGACTCAAACAGCTGCAGTCTGGAAACAAACCGACGCGATGTGCTCGTTGTTTTGCCTTCTGGTTATGGATGTTTACATGCTTGCATTTGCTAATCAACGACAAACACAACCATCTTATTGCAAGAAGAAGAAGAAGAAGAGGAAGAGAAGAAGGAAACGCATTTGTATCAGTCATGAGACCCGTGAGGTCAGTAGTTATCTTTGCTGAGACATGAATAAACGTGAATGAACTGAATGAAACATGCAACAGTCATGGCTTGTCAGTTTTGGGGATCACTTCCTCGTTTCCTATTCATATTTTATAACGATGAAGAGCAGCGGGACAGGCTAACGCTGTGTGGGTGGGGGAGCTTGTGGACTGGGTTAAATTGAAGCCATCACCTTTGATCGTTAGTTAAATACATACGGTGGCTCAGCGCAACCTTCCCAGCGTGACTCACTGTTTCATTCATGGTTTTCCGCCCATACACAGTGAATATTTTACTACACGTCACTGGCGTCGTCGTGTTTTTCAGTATCCAAATGCACCTGTTCTCTGAAGTGACAGGATTCTTTCAGCAGCGTTGCTTAATTTTTTTTTTTTTTTTACAATAGTGACGGCAGGGAAAGGCCACATTGATTTGCATGTTACTGCTGCCATTTCTCAGAAGAAACCCTGAGCTGAGGCTTCCCTGATCGAAAATGTTACGGAACATGTTTTAAATTTCAGGCCTCCGGTTTACAAATAGCCATTCGCTGGACAGCAATCAGCATAAAGTACGGCAAACTGGAAGTACTGCTGTTATCGTGAAATGCAAACAAAGAGATGGAGGACAGTCAGGGAGGGGGGGGTGAAAGTTACAGAGAAGGCCGGGGGTGGAAAAAAAAAAAGGGGGGGGGGTGAGTATAGGAAAAACAGAGCGTGATTGGAAAGGGAAAGAGGGGGAAGGGGCGACGGGAATGGATGACGTCGTCAGTGTGGACGCGGGTTATTTTGAGGATGCGATAGACAGAATGTTGCTGCGGACTCCTCCGGGCTGACGTCACAGACGAGATCAACTCTCTGCTGGACCTGCCAGGCTGCTCATGTGGCCCATAATGACCTTCGCTATGACTGATTAGATTACTGCATGTCAACTGCAGGAGCCCGGGCCTAACGCAGACAGCAGCTACGCCGCAAGGAAAACAACCGGAGAAAGTAAAAGCAAAAATAGAAAGTAAAGTAGCAAGAGTTCTTCTCTCGAGAAAAGGCGGGGGGGGGGGGGGGGGTGATGCCGGTAAAAGCTGAAGGACGGACAGGAAGAAAAACTAATTAAACGCGAGCGTGAGGATCAAGGGGCGGGGAACTAAAAAGACTCCAGGAGAGATATAAAACAAAAGAGCTCCAGCCAAGACTGAAGCAGCCTAGAGCTACGGCTACCCCCAAGCCGGCCATGAGGAGCAGCAGTGGGCAGGCGCTCAGGAGTGTGTGGGTGTGTGTGTGTGTGTGGAAGTATTCAACCGTGTGGGAGGAGAGCAGGGTGATTTGGCAAGTTCTGAACTTGCCTGCACCGACAAAGGAAATGCCTGCATCTGGTATTCATCACTGTGTACTGTACACACACACACAGTATCTCCTATCTGTGCTGGGAGTACTGGTGCTCATCACAACATGCTGCTCTTAAACTGATTTGGTGCCTTCTCCACACCTCAAAGTGCAGCGTGTTTACAACCGATACTACTCGGTGAATGGCTAGAACCATTGCAAAAGTCGTATCTTTGTTTTACCAGAAGTAATACGCAAGAAGTCCGTTCCGCGTTGCCAAAACCACCTACCCAGCCACCCACACTTCCTGCCCTGTGTCTCTCTCTTTCTCTGCTCCGCTCGCTCTTACTCCGGTTCGCTCCGGTCTCCCTCTCGCTCGCTCATGTTCCTCTCTGTTCTATTTAATACACTCCACGCTGACACGTAACCTTTGTCGGACCAGCAGCCCCTCTGGCGCTACGCTGTGGGCTGTCAAACAGACAAATAAACAAACAGATAGAGCTCACACCCTCCCATCTTGGCCCAGTTTCACAGCTATAAAGGTTCTTATCGTGCCCGGCTTGTGTCCTGTGGGTGGATTTCATTAGCTTATTTAGCACATTCAGCCCAGTCCCAGGCTGAGTCCTATTGTGGGCCTTTTAGTGTGAGCTCTGTAAAAGGCAGCAATTATCAGGTCCACTTTGTGGGGGTGTTGAATTTACACCATTTGGATTAGGCTGTGCAGTAACACAGGGTTTGTGAGTACAGTACAGCACTAGAAGTGGTCTGTGAATGGTGCAGCGTCACGACACGGGAGAGACCGCGAAGGAGACAAATGGTTTGCTGTGCACAGACAGAATATGAGCACAGTGCGAACCATCCTGTTACAAACATGATAGGCCATGTCCTGACAGTACATCGTATTCTCGCAGTAGTACTTGGCTCAAGCCACAACGCCAGGGTGAATCACGTTACAGTACTTTTCACTATGGATATCATCGTGACACAGGAACGAATCGTGAAAAATGTTTTTTTCGTCCGAAGGAAGCCGCCCCGTAATGCTCCATCTGATTATCGAGTTCTGTGCTGCGTGAAGTAGAACGCAAGCAGCGACGTCACGTCAGAGTTATAAAGTGGCTAAAATGGCACAGTAGTATCAGATATTAAGATGTGACATTTGATTAGCACGCAATGTTATTCGCTACTTGCCCTCACACACACTCGGCGTATTATGAAGCTGCCGTCTGCAGTGAATGAACACAACGTGCCCGATTGTGAAATCCTTGGCTGGCATGCAGCTCGCCACTGTGCGGGACGCACGCAGAGGTGACTGGGTTTAGTCATGACTCACTCGCTCGGCAGCAACTGAAATGCACACGCTTGAATATGTGTGGCCGTTTTGATGTGAACATTCACTCATGAGTCAGTGAATGCACACGTGGAACCTGCGGGAAGTCTCCTCCTGAAAAGTTTCAGGTTTCAGCAAAAGGTTTTTGGGACAATAATCAGAGGGACGTCCTGACTTGCGGGTCCGGTTGAAATGTCCGTTGCCTGGTTGTTCCAAAGTTACTATAAGCTGTGACTGTGACTAACTGAGAGTCTGCTGTGACACTTTCTTTTCTTGGCCCCTGTCATGGCACATTCTGCACATTTTCTCTCTCTTTCTTTCTCAGGCCGGGGCGCTGACACTCTCTCTGGCACGTTGTCTATTTTGGTGTGTAAATCTGTGTCAAGCTAATGTGTAGAGCTTGAGATGCATCATCGGTCGTCTGTGCTGAGAGACGGGCTCCGTCTGCAGGTGCGGGATCAGAGGACGCTTTCCAAACTGAAATCCTTTAACTCTGTTCGCGTGTTGGACTCACTATGACCAGGTTTCTTCAAGAAAAATGACCACACACACGCAGGACGATGAGTCCTCATGAATCAAAAAATGAACGGTGACAAGTTTCAAAACGGGCAAATGGGTATTTTGAATAAAATATCATATCTGTGCGCATCTTTTCTCTTTAATACAGAATCCTGAATACTTCTTTGCAGATCACACAACACAGTTTTGTTAAGGTTTTAATACAAACATAGCTTCAGACAAAAGTTTTGAATTGTCCCCCTGAGCTCATGTTCTTTATAGAGCAGTCACTTCGACCAAGAAAGCAAAACGCCATGAATGAAACGTTTCGGCATAAATGCTCCGATGATCACAGATTTACACTTCAGTTCCACTTTTGTCTGCCGTTTTCTCGTGTATGTGCATGTGTGTGTGTCAGTACCCACCCCACGCGCTCATCTGTCAGAGAGCGAGACACTCCCTGAACGATAAGCTTTACAGGAATTAATTTGTGCCATCTGTATAAGCATGCACGGTATGCAGGCATTCTCATGTGTCAGCTTCCGGTGGTGATGTTGTTGAGTGCATTGTCGAGCGCTGGCTGGCGAGGTGTGTCTGTCCCACTCACAGTCGCTCAGGGTGAATCAGGAGGAAATAGTGGCAGAAGAACAACAGTGGCAAGCGTGGTTCATTTTTCTCCCGAGGCAGAGGGCGGCCCACTGGTGACTTTGATGGATAGGAATGCTGCTCACCCACCCACCCACACACACACACACGCCCACACATGTCCCACACTCACACCAACTCACAGAGAGGGGCTAACACACGCGCAATCTCACACCCGGCCTGCTCTGTCCCACCAGATCTGATATCCAATGCGAAATGTTTACGACCCGCCCACGCAGCCTTCCTCCCTTGTCAATAAACTCTTCCCAGAAGTATGCGTGATGCATTGCCGTGCATATGAGGGGTTGCTCTTGCATCCTTCATCACAAGCTTATTCATGTGCATCTGGCTGCTCACTGCAACACATGGCGAAAAATTTCTGGCTTTTAGGCTGCGCCATGATAAATTTGTACATTAACACAGCACTTTTACTTAATCACGCCGGCGCAGATAGAACGAGGGGCCGCTCTGGAGATGAAAACAAATCACACACCGAGAGGACGCCTGTACAGCCACTGCTTCCCTAGAGAATGTGAAACTGACAATAAGAAGAGAGTGACAAGATCAGGATTACTGTAAAAGGTTGAGCTCAACCTTTGTTGCAAAACATATCACATTGTCGCTCAGGGTCTAAATTGGGCATAGAGATCGGCGTGTTCTGCATGGCCTGAGCTATGCTGACAGCTAGACGTGCTGACAAGCACAGCCAGGAGCCTCACAGCTGAAAGCCCAACGCGAGCGGCCAGAGCGGCAAACGTCGCTGCGGCTTGCGTTGACCTCCTCCCTGCTCGCAGATCTCGCAACGTGTTCCTGCCAGCTTCTTGGTCTTGAAGGAGAAGAGAGACTTTTACTTTGCTCCACTGAGTCAGCATTTCTCCGAGATAAAGACAGATATGGAGTAAGGGAGGGAGCAGTCAGGGGCTAGCCGAAGGCAGACGCCTTTGTCTGCGCAGTCTCTGGGAGATAACGCCAGTGTTTCTACAGAACACACACTGTTTCTCTATCTCTTGAACACACACACACGCACACAGATGATTCGGTTCACAGACAGTGTGACAATACACTGGTGAGGCGCAGCGTCTCCTGCACAGCAAGGAGGAGTGTGACTGTGTAATCAGAGAGACAGTCTGTGCCGGTCCTGAGGCAGAAAGGAAGGACAGCACTTGGGTGGATCATGTTAGCATTTTCAGTGTGGTGTCAGAGTCCGTTCTTTTTTGTATTTGAAACATTGCACAACATTGTCCTGTCCTTTAGGTGAACTTCATTCACTTCTCACATGTCTGAGCTGCACAGATGTAATCCGTGCGAAGGAATAGGCTGCCGAACAGTATGCCTGCAGCCTGTGGGAGAGCGGCCGAAGCTTAGCACGACACTCCAGCAGATGTGGAAGTTCACAGAATATGGCGTATTTTTTTAATTAAATTGAACATTTTCTAACATTTGATTTCTTGCTTGTATATTTGTGTATAACCATCATCATCCTTTTATTTTTGCACTTAATAGCTCTGCATTTCTGCACAACTGGTTATTTATCTTTCAGTGCTGGCAGCAGAAGATAATCTTCCAATAGATCATATTTTGATGAATATCCATAAACTTCCTCAACAAATCCGTTTCCTGAAACAAAAGCATATTGTGCCAGTAAGGTTTGTTTACCGTTGCAACCTACGCGCGCTGGTATCCAGGCAGCCTGTTTACCTGCTCCGTTGCCCGGTGACATTTTTCTCTATGTCGTCAAAGATCGTCAACACCCACTTACATCGCCAAAGCATCCATTTCATTGACATTTTGTTAAGGTGGCAGCCCGCGGGGCGACTGT
The DNA here is from genome assembly GCA_030770545.1 of Macropodus opercularis. NCBI lineage: Eukaryota > Metazoa > Chordata > Actinopteri > Anabantiformes > Osphronemidae > Macropodus > Macropodus opercularis. The sequence goes on from CM061092.1 coordinate 12,744,026, forward strand.
GTTTTATGTCTATTCGGGTATTTGCTTCCATTAAAAGCCTTCCTAGTGAACAGGGAACCATCGCATCGACGCTCTTGGACATCTTTTATCTGCTTGCGCTTTGCGTCGGCACATTTCTTCGCACAACACCAGGACTTGGTGCACGGAAGCGGGCGCAGCAACGCGAAACCACCTTAAATCACATGCTGACACAACAGGAGCGCTGGACTCCACCCAGATCCGAGAAGGGTTTGTTAGGAGAGGTGTCTCACCTTCCCCTGTGCGCTCTCATTACCAAGAAGGACACCAGCGAAGCGACAACGCGCGTCACGCGTCTGAGGACATCGCCGCAGCTGCGTCTTGGCCAGGAGTCCCGTGGTCCGGGGACACTCGCCGGACACGCGTGGTCCTGCCAGAGAATTTACAGGCTGAGATCTCGTGGATGTTCTAGTGTTTGGAATTACCTGAGCCGTTTATCAGTGTCTGGGTTTACTCTACATACCGAAGCTGGGGGAACAAACTGGAACACAGCACACTTTTGCGCGAGGCTTCACAGTTTTCGCCACAATAATTGGTGAGTACGCTTCCTGTCACACTTAAGTAGTAAGTCAGTGTCAGCTGTTCAGTGGGATGCATAGCACGCAGTTGTGAGCAAGAAACTCGTGACAATCCGCCAATCAGCCATGGGTCCATAGACCTGACAGATGGCAGGATGAGGAAAACTTTATAGACGCGTTTCGCTGAACGGGATGTCAGAGACCCTGTGGGTTAGACCCGGACTGTGCGTCGGTGCTGACACTGTTCAAAGCGCAATAACAACGGAACGCAAAGGTAGCGAGAGTCCTGCCAATCACTGAACCGATCGTTCCGACCGAACCGAAATAGGTTCATATTGTTAATGATAGCGAGCTACAAAGTCAGAATTATGTCACTGTTCGACCTGATTGTGACTCACCTGCAAGGTCTGATTGTGACGCTGTCCTCCGTGACCACTGGGTGGCGACCGAGTATCTTTAAAGCTTGTATAGGAACGAACAATAGACGCGCACAGACGCTGGAGGGTCTTGATGTCCACGTTCAGTCTACCTGCGAAGTTCATCCGATTTATTTATATATTTTTTTGTGCAGTTTTTGCTCATGAATTTGTTCCATCGTCGCCGGAGTGTAAAGCACGAACACGCACAGAACCAGGCGCTCGACCACTTCCAGCAGCACAGTCTAATGTCCCTTTATTCCCCATGTTTAATTCTCTTTAACTTTCACTGAAAGCGCGGCCAGGTATGCTGCCCCCCCCCCCCCCCCCCCCCCAAAATCCATTTGCATTCGTATCGCGATCACTTTAGCGGTTTTTGCATGTTGCTGATACCGGGGTGGGGGGGGGGGGTGCAGCGTTAGCACCATTAATGTCACTACAGTCCGTGTGATGAGTTAGATTTCCCAGAAGAGTGTCACCTCTAGCTTTACTGCCAAGTCTTTTAAAATAGCTACATGCACACCGCAGCTGTACGGTCTGCTGTATCTCCAAAGACAATGAAACCCGATGCTGGTGTAAAACACATCACGGTGCTTGGTTCAGAAAAACAAATGTTTATTATGAGGAAGTCAGTAGAGCCCAAATGAGGACTCCTCTCCGTTTTAATTGGGGAGCCCTTAAAACCCTCCCGTTACCTCCAAAGGACCACGAACCTGACTTTCGGAGCGGTTGTTGTGCGTATAATTTGTTATAAGCTATAATTTATTATGAATGGCCTAAACTCGCTGCCCTCCACGTGGGTGTGAATGTCGCGTTCCTGTTGGTCGAGCGTCCGCAGCGTCCTGAAGGAGCTCGTCTGTGATTGGCCGGGTCGTCCGGGGGGGAGGGGGTGTGGGCGTGTCTTTCGTCGGTGGTGGAAGTGGGATACTTTGTGACAGTCTTCATTGCCGACGTTTCGCTGGAGGTGCGGTGGGTACCAGTGCGCGGCGCGGAGCCTCTAGCCGTCTGAGGCCGTGCAGCTTACGGAGCGTGTGCTTTTCTCAGCTAAAGCTACCGATCAGGAACTGGGTTTGACTTCTTTTTTTTTTTCCCTTTCCTTTTCTTCTTTAAACGAGTCCGGGCAGTTTTTTGTTTTAAATGCAGCCTCCTGCGTAAAAGCGCGTCAGTGGCATTCCTTTTGTTTTTTTGCTGACAGCGTGCTTGCGTTTCTGCCTGGCATTTGCACATATACGTAGCATTTAGGAAGACGCTGGAGACGGCAACAAAGAAACTGACCCAACAGAGACAAAGCGAGCTCTATGTAGTAGAAAGATCCTGGAGGAATACTCTCATATCGGCTGGAGAGAAGACGCGCTGGTTTTTACTCCGACTCTCTGAGAGCGAGCGAAAGGAGGCACTAGAGAAACAGAGACGGCTCTGAATGCTGCCTTTGATTTGCAGGCAGAACAAGGGGCGCTAGTCGAAGCGACGGATCGTCTCCACCGCCCCACTGACCCTGTCCTTTCCCCCCCGGCTCTGCTCGTTTCGCCCCTTCTCTGAACACAGGTTATCGGATGGACCAGCACCCCAGCGCCCGGAGCTGCACCAGTCGCGGGGCTTCGTCTTGCGAGGCCGTCCCGACTGAGCCCTCCATGAATCTGTACATCCACTCCACCACCGGCACACGCTTCGAGCTCTCCCTGCCCCTGGAGGAGACCGTGGATGGACTAAAGAGGAGGCTGTCGCAAAGACTCAAAGTCCCAAAAGAGAGACTCGCTCTGCTGCACAAAGAGACGTGAGTAAACCTCATTCGTTATCTAAACGTATCCGTGATTTCTGTAAATGCAAATGTAGCCCTTTGTCCGTTTTTGAGACTCTGTAGCCCGCTATAGACCGACATCACAGGCCCTAATGCTTAGGCTACTCCGTAGTTTCGGTGCGTTCACTGTCCTGCCGTGCAGTGCAACGTATGATTACGTGCCATGGGTTTCCTTCGTGCTTGAGCTCTTTGGATCATTAGACGCAACCTTGGCTGCTCTGGTCATCAATAGAACCAAGGGAACTACCGACCATCTGGGCGCATGCTATTGGAATTACGCATAGGGGACGCACCGGTCACTGGAACAATATTGGCAAAGAGATCTGCAGACTTTGCATTGATTCATTCCTTTTTCATTATGTATATACTGAAGCCTGAACGAATCACTAATGGTGTGCGAGTCAAGCGCGTTAAACATTGATGAGAGAAGTCCAGAGTTGGTGGCGTGTAATTTATTTACTCTGTTGCTGCAGACATTTTCATCTTTGGAATATTACACTATGGATGCATCCTGTGCCTGGTTACACTGTGACAGCCAGTATTTTTATTTTGTGCCATTTTTTTAGCATATAACGTGTGATGGCACATTAGGGCCAAGCTGCATGGTCACGGGAATACTTGCCTATTGTTATTAAAACTGAACTGTATTTGGTGACTCCCATATGAAATAGACCCAATAGTGCAGGTAGTGTTATGCAAAAACACGAGAAGGGCAGGACTCCAGTAATAGAAACATTCAGCATTGTTTTTCATCCCCTCCCATCTATTGTAATCACCCAATAAATCACATCATCCCTTAAAACCCCAAACCCCCTTTTAATCCCCTTGTGCACCTCAAACCGAAGACCTGCAGCCATTGTTCAGATGCATGGGGTGAGATTTGGGTCATGCCTGCACAGCAGGCTGTCCTAAACATCTTCTGCAAGACTATAGGCAGTAAAGAGTCACAACACAGGTTCGTGAGAGGTTGTAGTGAGTCGTGACTTGCAGGAGAAAAGCTTTTTTACCACCAAACATTAACCAGTAAAGTCCCAGGAGACTCGGGCGTCGTGGTTTTATTGGGGCACTTAAGTAAACGTCATTTAGAATGATTACTGTAAATGTAATGTACAAGTAAACAGAACTAACTGGCAGTGTACTGATAGTTAAGTTAAGTTTTAATTATTAAAAGCACTATGGCATTAGCTTTACCTTGAAGATCCTCCTACTCATTTGTAAACCTCAACATGCCAAAAGAAAATGCTTACCTCCACTTAGGCAAGTGGCAGTGGTGCCAAGTATCCACTGTGAGCAGTTGTCAAGCTCTGCTGTACTTGAAATTGAAATATGACAGCCCGATCAATACTTTTCTTTCATGGAGCTTTTCACCCTCGGCTCTTTTTTTTTTTCAAACTAGTTTCGAGGTCTGTCTGCTCCCCACCCCCCTCGGCTAAAGGGTGTTTGTGTGTCTGAAGAAAGAAGATATTGTCAGCACAGTCTAATTATCTTGTTCTCTCAAACCCTGCAGGCGACTAAGTTCAGGCAAACTTCAGGATCTAGGCATCTCGGATGGGAGCAAGTTAACACTTGTGCCCACAGTTGAAGCAGGATTAATGGTGAGACTTCCCAGTTTTTACTTTTATTTTACTAACACAATCTTTCATTTGTTTCAGTGTGCGCATGAGAATTGCTTATTTATAATCGTCTAAATTTTGAACAATGTTTTGTTTCCTGCTGGTTTTAATCCTCTTCCCTTCTTGCAGTCTCAAGCATCAAGACCCGAACAGTCAGTAATGCAAGCTTTGGAGAGCTTAACAGAAACTCAGGTAAGAGACTGTTTCTCTGTGTTTACCCTGAAATAATATAGACGGAGCAAGGCTAGTATCTCACCATGGCTGCAATCCAAACTGAGCTTTGGACCTTTTGTGTCTGTGTGTGTTTGCATTGGGGGTCTAGGAGGTGGTAGTTTTGGTTAAGGACAGAGCAACACCCACATATGACACAGAGAGAGAGAGAGATAAGATGAGATGAGCAGGCTGCACAAGCGTCTTTGCTTGTCTAATCTCAGCCTCTTAAACAAACCAAGCCAGCCACCCAGTGTGAGCCGTTAGGATATTATAAGCAGCAACACCCTCCTGTATCCTAGTAACATGTGTGATGGCTTGTGTATGTGCGTGCACGCCACTGCAGGGAACCAGGGCAAACGCGGCACAAGAAAGGCTGATTTGTGAGCTTCTGCCAGGATGAGCTTGTACCACTCACTTGCACCTTTCTGTTTATGCCTCTATCTGCAATCTGTATTTCATGCTCGAACAGCCACATGCACAGGCAAGTTTCCAGGAAGTATGTTGTGGCTACATGGCGATCACTCACTCATAAACAGAGTGCTGGATCATCACATGACAGCCATCTCACCCAATATTAGCATAGGGTTCCTGGAAGCCCTAGCGCGCATAGGGCGAGCAGGGCCTACACCCCGTAGTTACAGTGAAGCGTCTCCGTAGGCTTGCTGAACTCCGATACAAATATGAGTCAGTGTGGCTTTGACATGACTCACCAGACTGATCAATAGTGAGCGTAAAGTGAAAAAAAAAATCCTAAGAACTCTCTGCTCTGGCCGCAGTGAGATGACAAGCGCGAAGAGAGGCGATAAGGCTGAATGCACACAGACAACAGTGTGTCGTATGCAACCCCCTGCAGCTGACTGGCTGACTCACACCGACTTCCTTTTGTAGTGCTGGTAACACCGCGATGTACGTAACTGCATCAGCGAGTCTGAACTGTGATGTCAGCACGGCAGAGGCTTCGTCCAGATAAATGCATCTAGAAGCAGATATCGTACATTTCGTCTTTATTTTCTCTGCTTAATCGAAAGCATGTGGTCCGCTCAGAGATAGTGGCAGATAGTAGCTTCATTCCCTGCTGATGATTGTGTGGTGGAAATCCTGGCCTTGGTGTGTGTGTGTGTGTGTGAACTCAGCGTGCCTCTCGTAGCACTGACAGCCGTTGACTGCTTGTGTGTAGGTGTATGTACTGTAAGTGTGCGTGTCTGTTACTGGATTTGTGTGTGTGTGTGTGTCAGACCGGTGGTGGACTGAAAGCCCTGTCCGCCCTGTTCTCTGTATTTGCTGGGCAGTCGTGAGAATTCAACCACCGACCCCGGAGCGCAGTCATGTCTTACTTGTATCTCTCTCGCTCTCTGGCCACACAAACCTCTATTCCTCTTAGGTTTGTTATGAGTCACATGCTTGCAATTTTTATTGAGTTTTTTTTTTTTTTTTTGAGAATTGCTTGCATACATAACTGTACCGGAGTATTTTTCTGTGGTGATCTTAATCCTACAGCAGAGGTAGGAAGAGTAGAGCACACGGTGAGAATGATAGCAGGGTAAAAGGTTCAAATAAAGGCTTAAAGCTGCTTTAGTGTTTTTATCCAGAGAAATTGATTCCTCTTTATAATTCATGAAGCAGGATGGAATGATATAGATTGTGGAGAGATTACAGATCTGGGTAAGATTAGAAAAGAGGAACACAAAAGCTTCCCCCCATTTCCTCTCTCTGTCCAACTCTGGGACTATCAAAAATCAATCAATGCACTTTAGCTCTTAAAAGTGTCTGACACGATAAGTGATATGCCCATGCACCCAAAAATAGCCTGGGGAGATGTGGGGCGGTCTTCAGCTGTGACATCCTTCATATATTTTGTTCGCGTGAGATCTCCTTTCTGGATCGGGTGTTTTCCTAGTAAGTGTGTGTAATCACGGAGCACAGGGCTGGGCTGTCTCCATCTCTGTATCAGGATTCTAGAGGAGTTAATAGCCAGCAGCTCGCCATCCAACCAAGCAGACAGAACATGACAGCTTCCAGGGATGGCTCAGACTTTTGTGGAACAAGTTGGATAGAGAATGTTTTATAGAAATTGAGCCCCGGCAATTATCAGAGCCTTTTTTTTTCCTGCTCTCCCCCATTTTCTCCTTCTCCCTCTCCTGTTTCTGTTTAACAGCTCTCCCAGGGCCCTATAATTTAAATGTGCTGTGGCTGCAAGTCCGGCTAGCTGCCTCACTTTGACTTTGATCCCTGGATTCTTTAGCGAGGACAGTCCTGACTGCCTTAATTCCTCCTCTGGCATCTCGCTAGACTTTTTTTTTTTTTTGTGCATGACATCTAAGCTGTATTAAGCCAGTGGCTTCTGACAACCCATCAACGTACAGTTGCCTGCGCTACTCTCTTCTCATTCTGTCTGCTAAATTGCAGTTGTGTGCGCAGCTCACATATGCAGGCGAGCACTGGCACGCGGACGCAGACGCACTCCAGAACTGAAAGGATATGTTTAAGAGGATTTCTGATCCTGCTCACAGAATGAGAAAACGTCTGATCCGAGTAGTGAAATGAACGTATACTTACAAGGCAGCTGGTGAAAGAGAAATGAAGGCAATCTTCCCTGCGTCTGGACATATGCAGGCAGTGACATCAGCCAGCCACCTATTGATCCTGGCTTTTGACAGAAAGGGATGGATAATGTGCCCCTCTCAGCACACATGGACCGTTTGCTCATTGATGCACATTGATGTTAGAATAAAAGCCAACCAGGCAGGCAGGCATCACCCTTACCATCCCCCCCCACCGTTGCCCTTCCCCCCCCATGCAGCCACCTCTTTGTTCCTGTCTTAAAGCATGGGCACCAAACCTGCCCAGTTGACAAGCCCTGAAACACACAACAATGACTGAGGGTCAGTCTTGAAGTCCGGCTGCCCCCCCCCCCTCCATCCCTTCCGTCCTCCGCACACCCTAAGGTGGCAGCTATACCAGTTGAGCGCAGCCACAGCGGGTTCAAATCAATGCGCGGTCCAGCCGCAGCGAGGCTCAGCAGCAGGCTTCAGATTGACAAATTTTTGCCTTGAACACGAACACAAATTGCTTTGGGGGGCGCCTGTGTGCTGCCATCCTAGATGTCCCTGCAGAATAGTCTCTATATCTGCTCTATTTTTCTCACTCCTGCCGGCAAGCAGCTCCTGTCTTTTTCCTCTACAAAACTCGTATCTGGATGTGGCACAGTTCTGTCATTGTTTCTTTAAGTGGACAGATGCATACGAGCGGTTTCTAACAATCTGCGGAGAGTCACCCCTGGGTCATCCTGAACTCATTTCCTCAGCTCTGTCTCCCTCGGGGGACACCTATGCGGGTCAGACAGGTGGAGGAGAAAAGCTCGGGAGTGGTGCTCAAGTCCTGTAGCATATCAGGTTGATGTGTGTGGGAAATGCTGTGGTTTTAGGATAACAAGGAGGTTGACTACACACGCTCGGGTATCTCCCAAAAAAGCAGATCCTGGCAAGTGATGTGTGAAAGTGTGTACCTGTGCATGTTCGTGCACAATAGCTCAATACAGATGGTCAATATGTTTTTTTTTTTCCAGCCCTGCGTTCTATACACCACCTTATCTGGACGCTAGTTAATCAGCAGGATTCACGCTACTGGAAATCATTGGAGAGTAATTGTATTGAGGATTTGGGAGTGCGAGGAATTGAAAAATGACTGAGTCAGTCTGTCGATCAATAGGAGAGGTTCCGCCCCTTTTTCTAGCATGTCGTTCCCTCCTGGAATAAAGGCTTTTGTATGCGTGCTGCTTAAGAGAGCGACTCTCTGCTCTTTACAATGGTAATTTGCTTTTTTGTTACCTAAATGAAAGCAACAGAAATTAATTTGTTGCTGACTGTGTAAATCGAATTGTGTATGCGTATAAAAGACAATGCTGATCTGAAGGTCTATTCAGTCCTCGGCTCATGTAAATCCTGGCCTTGAAAATTGCATTAATAAGCTGATCACGCAGTATTTTAGCACCTGTGTAATCCCCTTTGTGATGCCTAAATGCACAGTGGGTGTGGGGACTCAAGGTGAGTAGAGGGGCATAAAGGGATGGATGGATTTTGCAGGGAGATTTCATTGTCCAATTGTGTATATGCAGCTGTTTGTGCGCGCGCCTGTGTGTCCATGCCAACATCAAATTTTAATGCCTGTATCACTGTGCATTCCAATTTTTCAGCAGCCAGGGGAGTCTCATTTCTCCATATTTGAGTCGTGACCGTCATTGTTTTCCAGTCCCTGGCGACACGGCGCTTTTGTGATTCAAGTAGCAAGCATCGTGACTAGTGGGGCTACCGTGTGGGAGGACGGAGGCCAGGAATATCATGTCTAATAGCCACCAGCGAGTCTAATAATGCGTCGAGTCAATTAGGCATGTGCTGCTGTTGAAGCGGAGAGGTGGGGGTCAAACGACGCAGGTAGATCTGCGCCAAGAGGAAGTTTTCTGTGCCTTGTAATTGCGTCGTTCGCACGCCCTCCACTGCTCTAACGACCGTAGTCGCTGCGGTTTGCGTCTGTCTTCACTGCGGCTCGACTTGAACAGAGTCGTACGCGTGAGGGCCGAGGGTTGAGAGGCTTGTATGTGCCTGCGCGTCGGCTCAGCGTAGCTGATCAGGCGTTGGCACAGTTGGAGGGTGAGGAGTGGCTTTAGCAGGAACTCGATCGTCTTGAACTTTGCCTTTCTGATCTCTCCATTTCACTCAGCTGATCAAATTCAGCGGTGGCCAGCTGGTCTTCTCTTGCACCATGTCGCTTATCAGGCAGCGTTACAGACGCATCTTTCTCTAATTTAAAGAGACCCCGGCTGCTTTTAGGATTTGAGTCATGATGCAAGATATGGATTTATTTTTTCGCCTTCCTCCTTTTGAGAGCCTGCTCTTGCATCTTTAGTTCATGTGTGTCTGTGTAGAGAGTATTAATAGTGTCCTAGTGTGAGCCAAACATCTGGGTCCATGGGCATGGTAATAAACAGCTATTTAAACCACACGCTTCACCTTGTTCGACTGGTGAGCAGCTGTGCTGTGATCATACTGCAGCACTGTATACTGTAACCAGTTCATGGCTGGAGGAGACGTCTTTCTCCTCTCATGGATTCCCTCTCTCCACCCTCCTGTCCCGCCCTCCCATCCTCTATCCTCTTTTCTCAGGCACAAAGCTGCTCAGTTGTTCATGAATGTCAGCTCAGTGCTGCCAGCGTGCTCTATCTTTCCCTCCCTCTCCCCCTGAGCCTCTCATCCTCACTCTTCCTCCTTCACTCCTTATCTCCCTCCCTTATTTCGCTTAGTGTGCAAAGGAAGAATGACTGCAAATGAGTTCCTTGAACCACAGGGACCCCAATAAATAAAACTGTCAGCCAGAGATGTCGAAAGGGGAAAAAAAAAAGAGGGAAGGAGCCAGAGGCACACTCTCACTGAATATTTCATCACCCACCACCACTCTGACACCCTACCCCCATCACCCTCAACCCCCTTCCCTCACCATCTTTGCTCCCTCCTTCTCTCACCTCCCTTTTCCTTCATCTGTTCTCCACCCCTCCTCCCCTGGCTGCCCCTTATCATATTCGCCTCCATTGCTGCAGAGCATCCAAAGCCCCCTGCTAAACAAAGTATCACCTTGTGAACACAGACAACTTGAACAAAAAAGCTGACGGTGCTCGCTCCAGGCTCAGTTGTTAAGGAAGAGTGGTAATGCCAGTTATGGGGTATGGCTCTCTGCAGCACCTGTATTTCCCAGAGCCAACTCTGTCGTGACATTTTTTTTTGTAGCGTTTGTGTTAAGTGTAATCATCTTTGTATGTCCCTTTCAACAAACACACACCTTGCTCTTCAGGCTTAAGCTGTTCTTCTCTTTGCATAACACTGTTGCTGCATCAGAAAGGAAACAATAAAGGCTGGTTTCTCTCTGTCTGCCTTAACACAACAAAAGTGGGGCCCTCCACTCTCCTTGCCTTGCATCTCCTATAACAAACCTCGGCGGACAGCCGTAAGTAGCTTTTGTAAAGGGCTGGAATTTGTGGAGTGCTCTGCATGGAGCAAGGTGGAAAAAGAGGAAGAGGAGGAGGAGGAGGGCTGCAGACTTGAGGGCGAGCCTAGAAGCTCTCTTTTGTTTGCCTGTGATGTTCCAGAAGCCTCTATCTGCTGTTTGTCCTGACGTCAATGGTAGCCAGCCACATTGGCTGTTTTGGCTGTACTCCTGAGAGCAGACAGGCATGTTTGGACTGGAGCTGAGCTGCTAGCCGAGACCTCTGGGAATCATTCACTAGCCAGCTCTGCAGCACGAGAATCCCTTCCCCCCTTACACACACACTCACTCTCTAACGCCCCCCCATCCTCCCCTTGTTTCTCTCAAGTCTCTGTCCGTCTGGAAGAGGCTTGTTGTTACACGATCGCTCTCGCCAATCTAGCCTCTGGCAGGCAGACGGTCCGCACTGTAGCATCCTCCGCATCCTCCCTTCCCCCAGGAAACGGGCCCTGTTTCAGGTGTTCCACTCCACAGCTTGCAGCTGCACAAGCTGTTCATTCTTCTTGTCTGGGTGTTCGGGAGCGGTTGAAAGCGATGGCGGCGCTTAATTTGTAGGAGTGGAATTCCACACCTGAAGGTTTACTTTGGCTCCTTATTGTTTACCTTCACAGGAAGAGGAAAGTTGACCGCAACGATATAAGAGGGAGTAGCCAGATTATAGCAGTTTAGCCATCCCTGTCATTTTCTCTGCAAATGAGGTGTTTTGTGTTTATGTGGGATCGTGGCCTTTTCGGTTCTTGTCTGAAGAAGACGTTGTGGTGGGTGGTGCATGTACAGAGACCCCATGTGAGTCACGCCTGGCTACAGACGGGGAGATCTCACCACGCAACTTTTGAGCCCTCGCGTGTGTGATAGTAAGCGGGGCTCGTGTGAACAACTCCTAAATTGGCTTCATGAGTCAACGACTGTGACAAGGAGTGACAGAAATCGGCTGGGGGGGGGCAGTGTGAGGGAGAAAAGCAGGCTAATTTGAAGACTGCCGTGTGGTGTTGGGAGCTCGGTAAAGCACACGAATTCCATCTTGGTGGTTTTGAATAATCCACACCAGTCATTATAAGGGTAATCAAGCCTCCTATGTTTCTCCTGCTGTCACTCAGCGTCAGCCCTTTTCTCTCGCACGCGTACACACACACACTGAGAAGTGATAAAACAAAGGTCTTGTTCATACGCCACCTTTGAAGATCTTTAATGGAAAGAAACATGCATGGATTTGTGTAGAGATGGTTGAATTGACGTCGAATCAGCGTCTAAGCACACGTGTCTTTGTATTTAGCAGCAGATAAACGGATAAAAAAAAATGTCGTTCAAAATGAAATCTGATCACAGGCGATGAACTGAACAGAGTCTGACGCCAAGTGTTAGTCAGACTCGGTTTGGATATGTATGGATACAAGTTGGAAGGTCTGAGCTGGGCCACAGACAGATACTCAGTCACTTGTGAGGAGTGTTTCCCCCTCACTGGTCTCCCTCGTGTGTGTGCTAAGTGTCTACTCATTCTATAACTGCCTCCTCTCTGACAGTCACAGGTTGTTTTTTTTTTGTCCCCCACCTTTTTTTTTTTTATTACGCACACACACGCATTTTGTCTATCAGCTGACCTTTTGTACACAGAATTTCCTAGAGCCATCTCATGCAACACTTTGCCCTATTCTCCTCCTCACTTCACACCCTGCCTCGGGACTGCTGAGTTTATTGTCTTACCACGATGGGGTAATCATGGTGGGTGTGGACTGTGTCAACAAACCATTAGTGGCTGAGTTAACACTCTGAAAAGGCTGAGTTTCTGTTTATCCTGCAGACGTCTGTATGCAGATTCCTTTTTTTTTTTTCTTGTTGGTTATTTACATTTTAAAATGCCGCCGTCAGATCCCCCTACTCCCCCGCCCTCTTGTCCTTTCACCTGCCTCTCCTCTCCCTCCATCGTCTTTTTTAACGCCATGTCAATACCAATGTGCAAAGGTCACCCTGGCAACAGAGAGGCAGCGGTCGATGGAGAAATAAATAAGCAGAAGCAAAAGGAGAGAAGTGATGGAGGGCAGAGCCTGGCGATTCGCAGGGTTAACTACAGGCCAACGACTCAGAAGCACACTCCAAAGGCTGCAGGGTCTGCGGGGAGTGAGGCCTCTGCTCTCTTTTGCCATCTTTGTATGCGTGTCTCTATTATTTGTTCAGTCTGCTTTATCGTTATTCGTTCTCTCCTTCTCCTCTCTGTGCTCTCTCTGCCGCTCATGTAGCGTTTCTGTGCTGTGTCTGTCTTCCTGTTTCCCCCTCCCTCCCTCCCTCTCCAGGGAGTGAAAGCACACAGGCAGTAGAGGTTGTTGAAACCTATTTGGACAGAGGCGTCACTTTGGATTTGCCAGTGCTGGTTGTTTCTGTTTTCTTCTCTTCGGGGAGAACCTGAAACGTCATTACTGCTGAGTCTTCAAGACCCAAAGAAGGTTCCTGACCCCTCAATGACTCTCTGTTGGAAATGCACGCACACATGCACACAGAGGGACTTGGGCCGTGAGTGGCAATACATAGCAACAGAGCCGCAGGCATGCAGGAGGGAGACAAGGGAACTTTTGTTGTTTGGAGTGAATCCTCCAGCCAAGTCGTGACAACTCTGTGTGTCCGTCTGGGCCGTGGTGGCTCAGTGGAGGCCTCCACACTTGGCTCCTGTCACACGTTGTCAGAGCTCCAAAAATGGGCAGCCCTTCCTGATCCGCCACAGACCTGCGGACAATCGGCCATTCTGTGTTTGAGAGGCAGGCGGGGTGTATTTCCTGGACGTGGGACTGATTTTTCAGGCCAAGGGCCAGACAGAAGGGTGGCCTTTGTCTCTGCGCTCAATGATGGTGCTGACTAAGAGCAGACAGAGGGGCATGGAAAGCAAGCGAGAGTGGCCCCTGTTTGTGTGTGTTTTCCAATCGGTGTCCTCATCCACTGCTCCCTAGCAGATGTAAATAGGCCAGTGTTACAGAACAGTGATTGATTGCATGATGGGCTAATGTGCTGCATCTGTCTCGGTGAGTGGGGAGTCTCAGAGGACCGCTGTGTGTATTTTGACCGCCATGCTCAGTGCACACTGCTGCAGAGGAAGTCGATACACATGGTCTCTTTGTCCAGAGCATCAACAGCATGCACATTAAAAATGATTATTTTGCTGCTGTTGTCTTGAGTAACGCCACGTTCTTTCCGCTGATCTGCAGGTCAGTGACTTCCTGTCCGGCCGCTCCCCCCTCACCCTGGCACTTCGTGTTGGCGACCACATGATGTTTGTCCAGCTCCAGTTGGCGGCGCAGCAGTCTGGTGGCCCCCAGCTCCAGCACCGACACCTCATCACCCGAGGAAATGCAGAGACTGCAGTGGGACAGACCACGGGGCAGCCCCGTGTCCCCCACCCTCACCCACACTCCCACCATCACCTCCATCATCCTCACAGTCATAGCGCTCAACTGTCCCAGCCTCATACGGTCCCTACCTCCCCCTCCTCCCCTGGTTCCCCTTCCTTTCCTGTGCCCTCCACGCACCACCAGCCGCTACCTCCCATGTACCACCAAACGCCCTCCTCTGCTCACTTAAGCCCACCTACTCCTCCTCCTCCAGCTCACGCCCCTCGTCCCTCCCACATCCCTGGAGGTGTTTTCCGCTCTCCAGCCCACCAACACCACCACCACCACTATCACCAGCCTTCCTCAGGCCAGCCCAGCCATGACATAGGCCGGGACAGCACTGTAGCCCCAGCCCTCTGCTCGGAGGTAAGCCTCAAAATGTTGTTGGTAACTTATATTGTTCGATGTTTCTGTGTTTCATCAGTCCTAGCTGACCATTGCATAAGTAACTGCTCGCATCATAGACACCGAGTTATGAGGATGATAACTTTACTTGGATCTGAAGAAGGTTTGCACATGATGTTTGTGTGTGTGCTCCAAAAGTATAGTTTGCTTCCCAAACACATGCAAACAGGCCAACGCGCATGCATCAGGCAAGACAGCATGACATCCACATGACCTCATCCCTCTCAGGGAGCTGTGTGAAGTAAAGGGGAGAAGCCTGAGAAAAGATTTAGATTCAGAGTTGGTTGGGGGTAGGGAGTATTTTTGTAAAACTTACACTTAACGTGAGTAAACTATGTGGAAGAGGTGTCTCAAAAGCGAAACCGCAGAATGGCAGGTTTAGGAGTGAGGAAACGGTAACGGCTGTTCCTCATTAGGTTTTCACATGCGTGATATACAAACAGACCAGCGCACGGTGACCTTTGCCCGGGTTTCGATTTCACTTTCAGACTGTTATCCAGGTCGAGGTGCAGTAGCAGCGTTGGTTTGACATGAGGTTCAGATGTCCTGAGAGCTTGGGGACTATAGTTTGATGGCAGAGCTCAGGTTTCCTGCTTCAGAGGTTTATTACCATTTGCCTGTACTGGATCTTGCTTAGATGGTGTAAATGGTATCTTAAAGTTTTAAGTGTTACTCTGGACTCATTTAATGCTTGCTATGCATGTTAACTTTTTTTTTTTCATTGTTTGTAAAAATGTTTTCCTCCAGACAAACTGCAGCAGCAACAGCCCCAGCAGCGGCACCAGTCCCTCTGGTCGCTCCCGTAAGCCAGGCGCCATCATTGAGAGCTTTGTGAACCACGCTCCGGGAGTCTTCTCAGGGACTTTTTCAGGTGAGCAGACATTGCCGCTCTAAGAAATACGCACGCAGGCCTTCGGTGAATCCATGTGCATGGCTAATATACCGGGACGGTCTCGCTCTCTTTCAGGCACTTTGCATCCTAACTGCCAGGACAGCAATGGGCGTCCCAGACGAGATATCGGTACCATCCTGCAGATTCTTAACGACCTCCTGAGCGCTACACGCCACTATCAGGGCATGCCCCCCTCCCTCACCCAGCTCCGCTATCAGACCCAGTGCGGGTCTCCCACCTCCCCGTCCCCCTCGCCGCCTCCTTCTCCCCCAGTCGCTGGCATGGCGGACCTCTCTGCCAAAGCTACCTCTGTGCCTGCTGGCAACCCCAGAAGCCCTCTGCCGACTCTTCATCCGCTGGTGCAGTGCCAGAGCCAGATCAGCATGTGCAAACCCCCTGGTGAGTGACTCTACTCCACAACCATTGTGCTCGTGCAGACGCGTCATAAACACAAGCAGCAACGCACGCACATGAAGCCAAGTCTATCAGCTTGAAGCTCCTGTAAAGCATGTAGATCCAGTTGCCACAACTTAGGGCATGATTGAAGTGACTGATGTGTAGATACTCATTTCACTGAATTACCAGTCTTGCGTTGCGGCCGACAAAGGAATTCATTGCGATCTTTGTCTCTCCCCCTGGTTTCATGGTTTTCTATCACTTCTGCTATGAGGATTTTGCATCACTGCCTTGTTGAAGTATGTTATGTATCTTTTAAAATGCTCACAAAGCAAGAACAAATGACATTCAGGAGCAAAGCAGTCCTGTCTCACATGGGCCCTAAACTCTGCAGCAGGAGGGAGGTCTTCTGGGCTACAAGCTTCTCCAGACCTGTTCAGTCAGGCTTCATCTGTCAGGAAGCAGAGTTGGCTTTGTTTTTGTGCACCAAGGAGATAGGTTTACCCCTCCAGCCTGGGCTGGGCTATGTTTAGATTAGATTAGGCTTCGGGTGGCTTAACCTACCTCTTAAAGAAGGGCTACAGCTGGGGCACGTATGGGCTGGACAAACTTAGACATACCCATGCCTAAGGGCTGGACTGGGCCAGGTGCTGCAGTTCAGATGATAACGTTCATGGAGTGGGTGTGTGGAAAAACCCTCTTTCCTCACAGAGACACAGGATGTTGATTGTCAGACAGATGTTAGAAACCGATAACATTCAGTGAGTGTTGTAAGGTTAGACTGAGGGAGTGGAGAGGAGCAGCTTTGTCCTCTGCTGCCTGCTTATCTCGCGCTGAGGAAACCAAGCTCGCCTTTAGTGGTGTCCTGGTAAAGGTGCGTCTTAGGGCACAATGCTAATGTTCATCAAGGCAAGCTCATACCTTTCTGTTGCCATAATAGGATTTTCTATTGCCATGATATCTGTAGTTGTAGATTAACGTAGATCGTCCAGCGTCGGCCTTTTAGGCAGTCGGACTAACACAGGCCTATTCTCCTAACTCGGGGAAGACCCTCCCTTCATCCGACGTCTGCCACTACTTCCCTCTCTCCGTCCCTCTGTCTATGCTGCAGTTTTCCCCCCATTTGCTGTCCAAATACAGCCTTGTCTGTAAAATCCATGTCTCTGTCTTCTGCCTAATCACCCCCCTCCCCCCCTTTCTATGTCTGAGCATCAATACATTGTCTGTGTTCAGTCGGCCTTTAAATAGATAGATTTATTCTGAAACGCAGCCCTGAAAAGATTTTTTTTTTTTTGTGTGAGCTAGAGGTCAGTAAGAGGAGGAGGACACGGAAGAGGGTGGTTGTTAAAAACACAACTGTGAAGCCTGCATTCATAATATGGCTGTTTATATCCTGTCCCTCCGTCGACTGTCCCCTGTCCAAGAGGGACGCATCTAAAAGAATGGATGAAAGAACAGTCTGTCTGATGCCCTTTTCTGACATTACTGACCAACTTCCTGCTCACAATATAGACTCGAGACAATGACGGGTAGCCGTCACCAGCCATACAGACATTAGCTCACGGAGACAATTACTCTGATGGCGTTTTTGCGTGCACAGAGGCCGCATCCCTGTTTGTGTCCTGTACAGATGACTAAGCGCTCATATGCCTTATCAGCCTTAAGGACTTACTGGACTTAACAGTGCAGCTGAACTCCGCTTCACAGAAACCTGCCTCCATTCAGTTACAGGAATAACCAGCGCTTCCTGCGAGTGTGTGTGTGTGTGTGTGTGTGTGTGTGCGCGCGCAAGTCGGGTTGAGACAGCCTCTTGAAAATGTCACATAGCTTGGATTTCTCCCGAGAGCCTTTACCCTTTCCACTGCAAGTTCATATGTGAAGGGAGAGAAGACGAGCGTAAATAAAAAGCTCGAGTGTGCACACATGCTCGCGCACACGCTTTGAGCCTCAAACGCCTGGTTAAAGGCTCGGCGACTGGCTTGGTTCCACAGCTTGGCTGTGTAGTATTGCTGAGTGTGGGGTTTGAAGAGGGGAGATTTAGGATGGCCTGGCAGGCTGATTGTTAGTTAAATTCCTTTACTGAGTAGGGTGGGCACCCCCTCCAGCCCTCGAGCCCCCAGCCCAGTCACACCTATTGTGCAGGGGCCCGGGACAGGGGCTGCATACAGGGCACCAGGCTGAGCCATTGTAGGGACAATGAGGGCAGGGCTATGGGATTATAGGGCTGCCTTTTAGTCCCACTCCCAGTGCAGCTGTCTTAGTTCAACACAGGCAAAAAGGAGGCACAACGTTGGCTCTGAAAGCTTCTCTAGGTCCCTGTTCCTCTTTTCCGTATCCGTCACTCCCTCCTCCTGCCCCCGTTTTGATTTGTCAGGTCATGTTAGCTTTGTGCTGGCTCGGACCGGACAGGCCAAAGGAGAAGTGAGGGAGGCTGAAAGAGATGCATAGAAAGAACCTAGATGCTTAACCTCATTGAATCCTGTAGTTAAGCCCTGACCGGCTTGGCGGCGTTAGGCTTTATCCTTCCCTTGTCACACGGTGGTTCGGTGCGACACACGTGCGCCGGCAAGTCCACAAATCGTTATGTGCCCCTTCGAGACGCACACAGACGATGCAAACAAAGTCGACAAGTCAGTGAAGAGCTTGTATCCAAACGCTCATATTAGCTTCAGTTTGTTTGGGGCTAAACAAAACGAAACAACCAGACACTGAGCCACTGTTTTATAGGTGAGAGGTTTATGAAACGATTGGTCTGATTTGATGGATTCCTCCATCACCGTACGTATATATGTACACAACTAATAACACATGTTGTGCTAGACAACATTTCAATAATTAGAATGTACAGTACTATTGGGAAACTAGTTCTAGACGGAGGCTTCAGAAAGGACGGGCAGTAATACAGAGGAACCCCAGGCTGACTTTGCTGTCATGGGATTTGTCTCCACCCCTTTCTCGTTCCTCTGGTTCCCTGGTTGCTG
Organism: Macropodus opercularis; assembly: GCA_030770545.1. Lineage (NCBI taxonomy): Eukaryota > Metazoa > Chordata > Actinopteri > Anabantiformes > Osphronemidae > Macropodus > Macropodus opercularis. The sequence goes on from CM061092.1 coordinate 12,762,683, forward strand.
GGCAAACGCAGTGTTCTCTGTCCAAGATCACAAGACTTATCAAGGCAAACAAACAAACAACTGCAAATGAGGGCCAATCTTTATACAATCAATAAAAGAAGAAGCTCCTTTAATCTCGCGCTCCGTAGCCCTCCCCCCTTTCTATTCTACCGCCATCCTCTGCTTCTTCTGCTTTACCCCTCCCTCCCCGTCTATGTGCTCCATATCTCAGTCCTGGCTGTGTTGCTGGGCTGAAAGGCAAGGAAAACTGACTGACGCATCGATTATTCATAGATCGCAGCATCTTTCTCTCTCTCTCTCTCTCTCTCTGTCTGTCTTTCTCTGCAGCGGCGCTGTGTTTACAGGCCCAGGAGAGGAGAGTTTAAGGATGGAAAAGTGTGATCCTTCGGGTCTGATGTCAGTTGAAGGCAGAGGAATAGCAAAAAGAGAGCGAAGGAAAAAGAGACCGGTCCTAACTTCCTCTCTTGAGATCTTGACTCGTCCTCTGCCAGATCTTTGAGTGTGAAGTTAGTTATTCACTCTCTTACCAAAGTCTCTCTGGGTCTTCTAAGGTTATTGTGCTCACGTCAAACCCTGGGCTCTGCAGCCAGGCTGTGCGTGTTGTGTGTCTGTATATTCTGTTCTTTTAGGCAGCCCTAATAATAGCCCTACTGTCATAAACATAGTCTGGAGATCCCTGCGGCCAGCTGTGTCCGGCCCAGCCGCCCAGGGCTCCGGTAGTGACGCTGATGAATGGCCACATGCACATTCTGACACACACACAGACACTCACCAAGTTTGGTGGCGCTCCAAGCACATTCCCAGAGCTCTTGCCAAGCCAAAGGCCAAGACCTCCTACAGCACCACCAAACTGCCCTTTACTGTGTGTGTGTGTGTGTGTGTGTGTGTGTGTGTACTGTTTAGTCCTCTTAGTAAACGCACCTCTGTTAAATCTAGTTTTTGATCGAGTTTTCTCAAAGATAAATCATAGCAGACAAGCAAGTGGTTGTTTGTAGGCATGTGTTGGCTTTGTGCCATTTCATTGTGTACAGTCATATTTCGACATAGGCAAAAGGCGGTTTAGCTTTTGGCGAGTCAAAGCAGGGGAAGAAGGGAACGAGGGCGGACCAGGGGGAGAACAAAGCCTTGCAGCTGCGTATATGGATGTCACATGGAGCTGAGGCAGAGGAACAATGGCTCTAATGTAGGAGGGAACCCCCCCCCCCCACACACACACACACACACGCTGGAGAACCCCCTCCTCTCTAAAAAGGATTTGCTGCCCTCACACACACAGCGTGATGCACACATTTATGTCAGGCCGGAGCATATTGACAAAGTGAGCCTTACGTGGGGAAGAGTCGTTTTCGGTTTGCCTGGTGCCACTACTGCTCGCTGGGCTGCTCAGTCCAGTTCCTCAGTACGCGGTGCCAGACAGTGGCGAATATTTATAGCTGGAGACAAGGTGCTGCACTGCTCGATCCGCTAAGCAAATCAGAGAAAGGGGGTAAATTAAGCCCGCACGGAGCATGGAATTCATTCCGATGGGGGGAGAGGGAGCAGAGGATCGATTCAGAAAAACTGCCACCTACGGCTGATCCTTTACCCTCCACCCTCTTCCTCCGTCCTTATTTCTATCCCCTCTTGCCCCTGGGGGAGGAATTCCTTAACCTACATCCCCACCCCCTCCCCCTGGCCCCTTTGCCCTTCTGCTTCCCGTTCTTCACACTGCCCCACCTAGCTGTCTCTAGGGAGACTCTGGGAAGGAGCTAGAGTAGCGAGGAGGAAGGGGGCCCTTCAGCGTGTGTGAAGGGGGGGTTATCGTGGGGTATCGTAGGTGGGGGTGTAATAAAGGGGGGGGGGCTGCAGAAGAAAAACCCAATCTCTCCCAGTCGCTCTCTCCGCTTACAATTTCCATTCGCTTGCATTTTGTATTGAAAGCCAATAGCGATGTCCTGGGCCTGAGATGGATGGCTGCACTAGAGCTAAGGTTTAATCAATAGGTCTTTTTAATTTGCCATCGATCCACGTTAAAAGCTACTGCGGCTGTTGCTGCCGTGTGTGAGCGAGCGAGCGCGCGTGTGTGTATACATACACTGGTGTACACACTGTGTATGTGTTTTTGTGTGAATACATGATGAAGTCGAATGCGTTTTTGTGTGCGTGTGTAGCAGAGATGGCCACAGTGCTTCGGTTTATTGACATTCTAGCCCATTATTTAATTATTTCATTCCCAGACAGATACTAATGGAGCTGGCTAATAGATTGCGGTTGCTTTTCCTTCCTTCCAAACTCCTGAATATATGTACAAATGGAATTAGGCTTGGCTCTGCCACTGTAGGAAAGCTTTTGCAGTGCAATGCAAGGCTGCTCCCTCGAGATTAGATTCTCCTATAGGCACATCAACAGCTACAAATGCACTTAGCGGCACATCCAGCCGCAGAGGCATGTCATTTGCAATTATGTGCACTGATATCATAGGCAGCTATCACAACGTGCCATGTCTGGCTTGTGTTTGTGTGCTTTTGGCCTTGCTACCGGTTCTCAAGGTGATTTCTGTAAAGGAAGCTCTCTCCGCTCAGTGATAAGGGGATGAAATGGCACTGAAGGGGTTAATGATGCTCGGGGGAGGTTAAGCACCAGATATTGTTGTCAGAGCTAACCACGGCCGTGTGCCTGCTAATGCACACATACGCACTTTGACTTTCATCTCCGATCTGGTCACTGTAAAGACCTGACCCCAGGCAAAGAGAAACTCCACTGATCATCTCTCTCCCCCTTTTTATTTTATTCCAGGCGACCGCGTACGTCAGACTGAGAACCGCGCGACTCGCTGTAAGGTGGAACGCCTGCAGCTGCTGATGCAACAGAAGCGGCTGCGCAGGAAGGCCAGGAGGGACCAGCGCGCTCCTTACCAGTGGCTGCCCAACCGCAAGGCCGGACGCAGCAACAGCAACAGCAGCATGTCCAGCGAGGGCTCCCTGGACCTGGACTTTGACGATTCAGTGTGGAAACCCGACGTCAAGGCCGACTTGAAGTCCGAGTTTGTCATGGCCTGAACCATCTGATCCCACGCGCCGGGGATTAGATTCGAAGATGTGCGAAGCGTTGCTTGGGATTCACGTAGTTGTGAGAGATATTTTGAGGAAGTGGTTATGGCAGGAGACACAAACCTGTGCAAAGAGGAAATCAATGTGGCGTCAGTCACGTGGAACAAAGACTCCCTGCAGACACTCTGACCTTCACAGTTAACCTTGTGAAAAAACAGCCACGATAGCAGAACTTTGTGGCGAGGCTTGGATTCGAACAGGCAACAGCCAGACTTTACAGTGTACAAGACTTAAGGGTACAATCACAGCGATCATGCCCGAACTTGAGCATAGCAGAATTCAGTGGGTGGTGGTGGTGGTGGTGGTATTTTCAGATGGGTTTTTTCCCCCTAAGATTTGTTTGTTGTTGTTTTTTAAGCGCACTCTGGCTGGACAGCAATGAAGAGATCCACACTGGACTTTTTAACGGGACATAGAGCCGGAGGCCTCAGTGTTTCCTAACCAGAAAGGCAACACTGCTGAACTATGGATTATTCCAAGGGGCATTCTTCTCGATCTCTAAACTCACCAACCAGAGTCCAGTTTTTACCTGTTACGGGGTGGTTAAACTTTGTTCTTTTTTTTTTTTTTTTTTCCATTTTGAAACATATTATATTTTATAAACAAAAAAATATGTAGCATTGTTCACAAAGCATTCAGGTTTTCATAGAACAGTTCAAAGTAGTCGTTGATTTGCACATTTTCTTGATTTTTAACAGCTGGTCAAAGTGTGCAAGAGGAGGAGGAGGGGCCTGAAATAGAATGGATATGGAAGTATTGATATCAACCTCAGTGACATAGGATATTGAGAGGAATGATAAATGAATAAACAAAATGAATTCATATTAACAGAAAGTGCTTTAGAGGATTTACAAATCTTTAAAATGTATATGGAAAACAAATCTATTTTTATTTCTTTTCGAATCTGCTGTTTTCAAAAAGCAGCAGCCGTCTGTGGCTTCAGTCAAGTCTGACTACCAACAAATACACACATCTAATCATTCATCAGCTCATTCACAAATTCTAGTCGTCGAGCCACAACAGATGTTAGTGATAATCTCATGTCGCACAGTCCTGACTGAACCTGTCATGGCTTGGTATTAGTTTATGTACATAAATGTGACAATTGGCAAAGCTTGATGAGGGTGTGTGTATGTTTGACTTTAATGTAATTTGTTTAAGAATATCCCATGTTTTTTTTTTTTGTCTGAATTGTCTTCTCCCAAATAAGCCCATAGTTTTCCAAATCATCGGTGTCGGCTACAGCGAATGCTAATCTACAGGAAACCAACGTCAGCGTAGTGATTTCCAGATATAGGCCCTAATTCAACACTTTCTATTTTCTTCATTGGCAAAGATGGAGAAGAAGTGGGATCTGTATCCAGCATCATTATCTAGTGCCTCCACCAGTACATCCATTGACATATCAGGTTAGGCCTTTCACAGTGTTGCTGCTACACACGGGGACTTCAAATGGAAAAAATAAATAAATGTGGGAGGGAAAAGTGACTTTTCTTTGCATGCAGAAGTGTGAATTTACACAGATTTTTTTTTCTTTTTTTTTTTTTTTTCTATTGATGGAAAAAAAAAATACAAAACTGGTGCTGTGGGAATGAAGGTTGACAACATGCATGAATTTGTGAAGAAAATAAACAATGCTGCTTTTGATGGTTAGGTTTTTGTAACTCTTTAATTTTTCAATGTCAGAACAATGGTAAAAGTATTACGACGCAAAACCAAAACAGATGAAGTGAAGTGTGGACTCTTGCTCAGCGCTGAACATTCCTGTTGTGAGACAATGAAGACGAGCAAAGAGCAACGGACTCTCTCTCTCTCTCTCTTTCTCTTTCTTTCTGTCTCTCTCTCTCTCTCGCTCTACTCCCCGACGGCTGGGTTTTAACCCCAATGACTCTCGAGCACCTGGACAGTCTACGGACTGTTTAGCCTCGCGTGGACACATTCGCAGGGAACCAACAGACCAGTGGATTTACAGAACTGTCCATCAAACACCTGGTCTGTCTCTTTGTCTGTCTCTGTCTGATTGACCACCCTACCACTATTGCACTCCCAGAGATTGCAGTGAGAGATTACCTTTTGGGTGAACCTCATCTTTTTTTTAAGTGGCCTTACCTTTCACTAAAAAAATTTGACACTTGGGGACATTGGGGGCGGGAATGTTTTGTTTTTGTTTTGTTTTTTCCCCTTTTCATTTGGTTTTTAAACTTTTCTGTGTGTATTGTTGTCGGATTTGTCATTGAGGCGCATTTTTTTTTTTTTTGTCACAGAGGACACTGGGCATCTGTTGTTTTGTGCTTTTAGCTGGTGGAGTCTCTATTATGTCAAGGCTTCTGTGCCTTAAAATGTTGCCCTTGAAGTGTCAGTGTCAGATTTAAGCTTGTTTTCATTGTTTAATACACACAACTGTAGTATTTGCAGCCATGTCAGACGATTTTAGGGGTAAAGCTTGTTTGAGTGAATCAGACCTTGTTAAAATTCTGGTGTTGTTCCTCAAATACAGTCTTTGTCCCATTTCTTCGTGTTGCGCCGCTTATTGGTCTCTGTTGTCTAAACCTCACATCCCTCCCGCTTCATTCAGCCGTCTCACCAACAAGGTGCAAAAAGCTACAAACCTGTTTGACTTAAGTTAAGTGAATAAGTTTACACAACAGTACTTAGATGGCAAGAAGCGGCTCAGATTCAGAGAAAAGTCCTCTGAGGACTCCAGACTACATGCACTTCCTGTTTGCTTGGATACGACGTAAAGGACAATTCATCCCCAGCCCCCGGATTTTATTTAATTTTTCTTTTTGTATATGTATGAACTATACTCTGTGTGTGCCTCACTTCTGTGTGAAACGCAAAAAGACGAAACAAAACAAAAAAGATGACAAAAGCATTACAGAGAGGATAAAAAAAAACAGTATGTTGGTGGAATTCTGATCACGTCATTTAAGTTGCCTGTTCTTTCTTGTAGCCAACTATTGAAAATAACAGGATTCAAGAATACAATTTACAATGTTCTAGCTCTAGACCGGTGTAGCACATGTGTGACTGTATTAATTTATGAAACCAAAATGGTAACTGTGAATTACGTATTTCTTTGTGCATTATTTTTTTTTTTAAAGCAGGGGACATGGTTGTCGGGACACGACAGCAGCTGATGCTCGTGTCTGAAAAGAACTTCTTGTTTTTGGTGGAATATAAAGTTTCCGAAAAAGAGAAAAAAAAAGGCAAAAAAAATTAAAAAATGGAAAAAATATATGAATATATTTTTTTTTCTTAAGCAATACATTTCAGTGTGACTTGTGATAGAACATTTTTCTTTTTTTAGGTAATAAATAAAAAAACAAAATGAGTACATCAGGTTGTCTCCAGTGAGTATTCATTACTAGAATGTTCAATAAGGCAAAGTGAAAGCTGCTTCTCAGTCTAGTGTATCGTGAAACAAGAGAACGGTATGAAAAAGTAGGGAAGTGCATTAATAAAATATTACTCGACATCACGGCGCATCTGCGCTGAATACTGACGTTCAGATGCCATTTCAACCAACAGCAGCAGTTTTGACATTTGGTTAACCTGTGAAACTTACTGAAAAGGCCTGGAGACCAAGGGTTTGTGTGTGGGTGTAAGGGAAGGAGGCAGTTCAGCGCGAGAGCCAACGAAAACGCTCTTCCGACATCTGTGAGAGTAGCCCGGCTCAAGATGAGACCGAATGTGGAAGTGGAGCGACAGGTTGCAGAAGGAGAAAGAGCCGTGCCTCGTGTGAAGCCCGCTTCCTGACACATGTACTTACAGCGCAAGGTGTTTTGAAGCAGCACTTGTAGCTTCCCGCTTTAACAACCAGCGGTGCTGAGAACAGAGCTCGACTCGTAGCATCAAGAAATAGCTGAAAGAGAACAGAACATGAAAGGATGAAGCTACTGTCTGTCGGAGCACTGCTCAGACAGGGCTCCAATAACGCTGCATAAACAGGAAAGCTGCACCACAGCACTCGTATTTATACGCTGATCAGTTACACATTTCCTAATAAGAGGGATTAATTAGCTGAAAGCCTTGGGTGACGTATCTGTAATTCACTGCACAAGTTGTGTATTAGAGTCACGGAGGCCTTTTCTCCTACCTGGACAGCCTTCGTCTGTGAGTTAATAAAAGCCTCCTACTCAGTGACCTTCTGCACATAAGTAAACACCCCCCCCCCTCTGTCCGTGACCTGTGATGAACGCAGGGAGCAGCAACGTTCGAAGCCTGGTCGCAGGACAATATCGACGAGCGATCGCTCATTGATTAACCCATCGACGGTCAATAGCCGAGCCTTTCATTGAGACGCATTCAGTTTTATCAGCATCAGCCTGGTGAATCTAATATCTGTGGCTTTGTTATCCATCCTGAATTATTGTAACACAGAAGGTTGGAGTTAAGCATCTATAGCTTTGTGTGTTAGTCTAAACCATGTTTCTGACACACTGCCCACGGTGCAAACAGCGCTTCTCCAGTGCAGGAACGTGATCAGGCTGGAGTCAAGAAAGGGGCGAAGGTGTCAAATGTTCCTCGAAGAAGAGAGAGAAAGCTCAGGTCAGCGCATGAGCATAGCAGGCTGCTGTGTTTTCTTATGGTGAATATGTAACTAGACTCCGAATATGGAGACAAAAGAACAAGGCAACCAAAAGCGTGCTCCTTTGATGAGAAGGTCACCGAGTCCCAGTTAGCTAAGACTCAAACACAACAAACCGCAGTCAGACTGTTGACACGTTTTACAGTGAGCACTGCAGGTGTAGCCGACAGACTCTGATTCTTACTCTCTTTTCGGCTGTTTACTGTTATTTACTTTACTTTCTACACAACTCGAGCAAGAAACGCAGCAGCGCAGAGGCCGGTTCACATGGCTTCCAGTCATACTGCAACTACCAAGAGCCTCTTCTGAGAAGTCACTGCCTATTTCTGACTACATCTGACTGTCAGTCTCAGCCTCCACACTTAGCTTTCTGCAAGCTTGCTGTCTGTGGATGTAGCCGTCTTCAGACTGACAGAAAAGAACAAAGAACGAAAGAGAGAGAGAGGCTCAGCTGCCACCACAAACTGAAACCCTGTGGCTCTTGGATCGAGAGGAGTTCCGCAGAGTTGGGGTTTCACACGTTGTTGTGTGATCTAAGATAAGACGCGCTCAGCTGTATCCTCCCGTCGCTTTAAAACACACACACACAGGCAGACGCGCGGCGTGTAACGGAAAATATTCCACGGTGTCACACTGCACCGACGAGAGTATCCGACAGTCGTAACTTAGCTTCACGACACATGTTGAAAACCTTCGATTGCTGGAGGTGTTTTCCCCCAAAACACACAAAAACCGGACTGATCTACTTACTGTCATGTATAGGATGCTGTGATTTCCAAGCATATTTTTTAATGACAATAAATGAAACTTGATAAAAGAAATTGGCGTTTTGATTTTTTGACATTAAAGCTGCATGTTGTTACGTATTTACGGTTGGTGTGTTCATGCTCCCTTTTCCTCACCGCTCTTCCTACATTTTTGTTTTCTTCTTTCCTCTTTTCTCGTTTAAGTACGTGCTTTTAGGACTTTACGTAAGAACAACAAACAAGCCTCTTTTCTCTGATGAAAGCCCCATCTGCACAGGAGAGTAATGAAGCGAACACAGTGAAGATGCATTTTCTTCAGGTCAGGGCATAAACATCAGAGCTCAGGCTCACGATCTTTTCCCCTCTAAGACCCGGGGCTGTTCGCACGGTCAGCAGGGACCTTGTTGTCTTTTGTCTATTTTTGTTTGTTCCCTGCTCAGTTGAAAGAGAAGAATGGCTTTCTGTTTGAAACATTACCTGATGGATATTTATGCAGCTGTGAGGCTGTGAAGAGACGCTTTGATATCTTTCTCATGCTCTGTGCTCGCACAAACAGACGGACGGGTCCTCTGTGTGGACAGGCCGTCACGGGACAAGCGAACTACACATTACGCTCCAAGGTGCTCAGCTGTCCAGCCCTATCACCGTGGAGCCGACCCCGCAGCTTGACCTTGTGACCTCGGAGGAAACGGCACAAAGGTCACGGTTAAAATAAACTCTGGAAACTGGGTAAACAGGATGTGTGCACCCACCCAGACACATGGAGCTCACTAATCAAACGCCAAGCGTGGAGGAGAAGAAGTGGACGCCACCGATGCCCTGTGTCAGTACCAACCGACTGCACTACCAAATGAATAAACAACAGAGATGCGTTAACGGGAGGCTTCAAACAGACCCATGGATCATTACGCTTGCAAAGGAACCAACAGTTACTGCGAACGATCATTTGTGTCCATAGTAACAACCGTCCTTTTAGTCAACTACAGTGTGTAGATGCTGATCCTGTCATGTGATGCTCCTCAGCAGATGGGGGTTCCCCTTCCAGTTCTCCTCATTTCCACGCTGAGCTTCTCAGTAGCTCTGTGCCCTGAAGCAAAGATCATGTGATAGGAGTGAGTTGCTTGTCAGTGTTATAGCATAAAGCCACTGACTGAATTAGAGCGGTGACGTCAGTCGTCTAACTTTATGCTTTCTGTCTGTGGCTGTGTGTTCTTCGCATGTTCTGCATCCCTCTCTCTTCTCTCTGCGAGAAGACGTTCAGGCACATTTCAGCAGTTGCTCCAGTGACCTTTAGCAGCTGCGGGGTGAAATTAACTGAGCTCCGTTCACCTCATTTGGGTTCTCTCTGTCGCTCTCGTGCTTCCTGTCTCACGTAAAAATACTCATTTCACATCACACGTTCCTTTGCAGGGTCATCTGAACGACGTTTAGATCGGCCAGCGAGAAGTGATCCGAGCCCCCATAGAAAATAAGACATGTTGTCTGCTTCACACTCACATGACACGAGAACATTACGCAGTTCGATTCGACCCCGTTCGGCCCTGGGCTGTTAACGGCTGCGCAGACGAGCGGTAACGAGTGCAGCCCCAGTGTCATCTATGAGCCAGCCCAGTTTGGGGTCTCCAGAGCCTCACCTACAGTAGAAGCCTAATTAGCTCGTGTCTGAGTTAATTGTAAGAGGTGCAGCACTGCTGCTCCGTGCTGACCGCGCTTCCTGTACAAACGAGGCCATTTCTCGTGCTAAGTACTCAGAGAAAAGTGCAGGCCAGCAGTTTGAATGCCCTCCAACAGCTATTCACGGCAGCCAGAGCAGGCCTGGCACCAGGGCCATGGGGGGATGAATGTTCGTTTGTACGTCCTCATGCCAGCCACCCGCGCTGCCACCCTCCATCCCTCTCGCCCCGCACCTCCAGGCACCGTTCGATCCATCCGCCCTTGGCCCTCATTAGCGAACGTGGCGCTATGAGTGATGGAAAGGCTTTACAGTGTGCTGAAGCAGCTGAGGTCATGGATACAGACAAAGTGCACGGAGCCTCGCTGAATGGAAATGAGCTGGCCTTTCCCTAGCTGGGAGCTGAGAGGTGCGAGATCTCGTCTGCATCTCCGTCAGAGACGCTGGGCAGGGCAGTTATCCTGCTAATCAGCCCAGAGCGCGTGGGACAGAAGTCAGCGTTTGGGAAAGGACAGAACAGGTCCCAGCTCCCCTTAGACACGAACGCTTCCTGACAGCTATCTCTTATGCAGTCTCTCCCCTCTCTGCTTCTTCTTCTCTCTTGTCGTTGCCTTGCAGAGCACGTAGCGAGGAAACACCAGTGGTGTGCGTGGGTTTAACATAGTTTCCACTGAAAAAAGGTGAACTGCTTGAGGAGGGAGGAGAGCAGCTCCAAAAAAAACCCAGACTCTTAGTAGGATGCCATCTTGTTTGGTTGCACTCACGCTGTGAAGTAGTAGCAAAAACCCCAGCACAATTAACACTAAGATCAAATAACAAACTCCAGCCTAACCCACAGTGAGCTGCTCCATGTGTGATCCTTTGTTCCACAGTCCCATGAAAGCCCATGTCAAGTAGCATACACATTTACATTCCATTTAACTGTAAGTGGAGATAATTGTGCAAATGGGTGCAATTTTGAAAGCCTGATAGGGAGCGTGGCGCAGGGCAACGTGTGTGTGTGTGTGTGTGTGTCTGTGTGCGACAAATGTGTGTGTTTATGTTCGTCTGTGCCGTTAATGGTGTTTATTTGACTTTGGGGGAAGCCCTGTGCCCATTGTTCCTAAAACCCCATATATGGTAATGTAAACACGGCGCTTCGTAAGCCCTCTGAAGTGTGCACACAAAAATGAATGAACACAGGAAGACCCGCTCCGGCAGGAAGTGGCAGCTGCTGCCATGGTAACAAACTGAAACTCGAAGCAGCGAGGGAGAGAGACGCTCGCCTCCCTCGCTGTCTTGACGTCATTTCTAGTACGCTACGACCAAAAGGCAGCAGCTGCAGAGCACACGCAGGACAAACAAAGATACAGAGAACTTTCATCAGAAACATTAGGTTTCGAGAAAATGGTACAGGAAGATTCCCCTTCGCTCGAAGCTAACTATTAACAGCATATCAATAAAAGTAGGACGGATGAGTACGCAAATGTTCTCTGCATTAATGCCTAATTAGCTATATGGTTGCAAAGCGCTCGTTTCTATTGTTTGTGAAGCAAATGCAGCTTCACTGGTTTGGTAAATCTGTGTGTCTCAGTCGTCCCTGAACATCAGGAATCTCAGAGCGATCAGCTACGCGTGTGATGTGAGGCCTCGGTCGACGAATACAATGCAACAAAGCTGTTACCACCACTAGTTGGATTAGTGCTGCAGAAGGTGCCAAATGTGGGAAACGGAGGATGCATGCATTAGAGATAAGAAGTGCCAGAAGCGTCCGTGTCATGCTGTTTATTTTGTAGGTCACAGCTCAGAGTAAGTCATAGCTTATAGAACTAAATGTGTTTTGCCTCGGTTGCTCGCTTTTCTGACCTATTTAGCCGAACGACCATTGCGGCTACAAATATAAATAGAAATCGATGAACACACGAAACGAAACAAGGAGTTTTTCGGAGGGCTAACACCTGCTGTTGTTGCTGTTCAAGCAGGCAGTTTCTTGCATCCTGGTCCAAGAAAACTAGTCCCACATGATCTGTCCCATCCTCCACCCCCCCACCCCTGGCTGCCTAAAGAAGAGCACCGCACCCCTCCCACTCATTAACTATCTTAATGCTGCTGCTGGATTGTAGAATTGAGGGTTTAAAGAGAGGCGGGGGTCACGTTTCATTTAGCCCTAAAGGCTAAATCCATAGACAACAGCCCTCTTTTAAATGGGAGGAGGGGTGTTATTCTGTGGGCCTGTAGTGAATAAGGCACGTGCAAGAGGATAGGGGAGCTTAACAGGAGGTATTTGTGCATGCAGATCGGTGTGAGCCCACCACCACCCACACTGATGGAGTGGTTTCTGTGATGGGGTGCCCGGCTTCAGTTACACACCTACAGACAAACATCTGTTTTCTTGCCCCTATGAGCTTCCAGACAAATTTCTTCCCCTCTCGCCGCCCCCCTTCATGCTACGCTGCTATGAAAAGCGCAGGACAGGTGCTGGAGCCTTGTGGGTTTTTAAGCCTCTCACAAATCGTCCTCTAATCATTAGCCTCTCGCGCACAGACACACACACACACACACACATGTACGCGCCCAGAAATCAACACTAAGGTTTGTTATTCATTGTCTGTCGGTGATTATGATTTACGATCTCAGAGCTCTCAGATGAGCTCTATGTTCAAAACATCTGTGTTTGGTTGCAGTTTCTACGCTTCCTTAGCGTCAGCAGTTGTGTTGCCAAATCATGCTTTTGTTGGAAGTGCCCTTGCCTGTCTGTTAGATCGCTGATCGTCAATAGACAGCAGGGCTGGAACACAAACGTTTCAGTGCTAGGGTCCGTCAGTCACAGGGGTCACTGAGGACGTGACCTCTCTGTCTGGGTTGACAGCCTAAACACAGTAGTGGTATGAAGATGCTGTTTGTCCATTGTCTTGCAGTGTGATGTCTGGTGATCGCGTGGAGCGTATGACAGACAGACGAGATGTACAGGTAACGGCAGGTTGGAAGAGTCAGGGATGCTCTGCTCTGAGTTAAGGCTACAGACACGTGGTGCAGATATTGCTAATTTCATTTAAATGAATTTCTATACTTAAACACTGACAAAACACCAACATTTACCACAAAATATTAACTTTACCACACGTTGTTGTGCATCGAACCACCGTTTATTTCTTTGCTTTGCTTGATGATGATTATTAAACCTAATGTTGTTGATATGGTCACAGCAAAAGTGACACATCACCAGCCCTACAGTGGATACCACTGAGTGTGATCCAATTGTCCATGGTGGGATGAGTGGATCATCTGGGACCCTCCTGGTATGTTACCCACCCCCACACACAAAAACACTGGACCTCTTGTACAACAGGGGGCAATGATCAATAGGGATTTTGTGTGTTTGATTGTCAGTGTGTGTGTACAGTGTGTCTGTAGCCATTTGGCGACTGTTTACCAGTGTGAGTGTCCATCTGTGTGTGTGTTGAAGTGATTTGGGAAGGCGTTGGAGGTGGTGGTGGTGGTGGGGGGGTTGAGTTCAGATAGGGTGGTGGGTCTCAGCGCGTGGGTGCCCAAGGGACTGGGTCTGTATTGGCGCACTCTGCAGAGAGGCTTTCTGTTCCTACATCGATCCCAACATGTCAATTAGACAGGCTCAAATAAATGTGCCCTTCACCTCTGCAGGCTGGTCGTACGCACAGGCTCCCATGTAAGCGACACCCACACATCAGCCCCCGCGTCACCCGAGCCGGGCCGATACCGAAAGGGTCTTCTGGGTTAGAATTGACCAAGAGCTTTTCGGCCGCACGTATTGTTTTTCACTTTGACCCCAACCTCCACTGCGAGCGTTCTGGCGTTCAGTGTGCGACACTGCCGGCATCATGTAGGTAAATTACCTTTTATGCTTTTGACTTTCCTTTTGGTTTCTCTGAAAACCAACTGCTGTTGACAAAAATGAAAGCAAGGTAGGTTTCTGGAGAAAAAACATACTTTGCTGAATGATATCGTGAATTAAGTTGTTTGCTCCTGTGAAAAATACTTTCGATTCTGTTTCAGCTTAAAGGACGCATGGTACAAAACAGAGGGGGTTTATTTTAACCAGTACAAATGAAAACCACACGTTACTTGAAAAAGAAAAGTTGTTTTAAGCACATGCATGAAAATACAGTCCAACTAATTCATCAGTCATAACGTCACACACGTTTAGAACAATCAATTAGAGAGTTACCTTACATTTAGTTTGTGTAAACACAAGCGACAGCTCTGTAGGTGGACGTTTTACCGCTTGTTCGCCCTCTTTGCAGTCTTTGAACTAAGCGAACTACCTGCATCTCATCAAACTAGCTGCCACAAGGCAAATAATTGTAGATCAGAAAATGGTTTGAAGCAAGTTCGTAATTTGAGACGGTCGGATTTTGAGACGGTCTGGAAATAGATCCTGGATGAAAGCTTTCAAATTGGCTGCGTCCAAACAAGACCAGCCTTACGAAGATAGATTGGGGGTAAGGCCTCTTGAAGATAAAGACAGGGAGAAGTGGGTGACCCCCTGACTGGAAGTGATAAACCGACACTACCCATGTCCCTTCCCCTCTCACTCCATCACCCCGCCTGCTCCACATTCTCTCCTCTCCATCCGTCCTCCTCCTCTCGTCCGGCCCGCCCAGCACTCATTGCCTTCTATCCCTCCGTACAGATCAGTAGGATTTACTGTGCACTCGTCCACAGTTCTCAGACGGTCACAAACGCCCTCTGGGTCGATCCAGGTCGAATTCAATTTGTAAGATATTATGTATTGATCCTTGCGCTCCATTCTGGCCACGTCCCCGCCCTCTGTGAAGTCCTGGCAGGTGCTCATTGACCCACATGCACGAGTCCTTGGCTCGCCATCATCATCACAGACGTCTGAGCCAGTATTAGGGCTGGTGGCCTCAGGTGGCGACCTATTGTTTATCGGTCGCACAAAATCTCCTCCTAGTAGAAGTAGAAATCAAGTTGTTGCTGAAAAAGAAAATATTAAATAATAGCTTTCTAACAAACTTACTGGTGAGGAATAATTTGTTTAATGAGTCCAAATTTATCAGCCTTTGTTTAAAGTATAGATTTGAAAAAGACAGCACAGATTTATTTGGCATATTTAGAGATGCCCAGACCCCACAGTGCTTCCACTAAACATCACATGCTGCCATTTAGCTTAGCCAACAGGCCCTAAATCTGCCAGATCAATAGTTGTTCCCTAGTCTCTCCATTAAACCCACAAGTAAATAATTCAAATGAGATAGTTAAGCCCCTTGAAATATAAATTGTGCAAAAAAACAATCTTCATTGTGATTTGGACGTGTGATATATGGGCGTAACACTTTCTGTGGTGAACTAGCAGGGGACAGGAAGGGAGCGTCTATAAATTTGCAGGTTAAATCAATGACCATTTCGATGGGATGAAGTGAGACCTGAAAAGCTTTTATGACTTTTTATGACTTTACTATAACAACATGAAAAATGCAAGAGGCTCCAGTTCAGTTTCTCATTAGGCAAATTATTGCACAAAATGGCAAAAAAAACGCGCTTAAGCAACGAGCAGGACCGAGATAAACCAGATTCAACCAAACATGTGACGGTGCACCGCCAGTGACTGACACATAAACAGATGAGCAGAAGTCCTGCATGGCTGCCACAGATAAGCGAAATAAGGTCACATGCTAACAGGAGAGAAAGCGCTATGCCAAGGTGAGCAATGGCTATGACATTTCACAAACTAGGCTAATTCCCCTGAAGACTTGAAAGGGCACGTTGCACATTATTGCATCACCATGATGCTCGGGTTCAAATCACATCAGAGCCACAGTTTATTCCTTTTGCAGCACGTTTTGCTTAGTTCTTTGTGAAAGAGACGTAAGCTCTCAAAACAAGCGCGTACGTAAATTACCACACTTCATGCTGAGCTTTCTTTAACAAAGCTTGAAAAGTAAATATCCACCGAACTTAGTAAATGGAACAAAGAAAACTCTTTGTGGGATTTACATTTTATTTGCACAGAATTCCTTTGTCTCCGACGGAGGACGCGAGGCACCGTGTGCACACGTGTGTGTACCTAAGCGGTCGACCATTGCGTGCATGCATGCGTGTGTGGGAATGAGGGGAGAGCAGTCACACAAGCCCCTACGGGGTGAGTGTAGGATGGTGCTGTGGCGTTTCCTCGTCAGCATGTGGGATTCCCTCTGTTTACTCCTCCACTTCCTGTCCCAGCAAAAAAGCATGAAACACTCTCTGACTCCCCTGGCAGGAAACACGAACCCATTCTGCTTTGTGACTCACGGTACGATCTTCAGCCAAACCTTCATCACGTGACAGTTTTACTAGTTCCCAGGGGGAAATTTAAACGCTCCAAGAATACCAACGTTTACAGGCAACGTTTCTTTTCAGTGTTCAGTGTGTTTCCTGCCAAGGCCGTTTTACAACACCACGCCCACTGCAGGCCAGATTCTTCAGATGAATAAAATAGCAGTCAAACCAACCTCTCAGAGCCACTTCTTCATTTTCAGTAACAGACATTCTCAAAGGTTACAACCAGGAAACACAAGTTGGCAGCTTCCAGAGGAAGTCAAACTTAAAAAAATCCACTTAGTTTATTTATAGCACTGGAATGTATTAGTCTGCACATGTGTTTTCCCCACGTCTGAAACTTTGAGACTTTTTTGGTGACATTCGGACGGAGCGCTCTTGTAATGTGTTCCGCTTATTGCAAAACATCAGTGGTCTGTGCCCAAGTATATAAAGTGTATCCCAGGTTTCAGCCCGCAAATCTGGACATAAGCAAACACAATGATATCGAATGTTACAGCCATATAAATCAAAAATGAACCTCTAACCTCAAGTTTTTGATTTGGACACAAACCACTACACAGTCTTCTACCAAAACATTTCGCAAAACTACAGAGAAATTTCACCAACACCACTGAAACTGAGCAGGATGTGCTTAAAAAGGTTACGGCTACAGGCGACTCACATGCATTCAGCTCATTAAGAACTTAATGAAAAACTTAGCTTCTGTGTTATCGACTGCAGATTCATAAGCCTCTGGCAAACATTAAAAGATAATTTCTGACTAATTTCTTGCTATTCACTTATAAAAGAACATGTCATTACTCCTAAGGAGCAGTAATTTGCTTCTGTTGTTGAAATTGTACTTTTCTATAAAGCCCCTGACTGTGACAATTTAGTGCTCACCTAGCCTCCAAAGATAGATAATAGAAATAGATCGAGCCTCACCATTTAATTTAAGTAAATCATACACGACAAGTCAGGTGAGAATAACATTTTTACAAATTGTTATGAAAGAGACATAAATGCCAGTTTTTGTAATGCCCTCTGTTGAGACATTTTCTTGGGATGCCCGTACAAACGTTCTTCTGTCTGGTCGACTGGATGACCTGTCATTCCTGAGCCCACAGCACTTTGGTGACAAAGCTTGGTTTTCTGTCAATAGGAGAAATCGTCAGTGTGTTTAAAAATGGCCGCGCATCAGATACATTTCTCCTTTATCCTGCTTATCTTTCTCAGAGTCTGCTGAAAACAGCTCAGCAAAAACCCTCCAACTGTGTCACGGAGGATAAACATCGACTGAGCGATGACTGGCTTGTTTTTCTTTCTGAGCGGACTGTCTTGGAAGCGTGCTTCCGTCCTTCCTTCCTTCCTCCGCTTCAGACACCAGCTCTGTCTGAGTTTGGTGTCACGGTCAGAGACGTGGACGCCGGCGAGCCTGGACTACATCAAACGCACACCAGACGCTGCGGCCGAACGACAGGCAGGAACCACGAGGCTCGGCTCAACTTCATGGCTGCCTATTGTCTAAAAAAGAAAAAAGAAAAAGACCTGGAGCGAGTGTGTGCTGCGTAGACGGGGCTGGTCGTGCAGGTGGGGAGCAACGCAAGCCTGCCTGCTTTTTGTCAGCACATTATGCAGCTAAGCCTTGTCTGAACATGAAGTGCAAGGGGAGAGAAGATGAGAATTTCTGTGTTTACGTCAAGTGGCAACTGTTTCATTATTCAGCTGCAACCCTTCCACTCGGTCAGGGCAATTACAAAATGCAGTACCCGCCGATTTTCTGAGGCTAAAAGGGTTTTTTTTTCTGAAGACAGACTTTCCACTTGACCTGTGTATAATCAAAGAGCGTAACTACTAAACCAGGTTCTCTCTGTGGTTTCCCTCCTGCTACTTTTTGACATTTAGCAGAGCCGCCTTCTGACTGAGTGAGGTAACATGCGCTTGGTGTTGCACTCTGTGATTCATTCAGCCAACTATCATTTTGTTGCTGACTCTTATGCGTAGAGCAGACACATGCAGGATATGTTTCCCCCCGTTTGAAGATAAAAAAAAAACAGGCACTGAGTTACTTCTTTAACTATAGTTTGATGAACTGGAGACTTAACTTGCTCACAAACCGTACGGTTCAGAATTTAAATCCAAACACGTCAGATGTGAACAAGACCAGACAAGATTTAAATCAAACCGAGCTAATCCGAGCTCTTCCAAGACCTGAAGAAACACGGACAGACTGGACGGGATCACTGTGGCCGTCAGATGTATCTCAGTCTGCATAGATCGCCTCAGCCACTCTGGGAAGTATTGATCTCTCAGATTGATCTAGGCTCTGTCCATCTGCCTGATCCCGACCTTAATGCCACAGAGCACACGGGAGGAAGAGGCGGGGAGGGTGGGAAAGGACAGAGAAGCCACGATGGAGCAGATAAGAACACAGATCGGATGTTGCGTCAGGAAGTGAGGGAAGCGGGAGCGTCTAGCCGCTCTGGTCTGGACAGCTGGCGTTGATAACTAATCTGTCAGTCGCTGGCGCTTTTTGTAAAACATGAAACCCAGCAACCTGATAGCATGAATTAATAAATGAACAATTTCTTCGACAACAGGGGCCCCCTGTTCCATCAGGGTTTCTTTACACAGACACAATAGGCGCTTAGAGGGGCCCACAGGGTCTTCATTCCCTCAAGTACTAACTACACAGACCACTGGATGACTGAGAACCACTTGATCAGATAATGACACTAAGGACTGATATCCTCACTCATGGCAGCGAGGGATCTGTGAATAGCACATGGGAAGGATCCAAACGCCACTTCTCTGTTTCTTTTTTCGGTTATTTAGAGCGGGCCTAATAAGCAGTGTGGGTGGTGAATGAGGAACCATTAGCTCAATGGCTGCATAAAGCTGCCTCCTCTTGCTCCTTTGCTTTTCACCCCCCCCGGCGACGTGAACACCTGCACGGAAGGACAGGCGAGGAGGGAGGGGCAGAGAAAGAGAGTGTCAGGGTTAAGAGGTGGAAAAGCTTAGGTGAAGAGAGGGAGGGGTCAGGTGAAGAAAGAAAGAAAGCCGGGCCAGCTCTTCCTCCTCCTGCCGCTGAGCGTAGCGTAGACTTTAAGGTCAGGACGATCTCTCTGCAAGAAATGCAGAACTGCTCCTTTACATGATGTGCGTTTATTTGATTTCTCATCCTAGGAACGAAACTCACGCTAGATTTTGTGTTTTGCCAGGTGACGGAACTGATGACAAAAGGGGAAAAGAATGAGGCCGAGGCATCGCGGGTGCTGAGTGAGGCTGTCAGAGGGCTGATGTATGGCAGGGCAGATGCACCGAGGGGAGTGAAGGAGGTGGGGGCGGCTGTAGGGCTTGGCCGAGGTAAGCAAGCAGACGGGGGAACAGGGAAGAGGAGCAGGCATGCGAGCTATGTGATGATTATCAGAAAACACAGGGGCCGTCTGTTCTTCGCTCTGCCCGGGCTAGGAGGCACATGGCTGGGCCCCTGAGCAGGTGTGCGGGGTGGGGAAAACAGAAAAAGGTGGGGTGTGGGGGCGTAGAAGACACATAAGAAGCAGGCAATAAGGATGAGCGCTGATAAAAAGCCAAGAAGAAAACACAGAAGGTCTTCACGGGAGTTTAAAAAGCTGGGGGAAAGGAGCCATCAGCTGGACGTGAGCGTCTCCCGCATTGCTCAATAAAGTGCTCAGACGCTGGAAGACTGCCCGGCCTCCAGCCCGCGTCTGGGCGCTTACATGTCAATACCGAAGCAGCAGCGCATCCGAGGAATCGCAGGGATCAATGGCGAGGAGAGGTGGGTGTAACTGGATCACCGTGACCCCCAGCTCACCCGTCATCACCAGGACACACACACATTATGTCACCGGGCTGCCAGACACACTCCTCCATCTCTTTCTCTCAAATACATACAGTGTACACATGCAGCTGACCTCTCACCTAATTTCCTTATTTCACTGCTCTTCTTTTTTATCTTTCACCCCTGTTACATTATCGCACTGATGCAAGTCACTTGTGTATTTAGAAATCGCAACGTTAAAAAGAAAGTGGTATTTTTGGCTGTGTCTTGAGGAGCATTATTCATTTCTGCAGAACTGCTATACCATTGAACACCATGAGTCACACTTTTGAATGTGAATAAAGAACTTGTGATCTCATGAAGGCCGCACTTATACCTGTGAGGGGACATCTGTGTACTGCACCAGGTCAGAAACACGTCCCCTTTCTATATAAGGGCAAATAACTGGCTCGTGACTCTGCAGCGCAACATAATTAAGCACAGATAAATCATCAGAGACTGGCGTGGGCCCTGCCTGTACACACATGCATGCACACAGTCACTGCCTTGTCAGCTGCTGCTTCTGGTAAACAGCGCAGGCTGTGGGAGTGCAGGGACATTTCTCGCTAAGGGAAGTGGTGGGTTTTTGTGGTCTCGTTTTAGCCCTGCGCGTTGAGAAATGGCCGAGCGCCGCTTTCATTTTGAGCTGAGAGGCTAGCAATTACGCTGTGCCGGTCACGTGACTGAGATGCGTTGCCTTTTTGCTGCATCGCTGAGCCCCTCCAAGGCTGATATGCCACGAATGAAAAATAAAGAGGACCCTTCCCTTGCACAAACTCATATAAACAGACATTTGCACACCAACGGTATCTTGCCCTCTGAATGGCTTCCAGCCCTGTATGTGCACGCAGCTCATCCTTGCATTTATCAGTCTCACAGCGTAATGCATACCTTGCACAAGAATGAATGGATTTGCCAATAACACTCCAAATGTTCCTGGGCCGACATGGACCCGGCTCGTAACGCTCGTATTGTTCCCAGTTTTATGTGCGCCGCTGAAATATGGGTCTCTATCCAGCAGCATCAGACGAAAAACAACAAACACTTGTTTAATTGGTGCAGAGTTGTCATTAATCTGCACCCGTGTGACTGTTATGCATGTGCGCGCGTGCTTCCCGTGGCCTGTGCTCGCTCGTACTTTGCTTCACAGCGCTTGCTGCTCTGGTCAAGGAGGACATTGATTAATTGCTGCGAGGCCAGCTGGAGAGCCACAATTAAGATTCCATCAGGATAAAGGTAAAGGTAAATTATTTACATTAACAAGGAGGCTCGGCTCACTCACCGGCAGGCTGGAGGAGCGAGCTGGAAACTGTGTGTGCTTTTTAATTAATGAGCGGTGCGTCGGTGTTGGGTGTATTAAGGTGGGACAATAATAGTGAGGGAATGAGGAATGATAGTAGGTGGGATCGACATCTGACAAAGACCACAGCATGGGCACCAAACAGCCACGTAACTGCAAAACAAAAAAAATGTTTTTACATTGTATTATTATAAATGATCTGAATAATTTTGCATACAGTGGCTAGTACAGCTAGTTCATCGGTATCTCTCTACTGCGTTGTCTCTAAGATGTAACCAGGCCTTCGTTTTTCTCTCCTCCTTCATCTTTGACGCATGGTTCAGTGGCAGAATGATGCCAAATGCCACACGACTCCTCACAGGCGGAGATGCCCTTGGGTTGATGGGATCAATCACACAACACGCCTCAGAGTTCAGGTCCTGCATCTCTGTGTGCGCGTCCAAGTGCACACGCGCGTTCGCCGGTGTGTGTGTGTATGTGTGTGTGTGTTTGCATATTTGCACAGCTGTGTATGTTTATTCCCAACAATGTGTGTGTGTGTGTGTGTGTGTGTGTGTGTGTGTGTGTGTGTGTGTGTGTGTGTGTGTGTGCCCACGCATGTTGAACATGAAAGCTTGTGTGTGTGTGTGTGCGTGAGAGAGAGAGAGAGAGAGCGACAGGGACTAAAACAGAGAGAGATAGTGTGTGGGTGGGATACGTTTTGACAAAGTTCCCCATTTTTCAGAAATAATCACTTGTTCCTGTTACAGAGACAGAGTTGTGTGACTCCGGGGCTGCTGAGAAGGCAAAGCCAGAAAAAAAACCATCTCTGCTTTTCTTTCTCCCTCTCTCGGTCTTGGTGCATCCGACCCTTGTCCTTGTGGCTGCTAACGAGGGGGTGTGGCTGTCACTGGAGGCGTTGAGGCTAAATTACCATATTAATTAGCTCATCCTCTGACCGAAAAACACACAACTGAAATGTCACCACACTCACATTGGCCATAGGAAACACAATTAGTGGCATTCATTATTGTTTTAACAGTGGCCTGTGCTTCTCACTCCATTTCCTGCATCCTCCATTCCTCCCACTCCTCAGCTCCTTCTCCTACCCTTCCCCTCTTGTCTTTGCCGTTTGACCCGGACAAGCCTTGCTGCTTGTTTGCATTGCAAGCTCATATAGAAAGCATGTAGGGCAGAGTTAGTCACCTACTCCAGGAGTGGATTCTGTCACAAACCTGCAGCTATGGCCATTAGGCTGAGCTGTAGTAGTAGTAGCCTTCACTCGGATCAGTGAAGTTTCACTTCTCCATACTAATGATGTCACGCTGGGCTGAACTGCAGGAATTTCTGCTTTGACAGACATGGTGTGTTGGCGCTGGCAGTGAAGCAGACAGTATGTTTTTACCATGACCTCTCCCAAAGCATCCGATGTCCCCCTCATCCACCTGCTGCTTGTAAGATACACATACATGACAGGCTTTCTGCTATGTTCAAGTGTTACTGCTGTGAACGCTGCTTTATTTATTTTACAAGGCACCAAGGTGATATGTTTATGGGGGAAACCTGGCTGATGATAGATACTGAAATGCTGAAACCACAAACACACCTTCAGCTAAATGCAGAGCAGCGTGTTACTAATTTTACTGCCACCTTTGAAGCCCTCTGCACTTCAAGCGCGCCCTGCACGCACTTCAGGCACAAACTGTAAGCTTAAAGCTTAAGGTTCCTTCCCAGCTTGGACTTTTAGAGGTGACTAACAGAAATGAGTTTTCCCATGGCTCCTGAACTCCTCTCTGGTGCTGGCATCCTCATACTACACTTTCTATTATTGTCGGGGGGGCGCATATCCCACTTCTGCTGTATTAGATTTGATTTGTGGGTGTTGGGCAGCAGCTCTGACTCCTGGAACTGTGACTCCTCCAGCTCATGAGCTGCTTTAATTTAACGCCCATGTTTTGCAATAAACTTTAGTCGTAAGCTAAGTTTGAAAGTAGGAAGAGTTTGTCAATGCCAGCGAGGCAGAGTAACTGGTATATAACGCTGCCATGTGTATCCCATATGTGTATTTCTCTAGAGCCCAAAAGCTGACACTGTACTACACACCCCCCCCCCCCAACACACACACACCCTCAGTGCTCCATCCTCTTTTGAAGGAGGGCTTCTCTATTCATGAGTATTCGTAGTGCAGACATCTGAAGAGTAAGTTAAACCAGAGGGCTTAGATCTGACCCTGGACCGTTGCCTTTGTGTTCATCTGTGCTCTCGGAATGCTCTCATCGCTTTGACATCAAAGACGCTGTGCAGATATCAGGCGCCTCACATGCATAATGGCTGGGTGTAACCTTGGAGCATCCTATATGTGCCTGCAGGTCGGGCTACGTGTGCACGCGTTTGTACGGTAGCGCCAACATCCCCTTCGGCCTCTGTGCTGGGATAAAGAGACGCGATAGACCAGATGAACGCTCCAGCGTGACGGGAAGTAGTTTGTCTCCGGTTCAGTCCTAATCTCACGAAGCCAGGCCTCAGTCTCATTAGGTTAATGGATGAGAGGTTTACCACAAAAACAAACGCTGGGCAGAAAAGGTTTAAACAAATAAAACTATTCTGTGGATAATCTTCTTATACACAAAGTTGCTATTTCATGAGACTTTGAAGTCAGCGCCTGTGTTGGAATGTCATTACTTTGAGTTTTCTATGAGCTTTAAGCCGGTTTTGCAGGACTAGGTCAAATAGAAATAAATCTCAATCTCCAATTCAGTTAGATTTGGAAGTTGGCTTTTGACGTTTTCGTGCCTGTTTGTCTTCTTCAAATAACTTTAGCTGTGAGTTACTTTGTTTGTTCATAAATATTATGAATCAAAATGTTAAATTCGTGATGTTATTAGGAATGACTGCTAAAACTATCGGTTGTCTATCTGTAAGCCAGGGTGTGTGCATATACACAGCGTGAGTGTGTTAACACTCTCCTGGGCGCCCAACAGTGTAAGAAGTGGGTCAGTCCCATTGTGCCGTGTGGTGAGAGTCAAGCAGTGACAGGTCTATAAGAGGGGAAGGAGGAGGCGGAGGCGATGCGAGAGGCCTCTGAAATCAGAAGCAGAATTGCATGTAGCCGTCATCTGCTACATACAGGCAGCGCGCAGCATATACGCCGTGCGCCTACGTGGGTGGACCGAGCAGCGAACTAATCAGATGTGTTATTTGTAAGCGAGGCTGCGCGCGGAGTATGTGAGAAATCCATCCCTGACCTTGAATCTTGTTTTCACGCTGCTGCACTTGACAAGTTGTCACATGTGGTCTGATTTAGATTTGTTTTGAAGGACACGGCACGAGGCCGAGGGAGAGTGCAGGCCCCACAACAGCGCACGCCGACAAACACCTAATGAAGAAAGCAACAAACAAAAAAAAAAGATCGTCCCCGTGACACTTTTAATCCGCACAGATGGTTTTAGGATCCACGCGGTAAAATAAAAGTGCAGCTCCACTGCGAGTGTGAGTTTTGTAGCGTGGTGTTGCAAGTTCTGAGGTACGGCTTTCACTTTGATTTAGTTTGCACTGTGGGGGTGTTCCTCTTTTCTTCTCTTCTCTTCTTTCCTCTCCATCCCTGATAGAAGATGCCGTTAGAAGTCTTCTCCAATGGGAAGAATGCGACAGATCCCACATTGTTCATTGTTGTTTGTCTCTCTTTGCGAAAACAGACAGACAGAGAAAGAGAGAGAGAGAGAGAGAGAAAACTTCACAATGGTGTGGGCCTGGAGAGGGAAAAATGGATTTGCAAAGATCACATTTTCATCCTCTTTGATCTGATGTGTTAAGAGAGGGGTTTTGGTGAGTTGGTGTATGCGTGTGGGGGGTGACAATGTTTGCATGAGTGTGTCATGACAGTGAGTGGGGGGAAGAAAAGAAGCGTATGAGAGAAAGGGACAGTGAAGGAGGGGGGGTTACAGTACTGTGAAGCTATCCTTGAGGCTTTGAGATACAAGGAAGGAGTTTCCATACAGGGAGAGTGGGCTGTTTATTTATTCCAAAGGAAGCGGTCTCCCTCTGGGGCTTTCCGGGGGAGCTTGTCCCCATCAGTAGCTCCGGCACCTATCCTCCAGCTACACGCCAGAGTTAAGCTCCACCCCGCCCGGGAGGACGGTGATGCGAGGGAGTAAGGGAACGAGCGTGACTCTCCTCCCATAGCCTTTGGCCGTGTGGAGCTGAAAATGGGGGAAACCATGCAGCGCCTCTGCCTCGGCACCAAAGAAAACAAGCAGACTCCCAATGCCAAAGAAGTGCTTATTAAATCCCAGGCAGCCTTGCAACTGCGCTGTGCAGCCAGTCAAAATATGAGGTTGTTTGTTGTTGGTTTATTCACCCTGCCTCCTTCTTATTCCACTTGCTTTCTTAACCTCCTCCGAATAAGCCTGGACTTTCTGTTTTCTCTGGTTTATTCTCCCCCTTCGTCCTTTCATCTTTCTGTTTGTGGGGAGTGATGTGTGGCTCAGGCAAAAACATGGGACATGACAGCCAAGTAGGAAAAACATGCAGATGTGACAGTATGAGAGGGCCACTGGAGGGCAAGCAGAAGGAGGGAGTATTAGGGAGAGAAGATGACAAGCACAAACAGAAAATCTGATGGAACCGAGACGAGACATTGCAAAAATAAAAAAAGATATACTGTGCAGCATGGAAAGAGAGAGAGAGAGAGAGAGGAATCGCCTGAGGGGTGAAATATTTGAAATAGTGAAGGAGATTGTTAGTGTGGAGAGAAAGCGAGGGAGGGTTGGGGTACGCTGTGAACAGCAGATTGTGGGGGCGCGTGTTGTCGAGGTGGCCCAGGTCCCTGGTGCCCTCCTGTTTCATGGCTCTCACAGCCTGTCAGTGAAAACAGCCCAGCCATGTAGACAGCTGTGCTCAGGAGGCTGCGGGGGCGAGAGGAGAGGAACGAGGAGCGAGGAGAGAGGAGAGAGGAGAGAGGAGAGAGGAGAGAGGACCTTTGTTTCCCATTCTGCTCCTCATCTCCATCCATGTCCTCATCTTGTGCAGCCATTCCACCCGAACGTCTCAGCTCTGCCACATTTGATCCGTTCGTCGGTAAAAGTACCACAAAAGAAACAAAAGCCGCGGTTGACATCAAACACGCTCGACACAATCGACATTATTTACATGTCTGCGTGTTTAGTGTGTGTTTGTTTTTGCCACTGTCAGTCAAATCAAACCACGTAGACTAAAATGTCCTCCTTCTTTGTCTGTGCCCCGTATTAACCTAGTTCCTCAAGGCTGCAGTACATTTTGTATGTGTGTGTGTATGGGGGGTGTAGGTGTGTGTGTGTGTGTGTGTGTGTCTTGGCAAATTAAGGCAGAAGCATTAAGTAGAGCGATGGACGGGCAGAACTACCAGGCTGCCATTTCCACTCTCTTGAAATGAATCACAGGTTGCTGGAGTGATTTTTATTGGCCCTAAAATCTCCTAGCCACAGGCTAATGGGACAGATTCATCTTCACTCCCACAAACAATACATCTCCCAATGTGGAGACTTAAAAGACTATGACAGCTTGTCATCCAGAGCGTCTCGATGCGTTAGTCCCTTTTTGTGCTCATGTCCTCCACATCAGAGGGATCACACAGATCAATGCTCTCTCTTTTCTTTTGAACGTACTAGTGCTTTCCCTGAGCGCCCCCCCCCCCCCCCCCCCCCCTCGCTGCTGCACCCTCTCCGTCCCCCACAAAGGCCTCCATTTACCCCTCTCCGTCCACCTCCACCCCCAGGCCTCCCTACCGCCACGGCCTTGTTTATGAGCCTCTCCTGGCGAAGGACAGGTTAACGGAGGACCTGGCTCAGCGCAGGCCCGCCTGGTTCCCATTCGCCATTTGCTTCCTAATAAGACATTTCATCTCTTTCCTTACTGCCTGCTGTGGCAAAGCTCTTTCTTGAGTTATGGGTGTGTGTGCTGGTCTCAGCTCTATAGCAAAACACAAACACATTTCACCAAATCAGATAATGAAACGGACGCTTGCTCTACAGATGGGAATGGTTTTTCAGATTTTGCATCCTGTATTGGCTTTCTGTGATAATTTCACTGGACCGGCAGCGATATATCACAGAGCTGTATATGAAACTCTGTATATGAAACTCTGTATACATATGATACTGCTAGTTAGATAAATGCAGGGAAGGAGCAAACTGTCGCTAGCAGAAATATGTGGCTTTCTGACATCCTGCGCCCTTAACCCCCGTCAGGGTTGTTAACACTCATTGTTACTAAAATGCGAAACGATCTACTGGCAAATGCACAATGAGATTTTGAAATAAACTCTATTGTCTCAAAACTTTGTGCTAAATATTGGTGGGACACGGGTGTAAAAAGTCAAGTGCTTGGCCCAAGCTACACTCGTTATGCATCCATCCACTATTCACCCATATTACATGTTGTATATCTCTCCCCACGTTGTGTCTGAACTTTACCAGTGCACATGGATTCCTGAAATTAGACTGAAGTATATCACAGATGGTAAGTACCTACTTTAGTTGCTGACATGTTGTTTTATTTTATTTACTGTTGTCATATTGTGTTTTGTGCCTGAGGGCTGCCATAGTACAGTCCACAATTAGAAACAGAGGATGAAAACCAATGAAAGTAGCTTCCAGCGCACAAGGTTACTCCGTAAATCAGGTCCCAAGGACACAATAACAACCTCCTGAAAACACTGAAACACAAGGACTGTGATCTTTTACTGGGGGACGAATGAAAGACAGGAACTGGAGGAATGAGAAGCCAGGCCTGGTCCATAATGCTGGGGCTTTAGTTGGTTTAAATCACCTTGACTGGCCGAACGCAAGCCAACTCCCTCCTGTCTGGAGGGAGAGCAGCGAGGAAGGCTCTGTCCGGTAAACAATGTCTGCCTCGCCCTCTGGAGCCCTGGGAGGGAGAGGAAACAGCATGTCCTTGGGGCCTCAACTTTGACCCCCCTCCCTGATGAAATATGGGCCCTGCCCTGTGGTGCAGACTTGTTTGAACTCAAGTCCCTAATGGGTAAGTGTGTGTCTCACCCTGTCGTTGTGTGCATTTATGCGTATTGCAACACTGTGGAGTTATGAAACACAGCTATGTGATTGCAAATAAGCGAAGTCAGAACTAATAACCTGCTGGATTACTGACAATAAGGAGAGAAAAAGATGTTTTGATTGTGGTTCTGCACCACTGGAAATAATGGCCTTAGTATGGTTTTGGTTACTGAGCCTCGTTCTTTCATTGAGACCAAATTGCTTCCTAGCTTATTGATTTTGGAACAATAGAAAAATAAAAGTATTTCAGAAAACTCCTGTTTCTTTTGTGTGCTGTGTTAAATATGACTTTACGCAATTATGAGCGCGCCTGCTTTGTCGTCAGCCGCACTGGAGTTGTAATCTTCCCATCTGTGCGCTTTTGCAGAATGAGTGAGTAGCGCGTGTGAGGAGTTACAAGACGTGTTTACGCAGGCCTCACTGATGCCTTGATAGACGTGCAAAGAAATGACCTATGTGTAATAGCGGTTCCGCTGTTCATTCATATTCAATATGAAACTTGGCACATGATCCGTCAGCGGAGCATGTTGACCTTTACCGTACAGATGAGCAGCCGTCCTCTTGCCTTTCAGACGGGGGGGG
The DNA here is from genome assembly GCA_030770545.1 of Macropodus opercularis. Lineage (NCBI taxonomy): Eukaryota > Metazoa > Chordata > Actinopteri > Anabantiformes > Osphronemidae > Macropodus > Macropodus opercularis. The sequence goes on from CM061092.1 coordinate 12,791,808, forward strand.
ATTTATGACCTCTAACACAGCTGTATATGGAGGGGAACCGTGGCATTTCGCACTATTTTGGCCAGTCGTCATTACAGTTCAGTTATCTTTTGTATTGTAAAGACAGGACGATGACGATAGTGTGACATAGCAGAGGATGGAAACAAAAACAATCAAAAACTTGTGTTGTGATGAGATGTTACAGGTCAAATCTTGGGTGAGTTCTATAAACAGATACAGCTAAGCAGAGTTATAAATTCAATTTACCTTTAGTTCCTCCTTTGGTAAATTAGAGCCGTCTCTGTTTCCATGGCGCATCTGAAAACAAGCTGTCTCTGTACAAATGGATCTGTAGGCTGTCCCTCGCATTGTGCGTAGTGCTCCCCTCTAATTAACAAGGCATGTGTTTCCATTTCTGTGCTTTTCAATTTCAAATGATGGATAAAAAAGAAGGCTGCCTTTTAGCCGATGCAAAAAAGCACCTTCAGACTGTGGATGGTGGCTACAAGTGTCCGTAACCTAGCAACCAGGGAGTCGCTGGGCGAGGGAGAGAGCACCGATGGAGGGAAAGAGCGAGGGGGGGAGAGGGGCTTCCTCTTGAAAAAAACAAAAAAACCCGTACACTCATCGTAGTTTATTCACGTCTTTGTTTGAGCGGCTATTTTAAGACCGTTGAGCATTTCTCTCTCGCCCAGTGGTTCATGTATTTTTAGCGTCATCTCTTGCTTCCTGTCTTTTTTTCTGTCTTCATGGGTGAAGGCAGTTTAACCCTCCTGTGTTTCTGCTATGCTGCCCGCATCTGCTCCACAGAACCGCACGGGAGGACGGATTTGTGGGGAAAAGAGGAAAAGGGAGGTCGACGGTGGTTGAGAGTGCATGTGTGTGTGTGAGGGCTTAGGAAGAGGGGAGCAGAGACGAGAGGAAAGAGGGTGAGGGCGGAGAGAGACCGCGGGAGTGTTTTCCATCTGTTTTTTGGCTGAATGTCTTCTTTTTTTTCTTCATTTGAGGCCATCATGCTGGGCAACATGTTTTGTTTTTGAATATGGTTGTTTTACCATCTGGACTATTAGCCTTCACAGAAAATTGTCTTTGTCGTTGTTTTCAGCATATTTTTGCAGCAGCGCGCACAAACACATATTCGGCTCGACTGTATGTGTTGGTCTCTGTTCATGACAACAATGCAGAAGCACAGAAGGCTTGTGTGCATTTGTTTTACTTATTTTACTGCTGCTAAATTTATGTTCCTCGCTAGTTTGACAAAAAGAAACAAACTGTTTCAACGTTGTTATTACAACAGACAATCCTATAATCAAACCAAGAGCCAGAGATTCCATCCTTCTACAAGAGTATTAGTCCAGAGTCCAGACAGACGTGAGTGACGCTAGAAGAGGCTAATGTGGCCTCGTGCTCCCAGCGTCGTGCTGCAGACATGTGGAGAAGACTACAGACATCTGGTTACGCTTCCTTATGACTTTTGTTGTTTCGTTCTCAAACTTCAACCAAGCTGCCTCAAGTGACAACATTTCAGGTGATTTGTGAAACAGCTTCCACTGGAGACACAAATCGCTGTTTTAATGTTTTTTAACACATGCAGTTATAGTCTTCAAGCTCTATAAGCAAACGTAGATGTGCAGCGTGTAAAATCTGCACACATCTCTTTTTAACAGCTCATGAATATGCATATATAAACATGCATGCTTAAAACAGTAGGAAACTAATCAGAACCAGGCTTTGAACACGTGATCGATATCAAATAATATTATATCATCTTCCCGGACCTTGTAAACGTAAAATTCAGGGCAGAGCTGCTACAGTATATTAGCTCACCTTGTACAGGTCTTCTTTATAAAGTGCCCAGTGAGTGTTTGAATGGTTAGTTTCATTTTCTGCTGTGAACCTATGAGCACATAAACAGATGGCGTGAGTGTAACTCGATGTCTTCCCTCAGTCGCCTCCCTTTCTCGGCCGTGCCTTAATCTCTCTGCCCCGTGAATTTGCATAGTCAAAGCAGTCGAAGCTGTGATCATTTACATGGCGCCATGGGTACAACTCTTTTCAGCGCGAGGCCCGGCAGCCTCGCTCTGCGCGTCGGCGGGGGAACGGGGAAAAAGAATAAATGAGGAAATCATATAGGGGTGCTCAGCGGCTGACGTGTCGCTCTCCAGCGGCGACGGGATTTTACTGTCATTGGTTGGAAAAAGGTCAAAGCAAAGGCGCGTTGAAATGGGGGAATGAATAGACATGCGTGCTGCAGTGCACAGGGAGAGAGGGCCTGCCAATGAAGTCCCAATCTATTCCCCTCACGCTCCCTGTTCACTCCCATTACAGACCTCATCAGCATCAAATCCCCACGAGCAGCAGCAGCAGCGGCGGCGGCGGCACACCCTCCCCCACGTATACAGCGTGCACCATCCTCTCATGGATACGACCGTACCGTGGTGTCATTTGTTCGGATGCTCTGTGTATATGCTATGTAGCGTCAACCCGACAGCCCTTCTGTTTGTCACCTCTGTGTACAAAATGTGGGCTCAGAGCGACGCGAATCTTCCTCTGTAGGTTTAACTAAATTTAAATATTTTACATAAAAGATGAGAAATGAATGTAATCATTAGCTTAGGCTCCAGGTCAGGGGTTTTATTAACTGCTGCATCACTGCCCCCATCCTCTCCGTTCCTCTGCCCGAGGTGGTGGACTGATACCTTCTACCCGGCTACGTCCAGGCCGACACACCACCAGCATCACCTGCACCACCCACACCTGACAGCCTCACACCTTCCTTCGTCCACCTCGGCTCAGCTCAGCAAACATGACAGGCCGGGCAGATGATGATAAATGCAGAGGAGGGAAAGCAATTAGTTAGGTGTAGTGGGGGAGTGCTCAGGGCACTCATTAGCAACAGACTGTAGACTTCTGGATGCTCACACACTGTACGTCACCGGGTTATGTGCATCACCAGCGGCCGTTACGCTCAAAGCTACATCTGACACGAACCTACGTACAAAACATGTAGGAACGAGCACGAACAAAAGTGAGATCAAGAGTGCCAAGCGGATGACAAGCACACAGTTACACACGCGCAGCATGAATAGGTTAATATCAGCGCGCTGGTAATGCACTGTGCTGTTGTTGATGTGAGCTATACAGCTGCATGACGTGTCATCTGCACACCTGTCACAGCTCAAGCTGCATGTATAGAGTATAAGCCAAGGAGAATAACGGAGCCTCGGTGATTGACAGCAGGACTGAGGTTGTCATAGGGACAGCAGCAGTCCTCGCTGTCCCCTGAGGAGGATGTAGAAAGAGTAACAATAAGAGAGAGACACATATACACAGAGAGGGAAAGAGAGGGTTTGAGGAAAAGGGAAGGATTGGATTTACCCAGCAAATACACAAAACAGCACACTCACACGCAACGCGCGCACACACTTTCGTTGCAGGTTAAGACAGAGGCAGTTGCTCGGGCTGTGTGTGTGTGTATGTGAGTGGTGGGCGGCGAGATCGCAGGTCAGGCCCACGCAGTCCCCATTCAGCCGTACAGAGAGCAGCACAGAGGCCAGCATGGCAGACGAAACAAAGAGGAGCTGGTGCACGCACAGAGACCAGAAACACACACATGCTTATTTACACGTGCGCAAACACACACACACACACACACGTAACAAGGCTCCTCCCCTCGCTGCCGGGGTTTGCTTCGCCTCTGCATTGCTGCCCCCTCTCAGCCATAGACATGATTATTATTGCTTCATCAAGAAATCATCTGAACGTTAGAGAAGCAAACGTCAGCAAGTCAACAAAGGCACAAAGTAGGAGGACACACATGCAGCGGTTTTATTTTACCCTGCTATGCTCAAAGTTTTTCTACAAATAATCCCAGAAGTATAATTTGTGCATGGACCCCCCCCAAAAAAAAACACAAAAGAGAATGGAACCAAGCGATGAGTAGTTTTTAAGTAGCAGTTATATTTTTGCCTGAAAAGTTTTGTCTCTGACAAAATGTCCAGCCACAATTACATAACAGTCCTGATTGTGGGTTTGCTTTACCGCTACATGCAGTAAACATATGATTACAAAAGCAGCTTTACTTTGCTGGACGTGTAATGACCGATTACATTGCGGTTCACCCTGATATCACTTTCCGTTACCTTAGCCGTCAGCGTGTTTGACTTTGGGAACGGGGGACGTGTAGTTATTCGGCTCGCAGGAGGATTTTGTCACATGTAGGATCGCGTTTGGACTGGACAGGATGTTCTAAACAAGTTCATGCTCCAGCGCCGCTGGGAGAGGATGATGTAGTGGCACTGTAGGTGGTGAAGATACACAAAGTCTCAAAGTGTGTTTTGCATGTGTGTGTGTGTGTGCGCGTGCGTCAGCGCCAGAGCGAATGTTTTTTTATATGGGCGAGTGGGGGTGGCAGGGCTATAATCTGCTCCAAACTGCTTGCGGGCAGAGGCGAGGTGGGCGAGACAGTGATACAGAAAGAGAGCAAGGGAAGGAGAGAGTGAAGGGGGGGGGGGGGGGGGGGGGGGGGGTGAGGACAGGCAACGGAGAAATTAGTTGGCAACAGAAAAGGAATACAGAAAGAAATACAATAATAAAGGCGAGCGGGAGAGAGGAGCAGAGGTGAGCTGAGTGGATTTGTGTGGCTTACGGATGTTGTACAGCGGCCGCACTCACCTCTCTCCCACCCGTTGTCGTGCTGGGCCCCAGAAGGGCCAGCGAGGCAGCTAATTCCTCTGACATTTACGCTGCGCTGTCACCCCCTCGGTGACGCACGCGCGGCCACGCAGCCGCCGTCATCGCCTCAGCGCCGACCTCAGGTGAATGGGAGACGATGAACTATTCAGCCCAAACTGGGGCCCGGAACAATGATGCGGCCCTCCATTGTGTTACTTTATTATACAGTTCGCCTTGAATAAAATAGGATTAGTGTGGGTGGAGGAACAAGAAGAGAAAACAGTGTGGAGAAAAGTAGTGAAAGAACCTAAAGGAGACGACGAGGAGCAGGAAGGAAGAAATGGGAATTTGATAGAGCGAGGAATTTACACATTTTACATTCTTCAGTGCCAGAGTTTGCACTTGGGCGGATTTCATGAATTTGCTTAACTATCTAGAAAAACTTTCCAAAAGGCTCCAAAAACTCTTCAGGAGTTTGAGTTGTGTAGCAAGCTTCACCTGACGCGTTGCTCCCATAATGCCTTGCTGTGTAACCTCTACGCCGCTGGGATTTCAGCTTCAGCAAAGATCTGTTGAACTGAATCAAATGGTGTCATACACATTAGAGCAGGAGGCTGTTTTAGTCGCTACAGGCCCCGTGTTCCTGGTGGATCTTCGTCTAGGGGCTCGCTGTTGAGCCAGATAATCACTCTGAGGCTTTCCGAGGACATCCCTCCCCACGCCGCCTCTGACCAACCACCAAACCAGTGATGCCTGAAGTTACGGGGAGCCCAACCTTCACCACGGCGTCTCTGGACTCTTTCATGCCTGTCACATGTGCTCAGTGAGAACCTCTCATCTGTGAGGGGAGCAGACGCCAGCGGCAGACCTCTCTGCTGAATGTCAGCTGAGCCGCGCAGCGCTGGGCAGTAGGCGCGCGTCCCATTAGAGGACTTCAGGTCCTAGGAGCCACTCTGACGCAGTCTGTTCCTGACACACTCTGATATATGTAACTGTCACAGAGAACAAAGTAACACACAGTTACAGTCACTTCATTACATAACCCTGCAGCTTTAAGTTAGACAAAGTGGATCCCACCCAGCAGACACCACATGTGAATACATCAGTCTAACAATGAGACAGCCTCCAGAAAAAAGCAACCTTTTTTAACGTTGAACAGGAGGAATCCTTTGTCAGCACACGCTCTTGTCATTCCTGAATTGCTTTTGCAAATGACTGTAAAGAAAATGCAAATATCTCTTTGTGTGTTTTAACGCTCCCAGCTTAAACATGCAAATGATAGATAGAAGCCATTCTCTTGCAGAGGGCGGCTTTTGTTGACTTTTGAAGTCAATGACTGTGCACTGACTTCTCCCTTTTATTTATTTTTTTATCCTGTGAGTTCATTCTGTCCAGCCTTGACCTCACAGATCGAGAGGATCATCAGCGTCCTGGTCACTGACCGCTCCGGATTAAACGTAGTTTTTCCTTTCGTCTCCTTTCTCTCTGAAGTCCTATCATTGTTTCTGCAACGGCACGGGTTCAAAAGCAGTTCATGGCTGGAATGGAAATGATACGGAGGGACGTTATCTAGGGTGGGATGATAGGAGTGGCACCGACTAGTCAGAGATTTACCACTGATTGACCATCCTGTTCAGATGAAGATACGCTTAGTGACACTACCTTTTAACCCGACAAGTGCTACTAACTCAAAATAAGTTGGTGCAAAAGTTGGCCTGGGGACAAAAGAAGCGAAGATTGAAGACAAAGTCATTATGATTGAGCTGCAATGTGTGACCCCTGCTTCCCTTCACAGTCTGTGGTGCTCATCCGGTGGGATCTAAGTGATATTGACAGCTGAATACATTTTCTGCAGAAAACCGTGCCAGCCTCCATCCACGAGCCACCGAAGTGCTAAATAACGACATTACTTTCCAGAGGCTAATTTGTGCGAGAGCAATACTTCTGCTGCTCCCATAACACCGTAGCTGCTTTTGTGCGTTTGAGATCATTATAGGTAAATAAAAATAAGCCGTAGGTTATTGTATATGTTGTGAGGCGGTAATCAACAATTTGGCTGGTGGGTGATATTGACGAGTAATTTGCAAACACCTCCAGGTTGTAAAACGCATCAAACGTGTAAAAAGACAGAATGGTGCATAGGAAAACTCTACAAATACAACAAGTCGCCAAACCCAGGACAGAACAACGTAAGAAACACTGACTGAAGCCTGGAAAGCCGGTCAGTGTGTGATGCAACACCTGGTTTCCTAAATTAGAGTGTTTAGTCTTTGCTTTGTTCATGTATAATGTCATGTCTGACTCACACAGACTTCTAACAGATTAATTCCTCATTATCTGTCTGCACACAGAGTGCCTTGCGAGGCTTACTGCATAAGACTTTTACGTCTCTTTAATGACATATTGTAAGCCTCTAATAGTCCCTGTTTATTCTGGAGGACCTGTTATCCGTGGAACTACAATAACACAATAATTCGTGCCTATGTATCTTTTATGTCCGTTTAATGACAATGCAATTATGGGAACAACATAGTAACTGGATCACGGTGTGTGTTTACTGCTGACGAACACCTTGACCTTTATACGTGCGGAGCAATCAAAGTGCTTGGCTGCGGTTTCCTAATACGGGTTTATGTGCTTTGTTGGAAGGCGTGCTGCCGTCTGAATGTGATGTTATGTAAGTGTGTTGGGTCGGACTGGTCTTTCCACTGCTGGAGTTCCTGCCCCCTGGTATTTGAAACAGCAAACGTCTGACTCCACTACAGGGATGCCTGCTCTGTGTGGGTGTGATAGGAACAAAGGCCACTTAGCGTACATTAGCTAAAAAAAATGACACAGTCTCTCTTTCGTTTCAGTCCAAGCTTTTTTTCCTCGTCTGGCATTGTCCCAGAATTCAACGTGACTCCTGTTAAGATTTTGAAAATCTGTCTGCGGGTTTTACTGGTCCATATCGTGTTTTCTGGGAAGGGTTGTGCTTTGTGAGACGGGAAGTACATGGATCTGAGAACACACAGAGGTCGTTGGCTGCAGGGTTAAGGCAACATGGGTTAAGTAGCGTTAAAGCTTCCTCTCACTGAAAAGCCTTTTAATCCTGATGAGGACAAACAAGTTGCTGACACATACACATACACACAAAAAAAACACGGAGTTTGCTGATGAGAGAGCCAGAGGTCACCCTGAAGGATAAATGCTGATAATGATAAAACCAGTCTTTCCTCAATACAACTGAAGATAAACACACACAATCACACGCAGGCGCAGTCAAACACAGGCCTCTGCTCAGCGCGCGAGCCGGGGTCGCTGTGTTCTGAGAGTCAAATGCGCTTCCCAGTTTGAAACACTTCCTCACTTGCCGCTCGTCATCATTCTACGCCGTTGACCCTCAAGGCTCAAAGTCGCTTCGCCCCAAATTTCTCCCTCGTCTCGTCTCCGCTCCCCGGGCAGCTGTGTCAACACCCAGAGGCCTCGAGCTTTAAACAAACCTTCAGCGCTGCCATTGTACAGCGCGACACTCCCCTCGCTGACAACTCGACGAGTGCAGTCAGTGCCCGAACAGTATTGATTTCCCAGAGAGAACGCAACGCATGGTAAATGATGTGGCCTGGGCACAGAATACATTTAAATGTGAACTGTTGCTGGGCAGACCCAGACCGAGTGGCTGCTCGATCCTGTGAGTAGTCCAAACGCAAGCCTTGACTAAAACGACCTTCACCAGAGCTTCAACCAACTCATTCAGCAGTTATCGAGCGAGAACCGTAAAAACACAGCCGCGACATTAGTTATCTAGCGATGTTTGGCGTAGAAACACTGCCGTCGGCTGGGTTGTACAAAGTTAACAAAATACGCCTGCCAGCATAAACACGAGTGGCCACAGACGAAGCGTGAGAGACTTAAATTTCCAGTGTCACCTAAGGAAAAACCCAAAGAACTCGACTAACCCCAGCAATTAAAGCACAGCTAAGACGACCAGGTCCCAGGGAGGCACACCGACAACCACTCAGGCTACAAATACCGCAGATCAAGATGTGCATGAATTGTGCTGACTCCAGGTCTGCAAAGAAAGACAAGAGGAAATAAAACAAAGTTACTTATTAAAACAGCAGCTTTCCAGTATCCAGTACTTGGTGAGCGATTGACAACTAGAAGTGACCTTTAGATGAGGTAGCTCATAAGCAGAATGGATTTCTGTTCCGTCCCTCGGTTCCCTATTGTGACTCTTTTTCAGGAAACACCGTTTTCTTCTGCAACTTATGAGCTTTTGATTACTGAGGTAAATTGATCTTGCGGCTTTTGCTGAAGGAGCATATACGGTCAAGAAAGCGTTTTGGATGTTATTCCTTTTGTCAGGCTTTGTTTACATTTCATTTGAACATTTTCCTGTGTCTCATTCCAAAGTTTTGTATGTTTTCTCTTCACCCGCCTGCTGTTTTGTGTCATAACAAAGTTGGTTATAACCCCCCCCCCCCCCCCCCCCATGCTTTTCTCATCCTCTCTCCTTATGCTTGACTTTGCTGTTTATGTTTCCACTCCATCATTCTTTTCCCTTCGGACGAGACAGGACCTGCTATTCTACTCTGTGTGATGTGGGTTTGTGTGTTTGTGGCGCGGTGGCAAGCCACAGCATGTTTCCCATAAGCCTGTCAGGAGAGGTGTCGCAGCTGACGTCGCGCTGCTGGAGGGTGACGTCAGCGGCTTATCTCAGCCGATGCAGGAGTACTGAGGGTTTCTTGTGACCTGCATCCCATTTATTTCTACCTGCCTTCATTTTCAGGGACACGGGTCCGGTGCTGACAGTCAGCCCACGGTCTCAAACATTTGAATGTACCAGTGAGCAGGAACTCTGCCAGCTCTCTCTCTCTGTGTCGGTCGATGTCTGATTGCTGGAAAGGACTTTAGAGTTTCATGAGTTTAGCTGCTGGACCTGCCGCGGGCTTGGCTTAAGGCCCTGACAGGGATCAGAGTGGTGCACACACACACACACACACACTCTGTTCAGAGAAGTATGTGTGTGTGAGGCCGGTCACAACACACACACATAAGCGCTCTTAGAGCAAGTGGAGACAACCTGAACAGCCTTGGGTCAGCAGGCCGGGGGTTAGGCCACACACACGTGCGGCTGCCTGTCCAGGCAAAGGGCAGAGAGAACATGTGACGTACTGCTGACATAACCACATACGACAGACGAACTGCACGCCGATCACCAAGATAAGTATTATTCACAGGTTACAGGTTATTTCCTGAGCCTCCCGAGCTAAATTTGGACTTGGTGACAGCCGAGCGTGTGTCTTGCCAAACCCGACAAACCTGCGGCTCGGGGCCATTTCCTGTTGACTCTGACCTTTTCTCTTGCTCTGCCTTGTTCTCGCTCAGTAAAAGATGTGACAATCTATAGAGCAGCTACACGTACTTTAAGCTGACATGCTCCCAAAGAGAGGTCACAGAGGGAGACTGTAGCTACTGACCTGGGAGTTCACATAAACGAATACAAGGGAAACTAAAGGGTGAACGCATCAACAGAAAGAACAATGCTCTTTCTGAGGTTGTGGTTATTAAGCAGCAGGGTGGAAAAAGGGAGTGAGGGACTACCCCCACTAGTAAAGACGGCTCCCTGCCCTTTGTGCTTGGTTTAGAGGAGGACGGGCGACTGCTGACCACATCAACCACAGGCCTTTAACACAGGGCGCGAGCGCTTTCTGCATGACCTTCACATCTGAGCGGCGTTAACCAGCGTCCGGAGCTCAGTGAAGGATGGACGGAAAAAAAAAGCACAGCGGCTGAGAAGAACTAAACCTTTGTGTTTCTCTCTTGGAAATTAACTCACGGTGAACATCAAGGACAAAGACTGTAAGCAGAGAGAATCCTACGACTAGTGGCTATTACAGTTCAAGACGGTGGACGTACAGATTAAACAAAAACAGAACAGCGCGTTGAGAACACACGAAGAGTTAATTAGCGAGTTTTGGAGCTGCTGACAGATTTTGTTGCGCTGCTAGGCTACCAGTTTCCAGCTGTTCTCCGGTCTTTATGCTAAGATAAGGTAGCAGGTGCTGGCATCTGAGACTAGTATTAATCCTCTTTGTAGCAAGATGCCAAATGATTCTTTTGCCGCAGGAATTTGGCAACTTTAACGCAGTAACTTCACCCTCAGTTCAGGATGAATCACGCATCTATTTAACCTATATATCAAAACCCTCTCATGTGGTCCAACCACATGTCAGTTGTGATAAACTATAGTTTACACTAATTAGTTGGAGAGTCTCCACAAAACATAATTGTTTCTTGAGCATTTTAAAAAGTCTTGAACAACAACAACAACAATAATGAGAACTCTGTCCTGCTGGTCTCTCCTTCACTGCTCTGTGTCTGGTTTACACTTGACAGCGCTGCCTCTTCTCACCTCTGACGGTTCTTTTACTCAACACTGCCTTGGGACTGATTGCCTCCACAGTCTGACTTCACTGTCTGTGTATATGTCTGCTGATGTTCTTCACCAGACTACAGACCACTTCAGATTGTCCTCAGAGCGCAATGGAAACGCTGAGAACGCCGCAGCACATTCTCGCATGTCACTTTTTAGCAAAACACACAAGCGCAGCTCCTATTCCTGCACGGAGTTTGCAGTGTGGGCAGACGGCGATAAATACAATGGAGAGAAAATAGAGAGAGCGGAGAAGGGGAGTGGGGACGGAGGAGAGCGCGTGGGTGAGCAGATAGGACTGGAGATGAGGGGGAGGGGGGCAGGTTAAGTTGGTGCCTACACAGGGCTCTATCCCACAGGCTCTCTCCTGTCTCCCACGCCTGGCCCTTCTAACCTGGCCTAGCTTCTGTTTAATGTCTGGCTCTGTCACACCTCAGCCCACTCCCAAGAGATATGCATGTCGGTGGAGTAAAGTACATTTCAAACTAGTTCTCCAAAGGAGGAAAAGGTAACACAAACACAGCCTTCACACTGGAATTTGGGGCATTTCATCCTTTGCTTGGCTGCATCCTTGGTTCCGTTTGTCCTGTTGCTTTTTGACTTCAGTTGCAGACACTTGCCTTGACTGTGACATAGAACGTCAGTAACGATTAAGGCGCTTTCAGAAATCAGACGCACTCTGGATCTGTTCCCTCGCAGGTAAGTTGGGAGCCTGAACCGCAGTTTCTGCCTGGGTGGCAGTTTCCTCCTCATCACGCGCTCGTGTTGTCCAGGAAACAGGTATTACTTTATCAGCCGCTCGTCAGCATAATCGCTGCGATATTCAGATCCACATGAGGGCTGGATGAGCAGATTAATAGTATTGACAAATTCTAATTAGCGTCATGCTGAATCAAGTGATTAATGTGAACAGTTGTTAAGGAGGCTGTGTGTGTCTAAATAGACCCAGGGGCAAGATAAAGCAGTAATAGCTTATGACTCACGCTAGCACAGTTTAACGGGAGATACAGAGAAAACGAGAGAGAAGGGAAGACAGAGGAGTAAGCAAAGGTGGAGGAGAGAGTGACAGCGTTTTGCATCGCTATGCCTGCCTTGCTTCCTGGCTCCCCCCAGTGTTTTTACACCTCGAGTTTTAAGCAGCGACGGGATTAGTTTGTAAGATTGTTGGCTCGCATTGTGCGCTGAGAGGATAGGCAGCGAAATCCCCTTTTCAGCCAGCGCTACTTATCCTTGTCCCTGTGTTGTCTCTTTCAAACAGAAGCGCCGCGCTCTACATGCATGTAATCTAGGTGACAAGGAAGAAAGAAAAGAGAACTGAATGTGTGTGAAGGCAGCAGAAATGTGACCGCTGACAGGGAGGAGAATGCAGAGAGGCGGCGGAAAAAGAAAAGATGCCTGAGAACGTGGCTTAACTGCGAGCTGACTTTGCGGCCCACAGGTAGTTCCGGCATCCTCAGTTTATTCACACCTAGGGTTCAGGCCCACTTTCGTCTGACATCAGCAAGTGAATAATTCATCCTCAACTTCATGTGTGAATTATTGATGTCTCAGAGAATACAGACACAGGCAGCAGAAAACAGCAGTGCAGAGGGTGGCAGAGCATGACGCAAGATGAAGAAAAGAATCAGGATTTCATCATTATTTACAGTTTAATTCCAACATGAATTATTCACCGCTTGAAAAATGTGACGTTTAATCAGATAAAAATAGATTATGAAAGGTTGGTGGGTTTTTGTTTTTGGTTTTTTTTTGCTACTGTCTGTCTCTAATTTATAAAACAGCAGCAATGAAGACATCATAAGAACAATTGATGTGGTTCACGCGTGTGAGAGAGCAGAATGAAACAGGAACCATGTCTGACATGCGTTTACACAGTCGTATTAATTTAGCTTTGATTTTTTTTTGATATGCACCTTATCTATCAACAATACGTCACTTTAGTAATTTTATGACAAGAGCTAAAAAATGTCTTATTCCAACTTCAAGGGCAACAGTGTGGGATGTAAAAATGAATCATGAGTCCTGTTATATTCCAACATGGTGTTTGGCCTCACTGATGTGATCCAGATGTAAAGAACACACATTCGTGATCTTCTCACTCTATCATTAATAGTACGTTGACATTTGTGGTTGTGAGTGAAATGTTTTGACAGCTGTTGGACTCCAGTGTAATTAGCCACAGACGATAATTTCACTCACAGGAAGAATTATCATCGCTTTGTTTATCCTCAATTTTGTAACATCGTCATCAGGTCAGGATTTTTTACACGTAACATTTGGTTTATGGTTCGGTATCACTGAATATGAGCGGGAGCATGGTTGCCCTTTGCCTAATATACTGTACATTACATTAGCTTAGATATAGAGAATATAGTACTTTTATCCTGGATGGATGGATGGATCCTTAAACTCCTGGATGATCTAAATCTACTAACAGCATTACCTCACCTTGAATGTACCAATGAGGCCTCCCCTTTCTATTTCAAAGCCTTTTGTTTACCCCCCCCCCCCCATGTGTGTGTGTTTCCATACGTACTTACTTTCTGGGGGCGTAGCTGTGTGTGCGTGTGTGGGTGTGTGTGTATACGTTGCGTACGTGTCTGTGCTGCCTGTTCAACAGAGGCACAGGGCCCAGACACTTGGAATCATTTAGTGAGAATTTTGAGTGTGGGAGGAGAGGAATGTGCGCCCGGATAAAAGAAAGAAAAGTGAAAGAAAAACAGAGCAAAGAGAGGGGGTGGAGAGTGTTAGAGATAGACACAGATATAGACAGAGAGAGGGCAGGCAGGGAAAGTGTGGCAGGTGAGGAAGGGATGGAGGAGAGACTGGGGAAGGGAAGGGGGGGGGCGCCACCTGAGAGACAAACATTTGGAGTGGAGGAAGAAAAGCTCAAGTCGAAGACGGGGGTGAAAGGGAGGGCACAGCGAGGGAGACGGATGGAGAAAAGGGAAGCAGAGCACACCAGACAGAGATCTGGAGCCAATGACAGACAGTGGGAGCAGCGCAGAAAGAATAGAAGAAAAAGGGACTGGAAAAAAGTACGGGCTGCCCACTCCTTACCTACTGTTCTCCATTAAGCTGATTTTTTCAAATGGCTCTTGCAGGTCTCGCTTAGGGGAACATCTATTCCTATCACAATGCTGCCTACACACACCTCGCAGTGACAGGCAGAGCGGGAGAGAGAGAGAGAAAAGGGGGCACAAGTATGAGCGAATGATGATTAATAAAACAGTGGAAAGGAGAAGCAGGGGAAAGTCCTTGTGACTGTAGGTACGAGCTAAAAGTTTCGCATGGTAAATTGCTTCTAGTGCTGCTGTAATTTGGTTTTTCTTCTTCTTAAAAACGAGCGTCCCGCTACTTTTCCCGTTTTTGAATTGCCATGTATACAAACGGTTGTAACCTCTTTTCCTCTCGTTTCCTATCCGTCTTTCTTTTTTTTTTTTTTTTTGCTGTTCATAAATATACCCTCCTACATTCCCCTCCTCGCGCGTTTGGTCTCTCTTCCCATCCCTGCTCTGTGCCAAATCTAACAGCTTTGTGTGAGCATCCCTCGCTGCAGCGTGTGTGACAGAGATAGTCTGCGTGTTTCTGTAGGTGTGTGTTTGGGTGTGTACACGCGTGTGTCTGCAGGACAGCCTGACAGTTCCGACGGAATACAAATGACTTCCCATCTTTTCTGAGGGAGTTTGGACTGCCTGCGACAGCCTGGCTAATCGACGCCAAAATGTGGCTCTAAATCATAAAGTGATCAGAATTACAGACTATAAACTCATCGGACTGAAGCTAAATGCAGAAATCAGACTTGCTAATATAATTTTCCACTGCCACAAGGGAAAAGGTCAATTTCCAGAGAGGCATTTTTGTTTCTTTTCATCATTTTGATGAAAGTGTCTACCCATGCAAATCTTCACTTGGCCTCCTGACCCAGCTGATGAGCTATGTAGTTTAGCTGAAAGGAGTATACACTAAAAACAACACCAAATCAGCCGCCATTGTTCAGTATTGACAGGCACCGGTCCCTTGCTATCCTCCCGCCTGCAGGTCACGATGATTGCCATCCAAAATCAATCCCACAAAGTAACATGAATCCGTGACGCCGTTCCTCTGTCTTGAAGGGAATAATATGCGCAGGCTCTGGATTCAAAACATTAATGATGAATCAGAGTTCAATTGATGGACGTGAGGCGCTATTGACCAGGCGGGGTCACGGAATGAACTGAGCCAACCTGACCTTCATGGCTCCTGGCAACAAGGCGGGCACATTCAATCTCACTTGACCCACTCAGCTTTGACCCTTGACCCCAAGCAATGCTGCCCCCGTGTGAACTCTCACCTCCAGAGATCAATAGCTCTTGACCACGGCTTCAGGCCTTTGGCCAGAGGGCGGTGGGCGGTGGAGGGACTGCAGAGGACGGTGGTAGAGGGGCACAGGCTGGTAGAAGCAGTTGACCTCGGAGGGCAAGTCCAATGATGATGCGGGAGATTCATATTGAAATGTGACGTGCTGACGGAAATTGGAGCATATATGTGTGTGGAAATTTGGAAAACATAAAAGAAATCTAATACCGTCACCTCCTCACAGTCAAACAAAAACAGAGAAATTCCGAACACTGATTCCCAAACACCCAACTAGAAACTTCGGCTCTGTGAAGAATGAATCCTTTCAAGCTCCTCGAGTCTATTCATGTCAGACATGGATCCCTCTCTCTTCACTTCAAACTAGGCCTCCACATTTTGATCCTTAGTTACTGTGGTTTTGTTGTGGAGTTTAACAAGTCAGGTCGCTAATCCTCTTACGCTTTAGTAGCGTTGCATCTGAAAGTTGAGCTGCCCTGCATTCTAATCAGCAAGGTAAGGTTGTTTGATCTTGTGCAGGAAAAGCTTCCAAGCTCCCTAGTTTCCGCTTTTGAAATAATACTGTGCACGGTTGTGGCTTTATGGTCTGAAATCCCTCGGGCGTGTGCTTTGCTGTTGCCTCAGACTCTGGTATTAGGCTCTCTATGAAAATGTGACAATTTCCTACCTCACTCTAATGTTAGGCTTGAACCTCTGGGTTCACACACACACACCGCAGGCGAAATACACACACGAACAAATCCACAGTGGCTTCCAGTGGGTGTCAGGGAGATATGCTGAGGGTGTCATAACAGCAGTGAGTCACCAGCAGCAGGGAACCGAATGCGTTCTGGTCTGAACGCACCGTGTCCCTGTGATAGACAATATACAGTAACAAGTCATCATACTGTACTTACAGTTCTGCAGGCAGCGTACTGTGCACTGCGTGTACTGCGTGTACTGCATGTACTGCGTGTACTGCGTGTACTGCGTGTACTGCATGTACTGCGTGTACTGCGTGTACTGCGTGTACTGCATGTATGTGCATTGCACAGTCAAGAGCACAGTCTTACATTTACAAATAAAGTTACATAGGCCAGAAAAAACCTGCATCTCTAACAGGTTTGCTACTGCAGTCTCATTAGCTCAGTATAACCAGAATTACATCATATTAGCTAATGTCATCAAACGTTCAGCAGATAACAGTGATAATAGTTAGTGCTGACGCTATGATTCTTCCATATGTTATGTGGGATCGTTACACAATGTGTCACTACTTTTGGTTTTGGTTGAAATAGATTAGTCAGCTCTTTATTTATCACAGGGCTCAATGATCAACCACATAAGATCACAGTGAGCTCTGAAGTGGCCATTGCAAAGAACAGATAATATTTTTTTTTCTAAGGATCGCTGGTTCACCCCAGGTTCATCAAAGAATACGTCTTCACTGCGATTGGTGCACAACATTGCAGTAGATCGGAACGTTGATGGTAACGTGCATGTGCTGCTCAGAGTCGGTCGTCACTGAAGCATGACGTTTAACAGTGAGCGGTTGTTTTTAACTAACTGTGCTGCTGGGATTGGTGGAGGATGCAGCAAGCAGAGAGTCAGTCGCTCTGTTTTTTGAGCACACGCGTTGTCGTCCCTGTGAAGCTGATTTCAGAATTCATTGCAGTTCGAGGATTCGTCTGGACGTTGTGCCACTGAAGTTCACAGTAGCATTTGAAAATAGAAACTAATTGATGCTATTTTCTTATTTTGTCAAAATCTGATGGAGACAATATCAAGTCCGTTTATATAACAACTGATCATTTGTTTTGGAGAGTAAACTTAACTCAACGTGTCCCACGAAGCAGACACTTGGCTGCAAGAGCCAAGATTCATTGTGAGAGACAGGTGCTTCATTCTGGCTGGTAGCTTATTCAACCCAGAATGTTCCTAGTACAAGAATATAACCCTCTGTGTGTGGGTGTGTATGTGTGAGTGTTTGTCCAAGTGTGCGTGTGTGTCTGTTTGTTCTCTCATTTCCCATTTCTCATATCTCATGTCTGTGGTTTCACAGACAGCAGGGCCCCATCTCACGAGAGCCGAGGCATGACTCAGACCTACGCAGACTTGTGGCTGGCGGCTGTGACTCAGAAAGGAAGCGAGAGGAGAGAGGAGGCAAGAGGAGGAGAGAGGAGAAGGAGAAGGAGAAGGGCTGCAGAGATGACCGGCTGAACATGAATACATCATGAGCGGCAGCATCACTCAACATGCACAGCACGCACACGCAGACACATGCTGCTGACACACAGGGGGAGCTGAAAATAGCACAACAGAGGCCTTCCACCACATCTGCTAATTATCAGGCAGAAAGCAGGCCTGGGCCCAGCATCAGAGCAGTCCCAGCTGTGGGCCTGCACTGGAAGATGGCACCGATAGAAGAGATAACAGAGAGAGCTGGGTGAGAAAAACTGTCAATAACAGACAAAGGGCTTTGAAACAAGAAAACTGGCTCCCAGTGTGACAGGTGCATAGATCAGTCTGTCATAAACACATAGATTTATTTTATCCACATGTGCCGCAGAGAAACCACCAGGCCCCCAGTCTTCCAGAAGCATCGGCAGGAATCACAATATCCCTGACAGTCGGTGGGTTTGCCCGCCTTCCGCCAGTCTTCACCCTTCTCTCCCTCACTTTGCTCTTCTGTGTGCTCAGAAAAAAAGGAAAAACTAACTCATTTCCATACAAATGGAGTGAGAGCCTGCAGCAGAGAGACCCAGCGGAATTGCAAATATTTCATCTTTGCCTGGGAGCCTCGTGCTATTACTCCTCGACTATTATCCCCTCTCTTTCATTCTACCCTGTTTTTTTATTCTTTGCTCTCTTACCTCCTCACCCCAGCGATCGTCTGCGTTGACCCTCTGTACCGCCGCGTGTCGCTTTGCCTTCTAAATCCTCCGTGCGAGCGAAAAACATCCTCCGACAATTTTGTACGGCATCAAAGCCATTCACTACTTCAGCCGAGAAATAACTTTACTACAAAGCCGGTCTCACTTTAAGCTTCTGTGCACTTCGCATTGCCCTTCTGTTCCATCTTGTCCTTTTCTCTTTCTTTCGCTGTAACATCTCTCCATCCGCGCCTCCTTCGTAGCATCTG
Organism: Macropodus opercularis; assembly: GCA_030770545.1. NCBI lineage: Eukaryota > Metazoa > Chordata > Actinopteri > Anabantiformes > Osphronemidae > Macropodus > Macropodus opercularis. Next base: position 12,810,356 of record CM061092.1, read on the forward strand.
CCCAGTGCCCACATTCTTGAACACACATGGTGTCCAGCAGCTGCCAGGTCAACAGAGGTGATGGTGCACAGATTGTCTGGCGCTGGCCTGCTACCCAGGCGAGCTGCCAGTTGTGGACACAGAGACAGCAGGGAAGCGCTGCAGAGGGTGGAGGACTGAACAAACTTTGTACAGCACCGTGTGTGAGCTGCATTCTTTCATTCTCTTCGCAATGAGACCCCCGTGTAGAGATGAAGCCCCAAATATTAACCCACGTATAGACTGGAATTGCGAAATGAGCATCAGGTTGCAGGATGGGGTTCGTTCAGTTAACATTAAAATTTTAAATTGGCGTTTTAGCTACTGCGGAGATGTTGACGGCGGGGCAGCTGTGAACTCACAAGCCCTGCAAACATCCAGTATTAATTCTCTTTTTAAAACTTTCCATCAACACTTCTTCTTACTGTCTAGCACTTTCCACTTGCTCTGCATTTTACTCTTAGGAGGAAGGTCCTGGCCAGGAGACGCAGGCTCCCGAGCAGATGGACAGTGTGTTAGCTGGAGTTAGCCAATGTTGTGTTACTGCTAGTCAGCTCTCATATGATTTCTCTTTCTGTCCTTCTCATTTGTCCAGCAAACACACACACACACACACACATACTCCCACCGAGGCCAGAGAGGATGGCAAACGTGTCAGGAGGTGAGACAGATGTGTGAGTGTGTGTTCAGGAGGTTACAGGGCCTCCTCACTCAGGAACAGCTAGTTTTCCAACAAGAGACAGCATCAAAATTGTATGAAGATATTAATAATTCAGCTCCAGATTTCTGCAAGAAAACAGGTTACTGAAACGATAATGCAAAAATCAATGCTGCCCCCTCTCTCTCTCTCTCTCTCTCCCCCCTTTTTCACTCCCCATCTCTTCATGCGTGCTTGGAGGAGAAAGGAAGAGGGGGTGGAGAGGCTCAGCGTCTGTGGCTGCGTGCCTCTTTGTTGGCGGACGCGTGTGTGGGAGCTTCTGTCCGCGTTCTCGCAGGGTGGACATCAACTCTGTGCCCGACAGCCTGTGCTGTTACTCGGTCTATACCCTGGAGGCAGGAGCGCTGCTTCAGCTTCGCCACCTCCAGACTGGGTCAGCGAAGAGGAGACGCCGCGCGGAGGGGAGGTGCAAGTCCCAGCTGGGCCCGAAAGGAAAACAGGCACACATGCACAAACACATACAGGCATCCACCCATCTGAGCGCGAGCACTTCCCTAAAGCCCTCGCTGTGCGACAAACAGGCTGCTCGTGCCTTCGAACAAAGCCGTTGCATTGACGCGGTTGTGCGTCCATTGTGAGGCTGACGCGTTGAGTCAACCGGCATACAGCACGAGCTAATTATCACCTCTGTATGTCTGTATGAAGCCGTCTGGAGAGGAGCAGGTACACACCCTGTCCATGTGCGTGTGTGCGTGTGTCAGAATGTCAGACACGCTGCTGTGTCCCTGCTTGTTGTCGTCTTTTTATACACTGTCTCGCTGCGACTCACCCACCGGGACTGAAACGTAAAAACACCACTAAAAATCTGTCATCTCTCTCTTTATGTGCGCTCAGCGGTTGCACGCATGGCTTGTCACATTTTTCTCCTCAGTCATTTTAAGTTTGGGAGTTTGTGTCAAAACTGTGTGGGCAGGGTGGTTTACTAATGTTTTTAGCAACACTTGACACCCAGGGTTAGTTGGTTAGGACGTTTTTGGCGCTGACATGGTGAGGAGGAGGAAATGGAAATCAGCGGAGTTCTTTCCTACGTTTAAATGCATTTTTTTTCTTATAATAGCTTCCCAGATTGGACACAACATTAAAACGCCATGGAAAGCAGAGCATGAGAATGAAGCGCATATAGGATCTTATGGAGAAAATTATGTTTGTGTGGATTCAGTTTTCACATCCACTAATAAAAAAAATTTTTTGGAGTTCCGGAAAAAAAACATTAGGTCCATTTTCAGTTTGTTCTGCTAGTATGGTACATGGTAATGTGTTGTTTTTTTATTCAGTTTGATTCATGCCACTGACTGGCTTCTGCTCCATAGCAACTGCAGCTGAAGCTTATGCTTATTGTCATGTTTAGTGACGTCCTCTGTGACAGAATGATGGACCAAATGCGATTTCTCAGAAATTAAACAGATGTGTGAAGAAAAAAAACAACAAACAACTGACAAATGCAAATAATGAGAAAAAAAAACAATCCAAAAAGCTCAGGATTAAAGCATCGTTCCTCTAAACGCAGGCCTGTAAACGGCAGCACACAGTGACTGTATGCGGTCGTGCTTGTCCTTATTTGGTGGAGCACGTTGTCCATGGGGAGATATGAAGCAGCGCCGACTAACTTCCTGTGATTGTAAAGGACAAACGATGAGGCCTTGTGTGTTTGTGTGTGGGTGGCACATCTGGCACTGGAAGCTAATAATCTGTGTGTGTATGTGTGTGTGTGTGTGTCTTTTCCTGTGTGCCCTTAGGGACGTGCATCTACTAGCTACTGTGCATCTAACTGTTTTCATTTTCACTTTATATGTATTAGTATATTAGTACTTTCTGATGTATGTGTGAATGTTCCTACGCATTCAAATGTGTGCGTGCATATACATTTGTTCCAAGTGTGTGTCTGGCATGTTGTGAAAGATGGAGGAGGTTCTGCTCCTCTGACACAGCCACTGTGTCATACAGACATACCCAGAGTAGAAGAAATCATTACGCTATGTTCCCTGTAATAAATTAGTGGGTTGAGGTAACCCAAGGCAAGGTAATACAAGGTTAATAATGCACTGTTATTCCCCACTGGCAGAAATAAACAATCTCCTCTGTTTATTTGCCTTTGCAACACTCCCACGAGAAGCCAGAAACAGCAGGACAGAGGCGTGGAAAGAGGGAAATGGAGGGAAAAGAGATCGCGGGGATGAGAGTGAGAAAGATAGATGACAAATAGATGATGCTCCATTCCCACTCCGACTCCCACCTACCCCTCCTGCCGTGTCCTTGGTCTCGCTGTAGAGAAAAATTAAAACAGGTCGACCCGTGTTTTCTATTTTTTCTTTCTCTCTTTCTCTCGTCCCGTTTTCCTTCCTCCACACTAAGCCATCTCTCTCTGTTTATCTGTCTCCTTTTCACTCTCTTCCTCCCACTCTCCTGGTCATTGCACAGGTCAGGAAGAGAGTCACGACAGGCTCTGGGAGGAACCCCCCACTAGCTGTCATTCATCACATCCCACAATTGACAGCTGCCTCTACCCACTCACACTTTCACCTCTGCATTTCTCATGGAAGACAATGTGAAGAAATATGTCTGTTTGTTAAGTGCTGTTGAAATAACTCCTAGTCCCTGTATGACATTGTCTCGGTATAAATAATATTCTGCTCTCTAGACTATTTGTCAAAGCATCTATACGCAGCCAAGATGTAAGGAGCAAGCAAAGCTTAAATTAAAGCACAGTTTGTTTGTTTACACCAGCTTCTAGCTTTCATGTGTGCATGAGAGTGAATCCTTAAACAGGTAATTATATCTGATAGCCCAGATATTGTAGCTCCAGACCGAAGCACATCTGCAGCCTACAGCATATGCAACTGGCTGAGTTTGTGTAAACATGCATGATTGTGTGGGTGCATTACAAGGAAAGCAAAGAGACATAAATCCTCAGCATTATGCAACAAAATAGTTTTAAATTAACAACCTGACTGCTGTGTTAATAACACTCAGAGGAGGAAAGAAAGAAAGAAAGAAAGAAAGAAAGAAAGAAAGAAAGAAAGAAAGAAAGAAAGAAAACACTGCCTTCGCTGTCTTCATGAGCAGGAGCAGTGATCATGTAGCTACACGAGAGCACAGAGAGGAGATGGGCAACAAACTTGTCACTTTCTATAACAAGAGGCGGTCTTCTTTCTTCGTGACAGTTCTCCCCGAAGTGACATTCAGGCCCCCACAACCGTCACCAGATGATCTCACTGGTGGCACTCACGCATCGACACGAACACACTCTCACCTGCTCGGCCTCGACCTCAGCGCTGTTCTCGGATCGACGATTCTTAGAATCACACTTCCCCTCATCAGAAACGCCGCTATGCATGTTGAGCCCACACACGATTTGTTGCACACACATGTGCCCACACACATGCACACGAGGCTGTAGCTGAAAGGTGAAGCACGCTGATCATTGCACATGCAACCCCTGTCACCTGCACAGCGAAACGGGACCGATAATGCAGGAGTAGGAGGAGGAGGCCAGAGAGGGAGCACGGCGAGCAGCACAGAGGCAGATAGGAAGTGAAGCAGCTAAAAACAGAGCCTGTCAGAAGACCTACTGAAAGCCACCACGGGGACTTACTAACTAGGTCACTCAGGACCTTTGGGTGTCTGTGTGAGTGCTGCACTTTTCAAAGAGAGGCCGTATTCTCCCCATTAAGATAAAATAGAGGCGTTTGGGATCTATCATGTCCACCTTAATCTCCAGCAGGGGAATGCTCATTATGTCTTATCTAGCACCATGATCATTTTTTTAGCATTTCCATTTCCCTAGGTAAACACTTATTTTCACCTCAGGCCGCTCCTTTGTGCTGCGTGTGCACCACTAAAACGAGGCTGACATTTCCCTATTGATTCCCTTTTGAAGCGGCGCTTGTGTCGGCGCTGTAAATTTCATTAGATCATTTCTCCAAAGGCGCATCGAGACCGAAGTAACATGTATTAGTGAGCATGTACGTTAAAGCATCAGCCGAGCTGTTAGGACACACGTGCAGCAATGTAACACGTTCGGATTCAACAGATTTTGTTTTGTTGTAAACAAATGGAAGAGCCTTCTGTTAAAAGACCGATAAAATGCTTTCCAGAAGATTACTGCCTTAGCTCCTGCATATGAATACTACGTTAAAACAAAAGGAGCAAGTTCAGTTAATCTACTGATTGACCAGCAGGACCAAGATACTTCCCTGCTTTACAAAATCCCTTGAATGAATCATTGTTCTTACGTCTTCACAGACACTGTAAGTCTAATCTACTCTTAATCATGTCTGAAGCAAATCCTATTGAGAAATGATAGAAATATTCTGCACGTCAGTGTTTTATTGTGGTGTTAATAAGAGGCAACAGTGTAAAGTGCTTTGTGATCAGATAAAAAGTGCCGTAGGAGTGCAGATCATTTTCCTTTTCTGAGAACATGCTTTATCCGCATGACGCTGCGTTTTGTCTGACAGACGTGTTAACTTCGTATAAAAATCCTAGGAATTGTAAAGAATGCGAGCTGACGTGCAGTACACAGTGTTCACCTACTACGCTGTACAAATTCAGGGCATGATTAAAAAGTACAGGTTCCAACAGCGGCAGAGTTATTACATTACATAAAAAGCAGCTTCGCGTCACATTTGTCATGACGTGTTTCACCTGTGGGATTGTGAGAAGGGAGTCGGCGCGTCATGCAGGTCACGTGTCGCATTATTTATACATCTCGCATCAGTGTGTACACATCTGCTGTGCCTTGGCTCGTGGTTGTGACAGACTGAGTTGCCTAAAGTTCTTGGCTCCAAGACACAGTAATCAAACCAACACCCAAAGCCCACACAAAGCAGACAGGCCAGGAGCCCACACACACACACGCACACTTTTTTTTTTTGTTATAAACACTGTCTTGCTTGTACAAACACTATGATTTCAGACGCACTCGCTTTAATCACTTACCTGCAACCGTCATTTGCGCTTCCTGATTCCTATTCCCCACAGCTCCCCCACCCACGTCCCGTCTTTGCTGCCTACCTTTCTAGCGGCACCGTAAGAAGGTGCAGCTTCTCCTGTGACTCTGCCTCTGAGTCAAGTCATTACGAATCACTTTGTCTCTGCTTTATTACCCCGAAGCGCCGGGCCCCGATCTCCGGCCTGTCGCCATGTGTGCGCTGTACGGTCACTTCCACGCCGGCGCTCGGATCCAAACATGATTAACGCGCAGATGACTCACTCCCCTTGGCTTCCTGTCATTCACGCGCTCGCACAAAGTCGGACACGCACAGAGCACCTATGTTATTACCTACATAAAAGGAGTTTGTGTACGCGTTTATTCTACACACCCACGCGCGTTTCATTGCTCACAGACTTCTTGCCAGATGTCAGACGCCTTTTTATGCATTTAATATGTAAGCTGTTGCTGCTGATATCCTCATTCAACGTGACTGCGCTTGGACTCCGCCGCTGACATTCAGTCCATTCAAAGACAGGCGTTGGGCGCGGGAGCTTCGTCACGAGACTGTCTCCTTTCACGGAGCCTAGCCGTATTTTACGCTTTTCTGTCATTCGGGGCGGTTCTGAGCCAGTGGTTCCATATGTGTCAGCAGAGAAGGAATTCAGTGGTGGGTGATTGTAAAACATAATTGCTTGAACATAAAACCTCAGCTTTTCCCCTCACTGTGAATGGCGTTGCTGGATGATCTGACACCCTCGTGTCAATCAGGCTCTCGATCTCTGTGCAGTAACTGAGTGCAGCGCTGTGGCGGACAGGTCTTCGTTAAAGCAGACAGCATTCAGAGCCTGCGTGCTTTTAATTATTATTTAAAGGGAGCGTGCATTGGTTGGTGGGGAATCTTCTGCGCTGTGAGCATGTGAGGGCTATTGTAGGGAATGCTGTCCTCTTCTGTATGTTCGAGTCCTTCTCTGCCTCCAGTCCCCTGCACTATGTCACTCACAGCTCCTCTGGTTACAACCTGGCCCCTCTTGGGGGCCTCTGGGGTCCACTGGCTAAATTAGTTTCAGCAGCGCCAGGAATCAGAGTAGCAGGACCTCAGACCTCTCTTTGGATTACAGAACTTTAACCTTTCTTTCTGTCAAGCCCTCCCAAGGCCTTTGAAGTTGCTTTTCCTTCCTTGCGCCACCCGACTCTGGATGATTGATCCACCCCCGCTTCTGCCCTCACCAACCCCCTCTTTTTCTGCTATCTCACCACTCCTCCTCCATCCTTCAACTTCGCTCCCTCCAAGGTAAGAGCCCCTGCTGGTTTGCTCCCTTCTTTGACGTCGTCCTGCTGCTGTCAGTCTATCCCTTCCGTCTTTTCACGTCTCCGTCTTTTGACCATTTTGTTTTCTATTGTTTCCTCTCTCACTCATTTTCTCATCTTCCCACGTCGCCTTGTAATTTTCCTCCTTACCCATCTTCACCTAATTTTCGTTTTACCCACTCTGTGCTGCATTGTCCTTCCCCTTCTTTCCTTTCTTCGCCCCTGCTTCCCTCCTTTGGACCTTGTCCCTGGGGTTTTAAGCCTCACACATTCCTTTGCACTGACTCGCTGTGTTTACATTGACGACGTTTGTTCTGTGCATGGATCATAGCGCTGCAACACCAGCAGTACAGCAGCGCCCAAAGATACGCAAGCCCTCAAGCTCATTACGCCGTCACTGAGCAAAAAGAACATTTTAGATCCGTAAATTCCGGGACCCCTTGACTTCTCTCGTTAATTACGCTCGCACATGGCTGTGAGCGCTGTAAAGGTGGAGGCTTCTCATCAACGTGCTAGGAATGGCAGCAGAGTTTGAAGTTTAAATGGAACTCAAACACATTAGAGTACGTTCTGCCAACAGAGGTTACGCATTAAAGTCAAGAGCCGCCAGGCTGTAATAGCGCCCTTAATCATATACCACCTGATCCAGCAAAGTGAAAGCAGGAGCGGCACATCACAGATCCATTGATAAATAAATGCAGCCAAGTGCTTCTTTTTATAGCCCCGGCAGCCAGAGGACAATATGCAGCCATGTGAGCGGTGTTTATTTTATTAACGTGCGTGAGGGAAGAGGACGAGTCTGCGTGGGCAGGGGGGTGGAGACCTACACAAAAGGACAGTGAAGGGACTCTAGAGCGAGGGAGTGCTAGCAGTTGATCCATAAGGTCATCTGTTTCCCCTGCATACGTGTCACGTGTGCGTGTTTAAATGTCATTGTCTGCTGCTCACCCGACCACACGGGAGCTTGCGTGTCCTGCCGAAAACAAACGGACCGTTCTGTCCCGTCTGGGCCCTACCCAGCCCAGTGCAGGTACGACCCAGCCAGTTATGTCTCCACCATGACACGCTGTACCGAATGTGTGCCACCATTTGCTGTCCTGTGCTATTCTTGCATTCACCTGTCAGTCTGGCTTAATGTGTCTTATTATTCAGTGAAATAATGCTCTATTGTGGACAAGCCCATATTCCAAGGGCTGACAACGCTACGCCGCTAATCTGCTATTGTTTCTAAAGCTTATATAGCTAACATTCACGATCCAGTGTGGCTTCTGCAAACGCTGTGTTTGTGGTTTAAACACGACGTGATTAATTCCAGGGCTCCTCCTCTTTGTGCCCGCTTTCATCTCGTGTTCATTCACTCCTCTGCGTGTGTGCGTGCGCCGGCGTGTCATGCCAGGTCACAGTTAATTGTGAAGATTAAGGTGTTGCGAATGGATAAAGACATTCGCGGAGTGAATCACTCAAACTTTACAGCTCCACACACCTTCACTTCCAGTAAGGACCCGCGAGCGAACACACACGCCTCCTCCTCAAGCTTCCATGAAAACGGACGTTGGTGCCAACGACTCTGGAACTGCTCAGCAAGGAGTTAACACCTCAGATGGAGAGACGTGGTGGAGGCAGGAGTGGGAGGAGAGGAAAGAGGATGGTGTGAAGGAGAAATAGGAGTGGCTGGCGCAAAGGTGGTGAGCTCAAGGCTGTGGAATCAGGAACTACTTCATGCTCTTTACTCTGATACGCCCCTGCACTGCCGCCACCGCAACACCCACACTCCGCCCGTGCTCTCGATTCATACGACCTCTGCTCCATTCTGGCCAAGCTGGAATGCTGACTTTCGCCACCCCCACCACCCCCCCCTACACCCCTCGTCTGTTTCTCACCCCTCCTTCTCTTGCAAAAGCGGGAGATGGGAAGCGGCCCCTGTTACAAGCCTGCTTTCTGCCGGCGAACGTGGATCAGCCATGTAGCAAAAGTCATAAGGACGTCTGCGAAATAAGAGAAAATGTACCTTCTGCGCTGTGCTGGAGTATGTGAAGCAGAAGTGCCACTGTCTGACTAAAAATACCTCCCCGAGCAGCAGAAGGAAAGTCTAATTCCACACGAGGCTCTATTAAAACCCACAGATTTAGCAGTGCAGACCTCGGTCTGATTCCAGAGAGGATCATTTCTGCCTCTAGAGCTGCAGTTTGTACTGATTGAGACCAGGAAAATATTCACACACACTCTCAGTTGGGGCAGATTCCAGAAAAAAGCAATTTGTGTTAATTTGTGTCCAGGGAAAATGGCAGCGGAGTGGGTGTGCTGATTTCAGAATCATTCCTTTTCAGCCTTAAATACGCTAAAGATGTTATTGCCCTCACAGGAACAGATAGTATAGCTGTAATATCTGCGTCATACAGGTGGTTCTGACTATGTGGTTAAGAAAAGAATCCAATCCCTTCTGCGCCTTAGCGTCGTCCATGATCAAGTTAACCTTCCCTGTCGTCCACGACGCTCATCAACAAATTTGTCACTCCCTATCTTTGGTGTCGGTGCCCGAGAGAGGCTGTCTGTCTCCCGCCCGACAACATGAGTCACCAAACCATACTCGGCGAATAAAAGCCTTGTGTTGTCTGATGTCGGAACATTTCTAGTTGGCTTTTTAAAGTGTTAGGTGGTTAGGTTTCTGATTAAATTGAAGATAATGGTATTTATCTGATGGCGTTGCTTGTGAAACAAACAAACCTTTTTCCGCAAGGCTGTTTGCCATGCAGTAGGTGGGTCAACAGCGTCTCAATAAAGCCAGGTCTAGAAGGAGAAAGAAACAAAGCCGTAGCTGGAACATCTGTCGTCCATTTGGGCTTGGAAGGGAAGGCATGATTTTCTGCTTACCTGTGCACCATCAGCCCAGAGGGGGCGGTGGGGACATTTGTCATGAAGCCGGGGAGTAAATAGCGAGGAAACAAACCACCATCTGTCTGGGCCCATTGATTTTCACATGAAAAGCAAATACATCCGCTCTGTTTGCGCTGCCTCCCAGCACTGACTGCCTGCTGGGCGCAGAGTTGAAGTTTACCTTTCGACATCATGTTCTTTGATAATCCTTATATATGACCGAAGCTCCCGCCCCGTGACTCCACTCTGTGGGGCGCTAATGGCCGAAACGTGGAACAAACACGAGTGAGTCAGCGCTCGCCAGACTGGCGAGGTGTGCAGATAGCGCGTCTGCTCCGCGCGACAATGAACAATGCAGGGAGATAGTGACGTGTGCATGACTGACCCGGGCAGCGAAGGTCAAGCACCCAGCTCCTCGTATCTCGTGCTTCTGTGGCACCTTTGAAGCGCTCAGCATTTTCGCTTCTCCATCCTTCGCCCCCACACCTCAGAGAGGAGACTTCCACATGTCACAGAGGCATGTTCGGAGGTAGGCAAGCGGACAAAAGGCAGGAAAAGCAAGATTCAGAGATCGATCTAGAGAAATAGAAACTGCTTTGAATGTTTTGTGTCACCACCACCACCTGCCTCCTCTTATGAAATCTCTTCATGGTCCACCCACTGTGTTTCCAATCCTCCATTCTGCCCTTGAACAGACTCTAATTCAACCACAAAATCCAATCCCCGACATAAAGACCTGATAAATTCCTTTCACTGCCACCATGTAAATGTTTATCGTTACACGGGGGATTCGCGGAGCCATCACTGAGGGGCGTAATGACTTTTCACATGGTCTCACTAAGGTTTGTGGGTAGATAACCTAACAAAGAGTACCCATAGGTGCTCTCTGCATGTATTATCCTCCCTGTTTGGCTTTGATCGTTCTGGCATTTTGCTGCAGACACTTTAGATATACAGCTGATGCAACCAAAATGTCATCCCTCTTTCTGCACAACCGCTGGAGAGAGGGCCTTTTCATTTAGGGGTAGAATTTGAAACAGCTCTAACCTTTCATCAACAATGCTGCCACTTTACGCTGTGGAATTCCTAATTCACTGAGAGGCGTACCGAGGCACCTGCTTTGATCAGCGCCGAGGACCCTCTGAGAAAGTCTTTGGAAACGGAGAGAAAGGGACAGAGAGAGAGAGACATCAGCAGCTTGTTGACATGACCGAGGTGTCAAAAACAAAATGAAACAAACACCTGAGGGCTGGTGCCGTGTCGTCATGAGGCGCAAGCAGGTTTTTGCTGTTGGGACGATAACACAACAACGCACACGGATACGTGCACACACCATTTACGCAACACACTGGGACACACCTTCGTCTTGCAGTAAACGGAAACACGATTTATATTGTCGACACCGGCTGCTGTTCCTTTCCTCTTCAAGTCGACTCGTTCCAAAGCCCTGAGATGTGCTGCATGTGGACTCCATTCGAGGTGAATCTGATGAGTTTGCGAAAGCTACAGTACGTGTAGCGACTCTGGGCGACGCAAAATGCCATATACTAGTAAAATACATTCCTTTTGTTTATGTAACACGTTGTTGTTGAATCTAAAATTCTACTTTATTCGTTCTGTGAACCCCCAGCCGCTCATACCCCCCCCTGCCTCTGCCTCTCACAGCCCCCTCCCTTCCTCTCCCTCGCTCTGCATTCCTTGGTGAGTGGGTGGAAAGTTCAGTGGGGATGTGGGAGCCCAGCAGGGCAGGGGGGGTTGCAGCTCACCAGAAGACAGTCTTATCATCCAAATGCGATCCTCCTCCCAGCACAGCCCCACGGGTGACTGCTTGGCGGCGCGAGGTCCAAAGTGTCTCCCCCAGTCACATAATAAGACTCTGAGAGCTCCGTGCATCAAACGCAGTTTGGGCTCTCGTTGAATTGCTGTGCTTCACCTTTGTCACCTACTTTTTGCTGCTCCCCACTTCAACACATTGACCTAATGTATACACTCACAAGACTTAATGACAGAAGGACCTCTGCTGGATACGTCCTCACACTACAGACTGCAAACCTCATGACAGCTTAACAACACCCTCAGTGAGTCAGTGAAACTGTAGTTTTGTTGGTTATGTTAACTGGCATTATTATTATTACTTTTTAATCATTCAGCGACAAACAGCTCATCAAACATTTGTTATTGATTCTTTGCTTTTGTCAGTGTAACGCTTGATTGCTTCACTTCACTCCTTTGGCAAGTAGAAAATGAAAGGGCAGGGCAGCGCGGGCAAGCCTTTTCCAGCAACTTGCATAAGGTTCCTATGGTGACAAAGCCATCGGTGTTTTGATGGTGGCATTCCTCCTCCCTTTGTCTCCGTGTTTACCTTTTTGTCTTATCTTTGTTGTGCTGCAAGCAAACAAACTGGTTTTAGAAGCAGCTCTGGTCCGTGGGCTGAGAGTGTAGGAAGACACACAGGAAGTGGTGGGCGACCAGCAAACTGTATTTCCTTTTCCTGTCTATGTCCTCCCTCCCTCCCTGCCTGCCTGCCTGCCTGCCTGCACTTTGGCTATTAATGTAACTCTGAGCTACCCACCACACACCCACATGGCCACTGGGAGCTGTGCGCTAGAAATCACAGTTGTACATGGATGCACACACAGACACGCACACACGCACGCACGAAAACAAACATTCATACAGTACCAGCAACAGATGCCAAGTGATATCGGTGTAAATAATTAGTAGCTAAACAAGCAGACAGCATATTAGATTGCACACAAAGAGTACAGAACATTATGTGCCTTCATGGTGCTCATTTAACTCTTGGTTTGTGTCTCTCCCTCCTGCCTTACTGGGAGACAGACAGCAGGGTGTAATTAAATCGGTGGCCGTCACTCAATCACGATGTCTATCACAGCCGAGGCAGAGCTGCTGTGCAGTAGGGGAGAACTAGTAACGCGATAACGCCCCGATGCTCCCCATTCTTCAAGCAGCGTCACCTTTATCTTTGCGCGCACGAAAGAAAATTACAGGTGCGCCACTGCTCACCGTTCGCTCATTTTCCCTTCCTCCTTCAAACGGGCCTGATTCTTGGTGCCAGCGGCCTCAAAAGTGGGCTGATGCATTTGGCGCCTCTGCTGCGTGCGTTCAACCCTCGCCATCTCCCAGTTTGCTCAGTTTACCACTTACACATGTAGCCCAGCCCACACACAAACACACACATGATCAATGTTCCCGTTGGAGTCCTCCTATCCTCCCCCTGGTCATCCAGCTCATCTGTGAGAACAGAGAGAACACACAGTCGCATGAATCACAGTGAATCATGCATCACAAATAGCACCCAAAGAAAGGTGTTGCATTTAACCCGGACACTTACTATTTATAACAGCCTGGGCGTGCACATTATCATTACAGGCCACAGAGGATGCTGACAATGGACGGAGATGAGGGGGTAGCAGCTCCTTTAAATGTCACAAGCAATGTATTCTCTCATCTGCAGGCCGGTGTGGCGGCAGCGTGTCTGAAGGGCTAAATGAACTGGAATGGGGGGGCGTTTATGAGGCACAGAGATGTGCAGGTGAGAGGTCACAGATGCTTCATCAACATATAAAGGAGCAATACAGATTTTCTTTAGACCGCGCCGTCGTAAGGCCTCCGATGTTTCACCTGCACCACAGTAAAGTTGACTCATTTTAGCACAGCATCAAAGATTTAAATGCTTATTATAAATTGTTTAGGGCACAGACAAGACAAGTGTCTTCCCCGTGAAAACCTCTGCCTTCTGTAATTGACTTAAAGTCTAATTAGTGTAACAAGTAGCTGGAAAATAAATAAACATAATTATCATATCAAATACATTCGCTGTTGGGGGGATGATGGATGATTTTGACGAACACTTTGTTCTTTTGTTCTCCGTTGGCTTATTTTCTCTCCCCCACATGCCAGTCATGCTCCGTGCGTCACATCAAAACCGAGTTGGGAAATGCAGGCTCATCAGTCTGTGGCAATCTCACATTCAAATGACAGTGTGTCTAGACTTGAAGCCAGTCGCCCCCCAAATGTGGACTGGAGGGACAAAACCCTGAAACATGTGACCCATTACATCAGCTTCAGCGCCGAACAACGACTGGAATCGGTAGTTTCTCGTGAAATCAACGTAGATGTGGGCAACACGGCAACAAAAACACAGCATGATGGTGAAGGCTGCACTCGTTCCTCTGTTCTGTCAGAAGCGGGAGAAGAGAGGAGAAGGAGGGGCACTTCATTATCAGCCAACATGTAGGCTCATGCCACTCAGCTTTACCCGACCAACTGTTGTCATGGTAGCAACTTGTCATCTGCGTCTCACCTTGAATGAAAGCAGACCTGTGGGACATGTGCCTTCCCCGTGGAGCATGCATGTGGGGTGTAGCGGAAGTGCGTCAGCCCAGCGAGCTGATGGAGACACACCCAGTGCCACCTGCGTTAAAGTCTGCGCCTTTGTGTGTTTTCACAGGAGATGGTGAACTAAGGAAGTTCTCGCTGCTTTTAAGACAACAACAACAACAACAACGGCGACAGTAGCCTACCAGCTGTTCCTGCATCTGACAAATGTATTTCACTTGGTGACAGGCCAAGGAGCACCAGTCCTGTTTTTCCTTCCTTTTAATGTCAAGTCAGAAAGAGTCATAAATCTGCAGGGCAGCAACGGTGGCTTCCATTGTTCCAGGGTAACTATAGCTATTGGTCGAATTTGTTTGTTTGTTTGTTGTACCTACTGATTAATGAACAGTGGTCATTTGATAGCAAGGTCCGACATCACCCTGTGTGCACTGGAGCTTGAGCTGCTCCTAAATACACTCGTGCTTTGGCCCCTAGTGATTCTAGCTACTTGCTAAATGCAAAGCTGAGTTTGATAATGAACTCGTATGATGAAACGTCTTGAACAATGAACGGGCCAGGTAGAACAAACAAGTGCTGCTAAAGTTTATGAAACCCTGTGTGACACTGTTCTTTGAGATTTGTACTTATGTAACTCTTCCCACAACCATGAGTGCAGCCATCTGAAGCTCCTGACTGTGTGCTATTTCAGGCGCCGGAGCTCTACATTAGGGAAAAAACGCCATTAAGAGCTCACAGACGTCAAAACCTTCTGCCAACGGTGATGTTAATAAAAGGTCAGTAACTTCCAGAACCACGTACCACCAGCGTGAATTAAGTGGCTCATGTAAAGTCAGTATTTCTGTTTTATAAAGAGAAGTTTGAATGTGGTTCAGTTTGATTCCTGAGGTTTTGGAGCCAGCATCTAGTGGCCATCAGTGCCAAGATGTTTGTCATAAAAGTAGGCACATGCTCTTGTAATCTAGTTGATCTAATTAAAATGCACACAAATGAAAGATTGGGTCACATTACCAGTATATTGTATGTTGGATACTGCTCATAAATTGCTGGTTATTTGCAGCAAAAAAAAAAAAACTACTTGCACAGCATCTTGTTTGTATAAGATGAATTGCAGTCTGTACTTTTTATAGCTTGTCTCACAGTGAATTTTCTGCCGTCTCACTTCGCCTGTCTCTTGAGTGTTTAGGGAATAGATGCGAGATTGTGTGTGTGTGTGTGTGTGTGTGTTGTGTGCGCATGTCTACAAGTTGGAGCACGCTGATGGTGAGGGGAGCGGAGGAAAGGCATGGCAGGTTTCCATGACAACAACTTTTTATTTGCTCTTCCTCAATGGCGTTGGTGGCAGACGCAAGATAGATAGATAGATAGATAGATAGATAGATAGATAGATAGATAGATAGATAGATAGATAGATAGATAGATAGATAGATAGACAGACAGACAGTGGAGGGAAGCACAGACAGTCTGGCAGAGCTGTTAGGAAGAGACAGGCTAGTGGGCAGGGGGACATTGGCTGGCGGGGGTGGGAGAAGGCAGTTGTATGCCGGCTTGTTTGCTTTGTCTAGAACAGAATGTCCTCTTTGTATACAGCCCTCCCTTGTTGGATGACAAGTAACCAACAACGTGTGTGCAGTCATCCAGAAATACCTCATAGTGAGATCCGTGCCTGTACTGTCTGATAAGATTCTGGAGAGCAAACCGAACACCGGGCTCGTGCGCCTCAGCGATCGCTGTGGGTGGACGTATTTGCATGCTTGATGTCTAAACCCTCCTCGACTTGGTCCAGGAGTTTCAAAAGGAGGTCTCCATCTCAAGGGACTGCGCTGAGGTGAAGCGAAACAGAAATGAAATCCGACACGCGTGACAAGCGAACGTGTGATCAAGCCAGTGATCTTGTTTGCAGCTCAGGAGAACATCAGAGTTTGAGCTACTGAAACCTCTGACTGCCCTCATTTAGTTTGATGTAAAGACCACATGCGCCTGACGCCCACCTTTTACCAGCAGAGCCAGGTGGCCCCCAAAAAAATACAGTTGCTGTGCATAAATACAACACAAATAAACCAGTGTGATGTGCATTCAAATGTGCATGAATAACACATGTCCAGAAATGCAATATGAACATATTTTTATGAACTAATGTGTCTGTATGTTGCCTCCTCACCTTTTTAAACTAAACTCACATAAACACGTGTGCACTACATGCTCAAAGCCATTTTTGACACAGAATTTATGAAATATTGACAAAGTCTTGCTAAAAACTTCTCTTTTCTCTCAGGGTTTTTGGTGCTGAGCCACATGCATCTCACTCCCACCATGAGAATTGAAGTCAGCTGGACGTAAGAGCCTACGAGTCGCCATTCATCTGCAGAACACACAGATTAAGCGCAGATACACCACACGCGTTGTAATCGACTCACAGCGCTGCAAAAACCAAACGCGCGGAGAGTGGCGTCCATTCTCTGCTTTGTTGCTCACAGCGCTATTTTATTCTCTCAGCCACAATCTGGCCAACATACACACGCACACACACACGTGCACACACTGATAGACTGTCTATCTGTGTGGGGAATGACTCACCTCCTCTACCTGGAGTAGAGCCAAGGCTTTCTCGCCTCCTCCCCCTTCATCTGTGTGAGCCCTTCACTTCACTCACTCCAGCTCCACTATGGAAGCATTTCAATCATTCAAATTAGCTGTAATCACAGCCAAAGGCATAGAGTGGGAATGGCACCACGTCACTCTGCATAGTCAAGAACACTTAATACATTGATTTTATATTGAGCATGCTGCGTTTCAAAAAAAAAAAAAAAAAAGGAAAAAGAAAGGGGAAGCTGGGAGGAAATAAATTAGCTTTCCAAGCCAAGCCCTCTCTGCCTCGCATGCTTCCAAGACAAAGGATGGAGGCAGGGACGAGAGGCCAGCTTTTTAATGAGTAACGATAAGACTGCTTTTCAGTTCTGAGCCCTGACATGCGAGAGCCAGTGCATCAGAGGCACCAGCTGCAGTCTTCACGTAATGATACGAATTATTGGCTCGTTAATGTGCAGCTCAGCCGTGAGTGTTACCCCCGCAACGCCGCTCCGGACAGCAGGGACGCACAGGATCAATCTCTGCCTCCTTGGACGTGCTGTAAAAGACGAGATGCATCCGAAGGACATCTTACCCACATCAGTGCCTTCCCCTCTCTCTCTCTCTCTCTCTCTTTCCGTACCAGCCTCTGGGGACTCATATTAGGAGACTCCTACTCACAGCCCTCCCACACCTTCTCTGCCCCCCCACACACCACCCTCAGAACCACTATCTGTCCACCTCCACACTCAGCTTGTGGACAAACCCAGAATAACAATGTGATCTTCCCTCTTAAAGGCACACGGGCAGCATTGCATCTGCAAAACTCTGACTAGATGGTCGTGAGCTTCTGCAACGCCGACGTTGGGCCACAGCGACAGGAAAACGGGCACGGATGCATTCAGCTCACGTGCAGGCGAGTGCCACGTACGGGTTGCGTCGATTTGTGTTATGCAGTAAACAAATGGGCATGAATAAATCACCATGGGAGATGAACAACACGGGCGCCGCAGCGAAATCGGCCACTGGAGCATCAACACAAAGCCTATGCAAAGCTGCAGCACAGGAATAGCAATCAACATCAAACAGGGAGTCAAGAGCAGGACACAGCACTTGTAGACTGCAGTCAATGAACCTCTCAGAGGATGAGCTGGTCCAGACTCTGTGTTGGGGGAAGTCAACGTAGGTTTGCTTACAGCGCCCCCTACAGGCAAAGAACTTAAAATGACTTTAATGACAAGGCGAAATAAACAGTAAACCTTCATAGTGTGCTGCTCAAACAGCACCAGGTATGTGACCGTGAGTGTTTCACTGGACGCTGTTTCTGTTCTGTGCGTCAGAAAAACAATTTGTGGATGGTTTTTTTTTGTTTTTCCTGTAACTCTTCTTTACATATCTCAGCAGGTTCTCACCTGACTAAAGTTGTCAAGTGAACTTTGATAGGTCTAAGTCAACCACAGTGGAAAACTGTGGTGTTGCACAGGAAGCCGTGAGGTGCGTTTGTGTGTGGGAGGCGCTGAGGTAGAGAAGGGTAGTTCAGACGTTCGAGTGCTTACTGCAGCGCTGCGTGCTCCTATTTTTAACCCGACTGTGGTCTTAGCTTTCTAATCTTAATTGCCTTCACAGAGCGCATTTGTTTTTAGAGACAGTCCAGGATCAAAAAACATATAAACTTATTGCCAGAGTATCATTGCGCCTTAGTGATCTGCATTTGAAGTAAAACAATAAATTCTCCTCCACATTTGTCTGTGTATTTTGTAGCTTAGTTCTCTAGTCTGTCCATTTTCCACTTCAGGCAATGGTAATGACATTTTCCATGGCACTGAAGATAAAGATCTTTGTCAAAGGCCGTTTTAGAGACATTCTCACGCTGACACCAAACGCTGAATAGATGCAGCGACTGTTGTTCAGCACAACTGAAGAGAAGCTGTGAACTCATTACTGTACATGCGTGTTGCCCCCACAGTATTTAACAAATGCATGAGGTATCACATCTCTTGCCTCTCAAACATGTTGTGCACTTTGTTACACTTTTGTTAACCCGCTTGTGCCTTCAGGGCTTTTTCCCAGCACCTATGGAACGTGTCCCGGCAGGAGAAGCACAGGTTCAACAAATAGATTAAGGCCAGACTGGTGTTTAGCTTAACATTAACTTTATTAGTGCTGCTGGCAGGAGAAGAAAAAATGAAGCAATGACATTTAACTAAGCTGGAAGTAACTTATAGGTCACGTGTCCCTGTTGTATTGTGAAACTAAGTCTTACATTAGTATCAGACCAGTTGCTTTAACATTTAAATGTTAATGTCAAGACTTATCGCAGCACTAAAGGCATCAGGAAGTGGACAGGTTGTACTTGAATGCTTAAATTACTTGTGTCATCTGGGTTGGGGTTAATGTTAGCTGCTGCAGACCTGCTACCACAGGGTAGCAGCAGAAGGCTGCTCGAGAAGCCGCCTGCCTCTCAGGAAGCAGCACTGCTAAGCATGTTCACAGCAGCTTGATGCAGCCATTGGCAGCTTCATAATGATGTAACACGTGGAAACTGCCTGACGATGGCGCCAAAGCCCAACTGATCACATCCCACACGCCAAAGCATTAAAGGACCCATCACCGGTACTATGGTCAAAAAGGCAGGTCATAAATAAACCAAACACACACTGAACATGCAGTTATCTGTCCATTCGTGGTTGTGGGGCCCTGGAGCCTAAAGCAGGTGCCACTGGGCGAGAGGCAGGGTCCACCTGAGACAAGCGCTCACACTAACACACATTAGAGTCTCCAGTGAGGCTGCGTGTCGCTGAGAGAACCCACACAGACAATATTCAACTCACACAAATATTGTAATATTGTAAATATGTCAATGTTCACGGCTTCCTCCGTGTTTCGCGTCATTTGTTTCCTACTAGACTACGTCTCTGTGTGGCTCAGTCAAACTGCTTTACTCACCAATGACTAAACTGTTCCATCATTACTTTACAGTCTTATTATCTTTTAATAATTAGAGGACGCTCCCCTGAGAACTGGCCTGCTGTTATAGGTTGTTAATGACTTGAATGAAGAGAATAAACTGACAAACAAATTTAAGTAGTGAGTCACTTTCTGTATTATGACTGATCTGTTGTCTCTCTGTTGATTTAAGTTATGTTCAAAATGATGAAGAGCAAATAAAACAGAGGAGAACGTGTTCTCAGTATGGTGTTTATTCAGCTCAACTGCGTGAAGCACTAATGTATATATTGTTATTTTATAGCCTGATTACATGAAGAACTACATCAGCTGACACACACACATTCAGCAGCAGCAGCATCATTTTCATTTGGAAATGATATAAAACCTTGTTTACTAGCAGAAAAGCACCAGACAAATACCAACTGTCAGATCACTTGCAGTTTTGACCCAGTTATCACAGAAACACGTTTCTTTCAAAGTCAAGAGCCTGTATAACAAAAGTCTGAACGTTGGTCTGACGGTTTCACTTCAGTATATCAGCCCTTGACAACGTGACACAATCAAATACTGTGAATGAAAGCGTTCTTAGCTGAATTGGAGCTGCGCTGCTTTTTTATACATCAAATGGATCCATTTATTATAGTCAGGTATTTTAATGTAACAGGATATTTGCCGGCCATCTGGCAAGGTTCCTACTGAGGACACCACCCCGTACGCCTTTCCATGGCAGACCAACGGGCCTCCAGAGTCTCCCTGGGAACACACACATAGTCAGCAACAGTGAACCATGGGAGTAGTGTGTGTGTGTCTTATAAAGTATATATTTAAAAAGGTTTGTACCTCCCCTGGCCTGTTCTCTCCTTCAGAACAGTACGAGTGATCCTTATAACGCTGCCCATTCTTGATGAGCGTCACGTTCACTTCCATGAGGACACCAGCCATTAAATTTGGGTATTTGTCGCTTCTTCCCCAGCCGGAGATGGAGCATGATTTTGGTAGAGAGCCGTCGCTTCCGTTTGGGAGGCGAATGGGCTGCACGTTATTGTTGAACTGCGCCTTGGAGCTCAACTTCAGGAAAGAAAAAATCGTACAGAAGTAAGTTCAGGCTTCTCTTTCCAAAGATTGTTGACCACACACTTTCATTTTACCTTTAGAATCATCATGTCATTGCTGTAATCATCTTCTCTATAGTTTTCATGTGGAAATGCCTGTTCCACTGATATATTCTGTACATTTGTGGTGTTTTTGATTTCGTGAACTCCCAGCAAGACGTTGTAGGATCTGAAAAACAAAGCAAATTAAGACTAAATGTTGTCATTTTCATTTTACCTTTGCTGAAATTACAACAACTAACAACCTGCTGTTCAGTAAATGGCCTGTCGCTGACGTTTGCCTGGTTAGCTTTTACACTGTGATGGATTGATTGTGTGATACTGACTTGGCTTGGCAGTGGGCTGCAGTCATCACAAAATCCTCACTGAGAAGGAAGCCTCCACAGTCGTGTACTTTGTTCTTCCCGTCGTGCCCCTGCACAAGCGCCATGTAGGGTCGACTGTGTGGCTCAGCCTCGCGGCCTCCGTAGATGAACCCTGTGTGAACTGCAGAGACGATGTGCTTATAAATAATCAGTCAGTCAATATGTCATATTGCATTCAGACCTCACCACGCAAATGAGCAAGAGGTCGGTTCAGGAAACGTGTGAGTGTGTGATTATAATGTTTTTTTGTCAGGTAGTGTGTGATATTATTTGCTCTGAAAGTTTGACTTACCTTGATCATCAAGAACCAGTGCGAGTATCAGCAACGTCAGTCTAGACTTGAGAGACATGTTGACATCTGGGTGCAGGCAACCTACTGATGAGCAGTCACACACATGAATGCCAGGATCGTCTCTCAGCGGTTGTGTGTATTACAGGGGGAAGGAAGTGTGTTCGCGTCTTCAAGAGATGTGGTTATGATCCCCTGTCATCGTCAGAGCTCAACTCATTTTCACAGGACAAATAAATTGATTATTAAACGATCACCGTCTAATTAAACGCTTACTGTGAGCGTTTACAGGCAGATTACATTATATAAAATTACAAATGAGACCATTAAGAAATGTAAACATCATTATGTGTTTTTTAGGAAGTCGTTCAGCATTTGTGACGACACTATAAATACAAAAACTACTATATAATATAAAGCATTTACGTTGATATGTCCTTCTGTTGAAGCAATGTGTCAAACTAATCAAACAATCGATCAATTTTCAAAATTCTTGTTGAAGTGTGAAATGGCAGTTTATCAGTTTGAGTGTGCAACAGCAAATATCTGCTGACTGTCAGATCTCAGCGCGATAACGGCTCCTACCACCACCGCAGCCGACCTGCTGTATCAGTGCAGGTTTACTATTCCTACTATATGTTTCTGATGCACCAGGATGATGATGTGCAATGCGTTTAGAGAAAAGCTGCCTCACCGAACCATTATCCTCCTGCACTAACAAGCAGCGTCTGATCTCCAGGACCCGGTACCGCTCACATCTTACCCTGAAGCTTTGATCAGCCAGTGAGCTGATCTAAGTGATTTTCCAAAAGGGTTTTGAACTTTTGGCTTCAAATTCATGAAGTCATCTCTTGACTCAACACTTCATCGAGAGTATTCTTGACTTGACTACGTGTTTTGTCAAGTTGCCTTTTCAGTTCTTTGAGTTCTCTGTAATTTTATCAAATGGCTGCTATTGCTGAATAGTTTCTTTTCATGGTGTGTGATGGTGTGTCCGGAAGAAATCAAAATGTTGCATTTTTTATAGGCCAAACTGTAGCTACTGGCCTTAGACCTGTATGATGGATGTTAAACCAGACACTTGCAGTCAAACGAGAATAGACAAGATATTTCCAGACATTTGCTATAATAATCTATTGTCACTGACCTACTGCTAAATCTCCTACTCCAATACTGCCACAAATGTTTTCAAAGAATAAGGCTTTAAAGGACCAGAGGAGAGAAAACAATGATTGAAGAATGGATTTTACAAACTGCTGAAGGTAGTTGTGCTGTTTGTTAGATGAATGCAGTCATCATTCCACCACATCCTGTGCTTGAGAGCCTCTATCAGATATATGCAGACGCTAATAAACAGGAATTAGCCTCAGTTCACTGATGGGCACTGTGATAAAGCTTAGGCTGCATGAAGCTGCTTGAATGCAACAACAAGGTGTAGTTCACACACTCACTCACACTCTGAGTAAAAGGAAAACAACAAGGCTTGTGTGCAGTGGTGGCTCAGGACAGTTGCCTCGCATTCACTCTGGCTCCGTGGCCCAGCTGGCGACCGTTCCCATGGTCCTTCTGGTCACTTAGAGCTAACGTCAGGCAGTGAATTTACTATGACATCAGTACTACACACACATAACGACTTTACAACCGTAAAACTACTTAATAAGCAAAAGGGGCAGAGTGAATATTCAGGACATACAATAAGAGGAGCTTCCTGTCATTCAAGCTTTTATTGGCTATAGTGGCAACATTTAATCGTTTTCCTCCATTTTGTGTCAGTAAAATATTCAAAAAAGCAAACTATCCATTTGTTTCTTCTACCGCCACTTGTTAGAATGTGGCTGTTGCTCAATCGCATCCGTTTCACAGGCTCTTGGACCATTTATCATGATTGTAAATAAGAAGTATAGATTTCATGAGCAGTTTCCTTTGAGTTGTGCAACAGTTCATCATCATTATCATGATGGTAATTCTGTGTGAATATGTTCATTATCTCTGTCACCATCAGAGGCCAGTGTAAGATACAGAGTGAGTTTCTGGATTAAGCGTCTGCAGCTACTACTACTTAATACTCACTGAGCTCTGTTATCTGGTAAATGAGAGGAGTCTTTGCTCTGAGCTAAGAAAATCATTGAGTTTGATGCATCAAGAAAGTTCACAAGTGTCAGATTTTATCTTGATGTGAATATTTCTCCAAACATATTTTGATTAGATTCAGTTCTAACGTAAATTGAAGGTCCAAGCTTTCATCTGACTGAGTAACTGATACAATCATGTTTTTTATCCTTCACAAACTAAAAGAGCTCCTGATGTCTGAGTCACTGACGAGCACACGCGCTATCCTCTGATAATCTCACTCGTTAAATGACCCTTGTGTTCTGAATGTACGTTTTCTGTTCAGTGTCATTTATCTTTACACAGGGCCCCAGTGGAAACATTATTATTACGTCATATTGCTCTTCAATATTTAGATGTTCTGTGGACATCATTCTGTGGTGTTGTGTCGACCGTGACGTGGCGCGACACTGCAAGCAACAAGTGTGTGTTACAAGAATTAAACGTTTACTAATTAGGATGAAACGGTCGCTGTAATGCTCCAGGGAAGATTCCCTCAGCAATACATGACCTATTCCAATCAGGAAGCTACCCTCCCATGTGCAGTCAATAGTTCACTGTGTAGAGAAATGAAAGCTGAACTTAGGTCTCGTTTTCTCGACGAGGTGCAGTAAAACTGAAATTAACAGATTCTCACAGTTTATCAATCTTCATAATGAAATTTGAATAATTTGCACAACCTTTAAACTGATGGGTTTTCACAAACAGTTCCCATAAAAACTGTTAATAATAAGTTAATAGTAATGGGTTTTATTTATAGGTACTAATAAGTACTAATACTACAACTACTGCAATAATCTATACAGGTGAGCAACAGAAACAGAAAACAAATGAATCAGCTGCACAGACATCTGTTCAGCAAAGCATGAACAGGTGAGTTTTGAGTGAACTGATACTGTGTCGCTCTAAAATCCTTCTGTTCGGTATAATCAGAGACTGAAGGCAGATGCTCTGTTACAGGGTCAACTTCACAGGCGTCAGCTCTGAATTCAAACCGTCATTAGTGAACCTCTGCTTGACGCATCGACTGGGCACAAGGAGGCAGTGTTGTCTTTTCTTAACTTGTTTAGAACACGTTCATTCACATTCACCAAGAAAAGTGCGGCGGCGTCCTGGCAGGAGGATTTATTTGCTAATGCAACAAAACAAACCTAGAGGAGTCTTTCTCAGTTAGAATGAGGATAAAATGCAGAAATAACACATAACGTTGACAGTATGGTGCCATATTTAAGGGCAGGATCACAGCCTGCGTTGCTGAGTGGACAGTACATTTGTGTCTTTGTTTAAATTGAACTTGAAAGTCATTGTCAGACAATGTGTTGGGTTGTTTTCAGTGCAGTAATGATACACCCATCACAAATCCAGGACGTAATTCAGATGATCAGTTGAGTATGAAGCACATGAGTTTAGGCTGGTGATGGTTTTCAAACAATAAATGCAATGTTAATCTACTGTAAACTCATATATGGCGACAGGATCAGTGTATTGCGGGGTTTCCACGCTGTGTCATGGTCCATTTGATCCACCCAGTGCTGTCAGGTATCTTAGCATAGCGGTATATGGGTGGATCTTTTGACTTGGGTATGAAGTGTGAGGACACCACTCCGAATGCCTTTCCGTCCTCACAGACCAGCGGACCACCGGAGTCTCCCTGGAAATACAGGACATACGCAGTGAATACGCTTTACGCTGGCGTTCGCTTGTCCGTGTTTTCATGAATGAACGTGTTTACCTCAGCAGGCCCTGTCTCCCCCTGAGAGCAGTAGAAGCGGTCCATAGTACACAGCTTATAGTCGATGAGAGTCACATTAACTTCCATGAGCACGGGGGACATGTACTGTGTGTTTTTGTTGCTCCTTCCCCAGCCAGGCACGACGCATCGTTTAGGTAGGGAGCCGTCGTCGCTGCCGGCGAGAGCAAGCGGTTTCACGTTGTTGTTGAATTGTGCCTTGGAGTGCAGCTTGAACAGAGGGACACAGAAGTGACTGGAGGTTTAAAAATCAATGCATTTACATGGTTCAAAAATAAAAATGCATGGCAACAATGAACAAAGGCCAGTCAGAACTTTCTCACCTTGAGAAGCATTATATCATGTTTAAAACTGGTTTTATTGTAGTTGACATTTGGAAATACTTGTTCCACTGATATAATCTGCCTTTTCTCATTACTATTCTGCATATTGTGAGCTCCTAGTATCACAGTGTAAACCCTGAAACGACAAAGAAACAAACAAATGTTGTTTCATCTATTTAATCAGACATTTACTGTAAACATTGAATCTGTAAAAAGCTGTACATCCTTGTGTGAATAATCCATGAAGCATCTGGCATTCACTCATAAAGTGTGTCGTACTGACTTGGCCTTGCAGTGGGCTGCAGTCATCACAAAATCCTCACTGAGGAGGAAGCCTCCGCAGTATTTGGTCTGAGCATCCTCCATGAGCATCTCCAGAATCACCATGTACGGCCTGCTGTGCGGCGCAGCCTCGTGGCCCCCGTAGATTCTGTCTGTGTGGGCTGAAGAAAGACATGCTACTGTCAATAGCATTAATAAAAACATGCTAATGTCAATAGTATTAATAAAAACATGCTACTGTCAATAGTGTTGAATGTTAAGAATTCACCTCAAAATCCATCATGCAAAGATTTAGAGAATTGTTTCTTATAAATCATTTCATTACTACGCTAAATTAGGGTGATGCACGTGGTCATGAGTGCTGAGGTTTAGCTCTTAGCTTCTTAGGCCCAGATGCAGTAATTACACTCTACAGCCATAACTGATGCAAGTCATGCGACAGTCTCCCTGCTAGGAAACCAGTCAAACCCTGTATCCCGGTGCACATTCACACACGTCTAACCATGTCTTGGATGCTACAGCTTGTGCTCATGCCAGCGCCCTGTGCACATAGACATCATCTTCAATGACTGTTACACAGAATGACAGCAGGTGACACACTGTATGAACGACATTCAATCCTAGGAAGTGAATCACATTCCCATAATTAATGTTGCTTGACTTACCTTGACCATTGAGAATCAGCACAAGGATCACAGTTGCCAGTCTGTGGTGGATGGACATGGCGAGGTCTCGGTCCAGCTGCGCTACCAAGGAGCAGTGATGCAAATCACTGACACTTTCAGTCTTTAAATGCTTCCTTGTGTTACAGAGAAAGGAAGTGTTCGTACGATTTGCATATGCAAAACACGTGGCTGTGAACCACATTCACATGTGGTTCACAGCCACGTGTTAAGAAGGACAGCCCGATAAAAAAATGTCCAGCCATTCATGTACTGAGGTTATTGTCATGTCTTCACTCATTGTGCCAGCACAGTTCATTTGTAGCTCACTGTCAATTCACATAGAAATTCACCTCTGGAGTATTTCACTGACCACAGGTTAACTTGTAATTGAGAGAAATGGGTCAAGCCAGAGCATAAATTGGATCAGTGATCGCAATTTATAGTCTGACGCTTCTGTGGTAACACTCTTGGCTTCAAAGCTCTTTATTGGCATTTCACGTTCAAAGCTGTGGCTTCCTGAGAGGAGCCTCTTTGTCTGTCACACAAAACCAAAGGTAATATTATTCTGATGCTATCACGTCATGAGACGCTGCATAAAAGTGGGATTTCTTTGAAAGTGTGGTCCGTGGAACCCGGAGTGAAACGCAAATCCAGAGCTAACAGAGGAATGAAGAAGTCATTAGGACTCTGTTGGACAGAGGAGGAGATCAGTCGGCAGATTGAGTTTCTGCTTTTCACAAAAGAGCCAAACTGTAATATTTGTGTAACATTAATCCAATTATAAAGTCGTTTTTTTACCAGTCTTGTTTCACTCCCCTTTCAAGCTAAGGCACTTTATCGTGGGCTGTTTTTCAACCAGCGATACACGAGCCATCGAAAGTGTGAAATCTTGATATTTGTCCAGTGTCAATTCAGTTTGACTGAAGCACCACAATGAACAGATAAGCAAGAAGAGGTAGTGGTTACACCCTGCCACCCAGAAGCAGTTAACTGTGGGTGTTAAACAACGTTAATATCATAGGATCGCAGGCTGTACATCGTCACGTATAGCTTCACTGGAAGCAAAGACGTTTCCTTGTATTAAAGGAGTTGGAAAAGGAACCTTTCCTCCTGGAGTCCAGGGCAGGAAGGGAAATACAGAGTAGAACAGGGCCTTCACCGTTCACCCGTCACATTCACAGGGTCCTGGTTTGACCGTTGGACTCAGAACCAAGGAATGTTCGTAAAAACATCAATCTCAGTAAAAATTACATGTTTATTGTGAAGAAAGGAAAAAGGGCAACAATTAAAGCCAACAGACAGAGAAACAGACGCAGCTAGAACACTCATAATAGATCAAACCGGTGGCTTTAACTGAAATCGCATATGCTAACAGAGGTTTATGGCCCGTGGGCCGTGCAGATGTGGTACTGTTATGAACATTTGGCCCGGTTCTAGCTGACACATGTCTCTGCTGTTGGAAATTGATTTTTTTTTTCGTATGTGAAGTCTGAAAAAATTCAAAACAAACGTTTTCTCTTAGCTGCCTCACCTGTAATTAAACCATACGTGAACTTTAAACATGAGGCCAAAACAGCACAGTGACCTCAATAATAATTTAATAATAAGTATTGTTTGGCGTCCGCACAAAAGGCACGTCTGGATTCCAAGACAGAAGCTCCGACTCTGTGATGGGAAGATGCCATCGACTGTTCCCAGACCCGTGTCAGACTGTATCACCCAGTGGGCACCACGCAGATACGCTCAGTTTAGCTATAAGAACTGCTGATCTTCTGATATCAATAAACAGCCACAGTTGCAAAAATGTGTATGGGGCAAAATACTGAGGATGCATGAAATCCTCTTTATGTAACTATAATCACAGATCACAGAGCTCAGTGTCGTTTAAGAGTGGTGACTGTATTGAAATGAATCATTTATTAATTCGCGTACAGGATGCACTGATGGTGATGGTGCTGATTAACACGGTTATTGTAAGTTGAAGTATGTTAACACTGAGCTGTGTGGAGTGAGCTGCTACACGTCTGAGATTGTGGCTTTGTCTGTATATCCAAAATCCAAATAAATGAAATTCGTACCAAACTGAAATCATTCTACAGTCATAGAACAAACTGCATAAAATCGAGCGATTGAAAATGACTCGTTGTGGTTGTAGACGTGGCTCCATTTGCATTTGCCCAGATCGACCTGATTGCATTCATCTGCTGCTTACAGTCATTTAGCCTCCACTGAGAAGCCAACAGGCACGTAGACGCTTCAGTGCAATCAGTAACGTGAACTGAAGAAGCTCAAACTCCAAGTGCATTTCATTTTCCTGCAGGCGGACTCACCCTGAGTGAGAAAACCTCCTGCTTGTTGTTAGGCCTGCACGTGTAATAATCAATGTACGATATTTCATAGACGGATCTGGCTGCTCACGAGAAACGTGAGTTTAGAAAGCAACCTCACTTAAAAGCTGTGAGTCCAAGGAAGGATTTTTCATCCAAGTCAGGCTACGGGTGCTTGCGCTCGATTACGGTTCGGTATGTGCTGTTCGTGTTATCTTCGACAGACACTATGTAACGAGATCGTCCAACCACGTGGAGGAGGATGTAGAGCTGAGAGCTTTTGATCAAATCAGGCGCAAGTGTGTGTGTGTGTGTGTGTGCCTTGATTTGATCTTGATGAAGCTGTAGGGTAAAACTAGTTTTTGGAGCAGAAAAAAAATTCAGCGTTACAGCTCTGTTGTGAAACTGAAACAAAAAACTGAAAAGATTCACATTTGCAGCATTAAAAGTCATTTTAGCTCCTCGTGCATCATGTTTCCTCCTGCTCTGTGGGCTGTGCTCTTCGCTTCATGTCACTCTGAGCCTTCCTGTTGGGCCCAGTCATGAGCAAACGTGATCAGCAGCACATTCCTGAGTGTCAAGTCAAAAAATGACAGCATTTAAATATGCAATTAGCTAAAAAACACGCATGCAACACGAGCACAGAACAAAAAAGACAGAGAAGGCACAAACGTTTGGACTGGGCCTGGCACATAGACGATGTCAGCTCCGTGGGTGCGTTGCTGTTCTCTAATCCAAAACACATATGGCGCCTGCTTGAGACATGGGATTTATATTTAGCTGTATCAACTCGTATAATAAGAGGATGGGAATTTTCTCCTTTTCCAACCTTTTCACTTTGTTGAAGAATGAACTGTTTCCACCCAAACAGCCTTGTGTTTTTCCAGGAAAACTGATACTGGCAGCTAAAAGTTTTCCCCTTTCACGAGGCCTTTGAAGAAGATCTGCTGCAAATGCAGAGAGGGTTTAAACCCACTAGCCATTACTGAATTAAGAGCGTGTTCTCAAAGAGCTGCGACTTAGTCACTCGCAGTTCTCCCCCTCGCGACTCCAGCTTTTACCAAGACTTGTTTTCCTCTACGGTCGTTACTGCTGCAGATGAATCGCTAGTTGGGTTCACGTGCAACAGAGCAGATTCCAACCGAGCAGAGGTGTAAACGTTAGTCTGAACGTGAAGACGGAGCAGCGCCCACACGGCTCCAGCTCAGCGCGGGGCTGTCACGGACGGTTTAGGAGTATGCATATACACGATAGGTGTGCGGTGTCTCCTCGTCAGTCTGCGACGCAAACGAGTGCTTCTGAAAGAAAAATGAGTTGGTCAAACACAGGAAACACAGGAAACTAAACCTGACCTTAAAAATGAGGTTGTATAGGTTTTCAATGTGGTGCGAAGAAGGTCTGTACGTAGGCAGTGAAAGACTTAATACATCAGCCCTTTGCATGGAGGCCAAACTAGGGGTCAATGCAATTAATGAAATGGTGCAGTGCTGTAAGCTGATAGTGAGGCAGCGCCGGCGTAGCTGAGGGAACTGATGCAAGGGCCAGATGTGGAAGTCGGACCTAGACAGTGTCACTCTGAGTCGTGGTATTCACCACACACAGTAGCTTGTTCAATGCAGCGTCCATTTCTGTGTTTGTTATGAGCTGTGAGCAGATTTTCTTTCCAGTATCTAACGGTGCAGTTAGAAAAGGTTGAATTGGAAAAGGTTTCTACCGTCCTTCATCCTTCAGCCGTGACTGAGCCTGTTCTGGCTTCTGGGGAGCGTTAAAAGCAATTTAAACACCATGTCATGTTTGTTTTCACATGACACGTTGATGTTGGGATAAGAAGAGTGTTGAATTTCTTATTTTAGATTGGATTTAGCCTTTTTATAATGATTTTGATCAAATATTAGTGTTGGTCATGTGAGATATGTGTTCTCATAGGACACAGGCAGAGCATTGGACCAAGCCTGAAGCCTCTTTAAGGATTTATTCGACAAACCCTAAATAGATTGGTCCCACCTGATGGAAAGGAGACTGGTATTCTGGGTATTTGGCAGTGACTGTACAGACGGAAAACAAGGTATCGTGATACAGAGAGGAGAGTGAGCTCACCACAGCCTGACTCGCCTCTGGGTGGACGGAGAGACGGACAGTCTGCGTTTGTCTTTCACAGAGATGTTTCTTATCTGATGATTGCTGACAGCTGCGATCGGACGGGCCGGGGATCCGTTGGTTTGTGCGTCTGCTGTGTGAGTCAGTGCGGGGACAGGCTCTGCGTGGCTGCTCATGAGTCGTTGTGGCGTGGCTCATTTGCTCCAAACACCCAGCCTCACACAAATGCGCTCTAGGGTTTAAGTTGCATCCAGCTGATGGTTAGAGAAACATAAACATTGCAATCGTGCTTTGGAGCCACCTTCACCCCTGCAATTCATT
The DNA here is from genome assembly GCA_030770545.1 of Macropodus opercularis. Classification (NCBI taxonomy): domain Eukaryota; kingdom Metazoa; phylum Chordata; class Actinopteri; order Anabantiformes; family Osphronemidae; genus Macropodus; species Macropodus opercularis. The sequence goes on from CM061092.1 coordinate 12,841,723, forward strand.
TTCATGGATTTGTGTCAGAATAACTGTCCCTTATTGTTTTGCTTTGCTGTGCTGTTACACACACTGAGTGTCCCTCCTCTATGATTTACTACTAGTAGCAGCATGACATCATCGGCGCAGCCACTCACTAATACCTGCCATCCATCAGCGTCACACCTGACTCCAGCGGGCCTGGCAAATCAAAGCAGTTCACAACAACGGTTCGGGAGTGATGAGGAGGCGCAGAAAGCAACTGAACACCTTCAGCTGCCGGAGAAGCCGATTACGGAAAAGCGCGACAACGCATCACATTTCCATTATTCAACCATTATTCAACTCGTTGACTTGTCTCACGGTCCATTATTTAACACATATTGACAACTGCCTGATAATACTTCACTTCTTTCCGTCTGGTTCAGACTAATTGTGGCATCTACTTTCAGCCTCTGCCTCTGAACACTGCACCATCCTGCTGCATGCACTGATCACCAAGATTACCAGCATGGCATAAAGATAGGAGCAGCCTCCTAGAACTGGCCGCACATTATCTTGTAGCAGTCACGTTTTTGGTTTGACTGTTGTGGCTGCAAACTTCCTTCACAGTGAGTCTTGGTCTGCTTGACTATCCACCTTTATTGAATAGTCTGCTAACGTAAAATAAAATGAAATGAATACAGCCTGACACACATGCTGATCTATTTTGATGCAGTCTGGTCCATAGGATCAGGGAACAATGACCTCTGGAAGAAGCCACTGTTTCTCCCTGTACTTCTCCAGTTTCACATGCTTGAAGAATGAACAACAACTTGTTTTGCCACAGTGATTCATGCCTGGCCTTGAGCAGCATTCCCAGCGTGAGAGCCCAAGGTCTCCGAGATTTTATATTTCAGTCTGGCAAAACAGACCGTGAAACGTGATATGGCTTCAGGTCACATAGCAGCGATGGAAGACTCATCAACTGATCACTGTCAATAGAACATCTGAATAGGGGATCATCTGTTAATATGAAAAAATATATAATAATAACACACACGGCTGAAAAAGTGAGGGAGCTTGACTCATCTGTGCAGCCACACGTGGTGAACATGGCTCCCTCCCTACTTTTATGACACGTATCGTCGACATCTCCTTCAAAGCACGTTTCCTAAGTTTGCAAGTGATCGCGTTCAGATTTTCTTCCGTTTCTTTGCAGCTGGGGCTCTTCTACTACTTCTGCAGTGTTTCGGCTGCACCAGCAGGTTGACCTGTGGGGAGGAACAGCGAAGCGTCGGATATGAAGGACGGTATTATATAAAGAGAGGCGAATGATTTCACCTCTTTAAAAAAATGTGCATGCCTGCAATTTCACACAAACATGTGCAGAAAGGACAGAGTCAGCAAACCCACAGAGGAATTCCTTTTCGCGCAAAGGAAATTTTATATTGTGCACATTTGCTGAAGTCGTTTCAGTGTTTTGCTCATTTTGTGCTTTTTCCACCTTTCCCCTTCAGTAAAACCTCTGAGAATGAGTCCGCACCGTGTTAGGCCTCTAACGGGCTCGTGTTAATTGTCAGAGCAGCTGCTGCAATTATCTGTGATTTTGATCGAAGGTCGTAGCGAGAGTCGAAACTAGTTCACACAAATCTAAAATGATCACGTCCTGCGTCTGCTCTGACGATGACAAGATGTGTAGATTGGTATAGCAAACCACATCCTGTGCCGGAGTTGTCCTTGCCTCGCTCTCTCTTTACGTCTGCACTTCAAGCTCACATGTTCGGGGGCCAAACGACCGGGTCCCATCGCTCTCTGCTGCGTGTGGAGGCGCTGGACCGGACAATCGCAGGACCTTTGGTTCGAGACTGGAAAGGCACTCAGCACCTCATCAAGTGTTCTGTCGTGACTCTCTCGCTGAAGGAAAGTCAGGAGGAAGTGGAGCATTTCATGATGTGGGTTATTCCAACAATGCAGTATTCTCTTGTTGCTTTCGACCTATTTCGTTCGCTGCCTTATGTGTCTGATGTGGGACATCTAAGGCAACTTACTGGTGCAGCAAAGCTAATGACTGATGCCTTGTTTCCATTAGACAAATTGACTCATCAGTTCTCTCTAGCACACTTTTTGTGTTTCAACATGCCAATAAATGGGTTGAAGATACTAAGTGGAACGTTGTTAACATTCACTGAACTCTGGCCAAACGCACAGCTGCTCAACTGCTGGCCGACGCCCCCTGCTGGTTCAGATTGACATTACAGCTGGACCCTCTTTGAATCACCGAACTGTTTCCCAGTCAGAACCTGGGATGGAAAACGTGTGACCCTCTTTTCAGATGCTACAGAAACAGTAAACATGCGCCAGGTCTTCGTTTGTGAATGTTCCCTTTCCCACGTGGCCTGCGAAGCTCTTCCATCTATCGCCTCTTGATTCTGTGAGTCCAGTCGACTCTCGGACCCACGGAGCCCCGTGATGTGGTTAGATGCTGAGAGCAAATGCCCTTCAAGGTCTAATGATTAACTCTTTATATAATGTAACTGTGACTACATTCAATGTCAGCAGGTTGGCTCTAAAATGAGTTCATTTGTGTGTCTCAGTGATGTTTTACTTTCGTCTGGACAGTACATCATCCTCTCTGATGGACACGTGGTAAATCTATTGATGCTGAACTGTAATAAAGACCAAGTTTCTTTGCTTCTGTTCTTTCTTTGTTACCTCCTGAGTGAAATAACCACAGAGAGCTATACAGTATGTCTCACAGGCGCAAAGCCTGGAGCTGCCAAAACGCCAGAAGCTACATTACGGCTTTTTATGTGGCACATGCAGACGTGAGACAAGACAAAAATGGGAACCAGAACCAGAACCAGTAGCATCACTCAGTCCTGCTCACGGCAAGTCCAGCTTAAAAACTTGGTTTTACAACAATTTAACAGCTTATCAATATTTTCGTCTCCAAACATTTTTAAACACCTCCACTGACACATGATATATTTGAAGCTACATCTGCAAGCAAAGATTTTTTTTGTGCTTTTTTATTTTTTTAATGGGCCTAAACTGACTGTTGAACCCATGACTCGCAAGGTGCAACATATGAGGTGTCGCTGGCCTGTTGGGGCTGAAGTTGTTGTTGCTGGTGTCTGTGCACCTCTCAGTGCTGGATGAGAAAAACCCGCTGATGGAAGGGGCCTTTGTGTTGGTAGACACCCGCAGACTGACAGAAGCTCAAGTGTCTCTGGAACGGTGTGTTTTGTCGGCTGCTCTGTGCTGTTTGCAAGCTGACATGAGCTCCGTGTGGATCTCTACTGAGAAGCGGGTAGAAGTTGACTTTATGAGTTAGTATCTAAACATACATGCAGTTTAATTAAGTCATATTGTTCATATACTCATTCACATCATTTTCTGCGCTTATAGTTCACTCAAAGCAGACTTTAATTTCAAGTTACTGCTAAATGCTGACTAATAAATGACGTGTCCATTCTGCAGAAGCCTGATCCCACAGGAACTCACATCAGGACAACCGCCCGTCTGCAGTTTTAGCTCCCTCACTCATCGGACCCTACCTCCCCTGACGGTCTGTCTGCGGAGCTCGAGGAACACGTCTCATTGTGTCTGGATATGATCATGACTGAGGACACGGAGGAAGGAATGTAGCGCGCTCTGATCGCCTCCGCAGACACGTATGCCGTGGAGGTGAAGAGAGAGTGGCAGCTGTTAAAGAGAGTCCGTTTCAAGTGCTTACTGTCTCATGGGTGCAGTTAAATGATTCTGGTTGGAGAAAGACATTATAACGTTTAAAGGTGTCTGCAGGTCAAAGGCAGCACTGAACACTGCAAATCAGAAAACGGGTCTGAGCCTCTGCCCTCTGTGTCCTGATATTATCCACTGACTGCTACAAAACTAGATTTATTCCGTCAGATGACTCCAGATCAGCGGCCCTGTGCGTCTGAATGTCCAGCAACTAGCCTTCAGACGCTGACGAGTAGTACTGAGACTGTCAAAGCGAGTTTGCAGAGAGATGGCTGTTAAGCAGTGGAGACAGCAAAATGTGGCCAGAGCGTAAAGTAGGACGTGTCCGCATTCGCTTTCATTTCAACACCATCGATTACAGTGATACGAGTGAACCCACAAGTCTAATGTGAAACACGACCGTCGATCCGCAGTTTAATGTTGATGTCCTCCATCCCTGCTTTGATTTCATCAACACAGATTCAAACTAAATATCGGACGTAAGGTAAATAACAACACGTAAAGTTTTTCGTTCACTCGAGCAGATTTAGGTTTGAACCAAAAGCTGCAGGATGTCTCTGTGTTGTGTCGCGTGGTGGGATCTGCTGCGATTCTTGCTCTGCATCGTCATTAAACGGCCAAAGACATTCGACAGGTTTGCAGTAGGTGGTGATCACTGCTCACCAGCTGGGATCCTGACGCACACAGAAACACAACTAAACAAAGAGGGGCCTTCTGGAGAATGTGTAGTGTCTGTGACTTATACAAGACCTACAACATGGCCCCAGAGGAGATCAGTGCTCTGGTTATGTGACCCCTCATATTACGATACCCACAGAAGACAATGAGTACCAAGAAAACAGCAGCGTGATCCTTGTGCTGCATGAGCTACTTATCAGACTTCGAAATGAACTTCCTAAGACTGGAACATGAAACAAGAAGCGCTTGAACTGATACCATCTATTAAAACGCGGAGCAGAGTAAACAGGTAGCGGTATTTACGTCTTGGCCGGAGGGTTTGCTCGGCTAATAAAAAGCACCCTGGCTCAGGAGCGGCTCTTCCATCCATCCCTGACAGATAAGTGGAGAAACTTTGGAGCACGGTTGCTGGGTCCTGGACAAAAGCTTGTGATGGATGGGCCTGGGCGGCGTTCTCGCTCTAATACCTCACATTTTCCCCCCGCGCCGAGTTTTGCCCCATGCGAGCACCGCAGTTACACTGTCCAGCGGTCACTGCGCTGCTGCAGAGAGAAGTCAGATAAATTTATGGACGGTGCAATACTCCGGTGATCACGGACTGTTTCTCACCGTCTGCAGCTTTGTTTGTCGACTCCATCCAGATCGCCGACGCACTTTTTCCATGCATCATTTGACTGCTCTCTCCATAGAAAGTCCATTTGTTTACTGGCCACGTCTCTGTAATCCTGTAATCCACATCCTGTTGGTAGACCCAACCTTAAAGCAATGCTCAAAAAAATCACCTCTGATGATTGATCGTTCAGTCTGACTCTGAATTTCTACACAAATGCTGTCATCCAATATTTCTTTGTTATGGCTCACACTGTAATATTTGCTTCTATTTCCTCAACACACGGTTTGGAAATGATTTCACTCTACGTGTTCTTAATTTGTCTGATGCATAGATATCTTCTGATGTCAGTAGTATGTAGAAGACATTTTAATAATCACAGCCTTTCTGTCAAATCTGCTCTAGCTGTTCTCTCGTCTGCTGTCCAGTCGTTGAGCTCAGCTTTATTTACACTGGCTTGTCCTGTTCTTCAGAGATTTCACATCTACTTGTGCTCCAGCCTTTGACGAGACACAGTAGCTCTTGTCCGTCCTTCCCCTGACGCGCTTTCGTGGCGTCGCCGCCGTCCTCGGACTTACATGAGTCACTTGCTCAAGTCAAGAATCAGAATAATGTTATGCATCACTCCGGTCTAGACAGTAACTCACATTACTTAGCAGCAGCTGGCTCAAAGAAATGTGATGAGACAATGTGAATAACAACTGAAGTAATACAGATCATCGTTTTGGATTTTTTTGCAACTGGACAAATTTGTTGGTTACTCAAAGTTCAACCTCTGTGCTGTTGAACACATGTAGGCCGGTTTTATGCACTGGTGCTGATTTGGAGCCACATTTAAAGGGTCTCATAAAGGTTGAGCCGACAAAAACTGGAGACCCTGTTATTTAATAAAGTGGGCTACTGCTGACCCCAGAGGGATCCAGTCTGGAGTGGAGGGCAGCACACAGTTGCCTCATGGGCTCCACATATTAAACACTGGCAGAAACACAGAGTTCATAAACTACTAAAAATCTAAAAATCAGCCAAACGCACGTCTGGAGCGTAGCACCGCCGAGTCTGCCATGTAAGAACAGTAACTGGCTTTGTAACAGATAATTGAGAAATGGGTTTGAACTATTTGCACAATTCTTTTTTTTTTCTCCAATATGTTCCACATTTGCTGCACACTGCTGGAGCCGGTCCAGCGCTGTCTGGTTCAGCGGCGGAGCTGTGGGTGAATGTCTGACCCTGATCAAGGAACACGCAGCGTCTGCGCGTTTGTACACGAAACACGCGTCTATGTCGCGAAGCAGGTTCGATGTATGCGCTGAGCTTTGGGTTCGTTTCACGGCGTTTGCGCTGATTGATGTGATTTCCTCGCCGGTAGCTCTGCAGAAGCGAACACCGTGAGAGCAGACGCGCTCGGGAGACGCGCTCCTCGCTGTAGCAGTGTCCCGGTTCTCTCCGCTCGGCGCTGCCGTCGGGCCTGGGGATTAATATTATGGCACATCTGCTGTCAAACGCACGGGGAGAGGGATGGACGCTGTAGCGCACGGCACAAGAAGCTGACTCCGCTCGGTCGTTATGGCCTCTGGCTGCGGAGGAGAGGAGGGAAGCGCGGACGGCGGTGCGTGGAGGCTCGTAGGCCAGGCCTCGGAGCTCGCCAAGACGCGCTGCCGCCTGATGTACTCCTCCCTCGGCCACGACGCCGATGTGTGCCTCTTCCACGTGAAGGGGGAGTTCTTTGCCATGGATGCCCGCTGCTCGCACTCCGGTAAAGCCTCAACCCATCAACACCACAATTCACTTAAATGAATCCTTCAGGCGAGCGTGGCAGAATGTGCGGTGCGCGTTTCGGTCAGAAAGCCTGATGTGGTGTGTCCTGCAGGCGGCCCTCTGTGCGAGGGCGACATCGAGGAGGCTGATGGAGTCCTGCAGGTCTTCTGTCCCTGGCATGATTATGACTTCGACCTCAGGACTGGGAAGTCAGGGACGTCCCTACAGGTAAGGGAAGAAGTGTGTCTTTGTTTCCTAACAAGAAAATTGTAGTACAACAACCTGCAAATGTTGCCCGGATGATGCATTTTGAAACATTTGGTCAAAGTCACAGTAAATGTTTGTTAAAACAGTAAATGATAAATCACACAGTCACGAGAAAGACTTATGGCTATGTTTCATGTTTTATTGCATCAAAAGTGACCTGATCTTCACCAAAGTCACAAATATCAACACACTGGTTGTTAACCGTGGGAGTGATGTTGGAAAAACGAAATGCCAAGTAGTTAAACCGCCTTTGGCAGCAACGGAAACCAAGTGAGCTCTTCCTGTAGCTGTGGATTAGACCTGCACAGCGTCCAGGGCGTTTTTGGACAGTTCTTCCTACAGACTCAGCTCAGACATCCAGGACGTCTGGTGTGAATAAGTCCCTTGAGGTCATTTCATTTGTGAAAAGGTTTTGTTCTCCGTGTTCTGACCAAAAGACTCCAAAAGGCAAACATTGCGCCTCTAAATCCGTTCAGCAGAGAAGAGATTTGTAACTCAGCAGTAAGCCTGGTGCGAATAGATGTCTGTCTTGTCTTTTTCAGCAACAAGTGTATGAGGTCAAGCTGGAGGACGGCAACGTGTACGTGAAACACCGCGGCCGTCTTTCTCTGCAGCCGTTTGCTGAGGTTCAGAGGAGCTGAAATGGCTCCGCGTGGCCGCTGCATCCTCACTCCGGCTATTTTTAAGACTTGTTCCACACTGCATTCCTGACCCTTATCTTTCATCTTCTCCGAACCGTCTCTACTTTTATTGCTGTGAACTCAGGGCGATATCAAGAAGATTGTCTCAAGAGGATATGACCTCATTATAATGTTTTTGAGCGTCTCACTCCAGCCGCCACTGACACTCATCACAGACGTTGAATTTGGATAAGACATGAAACAGTAGCAAATATGGACTTTAAAAAAAACACATATTATAAAATCACTTACAAGTATATTGGCAAAATCAAAAGTTATAATTAAAGTTAAAAACTGGATATGGTTACTGTATTTACATGCTAATTGTGACGTGGTACATTATGTACAGTGTAATTGTTATGTCCAACAGTCCAGGTGAGTTTAAAGCTTCAACTCACTGTCAGTCTATTAGCAAAGTGTGCTGACGATGTCTTTTACCTGCTAATTATGAACGAAACGGTTTCACACTCATTGAATCCTGGCGATTTACCTGGCGAAGTTTCTGGACTTTTTTTGTTGTTGTTCATTCAAGGAGAGCTGCAGCAGAGAGAACACACATGAAGGACGCAGCCATTACTGATGATGGCTGAGTCTCTAAGAAGTCTCCATCAGCGTTTCTGTTCGGTCCAGGTCTGTTACTGACGCAATGGGATTTAAAAGAAACACTTAGTAATGAGCCAGAGGAAGCTTTGTGACCTAAAATGCAGAAACATGTGTGTGTTTTTTAGCTTTGTGTGTGTGCGTGTGTTGGTCAAGGCAGTAACTCACTTTACTTTCTATCAGCTCCATTTTCTGGCAGACACACAGAGCTTGGTGATGAAGGTGGCTCTGCTCTGCTGTTTCCCTCCCTGCTGTGTCCCCTGTTGTGGAACTTATAATAATAATTCCACTGGTTAAAAATATCTGCTTCAGAGACCTGAGTCTGAATGTGGGCATCATAACTCATCACCTGCAGGGTTACGGCTACCAACCCAAATAAGTCCGTGAGTCTACTTTGTAAAGGTCAGCAGTGCTGTGTTTACACCATTTTACATCTTGACCTCACATCCCACAGGACATTAAAGGGAACCAGCGTTCACGTCCGGCCTTGGTTTGAATTATTCTTCGTATTCTTTGTTGGTTTCATTTTTTTTCTTCGTAACTTGTGTTTTTGCCTTTTATGTTATTTTGTGACCTCCCTGTTGTAAAGTGTCATCATTGTATAAGTTGTTATGTTTTATTTATTATATTAAAAATAGCTTTGTTTCGTAATATTTGAATTACAAATTAAATATTGGTGTTATAACGACTGTGGTATAATTTTTGATAATGTCTCTAAAATAGACATTTCTGCTACGTTTTATGATTTTTACAGTGATTCATTAATATATAATAGGAAACTAAAAAGAACATGAAACACACCATTTACACAAAATCATTTATTTACAGATTCTTGTTGGTACAATTGTAGTAGACTTCAAACAATACTCAATTTATACATACAAACGTAAATCAGAGAGAAAGGAGAAAACGGCTTTACCATGCAATACGTACGCGACTATGAAGAGTTTGTTTATGTCATTTGTTCTGTAGCTCAGTGGCTTCATGGAACACGGCAAATAGACATCTGTCTTTGTATACTTCACAAAATTCAAGGACGACATCCTAAATAAATTATGAGCTTCCTGAGACCAGCTGATCTTTACAGAAGAGAAAATCTAGTTGTGTTATAGACAGAGACAACGAGGCAAAGTCCATCACAACTATCACAAGTTTCATTTAGTCACTGAAGGAACTAAGTCAATGTCTGACTGTAATTTGGTTTCTTTTAAAGCTTTAGTTGAGAAGACTGATTCAAGTCTTATGCCTGCACAGTAAATATGAAGCTATAACCTGTGGCTAGTTACTGTAGCTCAGCTTAGCACAGTTAGTGTAAACAAAAGGCACGAGCTGGTCTGGCTCTGCACGAAAGCAACAAAGTACAGTAAGCGTATCATCAGGTTGTGGTGTTGTAATGTACGTGGTGTTGTGACAGTTTCTGGTCTGGTTGCAGTGACTTCCTGACCTCTTGCCATGAGGTAACCAGGCCCTGACAGAGACCGCTGACATGTACTAATCTCATCAAATGATGTACACGTGTGTCTGCGTGAAACATTTCTCTATTAAGCCTTTTTTGAGATGGTAATATTTAATAGCTCCATGTAAAACAAAAACTACTGACATTCTTTGCCTCAGTAAGATTAACATGTCCTTTCTGTGAAAAATGAATCTTTACTATGTGTTTTATCTGTTAGACTCAGACCAATCTGATCCTAAAGACTCGCAGAGGTTCTTGAATCTCCTTTGATGTTCCACCAAAGACAAACTAACAGCTTACTTGTACAGTCAAAGCCTGAGATGATGGTTTACTCAAGCTATTATTGTTACCTTGTCTTTCAAAGTCCCCCAATAACTTCTCCTCATGAATAAACCAATTCTCCTGTCAAAGCATTTTTGCTGGGAAAGCTGCATTCTTCCATGTGCAACCACTTTCAGAGCCCGAGGTTCTGTAAGTAATGGGCTGTGGGGCCAAAGACCACTAATATTTTCCTTTCTTCTTTCCCTTTACTCCAAAATGATTAAATATTTCACTCGATAATCTCGCTGCTCTTTCTCTTGATGTCTTCGGTCTAACATTTCCTCCAGTTGCTCTACAGCTGTTGGACTCCACAGCTGACCTCATGCTCCGTTGTATTTTAAAGAACTTATCTCCTCCAACACCTGGATTCAATCCTTATCTGTCATGCAGGGTGGATGCTATGTCTGCTGCAGGGAAACGTTTGTTTTCTTCTGGAGATTTGAACTGTTCTGTCACGGTTGGCCCACAGAGCTGTGATTACAGAGGCCTGTGATAATCCTGGAAGTACCAAAAGCCGTCATTCTATATTTTCCCCATTTATAATGTTTTTTGAAGTGCGCTGGCCCGTACATAATGGAAAACGACTTCTTTTAAGCCACGCCAGCTATTGCACCCTAGAAATAAATCTTATTGGTGGAGACTGTACAGTTTGACCATCATCCTCTTGGGCCCAGTATATTGATACCCAACTTCATCCTTTGTTTGGCGGTATCTTGTTTGGCTGTTTGAGAAAGTCAGGTGTGACTGTTTTAATTGTTCTCAAGAGCATATGTAATTAATTTTCTAATTAACAGCAGACTTATGTTTATTTGAAGATCCTCCCTCCTGGGTCTGTCAGAAACCAATCTGTGGATAAGGGTCAAGTTATTAAAAAACAATTAAGAGATGATATATTCCTTTATCTTAAAGAATATCCACTAAGATGTAGACCTATTTATACATGTGCAGGACTGTAGTGTCACAATAGCAGTGTCGCTTTTTAATTTCCACCGTCATGTACATGATGCAGTAATGAGTATTTTGTTAATGAGAAGCTTTACCTCCCACTAACAAGCTGTGTCAAGATTCTGAAAAACATTACTGTGATGCAAAATCAACTGAGTCACGGAGCAGAGCATAAAACTGTTATTAGATTAGTTCAGAGAGCGATTTAGCTGTTAAATTACCAGTAGCTCTGTTGATGTGCTGCGATACCTCATCCCATGCTATTGTTTGAGGAGTGTGAAGTTAAGTTATATTACATCGTTATTGCACTTCAACATATTACTCAAAACCGACTCTGGACGACTCCCTGTAACAGTTTGAGAAAATTAAATACTGCATTTTCAGGGTTATTTTTCGCTGATGTGCTACTTTGTAATGTGCAGTGGGAAATTATGTCATAGCATGAAACCAATTATCTCCATTTTAGAGGTCCTGCTACCAGTGAGATTCATGCTTGTGTTGGCAGATGTCTTGGTCTTGCACATTCTCAGAAGGTGTGGAAGGATGTTTGGCTGAACCACAGTTGGAAATGTGGCTCGTTAGTGAAAAACGTTAAGAAGCATGACTGAAAGCATCCTCTGTTCGCTGGGTGGCACACAACACCACGCTGGCTTGGTGTTTTCTCACTTTGGAGAAGTCGAGCTCAGCCTCTGCTGTGGACAATGGAGCATTCATGGGTTCTTCATTTTGATCTCAGGGAAAAGTTTGCATTTAATGAAAACCAATGTCAAATTATGAAGTGTTTGGGGACTGGCCGGGCATTGGAAGGTGTGTTTTCACAAATGATGTAAGCAAAAACATCCACCATGGGAACAGTGGAATGTCACAGACTGCGGAAGTTGCATTCGCCACCTGTCAGTTTAGTCTAGTCATTCATAAAATCAGACCAATGCCAATATAAATACCAGCCACTGTGTTACATCAAATCATGGGTGACTATCAGGACTGAAGGAAAAAAAACAAACCCTTCAAGTAAGTTTAACACTCGTAATTATTTCCAGTTCCACTTGACAATCTGCCGAATCACCGTTTCAGTTTTGTGATTTTCAAATTCAAGCAAAAGTTCATACTCATCACTAAAAGACAACCTTTACTTCCTTGGCATGAAACCACTACATCAGTCGTGACAGAACCTAGAAATGAAAAGGAAATATAGATCATTCTGCCAATAATTGTAGTGTAAACACAGATCAGATCTTTGTCTACTTTAACTCACATCTACTGGCGTTGCTGTGTGCGCATGGACACTCTCCTCCTGGTTAAAGAAGTAACTCTGCGACTCTGGGTCCTGCCTTGCTGCTCTGACGGATAGGCCATCAACCGAGTGGATGACCTCTGCACCTGCAGACCCTCGGACTCCCTCATGTCCCTCGCCATTTGAGACAGTGTTTGTCCTGGGTTGGTTTGCAGACGCTGGAAGAGGCTTTCCCTGGTGATTTTCCTCTCTGGACAGCTGAAGGTCAATGCCACACCAGAGTCAGACTTCATTTCCCTGGAGAAACCATCTGAGGTGCCATCGAAGCAGCGTCCAATGGCAATCTCCTTGGCCACCCTGGGATTCTGGTCTGTGACTGTGTAGATGCCGTAGTTGTGTCCTAACGGATCAACTGGGGCCAACATGTTGAACGCGTGGGAATCGTTGTTTTGAACAACCGGCGGGTGTTTAATGAGATATTCTTGTAGGAGGTTGTTGGTGTTGATCCTCCGGCAGTTCGCCTGTGGAAGGATTGATATGAGCGACCTGTCCACCTCAGCTTGGTCAAACAACATGCCGCTGCATTTGAACTCCACACAGGCAGCAGAGGTGTTGGCTTCCCGCATGTCCCTGGTGCTGCGGATGTCTCTGATGCCATAAAGTTTACCTTTAGTCTCTCTGTGTGTTCCTCCCACATTTCTTGACCGGACCATAACTTCCTTCGGTCCTTGGATCTTGACCTTAACATAGCATGCTCTGAATTCTTGGGGATTAGGCCACCAGGAGAGGTAGTCTCCCGTCCAGGTCGTCAAGTCACTCTCCTCGAAGGGAACAACATTATATTCATACTTGTCCTTTTCCACTCTGAAGAATCGGAAATGGTTAGCATCAACCGGGGCATTCTCACAACCTATTAAATTCTGATATGGATAAATTGGCCCGTTGGTCTCATCCAGATTGTTCTGATTAGGCTTTGCCAGGTTAATTCTAAAGGCAGTTTTCTTCAGAGCTGGATCCTCGTGGTCCGATCGCTGGTAGTCTATTTTATCCAGATATGGCTGAGACACTCCAATAATGTTTGGATTCATTTTAGGGGAGGAAGGAGCTGCCTCGAGTTCTTCTCCACCCATCATTGCAGTGACGTAAGCGGTGTAAGCATCGGGCCTCTGGGCGTCACAAAAAGCTGGTAAACAAGCCCCGTTGGGTCCAGTTATGACACTGTCAAAGCGACCCCATGCTCTAGGATTAGAGGTATAACCAGGCTTGGGTTCCAGGTTTATCAGGCTGATCACAACACCCTCCAGCTGTTCGCTAGCAAGGAACTTGTCGCTCATGTAGGCGCGAACTTTGACATAGCATCGCCTGTTTTCAGGCACGTCTAGATTGAAAAGTCTGCGTTCTCTAATTTCCATGTTTCCTATGAGAAAGGTGCGCTCCTCTCGTTTGCTCCTCCCATGGCCACCGGCAGTCGTTGTGGTGTAGGAGAAGTCACCCTCTTCTTCCCAGACCCCCGTGTCTGGATTTAAAGACCACAGCTTCATTTTGGGAATGTGCTCCTGCATTTTGACGTGCTGCGTGTCAAGGTGGACCTGGACTGCTCCAGCTCCAAGCACCTCCTTGTTGGTCTCATCTCTGAAGTCCACCGAAAACATGCCATAGGTCCTCAAAGGGAGCATGTCACCTTCATCGTCGACGAAGTTGAGGTCGCCTGGAGCTGCCGCTGCCGTGGTGATGTTTCTCGGGTCGATAAATGTGACGCTAGCTCTTACAGTCCCCTCGTAGATGTCTCCATTGTCCTTATGGAATGAGTTGGGAGGAATGACCAACTGGCCAATGGGGTCTTCCCCTTTAATTTCGCCCAGGCTGATAGAGTTAGTCTCCCCTGCATTGATATTGATTGGTGTCTGCTTCCTCATCACCTTCACGTCATGGTAAATGGATCCACCCTTCTTGTCCAAGACGAACACCTTGGGAGTGTCCAGAAACTTCTCTGATGGGTCTACAAAATTCACCACCAACCTCTGCGTATCAGGAGTAACGTTTAAAGTGAAGCCTCCTTGGTATCCAGTCGTGCCCACTCTGTCTTTCCCAATATAGATGTGTCCAAAACGCAGCGGCTCATTATTGTCAGCTGTGACCACTCTGCCACGAACCAGCACGTTCGGCTGCACGCATTTCTGACAGCCGCACTGTGTCACAGCCCGGATGGGAAGGCTGTAGCTCCCACAGTCGATGATTCGACTTTCCATGCTCTGAACACCGCAGCAGAATCCGCCTCCGTCTCGGCAGCGCAGGTCGTAGTCTAAAGAGCCAGCGCATAGGTTGTGGGGGCAGTGACCAGCGTTGTAGAACTTGGAGCGAGTGCCAGGTTGGACACAATCAACTGGGAGTCTGATGAGGTGCATCTCAGGGGTGGAGTTACAAGCTGGTGTTCCCCTGGCTGTGAAGTGGAAAATAAATTCTATTAGGCTGATGTATTATCTCACACACACACGTGTAAAAGAGACATTTACAGTATATAAACGTGCCAGGTGTCCTTGATGATTAGTGACTGTATACTGATGCATGGATGGAGTAGGACCAAAGTAAAGAGAATAAGTGCAGTACCTTTTTCACTTCTCTTGTTTTTTTCCAGACACACACCCACACACACATATAATGACTTTCTACAGATACACAATGTCTGCACGACCTGAAAGCACCAGTGATTGGCCAATCTGGACGGTAAAATGGGCATGAAAGCGTAATTACACATGAAACTGAAGAGAACATTTATTTACTACCAGTCCAGATGAGAACTGAGCAGAAAGTCTTTGTTCAGCCGGACTTTGGCAGAATAATTAATGTGCATGATTTCATGGTTGAGCTTATGGTCAAATCCCCTTTTAAAGCTCCCCATCGCCCATGTAAGCTAATAACCGCGCTCACGTGGAACAGCATGATGCATATGAAATTTCTAATGGCTAAACCAACAGACCTTTTTTTATTTACACAGAGATTTAACTTTTTTAATTGTGTGAGTCTTTCTGTCAGCTCAATAAACGGAGGTTTATTATTTCTGGGCAGATCAAATTAAGCATCTGCATAATGTCTACTGTGAAAGGAAGCTGCTGAAGTGTTGGCATGTTTGCCCTGCTCGGAGCGGCAGGTGTTGTCCTGCACACATGTGGTCTCCTGCTATAATGACTCGTGGAGAGCAGGGATTTGTCTATAGCCTGATAAATTGCTTTACCAGTCTTCCATGAAAAAAAAAACCTGTTTGTTAATCTGCGGCTCAACTAACAAGCACCTGGAGGATATAAGCAATGAGCAGCTCACCCACACGGATGTGGAAATAAATACTTGTCTGACACTCACAGCAAAAAGAAACAGGATTTATTGACAGTCCTGGGTTTCACGTCAACACTGGGTGTTCTACAGAAAGTGTTTTACAGAGTCCAGAGTCATCTCACACAATAAAGAGTCCCTGTCGAAACGCCTGCGCTTCAACCAGTGTCAACATCATAAAGACACACTGCTCCAACGACAGCCAGCGTGCACAAGCGCTAATATTTTTATTTTTCACTTTTCTTTTGCTTTCAGGCTGTCTGTGTTGGAGAACTCTGGCAAAACTGGCAGGTGATTCAGAAGAGTTCAGTCCTGGCCGAGGGGCCAAGGCAGCTGCTCCTCGTAGAGACGAGAAGCAGTTCATGGTGCTTCGCATCAGCGATTTGCTTACGTCCATGCAGAACTTTGACTAAATACATCATTGTCAAAAGCACTGGGACAGCGGCCATGTCGAGATGAAGCGTAATCCCTCTGTGCTGCTTTCTTTCATCACATAACATTATAGTATTTAAAGGCTGATGATGATACATGAGACATTTTTGCGTCTTTTTGACTCGATGAAATGAATGTCCAGCCTCTAAGGAACCAACCTTTTAAAGCTGGTCCTTGTTAGGGGTGTTTTCTCTACGTACCTATCACAGTGAGCAGGGCGGGGGAGGACTTGATGCTGCCTGCAGGGCTGCTGGTTTTACAGTAATACTCTCCTGACTGCTCCATCTTCAGGTCGCGCAACACAAGGTCCTCCTCATACTTGTACACCTTTCTGTCCAGCAGAGTCCCATTGTGATACCTTGTAATAAACATAAAACGAAATAAATAAGGACATAAGAAAATAA
Source organism: Macropodus opercularis (assembly GCA_030770545.1). Classification (NCBI taxonomy): domain Eukaryota; kingdom Metazoa; phylum Chordata; class Actinopteri; order Anabantiformes; family Osphronemidae; genus Macropodus; species Macropodus opercularis. The sequence goes on from CM061092.1 coordinate 12,858,128, forward strand.
AATCCATTTAAATGTGTTATTACTTGGCGAAATGAAATTTTAACACCATCATCTCACCAGTAGTATTTGTCAGGTGTTGGTGATCCTGTGGCCTTGCAGCACAACAGCACCCGCCCTCCTTCATAACGCACTTTGTCCTCTGGGTGCTTGACAACGTACGGCTTCTCTGTGCAAAGCAGAACGGACAGACCCTCAGCAGCTGACTCCGGCTGTGAACGGTGCCGTGGAGCATTGAGGCCCCGTAACCCAGTTGACCGCTACACTTCATTCTCTCTGCTCTCTGAGCTTATATAAAAAATATAATTTAGTGATTTATGTTTTCAAAAGCAGCTTGGGTCTGTTTTTATTTGATTTCCAATGCGTGCAGGGAAGAGCTCTGGGCTGTGACCAACAGTTTATATAGTTAGTTATAGAACAACAGTAATGAAAGTCATTATTTATAAAATTGACTTTTCTAAGAAAAAGATCACAGTATTTAAAGGCTGTGTGTGCTCGTCTCTCTACTCACCAGCTGATTTGAGGACAGCCCGCATCCATGACGTCCCTGTGCTGTTACTGGAGCTGGAAACAGTGACGGGGGAAAACTTCTCCCTTCTGATTAAGATCAAGGTGGCGCTGGAGGAGCAGACTCCAGCGAGTATGAACTGTCCTTTGGCGTCGGTGCGGGCGAGGATCCCCTTGGGCTCACTAGCCAGTGCCACCGAAGCTCCCACCACAGGGACCCCGGTCACGCTTTGGACCTCCCCGTGCAGCACGTGGCCTTCGCACACGCAGCGGCTGCAGTCCTGACTGGGACGACCCTCGCTGCACACGCGCTGACATTTGGCTGTTAGAACAAGAGGCGTGAGCTCGGCTGATAGGCGTCGCTGTAAAGCGGGACAATGCAGCGTTTCAATACCTGGACACGGACTCTTCCCGCATTTCTGTACTTCAACGTGCCGCCCGGCGCACTGCACCGTCAGCGAAGTCCTCACACACGTCCGCCTCCTAACCCGGCGACCTCCACCGCAAGTCATTGAACACCCCCCCCACTCACCCCATGGACTCCACTTGGCTGAGCACACAGAGAAGCAGACAGTTTTTAATCACACAAGACAGAGTCGACTAATCAGAGGCGTCCTCTCCCGTCCAGGGTGTGTCATCGGTCCACACCACATCTATAAATCTGATATTTACACCCCTCTATTCCTCCAGTTTATGGATCTGGACGATCTGACCAAAGATCCTTGCGAACATGGGAGCCTGAAACTCCGCTGCTTCTCACCGATACATGCAGAGGTGGAGCACTCCCTCCTCTCTGAGTGGTGGCCCTGGCATGCTGGCACCAGCAGGAGAGGCATGGGCTGAGTGCTGACACATTTCCTCTGGCGGACCTGGACTCCTACGTCATTACACACTGTGGTTGAACAGGGACCCCAGTCGCTCCAGTCAGTCCAGTAGCTCTGTACTGAGCACACAAATTGTATTTTGCTGAAATAAAGGAGCTCGGAGGGTTGACTGAACTGATTCAAGTCCTTGATAGCATTTTATGTATGTGATGGCTGGTGTGAAGCGGCAGCCGTCTACCTGGCGGGCACTGAAAGCGGACGTGGTAGTTGGAGCAGATCCGTCCGTGAGGCTGCTCCTTGTTCACGCACCAGAAGCCCTTCTCCAGGCTGGAGTGGACCACTTCCCCCGTGTCTGCGGCCGCCACCCAGTCCGTGGTGCGAGCCTCCATGGCTGTGGGTCGTTCACAAACTCTCTCCCTGTAGTAAAACCGTATGGCTTCCAGCCGCTCGTAGTCTCCATTCCCTCCCGGATGGTCAATGTTGAACCAAGACGTCCACTCTGTCACACCTACAGTGACAAAGAAAACAAAGAAACAGAGGGTTGGACCGCGGAGGCGGTGGCAGCTTAAACCAGCTGGAATCTGCTACATCTGTTCAAAGCCGATGTTTTAACCCTAAGGAGTTACTTTCCGATCCCCTCTGGCTTGATGATGAGGCACATTGTTCTCAGTCTGCGCCACATTCGGTCTCAAGGAAAACATGAGTAATTGAATTTCGTGAGGAATTCTGCAGCGTTCTGGTGGAACATTCACTTATCACCCCAGGAGCAACGCGCTGCTTCTCTCTGGTGCCCTTTGTTCTGTGCAGTGTTTCAACTACACAACGTCTCTAAAGAAAATAAAGATGCTTTGAAGGACGGACACAGAAGGTCAGAGGTTTATGGAGGCGCCACCTCTGAAGGAATCAAGCCTTCGCTGCCTCCAGGAGCCTCCTGACATATTTTACTGCCACAGCTTCAGATTGTGACCAATCTACAGTCCACTCCTCCACGTAGCATCTCTGCTTGGTACCTTGTGCATCGGTGAAGCTGTTGAGGGTCCCTCTCTTGCTCCTGTCTGACTGGCTCCTGATCCTCACAGATCCTGCAAACCAAAGACCAAACAAAGGGCAAATGCGGCCAGCAAGTACATTTACAAATATAAAAATAATGTAAGAATATACATTTGTTTGTGTGATTTTTTTTTGGGTGGACTAAATGTTAGTTGTCTCATACATTCTCTGCTGCGAGACTTTAACACACCGTCACAAATGTGAGACACAAGGTGACAATGATTCTGCTTTTTGGGTTGCAAAAGGGAGAAGTGTTGCAGTAGCAATCTTTTCCCTCCTGTTAGCGACTCGGCACCACACCTCTGCCACGTCGTGTCATCCATCGCTTCCTCCGCGCTGCTTGTCGTACGTCTTTTCATCCATCGGCTAATCATCCTCCCCCCTCTGCTTGTCCTCCTCCACAAGCAGCCGACAAATCAGTGAATGAATCAGTACGTCTGTTTTATTACACACATTTCTTTCTTAAAGTTAATATTATCGAATGTTTACACAAGCACGTCTGGATCACTGAATCACTGTCTCATCATGAGACGTGTTGACGTATTAGAAAAAGATAATATAAAGATATTCACATGGCTCCTACATCCATTAAGGGACGTATTTTCGCCCGTGCTTTAAACTTTAATGGTTCATTTTCCTAAAGTTTTTATGTTTTCAAAGACGTCATTTGTTTGCTTGACATTTCACTTGGGCTGTGTGGAAAAAACATAAATGTCATGGTTCATGACCACTGGGTAGCTTCTGCACCCTCTGACTGTGTGTGTGTGTGTGTGTGTGTGTGTGTGTGTGTGTGTATTAATGTGTGAGCATTTAGCACTTTCGGGGAGACACTGCTGAGTTTATGAGCAGAGGCCTTCATCGATCCCAGCCCCTGCTGCTTTTATGGCTCACTTCAAGTCTTTATTGTCATGCCAGCACATTTCTTTTCAACCCTTCTGATAGATTTAGCAAAAGACGCCTAGTAACCGAACAGAACAAAGATCTACTGTGCAAAAATACATTGCATTGCACGTTGAAGGGTAGCGCAGACTCTCGCCCGGGCTTCATGGTTGTTGCCCCTCACTTTAAAACAAATGGATTAGATTCCACATCAGCTTTGTCTTTCTGAAACAGCCTCACACTGAAGCAAACGCTTTCACGCTGATCTGCTGAGCAGATGTGTCTGTGCCTGCAGCTTCAGCTCAGGCGATAGAATCCAATTTTCCACAGTGTCTGTGCTGATTTGAATTTTTTGTTGTCTTGGACACTAATTGGGTTTTTACACGCCCACAGTTTACCTGAGCTATTGACGGAGCTCTTTTTGTAACATTTGTTCTTTGCTCATTATCATTTTAAGATGTGTGATGATGCAAATTAAGCACGTTAGAAAGAGAAAACTCAACAGAGGTGACGAGACGGTGACCTTGGTCAGAGCAGGGACAGACTAAACTCAAATAAACTCACTGACTGTTATATTAACACGTTATGAATTTGAAAAGCCAAGCGGTTTTATAGCAGCACGGCTTAATGTAGCTGGCATGTGAGAGAATTTACCTCATCGAGAAGCAAGTCACAGCTGTTTTTCAAACCAAACAGAGCTAAGTTATGACTTGTGACTTTTGTGACGTGCTAAAACCCTAGTTAGACAAAATGTTGGCTTGGTTTTGTTTGGAGGACGATGGCTTGGCATTAAATGAGATGTGAACAGGAGGGGACGGGAGCCATGGTATTACTGTACATGTGTCAAAGTTCAGTCGTGGGGGAGAACAGAGAGGATGATGGGTCATTTAACGCCTTTAACAAGGAAACACGTGTTTCCTGCAACACCCAATTAGGAAATGTCTCATTTTAAAGAACCTAAAGTTATTGAATAATAATTTTGACATTTTGTGTAAAAGTACTTGATTGAAGCACTTGGACGTTACAGCCGTTTAATTGTATGAATATATAAAGGGAAGTAACATCCTTGTTAAATTATTGGCTTGGCACGTCTTTGGGTCCAACATGTGAGCTCTGCGCACTTGTATTTGGTTACTGGTTACATAAAGAAATTCATTTCTCCAGCTGGCCTGAACATGACATGAGAATAAACGGAACTATTGTAACAAGTAACGTGAAGCTCACACGAGAAGCTCTCAGCCAGTGTTTAATCAGAGGAACAACGCGAGGCTGAGGCCCCTGCCGTAAACCCCCGGCCTGCCTCACACGGACGCGGTAACAAGATCCGCCGTTACCTTGTCCGAGGGAAAGCGACAGCACCATTAAAGGTGCGTGTGTTGCCCGGTGAGCGTCTCCACATTTAGCCATATGGCCAGTACCAGAATATATCAGAAACATAGCGACTGGATTGTTTTACATCGTCTTTACCCTCTCTGAGTGTGTTGTGACAACTGTGAGTCTTATTTTAGAAGGCTTGTCTTGGGTTTAACAACGTCGAGGCTACACTACGGCAAATCTTCTAATAATAATCACCAGAGCTTTTGCAACAGACAGCCGCTCTCTGTTTCATTTTCTGAGGGGGAGTTTTTTTTGCCAGAATCTAATAAAGAGGGAGTAAAATGCAGGACTTCATGAAGCTGCATCCAGAATGGTTGCAACCAGTAGTGAGCCAGACGTGTGTTGGCAGGCAGGTTAGGAAAACCATTTGAAAACACTAAGTTATGATGTACAAAGTTAGGTTAAAAAGATCACATAGGATTTGTCAGTGTAGCTCGTTGCTGCTTCGACCTCCTCAAGGCTTCAGATCATTCCGAAGTGTTCAACCTGTGAACCTACGAATAGGAGTGTGTGTGGGCTTGTGTATGTGATAATCTGTTTGCCATGTCATATGGAAGCTGTTTATGTGTTTGGCTGGGTTCTTTGTGGAGGTGTGTGCGGTTTCAGCCGAGTCTGCTCTTTCTCTTTTCGCGTCCGTCTCTCTCTTTCTCTCTTTCACCCCCAAAAAATTCCCTCTTTTGAAAAATTCAAGTCTGATCCCTAAAACATCTGGAGTTCATTAGAAATCTGTTATTTTCTGTCCCTGACATTCAATAATGATGCAACTCAACCACACAATTTAAGGATTTTCACAGGTATTGAAAAGACCTTGTGTCTTTGGTGAGTGTTGAATTTCTCCATTAAAATATTTGGAAGGCCTCTGTTGAACATCTGCACCTGTGCACAGGTACAGAGCCAGGAGCTGGGAATAGCTCAGTTGAAACCTGCTGATTAGTCCTGCAATAAATAATAACTTGGCACATGCTCATATGCTTGTAGACATAAATATACAGAGAGGATAAAAGGACGGGAAAGGTTGTCATTTATGTGAGTTTGCGCCTGTTTCTTTGATCCACTGTAATCCCTGCCTCAGTCATTAAACTCAGCTGGCCAGACAGCTTTGTGTTTGGAGCAGACAGTGGGCAGCATCTGGAGAAGTCTACGTCTGAGTCACAGCCCTTCATCTGCTCACATACACCCGCTAGAAAACAATTCAACAACGAAGAAGAGAAGGCGAAAGGTCTGTGAAACCAACTCAACTAATTATTTTAACCAAATAACTATGTTATTATATATTGCATATGATGAGAATACATTAACAGTTCAAATGTGGAGAGTGAAGGAAGGTAAGGTGAGAGACTTTGAGGGAGGGGGGCAGAGAGAGACACAGGAGGGGGGCAAGGTGGAGAAAGTATTTCTGAAGAAAGGTACAGCTGTTAATGTGAATGCAGTGGGAGGGGGGACGACATCAAACAGGGAAAAGGAAAGAGTGACGAGGGGAGAGGAGACAGTAAAGTCATTTCAGCTGCGCTCTTTATCTTCTCTTTGTTCCACTTTCTCTTTCCGCATACCAAGCAGGTGGGAAAGTGGGACACTTTGTCATGTTATTACACTGTAGCTCCTAGTTTCCAGGGTGACTGAGTTTGTGCCATTAGTGACTGCTGGCACTGTGTTAGAGGAAATGTGGATGAAGTGCACCACGTTACTGCCAGACCCAGCTGCACCGATGGAGCTGACAGAGTCGACTTTCAGAGTGAATTAGGTTCATATCCACTCCAGCGTTTAATCCAGTGATATGTTTATCAGCGGCACAAAGTCTCCGCAGGACATTTACAACGCGGGCTTAAGGTGTATACACACTCGCTTGCAGCTCGTTTTCTTTCAGAGATAATGTGTAGCAGCTGTAAGTCCGTCTGAAAATGACGGCTGCTACTGGTGCCAGTCAGTAAAAGACTCGCAGCATTTCAAGGATGTTAAGGGTGAAGCCGGAATGGGGAGAACGTCGGATCAGGTAAATACAGGAGATCAAGCTTATATCTGTATGTGGCTGACAGCACAGTGGACTTTGTTGAGTTAAATAAATGCAACCTGCAGCTCGTCGTCTAATAACTAGGTCAGAGAGCTGTAGACACCGTGATGAGCTACTGCTTGTCACGTCTCACTGTCATCAGCAGAGCGTTTTCCCTCGATTAAGACGTAGCACGGGGAGAAAAGCAGAGCTCTCGCTGTGCGCGACCTCCCACTCTTAACCTCCACTCGTGGTGATTAGGCTGATGAGGAAACTTCCTGACACCATTAGAGGTCGGGGTCTACAGCACCGGGGTGGTCTATGTAGTAACACACGCACATGCAGACCTACGGGATCACCGGCCAGGCTGTTTCTTTACTTACTACAGCTGTGTCTTTTTTGTGTGTGTGAGGTGTCTGTTACAGCATTGAAAAGTTAAAAAAAGCGACACTCAATAAAAGTTATACACAATCTGCCCATTTCCAGGTGCTGGTCTTCACTCACCTCGGCCCAGAGCCAGGAGGGACAGCAGGAGAGCCACCTTTGTTAATTCCAACATCAGGCCACGCTTAAGGTTGCGGCTGAGTCTTCTCCTTTTTCTTCCACATACACGACAGAAAAGTCAAAACGGCTTTTCAGACGCAGCTGCGCGGGACCACCTCAGTCTCCCAGGTGCGACGGATGCTGCTGCCGAAGCTCTTTCTGATGAGAGTTGGGTTGCTGAGTTGGAGTGAGGAGCTCAGGAGCGTTTTTAAAAGAAGGAGCATCGGCAGTCCACACCTATCCAGCCCCTCTCTGCTCACCATTGGCCAGCGAAAGGTAACATCTGGGTCCCCCGTACTGTCTTCCAAAAAAAAGCGAGGGTACGGTGGGGGTAGAGAGGAGAGACACTCGTAGAGAGAGAGAGAGAGAGAGATAGTGTGTGTGTGTGTGTTTTGTGTATATAATATAACTTATAATATAATTCCCATATGACTTTTGCATAGTTAGCTGTTTTTGAAGCACACTGTAGTTATTCATGACAGCCACTCACTAGGTGCCAGACGCTGCTCTCCGTCCCTTTTGGACGTCTCTGTCAGTTTTGTGACTCTTTAGCAGTCGCTGATTGTGGACCGATCCACTGCCAAACAGAGGAAATAACGTCATGGGGCCGTGTCATTGAGGAAAAACTCCTCAGAATGCAGACATCAGACGTGCTTATGAGGTGTAATGTACTTGGGCTCGTTTACAGTGTGTGTTCTAATTGTTGCTATTTGCGCCTGTAAAATCCCGGGGAAGAAAACATGATGTACTATAAACAGCTTTAAATATCCCTATTTTTACTAAAACGTTAAACAGCCCAGTGTTATACAACAAGTACCTTCACCTTCAGGGTACAATGGGGTCACAATCAGCATCCACAGCCACCTCAAACAACAACCTACGGTATAATGATACAAACATGTAACAATACAGTTGAAAACTGAAAGCAACATTTTCTGGTGTAAGAAAAACAAGACACCAGAAAGAGCTATTCTTTAAATAGAGCATATTTATTGGATAACGAGAAATGTATCACCCGGGGGGTCTCTGAAACAAAAGTAATGCAGAAGTTCAGGCTGACCAAAAAAAAAAACACACAAACAAAAAATTGAAAATTTCCTATTTACACTAAACTAATTTCAGCAGCGCGCTTCAGTAGAAAGTCAAAGCGAGATCATGATCACAGTAATGTTAAAAAAAAAACCAACATTTTGGGCAAATAAAGGAAAACCCCAGTCCTTGGCATCGTAGAAAATCTATTTTCTTTGCTGACTGTGGATAGAGAGAACTCTGTTGTAGTTGCAAACTAATCAGGAAACAGTGTAATGCTACAGCTTTTACAAGTAGACTGACACAAAGATGTTCTCATGCCATTCTCTAAAAAGACATGACTCCAACCACGGTTTTATCCCTCTACTGCCGCTCAGCAGTAGATCTGACTATGGTTAACTGAAATGTTAACATGAAATCACATTATCTATAAAATACAAACCAAAAGAAATGGATTCATGGGTTTTTCAAAAGGAGACTTGGCCACACCGGTTCTTCTTTCCCCCCTGCATTACAATTCTATGAGACAATCTGTGCCAGGGTAGTCTGGGAGGTTGAGCTCGTATTTCTTCTGGATGTCATAGGGCAGGTAGCGTCCGGCCAAGAAATGCTTCCCCGAGAAACTCGCGGCGCACTTCTTTGGTGCTGTTAGCGAGATGAGGACGTCGGGGTTTATCCCGTCCTGACTTGGTTCTTCTATGTCCCAACCTGAAGAACATAGCATAGAACTGTGTTAATCCTCGGCCTGTGCTCACACTCAGCAGGTAGCGTATCCAGTGTATGATGAGCTCACTGCACCGACTGTAGATTTATCCTCCATGTGTGCATCCAGGCTTGGAAACCTTCTGCACTGGAGCCAGGGCTTCTAAGAAGCTGCCTAGAGGCTCGTTAATCATGTTGCGGCCCAACGTGCAGTTTGCGGGAACATTCACCTGAGGGCACATCCACACTGGCGATGGGGACCTTGACCTGTTTCAGAGTGGCCAGAATACCAGAGTACGGCTCCTTCGTGCCGGGACAGTCTGCCTCTGGCCCCAGCATGGCGTCGATCACTAGGTTGTAGGCGTCGTTTATGAGCTGCACCTGAGCACAGCACACCTCATTATGAGTACGATCAACAATACTGCACAGGCACGTAACGGACTAAAAGTCTGCCTTCCCGTCTTCCTGAGTGTGTCTTTGATGAGCTGTGGAGCAGGGATAGTAACACGTACAGGGAATGTGTAACAAACAAACTGTGAAGACTGTGGGAAGCTGCTAAATCCTCCTAACTGTGGCCAGTATCTGTTGTAGAGAAAGAAGAGTTGGATTCTGTCCCAATTTCTTCTACTGGCATCACGTTAAGGCGTTGTTTTCACAGCCAGTGTGCAGAGGAGAACTGATAATAGTGACCAGTAACAATAACAAAGTGTAAGCATTTTACCAGACTTTCCCAGAGAAACACTTACATTAAAATTGATGCTCGGCTTTTCAAACAGCATGTGCAAACTTAGTTTTAACTCTAAAGGGTCACAAATCAAAAGAGGAACGTGTCAACAAAAACGTTTACCTCTGTGGGGAGATAGGACAAGAAGGGGATGTCCATCTTCTCACACTGAACTGTGAAATCCTGATGTAGACTGTGAGAGGAGCGTTTGGGGTGGTAGATGGTCGGCTCATATTCCTGTGTCCGAGAAAAAATACACAGTAGAGGAGAGGGTCACAGAGGGGGGATACAAAAATATGGAAAGGCTGCATAAATTCAACACTTTAGCCAGCGATTTCAACCATCGCTGACGTGATTGAGCGTGGATGATGTATCCGTGTAAATTTGGTCTGGACTGTACTTCATGACGAGCGAAAGTACTGTTGACCGGTGATCAGAAGTTGTTTTCGACAGTCTGCTTCCTGAATTAATACTTATAAAGTGAAAGCTGAGATGATTGGAAATCCAGACAGCCATTGTCTGAAAGGCCTGTGATGCTCAGCAGGAAGCACGTGTGACCTTTGACCTTGGCCAATTCAAAACCTCATTCGCATCGTCAATACAGTGAGGGTGTAAAAACATGCGGCGTATTCTAAAGTACTTGTTTTCATACATTCTTACTGACCCATTTCAGCCAAATGATGTTTATCCTTGTTTTTTTTTTTGTGGCGTATTTGTGCCAGTATTTGTTTTTATTTACCCACAGTTAGACTTCTAAGCAAGTTACTACTGTCCTGTTTAACCAACGGATCCACTGGTTTTAGGAACAATAAAATGCTGCTAAAGAACATTCACGTTAGCTTCGACTAACAAGACACGTCACGTGTGAACACGCCTGTCTATCGGTCAACAACCAGTGAGCCAAACATTGCATCACAGAACAATCCTCTGGACTCTCCCAACATGAGCTTTAATCAAGGAATATCTGGGTCTTCCTGTAAGCAGCATTGTGTTTTTGTCTAATATTGTATCCAGCAGTACACATAATCAAAGCCGCATGACAGATCCAAATATAAGCTTTTTGTAAACATGGGTCGGTGTGACGTGACAGGCAAGTGGTCCCAATCACCTGCTGCTGATCCTTCATCCCACTGCTTTGTCTAATCACTTTCACAGATCAGCATCAGGGCCTCAGGCTTGTGCGCATGTGTGTGTGTGTGTGTGTGTACGTGTGTGTCTCGCATCGATGCTCCCATGTCTTTCTGCTGGCGGAGATCACATCACACCGCGGGAAGCGCACACACACGCTTACACCAGGAGGGTGATTCACAGGCCAGAGTCGCGGCTCGTGTTTTTCGACTTAAAGCGAAATCAGACGAGCGCGTTCCCAGTCGGCCTGCTGCGCGTTCGCTTTAAAAAATAATGGTAATAACATTTTATTCACACAGCGCATTTCAATATATGCTCAAACGCTTCGCGTTAGGTGAAAGATACACAAGACGTGACAGATGCAGAAGGTAGAAACATTAAGAGCCAAGCAAATGTGAGATAAAATAACGTTTCAAAAAAAAGTCAAGCTGTGGCGAAGCTCTGCATTCATGCCAGGGTAAATATATCTTTTTCAGCCCTGACCTCTGACTTCTTCTTTGGCTATACAAAAAAAAGGAGCGTAGTCTCCCATCTATAATATGGTTTTAATCTGAACTATGGGTGCTCTATAAATCTGCTACGCTAGACACATATGGCAAAGTGTGCAGTATAGGTTCATTCCAGCGACTCCAACACATATCCTATATTAAACTTGAAATAAAGTCACGGACTGAGACGGTTCTACAGCTCTGCGGCCCGCGACGCACGAAAACACACTTTATCATTTCAAGACGTGGCCTCTAATCTGCTCAGAGAGGATGAATCCTGCAGCCAAAATCAATGTCTTGAAATGTCAGTCCGCGGCGCACGAGGGCCGGGAGCGAGACGTCGTGGTCATGACATCACAGCGTGGCGGCGGCGGCGTAAGACGGCTTTAACGAGAGTAGCAATGGCATGATATCATGACTGTCTGAGTGCCCTTGCAGGGAGGGTAATGGGATAACTGCTCCGAGCCGTTATCCCAGTGAGCTGAAATAAAACGTGTAGGGCACAGAGGGCTTGTATACAGGATCTGCTGACATGTTTTCATGGCATAAAACCATGTCTGCACCATGAATAACAGACGACAGCGGCCTAGTAGTTACGGATCCTGCTAAAAAGGTTGTTTGTGCACGATCCAATATAAATACTTACATATATGCGCAGGTGTCGGGCGCAGACCAAACCGATGGAGCCATTCTGGTCTGGACCACAGATGACCAGCACTGTCGGCTGCTTCTTCGCTAGGGAGCCGAGGGGGTAGGCCTGGCAGGGAGACAGAGGCTTAGACATGCGCTTGATGCGTGATTCAGTGATTTGAAATTCGCAAGTCACACAGACGCAGGAGTTGTCGATCAGAAACAATAGTGAGCGAAGTGACAGGGGATAATTATGATCCTCGCTGTGCAGTGCCTTCACCCAGAGACAGAGGCAGCTCGTTTATTCTGTTCCTCCGTATCTCCATCACTCTGCAGCGTGTCAGGCATGCAGACGGGGGTGGACAGGGGCACCGGTCTCATCATCAGTGAGAAAAGTCCCCGTCTCATTAAAATAACCCTGGCACCAGTGGGACACATACCAGTGTCCTCGCTGCGGGTGATTGCGTAGGTGAAACACACTTTCCATCTCCACGCTGCCTTCACATGCTGCAGGAGTTTACCGACAAGGCGGTTTAAACACTGAAACAGATTGTTATAAGCACAGTCCTGCAAAATTATGGACTGTTAGAAAAATATAATTTATAAAGTACTACAAAAAAAGCTCTTTATGTGTCAGTTGCTTAAGTTATTGTTCCCTATATTTATTCCTTTATTTATGTAAGTATCCTCTTAAAGGTCACGTCGTCATTACAAAGTCATTGCTCTTCGACTACGAGACATTTGGTCTCCAGTTAATGTTTAATTATACCCTCACTATTAAATAAGACCAGTGTAATTGAAATACATTGTTGTATTAATGTCTAGAATTACAGGCTGTGATATGACACGCTCCTTAACTTTTGGAGATAAACTTAAAAGAGAGAGATTTTTTCTCTGCTGTACAAAAACCCATTTGCCGCCACTTTGGCTAATGTATTTAATACAGGAGAGAGTTCATGTGGAGAAATAGGTCATTCCCCACACAGTGTAATTGGTTATAACAAGACTCAGACTACATTAACTAGATCGATGAATCCAGGAGAGGAGACAGCAGCCGCTACTCCAGTGTTTTTCAACCACTCTGCCGTAGGAAATTATTCAATATCACCTAATTGGTGTAAAAACATTTTTTGAAAACGAATTAATTATTGTCAGAAAATAATGTGCCGTGGAACATTACCCACTGCGGCCTGTCGTGACAAGCAAAACAATGAAAGGCTTCCGCAGAGACAGAACGTCCGGGCTAAAAACGATGCATAGGTCACAGTCATGCTTCGAGTGAAAGCGAACAAGGTGAACTGTTGTCTTTTCTTTTTGACTGACTTTTACTGGGAAACCAACTGAGCCAACTCCGCTACGACTGGTGTTGTCCAACATGGTCCCATGTAAACTTAAACGCCATCTCGAGACAAGACGCCCGAACTTCAAAACTTGGAGTGAGAAAGTTACTAACGCTACAAAGTTACTGAACTCATCGCTAAAGCCAAACAGAGCCAGAGACACTGATGCTGCCCGCCTGAACACTGATCTTAAAAGAGATGCTCGGCCCTGGAGCCGTTAAAGAAAGACAGAGGTCCCTCTGCCCTAGATCTCCATTATTTGTAGGTTTTGTGGTGATTGTCAGAGACGGTGATTGTCTTACAGCGTTTAAGCCGACTGCTTAAACCTCACAGAGCGAACCTGTAGATTTCAGTCTGTCCCGGTTAGTTCTGGGTCAGAACACGGCTCTTTTCAGTCCCCTTAAATCACCCACTCTTTGCTACGAGCTCGGTGTGAACAGTTAGCAGCCAGCTGCTGAACACAGTGACGCACAGGTGGAAGCCTTTCTTTTCTTTCAGAGACAGGAACACAGTTACAGTGTCCAAAAAAACCCACAAATGTAGCTCAGTGTCTGCAGGATGCGTAGCTAGGCAACCGTGTGCCCACACATTCACCATACCCCCGTTATTAGGTGATGTCAGGGTTGTTTTCGTTGTGCTGCACTCAGAAACAGGGCATGTTCGAGTGGAATACAGCTCCTACGTGGTGCTTGTTTGTTTTGCATCTACATTATTTCCTTGTGCCGCCTCCTTTGTCTCCCTCGTCTCTCGGCTCCCCTCATGCATTTACATCACAAGGTTTAATGACCACTTCTCTAAATGTTAAGGGCCATCAGGAGGATCGGTGATAGCAACGCTGGAGCCACTTAGCGCTACTGCAAAAGCCATTAGAGCCACACACAGCTGAAGGTGAGCCGCCATTAAGGAGCCAGATCAGATCAAATCAGGAAAAACTCGTATGTTTGGAAGCCATTGTCTCATTTCACTTATCCCTAACCTCAACTTATTCTGATGATGGGCCTTGAAGGCAATTAGCAGGGAAGGAGAGAGTGGCTCTAATTAGCTGCATTAACTGTGCGCTTTTATTAGGTCTTTAATGGAAAGCAGAAGCTGCCTGGGCATTTTCTGGTTAAATATGGAACTTCATTACTGGCTTAGTCATTACATTAATTACAGTGTGTAAATATCAACTATTATGAACTTTTAAAAGGCTACAGGTTGGTCCAAACTCACAACAGACCCGTGGAAGGATCCACTTCACTTCAAAGTGAACTGATACAGGCCTGCGCTGCACGTTCAGCCAAGATCTTACTTAAATTTAAACAGGCTTGTCGGCAAATATTATGTTAGCGCAGCATTGATTTATCACAACAACGTGAAGTTGAGGTTCTAGGCAAATAAAATAATGTTTCCCACTCTTTATTATGTGATGCTTGGGATGAGAAGAGGTTTCTGTAAGTGCAGGCCGATGGTGTGTTGCATGCGTTGAAGGCATTTGTGAGCTGGTTGCTTCTGTGTGTCTGTTGTGTTGAGTTACTTCAGTGATTCGTAGTTTTTTATACTGTACGTCCATCCTTGATTCATTCATCAGTCACTTCAACAGCAGAGTGTTGGATTTAAAGCAGACCTCCTCTCTCTCACACCCACAAACTATTCATGTCTTGATTGTAATAAGGTCTCTGAGGGGATACCTCACTGAAATAAATGTGAGCGGCACATGGACTCCCACCTCCAATCAACATGAAATACACACCTAGTCTGAGAAAATATTATTGAGGGCCTAATAATACAAACACTCACATCCAGAAAAATGGTGGCTTTAACCTACAAACCCCAAATGAAAGTCCTCAGACTTTCTCCAGGCTACAGATTAATTTATTGCTGTGTGGTTACAAAAACATCTCCTGCCTCCGCTCAGGTGTTGACAAGCCTCAGAGTGATGCACACACACCCACAAACACACACACACAGACACACAGTCTGTACCTGGTGGCTGCTGCTGCTGGAACACTAAATGGATTACTTACAGAAAGCCTATAATTTGTCTCGCAACCAGAGGTGTGTGTGTGTGTGTGTGTGTGTGTGTGTGTGTGTGTGTGTGTGTGTGTGTGGGTGTGTGTGTGTGTGTGTGGGTGGGTGGGGGGGTGTATGTGTGGTATACTTGGAAGCCAGCAGCAGTAGGCCAACAGTGAAATCAGTGAAATCAGACTGTCTGCATCTCCTTCTACTGTAATTTTCCCAAAACAGCAATGATGTCATGCAAGCAGTGCTGCCCACGGCCGCCAGCAGCAGCCCACTGTTTGTCTAGGAAGGCTGTGCTGCTGGGGGGGGGGGGCAGGCACAAGGCCAGTGGTGGCTGATGATAATAGTGGAAGTGGATGTGGTGGGGCCTAATCACAAGTTTCTACTTTTGACTGA
The DNA here is from genome assembly GCA_030770545.1 of Macropodus opercularis. NCBI lineage: Eukaryota > Metazoa > Chordata > Actinopteri > Anabantiformes > Osphronemidae > Macropodus > Macropodus opercularis. The sequence goes on from CM061092.1 coordinate 12,873,730, forward strand.
TGCTGTCACGCCGTCTGTCTCGTGTTCGCTGGTTTCCATTTCACCGTATCCCATACTATAAATGCAATGAGCCTTATAAAAGTGAAATAATATAAAGCAGCACAAACCACAGTTCGGTAGTTTGGGTGTTTCTTATACAGAGACACATAAAGTAGATTTATTACATATCTGTGATATTACTTGTGATGCGTGTTATAATTTATGTATTGTACTGTAAAATCGGGATTATCAGGTTTGCTGCCACTATGGGTTTAGCTCTGGCTGTGTTCTTTAAATTTTATGTGAAAGCAGATGATTGTTGTTTTTAAGATGGTTGAATGTTTTTTATGTTACTGTCACATGTTTGATTTTTCTGCTTCTGTCTTTTTGTTTTATTGTTTCTCTTCCTCCCTGCTCCTGACAGAAACGCTGGGTTTCATGTGTCTTGTAGCTCAGACTCTTATTCCTCACAGAATGTTGAAAAGCCCACTGAGGAAACCAGCGTGGCGTTAAACCAAGCGAGTGGTCTGGTCAAAAGGGAACCACATGTGTTCTTAGCAGCCACTCGCTCGCACGCACACACACACACACACACACACACAGTCTGGGTTTGACACAGTCCAGATCACAGCAGAGTGAAACTCCAGCCACGCAAGAGAAGAAGAGCCGCGGTTCTGGACCAGCGAGGCCGAGGAGCGTCGCCACAGACTGAGCTCAGGTGTTGTGCCCTGAGGTGAGCTGAAATGTTAATTTCACAGAATGTTCGAACATTTCCTGCACATAACATTCAGAGATTTGGTCTGGAGCGTAGTACCAGTAGAGAAAAGTGTGTTTTTGCTGTCCTGCATGGAGCAGGAACACAAGGAAGCATTAGACAGTTTTATTTGGCTTTTTGCTGCTGTATCTGCATAACTTACTTTGGTTTAAACCTGCCTCCATCCCCATGGAAAATTCATGGATTGATTAAACAAAAATCAAGCAAATCAGAAAATAAAATATATAAAAAAAAAATCAACTGGTGGTTTTGAAGTGCAGCTACAGTAGGAGCGCTGCTGAAAATACACGTAGGCAGGCTGACACATAAAAGTCGACCGCCGTTCATGTGCGCTGCTGCTGGTTTAACGGCAAAAAGAGCAACACATGAAAGCGCGAGCAAGAAAACTTCCCTGTAATGAGAAGAATAGGCTCCTGACACAAACATGAATGGATGGAGATCATCAAAGCAAGCCTGCAAGGTGATGCGGGTTCTTCCTGTTTGAATTCGATTAGCGAGTAGCGGGTAAATAGAAAGACGCACAAGCAGATGCACGGACCTTGGTGATGGCGAGGGCACAGGCTTGTCCCCAGATCTCCACCAGCTGCTGCTGTCCAAACCTGTAGTCCCTCAGTAGCTCTGTCTCGATGGCTGTCGCCTCCTCTTTACTGCAACACACACAACATGTCATCATTAGAAATGATTAGGATGGTGATGGAAATATTAATATGACCTGAGCTTCTTCATTTCCTCTCAGGGACTTTTTTTAGTGCACCAGCAGAAATGACCATCATGACCATCTATTGAACTATTCAACTATTTTCGACCTGTGGGTCTGAACTGATGGCCTCTTTGCTTCCTCCTGCTATTATCTGCACGGTGACAGTGTGACTAATGCTGCTGTACTGGAGCCTGCTGGAGCTGCTTTTAGCAACTGTACGCATGTGTGTGTGTGTGTGTGTGTGTGTGTGTGTGTGTGTGACAAATGCAGTAGGCAGGTGAAGATGCTGGCACCTGTTATTCAGAGGATGAAGAGCAGAACCGTAGAATGTAACTTTTGCAACAAGCCTGTTACTCTACAGACACCTGGTGGTCTTCGCCAGTACTGCAGCTAGATAAGAAAAGCCGGGCAATTGTGTAAGTTGGAGGCGAGAACAAAGGTATTTTTGCTTTCTCTCAGCACAAAGAGTGATGCGGGAGTTGAGTGAGGATTTCGAGTTTGACCCGCTGAACAGCCACAGATGGACCAGTGCATCAAATCAATATGCTGATCTACTGTAAGTCAGCACTGGCTCATCAGGGTCAGACCCCGAATCTGCCTCTGATCGTTATTTCTCAGTCAACAGCTCTGTTTTCTTCAGGTTACATATACAGTATTGGTCGTTGAAAATATGTGTCACTGTTGAAGAAAAGCACGTGAAAAGAACAAACTGTCACATTTACTACAGCGTATTCACCCACTTCATTCAAAGGATTCATAATATTAGACATTGGGCATAAACCACACAACTGAGTTGTTTTAAATTCAAATTTTTGGACTATTCAGTCATCATTGTCACCTTAATGGAAGACATGAGTGAAGCTATGTGTAAAATAAAAAAGTGAACGTTCACATCTATTCTCTGGTGTGACAGTGTGTTCATTTTAGGCTTTTCTAAAACGTGTGTGTGTGTGTGTGTGTGTGTGTGTGTGTGTGTGTGTGTGTGTGTGTGTGTGTGTGTGTAACAAGCCTGTGTTTCCGTCTGGGGCTTCTGGCATTTACCTGTGCCAGTGGAGCAGCAGCAGCTGTCACCCACGGCTCACCTCAGGGATGTTTCCTGAATCACTGTGACAAGTTGCTCTTTGGAAAGTTCACCTCAGCCTAGAGGGTGAGCTCTGTGTCTGTCTGCACCTGGCAGCTTTAGGGCTCCTTATAGCTTTCACTGAGCTGATTTCACATAATGTATGTTATTTGTTGTTCCTCAACACAGAGGAGGGGACACAATTTGTCATCCGGGTGGACAAACATCCCAGCAGGCTGTTGATTGCAGGTGGAGCCACCATGATGCAGGGCCACACAACGTTCAGGACAAACTGAAATGGCCTTGTTTTGGTGCCAGTTTTATGCTTAGTATAATTCCCACGAAGCATTTGTTTACCTGAAGCTCCTTAAGGTTGTTATAACCAGTTATTTTTGCATTTACATGTTCGCGTGTGTGGGGGGGGGGGGGGGGGTCTCATGGGAATTAGCTCATGTTGCAACTGAAACCTCAGCTGTGCAGCGGCGGCAGCCTCTCCTCAGAGGCGCCGTTGATTTCCCCAGGCAGCAGGCCCCCTCATTGAAAGTGTTTACCTTACACATGAGATAAGGCAAAATGAAACTTTAATGGTCCCTGTGGGGGAACCAGAACATTGCAGCACGACAGTCATCTATGATAACAATACATTTAGACGCTTGGAGGTTCCGTTTGAATCTGAATCACAGCATTGTTAAAAACACCACAGTACCTGTAAATGAAATATGCAGACCAACGCAACTATATGCACAATATGTGGTAACCATAGTCTAATGTATTGCAGGTGGACGCAGACCAACACTTAATTAATGATGGTGAGACAATTTACTCTTTGACAACTGTTTCAAATAATAACAAATATTTATTTGGTTGTGGATTTTTGACAAAGTACCTGCGAAACTTCAGTTCAAGCACCTCGATGTGGTTTGAGTTCATGCTAGAAAGCTACAGTAAAAGCTTGGCTGTAAACTCTGATCTGTTGTCCCACCTGTGCCACTGCTGCAAAACTCCACATTGTGACATGCCTTCAGTGAGGAATTCGATTTGGATGTGCATTGCGAGACACACAAGTGAAGTAAGTCAAATATTGTCCACCTCGCTGGAGCTTTCCCTCCTCGGCTCTGCCCCTTTTCTCTCCAGCTTCCCTGAACTCTCCTCAGCCTTCACCCCAGTTCACCTTTCTCCATTTTCTCTCTTTGCCGTCCTCTGTGACTATTACCCTGCTGTTAAATCTGCAAACAGATGACTCACCCAGGTTCAGTCAATCTGCTGCATTCAATACACGTGAGGATGCTTTGAGAAGACATAATAGAGCTGTACGTCACTGGTGAGGCCGGTGGACCCATCAGTGCATTAAATACAAACTCAGACACTCGCCTAAAAGGTTTTGGTCGTACTTTTGGCATCATCCTTCTACAGTATCCCACTAAGCGTTAGTCTAGTTAATGTTGGAGGATGGCCCCCATGCTGCTCCAACCAGATTATCTGTCAGCTTCCCCAGCTGCATGTGCGTATGTGTGCATCTAATTTAACACACGTCTCTCTCAGGACACCTTTCATCATCAGTCAGGCCTCCTGGAGTGAGCCTGCAGGAAGTCTTGCAGGATCACGCTAAGAGAGGACGCAAAGGGGAAAAGTCAAGAGGAGATAAATGCAGGATGGCAGCGACATTTTCTAGATGAATTAACTACATTCAGGAGCAATTAGCAAACGCTCATCGTAGTGGCCGAGCATGACACATTACAAGGTGCTCTCAGTGTCTCAACGCCTGCAAACTCACAGGCTGCCGGAGGCACAAAGACACGTATTGTGTTTCGCTCTGCATAATTTGATGATGGGCAGAAGGATCAGGTGCCACAGCAGTGAAGTGACTCATAAACAGCCTCAGCTGGCAGATAGGAGCTGGCCCTGCGCCTCCATATGCTCCCACTCTCACTGCCCGGTGCGAGCCCCTTCGTGATGTTCAATTCTTATCAAATCAGGATGGCATCATTCGCTTTGGTTCAGGTCTCCCTGGCCAATAATTTGGCTGTTGTGTGTGAGACAAGGAGACACACAGTCACGCAACTGTCTCCACCGGCATCATTTGTTCAGATCAGACTAAATCCGTTTAGCCGTCTGCTTATCTTCCTCATATCCCGTACAGCAGGACGGGCGTTATTCTGGTAATTGTAATCACTGGCTGCTGCATTTTGTTTCCATTACCGACTTTGTCCTAGAGCAGCCGAGGCCACGCACCAGTGGAAACATAAAACCTTTACCTAGAGCCACAGGTGTCGGCTTTAGATTTCCTGTGTATGAGCTAAAAATGTTCTACCATGAGTCAGGTCTACTTATGCTGGAGATGTTATCTCCATGGAGAAGCACCCGCCCACACACACAGGTGGACGAATGGAGAGTACATGACATACACGAGAGCGGGCACATCCTCACCCCCGCGGGTTACGTCACAGAGTGGCCCCTCAGCGATCTTTAAGCATTACACCTAGTTATCCACAATATCCACTTACAACCTCTGCCTCTGCTTCAAACCCTTCCGTTTCAGGCCACAGGGGTCATCAACATCACAAATTACAAGGCGTGTGTTGTCACATACCATTCATTTACACCGAGGCAATGTTTTGTCCTCCGGGCCCTTGGAGGCAGAGCAGAATGGCACAAATGCAATTTGTAAGGAGAGTGATGACCTGTCTGTGTCACCAAGTGACCTGAGGTTTAATAACAAGGATTTATCAGTTGGCCGACGCTTCAGGAGGGATCGTTTGTCTGTAGGCAGCTTTGTCTCTACATCTGGCCCAGCACATCCACCGGTGCCCAGAAATATGAATAAATGTCAAAAAGGAAGCCTCAGTTACATGATTCATCTGTGAGAACACAGTAAGGATTTAAGTTAAGAAAACGGTGACTTCATTCTCCTCCCTTCTGAACAGAATCAGTGCCATGGCAACAACACTGCCGAATCACAGAAACACACGGCACCCAACACAATTAAAAGAGGTTCAGCATGAAAGTAAATACATTGTAAAAATAATTTTTCTGCAAAATACGTATTATATTAATTGCTTTAACGCCTGACCAACCCTGGATGAGGATGATTTCCATGGCTTTTAAATGTGATGCCGGATCGTTTTGCTTCCTCCACTGGTCAGGTAAAGCTTCAGAATGACGGCGTATACTCTGGGCTTGTGTGCATCAGCGAATAACGGCTGAATGAGTGCTAATGTCTGTTGGATGTCCAAACAGGCTTAAAAACAGCTTGTGGGCAAAAGGCGTCAGTTTCCACCTGCCCCAGGTGAAAAAAAAATCTCACATTACGCGTTTATTTACTTGTTTTTTACGCAATGATTCCTCTACAATGGCCAGAGCTGATCCAGTTGTGTTGATCTCACCTGTCAACAAGCTTCGCCACGAGGTGAACCCTAACCAGTAAAGCTCAAATCCTTACAGTAAATATTAGGCATGTTAGATATCAGCAAACACTGAGCAGCTATGAGGCGGCGTGGTGAAAAGTGAGCAAATCTGCTGTTAGAGACTGTCCTTCGTTATTCTAGCGACGCAGTGAGAACAAGCGAGGAACGAACGGGGACGATGGGGCGGGAACAGAGGAGGGAACGAACCAGGAGAAAGTGACACGGTGTAATTAGAACCACTGCCACTGGTGAGACGGGGACGCGACCAAACAAGTCAGACTGATAAATCCCTGCCACCGAGACCACAGTCCTCCTACATCCACCTCTCGGATGTGACTAAATAAATACTTGAAATCTAAAGGCATAATGTTTTACTGTGGCAGCATGAGCATCATTAACTGGCCATTGCTGACCGGGAGCTGTAGCTGCTGTATTTATAGCCTCACAGGAGCTAAAGGTTCTCGGAAACCAATAATGACATATCAAATAAATGCGATGACAAATGTAGAAGTTGCTTCGTTTGGCTTTAGTTGGGTGAGATCAGCGCACAGCTGTGACTGTGAGGTGGTGACTTGCTTGTTGACTGTTTTTTAGCAGAAGGTGGTGTTTGGTGCTGAGAGCAAGGCATCACAAATAAGGTGTTTATATCCGCTGTGCATGCGATGTTGTTTGGTAGAGGAGGCGAGAGCGGACAGCCGGGGGCGAGGTGGAGGTGTTATGAACCCGCAGGGCACGACTGCTCTCCCTCTCTGCACCTTGTCCCCTGCCAGTTCCTCCCTCCGCGGGGCATCGGGGCAGGTTCAGCTGTCACAAGAAGGAACACAGAGGGCCACGGGGGTTGTTGACGAAGTTAAAAACATACTACAGCATCTAAATAGGCGGCACGCTCTGCTTTTCACTAGGGACGTCTCTGGTCAGGACCTTTTCCCGAAGCAGCCGAACCACTGCATTTGAAACCGGCCGGCGAGGGAGACGGCGGTTCTGGGAATTGGCAGCACAGCTGATACCGATCATCGGACAGAAGTCTGGCACCTTTGTTTAATTTTTCTCAGCAAGTGTCTTAATTGCATTCAGTGAAGAGCACAGGCCTCAGCTCAGCTCCTCTGGATGCAAGGGGCTAATCTCTTTCCTGCTCCCACATCTTATGGCTCTATTTTGTAGCACTGCCAATAAAATACAATACAACACGATCCCCAAGCAAAGCCAGGAGAAGACAAAAAGGAAAACCATTTCTCTGCTGCTTTTCAAATCTCTCCAAGGCTTTTCTTTGAACCCCCTTCACATAAATTGCTCAGTCGCTTCTCACGTAATCATCCTGTGGGGGGGGGGGGGGGGGGGGGGGGGGGGTGGACAAATCCCGTCTCTCCTGAGCAATTTCCCTTTCACAGGACAAACTGTGTGGACTCTTGCATGAGGGAAAAGCAGGTGGGTCAACTGAAAGGCAATTAGATACAGAAACACACAAACAGCAGAGCATGTTAATGAGAAGCATGTCTCTCGATTTCTCCCACTCTCATGTTCAGCCAGAAGCCTTCACACCAGCCAAGGGTCTGTTTCTGACACGCGAACGCACAATGTGCAGGTTGTGTATAATTGATGAGCACAGCGGTAGGGGGAGCCATGAGAGGGACAAGAGAGCCATTGCATCGCAACTGGCATTCGGCCGACCTTTCTCGCCTTCGCCGGCACGTGTGTACGCACGCATCATGCATATGTGTGCGTGAGTGGGCGCCTGTGTGGGTGTGTTTACGATGCCTGGGTGGCAGGTGGCAGGGAGAAATGTGTGAGAGGCGTAAAGAGACCGCGGCTGATGGAAGAGATGATGAAGAGAGTATTCTTCAGAGACGCTTTGAACAAAAACAGCGACGGTAATAAGAGAGTTGAAAATAAGGCTGAGGCGAACGCGAACGCTCCAGTGAGGTGCCTCTAATGAGAGCAGAGCAGCCAGGCATTGCAACCAACCTGGACAAAATAAACGCCAGAACCTCTGGCTCACAGCTTGAAACAGATGCGCTTTAATCACACAGCCACGAAAGCCTCCTCTCATTCAACTGTGGCCACTTACCCAGCACTTGTGACCTGTGGAGGTGACACACACTCCTAAAAAAAACACACAAGCGCAAACGCCCAACTCCACACTCGCCCTTGACCTCAGAACCGGTAAAGGTCTGCGTGTGCTGCTGTTACCGCAGGCAACCGACGGCCTTTGCACTGACCCAGCCAGGGTGTGGTAGGCCGAGCGAGGTTTGGTATATACGTGCGTGGACCATTCCTCCCTTGCCTTCTTTTCTTTGGGTTATTATTAGGAGGCGATAGATCAACAGTGGCAGGAGAGAGAAGGAGATACAGATGTGTGAGAGTGTGACGAGAAGGTGGTGCTGCCTCCACAAGCACCTCGACTCAGTTTCTATCGGCACACACACAGCAGCAGACTTACATCCCATAGAGTTTACAGACATTTCTGAAAAGGATAGAAATATGAATTAAGGCACCACACTCTCACGTGATGTCATCCGTTCATTCACTGTTACAGCGCCGACAGTCTCTAAGCCTTCATCCCTTAACTCCAAGCTGCATCATAACATCGACTATGATCGCGATCACTCAAGTATGAAGAGAAATAAAATCTCCTGCTTCAGTACCTCTGTCTCTGCTATAGCTCAAATTCTTTATTCAGTACACGCACCTGGCTTCATTTATTCGTCATTTTCAAAATCTATTACGGTTCTGTTCCTTGTATTAAGTGCGAGCTGTCTCAGGTCTAAAATGTTCCTCCACCGTTATTCATCAGCTGGAGGACGACTGAGGCAGAGCGTGGCAGGAGATCACAGCCCTGGTTTGTTTGGTTTGCGATGCTCACACCAACAAGCCAGTTAGAATAAAACAGAAGGATGAGTCAGCATCAAAGCGTCTCATATTTGGAAACAGCTGATGAACCCAGCTGGATTGTTTCGCTTTCTGCCAAATCCGAGACAACCCCCTGGATGAAACGCACGCTAGTGGAGACAGAAGGGAAGTCAAGCGAGAGCTAGTCTGTCGATTTAAACGGTCAAAAAGTGTCAATAGCTGCTGAATAATTAGCGAGCCGAGCAGACTGCGCGTTCTCTGCCCACTGATTCAGGTGCGGACGCAGCGCGCGTTCATTGTGGTTAAGAGCGTGGCTGCAGGATTGCAGATCCTTAGGAGTGGGTGGATCTCCATGCTCTGGCATCTTGTGCTCATGATTATGTGCGCAGAGTACGAATATATTTTAAATGCGCGGTCGCGTTCCACTTTAATTGAAGCTACAAGGTGAGGCTCAGATTACGTTTACTACACACAGCCAAGTCTCAAATAGTTTGCAATAGTCTGCATTTTGGAGGCATTTCAAAGTGTTGCATCAGGTTGTTTATGAAAAGTAACGTGTGTGTCCAGCTAGAGAGAGGTTTGAACGCTGACACCAGGTCACAGCCAGTAGCAGGACGTCTGGTAACCTGCCTGAACCTCTCTTACTTATTTTCATCTGTGTTCTGAACACGTTCTTGCAGCAGTGCTGACACTTTCTCCTCATCGCCCTCTGTTAGTCTCCCATATCTATTTTTACTAATTACTGCAAAAAACAAATCCAACAGTCTGTCATCCACTATTCTCTCTGTTGGTCTCCTGATCGTTACAACAACTGCCAACTAATGCAACGGAAAACCAAAAGCTGGAGTTGAACGTTTTTATTTTTGGATGGGGTTTGATAGCCTTTCTCTGCGTAAACACTGAGCTGATTGCCTGCTGCTGTCTCTATATTTGCTTCTCCAGGCTCCAGTCTTACTCGCTGAGCTTCTCTCAGCATCACCATTAACCATCTGGCTCTCGGGCCACCAGGGAGTCTGGCCTTAGGACCTGTCCATCAAAACATCCAGAATTCCCCAGCACCTCCACTGATTGTCTCATTACAGAGACCGAGAGAGGATCTCGGCATGAGTAGACCCGGTGACAGGTTAGAGGCAAAGAAGGAAAGAGTTGCTGAGTATATTTGCAGTTTCTTCCCAGAACTGCTTTAATTATATAAAAAAGAAAAATTAGAGGTGTGAATATATATATACTGTATATATATATTTGCATTTTTAGTTTCTCTGAATATCACCAGCCAAAAAACAAACCGGAAAGAATCTGGTTAATGATGATATTCTGTTTTCTGTGAAATCTAGCCAGAAAGGCAAATTAAACTGTTACATTTTTGTTTTCATCTGAATAGTGTATTTCAAAAGCGAACTATAATTTGTATTTATATAAATCTCTCATGAATGTGAGGACGCTGCAAACAACAACAAAGGGACATACTGTATTAAAAGCATTTACATAACATAATCACAATTCAGTGCAGTTCCTCTGAAATGGGAAACAGAACCACAATCAGGACTCAGCAGAGCGAGACTGTGAACCGAACCAATTAATGAAAACTGGGAAAGCCTTCCTGGCTGCGAGCAACCGCACAGACTGTGAAATGCTCACAAACACACACAGGAAGTCAGTTGGAGGGACAGTACCTGAGGACAAACACACAGAGACGCACACGCGCTAATGCATTCAGACTTTATCCAGCATCTTCTGTCTCTCTGTCACTTTCTGCCAAGGCAGTTTCAAGTCAGTCCAGCCACGCAGCATCTTTTACTAGGGTGTAGCTGGCGTTAGTTTCTATGACAACAAGCGTGACGTGAGTGACAGGTGGTAATAGCTGACAGAAAGGTGAGTGCTACGACCCCCACCCCCCCTTTCTGGAGCATATTACTGGGTCTACTGCTGTTCACCTTCGGTTTTCTTCCAGGTTCGTCCTAACTATGCCTCCTCTCCGTATTTCAGTCTATTTGCATCGTCCTACATGATTTTCCAGTGGAGACAACATAAGGCCAGTTCCTAGTGGGCATCGCTCCCATTCTGTCACCATAAGAACACTTCTCCTCCCAGTCACATTGCTCCGAACAGCTCTGACCCCTGTCAGCGAGTCGCCCACCAGGGAAAAAACGCTGAAGGGATAGAAATGCAAAGTAGAGGGTTGTGTTGTAGAAAGAGCTCAAATATCTGGGATCAGAGGAGATTCTCCATTGTTCCAGCGCAGTGGACCACATTAAAATGATGTCTGAGTCATTCTGAGTTACTGAAGGATACTCCAAGAGGTATTGAGTGCGGATTTTTATAATCACTTCAAGCGGCTTGTTGGGTCACCACGAGAAAGAGGAGCTGGCTCCCTTCAAGAGTCTCCCATCACCACCTCCCTTGGAGATGTGCCAGGACTGACGGGGAGGAAATCCAGCCTCACACTGGAGAGTTAGGCCTTTTGTCACCATCACTTCTCTCCCTTTGGTGATGGTGAAGCACTGACAAATGCTAAATGTTTATGGGTAGCACCAGTTAGGGGCAAAGGTCAAATCCCACACAAGTCTAGGGACATAAACTAGTAGGCACCAATCCAACAGAACAAGTGGCAAATAATAAAAGCAGGATGGCAGAGTCCTGAATGCGACCTGGTCCGTAAAGACCTTGGTCAATGGATAGAACTTCATTCAACTTCAACATGGAGTTCATGGCCAAGTTAGCTCTACTGTTTACATTTACACTTGAGAGTCACAATTATATCAAGGTGAATAAGAATAAAAATAAAACACACCCAGTTATCAGCTCTACTTTCTGACAGCTGTGCTCCAGCCACATTTTATTTAAGTTTCCTTTCTACAAATGAAGAAAGCTACAGAAGTTGGAGAGATACCAAAAGAGCTGCTCTTCAGTTCAGACCTGAAGAACCTTCCAGCATCCCAGTGCCATCAAACAGCACGGCTGAGAATTTTCACAGCTTCCTCCCTTCGTCTTTTCTTATTAATGGACACCACAGGAGGAATCTCCAGAATACATTTATGTGCAATATGCCTCACATCGTTCCTCTGTGGAAATCAATACTGCAATGTTTCCAAAGCCATGACGACAGTGTTTATTATCTGAAGGTCTGAACGTTTGGAGGGCGCAGAGGAATGGCAGCATGTGCATAGTTAACAGAGGAAGCTTTCTCAAGCCTCCGCTCGCTTCCACCGTCCTCGTCTGTGCTTATGCTGCACACTCCTTCAATCCCTCGTCCCTGTCTCCGCTCCTCCACGCCTGTCAGCCTTCCAAATGCACCGCGGTGAACAAAACATCGACTAAACACTCCCGCACAATGACAATGCATCCTGTCTGCACACATTACAGCCTAAAAATATCATCCAGGCATGTAAACAAACAGACACATTCAGCCCACATACGCACAAACGCTGGCTCATTACCGCGCGGTGACGTGTTTTATCAAATATCGTATAACTGAAGCTGCAATAACAACAGGATACACGGCAACTGATGGATTCCTTTCATGTAACAATATGCTAAATGAGCTATTTTTAATGCATGCTCATTTTAATATATGGCTATTGTTTCTTATAACATTTATGTCTAGGGAGCAAATAACATGAAGGGCAGGAAACGTGTGCAGCATCAGGTAAATTGGTATGAGTCATCTCAAAGCAAATGCAATAACAGAGGTGAACACACACAACTTTACCAGCAACTGCCCAATTGAAAAACAAGTGTGTTTAAGGCCTGTGTCCAAATGGAGGAGCTCCAAAAACTGAGCGATTTAGGGAATTCAAAGCAGTGAATTACATCATAGAACCATATTATTTAATACGTTAAAACCAAAAACGGTCTAAAAGTAGAAGCCAAGTCACACTTCTGCTGCGCAAAGCAACAAACGTGATGTCAACAACAAACACAAACGTCGCGTGATCCGTTCCTGGCTAAACAGATCGTGTTTTAAGCCGAAGAAAGGATGAAAGAAATTTGCCGCGTGCTCTCTCACAGTGGCGTATTTGATTTCTTGCCTCCCAGGCAGCCAGTGGTAACCGTTTTCATTCACCACTCTGCATGTCGCCCTGTGTATTTGATGGGAATTTTTGTAGTAAGGGGCCCTGCGGCATTACAATGAAATGTTGTGCTCTGGTCTATTCAACCGCCAGCAAGCAGACACCAGAACCTCTTAAATCAATCTCACACACATTAACACATACGCGAAACCTCTCCCTGTGATTCACATTTAATCCATGTTTGCATTATAACTGGAAGTGCTTACATTTAGTGGGTTTCTATGACCCAAATGTGCAGTTCTCTCTGGTTCACTCATAATTCATGTCCTCGTGATAGAGAAGAATAATGCATGAGTTCTGTTTCTGATGGAAATCACCTCAAAGAATGAGTCCACAGAGCATCACGTGGACCCACCTGCATTGTTAGCGGCGGGAAGAGAGGCCAGCATTCCAGCGGGAGGGAAACCAGGTTCAAATGGGGGCGGGGAGCTTCAAGATGAAGGATGGGGAGGACGCAGACTTGTTTTAAAGGTCGGTTTCTTAAGGACAAGATGTGCTGAGCTGCCTCTCGATTACTTAAGAGAAACCAGCCATTAAAATCTGCAGCAGTCCCTGCACTCAAACGCAGCCTCAGATCTGTCGTCGTTATCTGGGCCAACTTAGCTGCCAGTTGTTTAGAGGAGAGAAGAGGCTGAAATCCAGTCTGCTGTGTCAGTCCTCACGCTACACTTAAGCACAGTGCGAAGGTCATGCACAGGTGACCTGAAAACAGATGCCACCCTCACCAGATCTTACTCATTTGAAGCACACGTGATTTGTAACGGCTTAAACAAAGAGCCTCTGTGTGCACGGATTGAAAAGCAGCTTCTTCAATGAATCGGCCTGTGCTTGAAGCAAACCTTGGGTGGATTATTATTATAGTCTCTCCTGTGCCTAATATCCAGTAAAAATCCCTTCAATGAGTCACAATGTGGACATAATGAGGAAAAACGAGTGCTGGCTCAGACGTCTTCAAACGGCTCTCCTGTGTGCTTCATTAACAAAGATCCGCCGCCTGGAGACTAATTTAAACCTGAATCAGCCGGGTTTCACACACAGGCAAATAAAAACCAGGGCTGTAACACGTCAGGCCTCACCAGCCGGTGAAGTGACCGGCGTGAAACGCTGGAAACACCAGCTCCCTGGTCAGCGCCGTCACTTTGGTCCAGACAGTGGCAGCTTTGTTTGTCTTTTGGTGATGCCTTCGCTTTTCACTTGTCCAACTACTTTATAAGACAGCATCAAGATCTGCTCTTGTAAACTTTCCTTTCAGATGCAGTACATGTCTAAGATGCTGATCCTAAACGCGTAGAGCATGTTACTAACCTAGAAATGCTCCGTTCTCATGCCCACCTTGACGTGGGTGCTCACAGTAATTAAATCAGTCTGCGTAAATGCACTTATAGCTGTCTGGTTACATCTTTTATAATGTTATCTCACACTTAAAGGCCTCACAGTGTTACTTCAAAGATCTGAAATAGCACAAGCTGATCCTACTTTGAAGCAGACGTTCATAATACGCACACACACACACACTGTGAAGCACGATGGCCACCCCTTTCCCACAACGTGCTCCTCTCTCAAATACTGTAAATGAACAACTCTGACAGCTGATTTGATTTTAATGGAAAAGAGAAATTATGGACAATCACGGCTGTGATAGCAAATCATCTCCCCTCCTTCCCCCCCTTTCAGCAACTCCACCTCTCTGCCCCAATCATTAAATTCAGCCTATAAATAAATGCCGTGAACTGTCACACAGGCAAATGGAACTGCCAACGTGGGAATAGGTGTCGGGGAGTCGACAAGCCAAAGAAACCACAATAAGTCCGTAATGTGCGTCAGTGAGAAATAAATCGAACTAGCGGTGGTGAGATGCCGCATTTGAGAAAAAGAAGTGAAGCCGCGATTTATCTGACGGACATGTTAGAAACCTGCTGTTGTCATGCAGCGAGGCGGGACCCTGGGGACCGACGAGGACGCTCTGGTCCAATCACAGCGCTGGTCCTCTCAGAAAATTGACTTAATACTGATTAGTGCTATTCTGGCTTCTCTTATTCGTAGTCACATATCACACTGGTTGTGAGGTCACAGCATCTTCTTAGATTGAATCAGACGTTAAGAAAAAGAGCTTGAGCTCAGCATACCGGCATCTGTGGACTTGAACGGCCTTCAGCGGTCACCACTGTTCCTGACTGTAGATATAAATGCGAAAAACGTTACAGATGTGAAGCCACATTATCGCCGCCGCCCGTTTAGAATGATTTAAGGTTCGTGCTACATGTGACATTGTGTGTTTGCTCTGTATTGTGGCGAACAAGACGAGTGCGGCTCTGAATGAGTTTGGATGTTATTACAATCGCAACTATTATCGCACTAAATCAGATGGAAGGCCGTGTAGCGAGAGGTTCGCGCACTTGCCTGCCTTTGGCAAACATTACTGAGAATTTCTGTATAATTACAACAGCTCATTGCACAGCTCTGTCACTAGAGAGCCTGGACTGCTGGGATTTCCTGTGGATGCCTGTTTTATAAATCATAGAGCTACTAATCATTTTTGTTCTTTATTTAACGCCTAGTCAAATCTCATTTGAGACCCAAGGAAGCAACAGTTATCACCTACATGTGATAAAACCTGCACACGATCACCAACTAAACCATCCATGAAGCTGAAAGGTGACTCTCAGACTCCCATCTACCAAGTGGGTCTAGTTTCTGAAGCGATGCTGGTTTGCTTCCTGTCTGCTGTCAGCGTGTGACACACTAGTCACCGCATCTCTGCGCAGCCAAGACGAAGCCTGACACTTCAGCCTCCACAGCCAAACAATCAAGAAGGAAAAGGTCAGCAGAGCAAAAAAAAAAAAAAAAGAAGACTTTGAGAGAAGTTTGAGGCAAGGGTGAAGACACTGCAGCTCTCCAGTGGAGGATGACACAGAGCCCAGCGCGCACGTTGGACAGACATGCTCAGTCTCTGCTGGACAGCTGAGTCATCTGTTCACCATGGTTATGTGGCTAATTTGTCTGTTGCGATAACTCACGCTGTTGTTATACGATTAGACAAAGCAGTTAGAGACAGTAGAAATAAAGACGAGATCACATATCATCATCTACAGCTCATTAATCATCATCAATTAAACTTGATTGCAGTCTTTTTAGAAAAGATATCAAATTTGGGATAGTGATATTTGCAAACCATTGCGTTCAGCTTTGATGTAGATTTTGCATAAATCTAAATAGCTGTTCTGGATTTGTAGTGGAATATTCCTGAAGAAGCAACAGCTAAACGTGTCCCGACTTTCACCTCAGGCTGCCTGTCAGGACTGCAGAGTACGAAGATAACCCAAGCAGAGAGAAAGCATCACTTCTCTACCAAATCCGCGAGGATGACAAGCCTCTTGTGCGAAACAAGTTTAACTTCACATGTCAAATTGCCTACTTATAACACAGGTAGGGGAAGGGAGATGGAAGACACAATGAGGACGTAGGGTTTCATTACTTAGGCAGACTTTTGATAACTGAGACCTTGTTAATAAGCAACATAATTAAAATGTTCCACCTGCTGTCTGAATCCTGCCCTGTCTCCTTTTTTCAAGGAGATCATACATCATATTGTGGTTGATATTGCTTTGTAAATTGCTCCACCCTCTTGTTACATTTTCATCTTCTTTGTATTCTAAATGTGTTAACGTGTCATGTGTACATCATTATGTGCAGTAAAACTGCTATGCTTTTAATTTATTATAATAAGTAACAATATCCTTAAAAGGTCTGTGAGGGTACAACCACTGAAGTGTTTCATGGGGATCTTAAATGCTCAGATGTAAATAAATTGAAAGGCAGGTAGTGTTGAGAGCATAATTACATAATTACATACCCGAGGGTAAAAAAATGAACGGATTTAAGATGGAATTTAAATATAGGTAGAATACTTGACAGTGATGAATAGATGTCAGTTGTCAGGACTTTAAACAAGTTAAATCAGACAGACTTTAGTGGTGCATTAGACGTGTGAGTCACAGCAGGGATGCAGTGTAATTTATGGAGTTGTCTGGAGGCAGTGTGTGTGCATAGGCCTACTGTAAAAATCAATCAGGGATTCAGAGTAATTTATATTTATAAACGACCAGCAGAAGAAGCCATCTGTCTAGATTATGTTAAGCATCTCACCCAATAGTGCACTGAAGGCCATGGTACAGAGCAAAGACTCGCCCAAGTTACAGTAGATGAAGCAGACACAAAGAGCCGCCTGATGTCACCATTTCTGGGGGGTCGAGAGGTTTAATATGCAAAACCCTTTAGGTTTTTGTATATTTGTTGTTTGTGAGTGTCTGATGTCAGTGACACGTGCAGCAACTTTAAATTCCAAATTTTTGTTTATTTATTTTTTTGCATTACTCACAATAGAACTCAGCAGCCAACCAACCCAACCTCCAGTCATCGGATATATCTAACTTGTAGTCTTCAGACCTAACTGATCGATGTGTAAACCAGCAAAACGGGTGACGTTTCCCTTTACCTGCGTCTGACTTACACACAAAACAACAAACATGAAATGAATGTTTTCTATCATTATTATTTACCAATAATGTGGCCAGTTACCTCATGTTTGACATGTTCTTGTTTCTTGGTATTGAGAGTGGATCCTCTATAGACTGATCAGCGTGAACATGCGTTTGCATGTGTATGTACCTTATGTGTGCGTTTGTGTCAATGGTAGGAAAACTGTGGTCCAGTCTGCAGACACCAGGACACCTGTGCAAATTCTGCCTCTTTTATCAGTTTCACATTCTCTTTTATTCTTCAAGTGAATGTGATGATACACCGGCAGCCAGGGGCTCAAATACACCCCTCTAACCCTGGGTTGGATAATAAGAGACGGTGAATCATAAGGCGCTTGCCTTGGTTGGTTAACTTGTAGGTTATGTGCCCTGACAATGCTGAATTAAACACAGGATTTCAATAGAAGCTCATATTTGTAATTAAATTTGATGCTTGAAAGGAGTGGAAGACAGCAAGTAGTGGATGTTCATCATCACCATCATCAAGTGCTGGTGACTTAAATAATTAATCATCCTCATTATTCTCTTTCATCTCATTATCTTTTAATTATCTTCCTCCGATTCAAACAGACTCTGCAAGATATGTGCCACAAGCTTCATGTGAAGCTTTGGGTCTTGTATCCTACAAAAAGATCCGACAGCTTGTCTCCTCTCTCTGATTCAGTCAGGCACAATGCCTTCCTCGCACTGAGCCGTGATTTAGGAGCTTCCCTGTGAACTGGTGTGACTGTGAACCAGACTAGACTAGAGGGATGAAACTAAAAAACAACTGTTCACCGAAGCGGAGAGCGAGAGAAGTGAGATGGAGAGAGAGATGCGCTAGAGACGTGCAGGTTCCTACCTGAGGTAACGCAGTGGTTCTATGGTTTCAGCCTCTGCCTCGGCTGAGCTGTGGTTCATCTTGTCCATCTGCTTTCACCTAGTGCGTCTCGGCAAATATGAGAAAGGATGAGATGTGCCGCTCCGAGGGAAGCACTTCCGTTGCCTCTGTCTGACTGTGATTTAATAAACACGCCGTCTCCCCTTTGCCTGGGAATAGACTGAGAATCTATAGAAGCCTCCTCCCTCTATATCTGTCTCTGTACGGCTCTTGATTGGTTCAGATGCTAGAAGGTAATTACTGGCTGCTATGTACACACACTCACGCACACTCACACTCACGCACACACACACTATGAATCCAGCCTTTATATCTCTGCCTCCCCTCTCTGTCTCTTTCCCACCGTGGCCCCGGCTCTGTCTCCGATAGAACCAGCTGGCTGTGTGTATAAGCTGCGCTCAACGGGAAAACCAGCCAATTAAGAGTCAGGAGGCAGGGTGCTCGCCGGCGGATTGGCTGAAGCTTCCACAATCATCGCTGCTCAGTCATCCAGGGTGAATTCCCTTCTCCCCTCCCTCAAATTCACACAAATATACAGTAGACATGCACACACACACACACATATGCCTACTCCTTGGTGGCAAAGTGCCCCTTCATGTAAAATCTAGAGCAGGGGAAACAGTGAATCACCTTTCATGTAACCATGTGAGGTAGATGAAGCCCATTACATAAAGTGAGATAACAACACTACAGTACCTGAGTGGGTACATCGCAGCAATTTGTAGCTCCAGCACAAATTGTGGGTGATATGAACGAGCCTGTGAGGATCCCAGACGCACGATCACACGGCGGCAGAGGAGAATCGTTCTCTCATTACAAAAACATATTATTGCAGTCGGACGGTAAAAGTGAATACACAGCTGAACAACATGTGCCTTTGAGCAGTATCTCAGGGAGAACCCGCAGCAGCCAAGGAATGAGGCTCATAAGTGGGTCACGGTGATGAACGGCTCACTTTCTCCTATAACCACCTCTGTGTTTCTCCCACTAGTTAGCTCAGACCTCATAAGTACTCATTGCAGAGCGTGAAGTGTAATAATAAAGATGAGGGTATACATCAAATGGTCAATTTCATTTTTCTCACTAGATAACATAATGAACCTGTGAGTGAAAACTCATCATTTAAAGATAAACAACGGGGCAACAGAGGTTTGGTGTATTCTGCCATCTAGGGTCTCTGAGTCACCATTACAGCGTTAAACTAGAGCAATAACGGGATCAAACCGCTGGGACACGCTCCAACAGGCCTTTGGAAAATGGATGGACGCAGCTGAATAACACAAGGCCAGAGGCTATAAACTACGAGAAACATGTTGCGCACAACACTGCATATCGTTATTATACTGTTGATGGAAACATGTTTACACAAGATAAAACACGCACGTTTAAGCCATTTCCTCCAAGAATTTTCCATGTGTTCACCAAAAACATTGTCGTCTTTCTTCCTTCATATACGTGTGTAGAATAATGGGCGTGAGGATCAATGAAGGCTTTGGCTTTTGGAGCTCAGCATGTTAGTATTTATATTTTCATCACTGGATTAGTTTACATATAGATTCAATTTTTCTTCCATGCATTTTCAGCCCAAATATCAACTCCGTTTATCACAGTACTGATAATCACTTGGCTTGAATGTTGGAAATTCACAGACATTACTTCTTAATGTATTGCACTGGAAAATGTTTTTATTCCAACTACTGTCGGTCTGTTGTTGGCCTACCTGGAACTCTGAGTGTACGCTCTCAGATAAATATTGCGCCTTACGGCAGCAAGCAGTGATTCTCACCATTAACTCATCTGTGATCAAGTGAATAAGTTCGGATGTCTCAAACCACACAAACGTATTCAGTTCAAAATGACATATTTTTTACTTGATAACTCGTTAAAAATGTGCCAACGTCTTTTTGACAATCATCTAATAGATTAACTTCATTGACGGCTGCTGATCTACTTGAAATATTAAGCTTAAACCTGTATCATCAGGAAAACGGCTAGAGAGGGGTTAAAATTAGTTTTATTATTATTTGATAGAGCAGAAAAAAACCCAAATATTTGTCATACATCATTTTTCTTTTCCATTTGCACTGTATTTAACAGCGCTTTGACCCCAAACAAACGGAATGGTGATATTATTGACAAACAGCAGCAGCAGCAGCAGCAGCAGCAGCAGCAGCAGCAGCAGCAGCAGCAGCAGCAGCAGGCAGTAGTCAGGACAGCACAGGGTTACATTTATCAGGGCACAAAGCGATGGGCTTATTTTGCATCCACAAGACGCGGCTGCTACCTTCTGCCTGTCAGGAATGAACACAACCTGGATGCCTGATGCTACTTTGAAACAAATACCAATTGGAGCCATTTGAATTACGCTTGTATGCTGATAATTAACGTACAAATTGTGTTGTTGCACCATCCTAAAACGATCCCATGTGCCCAGCGATGCTACAACAAGGACGAAGGACAAAGTTCGACGGACGCCCAGTGATCCAATGCAGTGCAGCGTCTCAATATAGAGCAAGACAATAATCAGTGAGCTGATTGGGCTGAAGAGTTGCACTCTGGATTCAGGATACAGCTGCTTAACGTTGCATTAGTTTACTGCATGGAAAAAAACCAAAAAACTGTAAAGCAACAGGGCAGCAAGACTCAAACTTTGTAAGTACACAGTGATGCGAGTAGTAACACTACAGTTTCAATGTGAAGACGACAACAAACGCAGGATAATCAGAAAATAAGTCCACCCCTTTGTCAGTTTGGTTTCCGATTTCAAACAAGCATCCAGTTTTACCTTTTTCTACTTATTCATGTCTTTAGTTTTTAGCATTTATATTTTATTTTCCTAACTGGGCATGTAAATGTATCGCCACCGTGGATGGCTTAAAGAACATGGACTACCAGAGACTGAAAACAAAGACGGCGACGCATGGTTTTCAAATAACCAAAGTCCGTGAGTGAGGACGTGGGACATAATGTACTTCACTAGCTTATCCTGTGCTGCTGCAACCTGATAAAATGCACTATAGCTCGTGTGAAAGGCATAGTTAGCTCAATTCAGGGACATGACATATGATCATACATACCTTAAAGACTAAGAGGTTCAGGTCATTTGTTGCTATAGGGGTTTTTGCATAACTACATTCTGAAAGGTGTCCAGCTTCTGCCACCGGACACAGACAAATTATTTTAAATGGAGATCCATTCAAACATGGGGCATAAGCATATATCTTACCTAACATGACCCTATAAAAAAACCCAGAGACAGTTTTCTATAGAAGAAAAAAAAAATGCACCACAACCTATGACTAAAAGCAAAACGATGTCAAAAATATGACATTCCTTACACCCCTCAGTTTAGCATGAATTCATGTTCATAGAGGGTTCAAATAAACTAGAAACCTTCTAGCAGAAGGGATTCCATTTGGGCTCCACTAGTTCTTTGGAAGGTTTTTTTTTAAACAATATTCAATAAGAATAGTCCTCCAATCATTCGCGCCGTGCTTTTACATGAGTCAGTAAAACCTTAATCTTCCTCTTCATCTTAGAAAAATCAAAGTATTTAAAAGTAGGCCACAACATGGAACCCAGCAGATGTAAAACCACCTCATCAGTAACATGAGCCTGTGAATTAAGACCTCAACAAGAGGTCACTTCCAAAGTATAAGGGAGCACAATATTCTAAACACAGTATATGACTTACAGAAGAAAAGACAAAATCATTCAGCCATACAAAATAACCCAACACACATCAACTTCTCTAGTAGACAACGCTGTAGGTTAGAGAGAAGAGGCAGTCTGTGTGCAGATAGATCATTTTTACAGTCCTCTTTTAACTTTATTCATTTTTGCAAAGCTGAAGCAGTCACTCTGTGGATGGTCCTTGAAATTCAACTACCATCCCTGTGATGAGGTCTTCAGTTACGTTCGGTACAGCCACCACACGGGCCCAAGTCTGATGGGATCAGACTAAAGACAGGTAGGATGTAAGGCGAATGTTATTGTGTAGAACTGATTTTTTTTTCTCCTGCCTGATCCAGAAGCAGAGGAACTCAGAGACTGGGTGGCAGCTTTCTCTTGGCACAACTGGGAGGTTCAACCAATATACAGGGAGGGAGAGGCAACATGACTGGAAAAGTGTATGAAATTGTACAGGTGCATGTCTACCAACCCTCTGAAAGGTTCCCACATTTAACTAACTCCTTGTGTCCCAGATGCCCAAAGCTGTGGCAGCTCAAGTCCAATTCGCGAAGAATGATTCAGGTAAGGAAGCATGGCAGCAGAAAGATCCGAGGAGGTGGAGGAACACTTCCAACAAAAGAAGCCGATTTGCACCGCACCATTTTGGCCAGAGGCAAAGTCCACAGTAAGAATTAGATTGCTAATGAGAATGGCTGTTATTGATAATAATTAACTGAAGCAATAGTTACGATGTCAGCGGGAGTGAAATTGTATTATTTCCATGTGTTGGCTGCTTGGGAGATAGAACGGGAGGGAATCATGTCCAGCAGGTACTCTCGCTGACGCTCCACAGCCGAGCTGGTCTTATGGGCAGACAAGCTGGGGTTCACGTAGGGCATAGCGATACCTGTAATAAACACACCACTGATCAGTCTATTTGATTTACATTAAGGCATTTTGCATTTTGTATGACAGTATGTGACACTAGGGACAAGGATCCACCTCAGAAACGAGTGATTACTGCAACGAGGAGCAGAAAGAGGTGATCTCCGTCTAACCTGGTCTCACGTTTATCTACCTGTGTTGCCACTGCTCTGCTTCCTCCAGGCAGCCATGTTGCTCTGGTTACTGCTGCTGGCGCTGACCTTTGCCCCATGCTGCAGATGGCGTGCTGCAGCATGCTTACCTGCCCTGCTGCCCAGTGCCGCCCGTGTCACGGCACTCTGCAGCTGAGAGGAAGAGGGGAATGAGTGGGCCATGTTTCGAGCGCTCACTGCAGACTGCATGCTGTGTGCCAGCTGACTCTGCACAAAGAAAGTGGTGGGACTGTTAGGGCAAACGTTAACATGCAGACGCTTTGACTGCTGAAATGTTTATTTTTATACAGTATTCTGACACAGAATCCACTAACCTGCTTAATAGAGTGGTGTGAAGCCACGGATCTGTGATGCATGGCAGCTCCGACCTGCTTGTACTGCTGGGAAACCAGCACCTCACTCTTGGACAATGAGGAAGACGAGGTGTTTTTAGAGACAGAGGAGGAAGAAGAGGAAGCAGCTTGCTGGAGAATGCGCTGTTCGATCTCCTGTTCCTGCTGAAGCGCCTTGACAAAGGCCGCCTTCAGCCGACTGGTGTGCTCAGCCTTCAGGGCTTTCTTCTGATTGGATGACATACATTGGTCACAGAGGATGGTCCCAGCCTTTTCCTTTCTCCAGCGGGAGGTGAAGTCCGTCTTACACTGGGCACAGGTGTATGGCTCTTTAGGAATGGAAGTGGCCATCGCAGTAGCTAGACCCAGATTACCTGAGCAATGAAATCAAGTATTTTTTTAGACCTGCATCTGTAAAGCCACCACTAAAACACACCCAGACAGATATCAGAAGTTGTACGCACCCCTGCCATGCATCTCCAGAAGTTTTTGCACCACCTCTTCTAAGCCCAACAAGTAGATGAACTCGTTATTAGCTGCTGAAGGCAGGAAATTAAACTCGGGAGCGGGAGGTTTGGGTGGAGGGATCTCCAGTAGTGTCTTCTCCAGCTGTTTACGTAGTGCAAGCTTGGCAGCTGCTTGCCGACTGGCTGGGGAGTCACTGGAGTTAGGTGACACTGATGAGCCCTTTAGGCTTGTTGGAGAGGCCTGAACACAAACAACAGAGAAAGGGGACAAAGTGTAAAGATTCTTGTAGTAACTTAAGGAAGTTCTTTTGTTTCTTTCCTCTATAAAGTAACAAAACCTACATATTTTGTCATCACCTGAGGGATGTTGACCATGACATTACTGTTGGCCACATTAGCCACCCGTATGAGTCCCTGCTGAATGATCCTCTGGCCTTGGATCTGGACATTGGGCACAGATGCCCTGGGAGCCAACAAGAGTGGAGGGGGCCCTGAACCACTTTGCTGCTGTTGCTGCCGTAGACTGGCGATCTGCTGGGGAGTCACTGCAGTAGGCTAAGAGAAGCACATTCACACAGACAAAACTTCAGAGACCAGCAATGCAATGACAAAAACAAACATGTTCAAGTTCCATTTCAAGTTGAGACAACATTGTGAGGCACTCACCTGGGTTCCCCTGACCAGAGGCGGCATGACAATCTGAGAGCTGTGTTTGGACGGGACATGCTGCCCACCCCTCACTAACGGAGGAGGAATCACTGTGCCTGCACTACGCCCTGTCATCTGAGAACGAAACAATCATTTAAAACAGACAAGTACGACTCACCCAACTCTTTGGATCAAGCTGTAAAATCCAAGTAGTGTGTGGCCCCTAGCGAAATCTAAAAATCACCTGGAGGGATCCTTTGCCTGGTGGGATGCTACCTCTCACCAGAGGAGGAGGAGTAGCCACAGATGCCTAACAACGAACAAGAGATGAACCATTTAAGAAAAACTTATAATGTGATCTTAGATTTTGTATGTATGGTCTTTCCTAGCCCTACTGACTATAACCACTGGTTCCTTCTGGCCTTTTACCTTTTGTACAGTGCTCTCCTTCTGGATCTGGCTTTGTCGTAGTTTCTTCAGCAGAACTAGTTTGGCCTCTTGGAGCCTAAGTTCTTCCTTCAGCTGTTTTATGATGCGCTCCCGCTCCTCAGGGGAACTCTTCTATATAGGTCATAATACATAAAACAGGATTTTAGTCTGTTTTCCCTCATACCATCAATGCTTATTTATCAGATGATAAATGTATGACTACAGTGTTCTGCACAAAATTATTTTGGCAAAATTCAAAGTTACCAGAGGCTGCAAATAGAGACACCTTAAATTGTAGCAGTAAGATCCATCATCTCTTTACTCTTCCAGCTTGGCAGCCAACACCAAGTGACGATGTCACAGTGTTTACACGAGACAAGATAAAGGTGTTTGATTCAATGTTTAAATCGTGATGTCCTACCATCAGTTTATCTGTGTCGGTCTTTGTAAAGCAGTGGCCGTTCATGAGAGGACTGGAGGGCTCATTGTCTGATAACACAATCACATCATCTGGTGATGGTGGCTGGCACTCTTTCTTAATGTCACTGAGGGGAAAAATGTTAAGAGAGAGATTACACCTTTTAAGGTTCAACATTAATCAGTCCAGAACACTGCAACTACTGGCATCAGCAGCTAATGTGTAGGTTGTCTACCATCCAGTAGATGGCAGTGTCCAATTATGATTTTATCAAGCCTGCTGTAGTGCAAATGCATACTGGGGACACAAAAAGACAAGAACCAAGAGATCAATAATGGAGTAATGGCGGCAGCGGAAGATCGCAACAACCCATAGTCTCCCATGAAAGGTAACATCGTCAGACCCACGTCCATATGAACAATAGTGAGAAACAATCAGACCCAAAAACAAGGCAAAATTAACAGATTGTTTACTTAGTTTTTAATTTTAGGTAAAGGCTTAACAAAATGTTAAGCGGCCTTTCCTGGGAAGTAAGGAGAACAAAGGCAACTAGCAGCGGGCTATAAACGCGTGAATCTAGAGAGGGATGGAGATAAAGAAGTAGAGGATTGTGGTAATTTCACACAGTCGGGCTTTAGTGGAAAATAAATCGGCCTGTCACAGCAGGCATCCTGTTTGGTCTTGAGCATCTGTGCGTTTAGAAATCTAGGTCCGAGTGGTAAGAAGCACTGAAGGAAGATGAGGAATGCCAGGGGATGAGACGTATGACCGGATTTCTGAGTTTTGTATCATACCTGGAAGTCACGCATGCAAACATGTGGTGAAGTTATATAAGTGCTCACTGTCGAGTGAGAGGCTTCAGGACTTCCAGTTTAGGCCCAGTTTACCACTCAGACAGGGCCTCACCCCTCCCCTACCTCCGTGGCAAGGCCTACGGCCTAGCCAGACCGGCGCAGCCTGGGCCTCAGCTCTCCCCTCCCTCCCAGCTGCCGACACCAGAGTCACAAGCTAAGCAGAGCGGAGGTCCGCTAGAGACACTGGAGAGGGTGACAGTGAGGGGGGAGGGGAATACATGGCCAGGAGCCAACCTATTGTGTACACTCTCTCTCAGTCAGTCACTACTTTAAACACCCCTCCCCCACACTCACTTACTTATTCATCTTTTATTCTCCAACTCACTGAGTTCTTCACACTCTCCTCAGCACACTCCTGTCTTCAGACACGCTTCTCTGCTTCAACACAGCTGTCTAACACCTCCCCCAACAGACACAGTACGATCAGTTCAACAAGGTCATCAACGTAACAATACCCATGCTGTTCATTCTCGCAATATGACTTGAGATTTTCGGCAGACTAAGCAATCGCAACACAAACCACATCAGTTTTTGATCACGATACAACTATGTTCTTCAGTTGCTAAGAACACGTCTAAATTCCAGTGACAGCTTATGTACTTCCTGGTACGTAAAGAGGTCTGGACAGCAACACGGTGCGTCTGTTCTGAGAAAGACTGCACTAAGCTAAAACCTGTAGGCGCAGCCGTTCACCGCGGTTTACTTTGCATCTGACATAAACCAAGGAGACAGAGTGGAATCCAGAGATGCATCACCTCTCACAGAAACTACATTGACTCCTGACTCTTTGATTAACAGACATGGCCAACGTTGTTGTGATCACGGTTACTCCATTCAAAACTGCTTACACAAGCAACCAAATACGCACCAGGTTGGTTATGTAAGGTCCAGTGTTTCTGCATGCCTCGACTTTCCTGATCGTGGCTTCACACTGACCCCGCTATAGGATTGCTGAATCAGTCGGGTCAGACTGCCATTTAAAGCTACGTAAGGCTCTGCAGTAAATGACAGACGATCTATAAATAGTCAACAGGTCTGGCAAGGATCTAATTAAATATTGACATTGTGTTAAAATGTTACACATGTGCCCATTCAAGGCATGGTTGGCTCAGCTACTGTATCATGGATGTAGGAAGTTTAGCTTTGAGTGCTAAACTTGGTCTGCACAGCATTTTTTAAACAACGAGACAGTCACCTTGCAGCACACACACAGGTGTCAAAGGTGACAGTTCAGTGACGAACTTACCGCCACGGACGGAGGCAACACACTTTGAGCTCAGTCACCTCTCCGTCCTACTTTAGCTGCCATCACATTAGTGTGTGTATTCATCGCTCAACAAAATGCATCACATGACATCAGGCATTTTACTGCGTGGTCATGTGACACACCCACCACCCCTGCTGGCCCCTCCTTCATCCAACTGCTCCTTCCAATGTGGAAACCATGGCAACGGCCAGTTGGAACCAGTTTGTGACACATAGCCTTCATTTTGTGTGAAGTGTGAGGCAGAGTTCAGGTGCTGCAGAGGGAGAAAATGGAGACCAGGCCTCAGGAGCCTCAAACTTTTCAAAATGGGGGCAGGCTGCTGACAACCACACAGCGACTTCCTGTATACTCCTGTCAGACCACTTGCTCATGCAGAGTGAGCGAGAAACCCGAAACTCCAGTAGACGTCTCTGCACACAAGTGCTCATGAACTCCAAGCGCCAAGGTCTGAAGTTCATAAATAATCCTTAGGTTTTCAAACGACGTCAGGGAGCTCACGCACCACGTACTCTTTTCATCTTAGGTTAACATCAGTTGCGTGTTACTATAATAACACACCAGCAAAATATTCACAGAATCGGATAACATCAAACATTTTTTTCATTTTTTTTTTTACACACTAATGGTTTACTGAGGAAAAAGTCAGCTAATTACGCAGTGTTGAGGCCCAGTGTGTCATGGCTCTGAGTTAAGTGCTTGTAGTATTAGGTCTCACAGTAGGAGTTGACTGGCTAACAGCTGATGGTATGGTGTAAACTGTACAACATTTCATATGACCTACAGCACTGTTCTTACTTCAAAAGTCGCATCCCGTGATCTTGTCTCACCTTTTAGATGTGCTCATGTCAACAGGCTCGTCTCCAGTTTGCACCTCCACCTTAATGGTGGCCTTCACTTCCCCAGACTTTAGGATGCTGGCTGCATGCTCACTCTTGAGCTTCACACCATCAGTTCCAGATCCCACCAGGGCCAGGGGAACATCTCCCTTCTCCAGCTTAACCCGCTTACTGTCCATGTCTCCCAGGGGCCCAGCAAAAGCTCCATGGTCCTTCTCCAGAGCTCGCTTCTGGCTGCGAGTTTGACGCCCTGCCTCCTCTGACATGGCTGCTCTCACCCTGGAGAAACAAGAAGGGAACTGTTAAAACCAATCTAAATATTTACAAAACAACACACAAAGGAGAAGCAGACCACAGGGTTGAAAAATATGACCGACATAAACAATGTCTAAGAGGTTTCACATTTTTTATTTTATCATGTAAGCCTATCGGCTCATAAGTGACTTCTTCTTTTGCCAATGTTACACTAACAAAGCCATAAGCAGACAAAATAAAGCCTTTGGTACTACATCATAGCATGAACCACAACCACATCATGCACCGTTTTGATTCATCGGTTGTCATTTTGTTTGAAAGATTACTGAATTAAATGAATGAGCAAAATACACAACTTATTTCAGTTTGAGATAGCCGAAGGTTCCAGGTGTATACAGAGAAGACAACTGCAGAGTCTATCAAGTGTCTCTTGCCCAATATCCTGACCCAAATGTCAGTAGAGTTAACAATAAAGGATAAAAAGAGCCACATCACTTTTTCAGGAAAAAACTATTCCACAGAAGAAACGGCATGAGTACAGAAGAAGTACTTTGTGTACATGCAGTTAATAACCAGATCACAATTGGATCCGGAGTAATGATTTAGTAACTGCTTTCTGAACAGTGATGTTAACAAGAAACAGTATTGCAAGAAACTTGTATAAATGCATAACCAGGTTACTAATTAGTACGTGTAGGACAAATGCGGCGGCTGCATTGTTACATGACGCGACATGGCCTCGTTTTGAAATCAAATCAGTTAAAAAAATGCAATTACAACTGAAACCACCCAATACTGCCACATGGACATCACCTATCTGACCAGTTAGAGTCTGTGAACCAGAAGTATAGGAGATGTCAGATTACTCATCTGCTGCATGTAAACATGATGGCAGCGCATAGTAAACATTATAAAACCATTTCTGTACCATGTTGTGTAATTCTGAGTGCAAAAACAACCTGTCACATTTAAAAGCTTTGATGTGATGGGCCAGAAATTACTGGCTGCAATGTGTAAATATGCCACAACGCACACACAGATTTTAGGTTGAATCTACTCAAGTTGATTCTATAAATACATTAGTAGCCTATCATTTTTGATTTATGTGACACAATCACAGAGCCACATGATCCAATAAAAAAAAAAAATTCCATTAGACACAAAATGTGCTTCTCTGAAAACCGGTTTAAACTGGTATTGAGACAAGGCGCAGGTTTAATTCCTGGAAAGACGTAGCGGCAGAAAAGCGAGAGAGACAGGGAGGCCACAGGCACATCCCACACGGGGAAAGTGGGAGGAGAAAACTAAGACAGACATTCCAAAATGTGGCTACAGGACAACAGGGTGGAAATATCAGTGGCATGACTAACTTCTGTCAACAGATGCTGAAAGACATAACGTATTCCTGGACACCACAGACACCTTGGAATGACTGCAGGAATTCCATTAAAACCTAAGATTAAAAACCAAAGCACAGATCACAATTCACCACGTGCAAACTATAAAGAACTGCTACTGTCACCTATAAGGCAAAAGCCCTGAAGAAACTGCAATGTAAGGAGACAAAAAAACTGCTTTTCAGCTATTTTAACTAATCACTGCCTGCAGTGAGGCTGCAGCTGCTTCCAACAATTCACATCTGTTAATTAACTTGTAGTTTTACTGGATATCATACAGGTGCGTCATGACACTTGGCAAGATGTAGAGTTTGGCTGTCTACAGTAACTAAACCAACCACATCAAAAACATCCTAACTACAACACAGCAGAAACATTCATCTCCGTGCTCGAGCAGCCTAAAGTTTGCTCTATTGTTGTCCACGACAACAACAGATGTGCCCTGCTGTACCACCCCTGGACACAAAGCCCATCTATCTGCCAGAGAAGACAACGTGTGCATGCACACACAGCCCATATAACCCACACAGTGCTTCAGAAACCACTTTACCTTGCAAGACTGTTCAAATGGTGGCTGCAGCAATGTGGAGGTGAACCGTGGCATGAACAAATGGACTGTAACCCTTTGGGACGATGCTGTGTCAGATCTGCATGTCACTAGGATGCCCGTGGTTGCTACTTCCGGGTCTAGCGACATGGCTACCTTTGTCCCAGAAGAAACGGATGTCATCATGAATCCTGTGTTTAATGTGCTGGATGCACTGCTGCTAAGCAACAAGGCCTGGAAACCAAATCAAATTGTTGTGCATGGGCATGTTGGGATTGAGGGTTATGTACGCGCTTGAGACAAAGTGAGAGGTGTATACTAGTGTCATTGCTGAATCACACTCCATCTTGCCAAGACTTCAAATGAAGCAGCACTACTAACGGCAGCTCATTTTCTAATCAACGCTTGGTCCTGAAGTCCTGCTGTGCGACATGAGGTCATTTACAACCTGTAGGAGGCTCACACAGGGCTATAAAGCACACGAAAAAGAAACTGTCTCGCACTCGTTTAAAAAGGAGCTTTCACGATATAGTGAAGACTGAAAATAAATACTAGCTGGCTAGTATTAGTATATGGCTACAACACAAACTCAATGAGGAAAGCAAAGCTTCTCTCAAATCAAAGTCAGGTCAGAGCAATTGATATCCAGGTGTGAAACTATTTGTACAGCAGCTTTTGCTTAAACATATATCAACCAATTTGGTGTTAACATCAGTAACGTATATTTTGTGGACAGTGGGAAACGCAGAGGATGAGTGAGAAGAACCACCTGGCAGTATTAGTGTTCCTACAGTTCCATCCATCCAGTGTGTAAAACCAAACTGACACTACAATCTCACAAACAAGTCTGACTTGTCCATCAACATGTACATTGGGAGATGCCTGGAGGGAAATGTTACCTCAAACCTTGCTGTCTGGAGACCCAGAGGGGTTTTACCTTTTCTTTTCATTACCTGAATTCATCTGAATTCCACTTGACTGTTAATTTCAGACCATCAAAACTGACAAGTCTCGTCCCATTACAGAACTTTCATTTACACTACACACGTAGCCAGTGGAGTCTCAGGTTTCAGGAACTTTAAAATGCTGACCAATTTTATAGTCAGGTTCATAAATGAGCTCCACCCAAAGCAAGAACTCACCCAGTGAGAGACTAAAACCCGACATCACACATCAAGTGTGATTACAGCGCGTATTAAAACAAAATAAACACTATCCTATAAACTACATGCTACTGCTGTCAACAGCAGATGCTTGAACTAAGTACAGACTTCATCACTTTAATGATTAGTTAGTGCACAGGTCAGAAATGTAAAGTCTGCTCACAAATGATCTGTTTGTGCAAACAGCACATCGGCCTGATATCTGCAGACAGCTGTTAGCATGCGTTAGCACCCTGGCAAGCACAGACTGAATACAGTAGAATCTGTATTATTCAGTTGAACCACGTACATAAATGACCAAACAATGAATTCCGTGGGCTCTGCTACAGCCATTACTAGAAACCATTGCTTTTATAGCTGAAATGTTAACCTTAAAAGCCACAATATATTCAAACATAGCTGTTACGCCTCATACAAATACATCACTTCACATAAAATTCTATTAGCCCATGTAAGAAAAGCTAAAAAAAAAAAATGACAGGAGGATGAAAAGACAGAAGACAGCCCGTGATTAGTGATCTGTGCCTGCTCCTCTCAGGAGACCACGGAGGAGGAGTAGATGCATGGTCCCCCTCATTTCCCTCAGAATAATAAGGGCTAACGGCAGAGCACATCTTAAAGGATAAAAAAAAGATGGAGGCAGTTAGCAGCTGCAACCATTCAAATTTATCTAAAATATACAAAAAGTATAAACATTTGGTTTCCTGCTTAGCGTTTGCCTCAGAGCAGTCAAGGCAAGAACAAGTCTAATTAATGATTTTTGCATTTCTCTGCGAGCACTGAGGCTGTGCCAGTCTCACAGCCTATAAAATGATGTGTAAGAAGGAAATCTGTGCGCAGATTTAAGTGAGGGAGGAAGAGATGTACAAGCGTGGAAAAAATAGAAATCTTGTGACCTATACTGACTACAGGTTTTAAATGAAGTCTGTATCCCATTGTGTCCAGCAGTTCATTGAGAGCAGATCAATGGCCCCATCCCCTCAGGTAGTATGCTAGCCTCTCATCTCCACCACTGCAACGACCTCCCCACTGGGACTGCACACAGCCAACAACAACCATTAAAAAAAATAAAAAATACAAGGCTGACGCTCCTCAACTGTGTCCTTAGGGTTCAATTGGGGGGGGGGGGGGGGGGGGGGGGGGGGGGGGGGGGTAATTATGCTGACCCCCCATCCAAGAAAGAAGCAGACATATGGATTATTATTATTGCTCAGTAAAATACACCTGAGCAACAACACTCAGTGGCCCATGTAATACTAAATAATAATAACAAACAGATCTTTGCAGCTGATATGACAACGTGTTCTGTCTTAACCGAATAGTGATTACTAGATAATAATGTTACTTCTGCTTCTTTGCGCAAGCGATGCATAAACGTAACTACGTAATTTTAGATTTCAAACAGCATACCGCCTTTGTTTTGGACTATGGTCTCATAAGGGGAAAAAAAAGCAATCAGCCTACCTAGGATAATCTGTGCTCACCAGGCTAAGGAGTGGGGGAAGGGACCCATCTGAGGTGGTGCCATAGCTGGGGGAGGGAGAGGGTGCAGAGCGCATGTGGTTAGCTGAGCCATAATCTAACTGTACCCAAGTGAAAAATACTCTTCCTTGTCTTCTCTCACTTGCTCACTCGTCCTTCCCTCCTCCCCCCGAGTTCTGTTGTAGGCTCGACCAACCCAGAAGTGTGTGTGTGTGTGTGTGTGTGTGTGTATGCGCGTGCCCCTACTGGTTGTGTTCCGAACGCCAAGGGTTAAGCCCCTGCCATTTTAACGCCACTGACAGATCAGACCATTAGGGTGTTACCTAACAAAATGGAAGCCTTTAACCCTGAATCTGCCAGACTGTGTGTGTGTGTGTGTGTGTGTGTGTGGGGGTGTGTGTGTGTGTGTGTGAGAGTGAGAGAGAGAGAGAGCAAATGAGAGTCAGAGCCACACAGACTGTGTCTATGAGAGCACGGCTCCACCTGGATTCTCCCACAGCAACGTGACAATGACAACAGCAGACCAGGAAGTTTAAACCTGACGTTTGTACCTTACACAAGAACATAGAGTCGCGTTAGAATGTAAATAACTGTGGTTGTTTTTAGAACGGACGCACTGAGAAATGCGGACACGCATGGCAATTTAACATCACAGAGAGGGCAGAAAGAGACATCTTACAGCCCACGTCAACTGGGTTTCAGGAGCACACCCTTACATGCACGATGCATTAAAAAAAAACAACACCTAGGAACATTTTGATTACCTAGTGCACATCATTATCAGCACCAACATGCGACAAAGACTGTCTAGTTTTAAGGCAGCCTAACATCTCCAGACATTCTTTCAGTTTTATTTGAACTTTAATCACAATTTTCAGGCACAAATGTTTACTAGACTTAATTAAAAGGAGGAGGAAAATGTTCAACAATCCCAGACAGGTATAATCTCCAATTTTAGCCAAATTGCTTCCAAATGGTCACTGTATCCAGTAAAACCAGGAGCCTATACCCACATACAGACTGGAGAGCCAGGACACACGTCGACCGCTATCAGGTTACATTTCACAGAAATGGATAGTAGATATGGATAGTAGCAGGAAGTGACCAGAGTTGGGGGGGGGGGGGGGGGGTTAAAGGGTGAAAAAATGCAGTGTACCAGACAAGACAACTATGAGCTAAGGACGTCATCATTGTGCAATGCTAAAGAACCCAACAGGGTAAAGTAGGTCAGCTGCATCGCAGTTTTGACTTAAGGCAGCAATTCAGCTACCACAAGATCCTCATCAGTAGTGATAACCAGACATTATTTAAGAACTAGTAAAAAAGACTACATAGTATTATTAACTATTATGATGTAGTTGACAATTCATGAGATCAGTGGTTACAATACTGTACAAATATATTTGATGGTATAAACAAATCCCTGGCATTAACTACACTCTCATTCCATCATGCATGTAGAAAAACCTGCCATGCTGCACTGCTAGTGTAGCATGGCAGGTTTTGGCAAATAAGTATTATCCAGGGCAGATGACAATGAGAGGGAGTCTACCATCCGATGACTGGCTGGTTAGGTATAATGATGTGCCATTACCTGGTAGGTGTGTTTAGGCAAAGGGAGAAGGTAAGAGGAAAACCTGCACAACCGAAATACAGTTCAGGTGTCTAGCGTCACATGTCAAGTCTGCGAGTGTTAAAAGTAATCAGCTCAGTTTGCTGCACAGTATCTGATAAATTGGCCGCTTATGCTAAAAGAATGCAATGCACTTCTGTATGATAATGAACAGACTAATACTAAGTGTTTTGTTCTTAATGATCACACCCAACATCCCCACGGGGTGTGACCATCAACCAACTGTTGAGTTTTATACACACTACAACATACAACAGTGTTGTTATGGCCAAGTATCGAATCGCTGTATTGCATCTTAAGCCCTCATTACCAAGAGGCTGCCATGATTGTAGAGCATTGTAGAGCTGAAATATGGACACACATGGTTAACAGTTTCCTCATAAGTAAAAAAACAAAATACTTTCAGTTTTCATGAGCGTAACAGGTTAAACAACTAGATGCACAACACTCAACATTTACAGTTCAACCAAACTAAACGTGCAGGGTAGGAGTATTGTTCACCAAAATGTAAAACAAGCACAAAGAACCAGAAGACTAGTGGGCTGACTTTATCTTGTTTTCAAGAATCATCAACACTGCAAAAATACTGATGAGCAACTTTCAACCCATCAAATAAACAAAAGCTGGATACATTTACCAATATTAAATTACTTTACTAACACTGAGGTCAAACGTCAAGTCCAAAGTCAGTATCATCACCAAACACTGACGACTTTTAGGTCACGTATGGCGATGCAACGACAATACACGTGTACACAACAGATGAGGCAGGAAGTAAGAATGAACAGCTTGATTCCTCTTGGACACATGACCTCATGCTGTAAACATCCATGTTGCAGGTGTGCTGTTTGCTGCACTGAGAGTTCCAGAGTTGCCATGTCAGCAAGAACCACAGGGTAGTAACAAATGCTACAGACAGTCTGAAAAAATGGATGAATGTGTTATTGTTTCATGCGATACTGGCAATGCGGGTTGTTAGCTGGGAGCATAAAATACTAGTGAAACCAAACCCGCAACAACGTTACCCCAGCTTTGTTATCATCCATGTACACAATCAAAGTTTTGATAATGTTATCCACAAAATCTAAATCAAAACTGTATCCAAATCAGGGATCTGTAACTCCCTATACGTAAAGATGTTTCATTGTAGGAGTAGGCACAGAGCAAGTGGACAAACATTTATTACAGCTCTAGGCAAATGCAGATTGAAGGCATACTACTCTATATGAACTTACATTCTGTACCATACAATCTAAGAGAAACTTTTGTAGTGTATTTGATCAACAAAAAGGGATGTAAATAATTAATTGTGGTTAATAATTTATTCAGTTAACATATTTGTTGAGAGAGAATTATTATTAACTGAATTCTGATCTCTGTTCTGATTCTGGCATCAGGTACAGCTGTTCAAAGACAAGGCGCTACATGGCAAAGATTAGCATAAAAGTTAGATTAATAAATGCATCCTTGTTGACATGGAAAGAATCAGCCACAGTAGTCATGCTTACTGTGGACTAACACTGCAGCAGAAATGCGTTAACCGACAGCTAAATTGTTTACACTAAAACTTCAACAGAGCCGAACAGCTGCTTGTTAAAGGAGGCTTGGACTTGAGAGTCAAACAGCTCAGAGAATTCAGGATGAGCTGCACATTAATTCTGCATAGTTCAACATTAAACCTGTGTACGAAAAATACACGCGCT
The DNA here is from genome assembly GCA_030770545.1 of Macropodus opercularis. Classification (NCBI taxonomy): domain Eukaryota; kingdom Metazoa; phylum Chordata; class Actinopteri; order Anabantiformes; family Osphronemidae; genus Macropodus; species Macropodus opercularis. Next base: position 12,910,183 of record CM061092.1, read on the forward strand.
GATTAAAGATGCATTTACCTGTGAATATTTTTGGTTTGAATGATGGTGCAACAATATTCGTGCCTCAAGCGCCTCGGGTGAGCTTTTGTTTTTTGTTTTTCTGGACTACAGTTAGCTAAAGTAAGCTCAACATAGGTCAGTCCAATCATGTAAATAATGTAGGTGCGGTGTATATGTTGTGCACCATTTCTTGTTGTGTTAAGTACTTTGTAAAAAAACAGGGTTTGGAGCTCCAGGTGTGTAATTTAGGTCATTGTGTTCAATCTGGTTAATTCATGTAACTTATAATAACACAATATAATCATCCCTCACATAGACACAGTGTAACTGGACAGCTTTTGATTTTCTCATAGATGGTTGAACGTGATGAGACCGCAATGTTTTATTATAATAATAAAAAGGAAATTTTAATTTTTTTTTAAACTTGCATTTAAACCTAACATAACTACTAATCACTTTCAATGTCAGTGTCATTTCAACCTATTACAGCTGAGCTAAAAATTCTAAGCAATACTGCAAACACCAATTCCAACTTATAAAATCCTAAAAACAAACACTTTTAGGTCTTGCTTACAACAGAGGCAAAATAATACCCAGTTGGTTGTGGAAAATGTAAAAGTTTCAACCCTGATGCAGCAGAATACAAGTGTATCTAGAGTCATGCCTGTCTGGGCACATCACTCTGTAGTAGGTTGTTCATAAGAGGCACCCTCCTCAGGCAAATCCAAGCACCAACATAAAATGCAAAGCGACATGTGTCCCCCATCACGAGTCAAGGGTGCCAACTGTCTTCTTGCTCTAAAAGAGGGGACTTGCTCATCGGAGGCAGGGATATACGCAATGTTGTTCGGCTTAAGTACACCTCAAAGACAGGTAAACACAACTGGCTCGAAGTGCTCACTCGACAACCGTGAATCATGGTACATTGCTTGCTGCCAATATGGTGACGGCCAAAATCACCTTTAAATGCTAAACCTCAATAAAGTCTCCATGATACTACAGATGCAGACACTGTTTACAAATAATACTATAAAACGACTAATTAGTAGAATGACAAATAACAGCACCAGAGTAGTTACACACGATGGCCTTAGAGTAGGACACCACATTACACACATAATAAAACATTTACCAGAGATAAAAACACTGATATTCTAGTACAAGCCAACACAAAGTGTGCATTTCGCCGTTTGTGGTCTGACGTAGACCATAGCTACTAATTCGTCGTGGACAGACACACACCCCGACGGAGGCACAGCCGTCCACCATTATGCATCCATAAAAAGGCTTTTCACGGCTGAGCTAATCTGACAAAGTTCTGAGATCAACGGCTCATAAAGCCACAATCATACCCATCCACGGCTAAAAACGCCACCACGCTTAGCAACAAACAGTGGCAACATTAGATGTGCTGTTCTTAAACTTTACTGAGACAACTTCACCCAAAAGGAATCGCTACATATCTCTTAACTAACCCATCAACAAAAAAAACAAGCCATCTCATGCTAACGTTAACTTGGCTTGCCAACAACAACCTGTCCATCTGTCCGGCTGGGGAAAAAACACACTGGCTAACTAAGGCAAGCTAACAGCCAATTGTGGTCATCTTCGATTGTAAAGATTAAAGAAAAGTTGCTGAACAGTGACGCGTGTAGTCCTTTAGACGTGTTGACGGAGGCTGCGAGGTTTCGCTCGGGTGTTTGTACGTGTCCAAATAGCGATACACGACAGACAATGAAACCAACCCCATCTCTGTGAGCCGCTAGTGTTAAAGGCTAGCTAGCGAGCTACGTTAGCCTGCTAACGCTAACTCCCTGGACAATCGCCTGCCCAGACGGTCTCTGAACGTATTCGCAAATAAAAACGCCTTCATTAGACGCAGAACGCACAGTTTGGCCGCGTCCCTCTGAAACTTCACGTGGGCAAATAAAGACAACGACTTACATTATATGATATTAACGGAACAGCCCGACACAAGTTTGCCGGGGAAGTTAGTGAATTTCCCGACTTTTTGAGGCGGGCTGTGCTCGGCAGTGTGTCCTCGGTAGGTGTTCGTGTGTAGCTGAGCGACACGTAAACTGTTATCGTTACCTTGCGTTAGCTCGGGCTATGCTACCTAGCCTAACTTACGTTAGCAGAGCTGACACCGACAGAGAAACTTCCTTCGTCGTCATAATTTGACTGGAAATTAAGAAACACGAAATGAGTTGGTACGATAACGAAACCTATTAACTTACGAAGTCTAGGGGGAGCTTGACCGAGTCCCCCCGCGATGTTCGGATGTTTGGCGTTAATACTAAGCAGGCTTCGGCGTAAAAATCCCGGGGATCCCCTCTCTTCTGTCCGCTGCCACTCCGGTTGCCAGATAATGTAATGAGCCACCACCACAGGCGGCGTCATGCTGCGTTCATACACACCTCGGAAATGTTAATTCCCCAACTGCAGAGGCAGAAGACAATGTTGCGTTTGGAGTTTAGAGCGGAAGTAAAGAAACGGAGACACTGAACCAAGTCGATTTTGGAATGACAGCCTAAAACTTGTACAAGTCCGACAAATAAGCAGCATAGTGGATTTGTCACACAGCCTGTTGTATTCATTCACTCGTCCCATGCTTTGATCTTGTTAGGCTACACGGTATTGGCTCGACTATTGTGTGTCATGATGATGCTGGCGAAAGAAACTTTGTTTAATCCACATAAAGTAATGAATCAAAACAATAAATCACTTTTGTTGATGAAGACATATATTTGATTCTAAAGATCTGTGCCTTGCTTCTACTGTAGTTCTCATTTTGTTTGTCACGTGAGTGTGACATGTTGTGAAAATGCTTTTATTATATATATAAATATAATATATAAAATATAATATAAATATATATCTGATACAGCTTTAATCCCCCAGATGGAGATGCAATGCTAAAATAGGAATTCCTGTGGTTATCCTCCCTTTATTTTCTGGCTAATCGCAGACCTGTTCAGCCTGCCTTGGTGTTAATCACCTGTGAACCTGTTTCCCACCCACAGACCGTGTAAAGGCTCAACCCAGGGAGACAGTGAGGCAGGCCCTCCATTGAGTGTTCAGACGTTTCTCCAAGTTCATTATAAAAGGGTGCATGAACAGAATGGGCACAAATCAGTACATACTGGACCACGGATCTACTGGACCTTCATCTGTGCAGCTTTAAAAGCTAAGAATAAATAAATGGCTGCATAATTCACTGTTCAACATATGGTCTACATAGTTTGCTAATAAACATAGTATTGCAAACGATTGTATCCTCACTAGGATGGATCCAGATCATTTGTGGTCTTGGTGTTTTAGCTGGGTCAGCTGTTAGAACGAAAGTAAATGAGAACAGTTACCAATAACATTTTAAACCACAACAGTTTTGCTCACTGGGTCTGGCTTTACTTCAAAATTAGCAAAGTTTTTAATTAACAGTAAAGCAAGTAAGCTATATTAGAACCAGGCTCTAAAATGGGAATTGAGCACATTTGTAGACCATGAAATTGAAAGAAAACCACTGAACCACCTAATGACTACATCTTAACTACAACAGGAGTGACTCACTTTATGTGTCAAACAGCTGCAGTTTGCCTTCAGTCTCAGTAACTGTCTTGCAGCATTTATCATGTCCGCCGGATATTCGTACAGTGAACGACCCGGTTTGGGTTTTTAGTACGTATTTAATCAATTTGATTACCCGAGCATTTCTGTAATGTAATGTACACAGGCTTAGTTTTCAAGTTAGTTTTAGTTTACAAAGATAAATCAGTAAATTACAAAACTTCAATCATTTTTATTGAAAAATTATTAAACCAATGTAAGCATTAAAAACATATGTACTGAATAGAATATGGCTAGTACTCAAGATTAAACTGTGTCCTTACAGAGTGCCTTAAATACTAAGCATTGTGATTTCTACATAGGATAGCTAAAATACATGTCACACTTTGCTAAATTGACTTTATAAAATGTAACTGTACAATAAAAGGATTAACAAGTGGTAAATCTATATAAACTTACAGTAAAGAAACCATTTAGTAGAACTATTGAGGGAAATTAAAATAAATTTGCATTTGAATATCTGAAGATTACTCTCAGCTGCAAAAGTCATGACATGATTTGTAAAAATCAATACATTAAGAGGGATTCAAAATCTTATGGATTTTCAAAAAAATACATTGGGTAAATGTTCTTTTTTTAAAGGGTTCAGGCTGCCACTAAACACAATAAACATTGTTTATTACCAGACCCAACAGAGACATCTTGTGACTGAAAGAAGAACTGCACACTGTTCCCTAATGACGTACACTCCCAATTCGTAGCATCAAACTTCTCAACAGATCGTTCTGTGAAAATATATTACAAGAGAGCTCTAGTTTATTTGTGGATTTAGTGCAGTTATCCACCAAGAAATTAATTTATCAACCTAGGTCAGGGATTATTGTACAGTAATGTCCATGCATGAAAAAAAAGAAAGAAAACGCCATCCATACAAAAAAGGCAAGATGTCAAATATTTAACAGTTACAAAAATATCAACATGAATAAATTAATTTCTTCTACATTTCTTTACTGTCTCCGTATCTTCCCCCTGCTTTTCCAACAAATGGAAAAGAAACTGGGCAAACGCCAAAAATGGCTTCTCTACGCGTCAAGCAGAGAAGCCCTTTTATACGTTACTGTGTCCTTCGCTGCTCTTTTCAGCTCAACCATGTCCCTGTGCCGTGTAAGCATCCATGCTATCACAACGTGAAAAATACGTGTACAACAGTAATGGCGTGTCTTATAACAATTAAAAAACTTAATTGCAGACAAGATTTTAAAAAGTAATGTTGAGAAGTGAATAAAGTGAAGGTCTTTGTCAAAATGTTTTTAAAGTACAGTGAGAATAAAAGCAGGCTATTAGGCATCAATCTGTTGCATCTGATAATGTACCAGCTGGTGTCGTGACACAGAAAGCTCCTCATAACAGGCTTGCTAGACTGGTGGTTGGGCCGTTCTGGGCTTGGATCTGGACAGGAGGGGGGCCGTCAGTCCACTGCAAAGGAAGTCGGCAGATACAGTCAGAAAACAGATGCACCAAAGAGGACAAGTGTAATAGTTAATGAGCCATTAGGATGTGAAGCGGTAATTGACAGTTAGAAGAGGCATGCCAGACGGTTTCACATACAGTGATGAGGTTGTGCTCAGGCAGGCTGCAAGCAGCGATGTGGTCTTGCAACAGCTGCTGGGAGAAGTTTTGGTGCATTTGGGCTGCTTCATGGGCATCTATGGTGTTCCCAAGGGCCTTGTTCAAGTCTGCAAGTCAAACACACATGTACGTTGAGAACAGGGATTCAGTAATTCAAATATAATCATCATCGCGTTGCTGGAGTCTATACAAGTAACTGACCACCCAGCAACTAGATTATTGAAGCTGAAGGTTGTTCAGTTGTTTGCATATGGCCCAGTTTCACAAACCGGCATCGCACACTGGAGCCACGCTTATCCTATCATGACTGATATCTATAGTCTACTGCAGGTTCAGTAAAGCACAGCTCAATCTGCCACAACATTTATGCTACCTGGTGGTGTCAGGGTAGATCAGTGTGACCCTGTCACTCTGAAAGGTCCACAGCACGACAGCCACATACACAGCAGCTGTATCAAGCTCTATCACAGCAAGCATTATAATTAAACTACTACTTTGTCTAATTGGCGTAGTCACTCATTTTAAACTCATCCAGGCTGTAGTTTATATAGTAACTTGTAGAATGACGTGTCTCAATCAGCTCCAGTTACAAAGTGCCAAAAAAAAAAAAAAAAACATTGTCTGTGCACTGTCAGTCAGCTTAACCATCTAATTAACATTGTGAAAAGATAATTATTAGGTGTGACAGTTTAGGAAAAAGTGGTAGTTATTTTTATTTTGTTCTCAATATATGCATTTCACCCTCTACCAACCCATAACACTATCATGAAAGTCTGACTGCAACTTTAATTTCACAGACGAAAAATAAGGCAACGAACGAATAAAAATATCTAATTAAAACTTGGTTGTTGTGTACCTTTCAACAGAGCTGAGGACCACAGCTGAACAGACATGTCGGGAATCTTGCTGGCAAGTTGCATGGCAGGCACAACCATGTTGTTACTTTCCTAAAGAGGAGAAAAATTTTTTATTTGTTTGCCAACAAGATAAGACAATATAACAGCCTATTTCTATTCCATTTGTCATTTCACAGTTACCCTGTGGTTTCCCAGCACATAGAAGATGTGGCCCAGCAGAACTAGAGAGCAAGCAGTCAGCCTGTTCAGATCCTCTGCATTGGACATTTTCAGGGTTTCCCTCAAGAAACGCCTGCAAGACAATTAAAAATATGTATTAGGGAAGGGTGGCTCTGTGGGTGTGTTTGTGTCAAACTATTTAGTCTTTGTCTTACTTTGCTTCGTTGTACCGTCCTTGAAAGAAAGACAGGAGTCCTCGGATGTAGAAAGCTGCAGCGCGAAGGCAATGTGAGCTGGACAGAAAACAAAGAACGCATTTGAACAGGTTTTACAAAATCCTTGCTTTAATGTACCGCCTTGAGCTGCGCGTAGAGGTGCTAAAACAATTCACTTCTCCTACCTTACTGGAAAGTTGTGGTCTGGGTTTATTCTCTCTAGGAGACTGTAGAGCTGAAGAATAAATGTTAAAAAAAATATATAAATGTTTTACAGAGTCGTCTCTGTGCATTCCTTTAGGTTTGGTTATTAAAGGACTCTATGTAGTGCATATAGCAACCAGCTCTTCAATAACTACACCATTACATTACATTTCAAATGAAGGAAATCAACCATTTTTCCAAAACTGACCTCCTGGTGTCGGTTTCCTTCCCTTATGTAGACACTTGCTAAGTTAGTTACAATATACGTCCACAGCTCCTGGTGTGTGGTGAGCTGGAACACACAAACACGTTATAGACAAAAACGAACCGGCAGCTAGAGGAGAGAAAGAAAAGAAATGCACTTACCCTCAAAGCTGTAGTAAACTGTGCCTCTGCATTATCCATACAGTTCACCGAGATACAATACAGACCCTGTGACAAGAAGCAAGCAGGAAAGAAACTGCAATGAGTATTACACGTTTCAATTTCTTACCAAAGCAGAAACATACAGTGATTTATAACGATAATGTAACTGATAATAATTACATTTCAAAGTACAATGCAAGTGCTAGATACTGTATGTAACACTTTCAGCATCAGGTTTTATACTAAAATCACCCTTGTGATTTAAGCGACCGCATTTGGAGTAGGAAAAGGTTTTTGGTACTTACAAATTGCAAATGTATAAAGTACATGCTTAATGCAAAATATCTTTAGTTTACATGTGTGTCTTTGTCCTTCAACTTCACTTTCTGCACACACACAGTTGAACACACATAGGTGAAAGAGTTCATTGGGATGGGGAAAGAAAACTCACTAGTAGCGTGTGAAGCTGAGCAGCATGATTGGTGAATAACCTGGGAGACTGTTGGCACAGCTGACAAACCTGTGAGATCTTCATGGACAGAAACCAGAGTCAGTGTCTTTTTTACATGTAAATATATTTGTATGAGAAGAATTTGCTGAGCTGTATCTTTCCCACTGACAGCGGTGGAAGGAACAATTTACCTCTTGTAAGGCAGTGGCCTTGTGACCAGTGACGAGTCTACACATGATGATATGCTCCAGTAGAATGACTTGAAAGGTAGAAAGAATGGGGCTGCAGTCCAACACTAAAAGGTGGAGAGACAATGAAAACATATATACAAATAAAAGGTGCAAATATATTCTACTGAACAGTTCATTTAATGCCAAGTTACAACTTACTTTTTAGCTTCTCCAACTGCATTAGAGCCTTGTCTGTGTACTTCTGTGCTTTCTCCAAATAACCTGCTTGCATGGAGTGCATGACTGTCACCTGTCCAGCAGCAAAAGAAGAACACACACATGCATGTGAGTCAGCAAGTGGAAGAAAACAAACGTATAATCCAGTGCAGCTGTATCTGGACTGAATTAGTGTCTGTGAGGCTTAATCTCATTTTAAGACTGTAACTTCTAAGGGTTTTTAAGGGTGGCAGTGGCTCAGAGGTAGAGCTGTCGCCCACCGATCGTAGGATCTATGATTCAATTCCTGGCTTCCCCAGTGATGTGCCGAAGTGCCCTTGGGCAAGACACCGAACCCCAAGCCGCCCCCGGTGTGTCAGCCTAAGCTGCATAGCAGCTCTGCCACAGGTGTGTGAATGTGTTTGTGTGCACAAATGGGCGAATGAGAAACAGTGTCAACGTGTTTTTTAAAAGACAGAAATAGTATCAGCATTACCAAATACACAAGGACACACATGTGCTCCTTGGGCAGCCAGTGGAAGAGATCTGCTGGGTTGCTTGGTAGAATCTCGTCATCATGGAGAGTGGAGATAGTCTGGATACACTGCTGCAGCTGCTTCAGACACGGTTTCACACTCTTCACCTGCGAACGCACAGTCACGGTAAACCTCCTGGTTGCTTTGTACACTTAGACATCCTCTTTTGTTCCACCAAGATTAATAGATTGTTTATGTTCAGATCTACTCCTTGCAACAACACTGTCCTGTTTCCCAGACTGGGCCGCTTACCTGTCCAGCATCCAGGTAGTGTGTGACCTGTAGGACCAGGAAGAAGACCCTGAGGGACTCCTTCTGGATGGGGTTTCCCTGCCAGTTTTCTACAATAGTTCCACACAGTGTTAGCAGAGGATGGACTTCCCCAAGCTTCCTCTCCATTAGCAGCAACTGGAAGATAGAAAAAAAAATAAATAAAAAAATGTACAGACTTTGTTGTCATTTTGTAATTAATTGTAAAGTTTATTTCAAGACTCACCATTCCTTTACTAAGCAGAAACAATGCCCTGAAATGAAAAAAATAAATAAATCTAGTAAGCAGTCTTTAGTAATTACAATGCACACACTTTGATACACTCCAGACCATCAGTAACAGTCTTGTCAAAGAAGAAAACCATTTTTACACAGTGCTCTTAGATGATGAAATGAGTGCATCATACGTTTTACTACTGCACTGTTTAATACTGAAGAAAAACAACTGAGAAATATTTCCTAAGCTTTGGAAACCTTATTTGTATATCACAGTATTTCACCACAACATAATTATCTATACTCACAATGAAAACAAGAGCAAAGAGTAGTTTTATCAATGCTTAATGTAAACAAATGATTATATTTCCACATATGAATGAGATTTTTCATGCATTCATCAACAAAACAGACAGAGAGCTATTGCATGAATGTATGATTTTTACTATTCACTCACTCACACACACAAACACAAGATTGAACCAAGTGGCACGAATCATGGAGCGCGAGTGCTCTTCCACAGCTTGATGCCGTTCCAGGAGTCGCTGTTAATGCTCATATAAACTAGTGACGTTTCAGTGAGCTGCATTTCTTTACAACTCTTTTAAAGTGAGATGTAAACATGTCTAGGAGACGGGGCGATCGGAGGAGACGTACCTGGTATATTCTGAGCCTACCACTCTGGCGTACTCGGCTCCGACTCCCAGCAAGTCGCAGGCTGACACCAAGTCTTTTTCCAGAGTATGGAGTTGCTGAAGGAGAATATTGACATTCAGTTCACCACTACTTTCAGTGTATATAAAACAAAGTGTGACCGTTCACTCTCATACATACCGCCAACTGAAACAGCAGCCTGCAGTGCCAGTACGGTGTCTGCTGTGAGATCTGGATGGCCTTGCGCAGAAGAGGCTTTGCGGAGTCCACCAAATTCTGAAAGGTGATCATCACAGTTTACGATCAGCAACACAAGATTAAAAAAATAAATAAAAAAAAATCACATTAGCACAGGTCCACAGCATGTCAACATGCAGCTAAGCGAATGGTAGCGAACGAAGAAGGGTTTACCTGTTGGCAGAAGAGTTCAGATAAGATGCTGGCAGCCTCAAATTTGACATCTTCAAACTGTGGGACTTGCTGAGATATAAACCACTGCAAAGCAAACGATACGAACTGTTAGCGGCGTCGTTTTGTCTGCGTTTGCAGGCGTTTTGTGGCACATAGCGGCTAGAACTGAAGAAAGAGCCGAGAGCCGCCGACTCCGGGGGACAATGTTCCACAACAGCCGGTCAAATTAAAACAACATACGCTTTATATGAGCCTTTTCACAAACGCAGCGTCCCAGAATAAATGGCTACGTAGAGACTTCCGCCGCTCGCTGCTTTCGCTGCCTGCGGCCTACACTCGGCTACATCCCCGCTCTTTCCCAAATCACAAATCCCTCACCGCTTTCTCCAGGTGGCTGCGGGCCAGCTCGCTGTTCTTGGTGTGGTGGTAGAGAACCGAGCCCAGCTGAAGATGCGTCCGGGCCTCGATCCTCTGCGGGGGCTTAAACTGAAACACGGCCTGTAGACAGTGCACGCAAAGCCGAATTTTAGGCGGACTGGAGGTTCGGAAATGCTCAGCAAAGCCGAGCAGGGCGAGGTACCAGCGCTCCGGGGCCTCTACGTTTGACGCCATTTTCCCCCACAACAACAAGTTTTTCAGCTCTACGGCCAGACCGTCGGGTTGCCAGGTTGGGCAAAAGGGAACCCGCCAGTGAAAACCTAAGAGCAGCTGCTATATATATATATATATATAAATAATAAAAACTGAATTTCAAAACACAGTGTAAGTATATATATATATATATATATATATACACTATAAATATGGCCGAAATATTCATTTAGAAAAACGTTAATGAATGGCTATTTTGAAAGACTGAAACGCTCTACGTCGCACATGACTGCCAAACATGGCAACTCAATGTTGTAGGAAAGCTCGCGAGACCTTATCTGAGGCGCTTGATAATTGCATGGGAATTGTAGTCCAAACTACTGGTTCATCCTGTCCCAGTTTTTTTTACGACCTTTAAAAGCCTAAAATAAGCTTTTGCGCAGAACGACGCAGCGGCTCCAGCAAAACACAACACGCTCCGCACGCAGCCTCCGGCTCAGGCTCAGCCAGACACGTCTGTATAGACACGCACGCGTCTTTATTTTTACTTTACAACAATCATCCGAAACGCGAACGACGCGCAGACACTTCGCAGCCTGTGGCAAGTTATAAAAGCGTCTGACCAGCCCCCAGCGAAAGGACGAGAAATGTGTGCACGGATCTGCAGAGGAGACTGGTGACTGGCAAACACGCCGAAGATCTGCAAACACAGGACAGTGTAACCACAAGCGAAGGTACCGAACGGCAGCATGCAAGTCGTTACACAACAATATTTAACTGCAGCAACAATGCGTGTTGCTGTTTTACTAAGTGTGGTTAGTAAGTGTGGTGACTAACTCATTGGTTTAAAGAAGTAGGTCGCGCTGGTGATTGATTAATGCAGTTTTTTTGCGTCTGCGCATGTAAATAACGATGTTTGCGTCTGTTTACGTGCCCAGTTGTCCGCGGAGGATGTGATATGGGCGTGCGTGTAATCACGTCCTCCCTGTACGCGCTGCGCTGTAAACACACGGAGGCAGTGCGACGCCTTGGCCGGTTGTTTTGTCTTTGCAATCCTCTCTTATAATCTGGGAAACATTGTCGTCTGCAGCGTGTTTCCCCCCCTCGACTGGACGCCTGACAGCTCTGGGAATCTGATGACACATGGCCCATCGTGTGCGCGACCACCAGAGGCGCCTGCCGGTGGCCCAGGCCACGGTACTGGCTCTGCCACCTTCCAGCCAAGCAAAGGTGCGACATACTCAATTGTTTCGACACGTTGGAGCAGTTGGCACATGGGTGACATGTTGCAAGCTGCGACTTGACTGGGTTTTCTGTACACAAGCTTAAATGGGAAACTGGGGTAAATGTGGTCATGGACTAGATAGTATTAAAACACGCTCGTCAGCAGCTGTTGTATCTGCAGGCTGAGCGCATTTGAACTCATCTTGCATTAATTTAAAAAGGAGCCATTTATCAAGCTGCTCCTTTATCCCTCTGTGGTTGTTGTTCTTATCTTAGGAAGTGATGGTCTGAATCTGGCCTTGTTTTCCAAAGCAATACTGTTAAACCTTGAACATTCTCACCTAAGTTGACTGCAGTGTTTTTTACTTTTTAAGTAACCTGACAAGTTATGTGATAATCTGTGGTAGTTGCATATGGTTCATTAATCCAAACGTAGCGTTCTTTCCATGCTGTGAGTTGTGAAATGTGTTGCCAAACACACGTCTTATCGCTGGTATTGTTTATTGGGTTCAAATGTGCCTTTCAGCTGAATGAACGCTCAAACGCACGTGCGCCCACACATACGCAAACAAACGGCTGAGCGACAGGACGGTGCGCTCGCAGGTGATTGTGTTACAACAGCTGAGTCACTCTGTAGTCCACAGGATTTTACTGCTCTGGTTCAGTTAATGGAGCAGAGGGTTAGGCCTGGGAGAGGCTGTGCTGATAAGTAGTGTGTGCGTCCTTGTTTGTGAAGATCAAACACACACAGAAACCCACATAAAGATGTCTTGATGAAGGCTGTGGATGTTTGCGTGGGAAACCATTTTATTTGATCTGTTTGTCTAAACAGGACTTGGGGCCCACATGGACGGCTCTGGACTCCCTGCTGTGTGGCGCATTCGCTGGAGCTGTGGCCAAAACTGTCATTGCGCCTCTGGATCGTACCAAGATCATCTTCCAAGGCACGAGTGACACTAAACCAATCTTCTATATATAGATGCAGATAAATACACTACACGTGACTGAGCTAGACGCCACAGAAAAAGCACCTTCTGTTTTCTGTTCGTACCATAGATTTCACACAGTGTAACTATTACCTAATTGTTAATCCTCTTAATAGATGTTTAGCCTACATGGATGTGTGTGTTATTTAACCCAGAGCCTGACTGTGTGTTGTTGTTGTTGTTGTTGTTGTTCCACAGTTTCTGCCAACAGATTCTCAGCTAAGGTGAGTTCAGTTTAATGATTCAGTGTTGGCAGGACAAAAATAACACTGTATTACAAGAAATAATGAAGAAAATAATTTTTAAAAGTATCTGATAAAACAACACGTAGTGGTTCTGTCTGACATCTGGTCATGTGCCGTCTCCAGGAAGCGTTCAGGCTCATCTACTGTTCATACATGAAGGATGGGCTGCTCAGCCTGTGGAGGGGTAACTCTGCCACCATGGTGAGGGTCATGCCCTACGCTGCCATCCAGTTCTGCTCCCATGACCAGTACAAAAAGGTGTTGGGGGGCTACTATGGCTACCAGGGAAAGTGAGTAGCAGTGTTTACGCTGGGTGTAGCTAAACACGTTAAATATTATTCAGGAGCGTAGTTGATGTTCTGCGAAGACGCTGGGATGTCTGAGAAATGAACCTGCAGACTCTGAACATGGTTTAGAATGAGGATTTGTAAACTAGTTGGTGTGAAGTGAACTTGGAGCGACTGTAGCTCCCCAGTGCAGATCAGCTTTGTATTGTAATGAAGTGCGGTCTTGCTGTCGGTCAGTAAACCCAACTTTGGCTCGTGTTTCAGAGCTCTGCCTCCTTTCCCACGGTTCCTGGCTGGCTCTCTGGCTGGCACAACGGCTGCTATGCTCACCTACCCTTTGGACATGGTGCGGGCCAGGATGGCCGTCACTGCCAAAGAAATGTAAGCTCCTGCTTCATCGGTGTCACTGATAAATCGGAGCATCAGCAGCGTCTGTATATGCGGTTTTTGGACAGTTGATAAATATTGCCATGGTCTTGCCACAGGTACAGCAACATCATGCACGTTTTTATGCGGATATCTCAAGAGGAAGGCGTGAGGACACTGTACAGAGGCTTTACTCCCACTATCCTGGGTGTGATCCCATATGCAGGGATCACATTCTTCACCTATGAGACCCTCAAGAAGCTCCACACAGGTGACGAGCATCACATTTTACAGAACTACAACAATATACTAAAGTAAAAAGAAATTCAGTTTAGCTGGATTTGAACTGCGTGATGCAGATGTTGAGCTTTTTTTTTCTCTGTGTCCTGCACTGTAGAAAGAACGAAGCGCTCCCAGCCCTACCCTTATGAGCGCTTGGCCTTTGGGGCCTGTGCAGGCCTTATTGGACAGTCTGCCTCGTATCCTCTGGACGTGGTGCGTCGCCGCATGCAGACAGCCGGAGTCACCGGCTCGTCGTACGGAACAATTCTCGGAACGTTGCGTGAGATTGTAACGCGGGAGGGAGTCATCCGTGGACTGTACAAAGGCCTGAGCATGAACTGGCTTAAAGGGCCCATTGCTGTGGGGGTGAGCTTCAGCACGTTTGACATCACACACAACTTCCTGCTCAAGTTGCATCAGATGGGCTACTTCACTCACTGAAGCAGCGACAGACAATGAGCACAGATGAGACACATTGTAGGTCTCTGCACTCAGGCAGTGCAAGAGCGTCTGCTGCACACTGATGCTGCCTTCAGACAGGATGTCAGGACTGGACAGAAGCAAAGGGAGATGTGGTGTAAACTGAGATGTGACGCCAACATCAGGTCTTCAGTGCGTAAGATGGCGTTTGTTTAATAAAGGCTAAAATAAAAATGTATATAAAGAAACATTACACAGTTTTAAATTGTCGTTCACACAAGCAAAGCTTTGTGATGGTACCGTCAAGGTGTTTGTGTGTAAACACTGTTCTGTTTTTGATGGATACAGACACCTTGCATTATGGCAAAAATACGATGCTTGCACTTTATTTGACCTGCAGTGTTTATTTTGAAATGTATTTGTGTTTTATTGTGTTTTTTTTTTTTTGGTTCTGTTTCTTTATTAAGTAAGAGTAAGCTTAACATGCAGGAAGAGGGTTTGAACCTTGTAAGAAAAGGGTGATTATGCAATAATATGTGTTTTGAGTTTAAAATGTTGGGATGATTCTAATGAGGATTTAATGGAAGTCGCTGCAGCAAATGATTGTAGGAGGGCGACCACGTCAGCAGGAGTCTGTCCAGCACTAATGTAGTGTGGTAGAGTATTTCAATGCCAAACACGCAGAGGATAATTAAAGAAATAAACCTATTTACCGTGTATGCATTACATCTTACCAACATTGATTTTCTTTCCCCTGCCGACTCCTTCTCTTACACAATCAGAAGAAAGTTTGAAAAACAGCTAAATATGGAGAAGTCGCTTATCGTCATTCATATCAAATCATACTTTCATTGTTAATGTGCATTTCTACAGCATAGTGTTTCCACAGTTATTACAACATACGTAACCATGCAATAAAGTGTTTACACACGAACCACCGTGCAATGACTTCTTTCATCCACACGAGGGCGCCATGGGATAAGTAGACGATGCCAACTCACCAGTGACGATAATGAACCGTCTCACATTTGGGAAAAAGTTTGAGGACTGTATGGTAGAAATAGTGTTTTGGGCTGACGCAACAACTATTAACATTTTAGTGCTGGAAAATAATTATATTAAATTACGCATATTTACCAAATGCCACACACTCCCACAATCACAATTACAATGAATCTGCACTAGGTGGCAGCATTGAGCAGCTCCTCTGCACATCACGGATCACTTTGAGGTTAGTTAGGCTCTGATCGCCTCATGGCCTGAACTTGACCTTCGTTCTGCTCACTGATATACTTTTACGCTTATGTCCTTTTAAACTCCGCATAAAATGTGTGTTTCTCTCATAAATGTGTATATTTTTAATGAATGAATCAAATAGAAAAAAATACAGAGAGATTCAATTCACACCACAAAAACCATTAAAGCTAATTTATGTACATTTAATTTATGTTGACAAAAATAATAGAATCAGTGGAATTTGAATAGAAATTTATAATTAGTCAGACACACTGACGAGCCTTTTTGTATTTTTGTCCTTTTTATTTAGCACTATTAGAAATTAATAGCAGAAAATCCGTAGAATTTTCAGTGAGCAAAACTACACAAAAACAGTATATTTGCATTTACCATATAATATACACAGGGCAGAAAAAGCCACATGCATCGGTTTAAACCCTGACATGAAAATGTGGAACATTATTTATTTTTACTGTAGCAATGCAATATATTTTTATGTGTTTGTTAAATTTATTGTTGTGATAACAGCTTCAAACGTGGTTAATAATATATTTGAGGACTAACATGCTGCATTCAAAGCTAGCAGTGACTCCTGGGCTCTGTGTTTTGCTGCGCTGATCTCAGCAGTAGGCGACTGCGTGCCCGCTCTGTCGCACCACCTGAAATCACATTTTCTCTTTTCTCTGCGTCGGCCTTCGCTCATGTGTCGCCTCCCGAAGTTCACGTCAGAGCAGCTGGATGGACGGATGCCGCCCTTCTTCCATCTGTCTATCCGCCTGCCTGTCCCTGCCCAGATGACCTTGACTGTGAATTATGGGATATCCTGCCACCCTACAGCGTGCAGCCGCTCTGCATGGTTTCGCAACAATCGGAACAATACCACTGGCTGGATAACACGGTCGTAGGGTGGGCGCCTAAGAGAAGCAGGAGAAGGAGGCGGAGGATGAGATGGGGTGGAAGGATGCTTCTTGAAGGCGCCGTTGCCATAGGTAACCTGGCTCTGTGCCAGGAGAGGGGAGTAAACCATTTGCATGTATTCAAATCTAGCATGAATAATTCACTTTGAAGCTCCTGCTGGAGCGCTGGCAGACAATAACTGTTTATACACACAGGCACAAATTTGCAGAATATGGGTGAAATACGGCGTTCCCAGCACACAAACCCACCCTGATCCTGTGTGAGAAAGGTGAGGAGGTTATTTGGATGCACTGAGACACCGTCTGCAGCTGCAACGCTATGTTTCATGTATATGTGTTCTCTTAATATAAGGCTCTCGTCACCACTGTGTGGCTTTAGTGGATGGACGTTCCAGTACGAGATGGTGAACGGCCCGTGACTTGTACTGTACCTGCATCCTCACACTCACGGTGTCCAGCACACGGGCCTCGGCGTCGGCGTCCCAACCACCCAGCTCGGCAGCAGCCTTCATAAATTCACCAACGCTAAAACGGCTTTTATCTAACACAAACAGGCCTGTAAACGATTCCCCATAAAGTTCCCTCACAAAAAGCCAAGAAAGGAGCGAGAAAAAAAATCAAATCCCGCTGCCGAGACTATAAAACTCAGCCAAGAACAGCAATAATCCCGCCATGCATGCACGCATGATATTTACAAGTGGATGTCATCCTCTCCCACCGCCACCCTCTGAGTCCCCTCTCTCGTAGCTCAGTCTTGTTAATTTTATAAGATCCAGCGTATTGCCACTTATCGGCAGACAGGGTTGTAAAAGCTCTGGGGTCAGTGCATTACTGAGCTGCTGAGCTCCACTCTTCCATTAGAGGGAGTGTTCAGGCTGCGACGGCCTTCACTCAATCAAATGCAGGCTCCAAGCGGCTGCTCCGAGTGCTGATGAGGGGGCACAAACACACACACATTCACATATACAAATGGAGCCTCCTTCAGTCCCTGGTTGTGAAATTATAGTACGCATAAATCTGAGCACATAAATCTGGGCACCTACACACACACACACACACACACACACACACACACACACACACACACACACACACACACACACACACACACACACACACTCTTGTTACTTCTCCTCCCTGTTTCATGCCCAGAGGGGGATAACTTATTCATTTGCATGGAGTGTTTGCATTTAAAGGAAGTAAATGCACGGGCGAACGTGTTTGTACTGCAGCTTGACATTTTCAACACTTGACATTTGAAAAGATTTCTACTCTAAATGAGTTGTAGCTTCCCGGGATCTCTGCATCAGGTGAAACAGACGAGAGGTGAGAAGTAGGAATTAGGCAGCAGGCCACATTTAATAAAGATGCCAGAGCAGACATTTTAAGCAGAATTTGTGTTTGTTGGAACATGCGGCACAGAATTATTTTTTTCACAATCACGAAATGAGGTCGGTTTTATGCCGCCGCCTGTCAAGGTAGAGGCAAGGTCATAGGAAGTTAAAGATGTGAATTATTGTGCGTTTCTCTCTTATAAATAAATAGTCGGGTCATTGTAATGATGTGAAAAGCGTCCATTTGTCTTCATTCGAAGTGTCCTTACAAATAAAATGAAAAACACTGATTGGTAAGTGTGAAATATTTGTATTTGTTGTCTAAAATGCAGCCGTTGAGTGAGCTCCTCTGTGTTACTTTACATTTTGGTGCACACAGCGTGTACAAAGAAAGGGGCACCCTGTCCCCTGTCCTCGCCTCGATGTCTGCCCATTTATAAACATGTATGTATTATTTCTGCAGGAGTGAAGGCCAGGGGTGGCTGGTGAGTGGACGTACGCCGGAGAAGCCCCCGACAGACTTTGCATGAGAATGGCCGGGGTCCTGTGAACCTTCTGCTCCCTGCGTCCACATTCAATGGCATTGCTGCAGTTAGCATGACAAACTAGGCTCCGAGTTCTCGGACTTTTTAAGGCAGCCTGCTCCCCCGGCCCCACTTCTCTTCTACCCCACCCAACCATGTCCTGACTCCACCGTAACCTCCTCCTGGCAAATCCCCTTACCCTCAACTTGCTCCTCTGTGTGCGCCGTGGGCTGAGCCCCCAGATTTTATGAGGCGTCTGGGGGGCTGCCAAGTTCAGGGGAACCAGGGAGACGGCCCCAACATGCGCACACACACACACACACACACAAACACAGGCACAGTTCAAAATCATACCAGTATTGGCTTTATTAGCAACGATGACATTTTTAATGTTGCTATTCCAAACCTGCTCTCACAGTAGGAGAACTCTAAGCGACACGCGATGTGTTATGTCCTCCACATAATCAGGACGTCAACGCGAAGTCAGCCTTTTGTTACACGTGTGAGTGGGAACAGCGTCTGAAATTAGAACGCTTACATAAGGGTTTAACCGTGTGCAGCAGCTGAACACCTTTTATCACTCTGCTCTTTCAAGACACACACGTTTAGGTCGCACATGTTGTTTCATGTTTTTGTAGTGTTTTGCTTTTTACTGTAATTTTTCGTCAGGCAACTCTGTTTATCATGTTAATGAAGTTATTGTGAGGCAGTATCACCGTAATGTAATGTCTAATAAATTGATACAATTAGCATAGACAGTAAAGAGGTGCTTTATATTAGAGCGGGTTTAATGTTCCCTGGTAAATCAAAACTCTCTATTATAGTGTATTCTTTGCTGTGTTTGTGTGTCAGTGTGAATCACACATTAGTCCTGAGGGCCCTGAACACACTCCACTCTGATGTACCTCTATAAAAAACAATTAAAATACAACTTAATGAGTCCAGTTTGGAAAATTAAACCTTAACATATTTTGGAGTGTATTAGTGCCTGAGCAGAAAGCCTCACACTAATATCTCACACGAGGTTTGCAAAGCGGTGGAATTAAAAATGTATAATGGCATAATTTCTGAAGTAAAAAGAAACAAACCATGAAACACTTTTAAAAACGCCATTAAAATACATGACTTGTTATTACGGCTTATGCAAGTGCAATTTGAGCGCAATAGTTTTTACTCATCTGAAGTAAGAGCCTCATTTTATAATATTGTAGTAAAATAATTTGATGCACTTGGCTGATTTGTTTCTCTCTTTCTGTATAATTAATTTCATCTCTCCTGCTACCAGCAGATTCCTGTGCAATTTGTGCCACGAACAAATGTAACCAAATATACATTAAAAAAAAAAAGAAAAGGCTGGAATTTATTAAGGAACAATAATGGGAAATATTGCAACATCATATAAATAATATCATTTGAAGTGTTTATGTGACGTAAACAATGATAATTTAGAATTCCAGCGACACATTGAGCTTGTTGAGAACAAACAAAACAAATCAGTGGGAAGAACAAATAAGAGACACTGCCTTATTTCCACCGCTTTATTGTGACACTATAACTCCTTAGTCATAATTTACATAGAACAAAAAACAACAGACCCTCTCTGTAAATTCTCCTGTTTTTATTGCTAGTGAGCTCAGTCCTGCTGATAAAGGCCTTTGTGCTGTTAACGGACAGGATGTTAGAGACTCTCCGGTAACAAGCAAAGAGCCGAGCAATTAAGAGACAATTAACTGAACCCCCGAGGGTTTGTTTCGGTCAATAATTAGCT
Source organism: Macropodus opercularis (assembly GCA_030770545.1). NCBI lineage: Eukaryota > Metazoa > Chordata > Actinopteri > Anabantiformes > Osphronemidae > Macropodus > Macropodus opercularis. The sequence goes on from CM061092.1 coordinate 12,930,284, forward strand.
GCCTTTACAAGTCCAAGAGCTGAGTTAGAGCAGCGAGGAAAGATTTGGCTAAGCTTTGTTTAGAATCAGGTATTTAAGCGATTGTGAGGTGATTCCCCCAAAAATAAATATTGTCATTTCTATTTCCTAATAGAAGATGCGAACCAGCTCCACTAAATGGTTGTGCAGAACAATAAGAGCATATTAAACATGAGAGCCTGTTAATAGTGAAACAACAGAAGGTGTGGGCTGCTTCTCAGCACGCTGGATTGTTTTCAGCTTGTCTTCACGTGAGGCGTCAGCGTGCCGCCCTGTCAGAGCTGCACGATGTATACACGCTGTATGTGACATGATCCGTAACTCTATCTATAGGTGTTAAAGTATCATTCCCACCATTAAAGAGGTTTTCCACCTTCCCCGTGACCTCCGCCTCGCCTCACAGGACACAGAAAATGACCTGATGGCAATGTCTTTTACTGTACAAAGGCTACACTTAAAGGTGCGAGCCCCTGTGTGTGTGTGTGTGTGTAGACTACTGGCCACTCCACACGCAGACTCCAGTGTGGAAAGCGTCCTGCCTGTGGGGCTCGGCCTTCTCCCCGGTGAGAGTGGGGGAATCTAACATGGCCAGTAAGCATGTATATCAGGCCATCTCACGGCTGGCTGGACGCTCCCTGGGTGGCCCACCATGGTCAATACTGCACTGGTGACTGGACACACAGAATGGGATAATCTCCTACTTTCTTTCAGGACCATGTGCACACACACAGATCTTCTTTATGCTGGCCTGGCCATAGAGGCTCGCCTGGCTCTAAATTCAGGTTGAGATCAGTCGGAGGGAGGCCGAGGTGTAGGGAGCCCGGAGCAAACGAGGGGACAGTGTTGTTTAGGGAGACTGGGGGACCAGGAGGGGAGAAGGGAGCCTATTTCAGCCAGGGCAGTGGAGCACACTGGGGGCACTGAGGCATCGCCTCTACTGGCTGTTGGAGGAAAACAAAAGGAGGTGTGATCCCCATAAAACATAGGATCAGTGTGTGTGTGTGTGTGTGGTTATGAATGTGTATCATTGTTCAGAGTTTTCTTCAGCTCCAGCAACTCGCTTCAACACCCCTGCTGCTCACACACAAAGGTGCCTAATTGACACCACAGATTTAGGCCACTAGCTTTAACTATTCCCCTTCCAACCCTCCAGCTGGAAGCATCAGAGTAATCAAAGTGAACAGGCTCCTCTTGCTTCTCTTGCTTCTCGTGCTTCTCGTGCCACGTTCTCTCTGGCGCTTGTCTGTGAATTCACGGCAATATTCTATACGTTTGCTTGTCGCTCAGTGAATCCCATGGAAAGGCCAAAATGTCTTGGTTCGCTCCTAAACCGTGTCTGTGGCCCTCAGCTCCAAGTCCAGCGACTCTTCGAGTAGACAGTTATTTGACAGGATGGGCTTCAATTAAACTACACTGAGGCCGACTTTTGTGAGTTTACATGTTGTTTTTACAACAGCTGGAAGTTTTTGGCATAATGTATATGTCAACATGTGTATATCTAGTATAATCTAGTATATAGTCTTAATGTCTTATTGGGTCTTAATGAGATTTGTTGAAAATAAGAAAAAGCACACTTGATTTCCTCTAAGGCTCCGTTATGATCCAGCAATTAACAACAACAAATACAAAGCATTAGAAAGAGGAAATAAAAACAGGAAAAGAAACAACATACACAGATTTTTTTTAACAAATAACGGAACTTTATTGAAAATATATTTGATGTCATGGCAACACATTTGAACACATTTGATTATCTCATTTACTGCTCGGAGATAAATTGGTTCATTCCCGTAAGAAAAACATTATATAAATATGAACGTGTACATAACGTTCCACAGAAAAGAGAAAAGTAATTCAACGAATACAAACTCTTGTCAAACAATTTTCTAGTCAAATACTCGAATGTAAATTACAGAGTGAAAAGAAAAACCCCTTGGGGTCTCATCCAATCTTCGACCTTAAATTGGTCTCAAATACAGTAATTCATATCTAATGAAACTAATTTTGGAAAATATTGCTCGGCGGCTCCATTTTACACTTCAGACAGCTCTTAAATTGATTCAACCTCTAAACTTACCTTTCAGAGTCAGCTCCGACTTACCTGTTCACAATCACAGAGCCCATAGAGTAGACAATTGGTAATCAGACTCTAATGATGTGTGTCTAACCAGCTGTTCCTGCAGTGTAAGAGGTGACGTTTCCATATGTGGCCGGGACTAAACATGTTCTCAGAAACCGGCCATAGAAAGCTTGTGTGGGTCCAAGTGGAAGCTTTTACTCTTGACCCGCTCTGTGGAGACATAGCAAACAAAAGACGTGGTTAGTCCCATAATCATCTACTAATTAGTAGCGTTATTAATGTGTATAAATATCTTTAAACACCACAAGCTTGACCGGACTAAAACACTGATTGTGAGTAATCTGAACTCAACTGAATGCACATGTGCGATCAGCACACATGACGCTGTTTGTGTCATCGTTTCTCCGGACGCAGCAAACCGTTCACGTTTACAACGGGGGGGGTTGTTACGCATGTGCACGCGTGTTTGTTTGCAAGTCTATCAGCTGTCTGCATCAATGACGTGCATGACCCCTGAGCAGACAGACAGTCGAGGCCAAAGGTCAAGGTACAGCCTGTCTGGGCTTCCTGGCCGACCCCAACGCCTGCAGCACAAACACACACACATACACTGAAACAGGGGAGTGTGGGCTGCCCTCAGCCAGACTAATATCACCTTTGGGATTAGGATCCAGACAGAAACGCACTGACCCTAAGCACACGCACGACAGACACTGGACTTGCTTAGTCATAAAACAGGACTCGGTTGCGCTGCGTGACGCGGAGGGGAGCTGCAGACATGCCGAGTCCGAGGACGCCGTCTAATTATCGTCAAGCGCCAAGTTAAAAGACGAGAGCGGAGGAGAGCGTCGCCATGGTGAGCAGCGAGGGGAGCTAACGCAGAGCTCGCCAGCTGCTACATCGGCCCAGCTAGCGGCCGATGCTGCAAAGATGAAGCAGATCTGCGGCGTAGGGACAGAATCATCCAGGCAGCCTGGGTGAATATTTTAGACGGCGTGAAGCAAGCATTTCATGTCAGTCGAACAGGCGGCTGAAAAAAAGAGAAACGTCAAGCAGTTTAGCTCCGTAATTGCATTTAACCCAAACACCGATGTAGCTGCAGGAAGTGGGAGCCCAGCACCAACATAGATAAAACGACATCAGCATGCCAGACGGAAAAAAAATCACAAATCAAAGAGAAGCGGCACTGGAGGATCTCAGCACAGAAGTGAAACAGAAAAAAAGGTCAAATTCGAAGGAGATAATGGGTTTCACTGCCAGGCCATCGGGAAAACTCCCCAAATAAGCCCAGAGTGTTAAGCCTGCTAATCCCCTGTATTATTGCAACATCTGTGAGGTCTAGAGAGGCTCTGCCAGTGATTAGCAAGACAGATGTAAACAATATCCTGGATGAAAAGGAGGAGAGGAGAGGAAGGACGCACAATAGCTGTAGAGATGCAGAGAATGTGGCAAATGTGCCGCAGGTGAGGAGGTTTAAGGAGAAACAGGAGAACCGAATTATAAATGCAAGCACCGCGATGGGATTGAACGTGGAGGATCTGTCAGGTTAAGTCAAAGGCTGTTGACTGGAATCAGTAAAAGGAGGGAGACAGACGGCGACAGCATGAGGGAAGACGGAGCAGCAGATTGGGAGACGGCAGACCCAGGGCCAGGCGTGCCCCAACTGACGAGACACCAGGGAGATGTGCCTAATTTATGCAGAGTTGGGCTGCGCGGCCGAACGGCGGAGGGTGTCTGGGACCCCCTCAATAGCCCTGAGAACCGAGGGGAGCAGCTATGGGTGCGAGAGCGGAGGAAGGGGGATGGGGCAGACGTTTTTCTGGAGAGACAACAAGAGTGGGGAGGGGGCTCGAGCTCCCCCCCACTCAATTCAGGAGAGACTGTCCGCCTGACGTCCCATTAAGGTTTGCGACAGGGCATGGGGAACGGGGAGGTAGAGAAGAGGCTGGAAGGAGGAGGAGAACTGAGGGAGAGGCCATGCTTAACCCCCTCTCCACTAGAGATGCTCTTTCCCCCCACTCCAGTCTACTTCTCCCGTCTGGCTACCTATTAGATCCACAGGGCTGCCTGTCTGCTCCTCTGCATACTAATTCCCCTTTAGCACGTAGCCTTGAACATGAGCACAGGACGAAGTTGGACTAAATCAGAGACAAGTAGCCCAGCTGATGGAGCGGCTGCACGAGGGTCGGGAGAGTACTTAGCACTAGGGCCTGCACATTGACTGGGTTAGAGCAGTGCATTGTGGGGACGTTTGGTTGTATGCTTTCTGGACGTGAATCCTGGCTGATGGCCAACAGGCTCTCGGTGTGTGTGTGTGTGTGTAGTTCAAGGGCCCAGGGAGAAGCAGAATGGACAGCCCAGCGTGGTTGATGGTTGAGTCCGGTGATGCAGGCAGACAGTTTAATGACAGTCCTCGCCCCTGAACATACAAGCATGCGAGCGCCCGGCATGCTCACAGACGCACATAAAGCGTGCGACACGTGCTCATGTATGTGTGATATATGGCCCCGGCGTTTTCAGAAAAAGACACAAGGATGGGCGAAAATGAAAGAAAGATACGTCTCAGTGTGTGACCCTGGAACAGAGCGGAGGCCAGAAGTGGCTAACAGGCGTCAGTTCGCCTCACAGTTTCTACACCAATAATAAGCAATACATCAAACTGCCATTAGTAATAATAAACGAAACGCTATTATTTCAGTAAAGTAATGGCTGCTAGTGATGTTCACGCAGGAGCCATTCATGGCTCAACAGAAGCCCAGCTCTTTGTGCTTTTTTGTAAGTTGTGCCTAGCCGTGGCCTTGCATCTTATTATTCTCATTCACTCATTCAGGTCTGGACTTGAATTTGGTTCCCAAACAAAGACATAGAGAGACCTCATTAAAAAAACATGTCATTGGATCAGACCTGGGCTGAATTGTGTGATTTTCCCTCCTACCATAAGTGACCGTGACTGAGCGTGGGCTGAATGAGAGGCCAGATAGAGGCCTACCAATGGAGCACCACGCTACATCCCTATGGGAACCACCCCCTCACAGAGGGGGGCACATTTAGGCTTTGTTGCTCTGTTAACACAGCTTTTAAAACACCTCTTTATGGACTCAGCTAAACAAACTGCAACCCTTGGTTTTCTTGTGCAAGAAAAAGCAAAAAAAAAAAAAAAACAAGAAAAAAGAAAATTAAATCTAAACGAAAGGATCAAGTATTTCTAATAGTAATTTAATTATAAGAAAAAAGAACCAAATACAAGTTAAGCTATGCTGATCCCTAGTGTTATATATCAAATTAACATACAACAAAAATACTTTTGGTATTTTGAATCCTCACTCCACGCCTTCAAAGGCCAAGGCATTATAATCCCGCGAAGAGGACTCACATCTGCTCCTGCTGCGTCTGAGCACCTCAGACCTGAACTTTGCAGTAGCTGGATGCAGCAGAACCAGGCCACTGACAAACTGCACCGTCTCACCGCGTCCTGCGACGCCGTCAGCACACGCGTGCACCCAGAGGACTCCACGGAGTCAAGCTCAGAACAGAGATGAGCCATCGCTGAGGAGCACAGCTGTACACAACGAGTGTGTGTGTGTGTGTGTGTGTGTGTGTGTGTGGGAGAGTAATTGTGTCACCGCACTCAGGAAATATCTCAATATGAGCACAGCCCAGGGAAGAGCACCCACTAAGATGAAAATGCACACACACCTCCTCGTCTTGCTCTCTTGCGTTCCCCTCCCCTTCCCATCTTGCTGTGCACATGCAGCAAGGACCCGGTCTTTGCTATTCTATTGCTGTCTGCTGCGCGCCTGATGAAAAAGCACAGCGGCATAGGGGGTGCACATGCCTAAAGGCAAGAAGAAGCATTTGTAAATCACAGCTCCAATATAAACACTGGGTTTAATAGGGGTTTCTCAGACGCGTTGGCAGGGGTCCACGTCGCCGCGTGCTTCCCCAGCCGCGTCGCTGCGTTTTCCAGGAGAAACGTGTGACCGAACAGCCTCCACCACCACCCAGCAGTGGTGATGGTCTAAGGGGGGAGAGAACGCATCTGAATACATTTGCATGAGGATTGTGCGACGTCGACAGGGGACACTGCTGAGAACCGAGCACCGCGCTCGCCGCTGCCCCCAAAAAATCAGAGTGATGATTGAGACGTGGTGCGGAAGGAGCGGATAAAACAGGAAACGGGCACTTTATTCTAAGAACAGACGGGAAATGCGTGTTTTTTTTTAACACAGCCTGTCCCTTTTATAACAGCAGTGTGTATGAACCAGAAACACCTGCAGGGGGGTGACACACAGGATGGAAACGCCAAAATAAACACACACTTCAAAGATAATTTACAACCCGAGGCTTAAGTGGGAAGATCCAAAATAAGTTTGTGATGATTAGGAACCTGGACTGAGATGCTACCATAAATCCCTACGTACAGACACAAACACCTCTGCATATACTCACATATAACATTATAATGTTACTACGCAAGACGTAACAACGCCTCCGTTAATTCTTCTTGTGACAAAGATCGTGTTGAAACTCAGGTAAATAAAAGCGAGGATATCATAAACACAATTTATCTTAGAAATGTAGCAATGGAAACTTGAGTTAAAGAATGTTCCAGGGTGATTTTTTTCTTCCTCTTGGTAATAAACACCCTGCAACGATGTTTGGAAGCAGAGCAACTTCAAAAATACTGCAGATATGAGACCTTATTTCTTAACACACACAGCGCAGATATTTCAGCTGCAGATTGTATTAGAAGATAAACTGACCACATTTTACTGTAACAAATTTTGATAGGATTCCTGTAACCTTTTAATCAAATAGATGGGCTGTAAAGGTGAGCATGTCCTAGGGTGGGAAGTGGTTTGTGGAGAGAGCACTTTAATTTTGGAAATAAAAAGCGGTAGGCTACAGAAGGAGCGTGGTGAAGCCCTGTGATAAACCTTTTGCAGATATAGTCAGCTAGCCAAACCATCCTGTCAGATCAGCGCCCGAGGAGAAGCAGAGGGGCAAAGAGAGGCAGCGAGCAGGAGAAGAGAGCAAAACACGGGTGAAAAGGGTCAGCAGGGAGGAAGGCTAAACCCCAGAAGCAAGCAAAAGATCGTGTGTGCAGTGCATTTCTATTTCGGCGCATGTGTGTGTGTGTGTGTGTGTGTCTATGCATGTGTGTCAACCCCAGCTGGGCAGACATTTACTTGACATGCTGATAGGGATTTAAGCAGTGGGTGGGTGGTGTGTCCGACCAAGGTGAGTGAATGAGCAGAGAAGGGGAACTGGTGGGGATCGGAGGATGATGGGAGGCGGAGGGGTGGAGGGGAGGCGGCCGACCAGAGGGGCTCACAAAACTGCCGTTACTAAGCTTGATTTCAGCGCGAGTTGAGACGATTAGGAGATGGAGGCAGAAATGAGAAGGAAAACAGGGGGTGAGGGAGGTGGGGTTTTTGTAGGAGAACCCTTCAGGCTATGGAAGAGAACTGGGACGAATCTATTGAGGTGATGAGGGAAAGCGGGTCTTTCTTTCAGACAGTCTAATGAAGCATAAGTCCCCGAAGAAGGGTGGACGCAGGCTACTGCAGGCTGGGTTAGCTCGCGCCTCAGCTCCTCTCGGTTTCTACCCCTTGTTTCTCCCTTGTTCTCATCTCCATCCACATCCCCTCTTTCTCCTGTGCTCGTGTGCTGCAGCCCCTCCTCTTAAAGGGCGTACACAGTTTATCCGTAACCGCTGGAACATGCCCTAAGCTCACGCACTTCAGATGATTTGATAAAACGCTTCTGATGGGCAACTTCACCAAGGAAACATGACAGTAATATATGAAATTAACAGTCAGGCTAGTTAAGGTGCAGGACAATGGACCAGAACAGAGTCGATCAGAAATTAAAACGTGGTTGTTTGAAATGATTTCAGCATCCAAGCAGACGCGTGCAGGGAACGACACGCGTTGCTGACTGCGCCGCGCGTACGACGAGCCTGAGCCGACACGTTAAATTACAGGAGGCAGCAGACTGACATAGACAGCGGGGGCTGTCAACGTGTCTGACTGGGTTTGACTGTGTCTGGCTGGGGGTTGTTTGACCAGGGGGTTGACTGGGCTGCAGGACTGATTTCTGGCTCGATTTGTTTCAGGGCCGGCTGGAGGCTGGCCAGAGGCTGACTGAAGGGGGCTGGGTTCCCTCGCGCCTCAGCTCAAGTTGTCCCTGGAGCGAAGCAATAAGAAGCAGCTTATAAAATAAGCAAACAGAGAGGCAGATCACAGACAAGTCAGCCAGCCAGCCAGCCAGCCAGGGATGACGTACGCACACACACACACACACACACACACACACACACACTCGCCCTCTATCCAGCCTTGATACCTCCCCACACACCCCTGACCTTGACCCTTGAGATCCTTTCCTATGCTTCTGAATGGAAGTCACAGCAGCTGGGGTGTCTAGTCATGAACTAACCGCCCCCCCCTCCCCTCCTTAACAAACCCCTCATCTCCTAATCATTTAGCCAGTTCCCAAGCTAGACGACTGGGACGCTGTCTCTGCATCTGAATGGTGCAATTTAATATTTATGTTACCCCTAAAGTCCTGCAATAGTTCTGTCAGTGTGTTTCTTAGGGCAACAACATCAGACGTTTGCATCAGTCAACTGACCTGGGTTTTAATTTTGCTTCATTCCAGCAGTTTTATTTCTGTGGTTTACGTCTCAAACCGCTCTCCATTAGTGGCTCCCTCATGCACAGCGTTCAGCCTCTGCATATACATACGCTACATAATTTATGTCTAAAAGTATGTGTGTGCACACGTCATTCGGGGGGTTCAAACCGCTCCACCTTCACATTTTCATTACAGCCAAATCTCAGGCCTGTGCTACACCAGCGTGGCCTTTTGCCGGCGAGCAGGCAGTTTAATCACACATACAGCACTACTCCATTTTCATTTCCTTTTCATGCAGCCTCCATTCCACTCCAGCTTCATAATTCTCCCCTCAGAGCTGTCTAGCCCATCTCAGTGTTTGCAGCCTGTTGAAATGACACAATCAGTGACTTGGATAAATGCCTGACTGTTTTTCCCTGAGTCTATAATCAGACTTGGGGCTCAGTGCTGCAGCTCTGAAGAAACAGCAGCAACACTTGACTCAGGAATTACTTCCTAAGGATGGCAGTTCATGTAAAATATTTGCCAGAGTATCAGTAAAGGTAATTTATTATGGCTGACTGAATGCATCTGGACAAATCAAAATAGCCGTAGTTATTATTACTATACAGAAAAACATCTGGCTCGCAAATGATTCGCGGAACAACTTTGTAACAAGCTGTTAATTATCGTGATGACTTTGATTTTGAAAGGTTTCAAAATACCCAATGACTCAAACTGTCTACAATCATTTCTAATCATTTGAGCTCAGCAGTATTTTCAACTGCCCTTTATTTTACGTTGCATGCCAACATTTTTAAAGCTCATATGAGGAAAAACAGGGGAATATGTGAGTAAAAAATGAACAACACTCCCGTTTCACTTCTCATTTGAATGATCAAGTGGGGCAGGAATATTTGTTTGGCTACAACAAAAGACGCAGAGCGGGCCAGGACGAATTGAGCAATGGCTGTAAATGCTTTCAGCAACTATTACTTCAGTGGGTGGAACACATTCAATCAATACAAATAAAAAGCAGTGGGCAGCCTGAATGAGAAAAGCTGCAGTGGACTGGGTGACAATCACACACACAAATGAACAGTGTGTATTCAAGTCAATCAGTGAAAATGATCAGTAAGCACAGCAAGAAATACAATTTAGGTCATTTAATAAAAATGTCTGGCAGTCGGGTTAAGGTCAAGTCAAAATTGTCTGTAAGAATTCTTCATGTGCTAAATTCAGTTTTACGTATGATTTCAAACGATGCAACAATTTAATGATGACAACTTAAGTCTGCAGCGGAATCGTAATTTCATGAGCCTGCAGCAAAACAATAATTTTCAAAAGCGAATATGATATAAAATAGAATTTAGTGTTAGTTCTGTTATCTCGGGACAGCCCTGCAATATATGGCTTTGCTGCTGCGGATGGGGAGAGCGGCTACATACTGTAGACGTGCACGTGCTTGTGCGATACGTCCGTCCAAAGCGAGGTCTAATGTAGCAGCCTGCCTTTAAATTTAAATTTAAATTACGCACAGTAACGCATGGCTACAACCGTCATTAGCATAAATGCCTTCTGCTGGGGAGTATGTCCTTGTTATCATGTAAGTAAACATGGACGTGTGTGTGTGTGTGTGTGTGCTCATATGCTGACATGTGTGACAGTTATGGTGGATGACTGGAATATGTACTGGGGTGTCCTACATATGAAGCATATGTTATATAAGCAATCGTTTGCTTTTAGAATATGCAAATGAAGAAGAAGAAAAAAAAGCACACTCAAAGCAAACTCTTCCGTCTTAAAGAGACTTATCAGGCACCTTCCTGGAGCTGATCTCCATCCCTCCTGCTCCATGGAGAGGACTCCACCCTCATGTAGTACCCACACATGCAAACGCACGTCCTCACCCAAGATGTCACGACTGGTTTAGGCTTTTAAGGGCTGAGCGAGCTTTTGCTCAAAATCACCAAAAATAAAAATAGATGAATAAAACACAAAATATAAATGAACAAATGAAATAAGTTGAGTTTAATTTTTGAGTCTCCGGGGCCTCACTACCACTGTCTGCCTATATCCCCACAGATGGACACAGCAGCCAGTCAGCCATCAAAGTCAACTACAGCTGAGATGTGTATTGTATAAATGACAGGACGTGTTACCACAAGACTTAAAATGATCATTTAATATTATATACACCTGCCCATTAACATAACAGACATGGAAAACAATCGTATAATAAGAAGAGGAAGAAATATGAATTATGCAGAATATAAAATATGCACATGAATTTAAAATATGGCTAAAGGTCAATGTGGATTTTAGTCCGCCGTCATGTGTTCTTCCCTCAGAAACACACAGACCATGACTGAGGCGTGTGTGTCTCCCTCCAGTCCCTGCGTTGAAGTTCAAGGCTACACTACCGCGGATCTTCAGAATGGATGACGGCCTATTTCCTCAACACAGACAATTCACCAAAACATTCTCTCCTACAGTTAGCGCTGACAGGTGAAAACGGCGAGGGAACGCCACGGGACTGCACGGTGAAACGGAAAAGTGCACAAACACACGCATCAGCACGCAACAGCAGCAACAGAGGATCCATCAGCACAGCTAACGCCACATTAAGACCATAAAGAACCAATACATCTCCAGTTCCACGTACACAGACCATATCCTGCTGCTTCGGCGCTGATACCCCTGATCCCTCTGCGCTTTGACAAGGCGTAATAAAGCCCGTATGAAGCGCTGCATTGTGTGGGGAGAACACAATGTTGCATGCTGAGTGCTGTGAGAAGGGCGTACACCAGTGGGTCCCACGGCGCAGCAGCGCACCAGGGCCTATAGCAGGGAGTGCTGAGCATGCTAATGAGGTCATTATGTTATGCCTCTCCCTCGCTCCTGCTCTCCTTTACAGTGTGGGCTTTGCCTGTCACAGGAGGCAGGGCACCCTGGTAACGCAGCCAGCCACAGATGTCACATATGGCACAATGAGAAGACACACGAGCGTCTCGGAAGGAGTCGCTGAGAGAAAGAGGGGGGCGACGCTTCGTTTTCCAGCCAGCATCAAAAGCAGAGAAAATTGCGTCAGTGATTTGCATTCAGAATAAGGTGAGATTAAAGAGAAGTAAAGAGGAGGGCAACCACAGCCAGCATTCATTTGCTAATTGTTCAATCAGCAGCGTGCATTCAATCAGCAACGCTCAGCATTGTGTTGCCTTTTTATTGTCCCGCTACACTGTACAGCGGTATTATGTACAGTCGAGAGGCAGGGGTGAAGTATCAAGCACATGCAAATGCAATTATGGGATATTTGCATAGCCATTAATAATTAGAGGGCAGATGGCAAACCGCTGGCATTAAAAAGCGACTGAGCGCCATCTTGGCTCAGGGAGACAGCTGGCAGACAGCAATCGGCCATTTTGTAAGCATGGGCCGCTGCCAGGCTGAGGCGTAGCGAGGCACCAGTCTCTGTGAATGCCAGGAGATTGGCAGACGAAGAGGAATCACGCTTTAATACCCTCCCTGGTACAGGCAACAGCAACAGCAAACTCCTCCAACGCTCAGTGACAGTAGGATCACAGCCCAGGGCTCCTGTTGAGAGCTGACTGATGAGATCTACAACACAATGTGCCTGTGTTGATTTTTAAACACGCATTCCCCTCACAACAAAGGTTGGATCGTATCACACAAGTGTTATTAGGGAGGGGCTTCTATTTTTATACATTGTTTAATATTATGATCAGAATCATTTATTTCATTTTATTCACCTCAAAACGTGGATTAAATTATATTGTACTCACCAAGAGGTAGGCAGCGCGTCGTCCGTGCGTCCTGTAATGTCCTTCAGTCCACAGAACCAAAGCTCAGGCAGAATGTTTGTAAATGTTCCTCTTTGTCCTCGCGGTTTTATTTTTCAGAATGTTTTCATCTCAATCAAACCAGGCTTTCGTGTGGATTGTGTCCATTAGTAGCTTTGATAAAACATGGGAGGAGCAGGTGTGTTTGTGTAGGAATGTAAAGCGGTGAAAACCTAAGTAGTACAGGCCTGAGGAGGGAGAGACAACCTCTGTCCTTTTCATCTCTCGTTCAATTAGCAGCCATTCTCTGCTGCTGCCACGAGATCCTTACTGCACAGCAGTAAGTGGACTTCAGGTGCTATTTCCACCCAGAAAGAGACAGAGAGGTATGAAAGCCCAGGCCTGCCTTCCCCTCCCGCACCTTATTAATCAATACTGCACTGCCATATCCTCTGACGGGAGCTGCTGTAGCGAGCGCAAGAAAATCTAAGGCAAAAAGACAGGTTGTGTCTGCTGCAGTGCATGAGAGAAAAAGTTCAAATTGTCCTTTCACCCTGGCTCATGAAATCTCTGGAATATTGTGAGCGGTGCGCTTGCGAGTGGGACTGAGCAGGAGCGTTCTGCGTGGTGTCTCCGATGGATCCTATTCAGACATTTAAGGTGGGGAGCGTAATAAGACGGAAGGAGCTGGAAGAAAAGAGACCCCTCAACGTCTTGTGTTATTCTTCTTCAGTTCCTCTTCCTCCCTCGCTGGCTCCATGTCTCTCTGACAAAGTTTTATCAAGTGGTGTTGGACGCAGCAGAAAGCCCTCCGGCAGAACCACACACAAAGACTCTCCCTCTCGCTCTGACTCCTCACTTTGCCTTTTTCTCTTGGTTTCACACACACACGTGCACATGCTGACACACACACACACACACACACACTAACTGCGTGTGGGGTGGATGCAAGGTTAGGGCCCTGGCCCTGGCTGGTGCTGGGACTCTTGGAAAAAGATAGAAGGAGAAATGGTGAGAGAAGCTGGGAGCAGTGGTGGTGGTGGTCCCTGGGCTCTGAGGCCTGCAGGCGGTGCTGGGCAACCTTTGCTATCCTCTGTATTGATTTCTGCTGCTCCGCGCTGCTCCACTCTGCCGCGGAGGCTCCTAGCCGGCGGGGATGAGAGCTCGGCTCACCCGCCTCACCTGCCTCTCTCCTGGCTCGGCTGGCCTAGTCTGCCCACTCTGCCGCAGCTTTGGCTGGCCCCCACTGGCTCCTCGGGACCCTTGTATGCAGCACTGGGGCTGCAAGAGGAAGGCAGCCAGAGAGCCCATGGCGATCCACAGCTGTGTTCACCTGCTCTGGGTTCACGCGCTTCGAACCACATCCTCAAACTGCTTCTATCCTTCTCTCCTTCCATCCTTCCGCCCACTCTGCTTCTCTTTTTCGTCCTCCACCGCCTCCTCCTGCTCTTTTTCTTCCTGCTGTACACAAACAACCAGAGACAGAGATAGAGAAAAAACAAGTTAATCTTAACTTTCAGCATTTTTACCCACTCTGACTGTCAATCCTGGTCTTTGATCAGCGAAGAGTCGGAGGTGAGGATTCTGGCATCCTCCCTCAGCCGGTAATATGAACCTGCTAACCTTAGAGAGCAGAAACTGCAGGGATTGGAGGCCTGAGAGTTAAGTGTGTCAGGCATAGAGATACTGCCTGCCAAAGGTACTCTCAGCTATTAGATTCTGATGTGCTGCAGATAGCAGAATATAGCAAGAGTGGGCCCATTATAAAAATCACCACTGCGTCAGTAGAATACATTAGAAATATGTACAGCAAAAAGTTTTCTTCAACAACCTCCCTCTTTTCTTTCTCCCTTAGCAGCAATGGAGTTTATATTTATTCAACCTTAATGGTTAGAGATAGTAAAAGCAACGTTGCCAACCGAATTAAATTTCCAAACGTCTCTCCGTCGCCCATTTCTGTCCTGCCATGAGTGTGAAGGAATGGAAATGTTTTGCCCTGACCAGTGGTGCTCTATAGAAAAAAAAAACATCTCAGCTTTTGTATCATACAGAATTATTCAAATGGGTTCAGCAGCCCTCTTCTTATGATAATAGCCACTGGGGAGAGGGGGGGGGGATTCTTTGAGGATTCATGGTGCCATTGTGCTCCAACAGAGAAAGAGCCACGGCCAAATTCAACCCCCATCGCCCCACATTGCACGACCACACCGTCGTCCCCAAAACATTGTGGCCGCAGCCAACCCCGGTGCACTGACAGCCCTTCTGTCCAACTCTCGCCACCCCTCTGCAGCCCTGAAAAAGAGACTAAAACCCACGGGCCGACTGCCAAGGGAATAGAGAAGTAAAGTACAGAGGTTTAGAGTCAGTGGGCCGGCAAGGCTTTGGAAGTTAGAACTGTCTGTTAGGGAAAGAGCGAATGGGGGTGCAGGAGTGGCGTGGTGGTGATGGTGGGGGGCTACACTGTTGGGACAAGAGAAGCAAGTTTGGGAGAGGGGGTGAGTTGAGTTAGGGGGACATGGATGGGGACCGGGGGTGCGGTGCATGTCTCAGACACAATAATACTATTCATTGGGCTCAGACATGGGTGTTAACTCCCCTCTGACAGAGCACAATGGGACTTGGCGGCATTCAGGCAGCCTTGGTGATATTGTTAGTTCAGGGCTGCATTCTCCCTGCCGGAGGATAGAGCGCCTGCATTGTACCCGTCCGGCAGGATGGATGGAGGGAGGTTTGAGAGGTGAAAGCCAAAGAAAGAAAGAACAGTACGTTTGTCTATCTGTCAGCACTGAAGGAGAGGGGGGCAGAGGGAACAGGGGCGGAGAAGGTGGGGAGGGGTGGTGGAGGTGATTGGGGGTGTTTTTGCCCCATGGCATTGGACTTGTTTGTTTCAGGGGAGGTGGGGAATAAAAAAGACGAAACGAAGACTATGAGAAACGGGCAATAAATATTACTCAAGCAGCCGAGTGCAGGGCTAAAGAGGCATTAAAAAGATGGAGCCACGGATGGAGGGTGGAAGGAATGGTGGCCCTTTCATTGGAAAAAAGAAAAACACTCAGCAGGTTTGCATGCGGCTTCACAGTGGAGATGCATTTCGTTCGTACACCTCAAAAGAGCAGGAGACGTGGGGAAAGTGGAATGATGGAAAATGAGAACTGTGAAGATTGCTGCTGTTTACGTGTCGAATGAGGTAACTTCAAACTACCGGAGACCTACTTTCCGGGAGAGAGGAAGGAAAGTAAGAAATGGGAAATGCCGACTGTGACCCAAGTGAGGTTTGCGACTGCAAGTTTCAACACAATTTCCCCCAAACTGCCTTTTTTTATCTTTATTGTCGGAGCGATACCGTCTCATTATCATCTCCTTGTCTGCATCTGATGCGTCTGAACCAGTTTCCATTGCACTTTACATCTGAACGTCAACTTTTCATATCAGCCTTTGTGCAGACCTTGTAAATACACATCAAAGAGGTGAATAGTTACACATTTACAGATTTACAGGCATTGCTCTAAAAGTCCAAGCGACATCTGGCACTGATGGACTAAGCTACTGTATTCATGGCCGTAATAGGAGGTGAGGTGAGAAAATAAAATATGACTACAACTGATGAATCGTTTGATGTTTATACATATTTTTGCACGTCTCCGAGCAGCTGATGGGGATTTGAGGAGTTTTTATAGACTAGGTTACGCATATCTCCAATCAGCTTCACTCCCAAAATCACAATTGAAAGCATAAAAGGACGATGAACTTCATGGCTTCACGCACATTTCTACACACTTATTTTAAATGACACAACCCACATTTTCACCCTCACACACTGAGTGTCAGTGTTACTTCTGCTCAGAACAGCCTGCTTTCATGAACAGCACTTTGTTTGTTTCCCCTCTGGTAAACTCCGACCAACCGTTCCCATAGCAACCTTACCTACTCGCTCCCTGTGTGAAAGCGTGCGAAAGAGAAAAAAGGGAGAGAGTCAGATACGTGGGGTTGAACGGAGGCTTCTCAGCTGATCGAGACGTCTGAAGGCAGTAAACTAAAGTCTCCACCAGAAAACAACCTAACACAAACTTCAAACCACACAGAAATGGTACGAGGCAAGAGCATTTCTAAATTCCTCTGACTAGTCTCTACGAGTTGCATGTCAAACTCTCAAAGACCCAAACCCGTCATCGTTTGCTTGCCTCAGACTGATTAATGTAACTCGTTGATACGTGAGAAGCTGAATGATGACGAGACGTGTTTCTTAGCAAGTGTCAAAATTCTTGCACGCTTTATTAATACAAATGTCATATTAAATGTCAGATATTAAAATGGAGAATTCTGCAGCCTAAAGAAGTTGAAGCTGTTTGATAGAAGGGCATATGAAACTGGAAACTGCTGTACTTAGCCAAGGTGCAAGGCCGCACAGTGATTTTAGACTAAGCCCACAGTCTTAGTCATTTGCACTGGCTCCCAGCAGTTTACTCGTATGAGGAACGAGCCAGCAGTCCGATGCTGGCTCGTTTGGCGGGCAGGGGGTGGCTGGGGCATGGCTCTCGTCAGGGGGCTAATGCCCTTCAGGGGTGGCTGAGGTAGTGAGGGTACTGCCCTTTGTCCATGGTGGAGGGATTACACTGGTCAACCAGCACAGACAATGTACCCCCTTCCTGAGATGGGAGGACCAACCTGCTCTCTACCAATGATAGGGGCAGTCAACTGATCACTAACTTAATTAAGGAGAGAAGAAAGTGAGAGGAGGAGAAGGGCTGATGCAGAAGAAAGAGAGAGGTTGAGACGAGGTAAAGGCTGAGGTGGCGAAAGGGGGGATAAAGAGGGAGAAGAGAGAGCAGAAGAAAGCGATGCGAGGACACACTAAAATAAGAAGAGGCAACGAGTTAAAAAGAAAGCAATGGGAAGCGGAGGAGGGGTGAAGAGAAGGCTTCTCCAGCGGAGGATTAGGGGAGGAAAGATGAAAGGATCAGGTCTTACAGAGGACAGGAGAAAGGCCAGGAGAGCTGGCCTGAGCAGGGAGCCCAGCCACTTAAACTCCAAGCAAGGAAATCAAGTAGAGGCGGGAGGACGAAAAGAGGAAGCAGGCTCGTGTATCCATGACCTCAGAGGAGGTCTGTTTCCTAACCGACGCTCACCGGGAACATTCGGCGTCTCCTATTTATGCCAGCGCACACACGCACACCTTTTTAAACCAATAGCATGTGCAGCAGCATAATTCTATTAGCGGGGACGTTAATAGAGGATATTTAGGGGACAGTCGGGAGGTTCAGGCAGCACAACCAGGACCCGCTGCAGACACATATGGCTTTGCTACACTTAACAACAGGGATTTGGCAGCACTGTTGATTGAACATGCCAAATCCCATTTGTTAGAGGGCTGCGCGAGTTTGTATCGACACTCTGTAACCTTGTGGCGGCGTAAAAAGGAGACCTAGGTGCGCGCGTGTTTGTGTGTGTTTTCCTGGCGGGCAGGCAGGTGTGTGGCACGGTTCAGCTGGATAGGCGCGTTGGTCTAAGCTCCCCTTCTCTCCATCCGATCATCCGTCCATCTACACGCTGCCGTCTGCCTCAATTTCTCCTCTTTGCAAAAGAAAAAAAAAAGGTGACAAGAAGCAGATAGAGAGCTTGCTCAACCCTCCTTTTCTTGCTTTCCCTCCCTCCTGTCCTCCCCCTCCCTCAATTTCTTCCCCTATGGTAGAGCTGCCAGACAGGAGTGCTCAGCAGCTCTCCGAACATTATTGATCCTGAGAGCAAGCCGGTCGGGGAG
Source organism: Macropodus opercularis (assembly GCA_030770545.1). Classification (NCBI taxonomy): domain Eukaryota; kingdom Metazoa; phylum Chordata; class Actinopteri; order Anabantiformes; family Osphronemidae; genus Macropodus; species Macropodus opercularis. Next base: position 12,948,558 of record CM061092.1, read on the forward strand.
TTAGTGTCTCTCCTTCGCGCTCTCTCTCTATCTCCCCTCCCTCCATCACACCCTCATCCTCCAACACAGCCTGCAACTTTTTCCTCACGCCCTCCCTCCCATCCCATCCCACATCCCACCCCACATCCCACCTCTACTTCATTTATCAAGGTTAAAGAACTCTTATAAAAAAGGGAAGAGGGGGTCGCCTGGACGTTATCTGACTTCATGAAAGAAATCCCCTCAGGCCACTCCACTAGAGGAGGATGCTCTTTGCCAGACCCAACTCTGTAAACACGTACACCTAACACACACACACACACACACACACACACACTGTGGCACCAAGCAGCAGTCCACCCACTGCCAGTCAGAAATAGAAAGTAGCATGTCCAGTTTGGTACACAGCAACAGGGCAATCAGCAACAGAAATGATGGAAGGAGGGACGGATGAGCACGAGAACTGGTCCCAACAAGGTCAGGTATGAAGTGATGATGCAGTGTAACTGTTGCTTTTAATGTTTAATGTGATTAATATACACTAATAATCCAGAATCGTTAATAAGAGCAGTGTTTTTTGGGCTGATGGTTGCACTGCAACACTTCTCCAGGAGGTAAGTGCTCCACCAATCATTCAACTAGAGCAGGAAGGAAAAACACCAGGCGGAAAACTTTTTCACAGCCACCCTGTTTACAGCCCGCTGGCTAGAAAAAGCAGGAGAATATGAGGACGCCACGTGAAACCTGTTACCCAGAAACACCTGGGTTCCAGTCCTGCGCTCTCCGTGTCTGCGTGCAGAGACTGGGTCCAGGCTGCCCCCCGCCGTCCAGCACGCCTGCGCCCCCTCACGTGACGTGTGTCACTCTTGTCGCAGCCTGCGGATGTCTCACGAGGACTGAGCGCCCACGTTCAAAGATGGCGTCCACTCGCCAGCGACCTGGCAGCAAGGCGGAGCGGCAGTGCCACGTTTAGCTCCCGCATCAGAGCCCCGTGCACAGCCCCTCAAAAAATGTTTTTCTACTTCTGGTGTCAAGGTCCAAAACAGCAAATTGATCATGAAAACAGTTCGTTGTATTTCTAGTTGGTCTTATGAAGCAGTAATAGTTGATTCATCAGGATTCTTAATGTCTTCCATCACATCTTCTTTGGAAAGCGAAAAGTGAGTTTGCACTACGCCACCAAATCGGTGAACCTTCAGCTTCATAATTCATAGAGAGCTTGGACTGCAGTTGCTGCATTTCCAGCCGCTAAGAGACTGTAGCAGCTATTGTCCCTGTTTGTAAAAGGGCTGAAAATGGCTCTACATGCGAGCTACATCCTGTCTTCCATTGTTACTGCTCTCACTCTCGCCTGCACTCCAGGCTACAACATCCAGGCAAACACACACAGCAGCACATTACAGCGCCATACCGTCCCCTCCCTTTGTGCTCAGTAATTGCCACAATGCATCTTCTCGTCCAGCTAATTAAGTGAGTCTTTCCCATTGTCTCCCAATACTATCACCTCTTCACACACACAGGGAGAGAGAGAAAGAAAGACACACACACACACACACACACACACACAGAGAAGGTCTTAAGACAAGAGATGGGAGGAGCGGAGGGGTAGTATGAATCCGAAGGCAGAGGTCCAAACAGAGAGAGGATGAATGACAAAGGCCCGTGTTCTAGTAAATGTTTACAAGTTAAGAAGCTGTCTGTTGTCTCTGCTGGTCGGCTGTAAAAAGCACATTAGGGCTGTCAAATGAAAATCTTCTCTCCCTAGAGAACCCTGGAGTAAGATGAGCATTGCAAACGAAGCACCACGTAGATACGCACTTCAACGGAGTGAATTAACTTCGACACTACGCCAGAGAACGAGCTTCCTCCACCTAATATCTCGGCTTCTTTTTCCTTTGCTTGGCTGTTTGACCTTCACTGTGCAGACTAGTGTCTGTGTAGTGTTTTTATTTCCACGTTCCGACTGGGGAAAGACTCTGTGTGCTCACAATAAATCTTGGACCAATGTAAATATGAACAACTTGGGAGTCTCATAGTCCTAAGAAATCAAACAACAACAAAACCACTGTTGATTAATGGAATAGAAAATTTTAGAAATTACATCCATATATAGACACACATAATATTAGTATTATTATAGATGAGGCAGTAACTAACGAAAAACATTTATTATGCAAAATATATTAAAGCTCAGAATCCATCAAGTGCCTTTTTCATGTCCCCAGTTGCTTTGTGTGGTTGTATGAGGACTTTGGACTGAATTATAGGAGGACACAGACCAACAGACTCATCTAAATTCCACTTCTTTGAGGAGTTGCTAGGAGATTCCTGTCAAACACGCACACACACACACACACACACACACACACACACACACACACCCTTACCATGCTCAAGTCCACTCACTGACCTCTGAGGCCAGACCCATCCCTACACACCCTACCCCTTAAACCGCCAACCACTCCATGAACCTGCACCGCCAGAACCTCTCCCTCCCCACCGCGAACGCTTTTTCCTTCCCACACTCAAGTTCCTGTCACAGCCTTGACAGACAGACAGACAAGGAGGATGACATCATGGTGGAGAAGGGGAGAGAGAAAGGGGACCCTTTCCAGAACGCACACAATACAGCAGGGCATCTGGCACAAGGATGGTGAGAGGGGGTCTGGCAGGACAAAGCATTTACATCCCCCCACTCTGGAATATGATTATAGTTCGTAAATGGTGTCTGAGATGAAGATGTGTGAGAAGAACGAGGCGGCAGATGACACAAGACTCCAGCAGATAAACTGCATCAGTCAAGCCATATAAAGAGTGTAAAACATAAGCCGTATGTGTGTGTGTGTGTCCTTATTTACCAAATCCAACAATGCCAATACTCAGAAGTCAGTTTCATAATACTCTCTCTCCCTCGGCAGCCCCCACCTCTCCGTCTCTCTGTCCTGGAGGCCGTCTACTTGCTGTGTGCACACAAGTGTGTGTCTGTCTGCGTGCATACGTACATAAAACAAATGAGCTGTGCGCATGCATTGTGCGAGTCCACAGGCCCGGTGTATATATTAGAAATGTGACTTGACCCTGGCAGGCTGAAGCAGGGATTCTGCGTCGCACTGGGCGTGGGAAAAAGGGGAGACCTCTTTTCACAGCTGCTCCGGCCGTTGCATTGAACCAATGGAGGCCCCCTCTGTCACCCCACCACCACCAGCAGCAGCAGCACCAACCCCAACCTGCCTCCACTGCTAATACCCCCCCTCCACACACACACACACACACACGCGCTTTGCCCCCTTTCCCATTCTCTCCACAGCCTGCTGCCTTTGAGCGGACCCCCGTCCCTCCCTCCCGCTTTCTGTTTGTCACCCCGCTGCACCCCACATCACGGCCACCACCAGCCTTTAATGGAGCCACCTCGCCATTCAGCTACTCTGCATTGAGATGCCTGAAGCGCCTGCTTGAAGGAGGTTTAAAAAATTACTATTAACTAATAAAACAAAGAAAATGCTAAATAATTTGCTAATATCACTAATGTTAACAGACACCACCACTCGTCTCCACCTCCCTCCCTCCAGTGTTTTCCTTTGAAGATTTATTTCCTATCAAGCCACATAATGCAGAAAGAATAATTTAAATCAACTTTTAAGAACGGCCTCGTTGTGCTGTGTGTATCTACAAATCTAAAAAGCCTGGTAAAGAAAAAAACGTCCCGCTAACAGCGGGCTGTTAAACAGAGATTGCTAACTTTAAGAAGCCATGGGTGGGTGGTGGGTGTTATTAAAGAAACCCTATTACTTACAAACCTCGTGCTCAGTCTGTTTAAACACATAATGCAGGCTTCATTTGTTTCTGATAGTCTCACTAATCTGACAGTATGAGCATGTGAAGCCGGGCTCAGAGTTGAATCACAAAGAACACACACACCCACATGCAATTTTGGAGAAACTTTAAAAGGTCACATAATGTGCAGAATAACTCCGACTGCTTCTCAGGAGCCGGCCTATCGTGCTGTCTAGCTACCCTGCTGGTACATCAGGCGTGTTGAGGAAATGTTGAGAAGCAGCGAGGGGGCAGCAACAGGGGAGGAGGGAGGGGGAGGCTGTAGCCGAGAACCTGAAAGGACTCCATCTCCCTTGGCCAACATGCCATGACGGTTTGGAGCAGGTCTGAATTGGTTTCTCTGGGGTGGTGGTGCTGGAGAGGTGATGGCAAGATGAGCCCGAATGGGGATGGAATGAGGAGGGGGTACTGTGAGGAGGGGAGGAGATACGGTACACTGAGGTGCGTGTGTGTGCGTGTGTGTGAGAGAGAGAGAGAGAGAGATGGCAGATCGGATCGGAGGTACTGTAAATGAGCGGATTACTGCTTCCCTCTCTTCAAGTCCTTCCATAAACATGAGAGTGTTCAGCTGTGGAAGCAACACTGCTATGTGTGAAATCACATATCCTCCGGCCGCCTATAGGAACAGTCGTAACAAAGGCGCGTACTGTACGTGGGCGCTGTGAGGGTAAACAAGGCGTGACCACAGGCCCATACGTTCTAGCCCTTAATTGCTGTTATGAATACAAAGAGGATGTGAACGGTGTCACTTCTGGATTGATGCATTTCTGCATCAAAATTAGCCTGTAGCTATGCCTCCACTTCTAACGCTTGTGTCCGACCAAAGCTTGTTTGCATCGATTTATCTAGTTTGTGGATATGATATTGACTAAGTAGAGCGGCAGCCCTCATCGAGTTGAAGCAAAGCGAAGGAGGATTAAGAGGTGGTCGAACGCTATGGAGAAGGATAGCCACAGGCTGTGAAATCTCCTCTGATCTTCCCTTGTCTGATTCTCAAACGCAACCTCTTCTCTGGGGGGCCATGCTGATATAGAACTAGGCCAATGTCACAGAAAGCTCATCTAACCCTGGAGGGATTTTTTTTTCCTTCAAATCACTTCTTCTGTTTCCCCCCCGATGACAGACCTCAATCTCTCGTGGCTGAAACTTCATCTCCCTCTCCTCCCCTTTTTCCAACGCTCCATCACACCATCTACTTTGTTCTCCGCAGGAGGTTGAACATGCACGAGCTGAGCTGCGTTTTCCGCCTTGATGGCAGCGGTTAGGATGGCGAAGGTAATCTTTAGTCGCGCCACTCAACACAGTGGATCTGAGAACTTGGGGTTTCGGCTTTTTGTCATCTGAGGTAGTAGCTTATAACTAATTGTGCTAAGAAACAAATATCGGCTGCATTCCTACAATAAAACATTCCTCTGGCTTCACATCATGCTCATGAAAATAATTAAAGTGCTCTTTCATAATATGAAAAGGTTCGTTTTCCGGGTCTGTGTAAGGCCACATATGAGTCAAATAATTGCAGCCAAATCCTCTGACGCACATCTTTGTTTTGTTTTGTTTTTTGTAAGCTGACAAAAAGAAGCAAAAAACTAACAGACGTTCCTCTGTGTGTGTGTGTGTGTTTGTGTGTGTGTGTGTGTGTGTGTGTGTGTGTGTGTGTGTGTGTGTGTGTGTGTGTGTGCCTACATGGGGGTATAAGGTCTGGACAGAGAGCAGGGGACGTTAAAGTAAGAAGCTGAGAGGTGAAAAGATGAGCGAGGGACTTCCACCCCAGGAAATCCTTTCACATGAACACACCTAGTGCAAACCAGAGCAAAGCCCACCACCCACCAACCCAGTGTATGTTTAAAGGGATAAGACGCATTCGAATGTAGATTACACCAGTGGACAGCCTGCGTTTTGTCGGCCAGAACTGGAGAACTGAACAAATGGGATCAGACTTTACAAGGCAGCGGGTGAGCAAGTAAAAACTGAAGCCAGATTATGACCAAGTCAAACCCTTTGGATGCAAACTCACATTTTTACCACACAGTTGTTAAGTCGCTCAAACCTGTGCACATTTTCTATTGTTTTACTTTTTTTTTTATAGCTGAGAGCGCAGGTTTGTTTCTGAAGCCTCACCTGTAGCTGCAGAGTGACTGGGCCAGCAGGGGTCTTCTGTCACACTGAGCAGGAGGTGGAGTGTGTCTCCGCTGACCTGCGGTGCTGCAGCTTCAGATGCAGGCCTGACTCGTGCAGTCCACAGATTCCTGCAAAAACAGAAAGCATTCACTTGAGGCGAGGGTTCACTCACAAATCCACTCAAATATTCGCCTTGAGCACACGTGCTTTTCACTGTAATAACATTCTGGCAGCAGAAATCACAGAAACCTCTGAGGTATGTTAGACTGATTCAAAATGTGCTTAGTATAATATATATATCAAAATATTACCTCACTTTGTGGGATATTTACATTTAAGGCTAAAATAATCAATTCTAAATTAAAAATGTAATAAAACCATAAAAGGCCATTTTCTATTTGCTCTTCTTCAAAGAAATTCCAACAGTTTTCTTGTACATTCAAATGTAAAGACATTTTGCTCAAATGCACGTTGATACAGCAACGCGGGGCAAATTAATACTCTTTCAAATTGTACTGTTTGATGTATGCTGAACCTTTGTTAGTTTTCTTATTTGAGCTGTGAGCAGTGAGTGCATGACAATAATAATCTCCTCAACACAGACATATATGCACACGCAAACACACACACGCACACAAGCAAACTACACAAGCGATTACACAAAATACTAAAAGATTACATCCGCTGAAATCTGACGTTCTTTGCTGGTTTAAAGCCTGCATGTCAGCCGTTCCATTTTGGGTCAGAGGCTGTTGCTAGGCTACCAACCCCAGAATTCACAAGTTCAGAGAAAAGGTTTATGTAGGGCACTGCAATTCCACGTAAAAATGATAAAAGAAAATTATTATCATTCTGGAATACAAATAGGGACGTTATCGAGTTAAGTAGCACAACTGAACGTGAATTATGTTCAATATAAAAAAGATCAAAATTATAATTAGAATGTAAATATTACATATGTATCTTTAAACTAAAAATGGCTTTAAAATTTTCAACAATGTTTTGTGGAGATTCATGTGTATTCTTTGACATGGATACCATATCCAGGAAGTACTCTGATCGAATATTCATTTCCAAAAGCATCTTAAACATTAATTGCAGATCTTGAGCAAAATGAGGACACAAGAAAAAAAAAAAAGTCAATGTGTGCAGCTGCTTTCATTCATCCACGTTTAATGCGTAAGGCCCCAACAATGACGCACACACACGCTTCCACACACACGCAGAGCGCTGCAATCTAGTGGCCGTGCGTGACACAAACAAGATAACATCTATAGGATGGCAGCTCGGAAATGCAGCAGCGCCATAAATCTAAAACAAAAGCGGTGCCGGGGTACAGAGCAGGGTACGGGGGCGCCGGCTTTGTTCAAGCATCTTTCCCCAACGAGCTGCACTCACCATTATGAAACATGCAGACTTAAACCACGACAACATTACCAGCACACTGCAGGGAAAGAGATGCGGGACGAGAGATGTGGCTTACGTGCCAGCAGGAAAGGCTACAGACATGACAGCTTGGTTAGAAATGCACAGCGTGTGTAAAAACATCTCCTCTCCTGCTCCCTCGCCTTCTTTCCACTACAACATGCTCGAGCCCCTTCTCTCTGGCTCGGCTACTTTTTGGTTTTCGTCGACTGCTAATTCCTGTGTGGTGGCAGCACAAAGACTAAGCTGGTGAAACAATACGAATTCAAATAGGTAACAATCAAGACAATAGAACGTGTAATATACAGCAGGTGCTGGGAGTCTAGACCTAGACTAGACTGGGCTCCATCTGGTGTTGAGGGCCTCCTCCTGATGGTGGAGAGGCCCCAGACAGACACTTATTAATGTGGGAACGGCGACGTCTCGCCTGCCTCTCAGTCACTTGCCAGACTGCATTTTAATCTCAAAGGGCTCTCCCCATATCCTCCATTTATTACCCCTCAGCAATGCATTCATTTCTGCTGCAACTGGAGGGACAAGATGGTAGCACCCCGCCGCCTAACGTCACTGCGTCGCAAACGCCTGACATTAAAATGAAGATTAGGAACTGCATTTGCATTTTAAATTCAGCTTTCATCGCGCCTAAAGCAGTGGGTTTTATTTCAGTGCTCCAAAAAATAGGACATTACAGCTGACTGATTTATGTGACGGTCTAGTTGACATGTGAGTATTGTCTCCTGCAGCGTTCTCCTAACGACGGCGCTAATTTTTGCCGCATTCTGTTACGTTTCCAGCGGCCTCCGCTCAAAACGTGAGTGTGAGATTATCATTTATATCAGCATAATGGCAGCTGCAGAGAGCCAACGCTGACAGACTCTTGTTCCACGTCGCACGACACGCTGAACATCTACGCACACGCATGCAAATGCTGGTGATGAACACGTCTTGCGCGGTGGCCGTGTGTCACCATAACAGCACAGCTTGATGCTAAGCCAAGACGTTTGCTCCCTATGCCTCCTTCTCTGCCGGCCCTGGTCTGTGACGCAGTAAGCTGGGGCCTATAATAGCAGCACTGGCCAAGCGCTGTGCGGTTCCACACTCTCACGCTCTCCGCCGTGCACAGCGGAGCCACCACCGCGCTGAGCAGCCACAGCTTTGGCAGCTTCTACAGCTTGTTTAAAATTCAACAGGCTCCACTACAGACTACATCCTATCACTCAGGCAGCACTGGAACCAGACAGGAGCTCCTCTCTGACTCTGATGATGTGCAGCCCAAAAAAAAAAAGAGAATGGGGGGCCTGAAAAGCAACCCGGTCTCTGGACGAAGCAGCCAACCCTGCCTCACTGCCTCCAAGATCTCTGCTTGTCCTGCTGCCGTACATCAGCAACTCAAACGCGCTTCTCGGTGAAATGTGGCACCTGTGTGGGATGACATGACAGCCTCCCTGATCTGTTATGAATATCTTTCTTTAGAGAAAACACTGTTTAGTGGCAGCAAACAACTGACTGTAAATTGCTTCCATCCTGTGCAGTAGGAGATTAAAGTGTTTGAGGACTGGAGCTGCTGTTAATAAGGGCATCAGTCAAGCTAAACCCCTGGATATAAGATGAGCCCTTTGACAAATACCTGCTGAATCACAATATTGTCTTCTTCCCAACTTCATAACCTCTAACTCATCACTCAGATGACCTATCACACATTCCCCTCATTGTTCCTGCACCTGCTAGACAGCAAATAAAGACTCAGCACCTGACAGGGGGCTTATCCCTCACTGCATCCAGCTGTAAACATCAGTACCTGCAACAGATCATCATCGCGACAAATGTAAAACATGTGACACGTAAAATAAAGCAACGTGCAGCAGCAACTTAGGAAGACGAATGAAACCCAGGTGTATGCGTTTTTTACCGTTCACTGTTCAGAGCTGTTTTCCATATAGGCCAGAGTGGAACACGTGACTGCCACGAGTCGCCCAATCAGGTGCTTCCTCCAGCTACAAACCGTGTTCATCTCGCATCCCTGTTATCAGCATCCAACTAACGCACAATCAATAAAAAGCATCTACAGCAGGCTGACCAAAAGCTATGTTTGGAGTAAAATCGTTGTTTTCCTGTGAGGGAAACAGCATCACTGCCGAGGCGCCCTCCGCCTCCTCCTCCTTATCCATCTCCTCCTCCTCATCACTCTATGAATGAAGCCTGTTTCCGGTGGCTAACTACTGTCACGCCACGCATTCGCCGAAAAAGAAATCTAGCGCCGTGAATCCGTCTGTTTTCCCTGCGTCGCTCCTGACTCCACCGGTGTATGTCCAAAGAAGCTGGAGGCGTTTCTCGGTGTGGTGCACGAACGATGCCGCGGCTCCCAGCGCTTCGTGCTGGATGAATCCATCTGTCTGCTGCCGGACCTGCTCCGTCCTGGCTCCGGCTGGCTTCACCGTGACGACTGCAGAATTAGTTTATACATTCGGTTCTCTAGCTTTATGATATTACATAAACTCATACAGCTAGATAACCAAAGAGAAAAACTAACCCACGTCTCTTAAAGGGGCCGCCGCTGCCGGAGCTGCTTGTGTTGTGGTCACATGGAGCCATTGCATTCCGCCTGCATGCGCACGCCGATCCCTCTCTCTCCTTCTTCTTCTTCTGCTCTCCCTATTCCCCGTCTCTATCTAGCTCTAATACACACACACATAACTGCGCGCATGCACCAACGAGGTTACAGTCAAGGTAACACATGCAGGCTTTATGTCTGTCTTTACGCATAGGGTGACAGGACATCTGTCGCATCTTTCACACATCCAGATATAAAACCCCTGCTCTACTGAGTACAATAACGTGGAGGCGGGAGAAACTGAAGCAGAACATGGCTTCCATCAACATGAGATCACAAACGGGGTGACAATGCACATTTGTAAACGATACTGGAGACTACAAAGTCGCGTCATCATCTCCAGGCATATTCCAGGCGAAGTTCAGTTCCGACGAGCATCTGCAGAGTGAAGTCATCCAGCTGCAGGAAGATGATGACACATCCACCTGCCCTCCACTGACGGACATGGCAGGACATCCTCACGCCACTTTTAACCTTGATGTATATAGATATTTACACACCAGTTTTTCCACAGCGTGTCTAGTCTTGGCCCAGCTCATGAGCAGAACTATATAACGAAAAACCACCACCGCCCCTTGCAAACAACCAGCGTCTGTTTTAAATGCCAGCTCACATCGACCCTTTTCAGCCCATAGAGCGTAGTTTCCGCGTTGAGTGGATTAATCTATGAATTGCTTGAAAGCATGACAAACTACCAGATGCCGTGTAGCGCACAGAACAGCACAAGGACTTCCCGCTAAATGTCAACATCATGATCTAGTTGAACAAGTCCAGCCTTACTGGATGTCACACTTTGGATTAGTTGGAGACGTGCTGACAAGTTTGAGCAGAACAAACTAGCCTCTAAGAAAAACAGATTTATTATAGTGTATGAATGCAGCTATGCATGTAGACATGGTCCAAATGAAGTGATTAGATCACACAAATAAGGAAAACTGTAATAACAGCTAAAATGCTATATATTTTAAACATGTCCAGTATCTGCTGCCACAAGTCATTTTGTTAATGTTATTATTAACTGGCGAGCAGCTCACATTATATTACATTATTACTACATTATCTCCTCTTCAGGAAATTGGTAAAAAAAAAAAAAAAAAAAGTGAGACTGCAAGTGAATTTTCAATGAAATGTCTGTCATCGGTGATGCTCGCATATCCAGCTTGTAAGAAACGGTCTCCATGACGGACCGGGCTGTGTTCCATCCATAAAAAATAATCCACCAGGCCACACTGCAACCGAGAGGTTCGTTCCGGGATGGGAGAGTCTCTCTCGGCCATGCTCCGTCGTGTTCTCCCTGTCTATTCGATCATGGGGCGTCGGTAAGAAAGCTCACTTTACGCACAGCAACAACGCAAAAATGTTAAGCAGCTTTGACGGATAAACATTGCATAACACCCGTCAATAACACTACACGACATCGGCAGAAAACGAACATGGGCGAGAAGAGAAAACGCCTCGGTTGTCAGGGTGTCAGATGTGGGGAGCAAGAGGCGGAGGACCGCCGGAGCGCCCCGGGGTCAGACTGCCAGGGGAGACGCGCGGTGTCCAGAGAATCATGCTCATTGGCACACACAAGGATGGGCACCGGGGATCTGGGGTGGACGTGGCGACCATACCGAGTTTACACGCGATAGAAACGTAATGCACACTGGGACACATCCAGCATCTTCAACCCTGGCAAGGGTGTGAGTGGGGGCTGGGGGGTCTCCGGTGAGCCTCCAGTTAGTTCAGTTAAAGCTGCATTTCTTTGTGGTTTACTAATAAAAACTCCAGTCAAAGGAAAACATGCCTCAGTCACCACCAGCACTGTCCTCCAAGCACATTCACCACAACAGCTTTGTCCCACAAGGTGCAGAAATATGCAACAGCAGCACAGATCCCACATCTGGCCCAGTTTAAGTGTCCGCTGCAAGTCTGCCGTTTTTCAATTAAACTCAAATAATTAAGAAAAAATGTTTATTTCTGTGAAGACGCCGAGACGCGACACACGCCAACATCACAATGGTACAGTCTGACAATGGCTAATGTTATTTTTTCATAAATAATATGCTTTCGATTTGTCTTAACTCGTCTGTTTTAACGAGATAATCAAATGTTTAGTCTACAAGGAAGCACTGGAAGGACAACTAATGTGGGATACATTAGCCCAGAGCTTTGTCTGGCCTCCCAGCAAATGCATGTGATGTGTTAACAGCACGGGTCCAATACGCTCAGGAGAATCCACGCAGTCCTAAAATTTAATTACAAATTATGAATGATTTTCTATAAATAAAAAAAAACCCAACTTGTTTGTAGGTGTTGGAGGGGAAACATTTTAACTGTTATTTGTTTGCAAAAATTTTCTGTAGGCTCCTAGAGGTACACAAGCTGCTAAAAGGAAAAGTAAAAAAACACAAAAAATAATAATAATGTTTTATGAAAGGTCAAAAGCAACTGTGTGTGTGTGTGTGTGGGGGTGTGTGTGTGTGTGTGTGTGTGGGTGGGTGGGTGTGATATTAATACTTTTTCGCTCTCATTTCTGGCGTTCATCAACCTCACGTGCATTCATCTGAACACGCCCCCTGAATGCGTCACGTCCTGCCAGTACAGTAAGGTGTGCAGCCTCCCCTCGAGCCACCTGGCTATTCTATTCTATTCTATTCTATTCTATTCTATTCTATTCTATTCTATTCTATTCTATTCTATTTTTTATTATTTCACTATGTGTGACCTTTACATAAACCTTATTTATTTCACCTGCCATGTTCTTTTATTCATGCTGTTTGTTAAACACGCCAGATTCACCGTATGGATTAATCACGTTGAGCAACAATTTGAAATATTATTTTTCTCCTTCTTTACTCCTGCCAACGTAAAAGACGAAGTATCTGGATGAAAATCTACTAAATGCTTCAATGGACGATGTTTAACCATAAACGAGGGAAGTTGGCCGCGTTAGCTGAGGAACTGCCTCTGTCCTCGGTGCTGAAACTGATGAACTAACTTGACTGTGCTGTTTCAGAAAACACACTCAAATACTAAAATGCAATGACACGCATTTAAGGGGCCGTATAATTTCATATTGTACACCAGAAGTTACACACGCTTCAGCAACCTGGACAACCCGCCTGTGGGAGCTTTCTTACTAAAACACAATAACAGCAACACCAATAAAACACTGTAGAGTGAATCTAAATATGTTAAAACGCCAACTGAATTTTCTTTCTCACATTTTTTATTATATGTTCACTAGAAAAGAAGTAAATATTGTACTTAAATATTAAATTTAAAATATATCTTGTAAATATAGGTGTTAAGTCTATCTTCATATAATGTTTTGTTATATTTCGTTTGTGGAGAAACTGTTTGCCCTGGAGTTAAATTTGGATAAATGTCGTTATGCATGTTAATGCCACTAAAAATTATTTAACGCCAGTGATGAGTATGTCTGATATTTATGTGGCGTATGTGTGTGTTTTAAGTAGATATAATGAGAGAAGTTACTTCAGCTCTGCAATTTACAGTAGTAGTTTACAGCAGGCCTACACCTGTTGCTGTGTGTAAGAAGAAAGAAAGAAAGAAAGAAAGAAAGAAAGAAAGAAAGAAAGAAAGAAAGAAAGAAAGAAAGAAAGAAAGAAAGAAAGAAAGAAAGAAAGAAAGAAAGAAAGAAAGAAAGAAAGAAAGAAAGAAAGAAAGAAAGAAAGAAAGAATCTTGAATTATTACGTGTTTTAAAAAATACTAATACACTAATAAAATAAATATACTTTTCCACATTTAATATTACGGTTGTTTTTGCAATAAAAATGCAATTAATTGATGATGACTGTCACACAAATGTAATTTCTACAAACCCCTCTCAATAATAATTTGTTATTTCTTAAACAAGGTTGTAAAACTATAGAGGGACTAGTTTGTTTCTCGGAATTTTGTAGCTCTCTATTGTTGACATCTGCAAAGGCCTGATTAATTAATTTCACAGTGTAGCCCCAGAGAAAAAAATTTCCCACAAACAAGTGACCATAAAAAACGAGTGAAAGGAAAAAAAATCGCCCAAAGAAAGAAAGAAAAAAAAGTCAACATCAAGTTCAACAACGTGCTGGTGCTCATTAACATCACAATGCTGTCTGGGAGCGCACAAGTCCCCTTAACAAGAGACTCTGGCGTCAAGTCCCTCCACCTCCCAGCCAAGGGGACATTTTCCCAGGCTCTGCTAACAATCACACAACTGTTTGCTTTATAAACGCCAGCTCTGGGGCCACTCAGCCCGCCTCATCACCGCTCAATGGATGCTCCTGCTAAAATGAGATGGAACAGCCCGCTGCCACTCAGCATTTTAAGCTTCACCATATCTGACTATATTTTCTCTTTGCCTCCAACCACTGTGACAACTTTACTGCATTAACAATTCAAATTTAGAATAAGATTATAACACACTTTGAAAGGCTTTACATCTTGTTGTTAATAATAATAATAATAATAATAATAATAATAATAATAATAATAATAATAATAATAATAATAATAATAATAATAATAATAATAATAATAATAATAATAATAATATTAATAATAATAATAATAATAAACTGGCTCTACAGGCATTTATCGTAGCAGGCACAAATGAAAATATAAGTAATACAGAAACATACTTACTAGCCACACATTTTGGATACGTCCCTCATCTCAAGGTTCAAGTCCAATCAAGTATTTTACGCAAGTTTCTAGCAGGCATCTGTGAACTGCAACACAACTATAAAAGCCCAGACTCCGGGGAGAAAGCCAAGCGAGCGAAACAAGCCTTCACTGTCTGAAGAGTAAACCTGCACAATGGCTTGATCCAACACACTGAAGTGGTTATAAAAGACTGGCATTACATTTGCTTCAGTGACCAGACACAAGCCAGGGCCGAGGAGACACTGCTGCCAGCATCCGCTCCCACATCCCAGCATGTCCTCGCCAGCTTCGGATGACAGTGTGCGAGGAGCTACTACGTCGCGGGTCCTCTCTCTCTCTCTCTCTCTCTCTTTCTCTCTCTCTCTCTCTCTCCCGCACCCTCTGTCTCTCTCTGTCCATCTAACACACACTCGACTGTTGAGGACGTCCTTTGCAAGAAACCCAAACACTTTTTTCACGGCTTCTGTGTTGGCCATTGTGAACCAGTGTCCATTGTTTTGACTGAATGGTGTGACGGCCTCTTTAGTTGCATCCAGTATCTTTTTTTGGCAGCATTAAATACTCACGTGGTGAGGGACGTACTACCTCTTTGGCTGCGTGGAGGGAGAGCGCAGAAAGGGGTGGAGGAAGGCATCTCCTAAAATCTTTGGGAGACAAATGCAGCAGATCCAAAACTTGGACTCGGGTGGGTGGAGGAGGAAATGCATCAGAAAGGTTTCGCTTGGTACATCATTGCAGCATGCTGCCTGGTAGAGGTTAAAGACCTGCATTGGTACCTACACACTTCACCCCTAGCAGCTGCACAGAGAAGCCTTGATGCCATGCGGCGCAAAGTCACAGTCAGTCCTGTAGGAAAGGAACCTTAACAGAACAATGATCTCCTGAGCGAAGCACCTGTGTCTCGTGCCTTCTGGATGAAACCGAGCCAAAAAGAGTCGTGGACCAATATGAAAGGTTTTGTGTGAGCTACAGGAGAAATGCGTAGAGAAGCCGGAGATAATCAACGAGCAGCACGTAGCGGAGCGTGCGATGCTGGTGTCGCAGCTTCGGCAGCACCAGGAGACGCTGATGCTTTCCCGGAGCTCCTGCGGGTCACGTTGCTTTACGTGGTGCGACGTCTCCTTCCGCTGCGTGCGTAACGGAGCGCGCAGTCAGCCTTCATGTGCCAAACGTCAACAGGGCAATGAAAAACTCCCAGGGTTCGTCTTTAAAACACGAATACAGACCGTAGCTATATACGGATGAAGTCAACCACGCGTGCTACAGGAGCGATCTATAAAATAACGTGATCGTGTGCGTGGTGACGTCAGGCACCAGGATATGGTCGCTCTGAATGTGTTATCCAACACGCCAGTGTGTGGACTCACAGTTCGCACAGGTTCGTTCACTGGATTTCTGTAGCTCTCACTATAAATAAGATATAGGAGCAGAAGTAGTTTGTTTTTATCAGGAAATGTATTTCATTAAATCAATTCCAACAGCTAAATATGCAACTGTCTATCTAATATATTATTATTATTATTATTATTATTATTATTATTATTATTATTATTATTATTATTATTATTATTATTATATTCACATGGTCTCACTCGGACTCTTTCAAGGTTCACACACATTATTATCACAATCTGTGATGACCCACAGTCTCCAGGATACCGAAGGTCTGCACATCCAAACTCTAAGGACCAACCATCTCTACGATGTAGGGCAAAGAGTACAATAGGAAGTAAGAACAACAAATCTGCTGTCTAACTGATCCCACATCTCAGGCTTTACCAACCAAGCAGAGTTCACGATCAATCGAGATCAACAGTGACATCTATGGGTTGAACGCAGAACTGAAGCTCAGGCCTGTTTACGCGCTGACTGGCCTAAATCCACAAAACGTGCTGAAAAACTGATGAAAGGACACATAGCCCGGTAACAGCAATGCAACATTAATAAACCATTTAAAATGACGCAGGCCATTATCGTAATACTCTCCATCTTTACAGGTAAAGCGATGTGTGACTTTACTATTATTAAAATTCACAAAAAACATGAACAGTACTGACGAAATGTGGAGAATCAAACACGAGAATGAGGATATTTCCAATAAAAACGTAAATAATATATATTTATGCATATTATGGAGCCTCCTATTTCTATTCATCAAATTCACGGTAGGCCTATAAGATGGTGCAGAACACTTCACTCAATGACAGGACACCCATCCCACCAATATGACTAATATTGAAATACTAACTATTTATACGAGTACAAACAGTTTAACGATACACAAAATGTTATTACGAACAACAGCTAGTGATCTTGTTAAAGTGTAAGGAGAACGGACAATATGTGTAAATCACGATGAGTCTTTGTGCGTCTGTCTTCCGGTGTTCGTGCGTTTTTATGACTCCAGAACGTTTAGTAGGAAAAATAAAAACTGGAAGAAAACACTCCCTTACTTGTTCTGACTAAATTAATTGCTATGAAAATGATTAAGTTTAAGCATGTAGGTTGATTCTGGGAAATATAATCAGCGTTCAAAATAAATAAGCTTTGGTTTCAGGTATGGACTCTCAATATATTTAATTGTGGATATATCCTAATTATTGATCCATGTCGACTGCTTTTAAAGCGTGTAGTGTAATAACAAATTCAAATAAATGTATCCCTTTAACTTTGACGCAATAAAACGCGCTTGTTTATCTAAGTTTTGAAAACACAACGTTTAGTCAAATACGTCAAAATAAACGTTAACAAATAAATAAAACGTGACATGTTTGTCGTTGTAGTGACTAAAATGCAGGCAGTTACAGAAAGAAGCTCTCGTGCAAATGTTTCCTGACAAAACGGCATCGAGGTTTGTTATTTTTGTTGAAAGGAAACACATCCGGTTTTGTTCTCGCTCTAAAAACGGACATATTCTTATTTATTCAGGGAAATTCAGGGAATAACATTTTTTAATAAAGATGCCACAATAGTACTCGTTTTTGTTCTGTTTTAAAATGACTCAGAGAGAAAGTCTTCAAATTTCATAAGTAATAAAATGTGTTTAATAGACCTCACATGCGTAAAAACCTGCGTAGTGATGTGAGTTGGGCGAGTTAATGGTGACACCACACAAACCTCTGAGGAAGAGTCATCCAAATCCTAACTCTCCTCCTTCAAACTGCTTCCAGCTTCCTCTAAACGTCTTTTCTGCCAAATGTGCAGGACTGTTGCGTCATCATGCCTGAGCGTCACTGAGCGCTGCTGGTTCAATAGTTAATAACTGGCCGATTCAAGTGGCCCCTTCTGGGAATTGTAATGGCCACTCTTCAAAAAGGCTCGACCTGACACAGGGACATAAAGGTGTCAGAGGTCACACATGAAGACCAACAGGGGGCAAATATTGTCCATCTCTCTGCCATGCCCCCAAATTAGCACCTAGCCTTCAGCTAATTGTAATAAAGTATGTGATGATTCAATTTTCTGCTACTGTTGAATGAATGGAGAATTTTAAACCAATATCTGCCAGAGAAAAAGTGAACTCATAGCAAAGTTACACAAATTCCTATAAATCAGCTGTTTCAACGTGCTAAAACCTGGTGGAGGTGGCTCACGTAGCTGAGGTCGACTAACTTTTCAGACGCTACGCAGACTAATCCCATTATTAGTCACAGTCTGTATGAAATGTAACTGAATGTAAAAAGAGTCTTATTTTCCTGTACATGTACATAGTGCTAAAAATCTGCAGAAAATCTTAACTATACATTTCAAAGTTGTCTTTTTTGTAGTTTGTCTCGAGACAGAAATGCGTTTAACTGCATCCAGGCGCATGCAAAAGCCTTTTCTGCTGAAACATTCACATTTCAAACATGCATTTGCTGCAAATGCAAAATTACAGAGCGAAAGTCCAAAAGCTATACCAACAAAACTTAGAATCAATGCTTTGTTCTGACAACATATTCCTCATTTCACTATTACAACCCAGCTTTTCTGATAGAGTTGGATTCGGGTGAGACAGGTGAGAGACTCAGAGCCAGATTTAATATTGACGGCCAGCAGCGGAAGAACAACCTATAGTCTCACCCACTGAGGGAATAGCACCTTGATGTAGTATATCAGGACATGGGAGCTCAAAGTGCTGAGATATGCAGCAAGTCTCTAACACACGGACACAAACAACATGTGGCAGGTCTCAGCTCTCCCACATAAACGAGACTCGATTTCATGAAAACAGAATCACATCAAAAGCATTTACAAACACAGACGTGTGGTCTGGGCAATATTACGTTTGTAGAATAATTTCTGCTCAAGACCAAAAGTGAGTTCTCAAAATTTAAAATGTTACAATTAATGTTGAATAGTTGGAACTATTTCACCATGAGTGCAACCTAAATTCATCCACTTACATGTGAGCAGCTTCTCGTGGTTCTTCTTGCTCAGGGTGTCAGTGATGGAGATGTTGGTCCATTGCCTGCCAGACCAGTGTTCCCGCAGCGTCCCTGGTATAATTGGGAACAGGCTGAGGTTTATGTTAATGAGCGCTGACATCAGTCTTAGCGGCCTCCCCTCCATAAAGGAGAGGAGCAAAGGGCCAAAGTCGCGCCTCTTTTCCCAGGCTGCTCCGCCGGTCAAGTTCAAGCGCAGCGCGCACTGCGCGCACGATTGTCATTCAAAACACGTGAATGCGCAGAGCTGAATCTCTGGGGGAGGTGGGAAACACGACCAACCTAACATACGACTCTGCTGGAATGCGCTTCATGTTTTAGCAGGAGCAGTTTATCACATCTCCACGACACAACTTTACAAGCAGGCTGGCAACGATCCCTGGATTTTCGCTTGTTTGACACGCTGTGAAATCTACGTAAGCAATAAAATAGATAATAGTAGATAATAATAGTATTAAAGCAATTTCTTTTCTTTTTTTATATTCTTAGATGGATTCGTTTTTAAACTTATTGGACATTTTACTGCAGCCTGTTATAAGAAGTGCTGAAGACAAAAAAATGAGCAGCATACATTCAGCCAATCTATTGATACAAATGATAAAAATTACATCTCACACAAGAGAAGTATGAGCAAAAGAGGCGTATGAGAGAGTTTTAGGTTGCAAAGGAAACCGGTGGGAGTAAATTGAACGACTGAAGATATCAGATATTAAGATCATTAAAGTTTGTTTCATGGCATCATCAGGTAAAACAGTTTAAAACTTATTAATCATCAAATTACACTTTGTAACATATGTAATGCTCCATGTTTCGGTGTGTGCACGAACACTGTGGACCTGCGCTCCACTGGATCATCTAAGCAGAATGCAATCACTCATGGCGTCCAAATCCTGTGCAAGGATGAGCAAGGGAAACAGATTAACATGCAAATGCAGACGTGAGGCTTCTTCATTTTACGAGTAAAATGCTTCATCCACATGTGGATTTCGTGCAGTTTCCGTGTGCTTGCACTACATTAGGATGTGATTGTGATTCAGGACAAGAGAAGAAAGAAAAGAAAAAGGATGATATTACTCGTTAAGGGGTTTTCAGGCTCAACACTAAACAAAGCTGTCAGAATCAAAATATTCCAACTCATTGTATTCCTCCTTTTATTAGTATTTGATCAGTGGACAGATCGGTTCAGTTACTGACTGTGGTTTGAAGTACTACAGTATTGGACTGGGCTGCAGTTTCAAACTCAATTATCTGTCTGTTGTTGCATCCTTATATCTGATGCTTATGATTGTGACAGTTGCATGCAGCACACATGGTACGAAGTGATCACTGGTCAGTCGCTTTCACACTCTTCCATGTGATATACATGGTTGTGGGCCTGGTAATTAGCAGTCATCATTTACAGTCCACTTCTAAATTAATCCCTGTGACAAAGCAGATCTGGTTCTCACACACTGCACTGAGGGGACAGCAGTTAGAAAAAGGACTGAACAAAAAGAGCGGGGAAGCGACGAGAGAAGGAAAAACCCACGGTGGAGGAAGGAGTTTCCGTTAATAGAGCCCCCGTGCAAGATTTGCATATATTCAGATCAGGTGATGAATGCCATGCATGGGGGCAAACAAAGACAAGCCAATGGGAGCTCTGCGTCCCCGCCGCAGGCTCAGAGCCATCCGCTGGTATCCCAGCAGCACCCTGTGAGAGACACAGGGAAGCGGTGTGGGAACCAAGAGGCCCCCCGAGCTGAGCAGAAGGAGGGGAGACACTTGTAGCCCACAGTGAATTAGCATTTCATTTGTGTCCATTTTCCTCAGTAATTTCTGCCCCGCCACTTCAGCCACAGATGGCTGACACGGCAGAGGGATTAGCATCTGTGTCAGAGATGATAATGATGGAAGTGTTTCTCCAGCCAGACACGGGCTGAAGACGTGTCTTCTCACAGTGTGACTGATGTTTTAATGTCTGAGACGTCGGGTGTATAACGTTTTCAGCTCTGGTTTGCTGCTTCGGTCACTTTCTTTACCAGATGAAGAAACAGGCACCTGTATTTATAGAAAGCAAATGTCCCAGTGTGAAAGTGTAATTACAGCATGATTGCTTGTGCAGAAGACCACAAAGTAACTGCTGCAGGGCAGAAAGTGAACTGGCATCAACAACACTCATGAAGATCAAGCCGCCACACTGAGATGAACGTTTTACCAAATGAGTAGTTTTAAGTGATGTTCTGTTTTCAGATGCATCTCCAGTGGTGCATACATGCCCACCAATGGCTTTATTTGATCAGACTCACTGCTCTTATTGAGCGGTTAAGCCTCTGTGCACAAATTCGCAGGGCAAAGGACCAGACACACCTTCAGCACAAGTGGTGCCTTCAATTAGCAGAGAGTGTGAATTCAGCGGAGCAGACCACGCAAATTACCTGGACGCACATGCTAAACACAGATTTGAACGCTGCGAACGGGCTGGCTAAAAGATATTTAAAGGACACACGGCTGGATGAACGCTGGGCTTTGCAGGATGAGCCCACATTATAATGCATATACAGGCCAGTGTGTGTGTGTGTGTGTGTGTGTGTGTGTGCTGTGCCTTGTACTTGTAGTATTCCCTGAACCTCCCATGTCTAATAGTCTAAGGCTGAGAGATCATTTTAATACATCAACAAGCAACAAAAATACAAACTTTGTCCACAAGTTTGAAATTAACCACGTTAACCACGTATTACATCGTGATTATGTTTTTATCAACCTAAATAGAATAATAATGGTTTACTGCATGATTACATCAAACAATCTTCTACTTTTCTCCTCCCTGGGGTCTGTGTAATGCCAAAACTGCACGTCTGAGTCTTTAAGCTGCATAATTTGCATAACGTTTGTTTTCATTGAATGAAACTTTAAGATACATGATAGTGGAGGCATAAAAC
This sequence comes from Macropodus opercularis, assembly GCA_030770545.1. NCBI lineage: Eukaryota > Metazoa > Chordata > Actinopteri > Anabantiformes > Osphronemidae > Macropodus > Macropodus opercularis. Next base: position 12,970,521 of record CM061092.1, read on the forward strand.
ATGGAGATTATCATTAGGCGGATCAGACAGAGGCGTTCAGGTGTATTGAGGAAGAACAAGGAGCTGAGATGAAATTTTAATTAGAGATGAGGAGAGGGGGCATGCTGGAAAATTAGAACAGGTTTACTTATAACAGGATTTAAATGTTTCTCTTCTGTATTTAACACAGTACAGATGTGCCTTTAGTTTAATGTGGGTGCGTGTAATGTAAGTATTACACTACTTTAAAATATATTTAAAAAAAATAAATAAACATCATATATATATATATATATATATATATATATATATATATATATATATATATATATATAAAGTTAGTGGAAAGATGTTTTGTATGATAGTTTAAATGGACAAAGCTTAAAGCCTTTTGTGTAAAATACTGTAATTGTCCTTTAGCAAAATCTAATTTATGAAATGAGATGTTCAGGGACATTGTTAACGTCACGGCTAGAGCTAATCAGCCTGATTGAACTGTTTTCAGTGTGAAATAAATAATTTCATCTTCAGTGTTATGTATATTCAGCATATTATATAGTAAAACACTCACCTGTGAGTAGAAGCAGCACATGGGTTAGCGGCTGTTGGTAGAAAGTATGGAATTTACAAAGCCTTCAAAACGCTCTTTGAAAGCAGCGCGTGACGTCACTGCCACATCCGGGATACCCAGCTGTTTCACACGCTGGTCAAGACTTTGCTGCATGTGAAGGAGTTTTGGCAGCTCTCCTGCTTCCAAACGTCACACTTCAGGGGAAGATATGGTAACTTTGCACATGTCCTACGCCCGTTTCCCTTTGCAGCTGTAGCAGTTGGCGGTAGAGCTCACTGGCGGACTCTTATTGCTTGTAGCGGTGTCTGTGGGAGCCAGTTGCTAAGGCTAACTAGCTAGCTAACCCTTTTAGCACTGACAGGTGGTGAAGTTGACTAAAATTAGCACTATGGCCATTTGCTAACTTCCATTCATTTTGTACGGGGCTTCCAGCACGTTACGATTGATATGGTCGAATGTCTTGCTGTCATTAACTTTGTCTTAGTGGGTCTGACTTAGCCTCTATCGCAGCTTGTCTTATGCGAATTAAAAGAGCCCTAAACTACTAAGTCTAAGCAACTACACTTTCTTGCATATGCAGAGTCAGCAACAGTTGCTGCCTCGACATGCTGTCACGGTGACAGACCAGACACTCCTTCTGTTCGCCCGCATCTCTTGCAGTGGCCATTGTCTACGTTAACTGCAGTTTCCGGGGTTTGATCGCACGTGTTTGCTCTGACAGGCTCTGATGGGGATTCAGCTGGTGGTCAGCTTGCTGGCCGCCAGCGTTATGCAGAGGATGGCCCCGCATTGCTCGTTGGCACGCTGGCTCCTCTGCAACGGCAGGTATTATCGCCGTCACAGGCAAGTCTACACGTCATGAACTGTGCACTGTTTACATGCATGTGTGTGCTGTTTCTTCTAGTTTGTTCCGATTCAAACACCCGTCAGAAGGGGAGCTGTGTGCGCTGGCCGGAAAGCAAATGCCCAAACACAACAGGAGAGACAGGTGGGATTTTGGGGGATGGTCTGACAGCTGCAGCCACTCCAATCAACACAGACTTTCTGTCTTTCGCATATCCATCTCATCGTAACACAACCGTCTTTGCTCTGTGTAATTTCTAGGAGACAGAATGGAGAGAACAAGCCTCTCACAGTGCCCAAAGACATCGACCTTCACCTGGAGAAAGCTCCAGTCAGCGTCATTGACGGTCTTGGTAAAACAAACACTCCCCTGACTGTATCATTATGATATTCTGCAAGTACAAACACTGCTCAGGGTCAAATATTAATTCACAACTGACCCAGGATAATTTACGTTTTTAAAAAAGTGTTAGAAATGTAGTTTGTATTAGGTGGAAACACAAACTGGTTTCATGAATTTTGATTCTTGTTTTGTACTTTTAGTACTGCGTTTCTTCCTGGAGTACCAGTGGCTGGTAGATTTTGCTGTTTATGCAGCTGGTGTCTTCTTGTTCACGGAGTGTTACTACAGTGTTGTGGATGCCAGCAAAGAGGTCAACATTGGAGCAATCTGGTGTGTTCTGACTGTTCTCTTCAGTCTGTATCCTACAACTGTAAAGTCGCTTGAGAACAACGAATAGTGCTTTTCCTCCCTGTTGTTTTTGTTTAACCCAGAACCCTTAGAAAGACCCTTCACACACTGATGAGCCACTACTTCCGCTCTGAAGAGGGTGGCGAGCGCTCAGTCTGCCTTGCCTTTGGCTTTCTGTCTCTGCTCATAGCTATGCTTGTGCTGGTGGTCAGGGAGGACTACCTGGAGTTTGGCCTGGAGTCTGGCTTTTCCAACCTCTTTGATAATTTGGAAGTGTTTGCCAGACAGCAGGGCTACGCTGACTGGTCGTAAGTATAGATCTTCATAAACACAGCTGAAATGTGATCTGTTGTCCTAAACCAAGACGTTTAGTTAATTTACTCTTGCTTGAAATTGTATCGTGCAGTGACATTGCTTTGCGTTGCTTTGGTTCTGTTCAGATCTTAACGATAAATATCTGTTTGTTTGACCACAGAATCCCAGTGACTAAGCTGACAGTGAAGCTTGGTCTGGCAGCCGTCTGTGCATACATCGGATCTCTGTTGGCCTTCCCTGGATTGCGACTGGCTCAGACACATCTTGATGCTGTTCAGATGAACTCCGGCCGCCCACTTATCCAGTAAGGCTTGATAAGTTTGTGCTACCGTGTGTAATATACCACATGCCTTACTGACATTGTTTTACCTGGTAAAGTACAGTACTGCAATTTTCTTCCTGCAGGATTCTGCTACACATGAGTTTTTTGTCTCCAGTTATTGTGTTGGTTCTGTGGGTGAAACCAATTGCACGAGACTTTCTGGCCAATGCTCCCATGGGAAAGACATCTATCACAATGTGAGTGAATAAAAAGCTTTATTCACTGCATGTATCCACATCCAGAAACAAACAATGGCCAGTAACAGTGTTCCTCTTGTCTCGTGATATGATTCTTGCAGAGTGCCCAGTGAAGCGTTTGACAGCATGCGTCTATGGATCATAGTGGTGCTGAGTGTGCTGCGTCTAGCACTGACACGGTACCACCTGCAGGCCTACCTTAACCTGGCTCAGAAGTGGGTGGAGCAGATGAAGAAGGAAGCAGGACGTATTGCTGCCGTTGACATTCAGAGGAAGGTAAGTTTTTTTTGTTTTTTGTTTTTTTACCGCGCATTCATAATTTAACTACTGCCTATATGTTAAAGTTGGCAGCATAAAAAATTATGTATTTGCATCTAATTGAAACCTGGTTGTCCTGTTCTTCAGGTAACACGTGTGTTTTGCTACCTGACCGTAGTCACTCTTCAGTATCTTGTTCCTATTTTGCTCATCCTCTTCTCCACATTATCACTCAAGGCACTAGGTGGGTAACTCACCTGCAACACAATCATGACAACCCATTAATCCATACTTGATATTGGATTGTTAAATGAAATGTCTCATTAGACCCATAACGCCACATTAGGACATTTGCAGTTACAAGGTTAAGTGTTTTCTTCAAGGACCTTCTTTGTTCACATTTTAATGGTAAAACATAATTATTGACTGACCTCTTCCAGGGGACTTTTCCTGGGGCACAGGTGCAGAGGAGACACCGGGGGTGACGCCAGCATTGGTGATGCCCACAGCAGCACCTGGGTCACCCAGCAGTCTTGATGATGATGACGAGGGAGCGGAGGACATGGAGGAAAACATTCAAGCTACAGTAGCTCACCTGTCAGCAACCTTCGCTGCACTGAGGTCCGTCCTCACTCCACTTTTCTTCCGAGGCTTCTTCGCCTTCCTCACCTGGTGGGTGGCTGCCTGCCAGGTCATCAGCTCTCTGTTCGGCATCTACTTCCATCAGTACCTTATGCAAAACTGAGGAATAGATTGTGAACCATCTTTAGCTTGTTTTGCTGTGGCAAATGATGCCTGCAAAGGGAAGATTTCACAAAAAAGGAACTGCTGACAGAATAAACTTGAGAGTTATGACATCAACGCAAGTTTTAATCAAGACTGTTGAGAACTGAATCATGATGGGAACAATCATGATCTGTCTGAGAAGGCAGCTGTGTTACCCTGAAAAAACAGCAGCAGGCTGTCAATAGACAATGCAGAGGAAGAACTGGGACCCATATCACAAAGCAAGTTTAGATTAGTCTACCTTTCTTTAATTTATCTGAACACTAAGACACTAAGGGTGTCAGTGTTTAACAGTCAGCTACGAGCTGATGCTACTTTAACATTAAAAACAGAAGTCTAAATATGACCCACAGGAAGTGGACTGCGTTATTTTAGCAGCAAAGAGAAATGTTGACTGAGGTGTAACATAAAATCTGTTATTACAAGTAGAACAGAGTGAGAGCTGTAGAATTTCCGTATTTTCGAGGTGACGAATAATACCTCATAGGCTCTCTTTAATTATGTTCAGTAGTTTTTTTTCTCTTATTGCAGGAAAACTATGATTAAACTATTACATGCTATTAAAGCACATACACAAAGATAAGTAAATGACTAGTATGGGACGATTTTTTTTTTTTGTTTGTTTTAAACTTGCAGATGTAATCAGAAGGTGCAACACTGCCTTTACCAAGCAGCTATAACTAATTTTCATTCTGTGGTAGTGGCAGACGGTCTGTTTTAAGTCAGAGAGGACGGACGCAATCATTTCGTTACGTTACACTTTGTTACCATGGTGATCCACCCTAGTTGAAGGTGAGCCAGTTACTGCTGGAAGCGTCCATCTAACGCACTAATCTGACTTTGTGATCCAGGCTCCTGATCTTCTTCTAATGACTATGTTCTATGCCAATGTTAAACAAAATGTTCTCGACAGAACATTGTTAAAATGCTGCATTTCATATATTGAGTAGTACGAGGGTGAGTATTTGTGCATTACCCTCTGTAGATCAGCCTTATTATTTTTGTGAGGGACTCTGTCCACCCTGAGGAACCGATTCAAGAGTGCTAAATGTTTTATCTTTTTGTTCTCCGGTGTCTTTTAATGTAGTGAAGTAGTTTAGTTCAAGCCTGAGTTTAATTGTAGTTGGCGGCTGAAGACTCTTCGCGATTTCACCAGGTGCCTGGGATCTCAGGAGTTTTGAGTTTGTTTTAAAATAACCCTCTGCTTTTTTCATGCATTATTAAATCAGCTGAAATTAAATCAAAACTGTTATGGTTTTCAAACAGTGTTCAGTAATGTAGATGTAAGTAAGGCAAAGCTGTGGATTGAGTAATTTATTTATTTATGATAAGCATTTGTTAATTAGAAATGATCCAGATCCTGTTATGTTTGATTTTTAGTGTGTGTGTATGGATTAAGTATTCAGAACGGATTCTGCTGTGACATTTATATGAGATTTGAATGCATGGTGTGCGAACTTCCTGTCTGTGTGGCTTAATAAAAGCATAGTTTTCATGTTTTGTTCTTTAGAATGAATTCTGGTGTTGCTTCAGATGCGTTGGAGTTACCAGCAATAAAATGTTTTCTTAAAACATTTGTTTGTCCGCTTAACAAAAGATCATGACGATGCAGAGTCTCGCTGCTGTGCTGAGTCTTGAACTCTGACCCCCACCTCTTGAGAAGGTCATTCTTTAATCACTGATAATCATTATCAGCCTGATGCCTCTTAGGAGCTTATAGGGATAAAGCTCTAGTTTCTGGACTTGGTCATGTTTTCTGAAAGAACTGCATCAAGCCTGAATGTCTCAGTGCTTCATACTAGATTTGTATTCTGTGATATGCGAACATTCAGATTCTCACTGCCAGTCGTGACAGTAAAGGAACGTTACTGCGAAGAGACTCTTTTGTCTGAATGCTGACGTGATTTATTGGAGATATAATTTGACTTCCACGTTCAATCAAAAGCCACAAAAGCTTTTCCAGTTCAGGGAGGGGCGGCTGCCTGGCTGCCTTTGTGTGTGCGCTTGGACGTGCTACATCTGCAGATATCAACCGTCACAAAACCACTGAGAGAGTGAAGAAATTCAGGAGGCCTCTGGTTACTCTGACGGTACCAGCGGGATGCTGTGTACGTCCTGCAGTTTGCACTCAGTGTAAGGGTCAAAACAAAAGAAGTAGGTGAAGAAAATATTCAAAGATTTTTTCTGTCTTGCTTCTTTGTGGCAGAGGAGCACAGTGATTCTTCCACATCAGTAGCACCGTCACCAGCCATGACCGAGCTCTGTTCGTCTCTGATGTGTCCGGCCCAACGAACCCAAAGGTGACGAGCCTGACATATCAATATAATCACATTAATTAAGTACATCTGTGCTTAGAGGCCCCGGGCCCATTCAGCCTCCAGCCGTGGTTGGCAGTGGTTGCTATAGGAACCAGAGTGTGTGTGTTTGTGTGTGGTTAGGACCCAGACATATATCCAGCTGTGTCTCAGGGGAGCAGACCAGACATGACCCCAGTGAGAATCTCTTTTAATTTAGGGAGGAGACAACAGAGTCAGGCTCCAATCTGCTTCTAGCTGAGATAGAAAAGGACGGAAATGCTCCAGTTAAGTTGGGAATAGTTACTATGAGGCAACTGCTGTGGAAATGAGCCACTTTGTGCTGAATACATTTTTGAAGACACAGGGTGCCTCGGCTTTTAAGTGGTCCATTCTTGTTCTTTTCGTTTGCTGGCGGCATAGCGAGCTGCCTGACGGGCTAGACATGATAATGAGGGTGTGTGTGTGTGTTCAAAAGATGGAACAGAGGTGAATAAGACCAAATAAATGGACACATGAAAGCTTGATAGCTACACAGCAGATGACACGTTATCTGTCCTTAGACACTTTTCTCTCAAAAGTAAAGTGATGAATTAAATGTAGAATAAAGGGTCAGGCTCAGACAAATGTATAAATCAAACCATTTTTTAATTTAAAAGGAATCACAACAAATGTCAAATAAAAATCTGTCTCTGTTCTAACAGAGCATCAAAATACTGATCACTTGGTTTTCTGTGTTGATTTTGATTCACATAGCTGCATATAAAAAGAAAAAATCCACAGCAGCACTTGAATGTGAAGGTTTACTGAGTCTCTGCACAGTTGACCCGTGATGCGTTCACGGTCAAACACTGAACCTTTGTTTTCTCAGAGACTCGTCAGACAGTTTGTCAGCGCTTGGCCGCTCCTCACTGCAACGTCGCATCCAAACCTAAATGTTGTTAAGATGGCGACCCCCTGTGGACAATAAGTGAAAACCCATTCAAACCTCAAGTCGAAGTTAGACTATGAATGAAACCCCACACCACACAGATACTCAGTGCACAAAATGCAGTGCAAACGTAATTTACACATTATATAAAAAAAACTAATATTCTTCAACGAAATAAAATTTGTCAGTGTCTAAAACATTCTACAAATATTTACTCCTGCGTCGCAGTGTCTTGTCCTCGCAAGTATCACAAGACAAAGACATTAGTAAAGCTCTTTAATATGTACAATAGCCATTTACTAAATAAAGATGATTCTATTTTATAATACCTATTAAATCAAATTAGACCTGTTATAAACATGCGTACATCTTTGGCGGCAAAGGTAAAATAACAAACTCTCATCAGTCTACAGTCGAAGCATTTGGCGAAATGGTACAACTGAAGCTCCTCCACATGTATAGACTCGCAAACAAACATGGAAAGAGCCCAGTTCTGTGAGGTTCTAGGAGAACTCAGTGTCAGATAACCTAAGGCTTCAGCAGTTACACGTGTCAAGTGCAAATGTCGCCCCCCCTCTCTCCGTTACTCTGTGAAGCTGTGTGAGATTGTGCCGTGCACACGAACTCCACTGTAAATCCGCAGGTAAACAGTTCAACAACCAAAGTCAATGAGAAGGTAATGTGATTAAAAACAATCTGTTTATTTGAAAGAATTGATTGATCCCTATGAGGAAACTGTTTGGACACGTCAACATGTAGACAGGAGGAGTCTGACTACCGACCTCAGAGAAGTGTGATTACACTCTTATGAGACGATTTAAATGGCCTTTGTGCGCAGAATGAATTTTCTCCTGTCTTACTCTATAATGCATTACTATAGATGTAAGACCTTGATTACAGCTGCTTAAAACTTGTTCAGTGTTAAACCAGCGTGAACCAGGCTAATGTACAGATACAGTAGATGTCAGGCCTAAGCTTCACTGATGCAATGTCCAACTGGTTTGATGTAAAGAGACCATGTCACTGATTTAGGGGTAAAAGCACAAAGGAATAGTAACGTACAGTTATTTTCTTCTTTTCACACTAAACATAAGCCACGGACCTGCTCAGGACTTGAAGGTCACTTCAATACAGGCACTTTTAGAGAAATTCAGTTGGTCCCGTTGTGCTGCTGTGGCTACCAGAACAAAAAGGTACATGTTTTAAACTGGATTCTCGATTCACATTAGCTCCGCACACAAAACTAAACCTACCAAAACAAAAAGCAAATGTCTTTATGCATCTCATCTCAAACAAATGATGCAGAGGAAAATTCTTTATCGCCCAGGAGAGACCAGCTCTGTGTGAGGAGGCAAAGAGAGGCTTTGCTCTCTGGGATGATGGGGACAAAGGGAGGCTGCCTCACTATCTTCTGTGTGAAATCTGTGTGTGTGTGTGGTGTGTGTGTGTGTGTGTGTGTGCGTGTGCGTGTGCGTGTGTGTGCGTATGGTTTTGATGGGCGATAGCTGATATGCTGATGATGGGAGACCTCTGTAGCTAGTTATCTCGGCCAGCCCATCTCCAACTGCCCTCGCTCCTCCTCTTCCTGTGGGTAGCCAGCTTTAGCAAAATCCTTCCTGTCATTGGCCGGGTGGCTTTCGGGAGGCGTATGGCAAGCCGGATCCGGGTTGCTATTAGGAGAGTGCTGCCTCAGGTGGTGTAGAGGAGGAGAGGTGGGTGAGGACATGTGCTCGGGAGAGCTGCGCTCCGATTTGATGCTGAGGGAGAGCAGATGTGGAGACGCTGAGGAGCAGGCCTGAGCGGGGAAGGAGCACCCCCCACTGGACATGCTGGAAACAACAAGAGGGAAGAGTTGGGGATTCCTTTAAGGGCATCAGGTGGAGGCGGATGGAGCCACATATTCACCATTATGGATTGAAACGTATCGAGCCAAACATTTTACATACTTTTCCTCTCTCTTGCCTGAACACACATACGCATGTTGCCTGAGTTACAAAACATACAAACGTTGTTTGCTGGAGCCAATTGGTGCATGAAAATATCTGACAAAACGCGGCCAAAATGGTGGCAGCGAAGACCAATGCGCGGCGTCGTTGGGCTTACCCCGGGCTTACGTGAGGCCCGTGGGGCTGCTGAGGCGGCTGTGCTGGTTGCCACGGGTTCACTGCTCCTCTCTGTAGACTCACAGAGTGATAAAAACTGGGCTGGCTGTAGTCTGCAGGAAAGACATGAAATGAAAACACTGAGCTAAAAGAGTGGTTTTAAACTATCCAGTTAAAGAAAGGTTGAACAATCAGACCTGAAGCTCCAGGTGAAGAAAGGCCGTAGCCTCCCAGACTGTGGCCCAGCAGCCCTGCCTTGCCCATGGCTACCACTGAGCTGCCGCTGTGCAGGCCCTGGTACAAAAGACCCCTCTGACGATCACAGAAAGTAAAATGGTCACACTCTCATGTTAGTGCTACAGAGACATCATCGTGTACATACTAAATAAAACTTGTGAATATTGTAATCAGAAGAGGTGTGAGTGAGTCCTGTGAAAACTGTGAAGTGTGAAGGATGAAGCAGAACATTTGCATGTGTGGCTGACACCTACGTGTTGATCATGCTGGATACCTACAGCGGAGTTGTGGTTTGCACGCACAGGACCCATGGCCTGATTAGCGGCATCTCCCCGCAGGTTGTCGCCGCCCAGGTTCAGGGGAGGGGGACTCTTCATGTCCAGAGTTCGGTTCAGGTTGCCGTGGGAGAACACGGAGTAGCCGATACCTACGCGGTGAAAGGAAGAGGCAGGAAGCGAAAAGAGATGTGAGCCTGTTTCGCTCACGCAAGAATCATTTATCTTTGCGCAGCACGTCACCTCTCTCTGTTTGTGCCTACAAGTGTGATTAAAAAAAATAACTTCTTCTTTTGGTCTGAGCTTTGATTAGCATCTGAGTTGTTCAGGACAGCGGGCTACGCCGCTATAATATCTCAAATCTGACATTTGAGATGAATGTGTCTAATGGCATCACGGTGCATCTGAACAGTTAAAGGCAGAGGCTGATACTGGCAGGTGTGATAGGTTCTGTACAGAAACCACAGAAATGGTTACACTGGTGGAGGGCCAGTTTCACAAAACAGCTCGTCTGCATGTGTGGATTAGTGCACAGACACACGTATGTACACGCAGACTTCCTGTAAGTTCACAGCCAGCTGCACAGTAGGTCAACAGCCTACATGTGAATTTTACAGCAAGCATTTAGCAAGAAAACTGGATGGTGTTATTTGACTTTCAGTGAAATATGTTATGAACAATATTAACCTGTGAGGCATTCTCAGCTGAATTAAAGTGGGACTGATGGGCTATTTCAGAGGAGAGGATTTTAAATGTTTCCATGGCACCAGCTGGGTTTCTCACCTGAGTGTGGAGACACGAACGCAGTGTGCGCGTGCGGAGCAGCAGAACCGGCAGAGCTGGGTCTGGAGTTGAGCGATTTAAAGGCCGGGGATCTGTGCGAGGCCGCGCTGGATCCCGATGAGTTGGGGAAGCCGTTCTCACAGCCTGCAGACACCAGGAATTGAGCCTCGGGTGGAAGCAGGGACGGAGGCTGAAACATCAACATGCTTTATGTCAGTGAATTCATTCTCATCCAGGTCTGGGTCAGACCCTGAACGCATGCGTGTGTGTTCATGTGCTCATGCGTGTGGTGATGTGGACTGACATAGAAACGCTGGCGAGCCACAGAGAGATCCATGCCCTCGCTGAGAGGATACTTGTCTGCGGCCACCTGCATGCTCTCCTCGCTGTCGAGCTCTGTTCCGTCGAGACCGAGGCCTTTCCTACGCAGAGTCTGATGCAGAACAGAAAGCGCACATGGAACCGATAAGACGGAGACCGATGATGTGAATGAGACACCGCGAGAGGCTTCTACCACCGTTCTACTTATTTTAGTGAGCGCCTGCCACCTGTTCGTGCTTCCTCCTCTGAAATCATCTACTAACTCCAACACTCAGTCCTGCTTTGCTGCCATTGCTTGCAGTACCTCCAGTATGTCGGTGTTGGTGCGGCTCTCGTGCGGCTCGCTGTACTCGGTGTACTTCAGCAGCACTTTGTCCATGTCGGTGCTGGCGTACTGGAACAGGCGGTTGGTGCTGTTGAAGATAATGAGGGCGATCTCACAGTCGCACAGCACGCTCAGCTCGTAGGCCTTTTTCATCAGACCAAACTTACGCTTGGTGAAGGTCACCTACAGCACAAAAGCCACAAAGAGGTTCATCACCAAGAGAGTTACGAATATGAACTAAATATAAAATATGTATAACTAAATGAAGACTTGAACTTGAGTTATTAAACACCTGATCATCCCACAACATTGCCCATCAGATTAATGACTATGAGTAAAATTGTATTTCTTTTGTTAGTTATTACGTTTTAAAAGCTGAACATATACATCCAAACAAATGCTTTTAACCACTAACCCTGCATTCACGTAGAAAATAGGTTTTTATTTAATTTATAAATAGTTTAATACATTTTTCTTGTTGTCTACATTAATTCCTTGTGTGTATTTGATGTAGGTTTTGCACCATTTACGTTGCATCATTATAATATCAACCCTGTGCTGTCATGTTCATCTTCAGTCAGACTGATTAAATCATCTTCTACTGTACAGTTAAATAAAGGTTTATTTCCTCCTTCTATCCAATGTGTGAAAGACTCCAAGCGCTATTATTGCTTAGAGAGCTCATATGTCACTTGTATATTACAGGCTACGAGAAAGTTGTTGCTTTTATTTTGAACATAAATGAAACTCTGCGTGGGCTGTGGACCCACCTGTCTATTCCTCTGGTCCAGAATACGAGAAATTTGTATTTTCTTCCTTCCCATTGTTCCTGCAACCTGGTTTTCCGACACCTGTGAAAGAAAACGTGACAATATTATAATGTCAGAACACAAAACATTTGTATGATTAGCCATCAACAGAAACAAATACATGTGAAAGCACATACTGATATTTACAGGACTTCTTTCTTTCTTTAGTTCAAGGAAACTAAATGAGTGTTTAAAATAGGATCTATGGTTCACTAAATGTATGGTTGCATGCATCAACTAGTGTGACACACACTCTACTGTGAAAATAACACTTCGTGTCTGTCCTGGTGGGAAAATGCAGTACGTTTGGTTTAAGCGACTCCAGGTCCTTTCCCCTTGGTCAGGGCAGGGTGTTTATTTTTACCACCATGAGGCGATGCGATCTAAAGTTAGAGAGGTCCTTGCTGGGCCAGCAGTCCACACAGCCTGACATCCCCAGTCTGGGTTACCCCAGGGCCAACAGCGCGGCGCTCGGCGGCGCAGCGCGGCCCCGAGAGACCGGGTTAAAAATACAGTCGATAGCTCCTTTTAAAGGTTCAGCAGGCAATAGCTGAAAACAAACAGTAGAGAGTAAATGGTGTGTTTTTGAAGGATGTCCGATGGTTAGAGCCACCCACTCCTCTCTCATGAACAGGTCGAGAAAAAAAAAACTTGGAGGGGCCGAAGGCAAAGACATGGATGGATTGTGGTTGGTTTGAGAACGTCCATTTCTGAAACTCACACCGGCCGTCTGTTTATGTAGACAGACCCCCCCACTCTCCTGCTACTGTACGACTATGTAGAGACGAACTCAATAGTGAAGAACACTTTGAATCAGAGGTGCAACAAAGCGACTCTGCTGCAAAAGAAAACACCGAAGCAGATGCCTGCATACGTTTTGTTTTGGGTTATCTCCATTATTCTGACCAGTCGCAGCATCGAGCTGGTGTGAGTCTTCTGACCTGAAAGCCATACCCTACTTCTCCAATGCCCAGAGGAGTTTTCACTGGTTTTCCCCTGAATACATGTATTGGACTTCTCTAAATTTAGTTCCCTGTCCCTCCTGATGGTGCCTAAGCGGATATGGCGTTCATGTTCCCATGACCCCTGAAGTGCCCGCCGTCCCTCAATGTTAGCTTGGCACAGACATCTGGGACGAGAGGAATCCACCTCTTTGCCCACTTTATGACCTTATAAAGTCCGGTGCTATCTGCTGTGCTCAGTGCACAAAGTGCACCTCAACGCCGACAACTGTGCCGCTGTCTAAACTGTAAAAATGCAGAGAAATAGCTCTTTGCTCCCGTTTGCTCCACAAAAGCCAGCAATGACTTGTCTGCCGCAAAGAACCCAACTCACAGCAGGCCGAGCCTTTCGGCTTTTTGTTCTTTGGACCCGGCGTGAGACAACTCTACATAAAGACAAGAAGAGAGGGAAGTGGGACGTGTGTTCTAAACAGGGCAAAAAAGATCTTTATCTCATTAAGTTCCTCTCTTTTTAAACATAGAAGAAAATGACGACTCTCGTTCTCACCACAGGCAGAAGACGCACAGTAAATATAGCTGCACCTCCAGACAAGCAGTGTGGATCTAGCTACATAGCTCTGTGTGGTTTAGCAGTAAGGCCGAGACAGGCAGGAAAAGCCTACGTGCGCCTCGCACATCAGCTTGTTCTGGATGTTTTCCCGCACAACAACTGCCGCTTGAGGTCTGTGAATGCACCACAGTTCGCCCAGTAGAACACGCAAACTGGTTTTCTCCTTAACAGTCAACGCTTGAACCTGACATCATTCAGGAGAAAGCGGGCCATTTTAAAAAGCACCTTGACTCTTAAGCTGTCCACTATTCCCAGAGGACGCCTTAAAAGCATTCGGGCCCACTCGTGAGTCATTGTGCAGTAATTGCACGCACGCTTACTTGCCCCTGGGTCTGGTAACTTCTACGGGGAACGACAGACACCACCCCAGAGGCAACGCGTTGGAACAAACTGCGTACAGACGCAGCAGTAGCTGTGCTCCCTGACATACTGTGGGAGCCTCTGTCTGTCACTGGGGACCTCACTGGGACAACGGTACAACATGCCCCGAAACTCAGAGACGGTGCATCAGCAGACACCGACGTAACGCGTTTAATCGGTCGTTTGTGATGATGTTCATCAACATGTGCGCTAGATGTTTTTCTTGCTGCAGTGAACTGTATGCATGAATGAGAAGGGGAAGAAAGTAGGGCATTCGTAGTGTATTGGAGCTCTGCTTCAGTGGTTTTCTTTCCATTAGTCATTCAAAGCATGGTGGTTCGTACATGTTTCAGAAATGTAAGCACGTTCATGTTAATGGTGTGTCCTGTGGTGGCAAAGGTTCCTAGAGCGACCGCTTCACCGTTTCTCCATCACACACGTCCATTTGTACTCACCGCTGCCTTGTTGTGTTGCTTTCAGTCATGTGTTAAATATAAAAAAACATGGTTTTAATAAACAGAGGAGGGGTCCAATGTAGTAAATGGCAGCAGCAGAACTGTAGCAGAGTCAGTGACCCTTGAACTCACTGTTGAGAAGCTCTGTTTTCACTGTTGTAGTCATTTCAGTCACGCTAACGCACAAGGCCCAAAATAGGACAAACTACTCAGATATTTGCATGAACAAATACATACATCCTCCCTGCCCAAGCTTAGACACAGCTACGGCTGGAAATTGTAAATTGCCACTGGAAAAAATCACTCAAATCAAAACTGAAACGATGAAAGAAAAACCTTAATGAAACGTCTCACACGTTGCAGCCCGTGACAGAGGAGTGAGCTCACAGCTAAAATATTTAGAATAAAAGATTATGCACTTGTTGTGTGGGTGACACATTTTCTGGGGTCACACAGTTCATGGCCTTTGCAGAGAAATGGTGAGGAAATATTTGTCTAATTTTAACAGGAGCTAATTGAATTGCTTTGATATGTTTTTTTTTTCTAGAGCCAGAGGAGCAGAGCATGAGTTCAACACTGAATCCTTCAACAGTGAAGTTTTAAAAGTTATGTATCACAACTCGCAGAGACAAGACGCTGGATGATTATGCTGCTGTCTACTGTATAAGTAAGAACAAATGCTTTACATGTTGAGCTGACGAGTTAAAAGTCAGTTCAGGTCAGTTCGTGCTGCGTTCAAGACTGAAGAGGCGCGTCTGCTGTGAATCCAACGGATTTATTTACAGCGCGATAATCTGCGCTAAAAATACAGCGTTTGTAAAAATACATAGCTTGGAAATGTTTGGATAATTATGCCCAATAATGTGCTGACGTCACTGAAAATAGACCGTTCAAGAATAGCCGGGTTGCCAAGCATCCCTGTCTGTTTAATATAGCCTCATCTGTTCGCTGCTCTCACAGCAACAGGTACTCTGCTTAACAGCTGTGTCACGAGCTCTACTCGCGCGCCTTTCAGAAGATGTGAATAAATAAATGACTTGATCGATCAGGAAATAAAAACACAGATCTCACCGGTTACTTCTGAGCTGCGCCCGCTTGATCGAGACCACAAAGACAGGAAGCGCTGAAACCGAGTGAAACCATAGAGGTGTTAGCGCGTCCTGGCTGGTGCTGGTGTTTGCGGCTCCCGTGTTTGTGCGCAGACACTCACCTGATGAAGCGGAGGCTGCTCTCCAACAGCTGGCTGCTGCAGCCCGCCTCTTTCGCTCAGCACACGCCGCCTCCTCCACTGCGCCATTGGACGCGCTCCTCCGCCTCCCGTCCGCCTTCAGGCGCGCCAGGCGAGTTTACTCGAGGAGTTTACGCGCGCGCGTGTGCGTCCAGGGCTCGCAAACGAACCGTTTAGCGAGATTTATTGACATATGCATCTAAAACTGTGCCTGATGCGTCTGTAGACCATCACTTTATAATACAGCCAGTAAAGAAACAGATGAAGGTTGGTAAGTTTTTATAACATAATACCACTGACCCATGTTTACAGACCACTAACCCCCTTCGCAGAACCCAAGTGTTTCTGAATCACACATTGGAAACCACCACTTTCTCAGAATGGCATCAGTATTGATAACGATCTCACATGTGACAAAGGTTCTTTGTCAAAATATTTAGTTATTGGTGATTATGGGCTATTTCAATGCGTGTGTTATGTGAGAATGTTCACAACATTCACCTTTAACTTGGTTGGTATCGATCTGTTTAACCATTTTTCCAATGACAACCATCAAAAGCTTTATAAAATGAAACTACATAGTTGGATTTAGATTCTGTACTTGAAAACAAACAGAGATGATAAACACTGACTATTAGATTTATTGTGTCCCCATAAATTTACAACCAGCATAAAAGTTACTTAAAGAATTTAGTTTGCTCTGAAGCCATATGACGCCCACATGCTGAGTGATTCCCTTTGTAGGTCTGTACGTGTAAAAGCAACCACTGTGAGTGTGGGACAAACTAACTGAACTTAGTTTCCTAACCAGCCTTTAAATTTATCTAACCTGATCTTTTGCAGCATTAAGACACAGCATATATGTGAGGACACATCCTCTGTGGTCATCGTCTAACTTTGCTACCTAATAAATAACGTTTTTATTTGTTTTTTCATTATTATTCCTACTATAATTATGGTTCCAGTAAAGCTGCACTGTACATGTACAAACAGGTGAATCACACTGTACATTTTACAGTGATGTAATGCAGTTCGTTGAATTTAACATATTTAATTGTAATTTGATTCAAAAAGCTTTTTTTGATCTTAATTCTCAAAATATGAAAGAAATATCTTAATTAGTGTTGGGGCTTTACTTAAAATGCTTTTGGAATAAAACTTCAGCTACTGATGTTTTAGGCTTCGCTTATACCTCAGCTGTGAAAATAGGGAGACGTCGCGCTGTTGGCTCCACAGCAGAGTCTGCTGATTAAAGGCAGAGGAAGGATGTCCAAGCCTCAGTGTCATCGCTATGAAGGTTCTCCACATCAGAGCTAGACTCCACCGTTGCTTTACTGTGAGCAGACAGTACTAAATTAAAAATTTAAAAAAATATAAGTGCAATAATATCCACACACGTGTGGGCTTCTCTGTGGGGTGAACATCAATAGCCCATCCGGTTAAATTAGCACATTCTGATCAACAAATTTGACTGACGTCCTCAACAAACATTTAACACAAGCCAACGTGTGGCGTCTCTCTGTTGCCGGGTGTCATTACTGCCACACACGTTTATTAACCATCACTGTGTGTCACTGTTGAAACCACAGAGTAGACCCTGACTGAGGAAAGAAATTAAGATGAAACAACTGAGAAATGAAATAGTTAAAACACATGCTAACACACAAATGGAAAGCAGACATGCCATCAGCTTAATAAATAGATTTAGAGCTAATAACAAATCGCAGTGTGAGCTGCATTATTGACTATTTCTGGACGTGATACAATGTCCTCCTAAAACTAATATAGCACAGATTTATTAACGCACTTCGTCTGTGGAAGAGTGGACAACAACTCCATTACTCTCTCACGCAGGCAGAGACAGATACAGCTACAGCGAGCTACGTATGCACACACAGCTTGAAATCCCAAGAGGTAGCTCAAACTGTGCATCTGACGCAATAGTTAGCAACATCCCTGTAGACGGCCTCAGCCTTTACCTCTAGGATTCATATGTGTGGGCCCCATTAATCCGACAGAGAATAGTGCGAAACCCCCGTCTCTAAATACTGCCAGCTAATCATCTGCAGCTAAAGGGAAATTATATTTTTCTGTCTTGTGTTTATGCAAGTGTTTTGTTCATAAACGTATCCTGCTGCGCTGCAGGGGTTCCATCAGTCTGGAGCCCGGCGGCTGAACTGCAGTTATTAAACATCCTAAATGCAAACACAAAGCAAGTGCAAAGCAGAAACTTTACGCAGATAAAGGTGCCTTTGAAAACTTTCCGTATCAAGTCCATTTTTTTTTTTCATTTTCCTGAAACTTCTCACTTCTGCTTTCGACAAGATCTGCCACGACCCTTTTAGAGCATGTGGTGAAGCTGTCGAATACAGAAATAGCCTCCATGGTCAGTGTACATGTGCGAGAGCAATTGTTCACATTGTGCAGCTTACCTTTATAGCTACAGTCTTATCTACATCTCAACTGAAGGCCTTACACCTTTACCCCCTCCACCTGCCCCCAACCTCTAACAGAACACTGAGGCCTCTGTAACACAAGTCACAGAAGTATGTCAAGGTATTTGCGGTCCAGCAGCGGAATACTTGTGTGTGGCGCATATTAATGCTATTAAATCAGGCAGATGCAGGACCGGTCCACTTCTGCCCGTTTTAGCAGAATGGTTGCAACATTCACGTAAGGAATGTATGGTTGTACGATAAATGGACAAACCCTAACTAAACTATCTAAAAAGGGTTGTTGTTGTTTTGTAGATTCAGAGAATGAGTGAGTAGAGTCGTGAGGAAGAATTTGCTGTGATCTACGCCTGATAGTTTACACAGCAAGGGTTGAGGCCTACTCCCATTTCATCTTCATTTGTGTGGAAGTATTTTGTTTGCTTCTTTTATTGATCCTCAAGGACATAACCAGCTGAAAAGAGATAAAACATACACCCAATATAAGTTAGTGTCAATACCTTTTGTCCACACCCAAGACAACAGCTAACTCATCCTAAAATCTAAATATCTCATATACTTTCGTCAAAATATACCTCAGTGCTTTTTAATGTAGTTTTGTACAAATCTCAATAAAACTAACTGGACAACCTATAGCTGGGCGCCCTTTGTTGTGCTTTGGTGTTTTGTGTGCAGTCAGAGGTCGCTGCCTCTCCCAGGAGAACGTCAACGCTTTGTCTCCGACGCTCCCAGAGAAAAAGTCCATTGTTGTGGCGAACTTTTTAATCTGGGGATTTAAAGGCCATCACATGCTCAGACCGGGCAGCGGGGCGCTCTAGCACACGTCCACGCTGGGGAGGACGCTGTTCATCCTGCAAGGACACACGGACGCGTTTACGCGCACTGCGATGTCTGCGCACTTTTTGGGAACTTTCGGATCGCTGGAGAATTAAGCTTGAACAAACCCGGAGAGGAGAGGAAAGTTGTTGTTTTTACGGACCGCGGGGCATTTGGGATGAACATGTCGCACAAGTACAGCCAGCGGGCTCTAATGGTCCTGTCTTTGCTGGGGATTCTCTCGGCCATCATGTCTGTTCTGTCGGTCATTTTGATTTTCCAGCTCCGGGCTCAGCAGACCGCGGTGAAGGAGTCTCCCCCGTCCTCCACCTCCACGATCATCCCGGCTCATGTGTGGGCCGTGCTGACGCCCGTCTCCACGGTGCTCTCTGCGCTGGCCCTCACCCTCAACCTAAGCTCCGTGGTGGTTTGTCTCCTCCACAGCTACTCCTCCATTGAAGTCTGCAGAGGAGAACACGACACCGAGAGGTACTCAGCCTGGTCCCTTAACGCGTAACTAGCGCAGACAGTTCCGGCCACTTCTGAGCGCCTGGATTTACAGGTTCATACACCTGCGACCGCACTACAGCCATAATAATACGCACTACAGAGAATCTGCGTATGAATGAAAAGCTGTATTAAGCTGCAGCATCCTGTTAGATTGAACTTTTCTTTTCTGCGTGTTTCTCCATTTGTGCCACCTTTTTGCAACAGTGACCTAGGTTTACAGCGGTGACTCTTCACGTTACATAAATTCCTACTAATTACGTGTATGGCGCTTCTTTGTCTGGCCACAGTGTCAAAGGTTATATTCCATTCTATCTGCGTCTCTAGATTGTGGTCAGAAAGTAGTTTCAGATGCATAATGTGTCAAAGTGCAGAGGCCCACACTGCAGTGTGGCAGGTCCGCCCCCTCTCCACCGGCATGAATTCAATCTAAACAATGGGCTTCAGCTCATTATGCACCCAGCACACAGCCTGTAGCTGGCCCGTTCCCACGTCACTTCACAAATACAACAGCATTTGCCAGTATCCCCACTGGCATGCCCCGAAAATGGGAATAATAATGAGCTGCGAAGAATGTTTATAGTGACCATAATCAATAACTGGATGTATCCGCACTTGTGGCTCTAACGTACAAACCAATGACGGAGAAAGAAAACGATGTGGCGTAGTATTCTGAGTATCGTAAAACAAAAGCAGTTGTCATTTATTTAAAATGACAAAACGAGGCTTTAAACAGATGACGTTTCTGTCCACAGAGCGGACTGGTTCCTTCTGGACAGCAGGGGCGTGCGACATGTGGCTATTGGACTGTTCTGCCTCGGGGTTTCTGTCTACTTAGCAGGTAAGAATAAAACATGTAAATGTGAATCTGAATGTCCCCCCATTTAAAGCTAGACACCTGTAATTGCCTTAAAGCACACGTCGTGTCAAGTCTGTATTATTTGAATGCAGAGTATCTGTAACAACAAACAGGGAAAATGAGGAAAAACCCACAGAAAGCCAATGTTCAGATTACAGGCTCCACTGCAGTGGAGTTTAAACAGCGGAGGCAAAAACAACGTGCGTCGTGCTTTCTGGTCCGTGCAGCAAGTCTAGGAGAACAATGCATTCATTGAGCTACTGCCATGACTCAAGTGTTTTTAATGCTGAACCTGGCAGCGCCGTGGCTCTGTGTTCCACCGAACAGCTTGTACTGGGGATCACTGGGGGTAGTCACACCACTGTGACGAGGAGTTGTCGTGCTTATGACCCCACTCCGGCCTCAATAACAGGAAGCAGGGCAAAGGGCTACAGAGGCGCCACCAGCAGCTCATGTCACATCCCGGAGGTGTGCTTCTCTCCCCCGTCCTTTAGCGCGCTGGAGTCCATGGTCCTTTTCCTGCAGACAAACCCAGGAGAACTCAGATATGGATGTCATGTGACACTCAATGGCAGTTAAATGCACCTGTCATTTCAAACAGAACGATGGATGTACATCCGTGCATGTGAATGCTCAATTTCTCTCTCTCCCTGTGTCTTGGCAGCTATGTCCATTTTTATGCTGCTGATATTTGAGGTGGAGACAGGCATCGCCAGTGCCTGTGTCCTCTCCTCAGGGATCCTCATCCTGCTGGTTGTTGTAATCCACTCTCTGGTAAAGGCTTCCAAAAGTGCAAAGCACTATCTCAGTGACCACCTGGACACCCTCTACCAAAACGACCACGGCAGTAGCAGCACGCCCGTCTCTCGACCCTGTGAGCTCAGAATTGGCGTGGACAAACCGCGAATGCATCGCAGCCAGTCTCACCTCCAACATCAGCTCTCCTACTCTCAATGTGGCAACACAAGACAGCGAGAGCAACACCAGCAGCAACCGCAGTACTCCCCTGCTGGAGGATCACAAGACCAAGCTAGTGACAAAGATGGCTACAGCAGCGGTGGCAGCTGCCCTCGCATGCACAGGACCCTGTCAACTGAATCTGGTTTGCTGCAGGCTCAACCCTGGAATGGGGTCAACAATGAGATGAGGAGCGTTCTCGCACGCAAGTCAGGAATATCTGCAAAAGACTCTACTCTTGTCTGACGCAAGGGAAACTAAACTTGTGCCCTATGAGGCTGGTGACCTTTACCTATCTCAGAAGAGGACGACAGAGTCATCTCAAAACAGATGTAGAAATGTCAGTCTGTACGATTTCATACTGAATAATTACAGACAACACGGGACAGAGACTGACATACAGCAGGCTGAATTGTAGTGATGAACTTACTAAGCATTTTTATCCTGAAAAACAAAAACATTGTTGTTTGAAATCTCATTTTATGCACCAATACTGTACTTTCTGACAAATGCATAGCTGTGAATAGTTTATTTCACTGTACAGTATATGCCAAATATACAGTATGTTCAAGTGTATTATCTATGTGATGTTTATCGTTAGTGCTCAGCATATTAGAATATGTTTGGAAACATAAAGACATTTAATCTACGTTCACAAACTCTACTAACTACTTCACGAACTACTAACCTTGGATACCTGTTCAGATGTCATGAGGATGTGGATGGGGCATGTGGAGAGGAGACAAGGGGGCTGGGAGAAGGGCTCACATCATGTAAGCTGCATGCAGTTGTCAGTGGGAAACAAACAAACAAAAAAATACTACATAAACAAACTCCATTAAAACAAACAATTCAGAACAAGTCTAAAATAATTAGCAAGTAGACGGGATGTCAGCTGGAAAAAAACAAGTTGCACGGGCCGATGTCAAAGATATTTAATTATTATAAACTTATAAAAAAAGCAAGGATAGAAGGTATGATGGTGGAGCAGACAATGACAAATGGGATGAAACTTCAGACAATGACCAGTAAAAACTGACTAGAAAGACCCAAGAGAGAACCTTTGGCACTTCTGAAGAGGTGAGTGATGTGGAAAACAGTCTGAAGAATGTTATGAAGTCTTATATAACCAAGGCTTCTGACATCTTCTAGCGACACACTAAAGAGTGATCAAACTAACGCAACTCCAAAGAACTAACTTAACACAATGCAAACAAAGATTGTCTGCGCTCGATGGCCTTTGTGTTAGTCATGTGTTATATCATTTCAAATAACACCAGGCTGTCCACCTCCACACTTGGGCCTCAGAGAACACGTTCACTGCTGCCTCCTACCTGCGTCCTTGAGAGTTGTTCATCTGCTCTTTCAAGCTGATGGTTTGACGGAGCAGGCCGTCAATGTTTTTGAAATACAGGCTGCTGTTCGTCATGCTCTTCACGGCACTGCAAACAACAACAACAACAACAAAACAGTAAACAATAAATGCTGGCAGTCAGAGGGAAGGGGCAGCTTTATTCTGAAGACACAGATGTGTGAATGCTCTCACCTACACGCATACTCCACCGTGTAGATGGCTCCTTGGCTCTGCTCCTCCCAGCTCTGCATTTCTGTCTGTGCAGGAAGTGACAGACATTACAAGCAATGAGAAAAAGAGCACAACTCACGTTTATATGATTAGCTGACCTAACTAATACACCAGAGAGACTCTGGTGCATCAGGCCTGGAGCTGTGTGACGTCTAAGAACAGCTGTCGCGGGGTTCATACCTTGTGTTGCGCCAGCTCGGGCAGCGACCTCCTGACGTGCTCCTGCAGCCTGTAAAGCGCCACCGACGGCTCGTTAGCCAGGACGTACATGCTCTCCGTGAACTTGTCGGTCACTAAACGAGAGATGAGAGACAATACACAAAGCGCCGCGCATGTAAGTGGGAACAAGACGCCGTGAACGCACTGAAAGGGGGAGAAGGCGGCAGCAGATGCGGGAGGCTAGCGCAGCATCGGCTTTAGCCGCTAGCGGCTAGCGAGCGACCGGCTACTAGCTTAGCTGCGGCGTCGCGGAGGTAACGATGAGGTGAGTGAATTCGCGTGTCTGGTGTTTACCTCGTCTGACCTTCAGCTGCATCTCCTGATCCTCCATCGCTGCTGTTGACAAGCAGGCGGGTAAACACACACACACAGTGGGGCTACAACGCTAGGCTGCGTCAGCTGACCCCTGCTTCTTCCGCGTTGTGCGCGTCATGTGCCACACCACGGTTTTCCGGACAGAAAGAACGATAACGAAATAAAAGGAAAAGCAGTTGTTCCTCCAGAGGACGCCTCATGGCGCGGCACGCTACGGGGGCCGAGTCCAGCGTGTCCTCACCGCCTTAAACAGACCGTCGGTCAAATGAATAGCAAATCAGCGCAGTGGTGACAAATGCACTTTCGCTGCGCTAAGATACACAAGAGCCATCGCACGATTTGAAATGAGCTACTTTTAGTTTCCCCCCAAAAGAAGTTAGACAGTGAGGCTGGGTGTCGTGAGTAAACCATCTCATTTGCTTTGCAAACACGTGTTGGCTACTTTTTGTGCACGGTGTCACCACATTATTGAGCAGTCGACGCGCTGTGCTGTGTTTTTATTTTTTGCAGTGGTCATGGAGCCCAAAGATGATGATGAGGTTTTTGCTGGTGGCCAGAATGTTCACACACTTCTCGCTAATGTTTGTGCGCTGGAGTCCAGAGAAGAGCGGCCCAGTGGTAATTTGTAGCAGCTGTCTTCATATAGTCTGTGTTGTTGTTTTTCCGTGTAACATGTTCTCACCTGGTGTTTTAAAAAAAATAACCAATTAAACAGCGAATGTCTTCTCCACTGACATGGGCTGTGGTCCAGTGTCTCCAGAGAACATGGACGTAGATGAGGATGGTTTGTTCAAACACTCCACCACTCTGACCAACAAGCAGCGAGGGAATGAGGTTACAGTGCGTCCAGCCACATTGGACTGTGAGTACTAGCACAGGATTAACAACACAGCATTTTAGCAATTGTTCTGTTATTTGAACTCTGAGTTTCCCGTCAGCGCTGTCCATTCACCAACTGGCAGCTCAAGGCGAAGTTTCGCAAGTGGCTGCACATCTCAGCAAAGGTGAGGACTCTGCATCTCAGCGTCATCCGTAAAGCGTCACAGCCCGGTGCCGTTGTTATAAAGGCTAACGTGCATAAAATATATGTTTGCCTGTTTCGTTTTGCAGACAGTTCGCTGCTCAGTAAACAGGACGAGCGGGGCTTTACCCCGCTCATGTGGGCAGCAGCATTTGGAGAGAAAGCAATGGTGGATTTCCTCTTGGAAAAGGTCAGGATCCAGGGAATCGGTGCTACACACCATTAAGAAAAGATAAAATGCATGTTGGCGTTGAGATTTATTGCATTTGTGCTTTAGGGTGCAGACCCCAAAGCAATTGCGAGGGAGCGGGAGAGTGCCCTGACCCTGGCCAGCTCCGGAGGTTATGTGGACATTGTTGAGTCTCTTCTCAGACATGGGGTAGACATTAACACCTATGACTGGGTACACTTACGACGCTTATACACGTCATCACAAATCCACAATATTTGTTATTTGTGGCAAGCACAGACATTACGTTTTGAAGTATAACATGCATACAATGTGGCTTTTTTTAACGCTGTGGCTTAATCTCAGAATGGTGGAACTCCTCTTCTTTATGCCGTACGAGGGAACCACATCAAATGCGTAGAGGCACTCTTAGGTACAGTTCATGTAATTTGTGATAAAGCTTGGATAATTGTGTTTAACGTATTTTTAATTACAATACTTAAACTTATAGTATATACGTGAACTGTTCTCTCTTTCAGCCAAGGGAGCAGACATGACCATTGAGTCAGACTCTGGATATAGTCCAATGGCTTTAGCTGTTGCCCTTGGACACAAAAAGAGTATGTATGATCCTAA
Organism: Macropodus opercularis; assembly: GCA_030770545.1. NCBI lineage: Eukaryota > Metazoa > Chordata > Actinopteri > Anabantiformes > Osphronemidae > Macropodus > Macropodus opercularis. The sequence goes on from CM061092.1 coordinate 12,995,712, forward strand.
ATGGACCAATATGTTGTGTATTCAACAGACTTCAGTGTTTAAAATGTCTGTATTTTCTGTTTTCTAGTTCAAAAGGTTTTGGAGGACCACATTCTGAAACTTTACAAGCAAACGCCATCATGACGTCAGTTAAAATGGATAGAGTTTGTCAGATTTAAATCTAGTTACTACTGCAGGTTAGATGATTAACAGATCAGTTGATATGCATTTTTTTTTCATTTATAACTAGTTTGTTAAATTTCTTCCTTTGTGCAAAATAGTAAAGTAAAAACTGTAAACAAGATTAAATAAAATTTTATTTTTTATTTTGTGTCAGTGGATTGGTGCTTCACCTCAAAGGCACAATGCAGGTGTAGAATACTCAAGTACTACAGTACTCGTACAGTTGCAGCAACCCATTAAATCTGTAATTTAACCTCACATTCAGACTCTACATCAAGCCTCCAGTGCTTGAGTGGTGAAGAGTGAGATTGTCTGACACATTCCTAAAAGGCAGAGTCAATACCAAAAAAGGCCACATCCACATCAGTGCATGAGGTGGTGGTATAGATGACATGTTTCCCAGCTGCCACCACACCATCCTGTGAACTTGTTTCGTGGGTTACTTCCTCTCTCATGAGTGGATTAAAAAAATGTTCATGAGTTTTTTTCCCCAAGGATGTCCAAGAAATAAACAATTATTCTCCCAAAAAAGTCTGCACTATTCTCAAATATTATTTTTACTTTGTCCACTGAAGGAGCCTCCTGGATGGGAAAGCTGTGGGTGTGGAGTTAAGAACATGGATAACCACGGTAATAGCGAAAAGCATGTCCAGGAAAATATTGTTGGATACTTACTAATAAAAACTGTCTAGAGCAGCAGCACAATACTCGGTATGCTCACGGTAGCAAGTGCAGCTTGAGGCGCGGTCACAACCCTGGAGTAGACTGACAATTAATTTAAAATAAATGCTTTTAAATTTAGTTCAATCACGTCTAAAAAGAAAGCAATGAAGGATATCTGAAGGGAGTTGTTGTCCTCGGGGTAAAAATGTCCAATCACTGTAAAATCTCCTGTTTTGGGGCAACCTACAAAACAAATAGAACATGATTTACCTTATGTTGTCACTTGCATATTATAGGCACACCATACCAAGACATTGATATTTAGTCACATCAGGGAGCATTTGAAGCTTACACTCTGTGAGTTTTACCTTGTAGTCTGCAGGTTTTTGCAGAGAAGCCTCCCTGGAACTGGACCTTTAACTCTGACACCTTGACAGACTGGGGGAATTCCAGAGACACCCACTGGTAATCACCCTGCAAAGCATATGATACACAGTACGACTCATTGACCTGTGTTTGATCCCATTTGTTCCTTTATACTTCATATTACATTCAAACTCTATGTAGTCATAGACTTGTGATTTATTTACATTGGAAACATGTTGGAACCTTCACCAACCAGTCAGTGTACAAAATTTAGTGTTGCTTTAAAAATTCTTCAGATCACTTTACCTTTTACACAATTACATCTTTGATTCTCTTTGAATATGTCTACACGGTTTCCATGCCGTGGTTTCTTAAAACTAAATCTACAACTCAAAGCAGGATGTGAAAACTATTGTGTAGCAGCGTCCCACAGTGCAGCACCAAAAAGGAGATGTTAAGAGCTGCAAAGTTAAAACTAGTTGTTGATGGCGTTGACACAAAAGCACCTCACATGTTTATCTTATATATATATATAGTACCTGGTCTGAGTTCCAGCACGTCTCTTCGTTGTCGTCAAACATGTACTTCTTTCCATACTGCTTGACATCTCTGTTTAGTACTGAACTCACCCTGAAATGACAGTCACAAAAGCCCCAGCTGTCAACAGCTGGAGGTGCACTTACAGTACGACATGAGCCAGTAGCAGCCAGGGACCACGACCTGTCCGATGTCACAGACAAACTTCAGTGAAAGGGGGAAAAAGCAAATCTACCTGCTCAGTGTTTCGCCGCAAACCAGAGAGGACGCCATGCCGAGAGTTTGAATCGCCTGCCGTCAAGCGATACGGCAAGTTTGTTTTGCGACAGTGACGTCCTTACGTGCTCGTGCTCCTTCTCGCCACTAGAGGGAAGCCACGTACCGTCGGAAATACAGAACGAACGTGACGGTGTCCAAATTTAAGGTAAAGTCTCTCGATTCTTTTAACCCAAGGTCGAAATGAATAATTAAAGGAATGGAGCATTAAAATATATCCTTTTTAGTTATTCTTGCTCCCGGTAGCTGCAGCTCTGCCGTAAAGCGTGTACCTGCACGTCTGCGTGTTTTCTCCAGGAGACACAAAGGTCAGACAGATAAGAATCGATTTGGAAGAGAGGACTTCAGACAATGGAGCTTCTCTAAAGGAGAATCGATCAGCAAACCAATGGCAACCTTCAAATGAAACATACGCAATAACCCAGGGACAACAGCCCATGTGTTACATGTTAGTTAAGATGAAACTGCGTGGCTGTGTGTGGAGGGAAACGCTTTAAAACCACCAGCAGGAGCTTTGTTTTCTTATTCCTATATAGCTTTTTCATAATCTGGGAAGTAATAACACAGCAGAGCGAGTGTGTGTGTGTGTCTGGCGCATGGCTCGTTGCAGATGGAGAGCTCCTGCTAAGTTTTGTCACAGTGCCCCCACACTGCAGATAATCAATAGGTCTCAAATACGAAACCAGATGAAAACCAGCCTCCGTGAACATTGTGCAGGGGACACGGGACACACACGCGTTTCAACGTGAACTAAACTACGCTCACAGTTCAAATGTGTGAGCCTTATACTTGCATTACAGCATCACTCAAGAGAAACTGGCTGAAAGCTCCCGTTCCCGAATTCATTGGGCCATAACAGCGAAAAGCCCATGACTGATATATGTGAAGGTTTTGTATTGTTGTTAATCAGAAACATGGGTTCAATGAATCGGTTATTTTTGCTTTTAGTATCCGTTTTTCCAGCCTGTAGCCTGTATTTTAGACCACCACCTGGCCGAGACCCCAGGTGGACCTCACATGCATGAATGATAAGCTCGCCAGCCTAAAACGGTGCCCATGTGTGCTGCTACTAATGCCAAGGTGGCCTCACACATGCAATCGTGCCAAGACCCCACTGGGGTGGTTTCTGGCCCCAGAAACCAAATGTAGAACACGGGGTTGTCACAGAAGTGGAAGGAAGGAGATGAGACATGAGATGTGAAGTAGTGAGAGCTGTTAACCAGACAGGCCGTCTAGCTCTGTCTCCTGTCTTTCTGCTAATGATCATTTCATCTAACTATTATCTTCCCATGGTTGTTGGCAGATTTCCCCCAAATTTGAGCTAATATAGCAGAGTGACCTGTTTAAACAAAGGCGATCTACTGTTCTTTCTGGCCATTTTGACCCGCTGAGCTTGTTAGAGGCTGATCTCCACCTCTGTCACTGATACATATTAAATTCTCTTCTTTCCTCTCTTACCACGCTGGTTGCTGTTGCTCTCTGAGTCACCTGTTTCTGGGTTATGTCCCATGGGGTTATATTAGTGGTTAACAAACTAACTTTGGGCTGAACCTCACTTGGCTTTTTGGGCTCGTGGTAGTGACTTGCTTCTCAATCTGTGCATATCACCATGGTAACTTAGGCTGCACACAACCTTCAGGCAGTCAGAAAAACTCTGGCTCTTCTTTAGGGAAGAGGTTTGCTATTGGACACAGGTTTTTAAAAAAAGTAATTCGGTAACTTAGCTTGTGCAATTACTCAGATTCAACTTTTCAGCCACAGTCACTCTTATTTTTATTGTATTATTATTTATTTATTTACTGGAGAAGTGTTTTGGCTACACTGTGTGCCATGTACCTCCAGCAGTCATCTCCAGCTTTGGCAGAAGAATCAGGGTCACTGCTGACAGATGCTCACTTTTTGAGGATGCCCTCATTTATCAACTGTGGCTTTCTGTGATTTCAGTCTAATTCTTTTATCAGCAAGGTAAACATTTTTATTGGTCACAGATACCTTGAAAAGAAACGTTGAAGTGATCCACTAATAAAGGCAACCGTTTGGTGGCATCTAGCAACATCGAGACTAGACATTCATCTTAGAGGAGGAGGAAAGGAAGAAAGTTCGACTTTCTGCATAGCATGTTGTTAATGATGCAGGAGGTTATCGCGCATCCATCATTCACTGTTCTCTGTAATACACAGTATGTATGGGTGGGTTGACTGTGTTGAGAGGTAAATAAGCAGATGCTTCAGGAGTTAAAACCGTCACTATGGTCTGCTCCAGAGTTTATGAGCTGTGGGCGTTTGCAGATTGTCCTAATGAGTTAGGTGATTAATGTCCGTGCTTCTGCCAGCCGAAGGACAACGGATTTGGGCTAAGGCTGCTCCACAGCACATCAGGGTGTCCCCTTCTGGTCTACATGACCAAATGACTGCACAGACTCTCTGGTTTTACTAAATGTTTTTTTGTACTTTAGCATCATTAAGGGGAAATCCGACTTCTGGGGGCACGGAGGACCAGCCGATGTGAAACTAGTGGATCTGGTTATACTGGTGGTGGATTTTGAGGCTGAAGAAAAAAGAGCACAAAACAATAAAAAAGGCCTGAAGCTCTCGTTATGGTGGAAATTGAATGACATCATGCTGCTTAGTGGTCGTAAATCATTGAGTTTAGCAAGACAGCATTTGGCGTTCTATGGGGTCCAACTAATTTTAATAAAGCAGGGAATGGGCAGAAACGTGAGGCACATCTGTCGACTGCTGCAGCAATTAACACAGGATTTTGTGCTGCTGTGCCGTTGCCTGGCATCTCGCTCTTGTCTGTGTTGAAATTTTCCGCTCCAATTTGAGTGAGGTTCTCTAATTAAATCATTAAAACGCAGAGCATTTGCACAATATGCTCTACTGCCTTCATTACAAAGCACAATCGCTTGTAATTTATTCACTCACAATGAGGGACTGTCGGATTTGAGTCGTCATCTTTGGCCACGATTTTGAGAACGGTGAGTGAGCTCACGTTCTTGTCTTCTGTTACGATATCGGGCGATGTAATGGTCGACATGCATTCTTTCACGTCTTTAAGTTACTGAACAATTGACGGATGGCTCGAGCATAATGAACCTCTGGCGTAACATAGCGTTGTGTCCAAAATGTACCTTACTGTAATTACTTACTGAATTTTTAGAAAGGATATGCTTTTGTTTTCTGTACTTGGATAATTCAAGGCAAATATATAAATATAGATCAATATTCTTCAGTACTCAAGCATATAAGAACTGCACTGCTTTTGTTCTCCTATTCTTTGAAAACCTGACTGTTTGCAGTGCAACAACGAGCAGCATTTATGAAGCGTGGCTGCTTCGACTTCATGCTCCAGCAGGCAGAATCCCTGCCCGCTCATGATGTGGTTGGGGGCCCACAGGACATGCCTTGCTCACCCTGCTCAGTTTGAATTCCCACTACCACAACTGCATTTCTGATCTCTGATATCTGAAAAGGGGAGAACAGCTTGAGCATAACATTTCATGGCCAGGTCATGGGGATTTGTCATGAGGAATAGCGGGAGATCTTATGGTTCAGGGGAATTCGGTTGAACGTACAGATTCAGGTTTTAGTCTGAAAGGAGAACAATAGATCAGAATCGGCTTTGTTTGGAAAAGCTGTAATGCTACATGAGTGTTACTGGTCAAAGGTATTTTCTTGACTTTGAAGTCTTGCACATCGTTGTTTCCACCCCTCTTGAGCTCTCGCTGTCTAGACAAGGAGGCAAACTAATCCTCGTACTCTGTATTCCAGTGGGCTAGCCCAGCTGCATGTACGACCCCACCTCCCATCCTCTTAATCTCTTTGTCTCACTTTATTCACAGCGACACACCTTGTGAACATGAGCTGCCAAGCATCGGTGCAATACTTCACAGCCCCTCTTCCTCCTCCCCCATGTTCTCTCAAGGTAAGAACAGGTAATTCGCTCCATCGTTAGAAATCAGCCAACACCATGTGTCCGATGTTTCTACCTGACTGGATGACTAAAGACCAGTAGGGGCAATCGTATTTAATTTTTATGAATACTAGGTGTCAGTCCAAGCAAACATGCCCTTGTTATAAGTACTACCATATATATTTCGAATTTAATTGATTATTATATTTATGTTATAATAACTTTTATTTTTTTGGTATTTCTCTTTAACAGTCTTAAAGTTTAAAATGTATGGTCCTGAGGTGAGAGGTGAGATTTTTAAATATGTAGGTACATATGTAATGATGTACAGTGAAATGCAAATAAATAAACAGAATAGAGTAGAATAGCTGATCTCCTTGCCTTCATGTGTTAGACTACCTGCCATAGCATGATGCCAGCAGGGACACGAGCTGTGAAGGCTTTCGAGAAGCTGTGATTATGCAGACGGAGCTGAGACAGAGCTGCCTAGTTTAACCTTGTCAAATTGTTTCTACAACAATTAAAAAGATGGCACCTTCAATTAGGAGCTCTTGTTCTTGTTATGGTTTGTTGTTACTTCCCAGATGTGACAGACAGCAGCGGTAAACACCTGCTGTGTGCTGGGAATGTCTGCGTGTAGGTGAGTGTCTGCGGTTGATGCGGCCTAGAAGATCAGGCAGGGGACGTACATGTACTGATGTCTGGAGGTATGTGGCTTGGTAGGATTAGACGTGCCGTTTTTTCAACAGTACAGGTTGTGTGTGTGTATGTGTGCTTAGATGGCCTGCCTCTTTAATCTGTGCAGACAGCTTTGTAATTGGAGCACTGCATGAAGTGTGTGTGTGGGGGGACCTGCAGCTGATAATACGCCCCCAGTCTGAAAGATGGAGAAATAATAGAGGTGGAGGATGTGTGTGCGTGTTTTTTCTTGAAACCTGGGGGAGTGGTTGGACTTTAGGCTACAAGGACTGGCGGCAGTAGTCCTGGGGACAGGGTTTTTCAGTCCGTCACCAAGGCAACGGCTTCATTGTTCGGGTCGATTCACTTGATCCTGGCCTGTTCACCCACTCAATCTGGTCAAAACCAATTGAGAGCTTGTCTGAATGGATTCCAATGGCAGCCATAAGAGCTTACCCGATTTTCATTTCAATTAATTTCAAACGCATTTCAAACAGTTTCACTTTCAATTCCCTCCCATCACAGGTGCCCGCTATTGTGCAGCCCTCTCCTCCAGTCCCGGGCCCCTCCCCCTGAGTACACCCTCCACAACATGGGATGAACTCACCAGACAGGTGCCGTACTGCTCAGAATGACAATTTGCCTTTTGGAAATCAGCCCCTGGCTCCATTGTGTTCCCTGAAATTGAGTTAGTCCGTCAGCAGACACTCAACAGCTCCCTCCCATCTCCTCCCCCTCTGCCTCCTCTCTGTTTCTGTATCCGTCAGGTCCTTTAATGTTAAAGCTACCTGAGAGTATTTCTATTTGAACATACTCACAATAGAAGCATTTTTTTCAAATTTGGAAAGCATTGCTTATTATGCAACTGTAAGGAAGATATCTATCATAAAGGCTGTATTAAAAAGGACTGGACCATATTCAAGTGAACAGGGAGCAGTTTTCATTCTCATGCACACAAATTGTATCTTTGCAGGCTTATTGCTTATTTTCATGATAGTAAAAAGACAGCTTGGAATGGGAAAAATGCAGCCATTCGTCAAACATAAAAGATAGTGGAAATAATAGAGCCACGGCACAGTTCTGTAACTAAAATGCTCCCAGAGTCTCCTAAAGCAACCACCTAGCTCCTATAGCTCCAGTAGAGCTGACTAGCAGCAAATCCTGACACATTATTTATGACGAGGTCAGGCAGTATGCACAGAGCAGGCACTCTACTAGCTGGCCGACAGAGATAGGGTCTTTGGTCAAGCCTAATTAACCACTGCGTCACGAAGTAAATGAGTTATCCATCAGGACAAGTGGCTGAGGGATCCATCCATCTCAAGTGGTCCTGCAGAACATATGGTGAGAGATTTAATTACACTGTATTGCACAGGTAGCAAAACTAACCTAGTTACTGATGCAGTGAGGCACAGTAGTGCAGTCAGTTAATCGCATGGCCATGTACAACTGTCTAAGTCAAAGCAGGCGATTTATAACCATTCAGAGCCGTAGCATCTTGACAAGTACGTTTATTAACTGTAGATTAGTTATGACTGAATGTAAATGACCTTAAAGCAAATTACAACAGCCTATGCAAAAACAAAGGCGTTCAAGAATTTTCCCTTTGGAGCACAGTTAATAAATTAGTGCATTTTAGAGAAGAGCTGCAGGACTTCACAGACCGCTTTGTCAAGTTCAGATGTGACCGTTCCTTCATTCTTAATGCACTTTTTCAGTTGTCTTGCGTAGAGGAAGGGTAGAGAGTTAATAGTCCTGTTAGTAATATCACAACAGTAAACGCTAAACAGTTATGTACAATAAAGAGCAAAGACAGTCAATCATTACTTTAGGAAATGAAGGTAAGTCCATCTATAAACTGTTCTGTGGTCTGGTGAGTCCAAATGTTGTGGATCTTTGGTTCTGTCTCTTTGTCTGCCCTGCTGTGTCTTTGTTAGACATACAGTACAAAGGGTAAATGTAATCTCACTGTGAAGCATGGAGGAGGAGGTGTGATGGTGTGGGGGTGCTTTGTCTGTGACTTGGTCAAATTTGAGGGCACACTTGACCATCATGGCTACCGTCCCGAGAGCGAGAGCGATGGAGAGCAGCATCAAGGAACCTGTTCTCCGCAGAGTTGCAGGAAGTCGAAGGTAACCTAGCTAACAAGTACCGAACACCTCTGGGAACACCTTCAAGGTTGTTGTAAAACCGTTCCAGGTGGTGGATAGGTGGATAGTTTGAACATTTAAAAATATGTCTAAATGTTAATTTTTGTTAGCCACACAATTTCACATTTTTGAGTAATAATTTAACGGTCTCTATTATTAATGTACAACGTTGAAAATGATACAAATACAGATGAAGCACTGCCGTCATTGAAAGACTTTTTTGTCCTTGTCCATGTAATTTTTCATCTATACGTTGTGTAATTGTGTCTTGTGGTTGTGTTTACATTTCAAATTTAGTTCTAAGACGTTATAGACTCTAAATGCGATTAATTGAGAAGTGAATTTGAATGTTCTAGACTAAGGTAATACATCAGTGTCATGCAGCACTGAGGTTTGCAGTGAAATACGATTTTCTCTCTACCTGTAGATATGGGCGGTGGGTATATTGAGTAAAAAAGAGATGTGTAGCTCACATCTTCAGGAAGCAGTGAGGCAAATGTCTGGTCCACCGAAAGTTAAAGACGTTACAGTCACAAGTCTAGATCCACAGAACTCTGTGTTCTTTGCTGGTAAATAAAATAGAAATTCAATTCGTAGTTTCATCTCTCTGGTGATTGAGCTTCGTACTTTAGATCAGAGGGAAGCAGATTTATGAACATTTTCCAATGTAAAGACAGGCTCCCTGGCACATGAATGCTTTCAGTAAAATCTTTTAAACTGCACTGAGAGCACCAGCCGTGATCTTTTCTGGAGAAAAGCTGAAGTGCACAACATCTGCTGTAAAGAACACGACACCAACTTGCTGTCATCGTCTCTCTCTCTCCGTCTGTAGTCTTTCATCTGCACAACATCGGATGCCTTGAAACAAAAAACTCACTGTAGACATTTTTATTATGGGGATATTTAATGAACAATAACAAATAACGGTTGCTCAGTCGTTCTTTTTACAACTGTCCCTTATCTTGTCTCCATGTTACTTCATCCGTCCGCCATTTCCCTCTGCTCATGTCCAACTTGTAAAAACCTTGCAAGGGCCAGTAACCTGGATGGACCTCATCGAACGATGAATGGTGTGAATCACTTTGCAATACCGCCCGTTTTTATGTGTGTGTTTGAGAGATTGCTAAAAAGAAAAGGTACATTCATTCCAGCTCTTTATTTTCTGAGTCCTGAATTTTTACATCACAAAGGAGGAATTTTAATAGAATGTGATGCAGAGGAGCTGTTGATGCACAGTTCAGTGGACATTTGTTATCAGCCCTACTCTTAAAAATATTTTTAAATTTTTTTCTTATTAGACAGTAACAAACAAGCAATTTGCAGAGAGAGAGAGAGAGAGAGAGCGATGGGGCATGACCAAAGGTTGCAAGCTTGACCCAAGCATTTACTTCAGTTTAGCAAAATTAGGCTGGAAGCATCAACTGATAAAATTTTAGCTGTTTATATTACATTTTAATACATTGTCTTTTCCGTTCAATAGAACGAACTCAGCTTTCAGTGATATAAAACATAAAAGAGTATTTAATATTTCACCTTTCATAATCTGAGATTCAGTCGTTTTGCGGTTCCTGCTTGATAAATGACGTAAACAATGAAATAATAATTTACTGACAACTCATCGTTTCAGCACAAGTACAGAATATGCATGAAATAGAAAGGGGATTACTCTTAATCTGATGTCATTCCTCGAAACGATCCATCACATATCTCTAGGCTGTCCTCCCAGTCACTCTTTTGTATGTAATTGTGCTATTGACAGTTATGACGTACGCTGGGCTGCAGGGCTTTTTGTGTAGCAGCGGGGGTTAAGGAGAGCACAGGAAAGCCTTTCTTTGTTGCTCGCTTTTTTCTCCCTTTTCATTCGCTCTCCTTCTTCTTCTTCTTCTTCTTCTTCTTCTTACGTACGTACACACATTTACACGGCTGTTTGTGAGGAATAAAAATAATGGGGGGAAAAATAAAATAATGGATTCTTAGATACATTGTCATTGTGTCTTGAGTCACTCGGCATGCAAAAAGAATTTTAAAACAGTGTTTTTATGAATAAAACATTCCCCCTTGAAGAATACACAGTACAAAAGCTATGATAGAGACAAAGAATAGACACCAGTAGGCACATCAGAATTCTGCTGAGGGTTTTTTAATAATAACAATAAACATGTTGCGTAAGACTTGAATGACATTTGCTACGTTAGCTTTGCTCGCCACTGAAACCCTGTAGGTCAACCCCCCACACACTGCACCTTTCAAGAGGAATTTTTCTATATATTATTTTATCTCCATCGCAGCTACTTTTAAATAAACGTACATATACTATAATTAGATACAAATGTACCTAAGCACGCCAACAAATTGAGACAATGTGCTCCTGACTTGATAAATCATCATCTGAGTTTTTACATGGTCAGGATTAATTGACGTTGTTTTATGTTTTGCATTTATGTGTTACCTACCGGAATGCATTCAGAATCATTTCCGTCATTGAATGGCGGCGTCATCAATCAGCCAGAAGGGCTTTTACTTTTAATGTGCCTTGCGCGCCGTTAGATGTGTGTTAGAAATGCGATATATTAAAGTACCACTGAAGTCTGATCTTGAATGTATATATGCAGTTTGATGTGGTAGGCGTACTGTACATGCTGCACTGGCTCAGATGCTTGCATGTCAAGTTGTTGAGCTCAGCAGTTGTGTGTCCACGCAAACCTCAGTTGTGATGTGGCCTCTGTGACGCTGTGTCAGCCTCCTGACTTATTCTGAAGTTCGGACTGTATACGCTTTGACAGGAGCCAGATATGTGTGGACAGCTCCGTGGATTTGCTGGTTATGATGCCCGGCGCTGTTCTAACAGTCGTATTGAGCTGGTCAGCATGCAGCAGTGTTTGTAGTTGTAGTGTTTGTACATTGTGTGTGGGTGTTAGCATGGGATAATGAGCAACAGATATGAAGTGAGAGAAGAGGAAAGAGTGCAGCCAAGTTTATACATCCTTAATTGTCTTACTCTGCCAGCATCGAATGCATCTTGAAAGAGACTTTATCATCATCATTTCAAATGCAGCCTAACAATATGCAGCTGGATGAATAAAAAACAAATACATCAGGCAGAGGTAACGCAAGGCGAGGACCGAGGAAGAAAGTCTCCCTCCCCCAGTGGAAACACTTTGCTCAAAGAAGCAATTTGTTTAATTACCTCCAGCACTGGAGCGAATGAAGAATCTGAAAACTCTTTATGGTGAAGGTACACGAATTAGCAGAAATTCACGCATGATTTCATTCCTGAAAAATATAATAGTGTATGAACTATCAGGGCGTCAGAAGAACTAACAGTATCTCATGCATGTTAATGTTAGAACAATGCATTCATTGAGTCAAGGGTGCTCTGCTGGTCCCTGTTTTTTCTTCTACTTCTTCTATGTATTTCGTTTTTCTTATTCACACGTTTCTCGCCCTTGCTGAAGTCCTGCTCACCCTCAGAGAGCAGTTCTCTTTCTTTCTCCACCACCTGCACTGTTATCCTCCAGGTCTGCTCTCTTTGAGCCACTTCCTTTTGCAGGTTGTGCTTCAGGGCATCTCACTGGTTCTTCTAATGCTCTTCGCTCCTCTACACCCCTGTGTCGTTTTTAGCCAGCAGACACAAGTGTTCCACATTTCAGCAGGCTTCTCTGTGACGAGCTCCAGAGCTGACTTGCCATTGCACCGCTATTGTTTTTCAGGATATCGGTTTGCTCCTTCTGGGCTTTTGTTTTCCTCATCGATGAATCGCGATGATTTCTTTGTTGTTGCGTTAAAGAAGGTATTGAGGAAGCAGCTAGACGTGTGTGTCTGTGTACAATTACACGCACGAAATCCAGATTTTTAATACATGAAATCGAACAGAAGTCAAGCTCATGATAAATTATGTAGCATTACTAGAAAGTGTCACGGAGAATTGAATATTTCTTAGTCAAAGAGAGATAAATGTGGCCCAGACAGAAAGCTCCTTGTGCTGTTTACAGTCATTTCAGGGATTATTTCTTATCCCTTTAAATCACTTCATTACTTTTTATGACTTTTCCACAACAAAATAAAATACAGTGAGAAGACACCACTCAAGTAATATATTGAGTCATTTTATTGCTGAATCTTTCATTCCTTCTGATCCAATTCCTGCTCTATTATTGCAAATACAAGCCTCTGGTTTCCAGTGATACTCTTTAAATAATAAATAATACACATCATAATATTAGTACATGGCCGTAGCTGCTTTCCTTACCTGAAAATATTACTCGTGATGATTAATAGCTGTATATTTTGCTTAGTTGAATCACCTGTAGCTCTAATAGGGTTCTGACCTAATTGCATAGCATTTACTTAGTTCTGTGTATCGAGTCAGAATACAACACACATTTTGAAGAAAATCCTTGTGGTGTAGAACCAGATGTTTCTTCTGGTCCTTGTCCAGTACTTATACAGGTTCCATTCACACTTCAGGTATTAATGCTCAATTCAGATTCTTTCAGTCTGTTCTGACCTTTTGTGTTGTCGGGTCACATTCTTCTTACAAGACATTTTTCTGCCTCTGGTGTAAATATGGCTCAGGTTCAAACATGCACAGATCTATCTGAAATGTGAACCGTGTGCACTGAGAATACTAACAAAGCTGTGAAGCTGTATGTGCAGCACTCATGTTGCACAACGTCTCAGAAACTGCTGTGTCTATATGTTTCTTCGAGTTTGTGTCTCTCTTTTAAATGTGATATTCAATGTTTCCTCATCGCTCCATTAATTGAGGTTCTGTCGTTGTATGATGATGATAGATAACTGAGAGAAGAAAGACATGAAAAAAGTCACTAATTCCTACCCCCAGATTAATCACCATTGCAAACATCTGTTGTTGTCTTATGGCAATAGACATAAATCATACTGTTGCGATGGAAGCTGCTTCAGGTCTGTATTTAAATTCTACATCGAACCAGAATGAAAAACACAACATTGAAATGTAAACACAACATATTTCCTTCATTTTAATTCTGTCAAAAGTGCCTTGACTGCTATCCTGACGGATGCACACTGCTGAAACATGACGAAGCACAGCGTGAAGCGAGGCCTCTGCATGCGAGATTAAGGTTGTGTCGTTGCGTTAAGCTTGATGCGCAGTAGAGGTTGTCTGGAGACAAACAAGTCAGGGAGACACGCACATGCACACAGTTGGGCGTTTTCAGGACAGCACCACAAAGAACACTGCCGGTCTCACCGGGCCCAAATTATGGATTCCCTTCTGCCACCTCTGTCTCACTAACTGCTTGCCTTTTACCTCTCCTCTCCAACACAAGTCCCCGATCGCCTAGCGTCCTATTTATCTTGTCTCTGTTTCCTTGAATTGTTGTTGAAATAAGATTATATATAATATGAGACAACTTGAAGTTCTACAATCTAATCAGTGTCCACAATCCAGTATGTTTCTATACATTATTTTCTATACTAATACTATACTATACCATCATCACCTTCTGCGTTGTGGCTTGTGTCTTGAGCTGTGGAGCGTCAGGGTTTCCCTCCTATTAGGTGGTATTTTTCTTGCATTAACATTTCATATAGTTTTCACTTAGATCCTATTAACATGGGCCAATATCACCAAACCACACGCAGAACTGGGTTAAAGACCGTTAGCTAGATATGTAATTATGATGTGCAGCAGTAAACAGATGAACTTAAATATTTGTATTGCTTTAATAATGCTTTTAAAAATTTATTGGGGCATCAGCTTTCAGAAATTTCATTAATCAGTTGACATAGAATGATTGAAAACCCCAGTTTTATTACGATTAATTTATCACCTTTATGTAATTGTTGGATGGTTATCGTCTTACTGTATTCAAACAGTTGACATCTCCTTATCAAATTCTCAAACTCATTGGTTAGTGGTGGTAGTAATTTTGGTAAAAGAAAAACACACAGTGACTCTGTTCACATGCAAATGCATTATGTATCTTAGAGTCATCATGCAGAGTTGACTTAGCAAAAGGCAAATACATCCACAATCAGTTTAATAAAACCATTTATATCCATATATATGGAATGTGTCTTTCACCAATACTACATTTACTGTATTTTGTTTAGGTTTATACATTTTTTAATACTTTTATTTTGTACAAAATAATTGATTTATTCATTTTGTCTTATATATTTTCAGACAAATCGTGGTTGCGTTATAATCAGCACACAGATTAAATTAAATTGCTCATAAACTTGTTAAAAGGAAATATAAAATTGCTTAAGCTTTCACGGTTCATGATTGACTTTATCTTGAACAAATTAGCAATATTTCTATTTCTTCTGTACTTTTCAGAATGTGTGTGACATTCAGTCACCTAGGGAGAATATGAAAATGCTATCAACATGACATTTATTACTCCACGCACTGAGTCATAATATACAATATCAAATATCCTTTGAAAACACCTTTGCAACCACTCGTGTGAGGCACTGAAAAGTAATTCTCAACACACTCAGATCATCACATATACCACACGTCTGACACCGGCTCAGGACGTTTCAAAGGTTGTGTGCAAAGGGATCTGACAGGTTGACAAAAGTCAGATGAAGCGGGAACAGTTTTGAAGAGTGGTGTTGATTTATGACTTATGTAAATATGTGTGTGTTTATGTGGGTGTGTCCACGATGCACTCCAGCCCCCTACATTTCACTTAATCAGTATATATGACTTAAATTTTGGACAAATTGTTCATTTGTCTTAGGAAGTGAGTGGCTTCTATTAATTGTCTCCATGCAATATGTCCACAGTGGCACAAATTTCTTCCTTAGTACACATGACTCTAACTGAGAGCCTCCCCCCTGAGAACGACGAAGTCCTGATATTTATTCTCCAGTGACATAATTAGAGGAGGAAGAGCTGGAGGCGACCATATGGACACGACTGCTGCTCAGCTCAGTCCATTATTTAAATAAAGACCCTGTTAGACACCACCAGTCGGCTCTCTTTGTGTTTTGGCATCTGCACATATGTTGCATTCGTGATAGTGCCTCAGTAATCATAAAGAACAAAGTGGCAGTGAAATTTGCTCTCAGCCTAATTAGTTATTTTTGCGGTAATTTTGGTTTTATATTGAAGACAAAAGTAAACCAGGGCATTTTTGCACTGATGGGAGTCGGACTGACTTGCAGGGTTGAATATTTTGCCGGTTAAAAAGATGACAACATGGAGCGAGACTGGAGTTGAATTACAATGACATGCAATACTGGTGCAAGTGAGCATAGTCACCTTTATTAGAAACACCGTGCACAGACAGACGTAACTGACTGAAACTGAAAGAAACGGTTGCAAATTTGCCCCGAAACTGTTATGTTCGTAAAATCCAGTTTCTCCTTTGCTCCTGCTCCAGTCATTTACCCTTACGTACGTGTGGAGCTGAGTATTTTTTTGCTGTAATGATACAGACAGCACATTCACACAGCTTCATTAACATTGTGTCTCTCATTTATAAAAGCTAAGATCATTTTCTCTTAAGTCTCGCGTCCTGAGGTGCACTTTATCAGAGTCGTTCCGTGATATTGACCAAATGTCTTCGTGAGGTATTTCATAGGGATAACACCGACTAATTTGACTGTGTAGTCACTGTGGGCCGGTGTTTACTGCAGCGCTGGATGAAATGCATGATGCTGAATGTAGGAACAGGAAATGCTGGGGGTCAGAGAAAAGCAAAGTGTGATGCAAGGGAAGTAGGAAGAGAAGGCATTAGTGAAATGATATGCAAGAAGTAATTGCAGAGTCTGAAGCGAACAGATGAATGAGCCAACTGCCTCCCAGTCCCCAAATGACTGAGGGCCCCCACAGCTGGACACCAAGCGTTTGGGCTGAAACGTAACCACTCTTTTTTGGCCCCTGATTGTGCAAATTGTCGTCCGCGCTGGTCTGTCTACACACGCTGTCTTTTCAGATATATCCCGGGGGCCTGAGCTGCGTTTGGAGGCTTGATTATGCAGAGTGGCAAACAGAGAGGCGCTTCAGCAGACCAATCACTGCTGGGCCTGCACGGGTTGTGTGTCGGCCATCCAGCAGCCGTGCATCACCAACAGAACCGCTCCCCTCAAAGCGCCCCCTAGATTGACTGAGCCCTCTGCGGGGAGTTGGACATGATAAGGAGGGAGATGGATGCAGAGAAAAACAGAGCACAGAGTCAAGCATAAGCTGACTCATAGGAAAGTGAGATTGTAGAGTGGGTTGGGAGCGTGTCCAGTCTTTCCAGTGCGGTTACCAATGTTAAACGCTGGCCTGGTGTGAACTCTGCCATTTATCAGATTGTTTTTGTCGCTGCCTTCCTGCCCCTCCGCCTGCCGCTGTGTTTGTGGATGGGTCTTCTGCAGTGCAAGCAGAGACATGCATCGCCTGTCTGGCTTTCTGCACTAGCGCTTGTGATTTGTTGGAGTCACACAGAACCTTGATTGCCAATAATGATGAGCTGGCGTAGAGAGGCAGAGGCAGAGATGAGGTGGTGATTGCTGCTGCTCTTTGTGAGTCGATAATGGACAATATATGTCATGTGCCATTATGTATCTTAGTCTGTGCCTGTAACCCATATGCTAATTAATGCTGATGAATGCCTCATTATGTTGATTTATAACGGGGCTACATTCAGGAGTGCTGTTGGCTCTGAAAGATGCACTCTTACTTCCCCTTGCTGTTTTCAGAACGGCTCAGTGACGCTCTGTTTTGATTCGCTTTGGGGTATTGGTATTTGCTTCATGGTGTACCTAACATTATTCATGGTCATTTTTTAAGCAGTGATCCACCCACGTCTGTTTGTCTTCGTGTGGTAATTCATCGGAAAACTGTACAATTCTTTCTGACTCTCAATTCTTCTGATTTTTACAGCATGTCCCTGTGAAGTTCTGCATTTGTAAGCTGTGTTGTAAGTAAACACTAAGACAGTATGATTATTGCATTTAAGTTGTCGCAGGGGGTGCGAATAGTAGTCTCTCCTTTACCTGTCTGTGCTCTAGGACCATACACAGAGTAATAGATGACGTGACACGACACCTGACGGCTGTCTCGCCTCTCTCTCCACGCGAACGTTGCCATAAGATGAAATGTTCATCAGCTAGGATGTGGCCAAGAGACTAATTTGGTTAGCGCAAGGGGAGTTTTGAATAAATAAGGAGACTAGTGAATAATTGAAGTGGTGAGTAAGGTAAGTGCTGCCCTTTGCAGCTGGAGTTGAAATGTAAAACTGTACTGCAGAGCTGTAGTATAGTAATAGAGCAGGAAAGATGTTGTTCAAATTAATACAAAGTGTAGGTGTTATTCTTTTAGAGACAAGGCCACTAATGTAATGCTGCTGCTAAAACAAGCTCACAAACATATATATATTAGAATGGTGTTGTGGTGGCGTTCCCCTTATACAGGTAGCACATGTGTGTTGCTCATGGGTGTTGGTGTGTATCTTCACTGTTCAATGTGTGATCAGACTCTAACAAGTTGAGCAAACATAACATCCCCCTTGAACTGTTGAGGAGCTGCATCCAGATCTGAGTATTAATATCCAGCTTACTTAAATTACACTCCAATCCTCTCTAGATGTTATTCTGAGCTACTGAAGATAATAATCGTTATTGTGTTTCCTACAAAAGGCTCGTGCCAATCTGCGCTTGTCGTAACAAACACAAACAACATTGATTTTGCGGAACCAGGAGAATACTAGAGATTGATGAAATTAATTCAGTTTGATTAATTCCACGTAAAACGCAAAACAAGTCATCTCAGGCCACTTCACCGCGTAAGGTTCACGACTTTACAGGCTTGCGTTAATACCACAGTTGTTTTTGCTTCAGATGTAAGGAAAGTGTAAAACTGGAGCCGATCTTGCTGCTGTCTTATCACAAAGCTTTTATAGCCCAAAGTTTGGCTAAAATCCAGCTCCTGGCCCTGTGGACCGTGACAGGCACATTTGCAGCCGGCTTTTTCACTGATCTGTCGTCTTTAGGGTTTCTTGTAACAGTCAGTGCCTGTGTTTTCAAGGCGCTGCGGGGGACGAGATCCTGATCCCACATGACAAGGCACCTTTTAAAAGATAAACTGATAGTAGAGACGACGGAGGTTCAGTGACTGAGAATAGGCCTGGGCCAGGAGAGGAGGGCTTGCTATGCCAGCACTGACGTGACTCCAAAAACTCAGCATTTTGCTTTGTTCGTAATAAAACCAGGCCTCAGGGCCCAGTCTTCGATCATGACAAGTTCCCTCTGACCGGTTATTATTTGAAAGTGTGTCTGCAGTAATGAGCAGCGGTGTATGTGCCACGGTCATCGATGCTCATAGTGAACAGGGTGGATTAGAAACGGCCTTTGACAGACTGCAGGACGTTTGGTCTTATTCCAGTGCGGCGACTAATTAATTAATTAACATAAAGTTGTTTTGATCGTCAGAGGAGAGGAGTGATCCACACTGAATCGTAACATGAAGAAAGTTTTTATATTCACGACATATTTCTATGTCCTCTTCAGCGACACTGCAGTGAGTTTGTTTCCAGGGAATTTCAGGTAAATACGCTGCAGTTTATTAATGCGCATGTGTTTTCTTCTATTACACTTTGTATCTGTCGTCCAACAAGACAGAATGGAGAGAACTCATTGGTTGTGGAGAACAGCTGCTAGTAGAGCTTCAGTCCAGAGGTGCTTCTAAAACAATCCCCTTAATATGGACACAGCTGGCTGTTTACGAGCCGTGAGAACAGATGGGAACCGGCAGCTTTCTGACTATATGTCCAAACCACGAAGTTCCTACTACTGCGTGTTTACAACTGCGCTGGCTTGTGATTTGACAGCAAATTGCAAACTGTTCCTTTAAATAGTCCATTTGAATGTGGAGCAGGTGATGTTTCACACCTACCTACTGCATGACAGTCCACAGTGCAATGCTGGGCTTTACCTTTGTTTTCTCCAGAGGTTACTTTGCCAGATTTGGTGTTACTGCTATTGGATCGTTTCTATGTGGCTTCTTTAATTAGGTAGACTAGTCAAAAGGCATTTTTATTTGCTGTCTCATACCAGCATCCACTGTTTTAAAGGCCTTTTTGCAGATCCATGCTTTGCATGTCGCTCGCACCAGCCTGTGAACCTCATTAGACATCGAGCCAAACCTTCTGTGCTCCCTGCTGCTCCAGCGGGTCATGTACACATACTCTGATTGGTTATAGCCCTAACAAAGCCCATCTCCCAGTCTCTTGTCTCCTCCCCTCTTAGTTTCATTCATTATAGATCACCTGCCCCCACCTGCTTCATTACTCCCTCACTCCTCTGGTCTGCTGACTCTTCTTTTTTTCTGGTGCTTCCATAGCTCTCCTGGTGCAGCCGCCCCAAACCCCACCAGCATCACACAGTCATTTCTGCCTCCCCTCCCTTCCTGCTTAGTTTTGGACTTTCCCAATCCTGCCTTCATTATCTTTTTGTGCTCAACATAATCTCCTTCCCTGTTGACTCCCTGTTGCTAACCACACTTTCCATGGAATTGACTAATTGACTTTTCTATGTCTTTAAATGAAGTATAGTTATTTATTGACTTAACATTTTATGCCAGGTCTCCATTATTCCATTATATGTGCTTTCACCCTCTTTGTGTGTTTATATATGAGCCATTTTAATGCTTCTGTCTTTGACCTTGTAGACTCACTAGTCCAAGCATAACCTCACCCACAGAATAAGCCTAAGGCCACATCACCATCATGAGTAAATCCATAGCTGTGCAATGTTGCTACTGTATGTTTTGCGTGAAGCCAAAAAATAACAACATGTGTTTAGAGGTGTTGAATTGTTTCAGCGTGTTGATAGAAAATACTTAATGTACCATCTGTACAATGCTCTATAAATCAAACCTGTACACAAACACATTCGTATTCAGTAAAATTCAGCCTCCTCCACCAATGTTTGGTTGTTTATAGAGACTGAGTGCACATCAGTTTAAGCCTTTCTAATGATGACAGTCCTCAGCTTTCAAAACACTAAAATAACCTCCTCAGGGTAGTGCGCAAAGTTATTTAATAATGTCTCTGTTACGATGGAAGTGCCAGGTTCTATCTGGCTAACAGGGATCAACAGAGTGGTTAGGTTGGCTGCACCAAATGTTTTTGTTTATGTATGTATTTGAACTTAATCTAACACTGGTCCAACCTTGACGGTTATACTATGGGTTGCCCTGAAAAGCGGTGAATACATTCATGCATTAGCTGCTGATGAGGATTTGTTCTCGTGCCATAGAGCATAAAGCAAGTGGTAGCATGAGACTCTGCCAGGACGTCCTTCTGTTCTGCTGTGTCCAGCCATTCAGGTTCAGTAGTAGTAGTCCTGACGAAACCGCAGTAAGTGAGAACGCCACAAAACAGAGCAGCCAAGCAGCAGTAATAGATTTAATTGGAATGGTTAGAAGAAGAAGAAGGTCACAAAAACACCCTTAGAGAGGAGGCTTTATTCATTTTATTTGTTTTTGTCCAGAGCAACTCACAAGTGAGGAGCACACAGCAGGACATATTCGGGATTTGGCTTCTTGCTCAAGGATGCGTGGTCTAACAGAGTTGGGGATCAAATCATTGGCCACTCACTGCCAGGCCCTTTTCAAGCATGTGAGTGTCAATGTTAAAGAGCAGCTTGCTTTGATCCAGACTGTATTACACAATGCTTAAAGTGTAGGAGACGGCCCCTGAAAAATCAATACGTACATGTCATGTTGACCACGCTGGGAGTTCAGTTTCATCTAAAACAAATAAACTGATACTCAATGTATCTGTTTATCTGTTGAGGAAGAAAATATTTATTCTGAAAGGACTGTTTTTTCTTGTTTTGTTTATGTTTTATCTGTTGACTGTCAGGCTGTGCAGCGCTCTAGCTTTACAGAATAGATACAGAAGCGTTTGACAAAATACAATACAAACTCTTTGATCTACATCTGACTGGTCAAATACAGTCAGTAGCTAATAGTCTGCATGTCTACTGATCAGTCATTAACAGACTAAAGTAATTATGCTAATTCTTGCATGAATCATATGACTTACACATTCCAGAGTCATATTTGTACATATTTTCAGTACCTTACTGGAAATGCCTCATTGTCTTAAAACAAACAGAAGCACTGTCTCAGATGAGGCCGAAGTAGACTTCATTCAATATCAAATTCAAATACCCTCTCAGGGATAAACATTGTGCTGCTCAGCCTAATTACTGGGTTTCGGGGGTGGCTGGACAGTGTTTTAAAAAGCCGGTTCACAAGGAATTAATTCTCTCATGCTCTGCCTAATTAAGGTATTAACAAAATGTAATAAATGACTAGGACGCTTCCCTGCAGCAGCTTCAGTCACACATCAAATATGTATTTAATGACAGGATAATGCAGTGACTATACACGCTAAGCATGTTATGGGATCGATATATGCTGCTCCTTTGTTGACTCGCTTGTTTGTAGTGTGATTGCCTTCTGGTCATTCTGGGAAGTGGAGAAGTAGAAAAAGCAAAGACATGAAGAGTAATTAGGTGAGTAAAAAGAAGAAAGCACAGATGAGTAGTCTTCATCATCTCCACCCTCATCCTCATCAAAAGGTGTTGCCCTTTTGATGAGGAGATCTGAACACTTTGCATAGAGTTTGTGGCTTGAAACCCTGGAGAGTCTGTCTGGCTCGGGCTATTCTTTAAAGCTGAGGACAGTCTCGAGCAGGCAGCCGACGTTAGTCTGAGTGTAACTCTCAAAAGTGTTGCTTTGAATATGATGATGTCGATGTCACTGTCCTCAGCACAGCAATTATGAGAATTATGAGTGGACTGCACTGCTTTAAGTTGTGGCTCATGTTTTTCATCTACTCTGATGAAAAATGATGTTGTTCCCTTCGTGGTAGTGTATACTGCACTGTACTCTATGTGCTCTGAGGCTGTACTGCACTGTGTGGTTGGTTAAGAGTATTCTCCTCGAAGTGCTATAAAAGCTGGTTAATGCACGTTGATGAGCGGCACAAAGAAATAGACGCTGTGTTCGGTTATTTGTTTTCTTTTCTTATTCGTCACAGTTTTAGTTAGACGCAGTCCTGCTTCTCCTTTTTACTGGTCTCCTTCATATGTGGAAGCTGCCCAGTACAGTCTGACTTACTGGAGCTGTGCTTGTGTGCACCACAGTGGACAAATGCTGCTTTTTGACTCGCTGAAGTGACAGCTTCCTTTTCCACAAGCTCGCTTCTCTGACCTTAAAATCACCATTGCCCCAAAGTGGCCTCATGGTCACAGTCACTGAATAACTTTAAACCGCTTTTAACTGTAACAGGCGTGACTAATGGTCTCTTTACTGCTATAACAAAGCTTTGAATAGACTGTAGACCATACAAAATGAAACCCTGCAAGTGCTGGCTGTGGCCAGAAGAACAGTATACATTACACCTGTTTTAGAGGCCTTGTTCTGTTCTTTTACCTTCACAAAAAGCTTTCAACTGTGGCTAATTTTTAAATAAATCCAAATACTTGAATTTTGAGTAGATACGTAGTTATGCTTATACATATTATCTAGATCTATTCTTTCTTTGCCCTTTTAATGGTTCCCCGGGCCAGAAATACAAATCTTTACTTCTTGAACAGCCAGTCAGGCCTGAGGGCATCAGAACCTTCAGACAGCGTTTCAAACTATACTGTCACCACAGCATTTACATAATTGTATACTTAAGACAAAATCAGCAAATATTCCCTCTATTTTCTCTACAAACACAGAGTTAAAGGTCTGTGTTTATTGTTTGCTCATACAGGACTTGATTCACTAAAGTTTACGATCTGTAAACACCTGCAAAACGGTGCAATCCAACATGTCCCTGTGCAGCTGCGACGAGAGGCTCGGAGACGGTTTGTCTTTGCTTGTTTTCAACGGTAATATAAATTGTGGAGCTAAACCACACCAGCACCACGGATAGCTCCCCGGGCCCTGGGAGGATTCAGTGATGCACAACTCATCTGTGACCTTCGCTACAACATTCCCACACAAGTTATAAAAAGTACAGTGGTAGCACATGGCGGAGCAACACTCTACCTATAGAGAAAATGTTACACTAACAAAAAAAAAATAATAATGAAAGCACAAAGACCTATGCTTAAATTCTACAACTCAGCTGAACAAAGCGCTAATCAGCCTGCATGGCATCTCTTGGGGGATCATTATTCTTTGTATACACTTTATATGCGGTGGATCTCTCACACTGCGTATGAATTTTTACCAGAAACACTTCTGCAAGGTCTTTTAAAAGGCTGCAGGCATTGCTGCACAAATGCTCTTTGCACAAGCATCATAATCAACAGTCAACGTCATACCACAATACCTTCAAGGCAAGTGTGACTAGCTGTAGCTTTTGGTAATGTTCAGTCAGGTGAAAAATTGTAATTAAACATTTTCAGCTCAGGGCTGGCAACTATAAAGTTTGTGCATTAGCCTGATGGAGTTTGACGGCCTGAACTTAAATAATTTAAAATATAGTTAAATGTATTAATTACAGTTGTAAAGTGGGATTACTTCAAGTATAGCAGAGACCTTTCTAGCCAACCTTCCTGCCTGTCTCATAAATTACAGCAGGGGAACAGGACTAATAATGTTGCTGTGAGGCTGTTGTGTCCCACGTCAGATCGTTTATCACACTGAACAAATAATAACACATCAGCGGGGCATCAGCCATTAATTTTGTCAGGCTCTATTAGGCGGGTTTGAATTAAGTTTTGGTATTAGAAGCTGTGGATGCACGGACGGCTGGGCTTTACGTCCACCTCAGGAAAACCAGAGCCACCCCTCCTCCCTCCTCCTCCTCCTCCTGTCTCTCCACCTCCTCCTCCCTGCATCCCCCTCTATCCCTCTCCTGCTATTTGAATAGAGAGCCTGCGGAGCACTCTTTTGTTCAGTAGCGCTCAGCTGCTGGAGAGGTGAGCACCACTCTGGCAGGCGCTCATCCACTCATCGCAGCTGCTGCTTTGGCTGGTTCCCCGAGAGACGCGTGGACGCTGCTCCAGTCGAAGAAAGCCGCCACAACCCGAGAACGCAGCCCCGTCGGCGTCTGCCTCTCTACGCGACACTCACAACTGGCTCATTTTCTCCGACACTTGCGGGGCTTTTACGCGCCGTTGGATGGTTCGTCTCCCTGTCTGTGGCACTATACCACCTGCACCGCATCCTGTAACGTACGCTCCTGTAAGGTTGCAGGATCGCTCTACATTCCTGTGGACCGGACCTCACTTCTTCCGAAACGTGAAGGCGAGTTGTTTCCGCTCTTTTCTGACATTTAAACTCTTGACTTTCTTGAATTTCTCTCGATTTACCGTTGTTTTACTGCCATAAAGGGGTTGGCTTTAATATAGGCAGTGATGACTTTGAAATGAGGATCCAAAAGAAAGATTTATGGCTTTGGACATACAGGTGGACTGTAATTCAGAAGTATATTATCATCATAAGACCATCAATCAGTGAGTCATAATTTAAACTGTCCCATAATAGCTGATTTTCACTAAAATGGTGGATTTGCTGTGATGAAAATTTTTTTTTATTGAAATTTTATGTCATAGGAAGTCTTTTTTTCACTCTTGCCATACGAGTCAATGGTACTTTTGTTTTAAATATCTGACATCTCATTGTGCTGATATATTTGTGTCTGTTTTTTTCCTGGAAGATTGCATGGTGTCATGATAGTCTAAATATGCTGGATGTAGAAAGAAATGGAGCAAAGCTTAATTTCCTCATGTTCCTCCAGCATTTCCAGCTCATCTGTTTGACCATCATTCCAAATTTTGCGGTGAAAAAGCTCATTTCCCTTCTTTGTAAGCCTTCAGGTGAGGCAGGCAGGGGACAGAGGGAGCTGTTGGATTGGTTAGAAGTCGATAGGCAGAGCACTCACCGCTGTCAGCGCTGTCAGGGAACTAAAGAGGGGAGACCCGGGACATTATCTTGGATGGCACTTACACTCCACCAAATGGGTCTCTCGGTTATTTCTGGAGGAAACTTTGCCGTCATGCTGCAGCACCTCTAGGCTACAGACTGATCAAAGAGAAGGAGGGCCGGGCGCTGCCGAGCACTGCTACATGGGTTTTAGTGGGCTGTCTGCCAATGAGGGATGTTATTGAGGATGGGAGATGTCAGATAGAGAGTAGTGGCAAGTGTAGGAGCGGAGTTGCTCACGATCCCCTGGGGAACTAAACAGATTTTAACCAGCACTTTGCTAAACAGTTATCTCTCACCCCTGCTCACTGCTGGCCTCTCACGCTTTGTGCCTGGCGTGCGTAGACGCATGGCAACGCACGTACGGCCGTACATCGGCCCTCAGGAATTACAAGAGGAACCGATCCTGCAGTCTTGTTCTCTGAAATGTGTGGCTCTGTATTTGTCCACGTCCCGCATCCTGAGCGTGTCCGTATCAGAAGACGGACTGGCTGATAGATTAGGAGCTACTGTTTCGCAGCTGGTGCAGGGCGACGCAACAGAGAACACAACACAAAACACCCAGCTTCATTATTGTTCTCGGACTGAGTGTAGATAAAATGTTCCCTTTGCGCTGGTTGAGCAGCCATGTGTAGGCTTTTGTGTAGTTTGTGTGTGAGTGCGTGTGCGCGCCAGTACACCTCTGTTGCCAGTTCCTGAATGCTACTGGTGAACTATGGACATCATCTGCTCCTGTTGTGCTAATGGGCTCTAGCTCTGCACTGAATCACTCTTTAAGTCCTTCTGCTGCCTTCTGCTTTTCTCTGCACTCTCATGTATATTGTAGAAGATCGCTGTGTTTGTCTGTTTGCCTCCTTCCCTCACTCGTCAACACTCTCCGTTTGGACTCTTGCGCTGCATCACAGGCTGTTAGCGGCATTGTTCTCACAAGAGGTCTTCCTTTTGTGGGATTGCCAGTTCACTGCTTCCATTTCCCCATTTTCTGTGTGATGAGGCATTACAACGGATGAACAATATTCCTTTAGAAAGAGGTTAACTGCTCCTCAGTGGCTTCGCGCCAACTGTGGTCAAGGCCAAACACAGGTCAGAAGTGTTGTCATCACACCTCAGAACTATAGAAAAGCGGGAAAGAAAACAAATGAGAGTAAGAGTGAGGGACTTAACAGACTGGGGAAATTTTATAGCATTATCTGCTCTTTGCAAGAAGTTGCTTTGTCACATATTTCAATAATGTGTCTTTTCTGGCTGGCTGCTCTCAGCTTAGAGGAGACACTTGTAGCGGAAGACGTGAATGGGCGAGAATTCAATTTTGCACTTGAGCAGGGTCCAAGCAAGGGAATGTGAAATTATGAATTTTTACAGATATTTTTGCAAATGTAAGACATTAATATTCCCACAATGAACCCTTCTGTTATGCTTCAAGCAAACAAAGCCATTCTGGCATGGGATAAAACAAGAGAAGGCAGCAAAGCAACGGCACCAGTGAGGACGATCTCTGGGCCCTTGGCTGTGTCATACTGAAAACCTCCAGCTATGGATGGAAGAGCGTGGTACTATGACTCAGTTGTCAACACGGGCTAATAACTGTCTTTGATCTTTATAAATCTGCAGCGGAAAAATAAATTGTTGAAGTGTTTTTCCTCAAAGTTCAAAGCTGTAGACTCACCACATTGATGTGATGTTAAAATTGGTGGGAGGGAAGCTGGATTCCTGCAGAGGGAGGCTAATTTACAGACTTACAGATAACCGTGATCCAGTTAAGCAGTGAAAACACTCACAGTAGCCTAAACACACATTCAAATCTATTTGTACATATAATCCTGTGTGTCTGGGTTTTTTCAGCTTCAGGTTGTGTGTATCAGCCGAGCCTCAGCACCTTTGTTTGCACATATGACCATAAATCATACTTTAGGCTTTGTTCCACTTGGCACCGTATTCCCTGAGTCACAAGGTTGTTTCATCAGCTTAATGAAGGCTCTACCTTTGCTCACTGGAACACGTCAGTCTGCTTGATTGACGGCTCGCTGTCCTTCTGCTCCTCAACCCGATACCACCAAGCAGTTGCAGCCTAAGTGGGCTGCTAATAGCTTGCCTTGACTAATAATATAATTGTTTGGCACATGCCATATTGAACTCGCCGTAGCATTTAGAGGCAAGCAAATGAGCAGCGCAGCTGGGCTATCGCGGCCAGCGGCAGAGCAGACAAAGCCCAGTAGGCACAGACACAGAAAAAAAGGTAGTTTACCACAGACGCAGCTCATGAATATTAATCAACGATTCCCCCCTTCCACTCCCCCACCTCCTCCTCCCCAGACCCAGCTCTCCCCTGAAATGTATTATTCAAAGGAAGCATTTTCCCTATTAAATAGTATAAATAAATAATGACATCTGGTAACAGTTTTTGTCTGCTGAATTAATGACAGGGGCACATTGAGTGTCTTTCAGTGATTGGGGGGAAGGGGGTGTGGAGGATGGATTTCATTGCAGCTACTTCTCATCTATTGGCCTTTTCTTTGTCTCACCAGTTGGGTGCAATGCTTGCCTCCTTTGTGAAAGCCAGATTGTTCGTCAGTAGATTTGAGTTGAGTTGCATCTCTATCTGTCGTTTCCTAAAAGACCCTGGAGAAGAGGCCAACACTGCAGCTGTTTATTTTACCATTATGCCAGTGTTTCCCTGTCTGACTTAATCCCCAGAAAAAGAAAAGCTCCCTGTGGGCTCTTTATGTGATTTCAGCACCGGACAGCTCCTGAAGCATCGCTTTTGTCAACCTCGTAGTTTTGTTTTTTTTCTCCCCCGGTTAGCACAATCTAGACAGGGCACATCTTCACACACTCACACACACATACAATAGATGAGTTGGAGATGCTTCACTGAAGGAATCAAGTATGTAATGTTGGCATCGTCGTTGTACAGGCTGTATCTGTCAGGCTCTGAGCTGGTAAACAGGGAATGCTTCAGAGTCCTACAGATGGCCCATGTTTTCTACTCTTGTGTGCTGTGATCCCCAAAGGAGAATCACATTTTGTTGTATGTGAGCAATTTGTGTTCGATTTTAATTTGCAGAGGTACAAAGGAATCCCTGCCATTCTATAGTGTATTTCTAGGCAGGGAGGTTGTAACTGACGCTACAAAAAGGAGAGACATAAGTGGGTAGAAGGAGTGAT
This sequence comes from Macropodus opercularis, assembly GCA_030770545.1. Lineage (NCBI taxonomy): Eukaryota > Metazoa > Chordata > Actinopteri > Anabantiformes > Osphronemidae > Macropodus > Macropodus opercularis. Next base: position 13,024,545 of record CM061092.1, read on the forward strand.
TGTTACTGAGAGTGATTCCTGACTTTCTTCCCCTACCTCACACTGCCTGGATTCCACACAGGGGGGGGTATTTATGAAGCCAAGACAAAGCTCTCTTCACTAATCGGAGCTCTAGCTCAGGGCTTGCAGGAACCAATCAGTGGGATTTATGGGAGAGCATAGGGAAGTAGTGTAATTAATTTCTTGCAGGTCCCTTGTGCTCAGGTCAGACTGATCCATGCCTGTTTGATGTGGTTGGTTGGTTGGTTGGTTGTAGGGAATGCATATATGTGACTATTCTATTAATATTGGGTAATAATAAAACATAATGTGCCTTTACCTCCATTGCGCTTTTTAAAAACGTGTATTATGTGAAGTAGGCTTAGTGCATAATATTGGTGACGTATTATGGCTTCAAAATGTTTGGTTGGTGTATTTTGTTTTTAGGAACAAATAAACCAGTTCTGCTTTTTATTCCATATATCAACCAGGAAAGAAGCGTTCTCTAATCCTCCAATCCGTCTCCCTGTGGGCACAGAGCTGTGAATCATAGTTTTCTGAAAGATTTTTTTTTTATTGTCGGGATAATACTGCCTTTTAATGTTTTTGCTATAATAAATTTTTTTACTTTTTGTTTTCACTTCTTTATATAAAAGCCAGAGAGAGACTCGCAGACACAGACACAACAAACAGTTACAAACATAGACACTGACACTGACTGACATGGACAAAAATGCTTGACAGAAATTTTTGGTTGCTCGACTCAATAAATAAACCGCTAGAGACACCGAACAGCATCTGCTCATGCTGACTACATTACTTAGTGAACATTCATTCATTCACTTATCGCACACCCGCTTCTTCCCCGTAGGGGTCGCCACACATATAGACGCACAACCAGTCACTCGTACGCTCACACCTGTGGGCATCAAACCCGGGACCTTCTCGCTGTGAGGTGACACCACCAACTTAATGAACATGGCAGATAAATGAATACGAGATGAGAGAGAAGCATTTCGTGTCAGGACCACAAATATCTGTGCAAAATGACCAATAGTTGTTTCAGTTCGGACCAAAGTAGTGCAACGACTGACAACACCATCAACCCCATCCCTAAAAAAGGCTTGTGGTGCAGATAGCCTAGACACTCTGCTGCTTCCAATTAGCCAGAGAAATTCTTGCTCATTACCATAAAGAGACACTGTAAAGAACTGGTGCTAATCTGTCGCTTAGATTTTTAAGAGCATTCCGATCTTTTGAAAGATTAGAAGGTAGACATTCACAGGAAGAGAAAAACAAAACGACGTGCATTCAAATCTGTAAACAGCAAAGAAATAGTGTGATGGTGTTTGAAATAGGTTTGATAGGATGTGAATGGAGCTGCATTGAGCTTTGAATGATTCCACATTCCTTAATTAGTTTTCAAATAGAAAGTGGGCGATTTTTTCCATTAAAAAGCTCACACAGTGGCGACCTTGCACAGCTAAATCAATGTATTCTGTGGGTCGGCTTCTCCGGTTTGTCTGTATGTACGAGGTCAACAACAGAAGCAATGAAAGCGTTTCAGACATAAACGCAGAAAGAGAGTGACAGCACGTTTGCAGGAATCTACTGTGCTGTGAACTTGGTGAGATAGACTTTAATGGCTGTCCAACAGTGTCAACCTCTTGATGGTGCTAGAGGAAAAGTCAAAGGATCATCGAAGCCAGTGGACCACAGCATCTGTACAAAGGTTTGTGTGCACACCATCCAGTGGTGGCTGGAATAATTCGCTCTGATGTCCTTGTCGTCACACATCACGCTACAAAGATGGTGGGTTTTTAAGTAGCTGCCAGCAGAGATTCATACTGATGAGGGCGAGCGCTACAGGCTGCAGGCTGACCTGAAGCTGCAAACTGTTGGATTTTTGTGTCCAAAGTGAGAATTTAGGTGACACCTGATATACCTCAAGGTTTTGTTTGGATCTATCGAATCTATCTATACATCAGAACATTGTTAGTCTATGTTGTGACAGTAGCACAAATGTTACACTGGAATATTGAAGATCAATTATAAGCATTTTATAAGTTTCAAAGACTTTTATTAGAAAATAAATCAAATATACGCAAAGAGTCAATATTTGCTGACCTTTCTTCTTTATGGCTGCTGATGTAGCTCTCTGTCCAAATCAAATCTAAGACAATCTTATCTAACCTGATCTATGTACTCGTCCATCTTTCGCCAATAAACGCCAGTGAAATGATTACGTTTTATTCAGTCCCAGATATTTCACTCTGTCTCCTCCACACTGCTTCAGGCCTTCGCTATTAAATTGATTTTAATGTGGAATTTGTAAATCTCATTGTGGGTCAGATGTCCGGCCAGGAGAGTTGCTGGCCGTTCTGCAGTCAGTGACAAGATTGGTCGGTGCTGCACCGAGGTGGTTCTTACATGACAGCATGAAGCGCCTTCAAAGCTGAAATGCATTATAGTGGATGGCAGACGTGGGGTTGAGAGACTGTGAACTTCTTCAAGCACCGTGGCCAATGTGGGGCTCAGTTTGTTAAGGGACCAACGCATTTTGAGGAAATGGCATTTACTGATGTTTGCGGATGTTTCTTGCATTGTTCAGAAGAAAATGACATTCTTAGCATGTCATTTCCATTCAAATCGCCTTTACTGCGTTTCACCCGGAGAAAGCAAACACAGAAATGGAAACCAAAATGTTTGCTTTCCAAATCAGGCGAGGGCCAAGTCAGTCACGCAGTTTGGTGGTGGGGGTCACCTTTTGTGGCTGCAGATTTTAATGCACAGCCCTGTTAAACAATTACCGTTCTGTGGCTTTCTGCGGAAGCTCTGTGAACAGATCCCCGTCTGCGGTTAGAGAAAAGCATTTTGGTTCTGCTGTAGCAAATTCAAAATGAACTCTTGGGATGCTCACCCGTTCTGTTTTTGTAATTAACTGTCACACTGCAAAATTAATAGAGAAGAAAATGCAGCGTGGAAAATGCAGAAAATGAAGAGACGCCGATGCAGTCACTCAGTCTTTAGTCAGGCAAGAATGATATTAATCAACTGTGTGTGTGTCTGTGTGCGCCTTCTCTTGTTCCTCTGTGTGTGTCTCTGTGTTTATTCTAATGTGGCTTCCTGCATCCTTGTCGATTTCCTCCTCCCTTCATAACAAACCACAATGACATATGTCTCAGTGTCCTTTCCTGGTCCACTTTCTCTGGACGTTTCCCCTCAGCTGTAATTAAAGTGTCTGCCTTATTGTCTGTGCTGATAATTACCCTTGGTGTGTCGTGGTAGAAGCCTCCAGTTTGCTCCTGGACCTCTCTGATAAATTAGGCAACTGTTCCCAGAACTGTTGCTAGGGCACCTCTAGTGACTGTGGCTTGGCCTACGTTTCTCTGTGTGTGTGTGCGTGATAGAGAGGTTTGTCCAAGAGCATTGCTATCCCCAAGTGTCGCTGTGCTCAGATTGATTTGGGCCTGCTTCCTGTGATGGATCGGTCCCTGCACTGGACTAGTGGCTGAGCTGCTGATCACTGACTACTGTCTCTCACTGTGTATTGGTCCATGCAGCTGCAGTGTGTGTGTGTGTGTGTGTGTGTGTGTGTGTCCATTAATATACAATCACAGTTTTACTCTGACTCCTCTTATCTGTGTTTACTTGCTCAGTCCAGCTGTTACATTAGCGTCCCATCGGCTTAGTGGTGGAGAGAACAGAGCGGCGTAATTGTCGTAAAACGCTTCTCTCTGCTGATGTCCTCTCTTTGCTTTAATGTACGCTGGGACGTGAGCTGTCACGCTTCTCAACCGCCCACTCGCTCGCTGGCTTTGTCGTGCATATGCTTCAACTCCAACACATTAGACGCCAAACACCCAACGTGCACACGGCGAGAAAATCACAAGGATTGTCTGGAGCGGACAAGGCTACAGGCACCTTGGGCGCCAAAGGCTGAGCCCTAATTGGGTGTCATCTTAGCGTGACCTTCGTTGTTTTGACAGAGAGGAGATCAGGGGATAAGACGATCCAAAGCTGAGGTTCTCGTCTCGTCTTCTCTTCACTCGTTTCCCCTTCGTATCAACCCACCAGGATCGGCAGTAGAGGATGAGGCATGTTTGAGTGGCCATTAGCTGCTTCCAGAAGGGTGAAAGCCGTCCAAAGCGGTGGAGAGGATGTTTTAGCACTCGCCTCAGCGGGTGTGTGTGTGTGTGTGTGTTCGTTTGAACTCGACTGTACAGCGTTCGTGTATTTTGTGTTTGCCCTGGCTGTGGCAGTGCAAGACAAGCACCCGAGAACGGTCCAAATAGCAAGTGCGGTGCGTGATGTGATTTACCACTGAGCCATTAGCAGTCAAGCTGTGTGTGTGCTTCAGGTGTTCTCATAGGGAATGGAGAAAGAAATACTCCCCGCCGCACTGCACACTGATTTTAAGAGCTCTCTTGTGATTTATTAGGAAAACATTTCTTCAGACCTCCCACCTTCACTTCGCTGCTGTAGAACGTATAGAGTGTGAGTCCGCACGCACTCATAGGCTCAGTGCTGAGGTAGCGAGGGAGCAATTTGGAGTGGCCTGTGGAGACTTGCAGGGCATCGCTGCTGCTTTCCCTGAGCTGTGTGTACATGTGTACTGTATGTATTCACGTGTAGCTGGAGCTCTAGAAGCATGTTGGTGAGGGAAACACCCATTCGCGCCTCCGCCCTCTTCCCTCACTACGTCTCGCTGAACGCAACGCGTCAAGGTCACCGTTTAGTAAAGGTAAACGTGAAAGAGCACAATCCTGCAATCATGCTGCTTGATTATGTTGTTCGTTCTTAATCAGGATCTCAGACAGGACAGCGCATTCAGCAGCCCATCACCACACACCACAGCAATCACAGCGTTTGTCATTTCCTATTTATTACTACAAACAGCCTTAATTGTTGCCTGTTTTTCCCTCGGCTGAAAACGCTGCTCAGGATAAGCTGCGCTGTAATAAATGCAGACTGAAATTTGCCTTGTAAATGAATTCTCTTTATGAAATGGCCGCAGTAAAGGCTGTTATTTCTGCGGATCTGCCTCTAATTTACGCTGTCCCCTGACCCGGCTGGTTTCATGTCTGGACCGAGCTTTGTTTGAGCGGCCCGCCTGCGTGCCATCCAGCAGTCATGTACGTCCAAGCAGCCTTCACCTTTTCCCAAAGCCAGAAGCTCATCTTGTCACCACCGCAGATCTGACTGCCAGTTCCCCAAGCCCCCTGTGGCATCTGCTCTTTGCATCGGCCGCCAGATAAATGAGGTGTTTGCTTTTCTTTGGCAGAGCGCTACCTTTTAGAAGGTCAGCGAGGGTGGCTTCACGAGGGAAAGTGAGCTCGGCTGCTGCGGTTCAGCACTCAGCTCTTTAAAGGACCAGTATGTGTTAGTCTATTAACCATATATCTTGTACTGTGTGCTTTACATCACCACTAAGCAGAGTGAATGTTCGACTCAGCACGAAGCACCACAATCCAGATTAGTATCACCTGTACAAACCTACAGAGGCTCAAGCTGAGCCACCAAAGTCGTACATGTTGGATAATCTGGTCTCCAGGCTTCCTTTCACACGTTTAAAAAAATTTTCTATCTGTCACGTCTCATATTTTGGACGTAACATTTTACTTGGACTAATTAGCAAGAATCTAGCACTTCTCTTGCCAGTGAAACATATGTTCACTGAAATAAAACTAAACTTGCTTTTAAAGTGACATATAGTAAATTGAGATAACGGAGGATCCAGAAGATTGGAAGCTCCTTGAAACATGCATCGCATACTACAGCGAATTATCTGAACAGTAACGACATGGGTTCCGACATAATGTCATAGTTCAGCGGTGCTGAATCGTTGCCAGAGAACAGTGTTGGCTGATGTTGGGAAACTTGCGTCTTTTCTGTGTTTTCTATTTTACTTGACTTTTTGGCCTTATCGGCAGTTGAGAGTTGATTTTTAAAGCAACTGGAGGGAAAAGAAATGTATTAACCACAACACGTGTGGGGGGAGTGAAAAAAAAATCAAATGTTCAGCTCCATATTTTTTGATTAAACCTTCTCGCAGATCCTTTACTTCACTAAGCTTCCACTCGTGTGTTTTTCCCGATGTTTGCAGCAAAATGACACTTCCCACCGACCCGTGGCACAGCTGCAGTGGGTAATGAACGTTTATTCTTTAGTCAGGTAGGTGGAAGATATTTTTCCACAGACCTGTAGCTGTCAGAATGGATGAGGAGAAACATATGTTCGAGTTAGAAAATGTCTTTTTAATATTATAAAGATGTAATTTGACAGATAAAAGATGTTGCCTGGCGTAGGAGTCGTTTTTAGGGACTTGGAGAGAAATCAAGTGAAATAACACCCAAAGGACCGAAAGGCAGCGGCGCAGATTCACTTTATGTGCTTAAAGAACATTTTTGTCTTTTTGACAAAGCTACAGTTCATCTTGCATTAAAGCTATAAGCTAGCAGTCTCCCATCCGCAGCTTCACACCATAAATTATAACATACTAATAAAGCCTCAATAAGTCTTGAGTAATAGCAACTGTGGCCAGAAAGATGTGAGAGTGTGGTAATGAAATCCGGGGGGAGATCAGATTACCTCACGATAGGTCCTGCATGTTTCTACGGCGCTGATTCCAACAGTAACAGGATGGAATAGATAAACGAGGAGCATGATTGGATTTGCATTAGCCGCAAAGACGAAATAAGAAAAGCCCAAAAGCTTTTGCCTTCAGTTGTGTTCACGTCACATGTTGAAGTGGCTCCAATCTGACCTTTTTGTTTTCATTTGAATGAGGTGCTAAATTACATTTTTTCACCCATGCGATTGCTGACAGGTTTGCAGTTCGTGTGCTTTTATTCACGTATTTTTCCACATATAGCCTGTTGTCCTCCATCAGTCTCGGCAAAATAAACATAGACAAGAATAACTGCGGCTACGAGGTCGAATGGGAACTTTAGTGTTTGAGACATTTCTTGAACGCTTGAGGAGAAACCTCTGTTTGAGCCAAACTGGATGAAATATTATGACCAAATAACTGTGGTTGCTTCATTGTTGCTATTGTAGATATGTGGTTTACATCGAAGTAAAGACTTTAACGCAGTCTTTGATCATTTACACTGGGAAACAGAAAGACATCTTATCTAACGGTGGGCAAGGGAGCAAATCTACCAAACAGCCTTGTTGAGTCTTTCCTTCCACGTCTGTCTCACTGCCAGCTGCTCTGCTGTAATGTTATGATCACATTCTGACAGTTTCTCCTCAACTTATTGTGTGTGAAGAGTCCACAGAAGGTGCTGAGTATGAACAAGCGGACTGTTCACACCACAGACCGGAAAATTTGTCCTGTTTCTTTGCTTTTTTCAGAACATCCACTTCTCCTTTAGGACAAACCGTTGCCCTCTTTACTCAAAGACAGTTTCCCTTTTGTGATGCATTAAATAATGAGTTGGAAAAATCAGAGCACTGCTTGAAAAGGAACAAATGAGACAAAGAAATAATCTTACAACAGACTGTTTGTTGGTCAGTGTTGATATTCTAGTGTGTCTGTGTTTTCCTTTCTACATATTCTGCCATCAGATTGTACTAAATATGCTCTATTTTAAAGATTCATTCAAACGTGTGAACCTTTAAAACCAACCATGTCCCTCCGCAGCACAGGAGACAATGTGGAGACGAGAGGCAGCAATTGTTTGAACAGTTGGCTGAACTGACAGGACAACATCAATCAGAGCCTGATGGGCATCAGTAGGTTAGCAGTTATGAGCTCAGGGAGAAAGAGATTCACACAGATTCACAAATATCACTCCAGTATTTAACCCTTGAAAAATAAGAAGAAGCTGGTTGTTTTTGTTAAGCGGTAATTACAGACCATGTGCGTTATTTCCCTCAGTGGATGCGGTGGGACCAGTCAGTCTCATGCCTGTAAAGTCACACCACAGTATTAATGCAGAAGGACAACTGAAAGCCTGTGGCTGTGTGGGGATGAGATGAGATGTGTAATTAGCCAAAGCAGCCTGACAAGGTGCTGCAGGTGCATGAGAGATGAAGGGAAATGAGCCAGGAGAGAGGTCAGAGGAGAGGAGAGGAGAGGAGAGGACAGAGGAGAGGAGAGGAAGAGTTATTGAAGCCTATAAAATTCAAGGTTGATCCAGTTTTGTGCAATCATTAAATTATGTTTCATTGCTTTATCTCTATCTAAATGGCAGATCCATATCTGAAGGCTCCCTCTTCATAAACACCATACTCTATTTCCATTTGGGTGATTCATGGTATTTCTCATTACGTCTTGGAGGAGCACTGCATCCCTGAGGATAAATATCGAGCAGGGTACGAGGCTACAGTATGAATCAGCCGGTCTGTTTCCACCGCCAGGAGTCCAGGTGGAAGAGGTGGAGGTTAACATCACCGATCAGGGTAATTAATTGCTCCAATTTGGTCATTAAGTGTCGAGTTGGAACTGAGAGCTGACACCTGCAGGGTCTCAGAAAGCGTCACAAAGAGGAAGGGTCTGAATGGAAATGAGAGGGAATGTATGAAAGTATCGATTGTGTCGCATAAACTAACAATAAATCACATTTAATTAAGCTCATGATAAACTGCAGGCGATATTACTGTAAAAACCATATTGACTCATAATTCTGCTCATGTTCACTGTAGTATGAAGGTACATGTGTGTGTGATCCAACAAAGGAGGAAGGAACGCAGGGAGGTTGATGGAGAGAGAAGAGATAGAAGGAAAGTATGAATGGAAAAAACAATAAAAAGAGACACACATGTGTTTGCATGTCCAACATGCACCAACATTTGTTTCATTTAACCTTGACCACAATCTGTTTTCGCCACATTATTTTACACACTCACTGGTTTTATGGTGAATTGGCTCCAACCAAAATGCAACAACTACTACTGTCAACTGATTTTCTTGAAGCTTTGTAAAGACCTTCGTGGATGAGTTCTAGTAGTTGCAGTTACATCCACTATACACTATTCTGCGGAGTAAAGGTTATTGTGATCAGACACTGACATTAGAGCAAAATACATCAACCCTGAATACATCAACCCAATAATCCTAACTCTGACTGGACTGGTTGCCAACCAGGTGTAAACAGAGTCTTAATGAATCAGGTTTTGACAAACAGTCCAATGAGTATTCGTATGATTGCATTTGAAAGTAGAAACAGACATAAAAGGTTCCATGGATAATATTTCAGATGCTGAAGTAAATAACGTGTACACAGCCAGATGAATTTACACAGGCCTTTGAGTAGGGGGTCATACTACATGTTGGGTTTTGGGAAACGCTGCTTCGCCCGTCCCACCGGCTTGACCTGATATAGATGGTATTGACTTTAGTCGCTGTCTCTTTTCATATTCCTCTCCAGCTCTGAATCGTTTCTTCTCCTGCTTCTTTAAGCTACACCTGGCCTCTTGTCTTTAAATGTGTCTTCTCCTGCGCACCATAAAGCCTGCGTGCGTTTCCTCTGTGTGTCGGCACTGAGTAATTACAGTACAGGCTGGAGGAGGTTACGCTGGCACGGCGCTCCTCTTTAGCTCTGATATTCAAATGAGGCTCAGCATCCTTGTTTGTCATCAGTGTGTGTGTGTGTGTGTGAGCGTATGCGTGCGCACATGCCGCTTATCTCCTATTTCAAGTATCACACAGGAAAGGCATTAACATGGGCCATGTGAGAAATTAGAAAAGGAGCTGATTAATTCCTGGCAAGAAGAAATTAAAGAGCGTTTCCCTGCCATCGTCTTTGTTGTGGGACCTGGATTTACCTGCAGCGTGATTGAAGGTGGCTGCTCTGCGCTGCCACCGTCATTAATAATCACCAGCCTTCAGGAAGATTCATGCTGCCATGAGCTAGTCAGTTCAAAACACTTAGCCATTACACATGACACTGAGGGCTTGATGTACGACGGGCTAACAGCTCTGCACTCTGGCTCCAAAGCCGTGCAACGACAATCAGAACCGTTAGACCACTGTAAAACAAACCGAGTAGCATTTTAACATGAAGGACACTTTGACGTCCAGCTGCATTATGAATGTGATCCTGTAAGTTATAGCAACGGTTTCGTTTAATTTGTTTTATTTACTTTGTTGAGAGGTTGTTTGCTCTCGGATGTGTGTGTGTGTGTCATTTTCAAATGGCATTTATCTTTTTTGAATGATTCGCTTGGTGTGTAATGTGGAAATCATTCTCATTTCATCAAGTCCCAGTAAGGTTTTAGAAGTGCTCCTCCACTTTGCCTTCTCTTCAGCGGAGGGCAAAATATAATAAATGTGATCAAATTTACAGGCTGCGAACACTGTTCTCTGCTGTAAAGCAGGTTAATTTGCTTCCAATAAAGCGGCAGTAAAGACTAAATCACTTTATTACTTTGTATTCAGACTGAAGTGCCTTCACTTTCTTTCTTGACTTTTATTCTGAAGACGGATTCAGCTGAGTGGAATAAGCACTTTATGGCTAGCCCTAATTTTCCCTGGTCAAGTGTTTGGCTGCAGGTACTAATCAGTTTTATGATTGTTAACTCATAACTGCAAGCATGAAGACGAGTATTTAACTGAAGCTGTAACCGAGGCCCGTGTGATCTATCACGTCACGTGCGCGTGTTGCAGAGGAAGCATCCAGGATCCGAAGGCTGTCAATTACTGATACGTTCAGCGATAGAGCCGAGCTGATCAAAGGCCTCACTGATGTAGTCTGGCTTCTTTGTTCCTACCTCGAGGGAAGGGGGGAAGGGGGAGCTCTGCTACATCTGGTTCACACTTGAAGGGCTCGTTGACACTGCCCACACACACATATTTGTCCAGATCAGAAAGCAACTACAATCTGAATGCACACGACTGCGCACAAACTTAGCGTACGCACATCCTCCAACGCGACAATGCTCGGCCATTCATCACGGCGCCGATCCATCGCTCAAGCAGTAGGTGCAAGCGAGGCGTCAACCTGCACAAATCCGATATCACGCATTTTCCTGTCACTCTCCCAGGGAGACCTGCCAGGACAGAGACATGATCGCCATGTCTGAGATTGATTCTGAGTTTCCCTGCTAATTATTTTATGCTGCTGTTTGAACTGTCTGTTGAAATCCAATTATCAGACAGTCTGTGTAGCTTACATAATTAGGGCGGGGAGGGGAAGGGTAGGATTGAGAGGGCTGAGAGGAAGAGAGATAGTTGTGGGGAAACACACTGTCTGGCTGTGAGATATGAGGAATTTCACAGAGCGAAAGACCTCAAGGCAAGTTGCTTGGAAAACTTGTTTACTTTGATGTTGGCTGTGGTTTTTAAGCCTGTCTAACGAATGGATGAAGACACAGTCTTGAAAGAATAGTTCGACATATTGGGAGTATGCTTTTGCTTTACGAGAAGCTCTGTTAAGTACGAAGTAACCTTCTAGATTCGCTAATCCACTCGTGATTTACAGCATTTAATGTTTTAAATAAACAGTCCTTCCCTTTTTACCGAGTATTTAGCTTCATTTTAGCTTTGAACCAAAAAGAAGCCTCCATTGTCTATTTAAGAACGGAAGTGATGACAAATAATTGACACTCTGTGTGATGTGAACTCTGCAGCGGGGTGTAAAGCACATACAGTAGCTTATTTTAAATTGATCCCTGTGGTAGCAGGCTGACTTTCTCATTATGACATTGCAAAAACAGCCTGCAACAAACAATCAAGTGCTCCTCGAATGAAACTACACCCCCTCTGTGCGAAATGTCAATTTGTGTTGACTGCAGCGTCTTGATTTATGGCGCATGTGTGTGTTGTGTCGGTGGCCCGTTGTATGTTTGCATTTCACACACACACACACACACACACACACACACCTTCTCAAATGAGATGTCACGCCTGGAGCTGCCGCGGCCCCAGCAGGTAGCCCCGTATATTCAGACAGATAGGGCCAAGGCCAGAGCAGGCACCAGATAAATAAGTAAATAAACTTTGGCCTTAGGCAGCTCTCATCAATTCTGATTCTCCCAAATGAGTGTGCCTGAGAATCGATACACCTAGGGGATCCCAGTCTGTCTTCATCTCACACCAGGGGCTCAGGCTGGACCATGATGCTGGGTGAAAAAAAAAAAAAAAGCTGGAAATAGCCAGCCTGCACCATCAAACCCTGCCAGCCTCTCTTATCCTCCATCACTCTCCCTTCCTCGATTGCTCCTGTTATCTTCTTCTTCACTGAGGTGTCTTAACTCTCCCTGCAGTCATTCCTCTCTTCTGCATCCCCCCCGAGTTCTGCTCTGGCATCGGCGTCTCGCACCTTCCTCGCCCTCCTTATTTACACTTTTACACTCTCGCTGTGTTGCAGCTGCTAACAGGAGACTGGAAACATCTGTAGACTTTCATGACTCATTAGCCAAGTTTGATTATTTAATCAGGGCAGAGCAAACTTGAAGCCACGAGCGCCATGTTTCCTTTCCGTCGTGTTTTCCCCCCACTTCTCTTTAGGTAACGCTGAAACGTCATACAGACACTTGATAAACCTCTGGATGACTCGTAATAAGATTGTTACCATGAACCCTTATAAGCATGTTTTTGTCTTTTCTCACAATTTTGCGCCGAGTTGGGAGCCAGAGTATTTAGCCGATAACCTGCCTGCTGGTAGCTGTAAAGCTGAGGGTAATAGGACTCACTGTTGACCCATTCAGCTCAACCACATTTGGAAACCGCTGCCACTTGGTGATTTTATTTTATCCCATTGTCTGTTGAACACCGTATGCTTCTGGCCGGCTTGACTTGGAGGAGGACTCTAATGTGCGATGTCTTTGGGCCAGAAATGTGGAGGCATGTGGAAGCCAGCAAAAGCATGGTGATCTTCAGAGAATGGGCCAAATTACCAGCTTTCACAGCAATGAATGAGGGGCCGCCTTTGAACATAGCATCCAGTTCTCCCTAATACAGCCACGCTTATGCACACACATATAAATCTTGCCTCATAACATGCATGGAGAATTGATGGTTTCTGTGCGTGTGTGTTGGTAGGGGCTCCAGATGGACGTCTATATCTGGCAGTCACTGACGCTGTGATTCTGATGAGATGCAGACCGATTTAACTGCCCATCAAAGCCGCAGATTACCTTCACCGAGCCTTTGTTCCCATGGTGTGTGCATGGGTTTGTGTGTGACTGTTAGGGACGCAGAGGCCACACACACATATGCTTCGCAGCGTGTCTTCTCGTTGTGAGATGATTTAATGAGCAATATAAAAGTGGAACTTGTAATGTTGAGATACTGGACAAAATCCTCCTATAAATTCAGCATTTACTGGGTGGTATATGGGGGTATTTCACTATGCACATTTTAATTTCCCTTATACTACCCAGCGCTATCCTGTTTTTTATCAATGCACTCCCTCCTTCTCCCATCATGGCTCCTTCGCAGTATCCTTGGGAAAATGCAGGAGACGATTAGATGAGTTCTCCGAACGACAGGCCGCTCTCTTCCCCCTGTTAATTAGTCTGGTCTCCCAGCGTGGCTGGGTGGTCTGACGGGGGGGGTGGAGGGATGACGAACAGGAGGGGACGTGGCAGGGAAGGGGTGGTCGCTGTTTTTAGCTCGAGAGTGATATATTCCTATTAGATGGCTTTGTGACATACACAGCAGACATGACTGTGATGGATGTTACGTTTCTGCTCTGGGTCCATGGTGCGTCATGAATCATCCTGTATGTGCCAAGGGTCAGGACTATTATTCCAGTCTCGGCCGTCAAAATCCTAATTTCTGATTTTGTGTGATAAAAAAAAACCAAATAATCTAACAGCTCAGATTCACTCTGTACGCCACCCTAACCCCACAGCAAGTATTTGCTGGATCTCATATGTCCCTGGATTCTGCCAAGAGACAAAAACAAAGAGCTGAACAGTAAGGCAGACAGATATACAGGTTAGAGACGAGCAGAATGGAAAAGAAAAGAAAAACGACGTGGAGTCGAGAAAAACAGCGCGACAGATGGGCAGAAAGGAAAAACTGCACACGGCCGTTGCTGTGTGTGAGTCTGACATGGTATTGGTGTGGGAAGAATTGGGTCCTACTGTTTGTTTCTCTTCAGTAAAGTCCAGGAGTGGTCTCTGACCATGGATGACAAATAGTTAAAGGTCTTATGGGAATAAAAACGATGACGGGTTATTATATAATGCATTTAATTTCAGTCTGTGTTTATATGGCGTGTATGTGCACATGTACGGTGTGTGTGAATCAACATCTTCTACACGTTTTACATTTTTCTAGAACAAATCATTTATTAACTAATCAAAAACCCAGTTGAAGAAATTAACCCACAATAATCAACGATTAATTGTTGCAGCACGCTGCACATTTAACAAACGCTGTTCTGTTTAGAAAAGCACAGAATATCCTACAGTTCAGCCTTTTATTCACACCCAAAAAAACAAATGTGTAGACTAAGGTGGTCTTTTGTGCCTTTTGAGACTCTTGTGTACAAGTTGTCGAAACTATTTTTTCCTTGTACCCGGCTCTAAAGCCACATTTATATTCCAGGCGAAGACGAGCGGGCAGCCAAGGGGACCTTGATGTGCCCAGAACAAGTTTAACATTTGCCACCATATAAAGTGGCTTTGCAGCCCAGCAAATGAGAAGTCTCAGACATTTGAAAATTGCCTTGCCACCCTTCCTGCACTTAAAAAGCTTTCTGTCACCTCATTTTCCAGGAGATTCTCCCTCTCCATCGCTCCCTTTCTCTCTATCCCTTCACTTTGCTCTTTCAGCTTTCGTTCCTCCATCAGTATCTTACTCTGTCTCTCTCCGTCTCTCACTTTGCTGTTTTTTATTCACAGGTACTGGATAAATCTGCCTTTTCTTGGCCGCGGCGAGCGAGTAATATGGTTCACAGAAAGGAATGCGCGCTAGTCCTCCTCCAGATCACTTTTTGCCTTGCCGCGTTGGCTGCTGGCTGGTGAGCAGCTGCATTGTGTGAATAACGGAGATCTGGGTGGTTTTCAGCTGTAAGTAATAGGTTTCTCTATAGTCCTGGGCAGCCCTGGAGCCTCCAGCACCAGGGCACTCAGCAGTGTCACCTGTGTTCTGTGTAACGGTGCCTGATCAGTGTTGTGTTGTACACAGCCTCACTGTCTTTTTACCCACTGAAAATGGAGGAATTGTCGCAGAAAACCATCTAAATACAAATTCTATTCCAAGCACTCCATAAAAGCACCTAATGCACTTTGTTTGCGTTTGGATATGTGCAGGCTGCGCAGCGAAACACTTCACTGTAATTGACAGCACTTTTCAGCTCCATACTGATAATGTTGGAACAAGCCCAGCCGCATCTTTGCTTTCATCCCCTCCTCCTTCCTTCCTTCCATCCCTCTGTCCTTCTTTGCCCAATTCTTGATTAACTGCACCTTTTCACGTGAGCACAAGACGTTCATTGTTTATATACAGCAGAGCTTATTAATAATAATTTGCATCCTAATGGCACCTTTCGCAATAACAATTAGAAACTGGTTTACGGAAATTAAACAGCATGAATCACAATTTCACAAAGAAAAAGTCATATTGGGAAATAATAATAGAAGAACAATAAACGGAATATTATAACGCATCACATGCAGCTAATGTACCGTTAAGAAGCGTGTCTTCAGTAGACGTGTATAGGATGCAGAGATGTACGCGCTAAAAGGTTTAGATTATGTGCATGCATGAGAGCTCAGCCATGACGTACGCATCTGTCCATGTCATCCACACTTCACTCACGCTGTAAGTGAACGGGCACATTTGCATTCTCACAGGCATTTATAAAAATCCTTTGACTGCAAAACAGTAGCGAGTTCTCCGCTTATCGGCACATTCCTCATTCGGGCAGTAGGGAAAAGGTCATGGCCTGGGCTCACTGTCACTGTTTGTGTGTCCGGGCGTGTGCTTTATATGTCTAAGTCCATACGGAGGGCTCTGCATCTCGTTTTGGGAGCTCTACCGTATTCTCTCACGCCGGGCTCCCATTCCCTTATAGCGCAGCGCATATATACCAACAGCAGACCAAGCGAAACATCAGGGGAAATTTATGGCTGCTTAAGATTCATGCTCTCCCCTCACTCACTCAGGCTTGGCATTTGAGTGAGGCAGGAAGAAGCTCCAGCTTTTCTGCGGCCGTGTCTCTTTTGGTGCACTTGGCCTCGCTCCGTCCTGGTTCCTCTCATCTCATGTCGCTCTGTCCTACTCTGGTTTTTATGGATGTCGGGCTAGTTAAGTGAATCGTCAGTGACTCGTCTGAATTGTCTTCTGCGCAGCGATTTCTTTACTGGCTCGTAGAGCAACTTTCATGGATCAGAGGCATCCAGGAAACAACATGCTGTCTACATTTGTGCAGGTGATGTGGAGTCCTGCTAAAAACAGTGTCACTACAACTACAGCCTTCCTTTTTACTCTAAGGGACACAGACGCTGATGGCACTAACTTCCTCTGCGAAACCAGAATCATCGTGTGTAACGTACTGTATGACTGTGTGCGCTGCAGGAACAGTAGCACTGTGACAGAGTGGCAGACAGGCAGCCTGAGTGATTAGTGAGCCCACTTAATAATGCAGCATGGTGAGGGGAGAGTGACAGGGCAATTTGTGAGAAGCAAAGAAAAGAACAGAAAAAAGAAGAAACAGAAAAATTGTGAGTCATGGATACAGATGGTGGCAGACAGATTGGCAGCTAAATTTATCCAAGTATAGATTGGCAGAGCAGCGTAGAAGGTGAGACTGGGAGGAGACAAGATGGAATGACAGATGGGTGGGACTTTGTCCACCAAAGGCTGAGGTTAGCCCTGTAAAGGTTGACTGGGACAAATGGCTTGGTTCTGTATTTTTCCACGGATGGGGCCTGTGTTTTCGTCTGCCTGTCTACCTGTCTGTCTGCCAGCCTCTCCGTCCCATCTACAGTGTCTGTGACAGGCGGCGTGGGGAACAGTGCACTGGACTGGCATGTTGAGGCCGGGCTGGGTATTACAAACACAGCAGGAGAAAGTCAGCAGGAGATCACTCAGCGAGTTAGTTTACGAAACAGCACAGTGCTTGAAGTTTATGAAAATAGACAGTTTGCTAGACTCCACCGCTGTAGATACCGTACACACCACAGATGTGCATTTCATAATAATAACTTCATAATAACTGCAGCACATTGGCGACGTGAGATTGTTACTAATATGTAGAAACATGTGACTGTTTTCAACTAAAACCAATTATTATTCTAATAAAACAAACACTCAGGCCCGTTAGCACGTAAAATGTTTAAACACACACAGACACACACCACTAGGTTCTAGAATTCTCTGAACTGCACGAGTCCTATTGTGGAGAGATAACCTTGCAGCACAATGGAACGAAGGTACGAAGGACGCAGAACCGGCAACACCGATCAAAGCCTTTAAATGAAGTCCTGCAGTACGACTTTAAGAGGCAACGGGTTGAAAGAGGTTTATACTGTTGCACATTTCATTGACCTTTGAGCTATAGAATATGCCCAAAATATCCCATTTAAGACGATGCAAAGAAAGCAGAAGGAGCAATCAATATAGAGTGGTGAGCAGTAGCAAATGAAAGCAAGAAACACAATAGCACAGTCTTATTAAAGATAGTTGTGACCCTGATAGCGAGGACCAAGTAGACCTGGAGGTGGAAAAGGAAGCAGAGGCTGTGAATTAGTCACTAAACTCTGTGACAAGGGGAGAAAATGCAGCTTCAGCCGCATCATCTGTTACTCTGTTGTTTTATACGAATCAAAATGTGGTTGTTTTATTTTTTTTTTTATTAAGGCAATTTTGTGAACTGCGTATCCACCAATAAAAGCCCCAGAACCGTGGTCTGGTCCACTTACAGCAGGTTCATGCAGTTTGTGGTATCACATTTTATTTTGTATTATTTCTTATATAAAAGTAACACTTGAACACAAACCTGTCATTTGGCTTCGTTCTTACTGAGACACTCTTATTTTGTAGTGTGATAAAATCTGTTCCGCGTCTCCTGACTAATTAGCGCCGGCCCCTGTGAATTTGACAGTGTGCATTTCTGTATTTGCCAGAGAGCCTCAGTTCTGTTTTCAAATAGTCGCGTTTATTCCCCTCGTCACTCTCCACAAAGCAACGCATGAGACAGTCTCGAGCTACAGTGTTTTACTAATTTATTATTGTTGTGAAATTAGAAAAATACTGTAGAGTATGCTTTGGATAAACTTAAAACGTTCCTCCTTGGGGGCTTTTTTTATTACTGATTATTGTTTTTCTACCTGCAAACAAGTCAGCAGTCAGAAAAAAAGGAGTCTGCAGAGTCATTGGCTCGAATTGAAAAGAAATTCTCCGCACACCTGAAGGTGTTGGATGAAAACACAAACTGACAAGAAACATGAAAATGTTCCTGCTCACGGTCTTCCTGAAATTTGCAGCATTTGCTCAGACTCTTTGACCCTAAATCAGATATTTTGGTGGCCTTGACTGATGCAATAACTACATTAATTCCAATCACAGTCTACTTCAGAAAGTAGTGAAATAAACTATTAGATGTTTTAAGACATGGGAAGCTTAAAAGAACCAACCACTTTGGTAAATTGCTAATTTGCAGAGTAAAGCCTGCAGGTATTTACTTACATGCTGTGAAGTTGACCTAATGCAAGCCTGCCTGCAAACTCTGCCCAGGTTTATGATATGCTATAAAATGTTGACCAGCTTTTTGTTCCCGAGGCTGGAAAATGGCCTGTTATACTGGTAGGTGCAGTTAAATGAGACGTATAGTCGAGCTGCCTGCGATTTGTCGCGTTATGTGATTTTAAGCTGCCATAAATACTGTGGATCTACAGCAAAAACACACAGACCCATGACTCAGCGTCACCCAGTCAGGCGTGACAGAGGTATTTGGTTAAAGGTCAGTGTTTCTCCTTGGCTGCATCTTTGAGATTCACACAGAGCTTCAGCTGACACTGGCTCCTTGTGTCTGGCTGCATATGTCCACTACAGCACTGCCCCCCCCACACACACACTAGCTCCTGGCTAAGGCTACATGCGTCTCCAGTCTTAGTTGTTTGTGACACATTAACTGTCATATACAGTAAATAAAATTAACAGGTAAGCAAATGCTCCCAATGCAGCGTAAGGAAATTCACTCCAGGTTTCCTTTTCCTTCTCTTGTTTTCTTGCTCTCGGCTCTCAGACAGCCATACTGGAAAACAAAAACTGTACGGTTGCGAAGACATTTAGGCTAAAGAAACTCGTTTCCAAACTGTGCACAGAGCTGGTTACTTCACAATGCGTGTTTCATGCTCCACATCAAAACAAGTCACTTCCCCTGCGGTATTAAAGAAAAAGCGAAGTCTGTGTTTGTGTAAGACAACATTCCCCAGTTCCTCACCACACACTAAATCTCTCTGTCCAAATAAACCAATGCAGACATGCCATAGACAGCTGCTGTCAACCTGGCTCACGAATAGATATTTTTCATTGTTTAATGTGACAGCATCGATGCTGCTTTGATATTTTTCAGCATGCAGCGTGCAACGGGGGAAACCCAGAGGTCCATCATGTTAGATTTGGCTCTAGCTTTCTTATCTGCGTCTATTGTTGAAATGCATCAGTATCTTTCCCTGTTGTGCCATGTTTTTCTGCACACAGCTGGGCTACTGTTCTATTAATGCCACACCACATATTGACAAAGATGGTGTTATTTACCAGATACACTGAGGATACTTTGTCCTATATACAGTATTCATAGCGACAGCTCGGTTCTCCAAACTCCAGCTTTTACAATGATTCACTTTAATGGAGGACGCTGGTGTTTACTCACCTGGAGAGCTTTACTCTTAGGTTGGGTTTCAAGCCAGGTGGTTGTGGAGGCCATGAGTTTAAACTGAGCATCTGCGTCTAAATCACCCTGGGAACGTTGCCAGTCAGCCGGGTTCTTCTTCTGCCTTCTCCCCAGTGCATGCTGGGATAGGTTTAGCCGCCCGGTGAGCGTGAATAGAGGGAAAAGAAATGGTAAACTGTTGAATTGAGCCTTTTACATTTCATCAGGGACAGCACTTATCTGTGAAGTGAAAAGATAATACTAATTCGTTCTGGTACTTGCAGAAGATTAAGTGGTGACATTAAGTCAAGTTTAGTTGTTTAGCCCTTAAAAGCCATTAATGGTGGCCACGAAGGGCTTCAGATGGCTTCCTCACTCCAGCGTTCTAAGAAACGCAACAGAAGTGAAGAACGGGCTGACGACACTTTTATCTTAAGACCCTCGCTGAGAAAGAATAGCCTGGAAAAGCCCACGAAAAGAATTTTCAACCAGCCGACTCGTGCGAGCACACGCTGCGTATTAGATGAACCTCGCAAGGGCAATGTGTTGACTTCACTTTCCTTTGTGTACTCACACTCCCTCCGTCTCTCTTCGTCTCTGTCTCCAGGTGCAGCAGGATGCGGAGCCGACTGCCTGTGTGTGGACTGCAGCCCCTGCTGGCCCTCCTTCTGCTTCAGACTGCAGGCTATGGTGAGTCCTCATTAAACTGTAGGCAGTCCCCATCAGCTCACCTACAGTGTTTACACTCCATAAATTCAGACCATCCACTGAATCCAGCCTCTCACAAATCTCTGTGCTACCGTTGCCAGTGGAATGACAAAGCAAGGCTCTAGGTTTCAGGTGAAGCCTTCAGCCATTAGACGTTCACCTGGTTGGGGTGCGCAGGGCCTTCTAGACCCACATCAAGCCAGAGAGCGTGTAATCAGTGTCCGTTAGATCGGCTGCTGATGTGCATAATAACAACATTAGGTTTTGTTTTGCGTGTGCTTGTAAAGCGCATGATAACTTAACATACCCAAGCACTTTCGATGACATTTAGAGGCATGGCTCTCGATGTCCCATTCATTTAATAGCTTGCGCTAATGAAACTGCTGACAGTTGTTGCTGTAAAGTTCGATCTTAAGAGTGCTGCAAATGTGTTCATGTTGCATCCCAACATTCATTTTAAGAGGCTTACTGAGAGGGAGTTATGCGAGGGTTGGTGCTTCGACTCTTGCCTCTATGTAAACACAAACAGCAGCATTTAACTGTGTTTTTACCTTATAAAGCACGTGGGCAACACTGAATTCCATTTGTTACTGAAATTGAATTGAAGAGTCAGTTTTTCCAGACAGTCTACACTGAGGGAGTAATTCACCGGCGGAAAACTTTCAAGACGGTTGCCGAGCTGTGGACGGGGTCTTCACCCCAAGGTCAGATGGTGCAGGATTCAGAGCGATACAAAACAGGCTGAGCTGCCTTGATTGAACCAGCCATGAACTCGTCTCTATATACAAATCTGTAATGGCCCAGAATAAATGGCATCTAAAAACTAATCATATATGTGAAAAGAGCAGGTGCCAACATTTGCACGTCACATGCAAATAAAAACAAGCTCTCAGCCATTTGTGAGATATTCTCCAAATTCATTAAAATTTGCTTTAATACGTCAGAGAAGCTGGAGTTTAGATCTTAATCCTCTCATTATGTGTCAGCAAGTTTCCCCAGTCTCTGGAATGAGTCTTTGAACTTGTTTGCATAGCTGCTTCACTTTTGTTAAGCTCTTGAGAGTGACGGTGACAAACACCAAGTGGCGTTCACAGAAAACTTCACGGCCCTGCAGCAGACTCTCAGTGAGGCTCTCGGTCGTTTGTCTCTTTGTTGGCCAGTTCTATTTATCTAATCCCAAGAGAGGGCAACATAAGACCCCTGAGTCCTTGCTCGCCCTGTCTAAACTCGCCCTAAGCTCATCTGCTGCCTACCTGTGTATCTGTGCTGTGTGTGTGTAACAGACACACACCCACTCACTGCCGTATTGTGTCTGCCTTTCTTAGAGGTAAGGGAAAATCGACAGACCTGGCATCAGGGCTTTTCTCTAACGCAGATCCACAGCAGTGAGATGATGAAAACGCGGCCAACACCTCTGTCTTTCTGTGTGTGCCCATGTTTGTGTGGAAGCCCTAAGGCAGGTAGTGCAAGCAGCATCTCGCAGGCTCGCATTTGCTTTTTAAAGTGTAAACGTCATGCAAATATTAAACCAAAGTAGAGGCTTTGGAGGGAGTTTAGTTTGTCAGGGCAAGTCTCCCCTCATGCATTTTGTGCCTTCTTTTATTTTTTTCAGCTGAGTGACTCTGGAAATAGTCAGTGGGAGGTAGAAGACTAGAGGGAGGGCTGGCGCTGAAGCTCACCCTGTGACACTTGACAGCTTAGAGATTGGAAAGAGAAAGGGGTGTGAGGGAGGAGGACAGATCATGGGCGAAGCTGTTTGTATGAGTGTGTATGTGTTGATAATTGTGTGAGCAGGCTACATTTTTGTACCGGCAATAGTGCCTGTGTTTGTAATTTTAAAATGTTGTCCATGTGCCACACGAGATAAATGCATCATAATGCTTCAGGAGGAGCAGAATTAGTCATGACAGCAGCCACTGGGAAGTTCCTGTGAAGCCTGACATGGCCTGGTAGGATTCAGCTGAGGCAGGGAGAGGGATGGTAGATGGTTATTATTTGTCACCTAGGGAGGAGGAGGAGGAGACGTGAGGAAGCAGGCTAAGTCAGAAAGGGCTTGAGGGATTATTAGAGTCACTGGGGAATATGCTTGTAAATGGGGGGTAGTGTGGAGCCAGGATAGTGACTTTGAGTCTGGCAGAGGTTTTATAACACGGACGGGACGGCTGAGGTTTATTTATTTTAAGTCATCATCCTGCAAAAACCTGTATTCCACACTCATGGTTGGTTAATGTTGGTTAATGTTGGCACATATGAATCAAAAGTCTGTTTTCATCATCCTTTTTTCCTTCAGCTGCATTGATGTTAATTCGTTCTTTGGTACGATCACATTTAGCGCGTTTGTCACCGGCTTACCAAGACGAAAGTCGCAGCACGGAGCAGCTGGAGTGAATGGAAACAACATGAAGAGAGGATGATGAGAAAAGACAGGGATGTATGGAGAGAACAAATGGCACGGTAGAAAACGTCAAGATGAGAGGAGCCGGAGTAGAGGGAAAGACGCAGGTGGCAGGCAGGAGCCGGGGAGATGTTTTTGGGGACAAGATCTCATGCGAAAGAATGTCAGCATGGAAACATCATTTCCGAGCCCTGCGTGACGTCCGCCCGGCAGACATGCTGTGCTTATACAGGCAGGATGAATGTGTGCAGACACGCACGCTGCAAAGTTCCGTATGTGTGACTGCGTGTATAACTTTACAGTATAACATCCAGTCCCTGTGCTGCGTGTGTTGCCCTGCTCTTTTTCCAGCGGTGGTTCGTCTGTTGCCATGATTATGACTTCTTGGCTCGGTTGGGGCGGCCAACAACAGCGTTGCTTCCTGCGTTGTCCTCTGCACGTCCCTTGTTTTCTCCGTTCATCTTTGTGCGTCATCCAAGGTCCTGTTTAAAGGATGCGTTTCTTTCTAAAACCCACTACAAAACAAGAGCGCAAGCCGCTTTGTCAGACCAGCCGCTCGCACAAAAACAAAACCGCATTTGTCGCCACTGTCCTTGAGATGTTTTATTCATATTAGAAGATAAAAACAATTCAACTTGTTTCTACGAGTTCTAAAAAGTTTCCCTTTCAGTTTTTTTAGTTACTGTTCATGAAAAATTTCATCTACGGGTTGTATTATTTTTAAATAATAAAATAGGATCGCCTACTTAATATGATTTTCCATGTAGATCATACATGGAAACTGGAATCTGGTCATCTTCACTGACATTATTCATAAACCCACATCCATCGTGCTCCAGATTCACTCCAGCCCTGGATTCACAGGCAGAGTTTGACCTGGACCTGTCGTAGTCTGCTTGGGTCGTATCAGCTGTCATTTGCTAACACAGTGATCAGCTCTTAGCAGCAAGCCCCTGTCAGACAGCTCGTCTGTCTTGATTTATGACCAACACACTCTCCTGTGCAAAAACACACACTCGCGCAAACAAATAATCAGCTGACATGCAGGCAGCAGGAGTGGATGCACTCCATCAGTCCCGGTGGCTCTTGACTGGCAGCCCGACTTGTTTGATGCGGGCAAACCGAAGACAAAGGAATCTTTATTGTTGGAAAAGCTGTTGCAGGCACCTCAGAAAGAAAAGAAACCGGAGGAATAAGACAGAGAGGGAGACAACAAGAACTGATGTTTGCAATTGTGCTCCTATTACAGTGAAAATGCCATTATCACCCACGCTGTGACTATGTGCAGCTCTATGCCAGCCACATAAAGGCTCTCTGGCTGTGTTTAACAGCAGAGCACCTCTGAAGCGAAGACAGATGGGCCAACGGTGATGATCAAATAGATGCCGCTGTGACCCAGCGGAAAGAAAATAAAGGAATCTGAGCTGGGTGTCGGCGAGGTGTTGGACGTAGAGCTTCGCTTTACACCCAGACCTTTGTAACAAAGACACGAACACGGGACAAGGTCAAAGAAAGTTTGATTATTTAGTGTCCACCTTGCTGGTTTAAGCTTTTCAGCGCAATGTTTTCCAGCGGAAGAGCTGCTCTGAACTTTTCTTTTGCTTTTTATTGATATTCACTCAATTTTTATCATCCAAAAGCCAATGGATCCTCGTTTAGAAAAGGGGTGAAGGGGCGCTATATGAAATATAGATAGATATCCAAACAAAAGCAGTCTTGTGGGGGTTATGCTCATGTTAACGTTTCCATCTAAATGCAGATTGGCTACAACAATAGCATTTGGGGCCCCAGGCTCATTTACATTCATTATCATAACAGAAGAGAGTAATGTTTAGGTTTTTTTTCTTTCACCTGGTCTCCTTTACAATGTAATTTTGACTTCTTAAGAAGTTGATCCAGTTTGATTTGGTTGTGCAAATCCAGAACCAGCCAGGGATAAAAAAAAAAAAAAAGATTAACGCTTTGTTCAAATAAAGTGGACAGAAAAAGTTGAAGTGGGAGGGAGAATCTGAATGGGGCCGTGCGTGTAAAGCTTGGTTGGCTTTATTTGCAGCGCTGTCTTGCTATTGGCAACACAAGCAGTGTAATGTTACCCAAATGGTGCTTATCCAGGTGGAACCTGGCAAGAAACGGGCAAGCAGATTAAACATTATTGATGCCTTTTAGCTGAGGAATAAATTCGCTCGTTTTTTGTTTGTTTTTTTTTTTTTATTCCTAGCAAGCTCTCGGCAAGGTGGTTGAGGAATTGCAGTTTGATTGTCTTCTGGGACCACACAAGTGTCTATGTGTGTGTGGGTGTGTGTGTGTGTGTGTCTTGGCGAAGGAGGGGCACATGCGTGAGTGTGTGGTAAACAAAGATGAGCGTCACCTCCTCCTGGAGGATAGAGCAAAGACGGTGACAGCAGCGAGCTCAATCCAATTGCCTCTCCTGAAAGATGTGTTGTTGGACTTTGTGTGTGTGACGGTTTCGCTCTCACCACCTCCTGAACCACAACAGCTCGCACTTTTCCAATGCGTCTCCATGACTCGTATCACGTGATTCAAAATGACACCCCGGTTGTTTCCATTTCCATTTCGCGTTATTTTGCGTCTTTTCGCAACAATCCCACACTAGTTCATGTTTTTCATAGCATTTGTTTCCTCGCTCTGTCAGTGTGAACGAGAAGTGCACTGCTGCTGCTATCGAGTAAAACAAATTCAAAAAGGGAATCAATTTTGCTCTACACCCACTCCCTGCACAGAGCTGCGCCGTCTATGCGAACTATGAACCGTATTGAGCGAGGCCAGTTTGCAATGAGCAGTAATGTGTAACTCACAGAAACATGGTGTTAATCTCCAGTTTTGAGTGTTTTGTTGATAAAATGAGTGATTTGGATCCAGTGAGATAATTTAGACTCTATTAGAGAAAATCTGTTCTGACAGAAATGATAAATGACGCACTCAAACAAAGAATGTGTTTATTGTTCTGCTGGCTTTCAGTCGTTTGACTAGAATGTGTGGAATAAATCCGGAGTTGTTGTATTTTCATAGCGCTACGGTACCAACTGGTCAACAACATGTAGCTTAATCTGCAACACACC
Organism: Macropodus opercularis; assembly: GCA_030770545.1. NCBI lineage: Eukaryota > Metazoa > Chordata > Actinopteri > Anabantiformes > Osphronemidae > Macropodus > Macropodus opercularis. The sequence goes on from CM061092.1 coordinate 13,050,488, forward strand.
AAAATAATAGTTGTTGTCCGTGTTAGCAGTCTTCTCGTCCACTTTTCCACCAGAAAGGGAAAATGTATGTGTGCTTTAATTAAATTATCCCTGGATGATAATTTATTGTATACACAATAGAGTTAATCATCTGAAACAGTGATGATGAGGGTAGGCATCGTTGGTGACCTGCAGTGTTTGGCCAACACCCCCTTGTGTAAAAGGCTCATGCGTTTAGTTTCACAGGTCACCTCGCTCCATGGACTGAGCTGCTCTCAAGTGCAAAACAAGGGGCCGTTTTAGAGCAGAAAAACCGCTTGATCCTGTCGGTGGAACATAGATCAGCCGGTGAGGGAGTCGGACAAGTAGTGCTTGTCTAAGACGCGGCGGAGAAGTGGGTATTTATGCGTGTTTATGTGTCTGCAGGGAGGGGAAAATGTGATGGGAGGACTGATGTTGGGCCTTTCAGGGACGAGGCACTCAGCCTCTTAGCTTGAGCAACTGCAACAGCAATAACGGCTGCGGGAATGAGCAATGACAGCTATTCACGCATCTATTATTTGCGTATGCTCAAAGGCACATTACCCATCCAGTATGGAATGAAAAACGGTGACTTGGGAGCTGCATGCTTATGTGTGTGTGTGTGTGTGTGTGTGTGTGTGTGTGTGGGGGTGTGTGTGTGTGTGTGTGTGTGTGAATCCCTGGGCCCAACAAACAATGAGACAATTCTGTGGCAATGGCAGATGAAGCAAGTGATCAAAAGGTGAATCTGAATCAAGAAGTGGCTCAGGGAAAAATCCAAACCTGGAAATAAAACAAACAGTGAATAGAAGATAAAACAAAAAATAGGATTTCTAGATGTGGGGGGGGGGGGGTAAGAACAAGAAGCTGGGAGGGAGGAAAGGAACAAGGATGGTTAGACACAGGGAGAATAATGGCACATCAAGAGGTGGGGGGCTCGCACAGAGATGTGTCTGTGGCTGCTCGCAAACGTTGTTCCACCACTCTGCTGTTTAATTGCAGACGGGAGGTGGCGGCCCCTGTAATGTGTAGCTTTCGCACGAATCAAACCAAAAGGGAACGGAGCAGTTCGCACGAAGCGCAATGGAAGGTGACACTAATGAAAAGAAATCAATAGGCTAATGTTCTCCACTGTTCAACTACTGTACACTGTCTGTTCTACACACGCTTGGTTTGCTCTCTCCTCTGCTTTCTCTTTCGTGCTTTGCTCATTTCTGCACCTTCGCATTGTGGCACTAGCGACTAGCAGCCGATCACTGACAGAGGCACAGCAAGAATGTATTAACCGCATTTCTGTATATATGAGGGTAAAGAGAACAGTGACTGGTAAAAGAGTTGGAAGAGGGTAAATGGATAGATGCAGAAGGTAACGAGATAAACTTTCATTTTTTGTCATATTTAGCTTGTATGAAAATAACGTTTGTACAGTTTTTCTGCAGGATTCGTGTTTAGGCGCATACCAAAGTGCATATGAGGTGTAACATGAGCATGAATATGTTTCCCTCTGCAGTGCAGGCTGCCTTCCTCTGTTCATGGTTTATTCAATCAATAGTCAATAATCAGACATTCCTTCTCTTTCACACAGTGATTTAGAGGATCTGATGGAACAAAGGAACCTCAAAAGAAACAATGTTTCCTTTTTCAATAAGCTATTAACTGTGTTTTTGGCTTCATTTACACGATACCGTTTCTTATCCGCTCCCGTCCTCTCTCCTCAGGCGTAACCAGCGCCGACACCGTAGTAAACATGCGGAAGGTGACCCATCAGACCATTAGCGAGGAGATGTCCAACACCGCTCTCCTCCCTTGCCTCTTCACTCTCCGCACGACTGCCGGTTCATCCCACGAGCCGCCCAGGATCAAGTGGACCAAGGTGTGGGGCCAGAGAGGTTCCGACGGTCTGCAGAAGGAACAATCAATCCTAGTGGCCAAAGACAATGTAGTGAAGGTACACAGAGAGGCATTACTGATGTTTTCGATGACCTGTCAGCTATTTCCTTTGTTAACCTCCTTCCCTCGCTGCCTCCACTCCTCGCTTAGGTGAAGAAGGCCTACCAGGGTCGTGTCACGCTGCCCGCTTACAATGAGAACCGCTACAATGCCAGCCTCGCTCTGACCGGACTGCGTTCCAGCGATTCTGGTCTATACCGCTGTGAGGTCGTGGTGGGAATCAATGACGAGCAGGACACAGTTCCTCTGGAGGTCACAGGTAATTGCAAGCAAACAAACCAGGCCATTCGCTCTACGTAGCTCAGTGTGTTCGAATGCGACGCCATGATCCTTTATAGCTACAGTAGCTACACAGTAATTATGTTTGTTACAATAGTAACCGTCCATTAGAGCTGTACACAAGTTACAGTCGTTTTTCATTTATATCAGAATATATTTAACATCTGTTAAAACCTTATTCCAAGAAAGACACAGTTGTGACCTCTTAGCCATAAAATTTATAATAGTATTTGCTGGTAAGTGGTGACAAAACAATTAACACCATTTATATAATTCATGAATGAGCCTTTTTCTCCTCAGATTTGTGCCGTTGCTCTCAAATAACAGTCGCGTTTCCCGTGTCAGGCTAATGCAGCCATTTACACCAGAGCCGTTTACTGTCCATGTAGAGTGATGATAGGGAAAAGGTGAGGAAGTACAAAACATTAAACGTCATTGACCCGGGCCACTCAAGCGCTGTTCATGAACTGGACGTCTAATGAAACCAATATAACAGGATCCAGAAATGTCTGCCGCTGTGTAGCTTTCTGTGATTCAACTGAATCGGCAAATCAGCTCCTGCATCTGCATCCATGACATCCGTGTCTGTGGCTTTGCCACAGTAAACTAACTGGATGTAGTACAACCATGATTACTGTGTCATCTCATTCTTTCCGGGCCGCTCACTATTTTTAATAATAAGCTATTATCATAATGACTGCAGGGAATTGCACAGCGCATTAGCCGCAACACAAATCTGTGCTGATGTTGCCATCATCAGCCCTAAAACCACGAGACATACAGTAAAATTGCTTTTTACATCGTCCGTCACTCAAAGGAATCGAGGCGGCATCAGTTCCTCTGCCTATGTTGCTCGGATGGAACTATTTGCGTGTCGATGTGCTGGTGTGGGACACTGCGATCAGCATCTCAGCTTTCTCAGTGCAAGCATTTAGTATCTTGTAAGCAAGACCCCAGTCACTATGCTTGGGAGGCCCTGTGTCCTCCCACTCCTGGCCAGTTGATTACCACGCAGTGAAAAGCACTCCATCAGACAGAAACCAATTATGTAGCCGGCGAGGAGTAGCCTTCTCCAGGGCTTAGTTTTAATTGGCAGTCACGCTACATGGTGGACCACAGCCGCCTTCACGCTAATTCCACTGAGTGCTTAATGTATTAATTAGCAGGTATTGATACCGCTCGGCTGTATCAATATCATATTAATCCACAGCTCTCTACTCACGGATGGCTTTGTGTGCGTCTAAGCTGCAATGACATGTCCTCCTTCGCTTGCCTTGTCTTTCTTAATTTCTCTCCCGTTGCCCGGGTTTGCTACGTTTGTCTCCATCTTCTAGCACATATTGACCGATCAACTGGCTGATTCTGCCTAATTAGGGCGCAGTGCCACTGACTGTGTGTGTCAGCTTTTGTCTGTGGTAATATTTGGTAGCTGGTGTGAGGACAATAGTCTGAACATGCTGAAAGATAATGTGATTTTTAATACGAACCTGTAATGTGGCAGAGACTTACTGTACCAAGGCTCCAAGTGTATGGCTGCATAAAACTACTTGAAGTACAAATGGGAAAATGTCAGCGTGTAATAGTGGCACTGGGTCCTTTCATCCCTTGAAAATGTGGCAAGGAAAGAGGCTGAGGTCAAGAATAGGAACTGCTAACACATCTTGCAACGAAGATTAATGTGTTGATTTGTTTTGGCGCAGTATATCTGTGCACTGGTTAAAATAATAAGGTTACAGGAAATTGTTCTGATGTGTAAAAATAGACAAATATGTCCGTAAAATAAACAGAACAGGAAATTGTAAGTGCAAATGTTAAGTTCTGTCCAATATTAAAATCAATGAAAGTAAGAGAAGAGCTGAGCCAGTTTATGTGTCAGAGTTTCTTTGTTTCCGTTCCATTGCCAATTGATGGTACACAAATAAGGAGAGTTTGAGACACAGTGAGAAGGGCAAATGGATGAGTGCTGGCTTTGGTTTATGTTACATGCACTTTGCACTCATATATTTCTATATTACAAATGTGAGGATTTACACGTATTACATTATTCATTGCTGTAAATGTGAAGATGTTACAGGTTGCTAACTTAGGGGATTCTAAGAGGTTCACATACTGTCTATTGCCACTATAAGCAATGATGACAAGAGCCAAGGGACACCAGCGGCTCAGCAGTGCTAGAATGAGGGCGTCATTCAGTCACAAACGATCTTCTCTCTGGAGACTGTGTGGAGATATGTGAAGATGCGCAGGGTAAAAATAGAGGAGAAAATACTGGCTATTTGAACCTCCTGTGAAATGAGGCTGGGTTCCCCATACTGAAAGAAAACACTTATTAAGCAGCAAGGTAGCATCTCTGTTTGGACAAGATCCCGCCGCCTCAAAGGAGAAAGGACAGACACTCACAAATTAGGAGAAGAGAAAAGGAAGCAGATAAGGCTGCTTCTCCTCATCTCTATGTGAAAAAGGCCAAGATAAAAGAATGGCTAGATGCGCCGCTGGGGCTGGAGAATTTGTGCCTGTGCGTTAGAGTGAGACACACAAACACGCACGGTCCAGTTTGCTTTCTGCAGCCACAGCTAGTGGTGCTAATGCTCAAATTGCCATGCAGGGCTCCATCTCACAAGAATCTCTGTCACCTTCCCAGACAAAGCTGGCGATGATAAAAGAGTCGCGTTAGTAGCCAGACGCCCACTGGCTTTCATGTCGCTGGGTGCTCCTCTGGGAAGCAGCGCCGCATGAGTGGCAGGCAGAGGTGGGAGGTGAGGGAGCATTCGATGGACACTTCTGAAGCTATTCCATTCGTAATTTAAGTGGAATATATGCTCCCTTCACAACTCAGGGAATTGTGTCGCACTCGGCTCTCGGCTCTCCTTCTTCTTTTCTCCATAAACGTCACTTTTTTTGTATTCCTGTCTCCCGCTCACCTCCTCTTTATGTCACTGTGGTACATTGTGAGCCTCTCCTGGAATCCAGTCTCTCTCCCTGGTTCAGCATTCAGCCTTCTTTGTCTTTCCATCGCGAGTGCAGCAGGGTGACATTGTGTCTACTGTTAAAGCAGAAAAATAAACACCAGTACTGTTTGTCACACACTGTATCCAAGGGCAACACCTTTTTTTCTAATGATAAGCCGACCAACTACAGCATCTGCTGCAAATGATGCTCGCATGCACAGGTTTCTGATGAGAGTGTTACGTCTGAATTCATGCTCATGAATTTTAAGGGTTCAAAGTTGCAGTTGGTAAGTATGTTCATCCTCCAGCTCGTAAAATCAGGCGGTTAGTTTCTGCTACCTGATGTCACGTATTTTGTCGCTCTTCCGCAGGTGTTGTATTTCACTACCGAGCCCCTCATGATCGCTACGCGCTGGCCTTCGCTGACGCTATAAGGGTGTGCGTGGAGAACTCAGCGGCGATCGCGACACCAGGTCAGCTGCAGGCGACTTTTGCAGATGGATATGACAACTGTGACGCTGGCTGGCTGTCTGACCAGACTGTTCGGTGAGTGTAAACTGTAACAGGTGGATCAGGACTCGCTTGATTAATCGTGTGAGTTATTAATACCAGCATCACTATAATGATTATGATTGTAATCCAAAGCATCAAGTATAGTGCACAAGCAAAAAAGAAACCATTGAGAAACTAATTATCCCTATGGTTGTACACAGCTACTATAGCCAGTGTAACCAGTGTATGGATACAGTCAGAACGTGGGTCTCGTACAGTAGTGTCCCATCATATTTGAATAAATATTTAATATTTTACTCAACGACAATTGAAATTTAGAAGCACAGCAGAGATGTCTTGACGCCTTAATGCAAACAAATTATTCAAACGCAGCCCAGTGACAGCAGTCAGTTGGAGGCGGTTGCTGATTTAGAGGTTGTTTCAGTGTCATATTCCTCAAAATATATATAGTATATCAAAACATATAACATCAAAGAGTTCTACAAAAATGGATCCATTCTGCCACAAAAACCGTAATGAATGATGTAGAGGTTTCTGCAGCGTGTAAGTGAGGCCGGGAGGATGTTAACCTGTGCAACATAACGGAGCCTAATTGCTTGTTTTTACTACAGAAGCACAGTAAACCACATCTGCCTTCTCTGAGCTGCCTTTGTTTCAGCTTGCCACCTTCCATTAAGTCCTTCTTAACATTGCCAGTCAGAGCCCACTGCTCCACACTGCTCTCCATATCTACATTTTAATTTCACAGCGCTGTTGCTCCACCAGCCAAGCAGATTGATTGTTGTCTTCCTGACAGTTTCCCCACAACCTTCCTGCAGTGCAGCTTCCTCCATTTTTCGTTCTCTCCTTCCGCTCTACGCTTCTGTTGTTTCCACTCGGGAGCTATCTAATTGGTCCAGACTCAGGAGGCTCCCACTGCACATCAGCCAGGAGGAAAGTGTCCAATTAATACAGTGGAAAAAATACAGACATCAGCCAACGAGCAGAAAGGAGGAGGCTGCGGCCAGAGACACTACAAGGCTTAGTTTTCTTGTTACGCTGTGATGAAAACAGGTTCTCTGAAACAAAAACGCCGCAGCTTTATTGTTACGTGTAGGTCGGCATGTCTTCATGTTTGTAGTGTGCGTTTGTTTTGCACGTGTGTCTTTTCCTTGTACTCTGTAGCTCCCAGTATGGCATCTTATTCTTTTAATCATCCTGTTTGCCTGTGCACTGGTAATGCCGCAATGTTTTTGTGGAATAATTGAATATAGATCGCCGTTTCAACCAAAGGAAGCCCTGATTCCTTTAACGTGGCCTTGACGTCCTCGCTCCCTTAAAGCTTGACTGTCAGTCTTACGCTGCCGAGGTTTTAAAACATGCTAAAACAATTTCAAGTAAAATATCTGGGTGATTATTGTGAGAATCAGCCCCTGTTGGCAACATTCGGTAATTAAAAGAAACAAGATCCTGTCGTTCTGTGTCTGTGTTGACGTGCACTTAGTGGCACGCCAGCTAGTTTCATGTAGCATATTTGTGTTGTTATGTTTTTTTTATTATTTTTCTTCAGGAAATATACTTAGATAATGTCTGAGAAGAAGATATGCTTGAAGCTCATTGTATTCAGGGAAGGAAATGATAAAACTGTAGTTCAGTTTTCATTGTATTATGTATGCGTTTGAACACAGACTCTTCCCTGGGGATCCAAATTTGTCTGTGGCTGCCTTTTTTGTAGCCAGGCTACATTAATCTCCCTCTCTCTCCTTCTTTAACTCCCTCTGTCTTTGTCCCCTTCTGTTGGTTTTCTCCTGCAGGTATCCCATCCAGGCGCCTCGACCCGGTTGTTATGGCGATCAGGAGGACTCACCTGGAGTGCGTAGCTACGGCAATAGATTCCCCGATGAACTGTTTGATGTCTACTGCTTTGCAAAGCACCTTCAAGGTAGGAGTCAGGAGCTCCAACCGTAAATTTGGGTTTAGTCATGCATGGGTCCCCTAAGCCGTGGAACACCGTGACCAAGACTTAATACTCTGTTAGCACAGAAAGGAAGAGGGCAGTGGGAGAGGAGAAGGAGCTGAGCTGGGAGTGAGAGGGAGAGAGACAATAGTCCAGCTGACAATATACAAGCTCTAACTGGGTCAGTGGTGTTATCCTGTTTAACTTTACTTTCTAATTTGTTATGCCACAGGCAGGGTTGGCAAAGACATTCAGCACAACAGGTGGATACAAACTCTATTGCACTATTTGCAGCTCCCATACCATTAAAAAGTTATTACCCAATCGTAGCTAATCACAGTCATAAGCATCAAGCTATTATAAAAATCAGTGCTGAACATACAGGTGTAAAGAGTTTTGAACTCTGAGCCCAAAACATAAAGCAAAATGAATGTAGTCAGCTGTAGTAGACGCTTGCTGTTATTAGTGCTAATAACGTTGCTTCACTTCCATGAGTAAAGCAATATAATTACAATTTTCTACTCAAGTCATCCCCAATCAACCATTCTGTTTGCACCGACCGACTGAAAATTAGATGTTTGCGATATTTTGTTTACCTCCTGCATATTCAATAGCACAATCATAAGCACAGCAGGTATTTTAACAACACAATCAGATACAGTGCAGGGGTTTCTTTTTTTGGGTCATTGTTGTGAGGTCGTACCAACATAACTGTCTGTAATTGTAGCAGTAGTTACAAAGTTACTAGTGCTACTGTATTTATAGATGCTGAGTGGGGAAGAATGTGTGACCACCTCTAGACTTTATTTCCAGCTGCTTGCAGCATTATTCAGTGAAATTAAAAACCTGATTGAAACAAGCAGCACATAATTGTTTTCAATCATACTATAATTACTACTATATTCTGTAGAAAAACTAGAAGCTTACTAAATAAACTCTGATGTTCATTATCAAACCTCTGGCAGACTTCAGTTAAATGTTCCTTTCTTAACCTATATTGAGGTTTATTTGGGTTGTTATGGTCAAAAAAATTCAATCTATTAAATATTTCAAGTGTCTTCTAGCATCTCTTCCTATATATCACTTGCATGATGCCATCCTGCTTCTTTCTCCCCTCCTTCGTTTTTGTTTGCATGCTTACCCTCTACAGTACCTTTCACCTCTTTATCATAATGCAATAAATCACAAGGAAGTATTCAAAGAAGTGGGCTCGTGTATTTCATGAATACTGAGCCGTCTTATCATATTTTATTTGTGCTGTGCAGACTCAAGCTTTCTTCCTGTCCTGTCACAACTTTCTTTAAGCTTCTCCTTTTCATTCATTTGTCTTTCTTCTATCCTTCTTTGCTGCACTTTTAAGTTCAAAAAATTGCTTCTGTAAAGCAGCTTTATTTCTTATTTTAGGCAAAAATAAATGCATACTTTAAAACATTTCTTTTAATCTCTCTGTTTTGAGTTTCTACCTCTTACTATGGCTACAAAGTAAAAATAAAGAATGGCATGAAAGTTATTACCGTGAAAGCAAAACAAAACGCTGACAACTTATCATACGCACAACAAAAAACATGAACTCCTGTACATATACCTGTAAAAATCATGAAACCAACTCTTTCAAAAACCTACAACCACCACCTGTATGTCTGTAATCTAAGTCTTGCCTCTTCTCCTCCACCCAGGTGAGGTCTTTCATTCCACGGTGCCGGAGAAGCTGAATCTGGCCACGGCGTCCACCCACTGTCACTCTCTGGGAGCTCAGCTGGCTACCGTCGGACAGCTCTACCTCGCCTGGCAGGCTGGCCTGGACCAGTGCGACCCTGGCTGGCTCGCCGACGGCAGCGTCCGATACCCAATCAACGTTCCTCGGAAGAACTGTGGGGGAGATGAGCCTGGGGTGCGGACGGTCTACAACAACCCCAACCGCACTGGCTTCCCCGACACCACGACCCTGTTTGATGCCTATTGCTACCGAGGTCTGTGACGAAATCTGTGACGAGAAACTCGCTGCACCACAACTGTGGCAATTGCCATGGCAACGAAAGAGTGTTCTGGCTTTGATTCCATTCATATTTTTAATTAGCACAAGATGTTTATGTAACACATTAAGCAGTTGCGAAGAGACTGTGTGACATTTATGTAATTGAGGGCTGGTGGGGTGTGTGTAGTAATGCTTAAAAGAAAGACAGGGAGGTGGAAGAGACAGAGGAAAGCAAGGTTGAAAGGGAGAGAGACAGAGCATGTATCGGTCCAGCTGGGATTTGCAGTGACTCTGTGTCTGACCTTGTCCTTTTATCTAGTGCCAGCTGAGACGAGTAAGTTAGATTCATTTTCACATTGGACTGACTATACGCCACTAATATGGTGTATTCCACAAATTAAAACGTTTCGCTTTTCAAGATTTTCCAGCTGCTATTTTTGCGCATCAGTCTCGCATTGATCATTGCAGACATGGACCGATATCTCAAAAAAAATATATTTACACAGAGAGAACAAAGAGAGAATGTGATTTTCATCTTTCACAATGTCGGCTTAGGATATTTCCATTGAAGCGAAACATCAGCATAAGATCTGCATAACCCAATCATTTTAAGCAAACAAGAGCAGCGTGGGAGCAGAGCCGCAGCGTATCTGTCAAAACAAACAGCTAATAGATGAACCTCTTCATTGAGCCAGTGAAACTGTGTGCATAGTTATATCCACAGTTAAAGAAATTGTGTTCGTCAAATAGCTAGAAATACATACGCAATGATGTATTTTGTTTAATAATGGATTTGATCAATTATGCCGTCTTAGATACAGTAGCATGAGAAAAACCCATTTTTATAAAATGGTGCCACCTTCATAGTAGAAAGAGATGCCTGCGATTTAATGGTATTGATAGCAGTTACAGATTTACTGCAATGTGAGCACAGAGATAAAAAAGGTGCTTGTTTCTGTTCTTGGTGTGTTGCAGCCCACCAGCCGTTGGGGGTCCAGGCTACAGAGGCACAGACTTTGTACCAGACCATCAACCCAGCAGCAGACGTCATTCTCTCTGTCGCCGAGTCCCAGTCCAGTGCTCCTTTTTCCAAGACATCCTCCTGGACTGGCCTGGCTGACTTGGAAAAAGACGGAGTGCAGCCCTTTGTAGGCAACAGCAACTCCTCAGAGATCTCAGAGGAGCATGTAGTCATACATTTGAGGCCTGAGGAGGACTGGCATGAGAAACAGAGTGAGTCGAGAAGCAGTCGGCCCGATCAGCAGGAATCTGACAGCCCAATGAGCAGCAGTAACCTGGGCCTCTCTGACCTTGAAAGCCTGGAAATCAATGGAGGTTCAGCCCACGAGGAAGAAGATGCCACCACCTTCGGATCAGACACCCCAACGTTATCCTCCACGTTGTCTTCGACTCCTCAGCCTCAGAGCAGTAACAACGTGTTGGTGGAGTTCGTCAACACTCTGATGAGGCCCTTCAGGTACTGGACTGGAGCCGAGGTGGAACAGGAGACTGAGAAGGAACTTCCAGTGCCTGAGAAGAAAGCAGGAGAGAACCAGACACAGGGAGAAGCATCCAGCGAAACCCTGAGTGTCCCCAAACCCAGCGGAAATAAGGGCAGCATAGACAATGCAATCATGGAGCACAGGAGTGGTAGTTTTCCCTTCCAGGCTCCTGCCAGTGGACTCCAGACTCCAGAGGAGGGTTTGTCTGAACAGGAGAAGGAGGTCATGCCACTGATGCGATTAGTGCCCGCGTTACAACATACAGGCCAAGGTGACACCAGCCAAGACGCCTCCAGCACATCTGCTGACAACTCAGTGTCCACTGTTACCAGTAAGAGCCACGCATTGATTATGTTTGTGTGTAGTGTTCACCTTTAACCCCGAAAGTGAAATACAAGAGAGAGTGAATTGAACTGATGGAGACGCTGCGCATTTAAATGTTGTGAGTAAACATAGCAGCCGTTTCTGTCGTGTCTGTTTACTCCACTCACTTTCTCCCCACAGCAAATAGTAGAAGAAATTCCTCCACAGACCCGTTTGATGGCTCACTGTGTGTTTAATTAAACAATAACTGAAAACAAACAATGATACGAGAATGACAAATGTCAGAATAAAATTTATACCGTACATTTATTTATTGACAAAGTACCTAACGCAGCTTATTTTAGGAGGAAATTTGGCTGGTATGAGCTGTGAACAATAAAGTAGGTGAGAAAAGGCAAGTGGACGACATACAGATGAACTTTTAAGCTGATCCAGACCAGGAAGTTCTTTGAAGGACGAATACAGGGATTGTGAGTGCGTGCATGCGCTGAAGACCCTGGAGGTCCCGTCCGACAGGTAATATCCACAGCAGAGTGAATTACCCTCAGGAGCAGTGTTGTACAACACACCCTAGGATACAAGAGGTCACCATGATAGAGTTTGCAGCTCACGTGTTCTTCAGCAACCCACATCACATTGCTGTAGTTTATCATGTCCGCTGTGACATTAGACTAAAGGTTAGAGAAACGGCTCGTGACTTGAAGTTTCCTGAAGTAAGACCAAATTACAGCTCATAGCAGCGGTTTACAAGATAGAAACTGAAAAGAAAGTGTCGCAGCCTCGGATGGAAGACGGCAGCTTTAATTTTAATGGTCACCACAAATAGCAAGTACTTGGTATGAGCTAAAAGGGCAGTAAAGTAAGACTAACACTCAGACTCCCAGAGCGATTCAATAAGGGTGCTCGGCTCTTTTCGCCTAGCAATTGCTGGTTTTATTAATATAAATACTCACCGCTGCGCTACCTGAAATGCAATGCCACCCCCCAAGGTATTAATGAAAATCAAAGCTTTAGTCCGCATGCATTATTCACAGCCATATCCAATTAAAGTGGAGGTTGGGTTGCACTGCCTTTGACTCTCACCTCCGTCTCTGTCTCGACCAATTAGGCCGTGGCTTTCTGAAGGTAGGCTGTAATGATCGCAACAGCAAGGATGAGCAACGCAAGAAGGGGGAGCGAATGCACCAAGGAAGGAGGGGAAGCAGGGGGAAGGTGGTGAAAGGGGAGCGAGGACGAGACGCTGCTGTCTTTAATGTTGCTGTGATGGAAAGCTGCCCAACTGATGTCTTTTCCCAAACTAGCGTCAGTGAGCTGAGTCAACTCTGTTATTGCTCACCACAGGCTATGCCTTGGATCTCAGCACTCACTAGTAATTGATGGTGCCATGGAGCCTCTTTGATTGAGGGTTGCAGACTGTACATCCACAAAGAACCTGAATTTAAATATTGAATTAAATTGTGATGAAAATACTTCTAATTACAGAGCAGCGACTTCAATTATATCCAAATATTTGGAACATTTCACTGAATTAGGTTTTATTTTGTTAAGCTCCTAGCAGAGCGAGCTGCCTCCAGCGAAGGCATGTGCTTTACTAGTGTTTCAATAAGCTCCATGTGCAGGCTTGGCTGTCTGTCAAGGAAACACTGCCTCATCCCACCAGATGCTTCAGCCTCATTTGTGGTAGAAGACACTATGTGCTGAACGCTGACACTTAGTGTAGCTCCTGACCATCCAATAGCTTCTCTTCAGTCTTGTTTTATTAGGTGCCTTATCTGCAGATGGGCTTAGGCTGTGATGTTGGTACCATCTCTGCCTCTGCCTGTCTTTCATCGTCAGTCTCCACTCTTACAATTTAATATCGTGTCTGCCTGACCCGACGGATTCTCTGAGCGTAAACTCAAAGTGGAGTCAACTCAGCACTGGAAGCACCCAATTACCGCCTGAATGGTCTTTATTACATGTTTGTTGTGCACCATTTCAGTTGTGACTTGAGGTTTTTATTCACCTAAGCGAGCTGAACTCTAACCGTGCTCTAAATACCTGTGTCTAATTGTCTAATTTTATTTATTACATGGGTCATTACATAAATGATCAAACCAGATTAATGTCTTTCATTATCCTCGCTTTTATGAGTATGTGCAGTAAAGGTATGTAATTAGCTATTTGGATTATTAATAGAACGATTAAGCTGGTGTACATGGCTCGTATGGAAATGAACCTCAGGCTCATAAACCTCACTTAGGCATAAGGCAACAGCAGACCTCTGAATAATTTACATTCATTTTAATATTTTATGCATGGACATATTTGTGAATGTTCTCCCTCTCTTGGTAATTTGTTGTGCTGTGTTGTGTACCACACCCATTGCTGCTTCGCTGTACCGTGCGTTTTAGATTTGAGGACAGTCAAACCAAAGTGAGTGATGGTGAAGTTATTGCAACACTAGCCCTCAGGTAACGCATCTGTAGCGACGTCCTAAAAACAAACACGCCAGCAACGAGTCACACCGGATGAATTATTGATGGTGCAGACAGAGTGTGGTTTAAAGCCGTAAGCTGATAAGGTACATTGGACCGCGTCATCTAAATAAACAGGTCTGGATGGAGATTTCCGCGGAGCAAGTCATTTGCTATAGTGTTGAAAGCGTTTTTCCACATGGCTTCCCTCCGCACAGGAAAGTGTACTCCAGCAGGAGGGTAGAAAAAATCCACAGGGAAAACGAAAACACGGACAGGGAACAGAAGTGTGAAATTACTTTCAATACATCTTTCCATCAATTTGTTGTGTGTGTGTATTTGTGTGCTTCTGCGTGTTTATGGGTCTCGACAGGGGGGTGGCTTCCATGTCTGTCTACACGTTTAAACATCAATATCCACATTGATCAGCTTCAGATGCTTCTGAAAACATTCTGTCTTATTAATATCATGAGATTTTTTCAAAAACTACAAATAGCTGACCCCTGCTCTTAGCACATTACTGTCATTGTCATCTTACTATTTCTTATGAATATTTAATTTTACAAAAAAAACATTTGTAAACAAGTGTCTTAAAACCCAGTAGTATATGTCAGACTCTAATCCGAGCATGTTCATGTTTGCATAATAAACTGTGCTCCGTGTGTATGAGTGACACTGGGCCTGTGTAAACTAAGGTTTGGGTTTTCATTAGCAATTTTAAAAAATGTCTTTTACCCACCCGATATTTATTGTAATTAGTCTCGTCGGTGTCTTTGTTCCCTGTAGAATCCGCTGCATTAAGTCCCGCTGAGAGATCACCCAGTGAACACGTCGACATATCCGGCCCCCGGGCTCCCAGCGGAGTCTCTGCCTCTGCTCCTGCCCTCAGCAGCCAGGTTCGTTGGGCCGTTAAGTCCATGCGTGACTCCAAGCTAGGTTCCCCCGAGGGCGAACGTCCCACCTGGGAGCCCATGGAAGCCAAAGCAGGGCCCCTAGAGGTGATGACCCTGCCCACTTCCTTCCGACAGGACAACCCAGAAAATTATTCTGGTGAGGGGAAAGACCAGGATCGAGAAGACGGTAATGCTCCATCAGCTGCTAGAGCTGCGTCAGGGGAGGAGAAGGAGATGGAGGGGAGCGGTGAAGGTAGCAACTATCCTGGTGGGCTTGTAGCTCAAGTCAACAACGTGGACGGCAGTAGTGCCAAGCCTGAATCAGAGTCTGCGTTCAGCCAGAGCGAGCCTGTGACTGTGGCTGAGCTCACCACTCACCAGTCCCAGTGGCAGCTAGTGGAGCAGCCTACAACCCCAAGTCCAGGCTCCCAGGAGCCAGACACGGCGGAGGAGGCGAGGGGAGAGATCCTCTTCATCCGCCGTCCTACTGAGGACCTCTCCTCGGCATTCCCCCGCAGACGAGAGAGTAGTTCAAATTCAGGTGTCACTCCTGTTTTTAGGAAGCACAATATAGACACAAGCAGAGAGGAGACGGTGACTTCCACACCCAAAGCTGTGGTGGAACTGTTGACGACCTCTGAGGCGTCTACAGCAGAGCTTCAGACGAACAGAGACGCACAAAGTACAGATCCTACCAGCACAGCAACGGCCACGGAGAATTCATCAGATAGCTTGTCCACAGAGGAGCCATCTATTTCCATTTCATGGGTTTTGGAAAACAAGGCCGGAATAACAAGCTCGCCCAACCTGCAGGAGGACGGAGCCAGCGCAACACCCACTGAGGGATCTCAAACACCGACGCGCCTCGAGCAGCCGACCACCTCGGCGTCAGCCCCAAAGATCGGCGCCACAGAAATGGAATCTAGATCTGCGGTGTCTGAATCCTTTGTGGTGGGAAGTCGCTGGACCCCTTTTAAAGTCGTCAGCTCAAAATCAGAAGAACCGAAAACCACAATGGCAGCGGACAACAATGACACAAGCAACCCTTTCGACGTGGCGGAACCCAACTGGGCCTTGGGGCTCATCCCATCAGGTATGTCCACACATCGCAAACAGACATTTTTTCGTCTGCATGGATGTTGCGTATAGTTACAGTAGTTACAGCTGCTATCTTGTTTTATGAAGTTAGTGTAAAATTCATTAGATACGTTCAACAACAGGAGCTTTGTTGGGGGTGTAGGAAGCAGTTTTGCTTGTCAGGAGGTGCATCGATGAAATAAACTTGCGTAGAACAGTAAGGATGAGTTGACACGGCTGCGTCCTCTAGTTCACAGCTCCTTTGCACCTTTTCAAAAAAATGTATGTATAATAGATATTTATAGATTTATTCACGTCTCTTTTCCTGCTCTGTGTGTCTCCAGTTGTTTGCTTCTACACCTCACCTGGCGCTTACTCTGACGCACATCATGCATTCTTAATTCAGCCTTGTTCTGTCTTTTCTGCCTTCACATCCTCTTTCTTCCCCCCACGTTGATACAGAGACAGCTCCACGCAGCGAAGCAGCGAGGTGAGACCCGCTAGGTCTTAGTGAAGTAATTAGTGGGTCAGATCAAGTGCAGTTAGGTGAACTGGGGGGAGTCTAAGAGCCTCGTCCCCAACAAATCAATGAAGGCACAAACTGCAAGATGAGACTCGTAATTGACTGAGGTCTCTTACCTGCTCTCATTTTCTAGCTTTCTTCACGTTCTCCTGCTGTTTTTCCCATGTTTGACTCAACTTTCTTGTCTCACACTCCGTCCCCGCACTTGATGTACACACAGCACTGGCAGTGTCTGTGCTGTTTGTCTCAGCGGGTGCACATTGATTTCTTCTGATAGTTAATGGACCTGCTACTGGGGCATGAAAACCACAACGTAAATGAGGATGGAAAACAACTGCTGTACTTTTCTGTCTGAATCTGACGCTTCATGTCGGGGTCGGAGCTGATCCGCTGATTTCACGTTCTCTGGGAAAATCCACCACTTCCTCCATTGTTTAGCTATTTGTGAGCCATCTCCACTAAAACTGTGCAGCCGGTACCGATTTCCAAGATGTGATTTATTCCCAGAGGAACCGTGTTTGATCAACTGATGTTCTGTAATTTACAGGGGATTGTGAAGCGAGCGACTTGCCTTCTATTGTGTATTAACTCCAGGAGGAGGAGATTTTAATAAACCTGTGTTTTTCAGGAGAAAACCAATAATAGTGCTACAGCTCAACGTGGGTTGTTTGGTAGAGGTAGTGGCTATTTCACATTTTCTGAACGCCTGCTGTAGAGCGGAGTCATGACACAACCTACTGTATGTAGTTAGGTCTCATGGGCTTTTTCTTCCTCCTGATAGATGTGACGATTAGTCTCCATAAACACTGTATCATCAAGACAATTTAAATAAACAGTCAATAAAAAGAGGGTTTTTTTGTATTTGTCAGTATTTCTAATCTGGTGACGTTACAGTGACATTCGATCTGGTTGAGTCATTAGAAGCATGAGACGCCCTCCGTGTGACCTTTTCAAATTCTCAGTTATAGTGAAGAGGAAATTACAGTAATGGTTGTCTGCCCATTACTGCAAAGAGCTGGAGACAGAGAGGAGGGAAAGAGCAGGAGGATGGACAGGTCAGGAAAGAAGAACTAGGAGGAGAATGGAAAGGGAGGTGTTTCCTCTTTAATGCTCTGGGTAGGAGTACATAAACCTCCATAATCAATGATCAAAGACTAAGCTCACGTAATCTCATGAGTCCCCAGAGGGCATATCATCCTTTTTCTGTCCTTCATTCTGTCCTTTCTGTCGTACCTACGTTTCTTCACTCCTTTCCAATCTTCATTCGTTGTGTGTTATCAGGACGGCCGGTGTTCTGTTTAACCATATATCAGTGCGATAAGACATCGGTATATGATGCTACATCCAGTTTTTCCAATTCCCTGTTGTTCTGGCCTCCAGCTAAACCCACACAGATGGCTGGACAAACACACCCATAAAAAAGCTAAATCTATGCGAAGAGGCACCAGGATGCCAAACTCACTCAGGAGTAAACCTCCATAATCCATCCCACATGTCGCAGCAACACATGCAAACACACAGACACACAAAAATACGTCTTCATCCGTTACCGTGAGCACTGTGAGAAAGTGAACACGTTTCATTTTATTTTCTCTCTAATTCCTGATATCTTTGTTTGCATGTTGTATAATTTTAAAGGCAGACATTATGGAGGACTGCTCACAAAAAAATGGTCCAGTAAATCCCAGCAAGCACGGAAATGTACAGATTGGTTCCGAGCGCGGGCATCGAGCGCTTGGGAGTGACGAAGCCCTTTGGGTGGCTACAGTAACAGCTGGCCGTCGGTCCAGCCTTTAAATCAGCACCACTCTGCTACGTTGGTGAGCAGGACGCCTCTGAGTTACAGCCAACTTGACTAAAGCCTTGTCCTGAGCTCAAGATGGATCAGACCTTTGGCAACATCAATAACACGGCAGACAGCTCTCAACCAAATTAGAGTGTTAAATCTGGAGGGGAAGAGCCAGAAGGTTTAAGGGTGTGTGTGTGTGTGTGAGGGTGTGGAGGTAAAGAATGAGATAACTGGAGACAGGGACTGACTTGGGGTGGCGCATTATCAGTATGGGTCTGTGGATAGATGCTCGGCTTGTCTGCTGGCTCTTGGAGTCCTTGGAAGGGCTGTCTGGAGAAGCAAGAGGGTACATTCTCAATGCTGCATCTGGAAGTTTATTGATTTTTCTGCCTCTTCCTCTCCACGTCTCCCATTATTTTTTCTATCCTTCTTTCCCTGTTCTCTAGCCTCTAGCTTGATGGTTTTCTCCATCTCCCTTGGTGCCTGTCTCCCTGACTTTATGCCTTTTATTACTCCTCCGGCCATCGTTATGACTCTCCCTGGCATAATGTTTCGATAGCCTCTTGAACTCTAATGTGGTCTGAAACAAGACACTCAATTGCCAGCTAACCATATCTGTCCCCTGTATGATCCCAGCCTCCACAGGATTGTCCTCTCTGCCTTAAAAAAAAGTCTCCTGCGTTTAAATCCATATAATGTCTAATCTGTCATCCTCCTATCATCTCCGTGCCTCTACGTTTTTCTTATTGTTTCTTTTTATGGTGTAATCCACCATTTCTTCACATCAAACAGTCCTGCTGAATCTAATCCTGTGCTATTGGCTGCTGCTTATTAAATGAATGTGATTTGTTAGAGAACAGCCTCGGGGGATGCTGGGTTCCATCGCGGTGTGGGCTGAAGCGGCATTACACAGCGCGCCGTGCTGGCTGAGCATAGGCTCTTTGTACTTGGTTACCCAGGGAAAGAACCACGCAGCCAAACTGTGGAAAAGTAGATTTCTTTATACATCACTGACTATTTATAATTGGCAGTAGATCCACAGAGTTGCCTTGAATTACAAATGTCACACTGCTCATAAAGAGCCGTCATTACTCCTGAATGGCGGACATAGGCAGTGAGACGGACGTGAAGACAAAACCGTAGTGAAATTGCGCGGGCTGCAGAACAAATCAGAGCCCTCTGTGGGCAAAGGAAGAGAGTTTATTGATTCGTCTGATTGGTGAGGTCAAAGGTCAAAAGCTCGGCTCTGATTTGTGACCTCAAAATGCTTTATTCTTATATTATTGCTATATATCGGTGCCAGAGTTGCTACAGCTACTGTAGCAGAGGTGTGTGTTTGATTCCTGATTCCTGATTCTCCCAGTGCCTTGCGATTAGCTTCGATGTCAGACGCGTACAACTTACAAAGCTTCATGTTGTGCAGTGACATGTTGAAAGGCTAAACGTTAAGATATTACCTTAAGCAGCGATTACTTATATTCCTTCTACATTAAATCAGTTTGTAAATACGTTCCTAAGTCAATGTATTGTGACAGCTGGGTCTCCTGACCCCTGGGGGGCGCTGTTCTAGTCAGTTCTGGCCCCGTTTCTTTCACTCCCCTGGTTCTTGTTCTGTGGTGCAGTTATCTGTTTCACCTGTGTTTCATTTTCTGTCCTAGTCATTATTTAAGTTGCCCCCTTACTGCTGCTGGCTTGTCGGTTGGTCTGTCGTGAGTGAGTGTTTAAGTCTTTGTCTTTTCTCATACATTATTAGTCAGAATCAAGGTCTGCTCTTGTCATTTGCTTATGTTCATTGTTATGGTTGTTTGTCCAAGTTTATGGAAACTGGTTACTAGTTGCTGAACTAGAAGCTGAGCATGTCGAGCATTGAGTATTGAGTATAGCGTGTTAGTATCAAGTATAGATAGAGCAGTGTGCATTAAGTGCAATGTACCAATTTTAATGTGGAATACTGAGTTTCCAGTATTGTAGTTTTGTAGTCTTGTTTCTTGCATTTTCCCCTGCTCACCAGCTGTTTTGTGTTCAGCCTTTGTGTTGTTAATTTTGCTTTGTCCTAACTAAACTTCCTAGTTACTGTCAAGATCTGTTTGTGGGTCGTGCAGTTGGGTTTTCCCCTAGTCTAGTCAGGCAGACCGCTGTCCTAATACAGAGCTGCCCTTAGACATGTAACTTATAACCAAATCAGCGTCAACACAAGATGAAGTTGAAGATTAATATGGTATCTTATGTTAATGTTTTAAACAAAGACGTGACCTCAAACTGTTCTGAAAAAGGTTATTAGTCTGCGAGCAAATACAAAACACAAATGTACCTAATGAATTCAGTGAAGGATCTTTACTGTAGAGCAGGATAAAGTTCAGTTCGTTTTGGTGAATGGAAAGTGTTGATTTATACATGTAAAAGTCAATGAAACAAGCAGCTCTGTTTGTAAAGCTAATGTACCATCAAAATCTTAGTTTAATATTCTCCAGTATCTCCAGTGTAAAAAAATAAATAAAATACACAGAAGCTGTCTAAAATAAGCTTTCTTTATAGCATCATAAAAATACTTTATACTTGTTCCCACCACAAAACCTGGTGATTATTCAGCCTCTAGGAACCTCATCACAGGCAGCTGTATTTTATTTTCTAAGCTCAGAGCTCCCATTTTGGCAGATGAATGACTGAGTCTCTTGACTGAGTCTCTCGGGGTCCACAGCAGAATTGAAGAACACGTTTTGTTGTTCTTGCGCACGTCTCTCCACAGATCAGTTGAGAAGCCGACCAGTGCTGTGTTAACTTCAGTAACGCAGTAGCAATAGATGCTGAGCTCCCTGGGCACAACATATGCTTTTTAATCATGTATTTGTTTTGTTAGTGCACTGCCTTATGGTCGTATATTCATAGCGCATTGCTTCTCTGTTTATTTTATTCACTTGGAGTGAGCTGGATTTTGGTGACAGTCAAACTGACTTAATGTTGATTAAGACTGGTAACAGTTTGGTAAAACCTCCTGCTTCTTCTGAACAACCATTACCCGCTGTCACCGTCATTTATGTGACTCTGTAAACCTGATGAGATAAGACCTGAACCATGTGTCACCCCATTGCAACACTGAGGATGATTTACTGATTTGCTGAGCAGAGTTGTTTCTTTTTATATTTCTTCCCCCGATGAATCCGTATGCGTGAGTTTTCATTGTCAGGTGTAACCTTAGGGGCCCCGAGGGCGCGTAGTTTCATAAAGAGACGCACAACATCACCTCTGCGTGCCACCAATTGGGAGATGATGGGAGAGATGGATGGAGACGGAAAGCTTGGAAGGGTGCTGTCAGACGGACTGTAATCCTCTGTGAGGAGGCTGGGTTATTAGGGTAACTCTTACAATGGGGCATTTAGACAGAATCAGATTAAATGTCAAGAGTCTGATGAAATATGTCACCTTTTTATCTGTACCAGGCAGACGTGTCCTCTTGGAGGACAAAGAAGGACGAAAACTACACAGCACAGTTGTTTTCGGATCAGATTGCGTCTATGTTTATTACCTTTGAACAAAAAGGATCAGATACAACAGAAACGTGTGGCTTTAATGTGGTCGTAGTTCACCCAAGAAATTTGAGTAGAAGTGTTAGACCTGCGTTCAGATTCCTCGTTCACAGGCAAACGCACACATCTGTCGGCAGCTCAGCATCACACAAGCATCTGGCTTCCATCTCTGTTATACGGTGAAATGTATAATTTCAGCTACACAGCAGGACGAGCACCGATCCTCTACACCCCCCCCCAAACCCCTCGAGCTGCCAGATTGTCTGTCTGACTTCACTCTCAGAGCAGAGCAGAGCGGGTAGTGTTTGACTCCCAGCGTAAGTCACAGCGCATCACAGCAAGCGGACGGGCTGAGGGGTGCCTTCGTGTAGGGCATGTCACCCACACCCGCAGATCTGCCCCAGCAGGGAGGATTCATAGACTGCAAGAGGTGGCCAGCGTCGAGGGGAGGAAGGGCTCTAAATGGACGGGAGTGGTGGCAAACGTGTAAAAGCCAGATTTGTGAGAGCTGTTATAAGGAACTGGAAAATTCCTCCAAGCCACACATCCCAAGCTGCAAACATACAAAGCTTTCTGCTGGCAGGGATGGAGTGAGGTCGTGTAAAGTAGTTTGCCTTGCTCGGTTTTAAGCAGGTCTCCAGGCAAACCTCCTGCCCACTGCTTGCTTCTGCTAATAGCGCTTCTCTGCTGTCAGAACAATTTCTTGATAGTAACCACAGTGGAATATGAACATGCAGGCAAGGGAGGATGAGATTTCCAGTCCGTGTGTGTGTGTGTTTCTTTCTGGTTTAAGGCTCTTTTACTTTGCCATAGTTGTAATAAACTGCCAGGTTATGTGTGCGAGGTTAGTGAGTACATTTCCTAGTGCATTTTCTTTTACAATTAGGTTCAGAAGTACTTGGATGGCGAATGATTTTTTTTATGATTTTTTTTCCTACCCCTAGAATGGATTTAGTAGAAACAACCAAGATGTGAAATGTAGACTTTCACCTTTATGTTAAGAGGTTTCGCAAAACATGGCATTTCCCATTTAAAAGTACAGCCGTTGACTGAGGAGAAGTCAATAGACCAGGTCTGAAACAAATGCAGCACAGCAAATGTCCAGAGTTGGTATCAGCTCCTGACATAGTTGACAGCTGTTGGCGCTACACAAATGAAGGAAATCTCAGTGCAAGCGAATACGCCCATTATCAGACATAGCAAGAGATGTAGGAGAGTAAAAGTGTCAAACCAACAGCTGCCTTTCACTTACTGAAGATGAGACTGAAGGCAGCTGACGTGGAGACCTGGCAAAGCCTCCCCAGCAAAGCCAGGGCTTGTGGATGTCCATGACTTCCAGACTAATTCACTGCAAAATCTTTTTTCTTTTTCTTTATTTGCCTATTGTCTTTCAAATTTCTCCAAATATCTTCGAGCCCTTTGAGAAACTCTTAATTAAAATGGCTGTCAATTTTTAAATTAAAGTTGAAAGTCCGCACTGTAATTTCCAACTCGATTGTTTCATTTAAAATTATGGTGGGTTGTAAAAGCAAAATAATAAAAAGAGTGTGTGTGAGATTTAGAAAAGGAGGGTTTGGTCATTAATCATCCACTCGTGTCTACAGGTGACTGCGTGATCAATGGAGGGGCAGGGCATAAAGCATGAGTCACGCTGTAGCGCTGCTCATCTTTATCCACATTCTGCCAGTGATATTTGTAAATTAGTGTTTTTGCATTTTGATGTAAACGTGTAAAGTGGTTGGCGACTGTCTAATCAGCGCTGAAGTGTTTGTGTCCTTTACTGAGCGCTTTCATCGTCCATTTTGTCTCTGCTCGCTGTGGCACAGCATCAAGTCTGCTCAGTTTGCATGTAGCTCTTATCTGTCTCGCCTCGTCTCCTGCTTTTCCAACACATCTGCTGCCAGGGTCATGCTTTTCAAGGTCATGACGCAGAAATCTCAAGGCTCGGTGTCTACTTGTAAAAAGGATCTGCTAAGCTTACATCTGTTCGCACATCTCTCGCTTACCCTCCCAACATTTGAGCACGTACAATATTGTGAGATAGTTTTTTAAAAATAGTGAGAAATACTGAGTCAATATTCTCATTTCACAAAGTCCTGAAAATGAGAGTAAAAACGCATTGAAGAGCAGCGGAAACCCCCCAAAGTGGATAGAATGTGTTTGTGATGATAAGCCAGGATGGATTATTTTCCTGCCACTCCGACAGCCCAGATAATGCAATTTATTTAGGACGAATGGAGACGCCACAAGTGCCGCTCTTGTAACAATACACCCTCAATTTCTTCGTCCGTCTCTCCATGCAGGCCTGCTGGATTGGCTTGAATGGGACTGCTGGCATGTTACTCCTGCCTGGTCCTCTGCTGGCTGATTCAGTGTGACGCTCGGTCCGCGAGGTGCTCGCGGAGAGCGCGTCGGCTGCTTTCTGCTGTCTCGGTCGTCTGGCGCTGTGGCTAATTGCGAGTGTCGTGCTCTTTCATAGGTTGTGTGTGCGTTCGTGCGACTGCGCTGCCGCTTGTGCACAGGGGAGGAAAGAAGATGCAGTTGAAAGGAGGTGAAAACGTGAAACGAGATTTACAATGACAAGATTTAGAAAGTCGGATGTAAAACTTGTAACTTTCTTATTTACAGTTTGGCTCAATATTTAAAATATTCAAACTTTATTATTAGATTAGATTTCTCCCTGTGTCTCAGCTCTGTCTCTTCTTGTCACATAAACCTCGTACATTTGATTTACACTGTGAAGATATGACTGTAAATTAATAATAGAGCTCTGTAAATAAATAATAACCTGGAACAACTTCATATATTGGCAATACTGACCTAGACGTCTGCAGAATCCAGTGTTGATTGCAGCGTTAAGCGTCCATCGTGATATTTAATGCATTACGTTATTGGATTACACGTGGGTGAGTTACAGACTGCAGCCCACAGCCAGTAATGTTTTCGCTGCTTTCATCCCTGGACACGCATGTAGCCAGATACAGGCCACTGCATGTGGTCAGGCTGACAGAAATAGCTGCTCCCTCCCCTGCAGTGCTCATCAATCCTAGTTTGTCAGAGGTTGCTTTGCTCGCGTTCAGTACAGTAATCACATTGCTACAGCAGCTCCATCCACCCTCCTTCCCTCTCAGATATGAGCACATTACCGAAGGGTGCAGCATGTCCAGCTGGGTTTGAGCTCAGTTTCAGCAGGTGTCTACAGCCACATGGACGCGCTGTGTGTCTGCCAGCTTGGGAACGCTCGGCGGCTGACCCGGCACTCTGATCTCCCTGTGGTGGTGAGATCAATAACGTAATCCATTATTATTCTTTTCAAACGCTGACTTTGTACCGTACAGTATGTGACTCCTTGAAAAGAGTTTCACCTTTGTGACCTTTGCAACAGTACGTCCAGGTTAATTTCCTCTGTTCTGTTCTCTCGCTGTGATGCCTTTTGCAGAAGTTACATGTGAGAAGCTTTGCCAAATCTTCGCCCTTATCAACATTGTCCTTCTACAGTATTTGAGTAACTTACTGTATGTCATTCATTAACAAGAAAAGCAAATATTTTAATAAAAAAAATAATGTCAGGAATAAGCAGGAGCACATGTTTTGGGCTTCAACGTTGCATTTGGCTTAGTTGGTTAACAGGAATAGAAGAAAACTTAGTTTCAGTTTGACCTGCTCTGTAGTGCTCCTAACCTCTGAGACTGCTTACATCCTGAAGCGTTACTGGAGTATTCTGCTCCTCTGTTCACGTTAGATTGGCTGATTCTGCAGCGTGGCTTCCCGGTTACTGATATCATCAGGACAGACATGAGCCGCTCCGTGAACAAACATGACCTCTGTCTATCGTCGCTCCTTTGTTCGTCGACCCTTTCTGCCCTCGTGTAGCTCACCTCTGTAAATCAATCACTTTGAAGGAATCCAAAACTGCGTGGAGGTCTGCGTCTCTGTGTTAGAGGACCGTTATCAATATTTCAGCAAGCGTAGGTTTCGTATTTCCCTCGGTGTGTCTTCGTGTCCTGTGGGAGTAATGGGAGCTCTGCGGTGAGTGACTCGCTTGTGTGGGAACATGTTGATACATGGATCATGTTGCTACTGTACCTGTGAGTCTGTGGGAGTCGGCAGAGCTGGCGTCGCGCAGGCCATCGAGATAATTCAGCAGATTTGGTCAAACAGTCACCACGGCTGGTTAATAGCCTCGCTTTACACCAGTGAAATGATACATAGGTGTCATGATTGTCATGGAAAACTCAGTCTAACACTTAAAGGCAGCTTTAGGCTCAAATTCAGTCGCGTTATGGCTGTTATTTTAGCAGCTGCCTCTACGACTTAATCCTCTGCAGCATGTGATATTTCTAAATAGAGAAATTTGCTAATTTGTGCGTCCAATAGCAGAATAGCTCAACTTTGTTCCTAAAGCTCAGGAATATTAGTGAATGTTACAACCTACCCAGTCTTCTCACTAACACAAAGTCAGTCCCAAATAAATCTTAAGGAAAACAATAAGTCAAGAGTTTCTGTGTCCAACTTGAACCTATTGACAGTCAGCTCTTAAATCAGGTTCCAGGTGTTTCCCAGCTTTCCAATGTCTGGCTGCTGGTGAAGTAGAGCAAACTGCAGCTTCCCTGAGCGAGTGGGACAAAAACAAACGCGTACGGACCGTGCCAGCGATCGGCGGTGAGCGATTCTGTGCTCGCCTCAAACAAGCCTACTGATCGATTTTGTGCACTCACTCCTGATTGAGTGGGAAAGATAATCCGGCTGAAGTGATCGATCATCTCACCGTCCACGCCTTGCCCTGCCGCACTCGGCGGCACCGGTGACGCTGGATTTCCAGATTTCAGCGTGTGCTCCAGTGAGTACAGTGATTTTGGTAGCAGTTCGAGGTGAGGGCCAAAACTTCAGCTGTAATAAAACCGGTTTAATTGAAAATAACATGTTTTTTTGTTGGGCCAGGTTAAAGGGATTTGCTCTGGCAGCATGTTTCTCCTAGTGTATCACTGAATGGACAAACCACATGTTCACCACGGCCATCGTGCAAGTGACAGTATGAATATTTCACCGTGCAGACTCATCAAAGCCATTACAGTGATGACGACGACTGTATTTAGCCCCTACTTTGCAGTTTAGCGCAGCCATCCATATGGCTCTAACTGTCCTGTGTGCCTCAGTACCTTTTAGGGATGTAGTGTAGCATTAAATTTTAACGGGCCAGCTCCTGCTGGGCCCCGGCGATGGCTTATCATGCTCATAGAGGGGGAACACTTGAACAGGCCGAGGCATGATCTCTGTCTCAGCAAAGCTATTACAAGGTTCAGTGATTCTAAGCACGGCAATGCGGCGGGTGATAAGCAGGTGTATACGCAGTACAGTGAACGGTGTGTGTGTGGGGGTGTGTGTGTGTGTGTGCTGCACGTTTATTCATGCAGAGTTCAGTGTTTCTGTCAGCACAACCTTTTCTGCAGGTCTCCATTTAGTTAAACTTGCTAACCACTCAGCTTCAGACTTAACATTTCCCATATCGCAATCCTCTTTTATGGTCCGCCCTAAAGCCCGTGTGTCTACGTGTGCGCCGCCTGTGCGTGCGTGCGCGTGTTGGCGTCGGGAAGTAGCTCACCAAATATGCCACTGAGATAATCTTTCTCCTGACAGGCTTAGAAAAAAAGACGACTAAAGATGACCCCATATAGCAGTAAAATGTCCCACAGAGGAACACGTTTCCAAAAATTCTGAGCCGTTGCAGTATCTCCTCAGTGTCAGGGAGGAAGACTATAGCTTATCTGTTTTTGTGAGTACATGTCAAACTAAAACCTCAGCCCTGAAATCTCAACCCTGTGAGGCTTAGTTTTATATCTGCATGTTGCACTTCTGTGTTTATTAGCTGGCTTCACCCCTTCTCTGTCGTGCTCCGGCTCATTCTCTCTGTCTTTCCCCTTCTGCCTTTTTACACAAAATGAGAAAAGATGCACAGTAGGGATGGAAGAGGCGACCTATTTTAAGACCACTGTGTAATTAATCATAAAGTAGCAGCAAGCATTAAGAGAGCAGGAAATGTATGATACAGTAGCTCCCTCTGTGACATTCAGTCCCTTCTTAGCTGACATTTTCTCTCCCTCTCTCTCACTAAATTTTAATTTGTGTCCTCTATTGCCCTCGTTCCCATGGACCAGGCTCTCTTTGGTCTTCCTCCTTCTCTTGAGCTTTTTTTGTCAATCTATTTTTTACTTGGATGTTCATTTTTAGTTAATGCTCATGAACACCACAAGGACAAACACGCCTAATTAGGAAAACATTAAAATGTCATCCAGGAAAAAAAAACAAAAAATGTCCTGTTGTGAATTTGAATCCAAGGCAGATCTTGCATTAAGTCACCACTGCTACAGTCCTGCTACAGTATCTATACTACTGTGTCACTGCTACGTCTGCAGGCTACTGAACAGATGGTGAAGAACACAGTCTCATTTGTGTGTAATAAGTCGTTACTAATTGTCTGCAGATTGGATCAATGTCCTATCCTGGTAATGCTCAGCTCTTCGTCTGTATTAGCACGGACAGCACAGCCACCGTTTATCAGCGCAGGCGCGTGGCCGCTGCAGAAAGCTCCTTTTCATCGCACTATTAGTGTCAGTAAACGGTTTCATTTGTGGAGACACTTGGCCAATTGAATCACACCTATAGAGTTTTAATGGAAATAAGCACACAAATGTCTCATAGCTTTGCTCAGGTTTTACCGCAGGTGACGACATGCACTTAAATCCTAAACCGCTTCTTTTCTTTTTAGAAGCTCAGTCTCATTTTTTTTAGACGGTAGCAAAGAAAGTCTGGTGCAGTATTAATGAGGACAGAGACTGACTGGAAGGATGCTCATGAGAAGTTCACCCTTTGGCTCCTGAAGCCTTCCTCACAAAGGCTGCTCCATGACCCCGGCCCTCGACTGTCAGTTACAGCTGCTGTCTTTTCCACCGCAGCACGTGGAGAGCACACCAGAGCGAGCTGCAATGCATTACTCACTAGCTTTTACTTTTACGTGCGCGTCAGCTACAGATACATACGTCGTATATTCCACGTATCTTGCAGATTTCAAATAACTTAATTTCAAATAACGCAAAGAAACTATCGCTCAATAACCTGTTGCCTTCAGACATTGAATTTCAGAGTGGATTAGAAACTGTGAGCATTTTATCACATTCTGGTAGCTAATATGTCACCCAGTCCGTCGCTTTTGTAGAGCAAATCGTCCAATTAAAGATTTGCTGAGTTGTGGACAGCAGCAGTGAAGAGCAAACTGTGGTTGGTGTGTTTTCGTCCACCCAGACCCGATGCAGCGGTGCATTGCGGAGCAAAACAACCATTTAAGATCGCTTTAACAACACGTACCCAGCAGTTGCATCGGATCACGCTGAGCTCCTTGTTGAGTGAAACGTATTTATTTATCACACGTGGTTGGAGAAAGCTTCAGGGACTCTTCAAGCACACGATCCAACTTTGCTACAAGCTACTCAGGAAATACAAAGATTAATATAATTAGACTGCATCATAACGAGTCACATCTCTGTGAAGTAATGTAAAGTAAAGCATAATTTACTGCACAAAACAAACTACTACTTTTAGCATCTTGGTTTAGGCTAAAGAAAAGTTCCCATTGGTCCTGATGTCTTGACTCCCAACAGTTTCTCTCATCCATTACTGTGACACGTTAAGTCCAAACCACTAGTGGTGACAGGTTATTTTATTTTACCCACCATGCACTGCTCAGCACTTGCAGATTTCGCCATCTCCTTCAGCACATCATTAACCTTTACGCAATGTTTGTTTTCAAATCGCTCACAGTGACCCCCCCCTGCACTGTTGATTTAAGAAATGAACCAGCCTCTAATGGTTTTTCTTATTCGGCGAAGACCTTTGATGTGTTTTCAGAGGCAGCCTCTTCCATCATCTCATCTGCCCAGTGTAACTGCAGCAGCCATGGGAGTCTATCGCCCTGTTTCACAGGAAATTGAACACACACTCACATTATAGCTCGCCAGCATGCAATGAGTCAGGGTCAGACAAACATGCAGAAATATGCTTGCACAGAGACACGTAGCATATGCAGAAACACACACTCACACAGAGAGATGACAGTAATCCCAGACTGGTGCTCATACATCATTAAGTGAGTCTGGGTGTTATAATGGAGAAGATGCAGTGAATTAGATGGCCTGACAGATTGTGTCAGGGGCTGCAAACCTATCAGGACTGGATAATAAAAAGACACTTAATCTAGCCAGTTCCCTATAGTACTTCTTTGCACACTGAATAAAAAAATCCTAATGCCCACTCTGCACTCTAACTGCCCTTGTCAAATTCTCTTCCTCCCCCAACTGCAACCTAAACTAAAATAAAAAGAGCAATAATTACGACTTAATCTCCTCAATCTCAAGCGTTCGTCTGCCAAAACATTTCCCGTGAAGTTATAGCCCTGTACAATGAAATGTGTTTGTCCCCCCCGCCTGAAGTGCAGTAATGCACCGTAATGTGGCGGCTGGTATGCATGACTGAGCAATGATCCGCTAATTTATGGAGACCTTGGCTCGTCAGAGGGACCGGGGATGAGAGGCTATATGAGAACGGCACTAGGGGGTCGCACCGCACATTGTCCTTCACACAGCGAACATCAGTCATGACAAACAGGGGCATGACAGACACAACAACAGCCTATTCATCACCTGCTAGAAAGTCATAGAGACCGGAACGAGCTCAGGTACCAGCCAACTACACCGTTCCCCCGTCTTTGTCAGAGAGCAGCGCGATGATGGCCTCTGTAAGGATAACGAGTGCGGTGTCATGCTGCCTCATTGCCTGTCAACGACTGGAGCTTTTCCCTAATGCAGTTTTTTATGTGCCTCTGTCTTCACAGTGGAGAGTAACCCATGTCAAACCAACCCCTGTCTCCACGGAGGGAGGTGTCTGCAGGAAGGCGATGGCTATAGCTGCTACTGTCCTCAAGGCTTCTCTGGAGAAAGCTGCGAGATCGGTGAGTCACTGCCGGGTCGAGTCGAAGTGAGGGAAAACTTCAGAGGTCACTGCGGCGTATGCTGGGATAACATTTAGCAGGTGTACTCTTCAGCGCAGTGGATTCAGTCGTTTTTCTTATATTATTATAAATTCAATCTGATTGCACTCAAAAGATAGACGGGCTTTTCTGTGAGGTCCAGTAGTTTTAGACCAACCCTCGGTCGTCTGAAAGTGAACAGGGAATATCCATATGTCGCAAGGCGGCCAGCTGCGACACACACTGCTGACCGTGCTCTGTGTGTTCAACTGTGTGTGTGTGTGTTATCACCTCCTGCCCCAAGAGTAGCAGAAACCTCATCTTTCCACTCAGCTGTGTGATGAGAGAATGTGTCTGTCAGATAAAGACAGCGCACTGTTTTAGGTGTGTGTGTTTGTGTTTGCGTGTGTGACAGAGACAAGCAAGGGCACACGGGCCACAGAGGAGCTATGAGCTCAGTGAGGGGTGCAGCGGCTGATTAAAGTGCTAGAGCAGTGGGCACATGCTGGTGTGGATGAGGAAAGGCAAGAAATAAAGAACGGAAGCAGTGGATGTGGCAGGAGGCATCAGAGTGACTCTGTTGCTTTTAATGAGACTTCAACAGCCTCAAAGTATCAAGTTGGTTCAAAGTTGTTGATAGCAAAGAGTTTCTCGCATCGATTCTGGATCCTGGCTAAACAAACCGTGTGTTGAACCATATGTGAACTGTAGTCAGCTGCACTAGTTTGTGGTAAAATGTGGGGATTTCTTGCATTTTGATGGTGATGAATGAATAAGGAAGTTTTCCAAACACGGTAGATGAGTGAAATCACTTTGAGACCAGAGAGTTAGCAGAGAATGTGCGATCAGAACGTTTCGTTAGAAGCTAACAAATTTAATATTGAATTAGTCTTTGGTCCATATTCATGCATACAACAAGCCAAGCTGAGGGTTTATAGGGTCATTAAAGTCATAGAGCAGAGGTCAAGGGTCAAAAGACCTGGGTCTGATTATCAATAATCTTCAATACTTGTAGGCAAGAGCACTTATTTATGCAACGTGTGTGTGTGTGTGTGTGTGTGTGTGTGTGTGTGTGTGTGTGTGTGTGTGCGCGTGTGTGTGTGTGCGCGCGCGCCTGGGCATTAACACCATTGGATCAATCACTGTTGTGGTGTTCTGGCAATCAATAAATTGTTACAAACACATGTTAAGTGCATGGATTACACACACACACACACACACACACACACACATATATATAGTTTGTATTGGTTTGCAGGAATCGATTTGGTTCATGTTTGTTGTAGAGTTCTGTATAAATAAGCTGAATAAATTAGAATCAGCCCGTTGATAACCTATTTATTATTTACTGATTACTTTTCCTGTGTTGTCGCTGCTTATGACTTTATTCTCTCAGGAGTGTTTAATTGCCTTCGCCAGTGCTACTGAAGTGTTGTGATGTTGATTATGTTGCTAAACAGCTGCATATCTGATGTTTTTAATAATAATTACGGCCAAAGGCAAAAAGGTTAATTGACTGTAACAGCTAATGCTTGACCACAATTTAACCAGCTCGCTGTTCTCGAGTAATTAAAAAGGGGCGTCTTCATTTTAAACCCACAGTTTTAATTTCCCTCAGTTGATCATTTCTGGTTCATCATGCTTCTCTTCTCCTACCGACCAAGCACGTCTCGATACAGTCGCTGCCAGAGAGGCATATAAACCACTATGCCAAGCGCTGCATCTGCTCTCGGTGTAAAACGATTATTTAGACAAACTAAGCCAGTGGCGTCACAGCTGCATCGCACCTTAGAGTCTGTGATCAGAACTTGGCTTGTAGCTGCAGTTATTTGGGAAGAAGCGTTTTAGGGAGCTGCAATATTGACAGGCTGTGTTTGTGTTGTAGGTCTGCAGTGATCAGCTTTTGTGGTTAGACAGTCCTTCACCTCGTCTGTCCTCCAGGATTCCAGCCTCTGTCCAACTCATTTGAGGCTGTCAACAAAGACACACGCACAATAATGTGTAATGCCGACGTCAGAACTCTAAGCTCTGGGCCGTAGTATCCCATTGATCATCAGAGCCGCTTGGTAAAGTCTGGCTTCTGCCGCAGAATAGGTGATTAATGAGGCACAGCGCAGCCTGCCACTTTGATGGCCATGTGTTGAGATAGAATAATGAATTATATTTTCCTCCCACACAGCTGGAATGAACATTTGTTCACAGATAGGGAAGAATAAAATATAGCCCAAAACAAACAAGAAAAAAAAACAGCCCCGGGGGACGTGGCTCTCCTGATAATGTCCACATAAAACACTCACATATCTCAGTCTTAATGTCTCTAATCCTTCTTGTACTTTACACAGAAAGCAGATAAAGTGAGATCATTCTACATCCAAGGAAATGGAATGAATCCGTTCACAGCACTCGCAGTAAATTCTAGGAAAACGCTTTAATAGGTTGCCTTGGCAACTCATTAAAGTGCTTTTATTGCTCCTTAAACCCTTCCTTGGGCCACTTTTATTCTGCACTGACCTGCGCGTAACAGGCCACGCTGTTGTGGGGATCCTCTGACCCAGTCACGCCACCACGCTCGAAGTGGCTCGTACTGCGTCTTTACGCCGGACAATTTTTATGGCTTCGACAAATGATGGTTCACCTGCTGCCCACTAATGTTTGTCCCACCCTCCCAGAGATGGACCTTAAAGTGAGATTCACTTCACCTGTCAGGGGCTTTAATGTGACGCATACATCCTTATTATCCTATTTAGTAAACGCATCATCCATGTCCCAGGATGTATAAATCATGATGGATTTTACTAACGAACTAGGCCTTACAGCACATCCAGTTGATAAACATACCTTCAGAGGTTACAGGGGGAAGTTGGTACCTGTGGCGTCAGGCTGCTGACTGATAAAAGCTTCAGACCACAGCACACGAATGGCCTCACATTTCTCTTTTATAAAGCCTGCAAGACTTCAGTGGAGTTAGAATGGATGGAAGTACAATATGTTTAGTTCATTTAGATTAAAGAGTCTGGAAATAGGCCGTTGAGGCCCTGAGTGATTTCTATGAAAAGGTTAAGATACATCATTGTTTTCCATTTATATTATTTCTGTCGTTTCTTTTTCTTCAAGGGCTCGGAAAATGAAATCTCATTCTTTTTGACAGCAGCAGCCAATTGTGTTTAGTTCAAATGTGGTTTGTTGTGGAGGAAACGTATTAACCTGTCGTGGCCTGTCGGTGAACGCAGGTCAGCGACTCACGGAGCTTCTAAACGGAGCAGGAGTTAGGGAAATCACTTGCTGTCAGCTGTTGTCTGTTTCTCAGGAAGATGTCAATCGGGCTGTTAGTCAGCGAGTCATGCAGGAGAAATAAAGGAAGCGCCAAGTAAACCACGATCAGCATCTAGACAGAAGCAGATGTGTAAGTGCAGCTGATGGGTAAAGTGTTCACTCTAGGTTTCACATGCAGATTGTGCTTTGGGGTCAGGGCGGTAAGTGATCCTCTTAAAAAGAGGAAATTAGTTTGATCGCACTTTTCTCGTTCTGTCCCTCTTACCCTTACCCCATCCATCTTCCTCGTGGCCCTCTGTGGGTTGCCCTCCCTCTATTTCCATTATTTGCATGATGGATTAGAGGAGATAACGGCACCTGAACTGCATCATAGAGGTACAACAGTTGGGCCAAAATGAAACACTTCAAGGACTGTGACTTTTTTCATTTCCCTCCTTATCTTCCTCATCCACATTTGCTCTTGTGTTTCTCCTCTACACTCCAACAAGAAACAGCACCCAGACCTTAGGTGAGCATAGAGACCATCCACACAGTCCCTTCACTCTGCACTGTAACAAACGAACTCAGGTGGTTTGAAGAACTCCCAGGACAGTTTCTCCAAAATAAATTGCATAGCAACACTGACAGCAGTGTTGAAGGTGGATGATTTCTGCTTGACAGCGAGCATGCTCACCGGATGTTTTTCCTTTCTCACCTGCCTACGCTCTCTAGCCCTATTTCCAATCATGGTGATTAGATCTGAGTCTACCCCACTTCCTTCCTCTCTCAGCTCTCTATTTGCCCACTGCACTTTTTATCAACTATGATTTTTTTTTGTCCTTACATTTATTTGTCTGAGACCATCTTGATATCTTCACGCCCAGCGTGGCGCTTTCGCCACCTCTTGTTAAGTACTTCGCTCTTTTTGCTATTAAATCTCCTTTCTTCTCGTCCCCACACCTCACCTCCCTGCCCTCCCCTGTTTCTCGCTTTACTCTTCTTTCCTCTGTTGCTTTTTGGCAAGACCTACAGTATAGTGCTGTATTGGAATGGCGCTGCAGTGCAGAGATTGGGGTGAAAACAAGCCCGTAGCCCCACAGCATTTTTCCTAAATAACACATTTCATTTCCTGCCACACGTCCCCACTCCTCGCCCAACCCCTAACCTCCTCCTCCCCTCTGTGGCTCCGTGCTTCCGCCGCTCTCTCTCCCTCTCTTGCTCTGTATTTCCCTGTCAAAGGCCAATGCAATTATTCATACAGAAATGCTTCTGTACTCATGCATTAAATGAAACTTATTCAAGCTCACACATTCACTCACCTGCACACTCGAATTGCCCAACATGCTCACAAGCACGTGCACAAATATATTCTACTTCCACTTTTTGTTTTTTGTTATAGCTCTTCCTCTCAACCCGACCTGGTCTCGCACATGTGTTCCCTCACACACACACACACACACACACACACACACCTTTTCATGCCTTCACATTTTATATAAAACTAAGATGTGGCAAAGACTATATGAAGACCTAATGCATAAGTCATGTTTGAGGGGGCCAACACTATAGCCCCCCTTCTGGCTTTCTGTATTAACGGATCCCTCCTCTGGGACTCGCCCTCTCACATCAGCTCATGTGATTGAGCTTGAAAGATTCATGAAGTTGAAGCTATTAATATCAACGGCCTCTAACCTATACCACTGTGTCCACAGATATGAGCGATGAGGTCAAAGACGCTGGGGGGAAATGCGAAGGACGGGCTGCGCCTGAGCGTAATGGAGGCTCTATTGTAGATAAACACAGGCTGTCCATGTATTTGTCAGCAGAGCTTTGAGAATGTGGTGATTTGGGGGAGGGGGGGAAGTGAGGCAGAAAGCAATATTGGCACCCTTAGACGTAGAGGTATTGTTTTCGAGAAAAGCAACGAGTTACAACCAAAACTGTGGAGAAAAGAGAGAAAGAAAACAGCAGATGGATGGATGGATGGATGGATTCTCGGTTAGTTGTAAGGGTACGTGGGGGAAGACAGATGGAAGGGCTGGCGCTGCCGTGCTGCTTCCCTCCGGTCATCCCATTCATTCCTTCATTAATGATGGAATGGGTTTGGCTGCAAATCTGCCAAGTTCCAGCACTTGGGTCAATATGTTGTCGGGTTTTGCTGTTGTTTCTTTGCCTCTTCTAATCTACTATTAGAACATACTGTACAGTGAACGAGCAGAGACTAACACAGGGCTGAATGCTGAAAGCTGGGATTTTAGTGTGTGTGTGTGTGTGTGTGCTCTCTTTCAAGAAGATCTCTTTAACCATCCCAGCTACACTGACTGACTGACTATGTTCTGTGGTGATATAGCTGGATCAACGTTTCCGCTGCATTCCCCTCGTTTCTTACCTCGTGAACAGCAACTCAGAGTTCACCGGTCAGAATATGTACACAGGAATAAAATCTGTATGCGTGACGTGCCTTAGAAATTAAATTAATTGTGATGTTTACTACTACACATTAGCATAGATAGAAAGGAGTTAAATTCCATTCAGCGTGTATTTTGTACTTGTAGAAGCGATGTAGGTGGCAAACAAGTTAAACCAGTTCTGTTTGTCCATAGCGTGACCTTGAAGGACCAGCGTTAGCCTTGATCTAGTGGCTAAAATGAAGCTGATTAATGCAGATTCAAAGTTTACCTATAAAAATATGAATCACGCAATGTCTCGGCGTGACTGGAGGAAGCCATTGCTTCAAATGAACCATTGCTTGTCAAGCCCCGCTGACTGCAGTGTCATCGGTACCACACAGACATGAGAGCGGTGTTTATCTTGTCCTCTAAGCTAAGAATCTACATACGGTACAGACTGTTATTCCCCAAATTAACCTGTCAAAACCACTGTAAAAAATCTGAAGATGAGATAAACAACAAACGTTCGACAAATCCTTTATAGATGCTGTGCTTTGAAAAAGTAATACTGTAGTGAAATATTAAAACAATGAGGGAGAAGGTGAAGTGACAGTGACTGCGCAAATGGGGGGTGTGTGTGTGTGTGTGTTTTGTGTGTGTGTGTGTGTGTGTGTGTGTGTGTGTGTGTGTTTTGTGTGATTGATGACCAGCAGTTTGTCACAGTTTGTCTGGAGCGGTGGAGCTCTGAAAGGGCTGTGATTGGCTGGCTCAGCCTGTATTCACATGCCTCATTAATTCATCCATGCCACTCGATTCCTCAATCAGCATTATGATTGGCTGCACACATCCCCACCCCCGCTGACTCCACCACCTACACCAACCCAGCCATCTCCACTGTACGGTCCTGATGAGAGCTGCACCGTTTGCCCCTGATTCAGGCAAGAAGAGGCACCACTCGCGCACGTCTGAACGCATCTACACACACGGGTGGCGTCGCAGAAATGCTCAAATCCTGTCACGATCTCACGCAAATACCTCGAGACTCACAGACGCCGTACAAACGCGCACCTGCAGCCGTAGACCAGCGTGCAGTGAAATGCTATTACCACAGAGGAGAAATGGTGTGTGGCATCATTTGCCAGTTTTCAATCAGGGAGGACCCTCCTCCCACTCCAGCTCCTCAGAACAATGAGAAACAAAGGACATACAGACTGCAGAGTTGAATGAGAACGAGCTTGGTGTGTGTGTGTGTCTAACATCTCTTATATAAACACACCTGCAGATTAATGAGCTGCTGACCAACTTGCCAGGACCCACCTCTCTCTCTCTCTCTCTCTCTCTCTCTCTCTCTCTCTCTCTCTCTCTCTCTCTCTTTAGCACACACATGTCTTTTTACCCAACACTTGCCCCATATGTCTCTTATCAGCTGAAGTGTTGGGTACAGCAAATGAATATGCGTGAATGTGTGTCATTTAGTTCACCGTGTCGCGGTGGATGGATAGAGGCAGTGACTCCGTGCACACCGGCCGACAGCTATAGTAGCAAGTGACGCATGTAAAGACTGGCCACGTAGAAAATAGCACAAATTGATTTCCCATGAAGACCGGGAACGGGGTTTTCCCACCGGGAGGGAGCGTTGAGCATTCCAGAGTCACGCCGCGCAATGTGGCGTGAACTTTTACCATCAAGCATAAATACATTTCAAATTAATACGCATTGGCACGAGAGTGCAAGAAGAAAACATCACAACACAAACACATGCGCTCATTAACCAGCAGTCAATTTCTCAGCTGTTGCTCATTATCTAACTCTATGAGTCTACTGTATGGGATGAGTGTGTGAGTCTGTCTGTATGGTGAAAAGAAAAATATTATACATGCTCCTTGTAAAAGTTATAATTTACAGTTACTCTCTTTTTTTAATTGTGCTACCAAAATATAACTATTTTTTAGTATGACAGACAGACAGACATAGTGAATGTAGTTGTTTTTTTCAGTTGTTTGCATGGATCTCCAGATATGAACAGTATGAGCACTAAACACAAATGAGACAAAAATACGAGAGAAGAGAAATTCAAAAAATGACTGAAAGGATGAAGTCCCAGTTCGGAATTTAGTATCATTGACTGTCACGCACAAATGATCTGAGAAGAATAAGTCTTCCTGAAGATAAGGGCAGTTTGTTTGCTCCAATTCTTTTCATAAATAGATTTAAAGATTGAACATCAGAGCTCTCTCGCCTCAGAAACACATTGTTATATAATTTCACTGCTGATGATTAACTGATTCTGACAGCACTATGGAGAAAATAGATAATTCCACTGTACTACTTCCTCTTTAAGCTTGTCAGAAATAGCGACAGGAGGCAGAGAATAGCCTGTCATTCACCCCTCTGGGGATCTGCTCTACTTTAAGAAGAGTTGTATTATATTTTTTAAGTGTGCACAATCACAGAAGCAAGGAATAAGAGGGTAGGAAATGAGGAGGGAAAGCAAAAGAGGAAAAAAAAGGGTCAAACATGAAAGAGTGGACAATGATGGAGGAAATTAAAAATAGAAGATAGAAGGGGCTCTATTACCTGCTTTAATATTGAAAAAGAATAAAAAAGAGAAGGAAAACATATGGAAGATGAAGGAAAGGCCGAAAAGAACCAAAGGAACAGTAGTAGTACAGTAGAGGTAAGTAATCCACATTAGGAGTTAGATGTGTTCCTTTAATCTGAGGTGAGGTGTTAATGATCCCACCCCTGGGTGTCTGTGACAGATACAGTAGTCAAAGAACAGGCCAAAGTCCGTCTGGCCCAGAGGGACGGCCGCTGCTAACACCAGCAACCCTAAAGGGACACCTGTAAACCCGCCTGAGTCAAAGGAAATTAGCCTGGTTAGAGCCAGAGGACCAAGGAGGATAAACCTGCTATTAAGACATGTCCAGAGGGAGGGAGAGAAAATGGAAGTTGAAAAGACTCGGAAGTGACTAATGAACAGGAAGTATGGAGCCAGAGGAAGGAAAATGACTACAGAGGATGGAACGGGAGGAAATGAGGAAAAGAAAACGGAGGAG
Organism: Macropodus opercularis; assembly: GCA_030770545.1. NCBI lineage: Eukaryota > Metazoa > Chordata > Actinopteri > Anabantiformes > Osphronemidae > Macropodus > Macropodus opercularis. The sequence goes on from CM061092.1 coordinate 13,089,897, forward strand.
AAAGATGGAGAAAATTAAAAAGAAGGTGTATTCACACATTCTCTGGATCCATTCTGCGTTTCCTGTCATTTTAACGTCCTCAAGATAGTTTCTGTCTTTCTCCTTCTGTGAGGAGACAGAAATAGAGAGTGGGGCTGGGTGATACTGGTGGCACTGTGGCAGCTTGCTTGGCTTCCACTGTCCCTGGCTTCTTTTTCCTGGCCACTGGCCTCCTCCCACACAAAATATAAACAGACACTGAAGACACAGCCAGTGAATACACACACACACACACACGCACACACAGCATCATTGAGCGGAGTCAGGCTGTCAGTACTGAAGGCTAGCAGAGCGATGTGAGATGTTGTGACACTTTACCTCATTACATTTTCCCAGGCTGTTATGAATGTTGCAGCAGCGCTGTCAACCAAAGCGAAGACCTGTCTGAAACACACCGTGGGCACACGCAGCCACACACCACGCCACCGATGCCTCCTCCCAGTCACAGTGCAATGCATGAATTAAGATGAATCTTTTGCTGTTTTCATATATCATGTCATGGCGCGAGCTTTTGGAAATGTCTACAAGTCAGCCCTGCTCTATTCCCCTTGACACGCAAGGAAAGCCAGTAAACGAGTTGGATTGTTGCCTGCGTGTAGCTCTTAGTAATTCGTCAGGGCTCCAGCATGTGACTGTAGTGGTGAGGTAACACATTCCATTAATCCTCCGATTCAGTTCTTTACTGAACTATACAGAAATCCCTCCTGAGCAAGAACTATAGGTGACAGGAGCTTCAGGTAAAGACGCTTCCAGCCCAAGCAGGCTCTGGGCGGGTGGTCATCTGTTTGAGGGCAGTGGAGGGAGACACTTTGAGTATGTTCAGCAGAAACCCCAGGATGAGGAACGTTCCTCCAGAGTGCGGATCCTCTGATGGGTTGATCAGCATCACACTGAGCTCTCTGGAGAGCAGCACTGAGCCTTGGGCTGTACCAGAGCTGCGGTGCAGTGTGTCTGCTTCCTGTTCTCCCTGCTGATGCTGATCCCTTTGTAATCCACCCGCGCCCAACCACAGCTGAAGGCCCAGGACTCCACAGTCTTAGCATAGACTCACACATGCACACAAACACGCACAATGTAAGTGTTAGACACTGAGATACAGTATAGGCATATCCTGGATGTTCTGCTTATTAAGTACTGAAGATGTGAAGTGTTAATGTTTCTCTCTATGAAGGAGGAGATGGCAGCCAAGACAGCAGCAATTTAACCCCAGCTGACCTGACACTGGCGTCGCATCACGTTGGAGGGGTTTTGTTTGCTAGGCCATATCAGGATGTATTGTGTTAGAGCTAGTGTTGGTCTAGTCATACAGTACTTGCAGGAGTATTGCGACCTGCCTGGAACAGAAACAAATGTAGACTCATGATAGAAGCCTGGGCAATAGTGATGCAAAGTGCCTGAACCCAGCTCCATGTTTACGTCGAACTGAATCTGCGGTGGGAACAGTGTGAGCCGCTGCAGCTGACAACTGTCAGTCTCACCTGGTCCCAGCTTTAGCGTTTCATGGTTTTCTCCAATAAATGTCTGGGAACATGATGCTCGTGTCTGAAATGAGGGAGCGGGAGGAGTTCACAACGACAGCGCGACGTCCCATCTGCTCACCTGCGCACAGCTCAGTGGGACATGGAGGCTGAACCTCTGTAGCTACTGAGTTACACACTCTGTATTACTGTTCATAAAGCAGCAGCTCAGCTCACAAAGTAAAGTATGACTCATTTCACTGTAGTTATCACTGAGTCGCCTTTGTTTACACACCTGCCTTCATCTGAAATGAGTTATTTTATAGGACTTTTGAAACTTATTAACTTCTCTTACAGACTTAATTGCTAACTCCTCCTGCACTGTCTTATATAAACAAATGCAAATACGAACGCACAATCATCTTGTTTTATGCCCCAACCCGTTAATGTGCCCGTGCTCAAAAGCGCGCGCAGCAACATTATCGTTATTGAACCAACACAACACGGACCATTGCGCGCTGCCTGTACGAGCAGCGGCTCAATAGGACGGCATCCATCTTTGTAGAAGGGCATGGAAATGTCACTGCCCCTCGGCTAACTAAAGGAAGTCAATCATCCAGGGTCTCGCACAATGAAAGATGACAAACACAAAGGGCCTTTCAGCAAAAACCTTTGTGTGACAAACATTTCCATTTCAAAGCCTCCTTTTTACAGGATGTCATGTCAATTTATTTTTACATAATGTCGTCTGTGGTTTGGAGGCAATTAGGAGAATGTAAAAAGGGAGACCATATCTGTCAGTGCTCTTGGTTGATAAGGCTGAAGCCTGGCACTCACTGTTTGCTGGAGCATGTTCCTGTGTGCTGATGTGTTAGTCTGGGCTCACTTGTGCGTCTTTATTCGTGTAGCTGACAAAACAGTCTTCTTCTCTGCCGTCCACCCCATCCTGTCAGATACAAAGTCTCCGGGTGGCATTTACTGGTTCAAAGGGTCTGTGTGTAATTGATCAGGCTGCCGGTAGGTCCGTACGCCTGGCATTTGGTCTTCAGAGAAAAATGTGCTTTTCCGGTTTGTTAGGACAAACTCGCCGGCTTTTGAACATCCACGCCCGCCCCCCCAACACAACTTCCCAACGGAAGGACTTTCACGCGACCTGTAATGAGTTTCGTGTGTAGACAACACAGACAGTTTTCCACAGGCGACTGAGCAATTACACAAGACATTGTTCAGAAAACGTGGCCGTGCAGAGCAAGTTTCTCTCCAGCGTCCGACAGAAAGAAGGTCAGCTGTAGTAAGTCAGAGTGGCTCTCTGCTCTGTCAGACATTCATTAGGTTGACGGGCCAGTGGTTGCAGTCTTGACCCCCCTCAGTCAATGTTTGTAGTGCTCATAATAGGCAGCCTGTGTTTCCCTCTGTTTCACAAGCAATCACTTAAAATCACATTCACAATGAACCTGCCTCTCTCAGGAGTGATACGGAGGGAAGCGGAGCTATTTTTACGTCAAAGCCAACAAATGTCAAGGAAAGAATATCTCAAAGGCGTTTTGTTTTGACACGTCTTTTCATCTGATGGTGCGAGCGATTGCTTTGCGGTGTTTCGAGTACGGAAGGACGTTCGCTAAACAGCTCAATGCTACGCAGCTGAGATGACCAAAGCAAGTCACAGTCGATTGAGTTCATGTTGATGAGGCGGGAGCGACGGATGAACGCAGCTTGTCACGTTATCTGGAGTCATGTCTCACCTAACTTTACTGGACCAATATTACTTTTAACTAGTCAACGTAAAAAATATCCAAACTGTGCATTTTATGTGCGACCACTGTCTTATCTGCTGAGTCTCTGCTGCCACAGATGACAAGCATAAAAACAACACAACCTCCAATTCATGAGTTGTAGGAGAATTGTAACTGTGACTCACAAAAATGTGCTCTATGGGTAAATAAGGTTAGAAACACAAAATAAAGGTTCACTCCTTGCATAGACAAAAGATGGATGTTTAAAGAGCAATGATTGCGTTAAAGAAAGGATAAACCTGAACAGAATTCAGATCAGATATTCGAACACACACGTAAGGGCAACACATATATGATTTGACCGTGATTCAAAACCTGAAAAATGTACCGAAAAAGATCTGCAGACATGTCATCCATTCAGAAGAACTTTTATCTTATGTTGTGTGTGTTAATTGATCCATAGACTCTCAGTAATATTCCTGTAGATGAGTCCTGATATGTGATTCAAGCTGAATTTCTTTTTTGTGGAAATGAGGAGGTTTCTCAGGAAAATCATCACCTGTTAACCTGGGTCCTGCCTCATTATCTGAGCACAGGATGTTCTCCACTCTCTCGTGCTTAAAAGTAAAACAGACTGTATCTGAGGTCTGGTTTGTAATGTTGGCTTCCTGTAGAGTGGACACAGTTTGACCTTTTTACAGTCACGTCCTACTTAACAGTACAGGAAGGCAGCAGGCGATTACACAGTGAGATATTGCTTTTCTTGGAATCATTTTGTACTTTTCGGAGCATCATGACTATACCTATAAAATAATGCACCATATTTTGTATCGATTCTTCTCTCTACACAACTTTATCACCGTCTGACCAGCTCTCTTCCTGCGAAGCTCTGAAGAATTCATAGTCATGAAATTGCTCATTGGAACAGAGTTCTCATTTATGAAATGGACAAAAGCTGTTTACTTTTTTTTATTTGTCATCAACATTTACAGACTCTACGCCACTGATAGAAATTGAAAGCATAAATCTCACTGTTGTAAAACAGGAAAAGAAACTTCACAGGCAAGTCAGACGCAGAACAGTTATGCAGAATGTTAATGAGGATGGTTCAAAGGTGACAGGAATCTGAGTGGGTCTATTGATCTGATAAATAATCCCACAAGTGAAATTAACACAAAGCGCTCTCTCACCCAAGTGTTTACTCTGTGGCTCTTTCTTTCTCTCTGACCCTCTGTCTCCGTCCCTTTTCAATTATTCATACCCCGGTTTTGACACATGCCTGCAGTAAGCCTCCAGATATTCTGTCAAACAACACCGCCCCCGGTTTGTCTGGCTGCCGTCTCGATAGCCTACCCGGTGTTCGCGCAGCGAGGCGGCAGCGCTCGCCGAGAGCTGGTTACACGTCCGTCCTACGATCATACAGTCCTATTCAAACTTTGTGTTTTTTCAATCAGCGATGAACCACATCTAAACCTCAATTTCACATTCGTGTCTCCTCTGCTATTATGTCGGCGACATCGACTTTTTACATCCATCTGCTGCTTCTGCTGACACATTCAAATGAAGTGTCGACTTAAAAAAAGAAGCTGGTAGCATTGCTAGTCTGTTAGCAGCACCCGGCAATTACCACAGTAGCTGGCACCTGCTCATCCCTCCACCCGTTTGTGTGCCAGCAGATAAGTGGAGCACTGCTCCCCGCGAGTCCCTCGAGACCGTGCTAGTGCCCAGGCCTGATTTTGTTTATCTGGGGACCGAGCCAGAAAGTGACGGACACACATATACAAATGCAGAAATACAGTGACACCACCTGCTTCACTTGGATGGTTCTCTCATTGAGCCCAGTTGGGCAGAGTGGAGACTGAGTGGACTTTGAGAGGCCGTGCCTGCTGCGCTGAAGCCCTCGCGGCTCTGTTACAGGAGAGTGTGGGCTCTATGGAGGAACGAGTCGCTACAGCCATGATGCACAGGACGAAATCTGTCCTGTAGAGTCAACATGTGAAGTGAATGTGACCCTAAACATCACTTTGCTCTCCTGCATACTCCTAAAGCATATAGTCCATGCAGATGAACGTATTATACACAGTTTTATTCCGTTATTCATAGTAATGTCTGTGCAGATATGATGAGGTGTCATGTGCGATCATATCTGTGACTCCTGGAATGTGAGCCTGGTCAGATCAGTGTTTTGTGTACAAAGACAGGATACAAGTGAAGCCATACCTGAGTCCAAAGCTGTGGAGCTGCTGCTAATGGTAAAACTGGTTTGTGGAGGAATCTGTTCTGTTTGTTCCCAAGGCCTTTAGATTGGAAAACACCTTGAGAAGCTACATTTTCAGCTGAATGTGTTTTTGTAAATGACATAACTTGCTTCATCAGTCAGTCAACCATAATTGTGTTTAAGTGCAGATTGAAAGTTACCTGCAGTCCTGCCTCCATGTTGCTTCTTATCACAGCAGCTCATGAACAGAGCTACGTTGCAGGCACCACTTTATGTTTTAGCTGCGGACCGACCGTGGTTCAGGCGGTAAAGGGGTCGTCTGCTAATTGTGGTTTCCCGACTCCCTTCCCCGCCTGTCACGTGTTGAAGCGTCCGTACACTGAACCCTACTGCGCTGTAGGGAGCTTATGTCTCTTGCATTTCTAAAGCTCCCACAATGCCAATCAGCAGCATCTTTCATGTAACAGTCCCTCTTAAAACGATCTTTCTGATGTATAGGCCAAGCTGAATGAGCCCTGATGACATCAGCAGGACGTCTTCAGGGTTATTTTTTATACAAAGCTCATCCAAAGCATCTGAACAAACAGATTAACCACACTCAGAACTTGTTGATATCGTCTTTCTAACCCTCTCGGTTATTTTGTTCTGCTTTTATTTTCTTATTTTTCCGCCCATCTTGAACCAGACAGATCGAGACAGTTATACATGGATACGCGCTGATACACTAAACCAACACAAATGCCGTCTCATTCCAGCTCCTCTGGCAGAGACGCTACCTCCTGCATCAAATTCAGCCTTTGATATCAACCAGCCCAAAGCGAGGCACAAGCAATGAAGCTGTCACGCTGTTTTATCCAGACAGACTCGTCCGCCCCAAACACTGTCTGCGTGCAAAGCCTCTGTAATCCAACCCTGAAACTCGCCAGCTTCCCAGAAGCACAGCATCGTATCACCTCTCCTCTGTCTCCCTCCCGTCACTCTTGTTGTTAACACCTCTCCTTCTCTATTCTCTTCCATCCTTCTCATCTCCCTTCCATCATCTTCTCTCACTCGTTGGGCTTTCTACAGACTCTCTCTTCTCCAGCCCCCTCCGCTCTCCCGTGACCTCTTGCCAAGGCCCCCTGGGACTCGCTCGGTTGTTGTGATGGCAGAGGATTGTGGGATACCAGCTGCAGTTTAATGATTTTGCCCCCAGGCCAAGATCAGCCAGAGAAATACAGTTAACATTTTTCAACAGAATGATTCTCAACCCTGCAACTCTGGTGTGAAGCGCGTGTGTTAGTGAGTGTGTGTTGCACTGCATTCAAACATTTGCATCATGGGCAGGCATAAGTGTATCTCTGTGTTAAGTGTAGCACTAATATATTTCAGTTTGCTGCTAGTGACAGCTGGTCCATCAGTGTGAGCTGTGAGGATGGAAGCTCCTCCAGCTCAGTGGCCTCCTCCTCCTCCTCCATCCCTCTCTGTGTTCTCTCCGTCTCCTTCACAACTTCAGTTTGACAGGGAAACTGCAGCGCGTCCTGCAAACACATCGCAATTAGCATCATGCGCTTCAGTGAGTCCCAAACTGCTCGCTGATGAAGTTCAATCAATTGGCTTTAATTATAACTTTCGCAAAAACACCTCTAATCTCTCTAAAGTTTCGTCCTCTCCGGAGTTTGTTCAGTAACAGGCTGTGGCAGGCTGTTTGAAAAATAGCTATTTGAAACGTGCTGTTTGTTTGTTTCTCTGTTGTGTGTGGGTGTGTGTCTGTGTGTGTGCGCGCGTTTGTATCTAACCTAGCTCTCTCTCTACCCCCTTTCTCTCCCTGTAGACATTGACGACTGCCAGTCGAACCCATGCCAGAACGGGGGAACTTGTATCGATGAGATCAACTCCTTCGTCTGTCTCTGTCTGCCCAGCTACGGTGGAGCTACATGCGAAAAAGGTAACAACACAGCTCTTTTTCTTCCACACGTGGGTTGTGCAATACAGAGAAAGAGGATCATCGTGGAAAGAGGGGATGGAAAACAATGGATAGGGAAGAAAGCCGGGGCAGTGAGAGATGGGGTGAAGTGTCGGAGAAGCAGGGTGAAGATGGAGCAGGTGGAAGGAGAGAGATGAAGATAAAGCGTGTGAGGAGGGGCTGGAACAGGAAAATAAGATGAAGCTGAAGGGGCTGTACGTGGAGACAGAGGTAGAGAGGGAAGGAGGAGGACGATGGGGTTAATGAGGATGTGTAAATGGAGACAGAGGTAGTGGAACAGGGTAAGGACACAGACAAAGGAGAAGAGGAGGAGGAGACAGAGGGGCTGAGGGAAACCCTGTGGAATAATGCATCAGATTTACACAGAACACCTGCGTCCAGCTGGCTTCCTCTCTCATTACTGGAACTCCCCTGTGAGACGGAGGCCACGGCGGAGGCTGTTCACAAACTGAATGTTACATCAAAACACAGCAAACGTGTCAGTGAAACAAAACATCACTGAGGAATACCAGCAGCTGTTTATCGTGTGGGGGTTTTACCCACTCAGAATGGATTTTCACTTTGTCCACATGTAAGCAAGGTTTTACTCCTTCTTGTTGAGAGAACAACACAAACAAACAAAACTCGAGATTTAAAAGTATGTTTTAAATAACCAGAACAAAGACCAGGTGGAGAGATGGAAACCGGCGAGAGACTGAACGAGAAGCTGCCTCAGCTGAGACGGGCTCTGTCGGTCCAGCTTCACCTTTGACCTCATCTCTCAGAAGAAAAGTGCATTTAAATCTCTGTCGTTTCTCTTGGTAGCTGGCATTTCACTGCTTTGTTCTGGTCTGTTCTGGGACTGAGAGCGGAGCAATCAATAGAGAGCGAAGGGAATGAACACAGCAACGCGAGAGAAGAAGAACAAAGCAGGACGTTTTCAACGTGAAGCGCTTGCACAACTGAAAAACGACGCTGTAGTTGATCCCATCACTTCGCCGGCTGCCCTGGCTCGCTGGCCGGACTACATTTGTTCGGCACCAGCGCCGCTCGCACAAAGCCACTGACTTAAACTGTCACATTTCTGCTTCAGCAGACTTGTGGAAATGCTCCTTGTCTCCTCTTCCAATTCATTGCCTTTGTTTACATCTCTGTGTGAACATCTGCTACTAAACCCTTTAACACAGCTGCAGCGGAGAGAGGCAGGAGACGGCTGGTTTATTGCTCCGACTGGCCTTTACGGTTAGTTTAGTGAACTATTTTAACTATGTTGTTACTCACATCACTCCCAATAATGTGACAGTGGTGCCATTATGAGGCAGAAACGGTGGAAGATCCGCTGATTTGTGCGTCAGGCCTGAATTAGGTTCTACATGTCAATGCGAGTGTTGATCTTGCAAGTCCACCGACTTTATAGATGCTCAGTACTGAACAGCTGGGGGTCTTACAGTATTTCAGATTCGTGTTAACTTACAGTATAGTGCAGCTGCCCTCTTTGATGTGCCACTACAGCGCAGCACGTGTTCGTTTGATCGCCGCTTTTTGTTGCTTGGCTTGTGGTTATCTCTTGGATTACTCCATAAATAAGCCATCTTACACATCTTACACATCTTACGTGGTATAACGTGCGAGCTATAGAAACACTGAAGCTGAACATCTGCCTGTACACGTGTTTTCCGTCTCCCCCGTCCTCCGAGCCCAGCGTGCCTTACATTAGGCGTGCACCGAAACTGTGCGCACGCTTCCTCTCCTGCCGCGTCGCTGCCTTCACGGCTGATTGGGAGCAGCAGGTCTGATTGTGTAAATCTAAAGTCTCTGTTTTCCTGTCGCTTTTATCTCTCGCCACTCCTCGCTTGCAGAAATATAGGATTCAGCTGTGAAAAGTACAATTCGCAACAGGCGTCGCTCTGCCATTTCAGTGTGATCTCAGTTTGATATCCAGAGGGAGGTTTGAACTGCGACATGAATGGTGGAAATGAACTCATTCGTTCCGCTGAGGCTTCCATCCATTTAAATGTCATCCAATTGGTGCCTGTCTCAGTAAAGTGGTCCGGTTCTTTCTGTCTCATTTGCTGTGTGTACTTCGCTGTGCGTGTCTGTGCACGCTCAGGTGTATGTGTTATGAGCTAACAGCCTCGGATGCTGCTGAGATCCGGTCCACTGCTGGCTCCCTCTGGCCTGTTACCATGGTGATCCCATCTGAGAGTCAATAATAGTAAGTTGACAGGGATGTAGTCCTCCAGTGAATGCAGTGAGAGACAGGAGGAAATGCATCGTTATTCTCACATTTGTACAGTTACATTAACACTCTCACCATATCTTTACAGTTTTATTGTGAAGCTTTTTGTCTGTAACAGTTTGAAACTTGAGTGTTTTGTGACGTGAATGATAATTCATATGAACTAAGGCTTCAGCTGCATCATTTTAATAATAGGCCCCGTAATGGCTGAGTGGAGCATCTCTTTGAACACGTCTGTACCAGTAATGACTGCACATTTGTTTGAAAGAATAGGCAGTTGTGATTGGAGGAACAAAGACATCAGTCAGTTGTTCGTCGCTCAAACAGACTCTGTCCTGCTGTTTCTGTTTGGCTCGCTGCCTAATCACCAGTAGCACAAATCTCCTTCCTCGGCCTGACCCAAGTGAAATGTGACGGCGAAAGCCTTTGCTGGGTTTTTTTCCTCGCCAGCTTCTTTCCCCCTCTGTGTCCCGTTATCTGCTTTTCCTCTTCCTGTCAGTCTTTCTAGGAGGAAAATGGACATAATGTGTACGCGCAAGAGTGCTTTTTTTTTTTTTTGCTATTCCCCTGCTGTAGACGGCTCTGTTTCATGTTGCCTTCCTCGTTTCTCTTCTTCTCTCTCTACCTTTCTGCTGTCACTCCCTGCATCTTTTTATGCCTCTCATCTCTTGCGCACAGCAGGAGGCTTTGTCGTGCTCTGTGAATGTTTTTTATGTGCGTTGCTCTGTTAGAGCTTTTGTGTCACTCTGTTTCTTTGAGCTGCATTTATGGGTCTGTGTGCGTGATGAATGTGTGTGTGATGCTTCTGTAAAGATCTTTTAACTAATAGACCTTTCACACATGCGTGTTTGGTGAGGACCTGCATTCGTTGTGACCTATACTACTGTAACTCTAGCCAGACTAATTCTACTCCAAACCCTTTAAAAGGAGGCGTCTGAATCGCATTTGTTGTCATGCTCTGTTTGAAACGTTTTTGCCGCACACGCGTGAGTAAACAATAGTCAGTCTGCCCTTGCACTCTTCCAAATATCATAGCATTTCTCTCATCTCTGTTTATTGTGCTGCAGCTGAGATGGCGGCTGACTGCTCCAACTCCAAGCTGTGAAATTACAGTGGTGCACAATATGTTGTAGTTACAGAACAATGAGCTTAATAAAACAATAATCTAATCCTCAGGAAACAGTCTCTCTCTCTCTCTCTCTCTTTGTCTGTTTATGTCTCTGCTTTCTAACAGAACAAATTATGAACAAATTGAAAACATAAAGCCAGCATTTCGAGGATTGTGTAGATAATTAATCCCATGGTGTCTGTCTGCTGCTTGGTTGTCTGTGGGAAATGTGTTTGGTGCCACCCTAAACTCACAGAGAAGGCCAGCGGGGAGTCAATCAACCCCCCTTCCTTCGTCATCGATACATCACATCATTAATATGTATTATCCTTATTTTCAGAAAGACCTGCTTCTTTCCTCTGTAGACTGCACAGCTGTTGCTGGCAAGACTGGCAACAGCTCATCGAACGGAGGCAAACATACACATGCTAATGAGTTTGCAGACACCAGCAAGTACAGCTCTGCCATTAAAAGTCACATTGTTCCACACAGAAAGCTTAGCGAACCACTGCTAGACCCATTATCAAACGCACACAACAGCTGCATCTCAACAGCATTACGAGGAACCTAACACAAAGTAGAGCAAGCTTCCCCCCGGAAGAGAGCGCGGTGGCTGAATCTAGGGCGAACGCATACGAAGACTTTTCAGGATGTCGACGCCAGCAGCAACACCAGGGCTGCAGATTGGAAGCAGGCAGTCAACAATGTAGTGTAGCCTCCACACTGAGACTAATGAGGAGGAGAGACTGGGCTGACTAACAGGTTCAGAAAGGACGGTTTCTGACTCTTCCACATTATTCCACCATTCCCTTAACAAATGTAAAGACCCCTGTGACGGTGATTGATGTGTGACTCCAGGCTGCATGGACATAAATTAGAGTGAAGATTAGAGTGAGGTGACAGACTAAATAATACCTGTACAGTATTAGTTTGCAGTGACCCAAACATCAAGGCAAATGACATGAGGGGGGTGAAAAATAGGCGTGAAAGTGGATTTTTAAACAAATGTTGCCCTTTTTTTTTATAACTCTGCTGAGAAATGAACGTGTGAGTTCTCCGGCTTCACCGTGATGCGTCTCTGGCTGTGCTGCTGTCGAAACTGGCGACGCAGTAGGAAGCTTGGCTCAAAATTAATTTTTGCGCATCCTCCGGGTATTTAGAGGCTATTAATGCTAATGAAGATTCATGCATTCTAATAACATGTCGAAAGGGACACGTGCCAAGACTTAGAAGAGAGGCAGCTGGGGCTTCTTGGTTTCAGCCGTCTCCTGAAGAAAGAAACAAACAGGCCGATGCTTAACGCTCTCACAGGCAGGTACACGCGTCGAGGTGTTGCCTAAGCCCAGTAGAGGCTATTCAAATGCAATAACCACAATGCACTGCTCTCACCCCATATGCTGTTGCGTTCAACACTTGCCAGTTGTCTGCAAACAAGAAAGCTGCACAGATGAGTTTGTAATTTATTCGCATTCGAGCTGCTTAATTAAACAACGTTCCTGAAGCAACTGTCTGTCTCTGTAGTGAGAGGGGAGCAAGAAACATCTCGAAAGAAGATGGAGGGAAGGAGGACAAGTGTTTAAAAAGATCCAAGATGAATGTATCAGAAAAAGGATACAGCAGGTTGTCAAGTTACTAGTGTCCCAGTGTCACACAGTCGTCCTCTGCAGGGCGTCAGTCTCAAAACAGTGACTCACAGCAAGCAGTCGATGTTTGCTTGTCTAACTTGGCTAATGTTCGTTTTTCACACAAACACACGGGAATAATTTAGCTCCTCAGACTTCTTACCTCCTGGTAAACCTGCAAACTGATATTCACCGGTTAACACATGCACAATAAAGATGCAGCCAAAAAAAAAAAAAGTTTGTGCCCCTTTACGCTTGTGTTTGTCACTGACAGCCACAGTTACAGTATGTGATCATCTTACTGCGCATTACCGACTGTCCTCTACCTGCAGAGGGTGGGTGATGAGTAAAGCATAATGAAATACAATACGCAAAATTTGAATGAGACTTTCTTGCTGTGTGCTTTTACCTCAGCCTCCATCATCAGCGTGAATTTATGAGCTGATTATGCAGAATGATCCTTCAGACTGGCATCGGCCATTCATATTGCTCTCTATAGCTTTTTACTGTAACATCCATTACTTCTAAATGTGGGAATCACACTATTAGGACGTTCCATTAATCAGCGATGGGCTTAATAACCAATAATAAGGCCAGAGCCATTTCCTCATATTCTCACCTTTTCCCCGTCACCTCTCTCTCCACGGATCCGATGTCTCTCCCTCGCACTTCTTCTTTTGCTCTCTGGACTGCTGCCGTCTGCCCTCTTCCAAATGGCACACAGAGCCGTCAGCCTTCAAAGAGTCACAGAGGGAGGAGGAAAAATGGCAGCACACACACACACACACACACAGGCCCACAATCCAATGCAAACACGCCGTTTCATCATTCAGGGCATCTATAAAAATAAAAAAAACGAGCAGCAGAAATATCACTTGGTGATGTGGATAAACGACCCAATCAGTCAGTTGGAAGTGTATGGCCTTTTATTTCCTAACTGCCGTTCACATAAGTCTGTGGGAATATTAATCGCTGAAACATACCCCCTGCCTCTCTCTCTCTCTCTGCCTGACAGAGGGAAAAGGGGGAAGACGACTACTTGAATAATGTCTAAATATTTGAAGAGGTTGATGTGATGTCGGGCTTTGAGCGTCACTGTCAGCGAGTGGGAGAAGAAATCAGCAGAGACTAGGTTGAAGATCTGAGGGGCATAAAACATGGCTGTTTTATTTTTTGATCTGTCTTTTCTTTGTCTCGTTTTATTGCCTTTTCTGTGGCTGTTTCATTTTGTCTGTCCTCCCTCTCTCTGCATCTGATGCCTTCATTTCTTCATTTTCTTTCTTGGTCACCATATTTGTACAGTAAACGAATCCTGAACAGAAATCACATCAAGATAAGATAACATAATTCTTTATTGATCCCACACTGGGGAAATTCAATTCTTACAACAGCTACCAAAAAACTGTAAGGTGCAAAAGAATGAAAGTGGAGCATGTGCAAAGAAAATAATACATGATGCAAATTTACAATATTTACAAATAGAAGTTACAAATCAAATATGCACTTGTAGTGACTGTTTTTAACCCACTGGTACCAGTGTTAGTGTGGTGAGCACCAGCTTTAACACAACTCTGGGCTGGCTGCCAGTATAAACCCCACAGCAGTGGGTGTTTTATTCAGCAAAGGTGTGTATGTTTAATTTATTTATGTGCATATTGGTGTGTGTGAGTGTGTTTTTTTTTTCCCTTCCCCTCTTTGACGCCTGCCGTGACTCTCCTGTCCCTGTTCCTGTAGATAACAACCCTTTCTCCACCTGCGTGAGCCAAACTGGACCCGCTCCCGGCGCTAATACAATGTACCAGCTGCCGTGTGGGCAGCTCTCTGAGCAGGTAGCATCCAGGGCTGATGACGGAGTGAAAGAGTAAGTTAGGAGTCAGCAGAGAACACGACAGCAGCAGCGACACGTTTTGACCCCGGAAGGGCAGAGATAAGAGCACGAACATCACACTGGCTAATGCTAATCTGCAGCCCCGTTCAGAAACGCGTATGTGGTCGTACGAGCGGGAGAGTGGCTGATAACTGCTAAGTCACGTCCATTCAGCCTCCTGGGAAACCGATTTTCCTGTAGTTTGGATTAGACCGAACTATTCCATAAATGCCGAGCCTCGTGCTTTTTTAATACACTCTGGAGAACACAGGGAATCTGGAGTTCGCCAGTCTGCCTTTTATCCAAGATCTCATTAGTGAATGTAAAGCTCATTTGTCTCAGTCCTCAGAGAAACACCAAACACCACCAAATGTATTCAGCAATTAAAGATGAGTTAGGTTAACTAGAGTCAAAGCTTTAACTAATCTCTAGACAACGGGCTTGTTTGGACAAAGCCACGTTTACATCTTTGTGCCTTTCAGTACCGTGTACCTGAAAATGAATCGAGACTCCTCTTACACCGGGGCTGACCAGAGAACCACTAGGCCACCTAGGGGACCCCAAGATTGTTAAAACGGCTAATTGGGTTCTACATCATTAGCCCGTATCGAGGTCCTCCGCACAGATCCCTGGACTACCAGTAGATAGTTGAACAAGCCATGTGAAGATGCAGTTCGGTGACTTCCAGCAGTGCTGAGAAGATACGACGTGACACCGACAGGCGAGCGGAGTGAGGGCGAGACGTCGATGACGTGACCTGAGCTTCTAGAGCCACGACCGCGCACACGAGTGAACAAATACACAAAGCTCTGCTGCAGATCATCGTAAATCATAAATAATAGAATTTCATAGCTGTGTTTTGCTTTAAACTGCTTCTACACATGAGGGACCCAGCATGTGACCTAATGTGAGGTTACTGCTACAGTCGAGTGTGTGTGTGTGTGTGTGTGTGTGTGTGTGTGTGTGTGAAGTTGCTAAATGCTCTTGTAACATCACTTTAGTCTGGTAAATGACAAGAATTATATTTAATGTCAGTTTTGTCACATTTTCATGTGGCTGACATGGATTTATGTTTGTGGTGTAATAAACCTCATTTCATATGCTAAGCGATGCTAATATGTCTCTTGAGAGCCTCGTGTGTTCCTGAGTATCCACGTCTGTGTGAGTATTATTTAAATATTCAGATACTGCTGCCAAAGTTCTGTCACATAGTTTTTGATGGTTTCGACGCAAACTTTAATGTAAAAACAATGTTGGATTGCATGGGCTAGATTTCAGCAGCAGAGGATTTGATACTTTATCCAACCTGTATCTCTGTCACTGCTGTGTGACATGTGACAAAGACTGAACGTGTTGAACACTCTGCGGCTTTGCTCACAGCAGCTTGTCGTCCTCATCATCGTGGCTCTCTGTCACGGTGACTCTCCGCTAACGCGCCGAGCTGCAACAGAGAAAATGCAGAAATACGCAGTATAGCAAATATATTGATTTAATGTAGCGAGTCTCACTCAAAGACGTGAAATGTGGCTTCGGCTCAGGATGCTGTGACCCGGTGCTTTGAATTTTATGAAATGATGTCGCTGCACTTCACAGCACTGAGACTCAAATGGCCCTGAACAACACTGTGACTGGGGGAGAGCTTAGCATTATGAAAAGCACTTTCAGTCACATTGCAGTGTGAAGGTTTTGAGGCCCTTACTTCACATTACTGTATAGAAAGACTTTCGTAATGGACTCCTCTCCTTTTCCACAGCCATACTGCATCCCTCTGCATACTAAGCAGGGCCCCATACGGCCCAATTTGCACTGCCCAATTTACTGGTGTCGCTTCAGATTTGTTGGAGGAAAAGCTGAGGCCTTTTCCCTGATCCCCACACTGACATGAGGGAGGGAGGCAGGGCTGCAGGAGCGGGTGAGGATGAGGAGATGAGCTTGGCTGACACATCAAGCTTGAGCCACATCGACTCCGCTCACACATTCAGGCATACGTACGCGCGCCTCTGCACACTCACACAGCCAACCCCCAGAGAGATGAGCTGGGATGGATGAAGGGAGAGACGGAGGGTGAGATGGAGAGATGGGTGGAGGGAGAATCAGTGTCCTGACAGAACTGTGACAGGGCTTAATTACCATGCGAGCGCTGCGCATTGGAAGCAATTTCTAAGGATTGTTGTCATCTGAATACATTAAAACTCCCTTTCACTGGACTAAGCTGCCTCACCGCAGGCTCCCCTCGGCTGTGGATTAAAAGAAAGAGAGATGGCGGAATGGAAACAGAGAGAGGAGTCACAGAGGGCACTTAAAGCGAGATAGTAATGAAGGGAGGGAAGGAACAAACAGAGCAGCGAGTTGGAGAATTCAAATGTCGCAAAACAGGAGGAATTTGTTGTGTGAGGATACTAAAAAAATTGGTCAAATGTCCAACCCTCCAACCCATCGCCTCTGCAGCGCTAATGTTCTGTTGCGTCCGCTGGCTGTGGGTGTTGAATGATTAAACGCCCCACATTTCTCCTCACGCATGGATTTCCCACTGACTAATCTCTCCCCTTTTCAATTACCTTCTCCGGTCTCCGCCCCCTGCTCGCCCGCAGACACCGAGGGCTGCGAGCACGCGTGGAGGAAGTTCCACGGCCACTGCTACAGGTACTTCAGCCGCAGACACACCTGGGAGGACGCCGAGAAGGACTGCAGGGAACACAGCGGGCACCTGGCCAGCATCCACAGCCTGGCTGAGCAGAGCTTCATCCGAGGTGGGTGGGGGGGCGATGGACCCAGACACGGTGGCTGTATACAGGAGCAAACTTCGGGTTGATTATCCAGGACACTCCCACGTTTCTGTGTCGAGAAAAGATGAGAGTGCCGTATAAAAAACTGCTCGTCCTGCTTCACGGCTCTGTAACTTCATTTCCAGCTGACTCCTTGCACTCACCAATCACATTTAAACAAGACACCTAGTGTCAATGTAATAATCACAGTGCTTCGCCGTGTATAATCTAACCAGCGCTCACCCTGCGATCTGCCTCCACCTGCTACACACTGCTCGTATCGCTTGATGGATACCTACTGCTCTTCTTTATTATTATCATACTTGGAGGTGGCACGTCCCGCCTTATGCGTATTCTACAACTCTGTGATGAATGTCTCTGAACAGCCCTTGAAGGAGTTTATTGTGAGAAAAACACCTTGGGGAGCCGAGCGCGTTCAGCCAAGTAAATGTGCGTCACCTTAGGTTGCAATAAAGTTGTGCTTCCGGCGCTGATGTGAGCGTATGACACTTGATTTAATTAAAATCTGTGTCTCGTGAGCTCACTGGTGTTTACATGGGCAAAAAAGTAAGACTCGCTCACAGTAAATGCTTGCGTTCAAACAGGAGGCGCTCGCGACAGGAAATTTACAGACAGCTATGCGTGATTTTTAATAATAGCATTCAACAGTTATCTTGATCTGCTCGACTAAAACCATCTGCTACTGTATTGACGGCGCGGCGACGCCAGCCCATCTGGTTTTTCATGTTGCCCTGAATTATTTGCAAATCCTTTTAGAATTTCTGGCACCAGAGCAAAGAACTGAACATACATTTTAATGTAAGTGCAAAGCTTCTCGAGTCTTTCATCGCTGGCCACAGAGAGCACCTTATCTTTGCCAGACGGTATTACTGTGCTAATATCCATATAGCGTCTCTTCGGTGCCTCATAAACCTTCATCTCCTCGTTCTTAGCTTTCTGCCCCCTGGCAGTGCTCCCACTCCACTTGTGTTGTAATACAGTAAGTCCAGATCACCAGCAGCAAGTATTATAGTAATACTGGATCCACCTTCTGTCCCGGACAGATGCCAGGTTGCTGCCATCCATCTAGACTCCATCGTTCTTCTACATGCACGCAGTTACCAAAAAGTGTGTTTAATAGCTGTGAAAATGGACGCCTCCACCCCTCCAATAAGAGGATCAGAGCCATTAGAAAGATTAATGGGCCTGGTAATGATGTTAATCAGATACGCCATGATTGAAATTCCATTACATGCTGGACGTGCGTGCACGAGCACGCGCTTGTACAACCACGCACGCAAACGCTGCCTCTCACAAATGAGATCCAACCACAAACCAGCCATTAGTGAAATATCCTGTCACACAAAAACAAAACTGTCATCACAAACCCCACCAGGACACCTCCACCACTGGTCTTCACCTCTGGATTCACCCGCTGACAAATGCATCACGCTGTAGTAGTAGCAGTAGCAGCTGGCGCCAGAGCCACATAGTTCAGGGTCAGTCGAGGGTCTCGTTCGTTCGGTCGCGTATATTGCGTAGTTTTTAGCTGTGCTGTCACCGCCGTACATCTGTTTCCACCCAAGCAATACCTGCAACAGATGCTTCCTGTTTGTTTTAGCCTTTACTGAATAAACGCCGGTTCGCGCTCACAAGCGTCGGGGCCAGTGTTTCTCCAGTTCGCTGTGTCTTTGTTCACCGCCTGCATCTGACGGTGCCGCTGTTATTCTCAGGCCTGAGCCACGACAACACCTGGATCGGCTTGAACGACCGTACGGTAGAAGACGACTTCCAGTGGACTGACAAAATGGACCTGGTGAGTGTTCAGCTGTGGATCATTATTTCCACATCGAAGTTTAAACCCTTAGAGACTGAAAACACAACAATACCTGCAGGCATTTATAAACACAGCTTCAATACTTGCACTAAACAGTGCGTATGGGTTTATTTTTTGTGTACCTGTGCACAGCAATATGAGAACTGGCGCGAAAACCAGCCGGACAACTTCTTCGCTGGAGGAGAGGACTGTGTGGTTATGATTGCTCATGAGAACGGCAAATGGAATGATGTGCCCTGCAACTACAATCTGCCCTACGTCTGCAAGAAGGGAACAGGTGAGAATGATGAGAGGAGAGGGAGGGGAGGGGAGGGGAGGCAGTGGCTGCATCCCCATCAGGCGATTAAGATGACTGACAGAGCAGCAAGGAAGGGAGTTGCTGGATGTTAAAGACAAAGGCTGAAGATGAGGAGATGGAGTGAGAGGCACTGGATTTAAAGACTGAGGAATCAGACAGAAAACGGCAGAGAGAGAACGGAGGGAAACGCCGTCGTTCTGCTGTCACTCCGTCAGTCTGAAATCCTGTAAGCCTTTAAAGGCGAATCATGAGACGGGAAGATGGAAAAGAAAATTCTCCAGACTGTTTCTTTTTTTTTTTTATGTAAAGCTTCAGGTTGTTTCTGTTAAAGTGCAGACACTGACAGCGCATGTATACTCAGATGTTTCCTAACATCCCAGCTTTCGTTACGCACGCCTCAGCGTGTGGCGGAGGAGATCAACGCTGAGCCTCTTCCGTCGGTCCGCGTGCTTCCATTCACGCTCATTAATGCGCCCCAACCTGTCGGTCCTCCACCTCGCACCGTCCCGCGGCTCGGCTTTCAGAACTTCTCCTCCGTTTCCTGTGCCAAATGTTGTGTGTTAGTAAGCTGAGGCACATCTTCAGGCTGAGAGTACTTTATGCTTCATGTCCTGGAAAGTTAAACTCATCAGTAGGAGGTGAGCAGACTCCTGGTTATACTCTGCGGTCTCCACCACATGTCCCACGTCGCAGCTGCCACCACACGCTCCTCTGAGAGCCTGTTACTGCTTATTTTTGCCGCACATTTGCATACAGGTCAGACTTATGAGCAATAACAAGGAGAACGACGTATTAAACGGGACGTTTGCAGCCTGATTTTGAGAAATGCTGGGTCACAAGAACTTTTGATTATTTGCTATGTGTCACTCTGGGTTTTCTGGACTCATTTTGTCTGTTAAAGTGCTGCTTTATATTCAGGTAAAAGCCAGTGCAGTTGTAAACACGTGAAATTTGTCATCAGATGAATGAATGGGGCGTCTCAGGAATGTTATAACCTCTGCCCTAAACAATCTAAATAAATACTTTCATCACAGATCTGAATACAAACTTCCCAAAGGTCTCATTGGACATTGTGTTAAGTTAATGACTTGCTCTGTAACAGGTGGTTCATCAGCCTCCGTCATAGCGATCGTGCGTCTAAAGAACCAAGCCATGACAACGTCAACGGCACAAGCAAGGTGTTGCACCACCTGTGAGGCACGTTGTCACATGTCCCCAGCATCCGTCCTACCTCCGACCTTAATCAGTCAGATACAATCACCAGCATCTTTTCATCTTTCCCCTGCTTCCCTGTCGGCTTCTTCTTCACTGTACGTAACCTCATGTAATGTCTTGTCTTATCAGCTGAGTTTTGTCAGCTCCGTGCTGAGTGTTCTCTGTCGGATTTCTAAAGCTCGCAGCTCGTGGGAATCGTTTATCTGCTCATCAGCAGCTGCTGGGGCTGATTACAGTTGGTGATAACGGCGGCGCGTGAGCCGGTCGTCCAGGGGCCAGTCAGGGTGACGCATTAGGGAAAATTATCAGGCGGTGTTTGTATTATTTTCATAATACAGCAAGATGTTCAACTGATGAGACAATAATCGAAGCGCTGGGAAGAAGAGCTGGACTCACCTCCCACATATTATTAGACCGTCACATAAGCAGCAAATCGTAAATCAAATGCATTCATAACCTACTGACACTGTGTTTTATTCTTTTCTTTTTTTTTTGCACTAATTTGCTGTAAATCCTTTGATCAAGACTCGGGATCTCTGGTCTGAGATTGTACTGTATGTAAATTTATAGCGCACTGACTGATACAATCCAGCTACACTGTATATACAGTGAAGAATAAAATAAAAACTGAGTAGCACAGAGAAGCAACCAGGGATTTGATGGGTTATTAAGTACAGTACAGCACACAGCACATTTGGAAACCATAGACTGTTATCAGTGTCTTCATGTGTTGATGCATCCGTTGATGTGCACTGTAATTACTGTGACACACACA
Organism: Macropodus opercularis; assembly: GCA_030770545.1. Taxonomy (NCBI): domain Eukaryota; kingdom Metazoa; phylum Chordata; class Actinopteri; order Anabantiformes; family Osphronemidae; genus Macropodus; species Macropodus opercularis. The sequence goes on from CM061092.1 coordinate 13,111,015, forward strand.
CACACACACACACACACCTGTCAGATTAAAAATAAAGCACAGGAAGCTATACATAGTCGTATTTGTATAAATCACCAGCCAGTTGCTGTTTGCAGCTGTGTGTTTGCAAATAGAGCTGAGTGTAGGTAGTAGGCAAACAGCCTCCACTAACAGCAGTGTGAAAAACGATGTGCGGTGCTGAAAACACTGTATATATACACATATAGAAAGCCCAACAAATCCTACTTCAATTCATAAATCAATAAGTAAAGTAAATGGAAAGGCTGGCTGCTCTGGGGTCTGTTGGGTTTCTATACACTTGTGTTTTGGGATTCTGGAAGAGCTTAAACCTGACTTTGTAAAGTTCCTTGAAATTACTTTGGTTGGGAATTGTGGGTTACAGAACAGACAGGACAACAATAGACCATAACACACTTCTTGGAAAACAACCTTGTACTGTGTGTAGTGTTTATGCTAATCAGCATTTAACACAGAGGCATGAACGTGCAGTTATATAGCGTCAAATCACACCAGTATCAGCTCATAATAAGGTCAAGACCTCGCAGAGTTATAGCGAGAGACAGCAGTGCTTGCGTGAACAAGGACTAAGACACTAGTCATGACGACGTATGTTAGTTAAGTGTTAATTAACATCCTATCCCACCACAACCACCACTTGGTCTTTTCCGTGCAGATCAAAACGTATTATTAGTTATTTCAAACGCTTAATAATGACACGTTATGTGGATGTTTGTACCTCCAGGACAAATGAGGAATTAAATGGTTTAATGAGAAGTGAGCATATGTTATGGTGCAGAAAGTCTTTCCTAATTTGTGTGATTTGTGTTTTCCTTCATTGCCTAATGACTATATTTTTGTTGTGCTTGACACTTGGTGAAGGTTTTTCACGCCGTGTTATATTCCCATACTGTGTGGTAATTAACCCATTTTGTCTCCCTTCTTCTCAGCAGCTGTCACGAGCACCTCAGCAAACAGCCGCAGCATTTTTAATCATTGCGACTTTCTCTCGGTGGCGTTTCAGGAAGGACGCGCGCTGACTCGTAGCGACGGCCCCCTGCCGTGCAGACACAGGCGCGCGCTCAGACACCGTCTCGCTGCTTCAAAATGTAGGGTAAACTAAAGTAGATGCTAACAGGTAGCAGCCGCGAGATTTGCAATAGGTTTCTATCAGCTGCGCTTACGAGCATGTTTAAAAGTCTAGTAGAGATTCTCCTCTTCCTCTTTTTCCCTTTTCAACGGCTACCTCTCGTCTTACCTTGTCATTCAGACCTTAGTGCTTCTTGTCTAGTCCCTCATCTCTTCACTCGCTTTTTTTGCTTTGTTTCGGTCTCTACCATTTCCCAAGGGCAACATTAGATTCTCTTGTTTGCTAAATGCTTTTGGGCTGAGCTCCTTAGGGATCGTTTAGTAGAAAACAATATTTAGATTAAGTCAGTGGTTACAAAAGACATGTTAGGCATGATAGGAAAAAAAGATCTGTTTTCAAAGGGCTGGTTAATCTGACCTCAGAGCAGCCAGACGTACAGGAGACCACATGGCTCCGTACTTCAGGGTCCGCCGGGTACAGTAGGATGTTTAGCATAAAGTGTGTTGTAGTTTTTCATTGTCTGGAGACTCTACTGAGGAGAGTGAACGAGAAAAGTGAAGCTGTTCACTGAGATGAGCTCAGCCTTTGACTTTATTTGATGATTTAATGTCAAACACCGATGTGTGTTATTGCAAAACCCTCAAGTTTTACAGTGTCACACAAACAATTATTTAGTGTTGAACACTGAGTGGTGGACCAGAAATACAACCAGTAGCTTTAGAAAGTATTTTTAACAATCCATTTATGTATTTTCTTCTTCCTCTCTCAGTAGTAGCCCCGTGTGCCCTTCAGGCTTTATTCTACAAAGGTTCTTTTCGAACTTAAAGCGTCTCCCACAAAATCATGGCTCCATTTGCTTTTTCTGAGCTTAGTGACATTTTCTTTTATCCCTACTTCAATACGTTCTGACTTCGCTTGCCCCCACTGTGAGGAATCATTCAGCGGGCACATAGGTGAGGACTAATGGAAAACTACCTTTTAGCCAGAGTCAGGTGTCGGAGCGCTTACTGCCCCTCCGCTCCACAACACATCAAACTGTGGCGTCTGAGTTAATGACACTGGTTTCCCTTATTAGGAATTCAGCAGGGATTAAGACGAGGACGAGGGAATTAGGATTGTAAATATTTTCTGAGCGCACATCACAACTTTTCGGTTTCTCAGTCGCTGGCCTCACTGTCCACTACAGAAACTTAAACTTCGCTCACATTATGATACAGTACAGCTGGAGAGTTCAAAACAACATATAGATGTAAAGCTGCCTGAGTGCTGCCCTGAGGCCTGTCCAGCCTGTCAGTCTCAGACCACAGTGTCAGTCGTGTCTCCATCACAGCTTGTGTAAACATTTTCCTGATTCTGCCTCAGCTCTGTATGTGTCTACAGTGCTGTGTTATTTTGACAGCCACCCACTCACTCACTCACTCACTCACTCACTCCACAGTCCACATCTTGAAGCTTTCGCTCTGAGTGGTTTCAGAAAAGTAGTTTCAGCCAATTATTGCCCTGCGGTGTTTTACGTCTTTGAAATCAAGGCACATGCTGACTGTAAAGCTCGTCAAGGACGCTTGGATGTGTCAGTGAAAGAATGTGAGAACTCAGTGAATGGGCTTTTCACAAAGGATACGCTGATGAACACAAGTGGACAAACTGATGCACATTCTGTGTCTCTCTGCCCCAACAGTTCTCTGCGGCGCACCCCCCACTGTGGACAACGCCTTCCTAATTGGCCGGAAGCGTTCCCACTATGACATCCACTCCGTAGTGCGTTACCAGTGCGCAGACGGCTTCCTGCAGCGCCACGTTCCCACCGCTAAGTGTCGCGCCAACGGCAAGTGGGACCGGCCAAAGATCATCTGCATAAAATGTGAGCAGCGTTTCCGTTCTTTGTCATCCATCTGTGCCAATTTACATTTTGTGGGGTTTTTTTTATTCATGCAGCACCTTAGGTCGGTCAGACCAAACCTCCTACACTTGCTGCCCTCGGGAGCCGCTGTCACCCTGTGCATTGAGGCGTCCCTTGCACGCGCTCGTCGTTAATAATTGCAAGTAAAAAGATTACGGCGGTTGCAGACGGAATTAAATCCCTCCGGCTTACGTGGAAGTGGTGGGGTCTCCTTTGAAGTGCTTTATGCTTGAAGGTGTTTTTTTTCTGTGCAGACTTTTAAAAACAACATTTTGCGATGGGTCAACAGTTCATGGAAGACATAGTGTAGGATGTGGACTAGAGAAAAAAACATTCACGCGCGCTCAGAGAGTTTGTGACATCGTGTTGTTAGCGCCTTATTTTAGCTCAGCGTAGGGTCTAAACTCAGTGATGATATTTGCTTATAATGTATCTGTCACATTCTGTGCTTTACACCTCATGGTCTTTGAGCCTAAAAATAAACTTCCTGTGAAAGAATAGATAAGATTCCAGCATCATTTGTGGCTTTTATATATCTTTATATAAATATTCAAAAAACTGAGCCTTGAATTAGATTCTGCTCTGCTCACAACGTGACAGTAATGATGAAATACTGAAATAATGCCGCTTCTGTTCAAAGTGATAAGCACACATTTGCCTATGACTTATCTTTGGACAGGATTGTTTGTTGGCCCAGAGTTTTAGTGTTGCTATCATTCATTGCAGATGACGTTTCTTTGTTGGCAATATGCAGGAAGGGACAGCGCAACCTAATTTGGCAGAACACCCCAAGAACAAGCTTTCACCGAGGCTGTGAGTGGGTGGAAACCTCGGTGTGTTCTTGCTAAAGGCAACCAAATGTGAGATTAAACGCATCCCCTCAGTTTGGTGAAGGAAGCCAAAGCGTCTACAGTGAACATGTGGTTCTGACCTTCCTGGGTTGTGATTCCTCCCCCCTCACCTTTTACCTGCTTTCACCCCCTGTCGGTGTGAACGCGTCTGATGCTTGTCTTGTGATTCATCCTCCTCTTACATCACTTTTCCGCGGTCACCTTTCATCTTATTCCAGATGCTTTTCTGTTTTAATTGCTTCCCTTTCTCTGCCGCTCTCTCCCTCTCCACCAGCTCGGCGGGCCCACCGCTACCGGCGCCACCACCATAAGGGCAGGAGAGAGCGCAGGAAGCACAGGAGGCACGGCCACAGAGAGGGAGGCCACCACGGAGGAGAGCAAGGCCAGGGCCACAGCCGTGCCCACTTCTGAACCAAAAACCCACCTCCTCCCTTTTCTCCTCTGCAGCCAGCTGCAGTTTGCCTGTCTCCCTGTTGTTCCCCAAACACTACTCAACCCCAGACTCTCTACCCAACTCCGTCCCTGCAATGCCCCGCCCTTAGCTCCACCCACGGCTCCCTGAGTCAGCCTGTATCCTTGTCAACTCTGAGGCCTGTCAAAGCGCTGCCAGGCGTCACCGGGACAGTGACAACCCCCTTTGTACTCTTTCTACTTTCCCTTCTCTGTTTTACCCTCCCGTCTTGACCTGTCTGTCTCTCTCCGACCCTCCTACGTGACCCAGTTACTCTCCCATCGAGTTCAGCGATGCGGCGAGTCGCCGGGCTGCGCCGAAAAATAAACCTTTGTGACCTACACTGAAGATTCTTCAGAGGAAAGTGGTTTGGTACAACTTGTAAATAGGGACAACATCACTGAAAATGATGTATCAAAATCAGACGAGTCAAAGAAAACATCATGTTGTTGACTTGAGCCTTTTGTCTGTTAAACACATTATTTTTTACGGATACTCAGTGTTTATTTCTTGACTCTGCTGCTTTTGGCTTTGTTGGTTTGTACTCGACTCAAAAGTGACACGGTTTTATTCTGAGACAAATTGAATAGATTTTCTTTGAATTAGAGGCAGCTGTAAGTGACTGCTGAATTTGATTGTTAGCGTTGTATTATCTCGTCCGTGTGAGACTTTAGATCAGATGCTTAACCCCCAGAGGAAAAAGGAAAACGCATTTCGTTGTATTCAGTCTCATTACTCGTCACTTGTTAGGGAAGCTCAAACGTCTCTCACTGTCAAGTATTTGTTCTAACTCACCTCAGCCGTCCCACATTTGCTTTGCGTTTTGTGTTTTTCTACCAATGTTTGCTGTGAGCTCATTAATGTAATGCAGCAGGGCAACGTTCTCATTAATTTGTTTCTCCTTCATCTTGGATTTGCATGTTTGTGGAGTAATGAGAACTTCTGTCACGTGAAATACAGAGAAAGTTGAGCAGCTTAAGACGCTGCTGAACTGAGTCGGGCCTCGTGATGTAACAAACCATACACAGAGTATGTACAGAGAATGAAATCATCATCCTCGAAGAGACTGCTGTCACTGGAAAAACAACAACGATGGTTTCCAACAAGGTGCATTGTTAGAAAGGTGCGGCTCGGTTTCAGTCTCGTCTGTTACTGTTGCAGACCACAGTGGTTTCCTCTAACCACGAAGGCTGTTTATTTAAAAGTCGACTCAGTGACACTGACATATTATATGAGGACGGGTTGTTATTAAAGTTCCAGTGCTCGGTTTCTGTTCTACAGGAAGTCATATCATCATCAGACGTTGCTTTTAAGTCACACATTTCCCTGTGATCCATTTTTGAGTTAGCATAATAGGTTAGAGATGCTCTAAATGTTAGATTGAAGGGCTGATGGTGATGTTTTTGTGTCGCGTGCCTGCCCGTGGACCCAGGCTTCCTAAGCTGACGACTGCGGGATGATAAGTCAACTCTTGGTACACAGGGTATGAGGATGAAAGTCATGTTTGTGTGAAGTGTGTTGTTGGCTTTGCATGTGTGTGTCTACGACGGAAGATGTCGGCGGCGGCTGTGCTCCCAGTGGATGATGACAGAGAGGGTCAGCGTTTCTGGGGCAGGCGATTGTCACGGCGCTCACGGCTGGTTACACCTGTGCCCGTTCCTGCCACGTGTCTCGCTTTAAAGAGGGGATTGAGGCGCGTAAACCGGCGCTCTGCCCTCTTTTTCTCCCCCTTTACTGCCGGGTTAAATTGGTCTTTAAAGCCAGCACTAGCTGGGGAAGCTTCTGGGATTACGTCGCAAACACTGACTCCGGCGTTTTGATGTTTCTCAATCTTGTTCCCGTTTTTTTCTCGTTTTTTTTCACCACCTCTGCACTTTAGTGTGTTTCATTTGTTCCCCTCATTCAGCCTTCTGCGCCCTGTCTCTCTCTTTTCACTACAGAGAATAAGCACTTCTGAATATGGTTCAGCCGCTTCGGAGTGTTTTTCAGCAGCTTTCCACGCGTTACAAAAAGAACTGATCAGGTTATAGAAAGTCACATGAAAAGCGAATCCATCCTGTGCACATTAATTCTCTGCCTTTGTTTGTCTCCTCTCACCTTGGCAATGACAACACTCCTCTGCACGGAGATAAATAGTGAACCTACACCTCTCTATCAGTTTAATTAATCTACCGCATGCCTAATTAACAAGCGGCATTATCTGGAGAAGCGCAGAGTTGTAATGACGAGGGGCGGGTTGCGTTGACGGACAGCCAGAGGAAGGTTTAGGGTGACGGACAGGAGGCCCGAGGATCTGTCACGGCAGTCAAACCCCTGTCGCTTGGTCGATGACAGGCTGCTACGGGGCCTGCTTTTCTTTTTTTTTTCTCTCTAAAAAATGGATTTAACACAGGTGGATGAATGAAAGGTCAGACAGAAACCTCTCACAGTAATTCAAATCACAGTTGAAGCCCAGAGGCGGCAGCAGCAGGACAGTCTGCAGAAACAAGTGTGGCGGCAAGATAGAATAAAACAGCTTGTAAGAGTTAGTTTGTGTTTTGATGTCAATAAAACGCAGCATCCACTGAAATGTTGGTTAATCTTCTCTTCTGCCACGTTTGCTCAGCCACTGCAGAGATTGTGAAGTGTACTGCAAAAATGCCAGACGTTAAGAACGGGATGATGTACAGCAGCTAATCAGCTGCTCTCTACTGATAATGTTGTTTCTTGCTGGAGTTTGGGCAGAATTTTCCCACTAAACCAGGCAAAGTACAGCATAAAAGGTTTGTGAGGACGCTGGTCCTCGGCTGGGCTTAGGGCGTTTGTTTGCGTGTGAACTTTTAGACACGTCCTTGGGGACGGGTCACTTTTTTTTTGTCGTGTTTTTCTAGTCAGAGCCCTGGTGGCGTGTGAGCGCTTAATCACGAGGATGAGCGAGCCCCACGCCTGAGGGTAGAGCAGCAGGAGAACCGCTGAGCGTCTTCACGGCCAGCAGGCCTGTTGTCACACCAACCTAATTGAGAGTCATTGTCCTCCCTCACAGGGAAGACGACCGAGATCAGCGCCGATGTGTTTGACGGGGAGCTGCGTGTGTGTGTAGCTGCCGTCGTTTGATTGCACCGGTTCAAACAGTAACAGCGGGGGCACGACTTGGTTACGTTTGACTTACATGCTACGCGTGTGGCAGAATTTACTGCTGCTTAAATGAGACGTCACATGAATTTAAGGCTCAGTGTCTCAGCAGGTGGGCGCAGCAGCATTTATAAACATGAAGAGAGAACTAATATACAAGCATGAAATATAAATAACAATATTAATAAACCCCAGTGAACACAACTATTTATTATAAAAACCTAAGTGCAGCATTAAGCTGAACACATTACAGCACATGCTGTTGCTGCACCTCTTATCTAAAACCTGACTAGATTATTTTAACTAGTTAAGGTTCTTTTAACATTTGTTCTTTTAATTAGTAATATTTAAATTTCATTTGTTCACAAAGTAAAGACAAAATGTGATGCTGGGGCTGCTACAGACCTACAACCTATGTCACACACCGGTTGCAGAGCTTGTCCTCCTGTTACCCTGTGCTTAAAAGCATGTGACACCACTAAAGACATATTGGCACAGTGAGCAGCGTTGGATTCATGTTTTGCTCTCACGCACAATCCTGTTCTGAGGATGGGTTTAGCCGAAGGTCAATTCTGGCTCCATCCCCTAACGTTGCAGTAAGAGTTTGAGCTGGACGGTAAAGTTTGCTTTGTTGACATCCTCACCTGTCAAGAGAATTTAGTGACCGGTGAGAGCGTGTACACGTGTCAGAACACGGCCAACGGAGAGAGAGAACCAAAGCTCCGCCTCCAGCTCCCGCGTGTACTGTAGCAACCGTCCTTGACTGTACACCTGGTGCATTTAAACGCAGCTCTCGTCAGCAATGACAACCTGATAAGAGCTGCAGAGGCTGTTGTGTTCAGCGGCACGCAGACAGACTATTGATTTCATTATTAGGCTGTCTGTCTTAGTTCCTATTAAGCTTGTCGATGGCATTGACAGTACGACAGCGTCGTCTGACCACTGCTTGGTTCCTAAATAAAAGGAGAACAGGCTGTCGTAGCTCGCTGCACTCCTCCATGCGCAGCATCCTTCCTTTAGCTCGATCATTTTCCTTCTCTCGTTCCCTCTGCACTCCTACTTCTCCATAACTTCTACCACGTTCAGTAGCAGGTTCATCTGGCATTTGTGTGGCCATTGCGTCTCTGTCTGATCCAGAGCTTAGAGAATTGGCCGTTGTCGAGAAAGCGACTGTATCCTGTTAGAACGTATGGATGGATAGATGAATGGAGACGTTACAGTGAGAGAGTGAAAAAGACAAAACGCCGAGCAGAAACCAACGGGAAACGCTCCCTCTTCTCCTCTGTGATGTAAATACTCGCAGGTTTTCCTTTCGTTCCTGTTTTTTTAATCCGTTTGAGCTCTTAGTGTGTTTGTTGCTTAGCCTCTCTGGACCATGTTCACACAGCTTCAGCAGATCCAAAAAAAACCAGTTCCCCTGTTTCTGTTCCTCCACTCTGCTCACACGCCACAGTCAACGCACACTGAGCAGGAGAACCGGACGCGAGACCACGTTCCGCCACACAAACGAACATCACACTCGTTTGTGGATACAGTAGCTGTGCGTTGGTGTCAGCTGTGAACAGACATGGTAAAAAGACTGCAACTGAGCCCTGCTGTTTGGATGTGGTCCATATGTATTTATCCATATTTATTGATGTGTGTTCCAGTCATTGTATTATATTCTTTACAAAACAAAGGATCATTAAAGGAAACCCTTGTTTGGATCTGTCACCTGGTCTGGTCCGGCTTCTTATTTGTTGCTGTTTGATGCTACACCACTGGGGGCAAAATCTGAAATGTCATAAAGTTGTTTAAAGTGTGATTTAGGTGGATTAAATGTCACAATATAGAAGATTAAACATATTAGAGTGATTTTGTTCAATGCTTTAACAGAGAGAAAATACAGCAGTAAAGTAAAAGCACATAAATGAGATCAGTAATACATTTTTGGCCAAAATTTGAGAGCAGTATGTTAACAAACTCAAGTTTTAATAGTAGTAGCTCCTTCCCTCTGTTGTCATTCTGGGTGGGTTTCATATTTAACAGAAAAGGTCTTTATCAGGACATGAAGTTTTCATTTACCGTAAGTAAGAAAGTAAATATACCTCAATTTTGAGGTTTCAACAAGTTCACATAAATCATTTACATATTTTGTTTAATTAAAACTATTTAAAATCACTGGCAGTGTAAACTTCAGGGCATCTAGATGATGACATACTGAATGAATGAGTGTTGTAGCCCATGGCAGTAATTGTCAGTTTTGGCAATACTGTATCGATCGGTTTGGCAAGACTTTGTTTCAGAACAGTAAATGTAAACACTTGCTTTCCCTCCACTGCTCCAACGTGCCCTCGCTGTGATCATGCTCCTCTGTCGATGGTGGACTCAGTTTTGCTCCAGGCTGCACATCGGTTTATTCTTTTTCTGCTGGATACAATCTGCACCTCTGTGACCTTCATGTGCAACACAGATGCATTTCCAAATCTCTTTTGGATTAGGCAAAAATATTTTCTGCAAAGCCAAAATATCAAAAACATTTTTTTTCACTCTGAACAGGTCGGCAAGGGGTGAATCCCTCAGCATGCAAGTGAAAAAGAGTAGGTGGGAAAGAAGGAGAGGAAGGAAGAGGAAGATCAAAGGTAAGAGGAGAGAGGGCAAAAGAAGAAGGGGAAGAAGAAAGAGAGAGATTTTGTTTTGGCAGCAAGCTGTTTGTGAATACGCTTATTGTTGTACTGTCTAACCTCAGAGACCTTCACTTCACCCGAACTTCCTCTGATGAGCTGAATGTGCAAGTCGCCTCTTATCAATGGGAGGTTTCATCACCTGTAACAACACGGCCTCCTCTCTGTGTCCCCCCCCGCCTGCCTCGCTTCCTCCCCCTTCTCGCCTCCTTTGATACGTGACTGACTCGTTTCATTATTATTCAGCAACACTGGAAGATTGCGCAGCGCTACCGGCTTCTGTTTTCCGTCAACAATTAATCACACTGAACGTAGCATCTCTTTCACGTCCTCTTCCTCTGTTCTGGCTGCTTGAGTGATGTTGTTGGCTCAGCTCGGTGAGCTCCAAGGACGCCGCTCATTAAGGCTGCGTACTGGGGAGATTCTCTTTAATTCTCGGCTCTTGGTGACCTTCAGTTCTCCTGTGTTGCTGTGCGAAAAGTCAGCGATTGGTTACAACGACTCGGAGCTGCACCGCGAACGGTCACAGATGTTTTGCGTTGGGCCCTGAAAGTTTGGCTCTGAGGGACAGAACGCGCAAGGATTATAAAAAGCATCAAAGCACGCCAGAACTTTCTCTTAATATCCAATGAAAAGGCTTAAGCCAATTCTGTTTATAGTCCTTATTTGTTCTTGTATTACAGCTCAGTTTGGAGATGAGCAGATAAATTAAACGCGTGAAACGACAGCTCATCATAACCTTGTTCTTGGGTCGATATCAGGCTCATCTGGCAGGCGTGGCGAATCAATAGGGAAGTCTGGCATTATCCCGCATTATCTCTTAATGACACTGCCAAAGTTCAGGGAGATTATGAAAAGCAACAAGGGATTATGCATTATCTCAAGCCTGACAGTTTCCCACTCGCCCTTACAGCTGCTCTTCCTGCCTTTATCGCGCACATAAACAGAAACGGCTACGGGGGGAAATTCGCTCTCCACACATGTACGCTCCCGTCAAGCAGCTTAATAAAATCAAAACAAAAAAGATTAATATGCATCTTAACTCTGTTCGTCTTCTTTATCTCTGCTGCGGCCAGGTTACCGAACAGCCTCTTCCATGAATGCGCGTTCGCGCTCGTCCTAATGATGGCCGCAGATGGTGCAGCATCACCTCGCTAACAGCTTCTTTTACAGTGTGTGTGTGTGTGTGTGTGTGTGTGTGTGTGTGTGTGCGTGAGTCAGTGCTGAGGAGCAAAGCCAGTGAAACATCAGTGGGAGCCAGGTCTCTCATACACTGCTCTGCCAGCTGCGTGTACGCTGTGCGCTGTTTTGTTGTGTGACCCCGACTGACAGACTGGAAATCTGCCTCTATTAGGCTGCTTTTAGCACATCTTTCAAGAGCGCTTCAAGGTAAGTCCACAGTAATGGAGGTAAATACAACTGTAATGCACTTTACGTTCCTTTTAGTTTTTGTATATTGTACTCAGAGTACAAACGCACAACATATTTAGTGATTTGCTTCAGTGCTTCAGGAGCAATACAATAATACTCTGCTCAGCTGATGGTGTTTCAGCACTAACGATACAAATGCTGCTATTACAAATGCATAATTAAAGTCTAAATACCCCTCACTTAAGTGTATTCAGTTAAATCTCCTGCATTAAAGATTCATATTTGGAAAACATGACTCATAGAATGATAAGCTCTAGTTTTGTGTGTTTATTCTACATTGTGTTAGACTTTTGCATCTGTGTAGAAGAACGTCTTCATGAAAATGTGGGAAAACACATATTTAGTACAAAATCACCACCAAAAACTAAACGTAAATAAAGGCTGGTTCACGATATCTGCTGCATTTACTACCAAAGGTTCTATGTGCAGAAACACACACCCAGGCAGAAGCTAAGTGTCTTAGCGGTGTTTAAGGCCAGACGTGTGGGCTCTTCACACCGGCTCCCTCAGGGGCGTCACACTGACTTGCTGAAAAAGACTGGAGCGCACAGGCCATGAAGTCAGTGCTGCTGTAGGTGTAGTGGGACGGGGTTTTGTGACTGAGTTGAGATAAGGTTCAGGATTTCGTATATTTCTGGAACTGCTCACTTGCTTCATCCTGCTGCGGGTCCACGATAGCTCACTGACCGGTCAGTTCCTCCACGCTGCTGCTGGGCCAGATACCCCCGCGCCCTCCTGCTTTTGCCGGCAACCTGCGTTCCAGCCTTTTTCCCTTCTCCCCTTATCTCTCTGGCTCGTTTTAGCCTTCTCCCATCTACGTCGCTCTCTTCTGTCCTGTCCTTCGCCGTGACTTTGTGCTTCCACTGAGCCTGTCTCCCTTCCTTCATCTCTCCCTAAACACACACACAGATCCACACAGTTTCACAAATGGTTTGAATGGATTCATTAACCTCCCACTATTCTCTTTCGACCCAATCCAGGATTGTTGAAAAAGCCCGGAGAGTAAACCACTGTGACTCACTCTTGATGTGTTGAGTGTGGCGGCTCGCTACCAAAGAGGAGAGCTAATGGAAAGACGGATGCTCGACTGGTAAAACCAAAGCGCACTCTCCTATAGGGGCATCTATAGATGACAGGGCAAACTCTCCCATTCATTACCCACAGTGCTCTCCATTAGATGGTTAACGCTTTCAATTAACTCTACACTGCTGCCTGTTTAATATGCCCCACACTCTGGGGGAAACCTCTCACAATTTGGCCAATTACCCATCTCTACAAACCGACTGCTTTCAATGCATAATCTGGGCAGCAGCTTGAATTACACAGCGAATGCATAAGGCATTAGGAGAGATTGTTTAGGGAGACACAGTCATTTCAGAAGCAGCTTCCCGTGAGCTGTTTCTGTATGAATGTTGAGCTCAAATAAAACTTTACATCCATGGGGATAATCTGCATTGCTCCCATCTAAGGCCGCAGTGAACACGATCAAGACATGAACCACGTGCTGAGTACAGGAGGATTTGGGAAGGATGTTGTTTGCACACTGGAAAAAACAATCTTTGTTTAAACGTACAGTCTGCTAATAAGCCTCATTAAGCTCAAAGCAAAGATCTGCAATGAGGCGACCGTCTTCACATTATCAGGGCTGTTTACCTGTAGCTTCATGTACGTGGGAAAAAAACTTCTACTGTACGGAACGAGTAACATCGAGGTGGGAATGATTCCTCTGACCATTGAGAAAATGTGTATTCATCTGATTTGATTTGCTCAGGTCCCATCCCTCTGATCTGACGGAGGCACTTTGTGAAATCAAAAATCACAAGCACCACAAGTTTGGTATAAGTTAAGACTAAGGGGCTTCTTTCCGGGTTATGAAAGGAGATTTCATCCGTTAGAAATTAGTCCAGCTTCATATATGTCTTCATATGTCTGATTAGGACGCTGCTCACACTGAAGTTGGGCAAAGCCAGCTGAGGATGAGGTGGGATCAGTCGCGCCGCTAAGAGCACAGAGTTGTCGCGTGTGCAGGTAACGTTAACACTGGCTTCTGTTTGGAGTAGATGTGCATGTGAGGCCCACTAACACTGTTTAGTGCCCTTGAAATCCAATTTACTACTATTAATCCTGGTTAATTCTACTGCTCTCCTTTTGTCACTCATCGCCGTCGTTCTGCTTCTATCTGAGTCGTGTGCGGGCGCCCTGACCTGTGTCACAGGCTGATAAATGAGCCGGCGTTGTCTCATCCTTTGAAATGAATAATATGCAATGAGGAGGCCTGATGAAACAAAGACGTCGTTTCGTTGTCATCGTCTGAGCACAGGGTTCAGCGGCTCCTGTGCAGCGTCTCTGTCACTGCACCTCGCTTCCACCAGCCTGTGACTACGTCCAGAGCAGGTGAGCGTCAATCAAGGCAGATTGTTTGTGGACACAGTTACGCAGATACGTCTTCTTCTCTTGTTGTTGAACGCATCCAGTACTACACACCCACATGTCACTGCTGTTAGCCAAACAGCTGGACGTCAGGGAAATGGCTGCCATTTGTGATGACCTCCCTCTTACATAAGCTCCAGCTGACTGCTAAATGCCATGTAAAGTGAATTTCTAATTGGTTACCATCATGGTCCTGAGCACATAAAAAAACATCTAATTGACTTCGGTACTGAAATGCAGAATGCGTAACCGGTCATAAATTATAAATGTGCATGAAGCACGACGTTGCTTATTAATTTAATGGCTGTGACTTGAAATCCACACAGTAGCGCAGACTAATGGGGCCGAGTGCTCAGCGAATCAGTAAAATCATCTGCTTTGATCATCCAGGTCATTTTGACGCTTCATTTTCACTTTGAAAGAAAAAAAAAGAAGACATCACAACTTGTTAATATGCAGAAAACAGATTGTGATTGTTTTGAACGGCTCGAGTTTGTCATTGACCGCAATTATTTCATGGTGTTGAACTCGCCGTGAACTTGGCTTTAATTACGTGCTGCCAGTTGCTATGACGATGACATGGTTTGCTGTGCTGTGTTGGCTCGACACCAGCAGGCTGCTTCTCTTCGTCGCTCAGCAGTTTGTGTGACGAGCAGATGCTCGAAGGCGCGAGGCAGAGCGGAGCAGGTAGAAGTTCCAGCTCCCAGACAACGTCACCTGGAGGACGCCGGCGTACACCAGGATGCCTCGCGCGGCTTTATGCGTTTTCACGAATTTAGACACAACTAAGCTTATAGTGCAGCGCCATCATCAGGTCAAATGTGGTTTAATGCGAGTGGAGTGTTTTTGCTTGTGCCTCGTACCCTCTAACATTTTTCTGCCTGAAGGTTAACAGTTTATTTGCCTCCTTTGTGAAGTTTTTAACGCTTCTATCCTGCTGCTGTTTTTCACTTGAATTAGCAGTTGCTGGCTGTGTCCACCAACACAAATTATTCATGTCGGAACAAACACGCTGCAGTTCGAGGGCCGTGGTCTGTCACCTACTGGACCCGGGCCTTTTCGCTGCGGGATGATATAGGGATGTGAGTTTGGGTCAGCACATAGAGCAGGCTGTCCATTAAATGCAGGGTCAGCGAGACGACCCCTGGATATGTGCTGGCAGGACAGCTTGATTGGCTCTCAATGGTCAGGCCTCACCTTGCGCGGCTGCTCGCTGCCATTAGTGTTTGAGTATGTGCGAATGGCTCAGTGAGGCCAATTAAAAAGCGCCTTGGATAAATGTGCTACATAAATTCGCTCCGCGTGCATTCCTTCAAACTCATCAGAGCATTTAGTGACCCCTCATTCCCTGCATGGTAGCAAACGCATTCATTTCGCTAGTCCTTAAATAAAAGGAAACTGCAGCCAGAGTTCTTAACTACATTTCATTTTATTGCTTCCATCATTAATTCAGTAGTGGCTAACACACTCTGTAATAAAGTGCTGGCTCAACTAGCTTAAAAGTGCCATATATGACATAAATAACAATTGTTGTTTTGCTTTGAGCGTCTGCTAATTCAGCCACAGCGACTACTCTCAGCCAAACAGTACATGCTCGCGTAAGTCTGTGCTAACACGCTATCATAAAATAAAGCTCCATGTGTGTAAAGTGCAAATATTTTAGAGCTTGTGCAATATTCACTGCTGCCTGTTCAGCTCTGGTGATGAGATTGCCAGGTCTTAGTTAATGAGAAAGATTATTCGCATTGTGCCAGAGGGCTGCTAACCAAGCATGGCACCCAGACACAGGCAATTACATGTGCTACAATGAAAACTTACAGAGGAGCTTGGATTTTTTCCATACAGTCGGGCACATCATCTCATCTAACCCAGTAATGAATGTTTTCGCCCTGGCACTGGGATTCTGGCCCAGACTGGAGCTCAGAGCTTAGGAGCCACAGCAGGAGCCAAAATATGTTACAACACACACACGTACACACACACACAGACAAGGATATTCATGTCAGCCTCCGATCTGATGTGCGCCTCTGTGATGATCAAGCTGCTGTTTAATCTCGCAGCTTCCCGGCGACAGATGTGCTAACATACTTACTCCTTAAGATGATTGACTGACTGGAGATGGAAGGAAATTCACCCTAATAAAGATGTCACCTTTAATTTTACACAGTCCCGCTTCTTCTCTCAGGCAAATCTGCAAATGACTACATCTTGTATGTGAGTACTTTGAAAGCAATGAATGGGGTCTGGCTGCTAGGCAACAGTCAAATCTAAAACTGCATCCCCCTCCTGCTCTTCACTCCACCTTAAATCACCCTCGTGACGTTCGTGGGTATGCTGTTGCCGCTCTTCCTTCTTCTCAAACTATTTGTAAAGCTTTTTGTTGTGTCTGTGCCACCTGCTGTTTCATCCGTGTTCTCGCGGAAGCAGTAGACCCCATAGAGGCGGAATTTTTTATCAGGGAAGCCCAGGTGTCGGACGCCTGGCTGGGATCCTCCGCAGCGGGAGCGAGGGTTGACTATGGGGTAACGGATGCTGCCATCCTCCAGCCAGCCAGCTTCACAGCGGTCCAGAAGCTGGAATTTCCACGCGGCGTAGAGCTGACCCACTTTGGCCACCACCGAACCATCTCGGACGCAAGCCTTCGCCGCCTCTGCGTAGTTCACCTTCTTGAAGCGTTTGAGAAAGTAGACTTTGCCTTAGGGAAAAAGAGGGAGAGACCAAAAGAAGAGATGCTGTTTGCTGTAAGAACAAGTGAAACGTGAATGAAAACAGAGCAGGTGCATTATTATAAAATGGCAAAAGAAAAAAGAAAGGGGAATAAATGAGAGAAGGAAGCCCCAGAGACAAGCCATGCCCCGAGGTTTTCAGGCCCCTCTGCCTGACTGTGGACAGAATGTGAAATCAGTCCAACAGCCGTCTGGGCAGCTGCTCAAAATCGAAAGGCAATCGTCTGTCAGCGAACAGCACTCTCACTCAAAATTAGCCTTAAAATGCTCCCATTTCTGCTTTCACCTCATCTCTGAGGAGACTTTTTGTCTGGCAGCATTATAGAAATGTTTGTCCTTGTTAATTGAATTGGTTGAACTGAGCTGAATTATACATCACAAAAAGAACAGAGCGAATCAAATTGTTTGGTTTCTCAACACTGTTGGGTCCAGTGCCTCAACCTCGCACTTGGCTCTGCTGCTGATTTAATCCTTGTTTATGTGACCTGTTGGGGCAGAACATTATCTCATATTTTCCTGAGGGCCACTGGGAAAATTCCCTCCAGCTGAACGGAGAAGCAGCGCAGGTCACGGCCAGTGCTAAACCCTCCTTCGTACAACAGATTGGCCACAATAATTAAGACACCAGGGAAGGCCTGAGCCGTCGTTTAAGGTTCCCGTCATACTACATGCGCTCACTGAGGAACCGCGTTTGTCTTTTCTCTTCATGTTAGAAACCTCTTGGATATGGATGTATAGCATACAGTGCATGTACCCTTTTATCAGCTGCCTGGAGACGACACAGATCTCTCGTGCCGCAAATAACCCAGCCTCCTTCTTTCCAAACTTTGTTTGAGTTTATGAACCTGGAGGTGGCGTGTGTCACAGAGACGCTCACTCTCTGAGGGAATGTGATGTAAATCAAAGCACTGGGAGATGAAAGGCAATGCTTGGCACCCAGAGGACACTGTGGCCCTAGCAGGGCTGAATCAACACA
Organism: Macropodus opercularis; assembly: GCA_030770545.1. Lineage (NCBI taxonomy): Eukaryota > Metazoa > Chordata > Actinopteri > Anabantiformes > Osphronemidae > Macropodus > Macropodus opercularis. The sequence goes on from CM061092.1 coordinate 13,128,641, forward strand.
CCCAGATCTAAATCCAATGGCCTTAGGCCTGCAAGATCACAGGCAGAGATCAGAGACATGGGCCTCATTCCCCCATAGTCCAACACTCATGATACATCCCTCATCTTTACAATAGCACAACAATCCAGCTCTGCCAGTGTCTTGTTATCTTGCAGTCATGAGCTGCCAATGCTGGACGCTCAGTTGGATGTTTGCATTTCGATCTAAGATCATATAGACTGGCTGCAGTCTTTGTGATCTTCAAATACACACTGCATGTCAGTTTACATAAGCAAATTGTGTTTCTGACCACTGAGCTTTGAAGTAAAGCAGAAAGCATCGTAGCGCTCGTCCTCCTTGTGCCTGTAACCATAGTTACGAACGCCAGCGGGGGTGTCCTTGCGTCCGCACTCGTCTCTGGGATGGGAGATGGGGTACTGGACTGAGCCGTCCTCCAGCCACCCAGCATTACACCAGTCGAGCCCTTCCAGCCAGGCCTGTAAGATAGGTTATATAAATAAATGAACTACAGCAGGGAGGAAAATATCCTTTGAGGTGATGTGTAACTGTTAATAACATTTTGCTTGGGGTAGGATGTTCGTGTTCAAACCTTGTGCAGTTGAGAGTGGGAGGCCAGAATGGCATCCTGCTGTTTACAGGAGTCCTCAGCTTGGTGGTAGTTGAGCTTATAGCGCCCCTCACGGGGGTAGTAGGGAAACACCACTCCTAGAGGCAAACGCAGGCAGCAGGAATTGCTCTTTAATCTCATGCGAACTGAACGTTCACCGGTGCTATTCACAATGAGTGTCAGAGCTTTGCCAAAATATCTTCACGCTTGGTCCTAATTCCTGACCTTCTAGGTCAAGGTTGACAAATCCTGTGTCGTCTTCCATGTCGTTAGTGACCTCACACTCATATCGTCCGTAATCCTCGAGTGTGACGTTCTGGATGATCACTGAGGCATCACCTGGACCCGCCTCCTCCAGAAAGACACGGCCTCTGTATGATCCAAAGACTCGCTGCTGTCTGAAGGAAGACACGAAGATGACATCACTGTGATTCCTACCACTACTAACTGGAAACTATACTTGTTAACATATTATGAGTTGACTCATATATGATTTCAGCCAATTAAATCACTCATTGTAGTTTTTTTTGAAGAAAAATCAAAACTAAAACAGTTTCAAACACGTTTGGTGAAAGGTGGAGAATTTACTTTCCAAGTGCCACAAACACGTCTTCAAACTGCAGCGCGTCTGTCACTTTGGTCCATTTGATCCTGATGCGGGCAGGGTCGGAGTTCTCCGGCTCGTGATGGAACCTACAGGGCAGAGTGATGGAGCCGCCACGATGTGTCACCACTTTACCCGGAGCTGTCTGCACAATCACTGCGCCAGTGTCGTCCTCTGTGGGGAAGCAGGGAGAAGCATCCGCTCACCAGGCGACAGAATGATGCATTTAGAATGTTTCTGAATGTTTTAACGTCTTCAAAGCGGGGACGCGACTTGTTTTTGCTCCTTAATTATACAGTACTGGCCGGAAATCTACTTTCATCATACCAGAAGTGACGAAGATTTTTGTTCCAATGTGCAGCTTAGTCCCTTCTTTGTCTAAACCTTTACAGCAGTTCATCAAAATGTCCCAAAACTGATGGTAACCACAAGCCTCTTCATCCAAATAGGCAATTACAACACCTTTGCATTATGTGTGTGTGTGTGTGTGGGTGTGTGTGTGTGTGTGTGTGTGTGTGTGTGTGTGTGCCTAGGTGAGCCTTACGTAGGCGCACAACAAGTGTGGCATAATCACTTAAAACATTTAATGAGAGGCTCCAAGAGGTTTTCTGCTATGTTGTTACCAGATTAAGGCACCGGCAATTATCCATGCCAGCCAGCAATTAGTCCTGTCACTGCTTACTGCTCTCTGCAAAGTTGTTTATAACCAGCATCCATGAAATCATCAGTGGAGTTTAATCAAAATTTTAAGCAAAAATGTGCCCACATCAAAGGCACTAAAAGACAAACAACCCTGTGGGACCCTTTCGTTTAAGATGGTAATGTTTCTGTAAACACTTTACTGATGCTCGAAGGCGAAATGTCTGTTATGTGGCAGAAAAAAAGTCTAGAATGGCTTTCACAATACAGAACGGGGTCAGTAGCGTAATAGGAATAATAGGTTTGTCAGTACGATCCCGAGTGAGACAAAAGGAGGGAAAGGAACATCTGATGAGCGAAATTAGTTTAGTCCTTTACGTCAGCGTTTTTCTTAGATTGCAAACAGTTAGGAATTCATCACAGTGCGCACATAAATAATTAAGAGTATCATTAATAATGTTTTTGATCATCTTTTCATCTGAATTCTCCCAGTGATAGGCCTAAAAAAACAGTTTACTTGTACAACCCAGAGCTTCAAACTAACTCCAACACAGAACAAAGATTCATGATTCAGTTAAAATTATATTTAAAGCCAAAAGACGATGAAATTAACTTAAATCAACACTGAAAGACGTGTTGAATCATCAAAGCAGTGTGTCACTCCTTGAGGGACTTGTCTGGTTCAGGGGGGGTTGCCCTGGTTCTTTCTCAGGTGAGATATTAGTTCCTTGCCATGAATTGCATCTGACGCTTCGTTTCTTTTAACTGCAAACATTGTGATTGTCAAGAGAAAATGTAATCAGCCACAAATAATTGGAATAATTTAAAAAATCCTTACCAAGAACATGCACGACTTTTCTCCTTCCTTTTTCGATGTCAGCAGACAGAAAACTCATTGAGAGGGCAGAGGTCAGGATGAATACCACGAAGGACATTTCCCTCAAGGCCAGAGGCAACTTTAAAAACTGCAAAACAGAGCAAGAAGAGCAACACAGACTCGCCTTGAACAGACAAACTGCTACCACTGTACATCATAACAAGCAGCTGTTACTGAAAACACTTGGAGACACTGGAAGCTGATGCAGAATCTTTCCATACGCAATAAAACGTGAAGTCAGAATAGCAGCGCGCTACTACCACGCTTCTGCTGCGCGCTGGGCTGAGCAATTTCCATCTTCCTCCTACATTTTGCATGAGTTCAGTCATGCTGAAGCCTCTGAACATCACACCCAAGAACTCAACTCAAATGTCGGATGCTTTCGTTGTTCAGTGAGCCAGGAAAAAGACAGCAGACAATCCATTACTGCAGCCTTCTCAAAACACCCAAATAGCTCAGACGTCCTCCTGCTTTAACTTGCGCGGTGTGAAAGGAAGCGATTGACCTCAAAACCAATTGTTGCTGTTCCATACAGCCGCTGCCAGGTGTGTGCCAGAGGAACAGAGCCCAGGGTTTTAAAAGGAGCCGGGTTTGCACCAAGCTACGTGCAGTCGTGAGTAATGACGGCTACTAATGATGAAATGAGCAATGAAACTGTGAGTGTATTAGATGTGGGCTGTGCAGGGAGAGGCCACAACGCAGGCTGAGAGTCCTGTGGCCTTGCTCGTCATCGTTACAGCGTCTCTGTGTTAGTGCTGCAGACCTTTGCCCGTTTACATTCCAACACACAGTATCTGACACCAGTGGTGACGGCTCAGCCTTTTGAACACATGCTCAGATACATGGGTTGGTCTTTAACCTGGCTGTGAGTGGAATGAAGTCCTTATTTTGCAGGAAACTGCAGGAGCCCGTGCTGCTCAGCCGGAGGTCTGCTCTGTCCGCGCCGCCTGGGAATAATCGCCCCCCTGTGTAGCAGCACCGCAGCGCCACACAACATCTCAACACGAAAACAGGCCGCGATGGAGCCGAGGAACTAACGCAGACGCTTCACATGCACACTGCACACAGCGAGCAGGTCCGCTTCTCAAGGTTACCCAAGTGTTCATCCCTGTAGCTGTCATGCAGCACGGGCACCGGCAGAGCACAACCGCACTGTCCGAGCACAGAAGTGAACTTACCATGGCTACCTCAGCACGGATGAAATGCCTGGATGTGAGCAGATGTGCCGCTGTGCCGTTTCCCTCCTCAGGCAGGCTAAATGCTGCAGCAGCACGCTCCTCTCTCTCTCCGTCTCTCTCCCTCTCTCCCTGTTTCCAGTCCCATCGCTGATCTCTCGCACTGCAGGGGAACCACCAGCGTTTGTGGGTCCCGCAGTCTCCGGATGACGCAGCACACAGTGGCTGATGCAGACTTGGGTGGATAAGTCAATCACAGCATGTTGGAGAAAGGCTTCCTGTCCTTCACTGAAGCTTATTACAGTGCTGAAAACCACAGTTTGGTGCAGTTTATTACAATTAAATTTTGTTAATGTTCAGCTGAGGCCAGTGGGATGGAAGCTGTTCGTTCTGAAACTATGAAGGTTAATTTAAAATGAATAAAATAACAGACAGACAGATGTTAGTGATGACGTGACAAATTTAAATTGCACCAGTCTTTGCTGTAGATTGGCCTCAGTTTGGGTCCTTGAAGCAGCAAAATATTAGAAGAGTTAAGAAACTAAGTACAGAACTTTCCTGTATTCATTCAGTACAAACAATTAGTATAAGCTTCGTGTTACCTAGGAGGGAGTGATAATCTATAATAACTGAACTGAGAACAACCACAGGTCAGAGCTGCCTTTCAGCAGTGATTTTTATTGAGCTGGATTTTGAGGATTTCAAAGCCCAGCGTATGGAAACTAAATCAAGGTGAGGATCAGCTGTTGTTGTTTGTGCGTCATTGCATGAAAACAACTATAATGTATTCTAGAGTTCAGTGTTTCTGGGTGATGCATGGATAGGGTGGATAGGGTGAACACGTTGGACTCCCCCACCAATGCAACCACTTTTCTCCACTTTAGGATTCAGGAACCACGTAAGAAACACATGCCATGACTGTAAGGATTTCAAACAGCACTGATCTGAAGCATGTCTGATATTTAATATTGTATTTATATAATTTTTGCAGTGTCAATAGTATTTTTCACAGCCGCATCTCCACAGTTCTCAAGGACCAACAGTGCAGGGAAGCAGACATCTGCAGTAATCCCCCGTGACTCCCGTCATGGGATTACTGAGCTGTTCGGAGCGGCCGTAGTTGATTTAAAGCCGCTGTCACACACACACAGAATGCACAGCTAGCATGCGCACGCGGGGGCGATGCCATATTTCAGCATGAAAAGGCTGCTGAGGTAGAATAAATTTCAATAAATCTGTCTGTCTTTCTCTCAGTGTCTGTCGGCCTACTGCTTAGCAAAGTGCAGGTGACTATTACATGAGTGGGCCATAGTTGACTGGGTGGGGTGGGATGGCGGGGAAAGAAGATCCAAAGCGGCCTTTAACTCAGGAGGATTAGAAAGACAAGTGTGGTGTGATCTGCTTCTTGTTATGAACAGGCAGCACAGTACCAACGATGCTCTGACGGTGTCTCGCCCAATTAAAAATCAAAGTGTTTGTCCACGCAACTAATAACAACAAGTCATGTCGTGACTTTAATGAGAGTGATGTCGGACTGTTTACTGGGTCACCCACACAATGAGCAGCCAGCATAAATAAATACATTTACAGCAGCTACAGGGGAGATGAAAGGTTCACAACTTGGGCTCAGACACATGTTGGCGCATCCTTGTTGCTCCAAAGAACAAAGTTAATTCAGAATCCGATTGATTTCATTGAACAATTACAAGTGGCAGTGTTAAGGATGAGACCGAGGACAGTGGAGTTTATCTCTGGACCAAAACCACAGCTTCATCCCTAAAGCCGTGCCTCTAGCGTGATGAAAAGCATTACTATACTGCACATGTTCACTCAGCAACAGCGTTTCACAGTTTATCCAATGTCAACCAAAGTGTTCAGTGCAAACATTTACTATAAATAACCACCAAACCCGAAGATCTTCAGCAAAATAATCTTTTATTTTGGCCTCTCGATATATGACATTTGAAATAAAACACTTTGTGAATTATCAGATAGGTAATTTCTCCAAAGGTCATCACTTTGTCTTGTAGTCTTTGTACTTGGTGTCTTTCTCTTCGCTGTTTGGCAGACCTGTCTGCCCGGGGAAGGGGGCGATCTTCAGGAAGAAATAAGGGTTACTGTGAACCCGGGCGGCCACCATGATGGGCACGGCGGAGTAGAGCAAGTTAGCCACCAGCACGAGCCAGAAAGCCTCCGCTGGGATACGGAAGGGAGCGGAGGTACGGGGATGGAGGGAGCCGCCGATGTGAGTCCACTGGCACTGGAAGCCGGCACAGAGCGAAATGTTAGACAGCACACGTACCCTCATCGTACCCTTATTTAGCAACGATCAAACAAACTTTTAATTAAGGGCTTTGTCTTATCATAGTGCCAGTGTTTCTGCCAGGTCCGTGTGGAGACAAAGCACCACCAAGACGTGTATGAGAAGCAAATGCTTCAAAGGACAAATGTGATGTGGTTAATTATTAACAGGTTCAGAGCTCACAACAGGGAGTTTAATTACAATGACACATATCAGACCCCTTTGTTGATGAAAACTTTAATCAAGCCCAGTAATTATTACAATCTTTTACTGCAGTGCAACAAACTGTTAATGTTCTCACATCGCGATGGTTTTAATATCTGTATCCTAATTACTCATTCAGAACCAGAGTCACTCATTGATTTTGCGTTACCTGGATCATTGCTCCAGCAAGGAACACAGTCCAGTCTGACATCCACGTGCACCCGGGCTTGAGGAGACCATAAACGAACGCACCCAGCAGAGGGAGTCCGTAAAAGAACAGGTGCAGCATCTAGGAGCAAGGTAAAGGTTTGTAACGGTGAGTTGTGAGAGATTTTCACCTGACGAGGTGAAGCTATACCGAACTGAGGAATTTCACTAAAACCAGCACAGAGGAGAGAAACCCTTTATTTCTGATCATCTGGTCATCAGCCCTCAAAATACTTCACTGCAAAAGAAAAAGCAACAATTCTTCCTTAGACTTTCCTCTCCACCGCTGTCAGTCTACGTCATTGTTGGGTGCACTGCACACACAAGTTGTTGTTGAGTTGTTACATAATATCGCAGACAGAAAGGCTGCACCGTTGCTGTAGCAAAATGCTTGAATTTTGCAACAGTGAGCTGCAAATGAGCTACGTCCATCTAACGGTGCGTTATTCCATCTCGTCTATATGAACAGTTTGTTCCGAACTGTGACTAGCACCAGTAGTAACAAGTGCAACAGCTCTCACAAAACGGAAACAAGGTCTCGCAGTCGTAATTAAGTGCTCAACTATTTTGCTATTTCACGGTTTTGCAGCCTCAGCAAAAATGACTACTTCCACACCAGGGTCTTTACAGACAGTGTCTTGACCTTCACTCTAAAATATTTGGCGCATGAAAGCCACAGTCAGAATGAAACCCTCAAATTATAGCAGTGAACAGTTTCTTTTTATTCTTGGCTTGAGGTCTAGATGAATTATAATGAGTCTGAAAGCCAATCATATATGCCCTTCACTCCTTTGTTGAAATGTCTCTAGTGCTGCCACAGCGATGTCGTTCGTCATCATCAGTGAATAAAGAGGGCAGTCGCTACAGAAACGGTGCAACTATATTTACAGTCTTCACGCCCATACATGCACCCAGGAACCTGTGCCCCAGCACTAAGCACACAGACGTCAACAGTCCCCCAAAGGTTACCACAACAGATATGTTAACATGCTGCACACACACACCCTTCTCTCATCTAGTGTGATGCTGATGTCGGGCTTTGGGCGACGGATTAGCTTATCAACTTCTCACCATGCGCTTCGTACGTCTGATCAATGACTTGCAATTGTACTTGGACTGTAACCCCGACAAGGTCTTTGGATAACCTATTGACAGAGCTGTGTACGCCACACAAAACGCCACAAAGCCCACAGACGCGTAGGGTCGGGGAGAGACAAGGCAAAGGAAAGCAGACCCAGAATCGGTGAGAGTAATAATCTGTTATCCATCTTAGGCGAATGAAAGTGAGAGACAAAGATGCCCTTTCAACACGTGCTCATTGTTGTTGCAGTGATGAAAAATGTCTCCTGTAATGAGCGGCGAGCTCAAAGAGAACAGCAGATAAGGACGCGCTTCCTGCTCACTCACAGGGATTTCCATGAAAGGAGAAGTCCATTATGCCTTAGTGCCTGCTTCTATGAAATAGTCTAGAGAAGAGCTGGTGCACACATGGAGGCTGAGGCCAGGAACAAAGGCACCCACCGTCACTCTGGGGTAGCCCGCAGGATCCTTCAGGTAGGGCTCGTAGTGCTTCAGGTAGATGGAGCAGGCTTCCAGAGGAGAGTCCAGAGCCACCTATAGAGGGAGGACCAAATACCAGGAACAACAGGCCACGTGGTACAAAGGAACACGTCAGTATATTATTAGTTAGTTATTATTAGTCAGGATAAAAGATTTTTACATTTTAGCAAACCAGCCCCCATCGTCATCATCCCATCTAACCTGCAGCCTCCTACACCCCAGGACCTGTAACGGTGACTATACAACGCGGTAACGTCTGTTCTTAGACCCACCAAGCCTCTGAGGACGGTGAAGGCCATGGCCGCTAACAGGAGCAGCACCAGGATCAGGTCTAACGGACGCCAAATCAGCTTCATGCTCTGAGCGTGCTGGGCCTGCGGGGAGATGTCAGCGCGGTGTGAGCACATTCTAGCATCTAAGGCAGAAACTGGGCTTCAGTTTGTTCTCTTCCTGGTCAAATTTGTCTAACTCATTTAATTACTTGTATCATCATCCAGTAAAGTTCTGTGCTCTGATCGAATAGCTTTACAAGCCTGAACATATTCAGCCTATGTATGTGTGGGACTCACATTGTATCCACCGATTAGTGGTCTGTCCTTGGGTCTTCTGAACAGCGTGATAGCTCCCCACACCGGCACCAGCAGAAAGACAAAGTTGAGCCAGAAGGCAGGACGGATCTCGGAGCCATATTTACCTGCCAGAAAGGCAGACAGAGAGAAGGAGACGCTCATCAGTTTGAAGTCAGCCACACAAGGACACACTGTAAACATCTCAGTGAAAGTCAGTAATTAAACTTCCTGTTAAAGCCTCCACGGGGTGCTTCAGGCAAAGGCATATGGTACAGCACATCTACGAACTGCCACAGAACAGAGCGAACCCCACGCTGCATGCAGATGAGTTTGATCCGCTGACACTTATATATGCAGTTTGAAATGCCAACAACAGATGCTTTACGCCGCTTTTCCGCTTTGTTCTGTGGGTTGTGACGGCAGCCGGGGCGCGCGGCCTGCGTTGTGTTGGCAGGCTGAACTGTGACACTGATGGTACACGGCGGTGCAGATGTTGACTTGATTAAAGCTCGTCATCGTGGGAGCGGCAGACGGGGGAATAAAAGATGAGGCTCACCTGCCACTATGCCCGCAATGAACACGCTCATGTTGGCACACAAAGAGCCGGCCCAGAACAAGCCCAGCGTACGGTAGGCCTTCCTGCAACAAACAATAAACAATAAACAATAAGCAATCGTCCAGATTTAGTGTAATACAAAGACGAAGCACAATTTATCTCAATGAGAGTCATTATTTAAGACATATTTTCATTTTGATAACATCTGTCCATTGTGTTTCATGACCTACCTATCTGTTATCCTACTGATCATCATTAGATACAGAACAAAGTGAACTAGTCCGTCCCAGTAGCACATCATGATGGCGTAGGGGGTTCCCAGGTAGGGCTCTCCCTGAAATGAACAATGCGTCTACATATAGATTAGGCAGCAGACTCACAATGATGGGGCTCTGTGTTCTGACTGTCTTCATCAGTGTGGTGTTGCCTGAAACTTTAGTTGTGAAATCAGAAAACCTACGGTCTTTTGGTAGAATTCCATAAAGCCGGAGATGATGCCATCATGTTCCAAGGCGCTCGTCAGGTCAATGACACAAGTAAAGCAAAACTCAGCAAAAACTGCAAATGGAGGGAAACGATGATTAGGAGACACGCTACCGACACATTCATGTTTTAGTCACATTCAAAACACTTGCTTTCAATTCACCAGGCACTGATTTACAGAGCAGCATGTGGAGAAATGAAGTCTTGAGCACTGAGATAGGCTGGAGGCATATTTATACATGTTCAAGGTGAACAACCAGATTCTGTCACCATGTTCAGAGCCCAGCAGAGCCGTGTGCGTACGGAGCTATGAAAATAAACAAATGACCTGTGGGTCTTACTAATACTTTTAACAAAACCCCCTGACCAAGCTGCAAAGATAGCTCCCACTGAGTCTTTTATCAGGCTGATGCATAAAAGTGGAAACATGATGCCTTTACTGGTCCTGGTAACATTCGTAAAGGCAGATCCAGCAAAGTTATGAGGTAGAGACCCCTCTGTGTGTGTCCAACTGTCCCAGTCCCAGACTCCACTGATAAGTGTAAATGCACTGGATATTGCCAAATACACAGGGAGTTAACATTTATATTGATATATAAACGTTTATATTTACAAGCCAAAAGGTGTTTTACAGCTGGATTCAGGCCACAGGGAACAGCTGTGAAACACAAAGCAGTACTTTGCAGTCATTCTAAAGGGAATGAGTGCTGTGACGTAAACGTCTGTAGCGCATCCTTCCTATCTATCCGTCACACCCTCGCTGCAAACAGATGCTTGTTATACACAAACAAACACGCAATTTGTCTCAACCGTGTACCGATGTCTCTGCAATCCTCAGGACGACTGGTTTTACCTCTGACATCTACAATGTGAGAAGGCGGCGTTATTATGGCCCTCCATCACCAAGCAGAGCCAGCCACGGCTTTGCCCTCATTGTCGTAGTTTTCCCACACAGCGCTATCGTTGCTCTCGGCACCCAGTACTGATGTATCGCCTATTTTCTGTCCCACTAGCACAGCTCCTGCCGTCAGCTGCAGGGTTGTGTTTGTGGGGGAAATTACAGCTAGAAATAACGAACAGAGTTTGACCCAAACCTGTGAGGAACAATATGATAAATCACTGGGGTAAAAAAGGCTTAACTGCGGGTGTGTGTGTGTGTGTGTGTGTGTGCGTGTGTGTAAGGTGCTGCTGTCACGTGTTTTGAACTTGCTAGAAAAGCCTTTTAGTGTATTATAGCCAGATTAAAATCCGTGGAATGGGAACAGTAGTAAACAGAACCTACTTCTTCAGGGTTAATTAAGGGCTCACCACAGAGGTGCTCGGCCTACGGGGGGGTTCGGCTCAGTCATGGCTCAGAAAAATCTGGATAAGCTTCCTGAGACTGGTCAGTCAATCAGCTGATCAGCTTCACGAGCCTCGTATGTGGAAACCCTGATCAGCTTTCAGCGTATCGGCGTAAATCACATTAAGTGCAATTCATTCTCAAACTCTAAACAAGACAGAGAGGAATGTTCTGGGTGTTTGGGTTTAGCTGGTATTAACCACTATGTGTAGTGTGTGTGTTTCAAAAGATGTTGAAATGCACATAGCTGTTACCAAAGAACAAGAGGTCTTTAGGTGGGTTTCCACGCGTGATGACATAGTAGAACAGAAACACTATCACCAACACAGCAACGCCGGTCGCCAGGATCGCGTAAGGCCTGTGGAAGCACAGAGATGTTACATGATATTTTAAAAACACAACCAGTCTCCTTTTAGAGATGTCTGATTCTCCTTACTAATTAATTAATAACTTCAGTGCTGCGTTGGTAAATTATGATGAATGGAAAGTCAGGCAGAATCCTAATCATGCAATATTCAGTTTAAGCAAAAGTTTTTTTAAGCTCTCCAATGGCTCAGGATGTTTCTTGAAAGTAGCCTCATGTTTCTGTGTTGAGATTTTATAGTTTAACGTGAAATTTACATTTTCTTTCCACATTTTCACTTCATTTTGCAGGATGGAATTTTCAAGGTAAAGCGGGAGGGAAATGATCGTCTATTTCTTTCCCTGGGCAAACATCTAATGGTATGCTTGGCAGTGCCTTAGCAGACCAGCTTTACAAAGGCTTAATTCATCATAGGCAGAGACATGGGAAGCAGAAAGCTAAGGCCACGTTAGTTCAGCACTGCCCTCCATGTTTACCGGTCAGAGGTACCGCCGCCTTGCACCGGATAAGATTAATGCGCTCAAGATATCTCCCAGTAAACAACATTACATCCTCAAAAAACTCACAATGTGTGTTCACAGACGGGAAACAAATGCTGTGAGAGCAGAGGGAAGCTCCCCTGTTACTTCTCCATTTCAGCGCTACAGGAAGATTTATGCACACAATACAGTTTGTTTGCAGGGTGGAAGAGCACGAGGCATATTGTATGTCAAGAGCAATTTATCAAACTCTGTGCAGTCTGTATTGATTGTCAGTGTCCACACACTCAAAAGACGTCAGCAGATATATTCACACAGGAGGAGTAAAAACGTCTGTCTGAAATGAAATCCTGCTGAAAAACGTACCAGAGCTGAGCAGAACTTGTGTTTTACCACTAGCTCTTAGTCCATCCTCCATGTTATAGTATGCAGTCATAGACTGTGCACAGCACTATAGAGGCAGCATCGAGTAAGTAAAGCAAAACAGACGGGCCTTGAATAAGAAAATGACGCCTTGCAGCTTAAAAAGGCAATTATGTCAAATATTATATCAGATTATCTTGCAGTGTCAACATAGTCGAGGATTTATGAGGCATTTGCAATCTAATGCAGTAAAAACTATATCTTGAGTTTACAGTGTCCTCTAGTGGTGGTGAAGAACTGCTGGGCAACAACTAGTGTAACACAGCATTTACACACACAATGGCCACTTTATTAGGCACCGGTACAGTCTGCAGTTCATTAGAGCACTTCTGCCATTATGCTGGAGGCTAAAACATCAGAACCATCTTATAATATATTGCACACCAGTACAACTCCATCGACCGCTGTGACCTCAGTAATAATAGTAAATAAAATCGTAGAATCATTACCTTTTTGACAGCTTCACCTCTAAAACACTGTCAAATTGCAGTTCACACCTGCACTTCTGTACTGAATTAGATTACAGATGTACCCAATAAAGTGACCAGTGAGTGCAAACGTTTATGGTTATGACTGTATATTAATACATTTTAGAATAGTGTCATCAAAATATTGTCAAATTTGTTCCTATAGTATCATCAAATTATTTACAGCTCAAACATCCATTTAAAAATTGAGAGCAATGCATAACATACACTTAGATCTACAGATGGGCATTTATGAATAATAAAGGAGTAATGGCATTAACTTACTCTTGAAACTCAGGAATGTTGTTCATGCCATAAAGAATGCCAAGGGCAGAAAATGAAAAAAGAAATACTAAAGTCTCCATTTCTCCAAACGCTGTTCAACCCCCCTCCCTGAAAAAATACTGAAATACAGCACAAGTATTAGCTTTTAATCAATATTTGTAAATGATGCTAACAGTACTTTTCTTTCAAATTGTATTTCAATAAACTATAATTGAAAGCAAGAATTGTCATTTATGCATAAAACAGAATAGAAGCAGAGTAAACTCTTACCGTCTGGTCGCCCTTTCAGTGGATTAATCAAATTACAGCGTGCCGGAGGGATACATGGCCTTTACGGGGAAAATAATGAAGTGGAGACAAAGAAGCTTTTGGGCTGAAAGTTATGCAATTAGGTTTTGCCAGAGATTTACATAAGTCGTATTAGAGAATAGGTCAGCATTCCACTTCACACAGCAGCATACTTGAGGTTATACTGGTTCTATGACGAAACAAATGTTTTGTAAGACGGTTGGTTTTTGGTTATTGTACTTTATTGTATAACTCTTTTCATAACTCTAACAACTGTCAGAAAGCTGTCACCGTTGGAGGCAGACGTTGAACGACACGACACTCCAATGACTTCACTTTGAACAATGTCACAAGTATTTGTTTGACAGAGTTCTACTAGACGTCAGTATATTATCTCTGTGCATGAGCAGTCCACACTGATGGCACCCTGTCACGATAACAGCTCACACTTTAGGTGAAATTTGACACATGAAAGAAATCAGAAACGTTTGGCAACATTCCCTGCATGGATTCTGTAATATGCTTAGGGTGTTAAGATCTGAAGATGCAATTCTATGTAATTTTGAAGAATCAGGAACCATTTTGGCTGTGCTTTCTAAAAGCATGACAATAAATGCTCAGGCATGTCCTTACTGTGCCGCTGTAGTATTTGTGGGAATATTACAACTTGTGTTTTTTTTTTGTCACTTGTGTTTGCAGAATTGTTCCAGTAGGGGGCGTCAAATTTAAACTAAAAGAACCTTCCAACATGCAGCAAGCTGCAAGGAGGCAGCTCTGAGATGTTTCATTTTAAGAATGTTTAGATTATCACAAGAGAGCTCAACGTTAGATGAGGAGCTGGTGCATCACAAGTATGTAAGTGGATGCATTCGACCATTGGGATACAGAGAAGCCAATTAAAAACGAAAGTGTCTTCAAATGACCTAAAAAACATTACAGGTGTGACCAAAAATGTGACGTGGTCCGTTCATCCGTCCTGTATAAGCCAGCATCTTATTGACACACGACACTGCAGCAATATCACACAAGAAAGACAAGGCTCAACCCCGTATGTCCAATGAATGCTGTCTTCAATTGGAACACACATACACAAACCGGCCTTTGCTTCCCACCACCCTCCTTTGTTGGTAAACGGGAGACCATTATACCAGGAAAGCAGTGGCAGTGTGTGCTTGCTGGAAACAACTGGATCTCTTCCAACTATATTGTTTAATAACGTAGATGGGACAGATGGATTCCAGAATAAGACAAGCAGTCAGCGGGAAGAAGATACGCATGCATTCCAGTTGACATTTCAAATGAAATCAACTTTTATAGAAAAGCTGGGAAATAGTTTAGCAATTTGCTAAAATGAAATGCAGAGAACAAAACAATTAAACAAAACTAAAAACAACAACAAGTCCAAAATTATTAAAACACATTTATTCTTAGTTTTGCAAGTAATCATGGGATCGAAACATACAGAGTGGCTAAGCTTATACCATCTCAATCCATATTTTTTAAGATGGAAATGTTTTTATCACCGTTTTAAAATGTTATTACATGTATTATCTAAGCCTGTATATGTTTTACTCTGTATTTGATACCTTTCCATATTTTCAGTGGTGCCCATTCTGTTAAGTCATCTTTTATTTTTCCCAGTTTACGATGTTATTCGGATGCTGACTGATTATTATTAGAAGTAGGAGTGGTAGTATTGTTGCAGCAGCAGCAGTGTTCCTGTTAATTAATTATTTCAGGCCAGGGCCTGATTTATTCTTAGGTCAAATATTTGCCTCTACAAGTACTGGGATGATTTTGAATATGCATTTATTAGGGTATTATCAGCAATATATTTTCTGAATGAAACATTCATCTAATAAGTAATGCATAATTTATAGCTAACCTATTTTAAAACTTACTTGAATTGGTCGAATTAAATTTGCCTTCAATAGATATATCTGTATTTAGCTATAGAGCTACAGCAAGTAAGTTGAAAAGGTCTGATTCAGTTATTTCTGTCTTATATATACCAACGTACTCCAGACTGTATGAACCACATTTAAAGCTAGTGTAAAAATAAGCGAACACCCGGGTTAATTATGACCACTAAGCTTGATCTCAGTTTACTGTTGTTGTTGTTGTTATTATGGGGCTATTACCTACTGTGTTGATGGCCAATAACTAAGTTGTATGTGCGTAATTACTGTTTGTTCATTAGACCTTTGGGCACATGTTCAGGTGTAACCACCGCACATGACGACGCGCTATTTATGGCTGTTCTGCTCTCGATCAACAAGCGACACTGCGCGTGACGACAGCGGCGGAAATATTTTTTCGCTATTCAAAATGGCAGCGTCTCAATCAGGAAGTGGAGAAAACAACTAAGAAGAATAAGTTGGATAAAATTCCCCATTTCTACTCGTTCGGCGAGAGCCTTCGTTCAAATTCGGCGTGTGTGCTCCGGGGCTGGATTGAGACTAAGTAACGCGTGAACGGTAAGTGTATTTCGACGGTATCGCGAAAAGGCGAGCGACACATCGGCAGTTGGCTTCTGAAAAAGACGCGTTCTGGTCAGCCTCTCCTAGGCGCGCACGTTTTTAACGAAGGGCTGCGCCGCCGCTACGGCTTCTGCCTTGAGTGAAGCGCTGTGGACGACGTTGTGCCTAAACTGGGGACGACGTCGACCCTGTCCCCTAAACGCCGAATAGCCGCGATTAATGAAAGAATAGTCGTTGCCTTGTCGAAAGTACTCAGCAGTGGCAAGCATACGCTGCGAGGTACTTTGTAATCAGCCACGGTGTTACTTTGAGATTAGCTTACAAACAAGTAGCTTAATGTGGCTCATCACTTTATATGTGCTAACCGTAACTTCAAACATTTAAACTACCAGCCGCGTTTTTGCCGCAGTCAAAATTCATACGTTAAATTTACTTTGCAAACGAACTAAATAAGAACGTTACCCCTTTAAAATTTTATGACCGTATGGAAAACGAACATACCCAACCGCTAAGAGCTACGTTAGCATAGCTAGGACAGTTAGCTTTAAGAAGTACGCCTGGTATTGGCAAACTAATGTAGAATGTTAACACATTCTGGCTTTTGTGATTGTCGACCAAGGAACTGAAGTGATGAAAACCGAAATCCATTGAAGCCAGCAGTATTTTCCTTGCTAATGTTTGTTAAGTTCCTCGCTTGTCGTGCGGCAAGCTAACAGTAGTAGCACTAATACTGTAACAGCTTTAGCTGCGCTCCTTTGTGCTGTAAGTGGACTAATGTCCCAGGCTGTATTTCTTCACAGAAACACACACTTGTGAACACTGCGATAGAGCTTGTGAGGCCACGTTACACTGAACCTTTTCGCCGATACTCGGACAGCCGCACACTTTATATTGGCTCAAGCTAGTCGCAGGAAAACCAAGGTAATATTCTGAGGCCACGTCGAGTTGAAAACTAGTGTAACGCTAGATCACACAAAGCTCCTCTAGATACAGCGCCTCGAAACGCACCGTCTGTGTGTAATAAAGGGGAAAGGAACCGTCCAAGTATTGTAAACGTTTTTAGCAACGCACTTTGGTCAGTCTTGGTTATAATTTAAGCAAACTACATCTATTGTATGTTGGAATATGTGTACGAATCTAAGTACACACAAACAAAATGATTGCTCTCAGTACAACTGCTGTATGTGATGAAATGCATCTTACAGTGCCTCTATATAACCTTGTTGTGACTGTTACATAGTAAGACATTTGGACCAAAAGAGTTGTTGTTCGGTTGAGTTTGCTATCTCAAAATATTCAAAGATAATGCGCATAGATTCAGGGAACTGGAGGGGGGATCACGTGGAAATGGAAATGGTTCCCACAAAGCTGTACTTTGTAGTTGTTTCCCTGTAATTTTTCCTTTTCAGTTTCCAGTGTATCTTTGGCCTGCAGGCAGGGTTGCTCAAGCCTCATGCAAGCTCAGTCATAGTAGGTTGCCATGATGGCAGATTGTAAATTGGTCTTTGTCAATGGATGCTGTTCGGTGACTGTATGAAAGGCTACCTTTCCATGCTAGCTTTAGTGGAGTGGTCTTAACCCCAGTGATGTGGTTTAAGGCCTTGATGCCATTTCCATCTCGTAGCTAATATCATCCATATAGATGTTTAACTTGGATTGTTAAGCAGAAAACCGAACAAAATACACAACTCACGCGTTTTCTTTCACAGTGTTTATGGCAGTATGTGAGCGGTAAGATGCATGTTTATGCAGCACAGCTCTCCCTTTTTTAATTTCGTACTATGTCAGGTGATTGATGGCTGCCTGCAATGCAGGGACCCTGAGGGCCACAACACACAGGATCTGTTGACATTGTGTATAAAACCCACAGAAACTGGAAGGACCATACACAGTCCTGGGGTCCATGCGGTTATTTAATAAAGCATGATTAGTAAGATAGGAAGATAACTTCAAAAACATAACACATTTACTATTAAATGGCGATGAATGAAGTGTACGGTTCAGGTTTTGCTCAGTGGATGTTATATTAATTAGCACATTGACGTAAATTATAATTACTGCCAGCCAGTAGCATATTTGGATATTACATTATGCCCCCTGCTTTGTGTCCTCTGGCCTCCCTGTCCTTTCATCTTTTCTAGCATCTTTTTTCCTCCCCTGTTTAGGTGGTGTCAGTGATAAATCTCATTTATGGCCCATGGGCTGATTAGAGTGAGAGTAAAAAATGTGGAGTGGAGGAGGGGAATTGGGGGTAGGTGATATGTTTGATTCAGTTCCTGCTTTCCCAGAATCTGGCCTTCAGTTACTAATAGTTCATGTATTAAAAAAACATTGATCTCTGTTCACAAGAGAGAAAGAATAACTAAGAATGATGGTAACACACTCAGAACATTTTAAGGTGCATGTACAAAAAATAAAGAACTATAAACTGAAGTCTAATACAGCAGTCGAGAAATCAACCACGAAGGTGATGATATATAACACTGCAATGCTTTTAGTTAGCTGTGTCTAATAAGTTATTTGAATGAATGTAGCCGTAGTGTAGAACATTTTTGTGATTGGTTGTGTGATCAGCTCATGTACCACCTATTACTAGCCACAGAAGAGCTCTATAAGCTACGAGATGCACAAGCGCAGCATTCTTTTCAACCTGATCCGTAACATTTTCTGTGGGGGAAAATTGCTCCTGAAATTCTTTGTAAAATAGCACTTTCTTTTTAATTCACATTGAGAGATGCATTGTTTTTGTTATCAGCTACGCATGGAAGGCAAATGCAAAGCGTGATGTCATTTGACAGTTAAATGTTTAACAACTGTGGATCTTGTTTGCATGATTTTTCTTATTGCAGACCTACATTACAGAGGACTCAGAACATACTTGACATTCCTTTACACAAGATGAGAACATTCATTCTATGGTTTTCTGATTTCAAGGTGAGCTGTTGATATACATCAATGGACATTATAAATATAGTAGAGCCTATTTTTTAGTTTAAACATAGGAACATTAAATTACTTCCCTATTTTTTATTATTGCAAAGCGTATTTGCATATTCTCATTCTCTGTATCTCACACACAAGCAATGAGGTGATTAATGGAGAAAACACTTTTTTTATTTATTCATTCTTTTACAGACTTCACAGACTACTGTAACCCCAGAATGTCTTTGCCAAATCCTTACAGTAAGATGGCAGCACTTCCCCCACTCCGAGTAGAGTTAAACAAATGTTTGTACTTTATGTGTTTTTTTCGATTGTCAGACTGTAACTGAACTGTAATATGGATATTTATATTTGAGAACTTAAAAATCATACTATTATTACACTATATGTAAAAGCTTAAAAACTGCTCTGAAGTGTGACAAATATGAAATGAAAATACTGGAGACCTCACATTGCACATTTTCTCACAGGATGCAGTTGTTAATTTGAAGATATTTTCAACTTTAGACGCAAAAGCTCAACTTCTCAATAACTCCACATTGACCAGGGCTTCTCCTTGCTAAACACAGGACTTATCTCCTTTTGTGCATGTTGAGTCTAGAGAGCCTGCATACTCTGCATTATTGTTGATTTTTCTGTGCATTTAAACATGTCTAAACAATAACAAAATAGTTGAAAGACTAGATTGAGAGGCATACTGTCAGTACATTCACAGATTTAGGGAAGGCATTCTTATACGACAACCTAGAAAACTTTTGAAATGTTTGTTGGATAACGTTTGGAATGCAGTACAAAAGAGAACTGCAAATTTAGTTTAGCATTTACTGAGCATTTGTTATTTTCCTTCAAACTAGTTCAATAGACGTTACCATATATAGGTTTGATTCCTTCGTTTTTATCGCCACCTAATCACATTTACATACTTTTTCAAGAACAGTCTGTGCCTGTTGCTGCATGGATTACTGCCTCGCTGTGGTGTTAATGTCCGAGAGTTTGATAGAATCCTCAGTTGACCCGCCAGTGAGCAAGCCTCTAGCTGGGTCCCACAGACGAACTCAATTGAACTTAGCGAAGTGGCACAAACAGCCACAGACGGGCTCCCTCGTGCTGAACTGTGGTGCAATATTGTCGTGCCTTTCAGTGAAGGCAGATTTTTCTGAGGGGAGCAGAGAACGGTCTGGGTTTAAGCAGGAGTAGGGCAGAGTTCAGAGAACTTTTACACTTAACTCACAAACTTTTACTGTTGTGTTTTTCAGTGCAATGCAGAATAAAGTGGTGATTTGTGTTAGCTAATTCTGAGGCAAATATTGTTCCATATTGCCACATTAATATTTGGACAGCTGGACTAGACTTCCACATGGTTTCTGTTTGGAAGATTGCAGCAGCAATGTTAGCCGTCGGGATGTATGCTTGTGTCTTGTATCATGCACTCCAGCTCAGTAGTCCAGATGTAGCTTCCCTGCACAGTTTTGTTTGCTTGTGAAATGTGCTTCCGATGGCTTTTGCCTCACATTATGACTGACTCACTGAATAGCTAAGGCTGAGAGGGTTGGGTTAGGGGTGGAGATTCAGAGGCAGGGATCCAGCTGCCTCCAATCAGTAGCAGAAGCCTTATGGGGGTCACAGTAGGTGAGAGGCGTCAGCCAACGTCAGCAGCTTGCTCTTACAAGATTAACAGACAAAGAATAACAATTGAACCTGGACAAGGAAACGTGTAGTGAGACTTGCACTTAGCAAGGGGGGGATAGAAACAGACAAACAGCAAAAAACAATGAGGTAATATCACTCATAATGATACAAATAATATTATAGAAATAATAATAATGTACAATGGCATTAGGCTGATACAGTGACAACATGAAGTGGGGCAGTGACAGAAATGCCGAAGCAGATAGTTCATATTTTGAGAATTGAAAAAGCCAGTATGAATAGGCTACATTGTTCAGATGGGAAGTATCTTATGCTGAAAGATAAAGCAAAACTACCGCAAGACAAACAGTAATATTATCGCCTTTAAGTTATTATACGTTTAAAAAGCAGTGATGCATCCCAGTGCTGTTGGTATTTTGTTATGTACGGATTGTCTCTTGAACAGCATCTATATACAAAAACACTCTTAGTGTAGTCAAAATGAATTACGTCTTATGAACACCTCACACCGCTAGCATCATCCTTCTGTTCTGAGGAAAATAGGACGAAGAGGCAGCTAAGTAGTAAGTCCTCTCTTTGATGTATTCAGTCTTTGATCTATTTCTGGTGGGTGCTGGTAGTGGCATCAGAAGTAGAAGGATGTGCTCCTAAATTAGTGTCATCAAGCCACTGTAAATCATTGTTTGATCCTTTTTACATCTCTGTTGCTCTTTGCACCGGTCTGCTCCAGTCGCCTTTGTCAAAACCTTCCATGACTCTGTCTTTCTCTCCACTACTGTCTGCACATGTCCTTATTTACCACAACAAAGATGTCATCTGAGCCTGTGAGAGCCCCTTTAAGGTTCCCTTCTATGGATAACTCACTCAATGTCTCATTCTACTGATGTTTGTAGGCACAACTATATGATCAGGGTGCTGGTAAAATGGCTAAGTGGTGCTGGATGGCGGCTTGGAGTGGGTTGCTGAGAACCTAATTATGATTAACGCATCTTTTGCAAGTAGCTAAATGTTTGAACCTTGCCTTTCAGTTAGACAAACTGAAATAACTGCCTGTTTGTTAAACGTGCTCCTGTGTGCTGTTCCAGTCCAGTGAGCCTCTTTGATAAATATTTGAACGGGCAAAATGCAATAACAACAAACTCTTAAAACCCAATTTGTTTCCATTTCCTGGCTTTTGATAAGACAACAGATTCGGTTATACAGCCATTTGATCATTATTCTCGTGTCTTACCCGATTACTGGGCTGTTTCAGACCCTTTATGACATTGTCTGGAATGCTGAATGGAAATTCTGCTAGTGGGTATAGCCGGAATTGTTGGGTAGATAATGTCCGCGTTCCTCCATATATGTGCTTGATGGTATGCATCATGCACATGTGTTTGTACATGTGCACAGAAAAACAAATATAAAAGGTGCTGCTGAATAATGTAGCCAGTTTTAAATGACGGAGCCCCGTGTTTCCCTGGGAAGTAACTTGTTCCTTTTATGAATATTTTATCACAGCAGCTAATGAGTCCGGCCAGTCTGGGCAATTATAACCAGCTAACAGGCCCCTTGCTGCTGTGGTGTAAGGCAGCTTGGTCTTGATCATTTCTAACCTGATTACTGGCGAGGGTGATGGACTGAGTGCTGTGCAACGGTTTGAATGATTGTTGTCAGACAAGTCATTAGTGGAGACAGATGTGCATTACGGAGGAGTGAAAGATGCCAACAGAGGATTGTCACAAGGGAAACATTTGTATGCTTTACAGCAACACAACGATGCTGAAAATGTACCTTTGTTACTTTTGTGAAAATAAATGACTGGACCAATCAGGGTCTCCCACAAAGAGACTTAATAGAACCTTGAGGAACTGTAAGGTCTATTGTTTTATAACATATATATATATATATATATATATAATAGCAAGGGCTTTAGTATTTTATTATAGACACAAATAGATTTTAATTGCATGTGCAAGCCTGATTATATGTCAACACTTCACATGTGAGTGTGTACTTGTGCATTAGATGGCACACGCGCTAGGCTGTGTGGTTGCTACCCTCGTGAGCTTTAATCGTGACTTAGCAGCTTAAGGAAGTCACACTTCCCTGGATGATCCCCATGTGCTCTGGCAGGGGCTGAAAGTAGAGTCCACCAGAATACTACCAGTGATTTCCTCCGACCACTGACTCTGTCACCTCCTGTACTTGTTTTTGTGTACATTTGTTGCTGTATCTATCAATGCTTATAGTAAACATGCATCTTGTGTTTTTGAAGAGACAAAAGCATGTTGCTCGTTAGCGTCTGTCTGGCTGACAGACATGCACAGTGACTCACACAGCCAAGGGGAACTCATTGGCCTAGAATGTAGCCACATAACTGGAAATACTGGAAAAGCCATCACTGAATCTGCAATAGTCCTCCGCAGTTTTAACACTCATTGTGTACATTTGAATGCAGAGGGACTGGAATTAGAATTTTCAGAGCTTATACTATTACTGCACATCAAATGACCTAATTTTTCCCTAATTGAGCTCTTGCATCAGGCCACCCAGAGAGATAGCTAGATTAAGGCAGGCACATGCATGGAAGGAAAGCCAGCAATAGCCTTTGAAGTAATTAACAGATCTAAAAGATCACACTACAGAAGTGTGTCCCAGGTTTTTTATGAAAGGGGCCTTTCTCCTTAGCATATGGGACACATTTTCTCTGTTGTAAATCCATAACAGTGGCAAAGCAGGAAAGCTTTAAATAACTAGTAAAAATGATTTATGTGCACGCTGCTTTTGGTTGAATGAACTTCAATGTGTTTACCTTATTCTGCAGTATGTTCTCATTCGCACATCTCTTCAGCACTTCCCACTGGCGTTTTCATCCTCTCCCTTTTCCTCTCCATAAATGTTAGTTGCTGTGGGTTTTGTTGTTTTCTGACGATGGGCAGCCTTACAGGAAAAGGATATCTGGGACCACTCTTACAGTAGTCTGTATTGATTATCCTCAGAGGCTAGCTAGAGTGGAGGGGTTTTAGGAGAGCAGACGCCACAAGACAGGATGGTGGGTGACATGGCTGTGGATGACACTGGGAAGAATTGGTACTTGGTAAACATTGTGTTTAACATTGTGCTTTTACACAGTAAACCTCTGTGTGATTATACTATGTAAAGACTACATCTATGTTAGAAAATCCACCAGAGGTGTTAAAATATAAAGCTGCCAGATGTAAAACACAAGGTAAAGGACATTTGTGAGCTCAGGTTTTAATACTGCACCTAGAGGCAACAGATTTAATGTCAAGTAGTCTGGATTACTCGTAGCCTGCAAGCTGTGTTAAAAGAAGCACATTTGCAATACAAAACCACCATTAATGTTTTTTGCTTCTGTACCTCTGACCCGACTGACTGAATGATAAGATACTTGACAAAACTTTGATGCATCCCAGGCTGTAGAATTTTATTTGCAGTCCTCTTGCACCACAGGTGCCTCGCAGGGCTTGCGCCCCATGCTGCTTTACCTTCCTGTCTCTGCCTTTGCATGAACTACAGAGGTTGGAAGTCATACATATTTACTATATTTCTAATATCCTTTTGCTTAAGACCTTCTCACCATGGTGTGGGCCTGTTGATTTTTTTACATGCTTACATTCTTTCAGTCTTTTCCAGACAGTATCACACTTGGCAGCCTCAGAGTAAAATGGCCTCTCAGTGTGTATTGGCTATGCGATTGGAATATGTTGGGTCAAGTCTCGGTTTCTCTTTCTCTCTCACACACACTTGCATTCACAATTGTAACACACAAAGGCCCCCTTATTTAGACTCTCATGAACTTCATTAGTATTTAGTACGTCAGGTTTCTCTCCCCCAATGAACACGATTAGGAACAAACCATTAGAAACAAATGAAGGAATATGCTTCCATAACTCGGGGAAGCAGGTCTGATGTGGACCTGCACACCAGAATAAATAGCTAACTTTGACTTTAATTTTTACTGATCAAAACTATTGCCGGTGGAAAGCTTGTTGCAAAAGAAGCTTCTGGCTGTGTCACGATTCTCTGGTCTAGCCAGTGTTACCTGTTATATTAGATAGGTACAACACACATGTACAGTTTCATGAACAATGGAACAAAAGGAATATGTTTTGGTTTTGTGTGTGTGTTTTTTTAGTATGTCCTCTGTGCACCACCACATGGAATCTGAAATTAAACACTCAAGATGTGAACAAAGTCAGTACTGTCAGCATTAAATGCTTTTGGAGTTGCACCCATTTTTATATCAGGTCGCTGATATAACCTGGCCAGTGAAAAACATCCCATTTTTTTGATGAAGGAAATTTACGGTAGCATTCGCTGTGTGTTTAGCATCATTCATGTACAGTGTGTGTTCTAGTAATATTTGCAGCATTTAACTGAATGTGAACACGTGAGTATGTGAGTCTAGTCCTGGACACTAAAGAATTCATCCTGATAATTTACTGACTACTCAGTTTACCAGTGAACATCAGTAGCACTGTTCCATTGACAGGCATATACTGTATGTCCATGCTCCAACAATGAAAATGTTTTTTCATCTGCTCATCCATCTTAGTTGTCTTCTTTGGTAACACTCTGAACCATCTCCAGGCCTTTTATGTGTTTGATTAGTCATGAAATAACAAGGATGCACACAAGTACATGTGTATGAAGATTTTATTACAGCTGGAAGTCTTGATTTACATCTCAAGTGTTTAATTTAAAATTGAATGTCATAATGAGAACAAATTTCACAAATCTTCAATACAACAGTGACTAACGTAATTATAACATTTTTATCCTTGGTAAGCCCATATTGTGCCAGTTGTCAGATGAAACATTTCTGGAAGTGAATATTACTGTGCAGCTTGTAGCTGCAGTATTTACATTTAGTACTGAGATATTCCTCTTCTAAACTTTTGAGTGTGCCTCACCTGTTGAATCAATGAGATGGGAGGGAAGCTGCTCATGACGTAAAATAAATAAAACACGCATCTACTGTGCATGTATTTCTCTATTGGGAGCTTGGTGGACTTTCCACATTTAGTTTATCCACTTTGCAACAGTTCTAACGTTTTGCTTTTTGTTTTCCTCTGCTTGTCTCTCTCAGGTCATGGAGAGCATTTGCCCTTGTTAGAAGTACTATCTTAGACACAGCCATCACGTGGGTGGGGGTCAGAGGGTGTGTAACCTAAGTCATCTGGTGGTCATGTGTCAAGCTTTGGTCTAATGCCCACCCTCCCCTCAGCGCTGGTCATGGACGGGGAGAACTACCTGCATCCAGAAGGCCCTCAGCTGGGCAGCAGCTTGTTCTCTGCTTCCCCTAACATGGAGGTTTGCTAATAGAGTTTTCTTTTTTTTGCCTGTTACATATTAAATTTGAATGTTGAAGTTAAAATATGTTTTCAGCAAATGCAACCCATATCAAACTTCTATCCTTTTTATATTAACCTACATTCATAGTAGTCAAATAGTGGACTGAAGTAATATGTCTTCGTTTGGAGGTTTGTTAAAGCTTTCCATACTCTCTCTGTTGCAGATGTGCAGCATGTACTATTAGTTATATATTTGTTTAACCATGGAACATTAAAGAAATTAGTGTTAATTATGAGTTAACTGTTTATTGACAATCCGTAAGTTGAACTACGCTGAACATTTGTTTGCATGTCATTGTGCTATATCAGCCAACAGCCATGTAATTACATGTATGTGGCTGTACATAAAATTAAACACAAATTACACACAATTACACTCAAATATTTACTGGACAGATGTTCACTAGTTTATTGTTTGTGACATCAGCATGACAGGTCAGTAATCTAAACTAAACAAAGTCAGAAACGAAGCAACTCTTCTTTCTGATATTAATTTCCAGACAAGCTGATTCTGAATTAATACATTTCCTACGTAGATCAGATCTAGGATGTTTTCTTATCCAGATGATCTTATCTCTAACTGGTTAGAGAGATTGACAGGAGGATTGACATTTAAGCTGCCTGCTGGTTCTAATGTAACTACTTTCCTCTAAAGGTTAATAGACATTTGTTTAACCATGCTCACTAAATTAAAAAAAACGACATTTGGATAAACCCTTTTCAATTCAGTTTCACTTTCAAGTTTAATTCGCAGTACCATTTCTCATACAAACATCTCCCCCCTGCTCTTATAGGATAGCTACAAGAATTCCAGAGGAATTATTTGCTCATTAAACTGAAAGTGTTTATGTACCTCATATCATGGCATAATTATTTGATCACTTAAGAACTTACAGCACTGACATACTGAAACAAAATGAACTCAGCATGCTCTTTGTAATCCGTTAGACACGATGTGCAGTTTCAGATGGGGAAAGGATGGATCTTATAGTGTATGTACATGCATGTGTTTTCTGTGGTATGGACAGCGTATGGCAAAATGTGCTGGTGATGATAACAGATTTCAATTTTATGCATTTCAGAGTTCAATATATGCTTCTGGTTCCTGGGGAAGCTTCTCTCAGCAGCCTGGATACAGCATACACTTCCCTATGCAATCTGGAGACCAGTAAGTGCTTACTGTTGTCTCTCAAACATGTTACCATGCTTAACATTAGCATGAGCCAGTAATGACAGCCTGTTCACCGAAAGCATTACAAGTTAAGGACCAATACTTTTAATGTTACCTTTTGCATGACACTGGTTCACAAATGGCAGATAAGAACAAATATCAAGTTCAGTTCACCCTATAGACAACTTGCTTCAGATTGAGGGATGCAAACTGCTGAAACTTCTGGTAATGATGTTCCACTTATTTATAAAAAACAAAATCACTGATCACTCACTAATATATACTTAGAGAATATTATTCATATTAATTAAATAAATGTTAAGATATATTGATTGAATGTTGATATAAAAAGAGCTTCAATAACCCCTCACTACAAGTAGACAAAGATTGCTTATACAAGTAATGAGGTATCACTCTGTTACGTCTTATTCACAATCATAGTCTCTAATATATAAATAGGAAAATGTAGTGTGACATCGTTTATTCTGAACATTCTGTTCTGATATTGTGGGAAAACCTTTCACCTTGACAAGAAATATAACATGAGTTTATCTATCACACAATCTTCTTAACAGCTGGAATATTAGTTGCCAGACTTGTATGTATAATGTTATTATGGTGTTATTTTTACCCATGTAAATTGTAAAAAGTGGACTAAATTTAATTTGTGTGTGTGTATCTATACATTGTATCTGTGGTGAAGGACTTAATTTAGAGAAAAAAGGAACCTGAGTGTAGTCAAATGTGCGACTATAAACACAACTGAGGAAGTGTTTCTTTTAAATATGTTGTAGTGTTTTGTATTGTTATTGCTCTATGTGCACTTTCTCTGAAAGTTCAAGCACCGTATGACGTGAGAGCACCGTCTGTGGCTTTCAGGTTTACTCTAAGTGGAATTTTCTGACATCAAGTTGGTTTTACAAGAGCCATATCTCACTCTAGATTTTACAGTATCTAAAAATCACAATCATTATGTTCCTAGAACAAGATTAGTGTGAGCTCAATCTGCTCTTCAGTATTGGGTTGTAACAACAATCTGGCAAGAATGTTCTATCGCATGTTAATGAAACGTTATTCTCTATGGGGTATTACAATCCTGCGATTGTTTTAGTATTCTGCTGGAGTTTGCTATTCAGAGAGGAGACTGACTTTTCTTTGTTGCAGTTTGTAGTATATAGCAGGGGAAGGAACAGCATCTGACCTGAACAGAGTGTTTCTTAATTCATCAGTATCTAAGCCCTCTTGGGCCGCATTCCAACAGGGTTGTGGCGCTACATACAGTGCTGAAAAATGTGGACGTCTGTCTCTATGTTAGTTATAGACTGGAAAGTGTGTTAGAAAGCAGCGTATTAAACCTGGAGAATGTGGCATATTTCAAAAACATGACTCATTATTTGATCTTGGCAATATGTTCGAGCAGCTGCTTTCATGTTTCCTATTGTGCACATACTAGACAACAAAAAGTTTGCATGTGATTCATCTCTTAATAGTTGCTATAATGTATATTTACACAGCCAATTTAAGTAGAAAGAAAGTTTGTATAATACTTTGCAGCTAATAGAAGTAAAGTATTGTTGTAATCATGACTGGGTGTGTGCCACACAGCTGTGTCTGTCTGTTTGTTAGGACATAAGCGACCTGTTTCTGGTTTTATGTCCTCTGTGTTTCTATGATTGCTATCAAGGCTGATTCTGTGCAAGACCAAGCATGTGAAAGACCTGAGATTTCCTGTTGAAATATCAGTCTTTGTCTCTTTGTTGCAGTTGGACAGTGAGTATGTAAAGCTCAATATGACTCACTGTTGATAGCATGATAGTTATGTTTGTAAGGCTTCTTCCAAGGAACTGTTGCTCTAGGTTGTTGTTAGGTGTCATTTGCCACATTGTCTCTGGTTTGAGTAAACCTTTAGAGAACCTTACTTGTTGTCTCTAATAGGAAATATGAAATTTATAATTAAGCCACTCACACATTTGAAACATACAGTACTTCCAAAACCTTAGCGCTCGTCTGATTATCTTCAATCTTAAGTATCTAAACACATCATGTTTACTTCCTTGGTTGTTTTTGACCTTGAAAAAGAGCCTTTGAAACAAGGACATGGTTCTAAAGGTGATGTGCAGACAGCTAGGTTATTAACCAGTTCTGTGTTATGCTGGAAAGCAGCTGGCGCTGGCTTGCCAAGACATCCCCCGTAATAACATCACAGTCATATCACTGTTGACTAAAGGGCTAGAAAGGGGATTTCCATTTTGGATGATGATTATTATTATTATTATTACCATTTACAGCACTGTGATGTTACAGAGAACAAAACAGAACCAGTAGGGTCTTATGATGATGAGTACAACCCAAAAATAAGGAACTGCTCTCTGCAGCCCTATGAAATTTTTAATTGAACAGTTGTCATGTATAGTTAGTTTTGTTGGTCAGTAACTTAAATTATAATAATACAGTGAACCACGCTTTCTGATGGCTGCACACTGGCTTTAGGGCTGACCTTTCATCCGCTAGGTGTGTTTTAAACTCAGTCAGTTTCATGGATCTCTGATCTATGGCACTGCTCCAAACCCTGTGACTAACCTTAGCCAATATGATTGGATGGAACATGGAACTCTTGCAATTCTACCATGTCAGTCATGGTTTCGTTTTACTTTCATTTTGAGTGTCAGCACAGCGGTTTGTTACATTATGATGACTTATAGTTAACAAGAAACTGAAGATATCACATGTTGGGAATATAAGGTCTGAGGACTGATACCATACCACAGGGCTAAAGGATAATGGTTACTAAAAGATGTACGGTGGAGCTTCACAATGGGTAGGAGCTGTTCTCTGTATTCTCCTGTCTGTTCTCACATTTTTTCTGAGCTGTGTTCTATCTTCACTTGTGTCAGACGCAAGTAAATGTGTTTCTATTATGGAAAGTTGTCGTCGTCATAGTAGCAAGATTGTCGACCTAAAAATCTGAATATAGATCTTATTTATTTGTAATGGGCTTGAAAAGAAACAATTACAATTATTTTCAGAGTGAAACAAAACTTGTGAAAGTGTTTTTATCTGTAAAGTTATTGTTACCTTTCTACTCCAGGCAATACCCCTTGAATGGCAGCACTACCACCACCACTCCGGATGTGCACATGGACATGTATTCGGGATTCCCTGATATGGACTTTTCTAGCCTCAATCTCCCAAGAAACGATTTCCCTCAGGTAGGTTTCATATATGTGTTGACATATTTATATTCGAATAGTTTTGTCATGTCTTGTCTGTGTTGCCTTAGAATGTTTGTGTTATGGGTGTGTATATATACACACACACACACACACCACTTCCACTATTACATGTCATTACATATAAGTCTAATTTTCATGCCTGAAGTGAGTCTGCAAAGTGACATTTGTTTATGGAACAGTTCTGAGATATAAAAAGGTTGTTCTGCAAATAATTTTGTGTTTTTCTTAAGAAATACCCCCTTCCCTGGGGGATACTAATGTGAAGTGAGCATGCAGCCTTCTACTCACTCACATATACATCATTTGCATTTTCTGTTTTTGTCTGTACAGGTTTTTCTTTATAGTTAGCTTTAAATGAATAGGAATTACACAGACCAGTGAGTTTCTAATCTGAAGTCTGTTTGGGTTGAGTTTATGGGAGCCGCTGTGGAACAATATTAAATCACTGTATGCTTTAGTGATGAATTTTGAAGAAGGGCCATGGGTTACCAAGCAGACCTTTAGTAAGGACCTTCTGACTGACTAGTAGTAAAAAGACATTCGTTCAATAGGGCCCAAGGACGTGTCGTCTAACTTGTTCAAAATAGTCCCAGTACAGTAGTTTATTTTTATTTTTATTTACTTTTAAAGAGCATGGAACCAACACTTGAGCTTTTTAGCACATTGATAGTCACAAAAAAGTTATTTCCTTAGCTTCTCAGAAAGAAAAATCCCCAAATCAGTGAATAAAGGTGAACCCTCGTTGTCTGTACAGCTACATAGCATAGTAAGTGTAAAAATATAAGATAGGTTAACACTTTAAAAATAAAAAGACTAGAAATAATTATTGTGCACGGGAAGTCTGATATATGTTGACGCTGTTTTTGTATACAGCACTGGTTTCACTTCATTAACCCTCTTCATATAAAAAAAATCCATATAGTCTGAAAGAAAGCAGTAGTCACAAAGACAGCACACAAAAGTTTCACTTCATGGTGTCATCACACAGATGTATGTAATGTTTCTGTGGAAATAGATGAATGCTTGAAATTGCATAAAAAAGTTCTGCATTCATATTAAGACAAGGGGATTTTAAGAACAAAGGTTGTACATGAAGGCTTTTATATACAAGAAAGTGAGGTGTCATACTCATCACGTGTGTTGTTTTGCTCAGCAAGTAGTGATTCACATGGGATTTCCTTCGTTTTCCATGAGTCTAGCTTAGCCTGACTAGCCTCGCTGTGTTCTTTACATGTATCTATGAGTGATCATGGTGGCGCATGTTGGATCGATCTCTGTGGTCGACATTATACAGTTTATTGTCTGTCAGCCATTCATGCGTGGTTTAGTATGATTTAGGCTTCTCTTGAATCGTTCACTCAGAAGCAGCGAGCTTGGTTTCTCTACTTTAGGGAGTGGAATGTTATGGTTTCAGTGTGTGACAGAGACAGAGGCCAATTCTGCTTGTATTGTGCCTTCTCAGCTGTTCTTTCCGGTTTTGGACACTCTGTACCATGTGAGCCATGCTGAGAAAATGTAAGTCATGGGGTCACCATGACTAACTTGCCACGTCACACTTAGCCCTCCTTTCAGCTTTCGATTTTCTCCACCCCATCACAGTGCCATGTCAACCATGCCTGCCCTTTTCTGTCTTCTTCAATAACCAGAGGGTGTATTTCTTCTTGTCTTTGCTCGGTTGAACAGTAGAGAAGATGCTGAGGTTAGGACAGCTGACTGGAATTGGGGATGTTGTTGTTTAGTTTGTCAGGTGACTGTCACATGTAACGCTTCAATTTCCCAGTTTGAGTTACAGCTGCAGAGCCTTTAGTGAAGTTTAGTTTGCACCGCTTCCTACAATGATTCTAACAATTGTTTATGCAGTTCAGCAGATCTCTGTTGGAATATCCTTGTATTGTGACCAAACACCCTGTTGCAGCGTGTGGGCAGGATGTCTGTCAGTAGGTTGCTGATAACTCGAAAACAACAGCCAAATGTTTGTTTGCATTAGAATTAATAGACTTCACTTGAGACTTGATATCCCTCTAACATTAACGATTGATAATCACTGGCTAAAAAACAGAAAAGTGTACCTGACCAGTGTACGATGATGGATGAAGTAGAAACTAAATCACATTTGTAATGACATTTATTTGACTTTGAAATCCGCAGCATCACAGACTGTCCCACTTAAAGAAAAGGGAAAAAAAGCTTTTCATTTAACAAAATAATGTGGTAAATTAATTTATAGTTTAATATTTAACTTGTTGTGAAATTAATTATTCTGTGTAATTCACCAACTGATGCTGACATAAACTGATATTTTATGAAATTATTGTGGGTCATCTAATATATTAAATATATTCAGGCAGTGATTTTAATTACTTGCAGATTATTATCTTTCACGAACCTTGTAGCAGACGAGAACATGCCCTGTAACCATGGTGACTGTACACAGAAAACACGGTGACCACAGGCATGCTGGAGCCTATGCCAGTCGTCATTAGGGCGAGAGGTGGGGTACACCGTGAGCAGGTCGCCAGTCACAGGCCCTTACAGACTCACTCACTCACACACCTACGGGCGATTTAAAAATTTCAAGCAACCTAACGGCATGTCTTGTGTCAGAGGACACCGGAGAAAACCCAAGCAGACAATGGGAGAACATGCAGACTCTGTGAGGAAACTGAGACCGTTGCTGTGAGGCAACAATGCTAACCACTGGACCGTAGAACTGTAGCTTCAGAACCGAATTAAAGTCACAATTATTACTCAATATGTTATAACCAATTAAATTATGATATTCAGATTAGACCAAGTAAACAAAATCTTTTACAAAACAAAACGGAACACTTTGCTATTATTTTATACGGTTTGTCAAATATACCCAAACAAGCAAAGGTGGTTTAAAAACAATCTGTAACCTGGACAAAAGACTGCGAGTGCCTTCAAAAATGATAGTACTGTACTCAAATAGACTATTCTATTCTATTCTATTCACAGAAACAGTACAACTGGCCACCTGGCCTGAATGCAACGTGTCAGCATGAAAACAAGACTTACTGGAAGTCATATAACAGAACTCACAACTTACCACATTGGCTAACCTCAAACAGTGAACAACGCTTTGCAAGTACAGACAACACACTAACTACTGTAGACTATGTACAATACTCTACATTACCTTTATACACACTAAGGCACGTTTAGGCATAGTCACAGTCTTTTCACTATTACATGCACATGCTTCTCTGTGCACCGCATAGTTCTAGGAAGTGTTCATTTGCATAAAGTTTCAAAGCTCTTTTCACTTTTGCTTTTTGGAATTTCTTTATTTGCTACACACATCAAACCTAAAACTCAGAATGGGTTCTTAGCCTCTGAGACTTCTAACTGTGATTAGCAGAAAATATAGAATTGAAATGTCCGCAACTGTGGGAAAAAAACAAGCATCTGAAAACATTCTCTGTGTTGAAAACAACTGGCTGCTGTATTATGTCCACTGATACATGAATTTACTTTACTGAACATTTGCAACTACAGGTAGTTCATTATAACACTTATTAAATAGCTGTAATCCTTTCCAGAATGCTATTACTGAATTACAAGAAAATCTGTTCATGTACATGCAATTCATCAAACAACGTCCCATTGATGTAACTGGACATTGTTTAATTTGACAAGCTACTTTAGTGAAACTCCAGGGAGATTAAGGTAAAGGTGTTCTTCTGCTGCTCCACTGCTGGCTTTTATTTTACTGGCATACAATATTGTCTTGTTTTTCTTAATGTATTTGTTGTGGCAAACCAGTCATGAGATCATGAGATAAATTAGTTGTTTTTTGGTCTTGTTTTTTTTTTTACTTCCTTCTAAGATCCTCTAGCACAGCCAGTCGATCGACCTAGTTTAAACAAGGAAGAGGTGCACAGTCTTTTATGGGGGCCTTATCTACTTTACATGCCCTTTTGGTATTCAGTTAAATCCTACTTTATAATTCGTGAAAACTAAGATTAGACACTTCTATTGTCATGTTATAATTTACAGTGTGCTGACATTCACAAATTAGTCAAACGAATCGTTTTCTGCGCAAAAGCAAATGTATGCAACAGAGGATGCTTATATTTCAAAACAAAGCATTTACTTTAAATCAACATTAAAATGAGAAATTAATATTAAATCAGAATAAGTAGCCAGCCACACATACATTTACATTTACATACTTTGTGCCCAAAGGACTTGTGTCAGGCATGAATCCTTAGCCTGTGATGCAGCAAGGTGTGTATTTTAGAAGTTCATCAACAATTCATCCCTCCCCAATGACTCTGTGACTTCCCTAATACACACACTCACTCACATTATTCATAGGATTCCCACTCATACCATGACGATACCATGGACAGGCGCCACTTTGTCTCAGAGAGTCTGACTCCTCTTCAGTCCAGCACAGATGGACATTACAGTACCACACCATTCTGACTTGATATCATGTATTCCTGGAAGCAGGGTGTGCAAATGGACCCCTCCATTGTAAGAAGACAAATCATATTATTTCAGTTTTAAATACCACAATTTCATCATTTATGAGTGAGTCTGGAACATTGCTTCTCTATCTGAAAAACTGGTGGTGTGACATCAGCTTTGATCACCATCTTGGATTTGTTTAAATAACCCTGCTGCAATCACATTCCCAGAACATTAATTTTCAACAATAGCATCCCTGCTTCCAGTAAACAGGAGTCCAATAGGATATGAGATGTTTGTGTGTAATTGTGCACAGAAAAGAGTACTGGCTGACGCCTCAAGGACCCTTTATGTAGGCACTTTTGCAACTTAAGTCTGAATTCTGCTGGGACCTCTACACTGGCATAAGTGACTCACCTTCTCTGTAGGCTAATTAGACATCTCATTTGCTTGCTTTTCATTAACTTTATGCCTGTACGCCATAAATTATTATTAGTCAATAATCATTACTACAACAGCAGTCT
Organism: Macropodus opercularis; assembly: GCA_030770545.1. Taxonomy (NCBI): domain Eukaryota; kingdom Metazoa; phylum Chordata; class Actinopteri; order Anabantiformes; family Osphronemidae; genus Macropodus; species Macropodus opercularis. Next base: position 13,163,873 of record CM061092.1, read on the forward strand.
TGAAATTGAGCTGGTGCAGACAAACAGAAAGACAAAGGACTGAGGATGAAGTAAGATAGGCAGTCAGGCTCTAAATATAATAATCGTTAAATAGTGGCCCAGGCCATTAAACATAGCGGTAAGCAGCAGGGTGTGAGGAGTGGCCAGGTCCACAGCGCAATACTGTTTACACTACAAATGCGGTTGAGTTACACCATGTACAGTAAAATGGGCCTGACTGCCAGTAACTCTAGTCACTTACCAACAAAAGCATCATTTCCTGAAAGCTCCTCCCCTCCTCCCTCCCTCTTCTCCCCTCCCCTCCTCTGTGCTCTCACTCACTTTTCAACCACCTTTTTGAGCTCTGAGGAACTGGTCCACAACCACTATGACTAAGCCCTCTATGCAAATACCTGACTGCCCAAGTGAAGCAGGAAGCATGTTTTAGCTTGTGTCTGTGTGTTTGTGAGCGCAGCAGAGTTTGTAAGCGTGAGCTCACTGGCCAGCATACCTGAGATAGAAGCAGATGTGTGTGCTGAACCAGGGAATATCGGTGAAAGGGCTAATGAGAGTCCACTTCTGGGTGGAAGTGCACCATCTGTAAGCCGTAAACCAATACTTCGATCAACACATGGAAGAGGCTTTCGCATTCAGGGATTCAAGGTGAAACAGGAGTGTATGTCTGTGTATATCTTACCCCCCATACTGAAGCAATTGGACCCATGTCTCTCATGCAGATCTGGACTAAATTGTATTCACAACTGGGACGACCGCTTCCCAAGGTACTGTTGCTTTATTAATATTTTGTGCTAAACAAAGTCTGTTGTTGACCTACTGTCATTTTGTTGTGTTCAGTGAAAGTCAAGGATGATAACATGTTTTATTTTTACTTCCTTGAATGAATTTACTTCCTTACAGCACTGATAGAGAAAGATCTGTGATTTTTATTTTTGCAGTCACCCACTGAAGTTTGGCCTTGTTGGATTTGAACTGTTATTAAAATACGTTTCAAATTAAGTAAAAGTGACAGGTAGCAAAACCAAACTTTGACCTAAAGTGATTTGTAAAATTCCATTATTGCTTCTACTTTATGTTGTTCCCTACTTTTCTATCTGGCAATGACACAGATCTGTCTGTTGTTAATAGAGGAAAAAAAGACAACACCTGCTGTAGATTTGGACTCATTGAAATTACTTTTCTGGCAAACCATGTGCCAGTGAGACTCTCATTCAAACCAGAAACTGTGACAAATGATTGTCTACCTCATTCCTTGCTGTCTTCCAGTAAGTGGTACATCCATCTTTCAAGGGTAAATGGTACATTTGTCAGCTGATTAAACCAATTCATTGTTTTGTCAATGACAATGACTAGTTCAGTCACAGTTTTGTTAAACTAATTTTAATTGTGAAAGGATGATTTCCATAGAATTTCGGAGTAAGCCGATTAGGTAATCTCATCGTGTCAACATTTTTTACTTTATAGAAACATTAGAAATTACACAATGAGTGGGTTCCAGTAGTTTAAACAGCGTTGTGAATAAATGCAAAACAACAGACTGGCAATGTCCAGTTGAAATGTCTGTAGTTTATTTCCAACAGGCTTCTGGAGATTCTAAATTGTGTACAGATCATTATTAGTGTGTATTTGACATCCTGTGGAACACTCTGTCTGGTCTGTCAGACTGTAGTCAGGTGCCCCTGTAGATTAGTTTGCTCTTATTATCGTGGGTGACAGATCACCTCCTTAATAAAGACAAAACCTATTTCAAATTACAGCTATGGATTCAGCATTCGTTTTAATCCACATAAGTTGTTTACTTAAAAAAAATGGATTCACTGGTCAGCCAGTGCAGCGGGAGCACAGAGACACTTCTTATTGGTCATCTGAACAAACTGTTAGTAATGCAGGTGCAAGTAAATGCAAGTCATTTTAGTGTGTATGCACTAGTTGTTAGCCATATTATTATGATATATGACATGACATGAGATTATATGTTTTTCAAGTTTGAAAAGTTATGACATGTTGTATCAATTATTGTTTTATGGTCTCACCTTTAGGAAAATAAATAGAGTAAATTTTCCTTTACAGCTGAAAGAACATTTTCAGGGAGAAATACTGACCTCGGAACGAACACTTAAACGAGTGCTGGCAATGAGTAGAGCTGTAATAGAATTAAAAACTCAATGCAATGTCCAGTCGTGATCTGACGGATATAGTCAGTAGCGCACATGTTTAGAGAGTTTAGTCACTGTAGGGGGCTAACACAGATGGCCATCAATGGATTCCCACAGCTGATGTCATGATGCATTCTCAACATATCTATATGTTGAGAATATATCTTAACATAACAAGCATATCGTCCAGGTGGAGACCTGGGCATTTCACTACTGGCAACCACTGGCCCCCATCTTTATCAAAGTGTATATATAATATGAGACCACAAAAGCACTAGTATATTTTAAGGAGTGCTAATAGTGACAGCATGGTTTGTGTTAATTTCCACTTATCATAAAAATTTCTGTGGGCCAACGTGTCCCATATCAGTCTTAACAACGGTAAAGCACATTGCCTTTATGTGGAAAAAATACAGTTTTAATTGTTGGCTGTGTTTAAATGGTCTGGTCAAGTTGTGGCAGGTGTCGCAGCTCCTTTGGTTGGAAAAGAATAAATACTTGTTCCAGTACCAGTTGATTCTCAGCCAGGAAGCAAATCGGAAACTTACGCACAACGAACCCATCACTCCGAGACCACAGATGTGCTAAAGTGTGGGTGTATGTCACACAGAAATGACGGAAAGCAAGTCATTTGAGATAGTACGATACGCTGTGAATATACTACTTCACATGAAGTAGTAAAAGGTTGATATAATAAAATATTGCTCAATGTCAGACCTGTCCTGAAACGTTTCACTTTCAATTTCACATTTGTCACTACTATATGTATGTACATGTAATCAGTAATGTACTGGAGAATTTGTGTTTTCTTTAAAGATAACTAGGTTTTTTAAAAGGTACAACCAGCTGACAGTCACTTTGTTTCACACTAGAGGTTATGGAACCTTCACTTACTCTCTCAGCCACTTTGTGTGTGACCAGCTTAAACCCCGGTGCAAACGTTATGTGGTATGCTGTGTTGAAATTTCTGCGTATCTGAGACGTCCTCCTGCGTCAACACTCCTCTCAGCTCCACAGGTTACAGCCCTGAACATGCAGGCTTATACGTGAACGTACCATAGTTCCTCACACATAAACATAACTGGCATTGTGTTTTTTACCGAATTTTATGAATCCATTTCAGGTCTATTTTTTTAACATGGTAGAAGTGAATTTTCCAACTATGGAGACATACAGTTCATCTGTGAATGCCAACTCATCCTCAAGGCACTCATTTGTGAGTAACATCCCCACCATCGCAAACACACAACAGATGAAATCTCTCTTGTTGCTTCTGTCTCTCTCTTGGCTCAAACTCCTGCTAAACGTTCTGCTTTTCACAAGTTGAACTGTGTTTGTCCTCCGTTGCTGTAGGGGGAATGTAGGTTTGCCCGGTAGATTTATTTGCAGACAGTTTCCTGTGCATCAAAGGGCCTCGTTACCCTTGTTAGTTTCCAGTAGTCAGCTCAGTGTAGGCTTTGAGTTGTGCAGAATAGTTCTTTGAACCAGCTCTGTCATTCGCCTCCTAGCAGGGACACTTGACACGGCATCCTTTTATTTTCCAGAACATATGAAAACACTGGAAAATTCCACAAGGCTTGTAAGCAGCAAAGCTGTCCCCAGTTTGTTTTACTCAGACTTGGCACAACATGAAAGCTTGACTGTGAAGAGTTTGGACTGGCTATACCTTTTTGATTGGGCTGGAATATTTGGGGATATCCTAGCATAAAAAAATTACATAATTATTTCCTTTTATCCTTATAACTATATATGTTCAATTAGAATAAAAACTAACCTTGTGATCAATCCCCTAAACTCACATCTGACATGATTTTAAAAGCGTTATTTTTTTTTTTAACTGTGATTAAATTGTGTCAGCTGGATTTTTCATCACTCTTGGTTTTGTCTGAGGCCTGATTAGTTCTCCAAACCAAGCTTTTGCTCTGTTTTTGTTCTCTGCTTTTCTAATCCTTATAATGTCATTGACTTTTTGACAATGTAACTTTTTGGTTAGAGCTACCAGGCAAAGATGTTTTTATGATTGATTCACTTAACTGTTATGCACCACATCAAATCAATGTAACACTGCAATTAACTGGCTCTTGTCAGTAGCAGGTTAAATGAACCGCTGTTTACTCAAACATTAGTGTCGGTGAGAAGGTCGAGTAAAAAGAAAAGCTTTAAGCTGTGGTATTAAAAGTCACAGCAGATATGTGAAGGATGTAGGACATGCAGACATCTTGGCATAACATAATCCAGACAAGAAGAGAGACACCAGTGGCGATGTTTTCAGTTGCTGGCCCCCAGCCCACCTCATGTAACACAAACACACACAGACCTCAGTCAGGTTCTGTTTACTGCGTGGACAAGGTCACCATAGCTGATCCTAAAGGGAAGAGTCCTTGGTGAGGGTTGTGTCAGTCAGTTGATCGTAGGTGTGGGATGAGTGAAATAACTCCAGTCCTACACACGGTACAGATATAACAGATAACTATGGCAATTACAGTAGTTTAGACCAAAATGAAATAAATTTAAACGGTGTTATAAACAGGAGCCGGAGCGTTTTATTAGCACTTACCACCCTCACTGTTTTGATTATGATTTCACTCACATGCCCATTCCTACTACTGCTGTCACAGTGATATTTTTACCGTTTAGGTCATAAATGTGTGTGTGTGTAATATGATGTCATGTTTTAACTTGGCACTACACTGAAATTAGTATCAGTAATAATTAAGTCTTGGATGAAATAGATCTCCTTCCTTCCGCAGTTGTGTGGGTGAAAACAAAACTAGAATAACAAGGAGGGGCTGGAAAGGCGGGGGGGGGGGGGGGGTGAAAAGGGGTGAGAAACAAGGGGCCATAAGCTTAATGGACTGGGAATAAATTAGCAAGACTCGACAGAAACGCATGGGAGACTTGGTGAGGTCATTTAAGGTGTGTGTACGAGCTTGTAGGTGGGAGGTCTGGGGGACTTGTTTCCTGGTCTTGGAATAGCAGTCATGCTGGCTGTGTGTAGGAGGGGAAAGCCCTGGGCCTGGCCTGTATGCCTGCGGCCTTCACCTCGGCCTTGGCCTGTGGCAGGTTAAGTTAAGCAGGATGTGGTCTAGAGCTTCATACAATGGTATATAAAAGTGATTGACTGGCCACCTGTAAAAGATCTTTTCAGAGATTTTAAAAGTAAAGAGCAACCACTTACAGACAAAGAGGGGCAATCAGACCCACGGAAAATTAAAAAAAGAACTAAAAGACTGGGCTGCTGAGATTCTTTTCACTCTAGCATCCGAGCTCATTATACATGTTGGCTGTCATAACATCATTGTAATCAATGACTGTTCTTCAGTTCTCCCAGGGCAACAGTTTAAACTAGATGACCAGCGAACTAAAAGCCTTTTCAACATTGCAGACTTCCTGGTATTTGTTGCTGTGTGACATGTTCCAGACGAGTCTTATCACACTGTAGAACATCAAGTGGATGAAGCCAAGCTGTTTGTTGGAGGTTGTGTTCAAGTGCATGTTTCCAGTTCTGATCCTAATAGCTGATAACCACCGCCTTCAACCACAACCGTGCAACCTGCAGCTCTGCAGGCGTTTTGTAAGCTTGAAGAACTTGTTGCTGCTATTCTTTTTTTACTGCCATGTGTCTGTACAGTACTCACATTTAGAATGTGAATTCATGATGACATATATATGTGTATGTGGGGTCACATAAATTAATTCCAGTAGGCACTGAAGTGGAAGTGGAACATATGAAATGCAAAAAACAACCAGAAGGATGGGGGGGAAACATGTGAGGAAAGACATGTTAACATGTCAAACAATCACACACACACACACACACTTTTCTTCTCTGACATTTCCAAAACGACAATACACATTTCAGTTGTTTTCCAGAGGTTACATTACAATGTATGTTTGGAAAGCACTTTTGAAGAACAGACTCAGACACACACACACACACACAGATTTTGTTGCACAGCAGAGAAAAAGTGTGAGCATCAGGATTAGTAGTTCTATGGTTGTGTGCCTCTGTGCTATGGAAGGAGCCAGATTACCATCAGAGCAGTTGGAATTCAAGCCTTATCTCTGCTTGGCAGAGCCTAGACTTAGAAGAGTGGATGAACTAGCTCTGGGTATGGGTCTGCCGGGAGACAAACACTCCTGCCTCTGTTACGCTCTGCTTAACAACTCGATTAGCTTGGTGCTGAGGCTGGCCATGCCTTGGTTAGCACCAACTAAAGACTAGAAAAGGCTTTTTAACAACAGTGCACTGGTACTAGGCTCGGTTTACTGTGTTCCTGAAAGTCACATTGTAATATATAACATGGAGCCATGACCCACTGGTCTAAATGTTGTTATATGTCATCATATGTTGTGTGTTACTTACAGAACAAGTTGATTTAAAGCTGGTTTCATCTTGAGCTTTAATCAGAGATACAATACAGAGATAGCTGTGTGCAAACATAATTGTACTTCCTATGTCTATTTTCACAAAAGCATTTGACAAATCCTTCTAACACAATGTCATGTAATTTACTGCTTTACAAACGAAACAATACTGATTTCTCAAGAGAATTCCACATGTCTGTACTTATCTGTGTTTTCACAATTATGCTTCTGTGGAATGATGCCTCTGATGACACAGTGTCACTTTTCCAAGTCTTGTGTTTACTTATCTGTCCCCAGAGAAGACAGCCAAGAGAGGAGGGAGCAAAGCAAAGGGTGAGACAGAGAATAGAAAGCGCTAGGAAGACGCCCAGTTGATAGCACAAACACAGCACATACAGACAGGAAAGGTGGGAGAAGTTCACAGTTTATTCATGGCAGTGCTTTGCTACATAGACTCTGCTTCTACTATCTACTTCTACCTCTCTGTCACCAAAGAAGCTCAGGCGTCTGCAGGGTACAGCTTCGGAGTGACTGCTTTTAGAGCGCATGCCTGATCTTGCCCCGAGGAAGCACACACGCTAACAAACACACGCACACAGGGAGAATGGAAAAGGAAAAGGTATGGTGAGAGAAGTTGGGAGAGACGCAAAGTCATCAAGTTACCAGCAAACACGGATAAGCTTTGTGTTCTCTGTGCAACGCACAACACAGCCACATTACAGCCAGTGAGTTGCTTCACTAACATCTGAGGGCACATACATGGGCTGGGCCTGTGTTCGTCTGTCTGCTGTTCACCACCCTCATCAGGCCCCATTCCCGCATGATGCAGTCATGTTAACAATAAAAGCTCTGCGTCTTGCCTCATGGCTGTGAAACTTTTCCAGCTGAACTGTGAGCGATGGCTAACAGGCAGCTATGACACACATTTCTTAGTATTAATCAGTAGCAGTACTTTGTGCTGTTGTTGTTGGGATTGAGTCAGTCTCAACCAATAATGTATCACTGTTTCCAGAGAAGACTCTCACAGCAGAGAACTGCTCTTCTTTAGTCATCTTTAGTCCTAATATTACTTTGTGCTTTCATCCTGCTCGTTGCGATTTACCCTGAAGTGAAAGTGTTGTACAGAAAGCACAAGCCTGTTGACTTGAATGTTCTTTAATACAGTGGTGTGCAGCACAAAAACAGACTTTGGACGAAAAGGTACAGCAATTGTACATATGATTATTTGCTTGGAGCTGGATGAAAAGATTGATGCAACCCACATCTGCACACAACAAAGCTGTTGCAGTGGTTCTCTCGGCTTAGCACAAATATTTGAACTTTGTGTTTAATCTTGACAAAAGCTGAAACATAAAAGCAATTTATTGATTTTATTGGGCCTTGTGCACTGAGCTCTTTGTCCTGATACAGATACTGTAAATGAGTGGTATCAACCTACTAAGTAAATAAACTAAAATATTTTCCAGTCCCTTTAAAGAAAAGAACACGGTGAAATGAAGTAGATTTGTTGAATTAGTAAGTTGAACCTCTGGGAAGTGTTCGAGGCTTCTTTATGGCTCTCTGGAGTCTTTTAGCTGGAACACGGGGGTGTGGAAATCTCCACAAATGGTACAAGTACACATGCATACAGTCACACACATTAAGGACTGAGATTAGCCACATCCCTCACATGTACATAATGAAGAGATGTATACTCCTGTTTCCCAAAACAAAAATCTCCTCTGTTCAGCTTGTCGTTGTGTACCTTGCTCACTCCCCTCCCCAGCATTCAATCTGTATCTCCCCACATCCGTGTTTATAGGTCTCAGGGGACCCAGGGGTGCCTGTGAGGGCTAGTTAAAGAGCATGGCATGCTAATGGCATGGGGAGGATATGAATAGGGGCGACTGGAAGGCAGCCATGGCTGAAATGACACACGCACACATACAGACACGGGCACTCTCATTATTCCTTCCCCTCACTTTCTATGTTATACGCCTGCTCTAACACATCTGTGTGTGATTAGATTTTGTTTGGGCTACTCGTGTTACTCCCAGAAGAGCAGAGTATTAGCGGAAATCTCGAATGAATGTGTCAGTTGGATTGTCTTTGATTAATTCCCATTCATTTTATCATCTTAATTCTCATTTCACACCTTTTTCTGTCTGTGGTATTCACAGTATTGTATTGCACAGTGTGGGTTGTGACTGATATAGCAAAGATAAATATGATTTCCGTTAAGTGCTGGTAATTTGAATGTTCAGAAATGCTTGGTTCCTATTTTTAAAATGTTTATTTCTCTTTCACAATGTTAAACTTATTTTAGGTGGAAAAGAATCAATATGACTGTCTGCTCTGTTTTGGTGGCTAACACCTCCTGTCTTTTTCCACTTTCAGGACTTGTCCTGCATTGATGACCTCTCAACAAACTCTCTGTTCTCATCTCCGACTGACTCACTGTCAGAATATGCTGATACCCAGTCCTTCATCAGCACAGACAACTTTGAGACAGTGCCCACCATCTGGGACATCAACACTATTACCACGACAGCACCAGCACAGAACCAGCTAGAGGTCAGGAACAAGCACTCACAAACACACCACATTACAAGAAACACTTGATTGCTACACCAGCATCTCATCTTACAGCTATTGTGTAATACAAACATGTTGAAACCAGCACACTCACGTCCGTTAGTGGTGATGGACAACAAGCACCAGCAAACAATGTTCAAATTGCCCCCTTGCCCTGTAAACATTAATGCGTGGACTGTAAATCTAGGTTCATGTGTATTTTTACTAAATGTTTCAGCCATGTTCTGCTCTCTATAAATACATAAAATCATTAAGTAGATCATTATCATGTTCTTAAGACTCCAGAATCTAACTTGACCATAGTATTAATTTTATATTCCTGCTTGCTTGGCTGTTCCTGTTCCCTTAGAATAAGATGAATGAGAATATCGTTCTGATAAAACAGGGTACATTTATTTTCCAGCTGTCTGAAAGCATGTTTTGCTTTTCATTCTGTCCTCATTTCATCTATTAGGTTTCCCAGACACACACACAGCCTTATCAGAGTTTTGCTGCTGTTGTCGCTGGCTTTTTACTGCAGACAACAGATTGCATTTTGTTGAGTGCTGCTCCATGACATCCATAAAGTATCCACACACTTTTATTGGCATACTTATGCAGAGAAACACACACAAAGTCATTGCTCACGGTTTTTGGTTCTTTTGGCTTATAAATTTTGCACTGTGTTTATTTGAGTTTGTATTTTTTTTCATTTTATGTTTGTTGACAGCAGAATGGCACCAACAGGTTTCATGGCTTGGCCAGTTTGGATGATATAACTGCTATTATCAGCACACCACCTTTAGCAGGATTCCAGGTAGCCTAACCAGCTTCTGTCAAAATGAAAGCAAAAGCTGTTCGCTGGCAGTTCATAGTAATGCACAGATTGTGTTTGTTTGTGACTGATTAGTTGCTGTTATTCCCCTGTGTGTATGCATTACAAAACAAGATTAATACGGCCTAGCTTGTTTACATAGAAACTAATTTGAAGCTGATGGGCATATATTGAGCATGCATTTACACAGGTCAAACTACAAGCTCCACTGTGTTGCTTGTGCCTTTTTTGGCAAGTTGGTACTATTGCAAATGATGAAAGCTTTGCTGTGTCTTGCATAAATTGGACATTCTGCAAATGCAGCAAAGTTACAACATTAGAACTTTTTTGTCTGCAGTTTCAAACATGTTTCAAAGCTCTTTTATATTCTGCTTCTTTTTTTTTGCTCCTTTAATGTTTTACACGGTGTTATGCTAATATTTTACTAACTGCTCACCTGCTTCAACAGTCTTACAGTCTGTTTTCTAACTTGCACAAAATAAGAATCTAAACTCCAGCTTGTTAATAGTGTAAGTGACATTGATGAAACCTTTCTGGGTGTTTCCAGCCTCAGAGACCTCAGGCCCCACCAGAGGAGGAAGAAGATGCCGAGGAAGAGGAGACGGAGGAACTGGGACATGTAGACACTTACGCTGAGTACAGACCTTCTAAATGTAGGTCACTAGTTCTGTTGTCAACATTCAATACCTGTTAAATCATTTGCATTATTTAAACTAAGTCTCGTTTTTCTTCCCTTCAGCTAAGATAGGAATTTCGCATCCTGACATAGTGGTAGAGACCAACACACTATCCAGTGTCCCTCCTCCTGACATCACTTACACCCTGTCTATTCCCGAGTCAACTATCAAAGGTGGCTTGCTGTCCGCTTTGCAGCTAGAGGCCGTAATCTATGCCTGTCAGGTACAAACACTGGCACATAATACACAAATCACTTATTTATTTTGGAACTATAAATTATTGATGTTTTCATTATGTGGACATCTGTGTTTATGCGTTCGTGCCTCTTTGGGTACCCACAGCAACACGAGGTGATCCTTCAGAACAACCAAAGGGCAGGTTTCCTCATCGGGGATGGGGCAGGAGTTGGAAAGGGACGCACTGTGGCAGGAATCATCCTGGAGAACTACCTGAAGGGAAGGAAGAAAGCACTATGGTTAGTGAGATTTACTACTCTGTTAGACCTCACACATGAAACGGCCATAACGCTAGTTTTGGTCCCTAGTAGTAGCTGTGGGGAGTAATTGATTTACAGTATATGATTGTGAGCTGTACCCAGTTAGTTACCATGTTGTACACTGAGCTTGTAAGAGCTTGTTTTGTGTACAAGCCGGCTGAATTGCTGACTTTTCTGTTCCTGCCCTCAGGTTCAGCATATCCAATGACCTGAAATTTGATGCAGAGAGAGATCTCAAAGACATAGATGCAGCGGATATTCCTGTGCATGCCTTAAACAAGGTGAGTCCAGGTGGAATTACAACGTGATAATGGGATGATTATTAATATTTTTCATGGATACTGTTATATGTGTTTTATATATAAGTAAGCTTTAGGCTTACCAATTATTTTGTGGTTCTGCCTCACAAAAACAAAACAACGTTTTGCAGATTAAATATGGAGACACAGCTACCTCAGAAGGAGTCCTGTTTGCAACTTACTCTGCGCTGATTGGAGAGAGCCAGGCAGGAGGGCAGCACCGGACACGAATTAAACAAATCTTAGATTGGTGCAAGCCAGACTTTGATGGAGTTGTATCCTTCCATGTAACAGCACACTTAAACATTTACAGTAACACAGGTTTTTATTGTTGTCTGTCGTGTCTGTTTAGTTTGCCCTTGACCCTTAAAATTACAGATTATTTTTGATGAATGCCACAAAGCCAAGAACGCTACATCTACAAAGATGGGCAAGGCAGTGCTTGACCTCCAAAACAAGCTGCCACGGGCCAGAGTGGTGTATGCCAGTGCCACAGGTAGACCGACACCTGAAGACACATTCATAAATGCAATGCCCTGAAACTGAGGATTTTAAATTCAATTCTTGCTGAATGTATGAATTATTTTGTCTGTCGCAGGTGCCTCTGAGCCAAAGAACATGATTTACATGAGCCGCCTGGGAATCTGGGGTGAGGGCACACCCTTCAGAACCTTTGAAGACTTCCTGCATGCCATCGAGAAGAGGTTAGTGTGCTGAGGCGTTGCATACTGAAACATTCCTTTCCAACAGACAGTATTTCCTTGCTCGTTACAGTAAGTGAACGAGGAAATACTGTTGTCTGAGAGTGAGGCCATAGCTGGTCTCTTCAGTAAATGTTAAACCCGGTGCCACCACAATATTTTTGTCTGTTTCCAAACAATGTTACAATGTAGTTCATTTCAGTTTATTTATGTCGGCTTCACAACAGTATACAGTTATATCTATAGAGAGAGAGAGAATTGTTTAGAAAACCCACCAAATCCCAAGCAACACTGGAGATGAAAATGTCAGTTTAACAGACGAAACCTCCAGCAGAACCAGGCTTAGGGTCCTCTGCCTCAAATGGTTGGGGTGAAGGGAGAGAGAGAGAAGATGCTCACTGGAAAGCTCAGAGATCAGTGATACTTACTACAAATATTATAAACTATATTTGTTTGGGTAATTTAACCTGGACAATTATGGCTGGTTGACCTACGATTAAATTGTTTTAATTAATTTATGTGTTGTTTTTAAACAGAGGTGTCGGTGCCATGGAGATTGTTGCCATGGACATGAAAGTGAGTGGGATGTACATTGCAAGGCAGCTGAGTTTCTCAGGGGTGTCTTTCCGCATTGAAGAGATCGGACTGGACAGTGACTTCAAACTGGTTTATAACAAAGCTGCCAGGCTGGTGAGCAGCGTGCCTCTCACAAAAGATTACTTGTTAACATGGTGCATTTCATATGTATGATAATATATTTGCATCTTAAATGATTATTCACATCTGTGTACAGTGGGCAGAGGCGTTGCAGGTATTCATGCGTGCAGCCGATGAACTAGGCCTGGGCAATAGGAAGTCTCTGTGGGGGCAGTTCTGGTCGTCTCACCAGCGCTTCTTCAAATACCTCTGCATAGCTGCCAAGGTCCGCTGTCTGGTGGAGCTGGCCCAAAAAGAGCTGAAGGCTGGAAGGGTCAGTACAACACACTCTGTAATGTGGTGCTGACTAAAGTGTGAGGATATATATCAGAAGAAGATCCCAGCAGGAGCTAAGATTTTGTAGATGTTGCACAAGTTTTTTCTCATTCACTGCAAGACACGACTCAGATTTATTTTGTTGACAGAGAACATTTTAGTGTTAAAGAAAATCCCCAATTCAGTTCGTTATCATAAGTCAGATATGGGACACAAGTGAAGTTTGCTTCAAAAACCGCAGCAGACCTCTAATTCCTGATGTGTTTTTTTTCCCCCAACACAGTGCATCGTTATTGGCTTGCAGTCCACTGGAGAGTCCCGCACCAGAGAAGTGCTGGATGAGAATGATGGACATCTTGACAGATTTGTTTCTGCAGCAGAGTGAGTGCAGTGGCATACTTGTTTGTTTGTATGTTGAAAGGTTATTCACAAAAATAGCCACATCTGAAACAGTAAGGTTTAACAGGCAACAGGAAAGTTCAGCTCTTTCCTTTGACCCCAATTCAAGTGGTTATTGTCTGCTTGCTGGAAGCCATGTGTTATCCACCAAAACAGGAGGATATGGTGCAAATCTGACTAATACTGTAGCTCACATACAGTACATGTTCACTTGACAACTATAATTGTGAATGTTTTTCTCCAAACTAAATTCAGTTGTCTTTATCTTTATCTTTTCTTTAGAGGAGTATTCCAGTCTCTTGTGACAAAACATTTCCCTTCTGAGAAACAGAGAAGAGAGAAGGCACCAGGGAATAAACGAAAACGTAAGTGAAGGGAATGCGTTTGTTACATGGCAACCATATGTGCAGTTAAAGACTGTTACAATGGTTTGCGAATTGTGTTGGTCACTGTTCACAGTGCTTAGCCATCAGCTGTCACACATTAACACTGACACTGTCATTGTCAGACGTCGTTTTCTAAATAAGCAGTTAATAGATAATAGCCTTTTGGGGTCTAGCTCTAGCTTCCTAGCACAGACCAAACACATACAGATGGGTTAAGACAGAGGTGTGAATTTAAGCGCTGGCAGAAGAACCGTAAAAAACGTTTTTCAATTACTCATTTCTTATTCATGTTTTGCCTTCCAATTAGGGAAGCCTAAAGGTCGCCAGCCTAAGGTACCCAAGCACACGGTGGACAGCGGTGGTGTGATTAACATCACTGATGACAGCAGTACTGATTCTGAAGGCATGGACACGGACTCCAACTCCTCACCAGACTCCCTGCTAGACAATGACGATGTCATTTTTGTGAACCACACTAGCGTCCAGACAGGTAGGGAGATGCCCTCTATGGATTCTGTTTGTTATTTTAATAAAGTAAGTGTTTGATAAGAGAAACACATGGACGATTTTTGAGCCTGTACATGTACTAATATGTTGGTGACCTTTGCCCTGTTAGGATTGCATAGCTAATGACCCCTATGTTTTTGTCCACAGCACGGATAGAGGAGATGAAGCAAATCCTCCTCAACAAAATAGCTGACCTGGGAAAAGAACTACCTCTCAATACCTTGGACGAGCTCATCGATAAATTTGGAGGACCAGATAAAGTCTCAGAGGTACACAGAGCCCTACACAACCAACTAGACACTCTGCATCCATTGAATTCATATGTTTTTTTGTCAACACCACCTGCATTTTCCTTCGTCATAATAATGTAATTTTTGTGTACAGATGACTGGTCGTAAGGGTCGTGTTGTTCGACGTCCTGATGGAAGTGTGCGATATGAATCACGGGCTGAGCAGGGTCTAACCATTGATCACATCAATATCAAGGAAAAAGACCGCTTCATGAGTGGAGAGAAGGTGAGACATAGCAGATGACAGATGCATACAAATAAAATGAATGGTTCAAATGGCTGCAGCCTCTTAAATACAGGAAATATACAGCTTTTAATACATTGCTCACTACAATATCTAATAATCCAAACCTTTTCTTCAGCTGGTGGCCATCATCTCAGAGGCAGCCAGCTCTGGAATTTCCCTACAAGCAGACAAGCGAGTGAAAAACCAGAGGCGCAGGGTCCACATGACTCTGGAGCTGCCTTGGAGTGCAGACAGAGCTATTCAGCAATTTGGTGAGTCAGGAAATGTAAACCTACAATGTGTCTTTCAAAGGTAAAGTGGGAATGACAGTCATTACTGCTGTCACATTGCTGCACTGGTAATAAGTCGGACATTTGGCCTAGCTTCATCATTATCTGCGTGAAACTCTGAGAAACTCTCAGATTTGTAAATGAGACGGTGACTTCACTGAGCTCTGCCTGGTTCTGTCTCTCACACTTGTCCAAAGCAGCTTGTCCATGATTAAAGTGCAGGGCACGCGGAATTCTTACAGTAAACTTTTTCTCCATGTCCAGTGCAAACTCACACCATCACAAAGCAGTGGATGAATTAACTGTTTGCAGTGTTGATTAGCATCCTTTTTACTCTGTGTAGGTTCATTGTTGTTTGGCATGTTGTAGTTCATATAGACAGTAAATCTGTATTCTCTGTGGCTGTATATGTATACATGCGCAGACATCAAGTTAATGCCAGTAATCCTATTCTTTTCTATTTTAATAAGATGATTCCTTACTTGTGTCTCCTTGCAGGTCGCACCCATCGCTCCAACCAGGTGACAGCCCCAGAGTACATCTTCCTTATCTCAGAGTTGGCTGGAGAAAGGCGTTTCGCTTCCATCGTGGCTAAGAGACTAGAGAGCCTGGTAAATGTCACAGCCTTATGCACGTACAACACAAGTGTTTGTGTTGTGTCTGTTTATTCTCCCCAGTTATTTCTCCCACAATTCCCATTATTTTTGCTTTTAACTGAGTGACCTGCGTCTCGTGGGAAAATCGTCCTTTTCATCTTACTGCCTTGTGTAGTGTGAGAAGAACTGTTTCACTGTAAACAGAGATGTTCTGTGTTTTGCTTTCCTTCATTGTTGTGATTTATATTGCCGTTGACTATGATTTGCTCCGTCTCTTTTCGTTCACCCTCTGTCCTTCCTGTTTCCTGGGATATTCCCGTTTCTAAAGGATTTTTGTAGTCTCTTTTATTTGTTCACTTGAAGTTGCTTTTCTCAACATTTCTCCACAAACCTCCAGAGATTCTGGGCCTTTCCCTTCTCCTGTTCAGTAACGGAAAACTGAATAAGCAGAAAAAGCAAAGGCGCTTGTCTGTATAATTTATAAGTGTACATTTATTTTCCACAGTTATCAATGCATTTCAGCACTAGTCATTTATTTCCATAGTGACACAGCATGACAGTTCTTTTGGGAAAAGGGCAAGGAGGGTGCAAGGGGATGATTGTTCCAGGAAGTCATTCCTGTGTTTGCCAGCTGCGTTCGGTAAATCCACATCAAGAATAGGCCACATCTCATCTACTTAAACCTAGTGCGTGAACCTGATACAACCCAAACGCGCACACAATAGATGGCTGAATGTCTTTACAGCCAGCAGACTCTGGATTAACAGTGAAGTCATATTTGGCGGAGACATCCCCTTGTTTTGGTAACTCAAGGCGTTTTTCTGCGTACTCAGAGCCAGCACATGGCTACGATGCTGGTCTGCTGCAGAATTTGGCGTCTGTAAATTTCCTCCGCGCTTTATTTGAAATTATAAAGTTGTAGAAATTCAGCAATCACAGGCTGAGAACCTAAGGGACTGATTTAAATTAAGATATCTAGAGTTGCCTAGCACTTGTCTAGCAAAATGTTACTCCAAGTCCTGTTATGAGACAGAGAACTGTTAGGAAAGTTTCTGTTCACACCTCGACCTCACCTGTTTCCTCTGACACATTGTGTGTAGAGACTAGGCGGTGTGCAGTCACTCAGTCTGTTGGGTGTGTTTATGTAATAATGTTTCCTAAAGTATGTTGCTCTTTAAGGCAGAAAAAACAAAAAACATTTATATGACACAGGTTGAGTTTGCAATTTTACTGCAGTCACAGAGTTGTATTACATCTGCTGTGAATGTATTTACCCAATGCTACTGTTGTAATGCTCAGTAAAAATAGAGTAATAGTAATATATGATGAAATAATAATGGTACCAATCCACTTTGCAGGGTGCATTAACCCATGGAGACAGAAGAGCCACTGAATCCAGAGACCTGAGCAAGTACAATTTCGAGAACAAGGTAGGCAAATCCAAGAAAAACCTCTGTGCTGACCTTTACAAGTCAAAATATGCTTCTGGTATCCTAAAAGTAGTAAACATGAGTCCTGTTTTGGAGGCGACTTCTGATGGAGTTTGTTCTCATTAAATTGAATTTCTCCTTTGCAGTATGGTACCAAGGCTCTAGATAAAATCACCAAAGCAATCCTTGGCCACATAGAGAACAAGGTGCCCCCTCCCAAAGGCTACCCTATGGGTGAGGCCAATTTCTTCAGAGGTATGTTTGAGCTCTCACTGATTGTTTACATCGATCATCAGAAAACAGCTTTACCAACACAACGTTTAACTGTGAGGTGTCAGTGATACGACAGTTGTCCTTTGTTTTAGACATGAAAATTGGAATGATGGACGTGGGAATCCTTTGTAGGGCTTCTCATGGGATCAGTACTGAAAAAGGTAGAGTATCCAAAGGCCATCAGATGGATTGTGTGGAGCTGGTGCTGGCCACCTACTTTAAAGTTTGATCGCACGTGTCTGTCTGAATTAGATGCATTAACTGTTCTGTTTTGTTTTTATCCCAGACTGCAGCATCACAAAGTTTTTAAATCGCATCCTGGGCCTGGAGGTCCACAAGCAGAACTATCTGTTCCAGTACTTCACTGATAACTTCGACTACCTAATTGAGAAGGACAAGAAGGAGGGCAAATATGACATGGGAATCCTAGGTATGGGGGCGTCCCTCAGAGATGCATGTTCCTTGAAGGCAGGGTGATGATCCATATTGTAAAGCTAATGTTAGCAACCGCAACATAACAAATGTTTTGGTTTTGGTTCTGATTTGACATTTTTTTAAGGTCAGATTCTAGTCCTATATGTATGTCTGTAATGTGAGTAATTACTTAGTTTCAATCTCTGTCTCTGATAGACCTTGCCCCAGGTAACGATGAGATCTACGAGGAGAGGCAGGAAACCTTCATGACAGTTGGAAACCCTCAGGATGGACAGGTCGTTCTCTACAAGGTAGGGTCCAGTAACGTTAACTGTTGGTGGTGACTGGTGTTTCAGCGTTTTGTCTTGGGAGACTTTTTTGTTATGGGATAGTTGTAGTTTAAAGGAGCCCAGATAGGAAATGCCCAGCACAAACAAAGAGTCACATTGTGCTGCCTACTCTTCATCACCCAGCACATTTAAGGCTCGGGTTATTCTTCAGGTGTTACCGTCTTTGTGTGGTACCCAGATGAAAACTGCTTTGTTGTGTCTGCCTAGAAAGTTTAAGCTGCAAATGTACATCTCATACTATTTTGAATTGAACCCAGTAACTGCCATTAGATCAAAACAATGAAATGTTTTTGCAGTTAAACCATGATTGATGTCACTTTGCAGACAGTAACACTGTGGTTATATAAGCTGAACCTGGGGCTGAGGAGCCTATGTAGATACTAGTGGGTTGAAGTAGCAGTAAATTCTGGTATCATTTACTTTTAGCTGTCAGCTGCAGGGTAGCCTGCCTACCTTTGACATTTCAAAGTTGGAAGCCAAGTGAGCAGAAGGCTGCACAGTTAGGGCGAGTTCAGCAAGTTTATCGTGTACGTGTTGTGCCGTTGCTGTCTATAAGTTCTCTTCACGTATAGCGACGCCTGTTTTGAATGTTCAGTTTCACTTGAGGCCAAAGTTGGGGACAGCAGGGTGTGGTTGATTTGCTGTTTGGCTTCTTCACATTCACTGATCGCTGATGTTTTTGCTTCTATAGATCAGTGTGGACAGAGGTATGACCTGGGAGGAGGCATACAACAGGTCACTGAAACTCACCGGTCCTGACGAGGGTTTCTATCTGGCCCATAAGGTCAGTCCATGTTATGATATTAAAAATATGCCCATCGTTCAAACAAGGCATCTCAGAATAGTTCTGTAATAGCACACAGTGCTGAAAAGATTTTATTTAAAAAACATTGTTTGTGTTCCTAAAGCTACAAGGTAGTCATCCATGTGTGCTGCTGGCTGAGCAAGGCAGAGGCAAGAGCTTCAACATCTACAAGCCCAACATTGGCAAACAGAGCCATCCTGACAGTCTAGAGAAGCTGGAGCAACGTTACCGCAAGGTAATCGCACATTGGTTTTCAAATGCTATAGAGAGGCCTTTTGTTTGAAGAGAAAACGTCCACATTCATGCAGAATGGCAGGACATATTTACAAGTGAGATACCATTTCTCCTGAAAACGTTTGATAAGCTTATTAACACGTGGTCTCTGCTGCCCCCTTGTGAACATGGGAGAGTACTTCACAGAATGTACAGCAGGCCTGATGAGCTGTTACACACATGTTGTTTACCAAAGCTGGATCTGTTTCCATTCAACTGAACACAACAGTTATCTTCATGTAATTAACAATTTTAGATATCAGCCTTTACTGCTTATGTACGGGTATATACGGGCTAATTCAATGGTCTCTAAGCTGATGTGTACTTTTCATTTACCAGGTGACTCCCGATGATGCCAAAGACAGCTGGGAGCACAAGTTCAACTTCTCCATCAAGAAATGCCGCCATGCTAGCTGGTAAGCAGTCCACAGCATCTGTTCTGAGCATCTGGTGCTTATTCCAAATTAGCCAGGGTGGTTTAAAGGCCAGGCGCCTTTACCAAGGATTTGCAGATCACAAGAACTAGTCATAAGAAATAACCTGAAGTTGTAAAACGCTGATTGGTTGTTATGGTGCCTCCGTGTGTGATGTGTTATTTTGTCCTCTATTCACTCATCAGGAATGGGAAGTGTAAGAAGATAGAAGAAGGCCAGGAGTGTCTAGAGGGTATGCGCCTCCGACAGTACCACATGCTGTGCGGCGCTCTCCTACGTGTGTGGAAGCGCGTGTCCGATGTGGTGTCTGAAATCACCAACTCCAGCATCCTGCAGATTGTTCGCCTTAAAACCAAAGACCACAACAAACAAGTTGGTTAGTACAACACTGTGCCAGCAGTGACTCTGCACCAGTCAGAATAATCAACATGAAGAGTCGTAGATGATTTAAATTGAATTAATATGCTGTCACATGTGCTGAATCATCTCTATGACTAATTGATTAAATGAAATCGCTGACTTCTGGTTTGGGATTGCCATGTCCTAACTGTCTGTACTTACCAATTAACCTGCGTATTCACTTATTTGTGTCCCCCAGGTATCAAGATCCCAGAAAACTGTGTGGCCCGGGTGCGTGATGAGCTCTTGCTAATGGACGAGGAGGTAAAGAAGAGGCGAAAGGAGAGAGAGGTGCAGGCTGAGGAGCAGCGACAGGCTGCAGAGCGCATGCGTAAAATGGAGGAAGGGAAGCATCAGCTTCTGGCCACTATGTGGACGCCTACTCTCACCCCGAACCAAATCCACAAACAGAACCAAAATCCTCTACAAAGGACACAAACTGCTCTTGCGCAGCAGCTATCGAGAATGCAGGCCCAATCCCTGCCCACTCTACAGCTGCAGCCCCAGACCTTGCCCTCATTGTCCCTTCAGAGCCAACCCCAGCAAAGGACCCACACCTGGCTCAACAGTTCCACCACCACCAACCAGGGTCGTCTGCCCAGCATGGCTAGTCTCAGCAATTACTCTCAGTTTTTCAGCCATTTTCCTCCTTTTCCACTTCAACAGAACTCGTCTCTCCATCAAACCACGCCATCTCCAAACTTGTCTTCCAAGAATCCCTTGGAGGAGATCTTGGACCTGACTGGAGCCTCTCCGTCCCCCTCCCCAGACAGCACCGAGGGCAGGCCGAGTCTCGACAGTCTGACGGGAAACACAACAGCATTTGGAGAGGACTTTAATTTGGAGTCGTTGATTTCCCCGAACACACAGAATGCCCAGCACACTGCACAAATACCACAGCCTCTTTTGCTACAACAGCAGCAGCAGCTTCAGCCCTCGCAGCAGCAGCTGAACCACAACCTTTTAGCCAATAACCCTGCAGACTTTTTAGAGTTTTTTGACTTGGCCCTGTCTCCCCAGATGCCCACACAGAAAGCCAGTCCTTCATCCTCTACCTCCTCCTGCTCTTCCTCCACTTTGTCAGTGTCAAACAACCTGGCTTCCCAAGTCTCTGCCGGCCTCCTGTCTTCTTCTGCCGTCACCCCAACATCAAGTTCCTCGTCCATGTTCTCCAGTCCCTCTTCATCCCTGTTTTCCAACTCTCAGTTTTCTTCCAACTATCTCACCCCCCCGTCAGACACTCTGTCCTTACACAACGGCCACTGCAGTTCTGGCATGCTTGATGTTCGTGAGGCTCTGAACAGCATGTTACAGGCTGGGCCAGACCGCAAGTCTGTCATTCAGTACCGCCAACAAGACTAGGAGCCTCTAAACAGGACGGCTCGTCTGGACTTTGTCTAGTTATTTTGTTTAGTTTGTTTGTCTTTTAAAGCAGATTGTGTCTCGTCTGCTGCTGTTTATCACACCCTCAGACCTACTCCCTCTGCCCTCAGGGCCTATAGTCACGTCACTGCCTGCCCTCTCTCCGCTCACCCCTCTCTCACCCACCTGTAGCGTTCACCTGCTTTAGGCTGATGAGGTGATGGCGGGCTTGATCAAAATATCAGATTTCTGCACCAAAGTGTGTTCTTCACTATGAAAGGCAGCTGAAAAAAAAAAACGTGAAAACTGTTTAATTGAACATATGAGCTGTCAAAACAAAAGCTCATTTATTGAGGTGTGGAAATCTTTTATAAACCTCCCGCTGCTGAATTGTACGAGGTATGATCGGTGAAGTTGCTGGAAGCTCTAAATGCCTTTCACCAGTTAGAACGACATCTACAGACTTTGCTTTACTGTTACTTTGCTTTATGGCCGTCTGTTTCGACAAAAAAAAAAAAAAGGCTGTATGCAAGGTTTGGTGTGGGTGTAAAAACATAATAGTGCTGAACTGGAAGACAAGAGAAAAAAACAAGAAATCTCTAAGCTGATTAGCCATGAAATGCCTCAGTTTTCATTCTTTTCTTCTGTCTCCCCTCTTGTGTCTCTCCCTGCATGTATGAACACTAGTGTGAGTTAAAAGGGAGAGGAAGAGCAGTCTGCTGTTGCAAACAGTGCCTTTGGAGAAATCTATAAATGCAGTCTTTAAAAATCCATGTAGCCTGACTCATAGATTAGTGCTCTCAAGCGTTAGTTTTCATTTAATGTGGTATATTTCTATTTAACGTTTAGCCTTCACAGTCAGTCATTTTGTTGTGCATTACACTATGCTGTTGGCAGATTTCAGGAGGAAGCCCTCATCCAGGCTGTATGTGCTTGTGTGATTGTCCGTGTATATGCGACCGTGTGCTAGGGTTAGTATGGCACTAGCTATTGAGAAGCATGGGTAAGAACTGTCTCCCCTTTTTTGTTTTTTAAAGATGATCACGATCTTTAGTCACGTGACTCCTGATTGAATTTGATTTTGAATTTCTCAGGAAAGTTTTGAGTGTTTTCTTGGATTTTCGTGTCATTTTGACCAATATAGATATAAACATTTGTGATTTGTGCTACAGTAAATAATGAATACTGTCAAGTTCTTAATGTCTTCAGGTTTTAAAACATAACCTGTTTTTAACTAAAGCTTCAGTTGGATAATAGCAGTGGGTCTGTTTTCTAATCAACGCTGGGTTCAAGAACTGTTCAAAATATAAGAATAATTTGAATAAATGTTTTTCCATTTCAGCCATTAGGGCTGTAAGAATATTTAAAATATGTAGAATAGTGTTGTTCACTGTGGATGATGGCCATCTCTGTGTGAGAACAATTCTCTGCAGTTGGTCTGTGGCAAAATGCCGGAATAGGTTTATTTGATCAAAAAGCAATAAAACCATATTTTTCATTTGTGATGAAGCAGATATGCTAAGTATGATTTACGCTAGAGGCTCCTCCTCCTTTGCATGGAATGAACCCTCTCGTTTCTGTTGTACTCTGTATTCTTTTAGTTCGTGACATGCATACATCCTTTGTATAATAAGTTTTTATGGAATGGACGCAATGCGTTCTTGATGTTTTAGTCATTGTTATCATAAAAGTTATTGTTATTTATATTTAAGGGATATTTAGATTTTAGCAATGTTATCCTGCTTATTAGACTAGTTAACACAATTGTTTGGTCAGGGAAGTTTCTAGCATCAAGGTAACTATAAAATAAATTCTATTATAACCTGCCACCAAATAAGATTGCACTGTTCTGTACTGTTGTACAGTGTCTGGATTTATTTCTGCTCATTTCAGTTTTATGTTTCTCAAGTAGAATGGTTTCCCCAGCTTGTAGTCCTTCATCAGGCTTTCAGTTTGCAGAAAGATACCAAAGTATTCTATAGACACCCCTAAAGTTGCTGACTCTAAGATATCAGACCTTTTATCAATCTCAGGAAGAACTGTACAAGAGGTGTAATGGTGGGGCGTTAGCAGAAATATATCTTTCCCCCTTGTAACAGTGGTGAAACTAACCAATACTCTTTTGCTATTATTCTTAACTCTGTGCTGTGACTCTTGCGGTATTTATGTTTTAGACATAATGTGATGGGTTTGTCATTTGTCCTTGTGAAAATGTTGGTGATTGTAAATGTTTATGCCTTCTTAGGGCAAAGATCAGAGGCTGTTTCTTTTAAGGAACATTATTGTTCTGTGGACATTTTTGTTTTTATTTGTGTTGGACAAGCTGACAGATTTTAACATTGACTTGCACCCAGGTTATACTGAAATGTGCAATTAATCTGTCCAAGCCTTTACTCCTCCCTTTAGGTTTAGACTGACTTGCAGTATCAAAGACTCTTGTTAAACGCTCATTGTTTTACTCGCAGCATCGTATAATCCGATTTTTTTTCTTTTGTAACTCCAATAAATTTGATTTTAATATTCCTCATCAGGCACATTCCAAGACACCGGTTCACAAAAGATTTGCTTTCAGTTCTGCATTTATGTTAACAGAAATAAAGCTTTATGCATTTGAGGGATATGAATCCAATTTTGAGGAATAAATGTTTTTTGTAATCATTTTAAATGTAGTTAGGCCTTCCATTACTTTATTATTTTGCACTAAGAATGGCATAATCAAGTTACTGTTCTATGTTTGTTAGGGTTGAGCATTGCAGGCTTGTGTTTCTGAACTTTAATGAATTGCTCCTTGTATACTGTAACCCTTTGTCTTTTTTCTCCACCGTTTGCATAATATATAAATGTTATCACTCTCAAATAATTTATTGCTAACAAAAAATGAAACAAAAAACATGCTACTGATTGTATGTATTTTTAAACAAAGCCTATTTTTTCTGTAAAAAAGAAACCGTGTTCAGCACTTTTATTCTGGGTTGTGCTTTTGTTTTCTATATATTTATAATTTAGATCCAAATGTATATATTGTAAAATTTGTGCCTTTCAACTAATTCTTTAAAAGGTTTTTCTACTCATTAAAGGAAGGACTATATGAAATTGCAATCTTAACTTTGTAAACAAATAAAAACTTGAAGATTGCTTAAAATCAGCGAGAGTCTTGTTGTCAATTATGCCTCACACATTAATTATGAAAATATCTCGTTCATAACTTCAGGAACCGGTTTGTGTAGGAAGAAGCAGCACATGTGCAAGTAATTCAATGTGTATCAAATGCTGTTAGTAAGGTTTCGAGCTGTTATGATTCACTGGCATAACGGGCTGAGTTATGCAAGACGTTTGATCCGTACAGTACATGTTACACCAGACACCTGCAGCGACGGTATCAGTAGATCACGTCACAAACATTTAAAGATGAACGGGCGCATGTTTTTGTTCCAATGTGATCAAACCTCTTTACAGGCAAAAGCGCTACACGGAAGTAAACTCGCCTGGATTTTAGACAGACTCAATAACAACGAAGACTTTGTTTTCGACTTAGACCAGTAATCAGGTTTAAATGCGAAACATGGCTTATCTCAACCAAAACTGGGCGGGGGACATATTTATGTAGGACACGCTTCCGGTTGATGACGCGGCCTTCGCGTGATGACGTTGCGAAACTCACCTGTACGCTGGGCCGAGGCCACACCTCCACCACCTGACTCCAGGAACATTTACGATAAATCTCTGGTCGAAACAGAACCAGCCAACGGCGGGACGTAAGAGTCCAAAGAAAACTTAAACGCGTCGCCTTTCTCGCTTGTGCGAGCTTTTAGCGTTCAGGCTTCCAGAGCAGGAGGTTTACAGGTGAGTCCATTTAACCTCTGTCAGCTGTTGACAGGTAGCGTCGTCAGTCTGGCGTAAAGAAGACGTTTAGTGGCTTTAAGTAAACGCTCGTGTTAAGACGCGGAAACGCAGCTTTTAAAGAGCCCAGTTAGGCGCAAAGTTAGCGCTGACAGCGCTCACCTGACGCTTTCAGGTACAGTCAGTAAAGGCTGCGAGCATAGCTTGTGTGACGTCATAGTTGGACTGCGCTTTGGTGTGTGTGTGTGTTTGGCCCATGTCTTTATAGCGTTTGATGAACTCCGTCATTGTGCGGACACCGCGTAGATAGTTGTAAGTGTCTTCAGTGATCCGGTTTGGGTCTGAGAGTCCTCGGAGCATCCCGTGTGGCACGCAGGCCTCGTCCTTCGTCCTGGCCTTACTGGTTCTGCCACACATGCAAGTTTCTACCTGCCTGTCAGAGTTTCACCACAGTTTCACTCTGCATTCCCAAACCGCGGAGTCTTCCCTCCCCTCGACCCCAGGCCTTCGCTCTGCCCTTTGGTGGTGCTGGCCATCGGGTCCCAGCTGATGAAACACCTGAATACCACCTGACAGATAATATTCTACGAAGTCTGTTCAGATGTTTCCACTTGGACACTACATAACGTATATGACAACATATCACTCAACAGGAATTAGGTTCTTGTTCTTGTTCTTGTTGTTTTATCACCTCTGACATTTCTTTAGTGACACATTAATGCCTTGTGCTGGATGTTGTTAATATGCTCCGTTGCTCCCCGGGTTGTTTAATGTTACACTACCAGTGCTTGTTATTACCTAGTGTGACATCACACAGCGGCGTTTGTTTCTTCTTCAACACGACGGCACGTATCGCACACTTTGCAGTTTGAACCTTGCTTAATAAAGGTAATTTGACCTGATTGCAGTATTTAAACACTGCTGTAGAGTCTGTCACGACCTCCACCGCGAGTTAACAGTGTAATTGTGTGAGCGCCGCAAATCCGTGGAGCATTTGTGACGCCTTGGTGTTTTAGATTAACGAACCATTGTATTTTAAAGTCAGTTTTATCTATGAATATTTGTCCAAGCGGCTTGTGTAACAGTAGCGACTGGGTGTAGTAAAGGTTTAACTTGCGCTCAGGGGTCGTGTGTGTGTGTGGCTGATGAGAGTTGGTAGTTTGCATGTTGGTAGCCCGACAGGAGTGGCCTCAGTTTACGGTGACACACACATTAATCCTGTGTACGTACTAGAGGGACACACCTTTGTTAGGTTTGTTTTAGTAACCGTAGTGGTTGCTGGCCGTGCTTGGGGGTTTTCTGGCCTTTTAATAATTCAGCAGTGGTGCTCAGGCTGACCAGAGGCCAGCTGCTCCACGTGGCTGAACCCAAAACACATCTAAGAAACTTAACGTATCAAGCGACGACTATGAGGACTGAGGAAAACTGGCCCAGGAAGTGATAGGCTGGTGCATATTTGCATCACTTTCTTTACATATCTGTTTCTCCTCTTTGCGCTTTTGCCTCCTAAACAAGTCGAGTAGTGACTTTAATCTCGTCGGGCAGGACACTGAGCCTCTGCTTTGGCTCGCGCGCGGATGTTCGATGTGAAAGAGACTCATCGTCACCGTTCTGTCATGCCGCTCTCGTCGTTTCCTGATCCTGGAATACAGCAGAGTCTTTGTAAAAAAAAAAGAAATAAAAAATAGGACATTTCACTCAGGACAAGCAGACCTATAGTGTAGCAAACACCCCTTCAATTATTAACAGCCCAGTGCTCTCATTCCCCGGGCGTAACCATAGCAGCCAGCAGACTGAAACGCAGCCAGCAGCCTGGGACCTGCTGCTGCTGCCTGCTGGGAGAAGTTAACAAGGGCGATTGCAAGCCACTGACAGGGGAGAGAGTCTGACTTAGGAACCCAGCAGAAAGGGGACAAACGGGACTTGATCGAGCTGACGTCAGAAGCAAAGGATTTAACTTTTTAATTTTTTGCACTTTTTAAATGATCACTGTTGCATGTGTTCCTCCCGTGACCTCTGTGGATTATTTGCCGTTTGGGAGATAACGGCAGCAGTGACTGCTTGCGACCGGCCCGGACACATCTGGAGTTTTGGTGTCCGTATCAGTCAGACCGCTGGGTTTTATCAGCAGGAGATTTTAAGAGAAGCAAGCCACAGCATTGTTGTCGTCATGAATCTGACAAAGCGACTTAAACTACTGAAGCACTTCGGCTCGGTGCCGCCAGAGCCTCCGCCACCTCTCTTGGTGGTGCCTGTAAGTGGATACATACAGGAGCGTTAAAGACGGTCTGTGTTCTCGATTAACAATCATAAACATCTGTGGTTACCCGTTCAGAAGGGCCGAGAGGCTTTTGTTCCGTATACGTCAACACATTACAGGTGTTATCGTGTATTAATAGAAAGGATATTGTACATAATGTACAGCTATACGTGCTTGTTCTTAGAAATGTCATTACCTGACGCTTTTTTTAAAGATTAGACTCGAAATGGCTACAAATATGAGCTGTTGAGTGACACGGAAATGCCTGAAAGCTTTGCATAAAAACAAACGCCGTTTTGCATAGCATTTGTGTTTTATGTACTTATAGAAAGAAATGTGTTTTCATCCTTAGAGGGGTGAGCTTTATGGTGCTGGGGTGAATGGTTTTAGTCTTATGGGATTATTTTACAATAGTTGGCATTTACTACTTTGGTTTGATGGAGGACTCTGCGTTTGCTTTGCTTTCCCGTTTTTTCGCTTCGCTCTCTGAAGGCGGTTTTCTGTGTGTTCAGCTGTGGCGCGCCACCTTCAAGCCATGTTCATCAGAGAGAAGTGGAGTGGGCAAAGGCCGGTAGGGGTGGAGCTCTGCAGGTGAGGTCGCTCCGAGAGCAGCAGCACAGCTGGTCATATTACAAATAGTTTCAGCAGGAGGGTCAGGTTTCTGCTGGACGGAGGCCATCGTCCGTTCCCATGTGAGGACTGAGTGAATGGAGCTGGATCACTTGTGGGATCTGTGATTGTGTGTCTCTTTGTCTGGTGTTGCCATATGGACCGTACAGAACTGGCTAATCGTTGAGAGACGGAGGCCGCAGGTGTGTTGCTCAGCTTAGATATCTCAGGGGGAAATGGAAGTGCGGTTCAAAGAGCAAGTGGTAAGTGGAGAGGGCGCGAACCAGAGCAATCATTTTCTAACTACTACTACTACTGTGTCCTGCCTGAAAGCACTGGTGACAAATGAACCAAGGATGCAGATCCTGAAGCGTGTGAGCGTCCCCAGTGATGCTAAGGTGAAACCCGGAGGTTGCAGGTCTGCCGGTGGTTCACAGCTGAATGATATTATTTGACGTCTGTTACACACACGTCGTTGGTGACTTTCTGATGACCTTGATCGTGTCGCTGCTTCATCATGTGTTAATGTGATCGGTTAGTGTGCTGTGATTCCGCTTCAGTAATCTCTGAGAATATAGGTCAGAGTTAGTTTACGACTGCTGTAGGACCTTTATGAGGCCATTTCGTCTCTCGTAGCCCTGATTCGTTCTAGTCAGTACTGACTAGTATTAAGCCCGTTGCTGAAGCAAATGGTTAAACTGCAACATGAAACAACAGTGACACATCCTGTAATAATCGGGTATCGGTGTCAGTTTGGGTTCAAGCGGAGAAAAAATCCACAGCCAGGTTGTATTTAAACAATCAGGTCAGCCTGTGTGTTTCTCCCCCTCAGGTTGATCATTAACTTGGTCAAACAAGCGTCTGACTGTGTGCAGGTCCCACTACACACCTGACACTTGGAGACTTGAGGGGATATTTCAAACATATCGACTACAGGTTTTTGTTTCTATGCTTGGTTTGTTTGGTGGGTTTATTTTGCGTCGCACCATCAGACGTTGGCGCCTTGGACAAACTAACTTGTTTTATTTTTTCATCACTCGATTACGACATCTTCTGTGACCAGTGTATCTGGCTTTACTTGTTTTTATTCCAACAGATCTCTTCCTCACTGTTTTAAATGTAGTCTCCTGCCAGTCAACTATGTGTTTGCTTTGCTTTTGCTCAAGAGCAGAGTATGTGGAAAATGATGAACACGAGAGGCATGTGGACGTGGTTTTGAGTGTTGATGAGATGTAAATTTGTGTCAGCATTGAAAAACTGCTGGTTTTATGTCAAATGAGGGCACAGGTACATGAACAGGTAACCGTGGGAGCGTAGTGAAATATTATCGTCTTCATCATTTGGTGATGTAACCCACAGTGATTTAGTGGGACTTAGCTGTTAGCGTAGCTGTTGGCGTCATGTGAAATCAACGTAGGACTCGACTGATGGAAAGTGCTTCACTTTTTCACTTCCACGTCCATTTGACTGTGACTGTTTACACAAAGTCAAACATGGGGACCTGCTTTTTCAAGCAGACACAACCCTGTCAGAGCCTCTGTCTCCTTTTTTATACTGCCCATAAGCTGCAGTACTGTTCACTGTGGCCCTGCAGGGACAGAGGAAGGGAAGTACACACCAGGTAGCCCCTCCTCCATACCGGTCAGGCAGGATTGAGACGAGTGAGATCATGCAAGGATCGGGTTGAGTTGATCACTCTCTCTCTTTGCTTGGCTCAACATCAGCTGCTTCTTTTAAGAACCTGGATCATATAGTAGGATTAATAAAGCACGATTTGACAGTTGCAGTTAAATATTAATTTGTTATCTCATACAATTCTTGTCCTGATTTGTTTTCCAGAGACCAGCCATGGAGGAGATAACGATATGGGAGCAACACACAATAACACTAAACAAAGTAAGGGGTGTTAGTTTATTTATCATGTTATGATGTTCTTTGTTTCAGATAACGTTTAAGAGGTTAAAGGCACTTGTGCTTACTCTCACCAGTTCTTCACATGTCTTGTGAAATTCACCAGACACTGTGTTGGTACTGATTGTGCTCGGTGGTTAAACAAATAACGTGAGGGGAGACCTGATGTGTGGCTCGGAGACAGGTCCAGTATTGTTTCTGAAAGCCACTGTGGGGGACTTGCGGGGGTTTGACGTGGCCATTGCTTCAGACTTCTCACTTCCATAGCACAGGCTCCAGCAGGAATTCAGGCTGACACACCCTGCTGCCTCTGCACCATCATGCCTCCTGTTGACCTGCTCTGGAATGCTCCCTTCATCTCTCTACACACACGGAGACGCACGCTTTACTCACATACTCCCGATTTGCTTTGACACATGGGCTGTCTCTCATTCTTTACCGTTGTTCTCTTAATTGCAGGATTCAAAAGTGGGCTTTGGTTTTGCCTTATCGGGAGGGAAAGACAAGCCCCATCCAGACACAGGAGAAACGACTGTGGTGGTGTCAGATGTGTTGCCAAATGGACCAGCCAGTGGGCGCCTATTGTGAGTTGACTACAGGCCTTTGTAAGACGCCGCTCTTTAAATAAAAAGCCTGTAAACCCACCAGGCTCGTGTTTGTCTCCTTTGTGCAGCACCAAAGACCAAATCGTCATGGTCAATGGCGTGTCCATGGAAAATGTCTACTCTACCTACACCATTCAGATCCTCAAGTCTTGCGGCAAGACTGCAAACATAGTGAGCAAATTACCCCCAAATTCCCCTATGATGCATGACTGGTTTATTTTACTACCCCTCTGTGTCTCTGACCGACCCCGTCTTTCTGCCTCCAGACGGTGAAACGCCCTCGCAAGATCCAGATCCCAGTCAGCTCCAGACCTTCTCGGGCAGCCTCCCAGTCCAACCTGCTGGACCAGGACCCTCCCAGGCGAACACGACGCTACTCTGACGGCAGCGACAACCGAGACGGCGGCCGATACCGTGGACGCAGTTCCTCGCCCGATCGTAATGGGCACGGAAACGCGCTGCCGATGTCATCGGGGTACAAGAGGCTGCCGCGTCAGGATGTTCCAGACAAACCAGTCAAAACCACTCTGGTGAAAAAGAAACTCACAGATGGTAAGATTCCAAGAAGAGTTTGTTCCCAACTAATCTAAAATCCAACTTCCATCTTTTACTGAAGTTACCTTCCTCTTTCTGCAGAGTACGGTCTGAAGCTGGGGAGTCAGATCTTCATCAAACACATGACAGACACAGGCCTAGCTGCAAGGGAAGGGACGCTGCAGGAGGGAGACCTCATTCTCAAGGTATAAAGATATGACGGAAATATTAACGGAACCCACAAAAGACTGGACGTCCACAGAATTTACACGTCGCAAATGAAGGAACACGATCTTTATTTTGTGCAAAACAAGATTTTGTTGATTTGTTTCCTTTGACCAGATCAATGGCATCACGACAGAAAATCTGTCCCTGCTGGAGACCAAGCACCTGGTGGAGCGGAGCAGGGGGAAGCTGACCATGACCGTGCTCAGAGACGACCGCCGGTTCCTGGTGAGCATCCCAGAGGTGGAGGACAGCGCCCCCAACAGCGAGGACGACGGACGCCAAGACAGTAGCTCCGAACTGGAGGGTGAGGATGGGGGGGGGTATTAAATCTGGGTAATGAACAAAACGGAGAAGATGAGAGAGGAACTAATTAATGAATTAATTCTTTTGTGTTTCCCCGTCAGACATTTCAGACATTGACGCCCCCACTTACAGAGCAGCCCGTCAACCCACCAAGGAGAGACGGACACGAAGGTACACACTGGAATCGCCAGCTACTAAAACCCAACGTATTTACTGCTGACTAATTAATAACATTTTAGGAGATAAATGAATTCTGCAATGGTTCCATCTTCCTAAAAGCACAGAAGTAATGTCATATGTTCTGTTCTTGTCTTTTTAACTCAGAACCAGAGCTGAACCTCCAGTGTCCAAATCCCGGGATTCGTCTCCTGTGCGCTCCACCTTGACTCGGCCTCCTGCGAAAGCCTACGCCCCCCGCCGACGTCAGTCCAGACTCTTTAATGCTAGAGATGTACGCAACCTGCTGATAATGATGTTTCTAACTCTTGTTGTTGTGTCTTCAGCTCCCTCTGATTCTGAGTCTGACCCAAGCGCCTCACCACCTCCTGTCAGGAGAGAGAGAGAGAGTCCTGACACCAGGGATCAGCCCAGCAAATACAAGTCTGTCCAATGACATTACATTGACTAAATAATGTGTCAATAATGCGACGTGTACAGTTAATGTAAAAACCTTAGAGTTTCATGGATTTGTGTCTTTCTACTCCTGCAGGACCCTCTCTGGCATGTCCGCCGTCCCCAACCCCCGGTCCTCTCCTGTAGCTCAGAGCTGGACTGCTCCTCGTCCTTCCTCCTCCACCTCTCGGCCTCGTAGGCCAGTGTCCGAGTCGGACTCTGACCGCAGCCCGTCCCCTCATTCGCGGACAGGGACTGCTCGTGTAGACAACAGATACAAGTAAAGTCGATACTTGATTGAACGCTCAGGTTTAAATGTGTGAGGCACTGTCAAGTATCTTTAAATCCATAAATGAAGAACGAGCCTCAGACTATAGAAAATGGACCTGATTATTTGCTTCATTGTGCTTTTTCTCATAGGGTTCTCCCTGACCTGCCTCCCCCAACCCTGAAAGCCTCCCCCATCCCTGTTCACCAGCAGCCACTAAGAAGAGTCAACTCCCCTGTTAAAATCGCTACCCCAGGTCAGTACACAGAGGAAGCACAGCAACTCTGATGTTTTATGACATGACGTACTCGGTCAAAATGACTCTAACGTGTCCCAAATCGAATAATGTTTCAGAC
Source organism: Macropodus opercularis (assembly GCA_030770545.1). Lineage (NCBI taxonomy): Eukaryota > Metazoa > Chordata > Actinopteri > Anabantiformes > Osphronemidae > Macropodus > Macropodus opercularis. The sequence goes on from CM061092.1 coordinate 13,196,888, forward strand.
TCCGAGTCTGAGTCAGACGACAGCTCAGCCCCTCCTCAGAGGCAGAGCACCACCTACAGCCAGGACTCCCTCAGCAGATACAGGTACAGATGAAGCTCTGCCCAACCCCAACCCCTCAGCCCCCATCCCCTCCCCAAAATCCATCAGGATCTCATGGACTGGAAACTGAGCAGACTGTGCAAGCCTCTGCAGTTCTTATTAGTTCAGACATGTTATTATTTACCTAAGTCTTAATGACCCTTTTGTGTCTTTTTAATGATTTGGGCATTTTGTACCTTAAAGCATTTGACTGTGTTCTTTGTTTATTTTTAAATGTGTACCATCAATGTGTTTGTGCTGACATTTTGTTAACCAGTGAAATAAAAGTGGCTTTCGCTGAACATGATCCTCTCCTGTTAAGTGTTCATTACAAAGGACACGTTTCAATCAAGCAGCAATATTCCAATCAAGCACCTGTCAAATAATTTAGCAGTTCTTCACTTAGTTAATTATTTTATGCTAAAATTCACTAGAGGCCTGGCCCTAGGTGGTAACGCAAGCCAAATAATTCTACTCTGATTGAAATTTAGTAAGTCACAAAGCAGTAAACCGTCAGAGAGAGCTTCTCAAACACACTAAGGTGAATATTCAACATTTCAGTCTTTCGCTCTCATCAATCATCATCATATTACCCACAGCCCCCCCCCCTCTCTCCTCAGATGTAACTCAGATTTGTTGTCTTCCTCCTCCCTCACTCCCACCTCCCTCTCTTCTCTTCCAGACACCTTCCTGAAGTTGCCCTGCAGCCTCCGGTGACACCGACGCGACAGAGCTCCTCCAGCGTCACAGCCAGTAATCCACCCCAGAACGGTGTGTGTGTGTGTGTGTGTGTGTGTGTGGGCGTGAAGCTTCAGTCAGTGTCATCATGAGCATCATGAATCAGTCATTTACTCTTTAGGTGGACAGTGACTTCAGATATTTCCTTCATAATGTGTTTGTTTGGTGAAAGAAAGTGTGTTTGTCTCCATAGATCATTCAGATCCGGAGTCAGAGGCCAATTATGCGTCAGTCCCTCGCAGGGACTCTGCAGACAGTGGAAACTCCAACACAGTCAACAACAGATACAGGTGAGTCAGTTCACGAATGATCACAAATTGTCATAAATCCACTGTTGACTGTCCAAAGCAGATCGACAAGATGTATGTTGATAGTGAAGTTGCCAAGTTCCTAGTTCTGAGCTAAAAATGTCAGTGGAAAGTTTCAACTGAATACATTTGGGTTTTTATAACTGCTGACTATAAATAAACCTGTAGGAAGTTTTACCAAGTACCTGAATTTACTGTACCTCAACCAACACTGTTGACAGTAAAGCTTCAACCTGGTCTCAGAGTATGAGTCGCTCATATGAAATGTCTGTTGATAGTCAACTAAAAATTATTTTAAAGCAAGTGGTAAATAGCTGACTCTGAAATATTGTTATTCCATAGGAGAGTATATACAAAGTGTTTCATTATCTAATACCACAGGCAGTGAACGTTTCTGACGGGAGCAGAATGAGTCCTGAGAAACGTTAATGCACCTTTAAATGTTGCATCACTGAGAGCGTGTGTGAAATGATGCTGACAGGAGATCCGCCTGGTCTGTTTACTCACACACACGTAGAGGCACGCGACTGGTGTCTCACTTGTGTCACACATGACTTGCTGCAAGCGGTTACACAACTCTGCTCCCGCACTGGAAAACCTTTTGCTTTTAAAACGTTTTGGTTCAACAATCAAGTGGCATGCTTTTATTTTGCTTCCTTTAGAGTCCTACCTGAGATAAGAGCCACTTCTGTTGCTGTGAAGCAGGAGCCTCCTCGTCGAGCCCCATCGCCGGTCAGACCCCCTCCTGACGGTCAGTTCGCTCTGCTGTGCCGCACGTCACCGCAACTTCACTCTCGCTTCCTCTTCCTTGGCATCTGATAGGCCACGGTTAGTCATGACCTCAGTGTCTGTTGTCGTCTCTGTTCAGATTCCTCATCAGACGAGCTTTCTCATCTCAGGAGGTCTGGGAGCTCAGAGCGGGAGGACAACCGCCGCAGGTGAACAGTGATTTCATTACATCCAGCAAATGTGATAAACGCATATAAGATGGTTTTCCATCGTCAGGATGTTTGTGCTTGTTCTTTTATCGCCGTCAGTGTGTTTTTACTCAATCGTGATGATGTCGATTTGTCTGCCGCAGCGTTCCTCGCTCTGCTAATGGACCTGGCACCCAAAGGTCTGGGGTTTCAGTGAAGAGCAACCCACCCTTCTACGGTAAGGATCACCGTCAGCAGTGATGTTATCAAATCACTTCTGTTGGGCATTGAGCTGTGTTAGTAATGGATCTCCACATCTCTTCCAGCCAAGCCTGCAGAGGAGCCCCTCTACTCCTTGCCTCCAGACTCTTACCCATCATCTAATCCAGGGTGAGTAACCATCCTTGGCAAGTGTCGGACTTGAACATGTAGTTTCTTAAGCGTAACCTCATGCCCGACTCTCTCAGGTACAGCTCAGACATACAGAAGGTGTCGTTTGTGAAGGACGGCAGCGTGGGTCTGAGGCTCGTGGGGGGCAATGATGTTGGTATATTTGTGGGCGGAGTTCAGCCAAACAGCCCCGCGTACGGGCAGGGCATGAAGGAGGGAGACCAGATCTTGCAGGTAAGATAATGAACACACTAAGGTAAATTAGTGCCTAAAGCTTCACTATGAGACGTCAGTTGGAAACAGATTCAAGTGGAAAGTCTCAGTTGCACCTCCTGTTACTGGGCGTCAGCTGATTTTCAAGATTGTGAATAATTTCCATTTGTAAGCAATAAAAAGGCTGGTCACCATTAGTCAGCAAACTAAATCTGGTTTTACATCAAATGCTACTCCTGCAGTTGAAGACTCGGTAAGTGCGACTGTCACAAACGATGCATAAATAAAAATGACTCAATTACATGGATGATAAATGACGGAAAACCGTGTGTGGAAACTGTGACGCTTAAATATACATTTTAAAATTATACATTAAACATCAAGTGTCTTAGCCCTCAAACTATGCTACCGCTCATTTTGTACAGGTAAATAAAGTAGATTTTTCCCATTACACGCGAGAAGAGGCAGCTAACTTCCTCCTGAACATCAAGAATGGAGAGCGTGTCGAAATCTGCACTCAGAACAAGATGGACCGTAAGTTTGTCCCTGAGCGACTCCTTAAATAATTAAAGGTAAAGCTACAGTCAGTGAATAAGAGCATTTATGAGTGTTTGCACCTCCTCAGTTTATAAGAAGATCACAAAGTCCAACCTGGCAGACAACTTCTACATCCGCACCCACTTTGACCACGAAGCCGAAGGTCCCATAGGCCTGAGCTTCACCAGAGGAGAGGTGTTCAGGGTGGTGGACACCATGCACCGTGGGAAGCTGGGCAGCTGGCTGGCCATCCGTATGGGCAACAACCTGCACGAGATGGACAAAGGCACCATCCCCAACCAGGCCAAGTCAGGATAAGACTAAAAAGACCTTTTAATTCGGAGCTTAAAGAAGAAGAATGGTTCAGTTTTTATTCATCTTCTTCTGCAGAGCTGAGACTCTGGCGAGCGTCGAGCAAATGCAGCGATCCACGGGGGAGAGGCAGGTGTCGGGGCCAAGGGCCGAGTTCTGGAAACTACGGGGGCTCAGAGGGAACAAAAAGAACGACAAGACCCAACGTCGGAGTCGTGATGACCTGCTGCAGCTCACCATACAGGGCAAATTTCCAGCCTATGAGAGAGTCCTGCTCAGAGAAGGTTCGCTTTCCATCCTCTCTCACACACTCACAGTTTAATGATAATTGCAATGACGCCACCCGTGTTTTAATACCGGCAAAATGTTTGTGCAGCTAATTTCAAACGGCCAATTGTCATCCTGGGTCCAATTAATGATATTGCCATGGAGAAGCTGGCCAAAGAGATGCCCGATGAGTACGAAGTGGCAGGTTGGGGATTTGCTTTCTTTCTGACTGGTTCCTCGCAAATCGCAAATGGTCAGAAGTGAAATCACTGAACGCGTTTTTCCATGACAGAAATGGTTCCTCGCAGTGGAGCAGGGGAGAACACCTCTACGGTTATTAAACTAGACACAGTGAGGAAAATATCAGAACAGGTAAACTGCTCAAACGAGAAAGAAACACATGGCATTCATATATTTCTGTGCTCTGACTGGTTTGTTTACCCTGTTTTGCTTTTCTGTTTTCCCAGGACAAGCACCCTCTGCTGGACATCACTCCCACTGCAGTGGAGAGGCTCAACTACATCCAGTACCACCCGATGGTGTTGTTCTTGGACCCTCACAGCCGCAAGGATGTCAAGGCCTTGAGGCAGAAATACAATCCCAAGTCCAATAAAAGCTCCCGGCGCCTTTACTCGCAGGCCGTCAAGCTGAAGAAACAATACAACCACCTCTTCTCAGGTAACGACAAACCAGCGGAGTCTCTGTTTGCTCACTTCTATGGGTTTTTTTTTTCTGTATCCACTTGCCTCTGATAGATACTAGTGTCACAATATTATTCTCCTGATCTTCCCTCCAGCGAGTATTGAGCTACAACCCAGCGCAGATATTTGGTATGAAATTCTGAAAGATAAGATCCGCCACCAGCAGTCCAAACCAGTCTGGGTGTCTGAAGTCACGGTATGATACACACGTACCAGAACGCATTTACGGCTGCAAGTTTAAAGCGCATGATTGATTTGGAGCTAAATGTATGTAATGACTTAACACTGAAACACGTATTCCATACATTTAAATTGAATCATAACTTTTAACAGAAAGCTTAATTTACATGAGCCGGCGCCTGTGTTATCGAACTGAGAGTCTGTGGCGAGCTAGTAATGTGCTCTTTCTGTCCAGCTGGAGAGCGGTGGAGAGCAGGACCTGGACGCGCTGGACCAAACCCAGTCCGACTACCTCAGCGCTGCCAGTGACCTGGAGGACACTGATGGAGAGGCCTTCACTGACGGAGAGGCCTACACCGACAATGAGGATCTTGAAGAGGCTTACCACGACAACCAAGCAGAGAGGGTCCCACGAGCTTTGGCCCGATCGTCTGAGCCGGCCTCCGGTCACTACAGCCCCACCATGGACCCTGACCCTCACGCTGACAGACAAATCCCACCTCTGTTGGTCGTGCCTGAGCCCAGCTCACCCCACCACGACAATAACAGTCCGTATCACAGCACCGCTGACGAGGAAGATCCATCTCAGCGCAGTTTTACAGACTCGGACTTCAGCGCTCTTGACGCACTTGCTCCCTCAGACGAAGCTCCAGATTTCGTAGCCCCCAGCCCTGCCGTAGAGTACTCCGTGGACGAGCCTTCGCACGCTGAGGCGCCCGAGAGCCCACGACACGCCAGCCTGTCTACCATCGAGGAACGATTAGAGCAGGTATGGAAAAGGTTCACACTTCATGGATCGTAGCGGTCTTTCTAAATCCATTTCTGTTAAAATTGTAACGGTTCCATATTAAAGAAACAAAAGCTACTATTTTAAAATTTAATCTGAAGGCTAAACACTGGGGGAAAAGCAGCAGCCAACTGTGCAGCCCATAGCTTTTCGTCCAATAACTACTGTTTGTTTCACATTTCCAGGCTCGCACAGCAGATTCGCCAGCTCAGCCTGAACAGAAGAAAGGCCCTCAGTACATCGTGTAAGTGTCTTTGCTTTCTTTGGATTTGGTTTAGATTTCAGATCAGCTGCGCAGTAATTTTAATCTTTTATCGTGACTGTCTTAGGCTAGCACATCATCACCAAGCAGTCCAGTTCAGACGCACACAAATCCAAGGCAGCGACAGCTCTGAGGACGACCAGGATGAATCGGACGACATCGAATGGGGACCGGCAACGGAGCTGTAGACACCAGAGTCGTGTGTGAGGACAATGGAACGATTTCACTGAGAAACTCTTGTTTGGAGGATTATCTTTTTACTTTTGTATCTGAAGATGTGTTTTGACCGACGCCGACAACCTATGACTTTTACAATCAAAGTGCCTGACTTGTTTTTTTTATTTAACACTGTGTGAAACAAATCACTTTGCCTTTTGTTACTGTTGATGGTGTGTAGCATGTAAACAAATTTTAGTTCTATTAGAATCACTCAAAATTAGACTTTTTGTGTCAAATAATAAAATGCCTTTTTCTACATTAAACTGTTTTCAATGTAATGTTTGAGTCAAAGGGGGTTTGTTCAATGATTTAAAAAAGTGTTTTAGGTTTAGTGAGTGTGGCTAATCGTTGCTATGTGAAAATGAGTGAAGGTGTAAAGCAGAGTGAGCATAACAACGGCATTGAACTGTGAATAAACGTGTTTCCCAGACTGTGTTAACCACTGGGGAGAAGCAAAAAAAGACCAATATAAACAAATACATGAGTTGTTTTTTACATAACCTTTAAGTCATACTGGCCTGTGTGAAAATCTATTTTTTTTTAATAACTTTATTAAAAGCATTAAAAGATGATGATGTACTCAGATGGTGCATATTTGTAGATGTGTGTGTAATCAAGTCATCAGAAACTAACAAGGGGAGGGTGATTGTCATTGGGGTCTACTGTGGCTAATCCATCTTTCACCATTCATAATTTATGCTCTCCCACAATCTCGGAGCAACCGCACGCACAGACGTCAGATTATTGTGGCTTTAACCACTTTAAAGCCATTGTAATTAAAAAGGAAACATTTATTGTTGCTCCTTTTACTCAATCTGCTCAGATATGTAAAAGCTGACATTAATAAAGGCCATAAATACCTAATATATCTAATGTCAAAAAGAAATAACTGCTAAAGGTATATTGTTGACATAAATATTACATTTATAGTTTGTAAGGTCTTCATTCAAATGTTTCTGAAATTTACTACGAAATTTTCCATATAAAAAAGTAATAGTAAACAAAATAATTTCGATGTTTCGATGCGATAATTCAAGTTTTCTTTTGGACAGTTGAACCTACCTGTGAATGGCCTGATCCTCGTTTTTCTAATTGTGAGTGGGGCAGGTGCTGGGTCACATGGTGGAGACGCACGTGCGTCGGGGTGAACTAATTGCTGCGAGACGAGGCAACGACGGCTTTTGTTTCTGTTCGGTTTGCGTCGGGGCGCAGCTGCGTCTCAGCTTCGTTTAAATGTAGGTTTGCGTTGTCGAGCGTAGCGCAAACACAATCCAACCTCCTGAAAGTTCGCGTCTCTCGGCCTCCTCCGCCTCTTGAGGAAACACGCGCACACGCGGAGCGGATGCCTCGTGCGCGCAGGCAGTTTGCGGCGAGCCGTCTCTCTGCGTGTCAGTGAGCCTGCGCGGCTCGATGTGCGCGAGCAGGAGGAGGAAGACAGACAGACAGTTGCCGTGGCTGAAGCTTGGCCTGGATGGCACCGAGCTCCCGGTGAGCGCGAGCGGCACAGCACCCAAGTGGCGAGTCGGGGGGTGGGTGGGGGGGCTGTACGTGAAACTCAAAGAAGTCGGGATGGACGGCAAAGGCACTTTGAAGATGTTCAGGAAGAAGCGGGAACTGATCAAGACGCCATCCATCTCGAAGAAGAACCGAGCAGGAAGCCCGGGCCCGCAGAGCGCGTCGACTGTGAGTAGCATCACTACTTGTCAGCCCAGATTGACGGTGTGTGTGTGTGTGCGTGTGTGTGTGTGTGTGTGTGTGTGTGTGTGTGTGTGCGCGCGCGCGCGCGCGTGGTGTCAGATGACCTCCGGCTGCAGAGGGACAGTGCACAGAGCGGGCTGTGGAAACAGGGGCGAGTGTGTGCAGATATAGACACCGTGTTGTCTAATACCTGTGATGCTGTGTGGTCAGGGTAAGAAACTGTAGCGGGGCTCTGTGCAGTTAGTTGGAAACATTGATTTGTGTAGTTGGGATGCGAAATGAGCAAACACTTGCGTGACTGTACCTGAGTCGTGCACTGACTCATATCAGATTGGTAGGAAGTACATCGGCTGTGAGGTTTTCCACCGCTCAAGCAATGGCAGGCTGCTGAGTGAGTGTGTGTGTGTGTGTCTGCGTACGCTTGTGAGATCAGTTTGACGGGCGAACTCGGGCACAGTTAGAATGGGGACGAAGCTGTAGAGGGCAGGAGCATGCTGAAACGTGGCGGCAAAAGCAGCTACAACCCTTACTCCACGGGCCAGAGGGTAAAGAAGGCCGAGTCGAAGGGCAAGGACAGGCTGGACATTCTGCCCAACAAGCACAGCGTGTGGCTCAAGCAGGTACGTCCGCACGCGTCTCCGTCTCGGAGCAGTGGCGAGCGGTGGCTTCGTCTGAGAAGCAGGCCAGGCCCAGAAGCTTGTTGGCCACCGTGCTTTTCCATTTCTATTTTCTAACCAGAGTTTTTTTTGGTTTTTTTTTTTAGGTAGTGACATGTATAAACATTGCTTTTCATATTGTAAATGTTATTTGTAAGCCTATACTTGATTTACCACACCCATCCACAGCTTGGAGCAAGGAAGTGTTGCACAACGCAGCACAGAATCTTGTGCAAGTCTTCATATATGTTTACCAACAACAGCGCCACTTGTGTGTAAGGGCTAGAAAAGCACAGTGGGCTCCGTGCTCCACGTTGAGCAGCAGCGCACACGTCACATGATCATGTGTCCCTGTTCTTTTGCAGCTGTCTATCCTCCCGGAGCAGCCTCGTAAAGATGGCGGCGACATCGCTCTCTCCTCCTCCCCGTCCTCGTTGTCGTCCTCGTCGTTGCTTACCCCGACCTCCGCCGGGTCCCTGGACCCCTCAATTACCTGCCCAGGCACCCCCAGCACGCAGCACAGTAAGGTGGCAGCGATGCAAGGCGTGGGCTGCCCGTCCCCTGTGACCACCCTGAAGAGACCCACTGCGCTGAGCAGACACGCCAGTGCTGCAGGTCTGGATCACACACACCTCAGATGCTGCCGAGTCCGTCTTGAGTCAATTAAGTGTTTGTTTATCCACAACTGCATTTTAGCTCAAACGTAAAGCAAAAAATCTTGAGTTTGTCAGTGTTTGCTAGAGAAGCATCCACAGGTTTGTCTTTAATAGTAATCTGGAAAAGTCTAAGCCGTGAATATCGGCTGAATAAGTCACCTAAGCCCGTGAGAAATGATCGAGGCTGTGGCGTGATTTCCTGTTAGTTCTGTGCTCATCCGGAGGCTGCCTGTCTATGTGCTTAGCGTTGTGCACTTTGCATTCGCAGGGTTCCCGCTCCAGTCCTGGGTGTTCACTAAAGGCCATGGGAAAGGAGCTCTGACCCCGAGCCCAGCGTCGGAGTGTCCTGAGAGCACGGTCATCGAAGTGGAGGACATCCCGGCGCTGCTGAGGGACGTGGCCCGGTTCGCCGAGGCTGTGGAGAAGCTGAAGGATGTGGTGCTGGCTGAAGGTAACGTGCAGCTGACAAAGGTCTGCGAGTAACGAATGAACCCAGAGACCTCAAGGTTCGGGTCTGGCATATTCACTCCTCTGTGCTGGGTTGCTGATGTGGGACGTCTGTGGGTTTGTGCCGTAGTGCTAGAAAATCTAAGGGGTTTGTTCTTGGTCTTTGCCTGCTTTCGCTGCTGTGGAGATGAAACACGGTGAATTTATAGTTTTCTGGCGACAGCGTGTCATTGTTTCTGCCTCGTGTCATTGTCTTGTACATGTGAATTTGTGTTGTGGCGTTAAAACAGAACAATACCGTTTGGCCTCCCTCTTCCTCTTTTGTGTTACACGCTCCAGTCCACTTCGACAGAGGCTTACACGACAAGGACGTGAGGAATTGGCAGGAGGGCTCAGCTCTTGCATCAGTTCTGGTCTCTGACGTGCGGAACTACCCTGCACAAGCAAACGCAACAACTGTCTTAGAGCTTCCTCTCTCCAAATGAAGGGCTGTGTTTCCGCTGCACCCACAGCGTCGACCGCAGCCTTCTCTCCTGCAGGAAGCCAGCTTCTTGTTTACAGCAGCCATCAAGGCTTAAAGAGGCAAACACCTGCGCCGCACCTTCCTCGTGGAGCAAATGCTGCTACTTCAGACCTGATGCCTCTCACTCCCGGCCTAAAAACGAACCGTGTTTACCATCTGGTCCATGAAACCTCGCTGCAGGTTATTGTCTCCGGTGGAAAGACATTGTCTGCTGTTGTCATGTTCTCCACCCAGAGCGAGCTTTCTAAACAGGAAGCCATGATGGATGGCTTCTGACAGGACGGCCTCGTCCACACTTCCTCATCTGATAGGCTGTCTGCGTCGCCGTGATGACACTCCTCCTATTCGCAATCAGTAGCGCGATCAGAGCGTTGGCCTCGTCTCCTCCCCACCGCGTCACGCACACGGCTTTAATGGGAGTCCGTCGCTGGCTCTCTATGCCCTGCTGCTTTTCTTTAACGTGCAAGCCGAGCGTGAATGCGACTTGTTTTGATGAACCACAGCAACTAGATGTCGAGCGCAGGCATTAATTTCTAATCTGTCTGTGTCAGAGAGGATGTGGTCTTTGCTATTGTTCAGACACTTCTTGTTGAGTGACACTGACATGAGAGAACCCGTTGCCCTCTGGCCTCCTGCGTTCATTCAGGTTTCACATATGGGCGCGTAGAAGACTGGACAGCTCAAAGCTAACGTAAGCAGTCTGCATCGCCGCTTGTTTGTGCGAGAGGAGGAAGTGAGGATGCGGGTGACGATGCAACAGACCAACCAAAGGTCAGCTGTGTGGGCTGTGAACCAAGTCATAGCAAGTAGGTTTTATGTCATACTGAGGGAAGATTAAATGACTGCTTACACGAAGGCTTCAAATCGTAGATGATGGGTAGTAATGTAGTTCATTCCCTGAGTTGATGACATTCCAAGAACTCGACGGCTGATTTGATACCATGCATCATTTGACACAGCAGTTTTTTTTTTTTTTTTGTTTTTGTTTTTTAAACAGCTGCATACAGGGGTTACTTTAATACACGATAGATGTTTAATCTTCCTTTGTCCTGCTATGAAAATGCAAATCATTATTTCCTTGAAGACTCTTATACCAGGAATGGTTCCTGGACTTAGACGAGTCTCATGTGTCCTTCCCTCCTTCGTGCATCCAGGTAAAAAGGAGAATCAGCGGCCGGTAGCCCATGAATGCTTGGGGGAGGTCCTGCGAGTGTTGCGCCAGGTCATCAATACATACCCTCTGCTCAACACCGTGGAGATCCTTACTGCTGCTGGCAAGCTCATATCCAGGGTCAAAGGTCAGTGAAGGCACGGAAGCCATGACTTATGAACACAGGAGTAAGAAAAGGAACGTATGTAGCAGCCTGTATAAATGTATTAAACCGTGTTGGTGGTAGCTGGGTGCTCAACAACCGCTAACCCAGTGTGTAACTGTGCAGACGTGCATGTGTGAGGGTTCGTTGCTCAACTGTTCTAACTACAAGCTAAACCTCAACGCATGCGCGGTTGTGATTTTTTTTTTTTTTTTTTTGCAGGTTTCCACTATGAGGCCAGTAACGAGGCAGAAAAGAAGGACTTTGAGAAAGCGATTGAAACCATTGCTGTTGCTTTTAGCGGCAAGTAAGTATCTGATATGCTTTAATCTAAGATGGCATCATGGTACCCTACCGCCAAACAGCCTACTAGAGGCAAGAACACACTGTAGGTGCCGGTGCCTGTCGCCAGGTGTGCATTATCTTTTTTTAACAGATCACTGGAAATGCTGTTACTGCATTCAGCACAGTCTGCTGTTGGGAATGAGAGAGAGAGAGAGAGAGAAGTTAACTGATGGTGACACATTTGCATCAGGCAGAGCAGAAAACAGGAAGTGGTTTTTCTTCTTCTACCTTTATGACACAAAACCAAAACTTGAAAATGTTGTTCACTACCTGACCTGAGCAGAGTGCTGCAAATGAGGCCACAGCTCACAAGTGCCGTCACTTTTCACCTCACTAGCTCAACTAGCTTGAGACGTTTAGGAAGAACCGAGAGGAGATTAATTATTAACTATGAAGCGTTTTTGCTCTTTTTATAAGAAGAAAAACACCCAGAGTAAAGAGATTTCCCTGTGTGTAGTGTCTTGCACCAGCAGTTTATCACATGCCTTTCGGTGCCATTTCAGGGTTTAGACATCTGTCAGAGCTTCAGGAGGAAGTGAGCTGGTAGAGACAGTTGAAATCTGCCTGACAAGTCTGTTTCCTCATTCTATGCGCGACTCCTTTTCTGTCGTGAGCTGAAATGTGGATTTAATGCTGTTTGTTAAGCTGGGATTTACATACATGAGGAAATAAAGAGAGAGAGAGAAATTTGGTCAAGATGGTGAAAAGATCCAAACCTAACAAACCCAAGAATCTATTTTAAACCATGTTTGATCATTTCCAGTGTGATAGTTTCCTATAAGCACCTGTTTCCTTGTGTTTTGTTTTTCTTTCATCATAATTAGACCACATATTCAGATCCAGTCAAATCTACAGTATCTCAGTACTGGATGTTACAGTTACAGTACATGTTTTGTTTTTTAAGGGGGGGTTTCCAGTTTTTAAAATGTGCTTTTCATGTCCCATCAGGTGTCCCCTGATTCTAATGCATCCTTTCAAACACCATTCGTTTGTGCTGACGTTGGTGTGTGTCTGTTTCCTCAGTGTGTCTGAACTGCTGATGGGGGAGGTGGACAGCAGTACGCTGCTCTCTCTGCTGCCCACTGAGAAGAGCAGGGTGAGTTTATCCCAGTGACGCCCAACCTCTGTGCCGTGGCACGTAAGTGTGCCGTGAGAAATCATCAGGTGGGCCGTGGAACATCATCCAATTTCACCTGATTGGTGACAGGCAGAACAATGAAATGCTCTTCGACCGAGCTAAATACGGTTCATACTACATGGTCATGCTTTGAGTGAGACAGCGCAGGATGGATAAATATTTTAAATAAAAAGTCCTCAATCTGACAAAGATCCTGAAAAAACAATCCAGTTCTGATGGAGGACTATCATGAGTAGTGGCCAGAAGAAAGCAGAGAAGGTGAAATGAAGGTTTTCTTGCTTTTGGATTTGCTTTTACTGGGGAACCAAACGAGCCGACTCCGCTGTGGCTGGTGTTGGGAGAAAAGTTGTCCAACAACACAAACCATTCTGTACAAGTGCAACAGGAAGTGTTACTTAGAAAAACAGCAGAGACACTGATGCTGTCTATCTGCAAAATGATCTAAAGAGATGCCCCTCTTCTTTTTTTTTTTTTTTTTTACTTTTTGTATATATAACTTTTTTTTTTTTTAATGTGAAATATGTGCCATGACTCAAAGGTTGGGAAACTCTGGCTTATTCCAATGTGCTGGTTTTAACAAATACCGTAAACCACCAGGATTGGTGATTCGTTTGCTTCTTCCTGTATGTGTCCCCGCAAGAGACAGGATCCCCATAGCGACACGATGTACAGCTCCCCAACATCAGCAAACCTCTAGTGATCAATGTAGTAGTTAGAAATACAAAAATGAATAATAATAATGTGTTCATCAACAGTTGCATAATGTCACTCCCACTTCATTTGGGTGTAAATAAAAACTCCTTGTGTTGATGCGAGCTTTGGTGCGTGTGTGTGTGTCAGTAATGACTTTTTATTTTTTTATTTTTTTTTTGGTTCGTAGTCGATGGAGAACTTGTACACGGCGACAGGCCAGGGTGTGGACGGCAGCCACTTCAGGAGCGACCTGCAGGACATGGGTAGGGAACCAGCTCCTTCACTAACCTGCCATTTGTGACACTGCTGCACCTCTGTCCTCATGTTTTCTTCCTTTTTATATTTGTACTCTCTATTATCTGTGTTTGAGGGCAACATTAGTAGATCTCCAATCTAATATGAACACTCCAGTGCTGATGGGTTGAAAACCAGGTTATCAGCAATAGAAACGCAGAAAATTGAATCAGATTTCAGTAAAACAACACGAGCGACTAAACAGGAACTGAAACACGGCAGTGAAAAGCAAAATAAAAACGAAATACCAAATAAAAACACAGGATGTTATGTTTATTTTCTTAGTGATTAAACTTTCACCTCCCACTAATCACAGTCATCACTGGTCGTCGTGGTAACAGATTGTGCAGTGACCAATGTTTTGTGCGTTGACGTGCAGGCCGAGGCGAGGAAGTGGATGTGATCCTCCAGCGCAGTGAGGGAGGAGTGGACTCGGCTCTGCTCTACGCCAAGACCATTGCCAAGTACATGAAGGACCTGGTAAACTACGTGGAGAGGAGAATTACTCTGGGTCAGTATCACACCCAGTTACGAGCAGATCAAAGTTAGAGTGTTTTTGACACAGCTATGGTTTAATATTGACTTGCTGGGAATTTTCAAGATGAATTATTCTTCATGAACACAACAGAATTTAACTGAATCTTATTCTTGTCTCCATTACGTTGCTAATTGAGTTTTCTTCTATTTTACCAGAGACCGAGTTCTCCAGAGGCATCCAGAAATTATACCAGACCTGCAAACACAGCATAACACATGTAAACCGAACCATAGCTCCGTGCGATAGACTGCTGCTAGAATAGATTATCAGTTTAATATTCTGTTTGTTGACTATGGAAGCTTATCTGGTGCCGTTTCCTCCATCCAGCCCCACATGCCTCTGTTCTCCATCTACTCTCTGGCTCTGGAGCAGGACCAGGAGCAATGCGCGGGACTGAATCAAGCCAGCGCCACCCTGCACCTCCAGACCTTCGTTCAGGTAAACGCTTCACTGTGTGCTTCATATGAATCCTTCATTTTTGCCCATGCACACGTTGCATTGATCTGTTAGTTTGGTTCTTTCTTTGTCCACAGCCTCTGACTCAGCGCAGGCAGGAACACGAAAAGAGACGGAAGGACATTAAGGACCACTGGATTCGAGCTAAGAGAAAACTGGTACGATGTCTCATTCTACACATCAAGTATCAGTGCTTTATTTCTACGGTACAAGAGGAAACTGAGCAGGACTTGTACATCTTTGATTAGATGGAATGTGAGGCGAACCTGCGCAAAGCCAAGCAAGCCTATATGGCCCGCTGCGAGGAGTACGAAAAGGCCAAAACCGCAGCCTGCAGAGCGGAGGAGGAGGGAGGAGGGTCCACAGCAAAGTCTGTGGAGAAGAAGAAACGACTGGAGGAAGAGGCTCGCAACAAGGTTTTTATCAACTCTAATCTAAACACGTGGAATGAAAAACTGTTTCTTGGAACATTAATGTTTATCAGCACTAATCAAACTACTAAAAAATAAATAATACACAAGTGTAGAGAAAAAAGAAACTTAAGTCGAGCACTTGAATGCGTGTGTGCAGGCGGACGAAGCAGAGGCTACCTACCGGACGTGCATTGCAGATGCCACCACTCAGCAGCTGGAGCTGGAGCACACCAAGGTCACGGTGCTGAGACAGCTGCAGGACGTCATCAAACAGAGCGACCAGACCCTCCGCTCGGTCAGAGGACTCGCACGCACGCTCACTACCGGGCTCAGCCGCTGAATGTCCGCAATAACCTGTGCTTTGTTGTTTGGACGCCAGGCCACAATCTCCTACTACCAGCTCATGCACATGCAGACGGTGGCCCTGCCCGTCCACTACCAGACCCTGTGTGAGAGCAGTAAGCTGTATGACCCAGGCCAGCAGTACGCCGCCCACGTCCGAGACCTGCAGCTACCAGAGCAGCCCGCAGTTCACTACACGTTTGAGACCTATTCCCCCTCCAGCTCGTCTTCACTGTAAGAGCTTCAGCAGCTACAGGTTTTCTGTTGGCCTTAGGTTTTGATGCTTTTGTGTCTACACTTAGGGAAACGATTAGTAAGTTCACAAGCATTAGCCGTTGTAGTGACGAGTGACTTCTCGAACAGATATTATTAAATTCCCATTAAAAACTAACTCTAATCACTGGCCTATCATTTCTTAATCTGTCGCAGCCTTGGGCACAGACCCAGGAATGACAGTTTTAACACGGAGCCCACGAGCCAGACCGACAGCCCTGCCTCCACTGTGGATGCAGCAGCTGCAGACAACAAAGAAGCAGAGGCCCAGCGTAAGAGTAAGCGAAGCCTGCTGCTGTAAATCTATAGATTTGAGAATGGTGTTGTGGTTGCTGGGTTAAGTATTTCTTCTATGCTCGTCATGTTGCTGTCCACAGGGCAGGGCCACAAATCATGGGGTTCAACTGTGAGTGACGACAGTGTTGGAGTGGATGGAGGCTTAGAGTCTCCTACTGCCAGCACAAGTAAGCAACAAACAGATTCACGGTTATATGAACCATAATAATAAATAATGATAAACGTGTTTTGTTTTTGTTTTTCATAGGCGACATCAGTAAAATTGCTCGGACGTCATCCACTGGAACGATGTCATCCAACGAGGATGCGGATGAGAAAGACGGGAATGTGGCGTCGTTTGAAGCCTCAAGTACGATTATTATTTTTTTTTTTATCTGTTTAATGACGAGTGAGCTCATCCTTGTATGAGTTTTGCTGAGTGACTGCATCCATGTCCCTCCTCCTCCAGACATTAACGGCATGGATCATGACGTAGCATCCAACCGACAGTTCCGTAACATCGGCCTGTCCAAAGCGGCTCAGACCCACAGGCTGAGGAAGCTGCGGACTCCTGCAAAGTGTCGCGAGTGTGACAGCTACGTCTACTTCCAGGGGGCCGAGTGTGAAGAGGTGAGCTCTTCATCGCACTTCGTGAGCAGCTCATCTGTGGGTTTGACTCATCAGGTGTACAATGGGCAACCACTGTCTTCTCTGCCATCAGTGTTTCCTGGCCTGTCACAAGCGCTGCCTGGAGACTCTGGCCATCCAGTGTGGCCACAAGAAGCTGCAGGGCCGTCTGCAGCTGTTCGGCAGGGACTTCTCCCAGGTAGCCAGCTGCGCCAGCGACGGCATCCCCTTCATCATCACCAAGTGCATTTCCGAGATTGAGAGACGGGCGCTGAAGATGAAGGTGAGCGTGCATGTGAGCGTTCTCTCTGCCGCAGAGATGAAGTGTGAACCCTCGGGAATAAACCATTGCTTTCCTTCTCGCAGGGCATCTACAGGGTGAACGGGGTGAAGACTCGCGTTGAGAAACTGTGTCAGGCCTTTGAGAACGGCAAGGAGCTGGTAGAGCTGTCCCAGTGTTCGCCACACGACATTAGCAATGTCCTCAAGCTTTACCTTAGACAGGTAAGCGGCATCTCCTGACCAGGGAACAAACCCCAGTCTGTGTGCCACTGCAATGTTATCACACAGCAGTTCTGCTTTGATTTCCACCTTAAAGTGATCCTAGATCACGGCAAGAACTACAGAAAGAATTTCAGCAAAATAAATAAATGATGTAACATTGCATTTGAGAACTTTTGATGAAAATGTTTAGTTTTGTTGTTTTTCTTATTCTGGTTTAATAGAATTATTAAAAGCTCCAGTGTTTTGACCGTTTTTGTCATTTCTTCCACTTGAAGCTGCCAGAGCCCATCTTACCTTTCCGTCTGTACAACAGCCTGATGGGTTTGGCCAAGGAGAGTCTACAGAGCGACGGCGACGCACCAGAGGCAGAAGAGTCGAACAGTAATAACCCAGCAGTGGCCAGGGGCCCAGAGCTGGTGGATCTGGGTCCTGAAACCGAGCCAGAAGTCCTGGTCCTGGTGGACAAGCTGATGGAGCTTGTTAAGGAGCTGCCCAAGGCCAACCTTGCTACACTGCGCTATATCATTCGTCACCTTCGGAAGTTAGTGATGTGAAACAAAGCAGAAATAAAACAAAGGGCTATGTTGAATTATTCTAGGTGCATCCATTTATTCTGAGCCTTTCTCTGCATTTGTCCTTCCAGGATTGCAGAACTGGAGGAGGACAACAAAATGAGTGCAAGTAATTTGGGCATTGTTTTTGGGCCTTCTCTGATGCGACCACGTCCAACCGGGGCCACGATATCCCTGTCATCCCTGGTTGATTACCCCCACCAGGCGCGCATCGTGGAGGCCTTGATCGTCTTCTATTCGTCCATATTCCAGTCTAAAACTACTCAGTCCAGTAAAACCAGCCGCACTGTTTCCACCGCCACTCAGCAGGTAGCTCTCAGTTGATCTATTTACAGCAGGCAATTGTGCAAGAAGCAGAAGTCGTGACAGTTGTGATTCAGCTGACTTTTGCACAATCTACATCGTTTTTAATGACCCATAATTTCCCCCTGCTGGTTCAGGGCAGTACTGCAGAAGATACGATGGGGAGCTCTGCTGACAGAGAGGACAATGGAGAAAGAGAGGAGCAAAATAAACCAGACTCCGATAACGCGAAAGAGGGATGTGGTATGTTATCAAACCGTTTTGCACCTGTTTTGAATAACTCCCTCCTCTCTTTCAGCTTTTTTTTTTTTGTTGTTTATTCAAATAAAAATGTTAATCTTTTATTTCATCTTTCAATCATCATTATTGGCACCTGACCTGTCTTCTGTAATTTAATACAGAGAGTTCTTTGGGGTCACTGGGCTCCAGTGAGCAGCTCCCAGACTCCGACTCAGAACTGGATGAAAGCACCCAGACGACAGCGAACTCTCACTTCCTGATGAAGCAAGAGAGTGAGGTGAGCATGGACGAAGACCAGCTGAGCTACAGGGACAGTCTAGACCTGTCCAGCCATGAAGCCCACACAGACCCAGAGCAGGATACTGACCAGGACCAAGCCAAACCAGAGGTAGAGCCTCCCGCCTTGCCAGACAACGGGCCCCCAGACGACTGCACCGCGGCAAAGCAGAATCTGAATGTCTCTCAGGCCGAGCTCAATGTAAATCAATCCAACAACAACAACAACAACTACCCCTGTTCTCCTAGTTTAAGCCTGTCAGGCGTTTCACTGACACGCCTGTCTGGGAGGAAGTTACCCCTGACTAAAAACCGGGACAGTGAGCCTGAGTTTGTCTGAGATATCAAGTGCAGTGTCTGGAATTGTGTGATTATGAATTACAATGCAGTGACAGCTAAATCTGAGAGGGATATTTTAATCGTACTTTAAGTTTCTTTGCCCAGTTTGCATCTGTATTGTTTCAGCTTCGCAGGGAAATTTCTGCAGGCTTACTATTTGATACAATTCCTAATATTTTAACATGTTCTCAGAGTTCGTAGATAATTATGTAGTTTTGTTTTGTTTCTATTTTAAATGTTTTCCTTGTTCCTTTTATAATCCAGAGGAAATGTTGGTAGCAAGTCACCAGAATGTGTGCGAATTGAAGAATTTTCAAGCAAAGCCTTTAAAGTGCTGCTGGGGTTAGCACTAAAACAAAAACATAAATTTATAATTATCTTCTGAATGTCGACCGTTGTGCTTTTTATGGCTGTTTGGTCTGTTTTAATAAAATTGTATATTTCAAATTTCTTATATTTGTGACTTTACTTTCCGTAACTAAACATGAGCAAAATGCATAAATGAGCGCGGTGGTTAACTAATCATTTCCGGTTGTGGGCTGCAGTCAGAGGGACTGTTCCTAAACTGTGGGTGGTAACAGATTTGTGACAGAACACGGACGCAGGTCAGCTCTAAAAGCTTCAGTCTAAAGCAGCTACAGCATGGCCTTCAAGAAGAAGAAGAAAAAGGTAGGCATCTAAAGCAATAACATCCTGCTTAAGGTTAAATTTGATTAATAGTCTGTACATGACAAATGAAACTTGAAACGTGATTATTTTGAAACCTTTTATAAAATGTAATTACAACAAATTCAAATTGGAAAAAACAGAAGGGGAAGAAATATCTTGAAACCTATGACGCTGGTCCTCAGAGTGTTGACCCAGTATCTGTAAAATAAAAACATTTTAATCTACACAATTACGTCCTGGTTAGAATAGCTTTACAGCTGACTCTTTAATCTGTTTCCATGTACTAATACAAAATGGTGGTTCTATTCTACAAAACTGAACTTTCATGTTTGTCCCAGCAACCAAAAAGCAAACCCATAATTCAAGCTGTGGAGAAGTATTTACAAGCTGAAGGTATACCTGTGTGTTACTGGACCAGTCTGTATGTGATGTATCTTCCAGCTGTTTCACTAGGTCTGATGATCTTTACAACCTAAAAAAGGAACCGCGTTAACTGTCTAATAAAGATACCCAGTGTAAACAGCGCAACATACGCAGACATGTAAATGAGTTTAACAAATAAAACATCAAAAACAAAGTGTAGACTATACTGTGGGGTTTCCGTGTGGAAGGATATGAAAATCATCAATCAAACAAATGAGCCATACCTGTCCTCTTTTCAAACCAAAGTAGCGAGCCACAGGGTCCCCAGCCTGGATCCTTGGCAACTGACTTTCTTTTAGTTTACTGAAGTACAGATTTTAAAGAAAAAAAAACCCCAAATATTGTATTTTTGCCAGAAGAGATTAAATTTGTGACGGCACCAAATACAGACCAATTGTAATATTCAGCCTAATAGAAGCAAATCTCTTTTCCAAATATAGTTAAATGTATGCTGCACACTGTATGAAAGGATACTATCTTGCCAGAAGTTCAGTCACTTCCTCTTTTGTCATAACTATGTGCTCTGGAACAAGCTGAAGGCAAAGGAAAAAAATCCATCACAAATGCATGCAAACATTTGCTGATGGTAGTATAATTTTAAAGCAATGCTACTGTAAATAGAATAGTAGATTGGTTACCTCGTGCTCAGTGATGTTAATGAGAAGCTCCTGTTGTAGAAATTGTTCTAATATGTATTTTGGCGCCATGTCCACTAGAGACTGTGAGGACACACATGTTCATATTTAAAACACAAACACAAAAACATAGCATTTCAACAACAGCACTATCTTAAATCATTTTACCTGTTTGGCTGAGGGCGTCATGCCCATCTGAACAACAATAATGGCTCGTGTGATGTTCTCCTCCTGCATCCTCTGACAGTACATTTTAATGGTCTTGATTCCCACCTTGGGTTCCTCTGAAAAGTAATTTTATAAAGTACAGCGTGTTATGAGGCAGATGCTGGTCTCATTAATAAAGTCGAGGTTCTTAAACTTATGCTAAACGTGACTCGTCTCCTCCTCAGATCATGGTCTGTGTATATCTGTTCAACGACATTTATTCCCTAGTTTCTAACAATTGACTTACCAGGGAAAAACACAAACATCTGATCAGTGGGGTCATCGTTGTGCGCCACCAGCACAGTGAGATCCGTGCGTCTGGGGCGACCCTCGCTGGGCTTGTCTCCAAACTGACTCTTGAACTCATCCAGAGTCTGGTCCAACTCGTCCTGTGTTACCAAGTAGCCTCTGTCATGGCAAAGCTTTGGGAACAAACACAACGAACAGGCTGTAAGTGTAACTATTTACCGGGCTAGAACCAACTAGAGAGCTCCCATAAGACATATGAGATGTTTGGCTCCAAACAAGTATAAACCGTATCAACAACTTGTCTTATATCGGCGAATCTCTTGCGTTACAAGCAAATTAATAAGCAGAACCTAAACTAAAACGTTACAAAATGTAACAGAGGCGCCACTGCCAAGCTATATGCTAAGCTAACAAGCAAACCAAACGAACCTGCATAATGGTTTTACGGATCTTCCACAATCTGTATGTTTCCTCTTCGTCGTCCATCGTGTTTCAAACGTTTCACTTTGCCACCGTTATGAATAAAGATATGGACGAAGACGTGACATTCGCTATTCTAAAAGGTTTTCCACCGTCGCGCACGTTTCCCGGCACACGTTGATGACGTCACGACGGAACTGCACAACAGGGCCGAGCTTGCGGCTACGAAGTGCTCGTTGCATTGATGTGGACGTTGCTGTGAGGAAAAATGCGGCCGCTTTGGGCGTTTCTGCTGTTTGGAGCCGTGGCCAGCAGCGGAGCGTTACTGTCCATCCTGCTGTACTTTGTTTTAACCACAACGGTAACGTAAAACCTGCGCCGTGCTGTGATTCTGCGATGTTTCAGTACCAAGTGATTGATCAGGTTACTGCGTGTGTCGGTGTTTACAGATCCTGGGGCACGTGACGACTGTGACGTCATTGTGTGGCAGTGTGTCGTAAGATAATCAAACGCAACAGAGCTGAATACAGAGGAACGTGTGGGCTGTTAAAAATATATCCATGAACATGAGATGTGCTTGTAAAACAGACTGTACTAATGACTCTAGTGACGCTGATGGAGTTATCTTATGCCATTAAACGGGTCAGGAACATTTAATACAACTCATATTGTAATCATCTTCAGTTAAAGTCTTATTTTATGCAACATATTGCAACAAGTAAATACATTTTTATAATAAATCCTTATATAATCCCACCTCCTTGATTTGTCTATCGGTCTTAAAACATATTTTATAAAATATTAAATCATTCAGTTTTTCTACACTGGTACTTGTTTGTACCAACTGATCAATGCAAAACAAAGTGTGGTTTCCATGCAAAGATGCTAGAATATTCTGAAGTAATCAGTCATGGATCTGATTATTGTGTTGCCCAATCGCTCACTTTGCTGTGTAATACTTTGTCCCACATAGTGGCACCATTATGGTTTTGCAATGTGTTGAGCAAAACGCAGTTTTGTTTTGACCATTCTCTAAACAGATTACGATTACGGTTTTGCTCAGCGGCTTTATTTAGGAGGCTGAGAATCATGCAGATTCTGATATGTTTTTCCAGATATTAAACACATAATACGCTTATGTATTTCTTCACATCTTCGCACATGGAGCTTAACTTTGAATGGTCTTTTCTTTTCGCTTTTATAAGGAGTCATCAGCCTAGACCAGCCTTATGATGTTGTTCTGAACTGTGGACTGCAGGTCACGTGTGTGTTGATTGGGATTTACGAGTCAGCAACAGAGGAGAACATATCAGGGACCTGCTGTATCAACAGCCAATCAGTTCAGTTAATGATTGCCTGGTTGCTTTACTTGAACACACTGGAGTGTGAGCTGTGTCAGTAGTGCATGACACTGGTCCAGCGGAGAGGCTGTAGCTGAAGGGAATAGAGATTTGATTGCTTTGTGCCTTCAGAGGACCCGACTGAGGGCAGTCATGCGTCTGATAGGGTCCACTGTGCTTTTCTCTGTCTTGCTGCAGGCTATGGTAAGAAAAACTAGAATCACAACTGAGCTATGTTGCAGGATTGTCGTATGTGGATGTGTACGATTGAGTTGAATGATTATTAGTTATCAGTGGTAATGAGATCTGAAAGACACATTATAATCGATCATGTTGTGGGTACAAGCCTGTTTTTGTTACATTGGTTGTGTTTAGTGTATGTCTCTATTGATTTATATCCAGAAATGACTCAATATACTGTATAAATGTGACATGTGCCATATGTGGCTCTGTTTTATTTCACATTTTATTTTTATTTTACAGTCTGCCCCAACAGAGGAATGGCAGATGGCCACGTCTATTTACGACTTCTCAGCAAGTGATATCGACGGCAATTTGGTTTCACTAGAAAAATACAGGTAAATCTGCCTCATTGTCAAGCGTTTGTTTCAGCATCACGTCTCAAACATACGATCACTAAGCTAATTTCTTTTGCCGTTTTCAGGGGGAATGTTGTCATCATCACCAATGTTGCTTCGAAATGAAGTAAGGCCCCAGTAAACTACTCTCAGTTTGTGGAGATGCACGCCAAGTACTCTGAGAGAGGTTTACGTGTCCTCGCCTTCCCTTCTAACCAGTTTGGGAACCAGGTACACAAACTGTGTTTGACTAATATTGCACATAAACACAGGCCAAATTACTCAATATTTAACACGAAACAACAAGGTCGCAGTACAAAAGTAGAGTGTACATAGCGGGGCCTCACAATCCTTCTGACTTTTTGGGTTTTAAGCAGGAGGTGTCAGAAAAGTTACCTGACACCTAAAGTCGTTTTTTATACTGTCATAAATAATGAGCATTTTTTATTTTAGAATGTTACAAGTTATTTGTATTTTCCTTAAGAATGTTTTCTCATTTTTTTCCTCTATAGGAACCTGGGAATGAAACCCAGATCAAGCAGTTTGCTCAGTCCTACAACACCAGTTTTGACATGTTCAGTAAGATCGAAGTGAACGGAGCCAGCGCTCATCCTCTGTGGAAATGGCTGAAGGAGCAGCCCAATGGGAAGGGCTTCCTGGGAAAGTATGTAGTTAAAACATGCATTTCCACAGAGGGAACAAGGGTCAGGGTGGCTTTTATCTTGTTGTGTAAAGTAGACCTGTGTGGCTTAGTTGGCTACACTGACACTGTGTAACAGTGAACATTGCCACAAACTGGTTTATACAGTCTGTTTGTAACTAGATGAAAGTGTTCTTTCACTTCGTCTAATATCTGATTTGTCTTCACTCCTGCAGCAGTATCAAGTGGAATTTCACCAAGGTAAATATAATTTATATTCGCATCACCAGAAATAATAAAGTAAGCAACCGATTTTATGAATTGATGAGCCAACCATCTTTTTGTGCTCAGTGCAAGCCCATAGTGTTTTACTATTATCTTCAAAAACGTATAATCATATCATGAGGTTAAATACCTTTTCATAATAATTTTATTCTAAAAGTAAAGTCATAATTTCAAATAAGTTTCTAATAAGTTCATAATTTTCTTGTTTTTGTTTCTTCTCTAGTTTTTGATCAACAGAGAGGGACAGGTGGTAAAGAGATATGGACCCTTGGATGATCCGAGTGTATGTGCAAACAGCTTCTTACTGCTGTAACTGTACCCATTCTGCTGTTTTGTCCGTCCATGTGCTGTTATTGCATTTAAGTGAGTAGATGCTGATCTCTACTCTTGCTTTTGTTTCAGGTGGTGGAGAAGGACCTCCCCAAATACCTTTAATCCCATGATCGATGAGTGATTTAATGATTACACACTGGCACTTCGCCTTCTTTCTCTGTCTCCCTGAGCATCAGTGGATATAGTTTGAATCCATCCCAGACGAGTGACGGTCGGTTCATAAATCTGCGTGGCAGTCAGAGCAGACCTGATGAGAATGGCGTGCAAACCTCTTGGGAGGACCATCAATCTTATATTCAGTTGTTTCTCCGGGGAGAAGAAAAAGTCACAATTTACAGATTTAATAATGCTATGTGTGGCATTATATATATACTCTATATATTATCATCATATCCTATATATGTTCATAATAATACAGCTTGTATAATATGTACTAAGATGTTGTTCTAATTATCCCTTCTCAGTAATGATTCCTGTCAATAAAGCATCATTTTATTGTCATGTAAATACTAGTTTTGTGTGTAGAATATATGTACCCTGGTCTTTTGCCCTGGGCTCCTAGTACATGCTGGGATGTTTCGTTTGCTATAATGCAAATGTTCAAAAGTGCAAGATAGAGTCTCAATTATTATTAAATAGTAATCGCAGTATTGTGAGTAGAAAAATACAACAATCTTTATATATTTCTCGTTGGATAACACGTCAATACTTAAATGAAAACACAACAGTGATTTATAGATTTTAAATCAATGGAGATAGATAAATGTCTGTCAGATAACCAGTTGATCCGGTTGTGAACTTGTGGTGAATTTATTCTGTCCAAAATATCAACAAAAGTCCAGCAAAGTAAAAGCTGACAGAGCATTTATTGTGGCAGTTTGGATTAGTCATTATCATCGTTTTGCTTTGTGTCTGGACTAGATTAATTGCAGTCTTGTTTTTCCTTCTACAGTATTTTTTGTTGCATACAGTAAAATTAGTAATAACATAAGAACTACTACTAAGTGAAGCCGGGTAGAAACAAGTGTAGCAGTGCTGCAGGTTGAGGATGTGACAGCTGGTGTGAGACCATGGTTTCTAGTCTTCGGCTCATTTTCATGCAGTCTGAAATGTTTACAACACATGAGCGTCAAGCGTCGGTGCTCGCTGTTGACCCGGTTCCGGCCGCGGCCGACAGAGGGCGCCACAGCGCGCAGCCAGCCACACAAAACCAGGCAGCAGTGGCGAGTGGCGAGCAGTGGAGCCGAGCGGAGCGGAGAGAGCAGCGACCCGCGTCCCGCCGTAGCGAGGGAGCAGCGCACAGATGAAGCGACCGTCGCGGGAATCTGCCACACTCTCCTCCGTCTGACCATCCGTACACGTCGGACAACAGCCGTCCCTCCCTTCCTTGCTCGCACCGGGATCGCGCCGTCGCTGCGGGTCTTTCAGTCCGACGGCTTTTGCCTGTTTGTTTTTCCTCCGGGAGGCTGAATGGAAGCTGCAGCCGAGGGAGCGGTCGGGCTGTCGGAGGCCAGGGACGGGAGCCCACTCTCCGGGGCCGCAGCATCCGATGATGCGGACACGGTCGTCGGAGTGAGCTACGGGATGGACGCAGATATGGGTACGTTGCCGGCTGTCGCATAAAGTCTTTTTTGCGGTGAATGTCGATGCCGTTGTCATGCACATCCATCTCCATTTGTAAGCCCCGACTCGTCTCGGCTAGCAGGGGATCCGAGGCTATGCTAGCGGCTACGTTAGCTGAGAGGACGCGGAGCAGGTGAGAAGCGAGGACGCACAACGCGCGTCTTACCCGGACAACATTACAACGACGCGCACACGTAGACACGGACACACACGTCTGGTAAACACAGTAACACAAAAACGTGCTGCGTGGGGATGGGGTTCGTGTGTCTCATTACAGGTGTTGGCTGAGAATGAACCAGGGGTGTAGCTAGGATGTCTGAGCGCATCAGCGCCTTCGCCCACAAGGTTATGATCCGCGTTGTTTTCACTGGATGTTGAAAACAATTCAACTCTAATAATCGCCTCATCTCATCCACCAGCTCCGGAAAGAAGCCTTTACTTTTCTGGAAGAAATCAAATTATGGACATCTTGGAATGTGCTTCGACGCATTCAGCATGTTTTGCAGACCTAGGTGACACCTGCTAGTTATAATATCATTTTATTTCAGTAGTTTTATAACAGGCATGATCATAATAGCTTCACATACCAATTAGGTTGCCATGTTTTTACTGTTAGTGTTCTAGTCGTGATGTATTGACCTCTGAGGTTTCTCTGTGACTGTACCTGTGGAAGAGCTGATTTTCTAATGGTTTCACCATCTTCTAAATTTGAGAAGAAAGTAGTTGCTTCGGACCCAGATTGCAGCTGAAGGAGCTTTTTAAAAATAGCCACGTCCTGCTCTCTGTTCGTGCTTTGCGGCAGGTGCTGTAGTTGCTGCTGTGAGAGTGAAACTACAAGCTGCCTTCAGCTAAGCTCCACGGCATTGGAAGGACCAGCTACGTATGAATAGTGGCTGTGAGACAAACGTTTATCACTGACGTCCTAAACTGTATCAAAGCAACTATTATGACTTGGTCTATTTCTAACATTGTCTCCATCAGTTATTAAATTGGAAAGTGTGACTGCTTCGTCCTTGATTTATAAGGTTAAACCCTGTGCATCTGTGAGTATCTTTTGTGTATTTGTATACGTCTGTAATGTATTTGTGGTGTATGTTGGGTTTTTAGATGTTTCATATCCTTGTCTTGTGTGCGTCGCTCGTGGAGCAAATGCTGGATCAGAGGAGGAAAATGGAAGTGGGCTGCCGTTGGCTGCAGATGCTATTTTGTCGCATGCTTTCTGGCGCGTGTCTCATTCACCCAGGGTAATTTCATGAGCATGTGCTGCTCACTCTGCGTACCTTCACATGCAATGTGCAGACTTTACTGGAGATAGAGAGAGGAGCTGCATGTGCAGATGTATTATTGCTCTTCCAAATGCATTTAAATAAGGGAAAGTAGCAAAATATATTTCTAAACGCAACAGAGGACGACTCTGTACAGGATGGCGTGACTTGTATTGAGATTATGTTAGATAGGGAGAGACGTGAAACACACTGCTGCCTGCTTAAGCTTACTGCTTCTAATGTACCACCATCTGTAGTCTTGTTATCCCTCGTGCCACAGTTTTACTACTGATCAGCTAATGCGAGAGGTTCCTTTGGTTTTAAATACTATTGAGGCAAGACAAAAAAACATGGAACGTGCAAAATCCACATAAAAACATTGTGGGGATTTGCAAAAACTCATAAACACACAACAGAACATATTAAATATATCAAATGTTTAATGTATTTTATTTATCCAAAGCTGATTTCAGCAACACATCTCCAAAACAGTTGAGGCCAAAGCCATAGAAGGCTGGAAAAGTAACGAGTTGGTACGAACAAGGAAGAGCTGGGAGAAGATTTTTCAACTAATTAGGTTAATTGACAGTTGGTCAGTCAGGAGTCTCCAAAATAAAGATTAGCAGAGATTGTATGTGTGTAAAGCTGCAATGCCAAAGCAATGTTTCTCAAGGCAAAATTGCAAAAGACTTGGTGAACATATCATCATCTGCAGTTCATAATATCATTCAAATCTTATTAATATCACTACATGGGCTCAGGAACCAAAAATCACTGTCGGTAAAAATAGTTCACGGCGCCTAACGGAATGCAAGAGAAAGCCCCATCACGCTTTATATGAGTGCGATTCAGAAACGCTGCCGTCTCCTCTGACGCAAATTAAAATTTGCACAACCTTCTGACTCAACAGCCTCTGATTAAATGAAAGGCACCAGCAATACAGTATAGATTTTAGAGCAGCGCACCAAGTAAACAGAAATGTCCAGATGCAGAGTACAGTGTAACATTTATATAAATGGTTAATCTATATTAGTAGTAACAGATGTTACTGTTTAACTTCCTGTTCACTGAATGGCTAAAATTGTGCGTGTCCTCTGACAAGCGGTCGTACGTTAAAGCGGTGAGGTGTGCAGCACATCACGGGTCGACAAAGGTCAGCAGAAAAGAGCCTATAACCGTTTAACCCACAGACTGTGTCATGACAGTAATGAATAGGAAAGGTCTGCTTTCAATCTCATTAGCCTGGATTGATGCTAAATGTTCATGGAGGAGAATAAAGTGCTTAACTTCAGAGCTTGAGGAATGTTCAGGTTCTGTGTGAACACAGCGCTGCGTGGATGTCACAGCGGGCTGTTAAATAGCTGTCGGGGCATTAGTTTAATTCAAAGCTCCTCATCCTCAGGTCGTAGTCATTTGTTCCTATAGTCTACCGTGAGCGCGACAGTATTAATCTCACTTTTCTTCTCCCCACACCCGTAATCTCCTCTCCAATAAAAACTCGGAGGAGGGGGTTTGAGGAGATTTGCCCTGGCTCGGCCACTCGTTTGTCACTGCCCGTCAGTTTTCTCTATCTCTGTTCATCACAGTTGCTGACGACAGCACAAAGAGCTGCCTCCCGTGGAACCATCATCCATCTGCCTGCTCCTCGGTCCTTCTTACAAGGTCTCCCTCCCTCTCTCCCTCTGTGGCTGTTCATGCCTGTATCACTTCGTATCCCTGTGGTCACAGTGCTTGTATAAGATTTTGACTGTCTGCCAGGTTATTTGATGTCATAGTACAACGTGGATGATGACGCAGCTCAGTCACGTCTTACATTCTGCTGATTTTGTCTGCGAGTGGGGGGATGTGTGCCACAGTAGCTATTTCCTCCAGACGCTGGGTTTGCTGCTGTCTGTCCTTGCGCTTTTTTTTGTACCTGCTGGGAAGATTAGTGAGTAAACAGAGGACATGAAACAGAAGAATTTTAGGTTGTGCTTTTTTGTGATATGTTCAGCTGTAAAGGGCTTTTTGTATTGCAGAATTAGGCTCTGGCTCCGTTTTACAGCTGCATCACTGCAGCGTCTTACTGCCCCAGCTACCTTCACAAAGACCTGCTGTTTTTAATTTAGAGAGCCACTGTGCAAGCTATTATTATTTCATAATAGAGCACAAAGCTTTCAAACATATCTGAACCACCCACGTGAAATTAACATGATTATGTTCAACCAAGAAATCGTTTGAGTGCTGCGGTGCCTGCTTGGGGCTTCAGTAATTGCAGCTATTCTGGTACACAGGACGTTAGAAGCAAGGTCAGGTAGCGACCCAGTGTCAGTGAAGCTGGTACTGGGATGCTGTGATCACATTGGTACCAGTTTGAGAAACCTACTCACAAAAGAGAGAGAGACAGAGGCTACTAACTTCATAAAAT
This sequence comes from Macropodus opercularis, assembly GCA_030770545.1. Classification (NCBI taxonomy): domain Eukaryota; kingdom Metazoa; phylum Chordata; class Actinopteri; order Anabantiformes; family Osphronemidae; genus Macropodus; species Macropodus opercularis. The sequence goes on from CM061092.1 coordinate 13,226,793, forward strand.
GACATTGCTGATACGATATGAACACTAGTAACCGTGAGAGTGTGACTTGAGACTATCATGACATATTATCTGTTCTTCCTACTCCAGTCAAATGTTTAATAACTGGCTGAGCTGTGTTAAGCTGAGCTATTTACATGCAAGTGGTGAACACAAACGGAGAAAGTGAAAGGTGCCTTATGAAGTTGCCTCTGTAATTCTGGCCCTTAAGGTCTTTGAGGTTGTTTTAGGCCTAAATTGTAACATGTTCTGCTCCAAAATCCCATCAGTGTGTGATTATTGCTTTCCTTCCTGCAGGGAAGGCACCTTCCTCACTCCCCAGCATCTTTCTGTTCCCTCCATGTTTTGACAGCCATAACACGACACATCGTTTTCCATATAGTTTCGAGCTACATAGAGCTACAGACTCTGACTATTCCTGCGTTATACTGCAATTTAACTTCTCTGACAGTTCTGCTGTGGGTATTCATTGGGGTGGAAAGGATTTCTCTTTGACAGCGAAGGCAGTGCCGCCTCACACAGGCAGCTTTCAGTAGGTAGAGCAGTGAATGATGAGACTAGACTACACACCGGAGACTGTGGGGCTGCGTTACCTGGACTCTGCCTCTGCATTTAGACGGCAGCGTGCAGAGGTGGTCTGACAAATACATGGTTACGCCTGTAGAGCAGCATTTGTCCTCGCTAAAGCCAAACTCTGGTGAAACGACATCATCCAGTTTAATCTGTGTAAAACAATGACTGTGTACACTAACGCAAGTGTTTGCCTTTGTGTTTGTGCTTCAGCTCTGACGTGTAATTAATTCAGCAGATGTAGTAGCAGTGTGTAAATTTCCTCTGTAGTCAGAGCAGATGCCTGCTACTGAATCACCAGTGGCAGAACACACTGCGCCTCAGAAATAACACAGCAGCCGTCAGGCTAATCATGATGTTTGTTTGCATGAAGTCCACTCTCGTGACTCCTCTCCTGTTCCACTTGGTCCTTAAAAGGACTCTGGCTGACAGCTTTCACTGCATTTTCAGGATCAGCAAGGATCACTAAGCTCAGTCCTGATCTGGGAGCTCAGTAATGAAAAACATACTGATATTGCATAAGAATTTGAGTGTGTGTGATTTATCCCGGAGGCCTGAGCTGTTTTTAGCTTTGCCCAGAGAACAGGGCGCTGCTACTGAACCCTGCCAGTCTCACCTGGAGCAGCGAAACGCCCTGTGACTCTCATACTCTTGACATCATTCGGGGGAAAACGTTATTTGAAACCGTGAGTATAGAAATGTTAAATACTACGTTTTTACTGACTCAAGCTAGATACTGACTCACGCTGTCGGCAGGCATCACATCCCCATAAAGACGTGTGCATCCCTCCCAGCACCTGCTGTTTTAATGAGTTTGTATTGATGTGTGTGAGTGTGTGTGTGTGTCTGTGGTGTCTTGTGTGCAAAAGCGAACTACTATCACTATAATGTCAGGACTTGGCCGAGCAGCTAGACTCCTCTTCATTTAACACGCTGCATCCCCTCACTTTCAATTTTCATTTCAAAGTCCAGTAAGCATTTAGGCCTCGGCAAGAAATAAAAACACTCTGGTACCCACCTGTTCCATTACAGTAGCGTAATAAGTGTGAAATGAAGCTGTAGCGATCGGTCGCTGCTCTGAGTGGTGGTGAAATTTATACTGGAGTCATTAGCTGCTGACAGGAACAGCAGAGCCTCTGATTTCATCCACTTCTCGTTCTCAGTTTGAATGTTAACTAGATGGATTTGGATGGACAAGCCGAGCGCTGGCAGCTGTAGATGTCACGGTGCCTACTTTTTCATCGGAATATTACTTTTGAGCAGCAGAGAAATGTTGACAATTGACAGTCGAAATGAAAAAGATGTTCCTGCCGTCGTTCGTTTAAAAGCGGTAGCGTCTGCAGCGGAGCAGAGACGCTGGTAGTGACCGCCAGCAATCTAGAAAAACAGACAGACGGCGCCCTGGCGTCCACCTGTCCTTGCGTCTGTGCCACCTTATCCTGATAATCCAGGCAGTTAGTCTGGTGTAGGCTGCAGAGAATGAGTCTGGGATTAGAGATAAAGTAATGGTGATCAGCTTCTCTGGGTGAACCCCAGTCAAAGCTTGGTGAGTTGGACTGACTGGGTTTCCAGGTCTGAAATGGTAGAATTGTCTGTGTGCATTGCTCATCATCTAGCTCCAAGCCAAATACCCCAATGTCTTTGATCCAGCTGAAGGTGTGAAGCTTTTTTTTCTGCTCAAGTGTATGATATGCCCTGACATCAGAGGACACAGCGGCTTTTCCCTCTGTGTTCCCTCAGCTTTGTCCCGTTACTCAGAGCAGCGCTGAGGGGAAACGTATTCTGCGGATGTGGCCTGACAGCATCCTGCCAGGTTAAGTCACGTTAAGGTGTTTGGAGCTGGCTTTAACCATGCACCCTGCTGTGGCCTGCTAGTAGCTGGCGGTACTGAGTGCTTGTGGTGTGCTGCCTCCATCTGTGTTTACACGCTGAGGCCGTTCGGATAAGCCACGAGGACATTATTCTGCTACCGGGCCATAATTGCAAGGAACCTTTAAAGCCTCTTTGAAAAGCTTAGAATTAGGACGTTGATGACTCTTTAATTATATTGTCACCATCTGATCTAGTAGCAATCAGTGGAGATTTCTGGTATTGATAAATCTGTGTGTGACCACAAAACCACACATGAGCAGAAAGAGCTGGTTCCGTAGCTTTTAGACGATCCTCAGATCATAGATTGTCGTATCTTTGTTTAGTCTGTACACACACACACACACACACACACAAAGACGATGATATGACAAGTTTAGAGCTGCTGGTAGTTTTATGTAAGTCTGTCAAGCAACAGACAACATAACCAATAACTTTACAGTATAAGCATGTACGTTGCTGAAATGGAAATATTTTTCCATTACTGATTAAAAAAATATGGGAATCTATTGAAATAAAAGGTGGAAGTGGAAACAAATGCTGAAAATAATTTCAAAGATAATATTTATATTGTACACACTTTCTGAGAAGCGTTTTCATGCTGCTCTGTGTCCAGACATAGAGGATGCGGGTACCACACCGACTCAGTACAGTGGTCATGGAAAAGCACACGGCCTGCTGATTAGCAAGATCAAGGGCTCAGAGATGGTCTGATAAACTGATTTAGGATTAGTTCGTTTTCAGTCTAAACAGCAGCCATCGTGTTGTGTAACGCTCCCGAACGAGGCTGAGGTTAACCCTAAATTAACATATTCTAAATAAAGCAGGTCCTTGAGGCGCCGCTGCCCGACTGAAGCTCTGCAGCTGCCTGGACACGAGAGCACGAGGGAGTCTCTCCTCTGACACGGATTTCATCCTCACCCGGAGATGATGTTGCAGCACCGCAGCGTCGTGCACTGGGCAAAATATTGACACAGGAGCCGACTGACGGTTGTGAACTCCGGCTTCGTTTTGGTCGGGCCGTATGCATTTTAAAACTACAAAAATGGAGAGCATGATAAACGGACGCGCCCCTCCTCTTAGCCTCAGCCAAATTAACAAACGCTCACCTCACAGACGGCCTCTTACTTAGCTCGTCCTGAGGGAATCCCAGTATTGATCCCATATGGGGTCTAGACGCTGCTGTCTAGTAGCTCAACGGTGATACGGCGTACGATGTTAACAATGACTGTAGGTGACGCACCCAGATCTTAATTTGTTCGATGGAGCGGACTCCAAATAGATCCTTGTGTTCACGAGTATGTCAGTGTTTGCAGTTGTGCGCACTTTGTGATGTGTGCGCTGTTCTAATGCCCTATTTCGCTGCAGCTTGAGAGGACATGTGAAAGGCAGCATCTGTCTGTTGATTCCACTCACACGTGCCTTAGTCATAAAAAACACTGCTTGACCTCAATCAGGGGAACCATGGAAACAAGAGCCAGAAAGAGTGCACGTGCACCTGAATATGTACAAGAGGACATAAATAATAACTCATAACAGCTCAGTGTCTTAGTAATTATTACATCAGCATGAAAGGTTTGAATGGACAATACATGTTGAAAAGTCATAAGTAAATCAATTGGACCTGGAGCAAGGAGATGGAGAGTGAGTCCAGTTCTGAGTCTGCTTATTTGATACGAGTCCATTAGTGGATCTGTTAGTTTAAAATGTGATTTGTGTTTCACTGACCACATAAATACATTTTAACATCCAGCCATGTAGAGCTGAGTCTTTTTTTTCCCTTTTGTGCCGTGAGGCTAACATTAAGCCTGTCCTCACTGCTTTTTGGGGGGATGTGCTGCAAAGAGTAATGTAAAAGCAACACAGTGTTAGTCGTTTTATTTCTGCATTGCCATCACACTGTAAAGCGAGCAATTAAGTAAATCATTGGTTTGATTTTACAGGAACTGAAGCTGTTACAGGTTGGTTCTCAATTCATTCTCTTTTCATACCATGGTCCTAAACTACTGAGTAGAACACAGTTATAATTATATTATATGTAAAAAAGAAAAGAAAAGGCCATTATGAGCTTTCAGTGATAATGACATGCAAGCAATGTGTAATGGTGAACCGACTGTAATGTTAATGCCGGAGGGAAAAGCTGCGACAGGAGCAAACGCAGAGTGAATCTTTTACGTAAATGTACTGCAAACACTCCACCACGTCGGTGTTTTTGGCTTCTGTGAGCGGTGCTTCATTGCCGAAAACAACAGGTTTGTGTGCGATAATGATGTAACCTCACTCCCCATGGCTGTCACCAGCCTGTAATGGGCCGCTCTCTGAAGGGCTGTTAAGCGTGGGCCATTACACCAACACGCAGCGGTCCGACGAGCCGGCGGCCGCAGCTAGAAGCTATTTATTTGGATGGGTTTACGTTGTTCCTTCCCCTCAAGACCTCTGCAGAGCGCTGCTCCATCAGGACGCTGGAGTAGCATCCATTTCTCCTCGTATAGTCGTTGTTAAGCCTCTTAACATGGTTATGGGTGAAATTACTCATGTACCCGTTAAAAACAAATGGAGGGATGTTAACACTGATGCCATGTTTTCATACTGTACTTATTTTTAATGGCGGGATCTTGGCCTTCAACAAATAAAATAACTGTCTGGATTATATGAGGTTATCCAGTTATGATTTGCATCATGGTTTACAGCCGTTTGTGTGGCGTTGTACAGTAAATAAACCTGATACAGGATACAATAGACAGATGTGGAAGGCTGTATCTCTATATTACGGTTTTAATTACTCAGGAAACATGTTAGAGTTGCATATTCCAGTGGATTTGTAGCTTTAGAGCAAACGAGTGCAGCCTGTCGTGGTTGTAGTTTACTGTGAGACATGCAGAGAGAGAGAGGGAGGCCATGAAAGAGCACCAGGATCTGCTTTGGAAGAGATTTCATTTTCTAGATGTCGCGGCTTGCAGGGAGTGTTGCTTGGATTGCGTCGGCACGGTTCGGCGCGTGTGCGCGTGAGACACAGGGAGGAGGGTGGAGAGGAGGAGCAGGAGACGGAGAGAGCGCAGTCACATGGACATCCACGAGAGGCAGGCAGACGGAGTCGCGCTTGGAAGATGCGCTCTCACCCAGGAGCCGCACAGATGTGGTCCAGCCAGAACCCACTAAGGCTCTAAAGTCCAGTACATAACATGTGCATGAAGTAGCGTCTCATTACAGATGTCAGCACCTCCGTGGATGTATTACGTGAGACTTTCTTGCTGCTGCTGCCGTTTCTTCGTGAATCCCACAACCTGTGCAGCTGAGCGTGATAGTGTTTACCCTGCCAACAAAGACAGGGGCTGAATCAGCCTCAGTCTAGTGATGGCTGCTCTTATCTTTCCTGTGTTTGATACTGTATGTGTATAATTATGCATATTTTCTCTCTACTGCCCACATCCTGTTATTAGACTGAGATTATGAACACAACATGGCATGTGGGAACCTGTTCTTCTGAGACTCATCAGATGTGTACACATTGCTTTTCTAGCGTTATAAGCTTCTATGCACACTGGGTTTTGCAGAGGACTCTGTGTCCTTGTAGCTGACAGTATTGTTTCCTGCAGTTCCTCCAGCTGACAGGCAGCTACTTGTATTTGACACTGTTATTACATAATGGTGGACTGCTGTGTCCGCCCTTTGGGATTCGTCTTTGTCACAGAGAGCACAAGTGGTGCTGAGTAATGGAGCCTCTCTGTCTCAGAGCAACTAACTCAGTCATCTCTGTCTCTCCTCCCTCTCTCAGATGCTGCTGCTAAGAAAGCCTTCATCACAGAGGTGAGCTGCCATCTGTCCGTCTGATCATCAGCTCTACTACGCATCTTACTTTAGTTCATTTTTAAGAGAGGTTGGGTCCTTTCATTGTTGCCATATGTAAATGTTCTTACTTGGCACAAGAAGACAGCCAGATATATCAGTAGAGGCTTCACAGTACATGGAAGTGTAATCAGACAAAGTCTACATCAGTCGACATCAGTATTCTTGTGTTGAGACACTTGGCTCAGATGATCCTAATCCTGCTAATTTGGTTAAATCCCATCCATCTGCGGCTTCAGTTACTGAGCCGTACATTAAAGCACACGTTTAGAAGAATTGCATTGGTTTAATTTGAGTCTGAGATGAGAAGCTGTTTTATTCAACACCGAGTTTTCACTTCAGCATTCAGTATTTAATGCATTCACTGAATGACATTAAAACCGTTTTTTCCAGATCAGATAGAATAAAAGTTACCATTTTCTTCAAGTCCCTCATATGCATTAATACTGTTCCATGCATGTCCTCCTGTGTCAGTGATATGTCTCTCTCTTATAGATGCCCTCATCCTCTGGCCAGCCAGGGCAGGGAAAAAAGATCGGTCACAGAGGAGTCGATGCATCCGGGGAGACAACGTACAAAAAGGTACTGTAGACTGGCATTGACATTAAAATGGCAGGATAAGGATCTGGCTGCCATTACTGTAGCGTTGATTTCACCGGACTCTCTTTCACTTCGTGTGGAGGAACCTCAGTGAGGGTTTTCTCGGGGGTTAGTAAGAGGCGAGCCCTTCACTCACCGCTCTCTCCCTGACCCCTCTCTGCAGACCACTTCCTCAGCCTTGAAAGGTGCCATCCAGCTGGGCATCGGTTACACAGTGGGCAACCTGAGCTCCAAGCCAGAGAGAGATGTGTTGATGCAGGACTTCTATGTGGTGGAGAGTATCTTTTTCCCCAGGTCTGTACTGTAAGCAAAGTTCAAACCCTTCTGGTTTTATGTTCACTGGACAAAGGTATTGTTATATTATCATAATTCTGTTATGTATTGTAGTGAAGGCAGCAACCTCACTCCAGCTCACCACTTCCCGGACTTCCGCTTCAAAACATACGCTCCCGTGGCCTTCCGCTACTTCAGAGAACTGTTCGGCATCAGGCCAGATGACTACCTGGTAAGAGTTTGTATTTTCTGCGGGGGAAGTGGAAGGACAGGAAGTCGAAGCCATAACAATGGACAACAGAGAGGGGGCTGGATTAGAGGTGGGATAAAGATTATTATGAAGACACACAATGAGAAGGCCTCAGAAAATAACTGAAGGCAGCCAAAGCCCTGAGCAATCTGCCAGAATATACATTCAAACGCTCCTTGGTCAATGTTGATGCATGTTCAGCGTGCGCCCTAATGCGTCAGTGCACCGACCACGTGGCCGTCATCCTGCTCGGTCAGCCTGTGGTCACTCATCACCATATGTCACCGCAGGTCGTCTGGGGACATGCCACCATCGTTAACTTTCTACGCTGCTCAGGTTTGGCTTGGCTTTCACAGACAGCTGATGTTGTCAGTTTCCTTTATTCCTTCAGTCCCTTGTGCGGCGTCTTTGCGGTTTTGTCGGTGCGGTTGTTCCTCGCAGCTGTTGGCTCTTCCTACGTGACATAGCGTCTGCTCTCTAAACACACACAGTGCAGTTAGTCCCGGCCACAGCAGGAGGAAAACCCTTTGTTCATACACAGAGATCTGCCGTAGACGACGATGACGATTGTTTTTATAACTGTCTGATCCAGATCCAGAAGAAGTTACTCAGAGAAGTCAGACATTTTTTTCTTTTTCATATGTTCATCCTACATTTGATTATGAACATCACTCATGTTAAACTGTCAGACAATAGTTGCAAATAATTGGTATTGTGTCCTATTGCATTTGTAATATATATTGAATCGTTGAGCAAAATATTCATCCTCTTTGTAATGGGCCAACAAAACAGAGGATCAAAGGACCAGCAACAATGAAACGTGCCAACTCAGTGCAGCCATGGCTATTATTCAGGTGTGCGTAGTGTACCCAGTCAAAAACACTGCATTAGGGAGGTGGGGGCACCTTCACCTCCAAAATAAGGCCTGATTATTTGCTTTGAATCTGCAGAGAGATGATTAGTTGATCTGCTGCAACCATCACATCAGCAGGAGTCGCATATAAACATTAAGAAGGCACAATTTAAAAGCTGCCATTATGTGGCGTCTAAATGAGCGTAATGTTCCACTGCAGCACATCCTGTACTCTGTGATTCACACTGTTTGTCTCTCACCTACAGGCCCGTTATGTTTTGCTTTTTTGAATTCTCGTTGTGTGTGTGTGTGTGTGTGTGTGTGTGTGTGTGTGTGTGTGTGTGTGTGTGTGTGTGTGTGTGTGTGTGTGTGTGTGTGTGTGTGTGTGTGTGTGTGTGTGTGTGTGCGCCTGCCTGCTGCATAGACATCCTTTAATGCTTCTGTCCATTTATTACGCTTGATTGATTAGTCTCTCTGCGTGAATTTCAATAGAGGAACCCCACAGTGAATGTCACGCCACACTACATTAACGCTACATTACACTGTCGCTGTATTTCGGTTTGCTCGCTGTCATCGTTCATGGGAAACATGTCAGCTGTCTTACTGTCCTATTTTCCAACTTTTCGTCTCACATCACATTCAAGCCGTTCTGTGGACGGTGAACACAGACGGTTTCCTGGAAAATATAGGAAACGTGATGTTTGTTTTACTGTTCTTTAAATAACAAAGGCCAAAAAGGTTTGTCTGCCCAGGGGAACATCTTTGGCATGTGATGCTAGACTCAATTCAATTATGTATAGCTGTATTCCACAAATAGTGCACTGTTTACAACTACTACATATAACACTGAGCATAATACTAGTGACTGCAGGCTTCCACATGTAGCTTGTATTTAAAGGAAAAGTAATTTCAGATTATTTATTGTGTCAATGCTTCCCTAATTTCCATCCCTTGTTTCTGTTTCTATCTGCAGTACTCCCTATGTAACGAGCCCCTCATCGAGCTGTCTAACCCTGGAGCGAGTGGCTCAGTCTTCTATCTCACAAAGGACGATGAGTTCATCATCAAGACTGTGATGCACAAGGAGGCTGAATTCTTACAGAAACTGCTGCCTGGATACTACATGGTAAGGAAAGCTTGTGTATATGAGGTCATAGCGTACGTGTGTACAGTAGATGTATCTAAACGGGGTCTTGTGTCGAACTTAAATGGTAACTAAAGGGGAAAATCTGAGGAGCTGGCAAAGTATTTCATGTGCTTCCACACCCGTGGTGAATAAGTGTGGCTCATTCATATTTTACACACTGGTCTGAAGGGGCACAAGTAACACTTCATATAATTCGGACATCCTGGACATCCCCTCTACGCTTGATGTCCTTCTCGTATTAAACAAACACAAAGGCTCCCTCATCTCCGGCTGAAACCTCAGGCCATGTAGTTTCATAACAGACTGGTCGGTGTATTGCAGTAGCTGGATGTACTGTACTAAGGCTGACAGAGCATGACTTGCAACAACAGTACCTCCCACCCCTACTTCTACAGGCTGCAGCCTTATTGTGATAGACGTCAACCAGCAGCAGCTCCATGTATGTCCATGCTACTAATCCAGCTTGAAAAAGTTCACGGCCATGTGCCTCGTGTTTATTCATGTGCCGACAGCCGTGGCCTGAAGACCACAGCAGGAATTAATTTAGTCATTTAGGGACATTAAAGGCTAAGCTGGGACTTTTTCTAATGTTGTGGTTGGGTTCTAGAGAGCTGATTTCAGGTGGGACTGGTCTGAGAGAGTTGTTTAATGGAAGTAGAGGCATTCAGACTCACGTGGGATGGTTGTAACCTGAAGTAAAGCTAGTGGAAAACAGATGGAATAGGTAGACAAAACGTTTTTTACCGTTAAGCGTTACTGTATTTGTGTACGTTTTGATATTGCCTTTGGACAGAAACATTTACATACACATTCAGCTTTAAGCGCTGCCTGAACCTCCTACCAAAGCTCAGCAGCAGAAGCATATTTATCTCGTGTTGTGTTCCTCTTCTTCAGAACTTGAATCAGAACCCTCGCACTTTACTGCCCAAGTTTTTCGGCCTCTACTGTGTCCAGTCGGGTGGGAAAAACATCCGCATGGTGGTGATGAACAATGTTCTGCCCCGCGTGGTTCGCATGCACCTCAAGTACGACCTGAAGGGGTCCACCTACAAGAGGCGAGCGTCCAAGAAGGAGAGGGAGAAGGCCAGGCCCACTTTTAAAGACCTGGACTTTATGCAAGATCTGCAGGATGGACTAATGCTGGACCAGGATACTTACAATGCGTTGAATAAGACACTACAGAGAGATTGTCTGGTAAGTTTGAAGAAGACAGGCCCGGCCTTGTTCTTTAAATGGCCCCTCTAACAGTTATAGAGGTTTAGAGGGTAGCGTAAGCACTAACACTAAATAACCTTTGTTAACGTGAGCGTGTGTGTGCATCGCTGTCGTGTGTGGCATCTCAATGTCTCTGGTGCTTTCAAAGCTGCGTGTCAGTCATTGCACCCTAACAGCAGTCTGCATGTGCCCTTTGCTCAGGTGCTGGAAAGCTTTAAGATCATGGACTACAGCCTGCTTCTGGGGGTTCACAACATAGACCAAGCTGAGAGGGAGAGGCAGATGGAGGGTTCCCAGGGCGGCAGCGATGAGAAGAGGCCCGTGGCCCAGCAGAAGGCCTTGTATTCCACAGCCATGGAGTCTATCCAGGGAGGAGCCGCCTGTGGCGGGGCCATCGACACTGACGACACGTGAGTGTAGCCAGAGAGGATTAAGGCAAAAGAGGCAGTGGTGGAGGTGGTGGCTAGAGTCATACGTTATGTATCTTAAAAACATTACCGCCATGTCAGGAGCTGGCATGAAACACCGTAGTTATGGGATTATGGATTATTTGGCCAAAAAATCAGAGGTGTGGGATAAAGCAAGAGCCGATAATATTCACAAACTCCTGATGCTTTTGTGCCGCTGTAACAGGAAGTGTTTGCTCTACATTAATAGCTTCCAAATGCACAACATGAGCCCATTTCAGTCTTGTCCTGCTCATTTTAGGATGGGCGGTATTCCAGCCGTCAATGGGAAAGGAGAGAGACTCCTTCTCTACATCGGCATCATCGACATCCTGCAGTCCTACAGGTGATCATCACAGAAATCACAACGACACGAGGTCATCCTCGGCGCGATTACACTGTAGCTTGACATATACGTGAATGTACTGTACGGTGCCCTTCTACGGTAGCTGTTGGGCAGTGCTTGCTCATACACTAAACAACTGTACGGCTCCAGACAACATTTAAATTCCCATCCGCCCACAGACGCAGGTACACATGGCGTCTGTGAAGGCTCCTATAACCCTTATACTGTACATAGGACACGTTTCACATCTCTTTGTCAAACTGTGCGTCTCTTCGTTTCTGCAGGCTCATCAAGAAACTGGAGCACACATGGAAAGCTCTGGTTCATGATGGGGTGAGTTGGTTATCCAATCAGGTGCAAAACCTAAAGTATGACTTGCACACACAGGAGCTCAGCTAAAGTAGATTTACTCTCTTCTAACAGGATAAAAAAGCATTTTTGCCTGAAATATTAAATTAACATTTAATGTGTCAGTATAATATTCTGCGGTATAATATTCACAGACTTCTCGTTCACACATCTCCCCAGGGAGAATACACAAAGCAACAACGCTTACATTTAGCTAACACATCTCTAGCTTCAAGCTTTATTTGGTTTCAGATACAACTGTCTGTCAACACGTTGTTGTTTGGAAATAAGCTTGTCTTTCTTTGGCTGTGATCAGATCAACTCATCCACCATCTCTTCTTTCCATCTTAGTGTCTCTCAACCTGTCAACCTGGGACTATCCCACTAATCCCAGTATCTCTAACTTCCCTTTGGTGTGAATTGACACCAAGCCAGTCTATTAAGAGAAACGTACATTAGGATATCAGAGCTAAAACCAGCGTTGAGCAGAGCGTTGGGTTACCCAAATGTTAATTACATGTGCAACAGCTGGGTTTTATAAAGCAAATATTAGAGTTTCCATATACTGTACGTTCATCTTCATTATCTTTTGTCATTGTCATAAAGATCACTGATCCCCTATTACTAAGCTTTAAATCAGTGAACAGTCACCCTTTATTACACTGTCATAAAAAGTGTGTACTCTCATCATGATCGGTCATAACATTAGGATCCCCTGACTAATATTGTCTTGGTTCATCCTTTGCTGGCCTGACCCAGTCCAGGACATCAGTTTCGAGGCCTTTCAATAAAGTCATTGTTGTGCTCCCCAAGCGAAATCACTCCGCGAATGCAACCTGTTCTATTATATACTCTGAGGCATATACTCTGCTCTCAAGACAGAACCAGCCTTATCAGTCTATCCCTCCGCTCTCTTCACTCACTCCACCCTCCCGCTCTGAAACACGCATATACGCAAGATGTGTGGGAGAGCGAGCGACGTCCTCTTGTGCGTCACTGCTGCTGCTGATAATGGACACACTCCCCCCCCCCCCCCCCCCCCCCCTCTGCGTTTGGTACCATTGCCTTTTTAAAATGTATGTTACTCCCAGAGACCTCGAGTGATGCTGATGCAAAAAACGAATAATAACGATAGGGAGGTTACTGCTGTCCCTCCAGTGCCTCAGTCTCCTCCATCCCTCCCTTCCTCTGTCAGTCCAAACCAAACACCAAGTGTCATCTGTCAGTCTGCTGGCAGTGTGATCTCAGCCTGGTGCAGCATAAATAATGAAGAGATGTGTCTTTAGCCTCCTCTGACCGCCGCTTTCTGCCAATCGTGTTTGTGTGTGCGTGTTAGTCAGTCTGCTGCTATGACCCAGAGAAAACAATTACTGCAATGGGACACGAAGGCACTAACAGACAGCTTAAGCTTCTGCAAGCACGGGTTTAATCATTTTATCTATTCACAGCCTCATTAATCTCCATTTCTCCCTCAGGACACTGTGTCAGTCCACCGGCCTGGTTTCTACGCGGATAGGTTCCTAAAGTTCATGAGCAACGCTGTTTTCAAGAAGAGCTCCTGTGAGTTCAGCTTCCATTCAGACTCTGCCTTACATAGTCAAGTGAACCTGTGTGGGAACGTCCACAGACATAAATGTCAGATGCCAGGCTTTTGTCTCTTTTACTGCCAGGAAAAGCTGATGGAATAGCTACAGTAACTGCCTTATTAGGTGCTGCTGCTTCCTTTAATGAAAGAAATGCTTCAGTTTTGTCCTTGTTTTTTTTTTCATGATTACCTTCAAAGTAAGGAAATAATTCAGTGGCTGCACCAGAGCTTTAACTTTATTAAAGTAAGATGTTTATTCTGAGAGTATGTAACGTATTATGTTAATTTGCTTTGGCTTCCAGCTCTAAAATCATCTCCATCCAAGAAGGGCCGTGTGTCGCTGACTGTGCCCAAGTGTGTTGGTCCCGGTGCAGCCTGGTCGGCCAGCCAGCTGACCTCTGACAGAGACGAGAACATCTACGACCTGAGAGGAGCTCGCAGCTTCCCGACACTGGAGGATGAGGGTAAACAGCACACAAATGACAGTGGCCGATCCTAAGAACATCATCAATGTTTAGCTGCAGCTGGGTTTGTCTCTCTTCCAGGGCGGCCGGATCTTCTTCCATGTACTCCTCCATCATTCGAAGAAGCCACCACGGCGTCGATTGCCACAACTCTGTCCTCCACCACGTCCCTGTCCATCCCTGAGAGATCCCCATCTGACACAGCGGAGCACCCTCGCTACAGGTTGAGACACACACAGAAGATGCAGCCTTACAGTATGAGCCCAGTTACTGCTTGAAGCGTAGCTGATATTGTAATAAATATACATGTGTCTAATATACGTGAGGTGCAACTTAAAGACAGAACATTGCCGTCAGGGCGCGGTATGGCAGTAGTGTGAGGAGTACCACACCCAGCATGCAGCACGACCGCTTGGTCTGGTCTCCCTATAAACAGCTCGTACTGACACTGTGTCCTCTGTCTCCAGGAGACACACCCAGTCTCTCAGCCACGATGGGAGGTGAGTCAACACCATGAATGCCTCTTTTGCTTAAGAAACGTTTTTAAGATGGATTAGCGCAGCTGTTTGTGTAATGCTTTTAGGCCAGCTAGCTTTATGTTTTCCTAACATTACACATGCCAGGGTGTGGTGGGAGGGTAGCCGTGAGCTCAGCCTACTGGTCAGTGTGCGTATGAGTACGCCCATTCTCAGCGCTGCTCAGATGTGGCTGAGTGTGTTTCTTACGCATGTTTCATTTCCTCTGTGCATGTTTTTCTTCAGGACGCAGGAGGAACGCGTGCGGGAGGAGGACCAGCAGACCATCACAGTGGAGGTGGAGCTGAAGAGACACGACAGCGAGCCCACCATCTCCATGCCGCAGCCTTCACCTGACAGCAGGTACGCCGTAGATGCACGTCCTGTCTGTTAACAAGCTCCAAATGACTCCCACTTAATGAGATCAACCTGCTTTGTGCCGCTTTCACCGTAAATACTTACCATCTACTGTATGTTACCTGCTCCCAGTCAACATGTGACCCAGATGGGTCATAAGTAAGCTGTAGCGCTACATTGAGTCCTCCATGGCCTCAGTCAGCATTATGACTCAGTTTGTTCCAGCACTAAATATAACCTGCTGCCAGTGTCTCACCTGGGCTCAGACAGCTGTGAGATTACACCGGTCTCACACACACCCAGTTTCTGAAACAGCACACGGATAACTGCTGGAAGCATCCACTGTACAGTAATTGGGTTGAGTGCTCACATGGATGTAATTTTGTGCTGCGTGTGTATGTGTGTTATTTTAATAATGGGGTGACGCTGACGAGCCCTAACGTGGGGGAACCAGCCAGTAGAAGTAGGGCAGTGGGGCAGCGAGTCCGCCCGAGGCTGCTCCCATTAAGCCCAAATGACCTGAAACTTTGTTTATATTGACCTGCTTTTAAATGAATGAAGTTACTGGTTCACGTAAAAGGGATGAACAAAACATTATATATAAAAGAATTTGTGAACATAATCGAGGAGGCATGATGGCAGGGAAGCTCTCATTAAAGGGCAGTGAGGATCAGGGTGTGGCTGTCAAGCCGAATGCACTGAATAATTGAGTCTGATGCTGAGAAGGCAGTGGCTAGACATATGGCCTGGGGGTCTGGAAGGAGCAGAGGGGAGGAGGGATCGGTCATATGACGCTCAGACAGCAACATTCAGCTACATCAGCCGTTTGGCTCGACAGCTGACAAGCTGGTTATTAGGGAGAGAGAAAAATGAAATTGGACAATTGATTAGAAGAAAAGACGAAAAGAGAAACAGGGAGAGAGAAAATACAGATCAAGGCGCTGTCAGCAGACAAGATCTAATTTGAAATACAGCAAGGCAACGTTGCAGTAGTTCTGTATTTAAACGGAGAGGCTTTCTGCATGGCAACCGTGGCTCTATCACCTTGATTTCTTCAGCCAATCAGTTCCCTCTTTGAAATGCCAGCTCAGCTTTCTCTGCCTCGGTGGCCAACAGTAGGACTTTCCCTCAGCTGGAGCTAAGCTCATGCACAGAAGCCGTGGAAGCCACGTGGATGTGCCCAAATCCTTCCTAATAGTTGATCATCTGGCCAGGAACAATAAATGATCATGGCAGCGCACAGCCAGCTGGCAAATCCTTGGACTTATGAAGCTAAACCACACAGACACCACATTTTTGCTGTTTTTTTTCCAATAGCTCGTTTTTCTGTCCTACTAAAAGATGCTTAGGGCAAATGACCCAATTATTGGCTGCTAATGTTGGCAACTGCTGTGTGCGCGTGTCTGTATATGGCAGGTGTTTTTGTTTATTTTCCCTTAGGCTGCAGCCTTTGAAAAGATGACTTGCATCCTAATATTAACAAAAAAGCTGAGGTTTATTGTCTACAGGCGCTCTGTACTGTCAGCAATCCCACGTCTCCTTTTCCACAGTGAAGTAGCCAATGCTGAGGCTCCTGGTGCAGCAGCAGCACCCTGCAGCTCCTCGTCAGCCCCCCAAGCAGCCCCCTCCTTCTCCCCATCCGGCCAAGCTGCTTCGCCTTCTCCTTCGGCGGTGGAGGCAGACAGGGCCAGCCAGGTGTCTGGATCAGGGTGCGCCAGCCAGGCTTCGGTCGATGACGAAGATGACGTGCCAATTACAGATATCTATTTTGTAAGCGAAAACTTTTAACACGTACACACATATATGCATATACTTACAAATCTACTCACGGTCATGTACGTTTAGATTAGAAAATGTTCCTGTGAACATGAAAGCGAGTGTTTTGCAGACTGGGACTAGCTCTCATCACTTCTCATCTTTTTGAGTTTGACATGTTTTGTGTAGCCATTAAATTGTCCCTTGTGCAATGTATCCATGCTGTAGTTGTAAAGTTGGTGGACTGTGCTGTGTGATGCTTTCCCACAGAAGCACTGACTAAAAAGAAAGCAGGTGGAGGCACAGGCCGGTAGGGGAATAAGAGTGTGTGCGATTATGGCTTGAAATGTGTGGAGCTTTACTGACATTTTGGAGAACATGCTTTTTTTGCTTCGAGAAGGTCGGCGCTGCACTGACATGCAGTCTTAATAAACACCGCTCAAAATGTATTTCCCCAAATGTCAAACACAGTGTGTTGCCGTGTGCACTCCGTCTTGAAGGTTTGCAGAGTGATAAGAGCATGTGCATCCCCACTTTGCTGTGTGTGTGTGTGTGTGTGTGTGTGTGTGTGTGTGTGTGTGTGTGTGTTCAGCCCACAGGATTGTCCGACTGAAGTCAACTGGTTATCATCAGACAGTGTTGTCTTAGTAGAAATGAACGTATGAGCTTGGAGAGTGGAGCCAGATAAACATTCCCTGGCTGCACTCCCACTGCGTGTCCCCTATCAGCAATCAAACGCCCTCGGATGCGGCATTAGAAATACTAATACTAAGGAGATGCATTGTGGGTACACGGCAGCAGGGGACACTGAGCAGGCAGTGTGGTCACAAGTGGCCTCTAAGGAGTCGCCACATCTGCTGGCAATTCACAGCCAAACATCCCAGTGGACGTGTGCGAGGCCATACACATGTAGTCTACAGACACGGACAGGTACTTAAACTGTCAGCCTCTTCAGGGCCTCATCAGTCTGGCCATTCAGCAGCTCAGCCGATCATCTTTTGTGCTCCTTGTCTGTTTCTGCGATCTCCATTATCGTCACCAATTCTCCCCCCGTGACATCCGCACAAATCAGTTTCGGCTCGCTCAACCTGCTTTTTCCATTGATGAATGCTTCGGGTGCCAGTTCACAGCATTAACACGGGATGTTTAAGAGGTTTGATTCAAATCTTTACTACGGATTACTGTGGATCAGTTAGTCCTCGGTTTCATTAACAGATGGACAGCAACGTCCTTTCCGTCTGTTGTCTCTTCCCTCCACCTCTCACTCTCTCGCCATCCTTTCTGTGCTCTGCATCTTTGTGTCGTGCCACTGTCACCATGAGTCTTAACAATAGTGATGATGATAGTAGCGTGTCGTGTGGAAGAGGGAGATGAAAACAGAGTAACTGCCAGACTTGTGAATCTGTCACCACTGACTCATCCGGTGTGGCTCTGCTGGGTAACACACACTCAGAACAGACTTTTTCTATTTTCACCTCAGCATGCTTCTTTTTTTTTCATCATATTAGTAGTTTTGTCCTCACTTTTTTGTTTGTCCTCTATTTTGTTGGTTATCCATGTGTCATGAACCTCTGTTGTTGTCAGTTTCCTGACGGGAGGACCTGGGTGGTTTCTCCTCTTCAACAGAGGAGGAAATGCCAGTCCAGTTGGCCAGTAAGTGAGAAGTCAGATGGTAGAATTAGCTTTTGATATCCTGCTAGACTAGATTAGTCTCGTGTACATTGCTCTTTGTTCTGTGGAAGATACAACCACGGTTTTGTGATTGAATGCAGATCCCTACACTCCCCATAGTGAAGACAACAAACACGTATTCAGATAGTTTTAATTGTGTTTCTGTGCTCACTGAAAGCTTGCTCCTTCCCTCTTAGCTCCAATATGCCGAGCTGTGCGTGTATGAGCGAGAGTCTCGCATCAGCCCACCTCCAACTATCTACCGCCTCCTCCTCCGTCACCATCGGCAACGTAGCATGTCGCAGCTGCCCCCGTCGCGTGTAAGGGCTGCTATCAGAGCTCTCAGACATGAAGCAGAGAGTGATTATTGCCTGTTGGAAAGGAAAATGAAAAACACCCCGTTGTGACTTGCTCAGACCGAGGATGCTTGCTGAGTCCGACCACCCTTGCATTCTGGCTTTCTTCCCACTCCCACCTCTTCGCTTCCTGCTCCTCATCCTCACTGACCGGTTAAGGCAGCCGCTCATCCTTCATTGTGTATGCTTTGCTTTGATTTGTGTCCCAGGAGCTAGTTCAAATACAGCAGAACACCATGTTGAGCACACATCAGTAAGATCCATCACATTTTCAATGACGGCATCTGCCAGCATTCACATCCATGTTCGCATACACTAACTGCTGAAAGGACAAACACCATCCTTTTAAACCTTGCTTAGTTTACTTAAACTCACTTTCTTTCCGACTTGTCTCAGTGACATTTCCTCCTTTATGCATCCCTAATCTTCATTTCCTGTGTTGTCTCCTCTTCTCCTGTGATCTCTTGTGTCTTTCTCTCCTGCCTGCCCCTGCTGCTTGTCTCTGTGCCTCTGGCCTTTCCTCTGTCCCACTGGCCCCCTCTGCTGTGGCGGGTGTGTAAAATCAGCCTCCAGAGGACAGGACCTGGGTGTACTCACCGCTACACTATGGCTCAGAGTCTAAGAACGTGCCAGATGGGGATTGGGAAGGAGAGACAGTAAGTGAGAAGCGTCTGACTGAAACATAAAGCACAGGGGGATTCCTTAGGGGAGGAATATGATCAGGTCTAGACGTTGCTGTGTTTGCTGGTGTCTGTTCATCAGGGATAACAAGTGTAAGGGTGAGTTATAACTTTACCCTGCTTGAAGGTGAAGGTGTCTACAGTGAAGGTATCTACAGTAAAATGGAAGTGAAGACTAAGACTTAAGATTACGATCGGTCTGTGTCCAAATGTCCACCCTTACATCACAACTTCCATTCCTCATTGATCAGTGGGTGGAAATGGTCACTGACAGCCTGCATGACCATTTAGTCCACGGCCAGTCATTCTGTGTCTCCAACAACGAGCTGCTCACTCTCTACTCCCCGTTACTACTACTACGCAGTGAAATCATTACACTCGTGCTTCAGCAGACTCCCACAGTTCATGATGTGTTTTCAGACTGAGCTGTTAAATCAGTCTGACGAATTAGATAAAGTTATAAGAATGTGGATTCAAACTGAAATGACTCCTTTTCCTTTATATGAAGTCACTCTGGTCTGTGGGGCAGTATTTGCATGTAATGTGCTGCACGCTATTCCTTTCCAGCTCCTTTTGTTTTTCATCTTCTCACATAGAGACACACTAGGGATGTCCCAGTCAAGTCTATTATTCATACATGACAAAACATAAAATATGAAAACAACCTTTCCAGTCTAATTTAGGATTATTCCCAATTTAGTCCTGTCTTGCTTGCAATCATGTGTAAAATCTCTCTGCTGAGCTGCAGTGGAAAAATGATATAAGAAAACAATAAGTGTAAGTAAGTAGTAAACCTGAGGTAATTCAACTGTGTCTAATTAATTTGAGTCGGGCTGCTGTGACCTCATTTGTAGTGTAGTATTGGTTGATCCAGCTACCCGGTCTAGAATGGGTTAATAAAAATATAATCAATCGGACACATTTAGTCCAAACTTTACACTCTGTTATCATGTTAACACAGGAACTGTAGAGGCCATTTTGTCATGTTCAGGTACAGGCGTGACTGCTGTGTTCATGGCGTTCCTCCTTGCCGTGCCTGCTTCCTCTTTCTGGTTTGAATGCACCGTTAGGCAGCTGTCACTATCACAAGCAAGTACCTCAAGAAGACACAGTTCACTGCATGAGGAAAAAGAAGTGTGTGAAATGCGATGTGTGCACTCTGTCTAATGCATCCACTCTCTCACTGTGTCTGTCTCCACAGTAAACGCTGCCGTGTGGCAGGGAGGAGCGTGCGTTTCAGGGGAGAGGACTTGTTGAGCAGAAATCCAGACCTCAGTGGTAGCAGCAGGATCTCTGAACCAGAATTTTAAACAGGCTTACTGAAAGTGAACACAGGAAAAAAAACGGGACTGATGGGGAAAATCCTGACAGTGATGACATCACTGATTTCTAACCACCCCTGCCTTTCACCACTAACAAGAGAAAATGATTTAATATTTGTGCATAAAAGGCTCCAGTCTTACATGTTTGACATACATTGGTGACCATAGTAACATACTCTATATTTGGGTTTGCACAAGCACAGCTCTCTACTAGGATTTAACTGGGCTGAGGCACAGCACGTTGAGCTGTGAGGTAAAAGAAACAGCTGGTTACTCTTTCGGTTCAAATCTTTCACTTTGAACTAAACACCAGTATACCTAGTGAATTCATCCACAGTGGGCCCAGAGCTTTTTTTAAACTAAAACGTAGTATTCCATCTTTGTTGTGCTTAGCTTATTTTGTTCATATTTTCTACTGATGGCTTGGACAGCTTCATTAGTTAAAGCTGTGAGAAGTCGATCGCCAGTAATGATGAACTGGGCTTTAACCTCCCAGGAGCAGCTTCCACAACTTCACAGCTCTGCTGACGTTTGCATGTGAACATTTTGGGCTAATCAGTATGAACCCATTTACACATGGCTTTATACAAACAGTAAGTCATATGCGAATCCCAGTGCACTCACATGGGAGTTAGTGATTTCACCTGTAGACGTAGAGGCCTGCGCTTGTGCCCACAGAGATGCAGTTCCAGTCATAAGCATCCATCCATCCCTTAATCTACCACTTCTCCTCTTAAGGGTAGTGGGGTACTGGAGCCTATCCCAGTTGTCATGTTGAGAGGCGGGATGCACCCTGGACAGGTTGCCACTTCATCATTTGTCCAATTGAAACAGACATCTCAGTCATCATCCCGTTTCCAGTAGTGATTGTATGCAGTTTAGCTTATAGAATAAAGAATCATTTCTTTAGTAAGAAACACTGAGGTGAGAATCTTACGTGTTTTGTGCAATGTTTTTTCCTCTGTTTTACTACTGTAAACATTTATTTATTTATTTTGTTCTAATCTTCACAATGTATTTTTAACTTTTTTGGCGGTTTGTTTTTTGATTTGCATCCAAAGAACTTGGGCTTTGATCATTTCCTTCCTTTTAATACTTTCCCAGTTTGTATTTGAGTCACATTTTTGCCGTCAGTGCAGTGTTACTAAACTTTTATCACTGCGCCTCTCGCAGAAACAGAAGAACTCAATGACAACACTAAGGCAGCAGGCGTTGTCAGTCACATCATTACAATGTCTTCCAGGGTTGCCCTACTGTTGGACAGATGCGCACAAATAATTCATAAATGTAGGATTTCATATGTCAGAATATCAGTAATATTTGCTGCTCGCCATCGCCTGCTCACAATAACAGATCCAACTACTGGAAATTTAAAATGTTTGTAGACGTAAGCATCATTTGTAGTATTTGTAGTCAGTTCCTGTACATGTCTATTGGAATGAACACAGTATGTTGCAGTGTGGACTTGGTGAGACACGGCAGTTCGTAATTGGATTGAATGTTCGTTTGCACTTGAGGACCTGATGGTGAACTAGTGATAGAGGCCAAATAAACATACATCTAGTGATCTACACTTTTCAGTTTTTAGATAGGAGTTTCTTCTCACAGGCTGATAGTTAGACCGCATATTTTTTTTTGTATTATCAAGTATGTGTGTTGGTGAAGTCAATCACAGTCATCGTAGGTTTGGTGTTTACTGTAGTCTCACTGTGGCTGACATCTTAGGACTCTCAGCAAAGACCTAAGTTAAAGTTCAACTCACTTGAGTTTTTAATTCCACTTCAGAAAGAGTTTCTTCCCTTGGTTCATATGTTTCTATGTGTGTTAGTGTGTAAGAGAGGACACATTCATGTCAGGCACTGTATAATAGAAATCGGTCATTCTCTTGATGTGCAGTGGCCAGTTATAATCAGTTTGCTGTTGTTCATCAGATTGAGACCATAGCAGCAATATTTTGTACAGTCTAGCTTTTGAGTTCATTTCAATTGCCTTATTGAGAAGATTTTACACGTAGGCCTATCATTTATATTTCGTCATTTGTGCTGTTGTATTTATTTTTCTTTTCCATAGTTGTGCTCCTAAGATTGTGTACATAAAATTATAAATACATATATAAAGATATACAAATATATTTTCCATTTGAATCTGAGAGTATTATTTTTATTTGCTTTTATTTTTGCTGCAGGGCAAGAAATGATTGCAATCTATATGATTTACTGTATCATAATCTTCAGTGTGTTTATTGAGACGCAGCTGCTGTATATTGATGGTTTATAAACCACAGCTGTTTCTTTCTAAGATATCCAAAATGGAAGGATTTGTGGGTTTTACTGTAAAGCAGTAGGGATTCTTCCAACTTTTCAGCTGTGTTGTGTTTGTGTTTTCAAACGTGTGCCCTCATCCAATAGGCAGAGTCCTTTACAGAGACATAGCATGACTTCAAGTTGAATATGCATATCAGAAATGTGTATTTATGTATATCTGTGTACATGCATCTATTTATACGCCAAGATAAATAGATGGCTGTATGTGTGTGTGTGTTTGTACTTACTCAGAATGAATAGAAAAATAAAACAGTTCTATGAATTGTTGGCCATGATGTCATATTATATTTTTATTGACCACTTTAATCATTACGCAACAATCTCTACCACTGAAAATCTTAATGCTGGCTATGATTGGACGCCACAGCACACATGGTGACACCTAAAATCAACTGTATATACAAATATTGATTCGTTTTGCACCGAGTGTGAATACCAGGAAGATCTGAACTGCTTAAGATACAATTAAATGGTCACAGTCAGAGCCCAACAAGTGTCATGAGCAGAAAACCGCCGCAATCATCCAACGTCACCAATCATCGATTTCACTGATTGAAATCATAATGGCCTTAACAGCTGCACTTGTTATAACATATTTAAAATTGCAACGTTATTAATCTACATTTCTTGGTTCATCACATAGTTAGGATTTTTGTTTGTTTTGTTTAAAACTAGATTGTTTAAAACTAGATTGTTTAGATTGATAAGTCCTCTGACTTCTCAACATTTTTAATTTGTTGTTTAGATATATAGTATAGCTAAGTTTACATTTCATATTAAAAAAACTGATTCTATTAAAAGAACATTCGTCGTTTTCAGGAAACATTGGGATTGAACGCTATTACCAACAAAGGGTGTGACACTGCGTTGCGTTTAGTTCTGAGCGTGATGATTGGTCGGAGTTTGTAACAAACACACAGAATTGGTTAAACGTGATGTCGTTCAACAGAATAACATTTCCAATTGGTTGAAACTGGCGTCGTTCAGCTCACGTGCTAGTTCTCCTGTCTGAAGGCGGAACCTGCTAGCTAGCAGCGGGGAGGCTTGTTGTTGTTTTCAGGAAAAGTACTTTAAGCGTACAAAACTATTCTTCGAAAATGGGAACTCGAGACGATGAGTACGACTACTTGTTCAAAGGTAATTCCGTCCTTAACGGTGGATGCTTGGCGGTGTGTTCATTCTGCCGGGAAACGCCTGGAGACAGTAGTAGGAACTGAGGAAGTAAAGCCAGCGTTAATGCTAAGGTTAGCTCTACTGGTTAGCAGTTAGAAACGGTCGCATGATAGTCTGTCCAACTTTAGCAATTATTAAGTGTAATAAGTTCATCTACTTAACACGCTGTAGTTTATTACTACACTGACATTTAGCTAATGGTGTCTATAGGAGTCATGAGTTGTGTTGCAAATTAGCTGCAAACAGCATTGAGTTATGCAAATTAGTCGCTAGCTTGGTGACATTAGATAGTCATTAAACTAATATAACCTGAAGTTAACTTTAAACCGCAGCAGCCTTCTATCGTTCAAAGAGAGAGGATTTGTTCACGTTTCTGCTCGTCTAGCCGTCCGCTGCTTGGCACATGTGTCCAAGATCCCCCTGGTCACAGAGAAATATAAAAAATCTAGTTATAAGCTTCAGATTCAGCTCCTCTCCTCTCGTCTTTAATCAGTAATTCATCCGCGTGTAACGGGTGGACGTAGTTTAATCATAAGTCAGGGTTCGGCAGACCCTGGTCCTCCAGGTGCTTTTTCTATTTCTGCAGTACCCACTTGTGATGACTTTACTCAACTAGTTGGTAAATGACTGTGCTTGAGAGGAAATAAAGGCCATTGTTACAGTACAATGAAGTGAAGTATAAATAGGAACCAAATGAACGCGCTACTGTGCTGCAAGGTGCAAGTCAGTTTGTTAATTTTAAAATGGAAGTATACTATACTAATTAAAAATGAGTAGTCTACAGAGCTTATTCGTACCGGTTTGAACCTGTACCTAGTGGACTGAAGCTTAACAGTGAGTCATTCAACATAATTGTGCCGTCTGGAAGTTTTTAACCTCTGAATTATTCCTGGGTTGACGCAGTGGTTCTGCTGTTGTAATGTTTGTTGTGCGCTTTGTTCCTAGTTGTATTAATCGGAGACTCCGGAGTGGGTAAAAGTAACCTGCTGTCCCGTTTCACAAGAAATGAATTCAACCTGGAGAGCAAGAGCACCATCGGCGTGGAGTTCGCCACACGAAGCATCCAGGTGGACGGCAAGACGATAAAGGCTCAAATATGGGACACTGCTGGACAGGAGCGCTACAGAGCAATCACCTCAGCGTGAGAATCTGTTTTGTGTGTGTTTGTGTGTGTGTTTGCATTATTTTCCTGCATTGTGCTTGTAGGGTTATATAAAGCATATTTGTCCCTTCTCGAACATACATTCTTTTGCTCTAATAAGAGGTCAGCTGTTGCACTTTAAGCTTGGATATTGAAATACTTTTAAGTATCTCAGGCAGATAAAGTCAACATCCGCTTTTCAATCCCACCTTAAATCTCAAGGTACTTTCCTAATTCTTCACTGTAATACCTAGATATGACTTACAGGATGTAGCATTGCTCACTTGTCACATACATGACACTCTGTGAATCATTAAATTTCACATGTAAGTTTACACGTTCAAGTATGCAAGTTAAGTTTACTTAAGTATGTTCATGCATTTAACTTTTAGAGTAATAGTTAGCATTTTTGATAGTTGATGCAGTGGAGAACGATAATATTTCTTGACTTGTCACTGCTCCGCTGTCACCAGGTATTACCGGGGTGCAGTCGGGGCTCTCCTGGTTTATGACATAGCCAAGCACCTGACGTATGAGAACGTTGAACGCTGGTTGAAGGAGCTGAGGGACCATGCTGACAACAACATTGTCATCATGCTTGTTGGAAACAAGAGTGACCTCCGCCACCTCAGGGCTGTGCCCACTGATGAGGCTCGAGCCTTTGCAGGTAAATCATATTAAGTGCTGTCGTTAGGGAAAATGGCAAACTGTACTTCTGGTGCTGGGGCTTGTTTAACTATTGTCTGTTGCTTTGTATGGTTTGAATTGTTACCTCACCCCTGCATATCTACAAATGTAATCAGTTGTGAGAACCACAAAAATCAGACCAAGGAAAATGTTTAAATTTGTATAAAAGCTTTTTTTGCTGTTTTGTGTAAACATGTCCTGTTTGTCCCTTTTCTCAGAAAAGAACACTCTTTCATTTATTGAAACCTCAGCCCTGGACTCCACTAATGTAGAAGAAGCCTTCAAGAATATTCTCACAGGTAGGAAAATAAGATAACTCAAAAATGTTCAGCATGTGTCTGTGGAATTTTAACCGTTATTTAACTAAATGACTTCTATTTTCTTTCACAGAAATCTACCGTATCGTATCTCAGAAACAAATATCTGACAGATCTGCGCATGATGATTCTCCTGGAAACAATGTAGTGGACATAAGTGTCCCCCCAACCATGGATGGACAGAGGGGAAACAAACTCCCTTGCTGCCAAAGCCTGTGACCCTTTTATTTTGTTTTCCTGTTTGACTTTTTGTCAGCTTTTCGTCTTCTCAGTCAGGCATGCTATTGTCAACATGATACTGTCAGAGGTCTTTGATCCAAGGCTCCTACAGCTGACATTCCTTTCTAATGGTTTCTTCTTAGTTTTTTTGTGTGTGTGTGTGTGTGTGTGTGTGTGTGTTTCTGTGATTTCAAAAAATCCTGTCTTTTATAACCTACATGCTTCACAATAGCCTGAGGAAGGTGGAGGCGTTTAGCTGTTATGAAGTTTATCTTTAAGCATCCTTTTGTTTTTAATTGACTTAAACTAGTCTTTATGGTCCTTTTGACCCGCTCTTATAAGAGGGACGGTGAGGGATCTATAGACCCTTTCATCAATAATACAAGCATCTTCTGCTTGCCTCCTTTTCTCAGTCTGCAGTGATACAGACTTGGTCTGCTACAGCCGAATCCCAGTTTGAGTTTTGGTTGGCCTGATTCTGCCTATCATGCAATACAGTTGTAGTACAGGGGATGGAAAGAAGGTACCTCTGGAGCCTTAATTCAACTCAGTCTGGAGCTTCTTATTGCCTCATTAGTTTTAATTTTCCTCTCTGAGCCCTGTGTCCACTGTGGCATGGAATTAGCATGAGCTAGGGACCAGACTGGCTGTGATTGTCTGACTTAAAACAGGCAAGTGTGGAACTGATAATGTGTTTTTATTTGTATGTGCGTGCGTGTGTGTGTGAGAACGTGTGTTATTCTTAGTTCACAAACATACCAAAGGAGATGGATGCAATCACTATCAGTTTTGAGTTTTCTTATTTAAGTGTTCAAAGCTGCTGATGGCAGATCATTGCTGTATTTGGCAAACAAGTCCTGGCTCTTTTGCAAACATGTATAATATTTTTTGCACTTGTGTCCAACAATTTCAGTAGAACTGATCATCTTAAATACAAACGCACTCAACATCTTAATCAAGCAACATAGTCGTGTTGTTTGAAGGTAAATTTTTGACGATGCCACAAAATGCACTGTGTGGTTTCCTGTATTCGCGTTTTCTGACATTTTAAGATTGATGAAGATGTAATCTGAGAAACATTTCAACAGAAGAGTCACTAATAAAAACAGTTGCAGGCAAGCCACAAACGATTGTTAGATGAAAAAGTGGAAGTGAAAGTCGCACAGGCTAATTGCGTAAATGAAATTACACTCTGGTGAAATGTTTTGATGTGTCTGATAATTCACATTTCGTTCAATCAAAGTTAGCAAATGTAAACTTGTTTGGCGACTTCCATTATAAATACTGAGGCGTAAACAAACCTCATCCTCATGGTTATATGGCAGACAGACTTATTTTTCTATATATTATATACTGCTGTTTGCCGCTGTTGTTCAGTGTCAGTGCAAATGTGTCTACCTGTTAATTACAAATGGCATGAATGCCTGGTTTCACAATAATTCATTGTCGACTGTGAAGGCTTTTACCACTACATGATATGAATAAAAATCAGGTTCCAGTATGAAACAAATGAGTGCGTTGCTTGTTTGAACGAGCATAGACACCATCGCTCCGCTCAGAGGCTGCGTTGTTTATTCTTCTGTTATCTTCTTATACTTGACCTTTTCGAGCGTCGTTTTCGTGCTTCCGCGCAGTGGAGGCATCGCACGGACCGCGTCTGTCTCCTCCGCTGCGCATCTGATGCCTCCGCTCAGCGCCCCTCCCTTCTGAGGAAAGCTGTTGCTATTCACAATCTCGTCTGACCTGGTCCGGATTGCGTTCGGCGCTCGTCCCCACCCTGTGCCATCACCGACGGGAGCGGACAGCTGGCGATGAGTCTCGGGGGTATATTTAAAGCCCCCGAGGAAGCGGAAGCACGAGCTGCTGCGCGTTGCCACCGGCTGAGAGCTGCTAGCTAGCCCGCGACTGGGTGACACGTCGTTAGCTAGTAGCGCTACTGTGACCATGGAGAGGGGGAGGAACGCGAGGTTGTTGGGTCGCTAGTGTCTGCAGTCGGACGCCAAGACATCGCCGGGAAGGCGACACCGGGTGAGTGGAGCTGTTTTGCTACGTTTAGACGCCGTGAGGACGGCTAACCGCTTAATGTAGCCACTGACAGCTGGCGGCTAGCGGACAACACAGCTGTGTTGACCACGCGTATGTGCTGGACAATGGAGCTGAACTGACGGATGATCACATCTAGTCACTGGAGCAGAGCAGCGGGACAGTCGACGATCGCCCAGACTAATTTAACACCCTGACATTGTTATGCACAGCCGATAAAAGCCGCGGCGCCTTTGTAGCGTGTAACTCTGACATGTTCTACAACCCTCTGGTCCAGACAATAGTCTGATTCAGAGCTGCAACATCTGGCCGCAGCTGTTAATATTTGCTGCCTGGAGTCGCAGTGAAAAGGTGACAAAAAAACGACCACGACAACTTGGATTTGTTAGGTCGTCATTGTATCGTATCAGGAAGTGTCTGCTCTTCCTGACAGACGAGGCACATAAGTCAAATTAGCTGACATCAAATTCGTGGCACGCATGTTTTTGAACCAGACGCTTTGGCCTCTACTGTCTCTGTGTTTGTTGGCACCCAAGCGTTTAGAGAGTCTCAGTAAACAATAATTTAATAGACCCTGTCCTTGGATTAGTTTTTGGTTGCAACTCTTTTGTTTATCTGGGTCAGGGATTGTGTTTCTTAATCTTGCAACGTCAGTGAGTATGAATACTGACACAGAAATCTTACTGTTGAATATCATTAGTTAAAAGCCGACCTGACCCTCGACCTGCAGCAAAGTTCAAGTTCAGACTTTTCAAATTGTGGACCAGCATCGTGTCCTATACATGTGATGTTTAGTTTTGAGTGGCAACAGCTACTGCTAGACACCACTGGACATTTAACACAACATGGGAGTATTATAATGCTGATCATTCATATTCTCAAATGTCAACACCACAGATGCATCATTGCCTTTACAAACAGCAAATTACATATTTTTTGTTTTAGGGAATAGATCAGGTTATTTAATCTGTAATTACCCATCTCTCTAATCACAGTGAGGCTTTAAATGATTTGACTGTAAATTCTTGTATTAATTATCCACAAGCCAATAGAATAAGGCCACAAAATCCCATAAACTAACAAGACTTTGTGCACCATCTGTCATGTTGAACTTCCTGTTTGAAAACAACAGCGCATCAACCGTGTTGAGTACAAAGCATCCAACAAGGAGTGGTGTGCAGCTGTGGTTTAATGGTGGTTTACTGAGCTACAACGCCTTTAATGAATAACAACAACAACCCAGTACTGATCCCTGACCAGTAGAGTCGCTGCAGAAGATCAGTAATTCCTTAAAAGTGTAGGAGCAGATTCCTTGTTCAGCATTTTAAAGCCTTATGTTTGCATACGTCAGACTTTTAATGTTGTGACTCCTAGAGAGCCTACGTTGTGTCATCACATTGTAAACATCACACTGCAGAAAAATCCATCCATAATTGATCTGCTACTGTACGGAGCTGCACATTTTCCCTCACACTGAAGGCGAAGTCTGAAGCATGAAGTACGTGCTGGAGCTTCCTGCTTTATCTTCAGTGAGAAGTTATCTGAGAGGACACAGCTGTTTATCGGTCTGCTGCACATTACACTCGTTGCCGCTGCTGAACGCGCTTGCGTTTGTAATGGATTAGCAGCTGCTTTGGGGCTAATTGGCTTTCCTCCAGGCGGACAGCTTTCTTATAAATGACACAATGTCAATGTTGATAATTTTAGTTACTGTCACATGGCAGGAAATGAAAGAAATATGAGACAGCAGGCTTTGAAATGAATCCTGTCATAGCAGATGACAGACTACAGACAGGTTTACATAGAAAAGTCTTTAATAAAGTAGTTTAATAATATTACAGTTAGCACGAGTGAGTTAATACAGTATATACGTACATTAATATATATTATTTTGAGTAATTAATTAGAAAGTACTGTTTTCACTCTATATTATTTCAAGTGTATGTTTTACTGTATTTGCTCAATTTCATTATTAAAGTACATGAGTAAAAAATTACTAGAAGTGCTGAATAGCGGATTACATGGAGGTGGAAGTATGAAAACAAAATATTATTAGTAGAGGCAAATACTAATAGTACTAGTATTTAACTAGTAAAGTTGTAAACATGTAACTGGTAAATAAATGTGAGGTGTTGTGACGTATGAAGGAGGTGGAATATCCAAGTACTCTAATATGAATTTTCCTTGTGTTCCTTTCTCTGCTTGCAGAAAGCCTGTGGAGAACCACGGAGTCTGTGGCTCCTCAAAAACGTCGCCTCCGATCTTTGACACCACAGCCCCGACTCTACAGTCAGTGTCTGGCTCGTCGTAACCATGACGACAGGCGGGTGTTGCCACCTGCCCGGCTCGTTGTGTGACTGCGCCAGCAGCACGGGCCTGTGGAAGAGTGTGGAGGAGGCAGGAGGAGATGGGTGCCAGGCGCTCTACGTCACCCAGGTCACAGCCATAGACGGACGCTTGATGTCCTCTGTGCTCAAACCGGTTGCCACACAAAGGTAGAGCTCCGTCATCTTCTCGGGAAAGATATCATGACAATGCAGTTTTGTGTGTGTGTGAATATATATATATATATATATATATATATATATATATGTGAAGTTCTGTGTCACACCTGTGCTTAATCTTTTATTTTCCTTTGTTATCAGCGATGGCCCCATTTGCCGTATTTGCCATGAAGGGGGCAGCAGCGAGACCCTGCTGTCTCCCTGCGACTGCACAGGAACTCTTGGCACGGTGCACAAAAGCTGCTTGGAGAAGTGGTTGTCATCATCCAACACCAGCTACTGCGAGCTCTGCCACACAGAGTTCAGCATCGAGCGCCGGCCGAGGCCTCTCACAGAGGTAACAAAGGTCAATGCTCTTTGCCTCGTCTGCATCAGTTGTTGTTCTCATCTGCTCCCTGTGCCTGTGTTGCCGTATGTGAACGTGTACTAGCTTCTTCACAGCTAATCTTCACGTCTGCTCGTTTTGCATCTCGGTGGGTTTTTGTTTGACTCGAGGCTTCTTTCTCTTCTCTCGCCCACATTCCTTTCTTCAACTTCTCTATTTCCCGTCATCTTCCGCTGACTCCGCAGTGGCTACGAGACCCTGGACCTCGCAATGAGAAGAGAACGCTATTCTGCGACATGGTGTGTTTCCTGTTCATCACGCCCCTAGCAGCCATTTCAGGCTGGCTGTGTCTGAGGGGCGCTCAGGATCATCTCCATCTGGGGAGCTGGCTGCAGGCTGTGGGCCTTATAGCCCTCACCATCGCCCTCTTCACCATCTATGTCCTGTGGACCCTGGTAAACATGATTGAATTAATATCGGCCTGTTTGCATTAATCGCATATGAGTGTTGATGTACTATGAATGAGCTTGTGTTGTCTCTGCAGGTGTCGTTTCGCTACCATTGCCAGCTGTACTCTGAGTGGAGAAGAACTAACCAGAAAGTACGTCTCCTCATTCCTGAAGCCATGGAGTCTAACTCTTCCCAGCATTCTTTGCTCTCCACTAAGCTGATGAAGAAATCTGCCAATGAAAGTATAGTATGAGACGGAATGGAGGCAGCTGATGACAACGTTGTCCGTTGTGGGCTGATTTTCAGTCCTTCGAGCCTCGCAGGGAGACTTTACGGGAGCACTTGTCGGCCTCTTTTGTTGCTTTTTTCTTTGCCCCAGTTGTACTTTATGTGTTCTTCAAAACTCTGTCCCCGTCCGGATGCAGAAATTATGCAAAGGTACTGGATAAGCCACGGCAGAGGGAGGATGCAGACACAGACTGTGACGTCATCAGGGATGAAACGATAACTTTAGCAAACGGCAAATGTAGAATAAGGGACTAAACTAACTCCCTGAGTATGTTTGTTCGGTTTCAATGACGCTGATCCACTGCGGAATTCAGTAGCAGGTTCTTTCACTGTTGTGCTGCAGTGTCCTGTGAGCATGCACTTACCTGCAGTACTTTGGCCTTGCATTCTCTGCAGATTCTTACTTTTGCACAACCCCACATTTCTCTGAAAGGGAAAAATCTAAAGCTTAGATCTTGGTGACTTTACGTTTTACAATCCAGATGCCAGTACATTGTCTGAGATAGACTTTACCTTTAGCACAAGTCGACTGTTGTTTTTCTCCTGTGTTTTGTTGTCATGTCTTAGTGGATGGCAACATAGAGACAGAATTTGCATAAGACGAGTATGCAATAAACCACTGTGGACGTTGAGGTCTATACAGTAGAGACCTATCAACATGCACAGCTTTGCATGCAAGCACTGTTTTTTTTTTTTTCTTCTTACTGTTTAAAATAATTTTTAAACCACTAAAGAATGAACAGATCTACTAATCCTACGCAAGTAGGGTTTAACAGTGTCCTCGTAGAGGTTCTTTGTATGTGTATAGATCAGTAGGAAACTCATCATCGTGGACTTTAGGGAAACATGTCCACAGGCATTGTTTGGTGGTCGGTGCAGCAGATACAAACACATTTTAAATGGCCTGGTGAAGTACTTAATTATTAACTTTCAGTTTATTTTTTGCTTGTGTGTATTTGTGTGTAGTTTCTATGATCAGGAAGATACAGACACTTCCTGCAATTGAGGTTAAACGGGGAATATTAGGTTCAGGTGTTTAATGCTTCTCCCAGTCTAACCTCCCCACCAGCAGCCACTTTTATTCTGGCAACAATATGCAAGCAGCACCAAGGCCAAATCCAGCATTCACACATTTTTGAGTCTTTTTCTTTCACGCACTCAACCAGTTGCTTGCATGCTGGGACGTGTTTCGTTAACAGGAGGTGTCAGAGGCCCACTGCGAGCGGGATCTGTATGAACAACCAGACAGGGGCTGCACGTGGTTGCACCTTTGTGCTAGTTTTCTTGTTCGCTTCAGTCTGAAGGTCGGACAGCTGGTGTGAGGGGCAGGGGGGCCTTCTACCTTTCTCTGCTAACAGGCCATTTGCTTATTATCTCCCCATGCTCACAGGCTCTTCTAAGTCCATTTTCTGTTCTCAGCATGTTGCTATGTTGCCAGCCTGACTCGAAGTCCTTGTTTGGTGCAAACACCCAAACTACAGTCTGCCTGGTTTCCAGATTTCCGGGTCATAACGTGGTCGACTTTTGAACCGGGGTTATTTCTTTATTCCACTTAATGTGGCTTATGAGGAGACGGTTAATTGGTGACTGAATCCACTGTAGGCTGTCGGCAGCGAGAGAAGATGAAGATGAAAACTTTTAATGTTGAGAACAATATCGTTGTTAAAAGCCACAGATTTAAATACTCAAGGTTACAAAACCATTTTCTAGGTCTGAGAGCTTAGTATTATTTTGCATAACATCATATTTATGTTTCATTTATAGGTGTGCAAATAATCTAAGTAGGTTGAAAAGAAAGGAGTTGCTTCTTTAATCAGTGAGAGGTATTTCTGACATAAGCTTAATTTATTCATTTGTTCTCTCTATGTTGTTTCTCATTCATTTTAAGTTAAGTCGTGGATCTGTTTATAAAGGCTTCCAGCTCTGACTGCTCTGCTGGAGACAAACTTAGTTTTTTACCTTTGTGTCAGAATAATTGTTAAGGATAAAGCAAATTGTAGAGCTATGCACTAAAAGACAACCCAGATCTTCAGAGTGTAATTCCTAATACTATCCGATTTCTAAATATTCAGTAAGTAAACAGGATCTATTTTCTGTCACAGTTGGACAGAGCAGCTCCATGATGTTGTTGGGTGAGAACCTGACACCAACCACATGGCTGCAAGTGTTTAATATGCATCTGTTTTGTCTGAGCGTTGATAGCGCGACATCACCAGTGACTCCGATTCTTTGCCTCGACCTCTGTCCTGTTACACATTTAGCTCATGGTGTCCCACATACTGGCTCAGTAATCATCTGTTTGTGTTTTTAACTGACCTGAGGACAAAGGATTACAGTGTGTCCTGCTGTACTGCGATGCCCCCGGGCTTTGTCTGCCTTACGAGCTTATAAGTTATTCGATCATCTGTGTGTTTACTGTTTGTTGTGAACAGTTGGTATTTATTCAGCACTGAAGTGCTGAGGAGTGAGGAGATGCAGTAATTTAAAGGTTCCTGAAAACATAAACAACTGAATTTCTAGTTATTTAAAGCTGATTTGTCTAAATATGATCCATTTGCTGCCTGTTTATGGCCGTATTATCAAAGCTACATGAAACAGACCCTCACATCTACAAAGGCTTTTAGAATGTTGTAACACTTGAACCATAATTCAATACTTATAGCTTCTACAAGTCAGTCTGATTTTAAATCACTGTTTTCATTGACGTTTTGACACCAATGACCGTTTACTTATCTTTTGTCTGTATGTGTTGTTATTTTTTTTTTCAGACTCTTCCTCAGTATTGAAGTTTTTATATAACAGTCTTTATGGTGTGTTGTGGGGAAAAAAAAGATGAAGATACTGGTTCTTTCAATCAGCCAAGAATCATTTGCAAAGCAAATAAAACAAGTTGAAAATTTGTGGATAATAATTGATTTGGTTGGTTGTGTTATTTATTGAGCTGTGTTTTGGATTATGTTTGGTATCTTTGCTGTAGATGTGAAGACATTGTGTAGTAGGGGCAGTGCAGTAGAAATGCTGTGATACTGCTGTTTACTCATGATCCTCTTAGTCTATAAAGGATGAGATGTCATTACTGTAAGTCTGTTTTTGACCACAGCTCCATGTACACATTAGTGACACAGTAATCCTGATGGAAAAACAACTGCTGATGTCAGGTTTCACAGCTGGATCTATGGATTGTCACAGCATCACCACACTGACTACATCTGCCAAATGTAAGCAGCTTAGCTGGAAAACATTAGTTGAAAATATTCTCTTGTGTCTTTTAACAGCTATTCAGTATTTGCCCTCCAGGGAGGAAAACAAGTTGTTTTTCTGCCCCATTTACTCTTTACTTTTACATTTTTAGCTTCAGCCACAAATGTGGTTATTCTGATTGACTGAAAACAAAAAGCGCATTTTTATAGTAATTCCAAAGCTTTCACATTCCTGTGTTTAAAATGATTTGTGCAAGACAAAGAATTTTATTGTAAATGTAAACACAGAAATTAAAATGACAACTGAAGCCAAATATACTTCAATAAATACATAATGAGGGTATTTTTGGCATGATAACTGATGATTAAAAGAGAACTGTCAAATGCATAATACTGTTTCACCAGGTTGGAGCTACGGTCTGTAGTTTATTTACACAGCACCATCTACTGGTAACCGCTGAATTTTGTAAACCTTTGTATGTGGCAGCATTTCCGTAGAGTTCGATAGGCTTCATTAGGACAACGCCTCGTTCCTGCATTGCAGGAACCTTTACACTGACGAATGACTCGACTGACCAAGTGACATAAAGGCTTCTTGTTTTTGTTCATGGCAGAAGAGAAAAGCACGGGTGAGTTCAAATTCTATAAAACAGAACGAAAGGTCAAAAGAAAGATCTAGGATAGAGTGATGAAGGAGCTGGCCGTGAGCAGAGCTACGGAACAGAAAGTGCACGGACGTTGAGATGTCAAGGAGCTGAGGGTCACAGACTCTGGCAGCACTGCAGTTTGTTGCCTCTCTGCCCATCGGTGGTCGGTGGGACACTTATGTCCACAACATTGTTGCCTGGAGACTCATCGTGGGCTGATCGGTCTGCTATTTGCTTCTGTGATACAATGCGGTAGATTTCTGGAGAGGGAAGTAGAGTAAACATGATTATGTATTTTATATTCTTTTCTGTTTTTGTGATTTGTATAAAAAGAAAATGATGCAGTATAATTTAAGTAGTTTGTTCCCAATACTGCACCGTTTTCTTACCAGTTAAAATGTTCTTGAAGGCTTCTTCTACATTCGTAGAGTCCAACGCTGACGTCTCGATAAATGAGAGTGTGTTCTTTTCTAATTCGCAAAGGGAAACAAGACATTATGAACATGTTGGGTTTTTATTCAAGGGTTGGACAAAACAGCCGCAGACAGACCATAAATCACAACACGCATTATCTAGATATCTTTATTATCTAGCTTTGGCTCCCCCTAGTTTACAGTGGGGTCGTTTTGACCCTCGAAGGCTGCACGAGGGTTAATATGTTTGAAGTTCTTAAGCTGCTTTAAAGATGTCTCAGCCAACACAGCACTTAATGTGATTTACCTGCAAAGGCTCCAGCCTCATCAGTGGGCACAGCCCTGAGGTGGCGGAGGTCACTCTTGTTTCCAACAAGCATGATGACAATGTTGTTGTCAGCATGGTCCCTCAGCTCCTTCAACCAGCGTTCAACGTTCTCATACGTCAGGTGCTTGGCTATGTCATAAACCAGCAGAGCCCCGACTGCACCCCGGTAATACCTGGTGACAGCATAAAAACAAGTATTATTACCTGTGCAATATTTGGGTCAATATATAATTGTTAACAAAAAAGTAAGGAGGAACTCACGCTGAGGTGATTGCTCTGTAGCGCTCTTGTCCAGCAGTGTCCCAGATTTGAGCCTTTATCATCTTTCCGTCCACCTGGATGCTTCGTGTGGCGAACTCCACGCCGATGGTGCTCTTGCTCTCCAGGTTGAATTCATTCCTTGTGAAGCGGGACAGCAGGTTACTTTTACCCACTCCGGAGTCTCCGATTAGTACAACTACAAGAAAAACAAAACAGGAAAACAATAAATAAAGGTAAAAATGACACATTTGATTTGATAATTTTGTGTCTGCACTGGTTTTACAAAATGTGCAATGCAATATTGCCTCCTCTGCCCATTATGCTGAAAGTTAATCAGACTGCTCTCTTGTTAATCACCCTGGTGAAAACTGCCACAAACCTGCAAACAGACTCTCAAGGCATCAATGAACAACGTGAAGAATGTGTCGCAAGCAAACCACCAGTTATATTCGTTAAATGAATCCAGTTGAACGAGACAGGCTAAAATAACAGATCACTGTTGGTCCTCGTGTTTATCCAGTTCAGTTGTAACCAGGTACTACTCGCAGTTAATTATTGCAAAAGTAATTGCTCCACCCGTTTGACTAGCTACTAGCTTGCAGGGCTACTGCTAACTGACCATCCTTTTTGTCACACCAATGTAACGACACAGACAGTTTGGCGTAAATCTGAAACCAGTAAACCAGCTGAACCCGGGTTTAAATATTACTAAATATATAGTGCAAACAAGAAACCAAGCGTGGGAAGCTGCTAATGTTCTAGCTAAGGTAACAGCTTAGCCAGCTACAATTAGCCTCCAGCTGATTTCAACACGTTAGCGCAGCTAGCAGATGTGCTAACATTAGCTGAGCGTGTTTCCCTGCAGCTTAAAACCAAACATTCTCTACCAGCGCCTACCTTTGAATAAAAAGTCATATTCGTCGTCTCTGTTTCCCATCGTTAGGAACAATCACCTCTCCCAGATTGCGGTCGTGACAGAAAATATCTCCCCTGCCCCAGCCAGGGTGCGCCGAGATAACGAGACAGACAATGCGCACGCTACGCCGGACCAGAGCGGCTGAGAAGGAGGGTTGCGACAACACGTCACGTGACTTGCCGGCAGCTTCAGGTACCGTTTTATTTTATAAAAGTCGACAAAGTAATACACTGGTGACGAAGGGTCATCGAAACAAGACAAAGCTTCACATGACGCATAGTCAGAGCATATGTTTTTAATCTGTATGTGTGACGTCAGCTTTCTTACAGCAGCCCTTCTAGACCTTTGGCTAAAACAGGTCAATACTACGTCAAATAAAAATAATGTCACAGGTTATGTTGATGACAGAACCATCTCTATAACTAGTTAATAATGAGAAGTGCGTAATCCAGGTAGGAAGTCAAGATAAAGTACTTTATTACAGTCTGTTGTACTGTTCTGACTTGTAATTTGTCATGGCTGGGATGTAAAAACACTGGGCCCACGCAGTCATGTCGTACATATAACACATTAACTATATCATTTAAAGATGCTAATACTAAACAGCTGTCTGCATCTTATGTCAGGATTCATAATAAACATATAGATAAAATACAGCAAATAAAAAAAACGTTAGCTGAACAGATAAATCTGCTTGATTTACTGAAGCCCTGGTTTATCAGTAACTATTGTGCTGAGCAGACTGGTGCAGTAAATCAGGTGGCAG
Organism: Macropodus opercularis; assembly: GCA_030770545.1. Lineage (NCBI taxonomy): Eukaryota > Metazoa > Chordata > Actinopteri > Anabantiformes > Osphronemidae > Macropodus > Macropodus opercularis. Next base: position 13,265,260 of record CM061092.1, read on the forward strand.
TGAATTCCTCAGCAGAGCCAGCATAGGGATCCTGGTTCTGTGCCTCAGGCCATAAACGCAGAAGGGTTCAGCAGGTGTGATGCTCGGGAAACTTAGACCGGAAGTCAAATATTCTCACATGTTGTTCATCACAGCACACAGGACATACTTGTTGTGCTTTCAATTTGTGTTGGCATTAGGTCAAAAAAGTTACATAAGTTTTCTATTCATTGACAAACTCCAGACAACAAATGCGGCATTAATGCAAAACTATCAGGAAAACCGCTTGACGTGTCCAAACAGGTGATTTCCCTCCTTTAGCAACACAATGACTACGTCAGAGTCACCAGCGAATAACTCATTAAAAAGCCCCGCCCCCCTCAGCTGCCTCAGCCAATCAGCCGCGAGGACGTTACCTCCCGACAGGTTCTCCTTTCCTTTAAGGAAGCTTAGTATTAGAACAAGCGAAAGCCTCTGACAGAACCAGTGGAGAGAAACACGCACATATCCTGATCCATTTTTAATATTCACAGCCATGATGGCGAGACGAGCGGGGAGACAGAGGAACCAGCTACCGACCTGCTACTATGAAGGATACTTGGAGAAGAGGTCGTTCAAAGATAAGGTAACTTTCTCCCAAGGAGGAGCGTGTGTGTGTAAAATGCAGGTGAAACCACCCAAATCCGGAACATGTGGGTTTTTATTTCTTCCTTTCTACTAAATGTCCTAACTGTGGTTCGTTTTAGTGGTTTATTTAAATACATCACATTTACCATTGGACTACATTGGCGGTCATGGGTTATAGTAGACACGGCTTAACGGAAGGTCTACACAGGTATGCAGAGATTCATTAGTCATGTGTTCCGATCTGAAACCCGCCTGCAGTCATCAGCTGGAAATCTATATATATACGTGCCTGTAGCGCTCGTGGAGGCATCTGTCCATCTTTACAGTAGTTTGGCGTCTGGTTGTCACAGGATCTCAAGCCTAAAGAGCTATTTGTGCAGCTTGACCATCCACCATGTGGGAGGGGATTTCGGGAAACCTCACGTTAAACCACCTCATGTTACGTCAACAAACGTCCCTGCTTTGACCTGCTTGGATCAGAGCACGCTGTTAACAAAACACACAACTAAAAGCCATGAATATTAACATGTTAATTGTTTATTATTATTATTATTATTATTTTGCTTCAGAAAAAGTTGAGCCTTTTCTATTTTTGTAGTCAAGGTTTTTGTTTTGTTTAATGACAGCTTCTAATAACGTTGTGATTCCGTTTATTCATGTCAAGTGACTATATTTTCCCAGTTTATGAGTAGTTGTTTGTAAAACATCAGGAAATACTAAAGAATAACCATAAAAACACTTAAACTCTAAGTGACATTTGCAGATTTCCTGTTTTGCCAACAGAACAGAACATAAACATAGAACAAACAAAGGCTAAAGCTAAAAAAAAAAAAAAAATACCATCATGTAAAACAAAGTATGGCCACAGATCCTGTTACCTGAGACAGCGGAACTGAAAAATGTGTAGAAAATGAGTAGTTTTACATACTGTATTGTTGCACAGCTACAGTTCACTGACATTTTTATTTTATTCTAACTTTATTAACACTTAATGCTCAGCACCAGGCTGACTTTCAGTTGTTGGTTTGCATGGGCATGTTTGACCTGTTATGTGGACTTTGGCTTGAGTTTGTCAGCTGGTGGTATGCTGCAAGTTCATATCCCCAACCGGTTTGACTGCTTTGCGCTATAAAGATTAGATCAAGATGCAAACTGGCCAGACAGGCTTTGCAAATAATAAATCCTGTGAGCCGTCCTGTAAAGCGCTCGTTGATAACAGACAGCAGAGGACAAATTTTGCTTGAGATACTTCTTTCCCTGAGCAAAAGAAAGAAAAACAGGTGATGCATCACATCAGAGGTTGTATATTTTACGGGGGCTTGGTTTTGGCTAATGTTGTCACTTTACAGCTCTGCCCTGATCCTGCTGAAAGTCACAATTTTGATCAAATTGACGTATATGCAAAACTCCCAATCCCACAAACAAATGATTCTGGTGACAAGCAGCCACCAGATTCCTCTCAGGTCAAACCACTTCCAGGGTTAAATTTTTTCAGTGACACACATTGAGGTGTTATGGTTCCAAACCTTTGACTCATTAAGTGCGACATGATGGCATTTGACCTCTTTTGTCTTGTCTTGACTTAACAACTACAGTAATTTCTTCCTCTCAGAACAGCTTGCTAGTTCCCCGTTTGAATCCCTCTGCTTTTTGTGCGTGCTGTGCATTTGCTCAGTGTGTTTCTGTGTGTTCAGACATCCCGAAAACTCTGGACTTGTCTGTGTGGGAACTCGCTTTTCTTCTTCAATGAGAAGAGAGACGCTGATGTAAGTGACCTACCTACAGTTGTGTCAATTGTGTAATTAAAAAAAAAAAAAAAGTCTTGATCCAACCAAAACTGTGACTTTATGTGTGTGGGATACTTCAGTATGTAGAGAAACTGGATCTCAGCGGATTTGTCTCCATAACGGACGACAGCAGCCAGGATCGCAACCTGGATGCAGCCAGACTCAACCTCAACATGAAGGATGAAACCATTAAATTAACTGTGAGGAAAATATGTAGAAAATACCTCAATTATGTTCATCTTTTCAAAGTAGTTACTCTTAGTAGTTACGTACTAGTTTTTGTTAATATCGGTGACTCTGTTTTGTCTACAGGCTCCTCACGCAGAAGCTCGTGAGCTGTGGAAGGGCTTTATTTACTCCATCACTCAGGTTTGTGACGATTAACGCAGTTCTGACGTACACAACAACAGCACATAAATATTTGTTATTTATGACATTTTGGGATTGGTCAGAGTGATTATTATACCTCTCATCAATTTCCATTAAATCGTTTGCCATGACTCTGCAGCTGTGTGTGCCCACCTACCTTAACCTACTGCCAGGACAGCTGCACATGCTGAACGAAGCTGTAGAAATGGAAAAGGAAAGAACAAAAAACCCACCCGCTCCTACTGTGGACAACTCCAGCAATTACATCAGCGTTCAAGCCGACATGCCAGCGTGAGTGCTCACAAGACCAAAGGCTGTTGTTTATGTAACAACCCTAACCTTCGATTCTGATGCCTCATGAAACGTTGGAACTAAGCTTGTGTTGCATCATCCTCACACGTCCCCATCATCATACCCTCAGAGATTCATCCTGGTTCCTTCTTTGGCTCGGAGAACCTGCTGTTGTCCAACAGAATGTTTCATTTCTGGGTGGAGCTGCAGGTTGTGTTACGCTTTTCCTGGCAGTGTGGCTGAGTTCATTAGAGTATCAGGGTGGTTCCTCTGGAGATAACGATAAATGTTTCACACTTTCAGCAGTGGTTTGTACCTCTGGCCTTTGTGCAGATTCCCTCAGTCTTTACACAGTAATATTTACTGTAGATGGTAAAAGACCTAAGTTCTTTGCAATCTTGTGAAATAGACACAAAGAAACCCAAACCCACATATTTTATTATAACTCTCCCCTAGTTTCAGTTGTGAAGCCTGTGTAACGGCAGTGGCCCTGCATTGTTTAAACAGTGCCCAGGGCACAGTGCTGTCAGGTTACACTGTGTTTCTCTCTGGTTGCTACTTTCTATTCGTGAGAATGAAACCGTTTTAGTGCATCAGGATATTATACAACTCTAAATCCCACTAAAATATGTCTAATTATTCAGGGTAATTTTTTCCCTAATGCAAATCAAGGTTTTGTGAGTGGAACACGGTTATTATTGAGCTCTGTGTCGTGTGTGTGTGTCAGAACCACATATTCAAACAATATTCCAACCGAAAAACACCTTTGTAGCATTTACCGTAAATTACACTGTCACCTTTTGATGTAACACATTCAGAGGAAAAACTCACTTCTGGGCTATTTGGTCTATGTTGCAGCTGTTACCACAACGTGTCTCGTTTGGAGGCAGAGCTGCTACTTGAGAAAGAGGCCCTGAGAGGAAATCTGCTGCTCAGACCTGGACGTAGTGGAAACTCCTTTGCTGTCACCAGCAGAGAGGATCACGATGGGTACAACCACACAAATGCTCACACAGAACACGCTTCCTGGTCAGTATGGTAATTTCAGTTCTTTGGGTAATCATGCTCATGTGTTTTTCAGGCCTGTATTTAAACATTACCGTGTGGCTCGCAGGCCCGACGGAGGCTTCAACATTGATTTGGAAAAGCCTGTAAGTATTAACGTAAACAAAATAGCATTAAGCTCATTTTGCTTTATATGCCACAGATGAAAACTTAGTTGTGGACTCATTCATAGTCTAGTAATTTCGCTAGTAAAGAGGAATTATGTTGGGTCATGCATTGCACAACAAGGTAGACAGACACTGACTTTAAAAAAATCGATTGTGTAAAAGGAACTTCTGGAGAACTAGTGTGCGACTGCTGGTAAACACAGATGAGCAATGAAAGGAGCGAATGGTATTTATTTTTATGACTAAGGTTCTCTTGCCACTGGCGTGAGTCACCTGTGTCAGTGTTTTTTGCGCTCGGTTGCTCAACAGTCTCTTCTCTGCACCGTATGACACATTCAGTATCAGTAATTAAACTCAATTTCAAACCGCTTTGAAGGTTGAAATGCGCTTTCTATTTAAACTGCGGTAATTGAGTCGAGTTTCATCTTTGCGGCGCTCAAGTTCTGTATTGCACAACAGTTTGATTTGTTTCCGCAGGTTCCCTGTCCCACACTGCATGATGTGATCAGCTACTTGATAGAAAACACGGGCGGCGTTCTGATTCCTCTAGTTATTGAGGAGCACTATGAGAAAAACATCTGTACGTACACAGATTGAGCCGTCTTCGCGTCGTATTGCCTGTGTTGCCGTTTATGCCGCTCTGTGCACATGCAGCACTTTTTGAAGTGATCTGGATTTGTTTTACAGCTTTTCTTCGCCCTGATAAGGAAAATGGAGAGATGAGTGTTCAGGAAGCGCATATAAATTCCACCCCACCAAGTTTACCTCCCAAACCAGGTACTTTGCCATGTAATGCAAAACACACCTACATGCTGATTCCTCCTAGTGACAGCAGTTGCTCTTTTTCTTGGTCATTACTGAGCTCTGATAACTTATTACCTGTTGTGGAACAGTTCTTCCCAGGCAACTGACGCCTGAACCAGCACCAGCTGAGGGGAATTATTATGACATAGGTGAGTTCACCTGGCGACCTGTGTTTGTGTTTGTAAACCAACAGGTTTAACTTCATTTTTATTACTACTCTGTTCAAGCAGCAGATCGGACTGAAAAAGATTCCTCAGCTGTTTCGCTGACACGTAAGTCTTTTAACGTCACATTTACTTTTCAGGATACACCCTTTGTTTGCTGCGCGACTAGAACTGCTCATTTTTTATTCACTACGTTTGCCTTTTAGAAAGAGAGAAAAAGATTGCAATCATGCCTCCGACTGTTCCTCTTCGCAAACCAGCCCCTATTACATCACCCGCCTTCACTAAGTCCTCCATCAACAAAGAGCCAAGGATGAGAGTCCCAACTGATCCTCTGGGACAGAGTGAGTCTACATGTAGACTTTTACCTTCTTTAGTTTAATGTTTGCCATCTTACTTTATTGCCATAATCTACTATAATAATTTTCTGATTTATTTCAGTTCCTCTTGCAGCAATAACAGAGCTAAAAATAAAGTTAAAGGCAAAGAAACAAGAGGAACTTCCCCAGCAGTGATCTCTACGAAGGTATCGCCATCACCATGTGAAAGCTGACAGAGCCACTGCCCAGCCCCCCCCCCCGCAAGCAGTGAAGCCGCGCTGTCGTCACAGATGCGACGTCATCGGCTCCTCCTCCTCCTCGGCTGGCTGTCAGCAGCGAAGCTCTGAAGATTAACACTTTATTGATTTCCCCTTCTCGGACACTCGTTAGTAAATGAATAGACTGTAAAGAGGTGTGTCCGTGTCACGTTGGCTCCACGTTTCTCTTGTACATTTTGCACATTTTCCACATCACATTAGATCACACCATCTCAGCCAGTGTTTTCTATGTGACCAGAGTTTATAACCTTAATATATAGAGATTTATTGTTTTTTTTTTTATACACATTATATCACTGTCTCTTTTTGAGAAGTGGCCCCTAATGAAGGTAAACAGAGATTTTATTGTATATAATGTTGCTACCTCTTGTAAATAACGAGACTGTACTGTTTCTTAGTGTATCAAACACTTTTTGATTTCGTATTTATCCAATTAAATCAGAAACCAGTGTATGTGCCATGCAGCAGTTAGATGTTTTATGCTTCTCTGTCCTAGACAGTGTCCTGATTTTTTTCGTAATGCACCAGACTTTCTTCTTAATTAGTTCCTTACTGAAGCAACACCCTGAAAACAAAGTGCCTCCACTCCTTTATTACCTCAATGACTGATACAATATAATGGAAAAATCCGACTATTTACAATAAATTGTGAGCATGTGAAATAAAATAAACATAATTCTCAGCTGGACTTCTTTAAAGCATTGGTACGCTACAGTTATTCAGAAAGACAAAGAGAGCAACATAGAAAAGCAAGACCATTATCATGTGAAACGTAGGACGTGGATGCTACTTAAAGGTTGGGTGGTGCACGAGTAAGGACTTCATGACATCCGTTTCCAGAGTTCATCTCTCTCGTTTCTTCCCCAACTCCCATAATACTGACTAACCGTTTGTTAAGTTTGGACCAGAGGCTGCCTCCATAGTCATCATAGTGGGATCTCTCTGCAGCAAACAATTAGATGTAAACACATACATAGTGTACAAAGAAGCGTTAGAGTGCAGTCTGGAGAATAACCAGTCCACCGCAACTTCACTACAAGCAGAGAAAATGGCCCGAATATAAAGCCTGATGAAACACGGACTTGAATTTAAAACTCTCAGAACGCCAGCAGGAAGCTGAAGGGTCTGTGCTATGCAGTCTGCATGCCTTGCAAGAATTTACATACAACATCAATGATATGTGCTGTACATGTATTAAGACTAATTAGTTGATGGCAAAGTATAGTTTAAGAAATCCTGATGCAGTAGCAATGTTTAGAAGCAGGCTGTTATTTTGGTTACACAGGTTGGTTGTAGATTAGAGCCACACTACAACCATGTTACACTGACACGACACACTCTTCTAAACGGAGACAGACCCTTTCTTGCAGTATAATATTGGCTTCTAGTTACAGATCAGTTTGTCCTGTTTGTAAATGAGAAGGAAGGCACGGGGAGAGAGCAGACAGCACAGGGCTTCACCCTGCACCTGTAGCCGGATGCACGGCGCTACGCCTGACAGTTATGGTGATGGGAGGGAAGGAAGGGCAGCGGCCAGCGCTAAATGTCTGCTCTAGCAGCAATGGTGCGAAACTAGTGTGTAGAAAGAAGAAAACTAGTAAGACTACCTAACTTACCCCAAGCAACGACAACAGCCAGAGTCTTACATCTGAAGAATTCTGTCACTGACCGAGCAGATGACACATTTGTTCCCAAAACAGCAGTTGCTGTCATGTAACAGAGACACGAGGAACAGTCTAAGCCATCCTGCTCCAGTGAGGAAACTCTTCTGCGACATGGCTTTGACTGCAGTCACGGGCAGAGCAGATGTCCTGTGGTGGTGGCGAGTACGGCCGGGCAGCGGGCTGAGCGGGGGCGTCTAGGTGAGACTGGCGTTGGAGCTGCTGGTGCCGCTGTTCTTCCTCTGGCCGCTTTGCACCACGCTGGGGACCTGCAGGCCCGTCACTACTGAGAAGCTGCCGTTCCACACCTGCAGGGGGCAGCGAGTCGACGGCCAGGTTAGGAACGACGGGCTCCAACTTTCAGAGCGCGCCGTCATAACTGCTGTGTAAAAGGCTCTAAATAAACATTGCTCACCATGAAAGCAGGTATAACTGGCTGCTGGAACTTTGTTTTGAAGGTGTGCATGAGCTGCTTGGTTTTGGCGTTGTAGAAAGACAGAACACCTGGACAGAAAAATACAAAAGAATAACGCAGAGAGAACACTGCTGTTAGAGCAAACACAGTGTGGACTGCTAGGCCGTTTTACTGAAACAATGAACAAGCACTAAGCGTGTTTTTATTCAGCTACTCTTACGCCTCTTTTGTCCTGCTTACCTTCGTCGTAGTAAATGTAGACTCCTATACTGTTCGGTATTGGACAGTCCAGCGTTCGAGCCTTGTTGTTGTGCTTGGCTGTGAGGCTCTGCTGCAGCCAGTTGTTCAGATGGATGCACCAGGACGCGCTGCTTTTTCCCAACTGGTCGAATCGTCCGAGGCTCCGCAGAGCTACGCCAACAGCGAAGGCCTTGCTCTCCTTGTCAAACCGAACCTCCCAGTACTGCTGGCCGGCATCAATCATGGTATCAGCTATAACCGTGTACCAGAAGGCAGAATGATCCAGTTCAGTTCAACGTGGCAGATGATCATTTGTGTATTGTGTAAACGGACATGTCGCACATTTCCTGCTTTTAAATCTGCTCTGGAAATTAATCCCACTCCACAGTATTACTGAAATGGCATTTATGATTCATGTAAATCATGAAGGGCGTTTCTTTATAGAGAGAGGCTGCTGGCTAGAGAGGCACACCCATCACACATTATGCTCCCAGACAGCTTAAAACTGCAGTTTGATGTGTTTTACTTTTAGTTTTGCCTGAAGTAAAACAACATTTCTTGTGGCCTACGAGTGAGTACTTCTTACCCAAAACTGTGTAGGACTCTGCAGTAAACCGGTCTCTACCTGGACGGGTTGTGGGGGCTCTCTTAGGAGACATCAGGGCGGACCTAATGAAAATACATGGACACTCTTGAAGAGCCACATCATGACCATGTTACTGGGCCACTATTTATACTAACATTTTTAAAAAGAGTAAAGTTATTTCCTATTGTTACTAACCTAGCTGGGGAATGCATTGGGGAGTTGGTCCGGTTCTTCTCCTTGCGGATTTCCTGCACCTTTCCTCCGCTGCTGTCCCACTCCACACTCAGGTCCTCCACCTTCAGGTTCTGGTGGGCCGAAGAAGAGTCCAGCTTAAAGGTGAAGGCTGGAAACAGAACAGGAAGCACGAAAAGAAAATACGCAATCAAATGTTAACAAGATGTTTTTGTTCGTTTTCACATTGCCTTGAAGAACCTGCTACGTCAGGCCTGCTGTGTGTTCTCACCGTGGGTTTCTAGTGTCACAGGCTCAGAGAACTCTCCTGCTACGGCTTTGTTACATGCCCTCACTCTGAACGTCATGTACCGGGTTTCAAAGCGCAGACCTGAGGATCGTAACATGATTATTCTCCATGAATCTGTAGATGAGGTGTCATCTTCTCATAATGCTCCTCCTTACCTGTCACTGTGTGCTCCATCTCTCGTATGCCCTCCACCACCATCCAGGGGTAGTCTTCCCTGATGCGTGGCGGCCCCTCGTGGTTTGTGCGTCGATGTTCCAGTATGTAGTGGTCGATCTTGCTGTCGGGCTCCGGTAAGGTCCAAACTACGGTCACTGTGTTATCGCACACCTGGCACTCTGAGACCTGGATCTCTGGAGTGGCGGGAACTGAATGTATGAGAAGAATGAATTTAAGTTGCTATTCAAAACTGAACCATACGACGCTGGAGGAACCTGCTTTCCATTTGTTGGCCCCTTTTATTGTCTCCATATTAAGCTACTTTGTGCTTTTACGTTAAACACTGAACATGTGAAATTACGCTATTTTGCATCATTAGCTTTTTTCTTTTGCATTGGCGCAGAGCTGTGCAGGTTATTACAATCGACTAAAAAAAAATATCCGGAACATGCTTCCTGCCACTTATCTCACTTTAAACTGTACCAGTTTCTAGTGGGACACATCCGATTCTGCAGCCACAGCTGTTTCTTTCTTTGAGCTACTCGGGTTTGGTCCTGAGCAGGTGCAGCACAGTCTCTGTCGAAGCTTTATGCTTTCTGGCTGCAGCAAAAACACAACGAACCCTCCGACGTGGGCTGTAAAACCACACCAGCTCCCTAAAGAGGTTAAAAAAGCCTCACTCACACCTGCACAGCTGGTGACAGCTCTCTGTGGTTCCACTGTTCACGTTACAAATAGTCACTAGACTCTTTAGTATATAAAACACTGATTAGTGGAGCGTCTCAAACCCCAGTCTGGCTTTACTGTACCTTACCTTCCAACAAAGATACATGGTTGCACTACAATTTAATACATATGTATAGTAAAAGCTGCAATAATGTCCACAAAAATGTGCTGTAATAAAAGTACATAGTAAGAAATACATTAAAATAATATGTAAAGTAAAATGCACTCAATTCAAGCGATGAGGCAAATGATTAAACACACATGGTTGGATACAGCCTTAGTGTGTATGTGCTTCTCTGTGTTTGTATTAAAAGCAGAGCAGACCTGGGAGAAACTTGAGTCCCTGCAGCATCTCCCTTTCTTGGCTGAAATCCACCATCAAGTGACTCATGTTGTCGCTGGCTTTTGCCTTCAGGGAGAGACGAAAGGCTGGAGCCATTGTCACGCTGTGGACAAAGAGACAAACGGGGAGACGCAAACACACGGGGTGGAAGCAAGAGTGGACAATTATTTATCTGAACACGAGGGGGAAAGAAGAAATGTGATTCTAGTACTGCTCGCTAAGAAATGGCCACTAACTAGACTTACTAGCACTGAACTCATCACCCTGACCCACAGTTATAAAGCAGAGCTGTAGAGGGAGCAGCATTCAGGAGCAGGGAGGGGCTGACACAGGATGGTACAGACTTTAAATGGCAGTGGAACACACAAAGACAAAAAGACTCTATAGTGGAAGGCTTTCCAAAGTGCTTGTTGTCTACCAAATGGGTGCGGTGGCTACATGTTTGAATGCATGCATGCTACAGTGCATTATGAGACGGCTCACGTCACTGGAGACTATGACAAAAGGGAGGCAATGGATGACTGAGTACTATACCTATCCTTAATGTCTTTGGCCGCCTGGAGAGGAGAAGCAGGGAGGGAAAGGAAAAAGAAGAGAAGAGATATGGAGCGAAGAGAAAACTGAGTTGGAGCTCGTCATGTTGTCATTTAACACAAAAAAGTCGTAGGTATCTGTGTTAAAAGATCTGGTAGTATGACACCACACTGAAATTCACCACTGGTCATTAAAAATTCAGTTACAAACGGCAAGACGAGGGGGAACCAGTGCAGCAGCATTACAGCAGCAGAGACGACGCTCCGTTACCTGAGTGAAGCCATCGGTCTCAGAGGAGCACAGCGTCTGGTTGGCCAGCTCCAGCAGCTCCTCAGAGCTCTCCAGGGCTTTGGAGCAAGCACTCAGCTGACTCTGAGGGAAACACCAAGCCTCAGTTAAACGGCTCTACTATAACAAGACTATTGTGCTCTCTGCAGGAGCTGAGGTCTGCATCATTTGAGAGTCATGGATTGGTCCTGAGGCTGCACCATTTTTGATGCATGCACCAAAGATCAAAACACAGGCGATGAGAGAAATGAATATAAATAAGCACATTGAATGCATAGCATTAACGTAATGTCTGACATGTAGAGGCTCAGCTCCTTGTCCAAAGAATTACTTTATCCAATAAACCTCCTTTACATAAACCATGTTTAGTTGAAATGCATATTTATGGTCATATAAACAAGCTAAACTGTCTTTCATAGTACACTGATTTCTCTGTTGATAGGTTAATTATTTGTTCTGTAGTGACAGAATATCCAGATTTTCAGAAGCCAGAAACACTAGAATCTATCTATTAATATATATTGTTTAGAATATTATATATTATTGAAAATTGATTGATTGACAATTCATTAAAAATATTATTTAAATACAATTAAAATATTTGTTTTGTCCCAACAACCAGTTCAGTGTAAGTGTAATTAAATGTATTTATTTTAAAAATGTTGCATGTAAAAAAAAAGCTAAACTGATGACATTTGGAGTTTGCTTTTCAGTCGGATCACTGAAAGGTCACTGTGGTTTTTCTAGGGTGACTTTAAAACACAAATGCCAAAGAAGCTTTGACAAAAACGATCAAAAACAGAGTGATGTCACGCAACTGGCGAAGTAAAAGTTCTTGACATTTACTGTACCCACTGTAGATGGTTTCTGTAAAACTGAAAATGACCTTCAATATGAGAAACGTCTTGAGAGGCTGCTCGCGTGCTGTGTGGAGATGCAGACACAGCAGATACGCTACCTGCAGCTCGTACGTGCGGCTGGCTCTCTCCTGTTTGATGCGAGTCACCATGCTTTCCTTCATCTCGTCCAGAACGGCGTGGAGAGCGGCGAACTCGGACTCCAGGTCCTCCTGCACCCGGTTGGAGTTCACCTGGCGTCACAATAAATGAACAGAATTACCAGGAGGTCGCTCTTTGACCTGGATGAGTCGCATGAAGGAGGACGACTGACGAAGCGTAGGCTGCATTTCATACATCCAAGTTGTCCAGGTTCTGCTTGAGAGTACAGATGAAGTTTGAAATCTCCTCGTTCTTCACAGCCAGCGTGTGGGTGATCTTACGCAGAGATTCCTAAAGACGAGAGCAAACATTACCTGAACATTGTGCCTGTGATTGAAACACTATGAAAACCGAACTGAGGACATGTGCAGCCTACACACAGACCTGCTAATCAGAGTTTATAGAGGACAGCAGCAGCTTTATGCTCTGAGCTGCCTTTGAAACGCGATTAGACGTTCGTCCCCCAGACCTGATCAGCGCGGACCAGCTTGGGTGAGCAGGGAGGGGAAGGATGCGCATTTATAATTTAATAACGCGGCTCCACAACCGAGGCACAAAGCCCGGACACACAGCGGATCGATTGCACGCAGCTCGGTCCGCCGCGTCCACCAGCGCCCGCCTCTCCCACAGAGAGGAGCCCATTCACAGCGGAGGTCTGGGCGATGTTTGTTGATGCGAGAGCAGCTGCGCCGAGGCCCCCGAGTCCAACCACGGTCACACCGAGCACGAAGCTCGCCTTCAACGCGACAAACGCTGATTTAAATAATCAACCGCGCCGGTGCTGCATCCACGGACTCGTCCGCTCCTCCTGCTTCCTTTGTACGCTACGCCCTGACGCGGCGTCCCCCCCATCAGAGACACCTGTTCCTCCGGCTCCGGCTCACCTTCTGGTCCCCCATGACGCCGCCCAGATGCACCGGCGCCCGCTCGAGTTGCACACGCCCGCGGCGAGTCTCCTCCGTCCCCCGGTTTTTGGTTTATTAGCGCCGCGGAGCTGGTACTGATGCTGCCGGAGTCCAACGCATCTTCACACGGACGCCAACCACCAACGCCTTTGGGCCGTATAACGCACAGCGCATGCGGCACGAGAGGATTGTGGGTAACGATGTTTTGCTGCGCTGCCTTCAGGTGAAATTGTAAGAAACTGGGTTTGAAGGAAGTCGACACGGAAAAATAAAAAAGCAGTTTTCAGTGACAGTAGAGCAACCAACAAATAAATGCAACCAACAAATAAATGCAAATGTGGTTTATTACCCATGGTGAGTTAACTTATTTGATTATAAAAGTCAATTAAAGCACATTTTAAAGCTAAACATTGTATTAAACTGATAAAACACAGGACACTGTTCACCGTTTGGTTTCTGGCCTGTGAAAGAGACGCCACATGTTGAGCTGTCAGATCCAGTAAAAAGACATTATTCATACGTTTTCCACTTTGGTTTATAGTTTATAGTTTATAGTTTACACAGCCAGTCATGTCATGACCTCATTTACGCTGTGGCTCTTTGGAGGAATTCGTTCTCTGGCTTAGGAACCACTGGTGTAAAACATAAGGAGCTGAACCCAGATCCATATCAGCCAAGAATAGAATGCATTAATGGGTCATATGTGAATATTCACTCAATGTTCCATCAGTCATATTGCAGTATTTCCATTTTACTTAAGCAGAGGATCTAAATTCCTCCAACAGCTGTAGTTCATAAGGTTATTGTACCAGTTACTTACTTACCAGTCTTAATTTCTGATCTAGCATTGTTCTAAACACTGAAATAATAGAAACCAACATTATGTGTCTGTGGTTTCTTCTTGTCGATAAACATGTAGGTACGTTGAATAGAAGTTTTCTAAGAGTTTTGCTTGTTAGTGTACAGTAGCTGACTTATATTTCAGTGCCCACTCACACCCTTACTGTCATATTAAACCAAGGATTTCACTGAATTTCTCTGCTCTCATTGCAGACAGAGCCTAGTTTCAGTCTCTTATATGAACATAATGAGGTTGAGGTTTCAGTTCTTATACGCCCCTTGTAAACTTGAGTTCTTTTGTTCTTGTAGCCTTTTCTCTTCATCGTTTGTTGCCACGAGCAGACAGTGTGTGTGCCCGATGGTCTCCCCTCATTATTTGATTAAAAGACAAGATGGTACAAGATAATACATGAGAGGGTGGAACACAGATTTTCAAATTGAAATGCTGAACTGGAAAATGTCTCAGAATCAGCAGGGTGTTGCGTAGGCTCTCCAACACGAATCTGAACTCTCTTACGATATACAGTGTGAAACAGGTCTGTATAAAGTGTAGTTTTATTGTCTCGTCTGCAATTATTTCAAGAGTTGTGGTTGGGGATTGAATCAGAGAGCTCTATACCCCATTTCACTTACTTGTGTCTTGTCACAGGAAGCCAACGCTGCTTTTCTAGTAAAACACTGTGGGGACATGGTGACATGCGTTTTAGCACCCTTGCACCAAAACCCACAAAGGTTTCACAAAACCTGATCGCATCATTATTGTGTGCCCTGCTTTGTATTTAATATAATTCAACCCTCGCAATGAGGAATTGGTGTGACACCAGTGTGCAGAGGTGTAGAGGATGCATATTTTTAGCCATAGTGGGCTGCTTTGATGACTTAAGGTGAACAGCCTATGAAACAATGCAGCATCCGTATCTGTATGGGTCAGAAGTTACTCTTGTTGTTTTGAAAGCCTACATTATTTTCCATCTGCAGTTGTTGTTTAAACAACCTCCACTATAAAATTGGTCCTTTCACTCGAAGCAATTTATTCTCACAGTGCAGTAAAACCAGAAAACCCCTCCTCCCGCCCACACACATGCACCCAACACACAGGTCTCTGTCAGATGTGCAGACAAGCAGCAGCACAGACAGGATGAGTCTCAGAAGACGACCACCTCGCACATGATACGATGGAAACGTGGCGGAAACAGTCGGCTCTCATATTGTTTGCAGGTAAGACTCTTCAGATGATATTTGACAGAGTAAAGCAGATAAAAAGGGGAATAATAAGTGTAACAATGAATAAAAAGTTACAGTAGAGTCATGCACTGTTTGTAGCTGTCATTACTGGTGTAAGTACATAAAATTTAATATAATTTTTTTGTCCTTTTTGTCTATCTATCTATCTATCTATCTATCTATCTATCTATCTATCTATCTATCTATCTATCTATCTATCTATCTATCTATCTATCTATCTATCTATCTATCTATCTATCTATCTATCTATCTATCTATCTATCTATCTATCTATCTATCTATCTATCTATCTATCTATCTGTCTATCTATCTATCTATCTATCTTTACAGCAGCGTTAGCGTCAGGGGCGGTGATGTCAGCTGGTTTTTCTGTGATTCTGGATGAAACACAGAGACACGAATCTGTTCCTCTTGGTTCCTCTCTTGAGTTGATGTGTCGTTTGAAGATTGTTCAGTATCAACAGTTTCGATTGACTTGGCATTTTAGCCACTCTGGACCCGTACTAAATGACACATATAACCTGTCTGCAAAGGTTATCACACAGAATGGAAGCACTGAAGAACAATTAATTGAAGAGATATACTGTGTTACAAATGTTACATATGAGCACAGTGGATGGTACTTTTGTAAAGCCACGGTAGAGATTCCTGTGCATACAGTTATAAGAAGCAATGAAACACACGTAAATATCACCAGTAAGTATGACCTAATTTATTTATTACATGCTTTCATTAATTTAGAGTATTTCTTGTCCATTTGTTGGCCATAGTTTATATTACAACAGCTATGTTTTACTTTTATGACATTTATCTGTTTATTCACCTACACGTAAATGACCTGTTTCGGACTAACCTGCTTGCTTCTGCTTATTTGATGATATTAAAGCAAATATAGCCTAATGACTTGCTTCCTCTGACTTGCTGTGATGCTTCTCTAAGTATCATTATGCTTCCTCCACAACAGCGAAGAACTTAGTGGAAAATACAACGAACCCATCACTAGTGACTAGTAAACCAGGTGTGTGTGTGTGGATGCCTCTTCAGTTGTCATCAGCAATAATGCACTTATTTAAACCTTTCTGGTGGCGTAAAGTTAAATCTGCCAGCAAACACAGACTACTGTGCACTTGTGCTTTTTTTCCCCTGTCAAATTTAAAAACAGAAACTGTGGCCATGTCTTAAGACAGAGTTTCTCTCTTACAGCAGACCCACCAGTACGTGGCCTATCCTTCATCACCTGGTGGATGTGGATCATAGTGGGAGCGTCTGCCTTCGTCCTGCTGGTCTTGCTGGTCATTTGCATCTTGCTGAGAAGAAGATGCCATAAAAGCAGAGGTACTGATCTTGCTATGATAATCATCTTGACCTAAAAAGATACAACCCTAAAGATGTAGATGTAGAGACGCTCACTTCTGACTGCAGATGTGAGAAGCGGTTGAGATCAAAGCTGTTTTTACAAAAAGAGGGTAGGAGACAAAAACGTAAATAATGTCTCTGAGAAAAATCACAAGACAGAGCAGGTCTGGTTGGAGAAAGCTGTGCTTCAGTAGAGAACAGCAGAGGGAGCAAAGCAGCGTTCATTTAGTTTATCTGAGCTGTGGCCGGTGGAAGCATCTGAGTAAGCAGGAGGTGTTTGTGGTTAAACAGCGCGGCGTGAGACACTGATCTGAACTGTCAATGTAGGACACAAAACGCTGCCTTTTGTGCTTGTTTGAAGTGATGACACACACATCTACCCAGATTGTGCAGTCAGCGCTCAATGCAAGTGACCAACACTGGGAACGACATCACGTATTTAGCGGAGTAAGATCTTAACATCTCACCCACGCTGCAACAAATCAGTACTTTCAGAAGGAAAATTTCACTTGACAGTCGCCTCGCAAATACAAAAATACACCAAAATTCATGTTAAGGTTACATGTGTAGCTCATCGGTTGTCAGTTCCCTACGTTTACGCCACAAAGGCCAAAACCAACTATTAGGTACAGTAGGTACAACGTGTCCACTGGATGTCACTCATAGGTAACAGGCCACTCATGCAGATGGACAGAAGAAGTGGGAAGGAGTGTGAATAGTAGGTCAACGTGTGGTGAGCAGGACAGTCCGCGAAAAATCCTTCTAATTCTTTTTTATTCCATGTGTAATATATGGAACTAACAGTGTTTTGAATTTGTATTTTAAAATTTGATTATATATTTTTGCGACAGTGAGATTTCCAATATTTACCAAGATGGATTTGATCAGCGTCTGTCTCTGTGGGCAATAAAATGCAGAAATATCAGATGGACTCAGTTCCTTCACAAGTACATATTGACTACTATATGTTCGTAGTTTTATTTTGGTGCTCACAGGTTTATTATGCTGTCTCTTATTAAGCTCATTGGTGAGTTTTATTTTACACTAAATCATGACTAAAATATCTTGCGAGTGATGACGGCTGATGAGATGTTTGCTCTTTATTCAGAGACTGACGCAGGAAATAGGCTCAGAGACGGCAGCGAGCTCGTGGGGTCTTTTGCTTTAGATACAGTCACACAAAGAGGACTTGTGTCAGAAATTTTAGTAAGTGAAAACTGTTCATTAGAACTGTCATTCTAAATTATTGCTGTTCAGTAAAACAACAATCGTAATATGCGATCGTATTAGACCCGTCTTTAATTATTAGTCTCTGTGAGTGTTTTACGCTCTAAATCTAAAGTATTATGTCGTCCCTTCTAAGAAAATGTTCTACTTTGCAGCAACAATTCATGTAATTCTACATATGCTTTTTAATACAAATTGCTATTTGAGACATTTAATAATTTGATCACTGGGTGCAATGATAACAAGTTATTTGCCTTAAAAGTATGTGACAGTGACTAGGAAAAATATTTAATTCAAGCCATAAGATTTTTCCATTAAAAAGTAAAATTTTAAGTTTTAAATTTTAAGTGAAATTTTTATTACAGGTATATATAATAGACAATTGAATTTGAACTGCTTTGAAACTTTAAACAACTTTAGTTTAGCATTTTTGCTTTTAATTAAAGATTATATTTTTTATTTCTAATTGTGTTTTTTTCTCAATTTTGTCCCATTGATGTGAGAGTTGGTCAAGACAGCAACAAACAAAGACAAAGTAAAACAAAAAAACTTCTGACTGTTCAAAAAACTTCTTTCTATTCAGCCATTTATCCAACATGGTGTTTGGATAATTAATGAGCCAAACTAATTACAGAAATCATCCTGTCCTTGTTTTTAATGCAGACCCAGAACCCATCTATTTAAACACTCGTCCTATGGTCAACAAGCAGCCTTCACCCAGACCTGACAACCTGAAAATTGCTCCTGCTTCCCAGCACCTTCGGACCCCGAGTCCTGGCAGGAGGTACGAGGAGGGCAACCGCAGGAACCGACGTTAAAATAATGGACCCCAGCTCACCGAGTTCTTTCATCTGTAGCCTCTAATGCCCACGAGATTTTTCTCCTCTACACTTTGGGACTTTTTTCCAAAAGTGGGACAGCTTTCACCTTATGATCAGCGGATGGTCAGCTGGGCAACTCCTCAGCAGCTCCACCAAACTGTTTGTTCAGAACCTTTATTCTCCTGCTGACCTCTGACCTCGGCTACATCAAAACCTCAGTCGTTGGTGTTTTACCCGATGTACGGACTTTTCAGGTATTTTCAGTAAAATTATTACCTTTATTATTATTAGCCGCTAGATGGCGGACGGTGCGCGCTGTAAAATAAAAGTGTTTTATCTTATTTTGTGTGTTCCAACAAATAATGTTATTTGCTAGTTTGCAGTTGTAAATAAGCACATTGGTATTTTTATTATGTATTTTACAGTGATGGGTGCGAATTATTATGTATGAAATTAATAAATGTTACTTTAATGAAGCTGCGTTTTTGGTAAATGTTTGATATCTTCACTTTAAGCGCTGTAGAAGGTTAGACACGCATCAACAACATGAGCACAAACACGAGCAATAATGTTCCAAATCGCAGAGTGAACGTGATTTTGCCTTCTCACCTGATTGGCCTGAGAGGTTTAAAGAAAGGCTTCAAACGTCACATGACCAGGCGCTGCCCTCGGCTCGGAGCTGCCGGATCCCTGCAGGAGTCAGATGCGCAGCGGACGTTACAGGTGGAGCAGAGAAGTCGCCGACGCGGCGGCAGCCTGAGTTGGTGTAAGACGACCCGCAGCGCGTCCGGTAGGTGCGAGACCTTCGGCGACTCGTTTGCGCGCAGGTTTGTCCTTATTATTATTATTATTATTATTTTCCGCGCCGCTCGGGCTCGTACGGGAGTTGGATTCTCAGCCCGGGAGGGTTAAGAGGCGCACAAACAGTCTGTAACTTCTAGAGATTACAGGCTCCTAATAATAGCGAGCAGGACTAAGCTGTAGTAGGATACATGCTTAACGCCGCAGACAGTGGCCGAGGGAAACGCGCAACTTCAGGACAAATGTCAGAGTGAGTGAACGCGTGTCAGTGGGGAAACTATTTACACCTGCTACCTTAACCTTTACAACTTAGACTTTAAAACACAAGATGTTCGCATTTCCACTGCGGGGTTGTGGATAGTATTTAAATAGATCAGTGCTGCAGCTCCGGGGGTCGCAGCTCCAACACAGACACGGTCCAACTGGGCGGAGATGCGCCTTTCACGGCCACGACTTACTGACAGCGACGGTCTTCTGTGGAAAACCACCTTTCTGAGTGGGTGTGTATCACAGGATAGACATGGTCGTTTTAAGGCTTGTGTGTAGGCAGCTTTTTATAAGAGCCGAGCGGATGCTAAAGTGCTGTGAAGAAAACAAGCCAGTGAACAGTTTGTTCTCCTCATGTCTCTGTTTGCGCCACTGGTTAGAGAAGCCCAGACGCCTGGAGATGGACCTTAGACATTACAGATGTGGTGGACGTTTATCTGACACTTCCACAGCTGGTTAATACAAATAACTGTTGTTGAATCTATAGCAGTGAGACAACAAACGAATGACAAAACTGTTTTCAAAGTGAAGTCAGCTCTTGTTTTCCCTCTGTGTTCCCATCTGTCAGTGAACGCATCACCGGCAGCACAAGCACAGATATTTGGGTTTTCATATTTGCTTTTTGTGCCCCAGCTCCTGTTGAGACTTGTCTGTGCACGTGTTTATGTCTGTGTTGAAATATTTACACGCAACCAGACACGTTGCATCAATAGCACTAATTTGTCAAAGCAGAGACAACTATGATATTGAACAGGTTGTGTTTTATTCAATCTGTTGTCAGCTTGTCGTCTTTATTTCTGTCGTCTGAACCACTGCTTGTCCATGAGCTAATGATACGATATGAACAATACGCACGCATGTTTTCCTTAAGTATAGAGGTCGACTAATTACAACTGTCCAGCGCATCAAAACAAAAGATGGCGAGCTACTGGCGTTTCGATTTAAAATAATAAACCTAACAAAAACATAACCTGCTCCTGAACTTGGGTGTGTTTTCCAGTGAATGTTTCACAGTGTCTGTGGCATAAGGACAGTCAAAGGTGAACACCCTTCCACAACCGGTTTCCTGATTAGGCCTCTGTGATGGAATACTGTGTCACAGCCAGCTCACCTCCCAGTGGACAGTGACATCAAGCAAGCATCAAGCTTACATACCAGTTAGTCGCTGAAGTAAATCCATCACAGCCCGAGGAGGCTCGGCCCCAACCAGCGTCTCGCTCCGGCTGCTCGACCCTTCACGCAGCTTTTTTGGATTTGGAGTTGCTCAAACTCACAGTGACGACAGCGTGTCTGTGCATGTTTCAGGCTTTGTACGCAGCACACAGTCATTGCGAGACTCCATCGCGGGGTGTAGTGGATATCGCCGAGGCTCCGGTAGAGACTATAAATATCCCCGTGCTTGAAGTGGTTGAAGTGTCAGTAGATGCTGCTGCAGGGGCTTCTTCAGTGCGTTGTACTCGTCCACATGCAGCCTTTGAACCCACTGCTGTTCTCATTCTACTGGCTGATGAGTAAAACCCAGCAGCAGCCGTGGTCCTAACCTTTTAGGTTCATGTGGGAAACGCATATTCACTGTGACACCTGGACTTGTATGAATGCATGGTATAGTGATTTAAAGAACCATTTTAGTCATGCTGCCGTTTGTTCCGCTTTTGCGTAAGTTCATCTTCCCAGACTTTGCCTCTGTGGTTACGGTAAGGTGACATGCAACCAGCGCTTCAAATGTCAGCTTGTCCTTTAAGAGAAGAGGAGAATTAAAATGTAAAAAAACCAGCCAGTCAGTATCAGATTGCTTTAATTGTGATGATGGCTGCGTTATAGTTTTACGGAAGACTGTCAGGCTGTTGTGAAGTCTATAAAGAGCTTTAATGGCTGATCAGGTTGTGCTGGCTGGACTAGAATCAGCAGCTGTACCCTTTAAACAGAAGGTTTAACTGCATTATAACTGGTTTTTACCGCGTAGCCTTTGCCCCAGCGGAGAGACTGACTAATGTGATGGTGGTTGATTATTGTTGATGAGAGAAAGCAACAGACAGATGATCACCAGGGACCCCTGTATAACGGCTGACATAGAAGACGCTGGGACAGCCACACACACCTGTTCATGCTAGTAAGCCATTAGCCAAATGGAGTTTGGCACTGAGGGCGTGCTGCCTTCTCCTGCAGGGAAAGGGGTCAAATAGTTCATGGGAGTGTACTTCCTGATTAATTAAAAGGGACAAAGCAAACAGAAAAGGTGTGGGACACGCTAACATTGATGTGGAGTCAAAATCATGCTCAAGCCAAACCACGCCTGCACTTTATAGGATCGTTTGCGCGTGTGGATGTCTTTAGGCTGCGCTTATCGATATTCTTACGTAACATGGGAAATAATGTATTATGTCAGTGATGTTTTCTCCCAAATGGCCTCCACGTAACACACTCACACACACACACACACACACACACCCATCCCATTCACATGTCATCGCTCCAACGTGAGTCTGCACAAACAAAGCAAGACAAGCAAAACACAACTGCTGCCTGCTTCTCTATCACTATCTGTCAAACGCGGTGGAAAACAACGTGAAGTCAGTGCGTTGAGTTGTAGCGCTTAAATCCCTCCCACCTACCTCCAACGCACGCAGCCTCTGGGCAAAGTATGCCAGATATTGGCGCTCTGACAACAGGTGAGCCGTCCGCTACGTGCTGCAGCTCGCCCCGATGCGTCGAGGAACAACAAAGTCTTCCGACAGTAGTAGGCAGCTGAACCGACGTTTCTTCAAGAGGCAGAGGTGCCTCTTGAAGAAAATTGGATGTTGTCATTCTGGTTTCTGTCAACACGGTGTCGACATCTGAATGAAATTAGCTGCCCCCCCCATCAAAATTGCAACTCAGTTGTGTGGTGGTACTGCTTTTGAGCAGTGTGCACCAAAGATAAGAGCTGGGTTTTACCTTGTAAGTATGCTTTGTGTGTTATTCTGAGAAGAAGTGCCTTGATGAATTTTGAATGAGCCTGTGCGTCTCAGTTAGTCTTGAAAGGAAGAATCTTGCCAAAGCAGTGGTAAGTTTTAATTCAGTACGAATCCCATGAGAGGGATGGAGCACTAACGCAGTGGATTGTTGTGATCTGCATGCGTGCCCGAACCTGAACTGATCCCCTCTGCTGCTTGAACCCCACTGAGCCCAGAGGAAGCAGGGTCTTATCAGGGAGGAGGACAGGATGCGACAGAGAGTGGAAGAGGAAGAGAGAGTGGGGGTTTGTGGGCAGCGTGGCACTGAGCAGATTTTCTCTTATCACATCGGTTTCCTCTGAAGTTTATTGTTATGTATCCATAGTTAGATCTGTAAGTGTTGTTAGACTGTCTGTGGGATAACAACGCGGTTATATTTGTCCATGTTTTGCATACTGTCTGGGTTTTTGGGACTATGCTCAAAAATCATCAGAAAAACAGGCGAATAACCGCGGGGAGTTCTCAGACTGGCTTCATCTTCTTTCATTTTCACAGCCTCTGTAAATTTCATGCAGTTTCCAACACTGGTAGATAGACATTGAAGGGGCAGTCGGCAGGTTATACGCGTGAAGTGAAGTTGCTGTAAGTGGCCTGTAACTGTGTTGATTTGTGGGATTGTCTTTTTGAAATTTGAACAAAGGTTTCTCAGCAGTTGGAAAACCATTTTCTGTGACGCATACAGAGTAACGTCAGAGGGTTTTAGAAAAAAAACGAAGCATTCTGATTTACGGAGGAGGATTGGGGTCACCGCGAACACATTATTTGAGTTCTTACTTTTGCTCTTGGAAATTTGAAATTAATCTTTCAGAAGGAGTCGGAATTCAAGTAATTCAGTGACCAGACTGAAACTGGGGCGTTTCGCTACCAGCCTGTAGCCAAACACATGTTTGAGCTTCTGACAATGTTTAACACGCGGCAACAGCTTATCAGATATGTAACATCACAAAATTCATAGTATGACCCTCGTGTTATGAAAATACGTATTTAAAGGTTTTAGAGTTAAAGGACAGATTAATCTACAATAAAAAATACATATAAACCATCATCAGTCAATATTACTCGCGTTGCAGGTTTGATAAAATAATACATATAATCAGTCGATGGTTGTTTACTGATTATTATTTGTAATGTCTAGAGAGCTTTTTTATGATCATTTAGAGTCTTCATGTCTCTTGTAGGTGTTGGTGCCATGAAGACGATCACGTCCAGCCTTCCCCACCAGTAGCATAGCAGCATGGCTTCAGCTTCTCGCTCCAGAGAGGACATCAGCAGCTCATTTACTCTGAGCTGGATGCTAACGCCGACATAGATCTGCGACGCGCAACACGCCAGCTTTAAACTGAACCTCCTCAGGCCTGAGTACGCCTCTGTATGAAAACATGGCTCCCACCAAAGCGAGCGCATGTCCAGGACAGTGACATCACCACAGCGTTACAACAGCTGGGCTGAGACCTTGGACCATGATCGGCCTGTGATTAGGTGCTTCAGTGGCTGAGCTGGGGCGTTCGGCTCGTCCACATCTAGTCAAACCTGGACTCTGAGCCATGTCTCTCTTTTCCGCACTGAGCATCGTCTGTGGATTGATGCTCCATGTTCTTAGTGCTCTCAACAGCCATTACTGTGTCCCACGAAAGACCGTCCCCTTCCAGAGTAAGTCACGAGTCCCCAGTTCCTCAACACCGACATTGTGTTGTACCACAGTTTCTGCTTTTAGGTTGGAAAACAATGTTGTTTGTAAATATACTTGAATTTTTTTAACAATGATATATGAACAAGTAGTGCAAGTTGGTATTTGTGCCAGCTATTAGATTTCACATGTCCTGTTTAGATGATCTGACGTTATTCAGAGAAGACGGGATTTTCAACTACTCCACTATACTGATGAGAGACGACCTGGGAATGGTGCTGATTGGAGCCAGAGAGGCCATATACGCTCTGGACATCAACAACATCTCTGTCAGAAAGTCTGTGGTAAGAGCACGTGAAGAAATGAACCCAACAAACAATGTGCAGCCACCAACTGCAGCGTAGAGCAGCATGGCTGTTATAATCCAGAGGCCTGACAAAGGCGGGAAAGAACAA
The DNA here is from genome assembly GCA_030770545.1 of Macropodus opercularis. Classification (NCBI taxonomy): domain Eukaryota; kingdom Metazoa; phylum Chordata; class Actinopteri; order Anabantiformes; family Osphronemidae; genus Macropodus; species Macropodus opercularis. The sequence goes on from CM061092.1 coordinate 13,290,016, forward strand.
ACAAATCAGTAACGCAGAGAGCTGATAAATTAAATGAAGTCATTTTGTGACACACAAAATTGGTCTTGGTCCTGATCCAAACGGTTGGAAACCGCAGATTAAATCATATAAACCACAGCTACTTTCTGCCTCTCAATGCCTGAGCAGTTCGCCAGCTCTAGAGCTGCTGCAGAAATCAGTTCGTGTTGTGTTTCAGATAACTTCAGCGTAGTGGAGTTAAAGATGAAATGCTTAGTGCACATTTGCTCTCATGACAGCTCAGCTCTGTCACCGTCTATTTGGTGAGCGCACCTTTGCAGGAGAACATTAACGTGCTGATCTCTGATGAACAGCGGTGGATTGTTGATTTGTAATTCTAGTCAAACGACTAACAGTCTCAACCGAAGCCAGCAGGTGCTTCCTTCTACGGTGCACTGACTTGTTGTGAGGCAAACAAACAGCTCCATTATTGCGACATGGTGTTTTACCGACATGCTGCGACAGGACGCCTCTACCTGTGTTGCAGGTGCGTTGGGGAGTTCCCGAGGAGAAGCAGAGAGAGTGCACGTACAAGGGGAAACTTGCTGAGGTTTGTCTAATGTCTTTTAAATCACAATTTGCACAATGTGACTTTTGGAAGAATGACCGTTGACTGAAAGCACTTTACCTCCCCACGTAATTTATCTTGGTGTAAATCATTTATGCAGAGTTTGTCGCCTTCCCAGGTTTTTGCACTGAATTCTCTTTGAAGTGCTTTGCTCACGCCGTCACATTGAATGTCCAAATAAAGCCATGAGAAGAAAACGCGTGTGCGCAGCCCTGACCTTTTGGCTCAGCAGCTCAGAGCAGCCAGTGTAGTCGCTATATGTATGTGGCATGTTTGTGTTTTTGCCACTGAACCAACAAGCTCTGACCTTGGCATTCTGTCTGCTGGGTTTTGTTTCAGGTGGAATGTCGCAACTACATCCGAACGCTGCACAGAGTGAACGACACTACGATGTACGTGTGTGGCACGAACGCTTTCAGCCCCACCTGTCATTACATGGTAAGAACACGGGTTCAGTTTAGTAGATTGTAGAAACTGGGCAGGTGCAAGTGTTCGCGGTGTAGAAACCTTTGTTGATTTGTCTTTATTCTAACTAATTCTGCTTTGGGATCCATACAGTCAATACACTCTGTAACTCTCGTAATACTGACTGGGAGCTGTTATCGCTTTTGTAACACATTTGACAGATTTACTTGTCTTGGTGGCATTTTAAAAACACAGATAAACCATCACTTGTAATGATGCGTCTTTATTGTCTGTGTTGGGCCTGACGGGTCATGAATGCAGCTTATTTTGGCAGAGGAGAGAGTCAAATCTCAGAGGACTTAGCATTCTTGAATACATCACCAATAACAATTAAATGGTTCTGATGTGCAGTTGCAGAACCACAAGGCTGTAATATACATTTCATTGCAAATAAAAATAGATCGAATGTTCACTTCTATTTAAAGGAATATTTGAGCTTCTACAAGATAAGAATTTTTTGAGAAATCCTGAATGATAATGTAAATGTATTAAACTTGTGGCCAAATCTGAACCTGCTCAGAATATTTTGTCTGAATGACGTTTTTCTCTCTCGCGACGCATTTTCTTTTCTTCCCTGTCTGTCTTTGTTTCCAACAGACGTTGGAAAACGGAGAGCTGCAGCTGCAGCAGAAGCAGGACGAGGGAAAGGGGAAGTGTCCTTTTGATCCCTTCCAGAGATACTCCTCCCTCATGATCGGTGAGTGTTGTTGAAAGTGCAGAGTGCACCAACAGAAAAATCACTTTATGACAAGTGTGCAGATTTTACTGGCCACGAGGCCTCAGCATCGAGTCCATCAAAAACGTCACCAGTAGCTTCACTAGTGCCACCTCATCAACTAATTAGTTGCTTCCAGTTATTAGTGGGCAAATGAGTCAGACTTTGTTCCAACTTAATGTGAATAATGGATTTCCAGGACTTTTTTCCCCATCTCTTGTTCCTGTCCAACAGGAAATGACCTATATTCTGCTACATCCATCAACTTCTTGGGCTCTGAGCCTGTGGTACTGCGCAGTTCAGACTTGGCTCTTCGCACTGAGTTTAAGAGCTCCTGGCTGAGCGGTGAGTTTCTCCTGCGTCAAGACCAAACCCTTCAACGTTTTATGTAACCCGTAGTTTAGACTGCAGCTACAGACACAGAGGAGCTAGTGCATGATGCAGGTGATTCTGTTCTGTCTTCATTTTCTCAACGTGTCCATGTTTTGTTATTTCAGAGCCAAACTTTGTCTACATGGACTTTGTGGATGAGAGTTCTAATAGTCCTGATGGTGATGATGACAAGGTGTATTTGTTCTTCAGTGAGAACGCCATGGAGTACGACTTCTACAGAAAGGTCGCTGTGTCTCGGGTGGCCCGGGTCTGCAAGGTATAACAAAGCAGAAGAGAGAGAAAACGACGTCACGTCATTTGTCATTGTCACAGACAGTTCCGAGTAAATAGGGCAGGTTTCACAACATCACCGTCTGAGAACGTGCGAATCAGTGTTTGACATCACATTCTTGTGCGACAGCGCTCTGGTCGTTGTGGTTAAAGGGAACACTGCGTGCACGTGTCTGTCTCGTTGTTTAGGGGGATATGGGCGGCCAGCGGACGCTGCAGAGGAAATGGACGTCGTTCCTGAAAGCGCGTCTGGATTGTTCCCTCCCTGAACCCAGCCTGCCCCCCATTGTCCAGGATGTCTTCCTGCTGAAGCACAAGGACTGGAGGAAGAGCATCTTCTACGCCGTCTTTACTCCGCAGTCGTTAGTACTTCCAATCAAATCCTGCGGTTTTATGGCTGAGAGTGGGTGTTGACACAGTGTAATCTAGGAAGAATGCAGAACCGTTTGTTTGGTGAAACAACAAAGGCAGATTCCTGTGAAATGATTGGCTGTTAGATGTGTAACAAGATTCCTTGTGTTTGTAAGTGAAAGTATTTAGCAGCTCAATTTTCATTTTCGCTGATGAGTGATGTATTCAACAAAACATTAGCAGGATTAAACATATACTCTGGTCTAATCTCCTTTGATTCTGTTGTTCCAGGGGCTTATCCCAGGTGTCTGCAGTGTGTGCCTACAGTGTGACTTCTATTAGAGACATCTTCAGCGAGGGAAAGTTTAAGACTCCTGTCACCGTGGAGACGTCCCATGTCAAGTGGGTGATGTATACAGGAGAAGTTCCAGTCCCCAGACCAGGAGCGGTGAGTTTAAAGAATCAAAAACGCTGCAGGAGCATTATTGATGTGAAATCAAATCTCAGGAATTAAATAGCAGTTTTCAATTGTAGTGCATCAACAATGTGGCTCGTAAAATGGGGATGAATCGCTCTCTGGACCTTCCTGACAAAACCCTCCAGTTTATCCGGGATCGTCCTCTCATGGACGAAGCTGTCCGTCCTCTGACAGGAGGCCCGCTGCTGGTCAAGAGAGGACCGCTGCTGACCCGCATCGTCGTGGACAATGTGCTGGCGCTGGACGGGCAGACATATGCTGTCATGTTCATCGGCACTGGTAAAATACACATCTATGGCAAAACAGCTGCACTTTTACTAAGATTAAAACAGAGCCTAACTAACACTGGAACGGGAAACTCGCATCCACCCTAGATTAGATTTTAGCATAAATATTCTGGTTGATTAAACCTAAAGCTACTGCAAGTTTTAGTATTTCTTTATATCATTAAGGTTTTATGAGAGAAGCGGAAGATGAAGCATCAATCAAAGTCATTATTTATTAAAGTCTTTTGAAAAAAATCTGGGCTATCTTTATGTTTATCTTTAGGTTTTATTAGAAACGACCTGACTACATAGAACTATACAAGAAATTTCCCATAGGCATAACATTCTGGTGCCACGATGAAGACTTGATAGAGACTGACGATGACGATGAAACTGTGACGGCTACAAGACTGGAACCAACCATGAGACACTGAGTCTGAGCATCTGTTGTCTGCTGACAGGCTGATAAAACGTGTCACCTGCTGCTCTGTGTGACGATTACAGTAAATGTTACAGTAGCAGTAGCATTACAGTAACTATTCTCTCCTCTCAGATAACGGTTATGTTCAGAAAGCCGTCAACTACAATGGGGAGATGTTCATAATCGAGGAGGTTCAGCTGTGGGAAAACCCTGTGCCTATCGCCGTCCTGCGCCTGCTGTCCAGCAAGGTTAGTTAAGAGATTCAGTTAGCTCAGCATCATCTCAACTGTCACTTACTTGTTCAGTTTCAGCGCTAATGTGTGTGTTGTGTGCTGATGCAGGGTCAGCTGTATGCAGGCTCAGAGCTCGGTGTTGTCCAGATGCCAGTGAGTAACTGCAGCCGCCATGACACCTGCGTGGACTGCGTCCTGGCCAGGGACCCTCACTGTGCCTGGGACGTGTCCACGCAGCGGTGCTCTTCAGTTTACAGCGTAACCTCCTCGCCAAAGACGATACAGAGTCTGACGGAGGGAGACGTCTCGCAGTGTCCTGAGCCAGGTGGGTTTGTTTACAGCACTTTGTCTGCATGCAGGCTGGAGTTTCTCTATGAAGCAGCGTGGTTTTCTTTATTAGACAGTGATCAGCATGACTTTGTGTGTATTTTTAGATCCGGTAGCAGCTGTGGACTTAACCCTTGTTCCTCAGAACAACATCCAGCTGCCTTGCCAGCTCCACTCCAACCTGGCGCAGGTCCACTGGCGTTTCTCCGACCAAACACTTCACTCCGACCACAAATACTACATCTACGATGGAGGCCTCCTCATCCTGAGCGCCTCTAAATCTGATGCAGGCGAGTACACGTGTGACTCGGTAGAGCAGATAAACGGCAGGACGTACAACCGGACTGTAGCGGTCTATCGCTTACAGCTCCGCTTCGGACCAACGGTCTGGGGCAGCACCACTCCTGGCAGCGAAGTGACAAATTCCACAGACTCTGTTCACAGTGCGAGTACAGCTGCACCAAAGACCGATATAATTCTCCCCTTTGAGAACCTTCCACCCAAAGCGACCCTGAGCAACAGTGGCAAAGTAACCGGTTTAGAGGTGGCTGTGGCTCTGCTGTCGCTGCTCTGCCTCGTCCTGATAGGGGTCGTTTTTTGGACCTCGGTCCGGAAGCGTTGGGAAGGCCTCGCGTTTCGCCAGCGCTGCAGCGAAAGCGACGGGAAGAGGCAGTCGCGCGATTACATGCACATTCAGGACAGAGCTTCAGACAATAAGCTCATGGGGGCTCACTCTGGGAGACCTTGCAGTGCCAATAATAATAACTCTGCTGTTGACTTCAAAGGGAATGGGGGGCACCACTTCACACCTACGATTAACATTTCAAGTCTGGATGGGCTGGGATACATAAATGAAGAGTCAGCGATTTGACTGCTGAGGTCTACAATTCAGTGCATCACGTATGCACTAATTATCTTCCTGTGCGTGTACATCTAGAGAGAAAATGCTCTTGAAACATTTTTACATTATAAATTCTTTGGATTGGTTTCCTCCACTGTCTCTCATTTCCATGCTTGACCAGGCAGCTGATGCTCAGAGAACACACGGCTTTGGGGTAATGCTTAAAACACATTTTTCTACATGTATTTTTTTGTAAGACAACTTGTGAATATGCTGTATAATATATGTGTAATATATTATGTACAGCAAAGACATTTTTTTAGCTATTTATTTGTCTTATTAATGTTTCTGTTCAGCTAAGCCTGTAAATATAATTAACAGTGAGCGAGTAGCAAACACAGTGGCCTCAAATATCCAAGCTCCTTTCATTTTATGGATACTACTGTTTGAGGCCACATCTATCAGACATTGTACTATGGCCAGTCTCTGCACTTAAACATTGAAAAGCCACTCACTGGTAATGTTGAATGATCAAAACAATAATTACACTCCTGCAAATGTTTTTTTATTAATGAGACTGTAGTAGTGCAATGAGGTGGCGTTAAGGTACATGTGTTTTAAACTTTAAACAAAAAATGTATAAATATGATTTCTTACTGTGAAAAATGCTGAAAATGTTGTTGGTGTGCACATTTTAGACAGTAAACATTTTGCCTCAGAGACTACAACAGGTAAGTTTTTTTTTTTTTTTTTTTGTGTCATTCTTTCTTTTGTGAAAATGAAACCCGGATTTCAAGATTAACTCAAGTTTGTTGCCTATGCACTGCCATTAATGAAATGACACAAACAAAAATACAAATTTAACTGGCGTCCCTGAGTATCATTGTATTTGTTACGGCCTCAGTTAACCAAGGACTGTACATATAAAACAGCCAAAGTGGGTTTCTGCTTAATTATTCAGTAGTTCAGTATAAGAAAGCCGTCACAAACTGAATTTAGTGTATGTATACACGCACAGAACGTCTTCTACGCCAGTGCAGATTTTCCTTTTTTTAAGCACATTCATATTATAAACAATCCACAAACCTACGAATTTACACTGACTCTGTTTAAAACTGCCACAGGGTTTTTCTGTGTTGTGTCTGAAATCATTCTTAGATTTTGTAACTGCCCTCTCACATCATCGGTCCTTCACTTTCCCCCAAGATGTAATGAGGTTTTCGTGTCTCCAGGCTGTCTGATGAGTCATTCCATTATTCCACACTGTTCCTCGAACACTTCTGAATAAATCAATACGACAGCTGCATCTCTTTGCTGGCTCAAAATTTCAACACTGAGCGTGAGATGTGATGAGATTCCTAAAAAACAAAGCTACAAAAAATGGCTTCTGACTTTGTTTTTAGACTATAGATGTTTCATGTTTTCATATATATATGAAAAAGGAAGATTGCAACATGGTGTAAACAAGAATATTTATTGAAATATCAGTGTTTAAAGATTCATACATATGCATTGTATACTGTTTAATATCAAATGAGAGAATGATACATTTGGCAGTTGGCCACAAAGGTAATTTTTATACAAGGCAGGCACCTTTTCTTTGCAGTGTTCGTCTTTAACTTGAGTCAGAAAACAAAAGTCAGCTCTTCTGTTACTTGGTAAAACTCATCAGCTTGCTTACCAGAGGAATGCGAATGTGAGTTCACATCCAAAACCATAGTGTTTAGTGGCAACAATCCATCTGGGTGAGACAGTTGGGTGGTTGGCGTCACTTTATATTGGTCAGATAAAGTCACTTCATGTGAAATAAAGACGTCCTACTTAGGCTCACACAAGCGACCTGCTGCAAGCAAGCACACTGTAGCCTCCAGCTTCCTTCTATCTGGGGGAGAGGGAAAGTGACTGGAAGAGAGACAGCAGCTGATAAGGGGCTTTCACAGCAGAGCGACGGCCACTAAAAGCAAACGATGATTAGAAAAACTTAGAAATACTAAGACTAAGAGTACAACGCATATCTACTTTGGGTGTGACTATTAGTTAGTAACAAAAAATGGGAAAGAAACAAGTGTTTTGGCACAGCAGTGTTCAGTAACAAATCACTAAGGAGGATCACATACCAATCATTTCCACATGTTGCTTCAGTGAAGCATACGCCCGTTTTAAGACGAGAAAACAAAAAAAACATTTAAGGCAAAAAGTCAAGCAAGTTTTTCACATTCAATTCTGCACGAAATAGTAAGGCAGCCAAAGGCAAACGCCACGACATGAAGCACAACTTATCGAAAGTAACCTGAAGTAGACCCAGTTTACGCATAGCACACAGAGAACCAGATAACAGATAAAACCCATGCAGCTTCCTTAGTTTAAAGAAAAGAGAGACCTTCTTCAGCATACAGTACTATGGCTTCTACATGCATCTCTGGCAAACTAAAACGATTCTTGCTTAAAGCTCTATAAGGCACACACCCGTTACATACAGCCACTCTGAAACATTGACACCTTTTTTCTTAATTGACATCTTTGCAATTTTTGAATCATAATTGTAAATAAATCTCGTTTCATTTCATACATATAATTTAACTAATTGAAACGGAATGGCATCCTACAAAAGTTAATCTGGAACAAATACATGATTTTAATGTACTGTGCTGACAAAATCTTTTGCTAAAACTTTGATAGCAATCCTCTCTTCTCATTCACAAATATATTCATGCACTTTCTGACTTGCGGGACATGACTAGGTGCATTGAAATATCTGTCTCCATCTAGAGGTAGCTCTCGGGCTTCACCACTGATTGTCGGTAGGGTAGCTCGGCACTGCGGTGGGGTACTGAGGTAAGCTCGGCCCTTGGGCTGCATGTGCGACTGCGTTGAACCCTGCATCCCTCACTGGTGCGCTGTTCCACACCCCGGTGCTCCACTCCTCCTGAGCACGCTGCATGCTCCCACCACCACCGCGGTAAAGTTTGTGCACCTGAGATATCACAAAAAAGGTGTCATGTGCACCTGTACTTCACAATATCTACACATTTCTACATGCACAAGGTGGAAAAATGACATTTGAATATATATATATACATATATAGAGAGAGATTTTCAATGTATGTGTTCACTGACCTTAATGAGAACCACTACCATTAAAACAGCCAGCAGTGTGAAGCACACAGTTGTGATTAACATCACTATAGCAGAGCCCACATTGGTGCCAAAAAACGTCACTGTCACAATCCAGCCGCTTGGATGCATTGGGTGAGAGTGAGATGGAGTAGTACAGGTTAGTGCATCGAACAGGGTGAAGTGTGTGCATACTATGCCATTAAGCAGCGAGAAACCATGCGGTGACAAAAGAGCAAAATGAACAGTGTTACATTGATTTCCATAGGTCCCACTAAGCACATGTTCAATTACTAGATTTAAGTGTTTCACATTTTTTGGAATGTTAAATATCACACTCATAACTCTGGATTAAGACCACTGCTGATGAATTACCATAAGTGTAGACACAGCATTAAAGATGTGGCTTAAAACGTACACGTCCCAAACACATTCATTAAACAGCAAAAGCCACATAACAAACTCAGTAATTAACTGTTCATAACAACTGCATTACTCCTTAACATTTCATTTGTGTTACCTTTAAACATATCACATTATTTTCGTACAAATGCTGATGGTAAGCCTTCATGACCGACTCCATGATAAAAGAAACAACAAACGCAGTTTTCAAAGCTAGGTTGATTCAACTCACCTTGTACCCCAGCCAGGGATGCCTACAGCTTGGATGACAGTGAAGACACACTGACAGAAGAAGACGAAGAAGAAGGCCATGAAGTTGAACGAACTGTCAGCCCTGTGAAGGATGAGACAGCAGACAACAAATAAGTCTAGAACAGTTCTATATTTGCTGCATCATGTGGAGCAAAATGAAACACTTACATGAACAAGCCATACAAAAACTAAACAAATGAAAATCATTATACTAGAAGCACCTTAGAACAAACTTGTATCACTTCTGGATTCCGCTCTCACTTCTGTTTCAAAAAACTACTAACTACAAATGGATGAGACGAAATAAGAACGTTAAAGTCTAATCCGTGAAATATGGAGGCAGCAGTATCTTTGTCTCTGTGGGTTGTCTGGCTTTCTCCCACAATGCAAAGATGAAAGTTAAAATAAACGCAAAGATAACATTCAAAACCACAATAGTCCTGAATTAAGAGGGAACAGGCCACACAACTTTTTGTCAGCCATTTGCGTCATTATTTGTCCCCAAAACAACAGTGTGCATATGCAAATGCCTGTGAGTCTTGTAAAAGCTGAATGCTTTGACTTTGCTCACATGTTCAGTGTTTCAATTCAAATTCAGCACACTGTTGTACAGAAGCAAAAAATGTATCTTTCTGGAGCTTACTGTACAGTTTCCTACACTGTCTCCTACTTAATACATACAATTTTATACTGCAATTTTTAAATAACGTTTAGACGTTGCTGAGATAAACCAGATGGTGACTAACCTGAAAGCTTTGTAGAGGGGTCTAAACCAGCAGACATAACTACAGGGGCAGAACAGAACGAGCCAAAGAAGAGAAAAGCCAAAGTCTATGGCATATCCACCCCCAGCCCAATAAGCAATGCATGAGATCACGTTTAAGCACAGTGTGCCACAATACACTGCAAAACAAAGAGAACAGAATGAGACATAGGTGGAATCAAGTGGTTCGTTGAATTAATACAGGAAGGCGTCATCTGGCAGAAAATGCATGTTAACAACACACTTACATTTCCAAAGCAGGAAGGCTTTGTTCACCAGTTGCTGGTAAGCAGCAGGAATTTCATCTGAAATGCTCTGATAAAAACACGGCTTAATTCTCATGAACTGAGGCAGAGGAGGAAAGTTATTCACCTGCGCTGAAAACGAAGAGAGCACGACACAAAATGGTCATATACACATACTCTGGTTTTCTTCCTCTTTTTAAAGATGATTCATTCCTGAATGCACTGCAGAGAATGTGTGGAGAGTGTGAAAAGAGACAAGTACCGTAGATCGCTAGAAAGATATTTCTATTGTACTAAAATAACTGCAAAATGTTGATGTTAATGGGTCTCTCTACAACTACATAGACAGCTCATTAGACAAAACTCTTTTGAGATGCAATAATAATTTACAACATTACAATATTTATATTGTATTTTTACATATTGTTCTTTCAGTGGGCGGTTTATTTTTTTTGACCTCAAAGACTGAATGGTTAGAGTAGAAAAATAAAAAGCTCAAACCTGTCATTTTGAAATCCCACTTCCTTCCTGGATAATAAGAAAATGCAGAAATGTAACTGAGCTGAGTACAGTATACTGTTACAGGATATTTTAGGATTTATGACTTCTTAAAATGGTATTTCATAGTGGAAAAACAGTACATGTTTCAACTTTGACATTGTTTATCTTAAGAGTAAAGACTACTGTCAAGACTAATTTGCATGCTAACACATACAAGCATTTGAACATATACACACGGCAACGATTTGAATGTTGTACAAATTCCTCAGATCAACATTAGACGGAGATCCGGAAGCGACATGGGAGGGGAATAAAACTGCGGGATCTCGCAATAGTTCATCTATTTTTTCATCCATAGTCTTTCTTTCTTTCTTTCTTCTACAGCTCAGCTATCTGGTGTTTTATGGAAACTTTATGTGCGGTATAAAGTGCTCTCCAGGAGATAGCGGCTAACACGAGTTACCAGAAAACATGAGCGTCTTGTCTGTTTATCTCACTGTGTTTCAATCGACTAACTGGTCAGCAACTGATTAGGAGCAAAAAAACAGCCTGTTCGCCCTCTGCTAAGAATAACGTACAACATAGAAGTGTGAGAAATACCAGAATAACACGAATCTCGTCCCGCTTCCGTTAACAACTGCAGGGATCCAGGATTCACGTTTCCTCTGTCACGTGTTCTGCAGCTTCTCCAGCTTCAGCTGCTGCTTCTTCTTCTTCTTCTTCTTCTTCTTCTTTTAGTTTTATGGCGGGTGGCATCCAGGGATGAGGTGCATTCCCGCCACCTACTATGCTGGAGTGTGGATCAGTGTTAAAAAAAAACCCACAAAAACAAAAACCCACATACAATTCAATTAAATTCAATTCAACTTTATTTATATAGCGCCAATTCACAACATCAGTTATCTCAAGGCACTTTACAAGTAAGGTTTTAAGACCTTACACAACTAAACCCAACAATTCCCACATATAGCAAGCTTTTAATTGTAGCCAATCGATAAATTGTACAGTTAAATAGCGACAGCGGAGAGGAAAAACTCCCTCTCTAACGAGGAAGAAACCTCCAGCAGACCCAGGCTCAGTGTGGGCGGCCATCTGCATACACTGTCCTCATTAGTCCCGTGTCTCTCAGGAATGTCAGTAGTGCTCTGTAACTCCCTGACTGACTGAGTATGTGCTTCAAGTGATCTCTCCAATGTCTCCCTCTCTGACCTATATGCTTCACGGTGACATAACAGCTGCTCTACTGACTCCTCTGCTTCACAGAACCTACACCCCACTTCCTTCTGGATGTTATACAGATATCTGCCTGTTTTCTCTGTGTCCCAGTTGTGTTGCCATTTGCTGGAGATTTTACTTTGAATTATGGATTTTGCTTCTGCCTTGCTAAGAGAAATGTCTCTGGTAATGTGCTTCTTGCTTGTTTCCTTTGCTAGTGAGTCGTCCTTCTCATTCCCTTCTATTCCTGTGTGCATTGGTATCCACATAAAGGTAACTGGTATTTTTAACTTTTGTATTCTGAACAGAGTTTCATATATTTCATTCACTATATCCTGTCTACTTTGGGATGAAAATGTTTTAATAGATAATAAAGCTGCGCTAGAGTCTGAGCACAGAATGACTTTTTAAATGGTTTGTTTTGTTCTGTGTACTGCGGCTGCGCGACGAACTATCCCTTGTAGTTTCGCGTGTTGTTTTCCCAATACGCTGGGGGCGCTGAAAAATACAAGTCCCAGGATTCCTTGTAATGGTACACCGCCTGGCTCCAGTAAAAGCAAACATTTTAATACATATATTTGAGTGTATGGTGCAGTTGTCTTGGTAATATCGTGTATAATGCCTAACCAATGCTAACTTTTGTTAAGTGGACATACATCCAGAAAACACTGGCCACTCCACCCATTACTTCTAATGCTTTCTTTTATTTCACTATACCACAATATGGCACCCGTGACTTCGGAAAGTCACAGCCCTCTACCAATCACATAGCCCGAAACATAGGGAGTGGGCGTGACCGGTGAGTGGCGGCTGACATAGTTTGCTTTAGGACACAGGGTGTCCCGGCTGGGGTGATTGTTGTGTTTATTGAATCATAACGACCCACACCTCACGGATAGTTTCCTTATTGCAAAACAGCTGTATCGCCATACACAATATAGTCCCAATGCTACTATAACAAAGTATTTCAAGTGCCGTTTACGTCCGAAACGCCGACCATCCTGCAACACCGATGTCCAAATGCAACGCCTTCACGGGTGAACGCTGACCAATCGGCGAGGATTACTGATGTAAGCGACACACTCCCGCCAATTCCGACTGAGGAGCGCGAGGTAAACCAAGCAGTATGTAGGAAACGCGGAACAAGAATGTTGTGTTTAGTGTCAAATAAAGTACAAATAAATGTCGTTTTAGCAGCGGTATAAAACGCGGTCCGTTACTGGGGGCGTTCTCCGGCGTTTACGCAAACTATACCGGCTGTTTGACGTGACTTTGCGGGAGGATATCGAAAACAAGAGAAGCCCCTACTCAGGAGTTGGGATGTTGGCGGCTGAAAACCCATCAGCGGACGGACGTTTGACAGCATCGACTCCCCGCACAAGAGGTAACGCTAATGCTCCGTGTAGCGAGCTCGCATCTGGTTTGTGTTCACTGCCATAATGTGGATGGGTGCAGTTACGTGTTGTAACGGGACGGCGGACGTAGCGGCGTCCCGAAGGTAACACGGCGTTAATTCGCTTCCTAAACGCGGTGACACTTGCAACTCCGTGTTTCTAACAACGCCAGTTAATGCAAACGGACCTTACCCCGTTTCGTTGCAAATGCTAACCGTGTTAACAGTCTTGTAACTGTGTGGCTATGTTGCTACCCGGCGTTGCTAATGTTATGTTGCCCAACTTTAGCTAAACGTCAGGCAACCGACAGTAACGTTAATGTAGTAATAATAATCAAGGTCGTCCACAAAATGACGATATCGGCCATTCAAGTAGTCTGTTAACTTCGCGTTAACAGGTGAGATATGTGACCGTGTGGCGAATTTCGGTTGTAGTTGTACGTCTTGTTATGTTACTACTGCTTTGCTAGCTCGTAGCTTCCTTGCTAGTTTTATTAGCTGTTAGCAGACCAGCGTCAGTGAGATGCTTAGCTAACAGTAAATATCTAAGCTGCTTTCATGGATGAACCTCCGGGGTTGTTGGATTGGTTTCGCTCGGGTTCGCTCCGTCTTTGACGTCTCCCGCGGTTCTAGTGCTACAAACGTGCATCGTAGTTCTACAGACATTTCACACCGTGATTGTGTTCGGACAGGCGTCCCTGCCTGACAGCCCTTGGGTGTCCTCGGACTCAGCCGGGCCTACTGCACCGATTGAAACACCGGTTGGCGGGAGAGCAAACCAAAGACAGACATTACATTAACTAGGAGCCAGTCCGCCGTTGTTTTGAACACATGTGACATTTAATGCAAACGAACACCATCCTTTGCTGTTGAAGAGGTTTCCATTAGTATAGGGCGATTATAAGCTTTAAGGTGACCTAAACGTAGAGGAGCAACACATTACCCTGACAGATGAACTAAGTTAAGAGTGACTCTGGTCTGTGTTTTTATTATTGTAGCAACTCCTAATCATTCAAATAAGGGGGGTACTGTGTGTGCTTTATTTTCAGTGGTTGTCATTTTAGGTACTAACTTCTGTTACTTAAAGCTCACAAGTCAGTGGGTCTGCTGTCTGTTTCTTTCTCTGGTTGATTTTTAGAGCTAGTGCAGTAGCTCAATTTCAGTTTGTGGTTTATGTAGTTTTTGATGTGTGTATGTGTTTTCTTTTTTTCAGGCATGGACTGTAAGTCACGTAACAATGCAAAGAAACTTGTACAAGGTAAAAGTTGGTATTTCTTTTGAATAATTATTCAATATTATTCCATGCTTTAGCATATTTATAATATTTAAATTCTCCCTGCAGCCCGTCTTCCATTCAAGCGTTTGAACTCTGAGCCAAAAGAGAACCAGCCACCTAAACGTCCTTGTACACATGCCTGCCCTGAACCATCAGACAGGCAGAATGAGAACGAGGCCTCTCCACTGCCTTTACGCAGTGGACCACCATTGGTTAATGGTCGCGGGCCCCTTGATGGTTTCCTGAGTCGTCGGTGCCCTGTAGCGTCAAATGAGAACGTGGTGGTAGATCTGACCGAGGACAATACATTGTCTCCTGTAAAACGCCCTGTGTCACCTGCTCCAGCCTCTTCTTGCATTCCAACAAAAGACAGGCATCGGGGCAAGGACAAAACTGTCTCTTCAGAGAAATCCAGCAACATTGATTGTGCTCCTAAAACAGACACAGACTGCGTAGTAGTCAGTGATGACATAGAGGAGGTGCAGGATAAGGATGAAACTCAGTCAGCATCTCTCTCTCAACTTGACATAACACAGGATTCTGAGAGCGAGTCAGAGGAACAAAATCAGTCAGGAAATGTTTCCAGTGTGGGAAATAAGTCCATGCTCTCCGTTTCATCAGATAGCTCTAATTCTGAAAGCTCACCAGAGAAAACTGAAGATTCTACACCTACAGTACGTACATCTAAATTGTTTGCTTTTTGATTAATTACATAGCGTTGTGAAGTACTATTTAGTATATTTTAAAATATACTATATTATATATGAAATATTAGTATATATAAGTAATATAAGTATTTGTTTCATAATGTGTAAATGGTATTGCATCACACAAAATTAAATTGGCAACATGTTAAATGTGATGTAAATAATAACATTGTGAACATATTGTCTGAAGTATGGAAAAATGGTATTGCTTTATTCTTCATATATACATTTCAGAAATGATTTAGCACTTCAGGCAGCAGATGATGATTGTCATTTGTTTCCTTCTTATAGGAACCAAAGACCATCTCTAAGATACCAGCTGAGCAAAAAAACATCAAAAGACGCTCACTGAAGGTAAGACTTCTGGAACTGAGCTTTGTCTCATATTGCATAGGTATGTTAAAACATGGCTTTAAAAAGAAATTGACACCACGCTGTTGCCAATGTTGCAGAGTTTACAAGAACAAGAGGAGAGGCTTCGTCTGCGACAGGAGAAGGAACGTCAGAAGGAAGAGGCTAAAGTTGCAAAAGAGAAAAAAAAAGAAGAGGCTCGCAAATTAAAAAAGGAACGAGAAAGGGAAAAACGTGACAAAAAGGAGAAAGATGAGCGAGAGAAACGTGAGAAAAAAGAAAAGGAGGAGAAAGAAAAAGCAGATAGATTAAAAGCTAAAGAAGAGCTTCGGAAATCAAAGATAGAGTGAGTAGTTCCTAATACTTTAAAGCTAAAGTATGTCATCCTGAAATATTTGTCATAAGTCAGTGTTGGGTTAAAAAAAAAGTTATTCAGCTTATTTGTTGGTTTATATTTGATTTTAGGGCCAAGCTTGAAGAGAAACGAAAGAAAGAAGAAGAAAAGCGAATGAAGGAAGAAGAGAAACGGTTGAAAGAAGAGAAGGATGTAAGTTTGTTCAGATCAATAATGGTATGAAGTGATGCTTTTGACTGTACTGACTAGTTTAACTGAAATGTATCTGTTTACAGCGTCTAAAAGCTGAAAAAGCAGAAATCACACGTTTCTTGCAGAAACCAAAGGCACAACAGGCTCCAAAGGTTAGTGGTTTCACGCTTCAAAGCTTTTGTCGACTAATCAGTGAATGTTAGCAATTAGCAAAGTTGGAGGGTGTCATTTCCTGTTTTTAATTAAGATGGCACAGATTATTTAACTGCAGGTATTTATTTTTTGTTTGTTTGTTTCAGACGCTTGCTGCTGCATGTGGGAAATTTGCTCCATTCGAGATAAAAGAAAACATGTCTTTGGCACCACTGTGTCGGGTTCAGTGTGATGATTCGGTTCTGGAGGATCTGGACCGGTGTTTGTTAAAACCTGCTGATACCCGGAATGGACTAAAAGACTGGATTGGGAAAAAGCCTCGGCAGTCAGGACCAACCAAACCTAGATCAACAGACTCAGTCAGGTAAAATATGGGCTAATGGTTAGCGATCATCATATCCTGCTCTTCTGCTTTTTTGTTTTGGTTGAATGAGGTAGTTATATTTTTACCAGTATCTTTCATCATTTTTCAGTAAGTTTTCTCAAACCTAACTTAGTATCATAACTTTACTGTCTTTGCCTCACTAACCATGCAAAGCATGCATTTAATTAATATCTGACATATTTCCTGAAAGTTTTGTCTTTAGTAAATACAGACAGAATAAAACATTTTCAATAGTTACAAACATGTAGCTTTCTGTTTATTATTGTTACCGTTTCCTCAGGGAATGTATAACAGCTGAGGGACCTAAACCAGAAGGCGTTCCAGACCGTGAGCGTTACGGACCCATGAAGCTGCTGCAGTTTCACGAGAACTACCGACCAGCATACTGGGGCACCTGGAACAAGAAGAGTTCACACATCTCATCTCGCTGCCCCTTTAGACTAGATAAGGTAAACGCGTGGACATACTGTTTTGATGACAATGATCACGGTATACATGTAAATATTACACTGCTGTGAGAACAAAGAGAACATTCAGCAGTTTAATCACTACATTCTGTCACCACAGGATTTGTTAGACTATGAGGTGGATAGTGATGAAGAGTGGGAGGAAGAGGAACCAGGAGAGTCGCTGTCACACAGTGAAGGGGTAAGTTTACATTTCTCAATATACCGTAACATCAGCTTGTAGGTCACTGAAACCATGTCTGTACCACGGCTAAGAATCCACAATGTATTCTGAAAATTCTTCATTTGTCATTTTCCTATGGTCCTGTGTCGTCACTTGTCTTATGAGCAAGGATGAACCTAGAGCACAGAAACGTTTAGCATCTGTGTTAGCATCAAGACTCAATTCTGACAGTCTTTCAAAATTAGCTTTAGTTTCCCCCGACGTCCATCAGAACAGAACTAGGTCTGTAGTGTCCAGAGAACGGTGTTAGTTTGAACTTTTTTTTTTTTTTTTTTTTTAATGAACACAATGAAAGAAAATCGGCTGCTTGTATTATTAACAAGGAGATGGGGAAACTTGAGAGACTTTGAACTGTTTGCTTTTAGGAGGATGAGGAAGAAGGAGGCGAAGATGATGACGACGATGATGATGGCTTTTTTGTACCTCACGGCTACCTTTCAGAGGACGAAGTAGCTCTTGAAGAAGAGGTATGAGGGGACCTCTAGATTGTATTTCTTTTTAGTTAACTGTGAAATCTTAACCAGCTTTTCTTGTATCTACCTGTATCCCTTTAGGACGGGGGAGACCTGGAGAAGCAGAAACTGCGTCAGAAACTGAAAGCAAGGGAGTGGGATGAACTGATGTCCACTAAGAAGAAGATGAAGGTGCTGGAGCCATTGGTGAATGGCTGCATCTGGGAGGGAGAAGGACCTAGTTCAGAGCTCCTCCAGCCTTATGCTGTGTGTCTGATTGAGCCTTTACCCAAGGCAGACATCAGCCCCAGCTCAGAGGAGGCCTCGCAGAAGTTTCAGAGAGAGGAGCAATGTAAGCAAAACCCGCTGGGATGAAAAGTTTAATTTAGGGAAAAGGCCATTCCTGATGTCAGAATATATTAGGTGCAACCTAGTGAGTGAGTGCCTCACAATTTAATTCGTCAGTTGGGAAAATCCTTATTAACAATATCTTAACTGTATTTTGAACAAACAAGTAGACAGTTAAAAAAATGTTAGTGGCTGAAAGTGGTTCTAATATTGGTGCACTGAATATCATCGTAGCTGTTAATCATGTGTGTTGGTTTTTACTGTGTAGTTATTTTAACACCTTTGAACGTGAATTTTAGTCAATTGTAGCTAAGTCCCGTAAGCGTATTTATGCTTCTTATAAATATTATTCTAAGAAAATGTATTTTGTTAATCTAAACCTGATTTGTTTCCCCCTACAGTACTCGGTCAGCTGCTACCTCTGCTGCACGGCAATCTCAACAGCAGCAAAGTTATCATTTCAGAGTTTCAGGAGTTTTGTCGTCAGCGGACATCTCCCTCTTCATCATCACCTGCTGAACTGTCCAGCCCTCAGACTCCAGCAGAAAACATCCCCACCAGGTAAAAAAAATGTAATCAAAATGTTTGCACTAATTTATAATATGCCACTGTTCATCATATTTGAAAATACCGTTTTACTTTTGTATCAATTAAAGTTGTTTCTTTCCTCTGCCATTAGAATACAGCTGAAGCGCCTCATTAAGAACAACGCCGTTTATGAGAAGCGCGCCACCTACAGACGCTGCTGCTGGTATGTACATTCTGAAGTACTGACCCGCTTTGGCCAGGATGCTCTCCCAGTGCCGTGTCAGTGGACCTACCTAACCACCGGAGCTCGTGAAGACTCTCGTGATGAACCCCAGGCTGCCACAGGCTCTCAGGGAAATTCTCCCACTACTCCTCAGACATCCTCCACCACCCCATCATCTTTTAACAAAAGGAAGAGTACAGGCAGCATGTCCATCACCAAATTCATGAAGAGATGTGCTGATCCTGAGCAGGTAGAAAAATGTGTTCAAACTGTTTTGCACCCTGATACCAGTGTGACACCTTTAACGCTGATTACATTGACTCACTTTGCTATAGTTTTCAGCAGCTCATCATTTTATGTAAATGATTTCCACTACTTTTATTATGTCATCATCATAACTGGTCTTACTTCTTTGTCTCTGAAAGACCGAAGCAATGGAGGCTGATGGTTTTCAAGCTGATACTGAGGATGACGATGAGGATGATTGTGTCATCATCTCTACACAGAGTGGTGAGTGGGACTGCTATGTGAAACAGTGGGTTGTAAGATCAACCAGTCAACTGTTAGTGGTATTCTAATAAAGTGGAAAGAAGTGTTTGGTGGCTGTTCTAACTGCACAGGCTGAGCCAACTCCATACGGAGCTTTTATTGAATGGGATACGATTAAAATTCATGTGCATGCAAAGGCAGGTGCACCAATACTGAATGAATATTATTTAATATATATGTATATAATTTGGTAACTTATAGAAGCATTTATTAATCTAATTTGTTTCCAAACACCTGCAAACAATGCTATTTGTTTCTTTAGACCCAACCAAGCCAAACGCCTCCACCGAGGGAGACGTCCTAATGGAAGTCTCCCCCTCCGTCACAGCTGCTCTCCCTGAGGCCAGTGCTGCTCCTACAGTCTCCACTGCGTAAGAATGAGGAGACCGTCCCTCCCAACCAAGCTACTCTTGTTTCCTTTTGAAATTCTCCTTCATGGCCCCGAACTCTACTGTGTCAAAGACAGAATCACATCGTAAAGCAAGATGAAGCACAACACTCTGGTACCAGCAGCTCACAGCAGGTGGTGCCTGCTCAGTATTAAGAGTTCCCACTCATCACTTTTTAAGGAGCCAGGAGCCATTTTGCCTGTTAAATATAGTTCTGTATAAAACTGAGTATCTGACTTGATTACTGGGGCCAGGTCTTCACTGTGTGCCTGATATTGGCGTTTCATTTTGTCAGGCGATTTTGACAAGGGTCTTTTTAAAGTGGAAGGTGAACTCTGGCACTGCTTTGGCTACAGCAGAGAAGAAAAGCAGGATGGAAACACCCATTTTATGAGAAGCACCACGAGACATTGAGGACAGCATTATTTACGGTTTTGGAAATATTGAAGTCATATTATTGGCTTTCTCATGGTCTAAATGTATATAGTTAACAAGGATTTAGATTTGGGAAATGAAAACTTTTTTTCTTTGATTTCAGTGGGTGCGTTTATTCTGCAGTTTCTAATTCTGACAACTCGCTGGAGTAGTTGCTAGATCTGTACTGGTACAGTTAGATCCAGTGTCACAATCTTTTATATATATATATGTATTTTCTGTATTGTGTTTTTCAAGAATACTTGAACAGGATAAATTCATTAAACATGAATAAAAATACTGCACTTTTATACTTTGTTCATTTCTCAATACTTCACCTAAGTGCATTTGTTTTATTTTTGTTTGACATGCACCGTATCATAGCTGTAGATTTTCGTATCGTAGGTTTCCAGCGTCATGCAAGTGAACATCTATTGATCGTAGGTCTTCTGAGAGCTCTTTTGTGAGGCGTGGTTCACATCAGGCAACGCTTCTTGAGAACAGTAAACTCAAACTGTTTTAACCATCACATCCAATCATTACATTGATTAGACTCTTTGCTCCTATTAGCTCCTGGAGAAGCCATTAGCCGAGGGGTTCACATACTTTATCCACCCCGCACTGTGAATGTTATGTTCAGTAAAAACACGAGAACATATGTTTGTACTGTATTAGTTTAAGCAGACTGTTGCTATTGTGACTTACATTTGAAATTTTATGCAGAAATCCATGTACGTTTTCTTGCAACTGTATATCATTAGCAATAAGTTAATTGTTTCCTTTAGACAGGCTGAAGTTAAACTTGATGCAGTGCAAGCCATTTTATTACTGACAGGTTACGCATCGGAACATCTGGACAGGTCACAGCTGCTCACTAAATACAACGCAGATTAAATCATATCAGCTTCTGCCGAATACATGTAGCCAGGCTGGATACAGCAAGAGTGCAGTGATGTACAGATCTGACTTGGCCCTAATATGAACTCTGAACAGAATTCCGCATGAAATGGATACTTCAGCAGTTTTGTGAATAAACCCAGCAGCTAGAGTTGTGAAGAAAAATACTATCATATCAAAAACACGTTTTCAACTCACTTTGGATGAAAGTGAAAGACAAGATATAGAGGTTGTCATCGTAACAACCACAAGAAACTACAGATTTACCTGGTCTATGTTCTCGTACAGCGAACACAACCAAAATAAGTGAGAGCGCTGGGAGTAAATCTGCTACTTCAGTAACTTTCCCTACTTCGAGTTCTCCTTGAACTGGCTGCACAGTTGTCGCTATGAATGTCATTTTCATATCATGAAATGTGTTTACATTATAAACCTTTTTATCTCATGTAAATGTATTTAATACAAAAGTAAAGGACATGAAGCGTGATATTTAAAACAAACATCAGAACAACGAGCACCAGTTTTAACAGAATAATGATGCCTGTGCGCCAGAGGAAGCTGGTTACATGACGCTGCTGCAGCCTTTGTTACTGGAGTAGTGTGGATCGCGCAAAGCGGATGTTTGCTTTTTAGGATCTAGGAGGGGCTAGTGTGAGGAAAGTGCTGAAAACTGATAAATTACAATGATTTCTCTAGAGGGACTTTTCCAGCTTTACACTGTACATCAGTGTTTGTTTCCTGACTTGGACAAAACTACATCTGCAGTTTTAATGACCAAAGTAACCACAAAAGCCAACACCAAGGAATACAAGGCCACTGCAGAGCAGAGAACAACCAACCAACAGAAGCTTGTGTGTGTTGACTCATACCGTTCAAAATCAGTACAGTTGACCATCAGTCCACAGACAAAACGGAGTTAAACTTGAACACTACTGGGAACAATTACAAGCATTTCAAGTCTTCAGTAAAAAGCCAGTGCATGGACACACAGCAGCTCTTTAGACATCACAAGCTGTGATATTAAATACCACTCAATATTTACTTGCCTTCACTAGATTTGCTTCCTTCTACACGACTGTGCGGTTTTGTGTTCACTTTTGCTAATCCACCACTTATGACAGCAAAATTAACTATTTAGTTAGAAATTACAGGACAAAGAGGTAACACAGTTATAACCAGGTCTCTTAACATGCCACATGAAGTAAGCTGACTGGTTGACTGCAAGGTGTTTCATAGACAGCACGCACATTCAGGACAACAACACCTGTCCCTTGCTTTCTCCTTCAATCTGCTTGTGGTGCTTCTTCCACACAACATACTGTAGGGTTGAATGATCCTCACAGCTAAGAGAGAAGGATATGCTCAGCAGAACAAGCACAGGAAAGTTACGTTGGCTCTGCTCTATCACTGCTACGAACACGTTAGCGTTTGTAAAAATATCTCATCACTCGTCATTTGTAAGGGGCGGTTTCCCTAGAGGTGCCAGGGAGGGAGGTAGCAGGGAGAGTTCAGGGGTTCAGAGTCGTCCGCTCAGCTCAGGGTCTGAATGGTTTCCAGCAGCTCTGGTTTGAGGAGGGTGGGGCTCTTCCCACCTGCAGCTGCAATGTCTGCCTGCACAGCTGCATCCCAGGCGAAGGTTATCAGAGCTGCTGGGACCTAAGAAAAAGATTTTAAAAATATTAAATATGTAAAATGTTTCTATTTATTAAATGTTTGCTTGATAGTTTTTACTAACTAGACAGTCTAATAGCAACATTCATATTTTTCATTTCATCAGCAGTATCATTGGAAGAACAAAACTAAATTGTATTTGCAAGCGTAAACACGTGTGATTAAAAACATTGCACTTTACATTGTGTAAATGACCTTGACATGGTTTATGTGGGAGTGACTCAAAACAAAGATGACAGAACAGACATAATTCAGTCAGTGTGACACACACAAATATGACAGAATTTGGCAATAGAGACAATGTTTGCAACAAAACAACACTTGCTTCAACTCACCAAGTTACACTCTGCAAGAGCAACGTCCTCAGACTGTCGTAGTTTTTGTCCTCCAGGACAGATGAGCTCAAATGGCTGCCAGCCGTCCTCCAGAGACTCCCGTACAAACTCGAACAGCACAGGTAGCCGGTCCCACGCGTAAAAGGTCCCTAAGAACACAAACTATCTTTACTGACTCATAACTCTTCCAACTGGGCTATCAACAAAACTTTTTTATAGGATTCTGTAGGAATTGTGACAAAATTATGTTTTGCTCCTATTGGAGTGAAACCCCGAGGTCTGACCTTGTAGCAGGTTTCCATCAGGCAGCCTGATCCTGAGCAGGGTGTAGTTGTATTTCCTTCGCTCCCTCTGCTCATCTTTCTCCCTCATGGCTTTAGTACGCAGCATGGCGTTCTTTTCCACCAGATCACTCCTGAGGGGCCAAAACAACATACTGGTCATCAAGGGCAGACTCAGTTACAGAACTAACACTGACATAACCCAGTAATGCCAAATGATATAGCTATTAATTATAAATTAAATGCTATTTGATCAGTTTATTCATATATCAAGCGATAAATGTAGTTCTCACAACCAAGACTGGTGCATTCCTTAAACCAGTCGTCTGTACCTCTGCTGTTGCTCCTTCTTGAGCTCCTCTGCTGTCAGGTTGTAAAACTCTGGTGGCAGCTCAAAGCGTTGCGCATTGGGAGAAGGTCTGAAAGCCTGAGGTTGTCTGTCCAGCTGAGCTCTGACTGGTTCTCCTCTTTGAAGACGATCTCTCCTCTCCTTCATCAACTCCAGGGCATCAGAACTCTGCTCTGGCAGCACCAGGAACTCCTCCTCCTCCTCCTCTGATATACAGCAACGGGAAGTTCAAGATTATGACTGAGTACATGTTTTTGCTGGGTAGATTGTTTTTTGTGGACTGACATCTGGATATATCGCTGACGGAAAGTCACCAGGATCAATTTACCTTGACTTTCTACAGGGAGCATAACACTTATGAAGCCCAATGCCTGTAGGAACTCTCTGCTGCCCTCCACAGAACGTACTTTCTCCTGATTAAAAAGATATGTGAAAATATTGTTCATATGGGGCTTCTTAAAGGCATGCCACTAAATCTAATAAGTTATTAGGAGCACTGACATACACACCTGGAACACTTTGTTGCTGAGTTTGATCTTCCTGTATTTCTCCTCAGTTGGATTCTTACATATATTTTCCACATATCTGTTGACAAAACAATCAAGAAACATATAGCGCACTGTAAAAATGACTTGAAAGACCTGAACATAAACAGATATTAGGTGTGTCACTAAACTTACTTGCTTATGATTTCCACAGCAGCCTTCACTTTCTCTCTGTCTTTGTTGAAGGTGTGCATCATCATAACAGAAGCCTCAACTGGATCCTCCTCAAACCTCTGAGTATAACAACAGCACTTAATCCTATTCAATAACACTGTGTTGCAAAACACACAATATTTAAAGCTGAAAGAAAAGCAAGTGATTTCTCCAGACGTACCATTAAAATGGCCTCTTTGATGTGAACTTCTCTCTCACTCTTAGTTAAAGTGGCGCCAGTTAGCGGACAGATGAAATACACACCGGACACAGACAGAGCGGCAGAATCTTTCACTTTGGATACCTAGAAAAAATTTAATTCACCCGTATGGTTAATGTGCTCATGTGTCAAGAACCACTATAACAAGTTACCAGCTATTTCACATCAGTGTGATACAAACCTCTGCAGTCGCTGCCTTTTCTTTTTCGGTTAGTGCAGCTGCCTCTGCCTCCAGCTCCTTCTTAACTAGAAGAGGATACGGAAAGTCGCTCAATTATGTGCGTTTAGCAAACAGATCTACTAAGACTACAGCTATGACTGAATGCATTCAAATGCCATGTGCTCATTATACACTATAACTAACAGTCACATCCACTGTTGGTTGGTTACATGACAAAATACACAACGTGACATCACCACACAGATGGAGAAAAACCTCAGGCCCTTAGGATCGAACCTTTTCAAGTGGAGCCACTGTTACTCCAGTAAAAGACAACACATACCAACCCATACAATGTGTTCTAGTCACAATGACATGAAGTGTCAGTCAAAATGTTTTTATTCCATCACTAAAACCCAACCCAAGAATAGAACCTCCTCAACCCCGACGTGAGCGAAGAAGAAAGAGGC
Organism: Macropodus opercularis; assembly: GCA_030770545.1. Lineage (NCBI taxonomy): Eukaryota > Metazoa > Chordata > Actinopteri > Anabantiformes > Osphronemidae > Macropodus > Macropodus opercularis. Next base: position 13,315,340 of record CM061092.1, read on the forward strand.
GAAGTCACCATCCCAGTGTATGAAACAGTAACATAACAGCGATGTGACCCAGAGGAGGATGTTGAAGTATCGCTGTGTTGCTCACCCTGGTTCCTGATCACATCCTGGGACGTGTGGACCTTGGGTCGGTGCTGCTGTTCAATCCTGGCCAGGGCTGCAGCTCCAGCCCTCTGGGCCCCTTCACTGGGAGCATGGCGATTGTGCTTGACACTGGAGCTGCCCTGCACCCCCCCAGCTTCGGTCCTAGTGTCACCAGAGCAGAAGAGCAAAGTCAGGAGAAGCCTCTGAACTTCCTGAAGTCGTTACCGTAACGAGCTTGCTCAGAGATTAACTCGACAGCCAATGTTACGCTCACGTTACGCGGACTCCCGTTGAGGAATATTACATAACCTGTACGGCATCAGTTGGCAACGTTCAGTGATAACTAACGTGCACATGTCCATATAATTCTAGCTATTAGTTCACCGTATGAAACGATAATAACGACGCAAAACCCACCACAACCGAACGCTAGCTAATGCTAACGCACCACGTCCACTAGCTATGCGGCTAGCTCTACTTAGCGTTGAAACAGTTGTACAAACAAGTTTGCTACTTGCCTGGTGTCTTCTGTCAACTTCTTTCCAGGTCCCGCCGATTTAAATTTAATGTCTCTCTTAATTTCATCCAAAAACTTCTTCATTCTCCAGCAGTCGGTACAGAAGGTGACAGCGGAAGCTCTACGAGCACTAGCTAAGCTCCGCTAGCCTCCGCTAACGGGAGGACCAAAACAAAACGGGCACTGAACTGCTTCCGCCTCTTTAGCGTCGTGTCGCCCCCGTGCGGCGGACTTTAAAACGGCACAATAATTTAATAAATATGTCTTAATAATCTTGCCCAGTCGGAGCCAACACCTCAACCCAGTCCTAAATGCTACGGACACTTTTATATTTAAGGCCCTTTCATGTTAAGTTTTAATATGATGCTGGTTGAAAGTGTCTCTCTTATAATAATCATTCCTCATCGGTTCACCATGAGTTTGTGGATGTTGCAGCTCTGTTTATTGAAAAGCACATCTTTCTCAAACAATCACTGCCTGTGAGAACATCTGTTCATGCTTGAGCCGTGTCCCACTCGGTGGATGTACTCTTGTTAATTTATATTAGTACGTCATTAATTTCTATAATATGTTGACAGAGAGTGTGATATCCACACAATAACAGCATGTCATGCTTACTAAGACGTTAAATGAACAAATCACCTGTTTAGTGTCACGTTAAGTTGAAATGTTTATGTAACAACATAATTTTGTCTGTTACACGTAAGTTTGTCCATGATAGGTATTAGCGAGCTTTGGCCTGAACCTTGAAGGGCTTCGGTACACGTGTCATTCCAGTAACTGCATCTGTGCTCAGCTCTACTCCATCAGGAGCAGAGAAGGAAAACCTCTGCAGCAAACCAACAAGAAACAGGAACAGCTCCATCTTGGCCAGACCTTCTCCAAGACACACACGTTTCCCTGAAGGGTTTATATACAAAGGTGCGTGAGCACAGGATCTAAACAAAGACGTAGGTTCAGGCTGTTTGTAGGATGAAGTCGTTTACCTGCAGAGAACGGCAGCATCGCTTCTCTCTTAACAAACCTTCCCTCAGCGTTTAGAAAGTGTCCAGGGTTGAAAGTGTCTGGAGTTTCCCATTCGGTCTTGTCAAATAGCACCGAGGTCAGCACTGGCATCAACATTGCACCCTGAAAAGTGGGAACTAAAGATTAACACCAAGAGGTCCTGCAGTAACTTAATGTTTGACTTGAGTTTCCCATTGGGTCTCGTCAAACAGCACCGAGGTCAGCAACAACAAAGCCACCGATTAACACCAGGCTGTCCTGCCAGAACTGCCTTTAAATCTCGACTGGATGCACCTTGGGTATGAAGTAACCATCCAGCGTTGTGTCCTTGGCAGCCACCCTGAATCCGTTCATAGGAATGATGTTTCCCATCCTCTGGATCTCGTGGATGACGGCGTCCGTGTAGGGCAGGTTGGGTCTGTCAGCCATGGTGGGCTGACGGTTCTGTCCAACCACGCTGTCAATCTCTGCCTGGACTTTTTCTATAAATGCAAGAAAGCAAATGAACTTTCCACCATTTATCCTACTTCTACTGCTTGGTGCTTTGATTTGTTTGTGCTCCTACATGTATGAAAACTTCCAGTCAGGATATAAACTAACTTACAACACATGACAAGCACCACCAACAACAGTCTACTGTCTTTCCTTGTCCTGTTAGTGCAGCATTTGACTACAGATCAAACCATCCTGGTACAGACAGTGGAACATAGCATCAAAATTGCAGGAGCCTCCAATTTGCTCATGATAATCAATCTTGCATACACATAAACATTAGCTATGGAGATCCACAGGGTTCTATGCTTGGACAACAACTTTTCACATTGTATTGTGTATTGTACAAATTATACAGTAAGTAATATTATTAAGATACACACTATACATTTTCATTATTTGACAGACGACACCCAGATATATTTATTAGAGAGACCAAACACATTTCAAATATGTTCAAAAGTCATGACAGAACCGGTGTAGACAGGACATGTCTACTTGGTTCTGTCACCTACTCTGGATATCAGGGTTGTTGATGAGGTAAATCAAAGCCCACTGCAACGTGGTGTAGGTCGTCTCTGTTCCAGCCAAGAACAGATCCAGGGAGCACAGAGCCAGATTGGACTCGGTGAAGCCCACACCAGGCTCTTTGTGCTACACAGAGAGAGAGAAGAATGAGGAGCAGGTGAAGAGCAGTGATTGTACAGAACTGTGTCTGCAGGGTCCACGTACATTCTCCATTTCAGTGAGGAAAGCGTCGATGTAGTCCCGGGGATTGTTGTGGTCCAGGTCCTTCTTGTGTCTCTTTACCTCCTCACCAAAGAATTCTAGGATGTTGTGGAACATGTTGAACATTTTGTTGTGAGGACCTGGCAAGTGCTTCATTACTGCTGAGAATGACCGATAAAGCTATAAAGGAGGATCAGAGTTTATTAATAACATCATCTACGGTCACCTTTTTATTTTTTAAGCAGCGTTGGTGACTTACTCGACCCCATATCGATCCCTGTATCTGAAGAAATGAAGACAGTTGTTTTAGCATGATCTGAAAGTGATGGTCACTGTAGTCAAAGCGTTTTCCCATCACCAGCTGGCAAATGATGTTGGACACAGCGTTGTTGAAGAGGCCTGTTGTGGAAAATGGTTGACCTGAAATAGAGGAGTCGTCCGTTTAGACGAGGTTGCTGCTGCCGTTGGTTGTCTTGCGTGTAAGTCACCTTTCTCCTTCTCTATCTCCTCCTGCAGGTGTCGGATCTCCTCACAGATGCTCTGCTCCAAGATGCTTTTGCCCAGGCCAAAGGTTCGTAAGGTAGAAAGGGCGAAACACCGCTGAGTCTTCCACATCTCACCGTTGGTGTTAGATATACCACCTACAGTAAACAACAACATGCAGACGATTTAATTATTGCAAGTTAATGATTACATGGCTCATTCTTGTAGCACAGTGCAGGAGAAACAGAGACTGTGTGCACCTGAGCCAAACCTGTCAGCAATTGCAGTTTGTGGTCGATCCACAAAGTTCTCAGCTTGTGTCATCAAGGCCTCCTTCACCATCTTGTATCCACACACAACCACACACCTTTCCCTGCCGTGACGGACACTGAACACGTTGCCATAGGCCTCAGCCAGCTGTGGACACAACATTAATGAGTAAATGAATTAGCCCTAGAAATGAATAAAACAAGCTAAACGTGCTTTCAGATGTGTTTAGGGGTCAGTATTTGTCCACTAGATGTCATCCTATGCTGTTAGTTTCAATATGAACTCGTTATTTTAAATGCAAAATCAATGTGCACAGTGTGGAAACAAGTTCCAATTTCATTGTATAGCCCGGATGATAGAAATCATTTAATATTTTCGTTTTTCATGCTTTGAATCTTGAATCAACAGAAATAAACCAATTACAAATGTAAATGTATTAAATGTTTGTTTTTTTTGTCTAACATGCACCTATGATTAAGTTCACCTGCTTTTTATGTACGAGTTCCTTACTGAGCCTGTTAATCAATCATTACCTTAGTATAGTAGATGTGTGGATGTTTTTTCTCCACACTTAAGAGATTTCCCACAAATGGCAGAGCCAGAGGTCCAGGAGGATAATTTGGAGGATTCCTGTTGTTGACATAGTCCGATATCAGGAGGAAAAGCAAAATGAACAGGACGATAAACTTCAGGTCCAAACTCAGCAGAAGATCAGAAAACCACATGTTTAAAGCGACAAACCAACAGCAGCCGCAGCAACGTTGGAGTTGGTTATAGTTTCCTTACACAAACAACACCCAGGGTTGTTCAGCTTGTGTTAACCATTTACTCAACTACATCTTGGCCAAGAACATCTGGTACTGAAGGACAAACAACTTTAGTAGGAACAGTAACAGGGACATCCAGTGAACTTAGATATAATTTGTTAGTTAGATAGTAACTAACAACTAACTGCAGCAGAGGAAAAGATGTCCCGTAGATTTCTTATGTAACGGCAGACGAGATCCTCTGCAGCATCGCTTCTCTCTTAACAAACCTTCCCTCAGCGTTTAGAAGGTGTCCAGGGTTGAAAGTGTCTGGAGTTTCCCATTGGGTCTTGTCAAACAGCACTGAGGTCAGCACTGGCAACAAGGTCGTACCCTGACAACAAAGTCACCGATTAGCACCAGGCTGTCCTGCCAGAACTGAATTTAAATCTCGACTGGATGCACCTTGGGTATGAAGTAACCATCCAGCGTTGTGTCCTTGGCAGCCACCCTGAATTTAATGAATTTAATATTTTCATTTTTCATGCTTTGAATCTTGAATCAACAGAAATAAACCAATTACAAATGTAAATGTATTAAACGTTCTCTTTCTGTCTAACATGCACCTATGATTAAGTTCACCTGCTTTTTATGTACGAGTTCCTTACTGAGCCTGTTAATCAATCATTACCTTAGTATAGTAGATGTGTGGATGTTTATTGTCCACACTTAAGACATTTCCCACAAATGGCAGAGCCAGAGGTCCAGGAGGATAATTTGGAGGATTCCTGTTGTTGACATAGTCCGATATCAGGAGGAAAAGCAAAATGAACAGGACGATAAACTTCAGGTCCAAACTCAGCAGAAGATCAGAAAACCACATGTTTAAAGCGACAAACCAAGAGCAGCTGCAGCAACGTTGGAGTTGGTTATAGTTTCCTTACACAAACAACACCCAGGGTTGTTCAGCTTGTGTTCACTATTTAGAATCTATCCTCTTCCAAGAACTACTGGTACTACAGGACAGATGACTTAGTAGAAACAGTAGACTGGTCTGGACAGTTACTGTAAATTTAATATTTATAGCAGCTATAACCATGACTACGTCTCTCTTGACAATCAAAGCCTTTGTAGAAGTACAGCCTTGGGTTGTTTACCTCTGCGACAGTATTTCGAGGTTCCTGTGATATTCTGTTCACATAAATGAATGAGAATGAGTAAAAACACACAATTGTGACTACAGATATGCTTTAATTTTCTCAACTCTGTGAACTGATAAAAGATAAAAACACCAGTAACATCCACTGAACTTCGATATAATTTGTTAGTTAGATAGTGTAAACATAGTAAAGACAATAAAACTAAGTGCAGCAGACAAAAAACTGTAGATATAAAAAGTATGTTATTTATCTCATTCTAATGGAATCAGTGTTTGTCAGAGATTCTTAAATGAATGGAACATTGAACAACATGAATTTAAATAGTTTAAATATTCCAAACGTTTTCCTCAGTGTAGTAATTAGTGTCAGACTTTCAGGCCAGTTTCAAGCCTCAAATGTGACCTACTGTGCACTGTCCATACTGAAATGTGCCAGAGCTGCGTGCGAGGCTGCTAACTCAAAGCTGTGTTGCACACGAAATACAGGACATTTGCTTTCTGTGTTTATTTTTATTTATCATTCATGGCTGAAAGATGCACCTGTTCACCTGCATCACAGCTTGTAGACAATAATTAAAATGGGTTCCTGTATTTTCTGACCGCTTTATTTCTTCTTTTAATCTAATTACTGCTTTAATGTAATCATTATCATCTGATTCTTTTCAATTTTGTCTTACGTCGCTACAAGTGAATGTTTTGTTTTGATTAAAAGTCGTGTCTGGGTCTCAGTGAAGCAGCAAATTGCTACTCTGTGGGCTTGAATCACTGCAAAGCAAGGATGTGACATAGGAATAAAACATTTAGTCTTTACCAAATGTGGAATCGTTTTTAGTTCATTATACACCAATAATCATGATAAAACGAGATGTAAATGTTAGGCAGCGGATGTTTAAAGTTAAACCACATCTGTTCACAGACACAACTGTTCATGTAAAACCAAATTAAATGTACAGAGAGAATGAATGAATGGTTGATACAGCAGCTTTCCCACCTCAGTTGTTTCACTCAGTCATTGTTTTTTTTACACACTGGTAAAATTAAATGAGTTCATCATGTCTAATAGAGCGAACCTTGGCCTGAACCTTGAAGGGCTGTGGCACACGGATCCCTGCACTGATTCCCTCTGTGCTCAGCTCTACTCCATCAGGAGCAGAGAAGGAAAACCTCTGCAGCAAACCAACAAGAAACAGGAACAGCTCCATCTTGGCCAGACCTTCTCCAAGACACACACGTTTCCCTGAAGGGTTTATATACAAAGGTGCGTGAGCACAGGATCTAAACAAAGACGTAGGTTCAGGCTGTTTGTAGGATGAAGTCGTTTACCTGCAGAGAACGGCAGCATCGCTTCTCTCTTAACAAACCTTCCCTCAGCGTTTAGAAAGTGTCCAGGGTTGAAAGTGTCTGGAGTTTCCCATTCGGTCTTGTCAAATAGCACCGAGGTCAGAAATGGCATCAACATTGCACCCTGAAAAGTGGGAACTAAAGATTAACACCAAGAGGTCCTGCAGTAACTTAATGTTTGACCTTTTGACTGGATGCACCTTGGGTATGAAGTAACCATCCAGCGTTGTGTCCTTGGCAGCCACCCTGAATGCGTTCAGAGGGACGATGTTTCCCATCCTCTGGATCTCGTGGATGACGGCGTCCGTGTAGGGCAGGTTGGGTCTGTCAGCCATGGTGGGCTGACGGTTCTGTCCAACCACGCTGTCAATCTCTGTCTGCACTTTTTCTACAAAGGGTAAGTCCTGTTAACCACACCACCTTATACCACCTTATGTGTATGACTCGATATATGATCATGATGATAATATATGTTTCACAAAAAGTTGGGACAATGTGTAAAACATAAATAAAAGCAGGATGCAATGATCTGCACATATACTCCGCTATTTGTTTGCCACTTTAAACAATCAGGCATCACCTACTCTGGATATCAGGGTTGTTGATGAGGTAAATCAAAGCCCACTGCAACGTGGTGTAGGTCGTCTCTGTTCCAGCCAAGAACAGATCCAGGGAGCACAGAGCCAGATTGGACTCGGTGAAGCCCACACCAGGCTCTTTGTGCTACACAGAGAGAGAGAAGAATGAGGAGCAGGTGAAGAGCAGTGATTGTACAGAGCTGTGTCTGCAGGGTCCACGTACATTCTCCATTTCGGTGAGGAAAGCGTCGATGTAGTCCCGGGGATTGTTGTGGTCCAGGTCCTTCTTGTGTCTCTTTACCTCCTCACCAAAGAATTCTAGGATGTTGTGGAACATGTTGAACATTTTGTTGTGAGGACCTGGCAAGTGCTTCATCACTGCTGGGAATGACTGATAAAGCTATAAAGGAGGATCAGAGTTTATTAATAACATCATCTACGGTCACCTTTTTATATTTTAAGCAGCGTTGGTGACTTACTCGACCCCATATCGATCCCTGTATCTGAAGAAATGAAGACAGTCGCTTTAGCATGATCTGAAAGTGATGGTCACTGTAGTCGAAGCGTTTTCCCATCACCAGCTGGCAAATGATGTTGGACACAGCTTTGTTGAAGAGGCCTGTTGTGGAAAATGGTTGACCTGAAATAGAGGAGTCGTCCGTTTAGACGAGGTTGCTGCTGCCGTTGGTTGTCTTGCGTGTAAGTCACCTTTCTCCTTCTCTATCTCCTCCTGCAGGTGTCGGATCTCCTCACAGATGCTCTGCTCCAAGATGCTTTTGCCCAGGCCAAAGGTTCGTAAGGTAGAAAGGGCGAAACGCCGCTGAGTCTTCCATGGTTCGCCAATGCTCGTGAACAGACCATCTATGCACAAATGGGTAAAACAGCAAAGCTTCGTGATTTGAGCGAGCTACAGTAATGTGTTTAAAGCATAAGGCAGAGGAAATAGAGATATTTGTGTACCCGAGCTTCCAGCATAAAACCTTTCAGCAATAGCATCCAGTGGTCGATCCACAAAGTTGTTAGCTTGTGTCACTAAGGCCTCCTTCACTAGCTTGTATCCACACACAAACACCCACTTGTCCCTGCCAAGACGGACACTGAACACGTTCCCGTAGGTCTCAGCCAGCTGTGGACACAACATAAAGCCACTTTACTGCATCACCTCAACATGCAGTGAGGAACAGGCTGCCACGTGCACATAGAGGTCGAAATGTCCTTTACCACCACCAGATGTCATTACTTGCCACTAATTGCTGCAAAAGTGATCTTGGATACATCTGCAGATTCAATGCGTCAGTTTCAATTCTTCCTCTCTAGGTGAATTCCTTTATTACTAGTTTTACAAAGACGCACAACTGCTCACATGCATCAATGTAAAACTGATCCTGTGTCTATCAAAGCATTTAATCAAATGCATGTTCAAATTTATTTAGATGAAAATCCACATTTAAAAATAATTCAACCATTGCGACTTTGCCAAAATAATATAATAATTTTTGAATACTGTGTTTTAATAATAATGGCACAACATTTAAATGATAAGTTAATAATACAAGCAATGTGATTAATAATACTAGTGAACTGATGTCTAATGGGCTCCTGGGTTTTTTTAAATTATAAGCCGTTACCTTGGTAAAATAATTCTGTGGCTGTTTATTGTCCATACTGAAGAAACTTCCCACAAATGGGAGAGCCAGTGGTCCCGGAGGATAATTCGGAGGATTCCTGTATTTGAGGTAATCCATTATCAGGAGGAACAGCAACGTAAAGAGGAAAATCCCCTTTAGGTCCAAACTCAGCAAAAGATCAGAAAGCCACATATTAAAAGAGACAAACAAGCTGCATGTGCCACCTAAACTGCTTTGGAGAGATCCTGTGTTGGTACACGTGGTTTTATAATGCGTGTTAACCCTTTGAGGCCCATGGATTCAGTGGCTACGGATTAAAAGTGACACGAAAACCCATCACAGTAAAAAAGTTAAGTAAAAAAGCAACAATGTGCACAATGTGTGTACAATAAACTATATGAAATAAGTCAGGTGACAGGTACACTTAGTGAGAAAATTATATAATAGTACACTTAAGTGAAAAATCTGCACTTCCTTCTACGTATAGGTCTGTATAAAACCAACAGTAGAAATTATAACATTTCTATATAATACCCTAAATCATTACTATTAATGGAAGCTCTATTGTGCAACAAACTCTCTCAGCAGAGCAGCAAAACACATGAAAACCCACACAGTCATTATGTGACCTTACACAGAATCTGTCTAGTCACGATGTAAACATATAAAAGCCAATAAAACAAAGTGCAGTTGGTACAAAAGGCATCTAATCAGTTGTGTGCGGAGCTTCATCCACGTCGCAGTATTTCACATGTTTAGTGGAAACTGAGCTTTTCAGTTTCACCTTTACTCTGAAGGCCTCGTTGGGCTCAGGCTGGCGGCTGGGGAGTGTCAGGCGTTTAACCTGGAGATATCGGGCGGCGAGCACTTAGAGTCTTTGAGATGACAACCAGCAACACACAAGATGGTGTCATTCGGTTGAGGTGGATCCTTTTTGTTCAGAAAACACACAACAACAGTGAAGAGAACGGTGACAGCTAAGACCTGCATTGTAATGAAATTGACCTGGAAACATAGATCATGACTGAAGCAGGTGCAGAGAAGAGGAAGACTCTCACAATCACTGCTTATCAGCTGGTACATCTGCCTTGTCAAGAGTCGATTAGTAACATTATTCTTCTCAAAGACGAGTGGGCACAAAGTGAACAGCCCTTTTCCTCAGGAAATGGAGGCGAGATGCGAAAGGCTTTGGGTCCAACCGTGTCATTGTTTTACGTAGACAGCGTGAACGTGTGATTCCTGGGAAGGTGTGAGGTCGTAGAGGTGCTTTGGTGGAGACAGTGCTGTGACTTAGCCAAACTCGACTGCACATTTAAGCAACTGGCGACCACAGCCTGTCAGATCAACCTAGCATCTCCTCTAATTAGCCCTCAGTGAGAACATTATTTGATTTAGATTAGTTTAGGTTATGTACAATATACTTGATAATAAGGAGAGATGAGAGGTGCCTCAGATGACCTGAGTCTGAACAACGCTTTGGATTGAGATGGACTGGACAGTAAAGGACTCAGCATCTGCGGGACTTTATTATAATGTAATCAAAGCACTTGTAAAAGTGACAAAAGCTTCGCTGTATGTGCACAATGTGAGCTCAACTACATAATAACACGGATCCCCACTGATCTATAGTGAGTTTAGTGAAGCAAAGTCAATCCAGCAAATACAAAGTGCACTGAGAATAAAAGGCATCTGATTACATTTGCAAATGCTTGTGGAACTGTTCCATTCAGTTACACAAGCACAAGAACAAATAGTAAATATAAGCAAAAGAACTTTATAAAAATATTATTCCACCGATATGTATTTCTGAGACTCGATGTATGTTTAAGTTTGCAAACACTGGGGGATTTTTAATTTCACCATCTCTTTGTCAGTGTTGGCACCTCGGCTCAACTAAGATCGATATTATTCAGTTTACTTAGTTTACTTAAAAACAAGGAAAATGTCCCTGATACAATTGTATGAACACAAGAGTTGATATGTACATCCAGCATTAGATGCAATGCAAAGTTCACAGAGCTGATGAGTCCTGTTGTATCAAAAACAACTTCTACAACTCCACACAAAGCTGAAACTAATAAAAACATTAATAGATAAGGTGTCAAAGTCCTTTGGCTCAATGATGTTATCAAGTCAGTAATAACTCATTAGGTGAGGTGACTGTTAATAATTTAACTGTTCTTGAATTTAATCCGTGTCAGTAAAGATAACACCTCGTAAAGCTCAAGTCAAAGTCAGAGTAAAATAATCAGAGTGACATCATAATCTAACTCTGTGAAAGAATGATAAAAACAGTTTCAGCAACAAAAAAAGAAAAGAAAGAAAAACAAGTATGTCCCAACAATGTTGTTTTCTATTTAACATATCACCAACTTGCTGCTGCACAACATATTGTAACTGTTATTAGTTCAGGCATCTGAACTGATGATTTTTGATTTTGTATGCTCAAATAAATGTGGAGATCCTGATCAGGAGATCATCAGCGAGGCACAGCGAGCGTCCTGAAGGCCTTGGGGGAAAGGGTGAAGCCCAGCACCCCCTCCAAGCTGGGCATCTCCCCCGGGACAGGACGGAAGGTGAAGCGTTGGAGGAGCGATGTAAAGAAGAGGAACAGCTCCATTCTGGCCAGATGCTCCCCTAAACACACACGCTTCCCTGTGTGGAGACAGGCCTGTAGGTTAGTAGAGTCCTCAGCTAAGGTGTATGATTAGGAAATATTCTTGGAAGTAAAACAGTTTAAATGAAAGTAGAGGAATAAAAAATCTAACCTGCTGAAAATGGCAAGAAGGCCTCTCTCCTGCGGAACTGACCGTCTGAATCCAAGAAATGCTGAGGATTGAACGTCTCTGGAGTCTCCCACTCATTCTTATCATACAACACAGATGACAGGACTGGAGTCATACTTGTGCCCTAGAAAACAGCAGCAGATGGACATAAATAACATATAAGAAACAAAGGTTACAGCTTGACGTTCACCCCTGGTTGAGTCCAGCGCGTCGTCTCCTACCTTGGGTATGAAGTATCCTCCCAGTGTGGTGTCTTTACTGGCCATTCTGGGAAATCCCAAGGGAGCAATGTTTCCCACCCTCTGGATCTCGTGGATCACGGCGTCAGTGTAGGGCAGGTTGGGTCTGTCGGCCATGGTGGGCTGACGAGACTGTCCGATCACTCTGTCGATCTCTGCCTGGACTTTCTCTGAGTGTGGAAGCAGATTTACGGCTACAGCGGGCAGGTCACCGTCCTCTATGTTTGACACCACTGCAGCTTTCAGGAGAACACTGGCTACAACTAACCTTGGATCTCTGGGTAGTGCATCATAAATACGAGCCCCCAGCGTAACGTGGTGGCAGATGTTTCTGTTCCAGCATCAATCAAGTCAATCATGCAAATCTCCAGGTTTTCTATGTTGAATCCAGCCTGAGGATCTGATTTTTTCTGCAAGTGTAACAGCAAAAATGACTGTTACTTAAAAACACAGATGTAACTCCTTGCCTTAACTTCATTAACAATACAGTAGCTTGAAAACACAGCAAGCAAGGGACTATAGCACAGTTTCAAAAGTCTGGAAAACGTTACCTTGTCCATCTCTGACAGGAATGCATCGATATAATCACGAGGGTCATGTGGGTTCCACTCCTCCTGGTGCTTCTTGATTTCCTTCCTTAAAAATGTGATGATTTCTGCATAGTTGGCGAGAATAGTCTGGTGAGATCCAGGCAGGTACTTCATCAGACCAGGGAAAACGTCATAGAGCTGTTTGACAGGACAAAACTCTGAGGTCAGTCAGAGACAAAAAAATTGTTTTGCCATCACAAAATCCCAGCAGTTTAGAAAAGAATTACCTGCGTCTGAAGTGAACCGGCGAGCACAGCGATCTCATTGTCCAGCTGTAGAACCTTGCGGTAGGTTGCGTCGCTGTATTCAAAGCGATGCCCGAAGACCACACAGGACATGACATTACTCACCGCGCTGCTTATGGTGCAGTGAGGGTTGAATGGTCGTCCTGCGAGTGTAGTTAGTTCAAATCATGTATGTAGGAAAAACACTTTGACGCACAGTGAATAAGTCGCATGAAATAAAAGGTATTTGCCTTGTTCGTCTTTGAAGGCTTCACAAATGAAGCCACATTCCACTTCAATGTATTTCTCCAGGGACTTCTGCCCTTCTCCAAAGTAACGCAGGTGAGTGTTGGCAAACTTCCTCTGCTTCTTCCACAGGTAACCATTGCTCAAGCCTAAGCCTGTGAACAATGCATGACGTTATTGGCAAAGACAACGGCTCATCATACGTGTCCATACATATGTAGGCGTTTGAATTTCAGCTAAAGCTTCTTCTGTAGGTGGGAAATATCAAATCACATGCGAGGGTTGTAACATGCAGGTCAGTGTGTTTTTCCTTGGGCTGGGCCAGGGTCAAAATGTACAGAGTCATCGCCTGGCTTATAATAACTGGTTAGTCCTTCAAATAACACCGAAACATTTTGTTTTACTAGGAGAAAAATCCGTTTCTAAATAACATATGCTTTCGGCCGTGCGTGCAGTCACCGAGGCCCTTGAAGACGACGTGAAAGAGAGGAAACACCGGTCGATCAGCGAAGGCGTCCAGCTGGTTCACGAGGGCCTCTTTGACCATCTTGTATCCAGAAACAAAGACCAGTCTTTCACTGCCTCTTTTCAAGCTGAACACGGGGCCGTACTGCTTAGCAAGCTGTATTAAAAAAACAAACATGTCCTCAATCAAAAACATATAACTCAAAATGTCACATTCAGTTGTGGTGCTTTTGTTGTTTGTCTCCATGAGTTGCAGCATTATTTGTTTAATTGTACACTTTAAAACAGCATAAAATAAAAAATCAGTATGAGCAAAATACATAGAAGAATGTCAACTGATTAAAAAAAGCACTACTGATTTTAAACTACTTTTAATTTTACAATATTATATATTGTCTGTGCTCATTAAATGGACAAGACTATATTTCATAAAAATCGCACAACACTGACACTGACATGCATATGGTGTGAAAGTGTTATTGTTCTCCTCACCGTGTCCATTGTTTTAAAGTCACCCCCAGTGAAGATGTTTCCCAGAAAAGGCACAGCCCAGGGTCCTGGGGGGAAGTTGCTGGGCCTCCAGTTTCTAACCACATCAATGAGAAGTAACACAACAAAACCAGCCAAGAGCCAACCAGTAAAGTCCATATAGCCAAAAAGAGCCTGAGAGATCATGACGAGTAGAGGTGCAGCTCACACAGTCGTATCTGTGTGCGCATTGCAAGCGTCTGAACATCTTACTGCGTTGCATAACACGTTACGTAAGCTTTTGGCTTTTGGCCTCTAAAGTTTTAAAATGAAAAACAAGACTGCAGCAGCGCATTTGTACTGAAGACAGTGTTTAAAAACTCTTGTCATTAAGAAAAGTTTTTGTGTACACACAAAGAGTTTTGAACCTGTAGACCCTGAAGCAGAAGCCTGTAGAAATATTCAGCTGAGATGCAGCCATGAAGCAAGTGAACAATGGCTGCAAGTAGATTTGCTTTAACAAACCTTGAAGGACTAGATTTAATTGTCCTGACTGACAGTTGAATAAAAAAATTATCCGGCTCAATACAATACAATACAAACTGTTGACAAGTTGCGAGAAAACTGTTGTGTTTTATTGAAGGAAGAACACATTTTACAGACTTATTCAACCAAACTAATGCAGGTGCAGAGTGCAGCGCAGCTTGTTAATCTAGCAAATTCACCTTGGCAGGAAAGAGCACAACTCAGCCTGTGGCCTAAAATTTAGATAATGGCACAGGCTTACAGTAATACACACACGTTAGAAAAGCTTTTATACATTTCATTTTCTAATTATTGTAAACTTCTATTCTATTGTTATGTAGCTACTGTAGTTTCAAGCCTCTCCAGTGAGTCACTAGATCGCTCACCCTTTTTGACTTTTACTGTTTTCAACACGTAGTAATCTTAAAAAAAGGTCACTTAACGCTGTGGAGATCATCAGCGAGGCACAGCGAGCGTCCTGAACTCTTTGGGGGAAAGGGTGAAGCCCAGCACCCCCTCCAAGCTGGGCATCTCCCCCGGGACAGGACGGAAGGTGAAGCGTTGGAGGAGCGATGTAAAGAAGAGGAACAGCTCCATTCTGGCCAGATGCTCCCCTAAACACACACGCTTCCCTGTGTGGAGACAGGCCTGTAGGTTAGTAGAGTCCTCAGCTAAGGTGTATGATTAGGAAATATTCTTGGAAGCGAAACAGTTTAAATAAAAGTAGAGGAATAAAAAATCTAACCTGCTGAAAATGGCAAGAAGGCCTCTCTCCTGCGGAACTGACCGTCTGAATCCAAGAAATGCTGAGGATTGAACGTCTCTGGAGTCTCCCACTCATTCTTATCATGGAGCACAGATGCAAGGACTGTGGTAGCCGCCGTGCCCTAGCAACGAATCACGAGACGTTTTAGTAGAAGAGCTTCATATACACAATATACAGTACTCATTTTACAGCTTGACGTTCACCCCTGGTTGAGTCCAGCGCGTCGTCTCCTACCTTGGGTATGAAGTATCCTCCCAGTGTGGTGTCTTTACTGGCCATTCTGGGAAATCCCAAGGGAGCAATGTTTCCCACCCTCTGGATCTCGTGGATCACGGCGTCAGTGTAGGGCAGGTTGGGTCTGTCGGCCATGGTGGGCTGACGAGACTGTCCGATCACTCTGTCGATCTCTGCCTGGACTTTCTCTGAGTGTGGAAGCAGATTTACGGCTACAGCGGGCAGGTCACCGTCCTCTATGTTGGACACCACTGCAGCTTTCAGGAGAACACTGGCTACTACTAACCTTGGATCTCTGGGTAGTGCATCATAAATACGAGCCCCCAGCGTAACGTGGTGGCAGATGTTTCTGTTCCAGCCTCAATCAGATCCATGGTGCAGATCTTCAGGGTTGCAATGTTGAATCCAGCCTCAGGATCAGATTTTTTCTGGCAATGTGACAAAAACGACGGTTTCTTGGCAACATTGTACAGAAGTAGATTTCTACGTTTTCAACCATTGCTTAAGCCATGTGTTATAAATCATTTACCCCCCACTTCATTTCCCAATCAAATACATATTATATAATGGAACCATGGGAACTGGAATCGCTGCATTGGTAGACATTTTGGTTCAGATTGATGTCTCTTCACTTTCAAGTATGATTTAAGGAGTTTTTGTTGCATGTTGACTTTCAGATGACTGTGTCTAGAAAGTAATAAGAGTAGCGGCTCCAATACACTGAAACATACTGTGCATCTGGAAAAGTGCAACTTTAACCGTCTGGTCGTTGGGCATGTAGCCTATAGAAATGACTTATGTTGTCGTTGTTGATCTTTTCTGCGTGAGACTAAAGTACAGTTGCTTAGTGACTGGAATGTGGCAAAAGTTACCTTGTCCATCTCTGACAGGTACACGTCGATGTAGTCTCGAGGGTCGTCTGGGTTCCACTCCTCCTGGTGCTTCTCGATTTCCTTCCTTAAGAAATTCAAGATCCCAAAATAGTTGGCATGAACAGTGTGGTGAGGTCCAGGCAGGTACTTCATCAGACCAGGGAAAACATCATAGAGCTGTTCGAAGGACAAGACTCTGAGTCATACACTGTCACCACTTCATTATAAAATCTCAACAGACAAGAATTACCTGCGTCTGAAGTGAACCAGAGAGCACAATGGCCTCGTTGTCCAGCTCCAGAACCTTGCGGTAGGTTGGGTCGTTGTATTCAAAGCGATGTCCGAACAGAACACAGCAGATGATGTTACTCACTGCGTTGGTTATGGTGTAGTGAGGGTTGAATGGTTGTCCTAAAAAATTCAAAGACCAAATCATGTAAATCACACTAGAAAAAAACACTGTGATACGTAGTGAATAAGTCACATGAAATAAAAGGTATTAACCTTGTTCGTCTTTGAAGGCTTCACAAATGAAGCCACATTCCACTTCAATGTATTTCTCCAGGGACTTCTTGCCTTCTCCAAAGTAACGCAGGTGAGTGTTGGCAAACTTCCTCTGCTTCCTCCACAGGTAACCATTGCTCAAAGCGATGCCTGTGAACATGACATCAATTATTAAGCAAGGATGACAGATCGGCACAAACACTGTTGCTTGTATTTGAGCGTAATGTGCTGTTTAAATGCCTTCGACTATTTATATTCTGCTAAACAAGGTTTAGTAGCAGTGTTCATATTTATCATCGTATTGTACAGCATCCACTGACTTGAAACATCCTAACGGTGTTTGGTGCATCAACATAGCATTTAAACATGCTTTTACTGTTATATACAAATGCAGATTGTTTGTATTCACTCATGGACTCACCCAGACCGTTTGAGACAACATGGAAGAGAGGGACAATAGGTCGATCAACGAAGGAGTCCAGCTGGTTCACAAGAGCCTCTTTGATCATCTTGTATCCAGAAACATACACCATTCTCTGGCTGCCTCTTCTCAAGCTGAACACTGGGCCGTACTGCTCAGAAAGCTGAGTTCAAAAACACAGACTTTCAGAGCAATGTCTGACAAAAACTATCTAATGGGATTTTTCAGTAACCTGTGTAAAATCTGTTTGCAACTACCGTTGTTTTAATAATAAATAAATACTAAACCTACAAGTTTGTTATTGTTCTCCTCACCTTCTCCATTGTTTTGAAGTCAACGCCAGTGAAGATGTTTCCTAGAAAAGGCACAGCCCAGGGTCCTGGGGGGAAGTTGCTGGGCCTCCAGTTTCTAACCACATCAACGATAAGTAACACAACAAAACCAGCCAAGAGCCAACCAGTAAAGTCCATATAGCCAAAAAGAGCCTGAGAGATCATGACGACTGTGGATTCAAAAGCAGCAGTGATCACACAGACAGAGCGAAGCTGCTGCTCACACAGTCGTGTCTGTGTGAACAGAGCGGGAGGCTGGAGAGCAGTGCTCCAGCAACACACGCGTTATGTAACACTTGGCCTCTTGGGGCGTCTGAAGTTGAAAACAAGGCTGGAGCTTGAACCTTTGGATCCGGTTGCTGCCTTTACGCTACATGATGAGAACTCAAAGACTTTTCCCTACTATATTTTTAATAAAGCGTAAATATGTGAGCACCTCACATTGCAAAGAAATAGATATAAAGTCATATGACGACAGATTTAAAGTTGTATTTATTTAGGACTGTGTAGAGCTTGTTTGGACGGTGGGTTAGGGTTTTGTGATGTTTACCTACATGAGTCAGAATAAAAGTACTGGAGACAATTTACGTTTTTTTCTGTAGCTCCATTGTACAAGCACTGACTTACAGCTGTAGAGCAGATGGACTTAAGTTCTACTGAACTTTGTCTCCTTTTGTTGTGTATAAGAAAACTCCTGCCACAACTTTGCTTATCAGCCCAGCTGCACTTTTCTACCATGAGGGGTCTCGCACGTAATCAACAATCTGAACATACAGACGTGTAAAAGTTTAACAAGACACTGGAACTAAACTTGTCGTCGTCACTTGACTATTTATGCGCAGCGACAACAAAAACTATTATAAGAATAAAGTGCAGATAAACTTTCCTCCAGCACCGTGGGCTCATCCTGCCAGTGCTGACCTTACCTTCACCCCAACCGAACCTTGCCTGTAGCTCACAGAAGTACGATACTGTGGCCGTGTCCGGTCAGAAGGGGCAGGACATTTCTGGTTGGGCTGTTACACAAGACGGACCGGAAGAAATGTAAAAAGAAAAAAAAATAGTGACAAGCCAACAATATGAATCAAATGTAAATAAAGACGATATTTAAATGTTCTACTTTTGCCGAATCCACCATTAAAAACAAAAGATATGGATCAGTAACAATGTTGAATTTTAATAAATGACTCAGCCGTTCAGAACCAGAAATAAAGCAACAGTCATGAGCTCAGATGTGTTTATTTAATATATGCTAAACTACTGCGTTCATCACTTGAGCGACTTTAACACAGCACAGAGCATCTTGATCGTGTCTTCCAAAATATAATGCAATTTAAAAACCTGTAGAAGTGCTTTTGGTTTTACAGCTTTAACATACCACTGTCTTGCTGCTTCCCCACTTGTGACGTTTAAGAATTTACACACTGCCCACACTTGTTTAATTTTGCTTTTCACTAAACGCTGTGGAGATCATCAGCGAGGCACAGCGAGCGTCCTGAACTCTTTGGGGGAAAGGGTGAAGCCCAGCACCCCCTCCAAGCTGGGCATCTCCCCCGGGACAGGACGGAAGGTGAAGCGTTGGAGGAGCGATGTAAAGAAGAGGAACAGCTCCATTCTGGCCAGATGCTCCCCTATACACAAACGCTTCCCTGTGTGGAGACAGGCCTGTAGGTTAGTAGAGTCCTCAGCTAAGGTGTATGATTAGGAAATATTCTTGGAAGCGAAACAGATTAGATGAAAATAGAGGAATAAAAAATCTAACCTGCTGAAAATGGCAAGAAGGCCTCTCTCCTGCGGAACTGACCGTCTGAATCCAAGAAATGCTGAGGATTGAACGTCTCTGGAGTCTCCCACTCATTCTTATCATACAACACAGATGACAGGACTGTAGTCGTACTTGTTCCCTAGAAAACAGCAGCAGTTGTATATAAAGGTTACAGCTTGACGTTCACCCCTGGTTGAGTCCAGCGCGTCGTCTCCTACCTTGGGTATGAAGTATCCTCCCAGTGTGGTGTCTTTACTGGCCATTTTGGGAAATCCCAAGGGAACAATGTTTCCCACCCTCTGGATCTCGTGGATCACGGCGTCAGTGTAGGGCAGGTTGGGTCTGTCGGCCATGGTTGGCTGACGAGACTGTCCGATCACTCTGTCGATCTCTGCCTGGACTTTCTCTGAGTGTGGAAGCAGATTTACGGTTACAGCGGGCAGGTCACCGTCCTCTATGTTTGACACCACTGCAGCTTTCAGGAGAACACTGGCTACTACTAACCTTGGATCTCTGGGTAGTGCATCATAAATACGAGCCCCCAGCGTAACGTGGTGGCAGCTGATTCTGTTCCAGCCTCAATCAGATCAATGGTACAAATCTGCAGGGTTTCGATGTTGAATCCAGCCTGAGGATCTGATTTTTTCTGATGGTGTAAAAACAGAAAATCCTGCTATTGTTGATGGTCACATTATATAGTAATGGCTTGTTGTTTTAGGTTCCTTTTTTATAGTCAACCATAGCTTGAAAAGACCTTTCATAGTCACGACTTACATTTGAGTGAACTGTCTTTTGGACAAACTAACTTGGCTAACTTGAAGTCATGGTGCATTATAACTGCAACATTGAGTTTTAGGTTTATTTCGCTTCACTTTCACATACAACACTTAATATAGTATTGTTATATCTAATGCAGACACTAATCTGGCAAATCATTATCACTGACTGCAAGAATTTAACAGACTGGGATGTTGCGAAAGTTACCTTGTCCATCTCTGACAGGTACACATCGATGTAGTCTCGAGGGTCGTCTGGGTTCCACTCCTCCTGGTGCTTCTCGATTTCTTTCTTTAAGAAACTCAAGATCTCAAAATAGTTGGCATGAACAGTCTGGTGAGGTCCAGGCAGGTACTTCATCAGACCAGGGAAAGCATCATAGAGCTGTTTGAAGGACAAGACTCTGAGTCATACACTGTCACCACTTCATTACAGAATCTCAACAGATAAGTCAAGAATTACCTGAGTCCGAGCAGAACCAGCGAGCACTATAGCGTCGTTGTCCAGCTCTAGAACCTTACGGAAGGTTGGGTCACTGTATTCAAAGCGATGTCCGAACAGAACACAGGAGATGATGTTACTCACTGCGTTGGTTATGGTGTAGTGAGGGTTGAATGGTCGTCCTAAAAAATTCAAAGATCACATCATGTAAATCACACTAGAAAAAAACACTGTGATACGTAGTGAATAAGTCGCATGAAATAAAAGGTATTAACCTTGTTCGTCTTTGAAGGCTTCACAAATGAAGCCACATTCCACTTCAATGTATTTCTCCAGGGACTTCTGCCCTTCTCCAAAGTAACGCAGGTGAGTGTTGGCAAACTTCCTCTGCTTCTTCCACAGGTAACCACTGCTCAAGGCGATGCCTGCAAAAGGTTCATCAAACATTAGATTCTTTTAATTTAATAATCATTTCAAACAAAAAGATTCAAGACATCGTGTGGTGACCTTTTCAACAACCTGATCTGCTGTGTGTCCCTATTTACTTCTGGATAAACATATCTAATATTGCATTTAGTACTATAAAGTGTAGGAGACAGGACGTGACTGGGCAGAACAAGTAAACCAGATTCTTCCCACATCTTTTACCTTTGGTTGAAGTGTACAGTGCATGACGTGGGTTGAGTTTGAATTAACTTGGACAAATTCCATGTATATTCAATCTGAGGTTGAATGTTTTAACCCTCTACCTGACTAAGTAGTCATAAGTTTCAGTTCACACGTATTTTACATTATTACAATTATAAATCCATTTTTTCTGGTCAGTAGTGTAGTTACCCAGGCCCTTGAAGACAACATGGAAGAGAGGGACAATAGGCCGATCAACGAAGGAGTCCAGCTGGTTCACAAGAGCCTCTTTGACCATCTTGTATCCAGAAACATACACCATTCTCTGGCTGCCTCTTCTCAAGCTGAACACTGGGCCGTACTGCTCAGAAAGCTGAGTTCAAAAACAAGTGGCCGCTGAAGGATCACATTCAAAACCCAATGAAACATTCTATGAGACTGTAATTGTCATTGTTTTGCTGATTTGTACGAGTGGCTGAATCACTTTATTGCACATTATAAAACAAGATAAAATGTCCAAAAAAAAATAATCACCAGAAAACATGATCAGGCGCTAATATGAACTCACCACTTGATAGGAAAGAATTCAGTTTCACCTCTGTTGTCTGAACTCATTATATTGACCAGAGGACTTTCCATAAGCCAAACGGCCCCATAAAAGCTCACAACTTGTTCTCCTCACCTTCTCCATTGTTTTGAAGTCAACGCCAGTGAAGATGTTTCCTAGAAAAGGCACAGCCCAGGGTCCTGGGGGGAAGTTGCTGGGCCTCCAGTTTCTAACCACATCAACGATAAGTAACACAACAAAACCAGCCAAGAGCCAACCAGTAAAGTCCATATAGCCAAAAAGAGCCTGAGAGATCATGACGACTGTGGATTCAAAAGCAGCAGTGATCACACAGACAGAGCGAAGCTGCTGCTCACACAGTCGTGTCTGTGTGAACAGAGCGGGAGGCTGGAGAGCAGTGCTCCAGCAACACACGCGTTATGTAACACTTGGCCTCTTGGGGCGTCTGAAGTTGAAAACAAGGCTGGAGCTTGAACCTTTGGATCCGGTTGCTGCCGTCATGTATGAGAAAACTCTGTCAGTTTCTTGACATGCGTCCTGCCACACCTACACATTTGCTTATCAGCCCAGCTGCACTTTTCCATCGTGAGGGGTCTTGCACGTAATCAACAATTACAGACGTGTTAACGTTTAACAGACACTGGAACTAAACTTGTTGTCACTTGACTATTTATGAGTAAGAGCAACAACAACTGTTACATATACTAAGTGCAAACTACCTTTCCTCCAGAACTGTGTGCTCATCCTGTCATTGCCTTTCTTTCAACCCCACCAAACCAAACTACAATAGGCACAGTGTCCAGTCAGGAGGGGCAGGACGTTTCCCAGTGGGATGTTACATAAGCTGCAACGATAAAAATGCAACTAAAACAAACATGCAAGACAGAGAGAAAGAACAGAAAACTGATTAATTAGTCAGATGTGAAAAGAAGATTTCTATAATAGTTTGCCCAATATTTCTCCCCAATGTTCTACTTATGGACTCATCACATAGATTATTTCATTATTGACTCTGCAGTTCAGAAGCAGAAACAAACCAACAATCATGAGCTAAAAGATGCAGCCATTTACCAGAACAGTCACCTAAACAGTTTTCTTTTGTTATTTTTCCAATTTGTCCTTCACCCAGTTTACTACAAAGTCATTAACCCAAGTCGTGTCTGATTTTCACAGCTGTCCTTCAGAGACTCTAATGTACAGCACAAACACTAATACAGTCCAACATAAACGTAAGATGGTTCACACAATCTTCTTCTTGGTGTTTGCAGCCATGTAATAGTTTACTTCACATTATCTGGCTGAGGAGTGGACGAGACCAGACATAGAGGCTCCGGCAGCCTTATGTAACGCTGGACAGGCCTGGAGTGAAAAGCAAACATGTTGCTGAGCGTGTTCACACATGCTGCAGGTGGAGGACTACAGAGGCTAGTATCCCCCAGGATGGATTGGTTTTGGTGGTGCATGAAACACGTGTGGTTTGTGGAAAGTAGTTTCATCAACGAGTTAACTCTAAGGTACGTCTGACATAATTGACCCTTGTGCAGCCTTCGAGGGGTCAAAAGGAAAACAGGGGGCGCTGTGCTTGGATGTAACACCCACGAAGGCTGTTTCATCCAACCCCTTGTTGTGTTTTTAGCTTTGAGCGCCTCCTAGTTTACAGTGGGGTCGTTTTGACGTTGAATCTATATTTTACTTTGTCGCTTTTATTTTTTCAATTTTGATCTATCAATTTTATTTGATATAGTTATAAATCTAGATCAACTTTGCCCTCTGAAAAGATATTATGTAATATATAATTATTCCCAGCTTAAAGATATGTGCGCTTTTATTTTGAAGGTGATGAAACCAAACGGGAAGTCCTACCTTAGCTTAGTTCTAACTACTACTGTTACGAAACAGTTCGTGTGTCGGTGAAAGTACTGCACAACACACCAGAGAGCAGATGGAGGCTTTACACAGCTCTGTGGGTTCAGGCTGGATCGATGGCTGGAGCGTCTTAGTGTTTCTCTGCGTTTTCCTGCTGTTGGCTGATGTTTGGAAGAACAGAGCCCCGAAGAACTTCCCTCCAGGTCCGTGGGCTCTGCCTGTGATCGGAGACCTTCACCGCATCAGACCCCACAGACTTCACCTGCAGCTCGCTGAGGTACGAGTCCGTGGATAAAACGAGGAGAACAGAACGAGAGGCCTTAGATCGCGACGCTGATTTCATCCGGCTTTTACTTTTACATACTAAGGCACCGCCGGGGTTTGAACTCAGGGTTTCTTGTTTCTTAGACACTTGCTTTAACCAGCTGAACGCAGCGCCGGCCGCAAGGGTTTGTTGTTGTTTTTTGTAACGTATTGAGTTGTACACAGAATTAAACGAGACGCTGCTCATCTGTGCGTATTGTTTGATTCGTTTATTATATGGCTCCTTCTGCCTGTTTGTATATACAGTTGCAAGAAAATGTTTGCGACCCCTTTGTGTTGACATGGATTTCTGCATAAACTGGTCATAAAATGTGACAACAATAGAAAGACACAGTCTGCTTAAACTCATACTGCACAAAGTTCTCAGTGCAGGGTGGAAAAAGCATGAACCTTTGGACCCTGACTGGGCCGCTCCAGAAGGTGGATTTTCTTCTGTTGAAGCCATTCTGTTGATTTACTTCTGTGCTTTGGGTCATTGTCCTCTGTGGAGCTTCAGCTGACAGACGGTGGTGGTCTTAGGTTTTCCTGCATAATTTCTTGATAAACATTAGAATTCATTCATTCATTTTTCCGTCAACGCCAGCAATTTGTCCAGGCCCTGAGGCAGCAAAGCCCCAAACCATGATGCCCCCTCCACCACGTTTTACAGTGGGGGTGAGGTTTTGTTGTTGGTGTGTTGTGTTGTGTTTTTTCTCCACACGTAGCCTTGTGTGCTCTTTCCAAACATCTCCATTTTGGTTTCATCTGTTCACAGAATATTTTGCCAGTAGTGGACCATCCAGATTCAGAAATCCCAAAGGGGTCACATACTTTTTCTTGCAACTTTCCCTGAAGAAAACTCAGCTCCCATCAAATGGATCGAGTCTAGTTCTGATTATAAACATAAAAGGTGCCACATCATCTGAATGACATTTTAATTTTAAGCCTGTTTATGCCAGCGTCCCATACAAAATGAAGATTTTTTAACTAAATATTTATTACTGTTACCAAAAACAGGTTGTCAGCAAAGAACAACACTAAACTGACTCTCTGTTTTCAGTTTGCAGAGAAATATGGAAATGTCCTCAGCCTTCGTCTGTTTGGTGGAAGGGTTGTGGTGATTAACGGCTACAAGCTTGTGAGAGAAGCTTTGGTTGACAGAGGAGAGGACTACGCTGATCGACCAGTTGTGCCGATATTTGAAGAATTAGTTGGGAATAAAGGTAGAGTGACCTGCACTTTGTTTTAAAAGGTGCTAGTTAATATTTGGTATTAGTACATTCATATTCTGATTATGTTGAGCCTACATTACATTTGACTTTGTCTTCCTAACAGGTCTTGTGATGTCCAGTGGTTCTCTATGGAGGCAGCAGAGGAGGTTTGCTCTTCACACTCTCAGGAACTTTGGTTTGGGTAAGAAGACCCTGGAACCGTCCATCCAGCAGGAGTGTCAGTACCTCACTGAGGCTCTAGCTCTTCACCAAGGTACTAAACTAAACTTGAATCTTTTAATTAATCGTGCACACTTGAGTGTTTGTCTTGTGTCTGTGTCTGTGTTTCGGTTGTGATTGAAAAAACACAGTAACACAGTATGTCTGTATTTCCTTTTCGTTTGCAGGAAAGCCTCTCAGTGCCCAGTCACTGATAAACAATGCTGTGTCCAACATCATCTGCTGCCTGGTGTTTGGGGAGCGGTTTGAGTACAGTGACAAGCAGTACCACTACATACTAAAGACCCTCAATGATATAATGCAGCTGCAGGGCAGTATGTGGCTCCAGGCGAGTGTCTTTGTTGAAATATAACGTGCACATTGTGTTTCTTGAATCAGCGTTAAATGAGAAACGTATTGAAATGTGTAGTGAGTGCAACAGATGTAAACCACTCAGACCATAACCTAAGAGGGTTCATCACAGCGTTGGATGGTTTGTGGCTGGGGAGACCAGCAGTAGCTCAGTGGCTTCACTACATTCAGAACGGAATTAGATATTAAATGCACACGCAATTTAGTAACCTTTAAGTGCACATTAGATCAAAGATAAAAATCACAACATAAGATAAGACGTTTCTTTCTGAGACATTGCTCTAGAGTAGTCGTTCAGGCTGGAGATGTGGGACCTTTTTGGCGGGGGCACTATGGTGGAGGACTTTAGACTTGTGGTACAGTGAACAGGGCCAATGACTGGTGGAAGATGTTGGTGACGGTTCCAGACAGTTATTCTTTAAAGTCCTTCAGCACTCGGCCCAGAACACCGTCTGGTCCAGTAGCCTTCCTCGGCTTGATAGACCTCAGCGTGTGTCTAACCTCACGGTCCTCGACTGTGAGGGTTACGCTGGTGTGGGCCATGAGGTGTGTCCTAGCTGATTCCTGTGGTTCCACCTCAAAACTTGTACCATGTTGGCGTCGCCTTCAGCTGCGGGGTTGGTTTTATGATCGATCAGATGTTGAACTCCCTGCCACACCTGGCTGCGGTTGTTGCTCTCTAAGTTGTCCTCGATCTCCTATCCTCCTCGATTCTTCGTTTCTCCTGTAACGTGTCTGTATAGGTCGCCAACGCATTACCGTGGCTGATGAAGCGGCTGCCTGGACCTCACAAGAAGATCTTCACTCTGGTAGATGAGATAACTGACTTCATAAAAGTTAAGATCAATGAGCACAAAGAGAACCTGGACCCCTCCTCACCCAGAGACTACATCGACTCCTTCCTCATAGAGATGGGAGACGTGAGTCTGTGCTACTGTCTTTATAAATGTGTAGACTCTCAGTTAAGTGTAGACTCTCATCTTGTTCTGTCACACAGAAGGAGGACGAGGATTCAGGTTTCGATTTAAACAACTTGTGTTATTGCACACTGGACCTGTTTGGTGCTGGAACTGAAACTACCACCACGACTCTACACTGGGGACTGTTGTACATGATCTACTACCCTCACATACAAGGTCTGTGTGTGTGTGTACACCATCATTTTCCTCTCATTCATCTTCCCAGTTACCAGACTCAGTGTTTCCTGTTTTCACTGTGCACAGAACGAGTCCAGGCTGAGATAGATGCTGTGGTTGGTTCCTCCAGACAACCTTCAGTGGCTGACAGAGACAACCTGCCCTACACTAACGCTGTCATCCATGAGATCCAGAGAATGGGCAACATCATCCCACTCAATGTGATGCGCATGATAAGCAAAGACACGACCCTCGACAAGTACACAATCCCAAAGGTATTGAAAAATAATATCTGCTACTTAGCTTTTGCCTCCCTCCTGTGCTGCTTTTATCAAGCACTGCCAGCTGTTACGTTTAAAACTCACATTTAATTAAAAACGAAACAGATAAGAACAACAAGCTTGTAGTTTTCAAATTGTGAACTAGCCTGCATACAGTATAAAAACTGCATGTACATATAAAAAGACAATGCCCCTGTTAAAAATGTGACCTGGCAATAAATTACGACAGGTGAAGAGATGCCATTTGTGGATTGTGACACACAGGTTATGAGGTAGACGTACAGTAGATAATGTTTTTGTCTACTTTGTACTGAGGGTGTGTACATTTCATAACTTAACAAATATGTGACACAGTTTAGTTTAGTGTTATTGTTCTCACATATAAGTGTTTTGTGAACTGCTTCTGTTCTTGAAGTTCCTCTTTCCATTTGATGAGGCTTCTTCATTGACCTTATTTCTTCAGGGCACGATGATCCTGGCCACACTGAACTCTGTCCTACACGACGAGTCAATGTGGGAAACTCCACATTCCTTCAACCCTCAACACTTTCTGGATGAGGACGGTCAGTTTAGGAAGAGAGAGGCCTTCCTTCCTTTTTCAGCAGGTGAGTCACTGCTGACATGGACAGTTGTTAGACAGAAGATTGTTCCAGGTCTGTAGTAGTTGTTCTCTGGTCATATCCCTTTTTTATGCCAATCAGCTCATGTGTTACCTTGTGTGGTGTGTTGTCAGGTAAGCGTGTGTGTCTCGGGGAACAACTGGCCAGGATGGAGCTGTTCCTCTTCTTCACCTCCCTCCTCCAGAGGTTTTCCTTCACACCAGCTCCTGGAGAGCAGCCCAGTCTGGAGTTCCAGCTTAGAGCCACACTCAGCCCCAAACCGTACCGCCTCTGTGCTGCACCACGATGAACTGCACCGAAGCGAAGCATCTCTGTGCCACAGCACAATTAATCAACGTGATTCACTTTGCTCTTTGTCTTGACACAACTATTCTGTACTACTTGTCATCTCTCAAATTTGAAGAAACATCTAAACACTTTCATTCTGAAGTATAATGTCCAATGATCATACAGTAATCAGAGTCACAAAATACTTGAATGTCCACGCATTGCATGAAAAATAGTGATTTCTCAAAAGATTCTGTGATTGATTCTGAAACCAGCTTGTTCTATATCCTTTGTACATTTAATTAAGATGTGTCTAGTAACCTGATCTCACATTGTCTGGGTGAGGAGTGGATGAGACTAGACAAAGAGGCTCCAGCAGCCTGGTGGTGTATGAAACACGTGGCTTGTGGAAAGTTGTTTCATAAACGAGTTAACGCTAATCCATGAAATCCAGTCTAATCCAGAACCGTTGAAGTGACGCTTGGCTGAAAATATGTGAATGATCAGTCTTCTCTCTCTGACATTGATCCCCTGGTGGATCATTTTATCTTGTTTGCAATCATTTAACTTAGTTTGTAACAATTTTCTCCATTTTACAATATATTTGCACAGTTATTTTAAGTCTCTTTGACCCAGTTGCACCGTTAACAACACTGTTCCCCTACAAAGACTAACTAAAGCCTTTGAATTAGTACGTTCTGATTATTCTTTCGTATCACTCGTGTTGCAGATATGTTAACTCAGTTTTAAGCATAAAGGAGGATGCAACAGGTTCTGTTGTGTTTTGTTAATAACTGTTCACTGTGTTGATTTCTTTGATGCCATTGAACACATCTCAAATCTTGAGTCTATATTTTAACTCGTAGTTTTTATCTTTTCAGTTTTGACATTGCATGCAATGAGAAATAAAAAAAGACATGTTGTCTTTATATAAACCTTCCGTACAGTGGTCAGTTTCATTTAATGTAGTAATAAATCTATTTGAATTTCCAGCAGCAACATAAACACTGCTCTCTGAAAATGCATAAGATTCTGAATGAATACTTTCAGTGCATTACGATGACAATAAACATAGTTTATTAAATAGTTAATCTTTCAATTGTCTGTCGAATTAACCTTTTGTTCTTTTGCTTATTCCCTACTGAAAGATACAGTAAGAAGATTTTGACTTTTATTTTGAAGGTGAGTTAAGCAAATGGGCAGTCCTGCCTTGGTCCCATTCTTATCATTCCTTAGCAATATTAAGGTATAGCGTGTTCCTTTGTTTATCAAAGTACAACACACCAGAGAGCAGATGGAGGCTTTACACAGCTCTGTGGGTTCAGGCTGGATCGATGGCTGGAGCGTCTTAGTGTTTCTCTGTGTTTTCCTGCTGTTGGCTGATGTTTGGAAGAACAGAGCCCCGAAGAACTTCCCTCCAGGTCTATGGGCTCTGCCTGTGATCGGACACCTTCACCGCATCAGACCCCACAGACTTCACCTGCAGCTCGCTGAGGTATACGATAAACAACAACCAACTATCTAGAGAGTCTGAAGTTAAACAGCTTATTGTTGAACGTCTTCCAGCCATTATTGTCTTTTTAGAGTCAGAGGCCATTTGTTGCCAAATAAATAGAATGAAAATCAAATGAAGTTATAAAGTATGTTGTGGCACATACTATGACGGAGGCGCTAGGAACTAGGAAGATTTATTATGTTTCCATTCTGAGAATAAAGTTGATGATTCAAAGTTGAAAGAATTATTTGCAAAACAACAAAACAAACAGTGTCCTTGTTACCCCTAATACTAGTTTATCTACACAACGGCACCGTCCTTTTGCAGAGTACGACACTGTGACCATGTCAAATGTATAACAGTTGCACAACCCAGTAGGGGCATCAAATAAAGTTACAGGTCTTCTCTACTGTAAACCAGCACGAAAAGCAGCAGCTTTAAATGTTCTGAGCAGTTAAATCAACGTGACCATGTCAAATGTATAAATATTAGAGTTTTCTCAAATCAGTTTGACACACGCACTGGAACAGTGACGGTTTCAAGGCCTTAAACGAGTGAGATCCCCGTGTGAACAGGAGCTGATGTTATCAGAGCTTGTCCTTTAAGTGGCGCTGGCACGTTCAACAGAGTCCAAAGTTTGGAATCGGAGGCAGAGCTTTGTGTATTTTGTATTGAGAAACATCCCAGGGTTGTTGGCTGATCAACGTCCTGTGAAGTATGGAAAGCAGCAAATGTTTATGGCTTAAAAGCAACATCTTTGCAGCAATGACATGTTTATTTTGTGCCTAAATCTGTCCAGGATGTGCAGAATGCTTGGCTACCGCTGAACGGTGCTCACAGTTAAATACATGCTACACTGCTGTAAACACAAAGTGCATCAACTCAGCAAACAGCAACGCTAATCGTGTGTCTGTGCTCAGTTTGCAGAGAAATATGGAAAAATCTTCAGCCTTCGTCTGTTTGGTGGAAGGGTTGTGGTCGTTAACGGCTACAAGCTTATGAGAGAAGCCCTGGTTGACAGAGGAGAGGACTACGCTGATCGACCCAATGTTCCCGTGTTTGAGGAATTAGTTGGCAACAAAGGTAGAGTGACCTGCACTTTGTTCTAAAAGGTGCTAGTTAATATTTAGTATGGCAAAATCCTCAGAGTAACACGATCAAGATTAGATTGTGTTTAGACATGATCTTTGGCTTTGCCTTCCTGACAGGTCTCGTGATGTCCAATGGTTCTCCATGGAGGCAGCAGAGGAGGTTTGCTCTCCACACGCTCAGGAACTTTGGTTTGGGTAAGAAGAGCCTGGAACCGTCCATCCAGCAGGAGTGTCAGTACCTCACTGAGGCTCTAGCTCTTCACCAAGGTATTAAACAAAACGTGAACCTCTTAATTTGTTTTGAGTTGATTTGAAATGTGCACCAGTATTTTATGTCATTCTCGTCATATCAACTCTCCAGTGAATGATCACCTGTAATGCTCTTCAGAACCATAACATAGGGTTTGCCTGCTTTCTATGTGTGCTGCTCTAGAACGGCCCATAGCGTCCGATGAGGTTTTAGGATTATTACAAGCTGTTTCTAAGTTCGTTCGGGCAGTTAAACATATTTGTAAAAACACAGTAACACAGTATGTCTGTATTTCATTTTCGCTTTGCAGGAAAGCCTCTCAGTGCCCAGTCACTGATAAACAATGCTGTGTCCAACATCATCTGCTGCCTGGTGTTTGGGGAGCGATATGAGTACAGTGACAAGCAGTACCAGTACATACTAAAGACCCTCAATGATTCAGTACAGCAACAGGGAACTTTGTCATTCCAGGTGAGCGTTTGTTAAAATATAACTTGCACATTGTGTTTCTTGAATCAGCGTTAAATGAGAAACGGTTTGAAATGTGTAGTGAGTGCGACAGATGTAAACCATTCAGACCATAACCTAAGAGGGTTCATCACAGCGTTGGATGGTTTGTGGCTGGGGAGACCAGCAGTAGCTCAGTGGCTTTGTTTGAACTGCAAAAGAGACAAATCAGGACGGTCACTGCTTTGATTTACTACATTAAGAATGGAAGTCATTTACTGGCTGTGTCTTCTGTGTTTCTTTCTACGTTTTTCCTGTAACATGTCTGTATAGCTCGCCAACGCATTACCGTGGCTGATGAAGCGGCTGCCAGGACCTCACAAGAAGATCTTCACTCTGGTAGATGAGATAATTGACTTCATAAAAGTTAAGATCAACGAGCACAGAGAGAACCTGGACCCCTCCTCACCCAGAGACTACATCGACTCCTTCCTCATAGAGATGGGAGACGTGAGTCTGTGCTACTGTCTTTATAAATGTGTAGACTCTCAGCAAAGTCTCTTATGTCAAAGCATCTAATTCCTGCTGTACCATCACACAGAAGGAGGACGAGGATTCAGGTTTCAATCTAAACAACTTGTGTTATTGCACACTGGACCTGTTTGGTGCTGGAACTGAAACTACCACCACGACTCTACACTGGGGACTGTTGTACATGATCTACTACCCTCACATACAAGGTCTGGGGAGCATCGTTTTCCTCTCATTCTCATCTTCCCAGTTACCAGACTCAGTGTTTCCTGTTTTCACTGTGCACAGAACGAGTCCAGGCTGAGATAGATGCTGTGGTTGGTTCCTCCAGACAACCTTCAGTGGCTGACAGAGACAACCTGCCCTACACTAACGCTGTCATCCATGAGATCCAGAGAATGGGCAACATCATCCCACTCAATGTGCTGCGCATGACAACCAGAGATACGACCCTCGACAAGTACACAATCCCAAAGGTCCCGACTCGCATTTTAAACATGATATCTACTATTTATCTTTACTTTTTTTGTCTTCCTCTTGTGCTGCCTTTACCAAACACTGCCATTCTACTAACTTTTAAACTTTCAACCAAAAATGAAGAAATTGTAATTGTAACCAATATCAAGCTCATAGGTCCTATATACAGTACAAACACCCTATTACAGATGCCATTTGTGGATTGTGACACACAGGTTATGAGGTAGACGTACAGTAGATAATGTTTTTGTCTACTTTGTACTGAGGGTGTGTACATTTCATAACTTAACAAATATGTGACACAGTTTAGTTTAGTATTGTTATTGTTCTCACATATAAGTGTTTTGTGAACTGCTTCTGTTCTTGAAGTTCCTCTTTCCATTTGATGAGGCTTCTTCATTGACCTTATTTCTTCAGGGCACGATAATCCTGGCCACACTGAACTCTGTCCTACACGACGAGTCAGTGTGGGAAACTCCACATTCCTTCAACCCTCAACACTTTCTGGATGAGGACGGTCAGTTTAGGAAGAGAGAGGCCTTCCTTCCTTTTTCAGCAGGTGAGTCAGTGTGTGTGTGTCTTAAATGAAGTAGTTATATCTAACTAATACGCATGTGCTCTCATAACGCTGGTGTGTAGTAATAATATTATATTTTCAGGTAAGCGTGTGTGTCTCGGGGAACAACTGGCCAGGATGGAGCTGTTCCTCTTCTTCACCTCCCTCCTCCAGAGGTTTTCCTTCACACCAGCTCCTGGAGAGCAGCCCAGTCTGGAGTTCAAGCTTAGAGCCACACTCAGCCCCAAACCGTACCACCTCTGTGCTGCACCACGATGAACTGACCTAAAGTGAAGCATCTCATTGTCCACCAGTAATTAACCACTGTGATTTACAGGAACATAGTGAAGCAGCTACTCAGAGCTCCTCACCGTCTCTAAGACTGCACCCAGACCTCATGACCATAGCTGAAATTACTGTAGGATCTTACATTGACCAGTTAATCAATCAGCAGTGCACCAGCAGCAGTAATGTGGTGGGTTTACGATCGGAAACAGTCTCCGGTTTCGTCCCTCCCTCACTCACTTGTACAAGACCGAGAGGCAGGTTGGCTAAATACTGTTAGTTCACTAGTTTGAATCCTGTTCACTTGTAACTACACCTTGACTCTGCTACTTCGTTTGGCTCATCATCTTTGGTTTGTACTTAGACTCTTTGTTTGTTACGTGTTAGTTTTCCATTGCTTGTTCTTTGTTTCTTGTTTATGCTTGTGACCTTTTCTCTCTGCTTAGTGAATGTTTTGCCTGGTGTGTATTTAGTTCACACACAGTGTCCCTGTTACAGGAACATTAGTTAATCATATGTTTTCTCCTGTTTATCAGAGGTTTTAAATTTCAGTCTGTATTTCAACAGGTTTCCAACTTTGTTTTCTATCCATCTACCGTGTTTTCCGTAATATAAGACGTACCTAAGAGCCTTAAATTTTCTCCAAAATCGGTCGTGCGCCTAATAATCCGGTGCGCCTTATGTGTGCACTGAGTTCCAAAAGCTGTAAAAATGAACAGCCGCCTGGCAACAAAGACTGACTCCGACAATGATGAGAGGAATACCGGCATGTTTGATGGCGAAATTGCCCAGGTGTTCAATTCAGACAGAAGATGAGGACTTTGATGGATTTGTGGGAGAAGATTGATTAAAAATAATGTGAGAGTAATGTTAAATAGTTGAATAAAGTTCTACTAAACTCACTGTTTTGCTTCTGTTACCTTTTTTGTAGACCGTATATTTTAGCATGCGCTAGTACGGACATTGACCCCGTAACTGAGACTGCGCCTTATGGTGCGGAAAATACGGTAACCCTGTTGGTGTTTCATTATTTTCCCTTGGACCCTCATCTAAATTAAATGACTTATTGTTTTCCTCTAGTTTGTCTGGGTCATGCATGTGGGTCCTCCTAGTTAGTTGGCTTTAAGCTTCCTTGTTTTTCCTTTCCCTGTTTGGGGAACTTAGATTTGGTGCAGCCAAGTGGTGGCACAGGTTAACAACCCACACCTGCTACTGGTAGACTGGGTTTCAGCTTATTCCTCCCAGTCCTCAACAGTGATAGTGACTGATACAGTACATGAGATAATTGTACTTAAACATAAAACACATGAAACATAAACAACTGACCTCAGTCATAGAAATGCTTCAGAGAATCATTGAATGCAATTCCTCTGCCGCATACATAGTTTTATTTTGAAGGTGTGGCAGTAAACCGGAAAATTTTCGAAATACTGCTTGAGTAAACAAAATCCACAGTTAATCTGACTGGACACTGTGAAGGATCATCATAAATCATCACCTAGAGATATTTAAGATTCACTAACGTCTCTTCTAATGCTTGACTGTGTCTCCAGAAGGTCTTGTGAGAGCCAATGGTTCTACCTGGAGGCAGCAGAGGAGGTTTGCTCTTCACACTCTCAGGAACTTTGGTTTAGGCAAAAAGACCCTGGAGCTGTGCATCCAGCAGGAGTGTGGGTACCTCACTGAGGCTCTGGCTCTTCACCAAGGTACCAAATATCATTCTTCAACAACCAGCTACTAATTGATTTATCCAAGTTTATAAACTATTTCTCCTTCAGTAGGTTTTTTTTCTCCAGACGTATAATGCCTGAAAGTAGGCACCTCAGACCATGTGCATGTGATTCGCTCTTACAGCTTGATTTAAATCGGAATCTCAAACATGTCATGTGACTCTCATGCTGCTCATCCTCTGACTCCACTACTGGACAGTCTGTACTGTTCTGCTGTTCCGCCTCCAGCTTGAGTAGGTTAAATGCTGTCATTGGATTAAAATCAGAGAACAAAATCTACAGCAAACACAAGTCTGAACTCGTAGGTCAGGTTCACACGTTCTCTGCTACACGGTTAAATATAAGTAGGAATCACAGTTGTGTGAATTTATAAACGTACATTAGATGCAGTTTGTTTGTATGTAATGATGCTCTTCTCTTCATTTGACAGGAAAGTCTTTCAATGCTCACTCACTGATAAACAATGCTGTGTCCAACATCATCTGCTGCCTGGTGTTTGGGGAGCGATATGAGTACAGTGACAAGCAGTACCAGCACATACTTCATTGTATTAATGAGACAGTTCACCTGTGGGGAAGTTTCTGGATAAAGGTACAGATACAGGCCTAAATGTGTCATTAGTGCTGGAGGAGGTCTTCAGTTTCCTGAGTAAAATCAAATGTCTACTTCAAGTGTAATGATATAACATGAATTATAGGAGTAAAAATATTCAATATTGTGAAATCGATTAGTCTATTATATTTATGTGTCATCAGAATTTTAGTGGCTTTTATGTATTTAATCCAGTGATTCCCAACAAGGCTTGGGGCTCAAAAAAAAAAACGGACATTAAAGTAAAAACAAATGTCACACTACACATGTAAAAACATAGATTTTTTTTCAGATAAATGAAATTATTAATAATTACTAGACTATTAGACCACAGCCATGTACAGTAACATGAAGCTTTTGTATGTTTGAATTCTCACGCCTGGTTATAAAATCAGTGTCTCTAGTTAAACAAGTCTCTTGTTGTTGTATAGATCATCAACGTGTTTCCGTGGCTGAACTTCCTTCCTGGACCCCACAAGACGATCGTTGCTCTGCTTCAAGATGTAACTGCCTTCATAAAGATGAAGATCAACGAGCACAGAGAGAACCTGGACCCCTCCTCACCCAGAGACTACATCGACTCCTTCCTCATAGAGATGGGAGACGTGAGTCTGTGCCGGGAATGTTTTAGGTGCAGTTTACAATAAGTCTGAATGACTGGGTCTTGCTAATATAATGTTGTGGCTTCTGTCACACAGAAGGAGGACAAGGATTCTGGTTTTTATTTAAACAACTTGTGCTGTTGTACGATGGACCTGTTTGGTGCTGGAACTGAAACTACCACCACTACACTACACTGGGGACTGTTGTACATGATCTACTACCCTCACATACAAGGTCTGTGTGTGTGTGTCTGTGTGTGTGTGTGGGCTGTGACAGATTTGTCTGCCTCATGTTTATCTCTTGATCGTCTTGACATCACTACAGTTACCAGACTCAGTGTTTCCTGTTTTCACTGTGAACAGAACGAGTCCAGGCTGAGATAGATGCTGTGGTTGGTTCCTCCAGACAACCTTCAGTGGCTGACAGAGACAACCTGCCCTACACTAACGCTGTCATCCATGAGATCCAGAGAATGGGTGACATCTCTCCCCTCAATGCACCACGCATGACAACCAGAGACACTGTCCTGAACACGTTCACTATCCCAAAGGTAGGCAAAGCAACTTTAAAGGTCCCCTTAAAAACAAATCTAGTTTGTTTCCTGTTTGAAACACAAACATTTAATGTTTTTAGGGCACAGTTGTCCTGGCAACACTAAACTCTGTTCTTCATGATGAGTCGATGTGGGAAACTCCAAACTCCTTCAACCCTCAACACTTTCTGGATGAGGATGGTCAGTTTAGGAAGAGAGAGGCCTTCCTTCCTTTTTCAGCAGGTGAGTTGAAGTCTGTGATTAAAGCAAAACCCTTGACAACTGTGTGATTCAGCTCATGTGTTACATTGTGTGGTGTGTTGTCAGGTAAGCGTGTGTGTCCAGGGGAACAACTGGCCAGGATGGAGCTGTTCCTCTTCTTCACCTCCCTCCTCCAGAGGTTTTCCTTCTCAGCAGCTCCTGGAGAGCAGCCCAGTCTGGAGTTCAAGCTGGGAGCCACTCGCTGCCCCAAACCGTACCACCTCTGTGCTTCACCGCGATGAACTGACCTGTTTACATGAATCACTGATTTATGACTTTTAATATGTCATGATTGCATCGTTGTCGTATTGACATGATGCCTTTCTGCAGCCCATACTAGACCTTTGATTCATCTATCTATTATATGCTGATCTTAAAATCTTTTCCGTTGTTGTTATAATACAAGACATAAGGCCAAACACTCAACAAAGCACAGTAATGGTTAATAATTGTGAACCAGACTGGAACACAGCTCCCAGATGCTGTGTGTTCTGCCAACTCATAGAGTTTGAGCTCTACCACCTGGTTGCTGAGCGTATTGACAGGCTGTATGTTGAGCTAGACTTTAGGTTTTTCTTGGCTGGTTTTCAGTCCACACAACTGGCTGTCAGGTACATTTAACCCAGTATGAAATGAAGCCAGGAAACAATTTATCATCCAGCTTCTATCTCACGATTAGACATGAACTAAAGTATGATGTTTAAATAATAGAACTCATGGATAAAAACAGAAAAATTAGATTAGTAATGAGTGGAACTAATGAGAACAATGATTCAAATGACATAAAACAGCTTGGATGCAGAGACTGTGGGGGTTTGGTGTTTACTTCACTTCGTTTCCTTTAACCTGCATTAGTAGCTGCTTGGGCAGTTCTACACACTGATGATAATAAAGTAATATAAACCACATTTTGTTCATCTGAATCAATTTGTATTTTGTGTGTTTCTATGCTTTAAAATATCCAAAACTTAAGCAAACATTTAGCCAGTTAGTATTTATTCAATGTAGCTGTTAATGGAGTGTTTGCACATGGATTTTACTGCTGTAAATACTTTCAACATAAGGCTTCATCATTTGGGCTTTTATTTTGAAGGCACGTACCTTTGAGATGATGGCAGCATAGCCTCTATTTAGGCTGTTTACCGGAGTGAACTGCATGTACTCCAGTTATCGCTCAGAGAGCAGATGGAGGCTTTACACAGCTCTGTGGGTTCAGGCTGGATCGATGGCTGGAGCGTCTTAGTGTTTCTCTGTGTTTTCCTGCTGTTGGCTGATGTTTGGAAGAACAGAGCCCCGAAGAACTTCCCTCCAGGTCCGTGGGCTCTGCCTGTGATCGGACACCTTCACCGCATCAGACCCCACAGACTTCACCTGCAGTTCATTGAGGTATGAGTCCAGGCGAACAGTGTAGTAACATCAGTTAGTGTGTTTTGGCCAAATGTCTCTCTGTTGCCACCAGATTTGTTTTTGTTGGTTTAAACCAGGGGTATTCAACTAAAATTTAAAGAGGTCCGGTTATGCACATTTTTTGGAAGCAAAGGTCCAGAAGATTATAATGTCTAACTATTTACTGTGATATATTAAGTAGCCTGCATGTAATCAGTACTTCACTGTCAAATCAAATTAATTCAGTACAATTCAAAATCCTTTTGACAAACTGAAACTCCAACTGAACATATATTTACAATGTAATCTAATTCATGAAATAAAAGCAGGGCTGAATTTCAAAATAAGCAAGAACACAAATGTTCAAATAAGAGCTTAACTTAAAGGAAAGGTATAAAAAAAATATTTTACAATTTGAATCAAAAGTCTCAACCAATTTAACTGGTAAAAAACCTGAACATATCCTAACAACTGAACAGTTTTGGAGGCTCATCTTCTTCCCCTCATATATTCAACCCACGTACAGGACTCAGTGCTGGGAGGTATCGTCTGTCTGCGGCCGTTTGATCCAACCCTTGTGTCTGTTTTTGAGCTTTTGTAGCTTCTATCGTCTGTCTCTCCCTTTGTTGTCGCTAGCTACGCGCAACTGTTATCGTCGTATGTGTTTGTTAATTCCTTTGCAACCTCGAACTTACTTTTAGCTGCAGGTGCTCTTGAGTCGCAAAATTTAGCGCCTGTGATCCACAGAATCGATTGGCTAAGTGAAGTCACGTGGTTAACGCACATTCAATTG
Source organism: Macropodus opercularis (assembly GCA_030770545.1). Lineage (NCBI taxonomy): Eukaryota > Metazoa > Chordata > Actinopteri > Anabantiformes > Osphronemidae > Macropodus > Macropodus opercularis. The sequence continues at coordinate 13,354,522 of CM061092.1, forward strand.
GCCTTCGCCAAATAACTACCGTAAAGATCACAATAGCCGCGCCGATTAAAAGTAAAGTGCTCCTCTAGATTCTGAATCAAAACGTTCCGTTTGGTCTGTAGCTCCGGGTCCGTATGGGACAGCTTCTGGGTCCGGATCCGGACCGCGGTCCAGTGACCGCTGGTTTAAACTGTTCTGGAGCAAAGTAGGTTGTTCTTTGTGTTCTCGTGCCTCAGTTTTAGTCTTAAGTCTTAACATTGTCTACAGTGTAAATACAGTTACCACACATGTTAAAAGGTAGTAGGTCACCTACAACCTCTCAGTTGGGTTTTGAAACCTATTTCTGATTTGTTTAAATTAAAAAGACCATTTTAATGCCACAACGTTATCGGCTGGTTTTTATGAACGTACAGGTCTATAGTCAGACGGTTTCTCTGAGTGAAAGCATGTTTAGAGTAATGGCCACAAAGCTCCATCCATAGATCACACACGATGGGTGTTTTAATCCAGCTTAGATGAAAGCTCACTAAACTAATAAATGAATTAAAACCTTCTGTATGTGTCCAGTTTGCAGAGAAATATGGAAACGTTTTCAGCATTCGTCCGTTTGGTGGAAGGGTTGTGGTCATTACCGGCTACAAGCTTGTGAGAGAAGCCCTGGTTGACAGAGGAGAGGACTACACTGATCGACCCATGATGCCAGCGATTGCAAGATTAACTGGGAGAACTCGTACTGGTATTCCTGCATCTTGTTCAAAGCAGTGTTCAGAGAAAGGGCCTATATTATGCACATCACTGTACACAACAGAATTTTGTTGTGTACACCAGTGAACATTTAGCTTTCAAGGAATTTATTCAGAAAATATGTAAATCCGTCTTTTAAGAGCTGCTATAAAAAACGAATATTGTGATACTATGACATCTTCAGAGCAACATTATCAGAATGGCAGCAAACTTTCGATATTTATGATTCACTAACGTCTCTTCTAATGTCTGTGGAGATTCTCATTAATCCAGGTGAAGTTGTCTTATGGTTGAGTCACGGCGCCTGGACTTCTTCTAGTTCATAGAAACGTTTCACCACCTGTCCAGGTGGCTTCTTCAGTCAGTCTTCAGTCACCCAGTTTTCACAGGTGTGAAGTGAAACCCAACTGGAGGATAAATCAGTGGTCTTCACCAACTTCCCACAGACTGAAGAAGCCACCTGGACAGGTGGTGAAACGTTTCTACGAACTAGAAGAAGTTCAGTTACCGTGACTCAACCTTCAGGTCTCTTCTAATGCTTGACTGTGTCTCCAGAAGGTCTTGCGAGAGCCAATGGTTCTACCTGGAGGCAGCAGAGGAGGTTTGCTCTTCACACTCTCAGGAACTTTGGTTTGGGCAAAAAGACCCTGGAGCTGTGCATCCAGCAGGAGTGTGGGTACCTCACTGAGGCTCTGGCTCTTCACCAAGGTGGTGTATTGACCTTCACGTGTTCTAGTCACTTTTACCCCATAATCGCTGCTCCCTTACAGTCAGTCTGTCACTTTGTGCAGTGACGGCTGCTTTATGTTCAGAACTTGGACTTAGATGATTGTTTCAGGTTCTGCTGTTCCACCTCCAGCTTAAGCAGGTTAAATGTTGTCATTGGATTCAAGTCAGGGAAAAAGATCTGCAGCAAACAAACTGAAGCCGTTTGAGCCAAACTGATGTTTTTGGTTCCATGTGACCTAATGTGCTGATTTGAGTTTGTTCTTGTAGGAACACTGAGCATAGAGGTTAACTTGATCCATTGTCCTTCAGTGTCTGATCAGTCAGTGAACCACCAGAGTAAACAGTGAATCGTTCACGGTGTAAATCAGGACAGTGAGGACATGCTGATCTACTGATGGTTATTTATTGGTGTATTTTCTTGCAACATGTCTGTTCTCTTTATTTGACAGGAAAGTCTTTCAGTGCCCAGTCACTGATAAACAATGCTGTGTCCAACATCATCTGCTGCCTGGTGTTTGGGGAGCGATATGAGTACAGTGACAAGCAGTACCAGCACATACTTCGTTGTATTAATGAGATAGTTCACCTGCAGGGACGTTTCTGGATAAAGGTACAGATACAGGCCTAAATGTGTCATTAGTGCTGGAAGAGGTCTTCAGTTTCCTGAGTAAAATCAAATGTCTACTTCAAGTATAAAGATATAACTTGAATTTTAGGAGTAAAAATATTCAATATTGTAAAATGTACTACTCTATTACATTTTTATGTTATCAGAATTTTCCCTTTGGATTTTACTATTTTATCCAGTGATTCCCTACCTGGTTTGGGGCTTAAAAGAAAAACATGTGCAATAAACAATAAAGAAAAAGAAATGGCACACTACACATGTAAAAACTTGTTGTATAGATCATCAACGTGTTTCCGTGGCTGAACTTCCTTCCTGGACCCCACAAGACGATCGTTGCTCTGCTTCAAGATGTAACTGCCTTCATAAAGATGAAGATCAACGAGCACAGAGAGAACCTGGACCCCTCCTCACCCAGAGACTACATCGACTCCTTCCTCATAGAGATGGGAGACGTGAGTCAGTGCCGGGAATGTTTTAGGTGCAGTTTACAATAAGTCTGAATGACTGGGTCTTGCTAATATAATGTTGTGGCTTCTGTCACACAGAAGGAGGACAAGGATTCTGGTTTTTATTTAAACAACTTGTGCTGTTGTACGATGGACCTGTTTGGTGCTGGAACTGAAACTACCACCACTACACTACACTGGGGACTGTTGTACATGATCTACTACCCTCACATACAAGGTCTGTGTGTGTGTGTCTGTGTGTGTGTGGGGGGGGGGCTGTGACAGATTTGTCTGCCTCATGTTTATCTCTTGATCTTCTTGACATCACTACAGTTACCAGACTCAGTGTTTTCTGTTTTCACTGTGAACAGAACGAGTCCAGGCTGAGATAGATGCTGTGGTTGGTTCCTCCAGACAACCTTCAGTGGCTGACAGAGACAACCTGCCCTACACTAACGCTGTCATCCATGAGATCCAGAGAATGGGTGACATCTCTCCCCTCAATGCACCACGCATGACAACCAGAGACACTGTCCTGAACACGTTCACTATCCCAAAGGTAGGCAAAGCAACTTTAAAGGTCCCCTTAAAAACAAATCTAGTTTGTTTCCTGTTTGAAACACAAACATTTAATGTTTTTAGGGCACAGTTGTCCTGGCAACACTAAACTCTGTTCTTCATGATGAGTCGATGTGGGAAACTCCACATTCCTTCAACCCTCAACACTTTCTGGATGAGGACGGTCAGTTTAGGAAGAGAGAGGCCTTCCTTCCTTTTTCAGCAGGTGAGTTGAAGTCTGTGATTAAAGCAAAACCCTTGACAACTGTGTGATTCAGCTCATGTGTTACATTGTGTGGTGTGTTGTCAGGTAAGCGTGTGTGTCTCGGGGAACAACTGGCCAGGATGGAGCTGTTCCTCTTCTTCACCTCCCTCCTCCAGAGGTTTTCCTTCACACCAGCTCCTGGAGAGCAGCCCAGTCTGGAGTTCCAGCTGGGAGCCACTCGCTGCCCCAAACCGTACCACCTCTGTGCTTCACCGCGATGAACTGACCTGTTTACATGAATCACTGATTTATGACTTTTAATATGTCATGATTGCATCGTTGTCGTATTGACATGACGCCTTTCTGCAGCCCATACTAGACCTTTGATTCATCTATCTATAATATGCTGATCTTAAAATCTTTTCCGTTGTTGTTATAATACAAGACATAAGGCCAAACACTCAACAAAGCACAGTAATGGTTAATAATTGTGAACCAGACTGGAACACAGCTCCCAGATGCTGTGTGTTCTGCCAACTCATAGAGTTTGATCTCTACCACCTGGTTGCTGAGCGTATTGACAGGCTGTATGTTGAGCTAGACTTTAGGTTTTTCTTGGCTGGTTTTCAGTCCACACAACTGGCTGTCAGGTACATTTAACCCAGTATGAAATGAAGCCAGGAAACAATTTATCATCCAGCTTCTATCTCACGATTAGACATGAACTAAAGTATGATGTTTAAATAATAGTTTCATCAAACTCATGGATAAAAACAGAAAAATTAGATTAGTAATGAGTGGAACTAATGAGAACAATGATTCAAATGACATAAAACAGCTTGGATGCAGAGACTGTGGGGGTTTGGTGTTTACTTCACTTCGTTTCCTTTAACCTGCATTAGTAGCTGCTTGGGCAGTTCTACACACTGATGATAAAGTGATATAAACCACATGATGTTGATCTGAATGAATTTGTACTTTGTGTGTTTCTACGCTTTAAACTATGCAAAACTTAAGCAAACATTTAGCCAGTTAGTATTTATTCAATGTAGCTGTTAATGGAGTGTTTGCACATGGATTTTACTTCTGTAAATACTTTCAACATAAGGCTTCATCATTTGGGCTTTTATTTTGAAGGCACGTACCTTTGAGGTGATGCCAGCATAGCCTCTATTTAGGCTGTTTACCTGAGTGAACTGCATGTACTCCAGTTATCGCTCAGAGAGCAGATGGAGGCTTTACACAGCTCTGTGGGTTCAGGCTGGATCGATGGCTGGAGCGTCTTAGTGTTTCTCTGTGTTTTCCTGCTGTTGGCTGATGTTTGGAAGAACAGAGCCCCGAAGAACTTCCCTCCAGGTCCGTGGGCTCTGCCTGTGATCGGACACCTTCACCGCATCAGACCCCACAGACTTCACCTGCAGTTCATTGAGGTATGAGTCCAGGCGAACAGTGTAGTAACATCAGTTAGTGTGTTTTGGCCAAATGTCTCTCTGTTGCCACCAGATTTGTTTTAGTTGGTTTAAACTGTTCTGGAGCAAAGTAGGTTTTTCTTTGTGTTCTCGTATCTCAGTTTTACAAACCATCCTACTTTTATTTTACAGTTGTTCTCATTAGGCAGATTTTCTGTCTAAGTCTTAACATTGTCTACAGTGTAAATACAGTTATCACACATGTTAAAAGGTAGTAGGTCACCTAAAACCTCTCAGTTGGGTTTTGAAACCTATTTCTGATTTGTTTAAATTAAAAAGACCATTTTAATGCCACAACGTTATCGGCTGGTTTTTATGAACGTACAGGTCTATAGTCAGACGGTTTCTCTGAGTGAAAGCATGTTTAGAGTAATGGCCACAAAGCTCCATCCATAGATCACACACGATGGGTGTTTTAATCCATCTTAGATGAAAGCTCACTAAACTAATAAATGAAATAAAACCTTCTGTATGTGTCCAGTTTGCAGAGAAATATGGAAACGTTTTCAGCCTTCATCTGTTTGGTGGAAGGGTTGTGGTCATTACCGGCTACAAGCTTGTGAGAGAAGCCCTGGTTGACAGAGGAGAGGACTACACTGATCGACCCATCATGGCAGCGTTGGAAGGATTAACTGGGAGAACTCGTACTGGTATTCCTGCATCTTGTTCAAAGCAGTATTCAGAGTGTGTTCACCAGTGAACATTTAGCTTTCAAAGAAAATATGTAATCCATCTATTGAGAACTGCTATAAAAAACAAATACATGATACAATGACGTCTTTAGAGAAACACTATCAGAATGGCAGCAACCTAGAGATATTTAAGATTCACTAACGTCTCCTCTAATGCTTGACTGTGTCTCCAGAAGGTCTTGTGAGAGCCAATGGTTCTACCTGGAAGCAGCAGAGGAGGTTTGCTCTTCACACTCTCAGGAACTTTGGTTTGGGCAAAAAGACCCTGGAGCTGTGCATCCAGCAGGAGTGTGGGTACCTCACTGAGGCTCTGGCTCTTCACCAAGGTGGTGTATTGACCTTCACGTGTTCTAGTCACTTTTACCCCATAATCGCTGCTCCCTTACAGTCAGTCTGTGACTTTGTGCAGTGACGGCTGCTTTATGTTCAGAACTTGGACTTAGATGATTGTTTCAGGTTCTGCTGTTCCACCTCCAGCTTAAGCAGGTTAAATGTTGTCATTGGATTCAAGTCAGGGAAAAAGATCTACAGCAAACAAACTGAAGCCGTTTGAGCCAAACTGATGTTTTTGGTTCCATGTGACCTAATGTGTTGATTTGAGTTTGTTCTTGTAGGAACACTGAGCATAGAGGTTAACTTGATCCATTGTCCTTCAGTGTCTGATCAGTCAGTGAATCGTTCACGGTGTGATTCAGGACAGTGAGGACATGCTGATCTACTGATGGTTATTTATTGGTGTATTTTCTTGCAACATGTCTCTTCCCTTCATTTGACAGGAAAGTCTTTCAGTGCCCAGTCACTGATAAACAATGCTGTGTCCAACATCATCTGCTGCCTGGTGTTTGGGGAGCGATATGAGTACAGTGACAAGCAGTACCAGTACATACTTCGTTGTTTCAATGACTTGGTTAACCTGCGGGGAGGTTTATGGATACAGGTACAGATACAGGCCTAAATGTGTCATTAGTGCTGGAGGAGGTCTTCAGTTTCTTAAGTAAAATCAAATGTCTACTTCAAGTATAAAGATATAACATGAATATTGACAGAAATGTTACACTACACATGTAAAATCACTGATATGTTTTGAGGGTTTTTTTCAGATAAATGAAATTATTAATAATTACTAGACTATTAGACCACAGCCATGTACAGTAACATGAAGCTTTTGTATGTTTGAATTCTCACACCTGGTTATAAAATCAGTGTCTCTAGTTAAACATGTCTCTTGTTATTGTAAAGGTCATCAGTGTGTTTCCGTGGCTGAAGTCTCTTCCTGGACCCCACAAGACGATCGTTGCTCTGCATCAAGAGGTAACTGCCTTCATAAAGATGAAGATCAACGAGCACAGAGCTGTGACAGAGATTTGTCTGCCTCATATTTATCTCTTGATCTTCTTGACATCACTACAGTTACAGACTCAGTGTTTCCTGTTTTCACTGTGAACAGAACGAGTCCAGGCTGAGATAGATGCTGTGGTTGGTTCCTCCAGACAACCTTCAGTGGCTGACAGAGACAACCTGCCCTACACTAACGCTGTCATCCATGAGATCCAGAGAATGGGCGACATCGTTCCTCTCAATGCACCACGCATGACAACCAGAGACACTGTCCTGAACACGTTCACTATCCCAAAAGTAGGCAAAGCAACTTTAAAGGTCCCCTTAAAAACAATTCTAGTTTGTTTCCTGTTTGAAAGACAAACATTTAATGTTTTTAGGGCACAGTTGTCCTGGCAACACTAAACTCTGTTCTTCATGATGAGTCGATGTGGGAAACTCCACATTCCTTCAACCCTCAACACTTTCTGGATGAGGACGGTCAGTTTAGGAAGAGAGAGGCCTTCCTTCCTTTTTCAGCAGGTGAGTTGAAGTCTGTGATTAAAGCAAAACCCTTGACAACTGTGTGATTCAGCTCATGTGTTACATTGTGTGGTGTGTTGTCAGGTAAGCGTGTGTGTCTCGGGGAACAACTGGCCAGGATGGAGCTGTTCATCTTCTTCACCTCCCTCCTCCAGAGGTTTTCCTTCTCAGCAGCTCCTGGAGAGCAGCCCAGTCTGGAGTTCCAGCTTAGAGGCACTCGCTGCCCCAAACCGTACCACCTCTGTGCTGCACCACGATGAACTGACCTGAAAGGAGTCATTTCTATGTCACCATAGAGTGAATCACTCTGATTTATTGTTTGTAATTGGGTTTGCTGTTGATGCTGTACTGTAATGTTTTTTATTGGCTTTTTCAGCAGGGTTACATTAACTGCTTCTCTTGATTGAAGGTCTGTGTATGTTTCCATATGGTTTATCAGAATACAACCAACAAGACCAGTAACAATAGAAGACATCAAAACTACATGAACTGAAAATAATTTGGTAATGAGTAATAGTGTTAATAATGTTATTAATTAATGTAATATTAACAAGGTTGCAAAGAATAATAATAAATAAATACATACATGCAACATGTATAGATACATATAATAATATCATTATTGTAAGTAATAATAAGCAGTGACATCAGAACTTACAACTAAGCTGGACACGCAAACCTACCAGTTCCGATGTAGTTTGTCCCATTATTCCTTTAGTGAAACATCAAAAACTCACCGATGTGGTGACTGGTGGTTGGTACATGCACAGTGACACTTATTTACACTAAGGTGATGGTTGTGGCCTTACCGCCAGTAACCAGGCGTCCACACACCCTCAGGTTCAGGAGGGCAGATGTCATGAACCAGGGTTGCTGAGCGTATTGACAGGCTGTATGTTGAGCTAGACTTTAGGTTTTTCTTGGCTGGTTTTCAGTCCACACAACTGGCTGCCAGGTACATTTAAACCAGCATGAAATGAAGCCAGGAAGCAATTTATCATCCAGCTTCTATCTCACGATTACAGACATGAACCAAAGTATGATCTTTGTCTTTAAGTAATAGTTTGATCAAGCACACAGATGAAAACAGAAAAATTAGATTAGTAATGAGTGGAACTAATGAGAACAATAATGATTCAAATGACATAAAACAGCTTGGATGCAGAGACTGTGGGGGTTTGGTGTTTACTTCACTTCGTTTCCTTTAACCTGCATTAGTAGCTGCTTGGGCAGTTCTACACACTGATGATAAAGTGATATAAACCACATTGTTGTTTTTTTTCCAATGTAGCTGTTAATGGAGTGTTTGCACATGGATATTACTGCTTTAAATACTTCAACATCAGACTCCTCATATGGGGCTTTTATTTTGAAGGCAAGTACCTTTGACATAAAGGGGGAACTATATGGTCTCTATATAGGCTGTTTACCTGAGTGGACTGCATGTACTGCAGTTATCGCTCAGAGAGCAGATGGAGGCTTTACACAGCTCTGTGGGTTCAGGCTGGATCGATGGCTGGAGCGTCTTAGTTTTTCTCTGTGTTTTCCTGCTGTTGGCTGATGTTTGGAAGAACAGAGCCCCGAAGAACTTCCCTCCAGGTCCGTGGGCTCTGCCTGTGATCGGAGACCTTCACCGCATCAGACCCCACAGACTTCACCTGCAGTTCACTGAGGTATGAGTCCTACCTCAGCTCATACAATGTAATGGTTTTAAGAAACTTAATTATTAATATTTTCCATCCACAACCATTAAAACCATCCTTGATTAATGGTCAGTCTTGGATCAGAAGTGTTGGTAGTATGATTGAAGGGACAACTACATGTTTGTGCATCACTCCTGTATTGCTGAGGCAGCTTTAGGTCATGTTTTATTGTAACTGGAATCTATATCTCAAAACATGGAAGACAAAACTAATTTCACTATGCTGAACATGTTGATCTTTGCTCAGATGAAAAAGTAGATGTTGAAGTTCTTTGGGGTTTGAATCCAGACAGATGCATAAAAGTTGAACACTTAGTGCTGAACAGACAGTTCAATCGTGTGTCTGTGCTCAGTTTGCAGAGAAATATGGAAACGTTTTCAGCCTTCGTCTGTTTGGTGGAAGGGTTGTGGTGATTAACGGCTACAAGCTCGTGAGAGAAGCTTTGGTTGACAGAGGAGAGGACTACGCTGATCGACCCACGTCTCCAGCTTTTGAAGACTATGTTGATAAGAACAAAGGTAGTGTTTGCTGTATGTTAAAAACACAGAAGACAGCGGCAATATGTAGATAAGGACATAACATATCCAGCTCATAAATTAACATGTACTTTGTGGTTTTTGTTTATTGTATGATTTCTTTTAGTCTCATTGAGGTTGATTTTGTTGTCTAAGGTCTTGTGGGATCGAATGGTTCTCCATGGAGGCAGCAGAGGAGGTTTGCTCTTCACACTCTCAGGAACTTTGGTTTGGGCAAAAAGACCCTGGAGCTGTGCATCCAGCAGGAGTGTCGGTACCTCACTGAGGCTCTAGCTCTTCACCAAGGTACCAAACTAAACTCATTCTTTCAATATTAATGTTTCATCTAATATTAAATGTTAGCCAACTGTAGACTTTATCTACATGATTCTTCCCTCATACATTGTAATGCAACTCCAGTCTTATGCATGTGATTCTCTGCTCAAGGTCTGGGTTTACAACCTGCTACTCGCCCTCTGAAGAACTTTAGTAAATCAATGATTTTTAGTAGAACAGTAACCTGTTACAATGTGACTTTTACAAGGTCAATACAAAGCTATTCTTGGACCTACTAGCATCATTCTTACTGCGTCCACTTGCAAAAGCAACTTTAAATATTTTTGACACAGGGAGACAAAACAAAACGGCTATTTTACGCACAGATAAACCCACCTAACCTGACTTAACTGGGGAGGAGGACCCAACTGCACGATCCCGTGACCCGTGTACTAATTCAAACGTGTTTTAAAACAAAATAAGAAACAAGAACAACAACACGGAAACACGGACACTAAGAAACAAATTCAAACAAAAGCTCACAGCTCAATGAATAAATGAATTGGCAATATTAATTAACTAATTTATAGAATCAAAGGGTGCAAAGCTAAACAAAGGCAACCATGGAGTATTATAAAAATAATGTCTAAAGAGGAGACAGAGGAAAAAGAAACAGGGACCTACGGTTACATTGAATATACAAAGAACAAGTTTCAAACTAACAAGGACGTTACACTGAGTAACACAGTGAAAAACTATTTACTTTACTTATTTTACTATCAGTCACATTTTCCACATCAAGGCTGTTGATCTACTATGTTCCACGGAAAAACACAATTACACACGTTTGACAAAACTATGTTTATTTAAGTTTAAGTTAGGTTTGTTATGAGTGAGGGTTTGATGGCAAGTCTGCTCAGGTGCAGTTCTCACGGACAGCCAGCACATGTAAATGCTCTGACTGTACGAAATGTTTGCACTCAGTGTCGATTTCGGCCCAACTGTGTCAAAGTTGCTCAGTGCTTCATGAAGCTTTGATTTCGCCATCACTAGTACAAGCCAAGGGAACAAATACTATGTGTAACAGGTATTAATGCACCGGGAAAAGGGTAGAACACATGGAGCAACTTAAAGACTTAACGAGACGAAAACAGAAGCCAAGAAAAGACAAAGACAAGGACAATAGAGCCACAGCGCCCCCCAGAGGTCGGACTGTCATATAACCAGACAGAGGTGTCAGTAATGACAGTCTGATCAGTCCAGGAAGGGATTTGGGGAAAGGGGTGATAGAAAAGAAAGTCCAGGTAATGAGATGTGCTCTTATGAATTCCTGGCTTGGTGGCTCAGTGGGTTGGTCTGGGTTGTCCGTGACCCAAAGTCAAACCCTTGTCTCAGTCAGCAGGTGGGTCCCTGAGCAGGACACTTTCCTCCAGCCCCCTGCCCAACATCACTGAAGTCCACTGCTCCCAGTGGAGGGTTTGTTAGTGTTGGTGTTTTCCTTGTGCCTGTATATAATGTAATCTCTCTTCATTTGACAGGAAAACCTCTCAGTGCCCAGTCACTGCTAAACAATGCTGTGTCCAACATCATCTGCTGCCTGGTGTTTGGGGAGCGGTTTGAGTACAGTGACAAGCAGTACCAGTCTATACTAACCACTTTCAATGAGATGGTGCTTCTACGAGGAGGTTTATGGATGCAGGTCAGTCCATTTATGAACAGATATAACTATTTATTTGTATAATTTGTGAATTACATAACAAAGGTCAAAGTCCCTCAGATCAAAAACTGTGAAGCGTCTTGAGAGGTGGAGAAGTTTCTTCACTTACAATACAATAAAATGCTTCAGAACATTAGAAGAAAAGTACTAAATGTCTTTTCTCTGTGTAGATCTTCAATGCGCTGCCCTGGCTGATGAAGTGGTTGCCTGGACCTCACAAAAGGATATTTATATTGTTACAAAGGATAACAGATTTTGTAAATATCAAGATTAAAGAGCACAGAGAGAACCTGGACCCCTCCTCACCCAGAGACTACATCGACTCCTTCCTCATAGAGATGGGAGAGGTGACTGTTTGAAAGCATGTGTTTTATGTTCTGTAGTTTCCTTTGAAAGAAGTCAGAAGGTTCTGATTCATGTCTTTACCATCTTTTTCTGTCACACAGAAGGAGGACAAGGATTCAGGTTTTGATATAAGGAACTTGTGTTGTTGTACCATGGACCTGTTTGGTGCTGGAAGTGAAACTACCACCACTACACTGGGGACTGTTGTACATGATCCACTACCCTCACATACAAGGTCTGCTTGTTGTATTTGTCTACAGCATGTTTATCTCTTGATCTTCTTGACATCACTACAGTTACCAGACTCAGTGTTTCCTGTTTTCACTGTGAACAGAACGAGTCCAGGCTGAGATAGATGCTGTGGTTGGTTCCTCCAGACAACCTTCAGTGGCTGACAGAGACAACCTGCCCTACACTAACGCTGTCATCCATGAGATCCAGAGAATGGGTGACATCGCTCCTCTCAATGCCTTTCACATGACAAGCAGAGACACTGTCCTGAACAACTACACAATCCCAAAGGTACAGGGCTCACAGTTGAGAAGTAATTGCTTTGTCTACTTTAGACGTTTGCTTTTTCATATTTATCTTCATTTTCCTATCAGTCTACATATTTTAGTAGCTTCAGTTATGAGCTTTCTTCAATATTATTTCTTCAGGGCACCATGGTCATACCCTTATTGACGTCTGTCCTACACGACGAGTCAATGTGGGAAACTCCAAACTCCTTCAACCCTCAACACTTTCTGGATGAGGATGGTCAGTTTAGGAAGAGAGAGGCCTTCCTTCCTTTTTCAGCAGGTGAGTCACTGCTGACATGGACAGTTGTTAGACAGAAGATCGTTCCAGGTCTGTAGTAGTTGTTCTCTGGTCGTATCCCTTTTTTATGCCAATCATCTCATGTTGTGTTGCTTTGTGTGTCGTCAGGTAAGCGTGTGTGTCTCGGGGAACAACTGGCCAGGATGGAGCTGTTCCTCTTCTTCACCTCCCTCCTCCAGAGGTTTTCCTTCTCAGCAGCTCCTGGAGAGCAGCCCAGTCTGGAGTTCAAGCTGGGAGGCACTCGCTGCCCCAAACCGTACCACCTCTGTGCTGCACCACGATGAACTGACCTAAAGTGAAACAATGCATTTTGCTATTTTTTGTCCTACAATAAATTATCACTGTTATGATTCATTGTTGATTTAACTTCCTGGTGCTAATGACAATTTATGTGTTTTATCCAATATTAAATTGAAAGCTGCACTAACTAATATTAATAAACTAATATGCTTAATGTGAGTCTAAACAATAGTTTGTCACATGGTCTAAACAAGCACAGATTGATCCTCAGATGACTTTTACAAATTTGATCTGTAAACACATTTAAATACAATTAAATTAAAGAGCTGAGATGCAGAGTCTTTTAGTGTCTGCGCTTTTACTTTCCTAAATTTTCATTACCCTCCTGTTAGGATCAGGCTCATTCTTATTGCCTTTTATTTTGAAGGTGAGGCAGTAAACCGGAAAATTTTCGAAATACTGTTTGAATAAACAAAACATTTCCACAGTTAATCTGACTGGACACTGTGAAGGCTCATCATAAATCATGGAGGCTTTACACAGCTCTGTGGGTTCAGGCTGGATCGATGGCTGGAGCGTCTTAGTGTTTCTCTGCGTTTTCCTGCTGTTGGCTGATGTTTGGAAGAACAGAGCCCCGAAGAACTTCCCTCCAGGTCCGTGGGCTCTGCCTGTGATCGGACACCTTCACCGCATCAGACCCCACAGACTTCACCTGCAGATCACTGAGGTATGAGTCCAGGCGAACAGTGTAGTAACATCAGTTAGTGTGTTTTGGCCAAATGTCTCTCTGTTGCCACCAGATTTGTTTTAGTTGGTTTAAACTGTTCTGGAGCAAAGTAGGTTGTTCTTTGTGTTCTCGTGCCTCAGTTTTAGTCTTAAGTCTTAACATTGTCTACAGTGTAAATACAGTTATCACACATGTTAAAAGGTAGTAGGTCACCTAAAACCTCTCAGTTGGGTTTTGAAACCTATTTCTGATTTGTTTAAATTAAAAAGACCATTTTAATGCCACAACGTTATCGGCTGGTTTTTATGAACGTACAGGTCTATAGTCAGACGGTTTCTCTGAGTGAAAGCATGTTTAGAGTAATGGCCACAAAGCTCCATCCATAGATCACACACGATGGGTGTTTTAATCCATCTTAGATAAAAGCTCACTAAACTAATAAATGAAATCAAACCTTCTGTATGTGTCCAGTTTGCAGAGAAATATGGAAACGTTTTCAGCCTTCATCTGTTTGGTGGAAGGGTTGTGGTCATTACCGGCTACAAGCTTGTGAGAGAAGCCCTGGTTGACAGAGGAGAGGACTACACTGATCGACCCATCATGCCAGCGTTTGAAGGATTAATTGAGAGAACTGGCATGTGCTGCAACTTGTTTAAAGGAGTATTCAACGAACATTTAGTTTTCGAGGAATTTCTTCATTTTTCATATAAAACGAATAACATGACGTCTTTAGAGCAACACTATCAGAATGGCAGCAAACAAAGCACATTTAATATTCACTAACGTCTCCTCTAATGCTTGACTGTGTCTCCAGAAGGTCTTGTGAGAGCCAATGGTTCTACCTGGAGGCAGCAGAGGAGGTTTGCTCTTCACACTCTCAGGAACTTTGGTTTGGGCAAAAAGACCCTGGAGCTGTGCATCCAGCAGGAGTGTGGGTACCTCACTGAGGCTCTGGCTCTTCACCAAGGTGGTGTATTGACCTTCACGTGTTCTAGTGACTTTTACCCCATAATCGCTGCTCCCTTACAGTCAGTCTGTGACTTTGTGCAGTGACGGCTGCTTTATGTTCAGAACTTGGACTTAGATGATTGTTTCAGGTTCTGCTGTTCCACCTCCAGCTTAAGCAGGTTAAATGTTGTCATTGGATTCAAGTCAGGGGAAAAGATCTACAGCAAACAAACTGAAGCCATGTGACCAAATGTGCTGATTTGAGTTTGTTCTTGTAGAAACACTGAGCATAGAGGTTAACTTGATGCATTGTCCTTCAGTGTCTGATCAGTCAGTGAACCACCAGAGTAAACAGTGAATTGTTCACGGTGTGATTCAGGACAGCGAGGACATGCTGATCTGCTGATGGTTATTTATTGGTGTATCTTCTTGCAACATGTCTCTCCGTTGTCTCGTAGGTCAGGTTCACACGTTCTCTGCTACACAGTTAAATATAATTAGGAATCACAGTTGTGTGAATTTATATACGTACATTAGATGCAGTTTGTTTGTATGTAATGATGCTCTTCTCTTCATTTGACAGGAAAGTCTTTCAGTGCCCAGTCACTGATAAACAATGCTGTGTCCAACATCATCTGCTGCCTGGTGTTTGGGGAGCGATATGAGTACAGTGACAAGCAGTACCAGCACATACTTCATTGTTTCAATGAGATAGTTCACCTGCAGGGACGTTTCTGGTTACAGGTACAAATACAGGCCCTGTTGTGAACAAAATGTTCAGAACCAAATTTCTAAGTTGCCACTGCTTTTTCTTACTAATAAATGTGCTGTAGTTAAAGTCTTAATATTTAAATCTGAATAGTAGCAGGGTAGACGTACATGTACAATAAATACATAAATGTACAAAAAAACATAAATGTCAGATACTCAAAAATGTGATGTGCCTTGTACTTAACATGTAATGGAGACATGAATTAAATTACTAGACTATTAGACCACAACCAAGTACAGTAGCATGAAGCTTTTGTATGTTTGAATTCTCATGCCTGGTTATAAAATCAGTGTCTCTAGTCAAACAAGTCACTTGTTGTAAAGGTCATCAACGTGTTTCCGTGGCTGAAGTCGCTTCCTGGACCCCACAAAACGGTCGCTGCTCTGCTTCAAGAGGTAACTGTCTTCATAAAGATGAAGATCAACGAGCACAGAGAGAACCTGGACCCCTCCTCACCCAGAGACTACATCGACTCCTTCCTCATAGAGATGGGAGACGTGAGTCTGTGCCGGGATTGTTTACAATAATAATTAATAATTACGACTGGGTCTTGCTAATATAATCTTGTGGTTTCTGTCACACAGAAGGAGGACAAGGATTCTGGTTTTTATTTAAACAACTTGTGTCGTTGCACACTGGACCTGTTTGGTGCTGGAACTGAAACTACCACCACTACACTACACTGGGGACTGTTGTACATGATCCACTACCCTCACATACAAGGTCTGTGTATGTGTGTGTGTGTGTGTATGGGCTGTGACAGAGATTTGTCTACAGCATGTTTATCTCTTGATCATCTTGACATCACTGCAGTTACCAGACTCAGTGTTTCCTGTTTTCACTGTGAACAGAACGAGTCCAGGCTGAGATAGATGCTGTGGTTGGTTCCTCCAGACAACCTTCAGTGGCTGACAGAGACAACCTGCCCTACACTAACGCTGTCATCCATGAGATCCAGAGAATGGGCGACATCGCTCCCCTCAATGTGCTGCGCATGACAAGCAGAGACACTGTCCTGAACACGTTCACTATCCCAAAGGTAGGCAAAGCAACTTTAAAGCTCCCCTTAAAAACAAATCTAGTTTGTTTCCTGTTTGAAACACAAACATTTAATGTTTAGGGCACAATTGTCCTGGCAACACTAAACTCTGTTCTTCATGATGAGTCAATGTGGGAAACTCCACACTCCTTCAACCCTCAGCACTTTCTGGATGAGGATGGTCAGTTTAGGAAGAGAGAGGCCTTCCTTCCTTTTTCAGCAGGTGAGTTGAAGTCTGTGATTAAAGCAAAGCCCTTGACAACTGTGTGATTCAACTCATGTGTTACCTTGTGTGGTGTGTTGTCAGGTAAGCGTGTGTGTCTCGGGGAACAACTGGCCAGGATGGAGCTGTTCCTCTTCTTCACCTCCCTCCTTCAGAGCTTTTCCTTCTCAGCAGCTCCTGGAGAGCAGCCCAGTCTGGAGTTCCAGCTGGGAGCCACTCGCTGCCCCAAACCGTACCACCTCTGTGCTGCACCGCGATGAACTGACCTGTTTACATGAATCATTGATTTATGACTTTTAATTTGTCATGATTGCATCGTTGTTGTATTGACATGACGCCTTTCTGCAGCCCATACTAGACCTTTGACTCCTTGATAATATGCTGATCTTAAAACATTGTTGTTATAATACAAGACATAAGTCCAAACACTCAACAAAGCACAGTAATGGTTAATAATTGTGAACCAGACTGGAACACAGCTCCCAGATGCTGTGTGTTATGCACACAACTGGCCTCTCAAGTGAAAAAGTAGAGTTTGAGCTCTACCACCTGGTTGCTGAGCATATTGACAGGCTGTATGTTGAGCTGTACTTTAGGTTTTTCTTGGCTGGTTTTCAGTCCACACAACTGGCTGTCAGGTACATTTAACCCAGTATGAAATGAAGCCAGGAAACAATTTATCATCTAGCTTCTATCTCACAATTACAGACATGAACCAAAATAATAGTTTGATCAAACACACGGATGAAAACAGAAAAATTAGATTAGTAATGAGTGGATCTAATGAGAACAATGATTCAAATGACATAAAACAGCTTGGATGCAGAGACTGTGGGGGTTTGGTGTTTACTTCACTTCGTTTCCTTTAACCTGCATTAGTAGCTGCTGGGGCAGTTCTACACACTGATGATAATAAAGTAATATGAACCACATTATGCTGATCTGAATGAATTTGTACTTTGTGTGTTTCTATGCTTTAAACTATGCAAAACTTAAGCAAACATTTAGCCAGTTATTATTTATTCAATGTAGCCAGTAATGGAGTGTTTATACATGGATATTACTGCTGTAAATACTTTCAACATAAGGCTTCATCATTGGGCTTTTATTTTGAAGGCAAGTACCTTTGACATGATGGCAGCATAGCCTCTATTTAGGCTGTTTACCGGACTGAACTGCAGTTATCGCTCAGAGAGCAGATGGAGGCTTTACACAGCTCTGTGGGTTCAGGCTGGATCGATGGCTGGAGCGTCTTAGTGTTTCTCGGTGTTTTCCTGCTGTTGGCTGATGTTTGGAAGAACAGAGCCCCGAAGAACTTCCCTCCAGGTCCGTGGGCTCTGCCTGTGATCGGACACCTTCACCGCATCAGACCCCACAGACTTCACCTGCAGTTCACTGAGGTACAGTACGAGTCTGAATGAACAGCACAGTATGCTGGTTTGTGTTTATGTCCTAAGATAATACCTTGATGAGTTATTAACATCTTTTTTGAGGCAAAGCTAATTAATTGTGAATGAGAAAGAATATAGTCTATCCTAATCTATTTCATTGACCCAGGTTTTGTTTAAGTTGCAGCAACTCATCTGTAGTAGAGCTGTCAGGTGATTGTGCTCTAACATCAGATTTAGTCGCATAATTTGTCAAAATATGCTCAATGTTGCAATAATTCAAAATTCTGGACTCGCGTCTATTCTTAACATTTACCTCAGTATATGTAAAACTCTAGTGGCCTCAGTATAAACATTAACTCACATTGATGAACCTTAGTTCAGGATGGAGCCAAACCCAATTGTTTTGTGAAGTCTGATGTTATCAGAGCGTGTGTCAGCTCAACGCTGAACAGCAATAATCCCGCTCAGTTTGCAGAGAAATATGGAAACGTCTTCAGCCTTCGTCTGTTTGGTGGAAGGGTTGTGGTGATTAATGGCTACAAGCTCGTGAGAGAAGCTTTGGTTGACAGAGGAGAGGACTACGCTGATCGACCCAGCGTTCCAGTGTTCGAGGTAGCAATTGGGAATAAAGGTAGCGTGATTGATGCATGTTGACACAGATCATTTTTTATTAGACATCATATTGAGTATATAGACTAACATTTAGTTTTTGTTCCAATTTTAATTTGCTTTGGTTCCTCTAATTGTCTTCCTGACAGGTCTTGTGATGTCCAATGGTTCTCCATGGAGGCAGCAGAGGAGGTTTGCTCTTCACACTCTCAGGAACTTTGGTTTGGGCAAAAAGACCCTGGAGCTGTGCATCCAGCAGGAGTGTGGGTACCTCACTGAGGCGTTTGCACTTCACCAAGGTACCAAACAAATTTAGCTAGTTTCCTATGTTTACTATGAAACTATTTACGTGAAAGTTAAAGCTACGTGATAGAAACTTTCTTTCTAGTTGAATTATGTGGAGAAATTAGTGCTGGGTCTCTTAGGTAGCAGATCTGAACCCCATTGAGCTGGTGGGGGAGAATTTTGAAACAATGAGCAGAGCTGAACTTTGGGAAGTGCTGAAGAAGACCCACTACTATCTAATTATCTGCATAAAGGCCCATTTATTCATCTTATGTGCTTAAATACACCCAATGAACATGTAACGCAAAATATACAGATGAATACAATAGTGGGTATGTATGCTACATAGGTATGATGAATGCCTTTCTCCATGTTTCACAGGAAAGCCTCTCAGTGCCCAGTCACTGATAAACAATGCTGTGTCCAACATCATCTGCTGCCTGGTGTTTGGGGAGCGATATGAGTACAGTGACAAGCAGTACCACTACATACTAAAGACTAACAATGACATAGTGCATCAACTGGGAAGTGCATGGATACAGGTGAGTCCATTTGGGAGAAAGATGTGACGATAGCACATTAAAGGAATGACTGCATCACAGCAGAAACTGTGGTGCAAACATGAAGGAAGCATCAACATACACTCTACAATAAAATGCTTCATAATATTAGAAGAAAAGTCCTAAATGTCTTAATCGTGTGTAGATCTTCAATGCGCTGCCCTGGCTGATGAAGTGGCTGCCTGGACCTCACAGGAGGATATTTGCAATGACACAGGAGATAATTGACTTTGTAAATATCAAGATTAAAGAGCACAGAGAGAACCTGGACCCCTCCTCACCCAGAGACTACATTGACTCCTTCCTCATAGAGATGGGAGAGGTGACTGTTTAAAAGCATGTGTTTTATGTTCTGTATTTTACTTTGAAAATAGTCAGAAGGTCTGATTCATGTCTTTACCATCTTTTTCTGTCACACAGAAGGAGGACAAGGATTCAGGTTTTTATTTAAACAACTTGTGTTTTTGTACCATGGACCTGTTTGGTGCTGGAAGTGAAACTACCACCACGACTCTACACTGGGGACTGTTGTACATGATCTACTACCCTCACATACAAGGTCTGTTTGATGTATTTGTTTACAGCATGTTTATCTCTTGATCGTCTTGACATCACTACAGTTACCAGACTCAGTGTTTCCTGTTTTCACTGTGAACAGAACGAGTCCAGGCTGAGATAGATGCTGTGGTTGGTTCCTCCAGACAACCTTCAGTGGCTGACAGAGACAACCTGCCCTACACTAACGCTGTCATCCATGAGATCCAGAGAATGGGTGACATCGTTCCCCTCAATGCACCACGCATGACAAGCAGAGACACCATCCTCAACAACTACACAATCCCAAAGGTACAGGACTCACAATGAGAAACAATTGCTTTATGTACTCTGTGTTTATACCCATCTGTTAGTTGTTTATCTTTTGATTCCCGCTTATCTGATTCCTTTAATATTATTTCTTCAGGGCACCATGGTCATACCTTCACTAAACTCTGTTCTTCATGATGAGTCAGTGTGGGAAACTCCACAGTCCTTCAACCCTCAACACTTTCTGGATGAGGATGGTCAGTTTAGGAAGAGAGAGGCCTTCCTTCCTTTTTCAGCAGGTGAGTCACTGCTGACATGGACAGTTGTTAGACAGAAGATTGTTCCAGGTCTGTAGTAGTTGTTCTCTGGTCATATCCCTTTTTTATGCCAATCATCTCATGTTGTGTTGCATTGTGTGTTGTCAGGTAAGCGTGTGTGTCTCGGGGAACAACTGGCCAGGATGGAGCTGTTCCTCTTCTTCACCTCCCTCCTTCAGAGGTTTTCCTTCTCAGCAGCTCCTGGAGAGCAGCCCAGTCTGGAGTTCAAGCTGGGAGGCACTCGCTACCCAAAACCGTACCAGCTCTGTGCTGCACCACGATGAACTGACCTAATCTGAACCATCTCAAAAAACAAAACAAACAAAAAAAGACCAGTGTATTTCCATTTAATGATTTTATGATCATTTTATGATGCAACTTGGACTTTCTCCTTGTTTTTCAGTCAGTGAAAACTAGCGACAAACAGTTCATAAACTCCTAAAGTGCTTCTATAGTGGTGAGTTTCCTCTGACTCTAGGAGAGGAGTGCGTTGGATGAGCTGAAGTTTGAACTCTAGCTGTTTGCTTAGTGTGTTTACAACGTTGGTTATAAGTGGGTAACACTTATAACAGCAGATGGATTTTTATGATGGGGAACCTTTGGCCTAGTATGAAATGAATACTGTACCAATAAAACTGTTTGTCATCTACAAGATACGTTTGCATGGACTTCTTTTAATTGTGAAATCAAAGCCGCTGTCCCTGTCTGAAACCGTCACAGCTGCACAGATCAGTTAGGAAAATGGGTCAGAATGGGACCAAGCGTTTACCTTGATGACCTCTGACCTCTGTCACACTAAAAGCCTGACCTTGACCTCCAGGCTAAATCCAGTGCGATCTTACGCGCGATGACACATTACGAGTAGCTGTAGTTCAGAGCTACTGGGTCCATACACGTCTGTATGGATCATTCTAGGTATATTCTGAACATAAATAGCCTTTTATGAAGCACTTTAAAAAACGCGTTTCGAGCGGAGAGTCGAGCTTTTATTTTGAAAGCGTTGCATGGAAGCGGAAGCGTTTGCTACAAAAGAACCCAACATTGCATCTGTTTACTTGACTAAGTTGTTTGTAGTTGTGGTACCTCGGTACAAGTCGAACTAACAAATGGGCGCCCTGTGCAGCGTGGCGGGTCTGGGCTGGGTGGACGGCGGCAGCGTCTTATTGTTCGCGTTTGTTTTCCTGCTGCTGTCAGCTGTTTGGGAAAACAAAGCGCCGCAGAAGTTTCCTCCCGGACCCTGGACGCTGCCTCTGGTCGGCGACGTCTTTCGCATCGGTCCCAGCACATTTCACCTGGACCTCGCACAGGTACGAGTCCTAGTCAGAGCCTACAGGACCGCAAGTCAAACTGAGTGGTCACTTCACATGGACAAGGACGGAGGAGAGTGAAAGCAGGACCAGCAGGAGCAGGACTCAAAGTCCTTGGCAGCAGATGTGGGGTTAACTCATGGAGCCTGAGCCCATTTTGTGTTTGGGCCAGTAAAAGCCCGAAGCCAAATTAAAATGGCTGTGGTTTCTAAATGCTAAGAGCCCACCGAGCTTTGAGTCGTTGGAAAGGATTATTATTTATGGCATAATATTTACTTATTTATTTAACAGGAGCAGTCACCAGAATATGCCCAGAGCAGTGTTTGACCACTGTGGAACATTTAATAAAATGAACCTAATAAAGTGACCTCATTTATGTGTCTTTACGTCCTTTTTCAGCCGACTATCAAACCATTATTAGTGGCAGAGCAGATGATGTATGTGATGTTAAAAGGGGAAGTTAGTAACAGTCAACTCGTGTGCTTTAAATCCTATACTGTGCTCTCCAGTCTTATGTATTGTAGCTGAAGATGCCTCTGCATATCCACGCATGTAAACCTAAAGTAATAATTATATAATAATATCAAATGACCTCTTCAGAATGTGCCAAGTCAGCAGCAGTTTGTCTCTATTTAGTTTGCAGAGAAACATGGGAACGTTTACAGCCTTCGACTCTTTGGTGAAAGGATTGTGATCGTTAACGGCTTCAAGCTTGTGAGAGAAGCACTGGTTGAAAACGGAGAGGACTACACTGACCGTCCCTATATGCCGCTGTTTGAAAGGTTATTTGGGAGTAAAGGTAAATGTGTGTGAGTTGCCCGTTTATAATTATTTCTAGTTTATGTTAAGACAGACTAGTACAATGTCAGGAGGACAGTATCTTATGTCTGTTAGCCAACATTGATTGACAGCATTTTGTCTTCCCGAAGGTCTTGTGGGATCGAATGGTTCTCCGTGGAGGCAGCAGAGGAGGTTTGCTCTTCACACTCTCAGGAACTTTGGTTTGGGTAAGAAGACCCTGGAGCTGTGCATCCAGCAGGAGTGTCAGTACCTCACTGAGGCGTTTGCACTGCATCAAGGTACTTAAGCAACTTTGCTTCTCAAGTTGCATTCTGTCAGTTCATGTGTTTTACTCTTAAGTTCGCTGTATTTACATAAAACATTAGTTGTGTTAATGTATAGATGTTGTTTCCTTTTCCCTCTGATTTTGCAAAAACACACTTGCACCAACACCTCAGTCCATTAAACTGTGCACTTAAGACCATGCACATGTGACCTTGCATTTCTCTGCTTTACACTTTTCTCCGCACGTAACGCATTTTATACTTTTGACTTCTGTTGTGTAACTTATTACTTCTGTGCTCTGCTTATTTAACAGGGAAGCCTTTCAGTGCCCAGTCGCTGATAAACAATGCTGTGTCCAACATCATCTGCTGCCTGGTGTTTGGTGAACGGTTTGAGTACAGTGACGAGCAGTACCAGTCTATACTTCAGGGCTTTGGTGATTCACTGCGATTTGGAGGAAGTTCCTGGGCACAGGTGAGCTCCTTCAATTTACATTGTAATAATATGGGTCAGTAGAATTATAGCATAATTTGCCATAAAGATAAAGTGTATTATGGGGGTGGATGACGGACCTTAAAGAGACAGGAAGTAAAGGTACCGATCATGATTTATCATGGTCTCCCACTTCACCAGTCTCTGCTGTGCTCCACCTTAATCTGTCCAGCGCTTCAGATAGCTGTTATTACATTACGACGTACGAGGTGGCTTCCTAATGTACTTCAAGGAGGGAACAATAGTAATAAGATATTGTCAGCTATACTGTCAGTCACTAGTTATGGAGGACTCCCTACTCTAACACACTTGATAAGCTCTGTACAGGTCGTAGTCACTGTCTTGTCTCTCTGTAGCTTTGTAACCTAATCCCGCGGCTGATGGACTGGCTACCTGGACCCCATCAGAAGATATTCTTGACCATGCAGAATATAAAGGACTTTATACAGATGAAGATCAAAGAGCACAGTGAAAACCTGGACCCCTCCTCACCTAGAGACTACATTGACTCCTACCTCATTGAAATGGCAGATGTGAGTCTTGTGATGCGTCCTATGAGTTTTCCACTGAAACATATTGTGTGAGCAATGTCTCGCTAATAAACTTCTGTCCTGCAGAGGGAGGAGAAAGACGGCAACAACTCTGCTTTTGATTTAAACAGTTTGTGTTCGTGCACCCTGGACCTATTTGTTGCTGGAACCGAAACTACCACCACTACTTTAAGCTGGGCCCTGTTGTACATGATCTACTACCCTCACATACAAGGTCTGGGGAGCATCGTTTTCCTCTCATTCTCATCTTCCCAGTTACCAGACTCAGTGTTTCCTGTTTTCACTGTGCACAGAACGAGTCCAGGCTGAGATAGATGCTGTGGTTGGTTCCTCCAGACAACCTTCAGTGGCTGACAGAGACAACCTGCCCTACACTAACGCTGTCATCCATGAGATCCAGAGAATGGGCAACATCTTTCCTATCGGCTTGGTCCGCATGACAAACAGGGACACCATCCTCAACAGATTCACAATCCCAAAAGTATATGGCACACATTTCAGAAATCATTTCTGTGTGACTATTTTTGCTGTTTATATATATATATATATATATATAATTTTTTTTTTCTTTTTCATTAAATTTAAACTTACTTTTTCATGGCCGCCCACACAGACATTGTAGCTCCAGCGATTTTTGAACCAGTCCTCATCAATGATCTCACAATAACTTTAATGCAGTATAACCAATGTTTATTAGCCAGGATGAAATATCCTTATCAAAACCAATTTTGAGGTTGGAAATTAGTTTG
Organism: Macropodus opercularis; assembly: GCA_030770545.1. Taxonomy (NCBI): domain Eukaryota; kingdom Metazoa; phylum Chordata; class Actinopteri; order Anabantiformes; family Osphronemidae; genus Macropodus; species Macropodus opercularis. The sequence goes on from CM061092.1 coordinate 13,379,286, forward strand.
AAAAGCCATGTCCCAGAGCAAATAATCAGGCCTGGCTCAGAGAATCACTCAAATACTGGAGAGCTTGGACACTCACCACTTCTACCTCCCACATAAGACACAGCTACACAGAAACAGGGTAAAATGGAGCTCAGAGAACTGGTGATTTTAGTCCCAGGGAGGTAGGTGAGGGTCAAACAGAGATGGAATTGCATGGTGTCAAAAAGGGTGTAACAAATGTCTACTACTTTATTTTTCTTTTCTTTAGGGCATTGCCGTCATACCAAGTTTGGACTCTGTCCTACACGATGAGTCAATGTGGGAAACTCCAAACTCCTTCAACCCGCAACACTTTCTGGATGAGGATGGTCAGTTTAGGAAGAGAGAGGCCTTCCTTCCTTTTTCAGCAGGTGAGTCACTGCTTGGACTTCTTAGAAAGTCGCTTATAAGCTGTATCTTTAAATAATACAGTAGCTGTTACATAGTTGCTTTAGTGCTTGGCGATCACAACAATTTCCATAAAATTGTGTGCGTGATGTTTTTTATTGCGTGTTGTCAGGTAAGCGTGTGTGTCTCGGGGAACAACTGGCCAGGATGGAGCTGTTCCTCTTCTTCACCTCCCTCCTCCAGAGGTTTTCCTTCACACCAGCTCCTGGAGAGCAGCCCAGTCTGGAGTTCAAGCTGGGAGCCACTCGCTACCCAAAACCGTACCACCTCTGTGCTGCACCACGATGAACTGACCTAAAGTGACCTACAGTGAATTAGCATGTTTTTACTAACAAACTAACAAAAAAACTTCAACTGATTTAGAAATGAGACTTAGAGAAACAGGGCAGGGGCAGCGTTGGGTACAGAAACACTGGTGGCAGGTCCGGGTGGAACTTTTTAGTGTATGACTTGCTGCATATTAACAAAACATATTTACCACTAATTATTCACTGACTCATTTGGCTAAGTGAAGTCAAAATGGAAATGCATGATGCTTGTGAACAGTGGAAGGATTTTTGTTGGTGTGTGATTTGTAACAGATGTGATTTGTGTAGGTACAAAGTACATCAGATAAGCTGTCATGGGTTGCACCAGTGCAATCACTCACCTGACTTTATGGTTTTATTAGTAGTCAGTCTCATCATGCGTCTAAATTAAAGTCCACAGCACAAACGAAGAGTGAATAACGTTCTTTAAAATAAAGTATTAAACCTGCGTCTCGTATAAAAAAAAACCCCAAATTCGCAAATGCTCTTGGAAGAAGATGCTGTGATGTGTCGGTGAGTTAGTAAATAAAGCTTGGACTTTGGTTAGTACCAGAGTTTTAGTGTTAAATGACCACGTATAGACGGACTTTTATTTTGAAGCTTAGACAAAACGAAACTCGACTGTGACGTCATACTGTTCAATCGGACTACGCCGTCCCGTCGTGACTGTTATGAACAGCAAATAAATGGAGGCAGTCCACAGTGTTTTAGGCTTAGGCTGGATCGATGGCTGGAGCGTCTTAGTGTTTCTCTGTGTTTTCCAGCTGTTGGCTGATGTTTGGAAGAACAGAGCCCCGGAAAACTTCCCTCCGGGTCCGTGGGCTCTGCCTGTGATCGGAGACCTCCATCGAATAGACGCCTCCAGACTCCACCTGCAGCTCACCGAGGTACGAGTCCAGCCTCAGTACGTGCAGTACGCGACCAACTACCGGGCTGGCGGTGTTTTAAACGGACACATAACCTCATTCATCTGTGAGGCTAAACTAGTAGAAGCAAGTAGAGAAAAACAAACAAACAGTATCCATTTGCGAATTAAAGAGCAACAGAAGGTGGATCAAGACGATCACTTACCTGTTACTGAATGAGTTAAAGTCGTCTAATCCTGGTGAAGGCCCTAAAGCAACAATCACAACACAGTCACTTACCAATAAACAACATTAGGGTGCGTTCACTTTCCGCAACAAATAAATGAATACTGTAACAGTTTGTCTCGTTATTTTTGTTCTGGTCCATTTCCCAAACCACTGGACCACTACTGTGCTTCTTACCTCATGTGGGTTCAGCCTCCACGTCCCTGAACAGCCGACAGTCCTGTACAGTCCTATTTTACTTCTGTACCACTAGATTTACATCTAGAAAGCAGCATGTGCAGTCAGATGGTGTAGCGTCAGTAAACAGCCACACTATTATAGCAGTATAACCAACAATAACAACTCTATTACTGGCTTTATCAAGCCGCATGTTGCTCAGTACCAGTCTCCTGTCTGTGCTCAGTTTGCAGAGGAATATGGAAACGTTTTCAGCCTTCGACTGTTTGGTGGAAGGATTGTGGTGATTAACGGCTACAAGCTCGTGAGAGAAGCCCTGGTTGAAAAAGGAGAGGACTTTGTTGACCGTCCGATCATACCACTGTTTGAAAAGATATTTCAGAGTAAAGGTATAGTGTGTGTGTGTGTGTGTGTGTGTGTGTGTGTGTGTGTGTTAGGCCAGTAGCATCATACAGACACTTATACATATGTAGTAGATGTAGGTGTTTATTCAATAGCATTGTATGTTGTTCTGTTTTTTGTTTTCACAGGCCTTGTAGCATCGAACGGTCATCTCTGGAGGCAGCAGAGGAGGTTTGCTCTTCACACGCTCAGGAACTTTGGTTTGGGTAAGAAGACCCTGGAACCGTCCATCCAGCAGGAGTGTCGGTACCTCACTGAGGCTCTAGCTCATCACCAAGGTACCAAACAGACAAATTGTATATTTGACATATTCTTTGTTTTGACTCCTTCTTTTCTCTCTTTTCTTTTTTGTCTCACAGGAAAACCCATCAATGCTCACTCACTGCTAAACAATGCTGTGTCCAACATCATCTGCTGCCTGGTGTTTGGGGAGCGGTTTGAGTACAGTGACAAGCAGTACCAGTCTATACTAACGACGTTCAGTGAGCAACTGATATTAGAAGGAAGTTTGTGGGCACAGGTGAGCTCTGATGTTGCAGGATTACAACATTGCAAAATCCTCTCTGCCTCCAGAACAACAACAATAACAGGAAGAGGCATATGCGTACAAATATAACATACTTAGAGTAAAGTGTATTTAACGTGGGCACACAGTTCGTTTTGTAACCACCAGGTGAAGATATTTCAGTGTTAATATTAAACTCATCAAGTCAAAAAGGGCAACTCAGCGGAGTAAACACAACACTCGGTGTGTGTGTGTGTGTGTGTGTGTGTGTGTAGGAGTGGCTGCTGTAGGGTTCAGGTAAGATGCTGCTGGGGGCCGATGTTGTAGTCAGTTTACAGAAAGTTGAGGCGGGCAGCTGCTGGTAAAAGCTGTGATTCTGGCTCACTCATTGTCGTCAGTCTAACTCGGCAAAACAGCAGGTACTTGCAGGCCGATGTCTCTCTAGAATTGACTCTAGCACTGTCTTTGACCCACATATTAACCAAACTCCCACATTAGTTTAGGTTTACTTCACAAGGTTTATGGTGGATCTTTCCCTTATGTTTTACTGTAACCCACTGATTCGGGATTTTGAGAGTGATTTTGAAGAAATTTGTTTTGCCTGGTCTCTGCTCTGTAGATTTACAACATCATGCCCCAGCTGATGGACCAACTTCCTGGACCTCACCAGAACATATTCGCTCTGTCAAAAAGGATACAGGACTTCATACAAATCAAGATCAAAGAGCACAGAGACAACCTGGACCCGTCTTCGCCAAGAGACTACATCGACTCCTTCCTCATAGAAATGGGAGAGGTGAGTGCTGTCTAGATTATTTCTCCTCTTTCTCAAACGGCATCTGATTTTTTTTTGTTTTGTTTTGTTTTTGTCAAACAGAATGAGGATGAACATTCTGGTTTTGATTTAAACAATTTGTGTATTTGCACTCTGGACCTGTTTTCTGCTGGAACTGAAACTACCACCACTACTCTGCACTGGGGACTGTTGTACATGATCCACTACCCTCACATACAAGGTGAGTGAGTCAATGAGTGAAAGAGAGAGAGTCCTGCATCACAGCTTCATTTGCTATCTTGAAACATTATAATGTCAGAGGTCTCTCCCAGGTCAGCCAGTGTGATGAAAGCTGTGTGGGATGTTGCACGTAATTTTCCTTTCAGCGGTGCACACAGTTACCAGACTCAGTGTTTCCTGTTTTCACTGTGAACAGAACGAGTCCAGGCTGAGATAGATGCTGTGGTTGGTTCCTCCAGACAACCTTCAGTGGCTGACAGAGACAACCTGCCCTACACTAACGCTGTCATCCATGAGATCCAGAGAATGGGCGACATCAACCCCCTCAATTTGTTCCGCGTGGCAAACAAGGACACAGTCATCGACAAGTACACGATTCCAAAGGTAAGTGAAGTAAAATAAAGATGTGTTTTTTTACTTCCTTTAAATAAAAATACCTAAAATCTTTCTTCAGGGCACCACAATCGCACCCACACTAAACTCTGTCCTATTTGATGAGTCAGTGTGGGAAACTCCACATTCCTTCAATCCTCAACACTTTCTGGATGAGGATGGTCAGTTTAGGAAGAGAGAGGCCTTCCTTCCTTTTTCAGCAGGTGAGTTGAAGTCTGTGATTAAAGCAAAGCCCTTGACAACTGTGTGATTCAGCTCATGTGTTACATTGTGTGGTGTGTTGTCAGGTAAGCGTGTGTGTCCAGGGGAACAACTGGCCAGGATGGAGCTGTTCCTCTTCTTCACCTCCCTCCTCCAGAGCTTTTCCTTCACACCAGCTCCTGGAGAGCAGCCCAGTCTGGAGTTCAAGCTGGGAGCCACTCGCTGCCCCAAACCGTACCACCTCTGTGCTGCACCGCGATGAAGCTCCATAAGTTCTGGACTGGCCCTCAAACACAGCAAATCACTTTAATGCACTGCTTATACAGTTTAATAGCTGTAATATATGGTTGATATATGGTTAATAGTTGCCATGACGAGAGTTTGAGACTCTTGAGGCCTCTGTGTGTATTTGTTTTCTCTGCGGTTTCAGCCTGAGGTTTGACAGATGAGGAAATACATAGAAAGTGATGATTATAAAATCATTTAACGCTCAAGATTCCTGTTTGAAGCATCGATGAACATGAAGCAATGCTGAAGTGTTCATCCCAGTCACTGTGTTCAAATCATAAATCATAGTAAGTCTCCATGTGCCTCAGGAGTGGCCCATATGTAAAACAAGCAAACAAGTCTCTTTAATCTTCAGATAAATACGTGGCCTCTCTAGCATCTGGGTTTTCCCTGAAGTTAAAGGTGGAAAAAAGTAGCAAAAAGGGAAATCAGTAGCTTCAGAGAGTATCACTATGTTCTAATCTGTCTTCAACCTCATTCACACTCTGAAGGACTATGAATGAGGCACGAAGCGTGATGAATGTGTGGGCCGACGGGCTGATGTGAGGCTGAACGTGTAAGTCTGCTTTACAAGTTTCACATTAAACACTTAAAGAATATGTCGCACATGTTTGTAGCGTTTGTGACAGTCGCTGTGTTGTTCTTCTTGTACCTGCTCATATGTTGCCTGCTGCGTGAGTGCGGCTCTGCTCGTGTGTAGCATGCTGTGCTCCAGGTGACTCCTTGTGCTGACAGTTAAGATTACACCCACCTACCTGTGTAAATGTGACCCGGTCAGGCAGTATCCGCCAGCGTGTGTATCAGCGTTACGTGTTGTGCGCTCCCTCGCCAGCAACAATTCAACCACTTCCTTACTGAATTCAGACTGTGCTTTGTCTGGGCATTTGGAGAGTTACTGTAAGAAACCCTCGCAAGTGTGAGAACTGGTGGAAACAGTAATGAGGCTGCTATGGTCAGCGATTTCTTCACTCACCTTGATGTCACGCAACGTGTTTGTGCGATCACGCTATCATCTGCTTAGTGCAGCAGGTGCTCGTCACACGGAGGGTTTAAAGTCAAACGTGCTTTTGTAGTGGTGAGAAACAAAGAGCTAAGTAGGGCACCAAAGTAGTCAAACTGGGGTGTCTGTACTTCTGAAAATGCCACCAAAGTAGGTCATTGGCCTCTTTAAGATGTTTCACTCGCACAGCAGGCATCATTTTAGTGAGATGCGTCTCGCGAAGCAAGCTGTCTGATAAGAAACCAAGTGTGCCGTAGAAATCCTAGGGAGGTTTATCTGAACATATCTTAATCTAGGGTGGTGTAATTGAAATTCTTTTTAACTCATACTTTCATCGTTTCAGTAGAAGAAAGCGCTGTGAGAAAAATTTCCGTCTGTAGCTTAAAGTACAGATGTCAGCGGCTCCTGTTTTTGTGTGCGTTATAGCCACAAACTACAACGAAAACTCTTCCTCACACTGGCCTGAGCCTCTGAGCACACATGGATAAGGTAAGAATCTCTTTTTTATGTATGAACCTCGTAGCGAAATGTTCTGTGATGTATATAAAAGCATATTGTTTGTGTACAGATGCATAGATTCATGCTGAGTTGATTCTTCATGATTGAGGATGAGCCGAGATGAATCAGCCCTCGGTCGTTTGGAGATGCACTGTTATCCTTCTCATTTCTTCGATAAAACGTGAGTCTTCCATTAACTCTCACACTGTGGATGTTTATTTTCTTCAATGTCTGACTTGGTAAGAAAACGCTTTGGTAGCGGTTGTGGTTTTCGAATCGCTAAACTCTGCTCTGATCGCAGCACTGAGGTATTTTGGGTTTGTTATCCTACAGTCAAATAATCACAGACACATTTTCGATCTCACGCTTTTCTTTGATGGTCTCATAACATCATAAGAAAACGCAGAGAAGACAAAGTTTCTGTTGACCTGTGATTTCTGGTCAGGTTGTCCCGTGGCTCCTGCTGGAAGTGTGACATTCATTGGTCTTGGCAAACTGACAGTAGAGCCAGCGCCACTCTTCCACATAGGCTCCAACCTGACAGCGTACTGTCGGGTCACGGAATGTCAATCAAGGTAAAACTGGAGATAATAAATGTAAAACCCAACGTAATAAGATGCATATGTGTGTCTGGTCCATTGAGTAATGAATGTTCTGTATTTTCAGCTACCAACTATCCCTGCATCTGAACGACGTGCCGGTGAAGTCGCGGAGTAAAGTCAACTGCACCACAGTGAAATTTGATCTCATCAACGTCCAGGAGCCAAAGTCCAAAGTGATCTGCAAGCTAGAGAAGGAGCAGGTCTCTCTGGTTGTCAGCGGACTGGACCTGCAAGGAGGACGTACGTACGCTCACAGCAGCACTGAAGAGCAAATACTTTGGCCCTTCACTGGCTGAAGACTGGTGGTGTCTGTTCTAAGTGTTACTTTAAGGTCTGTACTGGTAGAACCCAATAATGGGGAAGCGCAGACAGGTGGAGATAAATGAATCAAAAGCTGGACGTGGAACATCCTGAAACACAAAGCGAGCCAGTGGCCTGGCCCTGGTCCCAACATAGCTCCTATGAGAAGTGATGTGACGCTTGTTCCTTGTGATCGCTGCAATGAATGAACACTCCTGACGCCTAACAGTCCTAGACGATGCTATCGCGATCTCAGTGAGCTACTAAGATGTGTCTGCAAACTCCCAGTTCCCAGGAGTAAAGCACAGACACCGAGGCCTGAGGCTTGGATTTATGCTTGTGGTTATGGGAGAGTCCGTTTACAGTATGTCTTCATTAACACACTTCAGAATTCAGAGTGATACATTTACAACGAAGACGTTTCTATTTATGAATATGATCCTCACTTATTAAAGCCTGCTGCTGAGTTTTTGCTGTTTGTTTGGAGCAGTGAGGACCCTTCCAGTGGTTTTTTGGTTTTGGGGGGTTACTCTCCTCAGCCTCTTCCTCGGCAGGTGAAATACTCCATACGCTTTAAGGCCAGTCTAAAACCTTCCCGCGTCTCCTGCTTCAGCCTTTAGATAGATAGATAGATAGATAATACTTTATTTATCCCGCAGAGGGGAAATTCTGGTGACCCAGCAGCAGGAAAGAACAGTTGGGAAATAAGAAAATACAAAAAGTTCCAATATTTACAAAAAAAAAGAGAGTAGAATATGTTACACATTATATACAAAAAAGAAAATGTACATATCTAAAACATAAACATAAAAAGTGCAAAGTGCCAAATGCTGTTCATGATGTCTAATGGCAGATTGTGATACCTTCACTCCTGCTGTTCTTCTCATTGGTTGGACAAACGTGGCTGTTGTTTGTGTTTGGCCAATATGTGGGTCATGCCCCAGATTGATCCCCATCTTTGAATTAATTTGTGTGCAAGAAACCAAAAGCTGTGGGTTTACTGTTAGTTTGTAATTCTCACCAAACATGCTTGTTATTATTTCCTCCACTTTATTTTCTTTTGTTTGTTTTCTTTCAGTTCCTCCATCTAAACCTGACGGTATTATCTGTGAAACCACGAGGAGCTCAGACATCATAGCCTGCTCATGGATAAGGGGACAGCAGACACATCTCCCCACCATCTACAACGTTTCAGTGAGCAGGTGCAGCTCAAAACAAGTTGTCGTTTTCTCCCACATGTCAGCAAATGCTCTGGACAACAGCACAGCTTACGCATATCCACCCTTGCTTTAGCCTCAGAGAAAATGGGCCCCAGTTGCTGTTCAGTCACATCCAGGATGCCAAAGAAGTCAACATCACACGAGGAATTCTAGACGACAACACTAACTACCAGCTGATCGTCGCTGAGTACAACCACTTTGGAGAAGCGCAGTGTGATCCATTCACCTTCCGTGTGAAGGACATAGGTAATATCCGCTATCATTCCAAACCAAACACGTTCTTATGAATGAGTGTGCAGGCACAGGAAGTGCTTTTAAATTCATTTGAATTATTTGCTGTGTTCGTCAGAAATGAGTCATCCTGGGACTTGTGTTGCGCTGAGGCCGTTGTTCTAATGTCACACTTTGACTAACTTGGCCTGGCTATCAGCAACTGTTTCTCTGATTTACTAATATGTCTTTGGAGTGAAGAAGTTGGCTGCTGATCTTTGTCACAAACCTTTTAAGCCTCAACGGTTTTGACTTTTTGAGTCAGTTCGCAAAAGGAATTTATTGTTTTATCCCATATGTCACCAAACACATGAGTCTTTATGGGTTATTTTTGGTGCGTTCATATTGTTTCTTCTGTGTTTGTGTGTTACAGTAATGCCAGAGATGCCTCATATTATGCAAGTAGAGTTTGGAAATAGCTCCTTAGCAGCTGTGTTACAGTGGAATACAACTGAACCCTCAGAGCAGCTCAGACCCTCCATCAGGCTCCGCACAGATGATCGGCCCTGGGTAAAGTGATGCTCTGTGGGTGTTTACAGCACCAGCCTTTATCAGGCCGTGTGCGGATGTACTAACATCATGACGTTTTTTAGGAAGTGAGAGAGGGAACAGAGCTCGATAAGCATCTGGTGAGAGTGAACAACCTGAGGCCTCTGACGGAATATCAGTTCCAGATGAGAACGTGTCAGTCAGCGTCGGACCTGCTGAGTAGCAGCGCGACCCCCAGCTTTACTCCCAGGTCGACCCCCACCAGAGGGTCCCGCTGCAGCAAATGGAGCAGAACTGCGAGCGCGAGAAGCCCTGGGAAAGGCAAGCTCGCTAACGAAACCTCAAAAGTCATACTTATCATGTTCTGTGACAAACCGACTGCAGACGTTTGACGTCACTTAAGCGACAACTCACGTCTTGTGGCAAACGTTATCTTCAGGTCCATCTCAGCAGCTGAGGGTTTGGAGAACGTTCAGTAACCCCAAAGCAAACAGGCTGTGGAATGTCACTGTTTTGTGGAAGGTAGGTTGTAAAACCTATTCACTGATTCTGGCTTTTGTTTACGCACACACTACTTATTAAATACTCATTTTAGGAAATACGCATGACTACATTACCATGAATGAATGGAAAAATGATCTTCCCCTGCAAATAAATGAATAGATCTGTGCTATAGCTTGAGCTTGTTGGTCAGCGAGGGAAGACTTTGTTATCAGACTAGCTGATTTCCTCTGTTTCTATAGTAAACATGTCTTCCAAGCGTTCAAATGTCACAAATATTCTTTCAAAACACGTTTGTTGTTGATGTAAATATACTAATGAATGGATTTCTTCACCAGCCCCTGTCTCCAGAGGATTTCAGTGGCGAGGTGCAGCACTATGTGATCTTTCTGGACGATGACCAGAAACAGGTTGTGACCTGTGGATCTACTGTGACCCAGTGTTCGGTCCAGGTACAAGGAGAGGTTCAGACTCTGACCATCAGTGCTGTCGCGTCATACGGGACCTCTCCACCAGCTGTGGTGCCGCTCAGACACTCAGGTAAACAAATACCAAAACAACACAGAGGACAACAAGAAACAACAAAAAAAAAAAAGCCCAACAAGTGTGATACTCTTTGTTTAGGTGGTTTTGTGCCTGCTCTGAAGGAGCTGACTCCTGCGAGCAGTGGCAGCGCTGTGCTCGCGTCCTGGTCGTGGCCAGAGACCACACAACAGTCGACACCCGGTGAGGAAGTGCTGCACTATGTGATCGAGTGGATGAGTGTGCCTGCATCTCAGCTACAGTGGCACACGGTGGCCCAAAATCAAAGCAGCACATCCGTCACAGGTATCGAACGCTTCAGCTGTGATCGACCAGTGGCCTCTTGTGTGCGTTTGGTGAATTACACTACGTGCTTGTTTTAGCAGAGGCCAAGGTGCATGAACACTGGTGGTTGTTGGTGAATCACTGGTCACCGTTTCGTTGTGTTTTAGGCCTGAGTCCAGGTGTGAGGTACAATATCTCTCTGTACGCTGTGACCAGCGGAGGTGTCAGCTCTCCATCGTCCCGACTGGTCTACTCTAAGGAACTGGGTACGATTCAAAGACGCACTTTGTCTCTGTAACTGCACAACTATTTCATATTTTTCCACAGTTTATTGTGACACAGCACAACACGCTCATGGGCCATTATTGCTTGAGACAAAACGTGCGTCGCATGGTGTACACAAACCTGCTCTCCGTCTTATTGTGTGTGCCAGAACCGCTGTCCGGGCCCGACATGAGGGTTCTGGTCCATAAGACCACGCGGATCCTGGTCCAGTGGGATGAGCTGCCTGTTCATCAGCAGAGAGGCTTCATCACAAAGTACACCGTCTACATCCAGACGCTGAACAACAGCAGCGCCGAACTCAACGGTCAGTGACCTTAGCTGTAGAGCAACCAGCAGAAAGCCACAATTCATGTGATGTAATTAGTCTTTTTGATCTAGTTTTTCATACCTAGATCACTGAATGTTTTATGTTTTATGGCTATAGGATGCGATTTGAAGACTCCTCCTATTCTTTCGTGTATCACTGCTGAATTGTGCAGTAGCAGAAACCAAATTGCACTACTGCACTATTGCACTACCAAAACACACTACTGGGCTGAAAGCTCAACGCTGCCGTGTGCTGCTTCCTGTTCTCGTACATGAAGAGCTCCCATAGGTGCTCATTTAACTCTATGCTCATGGGTTCTGGCACGTGTGGAAAATTATATGCAGTAATACATAGACATTGTTTCAGCCGGAGCCGCTGTCAGATAATGGAAAGTGTGCAACCAGCATTCCATTGACATTCCCCTCCCACAATGCATCAGCAGGGTTTTTCTGCTCTTACTTCCAGTAACGAGGTGAATTTCAAACATTAAACTGCTGATTGACAGTTTTGTTTATTGTTTTTATTTGCATGACAATAACCATACTTTTTTGGCTTCACAACCTAAAGGTGAGAAAAAAAGTCGACGCAGCACGAAAGATGTCCAAACACTGCAAAGTTTGGACTTTATGAGTGAGCTGTGAGGTGTTTGCTCTGAGTCTTCGGTGAATCATAGAGTTTTCTAGAACTGGCTCTGACCACGAACAGGAAACCATGTGACTACATGCACACATGCAACCGTGAAGGCTGTTACTAACCAGCCTGCTTCACAAACTATTTCTGGAACTTCATTGTAAAGGCACCTGAGAGCTGATCTTTTGTGTCTTGACTCTTGGAGCCAGACCTTCCTCCACTATGCTGTATGATTTACCTAAATATGTCCAATTATTCTCATTCTCTTCTCATTTCTAGCTCTAAACATACTGTTAGTGCTGTTTCAAAGATCACTGTCACCAGATACAGTACAAGATAAGATAAGATAAGATCCTTTATTGATCCCACAATGGGGAAATTCTGTTGTTACAGCAGCTACACAATACAGATAATTGTGGTGCAAAAAGGCAGAAGTGTGTAAGTGGATCTTAGAGCAGGGTCTGGACATTTGAAATTTGGATTCAACAACAACAATCTCATCATAAGTTCTGCTCAGATCCAACTGTAGACTTTGATTCATGTCTGTTTTTGGGCAACTGCTTCCTGCGACATTTAAAGCTGTTGTTGGATGTGTTTGTTTAACAGCTATGGATGAAATGACAATGTTGAAACAATGTGACATTGTGGAAGGGGTCAGGCAGAGAACAGGAAGTTTCACTTCACTGATCAGTGTCTGCCGTGCACCCTGACTGTTTTGGTCCACTGCTTTCACATTACTGTTTTTGACTCAGTGACAAGAGGCTGAAGTGTTTAAATGTCATGTTTTCTCGTGGTTGCTAGAGACCAAAAGCGGAGCTAAAAGAGTATCGGACGTACATTCGTGACGTGGCCTGAAGGCTAAAATGTAAACATGTGCATAAGCAACTTGCTGACATTCGCGTGCTTCTCTGTAGTGACGGTGCCTGGCTCAGGCCCCAGACAGATGTGGATAGACTGCCCTGAAGGAGCTCTGGCTCTGACGCTGACCGCATCCACTTCAGCGGGTGAAGGGCCGCGAACGAGACGCGTCCCCTCTCAGCCCGAAGCCCCTGCAGGTCAGTCTCCTGCGTCCATCCTCTGTCTAATATAGCTACGCTCACCAGCCCTTTGAGCTGCTGCCTACACCACGTCGCCTGTTGTTTGTTTACCTTCTCATTCTTTCTAGTTGGCCAGGTGATTGTGATTATTTTCATCATTGCCCTCTTCATAGCAATCATCGGCAACCTGATGTGCTGGAGCTGCGTGAGGAAAAGGTATTAATAATAAACGACATGGAATTGATACAAGTCGTTGCTTGATGGGAAACAGCCATCATCTGATGAATGAAAGCCGTCTTTTGGGTTGTTTTCAATACGTCTCCCCCAAACTGCTCTGAATGTGGATAAGTTTTGTTTTACTAGTAACCACGACCGATGCCACCGTAGCTGATTTCACGATACACCACACCGCAACATGTGCAGATGAACAATAACCCACACGATTAACATGAACAGAAACCTAAAGGCTCGAGCAAAACCTGTACTGATTGTGGTCGAGAACCCTAATCTGATGGTGCGGTTTCAGATGTGGATACTGACTGTGTGGTTCGTGCATCGTGACATCACTAATGAATGGGTTCGCTTTGCTCTCAGGGTCTTGTCATTGTGAATTCTGAACTAAACGTTTTATTGTCTGAACACTTCAGGATCAAGCAGAAATGCATAACCTGGGGACCTACCTGGCTCGTAGGAAACCTGCCAAAGCCAGGGAACAGTAATGCCATCAGACTGCTGGAGGTAATGAAAACAAGCCAGTGAACCGTGTGGACATTCATGCTTCGCTCTTTCTTAGTGATGTCCTGCCGCCACAAAGTCAAAATAACTGCACCAGCAACGAGAACAGAATTGATTCATCCATCGGGGATTCAACTCTGCTTTGTTTTTTGTCTGGTTTCCAGCAGTGTGGAAGTGAACCGTCATTGACGTACACTCACAGCGACCCGCCTCTGTCCCCCATCACCTTGATCTCCTGGGAGGAGCGGGACGATGTGTACCCCAACATCCACGTCGAAAGCTCCCAGTATGATTCAGGGCAGCATGCAGCGGAGACGCCACTGCTGAGGTCAGACTGTAAGACGGCGCTTGGCCGTACGCAGCTGGAACACGTCAGCTACAAACCCCAGGTCGCTACTTTGACTTCGCAACAGCAGGAGGTGAGCGAGACAGAAGAAGAGCCGAGGGAAGCGTCGAGAAGCGACGAGGAGCACAGATGCTCAGGTGCATTTGAAGGATTACTGGGAGGCTTGCTCTCCAGCGTGGAGGTGGACTTCTCTAACTCCCCCCTGGGTCTGACTCTCTGTTCTGTTGGCGGCCTTTCATGGCCTAAACCTCCTCCTGTCCTGGACAGAGGTGTCTTGCCGGTCCTGAGGGGGACTGAGGAGGACGTTGGAGCGGACTCCTCCTCTCCGAGGTTGCAACAGGAGGAAATAACAGCCCCTGCCATCTCACTGACTCAGTATACATTTGGGACAACGTTGCCTTGCGGTTACTTCCCTCAGGTAGCTGCTGCCTGTGACTCTCAGGGGCAGCAGCGACGATGTGAGTAACATCACCAGGACACAATGCACCAATATACTGACTTTTTACAGAAAGCATTAATAACACCGGAGTGACTTGGAAGAGAATCTGGCCTCAGATTATCTATAACTACAGTAAATTCAGGTGAACGCATTCTGAATGAATAAAACATTGTTTTGATTCAATACTAAATGACTCTTTACTGCAAGGTGTTGACGTCTGAGGACATACTCAACTTTAGCCCCATTAGCAGCACGACAGAGTGGGTAGTGATGCTGCGCCGTCTCACACTGAATATCCATTGTCCCCAGAGGATGAATCATAGCCTCTCTGTAGCACTAACAGGCTTGACCACCAAGCCCCCACACAGAGGCTCAGCCACACAAACAGACATTTATTGCAGAACTTTGAAGGGTTGAAACTTTTATCGTATTCCTTCCATCTGCTTCTAATGATGTGCTACAGTGTGAAGTCATTCCAAAATATAGTCAGATAGACGTTATTGTAGTTGGGGATCCCCTGCTACATATGTATAGTGATCTGCTCCTGGGCCTTATGTTCTTCTCATCACACCACCTGCAGTTCTGCACCATTTTTCAGGGCTTCCTGAGCGTTGTCTCACTTCCTCCTTGCTTATTAAAATATAAGGCTGGGCCGCTGTGAAGTTTGTCTAGTCTAATCTTCCTAATTTCTATAATCGCGTGTCGCCGTGCTTTCATTTCCCTGTCAACTTATTTGTTAGTTAGCACAGAGCCAGGGTTTGTGGTAGCTTAAGCCAAAATGTGCTGCAGCTAAGGGGAAGTCCCCGACTGCGCCACATGGGTTAAGATTGAAGGAGTAAAGAAACTATGGGCATGTGGAAATTCTGATGACGAAACGTTATTTGAGGGGGTTATTTTTTTTTTTTTTTTTATGTTTTGTTGCAGTTGCTCTTGAGACGTTTCCTCATCCTGTCAGGACAGAGAATCCACCTTATGCTGCTCCACGCACTGTCCAAAACTAGATAGTAGGTCAAACCCGGGTGCAGGACAACACGGAGAGCAAGACCTTTTTTTTATTAAGGGCTGATGGACATCATCACTCACAAACCTTGTGACTGAAGCTTTTCGCCCAAAGGCGGAGTCGGCGCCGAGTCTCTGCCACTTCAGCAGGTCGCACTCGCGGGTCGGAGTGAAGATGGTTCGGACGCACGATGACGGACAGCGCTTCAGACGGCACCGAAGGTCGATGTAACACCGGGACGTGATGTCTGGGTGAGTGGGTCCCGGCGCTTGGTTCGCCTTCCTCCATTACGCGGCGCAGCGTGACGCTCCAAGTACATTCGTTTATTAAGACAATAAGAAAACACTAACACTGGCAGCGGGGGGCGAACTATTAATAGTCGTTGGTGTTATTACGATAATAAAGCTCTCGTTTAAGAACAGAAACGGACGCAGCTAACGGACGCGTCTGTGCTTAATCCAGGACCAAGGCAGCAGCTCCTGCCACAATGCGAGAGACGTAGGGCAGCAACCGGTGACTCGCAGCCACAATGTCCCAAACATGGTCCGTCCTCGCCGTCGCGTTGCTGCTGGCGGCGCCGCTTTGTGTCGGTAAGCGCAACACTCGGACACCTGCGCGTTAGTTGCTCACTGGGTGACGTGACGTGAAACTCAAATGCTCCTGCTTCCAGGGGAGAAATCCTGCAGCATCTGGTCCAGCGCTGGGTCCGTGGTGCAGCGCGGAACCACGTTCACCGTTTACTGCAGCTTTAACTGCAACTGCAAAGGATCCATGTCCAGCGGACACCCGCCGGCGCCGCAGAGCCACGAGACACTCAACGCAACAACCATATATTTTAAGGTGGTGAACATAACTAAGAACAGGACGTACAGCTGCCACTGTAGCTGCTTCCCAGCCCTGGATCCCTGCGGACTGGACATCTCAACTGGCTGTGAGTGTGAAGGAAGCGTTTCTCTCCAGCTTTTATCCCCTGTCAGGAGTGTGTTTACATGGTTCTGTATCAAATAAGATGGCTGCACCCCACAGCGTAACACCACGAACCAGCAGCCTTTATGCAAGTGACATCACCACAGCAACACTACTGGTAGACGCAGCGGTCCCGGTTCTGCTTTCTGTCATGTTTCCATGCTGGTAGTTCAGCACAGCTAAACTAAGTGCGTCAATAAGCTGCTGGCTCTGACAACAGAGCAGCACATGTGACGTGAGAATAGAACCACGTGAATATAATAATCTGTAATTACGTGAGAGGCCAGTGATGATGGAACCTGCTCCCGCAGTTTGGCGCTTTGTGATTGTTTCCTTATTGGAAGTGAGTTGTGGCAGAATTCACAAGCAAAGCCTTTCGTCTTTGTCCTCCAGACCCACCGGATCGGCCAAAAAACCTTTCATGCACCTACAAGGTCAAAGATAATGAAAGTGGAGATGTGTTCTGCACTTGGAACAGAGGGCGTGATACTTTTCTAGGAAACACCTCAAAGCTGTGGTGAGTTTGAAGACTTGAGATCTATCATGAAAACATCCAGTTTGTCTTTTTTTTTATGGTGTGACATAGAATGTGTCTGTTTGTGTGGTAGGATCAGAACTGTATCTGGAAACCGCACAGATGAGCTGGAGCTCGCGTGTAAGGGAACCCACTCTCCCTCCGCTAGTTTTCCTGTGTCCGCGTCTGTCCAGCTCATCTCTGTGTGGGTCAGTGTCCAAAACTCTCTGGGTTCTGCAGTGTCCTCCGTCATGAACTACACGCTGGGAGACATTGGTAAGGTCCACATGAAGTGCTGATTACCTTCATCCACCCCCCCCACACACACACACACACACACATGCACTGACCTTCATTCCTGTTTGTCCGGGAGGTGACAGTTGCTTAAGGCTGTTGTTGTTGTTGTTGATTATTCTGTTGATTTGACCAGCGATGCCGTCAAGTCCTGAACTTGTCCAAGCTGACTGCTTGTCCCGGAGGTGCATCCTCGCTGTGAAGCAGCCTTTGAGAACTGAACACCTGGAGATTCAGTACACAACAGCCGGACAACCATGGACAACATACGCACAAGTAATACATATAAACCTGTAATGCTTTTGATTTTGGGGACTTTCAGCATGTTGCAGTGGGTTATATAAGGTCTTTGAAGGCATACAAGGTGTGATCAGACCACACTGCTGATTCAAGACTAAAAACACATATGAGTGTGAGGCAGATGCGGACAGAGGTGAACTCAGTGTAGTAAAAGCCTCAAAAACAAATGTGACCTTTAATGCTATGAAGCTCAAGATTCAAAATGTCTTTTTGACTTCCAGGCTGCTCAGATGGATTCAGCCTGGTCCATCTCCTCGCTGGAGCCGTATAGGTTGTACCATTTCAAAGCCAGATCCAAATTTGCTACTGGTCTGTGGAGTCAGTGGAGCTCAAACATCTCCAGCTGGACGGAGGAGGAGGGTAAGTAGTTAACGACTAACCTGCAGCTACTGTTCAAGAGGCCACCTTCATGTATTCCTACACTTAGTGAATGAAAGCACATCTAACCAGAAATGTGCGTCTCTGTGATGCTCTGTCTTTGCAAGCTGTCACAAACTGAAGTCGTGCTTCCTTGACTTTGTTTCCGAAGCATTTATCAGCCCCCTGCTGTGTGTGGGCTCTGGAAAGCCAGTTTGTTATGAGCAAAGCCAGCTATAAGCCACGCGGGGCAGGATGGGTAATGACATGCTGAAGAAGGCCGCGTTGCTTCATGGGAAGTGATTGCATATTTATAGTACAGATGGTGTGAAGATAAACGGGTCTCGCTTCAGATGTATGTGCGTGAATGTGCAGCAGTGACGGATCTTCAGCAGCAGAGATCACAGTAGATGCGGCTGAATGACGTTTTTGACAAACGGCATCTGTAGATTGAATAGTTTCATTACATCTGTTAATCCTGGGGCATCACGGTTGAACGTAAGCAACGTAAACAACTTGGAGATTTGACATGTGCTCAAGGAAGCTAATTGATCACAACGTATGATAGCGGTTGCTGCCTTTTCTTGAGAAAGTTAGCATGTAGCATCCCAAAGCTGCAGATTTCTGATTTATTTTCCTTTATTTTAGATTATTATAAGAGGGTGAGTGCAGAGGAAAATGAAACTCACCACCATTAACATACAGATATCACATGAAAACCCACTGTCTACAACCACATTTCACAGGTTGGTTTTTTCACACATCAAACAGGCCTGAAATGATCAGCTTAAGCAGGCGAGCGTTCTGACCATGTGACATTAAAACTCTGACAATATAAATGCAACAAGATCTGAAGAGGATAACGTTAACCATATCGTAGTCTGAGTTTCGCACTGAAGTGAAATTAAAATCATAACTGGAAGAGCTACTGTGGTTGTTAAACCTCATTTACTGTATGTTTTTACCACCTGCTTCACTGTGAACAGTACAGTGGCGCAGAAAGGAGCGTTCACATCTCGCAAGGCTTCGTCCCACATGCAGTACACGAATTACAGGCTGAGGTCATCACGTGTCACACGCTGTGAACGTACAGCAGAGGAAATTCACCCTCCTCCAGTAACCATCAGTGCCTCACATAGTTTATCCAGGAGAAATGAATACAGCATTTTAAAAATATCACTTGCTCTTTACCATAATTCATTGAAGATGATGACAACTTATATTATGAATCTGACGTGGATGCGTGCGTTGATGCAAACAGGAAGCAGTTTCTTGGTACTTACTCATTAATGTAAATTAAACATAACACAAATGACTTGTGTTGGTAAAAATGATTTTGGAATCATCATCACAAGACGGTGCAATTCTTGCCAGTAGGGTTGTGTTTGAAAGTGCTTCTGTCCTTTAATGGTGCAGTGACAGATCTATGTTTTATTTTTCTAGCTCCCGCCAAAGAGCTGGATGTGTGGTACGCTGACCCAGCATCAGGCCTGAAATCCCTCAGAGTGTACTGGAAGGTAAGGTTTTACTGCTGTGACGTTTCCCCACAATGCTGAATGATGGACACGGGACACACACACGCACGCGTCTCAGCTGAAGCCTGTGTCGTGGGCGTGTGGTGTTGTAACCATAGTAACACTTTCTGATCTTGTTGCTTTGCAAGTGTGATCTGTTCAAAACTAAAAGGTCAACCCGTGACCACTTCTGAAGTCTGACAGCCTCACACAGATGCACATCCCCACCCTATACCACACGCGCACACACACACCTCTACAATTCACTGAGCATCACAAACAGACAGAGATAAGTGAAACCCGTCAGCCAACACCACAGTTTCAGTTTACAAGAAAAGAGGAGCTGAACAGAAATGGTGTGTCTTCTATACTGCTGCGTGTTCATCTTGAGCATCCTGTGCAGACAGACACATCCTCCATCCACATCCATCGTCACGTTAATGCACCGATGAACTTCTTTTAACCAAAGCTGACACTATTGCACACTGGATTATTTACTGTCAGGCATTTCTCTGAGTGTGTGTGTGTGTGTCTTATGCTCTGATTGCAGGAGCCAAGCATTTCCGTCTCTAGAGGGAAGATCACTGGGTACCAACTCGAAGCGCACAGCCCAGATTCTGGACGGCACATTGTCACCGACATCAGCGCTGACACCAGGAATTATTCAGTGCCATTCGGTCCGGACAGCAAGGTGACTGTGTGGGCTCGTAACTCCAAAGGGCTCTCCCCTCCTGCCATTGTCCCAACCCGTTACACAAAAGGTGAAATTGCACAATGAATGAAGTACTTGTTTAATTCTGTTTGTTGAGACGACACACACGAGTTAACAGCACATACCTGTGGTGTTTCAGCCCAGCCTCCTCAGAAAGTGCGAGTCACAGGAGCTGAACACAGTGTCACCATCTACTGGACAAAGCCTGCAACTGCAGCGCTACCTGTCGCCTACGTGGTGGAGTGGTACCCAGTAGGGCACAAGATGGAGGAGCTTCGATGGGTCCGGCTGAGCGGGAAGCACAGCCACATAGTCATCACAGGTGGGGCGTGTGCCGTTAAGTGGAATACAGTCGTCACTTAGCCTTAGCCTGGCTTTATTTTACAATTCTCAAAAATGGTTTTCTTCATTTTTGTTTTTCTGCATGCAGATATGAAGGCGGCCGAGTGCTACGAGGGAGCAGTGTTTGTTTTCTACGGCGAGAACTCTGCGAGTAGCACCACGTTCACAGGTCTCGCCATCCAGGAGTCAGGTAAAATTAAAAGTGTTTAATGTTCTAAACACATAGGACGATACTGGATTATAACATTCTTAAAGGGTCACTTATTTGTTTTGGGTTTTTTTTTGGTTCTGCCCACTGTTTGCAGCCCCGACAGCTGGTCCACTGGTACAGGAGACGGTTGAGGACAACAAAGTGAGAGTGACTTGGATGGAGCTTCACAGGAGTCAGTGCATGGGCTGCATCACAAAGTACACCATCTATTTAGAGAGCAGCAGTGAACACAAGAAGACCTGTAAGAATAACTGTGTTAACGATGGCACGCTGAGGGCAAACCACAACCCAAGCAACTTCGGAGAAAATGGTTTCTTTACGGTGCGTGTGAATATGTATTTCAGACTCCGTCCCAGCGTCAGAGAGGAGCTATGTCATCCAAGACCTGTCTCCTGATTCATACAGCCTGTGGATGACGGCGTCCACCGCTAGAGCAGAGGGCCCCGCAGGGCAAAAAGTCCGGTTCTTCATCCAGAGTGAGCAGCTTGGATTTAAGTTTGAACTAATTAGATTTTACTGACCAAAGTTCATTATACACAAAGTGACGAGATTCTGAAAAGACATTGTTGTAAGTGTGCTACATGCTGAAGTCTTGGATTGTCTCTGTCTGGCTGTTGCAGAGTCCCAACTATCTCTCCTGCTCGTGTGTGGCGTGGTTTCTGTCATCTTGCTGTTTGTGGTCTGTCTGTGCCAGTTTTCAGCTGTAAAGCAGAGGTAAGTCAAACAGCAACAGCCTGTGGACTTAAGTTAATGCAAGTGATAAGTATATATTTTGTTCTTCTAGTCCTGTGCAGAAAACACACATACTGGCGTTGATGTCTGGTTGTTGATGTTGTTCAGCAGTTTCCTACCTGCCCCTTTAGGTTCTGGATGTTTTTCCAATGTCTCATCCTTGATGTTGTGCCAGATCCTGCAAACAGCAAATGGGCAAAGGAATGTACCAAGGAGAAGGTATTTCAGTAGATAAGTGAATCAAATTCAAGCTGTGCTGCTCCTCATTGGCCTTTGCTTGAGCCTGAATCTCCTTCCCAAACAGGGCAAGATGAACCTGCAGGTGCAGCTGAGCAACTCACTTGGTAAAAGTACCAAAGAGGAAGAAGAGCCCATCCTGGTGAGCGTCGAGGAGCTGCCCAAGCAGATGAGCGAGCGCTCGGCCCCTGGAAGCGTCTCCTCCCGGTACGCTGCTCAGACGGTTCAGAGCCCCGACACGGAGCCGGCCACGGTGACCTATCCTGTGACCACATACATCACAAGCTTGTCCCACAACTCTGACAGCTCCGACCACACACACACCTCCATGGACACAAATACAACTGTGGATTACATCTCCAACCACGAGCCGGGAAACATGCACGAAGAAGAGGAGGAGGAGGAGGAGGAAGAGGAGGAGTTCACAGAAAGGCTTGGGTTCTTCCCCAGCCCCGTCTTCATGGAACAGCTGGATTTTGGGGGGAAGTTGACTTTGGATTCTGTTAAAATCGCTTGAGAAAACTGTTGCCACAGGACGAACATTGCTGACCAACAGGCTGGACGCCGTGACTGGGATGATGTCTTCTTTTATAACAGTGTGTGGCATAACTACCTCCTGCTTATTGAGACGAGCAAATCATTAGCAGACTTTCAAAGAATGCATTATCAGGGTTTCCTCTTAAGAACAGCTAGATACACTAATACCACGACCATAATAAGTACTGGGTACTGATATTCTGATGCCTGGAGTAAGGCGTTTAAATAAGGAGCTGATCTCAAACATCTTGACTATCCTGTATGCTGGCCGTGCTTTTAAATACATCTACGCTACCTCAACCTTAGCTCAGCTAAACAGGGAAAGTTAAATAGTCTGAGATTTAGTGGTGCACACCATACAGTGCTGCATAAAACAATACAGCTGTATTCACTATATGCAACAATTATTTAAGAGTAAGTATTTGGAAACATGATGGATAGCTGCTGAGGGTCTTTGCCACGTTCCCTCCGCTAGTATGACCATACCAACATTTGCTTATTTGCACTAAAACAATGTTCCTGGTGAGGCTTATGGATATGTTTGAGGGGATTTGGTTATAAACCCGATGGTGTGGTCAACAGCAGCTGGATCAGGGAATCTGACAGGTTGGTGCACCAGCCCATCACTATTGTCATCCATTGAACCGTGTTCCTCACAAAATAGTTTACATTGTCAACAGTTATTGATCACGTTTGACCCAACACTGCCCTGTGCGTTTTCCAACCTATTCATGCCCAGAAGCTGAAAGGCATCAACTTGCCATGTGAGATGACATTGTCCTGCTTCTGTTTGGTAAAATCTGATTCAGGTAATGAGCCAACAGTTAAGAGTGGAGAAACTCGAGAACTGGGTTTAACAACGGTTCTAATAGACACACATTGTTTTAACTCTTGAGCCTAAACCCTTGACTTCTACCTGTTGCTACATGCATCTCTTAACATTTCCACAATGTTTCCTTTTTCTGTACTTGCAGAACTGTCACATCATCAAACGCGATTACGTTTGTCATCTTGTATTCTGCGCTTTGTCTGAAGTAGAGTGAATTGTAATACTTTGAGAGACAGGTCCGCTGCACCAGAATGTAACTATGCTCTTACGCAAACGTAGGATGAAAGACTTAAGACTTTGAGGTTAGCAGGTTTCTTCAATAAAGATTTCTGTGTGAAACTCACCTTAAACGGCAATAATGTGTAAAAAGCGACAATGCAAAAAAAAAACTTTCTCGACCATCTTTATTTACCGACAGAGGTCTCTAATAGCAGGGCTAGAATTCACACATTTGTAGAGCACTTCAGTTGTTCCACACAATGAACGACTGTATTTCTTTCAGAGCAATTATGCAGTGGTGCCACTGTGGATGCAACAGGGCAATTCAACAGTGGAGGAAAATATCAGCACAGGACAGACTGCAGAAACAAACTGAAGCCGGGTCACGTTTACACCTGTGGATGCTCGAGTGGAGTGTGTAAACAGTCGGAGAATCTCAGCTGCGCAAAGACACTGCCACCCCTTATCACGAAAGTAAAAACTAAGGCATTGCTTGTACACGGCGAGACATCAGATAAAACGCGCTGGGAGGAAGAGGCAGGGTGAATAGCTCCCGAAATGCAAGTAGATCAATGCATGGAATAAATTTCAGCTTGAAATTGACCCACTTAAAAATTCTTCAAGAGAGATTTAGATATTTAGGAGTAATCACCTACGCCATCCTCAAGAATTACCTAATGTTCCTCATCTAGAACATTTCAGTAAAAAAAAAAAAATTATCTTAATACAGATTTAGGCGCCATTTCATCAATGCATTCAAATGTAGGCAGCATCTTTTGATCGAAGATCAAGATGTGACCTATTTGCACCATGTGAAATTCAGTCTCAAAAATTTATGAAAATAGTTAAGATTTACAAGCCGAAGATCATAGAAGAATAGACCTTCTGTATAAAATATAAAACAACACCCCAGTGCTAAAGAAAAAAAAAAAATAAAAATCCATGAATCTTGTGAGTGAAGCTGTAACTTCATCAGAAATACCTGGTGTGGCAAAGCTTCAGCTTGGGTTGGAGCTCCACAGTGCCTGTTTTAGAGCGAGCGAGAGCACACACCAAGCTAAATATAGTCTTCTTATGCTTATATTTAGTAACGCATATTTTCAAGCAGCAATTACAAAAATGTATCAATGGACAATGCATAACCTCTGAAAAAAATACTGTATGAAAACATCCCTGCTACTTTGTTTCCAAGTACAAAACCTCTACCAATAAGTTGCTCCAGAGTAGCAAGAAGTCCTTTTGTGTTTTTTTTGTTTTTTTTTTTGTTAATTTCTGTTTTTTTCCATATTTTGTTTTTATTGGGTAAAACTCAGTCCTCACATTGAGTGCCATAGTTAATGACAGTCTTCGCCATCATGTCACTTTGCTGAAGGATCCAGGAACATGCAAGCCTCGTAGTGGAGGTGCTAAGAAGGCTCCTGTAGGCCTGAGGGACTGCAGCTCAGGCTTAAGCCAGAGCTGGGAAGGCCTCTGGGTCGTCTACGTTGGGCACAGATGCAGACGACTGTAGGAAAAGGAAACAAATACACAAAGTACAGTTAGAAAAATGTGCAGGAAATTCACGAGACAAAATAATTAACCAAGGCACTAAACTCTAATTCACCTTAAAGCTTTGGTAGAATACCACCATGACCAAATACTTGTTTTAAATGCAGAGCAGTGACACCAAGAATGTTTACCTTGTCAGTCCTTCCCCCACGGCTCGGCCTGATGGGTTCGCTACGGCCACGACCCCCACGGCCACCGCGTGGCCCCCCACGTCCACGTCCAGGACGGCCAAGGTCGCCAAAATTGATCTCCAGCTGAGATGTAATGTCATTGGCTGGCTTCCGGAAGTGGTGCTCATCCTCTACCTGCATCAGACAAATAAGGATAAATGGTAATTATGACTATTTTATAACTTAGTTCAGACTTTAGTTTAGTTCATTTTTAACATCAGTTCAGATACGGCAGATTATCGGCAACAGGTAGAGACTTTACCTTAGGTTCATCAACTTCAGGTTCGATCAGATCTTCTTTCTTAGCCTGTGTTGGAAAAATACATACCACACATGATGCATATTTGTATCCTTGCACAGACAATGTAATTACATGTTACAGAATCCTATAAAGTATTGTATTTCCTGTTATTTTGCGCATGAAGTGTGCACAGTCAGCACATGGCCTTACTTTGTCTGAATGATTTTACATCTTAAGTGTTCAATAAAGCTAAGATGTCTGTTTAATGTTTGCTTGCGATGTTATGTCTGGTCTTCCCTATTTAAATTATGTTAATGTATTACAACTTATAAAAACGCAATTTCACTACGATGACACGATGAAGTATCGTTGAGCCGCTTATTCTGACAGAATGACTGTTGCTAGGGTGACTAGAAAACCGTTTTATTAGAACATGTTATGAATCCAGTTTAAAATTTGTGCTTATATGGAACAAAATGAGAAACTCAAGATTAAAGTCATAATTTTAACTTACTTCTGCCTTGGACTTGTGCAGCACAAATCCTTTGTTCCAGTCAGCTCCCTCGTTGGCCTTACGGATGTTGAAGTCCACCTTGGCGCGTTCCTTGTCCTGCATGGCCTTCCATTCATCCAGAGTCATCTCCTTGGGGCCTTCTTCCTTTACTTCCTCCACCTCATTCTCCCTTCAACAGTCAGATACAAAATGAGTGTTAGTAGCCTCAGAACCTCTTTCTAGTCTTCTACTGGTTCAACACACATTTTAATATAAATACATGTTCATTTGCTACTGCTTCTCCTTCGAGACGTGTTACATTGATTCTGCCTCATAATTTAAAATTTTCCCCATTAGTCAGGACAAGACCAAAACAAAAAACAACTAAACGTACTTGTTCTCAGAGTCAGCCGGTGGATGTTCTTCTCCTTCAGGGTTCTCGTCGGTGACATTTGACTGGTCAAGCTCACTGCAAAAAAAAAAAAAAAAAGCATAAGTTCTGTACTTATGTACTACATAAATTACCATCATGAAAGTCAAAGATGATGGTTTTGCATTTGAAGAACTTACTTCAGTTCATCCTTGACTGTGCCCCAATTGTGAGATCCACTTCCACCACGCTTCTCCTCACCTTTCAGACCACTGTAACAACATTTGCCTTTAGCCAGGATCATTACACATGAACTACTTTAACACACACAAAGGCCCTTACTGGCTACATTTAAACAGACTACATGGAAAAAGTACTCACGAACGGTCGCTGCCACTGTGTCTGTCAAATTCACGCTTTCCTCTGGAGTCAAAGCCATCGCTGCGACCCATGCCGCGACCTCTTCCTCCACGGCCTCCTCTACCTCCACCACGTCCTCTCATCGGCCTTTCACCAACAGGCCTGAAGGCAAAGACAAAGAACGTTAGTAAAATAACCAGTACTGCAGCTTTCTAAGACTGGGTCATGTCATCAGCCACTACTAAGGTTTCTCTACTTGAAGAGAGAAAAAATATATATATATATACACACACACACACACACACATACACATATTTTACAAAACAATATATACACACATTAAAAAGTATTCTATGATTTGTAACATTTTTGCAAATTGTTCCACAAAACTTTAGGCTTTTTTGATGTTTACAGTTGGATACGTAATAATGTACAATATAAATCTGTACATTGTTTTAACTTCTTGCAACAGGTTGACAACTGATGAGGGAGCAGATGTTGAGCAAAACTCACCCACTAAGCCTTATCAAAATAAGCAACGCCTTAAACAGTTGCTGTGTTTACCCCACCCCCGACTCAGTAAAGCGTCTTCCTAAGAGAACTAGAACACGCCCTGTTAGAACGTACAGCAGTGGGCTCTCATCACCTTTTTCCACATTAAGTCAAATCGGTAACTTTGACACTGAACTTACTTCTCGACTGAGAATTCGCCGCCCTCGGGCTTGTCTCCAGCGTCGCCAGCAGGCCTCTCGAAGCGGCGAGGGGGCCGCCTGTCCACAGGCCGTCTGTCTGTGGGGGGGCGCCCTTCTCCCTGGACGCCCTGGGGTCTGGAACCGTCACCCTCTGGCTTGCGACCCATTCTCCTCACGCCGGCACCTGGGATTGACAACAACAGGAGGATTAACATAAAAACAGCACTGATGGATCAGGACCCACTGCTGAGCCTCAGACAAGAGAATGAAGAGATGGTGATTGTTCTGTTTAAATGAAGCAAAAACAACCTTCCAATTAGTCGGCAGAATCTCATATCTGTCTACAACATAACCTGATGCTAGTTATAAACAAAAGGTCTGCAGAAATACCAGTAACTTTGTAATACGCATGAAAAGTTTAGCATGTCCACTCATGAGCTCTGGTCCTGACTGAAAAGTGTGATCTGATAAATCACTTGGTTACTTTGCGGCAGAATTTAAACTGTTTCAGTAGCACATGGTGGCTTGCAACTGGACAGACCCACCCATTGCCTAAATCACCAGTTACCAAAATAGACACCCTGCATGACACAGCAGCAGCTGGCTGCACCGTGGTCGGCGCACCTGTCTGATCTTCTCTCAAGGAACAGAGAGGAGCCCACTTGGCAGCTCGGTGTGATGTCCACCGACCTGCCTGGGGAGTAGGGGTCCATCTCCCCCCCCCACACACACCGGATGCTTCACTTCATGACGTGGGGGATTCAAGTGCACCTTCCACCTTACGGACTACGCGATCGTCCAGGCGGATGACATGTAGCTACACTAACTGGAAAAGTAGCTGCGTCGAGGCGGCGAGCGGACGCTGTGCGCCAATGGGAAGTGAGCTGCGCTTCCACACGCCCCACACTAGAGCCACGAGGTTCTCCACCATGAGCGGAACAGCGGCGCTCGCCGACGAATCCACCTGCACGAACATCCCCCAACCCACCGCCGCGATGCATTTACAGGCGTCTGATTCGGCGTAAAAAAAAAACACGTTTCCCCATTAAACGCGTTTTAAAAGAGACGTATTAAAGCCTTTCGATCAGTTCCAGGTTAAATGAGCCACCAGCGTCTGCACCGATGATCACGATTCTTAACATATTCGGGCCACTTTATGGCGCTGGCCGGACTCACGGGTTCTGCCTGTTAAACAAGGCCGATGGGGGGGGAACAAGCCTAAACAAGTTCACTACAAACGGTTCGTCGCCGGATTGTCGAGCCCTGCAGCAGGTCCCGTTAAGATACATGCGAACGTTACATTCAATGACAGCCACCGGGATACAAAGCAGCCACGCGGACCTCATGTTAAAGGACTCGTTGGTGGCCACTTAGCAACCAACTTTGTTAGCCTTTAGCTCGGCGCAGAAATAAGCTTTTTACCATCTTTCTTGAGCGGAAGAGGTGCCTGGCTCTCCTCCTTCTTATCAACGAGCGGGGTCTTTCTGTCTTTCTGGGACTCCTTTTTCGGCTGCTTGGCAGCCTGAGCTGCAGTCTTGGCGGCACCAGGAGCAGGAGCCTCCTTCTTCTTCTTCACTTCGGCCTGCTTTAACAGCTCAAACGGATCCGACTCGTCGTCAAATAACTGGTCGAACCGATTGGCTATAGCGCAGCCGAAACCTTCTTGCATTTGTCCGGGCATGATGGCGCCCCTTCAGCAGGATTTTCCTCCGATTCTACGAGGCTTGCTGCGAACACTTCGCTAGATGAAGCCACAAGATGGCTGGCAAAAGGACCTTCTTCTCTTCCGGCGCGATAGACATCCGGGACCTCGAAGGTGACGCGGATGGGGCATGTAGTTCTTCGACAGCGAGAAGCGGGAGGACTACATCGTAGAAAGACCAGTTGATAAACTACACTACCCACACCGCCAATCTCGCGAGTGTTGCTAACCCCTGTCAAGCCAAGCATGGGTCCTCAACATGCTCTGCTCTTGCTTTGAATCCTCAGAGAAACCTTCGTAAGCCGCTGAACTGCCGTAAACAACTATTTGCCGGTTTGCTAAATAAGGCGTCACAACTTTATTAACGTCGTATCCTAATACTATGTTAAACCTATGGAGGAAGGCAGCCGCGTCTCTTAAGCGCACAAGATGTAAGGAAACGTCAATTGGTGACAAACTTTATAAAAAACAGACTAAAGAAATGACGGACTGGACACTAATAAACCACCCGGCCATGAAAATCAGTTTGAGCATAAATATTCTCTATGCACCGATCCCTGCGTCTATTATTAAACCACTGTTAAACATCAAATGTCTGGAATAAAAAATGCTCTATTTCTCTGCCGGCAAATGTAGTGAACACAACTGAAATATGGTGAAAACACAGTTGTTTGAGTTGGCAAACATTTCATAGTCATGTTGTGCTATTTATTTATTTATTTGTTTGTTTAATTTCTAGCACGTGACAACCCATATGTTTAAATATACATTATATGCACGTTTATATATATATATATATATATATATATATATATATATATATATATATATATATATACCTTTTTTTTTACCTCACGTGCAATATATACAATCTAGCAACATTAGTACGTGATGACTGCTCGCAAAGGAGCAGAAAGAAGCAAAGCTCATTTACTCCCACCCACTATTTACTGTTATGTTGGAACAAGAGCAGGCGAGTCAACACACAACAGTTACAGATTGTGGAAAAGCGTGTTTATTGGCGGTGTATATGTTTTGTTTTAGGATTTGACCTTTGTCAGTTTGTAATTAGTTTGTCACCCCTGTGTGTTTTATTGGTTATTGCTACTGATTATTCCAGCGCAAACGAGTGATATACTATAAGTATTAAATTATGTTTTATTAGATAGGAATTATGTAGAAAAATATTTAGACGTTATTACCTCAGCAACTGTGATGATGAACAGAAATCAATCCATTTTAAACACATACGCTGAGAGGAATGGATTAAACAGTATAAATGTATTTTTTTTACAACCACAGTCAGGTTTATTTATTAAGCTTTAATCGGCTCGGTTTTTAATTTTAGTCGTGGCTAATTCTTCCTCAGACTAAACGTTTTCCTACGTTCTGCCATCTCAACTCAGTTCTGTTGCTGCCTCTCTGGTATTTAAGTGGCGAGACCGATCGTCTCCGTGTCGCCTTAGTGAGCGAAGCGGTGCCGAACTGGTCCGGACCCACATGATGCCAGTCTGTCGATTCCTCCTCTGAGAACTTCACCGGCTGAGATTCCTTCGCGTCTGAGCATGACATCATCGGTCACCAAAGCCATGATAGAGTCCTACGCGCTCATGGTTCTGGTCATGGGCACGTTCTTCGTCTATTTCTGCGGGATGGTTTGGGCGTTTTGCAACCCGAAACTTAGCGGAGCAGAAGAGCAGTGCGGGGCTGGGACTCTGGCAGCGGGACATGGAGACCGGCGCTGGGTGTGCGCCCCCACTCCTCCAAAGCAGACCTTAAGATCTTCGTGTGCGCGTCACCCGCCGGCACCACCGTACACCGCGCAAGGACCCACGCAGACGACTTATGTTAACTTTTGGGAGGATACTGACAGTCTGCTATCAGAAGGCACCGCTTTTTGTCGGGTCGATCACGGAATTAACAACCAGGTTGGAGACGGTCTGGTCTGCGTAGGCTGAGGATGAAGCCCCAACCCAGCATCCGTCTTTGTCCACATGTCATACTGTCACTGCAAATGATGTGTGTGAAGACGTTTGCTCTGTCCCAACACGCATATTTCTGTTTGTTCTGTAGCAGACGCTTCATTTTATGTCAGACTTTACATGTTGTAGCCTGAACCCAGCTTTCAGCCAGTGTGGGAGCTGCTGCATCCACGAGTGTGAACTGTGCATCAGGATGATTCGGGCCCTGTGAAGATGCTGTTCTGTCACTAGTTGCCATATAGTTCTTTAACAAGGCCTGTAAATGAACATCTGCAGAGGAACAGAAGACACAGAACTCACAACTAAACAGTTTAATAAAACTGGATGTTTATCACTGTACTACCTTGCCTGGTTGTATGTTGTTACCTAACTAGTAAAGCTGTGCTACTTGGCTTGTGGGTCCAGTGGTTCAGGGTTGTTTTTTTTTTAACAACCAGAAATATGAGAAAGAGCAATAATTAATGTTTTCATTTGTACTTAATGCAGCACATAGACAATCAAGATGTGCTAGTAGTGTCAGAGTTGGACTCTGCTGGGAATGAGAGCGAGGTGTTGTAGGTCAAATTGGTCATCACAAAACCACCAGCAGGCTGAGCAGGTTCAAGGCACATAGGAACTACAGGACTGGCTGCCACTGTTGTGCTGAATATCTGTGAATAGAGGAGGTCCAGCGCCAGGTCAGCTGCAAGGTCATACCTGCCTTGCACAGAATCGGCTCCAGCTATCAGGGCCAGAACAAAGGGGGGCATCAATCGAAGTAATCAAGGCGTGGTTGCAACATTAAATCACACACACAAACTGCAGTTTGCCTTGAGGCGTGACACATGCAGACAAACGAGAGTTTTGTTGCAAACAATCAGGAAATACTGTTGAATCACAGCACATCAGCGTAAAAGCATATCACGAAAAACCAAGACATTTCCGCTCTAAACAATGCTTGAATATCACAGCAAATATGATTCTATAATCTTATAAACGCTTCAGCAGAATCGCTCAGAAGGTTCCTCTTTGGTGGCAACCACAGATCAGAATTCACCTGCAAACGCACAGTAAGCGGAACATGCAGTGACCTCGCCACCAGAACAGTATCCACTATTAATATTTAATTTGCATTGTTGCTAAGCAGCAGACAGATACAGTATCTCCTTCTGTCCTCCATCAGCATCAGGCCACTAATAAGAAAAGTGAAGGTGTGGATCAGGAGGATCATAAATGATGAAACATTGTTTTACGACGACACATCGCGTCCTACATTTGAATATTAACGAGCATTCGGACAAGCAGACGCAAGAGCATCCTCCTACCTGAGTCAGGTCTGATGTTGGTCTGAGAGCAGCCTAAACCCGAGTCATGTTTCTGCAAGACAGACATAGCGGCAGACCCTCTGTGTTCTGGGAGGGGAGACATTTACAGATGCCACTGCAAGAAAACACATACATTACCATTAACGGTAGCACATGATGGTAGTAAACAACATTTACTTTGAGTGTAAAAGTATCCAAAACGTCAAACAAGTTAATTACCTGTTTGCTTTTGTCACCAAATGTCCCCTGTGTCAGGATGAAACTGTAAGTAAAATAGAAAAGACTAAAAAAGTAAAACATTTTAAAGCCACAGATTCTGTGTTTGACCCATTATCATTATTTTCTAGCCAAGCTGAGTCATGGCCGTGACTCTGCCTTCATGCTGGGATTGGTCGCCAAACACCACATCATTCATTTTCCAGTGCTGCAAAAAGATAAGGTTCCCCATTCACTTTTTATTTGTGTTGTCAGTTCATGTACAATTTTGTTACTATGTACAAAAAACACAGTATTTGAAAAACAAACATCTGAGTACAATGTTAATGAAACCAGTCTGGGACATTTGTTGGTGTGTAATAACATTTAGTCATAAGACTGAGATGTAGGGAATGTCTTACAAATATGTCTCCAAACCAAATATTATGAATTGTATGTCCAGTACAGAGATATATATGTACATATCTATATTTTTGTGCTTAGACTGCGAAGGACAGGTGACATCTAGCGGAGCATGCTGCGGCTAAACAGTGGTATGAAGAATCCAGTTCAAGCATTTGTGATACACAGGATTATTACATGAAAGAAAAGGAACGATCCAGCATAGATTAATAAAGCAAAAGAAGAACGTGACTGTCATGAGCTTGGATCACTTCTTCGTGGTAATCATCTGTAGCAGTTGAAACAAACTGTTCATTCCAGTTACTACGTTACTTAGGTTGAATATTCCTTCATCTACTTACTTTTGCTTTAACTTAACAACATCCGCAACGTCTCTCCAATTATACAGACTATTGACCCAAAGTAGCACAGGAACCTGTGTGAAATTAAATATGATAATTCAAACGATGTAAAGAGCATAATGACACACACACACACGTATCAATAAACAGAACAAACACACTGACATATAAATATAAAGTACAAAATATTGATATTTGAGATTTAGACTTCTACACAGTCATACACGCGTCATGTTTAAATCAACATAGGAAAACTGCAGAACGAGGAGAAACGCTGACGTATGTTAAGCTGTGGAGTTTGTCTGACAATCTGAGATGAAATACTGTGCATCCACGTCACGGAGCAGTAACGGTTTGCTGCACCTTTGCCTTCTACATTCACGCAGTCTTCCAAACGAAGGCACGAGAAACCTCTTCAAGCAACATTTCATGCATTTGCCCTCAAACTCTGTCACACGGGAAACTAATTAAAATACGAAATTAAAACACGTCGTCAAAAGTGCTGAGCTTCACTTGCTACGTTGAACTTTAACTTCAACACCTCATAACCAGACCTTAGTCTTGTTCTGTTTCATGGTTGGTGCACTACAAAACACCACAAACCAGACACACACACAATGTCCCTCGTTGTAGTGTGTTAAGTCCATGGAACAGTTTCCCAAATGGTGGCTTGGAGCCCACAGGTGGCTCCCTTCCTGTTTCTCATCCGGAAACAAGATAGCTTAAACCTGGACTGTGTCTGCTACCGCTGTCAGACACCGTTAATGCAGAGCTGAGCAGTCTGGAAACCACTGTCCTTAATACAGCCCCAAGGCTTAAGGCTGTATTTCCAGTAGGGCTCGGTGTATTTCCTGGAAGGACGGCCGTTCCTTTGTGTTCCTCCTCCAGCAGCTCAACATGACCTTATAGAATGAGTCTGGACACAGCACAGGCTGAGGCAGGTAGATCTGCACCACAGAGAGCAGGACGTTAAGCCGAGCCGTCACTGATGTTAATGCGTAGGAGGCGTGTGGAGCGGTACCCACCTGTCTTTTCTGGTCCCTGAAAAACTCCCCCGTGTTCTCTATCACCTGCTCATCAGTGAGCTGAGAGTAGGGTTGCTCCTTGCAAAAGTTTAGTATCTCCCACAGGGTCACCCCAAAGGCCCACACATCACTGGCCGTGGTGAACTTACCCTGAACGGGGAGATGCTGATTATAGCGCGTTTATCCAACGTAATGGATAAATTGCCGGGAAACACACATAAACACAAGTGGGGGAAGTTAAACAACAAGCTGTCCTTACCAGCAGGATGCTTTCCCATGACATCCAGCGTATAGGCAGCACCGCTCTGCCCTGAATCCGGTAGTAGTCACCGCTGTACAGGTTCCTGCTCATGCCAAAATCAGCGATCTTTATGGTGCAGTGCTTGCCCACCAGGCAGTTTCGAGTGGCCAGATCTCGATGCACAAACTTTAGAGAGGAGAGGTACTTCATCCCCGACGCTATCTGAGCGGCCATGTAGCACAGATTACTGAAGCTGGAATCAAGACGAGGTGAGAGAGCGTCATGGGCAAGGAAGGAGAGAACAAGCAGTGGGACACAAGCCAGCCACGTACTCACCTGATGGTGGGCGCATTGCTGAGCAGAGCGAGCTGGCCCTCGGGTTCGTGGCGGGACAGAAACTGGTTGAGATCCCCGTTCTCCATGTACTCCGTGATCATGCAGAGAGGGTCGCTGTGGATGCACACAGCCAGCAGGCGGATGATGTTGGGGTCCTTCAGACGCGACATGATCTTTATCTCTTTCAGGAAGTCGTTCCTGCAAAACACATAGAATCATTAACACGCTAAGCTGCGGTTGGTGAAGTTTACGATTCCTCGCCTTTTTATCTGCAGCCTACAAAAGGCCAGGGAGAGTTAATACCTTGCATTCTTATTGGCATCCGACCGGAGCATCTTCACAGCCACTAAAACGGGCTGATCCTCAGAGATGTCAAATAAAAACTCTTCATTCAGGAACTCGTGCATTCCTTCCGCTTCACACAGGTGCACCTGAACGCAGACGAGAGGACACATGGGAGCTTCATAATGCTGTAATAAACGCTGGCAAAGCCCCAGGGAGAGTACACACCTCTCCAAACTGTCCTTCTCCCAGCTTCTCTTTGAACGTGAGCAGCTTTCGTGGGAACTCCTCCACTGGGACGTCCTTCCCTGACAGCAGGTCCATTGTCACTGCAGGAATAGCATACGTGTTGCTTCCCGTCACGCCCTGCAGGTTTACAATATCTGCCTCCGCGTAGTGAGGGACTCCGTCTTGGACTATAGTGGTTGTGGTGGATTTAGAGGCAGCTGTGCTGGTAGAAGCTGGAACGCAACAAAGGATGAGCCTCATCTGGTGTTCGAACATGTCTCCTGTTCGCTCATTTAGATTTAGTTCACTTACCAGACTCCTCTGAGTTTTCTGCGAACTCTGGCAGTTTGCTTATGAGGCGCGAGGGCTCCTGGTAGTCAGGGCCGAGAGGGAAGATGCGCTCGTAGGTGGCGCTTGACTCCTGTTCGCTGGCTGCACTCAGCTGGTTGTGGTTGTAGACAAACGTCTCGCTCTGTATTGACAAACTAGCAGTTAGTTCATCGTCCAGCATCCGGCGAGAGGCCTAAAATACAGGATGCGGGGGGTGAAGGAACAGATCTTACCACCTCCCAGAGGAAACTCAGCAAGCGTGAGCTGGTGTCATACACTGAACTTACGCGATGAAAGGCAATGAGCTCACCTTCTCCAGCATCTTCTGCCACACCTGCCGCCACAAGATGATGACTATGATGGCCACGAGGATGAAGATGATGGCCACTAAGCATCCAATCAAAATCCGTGTGTTGCTGTCATCTACTTTGTGGGTAGGATTGTCTTCCAGGAAGGAAACAGGCAGAGACAGAGATTAATGAGGAGGAGGCTTAATTAACATCACCACAATGAAAAGGTTAGATTACGAGTCTCTCTTCCGTTGCATGAGGGCTTGGATGTTGCATTGGGGTGCCTTCACTGACCTGGTGTACTAGGAGGTAGTCCTGTCTTGGGTGGTGCCAGTGTTGTGTTGTACATGGCTGTATCTGGAACAGCAGATGTTACAGATCTGATCAGAAGTGAAGACATCACACTTTGCCTGGACGGTTCACAAATAATCTAAAAAAAAAAGTGCCACTCAAGTGAACTAGCGTGCAGTGCGTCTCTAGTCCGTACCTGACTGGAAGGTGATCTCACTGAACAGCATCCAGGCATCACCAAAGTAAAACTGGCACTTGATGGCACTGGCCATGTGATTGGCCAGGTTGACGGTGACGAAGCGGGCGCTGGGGCTCTTCTCGTCCATCGACGGGCTGAAGGTGAGCGGCGTGGCCTCCCAGTCGGACTCAGAACGGAAGTAACACACCACCTGGCGGAAGGTTTTGATGTGCCAAGACAGCATGTTGTTGCAGTGGACCTGGACTCCGGACACATAGTCAGACCTTTAGAGCTCGCGTGAGGCACATATGAGTGGAACAGTGTGTATGTGTAAAATGTCTCACCTTCATGGTGGTAAAGTTTCGTATGCGGTCAAACTCAAACATGATTTCAACATATCCGCTTGGGAAGCTCTCATTGCTCCAGCCCACGTAGTCGTAGCCCGGCACGTTGTAGACGTGGCTTTGAGCAAAATCATCCAGACCACACACTCCATCAGTCAGCTGGCCCAAACCTTCTGTCATACTGAGAACGAATCAAATTGTCACGTCATCATCAAGGCTTTTAATTCGTTTCAGCCATACAACCAGCCACCACTAGGTGGCAGCATTATAAAGCAAATTCCCTATTTCAACTGTCAGCGTTAATATTGTGAGATGGGCCATTTTCTTTTCCTCTGCACTGAGAGAAAAAGCTCTTGTCATGGAGGACATTATTCACCATGCCTAAAAAAGTATTGCTTCATTCAGGTTTTGAAACTGACATGGTTGACTCAGTTATTCCCTTGAGGTATTAATAGTCACCATGACCTGCTGTCTCTGCTTTCACCATGGTGACCAGGCAACAACAAGGTGAAGGGGGAAAGTTCTGACGAAGGATGAGAGAAGTGACGGAGCAGCGCTGTAGAATTTGCAAAAAGGAAGATGGTGAGGACAGACCAGCAAACACACACACACACACACACCTGTGGATCACAGCTCCATCGTACGTAGAGTCGTTGAGATAAACATGATAAGTAGGTAAGGCCATCTGTTCTCCTACTGGAGCGTTGTAAGACACAAGACCATCTGTAAAGATGAGATACGGTTAAATAACCTCCTGGACTTGTTATGCAGAGAAGCAGAGATTGTATACGAGTGAGTAGAGGCAGGAGGAAATCACAAAATGTTGTATTGTAGGCTAGTTTTAATTCAGCGTGTGCGTGCGTTATTACTGTCCCCCTGCCTGTTATGAAAAGGTGGCAGACACTCAGTGGATTCTCTCTCTATCTTTATGGGCTCAAAGGTGATTTTAAATCAGTTATGATCTTAGCGCTCCACTTCCTCATATGGCCTCTCACCCAGCCATTCACAGCCGTAGAGCTCTACTCTCATGCACACGTTCATAGAGTGATCGGTGACGGGCATGAAGCGGACGTAGCGAGCGATGATGGGCGGCTCCAGGTCCTTGAGTGCAATTTCGTAGGCATTCCTGTTCCCTTCAATCACCTGCACGTAGACACAAACAAACCTTGACCTCATAAAAGCGCTTAATGACGGAGATTCACTGAGTTTATAATGTGACTGATAACAGAGTCATGGTCTCTTCAGTTCATTTATAGAGAAAGGAATCAGCCCGTCACAGCTACACAACTCTCTCTGTAATAGACTTGCCTGCTTGCCCTGTCTGGTTCTCCATGAGATCCAGCGGCTTCCATCGCGGCTGTACTTGATCTTGTACATCTGGGCGAACTCGTTGCCCATGCCCCCTGCGTGGCGGCCCTGCGTGCCCACCAGGGTGATGAAGTGCAGCGAGCGGAGGTCAATCTGCAGGAACTCCTTCACGTTGTCTGGCTCTACGGACATCTCCGGGCACCACGCGCCATCTCCCTCCTCGAAGTCCAGCCTGCAGAAAGAAGACGACGTGAGCGGACGCTCGTGTTGGAATTACAGCAGGGGGAGAGGAAAAAAAGATGAGAGGCCAGTAAAAGTGAGCGTGGTGGTGGATTTTATTTCCTTCAGCCTGCTATAAAAACACCTTGGTGAAAGCCTGTATCGTAAATTCCCCTTGTGCTGTTAACTGCGGGCAGGGGGCTGGCAGAGGAGCAGTGGAGCCGGGCGAAAACATAGCCAGGACAGATGGGGAAAGTGTGTAACATCATTAATGTGATACTTACTGAGGGCCACCCAAGTCTACACACACGAGACACACACCCTTCCTTAATTATGTAGCCGTGAGTGGAAGTGAGGCAGCTGTTTATGGTTTACTGCAAATAAACAGGCACCTTGCGGGATGAACTGGCCCCACACACAGTCATTATCAGGCTGTGTGTGTGTGTGTGTGTGTGTGTGTGTGTGTGTGTGTGTGTGTGTGTCGGGGGGCGTACCTGCCGTATCTAGCAGCGGTGGTTTCAGACCACTGACTGGAGGCAGAGATGTCTTCGTCCTGTATCTGCCCTCCTGACATGCCCAGCGGATACCGACACACACCTAGCGCGACAAAGCAACACAAGTCAACTTATTAAGCAAGCAGAGGAATATGTGAAACCTGCACAGTCAGTGCGCTGGTGTTGCCATAAACACTGTTTACCAAAAGGGGAAAGTGTCAAATTAGAAGCACAGTCTTTAAAGAGTAACTTTTATGTTTAGCAGCCGTATTTAAGTGTATTGTAAAAGCAGTAATTCTACTTCAACTTACAGTCAGTCCAGTTCTGATTACATAGCGCAAAAAAATGACTAACTATACTGTTATGACACAGTCAGGAAAATATGACACATAAAAAAGGTTTGTCATGGAAAATGACCTTTGGTGTGTATCACTGGATTTAACGTGGCAGGGTTGGAAAGTAACTAATGAGGAATTTCCCAGGTGATAGTGCTACTATAGTAGCTTTTCTGCTACCTGGAGTCTGTAATTACATTAAATCTAATTCATAACCTAGTTGTGAGCTTCTTCTATTCTATTGCATTTCTGTATTCATATCTTAAAAACCAACCCTCCATCCCCCTGCTCTGCTCTTCTGCTGAACATTTAATGCTCTGGTCATCGTTGCTATGAAATGACAAAAAGTAAGAATTCAAATTCAAAACTAATCAACTCCAACTGTCTGTTGGCCGCTGGCAGCCACGTGGATGTTCACGCTGTGAAACATGCCGCTGACCTTACTCCTCTCAGACCGACCGCAGCCTTGGCTGGCGTTGAAAATTTGAAACCATACTGAAACGTTCACCAGACATTTATGAGACGGAGCCTCGCTGATTTCCAGCCCCTGTCAAAAAACCTGAAGAATGTGATGGATAGCACTGGGAGGGGAGTGAACACGGTGGTGTGCACACATTCACACGCTCCTTGCACGGAAAGGTAGTAGCTTTATTAAAATAAGCTGGATCCATCCAGTGTCTCTGCCAGTCCAAACAACTCTGTTCGGTGTGTACTTGTGTACAGGAGTTAGTTACTGTGTGTGTGTGTGTGTGTGTGTGTGTGTGTGTGTGTGTGTAACTAGCTGGCTCAGGCCCATCTCGTCCCCACTGTGCGGTCAAAAAAAGCAATAAGCCCTTTATTTTCCTGTGTCTCCTCTTTGTCCTCTCCTCCTGTGTGGTCTCACCCTCATCCCTTTTTATCTGTAGCATGTTGTGCTTAACGTTAACAGTGTGATTTAGGAAATCTTCATCTCATTAAGACTCGGCGGGGGTGTTAGCGTTGTGTCTCTCAACTGGCTCTGAATGAACCGAGTGAATCCTGGCAAAAATGAAGCAGAGTTCTCTCGTTGTGCGTTATATGGAGGGTTGGGTTGTTTTGGTCTAACATCAATAACTCCACCTAACAGGATGTGACCGCTAGATGCCCTCATCTACGGATCAAAGAGTATTTTTCTGCATGTGATAGCATTGGGTCTTTTCGTGGAGCTGGAAGTTAGAGGAAGACTGATCCTGTTCGTGTGGCCCCTTGTACGACAGAAAAGCCTTTGAGAAGTAGCCAGCAACAGCAAAGCTTGAAGTTCAAGGCCCTCTCTGTCCCTCTCCCACCTTCTTTCTTTCTGTTTCTCTCTCTATGA
Source organism: Macropodus opercularis (assembly GCA_030770545.1). NCBI lineage: Eukaryota > Metazoa > Chordata > Actinopteri > Anabantiformes > Osphronemidae > Macropodus > Macropodus opercularis. The sequence continues at coordinate 13,419,377 of CM061092.1, forward strand.
CGCTCACTTCCTCTTTTCTTGATCTCTTTTAAATATTTGCTTAGAAGGCAATATGTGGAAGGCCCCGTAGGTTTCAGTGCGGGACCGGCGACCTGATACGCCGCTCACGTGTCCTGCGTGCGCTCGCTCCAACTCCAGACGACCGCACACACGCACGCAGGCTTCGCCTTGGCAGCGACACAGTGACAGTTTAAAGCAGGCACAAACAAAAACTCTTCCAGATGTCTGCATGTGCCTCCTCTGCCTTTCTTTCATCTTGTCCTCTCTAACCTTTCTTCCACACTGTCCACTTCACTCCTGTCTCCGCCCGCCCCCTTCACGCTCCTCTTCCTCTAGCGCCAGATTGCCTTGGCTACGAGCAGACCACATCAACCCAAAACCATCTTTCTTCTCATATTCTCAGCATATTAACAGTGATCTTGGCCACGGGCTGCAATTACAAATCCATTTCAGCGATAGGTGCTGTAGTAAACCTAACATTGTCAGAACCTGTTTCAAGAGAAACAGCAGAGAGCTCCAATAAATGATATCAGTTTAAATCAGTGCGTCAGTGTCGGACTGTAAAATGGAAACTTTGGAAAAATAATAACTGGCATCAAGTGTAGCTGAAAGTGTTGCTGCTGCAGCTCAGTCCTGTTAGAGGTTACAGGGTTTGGCCGTCCCGTCCTCGTGAGAGCCAGCAGAGCCGACGTTCACACCGAGGTGAAGAGCGCAAACAGACACTGAAACCCAGAGAAAGAGGCCGGCGCAGTACAGCTTCTTCTCCTTTACTCCCTCGGTGTCCAAACCCTTAAAAAAATATTGTCCCAAGGCCAAAACGTGCACTTACCAGAAACGGTGGGGGGATTATTTATGTCACGTGGCTAAGACGCTATCACACGTTGTTGTCTTTTTTTCTACGCAGTGTTGCCAGATGCAGTGATACAGGCCACGGTGAAACACCAACAGTTTGGGGAAAAACACAGTAATTGCCTGGGACGTAATTGATGAAAATAGGAGTGATTATGAGAGTGTTTAACCACATCCTAGAGACGCGAGGGAGAGAGAGAACACTCGGGCTTTACGGCATCGTACCGGATGTGTGGCCACTCTTCTAAATGTTGGTTTTTGCCGTGTTTATTTACCTGCCCAACCCACTCAGAGGTGACCCCTACACACAGACACACACACACACACACTTGCCCGCAGTATCTAAAAATATCACCAGAAAAAGGTGGAAAAATACTAGTTCCATGTGGGGAGTCAGTGAGAGAGAGAGCGAGAGAGAGAGAGAGGTCGATGCACAGCTTACCAAGCTTCCTCTCTCGCCCCTTAATTTCTACCCACCACCGAAGAGAGAAGAACTAAAGAGAAGAACTTAAACTAGACTATGAAAGACAAGACACAGATGAATGTGAAGGATTCAGCAAGGAAAGGAGACAAACAGGAAGCTAACACACATAAGCCAACATCAGCGACCTACACACAGCTCAGAATGATGCAGGCTATCATTCATTCATTCGTTCATTCGTTCATTCATTCATCCGTTCATTCGTTCACAGTGCTGTTTAACACTTGGCTGCTCTGTCCAGGCTTGTGCTTGTGTCCAAACCGTCTCCTTCCACAGTGAAATAAAGTTCGCCCACTCACGGGTGAAATGGGAAAGACGGGGATGGTATAACTCCATTGCTTGGGAATTTTAAACAGGGGAAAGTTGGCATCATGCAACATCTCAGCGCTACTAAATTCAGGCATGAATATTTCCAGACTGTGGAAAAACGTCCGTCTCCTCAAAGCAGCAGAACTGAAGCTTTAGACAGAATTATAGCTGGATCTGTCCTGCTTCCATACATTAAGGCAGGTTGAGATTTTACCCGTAACGGAGGTGATTATTTGGTCACCATGGTGATCTCTGAGCTGAGCAATGCGTTGGGTCACATTTAAGAACTGTCTTGACTGATGAACTAGTTAAACTTTGACCACGATCAGATGCACAAATAGTCCTTTCCATGACTGGAGTGGTCAAAAACTGGGAAAACGCACCACACACACACACACACACACACACACACACACACACACACACACACACACACGCACACACACGTACAAGTGCTGGGGAGGAACGAGTCCATTTCAATGGACTTTCCTGCTGTCAGAATGTCTGGTATGCATTAGCCACAGACTCCAGTGGGATAGCTGGGCCCACATGCATGTGCACACACACACACACACACACACACACACACACACACACACACACACACACACACACACACACACAGGCACAAAACAAAGAGAAGAAAGACAAAAGCAAGACTGGGGTCAAGCACTCAATTATGAAGTTTGGTGCAAGATGGTTTACTGGACAAAGCGCCACGGCTGTATAGAGCGTGTGTGAGCTCAGTGTGCAGTGGAACAGGAAATGTCTGTCATCATGACCTCAAGCCTGCTTTAATTTGTCACACAAGTCAAAATAAAATGGGCTCAAAATACTGCAAAATATGATGACAAGTTTTATTTTGAAAGTGGAAGTGGGGTGGAGTAAGGCAGGAGGATGTGGAAGTGATGGGACATTTTCCATGTTATTTTTAAGCACAACTTAGCAGAGTGAGGCCGGACTGACCTGTAAACTCTGTATCTGACAAACTGTCATTAATAACAGTTTGGATTAGGGCAGATGTGATTCATTATCCTTTCAAGAGGGAAGAAAACTCAGCCTGACGACAGCAGCTCTTAGATTAAAATCATAACCCAGGTCTGAGTTTTTACTGGCAAATATCTGCAGCATTTCAACATTAACCAAAAACCTCCAGCTGATTCTTGTTTGACTTTGTTTCTACCCACCAAATGTTGCTACTCTGTTTCCTTGTAAAACATTATTGGTCGCTTTTCATTGGCATCACCAAAACCACCCCGTACAGTAGAGCTGGAGAGCAGCGTGCATGCTGGGATCAAAGAGGCCAAACCAGGAAGAGGCAAAGCAGCACTTATCTGAAACCTGGATGTGCTGGACTGAAAGCACAACAGTCATTTTGCAACGTTCATGAGCCTTTGCTCTCTGACGGCGGCACGTACCTGGATTGACCTGCGACGTGACGGCTCCTAACAGGTGGAGGACGACGAGCAGGAGGAGGTGAATTTCCCGCTGGTGCTTCATCGCAAACACATGCACAGAGACAAGCTTCCAAACTGAAAGACATGTTGGCAGCAGCAAGTCACACAAACGTCACTTACAGAGTTTAACATGACCACAAGGCCAAAACAGTCAAATAGCTCAGTTCGTAAGCTGCACTATGAACACTTTGTATTTTTTAGGTCTCGTCTGTATTCATGGCAACCAGATGTTTGTTTGGATGTATAGTGGCTAAATGGGAGTTTAACAGGATGCATGTTTTTATTTCACTCAATAAAAGACAATCATTTAAATTTCCATTTATTAAATGTTGCATCGCTCTGTGAGAAAAAATCTATTAAATTCTAACTGCTGTGATATTCCAGGAAACAATAGAGTCACTTTGTACAGTATGCAGATGTTATCGTATATTCTTAATACACCCTAATTAGGAGCCATGCATAGGAACGAATGAGGAACGAATAAATGAGGGGACAAATGAAGGAGAGACGTTGAGTCACAGACATGACTTCAGCTGGACAGATGTGGCGCCAACACGCCGCCTCCAACCGACCGCTCGGTCCAACAGCACAGAAAAACAAGTCCTTTGCGTCCAGGTTATATTTGTGACATGACTGCCCACATGCACAAGAACGACAAGTGGACCAACGCGCAACACTTTGCTTATCGTGTCTACTGGGGGGCAGAGATGTGTTCGGGGTCGCGTTTGACCCGTTGAAGCCCATAAACGCTCCAGCACAGCGTTGGGGAAAACAGCTGTGGAAAAGACTCCCAGTTCCAGTATGTAACCAAGGCTCCACTTAATTGTTCACACCATGATAATGACATCTTATGTAACAGAAGCACATGAACCCATTAGAGACTTTTCATGCTTTCTTGACATTTTGGCGACTACCTTACGTTGCGTTTTATCGACGCGTAAGCAGATCTGAAGACACTAAACTAGTGGAGTACTGATGGAATTTGCAAAGAAAAACACACTAGTGTGCGCATGTCTGCTCCTGCTCCTCATCTCTGGGCACAATGACATTGCCTCGACATTTCTACACCAAAATACCATAAAGATCAGCAGCGTGTCGTCCAGCCTGGTCCCAGTCCAGCGTTTCACATGCTGTCAGTAACAACATAGCTGTGGGTTTTTTTCTTGTTGTTGTTGCCTGTGTTTAGCAGTGGACAAGTGAATTTGAAAATATTCATTCAAGTCACTAAAGACTTGACTCAAACTCCCAAGCAAATCTATAAAGTGACTGTATTCTGAAATCCGCCTTGAACTAACCTTGTGCTGTGAGTCCAGCCATGAATGCTGGGCCACGTATTACGACCTGACTTCTTCCTTTCATTTCACCTTCACACATAATCTCACTGCTTTTCTAACTTTCATTTCCTGCAGCTCCAGGTCACAGCCGGTCCGTGCTGAGACCCCTTTACTTTAGCTTAACTGCTCTCAAAGCTAAGGAAAGACAAACACTTGGCGGCTTTTATGCGTGGAAACGTCAAAAATATGTTTACTATGTGCCGGATAACACGTATGTGTTGGCTACCTGTGTTGAACGGGGAAGGAGAACTGAACGGTTTAATTGCATCAGCTATTTTTACACATGCAGGCTGAGCTTTTTAAGAATGAACATAGGCAGCTACACTTTAACAGTAAGTTGAGTAAAAAGTAAAAGAGAGTAAAAGAGAGACGGTGGGAACAGACACAGAGACCTGCAACAAGGACCAGCTGCACAAACTCTACAGTACTAAATGTATTCTCCCAGGGCCTGAGAGGCAGAGCAGGAAAAGAAACGAGATCTAGTTCACATTGCATGTCGGCGCAGATCACGCAGAAAGGGGCAGCGCGTTGCTCACAGCTCACGGCTGCGGTGTGTGGAAACACGTCCAGAGCTCCCCCCCGGGCATTTTACTGCCAAGGGAAGAACCTCTGAGGTGCACATAGCAGACACCTGCAGGCAGAGCAACGAGAAGCCACCGGGACTGAGTTCACGCTAGTTAAGAGGGTCAACATGCTGCCAGCTTTCAAAAAAACACACACTCATCAATTTGCACATCAGTCACTGCACCGCTAACCTTTCCTGTTCACGTAAGATTGGTAAATATTACGTCTTTGGCCTCAGCATTTAGCTCAGAGCAGCTAATAACAGCCTGACTCCAGCCTCCTATCTTTTCTACTGAGCAGCCAGACTCCAGAAAAGTCAACCAGGAAGCCCTGAGCCACATTTATAAAAAAAAAACTGAAGTCAGGTCTACTGACACTAACAACTAAAAGCCTTTAGAACAGGAACAAATAATAACCCTGAGCTGAAAGTGTGTGGACCGATCACAATGCAGCCCTTTCAAGCAGAGTAGCGTGTTTGATGCATCTCAAGTGTCTGAGAGAGTATTTTCTCATCAAATATAAATCATAGCGTTGGAGTTTGCTGTGTGAAGGTAAATACACTCCTCCCTGGAGCAGCTCAGCTCTTTACCCCTTTACCACAGTCCTTCATTAGATTTCCTATATGTCGATATTTATTATCAATACGGCATATTGTTCAATGTTACAAACACCATAATGAAGATTGTTATTGCATCTGGGCTTATTTTTAAACAGGAGCTTGTATTGGACACAATTTTAGTGGTGAGTTAAGACGACAGAGGCCATTTAAATTTGAAATGATGTTAGAACTACATCTGTATATCACAAGACATTTCCATTCATACAACACACAATCTGATGGTGTGTAAAAGCACAGCTGTATGTTCTAAATGTTCCCCAGTATAAACAGAGGTTACTCTGCCAGTGGAGTTTGGGGACGTCACTGAACTTTATTTACATTTACTACATTTACGTGTTACAGAAAAGTCGATCACTTTCACTAGAACGAAGGCTGATTATACACAGCAAACACTGACGGGCAGCAGAGTTTATTGTTTCAACTCGGAGCAGAACGTTCCTGAATAAAACGACTATTGACTTGAATTTCTGTTTATGGGGAAAAAAGTCTGTGCCCCATAAATATCAGCTCCCTCCTGGCAAGTTCAGGAAGTGGTGAAGGACACATGCTCCCCTCAGAAACCCACCATCCCACAGGGCTCAACCAAAGAATCAGACGCACTGTACATAGATTCTTCAATCGCAGGGATAAATTAAATGCTCCCACATTTGTACAATTCCTAGAAAAGATCTTGACAAACTATTCCGACCACGTTTAAGCCTTCACACGGCACCTCTCCGGTTGCAGTAGTTGCTCGTCTTTCAAGTACAGAAACGTGAAGCACACTCAGTAAGAGCTACTTGCCGTGTCCTCCTGCAGAACTCTGACTCTGCAAACAGGATGGTGGATATATTTTGTTTTCCCAGGCCTCCTTGCTTGTGTAAAAAAAATCAGATTTTCTCGGCAGGGTCGAGCCCAGCGCACAGAGAAACGGCGGCGTACCATCACATCCTGTACCCAGAAAGCCAGTTAAGTCAACATGGGTTTGCTTGGCTGTGCTCCCTGCCTCGGTCCTGTTTTACATGAATACACAAACACGCACAGCAGCGAGTTTGTCGAGTTCCTGCACAAGAGGAAGCGGCCAGTGCAGATCAGCTCAGTTATCAATGTGAACAGGTGATCTGAAAGTTAAACATGTTACATTAAACATATCTGATAAGGTTTTATGCGCCATCATCAGCATGAGTCACAGAGATGACCCTAACCCACTACCGCGAGCTGATCAAATCTATGCAGATGCAGATGTCTGGCTCATGGTGGATGTAAAGGAAACACCAGGGCATCACCTCAGTCCTCGGGATTCAGCACAAAACCATTTCACAGACTGCCCCAATCTAACAACTTGAATCATTTAAAAATCTACATTTGGTTAAGCAGAGTGTGTTCAGCCGTGAGGTACGTTTTTTTTTTATTGCTTGCATTTCATAACAGGGACCGCAGAGAACAATGTGCTATTTCTGGAGCATGACCCGTCCCGTGGCCTAGTGGTGAAGACCCAGGCCTTACAACCACTGCGCCTCAGTCCAGTTCCAGCTGAGGCGCATGTTGTACCTCTACAGCCCTCACTGTTCTCTGTATGCCCCTCCTCTACAAGTCGCAGCAGCACAGTAGGTAGAAACCGAACGTTTCAATGTGGTACATACAGTATGAGGCATACGAGCTGCCATACATGAAACAAACTGAATTCACATTTGTTTCTACTCCCTCGTCTCAGATATCACATGGGCCTTAGAGCTACACGTTGCATATACAGTAGAAGAGTGTGTGTTTATATGTGGGGGGCTGTGCCAAGTCTGACTGCTATACAGCATGACCATATGCCGCGCACCAGAACCACCCACATATGCTTTTTATTATATCCTCATGTTTCCCCCTTAAGTCTACAAAATCTCAGATATTTTATTTTGATGGGAAAACACTAAATTCAAATCACGTTTCTCATCAGCCCCATGTGTGGCCACGCACGCACACACACACACACACACACCCTGGTGCCCTGGTTTGCAACCTTAATGAGAGGATTTCATAAGTATAAGGTGCTGCGATGCTTCGGTGGATGAGGCGCTTATGAATGACTATTTACCATATCTCAATCCCCCGGAGCAGAGAAATTTCAGTTTTTGATGAGGTCAGAGGTCAGACCTACAGTTGCTGCTGCAGGAGCTGGTCTGCATCACGTTGTGACAAATCCATCCTCTCTTCAAGGACGTTTTCCCCGTAGCACAAAGGTTTGGGGTCTGTAACTGCATTACTTCAAGCAGGAACACACCTGCTGTAGCGCCTGACTGTGCCACCAGTCTCCTCCGCTACCACCCTGTTTAATCTGTATTTTCAACACTGCACACTGTGTGTACTCTGGAAAGACAATGACTGTGATTGTTATGTAAGGAGAGACGTCTAAGATTTGAAACGAATACACTGCTACACTGGAAAAACAGCAGCCCACGCCAAGCAGCTCTATTCTTTTCCATTTCCCTGTTAAGCCAGAGGTCCATCCTCAGCACAACTTAGATCGAGAGCATTTGCACCATTCAGGTCCTTTCTGACGCAGTGTAGCGTACACACTGAAGAAGCTGGTCAGTCTAATTATAATTACACTGTTATTATTCCACAGCACGAACATTCAGATAAAAACAAGGCAGAGATAGTGATAGTAGTATAAAAAGCGTGAGTTGCATCGGCAGTGACAGCTTTTCATTTCCAGCACTGTCATTCGTACATGGTGGCAGCCTGCGACGCGTCAGGAGCTTCTTTTGATGTTGAAATATTGCCTCAGATCCTCCCTGACATCCTGTAATTAAGACGGACGGGTAGCTGAGAGACGACGAGCTGGGGAGACACATAATGAGCATCTGACAAACAGAAAGACGCAGCCACATGTAAACGGACGGAGGATGAGGACAAACAGGCCACATGTGCAAACAGAGAGGACGTAGCCACTCTGTCTGTTTTCCCCGTGACATTGTTTAGGTTGTCGTGGCCTGTTTGGACCTTTAAGAAAGAAGGCAAACACACAGCTGCAGAGTGTTTGTGACTTAATCTACCTTAGAGCCAGATGGTGAGCAAGGCACTGGTTTGGTTTGGGCAGGGTTCAACAATATGTCAGAAGCAAAGTCAACAGTGGAGCATCTTAAGGGTGATGTTCTCTAAAATGCTGCTATTTTTTACCAAATTACAGCACACACCTCAAAAAGCACAAGGTCTGGTCTTCTCCTGCCAGAAGCATTGATTTGAAAACCCTTCCAATCAAACACTTTCTGCATCGGGTTACAGCCAGGCTAAGTAAGCACCGGGTTGCACCAGGGCAGTGTTTTGAATGTGGGGCTGAAATTACAGCCTTTGCAGTGGCGTGTGATTAGGGTCTGTACGTAAGGATGTCAGTCAGCCGCCCAAATGCGGAGGGAAGGGCTCCTAATTGAAAGGACATGTTAGAAAGATGCAGTTATAACAGGCTCCTAGTGTGCTTCACTTATACTCCCCTTCTTTCATTTCATCTATTCTGTGTGTGTGTGTGTGTGTGCATTTACGTGTGCATCACATATCAGATTACTGCCAAATAACGGCAGGATGGTGTGGGATCAAATCCCTCCTGAATGTTCTCTCCCTCTGTGTTTTCCAACTGTCTGAACAAATAAAAAAAACTGCATATGAGTACATTATCCACTGCCCCCTGACAGCAACCACAGGCATTTCATATAGCTCGCTGTCAGAAGCAATAGCTTCTCCATTCTGCTTTGACAAAGAGCTTAGTCGCCCCGAAAATATAGTTTCCTATTTGCACCACCAGTCCAGAAAACACAACAAAGTTCACTTAAAGGAAAAATCCACGCCCTGATACACTTAAAGTGTCATAAATCGTCCGACTGTGGTGTTGAGTGAATTCCTTGATTTAATTTGTGGTCAGATTTTGTAATGTAATTGCTTTGTCTGCTTGTACTTCCATTACATTTGTTTTCCACAGGATTTGGCAAAGCTCGGAGAACGTGGCTCAACTTTAGTGGACGGAGGAGAGACAGTGGTAAAACGAACAATAGCGCTTTTAAATCAGTTTTAAGTAAGTTACGGTCTTTGCTTAAATCTTGATATGTCACCAACCTGAGCTGTGTTAATGTTTTAATCTAGCTTGTTATTCACCCATGGATTCATATTAAGTATGAGCATCAAACCATAATGTTTACTATTGACAGATTAGCAGTTTGTGTATACATGGATGACATTATGAAATGACATTGTTCCATCTAAAGAATCATTTGTATGCATGCAAATACCAAAATATAATGGATTATTTATTATATAATATATAATAAAAAATATATAAAGTCTCTAAATCAGCACAAAACGGTCAATTTCACGGAACGCCTGCTGTACCTGCTCTTTGCTGACCTGCCACATCAGTATAGCGAGTTCAACATTTGAACTTATAACTGAAATGATTCATCTATATAAACCTCAAACCTACTGTCTGTGGGCCAGTGGCATGTTGTGTTTAGAAATAAAGACGTCCGTGTGACAATTATTCCATCTAAGAGGCATCTCTGTGTCTCCAGCTATCACACAACATACCACCTGTGTGACACCTATGTAACACTGACGAACACACACTGAAGCCAGGAATGTATATACTCGAAGGACAGAACTCGTCACGTAATCTTTAAATTAGCTGCAGTTCTTGTCTGGATTACAGCTGGAGTCACTGCACAACAGAGTCACTGGTGATGATGCAGTAAAGTCATTAAGTTTCAGAATGATACAAAGCAAAAAAACTGAACCCTTTTATATTCTTTCTTTGTTCTCTGAGTAAAATGTGTTTAAATGAGGTTTAAGCTCTTTCCAAAGTTGTATGACTTTATTGCCTTCAAGTCAAACAGAAAAGCTTGAAACAGCTGGATCTGCAGCAGCAGAGAGGGGTTGAATGGGGCACCGCTCCGCTCCTCGCATCTGCCGTGCAAACGGCAGCCTCTTCACACAAAAGGTACAAAGATTTCATGCAAATGGGGCTTTCACTGTGAAATCAGTCAAGGCCTTGTACTGAAGACGCTTCAAGAAAGCTGAATACAGCAGGAAGGTTTAAAGTTCAAACGAGGACGAAACAAAAGATAGGACAAAGCATAAAGGAGAAAAGGTGCGGGTAAAAGCAGAACTTACTTCCGAGATGTTTTATCCTTTCAGACCATTTGCTCCGAGGTGATTTTATGATTCTATTCCAGTGAGTCAAGACAGCTGGAGGTTATAAACCGAGTCCTTCTCTGTCTCGCTCGGTCAGTCGCTTTCTCCAGGACTTGCTGGCTGATGTAAGACACCCCTGCACATAGGGGAAAAAAAGGAGAGAGAGGGAGAAAAAAACTTTACATTCTGTGGATTCTTGGGAACGAGCCAAAGTCCCAGAATTCCACATGCCACACATACGGTTTCAATTAAGGCCGAATCCAGCGCTCAGACCCGAAGCTTTCTTCCTCCTGAAAAGAGCCTTTTGACAGCTAAAGGCTGAAGCAACACGGATTCAGTGCAATGTTTGTTTGTGCTGCTACTCTGAAATCACTCCTGTCACTTCTAGAGCGAGGTGTGTTGTTGGTTACGAAACAAAGTGTGCATTTTACACGGACATCTCCAAATGTATGCAATTAACATCACTCACATTTGAGTGTGATCCTTTCAAGTAAATGTCATACGTAATCAGGCAGCTTTTGTTTTCATCACAGTGACTAACACTGCAGTTTGTCACAGACTTAATAGTCAAACCAGACCCAGGAAAAGTGTGAGTCAAGCTCCACAGAGAGGTCAGGCTGTGTTGCAGCTGATGTGAACCCTACGAAATGAGTTTTAAAATCCTTCAAAGAATCCTTTGTGTACAAAACAAAAAGTTAATCACCCATTAAATTAAAAAATTCTTAAGCACATACAGTTGTTTTTCTCATTGCGAAATTGATCCATATTATTTAAGTTACAGTACAAATCAGCATTAACGTGACGTAAAGCAGAGGTCAACACACTGGATGCAAGATGAATCATAATGACTTTGCAACTCAGGACGAAGCTGGCTCTTAAATCACAGCACAGTCAAAATTATACATATACAATAATAGTTATGGAGCTGGACAGAAACAGAAAACAAGTCAGAGCCATAAAGTATATTTCCTGAGTAGCTTCAGCAGCGTTGCAAGCTCTGGCCCATCTTAAACACAAACCATGTGCTGGAAACTGATCCGTGACACCGGGAACTATAATGCAAAAAACACGGTGCAGACACAGGCAAGTGAAACTCATTCATCCACAAACGGTGCAGTTATTTGTCAGAAAACATACTAATTCTGCACATGAGCACACACAGGTTATCCAAGAAGGGAATTTATTTAATAAAATTTATAGTCTGGTACATCTGAATGATAAGCAATCGATTACAAGCAGAAAAGAAGCAAATATTATAAATACCTCCCACAGCCAGTACCATGTACCGTGATTACATGCTAAGAAACAAGGTTCTGAGTGTTTCATCTTAGTCCAATGTTGTATAAAAATCATCAGGTAAGACAAGTAATCTACCAGTACATATAAAAATAAGTCTCATAAGCAAAATAAATAGATGCACCTGAAGACTGCTTCATTCAGTCAGTACGAAATTTCTTTTATCCTTCATCTCATCCTGTGTTCAAACGCTCCTCAAGGCGAACATGAACTACAGTATGTATGACATCAACATACAGACCAAAGAAAATCTGGTGCTAAAAACCTCATCTTCGCCTTCATTCACTTTGGATGGGACAGCTTCTATCATGGACACATGCATGCTACATTTGGTATTGCACAGTGATGACATCACAGTTTCTCCCTACGAACGAGAGACACACAGAGGATGGTCATTGGGTCGTCTCTCTCTCCTTTTCTGTCTAAACTCCGTTGTTCACCAGCTGATGGACTCCTTTCTCATCAATCATCAGGGTTGGATGAAACTCCTGTTCCTTCACCAAGGCTTCAAGGCCCTTTAAGATGTGCGGACACCATTAAAACATTGTTAGGGGTTGTACAGAAAAGTATTTTAGATCAGAAGCAGAACAACATGTCTATCGCTTCCTTACCTCTCCCCCGTAGGACACCAGTGGGGAGATCTCACATTTGATAGGTAGGTCTGTTCCATCCTTCAGACTGTTGAAAAAGGACAAATTCAGGGAGGTTGAGAAGACAAGAGAGGGATGAGTGATTGCCTTGTGAGGCGGAGGGACGGTAGCTGAAAGAATCAGACGTGAATCCTTGGCACAGCTGTTCTGCTACTGTGGCTTGTGATTAGAGTTCAAAGGCAGAGCTTCATCATTCCCACACACAACCAGTGATTAGTCCTTTGACCCATAACAGACTCCACTAGAAGAAAACAGATGAATGACTGGCCATGTGCATGCATCACCACCCAGCGCTTCCTAAAAACTGGGAAAACGTTGCACCACATTGCCATCACTCAGCTTGTTCAGTTCTAGATCATTTATGACAGACAGTAATCACTAGTCTCCCATTCGATGTTCCCGGTGATCTGCTTAGCAGCTGTCAGCACAGCTGCAACATGAGAATGAAGGATGATCGATTAAAGAAGAAGCCTGAACACAGCTCATAGGTGCCATGTCACTGAAGCACATGCTCATTTCATTTAGTCAACTAGCAAGCAGCAGTTAACCGTGTCATAACGTTTCACTCACAAATCCTCTGCTGCCGAGGCGTCGCCGTTTGCCAGAAAGTGCGACCAGTGCCCATTACCCAGCATGCAACACAATTTGTGTATTAGTAGCCGCCTTCTCAGGGAAAAGTGATCTGTCAGCAGGTCATTATGACTGTATATCATCTGACCAGGACGCTGAGAGTACGGCATTTACAGTTGTCTAAACTGATCCTTGCCGTCGCATCCTTCATCACAACTGACTGCAGACACAGAAAAACAGCTGTCGACTGGCCTCTGTCCATGCAGATTCCTCTTTTCAGTTGTAAAGCAGGAAACAAGACTAGAAGGATCAGATGTAACGCTATGTGGCGCTAAGACAATTGAGCAAGAGTGAAAGAAAGCCAAAACCCCATCACCATGCACTCAGTACTTCAGGGGGGATAATTACGTTCTGTTGTCATCATCTGTGACACTCCCTGCTGCTCCGCATCTGGAAACAATTCACGGGACACACAGGAGCAAGACCAACCGTGAGAGAAAGGAGGGAGGAGAGTGACAGTGTGAGGCTAAAAGATGACTATAACACAAAAGAAAGCCAGTGCATACAGTTTGTAACCAAACTGGAGAGTGCTGGGAAGGTGGGCGTGACCGTGAGGAACCCTGTTCTGGAGAGCTGTTCGTTTTATGAAACGACAGGACACGTGTGACGCTGTGTACCTTGGTATGGCCGGCACGCGTGTGCCGTTCTCGTCGATGAAGTGACCCCCAGCATTGAGCACCCAGCAATGGTGGAGCGACATCAGCGCGTGTCTGGCTGTTGTGGGCGTGTCCTTCCCATCCTGACTGTCGGCGTTCTTCAGGGGGGAGAATTCATCCTCCCTCAGCACCTCGTACACAACAAATGTCCTGTTGAACACACACACAGTAAACGCACCAGAAACATAACACAGCGCATCAGTTATCTGTTATGAAGAAAAACTGTGGCGCAATATGATCATAAGATTTGATAGTTTGGTTTATTAAGGTGTATACTTTTCCTGAATCCTAATTAATTGAATTGAAGACATTATTATGTGTTATATATGTGATCACACAGCAATGAGAGCTAAGACTATACAGTACTGAGGAAACACAGGTAACACAAAAACCTTTTAAAATCCAGCCCATCTGGATTCTGTTGCAGCTGCCAATCAACAAACAACCCAAATCCATCTCCTCAGCAAAACAGGAGTCCTTTTGTTAGATGTAAAGTGCTATTAGCATTAGCATCTGAGCACTGACGTCATTTAACACTGGAGGAGGTGGAATGAGGGAACAGCTCATAAACCTCCATCCTCCTGCACAGAGCGTGGCCTGGTCTGCTGGACCAGACCTTGGATGACTTGACTGGAAAAATGGGCTGGTTCATGCAGTGAAGGATCAAGGATGAGTCAGATGCCAGGCATCAGTACATACGTGAGGTAGCCACCTCTCAAGAAAAACTTAAATGTTCACTGTGTTGTTGCATCTGGAAGTGAAACACACTGCATCCCATGGAAAGAAATGCACTGTAACTCACTTGGCGAACTGGAAGATGTCAAAGACAAACTTTTCCATTTTGATCCCATTTGGGTGTTCGGGTTTGACGAGTTGACCCTCCGTGTTCACATATGGGATCTTCTTCCGGGCCACGTGGTGCTGCAGTTGTGGCTCATATTTCCTAAGAGAGTAAAGAGATCATTGCATACATTCACCTCATTGCAGATCATTGCCACCGCTCTTCACAACAAACCAAATGTGCGCGATCAGGTCTTACTGGACTATATCTTTAAGGAAGGAAAAGCTGAAGAAGTGATTTGCCACGTTTCCTGCGTTGAACATCAGTCGACCGTCATCGCTGCGCTTTTGGGCCGTTGACAGGGAGATTTCACTGTATTCCACCACCTGATAGTGCTCATCCACCTTGCAGACCACGCCCACTGCCTCCGTCGGGTTGGTTTTCTCCACCACCTAAAACATTGGCAGAAGAGTTTTACAGAGTTTACTGATCAACAGACTCTGAAGCTAAACTATTTCTTGATAAATTCACATGTAAGGTTAGTTGTGCGACTTGTTTATAATGGAGACTCCCCATTTTCATACACACAGTTCGGATTTGATGCAAATGCTCCTAAATAATTCAAGAATGTATTATATGGCAATGCTCTTTAAAAGTCTCCACGTTAAACAGGCAAGTCAAAGTCTCCAGTGAGAGGAAAAACCCTCTCCCCATCTGCTGGTTCCTAATGACAGAGCGGAGCCCTGATGACGGGGTTGGTGAGTGGGCTGGGGACAGTGAAGCCACATGAATTGTAGTGGAGCTTAGTAATTTATGATCTGAGGGTGGGGCCCTGCTCTGATCAAGCTCTGGATGATGTTCAGTTAAATATTTTAATCTCTACTACTCTGGCTGGAAAACATACGCAGTATATTAAAAATTAATTCCAGTGTGGTACTAATATAATACTGTGCCAAGACACTGCTATTCTTCATGTGTAATGAGAGTCAGAACACACGGTTGTGGATGTCAAACAGAAACATGTCAGCGTGAACGTAGGCGATATGCCTGCTGTGACAGATGGACAAAAACGGGATTCTACATTTTGAGTAAGTTGCCATGGAGTGTAAATTTATTTCAACTCCTACACGGATGGACCCAACCCTGGTGATGTGGCACCAAGATCAGAGCCTTTTAGCCGAGCAGAATAACTCCAACCACACAAAGTACAGTGACTTTTTGTCATCGCTTATTCAGTTATTAGTCAGTGGCTGTGATGGCTGATGGTTGTGGGGCTGTCCACTGCGATTTGTTCATCTGACTTCCTGTTTGTGTCAACATGGCAAAAATCAGCAAAGAGCTTTGTGATTTTCCAGTGATCCCAGTCATACAGAATTTAACTGGCAGTTTCTCATCAAATACTGATATTTATCGTCACTACAATAAAATCTGTTTTCCTAGTTTTACTCAGTACTTGTTAAAACGGATCCATGAGCTACGTATTAGTAATTATTACCCCTTCTTGTTTGTGTTAAATGCCACAGACACGTAGCAGCACGTAATATAAATCTATCCATATTTTATTACTTTTTTGCTGCTATACATTTTGCAGAAAGCAAAACACACAAGTTTCCAAAGTATTTATTGCAAAAAGTTTCCAACTTTTTGCAATAAATACTTTGAGCCACTGGGCCTTCATCAGGGTGATATCCTGAGGTTGTGTCTGTCTTCACTATATATAGTCAGTCATTTAAAATTGTGTATTAAATGAACTATTAAAATCGACCCTACATTTCCTAGAAAGGTTTGATGAATTTGTTGCTCAATAAGATCAATTAGTGGTAAACTAACCCACAACTCCACCCAGTGGTCAGTTGTGGAAGGTGCAGCTGAGTAGAAAAGTTGGTTAAATTGTTGTGACAGCAAACAAACCACACCTTGTAATTCCAAACAGCAACACAATAGAAGAATATTTCTTCACATGCGTCACCACTTATGTTGTCTTTTAATTTTTAAAACCAAATGAGCAGGTCTGAGTAACTCTGAGCGTTTAAGGGCACAGTCATGAAGGAATCATCGAATCAAACAGCAGTACAATACGTCTGCAGCTGCAATGACCCAGATTCCTGGTTTTTGAAATACAATTTAATAGAAATTTAATTAAGACATATTTGAGCACAGAGTAAGAGATATGCTGAGAAAGGTAAAAAGTAGGAGAAGCACACGTGACCAACCTTGGCTCCACATTCTGCTCCTTTCAGCACACAGAAACCAACAAAGACGGGGTCTGCCACTTTGACCAGGATGTTGTCTACACAATACACATGGATGAACTCGATCCCTCTCTTCTGCATGTCATCCAAGATACCCTGGTTCCCCAACGCTCTGTAAAGACCCCCATTCCCATCTGAAACGCAAACACGGACACACGGGGTTGCTTTACATGCACAATCTTGTCACCAAGACACAACAACAAGGCGATCGTCACAAAGCCTCAAACACACCAGGCGCCATGGAGAGCTTTCCTTTGCCCTCAAGGATGATTTTGCCATGGTAATCCATGGCTGGTAGCATCCCCTGCTGAAAGAAGATGACATTGTTCTTGTCCAAGCCAAAGTAGTTATGTTTTAAAAAGAACTCCTTTGTGGACTCCATTGTCCTCCCACTGGTCATGATGTACCTGAAGGCAGCACAGAGGAGGAAAGTAGTACTGGTAAAAGCAGTGCATATGTTCTCCAGATCATTTCAACAAGTCTAAAACTGAGTGAGGAGGGGATCATCATCTTCCATGTAAATTGTACATTGTCAGATTTTTGATTCATTCACTTTTCACAAACACAAGACTTAAAAGATGAACTTACTCAGAGCCAGAAACAAGTTCAACTACATGATGGGCAATAAAAACAAAGCTACTTCTTTACAGTCAGACCTGCTGAGGGTTATGTCATTATGTAGTTTCTGTCATAACATCCAATGGCTGTTAAACATAACCACACTGAATAAAGTCTTAAAACATCCATGCTCCACTATGACTTAATGCCTTTTCTTATTATGCTATTGTGACTAAGCCAAATGCTCTTATAGTACGTAGAGCAAACTGATGCAGCCGCACACAGTGGTGCTGCAATAAACCCTCCCTCACTGAACGTTGGTTTACAACTATATAACTTTGAGCTTTGTGTCCCCAACAAACTATTAAATGAACGTAGCTCTGATTACGCGCAAATAGGCAGCTTTGCTCATTTCATTTTGTTGATTATTCAACAAAGCTGACAAACACACTAACTGAACGGTCTTAGTTATGTCCTTCTAAAGAAACCTGCAAAGTGCCACAAAATGTCTTACCAGGGTATACAGCATTTGATTTGGTGCTTCTTCCCAGCCAGCTGTTGCAGCTTCAAAATGCGTTCAGCTTGGATCTGAAAGAGGGTTTTGTGGGACGGCAGCCCCACGTCATACATGCCTTTGGGGTAAGAGACCCCTAGTCTAGTTCCCTGGCCCCCGGCCAGCAGCAGAACTGCTACTTTACTCTGAGAGATGCGGTCCAAACCTGAAGGGACGCAGAGGACAAGACTTTGAATAGTAGCAAGATTATTGCTTAAGATATTGACAGTAATCTCTAAGTTTTGATATGATACACAGTCACAGTTTATTACCACAATCTAATCTGTAGTGATGACACTACAACATCTTAGATAAATAATAATAAACCTATAGAAAACAATGGAGATAACATTTAAAAATGAAAAAATTAAAGCCATCGCCCAACATTTTATTACTCATCCTACAGGACTTTGGCAGTGTAACATATTCAGTTGGACTGATTTGAAACTGATGTTTATTGTAGTTCACTGGTTCAACAGCTAATAATGGCTCTTATATAAACTGCTGCTACGTGACTTGATATGCAACACCTTTCATACTTACGGGAGCCAAAAGACAAGGTTTATACCCGGGAACTGGGTGGGCCTAGATTTACCAGGCTTATACACCCACAAACACACACAACACTCATTGCGCACCAATTTAGTCTCCACAGAGAAGAATGACCTCATGATTTTGGGTCAAGCAACAACTCTATGTACGTCAAAAGCCCAAATCAAAACCAGATGTTGTACTGCCCACCTCTTACGTCATCCTGTCCCAGGAACAATACACTCACTGAATGTTTAGACCCCCTCTGTTATAGATATTGCGCAAATGGTAATGAACGATGAAATGATTCATACTCCAAGTGTACGCAGAACGAGACTGGGAACAGTTTGTGACAACCGTACTGAGGGAAAATGGTTGAGTTTCAACTATAAACTCATACGTCCAAGCAAGCATAAAGTATTTTCTGCTGTGTGTGACTACCTCTGTCCATTTTAGAACATAGAACCCACTGAACCGTCTCAAGATCACAGCATCTGGGCAACAATGTGATGTTTTAATCCTCTTAAGCTTCCCAGCCAAGTGAGCCCTCGCTTTGATTTTGAAATCTGGCCTACAACAGGCCTTAACTGCTAGGCTGTGGTCCCTCTAGAGAACCGGGCAGGTCTTGGTTCACAACAGGTAATCGTACACATCTTCTCAAACGCTGTGATGCTTGTTAAAGTTTTCCAGATACCTTGTGACATAAAGGTTAAAGCAATAAAGGTGTGAACACATTCATTTTGGATCTCACCTGCTTCCTCCCAGTCTTTGAGACGCTCGCTGTCCCTTGTCACACTCCCCAGCACCTCCCTGGGCACCGGCTTCATGCGGGCGTCCATCTTCTCGTCTTTGGTGCTGTTGGACGTCTCCATGGCGTTCTTAAAGAACCTATTGATCTCCTCAAAGTCCATCTCCTTCAGATCCAGGATTAGGTCAGCCTGCTCCTGAGGGCTCAGCTGAGCCCAAAACTGCAGGAGGTGAGACTGGCCAGCATTGTCCAACTTCTGGGCAAGTCCACTCGTGTATGGGTCCATGATCGAAAGTGCTTTTACTCAACTGCACCGGACTGGGACACAAATATTTTATTATTAGGCAAAACACTACAACATGACTTGGCAAGTAACTTGGCATTTCCAGTCAGACTTACACACCTGCCCCTAGAGAGGACGCATAACGTTTAGAGACTTTATATCAGTTGATGATTACTCAAAATATTTCTGCGGGGTGGAGCAGAAACCTTGTGTCCTTAGTATGTTTTACAATCCTGGCTGGAAAAACTAGCGCGACGGGTGACATTAGAATGCAGCAATGCAGCTGATCCTCGGTTCCTTTCAACTCGCGGCTATAATAAGCAGCAGGAAGTGCGAAGGGACCGGCAGCCTTTCAGTGAGATGCTGGAGGCTGGAGTAAAACGCGCTGATCTGACCCAACGCGACCAAACGCAGCGCGTCGCGTTCTCAACTTCTCAGGGGCGACCGGGGGGGGCGAGGTGTCCAAGAGGCACCATGAAGTTAAGGACAGTCACACAGAGACCACGTTTGAATTAGCGCCGCTTTAGTGAACGAGTCTGCCGCTGAATCCGCGAACAGATTTGGGTTTCGCCGCGTAATGACACGTTAATTAAGCCGTAGACGGTAATGTATGAATAGCTACAGTCAAGCTCCGTCTACGGCAGGAGCAGCTAGCCGGCTAACGCTAACCGCGGAGGAAGCGACTAAGTGAACGCATACATAAAATTCATCAAATAGATGGTAACGACTCACCTCCTGCAAACGCTCCTCGTTGCTTTAAAAGCATTAATGCCAGTAGCTGTGGACTGAGTCTCGGTCTGGTTGTGACGCCTGCCACCCGGACTACACCTCCGGCTACGTCACGCTGACGTGGCAGTTGCGATGGTGCTGCGTTCAGGGCCCCTTGGGAAATGTCAGCCATGCCGCCGCTGCTCGTGCGTTTGCTGAAAAGTTCTCTTACGAGTTTGTCACAATCAGTTGACGCAGATAAAACGTAAAAGGCGGTTTTACATTCGAACGACGACAAATAAAGAAAAGAAAGGTGATACAGTGGAAAACGCGCCTCTTTCCTAATTGTTTGTGTATTGCAGGAAACATGATAATACACTGAAACCTACTGCTTAGCAACGCACCAGTGCATTATATCACAACTCTATAAATGCCTTTCATTATTATTATTATTACTATTATTATTATTATCATAATAATAATTTTGACATTGGAAAAGAATTAAGGTATTTCCAACACAGGGGGGGGCTCTGACACTGTGATAATCTTGACACATTGCAACACGGTACAAGTCCTGATTCCTAAGAAAAAGATGGTTTTACTAGACTCATATCTGACTTTAATACATTAGACACTGTCTGATTATTCCCTTTAGCTGTACCCTACAGTACCTACGCTGCTTTTATCATTCGACAACAACTCAAATTGTGCTCAATAATTTGGAATAACTTTAGGATTAAACATCATCATTCTGCAATGTCTCACATACTAATAACAAGTTATATCAAACTTCACTGGATGAGTTTCATCATTTCACTTAGGTAATTTCAGTATCTATAGTCACAATTGTGTGTTTTTACTCGTTCATGCCCATTTATGGGAACAGAATATCACAGGAACCTCTAAATACTGTCGCAGAGGTAAACAACCCAAGGCTGCACTTCTACAAAGGCTTTGATTGTCAAGAGAGACGTAGTCATGGTTATAGCTGCTATAAATGTCAGGAGGACCTTTGTCCAGACCAGTCTACTGTTTCTACTAAGTCGTCTGTCCTGTAGTACCAGTAGTTCTTGGCCAAGATGATGATTCTAAATGGTTAACACAAGCTGAACGTGTGTTACGCAACCTGGGTGTTGCTAAACTATAACCAACTCCAACGTTGCTGCAGCTGCTGTTGGTTTGTCGCTTTAAACATGTGGTTTTCTGATCTTCTGCTGAGTTTGGACCTGAAGTTTATCGTCCTGTTCATTTTGCTTTTCCTCCTGATATCGGACTATGTCAACAACAAGAATCCTCCAAATTATCCTCCTGGACCTCTGGCTCTGCCATTTGTGGGAAATGTCTTCAGTGTGGACAATAAACATCCACACATCTACTATACTAAGGTAATGATTGATTAACAGGCTCAGTAAGGAACTCGTACATAAAAAGCAGGTGAACTTAATCATAGGTGCATGTTAGACAAAAAAAACAAACATTTAATACATTTACATTTTTAATTGGTTTATTTCTGTTGATTCAAGATTCAAAGCATGAAAAACGAAAATATTAAATGATTTCTATCATCCGACCTATACAATAAAATTGGAACATATTTACACACTGTGCTTTTGCATTTAACTTAATTAAATTAAATGACTTAAACTCCCGAGATGTTTATGTTTATTAGGTTTATTTTTTTAATTTTACCATTATATATTATGTTAAAAACATTTATATGCAAATGTTTGGTAATGTTTGGTATTAATTTTCAGCTGGCTGAGGCCTATGGCAACGTGTTCAGTGTCCGTCACGGCAGGGAAAGGTGGGTGGTTGTGTGTGGATACAAGATGGTGAAGGAGGCCTTGATGACACAAGCTGAGAACTTTGTGGATCGACCACACAGTGCAATTGCTGACAGATTTGACTCAGGTGCACACAGTCTCTGTTTCTCCTGCACTGTGCTACAAGAATGAGCCATGTAATCATTAACTTGCAATAATTAAATCGTCTGCATGTTGTTGTTTACTGTAGGTGGTATATTTACAACCAACGGTGAGATGTGGAAGACTCAGCGGCGTTTCGCCCTTTCTACCTTACGAACCTTTGGCCTGGGCAAAAGCATCTTGGAGCAGAGCATCTGTGAGGAGATCCGACACCTGCAGGAGGAGATAGAGAAGGAGAAAGGTGACTTACACGCAAGACAACCAACGGCAGCAGCAACCTCGTCTAAACGGACGACTCCTCTATTTCAGGTCAACCATTTTCCACAACAGGCCTCTTCAACAACGCTGTGTCCAACATCATTTGCCAGCTGGTGATGGGAAAACGCTTCGACTACAGTGACCATCACTTTCAGATCATGCTGAAATACTTATCTGAAGCAGTTCAGCTAGAGGGCTCTGTATGGGGACTAGTAAGTCAGTGGTATCCATTTATTGTAGTTTGTGGTGGCATTTGAAATTGTCTGAGATAATGATAATATAAATATATTGATATAGGACTTGAAGTCGCCTTAATAATGAATAACAGTTGCTGACATCACCTTTTCATCCCACAAAGCTTTATGAGTCATTCCCTGCAGTGATGAAGCACTTACCAGGTCCTCACAACAAAATCTTCAGCTACTACAACAATGTCCTGGACTTCATCAGTCAGGAGGTAAAGAGACACAAGAAGGACCTGGACCACAACAATCCCCGGGACTACATCGACGCTTTCCTCACTGAAATGGAGAATGTACGTGGACCCTGCAGACACAGCTCTGTACAATCACTGCTCTTCACCTGCTCCTCATTCTTCTCTCTCTCTGTGTAGCACAAAGAGCCTGGTGTGGGCTTCACCGAGTCCAATCTGGCTCTGTGCTCCCTGGATCTGTTCTTGGCTGGAACAGAGACGACCTCCACCACGTTGCAGTGGGCTTTGATTTACCTCATCAACAACCCTGATATCCAGAGTAGGTGACAGGACTGTAGTAAAGTTCCTACAGAAGACACGTTCTTCCACTCACTATATGATAAAAATGTTAAGCTGTGTGTTTTAGACATCCTGCTTTCTCTAGAGTATAACGACCAATTCTGTCACAACTATAAGTAGAAAGAAAGTACAACCATAAATATCATATATCAAGAACCTAGAGAACCATAATGTTAAGAATCTTCTATCTAATCTATTCGCACAAAGATTTTTGTGTGTAGACATTCTCAATCTGAGGAACTAAAGCTAATAGCGATCGCAAAATGTTTTAAAATAGACAGTGGCAAGACATGCGCATAAGGTAAACACAACACACTTCTGTTTGGAAACAGAAACAAAATTTCTATTGGTTAAATGTCTTGCATTTATAGAAAAAGTGCAGGCAGAGATTGACAGCGTGGTTGGACAGAACCGTCAGCCCACCATGGCTGACAGACCCAACCTGCCCTACACGGACGCCGTCATCCACGAGATCCAGAGGATGGGAAACATCGTCCCTCTGAACGGATTCAGGGTGGCTGCCAAGGATACAACGCTGGATGGTTACTTCATACCCAAGGTGCATCCAGTCGAGATTTAAAGGCAGTTCTGGCAGGACAGCCTGGTGCTAATCTGTGACTTTGTTGTCAGGGTACGACCTTGTTGCCAGTGCTGACCTCAGTGCTGTTTGACAAGACCCAATGGGAAACTCCAGACACTTTCAACCCTGGACACTTTCTAAACGCTGAGGGAAGGTTTGTTAAGAGAGAAGCGATGCTGCCGTTCTCTGCAGGTAAAAGATTTCATCCTACAAACAGCCTGAACCTACGTCTTTGTTTAGATCCTGTGCTCACGCACCTTTGTATATAAACCCTTCAGGGAAACGTGTGTGTCTTGGAGAAGGTCTGGCCAAGATGGAGCTGTTCCTGTTTCTTGTTGGTTTGCTGCAGAGGTTTTCCTTCTCTGCTCCTGATGGAGTAGAGCTGAGCACAGATGCAGTTACTGGAGTGACACGTGTACCGAAGCCCTTCAAGGTTCAGGCCAAAGCTCGCTAACTACCTATCATGGACAAACTTTGGACTATACTAACTTTCTGACTAATAGATGATTTACAATGTGTGTTACAACTCTACTGTTTTCAAAACATTTGAGATAGTGTAGTATTATAATTATGTATTATTCTCATAATAGGATAAGTAACGACAAGAACATAATTTCAAAGACACATGAAAAGCACAAGGATGCATAGTTTTGTCAGAGGGTTAGAAGTTACCCTGCATATGTTGCATATCAGTCATAGTCTTGCGAGGTTGAGGTTAACCAGCTGTACATGACAGTGTTTTTTGCTGCTGGTGTAATGGACATTTGCACTGCACTCAACTATTCACTCACGTGAAATAGCTCATCAGTTGCAGCATATTAGCCTATTAGCCGTGTGGAGGTAACATAAGTGTTGTTTGATACTGGAAACAATTATTAATTAAGTATAAATCAAACCCAAATTTCATTTCTAGTAAATACCAACATTATTTCTTCACCACAGCCCATAAAAGTTTCCATTTGCAGATAAACAGAAATGACTCACATGTATCCAAAGCTTTTTGTTTCTCGTTGTTTTATTCAGTCAATAAAAGCATGTTGCAGCCAACAGTGTGTCTGTGTGATGAAGAGCCAGCCCCATCATTAGCAGAGAAGCAGCCCAGCTCTGCTCAGTGACTGATGCCTCTGCTCTGGCTCATGATGTGGCTCTGGGATTGGTTTCTGTGGATGGATCTGAGGAGAATGCTGCTCTACGCTTTTATTTTTGCTGTTCTTTTAGCGTATTGTCTGATTAGAAAGGATCCGCCCAACTTCCCTCCTGGACCACCAGCTCTGCCTTTTCTAGGAAACGTCTTCAACGTTGAACTTAAACAGCCCCACATTTATCTGACCAAGGTAAGACTGAACCTGTGGTAACGATACTCCTTCAGTCTGAAATCACTGCTCTTCAGAAGTTAGTCTGCGCTGTAACATATAAAAATATTTGGAAGGAAAACATCTTGGCTGCAAGTCGGATATTTCTTTGCGCGTTAACAATAACTTGTCGTCAGTCACATGTGGGACAACAGGCCACTTGTTCCCTACGTCCACAGCTCGCTGATGTTTACGGGAATGTGTTCTGCATTCGTCTGGGAAGACACAAGACGGTGTTTGTGTCTGGCTGGGGGATGGTGAAGGAGGCTCTGGTGACTCAGGCGGACAACTTCGTGGACCGGCCTTACAGCCCGATGGTGGACAGGATTTATTCAGGGAACTCAGGTAACTCAGAGGAGGAGACGCTTGGAGTGAAGCAGTGTGAAACTGCTGCCTGACGGTTTCCTCTTGTTCGGCCTCAGCTGGTCTTTTCTTCAGCAACGGGAAGGTGTGGAGGACACAGCGGCGTTTTGCCATGGCCAAGCTTCGCGCCTTCGGTCTGGCAAGGAGCTCCATGGAGCAGAGCATCTGTGAGGAGAGTCGACACCTGCAGGAGGCGATGGAGGAGGAGAAAGGTTTGTGACGAGGCGCAACAAAGAGGACGCAGATGCTTAGTTCGGTCAGACTGAGACGTCTCCTCTTTTCAGGCGAACCGTTTGACCCTGTGCCGCTCCTCAACAGCGCCGTGGCCAACATCATCTGCCAGATCGTGTTCGGGAGACGGTTGGACTACAGAGACCGGCGCTTCCAGACGATGCTGAGGAACCTGACTCAGATGGCTCATCTGGAAGGCTCCATATGGGCTCTGGTAAGATCAGGAAACACCTTTTTACCTGCAGGTGGATGAAAACAACACCACTGAATAAACCTCTGTCTCTCTGCAAACAGCTGTATGATTCATTCCCAGCCCTCATGAAACACCTGCCAGGGCCTCACAACGACATCTTCAGCAACTCCACATCTCTGAAGGCGTCGATCAGGGCAGAGATAGAGAGACACAAACTAGATCTGGACCCCAGTGACCCACGAGATTACATCGACAGCTTCCTGATAGAAAGCCAAGTATGGATTTCACTCTCGGCTGAAGAACAGCGTTCAAGTAGGAAGCAGAAAGTGACTTTGTGCGTCTTCTCTCCACTTTGTCTCACAGCGCAACAGAAACAGTGAACTGGGCTTTGATGAAGACAACCTGGTTCTGTGTTGTGTGGACCTGTTCCTGGCTGGGAGCGAAACCACTTCAAAGACTCTGCAGTGGGGCCTCATCTACCTCATCAGAAACCCTCAAACCCAAGGTGCTTGTTGGGCTTTGTAGCGAGTTAAAGGTCAGAGTCGAGCTGATCCATGAAAACCTGTTTATTTCGCCCGTTAGTGAACGTCCAGGCAGAGATTGACAAAGTGATTGGACAGAACCGTGAGCCCACCATGGCCGACAGACCCAACCTGCCCTACACGGACGCCGTCATCCACGAGATCCAGAGGATGGGAAACATCGTCCCTCTGAACGGATTCAGAACGGCCACCAAGGACACGGCACTGGGCGGGTTCTTCATACCCAGGGTGCGTCCACACAGCAACCAGCTGTTAAAACGCAGTAGAACCTAAAGATTCATTAGATTCAGAGACATGTTGATATTGGGTCAAATCATATCCACATGTTTATAATTCAGTTTTATTCCCAGCGTGTTTTTGCCGGTTTCCTTAGTTCCTGTTCAAGCAGATCAGCATAGACTCTGTTGTTAAACCACATCTCTGTGAAAACCTGCTTCTTATCTCTTTCACCGTTAACCGGTTATGTCTGTACTTTTCTGATCCCTTGGTATAAATACAGTAATGAACACGTTTTCAGAAGCTTTAACTTTCTTTATAGACCATTTGTGCATCAAAGCCTTGTGGTGTAGATCCATTGAAGTTTGACTTTGGTTTGTGCAGGGAACGTGTGTGATGCCCAACCTGACCTCTGTGTTGTTTGACAAGACTGAGTGGGAGACGCCAGACGCCTTCAACCCCGGACACTTCCTGGACGCTGAGGGCAGGTTTGTGAGGAGAGAAGCATTTTTACCTTTCTCTGCAGGTAAAGTCCACGTTGCACCGAGTCATAAAACAACAAACACGTGACGGTGGCTAAATAGCGAGAGTTGTGCTTGTTGTGTCACAGGGAAGCGTGCGTGTCTGGGAGAGGGCCTGGCGAGAATGGAGCTGTTTCTGTTTTTTGTCAGTTTGTTCCAGAGGTTTTGTTTTTCCACCGTGGAGGGAGTGGAGCTGAGAACAGAGGGAATCATAGGAGCCACACGGACACCGTTTCCCTTCCGCATCTACGCTAAGGCTCGCTGACCTTTACCTCCTGCAGTTAAACCAAAAATACATCTGACGTCTTTAACCACAGACAAAATCTGCTGCCAGTTTCCCCAACAGAGCAAAATACCACAACCCTTCATGTTTGACCCAGTCTGACAGAAAGCAGTGACTCATCTAATAGTAGAACATTCAGTAGCATTTGTTTTATCTGAATATGTTTATATATTGCGACTGTGATAATTTAACAGAGCCTGAACATTAGGTTGTAATCACATCTCTGCAGACATCTCAGTCGTTTCTATTTGTTAATATATGTAAATTTTTTCATAGCAACAAAGAATCTGACAAACATGTACAGTCAAATAAATTTATGTTGTATTCAAGAGTCTTCGCAATAATTCAGTTTACGCTTTGGATCATACCTCAACTAATATTGACAGAACTCAGTGAAAACAACACATTACAAGAAACAATGTTTATTTATTCGTTTAAGTAAATCAAAAGACTTTAATGTTGATTTCCTGAAAATGTCTAATGCCCTCGTCATCCTCACTTATTTACACAAACAAACATGATTCTACACGTGTCGTTTCAGCACCTTTCTTGTTATTTAAAGCCCCATGCTTTGAAATCAACAATCTACAATAAGCATCAAATACAGAGGAAAATAAAAGCACTTACTATAGATCACAAATGGCAAAACCATGGTAACACATGTCTCCACATGTCATCCTTAACGTCTGATGTTGGGACAGTGCAAGTTATGTTCAGAAGATCAGAACAGCTGCTTCTCCACAGTGTTCTCTAGTTCTTTAGAGCATTTTCTTCTCTGAACTTCAACTAAACAATCTGAAATAATTACCATTTGCCTTCAAGAAAACCACAATCATTTGAATTCCCAAGTTACAAATTGAAGGTACTACACGGATACCCGGCCCTGACAAGTGGATTACAAGCTGGTGTTAAAATCTAAAAATCTCATTACAGCTGGACAACTTCAAAGATTATAGTCTTGATAATTTACTGTACTGCAAGATTCTGGATATTCAGTATAAATATCTTCCAGTGCGAGCGTTCTGCCAGTAGAGAAGTTAAACCACACTAGGATTTAAAAAACAACAACAACAAAGCATGTGATCAATAGCCCTGGAATTCTGGTGTAAGATTTGTTTTCACAGCATCTCAGAGGTTAAATATCACTGTATGACTCATAAGATGTTCACATCTTCACATGATGGGTTTGTTTTGTTTGTAAAAACAAAAACGGTCTGATGATTAGGTGCAGTTGGTGACCAGCACCAAATACAGCATTACTTCAAAGACAAAGTAAGCCTTTCACTGCATAGTAAGAATGTCAGGTTGTACTTCACATCAACAATCGTCTTTAGTAACATTTTGTTGGCCTGAGGGGTCCAGAAAGCCGTTTTAAAATGACATTCGTACACATTACGGCCTATACGTCTTCCTACAGATGCATTTATGTCTTTGATCCCTGATCATGACTGTAGCAGGTACTGTGCAGAGTCTGCTGTCACAGCAACACACAGGGCACAACGGAAATACATTCTGAGTGCACTTGAGACGGTGCGTATCATCTTAACTAGTGAAGCAAACAGAATGCTATAATCTCTGGTGGGTTGAGTTTGATTGGCTCACTGATTCATCCAGTCCATCTCTGACTCTTCTTGGGTGCTGACAGAAGATGCGTTTAAGGTCACTTGAGTGTTTACCTGCAGGATTTTCCCCTAACTGAATTTGGCCGTGACGTGGCCTATTTGGAGGTAGTGGCAGGCGTGCTAATGGAAAGTGCTCGGCGTGGCGCGTTGGAGACTTGACGCTGCTGGGACAAGAAGGACTGACCCTGTGACAGCATGGCGGCGCGCCCACTGAGGCGTGATTCCATGGCCAGCTTCTGAATGTTCACACTCTGACGGAAGACACATTCACAGTAGGCACTAAAGTGTCAATGTCATAGAAGTCAGCATGTGCATCGTTTGCTCATACTGTACCTTGTTATACCAGGCGGTGACGATCAGCTTCTCCTCATACTCTCGCAGTCTGGCCTGCTCACACTGACGCTAGGGCAAAAAACAAAAAAGAACTTATTTATGCAGTTCAATTCTGGCTAGGCCAGAAAAATTACCTGCAATTTCACATTAGAAGCATCTAACAGGGACTGAACACATGCAGATTTACTTCCAGGTTGACAATCTGCTTGTCCCTGTCTGCCACCAGGTTCCTCAAAGACTGGATTTCAGCTGTTGCTGGATTCAATTTAGGGTCCAGTGCGCGAATGACCTAATGGCAGAGTGTTATAATACAGTTAATACTCAAATATGTATCATAATATCATATAAATGACAAAAAATAAAATCACTCACATTGCGAGCTTTTTCCAGGTACATTTTGTACCTGTCTTCCATGGCCCTCATGTCATCATCTTTCTTCTTCAGAGCAGCCATCAGCTCCTCCACCTTCAAGGCTTTGAGGTAACAGAAAAGAACGAAACATTATTTACCTGTTGAAGTTAGTCGTATTAACATTACATAGACTTAAAGTAGAGTAACGTGACACTTACAGGTCTGCGTGTTGTCGGGCTGAAGGCCTTCTAGCAGCTCTTTCTTCTTCATGATTTCATCCTGAGCCTCATTCAGTTGAACCCTGAGGAAACATACGTTTTATTTTTACCTCCCTCTAGTGGTGAATTTGTAAATGAGTCTCACGTCTCAACTTCTGCCACTGCACTGCCCCAAGAGTTCTACTTACATATGTGCATCAAGTTTCCGCTTCAGGTTTGACTGATGATACAGATGAAAGAACACATCTGGTTAAGTGGAATCATAAAAACGTGTGTATTTTCTTTTCGTGTGTAACATTCTAACAGTTGAACGGTGGGACATTTTCTCGGTATTGGTGCCAGGGTGTGAAGTTGCACTCACATCATCGGGTTTGGCCGCCTGGCTCTGCAGAGCCTTCTGAAGATCCTCAACCTGCTGTTGAAGCTCGCTGACCCGCTCTCGATTCAGTCTGCAGATTGACAGAGACAGACAATACATCCAGACACAGCAACATGTCAGTGCGAGTATTGGTTAGCCTCTTAACTGCAGCCCTGTCTGACTGAGACATGAACTGTTAACCTGTTCTCTGTGTCCAGCTCGCTTTGTTTCTTATGTGCCTCCTCAAGCTGGGCCTGCAAACCAGCGATTTTCTCCCTCTCGTATTCCTCCTGCTGCACCCGCAACATCTTGTTCTCGTGCTGCAGCCTGATGACCTTTTCTCTGAATGAGCACAAAAAAATAAACCATGATTCACACAAAACACAGAAGCAGAGAGAAAACACGTCCCATGTTGTGTATTACTGCACCTGTACTCAACGGGCATTAATTCAGCAGCCAGGTTGTCGTGGCTGGGGCTCCCAGAAGAAAGCACTCCTGCACAAAAAGATTGCTTACGTATTAAAATGTGCAAGTGAGGATTGGATAAGAACAATAGTTGACTTTGCCGTGCGATACCTGCTTGAGAGAGCTGGTGCTGCTGAGCCTGAGTGCATCGCAGCTCCTCGTTGATCTCCTTCAGTGAGTCTCTCTCAACGATAATCCTCTAGCGGCCCCATTAGAGTTGGTGGGACGTTTTAAAACATAAACAACGTTAGAACAGCTAGAGACTGAAACTAATTCCTTCTGGACACATTTTAAAACCTGCCCCACCTCTTTCTCCTTAATCACTGTGTCATGCTTCTCCTCCAGCTTCTTCATCTCAAAGGCCAGGTTGTCTGCACGCCTCGTCTCCTCAGACAGTTTTCTATGTAGCTCTTGTACCTGCCAGAGAAAAGGCAACAAAAAACCAACAATAATGCGTTTCCATAGAATTTAGTAAAACACTTAACTTAATCTGTCTGCTACACTACACACTGTTTTATTTTAGGTCCCTTGGTCTGTCAGACACGCTTTGCACGTCATGTACCTGTCTCTTATACGTCTCAAGCTGTGCGCGGGCAGCATTAGCTTTGCGCAGCTCTTCCTCCAAGCTGACGGTGTTTTGCATGTAAGTCATGTTGTTTTCCTCTAACAGCTTCATCTGCCTCTTCAAGTCGCCCAGATTCTCCAGTTTACGCTTGTACGTTTCCACTGAGGCCTCCAGGATCACCACCCGATCGGAGCAGTTCCTATGAGAGTAAACAGTGGCAAGCAGTCAACAGTAAAATAGCATAATTGTATTTTCCAACTCTCCCTGCCCCAGCTACTACCAATTACATTGATCAGGTGTGTTCAGTCAATTAACAACCTGATCAAAGCTGATCAGCAGTGAGAGCAAATGAAAGATCTGATCCATAGATTTATACTGATCCATGAACACTGCTTTTTAATCCCATTCTTTGTTTAATGCATCGTTTTGCTCTGATTGTGAATCAATCATCATCACACGGCCGGATAAGTACACGCCCTCCATCCAGACACAAACCTGAGGACATCCAGTTCATCTCTGAGAGCTCGTGATTCCTCTGCCAGGCTGGTGAGCTCATCATTACGGTGCTGAACCTCGATCAGCTGCTTCTCCAGCTCCTCACAGTGGATGCGATAGTCATCTTTAGCCGCCTCCAGCCTAAAACATGCAGACACACATTTAAACAGGCTGTTATCAGCTGAGAAGACAGCTTCTGTAGCTCATTCCACTAAGCAGAAAGTGATAAACCTGAAGCTTTCCTCCTGCAGTGTCTCCAGCTGTTGCTGTAGCTGGCTGTGTTTTCTTCCTGAGGGTGTGCTGGGGTCGTCAAACGTATCAAGCTGGTTGGCCCGGTCTGTTAGGACATCATTCTCAGCTAGTAAGCTGTTGCGTTCCTCTTGAAGAACTGCCACCTGCCCAGGTTCAAACACAGTGTGAGAGCCAACCTCGCAGAACATTTCATTTTATCAATGTGTAAAAAAAATAACAGAGTTTTTGCATCAGTCAACAGGATGTTGTTTTGTGCGGTTAAATTCAGTTTTGGTCAATTATTTCATGCAGAGTAGAGCCCTCCTACTGCAGATAACATACTTCCTCTCCCAGCAGTTAAAGCAAACAGTGCAGTTAATCCACGCTGGAAGCAGAGCACAGACAAAGTGCACTTTAAAGTAAACAAGTTAATACACGGTTAGTCAGTTTGACTTCTCCTCATCAACTCCCTTCTGGGTTGTTTTAACCACCAGACACGGGCTACACGTCCTCTAAGCCTAACCCAAAATAAATCACCTAGAACATTTCCTAACATTAGAAGCTCAGATCTACATGCTGTAAAAAGGAACTGAAGAAGAAAAACTTTTCGGTGTGCTTGAAATCAGTATGTTGGGTTACAGGACTAATAAATAAAAATAGAATATAACCATCTTTATCACAAAACAATTAAATATCACAAATAATTATTCCACACCAGCCTGACTTTAACATCCCACCTCCTCCATCTAACCTGTAAATCTATAGGTAACATTTTGAAGTTCACCAAAAGGAGACACACACTGCACGACAGCTTTCAGATTTAGTTGTCTGTTAGCGTGTTAGGATGAACACGTGAGCAGCTGCTTTAGATGGGTTTAGTTTTGCCAGATGGTTGGCCAGGTTAGACTTACCTCCAACTTTACCTCCAGAGGGTTGAGCAAAACTGGGAACAGAACAAATCAATCTGTCGAGAGTCCAGGTGAACAGTTGATCAGTGGCTATGCTAAGCTCAGCGCGACTGCACAGCGCCGAGTGAGGCCGAGCACCGGCAGAGTTTGGGCCGGCAGCCAGACTCTAAGCCCACAGTCCTTCTGCCACAGCAGCTCCAGACAATGGGCCCAAGCATTACAGCAAATTACTCAACTCCTGTTTGTACTGAACCACAGGAGTCTGAGTGTGGAGACAGCTGAATATTGGCAAAATGTTACTGGGGCGAGGCAGAAACTTTTGCATGTGTTTACTAAGAAAAGCTGATTTTAACCAGATTTTTACTTTTTAATGTGCTGATAAAAGTTGACGGCTTTAAAAGGGAAACCCTTGACCCTTTCAGCTTTCTGCTGGAACAATATTACAACACATTTGTCTGTTTTCACCTGCATGTCCAGCTCCTCACAGCGTTGGGCTAATGCTTCCTTCTCAGCCAAAAGTTCAGTGAGGTCTTCCAGGGCTTTTTTTAGCTGAGCACAAGAATTAGAAGCAGAGATGAGCGATGCACAAATTTACAGTCTAAGCATAAAGAGTGAACAATCACTACATTGTTTTCAGTTGTCACTACATTGTTTTCAGTTGTTCGGTGGACAGAACAACTGAAATTTGAAATAAGACGTTTCCATATTTAGAGTGGACCTGTAATGATAACACTGACCTGCTGTTCCAAGTCCCCTGACAACTCTGCACAAAACGGGGCCACAGTCTCTCTATGCATGAGCTGGAGAGACAGAAAATGTCATTGGGTTTATTTAGCGGCACAAACACATTCAGCAACTCCTGCTGTTCAACTTAACGCCATTTAAAAAAACTAAACACTTTAGCCAAGTTTTTTCTGGACACAATCTCACTGATGAAATGACTGAAGGTAAAACTTGGTGCTGAGATGCACTGACCTCCTGGATTGCTGTCATGACAACATGCTGCACAGACTCCTCCAAGGTCATGATGATCTGGATATATTCTGAAAAATAAAAGAGATCAGTCAACCACACACGCACTGAATATATGCACCAGTTTAGTATAATCAGTGTTTCGGAAGGACAGTAATTAAACCAGGTTCAGCTGACGGCTTTAACCTACCTGCGTTGTGACACGGTGCTCTACTCATCAGAGTATGTAGACATGAGATATTTGACCTGTCTAGTATCTGCAGACTAAATGTGAGTCACACACGCTGTCACAAACCTTGTTTGCGCTCACATCTGACAGCACAGCCCAGCACAAGCTGCAGCAGCCGTCCCATCTCCACTGGGTTTGAATGCTCTGCCACCTTGGCAAGATCTGGCAACGTGAAGTCTGAGATCTCCTGGGCTAGGACCTGATGAAGCAGGGGCAGAGACTACACTAGTGTACCACAGCTACGGTATGTGACACTGCTTTGACTTAACAGAAGCGCCAGCAGACTCTTGTGATGAGTTAGGGGATTGCTGAAGAAAATATTTCCATGTTGGTTTAGCCAAATTAGCTGTGAGAATGAAACACCAGATTTAATGCTGCTTTTTGCAAAGCGCTTGAGGCTTAGCACTACGTAAACAGCACATATTCTTCCAGTGATCCAACAAGTGTTCCACCAAAAGCAGGATATGCGTACCATATATGGTCATTACCTACCTCATTATAATAATCAATCATCATCTGAAGGATTTTCTTCAGGTTGTTCATCTGAGGATATCACACAGGCAAATGAAATATAATGCAGTTAGATTACAGTAAAAGTGTGGGCACTTAACACATACAACAGTTTACTACAACTTTAAACTGATTCATGCAACACTTTTCACATTAAGACACACACTTTGATAGAATATTAAAAAATTACCATGCAATTGGACCCTTAAAGCAAATCAGCTACAAAGAACTCAGCCATCACTTGTTTATTGTAATTATTTACCCCACACCATCACAGCCCAAGGACGGGTAAACAGGGTTGAAGCTAATGGAAAGCGTAGCACACAGAGGGGTCTAGCAAAGTACGAAGAGCAAGGTAGAGGGACAGCGTTTCGTACCTTCAGTCTCCAGTTGTCCTCAACATCTGATTTGATACGACTGAGCCATCCATCGGTGAACCATGCTGGGTCTCTGCAGCAGCAAGCACACACACACACACACGCAAACATGAGCACACAGTAAAAACCTTTAAATCATTTATGTGCAAAACACAACTATAATGCCATACGAGGGCAAATGGATCGTTTAGGAAATATTACAGTTAAATATGTTCTTCGTGGTACTTTTGAATAAAGTGCTGTCTGTTCACTTCCTACATTTCCTCAGAATGACTTTAAACAACCTCTGGAAAAAAATATCCTTTTATTCAGCTGTGTACTGTACAAGTGAGGAGAATAAAAATGAATATAAGCAAGATTAAACTGTTTTCCATGGAGAACATTGAGTCATATTTAGTCTAAGCTTTAAAACTTGTTAATTTCCCAAGGCAGCATTAATTGGAAAACCTTTTCGAACAGTAAACATTATAAAAGCAAAACGATTATAAAGGAAATATGTGAAAAGGTTGCGTTGTAATTCTGTGTGTTCTCACATCTGATGCAGTGCCTGGGATATTCCTGCTCCAGTGGTCAGGTCCTCCACTGTTCTACAGGCTGCGGCGGTGTTAAAGGTCTGCAGCTGTGTGGAAGAAACACAAACACACTTTTACAGAGACAGAAGCATCCAGCAGCATGAGCCACACACCCATCACTACAGGCTTGGTGTCGGCAGAGAGAGAGGAGAGAGAGATAATAACACACAACACCACAAATGCTTGGACCACTTCCAGAGAAACTTTTCCACTTGGTCTTGGGATCAAATCCAGCATAAAATCAAGACAAACCCACTAAAATGTTAACTCATAACAGCTCGAGTTGTTGTGCAACAGACAGGTCAAATATCAGATGAACCTGACACTAGACGGAACAAAGCCGCTCTCCCATCACATTACAGCAGGAGACCGGCTACACTACATCACATTAAACAGAGATATCCTGTGTAATGCGATCAGCGCCGCTTCCAGGCGTCCGCGATTAGCCTGCGGCGCGCTGCGACCTGCTCCCCGGTCCTCCCACCTCCCGTCGCCGGGGTAAGCTGCAGGGCGACAGTGCGGGACTCGGCGGAAGCGTCGCGGCCGCCAGAGCAGCTGAAGGACGCCAGCGCGGCTTCACGAGCAGTGACACCTCCGCCACCTTCAAACAGGTAATGACGTCGCGTCTGCACAATCGCACGTCACGCACGCACAAACTCACCCATATTATCAGGCTGTCGACCAGCGCCGTTTGCTTATCGTCCATTTTGTTTTAAAGCTACAAGCTAGATGCGGTTAGATGATTCCTCCACCTGTCGGCAACGCTCTTCCGCTCCTCTCCTCTGCATTTGACCTCACCTGCTGCCGGGAGGTGAAGCTCTTACGACAAATGCGTAGTGTGGAGACGAACGACAGCCACGGCGCTAAACAAAACATACGTAAGGCGTACGTGAATGGCGTGGCTTGTTACGCCCTCGACGTTTATGCCGGGCATGTGCGAGCCAATCCGTATGGATGTTTTGAATGATTGATGGCTGATTAAATCTCACCGTAGCCAATGAGCAAACGCGACTGGCCAGGCCTCATTTACTTGGTCGACATCGAAACATTTCGACATCAAACTTCTAAAATAAAAAGTTTCTAAAATAAATAGTTTAATACATTAAATGCAGATGTTAGACCTGTTTTTTACTTCTATGCATTTGTAATTTAATTTGAACTAGTTTATTACTGAGCAGAGTATACATGTACAGTAAATGATATTTGATAGTAAATGATATCTATTAATGAAATAGACTTAAAAGTAAAGTGGTGTGAAGTGACAATAATGTGGACACTTTGTAGGATTAGTTACTACAATTTCACGACTGACTGTCAGAACAAATGAGTCCAAATAAAGTTATATTTGAAGTAAAGTT
This sequence comes from Macropodus opercularis, assembly GCA_030770545.1. Taxonomy (NCBI): domain Eukaryota; kingdom Metazoa; phylum Chordata; class Actinopteri; order Anabantiformes; family Osphronemidae; genus Macropodus; species Macropodus opercularis. Next base: position 13,456,581 of record CM061092.1, read on the forward strand.
TTAGAAATAAGGTTTTGAAAGAAACTGAAATAAATGAAATTGTTATTTGTTAATTTGATAACTCGTATGATCATTCACAGGCAGTTCTGCAGGTGTTGCTCGGGTTGAAAATCAAATCAAACTGGCATGTTAATCTACTAAAACCTGATTTAACAGCCCATATTAACCAGCCTTTACTGTAATAAACGTTGATCTCAGCAGGCACTAAAACCCTGGCACCAGGCCAAGCCTTGTCTAACAGTTAATTATTTGTCATAGATGGAATAAACTTTTCCCGTTATCACATATATATACTGTATAGCTCACGTGCATGAGAGGAGCGATCTGCTCCTCGTGTTTACCTGTAGTTCAGCGCCTCAGTTTCATCTCCTGGTCTCAGCCACTCCAAGACCCTGACCTGACCGACCTATCGCTGCTATTCTTAGATGACCGGAACCACACTGACCCTTATCTTCTGCCTGATGCCAAGAGGTCTGTTTAAATATTTGCCAGGATATTTTTGCAAATGTTGTCAAGATGACATTTATCACATCTACACTCAGAAATTGAAAGTGATATTAACATGACAAGTCCTGTGCATCTGTGTGACTGTAACTAGTAACTGACTGACTAACTGACTGAACCATTAGCTTTAGAAGTTGTTGATTTCAGACATTTTTTCACACAGTGATGTGTAAGAGGCCATCTTCTTGTGCTGGTGGATTATCTGAAGGCGACGTTCTTCCCAGCAGCCCAATGAGGCCTGTCAGCGACACACACTTTCAAGTGAAGAATTACAGCAGGTGAAGCAGAGCTGCTGGCAAAGTAAACTTCAGTTAAATGATTGACAGAGTCAAATCTAACCTATTTAAACACAGCGTGGGAGGGAACTGTTCTGCCTTTGATCCAGCAGCGGATCAGGTGACACAAACAGCCTCTGACCAGACTGGAGGGAGAAGGAATGTCCATTTTTAGACCAGACAAAAAACCTGATTCTAAAATCAGTCCGTCTGTTGCTTCAGAGTTCATGTGTGTGTGTTGGCGCTTATCCAACGACGTACAAAGCAGCGCAGTGTCGTCCTGACAGCGCTAATGCTCGCCTCAGACAGGAAGACTTGATGATGTCGGGGGACGTGGTTAATCTTTAACAGGTTGCTCCAATTTATTTTGTACAGTGATGCTGTCAGACAGCACTTCACTTCCTTCTCGGATGGTGCGACTACCTGTCAGCTGCTGATCCTGTGTGTTCGTACCACACGTCTCAGTCCAGGTAAGTCTTGTTTTATTACTTGGCTGCACTGTTTGTTTTCACACGCATTAATGAATAAAATAAGTAGAAGAATAAAAGTAGTGTTTATTGATGATTCAACTGCCTTTATATTTAATTTATTAGATATTAGTGTTATTTCTTACATTTGCTGTTTTAATTCTTCCCCTGAAAGCTTGATGTCAGCACAGTAAGCATTTAAATACGTGTGTGCTTGTTGTCATGTCATGCCACAGTGCAGACGGGACCACGTTCCCTCTGACGGTCTGTTGGGCCCAGGTCTGCTACGACCATCTGCATCTCTGCTTTGTTCATCAGAACAGTCTGTACCAAGCTACATGAGCTGCCACAAGGTGAGAAACACATCATCTCGAGTGCAAACATACAACAGAAATGTATCATACAGGCAGCTCACAACAGTCATTAACACTACTTTTATTAGGGTCAAAGGTCTGATTTGGGGAGTCGTCACTGATAATGTCACTGTGTACAAACCAAGTCTCTGTAAATACGATTCCTAATTGCTCCTTTATTTCTTCCTGTCCACTCAGGAATGTGTGATGTTATCCCCAAACCAGCGAGACGGGCAGTGCCCAGTGTGCCTGCAGCCTCCCAGCTTCCCAGTGCAGACAAACTGTGGCCATTTGTTTTGTGGTACGAGCTCACACACACACACACACACACACACACAAGTTGCGTCTTTGTCCACATCCCTGGCTTGCTGAGCAGCGCAGCATCACCTTGCTCTACACCCGGCAGGTGTCTCCAGGTGTCGAGCGCAGTTGATTAGCTGCTCTGAGTTCATGTTTAGTGAAACTTAAAGAAACAAAAATTATAACTCCCTAAACTTTGTGGTGACACTGAAATAGAAGGCGAGGCAGCTCTAATTGTTTTCACCTTGGTTTTATCTGGGACAGAGAGATAATACAGCATTTCTATTCCGGCACACACTCACATTTATCTTAACACACTGGAGACTTGGGTACGACTGCACCTCCCACGTACCCTCAATCACCCCCTCACGCGCTTTTATTATCAGCAGCTGTAAATTAATTGTCTGCTTAATGTGGCTCCATTATCACAAGTCTGCCACTATGTAAATATTTGATAGCCACACTAGAGCTGCATTAATGTATGAACTATTAAATGTGCTGATTAATGCGTGTGATTTTCCAGCTCCCTGTCTCATCTCCTACTGGAGACATGGGTCGTGGTTGGATGCAGTCAGCTGCCCGCTCTGCAGACAGAAGGTAAAATACCGTAAGGACAGATGTAAACGCAGGCCGTTCAGGACGAGTGTGAACGTGTAACAAAAGTAATATTAAACCTTCCAGGTTAGTGAGCTGTGCCGACTGTTTAATGAGACTCGATCGGACCAACAATCAAACCAAGTAGTTGTGGAAATCGAAGACTACAACAAACGTTATTCTGGAGCCCCACGACAGGTGAGTAGCTAATTAAAATGCTAATTTTTCACTGAATGTGTTTTTATTATTAAACCTAATGTCCTAAATTACTTCTCTGTTCTGTACTCTTCACCGGTGCCTGGTTGTATCAGGCGGTGCTACATCATGTACAGCCATTATATATTGTAACATTAGATTTGAATGATTTGATTCTTCTCTAATATTCCATCTGATAGCAGGTTTGGTGACAGTAATAGTCGTTACGCAACATCTTTTATACAGCCACCAATAGCAGACAACTGAGGTTATCTGGTTACCAAACCTGACTGATGAACCGAGTTTCTCTACCTCTAATGAATATTTGCTTTTCTTTTGACAAGTGTATATTCTATACAACTGAATTTACCCCTTCACATCAACATATTTAACATATGTGCACTCACTCTAAGACCCTTCTCTGACCTTTCCTCCTCTCTGTGCACTGCCCCTCCAGGTAACAGACTACCTATGTGACGCCCCCCTCATCCTGCAGGTACTGGTCCGTGGCCTGAGCACTATGGCAGGACTCGTGTGGCTGTTCGTCTTCAGGGTGATTTTGTGTTGCGTGGGCACTGTCGTGTCCATTTCCTCCCCGTCTATCGAGCCCGTCTCCTCATCTTCAGCTACTTCGTTAGAGTCAGATGCCTCCTTGTGTGGACTGCTGGGGGTCCTGGATGATCTGGTGGTGGTCATCTTGCTCCTTATTTGCGTGATTAACATCAACCAGCAGATGGTACCAGAGAGACAGGAACGCTCTGCAAGTGCTACAAGCTCTCATGGACTAATGGGATGGACTGAAGCAGACCTTTAGTAGGAGCTGTTGGATATTAACGTTTATTGGGAATTATTTTTCTGACTGTATTTAGTTGGATTATAGGATGTAAGAATATTGACAGCAGCTCAACAAGAGATCAAAGACTCTCACACTGGACCTTGACTACAGGCTTTGCTTAATGTTTACAGAGCCTATGTAAAGCACAGCAAGCATTCAATGCACTGTCGACCACAGCAGTGATTACAGATCATTACTTAAGTTCTTGAGGCTTCCAGTGTTTGGGAGCTTTCACATCCATATTGATTAAGGAAAATCTTCATGTCATTAGACTTGAATGAGTCTTTAAGTGCAAAGCCATCTTTTAAGTGTAATAATTTACTTTGTTACTTTTCACCAAGTTCATGTTGACTCCAAACTTACAAAAGACTGTTAGCACTGTGTTCCCGATATACCTGTACTGTTCAATAGTGTTTTTAAATGTGTAAAATAAATATTTATTGTCTTATGTCTTTTTCCTTTATGAGAAATTAATTACTTTTACTCGGGTTTCATCAGTTTATTTATTTAACATCTTCAGTTTGAGAGGAGAAATTTTAATGTTGATGAGATACAGTAATGACATGTACAAAACCTGATTACAGTAACAAAGTACCAGAAATAATAAAGTGAACTATGCTGTTCTATGCTATGCTGAAACTGGCATAGACAAAAATACTATTTTGACAGTAACAACAGTTTAAACACAGATGCATCACTGTGTGTTGTTGCACCAGGCAGCCGCATTCTTGAACATGCGTAACCATGGTGACGGAGTGAGGGAAGACCTGAAGTCCCTTGGGGCCCAGGGCCACTGCCAACTCAGGGTGCACCGCTCCGGGTGGGGCATCATTGCTAGGTGTCTGCCATCCGTGGAGCACAGCCCAGCGATGCCCTGTGGAGAGCCGTTGGGGTTCAACGGGTACTCTTCTGTGGGATGGCCGTGGTCGTCAAGGTAACGAAGGGGAGCAAGTCCACCAGACACAATTTGGTCCTTGGCCTCTGGGCTACTGAATTGCATCAGACCTTCAGGACATAAATAGATTTGAGGAAAATCAATACAAACACATCAGCTGCAGATTGCAGAACACACTGACCTGTGACTTATGACACAGCAGAATTAGTTGTGGTTATGCAACAGTGGTGCATTGGACATTTAAATGCAACAGAGATGAGTAGAAGTTCAATGTTTTTCTATAATTTCTAATGTAAATAATAAGCAGAAAAACACTGTACCTTCTCCATGTGCAACCCAGACTCCCAGTGCGGAGCCCTCCATGCCTCTGAGCCATGTGGACGGGGACTTCTGGATCCCAACGCTCACAAATCGAGACTCAAATCTTCCAGACTTATTATGTGTCAGCACCACTTCAGACTCTGTAAGAAAAGATTAGATGGTGGCCTGTGTATTATGTGGCACCGTCGCATTTCTTAACTACGGCGTTGCTTCACCTGCAGCCGTCGCATGGCTATCGCCGCCTCTTTTGTCTTACCTGCTCCATCCTTGTACTCTCCCACCCAGCCCAGCAGAGCAAGCAGCTGGCAGCCATTACACACACCCAGACTCAGTGTGTTGTCCCGCTGCCGGAAACGATCAAATTCAGCCTTGGCTTTTGGATTGTATGCAACAGTAGCAGCCCAACCTTTAATGGAAGCAATCGGTAAATATAATAAATAAACAGTGTCTATATTACAGTTGGTCTGGGAGTTGAAGTGTTTACTTGCCTTTAGCTGATCCCAGGACGTCTGCATAACTGAAGCCACCAACAAAAACGACCGCTTTAAAACGCTCCAGGGTTAGAGAGCCACAGCACAGGTCCTGCATCGTGACGTCCCATACCTACAGGCAATCAAAGGGTTAAATAACAGCCATAAGCAGTACAGCTTGAATCTGGATCATTTGATGAGGCTCTGATTTCTACCTCAAAGCCTGCCATGTACAGAGACACAGACATCTCTCTGTCTCCATTGCTGCCTTCTTCTCTGATGACCGCCACCCGAGGCTGGCCTGTAGCTGAGAGACAAAACTCATGAGAGACCAGCAGCTTTATACTGAACGACTTAGGTTGAAGTGACCATCACATTAACGGTGCGTAGAAAGCATTAATCATTATTTCAAACATTTCAGCACCTTACAGCTCAAAAGAAATCAACATATAGATCAGTCTTACAGAGTTCATTGATGGTGGGAGTCTCGGAGGGGTCAAAGGTCAGCTTAAAGTAGGGCTGAGTTCTTCTGGCTAGCCCCTTTTCTTCCTGTTTAACACAGAGCTCATTAGCCTGGAGGCGTTCCAGCTGGAAACTGGTTTCCTCCCAGATCGCTCGGAGGTTGGGAAGCTGCTCTCTCAGCACTTCCTGTCTATCCACACAGATTCTGACCTAGAAGAAATGTGAAAAGAAGAAAACCATTGTCACAGGCAGCAAGAAGGCTTATGAGACTAGTCATTGTGAAGCTGTGGTTATTGTCTCACCGTAGCTTCTGGTCCGAAGCCACAGGTTCTGCCAATGCGAAGGCACTGTACACCTGCGCTGCTATATTTCTGACACACGGTCTCCATATGACACTCTGAAACCTCCAGGACTAAACCAAGCTCCTCGCTGAACAACAGTTCCATGACAGCAGAGGCTACGTGGAGGAGCACAAGTATGTATTTACAACCTACAGTGTCTGAAAAACTAAACTCAGGACACAATAAGTCACAAACCTCCAATTTCTTCTGACAACTCAATATCAATCCCACGGTTGCCTGCAAATGCCATCTCCAGCAAACAGGAAATGAGGCCTCCATCACTGACGTCATGTCCTGCACTCAGCAGACCATCTGAAAGAACGAAAACACGACTAATCCTGCAGTCTTCCAGCTTTCAGTAACAATGTACATCCATTGCAAATGGACACTGAACAAACAAACCCATCAGCTGCTGCCCTTTATACTCAGTGAACATGCACAGTGAAACCACTTGGAGAAATCAACCTCAAGAAAGGTTTGCACAGACAGTTTCATAGTAGTCAAAACCAAACTTTTACATCTGTGGCAGGTACTTTGTTGCCTGTGAGTGGAAGCTGACCTTGGATGAGCGCCTGCGTGGCGTTGAAGCAGGCTGTCAATAGCTGTGGTTGGTCCAGGTCAGGGGAGCAGTCTCCTAGTTGGCTGTAGCACTGAGCCAGGGCAGAGCCTCCCAGACGATGATGGCCTGGACTGAGAGCAACCCACAACAACATGCCTGTGGACATCGGACAAAGGGTCAGAGACGGGCTGTGTGCTACTGAATACTGCATGTGCTTTTTGGCAGTTAGCAGAGAAAGTTTCGTTTAGCCTTGAGCTAGTATTGAATAAAAAAAAAGCACTGGACAATAGATTTTATCAGATTCTCTACAGTAACTTATCCCTGCTATACAGTCAACTGACACAATACATATGCTCTATTGTTGATTATGATTCATAAATGTGTCACACCGTTGCCATCTGGGTCCTTAAGATCAGGTGTCACAGTGGCTGTGATGTCAGGGCAAACTGCATATGCTGAGATAACCAGAGCACCTGAAGGAGAAGCAAGGTTTTAGGTTTTCCTCTACTCATTTTTGGACGCGCACGTTCGCATGCACACAGAGTGAGAGTACCTGGAGCTTTGACCGTCTCTTTTCCCACTCTAGCGGCCATACTCAGGGAGTCCTTGCCCCCATCAATGGCCACTCCCAGCTGACCCATGACCTCACACATGGCTTTGCAGGCCTCCCACAAACATGCTCCCTCACCGGGAAGCTTAGCAGCCCACATCCAGTTACCACTGCACTTGACATCCTGTAAAACACAGCCAGGACATTAATCTGACCATATTTAGGATTAGGATTTAGGCATCATTTTTACTCTATGCACTGTTGTGCTTCTTATTTTTCCCTGTCTGGACATTTACATAAAACATATATATCTTCTCACCTTCAGTGCTGTGACTCTAGCAAACACCAAATTAGTAAGAGCTTCTCCCACAGCCATGCGAGCCCCCGCTGCAGGACACACCAGGCCCTTAATTGGCTGCTCCCCAATGGCCGTGGCAGCTCCCTCTAGGCTAAACGGTGACAGAGCAACAACAGCCACATCGGCTAACGGAGTGTGAAGGGGGCCGACGCACTGTTGCTGGGCAACCAACCCAGTCACAGAACGGTCCACCTATGAGAGGGAGGGAATCATGATGTGGAGACAAAGTTTTTCAATGAGTTTACTTCTAAAAAGGTCTGAAATGTAACACGCACCTTGTTGGTCAGGTAGCGTTTGGATGCCACAGCAGGCAAACGTAAAACTCGGTCCAGGGCATCCTTGACTGTCAGGCCAGCAGGCAGAGCCAGGGGCTGGTGGGTTTGGGTCAGGCGCTCCATCCTAAACTCCTTCTGCGGCATTTTCCCCAGAACCCACTCCAGCTGCAGGTCAACAGGACAACGCCCTCTGTCTGCCAGATCTCCGCTGTCGCTGTGTCCATCATCATCCACCAGCACAATCTATAGTGTAGAGAGTAAAGTAGCAACGATGGTAAATAAATCAATAACAATGCTGATCTGGAATGTCATTCTGTGAGAGACTAGAGTTAGTCTTCAGACACCAGGCTTAGACATGCCTTGCCATCTCCAGTGATGTTCCCCACAAAGTCAACAGGGCACTTCTCTCTCCGACACACCCTCTCTAGGAAAGACCTGTCTGCTGGGCGCAGCAGCAGGGCATTGCTCTCCTGATACTCTGCCCCCCAAAGCTCCAGCACACTCAAGGTGGGGTCACCTTTCTACACAGCACAGAGAGAGGACGAAAACAAAGGGATTGACATCCAAAGGGAAGAAAGCAGAACCTGTGTTTCTGTGTTCAAGCGATGATCACCTTAAATTTGCTGCAGTAGATAACTGCTCCTGCAGGTTCACTGAGCTCCTTGAGCACATTACCTAAAAATGACAAAATTAATCTGTATCTAATAATTTGTCTAATTTATTTAAACCCTGCCCTCTCTTCTGTACCGTTTCCTCCTGCACCCTGATCGTGTATACTGCAGATTGGATTCCCGTCTCGTCTTTCTAGACAGGCCCGAAGAGCGCGATTCATCTTCTGCTCCATCTCAGCATCTCCTCTCTGCACTGCACCCAAATCCCTGTCACTGGAGTTGTCTCCCTGGACCTGCACAATAAAAAAAGTCGAATACATTTAAAGATGTGGACGAGACAGGCTCCGTGGTTGTTGCTAAGTAGTGCTCATACTTGTACAGAGGAAGCTGCTCCTCCTCCCACGCCAATCCTGTACACCGGCCCTCCAATCTTCACCACCTCCATTCCTAATCAGCAACAGTGCAAGAGCAGAGGGACCGTGATCAATATGTGTAAATAAAGCCTCTGCATTCATTAAAAACACATCAGGTTAGAACGTTACCAGACTCTGGCTCTTCCTTGTTCACATAAGTGTCTTCAATAGAACCGAGACCACCGCTGAACATAATCGGCTTGATCCACTCCCGCCGCTCACCGTTAGTCAGACGCATGCCGAAGGAACGAGCAAAACCTAAGTGTGTAGTGAGAATTTTACATTACGAGAGAAAAACAATTAGATTATAAATGTTATTTGTTTACTATATTAAAAGACTAAAGAGCTAATTAGTCTAGTAACAGTTCAGTATGTAGTCCAGATTTTTCTACCCGATAGGACAGGTTCTCCAAACTTGTTGCCATAGTCTGATGCTCCATCACTGGCCTCGATGGCCACCTGCAAGGGGGGAGCAAAGCTTGAAGGATACTCCCACCCCTCTCCTTCAGCCTCCCAGGGCAGAACGTAGCCTGACAGCGAGAAGAGGAAAGTAAGACCAGTAGACTAAGGTTTCTACAAAGCACAGTCATGGTTAGAATTTTCTTCATTTTATATATAAAGTTTCCTTTGATGTTGCTCATGGTTCCATTTAGCAATGAACTGATATTTTACCAATTCACAACTTTAATTTTGTCATTTGATATATAAGTTGTTATATTATGATCTCTCTGTTAGTGTATTTCTTTTAAATCTAAAGGATTCTCAACCATAAGGGTTCACCTTGATATTGTATGTTCAGTCAAGTCCGAAATGATTCATACCCCGACAAATTCTGACTTGCCACTTCTTGTTCAAATGTAAATAAAAGACGAGTGATCATTTTTTCCACAACGATGCCTCTTGTACATCGTCTTATCATCTTCTGGGAGACACCTGTGTCATTTCTAATCAAGAGAAAACTTGCTGGTGTCAGGGGTATGAATAATTTCGAGGTTGACTGTATATAATAAGTACATTTACTGTACTTAATGATGATAACAAAAATTATTATTATAGGTATGTTAAGTAAAGAGTAAGTAGAAACCCCTTTACACTAAATCTGACCTGGTATGTGCAGGTTGCCGAAGCAGTATCCTGCAGTGCCGGCAATGACATGGCCTCCCCGTCCAGCGCTCTGGACATCTCTGATGCGGCCTCCTGTACCTGTGGTGGCTCCGCTGAACGGTGCTACACCTAGAGGTTGGGTTGGAAGGGACTTTAAATTTAAAACAACAATACAGGCAGAACGCAAAACGTGATGCAAATAGGCAGTGTTTGTTTTGTTTTTCCTGACCAGTTGGGAAGTTGTGCGTCTCTGCAGTGAAGATGATGTGGCGTAGTGAGCGCCGCGTTTCATACTGGCTGGCTTGTGATGGATCTTTTGGGTAGACACAGTCCAGCTCTGTTCCTCTGATACCGCTAGAAACACACGTTTCATACCGAGCATGTAAACAGAAACACACACACAAACAGCATCTGTGCTTGCCGTGCCGCTTACACTCCTACCTGCTGTTGTCGCAGAACTTGATGACGTTGTTCTGGTTGCTGTACCGCTGGGTGTCCATTATGAGACTGAAAAGAGTCTCCTTTTGCTCCTGCCTGTCGATAACTATCCGCCCCCGGAAGAACCAGTGACGACTGTGTTCACTAGGACACCATGGTGCAGAGAAAATATCAGAGAATGAAAACAGCCGGGAACAACAACTACAAAGCCAGACAACACACATGCAACACAAAGGTGTCCTACAAAGCTGGTGATTGCAGAGAAACCCACCTGTTGGACTGAGCCAAGTCAAAACACTCCACACTAGTGGGGTTTCTTTTAATCCTCTGAAACATTGATGTGTAATAGTCCAGATCCCAGGAGTCAAAGGCCAGACCTTTGTCAAAGACCACATACATGAAATGTCAAACACCAAGAAGTGATCTCACACACACTCACACAGGTTTTAACACTGATGCAGTGTCTTAATTTGCTGAGACGTATCCTAGCTTCATTATAACCACTACTGAAGCCTACACCAGGTCATGAGCAAATAGAGACTACTTGGTTTTGATCAAACTACACATTTCTTAAATGATGCTTATTAGCATCATATCATATATAGCATGTCCTAAAACAGTTCCCATCTATTTGAGCAGCTTGTGGCTACTATTGACGCTGGGCAGAAGCGAATAAGCAGAGCAGCAACATAAGTAAGTACAACACGTTCTGTCCAGTCTGAAACCTGTTCATAAGAACAGTCCGTGAACAACCACTGTTATGGGTAAATTATGGGCCCTCAAATAAGCAGTAAATTCAGTTGTGTTAGCACGAGCCAGCTGGTTCTGCAAAAACAGGGCTTTGCTACTAAATCACATTAGAAGTTAAGATTTCCATTTCACCCAAATCAAACTGTTTAGGTTTCCTTTGCTTTCCTATCATAATAAACACACACAGGAAACACGCATGCACGTTTAGGATAATCAGCACCATCACTGCTGTCTTGTGACTTTAAGCAGCTAAATAATAACGTCATGCATCATGTGACATTATTACTTCAGGCAGCAAACACAGTGTACTCACAAATATCTGCAGGACTGAAAAGGAGTGTACAGAAGAAAGGGTTACAGCACAGTGCCTGGGTAAGAAATAGAAGCTGGAGAGGGGTTGAGCCACAATTGTGCAAAGAGAATAATCTCGCTCTCTTTGCACTATTGTGAATTTCACTCTGTATAAAAGTCTCACCCAGTTCATCATTTGCTGCCTCCAAGGCTGCACGACCCTTCGCAAGAATATCCACCTCAAACACTGGCTGTGGTTTGGTTTCCACCGTGAAGGAGGCGATGGGATGTTGATAGATACATTCTGTCATACCATCATACAGAAGCTCAATCAGCCTTTTTACATCTCCGTCATTAATGCTCTCTGCATTTTGGGGCTGGATGGGAGAGAGAAGCAGCCACATGGAGAGACAACACAAACCGCAATCAGTGACGTACAGAGTGCGTATGCGATCATACCGTGATTAAAAACCTGCGAGATCGCTCCACTCTCGTGACGTTTGTGAGTCCGGCACTCTGACAGATGGACACAGCATTAGTGGACCAAGCAGTGGAGAAGTTCAACCTCAAAGACAAAAACAGTAACATAACAATGAGAAAAATCCACTAATTCCAAAAGTAACCTTTTTTTAATTTATTATACTTTTTGTTATTATGAAATCTCTCAGTTGAACATTTGCTTATGAGACAAAAAAAATCTCATTAGCTTTATATTTTCTCTATTCTGAGAGGTGCTACTACAAAAATCGTTTTGATCTGCTTAGAGCCTACTCAGCAGTACCTGGGTCCGATCTCCACCAGTGTCTCTCCGCTGCCCTTAGTGAGGTTTGGGTTCTCAGACAGTGGCTCGGCCTGCAGGGGAGGACGGAACAACCAGAGGAGGACGTTTGTTTGCTCCTCACTGAGACACTTACAGCCTGCAGCAGAAAGCAGAAAACAATGAGAGTGTGGACAAATAAACACTGAAGATTACACACATCCAGTCTCTTTGACTGTTCAGAACCTCCATATTTCACAAGGTTCAAGACAAACTGTTGTGCATTCACCTGTCAGCTCCACATTGTAGCACAGTTCAGTGGTGATTGACAGCTGGGGGTAAAGCTTGGCTGCCCTCTGCAAGGCCCGGCCCTGCACGGCTTCCTTACTGTAGAACCGAACTACAGCCATGACTGAAGGGGAGAAATACTTCACCTTTACAGACTGATGGACCTCCATGCATAAAAAACATTGACTTCTATGAAATGTACTGTCAATAAAATAAAATGGATGTGATCCATCTTATGAAACATGTTTTGCATGGATCACTAGAGAGAGATCAAAGGTCAAGTGACTATCAAGGATAAGTTAAAACTTCTAAGCTAAGTGTTCTCAACATTATCTATAGGAGAGTCTATAGATGAGCTTAGGCCAGAACAACAGTAAACTTCTACTACCACTACACTGCGGCTCATCCAGTGCAGTGATAACTGTGATATAGTCAATCAGCTGTAAACAAACTGGATCACTGTGCTGGTCACACGGTCGGTCAACACCACATGGCGCACGCGCAGCCAATTAATGTCCCATCTACACTTCGTTAGCATGAAGTTTACTTTAGGCAGTTTAGCATGTTTCGGTTCTTGTAAATGTGTCGGTTCTTGCTAATTTTGCTAAACCACACATAGCAGGAAAGCTAGTTTGAGCAATTAGCCAACTTACGAGTAGCAGCGTCACGGTGACGATGAAAGTAGCAGCTGGACCCTGGAGAAACTTCCGCTGCTGTTGAATGGACCGGAGCCGCTTTGGTCGCTTGACGTCTGCGCGCGCACGGGACACGACGGTCGGACCTCAGCGCCCACGTGGGACTGTGTGCGCATGCGTGAATGCTGCCCGACCTCAGCGTGTCGCATTTCATTGTATTATCAACGAGTTTTCTCTTTGTAGTTTGAGAGACAGTGTCTGGTTCCTCACTGTTATGAAACTCTGAGACATATTTCTTTTATTGTTTGGCTGCAGAGTTTAAAAAGTGAAATGTTGCTTATCCTCATGCAGTGAATGAAAGATATATCTGTGTGTGTCATGATTATACCACTTTGATGAAAAATGAAAGAACGGCATCATTTTATTTGATGGAAGATTATTTTCTAGTTTCTTGGCACATACATTAAATAAAAAGTATGTCTGAATCACTGTCAAGCTTTACAGCTAAGGAAAGACACAGACTAAAACAAACACTGAATTCAATTTAGACAGACAAGTTCCTAGTCGACCTAGTAAATCTTGCAGACAGTGTCCGATGTGCTGAAGAGAACAAAGGAAACTGCTCCCAGTCAGAGCTGCAGTCTTAGATATATTTAATAAATTAAAGCCAAGGTACAAAAAGACAATTTACATTTCTTACCACCCTCCCCTCCGACACTTTCTTCAAACTGTGACAAACAGTGCTTTATTTTCCCACCTCAGAGCGAGACCACAATACGGGCAGAGTATCAGTGTTGAACGTCCAGTCATTCACAGTTCAAATCAGGCTCAGCAGAACAGCTCACTCTCTAGAGCTGCTGCTTCCTGGATCCAGCCTAAATGTCTTCTTGTGGTGTGTTATACACTGAATAGATTTGTACCCCTCACCCCCCCCACAAAACACATACATGCTACATGTCTGCAGGCACCTCGGATAAGACAGAAGGATTAGACTGAGATAAGGTGTTTTCAGAGACCACAAAGTACATTTCAATGCTGAGTATTATTAGATGTCACCTCGTCCTGTTGATTCATTAAACTATTTTACAGCCGTAACATCATCTCTGGCCTAATGGATGAGCACTAAATGACAGCGTTTCATGTAAATTCTTGTTGCAAAACGCTGAGTGACATTTAGTTACTGAACTCTAATCCTTCTCGGTCCTCTCCAAGACAGCAACTCAGATGGATGAAAGAATTTGCGTGTTCTGGTCACAAGCATTTTGAGAAGAGCACAAACATAGAGTCCAGTTGGTGATTATCGCTGGCTGGTCATCCCAAGAGGTTTAACAGATACAGTAGGGGTGTGTCTGCTGATGAGCAGCAGAAGTGAAAGGTCAGTGTTTAAGAGAGGAGTAATCTGGATGAGTGAGGTGTGAAGAAAAGAAGGGGCTCTTTGATTAAAAGATAGAATGAAGGTACTGATGTGTATTGTAGGTCCAATATAAGTGCACTGAACAAGTTCGAAAAGATACATTTGTGCACACACAGCCTCTCATACATACAGGTATGAACACACGCATACACTCAAATACACTGAAGTGTTCAGCATTTACTGTTAATATGCACAACTTGATTAATATTTTTGCACGATTACAGTGACTAAGCAATCCAACATGGGGATTATTAATCCCTCCCAACGCGTCTCCCTTCCAACTGGTGCCTTTCTCTCTCTCACTGCTAGCTACTATAATTCTGTTTCTCCTCATCACTCTAGGCAGCCCTGCTTCATCTAAGGGACTACTGCATAAAGACCACTCTCTACAACCAGAGGAGACTGCAGTATGACTGGGTGGGTGTGTATATACATGAGGTACAGCCCAATGCACAGAGGGCTGGGCAAGAGAGCAGAACTGTTTTTAGTCCAAATTACATGGTCTTCACCTTCTTTCTCCACTCATGCCCCCTACAAGGCATATCTAACAAAAAGGGAGAGAATTCGCATCGCATTTAATGATAATTTGGCAATTCAGAGGCTGCAGAGGCATGAGTGGGAGTGAATATTGTATATTTTCCTGCAGAGTCTTCCTTCCCTTTAGCAGCAGCAGGACTGATGACCACCATCTTTCTATATGTGTGTACATATACATTTATATAATTAATCTGATTTACTTTGAAAAATAATGTCAAGTAGCTACGTACGATACCACTATCATTTCATATGGATGCAAACCACCAGGAAACAATCTAGGAACCACGGGAAGATCTAGAAAGGCAGAACAAGACGGAGATAGAAGGCGGCGTGAGGCAGCATGCTAGAAGTGCTGCCGGAAGTGCTTCCAAACTAAAGGTCTTTAAATCGGAGAGAGGAGAGAAAACAATCACTCTCAGAGAAGAGAAAGAAAAGCAGAGAGGACAGGCCACCGGCTTTTTAATGTTTGTCCATTTTCCTATGGCAGGCCTGTGCTGAAATGGTTCCATGTCTTGTCCTGCAGCTGGGTGGGTTATCATTACAATCATTTCATGATTTTGTCACAGACAGATTTGAGAACTGTGTTGTCATGGCATCCAGTTGTTTTCCACTAAGGGCATAGATCACAGCTAAGTGAAAGTTCAAGAGCAGAGTTTCAGTATTCAGCAGCGTACTCTGTACCATGAAGCCCTCTGCACAGTAGTGTGAACTCCTTCACTATGTCCTTCACTCTCCTCTTGTTGACTCGTTCTCTGCTGATAGCAAACACAAGAGCAAAACCACACACAATTATGAACCTGACAAACTGGTGGACTGAACAGGTAATAATAAATGTCTCACTGCGAACCTGAGTATCTGCTGCGAGAAGTTGTCTTTCTGTTCAACTGTGACCCGTGACGATGGAAACCCCGGAGGCTGCAGCGCCTCCTTCAACCACACAGCAAGCAGTGAAAAGCAATTCTTGTTCAGACTGAAAAGCACTTCTGCAAATTGGTCCATGAGGCTCCGAGATGCCCCACCTCCAATGCCCTGGAGAGAGTGGAGGAGGTATTTTATATCAGCAACTAAATTACAACTAAATTAAAGTAACATCAGTGAAGTGACTGTGGTGCTTCTTACCTCCAGCACAGCCTGTACTAATAGTTTCCCATCCTCTTGCACAACTCTGGCCAATGGAGGCACATCTGAGCAGTGGGGTAACAGTTCAGTCTAAGACACAGAGAGAAAACCAAATGATTAATGCATATGTAATACAAATACCATATCAAATGTGGCATGTTTGTTTAGCTGAGTGTGTTTGGTGTTTGTGTGAGCTTACGAAGAATAAGCACGTTGACTTGACTGTCGGAGCTTCAGGGAATTTGAGTGACAGAATTCCTAGAATTAGAACAGGGGGAAACGAACACAAATAAACTTCTAAAGACCGGCATCAAACATTTATAGTGCGCACTTTGTAGTGACAGGACGGTATTTGGCAGGAGCGATGCACAAACTTACCACAGTGGAACACTGCTTTCACGTCAAGACTCTCAGACAAGAACAAATCTGGCTTCCGTTTGAGGGCCTAAGAAGCAGATAAAGGCATTAAACACAGTAGGTTTCTGCCAGTCTGACCCAGTCGGCACTGCTTCACCACATTCCACTGCATAAGCTCCTTCACAATACTGCTATGAACAATACCCGCTTCAGCCTGGTAGCCGGATCTGACAGCAACACTGGACTGAGGCCAGATCTGTCTACCAGGCTATAGTACTTTCCTTCAGTTTAAGCCATCTATATACACTCATACAGAGATCCTCCAATGCAGAACTCAGCAGGTATAACAAACAAATTGCAAAAAATCAAACTTTAAAATCATTGGAAACTTAAGTCAAACTAAAGGCAATGATGATTTTGGCTTTGTCGAAATCGATCTTGTCTGAAACATTACAAACATTTTCCTTGCTTTTGGTTGACTGGATTGAATATGCAACAGAAGTGTGTAAGTAATTAACATCTGCAGAGAAACACAACTCATCTTGTAATAATGAACTCATTCAGGATGGAGGAGAGGAGAGAGGGAGAGAGGGACAGGGAGAAAGATGAAGGTCAGATCTATCCAAAGATAGAAAACAAAGGAAGAAGAATGAAGACGAGAGACAAAAATCTAAAACAGAGGAGCCATCAGCCAATTTATCTTGAACTGATTAATATTAGTTGAATATTAATTCATTTGGGCTTTGATTGGCTCCTGGCTGGAATGACTTCAGAGGAGAACTGGGCTCAGAGACTAACCAGTCACCTGGGACCACAGAGCTGATACAGACACTCCTTATACTCCTTATTATATCATCTCCACAAGCACAGCATCAACTAAAATGCTTCATAAAAAGCTCTTGTGTGTTTCTATTTTAGCAAGAAACAAATGTGCCCCAATGATGACTTTATATAAAAAAAGAAGCATTTGTAAATGTGGATTTTCATGCATTAATAAAACTTCTATGAACTGTTGGAGGATTCAATGGTCCTCTGCAAATCTTCAGACAAAGATGAAAACATTTGTTAAAAGATAACATTGTGTTTAAGTTATGAGGAAACATTTGGAAATACAAGCACAGTCTGAGTGCTGTTAGTAAAGATAATGTCCTGATTATCAAGACAGTTACAGTAAGTTAGACCTCTTATATGAATGTCTACAGGCCATTTTCTCTGAATACTGCATATATACAGATTATTGTGCAACAATTTCTTTGCACCGATTATTAAGTTCACCAGAAAAAAAACAACACAAGGTCAGCACTACGTTTGTGTGGTCAGGTGACTGGCAGAATCAAAGTGTTTGCAAAGAGACATGCGGCCCAATTTCAAACACCCCCCTTACATTTCATTCCACTGCCTCGCCTATGTGATGGGACACCTTGGAGCCCAGTAACAGAGAACAGAGAGTGAGAAGAGGAGAGATAAACAGGGAGAAAATAGAAAAAGACACAGAGAGAGAGAAACCCAAAGTGAATGAAATAAGAAACCAAAAACACACCTGAGCTTGGAGTTGCATAAATGAATCAACAATATCAGGATGATCCCTGGGTCCTAAAATATAATAAAGATGAAACTTAAGAAATCATAAGAGAATAAGAATAATATACAAACAGCAACTGAATAGATTCAACAGTCATGTGGAAATAAAAGAGAACTCAAAAATATCTCTTTGAAATAATTCACACGTGAGTAAGGAACGAAGGGGGAGAAGGGGGGCATATGAAGCTTTAGCAGAGTATTGGAAGAACAGACCAACCAAAAACAAAAACAGGCAGAAGACAAAGACATGGGTCTGTTGGGAGAGAAAAAAAGAAAGAAGTAACGAGAGAAAAAGAACATACCTAAAGAAACAAAAGTGGGTTTGGAGTGGGAACCCAGGAGGCACCTCTGTTACTGTTATAGTTTGGACTAGAAGGGGCACCAAACCTGAAAAAGCCCCCCTTTCACCTCCTTCCCATGAGACACCGACTGGCATCATTGTAATCAAAGAGCAACAAACATGTTTCCCCTCAGATTTACTCAAGGGCCTCAGAGGAAGTGGTGATCATTAAGGGAGCATTCAGAACTGGCCGATACGATCCCCTTTGCTTGTGAACCCGCGGCCACCAGTATAAAGCCACACAAGTAAGATCAGGACAGGTTCTGATGGTTCACTGCCTCCCATGTGCTGGACACAGACTACAGGCCTTTTAAATGTATGACAGATTGCACACAATGCACAATTGAACACAATTTACGTAGAAAAACAGCAGACTCATAACAAATCTGTAGTGAGCGCCCAGCTGTAGCTGTTCCCAGACTCCAAACATCTTTCCAGCTCTATAACCCCTCCAGCCCTCATTCACACACACATCCCCTAAACAGAATGCAGGGCTGTGATGGAGAGCCCGACTCTAGTCCTGGCACAGCAGGGGCTGCAGCCGTATGGAGCTGGACGCCCTGCTATGTTATATGCTATGATACTGTCTTTTGAGGGACACCTGGTCAGAAAGGAAAAAGTTTAAAGGCAGGAGGAGAAGCAGCCATTACATAACCAGTCAAAGCAGGAAAGGAAGAGAGGTAAAAGGGGACAACACAAAGGGAGGGGGAGCAGCAGACAGTCCTGGTGCAAGTACTATAAGTCAAGTGTAATGAATTAAATTACATAATGTCACGAATGTCCACGTTATATCGAAAATTAGGAGATTAGTCTGACATCGAGGATCACACAAATGATGAACCATCTGATTGACTGTGGACACTTTGCATGATGAACACAATTTTCATGCAGTCAAACACTGACACATTGAATTCATCCGCAGTTTTTAAAATACAAAATAAGCAATAAAAGAACAACATGTCATAATCAAAAGTAAGCTTAGCAACATGTAACGTGTTGTTTGCGTACGTTTAAATCCAATCCTAGCGCTTTAATGTCTACAATGATGAAGTCTTAATTTGAGCCTTTCAAAACATAAAGCAGACAAGTTTGTAAGTTTCTAGTGACATTAACAACTAATGGGTGCAAAGGACTGTGACATCAGAGTCCATTCATCACCAAACTTTCATTTCCTGCCTGTGACATTTTCTAGCAGTGTAGCAGTAAATCAGTCTATGAGCAATTACAGTAGGGCGTGGAAATCACTAGAATGTATATAAAACATAAAGCTAATTGGTCTTTTTATACAAGTTTGTTACCATTCATACTTCTTTCCTCTGGTGCGTCTAAATATGATTGGGACACTCTTGAAACCAAATGCGACCTGGAACGTATAGACCACTGATTTGAACAGTTCATAGTATACACGCTCCCATCCCTGCTGGACCACCTACCTTGTTGGAAGATAGACAGAGTTACTGAGGTAACCAGCTCAAACAGAGCCTTGATGGGTGGGAAGTGGTCTGTCTCACTGGCAAAGATATGCACCATCTGAAAGAGCAGGATGTGAAGTCATACACTCACAAGCTTTTACCTGCATGTTAGAATTTGGATTGTTGGAGAGGAATGTGCTGTCAATGCAGCAGGAATTCAAAGAATATATATATATATATATATATATATAGTTTAGTACACTGTGGTCTAAGAAATGCTGCATAATAGTAACATTTTACATTGAATGCTCATGAACCCTGGACTCAATGGTGCAAAGCTTATTAGTTTATACAGAGACACTTCTGATAAAGTGTCTCTGTATCTAACCACACAGTATTAAAGGAAAATATAAACGCCATGTGTGTACCTGTCGTGTGAGGTCAAGAGCTGAGGCCTGTGGAATTGTACTGTACATCTGGCCCAGCATCTCACTCAGCTGAGACACCATGGGCGCAAAATCATGAAGCAGAGTCTTCACTGATTTCTCAAAGATGGCACAGACCGCCTGAGAGATGATCACATGTCCATATTATCAGTGGACAAATTTGTTTGCACAGAAAGGTTTGACAGTATGCGGCTGCACACGTTCACAACCTACCTCCACAACCTGTGAGTCATTGAGCCACTTGCTGAGTACTGTCTGTATGAGAGCAAACACTTGCTGCAAAACCACTACCACCTGAAACAAACAAGTACGTTTAAGTACAATTACATACAATTTATTAAAAAGCAAATTCATCAGCTAGTCTTTACACTGTTGTGTCATCCCTCTATCAGCAGTTTGTATATTTAGGTGAGATCTGGAAGTTTAATCAAGGACACTGCTTCAACAGACTTCATACACAGTAAAATGAAAGAAGACCAGTTGCCATGACTCAACATGATTCAATTCATTTATAATGTATTCATATATATAACTTCATTGTAGTAAAAACAACAAAAAAAAAACATATTTGTTCTGTATTTACTCAGTTCTATGATGCATGCGTTAAGCCTTATGCTGATAGCTGGTAATATATGCTACTTGGACAACAGGGTGTGCTGACTGACCGGGTTTGGCCCAGGTGGGGGTGGGGCTGTTTTGACAGGTGGTGCTGAGCCCTCTGCTGATTCGTCATCCTGCTTGCTGATGTCGAGCGTCGTAAACAGGTTGGATAGCAGCCCCAGGATGTGGATGATTGCTAACTTATTCGAGGGATTAGGCTAAATTGAGGAAAAACAAGAAACAAATGTAATAAAGACACGGTTTCAATACAATTACATCCACCTGTGTAAGCCATGATAACAAAATATTACTTCTGACATGAGTTGACAAAATAAATATGAAATGTAGCCCTAGAAGAGAGACAAAAGTAAATGATTTCAACATGCTTCAGTTATAACAACCTTGACCTTATGCATTATGTTATCTAGAAATCTGATACAACAGCATTACTGTATCTTAACTCTTTTGCAGCCAGCCTCGTCACACATCTCTGTCTTTCAGCTGATGTAATGTAACCTAAAGTTCCCCACTAGGTGCCACCACTTGCCCGGGTCCTGACACAGCACCTGATTTCCCAGTCTGATGTAATGTAGATACACCACAAAGCTCAACAGAAAAAAAAACCCAACAGACAGAAAGTTGGAGGCTGGATGAGACATTGTGCGCCTGCATGTGTGCGCTGTGTGGAGAGTGGAGGGGTGAGACAGGGACAGAGACACAGAAGTAAAATGCTTTATCTAAGTTGACAACTCTTCTCCCCACCCCTGGTCTTACTGGTTGAAGAGAAAGATTCTACTCCACTCTGCACACACTAAAGCAGCTTGAGAGTCTGAAGATCCAGGCTCTGTTAAGCCTGACATTTAAAAGTGGATACATTTTTTGTGTAAACATGTGTAAATACATGGCATACAGCATTTTCTTGGTTGCTTATTCACTTTCTGGGTTTTGACGTGATTGTGCTGTGGGGTTTGTTTGTGTGAAGGAAGGAGCCTCTTTGGTACAATACTTCCATGTGAGTCACTAGCCCATGGTGTAGGGTCAAATCCAATCTGGTCCCACAGAGAAATGTTCCACTGCCATGTTGCCACATAGACACAACGCCTGTTCCTATTGGCTAGAATCCAAATGCGGCTGCTCTGTGTGTGTGTATTGGCATGCAAGTGTTCATAAAGTACACACCGTTTCATCTGCTAGCTTTTCCAATTGCTGAATGTAGGGGGTGATGAGCGAATGAAGGTTTCTTAGGATGTCTTCCACAGGGAGAGCAGAGAGAAGGAAGCCAAGGGCCTGCATCAGCCACATACACTGACTTGTCTGCACAAAGAGACAAACACCGGTTTACTTTCACGTCAAGCTATCTACAAAAAGCTGTAAATAATTATAGACATATGACATTTCATCCCTATAAGGTTGCAAAAATATATAACCATATGTAACTTAGTCATTTAAAAATGCTTAAAAGTCATTTCTGAAATGAGACAAAACAAAGTGAATGTGAGAGGACACTGACCTTGTGGATCTGCTTTATAAGAACCTCCTTGAGAGAAAAGACAAAGACAAGTTCAAATTACAATTCTGGTATTTTCAAAAAACAACCAAACCTTGAAAAAACAGACACCCAGGAGAATCCACAGTAAATAAGGGTGAACATACCTGAGAGACAGCTACTATGTTGGTTGCGTAGGGCGGCAGGTCATATTTGCATTCCCTGCAAATTTTCTTGAGTGTAGAGACAGATGAAACAGAAAGGTCTGGGTTTCCTAAAGCCTGCAGCACCAAGGGTAAGACGCTGCTGAGCATCACTGGGTGGTCAGCCAACCATTCAGCCAGAGCACCTAGAGGGAGACGACCAGTTTAGGTACTTAATGAGAAGCCACTTACTCAAACCAAACAGTATTTCTTCAACACCACAATGTGCTGCGCTGCACTTCTAAGATCTAACCCGTTTTGCCTTACCTATTGTGAACATAACTGTGTCTGCTAACTGGACGTTGTTGATGCTGATTCGAGGAATGAGTCCTATTAGGCCTGGAATGACGTCGGAGTAATTCACATCTATTGTCTCTGCAATGGACTGGAAGCCGTACAGCAACGCTTCTGTGTGCTGAAAGTGGAAATAAACCCCAAATCATCAGGAAGATACTGATAAATAGCATTAGCTGTACTTTAATAAGAAAATACATACATAAATGTGCTGCATATTTTCAGAACTAGCTTCTGTGCCACTAACAAAGACAAAACAAAAACCTGTTCGCATTTTCTCCTTACTTGTCTACAGTATGTGTCTCACCCACCTGCCATGACGTGGGCTGCTCTGCATTAGTCAACAGTCTGCCCAGTTTATCATAGAGGTTACTCAGCAGCTCTGCTCCCAGCATTTCATACACATACATGAGTGTGTCAGAGATATCCACCCTGAAGATAGACATGCAAAGACATTGTTTAAGGGCACGCAGTTCTGAAACCTTGTTTGCTACTAGCTTTGCCAAAAAGGATCTGCCTTCTCAGCTGTCAGTCCGCTGAGAGTAAATACGAGACAAACACAGTCATTTGCTGACCAATCGTCCTGTCAGCAAGTCATTTCTGAGACATGCAAGCATTAGGCAGGTAGTGTACGTTATAAAGAGATAGTCAGGCATAGAAATGTACACCTACCTGTAGATTCTGAACTGCTCTTTCTCATCTGAGGACCAGGATGCATACTCTTGATCAGACGGAAACTGGGCTTTGTGTAGCAGTACATCCACCAACTGGAAATAAACTGGCCTGTAGACCTGCAGATACACTGCCTGCTTATCCGACTCAAACGACATAATTTCGTCCTGAAAATTGAGGAACATCAAGAACATGAACATTTGTTTGCTGTTGCACTTTACAGACCAAAAAGCATTTGTTTTAGTGTTTCTGCAAACAGCCTCCGACGATACTCACCCACTCATATAAATAACGAGTCCATACTCTATACATTGACGAGCAAGTTCAATCAGTCAGGTTGAACTTACATTCATTAGACCTGATTGCATTTGACTTACTTGTAGTGTGTACCAGAAGGTGAGTGTGAGGGAGCTGGTGGTCTCATTGACTGGGTAGTGGCCAGGGATGCCTGTACAAAACATGATCATGTTGACTAAAGCCAGGAAGCTCTGCCAGTGATCAACCTGCTCCAAAAGAGTCCTGGAAAGGGAAGAGGGTACAAGGGAATGAGTTGGTATAGTCACACGGAAAGAAGGACCAGTGGAAGTAGAAACTACACACTCAACACAATACTACATGCATCTATTTACATATATGATGGTTTATATGATTGGTCAGGTGTTGTTTTTTAACATAACAAAATTATGTGTTAGATGTGTTGATTTAGAAAGATCTTTTTAATTTATAATGAAGATTTTTTTTTTCTTCTCCCACTCACAACAACACACACCTGGAGTGGTTCTCTCCCAGTGTGACTGCGATCCGGCAGATGCCGTGGCAGGTCTCCATGTCTCCGTTCTGAAGAGCCTCTCTGAGCTGGTCCTGGAGAGCCAGCACTTGAGGAACCAGTTTCAGTAAAGTGTTGACATATCTAAAACCAACAGACATAAAAACATTAAAGGTGACAGGTAGGAGTGGAGCTTGACTTGATACCAGACACAGCATGTGCAAGAGAGAAGAACATCACATGCACAGCCAGTGAGCCTCCAGTGTTAGATACGAACTGACTCAGACTGCTCACAGCTAGGATGGATGTATTTATTGGTGGTTTTTCTCAGTCCAACCTCTGATCTAGCACACCCACCTCCTAAAAACCCACCATCTACATGGGAACCAGAAGATCTATTCAAAGCGCCTGCTCAGAGATGCGCTGCTGTCGGTTATTATTGTGTCTTCTTCCTGCTGTGTCAGCCGCCATCTCTTTCAGTCTGGTTAATACACATGTATGTGCTAACACACACACAGACGCAATCTCACATAGACGTGTATGCTCGGACACACTCTGCATCACAGGCTCAGATCTGCTCATGTGACAACATCAGACAGCGTTCTCCTGTCATTCTTAATCACAGCAAATGAAGGGTCGACATTTGGAGATGAAGGCTGCGTGTATGTGTGTGTGGCTCAGTGTCACAAAGGAGACCATGTGTGTGTGAGACTGCTATAAATGTAAACCGTATCTCATGCATGTCAGCCCCAGGGGAGTTTTGTGGTATGCTGGCCGACGTGAACAGTCGTCAATGACAACAGAAGGTTGTACAGTATAGAAGAAAAAAAAAAAAAATACTGTACCAAATCCCATGTTATTCGATGAAGATCTCATGTAGGGATTTGAGGGACCAAATCGTTTTGTCCATTATCAGTTCATATGCTTGTTTTTTTAACAGTAATAAATTATGATCTGTTATTTTTAATAACTAACCTAATGTCTTCATTTACATTTTTGACACACAATGAACTAAAATAAAAGTGGCAAGAAAATGCTGCTGATGCCGATCTTCTGCTCTGCGCGTTAAATGCATCTTGTACTCTGACTCTGAGAAGCATTCACCATCCTAATTTCCCTCAGGTCCTCTTGTGAGCTCAGGAAACAGGTCTATGGTCCTGCATTATGAAGCCCAGCCCCCTACTCAGCAGCCCGTGCTTACTCACCCTTCTCTGGAGAAAGCTCCACCCTGCTGAACTGTGATGTGTATGAATCTGGCTTCCACCTAATACGTCTGCACCCGTGTGTGTATTAGCCTACATCCTCTTGTTTGGTTGTCTGAGTAACCCTGAGCGCAGTGGAGTGATTGTGTGTGTGTGCAGTTCTGTAAATGGCAGACTTTACTCATGCACTCAGAAGATCATTCATCTTTAACAAGGCACTTTGCAGATTCAGGTCATGCACTCTTAGCTCTGCATAAGGGGACTTGGTTTATCTATGATAAGATTAAAAGGACAGAATGGATTTGTGTGTGTTTCCCAATTTCCCTAATAAGAAATGACATTCTGAAATTCCTCTGAGACTGTCTGCTGCAGTCTCCTCTCCTCTTTGGCTCTCTGCCCTTCTGTTATACACTTTCTACATCCTTCCTGACTCCTCCTTTTTTCCTCTCCCTATACCCCCACCTCTGATCCCCTCTGCAATTACTGCAACACTTTGAGACAGGGGAAATGTGTTGCCTGGCAACAGGATGCAGCTGGACCAATAGCATCCCCCCAGATGAGTTGACTATAATGTGTTTAAACAGAGAGAGAACAAGAGACAGGGGAGGAGGGCTTAGTAGTGATGGTGAGAGAATAGAAAAGGGGAAGGGAGCAAAAAGAAACAGAGGAAAATAGATCAAATAAACAAAGGGTGGAGAATCTACAGAAAGAAAAGGTGGGCTCTGACGTCTTCTAATGTCCAGCCTTGGGCCCAGCCACAACAAATACAATGTAACTCCATAAACTGCACAATGCACAGACAAAGCACACGACATGACGCCACCAGTGAGACTGAGGGACAAAATCAAAGAGAAGTAATTTATTATTGAGATACTAGAGGATAAAATTGAGTTCATAAATCAGTAAACCCTATTTCTAACTGATGTAATTTATCCTGGAGCCCAGCAACGCTGAGGATGTTCTACCTGTAACTCCACTGCTATGTATTTATCGTCTTCCCACCATCTGCCCAGCATAATTTTTTGCTTAAACTGACTTGTCAGCAGCAACTTCACAGGTGCGACCACCCCCCTGGGCAGTGAAGTAGTGTAGAGCTATGGAGGCTAAAGTCTTTCATTCTTACATGCTTCCACACCTTCCTCTGTCCTTCTGCTTCTCTAAGCACCTTTTATTCTCTCTGCAGCGTCCTGTCACCCCTCCCGCTCTCTCTTCCTCTCTCTAGGGGAGGGGTAATGGGTGCCTGCCATATATGAATCAACCAGGGCATGATGACATCTCTCCCCAGCTCTGTAACCATAGCAACGCCAGCCAACCGAGAAATGCTGCTCTCCTCCCCCTAGCTGTCAACTTGCCCTGTATGAATTGCTCCCTCCTTCCCTCCAGTTCTTCTTGTTGCCCTTCCAGTGCCCACCCTGACTGTTTCCTGCCCTTGGCTAAATCATTTTTTTCTTCTCCCACACGCTACCATAAGAAGCTTTCGTGCGCTACTATCACTAATTCTTCCTGCCTCATTTGTGCTGTAGCATTCACGTGTGAGCACAACATGGCACAACGCTTGTACACACCTTTGGGAGTCGGGTTGTGAGATGGCGTTTACGATCGCCTCCACTGCTGTGTCAAAGAGCTCTGGGTCAGGCAGGGCACTAAAGCAGTCATGCACAAGGCCTTCGCTTTCGCTGAGGGGCACATCTAGCAGAACCCACGATGACAAGCAGCGCAGCACGCGAGCTTTCACCGCTCCGGGGCTGTCCGTTCGTCGCAGCAGTTGCTGCAGCAAGGGGCACACTGACCCCCACTCTCGGCCCAGGGCACCCCGAACCTAGAGAGAGGAGAATAACGAGGGTCAGGCCGCAACTCTACTGTATGTCTAATGTAACATGTCCTTCTGCACCGTTTAGTTTTTCTCAGTGAGTTTAGTCAGCACAATGATGATTTATACCTTGCTTTTAGAAATATGGCAACACGTTTTAACATCAAACACTTAATGTAGCAACTATAATATCTGTGTTGACAGGTCAGGTTTAGTCAATGAAATGACTTACACATTTAGTCGTTTATCAATCATGAATGAGCTGTCATACCTACTGATGAATAGGACAAACTAAATCAGAAAATGTTATTTGTAGTTAGGCATCACCACCTGCAAATGGGAGTAGGTGGTACCTGCACCCGTACCTGTCCCTTTCGGTATTGTGGCAGGCGGCTCGTCTGGAACTCCTCGGGCAGAACGGTGAGCAGTTCCAGCAACGCCAGGCAGCGTGCCCGTCCGTCTACGCCTCCTCCCTCCTCCTGAAACACCCGCACCATCTCCGACACTGCACCTGGCCAGGCCTCGGGCATTGTGTTGAGCGCCAGTGAAGCAAGGGCCACACACAACCGGGTGAGCACCATTTTGGAGCCTGAGGAGAAGCAGGCAATCTGGGAGAACAGCTGGGTCTTCAGAGACTCATACTGGTCTGTGGGAATATCTGACCAGTAACGAGATATCTTTGTGTGGAGAGCACTAGCGCCAAAGTACTGGATCTCTGGCACCTGTGAGACATAAGATAGATCCAAATTATGCTAAATGCTTTGTGTGTGTGTGTGTGAGTATACGCAACTCCAGTGTGCTTGTGTACAATGTACCTTATCTGGACTAAGTAGGGCCCAGCAAAACTGCCAGGCCTGAGGCGAGACCTGAGCCTGCATCAGCCATTTCTGGGCCAGATTCTTGTTTTCTATGTTAGGATCATAGTACAACTGGTGAAGGGCCTGTGGAGAAATGACAGAGACAAAAGACTCAGATAAGACAAAAGATGCAAATGCTTGAACAACTTTTTACTAACCGTCCATGTGACGAATGTAGCTGACTACACTCGACAAACAGGCAACGGTGTGTGTCAGAGATAACAGACCTGCTGCCAGGCACACACAGCCCACAACTCGTGTTTGATGGAAAGATCTGGTCACGTTACGAAAAGACCATCTTTTTCTCTCTCGCAAACTGGCAAACGCAAACACACTGTACAATTATCTTGAATCCCCGAACAATGGAGAAAGCAATGACCTGAAAACAGCACTCTCTGAAGTACAGCTGAGTAATGTGAGTACTTGAGAGCAGAGAGAATAAGAAAGAGCAAGTCACCGAGAAAGGGGGTAAAGGATGAGCGTAAGGACACAGGAGAAGTGGAAAAGGGGACATTAATGAAACAGACGCTTGAATGCTGGCAGTGCCAGACGAAGAAGGTTGACGCACTACTCTTTTAAAATGCCTTTTTTTAACTCTCCGTCTCACACACAAATGCTCACTGAACTAAAACCACTGGCAGACAGCACTAAGTGTCTGGCAAGCAACACGGGCAAAAAAAAAAAACATCCAGAGAGCTTCTGAGGCTATTCTTTCACCCTGAAGCCGGCTCACATCAATTCCTCCACCATCAGCCATTCGTTCCTCTTTCTTCCCACTGATTTTTCTCCCTCTGCTCACGCCCCTCCAGCAGAAGCTGTACAACCAATTTCATTCTATACCTCAACTCTCGATCATCATCTCAGTCTTCTCCTAAAATCTACATTTTCCCCAGTTCATCATTACAGATGTTTATGCAGTCAACGAGAGTGCATAAATAATATTACATAATAAAATCTATAGTACAGAAACCATGGTGAGCCACAGGGTGCAATGATAAAATTACAGCTATGGAGCTAAACATCAATAGAGTGTCAATGCCTACTGGAAGCAGAGTCTCAGGTGCCGTTCACGCCCAAGCGACTGATTGTGTTTATGAGATATTTACTCCTAAAGTAAAAAATGTAAAGACATTAAATCAGCCAAACCTTCATACCAGAATTGAACAGCGTAAAAAGGTCTTTCTCTAGGTCATTTTCATATCTTTTAGAAGGGTTTTTGGCTTTCAGCAAACAAATCTATGATATCAAGTTCAAAAGCAGCAGCACAGTAGATCAGTACCGCGGGTAACTACTTTATGTAATTTCACATCATCTTGTCTGTGTCTGAGCATGTCCGTCCTTCCCAGGTTCATAATCAAAGCTCAAGACACTAAACAGCCTGTTCCGCTGCTTTGCTGCTTTAATCTTCTCACAAAGAACCACCACCCATCTTATCCCAGTATAACGCCAGACATCCCCACTAACTAAGTGTAATTATCCATTATTAATTGGTGCTTAAAACAAGCAAAATGCATGCACACTAGTAGGAAAAGCAACATTTGCGGCAGACACAACTACAGTAGGTGTACCTACAGATGGTTGCAACCTGTGTGCACCACCTGGTTGGCAGTGTCAAAGGTCATTAAGCTCCTCTCTCGTCCACTACCAGCAGAAGAAGAAAGAGAGAGGCATGCAAGTGGAAAAAAATGGATCAGTTGGACAGATTCACCATCTGCTCTCACACATATCCATGGATTTCCTGTAGCTGGTATACGCTTGTGTGCACTCCTTTTCCCAGGAGGATAACTTGTGTGAAGTCAACAAACACAACCAGGCCGATTTTAGCAAGTCAACAAAAATACAGCAAACACATGATAAGCAGTGAAGTTGTCAAAGAGTAAATATCCCTCAATACCTGCGATTTGTATTTTAAAAATAAAAGCAAATGTAAGGCAGGGTTTTACATACAGAGCAACAGATGGGTTTGAAAAGTGCTACATCTTTTTAAACGCTGGCTTAAATATCACATTTCATTTCACAAATAGTTATGACGTATGAGCGCACAAGACTACACAAACACACAAAAGGCAACAGCATCTCTCCCATAGGCTCACTATGTTTTTGAGCCATCTGGTCACTACAGAGTCACATTCAAAGTCATCACAGTGATGCAGAAGGTGCCATCACAGCACTGACCCATCATCACACACACACACACACACACACACACACACACACACAGTCCTCTAGCTGTAAGAATCAAAGACGTGCAGAGGAATGAGGATTAATGAGGGAACAAAGAAAAATAGTTTGTGTGAGAATGTGCGTGGGCGGTTGTTGACAGCACAGCCGAGATGGAAATTAAGAATACCATGTTGCCAATAGTGATAAAATCTCAGCAAATAAACCCAAACGTGGAAAGGTCAGTTACATGGACAATTTTCTATTACTAATGAGTGATCGCGTACCGTCACAGAATTAATGGCCTGCTAACATAACTGAAACGCATCACTCCTCCTATACTACCTTTATACATTCTAAACAACAGAGCTGCATTGTAAGCTAAGAGCCTGGAAGTTAAATGCTACAGTATGGACAGCCTCTGGATGATAAGTGATTATGGAAGATATAGTAAGAAAAAAAAACACAGCCCTGCCCATGTGCCCTTGGGCAAGATGCTGACCCAGTACTGTGCTGTACTGTGCTTTCTGGTGGCAAAAATGGACAATACTGTAGCTGCTCAGTTCAAAAGCAAAATGTAAAGCTCTGACTTCCTCATAAAATGTTCTTGCTTGGTGGACAGTGAATCTATACTAATTACAGATCAGACGTTTTAGGCAGTATACAACCCACTGATTATACACATCAGGATACTGACAACGTGGTACGTTGTTTCACAGATGCAAGACTGAACAAAGGGCTATCTATTGGGCATATTGGACATAAATACTGGGCTAGGAACCATCATCTCCAACACATACCACTGCCCAAAAATGACAATTTTGCACTGATGCTCGTTTTTATTTCTGCCTTTCAGCAAGAATTTTTGCTTTTCATCATCCTATGGAGAGCACTACTTGATTTTCTACTGATGTCTGTTTTTGGTGTGAGTATTTCCAGTTACTTGCTATACAACGCAGCTTCGTACAGCACATAAACATTAAGGAAGTGCTGTCATGCAGATACAGTACTAACGCAATCCTTTTGGCTACACAGAAGAAACTTAAAGACACCTATCGTCTCTCACTGATTCCACTGAAGGAATGGCATTTTGCATATGGAATAGCATTTAATTACACACGTCTTCCCAGACAAAATATCTGAGCATAATATACAAGAAAAATTACATCGCCCAAATGGTCAGAATACACTTTCTAAAGATAACTGAACTCATTGCCTCGCTTCTTTTGAAATGCAAAACTATTGTAATTACAAGTACTGATGGAATCTGAATAAATAACCTTATTCATAAAAAACACGTAATATTGGCGTAAAAATTGGGTTTATGAATATTATACTAATGACTGTTACATTAATAAAATGTACATAGGTGTGCATGCATTCTGTGTTATATATATTATGTAAGAAAATCATAAAAAGAGGTTTCTTTCCCACCACCAAACTACAAAACAGTGCATCCTCACAAACCATCTCTTCATCCACAGAAATGGAAAATGAACAAATGAAAGCAGAGATTATCACCAGGGTGACAGATTCTGCATCACTGTTTATTATTATTCTCCTTTATTATACCTGAATCACAACAGCCACGTCTCCCACAGGAGTGTGTTCCTCTCCTTCATACCTGCCTCTAATCATATCTGCCGCATCGCCAGGCTACTCACCATCTTTCCTCCTTACTGGAGCTGCCACAGACATCGACCTTATCCCACCCCTCCCTCCACAGGACTACATCTCTCTCCCCCTCCTTCCTATTGTCTCCCCACCCATCTTCTCATGGCCGAGTCAGTGGCCACAGGATTCATCACAGCAACCTGGCAGCCACAGTCAATCCTCCCAAGCAAGGAGGATGCACACACACACACACACTCTTAGCCAAACCAACTGAGAAAAACAAGACCCAGACAGGAGTTTAGCAACAGTGAACATGGCACAGAACCACACACCCGGGAGGTTGCAACCTGTTATTCCAACAGACACCAAACATAGAGACAGCGCCTCTCTAAAGCAAAACTGCATTATTTGCTGTGTTCTGTGGATGCCGAGCATGCATCTTGCTTTTGCCTTCAATCGACGTGCCTCATCTGCAACTTGCCCACATTTTTAGTCGCTGCTGTGCCGGTGCAACAACTCACCTTCTCAACGTTCTCCACGGTGAAGTCCAGGGCGTCCGGCGTGGCTGCTATCCTGCCCGGCGTCTCCATATCTCCGCTGACACGGAGCTGTCAAATTATCATAGGAGGGACACATTCAGGAGCTAACAGCGAACGTCACACCGCACTTCTTAGACAGTACAGTGTCCATTATACCACACTAACAGACGGAACACACGAGTAAGCTAAACGATACAATGAAGGCTTCTTTAAATATGACACAGGAAGCTAACCGGCAAGCTAATAATGGCTTTAAGAGAAGGCTAGCTAGCAGAGCTAGCCCTCACTACAGAGCAAGTCTATGGCGGGCTAGCGCCACTATGCTAAGTCCAAACTAGCTAATGAAGCAAAATGACAAATTCTACTATGCCAGGAAGCTTCACTGCCATGTTCAGAGTAGGGCGGCGTTTTCAAAACAACATCCCAGCTGTGTATTAACGCGAATCTGCCCGGGTGATCCAAATTTCACACCTTTTCTGTTCCCGACGATATGAAGCGATGCTGGCAGCTCCCTGCCGCTTTTCTGCCTCGGCTCCGTCACCGGGAGCTTTTTTGTTACGTTCAAGCGCAGTGGGAAATATCGTAATCAAAGCGTAAGCGCTCAAGGACCACCCAACAGCACCATGCATGAAACAGCGATTTCTGTTCTCACAAGGAAGAAAACATGCAAGTGTACAAAAATAGCCCAGAGGGTGGGGTTTACTGTGTTTGACTATATCAGTCATCGTTCATCATCTTATTGGGTATTTTTACTTATTATTTGTTTTGTTTTTTATTCGTATACATGATCGACTGAATGCGGCATCAACTCCTCTCTGTGATGATGACATTTCATCATCACTACTGCAGCACACACACAACATTAATAGACTACTCGCCTCACATGATGGTTACTCGTTACCGCATGTTTGAAATTAGAACAAAAACAGCTATTTTATAATCCATGAACATGTGTTTACAGTATGTCCAAGGGTTGTACATAAACATAAGAAGAATCTATGTAATATCTCTCTATCTATGTAACTCGGAAAGATTTTAGCCTTCTGCTTAACATTGTACATTTTCATCAAGTGTTTATTTATAGTGATTTTAGTAGAGTTTAGTTTGCGCTACCCAGACGAGCGTCAGTTATGGAGCAACATTGCCCCCATGTGGATTAATGACGACATCGCAGTGAAGTAACAGGCCTGTGGGAAGTTTTGCAAAAAGTAAATAATAATAATAATAAAAAGAAGAAGAAGGAGGAGGAGGAGAAAGTCATTTACGTTTCAATATGTCTACATTTATATATGAATATTTCTTTAATATACATTTGTTTACTTTCTCCAAATTACTACACAATTTAGTCGCCTACACGAACTATTCTTTCAGGAATAGAGATGTAAAGTTACATACCCTTGTGATTCTGACACAGCAGGTGCTGTGCTGCACTAATCTTTTCTGTAGCTGTAGCTCATACATACATTCGTTTAGTGTAGTATTTGTCTTCCTGCTATTGTTATTGCGTCCTTTGAAGGGTGGCAGCGCTGAATGAAGGTGGCACCGAATCAGAGCCACTATCTCGAGCAGGGAACACGTGGCACTGTTTCCACAGAGAGGAAGAGAGAGAGAGAGGGGGAGAGAGAGAGAGAGAGAGAGAGAGGGAGAGAGAGAGAGAGAGGGAGAGAGAGAGAGGGAGAGAGAGAGGGGGGGAGAGAGAGAGAGAGAGAGAGAGAGAGAGAGAGGGGGGGGGGGGAGAGAGAGGGAGAGAGAGAGAGAGCGAGTCGGGGCGCGCACACTCCTCCTTCAGTCCGTCAGCCACGCAGACACTCGCAGAGCCGTCTGCCGTCTGCCGTGGTCACTGCGCTTCGACTACTCCGTTACTCCGAGTGTGGCATCCAGAGGAATCCTGCCTCAGCAGTCGTCGTGTCCAGAAACACCTCGTTGTAGCTGTGGACGTAAATGATGGAGACCAAACTCCGGTTTGCCCTTTGTGCGCTGCTGCTCGTTAACTTGGCATCGGCCGAACACGGTAGGAGGAAATGCGTGTGTTCCGTTTAATCCTAATTTGTCTAATGATGATTTGGTTTGCAGTTAGAAATGGTTGGTGCACCAACAACCCCCCACACACCTGCTTTGAGCGCAGACCTCCAGCTTCTCACACTTTATTCCCAGTCTGTCACAGCGTAAAGCCTGAGTGAAGTTTGTAGTCAACTTGTTTTCTGGGTTACACCATAAAGACGCTTGAGTGTGGACACCACAGTTCCGCTTGTGGGTTTTCTATGATTTACTGTAAAGACCTTCCTCTCCTCTCCTCCGGTTAAGCCATGTTTCAGTTTCACGTCCACATCCTTGTATTGCAGCTTAGTTCCAGCATTTCGTACATTTGCGTTTTTACGCTCTCTTGTCTCTCATGACTTCCTCCTTCCTTGTTCCTTTCGTGCTTGCGGCAACATTTACACACCTTCACGCATCCTGTGTTTTCCACTCTCTCCCACGTTCCTCTTTCACTTCTACCTGCCTCCACAGCTTTCTCCCCGCCTCCTCCTCCTCCTCCTGCCTTCACTCTCGTTCTCCATCAGCACCTCTCACATGAAAGGAAAATGAGACCACTGGCTTGTAGAAGATTTTACTGCTTGCATCTGTTCCAGCTCTAATTCAAATGAATGGCAAAAAACAAAACTGGAGGACCTTCATTAGCTATAAATGAACACTGTGATACATTGTTCATTTACACAGTCACTTTCTTGCTAACTGGCTGGTCTCTGTAGTAGCGTGTAGAGTTAAAGGACAGATTTTAAACCGCAGCTTTGCTGTAGCTGCAGTTTTATCTGCGTGCAAGTGAAATTAAAACACAGAATGAGCTTTTGACTGGTTTCTTAACACTCTTCATATTTATTTCTACGTCCGCACAGTCACACTACATCATATCCATGTGATTCTGACTGAGAAAAGAACATTTAAAATCTGTTCTTACATACAAACGTCTTTCTGTTCCACTAGTCGCACATATTTTTTTCCACATTTCCAATAACAGTGCTTGCGCTGTAATCGAAAAATGAATGATGAAAGTAAAAATAAGACAAGTTTAAGGTAGAACACTTGATTCATTACTTATGCTGTGACATTTTGGTGACTAGACATTTCGATTTAGTTCAGCTTTTTTAAAGAGCTCCTCTGTTGGATGAAAAATCTGTGATTTGTTGAGCTTACATGGGAAAGCAGTGATCCGTGCTTTTATTCTAGCGAGTCCTTTTTTTAAATCCGTGCAACAGTATGTTTGGTGTCTTGTAAGCGCACGTCAGCTGGGTACTAGAGGCTTGAGGCATGACAGGCAGCTGGAGAGTTCACACACCGGTTGCCAGTAATCATCTTTAAAAAGTACTGATGCAAAGGCCAAGGGCAGACTGTCGAGAGCTGCTTCTGTCCTTAGCTGCTTTTTTACTTTCACTTAAAGGGGAAATTAGCTGAAAATGGTGATAATGACCCCAAAACCTGTTTCTGGCTTTTATAGAAGCAGGTATTACCGATGGTCACTCGAACCCCTTGCGAACAGATGTCTGCTGATAAATGGCCGGCTGTTCCCTTCACCGGGAGGGTCAAGAAGTTAGAGCAAGAGATTTTTCCCCAGGTAGATGCTGCATTGGCCTGAAAAACTGAGTAAGAGCCTGTAACATCTGGATAGAGGCGTGTTCAGCTGTGAAAACAGTGGTTCTCTTCATATACGCTGCTATATGCAGAAACAGACGTAGTACTGCCGTATTTGACCCAAGCAGCGTGAATTGAGCTGAAGGAAAAGGAACAAGGCCAGTATTATACGGCCAAACACCTCTGTCTGTGTATGAGAGTGTGTTTTCCTATCATTCAGAGTTCAACCAGGTCTCTCGCTCTCTGTATCTCTGTGTGAGTGATTATGGAGGTAATGAAAGGCATCATGGCCGTGTGTTGCTGAGCAGTAATGACATTACATGATATTAGTGCTCTGGTTGTCATCAAATAGAGGCAAGTAGAAGCAGATATAAGTCTTGTGCTGTAATGCTATAAGATCAAAACACAGGGTAAGATAGATTGTCCGAGAAGATTAATATGAGTGGTCAAGCATGATTAATAAAGTGGAATAAAGGAAGACCAGCATATTTATGGCACAGAAATGACTTCATAACCACTCTTGAAGGAAACCCCCAAGTTTTGATTGGACTGGTCTCAATTTAAAAGGTAGCAAACTTCACTTGAACGTAAAGATAAAACAAAACCACAAGTAAAGGTGACTCATTATGTTCTTCCCCAGCGCTTTAGCGAAATGCTAGACAGGATAGGATAAATAACATATCATCCGCCTGTAAGGACGCTGTCGTTTGGATAAACCACCGCTTCTGTTGACTCATTCATTTCAGATTACATTTATTCTGACAGCTTGCGTCTGTCTGTCTGCTGCCACGTGTGAGTGTATGGAATAATGAGTTATTACCTTGTCTCCTCATCAGACACACATCCCATCAGTTCTACAACCAGTGCTGCCCAAGTTGCCCTCAGCTCGAACTCCACCATTCAACCTGCCCCAAGTACCAGCGACACCAACACGACTGGAGCTGGGGAAAGCACCGTTCTGACACCTAAGAATGGCACCGGTAACCTTTCAACTCACAGTCCCTCGTTGTTTACTGTTCTGTCTGTGCTTTGCTCGCTGGGAAATTTGGTCCCGGTCCAGAAGAATTTAATTGCAGGCAAGTGACCTAAAGTTTAGCAGCTAAATTTAACAGTCTTATCTCTATTCTCCATTTTCAGGAGTGAGCCACAGAGTGAGTGACAGGCTTTAAGTGTAGTTGGAGAAGTTGCAACAAATATAATACAGACAGGAAGACAAACATTCAGCACCGATGTTAACTAACCGCCAGGGTGGTGTGGACTCAAGCACAGATCAATAGAAGGATGTTGACATATACTTTGAAGTGGTCTTTATTGATAATAGAATTAAATAACAGGAAACAAGTAACAAAGAACTCATTTTAGAAAAACACTATGAACAAAAGCTCAAAGAGCTTGACAAGATCAAAAGCTTGACAACAAACAAGAGAAAATCACAGCACCTAGGCTGGAGAAACAGATGAACAATTTGGAAAATACTAAGAACTGAAAACACTGCACATGCAGGAACTTACAAACACTACAAGGCCTGACTAAGACTTACTGTGCGTTACCAAGGCTAGAGGTCGGGGACGTGGAACAAGACAGACTCACTAGCAAAGAATATTAGTGAGACCAGAACTTAAATACTAAAAATATGAACTAAACAAGACACAGATGCAACTAAAACAGGACAAGAACCAAAAACAAGAAGAGTTTATGATTCGTTACAGCCGAGATGGAAAGGAAGGAGGGGGTGTAAGGTAGAACGAAAGAATGTGAATGAAACAGATACAGAAGACAGAGCGAGGTCATTTTAAAAAGCGTGGTCTGTAGGGAGAGTAGAAAATGCAGCGGTGGTGAGGAGAGGAGCGATTACTGCTGTGTGACTTTTCACGACAGGGTGGGAAAGGCAGAGGGTCGCTCTCTCCAGCTCATATTCAGCGCTGCCTCGCACGTTTGACTCATTAACATATTCATGGCTTGTTTTGTGTTAAGGGACTGTTTGCATTTGTTGAGCTGGCGTCTCTCTCGTTATTTTGCCGCGCAGATGACTGTGGTTTTACTAATGTTCACGTTTAATATTCTCGTCTCCCGGTTCAACCTCAGTTCGGTGAAGGCGAATGATTTTCATTTGTGGTGTTCAAAGCAAAGTACATTTGCACTTTAACAAAGCACGGGTCTACTGTCATGGTAGCGACGCTGCGGTGCTTTGAACTGCATGCTACCGTAAGCGGGTGCAATATTTGTATTGCTCTCCATCTTCGTGAACACTGAACATGTGCACAGGTGGAACGTGTTTGAGTTGAAGTTTCTCATAAATCAAAGTGAAAGAATAAAAAAGAAATCTGACTCAAGGATCAAATGAATGATTACATTTGAGGTATTTTGAGAAATGTGTTTAGCTGTTGGTATGAAGCAATGCATGAGTAAAATATTTTCATTTTAATGTTTGTCAATGTTGTGAGTATAAGATCTGTCCAGAAATGTAAAATAATGTGTGTTTTGTAATATGAGTGAACTAGTCCAGTACAGTACATATGTGTAGTACGTGGCTTTCAAACACTGAGCTTGTCATTGTCTCCAGTTGTTTAACCATGTTTTCTCTCTATAGAAGCCAACAACTTGCTGACTGCAAACAATAAGGCAGAGTCAACAGCGTCTCCTGTTGAGGGCCGAGCTTCCACCTCTCACATTCTCCCGACCCCCAGCATGACAAGCCCCCCACACACCGTCCCTGTAAACACAACAAACACCACGCTACCCACACACACGTCCAACTCGACGTCACAGCAGTCAGCTCAGCCCAAAACAAACTCGTCCACTTCTAAGCCACCGAGGCCTGAAACTAGCCCCACTAACACAACCAGCACCGTGTCGACTTCAGGATCCAACACCAGCGCAACTCCACACATTTCTCAGACCAAGTCCACCAACGCCCTAGGCAGCCCCTCGGCCCCGGACAAAACCCACACCAACACCTCATCGCAGCTCAGCGTGGGGGGCGACAGTAAGTCTAGCTGTAATATCGTCTGTGTCGATTGTACATGTACTGTGAACTATTCACTGCTTGGATATTGACAGAGCCAGAAGTGAGTCGGCTTCACAACAAAGGCGACGCTGTTCTTTGTTTTCCAGCACAAGCCAGTGTTCACTTCTACGCACATAGACACAAACACGCGCCACATCTTCTACCAGCACTGTCACCACCAAGCACTCCACAATTACGCCTCTGTTGGCTAAAGACGCAGTCATGAGACCCAGGGCCTTGAGGACGCTCACTTTTCCTTGTTTTTCTGTCTCTCGCTCTTTGTCTCTTTGCTTAATGATTTATATACGCACGTTTTTTTCTTTCTATAGCTGTAATGTGGACATGCTATATATAAATAACTGTTATCCCCGCTTTCGGGATCAGACTTTCACGGAAAGGACGCTGATAAACGGCCGCTGCCTGCTCGATGGCAGTTAAAATATCAAATCTTCTCTCCCTCTGTGTGGTTTTATTAGGACACACTTGGCAACTGGCCTCTTTCCATTACCCGGAGGAACAGGGCGCATTCGCTCTGTGGTTGTTGTTACTTTCAACCAGAGGACATAAATAACATCCAAGTTTACAACATTCATATACAGGAAACTGTGAGAAGCACGTACAGAATCAAACACGGTCATGAAGATAAATACGGTGTAAATAGTTTGATATTATGTAAACTTCATTTGAGATCTTTAAAATAACCTATAATAGATGGATTTGTTTAGTAAAACTAAACAAGAGCTTAACGTCATGCTCCTCTGTTTTGACTTTCACGTTCCGTTCCAGTAACAAACCACCCTTGTTGTTCTGTGTGCGTGTTTATGGGAGGTGTGGTGCTAATGCAGGGGCCCTGCTGATGTGTCTCCCGCGTTTTTTGTTCCAGCGACAATGGTCCGCGAGTCGACCACGTTAAACCCGCTCCTGGCTGGTCTGGTGTCAGCCTTCGTCATCACCGCCGTCATAGTCGTTCTCCTCCTCTTCCTGAAGCTGCGCCGACGAGGCAACCGACCCGCGTTCCGCAGGCTGCAGGACCTACCCATGGTGAGTGTAGACATCTATGCCACATATCCTGTCCATTAGCTGAGCTCTAAATTATTAATCTCCTGTGTAAAATCAAACCCGCGCTTTAACTCTTCCATGAAATTGCCCATAAGTCTCACTCCAGAGCCCATTCTTCTGTGGGAAACAGTTCCAGCTGTTTTTCGAGCATGGACGTTAACGTTGATCAGAGGCTTCGTGTCACAGTGTTAAGCAGTGGCCTCCTCTCATATTTACCAGCAGCTGTACACCACCAGAATAAAGCACCGGCTTTTAAAACTCACCCTCTTGTTTCACTTTGGTAAAGAGGGCCAATCATTTAGACGTCAACTGTTTTGGTGAGCACAAATGGAGATTTCCTGTTACGCCATGGTCATAACATTTTTGGCCCAACTGCTACAGATGAAATTACAGTGGTGCCAGTTACTAAGCAGGCAAGTTTAAAAGCTGTAACTAATGTAAATAACCATTAATAAATAATTGACTAATACTTAAATATGTATAAGGTCAGCTGTCTTATAAAGCTGGAATACTACTCAGTTATTAATAGTTAATAATAATACATTTGATTGGTATTTCAAACTATATAATCTCATTATTAGTGTCTGTATCACATTTGATTTAATTGTTACTACAAGACACTCTGGTACTAAACAACTTGTGCAAACAGTGTAAAGGTTAATTACTATTTTATTCCTTTCTGTGCAGGATGACATGGAGGACACACCCTTATCCATGTACACCTACTGATGAAGCCAAGTGTTTGGTGCTGGAAAAATCTGTCCTTCAACCCAGGATTATGCCACAGCGGTGGTCAAACCCGGCCTCGCTAATCTGCACCACACGGAACATTTCTCGGTCGATGTAAGCAAATTTCTGGATTGCTTTCATTTATCCAGATCATTAATGTGGAGGAATACACTTGATTTGAGCTGCAGTGCATGACGAAGGCATTGCGCATGATACGGTCCCTTTGGAGAAGTCTATATTAGGTTTTTTAATTGCAGATTAGGCCAACATCTCAGTTTAGTACTGTGTAACTAATATGCTTAGTCCAACCTTTGGGACTGTGTGATATTTTCGTACATCCCTGGATTCTAGAGCGTAAACAGTGTAAAGCACAAGATGCCATCATCATCATCACGGTGAGGGACACATTGAATCTGTCCTGCGAGACCTTACCCTGAAGACACAGTTCTGACACACTGACGCTGATGCCTGAGAGATAAAC
Source organism: Macropodus opercularis (assembly GCA_030770545.1). Lineage (NCBI taxonomy): Eukaryota > Metazoa > Chordata > Actinopteri > Anabantiformes > Osphronemidae > Macropodus > Macropodus opercularis. Next base: position 13,497,934 of record CM061092.1, read on the forward strand.
GAACGTAACAAATGACCTGAGTATAGTGTTAATGAAGTTGCACTTTATTTTTCAGCAATGGAGGAAAAAATGAATAATTCGTTTTGTGTATTTGGCTTCTAGCTGTAAATGTAGGCACGGCAGTGTGTAGTCTGTGTGTATGCACGCATGTGAGTCTGTTAAAGTGCTTGTGTGGCTTTTTTCGGAGGCAGGGCAGGGTGTGCTTTAAAGGTTTCTCTTCTGACTTTTGACATGTGCACAGCATTTTTTGTATTTTAAATCCAGGAGAGTGCCTTACACATTACTGGCTAACAGAAGTATCAGCCATTTCCCGAGGTATGTGCGATTCCTGTAGAACTAGGCGCCTGATAGCTGCTCTGACTTGTCCGCGTTTGAAGACTTGCCTTGAGTGCGTTTACCTTGAGGCATTCATTCACAGGATGACAGTTGCAGACTAAAATTGGCCAGTGGCCTTTCCACAGAATGTTTGCATTGTCCTGTGCATTGTAAATACTACTGATGACTGCATCACACAAACAAACAGACACAAATGCGTTAATGTTACGTTAATGACAGAAATCTGGCCCCTGTAGGCCTGGCCTCACTATGTGCAGTACCAGCTCTGCAAACGTGCAGGAAAACGTGAGTGGAAGAGCGATGCGTACAGGTTAAACCACATTAATAGAGTCTCCTCCCAACGCAGGTCAAATTTGTTTTGATCCACAGTTGGGTGACAAATGAAAGTAAACCCAACTTTCCTCCTTAGTTACACAGAGATCTGGTCTAGTGAACGTAGCGCTCATATGATATATCATGTGATTTACACAATATTGTCACTCACCAAATCTGGCTTTTTTGTAATTTGTCTCCCTTTTATCCATCCACTTTACTCATATTTTTGTCAAGCGTCTATAAAGTTCTGTATTTCTCCTGAAAGGGACTTTGCTGCCAGATGTTTGTTGTTTAATAAAGTTTTTTGAAACCACACTCAGATTTTTCTTATTCCCACATGTTTTACTAAGAACTTGTAAGCAATTTGTAGTGCTCAGCATTAACAAAAGCACAATAGGGATGTACAGACGCAACCACAAAAGTAAAAGCACAGCACGGACTTTTATTGTTGAAGGAACAGAACACAAAACATTCCCTTAACAGAGCTTCTGTGAATGAATCAGGGCACTGCTTCTCTGCAGCACCACTGCATAATACAACATAACTGCAGTAGAAAGGTCTGATTCATCAGCTATTATGTGGCCACAGTAACAACTACATGAGCTCTTTCTTTTTTAAACGACTCTTCAACCACAATATTAAAAGCTATACAAGAAACACAGCTTAGAGGAGATTTGTATAAATACTGTTCTGCCTATGCCATTTACTGAATAAGTTCTGTTTGATGAGCTGGTTGGTGGCTTCGAGTCTCCATATCCACACCCCACCTGCCCCTAAGCTCTGGGATCTTTGAAGGTGGATGTCAGATGACAGCATACACCTTAACTATCTTTACTGCACTGGAGTGTATATGAGGAGATCGCAGAAGCGTGATGGTGGTGGTGTCTGCACTGCACGCGCCACGCGCTCACTTTAGCTGCATTACCAGGAAACAAAAGCCCATCTCTCAGCAGAACACTTCTGGACCTGGGAGTCCATTAAGTGAGAAGGAAGAACCCATTAAATACCCATTAATCCTGCTGCACCGAAATGTGTAGCACTGCATATAGTGCATGATCACCAGAACTTTGAAACTGAAAGACATCATGCATCCAGTGATCAAATGTTTGAGAGCATTATTATCAAGTTAAATTAGTTTATTTAACAAACTGATTCATTATAAAAAAATACCAGCTTTAGACAAAGATACTGATCTTTTGCAAATCAAAAGCACACTACTCAGTGGTGTCCTTCTGGATTTTACTTTAGTTGAAAGCAAGGTTCTGTCCAAAACTTAACCACATCAAATGTTACCTAACCCTGAAAATCTGTAATCATAACAAACCTAAACATAACTATTTAAATCCTGCCTAGCTTAAAACCAATCCTTGTGGTTTAGCCGGCCAATCGCAGTGTTTCTACCCATAATCCTGGTAGGAGCCATAATTTATCATCAGCAGAGCACAACATGGGTGCAGAGGGTGTGGCAACAATGAAAACATTATATCCTTTGGTTGGCGACTGGCTTTCGATTTCGAGCCAAAACTTGTGAACTTGCAGTAAGAAACTGTGCCCAGTTTAGAAAAACGCTTGCTGGCACAAAGCTCCACCTTTAAAAGTGACACTGAAAGAGAAGATCCAAGAAAAATCTTAAAAACAGAAAACTTTAAAACAGCTGGTTGCTCTCAGTTTGTTCCAACCATCACTGTGTACATGTGGAGACACTTACTGCGGATTATTTCAAGAGAAACTGCAGTTATCACAGTCCTCAGCCAAAGACTTGAGAAAGCGTGTGTCAGCAGCTTTTACCGTCCCTAAATCTTCAGCCATCGCTCACCGGACTGAGGGAAACAGATCTTTGGTGCAAACATTTGCTGAGTGTGGGTGGCTTTGTTTCAGCGCGCTGCGTGATCACGGTGGTACAAGAGACCAGACATTTGAAGCAATGAATAGATAAGGAATCAATAATACATGTAAAAGAGTCTGACCCCTGTGCAATCTGTGCTAAGTCCCTAATGGTTGTGGTAACAGTTCATAAATAGCACTTGAGAATTTCCCGAACTAACAGAAATTTACCCACAGGCATCAACATACATGTCTAATCAGGCCAGTTAACCAACAGTAATACTCCAAATAGGATGTCAAGTCTGCTGCTACTGCCCTTCTCTGTTTGTTTTCCCATTCCCTTGAGACTACATCGGAAATAAGCCATATGTTTGTCTTGTCCTGGATATTTCTATCTTTTGAGTTTCACAAACCCACAACTCAACATTACTGATATGGTCAAATAAACCAATTTAAAAATCTGCACACATCCCTAATGAACTGGAAAAATGTCTACATGTTGCTGATTTACATTTGTCAGAATGTTAGAGGTCATCAAGACTCAGGTCAGATCCTAAATCTGGGTTCACCTCATCATCATGATCACTGCGGAGATCATCATGATCAGCATCATTCTCATCATCCTCCTCCTGATCAGATCCCAGACCAGCAAAGTGACTCCGTCTGGACTGAATGCTCAGACGTACCCGCGGCTTCTGATGAGCTGCAACATGTGAAGAGCAGAGAAGATCATTTGCGTGTGTGACCGACTGCCTGTTTCATTTGGGATTAGGTTGAAAGACATTCCAGTGTTTTCCCATATTAACTGGATACCAGACACCAGTGTGGCCACAATCTTAAGTTAGCTGACTTCATGGCCCCGAATCAATCTGGGAGAAATTTAGAGCAGAGATTGCAATCTCTTCCGGGAACATCAACCTTCTGTTACAGTTCAGGGTGAGCAGTGCGTGCACACAAACATTTCACAAGAAATAAGCTGGTATGCAAACTGTTGAACAGGAAATGAGAGCATTGCTGCTTTATCTGCTGAAACAGAAACACAGTAGAAGTGCAAACCTGCTCACAGCAGCACTGAACACTAACAGATTACCTTCCTCCGTTTCTTATTTATAATTGTGCATAATCATAATCAAATTCAATTTGCAATATATTTAATGGAATCTTTAGGGGAAAGTCAATTACTCACTTTCTCAGTAGGTTTGAGAAGAATTATATTAGCACTTACATATAGTTTAGTACAGCACAAAGACTGGTAACTGAGAGCAAAAGATGCTCATGCACTTTCTGTTAACTAATTGCATATTGAAATGATAAACACATTGCTCTCCAAACTGAGTCAGATCTACAATAATGGGATGAATAAGGGCGAAGGCTAAGCCAGATGTGTGGGGGAGGGATGGGAGGGAGATCTACATGTCCCATCCTGCTATAACCGTCATTAGTTTGTGCCCATCTGGCACCCTGCTTTATGTTCTCTGGCAGTTGGAGTTTGTGATCCAACATGTGTTACTGTACACACAGGTAGACATGAGTATTGTGAGACTGATACCAATCAGTGGATTAGATCTCTTTAACTTTAATACTTTAACAGCTGCAGGTGAAAGGAGCAGGCGCACTTTGGAGACTCTCTCGTTCATTCTTACCAGGTTGCTTGTCTTCCAGCCACGAGAGATCATCAGAGCTGACCTCAGCGAGACTTGGGGTTGGGCTAAAATCCTCTGAGTCAGAGTCTGGTTCTTCAATTCTGACCCCTCTACTATGGCTGCGAGGAAGTGGTGAAGCCCCTACATCAAACAGAAAAAAAACATAATAGTTTCTGAAACACTGTATGGAGGCGTAAGAAACCCGGGGAGAGAAAGAGACTTACCTGATGTGTGTGCTGATAAAGGGGTTTGCTGGTGTTCTCGAAGCAAAAGATTCCTGACCCCCTCCTGCAGTACTGAAACAGCTGTTCTGTGGTAAATACAAGATACAATGGAGTTAATGCTCACTAAATGACAAGACCAAATCCTACGTATACTTAAATGTACACGCGCACATATGTACCTAATCTGGCAGACCTCCTGCTGTGTGTGTGAATACTGGGACACCGTTTTGGTCAGATTAGTGCTGTGAGTTCTGTAGCTGTCTGTCAACTCCTCCAGTGTCTGAACAAAGCAAAAGGTAGAGCTCTGAAAGACTAAAACCCACCAAACCACAAGCAAACACAATGTAATGATAAAATGTGTGTACTGTACCTTGCAGCTGCGTTCGTACTGCCTCCTGGTCTCTCTGGACTCTGCCTGATGGAGGAACGTGTCCTCCTCTTGTCTTCCTGTCAAGAGGAAAATAAAATGTAATGCGAGCAAGACTGTGCTTGCCTGTAGGCCAGAATGAGGATTAGGACAAGTGCAGTCCTGCAGTATCAATACAAGAGCATTGTGTGTGTGTGTGTGTGTCTGAGACTCACGAAGTCGTGCTTTTAGATGATCCACCTCCTTTCTCAGGTTTTCAAGCTCTTCGCGACGAAGCTTAGAGCTGAAACTGGAAAAGAGAAAGAAGAGATGTCAGAAGATCAGTACTGCCATTTCACACCTATTGTTCCAAAAAATTAAAACATCCTCCTGAAGCCTCTTTTTAAATTCTACTTAAGGTGTCAACATTTTCGTGAGCTGGACCTATCATGAGTTTAGTGTTGCAGCTCCACCTCTCCTCCAGGTTGCCTTGCGATGTGGCTCTGGCGATGTCTCCCCGCAAACTGCTCAGCTCACGTCCAATCTCTCGCCTCCATTGCTCCATCTTTCTCTCAGCCGCTGGACTTTGTTCCTTCCTTAAATTGTCCCGCTCTCTCTCCCTCTCCCTAAGCTCCTCACGCAGTCTGTGAATTTCCTCTAGAAAAGAAATAAACATTATACTGATAACAATATTTTCTTCCATAGCAGCCTCATCAACAAATTTGAATAACACAAATTAAAAACAGTGACGACAAAAGGGAAGCCTTATTACTATAAATATAATTTTACAAAACATTTACAGTTGCATTTATGACATTAGCAGATGCTTTTAGTCAACTAATGAACAGATATGTTGCTTCTGAACACCAATATATGAAAAAGGAGTAAAATCTTTGAAGCTATAGTCAATAAACTCTAATTGAGTTTATGAAAAGAAAAGATGACCCAGAATTAACTAAGTAAGTGATCACTGTGTGGTATTTACCTTGTAGCATTTGAATGTGACACTGTTGTGACTGTCTCTCTCTTTCCATCTCACGGTATTTTTGGGTGAGAGAATCAATTGTCTCAAAAACACAACAGAGTGAGGAATTTAGAATATGGTAAAATTTACAGTGCAATACAAAATGTATAAGCACCTCCTCTAAGCTCTTACATAACCAATCAGAATAAACAAATAATTACACACCTGGCTCTGTATCTGGAGCTGTGACTGGATGGCAGCTAGGTCTGCCCACTGCACACCAGGTGTAGGAGAAAGAGGAGGCTGACGGAGAAGGGGGGCTCGAGGGGAAAGAGTAGGAGGGTCCAGATCTGAATCGTGCATCCGCTCCCTTACTGGAAACAAGTCTGAAGAGGAAAAGGCATGTGAGAGAGTTTATTATCAAAAGAGATTAAAGCAAAGAGATCAAATCATTGGTATACTATTGTAATGAGAAGTTAAACAAACACACACACACACACACACACACACAGGTAATTTCCCCTTTCAGTCATATTCAAAAATCTCCAACGGTTCACCCACCTTCTACTTTAGTGAATTTCCCTGTTGAGGTCAGCCTTTCCTGTAAAGACATTTCAAATTCAAGAGAGTTTTTCCAGACTCTGTAAGCAAATCAGGAAGTATCTTTAATATGAGAAACGAATTTCTCTAGTAAAGGGTGTGTGAAGCAGTACTGCCATCTATACCCTCGGTAACTACAACTGTAGTCGTGTAAAATTGACCACAACAAAGACGGGGACAGAAATGAGTCCATGTAAAGGGACACACCCTCTGGAGCTCCTGTCTTTCCCAAGACGTTCAGACTAATTAAGTGCAGTAAATGTACTCACCCTCATCTTTGCAACACTGCCATCTGCAGCAGACAGGAGAGAGCTCAGCTGATTGTCCCAGCTCATAGTTGAGGCGATCTAGAAACGACTGCATAAAGTGGAGCGGTCAGGTAGATCATTCATCAGCATCCACTGGTTTGGTGCAGGACAGCGTTGTGTGGCGTGTCACCGACACTACGTTACAAACGAGTACATGACAGCGATACAGTAACTTCAGACACGCTGTGGGAGATTCAATTACAATGAGAGACTTTTTTTTCTGAATACAGCTAAGGTGTCAGAGTCTCCAAGCTTTCTGGTAACTATAACGTAATGGATCTACATAATTGACCCCCTGTCCCGTGGGAAATCTCTTTCTATCCTCTAGGAACAGATACAGCTTTGAGTATGAACGAAGCAGGACCGAGATATCTGTACAGGGTAGATCCTGGCTGCCGCAAACAATGCGCCTTAAAGACGCCACGGTAGCACAAAGGAACAAAGTAAACATTAGCTTAACAGCGATTATTGCCAACCTACGCTAATTCCTGTTAGCAGCAGTTTTACTTTTCCCCCAGCGCCCACAACGTTACGTTCTTGGCTGATATTCAAAATCCACAGCTTCAAACACAACGAACAACGTTTGTTTTGCCAGGAACCGAGACACGCGTAAAGCAATTTAACAAACTATGTTTAAATATGCCCCAGAGAAATACGACATTTGCGCTAGCTGCCAAATGAGGCTACTCACAGAAAAAAACGCTATTCCTTGTTTAAATCCTGGAGCCTATAACGGCGACGTGATTGCGTATGACGTGGCAGCACAGGCATTATGGGTATTAGAGTAGGGAGAAGGAGTAATACTGTATAACACAGCTACGTTGATTTTTTTTTTTTGTATTGCTTTATTTGGTTAGCAACACTTGTGGAAAGACCAACAACTGTCTACGTGTTTATAATCTTGGGATAGACTTTAGAAGTGAACAAACGTCATCTCCCACAATCCAATGCGCGTGTTTCGACACGCAATCATGGCGGCGTCCACTGCCAGTGTGGACAGTGTAACAGGGCTTCTAGAGGAGCGTTTATCAAAATGTGGATTTGAAGTCTACCCGCTGAAGGTGTTGTAGCGCTCATTTCTCTCTGGCATGTTGCTTTGAACGCGCGGAGCTCTACAAAGTGTGAAAATGTAGTCGTTAACGCGGTAGCCTGTAAAAACTATAAGTGATTGTACTTAGCAGTTAATCGACATCAAAAAGTAATAATCATAGTTTGAGTACAGCTTGAATACAATTCAACGGATTAGTCTTTACTGTTTTTCACACCCCTCACTTTTCTCATCTTGATGGTAATGTTTCTACACCCTCCCCACCCTGCGGCCATATGACATGTACAGGTTGGATGGTATAACTCTGTGCTACCCACGTCCCTGCACCTGGCTTTTCCAGATGACACCCTGGCAGTGCTGGTGCTCAGCACTCCTGCCATGTTTGAACAAGCGTTTTTGCCCTATTTGGAGGAGAAGGGCTGCCAGATGCTGTCTGATCCCATAGACCAGTGTGTCAGACACTGTATCTCCTCTGCTGTGTCACAGGTGAGACGTTCAGTACATCCTTTCTTAAAATTCAGCCTTATTGAAATAAATTTGAAATGTGAAATGTTTCCTCCTTGTCTTCCTGTGTTTGCAGTGTTTCTCAGGACAGACGGTGGATGTGAGGTATGACTATGAGCTGCTGCCCAGCAGGAAGCCAAAGTTCTTGGCACAGACGGCTGCTCACGTTTCAGGAGCTGCTTACTACTACCAACAGCCTGATGTCTCCGATCATCCCTGGGCTGGAAAAGTAATGCTGTTCATTTGTTAGGAAGCTTACACCGTTGGTATTTGCAGTGCTCTGTGTGAGAATTTGTTTGTCTCCCTCTCTTAATTCACAGAAAATGTTCGGAGTGTGTGTGCATCCAAAGTTTGGAGGCTGGTTTGCCATCAGAGCCCTGTTGGTGTTTGAAGATGTGACGGTGGGCGCTGAGATGGTGCAGCCAGTTCCTCCTGACTGCGTCCCCACCAGAGAAGGCAGGATACAGTTATTGGAGGCTTTCAACTTTCACTGGCAGGTACCTCAGCACCCAAATATAAAACCTATTCCACAGATGACAAATACACAACAAAGGATACCAAACTGTTGCACGTTGAAGACCCATATGTGGTGTGTACCGCTATACAGAGTACCTGTAAGAGTTTAGTGGGGCTTCAGCATGTAAGCAATTGTCTAACAAACTAAAGTTAATCAAACACATTTGGCATCATCAGGACTGGAGCTACAGAAACATCATCCAGCCAGCCCAGACCTACTCTCAGAAACAGAGGGACTACTTTTCCACTGTTCCTGCCCAGAGGTTTGCTCTGCTCAGGACTTGGGGCTTCTTGCAGAAGGAAGATGATGAACCCAACCCCAGCTCAGACACTGAACAGGTGAATGGACATGAGCTAAACAGAAACCCAGCTGCAGTGTGAAAGTACTGCTGCTGGGTAGACTGTTAAAGTTGGATAGAAGCCTGATTGACAAGCTTCATATTGAAAGCTTTGGTGTTGGATTTAAGCTTGTATGATTTTGGTGAAAGCTGTTTTATGGTATGTGCCATATATATGTATTGACAACTCTATGGTTGCTAAATAATATCCTGTAACACACTACACTAAAATTTCACCTTCTAGATGCCTACTTGTAGGTGGCTTCTTTAATTGTGTTATATTATGCAATACTTGCTGTACTCATACATATTGTATGAAATCAGTGTCAGGGACTAATGCAGACCTCCTTCTTCAAATGCAACTTTTGTTTGTGTAAAGATCGCCTTTGTTTGTGTAAAGCTCGCCTTACTTACCTCAAGCACACATTTTGTTTTGGTTTTATTTGTCCAGGGTTTTCTTACCATAAGCAGTTATCAGTACGTTTTTCTCTGAACTCTGAACACTCTCAAGAAACTATCCTAATGGAAACAACGTGAAGAGAGTTCTGTCATTATTCAGTGTAAGGCATTTACACAAAGTGTTAAATGCTCTGACAAATAAATGGTCATATGTGTAAGTTGTATATTAAAATTAGCAAATCTATTTATGCTACATAGATATTTATATGTTAAGAAGTATTATGCTTCTGTATTCTTTATATTTTTCATTTTCCATCCAACCATCTCCACTGTGCTGGCTCCATTGTTTTGTGCTTGTCTCCAGTTTACGTGACACTCCATGCATTATAGATGGGAGTGTGAGCTGTGTCTGCCCCCCAGCCTGGTGACCGACTGATTACTTTCACCTGTGACTAACCCCTCAGTCAGCTGGGTCAGCGCCCAACTCGACACTCACACTCAAGGTTATATTCTCACTTATTTAGCCTAAGAAAACGTAGGACCACCAGAGGACAAGTGTGTGTATCAGCTCCATTGGACAGTAGCGTTATTTCTCCCCCTTCTGTCTAAAAGCTGAAGGAATAACATGAGTAACACCAGTGTGCTTCTTGCTGCGGCTCACGTCTTTACTTCCACCTGTAGATGTCACTGTTCTCCTGATAGTGGTGCTCTGTGAAGAGCCGCAAATGTTGGGCACTTGAAAAAGTCAAGTACTGACTAACCCGCCTCACATTCGTGTATCCCACTGTACTACTTAAGTGCATCTTGCATCAGTTCCTGAATTTAAGCAGCTTTGTTTGTATAAATATGAGGGCGGTAACTATTGCTTGATTTCTTCATCTTCCTTTCCTCACCCTCTTCTCCCTCCTGTGCTGTTCTGTCTTCTGTGTACTGAATCAGCATTTTAGAGCAGCAGGCCCGCAGAGAGGCAGACCATGGAGTTAATTATGCTCCCACAGATACTCGATCGCTCCCATATCCCCCTCTTGCGTTGCTCTAGCCCACCTCTGTATTGCTCAGTCTTTTGAGTTCAACATCATCCAAAGTCACGTCACATTTCAGTCCCACTGTGAGCTTCTAATAATCATAACTGATAATGACAACATTCAAATATCCCTGCTACCATACTGCAGTTGCAGGTTATGCATTTTTGAGCCATGAATTATGTAACTCAGAAATTCTTGTTTTACATTTTTGCAAGCTACACTTTCTCTGAGTCATTTACCACAGGAACTGTATTTGGCACGAGACAAGAGGAAGCAAGTAGGCGCAGAATGATGCCCTTCTCGCACTTTCTTTTGTTTGTGTAGCCGTTTCTCCTTCCCTCCCTCCCTCACCCCTTTGATTCTTCCTCGGTTAGTTTTGAGCTCTGGCACTGATGCCTCTGAGAAGGTGGAGGGGTAATTTACTTTTGAGAAGTCTGACAGAGTGTGAAGTCAAACCTCTCATGGCTCCCAGAGTTTGCAGGTTGTGAACATTTTCCTCCAGGGTGAGCGCTGTGCACCTCAACAACTGCAGCTACAAAAACACAGATGAGGTAACACGGCTAGAGACCACAGATGTCCTGTTTCATCCACGGCCCCTGAACCCTTAATAAAATGATACAGAAGATACATTAGAGTCCTGAGACTGAGAAGGCGTCAACAAATGCAGCGTAGAACAGTTTATGAACTACTCCCAGGCCTGTAAACCCAAACCGAGCTGTCGTGAGGTTTCTTTGTAGTCTATCAAACTAAACTAAAATGAAACACTTGAGAGTAAAGAATTGCTTTTGTTCTTGGGATGATTTTGAACAGCACTGGAAAAAGAAGAAAATAGCAGGGATGTTTCGTGAGTTGTGGAGCAGTGAAGCAGCGTTATCCGCCCACGGACTTTGGTTAACAAGAGGCGAGGGGAAAGGCCAGCAGCGTACCAGCAACAGAGGAGGAGCTGAGCACTGAGCTGAGAGCAGCAGCAGAGGGAATTTCTAATTTAATATTTGAGTTGTTGTAGTGTTTGAAAATCAGGGAAAATGGAAGCCGGGTTCTTTTTATGGAGCTCAATGAGAAATTGGGACGAGATTAATTAGGACTCTGTTTCCTTCTATACAGTCATTAAACACGTTCATATTCTCTGTCTCTGTCTGTAAATTGCGCTGCTAGTGTGCATTTCCAGAGGTTTTACATTTTTTAAACCGTCTCCTTATCGGTTTCTTGGATTAACATAATTAACTAGTCCTGCGCCTCAGAATTCCCCACACAGCCTATCAGTTGTCAGGCCTGGTTGTGGAGGCCAATAAGAGTGACGAGGGCGTGGTCAGCCAAGGACAGAGGGGTCCAAGGGAGGGATAACCGGACCATTGTCTCATTGTCAGGCTCAAGGCAAATAAATCCTGCCTTGTTACACACATGGAAACGTGGGGTCATTTTGCCCTCGGGGAGTGAAGGACTGTATGTGCTCAGTTGGATGTGACTGACTTGGCGCTGGCAGGAAATTGCGCTTCCACTTGCTTCTGGCTTCTGCAATCTGCTTCGGGTCGTTGTTCATCTACCCTGTGAAGCACCAATTAGTTCTGAAGCATTTGTGTGAATGTGAGCAGAGAGTATGGGCCTAAATGCTTTGCGCTGCTTTTGTCAGCAGTCACATTATCATTAACACAAGAGAACCCCTTCCGCCGCTGAGCTTCACAAATGAGGGGGTATTCTTCAGATGACGAGCAGCTGTTCCCTCACTTCTTTGTTGATCTTGGTCTGTACAGTTTTTGGCAAACTTGGCCTTTTTTTTGCATCTTGTGCTAAACCCTCTTCGTCTTTCTTCTTTGCATGATTTCTGAAATCTTTTGGCCGTTGGATGTCCCTAAATTCACATATCATGATATGACAGACTGAATACGACACACAGAGCTGTCTGCCTGGCCTGGAACTATCACCATGTCCACGTGCAAACAGGCGACTCTCATTCCCACAACAACAACAACGCAACAGCGCTCACCTGACACCTCAACGTCTCCAAAATAAACCCACCACCAAAGAACGGGCAGGCAGGAGAGACGGTTTCTCTTACATAAGCCGCTGTTTTAGATCAGCTCCGTTTCTGGGAGGATGTGATATTTAACCCGTCGAAACAGAGATGAGGATAACATCTACAGCGAACAACTTGAGTTCTGACACAGGAGCTTGTCCTCTGTCTTGGATGTGGGTCAGAGCTAAGCTGATATCATGCTCTAAGGCCCTAAAACACCAATCGCTGTGTAAATGGAAATGCTTTGTATGTAAAATGACCAGATACCGTAACCATAGCATAAATAAAGTCAACAAACTGTCTCCATAATGCCAGTTATACAGCGATCTAAAATTAGCAGACACTGGTCATTGCAAGCTGCTGATCATACCAGACCCAGCAAGGCTGCAGCAGCAGGATCTGAGTGTGAAGTGAGAAGGGCTGGAGCAAGAAGCTTTATAGTGTTGCTTTGAAGTCAGCTTCGTGACATATCGTGCTTTTTTTGTTTCTTATTTTTATGGAAACTGCTTTTCCGGCACTTTTTGCCCCCTGTCACTCAGGCTGATGTCCCATTAAGAACAGTTCTCTTAATGACCAGTGAAAGCAGGATGAAGGATTCAGTTGAGAAAAACCTTTCTCCTTGCTTCTTAGTGATTGAATGTAATTAGCTCCTGCCTGGTGCGCGGCTACGGTAGTGGCTCACATGGTGCTACTGTGTGAGCTAATTTATAGCTGTGCATTAAGTCTTACATCATAGCTGCCAGTGAACTCTAAATCTGCCACTTATATCAGATTAGCTCTTTGCTGCGACCACGTAAACATTTCCGCATCCATCTCACGTGTTTGCTTTCCTCTGTTGCTACATCTTCGGATGATCCTTCAGGGGAAGCGGCAGGGAGGTCTGGGGAGAATGTTCAGTCCCCCGTGGCCCCCCACAGAGGATGGTGTGTTGTGTCGTGCTGTTGGACTAAGTTGTAAAATTGTGCTCATTGTTACCTGTGATTGCTCCCTGTAGGGGTTGTGACTGTCTGTGTGTACGTATTACTGTGCCAGGGTGTTTTTTTACCTGCTTTACATGAGTTACAGTGTTTTGTGGTGATTTGAACAGAATCCTGATTAGATGCGGGAAAACATTTTCAGAGCAACGTCCCGTCCATACTGCAAGGCTGCAATGTTTCCCTCAAATGAAGCGGGTGCTCCTCCTGCTCAGTCCTAGAGATGGGCGATCTAAAGTGATTAGTAGTATAGTGTCCATGAGTAAGTGAGCGTAGTAAAATATCCCTTGTAATGGAGATGGCCACAGGTCAAAGTCTCATCCAATCCAAACACTGAAATATTCACAGCCTGATGTGGAAATCCATCTGGGAAAGCAAGAAGAGGCTGCAGGCATCGCTTTCAAACCCACGAGCACTCGGCGCACCTGCCGTCCGCCATTCAACGTGGCTAAGTGTAACGGGAGAACAGCCGAATTCATTAGGCTCAGATTGACCTGCTACGACGAGCAATTTAGCTTCAAACGCAGTTAGGCACCTGCGGGAGAGAGGAAATTAGCATTTTAAATAGGGATGATTATAGGCCAGGCCAGCGCGCGTGTCCTCCTAAGTAGCTACGCACTCTGACGTCTCCCTTCAGCTCATTTGCTTGTGTAACGCATTGCTGTGGTTTATGCCATTTCAAATATTGACACAACATAATGCTCTCCACTCAGGCTTCAATGCACTTTTTATAAATAGCGTGCCGGTGCTGAACGCGGCTGGGAAGCTCTTCCAAGAGCTCTCCAATCTGACACAACACAAAAAACACCGTGCCCTCCTCCTACATTTATCTGGCAGGCCTCACAGATAGTTACCCGTGTTAGCATTTACATTAGAGGTTGCTTTGACATGATACGCACAATGCATTGGCCTGAAAGAGACACAGCATCGTCTTAGTAAAACACATACAGTTTCAAATAACCGCGAAAGGGGCCCGGGATCAAATCCAGGCCAGCAGGTCAGGACACTACGTGCAGTTTGCTCTGATCCCCAGAAGATGACTCCTACAAAGGTTTGGCTTGGGCAGGTTGACATATACAGTTAAACAGACTGAACAATAAACAGAACTGTTTATACGCATCAGATAAAGAAGAAGTGATGATGAAAAATAACCGCAGTGTTTTCACTTCCATCAACAACTAGTAACACAAGCTTTTAATGGTTTGAATCACGTTTGCCTCAGAAGCTGCTGGATTTAGTGTTGGAGAAGTTCTTCAAGGTAAATGGTGCAAACAGGACTGAGAGGGATTTTGATTAACACACACACACACACAGATCGATAGCAAAGCATCTTGGTGAAAACAGGGAGGCCCATGTGGAGGGAAGGAAACAGAACCATATCTCTCCTTCTTCGCTCCCTTTTTTCTCCTCTTCGATCCTGCTCATGTATTGATCCAGAAATGTTTTTAGCTGCAGCCTCCAGCTTCACATCTGACGTTGTTTTTTTTACAAGAGTGGCATATCCCCATTATACAGCTAGTTGCTGGTTTTGGTTTGTTTTTTTTAAATAACAGAACAAATTCTTCATCATCCATCCAAGAGTATAGTGAATGTATGTATGTATCAAGGCTGATGAGAGACAGAGGAATCTGCTCTCTGTGATGTCATGCGTAGCAGCAAACATCACCAACAAACTTAGCATATGTGTGTGGAGCCTTGTTGCAGTGTGTGTGTGTGTGTGTGTGTGTGTGAGACGTCCTGCTGGGACAGAATCAAGAGGCCATCCGTCCGTCACACAAGCACACTTCCTATAACCAGCCCCTCAACGTGCTGAGTCAACTGATTCTCAGAGAAGGGCACATGAAAATCCAGCTCCTTGTGTTTTGACAAAAACGCATGGTCAGCATAAATACCTTTCAAGGTTAAACAGGTGACCTGGGTTGGTTTAGCAAGACGAACTAAGAAAGTCGTGTGTTGATGTATAAAAGTGTGACACATTAAAGTTTTGATACATCAAGCATTGAATAGTTTAAATAACAACTTTGTCTCAAAAGTCCAGACTAGAGTAGTAGCAGTCGTTTGTTGCTTTCTTTCACAAGTTATATCAGGTTTGTTTAATCTGCGCTGGGACTGTGTGTTCATCCTTTTTAAAGAAGGTTATGTGTGAGAACTGTGTATGATTAGTGCTAATACTTGGCCAGTGTCCAACACCAGAGGTGGCTCCTGCACCGTTTTCCTAACTCTAAACTCACATGCTTCAGATGACAGGCTTCTGTACGTCTGCCAAATAGATGAGCCTTGTTGGACGTGCAGTCTATGCAGTAATTTCCCTCCACCTCAAGGCCATCTCCTTCACGATGATGTCCTCTGCTGCAGCCCAGACCTTCTTCCCCACAGTGGACCCATCACCAAATCTCAGACGGACCCTCACAGCTTCACACACGCATGCAAACGAACCCTAAATAATCTGCCGCTTTCATTTAGACGTCCACGCAGTGATGACTTCACAGTTTGTGAAGTCAATGTTAGTGTTTTCCAGAATGAGTTATGGCAAATAACAATTACTCAGTTTCAGTTTTAAATTGCCACCTCGGTAGAGGGCCAGAATGAAAACGATGACGGTGGACTAAGAGAAAAGGAGGAAGCAGAGAGAGGAGGAGAGGAAAAGACACGATGAGACCTCATTAAGGCTACAGAGAAACAAAGTGTGTGTGTGTGTGAGCGCAGCACAGCGAGCATGATGGAGTCATTTTTGAGTGTGCGTGTATGTCCAGAGCCCCTGGGACGGTTAAGTAAGGAAACAGAAGAGATTAAGGTTGGGAATTCACATCAAAAGTGTCCAAATCAGGAAAGGAGCCACCCTGCAAGGGGACAGAGGCGAACAGAGGCAGGGGAGCGGAGGTGTGTGAGGTGACTGTGGGGGGTTTGGCAGGAAGAAAGCTGGGCCACATGTCTGACACGCTGAAATACGCCAGATGAACAGCCGGGAGGAGGAGGAGCCTATTCTACGTATGCGTCACAGTGTGCAGGCGTCCTCTCAGGGGCGAGGTCGTGTTGAGAGGGGCGAGGTGCTCGTAATGGGGCTCCTTGGGGTTAGACCTGCGGTAATGAGCTGATAGTCTCAGAGGAAGACGAGCTCTATTAGAGGAACTCTGCTATTCTGAGCTTTAATCTGAGGCTGGTTCACCTTCTCCTGCCGCTCAGCACAGATACTCTGCTCGCTCTCGCTTCGACCGCCTCCAGGATGTGAACACGTCTTTGGAAAATCTGGAAAACAACCTGGAAATCAGTAAATGTTCCTCACTGTTCAGTCACATCTGTTGGTTTCTGTCCTTCTCTAACTACTGTTCTCTTCGCCTCTGTTCATCCGCAGCTAGTCCATAACTCCTGTTTCTTAGGACGTCTTCTAAGTAACCTCGCAGACACCGCACCTGCCCTCGTTTCTCTCCGGGTTCAACGGCTCAGTCCTGAAGGGAGATTTATCATCAGACAGCAGGTCAGAGAGTAGTTGAGGTCAGGAAGCCAAATGTCTGCTGGAAGCATTTCTCCATCATCTTATATTGAATCCTGTGACACAAACATTCACGTTAAAAGACCTACATGTTTAGGTTACATGGAGAAAATAAGAGTTTTAATAAAATAGGAACTCGCATGTCCAGACAACCATAAACTTTAATTGTTCTCATCACTCTGTCCTGTTCAAAAATGAGTGAGTTTAAATCTAGACTAGGATTATGCAATAAAAGTTCAGACCTCTGTTAGACAAACTATAAATGAAGGCAGTTTTATTCTCAGACAGTTAAGATCCCTCCAGAGATGCAGTGCAGAATGTTCAGAGCCCAGAGAAACCTCTGAGGTCTTAAAGGAGTCAGAGCTGGTTACCACGTCCGTGCTGCTGCATCGCTGCACAAAACCATCACTGTAAGCCTGAAGTTTGCCAAACTGCTCTCTGCACCGACACTGTGCTGCAGTAACGGAGGACCGCGTGACCTGGTGACACCCCGAGCTGTCGGCCATCGATCGAGGCTCCTCGGAGGTGGCAGCGGAGCCCAGGCCTGGCGTTCTGGCGTCGGCGTGCCAGGCCGGGTCCAGCGTCCCACCTCGCAAAAGCCTGCAGCAACTGTGCCGCACCGCTGAGCAAGTGTTGCTGCAGCAGGCACGGCGCACACACGCTTTGCTGGCTTAACGTACACTACTTTACATGACACCGTTAGCTGGGGCTGCCAGGCTGAACCCTCTCACCTACACATGCTGCAGCGCAGGGATACACTCTGCTCGTGTGTCAGTGTTTCCGCCTTCACCTCTCTCTCTCTCTCTCTCTCTCTCTCTCTCTCTCTCTCTCCATTAACTGCCAACTGTACACGGCTCCACTGCAGTATCTGACCCATCCTGGCAGAGGTGAGCTTGGATAATAAAACCGCTGTTCCTGCCAAAAGACACGAGGGGAGTAAATTGGAGAAGAGAAACGAGGAGAGAGAGGCAGAGTCGAGAGCAAACAAGACAGGGAACAAAACCAAAATGTGAATTTGAGAGGTTTGAGAGCTAAAGAAAGGAAAAAAGGGCAGAAGAAGAAGAATACTTCAGGGCCGACCACATCTGAGTGGGACTGCAGGTGCGACATTATGTGCTTCTCCTCTTCTTCCCTTCTTTCCTCCCACTCCTCTAGCCAGCCCGTCTCCAGTGCCACGTCGCTGGTGCAGCGGCTAAATCAATCCCCCCTCGGTCCTCCTTGTCCTGATTTGTCACGTCACAGAGGGACATGGCAGTGACAACGCACACATTCAGAAAAGAATGAAGCCACAGTCGTTGGTTAAACATCAGTCTATCGTTTTAATAATAGTAAAAGATAAAATGTCACTTAATATAAGTTACTGCAGTTTTTAAATAGGCAGAACTGCCAGACATACAGAAGTTCTGTGGAGAGTCATACTATAATAGTGTCCAGTGTGTGTGTGTGTGTGTGTGTGCATAAAGTCAAAGATGAGAGTCTAGAAGGAGGAGAGCTACTGTAAGACAGACCGAGATTAACAGACCTAATGTGTGTGTGCACGCATGTGTTTCTAATGTGCACAAAGTGTGCGACCTCTCGTGACCCGTCACAATCTTAGCGTGTTTACAAAAGGAGCTTGTTTTGTGTCTTGATACCAGTGATGCGGTAAGTTACAGAAAACCTCAGTCCGAAGCGTAAAGCATGAACAAGAACTCCAGCCAGTTCTGGCTCATCTGCACAAGGGGTTAGCTGATAAGTAGAGAAGCACAGAAGTAGCGCGTTCACCCTCCACCTCACTATGCTACTGGAACGTTTCTAGGATTCACATCTACTGTGACGATGCTAAGGATGCTGCAAAGTGTCACATTTTCAAAGCTCTTTTTCTGTTTTGCTTTTCCATCTTGGGGGTTAATTTTGTGACTTTGGCCAGTGTCTGTGTTTAATTCTCTTAGGACAGACATTTGAACACGCTAGAATTTTTCGTTTGGAAAGCTGAATTTTCTTTTATGCCAAATTTCCTAGAATAAAGTTAAAGTGCAACATTTGCCACAATGCCACAATTATTCAAGTAATACACAAGCCGGTCCACCGTGTCTTGTTAAAAACATCATCAACTTGTTGTGTGTTGTGTCCCATGTGATCAAACCTTCTCCACCAAGCTGCTCCCATTTTCAGGCAGGCAGAGGGAATCCTGCTGACGGCCACGCTCTCCTCCACTCCTACACAATAGCATCTACAACCAGGCTTGTGTGTTTGTGTGTGATCTGAAAGTGGGGTCACGCTGAGAGTGATGCATGAGCAGCTCTTTTGGACTTTTTTGTCGGACAGGTTTTTCACGTCACGGAGCAAAAGCGGCACGAGGGTGATCTCTGCACAGAGGACGCGAAGGTAAGGGATGGTTCAAAAGAAAGCGTCAACAAAAACGCAATGCTCGCCTCTACCCTGGAAGGCACGGTTGTGCTGTGTGTTGCATGTGTGTGTGCAATGATGGGATGTATTATTGACTTATTGCATTAGATGGTCTCTGTGCTTCTTGCTCACGCTCTAACATTGCCCTCAGAGAAATAACGGGATAAGACTGAGCACATAAACTCAAGCACACACCCACTCACACTCACACTCACACCGTCACGGCTGCGTGGACACAAAATGTTTTGTCTATATATCGCTGTTGTGCTTCCCGGGGGGGGTTTGTGTTCTTAGTGCCGTACGCGTTTGTCTACATGCATGTCGGCTTGTCTGAAGGTTCGCCCGGCCGCTCGCGTCGGAGGCTTTGAGAAACTCCAGAGCTATAAGAGCCAGCGGCCACCGTTGGGAGGGCTGTGTGAAGGATTAGAGGCCAGCCTTTGCCAGCGGTTGAGCAGTTGGCAGCGCAACGGAGAGGAAGAGAGGAGGGAGTGGAAGGAAAGAGAAAGTGGAAGCGTGGAGTGCAGTGAGCCAAGCAGGTGAGAGAGGCCAGAGGAAGCATCCATTAGTGTCACAGAAGTCACAGGAGAGCCCAGAGCTGTAACCCACTGCCCCACTGTGTCCGTGTACAGAAGTGGATTTGGGGGTTTATTAATTTGCCTCCGTTTATTCATTTATGTGTAGTTTTTAGTACTATATTCAAACCATAACTAAGGAAACAACACAAACACACACAGGGGAGGGGAAGTTACAGCCCATCCCCCTTATTTGCTACTTGCTTACGCCAGCCACACGCCGCACGCTGCCCTAGGCAATGATTTCCTGAGGACAGTGTGTTTGTTGTAAACTCTGACGCAAAGCGTTCTCTCTGCAGTAACTCAACATGTAGAACTGGGCAAATAAAACCTTCTTATCTAACGCTTAATGAACGCTAAATAAAGATCATGAAACGCACACCTTGCGGGCGCGTGTGCGCGTGTTTGTGGGTGCGCTGGGGGCATACGGCTGCGAGGTCAGCGTCGTAGGTCGAACGTCTTTTTGTGAACGTGCTCTAAGAGAAGAAGCATTTACACCAGCGCTCTTCAGGCCCCTTTAAAGCCTGCGCGCCTCTGAGCTCCTCTTTGAACAAATGATCTGATAATGACAGCCTTGAGATTTATCTGATGAATCAGAGGCCCAGGTGCGTGTCTGTGTGTGTGAGGCAGCGTTAGGTGAAAGTTGATGACAGTTTCAGATTGAGAATGGAGCGGAGGATAAGAGGATGTAGCCGTGCTCGATAAGAGAGACCAAACAGGAGTGTTAATGTTCTCGGGCCTGTGGGCTCTGACTTTGAGCTGTGCCCTTGAGATTTGTTGTGCATGTGGGTGAGTCTACGTGTGTGTGTGTGTGTGTGTGTGAGAGAGAGAGAGAGAAAGATTGAGCAGCTTCTTGTTTTGTGTCTCTTCAGCAGTGTGGGACTTTGGTTAGAACTTATCGCATAATGATATCACTCATTACACATAAACCAAGCTGGAAATAACCTTAAACACACACACACACACACACACACACACACACACAGACGCGCTGCCAACTCCTCATTCATCTGCAGCATTTGGAGCCACTTGGCCTTTCAATAAAACCGATAAGTACATCAGTCAGGATGAATCCCCGCTTCTGATGGCGACCCCACTCTTTCTCCACCCAGAGCCTGTCATTCATCAGCTCTCACCGCTCATCCTTCCCGTGACAGACAGGGAGGAAGCGGATCGGGACGCAGGGGGAAGGGTTTGGAGAAGCCTGGGCTCGTGAGTCGCTGCGCCAGGCTGCGCACAGAGATGCTGTGCGAGGGCTGTGCCCCATTTAACCACACACACGCATACACGAACATGCACACTGCACCACTACTACTACTACTACTGCAGGGCTCACTTCCACAATGACAGCTGGGCTATAGAGTGTGGCCTGTATGTGCGCTACTGTAACATGAGGTCAGCCAAGCGTGGGTCCCAGTCACATAGTGTAGACTCATTGTTAGCTGTACGACCGACTCCGTCACTGTGAGGCTGTCTTCATGTGCAGCCACCATAAACCGGAACCACGGCTACAGGAGGGAGACTTAGACTGAGGAGCCACTGCAGAGCGTTAACCGTCGGAAACACGGACTGTGTCGCTGCGTGGGTTTCAGGGAGTTTGCACAAAAACATAGTTGGTGAAAAGTTGTCGCACTGATAATGATCGTGACGCACGGTCCGTGAAGCACACGTCTACCGCACCGCAGGGGAGTAACGGGGGTCAGGTTGCTGTTTAAAAGCCACCCTGTGAAGTGACAATTATTTTTACATTCGAAAGGCGTAGCTGAGCAGTGAACGCACCCTAGATGTGATACTGTACCAGCGCCAGTGTCTCATGCGTGAATCAGCTGCGGGGGAACCCACTGACCAGAGCTGCTCCGTAGCACACTGCACAGGGTGGCTTTAAACGCTTTAGGCAACGCGTTAATCCCACAAGCTGCCGGTCATATTTGTTGTTCTTCTGTAAGCTGTAGTTCGTTAGTCTTTACATTCTCATCGTTGTGTGTATAGTGGTGACTGTGACCCCAGATCCTTTTTTCAGGAGGCCGTTCACCGTTGCCAGGCTTTTAGAAAAGTCACGTTTTAACCCAGATGTTTACGAACGTTCCCTTTTTTCTGTAGCAGAGACAAGGCATCACTGTCTTTGTGACCTCCACCACCTTCTTATGTGTGGATGTAGCATGTGTGTGTGTGTGTCAGTAACAAAGAGCACTTCACATTATATGCAGGTACATCTCCTACATCTTCCTCTTAGAAATCCAGTTGTGCAGATATTCTGTAAGGACATGGACAGTGTGTGTGTGTGTGTGTGTGTATTTGTGTGGGGTGGGGGTATTGCTCTTGATAATCAGGAAGGCATAGTCATTCTTATTGCTGTCTGACTGTCTCCATTTGTCTTTCAACACACGCACACACACACACACGCGCGCACCCTACACACACACTGTCCAGTACGTTGAAGAGCATATTGCAATGTCTAAATCTGTAATAAACAGAGGTTCCTCGCCGAGCCTTTGGTCTCAGAGTCCTCTCACCTCTCCCAGTTCCCTCTCGCTGTCTCTCGTCTCCTCGTGTTCGCTTCTTGTTTCACATGGCTTTGTCACACCTGCATGCCGTTCTTGCTCAAGTCCCCGTTCCCTTGGTTCTCTCCACCTCCTCCGCCCGTCCCTCCCCTGTTGTCCTCGTCATCGCTGTCCAGCTCCTCGCTTTTCCGCTTGCTGTAGCGCTCGTACAGCACCATGAGCACGCCCATCACCCAGGCCGAAACAATGCCGGCCGAGAAGATGACGAATCCGATGGCAATGAAGAAGAGGTAGTCCCAGTAGCCCAGGCCCTGGTGGCAGTCTGCCCGCAGCTGCATGCCCACCTCTGCCAGCCGCTGGCCCACCAGCTCCGGAGGACTGTGGCAAACTGTCTGGCCCTCATCTGGAGGTGAATGAGACAACGAGAAGGCGGAGACGTGGGAAGAAGAGAGATTAATGGGGAAAGATAGCTTTACAAAAGCAGGTGGTGCAGAGTAATGAGTATGTACATGTACACAGTTGAAGACGAAGGGCAGAGTATCAGGAGAAAGATGCGTGAAAAAAAAAAGAATGCATGACGAACAAAACCCAGGACACACACTCACTCACACACACATACATGAAGAGCAGTTATTAATGCAGTGATGACCTCTGTGATAAACCATCCTGAGGCACAGTATAGATTTCTGTTGAGTGATGTACAGTAGGTCTGTGGCGTCTAGGACATGGCAACAGTGTTATGCTGCACACACACATGCACAAAAAGGTGACTTGACCCTCCCATCCCTTCATGCACATCATCGCAGTCTAACAAATCACTCTGCAGCGCCGCAGAGATAAGGAGATGAGCGTTCTGCCCGACAAAACATCTGCTTCGTAATGAGTAATGCGATAATCAGCCGGGGCCACCGTCGACCACACGCGTCAGCAGAGATACAAGCAAAACAAGCTCTCTGCCTGACCACGCGGAGGTCAAAGGTCGGGGGCTGGTGTACAGCTCTCGAGTGGTGTTCAAAACAACCTCAGCAGCACTCGACTGGCTCTCATACATGACAGTGACTTTACAACGTTGGTTTGTACAATAGATTATGCTCACGTGTGTTAATTAATATGAATATGAAAAGACAAAGGGTGGATTAATGAGGATGCCAGCTCTGTATGTATCTAATGTTGTGATCAGAGACAGGAGGACAGCAGGATGTTTTCTATCTAAACATCTGACTTCCTTTCAGTTGATTCCCATGGCCCCTTCGCTCCCATCCCTGCATGCTTAATTGAACTCTTCAAATAAAAAATAAAGTTTTTTTTTTTTTTTTTTGAGCAATGACAGACATACGAGAGCCAAAAGAGACATAGCCAGGCGGACTGCAACAGCACTTTCATAGATTGGGATGAAGAAAGAAAGGCAAGAGACAAACGTGGAAAGAAGCGCAAACAAATCCACAAATTCTCCCACATGCAAAGGAGCGATTACAGATGAAGCGAATCTGACCTCAGAGAATGAGGAGGGAAGCGAAGGAAGGAAGGCTATCTGGCTGGCGCTCTGTCCTCTGATGGATTATTGCTGTTAACAGTGTTAATTAAACTGCACTCATCCAGCAATAAAGCCAAAGGTCTGAACATGGAAATGAACGACGAGGGAAGGGCGGCGAGATATCATCGAAACTGCTCAGACTGTTTGCCAGGGCAGGGAAGAGCAGTCAAACGAAGCCAAAGTCGCACAAACATTATGCAAACTGGACCCTGGCGATGTCTGTCTTTCATCTTTACTGTGCGTTTGTAAGGTTAACATTCATTCGAGCTACCACTAAAATATGCGCAGGGTTGATTCATAAGCTCAAAAAATATTATTATAGCACAACAGTCATGCTTGTAAATGGGACTCAAGGACAAGCATTTAGCAGGTGCCTCCCTGCGTTTAATGTGGGAACCTTGTGAAAAGAGTGATTAAAACGCGCTGGAGAGTGGAAACCGCTGCTGCAACCTCACAAGCTGTGTTCTCTAATCCAGGAACGTGGACATGAGCAGGTTTTATGGGTGCTTCATGGATTATCCTGCACCAATGTAAGAATCCTAGAGGAACATTTCTGTTATACTGTTGTTGTTTTTATTAATATTCCTCCTATGTGTCATTTAGGTTCGGTTAAATTCTTGTTTTCTGTTCATCAGTGATTTACTGGCCTCGTCCGTCTTCCTATGCTGAATCACCGCACACATCCTTACTCCTCACTTCCTCTTTTTGCGTCCACCAGCCGTCCCTCCATCCGTCTCTGTCGCCATCTGCGCGCGTCTGGGCTGGCGAGCTGATCTGCTCGCTCTCCTCACGCTGCCAAGCCTGCCTCCAGCCAGGTGTGAGCCTTCTTTCCTAGCGCACGTGTGCAGAGAGGTTCCTGTCTGCTACCTCTTAAAATATATCGTTCGTGGCTGGATGCAGCAACAGCGACTGTGCAAGCACATACAGCAGCAAACAGGCCCCTCTGGGTATTTGGGTCTCATCTGTCCGCCTTCCTCTGTCACTGTTTACTGCACCTTGCAACCGTTCAGACTTTGTACACAGTTGTTGGCTGCGTGTTGCAGCTGGCAGATGTCGTTACGGTTTCAAGAGTGAGGAGAAAATAATAATCTTGTCTCTCACCAAGACAGTTCAGGGTCTGTCATGTTTTATTAATTAGTACCAAAAACATTAAACCTTAAGTCCCACTTGAAACAAGTTTTGCTGTATTGCTGTAAAGGCATCTTCACAGAACTTCACAGTATATTTCTCTTAATCCACTGTGCCTGTAAGTGTAACGTGTGCGAGATTCATGACTGTCTCCTACAATTAAGGTTAAAAGGAAATCATGTCACTGTAGAAAACAGAAAAAGGTGTCAGCCGGGATGATTCAGCTTCTCTTCGCTGTCCGTTTCTCTGTCACTCAGCATTTTCTCCCTCATCCCATCGCTCATTCTGGCAGAATGCCCTTGACATTTTTAAGTGTCTGTCCCTGTTTTCACTGAAACGATTTCTCTAACTGAGGCAGTAATATTTGCTATGGCACCTTTTGTTGAAGGCAGGTTACATTATTATTATTATTATTTAGTGTCCTGCGCATCAATATTGTAAGGTCAGTATTTAAGGAATTCGTATTCGCACTACATGCCTTTCAAAGCCACTGGTGTAACCAAACCAACCATTGTTTTATGACTGACTAGTTTGTACAGTGTCAGAAGTTTTATCTGCTTAGCTTTGCCACTGTTCATTGTGTGATTAGAATTCAAACAATTTTGTCGACGTTGAAGATTTCCCACTTCGCTCTGCAGGGTCAGGGTTAGCAGGACAGGCGTGCGTGTGTGTGCATCTTTGTCCCCTTGCTTGACTGTGCATGTGAGTTGTTGCCACTGCAGCTGGGCGACACAGCCTCTGTGTTAAATTATCAGCTGGCTGCTTTCCAAGCTGAGCGCCAACACTGACAGACAGCGGGACTCACCACCTCCCCAGATCAGCAGCAGGTTTAGGGACAGAAAAAACGTTGCTTCACTCGAGTTTTCTGAAAACCTATGCCATGAAGTGAAGAGTGAAACAATGGATCCCTAAAAATCTATCAACGTGTCTGATCCTGTAAACTGGAAACAGCTGTTTATAGGCCAGCACATCTGGTAGTTAGTTCCTTATTAGTGTGGCTGGGGTCACAAACACCTCATACTCTGCTTCCTACTGAACTAGCCACAGAGCAGTGTCACATCCATGACTACGTGTGTCGTATTCAAGCATACCTGCACATATTTCTCAGCATCTAGCTTCTGTGCAGCATTTTGGCAACTGCCCTTGACCTTTGACCTCTGGTGGAAGCAGGTCATTGGAAAGAGCCTCTGAGCTATTACAGTAGTTAGTAAATAATAAATGTTGTCGCTGTTGTTAGATGGAAACTTTACAAGGATGGCTAAAAACATGACAGCGTGGCTAAAACTGACCTGATGGTGAAAAGGCACCGTAGTAGAAAAGGCCCAGAGGTTTCACTTTTGGGGCCTGTCCTCTAATGATGAAACTCAAATACTCCAGCGTTCAGGGAGCCAAATGCATCATTCTGGGGTTGGCGAAGACTGAGAATAGCTGACCTTTTCTCCATCACATCCACCAGGGCTGAATAATGCACGCCTTCACACTCTTCTCCTCTCAAATATGGCATTAGTCAGATTGCCACCATCCTATTTCCATCATTTCTCCATATGATCCTCTCTTCCTCTGGCAGAGGATGAGTGAAAAGAGAGAGTGAAGGTCAGATAGCTCTCTCTCTCTCTCTCTCCTCTATCACTCAGTCTTATCAGTCTTGGTCTCTTTATCACCTGCCTCCTTTCATTCCCACTCTGGCAACTTGGCGTTTATTCTCCACTTCATGTCTCCCCTTCAGCCTTTATCACTTCATTTCCTTCTATGTCCTTTCCACTTCTCTCCATTTTGCTCTGTCATCTTCACACCCTCTGCTCTTTTTTTTTTTCCTGGCTTGGAGTATCGGTTGGGGACAAACACACACACACACACGCAGTCGTTCACACAGACTCACACACCTGAGCTACCTCCCCTCTGTGCCTCAGGTGATCACGCCCACACAAGCATCGCATCCATCTCGGTTTCAAGCACAATATGCGAAAAGACATAACATATACAAGCTACACAGGTAGGCAGTTAGAATTTGATCTGCTGCTCATCACCAGATGGGTCTGAGGAATCATTCCAGCTGATCAATTATACATTGTCTACCTGTATTAAATTGTATTGATGCCTCCTTGTCATAATAAATGTTTTAATGGATCTGAGTGGCAGGTAACTTCCCTGTCGCGTCCCCTCCCTGTGTCTGATCTCCATCTTCATCTGTTTTCACAAATGTTCAGCCCTCTCATCTTACTGCTCTCTGTTCTTTTTTTGTCAAAGAGCACCCCCCCCAGGTCTCATCTCTCTAACAATCTAATATTCACTTCTATTAAAACAAATCAAAGCCAATTTATGTGAGAACCTGACTTGGCTCTTTCATTTTTCCCTTGTTTCAACCTTTGGCCTCGGTCGTCCCTTCTGTTTTAATGAATATTTAACTCCTGCCCCGTGCGTGGCCCTCTGCCTTGGCTCTTTGCCTCGGCTGTGTGAGCTGTCCAGGGCACAGACGAGCAGCCAGAAATACTTTCCTCAACACTGGACCCACATTAACAACAACGCTGCCAAGCCTGCGCGAGCCACTTACATTCTGAGTATTTAGCCGAAGCACTTGTCAGAACTGACCTACAGTGACTACAGCAGGTCGCGTAACAAGCTGAAATGTAGGTACAGCATATATAATGATGCTGGGAAGTGATGGCCAGGAATATTTAGGTGCTCGTGATTTAGGGGAGACAACAGTGGGCCCCTACCATAAAGTCGTATTAGGAATAAGGTAGTAAAAAAGTAATGACATAATTAGGAAAAACAGTTTTTTGTCCACAGGGGCTATTCTGACTGACTTAATATAATATGAATATGACTGAATATAAATAGTGAACTTTTCTGAAAAATGATGCTCCATTCAAAATGATGTATTAACTTGTTAACAAACAAATGTTTTCCTTGTGTGTGAAAGGCAACGAGCTCTTCTTTTATCTTGTGTGCAGTTCGACGTGACCCAACAACAAGCTCCAGATCAGTTTGGGTATTTATTGTGTCTCACATGGAAACAGCCTAAAATGCACCAGCCAATCTTTCCACTTTCCTAAAAGCTACTTGTTAACTTGGTGGCAGACAGGGTCAAGTCATGTCAACCTTTCTCAGTGATGCAATAACAAACACAAGCTGAAGGACAAAACATAAAAACACACAAAACGCAAGACATCAAACTGCCACTGAGTGAACAACACAGCATTATAATCAATGTTGTAATTAAAGCACACGATCAGAATTACTACACGAAAAGACACAATTATACTTCACTTTGTTGAACTGGTTACCGAGCGGCAATGAGTGTTTCCTGCTGTTCGTTCCTGAAGGTTTAAAGTCCTCTGCTCACACCTGTAACTTTTAAAATGCACTTCCATCATAATGTAAATGTGGCTTTGGTTTCACACTAAAGTTCTGGTTCGTGTTTTGAATGCACGATGGCTCGACGGTGGGAGTGTTGAGTAGCGTTGCTGACAATTCAAAGGCCCTTCACTCTGAGTTTTTGTTCGTTTTCAGGAGGAGGGAAGGGAGAGTATGCACAGTGTTGTTGAGTGTGTGTGTGTGTGTGTGTGTTTATGCTTGTGCCCATTTTTGAGGGCGATGTGTGAAGTGAATAGATAACAACTTGCTGCTGTCTTTAAGAGGGCTTCCTCTCAAACGCCTTAGGTCCTTAATGTCATTCCTGTTTCACACACACACACACATACACACACACACACACACACACACACACACACACACACACACACACACACACACACACACACACACACACACACACACACACACACACACACACACACAGACTGTGTCCAGAAGGGGAGCATAAGAGTCCAGCTTTTTTAAGCATCATCATTAAGCATCTGGACTGAAGGACCAAAGCGTACAGTGGTGGGAGTGCCAGCACACCCAGGTGCAGGCTGTGTTAGTGTGTGTGTGTGTGCAGATAGGGGCCAGCCAGAGGAAATTAATAGTACAAAAGGACACAATCGTCCACATTATCTCTGCCTTCAGGCAGCAAGATCAATGGGCTGCACAGTGACAGCTATTACATCACGACCCCATTGTTACCAGAACCAGCCCAGTTCACCTGCCTGGGACTACGCTCAATTAGCAGTTATTAACAGAGATGATCCGAGTCTGTCCTGTGAGAAGGTCACAAGGCTCTTAATAGGTGATTCCTTCCTTCTCATTAAACCCACCACTACTTTCACTGTCAAACAAATCTGCTGATGTGTTGGGATCAATGTGAGACTTTACTGAGGTGTGGGTGGAAATTTAATTGATCAGGGCAGAGCACACAGAGGTGTGTGTTTGTGTGTCTGTGTGCATAAATCCTCACATGCTCAAATTAAAACAGGCGTCGTCGCTAGAACCCATCATCGGGAACTACACAGACCTAGAAGAGTGTCCAGGTTCGAATCCCTTCCTTCCTCACCTTGGAATTTGAAGCCTTCTATCTGCACCCACAGGCAGAGGTCCTCGGTGTCACAGTCGCACCTCCAGGGATTGCTGCTGAGCCCCAGAGTCCGCAGAGCAGGCAGGGCGATCAGGCTGCTGATGTTGAGGACCGTCAGGTTGTTCCGGCTCACATCCAGCACCTGCAGAGCCAAGTTCTCCGAGAAGGCATCCGGGTGGATCTTCTCAAGGTTTGGGTTATCCGTCAGCCGGAGCATCACCAGAGACGCCAGGGGCCCGAAGGTCCGGTCCTCGATTTGCAAGAGGGTGTTGAAGGACAAGTCCAGGTAGGCGAGTTTCCTCAGGTTGCCAAAGGTTGACTCGGAGATCTCAGCCAGAGAGTTGTTACTACAGTCCAGATAGACCAGGTCGGACAGGTAGTTGAGCTGCAGAGCCGGAAGGTCCCCGATGCGATTGTTGGAGATTATGAGCTGCCGGGTGGCCAAAGGCAGGTCGTTGGGGAACTGCGTAAGGTCCTGCCCGGCGCACTGAACCACCAGCTGGTCGTCACACACGCATCTGTCGGGGCAGCCGGCTGTGAGAGCCGGTGAAGGGGCCACCCCCATCACGAAGATAAAGAGGAAGAGGAGCCGGAGGGACTGGGCGCTTGGCTCGGGCAAGAGACGCATGACGAAGCCGCCCAGAGCGTCATGAACTCGGGCTGAGCTGGAGCAGGACACTCTGGGGCTCCCCGGGCATCCTGCATGGATCCGAGCAGCTGAGAGAAAGGCGAGATGGCTGCTCAGGATGTCTGACTGTCGCTCTGTCAAATCTTTACTGCTCCTTATATCCAGCCTGTCTTTCTTTCCCCAGTCACTCACACGCTCTCTGGTGCGCCACGCACGTCCCCACAAGGCATCATTCCGGAAGGTGACCGACGGGCGCTTATCGCTCTGTGGGTGAGAAGCATGCGGCTTAACGGACTTTGTCCCGCCAGGGCAGACCACAGTAGCACTGAATTTGTCGACCACCCCGTCGGTGACTCATGTTCGTGAATTAGTTGTCGCCGGCAAAGTGCGGTGTTGATTCAGTTTCCAACCAAACACCATGCTGCGCGCAGAACTTCTGCAAATCCAGAATTTAGACTCCACGAAACCCTTGCCCCCAGGAGCGTTGCCGGAGAAAGCGTGCGTGGATCCGCCGTGGAGCTCGGTCCTGCGTCCAAGTGATCCAAGTGAGGAGCCGGATGGAAGGTGCGTCCTCGCCTCCACTCCGCTCAGACGGCTCCGTGGAAGTGTGGCTCTTCGCTGCGCTGAAGTGATGCTGTCTCTCTCTCTCTCTCTCTCTCCCTCTCTCCCTCTTTCTCTCTCTCCGCCTCCCTAACCGCGCTCACACTGCAGCCCTGCGCACACACAAGCGCTGTTTGTGTTGCGTGCGAGCCGGCGCTGGTGTAATTTGCAGCGGTGCTTACGTCACCAGGTGTTGCCCTTCTTTGAAAAACCCAGACGCCCATGGTACAGACTGTCTGACTGGACAAAGAAACTCAGAGAAAGTCTCTCTCTCTCGGTCTCTGTGCGTATAAACAAGTCAATCACAATCTTGCCTGGAAGCAACAACCTCTTAGTCATGCACACATTCAAATGGCCTTATCTCATGTGGTCCAGTGGTTAATTTCTCTTCATTCTGTCCCCCAGCGGCTTGTTGACAACATAATCCATTCAAACTGGATGTGCTTCTCGGTTAGTCAGACATCCAGATGTACGCGTCTATGCTTTTTGAGACAACGGATGTTAACTGTTGCCTCTTACACTCTCTGGCCACTTTATTAGGTACAACGTCCACTTCAGTCCAAGCTAGAAGCTGTGCTGGGAATTATTATTTCTCATGGTGTCCAAAGCATTAGAGCTATATGTTTTACAGGTGGAGCTGTAAATGGCCACAATCTCCTCTATTTCAAATAAACAAAAGCAGCGGAAGGTAGACTTTTAGACAAATGATGAAACACAGCGCGAAGTGGTGGGATGTGGGATGTGCCGACCTCAGATTTGCAACGTCGTTATATTTATATCTGTGTATGAATAAATCATTACACAAGGATGTGAAGGTATGAATCAATTCCTAATGCTTGTACAGGGAAACTGGTGAAAGTGTAAAAACTATTGATCCGAAGCTGCAGACTGAGCTCCTGAACATGACTGAAGATTCATCAAGATTAGATAATACACATTGTAATGTATAAATTACATATACACACTTTCCTTCTTGTGGTTTTTAAAATAAAACAATGTGAGGAAAACCTTTATTCTCATTAATTGCAGACAGAAATGCTGCGCATGGCTGATAAGCTGTAAATTATTAAAGCTCTGACACTGACATTCTTTCATTTGGGAGCTGCTGTGGTCATCCGTGGAAATCTATCTTCAGCCTGATGTGTCATTATTGAAGAAAAGCTCCGGCGAGGACAGAGCAGCCTGGAGGAAAATGAGCCTATTTGATCAGTGTCAGTTTCTGTCGGCATGTCTGCTCCCTCTGTCTAAATGGCTCCGCTGGATCCGGTTTGCTGATAACTGCCTCTGTAAAACCTGCCGATCAGAATCGTTAATGTAACTTTCCTCCCTCGTCTGCTTCCCTGGAGTGTGAATCCACGCGCGTGTACGTGACCCTAACGCAACAGATACTTGATACGTGGACGTCTCATGTTGTACGGCCATGTGCGCATGACATGCACATGTGTCATGCTTGACTCCGTGGCTGTTGCCTGCCTTTGTGACGTGTGTGTATGAGTTTGAGGGGTCACGTTGAGCTGTGAAACATTATTTTTTAATGAGCGTGTGCCCAGTGTCATCTGTCAACTGCCTGGCAGTCGCCACCTCTCGCCTCTGATCCCCTTCCTGAGGGGGGAGCCGCATCTCTGCTTCACTCCTGCACAGGTTCTCGAAGGCGACGTTTTTCATGGCAGTGGACTAGACTGGATGTTTCTCTCCCTGTGGCTCAGTACGGTCGTAACTCTGCAGTCTGGCTGTTAGCACATGGCTCGTTTACAGCACATAAGCAACTTCATCATCGGGATATAACTCATATAAAAAGTCTTCTACACCTGCATTTATTTGTACTGTGCACATAATGACATATGGTCTGGAAGGTGTATTATATGTTTCCTGCAACATTCAAGGACGGTATAGTGAGATGAGTTACAGATTTAGCATAAATGCTTACTTCAACTTTTTATTTCTTGGATGAGTATCAACGAGTGCATCGGGTTCAGGTTGGTTCTGGTCGTGAGATGCAGGCAGCTCTTCGTTCTGCCACACCCTGCTCACGTGCACTTTAATGGGATTAATGTGCTCACATGACGGAAGCCCGGCCTCTTCACTCAAACTCACAAACACACAAACCTTCATGACCTCAAACAAACGTCAAACATCTCTGTCTTTATATACTAAATAAACACAACACAGATGTGGTGTGTTGCATGAGCCGGCTACTGTATTTGCATGGTTGTGTTACATCTGTCCGATAAAACAGCAGACACAAAGGTCAAACGCAGTGTACACGCCCAGAGCAGATCACAGTGCAGCCTAGACTGACAGCTCTAGTAACAGGATGCCACTCGCTCCCTCTGACTCATGCCCGACCTCGTGCCCCATCACCAGGCCTCTCTGCCCAAACTCTGCCGTAAGCCGTGTGGAGCCTCATGCTGGAGGGCTGCCTGTCTCACATCACCTCCTCCACAAAGTGTAGAAAGGTGGTGAGTGGGATATTTTGGCTCCCAGACTATCAGAAACAATAGTGACAACAGTGAAGTGAAACACCAAGCGAGCGACAAGACAGAGAATGCGATGCAAGGCTGACCCCTGCTGGCCTGGAGGGGTACGTGCCGTGTGGTTGGCACCAGGTAGGAACAGGTAAGATGAAATGGAGTGTCACTAAGCCACAGCAGAACAAAACCGTCCTCTTCATTTCATTACTGCTGCCACCCAGCCTCAGTGTCCTGAGCTCAGGAGTCGACTGTCTGCGTCAGTCAGGATCCACCAGGCTCGGGTTCTGTCACTCCGACCGCAGGTGTCATCTGCCATCAGTTTTCCATCAATAAGACATGTACACGCGAGAGGAGGAACGCACACCTGAGGGACAGCGCGTCTAAAGCGGCCCCCTCCAAACGCATCAGGTGACATTTCACTCCACTGGAGCAGAAGGTTCAGGGTAACACAAATCTGAACGTTCTCTCTTTGCCTTTAAAATGATGCCACGTCGGGCTGAACACAATCGTTTTACCTTTTGTCTCCCTTTCATTGATTCAGTTTTATCCAGCTCATTTTCTGTGCACAAGGATAAATGTTTGTGACTTTCCTGTTTCTATGCGGTTGTTGGTATCTTGGCCGTCCCTCAGCTCTGACCCGACACCCTGCTGCACACACAGCCACCTACAGCTGAATTTATATCTCAGCAACAAATTAATATGACTCATTGTCCAAAACCACGAACATCAATGTTAATTAATAAGCGTAAACAAAGCCGGGCAGCTGTAAAATATGCTCGCTGAGGGGAGGGGGAGCTGTGATCGATGATAATGTAATCTGATGTACCTGAGTGCTGAAATCGCTTTGTAGTATTTCATCACTGATCGATTTGTTTCACGGCGTCTGAATCACACGCACATGGAAACACACCGACGTCCACACACGCACCTGGCTCTCAGACAGTTGGGTCATCAGAGCCACCGACTGTGTAATTGCATAACCTCTAAAGACCTGCTCAATAATGTATGGTCAGACTAGACATGGGCAGCTGGACGGAAAACCTTACCTCAACATTCAGACTGGACAGTCCAGAGTCTATGCACCGCTGTAACATAAGCCAAAACATAAAGCATCTGCTATTTTAACAGCAGCCTCTGGAATTTATGTGGAACATAACAGTGAGAGGAGATAACTGATAAGTGAAAGTGAAGACTTTCACACAAACGTTTCACTGTGGTTGTTGCAGAGTGAAACTGTGACTGGTAGTAGAAACTGTAAACTAGAAGAAGAGCAGGTCAGAACTGTCCTTTTACCGTAATTACACAGAAACACAGTCACTGTGAGGCCGGAATGAGACATATCACGTGTGTGCGCGCGCGCGTTGCCTTGGATGAACCTGTGGCCGCGCTGGACGTGCGCGTCTGGAGCAGGTCCCTCCTCTCACAGGAAGAGCGCAACCAAACTTCCTGCAGGTCTCCCGCGACTCACTCTACGCCTCTAGAGAAGTAAACCAAACCGGAAAGAGCAGCATGACAAGTCTGCTTTACAG
The DNA here is from genome assembly GCA_030770545.1 of Macropodus opercularis. Classification (NCBI taxonomy): domain Eukaryota; kingdom Metazoa; phylum Chordata; class Actinopteri; order Anabantiformes; family Osphronemidae; genus Macropodus; species Macropodus opercularis. The sequence continues at coordinate 13,532,609 of CM061092.1, forward strand.
GCTGCCGGGGTCGAGGCGCTCATCGTGGCGGTGTCTGGGGGTCATTCTGCGGGGAACGCCCAGCGGAGCTTCCCGTGGTCCTTACCGGGGAGGAGCGCGACTCCAGGCCGGTGGAAGTCACTCTTTGGCGGCATGCAGTCGCGCTCTGAGCCGCAGGCTCCACACAGAGTCTGCAGACCCTGTAGAGGTGGATATGAAGCGATTAGAGGGGGAAGACGATGGTAGGGGACCACTTCAGTCTAATTAGTCTAATAAACTGTCTGAAACACTGTTCAACTCAAATCCACATGTATGGAATATGTATTCATAACTACTGTAGTTCCTGTTTGCAAACATTTGAAGTGTTTAAACCATAAAAGTCACTTCTCTGACACCCTAAACAAACAAAGGCAGTTTAGTTCTAGTTTAGTTGTGTCCTTTCTCCTCTTGTCGTTTCTCAGGGATAGTGGAGGTGTTGATGTGCCGACACAAGGCCAGAAATGCTCTGGGCCATGTCTTTGTGTCTCAGGTGAGCCGACCAAACCCACACACACACCCACCCACCCACCCACACACACACACAGTGATTGACACAGTGCACCGTGCCTGCAGATGAGGGAGCTGGTTTCTGCTCTGTCCAGTGACTCAGCTGTGCGTGTGGTCGTTTTCAGGAGCTCAGTTCCAGGGGTTTTCTGTGCAGGTAATTGTTTCCTGTAGCATCTGGTACATGCCATGTGGCTGGATTTGCGTGGAGGCCCTGTCGGAATAATATGTAACTGTATTTGTTGTTTTGATACGTATATTAAGGTGCTGACCTCAAGGAGCGAGCTCTAATGAACAACGCTGAGTCTGATCTGTTCGTTCACGGTCTGCGATCGCTCATGACGCAGATAGGTAATGTTACATTTTACTGTAGTAAAACAACCTGATAGTAGTGTATATATGTCTATAAGAACCTCCCACACTTTGCTCTGCCCTGGCAGCATCTGTGCCTGTGCCAACCATTGCGGCGATGGACGGTGTTGCCCTTGGAGGCGGGCTGGAGCTGGCCTTGGCCTGTGACCTCCGCACGGCTGGTGAGTGACGCCCGAAACCCCTGTCTGTCTGTCCTGAACCAAATGAACCCGCATCATGCTTAACCCGTCTCGTTCCTACCTTCAGGTGATGTTAACGGGAAATGAAAGGAGATATCATGTTCTCTTCACAGCTGTCACTGAACCAGTCACGTTAGATCAGTGCTCGAGTCTAAATGGGAGATTGGCAGCTTCCACATTGCATCAGTGGAGATTAGAGCAGTGGCCCCGTAAAGATGTTCAAAGTAGCAGAGGATGTGAGAGGGAACCTCATTCAGTTATACACCACAGTCACACTATCATTAGTGATCTGGTGATGAGCTGAGGCGGTAGGAGGTCAGACTGTTTATGTAGCTGAAACAGAAAGTGATATTCATTCATATTATTCATATTAGGCAGAGCAGCTTCCTGATTGGTCGAGTGCTGATGAGCTAGGTGAGCAGGTGCTCGTGTCTATTGTAGTGACAGAGGCATCAGTCAGACTTTACACCCTCCGCAGCTTAATGGCAGGCTGCAGCTCAGACCTTCAACTGTCCTCTGTGTGTGTGTGTGTGTGTGTGTTTCAGCACATTCGGCACAGATGGGTCTGATTGAGACGACACGGGGGCTGCTCCCAGGAGCGGGTAAGACAAACGGAGGTCGCACGTGTGACCTTGCGCTGTCACAAACACAGAGACAAAGCAGCTGTGAGACGTTGACCTTGAAGTGGTTTGTCCTGCAGGGGGCAGTCAGCGGCTGCCGAGGACGGTCGGCATGACTCTGGCGAAGGAGCTCATCTTCACAGGTGGTGTTACAGAAACGCCGGCACGTTTCCGTGGGTGCGGGACGCTTATTGTTCGCCCGCTGTCTCTGCCTGTTATCAGGTAAGCGTGTGGGAGGGCAGACAGCTCTGGACATGGGGCTTGTAAACAGAGCTGCAGAGCAGAATCCGACAGGAGACGCTGCCTACAGAGAGGCGCTCAGCCTGGCCAGAGAGATCCTGCCCCAGGTTGGAATATAAACACTTTTTTCCCCCATGCATTCACCCTCCTCCTCCTCCAGGCAAGGACCTGCTCTCTTACCTCTTCTCTTTCCACTCTTCTTAAGTGCCCAGTCTCCTCTGCTTATTGTAAACCTCTTCTCATTTTGCCTTTCTTACTTCTCTGTGGTTTCCTCTCTTCCCTTTCTCCGGGCCTCTGTCATATTTCTCTCACTCCAGTTCAGATGCCTCCAGGGTCGCAGTCAAATGGAGAATTTGACCACAAATAGAGACACACACACACAAACGCATTTCATTTTTCCTTTTAGTGAATGGTAACAACAGCAGCAGCTTATAAGACGCAAACTACGTCTGTACATACAAATGTTTAATGCTGCACTGAGAGTAGATACAGAAATGGCAGCGTAGCCACAAGAGACACGACCGTTCATAGGAGATCATGTTAGACGTTGCATCTCTATTGTCATTTATAGTTGATTTGTGAACGATTATGTGAAAATTGAAAAAAAATAATAATCCCCCACCTTCATCATTCCATCATCATCACTAGTCCAGATTTAGCCTAGTCACCCTGACGTGTCATTTGTGTTGCTTAGGCTCCTATCGCTGTGCGAATGGCCAAGGAGGCAATGAACAGAGGTGTTGAGGTATGCACCCATTCATAAATGATGCTTTTTCATTTTTTACGTCAGTTGCTATAGTGACAGTAAATCTTCTCTCCTAGGTTGACATCAGTTCAGCAATGGCTATAGAAAGGATGTGTTATGCCCGGGTAAGTCTGAGTCAGAGGCTTTTAATGTTTCTGCTCCAGCGGCAGCCAGACCCCTCAGGAATGATGTATTCAGATCTGTCCTCGTGAACACGATACCACACGAATGAATCCCCTTGAGGCAGTTGCTTTTCATTGCTATCAACATGCACGTTAACAGCCTACTGGATCACGCCTGGTGTTATTGTTAAATGTGTATCAGCATTGCAAAGACGTCAAGTTGAGTTAAGCTTTGATGCTCTGTCGTCTCAGGTCATCCCCACGCGGGACAGACAGGAGGGCATGGCAGCCTTCATAGAGAAGAGACCGCCCAGATACACAGGAGAATAAACTCTGCTGACTGACTTTTTGCTAGAACCCCACACCTGACAGATAATTAACAGATCGTCTCAGCCAGTGTTGACAATTTAGTTAAGATCAGTTTCAGTGCTCGGCCGTTATTGTTTGCCAAGTGGCTAAATCTTAACTTTGTGAAACTGTATACACTTTGTTTACTAGTGGTACAAGCATTATCCAGTAGCGGATGAATGAAAAAAATAAAAAAGGCAAAACCTGTGCCAGCTCCACTTTATGGGAATGTACATTCTTTATTTCCAAACTTGACTCCTCAGCAGCAATATGGCACAGTCCTAGCAGTCATACAGTATCGTGCCTCTTTTCCTCTTTCATCTGAAGTGATGAAAAAATACAAACTGGCCTTCATCTAGGGCGATGTTCAGGGGTTCAGCTAAATCCAAAACGTTACGAGCAGCAGAGTAATTATTTCAGACTGGACTGCCGCTCATGCTGAGATTGAGATCAGCCAGGGAAACATGCAGCATTAGCAAAGTCATACATCTGCTTACAGAAGCCAATACCATAGCTCACGGAGAGGCAGAGGAGATGAAGTGTTATGCTAACGGCTGTTATTTATAAAATCATTTAGAAATGTTTTCATTTCTATTATCAGACACTTCAGCTATACGGGAAACAGATAATCACTGCTAAATTCACTTTGCCCCAAATATGTTGTCTTATATATGTGCGACTTGACAGTGGTTTGTAAAATCAACTGTTAGAAATGCATAGAAAATGGTGACGGGGCATCAGTGTCATCATCTGACAGGGTCAATTGTTGGAGAGGACAGAAAAACCCTTGAATATTTTAAATAGCCTTTCTTTTCCTTTATTTATTTGTCTTGTCCTATTCTTTAATCAGATAAACTGAAAAAAACAAAACAATTGAACATACAATAGAATAATTTCCATGCGACCAATTCAAAACAGACCTGAACAAACTATTCTTTTCTTATTCTCTATTATGTACAAATTACATACATGTTTTAAGATGCAGCGACTTGTACCGACAGATGTAAACATGCTTACGCCGTAGTGCTGTCTCTGTCTTTAAGACAATCAGACACATACAGCAAACATACAAATATATACACCAACCCGTCTTCTAGTGAAACCAGCTATGGTTTAATCCACATCCATCATAACTACGTGTTATTGCCATCTGCGTAAAAAAGCAATATTTCACTAGAACATTTTGAGATTTACAGCTCTTCTGATTTTGCCAGACACGATTGATTTCGAGCTGCCAAACATTTAGATAAAGATAAAAATACTGGAGCGTGCTACAGAGTTTTACCTTCTGCGTAATTGGAACATTTGAACCCACTGAACACACCCATGGCAGATTTCCTGTCATCTCAAATCAAAGGCATTAGCTGACAAAAGACTAAATGTAGAGGAGAGCAACAGTATTATGGAGGACCCAGAGCTTTGTGTGTCAGTGACCAGATCACCGCTATAAACAAGCAGGCAGGCATTCCAAACCATAACCAGCACAAGCTTTCAGACAAACCCCAGCATGCTTGTACTCAGAGCAGCGCCATGCGTATGTTTCATGAGTTAAGTGACCAATTCAGACAACCGGAGCCCTCTGTAACATATATGGGCCGGAGGCTGTCAGCCCACGGCAGGGCCTGTGGGAGAATCAATCCCAAACTGAGATTTGTATTCGTGCACCGACATGTTTTTGGTACAAAAATTATCATAATTCCAATAACCAATGAGAGCGAGCACAGACACAAAACTCGCGTTGAGATTTGACCAATAGTTCATTGGAATTTTTTTCTCTACTATATTAGCACACGCAGAAATATTCTCGTTTTGAAACAAACACGAAGAAAATAAATAAGTTTAGTGTGTGTGCAAAGAACGCGTAGTCTCTGTCCTGTAATGCAGACTTTCTGGGGATTCTTGATGTGTGTGTGTGTGTGTGTGTGTGTGGTATGTCACACATGACTGAATCCCCTGTGGGACCCATCCTACGGTCCTCCTCTTGATCAGCCTTATTTTCTGAAAGCAAACATACAATAATGAAGAATCTCCTGCCAGTGTAAGACTGAAATAGACATGATCAGTTGTGTGTGTGTGCGCGCACTGTACCTCAGTGAGGTTACTGTGGTGGTGGTGGGCGGCGGCTCGGGTGAGCGTGTGCAGACTGGCCGGTGCGGGCTCTGTGGCGTTGCAGGCTCTCCAGGATGCTCTCGGCCAACAGCTTGACGTCTCGGTGCGTCTGTGGGTGTGTATGAACGTGCTCTAGCTGCTGGAGGCCGCCCTCCTCCAACAACATGCTGCAGTATCGAGCGGCTGCAGACACATGAGTTGCACAAGAGCATATGTGAGAGGTTTGGCTAAGCGAGTCAGCAACACTTTTTGCATGCGTCCCGTCTGCCTCTCACCGTTCTTGCTGCAGACGTGCTGCATGGCCCACGCTGCCCACAGCTGGACTCCAGGTGTGTGAAAGCACTCAAGCAGGGGGAAGAAGGGGTTGAATGACCTACAGAGAGAGTATATAAGGTGGCATGACAGTCTCACTAGATATACAAATTTAATCTACACTAAATCCCACATTATGAGGCTCAGTATAAACATTTTGTGCATGTGCACCAGGCAGATAAAACTTTAAATCTTAAAATGACCTGACAAGTAAATCTATTCTTTCTAAATGTCTTCAGACACCAGCTTTTATGAACTATAATCATCATGTTAAACTTTTGAAAGTGCTAAACATTAATTCTGCTGGCGACATTATTTTCATGCTCTGCGATTGTACTGGTGTAAAGTAGCTTGATCTCACCTGTACGCCACCATTTCACACTCGGGTGCGGGCCACTTCATGATGACAGCATGCTAGAGAGACACACAAACGCGTGAAACCTTTCAAAATGCCTCGACATTATTCATGTTCATGAGTCGCTATGAGCAGTTCTGCTCAATTCTACCAGTTGCTCCAGCAGTGAGGATCGGAGATCAGGGCTGAGTGTCCACGCGTCCTTTCCTCTTGACGTCAGATGTGCAAGGATGCCTGCAGCAAAGTAGCTGACCTCCACCTCAGGGCTGTGCAGCAGCTGGCTGATGTGGTCCAGGAACCCCTGCACCATCAGCTCTCCATGCAGCTCCCCCACCTCTGCTATGTTGTTCTACACAAAAACGGGTGAGGAGGGAATAATGATGTCTTTAAATGGTACATCTGTTACACATTCAGGGTTATCTACAGGGTGAGAAGAGAACGGCAAACTCACCAACAGACCGAGAACCTTCTGCTGAATAGAAGACTCATTGGGGAAGGACTGCAGAGGGGAACGATGGGGGTGGGAGATATTTAGTGAGTCAGACTGCCCCTCAGGCTTACATAGCATGTGAATAAGTCTGATGAATAACTAATGTATTAATCACATAAACTGATTCATGTTGACCTCTAGAACTTTAATGAACAGGTCCAACCCCTGGTTCTCAATAAAATGGCGGCAAGTTGTTGGTGATTCATCAGTGAGGTTCCAGAGCGCGCTCAGTGTGAACTTGAGCGTGGCGTCCACTACACCCTGAGTCGCCTTCTGACGCACAATGTGGAGCAGTTGCTGGAAGGTACAGAGAATACATTTACCACAACACTACACGAGTATAGAGAACACAGCTGCAATGAGTCTTACCTTGACTATAAACAGCTCTGCTCCCAGCTGGGCGGTCTGCTCTGTGGACAGCTGGAAAACCAAACACTGAGGCGTTTACCAATAACCCTACAGATGTACAGGGAATGTGATGGTAACGGGGCAACACATACCTTAGCAGCCAGTATAGAAATGATGGCCACAGCCATCCTCTGCATGTTCTGGTCTTCATGGTTGCAGAGCCACTGCATCACTAGTTTGGCTGCTTCAAATCTTATAAACACCAAAAGGGAGTAGAGAACATATTTAATAGTTTGATGACATTAAAATGCTACGCTGAAATAAGCTTTTCTCACCTGTTGAACGGAACCTCCTGTAAAATGCGATCGCTGCACAGAGACAGAAGGCAGTTTTTCTGCAGCTGCAAACAGAGCAAATCCCGTTGGTTTTATTTTCATTCAAACTGATTAAACAGCTTCATTGAGAAGATATAAAGTGTTGAATTCTGCATTATAATTGTCACTGTCCACAATAACACCAGTCACTTGGTTTCAGCAAAACCCATGCGGGTTGCAGACTCAATTGTGTGCTAGAAAGAAAAAGGGAAGCTGCGGTTTCGTAATTGTGTGAAATTTCCCATCACATCAGAATTTTCAGGTTTTCACAATTCAAATCTTTTGCACACATCTTCTTCCTCTCTCATTTGTTCCCTAACTACCAGAACTATTATACTCCATGTCCACGTGCCGCCAGTAAAACGTTCTCAATCAGGAGTCCACTTCTAATGAGTTCCTATTTATTTCTCGATATTAATTCACAGTGACACAGTGTTGTTGTTTATTGTGGCTGACAGGTCATAGATACCTGCTGGTGGTTTGGGAATGTCCGCATAGCTTCCAGTAAGAGCTGAGTGACTGTGCTCAGCAGTCGGACTGGCATCCCAGCTGCCAGGTCCTGCTTTGTCAGGTTGAACACACAGGCACTGGCTGCCAGCTGGACATTCAGGGTGGCGGGGTGATTCTTCATACCCAACACTACCAGCTGGATTAGGAACCCAAAGAAAATAGAGAAGTAATATTATGTTTAGTGAGATGCACGAGGAACCTAAATAAATGCAGATCTCCAATAAGTGTGTAAGCCATTAACTTAATTATTAAGTACCTTGAGGATGTCGGGCCGTGGTTTCTCCATGACATGGGTCAGACTGAAGAGATGAAACAGAGCTTCTCTCACAAAACCTTCCCTTTCACTGTAGCGACGCAAGGCCTCACAGATCTGGGTCTCGTTGGCTTCTCCAGTTACCTGCTCACGCACAGTTTGACAACAGTTAAGCGAGCCTGAATTCAACACAATAGATCCATGTTAATGCATGCATGCATACCGACCTTTAGGTTTCCTTCTCCAGAGAGGAAGTCAGAAAAGCCTGCATCTGTGGCCAGAAGTCCAACAAAGGTCATCCCCGGTCTGTCCTCAACAAATGCCTTGACAGCTGCATCTGTAACCTGCAACATTCACACGTGTAACTACTTGGCTCTCAGATACAGACGTCACCAAAAATGATCATTGGTACTAAATCAGTAGCATTTAATTCTGAAAATATGATAGTGTTTGTTTTGCATGGCTCAAATAGTACTTTCATAGCTCTTCGTGGTAGAAATGCTATGCCACCAGCAATTGCTTATTTTAAATATTGAAAAGCATTCATGTTAGTTTACAATTTGCTGCTGAACTTTGCAACACAGAATTTCAGAGAAACTATGAAATTTCTTGAATATCACTATTCCAGGGACATATATGTCTTTCTTTTCAACTTATTAGAAAATGCATTTCATATTAATCCACGTTTTTATGAAATAGATGTATACACACCTGTTTTCTCCCTGAAACGTCGAGGGACACAAGAGCAGGCAGGATCCCCGGCTGTCCAAGCAACTGACGAGCCACGTCAGAGGTAAACTGTTTATCATCACTGATGTCCAGGTGCTGCACTCAAACAAATGCAACTTGTACGTATATTCTCAAAATGTACCACGTTTATCAGTAAACACACAACAAACACACTCGGCTTCATCCATAAATTAACCTGTAAAACATCCAACTGGCCTATGACTCCCAGCAGCTGAGCAGTGCTCATCTCCAGCCTCTTCAGCTGGTGCAGCGTTAGTGAGCGCAGCCGCTCCTTCAGGCCCAGCAGCGGACTGAGGTTGGTGACTGAGGTGTTGGAGAGATCCAGGCTCTCTAGGCGAGGAAGTGAACACACATCGACTAATCCAGAGTCGTAGAAGTCTACATTGGCTAAGGAGAGGGATCGGAGGCCCTGAAGGGAACTGAAGCGATACCGGATCGGTTCCTCCAGAGAGGACATGGTGAGACCTGTTAATACGAGCCGCTGGAGGGACTCCTGCAAGACGTTTGGAAAATCAACAACAAACAACAGACTTTAATTACCCTAATAATTAGTGATGTTAGAATAGCAACAGGTTTCACCGTTTACCTGACAATATTTATTGGTGGCCAGTCCCTGTAGTATATCAGGAATAGTGAGGTCGGCATTGACCCTGGCAGCATCCAGCTCCAACAGCCTGTGAGGACAGAGGGCTTTCTGGAAGGCCTCCGCAGAGATACGAGCTGTGCGAGTGCAGGCTCGTCTCAGCCGCAGGTATTCACAGCTCCGAAATACGCCCACCGTGCTGTCGTTTAATAGACCTGTAGTAAAGGTCGGCTAGTGTTAAGGCAAGACAGCACTGATTCTGTGACACTCTCTGGTTTAGATGACTGGGCTGTTGTATCTATGCTGTCTAGCTTCACAACACTGGTTATGCGAGCTGTGCGATCAGTTTCACCTTTTATTCTAGAGCGTGATCTGAGGTACAAATTCACCTTCAGTGGCCATCTTGGCCAACATCTGGTCTGCCAGCTCCTGCGGGAACAGCACAGCCTCTCTGAAGCACAGGGAGCCATCGGGACGCTTCACGCAAAAACACTCCAGATTTTGACTCACGTAGGTCAGGCACAGGTCGGTCAGAGGCGCCGGGGACGCCTCATCCTGGACGGCGAAGGGTGGTCGGTTACGTGGATGCATTTCGCTTTATTGCATGACTGATTCCAGTTACTAGCGCAAGCAGATGGGAATATGACACTGGGCAATAACCTGTGGGTGAAAGCGACACTTACCGTGTTTAGCAAACTACAGGCCATGGTCTGGAAAAAGTCCAGCTTTAGCTTATGCAGCCGAGACTGGTGTTTTGTCTTTGTAACCGAAGCCGCGTCGCGTTCCAGCCGTCGAGCTGCTCAGCTGCCAGCCGCTTGCGATGTCTGTGTTTTATCTGTCCTGAGAGCCTGGTGTTATGCTAACGTGCTGAAGCTACAGTGCAGCCGCACCGAGCAGCGCTAGCCTGGAGGTTAGCTGACTGGACGCCTGCGAGCAGGAACATCGACCCCAGTGCGAAAACGTCGACAGTTGTCTGCTGTGACGGAATTCATGGTTGTTATATAGCAACTAATCACTGTAGCAACCGAAGCGCAGAATCTAGGAAGCTGTCGAAGAAACCAGATGCCACGGCTAATAGACGGGTCTATTTTTGAGCAGACAGACAGTAAACAAAGGTCACGGCACCGGAAGTACATTAGCGAGAGGGCGGGACTACGGAAGCCCGAAAGCAGGAAGACGCGCATGGAGACACGTTCAGGGACACGCTCCTCTGTTTCTAAAGAAAACGGTCTCGTTGTTCTTTTTATTTTATCCTTCATTAGTAAAGTCATGCTTTAAGCTAATGACCTCCATTGGAAATCACCCTTCAAGTTCACGCTTTTAGTAGCAGTGCTCGTCTACTCATTCACCAAGGTCACAGGCGCAGTGGGAGCGAAGCCTTCAACACATGCGGCTGTTGAAGCGCAAGCTGGAAGATGGCTGGACTTATAAACTTTAAAGATGAGAAGGAGGTAAAGCAGTATTTGGATAATTTAGGAGTGGAGTACAGCTTCCAGTGCTACAAGGAGAACGATCCTGAAGGTAAGTTACCTGAGCTGATCACTGATCAGTGGTGCTGAAGCACTGCAGGATTAAAACGTTGCTAATCCTGCAAAATTTGCATTAGTCAGAAAAAAACGTTGTACGTGCTTATAGGAAAAGTACACTATTTTGTATCTATGACTATTATTTTATTGTTGTTATTTGTTAGTTCCGCTTGCCTCATCCAAACCTTTGCCACATGTCTTTCTTAGGGTGTCAGAGACTTGCAGATTACTTGGAAGGAGTGAGAAAAAACTATGAATCTGCAGCACAAGTGCTCAAACATAACTGTGACACAAATGGACATGGAGAGAGCTGCTATAAACTGGGAGCCTACCATGTCACAGGAAAAGGTAAGACGGCTTATTTACGCTGGGTGTAAGAAGTTATTGAATGAGTTAGAAAATACAAGTAAGGATGATGTGAAACCTGAGAGAGAAACATAAAAACAGGCAAGTGCTCCCAAAAATCTTGTTTTTTTTTTATCTTGCTCACAGTTGTAGGGTCAGACTTGACTTGGAGTTTGATGATTTTAACTCTAATTTGACCTGTAACTTGTACATAAGACCTGTGACTACAGACCCCTGTCAATCTTTTAAATGTTCCCACCAGGTGGAGTGCCTGAGTGTCTGAAGACTGCCTACACCTGCTTCATGCGCTCCTGCAAAGCTGGAGGAAAAAAGTCAGTAGACGCCTGTCACAATGTCGGCCTGTTAGCCCACGACGGGCGAGCTTTGGAAGAAGGACCTGACTTCACAGCAGCTCAGCAGTACTATGAGAAGGCTTGTGCAGGTGGCTTCGCTCCCTCCTGCTTTAACCTCAGTGCGTTGTTCATCAAGGGCAACGCCGAAGGGCTGGCACCCGACATGACCCAAGCTTTAAAGTACGCCAACAGAGCTTGTGACTTAGGCCATGTGTGGGGCTGTGCCAATGCAAGTCGCATGTACAAACTTGGGGATGGTACAGAAAAAGATGAGAAGAAAGCAGAAGAACTGAAGAATCGAGCCAGGGAGCTGCATAGCTGTGAGAAGGAACGGCAGCTTAAATTTGGGGAGTGAATGTGATAGACTTTATCTTTGTATTAGTTTAACTGCCTGTGGTGGTTAATCAGGTTCCATCTGCATCAGTGTGATAATGTTTGATGTATTAAAAATGATGTGTCAAAAAAAAAGTGTGTTAGACAACATCTAAGTTAATGGAGATGTTAACGTGAAGGTGATTCGTTTAACGTATGTCTCAGTACATTTTCAGACCAGTTAAGTTTATGGCTTCAAAAATGAAATATATAAATTAATCTCTAACCAGTCATCAAAACACTAAGTATTTAAAATAAAGCGATTTAATCTGCAGAACTGCATATGTAATGGATTATTAAAGCTGCTATATGCACTGCAAATGGTTAGTACAAATTATAATTTATTAGTAGTTTAGGTTTCATATTAAGAATCTACATCTACAAACTATTAAGTCAAACTGTGAATTAAGTGTCTTAAAGTAAAAGGTAAAATTCACTGGTTCACAGATTCTCAATTGGAATAAAAAAACCAAACAAAGGAATACTTGAGTAAAGGCATAGTATCTCAAATTTGTACTTGAGTGTAGCACCTGTAGATGAAATGTAGTGTCAGTGTTTTGCTTCTTTTCACCATTGACATCCGCTGTGTCTTTAGTGGTGGAGTTTGTTTTTGGCTCATTTTGGCTTGTTTCCCAGGTAATGACCTTCTTTAGCAAGAACAGCATAAGCCATATCTTCTCCTAGTCAGAAACATACACTTTGCAAGTGCGTTGACTAGTTAACTAATCCTCATTTGTATGGCTTAACTCATCTGTATAGTATCTTTATATACCTTTGCTTCTTTGCACACCCACAATCCATTAACCCAGTTTAGTATAACTGATGTTTACAAAACCACAGAATGTGTGGCGTCGCAGCCTCTGGCCACTAGAGGGCGCCACCATCAAATACATGAACTTTGCGCCTTTTTCAAATCTCTCGGCGCTGTGGGCACGCGCCCGTTGCCTGGGGAGCTGCAGGTCCCATCTGTCGCGACTTTAAGCGCCGCGCTGTGAGCAACCTGTGCGTGGTGTAAACACGGAGAAGCGAACCTCTGTGACTAAACCGCTGCATCGCGCCGGCCCGTGGAGGACGGTGGGCGGGCTGCTAGCTCCGCCCGTTAGCCCAGCGGCCCCGCAGCTCTCATTCAAAACAGAACACAGCTGTTGAGCGGAGCGTTAGCCCGAACCTGTTAGCTTCCCCGCTGGCTTCTCATGTTCCCGTTCGGAATATCGGGGAAACGCAGCACGACGGTGAGTTGCACGACGACACGGGCCGAAGTTTGTTACGTCATGTGGGTCGACTCGTCCCCGCGGTCGGCGTAGCCGGCCAAAAACAACGCGGACGGCTTGGGCGTGTTTGTTTTCTTTTTTACACGCAGGATGCTCTTATCAAAAAGAAATCGGCATCCGCTGAGGAGAGCGGACACGGGGATGTGAGAGGAACACTGAGATGAGCACCCAGCGAGTTAGTTAGCTGTGTGTTTGTAACCAGCTTGTGTATCCGGCGGCAGCGCGTTGCTTTAGTTTTGCATTACTTTCTCTTCCACCCACGCGAATCTACGAAACGGCAAGAAGCGGCAGCAGCCAGCGCTGAACCACGCGCCCCCCGGACCAGGCTAACTAAACAAGCTAGCCGGAGTGGAGACCTGCTAATGTGGACGGTTTAGGAGCGTGGCGTTAGCGTCGCGCGAGCCCCGCCGCGATGCGCTATTCGGTTCCCTTCACTCTGTTTGCGTTATTGTGGAGCAGTTTGCGTGGTTCGCCCCCGCACAGCTTGCTCAGCGGCCGAGCACACTGCGGGCGCTCTGCCCCCCCCTGCACAGTTGCTTTCCGGGGAGTGCTTTGGGTGTGGCGTGGATTCACCCACGAACAATAACGTGCACCAACACCGCCATGCGTGAGCCACGCCGCGTCTGGGTCACAGTTACACGGGTCGCAGGGTTCTTCGGGATCCGGTGAAAAGTCGACCGGGCCCCGGTTTCCTCTTGGGATTTTAAAGAGGGGACCTTTTGAGAGCACGGACGCGAGTGAGAGAACTTAAAGCGTTTTCTCTGCTAACACTCAGCAGCCTGTTCTACTTGTGTGGATAACTGTCCTCCTCCATTAATGGCACCTAATATGTGGATCAATACATCCTTTAAACGAGCGATCGTCTTCAGTTATATTTCCGTTCAGGTGTCTGTTTTGTGTAGACACGCTTACAGTTCTGCGCCACTACACAGACGTATAACATCAGGATCTTGCGCGTTTCATGGCCTAATTTCCCCAAATGGATCCGTGATAATGGACGTAAAAGAGTGATGCAGTGCTAGATTGTGAACCCAGCAATCTATACAGATATGTGATGGGGAATCAGTAGGAATATACAGGCGTGTGTCACCCATGTTCAGAGCGACCTGTTCGATTTTGCCGCAGCTCCCGTCGCTTTTAAACAGCTCTAAGGAATGTTGATCGATATTTAGTGTGACTGTGGAGCTGCTGTTCTTCACGTTTGACACAGAGGTCACTGGTTCAGACTGGAGCACTTTGACTTGGCTTTATTGATTAATAAGCTACACATATGTAACATGTGTATATTAATTAAACAGTAATACAACTGCAGTCATATCAGTTCTGGATGCATGGGTTAATAATACTACTCCGGCCAGAAGAGGGTTTGAAACATATTTCTTCCCAAATGCCAGTGGTCTCTAGTCTGCCATACCCCGGAGAAGGAATCTGTTCGGAATTTCTCTTGCTTTATTTTGTCAGAATGAGGCCAAACTAAAGATAAGACAAATGATTGCACACGTGGATAAAAAGTACAGTGCTCAGACAGCATAAAGGACTGATTCTCCCAGGGTTATGTTTCAATCAAATACAATTTGGTTGATCCAGCATTCTGTTCAGTGTATAGGTTTGCAGTGTCTTTAAGCCGCACAAGTGCCATCTGTTCGCCTGTTTACAAATGTTGCATTGAATAATTAGCGTGTCTTTTTGTTTATATTGTTCCTCATCTCTGTTTCTGACTGCCATCAAAAATGTCACGTTGCATATCTGTTGCTTGCCAACAGGAACCGTGCGAGTGCCTGGAGGTTTTGCTGAAGCGCACTTGGTTATAGTGCTATTTTTATTTTTCATTACATCATCTACATCTAGAAGCTTTGTCTGTCAGCGATGTAAGACAGTAGTTTGTAATTCCAGTGTGATCACATTGGCTTTACTGGGAGAAATCATTCTCAATTGAAGTTTTCCGTTTCTGGGTGATTACACCTTCTTGGACAGTACTCCTCTCAGCGTAACTTGAGCACCGGTGACATTTTAGAAACCGTCCCTCATTAACTCTACATACCACCTCCACCTTCCGGGCCAGGCTAATCCCTGAGATGTCTTGTGTGCATGGGCCCATCTGTTCTCCTCTGCGGTGTAACTGGTCTGTCCCAGGCCTGCAAATGTGATTAGCAAGAGATTACATCTGTGTGAGTGAAATGAAACTCCAGCCCCAGAATCAGAGCTGTGTGTTTACAAGAGAACGAGATAAAACACTGAAGGGATTCTGCGTCATCAGGTTCAACCCCTGGTCTTTCTCAGGTTTTGTTTCCCTGCTCTGAATTACAACATGTTCATCACACTTTATGTAACATTTCTAGATGCAGAATATTTGTGTCTGTACTCAACAGTGTGTAGTGACTAACCACTTATCTTGTAACCTCGCTTGGTGCTATACACATTCTACAGGGCTTGTCTCAGGATTTTTCGAAGCGACCTCCAAGCAGAGCTATTGCTCAGTTGCCAGGGTAACTTTTTGTGTGTCTGGCACATGTACTCGGCACAGATGGAACTGAAAGTCACATGCCGTCACACTCATTCTCTGATTCCTTTCCAGCCTTCACTCTGTCACTGCAAGAACACATGCAAAGCTAGTTCTGCGTGTTCGAGTACGGCTCTGGTTTTTAGCCATCCACCTTCTGTTACTCTTGAGAATAATATCAAGGGCTCCTGCACTTGACAAGTTGCCTTAGCTAACAAACAAAATGTATGCTTTTGTTATTCATAAGACATTTTTAATGTTGCTGGCAGGCAGTTGAAGTGGGTGTTGTGAGCCTGACTAGCTGGCTGTGAGCATGTGTGAGGAGATAAAGACCAGGGCAATGCATGCCCTGTGTTTCACTTCAGCCGTCTCAGAGGTAGGCACTAGGTTTTACTGTGCCAGTTGAGCGGTGTTTTTTTTCAGTATATGAGGAAGTAGTGCATAAAGGTCTCCCCTTATTATTATTTTTTTGTACATTTGACATGTGGTTCCTTCTATGTTGTAATCACAGCTTGTGTTTAGGGGAAGCTGAAGTCGAGACTGCACACAGTGGGTCCCTCGTGACTGATGTTTGAATCTCACACGCCCAGCTAAATATACGTCACAACAAGCTGTGCAGTGGCAGGAGGCCTGGAGCGTCAAAGATGTTTCAGCCTGAGCGTAACCTCTGATGGGAGCTCACTCGTGAGGGGTCAAATGTTGAGTGGACCGCACAACCCTGCCTCTCTTGCCCGTGTCTGGTTCCCAGCCTCTTTTTTTTGAGGTGCTTGGCTCTGTAACTTCATTGCTTTGCTTTAACGAGTGGGGTTTGATGCTATTTCAGTCCTGTCTGTAGGCTGACACAATGAAATGTCAGCTCACATTTAGTCTGATGTGTTGACATATTCACCAACCTTCCAGGCACAGCCTACTGGTACCTTCTCCCTTTGCCATTTACTAGACTTTGTATATGAGTTTTTGATTCTCTGAGTGAGGAACTCGGTACTCAAATAGCATTTGGGCTTCCTACCAAGCCCACTGATAAACCAGTCATGGTTGTATGAAGCTGCACTCAGCTGTAACTTCTCAAGTGGCAGATCTCTTCGAAACCTTAGTGTCTTGAAGTTGGACTGCACAAACTCTTTGGACTAACACTGAAGTAGCCAGATTTATGTGGGACACATTCTGGTAGTTTATGTAGTTGTCCTAGTATAATCTCTGCCATAACATGCTTTAGACTCACTCTCGCTGCAGAACTTCCAGGGCTTTCCTGCCTGATTCGTGATCAAACCTACTGCATTTACGTGTGTGTTTCTTTTTGCAGCTAGTCTTGAAATCTCAGCCTAATGTTTTTGCTGATGAGACTTCCTTCAATTGCAAAATACCGAATTATTCGATTCCAGTTGCCCTTTGTCATGTGGCCCTACCTTTCAGGTGGAACCAGATGGAAAGAACAGATTACAGATGCAGAGGGCCTGTCTGCTAAATAACCTGTTGTATAAATCAGTGAGACAAAGCATATGTGCCTCTACCATTTGAGAGAAGCTTTTAAATCTTGAGTTCTGTGCAAATTTCTTTTCATCCCTTAAGCTTTGTCCCTGAACCCCACCACACCCTGCCACTGACTGTGAACAGATCCTATCAGAGAGGTAAGATGGTTTGCAAGTGTTGTTTGGCTCTTTCCTATAATCACTCAAGACAAACTTCAGACCACTACCTTCTTTATTATTCACTTTAGACAAACTATTATCAGAAAACATCAGACCTATTTTTTTTTTCTAAATCTTAAAGCACTAGTGTGGATAAGTAATAGTTTTTTTTGTCTGATGTTATCTCTGCTGCTGTGTAATGTTACTTTGCTTTCCACTTACCATTGAGGTTTTAGTTCAGCTTACCGCATGGTTTTCTTCATATACTGTTCACATACTCTACTTGTTTAATGTAGATACTGTAGGGAGACCTGTCTGACTGTTTTTTAATTGCAGCTTCAGCTCAGCTAGGCTAAAGCTGGTTGCTGGAGTTGGTGTCAGGTTAGAGGTGTCTGGGGTCATGAGGACACAGGTCAAAGGTGAGTTCAGTGACGGGCTAGTAAGAAAGGCACCCAGCCTTCAAAGCATGGAGAATGACGGCTATGAGGGTCTACTTCCACCTGACACTTGGAGACCGGTCCTGTGGGCTGTATTGTCATTAGAGAAAGCATCGTTTGAGGAGTTAAAAATCTGTGTAAACTGTGTCTTAGCAACAAGAACATGAAAATGAAATCCTCTTAAGAGAGTAAAATATGAGTATTTTTATTATTAATAAGAGACGGTGGACAAAACGTATGCAGGACTGTTGCATTATAGTAACACTATCCATTAAACGCATCCCTTCACTTGAAAGAAACGTTTGCATTTGAACCGTGCAAGAGTAAGTTATGTGATGCGTGGACTGCAAAGGATGTTGGGACTATTGTGGTGTTTGGCTCTATAGATACAGACCCTGCACCAGACCTTAAACCTCCCCTCAGTCATCCTGACTGTACAAAAACAGACAGATGCTGCACCCTTCCTCTTCCCTTCCATATTGTCCTGACCCAACGGTCTGTGTCAGTGCTGGAGACAAGTCTTTGTGGTCTCACAATACAGCCTCATCTGTCTCTAACCCGCTGAGTGTTTTGGCCTGGGAGCTGAAGTGAGAGCTGAGCTTGGTTATGTCATGGAAACTTGTGAACTTTGTCTTGAACCCTGCCAAAGACAATAGATCACACACAGACAAACAGGATTCAACCTCGCTCTTCTCTTTATCCCTCTTCTTGTTTAGTTTTCTTCCTCCTCCAACATTTTATTTTGTACCTCTACCTGTCCATCGTATAGAGGCAGTGATAAAAAGCTTTTATCCTCCCATCCAGTTCTCCACTTTGCCCTTTTCTACCATCTATTATTTTGAGTAAACGGTGATGAGTCACTTCTTGTACAGAGGTGTTTTTCTGTGTCATCTTAAAGATTCAGGTTCAGGTTGATTGTGACTGAGACAACCTGTTTCCTGTCGCCTTTGTGAAGTTGCCCACAGGTCAGGCTTCAACATGCAGACAGAGACTTGCACTCACTTGCCTGCAATTACACACTGCAAACTGTCAAACTGGGTTTACTGCTCCTTTTGCAAACACATTTGTTTAACTTTACTGTCATGTGTCTCAAACTGAAATTTCTGAAAATATAAAAGGAGTTTCACAGATATTTTGTAATGTACCACATTCACAAAGATATTTTGGATTTCTTACATTGCTCTATGGATCCTGCACAAACGTGTCAGTTCTTAAAAACATATGGAACAAAACACTCTGTGACTTACTGTGCTTGGTTTATGATGTAATAAGTGTAGAACAGCGACAACTGACAAGATGACCACTGTCTAGAAGGACCTGATGGACAGTCTGTGACAGTTTGTGTGTGAAAAGACTTAACCTGGTTGCTAATCTGTCTTATTTTTGTCTCAAAGGTAGAAGGATTTGGGAAGAGGAGAGGGAGGGTGTCATTGTCTTGTCCTCCCTATTTTTAGTCAATAGATGAATGTTTAGTAGCACATACATCCTGTCTGTACTTGTCCTCTGAGAGAACACAGGCTCAATGCTGTAGTGTCTGTGTAACTCGGGCGCAGGTTGTAATTTGTGTGGTGGACAGACAGCGTAGCCCCAAGCTATACTGCTCTGTGGGAGAGGAGGATCAGAAAAGGGGTGTGAGAGGCTCATTGAGGGAGAAAGGGGGAGGGGAGCTGCGGAGACCTTGAGGAGATACAGCTGTTTCTCCCGTCTCAGCTGTTGCTCCTCCGCTGTTTGACCCGGCTACATTTGCCTCGCTCTGTCTTTCTCTCAACCACACGCCCTAACTCGATGAAGCACACAGTGTAATATTGCACACGGTGAAAGAAGGAATCTTTCATAGCTCCTGTCAGATGGGAATAGCATGTGCTCTCCATACGAGTAGGAGAGGCAGCCATGACCAGATTAGGCAAAAATCTTTCTGTCCAGTTTCATTGCTCTTTGTTTCTCATTTGATCCTTTTGTCTTATTTTCTGACTGTTTCTGTCTGTATTTTTCTGTTTAGTTCTAAGCTTTGCTCCTTCAAATCTTACATCTCTTGTCTTTTCCCTTGACCTCTGAGTTTGTGGTGTCACGTTTTATTCTCCCAAGTGACCTCTGCCCTAGTGAACTTTAAGAGTAAACAACTATGTGTGTGTGGCTGTTCCTTTGTGATCTGCTTGGGGTGAAAGAATGGTTCTAGCTTTGGTTCTCATTCCTGCAGGTTTGGACATTAATCACACACTTATTTCTTCCTCTTGTTTCTTTCCAATTCAGTTCTGCTTTCACTGCCTCTCCCACTTCAGAGTGCCCTCTTTGTATTTGAAGTTGTAATTGGCCGGTTTATCAGGCCCCGGAGAAAGGACAAGTCATGCGTGACACAGTGTGTGTAAGCATGTGTTCAGCTTTATGTGAGGCCTGTTATCTCAGTCTTGCTCAGTTAGGCAGGTTCAAAGTGACTGGATACTTGGACCAAACCAGGCTTATCGAGATATTAAACGTATCTCTACGTATCCATGGAAACACATTCATACCCAGGATATTGAACTTACAATAGCTAGAATGAGAGCAACCAAGCTGTAGGCTAAAGAGTCCATATAAAACTATCAGGAACTAAAACTATATAAAACTTTTCGTCCAACATGGCTGCACAGATTTATGAAACTCCACCTTCTTTCTTTTTGAATACATACGTATGAAAGAATGAGTGTGTCAACCCTAGTTGTTTGTGTTTTTGCACTAATAGTACAGCTTGTCAGGTTGTGGCCATGTCAGGTCTATTACTCACTTCAAATTGCTTAGAGTCTACCCAGCAGCCATCTCTCAAAAAGGCTGCAGGTCTTTCTTTGTAAAACACTTGGTGACACTATGATATGATAGCTATGATTTCCTCTTTATAAAGCAATGCTGATGGGCTCACATTTATATGTGCCAGTGGAGCAATAGCTTACAATGACGTTAGAAGAAAGACTCAGGGCCTCTGCAGCTTGAAGGGTCTGGAGGCGGTGTGTGTGGTGGATCAAAAGCTGTTTTCAGATATGCACTGGATCCCTGGACCTGTGTAGACATTACCCAGTAGAGCTGCGTGCGAGAATGCAAATGTCCATCAGCTCTGAGATTATCTGGACTTTATCCTGTGAGCCCCCGGGACAAAGTCTGTGTAATGTCCTTGTGAGCTTGTGTGATCAGGTCATCAGGTAATTTTTTTTAAAGAAATTTCACAAAAAGGCACAACTATGGAAGGCATGGCATATAGTTGCCATCTTCTCTGTCAGTCTGCTCACCATCAGCAAACCAGGATTATGTGCATAACGCATCATTCACAATTGTGTGATGTTCTTCTGTCACATGCAAAAAAAACAACAAACTTTATGGTACCGATACGTTTTGTGTCGCGTTTGGCATTCTGTACATTCCAGGGGGGGACTGTGCTGTGTGTCCCTGACGGCTGTGTGCTGCATGTGTGAAAGGTCTGTGACTAATTAAGGGGCTGCATACTGTGTGTGTTTGATGATGTCATGATAGAGGCAATTGACCGACCCATTTTATCTTGGACGTATAGATGATGAGAATCAATATTTAGAGAAAATGTAAGTGTCTCACAAACCCACATACTTCAGTAGCTGAAACTCTTCACTAATGCACTAACTGTATGAAAAGAAATCCCTGAGTGGAAAACACAAGGCAGTTCTGCTCTTGCAGTAATGCCATGGCAACACGAAATATTCTTTGTGGTCTTAATACTTTCACTGAATCTTTTGGACCTTTGTGTTGTTGTTGTGTACTTTAGGTATATGAGAACATGGGGTTGTGTTGTCTTGACATTGTGAAGGTTCATTGTGCCTAGAAAGACTGAAACATGCAGCTGTTTCATCATACATGCATCATGTGATTTGAACTGTTATACTTACAGGGACATTGCCAGGTTATGGTTAATGTCATTAAACACATTTCATAGTTACAGATTTGCAGCTGAACATAGTTAATGCGTAGATTTTTGCCCATGTGTCTAAAATAACCACAAGCTACATTTAAAAGCAATGAGGCAAATATGAGCTGAGTAATGGTTAAATTCAGTGTATATTTGTAATAATTGTTATAAGAAATAATAGCTAGTGAATTTTGAGTGAAACTTTCCACCTGATCTAATATTCAGTAAATATGACTGTAACGTCAGTGATATATGCTGAGTGGGTGTTTTCTCTCGTTCCATGAGTTAGTTTGGCCTGTGCCAATCCTCTGAGACTCATAGAGGAAAGCATAGATTGTATCAGTTTCCTCTAAACATTACTACACTGACTGACTGCTCTGTTGCTCTGTATTGTTAGGCCCTTTCCTTGTTGATGGTATGTGCAGGGAATGAGCACAGACATCAACACTGCTGCCAGATCGGCACTTCCTCTCCCTCCTCCTGCTTTCTCTTTTTACCCACTCGTCTGTCACCACACTCAAGTCACCCAGGCCTCAGCAGCAGAGTTGAACTTGGACCGGGCAGCCTGCCTGCTCCCATTTGGGCCACAAATCAGGCCAAAGCCGGCACACAGACATACACACAGTAGGCCAGCGCTCTACCCACACGTGACGGCCTGCTGCTGGGGCCCTTCCACATGCCACTACTCAGAAGCTTGGTCTCTCTTCGGTTGATTTGATGGATAGTCAGATGCTGTTATCAAAACCACCTGAATCTTTATATTGAGTTTTGGTAGGAGTACTTTGAGTAGTATTCATTTATTTTCGATTGCTGCTTGTCCTTTGAAGGCTGGTGCTGGGTTACAGGAAAGTGTTGACTCTAGGGGTTATCTAAGTATGTGAGAGCCGTACATACCAAGCGATTCTGTGTCACTGACGTGACAGAAGAGAAAACAGAGGAAGGGACAGGCTTCAACAGACTCTGTTAAACCTGAGCTCTAACTTTGAAAGGGGGAGGACGAGGAGAAGTGTGTTATGTGTGTGTGTGTGTGTGCACTTTTAATGTTGGATGATCAAATGTCCATGAAACGTTCTTTTATTTTGTGCATCGTGTTATGATGAATCGCATGTACGCTTCCTTGTTGGTAGGGTAAGATGCCATGCAAAGCTGTCACTTCCATTTCTTTTTATACCCTCGTCTATGAGTACGTGGAATTTATGTACACACTCCCAGTGCTGGAGACTACCATGGAGTTGCCTCTGCCCACTAATTGACCTTGAGAAGGATCTGGACTGCAGTGGCATGTTAAGTGCTGGTATGAAGGAGTTGTTAGTCGCGTTCCTGTTCAACACACATGCAGATATACACGTAATTATCCCTCAGCAGGTTCACTGCTGCTCTTAAACAGCCAACCTACTGTGTGACACGCAGCCACGTTGTGCTTGTGATGACCCACGGTCCTCTTATATGCAAATCAATAGTGTTACCCCAAGCGGCTTGACTACATCATAGACAGTACAGCGTTGGCTTTGTAGGCCTACAGATGCAGATACCATTTGCATGAGTGTCTGTACTAAGGAAAAGTAAAAGGCGCAGCTTTATGGGCTGTCGCATCCCTCAGTGCTCAGCTCAACACACTGACCCACTTTGGCTCCCTGACTTTAGCGCATCTGCGACATGCTTTTTTAATGCATCAAACTCTGCTGCTAGGCAAACGAGAACGCACGTGTCTGTACAGTGCTCATGTTGTAAATGCAGCGACAGACGGGGTTCTAATAGAGATCTATCTATCTATCACAAAGCACAGGCACGTTTTCAAGTTGTTGTGTAAGTATTTTTAAATGATTTTGAAATTTGCATCTTTTTTTTATTGCTGAATTCTTCATACAACTGACAAGCCTGTGAATCTTTTATTCACAGCTTGCACAGAGCAGTGCCTGCGCGTCGCGTGACCTTTTGCGGATCACATTTTAATTTGTGATGTCTGTTAATGGAGCCACAGGCTTAGTCCCTCCCTCGTATGCACACGTAGACTCAATGCAACCATCCTTTGTTTATGTGTGCCTGCTGGAGCCTGCGTCCTATGTTGGCAGCACAGAGTAAACATGTATGTATACAAAGGAAAATGAGATTAAGCTTGGCCCAGTAATATTTCTGCTCAACAGAGAGGTTGAGGTAAAGAGGAAAAGGACAAGGAATGATCAGAGTAAGGAGGACAGATGCCCCTGGAGGGTTTGAAGGCAGGGTGAAGGCAGGACATCTCCATGTGTTATCATGTGCAGAAATATGCTGGCATATGCGTAAACGCTTGCTAATGCGCATTATGCCCTTCAGTCAGGCAGCTAGAGCGTTCGCGTTTAAACTGCAGTATGTGAATGTCAAAAACCAGCCTGGGAACACGGAGCAAGGAAGGGAGAGGCTGTCAGTTCAGAGAGGGCTGATTCAACAGCACCTGCCATGCTGTAGAATGAGTCATGTTTAGCTGAACAATGACACATCCTCTGCTGCAAGCTGCAACGTGAATAGTTCCACTTTCTGTCACACTTGTTTTGTATTCTCTGTTTCCTTCTGTAATCCCTGAGTCTACCCCACAACTTTCTTAAAAACACACTTAAACCACATCACTTCAGGTCAACAATTATTGGACTTCCTCCAAGAAGCAAAAGTCTGAAGCAATAAAAGGACAAGAATTGTGACCATTTAAGAATGCATAAGAGCAGCGATGCTGTAGTTGTGGCTGTCTGAAAGGGCTGTAAAATTCAACCTGCTGTAGTAGTTCGTGCATTCAAGACTGAAAAGAAATTCAGCCAAAGAGGAAAGGGACTGAAAGCAGACAAGCAGAAACAGGATGTTGCTGTGAAGGGTAGAAAATGGAGAGCACTATTGTGTGACACAGATAAAACCTTTTATACAACATGTTTTTTTTTTTCAGTGCAACAAATGGCTTGATTTCCATGGCTGTGCAAAACACTGTTCTTTGAGCAATGCTTAAGGTTTACCTGGGCTTATGGAAACCTTACTCCACTGACTGTGGTCTTTGTGATCTCCGTACTGCTTTCCACCATGATAACAACTTGGGACACTGAGGCTAGTTTTCAGCCCCTGTCTCATGGCTAAAGGCCGAGTATCCAGCCAGCGCATCATTTGTTTACACTCCCATCAGTCCCACACAGGCCTCACCTCTTAGAGTAGTGAGACACCTGCTGGTAGAAAGCGGGACAGGCTTGACTCCTGATGCGACATCGTAAACCGCAGATACCTTTTGTGTTATTGTGATCTTGTAGATCTCCCAGAGGTGCCTGTTCTGGTAACAGAATTACATTGTTTGTACTAGGTTTAGGTCTAAAGTTACTGGGCTATCGTTTCATATCTCCCTTTGACTGACTGGTGTGCTTCAGGGTTGCCGCTAGAAAGCTGTGGTAACCAGACGTTCACATGCAATTTACAGACGCACAGGGTGATTAGTCTCTCTGGGTATCAGGTCCAAGATCTCATCTTAGCAGCTCTGCTAGTGCTGGGGCCCATTCAGTACCAGTGTTTCCTCAGACTCCCTAAAATGTGTTGGTGTTTTTCTATATGGAACTTGTGAGAAAACAAAAAGACATTCACACATTAAAAGATAGAGACATTGTTGGGTCACCCCTGTCAGTCACAAATTGTTACGTAGAACAAAAGTTTCCATCAGAGCAGTGATTGCACATTAGTCATTGCAACAGCTCAGTAGTAGGTTGAGGAGTTATCTTTTGGTTTGTCTTTCTGGCTGCTGCTTACGGCTGTGTGAGTTTTCCTCATGTTCATAAGAATCGTGCTGCCTTCCTCCCTGTCTCTTCCTGTTCTTTATCCTTTGTTCTTTCCCTCTCTCACAGACCGCAGGAGACAGCCTCAGTGAAAGACGGCGTTCGACAGACAAAGACAGAAATACAGAGCAACAGGCGAACCTCGCTTCCAGCAGTATGCTCATCTGACACGAAACTGGTAAGTCCAACCTTGTTTGTCGTGGACAGCTGGATCGGTATGTCTCTGTGCCAGCTGGACAGTACACTAATTGTTACTGCATCGTGAACGAATGGACGACCGGATATGATGACGCTGAAAGAGAAACACGTGACTGTAAATCCCTTTTTTGTTTGAAACATGGGGATCTAGGCATGTCCAGTCGGTGACCAGTTGTGAGCTGTTTAGTTGCAAACTATATTCTACATCACTGACCAGAAGAACATCAGACAAAAGCATAAAACGTACACAAGTAGTAGACTGGGTGTCACAAAACACGCGACCAGCTCCACTGCCTGAACAGAGCTCGACTAGGCCTGAATGAGCAAACTGCACACGGAGAATGGGCCGTCACTACAACACACCTACACGTTCATTACATTCAGTCCGTGTCTAGCAGTTATGCAATTGCACAGGCTGACGTTGTGATTGAGTTTAGTTAAATCGTGAAGCATCACTTAGCAAAATGTGACTGGAAAGGACGGCTAATGGTTTCTACAGCACAGGCTGTTTCAGCTAGAGCCTCGAGCCAGCCAAAAAGAAAGAGACACACACACACACACACACACACACACACACACTAGGCTTGTACTGCCAAGTACACAAGGGATGCCTTTGCTTGTCCTCAGTATTAGGCAGCAGTATGTCAGCAGCTCCTTATTTTTACCACGTTCTTTCAGTAGGCTTTTGAAGGCATGGTCTCTGAGGTGAAATATTATGATTGAAATTATTGTTTATCATTACCATCCTCCTAAATTTACAGTGTGCAAGAAACTATGCTAAGCTGCAAGTGAACGATAAATAAATAATCTTTCTTCACAATTACAATTGTAAAAAATGTAAAAGTTTTGTGATTTCAAGATACCGTGACTGATACTTTATAAATAGAATCATTGTTACTGAATGACTTGGGTTTACTCATGTCAAGAGCACAGTAAAATATAGGCTGTGCAACTTTCAAGATTGCTCATGATAAGAATATCTATTATCTGATTTTTAGAAAAAAATCATTTAGTCGTTGGTCCGGTCAGAGTTCGAGTAGGTTGTGTTTTACTGTTGGCTGTAATCTTTTTAGTGTAGCGGCTCTAATGGACAGCTGCTTCCTCCAAGAAGAACATCTCTACCTAATGCTCAGTCTAAGCCCCTTCTGTCCTCTCCTCTCGTGAAAGTGTGGGTCCATATGGCACACACAGGCCCACTGAGACAACAGCTGTACATGTCAATACTTTCGCCACCATCTCAAGTTCACTAATTTACTTATCTTCTGAGGATGAGTTTAGCTTAGTATTTGGGTCAGAAGCAGGTGATGAAGAATGGAGCTAAAAAAACCCCAACAAATCCTATCCAGTAGGTGGTGCTGCTGCTTGGAACTGAGTGATCTGTGTGTGTGTCTATACGGAGGTGATGGTGGTGAAGATGTGGTGCAAAAGGTTTTTTGTAATTCTTTGTGTGTGCGTGTTTTCATAGGGCCGGGCGGGCATGCTGCAGCTGAGGATGATGAATAATCTCCTTCGCTAGAGCTTGATGGTGTGGGAATGATGGACCTCCTTAATGGCCAATCAAACATCACCGCCACTGCTGCAGCAGTCTCTGAGGTACTGCCACACCCTCTAACTTAACTTCTATATTTGTGTCATAAGTAATTTGCGTTTATCGTTATCTGAAAGCTTTAGTTTGTAAATATGCGATAATCACAATCGATTCCCCCACATTACTCATTGTAACCTTTGAAGCCTTTATTGATAATAGTCCTGTTCTCTTAAACACATGATGCCACTGTGTTCCCCTGTTTGTTTATTCTCCTGCAGAAGTGCAGCAGCTCAGAATCTCTTAGTGATAAGGGTTCGTCTGAGCTGAAGAAGAGTTTTGATGCTGTTGTGTTCGACGTGCTGAAGGTCACTCCTGAGGAATATGCAGTAAGTCTCTGAGTGTCTGCTACTGTCTGATGGACCTGCATGTAGGAATGTTCTGAAAATGAAGTGTTCAGTAAGCACAAATGTGTTGGGATGATGGGGGAGGAAATGGGGTCAGGGTTTGGATCAGTAATAATTGATGATGTTTGACGGTGCCAAGCAAGCACACATAGGTTTCGCCTGCCTGTCCATGAAAAACTTTCCATGTCAACTATGTGCAAGCAGCAAATTATTTGCTTTCATGGAGCCTTTAATGTGAGGAATTGAATTACGCACTGAGTTTCGCTTTTATAGTTAAAATAAAACCCAATTCCTGTTCATGTTTCTTGGTTTGATGTTTTTGTGTTGTTCTGCTTCGTTCAGTCACAAGAGGGGGCTCTTGATCTTCTTTGTCCAGCTTCATGTTAACTTTTTCCCCCTGGTGAATCAAAAAGTAATTTCCCTGTTCTATCACTAAAGGTCTGTGCACGGTCACGCACATGAGCAAAACTGTGTTTTAGAGATGACAGGTAATGATCGTTGGAGATATAATGTATCTAACGTCTTTTGTTTTCTCCAGGGCCAGATCACACTCATGGATACTCCTGTATTCAAAGCCATCCAGCCAGAGGTGAGAGCAAACCTCTTTAGTTTGGTGTTTTATGCATTTATATCACATTTATTATAAAAAAAAGAGGCACATTACATAGTTAAAATAGAAATAATACATTGTTGTTTTACTGTATGTCTACAACTCTTCTTATGTTAATCTTGTGCCGCCCTATATGAGCAGCTCTGGTCAAAGCTCCAGCACAAGGCCACGTAGCAGAATAACACAGGAAGGGGTTTTGTGTCGCACCGTGTCTTTCACACCTTGTCTATGGCCTCAGTGCGAGACATTGTAATCCTCTTCTCCTTGGGACTGTAAGGTTCTTCCTGACAGCAGGCTTGGACAACCCGTGCTTAAGGTTGGCCACTGTGGCCTTATAAAAGCAGCATGCAGACCACAGCCTTCTGTGGGGTGGTATAGTCTGACTCATGCTGCCGAACATGTGCAGCACTCGCTGGTCTCCATTAACAGCTTACACACATCTCTGGCATGGTCTTACTACAAGGCTCATAGTTCGTTTTACATAATTATATCATTCTGAAGTCTTATCTCGTAGCCTTGTAAATTGTTATTGAGTAATGGGGAAAGTCAGGGCTGGTGTCCATTCTGAGGGAAGTCATTGTTGCTTTCTGTACTGGGGACCCATCACTCTCCGAGTTCACGGAGAGGCTGCTGAAGGTTTTATAAGTGCAGACATGCTGTTGTGTTCATTCGGGTTTGAGTGTCTCACTCACTCAGTAGAGTTTATAAGCCTAATGAAAATGTATCCATGCATTTCATGCCAATAAATGGTACACGGTAATGAAAAATGATGAGTGGGCGTCATGATTCAGGGCTGGGGTTAGGATGTAGTTGCATTTGTTGTAGAGTGCTATGTGGAGGCACTTAAGGTGGCAGGGGAAAGTGAGGAAGAGGGAATGTTTGGCAGGGAGTTCTTCGTCTGATCGAAGTGATTGCTGACAAGCAGATGACGGATGCGTTCTGGAGGGAGAGCGGGACGAGAGTGCACAGCATGCAGAGTCACCCAGCAGCATTCTGGCTAGACCGTGCGCTAGCAAAGCTTTTCCTGTTCTCACCCTGCTTTTGTCTCAGAGCACAAGCTGAAAAAACTGAGTTGAACTGGGCTCTACTTGAGTTTCCACTGCTGTCAGTCTCTTTGCTGTCCTCACAGGCACATGATAGAAAAAACAGGTGTGTATATGTCTGCTGTTTCACTCTTCTGACAGCCTGAGTAGGAAAGTATTTGAAAAAAAATTGGTTTGAGTGGTGCAATAGTTTTTGCTGAGATAACTGAGCCAGTTTTTGTACTTAAAGCGCCCTTTAAGAACATCTAATACCTAAAACATAACTAAAAATGGGTCCATTGT
This sequence comes from Macropodus opercularis, assembly GCA_030770545.1. Taxonomy (NCBI): domain Eukaryota; kingdom Metazoa; phylum Chordata; class Actinopteri; order Anabantiformes; family Osphronemidae; genus Macropodus; species Macropodus opercularis. The sequence continues at coordinate 13,562,018 of CM061092.1, forward strand.
TATGTATATAATATAGAGACGGGGCAAATCCATCTCGATCAAACGTTTTTGTTTTTATTGTATTATTGTGTGAAGAAGGTGAAGTGAGTTGCGTTCCCTGATGTGATGTGTTGCAATTTGCAATTTTGCAGAAATAGTTGCGAGGGAATTGGCCTTCAGAGAGTCTTTTGCATTACGAAACTCCAGATGGTCTTCAGAAGGCTTCAAGTAGACACGTTTTGACTTTTTCAATAAAAACAAACAATAGACGAATCAAGTTTTCCACCAGGCGGTTTCCAAGATTCACTGATCTACTGATGGTGCTGATTAAAAACATTTTTACTGCATGCTTACAGCATGGTGCAAATGTTGTCCTCTGCAGGGTTTAAAACTTCTGTATCAGCAGTCTGTCACATCTGAGCTGCTCTAACCTAATGTTACTTTTTCCTGAGCTTCCATAGTTTCCATAATAATTGCACGACTTCAACGAAGTGGTTGACATGGTCATAAACTAGCTATGACGTGGCCTGTTGGTGACTGTGTTTAAGAGGTTATGTTTTCCTCTCTCCATAAACACATCATAACTGTGTGAATATAATCTGAATGTGTATTAAAGTGGGCCTTGCAGAGACAGACCGAGTGACCAACTGCTATTGTGCGTACAGCGCTTGACATGTGTATATGAACCCTAAACAGAAATTCTGGGGACAAACTGGAAAGTCTTGCCCCAGACGTGACTGTAAACCAAATCCCCTGGATGAGGAAGAAAAGATAACGGTCTGTCACCATAGCAGCAAAAGATTACATTGGAACGGTTGACGCGTTATGTCTGCCCGAGACGGCTCACTCTTATCCTCTGTCTTCCAAAATTGTGGCTGTATAGAACGATGGGCAATCTGCCACAACAACAATAAATAGGATGTAAACACATGCTTTTGATTAAACATAAACGACAGCTCGTAAGACATGTATGAACGGATGAATACTTTTGGTTTTCGTCCCACCATGTCTGGTTTCAGATCAGAGAAATTGACAGCGTTGTTGAGCAGCACATCGCATTCTCTGCGTAATTGATGGTAACAACACAACAACATATTTTGGAAGGTGAAATAATCTATAGTGCAGAGCAAACAAATGTACACTCCTAAGATGAATAGCTCCAGTGTCTGTAGATGCACTGTATAGTCATCAAAATGTATGATGTAGCGATTAATGGTTTGCAGCATTGGTTGGTTCCGTTTATCAAAAGGGAAACTAGATTGACTACTGATTGTTGTGTGGTTGGATCAGCTGACAAAGGAAACAAAGAGTGTAATGATGTGCGGCTGGGGATGAGGCAAATTTAATGCAATAAAAAACAGATGCAGGACTTTTTCTTTCTTCGTCGTTATGCTTTTCTGTCCCAGTGGGCCATTTCTAATTTCATAATAAGACGTGTGGCTGGTGATCTACAGCTGAATGTGTATGAAACCGAGCCTGAAAGGAAAAGAGTGATGTAGAAGGTTTGCCTTTGTTTTTTAAGACAAAGCCTTGACTACAGCCAAGTGAGTAATTTAGAGGTTTAGGCTGGCAAGGCTGTGCTTTAGCTCTCAGGGAATAGCTATCAGATTGCGTTTTACGTAACCCTAAGAAGTATGTCAGTTCCTCACTGTCTGTGTAAAAATCCTCTAACAGAAGAAAAGTCTCATGTGACTCATAGAAGCATTGATGACTTATAGTTGGAGGCAGGTAACCGTTTTATTCTCAGTCTGCCTTGCCGCCAGACTTAATGTTTTCCAGCACTGATTGTCATTTAAAAAAAAATCCTCAATTATTGGGTTTTCGTTTTCATACAGTCGCAGCTGTGATTGAGACGTGACGCACAGCTCTCTGCAGAGGCCTGTAGTCTGCACGGTTTCTTTTGTGGAGTTGGGATTGTATAATAATTGCTACACAGCAGAACACACTACAATCTGTCAGCACAATGGTTGATGCACATTCATCACGTTGAAAGGTGGAGAAAAACCACAACGACGCGTTTTTCCCTTGTTAAAGAGGATTTGGTTGGAAGTTTGAGGTTCATTTTCCAAAAGGTGCAAATGGATTCCCCCTAGGAGCAGTGGGAACCTGCTTTAAGACAAATTATTCTTTAATGCTTAGGTTAGTTTAGGTTATTATGGTAATGTAATCTAATATAAACTTGGCTAGTCTGGCTCTACTAGCTATGACAGATGGCCCCTACAGCTTTAAGAATCATAAGAGCATACCGTATGTACTTAAAAGCTCCTGGGAAGGTTCGTTTTCTATACTGCGCACAGCAGGACGGCACAGGATGCTGCTGCTCCCTGCCAGCGCTCTAGTTTGAAGTTGTCTGATTGAACAATGCGTTTTATTGTCTTTTTCTCTCTCCTTTTGTTTTCGTTTCTTTTCTGCGCTTCTGCCAGAACGGACAAATTTATAGACCAGTGATATAACCTCAGTCTAGTGTTCCCGTGTCTCGCTAAAAGCTGAAGTGGAGGTCAGCCGCAGACACAGCTCTGCAGGTTTTCCCTCAACACTCCTCCTCGTGATCCTCCAATAAATCTGTCTCCACGATCTCCTGTCCTCTTGTGGCAGACTTCCTTTCTTGAACTCGAGCTCTTCCTCTCCTCCTCTTTTTCTGTCTCATTCTCCATCTTTATCAGGCTGCTCTGTTTTTTTTTTCTTTTGTTTTTTTTCCTATGGCCTCTCATTAATATACAGTCCCAGCACTTGAGTTTTCCATTTACAGTGTAGACAAAACAGGCACTGCTGTGGTTTTTTTCTACATGAGGTCATCACCAGTTGTGGCCTTGCTGCATCTGGTTATCATATTCATCTTGTACCAGTGATTATATAACAAATCTTACAATGTATATTATAGCTTATGGTTTTTCAGTTGTTTACAGAAGCAAAGTGACTATAATGAGACAGAAATGGTCACGTTAAGGTTAAGTCCTGAGGAGGTTTCCTGTTAACTATACATGCCCACTGTACAGTGTAGTTTCAGCCAGCGTCTAGCATCCCCACAGGACTGTACTTTATTGCAAATGCTGCTCAGCCAGACCAGCGTGTGGAAATGACAGGCTGCCTGTGGTTTGGCATAGAAACCTTTTTTTAAACTGTGCTTTTTTTTACTGCGGCAATTAAAACCATCCCCTTTGTCCAAGAGCCTTTCTCCAAAGCCATCAGGAAAAAAGATGTTGCCCGCACTTTGTAATGGCTGAGTGTGAAATGGAACTATAAAGGCACAAGAAAAACAAAGGAAATAAAATCCTAATCGTTTCTGAAGAGGCTGTGGACCGATTCCCTGCTGCTTATGTACATACTAGGAAACTGCCTTTAAATTACACAACTGATGAACAAAAGCCATTAAATGACTTCAGGTTCAGCTGAATGGATGGTTCGATTAGAAGACGTCTATAATAGTTGTTCGGATGTGGTTGTTAAGTCAGTGGGGGAGATGTAAGACGTGCTGTCTAACTGGGAGGTCAGGTGGCGTTTCGTTCCCTGAAAAGCAAAAACGTTCCACACTTTGCATTATGCAATTTATAGTAGTGTGGACATTGGAAAGCAGTATAATTGACACTATGGCAGGAAGAAGTAGGTGTTTATTTGAAGTACAAATGTTAAATAAATGACGAGTTCTCTTTGGTGAGACACTGGTTTAGCTACAACCTGGAACAAGGACAAATGGATAATTTTGGATTTTCTATTTCATTATAACCATTAGAGGTCTTACCACTGCTTCCTTCCAGTGTCCTTTTTTCATGTCCTCATCCTGAACTGCCTTTTAACATCTGTATATAATATGTTGCTTCTGTACCCCCACTAGCGGCCTTTAATGATTCAGAGCCTCACCCATGAATGAGCATGACATCCCATTGCAAGTAGACAGACTGATGTGGTCCAGGTGACGGAGCTGTGAGCAGTTGGTAGTTTGAGGTTGGACGACGCAGCGGTCGTGGGAGCTGCAGTCAGATTCATCTGTTCGTACTGCAGCCGAACGCTCAGGGGCTGGCAGGAATTAGGAGCGGAGCTAGCTGTGAGGATTTTTCCTCCTGTTATATCAGTGTCCCTGGCCTCTGGACAAACCGTGCGAGCCAAAGGAAGGTTTGGGTTCCCCTTACAGTGCCTGTGTGGTCCCCTCACTGTACGTCATCACTGAGGGGCAGACACAGAGGACAAACCGTGTCCAGCCTGGTACTCCGAAAGTAATTTTCTGTGTTCAAGTGCCAAAATCACGGCCCTTACTTTGACAAAGTTTACTGAAGTCTATCGGCACTACTGCTGCCACAGCTGCTTCTACTTTGTAATACCAGCATTAGTAGTAGTGCGGAAATGATTAGACTATTAGCTTATTTACAGAAAAAACATTTCTATGAAGTTTAACTGGAAAATGTACTACAGCATTTGACATTTAGTGGAGTGAAAGTACTACTCAGTGAATCACTTTGTCTTTTTCTCTTTTTTTTGAATCACTTTCTTGTTGACATGGCATTTAACCTTAAGGGATGATAAACACGCATCTATCACCGCACTTTACACGTCTTAGACTTCAAATCAGATCAATCACATTTATAGAACCCAGTGTCCCCAATCATACGCATGCCCCAGGAAGCTGTACAGCCGGTAACACAACAATATCCTCTCTGCTTAGACTCTGGAACCATATGAAGGGCCCCTCATCCTGCATGCTACGATGCAGATGTATTAGCAGTAGCCATCCTACTGAAGTCATATTTAGGGCACTGGGGTCATTTTGATCAGTAAAGTGAGTTTTACTGAGACGTTTGTTTGTTTTTGCAGCTGACTATTTATCTGAGCATTTAACTGCATCCTGTCGTCTGCCTATTTTGTTTTCCTTATCTGCTTTTCTCTTGTGTTCATATCCTGCTTTCTGCCTCCTCCCTTCCCACTGAGTGACCTCTTACTACTGCAGGTTCATTGCAGAAAATGTCGGCATGCACTGGTGAGTTCTTTAGTTCTTTTACATAATGTTAATTGGACTAATTGTTTGTTTTCAGGAGCTGTCCAGCTGCGGCTGGAACAAGAAGGAGAAGCATAGCTCAGCTCCCAATGTGGTGGCCTTTACACGCAGGTTCAACCAGGTGAGGCACATACACTGTACTTACCTTGTACTACTCCCTTACTGAGAAGGAGAGAGAGAACTGTTCCACTTGCAGTTTTGAATATTTATGAGCCTTGTCCATCAAGAAATGGAGAAGTTACATCTCTACTTTCCATCGTGTCATCAGCCAAGTATCGAATCATTAACCTAACTCTTCCAACAGTGGTCGTTTTTAAAGCCGTGCTTGTCATGACTCATATTAACAACCTTGTTTCCTCTCGTATTTTGTGTCGTATATCTTAAATGGTCTCCGGGTGAAACGGGTCTAAAGGGGTGTTATTTTGTCCTTAGCTGGCTTGTATAAAATGAATGTGCTTTTTCATGTTGGTGCACAATGTGTAGGAATGTGTGAAGTTGTAATAATGTGAGAGGCTGCCATATCATTTGAGCCCCATCTGGTGTTTCTGAGATTATCTAACAAAAATGTGCTGCTGTGGAAACTTCTCCATACCACATCCCAAACGGCGATTTAGGATGTTAGCTGCACACATTTCAGGTGCTGGGTGCCAAAGAAAATGAGCCTTTTGGATAATGGGGCCTTCACTGGGTGAATGGCGAGTCCCAGAAACCATATTCCTCTTCCCCCAGTCACGTCTGCTGGCATTGTTCTGTGCAGGCTAATGGACTAGAAAAAGAGTAATTCATAACGTTTTGTAATCGATGCACAGTCATCTGTTATTGGGTTTTGAGACAATAAACGTTTATACTTACTCTTGGCATTAACATAATCCTGCATTATATCTTCACCTGCAAGGTTAACTATTACAGCTAATGTGTAAAATCCTATCACATGTTTACAAGTCAAGATTCAGATGCAAATCAAGAATATGATGCATCTTCACCTCAAGTGATGCTCCCTTCCTCCCCTTCGGCTCTTAAATCTGCAGTTCTCAGGTCTGTCTGCTTCTGCTTATATATGATTACTGAAGCGCTGGGACCTCACAGCTCCATCTGGTGGGATTGATGCCCCAAAGACAAGAGCCATGCTTCATATGTGAAGGCATGACACCGTCTACATGGCCATTATGTCGCCATACACTCGGCACACATGCGTCATCTCATTGCTGGACAGTTTTGATGGCTCAGACGCACGAGGACTTTTGCTCTGTAATGAACCTCAGTGCTACAGTGAATTTTGGAGACATGAAGACAGAAGTTAAATGGCTGAGTGAAGTGAATGAGAAGCTGCAGTGTGTTTGTTTCCAGATTGGAATCACATTTTACAGTTAATGGAAACTCCCCTCTGTTACACACAATAGACTCCAGTCTATTATATGCCAGTCTATTATGGAAGATGGATGAGACAGCATTTAAGTCTCTCTTTTTTTTTTTTTTTTAAATCTTCATGCTGGGAACTGCGGGAAATGTGGCGTCACTGTCTCAAAGCATGAGACACAAAATGGAAGACATTTTCATAATCCCCTCTTATTCCCTACAGGCCATTCCATCTGAAATGATGAAAATGAAATCCATATACTGTAGATGTGTTTCATGAATACACAACACCTCTTTAATTTGGCTGCACTTTGATGCATGTGTGTGACTTGTTTCTAAGACATACATGGGCAGATTAATTTGTCTCTTCACTCCTCAGCTCCTCATCTCTTTTATTAAACAAAAACAAGCCTTTGAGCTGTTTCCAGGAAAAAGAAAAGACAACACCAGCTGCAGGTTGTGCACATCACAAATGTATTGTAGATGTTAGATGCATACTGAGTGGTCTGTAACTTCAATAGAAGAATGTTCACAAAGTAATGGTTAGCAACAAAGTTAGAACGTGTTTTAGAAACTGAAAGAATGTCTGGAGTGGAAGGAAAAGTGGAGATGGTCAGTTTTCTTGTCTTATCAGGACATAATGTGCAGACAGCTGTGGGCTTTTAAAGCCCTCGGAGCCTGCAGCGTTGAAGCCGACATCCCCTCCCGTTACCTCCTGTCTTCCCTCACTCTTCTCCCTTTTCCTCTTTCCATTCCTTGTCTCTCCAGAGCTTAAACACTGATTGATTCACAGACTTCTCTTTCTGGGTGTGCGTGTAATCAGGACGTTGGCTTACCACTGCTCTCTCTGAAGAGCCCAGTCCGGCCAAATTCTCTGTACACACACGTTTACACACATTCGCCTCCTCCTTTCGCACTGACATGTCAGAAGTTATGGTGGGTAAATGTTGTGTAACCAGTTGGATTTTCCTCCTGAAGTTATGTTTTTTTTCTTCCTCAAGAGCTTTCTACTCGGCTGTAATGGAGTCTGCTTTGCTGTGTACTGGTTACAGTCCAGAGTTGTCATGGCTGCAGGCCTTGGGTCTGGACTCAGTCTGGAGACTTAACAAGGCAGAACTCCTTGTCTCTCTTTCAGCATACCATGACATCTCGTTGTGCTTTGAAGAATGTAACACGCTCGTTAGTTTAGTTTTAGTCGTCACAGTTGGTTTTTAGTTTTTGAGGCGATTGGGAGCCATCCCCTGCGCTCTAATCCCTGTATGTGTGTTTTTATCTAGACGAGTTTCTGGGTGGTACGAGAGATCCTCCATGCGCAGACGCTGAAGATCAGAGCTGAGGTGCTGAGTCTTTACATTCGCACTGCCAAGGTACGCAACGCACATTTGCCTTGTTGTCCTGTCTTTATGAATGCTTAAACATAACATATGCCCTGCGTACATTCACATTGTACAGAAACTGTGTGACATGAACAACCTCCACGCAGTCATGGCTGTGGTGTCAGCGTTACAAAGTGCTCCCATCTTCAGACTTACCAAAACATGGGCGGTGAGTGTATTTACCCTACTTTGAAGACAAGGTTGGTTTATTAGTAAAGTGGTGTCAATAAACTAGTGTCATGCTGATCTGGACTGAAATACTGGGCACATAAATAAAGCTCATAAAAACTAGCACGCAAGTGAAATACAAAGAGAGGAACATTAAGAACCTTCATAAAACCATCTATTCATCCTATTCCAGTAGATTAATATGTGCATTTAACAGATGTCAGCGTTGGTTGAGGGTTTTAGAGATCACATTAAAGCCCATAGAAAACGACGCACTGGTGTCCACTTTACACAGGGACAACCAGCCTGTCTCACCGAAGACACAGCGGTTACATAATGACATAGCAGTACTATGATGTAATGGTAGAAATGTCTTGTACTTGGGTCTACAGAACCACAGGAGATCCCGTTTAGCCTGTCAGTGAGTGCTGTTGCTGGCCAGGACATAGCACACCTGCCTGACACACAGTTGCACATGTAACGCACACAAAGCCTCTGCAGATATGATTGGTACATGCTGTAGGCGTGTGACAGTTCTGAAATCGGTCTCATGTGACTGAAATTTAGTTTCCTTTGTCTCCCTGCGACTCAGTTCGCTGAATCAGCTAAAAAGCCACACTACAGTACACAGAGATGTGTTACTGACTGCATCATGTGTCATAAACGGACCAAAACACTGATTTTACCTTTTATAACAAATAAGCAGCTCAAAATGAATAATTTTCAAATGCCTTTTACATTGCTGTGTATTAACTATGACCATCTTAGTGCATTTCTTGGTCCATTTTACCTTTGCGACCCTTTTCATTTCCTCTGTGCCTCACAGTTACTGAGTCGGAAGGACAAGGCGACGTTTGATCGACTCGACTACCTGATGTCCAAAGAAGACAACTATAAGCGCCTGAGAGACTATATAAGCAGCCAGAGCATGGTCTCTTGTATACCATATTTAGGTAACAGACACACACTCCCAGACCCCCACACAAGACTTTTTACTAGCACCTTATCTTTATGGGCTGTGTCCATGCTAAAGGTTGAACTCAGGACAAGTGTCTGGGTTTAAAAAAAAGCAAATGGTCTCTGATTGTTTGTCTTTTCTTTGTCTGTTACATCATCTGGTTATGGATTGTTTCCTGGCAGAGTCATTGATGGGCCAGTCATGTTTATCTCCTCTGATTCTTGGTATATTCGTTCTGTTTCTCTGAACACAGGATGAATGTGAAACATATTTTTTGCTGCTCTGTTGTGAAACATGGTGAAGTTCCCATTAGCAGGAGCAAACACACAAATCAGTGAGAATGCTAAAAAAAGTATTTTTCCTTTCCTACAATGTTTATTCCTGTCTTTCTGTGGCTTCACAGGATGACATCACACAGGGATCCCTTGTGCGTTTGCAAGGAAAACGCTCATGCCCACGTGTGCAGTTTTATTGCTGTACTGTTTGTTCTTGTTTTGACCTGATGCTGACTAGATGGCTCTGTTCTTTACCGCCCCGATCCTTTTCTCTTAGAAGTGAGCTTGTATCATAGCTACTGCTGCGTGATTCAAACCTAGATGCTCAAGTATGTGCAAACAAACAAAGATGCAAGCACAAACACGGTCTCAAAGTCTGTTTTTCATTAAAGTAACTGTAAGCCGCACACTTTCCTCACCGTACTCATGGACGTCTGGAAGCAATGACGGCCCGCGAGACGAATGCAGTTGCGTTGCTTTGGAATGCCATACATTTACCAGTGTCTCGCCTTGACTTTCCGTTGGGCAAGCGCTGCAGTGATGTATGACTACGTGGTCACTGTGTAGGGTGGGGTGTCTTTGTATTAGTCTGTGTACATGGCTGTGTGTGGGGACTGCTGTTTCCTTACGGTCCGGGTTCGTCAATGATGCGTGACCAGCTGGCTGTCCTCTGGGTCGGACCAAGCCAAGTTGGCAAGCAAGGGAGTAATCTTCACTCTCCAGTTATTAGACGTGCCCCGCCATATTAAATCCACCAGAGCCCTTTGAGAGTAAAGTGGGAATGAATGAGTGGTGGACCGAAACCCTCAGCGCTTGTTCCAGAGCCTCACTCCCTACATAAGTGTTGGGTGTGTCCCTGTATTGGTTAAGCTTGGATTGGGATTTCTCCTTGTGTGATTCTTCTTGTGTTTACATGTCTGTTCGCTAAACAAAGTTCCTGTTGAAGCTCAAATTAAAGCCCAGATCTACAGGAGAGGCCTAAAATTACCTTGGTTGCTTGTGTATGTGACACAGGTGGGATAACCTCTGCGCAGTGTGTCTGTGCATGACTTCAGTTACTGTCGTATAGTTTTATTTACAGTGAGTGTGTGTGTTGCTGTGAAAGTTACTTTGTGAACTCTGACCTGCTATTGGGCTTGGGAGACACAGTTCCCTCCTGTCTGCGCTCAGCACAGGGCCAGTCTGTTAAATGCTCAGATGAACCTCTTCCTGTTCTCTAGCCAATCATGCCAGGACAAAGAGCCCACAGAAATATATGGCTACTTTGTGACAAAACTCAACTTCTTTCACCCTTTCCACACTGGTCACGTAGCAATAGCAGCAGAACCAGATGCAGCTTATGCATAAATTGCAGAAAACTCCCATCATCATACACTTATTCAGAACTAGCTGAATAAGATAAAAATATCTCCTATATCAGATGGATGAGACATAAACAGCTGAGCAGCTGTATAAAATAATTTGTTAGTTGAGTATGTCTTCTTCTGCGTCTTACCCCTTGGGAGGATTATTTCTCTCCCTCTGTCAGACTCTTGGCTTTACCACTAATGCAGTCTCACTAGTTCTTTCATTTTGTCATAAATTACTTTTCCTTAGCATGAATTAATATCCTCGTTATCTTATTCTGTTCCTAACATGATACAGTTCTTGCATAAGTGTCTTCCCCCCTTTTTAAATTCTTCTTTGCTTTACCCTTCTACCTTTTTAAAAGAAGGTCTATGGAATTTGTAAACGTTCCCTCACTGTGGTTATAGTAATTTATCTTTCTTTAATTATTAAATCCTGCTGACCTTCTTGGAATGCATTTAAATCACCTTTTGAAACGGCTCTTTTCAGCTGATTGTATTATTCTTTAGGTGGAAGCTTAGCGGATGTTTTATGAACTGTAGTATATTAACTTTTATATTGACAGTCGAATTAATTTCTGTTAAGGCATAGGTCACACTTTCAACAATTAATTAAAAAGAAGTCAAGGAAAGAGGAAAAGACTCTTCATTGTTTACACAAAATTTAATTTGACTTGGATGAACAATGGCAGTGCTTATCATAATATTCCATCCTCAATAAGGTAGACATCCACGGTCTGGGTGTGTGCTTCTGTTCAAAGGTTACTAATGCATCTCTTATATGGCAGAAAAACAGCTCTTTATCGTTATAGGGGTAAATATTAATGGCCTATACTATACCTAACCATAAATACAGTGATAAATAACAAAGACTAGCAGAGTGACAACACTTGGCCTGAGTAGAATCACACCTCTTAAATTAACAAATAAAGATATTTACACATCAAAGCCAGTTCACCCATATACACATTGGATGAACACACTATAGCATTTTTTTGTGTTCAGGGTCAAAATACAAGCCCGAAGTCCAGAGAATCCTAGAATTGACTAGACAGTAGGCTTTTACTGCAAAACATCTCTCTTCTAATCGCTTGATAGATACGTATCATAACACAACGTTTAACTGTACAATTTCTTATGTTGCTACGCTTCGCCATCCCTATACATCCAAATTGCCATAGTTACAGAAAGCCATTACTTAGAGAGGAATGGCTTCACTTTTTGTTTCTGCATAAGAGTCATTAGCGCAGACTGCTGGAGTCGTTATTGTCTGGCCGTAAACACATACCATCGTCTCGCACTCCCCTGTCTATAACAAGGCACAGTTGAACAATCACAGGAATTCCTGGTCCCTCCTTTACAATATTTGTTTATAGTTGAGTAAAGAAAGGAACAAGGTGTCTGAGAAAGGGAGACAAACTCTGAGGTTTCAGTCAATTGGTCGGATCATGAGTCGGACTGACTTGAGGGAGTAATAACCTCCTCCATATTCTGCCCAGAAGATTCCATCCTGAAATTTGCTGCGGTAAATTCCCCCGCTGTACCATACACCATTCAGGTTGGTCTGGCCGCATGCGTTGTACCACCAGCCACCTTTATGGAAGTGAGCGCAGTTACCTGTTGGAGTGGGACACGGCATAATAAAACGGGAGGAGTGTGTTAGAAGGACATGGATCTACAGATGGCATTATACTGCATCTAACACAGCAATATAAAAGCATTCACCTGAAAATGCGTCCTTATCGCGATCGAGCGTGGTGAACTGTTTGCCATTGTGACTGCTGAAGGAGTCCCCAGCGTTGCCCTGGTACGTGCCCAGCCTCAGCCGGTAGCCCTCGCTCTCTGACTCCAGGTGGAAGCTGCTGTACTCGGCGTAGACCTTTTTTCCCGTCCAGTCCTCAAGCTCAACCATTAGTTTGTAGTCGCCTTGTTTCCCCAGGTTATAGATGTTTTCCAGGCCGAGCCAGTGTTCACCGTCTATGTTGCCAAAGCCTTTCTGTAGGGATAAAAGCACAGCAACAGCAATTACCTCACTATTAGTTAGTTCAATGAACTTGTAAGGAAAGCAGAGTGAGGATAATTAATTCTCCTCTGGGATAATACGACTGTTGAGTTTAACGCAGTCTGGTGCTGCCAATCAAGTATGTTCCCATTCAGATGATAATGTGCTATGTGATGTGTGTTTTCTCACTCAAGAGGAATTAGTTGACAGAGGCCGTTGTGATTTGGCTCTTGAATATAGCAACTGCAGAGATGTTTCTGTCACTGATCCAAGCGGCACACAAGTATTGATTCGTGTGTGATCCGATGTCATGACAATAGGAAAAACGTTTGCCCTCAGAAATGAGCAGAAATGATGCTTTTTGTCAGAATGTGCCCTGGTGTTTTAAAAACTGTCATACTTCATCTGTCTGCCCTTCTTGCTCTGGGAGGTCTTGGATCTGTGTTGCACTGACACGTTCAGGTTGGCGGCTCGGATGAGGGGATCGTTTTCAGTAGAGTCGTGAGCAAAGCTACATTTTCTTCTCAGTACGTTGGGTTTGTCTGATTGTGTTTACTTTTATTTTAGGTCGCTGGCCGTGATTTAAGTGTGAAGAAATCTACTGCAAAAAAAGTTTAAAAGTAGTACATAAATACTGGCTACAAAATGAACTGTTGCGACCGGCTCACTTGGAAGAGGCGAAAGGAAAAGATTTGTATATGGATATATGGTCTCCATGCTACCAGATACTTTGCATAATGAGTTTTTCCTTAAGAGCAATGTGTAGCGATTACGTGCCCTGAACATACTTTGTAGTTCTCCCAGTTCCGGAAGAAATTGACAGAGCCGTCTTTCCTTCGTTGTAACACGGTCCACCCTCCATTATCAAGCCCGTGTTCGCACCAGGCTTGGATCAAACGATCGCTGCCATCTGTCTTAAGGAGATACATGCCGCTGGTGGTGTAACCTGCTTGTCGCACCTGGTAACAGTCTCTGAAGGGACCTGTGTTTGGAAGAGAAGTGACACAGTTGCATTAGAAGCACACTGTTTACAATACATTACAATTTGTATTCATTAATGTTCTTATATTAGGATTACTGCAACTCTTTATCACATTGTAAAAAAACTGAACCTCAGCCACCAACCGGTTACAGTAATGCCATACACTGCTCTGAATTCAACATCATGTCTCTTTTTTTTTTAAGGCACATGCAAAAGTCATCATCATCACTTAAGGGTCTCTAAACAGCAGACAAGCAAAACGGGAGATGAAGTGAGGAAAGAATGTCTGCTAGACCCCTGCTTGAGAGGACGGACTGAGGGGAACGTTGTTGCTGCAGTTTTTTGGAAAATCTTTCCCTTTGCAACAAACCCTCAGTAGTCTGAAGTTACATAAACATGCATGTGCACGATTATATTGTTACATGAATATTCACCACATTTAGTTTTCAAATGAAGCCATATGGCAGCACTATACCCAAGCCAAAGCAACTGAACCTAAAGTTCAATGGAAGGTGGTTTTGCTGAGGGTTGGAGCACCTAGGGACCAGGTGCAATGCTCCAGTACAAGCCACTGTTTTTCTTGAAATGATACATCGTCATCAGTGCTGTCAGTAAAAGGATTTTTTTTCTTTTTACACATTTCATTGTTTGTCTCTTTCTGCCCCTTTCTTCTGATGGGACTGTGTCACTTTCTTTTTGGTCATCAGGCCGTAGCGGTTTAGAACCCGCTCAGCTAGACCAAACTGTGCTCACATAGCCTATAGTAAAACTTGGTTTCACTCCACTTTAACTTTATATTCAAAAACCATACAGCGGTGAACTGTGGCAGGCAGTGTAAAATCCAATAAAACAAAATGCCCATCTGTGTTGGTGGGAGCTGGTTAGTAGGAACTTTTAGTGTCATATGTTTTTCCTTTCCTCAAAATGAAATGGTGTAAAGTTATGTGTTATTGTCATGGCAAAAAATACTCTTCCCTGACTAGCAGTTGCTTTTCTTGGTCTTAAATAAACGGAGGATGTCCAAGTTCTCAGCTTGAAGAAGTGACAGAAATATTCTGGCAGTTTGTGATGGCAGCAGCTTAACACTGAGTATTATTAACTATAGTATAAGACAAGTACTGAAGTGAAGCCTGTATAATCAACGTTGTTTTTCTTTTTCTTCTTCTATTTCTTTCTCTTTTTTAAGATATAACTTTTTATATACCCTCCCCCCTTTGTCTCTACTTATTGAGCTTGAAGTAGTCCTGTCAGAAGTGTGCGCTCTGAAATTAGCTGCATAGGCACAATTTATGAAACTCTGCTTGCTATCTAATGGGAAGTAAAAAGACGGTGATGATGTTGTAAATTGAGGCATTTAGGCGTTAACCAGAGATATTTGTGTCTGATAACAGAGATTATATTCTCCTCTCTAGGCTGTATTATGTCTCCTAAGTGTCTCCCCTGTCATGATTCAGACAGGCTTCTTTCATCCTTCCTCACTTATGTGAGCTGCAGTGAATCATTTTATCCATTTCACCATCTGCTTGTAAAACTCTTGTCAAAACTCAACAGCCCTGAGGAGTCATTTGGAGCCGCATCCTAACGTTGCATATTAGTTTCATATTGGTGATGATTTCTATCACATATCAGAATCACAGTGTCCGTGAGAAACCTGTAAAACAGCCTTATCTGCCTTAGATGATCTGATTAGATTTTCTGTCAGGGTTTGAGTCTTTATGAACTAGACGGATCAGATGTATTATGTAATAATGGTAATCCTACCTTAATGTCTTGGATATAAATGTGTCTAAAGCCTTAGAGCAGATACATTTCCTTTCTCCGAAGTGTTTTCAGTGCCTTTCAAAGAAGCCTAATCCACATCCTACTAATTTAGTACATATGTTCAGTGCAGACGGCCAAGTGGGAATCATAAGAATGTATGATTTCACTGACTCCATTGCTGGCCAAGGATGAGCCAACTGTGCCTCGGTTTATTGCCACAGGTATTGCTGTGTTTTGTATTGCTGTTGTTAAGTAATTATATTTTAGGAGTTGTGTGTAGACTTAATTAGGGTAGTTACTGGAGTCAGAATTTCATTAAACCACATTTGTTTATGCTCAGCTTCCTTTTCCTAACCCTACTGGGTTGTTGATTATCTTAGTGTTAGTCATTTTTTGTTGCTGTGTAAACTATTTCCGCTTTAAAGTTCATACATACCATCTGAGGTAAGTGTTCCCTGTGGTGGGGGGTTGATCTCAAAGGGGCTTGCAGTAGGGGAGTCCATGCGTCCTCTGGTAAAGGCCCGGTTGTTATTGTCCCTCTGTATCTCATTGGTGAAACGGTTATTAACTGGTATATTCTGGGGGACCACCTGTACCAGTGGAGGAACCACGGGCAGCTCGCTGCGTCCCAGCGTTCTCATGCACTGCTCCTCCAGCGCAGAGATGAGAACGGACTGGTTGTTGACCACCCCCGCCATTGTGGCAAACCTGGCTTCTAACTCCTTGTACCTAGAAGCCAGTCGCATCATCTCAGAGGTCACGTTGAGAACACGGTTCTCCAGCTGGGCTAGCTCTAGCGAGTTGTCTCTTTTCCTGATGATCTCATGCAGCAGCTGCATATAGAGCTGGGTTACCCTGGAGTTCATGTTCCTGCTCTCTTTCCGCAGCAGCTTCATCTCATTCACCAAGTTACCATCCACATCCACCACCAGCTGTAGCGTCTCAATCTCACGTCGTTGTTTATTAAGCACCTCCCGCACATCTGCAATGTCCATGCGGGTCACTCTGTCTTTGTCAGGCTCAGGGCCTGTGGTGCTGGCACAGATTGGTCCTGGTAATGAATGAGTTATTAGAAGATTTTCAACAATACATGTGGAAGAAAGTAAAGGCGAATATTACACACTTGTTATATACACTATTATTATATAAACCAAAAAAGAGGTTATTATACAAACCTGTAATTCTCTGCTCAGGGACCAGGAAAGTGTATGAGCACTTTTTGGCATCAGGATCCAAAGGAGCTCTTCTACTTCTGTGGAGATGAGACTCTTTGGTTCTCTGGGCTTCTCTGGAGCTCCTGCAGTACGTTTCCTCCCAGAGCGAGAGGCAGAGCAGGGCACACAGGCTCCATGTGAGCCCCTGCATTGCTGATTGCTGGCTAGATGGCTTGATGGACAGCTACTGGTGGACCCTCCAGTCCTACCTGTTCAAACACATGACCATAAACGTTGTGGGCCATTCCAGACTGCACAAAAGCACTACCATGACACTTTAAGGGTATTCAACACATCAGTATTTGTTTCTAAACGTTTTTAATCCATCTGCAGAGGCAGACGGATCACATCATTGTTTTATGCTGCACTGGCTGTTACGTGAAAAGGAAAGATTGAAGGAAAGAGAAAACGCATCTTCTGACCAACCAGCAGGAGGAAATCTGCTTTCTATCTCAGTTAGTTTCTTTGCTGACGCGCCGTTTTTCTGAGGTCGGCTGGTTTTTCCCTATGAAGAAGCCCGATATGCGGCAGCTGCCTGTGCTTTATCTCACTTACTTCAGCTCACTTTATCCTTTCTCAGTCTTAAGAGGGGATTTTTCTCTTAAGTAAACCTCTATCCTTTTGTATACACGCTAATGTTCCTTTTCACTCAATCCGACACTTTTTCATCATCCGTATTGTTTTTTTTAATGCTAACTTAAATAGAACTTACTTAACCTACTCCAGAGAGGCTAAAATTGAGTGAGTTCATCAGATGCATCACAACTTGTCAAACTTATCACACATGACCTAATGTTTGGCAGTTCATTGCTGTGCATCTACAACTTTCATGTTTCCGTACATCCAACAGGGATATGTAGTAGGAGATATTAGTTTTACTTGAACACATATCACCGAAAAACGCACACACTGCAGTCACTGCAAGGGTGTTGGACAAAGTCAAGAAAGCAATATGTCCAGAGTTGTCTTGAGTTCTGTCTAATTCCAAGACTGACTTGTTATTCCTTTGCCTCTTATCCCTGTTGAGTCTGCGTCTGTTTCTCATCAGCGCACACAAAACACTCTAAAGCAGATGCAAACACTGCTGTTTGGCCTCTGCAAGGCCAAGTTTGTCTAGTCCTCCTAATCGTTACATCATTCTTCAGTTGGTCCTTACTCACTTCCACAGCATTCAGTCCTCACTCCACCCTGAAACTCGGGCCCTGTCGTGTGTCTCGTATGACGCCATTGTGGTTCTTAAGGAATTTGGGGTATTCTCTCACTTGAAATAATGTCGACAAGAGGCAGAATTACAGCTGGTACTCGCTAGGTCTGCAAATGTGCAGTGTGTGTGCTTTTGCCAATGTGCGTGTTCATCTGTGTGATTATGATTATGATTGTGTACCGGTACGTGATTATCCGGGGACCGTTTCGTTTTCGTGCTGCTCCTTTCTTCTGGCAGCTGGTGAGTGCTCTGAGGATCTTAGCAGTGGCCATATTCAGCATCATCTACAGTTTAGGGGGCGTGAAGTGGGCAGGTGACGTCTGCTAGTTCGTTCCAGCACTTTCGTGTCATTTGTCCTTTTATTCTGTTCCCTGGTGGTTCTGAGTATGAGGTGCCAGCGTCTTTCACTCGACCACAGCATGTCTAACGCGTTTCAGCCAACGTGGAGAGGTCACCACTGTGTTGTGAAGGTTTTCAGTCCTCTAAGCAGAAGCAGAGTGGCTTCTTTTTGCTTCATGCCGAGCCACTATTAAACACTGCTGCAAGCCTTGAGGGACTTGGAGGGCTGTTGAGTGGAAAAATAAAAAAACGCAGTGCTCACCCGTGGGAGTTCAACCTTGAGGCATAAACATGTTGTATGTGTTTGAGGTTTTTGTTTGGTTTGAAACCAGTACTTATCACGTATTTAATGTTTTAGTGAACCTGGCTGTAGCTCAGAATGGAAACACAGTTAAAATGCATACGTGAACATTTATTGTGTGATTGCAAAGCACATAAGAAGGTTGTTTTGACTCTAATGTACTGTATAAGTTCTACATGTCATTCTTCAGCTGGAAGCACATGGCAAGGTGCTTCATATAAAGGTGACCTATTAGAGCAGTCAATTGTGTCTTCACATACTTGACTGAATAAGGGAAGGAGGCTGTGGAGCAGACTGTAGTGGATTAAAGACACAGGAGCGGTGGCAGAACGTAGGTCATGGCCTTTTTTTTTCGTCTTGACCAGGCATCCAAAATAAAACTTACGGCAGAGCATCGCATGAATAAAACACTATGAAAAATAGCCCTGTTTTAAAAACATTTATTATTGACCACTGTTGTGTTTTCTTCGTCTTTATGCAGTTGCAGCAAAAATATGTTATACAGAAACCTGTGAAAGCTGAATCTATTTTTTTTTTCTTGATGTCAATAAGATTTATTGAATGTCTTGTTGACATAGCCGTCTAGAAAAACACTTCTTTTATTCCATAACATTCACGTGGAACCACTCAGTCTCTCTGAAAAACGTGGGGCCTTTAACTCTGCTGCTTTATGTTTTGGCAACAGTAGGGGCCATTCAAATCTTCCCGAGGGCACTGCCGGGTCCTCCTCCCATTAAGAGTTATTAATAAAGAGAGTAAGCAGACAGTGGCTTTATCATTGTTCTCACAGAATTTAGTTCTTGGTTTTTATTGGAACAGTGTACAAGGAAGGTTGTTATGTATAGCCAACGTCCTTGGCTCTTTTTAGCACATGCTGAATTGTCCAACTGGGAATAATTTTCAGTTAAACAAAAGAAAATAATTTCACTGTTTAAACTAACTCTCCCATCTCCTAAAGACACATTTTAAATTGTGCCATATTTGACTGCAGCTCCATCCTGTACTGTGTTTAATTCAGTATGATGTCTCATTATCGTGTTCAGCTCGATAGAGATGTTTTTTTTTTAATGCAACACAGAAACACACAGTACAAAGTGTCTTTGCTCTCTGTGACCACGAGCTCCACTGTGCACTCCCAACAGCTGACTGAAGTTTTCTAACTTAAATTAGTACGTGTAGTATTTACATCATACTCTGGTGGATGTCTGGCATCAATAGGCCTCTGCCTTGGTTGTTGGGAAATATTAAAAGTAGTTTGCAGATGCAGGAAAGTAATAAAACAATTCCACATATCTCAAGATGAAGCACTGTGTATATGTTATGTGTTGGAGCTTGTCATAGTGTAACATTAAGCTCCTGATCCTGGCCTTTCTTTGCCAGAACCCGAAGTCCAAGGACCTTCTTTGGATTTGTAATTTCCAGAGTAGGACCAAAGCTCCAGGATGATCAAACGAATAAGCAAACCACATATTCTAAGTACTAAGGTTGGTTGTGTCTATGTGTGCAGTTTAAAATCCAATCCAAGGCTTCATACCCTGCCACATTGGTTAGTGAGCCTTCAGAAAGTACTAATCCTTGGCCAGGAAGCTGAATGCAGGTGGATTCACTACGTGAAAAAATGTCCTGATCAATGGGCCTCCAGCGATTTACCGTTCCTGATGCGTCAGTCTGTAACCTGATTGATTGCAGTTCAACAGCAGGAGAGACTGATTTGAGCAAAATAAATTTGTGTTTTCATAGCCAATGTATTTCCAGTCTTAAAATCCCCAGCCGCTACTCCCCCATATGCTCCTCCAACTTTCCCACAACACGTCCAAAATACCCTGCAACATGCAACACATCATCGGTTGTCAGAACAAAGACAGAAACACAGAAACAAAAGGTGGCGAGTGAAGGAGAGGAGATGATTCGTAGCATCAATAAACAGCCGTGCTGCCAACTCTGCCGCGAACAGCCAGACACCGACTTCCTCCAGGCTTTTTATTTGTACATTGTATCAACAGCCTCTGGTTTTGTCAACAGATCTGATTTACATAAGCACTCATGCAATCTGTCCCTCAAACACACAAACTGACTTGTTGCTGCATGCTTAGTAAAGCAATCCATTACAGAACCACAAGTAGGAAAGTACGGCGGATTAAATGATTTAAATAAAGAACAGAAGGAAGAAACATGTAAGACGGGAGGTTTATATGGCCTGCTGAGGTAAACACGGCATCTGTGGGTTTGTATTAAAAGTACCAACATTAGGAAGCAATTAATGATGAGAAAAACAACAGCCTACACACTGAGATGACCACTAACAACTAGCAAAAACCTTTATAGAGTTTAGCCTCATCAGCAAAAGTAAAGATTGCTGCAGCAGTGTAACATCAGCTACCCTGTGGTACATTATTCACAGTCTTGTTTTATATTTCCTCATTAAACTTTAAATGTTGGAAATATAAAAAGAAACATCAAACCAGATCCAAATAGTCAGGATACTTAGGATTTTGTCTGCAACAAGTCTACAATAATGGGCCTGAAGCTCTAGAATTTAAAAATAAAAGATTGGGGGGAAAACCAAAGATCATGTCAGTTGGTCTGAAGTTGTCTGTGGCTAGAAAACCACCAGCCCAATAAATCTCCAGAAGTTGTTCCCACTTCCTGATTTCTAACTGCTGTGTTATCTGCCTTCACGAGGCTGTTACTAAGGAGGGAGCCCTCCCAAGGCCCCACAGCCCTCCATCTGTTTTCCTTCTTCTGTATTGAAACTCTAAACATGTGGGCTGATGTGGGGGTCAGAGGTCTACATGTGGGGATTAGGCTGCAGCCCCACCCTTCCTGTACCTCTCCCCCTGCCTCATTTGCTCCACACCCCCTGCAATCAATTGGTCTTTGTAGTAGAACAAATTCCCCCTCTCCCTTTTTTGTCCAACAGAAAAATAGACACGCTGGGTTTTTGTGACCGAGGTTTCCTGAGAAAAGGGTTCATGACTTTCCTCCTCTTTCTGTCATCTGTAGCCAGGATTAGAGCTCAGCTCTCCAGCATCCTTGTGCAAAATGTTTGTTTGTCATATAGGGCACATTTTCAGATCAAGGAGATTACTGCTATATATAAGCAGCCTCTCTTGGTTTCAGTCTTCCTGTGAGTTGCGCCTCACTAAAAGCTTAGCCCACCAACGGCTCATGCTTTCCGTTAGTTAAATCAGCACACACATTCTCGCACGCACTCATTTGCCCACTGGCTCTGAGTAGTCGCCCTCCTCTTCTCGTCTGTGTATGCTGACCTTCTCGTCTACGGTGACCTGTCCGCTCAGCTGTGCCCAAGCCCTCATTATGGGAATTCTACATGAACTTCACGGTGCAGCTGAAGGTTGTTGTTTTTGGGTTGTTGTTTTTTTAATAGCTCTAAGCGTATCCAGCAGTGCAGAAAAACACTGGGACTCACAATGTAAGGTTGTGTTTTAAGACATAAAATGTCTTACTGGTTCGCCTGTGGTTCGATTTAACCGCATGTGGTCAGAGTAGTGTTTTAGAACAAGCCACTGTCGGATCCAGCGTGTGTTGTCTGTGTTTGCTTCTATATGTGGCTCTGTTATAAGATTGTCCCACCTGCCTGTTACACATCTGTGTCTGTAAAGGAATACGGCCTCAGGTTTAATGGTGACATGTGATTGGCCCTGTGCCCGTAGCCCACAAACCACAGCTGGGTGGTTGAGTGAGCTATCAGCCTCCTACTGCGTTGCAGCACAGACTGTGACAGGGCATATGCGAGAGGGCAGTGGGTAACCAGCTCTGACAGTGCTGCCATGCACGACCTGATGGCTATTTATTGGCTTGTCCAGAGAGTTTTAAAAACTTTAAATAGCACATCAAACAGATTTTCTGTGGTGAGGGGTTAAGTGAACGGATGGTTTATGTGTGGATTGGTTGTAATGACCCATTTAAAGCCGTCTCCCATGTTCCCAGGCTTCAGGTGAATCCAGAGGCCAAGCACTGTTGCTTAGTACTTAATGTTCTGAAAGTCTCTCAGCTTCATCGTTTTAAATGTCTCTCTTCTTATTCCACACTGAGTTTTACCGGGCATTGATGCCTTGATTTATTACTCTTACGGTACATGAGAACACTAGTGAAGTGTTTTCTCAGCATTGTGCCATACGCTTATTTTGCCTTTTACTTTTAACTGGGCCCTTTTGAAGGTCTGTATGTCTTTCTCCTGGTCGTTTACAGCGTTCACAGATGTGGCTCTGTAGCGAACAGAACATTTTCCACAGATCCCACCAACCCAGTCGTAAGTGAAAACATTTGAAGAAAATTGTGAGTTGGTGATATGGAAGTGCACCAGACTGATTCTATTAGCGTTCAAAGCGTTTGCTATCGTGGAAAGGGACTCGCACCCTGAGGGGGTTTGTGATAAAGCTTGTGGTTAAGGTTGGATCACACTGTATCGTCATTTTGCTGTTCCAGACACGACCCCGTGAAGGAGACTCGTACCATAGAAATGGACCATCACGTAAAGTGTTTCCATTAACTGGAGTGTATTTTCTATGTCACTCAACCAGTGGTCTCGCAACCAACATAAGTAACGAGGAGAGGCATGTGTTGAGAGCCATGTCACCACATCGTGATGTGTAATATTGATCTAACCCTGTTTCCAGCAGGTTAACTCAGCTGCATCACAGGACCCCTGTTAGCAACTAGGCTCCGATGGTGCTTTATTAGGAAACCAAAAGCCAAGAAAAAACAAACAAGCCTGGCTCCAGAGCTCAAATCTCTCCATCTGATCAGACAGGCCTCCCTCAAGTGTTTCGGTGGAATGCTACACTTTTCTTAGTCCTTTAGCTTTGTGTTTCACTTCAGGTAGGCATAATGTAGATGTTAGAGTTGGAGTATTCCTTACCTTTATATTTATAGGGCTATAATAACATCAGTGACTAAAAGGTTTTTAAATATATATAATTTTTGCAATTTCTACCGCCTCAACCTGTTTCCACTATGACCCCACTATTCTGTAAAAAAGACTACAGAAGGATAGAGGATACAGGAATGGCATCCTGCACAGCCTGTTACAGCCTCGCTTTGCTTCAGTTACATTTGTTGAATGTATATACACAATACAGTTCTCAGCATGTAGCAGAAAGTAAATCCCAGGAATGCCAAAGAAGCGTTTCTAAACGTTTCTGTCTGCAGCCAGAGCCTCCAGTCACGAAGCGTCCTAACCTCTGCAACCTCTCAGCCAGAGCTCCCACACCTACCCAGACACACACTGCTGCATATACCTTCTCACACACACCATCTCTCTAGCATTCTTCCGAACAACAACACAGACACTGAACGATTCAGACAGCATTTACCTTTTTGTAACCAGTAGTGAGGGTATGTTTCCTGCAGTTATAGTTTGACCTGTTTATTATGTTGTGTCTTCACCAAGCTGCCGCGTTCAGGATTCATCTCAGCCTCTGTCCCAGTCTTGCTTCCAAGTCCTCAAATTCACTCACTCCTTCTGTCCTGCAGCTGAAAATCACAATCACTTCTTCAGTCAAGGGCCTACTTCCCAAAGATGTTGTCTCCTCTCTGAGGACTCAGCGCTCCCCAGGTTTTGGCTGGGACATGGTTCAAAAGCCGGCCACTTAAACAGACTGAGCTCTGACGACTGATGCCTGGAGTTTTTTTTTTTTTTTTTTTTTTTTTTTACAAAGGATGGGGGAGAGCACTAGAGGGAGGGGAAGTAGAGAGGGAGGGGAGGAGTAGGGGGGTGAGAGTGTGGGACTTGGAGACGGACTTTTTTTTTTGTTTCCCACTCAGCCCAGCCCACCTCTGATGTCAGTGTGATGGAAAAGGGCAGAAAGGGAGAATAACACAGCTGCCTCGTTTGATTTCCCCATCCTCAACAATAGCAATGTCTGATGAGGTTGTTATGAAAAAGTGAATGAGTGAGGGAAGAGGTGATTGTAATGCTGCAGAGGTTTCTGAGGAGCTTCCCGTTGCGTTTCTTTTGGTTACAAAAAAAAAATGCAGACACTCAGGGCATCTCCATTGGTGTCTGAATTAGTTTGGTCATTTCTTTCTTTTAGTTACTTTCATGTGTCTATACGTTGTAAAGCTGGGTTTAAACATGCATCTGTTCCAGGCCGTATGGATTTAGGCATGACTAACTGTTGTTATACTTGCCGTGCTCAGAGATGAGCAGCTGTAGCAGTTAAGCCTTGAGAATCCACCTCCTTCTCTCCTTCTCCACATCTCTCACTTTACATTTCATACATTTCACAGCTGAGTTTTCCAGAGGCCTGTAAACTTCTCATGCTCTCACTGTTTCTCTCTGATTCCAGTCAGATGGCGTTAAAGCTGTGTTTGTGTGTGTATAGTGTCCTGAACACAACTTTAGGCCCTTTTTATCTCTTGGATCTGGTCCTGCAGGGATGTTTTCGGTGCTTATTTGTACATGCACAGTGTTGTAAGTGTGTGTGTGTCTGCACACATTAAGGGGAATGGGGTGTCATACGGTCTAGTGTGTGATAACTTTTCCTACATCTGCACTCAATCTCGACACTGGCGTGTGAAAGAAACATTGAGCAAGAGGAAAGGCAAGAAAGGATAATGGAAGGGAAGACGCACCATCAGTAGAGGCTTGTGAAAATCTCTTCAGAATGGTGAAAAGCTGCTTCTGGGTTTGACGCTTAATATTAATATTTATGAATTTAAGAGCGAGTGAGAATCTTAGCTTTGCTTCAAGTCAAAAAGAAGCAACGAGAGAAGCAACAGGGGGCAGAGAACGGGAGGGAGACCTGGGGTTGAGTTAGAAAGGCTGCAGAGAAGATCAGTCACCCACGCTGAGACATTTTAGATCCTAAGGGAACACATCACAGAAACCCTGTTAGAAATTTGAGCAAGGTTTATGCAAATAGAGCTTTAGCAGCGTTCTTATTCCTGTGTGTTTGGCCCACGTGGTATCAAACAAGCAGTTTGCGGTTACTAGTTTGTTTCACATTATGGAATGTGCAGCTGCACGACACCTACATCACGCGTCCTAAGTAACGTGGCTTAGTTACAATGTTCTGCCTTGTTTATCTGTGTGTTTGCTTTCTAATGCGTTGAGCTCATTAGACAGATGGGAGCTGTGCTCATGAGGAATGATGAGTGGGTGTGTTCTCCTGTCTGATGTAACATGTTGCGTCTTTTTCTGTCCGCTGCTTTATTTCAGGGATGTACCTGTCTGATCTGACGTATATTGACTCAGCCTACCCCTCCACGGGCAGCATACTGGAGAACGAACAGAGATCAAACCTGATGAACAACATTCTCCGAATCATATCGGACCTGCAGAGATCCTGCACCTATGGTAAGATTTGAAATGCACACCTCTTATCTGTTGTTCGGTGGTTGATATAGTTGCTGGTAAAACCCGATGAGAAGTCTGAACATCTGCTGAAGTTTGTCATTATCACAACTCCTTCAGATGTACCAGTGTTGCCTCATGTGCAGAAGTATCTCAACTCGGTCAGATATATCGAGGAACTGCAGAAGTTTGTGGAGGACGAGAATTACAAGTAAGACCAAAAACAGACGCTGGCCTCGCCATTACCAATGTAGTCACAAGAGCAATTTCCTACCAAGAAGTCATTTTTATCCTGCATCTAATTATAGTGCTCACTCTAAAAACATCCTCTTGTGTGTTTTCAACATAAGAAAAACTAAGAGGGTGAACGCGGTCTAATAGTTTTCTCAATATTCTTTATTTAGGTTATCACAGAAGATTGAACCAGGCACCAGCACACCCAAAACAAATGCCTCTAAAGAGGATCTTGTTGGTAAATATCAGCAGCGCTTTCTTGTGACTTGTGTTCTTGTGTTAAATGAACATGTTAATGATCTGTAACTCTTGCTTCTTCCATGATTCCAAACGTTTGCTTCCCTCTCACCTAAAGGCCAGGAAGCTTCATCGTCTCCTCTCTGCAGCCGTAAGTCTACGGTAACAGGTGAGGGACCCAAAGTCCCCCCCACACCTCCCTCCCCCAGGAACCTGCTGCCCTACGGACACAGGAAGTGCCATAGCCTGGGCTACAAGTCAGTTCTGGTTACAGCTAATGTTTTTAGCGTCATTTTACAGATAATGATGATGCACTGCAACCCATAGAAACTCAACACGCTTCTTAATGTCTCCACGCTGGCTTCTCTGTTTCTGCAGTTTTATTCACAAGATGAATACAGTAGAGTTTAAAAGTGCTACATTCCCCAACGCTGGCTCTCGCCACCTGTTGGACGACAGTGTACTGGAGAGCCACAGTCCCACCAGGGGACAAGCAGAGAGCTCCACTCTGTCCAGCGGTATTTCACTTGGTAAGTTTTAGAGTCTGTACTTTTCAACACAGCACCTTCAGTAGCATGTTGTGCATTTTTTGTGATGATTTATATCTTGATACAGGGAGCAGTGAGGGCTCTGAGCTCAGTGAAGAGATGTCTTGGCCCGCTTTTGAGAGGTAAGTCTAAGGCATCTCTGTCGGCACTGCTTTTTATCAAATTCATAAGCAATATCATGAAGTACCCCCATCCCAGAATATCATGGTCTAATTTTCAAATCTCTGGCTTCAAGACACAGCTCTGCAAAAATATGCGTCATTCAATCTCAAGCACACGCCATGCATAGCCTTGCCTCCTAGCCCTGCAGCCAAGGCTTCTTCTCTCCACCGCTGCCCACAGATGCTTCTGCTTCTCCAGCAGCCTGAAATGCATTAAGTGCATTCAAAGCCTCTAAGCAGTAGTCCCGCTGTGCCAACAAGTGTTTGGAGCCACACTCCAGTTCTTGAAAAGAAAAACTCCAGGCTTAAAAGTATCTGCCCTGAAAATCATCTTAATCTTCTTTTCCAAAACAGCCTCTTCAACTTTTGAATAACTCTGCACACTATCATCAGTAACTGTGCTAACCAAATGACCGCCCGCTCCATCCAGCCTTAACCCATGCAGTTTGAACGGCAAAGCAAACAAGCAAACAAAAAAACGCCCGCGCAGCCTTAACAGTGTCCCGTGCCCCCTATCCCATTGTATCCCATTGTATCCTACTCTGAACAGGACTCGATTCTATCACTCTCTGGGCCCAGTGACCCGAGTGGCCCGCATCCCCTACAGAGGAGTCCTAAGGCCCAGCAGGTACACACAACCTGATCTGAACAAACCCTCTCTTATCCTCACTTCATGCCCTTCAGTTCCCTTGAGGGGCCACTGTGTTCTACGGCTTAGTGTGCATAGAGCTGGGACAATCTTGGCGGTGGGAAAGTGTGTATGTGTGTATATGAGTGTTGGTGAAATCACAATCTGGGGTGAAGGGCAAAGGATCTGTTCAGGATTATGACTCTCTATCTTTTGCGGTGTGTCATTAGCCTTTTTTCTTTCTTTTTTGCATGTCTACCACACACACACACTCTCAGCATTTCAAGTCAACATCTTCCAAGATATTTCACGAACTGAAGTTTAAAAATGAGTTTCCACAGTCACACTTAGCTCCATGTGGTACTGGAAACAAGCCGCTACATCCTCGTTTCTAAAGTAGACATGAACAATCTCTCCTTTTAGAGCCATTGCATACAAGGGGTCCCTTTCGGTACGAATCTCTCTCGTTCTCGCTGTCTTTTTTTCCCACCACTCATCACTGAGCTCCTCCACAGAGTTTCTGGCTCTGATCCTCCATACAGACATTCTGCAAAGCACCATGCCCGTCTCTGAGAATAGCAACTCGAGATTTATATCAGTCAAATTCTACTCTGCAAACAGAAATAGGAATAACTCCTAGAATTAAATGCTTCTAGATGAAGCAGAGAATGATGCAGCTTTGCAGATTGAGTCTATGATTATTGCTAGTTTCTCTCCGAGTGGATCAGGTGTGTACATGCAAACGCATGCGTGTTGTGGAGTCTTGTGTGTGTGTGTGTATACGTGATGTGCCTTTGTTCTGTTGTAGCTCAGCAGAGTCAGAGGAGCTTGCAGTTCACTTATACCCTGGAGCAGTCACAGTGCAGGGGGTGTTGAGACGGAAGACTGTGCTTAAGGAGGGCAAGAAACCAACAGTGAGACGCCACACAAACACTTACATAAGCATTCATAGCAATACGCATGAGGAGAGGATGGTAGTCTGGACTGATGAGTTTTCACCTTTGTGCCTCCAGGTGGCATCTTGGACCAAATACTGGGTCGCTCTTTGTGGAACCCAGCTGTACTACTACCCTGCCAAGTCCCTGAAGGCCACTGAAAGAAAACATGTAAGTTATCTGTTGCCACTTTTTATTTATCAATAACTGATTATTCATTCACATCGTGCAGCAGGTGAAAAATACTATTATTTTTCTATATTTATTAAAGCAGGTGAGGACACAAGAGATAACACATTAAAAGATCTTAAAATGTTTGGTGTCTTTCTGTGAATCGTTGAACCAAGTTACCCCAAAAGTGGTTCAGTTTTAATGAGATGACACATGATAGCCATTACACACTCATTCTTAGAAAGTTTAATTGCAGGATGATCTCAGAGGAAAAACACTACTTGAGTTGCTTTTAACAGAGGCTTTTTGTGAGAAAAGGAAATAACAGAAAAATGCAGATGAGTAAAGAATAATAAAAAAACCCAAAGTGAGGCGTGTTCACACTGTGTGTTACTGGGTGCGTGTTTGTTTGAGGGTTTGGGCTGCATCTGATGGAAAGGAATATGTGCTGGAACTGTACAGGAGCTCAGAGGGGAATCGAGAGAAGAAGCACTGAGTGAATGGGTGACGGTTGTGTGAGTGCATGTGTGTTGGGCACCGGACTGGGTCTAGTGAAGCAGGGGGACAGACAGATGGTAACACTCATTAAATAATGAGACCAATGACATCACAGCAGCCCTGTGTGTCACTCAGGCTAATGAGAACCGTGTGCACATACAAGCTTACAGGTCACATCCTGAGGTTACACACACAGCGTGGGTTAGCGTTTCTTCATCTTCTGGTGTCCTTTTGCTACTACAGACTAGAAAGACATTTAATCCTGTTCCATTTGCTCCCTGTCCAGTTCAAGTCGACATCCAGTAAGAGCGTGTGCGTGGTGGGTCTGATGGCTATGATGGCGGATGATCCAGAGCATCCTGATGTCTTCTTGCTGACAGATACGGAACACGGTGAGACTAAGAAACACAAAGAACCTGGACAGACAAGAAAGGATGCCTCTGAAAAATGATTATCCCTGTTGCAGTGAACTGGCCCAGATGTTGGCTTAAGTGTGTATACTAGTATCATATCTGGTATTTTCCTTCACATTGTTTATACGCCCACAAAAACATAAACCAGCTGACTTTGTCCCTAGCCTTTCATGCGTGATTGGTTTTTATTTTATTGGCCGTACATAAATCAGGTGGTGGGGGGTGAAAGGAGACTTGGCATCTCATGCTGTTTGTGTCCGTTGCCTAGGTAACACCTACAAGTATCAAGCAGGGAACAGAATGAACGCTTTGCTGTGGTTCAAACATCTGAGTGCTGCCTGTCAGAGCAATAGGCAACAGGTACGGAGCCCCGAAGAACTCACGCTTGGTGCTGATTGGCTGAATGTTTCTAGGATTCGCTACACGTCTCTGTTTTCACAGGTGCCGGCCAACCTGATGTCGTTCGAGTGACCGATGCAGAGGAGTGCGACTGAGCAATGGAGATGGGGAGGAGCAAACAGGCGAGGAGGATGAGGAGCGTTGATTAAATAGTGGGAGCTTTCACTGCCATGAGCCCCAACAGCCAACTCTCCGCTTCTAGCTGGCCCCACTGCAGCCTCACCTGCCACCACTGCCTTAACCAGAGCACCTGTGTGTGCGTGTGTCTGTCTGTGTGCGTGTGTGTGTGTGTGCGTGCGTGCGCATTTCTGAGAACAACTTTAAGTGTGCGTGTAGATGGAAGTGAGTGTTTTGAATGTACAGACTACTGAACAAGGACCTGCACCACTGCTCTGGTCTCCCATTTGCTCTGTGTCTTGTTTTTACTGGGAGGGCTTAGCACTTCTGCTGAGCCTTTCAACTTCTCTGCTCTTCTCTCTGATTGATAAACTTTCCTCCGAGGCCCCTCCTTGGGATTTTTAAGGGGTTATTTTTATTTGGGTCCATGTTATGCTCAAATGCACCATTTCCACCTTTTATTTGTCTGGACACACAATCACAACACACATACTCAAATCCATCTACATATTAGACATCGGAGGGGTTTGAAAACCTCTATTTTTTTTAGTTGGTTCACACACTTACACTCTTTATTCACTTAAGTTGGCTTGGAGTGACAGGATTGCACTTTGCACGCACACACACACACTTGATCGCATTTACATAAATATAAGGGCTCTAATTCACAATTGATTCCAGCAAAAACAATACCCACACTTCCTGAATGTGTCTAGTTTTTATTGTCACACCCCTCACAGACCCTTTTATGTCGTACTCACTAAGTGTAATGTATATGTGTGTATTTTTACAACTGCACTGGGCAATGATGTGGAGGGAAGACGCAGGCTTAAATGACAGTAATATTGTCTGAGCTCCACACACTGTAGGTACAATGGTCCCAGAATCTAAGCTACGCCGCGTTCCCTTTGTGTAGGATGGGGTAACTCCTTTTTACAGTAACACGCATGTCTTTGTTTTCCAGTGTTGTCTGCACTCCGTCAGCTGCCAACAGGCAACACTCGGTTCAAGTTTCTCACACACATGCTAAACACTAAAGACTTGAAACTGTGAAAAAGTCCCAAAAGAAAGCAACAAAGGCTCATGATACAGTACATTTTATCTCCTCCTCTTTTTCTTCTTGCTTAATATGGTTGGAGCCTCTGGTCTGGAGCAGACCCTCTAAGCTACCTGGAGCCATGTGGAGTCTATTTTAAATCTTGTTTGTATGGTTTTGTGTTAGTTTATTTTGTCTTTTGGGGGGGGTGCAGTTCACAGTATTACCATAGCGTAGTTACATTTGAATGTTGAGTTTTTTGTGTGTGTGTGTGTGTGTTTTTTTTCTTCTTTGGAGCAGTTATTTTAAATATTTTGTGTACAAAGGTTTTTTTTTCTGTTCTTGACTCCTATTCTGTCAACCAGGTCCCGTGTTAATTTTAGGCCCTTACCGTGATGCATCTTATGGGGAAATGGCGAAAGCACCTTGGTTGTAATTAGTGCCAAGTGATGTTGCTGTCACTGTTTTTCTTTAGGGTGATGGAGCATTAGAAAGGACAAAGCTGCATTTAGGAGAACGTTGGGTTTTCGGATCCTCTGTGCATCACTGACGTTCAGTGTGTCACAGTGGCTTTTCGTTTTGGAGCGTGCATGATTTGGACCGCGGGTGATGACAATGATGGAGCACAGCGCTCCTCCAATTTTCTTATTTAAAACGGCTGTTTACATAGTAGGTTTACTCGACCCCTTCACTGCTCCATGTGTACTGTGTCTACTGTAGAAAACATAAAAATTCATGTACCTCCATCAAATGGGGTCAAATAATGTCAGCTTGCTTCAGGCTGTGGAAGACAGATGAGTTGGGAGAGTGAACATATCTGCAGTAGCTGCACTGGATTCCCTCCAGTGTTAGTCAACTGTTCTCTCTAACACAATATACAGTCCACCAACTTGAGTTTAACTCATTTGTGTTTAGACCAGACAAACGTTAGAAACTGTCATTTTAGTCCCCGTAGATGGTCGGTCATTTGTATATTAATGAAAAGAGAGATGGCAGTGGAGGAACCTGTGGAAGAATGAATAACTATGCCAAAGACAGGCATTTATAATGTGGTTGCACTCAAGGATGTGTGTGCATTTGTGTGCCTGTGCACACGTCTCTATTTTTTTAAACACATCGTAATTCAAGCCCGATAGGCAAATCCCTCAAGGCTGCAGTCGCTGCTGAGCAGTGGAGGGGTAACCAGCTACCTAATCAACTGCGTGACTGACTGCCAGCTCACAGACTCATAAGCAGATCGGAAGTGGAAACTGTGCTGTGGCTGGAGCTGCAGGAGGAAGCGGAGATGTGATAAAATCCAGAGCTGAAGCACTGCGGAGGCCGGTTATGAATGAAATGAGCGAAATGACGTGAGGCAGAGTTGAAAGTGGATGTTGAGAGGTTGTTTACCTGTGTTTATCTACTTGGTTTCTCTCTTTACCGACATGCTGAGACATCTGTTGGCGTTTAATCTGATGTATTGACAAAGTGGGTGCAGTTACGTCTCAGAAACCTCCAGGATCTGCAAACAGGACTGAGGTCAGAAGTGGCTGAGATGTAAACAGACCTTGTGTTGACATTCAACGTGTAACATCGCAGGTCCCCTTTTTTCTGTTTGTCTCAGTGAAAGCAGGGAGGAAAAGTAATAAAGGGTTTTGGAGGTTTTGAGTTGCATGTTTAATACCTTGGGTGAGACAGGTTAGTGGAGGCATCTTTGAAGGTTTATATGAATTACTTGTGGTTTAATAATCTTTGTTTGAAGAAACATCCAAATCATGTTGAGTGCTTTTTGTGAGGTTTTCTTCAGTGTAACCTGAGTTTACGTGAATGTTTGAGTGTAATGTCTGTACAGTAGGTGGTCAGTATATTGGAAATGCATAATCACTGACACACAACTCAATTTTCATCTACAGTTTGCTGTTCCTGAAATAAGATCATTCTCATACCGTGATCTTAAAATGCAATGCTTGAAATTCTCTTCCCTGTACTCAGTTAATGTTGTTTCCTTTAAACTGACCACTGTCTAAATGCACAATGTCGCCCTGTATTACCTGTTTTCAGTGAGTCTGCCTTCTGAACTCGTTTTTTAACGGTCATGTAAAGTGTTTAACAGTTGAGATGAAGAGTTCAACCACAGGAAGTGTTTTCAGTGTGGTTGGATGAGCAGCTTGTCCTGTTAGTTTGTGGAGCTGTGCCTCCAGTGCACCGGACAGGCATCGCTCACTGTTTACCAAGGACATCAGCAGCAGCAACAACAACAACAACTTTTGTTCAGGCCATTGAAGGTGACATGGGTAGTGAATTTCACTGTTTACCTGGCGTCTGTCTCTGCCTGTGTCGTGACTGTGGCGAGCGCTGTGACCTCATTGATGAGTGATGTGCCGCCTGCTGTGAAAGACTGAGAACCAATAAACACTCTGCCCTTTTTTACTCACACACCAGTGTCACGCTCATTGTTCTCCCTGGAGAGCTGTGTGTTTCTTTAGCCGACTCGAAAGGGAATAAATATCAGCTGCTAGTTAAGTGCCCACAGAGCTAAAGGTACTTACTGTTACCACGTATTAATAACCTGTGTTTTGAGTCAGGAATATTTCAGTGTAGCGTTTCTTTTACTTTACAGTTCTAGACACAGCCATCAGTCCAGGATTGGACTTTTCATTACTAAACTAGTAAAAGTCAGATCATTCTTTTTCCTTTATTTGAATGGACATGAACTATATTGGTTCATATTTGTATTATGTGGCCTGTAACGTTTAGTCCAGCTCCCACTTGAACCGTTTCCATCCAGACTTTCAGGTGCTGTAATGACACCGCAGGAGGTACGTGGCCTTCTCTGATTGGCTGGACCTCACTCGGTAACAAGGAAGTGAGTGTCTGCACAGGTGACCAGGCTGTTTCGAAGGGCCTGGGCACACACTGATAAATAAGCATATAGTGATGCACCGCAATGGTATAAACACGCTGTTGAAATGTCCACAAACACATGGTTTCCACCTTTTATGAAGGCTAAACATGTAGGCACGGTTCCCTGCTCAGTCTGGCCTCTACCTGTGTCGCCGTGGCGGACTCGTGGCGCGGCGCTGCCCCCTGGTGGTCGCCGGCCGCTCCTGCAGCAGTGCCGTGTTTCGGAAGTGGACTCGACAGGCCGGAGAAGAAGGCGACGGAAAAGGGCGGACGGAAGAGAGCTACCGTGGGGATTGAGAAAATGACCGAGCACCCTGGTGTTTAGCAGTGGCGTCAAGTGTTGTATGTTAACCCAGCGCGCAAGGACTTGACAGATTCCTATGGCCCTGAGGTAAGTCGGCCGACTTAGCTGTGAGCAGCTAACAAGGTGTACGGCAGCCTGCTAAGCGGCTAGCTCCGTCCGCACGGATGCCACCGTGTTGTGACCTGCTTCCGACGAATAACGCCGCAATAAACGCCGTAAAACAACAACCCAGAAGCTGAAGCCGCCAGCGAGAGGCTTCGGGCGACGCTTCTGCAGCCAGCGCGGACCGAGCGACGCCTCGCTGGTGCGAAAGCACACGGCAGCATAATGAAAGAGCGATTGTGTGGAGAAGTAATTGCCTGCGTGGCCGAAGCAGCGAGCGGTGCTGGGTCTGCACCAGCTGGAGCGGCGCCGGCGATGCCCAGCTTTGGTTTTGTTTAGCTTGTTGTTGCGGTTTTGACGGCGCTAATGGTTGTTACCCGCAGTCGGTTGTCAGACTAACGCTGTAATTCATTTCACCACATGCTGGTGTTGACGTGTAACCTTTCGAAATCCCCCCCGTTCGCACATCCGTGATCTTTAGCAGGCAGGTGAAGTCAACGTGATGCTGCGATTACGCGAGCATCGCTGAGGCGTCAGGCCACGTCTCTCGCACAAGGCTGGAGGCTGGAGGCTGCGCTGGTCCACTCTGCAGCACAGCAGGACGGACACGTCCGTCCCACACTCGCTGTGAGCGGCCAGCGTCATAAATCATTTCACTTCTCCCTGGACCGAATTTCACGCTGTGGCCTCTCAGCTTGAACACAGCGCAGCCTGTGCCAAACTGCACATTCAGAGAAGAGCCTCTTTCAAAGTTTTGCTGCCTTTCGCACACAGTACAACTTGTGAACGTATGCGTACATTCACACAGAGCAGACTGTCATCCTGATGTAATTACACGAGCAGAGCAGGCTTCGGCTGTGCTTCATTACTAGGTCACAGTCTGGCCTGAAGGGGATCGAACAAGCGAGGCAGCAAATCGATCCGTGTTTTCCCTCCCCGTGTTATTGACAGGACATGTTCTCTTTTATTTTTCAGTCCTCTTACTTCTCTCTCCCTCCAGGTGATTGCCCATTTGCGCGGATCCTACCTGCAGGAAAAAGGCTGCAACGCTCCGGCCCAGAAGTTTGTCCGACAGGGGGGGGGGCAGCTGGGTGGGTGGGTGGGCCACAGGGGGGCCATGCGCCAGGGGTGAGGGGCCTTCGCTTACAAGGGGAAACGCACAGCATCAGGTGAGGAGGGAGCTGGTGCGGAGATGAAGCTCAAACAGCGCATGGTGGTGCTGTGTGCCGTGCTCCTCCTGCTGGGACTGGCCAAGATCTTTCTGCTGGACGGAGGTGAAGGGTCTGCAGCCAGCCGACGGGACCTGAAAGCGTTTCGCAAGGTCAGGGCCCGGGCCACACATTTCTTTTTGGATGCCGTGAACACTGTTGACATTAAAGTAGCACATGCACGGCTCTAATGCGCGCTGTGATTATCACCCACCTGTAACAGATGGAAGCTAGCCTTGCTCTGTCCCGCGGCGCTCGCCTCACCAACACCCTCCAGTCTCCATGGGAGATTGCAAGCCAGTGGGTGGGTCCAAGAGAGGTTTACCCTGAGGACACCCCAGAACTTGCTGCGGTGCTCACCTCCCTCAGCTCTGCTAGGATAGAACGGGCAGATGTTGGCTATAAGGGCACGCAGCTCAAAGCCCTCCTGGTGCTGGACGGCGGGCAGAAAGTGGTCTTCAAACCCAAAAGGTTAGACACGAGTTGTAATGAGTTTAGCGTGTGGTATCGTTATTTCTTACTTTGGTGCCTTTTCGCATTCTCTCAGATATTCCAGAGACTATGTTGTTGAAGGTGAGCCATACGCAGGCTACGACAGACACAATGCAGAGGTGGCCGCT
The DNA here is from genome assembly GCA_030770545.1 of Macropodus opercularis. NCBI lineage: Eukaryota > Metazoa > Chordata > Actinopteri > Anabantiformes > Osphronemidae > Macropodus > Macropodus opercularis. The sequence continues at coordinate 13,598,078 of CM061092.1, forward strand.
TTTCACCTGGATCGGTCTGTAGGCGTCTTCGTTTGACTTTCTGACATTTATCCTTACATCCCCCAGTGGTCTGTCAGTGAAGCACAGATGGTTGATACTCATTCGCTGTCCTTGCTCCTGCTGCAGGATCTTGGGGTTCAGGAGAGCACCTCTAGTCGTGGGTCGCTACATCAACCTGCGAACGGAGATCAAGCCTGTGGCCACAGACCAGCTACTGAGCACCTTCCTCATGCAAGGCGAGTTCCTGTTCGCTGTTGTTTTCAAACATCGCAGACTGAAAGCGAGTGTGCCGTTATTACATGAATGAGTTCCCCTTCCTTTGACTCATCTGTCCACTTTCTTTGTCAGTTTCTGATTTCGTTTTCCGTCCTGTCTCATTCCGTGTGTCTGTCATGCCAGTCAGACCAGTTTGAGGGTGTGACACTGCACATTTTGTTCCGCTTGATAGCGATGAACTTAAAATCATACAAAGCGGTTTGCCGTACAAGTGGCAGTTGCTCTTATGTGCACGTGAATAGTGTGATAATCAGGTGGGTGGTTAAGTTAGTGCATGGTAAAAGTAGTGCAAGTTGCATGGTGATTACTAAAAACCTGTAAACGTTATCCCTGTAATAAATGCCACATTTGTACCGGGGAACCCCAGGCACTTAACACATAAAGGTCAGTTCCCAGTCATGATGAAATACTTACTGCTCATTGTGTGAAAACTGTTTTTTTTAATTGATTTGTGCATGATGAACCGTTAAAAAACACAGCGAGCATGTAAACCCTGTTCCTGGTGTCGAGGTGGAGGAGGAGGTCAGAGGTGATGCACTTACAGGCAGTGGCGCCCGTCACCTCATGTTGGAATATATTTAGGCTGCGTTTTTGCCGAACACAAATAGAAGGGCGATGCGCTGTGTGTGTTTTATTTCATCCATTTGAGGTGTACAACCAGAGCTTCATGTTACGTGACAGTTAACGCATCAGCCAGACTGAAAAAGTTTCTGCTTTTCTTAATTTAACAATGTAAAATAGAGAAATTAGTCACTAATGGATATCTGTAAGTCAGCTAGTTACTAGAAACAGGCTAATGGCTTTCCTGAAATGTTTAATGCTTGTCTGAAGTAGCTGCAATGTCTGATACCTTAAATCATCTCATTCCAGTGAACAGTGTTTTTCAGTTTTTCTCTCCTGCTATTGTGTAGGTGTGTGAGGGCTTCGTTTTGTCAGTCACATAATTAACTGACTTTGTTGGCTTGTGCTGTGATTTCGCTTTTTCGTTTGTTGAATTGGATCTTAAAGGAATTATTTTCTTCCTCATCACCTCAATACACATTGTTTATTTATTGTTTTTTTCAGTGTTTAACATTAATATTTCCAAAAAACCATGACAGAGAATTTTGTTTAGCACAAATCAGATGACTGTTGTCAATCTGATGTTTTATAAACCAGATGAACATTAAACGAGTTATTGAAGGAACTACTAGTTGCAGTTAATGTTGGTGTGCAGTGCATAATCCGCTCAGGTTACGAGAATAAGGCTGCGTTCATCAAGCAGCGTTTATGAGTAAATGGAGGTAGAGATCTGTTGTTGCGTCTCTCAAGGAATCGTAAATGTTAAACCCGTACCATCGTAATCTTCCTTGCGTTGGGGTTTTCTCCTGGTCGCCCGGTTGTTACCACTGATTCAGTAGATGTTCCAATCACTGAAAGCCTTCTCTGTAAGTAGGGATGTATTTAAAGTAACTTACCGCATATCAGCGTTCATCTTAACTTGAGTCAGCTCTGTAATGGCCTTTGCTGTTGTGGTTTACAGCGGGTGGCCAGAATCCCACCCACTAAAACAAACAGCTACGCACATGTGTCATTCAGTTCTCCACAGTGGTATTTAGAAAGACAAAATACCAAAGACCCCCTGCTCTAGATTCCTCTAGTCACATATGAACTTTTGGTTTTATTTGTCCAGGTTTGGTTTTGAAATACGAAACTATGAGATTTCAGTCATTACGACGACAAAGCCACAAGGGAGTTGAATCTCAGTTTGAAATTGAACCAGGTTTCTTTAAGCCAGCTCAGACCTGAGGTACAGTACATCAGATCACAGTCAGGGGAAAAGTACAGCAAATATTAACCAGACGCTGGCTACTAACAAAGTCAAACAGAGCATTATGATCACACACACACAGAGATATATCTATATAGATATAGATATATCTCTGCACTGTGTTGACCTTAAAGACCAGCCAACCGTGATTGCTCCCCAGTCATAGATAGGTATGAAGCAGTTTCACACTAAACCATGGTAAAATTCCCAGTGCCTGCAATTACTGTTAATTCCTAGAACCCTATTGCATGTTAAGAAAAAACCCTTGTTGGTATACGGTCCAACATCGGCCCATGTAACAGCCTCCCAGGTGTGCGCTGTGCAGCCTGGACGTAGAAATTTGATCTTGTGCAAACATTTGCGGGAAGAGCACAAAGAGCTCGTTAGACGTCTAACACGCTGAATGAGCCGCGTTAATGAGGCCTGGATGGCGGGGAATTCAGTTCACAGCGTTAGCACGTGTTTTATGTGATTTAAATAAGAAAGTAGCTGTTTTAAAATTTTCCATAGAAAGCTGTTGTTCAAATGTTGAAGCTTGCTTTACTCAGCTGTTCCAGAGGTACTGTATGAGCCTTGTGGTTTGCTTAGCTAAGGCGTTGCTTGATTAATTTGAATTTCATCACCTCTTTCCAGTCACAACGTGGCTGTTTGTATTAGTGTGTTTAAGGACACAGCGTCTGTGTGTGTTGGCAAACCTGTTATCTCTCGGTCAGGTGCACTCTTTTTTTTTTTTTTTTTTTTTTTTTTTAAACGGACTATTTTCTCTTTAGGTAATAATACATGTTTCTATGGGAAGTGTTATTACTGTCGGGAGAGCGAGCCAGCGTGTGCAGAGGGAGAGATAATGGAAGGATCGTTAACTCTTTGGCTGCCGGACGTCTGGCCGTTGCAGAAGCACAGACACCCCTGGGGCCGCACTTACAGGGAAGGGAAATTGGCCAGGTGAGTCCTGAACGCGGTTTAGGGCAATTCTGTATTGGTGAACAGCAGTGCAAAATGTAACACTGGTCTACACACACGCGCGGTGAATATGAGGGTTTCTCACATCCTTCTGTCTTCATGTATCTCAGACACACATGATGCTGAGATCAGGGCCGTGACATCACTTCCAGTTCAGATGTAGTAACACCACATATTGATTTGATTTAGCTTTTTCTTTTGTTTGCTCATTTTGTAAATTGACAATACAATAAACAATCATTATTTATGTTTCTGAAAGCGCTCTTTGTTTGAACAGTACTGTAACTAGTTATGTCCTATTGTCCTTACTAGTTAACTAGTGAGGTTTTTGTCCTTGACTACTTAAACTAGTGAGGTACAAAATGTGCACCAGTGAACTTGTTAGACCAAAAATCTAATTACAAGTTAACTAGTGATTTGTTTTGCCCCTCACTAGTTAACTACTGCACATTTTGTGTCTTACTGATATCAGTGATATGTAATTAATGCTAAATCTGCTTTCCATGTGGTAATGGTGGTAGAGAGACTTCTTGCTCATTTTGAGTCTGTTACATTGTCTCAGAACTAGTTAATTATTGAGCACAACCTGACTTAAAGAAGTAAAAACCAATTAGTTTAACTTCAACATAGTTTTTGATGGTGTCATTCAGCTTCCTGTGCACCTGCAGTACGTTGTCAGATCGCCCCAGATTAACAACATCACCAGACTGTACGTCATTAGTGCTTAAAAATGCAGAGTTCTAGGTTGTACGATTGGAAAAACATGCCAGATAAAATCATGCAAATGTCTCTCACTCACTCACATGAGCATGTTTGAAGATGGCAAAACCACAGGGCTTGTATCTGTGTGTATGTTAATTATCCAGGTGGGAGTATGATGAGAGTTACTGCGAAGCCGTAAAGAAAATGCCCCCGTATGACGCAGGGCCGCGGCTGCTGGATGTCATTGACACGGCCGTATTTGATTATCTCATTGGGAACGCTGACCGACATCACTACGAGAGTTTTCAGGATGACGGTGGAGCCAGCATGCTGATCCTGCTGGACAACGCAAAGAGGTGAGAACAGCATCCTACTGTCATGCTGAACCCGCCGTGCTAGCAACAGCAGACGGAGAAGAAGGGAAGCGAACAGTCACTAAGTCAGTCTGTGATTTAGTTGAAGGCTTTAACGCTTCAACCCACTTTTAAGAAGTCTCATCTTCTTATTTGAAATAAACGTTGGTTTCATTTTCTTCTACAGTCTGTTGTGGAATTTTCCAACGTGCTGTTTGTTTTCTGGAGTTCACTTCAACCTAATAACATAAATCTGACTCACTGTCATCTGTAAATCCTTCTTTGAAGTTATTTGGTTTTTGCAGCGGAAACTTTTCTGTCTCCTTAACCTCAGTTGTAAAGCTGTAATCAGAAAGTAATGATTGTATAATTTTTATCATGCATATATCTACAGAATCAAAAGTGGAAAAGTTTGTATTTTACAGTCATTATTAGTTTCAGTGTTGTTTTTTTTCCTGCTTACTTGCTACCAATCAGAGCCGTCTGTCAGCGGCTTCTTGCACAGTGTTGAGTCATTTCCTAACTGATCCCTTCGCTGCCCGTCAGTGTCACTTTATTCAGACCACAAAGCCAACAACTGACCTGAACTCACCCACACGATGAACCGAAGTCACATGTGTGTTCAGGAAGCTAATTGCTTTACATAAACACTTGCGAGCAACAACAAAGTATATGAACCACGAGGAAAAGCAGAATAACATTGTGGGTCCCTGCATCGATTAGCAGTAAAATGTGACCTGAGCATCATCCAGCTGTGTATTACAGCACATCCGCTACGCAGCCTGTAGCGTGTACAGTAGCCCTGTCCTGTGCTTGATGGAGACGAGCCTCTGGTTTAGTTGCCTTCACCTCACACTTGCTTTTGTTGTTTTGTCTGTGCTCAGCTTTGGGAATGCGGCTCTGGATGAGCGCAGCATCCTCGCTCCCCTCTATCAATGCTGCATGTGAGTACCCAGAAAACGGCCTCATCTCAGTTTTTGGTCACGATGAACGTTTATGAATATAACCTGTGGATGTCCCCCAGGGTCCGCGTGTCCACGTGGAACAGGCTCAACCTGCTGAGAGGCGGAGCACTGAGCTCAGCGATGCGGCAGGCTCTAGCATTCGACCCTATCCAGCCGGTCCTGACTGAGCCACACCTCGCCGCCCTGGACCGGCGCCTGTCGGGCATCCTAGCAACTGTTAAGCAGTGCATGGAGGCACAGGGACCAGACAACACGCTAATAGAGGACCGAATGAATCTCCCACACCCGTAGGGAGGAGAAGACGGGAAGTGGCAGGGAGAGCTAGAACTTTATGCTTTGAGTCTGGAGTGGAGGAAAAGACCGCGCAAGGGATGCAGAGTGGGTAAATGGGTTGACAGGGGCGAACAAAGACCGTCTGTTTCTTCCTCCCTTGTCCCGTCCTTGTTTGTCACCCTGACAAAGAGGAATCACTGCATTCAGAATGGTTTTCAGGATCAGGGCACATCCAGCTACATAACTTTGTCTCAGGACTGTTGTGCCCTACTACTGCTACTGTGCTGGATCCTCCCAGTCACCAGGAGGGCAGCGAAAACAGCCACTCACATCTCGATGGAAGGTCCTGTACAGCTGAAACGATTCCAGTTGAATGAACTGAATTTTCTTTTCCTTGAACTGAATTTGAATTTGATTGAAAGGAGCCAGAACCTAATACATCAGTGTGTACATATTTAACTAAATAGTGACATAGATTTATGACATGAAAGATTATAAATATGTGGATTATAATATTAAATAGACTCACATGTGTGTATGTGTGCGTGCATGTGAGTGAGGGCTGCGTGGGCTCATCTGCAGCATTAAACTACGATCTGTTTATTTTTTTTGTTTTCGTCGTCTGCTTGATTTCAGACAGGCTTCTGTTCATGTCGAGGGGGACTTTCACTTTACTCTTATTTTTAGTTGCTCGGACACTTTTTCTTTTAGTCAGATTTGGTCTCGCCTGTCTTACATGTCATATCAGGAAAACAGTGGTTACAGTTAACATTCAGTTTCTAATAAGTAGATTTACTTTTCAATGTGACTTTCAGTAAAAGTGTTTTATTTTTTTTTCTCTTTTGAATCATCACACTTGTCCGAATTTTAGTTTAAATTTAAGGCAACTTCTCAGTCACATGTCATGTTTATTAATGACTGACCATAATTTTAGGGTTTACCTATACTCGAGATTGTGTCACAAAGCTGTGCCGTGTTGTCTTTCTCGCAGCCTGGATGTATATTTGCTGGTGTTTTGTCAGATGTTGGTTCATTTCGTTATCTGGAGATGTAAACGGAGGAGCCCGTGGCGTTAGGTACGTGGGGTTTTTTATGCGTACGTTTTGATGTCAAGCTGGGGAGATGTTTTCAGTTTCAGTGGTTTTCACACCTGTGAGCAAGTCATCGGCATCCAGCTAAATCTAGATCCTCTGATGTTGCGTCTCGATCCTGATTGTTTGCCATAAGCATCAGCTAATGATTGAGCTAAACATTGTCTTTTTGAAGTTGTCTGGAAGCTGAGTCACAGTGACTGGACTCTTTCTTTCTTTCTGTTGTGATGTTTAACATCCAGTTCACTTCTTCAGCCTGAGGAGAATAAATATCTATTACGGCATCTCGGTCCAGCAAAAGGTCAAAGGAGCAGTTTACCACTTAATTTCAAAAGAAGAACCTTGTCTACGTCGTCTATATTTTACCAGAAAATTAAACGTCACTTCACGCATCCATATGGGAGGCAGCAGGAAATGGAGGCAGGAAGGTTTGGTTTCTTTTAGTTTTTTTACAGCAATATTGTGGTGTAAGAAGAACGAAGTCCAGTTGCCATGACTCATTTTCCAGACATTGAAAAAGGATGTGTGTGGGTGTGATGAGTCTGATAACATTCAGATTTTCCTCATCCTTCCTCTTGATGTTTGACATTGAAGTAGCTAAGCCCTTCCAACTGAACTCTCTCCGCTTCATCCAACTTGTCCAGACCTGCTTCTGGTGATGGGTTTTACCCATCTGAGCATGTGCTTCACTGCAGGAGCTCGCCCTCATCGCTTGACATTTGTTCTGTGGCATTGGTGCCTGTCACGGTGACATCATGCTTTTCAGTGAGTGAGTTCAGTGTGTTTGCTAAACCCGCAGAGTGAAGACATAGATGCGAAACCATTGTAACAGCCCCTCCTCGTCCCTGCTGTGCACATGCTCTGCCCCTGTCGCAGTCCTCCACTGTGTTTCTGCGTGCAACAAGTCGGATGATACAGAAAACACCTGCATGGCTGAGGCCAAGCAGGTGTTTTGCTGGGACATGTACCAAAAACACTGAAACTGATGAAAACCACAGGGTTTTTTTATCATGCTGGGCCTTGTTGAGTCATGTCAGGGTGAATATGCACAGTTTAATTTAATGCCCAACAGAATTATTGACATTATTTTCACGTTTGTCTTCAGCTGCCGTCGTTCCACGCATCATTTATGGCAGCTGTGACGCTGTGCCCCGTCATTAAACTCATTAGTTTCCGTATTCAACCACTTGCCCCCTGACGCAGGAAGCAGTGAACATGAAATGGAAACAAACCCACATGACAGATTCCACTAATATTAGTGTTTGGATCTGTTAGTATGCCAGTACTACACCACACTGTGGACACTAGATGTCCCTCTAGCGTTGTTTATGCCCTCTGTGGTGGCCAGTGTGGTAGCATGGCAGAAACTTTTCAGGCTGGACCACCGGTAGCCGTGTGTAGGAGATGAAGACAGGGGCAGTGACTCACTTCGAGCACCGCACACTGTACTGGTATTGGTCTTGTGGGGAATAACACAAACAGAAGACTATTTTATTTTATTTTTATAAACATGACAACATAAAGACACAATATATGTACTTTTACTACCTTCCATGTTAATATACCGTTTACATGCTGCACAGTCTCAGTGCAGTATACTTGATTATTCGTTTGATTTCTCCACTTTCAATGTGTAGCAATCTTAAGCTACACATTTCGTAATTGAATGCGTTTCAAGTCTTTTGGTTGCAAGTGTCTGCGTGGGAGATATGTGATGCTGGCATGTGGCGTAGCTGCAGGCTGGTCGCAGAACCTGCCCAGACCCGAGGTCTTTTCCTCCAGCTTTGAGGTGGGAAGTGTTTCCCAAAAGCTCTTAATTACAAAACGCCACTAAAAGAGGCGAAACGCTCTGGATCATGTTCCCGCGTGGACACTGATTCATTATTTTGTGCATCAGTCAGAGTGACTGAAGGTTGAACTCTATCGTTTCCAAGAAATAAGTTGTGCCAATACTTCTACTACTTCATGTCTCTTCACACCCCCTGATGAATATTATGGGAACATGATCGAAGCGTGTATGTGATGTGGGAGGTTTCAACCAGCTCGGTTTGGGCGCCAGCATCTCACTGAGTCAGCCAATCAGCTTTCGGTGCGCTGGTTTTTCTCTCTCTCTCCCTCTCTCTGTATGTGTGTGCGCGCGCGTTCGTGTCGCCTATGCGCGCGCACAGACGAGCGCTGCAACCCCCCCACCCACACGAAGGCACATAGAAAATAAAGCTCAGATCATGATCGCTTTCTTTCCAGTTACTCCCCTCCTTTCAACGTGCCGGTTCGCGTAAAAAGCCTCGCTGCGCGCCTGCAGGACGCTCACAGCGATGATGGACAGGAGGAGGATGGATGCTGAAGGAAGCCGCGTGGTGCACCGGGAGAGGCGCGCGAGGAAGCTGGCGCTGGTGGTCGCCGTGCAGAACGTGCTGGTGGTCGCGTGCCTGCTGGCCACTCTTTACGGCTACTGGGGCGTCCAGAGGCAGGAGCAGGTGAGTGGAGCTGCGTAAACAGACGGGGACGCGCAGGCTGGAGGTTGTTTAAAGAACCAATGACGCGTAGACGCCTCGGGGTGATTTCTACATTTATCTAGAAATAAAAAGCAAGCGGCAGGATAAAGCAACAAACATCCTGACCCCTTTCCAAGCGCTACACAAATTAACCTAAGCCTCCTGATTATTCAAGTGGCGAGTAATTAGCACTCACACATTTATTTCATTGTGTCTACTCTACTTCCTCCTCAGTGGCTTTCATTCATTCTTTGCTGGAGGAAATGTCTGGGTCATGTGTGCCCTCACAGCAGATGGCAGCTTTGTTGTCAGTAGAAAGTTGGATAAAGCCTTTGTTTGCTTTGTTTATTCTACCTTCAACAATAGAATAGTTGAGCTGCCGAAGCAGGCAACTTGACTTTTCCCCGTTCCAAGTAAAGGTTAGGTTTGCGTCCCAAAATGCAGGTGGACTGTTTTTTCAACCATTTTTATTTGATATTAAAATGCTAAAGTTATTGCCTCTAAAGCTACAGCACCTTGTCCTGCCTGTCAGTATTAATGTTACAGTCCAATTTGTGTACATTGAAAGTTTATTTCAGTATGACGGAGCAGAGCTACTAATATGAGACAAGGCATGGGCTCTTATGACCTGGATGATTGATAGTCTACACAGACTGATCCTCACTGTTTCTGTATCTTGATCATTTTAATGACTAACATTTGTTCTACATTCAAGCTGTGCTGTTTATGGCTGTAATGCAACTTTCACTACTTATATTAATCATCCCACTGTGAGACTTTCCCTTGTTTCTTTCAGCTTGTCTATTTTCACACCATGTGACTTAACCACTGTATCAAACAAACAAGCTTTGTGCTTCCCAGAGATGAACATCAGGGCATCTGAGCTCGGTGACCTTTAAATAAACAAACAAATAAAACCCCACTGAGACTTAGAAACATTTACGAAGAGTCAGAGTCATAATGGCAGTGAAAGTCCGCTAACATCAGAAAAGATGGAGGGTCGGGAAACAAAGCTCCCAGTTCTCTGATCTCGATTTGTGTCTTGTTTTTGCAGAATTCTGACAAGAATATTCACATTGAGTTTGGCAGCATTGCAGGTGAGTGAAAAAAAAAAAAGTGTTAGTTTCACATGATCTTAATCTTTTAGATCGACACTCATACTGAAAATCAGAAATGTATGTTACATAATTAAAACAAGTGTGTTTTTCTCACTTTCTATCACTTCCCTCTCTTTGCCACCCCAGACTCTGACCCCAATGAGGTGCTGGTATTTAAGCACGTAGAGAGCAGTTATCAGATGAGCATGGATGACAACAAGATCAACATCAGCTGCTCTGGACCCTACTTTCTGAATATGGATGTGTGTTACAAAAGCCTTGAACAAACAGAGTTGAGTGGGACCTTGCAGCTGGAGGTGGTCGGGAGAAACACTCCTGAAACCGCTTTCGCCCTGACAACTGCCGATCAGTCCTGCAGGTGGCTCCACCAGATAGTCTACTTGAGGGCGAAGGAGCTGACCTTCCTGCGCTTGGTTACCGAGGGTTCGTTCAAGATCAAGAACGCCACCTTGAGTCTGACCTACCTTCTGGGACGACAGTGTCAGATATGATGCGGGCCACTTTCAAACGCTCACGAAGGGAGAAAGAGCAACCCTGGACCCACGCCGATGGCAGGACTTGTGTCGACTGACTCTTTTTAAATTTGGTTTATCAATGTAGCTCAACCAAGGCCGCTCTGCTTCAGCATGAGATCCCAACTTGTCAGCAGCGCCGGGCGGGAGAAGAGGACGACGTGCTGCCGGCGGCGATGAAGAGTCTCTGTTTTAAGAATGGATCTCTCCAAAAAGCACCGGTTTACTATGCACAAGCCAAACTCATCTCTGGCCTTGAACCCTTTTGATTTAGGCTCCTATTGCTGGACCTGCAGAAAATAATAAGAAAACGAGTTTATTGTTGTGTACAAAGCCACCAAACCATCAAAACCTTGTTTGTTGTTGTTCTTGCCTAATTTATTAATTGACGGATTGTTTCAGCTCCAAAAACGAAGCTCAACTCGCACAAAAGCGTGGCCGCTGCGCAGCTTTTGCTTTTTTTGCACGAGGTTCTCTCTTCCAGCCGTCAAGCCTCTGACTGACTGTAGACTTTTGCTGCGGTCTTATTTATTGTGTGGCGAGCGACGGCAGCGACGGCAGCGAGGCTGGAGGCGGAGAGTCAGGGTAGATCTGTCCGGACGTCGGCCTGAGCTGCGTACTGTGCGTTTATAGCCGCATAATGTCGCTTTACGGTGGTTTACACACATGAAACCATTAGACTTTGTTCTTTCGAACGACTTAACCCCCCGTGGCCTGTGTGCAGGTCTCCGCTTGTTACAGGGTTTAAAGTCCCTGGACGAGGTGCCTTCTAGTTTTAATATGCATATGATTTCTAATCTCTACTATACTCGTTTGTACTTTATTTCGCTTTACCAAGTTTATTAGTACCTATTGAATGTATTTGCTCCTGGTGCATTTATTGTGCTGTGAAGCTGAGTCGGCCTCCAGTGTCATGTGTGGCTGCTAAACAAAGTGTTTCACTCAGTAACACAAGTTCACTGTACTGGTGATTTTTTTTGTCCTGAGTGGATGTTTTCACTCTTTTGATTGTATCAGCATTCACAGTGCTCCCGTTTTTATTACTTTGTAATACAGAGTCTATTTGTGACTTATTTTTGTGTTGTTTTAAAAAAAAAAATGATGCTCATAGCTATAAAATAAAAGCCAAGTCCCGATGTCTTTTATTTGTTAAGCTGTGATAATCTCAGTGGAAATCCACATTTTATTAATGACATTGTACTGTACAGAGTTTTACCAGCTGATCCAAGCGTTTGAACGATGTTTCTGATAATATATCATAAATAAAATATTTGACACATTTTATACACAGGGATTATGTTTCTGCATTGGAAATTTTGTTGACAATTGAATGTAAATGATGCTTTTAATGGGCATTTCTCACAAAAGACCTACTGAACCTGCACTTTTACATCTGCAGGACGATGCTTTAAGAACTCAAGGGAATGTACATATGAAGTAGCTGCCACCAGCAATTCTCTGCCCTGATCAGCTATTGATATGAAATAAAAGAAAAGTTTCTATGTTGCAGTGAGCTTCTCTTTGATCCCTCTGCCCTCTGCCCTCTTGCTCTCAGGCTGTTTCATCAGCAGTTTCGTCATCGTTACCTGAGTTTACTCAAAAGTGAAAGTGAACTGAGACGTCACGCCGCTGCACTGCGCATTATCGTCGTGATGGGTGCAGTCTCAGACTTGTTGGACTGGAAAGTTGTTGCAATAAAACAAACGCGTCTCCCGTTTGTGATGTATGACCTGAGTGAAAAACTTCAGTTAGGTGAAGTCTATTTATAGAAAAGCACGTTTTCCTTGTCGTGTTTTCAAGGGAAATTCTTCAACATCTATGAAGAATTTACCTCTTTGAGTTACTCCTGACATTCACTCATCTCAATTCATCACAATGGATTTGTCTTCACTGATCAATAATAATAATAATAATAATAATACTAAACTAATTACTAATAATAGAACGCTGGGACTTTTTGGGTTTATTTTAGTCGGCTCGTGCCATTAATAGACCAAAAGGGTTTGGCAGATCTTTATCAGTGCGACGTTTTCCAAGATGCCGTGAAATTTTCACTCTGAGCAAACAAAGAAAGGTAAAAGATGTTATCATTCAAGTAAGTGGCAGGGGGTGATTAAACCACTATTCTATTAATAGAACAGCGTTTCATGGCCAATTCTATATGGGGAATTTTACTTGGAAACTTTCGCAAGACAATGCTGTTTAACAGTCTGTCTCCTAATCCAGCAAGCCTGTACTCGACCGGTCCTACTGCTGGAGCAAGTTTTAGTGTGAGTGGAAAGTTGTTAACATAAACCACTCACGGATGAACAAAAGAAACACTCACAATATTGTCAAACAATGCACCATGATGCACTGGTTATAGCTTCCAGTACGGTGTGTTTAAGCCACGACTACACTCTAACTCATTCAGAACCCAAACAAACCCACGACCACACATTTGTGCCTGTGAGCCTAAACTGTCTCACCTTAAAACCTTTGACCGTTGCTCCTTACTCCTCTCGCCCTTTATCTGCTGATAAGCGTTGCTCCCTGCAGCTGGTGGCTGTTAGCGCTGGGTGTGTACAGCACGTCTCCATCCATTTTCTTGAAAATCTATTATTGCAGCTTTAAGGCTCCGACGCCAACGTTTATAGGCTACTGCTACCACGTGAAGGCTGTGGGACAAACACGGGCAAAAGCAATAATGACACAAATCAACACTAATCTTTAATTAATACAGGTTTAATTATTTATTTGGTTGAGCCTACTCATGTCTATTAATAGAACAGATGTTTCCACTGACTTCCCAGAAGGAAGTTTTCCAGCAAACGAAATTCCCCCGCTGTGACTTAGCATAATGTGCTGCAGCATGTTAAGTGTTAATACATTAATGAACACCATCAACTTACACAGCGATGAATAGTTGTCTCTTGTCACATCTGTCTGAGTTATTGCAAAATCTGTCAAGTTCTGGACAAATGTACAAACCCTCAGCTGTATGCAGGCAAGTGGTGCGTCCACATTCAACATTAAGAGTAACTTTAACTGCTGCAGGCCCAGAATTATTCGGTGCCCTGTTGGGACAAGCACAGTCAGAACGGACGCGTGGCCACACTCAGTGTCTGCCTGCTAAACCTGTTTTCTTCAAGCGTCCACGACACACATTTCATCTGCAAGGACCTTATGCACCCAGGTCTCGGTGGAGTCATTATACTGCTGAAAGCCTTGGTCCAAGAATCGTCATCTCATCCAGAAAGCTACTGCCAGGGTTTGAACAAGAACTAGGAGAACTGATCGGCACATTGCTCCTGTTCTTAGAAATGCTTCTGGTATCTTCAACGGTTTGGGGCCTAATGAATATCTACAGATTTTCTACAGAATATCTGCTTCCTAGTGTCTCCAGGAACTTCAGCACTTTATTATTATATGGTTTTCAGTGTAAATGAAGATGTAAGTGAAAATGTGTTATTAGTAGCAATTTTAGAATTTTTAGGGAAGAACAACTGACTCATGGTGTCTGTACCTTTGAAATGTTTTCCACAGATTTTTAAATGTCAGCAAGGTTCACAGTCGGAACAAAACCGTTTTACTAGTCTACAGATCCTTAGTTGTCGTGTGTTTTCTTCTGATTCAGAGTCAGTCAGCAGACACAGAGACACTCGTCAAATGCTTCTGTAAAGCATCTGGAGTCAGCAATAAGAAACTGAAAGCAGAACCTAAAAGCGCTTTGACCCTAACGCCAACCCGAAGTCTGCAAGATACCGGCAGGCGCCACGCGTAAGCTACAGTAAGTGAATGTGGTCCTCGGCCCTGCCAGTAAGCCACGCTGGGCTAACAGGCTGCAGTTGTGGTCACTCGAGCCACGCGTTGTGCGTCAACGCACACACAAATTGTTCGACTGTTAGTCGATTCCAGTCGACTCAGCTCAACATACGTCAGATTTCTGCTAGTCTTCACTGTTTGTCATTGGTGGAGGAACTAATCCGATTTTTTTGTACTGCAATACTAATACTAATACTAATACTAATACTAATACTAATACTAATACTAATACTAATACTAATACTAATACTAATACTAATACTAAAATTCTAAAATACTAAAATACTAAAATACTAATGTCAATACACGCTGAAGTATGTTCTCCAAAGTTACTGTCACAATCAATAGGCCTCCATAGTACAATGTTTATATTTCACTATTTGCTCTGCAGCAGACGACACAATTTATAGACCCCTCACTGAACTCTGAACTACACCGATACTGCTCCGCTCACAATGTCTGTGGAGATTCTCATTCATCCAGGTGAAGTTGTCTGAAAGTTGCGTCATGGCCACTGCACCCCCCCGCCCCCCCTTGTTCGCATAACTAACCCATTCTTCACAGGTGTAAAGTGAAACCAAAACTGGAGGATAAATCTGTGGTCTCTACCAACTTCCCACAGACTGAAGAAGCCACCTGGATAGGTGGTGAGACGTTTCTACGAAATGGAAGAAGTCCAGTTACCATGACTCAGCTATCAGGCATCGCTCACAATGCTATTGTGTACCTGTGCACTCGAGGTACCACAGTTATGGTAGTTCTGATATCTGAGTTTACCCAAGGACAACAGATAAACAAAGCTAAAATAAGATGGCCAATACTGATGTATTGGTAATGTATTTTGTGGTACTATAAATAAAATGCTTACGCAGAAAAAGCAGTAAATCCTTAACATCGACTGTATGTAGTTAATTGAACAACAACAAAAATGTGGGAACATCGCTCTTAAAAAAAAAAACAAGTTGCAGAAGTTGTTAACCTCAAGAGGCTTTTGTGATGAAATGAATCTTATGTAACAGTCCCCCACTAAAAGTACGTCACTGCATGAAAAGTACGTCACTGCATGAAATGAACAAACTGAACAAACACACAAAGCAAAAAGCACTTAAACGTGGTCAGGCGCTAATTTAGGGTCCGGGAGTCTAAAGTGTCAGGAGCAGAAGGCCCACAGACCTACTGTAGAGCATCACTGTGTGAAACCTTTCCATGTGTAGCGGTGTAAGAACACAACGATTTATTTCAGCGTCACAATTTTGTTTTCAAGCTGTTTGTTCTCGAAAGCGTGTTGGGTTTTATTTCATAACACGCACAGACTTACAGCAGACAGCGTTGCGTTCAAACCACTAACCCGCAGAGATGTGTATTTTTACACACGTACGCATATGACGGTGCACACTAGTACTGCTTGATCACGTTCAATGGGAAGCGTTTTAAGAATAACATCGTCAGCGTCAATAATGCAAATGCAAATAAACAAAGGATATATATGTAGTGTGGGTCTAAACAAGCATGTAAAACAGTCATAAAAGACACGAAACAATGAAAATGCTGTTACAGAACAGAACACAATTAAAGAATTAACTTCCCTCTATAAAACTCCACAGAGAAGTTAAGTTTTCCTTCATCCTCGGTGTTGACAAATTATTGAAAACTCCACAAGGTCAAATGAACGCGATCGCCTCTTATTGTTGGTTTGATTAGTTCTCTAGCTGTGATGTGTAAATCACGATTTTACAGTATGTGGTTTTTTTGATTCCTGAAAAAATGTACATGTTTTGTGATGGATGAGTCTCATACGATGCATCATGGTCACTTCTCTTTCTTCTCTGTGGCCTCAGCAGGATCATTTTAAAGTCAACTTTATTACAAGTTTAAATGTTGCAATGAAACACGTAAAACAACACTTGACACATGCTTGTATTCACTGGTTTGTGGTCGCTATCGTCCTGTGTGAGCTTGGCGACGCTCTCAGTGTCTCTGGCAGACGCATCGTGGTGAAGAGCAGTTTCAGCTCGAACAGATTTCCTTACAGATAAGCTGCCAGCTAAAAGGTCATACTGTGTGCAACTCTGAACATCCATGACCCCAAGTCATTGCTTTGACATGCCAAGGGCCAATGCTTATCTAAGAACAAACACAACACAGTCTATCCTCCGCCAAACCCTCCACTGGGCCACGCATGACGAGGACAGGAACCTGAGCGGGCCTTCAACTCCTTCCTAATTTGGCGAACCTCTGAAGGAGTGAGGCGAGCAGCGAGAGAATCGGAGAGGCTGATGGACAGCATGGACCAGGCGTGGGAGCAGGTGTGGGAGCAGGATGTAGGAGCAAGCTGTGGACCAGGTGTGGGAGCAGATGTGGGAGCAGGCTGTGGACCAGATGTGGACCAGATGTAGGACCAGATGTGGGAGCAGGATGTAGGATCAAGCTGTGGACCAGGATGTGGACTATACCAGGAAATCCCTCGTGACCCTTTAACCAGGGGCAGGCGGTGTAAACCCCAGCGAGCCAGTCCAGGGTGGAAATGTAGACCTGGGTATGCGGGATTTCCGGGACAGTGGCTAAGAGCTTGTGGAGGGATTTTATGACCTAATCGTCGTTCGTGGCTGGGGTTGAATCCGCCAGGTCCATGGTGTGGCCGGATCGTTCTGTCACGATTGAGAGGGCTCAGACTAAGGGAGATTGCCTGTGATGGAAAGGACCGAGCGGATTTCAGCGCTTTCCTTGGTTTAAGTTATTTTTATTTAACACTAGTCCAAAATACAGGGATGGAGGGAGAACTGTGATGACCACAGAACACTAGACCCACGGCTTGGGTGAAAATAGACGAGGGGTTCCTGCAGCTGATGACTCTGTCGACGTTGACGATCCGGCGCAAGAGTGTCTGTGAACGAGGCTTAAGAAAGGAGACAGTGGCATGGCACCGGTGGTGGTGAGAGAGTGTCCGGCGAAGCTCTTCACAATAAGAGCCCGAGCGGCAGTAAGGCTGCCGATTAAGACACTGTGATGCAATGCTCATGTCCCTCGCTACCTCTCCATTGTAGTTTGTCTCTCTGAATCCAAATATGACTTTGTTACAGGGAATAGGTATATAACATTTCCAGGTTTCCATCAGCTCCACTACCTTTTCCGCCCCACTCAATAAATCATGCTGACAGAAATGATGGCTACGTGTCTAGTCAAAGCTGAGTCCGGCTCCATCTCCAGCCACTGCAGCCTTCTCCTCAGTCTGCTCTCACAGGATAATATCCATAACTCGTGTAATTACTTTTTGATTGTTGATAAAACTCGTGATGCCACACCTGTGTTGTTTTATGGCGGTTTAAATGAAACTGAAAAGGCTGCTTTGTAATGATTGCCTGCCACTGGTTCAAAGAACAGTTTATGTGGCACTGGTTTCCTGAAACCATTGTTAACTGCTGTCATGCGTGTGCCAAGCCCTGAATGAATTCCTTACAAAGCACAGAGAAAAGCCACGTTCTCACTACGAAGAAACTGAAATAGACAGAAACTGGATAAGTACAGTAGACATTGTCAGTTGTGTGTGTGTGTGTGTGTGTGTATCCTCACACCTGCTTGCAGATGGGATCTCAGCCAGGACTGATATAGGACAACAACAGTGATGCAAGGAGCTGACGCGTGGGAGGAACGATCACCGTGATGTAACAGCAGTTTCTCTTGTGGAGGAATTTCCTGCTAAATGGGTCAAAGTGAATGAGCCGACTGAAGCACAGAGTCAGAGTAAAAAGAGGATGTAAAACACACTGAAAACAGGTGCTGAAGCGACGACAGCCCGGCGTTTGGCTGCGCCGGTGGCAGGCAGGACATGACAACGACGCCGTGGTTCAGCCTGGGAGTGAACGGAGGAGGGTCAATAACGACGAGGGGCCGATCGTCGGTGGGAAGTCGGGCCTGGCCTCACTGAGCGGCAGCAGAGCTGTGTTTGTTACAGCGCGTCTGCTCACACACATTAATGCATTAAGCAACTGCACTGTTAGTAGTGACATGACATCCAACGTGCAAGACGTTCAAATTCAAATCCTGTGTGGACACGCTCTGGCAAAGAGCCAGAAGACTTCGTGGCTGAGCAATGAAACCCGTGTAATAATTAACGTGCGTGGGAGGACAGGGACTCCCTCGCTGCTTTCTGTCTACTATTTATTGCTCAGGGGGCGGGAGGTGCATGGGATTCCCACATTGTGTTTGTCTGTGTGGGATGGCTGACTATATTAAAGGCCAACTTCCCCTACACGCTCCACAGTCTGCATGATGGAGAGACGCCAGGCAGGACAGGAGGACAAGCTGGTGAAGATAAACATGGAGCCACAGTCCGGAGCTTCACCTCCAGGTCGCTGCCCGTTCTGCCGTACGAGGGCTTTGTGGTTAGCGATGGCAGTGGTTGCTTTGTGTCTGGCCTCGGTCGGTCTCATCTTTTATTTCTTCAAGTTTGCGCCGTCATGCCAACAGGTGAGAAACCCTCTAGCTCTGTTAGAAATCTTTTTGTCTGTGTAAACCCGGGCTATAATAACTTAATTATTATTAATCTCTAACCCGCTTGTCTGTCTGCAGGAAGATGCACAAAGAAGCCACATAATGCTTAAACTAACAGGTAAGCATCACTTGCAGCGTATTGATTTTTCAGATATGAATGCTTGTATTGTGCTGATGAAGGCATTTCATTTGTAGGGAGTGAGGAAAAGGGAAGATATGATGTCTTCACACCGGAAACAGCCGGCGTGTACTTGATCTACGGATGGTTGAATCTCACCAACGTTGTGACGGAGGACGTGATCCTGAAGAACACGTTCAACGGAGACAGCAGAGAGCTCGAGAAGAAGAAAGCAAAGGGAGAGGTCTTCTTTTTCCAGAAAGTCAAACTGGTGGAACACAGCAGAATAAGTATTTACTTCAATGCCTTCTGCAGCGATAGCTTGTTCCATATCCATAAAGTCTGACCAGGCTGAAACCCCACTGTCTGCACACTGAGCATCTTCACGTCTATGTCACAGTAGAGAGCTGCCAAAAGCCATTGCACAACGCGTTGAGCAACTTCCTAGGATGTGTGGACGTAGAGTATCAGACTGTTTCATGAAGTGCAGAGCGGTTTCAAGCACGTGTCTGGAAAGCACCAAGGGTGTGGTTCATCCGAAGCTAATGTCGAGGGATGTGACTGTGAGTTGGGCAACAAACTCAAGAGCGCGGCGGCACATGATGGAGCTGCTCGTATGACGTACGGAGGAGAAATTGCTCCCGAGCAAGAGTCGCATGACATTTCTCACCATCCAGCAAAGTGCAAAAGTACGTTTCTCACTTTCATAAGAAAAATGTCTTTTGCACTTACTCATTCTCATCTCTCTGACTGACTCCCTTCACCTGTGAGAACACCCACCCTGGCATATAATGTGTCTTTCATTTCCTTTTCAAGAACCAACCAACTCGCCAGTTATTATATCAAGCTGCACAATTTAACTTAAATTCAGTAAAACTGAAATGTCTGTAAATCCTGTTGAGTTTCATTTCATTGTGTTTGACATTACTGGTACTGTAGGTGGGTGGAAATTGCCTCGGTGTAATACCTGGAAACGACACTGGTATTAGTCTAATGCCAGATGGTCTTGTGCAGGATGTTGTACAGATTGTGATCTTGTTGTCCTAATCTATTGTGTAAATTAAAATGACTTGAACTTTATTGGCTCTGTCCTGGTTTGGTGGGACTTTAAAGGATGGCTTCTCATATCTGCCAGTGTATTTTATGAAAATACCTACAATCTCATATAATGTGCCAAAGGCCTCAAATGACATTAATCTGAATGAGAGCAGGCCTGTTGCAATGAAATTACTATTTGTGTCGGTTTGCCCTCGGTTTTTGCTCATGACCAGAAAAGGAACCACAGCCTCAGCAAGTCCTGCGTTATCATTTACTGTAACAAACACGAAAGAAGAATTGAAAATACTGCACCATTTCACTTTTGTGATCCAGCTTACATCTCAGTTCTGCTCTGGTTAATGGTTCATAGATTTGTCTCAGCAGAAAAACAACCTTTTCCACTGTCCACTGTGTCCTGTTGTTGTTGTTGTTGTTTTTTTTTTTTTTTTTTTTTCAGGACAAGAGACAACGCATGCATCTCCTTCTAGTTTCTACACAGGCGTGAGACGGTGTACGCTGGAAGTCACGAGTCGAAACAGGAAGAACAAGCTCCAGTCGCAGCGTTCTAGCTTCTCGTGCGTCCAGTGTCCATCACGTCACTGGTGCCCGTTGGCGCCCGGCAGCTCCACTGCTGTCGGTCTGTGAGTGTGAAGGAGATGGAGGTGTAGCGAAATTGTATTGTAACTGTGTGTTTACTTCCACTTTGCTTCATAGTAACTCTAGTATTACTCATCGTTCTCTCCAAATGATACAGGTAGAAATATCGCCCTCCCTCGCGTGTTTCATCAGACTCTCGTCAGCATTTTCTGTAGCTTGTTATTGATTTAAACAGCACATGGACTCGTGACCCGTGTTGACAAACCTGCAGCTTGCTTTTGTGTGCTGCAAATGTCTTGTGCAAAGGGGAAGTGAAAGTTAATGCAACAAAAACTTGAAAGCAACAAAAATGAGCTGTCGAGCTGTGTGTCATAATCATGATGCAACGTCTGAAGTAACAACTCTGCCGCTTCTGACCCATGAGCTGATTTAAAAACAACACAAATCAAAGAATGGAAAATGCCCCCTGGTTCAGGGGAGAATCAGAGCGATGAGTAATACAGGAGTAGAAGCCGTGCGGTTATTTATGATTATGATTGGATAGATTATACTTGGTGGCATCTTCCTGTGCATTATTCATTTTAAATATCCAATAGAGCATTTTCTGACAATAAAACTGTCAAGTGATCAACGTCTGGTTGTTTCACTGACATTAACATCTGCAAACTCATCCACCCTCTGGCGGAGAATTAAAGCGCTGAGCTGCGTTCCAACAGCAGCGTTTCAGGTGAGGTCTGAGTTCAGTCAGGGGGTGACTGCACATCAGCGCAAAACATACTTAACACGCGACAAAAAAAATCCCGAACGAGTGCCTATTCATCTGTGAACCTCAAATCAGACTTGGCCGCAACATGTGCAGTTTTCTGCATGCAGAGATGAAATGTGAACGAATAGTGGCCTTAATCCTCCTCGATACTGACGACAACAAACCCGACGGCACCTTGTCTGTCGCCATCGGTTTTAGCTTGTCCACTGTCTTAATGCGTCACACATTAAAAGGTACCTGTAGCTCTTAACATGGACAATACTACTAATGATAGATCAGATAAAGTACAAGTGTTTTTTCATTAACTGATAGGATGAGTCTGTACAATACACCCATAGCACCTGTAATATCAACTCCCCTGTGTGGCTCGGAGTGAAACACTTTTTCTCTTTAATTTGCAGGACTTCAAAGTTCAGAACCTGACTCATAACCATATTTATTACATCCTGTATCTAAGTGTTCCGGTTATTAAGATGACGTGAGTCTTTAGTAAAAATCTAAATACCGTGTATATCAATTGTTTTTCCTTTGGGGCGGTTGTGCTCACACAGCCTCCAGCTCTGCTCATGTCTAGATCATGTCCAGTGTAAAAGGAGTAGTAGGTGACATCAGACTTCCGTCTCTGTGATGCCGTGGTGCGTTGGAAAAAATGAAAAGCCGTAATGAAGTGGTGACCTGCGGTGTAACCCGCCTCTACTTCAATGACATGTGAGACCCTCGACAGGAAAAGTGGTGAAGATACCAGACGGTTTGTGTGGGCTGATGCTCAGTAAAGTGCTTCAGACCTGCAGCTTAGAAAACTCTCATCACTATTTCCATTACAACAAATTCAGTGGCAAGTTCCAACAGGAGCATCTCCTGAAAGTATATTTTAAACAGATTTACAGATTGATGAGACCATATTTTCCACATGCTCTCATAAAAAGTCCGCAATTCATGGATGTATCTGATAATGACGCAAGCTTGACATTGCACACACACACACACACACACACACACACACACACACACACACACCCATCTCTAAAAATGATCCTTGGTCATTGTCGTTGGTGTCGCACATTTAACTCACTTGTGCTCTAATTTAAGCCCAAAGCCAATACCGTGGTCGTCCGTGAGCTTAGTCACAGGCTTAGTCATGTCTTACTTGTATGAAGACCTGTTTATATATGATTCCTTCAACTCTTCCTCATCATAGTCTTCTTCCTCCTGCTCCTTCTGGCTCTCCTCCGCCTCCTCCTCTGAGCCCTGCTGCTCCTTCTTCTCCTGGCTACTGTTGGCTGTTGTGTCCTTAGAACAATAAGTGTATTTTAATCCTCATACCCTTGTTCACCTTTGTGACAGTGTAACCCAGTGACGAGTGCTGTTCTTTTGGCTTTAATACCGTAGTGGGACAGCAGACAACAGAAATGACCTGGGGACATTCTCTCGTAGTGACATCTGAATTTCTGAGTGGACATCAAACTAATGAACGTCTGTACTTTGGTGTCAAATCTTTAAAAGCTCTCTAAATATCGCCTTTGTGTTTCTGGGCTCCTTCCTCCTTCTGGGCACTAGAAACAATAGACACAAGAAAAACAGAAACTACGTTGATCATAAGACAAGTATTTAATGTCAGTTTTGTACATTTATATTAGTTTTCTGTTGTATTAGTTTCCCCTGCAGGCTGTGGGAGGAGTGGCTCTGGGTTGCATGGGTGCTGGTTACTGGTCAGTCTTTTCCTAAAGTGAAGGACATCGCCTCCCTCTTGTCTTCTGTGCTTGTCGATTGTCAGTTTCTAAAATGCACGTGGTTTGTTTTTTTACGCACGACATGAGGACGTTTTGCCTCAGAAACAAGACTTCCTTTTCTTAAAGATCTAAATTTGACACTTGACAGAAACCACAAATATGTGGACTCGTTTTCAAATACCACACGTAGACTGTCACAATAAATATAAAATTAAATTAAAAAACCAAACAAACCACGATGGGTGAGACTGGTGGTGAACACAAACCAGTGCAGTTAGTTTCCCCGAATTCCAGGAGCACTCATTTACAATAGCTTTTCCAACTGTCTCCTTATATTTGCCGAAATACAACCACAGAGAATGTTGGTGATTCACAAGGATGACATACGCTGACACGTGCATCTACTCGTCAGAGGCTGTGAGTGAAACCCTTATTATGAACCAACAATTCAAATAAAGCCTAGAATAAGCTTCAAACCTGATAGTGGGGATACTATAAGGTTATATTAATGAACAGCTGTACACAAACATTTCTTGAGAACAAGGTCAGGCAAAGGCTAGTCCAACTCAAGATCACATAGCAATGAACTGTAAGTGGGAGTAAGTGCATTTTTCTATTCCTGTGAATTTGGGAAAGTCTGTGGTGTCTGTACGTCACGTATTTATGTTTCCATCTACTGTATACCACAGTCCATCAGGTTGCCCATCTGATTATCTTTACACATCCCCCCAGCGATTATGTAAATCTCGCCTACAGCACCGTGATCCATTTCCTTTACTTTTGATCTACTGGGGGAGTAAGGTTGGAGCACAATATGCAGTAGTACTGGTCTGTCTTTCCGCTGTGACATACAAACACCCCCTTCATCACAGCAGAGATCTCACCACACAGGTCAGCTGACTTCCTGTGTAGCTGCCTGGCGCTGAGAGCAGGTGAAGAAATTGTCCATTTCCACTATTTAATTCACTCTCAGATGTCAGACAACACATCTGTACCACTAAAACTCACAAAGTTAATTTGCTTATGTCACGAATCGCTGGTTCCAACTGAGGATGGAACCAGCGGAAATAAGGATCAGGCGGAACCGAGACTTATTTTAAGGTGTTTGTTAACAAACTGAAGATAGGGTGAATCAGCGGCGTGCTACCAGCGGTGGGTTCTCAGGGGCCTTGGTCATGCGTACTGTGATTGACCTAGAGTAGAGTGTAGACAAAGGGAAACCATGATGAGGTCAGGCGTCTATTATGGTTGAGCAGGAGGCTTTTTATTCAACATCAAACTATTCAAACTATTCAGTCGTACTGCTTAATGGCGGATGAGCGAACAATGGGTGACTGGACTGCAGTCGCATGATGGCAGGTCCGTGGTCAGGTGGCGGTAGGGTGGACCCGCGAGGAACTGTAGCGAGATCCGAAGGCAAACTGACTAAAGGCTGAGTCGCCGGCCGCGGGTGGGTGGAAGCCAAGGGGATCGGCGTGTGTGGCACAGCCAGTCACCCACACCTACGGGCAGTGTAGAGGTTTTGCACGTCTTTGGACTGTGGGAGGAAGGCGGAGGCGCCGGAGAGACGCCGCGCAGACAAACCCGGGACCGTCTCGCTGTGAGGCGACAGTGCTAACCACCACACCACCGTACTTTGAACCAGTGTTCTATAATTACATGTTACATTCAATTCAAAAATATGAATCAGATCTGATAATGATGAGTGAGTATAAGCTAAATGAATATGAAACAGCACGTTAAGGAAGCTATTAGACATTTAATGTTTCACTTCTGTTTTCAAGAACTGTACAGTCTCACTCACTCACTCACTCAGGTGAGAGGCCGGGTTCAAAGGTCGCCAGCCCATCACAGACCACTGGGCAATATTCGCTATTCCAGCAACAGCAACAGGCAGCTTGTTACCAGATAGCACGATGAAAAGCAGCCTCTCCGTTGGGCCTGACAACCTGTCAGACTGCTATGCCGGCAGAACCAGACACGTTTGACTGCTTTGCATCACTGTGCCACTGTCCCGTAATCTGTTTACCCAGTGCGCCTCAAGGAGCGATTGCTTTGTATCAACACGTTGAAGTGGGCGAGAAAGAGACGGTGGAGTAGAGATGAGCCGGGAAAATGATCAACCATATAACATAATATTATTAAACACTTGCTTCAACCTTTTTGGTCTCTAATGCTTGACCAAAAAGTCAAAACTGCTTAGTTATTTATAGAAAAGACTGTTTATCCTGCAGTATCTAATCATCTGCAACTGACAGTTCTGGTAAACGCATACTTTCCATTTCATTCACACAGGGAGAAGATGGGCACATTTCTTGGACAATCCACCCACACTTTTTGGTACTGTGCTCCCAAAACAGCAAGTGTGATGGCTGCGGGGAGAAGAGAGCACTGTGGAACGGGTTTCTGCTGCTGGATGAGTCATTGTGAAGCCGTTTATGCATCAGAGAGGACACTGTCAGAGGGACACCGAAGGAGAGAGAGAGAGAGAGAGACCTAGATAAACAACTCTCACCTTTCAATGGAAACAAAAAAAAAAAAAAAACTGTGTGCATGTAGCAAGGTTAGTATGAAACTGCAACAGGATGCTACCATAGGCAGTGAGAAAGAAAGGAGAAGTGAAGGAAGCAGCGCAGACAGAGATTGAAACAGACAGACACAGAGATAATGAGAGAACCCGAGAAGGAGAAAGAGAGAGATAGATTTCCCAAAACATGGACAGGGGAGTCCCCCAGGCCCAGCGACACGGCGGGGCTTATTCATCCCACCTCCACACTGGGCGATAGGCTTTATCTCGCATCTCAAGTGGGCTCGCTCGTCGCTGTGTTTAGCGTCGCCTTCCCTAAACAGACTCACAAAGCTTGAACATGGCACGGGGACTCCCCCCTGCAGACCTCTGCCAGTATCTGCGAACGTCTCCTGCTACATTAAGCTTCACATGCATGTTATAGGCATTTGTGAGCAATTTGTAGAGCTTTAATACTGTGCAATTCCAGGAACCCTTCTGCTGACTAAAATAAAAAACACTGGTGGGTCCCCTCAGTGGTGTTATTCGTATGCTGATAGAATAAAGGTACCGTCCCTGCAGCGATTGGATACCACTGAGTGCCTTTTATTTGGGAGAAGCTTGTGGTCTCGGTTTCAGATAAACAGGTCAACTCAGTCCACGAGTTGTATTTTGTTTGCGAGTGAGGTTTGATGGAATCGGGTCACATTGGATTCAACAGTGACTCCTGTGTGGGACGTGGTGAACTGCACAGAGAAGGACGTTAGAGAGATGTAATGTCCAGTATGTAACAGAGCAGCACATTTGATACGCTCCTGTCACAGCCTGAGGGTCAGTAAGGACCAAACCTGGAGCAGTGTGATGCTTATTACCGTGTATAATATGTACTTTAAATGCCAACGTTATTATATTGACAAATCCTTTGTAACTGGAACGTTGGTGAACACGATTAAAGGCAATTCAAGTTGCCCAGACACCAATTTTGATTTCATAGAATCCTTTTTTCCACCCACGCGCAGACTTTGAAACATGCCCACACACATGCTCACACGCAGGGCCTCACCTATAAATTGCTTTTGTTTTTCAAAATAAATGTTGTGCTGTTCACGTGTTGCGCTCTACTCTGTGTTATTATTGCGAAAGCTACCCGCATAACTTTCATACCGTCTTCGATGCACACTTACAGTGACAGCAGGACAGAATCACGTTACTATTTCACGCACCCCAACCTTGATGCCACACAGAACGTAGTCAGAGCTTGATCTAAGCCAAGCCCACTGTTGTACTAAGTGTGTCAGTTGCCTGTGAAAAACTCCCCCACCTGTATTGCAGAACAACAAATAGGTGAGTATGTCTCAAGCATGTTAGCGCAACTGATACTTCGCCCGCTCTCACGATTCCTCACAGTCACACACGTTTCATTTTATCATTTGTAATAATTTATTTACAGATCAACTTTTTCTGGCAGTGGAAAACGTTGAATGTTAAAGCTGACACACACGCGGCAGCCTTCATCCTGCCTCACACACGCCCCAGACTGGCTCAGTCACTCAGGCCTCGCCCTGCTGCAGCTCGATGCACATCCAGGGCTCGCTGCTGTGTCTGCCGTTACACTTGTGCTTTAAAAGGATTCGTATTTCTCATAACAGTATGTGCAGCAATATATGATGTTGATGATCTACATTTTAAACTTGCATTTGACTATATATTCATTTTATGGTGGTGCCTTATTCATTTATAAAACCAGGTCTATCACTTAGTTAAAGAATAATGTGGAAATTAGCCAGTTGACCTGTATCGTCTGTGTCCTGTATATTCAGAGGTATATTTGTTTTGTTTTGTATTAAATGGGTGGCGATGACTTCATCAGACTAACTGACCTGAGCCATGACTTGGTACCTGTGGCGTTAACGAACTGTGTCTCTGTTGCTCCTGAAGGTGGCATTAAAGTAGAACTAAAAAGCCTGAACAACCTCTGTGCCCTGACCCTCGCTTAGTCCTTTGTTTGAGATATGAGTGGATTTCCTGTTAGTCATTATAAACCACTGCTACTTCCGAAACGTAGAGGTGGTGGGAGTATGAATATTATTGACATAGATGAAATGTTGATGCCATCAGGTGGTGTACAGACAAACTGCGTGAGGAGAGGCAGCGCATTTTCTAAACACCGGCTTCTTATTTTTTGTGGATCTTTTTTTTTTTTAAGATATACTAACCAGGCCAGTGTTGTGAGTGGTTGGATTGTAACAAAAGGGCTAAAGGTCCAAATGAGATGCACAACATCCAGACGTTGGCTCGCAGCAACAAAGAACGCACAGTTAAAGTGTGCTGTGGCGTCTGGCACCAAGATGTCAGCATCCTTGAAGCCCAGTCAGAGCAGACTGCGACCTGAGGTATTTCATGTCAACGCTATACATTTGTTGTTCCCCATTCCCCACTTCCCCGAACTATCACACATGCACGTGACCGCTCACGGCTATTGGTAATTAGAGTAGCGATAAGAGATCATAAATGCATCTTTATGTGGAGGGTCCAGTTACTGGAGGAAATACGGCAGAGACATACACACATGAAAAGAATTGATCTGAAAACTGATGTTCTGGTAAAGACATGTCACTAAAGCAATGAGAAATACAAATGTACTGAAAGTCAACCTTGATGGTGGAGGAGTTTGTATGATCAATGACTAAGTATTGATAAAACACTGCTATTAGTACTTATATATGGCATTTCATACTGAAAAGTCGCCTTTTTCCTCAACTTTGATGTTGAATAAAATGACTCTGGTGCATAATTCCGGGCCCAGACTAATATCTGGTTGTACGTGTATATGTGTGGCCCTGGCGGCTGGGATAGGCTCCAGCACACCCACGAATCGAATCGCACACGAATGAATCACACATGACACAGACGTCCACATAGCTGAAAGAGGCTTGACTTGAGAAAAACAAGGCACATACATTTGAATGTAACAAAACTAGACAAAGCCATGAAGCCATGAAATGGGCAAACTTACTTTTACTTATATGTGAAACGGTTTGTATAATTCCAGTTTAATACTTACTGTAAATCAATATTATATTTTTTATATAATACAGGATTTTTAGTATGAATGTAAGGTAATTATGAATGAACACTGCAGAATATACGTTTACAATACAATTCTGTCATTACTATAACATAAAAAGACAATAGATCCTCTTCAGGTCCCACTGGCTTTTCTCCATGATCCCTTTTGTCTGGTTGTCTATAAATGTTATAATTGAAGTGTAATTTCTTGCCTATATATATTTATATTCCCTTTTATTCGATAAATACAATTTATTAAGAACTTGCTCAATGTGGATATTGGACTTAGATGGATCATAAACCATGCAGCAGAAGTTCACAGTTCTTTGTGGGGTGAGAGTACAGTTCCTCTAGAGCAAGGAGATATTAGTCTGGGCCTGGCATTACACACCAAAGTCATTTTACTCAACATCAAACTATTCAATTATACTGCTTAACGACGGATGAGCCAACGATGACTTGACCGCAGTCTGATGATGCCAGGTTCGTAGTCAGGTTTAACCGGGGCGGGGGGTCATAGTGGGGGAGTACGAACCGGACGGCAAACTGACTAGTGGCTGAATCGCTGGACGCGCGTGGGTAGAAGCCAAGGGGGTCTGTGAGTGTGGCACTGAGGTTCCGGGTCTTCTTTCCAGGAGTTTGTATGATCAATGGCTGTGTAGTGGCTGAATGAGAGCCAGGCCTGTGGACTCACCACCACCAGGAGGCGCTGTAGGCTCCCAGCTGGAAGACCTGGGGAAGACCCAG
This sequence comes from Macropodus opercularis, assembly GCA_030770545.1. Classification (NCBI taxonomy): domain Eukaryota; kingdom Metazoa; phylum Chordata; class Actinopteri; order Anabantiformes; family Osphronemidae; genus Macropodus; species Macropodus opercularis. Next base: position 13,627,499 of record CM061092.1, read on the forward strand.
AGGGAAATCTCGGGTTCTTTGCTTTGACTGCTGTCCTCACTGCTCATAAGAGGCTGAAGATGGATGGGTGAAAATTAACAAATGAAAAATTTGGATAAAGTTTTTTTTTACTGTATCTACGTCCTGATTTCTACTATTTTCAGCTAAATGTTGATTAACTGTTGTTTCTGCTCAGCCCTGTAGCTGAAATGAAGTGAATGTGATGGGAGCGTTTGGCATTTCATACTAAGAAATCGCCTTTTTCCTCAACTTTGCTGTTGAATAAAATGACTCTGGTGCATAATTCCGGGCCCAGACTAATATCTGGCTGTATGTCTATATGTGTGGCCCTGGCGGCTGGGATAGGCTCCAGCACACCCACCACCCTTGTGGGAAAGAAGCAATAGAAGATGAACGAATCACACATGACACAGACGTCCACATAGCTGAAAGTGTGTTGACTTGAGGCACAAGATGATAGAAAATTCATTGGTGTTACTTTTACTTATATGTGAAACGGTTTGTATAATTCCAGTTTAATACTTACTGCAAATCAATAATATATTTTTTCTATAATACTGGATTTTTAGTATGAATGTAAGGTAATTATGAATGAACACTGCAGAATATAGGTTTACAATACAATTCTGTCATTACTGTAACTTACTAATATATATATATATGTTGTGCTGTGAGGCAGGAGAAGAACATTTAAAGCCTTATGTAGCCTGTGCTTCCCCTTAAACGAATCTCTGAACTCTCATAAAAAGACAATAGATCCTCTTCAGGTCCCACTGGCTTTTCTCCATGATCCCTTGTGTCTGGTTGTCTATAAATGTTATAATTGAAGTGTAATTTCTTGCCCATATATATTTATATTCCCTTTTATTCGATAAATATAATTTAACATTAATAGATTAAAAATACTTTTAGAACTTTATTTAACATTTAAGAAATAACTTAACTTTTTTCCGAGCTGCTATGTTGAACGTCTGTGTAACTCTTTCACGGACTGGCCCAGTTCCATGACGTCCAACATCACCTATTAGACGTTTTTTAAATTTCATTTTGGTAAAGAACTAAGATAAACAGCTGTTACATGTCTCAAAAAACTCGACTTACCCAGGAGTAGGCCAGTCCTCAAAGCAGCCCATGGTAGGAAGAACTTGCTCAATGTGGATATTGGACTTAGATGGATCATAAATCATAAACCATGCAGCAGAAGTTCACAGTTCTTTGTGAGGTGAGAGTACAGTTCCTCTAGAGCAAGGAGATATTAGTCGTAGCGGGGGAGAATGGACCAGAGGCAAACTGACTAGTGGCTGAGTCATTGGATGCGCGCCAAGCCAAGGGGGTCTGTGAGTGTGGCACTGAGGTTCCGGGTCTTCTTTCCAGGAGTTTGTATGATCAATGGCTGTGTAGTGGCTGAATGAGAGCCAGGCCTGTGGACTCACCACCACCAGGAGGCGCTGTAGGCTCCCAGCTGGAAGACCTGGGGAAGACCCAGAGGGAAATCTGGGGTTCTTTGCTTTGACTGCTGTCCTCACTGCTCATAAGAGGCTGAAGATGGATGGGTGAAAATTAACAAATGAAAAATTTGGATAAAGTTTTTTTTTTTACTGTATCTACGTCCTGATTTCTACTATTTTCAGCTAAATGTTGATTAACTGTTGTTTCTGCTCAGCCCTGTGGCTGAAATGAAGTGGATGTGATGGGAGCGTTTTGCATTTGCTCTATGTATGTACCTCAGCAAATGTTCAGCTGTTTACAGATGGAGGGATGGAAAGAGAAAATAAAAGTGAAACGTGAGATGTAGTTCATAAAATGTGTGATTGGTGGCGCTGGAGACAAACGATGAACGTCATGCGCTTCTTGACTTTATATATATGACTTTACTCACATATGAAGAGTCTCAGGTTAACGTGTTTATAGGTCTTCTCTCTTCTCTTGTGCTTGTCTCACTGTGCAACCTGGCTGCAGTGATTTGCTGAGGTGGGAAGGCCCGACTCTCAGACCCAGATCAACTTCACGCTGCAGGGAGTGATGGAACAAACCACTGGCACGAAGTAAACACATCTCCTACAACATGTAAAGATGAGCATGAACCCTACACCTGACGCCTTTGCGTTACTGTTTTGTCTCTGACGTCTTCTCGCTGGTGTTACGTGGGAGGCTCAGCTGGAAAAAGACAAGTGTCGTGCACAAATCAGGATAAGAACATTTAAACAGGAGTTTCGTGAGCAGTTGTTTTAGGCGGTGATTGTTAAATTTCAATTATTTCATTATTTCTACAAATGTTTTGTTATTATATTATTGCCGAGAGTCTTTAGAGGCTTTAGAAGAAACAATTAAAAAAAAGTCTTCAAAGGACAGGGTCAGTTTTTTTTAGCTTGCTACGAAGGTTCACGGATTTATACACACACACAGAGTACGTTAGTATTTTTTAGCTATTCACAACTATTCACATATTTGTTTCCTTTGTGCTCTTTGCAAAACATGTTATGTTCAGTTTGTTTATGCATAATTTATCGCGTAGCAGCATCTCAGTTTTATTTGTGTTATCTGATTGTGTGGTTGTCATGAGGGCGTTAGAAAGACGCCTCTGCTCTATGCTCTATTTACTTAGCCCTTAATTAAGAGAGAGCCGCACACTGTAGCGATACATGGGATTAATAAGTCCGTTTCAAATGTGAAGTGTTTCCCTCTGTGCAGATGGAATGGTGCAAAGAACAACACAGTAGTAGATTCAAACTGATTCAGCTTAGTGGGTCCGTGTGGAAACATCACATTGTTTTGTAGATGAATGGTCGTTCATGGTGGGACATCACCTTAAACTGCCAGTTGCGTGATGAGTAAATCCTGTTTGTGAGATAAAAGTGCAGCCCCTTTATTAGGTAAACCTGTCAACCCAATACAGAAGCTCTGTTTTTACAAGCTTATCGTTTCTGGCATTTCTTGGTCGAATCCTTCAGAAAGGTAATATTCCGTTCAGTGTTTCACCGGTGCTGGTGGCAGAAACGTTAGAAGCACAGAGAGCTGCAGTATGAACTCAAGCAGCCAGTGTGAGCTCAATGATAAAGGGTAGAACAGTAAAGTTCTCACCTGTGAGTGTACATACTAAACCTAAACAAGAACTATTCAAAGCTTCATTTTTGTTTCCATTGATTTCTAACCACTGAGATTCTGAGTAATTTGTGGTTTAGACAGACATCAATGAAGTATCCAGTTAGTTTATGGACTGTGACTGTTCTGCAATAAAAAAAAGCAAGTTCAATCATTTAAATGTGGCTAAAAGGAAGCTGAAAGTCTTTCATCAACCAAAAATCCACCTGCACTCATGCAAGACCCTTGTGATATTCACACAGGAAGGAAGCGTGCGTCAAACCTGCCCCTGATCTGTCCTGCCTCCTGTGCCCGGCCTGCGCATCTTCTCACACTTCACATACATGTGTGTTTGTGGTGTACTGAATATGATCAGTGCAACGAGGGTGTCAAACAGAAAAGAAAAAAAAAAGCCAGTGCAGATGCGAGAGCACTGCACTGTGGTCTGTACGCAAGTTTTCAGACTTAGAGAAAAAATGTCAAACTAGATCCACTTTTTTTGAGATGTTCTTAGGTGGCAGGTTTCATGTCACAGACCCACTTCTCATGTTCAGGCGGCTGCTGCACCTCAGCGGAACATATGAAAATCAAGATGATTATCAGGCGCTGTCTGAATACTTTCCAGTGGTCACGGCCTAAACTCATGTGAGCTCAGACATCTACCTATAGACTCTAAACAAGCCTCAATAATAAATCACTTCCCCATTGAACCGAATGAACATTCACATTAAATCATCTCTTTATTCACCTCCTCCAAAAACTCATAATGAAACATGATTTCAGATTTCCACAACAAAATAAATATGTATAAAAATGCTACCGTTAAATCAGCATCTTAGTGTTAACTGACCATCTCATTTAAAAAAAGGCAGAACATTTGTGTGGAAACTGGCTGAATCACATTTTAAATAAGGAGATTGTGCAATATATCCCCTGGGATTTACAATCAAACAACAGTCATATTATACATACTCTACATAGGAGACATTCTGAGCGGTTTACATTCTTTCACTAAAAGCCATTACCCTCAGCTCCTCAGACCTCATACAGGCCAAAGAAGTTGCCGTAATGCGCATGACTAAGAAGCATGGGATGGGACACGTTCACATAGACCCTGTCGTGTTCCTGCAGGTTCAGGGTGGAGCCCAGGTAGCTGTCTGTGGTCCGCGTGTGGGCCAGGTGTTGATCGCAGAACCCTGATCTGTGCGCCTCCATCAGGGTCAGCGGTGAGGAATTTCCCGCTCTCCTCACGAACACGGTGTGGACATACGAGGAGGCGGAGGAGCATTGCTTAAAGATCAGCTCCACCCGGGTGTAAATGTGGTACAGTCCACTCTTGTTGACCTGAAGGCCGCCATCCACCACCTGGTACGTCACGTCTCCAGACACGAAGGCCCGACCTGCGCTCGGCTCCCAGCGCAAAGTCTTGCGAAATTCACCTTTCTCAACGCGTCCTGCGAGAGGAGACGATGTTAGTGTGTCGTGTGAGCATACGCATACGTATGCAGAGTGTCCGTCTAAACTTCTTACCTATCACATGAGCTGCAGTTCGTGTGTGCTTCTCTCCTGCATTCTCCGGCTCCTGATAACCTGAAACGGGCACCAGGTTAGTTTAAAGGAGATATTTGCACTTTGTGTGAAAGAATTTGTGTGTTTCTATACTTCATATACTTACCAATTAGTTTCTCAGCTGTATTGAACTCGTTTACTGGCTCAGCCTTTAGAGGAATAAAAAAAAAAAAGAAGAAGAATTCTCAAAACCACATCACACAGACTGCTGAGCCTCAGAGCTTTTTCAGCAGTTGTCTCAGAGCATGACTTGTAGAGGATATCCTGTCTCAGTCTCACTGGACTGGTGACCACAGACGGAACAATTGAGCCCTTGGTTTACATCTTTAAATGTCAAGGCAGAACTGAGACGCATTATCTCTTCAGATGGCGGCAAACTAGAGTGAATTAATTATTAATCTTTGTGGGTCTGCGTTAACTTTCCAGACAGGTTTCCACACTCCCACCTTACACCCCCCATCACACCTTGCCTACAACGGTGACAGAAGTCGAACCTTTTGCATTTTTGCAGCCCGCATGTACAGCTTTGTTTAACTTTGCACAATTATTGCAGTATTATACATATATAAGTATTCACGTGGTTATTATAGCTGTCCGACACTTGCTTGGTGTCATCACATCAGTTTCATTTCCTAGTTTCATCTTACTTGTGCTCATACTTTGCTTCAGTTATCACTAGCGTAGGAACATCAGCACGCAGGCATTTTCCTTCTCATGACTTCTTACCTGTCGGATCTCCCTTATCTCAGTCTGCATGTTGTGAATCTGGTAGGCTTCAAACCCCAGGGCTGCAAACACAAGCAGGAAGATCAGCAGCACCACCAGGGACACACAGGGGCTGACTCCCATGATGCCTCGACTCTTCCCGTGGCTCTTCGCTCGCTGCTGGACAGGAGGGAACGACCAACAGGGTACAAGACTCGGGGGCTGGCCGGGGCGCTGCGTCTCGGCACCTCCATCCACGAGGTACACCTGTGGCAACGGATAGCACTGGTCACAGCTCATGGTGCACGTCCTACTGTGAGACAATCTGTATGTTCTTGTGTCGCCTCTGCCCGAGAGAGGTGTGCACCTCTGTCTTAAAAGGCCAAGCGTCAGCTGTCAAACCACCCACAAGGGCCTCCCACACGCAACTTCAGCTGAACACGGGCTCACAGCACTTCCCGCATTAGCATGAAACAAGCAGCTGTCAGCTGATCAAACCACCCATCATCTGTTCCTACGCTGCGGGCATTTCACTAATTTCATTAATTAGGGTGCATATGCTGGCTGGGGCAACTTTTGCACACTGTTCTTGAGGCAGAACGAACGGCAGCAAAGTATAAAGGCGACGGAACCTAGAGGTTTGAGCTGACCCCCACTCGACTAACCAACATCTAGTCATGTGCAGAGACCTTTTCAAAAATTCCACGAAAGGAAAGACAAAAACCACAACCAGGTTTCACATGTACTAGGTCTTAAAGTCCAGGTTACTCACTTCTTTTAGAAAAGAAGTGTCACTTTGCTGCACTGTTGAGAGTCAGGCATGATTATTACTAAAGCTTATACTTTCTTGCACATTACTTTATGGGCGGCGTGTTAGTAAACAGTGATGCAGCAGTTTCAGTAGAACATGGTGTATTCGTGGTGGGAAGACGCTGCTGCCACATGAAAAGAAAGCCTGCCTTTGCATTGGCTTTCATGCCGGCTGCCTTCAGAAACCCAGTAACAAGACCTGCAGTGATACTTTACATGGGTGAGCATTAACCCCAACCAATACGTCTGAGGCGGGTTTACAGGAAAACTGAACATGTATACGCCGCGTCCCCACTCCGTGAGGAGTTCATACCATTGCGGTCTTTCAGCCTTTTCTGGTTCCTGGGGTACAACAGCAGTTCTACAGCGTTTTGCATTGTGGTTGCAGCAGTTTTAATTTGAAAATAAGTTTCCAAATATTAGCTAACATTCATTAGTGGGGGGTTTTTGTGGTTTTCGTTTCAGGGTATTTTTTTTTTTCCTATCCTGCTGCACCAGTGCATGAGCCTTCGCTAAAACAAATGCACACAGCTCCACGCGACATAATTTGAAGCGCAGTTCGGCACAGCTACAGTTTTTAGGGATTCTTTTCATTAAGTTTGCGGGTGAGAGTTTCTCTAGCCTTAGGTGCTGCATGCCCACTGATGCAAGAGTTCTGTTTCATTTCTCCAAGCCCCTGCACAAGCAAAGGGACACCCACCTTACAGTCTGCATATGATGCGCTAACCAAAAGAGCAACTACGTCAAAGTTAACCATAAACTGCAAAGAGTGTCTGCAGTCTAAAAGCTGATGTGTCTGTTTCCCAGAAGTGCTGAGCTGAAAACGGCCCTCACAGCAGCAGCAGCGGTGGCAGAGTGGGTTAGGTGGGAGGGTGGGGTTATGGGTTCTAACCAGGCCGTTGTTAGAGATGCTGCTCCAGTTATTAAAACCAGAGAACGAGACTAAAATGAATCACTGAGTCAGCAACTATTTCTATCAATTGCTGTTTCTCACACGATCTCCCTCCTGTCTGTTACATAGTGGAGGGACTTGTGGTCGTGGTGACTGACTGATGACTGAAACAGAGGAATGCCTGAAGGCAGCGATGAATTTCTACAAGTTATTACTCATGCCTTTTTCGCGAATAAGCCATTTCCTTAACGTAACTACTATAACATGTTACCTACATACACGTTACCAAAAGAGACGCTTACGTAGAATTATTTGCTTATTATTTGTTTATTAACTAAAAATCTTTCATGCTATTCTACTAAGTCATTCATCTTTCATACTATTTATTATTATGCTTATTTACTATTTATAAATGCTTCCTCAATCATTTTAATAGATATATGTTCATACAGAACACTACGACGCAAACACCTACAGGTTATAAGAAACGTTTGGCTGTAATAGAAATCTTATGATAGAAAAACCTCATGTATCCTCATCAGAAGAAGAGTAACAGTCTAGTCCTAGAACATGTCCTGTGCTGCTGTTGGTTGATTTCTCAGGTATCTTCTCTGTTGCTACACAGTCTGACTTGTGTTCTTGGACCACACTTTCCCATCGGACAACCAAACCCACTGTTGTCCTGTCATTGTTCTCTGTGTCTGTGCTCTGCAATGAAAGCTTTTGTCCCGATGTGAAATTATTGAGGTTTGGTAGTCCAGACTGCAGCACCCTGGCGAGGTTCTGTGTTTGAGAAGGGCCAGGTTGAACTGATGATCCCCTGAAGGCAGCAGCAGCCACTGCAAGCCGCGTGCAGTCAAAGGAGAGGGGCTGGTCCTGGTCTCTGCAGTCTCCCCCTGAGGTTGCTGAGATTGGGTTGGTGGGGACGGGGGTTTGAAATTTGGTCTCCGAGTAGTTAAGATGTTCATGTGTCTCAGTGGCTGAGGGTTTGCAACACCCCGTCCCGTTCAAATCGCTCACACCTTCCTCGCACTGATTGCAGTTCACGTTTGAGTCACTGTGCCGAGGGTTTTTAACTGTAAGAGAGTGACAACACAGAGAAACAAAAGTCCTGAGTCCTGTCAGCTACAAGGTCTTAAAGGAACAGCCCACCCACAAAAAGTCAAACAGATCAAACACGTTACAGCATTTAAAAGGTGTGAAGTTATCACTGGCAAAGAAAAGTGTTATTTCTTCATAATCCTGACTTGATAGCCTGATGTCCTGAGGATATATCTATATATTTATAGTAACAGTAACATAAAGAAGCATTTGCTTAGACACACTGAACAACAAGCCACATTTAGGTTAGTGGGGTGAACTGGCACCCGAGCTGTAAACATTATTAATATGATTAAATGGAATTAAATTCAACTGGAGTTAGTGGTGCAGTCGCGTGATTACATGTGGTTTGCAGAGAATAAGACACGATGCGAATACACTGACCGACTAGAGGCTCTTGGGTCTCTGCTCTCCTTTTGCAGTACGCTCGAGGAGTCCATGGCTTGTGTCTACAGGAAGGGTCGAGCAGTCGTAGTTTGGCGATGAAGCCCTTGTACTCTCTCTCTAACGCGTCGATGTGCTGCTGGAACTCGGCGATCTTCCTCTCGGGGTAATGAGGAAGCTGGGACTGCTGAGAGGGAAACACGGGGTCAGACAGCGATCACAAGCGGCCGATGGCAGCGTTACAGACCATTAGAGTACCTGCAAACAATATTCTATTTCATTCTTGATGCTGGGGATCCACTTTTTCACAGAGGATGCCGAGTTGAGAGTGGCCTGTAGAAAACGGGTTATTTAAAACAAGCCAGTCTAAAGCACACGAGACACACACACATATATATATATATATATATATATATATATATATATATATATATATATATATATATATATATATATATATATATATATATATATATCTGTCAATAGATCGCGTCCTCGTTACCAGCTTGGGTCTCCGCTCACGCACATCTCTGAGGCGACCCTCTGCACAGGAGGCAAGCAAAACAGTCAGTGAACTGCACGCTAGCACAAGCGGCGCTAACGGCTAGCAGCCAACTGCTAGCTGGCTAGCCGCAGAGCAGGTTTCTAACGTCGACGTCACTGGTCGCTGTGCCTAACGGCGTCATACCCTCTCTCTCCTTCTGGAGCCACAGTCTGTTCAGTCGTCCTTGTTGCTTCTCTTCGTTTCTCGCCATTTCTCTCTCTCTCACACTCGCTCCAGGGTCTGCAGCGGGTAGCGCGCCAGGGACCGCGGCCAGAAAAACAAAGTCACGTGAGACGCGGTAGCGCTCACGTGACGCCAACAAGCGCGAGAACAAACCAACCCGTTACGTGGTTTGCCTTCATTCGCAAAACATCGAGCTTTTATCATTATGTAAATGCTTTGATTGAAAAAAAATGCTCTTACCTCTAATCCATAATATTTGCAAATGGGGGGGGGGGGGGGGGGGGCATTCAGGGACTCAGAGGAAATGTCAGCGCCTGAAGGTCCTGGGTTGAAGCCTCTGATGAATTCACCATCAGGACCATAAACCATCACACTACCACAATAAAAATAGCCATGGACGCGATGGAAGTCGGCCATTAAACCCAGATCACCGCTGCATGCAGACGTGCATCCTAACGGCACACGCCACTTCACATCAGAGAAACCTCAGACGGCACTAACGTGTCCTGCTTTTGGCTGTTCAGCCACAATAGCAGATGAACAGATACAATCGTATAAGGCCTATACCCTCCTTTGACCTACTACATACAAGCAGTTCACAAAGCTATGTTCCCTATATGATGAACTAACAGCTAATCTGTTCTCATGAAGCTTGATGATGTGTTGTTTTTTTAGTACGCTACACTGTATGAGTAAAAAAAAATCTATACTGGTACAAATACATAACAATAAAACACATCAATACTTCATAGATCTTATCTTAGATCAAATCTTAACCATGTGCATTTAGACATTACTCCAGGCAAACGCTGCTCACTCGACAGTAGTAAAGCTGAAAGGTGAGCTGTGAACCCAGTATCCGGCTGCAACAATTCAGAGGCAGGTTTTCCTCAACATCATCTTAGTATTTCGTAATATTTGTGTCAAGTATCATTAGTTTCACGACGTCTACTCTTTGCCTGATATACATAACGTTAAATATTGTCTCATTGGACCATGGAACCATTATCTTCATGATCTCAGGACCCTTGCAGCTTTTTAATTTTTCCATGAGGCATGTGTTTACATGAAGTCGACACATATGTGGACCTTCTTCCAGTGAAATCCTCCATTATGTCAGTCATGAGTATAATCTGATGAAGAGCATTGTTGCATAAATTACACCGCGCGTTGTAGTAAAAATGAAACTGCATTCTTGCTTTTGTAAACTAGATGTAAAGAAAAAAATCCCACCATGGTGTTTTCACATCCTTGGTGGTTTTGTTTTTGATCTTCACCAGTAACACCAGAGGAAACACTACAGAGGCAGAACGGTGGTAGATGAACTTAACTCAACATCTAAAAAGACTCTCACAATAATAACCACAGGCTAACATTAGCAGATTATCACTAAAGATGAGGTACAGCCGAGGATTAACAAAGTTCAACTTGGACCCAATGATTTTAACTTGTCTTTGAGTCTGTGGTCAGTGTCTGTCTATAACATTCACATCAATGATGTGTGTTAAAAGGACATGTTTCTGTTTTTTAATATGAGACATAAAAGCCCTGAGAAATCCATTGCAGTCTATCTGAATGACTATTATCTTCGTATTCAAGGTCATTTACGTATAAGAAAAGTAAGAAAGTCTTCAACATCTTTATTTGTGCTTTCAGCTCTCGTCACTTGGTCTTTTAATGTCTTCCCCTCTACTTAATGAGCAACATCTTTCTCTTGAGTAAAGTTGCGATGTTCTCGTGCTCTGCTGTGTCTCCACTCTCTGCCACCTGCAGCGGCGTCTTCCCTAAATTATTTGTGGCCTGCAGATTCACCTTCCTACTCCATCCTGTGTCTTGGCCCCAGCCTACAAACCTCTTCACCACCTCCTGGTGTCCGGCGCGTGCAGCACAGTGCAGAGGGGTGTCCTTGCTCTGATCGGTGGCGTTGACCTGCGCTCCGGCCTCCAGGAGCAGTGCGGCCACGCTGTCATGTCCCTTCTCAGCTGCGACGTGCAGCGGCGTCTTCCTCCATGCGTTCCTCTCCTCTAGCCCCTTGTTGCCGAGTGACTGTAGAAGAGCAGAAACGACGCCGGCGTGACCCTCGGCTGCGGCGTAATGGAGAGGCGTGCACCCATCCATGTCTTTAGCGCCTCCTTTTGCCTTGTGGGACAACAGTGATAGCACAGCGTCCAGTCTTCCCCCCGTAGCAGCCAAGTGCAGGGCGGTTCTTTTCCCGCTGTCCGTGGCGTTTGGATTGGCCTTGGCGGACAGCAGTAAGTCCACCACACGGCTTTCCGCCTCTGACGAGCAGGCTGCCCAGTGCAGGGCTGTCCTCCCCAGTCTGTCTTTGACTCGCACATCTGCCTTGGCTTGAAGCAGCTCCTGTACAGCGTCTGCATGGCCGTGTTGACTGGCGACATGCAGAGGGGTCAGTCCATCCTGGGCCGATGCGTTCACCTAAACAGGTCACACGTAGCTCTCACTCTCCACAAAGTGCACTGTGAACATCTACAGTATAAAACTAGACTGGATTTTACCTGCGCTCCGCCTTTCAGCAGCAGCCCAACGAACCCAGACCTGTTACACTGCGCTGCCAGGTGTAGAGGGGTTTGAGCTTTGGGTCCAGCCACGTTGGGGTTCAGTCTCGTTTTCAGCAGTGTCTCCGCTATGGGAACACTGCCACCGTGCACAGCCAGGTGCCACGCTGAGGAGAGGTCACCTAAGGTCGCATCCACCTTCGCTTGCTTTGCTACCAACACACTGACATGAAAACAATACTGGGTTTGTTCTGTGTTGTGTACACACATACATACTTTAAGCCACTTTTCCCATAGCACTTTCTTAAGACTTAACACTTAAAACTGAAATGCGTGAAATGTTGATTGACATCTGATTGTCTTCTTATTAGTACATGAATCTTTGTTTCTGTAGCTTGGAGGTTGTAAACCAGGACCATGGGTTTTTTGATATTATCAAAAACCAGTGGCAAACAACTGCAAACCAGCAAACCGACCAAAACACAAGTGGTCTCGTGCCTGCAGTGATGTAGAGATATCACCTTCTTAGCCTGTCAACATCTCTAAGCGGAGACTGTGGCCAAGGCCACGTCAGTGTCACTTCACAACATCCAGTTACCTGAAGACTTCAGCGTGTCCCAGCTCCGCCGACAGCAGGAGAGGCGTGTAGCCCTGTTGGTCACGCATGTTCACGTCTGCGCCGTTATCTATCAGAGCAGTAACCACTGCGCCTTGGTTCTGTCTCACAGCTGAGAGGAGAGCAGAGCCCAGCGCTTCGTCACCCAGAGCTCCTCTGGCTTTAGCTTTGGTGGGTGAGCACAGTGGAGGGTTATCATAGAAAACACGTTCTTCTGCAGTAGAATCTCTGCGACAGTCATTCAAGATGATGAATCATAAAAAGACTCACCAAGCACCAGACGCAACACAGACTCATGATTGAGCTTCAAGGCTTCATCTAGAACATCCACGTCGACTTTAGCTCCTGCGTCTAGAAGAACATTCGCAGTTTTCTCACTGCCCCTGGCCACCGCATAAAACAGAGCTGTCTTCTTCAGGTGGTTTGTGGCGTCAAGCGAGGCTCCGCCCTGCAGCAGCCGCTCAGCCAGCCTCCAGTCGTCTTCCATGGCTGCCCTGTGGAGAAACAGGTCTTGCGTGAGGCTCTTGCTCTGCTCGGCCTCCTCCTTCACCAGGACGTTCACAGAGGGCCTGCCGCCGCTTTCTGCAGCCAGGTGAACGGGCGTTTTGCCTTGCAGATCCAAAGCGTAGATGGGAGCGCCAGCTTTCGCGAGGGCCTCGACTATCTCCGTGTGACCTTTGCTGGTTGCTTTGTGAAGAGCTGTGTGGCCCTTAAGGTCCTGCAGGTCCAGTCTGGCTCCCTTTCTGATCAAGAGCTCGAGGACAGATAGGTGGCCATGCTCTGCTGCTGCGTGTAGGAGAGTCTCATTGGATGAATTGACTGTATTGATATCGGTTCCTTCTAACAGCTCCTCCAGTTGTAATAGGTCTCCGTTTGTAGCAATCCTATGAAGGAGATGTTCGGGTTGACTTTGTGCTGGTTCATCCTCTGGTTTTTCAAGAGGCACAGAAATACTGCTCTTATTTTTAGGACTAAATGTTTTAGTGTCTTTAGTTGTAGTCTTTAAATTGTTCTGACTGATTTTTCTGTCCGCAAATCTGTCCATTCCCTCCTTTTCCCTCTCCAGCAAATACCCAATCAGCTGTCTTCTTGTATCTTGAATATGTTCGTTCACACTCCCCACGTAGGTCTTGATACGCTGATAAAGGTTGGGTTCTGCAAGCACGAGGCAAGGATGGAAAAACTTCCGACATGCTCTTTCACCCCTGGCCTGCAGGATGTCCAGCACCCTGGAGTTCTGATCTTTTTGCGACCTGAGTGTCAAAATGACGGATCTCTTGGCTGCTGTCAGGGCACCCTCCGCAACGAGGAGATCCAGTAGATCCTCCGTATGCGAAATCCCATAAACCAGATCGTTTCTCTTTGCCCGGATCACATCCACAGCGTACGGGTTGGTCCGCTGTGATGCAGCTGGAGCTTTAAAGTCCTGGAGTTTATTTAACATTTTGAAGCCTCGCACTCAGTTGCTAACTTGTGGTGTTTGTGTGTTTGTGTGTGTGTGTTTATTCCTTAGCAACTAAAAACAGACAAGTCGCTCTACAGATCTGTCCAGTTCAACCGGCCCTTTGTGAGATTATGTGACCCACTGACATTGTTACGCAGGTGAAACAGAAATAAAAATAAATAAATGCGTGTGTTACATTTGCATGCGACAATACGTGACAGTGAGAGGAACAGAAACAAAAAACAGTGGAGAGAAAACCATGTGTGTGGGTGAATTAGCATGTGTGGGCGCAGAAATGGTGCAATCCCTGGGTACCCCCATTCTGAACAGCCTCTAAATCACAACCAGCCTAGAATGAAGCCTATGAGATGTAGATACAATCGCGTGGAACCTGTAACTACGTGAACATTTTCCTTTTGTGTCACACATGCCACCTGCAGGAGGAACTTACTCAGAGCGGATTATGCAGTGTCACATTATACACGAGCTACGTTTTGTGACACTCAGTTGTGCAGCAACGTTTAAGCAGTGTTTCAACAGCTTTTGCTGGTTGAGGGTAGTTCTGCTATAATGTTTTAATATGTTGTTCTTAAATGTGTGTATGAATTTAAGAAAATAAACAGCATAACATTTTCCATGTTGACTATTATATAAACAAATTAGAGTAGCATTTATGTACAAGTACACTATGTTAATGTAGCTTACACTGCAGACAGATTTCTATTTTGTTTCCATTTGTTGATTCTGACATGCTGCTACATTACATTACTTTACATTGTCTTTTAAACTTTCTTTGATTTGCGTTTCAGAAGTAAATCCTTGTCTTCCTCGGGTGCTTTACTTTATTCCGCACAGATTCCAGAGTCATTTCCCGTAATACTCCCCTGCCGCGTGATGACGCGGCTCTTCCGAGCGATCCCTCTCCTTATATGGTCAGGCAGGACTCCGCTTCCCGAGGTGATGTCATACTGCACAGAGTTTAAGTAATCAGAGCAGGTTAAAGTAGATTTATAGAGGACGCGCGGTTCTCGTTATGCCACCATAAGCGGTTTTATGTGGACTAAACCCAATATCCCTTTTCTAGACCATAACATGTTTTTCATTTTTTACATTTTATTGGTAATGGTAAATATTGTGTTAATGTGTGACGCTAAAAATAATATTCAACTGCCTTTGTAAGTCATATGAATTTATAGGATGATGTATGATGACGAAGAATAAAGAGAACAAAGCAGAAGGCAAACATTTCACAGTTTCTCAGAAAAGCATAAAATATTTTCAACTGGGGATTTATTTTTGCCTCGTGGTCAGAAAACGTAACCTTTTTTTTTCCAGTTTACATGGTGGAAACTTCGTATAAAATAAAATGTGTAATAACTGAAGCCCAGTCCAGTGGAATCACCTGGACTCAAAATGCAACTTTGAGGTCGTTTGTTAGTTAACTCAGCCTGTGGCGCCCTCTAGTGGTTCATCGTGAGCAGCACATAACCTACCGGTTTTTGGCGGTGAGGGTAACCTGGATGTCCTACGTGATGTGTTCACGTGACGTCCTCACCGTCTAAACGGTGCTTATAGTGTTTTAGGGTTCACAGTAGTCAGAGTTTACCTGCTAAGGTATACAGAATAACTGAAGTACCTATTAAAAACAAATTACAGAAACGATCTGCATTATTAACATTAACTGCTACACATCTAAAATGTGGTGTTGTAATAAAATCTTTATCATATAAAACTGTTTTGAGTTCATTCTAGTGTTGTGTATATCTTAGCTTCTCTTATTTTCTGCATCTATAAACGAACGGACACAAATATGTGATAATAGGACACAGAGTATCCAGAATACGATCTCCCACAAACTCACACTGGTAAGTTTAATGGTCTTCAAAGTAATGAGTCATCAACAGGAGTCTGTGCCTTTTATCCAGAGCTCTGCCCAGGACTTCATTAGGATCAGGGATGTTTTCAGTGTTGTTACACATGTTGGGGTTTTCTTTATTTACAACAGAGCAGAGGGGAATGTTGAATAATTGAATGACGCAATATCACAGAGAACTGTACATTTCCAGTTGAGGTGTGCTGCTTTCTTCAAACATGTTACAACTAATGACGTAGTTATTGCTGCAATACCTGCTTTGAGAACAAATGATAGTGTTGGGTAGCATTTGTACTCTTCAGGTAGGCTGGTACGTGCCGAGACAAAGTGGTTTGCTCAAGCACTACACCCCAATTTACAGAATTGGCCTCCATCAATAAGTGAGCGTGGTCTGTCAGCTGGAACATAATCACTCAGCCTGGATCAATACCAGCACTAATGGAATTTACCTTGAGCTACTGGAACTAACTCTGGCAACGTGTTGCGACATGTTTCTCATTTGAACTCCTGATGTGGCACACCCACTTCTGTAACAAGAACACAGAGGCAACCTCGCTTCGTTTCATCTGGTTTATTTTCTTAAATATCGATTAGATTCTGAAGTGCTCAGAAAGCAAAACATAAAAAATTATACAGTATTCTTATTACAAATAGTAAACATAAGTACTCCGGGTTGATCTTATATACAGATAACAATGAGTGAAACCCCATCAAACAACTTTAGAAAAAAAACAAGTAAATCTTGAAGCTTTTCTAACTTGACTTCTTACAATTAAGAAAAAGTACACTGTACTGTAACTCAGAAATCAGACGGATTTGTACAACTTCTCAGCTGTTTGGTGTTGGCCAACACACCCAGGTTTGAGGCAAATATGGCTACAACAAGAAAAGTCTCTATTGCAGGCTGGTAAATCCTTTTTATACTGAATTTCTCCTTAGATGGTCATTAGTAGGTCCATGCAGAGCTCAATGTAAATCAAGAAAATTTCAGTCCTGTCCAGTTCTGTAAAAACAGCATGAAACAAACAGAAAGGTATCCTGCTTTGCGCCATGCCCCCTCTGGTTCATGGCTACTGTCACTGTCCCGACTCTCCCTGTGGGACGCGTCACCGCGCACTCGGCAACTTGAGTGCGGCTCCGATCCTGCCAGTGTCGCGTCACATCTTCCCAAATCCAGTCACGTTTTCGGGAGACAGAGCCCCGCTATGACGTGAAGTGCCCGTGTCGTTCAACTACAGTCTTTTCTCGCGCCGTCGCTCCTGCCGCCACCTCAGAACGTCTGGAGCTGCTGCGTTAGCATAAGCTGGCACCCGCTGTTGACGTGGTTCATCACCTTCTGCTTCAGCTGGGCCACCTGTTCGCGCAACAGGTTGGCGGTGGACGCGAGCTCCGAGTTCTGGGACTTGAGCGTCTTCACCTTATCCTCCAGCCTCGAGATCCGCTCCAGCTTCCTCTTCCGGCATTTGGAGGCAGCGATGCGGTTCCTCATCCTCTTTCTCTCGGCCTTGATGCGCTCCTGGCTCTCCATGTCGATCGGGGAGAGAGGAGGGGTCTCCCCCGGCATCTCGGGTACGGTTTGGGGCTCCTCTTTGAGCGCCGTGAGCCGGGGCAGCTGGGCCAGAGGCTGGCCGTAGATAGGAAGCTGAGGTGCGGCAGCAGGAAAGGACATAGTCGGGGCTGAGGTGGTGTAATTCGGTGCCGAGACGGTGCTGATGGCCGGGTGGAAAGTGTTCAAGTCCTCATACACCGGCGAGTCAGAGCGCATGGCTCCGTTGCTGTAAACGCCGGTGCCGGCGGCAGAGGAAACGGGCGGCAGGGAAGTGTTGACACTGGTCTGAGGAGCGGAGGTCGCACTCACATTGGCTGCGGCGGGCATGTGCTGGTGGTGTAGCTCGGCCAGCGCCCGGACAAACCCCTCCGCGAAGCCCTCCTGCTCGTCGGTGACATTCTTGGGGCACAGAAACTGCGTCGGGGTCGGCGTCGTGGTGATTAGACCGTTGCTGGACTGGATGATGAGCCGCTCCAGCTCTGGCGAGCCCAGCTTCAGCAAGCCCACGTCGGGCGAGGTGAGGATGTCACTGGCTTTAGCCCGGAGGTGAGGTTTCAGAGTGCCCGTCGGGTCCGAGAGGTTCAGTGTCATGTTGTGTTTCAGGGCTTTGGGGTTGCTGTATCCGTACCCGGCGTTGTCGTGCTGGGAGAAAGCGTTGAGTGAGTCGTCATAGAAAGTAGTTTCCATCTTGGTATACATAGAAGAAAAGCCAAAAACAGAAGTAGCTAGAAAGTCTTCTACAAAACAACTCTTCGTCCCCCTTCTGCTCTTCCTGGCTTATCAGGTGAGGGAAAACAGTGGTTTCCAAACGTCCTCACTGTGCGTAAAAACTTCCCAACTTAGCGCGCACCGCGTTGACACAGGAATCAGGACTTACTTCTTACAGCCGGCGACGGTCGCTTGTTCAGCTCTGACTCGTAAAAGTTCACTAAGCTTTTTTTTTTTCTCGCGTATCCCGACTTGAACAGCGTCCGTGGACGAGAAGCGGCCAGCGGCTCTAAGTCTCTCCGAGCACCAGCGGCAGTGTGCGGCTCGTCCTGCCTCGAGCCGTGTAAATACTCTGAGCCGTTCAGCGTGAAGCCAAACCTTATCTGCTGCCGCTGCCTCTCTAAAAATAGCGGTATGATGTCATGACGGCGCGCTCCCATTGGCTGGAGGGCGTGTCGCGGGGCGGGGCGCAGATAAGGCGCGTTGCCTAGACGACCACCCAGAAGATTCTTAATTTCGCGGTGCATTGTGGGATGAGGTCATGCTTTAAGGCGAGCGTGAGCGCGTTGCATTGTGGGATGACGTATTGTTTTTGAATATCTGGTTACCCGCTTCTCTGTTAGGGGCGGGACAACAGTTGCTGTTCTCTGTCTCGCACAGATAATTTTATTGAAGGACCAAAATTATTATTATTCAGTAAACGTTTCTGTTTTCTGGTACCGTATTTCAGTTGTTCCATATGACCTGTTTATTACAGGATGTGGGTTTATTGCAACAGGCTATAACAGTAAATGAAAAGAACAGTGTAATATAAAAGTATTGTAATGTATTAAATGTACAGGGAGGGTGACTTGTAATTTCCATCTTTATTATTACACATTTATGAAATTAGTTCACTTTATACCAGCCAACAGACTATAACAGTAATAGTAAATTAACCAATGTTAGAACATTGGTTACTATAATTTACTATAATACTATAGAACTATAGTACTGTATGATATTCATATCTATTCGAAGCCAAATATCCACTCAGGAGCTAAATCAAATCTCCAATTTCCATGGGTTAAAACCTGGAATGCTCCAAAAACGAGTGAAAACCGTAACGTAAAAACAAATGATATATATTTTTTCCATGCACGCTAAGTGGAACGTGGTCTTTCGCTGTCATTTTGTGTCTTGTTCTTGGATTTCATGGTGGTCTCCAGTTGGTGGTCCCACATAAAATATCTTAAGGAGCTCTCACGCTAGGTTTGAATGTGGCCTGTATGCTGAGAGGGCCAAAACTTGACAGCTGGTCACATTAATATAAACACAGACATATTTACTAAGACACGCATTAAAGCTCTGTTATTTATCTGAACAGCAGTGTCAAGTAGAGTCACTTTTACTATTCCTTTTTATATTTGAAACCATAATGGGATATTCTGCTTTTACTAACGTGAAACCCACACCTCTATAACTCAATTTTTATTGTCGACTTTTATTTCTGCTACATATACAAATTGTTAAAGACAGATCTACAGGCGTCAGTTCATAAATCAGAACGCATTCCCTATTATCCAGCTCACAGAGTGTAATTAGTGCACTGCAGTCCATTGTCCCCTGGCCTCCAGTCAGAAATCACCGGTGGTTTAATGGCAGGAGGTTAACTGGTGTGTCTTACGTGTTCCCCTTTAGTTCTCTATGCTCCCGCTGTCTGGGTCATCTTCCTTCCTGCCAGCTTTACTGCCCACTATCTCCAGCACACCAAATCTAAATACGTTCCCCTAGTGTGACGAGTAAATCAGTCCCCTGGCGCTGGCTGGCTCTGAGAGCCACCTAAAGACAATGAACCAGATCATAAAACACCACCACACTCTGACTTTTTATGGCTGCTAATTTTTCTTTATGTACTGTTGTATATGTCAAACGGTGGCAGTCAATAAAGTTAAATATAATCTGACCTAATTGGTTGACTTACCTGATCTTGTGCAGTGTCTCTTTTGATTTAAAGGCTTTGCTGAGGATTGTTTGGCTTTAAAAACACCCTGATGAAAGCTGAAGGTAAGTCTGTAGTGGTTATTATCCCTTCAGTTAATCTCACATCCATTCACGTCTTGTAGTTTCATAACAATCGCTCCAGAAATTAAATAAGAGGAAGCAGAATAAGGACAAGGTTGTTTAGACGCTTGATGTAAAATATTTATCCACTTTCCCTTTTTCATCTATTTATGACTCATTTTGTCTGAATTAAAGCACATGAAAGAATCATTAGCCTAGTGCCCACCAGCTCTCAGCAGGACTCCTCATGTCTGACTTCACCCAAATAGACAAATGAAGTCATAGCTTCATTTAATTTAACGTTCTTTCTTAATGTCAAATTGCGTGATGAAAGTCAGTTCTTGGGAAATATGTGTTCTGTAGTTTCAGAGACAACCACGGCACCAGGGCGGCTTTCTGTGCAGAAGTAGCAAACACGAGGTGGGACTCTCCGGCCTCTGCCTCATCCTGGACGTCTGTTCACTTTCAGCACTTGTTTAGTGTTTGCCTCAGATGTTATACATCAAGAAACTGAACATGGACTTCGACTAGATTAAAGTACCAAAAAGCAGTCCGATAAAATGTGGCGTTCAGTTACAGATACTTTACTACAAATTCAAGAAATCTGTGCTTTATTTTTCCAAACTACTAATTCAGAGGCTCCTTATTACTGCTTCTCACTACATCTCTGACAAGGTCTAAAAAGTAACTCAATTAATACACTGTCGCAAATAAAGTGACCATGTGAGAAAGTAATGAATCTTAACGAAACACTAAGGCAAGTACATGAATTATTGTATAGGAATTCAACACAAAACGTTGGAGGCAACCTGAACAGTCTGACATGATTAACTAGTGAAAATGAATATTAATGCCTGTTTTGGCCTTTTAATCATTACCTCCCCCTCTTTCCTGGATTTCACCCCTTTCACTCCCTTCATCCTGACATATTTATCCCTCTGGACTGGATCCTAAAGTTCCCCTCCGTCCGCCCCCTACGCTCTTTGCCTCCCTCTTATCTCTCTCTGCCTCCCCTATTCTCTTTCGCCCCTCTCCCTCTCATCTTACTCCTATCAGCGTCCGTCCAGGCAGCAGGATTTCCCCTGTGATGGAAGCAGGCTGCGGCTCAGTGGAATTGTTTCGGCAAAATCTCAGACTTCTCTCTGCGCTTGTTGATTCCATTTAACCAGCGCGGAACTATTCAACGATAAAAATGAAACCTCCCGTATTCACATCAAAATGAACATTACTGGGATTTGCAGGGCTTGTGACAGGCAGAGAGTAGTTTTACTCTTTGAGATCAGTTGTTGTTTCAGCTGTTATATGAGGGAAAGAAAGCTACGTGGGACCTGTAACCTGTAGGCAAGTTCACACTCGGCACTCCACAGAATATAACAACCGAAATAAAGTGGCCATGTCAGGTTCCGCTGAATAGTTGAGTTATTGTTATTGTTCATCAAATCGTATTAAATATTCATTTTTAATGTAAGGGTATAATAGCTGCTAACAGAGTGAGACGTGTCTACAGAAATGTGGTCAGGTTAACTGCAGACTCTTAAATGGGCATAGGTGTGAATGGCTGTTTGTCTGTGTGCTGGCTCTGTGGTGGACTGGGTTCTGTCCAGGGTTTAACCAATGTTGCCCAGTGTTGACTGGAATTGGCTCCAACAGCTCAGTGAGGCTTAAGAGGAAAAGCTGTTAGGATAGAGAGCTGCAAGTAATGAGCAATGATTAGTAGAGTTAGTTAAAAGTGGTTAATAGCTGAGAAGAGTTACAGGATGTACAGTCTATGAAGCAACTGTGTTTATTTTAACAAATTAGAAATGTAACTTGAGTTTCCTGAGTGAGCCATCGACATGTGGTTTTAGGACTGACTGACGTGAAGGCAGTGGCCTCTGGAATCAGTGAGACGGCAGAGGAACGCAGTGTAAGTTGTAGTTGGATTCGACACGTTTGTGTCTTAATGTCAGAACAGCCTGTCCCACGTCTGCTTCCTTCTTTTGTTGTCATCTGTGCCACATCTTCCATTCTCCCCCCGTGGCTCCTTTTCACCATGTACCTGACTTATGTGTAGTGTGGACACACCCACACGTCCTCACACACAAACACACTGACTGGCACATTAATAAGATCATGTGCCAACCTTAGTTATTACAAAAAAGGAAAGACACAGCCGGATGACAAATGTCTCTGTTTCCTGCCATTACAGTGTTGCGAAAAGGCAGACACACACACGCACACGCACGCACACAGTCATTTCTCATTGTTACGCCCTCCACCAGTGTAGAAACGGCGTTTGAGGCCTGTCTGGCCGTTTTCTTAGACACAGTTTAATTAATTTGCTCATAAAATGAGCCCTGATTCCCAGCAGCCTCTCTGGCACCCTCAGCCACAAAAGACTTTATTAGCTTAGACAATTAATCGTTGGTACCCAGTCTAATCACAGCTTAGATTTATTGGTCGGAATCGTATGGAATATCGATTGGCTCGCTCTCATTTTGACCCTTTCAGCGCGTTGTAACTCACTGGGGAGTAGCATGACATCACTGGGTGGGCACACAGCAGGTTCGTACACTTTACTTTTCCTTTTTAGGAGTAAGATGTAGTTTTTTTTGTGTTTTT
The DNA here is from genome assembly GCA_030770545.1 of Macropodus opercularis. Lineage (NCBI taxonomy): Eukaryota > Metazoa > Chordata > Actinopteri > Anabantiformes > Osphronemidae > Macropodus > Macropodus opercularis. The sequence goes on from CM061092.1 coordinate 13,650,118, forward strand.
TTTTATAATAGCTAACGCAACTGAACAGTTTCATTTAAAGGGTTACAGCCCTGCATTTGACAGGCAGCTTGCATGAGTGTTTTTATTTGTTGTCTCAGAGTAATTTAATCTATGAGAGTGAGTCTGGCCCTCATTATGTAAATTAAATAACCTAAAACGAAAGGCAGAGTGAGCCACAGAAAGACTCTCTATCACACACACACACTGGCACATGTATTGAAGCAAGCACAGTAAATGGACTTTTTGACACTACATGGGTTGTGCGTGTGTGTGTGTGTGTGTGTGTGTGTGTGTGCGTGCACTCAGGGACCTGTATGAGTCCTCAGCTGGCTCTGTTCAGCCTCTAACAGGGAGGCGAGTGTGTCACCAGGGATAATGATCGATAGCTTTTAAAACCCACCAGTGCCTCGGTCCAGATGGAGGGCTATTTGTGTGTGTCTGTGACTGGCTGTGTGAGTGTGTGTGTGTGTGTGTGTGTGTGCGTGCGTCTGTTTAGCCATGATCAGCCACTGTGTTTGTACAGGTGGGACAATATGGCAGCAGTGCTAAGCTGTTCCACTCCATTTACCCCTTCAAGTTGGGGGTGGAGGGGGGGGGGGGTACATGCTAACTGGCCAAGGTCTGTGTGTGTGTGTGTGTGTGTTTTTGTTTTAGTATGTCTTGGGCAGCATTTGTGTTGTTTGTGTGTGTGAGTGACTGGGAGGGTGTCGGCATGTGTTTGGACTTGCTGGTTATTCTAGCCCGGCTTTTCGGAGGCAATAAAAAGGTAAAGAGAGGAGGAGGAGGAGGGAGGAGGAGAGTGACAAGACTGAGCGATTGTTTGAAGACGGGCAGCAGTCTTTGGTCCAGAGGACATGAATGCGGGCTTGTCGGAAAAGAGAGGATACAAATAAAGCGTGACTCGGCTCGGCAAGGAATATGCTGCCCAAATTGTATTCAGGGTTTACTGGATGTATGATAAGTGTAAGTGAACTTGATCAGGCAGAAAGGCGTCCTATGAAATGAGATCCAGTGCAACTGCAAAGAGCACATCTCCTGATTCCCTGCTGCCTTCCCCGCTCTCTCCTTTATTGCTCTGCGTGTCTCTCGTGCACACGCGCTCCAGCGTGTTCGTGTCGTTCGTGCACTCAGAGGTCGTTCTCAGCTCCCCTCCTCTGAGACGGCTATGAAATCTGATTACGGATCAATATTGAGTGGTGTTTGGTGCTTGTAGGGGAGGGTGCTCGGGTTTTGATGGTCGTCTAGCTGTTGGTCAGTCAGGAGCTTTCAGCTGCTTTATACTGTGGTACAACCATGAAGAATCCCTTTTATTGTGATTAGCCGAGCGGCGTGGGTTTAATCGCACCGGATCGATCAGCGGGTTGTTGTTCACATGTCAGTGACAGGCCGCTGCCGTTCCCAGTTGGGGCATTTTGCCGTAGCTGCATGACATGCTGACACCAGAGGCCCGAGGAGATGGTGTGGACCCGTGGGACTTAGTGCGCCTGAGGCTGGGTTGGGTGAGGCTGAAGGGAGGAAGAGGCAGCACATAGTTGAGTGACAGCAGCTTGTTCTGTTTCCCAATATCACAGCAGTGTCTGGCTTGAGCTGCCAGTGTGTGCAGGTGTGTGGTTGCACCTTGATTTCACAATGTAAAGTCAACAATGACGGCCCAGAGCCGCCTTTGTCCTGGTCCTGTCCTACTCTATCTGCCCTGTTTTTCTGTTTTTATAGCTCCACCAACTCGTTTTTGAACGGCACATGTTTGCACCCGTCCTCACTCTTATGCTAATGTCTTTTTCGGGATTTTGCTGTGGAGCTATGTGGCACCTTCCACCAACATTCCAGGATCCGCTGCTTGGGAAAGCTGTCTCTGTCAGGCGTCCTCCTCCCTCTCCTCCCATCTCCATCAGCCTCGTTCTCTCTCCTCCTCGGTTCCGCCTCCACACAGAGAAACAGACTCTTTGTGTGCTAATAAAATGAACTTGAAAACACTAGTTTGAACAAGTGGTTCTGTTGAGCACCGGCACCAGTGCATTCAGCAATAATGTAGTAGACCTATTAGAGCGTCACTACTATATGACAAATAAACACTTTATAGTATTATATTATAGTAACAGACACACCACATGCGAGTTCATCTAAACTACTGACCTGCTGTCGCTGTGTAAACAGGAAGTGGATGCGCTAATAGCAACACTTCTCAAGTGTGAAAAAGCACCTTGAGCAATAATCGAGTCTGTAGACTGGAAGTGACAAAGTAGACTAAGAATGTTTTATTCAGCAATAATTACACAGATGCAACATTATGGACAGGCCTTCGTTTTTAAAAGACCGTGACAAGGTCCTGGTTAGAAAAACAAGTTTCCCTGACTGAAGTGATGGGGCAACAACACTGTGGTTGCTCAGTGTTCAAATAGAGGACGGTGTGTTTAGTTTCACATCGTTTGCGCAGCACCTGTCTATTGAATGGATTTCGCAGAGGCCTGCATATACAGGTGGAATGATTGCAACAAGAAAAACCTGTTTGAGTTTTCATGCGACACACCTGAAAAATTGCGAACAAATCTCGAACAAGATTCTTCGTACAAAGCGAAGTACTCGCAGACTCACAGTGACCCACTGTATTAAACACACGGATGGATTGTTTAGCACACTGACAAGTTGTAGTTTGGCGCTTGACGTACGTCTGTGTTGTCATTGCAAACGCTTTCTTTATATTTTTAGCATTTGTATATTGAATAAAACCTATGAATTCCTCTCCAGTATCTGTAAAAATTAAATATGAAATGCTTTAAAATGATAATGTTACAGTGAACGGCTGTGAGCATATTGTGGCTGGGTCAACCGTTTCCCTTAATAAATGCAAGTAGTTTTAGAGCCATACTCTGAGGCGACAGATGAGAACTTCCCCTAATTTAAATGCGGCCTTGATTTTATTTCAAGTTTTCCTTCAAGGTAATGCTTTCTAAAGCCGCGATGCGTGAATCTACGGTTCATCGTTAGATTAAATCATGACTTGGCCTGGTTCTTGCTGAGCTGCTAAGAGGCGATCAATTCTTTTAGCATGAAATCTGAGGCTTCTGACAAATGATATACAAGCTCTGCCTGGGAATGTGCCTGCCTGAGGATTTACGTGCACACACACGCTGCACTCGCGCTGAAGAGAGGAGCTCTGCCGGCATCAAGCTCATCCGATCCATCTCGTGTGAACTCAACTCAGGGGTTAGTGACAGACGTGGAGGCAGATATACAGTATGCTGCCTAAATATAAACTTTTATTTTGATGATATGACTATTGCTCGTCACTGTGTGTTCAGACAGGAACTGCGGTAAACTGAGCTTTGGAGCAACGCATCACTTTGGTGACTTTAACTTACACTCACCTTCATATAATAATCAAACATGTGTGAGACATGTTTACTAAAGCTTCATCAAAATGAAACATGTTTTTCAGCTTTAAGATGAATTGGCCTTAGCTTCTCTTCTCTGAGCAACACGGTAATAAACACATTATACCCTGAAACATATCATTTTATGATGGTGAGATTCGGTTCTTCTGAAATCAATCACTGACAAGCAGCCGCTCAGTATCAATGTTATGTTCTTTCAGAGCACAAAAAAGTCTTTGGTCTGTTGCTGTTTTCTCTCTGTGTTTCGGTGAAGCCTGTATAAGAAACTAACGTTGTTAAGAAACACAAATGCGTATTATTCCAGGCTGTCTGTCAATTTACGGCCTGTTAAACACAACAGCTGAGATGAGCCTAACCTCAGTTCAGTGTTTCTTATAGGTTTAGGAGTTTGCAGGCTTAAGACTCCCCTCTTTGTTGCAGGTCTATGTAAACTGCCAACCATTGATGCATAATCATAATATAAACATACGACAAGGGTAAATGAGTCGCTTCTGAGTAATCACTGAGTTCTCAGAACTGGTCTCTGCGCGTATTCTCTGGGTGTGTATTGTGTAAGCGTGTGTATCATTTGAACATGCGGTGACCTCGATCAGTGGCTAACTCCGTGGAATTCACTTCTGCCTTCTCAGCCAATCATTAATCTGTATTTACCCGGCGTAGCCCAGAGCACTCTGACCGAGAGAAATCCTCTTCTAACCACCTCTCTCTCTACTCTAGCTTGCTGGCATGCGTGAGTCTGTGTGTGTGTGTGTGTGTGTGTGTGTGTGAGACTATGTGTACGGTCAGACTGGTTTGTCAGAGAGGAACTGGAAAACCGGCCGAAACTGACTTTAGTCTGACACAGGCCGCCCGGGTTTCACATACGAGCGAGTCCTGTCTGCACTTAAAGTCTGCCTCTATCTTAAGGTTATGGGCTCCGGCTCTTATCACACACTGGGACAGCTAATGCGTATGTGTGTTTGTCTAACACTGTGCACATACGTGTGTGTGTGTGTGTGTGTTTTTGAGAAAATACAGACTGACCCATGGGACTGCTCAGGCTGTGTGTTTTGGCTCTGACAGGCAGGCCATTACGGTGGCGTCAAAAGTAAAGGGGCCTGGTCAGAAGACCCACATGCGTTTCTATGTTTGAACGAGGTATGTCGGCCTGATGAATGACCTCTGCGGGACGCGATCTGCACCGTCCCAGGTCCCGACGCCTTTGAGGGATCCTCAGGACACTTCCCAGGTTCATCCTGTACGTCTCTGTGAAACAATGAGACAGGCTGGAAGGTCACCGGTTTACACTCCAGCGTTGTCCATTAAAGCACAGATGGGCCCCACATGGTCTCATGTTGTTCAGAAAGTCACATTCTCAACCAAACCTTCAGATTCAGTTACAAGAAGGGGAATAACACATCATTTATTAATACAACACCAGGATTAGCTCTTTCAATCACATTTTGTCCCGTCATGATGACTAAGTAAACTTCTGTGGTACTAATCAAGGGTTAATACTCAACTATACAACAACTACTACAAACAAAACCAGTACTAATAATAATACCAATACCAAGTGTTAACACAAATCCTAGAACTGAATGTCACAGAAACTCTTCTGTCGTACTGAGATACCGTTTATTGAAAGCTCTGACTCACGGCCAGTAGACGCAGCAGTCTGCAGTCTCTTTCTAAGCATGTTAGCTGAGCTCGCCGTGCAGCCAGACACACACTTCTCCTCTCGCTAGTTCGTTCTTCAACTTCTCCCACGTCTCTGTTGCAGGTGCCATGATGCATTTCAGCAGACCTCTCACGTCCAGAGGACTCATTTCTCCTTTCATGTTGATCTGTGTTTGGTTTTTTTAAAAGTCTTTGTATTAATGGGACAGTATTTCCATTTGCCAGTGTAAACCACTGAGACAGTATCTTGATATGTCGAGAAATACTTTCATCGCTTTGTTGCTTAAAATCCAATGAGAAGGTCAATAAAATACTCTCCCATCTACAGCCAGCAGCCTGTGAAAACAGACCTGCCACCTCTTCTAATGCTCACGAAGAAAATGTAACGATGAAACGCACCCTGATGTTCAACGTACATGCACTGGGACACACATGCAAATGAGCTCCACATCATTCACATTTGTGCCAGTGGATTTGCACCCTTCACACTTACACTCATATACAGACAGAGCACCAACGTGAGTAATACACAGCGACGGAGGAAGACTGCTGGCAAGTAAGCGTGCGTACAAATAAAGAGTTCAAAATGTTCAAAATGTTCAAATGCATCCAGCACGTTGGACAGATCTCAAGCGTACACGCATGTATGTATTAGAAGAATGGCAGAAACAGGAAAACACCATGAGCTTTATTCTCGTGTGGTTAATCCTAGTGTTAAGCTTGTAGTCAAACCAGTCGCCTCATTTATGTGCGCCATGCTTTTGTGAATTATTTATAGCCTCAGTTCTGTAAACTGATTCAAACAATCCATATTAATCAACTCTTGGTATTATACTGGTAATATTTTATGTCAAATGTGATTTTATTGTATAACATTAATAGTATACAAATACTTTTACGTCTTATACTTCCAGTTCGTGTTTAGCCATCCACCTCACCTGCCAAAGGCCAACAACAACACTTGACATCATGTTCACATCTTTCATTCGTTTCAAGTGTGAATAAATCGAACCTGGTCAATTAGCTTAAAATATCTGTCATTCAAATCCATGATTGTCATGGTTGGAGGCTAAATAATGTCCACAAACATCTGAATCTAACCCGACAGTACAAGTCAATCCCAAATGTCATCAGAATGAAATGGCAAGAAAAGCACAGCAGCCAGGCCGGTTTCATTTTAGTTAAAGGGGCATATTGTTATAGTCTACACCACATCCTCTCTGTTCATCCGTGTGCAGATTGCACAGAGCTGTGTTAGAGTTTGCAGGTGTAGGCAATAAATGCTGTATGTGCTCGTGTCAAGATATCGCTGCTCTTATTTGTAAAAAGAATTAAAGGTAGTGGTATGTAAAATGCTCCTGATTGATAAATTGACTTTAATTGCTAAATTGTGTGTTGTCTGTCAAGCACACGGTTCTAAATGACATGACCAGAGTGATGTGCATTCAAATGGACAGTGGAGGAAGTCATTTTGGCGTAATGGCGATAAATGAGTGGGCTAACTGGTGGTAATTATCCATTGTGCATGTGTATGTGTCAGAGCATGTGAGTCTTTGACACGCTGGGTAAGACACCAACGATAACACAGCTGTGTCTTATTCCCTTGGTTCTGGGAGCGATTAAATTGGAACTGAATGACTCCCTTTTTATTGCCTTCCTCATTTCTTTTATATGTTTGCGTAGATTTTCGGCTTTACCTCTGCTCACATCCTGCCCGGTGTGATCTTTCTGTCTGTCGGGCACGTTGAGATGAAGAAATGGAGAGACTATTGGAGGTGGAGAGAACGGACAGACGTCACTGTCAGTCGATGTAGGAGCGCTCAGACACTCCCGCACTTTCATTCAGCTCGTCACAGACGCCCTGCTGTGTCTGTCTGGCCGCGTGCCATGCCGGGTAGCGGTGGGCGCGTGACGTTGCGAGTGGAGTAGGATTCCACTGTTTGCTTTTGACGTATGTCCGCCCTCGGTCTTCTGTGTGTGTTTCTGCATGTGCAATTGTCTGTGGCGGTTGCGTGAGGAGAGATATTTGTATGTGTGTGTGTGTGTGTGTGTGTGTGTGTGTGGTTTTTGCGAGAGCTGAGCTGAGAAGTGAAACCAGTGTAGCCTCAGAGAAGGCGCAATCCTGTCTTTCAACCCGTACGTGAAATTCACATATCGAAACGGCTCGGTGTCACGTAGGGCCGCTTCCCAGGCCTCTTGTTTCGGTCGATGTGTGCGTTTTATTCTGCATCAACATCTACACACTTGCTAAAATGATAGAAATAGCCTTAGATTGCGTTTAGATATTTCACACGAGGAGAAGTCGAGGCCTTGGGTAAGTTCCCAGCCATGTGCCGGTTTGGTGCTTTGTTTTGCCAACATAGACCTTCAACCGGTGACTGTGCCATTTTGGCCATGTGCTGTACGAGGCTACAGACTAATCCATGACAGAGGCCTCAGTGAAGCAGGGGGCTCTGCCTTTCAAGAGCACCAGGAAGGACTTACAATGCAAGCACTCAGACTGCTTCCTTTCTGTGCAGAGGCTCTAAAAAGCAGGCACGGTGCCAGTTTCTCCTCCTCTGGCCCGAGGTGGAGTGTTTATAGAGAGCTGCTCAAGATTTTAGGAGCATACAGGGCTCGCAGTTTGATGGGCTGTTGACTGATTGATTGATCTGTAGGTTTGTCGAGGTGTTGCAAAAGCCGCTCAGGTGTTATATTAGCACGTATAAGCAAACACGCCACATTATTATGCAGGGTTTTTTTTTCATAATCCTAATGCACTCTGTCACATGTACCGAGCCAAGTGAGTAAAGACGCTGATGCATACACACATTGTGCTTGTGCACCTGGAAGCTGTGTTTATTTTTCCTGCCGCTGTACATGCAAGCTCTGTTTTGTACATCAGTCCCGAGAGCAACTTCCTGAGGTTCTCTCCAAGCTTCCTGTCTGAGGAGCCAGAGGTTATCTGCAAACCCTGCCCCTTTCAGCCCACACAGGTCCACGCAGCTGTTTCCTCCGATGATTGTGACTGAAGCAAACATGCGCGCACGTGTTGTTGGACTTTAAGAAGCCCACAAACATTTTTAACTCTCACGGAACAATGGTGAAGTCGCTGTGGATGTCGCCGTTTCTTTCTGGGAGGATGCTTTTATGAGTCTAATGTGTTCCCTCACTTCTCGTTTAAGTGTGTGTGTGTGTCTCTTTGTGTGTGTGTGTGTGTGTAGAGGAGTTGTGGTTGTGGGCTTAGTTCTAGGACAGGAACTATACTCGAAACGTGTGTTTACATCAGTGTGTGTGTGTGTGTTGAACATCTGTTCCTTGTTGGCTTTTGTTTGGCTTCATGGCCCACCCTTGCAGTGGGTGCTGAACTCCAAAGCTCTTCTATTGTTTATCTTTAAAAACACTGAAAAGTATGAGTGAGCGAGGAAGATGCAGTGGGGAAGACATTTTGTGCAATAGTTTCAAGGGCTTTCGTCGCATAATTCGATTAGTGCAACTCCACTTCTCTGTTCCCACTTTTCCGGCTCTTCCCACTTTTTGTTTTCCTTCTGTCTCAGGGGTTTCTCTTATTGCCTTGTTCGCTCCATCCAACTCCCTCCAGGCAGCAGATGTTGGGTCTGCTTCCAGATGTTTTGTGTTTATCACTCTCCAGGCACATCTTTAACAAACTCTCATACACTAAACATTTACAGAGGCGTCTCCTCTCGTGCCTGGTGTCGTGGCAGCGGAGGAGAGGAGGAAAAGCTGACATTACACAGAGGGTGAGACATGTAAAGGTCAGGAGAGAGGAGCAGAATATGAAAGCAAGAAATACAGGGACACCTACATAATCACGTTCCTGTTACACTGTCTGAAACACAGGCACATGAACTATGCACAGTTTCTGTACTGGTGTGAATTTGGTCTTCCCTTGCAACAATGATATATCACTAGCGCACAGTCCGACTCCAGCACAGAAGGGAAGTATCAGATCTGCTTTTGCACTCACTCCATAAATCACTGGCTCTTCTTTCTCCAAATCTGACCACTATGTTGTTTTGTGTCTGTGTCGCTCGCTCAAAACTCCCTGGATGGACGCTCTGGTTTTTTTTTTAGATGCACTTTTATTTTGCATCTGACTGAGACCTAATAATCCCGTCGCTCTCTGTTTCCTCACACGTAGCCACGAAGGGACGCGTCAGTTATTAATATTGAGCAACTTAGCGCCGAGATACCAATAACAAGTCCATAAATACTTCTTCCTGCAGTTCAGTTCGCTTAGCTTGTTCTGATTTGGCAGTTTGTTAGAACGTGCACACGAACACTTCATGTGCATGTGTATTTATGCTATATGCATTAGAAGCTTCATTTATACTCATTTACATGGTTGTTTCTTGTCCTGGCCCAGAGACTCATTCCGTCATAATCCATCAGTTAATATTTGTCCGACCTTAACCAAGTGCAGCGAAAGTCTAAACTGGAATATTTTAGGCGTCTGCTTCATCAGATTCTTATGTTAATAGAAAAAATAAGTGTTTTCGATATGTGAAAACAGAAATGAAACGGCGAATCAGAGAGTTCAGAGGAGAAGCGGCAGCAAACCGCTCATATGCCAGTGAGTGACAGTGCTGAACCTCAGGTTGCTGAACTTGACCACAGGCCCAGACTCTAGCAGGGAGGTGTGACCCCCGGCGTGACGACGTGACACCACGCTGCCAATTAGGGGGATTCCTGGCTCTCCCGTCCTCTCTTCTCCTCTCTGTCCTCCTTTACGACAATATCCAAACGTTTTCATTAATATAATTCCACCGTGTCCTGTTGCTCTCCACTCCACTCTCCCCTGCATCATTTACCACGGTGATGACAGCCTCATGTCAAGATGGACAGGCCTCCGCGTGTGGCGTCCAGGTGCTTAATCCAGGGCTTTATTCTGTCAGACCCTGTTACCCCCTCTGGTACATGGAGCTGGCAACATGGAGCCAGGGAGGACAGCCACCAGGCAGTCAGCTGCTGCTCTCCTGTCTAACCACACATACCCTCTTCACTGTACCTTTTAAGCAGACGGGGACCTTGTTTTATTGCCTCCATTGCTAATTTCAGCTGTGATGGTGATGTCGTCTCAGTCTTCTTTAGCAGACAGGATGGAAATTCAACACATACCAGGGGTTTACATGTATTATAGTTCTTTATTTTTTGGTTATCTGTTCAAATTCAAGTTAGTTAAGAGACCCAGCCGAGACAGTAGCAGCACTACAGTCTGAAAAATCTACAATAAACGTGTTTCATAAGTCACGGACAGTAGGAAAGGTTTCCTCTCTGTGCCAGCAGTCGTCTTGGCGTATTACCTCTAACTTTATAGTGTAGTTTTGGTCGGGCCTTTTTCTGCTGAGTGCCTGGAAACTGTTAATGATGGCCTTCCACCTCACACATTTACATTTGCGCTGGCACCGTAATATGTCTGGTCGTATATGACAGGAAATAGCGAGCGGTTTAGCCTAAATGCTGGATGCCCAGCATGGTGAAACGACTATTTATGGTTGATAAGGCATCAGCGCTAGTAAACTGGGACTGTGTGTCTGTAGAAAGATGTAGACACACACACACACACACACACACACACACACAAACACACGCTGACACATTTATTCTTCCTACTTAGTGGTTCTGAGAAGGAGCAATGCTCCTCGTAAAACACAGAGTCATGAGTATAGCCAGGAATTCAATCTCTGTTTTTCCCTCAGCTCCCTCAGCTTAATTCCCATCACTCTCTCTCACACACGCTGCACATTTTCCCATCATCACATCACTAGCACCCAGTGCCATTTAGTGGCTAATCAATGTATAAGCTTGGTAAGAGTATTTGTGTTTGTTGGGGGCATCGGTAACGAAATATAAAGAGAAATATAAAGATTTCATGGTAATTACTTACAGTTCAAATCCCATCTGAGAGAAGGTCAGGTCACATCTATTTGTTATAAGTTACCAGGCAAACCTTAACCTTTTGTTGCATGATTGTCAAGTTATCGTGTTCATTTCCTGACATTTTGCAGACGTTTGATGGAGCCATCGTTTGCTCCTCAAGCGAACGCAAAAGGCGAAGAATCACTTTCGGGTGTGATTTTTCTGTCTGGCTGGAGCTGGTGAGGCGAATTGCGCTGAAAGTGGGAGGAGAAACAGAGAAGCGAGAGAAGATGGATGGCTAGAAAGTGCGCAGTGTGTTTCAGATCGGAGGGGGAGGAGGGGTGAGATAGGAAGACGAGAAGGGGCGAGATGCAGAGACGGTGGAACGGAGGGAGGGGAAATCCCTCGTGGAGGTTCATCTATCCACATATGTAATGAAACGACAGTCATCCATGTACCCACCTAATGTAGTGTATCGATGAAGAGCTAACAGCCCCCCCCCCCCCCCCCCCCCCCCCCTCCCTCCCTCTCTAATCACTTGTGTTGGCAGTGAGCTTACAAATTTTGTCTCTCTGCCTGGAGGCAAACCAAATCCTTTAAACTCTGCGGCTCGTGGACCAGCCTGGTCCTACACTGGCATTCACTCTACCCCCCCCCCCCTCTATTCCTGTCTCTGTAGCAGAGGTCACAGGTCAGGCGCAGGCAGGTGATTGGATGTTGTTGTGGTAAGAGAATCTGATATTATTGCCCGCAGGCCTTTAACATACTTGCATGTGTGGGCTCTCGCGTGTGTGGGTAGGTCAAAAAGGGACAAGAACCAGATTGTCGTCTTCGTGAACACACTCTCCACACAATTTAACCGGATCCAAATGTCTGTGGGATCACAAGTTTGTGAACGTTTCTGCTACGTCCTGTAGTTTCGTCGTTGCAGTAGGTTAAAGGTTCGACAGAAGCGGACTCGCACAGAAGACGCTCAGACAGCCGAGGGGGTGAGGAATGCAGGCAGATAACAAAGCAATGGTTCTGATGACCCTGCTGCGGGCACATAAACCGCGTCAGTGTAGTGTGAGAATGTTTGGTTTCTGCCTGAGTTTAGCCTTCAAAGTGGAGCTGATCCACCGAGTGGTTGTTAACAAGCTGAGTCACGGTCGCGTTACGTCAAAACATTTCACTCTGACGAGAATGAAGGCGACCTGAGTGAAGACAAAGGCTGTTTGAGGGCAGCGGGTCACGGATGCCACGCGACGTCACAATTGCAGCGCTCGTACGTAGGGTTTTCTTTAGCTGTGACTCATTGTGGTAGACAGACGATTGAGGCAAACACAATCAGCGTTTTGGGCTGAAGGTCGCGGATTCAAAAGATTCGCCAGTGATTACGGATCTATTCGCATCACGCTTCGTCTCAAGACTAAAGTGCTCTCTTGGCGCAGCCTCCTCCACTTTACTTTGATTGAAAAGATTCTTCAAGAGCACAGCGTCCAGCATTGTCTGGGTGAAACACACATGCGCAGACAATAACGCGAGCGTGCACGTGCATCCAACACAAACCCCAGCTGTTGTATAATATTCTTTATGAGCACACAGTGCTCTCTTGGCAGTGCCTCAGCTCTCCAAAGTTCAAGCACCCTGTAGTTGATATGCTGGGTTAATGCCAGACTGACTCAGTGCTCTGCCTCTCTCTCACACACACACACACACACACATGTTGTGAACCCCATCGCTTGGACTGTTCCGTGCCTTTGCCAAATGTTTCACTGCAACGGGGAACTGGCTGCAGCCATTTCTCATGTAAGATCATGATTTCTCTCACCTCCCCTCCACTCCTCCGCCTCGACTCTCCCTCAGCTGCGTGCAATAAATAACTGCAGAGTCAAGCCTGATAATTATCTGGGATGGGTGCGAGAGGGCTTTCAAGATGAAGGAAGCCTGCTACAATGAGGTGCTATAGAAGGAAGGAGACTCGGAGGTGATGAAGCAGCAGCGGCCATTTGGAGCAGCCCAACAAACTCGGTAACCTCTCTCCTCGCCTTGGTGCTTTCCCTCTCGAACGTTCTCGTTTGCTCTTTTGGCAGCGGCCACGCCTCTCCATCCCGTCCCGGCCCGGCCCTGCCCATCCTCTCTGAGCCTCACCTAGTGCACAAGCTCTCGGTCCGGGCCAACTGAGCAGCAATGCCAGCCCCACCCAGCGGCTCACACAGCCCCGCAGGAGGCAAACCGTGGAACCTCAGCTGCTTATGTGAAGCACTGGAAACTTTTATAGCTCCATAACATTAAAATCTCTCCGTTCAGCTCCCTTTTTTTCCCCTTCCTTATAAAGCACTCACATTCTTTGTGCACGTGCCCCAGCTGTTGTAACTTTATTGTATCGCCGCTGTTGCTATCCTCCCTTATTTTTCTGTCTCTTTCCTTTTGTTTTTTTGCTCTCGCCCTCACACCCTCTCCACAACGGCCGCCACAGACTCGCCATGTCGCTGCTTTGCTGTAACAGAATCGTGGGCTTAGAGAACAGTCAGTGCTGAGATCCTCCACAATGCAAAGCAGATGTGTGACACACACACACACACACACACACATGCAGTACACCCATACACGTGGAAGAGCAGCCTGGAGCGCTTTGAGCCAGAGGGTGGAGAGACAAGTAAGCAGAAACAGCTCGGTTGCTAAGATACAGGCAAAATAACAGACGCAGAGAAGTGCAGAGTCTAGATGAAACATGCGGTTTGATTCACACAAACACTACTAACTGTCAGGACCAGAGAGCAGTGTTTAGAAAGTTGAACCTGTAGAGTTTTCTTTCTTGTTCTGTTTGTTCAAAATCTAGTAAAAGGATTGTCGAGAGTCAGTTTGCTGTTTTCGACGTGTGATAGTGTGTGGGGTCGGGGGGGCAGGGGGAGGTTAAGTTTGCTGGTACACGTATTCAAGTTGTGTGTGCTGCTGTTGTTCCACACAGACAATCTCCTACTGATGGAACTGTTTTCCATCCTGATAAGGGGCCTGTCATCCTCTGACAGCCCGTCTGTCCTATTTACTCTGACTTTCTTCTTTCTGTGTCCGTGGTATTTCAGCCCCTTTGGCTTCAGCTGATTTTCTTGTCTGGTAAATGTGTGCTCGCATACACTTCCTTTGAGATTTGCTGCCAGTCACAGTAAAGATCTACAGGAATGTTTATTTCCCTGTTCTCCAGAACAGGTGCTATCTTCTTGGAAATCTCTTGATGGCTGTAAGTACTTGTGCACGCTCATACACACACCACTATAAAGCCATGGGGGATTCCTGGGACTAATGTCTAACAGCGAGAAATTGGACTGCACCATCAATTTTAGCTCTGTCTACAGACACTGTGGTTTACTCTAGATAGCTGAGCTGAGCCTTGGAGATAAGACGACTCACGGCCTGTCTGTGGGAAAGATGAAAGCGCTCTCTGTAAAGATGGCTTCTTCTCGTGAGTGAGCGGCCTGGAAGCATGAAGAACGTTGACAAATCCTGTAATTTCATCTGTCAAGCCATAAACGCAGTTTATGTGCGGCGACCCGATGTGTTTGCATTGCAGTCATCTTGTTTGTCAAGTGCACAGGGGTTTGTTCAGATTAAGTCACACTCATTCAGATCTCCTTGTGAAGGTATTTGCTATTTTAAAGTTTAAATACATAAACTGCGATGAAACGCTGTCTGTCACGGTGACATCTTAAATTTATGGCATCATGGTTTCCATATTCACCTACATACTAGTTCAGGACGTTGAGAAGCATGTGAATTACCCAGAATATCACTGTTATCGACGACGCAAAAGGACTTTTTCGAATGTTTACTGCACAGTCCCTACACAGTCAGGCTTTTATGACCTGACTGCAGGTATGTCCTCAAGGAAGTGTGGTGGTTAATCTGCAATGCATGGCGTCAATCAGTAAACACGCATATACCGTGTGCACGCACACTCGTCCACACGCACACGTGAGTGCTGTGAGTAACTGTAGATTACAGAGCTGTCAAACTGGTCGCTGGAAGGAGGCAATTAGAGCAGGGGATGTCTTGCTAATGGGCCGGGCTGACCCCAGACACACACACACACACTGAACGTCTCCGCCAAAGCTTACCCCCAAACAAAAGAAGAGTACTGTTAAAAGTGAGGCTGCTTTTAGGGCTCGGAGGACTGAACACACACTCAAACCAGGAGCGCAGGATTTGCAGAGGCATGCACCACACTAAGCCCTGACACACAGGTATGAATAAGACTCCGCTGGAAAACCACTAAAACGCGGCACTGTTTCCCAGGATCCCAGAGAACTATTAATAAACACTGTGCGTTGTGTGTGCCCAAAGCTTTGTGGGTCTATGAGGGTATACAGTTAATGTGGGTATGTGTGTGAACAAGTGGGTGTGTTCCCATGCACACGTTTCAGGCAGACAGAGGGCTCATTGTGATACGGCCGTGTCCCTCAAGGCGCTGGAATCTGGCACATTGTCTTTGTCGGAAACTCCAACCATTTACAACTCTCGACTTGTTTTGATCCTTTTAGAAAATTCCATTTCCTGCGGTCATTCGGGGAGCGACCGTAGAGAAGCCACTGGAAGGAAAAGCCTCATTATGGCTTTGGTGTGAGCTGGAAGACTTGACTGGAAGGCCAGTGCCAGTCTCAGCACTGAGGCAGTCCTGAGATGGACGAGACGGTGACAGATAAGGACCAAAGCCGGCGAAGGCTCTTGGTTCTGGATGGTCAAACGCGACCTGCTCAGGTTTCGCTGTAAGCGGTGCTTCATCACCTTAACTTGAGCCAGTGTTTGTAGGTGGTTGGTAAAATGTGTGTGTGTTGAATGTGATGTAATGTCTGAAGAAGCCACTTTGCTTTCAGCTGGAGTGTATGACCACAACTAATACAATTTTTATGCACAGGGTGGATCAAGGGACTGGAGCATAGCAAGGATGAGAGAGAGGGGAGCAGAGGAGAAAGCAACACAAACTGCATATTACTCAGACACGTGCGTTTGGTTTATTTCAGTCTTTGCTGGAGTCCCTGATCTGTGCCATGCAACTCGTAGCTTTTTAATACTTCAAATTACCAGCTGTTCAGTAAAAGAAGCAGTTTTCCATGAACCACCACCTCTAAGTGCTGGTGCGGTGATAGCAGGGGAGCAGGGAGAGGGGGCCGAGCCGAGCAGATTGAATTCCATGCTAGCGCTGTGCTGAAGTCTCCAGGACCCGATAAAAAGTAGAAAGACTAATGTTCCGCTGAATGATGCCGGTGAGCACTGGTAACCATTTGTTTATCATCGTACTACAAAACCTTATGCAGGTGCTTGTTGCTGTTCTCGTGACAACAAAGACTCGGCAGATGAGTCGCTTTTGTTCCCGTGGCGACTCAGTTGTTGGCCTCCCGCTCTTTTTATCCCACTCTGGTTCTGCATCTTATTTCTGTGCAATGTACATGAGTGGGTCTCTGGATTGTGCGTACGTGTGTGTGTGCGTGCGTATATGAATGCTGTGTCTGAGGCAGAGACAGAGAGAGAGAGAGGTTATTTGTGTGTGACAGAGGGCAGCCTGTAACTGTAGCGTGTGACACACAGCGCTCTCTCTGCTGCCGCCAGGCCACAGTTTCAGGACTTGTGCCAAGGGACAGAAAAGCCTGTCTGTTTACTGACTCTTACTGATTGACAGCACGGGCGTCTTTGTGTGTGTCTGAATATGCGTGTGCGCGTGTGTGTGTGTGTGAGTGAGATAAACTGACAGAAACACTACACGAGCCATGAATGCGGAGAAGCTGCCGCAGAGAACAGACGCCCTGCTCTCTGTCACATTGTCGCTTATTTAACAGTGTGTTTATCTGATCATTTTGTACATACGCCGCATAAACGCGAACATGTGCACAAAACTGACACGGCCCAGTCGGCCTCCATTTAAATAAACAATTTGTGGTTTATTTATTCAGAGTGTCAGATGGCACACAGAAAGGTCTCGTGTTTCTGGTGTCGGGTTTGAGAAGAGCTCTCCCGCCTTTGACCTCTTCGCGGTACCTAGAGGTCGCGAGGACTGGCAGACGCACAACATGCGAGCGTGCGAGATTCCCAAGAGGGCAGACATCGATGTCAGGGGGACTAGAGAGGGTTTGTGGAGGCCAGAGCATCTGTAGGGGAGATAATGAAAAGATAAACTGATTTTGCATAGAGGAACAAAGTGCAGAGTAAAGGATGTGGGTGATGAATAACAGAAGTTATCATGGGAGTGTGTTCACCACATGGTTTGAGCTTCAGAAAACTTTCTCAGCGTTAGTGTAAAGACATACAGCTTCTCAGAACGGTGCCTTACAGATAAGCAGGTTGATGAATAACCAGGGGAGCGTTGGTGAACTGGTGAGAGAGAAAAGACATGTGGTCACACACACAGAACAGATTCAACACGTCCAATTTAGAACCAGCTGTTTCAAACAAGTCTGCAGCGACTGGTGTGAAAATCCAAGCATTGCATTAGAAGTCATCAAAGGGCTGAGTAACATGAAGGGTCTCTGCGACACCACACATCTCAACTACTCTACGCAGGCGACGCGCAGAAATAATGAGCAGTCAACACAAGGCAAATCCAGTTAACGTTTGCATGTTATGCTAACTTAAGAGCAAACCAGCCATAACTGCTGAAAGTGAAATCAAAACTGTATTTATTTACCTGCACGCATAACGTTTAGCGTTTCTGATGCAAAACTAATATGAGCTCCTGCTTTTCATCTTATTAGAAAATATGTATTAAAATGAGAAAAGATTATAAAAAACATTTACCTAATGACCCCCCAAAAAATTAAGAGTTTAAGATTATTATATAATTTGACACATATTTGAAGAATAATTAACAAAATCACACACATCCAGTCTAATGTACTACATTAGGTTCCACGTAGACCTACTGTATAATGTATGAAAGAACTTGTGGTGGTTATGGTTTTCCAGTAAATGTGAAAAATGCAGAGGATCTCATACATAATGCAACATTAAAATAATGCCTGTGGGTTTTATTAGCTTAAAAAAAAAGTTCATTCACCACTTGTTTATGCAACAATGAGACACGGCTGAAAGTGGCACGACGATCAAAGCGGGGCATAAGTGGCGCGAGGAGTAAAATCCGACACATCATCGGGGGCAGCTGACAGACCCCCCCCCACCAGCTCCCTCGGCGGCCGCGTCTGAAGGACTAAACAGGAATCCCCCACAGCCCCACGACAGACTGACTGACTCTGCACAGTCTGCATCACACACACAGGACGCCTGGAATACACACAGCAGCCTACAGACAGCACAGAGATAGCCACAGCCTGCGGTGTCAGCACACACACTATCTGCCCGAGAACGTCCCCTCAGCCACTCGCATGCATCGAACTATAAGGCTTCATTTCACCCTCCCTCTAAGTTCAGAGAAGCAGGCATTGTGCCATCTTATATCTTCCTTCCTCTCTGTGGTAATTTCTCTTTCACTCCCTCGCGTGTGCACGTTCACATACACTGTGTTTACTGGAAGCCTTCCTCTCGCCGCGCGTTTCGTCAGGATGCGTCCTGGCAGCCCTCTCACATTTCACAATGACACAAGGTGATGCACAGAGCGAGTGACAGAAAGTGCACATGAAAGGAAAGGTCAGGAGTTCCTCAGCCTCTAGTTCCTGACATCGCATTGCCACCCACAGCAGGGCCGTCGCGCTTTGGTTCCCCTCAGTGATCAGTGAAGCCCCACACCAACAAGGAGGGGCTTTCTTCCACCCTTTCCCCTTTAACATTTGCATTGCTCTCACTAGTAGGGTTTTCCCTCAGACAGAGAGTACGACATAGACAGATGGGAGGCAGGCGTTTGTGATGTGCAGTTGTTGCAAATGCGATGCCTGCCTCTCAACGCTACGCTGGAAGCTACATGTAAACAATCCTGCGTCTCCACATGCACCACAGGGGACATGCTAGAGGTTGCTTGGGAAGGCACCTGCAGGAAATATCAAAGAGTACGGCTTTTCTGAATAAACGTTACAAAACGGTGCCTGCACTTCAAACAAATCTCAAATCTAACGTCCATCAATCAGTCCTGTCATGTCTAGATTTTCGGATTTAATCATCATTTCGAGGCCTCTTTGAAGCTGAACATCTACTGCATCCGACCTGAGTATATCTTCTGTTTTCATCCATTTGGTGCGATGTAGTAAGTCAGTTTGTGCTGACACAAGCTTTTCATTTATCACGTGATGAGTCAGCGGTTTCAGCAAACGGTTACTCAAGCGTTAATAAATCAGCAATGAAACTGTTGTGTAAAGATGATATACAGACTGTGTATATATATATATATATATATATATATATAGTAAGTTAAGATTACTGTAAGTTGTTAGCAAAGCATTTCTATATGACACTATCTTTACTAATACAGCAACAACTCAGCCACTTCAGGCAGATTTGCTGTATCATGATGGCTGCTCTGTACACGCGATCCCTGCCCAGCATCCACCTCGCGGGTTTTCATATCAGGTCAAGCTTGTTGCCAAGAAAACTGTCTATTTCCAGTCGACCTGGTCTGACAGCTAGTTATATGTGTGGGTTATGTTATTACGGCTGCCAGAAAGGAGGAAGAGGAGGAAGATGAGTGTGGGGCTTCCTGCGAAGCTCCCAGCCAGACATCTGTTGCCATCACTCTGTCACCCTTGCGCCACTTCTCTCCCGGCGATTTATCTGCCGTTCACTCTCTTTCTGTGTGTGTGTGTGGCGAGCAGCACTCCAATGAATAATTCAAAGAGGCAGCGGGGACAGACAGTGGATTAAGTCTCTGTAGAGGAGGAGGAGGAGGTTGTAGAGGGACGAAGAGGACGAACAAGGGGGATTTTAGAGCATTAGGCCAGAGGAGAGGAGGGAAATCCATCGGGTTAAACCTGTGGTACTGTTAGAAGGGAAACAGAAAGGGGGGGAGAAAGAGTGAGCGTGTAGCGCATCACGTGCCCATCAGGAGATCCCTGAGCAGAGCTGGTCACCTGACTGACTGGAAATGCGCCCTGCTGCCAGACAGCGATTCCCAGAAGTTACGTCTGTGTGTGAAATCACGCTTCCTGTCACTGTCCCTGTCCTCCAGTTTACAGCACACGGCATCAGGTCCAGGCACATCTGCAGACTGATACAGTATTTTAAACACGTAGGCCTAAATATTATATTAAAATAAAAAATACGTGCATCTTTAAAAGCCATTCAGTGAGCACTGAGGTTTCTGTGCAGGGTGACCTTGAGATGTCATCTGTGTTTAATCACTGGCAGATAAGATGAACAGCGGGTTTTACTCACCAACCTTCGTTAACCCGTCAGTGTTGGGGTAGTTCCTCTTCTGCTGGTGGACTTTTGGCCCAGCTGTCTTACGCCCACTCGCTCACACACCAATGCACAATTTCACACACCAAACCAGCCAGAGCTTCATTTACATGTCACTGTGCTTGTAGTTGAGAAAGTCAGGGGGATTTGGTCTCTTGTGTTTCTTAGAAGAAAAAAAAGAAAATCTAAATAATATGAAATATTGAGCACTCGGCTGGGAATTGTTGCTTTAGTCCCCTGAAAAAGTCCGGGTTCACCACATTAACTTGTGAGGCTGCACCTCATAAGCATTGCATCTATAACCTGCAACCTTTACTGCTCAGGCCTTCGTGCAGATGTCAAAGTCTCGCTGTGTTGAAAAAAGAGATATAATAATCTATTTAGCTTACTCACTTACTGTATTTCAGTGGATGGTCCCATTATACAGAAATGAACTACACCAATTATTAGTCTAGTATTGCAATGACTCACATGATGTGTATGTGACTCATGGATCGTACTGTGACATTAGTACCAATAACAAACATGTGGATGGACTTTACGACCCTTCTCTGAGCCTCAGTGCCTTCAAGCTTTGTAGAGCGAGGTGAAAAACGGACTCTCCACGCAAAGCCGGTAAATACTTCCCATGCGTGTGCGTGTTGGTTTGTGATCCCAGGAGGACGGCTGCACGTTACTTTACACGTCCCCCCCGCTGGCAACGCAGTGTTTGGTTAGTTCAGGGTCGCCGTGCGCTGCGTGTTCATCCCAGTCGCACCGGAAACGGGACCAGGCGAGAGGCCGCTGTGTTTTCAAGCAGCTCTGTACCTCTCGTTTTCAAAGGTTTCTTCAAAATGAGGACGGTTATGAAAAAGTTCCCCGTTGCAAGATAAGTGTAGGTGAGGAAAACATTCTTTGAGGTTTACTGAAATACACGTAACCAGTGCTGGTTTCAGAGCACCCACTCCCGTTTCAGAGCATCATCTAAAACAGCGGCCTGTAAACAAATGTGGGCAAGCTACAACCATAGGAGCCTAATAAACTACCCAACAATCAATCAGACAGACATCTGGCCATAAGTTTATTAAACAGCAGTACATTTCAGCGTTATGCCTCCTTCCCATCTCTACTTCCTCCATCTTCCCTCTTCGCTCCCTTTAATATAATTGAAGTGAGCTTCTCCTCTCCCGTGTAACCCAATGCTTGTCCCACAGCACCGAAGTGTCGTTTGGGCTGCAGCTTGAGTACTTGGCCTGCTCTTTACTGCGAACCATACTCTTACAGATCAGCAGAAACTCAGATTAGACAAATTAATAATTCATCTTATTGCCTTAAATGCAGTTCGTGGTAAAAGACATTTAGAAATCCTATTAGACTTCTGACCCTGCTCGTTTTACCTGAGGATCGTGCCGTGATTAGTATGATGGAGGAGTCTCACTGATTGTTCGTTCCTTTGATGTCACAGAATGAGATGAGGTGACGCTCAAGGACAAGCGAGCGCACTGAGAGCCACACGGCAGCATCTACACATGCAGGTGTGTGTGTGAAGAAACGGATTACGTTTAGTTAAAACTACAGCAAATGCTTTCAGGGTTGAGGAGCTGTGTCTTCATCTATATTGAAATTAAAGTGAATCAGATGATGTTGTTATTAGTCATCACTCATCAATTATTCATCTTTTACTTAAAACTCTAGGCTTGAAGTTGATGCTTAGTGAGGATGACATTATAGTAATGGGTAGTAAGTGGATTAACAATTAAAAGCCATGATGTTTTCCTCCGTGTGTGTGTGTATCAGTTGTTTTGTTGTAGGTGAGCTTAACCTCATGATGTCATATTGTGGGTGATGCAGTCTTACGGCAGGTGAGTCATCGGGTGATGCTGTGGGGCTCTTACTGGAACACAGACTCCTCGGCTGTTGTGCTTACTGCTGCATCATCCCCTGCCCTGCCTCCATCTGCCTCCAAGGCATCACACAGTTACTGCACACCTCACCTTCATCCAGCCTCAGCTCTCGCTGCTCCACGATCGAGCTTCATCTCTTCTTTCAGTCCACGCTTGACCTCAGTGCTTTCGCCGTCCTCGTCATGGCCTCTCTAGACAGTGGTTGTTTGTTTGAGCTACCACGTAATGATACAAGGTTATGTAACTTACTTTTTTATAAAACTCGTCTTGTGAATCCAATAAAGATTTGATATTTACAAGATGACCAACGATCAAACCTCGCAGTCTCATGCATTCATACAAGTTTCAGTAATAAAACCATTAAAGTAACTGTTTTAGGAAAAACATTTGCACTTGAGATGAATATTTCTTATGTCTTTATAAAGTAAATAAATGATATTTACTAACAGAAGTGGAATAAAGGGACGGTATGGGGGCTTCTAATCTCTATGCTTTTTTCTTTTCTAGTTTTCATTTTTGCCTCTTCATCTTTGAGCTTCTCTCTAAGTCACCCTCCTGGCCATTTGCATTTCTACTGCTGCTTGTGTTCTATGCCCTCCATCACACAGCAGCAAACAGAGAGCCATGAGGCCGCTGCTGGGTTTCTTTAATTAGGTAAATGGACTTGGGTCTGCTGGACCAGACAGAGAAATCACTCTAAGGACTCCAGCGCTGTCATAAGGATTTTTTAATTAATGTGATTCCACTAAATGTTATTAAAAACTGTACCATGCAGTGGATTATGTTTACTTTCACCCACTGCTGTTGGGTTTTTTTTTCTGGTTTGCTTCAACGAGGCGAACGCGTCAACCCAGGCCGTGGGCGACCTCAGCCGTACCTGGTCCTGACAGGCTGCGACCGAGCTCCACCACACCCACAGAAGGTGAGGCCTGGCTGGGTTTGGAGGGCAGAGTTGTGGCACTGCCCATCTTTTCCAGGGAGGATCCCTGCAGACGCAACAACAAACATGTGCTCAGACAGAGAGGTATTATCTGTTATTATTGGAGGTAATTGTGTTGGATAATTATATCTATTAGCTATGTGGTGTCTTTTCAGCCACTCCAATGTCAATATTAGTTTAATCTGAGTGCTCTGAGCACTGTAGCGCCATGGGAACACACTGTGCTTCAGTGAATGAGGGATGTATAGATTTTATTTATGCAGGTAGTAAATAACAATAATAATAAAATAATCAATAATAATACTTAAAATACAAGAATTGTAACTTTGTAAGATATTTTATTGTTATTTTTTTGGTGAAGAAACAATAACTGGTATTAAACTTAGTGGAGCTATCAAATGATTACTTTGCCAGTCGGTGCGTTTTATTCAGTTGTAGAGTAAGAGGCATTTTCTCCTTTGTGTTTTCTTTTTATCACAGACACTCAGCTTGTTGCTGTTGTCGTACATCGGCGTTCCTGCCGTTTGAGCGGCTGCTTCACAAACAGAGGGCTTCTGTGTGCTGCAGGTGTTGAGGCGAATGAGGCTGTGCTTGAGGAGTGTTTTATTCCTATGGGCCTCCTGAGGTCCCGAGGCCTGGTCCAAGAGAAAGACCAGAAGCTGTTTAAACTTCCTCTACTGTTGTTTTCTTATGGAACACAACTTCAAACACTGTGCGTCAGAGGGCACACAAAAACATTTTGCTCTCTCTCTTTATTGCACGAACGTGCCAAAGAAATGAAAGTCTCTTGTTTCTACAATAAAGACGATGCCTTGCAACGAGACTGTAAGGCTGTAAAAAAAGTTATTTACATGTTTATGTGTTTTTACTGTAAAAACGGATGTGTTGGCTTTATTGTTCAACACTCTGTGTTAGCACTGTGTGTTGAACAATACTTACTCAGAATTTCAAGTCAAAAGTTAGAAAGTGTTGTAACGTTGTAATCGTCTTTAAATGCTAATTGGAGCTTCTATATCTTTAAGGCCCACCTTTCCGTCAAACAGGCCTCCTCTGATTGGCCAGCTTGTGAAAGTCCTCGTCTGGATGGAGTCATACACAAATGGAACAGCCCCCATCCTTTAAACACAACACAGCCTCCGTACTGAGGCTTTCCTCCTTGAAGTCATGGGAACAGATAAAATCTGGTGCTGTCCTGGACTCTATGGTTCTGTCTCTGGGGGAAATATTTCAAGCTAATTTTCCTTCACGGTTGAAAAAAAACCCACTTTATGTGGGACAAATCGTGTTTTGCACAAACACATGAACTAGTACTAGCGAGGAAATACAATAATATAATAGAGACATGTATTTTGTTTTGTTTTACACCATTAGAACTGGAATGTGATGTGCAATTCTTAGAAGACAGAATCCCTGAAGAAAAATCGGAGCCATTTATAACCCAGCACATGCTGAAGTCCAGATTAGAGTGATGTTATACAATACGGTGTGTAATATTAAACTAAAGCACCAACTGGACTCCAGTCAACAGGTAAAGCAGCTGAGCAGAGAGATCCCAGAATGGATTGTGTAGCGTCTCTAACGTCTCTGGAGCCACAACACTGACCTTTCCTGTTATGGAAATGTGCTGCTGACTGTTCTCGGCCCACAGCCACACGCTGCTTGTTTGAATGGCCACACAGGCTCCCTTCTGCCGCCTGCCCCTTTCCTGAAGACTGCCTTTACTGTTTAAATGCTGTGTGAACACACATTTGTGGTGCATTGTTCAACATTACGGGCACAGCGTGTTCCCGTTTTTATGCTCTTCTCTGTCTTTATTTTGGGAATGTTCTGCTTTGCTGAGTTGGTCTATTGTACTCCTCATAATACACGATAAACACTTTCAGCATCTCTCTCTGTGTATATGTTAAGTTAAGTTCAGCGTTCATTTGTCGGCTTGCGCTTAAATCCACCGTCGGCCGTCGCAGAGCCTCGGTCTCTCCTGCCGTCACTGTGATTAGAGACTAAACTGGGGCAAATGAAGTGACATGTTTTGCTTTGCAATGAAAACAGAGTTGTGTTAAAACCTGCACACGGGGCTGCGTGAGCGTCGGAGCGGGGGGGGGGCTCAGCGGCGATGCAGCGCGGCGCTCTGTCCACCATCAACTGGACTTTCCATGTGTGATTAGAAAGCAATTTGCTCCTTGACAGTCAGACCCAAGAAAAACACCTGCTTTATTAAAGCTAAACAAATTACCCCATTTAGTCCCAAAGACAGAGCTGAACAGTTTAGCAGCCTGAGAACATCACATGGATGGATTATTGCAAACAAATGGAGATTTAAGGCGAAACGTGATCCTTATCGTGACATATAGCAGCAGCAAAATCTCCAGTATTTCTGTTTGACCCACCATCTGGACTGAAAGGCTTAACTGAACAGTTTGGATGATTCAAGGTATTGCAAATACAGAGAATCTAATCCACTTTACTTTATGATGATCTGTATAATATTCAGAGAAGTTGAAACGTTTCTTTATTTTTCATACATACGTAGCAGAAGCAGACGAGGCTTTCTGGTCTGTACAGAGCGATGTGACTGTATATTTCACACACCCAGGAGAATTACACTGTGCTGACTTACATAAAACACAAGCTACCTTGTAAAATAAACAATTCTGAATTGATGTGGCTGCAGTCTCTCAAACTGGAGGATCAACAGCAGCTTTTTCACCGGGCTCTGTATAAATGAGACGTTTTTAAAGACAACAGTTCTGGCTGGCAATGTTTTTGCCACAAGAAAGCCCCGATCAAAGCAGGGGGGATTACAGCGCCTGATGTAAACAAGGATCAGTCCCTCTGCACGGGTTAAAATAGACTTTACCAAGCATCTAGCAGCAGGAATTCGTATTAAATTTGACTTCGGTATCCTAGAAATGCCATGTGGCTTAGCTCTGCGGCAGCTTGTGACGTGTCCGGTTGTGACGTTGGCCTCCGTGTAAGCCCTCAGAGAACAGTAAGCGCCTTGCCAGCGCTTGTGGGACGTGAGCGTGACATATGCTGCTTTAGTATTAGACTAGTCAGCTGGAAGCCTGAATTGTTTATGACTTGTCACAGATGCTAAGCGTGGCCTCAGAATCACTAAGCCGTTGGGACGCCCTTTCCAGTTTTGGCATTTTGTTCACTTCGGGAAGCTGCTGATGTACAACGAGGGCTTTGTAATTGTTACACCAGTTAATCCCAGCTGGATGTACACTTCACGCTGAAATCAGCTTTCGGTTTCTTGCATGGGCTTCAGCAGAAATCTGAACTTTCATGGCTATTCTTCTTGGGTTACCCTGCTCCAAACTAGCTTCTGTCCAAACAAATCAGAGACTTTCTTCTCTGTTTTTAAGCTTCGGCGACATTTTGTTCTCTCCGTCGTCCCTAAAGTTGCAGTTGCTTGCAGGAGCCGTCGGCGCTGCCCTGGTGTTTCTCTGTCTGGATGTGCTGTGTTTTCTTTCTCTGTGTTTGCAGGCCGTGTACGCTGCGTAGGACGCAACAGGAGAACAGCCAAAAACAGCAACCTGATAATAAAAACACAAGCAAAACAACCCTCACACGCATCCATGTGAGCAGTGGATTGTTTTGTCATCATGTTGTTTTTCAGTAAACTGGAATTCATAAATACACATTTGCTCAGTGGGATATTAGTGGTTTAGTGCATGAATTAATAAGCCTGAACAAAATTCACAACAATCCATCCAATAATTGTTGTGATATTTGTATCTGCAGGACTGACTAATAGACAAATGCTGCCATATTGACTCTGCAGAGAAAGATATTCAGCTCTTTCTTTCTTGCTTTCTTATCACATTTGACCAAATATAATCCACACATGCTGCCAGCGCTCACACGTCTGTTCAAAATATCACAGTGTTTGACACTATTTGTCTTGGTGTGATTTGAAAAGTGACCCAAGCATCGGTGTAGGCAACCTGCCCAAGTGTAGCGGCTCTGAGAGGGTTTGAAGCAGCTCGGAGGCAGAACCACTCCTTCCTCTGTTTGGCCTTCGGAGTGACGACTCCAGAGCGAGTACAAAAGTCTAAATCTGTTCTTTCAGCACTTCTCACAGGCAGACAAGATTCCACTACTGGTGCCAGCCCCATAGCATATGTGTGTGTGTGTGTCAGCATGTGTGAGTTTTTGGAGAGAGAAGAAGAAGAAGACTGTTGTGCAGAGATGAAGCAAATGCTGTATTTCAGTCAGGGCAGATTTACCTTTGAGTTGTGCCAAGAGGCAGTAGCGGTTGGCACAGGCTTAACACGTTTGTGTCTATGCATTAGTGGATACTGAGTCCTTATAAAGGGAGATGGATATGGTCTGTCTGTCTGTCTGTCTGTCTGTCTGTCTGTCTGTCTGTCTGTGTGAACACTGCCTGCAAAGAGAGTAGTTGCCTCTGTCACTTCTAAATAAAGAAGTAGAAAGAAACTAATCATGTTAAACGGCTGCTGGTGGAAAATATACGAACAATGCTCTTGATTTTATGAAATAACATTCTAAATAAACAAAACACTTCAACCATTATGTCTAATAGTGGAATTTCTATTAATAAGGTCATATACAGTTAGTAGTTAGTAGTTTGGGAATCACGTATCACTAATAGTTTACTGCATCTTTGGTTATGGGGTGAAACATTTTATATGAAAATGATCTTTATTTAAACACATAATATTAAATCATTCTGAATATTTTCTAAAACAGGTTGTCGTGCGTTTAAGATCAAGTTGACCTTTACAAAAGGAAAAGCTGTTGTTCTGCTGCCTTATCTTTTTTCCTTCCTCCTTGCTTCCTTCGCTCCCTCCTTTCCTCTCCTTTGGTCTTTCATAAGGTCACAGTTCAGCATGTGTGTGTCTCACTCCATCAACTCCAGGCAGCTGACCCTGAGGGACCCTAGTGGTGTGGTCTGCACACACCAGCACCAACACACACACGCACACACATTAGATGTTTGTTATGTCTGTCGGACGGGTATTGTGCGAATCAGACCCCATGCAGAGTGTTTGATACACTTCCACTGAGTGTGAGAACCGCGTAGCTCGGCGGTTCACTGCTCTTTCTTGGAAATGAAGAACACATGGACAGTAAATTACCGGGTGGGGAGATTTCTTAAAACACACAGAAGACGTGTGATGGATGAGCAACATGACAGGATTACAAACACTGCAGGAGCTTTCCAGTCCACGGTGGCTTTCGTGTTCTCACCTGAACGTCTGCCTGTGGCCGTACGGGACCAACTGTGGATGCTCTGTGTTCTCTAGGGGAGACAATTCACGTGACACAGAGGGAGGCTGGCTGGGTCTTAAGTTGTGGTTTGTGTGTGAGTGTGTATCGAGCTTATTGCAGATGCAGGAGCTGGTTGTGTCCCAGCAGTGGGGATCTCTGGGAGAGGACCCAGGCATGATGTCATTACCAGCCAGACCAAGGAGCCACAGTTATCTGTCACACTGTGTCTTCGAGAGAGAGCAAAGACTGAGTGTGTTTGTGTGTCGACATTATTTTTACACATTCGTTGCGTGTGGTGACGTGGTTATTGTCACTTGTTTGTGCCTTGTGTGTGTCAGTCTCCTTTGCACTCTCGGCCTTAAACGATGACCCCCAGAGTTTCTTTCTATCCCCCAGAGGTGTCAGAGCGTCTGTGTGTCTCTTCACTTCACAGACTGAAATGTGACGCTGTTTTCTCTTTTCTATTTCCGGTTTATCACTTTAGAGACAGAGGCCTGACAGGGGGACATTTCTCATTGGCCTCTCGACTTCACAGTCGATGAAATTTGGACGTTGACAAGTCTGACGGTCTAATCAGATTGATCTGGATATAAAATGGAAAGGAAAAAATGGCCATGACGACATTCCTGTTTCTCATTCACTGTCAGGCTGCTGTTTCTCTAAGATGCATGGAGCCCGTCTGATGCTTTCCATGTTATATTTGTTTATGCGTGGTGGGGAGCAGGGAGCCAGAGAGCGGAACCACTGAAGTATGAGCCAGTGTTTATGTTTGTGTCTGGGTTTCCCTCTCTCTCTTTTCCTTCATACCCACAACAGAAAGCAGCTTCAAGCTCTTCACCACACCTCTCGCCGTTTTTACTTTTTTCCCTGTCCGCTGTCTTTCTCAGCCTCGACTCCTCTCAAATACAGTCGAGTCAGTTCCAGCCAAACCTGTCCTCCCTTCACTTTCCTGCTTTTCTCTCTATACACCTGCCAACCTTTACTGTCCCGCCCGTGTTTGTGCTCCAGTCTGGCTCTTGGCACAGCCTGTCTGGACGCTGAGGAGGAGGAAAACCTGTCAGGTGGAGCTCAGCTGGGAGGAGCTCCCAAGTTTGAAGAAAGACTGCCTGTGGTGTGGACTGCAAGATTTTCCGTCGGAACACCGAATCCCAGACGTCTGTGCAAGCTTTATCAGGAAGGAGTTTGCTCGAAATGCACATACCGTGCCGCAACACATGTTCAGAGCACTGACCAGCGGCGGTGTGAGCACAACGTGGAGATTTTAGCAGCAGTTTGGACTCACGCACTCCTCTGTCTGTTTATGCACGCGTTGTCATCGCGACTAAACCGAGTCAGGTTTCACACGTCAGCCAGATAACTTTTCAGTCCAAACACATTAGCGTTTGCACTGCTGCTACAATAAGGCCTGTGCAATACAATCCTTTACAAACTGCCTTTAACTCGTTTCACCTCATTTTAGAAGTTCAGAGGGGACCTCAGGTCAAAGCAGAGAGATACTATACCAGCTTAACAACGTCCACTGATACTGAAGGCATCCAAACCATGAAACACTGTCTGTGGGATCAGGTTGTCAACAAAAACAACACAGACTATAAATATATATACTAGTTTTAATTGTCACCTTGTGTTTTTAATAACCTTTGCTTTCAGTCTGTCTCATAAGCTACTCCATGCAATTATTGTCAATTATCCAACAGGCCGCTGTGCAGCTGCATGTCCCAGCTCTCATTTAGGTGAGAGGTGGGGAAGACCCTGGACAGGTCGCCAGTCCATCACAGGCAGACAACCATTCAGACTCAAACATTCCTCTGTGGGAAGAAGCCAGAGCACAGACCACAGAATATACAAACTCCACACAGAAACCCTTTCTACCAAAGACCCCACACGTAAAACCAAAAGTCTCAAATGTCTCAAATTCAAAACACAGTTTTCACATTGTCTGACTCTAAAGTAATACCAACGGTATTATGATATTTCAAATTCCAGTATTCATTTGAAGCTTTTTGAGGAGCTTTTTGAGTTACACAATTCAATCGCAGCAGACGTCATTTCCCAATCAGGTTATTTTCTGCTGCTCGAGTGAATTTCACGAGCTGGGCCCACGCATTCAGTAAGACATGGGCTTTGTTTTCCCAGAAGAGGAAAAAACCCGGGCAAAATGGCCGCCAATTAACCACAAGGCCTCCGATCTCGTTAGTCAAGTTTCGCTGGAAGTAAATGGGTCAAATATGTAACTTGGCCCCATTCAGAGCAGCTCATTACATCATGTTTGTTTCAACTTTTTTTCAGATATATTTGGTCATTGAGACTAAGTTTAGTTCCACACTTTCGCTTTCCTTCCTGTATAATTGTTATTATTCACACACTCGCATAAACATGACGACGTCTTCAGCTATTTCATGGTGTTTGTGGTAAATGTTTTTCCCAGTAAGACAGATTCTGTCTTTCTCTCACCTGGGATTTTTGTGTGGAGAAACCTTTAACCTTTTGGTTTGCACTTTCCGTCCACCTCTGCACCAGCTGCAAGGCTCTGAATCTCTGCTGTGCAGCCACATCTGCCGAGACTCACCTTGTGCATTCATCTGTATCCCCTCTAACTCACCACGCAGCTCTTCTGATTAGCCAGAGAGGGATTCCCAGCCGGTTCGTCGCTAGTTTGTAGCCCCCCCCCCCCCCCCCCCCCCCCCCCCTCCACAGCCCCATCGCTGTCACCTCCCACCACCTCTGTGGTCTGTCGTGCCTACGCTGTGGTGACTCGCTGCTCATGAGTCAGTCAACCGCTAGCAGAGCCATCCAGCGCTTAGCGGATCTTTGCGTTCTCCGTGATGACAATCCACGAGAAGGAGACCCCCATGATGCCTCGCTATTAACCACACGGAGACACAGGAACAAATGCAAAATGTATGTGTAATCCCGTTTATGCAGAAGTGAAACCAAGTGCAACAGCCTGTTTATACAACCATTAGATTAAGGAGTTGGCGCCTTGCGATACTATCACTAAACCAAGCACAAAATTCAATGTTGATTCATCAATAGCAACAACAAAGCACATACAATAAGAAATGATAACGTAATAACTGTACACATCTGCATCAGCTACAGTGTAATGTTTACACCAAGTAAACTTTAGCTGTTCTAGCACTGTAAAAAAAAAAAGCATTCTCAAGTTAGGAGCTAGTTTCAGCTCAGGTAAAGTTTTTGTATTATATTCTACTTATTATTTGAGTGGCAGCACACTGGAGCACATCAGCAGCCCAGCTTATAAACGACTACGGTTCTTCGACAGCGCTTACACACGCAAGGTTTACCGAAAGCACATCTAACCTTTTCTGAGACCACTGCAGCGTTGGTTTGAATGTCACTATGTGGGGCTTTAGCATCAGCCGTAAAGGTCTGAGCAGCGTGGGAGAGGGGATCCCGTCATCGGCACGGAGGGCTGCACAGTGTCACGGACGCACAGCAGAGCGCTAACCTCGACCCCACGCAGCGCGTGGGAGGACGGCAGCTGTCACCTTCTCAGCTGTGGGGGGATTCTCAAACTGCCAGGGTGGGGGGGGGGTGTCTTATAGGAAAACCCTCATCAAGTGAACCCGAGTGATGGCAGTTGCCAACAGAGCTGAGGTTACAGGTACGAGTCACGTGGCTGTAGGTTGATGGGCTTTGTCGCACCCACGCATGAGCTTTTTCCTGCTTGAAAGTGCTTCACTAGCTTTCAAACACGCTTTGATTCTCGTTCACTTTCACTTTACATTTGTACAATTCCCTCGCGAACGCGGACGTTGAGAGGTTGTGTGGTGCAGCAATTCGATACTTATGCCACAAACTGCGTATGTGACCTCACGGTGCCTCCCTGGCTGCAAGCTGAGCCGATCCAGTATAGTTCCCTCTGCAAGGTTAAATAAATGCGGCGGCCTCCTCGCAGGGTGGCAAAACGTACTTTAGCTCAGCAGAGGATATGGAGCCTTAGACTGAAGCTGTGAAAGTGCTGTTGTTCCCAGCAAGCGGGTGTCCTGCTTGATAATTAGGTCAGCACAGCCCCCCTGGGAGGACAGGGCAGGGGGGACACTGTGGAAACCCCTCAGCTTCATCACAACCAGATGAAAAGAAAACAGTTCCAGTACAGGTTCCACATGTCAGGGCGAAGGGTGAAAATGTGTTTTCGATTTTCCCTCTGCTCTCTGGTCTCGTGTGATTCCGAGCTGAAAGGTTGAGTGTGTGTGTGCAGTCTGATGTGGTCCAGCGTATCTGTTTCTTCCTTCCTTTGGGTTTTTAGCTAATCCACTTCTCTGGGCTTCCTTCCCAGAACAGCGAGACCTTTCTAAAGAAAACAGGGCAGAGCAGCACCTTGGAAATCCCTCCACCTCTCTCATTAAAGATGAGGATGAAGACAAAGTTGATTTTCCTGATTCAATTTAAGCCCCGTGAAACTCAGCCACGGTGCGGGATGAAAGACAGACAGATGGAGAGAGGGGGTCCACAAAATCGGACTGTTGCATTACTTCCCTTCACTTCACAACGCATGTGCAAACCTGAACGTGACTCAGTACAGTACAACTTAATGAGCCACCAGCAGAACTGCACGTCGGGTAAATGACAGACCTGCAGAGGTAAAGACTGGTCTCATGTGGGTGTAATTTAAACAATAATCTGCCGTGGACTCGCTGAGCCTGCCAAAGTGGGCATCCTCTCTATAATCACACTGCTCCCATTTCAGTCTTCTGCCGGATCCTTCCTGTGTTCACATCCTTCAGTCTTCATGCACTTTAAGGCTCCTCAGAACAGGATGAATCTTATTTTATAGATGTGTCCGTCTGTCTCTATGGGCATAAACTGTGGAGACCAATAGGCCTATATTTCTTTATTTCTTCACCCACAGTGTAAAACGGGAACGTGTGCCTCTCAGGGCCACTGTGGACAGGAGTGTATTGCTGTCTGTCAGCAGCCTCTCAGCGCCCGAAAGTATGAAAACTGTGAAAAGGCAAAACCAGGAAGCAGAAACTGGCCGAAGGTTTCTGCTGGCAGCGGACGCAAATAAGATTTTTCTTTTTTTTCTATTTTAGTCTGGCCGTGAGAGGAGTCAGAGTTTAAAGAAGAGAAATCGAAACACGGGAACGGGAGTGAGACGCGACAGACAGTTTCTGCTGAAAATGTTAATATGTAATATATGTACTGCTGTGTCTGCGCCAGGTGCTGCTGGTGAATGACTGAGCGTGTGGTCTAATGTCTGTGTGTCTGCCCTGTGCTGTGTGTTGAATGCAGAGCCCATCACCCAGTGACAAAGGTAATAGCAAATACACACTGACTGTTGTTCTATGTAACATTTACTGCCACAGCAGCTCAGACTAGAGTGGGAGTAAAAGTGCCAGTGTAATTGCACTGAGGCTCTGCCTGCCTGTAGTTCCCCTCATAAGTGGGGACTGGGGTATTCAAAGCAGGCCGAGAGTGTGTTTTCACAACTCAGAGCAAAGACCTGTTCCTCTCATCTCACATTACCACCTGTGTTTTTGTTGTCTTTCCCTCGTTGTCTGTCTTCCTTCTCATTTCAGAATAAGTGCTGACAGAGTTTTTGGTGGAAGAACGCGTCTCACGTGCAAGTGCGTGCTCTGTATTTAAGGCCTGTCAAACGGAGAGCTGCGGTTTTTGTATTGCGTGTTTGTTTTCCACGTGTAATGTACTGAGCGGATGCGAGGGTTAGGGTTAGTGGATCACAGTGGATCAAACCCTGCTGCGTATCTGTAGGACAAATCATCCTCCTGCAACAACTCCAGGCCTCTCTGGGGAGCCCTACGAGCGGCCTGGCTCCAGCGTTCTGCGCTCAGAGTCCGGGGGGGTTGGGGGGGGGTCTCCCACGGAGGGCATTCCTGAACCCTGAGTCCCTCGTGGGGACACTGGTACACTCATCGCCTGGGATTCCCAGCACAGGGTCACACAAGGTCACAGTAACGGAACGTTTATGCCACGTTTCGTTGAGTCACATCAAATGATTGCATCTTCTAAATATACAGTACAGACAAACATTAGCTAACACAGCCTCTAGCAGTAAATAACACTAAAAATATGTTGTCCATGTCGTTTTTTTTACCAAACGGCAGGTTCTGAAATAAAATCAACAACAATTGTCAACTACGGACGCTAGCAGTAGTAAAACAAGAGCCATTTCTTCCCAGTAGCTGTGTCTCTGCTGCAGGACTCTGTTTTCAGCCCACTGTTCTGGATTCATTCGTGAATTGCCCTGTTACAGACCCATAGGCCACTTAGAGCCTGTTGCCCTCTGACCCCTGGGAGGGGTTAAGTATGGGAATGATCGGGTCACAGAGAACTTAAGGGTTAATTGTAGTCCCTCTTAGAAGTAATCGCCAACATCACCCACACTGAGCACCCCCCCGCCCCCCCACCCCCCCACTGCCCTCCAGCTCACACA
The DNA here is from genome assembly GCA_030770545.1 of Macropodus opercularis. Classification (NCBI taxonomy): domain Eukaryota; kingdom Metazoa; phylum Chordata; class Actinopteri; order Anabantiformes; family Osphronemidae; genus Macropodus; species Macropodus opercularis. The sequence goes on from CM061092.1 coordinate 13,684,819, forward strand.
CACACACAGTTACCACATCCTTCAGATCGTGGCCTGCAGGCAAACAGTTCCCCTTTTATGTAGATAGATACATGGTCACCATGTTTCCGCTGCATATTTAGCATACCACAGAGCACTAGAAGGTCAGGCCCTGGCGAAGCCGCTCCACTGGGGAAGTGATCTGGACTGTACCCTTCAGACACACAGCTACACAGCAGCCCAGACAGCGAGGAACCAGTCTGTCTGTCAGAGCCTGAAAACACAGGACCGGTGCCAGCTATGTCCAGAATATCTGGAAGAAAAGGAACGTTAATTGGTTTGGAATTTTCTTTTCTTTATCAGTTTGATTCGACAATTGCGTTTTTCATCCTATTTCTCATTTGAAGGACAGTGCAGGTCTGTTCGACACATGCGGCTGCATTCATGTGAGGATGCGATTAAGGGACCGCATCGAGCACGGCAGGGTAAGAGGGCGCGATGGAGAGGCAGAGGGGAGGCGGGCTGCAGTGGGGGGGGGGTAATTGGCTGAGATGAAAAATGAGAGTCCTTGACCTTTCATTACCTCCAGGGACGGTTGATAGCATGAGAGCCCATCCAATCGCCCCATCCGTGCGCCACTCCCTCACCCATAAAGATCTGTAACTACAGGCATAGAGGACAGCAGCGATGATAGCAAAGACAGGCGGTGGACCTTGGGGGGAGAAATTTGGTTGGACTTGGGTGTGGTGGCCTTTTATTGTGCTTGGGTGTGTGTGTGTGTGTGTGTGTGTGTGTGTCAGGGTCTCAGCTGTCTCAGCCTCCATTAGTCTCTAATAGGGCTGTCACTCTGGGCTTTTAACTCTGCTTGTTAGCATGGCAGACAACCAACAAACCTGGCTTTTTGCACAGCCAGTATCAATTCCACAGATGTCCCCCATTAGCATTCGCACGTACACAACAGCGCAGGATGCGACGAGCCCAACATCACTCATGCAAACACAGCATCGCGATCTTAGCATCTATAGTTTGGCTCCATCTTCTGATTTGCTACAACGTATCGTCAGGAATTTCCCAGTGTCCCCAGCATGACCCCCCGCATCAGGTGACAGGTGTGTCCGTTAATTAAAGCTCAGCGCTAATAACAGAGCGCCGCGGCTCTGGGGGTGGATCGATGCTGACACACACGTTTGCTTGCAGAAATCCTTACAGATGAAAGAGGAGCAGTCCTTAGTTCGGTTCTCTTATTATGAAAGTGTGCGCAAAGACACAGAAAGTGCTGACCCATGCATTCCTCCAATCTGATCGAACACAAACGTGATGAGGATCGGCAGTGGTTGGGGCTGAATGGAGACAGAACGGCCAGGTGTGAGAATCAGAAATTTAGAAGAACACAATGAAAGATGAAAACATCCACACTGGAAGACGCAAGATGGCTCCTTGACTGGATGAACTGATAGCGTGGAGCAGACAGAAATGGGGACAAAGAGCTCGGATCTGACCGAGCCTGAGCGGGCAGGCAGCTGTTTAGGAGACGCAGCGTGTCCTTGTTAAACTCGCAGCCATATGGTCGGCATCTGAGCTGGTTCTGGAGGCGATTTTTATAGCTGCTTTTATGGCTTGGCAGAGCGAGCGCCTGCTTACCTGCCAGCGCGCGGCTGACGGAGACGAACCGACGTGAACGATGGCCTTTATTCTGCACTTGGAAGAAAACAAAGCGCCAATAACCTACGCCTTGAAAAGACATCAGCTGGAATATGTGGTCGCTGTCCACTGCTCTATGCATCACGAAACCCTCTGGGCATTTGTGGACTAAAGGTTCGTGGTGAAATGTGACCGTTTAAAAACAAACACCGCTGATTTCACCCTGATGGATATCTCACCATAGCTGTGCACCGAGGGCCCTGTGCAGTGGGCATTTATTCACCGGCAAATATAGGTTAAGCATCTCCTCAGTGCTTGACCGTTATAATCACCGGCTACTAACCACAGTAATTACAGTATTATTAAGATAAGCACATGACTTTGAACACGTACGTACAGTTTCAATGCCCGGAGACGCTTCTGGACATTTCTCTTTAAATAGCAGAAGCAGCACGGTTCATTCTAAGTGAAACTCCACTATGGGAACCTGTCTTCATTCACAGTCACGCACATTCATTATATCTGCCACGCAGACCGTTTCTTTTCATCCTTTCCCACAAAAGTTCATTAGGTTTGTCGGCCGCTGAAGTTCGGCTCGCGTTTCTCAGGCACTTCTCTCAGCATCTGAACTGGAAATATGAAGAGGATCAGGTTTCCACTGGTGGAACTGGTGTGTGTGTGGGTGTGTGTGTGTGTGTGTGTGTGGGTGTGTGTGTGTGTGCGTGTGTGTGTGGTGAAATGGAGGTTTCACGTCGTTGTGAGACTTCTTTGAGGACAGACAGAAGCTTTCTACACATGTGCGGAGCCAGGCAGACGACAAGCGTTTCAATTTAACCAAACTGCCTGATTTTTAAGAAACCCCGAACCATAACAAACGAGCCGAAGCTAAAACGTCTGATTAGTTTGTTCAGAGAGACATAAGGTTTAAGTTTATCAGTCGGTACGAGACGTCTGACATGAAGCTGATGCACACGCTTAGAAAAGTCAGACAGTCTGTGTTTTAGTCAGGTAGCCACATCAGCCTTCATGTTTACATCATGATAATAGAGTGTGGGCTCACCACACTGACTCGCTCCTACTCTCTCTCTCTCTCTCTCTTTTATCTCAGCGTTTGTGTGGTGGACGACTTGGGGATCATGGCCAGCTTAAACAGTTCCCTGTCTCTTCCCACCCTCCCCCTTCCCACTGGCTGTCACATCAAACCTGACCTTTAGAAACCGACTACAGACCCTCTTCAAGTGTGTGCTGTGGTTTTTCCAAATGGCAAAAAGGGAGATATCTAGCAGGCAAACAGAGAAAGGAAGGTATGCAACTGGACGAGGCAAGCTGGATACGAAATAGCGAACTCGACAGCAGTCACGCAGATATGGTGAAGCAGAAAGAAAGCACGTCTGAGTGGAAGGAGAAGAGCTGAAAACAAGGGTGGTACAAAGCTGAAATTTGAGGCCCTGCCAAACTATTGTAAGAGTAGCTGCTGCGCCTGCAGCTGTCCTGGTAATCTTTCCCACCGCTCCTTCGACCTCCACATCTGTCCCCATTCCTCCTCTCCTCTGATGATGGTTTGACCACCAAAACAGAGTCGCAGAAAATCTGCCCACGCACTCAAACAAGGGCACGTCTATGCGCAAAGCGGCCATGATAGATTGATATGTTGTGAAATCTAAACGTGTGCGGAAAGAGATAATCAAGGTGGAAATAACACCAAGTCGGTGCATGCACAGCGAGGTGGAGGAGAAAGGAGGGGATGTTAAATGGAAAATGGACGCGTGCCAAGTGGCAAAGTGCCCTTTCAGCTGTCTGCTTGTTTTACACACACTCCTCCATGACAAACATCTCCGAGCCGAGGACGAGCTTCAATGTGCGTGTGTGTGTGTGTGCGTGTACCTGCAATAACTTGTTCCTTTACCCATAAATTGTAAAAAAAAAAAAAAAAAAAAAGCTTTGTTTCGCAGAAGAAGTTATTGTTTTGTTCAGCAGACAGGATCAGGGAAACAGAGGCGTGTAATTTAGAGGCCAGGCTTACTTCCTGTCAGAGACTCATAAAGAGAGATGATAATACGCTCACAGAGAGGTGCCTGTCACAAACCTCTCCAGTGTGTGTGTGTGTGTGTGTGTGTGTGTGTGTGTGTGTGCAAGCATGCCCATCAGTCAAGGCCCTCTCCTCCCTGTCTGCATTCAAAGGAGCATATTGTCTGCTCTTATCTGTGCATATGTGCAGAAGGATGAGGGGATGAGAGAAGGTGGAGCTGTAACGTTGCAGTTAAACCTCCCTGCTTTTAAGCTGTGATTTACAGCCACCTCTCGACTCCGTCAGAATAGAGGCTGAATGTTGCTATTGATGAAGCTGGGGTCATCTTTAAGACTCTATGACAAATGAAAGGACCTCTGACAAATTGAAGGAGAAAATAAGTGGGGACACATAATGAGCACATTCCTCCCCCAAAGAGGGAAGGAGGATGAGTATGAGGCTAATGTGAATCCTATGGTGTGACCTTCACAGCCATGGATCTCATCTCACCTGCACACGAGACGCAGAGGATGCTGTAATAATTCAGTGTGTGTGAAAGATAATATGCAACACGTACTTAAAACGTGTGGAATAACAGAACTGCGTAAAAGAAGCCTTTCACTCACACTAACGAGGGATTCGTTCGTTTCCATGAGCGTTAAAATGTTCAGCACTTCCAGCTGCCAAACACGAGCTTTTGAACAGCGTGGCAGTATTGGTATATAACATTATTCAGCGTGGCACAGTGTAAGTATTGTTTCTGCCGTAGTTAGAGCTCCCAGCAGAGCCGTAACCACAGTGAATGCAATAAAACAAAGACCTCTCTTTGGGAAGGGCTCCGTTTGCTGTTAAAACGCTGGAGCGCTGATCTGTAGCTTGCGCCCAGCTCCTTCTGTAAATGATATCAGCGGGATTTTAGTTGCCATTTAGGAGAGTTAATTTAAGAAACTCCGAGTTCCCCCGGCATCTAATATGCCTCACTGCGCCTGACTGTCAAGGCCCCCGATGTGAGAGGACCTGACTGTGCAGGGGCCAGTTGGAGCAGCCCCGAGCTCTTCTGAGAACCAACGTTACAAAGCCTCACTGTGTCGGAGTGGCGCTCAGCTCTGCTCCCTGGCAGCGGTTCTGAGACGCAACGCTGGGCAGGACTTGAAAAGACCTGCGCTGTTGCCGTTCGCCTCCTCTGCGCCTCGTACTGGCCTGAGCGCCGTCTTAGTTTCGCCGTCTGCTCCTCTCCGCCTTGTCGGTGGGTGTCTGACTTTCCCTGTTGGCCTGGTGATAGATGAGTCGAGGGAAACAACACATTTTCAGGTAGTCTTTGATTTGCTGCATGGCTCGTTCCTTCTTTCGCTTTCTGTTTGTTATCTCACCTCTTTCTGTTTCCCCTTCTCTCCCTTGCTCTTCTCTCATTTCTCTCCTTCAGTATCAGTATTTATCATTGTAGCCACTGCAGATAACTTTTCAAAAGAATGACTATTTCTGAAACGACTCACCATTGTTTCATTGTCCATATTTGCAGTCCAATTCCTAACTTTTGCATCAAACCCTAATGTCACTAATCTCACTACATGAGGCCTAAATGGCTCCTTCCCACCAGCAGCCGGGAACAGGGATAAAGTACTGAGTGCAGCTGATAAGAGCAGATCCAGTGAGGCAGTGGGGAAATCCCTCCTGAGGTCACTTCACATTCTGAGGCCTGAGCTCCCCCCCCCCAGCTCTACCTAGAACTGGGCCAGACTTTAAGCTCTTTAAAAAAAATTCCCCACCAAAAGGACTGTCAGAGAGCCAAGGCTACCTGACGCAACGCACGCCACCCGCCATGCTCTACACGAAGCATTCATCGTCTTTGTCGTATTCATTTTTTTCTTTTTAACACTGTGAAATATGTGCGACACGTTGCAGGATTTGTGACTATTCGGGATCTATTTCAGTTTCGTTCAATCGTGAGCCCAGAGAGATTTTCTTAGTCTAATCACTTTAATCCTTGCGCTGACCGCAGCGATACCGTCCCAAACACTGTAATTCTGTTATCAGAATGAACAGCTCCGAGGCCTTAGCGGGAGAGCTATAAATATCCAGGGTTACTCAAACAAGTCACATTTAGCCGCATTCCTGCACTGGCTGCCTCTGAATCAGGTGGGATTGTCCATAATCCAAGAACAAACAGCAAATATTTGACTTTCAGTTTGTTATTCAGTGTCAGGGATAAGAAACCAGATACCAGAAAGCTGTTTCTGTTCCTGCCTGTCTCTGTGGGCGAGAGGTAATGTACAAAGCTAGCGTTTATTAAAGTGGCTATTTTTGACATTTTGTGAACGTATTTTTATTATTACTGACTCTCAGATCAGTTTTTTTAGTGACGGCCTATATATGAATAACGTTTTTGCAGGACTGTCGTGTAAGTTTGCAGAGTGAGTTTGCGTGTTGAGGTTTGTACACAGCTGCACCCTCAGGTGGACCCACACCCGTTCAAACAGTCAGTAAAGGGCAGCTCCTGACCCTTGACCCCGTGAAAGTTTCAGGCCTGCTTGGAGGAGATCAGCCACCACCTTGATAGCCTAATATTTAGTGTGACAGATAGCGATGGCGGTGGCCTCAGCGTCATGGCCGCGGGGTCAGTCCAAGGTGTGAAGCCGTTGACCCGACGTCTAAGCTGCTGTTGCTCCATCTCTCATCGGAGCGATGTGACATGAATCAAAGTCTCACACACTGAGTCTGGCCCGTTTCCACCTCCTCCGATCCTCGAAGCTGCCTACGTATAAATAAACATGTGTACAGGCGGGTGACTCACCTTTCCTCCCCGGCATCCCCTACTTAAATAAATATGCAGGGGGAAGCGAGGGGTTAATAGGGCCAAGTTTAGGGAAAAGGAGCAGAAGGGAGGGAGCTACAAGGCATGGAAGGAGGGGTGGAAGGTGACGGAGGCCCAGGGGAGCTCATTATGCTGAGACGCACACAAACTCCTTTAACTCACACACTGAGACTTATTACTCCTCATCTGTTCTGCATGTCTGCTTAAAGCCACATTAATATGCAGTGTTTTATACGTGTACTTACTGAACGCAGTTAGACGGAAACTCACCCGCAAGCTACATCCTACCCCAGAAAGGAATAATGTTTACTTCCTGGATAATACAAAGTGTGTTTTATCTATATTTTCATGGGGTGAATTTGTTTAGTTTGAGGAAACTTTAACGTCCTAAACCACAAATAGCAGGAACAAGCTCACAGAAATATTTGTGTTATATTAGTATTGCATTGTTCTTTTCTCTTCCTCTGCCTCTCTCTGTTAGTGAGGCAGTGTTTATTTACAACAGCTTGTTTTATGATCATCGCTGTAATTGATAGTTAACCGTGGCTTTGCTCTCCCACTGTTGGATGAACATAAACAAGTACTAAAGCGAAACACGTGTTACTTTCCAAGCTCTACATCTCTCTGTGTGTGTGTGTGTGGGGGGGGGGGCATGACCCAGGGTGTGAGAGCCAGGAAAGACAGACTGGTTTCATTATGTTCCAAACTAGCCCATTATGGTTTGGGGAAAAATCATCCAAACCCTAAACAGTTGCTATGGCGACGCCATGCCGTCTCTCTTTTTTTTCCCCGCCCCTCCTCGTTCTCTCTCCTCCTGTCTCTTGTCGTACCTCACCTCAGCGGCCTCCGCCCGTCCACTGCCCCCTCCTCTCCCTCTCCTCTCCCCTCCACATCACAGTCAACACACACAAACACGCACACAAACGTGGCAGCCACTCTTCCCCTAGAGATAGAGTTTCACAACCACCTTCCCTCTGCCCTCTGCTTAAAGAAAAATAAACCAGTGGAAAATGGTGCAGAGGACAAAAAGCAGCAACAGGATTTTTGACTTGTTGGGTCTCTATCGTTCTCCTCTGTTCCTGCTGCTGAGTCAAGTTTCTGTGTGAGGGCCTGAATTTTGACCAGTTTAAGATAGCTGTCGTTCATATTATAAACCGAAACATTCTGTTATTTAAAACGAGAAAATGCGTCTTTAAGCACCTCCAGATATCCACATTTGTTCATTTGCATGGAAACGAAAAAGGTGATTAGCAGGGTTTATGACAATGTACTGAACTATTTCCGTATGAAGCAACTAGTAACTTCCTGGAGCATGAGATGTTACAGAAAGAGGCCAAATGGTTTTCCTTGTTTGAACCGACCTCAGCTAAAACGGTTGCTGCATATGAAGTTTACGCACGCGATGACATTTATTATTGGTAAGTAGGAGATTTATTATAAGTGATGGTAACAAGCGATTGATTTCATGTAGAACCGGACAAATCAGTTTGTTAATGGGTTCAAATGTAGATTTCCTTTTTAGCGCATTGGGAAATCATCATTAATGCCTTAAAGTGGTCTGGCGCTGCTGTGTTTGGCTGGAGGTCTGTGATTCTTATTGGGATGTGCTTGATGTCTCCACTTAATGGCAAAGTCCCCTGTGTCATGATCGCACACACACACACACACACGCACACACACACGCACACACTTTATTAAGAGTGCAGCCATTTGCCTCATCGCCATGATAAAGCTCTTGGCGCTGTACTGTGGTTGTTTTAGAGCCCAGACACCCTTAGCCATTACTCAGGTGTTATGCCAGCGGCTGGTGATCAATGTGTCTCTAATAGAGAGAACGAGGGGGGGGGGGGGGGGGGGAGAAAAGCGAGAGAAAGGTAGTGCTATCGATAGAGATGAAGATAAGGACAGAGAGTGATTGCGCTTTTAGCTTCTCATTCATCACCCGGTTGATGTGGAGCACTAACTGCTCCTAACCTGCTCTTCAGTAATAGCCTGTCTGGGAGCTGTATTTACGAGGTGCCATCAAAACAATAGCACTATCTAGCCACTCGGATCACACACTTTTATCATTATGTCTTCGGCTGCGAGGGAGTGTTGAAAGGCCCGTTGACCCAAGCGAGGGAAGCTCAAGGGTGAGTGGTGACTGCGAGGCGGGTAATGCTCCTTAAAGTTCAGCCAAATCCCTTTTCTGTTTGTCTGACCTTCATCTGTCTCACTGTTCATCGCTACGTCTGTTTTAGTCCAAGTCTCAGAAGAAGATTAATCAGAAATGCGAACCAGAAACAATGAGTGTGTCTCAAGCAAAGACTTTGATAAGTGGGATGGGGGAGGTGCTAGCTAGTGTTGGAGTGTGTGGGAGATGTCAGGAGTGGGGCAGGAGAGAGTGCCAGGCGATGTAGGAGGGAGAAGGACCGGGGTCGCGTCTGGAAAGCATCAAGCCGTAGCTCGGCATATGTGCGAGTCCGCGCACATGTGTGCGTTGTGTAGCTCCTCTGGTCTCTGGCTTGTTAACCTGCAGGTCACGGGCAGCTTCGGGTGATGAAGTCAATGCCTGGCACAAAGCATGGGAATAGTGACTCATGAATAAACACACGCACTGTACTATACACGCGGAGCCTTTCTGCAGCACACGAATAGGTTGATAGTTCAGGATGTGCGCTTGTTCACATCTTCCCTAAAGTAAAACATGAAGCTGCAACCAGCAGCTGTTCTGAGGAGCTCAACACTGACACCAGAGTCAGCTTTGACCAAAGGCAACACAGTATTTTACTTCCTGTCATTTTACTAGATTTTAGAGTATTTATAAAACATCGCAATATAACATATCAGCTACTAGAACGGACCTTGTTTACCTTGTGTGGCTTGGAACAACCTACACCGTACAGTACGTCTTTGATCCGCAGCACGATGTGCACATGTGTGCTTGAGTGTGAGAGAGACCAGCAGCTGGTATTGTGTTTGTGTTTTGCCCCTGTGAGACCTGGCCCGGGGATGGTGTTGTATTACATGTACTAGTGTTGCTGAGGCGAGGCGGGGTGAGTTGGCTCAAAAGCCAAGTAGTGAGGGATGACAGATGAACGGGAGGGGAGGGGGTGGGGAGCCAACGTCTGACACCCAAAACGCTCCTCATTCTCGGGCACAGGCTATTGTCGTCTGGAATTTGAGAAATGCATTTGATCAGCACGGCGTCTCTGTGCGGGTGTTATTTTTGATGACTCCTGGGGACAAAACAGCCACCAGAGAAGGGAAAGGGGAGAACGGACGGAGGAGGCGCAGGGCAAGGGTTACCTGATGAATGCCCGGGCTTACGTCCAGCCGCTTGGGTTTTTAACACGAAGGATGAATCGATTCCACCCGATCCCTGCACAGACAGAGATTCTGAAATCAAGTGAAGATACAGAAGATTCACCTTTAGGAGCAGGCTCTGCAAAGTGAGCAGCTGATCAGAAAGGAAAAAGAAAATCACATTCCAGTAAAGGAGTAAAAGGAGGGGAGGACCCAGAGATATTTTATCTGGCTCTGCACACGCTACACCTCCCTCCTGACTTAAAGGGAATCCCATCGTTTCTCTTTGACCTCCGCATTCCTCCGGCTTGCAGTGAATGCAAGGCCGATGTTTGTGTGCACGTGTGCGTGAGATCAGAGCGATCAGCGCTCACCTTCAGACTGCTCACAGTAACGAACACGATCCTCGGCCACGTAGTGAGGGTTGAATAACTCTGAGGGGAAACCTACACTCCGTCACGCCTCCAGTGTCTCATCCACAGTAAGGCATGACTTGCTGCGATGAGTTAAGCATCTTATCTTGCTGTCAAAAGCAAAAAAAAACAAACAGTTTCAGCTTTTATTCAAACACACTAAACCTAGGAAGCAATCAAAAGGTACCAGAGTTCATATGGTCGGATTACTGTAAAATTAAGTTAAGACAAAAGTAAAATGTATTTATTTTAAAAATGCATCTAATTACACTGATGAACTGAAGGCATTTTAATGTAGCACAAGGTGGAGCTGGTTCACCTACCTTACTGTATAATATACAGTAATCATATGTACAGTATACTGTATATACACCTTACTACAGCAAGTTTAAGTCTAAGTAAGGGGTCATATATAATCACTAATGGAGAAGGAAAGAAGACAAAGCATAGCTCTTCTAGACAAACTGGTTTATTTTTCAGACTCTTCTCAGTTCTTTGAAACAATGGATCATTTTAACTCTCTGTGGCCGGAGCAGCTATTCAAATAAAATCTGGAGAGACGTTTAGAGGGGAAATGATGCTTTGGAGGAACCGCTAACAAAACAGACATCTGAAACATGAGGGGCCCCAGCTTCATACTGCTGCTTTATCATAAGACCTTTACGACCCAGAACAGCTGGAGACCCCAAGTGTAACCGTTATTATGTCTGTGACCATAACTACTTGGACCTATAGCAGTTAGAAGTACGCTGAGTATCAATCTTATTGCTATAAAGTAACAAAACAAATATATTCCAGTAAGTTTACTTTGTAGCAGGGCACCACTCAGGACTAATCGCTGCCAGGGTTTATCTTCATTCTGTCAGTGAACAGCCTAGACAGCGACAAAACGCAAGCACATTACTGCATGTAGACAGTGCATGATGGTCTGCCTAGACACGACTGAAAGGAGAGGTCAGCTTACAAAGGTTTTGCTTTATAATGGACGTGTAGTTAAACTCATGTGGGTAGTTGAGGCACCACTCCCTGTTTCTGCAACTGTTAAGAGCAGGTTGGTGCGACACAGAGCCATCACTGCTGACGTATACACTACTGCCATCTATTGATCGAACGTGGCACCTCAGCAAAACAAGCCTAGTACTTTATCAGTTTAGGGGTGTAGGGCGACACCCAGTGTTGTAATAAGGTATAGTGTCAATGTAAAAGTGTAAAAAGTATCTTTCAGAAAGAACTTGTGAAAGGTGTGTTTATTGAAGTAAGGTAAGCAAGGCACTGTACAATGACATTCCTGAACATGGTGCCTGACTAAACGTCACGAAACTGAACCAGTGCATTTATGTTTTCTGACGAGTTCTACGATCATCTGGGGATTGTCAGGTTGCAAATTAGAGCAGGGTGCGGTCTTTAGTGTCTCTTCAAAGCTGGGTGTAGCGCAAATATTTCTTCCCAGAAGGCACCTCTCTGGTGGTCACACCGTTGGGGAACAGAGCAGCGGCCTCGGCCTCCGAGAGCGAGGGAATGACCATGACTTTGTCACCAGGCTGAAAGAAGAACGCAAAGGCAGGGAGGCATGTTTCAGGAGGTTATTCTGAGATCCCGATCGTACCGGTCAGTAAAGAACGGCAGCATCTGTCACACACAGATGTGAAAACACAGTTTACCTTCCAGTCCACTGGTGTGGCAACCTTCTTCTGTGCAGTGAGCTGCAGAGAGTCGATAACTCGAAGGATCTCGTCAAAGTTCCTTCCTGTGGTGGCGGGGTACAGGATGGACAGCTTCAGCTTCTTGTCAGGGCCGACCACAAACACCTGAGGTGATTGAAGGTGGCACAGAGTCAAAATCACACAACTGTGCCATAGAAAACATAATAATAAATGTGCATACAATAACAACTGCAATGCATATTATTTCCAGAGAGGTGTCTTACACAGCGAGCAGTGAGAGCCATTCCTTCCTTGTCTCTCTCATCAGGGTCCAGCATGCCCAGCTGGACAGCCAGCTCTCTCTTATCATCAGCAATGATGGGGAAGGGCAGCGCGCTCTCCGCCTCACTGTTAAACGCCACCACATCCTACACAGGGAAGAGACACGGAGCACGTCACAGTCCTTAGTCAATATGTCCAAGCGTGACGAGCGACCAGGTGACCCAGACTAATCTTTAACTCGCGTACGAGTACTGAGTCACTACAGGGTCTGAGAACTACGGTTTCACTAAACTGCTGCCTCTAAGCCATTAAAATAATCTGGAAAGCAAATAGTGAGAAATCAATCCCATCATAGTTCATCTGATCAACCTTGTTCCAGTGAACTTGACTCTATTCTCTCTTTGACATGTACGTAAATGGAGCCACCTCAATGTTGTGCAATAAAAGGTGAACATTAACAAGTGTCACTCCACCCATGGCAATATACAGGGCCTGACATTAAAATAGGTGTTGTACCCAGCAGAAGCATCTTCATGGCAGTGTATTCTAGTTATGTGCAAATTAAAAAAAAAAAGCCAGCTTTCATTTTAACGGCAGGGAAAACATCTAAAACAGCAGGCATAGAGCCGTGTGTTTCAAACCTTGCTCCAGTTGCGGTGATCCTCAACGCTGTCAACGGACAACGCGATCATCTTCACACCTCGCTTCTTGAACTCACCACTGATCCTGGCTGCACAGGCCAGCTCAGTGGTGCAGACTGGCGTGAAGTCTTTAGGGTGGGAAAACAGGATACCCCACCTGTAGAGGAAAACCATCATCAAAACATCATTTACTGGCTCCGTGTAAACAAACGTTCAGGAAAAGCAACCAGCAAGACCAGTGTTACACAGGCTCCATTTGCGACTGGCCATGTTGTGACCATGGACAATGTGGAACAGACTTGATATTTTCCCCTGTGCTTGGATCATGGTGCGTGAAAAACGACTCTCGAAACAAAGATCATCCGTGTATATGAGGCAAACTAAGAGACCGTGTACGACATCAGTGATTCTCTTAAAATTTGAACAACTTATCTTAAGTGCATTTCACTTTACAACGTATTTCCATTGTTCAAATGATCTTTTATGCGCTGTGACGTGGAGGCAACAAAAAAAAGCTGCTTCCCACAGGCGCTGTGATCAGCTGATTATGGGGTGACCAGAAACCCAGATTAGACCATTCATTCATTCATAAGAGTGAAAGAATGTTTCATATCCAAACTTCTCTCGACTAAGCTCAGATAGTAATTAAAGAACCGCACTGTAGCTCAATAGAAACATCCAGAAGGTGGCTGTGAAAGAACTTAACGTCATGTTGGGATTTCCAGGTTGTTAAGCAGCTACAGGAAACTGCTTGTGTAACTAGACACACTCATCTAGAACTGGTGCCTGTGGCGACTAGGAAATGGTTGTATCACTATGCATAACGTGCTTTATGGTTATTGTTGTTACAGTTCATCAGACGGACTGTGACGAGCTCCTCCCCGGCCTCACCTGACCACCGTAGCGGTCCTTTATGCTAATCTGCTATGAAACGCGCCGCTTGCCACCCGCACAGGCTTCAGAGACGTGGCCCGTCAGCGTAACACCAGGCCAGCACGCAGATCGCTCCGATACCGTCCCGTTACACTGAGCCGAACGCAAGACGCGGGCACCGGCGTGGAGTCGGTGCCTACGCGAAGCCTGCGCACTTACGAGTCGCCCAGGAAGTCGTGGAACTTGATCCTGCCGATGGTGGTTTCGGCCTCAAAATTGGGAAACACGTCCCCCAGCAGGAGTCCGGGCATGTTCGGTTCTCCTCTGCAGCTCAGACACGGCGGGAAGAAAGACAAGAGGGTCCACCGGCGACTAACACCGACCTAGGTCCAACGAACTTCCGGCGTGCGGTGAGCCCAGGCAGCCGCGATCAGCAACACATGGGTCCTGTTAGGGGCGGGTTCAACGTCACGGACACAGCGATCGACCAACCAGAGCTGAGAGTGTGCACGAGCGGCTTTTTAATGTTAATGAAAAACTTTATTAATGGAACAGTGACTAAAAAACGATTTTTTTGAATAAAAACAAGGTTAATTAAAACTGTACTGTGCATTGAAATGCATTGACTGGATTTCAGTTTTATCTGCGAGTTCAGTTTTAAATACTGAGCAGACTGGAACTCATTTAGGTTTGTTGACAAATAAATAAACAACAGTGGCAGAGGTTTATCTTTATTTACTTTAGTTTTATTTATTTTATTTATTTATTGTAATTTAGTTATGAAGATTGAGTCCTTAAATCAACTAATTTGCCAAATGCGTCATTCCTGTGAAGTTCCCATGACCAGTTGAAACAAAACGTAAATATTTATTATTTATATTTATTATTGCAACCGGTATTTACAAGAATCCAACCAATGTTACAGGTTTCAGTTGACGTATGTTTGTGTGCGCTTGTAGGAAAACTCAATTTCCCAGGTGGCTCCTCGATTAGAACAACAAAGATGGCGGTTGAACTCAGGGTAACTTGTCGTGATGTGACTTGTTAAGCGTACAACTAATGAGCTAGAGGAGGCGACAGCCCGCGCAGCACTGCAGAAAATTCGCCACTGCGGCGCGACATCACAGCGAAGTGTCCCCGTCGGCAGGTGAGGAGCCAGCATGCCGTCTCCCAAAGCTAAAAACCCGGGCCGCAGCGGAGGCAGCCCGGTGCTCGGCAGCTCCAATGGCCGCTACGAGTTCTTGTCTCTGTCGAAGCCGATGCACCGCTCGTCTCCGCCGCACCTCCTCCAGCGCCAGGGCTCGGACCCGACCACCGCCCGGCTGCGCGCCTCGGAGAGCCCCGCTCGACGCCGGGGCTCCAGCTCCTCCACGGGCTCGGCGAGCGGGCAGCCAGAGGAGGACGGCATACGACTCAACCCGTCGCTGATCCGCGTAGCGCTCAGCTCGCTGCTCGCCATCGACCTGTGGCTGTCCAAGCGGCTGGGGGTGTGCGCCTGCGAGGATGCGTCCTGGGGCAGTGCGCGCCCCTTGATGAAGCTCATAGAGATCACCGGCCACGGCATCCCGTGGCTGGCAGGGGCCGCCTACTGCCTGTACAAGAGCGACAGCGCTGCAGGACAAGAAGTCATGCTCAACCTCCTCATGGGTAAAAAAACCAAACAACCCTTTCTTTCATGTGTTGTGTCCCCGCTGCCAGGATGCTTCCCCCCGCACAGACGGGACTTCTGGTGCAGCTGAAGCGGCCTGATGCTTAGCAGAGTCTGTGTCACTGCCTCCCTGTCCTGGTTTACCATGAGCTGCTCTTCTGCTACCGCTCATACAGGACAGAGGAGCCGACCCCGCCTCCCACAGGCATTAAGACAATGTCCTGACCCACATCCTCCAGGTGCAAGCAGTCTGGCACCTGTAGCCCACATCTGTGGTTCATTCTGGCCTCGTTTTCTCTCTCTCGGTAGATTTCCCTCCTCATCTCTACCTGTAACCTCCAAGTTGTCTCTTACTGTTTGTTTCCTTGAAGTTCAGTTCGGTTGTTGTTGGGTTTTCCCTGATGTTTGGCTTGTAATTTATAGAGAGAGACATATGTTCGCTATGTCTATCGTGGCATCATATTAAGCAGTTTTAAAATCCTGACTACTTTCTGATTGTTTGATGACTCAGGTTTGGACGTCGTAAAACAGCTAAATGTTTCAGTGGCTGGTGATGCTGAGATGTTTAATTAACCTTTTGAACCACTGCAGTTTATTTTTTCCTACTCAGAATAAGACCGCGTACATTTTAAGACTGATTAAATGAGTGTTTTCCCTGCAGAGCCTCCATCCCACCTGTCTTCAGGACGGATGGGGCTGTTGCACAGTTACAGTTTGGTGTGTGTGTGTGTGTGTGTGTGTAAAGGTTAGAGGTCATACAGAGAGTGCATTTTCTCTGTTGTGTAAGCAGTTCTCCATCTCCTTTATTGCAAGTCTGGCAAGAAATGCATTGTTCCTGCAGGACTCAGGCTTAAACAAATACTGCTCATACAAGCTCGAAGACAATCAGGAGGCTGCAGTTCGATCACATCAGCGATAAATAAACGTATGTGTTGTTTGCCTGTTGTCGTTCTAAACTGTGCTTTTGAACACAGTAGTTGTTTAGCATAGAGTGGTTATTAGGAAAACACTACATGCGTCTTCATTTAGCTGAAACCTTTCATGCGACTCCCCGGCAGGAATTGGCTCAAAACCACTGCACCGTTACATGAATTTTTCAGCACTGCAGCCCTGGAGAACATCAAGCAACCGCTGTAAAAGATCGTTTTTATAGACTCTGTGAGACAATACTGGGCTCTAGTGAGTGGCAGTGATCACATTTATCAGTATGAACTGTCCACCTGATTGTTTGGGTTCATACATTTTAGTCATGAGAAAATGGCAAAATTATTTATACTTTTTAAAAAGGTGTTGAGGAGATATTGACAAATACAGTTTTGGAAGAACATTAATTATAAAATGTAGTAAAAAAGAAAAATAAACCTTTTTCAACAGGTATCTGCCAGGGTTCCTGTGTTTTACATGATCTTCCATGAGGATGCGGCTTCTGTTCTTTATGTCTGAGTCCTTTGTTGCCTCTGTTAAATGACAGCACAGACACAGTAGACCTTTGTCACCGCTGACACTTTGACAGACGACATTTAGAAAAGGACAGGTATTAATAATAGATTTAGCACAGTAACAAGAGCACACAATGTCTGCAGTGAGTAACACTTTGATGTGTGGCACAGTGATGGTGCAACCACCAGGTGGTGCCAAAGCAGAGATTTTTTCTGTAACTATGCAGACTAATAAAAAGTAGTAGCAACTTAAATCAGCTAAAATACTGGCCCATTTATCAGCGTTAGTGTTAGAGCTTCTTCCCATCCGTTAGGTTCTTTCCATGAATGTGAGCCTCCTTTTGAAACCTCTCTCCCTCTTCTTCTCCTGCAGGCCTGCTGTTGGACCTGCTCTTGGTGGCTATTGTTAAGGCAGTGGTGCGGCGTCGGCGGCCGGCACACAACCGTATGGACATGTTTGCCACCTTTTCCGTGGACAGCTACTCCTTCCCGTCCGGCCACGCCACCCGCGCCGCCTTCTGTGGGCGCTTCCTGATGGCCCACCTCGTGCTGGCCGCTCCGCTGAGGGTGCTCGTCCTGCTGTGGACCGGCGTGGTGGGGCTGAGCCGAGTGCTGCTGGGCAGGCACAATGTGACTGACGTGGTGTTTGGGTTCTGGATGGGCTATTGCCAGTACAATCTAGTGGAGATGCTGTGGCTCTCACCTCAAACCCTGCAAGGGCTGCTGGGACAGTGGGCTTAACGTTAAGGACACACGGAGGAGGAGCCGTGAGAACATCTTCACAGCTTTTGTCTTTTTGACCGATATTATCCTGGAGAAGGGAGCTCATCATTTTCATTCGTTCAGATCAGTGAGGAATGTCCAGAGCCCTCACACAGCTTCTTATTTTCCCTTACAGTCCCATCATTTATTCTTATTGTTTTACTTTGCAAAGTAAATGATGTGATTGTCCCCCAACCAGCCACTGGGATGAGTAGGGACATTTTCTAACTAAGAAGAAAGAGGCGCAGTTGTCATGACTTAATACAAACAAATGAAACTCTCAACCTTATTATTAGTTACTGTAAAGCAGTTGGTAGATGTTCTTCACTATTTAATACTGAATTGTGTGTGGAGTCCTCTTCTCTGGGCATCAAGAGATTCACTGTGACGAGGCTGAAGTCTTATACTGTTTGAGGCAATAATGTTGGAAGGACTTGATTAGTCATAGTATCATAGTAACTATCTGCTCCTCATATGTAATAGAATGAGCTGCTCTCTTACTAAACAACGTCCTGAGACCTAAATAACGAGTACAGCTCATTTAAAAGGAATCACAGACCTGCTGTTTACAGAAAACTAGTGAAAGTTGACATTTCCAGTAGTAGATTTGAAATGTTTTTAGCATGTCGGCTTCCCTCGGAGTCCTGCTGCTGTACATGACCAGATATTTATAATTAGTATGAATAGAAAGGACATCATTTCTGCCGACTGAGTTGAATCAATGCTGCTCTGTGTCAAATAATATTTGAATACCCTACCCTATAGTGACCAATCGTTTGTCGTGCATTTGTGTAATGCACTCTACAAATTCCCAACGCACAAAGGCAATAATCTATGAAGGGGTTTAACAACCACCTGTCGGTCTGTAGTAAATCCTGCGTCTGCTGCAGCTCCTATGGCTGAGTGGGCACATATCTGGGCATGAATCTCACGCCTGTACACGCAGGACACTGTTTAGCAGTGTTTAACAGAAGCACCACGCATCCCCACACTGACCCACTAACTGCCGGATAACCGCCTGAGATCCAACGTTAATATTAAACAGCTTTCATTGCGTAACGTACGTGAATGTGTGATTGACATTAGCAATTTCTGGACTAAAATGAATGGTTGTTAACTGTTTGTTGGCTGTCACACATTTGTGCCAAAGCTTTTTTTTTTTTTGACAGATGATGTGTCATAATAATTAACTTGAGCTCGTTACACATCATCAGCCTGTTGTGCGTTCACACAGTTCCTTTGTTTCCGCGCTAGACTCTGGGGAGCAGATGAAGGAAAGCGTTGCCCAACAGCTGGCTCTGTCTCACTGTCTTTACACACACTGCCAGAATCCAGGTCCTGTTGCATTCTGGTGCCCGCGGTGTGGTTTAGTTTGTATGTGTGGTGAGGACGATTTCATGTAAATGTATCGTATCTGTTAGCATTTGTGACAGGGACAATGTGTAAATCTAGTGTTTTTAGAAATACTTTGACTTTATGATTGATATGTGGCTGTGAGCCATATGAAGTGACAGGTTCTGATATGTCTTCTTTATTTATCAGGCCATTCTCCAGTACGCTGGTGCCCCACCGTAGACTGTTCCATTGACCTCTCATATGCTGTGTCCTCTTTCTGCAATAACTGACCAATGATGTTTGTAGTGTGAGTGATGACTAGATCACTGGGGGAGATGACGGCTTCCAGCCTTTTCCTTTCTTTTACTTCTTTCTGTAGCAAATCTGAAAATGCTGGATAGTGAACTTGGTGACCAAATGATTTTTCTGATTATTTCTTCATGGGTTTAAACTTAAGGGAGTTGTTTGTTGTAATTACTGCGAGCTGAATATATTTGTGTGTAAAGAATAGATTTTGCACATTGCACACGTTACGTGATGGCATCTTGAAGAGTTTGTTTTAATCAGTCAGCACTAAAGGATGAGTCAGCAGACCTGCTCTCTGTTCTCACACACAGCCATACATGAATCAGCTGCTGTATCTTACTACGCTCACGTTTGCCTGCTATATACTCTAAATCTTACTGTATGGTTCCTGTAAAGACCAACGCCTGTAATGTCATGTGATTACACTGTGGTATGTTTAATGTATTTGAATGTTCTTCGATATTCTCTGAGGGTTATTACTGAATGAACTGGTTGTACATTTGATTTTTAATTAAACAGGAAGAATTTGAACTTGTCTTTCACTCTTTCACAATCCACACTGTTTAGTTCAAAGGACTCACTAACTGAACTTTAGTCAAACACATACCCATTTGATTTGGTTAAATACTCATTAACCTGCTAGTAGCATTTTTGGGCAGAAAAAAAAAAGTTTTACCTTGTCTGTATAAAAGTAAGCGATTCACTTGTCAGGCAAAGCCAACACACACAGATCAAGGTAAGAAAAATAAGTAGACTGTTGGCAAGTTATTGGGAGTTTTCTTGCATATACGTAGTTAACTTTTAGTTTTCTGTTGACACTCTGAATGCAATTTAGGAGAATTTAGTCATTTCAGAGTTTGACAGCCTGCTTCAGGAAAAGTGTCAGAACATGAGCCTATAGGTCAAAACTCATTTGCATGGATGTTTTGTTTATTGTATTTTGTTCTTGTTGAAATTCTCACCTTTTGCACAGCATATGCAGAAATAGACATTGTTCCTAAATTACTTCTTACCCAAGTTTGAAAAATCCCACCTTACCTTAAGAAGCTGTGGGTGGAACGGTTGCAAATTTGTGAATATCAGCTAGAATCTAATTATAAACATTGAATTGTTTACTCATTTTCCTTGCCGCAGCTCCATCATGGTGCACACGGTAGCGGTGATCGGGGCCGGGCCCTCTGGGCTGACCAGCCTGAAGGCTTGTCTGGACGAGGGCATGGTGCCAACCTGCTTCGAAAGCAGCGATGACATGGGCGGACTGTGGAAGTTCAAGGCGAGACTTTAGGCAAAAGTGCTGTACAAGAATTTTGTGTTTTCCTGCGACACTAGATGAGATTATCTTTCAAACTGCAGGAGGTGTCGGACCCAAACAGAGCCAGTATCTACCGTTCCCTCACCATCAACATCTCCAAGGAGATGATGTGCTACAGTGACTTCCCCATTCCTGCAGATTACCCCAACTACATGCACCACTCTAAGATCCTCAAATACTTCAGGATGTACGCAGAGCACTTCAAGCTGCTGAAACACATCCGCTTCCAGGTAAGAACATCCACAAGCCTTGAAAGAAGCCTGGTTTAAGGTTTTTTTTATTTATCTAGACTAACGTAGCATTTATGTGTTTGATATTTCAGACCTCAGTAAAGAGTGTCAGGCAGAGAGCAGACTTTTCTCGGACCGGTCGGTGGGAGGTGGTGACAGAAACCAGAGACGGGCAGGAAGAGAGGCACGTCTTTGATGCTGTGATCTGCTGCTCCGGTCACTACACCTACCCCAACCTGCCGCTCAAGGACTTTCCAGGTAAAGAGAGAAAGACGGGGAGAGACATCAAGAACTAAAGATAAGATAAGAAAAGTAATTAAATAATCAATCATCAGTAATAATAATAATAACAAGCTCTATGTACAGTGAAACAACAACATCAGCAGGTACATTAACTCAAGAGATGTGAACATCCCTGGTTGCAGGAATTGAGACTTTTGAAGGAAAGTACTCCCACAGCTGGGACTACAAGGGCCCTGAAGACATGTGTGGAAAAAGAGTGGTGGTCATCGGCATCGGCAACTCAGGAGGCGACATCGCTGTGGAGGGAAGCAGGGTGGCGGAGCAGGTGGGTCGTCAGTCTGAGTGCGTTTGACTTGCTGTGCTCCACATTCGCAGCTCGTGTAGGTTTCGTTTCCCTCTCCTTCTCCAGGTGTACCTGAGCACTCGTCGTGGCGCCTGGGTCATCCGTCAGGTTTCTGACAACGGCCTGCCGGTGGACATGAAGTACAACACGCGCTTTGTCCACATCTTGTTCCAGCTGCTGCCGATGAGTTTTTTCAACTGGTATGGCGAGAGAAAGTTCAACGCCATGTACGACCACAGCATGTACGCCCTGAAACCCAGACACAGGCAGGTGCCGCGTGTTGAGTCACCCTCCGCGTTCACTGCCAGTCAGTACGTCGTAACGACTTGTCCTCTGCTTCCCCCGCCTCATCAGGTTCTTCAGCCAGATCCCAGTGATCAATGATGACCTGCCGTTTAAGATTCTGTCTGGTGCCGTCACCATCAAACCCAATGTGAAGGAGGTTCGAGGCTCTACTGTGGTGTTTGATGATGGCAGCGCTGTGGAAAAAGTCAGCGGAAATGCTCTCAGCAATTTTTCTTTACTAATACATATTTTAGCTCACACTCTAACTTAACTAATTTCTTACAGGTGGATGTGATTGTTTTCGCCACAGGATACAACTACGGTTTCCCCTATTTGTCAAACAATATCATATACAAGTCTGGGCACCGTGTGGGTCTTTACAAGCATGTCTTCCCTCCCAACATGGAGCATCCCACTCTGGCCGTTGTGGGCTTCATTCATGCCCTTGGAGCCATCATGCCTCAGGCTGAAATGCAGGCACGGTGGGTCACGCGTGTTTTCAGAGGTGAGGCTGCACGTCCACTTCGTCCACGTCGTCCACTTCGTCCACTTTGTCCGTTGTCTGGATGTCTCAAGCACATTGCGTCTCTGTTGTCTTTAGGGCATAAAAAGCTGCCCTCAAACCAGGAAATGATCAAGGCCATTGAGAAGGACACCGAGGTCATTGAGAAAAAGTAAAGCCCTCTGTTAAAAAGGATCAATATCACAACGACATATAATTTACCTAGTGTGTTATATTCATAATATATAGAGTTTTTAATTTGTGTTTTATTGTCTGCTCAGCTACATCGTGTCAAAGTTGACACCCCTACAGGTGGACTTCGTCTCCTACATGGATGACCTGGCTGATGAGATTGGAGCACGGCCGAGCCTCCTGTGGCTCTTCTTCACAGACTACCAGCTGTTTAAGAGGGTGCTGTGGGGGCCCGTCACAGCCTACCAGTACCGTCTAGCGGGGCCGGGGAAGTGGGATGGTGCCCGCAGAGCAATCTTCACCCAGTTCGATCGCATGTATGAGCCCCTGAAAACCAGACAGGTCTGAACTCAGTGCTCGTTTCACGTTCTGTAAGCCACGAATAAAATATACAGTACATCATCGTCTTATATGCGCATATGTAAACATATTACTCGTTTTCTTCCAGTGTGTTGACCAGAAGAGCTCTGTTGTTGGCCACTTGGTCAGATTGAGTCTGACCGTCGTGGCTGGAGGAGCTGCTGTCTACTACATCCATGTGCGCCACCCAAACGCCATCTCCACCCTGCTCTGCAACCTGGCTCCACAAACCGTCTGAACTGATTCACGCCTGGGCCGTTACTGTATTCTGCTGCTAATCCTGGTTAATAAATGACTGTAATGTAAAAGGAATGGCCCTCACTGACTGTAGGTGTAACGTGTGCAGGCTTTTCTCTTGTTTCAACAATATACACCTTTGGAAAAACCAAACCTTGAATTGAAGTATTTCTTTAACAGCTTGTCCTTATATGAGCTGATGAAGACAGTAAGTCTACAGAGCTGAGAAAGGAGGGATCTGAATCTGTGCCACTAACAGCTTAATTAATATTTATCCATATAGACTCACCAACTCTATGTTTACTTCAGCAAAATGAAATACATCCTATTGTTAAATCATTATTTAAAGATTCATAATATTTGCAAACAATCTGACAAAAGATTTAGTTTACATCACGTCTGAGTTGACTGACAGAGGCACTAGTGGAAATTTCCATCAGGCAGAGTAAAGTCTGCATCACGCTATCTCTGTTCCTTGTACAGATTTTTTTTTTTTTGCATCATTACTTCGCCCCTAGGTCTCAAATTAAAGTGCACTAAAATCTCTGCACTTTATCAAATATAATAAACTGGGCACTGGAAGAAATCGCTCGTCGTCATAGACTGATCCAGGCGGTTTGAACCAGAGGACACACACTGAACTTGAGTCAAAGTTAAACTCTTTGGCATTGAGTAAACAGCTAACATGATAGCCGTCATTTGCGGGGTTGAAAAGGTTCATATACATCGATCGTTTTGGAAAGTGTACGTAGTCACTCACTTACTAATTAACTGCACGACAGATTTATAGGAGGCAAAGGATTCTTAAGAAAGTTACAAACGGTAGCACAACAAGGATCTTGTTCAATGTCTTCAGCTTACTAGAGGTTGTGAGTACAATTTCCTAAAATCATTAACTTGTGATTACACTATTGCAAACGTGACTCTTCATGGCATATTCCTGCCACCTGCTGCTTAACACATGCTGCTGGATTCTATATTATTCACAATAACAGCACAGCCAGACTCAGCTATCAGTGCAGTGGAGTCATTCGCTTTGACACGTGTGCTGTATAAAATAACCTTAGGATATAGTCAGGCTGTCAATCATTCATCTGTGTGGATTTGTTCTTACAGGCCAAGCAAACAGCTTCACTTACGTTCTAGTTACAGTGTAACGTGCTTTCACTGATCAAACACTGCCACAGAAATAATATGTATACAGTTGCCTTGATGAATAGAAAAGACACATTCTTTACTCTGTTGCAATTGCTTTGTTTGGTATGTATCCCAAAGGATAAGTTATAAATAATTATTCAAATTATCTTTATTTGTAAGGCAGTGTGAGTGATGTCATCAGGGTTAACAAGGTCAGAGACTGCCGAACACACAGAGATAACAGCCCGTCTGGCAGAGACCTGCACTTTGTCTCATCATCAGAAGAAATACCGCCTCCAGATCTGTGTAGCAGAACGCTACATGCTGTGCACTCAGTGTATTAACATCCCCATTGTATACACTGAATATCCAACAATAAATCCCACCCAATAAAACCGGCTGCATGAACAAGCAGCAGGATTTCTCCAATCAGCTTCTACTCTCATGAAGAGCGTGTTCAGCTGGTGCGCGTTAGATAAAGGGGAAAGTGATGCCATTGGTCGGTGTCTCGGTATAAAAGTCAGCACACTGATGGCTCCCTTCCCTTTTTGCAGGCACGCGCACTCACACAAGGTAAGTCCACACAGCTGATGCCTCAGCAGGATTCTTTCATTTCAGTTTTCTTGTCGTGTGATGTCTGACTTCAAATAACCTATGTTATACACGCTTAACGCGTCGTCAGGTACATGAATGAATGTTACCGTATGAAGTGTAAAGTCAGGCGATTAAGCGTTTCTCAGCTTTGCCATGATACAGTACATGCAGTCGAATATTAATCTGGTGATGGGAAGAGTTCAAAAGGCATGTACTGTACAGAATCAAAGTAAGAGCAATGAGGAAATAGATACAGACAAGCTAAAAACCTGGAAAACCTTACTTAATATTTCAATGAAGGTCATTCCAAGGTTTTAATGCTCAGCAAAATCCCTTTAGGTCATCACTCGGACACTTTTATGACAGAAGCTGGGATTAATAAGCTTTTTTATTTTCTTTTTATCCTGAACTGCTGAACATTTTGGGAGTGAATTTGGTTACTTTTCCCACGTTGCAGCTCCATCATGGTGCACACGGTAGCGGTGATCGGGGCCGGGCCCTCTGGGCTGACCAGCCTGAAGGCTTGTCTGGATGAGGGCATGGTGCCAACCTGCTTCGAAAGCAGCGATGACATGGGCGGACTGTGGAAGTTCAAGGCGAGACTTCTCTATTTCCTATTTTCGTTGTGGATACTATAACTACAATCACTGTCAGGGAACAGACCAGCGAGTAAACAAACTTACCAGCAGGGACAGAGCAAAGAAGGTTACAAACGAATGAGGAGACTATACAAGCACAGCACAAGAGAGAAGCCTTTTATATCTGAGGCAGACACCAAGTGAGAGTAATTGATGAGTGACAAACAGATAAGGTGATGACAAAAACTTTGTCAGATTGTAACTATTTTGTTTTTATTTAGCATTTGATAAATAATTCTGAGCTTATTGTAAAATTTGCTTTGCTGCAGGAGGTGTCGGACCCAAACAGAGCCAGTATCTACCGTTCCCTCACCATCAACATCTGGAAGGAGATGATGTGCTACAGTGACTTCCCCATTCCTGCAGATTACCCCAACTACATGCACCACTCTAAGATCCTCAAATACTTCAGGATGTACGCAGAGCACTTCAAGCTGCTGAAACACATCCGCTTCCAGGTAAGAACATCCACAAGCCTTGAAAGAAGCCTGGTTTAAGGTTTTTTTTATTTATCTAGACTAACGTAGCATTTATGTGTTTGATATTTCAGACCTCAGTAAAGAGTGTCAGGCAGAGAGCAGACTTTTCTCGGACTGGTCGGTGGGAGGTGGTGACAGAAACCAGAGACGGTCAGGAAGAGAGGCACGTCTTTGATGCTGTGATCTGCTGCTCCGGTCACTTTAACTACCCCAACCTGCCGCTCAAGGACTTTCCAGGTAGCAACGTGTTTCAGTGTGTTCACAAGCTGTTCTCACACACCTGGCGCGTGAGTCCAGTAACGCCTCTAAGGAGCTGGGGTAACGTGTGAACATCCCTGGTTGCAGGAATTGAGACTTTTGAAGGAAAGTACTCCCACAGCTGGGACTACAAGGGTCCTGAAGACATGTGTGGAAAAAGAGTGGTGGTCATCGGCATCGGCAACTCAGGAGGCGACATCGCTGTGGAGGGAAGCAGGGTGGCGGAGCAGGTGGGTCGTCCATAGAAATGACACACACTTAAACAATAGTGGCCCAGACATCATTCACCCAACCCTCTGTCGTGCTGTGCTCTCTCGTTCTCCAGGTGTACATCAGCACTCGCAGCGGCGCTTGGGTCATCCGCCAGGTTTCTGACAACGGCCTGCCAGTGGACAGGTTCAACACACGCTTTGTCCACATCCTGTTCAAGCTGCTGCCCATGAGCTTTCTCAACTGGCTTGGTGAAAGAAAACTGAACTCCATGTACGATCATGCCATGTATGGCCTCAAACCTAAACACAGGTACAATATTGTTACTTCTAATCCAGTTTCAATTCTATTTCATTTTCCACCATGTAATTTTTGACTAAGCAACAATCTATAGATCATATAGTGACGATGTAGTCAGTCATGTGTGTCTCTGCTGTTTTCCACTTCACCAGGTTCTTCAGCCAGATCCCAGTGATCAACGATGACCTGCCTTTCAAGATTCTGTCTGGCGCAGTCATCGTCAAACCGAACCTGAAGGAGATCCGCGGCTCCAGTGTGGTGTTTGATGACGGCAGCGTTGTGGAAAACGTCAGAAAACTTTGCCTCCAAGTCTTTTTAAAATCACTGTACTTGCACTACATTATTTTAATGATCTCCTCTTGGTTACAGGTGGATATGATTGTATTCGCCACAGGATACAACTATGATTTTCCCTACTTGCCAAAAAATGTCATGTACAAGTCTGGGCACCGTGTGGGTCTGTACAAACTTGTTTTGCCCCCAAATATGGAGCATCCCACTCTGGCCATTGTGGGCTTTATCCACTCTGATGGCGCCATCATGCCTCAGGCTGAAATGCAGGCACGGTGGGTCGCACGTGTCTTCAAAGGTGAGAAAGATAAATGGAGA
Organism: Macropodus opercularis; assembly: GCA_030770545.1. Lineage (NCBI taxonomy): Eukaryota > Metazoa > Chordata > Actinopteri > Anabantiformes > Osphronemidae > Macropodus > Macropodus opercularis. The sequence continues at coordinate 13,711,794 of CM061092.1, forward strand.
CTTTTGTAAGTGGCGACAAAAAGCAACATTTGAGCTAATATTTCTCATTTTCTGTTGTACTACAGGACATAAAAAGCTGCCCTCGAACCAGGATATGATTAAAGCGGTGGAGAGGGACACAAGGTCCATCGAGAAAAAGTAAGGCTCATGACATGAACTCTGATTATTATTATTAATTGTGGCCATCTCTCATGTGGAATAGATATCACGGACAGATATCAAATCTGAACTCCATTAATCCAAACGTTTACCTTCTGATCTGTCCTCTCTACAGATACGTTGTGTCAAAGTTGACACCGATACAGGTGGACTTTGTTGAATACATGGATGAATTAGCCAAGGACATCGGAGTGCGGCCGAGTCTCCTGTGGCTGTTTTTCACCGACTTCCCGCTGTTTAAGAGGGTTCTCTGGGGACCTGTCACAGCCTACCAGTATCGCTTAATGGGACCCGGAAAGTGGGGGGGAGCCCGCAAAGCGATCTTCACTCAGTTCGATCGCATGTACCAGCCCCTAAAAACCAGACAGGTCTGAAATAAGCAACGCTGTTATTCTAGCAAAAATTCCTGTTGAATGTACAAACACAGCTGAAGATGCCTCATCTAATCATCTAACCTTTACCTTTCTTCTCCAGCTTGATGCACAGCAGCCTTCAACCAGTGGCCGCCTGATGAAGCTGAGCCTGACCCTCATGGCTGGAGGAGCTGCTCTCTACTGCGTCCACGTCCGCAACCCGGCCACCTTCCCCACGCTTCTGTCCAAGCTCCATCCAACAGTCTGAAGATGCTGCACCTGGACGATTAGGATTACTGGTCACTCTGTTGCCATTATGACCTGCTCCTCCCTATGTTTTAACATTGTTAAACAAATTAAAGGTTTGTCATGTACTGAATAACACTGGCTCACAGATGTTTTAATTCAATGAATGTTCCCAGAAAAGGTCATAATTCATCTGCAGCTGAAGGCTTTCATAGACATATAAACATATAAGTGTATGGTGACACGTATAAAAATATATTATTATCTTATACAGTTACATTGATCTATAAATACAATAAAATAACTAATAAAATGGTTTTGTGCAAATTCAGTTTACTTGCAATAACATATTTACATGTATTTGATCTTAGGTGACGCTGAGATTTGTCGGCTAATGCATAACAATGCCATCATGAAGTCACAATAAGAAGAATGATTAGACAGAGTAGCTGTCAGGAAGAACAGATCATTAAACAGATCATTGTTTCTGTCACTACACTAAACAGTGCTTTTCACATTTGTGTAGCAACCTGTGGTTTTTTTTGGTGCTTTGATGTGACGGCGAACCTTTGTCTCATCCCTCCAACGTTTGTTTTCCTGTTTGAATGCGGCTCAGCACTGCTGCAGACAGGGTCAGAGTCCTTCCCGCACTGTTTAACTGACCAGCTGATAACCACAGTTCAATTCCTGTGACTGCACAGGACTCTCGATCAGCCGCCGGACGAGGTGAGAGCAGATGCCTTTCACACTTCAACAATGCATGTGCTGCTTATTGCGTCGCTGTTTGTTACACTTTGCTGGTCTGATTATTTGCTGTGATGATGCAAAATGTCTCGCAACATGGGGGCATGTCAGAGTCCAGCCAGCAGGTGTCCTCGCTCCGTCCCTCTTGCATTTTTCCAGGCACACACTCCCTGGGCTCCTCCCCAGCTGCTCCTTGGACTGTTTCCTGTTGTGTTGGGACATCGGTTTAGTTCTACTTCTGGTTTTTGGCTCAAAGGCTGGTGAAATTTACTGGTAACTAATTTGTTCATGTGGAATTCTACTTAAACTATTGTAGGAGGGCTTATAATAACTGTAGACTTGCATAAGTGCAGTAAAAGCAAGATACTTGCTGAAAGATTTGAGCTTTCTGTGCTTTGAACCATGTGCAGAGCAGCAGAACCTGCATGTTTCTACCTGGTCCTAGCTATAAAAACCAGCTGACCTCACCCTTACCTGTGCTCTGTCCTCCTGCTGCAGACATAATGCACTTCTGATGTCTAGGTGCTCAGGAATGGCTGGACGCGTGGCAGTGGTCGGCGCTGGCAGCTCCGGTCTGGCCTGTATCAAGACCTGTTTGGAGGAGGGCCTGCAGCCCGTCTGCTTTGAAAGCAGCGATGACATCGGTGGCCTGTGGCGATTCAAGGTGAGCGAGAGCACAGTCTGAAAGACCCTCCCACTTACTGTTTAACCTAGCGTTGGTATTTGGTTATTACTGTGTAGTGCAATCCCTGATTAACAACACAATAATTGAAGTGAGGACTGTGTCGACAGGAGTCACCTGAGCCAGAGCGAGCCAGCATCTATCGCTCCCTGGTGGCCAACACGTCTAAAGAGATGATGTGTTTCAGTGACTTCCCCATGCCTGCTGAATATCCAAACTACATGCACAACTCTCAGCTCCTGCGGTACCTCAGCCTCTACGCTGAGCACTTCGATCTGCTGTCACACATTCACTTCCAGGTTCTTATATCACACTGAGTCGGTCATTGTCGTCAACATATGTCCAAGCTCTTTAATGTTTGTTTGCGTGTGTTTAATGCGCCTGCTTCAGACCACAGTGAAGAGTGTTACACAAAGGCCAGATTTTTCCCGGTCAGGTCAGTGGGATGTGGTCACCATAAGCAAAGATGGAAAGGAAGAGAGGCACGTCTTTGGCGCTGTTCTCGTGTGTTCAGGCATCTTCGCTCATCCAGAATTGCCCCTCTCAGACTTCCCAGGTACGTAAATAAACGTTTCACTCAGCCGTCTGAATCGAGCTGCGCCGCTTGGATGCATCCTGAACTGTTTGCATCGCTGCAGGATGTGAGACCTATTCCGGCAGGTGTTTTCACAGCTGGGAATATAAAGATGCCGATGCCTGCCGAGGAAAACGAGTTGTGGTCGTTGGCATCGGCAACTCTGGAGGAGACATCGCCGTAGAGATTAGTAGGTCTGCCGAGAAGGTAAGATGTCGGATAATTTGTACTTTAATGCTACTATAACTTTCACATGAGATTATATATACAATATACATGTGAGACTTACCTTATTCTCTCCGACAGACGTTTCTCAGCACACGTCAGGGGGCCTGGGTGGTTGGCAGGATGTCCAGCTATGGTCTTCCCCTGGACATGACAGCTATCACCAGGTTCAACAACATCTTCCTCCAGCTGCTTCCTCGGAGCCTGGTCAACTGGGCAGTAGAGAGAGCACTGAACCACAAATGTGACCACAGACTGTACGGACTGAAGCCCACACACAGGTGACGTATTTCAGCCTCGTGACGCCATGAATGGTTCACTTTGAGGCCCAGCACCAGCAGACGTCTTTCACGTGCTGTAGTCTGACGGACGTCTCTTCATTTCCCAGGCCCTTGGACGGAAGGATCGTGATCAATGACGATCTTCCTGGTCGAATCCTTCAGGGGGCAGTAGTAATAAAACCCGACCTGAAAGGCTTCAGAGACTCTGGGGTTGTCTTTGAAGATGGCACCGTGGAAGAGAACATTGACGCAGTGGTCTTCTCTACCGGCTATAAAGGATGCTTCCCATTCCTGCCCACGGCGTTGACTGAGGGGCCGCGTGGAGAGCTGACGCTGTACAAGTGAGTACACAGCGGATAGAGCAGTAGAGGATTAAAGAAGATTTGATTTGTTTGTGGACATTTCAAAATAAACTTTGTCTTTTCAGGAGACTTTTTCCTCCCTCTCTGCAATTCCACACGCTTGCAATCGTCGGTTTTTTACAAGCAAAGGGACCAATTATGCCCATAGTGGAAATGCAGGCGCGGTGGGCTGTTAAGGTCTTTACAGGTAAACTCTGCAAATACTCACAACACGTCCTGCAGGGTTAATGCCTACGCTAACTGAGGGTCAACATCTGCAAGGTGTGTGTCGTCTTCCATCTGAGGAGAAAATGTTGGCTGCCACAGAGTCTGACGTGAAGAAGAACATGGAAAGGTAAACTTAGATTTGGTGTCGTTGATAACAACAGTGAGTATAGTGAATACAGTGAGTGCATGCTTTTCTCAGCTATCCGTGTCCACGGGCGGCTGCTCTCCAGGTGGATTATATCTCATACCTGGACTTTATGGCTGAGCAGGTCAGTTCAGTTAAACATTAAATACTAATGCGTAAGAGTAGGTGTTTAAAATCACAATAGAACCATGATAAACCTCCAATCGCAGGTCGGTGTTCAACCAAACGTCCTAACACTGCTTCTGCGAGACCCTGTGCTCTGGATGAAGGTCTTCTTTGGTCCCTGCACGCCGTATCAGTATCGTCTCACCGGGCCTGGGCGGTGGGCTGGTGCCAGACATGCCATCCTCACTCAGTGGGAGCGGGTTGTTCGGCCTTTCAGCACCAGAGCGCTACCAGAACCACAGCCTAGGCCTTCTGCCACCTTTTCTCCGTGGCTCGTCACATTCGGAGGAGCCGTGGCGATCGCTTCTCTGCTTCTGTGTAAAAACGAGGTCGTCCCGGCTCTACAGGGTGCAGCTCAGATAGTGGACAGGAGCAAGATTTTCCTGAGAGGCTGCTGCTTCTCTGTTTAACAGATGTGATAACGTTGGATTTTAACTTTAAAAATAGCTGGAGTTCACTTGAATGTTCATTGTTTACGCTTCTAAGTACTGAACATACTGACATTTTCATCGTCGTAGTTATGCTTTACAGCCCAGTGCTGACTGTGAATGTTTGTGGGTTTGATTTGCGAACTTGACATCTGTTAAACTTTGACTTTAAAAAATAAATCAAGCTTTGTACTGTATACTCTAAATTTGAAAAAGAAGTGTTTACTGTTGTTGAGGCAAAAACCTGTTAGGAACCTTGTGAATGAATCAAAAACCAATCAAAGTTGTCTTTCTGTTGTCTTTAATTCTTGCAAGAAGAGAAATACACACAGTCAGTGCAAAACTGTCCTGCCTGAGTGTAGATCTGAAGTCATCTACTCTGTTCCTACCTAAATACCTCCTTCGTTGCGAGGGAGTAAAGATGTATCTTCTCATTAGCTCAGTCTCAAACAAAAACAGTCCACAAGAGACTTATCAGCCCACGACTCAGGGTCAGTCACTGCCTTGCACCAGGAGGAAAGTGTAACAGAAACAAAGTACATCAAAGTTCTGCTGCCATGCTCTCATGGCCATGGCCTCCCTAGCTCCCTTTCCCATGGGAAAGAGAAGGCTCACTATTCTAAAATATTTCTGTAAGCAAGTATATAACTCATTCTATGATTACTTTGCTTAGTACAGATACATATGAGAAATGTATCAAGTAATATGAATCACAGTTCTGTCACTATACCCATATAGTAAAAATTCCATTACAACTGTCCTCTTGATTCACATTTCATTCATTTTGTGACATAAGAATTTTATTTATATTAGTTGTTAAGTGGAACCAGTTGCAGAGTTTTGTAAATTACAAACAACGTAACAATGTTTAGTTGAATTATCATACAGGCACAATATGCAGCATGTGTTGTAGCATAACAAACTTCTTCCCTTTCATTACTTTAAACTCTGATGTCACCTTATTAGCGTCAACAATTCACACATGTGCTTTCTGTCAGACTGGGTCAAACATGAAGGGTTGTGGTATTTTGCTCTGTTGGGGAAACTGGCAGCAGAGTTTGTCTGTGGTTAAAGACGTCAGATGTATTTTTGGTTTAACTGCAGGAGGTAAAGGTCAGCGAGCCTTAGCGTAGATGCGGAAGGGAAACGGTGTCCGTGTGGCTCCTATGATTCCCTCTGTTCTCAGCTCCACTCCCTCCACGGTGGAAAAACAAAACCTCTGGAACAAACTGACAAAAAACAGAAACAGCTCCATTCTCGCCAGGCCCTCTCCCAGACACGCACGCTTCCCTGTGACACAACAAGCACAACTCTCGCTATTTAGCCACCGTCACGTGTTTGTTGTTTTATGACTCGGTGCAACGTGGACTTTACCTGCAGAGAAAGGTAAAAATGCTTCTCTCCTCACAAACCTGCCCTCAGCGTCCAGGAAGTGTCCGGGGTTGAAGGCGTCTGGCGTCTCCCACTCAGTCTTGTCAAACAACACAGAGGTCAGGTTGGGCATCACACACGTTCCCTGCACAAACCAAAGTCAAACTTAAATGGATCTACACCACAAGGCTTTCATGCACAAATGGTCTATAAAGAAAGTTAAAGCTTCTGAAAACGTGTTCATTACTGTATTTATACCAAGGGATCAGAAAACTACAGACATAACCGGTTTGACCCTATATCAACAGGTCTCTGAATGTAATCTTTCTTCTCCCTCCCTTGACTTTAGGTTCTACTGCGTTTTAACAGCTGGTTGCTGTGTGGACGCACCCTGGGTATGAAGAACCCGCCCAGTGCCGTGTCCTTGGTGGCCGTTCTGAATCCGTTCAGAGGGACGATGTTTCCCATCCTCTGGATCTCGTGGATCACGGCGTCCGTGTAGGGCAGGTTGGGTCTGTCGGCCATGGTGGGCTCACGGTTCTGTCCAATCACTCTGTCAATCTCTGCCTGGACGTTCACTAACGGGCGAAATAAACAGGTTTTCATGGATCAGCTCGACTCTGACCTTTAACTCGCTACAAAGCCCAACAAGCACCTTGGGTTTGAGGGTTTCTGATGAGGTAGATGAGGCCCCACTGCAGAGTCTTGGAAGTGGTTTCGCTCCCAGCCAGGAACAGGTCCACACAACACAGAACCAGGTTGTCTTCATCAAAGCCCAGTTCACTGTTTCTGTTGCGCTGTGAGACAAAGTGGAGAGAAGACGCACAAAGTCACTTTCTGCTTCCTACTTGAACGCTGTTCTTCAGCCGAGAGTGAAATCCATACTTGGCTTTCTATCAGGAAGCTGTCGATGTAATCTCGTGGGTCACTGGGGTCCAGATCTAGTTTGTGTCTCTCTATCTCTGCCCTGATCGACGCCTTCAGAGATGTGGAGTTGCTGAAGATGTCGTTGTGAGGCCCTGGCAGGTGTTTCATGAGGGCTGGGAATGAATCATACAGCTGTTTGTAGAGAGACAGAGGTTTATTCAGTGGTGTTGTTTTCATCCACCTGCAGGTAAAAAGGTGTTTCCTGATCTTACCAGAGCCCATATGGAGCCTTCCAGATGAGCCATCTGAGTCAGGTTCCTCAGCATCGTCTGGAAGCGCCGGTCTCTGTAGTCCAACCGTCTCCCGAACACGATCTGGCAGATGATGTTGGCCACGGCGCTGTTGAGGAGCGGCACAGGGTCAAACGGTTCGCCTGAAAAGAGGAGACGTCTCAGTCTGACCGAACTAAGCATCTGCGTCCTCTTTGTTGCGCCTCGTCACAAACCTTTCTCCTCCTCCATCGCCTCCTGCAGGTGTCGACTCTCCTCACAGATGCTCTGCTCCATGGAGCTCCTTGCCAGACCGAAGGCGCGAAGCTTGGCCATGGCAAAACGCCGCTGTGTCCTCCACACCTTCCCGTTGCTGAAGAAAAGACCAGCTGAGGCCGAACAAGAGGAAACCGTCAGGCAGCAGTTTCACACTGCTTCACTCCAAGCGTCTCCTCCTCTGAGTTACCTGAGTTCCCTGAATAAATCCTGTCCACCATCGGGCTGTAAGGCCGGTCCACGAAGTTGTCCGCCTGAGTCACCAGAGCCTCCTTCACCATCCCCCAGCCAGACACAAACACCGTCTTGTGTCTTCCCAGACGAATGCAGAACACATTCCCGTAAACATCAGCGAGCTGTGGACGTAGGGAACAAGTGGCCTGTTGTCCCACATGTGACTGACGACAAGTTATTGTTAACGCGCAAAGAAATATCCGACTTGCAGCCAAGATGTTTTCCTTCCAAATGTTTTTATATGTTACAGCACAGACTAACTTCTGAAGAGCAGTGATTTCAGACTGAAGGAGTATCGTTACCACAGGTTCAGTCTTACCTTGGTCAGATAAATGTGGGGCTGTTTAAGTTCAACGTTGAAGACGTTTCCTAGAAAAGGCAGAGCTGGTGGTCCAGGAGGGAAGTTGGGCGGATCCTTTCTAATCAGACAATACGCTAAAAGAACAGCAAAAATAAAAGCGTAGAGCAGCATTTTCCTCAGATCCATCCACAGAAACCAATCCCAGAGCCACATCACGAGCCAGAGCAGAGGCATCAGTCACTGAGCAGAGCTGGGCTGCTTCTCTGCTAATGATGGGGCTGGCTCTTCATCACAAAGACACACTGTTGGCTGCAACATGCTTTTATTGACTGAATAAAACAACGAGAAACAAAATGCTTTGGATACATGTGAGTCATTTCTGTTTATCTGTAAATGGAAACTTTTATGAGCTTAAAACAGACTTAAATTAAACAATGTGCTGATTTGACTCATTTGATTTATTGGAAGTCACAGAAGTGAAGATGTGAGAATCGTTATGGTACCATGGACCTCGCCATGACAACCCTCTCAGTTTTTATAGCTAATAATCCTGTTGATGAGCTAAGATGATTTCAGAAAGGTGTTCAACACTATTCCCCAGATCAGACAAGGAAGGCGTTGTGGGACTTTTGGCAAATATGTTATGATTATGTTTTTTTCGCTATTGAAGACAGCAAACGTTTAATTTTAGCGTCACATTGTTTACCGCTGATCTGACCCTACTCTTTGTCACCAGACTATTCTAACTCAGTGGGATCGCATGGTTCGGCCTTTCAGGACCAGGGTAGTACCATAGCCAGAGACCAGATCCTACTCTAAACTAAGCGTGTTGGCGGTTTTCTCTGGTGCTGCCCTGCTTTACTGCTTCTGCCACAACAAACATCCAGTTTCCTCTCTCTTCACTCGTTTACTTAGGTCTCCAGACTGTGTTCTAGCGTCATGTTAGACCTTTAATATCAGGTTCTGGTAATAAACATTTTACACAGAATTAGTTTGTGTACACACCAGCACATGGAACTGTTTTAAAATAAATGATTTAGTTGATAAACTGTGTAAACAGAACATGGCAAACTGGGGGCTGCTTGGAAAGCTCCTGTTAGTTGTTAACCCACCATCGTCTACACAAATTACAGATGGATGTGGAGCTGTGACATATATACTCTGTGTACTGCACACTGCCTCCTTGACTTCCTTCCTGACGTTAAACTTCTTAAGGACGCACTCTTCAGATGACATCGATGTTATTGCAAATTTTTGTATATTTTTCAAGATCAGACTTTTATCATTAGTCAGTCAGTAACGTTAGTAGTGTCAATAACCCAGTGCAACTGTGAAAACCTGTGCAATTTATTTATAATGTGCAATAATAAGTTGTAAACTATCTCTTAGCATGGTGCCCTTCACTCTGGAAACTGTACTTGGCAGTTGTAAAATGCAATTTCTCCACTGTGGGGCTAAAAAAGGTTTCCTTATTATAATCTTAGTGTAGTTATAGACAACCACTAAAAGAACCATTTCGTGACTGAAGACCAGTTTAAGCTGTTGACCAACGGTAAATGAATGTCTCTCCTTTGGCTAGAGAGCCACACTGTAGTTTAACATGTAAGACATTTAGGTGGTTACTCAGTAAAACCCACTGAGAGAGAACAAATGCCAAACATACAATGCAGCCCACGCATTATGATCCATAAAGTCACAATGACAACAATAAACACATGTAGACTGTGATCAGGGGAGGGGGTCCAACAAGCTCCAGGGGTGGCCCATAGGTAGGACCTGAGCAACGTTGACGTCTTCATCTGCCGAAGTAAATACAACAAACTCATTAACTGCTTCCAAATCTGTTGCCTTATCACTGAACTGCTGAGTTTGTGTTGGCTCTGAAGACCCTCCTCCGCCTCAGCAGGGAGGCTGGTTAGGGGCTGGTGACTCAGTGGGCTGCGGTGACGGCAAAAGTTCATTCTCGTCCAATAGGAAGGAGACAATTTACCCTTCAAAATAAAAAAGTTTGCCTATAACATTTAAAACTGCAGACTGGTCGGAGAGTTTTCTGACACAGACGTCTGGACGTGGTTGCTTGAAATTTAACTTTTTTGTTTTTAATAAAAGAATAGAGTATAGTAGAATAGTAGCTGTATCGCGGTGCAGAATTTACTTTTGATCCAAGGGTCATTTTGAAGATACTGATCTGTCCACACTCCACCTACTGCTGAGCTACGCAGCGCGAACGACCGTCTTCGATTCGCAAAAGGTAAGAAAAGCAAACGCTGATCTGTTAAAACAGAGATTCGTCGCAAAATGGTGCCGCTAAGTTATCGCTGAACTCCGTTGAAAGTTTCTCGCATTTGTTTGTTACAGCAGATAAAAGCTAGGATCGCGTTTAAAGTCGTGATTTATATGGTAGCAGCGTTTAAGTCGCGTTGAGCAGCTCAGGTCCCACATTTAACGCTCATTAAAAGTCCGCACGAAGCCAAAGACTCGATCCGTCGACCTCTGCTGGTTCCTCCCTCGCTGCTTCGGCTTCTCCAACTTCCTCGCATGTACAGTGACGTACTGTGATCTCCGTCTCAGTGAGCGTTTTTGCTCCAGCTCGCTGTGCAGCATGGTTCAGAAGGTGGCAGTAATCGGTGCCGGTCCGTCTGGACTGACCAGCATCAAGGCCTGCTTGGATGAAGGTCTGGAGCCCACCTGCTTTGACAGCAGCGATGACATCGGAGGCTTGTGGAGAATCAAGGTGAGGGCCGGAGCGTTTAGGAAAACACCGCCCTGTGCTATAGTGAAACAGACAATAACATTTAAAATATCACGTTGTAGGAGAAGCCAGAGCCCGGACGAGCCAACATCTACGACTCGGTGATCATCAACAGCTCCAAGGAGATGATGGCTTTCAGTGACTTTCCTCCTCCAGCTGAGTTTCCCAACAACATGCACCACTCTGAGGTCCTGCAGTACCTGCGTCTCTACGGTCGGGCCTTCAAGCTGCTGCAGCACATACACTTTCAGGTTGGAGGCCTCTGGGCGTGTTTATAAAGTCACCTCCTCCAGAAAGAAATATATGTAGACAGGAGAAGTACGTTGATGAGGCTGTTATTCCGCAATATGAAATAACTAAGCTGCCTTATGCAGGATGTTGAATGCAGTGTGTGTGTGTCAGACTACTGTGGTCGGTCTGAGGCAGAGACCAGACTTTGCAGCAACGGGCCAGTGGGAGGTGGAAACCGAGAGGAGAGACGGCCGGAGAGAGACTCACGTGTTCGATGCGGTGATGGTTTGTACCGGTCACTTCACGCAGCCTCACCTGCCCCTCAGCGATTTCACAGGTACCGGGACACAAGCTCACCTTCTGCCGTCTGCTCGGATTTCATTTCAGCTGCCGCGCTTCATCTCTGTTTGTCTTTCGTCAGGCATGGAGAGCTTTGAAGGGGAGTATTTCCACAGCTGGGAATACCGCAACGCCGAGGGTCTGCGGGGCAAGCGAGTGCTGGTGGTCGGGGTTGGAAATTCAGGAGGCGACATCGCTGTGGAGATCAGCAGCGTCGCAGAGAAGGTACGGCAACCGCTGGCCCTTTGCTGCGTGTGGGGTAGATGAATGTTACTGAACACTGACCTGACCTGCAGGTGTATCTGAGCACCAGGAGCGGAGCGTGGGTCGTCGGTCGCGTGGGACAGGGAGGGCTCCCCTCTGACCTGTTTGGGACGTCTCGCATGCATTCGATGGTATTAAAGCTCTTCCCTGCGTGGGTGAACAGGAAGCTTGAGAACATGCTGAACAAAACATTTGATCACGGGCTTTATGGCCTGAAACCAAAACACAGGTAACACAACTTTATTTCATGTCGCATTTCGTAAGAAGCAAAGGAACGAATAAAAAACCGGTAGTGGACGGCGTGTTGTGGAAGTTTTTTCGCACAGATCCCTTTAGTGAATGACAGCCTGCCAGCTCGGATCATCTCAGGCCGCGTTCGGATGAAACCGAACATAAAGGAGTTCTGTGGGTCCAGCGTGACCTTTGATGACGGGAGCAGCGTAGAGAAGGTACGTTGGTGTGGATCAGCGAATGTGCATCACTCAAAAGGTCGTGTTTTCTTTCTGCTAATTCTCCCAACTGACTGATTTTATCGCAGAATCTAAATACATGCAAGGTGGTTGTGCAGCTGATGCCTGGGCTGCGTGTGTGTCACGCAGGTGGATGTGGTTGTTTTTGCCACAGGTTACAACTACAGCTTCCCCTTCCTGCCCTCAGCCCTGCAGGCTAAGTGCGGTTACAGGCTGCGTCTCTACAAACACGTGTTCCCTCCCGCACAAGCCTGGAACACACTGGCTGTGGTGGGCTTCATCCACGCCTTTGGGGCCATCAACACAATGGCTGAGATGCAGGCCCGCTGGGCTACCAGGGTTTTTAAAGGTAAAGCACTACACGCAACTCGGGAGCTTCACCCTTCATCTAAGCATTTTTCCCTCTGCAGGTGTAATCGTCCTCCCGTCAGTAGAAACCATGACGAACGAAATTGAGAAAGATACGGCAACAATGCATAAGAGGTAGGACATAATTCAGCAAATGCTTTAAATTAATATAAAATATAGTCGTTATATTACAAATGCAGCTTTTTCTTTGTCTGTGTTAGGTTCGCCTGCTCAGAGCGTAACCCACTGCAGGTGATCCACATCCCTTACCTGGACAGCCTGGCAGAGCAGGTGGGGGCTCGGCCAAACTTACCCTGGCTGTTCCTGACAGACACCAGGCTGGCGCTACAGGTGTTTCTGGGCCCCTCTACCGCTTATCAGTGGCGCCTGACTGGCCCGGGCTGTTGGGCTGGAGCCCGCCAGGCTATTCTAACTCAGTGGGATCGCGTGGTTCAGCCTTTCAGGACCAGGGTAGTACCAGAGCCAGAGACCAGACCCTACTCTAAACTAAGCGTGTTGGCGGTTTTCTCTGGTGTTGCCCTGCTTTACTGCTTCTGCTACAACAAATATCCAGTTTCCTCTCTCTTCACTCGTTTCCCGTTGTTTAGGTCTCCAGACTGTGTTCTAGCGTCATGTTAGACATTTAATATCAGGTTCTGGTAATAAACATTTTACACAGAATTAGTTTGTGTACACACCAGCAAAATAAATGATTTAGTTGATAAACTGTGTAAACACATGGCAAACTGGGGGAGCTGTGACATATATGCGCTGTGTACTGCACGCTGCCTCCTTGACTTCCTTCCTGACGCTAAACTTCTTAAGGACGCACTCTTCAGATGTAGAACATTACTTTGTTTGTAAGAACGGTCGTTAAATGTGTAGGAAGCGTCCGTCACTAAATAATATGAATCTGCTTTTGTACCGTTACCACTAAATACAAACTGTGATTGTTATTTTCTGTCAAAACAAGCCTGTAATTGTGAACACAAAACATAATAAACTACATTGATCAAAGCAATAATTATGATCCTACAAGAAGCAGCAAGGAGATGAAACACAGCCTATTATCGAGGTTATTGGTATGTGAAATGTTCCAAATTTTTGTATCTTTTTCAAGATAAAACTTTTATTACTAGTCAATAATACTAAGGGTCAAATGTCTGCTACTAATAGATAAACTACCATAAAAAAAACGAGAAAAACAATTAAATAATATCAGAGAAGAAGAGCTGATACCACACACACGGCTTTAGATACCTAACAGGTATCTTTGATGAAAGCCTGACTATCCTGGTGAGTCATAGATAACGTCTATTTTTATCACACAAGCATAGTTTTAGCTATTTTGAATAAATTACATTAAATGGAAGGTTGCTGTTGTGGCAGAATATAAACTGGCAAAGCCACTGGGTGAAGGGCTGCCTGCTAGAGTGATTACCTTGGCTCAGGTTAGATGTCCAAATGTCACTGAGATTAGGGACTGATTATTGATGACGACAGTATATTAATTTACTGCTGTGCAAAACTGCAAGTGTAAATAAATCGAAGTTGAACCCATGAATAAATCTGTCTAAGCTAGAATTGTTGCGATGCAGCTGTTTTTGCCCAAATTCCAACACGTGTTCATACAAGTCAGACGTAAGAGGCAGTGTTGATGTGAGTTCAGTTACTCCCTGTGAATACGTGAAATGAGAGAGTGGACTCTCATAAGTACCTGGGTGTACAGCTAAACAACAAACTGAACCCGACGCAGAACACAAAAGCTCTGTAAAGGAAGGGTCAGGGCAGACTCTACCTGCTGAGGAGGGGGACCTCCTGAAGACCTTCTATGACTCTGTGACCATGTACGGTGTGGTTTCCTGGAGCGGCAGCATCACTGAGAGGAGCAGGAAGAAGCTGCACAAGGTGATCCAAGAGTCCCGGAGTCCTGGGTTGTTCTCTGGACACGGTGCAGGAGGTGGGAGACAGAAGGGCCCTGGCAAAGCTGACGTCTATGCTGGGCCACGAGTCTCCCCCACTGCAGGTCTGTTCTGGAGAGTAGCCTTAGTGGCAGACTGTGCAAAGGAGAGACTGGATCAGACTTTACAATAAGCGCTGCTAATTACCCCCCATGTCCATTCCTCAGTAACGTTAGTAGTGTCAATAACCCAGAGCAACTGTGAGAACCTGTGCAATATTTATTTATAATGTGCAATAATAGTCCGTAAACTATCTCTTGATGCCCTTCACTCTAGAAACTGTACTTGGCAGTTTTTCTTATTTTTATTCTCAGTTTAGTTATAGAAAACCACTAAACGAATCGTTTCGTGCCTGAAGATCAGTTTAAACAGTTTAAACCCTCCTCCTGCTGCGGTGATCCTGATGTAAATACCATCTGTTGATTTAAATCTAAATGTTTTTAGGGACGGCGAAAGTGAATTGTCGTCCAATAGTTGATGGGACTGTTTAAATCTGTTCCTGTTAAAACCAGAAGGTGGAGACACAAGCAGGAAAGAAGACATTTGATCCTTCAAAATAGAAAAGTTTGCCTTCTAACATTTAAAACTGCAGACTGGTCGGAGGGTTTTCTGACCCTGTCTGCAGGACAGAAGTCTGGACGTGGATGCTTGGAATTTTTTGTTTTTAATGAAACAATCTACTGTGTTTGACTTTCTGCAGCATTTACGGCCACAGTCTGTTTACTTTAGATCCAAGGGTCGTTTTGAAGATACTGATCTGCCCACACTCCACCTACTGCTGAGCTCCGCGCAGCACGAACGACGCGTTTCCTTCTTCGATTCGCAAAAGGTAAGAAAAGCAAACTCTTGTAAAATTGAGTCTTTAAACAGTGACTCGTTAATGGATGTGTTAGTTTTAAATAAACGCTGAACTTGGATGCTGTTGACAACTTCCTCGCATTTGTTTGTTACAGCAGATAAAAGCTAGGATCGCGTTTAAAGTCGTGATTTATATGGTAGCAGCGTTTAAGTCGCGTTGAGCATTTAACGCTCATTAAAAGTCCGCACGAAGCCAAAGACTCGATCCGTCGACCTCTTCCTCCTTCGCTGCTTCGGCTTCTCCAACTTCCCGGGGTGTGTTTGCACATGAGTCCGTGTTGGCTCTAACTGTTCTCAGGCTGAAGCATGACTCGTCGCGTAGCGGTGGTCGGAGGAGGCAGCTCCGGTCTGGCCTGCATCAAGTGCTGCCTGGATGAAGGCCTGGAGCCCGTCTGCTTTGAAAGCAGCGATGACATCGGTGGTCTGTGGAGGTTTAAGGT
This sequence comes from Macropodus opercularis, assembly GCA_030770545.1. Lineage (NCBI taxonomy): Eukaryota > Metazoa > Chordata > Actinopteri > Anabantiformes > Osphronemidae > Macropodus > Macropodus opercularis. The sequence goes on from CM061092.1 coordinate 13,727,346, forward strand.
GAGAGGCTGGTGGACTTTCTCTCATCCTGTGTCTGAGGTGGATGTTAGTTGTGGTTAATGTTTCCTTACCGGCCGCTTGCAGGAGAACCCAGAACCAGACAGAGCCAGCATCTACCACTCTGTCATCATCAACACCTCCAAGGAGATGATGTGTTTCAGCGACTTTCCCATCCCTGCCCACTTCCCAAACTACATGCACAACTCCCTCATCATGGACTACTTCCGGATGTACGCCGAGCACTTTGACCTGACCAAACACATACGCTTCAACGTAAGCGGTCCTCACCGGCTTCCCTTTACCAGCCTTCACTAACAACACTCAGCAACGTGCTTCGTCCTGTTTAATCCGAGCGCTTGTCTTCCTGTCGTCCAGACCAAAGTGCTGCAGGTGAAGCAGAGATCAGACTTTTCTCACTCGGGTCAGTGGGATGTTGAAACGGAGAAGGACGGTAGAAAGGAGAGACACATTTTTGATGCTGTGATGATCTGTATTGGACATCACTGCCACCCACACCTGCCTCTACACGACTTCCCAGGTAGACGCCGTTATTTAATGATCAACCTCTGACACAATACAAATAACCTTGTGGTTACATAATTCCATATCAGCAGGAAGAGAAGATTGTGTCAATAACATGTGTAATACTGTTGTAGAACAAAGCTGCAAAGTGTGTGTTTTGTTTTTTGTTTTTTTCCAGGCATTGACACATTCAAGGGAAAATATTTCCACAGCCGCGACTACAAGACTCCAGAGGAGTGGAGGGATAAAAAGGTTGTAGTGATTGGAATCGGAAACTCTGGAGGAGACATCGCGGTGGAGCTGAGCAGAGTCGCCAAACAGGTTGGACTGAAATCTCCATCATGTCATATAAATTCATGTTACTAAGCGCAAGATAAGCAAAACAAACAGTTGAATTATTTGGAAGATGCCAACATTATATTTAGTCAGTGTCATGAAAGTGCAGGTACATAAAACCGCAGTAAATGAGGTAAATCTATGTTGAACAAACACAAAACTAAGATGGAAAACTAAGAAGATCTGCAACAGAAAAACTGACCACGTGACTAAGTGTAAGTGGATTCAACAGTGAGGTCAAATGTTTGGTTCCAGGCAATGAAACCATAGAATAAAGTCAAATATCAGCATAATAATAATATAAAACGTAAATTACTGGTATGTATGTATGACTGGCTGCCATGTCTCCTCTTTGCAGGTTTACCTGAGCACTCGAAGGGGAGCCTGGATTCTGAACAGAGTGGGGGACAATGGCATCCCCCTGGATTTGAGCTTTGACAGAACATTGAATTTCCTTCGTGAAATCCTTCCTTTTGGTCTTTTGTGTAGTTTGGCAGAGAAACGACTCAACCAAAGATTTGATCACAGTCTCTACAATCTTAAGCCAAAGCACAGGTACGTGTTTATGCATTTGTTCTGGGGAATATCCATCCACCCTAAAATGCCTCAAGTTGATCATGAATGTTGCATTTGTTTAAAATTAGCAAAACTACTCCACTTTCCACTGAGCTACGCTATGATGCCTCCTCAACATTTACTGGAGACAATCAGAGACAAATTGTTTTGTGCCAAGTAATTGTAAATCTCTGACAGTTCCTGTTCACCAGTTAACTAACCAGTAGAAATACAAATCACAGGTTGTTAAGCCAACATCCCACATTGAATGATGAGCTGCCCAACCGGATCCTCTCTGGAACAATTCAAGTGAAACCCAACGTTAGCAGATTTCAGGGATCCACTGTGGAGTTTGATGATGGAAGCAAAGTGGACGATGTCGACCTGGTGGTAGGTTCACTGATTAGAAGCGTGTCCACACATCTGGATTCTCAGTTTATCCTTCTCACCTCCTGCAGGACATTTATGGAAACGTTTGACTGACCTGTGCTTCAGGTGTTTGCCACAGGTTACCGGTTTTCCTTTCCCTTCCTGACCTCGAACGTGGTGTCAGTGTCTGAGAACAAAACCGCTGTGTACAAGTATGTGTTTCCTCCTGAGCTCGACCGCCCCACGCTTGCGATCATTGGTCTGGTGCAGCCGCTGGGAGCCATCATGCCCATCTCTGAGATGCAAGCCAGGTTGGCCACACGAGTCTTTAAAGGTGCGTTGATACGTGTTGTGTGTAACTTCCTTCAGAGTACGTATTCAAATAGAAAACATAAATGCACCAGAAGAAGATTCACTGCTGTCATTGCAAACAGGCTGCATCAAGCTTCCTTCAGTCTCTGCCATGTTGAAAGATGTTCGCAACAAGCAGGAGGCCATGGCTAAAAGGTAGAGAGACTGTTGTTCTGACTTCTCATGACCTGTGACTTCAACAGCTCCAACGCTCTTAGATACAATGTCCCTTAATCTGTGGTTCAGGTACGTCACCAGTCAGAGACACACCATCCAGGTGGACTACGTCAGCTACATGGATGAGCTGGCAGAACTGGTGGGGGTTCGACCAAACATCCCGAGACTACTGCTCTGTGATCCCAAGCTGGGCCTCGGCGTGTTGTTCGGTCCCTGCACCCCATATCAGTACCGTCTGAGGGGGCCGGGAAAGTGGGCCGGGGCCCGTCGGGCCATCCTCACTCAGTGGGAGAGGGTGGCTCGACCCATGCAGACCCGGCCCTGTGATGACCGCAAACCCAAGAGGTCGTTCGCGTGGCTTCTGCTTCTGTCGGCTGTTTCTGTGGGTTTGGCTGCATACGTTTACAGGAACAACCCTCCAGCCTTCATACAAGACCCCACTGTGCTGTTAGACAGGATCAAACTGTACCTGCCTGGACAGTGAGGAGTATCTCACACTGAATGTGTTTTAGCTTTAATTACTCCTTTAGCAATTGTACCTGTGATTATGTTTTTTTACACAACTGCTCCAAGTCAGTTCCAGGGAGGGAAGCGACTAAATCCTTCAGCTAAGGCTGAAGTCGAACATGAAATCTATGAGTTGCCATGTGTTTTGTCAGAGCATTTCTTCTGTGTTTGTGGTAAATAAACTATTATTCATTGTTGTATTGCTAACCTAACCAGGATTTTCTGTGAGGTTTGTGAAATGGTCTTTCAAATTCAAATGTGGGACAGGAAATGGACAAGAGCTATTCATTAACTAAATTTTAAGTAGAGATATAGATTCAGTAATAAGTATCCATTAAGAGTTTATTAAATATCAGGTTGTTCTTGATTCATTCCTCGGTAGCTGCTTGTATTTCTGTGTAAGGTTTTGTTGCAATACTGCCATACAATAAAAAAAAGAAACACTGCACCATCAGTCTGAACTCTGAATTAAAAAAAAGACCTCAGCATACACACGGCTGCCATCTAGTGTCCTAAGGTCTAAACAAGGACCCAAGGTGCAAGGTACACAGACACATAACTAGTCAGGCAGAGTGACTACAATGCAGCCAGGTTCCAGACAGCAACACAAAGGTATAAAGGACACACACACCAGTTAATTCTCCCACACAGATAAATAAGATCCATTAAGTTCTCTACCAAAACAAGTAGCGGGGTCTTAAAAAGGTCACGTAGACGTTTTCTGGAAGCCTGTGACAGGACTTGTATTAACAGAATGACCACATGTCCTGGTTTCCAAAGACTTCACACTGAGGGTCGGTCAGTCAGACAACACGACCAGGTCAGAAAAACGTGGGTCAAGGGAATGAGGGCATCTGGAAGAGGTCACCAACAGCCAGAGGAGCTGCACAGGGAAAAGCCACGATGCTTTATCTGACTGCGTGAAAGAATGACTGGAACAGGTAAAAAATGTAACAGGAGTTATATTTTTCAATTATTTCTAGAGGTTGTGTTAGATTAACTTGTTAGATTATGTTGTATATTTTATTTGGAAACGCATGTATAGTATCGTCTGTAACATCTACTGGACATGAATAAATGTTCCAATAGCTTTGGACTGGAGAGACGTTTCCATTTAAAACCAGGAGAGGAGGACACACCACATAACTTTGAACAGTTTTTCTTAATGATAGTACCACACACCCAGTAACACGGAGAGTTTTAATAAACGCCTTCTCTGCTGGCAGAGAGTAGACGTAAAGCGGTGCAGTGTTGTGACCACAGTCCATTTGCTTACGAGCCAGATCCAAGGGTCATTTTGAAGAAACCGACTGTTACGCGCAGCACGAACAACGCGTTTCCTTCGTCGATTTGCAAAAGGTAAGAAAAGCAAACGCTGATCTGTGAAAACAGAGATTCGTCGCAAAATGGTGCCGCTAAGTTATCGCTGAACTCCGTTAAAAGTTTCTCGCGTTTGTTTGTTACAGCAGATAAAACCTAGGATCGCGTTTAAAGTCGTGATTTATATGGTAGCAGCGTTTAAGTCGCGTTGAGCATTTAACGCTCATTAAAAGTCCGCACGAAGCCAAAGACTCGATCCGTCGACCTCTTCCTCCTTCGCTGCTTCGGCTTCTCCAACTTCCCGGGGTGTGTTTGCACATGAGTCCGTGTTGGCTCTAACTGTTCTCAGGCTGAAGCATGACTCGTCGCGTAGCGGTGGTCGGAGGAGGCAGCTCCGGTCTGGCCTGCATCAAGTGCTGCCTGGATGAAGGCCTGGAGCCCGTCTGCTTTGAAAGCAGCGATGACATCGGTGGTCTGTGGAGGTTTAAGGTGAGAGGCTGGTGGACTTTCTCTGATCCTGTGTCTGAGGTGGATGTTAGTTGTGGTTAATGTTTCCTTACCGGCCGCTTGCAGGAGAACCCAGAACCAGACAGAGCCAGCATCTACCACTCTGTCATCATCAACACCTCCAAGGAGATGATGTGTTTCAGCGACTTTCCCATCCCTGCCCACTTCCCAAACTACATGCACAACTCCCTCATCATGGACTACTTCCGGATGTACGCCGAGCACTTTGACCTGACCAAACACATACGCTTCAACGTAAGCGGTCCTCACCGGCTTCCCTTTACCAGCCTTCACTAACAACACTCAGCAACGTGCTTCGTCCTGTTTAATCCGAGCGCTTGTCTTCCTGTCGTCCAGACCAAAGTGCTGCAGGTGAAGCAGAGATCAGACTTTTCTCACTCGGGTCAGTGGGATGTTGAAACGGAGAAGGACGGTAGAAAGGAGAGACACATTTTCGATGCTGTGATGATCTGTATTGGACATCACTGCCACCCACACCTGCCTCTACACGACTTCCCAGGTACGTCCTACAGCTCATAAACAAATGTTTCTCTCAGGAACATTTGGAGAAATGTCATCATTATGTTTTAACCAAAGGCTAATTCAAGGTGGTTGAACGTTTATGTATTTTATGTGCTGCCCTGTGTTGATTGTGGGGGTCAGACACTTGAGAAACCATACATGCTGTTACAGGTATTGACACGTTCAAGGGGAAGTATTTCCACAGCCGAGACTACAAGACTCCAGAGGAGAGGAGGGATAAAAAGGTTGTAGTGATTGGAATCGGAAACTCTGGAGGAGACATCGCGGTGGAGCTGAGCAGAGTCGCCAAACAGGTGAAACCGTTATGAATTCTCAGAAGTAGCCAGAAAGACTTTGATCTCTGAATTTAATCGTGATGACTTGCTGCTCGTCTTGTATATGTGCAGGTATATCTAAGCACACGAAGAGGCTCCTGGGTCCGAAACAGAGTCTCAGACAATGGTCTTCCAGTTGATATGCTGAACACCAGGGTTCTCCTTTCTCTGCGTCACACCCTTCCTTTTGGATTAGTCTGCAGCATCGCAGAGAAACGTCTCAACCACAGATTTGATCACAATCTGTACAACTTGAAGCCAAAACACAGGTGCTGCAGCAAGATTAGTCAAATACTTTTCTCTGCTTTACTGGTGAAATACTTGCACTTATCAGGCTGAATACAATTATCAGGTTGTTTAGCCAACATCCCACAGTGAATGATGAGCTGCCCAACCGGATCCTCTCTGGAACAATTCAAGTGAAACCCAACGTTAGCAGATTTCAGGGATCCACTGTGGAGTTTGATGATGGAAGCAAAGTGGACGATGTCGACCTGGTGGTAGGTTCACTGATTAGAAGCGTGTCCACACATCTGGATTCTCAGTTTATCCTTCTCACCTCCTGCAGAACATTTATGGAAACGTTTGACTGACCTGTGCGTCAGGTGTTTGCCACAGGTTACCGGTTTTCCTTTCCCTTCCTGACCTCGAACGTGGTGTCAGTGTCTGAGAACAAAACCGCTGTGTACAAGTATGTGTTTCCTCCTGAGCTCGACCGCCCCACGCTTGCGATCATTGGTCTGGTGCAGCCGCTGGGAGCCATCATGCCCATCTCTGAGATGCAAGCCAGGTTGGCCACACGAGTCTTTAAAGGTGCGTTGATACGTGTTGTGTGTAACTTCCTTCAGAGTACGTATTCAAATAGAAAACATAAATGCACCAGAAGAAGATTCACTGCTGTCATTGCAAACAGGCTGCATCAAGCTTCCTTCAGTCTCTGCCATGTTGAAAGATGTTCGCAACAAGCAGGAGGCCATGGCTAAAAGGTAGAGAGACTGTTGTTCTGACTTCTCATGACCTGTGACTTCAACAGCTCCAACGCTCTTAGATACAATGTCCCTTAATCTGTGGTTCAGGTACGTCACCAGTCAGAGACACACCATCCAGGTGGACTACGTCAGCTACATGGATGAGCTGGCAGAACTGGTGGGGGTTCGACCAAACATCCCGAGACTACTGCTCTGTGATCCCAAGCTGGGCCTCGGCGTGTTGTTCGGTCCCTGCACCCCATATCAGTACCGTCTGAGGGGGCCGGGAAAGTGGGCCGGGGCCCGTCGGGCCATCCTCACTCAGTGGGAGAGGGTGGCTCGACCCATGCAGACCCGGCCCTGTGATGACCGCAAACCCAAGAGGTCGTTCGCGTGGCTTCTGCTTCTGTCGGCTGTTTCTGTGGGTTTGGCTGCATACGTTTACAGGAACAACCCTCCAGCCTTCATACAAGACCCCACTGTGCTGTTAGACAGGATCAAACTGTACCTGCCTGGACAGTGATGTCTAAGTGTGATGTAGGTATGACTGTATAATACATGTCTGACATGCTGATAGGGTTATTGCTTAGAACTAACATAATTATGTGAACAGCAACAATAGAAATCTGATATACTTTAATTTAAATCGATAGCTTTACACTAATAATAATAATAATAATAATGCCACATCATGCTCTATGCCTGTGGAGATTCTCAGTCATCCGGGTGAAGTTGTCTGAAAGTTTCTATGTAGAAATAGTAGAAGTCCAGTTGCCATGACTCAACGTTCAGATGCATCATGTTTAGTTTTTTTTCAGTAGGTTTTCACTGCGTCATCATTAAGCTCTGTTAGATTTTGAAAATGATAATCTTACCAAATGTCATTAATTCTGCTGTATTTGTCTAATAAACTGAGATATTTTATGAAGGCACATTTTTCACCTTTCTGTACGGGATGGATGGATGGATGGATGGGACTTCAAACTAACCGCGGCTCTTAAACTACCGGTAGACCCCGGAACAAGAACCGTCCACGTGTGACTCGTTAACATTCGGGTTGCCAGGTTTAGGGTGAGACCATTATCTGAAAGTGTAGGAATGGTTACATTTACTTTTATGTTAATGTAACGCAGTCGTTTTTGGTTTGACGTTGTGTTGCTGTGGATTATTACAATTTTTACGTCAACAGATCCGCAACTGGCTTCATTTGGCCGCTGTGTCTTCCTGCACTCAAAACAGGATGTGCACTATTACTACTGTTGAATAAAAACCGGATACTGTTAATTGTTGCATTCTAGCTGTGCTGTGAAAATTACAATGCTCCTACTATATAGTTAATTTGGCACTAATTTGATAAACGTAGTACAAATCAGTATTATTTCAAGAAGACCGTCTCCAACTTGTTTGCAGGTTGTGCCTCCGCATATCTATTATCTGTTCCTTACAAGCATGTGACATCTAAAATGCAAACTACAATTGTGAGGTTATGTTATAACTGTATTCATATTGGTTTGGATTATAATCATAACAATGCTATAATGATAAAAAATGTTATTGATGCCAACAGAGGGTTGCATCTCTTAAGTGTAAAGGAAACTGGGTCTGTGTGGCAATGATTTAGTAGTAGACCGAGCACCTGCCCCGCGCTTTGGACGCTGTGAGCGAGGGGGATGCGACGGGATAAATCTGGCAACTGCAGTCTGCCATCTTTGATTGTGCGACAGGCCGCGGCGCGAGCGGGGCCTCACTCAACAAGAAAATCGGTCTGGCACGAGATAACGGGTGGGGAGAGAAACCGAACCACGGGTCGACTGCGGACCGGTTCCCGTTGTAGCGGTCCGACAGAAAAGTACGGTCTGGCTGCTCGAAACGGCGCCGAGGACACAAAGCCAACGCCGTGCATGTGGAGAGCAATTAGTTAGCAGCCAACGAGCACGGTTGCTATCCACCGTTAGCCGCACAGGGTTAGCAGGCTAGCCAGCTTTTGTAATCCGCCGGCCAGACTCGCAGTCGTCCACCCCAAACCAGGTCGAAAGCGGATTCAGCCGAGCTCACGAAACAGCCGTAGGAACAAAGGAGGCCCCGGCGGTGGCAGGTGGGTCTGCGTGTCATGCCTGTGTACGTTTTGTAGGTGTTGCTCGCGATGTGTCGCTGTGCTCGGCGCTAGCTGCTTAGCGTGCTCCGGCCACCGACGGGCTGAAAGTGGATGTGATGGCGACTGGTGAGAAACGAAACTGTGTGAAACGATGCAGCCGACGGCCTCTGCGGTAACGGCACCGTGTTTTTGCGTGGACCACCGGTGCCGGTTGCTGCTCGGGCTTGTGCGGTGACCGCTTTGGTTCACCTCCCCCCCCCCCCCCCATCGTGGTTTCTTTTGAGGCCGGTTTGGTTGAAAAGGGGGGGCCTCTGCTCCCCTGCCGGCAGGAGCCACCCAGCCCACCAGTGGTTTGATTCATAGAGAGGGGTGGCCTGCAGCTGCATCAGTAGCAGTGATTCACCAGGAAAACGCGACGCTTTCCGTGATTTCTCATCATTACTGGCCACGTGTGACGTCTTAGCCATTATATGCAGGATAGTGTCCCTCTGGCACTGTTAACTACTTCTTGGTCATTATACCTTTGCATTCAAAAAACTGGTTGTGTGTGTGTGTGTGCACCCCCCCCCCCCTTTTTGTAGCAGCACTGATCAATGTCTCCCCAAGTGTGAGTTTGGCTGGGCTGCGGTTTGAAGGAGTCCAAATGATTCCTAAACTATTTGAAGATTAAAAACAAGCAGCTGGGAGCTTATCGATAAACAACGTGATATTGGTTCATATATATGCATTCGTGATCTCAGTGGCTCCCGGCTGCCTTATTTTGGGAAGCCATTCAGATGTGCATTGATTATAGTCTTACTTATTGATTGACTCGTCGGCTGCATGACCTGCTCACAGAGCTTAAGCTAAAGGTGGAAATCTCTTTCAATCGCAGTTAACTTAATACATTGTATTTCTAGTTTAATGCTCCTGTGTGGATATGTCATGATGTTTAATGTTTGTGCACATTAGCATCCAGACTGCTACAGCATTGATGCGCTCCATCTTCCCATTTGCTTAATAAAAAGCCTGGCCACATCAGTCTCCCTTGGGAGTAATTGATGGCCTGGTTGTAGAGAACCACAAGCATTCAGTCCCTCATAGTCATCGTGTTTCTTGATCTACCTTCTCAAAAGCTAGAGGTCACAGTGAATAGGAGGTGATCCTTTTGAGATGCAGCTGTCTTTAGTAACTGAATGAACCCCTTCAGTGTGGACGTTTCACTACCAGGTAATTCTGATCCCCAGGCTTCTGTCCTGGCAAAATTAGCCGCCATAAGCAACATTGTTTGTTGTCTGGAGCAGAACAATTAGACACTTGGGCGTCATCATTGTTTTTTCTTCCTGCCTTTTATCATTATATTTCATATCCTTCTGTTGTGGGAATTTTATGCATACACTGCTTAGTCAGTCCTAAACCTGACCTTTCACAAGAGTTGTTTTCTGGTGTCCCTAATTGTGCTGAATAAAGTCAGTTGTGTTGTGCAATGTAGGAATTTCAAACACCCTCGAAAGCCAAGAAACTCAAGGTCTTCTGCTACTTGGTAGAACCACAGCAGTGATACAGTATATAGAGTTCTTTTCAAATGATCTGTTCATGCTACAGTCAAGTAATTTTTTAATTTACACCTCTTGTCATCCATTTCTGCTGTACCTGTTGAAACTGCAGTAGAACCACTGATTTATTATGATGATAAATGTAGCTTTTGTCTCTCAGTTGCTCATAAATTGTGCTTACAGATCTGTGTTCACTCTGCTCTGCCAAATTTAACTCCAGACTTTCATTTAATAATATAAGCTCCCTATTCAAATAATTAGTTGTTATTTTACATGACGTGTGCAAATGAAGCATTGGAAAAAGTTAAATTAATTTTCCTATGTAGCTGGAAACACTTTCTGTGAGACATCAGTCTCTGGAAGTAAAGCGGTGGCAGCGACCCTGCAAGGGCTGGCTGGTGTACTTATTGGACGTAGAAGCCCAAAACAGAATGCCATGTTAGGAGCTTGCTGCCCAAGCGAAAACCTCAGCATTTCACTACCAGTCAACAGGCGAACACACGGTCACTTCAAGCTTTGGTCCTCTGACCATAAAACGCATATGGTGAACCCTTTAAATGAATGTGAAATTAATGAGTTTCAAGGCCATGTTACTGAGACCGATCTCGCTGGATTTGTCAGTGTCCCTCAGAGATGCTCCCTGCTGCTTCATTAATAATGAAAGGAAAAGATACTGAGAGCCCCAAACATGCTGTTTCTCTGACCTTGGAACTGTTCACTGTAATTGACTTTCTGGGTTTTGCGTTCCATGTTGTCTCCCCACCTTAACATAGTACTACTCAAAAAAGAAATGAAAATATCAGAGCCGCGTGATCCGTTACACCTCTATTCCTATTTCAGATGAAAATGATTTGTATATCTGTTGTGTTGCAGTGTCCACAGCTAATAAACTCAGCTTTTGTTCACTTATTTTATCTACAGGAGCCTGGTTCTGTGGGTGAGGCCAAAGGACCAGACTCAATGAGTTTCCAGCGAAATGTCAGAGAAGTCAGGGCAGAGCACCAAGGCAAAGGATGGCAAAACAAAGTATGCAACCCTTAGCCTCTTCAACACCTACAAGGGCAAATCTCTGGAAACCCAGAAAACTGCAGGTAAACAATTCCCATTCAAATGTTGTGGGCTTGTTCATGATTGTGCTTATAGTGCAGTAAATTCACATAGCGTGTTGGTGATATGAAATTCACTTTAGGAACAGTTCAGTGGATGTATGTACTTTTGCTTATGTTTTACATGCTAATTATTTCTTCATAATAGTGGCTGCCAGACATGGCCTCCAGAGTTTGGGCAAAGTTGCTGCTAGCCGGCGCATGCCCCCTCCGGCCAACCTGCCCAGCCTGAAGGCGGAGAACAAGGGAAACGATCCCAACGTCAACATTGTCCCCAAAGACGGTAGTGGCTGGGCATCCCGAACTGAGGCAGGGGAGGAGAGGTAAATGCGCCCTTTTTAGAAGAAGGTGTACGTGAAGCCACCAATGACCCACGTTTGAAATTATGAGTGAGATCTGAAAATCTGCTCTGTTTTGTTGCATAGGCAACAGGAGACACCGCCACCCCAAAACAAAACAGTGGTGGTCCAGTCACAAGAGCTTCCTGTTGGGGGCAGCCGCTCCTGGGCCAACAGCAAGCAGACCCAGCTAGACGGTAAACATGGTTTCCACTCACTCACTTGGTCTTTACATACTGTTTGATCAAGATAGGAGGATTAAACCTTCGGTGCTTCTCTGTAAATCCTGTGCAATGATGGCATTTCTCTACGAACTTCATATTGTTTTGTGCAGGAGCTCCACGTGTGAGCAGCCATTTCCACCAGGAGTTTCCCAGCTTGCAGGCAGCTGGTGAGGCAGAGAAAGGGGATGATCAAGATGAGGAGCCTTATGGACCAGGCCCCAGCCTCAGACCTCAAAGTATGGTCAGACCGTGAACATCCAGTGTCTACTGATTAGTATATCAAATGCAAAGTTAAACACAAATATTTCTTTCTTTCTCCCGTTAGATGTTGGAAGTTGGCGTGAGGGTGGAGGGAGGAATTTGAACACCGCGTCTGGCCCCCCTGAGATGGATAACAGGCCTTTAGAGGAGGGAGCTACAGACCATGGTAACGCCACACCACCAGCAGAAGTCGAGGAACCTGGCCGTAATGTCACCGCTGACAGTCAGAGGGAAAAGAAGGATGGCAGGGAGAGGTCTGGTCCTCCTCAGCCTAAACTTAATGGGGGGCAGCAACCTCCTGGTGGGGTGCCACCTCACTTTGACCCTGCTTTCAGAAGCATGATGCCTTCTTACGTAAGTTCTAGTGTAGTAATGTTGAGTCAACCCATAAGTCTAACACAGTTACAGTAGTAATTGTTGTTCTGCTGTGTGTTAGATGTTCCACGCCTACCCTCAAATGTCATTTGGCCAAGGGCAAGGAAATTACAGGTACCCAGTACCACAAGATGGAGTCAAGTGAGTCTTTTTGATTGTGTTTAGTTTTGTAACACTGTAATAAATTATATCATGGATTCTTCAAAGTACAGTAAACCCAGCTGATGAATATCATTAGAAATTCCTATTCTTCCTAAACATTAAGCAAGACCATTACATTCTTATCAATTACACTAATCTTAGTATCTTCCATATGAGAATGCAAAATGAATTTTTCTTGTCCCTCATTCCCTGCGGGGTCTTCAGAGCACCTCGTTCCGTACGACCCCAGCAGCCGCCTCCTCAGTCCTGGCTCCAGGACCCAGACAGGCCATCTATCATCAGTGCCACAGAACTGAAGGAGCTGGACAACTTGGACACAGATGCTGATGAGGGCTGGGCAGGTTGGTAGCTATACATGTGTCAGTGCTATAGATGTTTGAACTGGAGATTGTCAGGTCAACAACTCATTCCACAAGAAAAAAGTAAACTGTGGTCTCGTCTCTCCTTTTCGTTATGTGTACCAGGAGCTCAAATGGAAGTGGACTACACTGAGAAATTGAACTTCAGTGATGATGAGGAGAACCAAGCTGCTAAGGAGAAAGGAGAAAATTGGTGCGTATTCAGCTTATTAGTTTGTTTGTTTTTTTTGTCACTGCACTTTCACTTTGATTGGTTCTATTTTAAGCAATTGCACAATACTGTAGCTAGTGTTCAGCAATGCTAAAGTACCATGTATTTGATATGGTATGTGTGTACCTCAAAACGGGGGCAGCTGCTACTTGCAACACTTATTGACACTATTTTCAGGGAGTGGATGGGTAAGGTGGAGCGTATAAGACAACGGCCATCTGACGGTCAAGAGGGCTGGAAGGAGGGCTCTGAGGACCACGTGAGCAATAAAATATCATGGGCCGACACTGCAGATCCCAATGCGCCAGCATCTGGCAGTATGGGGCAGTACAACAAGACTGCTGCTCCACAGGACTACCAGGTAAGGCTGGATATGCTTTAAAGCCCTCATTATGTAAGCCTAGACTTCCGTAATGGGAAGGTGAGTATGTATCAGTACTAATTTCTATATTCTCCAGGGTGGCAGTCGTTCTGCTGGTGGTGTGGCCACACGGGGGAGCAAACCACAGGCACAGGCTACAGCAGTACCTGGTGCTGATGAGGACTCAGAGGCCTGGCGGCAGAAGCGCAAGAAGCCTTTGGAAGTTTCTGAAGCTGTAGAACGAGCAAGGAGGAGGAGAGAGGAAGAAGAACGGCGAATGGAAGAACAACGGCTTGCTGCTTGTGCTGAAAAACTTAAACGCCTCAATGAAAAACATCGCCAGGCAGCTGAAGGAAAGTCTCCTTCTGCTCAGATCACCAGTGATGACACAGGAGCTGTCCGTGAGGAAGCTGCCGTATCAGCTCCTGCTCCTGCACCTAGTCCTGTACCTTCAGTTACACTTTCACAATCACAGACCACAGTCATGCAAGCTTCTCTAACTGAGAGGGCGGAGCGAGAACGGGAGAGGGTTGAACCAAATGCAGAGGAGGAGGTTCATATGCCTCTTCCTAGTCCCCCAATCCAAAGACCTGTAGTGCCCGAACCTCAAAAGGAGGGAGAGAGCTCCTTGGCTGAGGTCAACACTCTGATGGAAGAGAGCCAGGCTGATAGGACAGCACCACCTATCAGAGACTATTTCAGCACAGAGGACAGCAGAGGTGAGTAAACTCAGAACACTTTGCTTTTGTTTTCGCTTCATTTTTAACTCACGTCCCATAACTTCTTTCTCTCTCCAGTGGATGATTCTAATCTGTCACTGCCACACCTGGACACCCCCAGTGGCGAGGAAGTCCCTGTGGCTCCCCCTCAGCTGGAAGGAGAAGCAGCTGGAGCAGCCATGCGTCCATCTGTCTCTTCAGGATATTCCAAACAGTTTCAAAAGTCTCTGCCACCTCGTTTCCTCAGACAACAGGTCACTGTCCACATCTACTATGGTTGCTCTGCTTTTTAGCCCTTCTGATGCATTTTAGAACTAAGATTTCACTTACGACATGAACATTCAAACCGTAATGCTCGGGGCAAATTGAAAGGACAGTAGCATTTTGGAAGACAACTATATTCAGTGCTATTTAGAAAGGACATGCACCTCATTTGTTTTACAGTTAGGGCTGTCACAACAAGCAGGACACGTGAAATATGACCATTTATCTTTATTGAACTCGGATTTCCTCTTTGGCGGTTTCTTTTTGGTCTCATAGGAGCAGATGAAGCAGCAACAATGGCAGCAACAGCAGAGTGGGGGCTCTGTGTCCCCATCAGGTGGTGGCGGGGTCCCAACTACCCAACAACAGCAGCACCGCTCAATGTATCAGCCTATAGGCCCACATCACCAGCACTTGGCCTCAATGGGGTTTGATCCTCGATGGCTCATGATGCAGTCTTACATGGATCCACGCATGATGTCAGGACGACCTCCCATGGACATGCCAACTAACATTCACCCTGGTATGGAGACCTGTAGTATTTATGTATGTATTTAACTGTTGACTCCTTTTCACGAAGGCTGATTGAGGGGTCATTAAATAGTGGGCGATTGGTCTACTCCTCTCTTTATTTCAATTAATGTACTGAAAGGTAGACACCTGTTTTTAAATGTGCTCCTTTTTTGCCCATTTCAGGAAGGATACCCCCAAAGCAGGTTGTGCGTAGAGAACCCGGTGACAACTCCAGCTCTAGCTCTGACTCCTTTGACCATTTGACCCGACCCATACGTGACCATGGCATGCCCTCTGATTCAAGGATGGTATGGGGCTCGGATCCATACCCACAGGGCGAGCCATTGCCTTCTGTGACTCCCCCGAAAGGACGTGACGATTGCAAGGAAGCACGGTAGTAATAGAACTTAAAATAATGTAATTTTTTTTTTTTCTTTCTTTCTGTTTTTAAAATAAACATTCTAATAACCATGTTTCTTCAGGATGGACCCTGCTTTGGATTTGGACAGGGGTATCACATCTATATACCCCCAGGACCATAGTGCATTGGACTCTCGTAAAAGTAATTTCTTCCGGGACCCGACAGAGTCCCTGTCAGCATTTACTCAAGGCCAAGAGGATTCATCTGGACCATTAGACAGGATACCTGCATGTTCAACCTTTGATCCTGAGGAAACGGGTCTACCTAGTGGGGAAGAGGTAGATGCTCTTGGTAAGGCTATGCTCCAAAGAAGTGTCTCTCAGGGCTCTAGCCACTCCCTCAAGCTGGACGAGCCCAGGTTTGATGGCATACCTCTGGGGACAAAATCGCTAGAGTTACAAGATACAGGGGAAAGAGCTGATAAGGCCCAGAATGAACTGTACTCCCAGGCTGTGGTGACTAGCAACAGGGCGACACCACCTGCTGATGGGTTGCACAAACAAGAGAAGCTCCCTTTGCCACCCCCTAGCAAGCAGAAAGCTGAGCTGCGCTGGGGAGGAAGATCTGGAACTGGACGCAGGGAAGGCCCAGGGGGGGAGAGGCCAGTTCGAAGGTCTGGGCCTATAAAGAAGCCCGTTCTTAGGGACATGAAAGAAGAGAGAGAACAAAGAGAAGAAAGAGAGAAGCGCCACGAGAGAGGTGAAAGAGGAGACAGGTCAAAAAAGGATCAGTTATCCAGAGCCCCGTCTGCAGCTGCTGCTGTATCTGAGGCTCCCAGGCCTCAAGTGGAAGGGAAGAAAGAATCTGCAGAAGTTGAGGAAACACTGACTGGCCATCAGAGAGTCAGGGACTCTCAGCCTTCATCTGTGGCTCCCACCTCTTCTTCTCAGGAGGAGAAAACAGACAAGCCACCCAGCAATGACAAACATCCAGAACCTAAACTGCCCTCCAGGAAAGAGCCTAATCTTCCACGTGCCTACCGACGAGAGGAGAGAGAGCGGGATCGAGAGAGGGATCGGGATCGAGAGCGGGATCGAGAGAGGGATAAAGACATGGACAGAGATAGAGAGTGGCCTGCTGACTCTGGTTTCAAAGGGCGAGGTCGGGGAGAGTATTACTCCAGAGGACGTAGTTATCGGGGTACGTATAGTGGCCGAGGCCGGGGGAGTCGTGGTCGAAGCCGTCCTGAGTACCCTTACAGAGAGCCTCGGTCTCGCTCTGATATACCTTCTGCTGGGGGTGCTGCAGCTTTTCGCAACAGGGAGGAAAGTGAGACGCGTAGTGAGAGCTCAGACTTTGAGGTTATACCAAAACGCAGGCGGCGCCGTGGTTCAGACACCGATTCTGAAAGTGAAGGTGGGAGGGAGTCTGCTAGTGATACTGGTCCCTCTGACCGTGAGCCTAGCACCAAACCTAGCCGTCCACTGAGACGAGAGCTTCCTGGGGAAGGCCGTCCTGGGCTACACAAGCCAGGCTTTGGCCCTCCTCACATGGGAGAAAAGATTACAGGATACAGAGGGGATGATGAAAGCAGACCCAAGCCAGGATTTCTTCCCAAAGGAGAGCCTTCTCGGAGAGGAAGAGGAGGACTCTACAGCAGACGAGGTGGAGCAAGGGAACGTGGAGGTCCTCGCTCTGCGCCTCTTAGACGACCAGCAATGAGAGAGTCCTCCTCTCAGTGGCCCTCTAAACCCATGGAGACATTCAGACCTGAGGACACAGAGGCTACACCAAGGTATGACAATGCTGAACGCCGGCCTGTTAAGTCTGCAGGCAAGAAGTTTGACGATGGGGCGCCTCAAAGTAGCAGAGAGAGGCCTCGTAGGTCCCGACCAGCACGACCACCCCGGCAAGATAAACCTCCCCGTTTCAGGCGCTTGAAGGAACGGGAGGCTGCGGTATTGGCTAGTGGGGAGACGGCACCAGGATCATCTGTTCCTTTGCCTGTAACATCTTCTGCTGCAGCCGCCGGCTCTGCCTCTGCGCCAGTCTCCCTCTCCCCGACCCTTTCTCGAGCTCCAGGAAATTCTACAACTGTACCTGCAGACGTAACGGTTACTATACCTGCACCTGACCTGCCCCCTTCTACAGACGCGCCTTTGCCAGACACCAGCAGCCCTACAATCACTGCAGTCGGTACCAAATCTCCAGACTTGTCCAACCAGAACTCTTCAGATCAAGCTAACGAAGAATGGGAAACTGCCTCTGAGAGCAGTGACTTTAATGAAAGGAGAGAACGGGAAGAGAGGAAAGTGGCACTGGAGGCTGCTAATGAAGCGACAGCTGCCTCTGCAATGGCACCTGCACCTCCTCAGGGCTCTTTGACCCCCAGCAAAGGTACACCTGACGGAGGGGTGACTCAAAAACGCGAAGGAGCTCCTGCAGCTAAGAGGAGTTTCTCAAGTCAAAGACCAATAGAGAGACCAAATCGCAGAGCCAACAGTGGAGCCAAACCAGGGCGAACCTACACGGGGGGCAAGGGAGAGAGGAGGGGAGGTGGAGGAGCCAAAGCTGGCCGCAAAGGGTGAGTTTGAAACAATCAGGCTTTTGTCAAGCATTTACTTCGTCTGCTTACATTAACACTTGAACAAATGAGTTATTCTACACTGTTCATTAAGTCAACTTCATTGTTCAGCACAGTAAACCTTTTGTGTGGTAGTCTGCCCAATTACTGATTGCCCCAGAGCGGAGTCTGCATTTCTCTGTAACCTTTTGGTGTCATGATGCAACATGCTATTGAAAGATTCTCCACTAAGGCTGCCTGCTGTCCTTAAGTGTGCTGTAAATCATTAACATCTTTAGAGCCTT
The DNA here is from genome assembly GCA_030770545.1 of Macropodus opercularis. NCBI lineage: Eukaryota > Metazoa > Chordata > Actinopteri > Anabantiformes > Osphronemidae > Macropodus > Macropodus opercularis. Next base: position 13,745,565 of record CM061092.1, read on the forward strand.
TACCTGAAATGAAAACTGTTACTTTTACCTAATTTGACATTTACCAATACACTTGCGTCGCATCTTGCGAGTAACTGTTTTACTGCATGAACAGACCTGCAGCCCAGCAAAACTCTGACGCTACAGCTCCAACAGCTGGAGGAGCTTCCCAGAGGCCTACAAGAGAGCAACCTGCTCGTCGGAAAGATGACTCCAAACAGGCTGCCAAGAAGCCAAAGGAGAATGCGCTTTCTCAGTTTGATCTCAACAATTACGCTAGTAAGTAAACTCATTTGCATGGATTCTGTCCTGTGTAATTTATAGACCTTTAATTTATAACCCTTTAAGCCACTTTACACGACTTTAAAACAGCTATGCCAATGTTTTGTAATTTCTTTTTGCATCAAATAAAATAACTTAATGGCATTGACCAATTACTGCTTGGAGGTTGGCGTCAGGCGCCACCAGGCGTTACTGAATGGTTACCGTACAGTCCGTTTTGCCGTTGCTTTGCCCTGGTTATAGTGGTTAGCCAACCAGGTTGCAAAGTTGCTCTGAGACACTATGCTTGTGTTTCATTCACTTCTTTTCACAGAGCAAGCTGTCAATCAATATATGTGAATATGTAATAATATAACTGTGAATTATGACAGAAGTGTTACATACATGCGCTCTTGTAAAGACGGAAAATGCCTAATCAGGATTTCCTTGGCCACTACCCCAATTATGATGAAAGCATTCAATTAGTTGGCCTATTAATTTAAGTTGGCAAAAGTGAAATGTCAGATTGGCCTAAAGCATAATTTCAAAAGTCGTATACAAACTTTTGCTCCATTACTAGGTGTTGTAATCATTGATGACCACCCAGAAGTCACCACCACAGAGGACCCACAGTCCAGCACCAACGATGATGGCTTCACAGAGGTCGTGTCCCGCAAGCAACAAAAACGCCTGCAAGATGAGGAGAAACGGAAAAAGGAAGAGCAGACTACTCAGGTAGAGTAGCCGTCACAGTGTAGTTGTGGTTAAGCAGCATTGCTAAGCTAAGATTGCACCAAACCTCTGACATGTGTATTATTGGTACTGCTCCCACAGAACTGGGGTAAAAAAGGATCTGGTGAAAAGAGCAGAGGCGGTGGAGGAAAGCTGCCACCAAGATTTGCGAAAAAACAGTCATCACAACAGCAACAACAACAGCAGCAGCAGCAGCAGCAGCAGCAGCAGCAAGCTTCACAGCCTCAGGCTCTTGTTGCTTCCACCCCCCAACAACAAGCCCCTATCTCAGCCCCCCAGCATTCGCACCATGGTCCCTCTCAGCCTGCTGCCTCTCCTCAGGCTCTGGAAGCAACGGTAGCTCCCCTTCCATCCATACCACCTGCTACTGTGGACTTTACTTCAAAGAGCCTACCTCCCGCACCTGCACAGACACACAGCACTCTGGGTACAGAGCTGTGGGAGAACAAGGTAGCGGGCTCCACTGTCCTTCCTGATGTCAAGAAGCGTGAGTGGTCAACTTTTTGTGTAGACTTGCCGATCGTAAGGGAATGCATCTATCAGCGTCAGTCTTATGTTTGTAACTTTGTGTATTCCAGTTGGTCCAATCAGTCCTCCACAGCCACCTTCTGTGAGTGCGTGGAACAAACCTCTTACCTCTTTTACTGGCGCTGTGTCCTCAGAGGTATGTTAAAGATACCAGACTGTCTTCTTTTTTAATACATTTGCTATGGGGTGAAGTGCTAAACACCGCTTTGTTTTAGGGTGTGAAGCCAGGATCAGAGGGCAGTGTAGAACTGGGTATAGACAGTATTCAGTTTGGAGCTCCATCGTCTGCCGGCAGCACCGACAGTGACGGAGTCCCACCTTTGCTAGAAACCGGCTCTGAACATAAACTACCTGCTCCCAAAGAACAGAGACAGAAACCGAGAGCTGGCCCGATAAAAACCCAAAAGGTAAATACTTTAGAGGAAACCATTTGAAGTGAATTCCAATGCATTAAAGAAGCAACGGGACTGCAATGGAGGTTGGTTTCCTTTTCCTTAGCTTCCTGAAATGGAACCGATGGAAACTAAGGAGTACAAACCTGGTCCTATTGGTAAAGAGCGCTCTTTAAAGAATCGCAAGGCCAAAGATGCACGTGGAGGAGAAAGCGAGGGCATGGAGGGAGGAGTATCTGGAGGAGTTGTCAGCAGAGCCACAGACTCTAGTCCTCCTACCAGTGACACCACAGTTCCAGAGCTGGGAGGAGACATCGAGGGCATGATCACCGTCCCCTCAGCAGAGTACAACAGTAATTCAAAGGTATCCCCTCCATGTACTGTCACCAAATGTATAAGTTATGTTTGGTTTGTAAGCCCGATGTCAGTTACAACATTAGTCAGTTATTACATTAAATTGCTGGTAGTATCAATCCAAACAGCAGTTGTTAACTGCTTATTACGCAAAATATAATAGGAAATTTCTCTCAATTAAATGTTTTTTTTGTCTCTCTCTCAGGAGTCGGTCACAGACTACACCACCCCGTCCTCCTCGCTAGCCGACAGCGTTCCCACTGGAGGGAACAAAATGGAAGAAAGTTTGGTGGCTAATGTGAGTACACATCATTAGACTGGTGCATAGGTGTATGTTTGAGTTTAATTGGAAGTGATCGCATGCTGTGGTAGTTTGTCACCATCCTGATTCATGAGCCACGTATTGAAATGAAGTGCTTCTTATGGTGTCCTCCATGTCAGGTGGCACTACCCCACTCATTGCCTCTTCCTCGACGAGAGACTCTGCAGCAGAGCTCCAGCCTCAGCACAGTCTCCCCTGCTACTGTTGATCTAACACTAAAGGTGCATAAACGTCGTAACGTCCCTCAGGTTTACTTTAACAAACCCTTAGGTTGCATTTTATTGAAACACTAAGTGCTTGTTTTCTTTCTGGGTCAGATGGAATCGGCCCGTAAAGCATGGGAAAACTCTCCTAGTCTGGAGAAGAATTCTCCAGTCACTTCCTCTTCCTCCCCCATCACATCCTGTGCATCCTCCTACTCCTTCTCGTCAGCCTCTATGCCACAGATTCCTGTGGCTTCTGTTACCCCAAGCACCTCACTGTCAGGTAACATATCTCCTACTATCTATTCAAACACTGTTGATGGCCAAAATTCATATTACAAGTCAGTTTATTTTTCCATATATGCAAACTGAATCCCATGGTTTCTTTATATTCATGATGCTTTATCTTTACCCTGCAGGTTCTGGTACCTATACAACATCATCCCTCAGTACCAAGACCACCACAGTGTCTGACCCTCCTAACATCTGTAAGGTGAAGCCCCAGCAGCTTCAGGGTGGAAGTCTGTCCTCCAGCAGTAGCAGCAGCTTCTCTCAGCTAGGCTGTGTGCCTCCTCTCCTGCCCCAGCAGCAGCAGACACCACAGGTGTACGTCTCTCAGTCTGCAGCAGGTGAGAGAAACGTGGCGCTAACGTGATGCCTCAGTGTTGTTTGCGCTGAACATTTCAACATACCCTGCTATTGTTATAGTTTTTATAGCCCTTGTTGTATTTGACGTGCAGTTCATCTGTGTTTATTAACACCTTGTATTTTCAGGTTCTGCAGCTCAGATTCCTGCCTTCTACATGGATACGAGTCACCTCTTCAGCACCCCCCACCCTCGCTTGGGTCCACCTTCCCTCGCGCAGCAGCAAGGCTTCCAGCCTGGACTCTCGCAGGTAGGATTTCTTTGCTGGCCCAAAACATGATAAAGAAATGTCTTTTTAATGTACGTAACTTCACCTATCTGGGTTTGTCTGGCAGCCCACTGCTGTGCAACAGATTCCCATCCCTATCTACGCTCCACTGCAAGGTCAGCCTCAGCACCAACACACACACCAGGCTCAGTTAGGACTCGGCACTGGTCCTCCAGTGTCCCAGCCGCAGGACCTGTTCAGCTCCGCACTGCAGCCATACAGGTTAGATAAGGTTTTTAGTTCTCTGCTCTAAAACATCGGGCCACTGCTGTTTACATATTTTAATCTCCCTGAACTTGATTCTCTGCAGGTCGCAGCAGGCGTTCATGCAGAGCAGCTTGTCACAACCCTCCATGATGTTGTCTGGACCTTCTCTGCACAGCTATCCTGGCGTGCAGGCACCCGAGCTGGGCAAGCCTCAGACCAGCCTGGCCTATCAACAACCCTCGTCCACGCAGCACATTCCGATTCTGTTCGAGCCACAGCTCAATCAGCCCTCTGGCATGGGAGGATCCCAGCTCATTGACACACATCTGCTGCAGGTAACCTGCTCACAGGAACTATTTCACCTTAATAGCAGGGTTTGACATATGTTGTATGACATTTTTGTTTCTTCTCCACTCCCCCTCTGTTCAGGCTCGACAGGGAATGAATCAACACTCAAACATGTACTCAGGACAGGTGCAACAGCATGGCCAGAGTAGCTACTACAGCAACACTCAGTCGCCGAGTTCGGCAATGCAGCAGGTTTCCTTCCATCAACCTCGAATAGATTTTAGTTAGTTCAATGTAGTGCTGTAAAACAAACTCTGCAACACTTGTATATCTTAATCTCTCTCCAGGTGACAGTCCCTCTGCCTGGTTCCCAGCTGTCTTTGCCGAACTTTGGCTCGGGTGGAGGTCAGCCTCTCCTGGCATTGCCTCCCACTCCTCCTCAGGCCCAGCCTCCAAACCTAAACCGCCAGCCCCCAGTCTCCCAGGCATACCGAGGCATCATGGGTCCAAACCACAACATGATGCAGCCTCCCACCAGCAAGGTTTGTATGCTCACTAAATAGTCAGCTTTCGTTCACCCCCTTTTTTAAATTTAAGTTGTAACAGGTTGCTTCCCTGCTGGTGTTGCAGATGGACATGGATCTGAAACTCTTTGGCAGTGGAATGGATGTAAAGCCAGGGACTCCACCTGTCAGTGCCAGAAGCACTACGCCCACTTCCAGCCCTTACAGGTTCCCACTGACACACCCACACAAATAAATGACTTGTATTCACACTGACTGACGCTGACATTTACTAGATATAAATGTGATCATTGTGCTTACACTGGTTTTTTTTTTTTTTTTTTTTTTTTTTGTGATGCACCTTTACACACCGATATCGACATACACCTTGTTTTTTGCTCACAGAGCCAGCTCGACGTCTCCCAGCAGCCAGTCCAGTAAGATGAACAGCATGCTGTACCAGAAGCAGTTTCAACAAACCTCTGCTGGCATGAGAATGGCACCACACTTTCCTGGCCAGTTCAACCCACAGGTACAACAAGAAGTGTCCAACGTGCATTTTGATAGTCGTACATACAGTAATGCACTGGTTAATAAACGCAGTCCTCAAATTCTGTTCTTTCAGATTCTGTCTCAGCCCAACATGGTCTCTCCTTTGGTTCGACCGCCTCACACTAATTCGTTTGCTGGGGGTGTCCAGCGCTCTACCATGGGTCCCCAAATGTCAGCTAATTTGGGTGGCGGTCTTATGCCTCATCCCAGACCCCAGCACCCACAGCACAGCCAACATCCTCCACGAGGATCCTCTGGTCCCTCCCTTGGACCCAGAAACACCCAGGCGTCACTTAAAGCTGAACAAGATCTAAAGGTCGGATACCATGTTCTAGGAGTTGATGAATCCACGTGTTTTCCACTGTCCAGTCAGGCGATGAACTTCTAACTGGCTGGTTTTGCCATATCTTCTTTCAGGCAAAGCAGAGAGCTGAGGTGCTCCAGTCCACTCACAAGTTCTTCTCAGAGCAGCAGCAGCAACAACAGCAGCAACTCAAGGCCCCGCAAGTCAGCAAAGCGTCTCGGCTGGAACAGGGAGGAAAGCCCCCCCTCGACGCCTCGTCCCCAAACCACCAGACAGGAAGTGACCGAAGTGATTCTGATAAACCCTCGGTCTCCACAGCCAAACCCATACGGACCGGCCCCATAAAACCACAGGCAATCAAACCAGAAGAGAGCAAGTAAAGCGCTGCCGACCCTCCTCAGAGGACAATATGAATTGATGGAAGAGCTTCTGTTGCCATTCACTCAGTCACCATCTCATATCAGCAATGGTGTTTGAGAGGAGGATGATTTGCTTAGACATCTGGATGATAATGATACTGAGAGTAGGTGCTGTACTGCATACATACAATTCTCTTCTTTCTTCCCTTGTCTTGTCCCACTGCAAGTGGGAGGTGTTTGAGTTGGAATCTTCCGTCATATTTAGATGCAGCTAAGGTGGCTGCACCATTTGTTCCTACTCTACTGTGACAGTAGACAAAAGTTGGAGAGAGAAAGTCCTAATGAAGTTTGCTGCTGAGTTTGCCTTTTTTTTTTATATATATAGCTTTTGATTATTATTTTTTTTGCCCACATAGGATCACGCATATGATAGGAGAAATCTGCTTTGGTAACCGCAAATGACTCACTTCTGTTTTTGTAGTCCACTCAATCTTAGAGATGTCATGTAGTGAAGCATATTTTTATTGCCCAGTCTTTCATCATAAACAATTGAATAGAGATTTGTGCTCATGCACACCCATTCTCACCCTCGCCCATCAGTCTGACCTCGACATCAGAAGCTCAGTTGTCATTGTTTTGTTTCGTTTTACCAGAATGGAAATGTGAAAATTTGCAGCATTTGATGGACTTTAATGGTTGATTTATTGATTAGTCTGCCTGTGAGCCTTCGCTCCTGCCTTCTGCTCTCATCTCCTTGCCTGAGTTTTACAAATTTGAGTGTGTTTGTGGTATAAACGGGGGGGAAAGCTTGCAGCTGGACTCCTGTATATTTAACCAAAGGTTAATGCAGCGCATAGATGAAGTCACAGCCTTTTCAGATTGCTGTTGTCATGTCAGCAGAGTTTGAGTGGACAATGTATGATCACTACTTCCAGGTGTTTCAGATTCAAGGCAACCGTCTCGCACCCTTTCACTGCTGTCACACTCATGCTTGCTGTCACAAACACATGTACACACTTCACTGTAAAGCACCCAGACCTGCTGCTATTGACTGATTCCAGTGCCCTTAGCTAGACTATACCAGGATAGGGCTAGTTAGAGGAATAGAAATGGTGAAGAGCTGATTGTTGAAACCGTAGAAAACCTTTTGAGTGTGTATGTCAGCCCTCAATAGAACAGGGGGGGGGCAAGAACAGGACAGAATGATGGAATGAAAAGCCTCAAGTTCAGAAGTTTGGCAGAAGGACACTCATTGTTTTGTTGTCTTGACTGGTGAGAGCAATCAGTGCTGTTTTCTGTCTCACCTCCGCTGGCTGTCCCACCCACAATGCTCTCATCTGGGGATTGTGGTGACAAGGGTCCTTCAGAAAAAAATGTACAGTGGTATGCACCATGAGGTGGGGAGCCTGTCCTCCTCACCTCCACCCTAGCCAGGGGAAGAGTCCTTGCTTCAGAGGATTGATGAGTGGATGGATGGATGCATGGATGAGGGAGGGTGGGTAATTTTTTTTTTTTTTCTCTTTTTATTTGTTGTTGTACTTGTACAGGGGTTTCATCGCTGTATTAAAAGATGTACGGTCTTATTTACATTCTCTTGGTTTGGTTACAGAAACTAATAAAATAATATACTGTTAATTTTTGTCTTGGTGATCTTAAATTTCTCGTACTTTTTCATGTTGGTCTACAAAAGCTTTCTGAACACTGGGTGTCACTACAGCAGAGTGGACGCATTAATTTTTTTTTTTTTTTTTTTTTAGTACAAGCTAATGCAAACTGTCAGTTAACCTGCAGGTAAATGGATTTAACTGTCTGCAAGCAGTGAACCATAGGATTCTAGGTACAACATCCAAATGGTACGTCTGAGCTGAATAATACTGTAGTGGCTAAATCATGATCATCAATCATTTATTAATCAGAATTACCATTGTTGACTACAGTGTAAGGTACATGTGACATTTAATACACACCAAGTGGGAGCTGTTCAGTTAATGAGTAGAACCACAGGATGCAATATTGTGAAACGTCTCCATTAATTACCCCACTTGGCTAATGATACTGATTATGCTTCATATTTCAAAACTCGTATATTTTATGTTGCTTAATGTAAAACAAGAAAATCATACATCTGAATTAAAGGCAGTACAAAAATAATTCCTCTAAAAACACAGTTGTGGACCATGCCACAGCAAAAGTCCCCAGATTGAGGACAGAAAGGCAGGCCTGCAGGGGGCGCTGTGCCTCAAATGACGTTTCACTTTGGGACTGGGGTAGTCAGGCTCTTCTGCACGTGGGTACTGATTGGTGTTTACAGTCCAACTACTTTTACCACAAACATTCTTCTCTAAAGCTTTGAGTCTGTGAAGCAGGAACAGATGAGCAAATGTCATTTCTCAGCAGTCACTCGCGTTGGCCTCAGTTGGCCTGCGTACGACCAAACCTGAGGTCATAGGACACCAGGTAATAGTTGTCCCAGGCAAACAGCTTCCTCTGAGCGAGGTTGTAGTCGATCATGGAGTTGTAGGAGTACTTGTTCTTGAAGGGGACGGCTATGGCCTTCCCTTGGCTGGTTGCCGTGTCGTACACGTAGTTGACGGTGGCGTTGGCTGCCGCGTAGCTGGACAAGGTGTACATCTTGCCGCAGATGATGAAGGAGTTGGCCACGGAGGTCTTCCTGATGTTGGTCTCCCAGCTCTTCTTTACCTCCAGAGTGTGTGGGTCCAGCTTGGAGATCACGATGGCTCCTTTAGCTTTGCTGGTGGAGTACACGGCCCAAAGCCCCTGCTCATCCACGGACAGGTCAACGTCAGTGTAGCCTCCCCAGGAGTAAGGATACTGGCCGTGGAAGCCGGCGTGAGGGAGGTCACGACGGGCTGCGATGCTCTCAGAAGACAGGTCATAGCGGATAAGGGTGCGGCTGCGACGTCTCTGATAGTAGAGAGATCCACGGTACATGGTGGCACCAGTGCTCTCCACCGCCTCTGGCAACAGCAGGACCTGCCGTGGGAAACAAGACAATAACTAGAAACCATCTGGTTTTGAGAAAACAGCTGGTTTACGCTTATTAATCCCTGTGACACCTGCCTTGGATGGAAAGCCTTTGGAGAGCTGCTCCATGTCCTCATACCCAAAGAGCTGCTTGACCTCGGTGCCAATGGTGTCAATGCGCCAAACCATGTCTGATCCATAGGGGGAGACGGCCTCAGGGTCCTGCATCCAAACACCATATTTTCCTGCTATGTTTTCCGCCTTCCTGTGAGTGACGGGATCGGCAACTGAAAGCAGCTCCCCACAACCTGAGCGGAGGACAGAGAGGAAGTGAGACGCGCAAAACAACGCTGGGAACACGCGGCGCATATTTGCTGTTTGGGAACAAATCAAAGCCAGACAGGAATCTTGGACCTTGAGGGTTGGTGGCAGGACTAAGGTTGGGGGGAAACAAAAAGTGGGAAAACAAGAAGGTCTTTGTTCGCGTCATGGTGGGAAAATCACACAGTCGGTGGACACAGGAACCGGGTCAACACGCAGGCAGGCAGCAGGTCTAGAGATGCTGCCTGACGTCTCTGTTAGCGTGAAGGTCCGAGCTGTGACTCTCTCTGCTTCTCTTACAGGGAAAGCGATAAGGCAGCCTGTATAGTTACCACTTCTTAAAATACTCGCTCGCTCTCAGGTCCAAGGCGTAGAGCTGGATTTAGGCTCGGATATAATTATGTTTTATAAATATATCAAATACCATGTAGCTTCTGAGTGACTTCACATGGTCACTGCACGGGTTCGAACTGTAAAACCTGCTAAAAGCCACTGAGCAGCATGCGCTACGATGTGGTTTTGAACAGAGAAAGACGTTCGCCTTTACTTTTACGAGACAAACATGAAACTCAGGACGACCCTCATACCTACAGGTTGGCATGACTCAAATGTTGCAGTATTAATAGCAGTATTTGCTTTGAGGCTGTCAGCAGGAGGGCTAGTGTCATGTTTGCCAGGTCACATGGGCCGAGAGAGAAGGGGACGAGTGAGGGCAGTTTAAAGGACTAACCTGGTGTATGTGTTAGCTACAAAAACAAGGGGGGGGGGTCCTCTACCCGTGGCCCCACAAACTCTAGCATCACCACTGCACATCTGATATCAAAGCTGCTTTGTGTTTGTGTTCCCAACTAAAATTGTGTGCAGAAATTACAAACACGGGGAGTGAACCTTTGTTCTATAGTGATTCATATGCATCACTGGAGTTTTGTTTGGCCACTGCTGCGAGGTAAGCACGTGAATGTACACAAGGCTCGTCCAGTGGGTTTAAAACATAAGGTACAGTGGAAACGACTGGATGTTTTACAAACGCATCAGTCCATGGGTTAATCTACAGGATTAAAGATGTAAACTACACTTCGACCAACAGTAAAATGTCTGTTCAATAAGGTCTAAAGTACAAAATCACAGGAAACGTGTTTCTACATTGAGTACTTTTACTTTAGCTGCTTCAAATACATTTAACTGATATTTACATACATTGTTTTAATATTTTCAGTATTTCTACAGGGTCTGGTAAAACATCCAAATGATTCCGTCACATGTAAAGAACGCACACAAGCCTTTAAAGGACTTTCAAACCAAGACGTGTTTCAAGTTAGAGAGAGAGACCTGTGTTGTCCTCAGATCTGTCAGGAGCAGGAATCTCTGTCACTGCAGCCTTCAGCTCTTGGAAGGTGGGCTGGTACTGCCACGCTGAGTCTGAGGCAGGGAGACAGACGCGGCGTTAGCTGACGAAGTCAACGGTGGAGGAGCTTCTGCGACGACAAAATGAAATCTCACCTCTCAAACTGCTGCGGTCTCCCGGTCTGTTGGGCCGGCCCATCAGGTGAGACATCGGACTGGAGCCTGAACGCACAGACACACGGTTCAGTGATTTCAACGTAGCACAATAACTCAAGAATAAGGTCACGTTTGGACAGTGGTTGTGTTCCCAAACATGGCTATGACACTACTGACAGCAGGGAATGTGGCAGCAGGAAACAAGCTCCCCTGAACGGATTCCCAGCTGCTCTGGAGTCAGGCAGTCGGTACACACACACACACACACACACACGCGCACACACACACACACACACACATCTGACCTCAACACTCTCCACGTGCCTAGAACTTTCTCTGTATCATCATCAGATCATCAGCTTTCTCTTCTTTTCTCTTCTCTTCTATTTCCTTCGTTAAACCATTATAGCAAAATAAATAAACACAGTTGAACTGCAGCTGTAAACTGTTTTCTCCTGTGATGCTTCACGACACCAAACATTGTGGTAAACGCTGGCATCTGGAAGGTGGCATTGATTCCTGCCGCTGGCGAAGAGGGGCAGCAGGCGGGTAAACGAACACAGTGGCTTCTGAACAGATGAATGTCTGCAGGAGCTCAAGGTTGAGTTCGTTTAAAAGTCCAGAGAACAAAAGGTCGTTTCACGGATCACATTCATCAACATCACAGGTAAACACAAACAATCTGTGTTTGGCTTATGTTTCCTTTTACATATACGGACCCAGCAGTGTTGTTGGAGCTTATTTGGATCCACAGGGTTTTAGTTCAATAACTTAATTAAGACCAAACCACATTTCCTCGTCCATCTCGCGTTATTAAATGCTTTCAGTCCACGTTTTTATAATGAGCCGCGTCTCTCTTTACAAATATTTTTTTAGCATACAGCCTCGCTGGCGTGTGTTATCACTTCCACTGCACTTTTTATGAGACGTCTATTTTTACAGGCATAAACTAACCCTTCAGAATATGAGCTCATATGTTTAGTGTGTTTCTAAATGTCGTCATCGATCGCTGGGTAGTAAACCATAAAACTATTCCCGTCAACGCGTCAAGCTTTTTTTTTTTTATTATCTCCACTGGTTCAGAACATCGTCCTCTGACTATGATCTATTCTACAGGTGCCTTTTCTCTCTGAGGGGCCTGTGCTTCAGTGCATTTCAGTCAGCAGGTGAAAACACGAGGAGCCCAGCAAATAGCCTCAAGTACGCAGGAGACTGACTTTATAAGCTCGGAGCAGACGGAGCAGGGGAGCATTTGCGAGCAATCAACTCTGAGCTGAGGGGGTAAACAGACGGACGGCTCAGGGGAGACAAGAAAGCGAGATGGTGAGCAGCAGGAGGCGGTGAATCGCCAGCGGCAGTAAATCCTTCCTTACTTCGTGTGCGTGCATCACATTTCAGCCACCCCTCCCACCTCCAACCGGGCTATTCGCGCCCTGCTCGCCATGCCGAGGGAACCACCAGTCATAAAGACAGCTGGATTGGCTCATAAACACTACGCAGACCTCTGTCCTGCCACCACCACCACCCCTAAAAGCAGGCAGGAGGAGGGAAGCACAGACACCTGAGGCGAGCAGCCATTTAGAAACACATTCAACAGATTAACAAGCTGTGTGGTGCATTCAGTGTCTTTCTTACCTGTAGCTTGTCTTGTGCCACTGTTCTGCAGAGGGGGGCTTGGTGGCACCATGGGGGTCTGTGGAGGACAGGGTTTGGTCCTCAGCCTCTCCGTCTCCCTCCTCATCTCCTCCATTCTACGCTGAAGCGCCCCAAACTCCCTTTCTAGACGTTCTTTCTCCCCCTGGAGCAGGTTCCTCTCACCGACTGCCCGGTTCAGAGCCTCTTGGAGGTCAGCCTGAGCCCTGGCCCCGACAGCCTGTGAACCCCCAGTCTCCCCTCCAGTCAGCCGGGACACCAGCACCTCCAGCAGGTTGAGTCTGGCCTTCAGGTTCTCCATCTCGGTGCCTGCGGTTTGCGGGCAGCTGGACTCGGCGGGGCTGGGAACGGTGAAGGTGTACTGGCATCGGCCGCTTCTGTCGTTTCCCCTCCACAGAGCAGCTCGGTCCTGAGCATCCCCTCCCAGCAGAAGACCACACACACACAAGCAGAGCAGGACGAACATGCCGGGGACTCTTCACACAAACAGATCAGAGGTTAACGTAATTTCTCTGGAGAGCCTCAAAGTTCCCTTTTCAAATAATTCCCAGCTCTTGGCGATTTCCTCAGGTGTCTTATCTTCTTCCTGTTGTGGTCTGTGTTGCGTCTCCCCTCCCTCCTTGTTGTTCCCCCCTGTGACTCTCGCTGGACAGGTCTGTAACACTGAGCTCTCCCTCCAGCGGCTCACAGATATTTATACAATCTGGAGAGAAGGAAGGAGGGATACGGGGCAGGAGAGGTGAAAGGAGGGGGGAGTAATGGAGATCACTGAGGGGAGGGGGGATCAGAGGCAAGTAGAAGAAAAGAGAAGGTAATGGGATGCTGGTGGTAACAAAACAGTCCTTTGTACACTTACACAATAGGGAAAAAAGCTGTTGATGACGAGCGTCGGGTACTAGAAGTCACATTTCAGTCTGTGTAGTCAAGTCTCATCTCATCCTCTCGTGCCTGTGTGGTGCTGTCCCGTGTGACCGAGTTGACGTTTGGCCCCAGCGTGGCAGGCAAAGCTGGGCCTCGTTGGATACCATTACCTCCGAGGAGCCGGTGTCCCCTTTCAAATGGGTAGGGGGCCACAGCGCGACGCAAGCAGACCAACGACGCTTGTCATTATGAAAGGTCGAGGTCACGTGTCAATCAGTGACTGACGGACTTCAGCTGAGCTTGGAGATTGTTTTGAAAGCGCTGTGTGTCCCCCGTGCTTCAGAACGCGGGTGAGCTGCCAGGGGTGGTTTGTCCCGGAGGTCACTTCCTGTCACTCGCTCCCTGCCTCTTCTCTGTCCCGGCCTCATTCCTTTAACATAGTGTCACACATGCGTTGAGCTGCTGACGGCGAGGCTCATGCATATTGGAGGACGATCTCCTGCGTGAGATGGCGGGATGGAGCGTTTGAAAGTGAGATACGTGCTCAGAGGAAGGTGCATACACACACACACACACACACACACACCTCCAGCCTCAGCTGTCCAGCTCTCACCTTACCCTCAGATCCTGGCTTTTGGTTTGGCTTCTCTCCTGCACTTCTCACTCCCTCCTGTCGTCTCGCTTCAGTTTATGTTTGGAGCCTTCGTCCATCGCCGCTGACCTGCCAGGCTCCCAACCATAAAACATCACCTGAATGTCTCACTCTGAGGAGGCCAGAGGAGGCGCCGGGCTCTTCTGTGTCTGCTGGCCCTTGTTTACAGACAGATACTCGGGGCTCTTACGCTGATTGATGGGACGATTTTGAAAACGACTCTCTAAACGGAAACAGCTCAACAATAAAACAGAATAGGTGGAGCATGTGGGATGCAGGACGGCTGAAGGAGGCACAGCTGAGTAAAACCACATGTAAACACACATGTGTGGTTAAAAGAGAAAGAGTGGAATAGGAAGCTCTTGGGAAAATATAATGGAGAAACAGCAAAACTACTAAGTGGGAAAAATATTATCCTAATATAAGGAGGATGAAGGTGCCGTCAGAAGGTAAATTTAGAGGAGCTGAATTTGATATTCTACTTCCTCCAGCTACAGACACATCCATCTTTTCCATCTGATCCGTTTCCAGTGGGGACACAGAGTGTGAGACTGACTAATGCTGGTTGGCACAGCGTCCGCTCTTCTCAGTTGTGAGTCTTATTCCTTTTTATATGCGGCTCGAGTAACCGCTGCTGTGCCCGTAACGGACGACCAAAACATCTTCCTCTGCCAAAAACATCATCCAAGGCACAGAAACACAGCACAGGCGGAGCTGTGACTTTGCACGGCCGCTTTCCAAACTTCACTACCTTTGATTTTGCTGCACGTAAACACTCTGGGCTAAATCAATGGCACATAAATAAATGGCACAAAATGACCACTTTCTTTTACTTCATTATCAAAGCTGACATAAGGCATCACGTGAACCGGGTTGACTGCCATTGATCAATTAAGTCAATTGGTCCCTCTTGGCAAATTGAATCTGACCTCTGCGGCGGAGGACGGGCAAAGGGCAGGCCAGCGTTTACGCCCTCTGCCCAGTTAGGAGCTTGTAAACATCTGCTCCCCTCTCTCCATCTTTAGTGGCACCTCCAGTCAAGCCTGGCTTCCTTGTTTGCGCCAATTAAATGAGTGCAAGGATAGTCAACATAGTCAGTAGCTGATTGGCAGCGTGACTAGTTTTCTCCACTTGCTATCCTGCTTTCCATCAACCTGTCACTGCTTCCACTCATTTCTTCCTTCATCAAAGTGTTCCTTTGTTTTCTGATTCAGTCAAACCGATGAAACCAGACAAGTGCACGTTAAAATCATTTTATTATAGAGCAAAAAGGATCAGTATATCACAGTCTTCCAATGCAATGCCAGAATATTGTACATCATTACAGAATCAATATTTACAGCTAAAATAAATTACATTCAAATAATAAAATGACCAAGTTTTAATGTATTGTACAGTTACATTATCCAGACATTGTGACACCTAGTTTCACAGCTCAACTTGTATCTGGCACTGCTTCAGCGACCAACTCAGAGGGATAAACTGTCCCTTTGGTGCTGATGGGAATGCCAGGTTTCATAAAAACATCACAAGGAGCAGCCAGCAGAAATAACTTAAAAAGGCAGAAAGAAAACCCATTCAGAATCATCAGCAGAGTGAGAAACGGTTTAATGTCAGCAGCAGGGCCAAACCAGAGCCCAGAGCTCGGCACAACCAGGGAAGAAGGTAAGAGCTTCCCAGAGGAGAGTTGTGAGGAGACATTCTTTGCCTGGAGCCGCTACACAGTGCAACAAACTATGAAGGAGCGGGCGGAAATAAAAAGTGGTGATGTAGGAAGTAGGATCACGAGAGGAGGCAGGATGTCGTCTGAACAGAGGGCGCTCATGAAGAAATATACTGATCAGTGAAATCACTTCTGACTGTGCAGATGAACCTCAGATGTTCCCTCTGTTTGCGAGAAGCAGAGACAGCTGAGGTTCATCCTGCGAACGCTGGAGCGTCTTTACATGCAGGCCGAGACAGCTGGTGTGGATTCCCTGCCTTTATACGGTGGATTACGCAGAACCCTACAAGTGATATGTAACATATAATGTACTCCTTCACCTTGAGCTGAGAGTTACCATTTTTCCCCAAACTGCAAACAAATATTTTCCCGGTTCTTTGATGCTCTTCTATAGCTTAGTTTCAAGCCAGGGATCAAACCGAGCCTTTGCACTCTGATTTTTTGTGAAAATGCCAACAATAAGATTTGTACTAAGGGCAAGCTGAGGTCGGAACCTTGAGGACAGACGGGCTCACACTGAGGAGGGTATGGGAAGCTGGCTGACGCTCCCTAGATGGAGTGGAGGACTGTGTGCAGAGGACAGAGAGAATATAACCCGTTGGACGTTAGCGATATCGCAGGATCACTGGAACTGAGAGAGAAAAATCAGACGTTACATCAAATGTTACCTCTGCGTGTTATATAAAGACAGCCAGAGTTCACGTGTTAAGCCCGATACTCACCGATGATAATGAGCAGAAGCGCAACCACAACCAAAGCAATGATCATCTTCATCTGTGGAAGAAATGACACATGTTTAAGTCATTGCCCGTAATCCGCCACCTCTCACTCTGGACACACAGCACAGAACACGGCGCACCTTCATGTCTCTCCACCACATCCTCCTGTGCAGCTGTTTGGCTCGGCTACTGAAGGCAGACGCGTTGTCCGATAGGCTCTCTGGAGCATCGGGGCGACCGGAGCAGTGGGAGGACAGAAATAATAGAAAGAAGAAAAAAAAAAAACACAGCCCCACATATCAATCACAAAGTAAAAAACAACCCAGAAAAGGTCGACCTAACAGCCTGGCTCTGTGTTGTGCATGTGAACTTTGTTAGTTACATAAGTCTTAGCTCTGATGGTGAGATCACTCCCATGAACATTTCTTACTCCACTGGCATCATGTACTCACAGCAGAGCAGAAACATTTCCTCCAGTTTACTCCCTTTTCCTCCCTTGTGTCCTTGTTGTTGTCATCTCTCTCCAAACTGCTCACTGCTACAGTCTGAGTCAGTCCAGTTTCTTGGACACTGGCTGCCTGCTGTACTCTCCGTCCCACTCTCATGCGTCTCCACGTGCCTGTTAACGACCTGTCGCTACTACAAAGAGACCCACCCACGCGGAGCTTCCGAGATGCTTAAGCCTGTGGAATTTACCAACGGGTCAACTACACGCGAGTCGTACAGGATACCGTATAGAGCTCTCATAAAGCCCACTGACACGCAACTACACGCAGGGGCGCAGGCGAACGTGTTCCAGATGTGAGCCATTGTCTGGGTTCGCTGGGCGACTCGACAGAGGCGAGCCCTTATATAAGACTATAAGGGAACAAACACAGACACTTCGGCCTCATCTCGGGAGGAGACGAAGCAGACGCCTCATTGGGTGCGTGAGGCGATGTAACAGAGCAGACACGTTTGGCACAGCTGCTACATAGGCAGTGAAAGTGTGGGTTTCAGACACACCTGGTAAAACACTAAAGATGGATTTATCATTTACACCTTTGATGTGTATTTACATGGACTTCAGACTATTTCTCACAGTTATACAAGGCTGTTTAAATGTTTAAACAAATATGTTTCAAGTCTCTTGTAAAGTTTATTTTAAGGCTGCAACGATTTCTTGATGATTCTCTTTGTCGTGGATGCTGGTAAATACAACATTTTTGGCTTTAGTAAACAAATGTGCCACAATCTGGAAACGATAAGAGGATTTTTCACAACCTTTGGACAATGCGGCATGTGTTAACTGCAGCCTTTGTTAGATAAACATATGGCCGTTTCCAGAACCTGTATACAAAGCAAATACACAAAATGGCTTGTTGGAAACGATTCACCAATAATGTCACAGGAGATGACTCCTTCCAGAAAAGGGAACCAATATGGAAACAACAATAGGCTGATCAAAATGTGCCCTGTAGAGTCTGTGTTCACTTAGGTTCTAATTTTACTTTGCACATGACATCACTGTGACCCACCTGACTTGTCCTGCAGGTCGTCGAGACGTTCGCCCCTCTCTATCACCTTAGAGATGTTCTCCTGCATCACGTCGATCACCTCGTCAACCTGCGACTGCACCCTGAAAACACAGGTGGGTGTACGACGGACAGTCATCAATAACGAACGTGATTTATCACTGTAACAAAAGTCTGGCATGGTTTGTCCACATCGGCCTGGAAAGGAGCTAATGGGGATATGGAGCTTACTATTTTGACTCTCGCGTTTCCCAGCACCATTACGCTGATTGTTCCAGACAATGGGTTCCAGGAAATTAGCAGTCTTTTAACTTCAGCTTGATTACATGTTGAAGGCAGCAATGCTAAACACGTACAACCGCAGCCAGTGCAGAAAGATGCATGAGCTGCCACAAACACTAACTAACAGCAGTAAGAAGCCCCGTGACATCTAGTTTCATACGCTCACGACAACGACTGACTGCACGGTGGTACAATGGGAGTGTGGAGCAAAACGAAAACTGCCTTGTGCCAGATGCTCTCAACAATGATCTCCTCTGTGCCGTGGCCGTCTCTGGTTGGGGTTAATGTGGAAACAGACTGTGTTGGGATGGAGACGTCCTGAGAAGGTTGCACAATAACCTGCGCACGATTCGTTCCGTTATACAACCCGCTAAGAACGGCAGGTTTTGGTAAACACGACGAGTCACAGTTACATAAGCCAAACACCAAAACTCAGCCCTGACCTCTGGCTGTTCGCTGTAATGAGACATGTGGTAGTACTTACTGCTTGAGTTTGTCATTCGGAGGCCCAAACCTGGGTCCTGAGGGCCCTCTCCTGGAAAACACATATTCACAAAGCCACAGTTATCAAAAACTGCTGTTTAGTTTGGTGTTGTGTGTTTATTGCATGTCCATAATGTTAGTACGGCATGATCTTTATTGTTACTGGAATGCTTCCTTAGAAACCTACAGAAAGAAGTCTTCCTCTTCATCTGAGTCCTCTTCTAGCAGGTTCCTCTGTAACGGAGGAAAAGGGCACAGGTCAGACAAGGATAAGCTCATACTCTTGATTGGCAACGCTCAAAAATCTATGAAGCGAATCTGAGAACACTGGGGTTTGTGGGTGAACACTGAGTGGCCAGCGATGCTTCCACGTCAGGATCAATAAAAGCTCCAGCAACAAAATCAAACTGGATGCACCAGTTTCACCAGAGGCTTCACAGCTTTTGTACTGATCAAAAGAGGTTTTTCTGTCTTTCGCTCAGTGTTTTTTACGTTTTTATGCCTGAACATTACCCTGTTGTCTTGCCGAGCAACAGCTCTCGAATGCTCTCCACACCTTCCAATAAAAAAGTAAGAAGTAGAAGTAAGAGTGAGCAGCGATTGCAGCCTGGTGTGGACCACTGCTGGCTTTAATAAGCGCAGATATAACCCCAAGTACAAATGGTATTTATAGGAAACTGCAGCTGCATATAATTCTCACAGGCCAAATGTACCTGAATGAGACGGTATTGATCTGGTTCTCACTGGCGGCAGGAGACGAGAAATAAATTGGTGCATTTGTGTTAAGATCTGTGGTCAAAACAGTCAGATTCTTATCGAGTAATTACAATGAAGAAACATAATCCTAACATGATGCCGCAGCTTTACTGGCTAAGCAGTTTCTCGTGTTAACCACCAGGTACCAATCATGGCACCCTCATCATCTGCAATGAAACTAAGAGGTTGGTGACCACGTCATCATAACCAGCTTAATAGGCTCAACCAGCACTGTCTGGGACACGAGACGTGTACAGGACTGTTACCAATCCGGGACGCAATCGGAGAACAGAAGGTAGGACCCATCGTAGGACGGTCGTAAGCATGCTAGGGAAAAGCACATTTCATACTGCAAGTCTCCTCATTAGCAAAGTTTCGAACTCACACCAAGGAAACAGAGGATGGAATAAAAAAAAGTCAAAGGGAGGAGGTAAATGCACGTGGGAGAGCATCGTCACTTTGATAGGATCCAGACAGTAGGCGTTGCTGGCATTTGTTGCATAAATAACTACCCGTCCTTCAAAAGCCCACTCTCAGAACTGCCCTTAGTCTATTCAAATATGAATCTGACTACAGTGCACGTTTAAACAGAGCGTGACATTGCAATCTTCTGTGCATCTCACCCTCTCACTGCGAATGGATCCCGTGACTTCATCATCATTGAGGTGCCGTTTAAACTTTGGGGGCATGTTGTCTTCAGGCTGCTCCTCCCGATCTGGTTCCCGCTGTAGGACAGGAAGAGAAGAAGGCCGTCAGTTAAGCTGGGGCAGAGCTTCAACACAGTTAGACAGACACCTTTGAAAAACAAAGGTACAAAGTGAGTAGTGGTGAAAGGAAATATCATCAGCGCTGCGTGTCTTTGAAAAGCTGGCATGTCTAATGTAAAAAACACGTGTGTGTGTGTGTTAGATACAGTATGTTCCAAACTGCGCAGAAGGCAACAGAGCTTCAATAAAGTGCCTCTGTGACATGGAAATGAGCAACGTGTGATCCTCAGGCCCTTCAGTAACTACCAGAGGGAAACACAGAACCCTGATTTTACATGTGAACACACACAAACCACCTGTCGCAATACAACTTATACCATTGACTCCAGCTCGCTCTGACACTGTGGGCTTCTCAGCAGCGTCCCTTTCTGGCACTGCAGTGGGGAAAAAGGCTGTTCAGTGGCCCGGAGAGGAGAAGACGCTTCCAGGAAACAGAGGAGAAGAGAAGCAGCGGACAGGGCTGTAGTCAAAGCAGCAAGAGCGTGAAGAGACACAGACAGAGGAGAAGCCAACTCTCACAGGTTAGGACAGCAGATGGAATATTTGGGAAAAAAAAGAGCCGATTTAAGGAGAACAGCTTGAAAAGGGCACCGTAAATGTTAAAAACTAGATTCATGTGAAAGTTGTTTTTGTTTTAGAAAATCACAATTACAGATGACAGGACTGGGCAAAAGAAATTGAGGTGCCTCAGAGAAACGAAAAACAAGAGGACTGCGAATGATCAATTTATGGATTAGACCTTAACAGAAGAATTCAACGGTGTCCAGATTAAAACTGTTCAATCAATGGATAGAATCAGGGAATTTCTCTGTAGTTGCTTCAATGATTTGTTACGGTTTTCGTTCATTTAAGTTCAAAATCTCGTGTCATTAGATAAGAAAGTATCGAAATAGAACGCAACACGTCTACAACACAGTTGTTATTACATCAGTCTTTGACAACTAGCTGAGCTGTGTGTACATCTACATGTAAGCAAATGAAACGTAGTCGTGGGTTAAACACCTTCTACGCCACAAAATACGTGTCAAGGAGCCCATGTGCATGTTGCTGGCTTCCACTTAATTTCACCGTTTGACACAGGCCGCTTGGTTCATTGACAAATTTTATCTGCCCCGCTAAGCTAAACTAAGCTAAGCTAAGCTACAGCTAAAAAAGCTAACGGCAATAGCTACCTGATGTTTCCGACAAGCTCCGATGCTCGATGCCGACGAACACTAATCACACACAGGGCCGAGTGTTATTGCGGGGTTTGGACTTGCTTCATTTTAAACACTGTCCAGGCTATGAGGCGACGAGGTTAGCATCACTGAGGATGCTAGCGGCGCGCGGCTCTGTCCTCCGTCTGAATCAGCTGACCAGGAAGTGGTCACAAACAGCTGGAGAGACACAGCTGCAGACGTTTGACAGCGTTGCTTTCACGAGTCGCCGTTTCTTATTCTTTATGCTGCACTTATTAAATTTACGCCTATAAATACGAGTAATAATAATAACAATAAAAAATAGCACAAAATGTCCGTAAATTGAACTACTCAACACCTGAGAAATGGTTAAGTAGCATGAGCATAATTTCCACCCATCAAAGCTGTATTATTAGCATACTTTATAGGAAATTGCCATGTATTCATGATTTTTTGTTTTGTAGTTGTACTAGAGTAAAAACTAATAAATACATGTCAACACTTGTCCCAACGTTGCTGATTACAGGGTGCGCGTACCTGCCTCGCCTGTGGGTGGCAGCAGAGTGATGACGTCTGTCCAGGATGCTGGATATTACATAGAAGAAGAAGAAATTAAACTTGAGGGAACCGAGCACATGCTAACTTCTAACGCGGTAAGATGTTTGTTTATCACGTTGTTTTCCCCACTTCGTACGCAGACGATGTCTCTATTTGTACAGACAGCCGCCAACAGTGTTTGCTGCTGTTCCCCCAGAGCTGGTGACGCAGAGATGCAGAGTCCCGGAGGCAGCCCTGAGCAGAGGCGTCCGCTGTTTGGAGGCGCGATGTCAGCTGTCGTCCCTCACAGCGCCACAGACGTCAGCGATCTGAGGGAGATCCCTGACAACCAGGAGGTGTTCGTCCACGCTCACACCGACCAGAGCCTCATAGTGGAGCTGGTCGAGTACCAGGCCCAGGTGGCGGAACAGGACGCTGCCAGATACCACTTTGAGGACATCGCAGGCAGCAACAAGGCTTTAGAGCCCGGTGCGTTTGAAGTGAACAGCGTTGTGCCTGTGCCCACGTCCGAGCTGTGCCTGTCGGAGTGCAGCACAGCGTGGACGCTGACCGGCACGCAGTGCGTATCCAAGTTCAACGAAGAGGCGAGGAATACAGTGACCCTCCACTTGGGTCTGCTCCGCCTGCCACAGTTCTCCACAGATGTCCTGATCACCTTCAATGACCCACAGA
Source organism: Macropodus opercularis (assembly GCA_030770545.1). Taxonomy (NCBI): domain Eukaryota; kingdom Metazoa; phylum Chordata; class Actinopteri; order Anabantiformes; family Osphronemidae; genus Macropodus; species Macropodus opercularis. The sequence goes on from CM061092.1 coordinate 13,768,108, forward strand.
GCATCAGCCCTGACAGCAGCAGCGCCTCTGCGGCGGGGACGCACAAGGAGCCGTGGACGGTGCTGGACTTCCAGCGTTTGTTGCAGACTCTGACTCTGCACGACCCTGGGCTGTTTGGATAGAGTAATAACGACTACACTCCCCTGAATATTTCTTTATAACACAGATATAAATAAAAACTCACTAGACTTTACTTTGTAGTTGCCCTACAAGAACCTGGTCTGCTTCGCAACCCAAAAGAGATTACTGCTCACTCTGCTGTGTTTGGTGATTTAGTTTTGTTAAAAATGTTTTGAACCAAATTTCCCATGCAAGGACATTTTTGTTCTAATGAATATTTCAGAATAAAGATCTATTATTGAAATTGATAATGTTTAGGTCTCCTGATCAAGCATTTTTGTATGAAGTTTTAAGTGTTTTACCCACTTTTCACTTAGGCATGTTCCCCTGCCCCACATGTATCCCTTTATTATCACCCACCCTTCCACCCTTTGTCCTAACTGCTTGTCCTTGTGAGGGTCCAAGGTCCTGGAGCTTGTCCCAGTTGTCATTAGGCAAGAGGCAGGGCCGCACAGACAGTCTCCACGCAACCAGACTGCATGTTGTTGGACAGTGAGAAGAAGCCAGAGAATCCACACAGACATGGAGAGAACATGCAGTCTCCACACAGAGAGGAACCTTACGTCGCTCAGACTTGTTTTTTCTGTATGGTGATGGAAGCGTGCGCTTAACGGCAACGTTCAAAGCAAAGCAGGAGAGTGAAGGTTAAAGGTGACACCCTGCATATAACTTCCCTCTGAAGCAGTCGAATGCACATAATGGTCATGGAGCCTTTAGGGTCATAAAGAGTGAAAACTGAGATGTCGGGTCCCAGCAGGGACATGGATTAGGTCGACTGTTTCTGTCATTCACCGGCACGGTCTCATGGTTTAGTAATTCATTAGCCTGAACTGTGAAAAATCTTGGAGAGACTTCATTCAAGTGTGAGTTTGGTGAAATATTAAATTTATGGAATGGAAACTAAACCTCCATAAAACTGCTTAGAACTTAAAACCAAACCTTTAACCTTTAACGAAGGCTCAGGTCATACAATACGATACAATATGTAAGAGAGTACATTTTTCTCAGTTACATATTTGAGGAAAGGAAAACATCTGAGGTTTAAATCTGAGAGTGCTGCTAAATAAGACTCGTCACAGCAGGGGAATTCAGATAAGTCATGCATAACAAACAAGAGGAAGCACAGTCTGTCTCTCCGAAGCCACATCAAACCCTCCCCGTCCTCTAGTGCAATCAAAGCAGATTATGCTCTCGTAAAATCAGGAATCCTTTCCTCTCGGTGCTCCCAGCACATTCCCGTTAACCACAGCATCTACAGCGGCACAACAGCCAAGCTACTACCGTTGCTGCTCCTGTTGTTCTGTTTGTAATAAACTTCCTGTCCTGAAGACATCCTGTCTCTTCAACCTGATGAGAGTTGGTAAAAAGGCATTTGACTTGCAGTTTAGAAGAGCAGGAGGCAGGAGACAATTTTCCCAACCTCATGGAGTTAAAGCTTTTTCCAGGTCCTGAAAATGGACTGTTATAACAGGCCTCCTGGGACACTAATAGTGCTGTGGTCTCACAAATGTTTTGGTTTGTGATACCATATGCAAAAAATAAAGGAAATATTAAGCCATGATACGGTATAAATACTGATTCTGTTATTCTATACCAAATTAATTGATAAGAATTTAAATGCATATAACTGACAGTAACTGTGTTTACTTTGAGACATAGAGGAAAAAAGGCATCAATGTTTCTGACCTCTAATGACCTGAAACCTGGAACACAAATGCAGCTTTCCTGTTTTTCACAGCGGCCTGCTGCTTCCTGACAGGTTCCAAAACAAAACAGCAGGTCTACAGTAAGTAGGCACTAAGTGATGCAGTTATTTCACGACCTTAAGCAACGTTTTGGTTCATTATGAGAAAATATTCATAGAATTTCTATTTTTTTTTAAATGCACTTGTGTCTAAAATGTCTGTTAAACCTGTGTTAGAGCAAATATCTGACTTGAATGTACGAACATTGTTCCACTAAAAACGTTACTTCCGCTGATCTTAGTCGAAGCATGTGTGGCATCTGCAGTCCATCTGGGAGGCATCAGTCACAGGTGTAGGCATAGTTCCTGCTGAGAGACTTCAAGCTCCAGGGTCATTTATTTTCCAAACTCCCCTGTTATCACTGCTGCCCCCCCACACTCCCTCTCTTTGGACTGTAACATCGCCAGAGCTCAGCTACAGAGTCTGTTGCTCTCATCAGGGCCCTGGAGCTTCTCTCTTTTTTACATAATTAATGCTTTTCTCAGTGCTGATTTTCATACTTGTGTGCTAGATAAAACACACATTTGTATTCGATCTCTTTGATGCTAGGTTCCTTAAAACAACAACTACAAACAATCTGTGACCAACATGCAAGAAAGAAATAGGAAATTGTTTACAAATTCAAAAAGAGTTTATTAAAAATGACCTGTGCAGCATCTTTTTTTCCACTGTGGTTTCTATAGTAGACAAGTGCCCACATCTCCTTGTTTTGATAAAGAAAGTTAACTGAAATGACACATTACTCCTCTTCCTTTTTCTTCTTACTCTGTGGTGAGGTATTGTTGGTTTGACAGAAGTGCTCAGACATGGCAGCAAGTGCTCGATAACGATGAGAGATTTTATTCTTTACATCCTTTGGTAGTTCAGCATAGCTGCCAAACAGAGGGAAGACAACAGTTAATGATGAGAATAAATGATGTAGGAAATGTAAATGTAGTTCAGTTACTCATACGCACAGTAAAAGGTAGAAGGAATTAAAAAAAAAAAGTGTTTTAGTGAAACCGCCACAATTCAGTCTACTTATTTACACACAGGTGGTGCGTTCACGTCAGGCTCCCCCTTGTGGTATGAAGAGGAAACGCTCCGCACACGCTTACGTTTTGTCATAGCCATCTGGCTGGAAACACGGATCCCATCCAAAGTCTCGAGGTCCCCGAGGTTCCACAATGTGCCCCTAAAAGTAAAAAAAAAAAAAAAATATATATATATATATATATATGAACAGATTAAAAACAAACACAGATTAGGTGACAAGGGTGAATCCTAACCTCTGTTTTCCCTCTGAATAGCTGTACTGGTTCATCTTTCCCAGCACAAAAAGCAAAAGTGCAGAGAGCCCATGCTGATTTATCTTCAAACCCAGCTAGGAGCTTATACAAGCCTACAACACAGGATTTGTCAGATTAAAAATGTTGCACAGGGAACCTATCTATGTCCAGCCATCGATCATCTCAACAGCCTTTCATTTATTTGCACACCTACCTTCTGGTTTGAGTTTATCCAGGAACCATTTTCTGCAAAGACAGAATGTACATGTAATTGTTACACTGCAGTATAAAATATGAAATTCTTCAATGGATGCAAAAGTCAGCATACAGACATGTAAGGACCAGGCAAGCCTCCTAAAGCCGTGAAACACAGGCAGGTGTCCTCTACTACGACTGGTCCATCAATCTGAAAGGGGAAAACAATATATCAGTTAGATCCTGCGGATCCCTGGAGGAGTTAGCAGCCATGTCCACCTCAAACACCAAGAAGGCGCTAGATGTACCTTGGTTCAGCTGTGGTGGGTCATGGTAGCAATCAATAGTCACCGTACCTGCCGTGCAGCTTCTTTACACTTCTGTATGGAAATTTCATCTGGCTCCCCCTGGTACTCAGGCACTGGGTGAAGGAAACCTTACGTTATGAGCAATAATTGCATGAAATTATACATTCATTTTAAAAGAGGCTAACAGTTTGCCTTGCTCTCGTCGCTTTCTAAGCTCACATGTCGCACTGGAGCCTGTTCTTGGATACTTACAGTCAATCTTTGTAGACACTAGTTTGTAGGGAAACTTGTCTCCGAGGATCTGAATGACCTGGCAGATGTAAAAGCACTGTTTTATTTTGAATACTACTTGCTCACTGCCTATTGTTTAGCAAGCACACAGGTATATGTGTACAAGTATCCTCCCTAGAAGTTATATACACTGTGTATCACACTCATGTTCGCCTCACCTCTTCGAGTTTTTTGGCGTTTCCAGTCACGAACACCACAGACCTTCCAGCAGGTACAGCCATGATGAACGACAACGACGGAGCAAACGCTTCCGGCTCAGCGGCGACAAATAGGAATCGGCTAAGACAGTCTTGGCAAATCAGAATGCAGGATTCAGCTCCGCCTTTGAACTTTCCACCAATCAGCGAGAGGTGCTCCCAGTAATGCTGTCCGGGTTGGTAAATCGGTCCGAGGTGCCATGTGGAGAAGTGGCTGTAAACACATTCTGTCACGGTAAAAGTAAACGCTTTGCGGTGTTATAGTGGCCACAGCTGACAATGAGTCTGTTGCCTCGCACTGCCGAGGAGTTCAGCTCTGCGGAATACTGGGAGAGATTTTTTAAGAAGCGCGGTGAAAAGGCTTTTGAGTGGTATGGAGACTACAACAAACTCTGTGGCGTTCTGCATAAATACATCAAAGTGCAAGACAAGGTAAAGACGTTGTACAGCGACACACAAAAGTGTAGTTTTGATTTGACTGTGATAAACGTCACATTTGGATACGGCTGAAAGTAGATTGATGGACATTTTGGACTACATTGTATGTAGATTGAAGTGTTCTGCATAAACCTATTACCATGCCTCAAACTGGACTTAATTTGAAATAGTACTGTGTCTGAGTATCCCTGTGTCTGCCAGGTGTTGGTGGTCGGTTGTGGGAACTCTGAGCTAAGTGAACAGCTCTACGATGTCGGTTACAAACATCTGACTAATATTGACATCAGTGAGACAGTGGTGACCCATATGAACCAGAGAAATGTAGAGCGTCGGCCAGGCCTGATCTTTCAGCAAGTGGATGCAACAAAGACTCCGTTTGAGGACGCCAGCTACCAGGCAGCTCTGGACAAAGGTACACTGGATGCCATGGCATCTGAAGAGGAAGGAGCTCTCGCCAGGAACATGCTCACTGAAGTAAGAGATCAGTAACCTAGATGATTATTCCAGTCATCATTTTCTCCTTACAGCGGTTTACTTGTATCTGCAGGTGGGCCGTCTGCTAAGTGTCGGGGGACGGTACGTTTGTGTCACATTGGCTCAGGAGAGCGTGATCAAGTTAGCAGTGGAGCACTTTGTACAGCTGGGGTGGGCAGTGAGGCTCCACTGCCTGCAGGAGGAAAGCGGGAAAGAGGAGGACTCTTTTGCTCTGCCGGTCTTCGTTTTGGTCTGCACCAAGTTTCGTCAGCCTATGCCTGTGACTATTCTGGAGATGTGTCTTGGGGAAGATGGAACCCCAACTCGTCTCACACAGGTTGCAGAGTTGTTGTCGGCTGTGAGAGAGCATCAGGCTTACTCTGTTTTGAGAAAGAAGCTCCGCACAGAAACAGATGCCAGCTCAAACCTGTCACTCACTCTCTGCCACACTAAGACGGGTCTTCCCAGATACACAGTTACTGTGCAGGACTGCCCCCCAGGTGCCAAGGTGCCAAGATCAAACCAGTTTGCTGTATTTATTGGTGAGTTATTTTGTTTCTGTCTCACAATATATGTGGCACTGTTGTCTTTTGTTTTGTTGTCTGATTGTCTCTATTTCTCCTGTCAGTGCCACAAGGCAGCGAGACAGCTTGGCTTTACAGCTCCAGCGAAGGCCGAAGGCAGCTGGCAGCCAGCGCTAACTTTAGACGCCTGCTTATTGTGACAATGCACAGAAATCAGGATTACACAGACATGCAGGCTGTCCAGTCTGAACTCTCACCAATGGTGATGGACTTAGCTCCGCCCGGTATTCCAGCCAATCAGCAGGTAAACAGCAGTAATAAACCTAAATAACGATAATACATGGTATAGCAGTTCCCAAATTTGAGCTCTCCTTGTTCAGGTGCCATTTCTGTCAGTTGGGGGTGATTTGGGTTGGCGAGAGGAGGTCAGTAGGGGAGTGAGTGATCTGAGCGGAGAATACTGCGTGGAGAACGTGAAAGGAGAAGATGGTGAACTGTATCGTAGACTTGTATTTCTGTCTAATGCGGCCCTTGTCCAATCAGAAAGTCGCCTTGTCTCATCTAACGTCAGTGAGTTCTTCATTTGATGTACCTTGTTATGCATCCTTTTGTTTTTAATATATTCTCTTAATTATTGCCTATAATTTATAGTTGTATCAAGATCACAAAAATCTGAACAACAAATAAAAACTGACCAAAAGCACATTTATTTAAACAGTGAAAGACAAGTATCTATAAGTTCATTATATTGTCTTAAATTGGTTAAATGTGAGTTTTTCTGCAGCATCAGCTCAAAAAAAGAAGAGCAAAAGGAAGGCCAAGTCCGCAGCTGCTCCTACATCCTCAACTTCTCTGTCAGTGGACAGTGGTTTCCTCTGCTGCGCTCACCATGAAGTCATGGTGGCTGGTCTGGCCATGCTTGGGGTCGGCATGCCGAAGAATAAAGGTCTTTGTGATGCTAATACTGAAAGCAGGTAGAACTTACTTGATCGATCCCTTGAATTTTACATTCTTCTGTCTTCCATAGACAACCCAGTATCAGTGCTTCTGATTGGACTTGGTGGTGGAGGCCTGCCTCAGTTTCTGCGGGACTTTGTGCCTGCAGTTATGATTGAGGTTGTGGAATTGGACCCGGTTGTGCTGGATGTGGCAAAGGAATGGTTTGGGTTCAGACCGGATGATCGTCTGACTGTCACGCTTGGGGATGGCCTTGAACACATCTGCACCCTTGATAAAAAAGGTCAGTGAAGGAGTAGAAGAAAGGGCAGTTTTATCGAAGATGATACTAAGTAGCGACTTTGTCCTCTTTTGTCTGTAGGTGGTCGTCGGTTTGATGCCATCATGTTTGATGTAGATAACAAAGATAGCACAGTGGGTATGAGCTGCCCTCCTGCTGCCTTTGTAGAAACCTCCATGCTGCAGAAGGTCCGCAGCCTCCTAAACCCCAGAGGTACAGGGATGATGCTTAGTGATGTCGTCTGCTGTCCTTTTGTTTTTGTTCTGTTTGTTTTGTTATAGATTTCATATGAAACTGTTTATTTGAAATATTTGATAGTTGTATGTTTCATCTATATGTAATATTTTTTTTCCTCTTTCCATCACTGTCTCGCCAATCAACTAGGTGTGTTTATATTGAACCTCGTGTGTCGTGACTCTGTCTTGAGGAAGAGCGTGGTGGAACGTGTCGACAGCGTATTTCCCACCATCCTGTCTCGAAAGATTGAAGGGGAGGTCAATGAAGTCCTGCTTTGCTCTTGTGAAGAAAGGGAAAAATCCATGGGCTCTCACATCTTTTCGTCCTTAAGTGAAGCAGCTAAGAGTCTGCAGAGCGCGCTGCACTCTAAAAGGACTGGAAGCAACCACAGCCCACATATAGACATAGTGGAGTTGCTACAAGACATGAGAGTAGAGTAATATTTGCTGGGCTTGAATTAAGTGTAAAAACAAGTACACTGGCTTTCACTCAGTGCAGTGTAATGCACATTGATATGATGTATAATCTCCAGTAAAGTGTTTTATCTCATTAGCCTTGTGCTGTGCTGGTTTTGATTGTGCAGACTGCTGCTCTGTCACTACTCACTGCTAAAGAATGCAGCCGCGTTATTTACAGTAGATGAACCGAACACTCTGGATCCATGCTGCCGTGGAGCCCTACCCACTGTGGGAGTGTGGGTCCAAAATAGACGAGACGGGTTCCAGGGGTTTGGGCCGCTTCTTCATTGGCCGTGACGTCTGTCTGTCTGTCTTCCTCAGAAGGGGGGGGGGGGGCTGCTTTGATCAACGCGCATGCGCACTAAACTTTATTTCGTTAGCTGTCAAAGTAGTGTTTTCCTCCCTCCACAGGGACCAAAGTCAGCGTCAAGACCAGCTTCCAACCATCTTTATTCATCCAGAATTTACGGGAAACTACGCAGGGCGAACGTTTAATAAGAGAAAAGGACAACAAAGTGCACAGGGGGCTGTTTTCTAAGAGCTGAGGTCTGTGAACACCAACCTAAGACTCTGTCGTCGTTACTAAAACGGTAACTTGCTAACGCCTGCCGAGAAACCTGGAGCTGAACTAATGCTAAAAGTTAGCACCGACCGCCAAGAAGAGAGTTTTGTTGTATGTACGTTTCCATAATGGTAGAAGTAAAGTAGTACAGCCATTGAGCGTTAACTATGGTAGTTCCAACACTGGAGGGTGTGACCCACAACCGGAGATAAACGGGGCTTTAACGTAGCTGAACGGGCAAACCGCGTGTCCCGTTGCGATGGGCAACCGCGGGATGGAGGACCTGATCCCGCTGGTCAACCGCCTTCACGAGGCGCTGAGCAACGTGGGACACGGCTGCAGCCTCCGGCTCCCGCAGATCGCGGTGGTGGGCGGACAGAGCGCAGGAAAGAGCTCCGTCCTGGAAAACTTTGTGGGCAGGTAAGGTTCAGCGAACGAACAGTGGCATTGTCTGCTTATCACCCGCTCTGCTGGCTTTACTCCAGCTGGATCACATTTAGATGGTCAAATGTAGAGGCCAGCTTTGTAGCAAGCGCCCTGCCAACACGTTTCTGTACATGTTGGTCTTTGCTGTTTGCTTTCCTTGCTCAAAACCCGTTAACGTACAAGGCAAGAACTCATCTGTATTTCAATGTGAAGCTCCATAGTCACAGGCCCTTGTGTGGATTTAAAATAACTTTGTGCCACAGTATCTGAATAGGATTGATATTTGTACTACGAGTGGGCTTTTATAGAACCTTGTTTTAGATGATGACATGTTTTGGCTTATTGTGGTGTTGGAAGATTAAGCAGCATCTTCATACTAGACTGGCAGCACGTTTCTTTGTGTCATTCTAAATGTCAGCTTTCTTGTTGTCTGTAAATCTTCCATGTGCTATGTCATGGGTAACCTAGACATGCTGTGCAGTGGCAGCTAAACTTAATTACAGTTCTTGAAGTTAAACTCGTAGTCATTAATGGTTACGACAAAATGGCAAAAAGGTATGTTTTGTTTTGTTTTGAAAGGGCCTGCCCAGAAAATGAACTTGTACCAGAAGGAAGACTGACAGGTTTTAAAACAGTAACTCAGTATTCTCTCAAACTAAACTAATTTGACAAGGTAACTTAGTAACAAAGTAATCCCTACTTACACAGGTAATCAAAAGTAAACTCTTAAACACATGCTTCACTAGTTACATACTAAACACATAATGGTCAAGGTGCAGCACAGGGTTATACTAATTGCAAGACACCACAATCACATACACTGGAAGTGAAACGAGGAACTGGTAATAAAGGTTAATAGAAAACACCAACAGGATTTCACAAACAACTCACCAAATACCAAAGAACATAGTCAAAATGAAAGTAAATCCTCTTGCCGTCAACGGGGTGGGGTGGGGTGGGGGTGGGGTTAAACCAATAAACGAACATTAATCCAAAAAGAACAGATGAGACCGTTATCACAGCAGACAATCTTACAAGGTGGATGTGGCAAAGAAGTCCTTAAATATACTGAACAGAGTCACAGGTGATTGTCCTTGATTCCGAGGTACCACAGTGAAACAACAGGATGTTGATAGAGGGGCGTGGTCAAGGTGAGTGAAGGGATAAAAACAGGAACAACAAACAATAAAAAACAGAAGTGAAGGCAGGGCTTGTGGCACGTTGTACGTTTGTGGTTGATTGTTCCTTAGGCTGCTCCTCTGTTAAGAGAGGGTCATTCAACTAGACCACTTCCCTGACTCCTCATTTCAGACAATTGTCCTTCCTGTCCAGGATATGAACACTGCTGTCTCCCAAGGAGGGGCCCTTCTGTTTCAGGCACACATGGATCACTGAATCCTGTCCTAAGGAGCTGGCTGTTCTGTGTTGGCCATGTGTTTGCAAAGCTGTACAGTGCACTGCACTGATATAGACTGCACTGCTCCAAGTTGTGTCCAAGTCTATGTACTTTCTTCATGACCTCATGACCCTGAACAATGTTCCCTTTGCCAGAACCAGGAAAACTTGACCTACCATACCTTCTATAGTTTCCCAGGGGTTTATTTAGACTTTACCTGCATATATTTATGTTATTTTTCAATAGCATTTTACCAAATACTGATGATAAACAAATGCCAACACATTCGTAACTTAGTGACCCCAAAACACTTTATTTTCATGATTATAACTAGTATTGATAAAATAGGCAGCCAGCTTAAATAAAGCCAGGTCATGTAATGCTGAATCGTCTGATAGAATTTTCCAGTTTACATTAAACAGCATCCTTATTTTTTTCTATAAAGGCACGGTAACGTAGTAACGAACACACATTGTGTAGAGTTGCTTGTTCCAGGTGATTAAATATAATCATTTGATCTTTAATAAACCTTTGCCAGCAGTTCCAACTACTTAACTTTGATTATATTGTATTCATTATGTGTCTTGGTCGTCAGCCAGCATAGCGATAGAGAATGATATTTCTATATTTACTAGTCTGAAGTGGTGGATGTCAGAGTTGTCAGTGTCTGTATGACCGTATCCAGTTACACCTTATCTCACAGTCACACTCTGATGATCTTTATAAAGGGCACTACATGTAGATTATCATGGCTCTTTAAAAGTAATGGAAACTCTAATCTAGTTAGCTTTCAAGTTATTTAGCCAACCTTAACTCACCATGAACTAAGCTTGTTTAGATGCAACTGATTTTGGCCTTTTACAGATATTAAAGTGAATGCAGTCCACTTGTTTATGACAGTATTGTTTAGTTAAAGTTTAGGTGCATGTGAGACCCATCCTTTGAAAGGAATGTTGCTGAGTTTGCCAGTAGTTTCCAGTCTTTCCCTCCGGGCACAGATCAGACAGTGGAGCTCTGTTAACTGAAGGAGAGATACTCTAGCTGTTGTTGATGGTAGGCCATTCAGGCCATAATGTGGAGTATTGCCAGTAAGCACAGAGAAGGCTGCTTTCTTTAGTGTGTATTATTATTTTTTCTAAGTTCTAGGTTTAAGTTCTTTGTCTCAGCCATTATTGTGTTATGACACCCCTTTCTGTGCCAGCAGTTTCATCTGGGTCAGGATGTAATAAAATAAACGTCCTGATATTGTGATTTTAATAGGAAAGAGGATGTTTATGTTGTACAGTCTTTATAGTTAATGCCACGTTTAGCATTCACTCCTATATCTGGTTGCTTTGACCTTATGGCTTGTATAGGCTTTGCTGATTAAGTTGATAATGTTTTTGATACTTTGCTGGGTAAGGACAATGAATGTATGGGTGACTGCTAGTTGCTTGATAACTTGATATCAAACAATAGTGGCCGTGTGTGTAAGCGAATTTGTTCAACTTCACTCTTACTTGACCAACAGAGATTTCCTTCCACGCGGCTCAGGAATTGTCACTCGCAGACCTTTAATCCTCCAGCTGCTTCATGCTAACGCAGGTGGGTAAAACATGCCCAAACCGTGACATATAAAGCTCCCACCAGGTGGCAGTATGATATTTCACACTGACCATTCAACTGATGAATGAGACTGAATTGTTTCTGCATTTTGCCCTGTATACCTAAGACAGCATGATGCACAGCTTTTGAATGCTGAAAGAATACAATTGCAAGTAAGCGTGTTGTCTGTTTTTTCAGAATACGGTGAATTTCTTCATTGTAAAGGAAAGAAGTTCACAGACTTTGATAAAATCTGCAAGGAGATTGAGGCAGAAACATGCAGAGTTACAGGATCCAATAAGGGAATCTCTTCTGTCCCTATCAACTTAAGGATCTATTCACCACATGGTAGTATTGTGTAATTGTGTGTGTTCCACTTGACATATCTATTCACATACAGGGCACATAGGCTCTTATGCATTTGTGTTTGTGTTAGCAGTATTGAACCTAACTCTTGTGGACCTGCCTGGAATTACCAAAGTTCCAGTGGGTGACCAGCCAGCTGACATAGAGTACCAGATACGAGACATGATCATGCAGCATATCTGTAATGAAAACTGTCTCATCCTGGCTGTCACACCAGCTAATACTGACCTGGCCACCTCTGATGCACTTAAACTGGCCAAAGATGTTGACCCGCAAGGTAAGTCATGTGTGTCCATATGCAATGGTTCAAATTTGTTTCTATGTGTTGAGAATCTGGGCCTTTGCTCTGGTGTTTTCATAAGAACAAGAAATATTATTGACAAATAGATGACGCAGTAATTCCTGCTCCAGCAGGTTAAAGACTATTATGTGTTTTTCTGTTTTCTTTAGGCCAACGCACAATTGGTGTAATCACTAAGCTGGACCTCATGGATGGAGGAACAGATGCTCGACAAATACTGGAGAACAGGTTGCTTCCACTACGCAGAGGTGTGTTGTGTGCTTGTGTGCATGCACATGTGTTGACTCATTTAGCTGCAAAAATAGTCACACAAGGGGCTCTTTACAGAGGTCAACACTGTGATTGTGTCTCCAATCACCAGCCAGAAACTCAAATGCATTAAAGTCTATACACCTAATATGACACCACAGTAGGACCATTGACAAAGTGTGAGTGGATTTCCTTGTGGATTTTTGTTTTCTTGTGTGTACTGTACATACGCCAGAGTAGAGAGAACATGACAATATTAGTGAATGTTTTAGTCTTTGCAACAGCTAGATGTGTGGAAACTGAGAACTACTAAGTAAGTGTCTTGCTAATGCTTGTGCAAGTTTGTGCTGTGTGTGTGCAAGTGTGGGAGTAAGGAGGCTGCAGGCTCCTGGGGCAGTGTACAGATTGGGTGAACTACCACCAGGTGCTGGCTCCTTCATGCTTCTCTTATAGTTCTAATGCATTCGCCATGGAAGCCCATTGAAAGAACTGCCCTAGTAGCAGCTAGAGCTGACGCATTAGTTATGGAGTCTGGTGCTATCACATATACAGTCTTGCTGTACTAAATAAGTGATTTGGCCCACATGCTCCACATGCTCTGCTGTTGCACAAACATACAAATTTCCTGCTTGTATGCTACACCCTTAATGGAACAAATGGCAGTCTGGGAAAAAATGCAAGCTGGTCCTTGATTGTGTCTTGCTTATGTTATACGTTATCTTCCAAACAAAGATCACATGTTGTTCATTTATTTTCCCATTGTACCCGTCAGGTTACATAGGGGTGGTAAATCGCAGTCAGAAGGACATTGATGGAAAAAAGGACATTAAAGCAGCTCTGCTTGCGGAGAGGAAGTTCTTTCTGTCCCATCCATCCTACAAACACATGGCTGACCGGATGGGCACTCCATATTTACAAAGAATCCTCAACCAGGTTAAAATACACAGACACACACAAACTAAATCCAGTTTGTATATGTATATTTCTTTCTTATTTTTAGGGACAATGTATATTCATTACCATTTCTGTAAATATGCCAGAGTTAGCTGGAAGGCTATTTTTCATCTGCAGTCCCTGGACAGATTTTAAGAGTCAAGAAGATTAAAATAACATAATTACAAAGTATTACTACATTCAATAATGTTGGTATTGAAAATATTTGTTTGCAGCAACTGACAAACCACATCCGGGACACTTTGCCAGCCTTCCATAGTGATCTGCAGAGCCAGCTCCTGGCCTTGAACAAGGAAGCTGAAGAGTACAGAAAGTATAGTCCTGATGACCCTGCACGTAGGACAAAGACATTGCTGCAGTCAGTTAATTTCTGTTTGTGTCTATTAAAGCTCTTGAATTTTAGTTATTTACAGTGCCATCAATATAAACAAACACAATGTTTCTAAATTAATTTTCATGTCTTAAAAAATAAATAGTAAAAATAGTACTTTTTCTTGCCACTGTAGCATGTATCAGATACTTTTCTTTCCACTGTATCACTGTTCTTAGTTTGTGTGTCTGATGCTTTTTACAGGTTAGTTCAGCGCTTGGCTGTTGACTTTGAGAAGTTAATCGAGGGCTCAGGCGACAAAATAGACACAGTCCATTTGTCTGGTGGTGCCAGGATCAACAGAATCTTCCATGAGCGCTTCCCCTATGAACTGGTCAAGGTGTGATTTTATGAATTATATTGTCTTTTGCATGTTTGTCACATACACAGCAGTCCATGCAGATAATTTTTTGGTTGCTATACTGAAGTGCTCCTCTGCCAAATCTTTAACGCTGACTCACGGTGTGCTGTGTGTGTACGTGTTTTCAGATTGCGTTTGATGAAGGGAAGCTGCGGCAGGAAATTAACTACGCCATAAGAAACACCCATGGCGTCAGGTGTAATATAGTATTCTGAACATAAATGTCAAAGGTACTGCGTGATTTGCAGTGTTTGTGATGAGATTTCTTTAACCCACAGGACAGGTCTGTTCACTCCTGACATGGCCTTTGAAGCCATAGTGAAGAAACAAATATTGAGAGTAACAGGACCATGTATGAAATGTATTGACATGGTCAGTCAAGAATTAATTACCACTGTGTACCAGTGCATTGACAAGGTATATTTATTATATATAATTGTGTGTGTGTGTCTGTGTGTCATGTACTCGTACTGTAGAATTACCGTGTCAAATGAATATATAGTAAATGTAACTGCTGGTGTCTTTTCTCTGAGTAGCTCCATTCCTTTCCCACACTGCGGAACGAGACCGAGAGAATTGTGACCTGTGAAATCCGAGAACAGGAGAGTAAATGCAGAGAGCAGGTCATTGCACACTGTCCTCCTTTTTTATCTATTTGTACTAAATCATTTTCCTTTAGCGGTTTGTTTCTCACTTTTAATTTGTCTGTCCTGTTTTAGGTTATGTTGCTCATTGACATACAGCTCGCCTACATTAATACCAAACATGAAGATTTCATTGGCTTCAATAAGTGAGGAATCCGTAAAACAAAGTGTATATTTTAAAATTCTTTCAGTAGATAACAGAAACTCTTTCTTCCTCTCAGCGGCCAGCAGATGTACAACCAAGGGTATAAGAAGGTTCCTGTCAGGGTGACAGGAAACCAGGTGAGATTTAAATGTCCTTTAACCAACTACATTCACTTGGGAAGAGAGAAATCGCCAACATAATGCAGCTGTATTTTGTATTATAACACCCACAAGATTAAGTACTTTGGTTCATAGCTCCAACACTTTGATTTAGACTGAAGGACAAACAATCATGACTGGATGCATCTGATTGACTTCCGTTCTACAGTAGTCTTAGAAGGATCAGCTGACAACTGCACTACGTAACCCAGCAAACCAATGATATCACATGAACATACACTGATATGAACTAAACCTTTCTCATCCATCTTAATTTGGTTCAGTGATGTCACTGTCCCATGTGTTGTTCATTAAGCAACATTAATCAACAAAGCCGCAGATTAATTTCTGTTGTGTTGTTTTGATTTGTTTCAAGGGGATTTTGGGTCCAATCATGAAACCGGAGTTGATCTTGGCCTTTTGCAGGAATGCAGTCAAGCAATAATGAGGGCTTTTTTTTCTTAATCTGTTATGATCATAATGCGTAATATTTCTGTGACACACACAAAGCAGGGGTAATTAAAAGCACAGACTTGCTCAGCCTTGAAATATGATGATCATATTAGGAGCACAGTAATACATTTTAACCACAGCTTAAAAATGTTATGACAGTAGTCTTCTAGTAAATAATCAATACCATGGCCATCCACTAAAAACATTATACAAACTTTTAATGTAGTGAAAAACAAAGTCCATCTTAATTTTGCTCCTCCATTTCCTGTTTTTCTCCAGGGTGTGGCCCCTCCCTCAAGTCTAATAGTAGGAGACCAAACTCTTTAAACCCTCTCACTCTCTGATGCCTCTATTAGAAATGCGTGTGATTGCCGGGTTCGGGCTAAAGGGTTGTGAACTGGCATGCTACTGATTTCGACCTCCTGTTGCTTATTTTATCTTTATTAATTGTGCTTTTATAATCTGTGTCTACGCTAATCATCTTCAGTCTGCAGTTTACCATGTCTTACTTTCCACTATGTTATGTCTTACTATTCTCTTTGACTTTGATCGCACATTTCTTTTTCCAGTCTCTGTCCTTTTTCCAAATCACTTTGGGCTTTACATTTATTTTTATGTTTTGTTTTTGTGACCTATTATGTCTACTGGTCCAGAAGTCTACGGTCACAGAAGTACTTGTGATCTCCTGTATATCATACCAATCCTATCAGTCCGTCCTGCTAACTAATTTCTGGCTTTTGTTCAGGTTATACGCAAGGGCTGGCTGACAATCAGTAACATCAGCATCATTAAAGGCGGAGCCAAGGAGTACTGGTTCATCCTCACAGCAGAGAGCCTGTCCTGGTTCAAAGATGATGAGGTAGGTATTTACGTTGATTTTCATAACATGTACACAGTATTCTAATACAAGTTTCCAGATTACACTGCCATTTTCAATTCTAAATACTAAAGGCTGAAATAAAAACACACCAGTAGGCAGTACCTTATTTCAAATTTATTGAAGAATATCAATATTGTGAATTAGAAAATAGTTTTTTTTAATACAATTCTTCATCTGATATTGCACTGTTCCTGGAAAGCCTCTTGAATGTTGGGATGGGTAGTGTCTCTTTGTTTTGGTGTCAGTGGGGCTGCCATCTGTCTGCCTGTCTGTGCCTGCTGTACAGGAGCAGAAGGTCTGCACAGCAAGTGTAGACAGGCAGACACACCACAACAGTCTTTTCCTGTCACACCTGATGTCATAGGAAGAGGGACTGGTAGACTACAGGAAGTGAGATCAGAATAGGAGAGCACATCGCAACATTTCTGTGTGGATAGAACCAGAAACAAGCATCTTTGAACATTAAGACTGTGGGCAAAGGTGCTTTCAGTAAGTTAAATGAGCTGTATTATTTGACGAATACAGTGTAGTTGTTAGTGTACTACATTCTGCAGCATATCGAATGATTTTGCAAATAAGTTATTATTAAAAATGCAAAGATAGGACAGCATGAAGTGCATAACTAAAAGCGTTTCAAACCCTATCTTCCTACCCAGCTAACCATTTTCTTCACTTTTCTCCCCTGCCACCTGCAACCCCTCAATTTCCCCCATTCATTCCTTTTCCTACACCCCCTCCCTATTCGTCCAGCGCCCTGCTCACTCTTCCCCTTATACTCCCCCTTTTCTTCCTCTTGTGGGAGTTTAGGCATTTGGAGTGTCTCACTCTGACACAGCTGGAGTTGCCCCAAGCCAAACTAACACACACACACACACACACGCCTGGACAAACACACATCGTGGACACACTTGTATATACAGTACACAGTACACATGCTGATGCTGATGCAAACAAACTTGCAAATAGTGGAGGAAAATATACACTTGCACAGACAGACACATGGCCACTTTTCTGATAAACAATGGCTCACTTGAACAAACTGTTCCCAGACACAGCCCTAGGCATGCATATTGTACACACAAAGTGTTATAGGTTTCTTCTAGCTTTCATCCTCCTACTTAGCATTTACAAATCAATTTTGCACAGATGTAGCACATCTGTAAAAAAATACAAAGGCAAGCAAATGTCAAGTACACACATAGGAACAACAAACAAACATTTTCTATTTTCAGATTATGAGACACGTTCGTTTTACTACATGACTTAAAGCTGATGGACTGTTAAAGAAGTTGAAGAATAAATTCTTTTGTGCTCAGGCCACAAACTGTCACAATTGTAAAAATCCTTCCATCCCATGATTTATGTGTTTGGAAGGCCTGAGTGCATTACCACTCATCTGTATTATCACAGAAGGTCACTCCTGCGCCTCCACATGAGTATGTGTGTGTGTTTGCATGTGTGTCTGTGTATGTGGGTGTACAGTCAGACAGGCCAAGCCTCTGCTTCTTCTCCCTTACAGTTCCCGCTCTCTCTCGCTTCCCACCCACTACCTCCACAGACATTTCTTTTTCTTCGACTGCTGCCCCTCTTTATTTTCTTTTTCTTTACCTCTGTTGCCTTTTCCTTCTCTGTCTGTTTCTCTTTTTCTCTGAACCCCCCTTTCTCTCTCTCGCTTTCTGTGGTTGGCAGTCTCTCTGGGACTGTGCACATTCCTGGCTGGAAAATCTGAAGCTTTGTCCAAACACCAGCTTCCAAGATCTGCCCAGAGAAATCCCACATGGCTGTTTCTACACTGCAGACCTCCCCTTCTGACTCCCCCTCTCTACTCTCAACTCCTCCACAGCCTCTCTCATAAATACCCCTTTTCCCCCCTCACCCCCATCAACCCCCCCTTCTAACCTTCTTGCTTCTTCTTTAGCTGGATTGCTTCTATACCCTAACATTTTGTAACACCTTCTGTGGACTGCAGTTGTACCCAGCATTGCCCTTTCAGTGACAGTGCAGAGTTTAATCCCAGCAGCCCACTGAACAGACATTCCTTCACCCCTCGACTGCCATGGTTCTGCCAGGCACCCTGAAGAAAAACAGACTCCTGCCTATACGCTTAATCTACACTCTCCCTGGGCTCTGTGTGTGTGTGTGTGTGTGTGTGTGTGAGGCCTGTTCCATATCTCAAATCCATTAGTCTGTATGACGAGGGGCACAGCTTCAGACACATCAGCTCTGATGTATGATGCTCCACGACCACCCTGACAAATGTTACATGCGCATGCACGCACACACACTCATACACACACAAGCAGTATCAATGTCTGTCAATGTAAAGGTTTTCACACTGCCACATAGATACACATGCAGAAATACTCTTGTAAAGTTAGTATAAATATTGCTAGCATGTATAGTTTTTGCATTTAATGTTAGTGAATAGCTGGCTTCAAAATTTCTCTTGCTTGGAAGAAAACCTCTCTGCTTTCAATGCATGTATCCTTTACCTTTAAAAGAGAACATAAGAAAGGCTACAAAATAGATCATAAAGCGAGCAACTTATTATGGAGCATTTTTAAAGTTGGCGATAATATGTGCACATTTAAAGGCATTTGCAAGCTAGAAGGTAAGAACCTATAATCTCCTTAACACAGGGTACATGCAGCTTTTTGTTGTTCCTGAGCTTTGCTGTGGAAGCGCTTCCTTGCACAGTCTAACCAATGTGCAGACTACTGTACACCAGTAAGATCCTGAACAGGTAGTCTGAACACTGGGATGACGGAGCAGGACCCTTTCTCACTTTCTTCTCAGTGTCGCTTCCTCCATCTCTGGTTGCTAGCGGTCCTGCCCGCGGTGGAGAGCAGTCGGCAAAAGGTTTCCCTTATTCTCTTCTTTCTTATCCCGTTTCGGTGCGGGTTGAGGGGGTTGACATTCTCATCAGACATCCACTGCTATGGGTGTCCCTCCTCCATAGTTGTTCATGTGTCCTGAGTCTGGTGTCCGCAGGGCTGTGTCCCAGCGTAGTATCCAGTCTTGACGTGGCACATTTGCTCATTCAGCTAGGGATCTGCCTGTTGACTTGGGGAAGGCATAAGGAAATAAGGGGAGTGAAAGAAGGAGAGAGCGTTAGGGAGGAACTTAACAGCCATATATGGGTTGATGGGACCCATGGGGAATCAACTTTGGAGATTCTGTCTACTTCTCCTACAGTCCCTGCTCTCTGTGCTCCTCAACTACTCCTCATCTACGCTAGCAGAATTCACCTCCCTCTATCCTTCTGTCCAACTCTATCCCTCCTCTTCCTCTGTTCATCATCTCTACTTTCTATTTCTACCCCATCAGAACAGCATATACTCTCCAATCTCCTCCTCCTATGTCCAAAGCGATCCCAGATGTTGCTGAATGAGCGCCAATCGCGTTCTGTCATTTTTTTTCAGACTCTGTTACAGGAAGTGGGCCCCTTTGGAAAAAAGGAAAGAGGAACGAAGGAAGAGAGTCGTAGGGTTCAGGGGAGCACTGCGAGAGAAAAGACCCAAATGTGCTACCAGCACACTTAAATCTCATATCACATGTGTGAACATGGCTTAATGCAGGCACACTCACACGCAGCACACAGGTGCATCCACAGACACAGACAACATCCCGAAATCATCTTTGCCTCATCCATGGTTTCTCCTATAACCATCCTTTCTGGACGACCCCTTCTCAAAGGTTAAAGCGAGGGAGCAGGCTGAGGAGGAGAGTTGAGGGGGAAGGGCTTCACTTCAGGAAAAATGTTGTGTTAGAGCTTGAATCTGAGTAATGACTTTCACATGTGGGCCCGGCCTCTCGCCTTCTTTTTTCATACTACTTCTCTCATTCCCTGCATTAGTTTTCTGTACCCTGCCTCCATACTGTCTGGTTCTCTTCATTCCACTCCTCCAACTGTTTTCTATCATTCATATGTCCCCACGGTGATGACAGACTATAGTCTAATGGCATCCCTTCCCCTTCTCTCTCTCTTTCACTAGTTAGTGGGTTGTTAATGTCACTCGGTCTGGCAGACAGACATTCCATTTGATAGGAACACAGATGCTACATGTGCTGTTCACCCCGTCTTGTGACACTTTTTCTTATACAATTACAGTCACTTGGCCCCTCTTTCCTCTCGAGACGCGGGCTCTAAAATATTCTCTAGCAAACATTTGAATTATCAACATCTGTGTTACCTTTCTGTTCTGTGATATCATATTTTAGTCTGTCAAATTTTACCTCTGTGTATTCTATCTTTTTCAGGAGAAAGAGAAGAAGTTTATGCTTCCCCTGGACAACTTAATGCTCAAAGATGTGGAGAAAGGCTTCATGTCCAGCAAATGTGTCTTTGCTATCTTCAACACAGAGTTAAGGTTTGTCTGTGTGGCTAAAGGCCTGTTTGTGTTTATGCATCCCTGGTGAAAAAGCATGAGAAGAGACAGAAAAGGGAGTTTTGTTCTTGTCACCTGCTTTCTGAAGTTTAGGAGAAAATAATAAAATATCAGGCTGGTGTTTTGCACTTCCTTTGACCTCTTCTGTTCAACTTTGCCACGGGAAGTGAAAGACAATCCAGTGGGTACTGAAGTGGGTGTAGTTTTTTTCATCTCAGAGTAAATGCTAGGCTGTTGAGGATAGGGCAGAGACTGGGTTTGCAGTCTGTGGAGCAGATTGAGAAAGGCAGAGAGACAAAGAGACATAAGAGAGAGAGAGTGTGAGCGTTTAGGTGCTGGACCTGACCCAAAACCTGGCTGATTGTACCACAGCATGTGGGCTTTGTTTATAATTCCGTGCTATGTTGCATTCGGACACACAGACTGGAATTGTGTGTGCGTGCTTATGCGTGTGTCCGTGCACACGCACATTTATGCATGTGGCTTTGAGTGTGTGTGTCTGTATAGACCGCAGCATACCGACGGCAGGCTCATTAAGCAGCTAATCAAAGCCAGAGAGCTTGGATCAGAGATGAGGCTGCTCTTGTTTGGAAAGAATTGCTCGACTCACCACAAAAAGAGGGGAGAGAAAAGAATTGGAAGGGTTGAGAGGAGAAAGAAAGAAGGAGCGAGAGTATCAGAGACATCAGCCAGGAATGTGTCAAAATCTGTCCTGTGGCGCCCCCCTTTTCCCTGCGCCCTTACTCTCTGTTTCTCTTTCTACATTAGTGTGTGTGTGTGTGGGGCAGACATTGCAGTGGTTCTGTCCGTGTCTGACAGTAATCAAAAACTTCAGGAAACTCCTCAAATCTAAAGCTGTTAGGGTTACACAGAAATTCTAAGATGGGGGAACAAACGGGCAGCAAATAAGATCCGAAGAAAGACTGGATTTGAGTGATGAATCAGTAAAGAGAACAACTTTACTGTGTACTGACTGGTGTATACAAATGTTAGTGACCTGATCCTTGTGTAATATCATTGTAGTATTGTCATCGTTGGCCTGGCTCCCTGTCTGTTAGTCACCACGCCCTGACTTACAGTATTAGCCTCACCCATTCTATCCTGGCCATACGCTGACAAACTGACAGCTTACTTCTTGATCTTCTGTAGAGCCCTCTGTTGCTTTTTTTCTCTATCCGTTTCTATTTGTCTCTCATTCTCACAAACTCAAAAGGTTTCACATATTTGAGGTTAATTACTGTGTGCTCTGAATGTGAGAAGGGAACAACAAAAGGAGGAAAGAAACAACGAAGTGATTAAAGAAAAATGTTTAACAGATGGACAACAGTTCCCCAGATCCTTCGCTTGTTTCTTACTTTGCGGTGCTGCTTCCACAGCTGAAGCACAAAGATGGTACATGCATGATCATGTGAAAAGGAAAGGTAGACAGGGAAAGGAGAAGGAAATTAGAATATAGGTGATGAAGATCAGGTGATCAGCTGCAGTGAGCGCATTTTCATTTTGTTTATCTAAAAAATTATCCAAACTGACCAAAATCTAATAACAGTGTTGCTGCTGTACATTTATTGAATTTATCTTTCTCCCGCTATAAGGTTACAGGACGTAACCGTCATAAAAAACTGATCATGGACGTAAAAAAAAAGAAAGCATATTTACCTACGAGAGTAGTTGTGTGCATGACCTCAGGTGTGTTTCATGTGTGTAGAGGCCACTTGATCCCACTGATTTACTATAAGACCGAAACGTACTGTGGCTTCAGTTGAATTACACGCAAGATTGTTTATGGATTCACATGTGATGAATGAATGCAACCTTGTTCCAGAAACGTTAGACTTGAAAAAAAGTGGGTTGAGAGCTAGGGAGTGAAAAAGGGGGGTGTTACGAAATCAGAATACCAACACTAAAAAATCCAGTCGCTCGCAGTACATTGTTTAACTCTGATGTCTTCTTTTATGTACACTACAGCCTGACAAGATTTAAAAAGGCTCGACTGAGATACATACATGTGGCTGACAGCTTTCTGCAGGGCACATGACTAGGGACTGTCTTTACATAAAGTGTTTTTGAATTTGTACTGGAAGTGAACATGGTGAAAAGAGGAGACAACTTCTGACCAATGTTGGTCAGTAGAAATGATTCCACCAATTGTGACTAAACAACACCTACACTGAGTTTATACAGGATGTAGAGGAGCGTCATTACTAAAAGGTCAGACTTCCTATATTAGGTAATAGTTGCCATATATATTCATTCAGCACTAATTATATTAATGTTTGGAATGCTTTGTTATGTACTCTGTGTATTCATGTGGAGAAACCACTGGGCGTATTTGTTTAAGGTATGGATGTGTATGGATGTAGTCTGTGCAGTGTGGGAAAATGTTATTATTGGCTTGGAAGCATAGAATGATAATATGGCACTGAATTGCAGGAACGTATATAAGGACTACAGATGCCTGGAGTTGGCCTGTAACTCCCAGGAGGAGCTGGACAGCTGGAAGGCTTCTCTGCTACGCGCTGGAGTGTACCCTGAGAAAATCACTGTTAGTACTCTCAAACCCAATTGAACTAATTAAACCCATCCCTGCGCTCAGCTGTGGGGAGCTGCACCTGTCTGCACTTTCCTTTTGTGTCATGTGCACATTTTGCCTTTGCTAACCTTAAATCCTGCCCGTAACCCCTTACCCCTCTCTCTCCATGTTCCCCTTTCTTTTCCCCGCCAAAGTGAAAAAGCAAGTCCCCCACCCCTTCCATCCTGCTCTGCTGTTGGCTCTTCAGCGTAGCATTCTTGGCTCATGATGTCACTACAATGTGTGTGTGTGTGTTTGTGCTGTAGTCTGTTTCTAATCAGCGGTTCTTCGTCCCTCACCCACTCCCCCTTTTCTTTCTTCTGCCCACTCCTCCTTACCTCCCTCTTTTGTGTTCCCTCTATTTTATTCTGTTTTTGATTCTGTAAGGTTTGTTTCATGTGTGTACAGTGTATCCTATGTAACACGTGAAGGTTCAGGAAGCCCTATCTTGCATCATACTGTATTAGCACAAAACTCCCAGCTGTGTTACCTCAGTGTCTGTAGCATGTTACACTAAACTATACATCACTGGCTAAAAGCTGTTTCACAATCGGAACAGTCTATGTTGCAATTACTCCCAGCTCCATTTTGTCTATCACCCAGGTGGATGAGAAGGGAAATGGTGCTGCTGAGAACTTAACGGACCCCCAGCTGGAACGCCAAGTGGAGACCATTCGCAACCTGGTTGATTCCTACATGAATATCATCTATAAGACCATCAGGGACTTATTGCCAAAGACCACTATGCACTTCATGATCAACAGTGTACGAGCGAGCATAGTGTCAAGGGCTCCATACCTTCACTGTTCATTCTCTTGTTTTATATGTAAACCTATTATTTTTTAAACCTATTGAAGCGAGTGTGTTTAGCTTCTTCCACCAATCAACTATTGTTTTATTTAAACACGTTTACAATGACATGATGAAGCTAAAAGAAAAAAAAGTGATTTTCAACACTATAAATATATAGAGCTCTAATATAAAAAATATGACTTTTCAGAGTCCAACTTTTTGACTTGTCACAGCTGTTTACAATGCCTCTCTATAGGTGAAGGAGTTCATCAGCTCGGAGCTCCTGGCTCAACTCTACGCTCTGGGAGAATGCTCAGCGCTGATGGATGAGTCACCAGAGCAGCAGCAGCACCGAGAGGAAGTGCTCCGCCAACATACTGCCCTGAAGGAGGCGCTTGCTGTTATTGGAGAGATCTCCACCACTACCTGCACCACCCCTCTGCCTCCACCTGTAGACTCCTCGTGGATACAGCCATCCAGGTACGAGCCCACACGCAGCCGATGGAGTACGGCGACAGATGCAGCGGACCAGACTATGTTAGTGATATTGATGCCATTCAGGGTTCTCTTCTGTTCTCAGAGCAACACAGCCTAAAAACTTGACAGGCATCAGGCCATCGATTCGTGGCCATGCCCCACCCGTTCCTCTGGGACCCACTGCTTCCCTGAGTACCAATGGACGTAAGCAGCTCTCTGGCCACCTAAACCGTGCTCCTAGTGTGCCAAGGTGACTCTAAAACCACACAATTAAGATTTGACCTGGTACATTACGATGACATCCAGTCCATCGCTCAGACATGCTGGTATAAATGTATCCGTACACACAATCGAACCTTGCACTAAAGAGGCAGAAGGACTAGGGTAGAAGGACTTGTTATTTGAGCTGGGTGGGGGTCCGCTGGAAAATGTGTTTCTCATGTTCTCTTTCCCATCAGCCACAGCAGACAGGACTTCACTCTGTGCAGCTTTCTACCGGAGCCAGAGACAACAGGCTCAGCGCTCTGTCAAGTTTTCATCTTTCTGTCTGTCCTTCATCCCCCTTTTCCCTTTCTCCGTCATGTATTTTGTTTTATTGCCTTCCTCAGTTTCCCTCATGCAATAACCGTTATTTTCCCCTTTCCCCCTGCTTTTTTTCTTGTATATTTCTCGACTTCTCCTTTTCACTGGTTACTCCCCTGCTTTTGGCCTGTCTCTCATTTTTCTCTCTGCCTCATTTCCTCTGTGCTCTCCAATGATTCTTTAGGTTCTTTCCTGCAAACAGTCTGTGTTTTCTTTCTTGACTCTTTCCATGCAATTTTATGACTCCTTTCTTTCTCTTTGCCCTATGAATGCATGGTTTACAAAAAAACTCCAAGTCAATTTCATCCTTTATTATTTATTAGAACTGGAAACGTTGGTGAAACAGGATACTGACAATGATATGTGTAACAGTAATAATACGTGGCATCAGAACAAATTCAAACAACTCTCAACAAAAGTACAAGTCCACTCTAATACATTATTTACTGTACATTCTCGTATGTCTCTCATCTGTCATGTTCTCCTGCCCACACTTAGGAACTTTTTTTCTCTCTTCTGTCAGACACTAAATGTGTATAGTCATCTTAATGATAACGCAGGGTTCAATATGCCATTGAACTGTCTTTTACATATTTCTATATTCCTTTTCCTATGTTTATATATATATATATATATATATATATAGTTTTAGTATTATTTACCACCTGATCTGATCTTCTTTACAGGAGGCAACCTCCAGCTGTACCAAAAGTTAAATAAGAAGACTTTCTGCTCTGAACTCCATTACCCATCTGCCCCAGTGATCCAGCTGCAGCTAACTGCTACTCAGAGACACCCATGACCTGTGTGATGTATAATCCATCTGAGGCACTCCGCTAGGCTCCTTTATCTTCTCTGGGGAGCTGCTGTCTGCGAAATGCACTCTGTCTTGAGCCTGTTTTGTTCATAATATCACTGGCCATAAATGCTGGAATGTGCTTGACTGTCTGCTCCCTTCTGCCTCAAGGCTGTGTAAATAAAAAATACAATTTGTAAGCTAAAACGGAATACGAATATGCTCTATTTTCACAGTTTTTGAATAAACAAGTATTTTATTTTTGAACCTGTATTCTGATTAGTTATTATTGTTTGATTTGTAAGAAACTATTCTCATTGTCAGTATTAGTGTGGGGTCCACTGCAGAGTTGCCTCATGGGCCCATTAACTATTAATTCACCTGTGTGGCCACTAATATGGGCAAAAATTAGAGGGGGTCACAATTTAAGATAAAAGAATAAAAATAACTATTTCTTCTACAGTCGCAGATATAATTGTAATATTTGGTGTATACCTTGTTACCAGTGGTCCATTCTAACTCACTGAGACGCGCCGTTTGCTGGTGTGACGGGGTTTGAGGAGACGGGAGGCGCCTGTGTGTCCAGTGCGGCACCGCCACCCTGCGGCCCGGGCCGAGCGGTCGAGAGGCGAAGGGAGAGTGCGACACCTAGCGTCCGTGGAGCATCAACACATGTGGCCACACGTCAGCTTGATCATCAGCTGGCAAAGGCGTCGCCCGCGGTGACGTCCCGAGTCAGGTAACATGTAAATAAACTTTTATTTTAGTTTCAAGCTGAATCAAAGCCCTTGTTGCTTGTAAGAAGCCCGCTGTGTAACCGACACACATTCATCCGTTCAACCACATCAACAACATACATGTACAAAAACCGTAGATTTGATATCAAATTTCTGCATAGTATCAGAATGTGTCCGGTTATTAAAGTCAGCATTGCACGTTAGTTGATACATCCATACAAAGTTCATAGGTCAGCACAATATACAGACAATAGTGTAGTTTAAAAAATAGATTTACATTCTGCAAAATAAGTTATCACAGGAACGAATTAATGTGACATGTACAACATAATACTGCTGTTGAAAATTTCATACAGAAATTCTCTCTCGTCACTCGTGAGTTTGGCCAGAAGCACAGCTCTGTGCATTAGTGCAGTTAGCGGCTGAGGTCCTCATGAATCACGGCCTCGTCCCAGGGTCCATGGATGTTGTCCTTGTGCCTCTGCAGTCTGACTAGTAGCAAGGGACATAATAATGTAACACTTATTAACGCTAGGGCCAGAAGCACTGCTCCCCCAGGAGACTGGGACCCCAGACCTACTACTCCTCCTAAACATACTCCCACACACACCCCAGTAAACTGTCTAGGGCCATTGTCCCGCATCTTCTGTAGCAGGCAGGGCCACAGAGCAAATACCAGCAGGGCACAGCTGAGCATGGCAAAGGTGTGCACAGCCCCAGGTAACCTTGAGGCTAAACACACAGAGGCAAACAGGGCTGCATTTAGGGAGAGACTACCCGGGGGTGAGGGCTGGGCGTAAGGGAATGACACCAGGTGGGCCAGCAGCATCACAGCAGACATGGCGTACACCGTGTCTGTACTCACAGACTCCGTTAGCGTCTTTAGAACCGGAGAGAAGCCGAAGGTGAAGGAAAGAAAAATGGAGGCACTCTGGAGGTCAGCGAGATGGGTGCGAGGCTCACAGCCTGACTCAGCCTGAGACATCAACGCTTGGTGCAATCCATAACCTAGCAGTGCACATACAAGACTGGACGATAAAAGCACCTCAGGGGACAGTAAACCCTGCAAAGGCAGCAGATAAAACAAGACAATATCAATCATACATTTCATATACACACACACACACGGTAAAGGCACAGCTTGAGGACCACAGATTTGTACCTGCTCCATGTAGAGCCAGACCGTGATAAAAATGGCCACACAGGACAGCTGCTGTCCCACAAAACCCGCTTCTTTCACTACAGCCCAGTAGTGATACTCCCGGATGCCCTCGTTCCTCCGCAATTCCTCCAGGAAGCGCTCATCCACATAGTTGTCAGGGAAGGGCTGGCTCTCCCAAAGGACCTTCCGCCAGGGCACAACAGGTCCTGGGGCACTGTCTGGCCCCATCACCCTGATGACACACACACAGACCTAAAGACGGTGGGCTAACATTAGGTGTATTTCTAAATGTTTGGAATTAAGTTCATTCGTTTTTGATCATAGACTAAACCTGAGGTCGACTGTACACATTAACCAACATAGATACAAAGATCCATTAGGGTAAATACACTGACAAGTATCGGTCAGAACCACTGCTTTTCATTTCTGCTGTCACTACGTCGGGTGCTAGGATATTTAATCTTATGGGTCATTGTTCTACGGCCATGACATCAGCTACTGGGACAGGCTGGTTCCTCATACCGTCGCTAAACTGGCCCAGACTGGCTTCACTGCTTCTGTACTATTACTGCTGCAACATAGCTTGAAGGTTAAAGACACTGATTTCTCCGATTGTCTCCAACGCGTTAATGGTTCACACTTGTAATGCGTGTGTGTGTGTGAGAGAGAGAGATTGTGTTTTCCAGGAGGCTTTTAAGCTTTTCACCCCCTCTATCTCCAACTAGCTACAGCCTTTAGCTGAAAGCTAATTTGCTAATGTCTTAGCTACATGCCATTTAATTACATATTTGCGTTGATGGTTTAACAGACAACTTCCTTCACGCGAAATCAACGCTGCTCTCTAACTGGGGTGACTCCGGCTCGGGGATGCTGTGTTTGCTGGACCGGTTCCGATCCGGATCCACTCTATAATCCTAATACTACAACGAGGATGCGGGACTTAGCATTACGGGACATTAGCCTCAAGCGCGACGTATAAAGATTCACGTTGACAATCGAGTGACGAGTGAATTTATATGAAGATTTTCAAACCTACCTGGGATCATGGACTGAGTTTGCCCAGCGCCGACTGACGCCTACGTCAGTATCCGGAAGTGAAGTGAAGTGAAGCTCGCTGTCAGCGCTCACAGCGCCCCCTGTCGTTGGATTCTCGCAAGCGCATGTTGCCAGACGCCTGTTGTGTCCTGATCATTTGATCAACGCACCGGACAGAACAGGAGCATGATGTAGTTATTTTATCTGACGCATGAGGCCTTGGCTTTGCTGCAGGTGATGCATGACTCTTTGATTGACATTCAGTTATTCTATATAGAGGTTTTTGATCAGTACACAACAGAACGAACTTTTAAATGTTGGTAATCTTTTATTTTTAAGTGAATTAAAAACACATTTCTTTGTTTTAATACAAAATTTTCATTTGCACAAAATACAGAATCTCGTCATACAATACAAAACCACAGTGAGATTAGTTGGGCAGACATGTAAATGATGGTAATGCATATTGCAGATATACACCAAACTCAGTGGGACATATAAACATACAATATGGCTATGACATTAAATCAATCACACTGATCAAAGTTTAATTTCAGAGGAGAGCCCAATAAACAGCAAGAAAAAATAAAAATACTTTCGGCAACTGCAATCACAAGTTGCCATGACATGCTGACTGCAAAAACAAGTAAATACGATAAAAACTCATGTGACCTGTCTGTTTGTGGGCCCCAATAAACCCTTTAAATGAGGTAAAAACAGTGAAAACTAAGGATGGAAAAACAAAAACGTATCCATGGCATCGGAGGCAATGTAATAATCAGTTTGGTTTGTAATCATGAAAGGTGAATGCAAGTTTCAATACATGGCAGATGTAACCAAGGCAGCGGATGGCTTCATCATATGCAGCAGTGCACCCACATGTTAGTGGTAATAACCTTCTAGGCGTCAGCAGTTAGAAATAGACTTGTCACCAGACAGAAAGGCAGGCTCAACATCTTCACACAGTAGTTGGCTGTAAGCAG
Source organism: Macropodus opercularis (assembly GCA_030770545.1). Taxonomy (NCBI): domain Eukaryota; kingdom Metazoa; phylum Chordata; class Actinopteri; order Anabantiformes; family Osphronemidae; genus Macropodus; species Macropodus opercularis. Next base: position 13,797,970 of record CM061092.1, read on the forward strand.
ATACCTGCCAGCAGCTGAGGCTTCACAGTAGTGAAGAAGCGGAGCAAGCAAGCTACAAGCCCAGGTCACGATAGAGTGGAGTAGGGCGGACGTTCTAGAGTTGAGTAGAGATAGTCTGTTTCCATCTCTTCTGCTCCATCTTTTTTTGTTGTCGTTTTTGGGTGCAACAATAAATAAAGCGACGCTGCCCCCAAAACAACGTTTCATTACTGGCATAAAAGTAAAAAATGTGACAGGTTTATTAGTTAATAAGACAAATGTTCATGGAAATTGAAAATATTTCAGAGGCCTCACAGACTAAATAGAAAAGAACTAAGACACCTTAGTAGTTGAGGCATTTTTATAACAAATATTTGAAAGGCTGATTTAGTTTCCCACTGCTGCTCAGTAGAAATAGATCAAATTCTTCAGAGATCCAACTATTTCTTCATACAGCTTAAATAAAAAAACATATCCATTAGAAAAGAGGACATCTTAGCATTTGGGCACAAGGCCTTTAACATTAGGTTCTGTTGGAAAAAGTCACATCATAAACATGCTTGTTCTATTACTTTCTTTGAAGACGGAGAGCAGCTAAGGGGACTAGAAAACAACATACACGCTTTGAATCAAGACAAAGAGATTATTTCCTGTAGTAAAGAGAGGGTTTGCAAAGCAGAGTGGGCTGGATGTTGAAACTTCCTGTTCCCAAGCAGGAACTCCTGCTGTCCCACAAACTCCACAGGACTAAAGACCAGAGAAACAGTTGTGGCATATCAAGAATGTCAAAATGTCTGAGTATACAGGTATTTGTTAAAAGTCACAAGCTGCAAGCTCAGTTGGAGAAAAATATCCCATAGGTGTTTAGGTGTTTCTCTCTCTGCGCATGTGGGCCGGTGTTATGTATGAACTTTCCTTTTATCATCAAACAACGAGCGGAGCAGGTAGACCTGAAGCGCAGATACCAGCACCATAGCAACGAGATTGAGCATGGACCAAAAGTTCACCCTGTCAAAGTTACTCTCCTGGATGTTTCGATCACGAGCCTCGAAGGCGCGCAGCAACGTCTGGATCTGTACGCTTTTGCCGAGCCGGGCCTTCACACTGTTGATGGTGTCCTGAAAGAGAGCAGATATAGCAAATATAATAAACCTGATTCCATTTCTATTCTTGAGTGATCACGATAACAAGAGTTTCAGGTCTCGTTAGAATTATTACTTTGTAAACAAAGCAGCTAATCATGTGTATTTTTACTCTGTATAAAAAAAAAACTTCCTCCACAGCTGGAACACACATTTCCTGCTCATGGGCGAGTGATTCTCATGTGACCTCTCACACAAATTAGTCCTTTGCTTCTGAAGAAAACGTTGGAGACTGTGGTGCAAGTTGGAACAATTGGCTGCACTGAGGCAATAGGTAACAGTTCATGACATCTGTTCTTGTGACACCATCTGTGACTTTGACTCTGTGTAGCTGATTATTTTGTGGACAAATGGGTCACTGTGTCTTCTATTAAGTGACACAGTGACAAAAAAGCACAGTGACAGTAAAATAAATTCTCAGCAGTACATTCAAATTCAGACAAATGTTCATCTATGACTGGCTACACCCTCACCATGATGTCTTCCAGCTTCATGTCCAGCATGTCTGTTCCATGGACATACTCCTTCCAGTTGTCTGGCTCCTCATCTTGGTCCATGTTGTCTAGGATCAGCTCAAAGAAGATCAGCTTCTCAGAGACTGCACTGAACGCGTTGTCAAAGCAGAACATGTAGTCTCCATCCTCGGTTTCAACCCTGCGGGGAAAATGCAGAGCTCGCAAAAAGTGTGTCCGTGTCACCAGTGCGGGTCTGACAGACGATCTGCGTTACTTACGTGTGCACCCCATCTGATTTGCGGTAGTCACTGAACAGCACCTGGCCAGATGGAGAAGAGATGTAGAAATCCACGTCAAGGCCGGCACCATCTAAGACCTGCGGACAGTCAAGAGAACAAGAGGTAAATTCACACTGATTATATGATTTATTTAACACACAGTGTGAGAAATTCCAGTTTCCCCCCCCCTTTCAAGGCTTCTCCCATTCCCCACTGAAGGTGATAAGCCCACTCTGTCCTCCATGCTAGACACCACAACAGATATACAGGATGAAATGCTGGGGATGTGGCAACCACGTCAGCTGTAGGCACAAAATAAAGTCCAGCTCAGGGGTTCGTTCCCTGCTGTAAGCTGCACACTGACCGGCTGAACAGGTTCAACAATATCCAAATCGAAGTGGGACTCACAACCTGCTGGCTATATTGAGTAACGCATTATTTGATTAGACGCAGTTTCATAAAGGGCCACAGAGGTTAATGTGGCTGTTCTCTGTAAATGAGAATAAATAAAGAACAGCAGCAAAATTAAACAATAACCAGATTATGATTATTAACAGGTCTGTCGAGTGCAACTTTGTCAGCGTTGGTTAGTTGATTTCCTCAACTAACGTGACAATTTCATACAAGTTTGTCCCAGTGATGAGTGTTTATGACCTGATATTCAATCTCCAGTGAGGCGTCTTTCTTCATCGTCTGGTAGAAACATTCCTTCCGACCAGCGGGCAACGTGAACGTGAAGTCGCTGTCCAGGGACTGAGAGAAGGCAGCCAGTGCCAAAAACCTGTCCGAGACGAGAGCCGCGATCACGGACAGAACACACAGAAATACCCGGACCAACGCCATCGCCTCGTCTGAGCGTCTAAAAGCCCGAAGGAGCTGAAACTGTGCGACGGACGGTCGGTCGCCACTGTGCGGACGAGCGAGCAGCGAGGCAGCGAGCTGCGTTCGCCCAAACTTCACTTCTTCTGGAAATGTTCTCTCAGTTGTGCCTGCCGATGGTTCAGGACCCCGCCTGTTCAAAATAACAGCACATTGGTGTTTAGCGTCCCCAACAATGCCTGATTCATTTACGGTTGCATTTTAAATTATGTAATGTATTTGCAATTTTTGCATTCAATTCTCAATTTGATATTTATTAACACAATATTAAAGCGCGGGCTAATCTATTGCCCCGTTTGATTAGCCGTCGACAATTTCCAAAACGTGTATTATAGGCCAATAGAAAACGACAAGACACAAAACACGAAACAGATCACCTGACAGCAGATACTTGTGCAATACGTGTGAATATTACTTTATCGAATTGTCTAATCATGAAAGAAGTGACGCGTCCCGTTCATCAGCCTCCAGCTCATCGAGGGGGCGTGGTCATCCTCGACGAGTTGCCACCTCCCTTATGATTGGGCGGCACGTTTACGTATCTTTTATGTGATTGGCCAGATGTATGCAGGGGTTGAACTTACCGAGCGCCATCTAACCCTCAGCGGCAGTAGCAGCCGCGGCTGAAATAGGAGTGGACGACCGGTCCCTACAATGAAAACTGGCACAACTCGAGCGTTGGTTTTAGCCACAGAAGCCTGCGCCTTGCTCATTTTTAATTAACCCGGGCTCTCGGCCAGCAGCAAGCGTGTCTGCGGTGTTTAGTGTAGACGCGAGTGATCCGAAAAACCCCCAAAGAGCGAGGATGTTGGTCCCCGCGGGAAGATAATGAAGAGGCTGCGCGTTTTGTTGGTGTGCCTCATTGTAGCTCTGCTGTGCTGGTAAGCTTCGCCTCGCATCGCCGTTCACGCTGTTAACCCAACGTTTGACCAATGGCAGCTTTAACAACAACACGAAGCACGTTTCACGAGGGCCGTGCTGCCCCTCGTGTGACGTGGGTTAATGTCTCGTATGAGCTGTGTTCGGTGACAGGAACCGTCCTGTGCTACGCGGCTAACGTTGTCAGCTAGTTACTGTGCCCATCGACATGGCCAGCGCTTAGTTCACCTGTAACCCCGAGGTGTGTTGTGTGTCCGTCTCACGTCTTGACATAACTGCTTGAAAAAGTTTGCTCGTCTGGGCAGCTTTCGGTGGTTTAGCTATCCAGCTGTTGGTTAGCGCCGCTGCTAGCTAGTGATGTATATGTTGATAACGTTCACGGGGACTGACAAGCAGCTTTCCCTGAGAGCTACTGTGCTTCCCCGTGTTTAAACTGAGCAGTTGTTATTCAGCCCATCTCATCTAATCAACATTACCAGCTCCCAACCTCAAACAGATGTTGTCTTTAAGATTTCGCTATGTGTGCTAGCAACTAGCGTTTCTCTTTAATGATGAGAAAGAACTTTATTATCACGAATGGTACACGGTTTAAAAAGTGATTATTGTTGTCAGAAAATAACTAGAAATCTGAGGATATGTAAGATCATCTGACAAACTAAGAGTTTACAGTTTATGTGAGACTACTTTACTTCTACTGCTTAATTGATCACATGTAACATGGTATTGATTAAGTGTCCATGTTTAAAATAGCAGTCGTTCTCCAGAGTGCTCACACAGGACATGCGCTAAATGAATTAAAGCAACTCATGAATTTGTCTAATCTCACAAGCACGGAGCAGTTAACAATACGCAGGGTTGGTGAAATAGGATTACCAGCCCAGCTAACATGCTACCTTTATCCAGATTGGTGACCCAGGAACTGACGAATGTCCAGTGTTGGCGTCTGCTGAAGTCATTTGTTTCTGACAGCCGTTTACTCTGATCTTGACCAGACTATTTATTACAGGAGGCTGAATAATCTAAAGTCTTGTAGTGTTTCATAATAATTGTGGTTAAAAAAAAAACCCAAAACAAGACACTTTTGACTTTTTTTTCTTGTAGAAAATGATGTAAATGGACTGAGTGGACAATATCATTCTTTAATCTAAAATGTGCCACTTATGTCTTTGTAATTGTTTAATTATTTCCAGAAAACGATATCTCATATCTATGTTACTGGTACAGAACCAACCACGCAGGGGCTAATGCTTCTATCAGTAATGCTTTATCTCGATTTTGCTCTCGTGTCAACCGATAATAGTTGTCCAAATCCAGTAGTGCCATTTTCCTGCTTCCGGTTTTCTGAACAGCACCGGAAGGAGATTGCAGTGTTTATGTTCAGTTGATTATATCCATGATTAATGTCATTTAAAGCTCATCTATAAATAAGTCTCAGGCAAGTGTATGTAAATTGAGGCTAAAGAAGACTATTGGCCTCTCTTCTCTGTCTACACAAGTCCAGTGAAACAGTAAAACAAACGAGCAATGAAGATATTTATAGTTACCGTCTGGTAAGAGTCAAACGACTGTTGAATTATATGTCAACATAATTGACACGGCTGACATCTATATTCGATTGCAACTTTGCATCTCAGGTGTTTGCTCAAAATGTTGAGCTTGTTGAAAAAAAAAAAGCTTGTTCAAAATGTTGAACTTTCTCACTTTCCTACAAACCGACTAATGACTGTGCAACCACACGCACAGACTTCATTACTAATGCAAACCCTTTTTAACGCGCTGCTGTCGGCTTCTCGCTCCTTCGTGCCAACTCACACACATCCCGGAGGGAACAGAGAAATAGGGAATGCAATCCTTGCAGTAATCCAAAGGTTTCCAAGGCAGCTGAGATTGTAGGTGTGGAAACAAGTAAGGAGTAGGTGGGACATCACTCTTGTTGTGATTCACCTGCTGTTTTTAATAAATCTGTATAGCTTGATACGTCAGGCCTGCAATTGTTTGTTTGTAACTCATAATCTGTGTTTTTATTTATGTAAAGACTGTATATTACTGCGAGGATAGCGTGCAGCAGTCTCTGTGCTGCAGTGCTTAAAGAAGCTGAGCTGAATGAATTTTATGTGCGTCATGTTGCCCCTTCCTGTTGTCAGCAACTGTGTTCTTACTGTGTGTAAGGCTGGCTGGGTCAGGCTGACATCAGCATCGCTGGAGAAAGTGAATGCATGTGTAATGGAGCATACTCGTGTCAGGGTTGTGCTTTTCCAGCCATGCTAACCGACGGTGGCATTTTAGCGCTTCTCTATAGTCACACAACTCGTCCTGCAGGTTGCAGACTGAAAGAACTACAAACAGCAGTTGTGACCGTTGCATTTGTGGAGAGACATGAGTGACACGAACGTCATCTCATTTGGCCCCAGCGTCCTAGGCTTATTAGTTTGATAGCCATTTGAAGATTATTGTTGTTATGTAACATGGTAAAGACTCAGCAGCCGAATGTCCAGATGGGGATTTTATACTACACTCCACTTGACTGCAGACACTTTCTGATCATGTACAGAACGGCAGAACACACAACGCATACAACAACTCATCTGAGCATGTTTAGGTTCGTTAAATGACACCTTCCAGCTTGTGCACCTGAATCTTAAATCTTTCCTGATTATTACCTAATGAAATGTAGGTGCCTAGTGGTTTAAGTGTTAGCGTACTCTGGTGTGTTATTTGCTCGTTCTTATTGTACTCTTCTACTCTAAGCGGTGTTTTGACACAAACTCACTAGATGAACAGAGGAGGATTTTGCTTGTCTAGCCTGTTCGCTTACCCTAAGCATCTATACGTTAAGAATGTCTTGACAGTATGTCCTTTCACTCCTCTGCTGTAAGGTCATGTCTTCTTAACCACAGTTGTTGAGCAAGCCTATGTAAGGAGCCACTGTTTTTCTGTACATAAATACTGTAAAAATGCTCACAGTGATTCAGCAGGACATTTGACAATACAAAAACATTTTAGAGCATAAATAGAGCCTTTAAAGTATTGCTTGAATGTACTCCTTTGTCCTGTATAACTTGCTCAAAGGCAATGTGAGCACAAAGAGGGAACAGGAGGAATCAAGGGTATAGCTATAGGGGCCGCTCATTGACAGAACATGTGGCCTGAACGTGTTCGGCACACATCGTAAAAAGTTGTTACATAAGTAGTTTCTCCTTGTGTTGCCCATGTGCATCAGTGTCCAGGAAACCGTTGTCACTGACAACCTGCTCCTTTTTTCTGGAGCTCATCACCTTCAGACTACTGGTTTCATGTAGCTGCCTTGTCAATCCTGTAAGAGCATGTGGCTGCTGTGCGTTTTGTGTTAAGTCATGGTTAGAAGAGTGTTGTACTGTAACGCACCCAAAGGACACCATGGCCTATCTGAGTGGAATGGTGAGCACAGACTCACCAGCCCTATTATTGCTACTACAACTACTGTTAAAATATATATTACAGCAACAAACGCCATTCATTACTTTGGGAACTGATGCTCAGTCAGTGTCAGTAATGTGGTTGTTGTTCTAGCAGACCAGGGTCTACATGCAGCTCTGCAGACTGGTGGCCCTGGGCTTCACGTGAGGAGACAGAGCTGGACTGGCATGCCTCAGCACTCTATTGTTCCTACCCACCTTCCATGAAACTGTTGAGCACACTGTGCCCGCAGGCTTTTCTGTTTCCCGGTTCCATGACGCACATGGTAATGTTTTACCCTCACACCTTATTTTGACACGAGTAATGTGAAGTAGTCTGAAACACCTGAGGTACAGCCAGCGTTGGGTGCATGAAGGAAACGTGGTGTCTTATCTGAATGTTCTGCCTTTGGTGTAGGGAGCACATAGCGACGGGCCCTTTGCCATGATGCGTCTGCGTATACTGTATGGCCTACTCTCTAGCCTGGTTTGCGTAACATTGTGCTCGTTGTATGAACCAGGTCTTTGGACATCTTTATGTTTTCATTTTAGGTAATTTCATTAAAAGTAACTTTTTTTTTGTTGTCTACTGTATTTTTATTAGTACATTATATAATTTTTAATTTAGTCTATAAAAAATCTCCCCCTCGCCAAGTTGTCTAATACAAAAATAACTGGATGAGTTTCCTTAGTTAGGTTTGTGCTCATGCACCTTGTCTCTCACTTCCTTTACTCTGCGAAGTGTTGAGTGCTGAGTAAATCATGGGTAAATTAAAGATGCCTTAAAGTAAATGTTCGTCTCGCATCCTGCAGCTGTGTTTCAAATGATGTCTCATTTGCATAACAGACACAGAACAGCTTGCTCTGTGAATTGAATGAATTTAGGTTTAATTAGGTTTCTTTAGGTTTGTGATTAGGACTAAATATAGATGGTATTAAAGCTTGAAGGTGTCTTCAATGAGCCTGATATCACTGCAGTTTTGCAAAGTGACACTGGTGTGTGTGACTTTTTTTCCTGTTTGCTTTCTGGTAGCAGGTCATCATTTGCCAAATCCTGTTGCTCATATAATGTCTTGTCAGAAACACAGTGTGTGTTGAACACATGCCAGTGCCCCGAGGCTCAGTGGTTAGGAATAATGCCTCTGTTGGGTGGCGACTTGTGTCACACTGACAGCGCTCTATTACTTATGCAAGCATGTATAAGAAGCTAGTATGACAAAGGGAAGAGATGAGTATTATGACAGCTTTTTGTTTGTTTGTTATGATAATTGTTATACGGTAAACACATTTATGCTCCAACACCTTTGAAAGCGTGAACGTTTTCCTCCTTCAGTGGTTTAGCATAAATAGAGGCCGGTGCCTTGTGGATCGTTCACTACACCAAAAACAGGAGTTGCTTTTTCCTGGCCTCCTAAGAAAAAGAACACACACACACAGGTTTCATGTCTTCCCCTCCCCCTCTCCAGCTTTCTGGTCTTTGCTGTATCTGAAGCTGCTAACTGGCTGCTTCTCGTCATGAAGTACCACTTCTATCAAGCCTGCTTCCTTCAGACCTCACACTAAATGCAACACGTCATCATAGCCAGATGTGCTCAGATCGTTAATCTAGATCTTCTAAACGTACTCTGGTTGTTGATTCTGAAAAATGGGATATTCTATTGCTCTTAGCCATTTCTCAGAGTGAGTCTGTATTTTAAGCATAAATGTTTTATCATGCAGCACATGGGTACAGTCTGTACCGAAGTGAACGCTTGAGTTTTTGTTCCCCTACTGATGCATACATACTAAGGAAGAATGCTCATGGATGTATCCACTCAGACCCTCACTGAGAAAGTGGCTTCTCCCATCACATCACGTTATATCACATGGCTGTGTCCGTCTGCCTCGTTGTCCTGGGCTGATGTTCCAAATGTTTCCTCCTCTGACTGTCTGGTACAACGACACTCTTTACTTTTGCTGGCACCTCGTGAATGATCCAATATTTATTGTTTTGTAGTTATGTAGCAGTGCAAACATAATCTACATTATCCAGTAAAACGGAAGAGAACTTTTTTTCTTAGCGTAGCCCCGTGACACATGCTCTGTGTCAGTGAAGCAAGCATCTTAGGTAAATATAACCTTAAAGGAGCAAATGGTGACTCTCACTACCCAGCATTACAGGGCACTGTCTAAATAGAGGTGTGCCTGTTCATTCACACTACATCCTAGAGAAAAGGTCCAGTGTAAATCTTGAAGTATTTGTGCGTCACAGAGCTGATGTAGCCAAATAGAAATTGAAAAGAAGAATAAGTAGCTTGTTTGGCTAGTGTGACTATACGTAGGTCATAAGGCCTTTTCATTTTATGTAATAAGTCTTTTTACCAGCTGTTCTTATCGGGCTTTAGCATGAGAGCGGTGATCTGCAAGGAACGACTGGTTCCACGTTACTGTGTTTTACTGGAATGCTATTTTTACAAGACTCTTAAAAAAGACACCAATCAAGTTCTGTTTCAACAGAAACATGACATCGGTTTGTAAGACTTTCTGTTGCTTAACCGATATTGTGCAGGTTTTTTCCAGGTGGTGGGTCGGTTTGTGGGTGCAGGAAGCAGTGGTGTTCAGAAAAGGCTGCTGTGGTACAAGCGGTAACTCTCTTTAACTCTGTTTACTGTGATTCCTTGGCTGCTGTCAATTGATGACATGTTAATGACATGTTGAACTGCGGGGGCGAGGGTCACTGTCATGACGTCATTGTGTGTTGGTTTGTCCCTGCAGCACATGCTAAAGGCTAGTAGGGCACTTTGTAGCACATATGCCAATTGGTGTTTGTCCTTCTCTTAAATTGTATGGAATAAAAGTTTAACAACAAAACTCACTGTAAAGCATGAAATTGTGGATATAAATCATCACACAAAAGTGATGATTCACATCACCCAGGTGTTTAGTTGCTGTTTAAAGGAAGGCAGTGCATGGGGTTCACATGCACTTGAACTCAGCACACACTTGAAAACATTAACCTCAATTTCTTGAACTATTTAAATTAATTACAGTTGTATGTTGTGCAGTTATTCTGACCTAGATAAACCGTATTCTCATAATTCAGCACATGTTCCAGACAGACGTCAGTCATAGAGGGCTGTTTACCAGAGTAGCTACGGTGCCCTGGCTGCTCCGAGGATGCTACAGTGGAGAGGATTATGGTGGATCAGAAGGCTTTACAACAAACTGCAGCTGTACATGCTTCAGTGTAGAGAGAATTTGGAACGCAGACATCCACACGCAGACGCGCTCCGTCGTCTAAGGCTGGGCTTTTAGAGTCTGCTGCTGCCACCACCCCACAAATGTTTCCTCAACAAACAGCAATGCCATGTTTGCGTCTGCCTGACAGAGGCACTGGCCTACTTTTGCTGGTGAGCCCTGGCACAACTCCCTGTCCCACAATCCACCTCTGCCCACGTGGAACTTGGATTCTCTCGCTCGCTCTGTTTTTCCTCCTCTCTGCTGTGTGTCTGTAAAGCACAGAGCCTGTTGGGTGTATGTGGCTCCTCTGAGCGCTTGAAAGGTTTCTTTGAGAGATGTGGCTTTGAGAGTTGGATTTGTTTGTATGTCTGCGTTTGCTCTTAGTTGAGTTTCGGTTTAAATAGGAGCTGGAGGAGAACAGTGTGATGATGTAGTTTTAGTCTGTCAGTTTGTTAACTCCCAGCACCACACATCACTTATCAGGAATATTCTGAACTTCAGTGGAAAAACATCACAAGACTGCTCTGGCTCAGGACACACAGTTGTCCTATTCACCTTCCTGTCAAATTCCAATGAAGCTTTTTAAATCTGTAATAACTTCAGAGCCACACTTGAGCATGTTGTCAACCATTTTGTGTGTTCCTTCATCTGTATTTCTACTTTATCTGATCATTCTCTGTTTGGTCACAGCACTTGACACAGTGACACAGATTTTATGTTTAAGAGAATTAAAGAGAGTAAAGACGTCAGACACTGGTGGTTATATAAAGGTTGTGTGCGAAAAAGAGAGAGGAGGAGATTATTTATGTCATGACAGCAACAAGCCAGTCCAACGCAAACCACAAAAAAACTAAAGAGAGAGACTTAGCTCATATGTGGGTTTCGTTACCGGCGACAAGTAGAAGTGTGTCTAAAGGACAGAGTGACACGCAAAGCTCTAAAAGTAAAACATGACCACAATCCATCTGAAAACCTTTGCTCATCAGGCTGACATCTTGCCTGAGAAGAGATCAGAGCACAGTTTGCATGGCCTGCAGCTGCTGATAATATTTAAATCTTTGTCCTCAGATAGATATATTCACAGTATGTTTTCTCTGCAGTTTTGTGTCAGCTCAGTCCGTTGGTACAGTACAGTTGGACTTTGTTTTGTTTTGTTACAGCATGTGTACTGAACTTGAATGGGCCCCTAAAGCTAACAGGAAATTTCAGGGGATTTGGCTGCTCGGAACCAGCGCAGACAGTTTGTAAGGATGTGCAGCCAGTGTGTCTGTGTGCACTGCTTTGATGCCTTTTAATTATCTTCCGGTGTACAGTATGTTTCTGTATTTTGTTTGTGGCAGCTGTAAGAGAAACAAGCGACCTTTTAGTTGTCAGCGTTGGTTCAACTACAGTCAATGTGTGGCTGATGATGCCGTTGTCCTGTTCCTGTTAGGGGTGACAAGCATTTTGTGCAAAATGATGGTGTTAGAAAAACTAAAAGACATCGCAAACAGATTGTGGCACTAAGCTAATTGTCAAGACACTGGAATATTTCATTAAAATCTCCAGGTGCTTCTAAGTGGAACAAGGAACAGAGAATGAGGAAGAAAGCATTTACAGGCTGCTGAGTCATTAGTGTTGCCTTAGGCTCTTCCCTCATTCGCTTGGCATTGAGCCACCGCTGCTATGTAACATCTATAGCACGCTAACACGTTCTTCATCGAGGGTCTGCGTGCTCCTCTACACTTGTGGTTCTTAGGTTCCCTCTTTTACTGTTGCATATTCATTTGAATTGGAAACCAGGTCACGGTACAGCCTCTGGTCAGACACGCTCAGAGCAGCCCTCTCTTTCATCTCTGGAAGAAATGTCACGACTCGTGCCTTTCTATTGATTTATGTAGATGACACAGAGCGGGGTGTGAGGTTTGTTGGGTTAATGCTTAACTCATTAAGTGCAGGACACACGTGGTCTTAATTTGCTTCGTGTAGTTTAATCTCTGCATTTGAATAATGGTGATTTGAATAGAGATCCACCACTTGGCAGGTTGCGGTTAAACGTCCACCGAATTTGCATTTATCGTCATGAAAATTGATTGGTAGCACTGTGATGTGTTCACGTGAACCTGCACTGTGGTATGTGATCATTGATCGTGTGTGTTTACATAATCACGTGTGGTCTTCTGAGGCCTTTTAAAAACCATAACAAGCCATATTTGCAGATATGAACAGGTAATTGATGGACTACTTAGTTTTAGTCAGTTTTTTTATATTATATTTTTTACACCTTTAATATTAGAATTTTCAAAGTATTTTAAGAGTATAGGAAGTTATACTTTTGGGGACTATTGTGGTTTTTAGTTTTTCTGGAACTAGATTGCGAAACCTGACTATGAAACATCCATGGTTTCTAAGAGCATAAGGGAAATTAAAACTTGATATAAGACTGTTAAAGCTTAGCAAAATATTCAGACCATGCCATGGGCATCCTACCATTTCATAAGTTATGAAACAATTATCTGGCAACATCCAGCACTGATATTCTGAAGGCTTTGAGTTAACAACTGCACTTATTGAGCAGAAATCCAAGCATGACACTGTGATGTGGCCACAGACGGATGAATTTGAGCACATGGGACCTTGTGAGGAAAATAAATATATTCCTACACTGTTTTTTTTCAGACTTTCCACCACATGAAAAACACAGCTCTTATTCAGTTGCACTGGGGTCTGGGTTACCTTTAGGGCAGTGGCACCATGGTGGCGCCCCAGGAAAACTGTGGCATAGTGCAGGACTGGCGTTGGACCTGGCTCATCGTCTGCAGGGCTTTGTCCAACAAGGCGCCGCCTTGATCAGTTGCTTACGTTCATGGTGGATTACATTTATTGTGAGCACTGCATCTGTGCTGTTGAATTTGAGATGGTCACGACCTCAGCATTGCTTCGTTTTTATTCCCTGTCAAGGTCAGTCTCATAGATATAGTTTATGTATAGATTTGATTTCTGGCACAAATGTTTGGAAATTGTCGGTGTCATTTTTTTTTTATCAGCACTGTCCTTCTGTATTTGATCGCCTGTAATGATGATGTGTTGTCTCCTTGACCTTGGCATTTTTATATGTAAAAATATGAATCATCGTTTTGGCATCACAAGGGCTTCCTGCTGTCCTCACCAACCGCTGCCACTAAACCTTTACGGCCGTTTGTTACATAACATTGGGGCGTCTTCAGTGAAATATGTGAAGGACGTCCTTCCGACGGCCGCGTGCGTTTGTGCGAGACATCTGAAACGCAACACAGCATAGTTTCAGCCTATGGATCCAAGTTTAGCTGGGAGCCTATATTAGCCTATGGTTTATATTTACTGCTTAGAGCTGTACGCTAAGACCTTAGGTTTCCGGTAATGTCTGCGTAGCTACCAGCATTTTTGGTCAGCTCATATTATGAGGTGTTAATGCGCATACTAACATTTGCTCATTTCAAAATAACAGCATGAAAGTCCTGTCAGGGTCGAGGCAGGACAGTTGCATGCTGCACCTATGTTCAACATATGCTGTAAGCAGCGACACATCCATCATTACGTATTTATGTATTTTTGCCACATTTAACTGCACAGCATCCTGACAATGTTCACCTGCATAGGAGGACAATACTTATTCAGTTCTAACCGGCTAATAAATCATCATGTCATCTTTCAGTCACTTCAAAATAATAGACAGGATCCAGAAGGAGAGACTCTGTGAGTGACGGGGCCCTGATTTGCACAGATGGCTGTCTCCACTCGCTACTCGTCTCTCTGACAGCCTGGCTGACAGGGTGCTAACATGACTGTGCATGTGCGCTGCTCCTTCTCTGCTGACATTAATATTTAACCGCTCAAGGGCAAACGCTCCCGTTTCAGAATCACACGGGCTTTGTTGTGTGTCTTTGGATGTCAGTCACTGTAAGGCAACGTCATGTCCTGTTTTGAGTTTGCATTCTCTATTCTGGCCTGTGGGGTTTGAGCACATGCACAGTACACATGTCGGTGCCCGCAGCTCCACATAAAATAACCTGTAGACTTTACACTGAAGTAGTTAAAGTGTGAACAGCTCGTTTCTTCAGTTTCGTTCTAAGTGCGTACGAGGACTTAACATAGATATAGAATAGTCAGTTTCCATGTTTTTCAGTGGCCCAGTTGTCTGGCACACATGTGGTAAGTGAGTCTGTGCTCCAGGCATCTCCTCACTACTGGCCCAGTTAATTTTGAGCACACTACGCCGAAAAAGCAACACTCAGTACAAAATGTCTACTTAATGTTTCCAGCATTGTGCTTCTATGCTGCAGAACATCAAAGTATTTCTGTAGGTAATAGGAGGTCAAACCCGTTACTAGCGAGGTATATACCCAGTAAAGTGGCTGTTGATTGCGTGTCCTGTAACATTCTGTTGTCTGTTGGTGTTTCAGGTATCCCAGTCAACATGTGTATTGTTCGGAGCAGAACCCAGGTCAGTCTGCTGGGGACAAAAGCCCCGATGGCCACGAGCAGGAGCAGGACTCCACACAACATAAGGTCTGTGGTGGTTATTATTATTATATCACACATGCGGTGACCTATTAACCAGCCCTGTTAATGGTGGAAGGATAAGGCTTCAGCCCTTTCACGTCACCTCTGTAACTTTGTCAGTTACACATAAACACCCAAACAGTCTGACAACTGTCACCTGCTGGATATGTAGAGGATTTACTGATATTATTTCTTATAGGTCATAAATGGAGACCTGTGGAGCTCAGTCTTCATCGTACATACTGTTTTCTCCATTTCTCTGTGGTTTTTAAAGCCTTGGTTAACATTTGATACCCTCAGTTCTTGTGAATGGACTCTCAGAGTTGTTTCTGAGTGGTACTGTGTGCATGGGGATCAGAATGAATGATAATTTGGGAAGTGAGCGTGCTTTGGCATTCACGTGTGAGCGCAGAAAAGTAGAATCATTGTTTGTGGTCCAGCAGCAAACAGGCATGCCAGGGCAGTTCAACAAGCCTGGCAGCCTGTCATTTGCTTTATAACACCGTCTTTGTCTGTCAACAAAAGGCTACTTCACAACCGGAGATGCAAAAACCTTTTTACACTGGACATTTTCACACAAAAAGCATTTGTTAAAGTAAACATAATTCATTGATAATGTGTTACTAACAGTTTATTGTGCTGTGATGGCGCTTCATTGGTATAGCTAGTAATCTGTCCATTATTGTTACAATTATAGTTATTTTTACTATTAAGTTTTTCTTTTCTTCATTGTTTTATTCTTCTCCAGGTGGTGGAAGAATGCTCGACACACACATCATATGACGTGGGACTAGAGACAGAGAGAGCAGCCCTAGAGAAGCTGACAACACACGACAACACAAACCAACAACAGGTAACGTAACAGGTCATTTATTGATAGATCCAAGATCCAAGAGGGGTTTCTACACTTAAAGTAGTCGCTATGGAATAGAACAGCACGACGCATCTGAAAGACAGCAAAGCCTTTATGGATTTAAATATTTCAGCATTTTAACTGACTGGCTATAATTAATGGGCACACAGCAATGGGAATAAAAAGCCAGTTTTGATTTATGACTTTCTTTTTGTGTGTATTTTTTTTCTTTCAGACTGTGAATCTTCAGGAAGCTGTGCTGGAGGAGACGAAGCCAGACCCAGAGTCTGATACTGTACCCGTTGCTCCTGAGCCGGACCCCAACGCAGACCCCCAAGCTGAGGGCGAGCTTCAAACTGACATCCAGGGCCATGACCAGACAGCCCCAGCGTCGTCCTCTCCAGAACCAGCTCCAACCTCAGCGGAGGTCTTTGCTCACATCCCCGCTGCACACCTGGGCCTGGAACCGAACCCAACCACACCTCCAGATGAACCCTACAACGCACCTACCTCAGAGAGCGCCGACCCAACTCGCACAAGGTAAGCTCAGATTCACATCCTGGCATCTGGCATTAGAAGTTGACTGCGACCACAAGGCAGTTACGATGGTTAAAGCCAGTTTCACCTTAATGCAGGTATCATGGTTAAGTGGTTTGTCACATTGCATGTGTAATTTGCACATTTCTTTGACTTCGTGTCTGTTAAAACAACAGGTTTGACTTTTACTCCCCTTTTGTTTTATTATGTCCTTTTGTTTTTTAATGTGAACTCTCTAAATGACTGATGACAAACTGAGAGGCACGCTGTAAGGAGAGCTGGTCTGACGTCATGGATTTTGCCTTTTCCTGGAACCTATGGGCAGCATTGTGACGTTACACTGAGCTGCTCATGCGCGTGAACTTTTTGTCACACGTATGGAAATCACCTCTGTGGACATGACACTGTGACCAGCCTTTAGTCCAGATATGTTCTGGGTGAACCTTTCATCAATCTCATTGCTTGGATACCTTTGGACCCAAGCAGCATATCAGCTGCTACACCAGCAACTGACATCTCCACCCCTTTAGTTCATCCATTTCTCTTTCCATCCTCTTTCTCTCTCCTTCTCTCTCTCTGCTGCTTTCGCTCCACTCTGTATCTCCTGTCTCTCCTTCTTCTTGTCCCCTTCTCCTCTTCCGCCTCTGCCTCTCACACGTACGGAGGTGTGGTAAACACCGTGTCCTTTTTTTCCCCTCAGTGCAGTGTGGGTTGCCAGTGCAGGAGATGAACTCCCAGTAGACAGCTTTGTCTTTGCTGAGCACTCTGATTCACAGTGCGGGGTTATTCCCCCCGAACTGGCAACCTGTGAAAACTCCCCTTTTGGCAGCCCTCTTCTCAGGTGAGTTTCTAACCCCCGGAAGCCAATCAAATCAGAGACAGGTAATCAAGGTACCTCTCTGTTGTGCGCAGCCGTCGACCACTGACCTTGCTCTCCATGTATGATTTTTTTTTTTTCGTGTTTCCTTTTAAATAATTTTGCCTGCCGACAAACAAGACGCAACAGCCTGTCAAATAATTTGAATGTGTTCCTATTTGCATCGTGATATTTAGCGTCGCTGTGCACTCATTTCTGTTATCTGCCCTTCTCTGTCTTTATTCCTTCCTTCTCCATTTCCCTCCCAACGCCTCTCTCCGCCTCAACCCCACTGGCCCAATGCTGTGCTGCAGTGTCGGCGAGGATAGCATAGAGGACCAGCCATCAGACCAGAGCCACAGTGCTGATCTGAAAGCAGAGGGTCAGTCCACCCCAGGTCATGTGGACCAGGAACAGCAGCAACAAGGGTTTGATGTGGACCATGAAAGAAACACCTCCCTACACCAAAAACAGGTCAGGTACTGGTGGTAGGGGATCTGTAAGCATGTCCACAAAAATACTTAAGTATCACAACTAAAATTTGACTTATGGTTCAGATATAAATGCAAACATGAGGTGGAATTGCTTTGGACTTTGTTTCACTATCTGTTCTTTTTATTAATGTACTGTATGTAGTTCAGGTGATTGGTTGAGGTGATTTTATCCTGCCACCAATCATTTAGCTGAGCAAAATATGATCCGTAGGTTACGGATGATTTCAATAGCTCTGTTGATTTTGTCCCACCAGTGTTCGTAACTATACAGTCTACTGCTACCGGTTATTAACATTCAGTGTGCTCAGCTGTTATAGCAAAGGCCAGCTTGTGCTGAGTCAGCTTTCTTTTTGTTGCATTTGTCATGGTTGAATTATGCTGTAAGATAAGTATCCACAAGAATGTACCTGTTTGTGTGTTTGCATTTTATTTTGATGCTTTGGAACCACAGTCTGCTGACTTAAGCTGTATGTGGCTGGTAATGACTCCTGTTATGCAGCTTGACTGTTTACATAAGGCCGTCTGAGCTAGTGGATTTTTAGGATCAGGCTCTCTTTAGGTCCAAAGGGCACTTATATAATCCATCAAAATATTATCCACAGCTCAGTGCATTTCTGTGCTGTAGTTGCCGGGGGCTAGCTGACTACCACGAGCTGTGAATCGGAGTCTCTTGACTGTTCATCAGTTCATAGTGAGCTTGTTACTTAGATTTAGGAACAAATAAAAATCTTCATTGAGTCAAGTTTAATTTCTAAAACAAGCCTTTAATGGTACAGGTACATGCGTTTTGGAAGTACTGAAAAAAAAAAAAGGTGTCTGTTACTGTGTCTTTGATGATTGTGTGTATCTGACACACCTGCCTTTGTGTTTCAGGTGGGGGACGTCAGGGAGACCGATCCTTCAGTGCCCAGCAAAGAAGACATTCCCACCTTTGATGAGTGGAAGAAACAAGTCATGGAGGTGGAGAAGGAGAAAAGTAAGAGCATATGTTAATAAAACATATTCTGTCAGATGGCAATTAATTGCAAAGTCCCTTAAATGGCCTTTCAAATCCGAAGGCTTGCTTCTAGGCACGTTGGAGGAAAGACTCCTGCACAGACACAGTTCTGCTTCTATAAACAATGGAGGCCTTCACATTTCAGCATGAATCTACATCTGGTGTCATTGCCTGTTTGTCCTGTCACTTCTTCACGTACCCACTGCTGCGGTGTACTTTTGTGTGCGTTGCTCACCATCTCCTCTTGCTTCCCATTTTCTCCCTTTGCATGCATGTGCAGTGGTTAGTGAAGCTTGTGGTGGTATGTTGCATAACCTCCTCACTTGTTCCTCTCAGGCAGCACTTTTTGCTCTCTAATGGGCCTAATGCAACACTCCCTCTGTCCAGGTCAGTCTCTCCACACCACTGCCAGTGGCAGCCCCCATCCAGTGAAGAAGGTTCAGAAAAATTTCAAGAATAACTACGCCTCTGTGGAGTGTGGTGCCAAGATCCTGTCAGCCAACAACGAGGCCAAGGTAATAAAACCCATCACCCCCGCCTCCTGTCACCTACACACAAATACACGTGATCGCGTAGCTTGGAGCACAGACAGCCTACTGTCCAGGAGGAGAAAACCCACGTCATGCGAGATTTTTGAAGGACGATGAAATAAATTCAAACAAACTGCCTTGTATCTCAGTTCAAATAAACTCACGTTCTCATATCTTACACAGAGCACCTCAGCTATTCTCATGGAGAATATGGATCTTTACATGCTAAACCCTTGCAGCAACAAAATCTGGTGCGTATACTTACACACTGCTGCTAGAAGATTTACGATGTGATACATGTGAGGTAACCTTTTGTCTTTTTTGTCTTTTGTCCACCCAGGTTTGTGATAGAGCTCTGTGAACCTATTCAAGTCAAGCAGCTGGACATTGCTAACTTTGAGCTCTTCTCTTCTACGCCTAAGGACTTTTTAGTTTCCATCAGTGACAGGTATATTCACTTTGCTGCAGCAAGTGTCAAGCGAAAATAAAAAACGTTCATAAAGGGGCTATGGAGGGTGTGTCACAGGTAGAACAGGCCTCTGTTAAATTGTAATGAACATGTCCATTGAATTTATTTGTTTAAACTCATGGGGGAATTTTAATAGAAGAATTCAGCAGAGTCCTAACTGCGTTTGAACTAGCACCGCATTTTCTTCCACATTTTATTTCTAGCATCATCTCGCACCACACCTCATAAATTCCACATTGTGGTGTGGAAGGACTCTATTTTTATTGCACATACTCAGCTTGCTTGTCATCCTGTTCTGTTAGCAGATATCCTACCAGCAAGTGGGTGAAGCTGGGTACGTTCCACGCCCGCGACGAGCGCATCGTCCAGAGCTTCCCGCTGGATGAACAGCTTTATGCGAAATATATGAAGGTATGGCCCTGTTTAATGCTGCCAGAACGGTGCATTTCAAGGAGAGCGATGACGCACAGTTTACACATTTTCAGTAGTACATTACATCTTAATATATTACAATAACTAGCTTCTGGTTATTGTTCCATATCTGTTCTTTACTTTTCATCAGTCGTTTCCAAACTGTCTCTTCCCTCACACTTCTGTTATCGTTGTGTACTATACTTCCATTTGTCGTACTGTTTATTGTTGCTCTGAACATGTTTTTCGTGTGCTGAACGTGGGTGTTGTGAGAGTTCTTTCTGTGTTTCATGCGCTCTATTATGAAATAAGTGTTTGGATTGATTTTTTTTTTGTTGAAACTGGAAAGGATTACAATTATATGTCAAGTTTAAAACAGTTATGTCTGTCTCGTCTGACCTGTTCTTCCTTCCTCCAACTTCTTTCCAGAACCATCTCTAGTATCTTGCTTGTTCTAGAGCGATCAACTGGGCCTAAAGAATATCAGCAGTGTTTTCGATACAAACTGTAAATAGATGCTTGACTTGCTCGTGGCTTGAATCTGTCGTTATTGATTTCTTTTTCTCTCTTCTTCTGTCCTTTTCCTGTTTTCCTCTTGCATCAGATGTTCATCAAGTACATAAAGGTTAGCACTCTTCTCTCTGCCCGCATGTTATGATGCACTTTAAAACGCTCTTAATGGTCATACACTATAATGGGTGGGCTTTGGCAGAGCATGCACACAAACGCTCTTGCAGGCACTCATCAGTTATTTATTTGCACCTGATATGTAGCTTTTGTGTTTACACACTGGGCATATGCAAACATAATTACTGATTTGCAAATCTCATAAACCCATATTTTACTTTGTGACAGGACCGTGTTTACTGCAGTGGTAGCATCCAGTCTTCTCTTAAGTGTCTGTAAACGTGTGGAACAGTTACTGGAGTTGTTCCACTTTGTCTCATGGCTTCATTCTTGTCCCTTTCCACAGACATTTCTCAAGGTTCTCTGAAGCATTTGATGATAATATGAATGAAGATGAGGGTAGTCTTTGCAATTTTATGTTCTAGAACATTATTCTGAATTTGTTGACCCCTCTGAACCCAGTTGGTTGCAAAATGTTCTTCATTGTTTCTGCCTCCAATCTCAAAATTAAATGGGCAACTTTCTTAACATGCCCAATAAATATTACTTTATGAGAATTGCAAATCCTTACATTGTGTTTTTATGCAGATCTTAGGTATTGGGGTTCTACGTGTTGGTCATACTGGGATTGAAAAAAGTAGAGCAGACATCAAGGTGGGAATGTTTGTATTTTAAGAGTTTGTCACTGTCATCTGCAGGTTGAACTCCTCTCACACTTCGGTTCAGAACATTTCTGTCCCCTCAGTCTCATCAGGTAAGACACATGGACTAATGCTTTCCAGTTGTGTTTATTGTCCTATATTCAAAACGAACCCCTGGGGAGAAGAGCACATTGAATGCATCTGTTCTTCAACAGACTGCGACACAGGTCAACCCAAGACCACTTTGACATTATGCTGGTGCAAAATCTGTTCTATTCAATGTATACAGAGCCAAAGCTGCCAAATTGACTGAATCGAGGCTTTCTCAGTTTATTTGTATAGCGTGTGAGTAGTGTAGAGGTATTTGTGCCAAGCTTAAGACACAAAGTAATTATCCTTTTTCCAAATAAACAGGTACACACATGTACCTACACGTCCCAGGTTTTTCTTTTGCTGTTAGATGTTGCGTGTGTGCAACACAAGGTTGTTGTAAAGCACTGATATTTTAAACATTGGGGTTTTTTTTTTTTTTTTTTTTTTTAGGATAAATTGATTTGGAACAAATTGTGTGTGTCTGTGTGTTTTACGTAGAGTGTTTGGTACCAGCATGGTGGAGGAGTACGAGGAGATAGCGGACTCCCAGTACCCTTCAGAAAGACTGGAGTACTTGGATGAGGACTACGGTAAGCTGGCGATATGCTGTGGAACCGTTTTGCTATGAAATGACATGTTTGGTAATCTTTAGCAAAATTAACCCTACTGTTTGTCTTTCTCTGACAGATTATCCTCCTGGTTACCAACCGTCAGAGGACAGGGCCTCTAAAAATATTCTTGGCTCAGCAACTAGTAAGTTCTCGCACACAAAAGCAGTCACCTTCATGAATCTAGTGGATACAGAAATGAATCAAGGATTTTTAGCGTGAAGGGCTACGGGGAAAATTACAAGATTTTACAAAGTCAGCCAGTGAATGCCTTCACATTCTTTAGTGGTTTGTGGTGACTGTGTACTCTGGAGACTTCATGCCAAGTGTGAAGAAGTGAATTTGATACTGCATGTAAAAGAAAAGAATGACCCTAATACGGTTATTGTAGGTGCTACAGATCTGTTACAGCTTTCTGACTCTCTGGGCCTCAGTACAGGCTTTAGTTACTTAGTCTGATACAGAGTATTTTCTAGAGCACCGGCACTGACGGTTTCCTCAGTGTTAAACCCACTTGACATCACACATACACACAGATGTAGACCGAGGTTCAGATTTCAGAAATTAAGTGCGCGCACACACACACACACACACATCAAACCCTTCTATCTCCTGAATTGGCCATTCCTTCATGGTGCAACACATGCGCACACACACTATACTCAGATGTTCATCGAGCTGTAGAAGCACATGATATTTTATGTAAACAAGCAGGAGAAAATATACAATACAAAAGTTACAAGCTAAAAGAAAGTTCATTAAAGGACAACGCGAAAAGGAATGTTTCATTTCAACATGTGACCTCATTCTGCCCGTCTCTCTCTTTAGCCATGAATTCCATGTTCCCACAAATAACTGCTTTTGTGTGTTGTCTTTTTTTTTTTTTTTTAGATGCAATTATTAATATGGTAAACAACATTGCTGCAAATGTGCTGGGCAGTAAGCAAGAGATGGAGGGTGGAGCAGACGCAGGAGGTACTAATCCACAGTTCCTTCATCCACTGTCCAGTTCTCTCTTGTGGAAGTTCACTTTGCTGCTTGTTCACCTGATCCTCATTGTCCCATGTAGCAATACAAATGTCATGACATTATCACTACAGTATGTAGTACATGTAGCATCCTGCGTTTACCATTAGTCTTAATCTGATTGATTAGCAGATATGAATTTGAATGTGTAGATTAGTATCAGATCAGCTTCTTCTCCAGATGAACAGGACTTGTTTCTCCATTAGATAATCATCATCAACATATGGGTCACTAAGCTGTAGACAGAGCAAAAGAGACCCATTCATTTGTTGGTGCATACATTGGCCAGACTTGAGTAGTTTCCATTACAGACCTTTTCTGAATCCCTTTAAATAGTATTTTAAACACTGTAACCTTCTTTTGTTTTGTCCTGTGGACGTCTCAGGCTCGTGCTGTTCTTCTTTCCCCTGTTCTGTGCTTCTAACCACTGGCTGGTCTTTCTGTCCACATATTGTTTAGATTAACTGCTCTTTACTGGCTCGCTTTATTTCCCTCTTCTACTAGAAGCAAGCAAATGCATACCCTGAATGGTTATGTGTATATGCGCTGAGAGGGCCAGATGTTTATTTGACTGTTAGCGGGAGGTCTCGAGCGGCGTTTCAGCAGAACTTTGGCTTTCTGTGTTTCTTTCTTGGCACAGAGCTCAGCTGAATTAGCACAGACAAGGGGGGCTGTGACGCCAAAGTCGCTCCTCGCTCGGTTTACCACAGAGTTGCGTCAAAAATAACTTTCCCCTGTGTTTGCCTGAGTAAAACTTCCACATAGTTCAGGCTCCTGTGCGGCTCCTCTGCAGGTTTCAGTTCTATGAACTGCCACACACAAGTAGTACTCAGGGGTTTTTGCTTCTACAGTTACACTTCTGATTCCCATTTACACTTGCAGAATAAAGAAGAGACTGTTGGAGAGAGATCAGTTCTGACTGGACTAAACTAGTTCACACTATTTTGACATAACCAAACATGGGCTTTCAAGCTGCACTTTGCAGGGAAGAGAGTCTCTGTCCTGCAGTCTCCCCTACATCCATATAAAGCTGAAGCTTAACCACTGCTAACTCACACAATCTGCAATTTCTAAACAACAGGAGAGAGTCATCATTGTTCTGTGTGTTTATTGTTTCTGTTTTTCTAATTTCCAGTTAATACAACAGGAGATGGAAATGACATTAAGAAAAGCTCAGAAGTTGCACCTTCATTGGCCGAAACCATGCGCGACTCTGTAGAGTAAGAACGATGAAAACACACAATTTATGGTTTACATCAGTTCCCTCCTATAACCATTCAACAAAAATGTTTTTTGCGTGTGTCTGCTAAATTTGTATCTACGTCTTTCCCCCAGATTGTCTGCAGAACCAGAACAGCCTGCCACTCAGGAGGACTCAACACCTTCCCCCACATCATCTGACTTTGACAAGGACAGACAAATTGTCACTTTGGTTGAGGATGATGATGAGGACGAGGACGAAGAGACCACACAGTCTACTGTTAGCCTGATGAACGAGGTAGAGGAGGAGGAAGACGAGACTGAGGAGGAGACGAGAAGGGAGGCAGACAGGAATCAGTCATACTGTCTCTTCTCCTCCTTCTCTTCACTGTCTTTGTCCTGCATGGCTACCCTGCCAGAGCTGCTTCATCGTTGGTGCTCTGCCCGGTTGGCTAAGGAAAGGCTTCGCAGCCTTAGGCGGAGGTTGTTGAGCTCTCAAACTAATAGTGATGTAAACACCCCTGCCTCCACACACACACCACCACAGATGTCTGTCCTGGTGCCTACACCTGTACAAGAGGCTCTTCCCCTCACAGAAAATACTCCAGAGCCTGAGGTGTCTGTTGTCGAACAAAACGAGGGCAAACCTCTGGGTGAGGTGCACACTAGTCACACACACCTCTCTCACACACCGGACACACACACTCCAGAGCTCAGTGTCCTCCTAGAGCCCAGTCGGACCTCCACCATCCCCCCTCACAGTTTCTCAGTCGTCCACAGTTCTGTCATGCGGCCGACACCCACCAATGAGGAGAAGCTGCTGCCTCCCTTTAAAGATGCAGACCCTGTCCCCACTCCACCCCTCCAAGCGATTTCTATCCCAGAGACGCAGCAGGCCAGCAGTGCCACTCCCACCCTTACTGCCAGCTCTCCCCCACAGCTGTCATCTGAGACAGCACCTCCTATTGTGGTTCCTCTTGTCAAAGAGCAGCCTGTTCACCCTCTTCCTACTGCCTCCAGGCCCGAGGACCTTATTCCCCCTCCCACTGAACTGCCAACCGCTCCCTCACAGATGGACACTCACTCAGACACAGTGAAGTTAGCTGCAGACAGTGGGGACGCACCGGTCAACGGGGAGCAGGTGGACTTCTCCAGTCAGACTGGAGAGTCCCAGCGGGGAGAGGGCAATGTGGACGAGGAGCTGCTGAGCACTAATGGAAATGGAAACATCCACCGGACAGCTACTGACTTCTATGCAGAGCTGCAGACTGTGGGCGATTATAATGGAGGGGCTTTGAATGGGAACGGCATGGTGAACGGCGGCACGGTGCACGGCTCCAGCCAGAAGGAGAGCGTGTTCATGAGGCTGAACAACCGGATCAAAGCGCTAGAGATGAACATGAGCCTGTCCAGCCGATACCTGGAGGAGCTCAGCCAGAGGTAAAAACAATATACACTGTATACAGAGATGCAGGAGTAGCAAGAAGTTCTTGGTGGTCATGTAAATTTTGCATTTTTTGTTTTCAGATATCGTAAACAGATGGAGGAGATGCAGAAGGCGTTCAATAAAACCATCATTAAACTGCAGAACACCTCTCGCATTGCTGAGGAGCAGGTTGGTTTGCGTTAACTAAATCGGACCAAATGAAGCAAAGCCATAAACTGTAAATACTTGAATATTTGATCGTATTAATGTAATGTCGTATGCTTGCTCAGGACCAGAAGCAGACAGAGTCCATCCAGGTCCTGCAGAACCAGCTGGAGAACATCACTAAACTGATGTTAAATCTCACCAAAACAGTCAGT
The DNA here is from genome assembly GCA_030770545.1 of Macropodus opercularis. Classification (NCBI taxonomy): domain Eukaryota; kingdom Metazoa; phylum Chordata; class Actinopteri; order Anabantiformes; family Osphronemidae; genus Macropodus; species Macropodus opercularis. The sequence continues at coordinate 13,823,904 of CM061092.1, forward strand.
CAGCTGCAGAAAGAGGTAACAGACCTGTTGACTGTTTTTGCTTACGGCTGACATTGATATGGGCTACGTACAAGGCTTTTCTTGGATCATGAACAAAGTCTGTCTTCTGGATGTTGACTGAGTGCAGTGAACCACAGCAGTTGTTGAGGAAAATATTATTACTCTGACTTTTTTAATGTTAAAATAGTGAAGAGCGTTTGTTCCCTTTGGCAGTAGAGTTATAGCCAAGTACAGCGTTTTAGCAAAATAAGCTTTTATTTGATTTCCGGGTTAACAAATACAGGTGGACTAAACAAACAAAGCTTTCAGTAATCTCAAATATTCCAAGTGGTCATTCCCAGAAGTAGCGTCATTTATTTATGTAGGGGCTGACTTTAAAGTAAATGTTCTGCTGACCTTCACTGAGAGCAAACTGTAACAACAAATCATCCATTTCCCGTAACAGATTGTTTTATTTTTTTTTGCAGGTATCTGATCGTCAGAGCTACCTCGTAGTGTCTCTGGTTCTGTGTCTGTCTCTGGGCCTCCTGCTGTGTCTTCAGTGCTGCCGTAGCTCCTCTCCCAGCCCCAGCACCACCGCTGTCACTGCCCTCCCCAAGAGCAACCACTACCCCAGCCCCAAGAGGTTTGTCAGAATTAACCAGCAGCTGTTACCGAAAAGTCAGAGATTGTGATTCCCAGTAGCCAGTTTTCTGATTCTTTCTCTGAATAGAACATTTTGGATCCAGTCCATGTCTAGTTTCTGTTTGCCTAATGTTGCCCCTCCAGTCCTGCCACTAACTGTAGGAAGCCGATGTTGTGACAGAGAAAATCATAAATGTCAATATTGTTCATCCTTGTCAGATGCTTTTCCTCGTATGATGATATGAGCCTGAAGCGCAGAGTTACCTGTCCCCTGGTTCGTTCAAAGTCGTTCCACCTGTCCTCCACAGAAGGTAGGAGCCTCCAACACACACACACAAACACAGGTCAGTCCTAAAACCTTCCTCTACTGTTTCTCTGCGTTTGTCACAGAAAACAATCTAAAATTGTGACGCGGTTCAAACCAAAGCTCATTGCAAAGATCGTGTATTTGCTGCTGTAGTTTCTTTTTCTTTTTTTTTCGAGTTGCCTGTACCAGACAGTTGGAGCTGTTAGCGCCAAAGTACTACCCAATCTCCGCTTCACTCTTTCCCACCTCTCATCCAATCGATTTATCCCCACTGCTTCCCTTCACACATCTTGCATGACTTTATCTTTGCATCAAGCAGCTCGAGCCTACAGGGCAAGTCCAGCGCAAGCAATAAATGACTGAGGTCTTTGACTCATGTTGACTCAACCTAAAACTCCCCCTGCTGTTCATTATTCCTCCGACATGTGTATATGTGTGCGTGAGAGTGAGGCAGTTTGCCCTTGAGGCAGAGAGGCCTGTCATTGCCAGCTTGTGTCCACATGCAGGCTTTAAGGAGTGTAATAATAGAGCACGATGCTTTGCTGGCTCATGGCAGACATTTGCAAGTAGTGACAAATAAAATAGCAAGGTGATTTCACTGTAATGTTATTTTGATAATGTTTTTTGTTTTATCTTCTGTTCAGATTATTGAGACTAAATATATGTAACTACTTGCAAGGTCTCTTCATGCTTTTTACATGTATGTACTCCTGTTTGCCATTCCATCATTAATCTGGCCCCTCTCTCCCCTCCCCAGTAGGTCCAGATGACTTGTACATTGTAGAACCTCTAAGGTTTTCTCCAGAGAAAAAGGTACAGTGTCTGTTCCGACCACTGCTGTTGGCTGTGACAGCCACTTTACTTATGTTTTCTAGTGTCCGTCAGTCTGTGCAATGAATGTGCTGAGGAGCCAAGGACAGTCCAGCCTGCACCAGATTTGTCTGTTAACGTGTTGCAGACGTGTTACGAACCTGCCAGTGCACCACTGTTAAGTGAATAAGCGTAATGTTTTGTATTCCAGTGCTGCACTGGGGTCAGCTTTTAATACCTTAGGTTGCATAGTTTCAGTACAGCCCTGACTCATTGGTCTAAACTCAGTGTTGAGCACAAGTGTCTTTTAATATAGCTGAACAGTATTAAATGTGCTTTTGTTTTTGTTTTTAAATACAACTTTCTTCAAATGTTTTGTTCATAGCTTTATTCTTGTTTTTTTTTATTGTAGAAAAAGCGCTGCAAGACAAAGTCCCTGGACAAATATGAGACTTTTAAAGCATCTGATCCCCCTGCTATGCTCACAAATGGGGATCCCATGGGCAACAGCTTCCACCCTTGCCTACCTGTGGCGCCCACAGTCCTTCCCCTTCCTCCCCCCCCTCCTCCTCTTCCCCCTCCTATACCACCACCTCCCCCTCTATCCATAGAGGATGTGTCATCATTGCCCACCAAGGAGCTCCCCTCAGAGACCAGCAGCTGCAGCTCATCGACCCACTCTGAGGAGTCCTTCACCAGCCGTCTTCCCCCACCCTCTCCCATCTTCCCCTCTGCCGGCCTGTGCAACGGCCACAGTGTGAATTTCCCCCTTCAGCAGCCTCCCGCCAAGTCTCGTCAGGAGAAGCGCTCCATGAAAAGGCGGAAGTCACGGCAAACAGAGCTGCACTTCCCCCACGTGCCCGGAGGAAGTGTTGCTTCTCTGCCCAGCCTGCAGCAGCTTATGAAGGGAAACAAAGAGATCAGTGTGGAGACCATCCGGGTAACAGCCGTGACTGGGCATGTCTGAAAAAAACACGTATTCACCTGTACACAACTTTCTAATTACAACCATGCACACACCGTATCGTAGCAGACTTGAGGAAATGAGCACTTACTGCATCCCAAAGAACCACATTTCCATTTTGCGTGCAACCAGGCGGACCGTGGACCTGAAGTGGCTATGGCAGCAGTAGCTAGACATCATCCAGTCCTTATCCACTCCTGTCAGAGACCCGTTTACGGTTATGTGCCTTTATAGCTGTTCTACGGTTCAAATACCTGGAATTTAGAGAACTGCTGATGAGAGATGCTGCGGTGGGGAGACCATGTCAGGTCTGTTGAACTGAAGATCATTTTTTTTTCTGTAGTGGAAAAGCACATTGTCCCATGTGAGCCGACCATCATTGCGCTTGTTTTACTCCCCACTCTGAGTACGGTGAGGAGAGAGGCTGAACTCTACGTTCACCTACGGGGCCATCAAGAGTGTTGCTCTCCTCGGAAGAGTGTCATTTTGAAATACTCGGAGCATAACGTACCTGCTGCTCTTACCTTCCTTTCCTTCCTTTTATGTCAACTGTTCTGTCTTCGTATTGCATCCTAACATGACTGCAGGTGTTTGTATGGGACCAGAGGGTTAGACCTTCATGTATAACATGTTCTCCATTCCTCTCGCTCGCTCTCTGTCTCTGCCAGCGTGATCTAAAGCATCTGTCAGAGCTGAATGAAGAAAATGGGTGTAACAGTCTGAATGTGTCAGTCCTTTCGTTTTTAGTGTCTGTTTATCCTGCTATTACAGCTACAATAGCAACAAGTTTATACATCTAGAAGTGCACAATAGCTTGTTTGCTCTTAGTGTTTTTGGGCTGTGCCTGAAACATGTTTAAACACGTGACTGTGAAGGTAAAAAGGTGCCAGACAGGTGTGATGCAGGCTGTATTTATTCTGTATTTTATTTGTTTCATCCATAACTGAGTCATGTTTTGCTCATATCCCTGCTGGTGTGGTTTTATTTAACACAACCAACACGGGGCAGGAGGTTTCCTGTTAGCAGGACAATGTACTGTACAAGCACATTGGGTAGCAAAGCTGAATGTTTACACTTCCATCACATACACCCTTCTGGGACCCTGCAGTTGAGTCTGACAGATCGGTTTTATTTATCTATTTATTTATTTAAATCACTACAGGTTTTCTAACATAGGTACTGGCTTGCCAGCCTCATAGTCCTGCAGTGTCACAGAGGTAAATTGCAGAGAGAGACTGTTACAGTGAACTAAACTCGTACTAACACTATTCCAGCCCATCAGCTTGTAATGTGAGCCTAAAATGTCAGACACGCGTAAAGGCAGTCACATGTCCTCCAGAAGTCTGTCTGTAGCCAGTTTTTTAGTATTGATTTAGACTGTGGCTGATTGAGCAGGACCATCACACTGCTGCACTTGTATTAAGTCATGGAAAAGGCTTAGATTCATAGTTTTGTCCTGTTTTCTAACAGTTCTTGACTGACCCACATAAATATTGATTTAAAACACTGTGGGGGGTAAGAATGTAAAAATGGTTTGCATTTTTATTTTAAAATAATAAAACGTAATAGGTTTTGTTTTGTTTGCACCTTCTGACTGGCTCTATGCGGTCGGACATTCTGACAGAGACAGAATCTTTCTTCTAAGTCCCATTAGAGCGTGACCAGTCTCTATAGCGCTTCTTTCTCTTTGCACCATGGTGACCTCTGCCCCCCCCCCCCCCCCCCCCCCCCCCCCCCCACCCCCCGCATGACCGTTTCTGTGACTGTGAATAAATATCTTCTTGTGCCCACTGTCATCACTCTAACCCAGGTCATCTAACATGTTTCCATTAGAAAATCCCTCAGTCTACATGCATGTGTGCTCTCTCACGTCGTCAGTCCTTCATGCACTTGGCTCTTTGGCTTCGTATTTGCCCCACCTGAAATGATAGATGTGAGGAGAGAGCGTTGTGAGCTGTTCATTAAAGGGAACGCTGGTGGATGTGATTTAGAACACTATTAATGTGATTCTGTATGTTCCACATGTCGAGATTTTTTTTTTTTTAAATCCCCATTGAATGTGTAAGATTTTAAGTGTGTATGTGTGTAACCTGTGTGCATGTGAGAAATTTTGTTGTTCTAGTGTATGTGTGTGTCTGTGTTATGAGACTACTTGGACTCTACTTATCCCATAACACAGTGAATAAGGCGGAAGCGCTCTAGGATCTCGGTGTGCACTTTGTATGACTCTTCATGCCTTTTTATTTTTCTACCCTGTCTGTAAAGTGCTATCTTTTCTTTCTTTCTCTCTGTGAGTACTCAGTATATTGAGTTGCACAGTATTTTTGAGCAGGAGTGAGTTACTACAAAACTGTAGTGCCATTAGAAACTGTGAATTTCCAAATAAAGTCTTTTTTTTGTTGTGTTTGACATTTGTGTTGTTTCACTGTGAACGAGTGCACATATTACCATTGATTATAGACATATGTTAGAAAAAAGGCAGAACATAAAAACTAAACATGCAAAGTGCTTTATTGTTGATTAGTTAAAGTAAAAGCAGTAAATGCTCTTATCTCAGGAATTGAGGAAATTCCTGACAGATTGAATAACTGTATATGTCTGTATTTGACATAATATTTTACTTTATTAAATACCTACAATAAGTAGCCAAAGGATACAATCAGAAGTTGTGGTTAAAGTCAAGTCATCACAGGACACTTCAGTATCACCAGTTAAATCACACATTTCTTGCTTCTGGTCTGAAATAAGAGTATAGTGGGACATTTTGGGTGCAACACACACAAATTAACTTACATATGGCAAAATGTGGTTTGTGTATCGTATAAATTAAAACACACGGATCCCCATGTGTATTTAGATAAAACCTCTGGACTGTGTTACTGTGCGATCCAGGCCAGTAGGCGGCAGTGAGTCCGCTATGACGTCAGAGACTCGCGTACCTCCGACCGCGGGGGGCGCTGTGACTTCATGTCCACGTCGTTTTCACCCCGTGAACCCGCCGCGCGCTGTGTTTACGTTCGCCCGTCAACATGGAGGACGAGGTGGATGTTGACATCGAGGGAGACGCGTTTGAAAGCCCCAACAAGTAAGAGTCGCCTTTCACTGCTTAACACAGAGCTGACGCATGGCAGGAAGGGTGACAGCTGTTGTTCTTCTGTCTGATGCTTCTGCTGCAGCGAGCTGGACGGAGCAGCTTTAGCCCAGGAGCAGTTGCTGCAGTCTGCGTGGAGGAGCAGCGCAGGGATCCTGGTATGACGAACGATGCCCGGGGGTTTTCACCTGGCTACGCTGTGGCTGTTGTTGTGACGTGTGTGTGTGTGTGTGTGTGTGTTGTTGTGCAGCCGTGGGAGCTGGACAGCTCCATCAGCCCGGAGAACAGGGAGGCGATAGAGAAGATGCTTCTGGAGGAACAGTATCCTTTCGCCGGCATCACTGGATCTCAACCTTACGCTCAAATGTCTTAAATAGCTTTACTTTAGAAACGTAGACTTGAGGGACAGCAGTAGAATGATGTAACCTTAAAAACTCTAAACATATGCAAAACATCTTTTAAAATTTTATATTTTGCCAACATTATGAGTCCAACTTTTATTATCAACGCTTGGTCCTAAATGGCTCTCACAGGTACTATCTGACAGGCAAGGAGGTTCCTGGTCACATTTGGGGAAGTGACGCTAACAAGGCCAAAGTGAAGAAGTAAGTCAGTTCTTCTTCCAGCAGTCACACAGGCACAGTTCACTCCTCTGGTTGCTTGCATTCATGTCATGTTTCTGGCTGTTGGACATTTAGGTCTCCAGCCAAGACCTCAGTCTCAGGTTCATCTTCTCGCTGGTCCGAACAAGAGAAAGAGCTGTTTGAAGAAGGCCTGGTGAGTCTGTCAGAATGCGGTGGATTGTTTTTTTTGGCTATAAAGGCTCATAAAACCTCTGAATGTACTGTGAAAGTGACTGAGATGCGTTGTTATTTTTGCAGGCACAGTTCGGTCGAAGGTGGACTAAGATTGCCAAGTTAGTGGGCAGCCGTACTGTTCTCCAGGTCAAGAGCTACGCCAGACAGTATTTCAAGCACAAGGTAATGCTCTATGTGCTGGTTGCAGCTCCTAGTAAGTCAGTAAGTGGGTAACAGCTTGGATGTATGTAGCTGACTCTACAAGTCTTTTTCAGCACAGTTGAGCTGTGTTTTATTTTTACTCTTTCATAACCAGAATCTATTTCATGAGGATAAACAGATTTTTTCCTGTATGTTTTTAGGGCAAAACCGAACCAAAAGCTGCAGCTTCCTCTGCAGATTCTGCGCTAGAACCTCCTCACACCACTTCCAGTCTTGCTCATATTGTGACCAACACTGTCCGTATAGAGAAACTTTCTGATGATGAAGATGTGGACATCACAGACGAACCGGGCGACGGTGGAAGTGCTGAGGACGAACAGCAGATTATGGCGAAACCTGAGTTCTGTGAGGCAGAGCAGCTCACACCCACTGAGATTTTAACAGATAAATTTACAGACGAGCAGAAAGAAGGAGGTCAGGAGGAGACAAAGGGCCAGCACAGCCACATTTTGCTTCCTATTGCACCTCAGTCCTCTTCTTCACACCTCTACTCAGAGGAGCGTGGTGTGAGTAGACTAGATGAGAAAAATGACCAGACAGAATTGTGTAGCCTAAAAAACCTTGAGGCAGTAGCACAGACAGACTTAAAGCAAGTGTCTGATATGAATGAGGGCCAGTGTTCCCGCTCTGAGAGCTCAGCTGAAGCCCTTCAACTGGAAGAGCCCTGTCGTGATGGTCCAGGTATAAACCACAAACACTTTATGTTGGTGCTTATTTTCTCTTCTGTAGCATTACTGTTTTCATTGTTATCTCCCACATTCAGCTGATAAAACAAAGCAGAGTGTGAGTGATAGACCAGCAGAAGATGAGGAGGAGGAGGAGGATGATGAAGAGGAAGATGAGGAACTCAAGATACCCGAGCAGGAAATCAAGATGGACATGGAGGCCATCACTGAGGAGGAGAAACAAGCTATCCCAGAGTTCTTTGAGGGGCGACCATCCAAGACCCCTCAAAGATACCTGAGGATCAGAAACTACATCCTGGATCAGTGGTAACATTCAGTTGTTTAGCCCTGGGTGAGGCTGCCTGCTGCTCTGCATTTACTACTAAGGGAGCTGAGTGACTGTTGTTGTCCTTGTCTGTCAGGTTGAAGAGCAAGCCAAAGTACCTGAACAAGACGTCGGTTCGCCCGGGCCTGAAGAACTGTGGGGACGTCAACTGCATTGGCAGAATACACACCTACCTGGAATTGATTGGAGCCATCAACTTCAACTGCGGTGACTTTACTGAGCTAGTAGCAGCACGTTACTCTGTTCTCCTTATCTTATCAGCCCTTTCATTTGTCTTTTCTCTTACAGAGCAAGCGGTGTATAACCGCCCAAAGGTGGTGGACCGCTCCAAACATAAGGTGGGCAAGGATGTGCTTGAGGCTTATCAGCTCGCCCAGAGACTGCAGAGCATGGTGGGTCCTCATAAGCCGTCACACCGAGCCCCAAAGCTGCTGAATCATGACTTTGCACTAACAAACATCTGATTGGTTGTAGCGGACCAGGAAGCGTCGTGTGAGGGACATATGGGGAAACTGGTGTGACCCTAAAGATTTAGAGGGACAGACGTATGAGGTTTGGACACACGCAGACAAACACACTTATAGCTACAGCTTCAACAGTACCTTCACTGGTTTTCTTTTCACATTTCCATCAGCATTTCACTGCAGAAGAACTCGCTCTGCGGAGAGAGGAGATGAAGAAGCAGCCCAAACCGTGCAAGATGAGCAGACACAGAAGGTGAGCGTGACCAAATGATGCAGCACATATTTATACGTTTATACAGAGATGCTCACGATCTCACTTTTGACACTAGGTCGTTGGATCCCTTCCAGCTGATTCCCTGCAGGTCCTTTGGGGAGGATGTACAGGTCAGTGCTGTCCAGACTTATCATTCAGCGAACAGTAGTGTGATCCATTATGCTGAGTGGGAGTTTTGAGTTATGCCTCCTTAACCTTCAGTTTTTTCAGCCTTTTAAGGAGAGTAGGTGAAGGTGGTGATCATGGGGCTGCATTTTAACATGAGTTCCTTGTATGACAGGTGCACATTCACTGGCCATACTTGTATTTCTGTGGTTCACAATAGAGTCTACATTAATACACAGATTGTTTTCTGTTGTCCTCACAGGAGCCATTCCAGGTTATTGTTTGCACAGAGACGCTTCTCATCATGGACATGGTATGTTGTACACAACAGCACACCTATTGAAATATTCTTCTTCCTACAGAATGAAACTATCATTGCCAGAATTGGTTGGTGGCTACATCCATCTCTCTGAATTGCTTAATTGCTTCATTTTCTTTTACCTGGGTGCATGTATACCTGTAGCTGTAGCATACTATTTTTTTGCCTGCTTATAAGACTGTGCACTCTTTTCCTAAATGTTCCCGTGTTGATCAAACGCGGTGCAATCCTTAGCATGCCCATGTGTCACGGGGTGAAGTCATTGGTTTGCTAGGTGGAACTTTCAATGAAGATGAGAAAGTACTGAAGGTGAGTAAAAGTGGAGAAAGCAACAGCCTACAACAGCAAGTTCTTATTGACTATGTATTTTTTAGATGCAAATGATTCTGCATTGTTTGGTTGCAGATCTGTGCAGCAGAGCCCTGTAACAGTGTAAGCACAGGTTTACAGTGTGAGATGGACCCAGTATCTCAGACGCAGGCCTGTGACTTGCTGTCGTCCCTGGGTTTCAGCGTGGTGGGCTGGTACCACTCACATCCTTCCTTCCACCCTAATCCTTCGGTACGGGACATAAACACGCAGGACCAGTTTCAGGTAAAAAGTGATTTTAGAGAGAGCTCACGCAGAATTAACTTGATGTGAACATATGCTCTGACCAAATCTGTTCTGATTGTTTATAGAGTTATTTCTCACGCGGTGGAGCCCCCTTCATTGGGATGATCGTAAGCCCATACGACCCAGCCAACCCCTCCCCTCACTCCCAAACCACCTGCTTGTTGGTGAAAGAGAGTCAGGAGCCTTCAGGCCCTCGGAGTGTGTATAACTTGCACCTACACACACACACAACATGAGACAGGAGTCATTTATTGTGTGGTTGAGAGTTTCTCCCTGATCCTCTGCAGAGCTGCCCTATGGATTTGACTTCCTGTCATCACAAGACATTCCAGACTGGGAACAAACGATGAGGAGAGCTCACTGGATCATCAACAAGTATTCACAAGCACCTGGGTGAGAAGGAGTGTAGTAGCTGTTGACATAGTTATGTTATTTTGAGTGTCTACATTCATTTATTTATATGATATATATATATTAGGAGTGTGCAGATGAACAGACGCTTCCGTAGAGACTCTCATCTCACCTGTCTTGAGAAGGTTTGTCCCATCAGCAACCAGCAAAATTGTACAACCAAATGACAGTTTTGTTCTTTATTAACCTCTAATTTTACTATGCTAATTATTCTGCCCCGTTTGACTTGACCTCCTGCCTCCAGATGCTGTCATCTCTAGCCAGGTACATGGAACCCCTACCAGATGAGGAGGGAGAACTCTTTCTCACTCAGATTCAGTCGCTTTTCCACTCAGACTTTATCGACAGGCAGCAGCTGGAGGAGGGAGCATCCTTAAATACCTTTTCCAGACCAGTGGACTCAGATGACCTTCCTTTTGATCAGCTGATGAGCGAGGAGAGCTCACAGAATGGGGACTCGGATCAGGATTGCGGCAGACCATCAGAAAGCAGTGTGCAGCCCACCACACAGAGCTCGACCTCAGACGCAAACAGCGGCACAGTGTTGCATCTAGGCTCGGTGTTATCACCTGAACACGACTATTTACTGTGACGGACCATATCATTGTAGTTTTACGGTACCATACTACTGTTATTTGTCACAGTAGTGTTATATATATATATTGTATCAGTATGACAAGCTACCTGATTTAATTTGAAACATTAGAATCAGATGGTGTTAGCATAGTTCACATTAAAGCCCAAGGATTGATTGGTGTGTGACTGGGAGTGAGACCGTGTGTGATGTAGAACTTGCATTTAAATGGGCAAATAAAAGATATTTTTATATTGTGTTTTATATGTATTTATATTCAAGGTTCCTTGTTACGATACACTTTTGCTAATGAGGAGGTGAAACTGTATTTTTAATGAAAGGTTACGTTTATAGTCAGTCAGTAGAGACCATTTCCACTACAGATCGCTACTTCTAGGCGGAACCTCTCTGTCGGACTTGTTTCCGGGGGGAGTCTTTTAAACAGCAGTTTCATTCGGTTATTGATACTTTGCGTCGCTTTAACATGTTTACGCGCGTTACTGTGTTGGTAAGAGGTGTCAAGACATTTCAGAGTGAATCTGCTGGACTATGGTAAACAAGCTCACTTTTGGTTTGCGGCCGCTGGCAGCAGTGACATTGAGAGTTGAGCGGTGTCCTGTGCGCTGCCCGTGAAACAAATGAGAAGGTAGCCGGAACCTCGGTCGTACAGCACGAGGAGCGTCGCCTCTCCCAGATAGCTTAGTAGAAAGTTAGCTGTCTTTGCTCAGCCAGGACAATGGTGCTCCTCTGTGTTAATCTGTTGCGGGGTCGCTTGTGTTCTCTGAATCTGACGCGAAAGGTTCCGCTCCGTCAGCCAGCCGAGCCTCTCCCGAAGAGCACCGCACAGTCCCGTCACCCAGCCGCAAACTCTGTCGAGTTCAGCGCCACCGCTGCTGCGGCTGTGCGCTTCTCTGGCAACGTGAGAGCGGTGTGTTTCAAGACCCACGTAGGTCCCGAACCCACCGTCGTGACACGGTGCGGGCGCCACATCCACACCTCGGCCCCTGCGAGGGCCCTGCCCGCTCCTCTGCTGTGGGCTGTGCTCAAACCTCTGCAGAAGCTCCTGGCTATAATAGTGGGCAGGTAGGAGACTGGAGCTGTGGACTGATTATAAGGGGCACGTGACGTAGCAGTGCCTTGAAATAATTAAGCATTGGCTTATTTAATTAAATTTATGCAAGAATGGGCACATGTGAAGTTGTTTTTATCAACAGTTTTAATTGTGTTGTTTAAATGAGAACAATTCAATAAACGTGTAAGTTGTCCTGTTAATTAACTGGTAATAATTCATCACTGCAGTAGAGTAGCTGGTGTCATTAGGCCCGAACAACATAGACATAATAACACGCCCCATCGGTGAGCATTCATTAATTCTCTTAGAGTCATTCTGGGTCAGAGTAGTGAATTTTGACAGAGCGTTTCAGCCTCCTCTCCCTGTTCGAAGAGTAATGCTGCAGGGACACTAGGCTGCTTTAGTAATTCGACTGCTTCCTCTGGGCAAGCAAACAAATAATGAGCATTACAGTGTTGTGAACATGTTTTATGCATGTTTTCTTTCTAGGCCTATTTTGGAACAGAGGCTGCTGATTTAGTGGGTCTTCTCTATTTCTAACTTTTTGTTGCTGATTTTTTTCTTTCTTTCTTTTTCTACAATTGCTTTAAAAAATTTACATTTTCCAGACATGAAAGGAGCTCCCAGTGATTTTTCTTCGTTCTGTAGCCCTTGAGGCCAGTGCATGATGTATAATGTATGTACATTATGAACTATGTAAACAAACATCAGACCTCTGCTTGTGTGCAGGAGTATAAGGAAGTGGTGGGCGGCTCTACCAGACAACCGCCGGCAGCTCATGCGTGAATGGGCCTGGCAGCGTCGCTGGCACTTGGCAGCAGGGACAGGTGTTGCTATGGTGATTATAGCTCTCCTCCTCCTGACTCACCTTGATGAATCCCCAGTGACGGGACGGACTCGACTCCTGGTGTTCAGCAGGGATAACTACATGGAGCTGGCAGCTCTGACTTCAGAGGCGGTGAGAGAAGACAGTGAGGGGGCACAGAGAAAGAGAGAGAGCATCACCATGACCACAGATACAAATGACAAATGATCCATTTCATCAAACATTTTCCATAACATTTTTCAGTCAGCAAAGAAAACTGTGATGGCATTTAGTGATCAATTGTCTTTGTTTTAGTACATGGAAGAATTTGCAGAACTGCTGGTTCCAGACACAGACCCTCGCCACAAGGCAGTTGAGTTAATTGTGCATCACCTGGCAAAATGCAACAAGGACATTCCTGAGGTGTCTGATATGACCTGGACCATCCATGTGGTGCAAAGGCCCGACATTAATGCCTTTGTCTTACCGGTCAGTAAAGAAATAGAGATTATATGTATTATATTACATATAATATTAAGTGATGATATGACAGTGAATAATAGGATACAGCACATCATCTAAATTGTCAGATATTGTTTATAGCAGTTAAAACACTGTGTGGTTCAGACCTGGATGTATCCCCCTCTTTGTAGAATGGGGAAGTGTTTGTGTTTACTGGGATGCTGGACGTCGTGGCAGATATTCACCAGCTCACTATCATCCTGGGACACGAGATGGCTCATGCTATATTGGCGCATTCTGTAAGTACACAACCCACTGCAGGCTGTTTGTGACCATGGTATCAGTGTTTTGTTGAAACTGGTTTATCTTAGTGAAGGATCAATAGATGTCCTGGTGTTGCTAAAATGCTGCAGTGACCCGTTTTATAGGAAGCTCAGTTCTGAGAGGTAGAAGAAGAAGACATCAGAACAGTGTTTAGTCCTTCAGACGTCCTTGGACCAGAGAGCTAGATCTTCTTCTAGTCTTCTAGGTCTCTCCCACACAGGGCTGTAAAATATCTTTGTAGACCTCATATAGACATCTGCTTTACACACAGAGAGACCTGACTATTCATCATAAGTCCTCTGCTCTGTCTCTAAGGTGGCTTCACTTGCACTGTTGTTGCATCAGCCAGTGATAAAGCTTCGCTGACAGTTACCTCCAAAAGCGATCTAATCCTGTCTGTACTCTGATGACCGGCGTCCCGTCGACCTAGGGCAGTGTCATGCTTTATTAATTCGCCACAGATGGCTGTTTTCACTGGTTTCACTCCGGCTATGAAAACACACTCTTCTTGTTCTAAAATGCGTCTAATGAAGTTGTGAGTATTTCGAGATTTTAAACGTCCTCGGAGGAAATGCTTGAAGGAGACTTTAATTAGATGAAGGGAATGAGCATTGACGGGGCACAGTCTTACCCAGTAGGCGTACGCCGTCGTATTGGCTGTTAAATCCTCAAAATCTGTTGCAAAGTAAAAGTTCCACTAAAATAGATGGGAACGATCAATATGTTTCAGTTGCTTTGTTCACCTCTCAGAAACATATCTCTGTTTTTCTCCTCACATTCCATATGTTTTCTAAACTTTCCCTACGTCCTTGTCCTTCTGGTCATCCCACACCTCTTCTCCTCCCTCCCCAGGCAGAACAGGCCAGTCTGTCTCATGTCGTAGACCTCCTGTCCCTTATTGTGCTGACAGCCATCTGGGCCGTGTGTCCTCGGGACAGCCTGGCGGTGCTGGGGCAGTGGCTGCAGAAACAGCTTAGTGAGGTTAGACGCGCCCCAGAGTGACGCACGTACACATCCATGCTGGTTTAATATCCACATGTGGAAATGTTCAACAATGCATAAACACAATGTCTATATGTTCTTGTCATGTCATTATCAAACTAGAGACATAGTGATCTTCATGCAAACATTTATGTCTCCTCTAGTTGATGTTTGACCGACCCTACAGCAGGAAGTTGGAGGCTGAAGCAGACCAGGTTGGGTTGCAGTTGGCTGCTAAGGTACAGTATACGTCTCTAATTTGGTAAATAAGTCAACTTTAGTCTATACTTGATGAGGATTTACTGCTAAAAGACTGTTATAAAAACAACTGCATAATGTCTTTTGCGGCTTTGGAGTCATTCAGATCCTTTTATTGAGTAGTTTTAGTTTTGTGCCTTGTTTTATTGTTTGGGTCAGTATTAATGTGGGCTTTACCCATAGAAAAATGTAAATGCAACATGTCTCATTGACTTTTATAAATTATATGTAAATCTGACTTAATCACAGCAACACTTTTACACCCTACAGTATTGAAGGTATAATTCTTGTAATCTCTCTTTGGGGCACTAGGGGACACTGTTGTCAAACCAAACTAAACTCAGGGGATAAGTCAGTGGATTTTCACGTCAGGACTAGACAGAAAGATGCCACATAGTGTCTGCATTTCTGATTCCACGGGGTGTGTTTGCCTCTACCCCAGGCCTGTGCAGATGTGCGAGCAGCCCCCGTGTTCTGGCAGCAAATGGAAATCGCAGACAATCTGAATGGAAAGGTCACTTTACCGGAGTGGTTGTCCACACACCCGTCGCACAAGAACAGATTCACTCAGCTGGATCGCCTCATACCACAGGTATGAAGACACAGTGTCTTGATCTCCTGCTTATTTCAAATAACAGCATGGATTAACGGAGGCTCTCACCTGCAGCTGTTTGTGTAAAGTAAAAGACTCCATGATCCCTGTGTGAGGGCAGAGCTCCGCACCTGCCTGTTATTTAGGAGAAAGAGAAACAGCTTTATGAGTCGGTGCAAGGAGTCCTAATAGAACTAATGAAGCGTCTGGAGAGATGTATATCCACCTGCAGACATGGGGAGAGGAGAGCAGAGAGGAAGGAGAGACTTGGGGAGGAAAGGAAAAGACTCAGGGTTTTAGGAAGACAGGAAAACCACTTTGCCACACAGGGGCCTGCATATCTGCTTAACTAAAACTTTTGAAGGCTTTTTGAGGAGTTGAGCACGAGAAGCAAAACGGCCCCAGAGCTCAATATCACACACACACACACACACACTATGCTGAGACAATCAATGGTGTCTTAGGGCTAAAAAGGAAATCAACAAGCAGTTAAGGCAGCAACTATTATGGAAAGCGTCAGCATCTGCAATGATTACGTCTTCGCTTGTTTGAGGCAGGAAGAATAGCGATATGTTACGCAGCAAAGGATTTAACCCTGAGCTTGAGTTGGGCTTTTGTTTTACCGTCAAACGCTTCGAGCGCAAAAAGACGAACAGATGGGTGAACCACAAATTGTCCATCAGGTGCCTGTGTTGTTGTAGAGCATGTATATGTATATGTGTGTGTTACCTGTATGTGCTTGTGAATCCTATCCTATCCCTGTGTGGTAGATTGACCTCTAGCAACAGCTGATGTCGAGGCCAGGCTGTAGCCACAGGCAGCGAAGTGAAGAATACTGTTGTTTTGGGGGTTTCTCTGTCTGCAGTGTGTGTGTGTGTTCGCTCTTAGAAAACCCTCTGGTTCCGGCATCTGTAATACTCTGCTCACCCCAAACCGTTCGATCCGACATGAGCCAGTTAACAGCTGAGCTCGGTCGGGTGAGAGTGATGCATAATGTGATGTCTTTAACCTTGCGGGGGGGTGGGGTGGGGGGTGACAGCATCAAGCTACTTAACCCTACTCTTGCGAGGGCACTCCGCCTCCACTAGTGCGCTCATCATCCTTAAGCAAAGCGCATTAAGTCCAGCGGTAGCACGAGTGGAAGAGCGCGATGAGTGGGAAGCTAAGTGCGTGTATGCGGCGTGAGTCTTGTAGGTGATAGTAAGTGAGAGATTAATGAGTCGCGTGTGGGTGTGTGTGGGACAGACTGAGAGAGCTGCTTGTGGTAGTGTGTAGTATACATGGATTGATTATCACCTGTTCCAGTACTTCTGCAAGACTAATCTTAACCACTGCATGGATTGAGATCCAACAATCTATAAACATTAATGGTACCAGCTAATGAATCTAACTGACTTTGTCCAGCACTAAATACCTGCAGAACCAATATTATCCTCACAATCCTGATGTGTCGTGTGAAATCAACGCTAAGAATTGACGCACTGGTGGCTGCTGGCACAGCTGCAGACTGTTTCAGTTCTTCATGTTCTGCTCTCTCCCTCCTCTCATGCATTTCACTTCACTGTGTTATATTGAAAAATATAATCTAATAATCATGTGGTAAAAAGAACTTGGAACTCTACGGCAAACAGAACGAATGGCTGATCACTTAACTAATGAGCACATTAATCATAGCTTATCAAATCTATCTTTGCATTTCTAGTTAGTGATTTTTAAAATTTCCTTACTGCCGTTGTGTCTGTGACTGTTGCTCGTTGTCTGTCTGTCCAGGCCCTGGATTTGAGGGAAAGCTGCCTCTGTCCTGCTCTGCCCGGTGCCGACCCGCGCGTTGTCTTCACCCAGAGCGTTCGCGTGTTGCTGGACCAACAGAAAGGAAGGCCAGAGGGCGCGAACAAGTCCCAGCTGCCCCACAGCCTGGCCTGACTCACAGCTCGGCCTCCCTGCTTCCTGCCTCTCCAAACGGGGCTGAACAAAGCAAAGGTTCAATCCCAGTAACAGCGTTAGAGACGGATGTACTCACGCTGAGGGGCACAGACCCCAACATGGGGTGCAGATGCAGAACTGGCAGACATTATAAGTCCCTACAAACCTCTAAAAACTTTTACTGATTGGAATATTTACGCCTGGGGGAAAAGAAGACTATTTATATTCAATTCTACATATGTTGTGGGTGATATTTATCGTAAACATACACTTACATACACGGTGTGAAACTTCTAAATTAGGGGGAAAATGTGGAATCAGTCAGCAAATATAAATCCTCTTGCACTGAGCTGACTGAACTTCAGAGAGCGTTACACACGCCTGGTGACTACAAATATGCCACGTTAATTAGATAACCTCGAACAAGGAAATGCTGTATTAATTAGTAAAGCTCCCATACATTGCAAGATTAATATGTGCATTATTCATCAACACACGGCAACAAGCGGGAATAAGCACTTTATATGTGCATGTTGAAGGCTGCGTCCATGGCAGGCAGAGGACATCTGCATTCTCATTACAGCCTCTGTACTCACACTCACACACACACACATTTTCTAGTCTGAGGACTTAATGGTGTAAATTTATGCTGGGTTGTTTTCATGTTGTTTTCTTTTTTTTTTAGTCTTCTGCAAAGGAATGTCAATATCCACCATCAAGCTTTAAAGAAATCTTTCATGGGATTTTGTAAAATCTCATTTAACAAGACAAGTTGACTGAGAAAACATTCTTATTTACAGCAACAGCCTGCGGGAGCACTTGCACAGCGAGGAGGGCCGGAGCTTTGGGTTTATATCTTGGTAATCTTTTGTGTGTGTGTGTGTGTGTGTGTGTGTGTGTGCTGCAACAGAATAGCACACTGGGTTATACTAAGAAATCAAAAGTTTTCATTTGGGAGGAATTATTTTACCTGTGTCATGCTTTTCAGGTGCTGAGACACACACTGTGGAAGCTTTGTTTTTACTGCAAAGTGTGCGTTTGTATTAGAGCAAGTGGCCAGTGACTGGGTTTTGTGCAAAACAGTGCCACAAAGAGCCGAGGGATCATTTTTACATATCAATATCGCAGCAGAGACCGCTAGCAAGTGGCAAGCAAAAAGATAAAAAACCTTGGGAGGGGGAAAACGTGTTTATTTGGCTCTTTTTTTTATTCAACTGATAGATCCACTCAAGTTCAAATATGTACATTTATCAACAGAGCAATGGGTCTGTGTCATAGTGAGAACCATCAAATACCTCCTATTGTCACACCAGCCAATTAGACCGCAGATGAAAAATGAGAACAGATGAAAGAAGTTTCTCTTCAAGTGTTCATGGGTGTGTTTTTGTGTGAAGTAGCAAACGTAATAGCAGCTACTCCTGGGAAGCAGGCCTCTCACAGCTGATCAGACAGATGTAAAGTTTGGACAGCTCACAGATGAGATTCCACCAAGCCGGTTGTAAACTAATGACACGGCTGCCAACTGTTGCAAGTCCTTGCTTGTTGAGCACAAGATCAATTTTCTGCTATCTCTGCGTATCGATGACTAATATGGCCAACGTCCCAGTTTGTTTTTCACGTTCTTGCATAAGACGAGCGAACTAAAATGAGTCTTGAGGTTTTCTTTGTTTACACAGTTCTTCGTTCAGCGTAGTAACGACTTCGTGTTTCCGGGTGCCATTGTTTCGTGAATGCCGGAGCATCTGCATGCGGCTCCTTCACCACTCCGTGAGAATTTGGAACATGAGCAGGCAACAGATGACACACTCACGCCCAGAGGTAATTGTAATGAGTGTGATACAATACGTACACACTGCGCTGAGTAATTGTAGCCTACTGCTGGAGTCTAAACAATACTGCGACAGAGGGCTTAATCAAGGGAAACAAAGAGAAAGCAGTCAGATGGATTGAAAGGACCGAAATAGAAAACAGACAAAGTGGAACCACGGGGACTGACAGCAGAAAAGAAAAGGTTTTGTTTCACGTGAGTGAGAGAGAACATCTTTTCGCTGTGATTTACATTTAAATCAAACATTTGATTTTAATATATTGAGGCTCTGACGCTGAATGGAAGAGTTCTGTGTGGTTCCTCTGTTCACAAACGTAGCCTTGGGCAGGAGAAGATCTGTTCCACGAAGTGAGTTAGAAATCAGATGTCTATTTTATGTCTGTAAATTCACCTCAAGTCTTGGATTTCTCCTGTTTGTGTATTATTCCACCCACCAGAGACACCAGTCTGCTTCTGAGGCCCCCGTCAAACTGCTCGCAGGTATTTCGAGGTATTGACAAGCAGCGCTGCGTTGGAAAGTAGAAGAAGGCGCAGTAAAGGCAGAGCGGCACAGCTCGGTACACAGTAGACGGCAAACGGGAGACGCTGTGTGCCCAACAAAAACACTCCCGGAGAGAGTCAGGGCAGTGAGGGAGCAACACAACCCATCTGTTGTGTAGGTGGCTGAATGATGTCCCAGAATGCAGTCTGGCTGCCCTCTGACCTTCCTGTGGAGTGGTGCTCATCCACACTCATTTCTTGGACACACACACGCACACACAGACAGGCAGCAGCTGGCTGCAGTGTGTAACGGGAGTATGGTGATGGATGTGTGTGTGTGCGCGTGGTTGCGGTAAAAGTTGCGGTGTCCTTCCGCTGTGCATTAATTATACATGTGGCATGTGGGTGTCTGATTGAAATGAATATTTTACTGGTTTTAATCACTGCCATTGCCAGAGTGATGGAGCATCTGGCTGAGTTACCTGGGTAATTACAGACGCTGTCTCACACGCAGACATGCAAGTCTCAGAGGTTGTGTGTGCAGTATGAGACTGAGGTACTCCTGAGGTTTGCTAATGAGTCACAATTAGATTTGGAAGGTTTTAAAGCAGTGGAGGCCACACAAAAAGAACCACTGCTCTGTCTTTTTCAGCTTTCGTCTGATTTTTCTGTTTAAAAGGCTTTTTAAACAGGCCAGGGGATAAGGGAAAGTCTCTTAGGTCATGTTGCACGAGTGCCGAGCAGAGAAATATCCGTAGGTATTTTAAAAACGCCTGTGTTTCCTGTAGCCTGACAACGTATTGTTAGTGTGTCTACTCAATTCTTGATGACAAATATGAACCATTTGTGTTTTTTCCTCCTCGAACCGAAGCGTGAATTATAGGCTTGGTCTGTCTTTCTGGATAAAGCACGTTCCTTTTGCCGTCTAGAGGCAAAGTTGTATTTCACTCCTCCATTTGTCGCTTCCTGTGCGCTGAGACGCTTTCCTCCACTGAACACACCTGGAATAAAAATACAGTTTTTAGCGAATGGGGCAAAACTGCAGTGCTCAGTTGTACAGTGTGATATGAGGCTGCAAACACAGTAGTTTCCCCCACATCAAAACATCCTCTGGTGCAGCTAATGTTGGAGCTAATGTCTGCATTAGTCATACACTAGATACGGAGCAGCCTGAGAGGTCATCATTCACCCAGTAAAGCTTCACGTCTTATTGCAGAGAGTTAATAAATTAACACAACCCTGGATGAGGCTTGACTCCTACTTTCTGGTTAAAAACTGCAGCTCATTTAGTGTCGTCGTCATTTTGCTCGTATGGCTGCTCAGTGGTTCTGTGTGAGCAGTCTAGTACGGGGTCATCAGGGTTATCTGGGGATCCTTTTTCAACACACAATGCAGGTCTTCCTCTAATGGCTCCTCATGTCCTCTGCTGTCTGTCCTATCATCTTGATCTGTGCTCCTTTGTGTGTGTGTGTGCGCGTTCATGGTTGAACTAGTAGAGGTTTTCTCATAGTCTGGCTGCTCTGATGCTATTAGAGATTAGGATGTTAACACAGTCCCTCATCTGACTGCATCGATCCCAGCCCTCGCTGTGGAATCGCATTAATACTAACAACGTCAGGTACAAGCTTTGTAGCTCCCTTTACCCCCTCTCTCCCTTTACATCTGCTTCTCTGTCAGAGTTGATTTAAATTTGAATAACCAGCTTTCATCCCAGTCTTTCAACGAGGAGAGGGTGTGCAGTCTAATGAAGGGAATGAAGGAAGGGAGATTGCAGAAGCAGAGTGAGACGGGAGGATGCACAAATGAGATGAGCTGAAATCAGTCTTCCTCAGCTGCTTTGACACCAGTGCACTTCAGAGTTTGAGCGCACATATCAAGTTGCAGCCTGAGGTAAGTGTATTAACATAGCGAAGAAGTTGAGACAGAGCAATGGCTCAGTTTACATTATGGAGACACAAGATTACAAACATTATATCATCAGATTGTTGTGTGTCTTTTGGTGTGAACAACAAAACTGTTTTCACTTGTCTGTGCATCGAGCCAGTAGTGTTTATTTATTAACTTAAGAAAAGGCATTAACGTCTACACACACTAAATAATATTACATGAGGAAATGCTTAACCCTCGTGCAGCCTTCGAGGGGTCAAAACGACCCCACAGTAAAACAGCCTTCGTGGGCGTAACATCCAAGCAATGAACCGTTCGTGTAGATAAAGCGTGTAGCGATTTATCGCCTGTCTGCGGCTGTTTTATCCAACCCTCGTGTGGTTTGGAGCTTAGAGCGCCTCCTATTCTCATTCTGACCCCATCGAAGGCTGCACGAGGGTCAAGGGTCTGTTCTAAACACTTCGATTAGTTTTTATGCACAGTACCAAAGGAAGCAGAGTGATGTAGATTATGTATTAAGCATCTGAGTGTGCAAAAAAATGAATCACTGGTGGAGTAAGTACAATATAAAGTGCAATATTTCTCACAGAACTCAGACTGAAGGTACTCAATTAAAGTCTACGCACCACGAAGCTACTTCGATTTAGTACTAGAAGGAAGTTAAACATGTACTTATCTTCCGCCTGTGGATTAATCTTATGTTTAATCAGGCTAAACATGCTAGAACTAGTAGTTTATAGAAAACATTCCTAGTGATGGTTTCGCTCAATAGGGAGACTTACTGTACTTGATGTGTAACTGTGTGTGTGTTTGTGCTTACAGCTACTTACCAGGGTTTATACGAGGGATTAGAGCTGGAATAAATTAGAATAATTCCACCTTAATCCCTGCACCTTTGTTTGTTTATTTTAGATGTTGATGTTATAACTCCGGCTTCGAGCAGGGGGAAGCCAGCAGAGCAGCAGAGGAAACCGTATTTCCCACCATGTGCTGTTAGCTAAGCATGCAGCAAAGTAGACCGTTGCCCATATGTCAGAGTTTCTCACTGGTCTGGAGTTTAGCTGAATCATGTGGGCGGAACACGTCTAATGATTGTCGTTGATATGTTAGTCATGGAAGTAGAATGACTCTAAATCTAGCACCTACTCATATTATGTGAAATTTCTTATTCACATGTCTTATTCATGTTGTCGCACACATCTTCCCATTTCACTTCATTCAGTCATCGTCTCACAAAACGCTATCTATACATGCATCCATCCATCCTCCGTCTGTCCCCCTGTCTCGTTGCCATGGTTTCCATTATGCTTCCTGCCTGCTGTGGTTTGAAGGACAAAGTGCTGGTGCTGGTTCGCATTTAAAAAGACAGAGAGAGCAGCAGACACGCGGTGAACCAAATGTATGTTTACGTGCTTTAGGTTTTGCCGTCTCTATTATAACACGCTGGTGCGAGTGCACGCGAGCACGTACGCAGAATGGTGTTCGATCGGCCTCCCCGGGCTTCCAGCTCCACACCAACGCTCCCTGGCACTGTTCAGCTCTAGCAAGCCTCATCTTTTAACTGATCAATACCAGGTGGCGCGGTCGCTCCCTCTGCTTCCTGCTGGATTGGCTGCACTTACGCGGGAGTCCGTCGAGCCAAACGAACTTGCACCAGACCCGTGCTATGCCATGTTGTAGCTGTCATTGTGTAACGCGCGCTTGTGTTTGTGTGGAGTCTTCGGGCTGTCAGAATTTAGGCTAAAACCGCAGACTTTATTTAGCTGACCCGGTTGGAGAGTGAGGAGCGAGTGGGGATGAGCGGAGAGGGAGTGCGTGTAAAAAAAACGCACAATAAAAGCAGAGAAAGAGCTTAAACTCGATCCTTTCTACGCCTCCTGCGTCACCGCCTCCACTGTATTCCCCTCCAAACCCCTCTCCTATTGTAAAGACCCTATGGCTCTCCTTAACTTTTAATAAGAGTCTTTAATAAGCCTCCTGATCACGGCTTGGGCAGCCAGGGCTTCTATTTCAACACGGCTCTGCTTAAGCTCATCTTAAAATAGCTCCCTCTTCTCTTGTGCTCAGGCCCTCTGCCTCCACAATATTGGTTTTGTTTGTTGTATTTAATAAAGTACTGGGGGATAAAACGGAGATGTGCGGCCACTCATGATGTCCGTGTCAAAGGCAGCCAACCGAAGGAACGGAACTAACAGGACAAAAGGAACATGTTGGTGCACATTTTCCAGCGGTTTTGCGTTGGTCTGTGATTTGCAGTGAGCCGCAGTGTAAACATTAGATGAAGTCAGAATGAGGCTGCTTTGACATTCAGCCTGTTAATTGTCCACACAGCCGGTGACATGTTTGGCCTGCTGTGACTGTGTGACTCACACACACACTCTCACGCTCCTTGAATTGCTAAAGCGTCTGCTAAAACGCCTTATCCACGCTTGGAGTTCTAGCTCCGCGGTCTGCGCGGCGATGCCGTGGCGCGTCCGTGCGTCCTGCTTCAGCTTCAGTCTCTTTGGCCTACTTAGGCGTGTTGTAAGTAGCACACTGAGCTGCTTTTCCTTTCCCCAGTGGACTCAGGCTGAATAATTGAGTGGTGCTGAGGCTGGGTAATAAGCGACGCGGCGGCTGTAATAACCTGCTGGACGGTGTATGTGTGTCAGCGAGTGTGCGTACAGTAATGGATGGTGCGACTCCCAGGCTTTGGAGGCAGACGCTATGAGCATGAAACAGCGTTACGCTCCAAACGTATTGGAACGGCTCCTTTATTTTGATTTGACCTAAAACATTTTCATTCATCTTTTGGTGTCAAACAATGAACGTGAGAGATCGACATTTCAGATTTTATTTCCAGGCATTTAAATTCGGATCTGATACGCAGCTTATAAAAACAACACCTTTTGTTGATGCCATCCATTTATTAATGTGGGAAATGGGTGTTTCGTTGCGTCTGATGTGTTAAATTACAGGATTTAGACAAAAAAACAACAAAAGACACAGAAGAAAGTGTGTGTGTAAGACCCACATTCATCCCAACATGAAACTCAAATGTTTTCAGCTAAATAAAGGAATTGGCCTCACTGTTGCAGTACTGTGCATGTTTAGACTCAGCTTTGTAACTTGTCATTGACGTGTTTTCACAGTGGATGTTTACAGACCTACATCATCTGACTGTCCATCTGGAATTTTCAGTTCAGTATCACTGCACAGCTGAGTGAATCCCTCTAAACCAGCGTCACTTAGATCCCGTAACGTGCAGACCTGGAGCAGAAATACTGGCTCGTCTCATCCCGTCTCTCACTGACTGACTGGCAGCTTGTTGAATTGACTGGCTGATTCGTATTCGAACGCAAATAATAAGCAAAGCGTGACTGTGTGACACCACCATCCCTCTTTCTTCTTTATACCTTTCGCAGGGGAAAACAATGCCTCTGGTTACTGAAACACGAGAAATCAGAAGGGGAGTCGAACAAAAGCCATTTATCAAAAAGTAAGAGTTGACAACTGTGGTTTTGCGCAGCGTGTCATGCAGGTGACTGTGTCTTTTGTGGCGCTGTTGTTTACTCATGAAAAGAACGCCACTCGTTTGTGCAGTCAGTGTTTTTAGACTGCTGGGACCAGAAGGACTTTGCTCCTGTTACTCTTCAGTCTGCTGCAGCCATCGTGCAGCCATATCCTCTTTGTCACCTATATCACTGTCCCTCCTCCACCTTCTCCTCTGTCAGTCTGTCCATGTCTCCATTTAGTTGTTTTTTTTTGACATTTATCCACCCTTGTGTTGACAACCAACAAAACACTGTCAGTCAATGGCTCTAGTAACAGCATCGCCCGGTTACCCAGCTAACTAACTTCTGATCTCTCTCACACGCTGTCGGTGTGATGGATGTGGCATCTTAGACAGGACAGCTGCATGTTGCATCTTAACCTCTGCCTCACCTTCGGGCTATAAATTCTGCCAAGGCAGCGCTGTGTGTGTGTGTGTGTGTGTGTGTGCGCGTGCAAGAGAGAGTTTTTGATCATGAAATACTCTGCAGTACTGTACGTAAAAACTCAACTTTTTCCCCGTTTCATGCAGACCCCCCTCTCACACACACACACACACACATTGGGTCCTGCTGCCTGAATAAAGACCTCTTTGGTAGAGGCTGTCCTTTGTGCTGTGGGCTCATTAATGCTCTGAGAGTGTCCCTGTTACTGAGGACTAAGCCCTCAGCTCTTATCAACAACACCAGGCCTGGTCGGCACACACACACACACACACACACACACACACACACACACACAATGGATTATGAAGAGCGTGAATGAGGCTCCTGCATCAGCTCCAATATCCCTGACAGGACAATGATAGACACCATGGATATCGTGTGTGTGGTGGGGATCGGTTGGAAGTGAGAGGGGCTGTTTTCCAATTGATCCATTTGTATTTGTGTATTTATGTGTGCGTCGCTGTCATTGATAGCTTTCGTGTGTTTGAAAATGTGGCGTCGGCGTGTTTCCATGCATGTGCCACGTCACCGCTGGATGAGGCCAAACGTCTCCATCCTGGGAGTCAGTTATATACAAAGGGTCAGATGGAGGCAGTGTGTGGTAGCACTCAGGTCTGTCATGTTGGTGCCAGTCTGCCTATAGCTGGAATAGTAATAAGTGGTTTTAGAGGTGTGGTTGAGAGGTGGCGGTGTGGGCAGCTGGTAGTTTAACGTCCCTGTCATGTTGCAGTGTGAGAGTAACAGGGCTGCACATACTCAGTTGAGGATTATTACTTACCCGACCTGGCAACACGCGGTGCCCACCCACCACTTAGGGCCACATTCAGCCTGTACATTTATGTTAAGGTGGAGGTCTAGTATGTTGATGTGTGTTTGTTTGTGATATTAGAATGACCTCTTCTACAGTATTTTTTCATTTCATTATAAAAATAAAGTCAGGAATATCATGAAGTGACCTTATTTTCAATTTATGCATTTTAACAAATGTTATTATGAGCTTTGAGTGGATTTTATTGGCCCCAGGGGTCATGACAATTGTTCTGGCTGTTAAAGACCTTTAAGTGAAAATATGTAAATGAATGAAATAGTTGTCGTACTAACAACAAAAGTGATTTTCTGTTACATCTCAGTGCTCTCAGTTCATTTCAGCCTGAGGCTGTTTTGGTAGATGTAGGGGACTCTCCTCACATCAATCCCTCTTCCCCCTCGTCCAGCGCTTCCCTTCGCCTCCTACTAAGAGCAGCAGACGTTGACTTATTGACGCTGACTATACCGCATAAAAAAACATTTTTATTTAATTTTGAGCTTTTCATTCTCAGCTCTCTGTACAAAAGAACAAGTGCACCAGCTTTCCTCTGGTGGGTTCAGATCTAATCACGTTGAAAGGCAGCCAGTGTAGCCTGCAGCACTCGATAATTGGTTGACCTCAGAAACACTCCAACTATTTCTCAGCATTTGATATTTTACGGTTGATGCTAAAATGCAGACGGTTGTTACTAACGATGGTTCTCCCTGCTTTACTGTCTAATTCATCAGATTGTCCTCCCAGATTCGGAGCAGTCAGACGGTTGGCTACTTACTCGTAACCATCACCATGGCTAATTAAAGACTGCACCTGGGACCTGGGTACACGCTGAGATGGAAAGGTGGGAAAGCTTCTTTCAGTAGTATAATACTTGTGGAGGTGGGCCTTAAATTAAAGTTTTTTTCAGTGATTGGGCTTTTAAATACTACAGAATGCAAAGCTCTGCCTCCGTATAGGCGGCTGACGGGTTGTAACCCTTCGGCGTGTCTGATGCTCGCATGTGCTTCTTTTGTCTGCAGAGGGAGTTTAGAAGCGTCTCTTTAATTTGGTCTATAATTGAATTTGGCCCATGGGTACGCCATACTCTTCTGAGAGACGGCATCAGATGAATGGGGGATGAAAAGCAGTGGCAGGGGGAAGGAGAAGAGGACAAGAGGAGAAATGGCAAAGCGGGAAGGGAGAGGAGAAAGACAGGAGGTGGCATATGGATAGGAGATTAGAGTGTACAGGGGGAAGGGAGATGTGGGAGGACGCAGCGTCGCATCCTCAGTCATCTGTGAGGCTTCATAAGTACAGGGTGCATGGGCGAGTGGCTGGCAGTCAAGTCAATATGACATATGAATATTGCAGGAGCCATTCTCTCCCCTCCCACCCTCCTCAATTATTAATGTCTGACTCAGAGTTGGTGCAACTTTTACTTGAGGCTTTCCCGTCCACTGAAAACAAGTGAGAAACACAGGATGGTGGACAGATGGACAACACAACTCACTAGACAGGTACCATGGCATCAGGTAAATCTGGTCATATTGTGTGATGTAATTTTATCAGCTATTATTTCATGAATGCGTAGACATAGTTTAAAAAATACACACAGTAGCATGATAGGATGTGGATGTGTCTCAGTGTCTGGGTTCACAGATGTGTTAAAATTAAATCCCTTTGAAGGGTGTGGAAGAAACAGCGGCTCACGGCCTGTGTGAAGATCACAGCTGTAGTTGTGTAAGGCTGCTCAGGGCACATCAGGTTCAAAAGCAATTGTCAGAAACACGGCACACACACATTACTTTAAACTTTTTTTAGTTACTTTACAAGCATTGTTTGTTTGGCTTTGCTAAATGGCTTTGGTTTCCTTTGGGATTTTAAAAAACAAGTGAAACAGATTAGAACTTTTTTTAGTGTAGCTTCTTTCCTCATATTTACACATTGTGGGTATGAATCCTTGTCTCTAATTAAACCAGTTATCATTTTTTTTGTTTACTGTGGGTTTAACTGATTACTACGCAAAGACAAAAACACTTCCCACATATTCCCCAACTCAACTCCTCTCATTCATGGCTGTAACTGGAGATCTGCAGAGGATCAACCCTAATACTAGAAGCCTTTATTCAAATAGAAAGTTGTACATGTGAGATGGTGTTTATTCAGAATCACCTCTGGATTTAATTGTCCCTTTGTAGGGAAAAGTGAAATAATATGTGTGCAGAAAAGAAGGTTTTGACTAGATCATAATGTGGCTGCGTGTCCCTGAGTGACTCCATCACTGGGCGAACTGTTACCATGACACCAGCCAGGTTGCTGACACGATGCCCTCAACAGGAAGTGAGGAGAAGAGGGGGGAGAGCTTCTGTGTTGTAGAGGCGCGTGGGGCCAGTGGGGGCTGGTTCCATGTCACCGTCAGGGTCCGCAAGGCAACAGGTTGGTCGCAGCAGCAGCAGATCCACCTCCAACGACGCACAAAACCTCAGATATTAGATGTCTAGCTCTTCTTTGCTGTTTACACAATCCACATAAACATTCCCACACGGAAATCCACACACACAGCCTGGGTTTTGAATGACCTCGTTGGGCTGACAGTTAGCAGGAGCAACACCTCTTTGGCAGCATCATCTGTTTGCTCGGAGCTCGGCGTTCTGTGTTTGCGTGTTTGCACTGCCTGGGCAGTTTTTGTTAAACTCCCATTGGACTTGGTGACTCATTAGTTGCATACAAGTTGAGGAATGGATTCAAGAAAACCAGAAGGAGCGAAGAGAGTAATAAACAACAAGTGTATCGCAGTGGAGGCTAGAGACTGCGTAGATTTAGTCTAGTCGGTGGTAGAGCCGAGCTGGTGAAAGATTCTGGACTTGTATCACCATTTAGCTCCTTGTTTTTCTAAATTCAGATATTGAACTTTTGCAGTAAATGCTTGTTTTTGTACTCATGTATTTGTCTGAATTACTTTTACAGGTTTAGCATTCTCTTAATTTAAAAAGGGATATATGCAAATGAAGTTGTAGGACATAAACATAATCAAATCATGACTATTAATGAAGAGCACGTTTGGAGGCTAAATACTTCTTTGGGACATAAGAAGCAGCATTTGAAGTGTAATATAAGTAGCTGGAGTTGAGCGTTTGCATTGTAGGAGCATGTGAGTGAGTGTGCGTCGTTGTGCGCACACTGTGGATAAAATCCCCTTTGCATGTGCAGCAGCGTCCCTACTGTTGCGGTGATTGACGAGCGGCCGTGTGTGTGTAGAAGGAACAGGCCTCAACTCATCTGACTGATCTGTAAATATTCCTCTTTCTGCTGCCTCAGCAAGTCTCTGCTGGAGCGCAACACATGGATCACATTGGCAGGGAGAGAGCGCTGAAATAAAAAGATGGGAGGTAGGGAGAAACGGTGGGAACTGGAGGGAAAACAGAAAGAGAGAGAGAGAGAAGTTGGGCTGCAGAGCTCTCTTCATCAGAGCTACAACACTGGATCCTCAGGCACCGCTGGACCACAGCCAGAACCCCATCGCAGCAAAACATAGAGGAGACACTCCCTCATCTCCTCTGTTCTGCGGCTCCAGACTTTTTGTCCCCTTTGTCTGTGTCCTCTTGTCTTAATCTACAGTAATGTCTCAGTGCAAATAATGGATGAACCACAGAGAAGCCAAGAGGTGCAAAACTGGAATGAAGGCAAAGTCGAAGCATTAGAATCCAAAAAGGGTCAAAACAAACCTAACTAATACACAATAGTCAGGTATGGTACACTGGGAAGAAAAAGTCAGACAGAATCAAATGATAAGATGGAGATGTCTAGTTCTAATGTCTGTCCTGTGCTCTGTGTTCATCTGGGCTCTGTCAGCAGTGATGCACATGGACATATTGACACTGAAGTCGCGCCCTGCAGCGCAGTGTTACTGGGCAATTTTCTAAAGTAAAATAGCACATTAGTCATGACCTTTATGAATCTGTTTGACATTTCTCTCTGATGCTCGCACTCATTCACAGCAGACACATGCTGAGTGTTTGGAGCAGAACTAAAATCTTTTTAAACCACTTTGGAAGGTTGGTCCACTGGTTAATTCTATTCAGTGTGAAATGAAATTGTGAGCTTCTGTGAGGCTGGTCTAAGCCTTGATTCATAGGCCTGCAGCTCCCTTTAAAGACGGATTTAAAAAGAGCAAAGGTTGGACATAAAGTGGCTTTGTTGATTGCGTGAAATTAGGTCCTGCATATGAGCTTTTTACACTGCTCTGCCTTCGTGCGACGCCCGTTCTCCCTCTTATAGCGTTTCCATTACTCCTTTGACAGACGCATACGACAATAGTTCCTCCGTGCGGTAATATGATTACATTTACATGGGAGATGGAGCCACTTTCTCCCCGAAAGCGCAAATCAAACCGACTACTTCACTGCGTGTAACAAACACAAATGGACGTCTTCCTGTTTACACTCATAACTAGTCTTGCAACCTTGTTTTTCAGTGATCTCAGGTCAGTTCTGGAGGCCGGAGCGCAGCCAAAGTAACAATGTGTCTTGACTGGTGTCGAGCTCTGGCAGCAGGACGCAGAAGGTAAGAGCAATCATCATTGCTCGCACTGTCACCCGCTGTCACGTCGCGGCGTTTGTTGTATTTCAAAGATGTATTTAACCTTCGGCTTTGTCTTGACGCTCGGGCTGAAAAGAAGCTGTCAACTTTTTATGCTTTCATTAAACACATTTAAAGCCTCCTGCCACATGGTATTCGCAATAACAAGGCGCTCCATAGACACACAAGTAAGTTTGTGATACTTGTGAGGCCATTTAAGGTTAGACTTTAGGACTTTATCAGCTTTCTGTGTTGGGACTTTGTGGACACGGACCCATGCATGTTTGTGAGAAAACAGGGGAGGAAGGGGTGCTTCCACCTCAGCGTGACCTCAAGTTGTCTTTGTAATTAACAGATAACCTTTAATGAGACACTGGCCTTACATGCCCTCACCACGGAAATGTCACATTCAAGCAGACAGTCACACGTCCAGCGCCCACACACACATTCTCTACGTGCGTGTCCACACACGTACACACTTATATGCATACATGCATAAAAACGGAAAATGTTTCCTGTCAAGTCATAAATGTCATCTGTCTGTACAATGTCTCTGGACTCCTTAAGGATTGTGTGGGTGGGATGGAGACAGTCTGGGAAAGATCATCCTGTCGCATCATGTTGTCATCTTGTTTAAAGGAGACCAGCGACTTAGACACGTGTACAAATGACTCTTTTTCACGGCACAGGTTTGATATTATAAGAAGTGTTCATCCACACAAGATGCGATTATTGAAACACAGACATCACTTCGTAAATAGGAACAGATGGAGCCACATTCTGTAGATGAGGCTCAGACCTAACAGGCAAGATCTGTTACCACAATAAGAGCAGTTTCTTTC
Organism: Macropodus opercularis; assembly: GCA_030770545.1. Classification (NCBI taxonomy): domain Eukaryota; kingdom Metazoa; phylum Chordata; class Actinopteri; order Anabantiformes; family Osphronemidae; genus Macropodus; species Macropodus opercularis. The sequence goes on from CM061092.1 coordinate 13,855,285, forward strand.
TTCTGTGTACTCACAGCCTCCCTTTGATCTCTCCCTCTCTGTTCTGCACCCTTTCTATCTACTTCCTTCCTGCTTCCTATCTGGCCTCCCTTTGAAAACAAACAACTTTTTCTGACAGTCCATTTATAGGAAGGTAGATTGAAGTGGGTGAGTTGTAAGAGTCTTTCCTAAGATACTTTTTACAAAGAGGAAACTGCGACACTGAGAGGACTGTCTCACATCCAGCTCGCTGTCATCAGGGAGCTGTTGTTTGTAATAAGGTTACTCTCTGCCCTGGACGTGGCCACCGAGGGAAGCTCCTGTCATTTTCTTATTGGAGCTAAAAGGCTTTTCCAGTTTTAGACTGGTGGGAAAACGGTTTGACAGTAAACTCTCACTTGAAGTTTGATGTCACTTGATAAGTCTGTAGGACCTTTATAATCGTCATCTGATTTATTTAAATATCCATGAATATTATAATGGAAATGTTTGGATCTGTCCTCGATTGAATAAACAGAATGATGGGATGATTTTGGAGAAAGAAATTGGATTTTAAATTGAGCCCTACAGTAAATGCTGCTTGGCCTGTAGATAGAGGAACATTCATATCCTATTCTCGCATCCCGTGAACTTTGCAGCATATTGATGTCAAAGGGGGAAAAAATGACACATTTGGTTGTTTATGAGTTCTGCAGCAGTAAACAACTGTAAATCAGTTCACAAGTCAAAATGTCAACCTGAATCATGCAGATACATGACGACCTCCAAATCCTGCAGAGACACGTGTGTGTGTGTGTATTATCGGCTGTTCTGCAACAAAAGCTGATGCACAATGTACTTATGTGCTGCACTGGATACGACCCCCACCAGAGTGTGTGTGTGTGTGTGTGTGTGTGTGTGTGTGTGTGTGTAGATGTACAAGCAGACACAGCCACATAGATATTCCCAGTGCATCTTGTGCTCTCGTCACGCCTCCCTGACTTTCTGTCATTGTCTGAATTTGTGATGAACATACACACACACACACACACACACACACACACACACAGAGTCACACAAATTACAACACCCACACAAACACATTCTTCTTTAGGTTAGAGGACAATTTGTTCAGCATCTGTGAAATTAGACATGGGTTTACTTTGTAGCCTTTTCAATACTGATCACTGTCATACAAGGCTGTGTGTGTGTCTGTATGCATGTATTGTGCTTTTATTCTGAAGAGAGTTGACGAAAACTCTATCGGGGTTGTTTATGTCAAGTCCTTTTGTGAACACTGAGAAAGCTTCCACGGTTTAATTTAAATCAGAGTTTGCACACAAGCAGACAATCTTACTGTACTGTTTATTTATGGACCCCAGACAGGAATTTATTTATCAATTTATCTGCTTCATGCAGCTTCATAAAATGGCCTGTAGAGTCTTTAAGCAAGGATTGAACCGCTCTCCAATCTATTGAAGTTCTAGCAATTTATTAGCTAAATCCACTTATGTTCTTATAATATGATATTTTACAACCAGCAGTATATACAGAACATAAACAAGAAAATTTCTCACTCCAATTTCTATCTTTGTTGGTTTCTGTCCTGTTGTCTTTCCTTCATTTCGTCCTTTCTTGACCAAAGCATTGCAGGTTAGGTTGACTATAAATTAGTCGGTGCTGAATGTTATTGTGATAAACAGACCCCTGTCATTCACGTGTGTTACGATTAACTAGATAATCTTTACTTTAATGTCTGTGTGTATTGCGGTTGCTGTTCTGCCGCCAGTTTTCTAGTGTCCAGCTGTAATTGTTGCGAGAGCTGTGACAAAACCTTGAAACCTTCATTATATTTTGATCAAAACAATTAATAAGTAAATGTCACTCACCTCCTCTTTAATCCGTTTGGATTATCGTTATATTGAAACTGATTCTTTCGAGCTTCACTGTGGTTTTGACCGGTTGTTCTTGTTGCTGCCATTGTTTTTAAACCGGGCTGGAGGTAGAGGGTAATATTTGTTACTATATTTGTAATATGTTACAGGCAAAGGATGAATACTACTACTACTACTACTACTTTCTTCCAGTTATTTAATTTGAATTTCAATCATTCATGTCCTACAAATTCAGTCAACAGCCCTTTGGAGAAACTTTAAACAATCCATATGAATGTGTTTTGGATGACTGTATGGCCTTTATTTCACTGGAGTTACAAAGGCTATTTCTGCAGGAATTATGTGGGGGAACATTTCAGGACTATATCATAAACCTCTGTGCATTTGTGTGGGAGAGAGAGACTGGATTACCCGTTAAATCAAAGCTGCATCTGTGCTTGCTCGCTCAATCCCCGGTCGGTGAAAACCCAGTTTGTCTGGAAGCTAAAGGAGACTGTGAATTATTAAAGCTCGCTGACGCTTCAGTCGTAGAGAAACAGCAGACCACTGAGACAACACGCACTCGCGCTCACACTCCGGCACAGAGGCTGGCCTAATGTAACACCCACAGGGCACCAGGCTCACAATTGCTACACGTGAAGAATCTTGACTGCTCATGCTGAGCAAAGCTGGTGGATTTCACTGTTTGAAACTGCAGATGGACTGTTGCAGCCTTTTAACTATAGGCTTCTGTTACCGCAGCTCACAACAGCAGAGAAAATACCAACCACCTGGTTGAGTCACAGCATGTAGTCTGACACCAGCCTCACAGTCAAGATTTATTAGGAGCCATTGCTGCCTTTATGAAGATTCATTCTGTAATTTCGGTTTTACCCGACAGCTACATTCAGTAAGAAAACTAAAGACAAGGCACACAATCTAGCAGCAGTTACAATTGTGTGTCGGTTGTGTATGGAAGCAGTTAGTTGTCCACCAGCTGAGGCATAGACATGCAGACCACCACTGCGACATAGCTCTTAGGTTTTATGCACAGTGTGATTCTACACAGAACAGAGTGTTATAGTGATTTAAAGATGTGTTTGTGATGTCACAGTCCTCAGCATTTACAGTTACCCTGGATTTCTGAAAACAACCTTTTACCGTATATGTGGAATGGATATTTACAGGCGGCGCTGGCACATGTCGCCTCCACAGCCGCAGCCATAGTAAATAGCTTCAGGAATGTTGTGAGAACTGCGAATGCTGTGAAGAACACTAGGACAGAACTAGTAAGACGTTGTATTGTGTTTGTGTTTGTGTTGAGCATCCATCCATTATCCGAATTGCTTTTCCTCGTAAATCGTGCTAGAGCCAACCTTAGCGCAGACACGCCAGCCTGTCACACATTCACACGTGGAGGCAGAGACGTCACAAAGGGAAAGTGGAATGAAGATTTGTTTTTTTTAATTTAAGTCTTGGGTTAGGGTCCTGTTACTTTATTATTGTTAACAATTTATGTATTTAAAGCTCAAGCACTTCATGATGCCCTACAGAAAACACATTAATCCCCAGTTTGTGTTTTAAAGAATGCAAGTAACTGGATGAGAACCATCCGTTTTAGCCTGATATCAACGTCATGGTCTGAATTGCTTCGGCCACTGTTGAAGAGCAGCACCCAGGGCTTTCCATAGTGGGATGAACGAATCACTGCAATGTTTAGCAATTGCATTTTATTAACGGTTTAAACCTCCAGGCAATCATTTTGTTGTCCTGCTTAAGAAATGACACTGATCTGCTACTATGGCAAGGTTAAAAGAAATTCATTCAGTTTGTCTGGATCATTGTCTGATCGGGGTCCAGCATATAGTAATCATCCGTTAAGCTCGTTCTGCCTGTATTCACGGGCAGCTGCCATCCTTTTCTAGTCTTGGGAAAGGGCAGCTAATCTTTTCTCGAAAGCCAGTGGCAAGTTGCAGCGCCGACTACTGCTCGTCAAGCTGGCGTTCATTATCACACAGAGCGTTGGGTCTAAGTCAACCGGCAGCTGACTCATTAATATAAACAGGACCCTAAACTCAAACTCAATTTAGCTGAAAGCCTCTTTGGAGGCAGAGGTTCAGGGAAGGCTCTTCGTTTGTGTGCGCGCGTCTACAAAAAAGGTATGAATCATTCCTCTCCCACAGACCTACACACAAGTACACAAACACTGCTGAGTGTGTGCATGTGCATTACAAAGCTCCAATTAGGTGGCTGATCAGTGGTGTATATTTAAGTAGTCACTCATCTCGTTTCCCTCCCCACCCCTACTCATATCTCTGTCATTAATGAGTCCAATTAGCACATGCAAATATTTACTTCGAACTAGCATTTGTGATTTATCACACTGTTCACTCTTTTAAACAAACAGTCTGAATCGTTTGTGTGCACGCGTGCGCTCGCACACATGTGTACGTGGGTTTTTCCCTCGTTATTCATGAAGGCACATCAGCTCATTAGGGCCTCCTGTAGAGTAAGATCATCAGCAATGCAGGAAGAGAAATCAGAAGCCAGTGTAAAGAAGGAACATTACAATATTCCACACTACAGTGATCGGCTATGCGGGCACACATACAGGAAAAGCCAGCGTACCAGTCATTGATTTAGAGTGTGCGACTGTAATGGCTACCACTCCACCACCATCAGATTAATGACACCCACATACTGCAGAAGGCAGTGGGAAGAGGAGAACGAAGGGGAGGAGGGAGGAGATTAAATAAAGGGACACAAAGATGCTCTTTTTAGGGAGTTATTGCTGAGAGCTACTTAAATGTGCTGCACAAAGCATCAATATATCATTGGCAAATGTGTTACGATACCTCGGTGGAATTGACAGAAATAAATGGTTGCTATTGTCAGTGCTAGTGATTCTCAACACCAGAACACATTTCCCTTACGGTGCACCTCTGCTTTTCTTGTTTCTGCCTCGTTTGTGCTACGGAGCTGTCAGTTTCATAAAACATCTGAATTGATGCCATCGGAAACTGTAGGTCTTCTTTCTACGTTAACTGGAGTCTTTGTTAACTGACATTGTGTCTAACAATGAATGTGGGTTTTACACTAGCAGTCAGTTTTGGACATGCATCACTGAAAGTATTTGTTTCACTGCTGTGCAAAGTGATATAAAAGACATAGAACCCATGAAATGACACAAACAGAAATATGCTTAAGTGACTGCGATTTTATTTCTTGTTTAGAAAGAAGGATCTCATACTGTAATGACAGCGCAAATAAAAAATGTGAGATAAAGATGTTTACAAATGTCCAAATTGCTCTTTGATGATGGTCCTTTGCCTGTAGTCTACATGTAGGCAATGTTTTTTTTTTTTGTTTTCTTATGCCCCGACATCCATTTTCAGCGTGTACTGCATATGTTTGTGCTCTGATCTGAAAGCAGGAGGATGGTCACTTATTCTTCTGAGCGACACCTCCAGGTAAATGGAAAAAGAAAATGTGTGAGTCAGCATTCGTGTGGTTTCATTTCTGTAGAATTTAGTCACTGAAGGTTTTCATACCGAGCTGTTGCTGTCCTGGGAATTAATGAGCTGGACACACGTGGTAGCTCACTGTAGCTGACTAGGCTTTGTTACTCATACTCTGTTTTGTAATTGCAGACCTGATGGGTACTGTAGTGTACATACAGTATTACCGTTAATATAATCATTAAGGGCGTTTCATAATAATAATAATAATAAAACTAATTTAAGACTTTGATCTTTGACGTGCTGGTATTCTGTTTTGATTCCAGGATTCACTAAGGTGAATTTGCATAATTGCATCAAAATGAAGGATGAACATGTGGCAGAATGACTTGCTGGGAAGTCGACTTTTCTTTTCGACTTCTATTTTCTATAAAGCTTTTACTAAAAGCCTTGTTCTGTGTTCTTTGAGTTGCTGCGTTGGCCTTTTCCCCCCCCTGTATAAATAAGGCTGTGTGAGCCTCCATCAGCAGAGATGACTGGTCACGTTTAGCCTTTGATCTCCAAAGCTCTGCTTGCTGACTTCTTGCTTCTCAAATAAAAACCAGAGGGAGATTTTTTTTTTTTTTTCAATTATTCCTTAACTTCAGCATTTCAGTCCTGCACCTCATCCACATCATCACCTCAGCCTCCCTTCCCTCTTTCCTCTGTCGCTCAGCAACCATCCGTAATTAATGAGCTACAGTTCGATCTGATCTGCCTCAGGATTGGACACGTCAGATAAGCCGAATAGAATATACACACAGGCCGGCCCCACTGTGTGGAAATATAATTACTTGAGAGTGAATACACACATGTGCGCACACACACACACACAGCCACTTAAACACACAGGCTAAAGCCCAGGTTAACACCTATCTTTTTCCTCTTCTCTGCACTAATTAGAAATGTACTGACAAGAATATTTGTTTGGAAGTTGAATGACACTGAGAGGTTGTTGTCGCTGTTATTCAGAGATTCAGAAACTTGGATAATTAAATCTATTTAATGATACACTTTGGTGAGCGTATGTGTATATGTTAATGACATGCTCTGAAGCTCTTAATGAGCGTGACAGTGGCAGCGAGATGAACAGCTTCCATCTAAATGCCGTTCAGCCAGTCATTACTTCAGCGTTATCCATCTCCTCTCTTCCAAATGACAGTTAACACAGTCTTATCAATCTGCCTCGATGGCCACACTCAACAGCTGTCAATAGGCTGCTCAAGTGTCTCATCATAACAACTTCATCACCAGGAAGTAGATGGAAACTGTATTCGTTACAAAACTAATCTCCTGGGTGTAATAATGTTCCATTACCTAACCAAATTCGTCTGTATGGCTCTGTGGGAAGCCATAATGTGTCTGGTCTGCAGCGTTGGAGTAATGCATGTGTTTGTGTTTCCTCATATTGGACACAGCGTGTTAGGACCTAAGTTCTACAGACACTCGCTCAGTGCTACAGCGTAGTCAGTTTTATTTTATTTTTTTACTGTGGCCATAGCAACAGCCCTGAGTAGAGATGGAAATGACATTTTTCGGTGGTGATTCACTGAATGTCCTTGTTCAGATGAGAAAGGCGAGTGACGGATAAAAAAGCGTGAGAGCGATAGATGGAGAGAACAGACGGATGGAAAAAGGCTGGAAGAAAGTGTAGAGAAGACTGAGCAGAGGCTTTTTAGCAGCTTGTCCAACCGGCGGAGCTCTGACGGACTTCGTGAGTTTGCTATTTTCCTCCCCCTTCCCCCTTCGACCTGTGGCTGTACCCACAGCTGGACTCTGCATGTTACGACAGAAGACATCATTGCAATTCATCCGTTAACACTGGGAAGATGCTGCTCACCAGGCTGTGCATTTAATGTACAATTAATGTGCATTTCCTCGCCCGTCTGAGCCTGTCTGACACAGCTATGTAGTCTGTATTTCCTGTGTTGCTCTTTTCTCCTAATGGGAGATGCTCTACTTGACTTCCCCTCCTACTGTTTATGTGTTTGCCTGGTCCCTCTCTGTGCAGCTGTCTGTATGTGTGCTATGTCTGTGGCTAATCAGCGTATTAGGGCGGGCTGAATACGCCCTGTCGCCATCAGGGCATCAGGTTTGAGAGGATGAATACATTAAAGGATAAATGGTGACGGTGAAGGTGCGGGCATGTGGGTTTGGATTCATCCTAAGTGCTGCAGCTCCCTTTCCAATGATGTCTCCCCGCTGCCGCAGAGATGAAAACGTGCTGTTATGTTGTGTATGCGAGCGTCGAAGGGTCACTTCAGTCAAATTAAAAGGCAGCTTGCAGCATTTGCGCTTAATGGTATCAGATCATGCAGAAGGTTTTTGCTTTTAGTTTTTAGTAGATGCTCACAGTGAGACTTTTATTCTGTGAGGAGCTGCTTTTGTCTATAGCACTTTACAGTAGGCACCTCAAACTCTCCTTAACATAGAGAAAATCTCAGGCAATTAAGAAATACGCAGTTAGGTTTTAGGTTAAAAAACTGATGATAGCATCCGTTAAAGGGTGGACTGCCTGATGATTTGACTCACAAGTAAACCTACAGACTGCTTTAACTTCAACACTCCTGTCTCGCTGGTGGGCTGCAGAAAACAACGAGAGCTGAGGATGGCGGTGATGCACTCCCTTAGCGTTAATGGAGGAGAATAGGATTCTGCTATTAGGTGGAATGTGGTAACTGAGAAAGGAGAGGAGGGGGTAGAGGCAGAGCCAGAGCGTGAGGAAGCCGGGTGGGGAGGGGGCCTAGGTTGCTGACTCCGAGCTCTGCTGCGGTGAGCCTTGAGCTAGCGACTCTCTGAGCCGTCTGGCTGTGTGTGTGCGTGGCTGGAGGCTACCGTGGTGCAGACCACAGCGTAGCCACGTTAGCTACTCCTCACTACTTGCACAACTTGCTCACCTGGCAGCACCGGAGAGCTCCCGCGGCTGGGCTCTGCTCTCTTTAAGTGGCTATTGGTAGATGAGGATTTCCTGCCCCTTTAGGATTCTCTATCTGGCCAAAGCAGAGAGAGAATCAGGGGGACAGACAGGAAGAGGAGAACAGCAAGAAGACTGGAGGAGGAAGAGCGAAACCGCTTGGCTGTGACCTTCCTAGTGTGGTGGCAAAGCAGAGGAGGCGGAACCAGGAACGGGCACAGGATCCATCAGGTGTGTGTCAGCACTTTAAGGGATGAGTAAGTGTGAGAGAGTCGGCTCTGGGCTGAACATGACACAGCAGGAAAGACGTTTATGAATGAAGTAGTAATATGTTGGAAGGTGCATCTACGGTTAAATCCATGTCGTTTCATACTTTGTGAATTTGTTCAAGTGAAGCACGGCGTACAACGCTGCAACAGGAGTTGTGAGGGAAGTAGACAAGCAGCAGGACAGAGACGTTGTAGATGGACACCTCCTCACACGCCAGATGTAGACACACAGTAATATGAAGCGGAGGAGAAAAATGGAGCAGAGAGGTGAGAGACGTACGTTGTGCCAGCTAGAGCACAGCGAGGATGACAGACGCGCTTTTGTGTGTTTTCTTGCTGGCTTGGACATGATTAGTGAGAAGAACGTCTGTATCCGAGCATCAGTCACTGTGGGCTGGGCGCTGCCTCAAGCCTGCAGCGTGCTCTCACTGTTGTGTGTGTGGGTCTATTCAGAGCCAATCTGTCTTTCTTTGGAACATATTAAGCAGTTATTAGATATATTTTTATTCACACTAATGGTCCAGATGTTGCGTTAGGGCCCTCAGGTCGGGGTAAATCTACAGCTGTGTGTCTAAGGCAGCTGTTTTAGTCCTTGTTTGGTTAATGGGGGTAAAGAGCTTATCTAAGGTAGAATCAAATCAGCTTCTCTTCGACACATGTTTGTGTCAAGTGATGTGTGCGCTTTGCTCAATTGCACCTCCGAAGGGTGAAATTTGCCCCGGCCACATGCAGTATGAGAACATTTTAATGAATTCTGGCGTTTTAGTCGTTCACGGTTCAGCCCGATCAACGCTAGAGCGTGTGGAAGACAAGAGGGACGCCGTAGGGTGAACGGGCAGCCAAACGGCAAACGCAGTTAAATTGTCCAAGACGATAACCTGCAAGTCATTATACTGGCTCCGAGCCGACTGTGGGCCTGAATTTACTGTGTTTGTGTGACATGTTGGAGTGGAGGGACAGCAAGGGAAACACAGTCGGCGTGAGGCTGAGGTCTGGGTGGAGGACGCTCAGCCTTTTGGTTTCCCTTTTCCAATCTGTTACTGTGGTAACAGCAAGTCACTGACCTACTGAGTCTTAAGCTTGATTCAGACTAATCAGTTTTAGAAACCGCGTGACTCAGCGGCTTGTATGTATATAAACACAGACGCAGTGACGGAGAATATGGATAGAATATTAGCCCCAATGGAGTTGATATGAGTGGTAATAAATTACTTTGAGAGTCACTGTGTTGTACTGGCAGTTGTAATATCGCACTGGTTGCTGTACTGCAATGTGTGTGTGTAAGTGTATCTGAATGTGTACACAGGTGCTGTGCAAAACTCATAACTTTGTACCCTGAGAACAGCAGCACGTTATCTGTTAAACCGAGAGGGGAAAAAATCCAATTACATTCCTCTTCCACTGTCTGACAACAATAAGACAGTCTTTTTATATCTTTGATTCTACAAATATTTCAGCTGTCAAGAATGAGGCACATGTACCTAAAATGCTTTGCTATTACTGCATTCGTTCGGCGTGCGAATCTGCGGGTACGTATTCGGAGTAAAGGATGAGCACGTTCTGTCCGTCGGGGAAAAGCTTTTCCTTGATAGATGCTGACAGAGAATTCCATTATTTTGTAGGTGTTTGCTGTATAACTTCTATGGACGGAGTTGGGTTTGAAGCACTGTATAGGTGAGTGTGTGTGAATGAGCAATATAAATGCACATATTTCTTTTACGCGGTGCATGTGTGTGTATGTGTAAGTGCAGGATATATAAATGCACATGTTTATTCTATATTGGGAGTATATACGTTGTCCTTCTGTGTCCTTTACCCTCGGACGGAGGGAATAAAAGGAGGAGAGCTCCACTTCCTCATTTTCCCTCTCTGGTGCTGCTTGGTTGCTATCATGGCAGTAATGAAGCCTCATTTATCTCCATCTCAGCACAATCTCATCATTCACAATAGAGCCGCAGCAGCGTGGAATGAGGATGAGTGTGTATTGTTTAAGGGGCGGTCATACATGTGTGTGCAGCATAAGGATGGATGTTTGAATACAGTCGGTGTTGCAGTAACTGAGTTGTTGTTATGGTTGTACCTGTTGAGTACAGCAGAATGTCTGGGCTTGCGTTCAGTACCAAAGGGCCATGACTTGTGATTAGTCAGCATTTCCAGGGCAAACTGGAAGATCCCAGTCAGAGGTCACGTTAACCAAGCATCCACTTGAGCTCTGGTGCCACCTTCTCGCCCTGGAGCCGAGAGGGAATGAAAGGAAGCGGAGAGCACAGAGAGGATCGGACACGGAGAGACAGAGGGACATGTGTAGAGAGATAAAGACTGTGTAATGTCATCATACACCCCGTGTCCTCCAGGTCTGATTAAGAGCCTCTCTGAGCACTTTGCGACGCCGAGCTGCGATAGGCCACGGCCGCAGCGAATCACCGCGCGGCACCACAGATCGGGCCTTAACTTCGTCAGGAAACGGCAGAATCTCATTTGGCCAATGGGCTTCATCTCCGGATGAGATGAAGCGGCCGATTCCCCGTCGCCCTGAGGTCCTCTGAGAAGGTGTGTGTATAGAAGTCTGCTGGTTTACAGCCTGGTAGGATCAGTTTGTACACAGCACGGAGTTTGGCACGTGCTTCGTTACTTCCAGCCTTGCTTGTGTGAGCGTAAGTTTGTCTGGATGTATTCTGATCTAACTGTATAACTACCTGTCTGTCAGCGAGTGTGCAGTGCTACAGTACCGTACTCGTCAGCATGTGGTTAAGGGATACATTGTAAATGATTGGCAGACCATGATATTAGTTTGGGAATAATAAGAGCATAATAACTGAGCGGCGTTTGCCTCCAGAGAGTGACTTCCAGGTAATCACATTTACTCAACACAATCGCTGTCTCTCACACCGGTGCCCGAGACAGAACCACGCTCTTTTTCATTTCCTCTTATGAATGTCATGAGCGCTGGCATGTGTGAAGTGTTTGTGCGTGCGCGTGATGCTGTCTCGCAGCTGACTTATGAGTGCAGGCGGATGGTTCGCATCCTGTAGGCGCTTGCAGATGGGCGTGCAGATAGAAGCTGGAAAGAGAGACGCACTGCATGTCTAATCATAACGTCAGCGGCCGTATTGTGAACTGGAAGAGTTTTAAACGTGAAAAAGTTTTAAAAAATTTAGAAAATGAAATTTGCATACTGTAAGTGCAGTAGCGTGTAATGATTCTTCCAATCAGATGCAAATATTAAATTAGTATTAAATGTTCACACACATGTTGTGTTGTTGCTCTTTATAGCCAAAAGCCATAATCAGTGTTCATCATAATAAATGTTTATAAATAAATAAACAAAATAAATAATAAATAAATAGACACAAGGAAAAGCCAGAATGAAGGGAGCTTTTAATGTGAAGGGTCCTCTGTCAGGCAGTAGAAAAGGAGGGAGGCAGCAGGTGAGGAGAGGAAGCAGTGAAGGGAGTAGGCCCGAGTAGCCACACGGCTGAGCTGGAGGACTAAATATACTCTCTGATCCATAACTCATTATGGAAGGGACTGCATTATTACTGATAAAAGAATTTTCTGCTGAGCGAAGGTGAGGGACACAACACTGGGCACGAAGCCAGAGAATACGTCTTCATTCTTTGTTTCTGGACTCACCGCTACGACTCCAGGACACTCTGTAGAGCTTCATCCTCCTCCTCCTCCTCCTCCTCCTGTCTGTCCACTTCATTTCCTGTCTTAATGTCCTGATTGAAGTGGTCACCTTTCCCTGTTGTGGTTAATGAGCAGCAGGTGTCTGAGTGCGGCTTACCCGACCGTGGTTGGAACCCAGAGACTTGCAGCGGAGGGGCTTCTTTATTAGCCGGGAAGGAGAGAGGCAGCCAGTCCACCTTCCTAAAGCATTTTAATGGCTTTTCATTATAGCCCAGAGGGAGGAGTGGAAATGAGAAGGGGGCAACATTAATCACATTTTTTTTGTAGAATCACAAAAACATTATAGCGTAAGACCTCGGCAGTAGAGAAAAATAAGCTAAATGTAAATTAATTGTGCAGCATAATGCAGCTCAAACATTTCAATTTTACCTTACAGGAGCAGACTCTGAGTATAAATTCACACAATAATACACATAGTTGTGGACACTTGTGTAGGCTTGTGTGTTTGTAGTCATGGTCCTGCGCTTTGCATTTTGCGCCGACTGCGATGCCGTGTCTGACAGCGGCGTTCTGCTCGCGTGAGTTGTCCACGCGACGCAACACAGCACAGCGCGCCGTAGCGCAGACGTTTGCATGCCTCGAATACACAAGTGCACTCACTCAGTGTGAAGACACGGGCGGGAAGAGCCAAGCTGCCATGCTGCGAGTATAACGATGTGTGGACGCCACCCTCTCCTCTGCTCGCCTTCTGACGCATTATTAATACCGAGACGCCTCGAAGCCTTGATTTGTGCCATGATTTATGAAACGCGCCCTCGACAATACAATACTTAAACACAATCTGCATTTGCAGAATAACGTCACATTTTCTGTCGCGGGTGGATGCCGTCCAGGTCGATTCCTGGTCACTCACCCTTCGTTTGCGTTTCCACCATCTCGTGTCATGTCTGTCCTGTGGTAACCTCAGCTCTTCCCGCCCTCATCTGTCCATTGATGTTCCAGTTCCCTTCATTCCCTCCACGAACATACTGGCCCGTTTGCGCCTGTTCTTGGTCAAACTGTCATAATGCCGTCACACAAAAAGCATTTCCACACCCTGTGTTTTGGACTCCCTGCCTGTTTTACTAATGCCTTGCTTACAGTCCGTACCAACCTGCTGACTCAGCCCCCTAACATTCACCTTTGACCTACCTGTACCGCACCTGCGACTTGTTGAAGACCAGCCAAACTTTTACTGATGCACTGTTTTTACAGAGTGAACCGCGCTGACGTGTTACATGCACCAAACACCCGTTTGTTTATCTTGCAGCGATTACATGCCAAAATATTTGGACAGTAACAAAAATGAAACTATTGGTAAACATGATCATTTGGGCTTTCATTTTCCCACTAATTATGCTGATGCTCAGCATGACTGTTACAATCGAAACACAAATGATTTCACTCACTTTCTCCATTTTATTCCTTGTTTCTCCTCACTCCTGGTCACGTTTGCTGATTGGTGTCTCTGAGTTAGCGTCACTGCTGAGCTGTCCCCTAACTTGGCAGTGTCTCAGGTCATCCAAGTAAGAGGAAGATGTATTTCTAAAATATCAGTGGTGGCAAAGAAATGGTTTCAATGTTTTAACTTCTATAACTTCGTCCTCACCCTCAAAACCCAGCGATGCACCCTTGAGAAAGTCACTTAACCTCAGCTGTGCTCCAGTGAACAGCAGACGACTGCACACAGAACGCATCAACATTTGTCTGCGCGCAGCAAAACATTAGACATGCAGCTTTCAAAATGTTAAGTCAGGCCGTTACTGTTAGGCGGTGAGGTACAGGACGCTGCAGCTGAGGGTTCGTTTAATGAAAGGACTGTAGTTGCAGTATGTGCTCTCTGGGTTGATTTGATCGCTTGGCTGATCTTTTGTCGGGTAAAATAGTACGGTTTTACCTCCACCACATGCTCCTTTGGGCGTTTGTTTGTAGGAAGTTAGTATTAGAGAACTGGGCTCTGGATTCTGTGTCCAGCTCCAACTTTACTTATTTATCTCTAAGCCACAGCTGAGTTCAAAGTGGGACAAAAAGTGGTGGCCAGCTGGACAAGCAGACACAAGATCAACGCCAAGAGCCCGGCTCTGGGTATGGAACTGACGAGCATAGACACAGCAGTGGATGGAGCCTCATTCACATTTGAAAGCGCTGGACTAAATATTTTCACTGCTGATGTCAGAGAAGAATGATGCCGATTCCTCCTCTCGCTGTCTCTTTTTTTTAGCCGGTCCATCTCGCTCGCTTCCTCCACCTCCACCCGTCCCTCTGCTGTGCGAGCGAGGCGAGGCCGGACGAGTTGCTATGTCAGAGAGAATGCAGCAGTGAGGGAGGTGAAGCTTTATTTCTCCGTGAAAGGTGTATTTTTCTCTTGTCAACAGGCACGGCTGCATCAGCCTCTCCTTGACTCCCCCCCCTCCCAATCTCCATCTTTTTCCCTTACACTTCTCTTGCTCCTTTCTATCTTCGTCTCGCTCGCGCTCCCTCTCTCCCTCTCTGCTTCCTATCTGGGGCTGTACAGAGGACAGATTGAGGGTATTATTTTTCTTCGACTGTGGATTTTCTGCCACGCGGTGATACTGAAGGTCCCATTCTGCTCCTGTGTCCAAGATAAATCAAAAACATTTTTCTACAGCTGCAATCAATGCCCTAGCCCTTTCTCAACCGCGCTGCTTTCCCCCCCTCTCTCTCTTAGGCATATGCGCTAGGCACACACGCTCACGCTTTTACTCACGCACACCCCTCTCCTCTCTGCTGCTTCCTGAGGCGATGGTTCTCTCTTGAACGCTGACATCAGATAGCCTCCCTCAAGCAGTCCACTCCTCTGGGAGGGATTTGCATCTCATTTGCATCTCATTACAGATTTAATAGAGCAAACTGTGCTCCATTCTGGGTAAAAATGATGAGGGGGGGAGGAGGAAAGGTGAAGATAGCTGCACAGAGTCAGTCTGCTGGTGACTGTGTGCCTCCAAGCAGATGTTGCCATATATCTGCTTGCTTATACGCGTCGGAGGTTATTGTGTGTGTGTGTGTGTGTGTGTGTGCTCCAATACTGTCGTAGCGTTTAATAACATGTTGTCACTTTAGCCTGGTTAATTTTAATATACAGTATTATGCTTTTTTTTGCTCCTAAGCTAAACTCAATCTGAAACACTTCACACATCTTTGCCAGTTACGACTGGGATTGTGTACAAACCTTTAATTCCGCAGCAATCACAGTTTGAGCTCTGTTTGCTTAAGTCTCCACAAGCTATGCTCACCTGGATTAGGGCAGTGCCTCCCTATTATTCCTGACAAATCCTCTCAGGTTCCATCAGTTTGGATGGAAAGAGTCGGTGAATTGCCAACTTCAGGTCTCTTGGCAGATGCTTTATGGTGTTCGGGCTTTGCTCGAGTCACCCAGGACAGTCAGACTTGTCTTAAACCCACTCCAGCATTGTCTGGCTGTCTGCGTCAGCCTGAAAGGTGGACTGTCATCCTTTAGAGACTTCAGTCTAGATGTGAGTTGACACTAACAAAGAATAACAATTTAACCTTCTGTTTAACCGTTTCCACTTAGTTCTGGTGCCGTGTTTCTTTCTGTCACAGTTCTAAATAACCAGAATGGTGATCAATGACAATAGTATCACGCGATTGTGTTTCACTGGAGGGAATTAGTTAGACAGAAGGAGCACATCTAAATTTGGTTATTATCACCAGTTTTTGGCATTTTAAGAACAAACATATTAAAGATTTCAAATCCCTTTATAGGGACTCATTGATGTTAGAATAAAGAGAGTAAATCTGGGAGTCGGGTGTAGATCTTTCAGTCGGATCTATAAAGGAAACCCTCAACAAGCCATTTACAAGCAGCAATCTCAGATGTAACGTGACTTCAGCTCTAAACTGTTATTGTCTGTGGAGACGTTTCTTCGTTCTCAAAGTCACCCCAGCAAAGTGCGGCGTCCCTCTGCTGTCATTAAATTTCATCAGACGAACTGACGCGTGCAGCAACAGTAGTTGTTTTTTTTTCTGGCTCCTCTTCCCATACTCAAACGCAAACCAGTACACACGTTCACGTTCAGTTAATAGGGCAGAAAATATGATTTGTTTATGTAAATTCATATCAGTCGGTGTGTGACAATCGCGAGATAAACCCTGGCGTATCACACAGCCCTTTTTTAATTACCTTATTGTGCCGTCTCTCCTCAGCAGTAAACTGAGGAGGGAAGAGGCTTTTTCAATTAGGACTTCTCCCCCCGTCTGAGACGCGCTCCCTGCCACAACTTTGATATTCTGCTCGCGAGTGTGTGTGAGAGAATTATTTGGTAACCTTTCTAATTTCACAGTTGTTAAGTTTTCATGTAAAGGCAACATTTTAGAAAGAAGCCCTCTGGATGAGTGAATGTCATTAGTGATTGTGTGTGTGTGTGTGTGTGTGTGTGTGTGTGTGTCAGGGCCTTTATAGCGTTAGATTAGTAGTATAAAACCAGGGGCCCTTTTCTGCACGTACAGTACTTGGACACGCACACTGTTACTTACCTTACGTGTGTTGAAATGAGGTGGAGCCATTTGCTGTTGTTGGTGATCTCAGGCCTCCCCAGGCAGACTGTGATGATAATTACGCTCTCTTTCTGTTTGTTTCTCTCGTTCTTTCGTTCGTCCTCTCTAATTTATGTGTTGTTGGTGGAGCTGGTGCTGATAAGCCCAGAGATGGCATTTAGCTAAAGAGCAGAGAGGCTGTTAGCTTCTCCATTCATCTAATCAATCTCACTAATGAAACCACTGTCCTCTCTGTAGACCCTTTCTTCCCTCTCCCCTCTCATCCTTCTTTATTCCTGCCCTCTACCCTCTCATCATTTGCTCTCCTTGTGCTTTTATCCCTTGACTTTGTATCCTTTAATACTCTCGTGGCACCCTGCTCCCCATTCGGATTTTCCTTCCTTCCCTCCTTCCCTCCTCCTATTCCTTCTCGCCGCCGTCCTAGATTCACCAGTCATGGATTTGTTCCCAATGAGGCTGCTTTTTCTGTTGTTTGCTTCCTCCATTTGAGCAAAACCAGTGTCTCCTTCCCTCCCTCTGTGGAATACACGGTGGATTGACCCAGTTAGGGTGAGAATGGATAATGTGCTGGGACTGAATATGTGCCAAGGTGTGCACATACAAGTGTGTGTGTTACGTTGGCCTACATGTAGATTTTTATCTGTGTTTATTCAGCGTTGGGGCGCTGGTGCTTATACTTACTCACTTGACTTTATGGTTGATGAGTTTGTAACTGAATGTTGGAGAACTGCTCAAGGTGAAATAGCAGCTGTAGGTAGATGGACATGAAATGCACAACACATGTTTTCAACAAGCGATAACTGCAAAAGATTGTGGATGTTGTACATGGATAACAAAAATCCTCCTGTTTTCGGTGTCAAATTGCCTCAGAGTTTATTATTTAGCTTATTCTTTATATATTTTTAAAGAGACGCATGGTCCGCCTCATCTTTCATTTTTTAACAGCTTGGTGGTTTTTGACTCAGGTTTAGTTTCACCATCAAGACTTAACCGGTGGTAATGTTGCTATGGTTACCAGATGTTTAACATTGCACCCTGCTTTAGTTTCGGTTGAAACCATTGTAACTGTGTTTGAAGTCGTTCCAGTTTACCAGACACGACATGTCTTGTCAGTGACGAGGGCAACTGTTTAGAAATGTTCAGCAGACTTCCAGATAAAAAAGAAGGAGCACAAAACGAGGAAAAGTGAATAAAATGCCTTAAACTTAACTAAGAGAGAGAGAGAGAGAGAGAGAGAGCTAGAGTTGTTTCTCTGCTCCACCTCGTTCTGAAATCTGTATCTGTTTATGTGCCTGTGTTTGTATGTATTTCTTTGTGTGTGCGCCTGTGTTTGTATGTAGCCTTAGGGTGTTGACGTGTGCTGGACAGAGACCCTACAGAGAGCCTTTTGTGGAGAAGTCTTCCCTCCAGCAAGGTCGCTCGCTCGCTCGCTCGCTCGCTATCCGCTCCCTCTATCGGTACATCTCTGTCCAGGCCTGTGAAACATAGTTTTCATGTTTCTCTCTTTCTGCTTTTCTATCTCGAGGACGCTCAATGTCATCGTGCATTCCTCAGATGCTATGCTAACCCAAACCCGATGCCTGTCTGAACCATTAAACCAAATCTCAATCCTAAAACAGCCCTTTGAAGTTGTGGGGCAAAATGTCACAACAAGGATTTTCACCAAACCTTTGTCCGCACAGTGTGGACACACACTCCTCTACCCAGGAGAAGGAAATACATTTCTGAAGGCAGGTCTCTGGTGAGGCCACTGGCTATAACTTCAGAATATAAAGTGTGTATATGTGTCATGGTGACGGGTGTGAGTGTGTGAGCGTGCATGTGTGTGACTTTGTGTGTGTCTGTGGGGTAACAGCATTGATTGTAATAGATATATATATATTATAGATAGACAGACTTTTATTAGAAACATATTGGCATACACTGGCTCTATAGTACTACAGTACCGTAAACTGGATGTTGTTCCCATGTTACTGCCTCTTTGCACACAAATGCATAAACTCAGTGAATAGTCTTCATTTTCAACAGCACTCACACACACACAGGGGGACATTTTGTCCTTGTGCTGCTTTGATGTACGCCCAGCCAGAGCACTTTCAGTAGGTGTGTGTGTCTAAACTGCAGGACAGCGATACCGTAATTCTCCTGCTCTCCCACGGTGAACAGGAGCCACAGTTTTACCTTTAAGTCTCCACATATGGGATGCTCAGACACTTTCTCTCTCTGTCTTCCACACATACTATATATAAACATAACACACACACTTCTCTGTTGGATGTACATCAATCATAGCTCCAGCTTCACCTGTCAGTGTCTTTGTTGTCACTTATACAAACATCGTCGTCCTGTGCCACAGAGTAAAGACCCCAATCAGGATTTCCATTCACAGCGTAGCACCCTTTGGCTCCCATACACAGGGAGGGAGGAAATCACCACAGCGCAATTTCAGCAAAACCGCAGGACAGTTCTGTTCGACTCATGCAATAACATGACAAAAGCGAAAAAAGCGAAACAACGGCGTCCAGAACCAGATACAGCTCGAGTTCGGTCTGCAGAAGTTACACTAGGTTGAGATGAGAAAATGAATTAGGTAAAAATGCAAAGTCTGGCAGGTCAAGCAAAAGGAGGAGGGATAGGTGGCTGCATAAACATGTTTGGTGCTGAATGCAATCAGGGATAATAACACCTCCATTAAAGATTGGGAACGGAGAGCTGGGCCATGATGGAGAGGAAGGCAGGAGGTGGGGAGAGAAGGGAATGGGAGGGGGAAGAGAGCAAAGGTTCGTGTCACAGAGTGGATGATGCCAAAGACACATATCTCTACCTATTATTGTGTACACACCCACACATGCACACAGTCAGGCAGAGTATTGGAGGTCTGCCAGGTGAATAAAGCCAGAAGCAGAGGGATCGTCAGTGCTTTGAATGCTAAAGAAATATCCGAACAGATAACAAAACACATTAATACTAAGCCAAAAAGCTGAGGAGAGGACTAGCTGGGAGCGTCTGACACTGACTGACATACAAATCAGACAGATCTGCCGTGAGATAAAAGAAAAAAAGCCCAGCGCAGCAACTAGACGGCGCCGCATTAACAACGCAACTCTGGACTGAACGTCCTCCTCCTCCAAGTGTTGTGGGTGAGTGACCACTTTTTGGCCTCTTAAGATCAATTCACAGCGTCGCCTGACACAAATGAGCAGCTGTGGGTGGAGCGTCTAAGACGGACGAAGCCGTCGATCAAAGCGAACTGTAGCTTTTTCCCTTCATCCGCTTGATATTTTGTCCGCACGCAGGGACTGACACCGCTGCTCCAGTTCTCCATCATGCGTCTTCCACGCATGACAGATGTTTCTGTGGACATCACTGATTTTTATATATTACATGTCTTAAAACTGTGTTAGTTAGCAGTGGCAGCGAGAGAGAGAATCAAGTGGCAACTTAGATTGAAATACACACGCAGGTCTATCACAATGAACTTAAAACTGATTCTGATCATTTACGCACGGGAGCAGCACAACGTGATCAGCATCAGTCTCCTCTGGTGTCAAGGGCCACAGCGCGTGAAAACTCTGGGTTCACCTCGTGTTTGTGTTCCTAGACTTGTTTAAGCCATATTTTATTTTCTCGCTAGTTGTTATCAAACAGTCTCTCACCACTGCGCAAGGTGACCCATTCTCAGAGACAGTGCAGCATGTGTGAAGCGTGTGTGTGTGTGTTTTGTGGTCTCAGGTTTCTGAAACCTTGGAAACGGAGCTGTAACAACAAGGCAGCCTGTTGAGTTGAAAGCTACAGTTGCTACAGACGGCACACACCACACACACACACACACACACACACACCAATGCCATCTCTAATGATGATTTATGCGGCGGGCATGCATAACAGTAGCAGTCACAAACACACACACACACATGTGCATTCACATCTAAATACACAGAGATACTGTATCTCCTACTTTCTCTCGCTCATGCTCCTCCAAAGTAGAAACAAATGGCAAGATGGATATAACATCAGGAAGCACCAGAGGAAGAGTTATGGCAAAAATGCATGTTGAAAGGTGAATGAATGAGAGCTGAGAGGAAAATAAAAAAAGACAAGAAGCATGGAGCGAAAAAGCGTGAGAGTGAGAGAGAGAGAGAGAGAAATCTCGCGATTTCCCCGCTGACTACCGCAGCCTAAGCTCATTTACCATGTACTATCTGCGATACCGCTGTAGCTGTCCAATCTCTTTCCAGATATTTCCTTGGAGAAAAACTGCTCATTTTGCTCTCCTCTTAACGCAGCATGCACTAAGCTTCCGCTCTTATTGAAAACACATTTCACACATGGATCCTGTCTCTGCCGTCCGTGCACATGCGTTTGAGAAGAGGAGGAATATGTGTAGTCCAGAAACGCTGCTCTGCTGGATAAATAAATGAACATAGCAAAGAAAATAACATTAGACAGACTTCAGGGAGCTTACTTCTAACCATCGTGTCCTACTGTAAACTGATAACCAACGTTTTTCATTAATTCTCTCTCCATCATTATCAGGTATGTATCAAGTGACTTATTTCAGTTCGGAAGAGTTTTCTTTTCATATTTTCATCACTGAGAACAAAAATAAACATTTTCACTTTCTATTTTGCCTAAAACGCATATTCCCCTGAATCATATCCTTAAATCTGTTCTCACGTCTCATAGCCTGGATAGTTGTGCATCATGTCACTTAAAAACGAAGACAATAAGACGAGTTGACGCTCGAGAACAAAGGAGAAAATTAAAACTCCAGACTGTGAATTTCTCTGCATTTAAAACACTCCCAAACAGTTACTTCCCCTCCTTCAGCTGCTGTACCTTACGTGACGTACGGTGCTGTCAGACTGGATGTTGCTATCTGTTCATAAATATGATAAATGACACACACTTCCTTGTGTTACCTTTCGGTGTGAATTAAATGGATTTTGAATGTAAAATCGCACAGCTCTAAATATAATAGAGAGTGTAAACGCTCCACTTGAGCTGTAGTTGCAGCGCTGGTGGTGTAGCGTCACACAGAAGCTCTTCCTCATCATCCTGTTGCAGAATGAGCATCACAGTGACATCGGCTGAGGCCCAGCGCTCTGCATTCACACATCCAGGTGTGTGACAACGTGCAGTGTGACATCTCTAACATCACATTGCCAAGATAAGATGAGAATAACATTTGTTATTCAGAAAATGCTAAACGTATCTTTGGCGTTAATCAGCGTCTACTGGATTTTCCAAACGCGCCGCCGTCTCCGTGCTGCAGCGAAAGGCAGGGATTGTGATTCATATCAGGGGGGATTCGAGTACAGCCTGAGGTTTCAAAGAACATATGAATTATCGCCTTGCCACCGCCGCGTATAAAGACACAGATGGTGAACTTTGAAAGTGTTCTTTCTTTTAAGATGACTGTGTCAGTGGGGAAATTAGAGAAAGGGAACGGCACCATCTGTATCTTTACACTTGGTGTCAAGAGGGTTATTTAATTTAGGTAATTAAGCTCCATTTGAAAGCGGCTGAATGAAATCTGAAAGGTTTAGTTGCCATTCAGATTTCGCACCTTCGCATCGCTGCGGCCAACAGTGCCGCTGCTTGTTGTGACCTGCATGTGCAGAAGTCGTAACAGATTTGACTTCTGCTGTCAAAGAACTGTTGATTTCTTTGTAGTGGAAAAAAGACCATGCATATTTGTAGCAGAATATATATCTAGCATATATATTTAGTTCAGGCTGGAATATGTATTAATGAGCATAGGGTGAGACCAGTGCAGTTGAAAACATCAGTATGGGTTTAGAATATACAGTACATATATGCCTTCGCATATTTCTCATCTCACCACTGAGAATAAATTCACGTTTATTTAATTATTCGAACCGTACTCGGCGTCTTGTTGAATTCATCTTAGTTGGAACATCTCCGGCAACGACATCGTCATACTTCAAATATCGTTTTAATGAGCAGCAGACCTCATCGAACATCGTAACAGATAAAGTGCTCACCATCTTCAAAATTTCATTGACCTGGTACTTGCCTGGTTAAAGAGCACAACATATTTCATATAATCATCATCTCGTATGAATATCAGAACGTGGGCTCTGATCTTTGCTGTCTCTACGTTTTCTTTCTTTCTTAAATGTTTCTGTGGTGTAACCAGACTCACTTTCAACACAAAGAATCCCACATATTGTGATTTGTGATAGAGGCCACGGAACCTTTAGCAGCTACAGTACAACTGCATGTCAACGTTTCTATTTCTCCCTCGCTCTCTCTTCATTAGCTCGCCTTGTGTGTCCTCGTGTCTCCCTCTCTTGGTTTCTTCCTTGCAGAGCAGTCGTGTCCTTGCAAAACCCCTCGATCATCCCCACACAGGGAGAGTTGGAGGCAGGCCAAGCCCAGTCCCCTGAGTCCTGGCTGGGTGACTTCCAACCCTGCTCCCCAGGCTTTACTCCAGGCCTGTGGGCCTGAGAGCTGGCAGCTCAGGGAGACTATTGTCAGGGAGAGATTAACCACACATGGCAGCTGTTTTACAAAACACGCACGCACGTACACACACAGAGCCACATACAGGTTTAGTTTGATATCGATGAAGATGTGACACGGTACCAGAACAACAACAACTTACTTACTAAGCACTGGGCTGTAGATGCTTCAGCCAACAGGGTCCGACAAAAGCAAATGCCATGTGCACAGCGCTACAGCTTGCATGAACCACGTGGCCTGTAATTCAGTCCATAAGTGGATACAGAGGACTGAATCTTTATCAGCCTCAACAACAGACACGGACCAAATGCCCAGAAACCATGTGTTAGCGTACAGTAGATAAGATGATCTTCTGTGTAGGGACTGCAGTTTACTGTCCACCCCTAGTCACGCGACGGCTTGCACAGAGGATATGTATGCTGGCGAACAAATACACAAAAACAGGTCCACACAAGCAGCCACTTACACAGACACACAGACACACACTAATCCCCACCAAAATCAACCCAACAGCCTGGGGACGGAGATGGGACGATGGCAGATGAGAAAAAGAGGAAGAAAGCATAGAAAAGTATGGGAAGGTTTGTGTCCCACATACACACACTGACAACCACCACCACCACTTTGCTCCTCCCTCCTTTCTGATTATCTGCTACCCGTCTACCTCTCTCTCTCTCTCTCTTCTTCTCACCAGCCCCCCTTCACCCCTCACACACACACATGCACAACTGAATCCCAGCAGCAGCTCACAGGAGAGGTGGCACACTTTGAGGATAAATTTAGAAAAGAGGTGCAATCCCGAGGCCGGCGCAGAAAAGAAAAGTGGAGACAACGCACGTGTGTCTGGTCATATGCACGCAGACCGAACTCGACATACTCCTGGCACGGAAGCTGCGTAACGTATATGATTTCAGGAAGGGAACACTGTGAGATGCAGGGACCACAGGGGCACCTTCGAGGAGTCATGTCTAGCCTACTCCTCCGCTCGGCGGCTGGGAGTAGTGGTGTGAATCTTAATGCTAGAGCCGACCGGACCCCCTGAAGAGAAGGAGAGAATGTCTGTCAGAGGAATAGAGGGAAGCGAGTGACTTTGGGTTGATAGGGAGACGGGGTAGAACCAGGAGCGGAGGAGGAGGGAATGACTTTGAGACGGTGAGAGGACACTCAGCTTCTTGAGTTCTAGGGTTGAAAACTCATCATCTCATACGGACGTTTACTGACACACACACGCGCACGCATCTCTTCTCTGCTCTGCTTCACTGCCCAACCCTGAACAACCTCTCTCCACCCATGCTGCCATCTATCTCCCCCCCCCTCCCGTTTTTCTTATCCAATTTTATTATTACTATCTCACCTCTCTTCTCAGCCGTTGCCCCTTCCGACCACTCCCCTCCTCTCCAATCCTGTGGAATCTGGCCGACTACGCCACCGTTCATCTCGAGTGCATCCTGTACATTTTACTACGGCTGCTCGTGGGGAAACAAGATTCTCCTTGCTGGCAGGTGCGCTTGAATTTTCTGCCTGAGCTGATAAACTAACTAATTACAGTATATTAATATTGAGTTTACCTTTCAGAAAACCATCTGTAATTATTATTTATATGCCAGATTGTGGTAATTCAACAGTGACCTTTAATTAATTCCTTTTAAACAAGTGTTTGATGCACAACGCAGCTTGTGGGTCAATCCTTGGGACTTAAACTCTATATACAAACGACTCTACTGTTGCCTAGTGCTGATTTGTTTGGTTTTCAATATTTGTTTGTTGGACTTTATATATAATTCCATAAAACTGTTGTTTTTTTGTATAAATCAGTTTAAATCAAATCGGTCAGAGCACAGAGGTTTAATAATGCAGAACATGGCCTTAGTAATTAGAATATGACTAAGTAGAGTTCGACTAATAGCTATAAATTAATTATTAAAATAATTACTTACAATTACAATTAGAATGTACTTAATAACTGTAAACGTATTGACTGCTCATTATTTTCTTTCTGCTGGAACCAGAAAATGACTCACTCTTATTGGTTTTATATTTGAATCCATTTGTGGCCCAAACTGTCTGAAGACACCACTGACTGATGAGTCAAAGCACAGACTAACACAACTGCATGTGTCTCACACAATATTATTAAATTAATTTTTGGCACCATGTAAGTTCAACGTTAAAGCAACTTCAGGTGTTGTCAAAGCCCTGATTGGGCTGTGGGCCATTAGGGTGGCATTAGTTGATTTGGTGTATGGTCTTGTGTTTTCATCTTTCTCACAGCGATTCAAGAAAAGATAAAAAAAACAATGAATGTAATAGAGTTGGGATGCAGAGGCTGCCTTGTCAAGGTAATGTGTTTGAAAAGCTTGAAATCAAAGGCAATTAGAGAGATAGAGAGTAGGACTCTAGTAAAACAGATATTCAATTTAGTCACAGGGCAGCATATGCTGAAACTGTATGTTGGTGGCTGAATACACAATACTCTCACTTCGGGTTTTTTATGAGCAGCAACAATTTTAAGAATTTAAATAAGCAAAAGATCCTCTAATACAGTAAAGGACGCTTGAATCTGAGTGAGACAAATCGCACAAGAGGGAGAAAAGAGGAATGGAGAAGAGGGATTACTTACACTTAGCTTTTGACAGACCTGCTGTAGGAATAGCCACTATTGGGAGCAGTGGGGATCAATAATCTCAGTGCTCCAAACGCACGCACGCACAGCCTGGTTCTGATCAATACTCCTGGTGCAACAGCATTCCAGTAAACAACATTAATGAACACACATTTGTGTCCAGCAAATATCCAACAAATCACCACATACAGCTGGGCTTGATGCTCAGCAAACACCGTGACTTCATGAAGGCATTGCAAGACTATTCTACCACACGAACGCACCTTTCTAATAAAGTTGTGATGGGCAGTGCTAAGCGCAATAGACAATGAAATGCTGCAGCGTCACGCAGGGTGGGAGGGCGCGTAAGGCCTTAATTAATTTACACAGCACCCAGGAAAACGTATTTCACAGAGCAGATGGGTAAGGACGACCTGATCGACTCCTCTGAAACCACTCCACCTTAAAGGGAAAAGCTTTGCAGAGCCAATTTAAAATGCACAAAACTACACTCAGAGTCATGGTCATCGATGTAACAGAAACAGAGAAGTTAGCGCCCAAGCCAACCTGTGGCTCCATGTCGCTGGGGAAAATCAGCTCTTAGAGCATAAGTAAGACTGGAAAGAGACATAAGCAAAATCAGATGAGAAATTAGATTAAAGTCTTGAGCTTTACTGTCAATTAAATTTCAATTTCACTGCATCTAAGCCAATTTTCTACCTGGATTTCTCCCCCCACACACCTTTAGTCATCTAAGCAGACGAGGATTAATGATTCGGATGTCGATGTCTGTGCTTGTCTATGCCGCACATGTAGGCGTGTACCTGCATCTGTCAAGTGCACCATGGCCTGACAGCACCTTGGACAGTTGTTAATTTTTCCTAAAAACATTACTTTGGCTCCTCCAATTCCATCAAGAGTGGGATGTGAATATTAATGGGCGTTTTAGTTGACAGGCTGACAACGAGAGACTTATGCATTCTGCTAATGATACAGAGTTTACTGCCTTCACCGAGTGATTGTGAAGGTGGAGCATCAGGGAGAATTAAACACTGGCTGCCATTCAAATGTATACAGTCTCTCTCTCTCTCTCTCTCACTCGCAAATGCACTTACTGAGTGAACACAGATGTGCCCCTGTTCCTGTAAACACAGCGTAGCTGCACATGCCACAACCGCGATTAGGTGGGAGACACCAGATGCGATGATGTTGCTCTCACCCTGTCAGCTTCACTTCAGAAATGTGGAAGAGACGAGGCAATACACACGCGTGATGAGACGTCTGCAGAAGGCAATCGCTAAATAAGGAACTTTGACTCACCACACTCCCGCCCTCAATTATCTGCAGTGAACAGTGTAATTTTACTACTACTACACTACAACAGTCTTTCCATCTCACTTAACTCAGCAAACTTAATTAAATTCAGTATTAAGTATTAGTCAGTCAACATGATCACGTTTTGATTGGGATTTATCAAACTTTGAAGGCAGGGAAACGAGGAAGCTGAAAGTTTGCTTAAAAATATAGAGATATAAACAGAGAGAGACATTTTTTTTATATAACTTCAACCAGAATATATAAATATACTGTATTATATGAGGAAGGCATACGAGTCAAGACAGAACAGATGTTTTAACCTTTACACAGTGTCTGTATCATACACAATGTATAAACCCATAGGGCTGAATTTTCATAAAAGCGCAAAACTAGAACAAGGAGGACCATGAGCTGCTGTATCGCTGACCCTGGAATGTGTTTTTCTCATCATCTAGCTATTTTCATTCCTAGCACACAAAGGAGGGAGGAGAAACTCAGCATGAGGTCCATACTGATGAGGCAACGTAATGCACATGTGGGTATTTAGGTAAGGAAACAACAAGAAGCGCTTCCCCCTCCAGTGGGTTCAGCCACACACACAGATATAACACACAGCACAGCGTGTTCGCCTCACACGGACCTGCTGAGAAGCGCTGATCATATGTTTACTGTGAACCATGTGAGGTCTTTCAGTGTATAGTTGAGGCTAACTACAGTATGCAGAACTGAACTAAACAGGTGTTGAATATTGCTTTTTGATTTTTATATGAAGACATACTGTATAGACACACAGCGGCAAAGTCCTGGGAAAGGAGCTGCCACACAACTCTGTACTGACACAGACTAGCAGTCGTGCAAGCTCCGAGTTGGCACCTTTAGGTTTAAAGCAGTAAAATAGGTAAGATGAAGAAGATACTTACATCTTATCAAACTCCTTTTCAGCACCAATATCTTATCTAGAAGGAGGGAGGAGGGAGAGGAGTGAAATCAGGGAGCAGGGAGCTGTAGGGTGAAGCGAGGGTGGAGGATCAAGTGATGGGAAGATAACTAGGAAGGATGCAGAAGGAGTTGTATCATTCCACTGGGTCTTGTTAATTCAGCTTAATCAGATAATATATTGCTGAGAAAACACTTGCACGATATCCTGTGCAACGTGTGTGTGTGTGTGTGTGTGTATGGACTGCAAATGCTATCTATGAGGATGAACTTGCCATGAGCTACCCACAACCTGTCAGCGGTCTGTTTGCAGTTTCCTGTGCATTCGGGCGCGGGGTGGGGGCCTGAGTTCGGTTATTATGAAGAGCAATTCTTACTGGGAAACAAAGTGAGTCATGGTTGTTGTGTTTGCATTTTGCCCGTGGATAGAACAAGACTGGATGACCCTGTGTTTGCACATGGTCCTCTCACTGTCTAGATAATCTGTCTAAAAGAGCATCCTGCCCAATTACTGACCCTAAAGGCGCTTCCGTCTGATTTAGAAGCGCAGAGGAGGAAGGAGGAAAAGGCAGCGAGATGCCCAGAGAGTGGGAGACAGAGACAACAGAGTCCCGCTGAGTTCATCTTCCTGTTTCTTTTGACCTTATTTTCCACATAAATACGTAATTATTGCAAAGTGCTGAAGATTGTCACAGATATGCCACATATAAATGTCCGCAGGCTCTAAATACACACTTTCCTCTAAAACCATGCAGACACAACAAACAAACATGCACAAATACTTCCCCACCCACCACTCTCCGCTCTCCCACCGCTGTAGCCTTTCATGTCAGAACGGTTGGCCTCATTGGTGGGGAGTCGGTCCCCAGCTAAGACTGACTCGGACTGAGCCAATGCAGCAAAGAGCAGGGGGAAGGGAGGAAGAATTCTTGATGACAGATGAGAGATGCATGCTGATACCAGTTTGTGCAAAGAGACCAGAGTCGGTAGATGGGAAAACTCTGGGTTAATGAGCTGGAGCAGAGAGAGAAGAACGAGGGAAGAAAGGATAAGATGGGGGATGTTGAGCCAATTCCGCTTGAAGTGATCCCGTACCAGACCGATTCTATGAGCACACTGGGGAATGGCCCTTTAATTCTAAGCCAACATTTAGCCTGGTGCACACATGCACTATCGCCCAGGGACACATGTCAGAGGCGTGAATGATATTTTGCCTGTGTGCAAAATTCCTGATAAAGCGTCCACAGTGAGAGACAAAAATATTAAACCACAAATTACTACAACAAAAAAGTACAGGATGTTGAAATCCAAGTGACAAAAACATCAATTTGTAGCCAACAATACCAAGAATAAAATGAAAATGTGTCGCGGAAAACGTTGTAAAATGAATTAAAAATTGTTCCGTACAAGTTCACAACCACTCGGTCTCGGTGTAGAGGGCATGGAACGAGTGAATGATGACCCAGTTATTAATAACACACACACATACATGCACACACGTGCACATAAATGTATGTTTAGCAGGCAAGTGTGCAGAGCAGACCCCATTAATTCAGCTCATTTAGCCCCAGACCAGCCATTAAATATAAGCCTGCCCCAAAGCTCACAACGCAACACCATGGCTCAACCCCCACAGCTTTGTCTTTATTTTCTCTCTCTCTCTCTCTCTCTCTCTCTCACACACACACACACACACACACACACACACTATTTCTTTATTTTTTGACAGCACATGCCATTCTATGCTTTTATAAACAAGTCAAATTCCATGTCAGGGCTGTAAGACAAGCCCAGAGATGGCATCAGTTTTTATCACTGGTGTTGGGCTAAAGTCTGTGTGTGCCCTTAGGCCATGCAAAAATGTCAGAGTCTAATGTCACCAAATACGGTTTAATACCTCAGCCACAATACCAGGGCGTAGAGCCAGAATCACAGCTTACATTAGCAATTTAACAGGAAAAGATGTGTGAAGAATAAACCATTAATATTTCCAAAGCACCAGCCCCACAGCAGCAGGTAAAAAGACTTCTGCATGAATTCAAAAGCTGACCAGCATAGAGAGAGGAAATGAGAGACTGGAGCAGCCTGCTGGGGGTGAAGGGCTGCAGCAGACACAAATTAGGATTAGAGGAATGTTCATCCTGCTTTTCTGCTCTTTTATTAATGCACCTCTGAGGTGTTTTTAGAGGCTGGTGGAAATAAGCCGATTTCACTGCTCAGGAGGGCTCATCCACTACACATTAACAGTTCCCGGTGTGTCACACACATACATGCAAATTACTCTCTCTGTCAATCACGGTGCAGTAAACAGTCGCATGGAGCCAATAGCTGAACGGTAATGGATGAGGAAAAAACCAAATAGACCAAATGGCATTTTGATGCAGAACAATTGATGTTGATTCAATTAGTCTGAATAGAGACAAGAGCATGTCAGCCTTATCTATAGCCTTTAGACTATGTGTGAGCTTTAGTCAGACAGAGCTGCTGAACGGAGAGCAGATGGATTAATATGTGGAGTGATAGAGCGAGGCAGTATAGCTTCAGTATGAAACCAAGATAGTCATGGAGATAAACTAATAACTAAGATAAGGCGCACGCATACAAGAAGTCATACGTTTGCGCTGTTCACAGACAGCTGCAGCCAGGGCGTCCGATTCGTCTGCCCCACCCAGTCAGTAGGAGAGAGAGAGAGATCAGTGAAAGCTGAGCTCCGCATCATTACGTTGTCTTTTGATTAGGCCTCACTCAGAGCAGCAGACAAATATTAAATGTTTTTTATGGATTATTATTCTTGCAAGATAAAGAGAAAGAGGAGTAATGCTAGCGAGGCAGAGAAATATTGTGCAGTACACTAGAAGATGGACAGACAGACGGGAAAAGGGCACAGACAGCAGACCAGAGGCCGAAGGACACTGTGAGGTTCTGATGATAAAGTGGCACAGCGAGATGGAGCCGCCTAACCACGTGAGAGCCAACGCGTACCCCAGCCTGAAGTGAACAGCAGGTCTGACCTGATGTCTAACAGTAGGAGGACTCAGCGGAGGAGGCAGTTCAAAGTCAGCCGTTAAGATACACAACACAGGAACTAGAGAACGGGGAAGATGAAAACACTGACCAGGCTGCTCACAGCATCTGGGACCTTGTGAATATTCATCAGCATCAAATAACACACAGTATTTAAAATGCTGATCTCGGTGCACTGTGAACTTCAGCACCAAGGACAGCTCCGGCCTGGCGGCGCGACCTCAGTGCTACGATTGTTTAAAGGAGCTTCAGGAACACTGGGCTATGATCTAATCACTGATTGGTTGTTGCTCAGCACCCTTTTGGTGCCGTGTAAGGGGGGTGTAGAGCGGACAAAAGGGCAAAGCAAAATACAATCTTGGGAGGAGCAAATGATGAGCAATTAGATGAAACTGTTACTGATGAGTTAAAAGCCAGAGTGTTTGTTTGTTCTCATGTGTGATCTTACAGTCTTCTTTTGTGAGTCAGACAAAAAGAGGCGATAATGGCCGATAGCCCAACAGCACTGTGAGAACAACAGTCTATCCACGGCAAACACATTCACACACAAACCTCTGACCTTTAGCCGTGAGTAATTAAGTGTGCGTCTGTCTGTGAGTGTGTTGCGCACGGGGCTGGAGGTGTTGGCCAGCAACAACGGGCTCAGCGTGGAGCAGGACAACAAGCACTGGCTCCACTTCAGATGTAATCACACAATAGATGAGGATCAAACTGTTAATAGCCTGCAAAGCTCCTTCCAAAATGCTTAAACGGAAAGAAACACACTCACACACATGCACAGGCAAAGTCAGAGAGAAATGATAAATGAAGAAACTCAAACCTCACCAATCTGCTGATATTCATGTTAAAAGCTGCTTCACTGTATTTGTTAGTGGCCTTTTACTGTCTCTGCAGTTAAACCCTGCAAAAGTCCTATATAAATTTTAATTATTATGTATTGCTCACTGAATTAGTCTCAACTAGGCTGCACTTGGTGAAGTGGCAAAGCCTTGTGCTGTGCTAGAGTCCCCTTCAATTAAACACTGATTCAGACTATTTGCTGTGCAAAACTGTCTGTAACAAGTCCAACAGACAAGAAAAAAGGCAGATGTGATTGGAAAAAACCCACAGAGCGATGTCAGCCCACCATCAAGGCTTAGGAAAATACCAAAGGAGCACAGTGGCTGATAATGCAAACCCTCACTGGGGTCTTTAGTAATCAAATATAATTATCCTTGTCACACTGTTCTCGAACGCACTAATAATCACTTTCCCATGCACACTCACACTCACACACACACACACACACACACACACACACACACACACACACACACACACACACACACTAATCCTGGCAGCCCACACGACAATCTCTCTATTGGTTCTGTTGCCCTCCTTTATTAAAATGAAGACCTCTGCGAGCTACTTGATTTAAACGTCCGGCTCCGGAGACATCCTGCCCTCCACTGTCCCTGCTATTGGGTTTTTGCCCTTCTCACCTTCTAATGTCTCCCACGTTCTCCTCCTCACATCTCCCCTTCATTCAGTCTGTGCACTCCTCTGCTGCTTCCGCTCATCACTTTTCTCCTCCCTGCACCCCCCCCCCATCTGCAGCTCAACCAAACCGCTTTCCCCCTTTGTGTCCCCTATTTTTCCTCCTGTCTGTTTCCATTTCCTGCTAAATTTTTATTCCACACCCCTCCCCCACGCCACACATTTAGCAGGTCTCCTGGTCTGGTAGTCGGTCAGTCAGTCAAGACTAAGAGGAACAGTAAAGTACCTCCATGTCATCAGCATCACCTCTGAATCTCAATCACCTCCAACAGGAGGAGAGCAGTGAGGGGCTATGAGGTTGGAGCTCTGAGATAAAGCTGCCAGCTCACTTCATTGGAGGAGGGGGCTGGTGAATTAGATTACATTTTCCTCCTGTCATTTCATTTTCTTCCACCCCCTTCTCCTCCTCTCCCCACATTGCTAGAGTAGATATTAACTAAAAAGCACTTGGGAGTCTCACCTGGAGCACAGCCTACTCCAGCTGACATTTTGACGGAGTAGGCCTCAGGCTTGTTGTGCTACGGTTTCGCTGTACCTCTGTGAACACACAGATGGGATCTATAATTGTGGTGAACTAGCCGGTTAGCTCACGCTTGAGCCTGTCAGCAAGCACGAAAGACACTTCTGAAGACGAGTGTCTGCTCAAAGACCCATTGTCTGGTATTATAGCCGGAGGTGACAGGGCTATTAAAATGCGTCTAAATGAGTCTGTGTGTGTGTGTGTGTGTGTGTCCTGAACCTCTACCAGCCTTTGTGTTATGGGAGATATAACAACTGATGGTTCATTTTTCTCCTCCACAGATCTACTATGTTCTTCATACACAGCTGGATGGTATGAAGGTGTGAGATTGCATTTGTTGGATGCCAGGCTAAAGAAAAATCAATGGCATTAATTTGCAAAGGCAGTGGTGTGAGCTGAAGCAATCCTCTGGACAGTGGGAGTCACGCTTTGGTCTGATTCACCACACACACCAATATGTACGCACACACACACACACACACACACACACACACACACACACACACACACACACACACACACACACACACACACACACACACACACACACACACACACACACAGAGCTCTTCTCCAATCACACCTCTCCTCCTCTCTTCTCTACTTTGGTTTTGCATTTCCAGACAATATCAGTTTACAGTGTGGGACACGCTGGAATGTCACGCTTCACTTGCCCTCCCACCTTCCTCACGCATGCCACCATAACTCTCCCCCAGCCTCCCCGGCTCGCTTGCCCGCTCCCGCTCTTTATCATGGTACAGGTACAGTAATTAAAAGGCAGGCTGCTCCACAGTGGCAGCAGGGAGGAGAGGACTGGAGGGAAGGACAGAGGAGAGTCACGCAACCACAGCACTATGCTGCACTATACGACTCCCCTCCTTCCTACCATATGAACCAGACTGTTACAGAGGGAGAGGGGTTATGTGCAGCAGTGCTGGAAAGCAGATTAGGTTGCAATCATTGGTCTGCAATTAGAAAAAGCTCAATATTCTTCATGTAAACTTAAATAGATGCACCAGCAGAATGACAGTAATGAGAAACTGACTATCTGTGACAGCTTAGCTTCAGTTTAAAAATGATGAGCAAAACATTTGAAAAATGTCCTTATACAGTTTATTATTGAGATAAATTATCCTAATTTATAAATGATCCTAATGTATCTGGTTACCACTATTCATATACTTTTATAATCTAGAACTTAGGTGTGGTGTTATGTGTGAAATGTAATATACTATTAGTACAGAGACTCTGGTTTACGTAAGGATCATAGATCGTAGAAAATCCACTACACAAAAACCTATACAAAAAGTCTGTGATTATGAAATGGCCTGAATTATAAAATATGATTATTAATACAGTAAAACGTGTTATTTACAAGCTTTATGGCCCAGCTTCTATATTATCAGTCATATTAGTTGGATACATAAAGATAAATCAAATTAAGCAGATTAAGTACATTAGAAACTGGCTGTGAAGCCCATCTACAGAACAGAGCTGGAGAGAACTGAACTACTAACATGCAGCTGGGTTTCACACATCAACCAGGCACTGATGTGTGTTTTTGCATTAAAGGAGATTTGAGATTAAGTGACAGGCAAAAGGCTATTTAATAAAAATATTTAATTTAATAAATTGTGCCAAATTGCGATTTTTCATCAGGATTTTGGCTTTTTGGTATTCACACCAGACAACGTGAGTAAAACTGGGAAACGCCACAGTACATCTGCTCCCTTTCATGTGAGTAATGGGGTTCAGCGAGGTGATGTTGTATGTCCTCTTCTTTTTAATCTTTATGTGGGTGATCTGTCAGTGGTACAGGGCGCATGGTTAGTAATTCTCTTATTAACCACCTCATGTATACAGATGACTCTGGGCTGAGACGACAGGTTTGAAGTCTGGAGGCTACTTACTCCACAGAAAAGAGCTTGGCCTGCTGACGCTTCTCAGTCTGTGTTGGGAGGTTGTCGCCTAAACTTGTCTCTCTCCCTGAGCTAAAATTCATACAGCCACCTGCCACAAACTCTCAACTGAGTCCATTATCATGTTTTATGACTTATTAAAACAAACATCACACACATATTTTTCACTGTGACAATCAAAGCTGCATTTAATGAACTCACGGGGACATTTTTCATATTTTATGATTCAGATGTTTGATGGTCTCAGGGATGGTTCAGATGTATATCTGTCATTTCATACAGAAGCTCACATTAGGACAGCAATGTGCCACATTATGCCGAGCTATTTATTACGGCTATTAGGTTGCATTTTCAGCTTAGTGGTGGCTGTTTAGTACATTTACAAACTAAATGAGCTGCCAATCTCCATTATAGCAGCAGGGATTTCATTTTACGTACAGAGGCTGTGATAAAACCATCCTTTGTCACAGTTATGAGATTAAAGTCGCACATACATACAGTTATGAGATTTAAGTACACACACACAGCAAATGCTTCCTCTCTTTCTCTCTCCATGTGCCCGGCATCACACCAGACACAACTAATCCACTGCAGAGTGTCTTAATCCAATCAGACCTGTTGTCTACTGAAGCCAGACAAAGAGGCCACTGCTGTGATACTGTCAAACACGTGAACGCAACAGACTTTGTGTACAAGCTTTTACTGTGAACTGTGTTGTGTAGGTTTAGTTTTTTAGGTAATTTCCTACTGGACACACTTGACATTAACCCCCATGGTTAACGAAGTGACGTGGGAAACTAAATCCACAGAACTTTATAACCACTGTAATCTGTAACTATGATCATCTTAGGTACCAATTATCAATTTCGTTTTTTTTCAAACGTGTATTACCTACTGTATATTGTCAGTGTGACAGTAAAACACTATCAGTGTAATATTCTAGATTGCGTGTTATTGTTTTTACCCTGTGGGTGCTGATAACAGGATAGTTCCCATTTAATATATGAATAAATTAGACCTTGGGCGCTGACCTTGAGAATGTGGCACATATCAATAATTGCTAATATTCTTTTAAACAACGTGGTGATTTTCATCCCTATCGGCCGTTCCTATCATCTCCTTCCATGGTAATTAGCATCCTGCTGATGGTTATGACAGACACGCATGATAGAAATTTGACTTCTGTTCTAAATACTAAGCAATGCAGAGCTGCCAGGTGGTGGTTATGCGGCACCGAGTTATTACTCCCACACTTCCATATCGCACATGCTGTTAAAATGCTTTTATTTTATTTCTCAAGAGCCCTTTTCTATTTATTGTGATTCCGAGCTCAGCGCTCATCTTTGCTTTACCCTCTCACTTCTGTCATTGTTCTGTCACAAGGCCAGTCATAGTTTTTTCCTTCCAGCACACAGATCTTATCTGACTGTCACAAAAGCTGAAAATACTGAGGAA
Source organism: Macropodus opercularis (assembly GCA_030770545.1). Classification (NCBI taxonomy): domain Eukaryota; kingdom Metazoa; phylum Chordata; class Actinopteri; order Anabantiformes; family Osphronemidae; genus Macropodus; species Macropodus opercularis. Next base: position 13,891,800 of record CM061092.1, read on the forward strand.
GGAGGAGAAAAAAACTTGGAGGTAATTTACTGGGATGATTTTGGCTGTGTTGACTCGTCATTGACTATTTGCTGCTGTTTGCAGGGATGTGGATTGTTGATTACTGATGTTGTGTTATAGCTTTTCCTGCTGTCATCTCATCCACAGAGAAAAAAAAAATATTTTTTTTCTGCAGTCTGCTTTCATCTCGGGGACCTCAGCCTCTTGCCTGTTATTGAATAGCTGAGGAGTCATTTTCTAGTCCTTGTGTCGGGAAGAAGAAACTCACACAAGACAAATGGTCCAATTCCACTTTAACAGGCCCATTCATATTGTAATAGAGGGCTGGAACAAAGAAAGGAGAGAGCCGGGACATTAGGAATGGCACCGTCAGCCTTACTCACTGTGTTTGACTGCGTGAATGCGCGCATACCTGTGTGTGTGTGTGTGTGTGTGTGTGTGTGTGTGTGTGTAAGGGAAAGGCAGAGCAGCAGAGCGAGAGAGGGAGAGAGAGATTTTTCTCTTTAATTCTCTCTGTTGGAGATGTACTACCTCAGGGATATTCTGCCATCTGATCCACTTTAGTAGTGTGGCAAACAGCCAGGGCATCTTTTCAATTACTGAGAAATGGATAGTGTGTGTGTGTGTCCAAGCGTGGATACTTGCATGGGTCTAGATGTGTGTGGAGGGTGTGTGTGTGTGGGTGTGAGTACAGAAGGAATGACACAGCAAGGCACACACACACACACACACACACACATACACACACACACACACACATACAGAGAGATAAAGAGAGAGAATATAGGAAAAAGAGATTTTGAGAGGAAGCACAGCACAAGGTGTGAGCCAAGAAAAGGCTGTATTCATCTATTGTTGGCCTGGGACTCGTCAAGAGGGAAGAGACCAAGTGCGAAATGAGAGGAAAAGTAGGAAGGTAGAGAGCTGGAGCTGGAATAAAGGGGCTTTGACATGGAGGGAGAAAATACTGCTCCCCGTCTGTCTTTAAGCCCAGCAATAATTTAAAGCCTCAGCCCTCTGAAGCCTTGCATCTACGTTGACTGGTCATCTTAAATCAAATCAGGGCACTGGGCAGGCTGCTGTGTGTGTGTGTGTGTGTGTTGGTTCATACACACATACACCGAGAGCTCTGGTCTACTCTGAATTATTGACAGTGGAGAATAATTGATTGCTTCACCTTCAGGCCTATCAGCCTCCATCTGAGTGCACCACCTCATACTCTCTGGTTCCTTTATTTCCTCCTGCTATTGTTATGGCTGGTTGCCTGTTTAAATATCGGTAAACAGGCGAGTGCTCAGCCTTAGTTTACCAGCTGATGGTCCAGATTCTGGGCAGCGTCCATGCAAACATCTTAAGCGTTCTCAGCCAGACTCATATTCATCAGTTCATCCTTAAGTCAAGGGTGGATTTTTGTGGATGTACTGACGGGATGATCTGAAGCCCGTAGATTTAAATTGTAGACAGACACAGCCCAAAACAATATACTGAGAACGATCCTCTAAGAGATTTAAAATGATTCAATAAAGGATTAGATGCTGTTAAACTCCATCTACTGGGTTGCGTGTCCAGAACACTCCTTTGTGTTTGTCACTGTCTTTCTCCATTCTGCCAGGTGCTGCCTCCCTACCCATGACGCACTGTGCAGCGTGTGATCAGTCATTGCCAGCCATAGTGCACTGGGACATGGATCTAGTCAATAACATGACTTTGCAGGCGGGAGACGACCATGACATACGACCGCTGCCCTAACGCACATACACGCACCGATACACACAAGACCAGAGGCACACACACGCTGGGCTGACATGCGCCCTGCTGCTTCGACAGGGCGGAGATGAGGTGAGGATAGATAGATGGATGAAGAGATGAATGGATGGACGCGAGGTGGGGGATGGAGGTAATGGAGGTGGCTGTTGCTGGATCACTGTCAGTGAGGATGGAGTCCTCCGCTGTTGTGTTTTGGGCCTCGCTGAGGGCTCGGCTGTTTATGATAAGTCTGCCGCTATGGATTTTTTTGCCTCGCCCATAACTCTGAAGGCTACAGGACGAGGTGTCTGGCGGCTCGTATAATTTAAAGCCTAACAAAATATAGAGCTCAATTACCAGCTTACTGTGCAAATCTCCCAGTCACAGAATTCACACAGCATCTGTTGGGACCCAACTTTTCAAAGAAACCGTGATCCTTCTCCCTCCACAGCATAAATGCCAGCGTGGCCGACTCTGATGCTGCGTAACTACAGTATGTATTGTATCAACGACTGCATGGCCCGTTCCCTTATTATCAAATATACAATAATCTTCTTACGGCTGGCGTGCGATTCGAATAATATTTATTCCCGTTGCGTGGATCGGTGCTGTTTCACCAGATGCAACTCCCCAAGCACGTGTGATATATCGCAGCACAAAGTGTGCGTTCTGATTCAGCATTATTCCGGCTACAAAGGCCGCTCTGCAAATCCCCTACTGGAAACGCTCAATTCTCTCTTCTTGTGTTAGTGTAAACAGCCCGCGCCTCCTGCCTGTTGTATCCGTATCAGCGTCGTGCTGATGGAATGCATGCAATTCTCTGATGTGTTATGCAAACACGCGAACCTGGATTAGACCAATGAGAGCTTTAGAATAGTGTAATCCTCTCTCCTGTACACTTCATTATCATATTTACACCACGGCAGTAAAGACCTTGTCCTGTCTAATAATCCCTCCGACTCAACCCATCTCAGAGACAGACAGACAGGCAGGGAGTGAGACAGAGAGGGAGGGACGTGCAGGCATCCTCACCCACCGCGTCCTCCTCTGAATGTGCTGACTCCAACAGAACAGCTCACAGTTAAAACAGAAGTCAATTAACCTGCATATCTCTCTACTAGGGTTTGTAAATGTGTGTGTGTGTGTGGGTATCAGAGCTGATGTCCACGCATGACTTTCTCTGCGTGAATGACAGGGAATGGCGCGTTAATCCTGCCGCCTTAGCTCGGCACCTCGATCCGCGCGCACGCAAGCGTCAGTCGGGATAATTAATATTTAAAGTGCATTTGTGCAAAGTGTGTGTGTGTTGTGCTTCGAGTCCCGCTGCCGGCGCGCGTTGCTTTCAGTGTCACACCACTCCTCTCTAAGTGTGAGATTTATTAGATGGCCATCAGTCTCAGCTTGGTGTCTTTATGTCTCATCTGTGACAATATGGAGTGGGAGAAAAGAGAATGGGTAATTGAGACAGACCGAGCGAGGGAAACTACAGTATGTGCCACCAGAGGTAATTAGCGGAGCAGCTGTTTGAGGGGGAAAGCTGTAGCCGTGACACTGCAGGAAGGAGCTGGGGGAATAATTAGTTGGTAGCACCCGTCAAGCTTTCACAGAGAGGAGATGTGTTATTCTACTTCTGCTCTCCGCTGAGAAACGCCAGCGCTCCAAATCCAGTCCAACAGCCTCTGACGTACAGCCCGTAAACACTTCTAGTTAGACAGAAGAGGCTGTCACAACCAGATATTGTGCGTCTGTGTGTGTTCAATCAGCCATCTTTAGAGCATGTTAATTGGGTATTGATTGTAGTTCAGGCTGCAATGATGTACGACAATTTCAGGTGAGTCAACAGGCAGCGGCATAGCAGCACAGTTGTGTGTGTGTGTGTGTGTGTCTGTCCTTTGGTCAATAACAACGCACCATATTCAATCAAACCTCCTCAGTGGAAAACGCTCTTTGTTTCTCTCTGTACCTGGATCGATGAACTCCAGTCTAACCAGGCTGCACCACCGAAATGCACAACATTTAAATACAACTAAGCCATTTACCTCCAGCAGATGACATTTAGCTCTGCTTTTGTGCCCGGATAGATTTGAAACAGCAGGACAGTCTATGATTCATTCCTTTTTTTTTTTTTTGTGTCCACTGATCCAATTGTTTTAAAAGTTAGTGTTTTTCTCTGCGGCTGTTTTATTGAGCCAGTAGCACGTTGAGAACAGAACAGTGGTGACGTGGGGTTTGTGACAGCATGCGTTTAGTTGGTTTAAATGCTGTGCTCACTGTAGATGTGAACCGGGTCTAATGATTTAGACTTTAGAGGTTTGGGTGCATTTTCATGATGATTTACAATCGTATCATTGCATCAGGTTAGAATTAACTTTATGTCTATGTTTAGTCCATTATAGTGCAGCGACATAGTGCACTGCAGGACTGCACCTGCTGTATTTCTCTAGTTATTACCTTAAAGGATTTAATGACATTTAATTATGTATATTAGTTTACTGATGTTTATCAGCAGTCACTCTACGCTGCTGTCTTTCATACTAGTTATTCTGTATCATCTCTACACTGAAACACACTAAAACTTTTGTCCCGAAGCAACAGGCTCCAGTTAATCAAACTTCAGTCAACCTTCCAGATTTAAATCTTTAAATCGAATAAGCTCATTATAGTTTAGACTCGCCAGCGGATTTAGCTGGGAACGGTGTTTGAAAGTGTGAAAGTGAGAGCCTTCCTCGTCCTTTTCGTTACAGACCTCACATTTTGCCACATTTCTTCACAGTAGACTGTTGCTCTGAAGATCTGAGCGTTGTCACACCCAATTCAACCTCCTCCCATTGCCCCACTTCATTCCCTGTCTCCATTGTGGAGCGGCGCCTCTCCATTTCAGCATCCAGTGTACTTATGAATAGACTCCATGGTGTGTTGACTCTGCAAGAAAGCCTGTCAAGTTTGTGTCCACTGTGAGTCCCTTTTTACAGTGTTGAAGCATTTAGCAGCTGCTCCCCCCCAACACTCCCTCAGAGTGGATGAGTGTGTGTGTGTGTGCTTCCTCACCCTAAGCACTCTCTACCTAGAGATTACCCTTCATTTTGCAGTCCGTAAAGCTGCTGACACAGCTACTTCTACTACAGAGGAACTTTGCATATGTATTGACTCTGTGAGTGTGTGTGAGGTAGAGGAGACATCAGTTTGCTGCATGTATACGCACATTTCTAGTAACCTGGTTTGGTAAATCCATGTCATCTGAGTAACCGGCGTACTTACACTAAGTGCAGGTAAAGAGTGTCTACGAGAGGAGAGAGCTGTAGTTACTTGACTCAGCATTTTACCTTGTGCCTTTAGATCAGTTAAGGTTGTTTACAAGTCCTTCAAACCCTGAGATTGCATTAACGTGTGTAAGACTAAAGTGGACATAAATGCGGACGTGTGATTGTGTGCGCACGATGCTGTGGGACTGCTTTTATTCCCAGCTCTGAGACGGCAGTCAAGCGGGTCATGAATATACAGGAGCATCTGTCCGAGGCGCACACACATGTGCACTGACCTAGCAACCGGAAGGGCGTTGGCTTTTTTTCTCCCCTGACAACGCTGACACCTCCCAGTGGGAGCCTGCATCGTTATGGCAACTGGGACAGTTGGATTTGCATATTCATGAATAGTAATGAAGGTGCTGGAATAGAAAGTGAATGTTAAACCTTATTTTTCCTTAGGCCATATGGTGGACAGTGCTCAGGGAGGGAGTTCGGTTCACTTTGAATTTGTTTATGCATGTTGTTAAAAGAAGATGAAGGGAAGGGCTGAGTAGGAGGACGTTTACGCTGAGTGTCGTTAGGGAAAGTATGATGGTGGGGTCACAGCAGAAAAGAAAAGCGCATGTTTGTCGTCTTTCTGCTTCTTGTTGTGAAGTCGTTTCTGTAAAACAGCATGTGTCTGTACACGGATCGCATGGAACCACTTTAAACCACTTTTTTTTAGATTGGTTGGGTACAAAGAGCAAGATTGTTTAATGCGAATGAAGTGTTTTGTCCTATTATAAGAGGAAGCGGCTGTTAAATTATGGAAACAATGTGTGAGATGAACAAGGTCAGTAGATGCTTTTACTTTGATGGCGTGTCTCACCCTCAGGGAAGCAGCAAGCAAGTCAAAGGTCAAACCTTCTATTAAGAAGTAAAAGTTGACTTTGTGAAACTGTAAAACTGATTTAGCAGTTACAACAACCTAACAACCGCCTTTTTGTTTCCCCCCCCTCTTATATTTCCTCCGCTAACATGGATGCTGCCTGTGGCTGACTGCAGTTTTAAATCGTGCCATTTACTTTAAATAACAAACACACTCACACACAGACACACGGCCGTGTCACCGCCACTAAAATTGTAATTTCCACTTTTCCAAATGCAATAGATGAAGGTGCTCCTGCAGGTTTTCCGCTCCTTTGTGCACAGCGCAGGTGTGTGCAGACGCTCGCATACAGTAGAATCGCGTGCAGATACTGAGGAGAGACGATTCCCTTGAGACTGTTGCTCCTCAAACGGGAGACAAGCGTTCCATCTCATCAGGCTCGATCCCTCCCAAGCCCGCACCATCGCAGAGGAAGGAATGCAGGTTAAGTTGCGTGAAATCACTGTGACAGCAACATGCAAATTCACCGCAGCCCGCCCACAATTCAATCTGTCAATCTAAAAGCCTGTGCGTCTCTTTTTTTATAGGTGTTCCTGAGTACCCGATCAAAACGAACCCTGTTGTTTGGCGCTAGAGGCTGTTGTGTGGGTCCGTGTGTCATCGAGCGGGTTGTAGCTCCTGGGCCTTTGCTTGTGCGTTTTGTTCGTTGTGCAGCCACGTGTGTATGTATCAGTTGTAATTTGCATGTCTATGCAAACCGCCTTTTCTAAACAGCACTATACACTCGTCGTAAGAGCGGTTTCAACAAACAGTGTGCAAAACAATAAATGGTATGTAGGTGTGTATGTGTTCTTGTGGTCATACTGTACATACGCTACTGTATCTGCACGATTAGTTGGATTTGTGAAGATTCTCCTCAGAGAAATGATTGATTTTGGCAGAAAATACACCAACTCAATCCGCTCTAACTGCTTATCTTCTGCCTCCCCCACTTCTAATCTCTGTTTAACATAATTGTCTAATCAGATGTATTTACAGATGCACACAAGGCTTCCTCTCTCCCCTTGTTCTCAACATACAGTTACCACAATCTCATTGTTGATTAGAACTGCTTCTCTTGAATATTTCAGTCCACGTGTTCTTACGATGTTTTATATCAACACTCAGGACTGTCCTTGTTCTCGTTGACGGTTCTGTAAAGTGTCACTCAGCTGATGTTTGTTTCTGTCTTATCCAACTTTGAAACGAAGTTGCATGCGGAAGGCTGGTGCGAAAGAAAAAGAGCCGCCAAAATCATTGCTTTTCCTAGAGACAGGAAGTATCAGATCGAGCTGGACTAAAGTCGAGTTTGGTGTTGCCCCTATTATCACACAGTTTCCCAAAGTCACAGGTCGTCATTGCACATGTTCTTATGCACGTGAGGGGACGTTCTCACATAAGCTGGGTGCAACGCAGGAATATGCACAGGAGCAAACAAGCAGAACCTTCATACTAAATCACGAATCATGCATTTTTATCTAACATTAGGTTCCCCCGAAAGAACAAATTGTGACATCGAGTGGTACCATATCCAAAGCCTCCTTTATTTGTTGTTTGTTGTCACAAGCTCAATTTGCATGACGGCATCAGCTCATTATGGTCTTTAACAGAGTTGATGGATGTAGATTATGCATCTCGGTACTCGACTACTTGCCGCAGTGGGCGCACATGTTCATACACGCGCATACAAACGCACACACTGGTATGTTGAATGAATATGTATGTCCTGCAGAGGAAGACAGATTAATAGCGGTGTTATTCCACACACTGATTTACTGTCTCCGCCAGTCAAAGCAGGACGAAGTAGCACAGAAGTTAGAGAAGACGAAAAGATGCTGAGGGACGTCATCGCTTTTCTGTCACGTCACTCGCCGCTATTGCATTTTTCTTTAATTTCTCACCTCCTCCCAGTGGGACCTTTCTTTATTTTACTGTTTCTCAGCAGGGAAAACAAGCTAATGGGATGAAACTAAATGAAGACAAGCGATGGCAGCAGAGGGACGATGATGTCAGGATTTCCAAAAGTAGATTGACCATAAATGATAAAGATAAACGGCTCCCACGCATTTATAACAAACTCGTGGTGCTATCATTTCCTTTTAATGGCTCTTAGTAATTGGAGTAGATCTACCTCCCCGTCTCCTAAACCTCTGTGTCTATCACTTAATCATTGTGCTCGATGAAGTGATAAAAAGCAAAGGCAGACGAGGAGCGGAAATAAGCAAGTTGGGCAAGTTTTTTTTTTGGCCGCTGTGCTCTGTTACCAAGCAACAAGAAGGAAAGTCCTGAGTCACTGTGTTTCTGTGGTGAAAGCAGCTGACCTCACTAAGGTTGAGGTTAAAGGTCAACATAGACCTTCCAAGGAAATATTGACTCAAAGTAAATAAAGCAACTGCAGAAAACCAGCCAGGAAACACTGACGATGTTGGAGGTTGACGTCTTCTGTGCTCACTAGTCAAAGCATGAGAGACTTGTGTGCTTATGCTCATGTATGTCCTCCGTGGCCACAGTATTTGGTTGTCGTACAAATATGCACATGCGTTTGCGCATGTTCTTGTGTGTGCGTGTGTATAGTCGAAGTGACCGAATTAACCCCATAGCGTGTGAATCTGAATTATTCATAGGATGAAAGCCCGTGAGACTCCCTATCCTCAATGTTACAAATGACTACCTTCCTCCTCGCATGCAGACGCAGACTTCATGCTTCTGAATCTGGACAGCCAGGGCAGTAGGTCCACGTTTATTTTAAGATTCCACATGCATCCAGCGTTCCCAAGTGCCACATATTATGCACTGGAATATATATCACAGCGCAACTGTTGGATGGACAACGCACAGTCAAAACACAAACGCTGTTGCTTTATGAGCATTTTTACAATATTCACATATATACTGCATTTGATTTAGAACAGGGTAAGGTCACAGTGGGATGTGATAAAATATAAACACATGTATTTATATATATGTGTGTGTGTGTGTGTATGTGTGTGTGTATGTTGTTGGGCCAAAAGCACTGAATCTGCTGAAATTCTGAATAAATGCAAGAAGTAAATAAATCAGTAATTTATGGTGAATGAAATGAATGTGTTCCAAATAGTGAGGCCATCTATCCAATAGTTAACTATACACAGGTCCATGTTGGTGTTAGAGCTAAATTCACATGATAACTGCTATCGTTAGGATTCTTTTATGACCGATGATAGTGGTCATTCGTCAATTCACTAATATTGACAGGAAAATTCGAATATACTTGCCAGCAGCAAAGGAACCATTCTGCTGTTTGTGATGTCTGAAATATCACACGTTTGTGTGAAGAATTGTCTTCGTTCACATTCTTCGGTTTGTCTGGGGAGCTGCATGGGAAAATTGCACATTATACAACTGTTATAGCTGTTTCTATTGCAACGTTCAGATAAAAAAAAACAAATGAAAGGAAAGAAAAATGCTGGGAAACCAAAAATACTGTTAAAGCAAAGCAAAGAAAGACGACTTGTCTCACCAGAAATACAGTAAATCAAGAATCAAGTCGTCTATAGTGAGACTTAAACACACTGGCTGCTGCTGTGATCCCTGCTACAGACAGACAGTGGGTGTGCGGTGACTCAGCTCTCCTCATTGTGTGTGGGTTGGCCGGCAGCTCCCTGCAGCCCCAAGAGTGACGGGGAAGCCTTCAGTGCGTCTTGATGGTGACTCATAGAACTTATCCTAATCAGCTAGGAATCGAGTTGGATCACACACAGACGCAAACAAACTTTGATCGCCGTTTGACTGGCAGGTGCATCTACGTCAGCTTCTCGGAGCAGCGCGCTCCTTCCTGGTTCTCTGTCTTATTTAATGCTTGGATGAAGTGCTCACTAATAGCAGCTCATAAGTACGTGCGTGGACGTAGACTCACAGACAAATACGCTGGTACGAAATGAACCGGCACCACTGTAACGCATTCTGTCGCACGTACACCCGTATTAACAGCAATACAGATGGCTGCCACTCTGCTCCTGTCAAGCAGCGGGAGGGAGGATGGAGGGAGGACGAGTGCCAAGAACAGTGTATCAAAGGAGGAAACCAGCGGAGCGACAGCAGAGAGCGTGTGTCTTATACAGTTATGTTTGTCTGCACGTAGAAATGGTTTCATTTTGCTGCTGGCATGTGTCTTGATTAGCCTGTGCTCGTCCAACAAGCTAAACTGTTTGTGTCAGTGTGTAAGGACAGATGAGTTCTTTGCATATACATGGCTTCCATCACTGAGTCATTGCTGAGATAATAATCGGGGACAAGAATGAAACCGTTGTACACAAGAGTAAATAATTTTAACATCCCGGGAAGGAAACCAGATGCTGTAAAGCAGCTCCTTAAATGATCAGTCCCAGCGAGGCTGTATCACAGAGACCTTGCACCTGCCTTCATCTAAATGCAGCATTTGTCACGGTGCTGGGTAAATGTTGCAGGTGAGTGCGTGGGTGTTGTTCCGTACTTGTATGTTTTCTTAGGACGCGGTTGATGTACAGTGTGAGGTTTATTCAGACGGAGCAGGGATTTTCGTCTGCTTCGTCTACTAAACACAGCAGCTTGTAATCAAATCGAACGTGGATTTTCCAATTCCAACGTGTATAAGTCTTTGTGTAGACCCTGAAAGACGAAGGTTTTTTATATCGGCAACACCGCTTGTGGATTATTTGTTTTTTTTCTGCAAACATTTAATTACAAACAAGCTAAACGTAGTTGTGTACTGTATGCGAGTGTATGTGCGTGTGTGCGTGTGTGTACAGCAAATGAATGGACATGACTCCAGTAGCTTGAACATGGACGTCGGCCTTGTAATCCAATCAGGCTGAGTAAATCAAATTATAGAGAGCAGCCCAGGGATGGGTGTGTCAGTACAGAGCTGGGTGGAGAGACGGAGCTGGACCCTGCCTGGAAAGACTATTAGAAAAACTCAGAGAGGCAGCCATGTTGGTCAAATCTAACCCTGGAAATCAAATATAAAATCTGACATCTTGATTACTGTACATAGATGGAGTCGCTTGGTTGATATGTGCTGATACAGAAGCTAAACATGTTTTATGATAGAGGAGTTAAATTAGAAATTCACTTTGGTGTGAGGCCAAATCATCTCCAAAGTAGAAACTGTGAAGAGTCAGTAGGAAGGAAGGAGACGAGGATGTAGGGATGAGACACATGCAGGCTGTGAAGCCAAACTAAGAGGTCGGAAGTAATAAAAAGCTTTTTGAATTGAATGCCGTTTTGAGTTCTCGCCGTCTCTGTATTTCCCGGCACGTTTGTTTTCTACACCTCTGTGTTTCTTTCTCTCCATCTCTAACAAACAGGTGCGGATGCAGGGAGCGGTGCTGACGCTCTTTACGCATCTCACGTGTGCAGGCTTTGACTAAAACGCCAACCTTGTCACAAAGTTCTTATTTAAAAGCCCCTGAGCACAATTAGGTAACAGCTAAAAGGGTCTTAAGAGAATGAATGGGGTTAGCTGCTGCGGCGCCGCTGAATAAGGTTAGCGCTGCCCTCGTACGTCTGAATGGGGTTAGTGATTGCAGCTCGTGCTTTGGTAATCACGACGTTTGTTCTCCGCTGAATGCTAACGTCGATGCTAACCCAGTTTCATCAGTGCACTAACGCTGTCTCCTAAATTGAATTAATTCACAGGAGGATGTCAACAATAACCCCCAGAGCGCGTACGAGAGGGAACAGCTGAATCCTGAGCGTCTTTGCTTCTGCTCCACTCTGATACAAAGGAAACTTTGCCCTCGCCTCGCGCTGCAGACTGTGTTTATATGAACGCCTTTATAATCGTCCTCTTTTATGGCTGCAAATCAGATGCACATTGACGCCGCTTGCTGCAGCGATCGGATTCTAATCACTTGTATGCAAAGATAAAAGTAGGAAGAGAGAGGCGATAGATGAAGGTGTGTGATGTAGTGTGCGTCTGTGTGTTCGAGAGGTGAAGTTAATGTTATGCATTAGCTAAAAATTTCCTCTTCACCACAGACTGGCTTTTATAATCCAAGTGTGTTTGAAGTACTACACCCCCCCAACACACACACACACACACACACACACACACACACACACACACAAGTGTGCTCATGCATGTGCATATGCATGCCTGAATGGATTATTTGCTGTGTGCAGGAGATCCAACAGTCTCAGCCAATTCTATTTAACCAAATATAGTAAAGTCTCTTCCTCCCCTTCTCCTCCATTAACAGTCAGAGTCACACTGTGGACTAAGCTACTTTACTTTATTGCATCTCATTAACTTCACTAAAATAGTGTTTGAACTCCAAATCAGCTCAACTGAACGAACTGTTAGTAGAAACTGGGATTGGTGTTCACATCAACATGACTAATTAAAGGCTAGAAGGAAAATTGCCTTTACTCATCTAACTCATGCGAGTACTTGGCCACAGATTGGACTTATATCATGCACCTGGTCTGTCAGGTCTAATTATTCAGCAGCAGCAGCACCAACTGGATACTGTGTGTCTCATAAAGTAACCGCACACTCTATTCGTTGGCATCTCAGCCTTTCATTGGCTGCACTGGTGGCCAGTCACCGACCTTTTCCAGGCTTGTGAGATTCTTCTTGAGCGTTGTGTGTTGTTTTCACTTATGGTCCAGCAACTATCTCAGACTAGATGGTTGTAGATATGCTTAGAGCCGCGTGGTGTCATCTGAGCTGTGTGTGACCCACAACGCGCCTGATTCAACCCAGGACGCTGTGAATATGTGGGAATCTGAAGTGACCGATGGACGCATCTAATTATTTGTCGAGTAAAGGCTATGCTTTGGTTACTTTGTGTTTCATACTTCAAATGAGATTGCTGGCCTGTGCTCTGTGTTGCTATAGGAACCGCAAAGGTCAGTGTCTTTTGAGTGGGTATGTGTGTTGGAGACAAATTTACCTGTCTGAGCAAAAGAGAGGCTGTTTTCTGTTGCTCCCCCTTCTTTTACATCTTCGTCTTTCAGGCTTTGACCATCCCCCTCCCTCCTCTCTAGTGCTCTCCTCATTGGTTTATAGACAGATCTCATCTCCTCACTCGCACCACACATTGTACTTCTAGAAAAGTGCCCTCATCGACACTGACAGCTCCCTAATTGCCATTGCATCCCTATGAATAACTGTGGCGCGTGCTTGTATCTTTTTTGTGTGTGAAATGTGTGTGCGTTTCTGTGTTTTATAATATCTTTGGATGTGTGCTGCAACCAGTAGCGCTTCATGAACTTACTGCTCGATGCAGTAGTTTAGGATGGAGGATGTCCATCATTGGTGGGAAGTGAGAGCGGGAAGGGGGGGAAAAATAAGAGCAGGGAGGAAGAAATGAACCTTTTCCAGGAGGCGATTTTGTGCTGACACGTCTAAGAGTGAGCATGTAATGACAGCACGGATGCACAGATGGGCATCACAAATGGCAGCGCGATAAAATTTTGTCACTTGGTTTTATGTATCTATACACAAACCACCACTTGCATTTTTACAAACACACACACACACACACACACACACACACAGTGTAATGGAAACATTTCTGGTTAATATGTAAAATCTATTTGGTTTGCTTTAGTGCGATATTTTAATATGTTGTGAATAATGAAATGAAAGATATAAACAGGCTTGTGCAAACACACAAACATTCTCATGTGTGTTCACACACATGTGTAGTTTGTGGGGACAGATGGCGAACTGCTGGTGGGTGAACTAAACTGTCCGTGGTATCTTTAGGTGTAATGGTGCAGTTAATGATTCTTCCGAGCTTGGCTGCTATAGAATATGACATAAATTACAATACATGCATTATCAGTTAGTGCTCGAGACAGAAGAATTTGTCTTAGTTTGAGTAGCTGTTCATTAGTCCTCCCTCCCAGGCACCCAGTGATGTGAGAGTCTAAATCATCCAGACAAAGCATCAAAGTTTTGCCCTGAAACTTGGTCTGTTTTTAGCCCGACCCGATTGGATTAGCTGGTTATTAGGATGCAGCGCTGAGCTTCAAGGCTGCAGCTTTTTCTTCTAACATCTAAACCTCATAGTGGGTGGATTCAGCTACATGTCCTTGGAGAGAGAGAGAGAGAGAGAGAGACAGCAGGGGAGGCAGACTGTCTGTGTGTGCATGTGTGTGTCAGTATATGGTGCCATTTTATCGTCTGTCTGAGGTGAACGGGACAAATAAACCAGCTCTGATTTAGAGTCTCTGCTATCCCACAGAGACAAAACCGCTGTACGTCACTTTATTATTTGTCCCTGTTTGTGTTAGTGGCAACTCTACAACAGTACCAACGGCAGGGAGTGTGTCGAGTGTGTTGCTACCTTGTTAGTACACGTTGCACTGGGATCATCCAGGCAAGTCTCACCTGACCTGAACCGAATCATCAGTGACTTCTTTCTGTGTCTGGGGAACACGCATTAATTTATACAGCACCTCTCTTTCTGTTGTGCACGTTAATTATATGTAGGCCACATATGACATCATGTCATCTGCAAACTACGACTCGATGTCTCATTTATTACAGCAAAACCCGTAAGAGTACAGTATATGACAGACTTCTTCTTTTAAACTGTGTAAAAATGTTGTAGGGATGTGTTTGAGAAAATAAAAACTACATCTGTGAAGGCTGCGGGAGATAATATTTGTGGAGCTTGATATGAACAAATAGTTTCATGTGAACAAGTAGTTTGTGTTTAGTCATGTTGCAAAGAAACTCCTTTTAGTTTGTGCAAGAAAAGCTTCTTATTGCAGACAATAAAAACATTTTATGTAACTGCAGTTGTTCATAATTCAAAACAACATTTTGCTCTGTGATTTACATACAAAACAACTACGAAAGTAATTTTTTCTACGGAATTCATGTTGATCCCACTAAACAGAACTGCTATATGCAACCACAGTAGGAGAGATGTAATGTCCACAACCTCTTGCATTGACTTGGATGTGGGCGAGCGTGGGTTTGCACGATCATGCACTTTACCTTTGAGCTGTTTCCTCTGGGGGGGAAGGGTCTTATTTATGCATGTACTGCACAACCAATCAGATGCGAGATCAGAGGACGGGGGTCAGAGGTGAGGGCCGCAGTGACAACAGCCAACTTAGACCTCCTCCACCCGAGGCTCATCTAAATGCTGCGCTGGGGTCAGAGCTGCTGATTTGTGATCAGACAGAGAATAGTGATTTATTGAGGGTGGCTGGAGGGGACGGGGTGAGGTAATTGGTTGTAAGCTTGAGATTTGAGGGAGAGAAGCAACGAATTGTGAGCTCAACTGTGTCCCACGGTTTGAATAGAGTTTTTAATGAAGGGTTTAAACCTTATAGAAAATAAAGAATTATTTCAGAGTTTAACACTGCAACCTCTGAATATCGACAGGGTCTGTTTTTAATAGGTTTGCTTACTAACAGTGCTCTAAATAAATTAGGATAGAGGATCTCATTTATGGATTCAGCAGAACTTAGGGTCCAATTTGTTTCCCACCGTATAGCACTAAATTGAAGGGATTGCGATGGAAGCCCGAGCTCAAGCATATTTATTACAGACTTTGGATCACTGCTTCATTATATATCTAATTTTCCCTCTCTTATAGTCTGGTGAGTATAATTTCCCTGTAAATAGACACAAAAGCTATATTAGTGTTATCAGGCTTGGGCTCTGATCTGTACGGATACATTTGAAGGTCAGACCTCACAGAGGAAATGGAAATAAAGAGTATAATTTAATCTCAAGTGTATTGGAATAAAACCAGACACGCAGAATGAACAACAGGGACGGCGTACGGGCCATTGTTTTAAAAGCTGACAGGCTAATTGTATTGCAACAAGAACCACTTTGGAATAAGTGAACACTTCCAGAGACACATAATGAAATAGAATCTAAATGGATGGGGGCGTTGGGGGGGTGGGGGGGTGGGGGGGGGGTGGAAGGGCTTTGTGTGCGCAGCAGAGAGACACACTCCTATGACACCGCTGGAGTTGTGTGGCTCCGTTTGTTTATCTTCCCACATGATGTACAGTATGTGTGTGTCCTCATTTCCTTAGGACCGTCTCGTGCTGACTGCGCGTCGTCTCCCACACAAGCCTAATAATCTCTAATGTGTTTGCTGCTGTTTGCACAGAAAGTGGCCGACTCTGAGAGGTAAAGCAACGCCACTTCAATTTGCACCTTGTCTTTAGAGGCGTGCGAACAACACAGATGCTGCTCAGGTGTTACAGTGTGTTAACCAAACCCTCCAGCGACAAAGACGGGTTTACGTGACGCTATACTTTAAAATAATACGTGTGAGAGATGAGGCATCATTAAGTCCACACAAAATGTGTTGGTGTCTTTTCTTACAGTATCTCCACCCTGGAGATGCAGTGTCGATTAAAAGCTGACAGTGATTCATGTAGGGCCGAGCTGCATAGACAGATATGTGAAATGAACTGCTGGCAATAAAAAGACAATTTTGTTCCTAATGTGGGGGATCGGGCCTTTGTGACAGTCTCTATAAAGAGCCTTAACGTCCCCCTCAGTGGCTCCACTGTCCCACAGCCTCAGTGCCACCTCTTCATACATATACATGGCTGCTAAAGAGGTGGTTCATGAATACGATCAAAGACCCCAGCTCTGATAGGATTGTCTGTGCTCCGACGTGAGTGTGTTGCTGAATTTATTTGCCTTTCCCCAGGACATCTCATCATAAATGCTATTACTTGGCTGTATGTATTCAGCTGTTTTGCATGATCACCTCCACTCGCCGTGTCACCCGTGCAGCGGTGGCGCTAACCAGTGAGGCTTTGTGTTTATCAACCTCAGCAGTTGTGCGTTTTTCCACCCATCGCCGCTTGTACAGGTAGCTCACATCACACTGGGCCATACTGGTAATGGCTTTTCCCCACTGGGAGGGTGTGTGGGTCTGTGTGTGTGTGTGCTGTGTGAGTGCGTGTCTGTCTGCACACTTTGTGTCTGTACTTTTGTTTTATCTTGGTGTGTGTCCATGTGGGTGAAATCTTTTAATGCAACTGTTTATCAGAGGAAAAGCCTGAGGGCAAAAATCTTTGTTTCCCCCCCCCCCCACACACACACACACACACACACACAGATGTTCTTTAATGAAATGTTAGCTGCTGTAAAGTTTATTGTAGGTCTGTGTGCCTGGATTGTGACTTTTTATTGGTAGTGACTCAGTATTGTGTATGTTCAGGGAGAGTTAGACTGCAGCTGCCAGCATTCTTACTGCTGTGCTGGAACTGTGTATGTGTGTGTGTGTGTGTGTGTGTGTGTACCTGTGGCAGCTGTCATGAACATGCCGGCTAATCATCTAACATGTCACTCTTCACAGTGGAACACATTCCATACTCTGGCTGCTGTCACTCTGTCGGGAGCGATCACAGCTCTTTGTTTAGTCAATCAGTGATTTAATTGCACTCCAGTGGGATTTGTATGACAGTATCTTATAGCCACATTTGCCTTTATACCTTTTTCAATTAGCTTATCATTCCATACACGTTTAAAAAGCGATTCATACTGTGCATGTGTTGAGAGCCAACAGGAGGCACAGAACTAGCTGTTACTTTCACTGCAGTGAGTGAGTGTCAGTAGCTTGAGTCCTTTTCAAGTGGGGGAAGATGAAGCTGATCGCTTGCGTCCGTGTCAAAGAGTCAGAGAAGCTTTGTGCCGATTACAAGGTCGGTTTCAGACTAACACTAAAAGTAAAAGCAGCTTTTCCAGGCCTCTTGTGCATAAATACATTGTAGATCGGATCATTAGTCCTTGTTTCTGTTATTGTGCGTCAAACTTTAGTAGAAATGCTTCATCTTCATTAGTCAGTGCTTAGACAATACATGGTCACATTCCACTTACTGTACATTTCCAGACTGTGTTTACAGGAAAGTGGTTTATCCACAACACCAGTAATTATGAAGAACTAACTTTGTTGTCCATCTGAAGACGGTTCTGACTTGGGACAGAGATGTTGCTAAAGTGAAATCTTTATGGCAGGAATAAACGTGTCTGACTTTGATTAATTGGACCTTCACTGGAGTCACACTTGATAATGACAGTGACTGTGTTGCTGCTGCATCACCACTGTGACTGGAGCCGTGAGAGGCTTGGCAGAGTGTGACAGAGGAGGCAGTCTTCTCTGACAGACCCTGCTCCAGCTCAGTCTAAAATATGACTCCAGGTGATGTACAGGGCTAATTAAAATTGATTACAGAGCCCTGCTGCTCAGCAATAGTTCTCTTCTGTTGGTGCCTTTGTTCTTCCCATTTTTGAAAAGATCAACTTTCCAGTAACCCCTGCAGATTATCAAACTTTATTATTAGAACAGAGAGAAATGTCACTAACCTGTGGCGAGACATTTTAATGAGTTTAAACACCATGTATCAACATTATTTTTTAACAGACATGGAGCTGAATAAGAATGGGACGTGAAAAAGAATATCACAGGAGAACAAGAATAAAGTTTAAACCCTAATTTGCGTGTTATGAGGCCACTGTGAGTGGGGATATTGTATTTCATTGTGCGCTTTTCCACCACTCTTGTTTTTATGTTTTTCATTTGTAACAGCTTTTGGGACATCGTTTCTTCCTTTCCTTTCATTCAACACACAGGATATTGTTTATTACTGTGGCAGTAATTGTGTGCAGATTCATGGACAATCAAAAACACACGCAAGAGCCACAAGGATTTCTCAGCATGACCTTATTAAAAAAAGTCATCATCATTGGTCTAAGTGCTCATGGAGAAAATGACACTGCTGCTAATGAGGACGCCGCATCGACATCTTGAGCGAGCAGTAGAGCCAAAGACAGCGAAAGAGAGCTGATGATGGAGAGGCAAAAAGAAGACAAAAAGAGAAGGCCCAAAGGAGATCAGGTGGAATTGATGCGGGCGAGACAGGCGACGCTGCAGGGCCACAGAGACGCCTGCTGCGATGCGAGAGCTGCAGGCGCAAGAGTCCAGAGAAACCCTGGCAATGAGAAACGCACCACAGACATCGATACATCAGCTCCTCGTTGTCCGTGACCACCTGTATGCTTGAGCCTTTCTGTCAATGTCTCAGCCAATAGATTGATGCAGCAAACAGCTTCCCTCCAAGCTTTTCTTTTGTCTTTTTTTCATAGCTGTTTTTGTTTTTCTTTTTTCGGGTCCCATCTTCCTCTAGCAGTTAATTTCACATCCTTTTATCGCTCTGCAGGACCCACAGTGTTCACACGGTCCACGTGTTTATGCCTGGCCCTTTATTTGTGCTTTTGTATGTGTATGCGAGCAGACGATAGTAAGCTGGTGTGTGCGCGTTGACGCGTGCATGTATGTGTGTGTGAGTCTACCTGACCAGGCTTGGGATTAAATGTCAGTCTCGTAGATTGATGTTCTCTCTGATAGAACGCCACAGCAGGAATGAATCTATTGCAGCTTACAGATGGGAATAGAAAGACACACTTGAAAGAAATATATCGAATTTCCAGAATACACATATATGTTGACACGGCACACCCACATAAAATGCAACAATTTTCATAGACACGTTCCTACAGCATTTCTCTGCCAGGCAAAGTGGTCTGTTGACTACTGATGGTCCACGTTCATCTTAGGATGAGACTCAGCGAGCATCAGCAGAGAAGGGCAGGAGGGTAAATGTTTCCTTTTTCAGCACATACAGGGGGTCATTCACTGGTAATGTGCTGTGAGTGGCTGGCAGTGTGCCACGCTGAAAGGGCACACTGCATCCTCAGCGTTGTGGAAGAGCGGCGGTGGGGGTGGGAGCGGACATATATGAGTAAGCGTATGTGCACGTATGTGTCTGCCGCAGGTCTTTTGGAGAATGTTGAGAATTTTTATCAGATGGCTCGTGTGTGTGTGTGTGTGTGTGTGTGTGTGTGTGTGTGTGCATTGGATCCGTGTTTGGCTTTACTACTCTGTGCAGACATGGCTAAAAGCAACCAAAATGGATTTCTCTAATCAAAATGTAAAAACTGACTAAATGAATCACCGTCATCTACAAGCTTGACTAAAATGAATATAACACATTGGTTTTAATTTTCTATTACGCATACTGTTTCATATAATGGAATAAATGTCAATAACTGGGCAAATGCATTGGCACTGATTACTGCAGCATATTCTCTGCAGCAATCACTTTAATCAAGGGCTATTTGTGGCTCTTTTCTGACCAACTGTTCTAACGGCATTTGCTTCAGTTGTCTTAGTTTTAAAAGTTGTCCTCTCCCAGCTCTGACTTTCTGCATTTACACCAGTTTGCCTGGATTAACAGCAAGGCCAGCTGTCACGTCATAACATTGCAATATTTTTTCCCAGCGGTTTTGGGGGATTTATGTTTTAGGTTATTGTTCTATAATATCTAATACTGTTCTCTTATCACTAACTTCAGCTGTTGTAATAATATTGTTATATGGTCTGCGAACACAAAATGCATTGTCTATAATCTTTACCTTGATCCAACATGTAGGAATAGTGACATTCAGACAATTGATCATTTAGTGACTCAACAGTTATTTTGATCACCTGTTACTATTTAAGCCAGTGTCAAACCGTTGTTAACAAGTGTGACCAGCTGTTTACTTACAGTAGATTAGTTAAACTGAGTATTTATTGTTTTTGCAAAATTAATGTAACAACAGCTGTGTTTTGTAACAAGCTCATTTCACTAAATATGTGTCCTGTTTCTTTTCTCTGCTTTCTCCTGGAGCAGCTGTGGCAGGTTAGTAACGTCTCACTACTATTATCATCACTTTCGCTTTGAACATTAAGCTGTGAGTGAGGCTAAACAAACTCTGTTTATGTGTTAATATGTGTAATTTAATGGTCCAAAAAAAGCCCGGAGAGCTACTGAGTAGCGTCTTAAAAACACAATGCGTCTTAAACATTCTTGCGATAATAAAAGCAGTGTACACTGTGTTTTCAGTACACCCACAAACGATTTATCATCTCTGGACTTAAAAGGCCTGCATGCTACATTTACAAGCATTAAGTCAGAAGTAGTCATGCTGGAAAATGTAATTCGCCGCACAAAGTCTCATTCTGTCCGGACTGTGGGGCTCATACACAGGCCTATCTGGCCTCTACAAATCCTTGGAAAGTAGAAATTAGCCAGCAGCAGCAGGAGAGGAGCTGTCCTTGGTGCTGAACTCACAGGAGATTTGAGAGCTGGAATTCACTGTCTCTGTTTGGTTTTCTGCTGGAACACGACGTAATAACTGTGCTGTGTGGAACACAGTTGCACATTATGAGTCGCCGCTTTGGCTTTTATGTAGACGAGACGAGTTTGTGGCACAACTTGAGATGAAAATTTAACAATGTATATTTATTGTGTCTTCCTGACTGTTTGCCTTCAATTTCCACGTTCTTTCTCGTTCACACACACTGTCGCTCAGAACTTTAATGTTTGTCTGTTTGTGTGTTTCTCCCCATTTATGATGTTGTAAGTGGGATTTTTTTGCCATAGCCAAATATTTAAAAAGAGTCATGTTTCAACATGATCAGAATCTTTGCCATATGTACTTTCATTTGGAAAAACGTCTATCAAACCCTCTGGCAACATTAACTATATATTAGGGCATGTTTGTTCTTCTGCCTTTATAAATACTTTAAGTCAGAGCCAAAGATCTGAACTGGTGTGTCTGTGAGGAATAAAGCATTAGTTGATCCAGCGTTGGCTGTGGCTATGTGGGAATCTGATTGATTTGGCTCAGTCCACAGTACAACAGTGAAAGTAGCAGCACAGCATCATTATGTTTCTGCCAGACAAAAACCCAGACCTGTACCGTTGATAGTTTATTGTTTCTGACTGGAATTGAATTGTGCTTTTCTGAGCTTTATGACTGAAGTGCCCACAGGGACCCATTACAAAGCCGTTGTGTAGTTTCAAAATGCCCAGGCATCAATTGGAATATTTGACTGGATGTTACTCAGTTCCTCACAAAAACATACATTTCAACAGAACAAGGCTTGATTCTGACAGCAGCCGTAGGTGTGAGTACCAAGTGTGTGTAAACACACAGTGGAGAGCGGAGATGGCAGAAGGCTCAGAACTGTCTTCACTTCCAGCTCATCTCTCTACATGTACTGGAATGTTAGTGCACATCACACCGAGAAATGCCTCCAGCAACGTCTTTCCTGCTGGTCCGCGGTCTTCAGCACAGTCAAATACAGCGCATGCATCTATTACACACACACACACACACCCCCCCACACACACACACACACATACACACACACAATCTCTCTGTTTTTCTCTCCAAAGACGAGATGTTTGCTAGAAGTGTAGCATATGTACAGTATGTAATTGTTGTTTGTGTGTGTGTTTGTGTGTGTGCGTGCCCTTGTTTTGTAGCAGTAAAAGACACACTCATTAGCCGTACATTCTAAAACACACTAATTAACAGCCCCATTAAGACTCGAGCAGCTCTCCTGCCAAAGCTGGAAGAGGCACGGGCTGACACACACGAAGGTCTTACTATAGTTGTAAGGAAGCTCATTCATTCATCATGTGCATCTCTGGGCCCTTAACTTTACCATTTGATTAGCCCTTAACCTAACTATAGACCCCTCAAGCGGCCATTTCATACTGTGATGACAAACACATACACAGATTAGCTCATCCATACATGAATATGGGAAGAAACATATACAAACACCAACAAATTTAATGTTCTGCTGTTTTATCCAAGCTGTAAAAGAGGTCATGCTTCATGTATGTGGAGCCTGTGACTGGTGTCAGCTGTGACGGTGCATCATACACTGTCAGGTTTCCATCAAAACATTCACGTGAGAACCACAGCAGCCTCGTCACTCCCCCTTCTCCCAATGCCCTGGATTTGTGCCATTCCTTCAATCTGACATTTATATGCAAATGAGGTGCAAAACTCCTCATGATATGAGTCTATCATGGTAACAGCAATTAGGAAAGGTACAGTAATGGTTATGAAGAAGGGAGAGGAAGCAGACTAAATGTCTAAAGATGACTCCCTCTGTAGTTTCCTTAGATGTTGGCTTTATTTTTTTATAAGATCTTTTATTTGTAACTCACTGCTTAGCCTCTTCTCCCTTGTGATTGCATTTAAGCTGTTGTTTTTGATTACAGATGCAGCACTTCCCCATTAAATGTTCCTTAGTGTGATTGTGTACAGTTGCTCTGGGAGAGAACACGGAGGGATGTGTCCAGGATGCTGCTGTGATGATGTGTTTACAACGCTAATGTGATTTTAAATGACACATGCTGGTTAATATATGTGAATACACAAACACGCTAGAAGGACACGTTTGTTTTATGTGTCTCCTATTATTTCCAAATGTACATCTCTCCTCTCTATCTGTTTATATGTTACAGTAGTAATGGGAATGGGAGAATAATACATTTTAAATGCCTGACAGGGAGGTAAAACTCTGCCTTCTTATTGCCTCTGTGCCTGCGGTTATGCATGAATGACCATTTAAACACACGCACACACACACATATACACAGTGGAAAGGCCATTTGCTACTTACTGCATTCTGTCTTCATGACGCTGCTCTCACCAGGCAACTCACAGATCCCATAATTTAGCCCTTATCTTGCTGGCGGAGGTTGTTTGTAGGAGAATGTGTGTTTTTCCTGTAGGTGTGACTGTGTATGCTTTCACACAGCCATTCCCGTATCTGTGCACACAGTGTATTTACCAGCACCTTCATTTGCTCTATTGTCTGACTGTTGAAAACATTCGGAATTTGCAATCACTTTTCGCTACTTTGGCTAATTACCGCATTTCATCGAGTGGGTGGTGCAGTGAAAAGGGAAATTGTGGGCAGCATATTAAAACAAATGTGGGATTCTGAGTCAGTCATCCAAGTTACTCACAGCTGAGATGTGAGAGTTTAACTTTAGTAATTATTGATGCACAAATCCGTCTGCTGAGGGTGGAGGTTTGGAGGAGGTGGGCTGGTCGGCCTTGAGCAAACCCGCATATACAGACGCCGGGAGCTGAAAACTGAGGTGGAATCAATGCTGCGGGTCTTATTTAGATTCCAATTACAGCCATTTCTGATCAATTGGCTCCTCCGCTCACCAGCAAACCGGTGCTCTGCTTTTGATCAATGGCCACACACACTCAGACACCCAGCCATAAACACTGTTTGACTCTTTCTTTGACACAGGCACACACAGCATGGATGAGAAACCATCCAAATGTGTTTGATCAATGCCTTCTTAGCCTGAGAACAGGATCTGCATCATTTCATGCTCTGTAGTTCTAATAGATTGTGGGATAAAATTAGTGAAGGAATATTTTTATGTTGTCATTACTTCCCTCACACAGATGCTCCTGGAATCAATTTGCAGGGAGACACGTTCGTCCTTGCGCATGTATGTTCTCTGATGTTGGTTTTGATCTTGAAATACGTAACAGGTTGGCTACAAATTCCATAGTACATTTGTCTGCACCTGTACATTATTACTAAAGCCATCTAAACCATGAAAAACATCTGCCCAGAATGGTCCATGGTCCACAAAGACGCAGCAGGTAAGACAAACAAAAAAACCCAAACAATTTCAGACTTTCAAATAATTAACAAGCTTCAGATGTGTGTCACTAATATTAGGTATCATAAAAAGCTGTACATCTAATACGGCTCATACATCTTAGTTTTAATTATGTATATAACACGGAACACTAAATACTGTTACAAAAACAAAAAAGATCCTAGTTTACTAAGAGGGACACAGCAGTAGTTGAGAAATGATTGCACACAGCATGTACACAGATGCACGGACACACACATACTCACACGAACATCGGTCCAAATTCCCCCGTGCTCTTTTCCAGCCTGCGCCTGTGTCAATATGTTTGCTTTGTTTGGACACGTCAGTTCATTTTGTTGACTTATTTTCTGCATCCGAAACAATCGCTGTGGAGATTGGGAAGGGGATTAATTTTATGCAAATGTATGCAAATAACTGTGACACAGAACTCCATCCGCATCGGTTCTATGCAAATGAAGTTTGCAAAACACGCGTACTGGAAAGACCCGCATTTCCCAACCCCCGCCGCATCGCATCTACCCCTCGGCACCCCCATTACTCTTTTCGGCCCCCCTTGGCTTCCCCTAATCCCCTCTCCACCCTTTCTCTCACTTGGCTAGCCACTCTGCCTGGGATGCTCACCCTAGTCTCACCCAATGCACCCCTACACCTTCTCCCCCTTTCCCCCTGTAATCCTTCTCCACGTTCCTCCACCTTCTCTCCTCCATCTGTGTGTGTGCTGCGTGACTGTTAGTGGTGTGAGGAAGCACTAATGGGGCTTGAGGAAAACATTGTCATAGTGCCTGGAAAGCTCAGAGCCGGGAGCCATGCAGGAGGCATCCAGGAAGGCCTGACATTAGACTTGCTAATGGAAGGTAAACAGAACACAGGGAAGACAGGACAGAGAAGGAAAACACAGCAGATAAAGAGGACGGCGGGACTCCAACGGCAGCAAGGGAGGGCACACGGAATGAGAGAGGGAGAGGGAAACTGTGACTCACAAAAGACAGTCAGAGAGACAGACAGAGATGCTTTGCGAGGAAATGGCAAGCAATCTCATTCTCTGTGGGCCTGTCCTGCCTGCCCAGAGAGCGAAAGAAGGAGGGGGGGGGGTGTCTCTTTTCTCCCTCCATGCTCCAATCCTCTTTTCTGCTTTCTCGTTTCATGAGAAGATTGTGGCATCACGCGTGATGCTTCAAAGGCAAGGGGATGTGTGCTCAAATGTAAGGGAATTTATAAACTCACCCCAGATTCTTCAGACAGCCCCCATGACACACACCGCTGCCATGCCAGCCGGAGAGAAATTCGTATAAAAACGTGGCCATTCATTTGCAAAAGCACCCCGGAAAGAACCATTACTCAAAAATAGTGGCCTTACAGAATTAAACCTCTGAAAAGAGTTGGCCTCAGTGTGACTAAAGTGCCAATACAGCACTGTGGTGACTTGTGTGAATGCCATGCCGTGCAGTGAAGCAGTTGGTCACAGGATGAGGGTTGAGAGGGAAGCTATTTCCACACAGCTTGTGAGGAGCAGCCTGCCACAGTCTCGCATCTACAGTAAATGGTATTTGTGAGTAATATGCTTTTCTCTGCCGCAAGTGCAAGCAATGCAATACAGCTAAGTAATATCTCTCTGCAGAGCAATGCGGGCTGTCAGCATTATATGGATGGGTTGATGTGTGTGTGTGTGAGAGCGTGTGTGCGCTCTTGTCAGGTCCATTTAGATCACAGGTGTAGCAGTTGGAATGAACTGTTTAGAGAAAGAAGGAGAGAGTCTCGCGTTAGATGTGCGTCATTAGCTTTTGTGACCAGTCTCATGGTTGACTGTGTTTCAGCCATTAGGAAAGAAGTTTAGAATGAGCAAAGGAGAAAGTAATAGACAGACGTACAATGGGTGCACGGGAAGGTGTGGCATCTGTGCACAAGCTGGGATTTTCAGTATTTTGACCGTTCTCTGGCTCAGGCAGCTGACAGCAGTGTTTTCTGTTCTTCTGCACGAGTAAACAACAACATGTTTGCGTTTATCATTTGAACTCGGGGACACTGAGTCACTCATGAGCACTGGCGTCATGTCTGTGAGCCACAGAATGAGCTGCAGGACTGTTTGGACAGGTAGCTCAGGGTTGTCCGACGGCAAATGTGAACCAACGTTTGCCTGGTTGTGTCTAGATTGTAAACGCGACTCTAAAACGTAGTAGTAAGTAATTATCCCTCGAGGAGGAAACTGTGAGCAACAGTTTGACCAGCGAGGTCAAAGTGAAGACGTTCGTTTTTTCCGTCCCAACCTCGGAGTACGCTTACAAACATGCCTGATTGTGTAACTCTGTGTGTCTTGCTCTGGTAAGTGTCTATTTAGAGATGTGGTGGCGTTTCCAGGGGCATCTGTTCAACTTGTCAGTACGATTTTCAACCAAGAGGAAAAACAGCCAAACCTACAAATCGAAGGCCGATGTTGTAATAAACTGGAATTATCTTTTAACATGTAGTGACAGGAACGGCAGCGCAAAGGCTCGCGAAACTGGCAGAGCGAGAGAGAGAGACTGACAGGGAGGGACACACACACACACACACACTAACACAATGCACGCACGCGCCGGGAACCAGACAATACAGATTTATATGGCAATACAATTGCATAGCAGTTGGTGACAGCCTCTGCGGTGACATCCAAACCCAGCAGGCCTCCGGCTCTGTTCTCTGTGTGTCTGTATGTACACACTCCAGTGTCTCCAGCAGCTCTCATCTGTCATGGCTACAGATGGCTGCCGCGCCATCACGAGACGCTGCGCTTTAGTTATGACAGACACGGTGGATAGATGAGTTTTGTGCCTGCGTTTAATCTGTGTTTACTGTACACGCAGAAATAAGTAGTGACATATACACACTCGTCTGCCGGAGCCGTTTCCATAGTGTTTTGATCCGGTAATGTGTTACTGTGTCGCCCTCAGTACGTTCGAGCTGAGTTGTCTGAGCAACTGCGGCTCTGCTCTCCCTCTGTCTGCCTTTTAATTCACGCTCCATCGTCACGCTGTAGCAGGCGAGTGAGTAACGAAGTGAGTGGAGATGGATGGGAGGATAAAAAGAGAGAGAGAGAGAAAGAGAGAGATGGTGACGTGGGGGGAGAGGGATGAGGATGATGGAGTGAGACGGTGTGGGGAACTTGATTCTTCCAGTTGTCAGAGGGGCTGCATTATTGATGCGCTGAGGATCCCACATTGTCGCTGAGATTCTCGGCCTGTCGCGCCGCGTCCCGTGCGTGTGTGCGCATGCTTTACCAGTTTGTTGGGGCCATGTAAGTCCCACAGGAGTGTTACCTGTCAACACCTCTGTATCAGAGGGAGCTCAGTCAGTGACAGCGCTGTCGCTGTAGCGCTGACCGCATGGGAAGGGCAGACACACAAATGCACACGCACACTTCCTTTTGGATTTGTTGCAAGAGGTGATTGTGTGCGTGACGGGTTTTGTGTTTTACTCCTGGATTCTCTTGGGTCTCTGAGACTCTCTGAGTTTCTGCCCGCTGCCTGTCTGTGATTTGGATTTGTCAGTCTCCATTAGAAGGAGGAGGAAATCTGAAGTAGCTCACAGCGTGTGTGTGTGTGTGTGTGTGTGGAGATGATGAATCCATGACACGGAGGAATGGCCCTTCTGCTCTAAGTTTTGTCTCATGAATTCTTCAGTCAGTTATATCCGCGGACAGAATACCTCATCATTAGATACACAAAGAGGTACACGATCCATATATTCATGTCGTACCGCAGGCTCCCAGCTCTGGGTCCCAGCGCCCTCTGCCCGTCTTGTTTTCCAGCTACCCTTGCACTCCCACTGCTGATTACCTGCATCTGGTGTGTTCGGTCAGTCAGCGGTGGCAGCTGCTGATTGACTGAGCTGTAAGATACCAATGAACTTTCTTTCCCACCCCACCCCCCGGCTGAGATGATCTCCACTGACTCACTGAACACCTCTGATCCACGTAATCAGCTGTGGATAGAGCTGTGGGCTGTGAAGGCCAGGTTTGAGAACCCATGCAGGAGAAGGACTGCAGCTGATGTGCTCACGCTTTCTTCAGTGAATCAGACAACTGTGAAATACTTGAAGTGAAATACATGACAATCCTGTATTAATCACCGAATCGAAGTCTGTTTTAGTGTGAGCAACATTCCCAAACCTGGATCGTTTTATGGGAGAATGACTAGTGTTACAATCAACCTTCAGCTAATTCCTTCAGTGTTTGAAAATGTTTTCTGTGATCCACTGAGAAACAATTTTCCACGAAGAACACTGCACATTTCTGACTTAAAACACCACAATCCTCTGCAGTGGTAAAAATCAATTTGCTTTTTTTCCACCTTGACTCTGTCTTGTGCGTTTTGCTCCAATCACTCCCTGCGCTTTAAAGAAAGTGTTATGATATATTTCACTTCCAGATCCTAAAGCTGCTCCTCTTTTAATTAGCACATTTAAAGATGCGGCGTAAGTATCAGTGTCAGTATCACTTAAAGTGTATTGTTTATCACTATAAAGACTCATTTAGAGAACATTGCTGTTAAATAATGCACCTATTTACTCTATAAAACACTTTAATGAGGATAAAGGGGGAGAAAATACAGCAGTGCCGTAGTAGAAATTTTCTGTAGTAATTGTTTTTAATTCGTGAAATGTCTTGTGAAGTTTATATCTAATTATGGCTTCAGCAGTTCAGCGTTTTAATTTAGCTGAAGGCTTTATTTTATAATTCACTATATAGTGAAGTTTTAACCCACTTTTTGTCTATACTGCAGAAGCACATTAACCACTGGCAGATGTAATGTTGTTGCGATTCCATGCTTAGCAGTTTCAATTAAATGCCAGTGCTCTAGTAAGTTACAGCAAGTAGAGTAATAAATGTGTTTGGCTCAAATCATTTTTCATCAGTGCTTCTCTGGCTTTTACTGCTGTGACCTTAAAGCATGTATAATCAGTTGCTGCCTTAGGGCTCTGGGCAAGCGCCACCATCAAAATGACACACATCCACACCCTTCAACTCGCAGAACCCCAAGTCGTATTTCGCTTTTATCACATGCCGTGAACTGAGCTCTGGATTCCATTTCGCAGGGACCGTAATGTAGGAACTTATAACTTTTTATGACAATTTGTTCGTTGGCGCAGGTCCTCACTTCAAGAATTATCTGCAGTGAAAAGCAATTATCTGAGAAAACATAAGAGAAAGCAAATGATGGACAGATAGATAATAAAGAGTGGGAGAAAATGGAGAGAAGGGAATAGATGGATGCAGAGATAGAGAGGAAATTGTGCTGGCCGTCTTCCCAGAGTGGAGGAATCGATCAGCAAAAAACCAGAGAGCCCCACCATTTCCTCTGTCGGTAGAATGAGCCAGGCTAATAATGGAAAGCAGTCATCATCTCCCTGTGCTCTCTCTCTCCCCCCATTTCTTTCTCTTTGTTCCATTTTTCTGGGAAAACAATCACAGCCTCGTCAGAAGGCTGCCTCACTCTCCCACTGTGATCTGACATTTGAAAAGCAAACCCGTTTAGCCGGAGAAATGGGCGTCAAACAGCACTGGGCTTTGTGAAACACTGACTCATGACATCCGGGGGAAGCCAGCACACGTGCGCGCGCACACACACACGCCCGCGAAGCTGTGCGCCATAGCACTGCATGTGAAACAATAGAGGAATCAACAAGGCTGGAACTCAATGGTTCAATCACGACCGACGCATTCAAACAGCCCCATCAGGACAAGCCACACAACCTTTTCCATCACACTCAAACCCTCAGCCCCACAAACCACAATTACTGCCATTCAGAAAGCTGAGACACCAAATGTTTGCTGCTCGTCTTTTTGGGCCGCTTCCATTTGATGCGCGTCCTCCCATGTGTGTTATAATGTATCATTTATCTTTTATTCCATTCAATCAGAGTGAGACCTACCCGCCAATGGTTCACGCAGAGGATCAGACGTGTTCTGCTGGTAGCAGCCAGTGCAGCCTAAAGCAGAGATGAGGAGTGAGCCTCTGTGTCGAACATCACCAGCCATACTCCACGCTGTTCGTGGATTTGGAGGATTTTGATGATGCTGCTCTCTCTGAAGTGACAAAAGATTTTAACATCACCCTTTTCATGCCGGGAGGAGTAGTGGACTTACAAATTACATTTGTACAAGTTCCATTTGATCCGTCAGCCGCTGACACTAACCTGAAGTGAGCTGGGGTTTTGGGCCGACACCCAACACAGTGAGCCAAAAGATGCAAAGGGCCGCTATAAACCTGGAAGTGCACAGATGATGATATTTCAGTGTCTTTAATATTACAAGCATTAACCTTTCACATTACACACACTCACTCGTTCTGATGTTAATAAAACACTTTTGCGTGGTGCAACTTTAAACCTTTTATTATTTGTTGTTTTCATCAAAACCGCTGTAGCCGCTGTAATGGGATCTTGATTTAGTTGTGACATTCTTGCTCAGCACTGCCTTCAGTGATGGAGCAGTAACCTTGGTTTGCTTGTTGTGTAAATGAAACGCATCGGAGGGAGAAGCTCGGGATGACGAAACTCCCTGTTGCTATTGCTGTACCTACCAGGAGACTGCTCAAGGCTGCACGGTACTCAACCTCGGGGTAAACACCACTGTAGAAAGTGTGTGAGTGTTTGTTTGTGTGTGTGTGAGCTTATGCGCATGCGTACAATCGCGTGTATGTTTTTGTCGCTGTGCGCATCCCGCTGATGTCAAAGAGAACAAGCTGTCATTCACACAATAAGATCACAACAGGGATGTGGCATCAGAATGTGACACATGTCAGCGTGACAGCTTACAGCAGCGGCTGTGTGTCTGCTGTCTGACATACGGGAAGGCAGAGAGACTCAGACAGACGGAGAGCTGCTACGGAGGACATAGAGTAGGCAGAAAGACACTGGCCTCGTTAACCCACCACAATTTCCGTCCCCTCCTCTCTCTCCCGTCTTAAGCATCCCAGTCTAGCTCTCCTCCTACTACTCGGTCATCCCTTCATAACGATGTCATCATCCCGCTTTTTATCTCATCATCCTGCCACTAAAAGGGCTAATTTGAAACACACCCTCATTGACTCTTTCTTCTCATCTTCTCTTTGCCTTCTTCTTAACTTCTTCACTTCATCTCCTGTGTTAACTTCCCGATTGCAATCTTGAGCACAGTGAGGGGTCATTAAAATTCAACAACCTTCCACAATAACTTTAAAGGCAGCTTTTTAATATATCACTAATGAGGAGCACATCCTATCTACTATTCAATAATCAAACAATTAGATATTTTGTGAATTTCCAAAATATCGAATATTGCGTATTAAGAGTAAATGTATTTTACTTTTTTACACCAAAGACCAGCGAAGCTCTTACCAGACCTCAGCTCACTGCGCATCCACACTCTGTAACCTTTTTAATGCTCAGTCTGCTCTCGTAAAGGCCTGATTAATGGTTTCAAATGCTCCTGCTTGTGTTAATTAGCTCTGTATACATGGTCTGTGTTCGAATTCTGCACCGTATTCATCTGCACATGGTTTTGCTCACGTGGCGGACATATGTAAGTGTGTGCACACATTCCTTTGATGTGCAGCACGTGAGCATTTGTGATGAAGACTCACCAAGTGCGTCTCCCTCCGCAGTTAATTCCCCTGACCAGCGTCTCCCATCTCTGATCGGCACGTGCGGGGCCACCGGATGCTCGCCAGCTAGTCGTTCGCTCGCCTTTGATCACGGTAGCAGAGCTGCTCAGTCAACACTAAATCGGCATCTTTAAAGTAACAACGTGCTCATCTCTGCTTCTGCCTCTTGCAGTCAGACAGAATTGGGTGGTGTGTGTGTGTGTGTGTGTTCAAGTGCGCCTGTGAAGTATAACTTCCGCCGCTGACAGTGTGGTTCAAACTTCGGTGGATGTGCGCGATGGCTGGCGAGTCTAGACGTCCCCTCCCACACCTCACCTCTGGATGGAGGAGAGAGTGGGACAACGACTTTGATGTTGACATCGACATTAAAATAGACTGGAGGAGAGTGAGAACGCGCAGAGGAGAGACAATACAGCCAGCTAGGATGGCATTGAAAGGGTTTTCTAAAGACATGTTGCCAGGAGCCATAGCAAACTAAATATATACATATATGCAAACACACAGTAGGCTTGGGCGGACTGAACGGCAGAAAATGCCCAGCAGTCTTCTCCTCTGATGTGTCTCCTCAGTGTGTGTGGGTGCATGTATGAGGATCCATGTGCAAGACAGTGTTTTGCTGCCGGGTTTTAGTGCGAGTGGCGGTTTTGGGAATCACTTAACTTCTGTCACTAGCTGTTATGTCTCTCTCAGCCAGAGGGACAAACAAGCAGACAGAGAAGGAGAGTGATGGAGGGAAGGCCTGAGACAGTAGCGACACAGGGTTTTCCAGAAATAAGAGAAATACTTCTGGAAATTTGACCTTGTCACTACTACTAATTAATTAAACTGTTTCCTATTTTGACCACATTCAAACCAACCCAGTCTCTTCAGATTACGTTGCTGTGCGACTAAGCCAAAACAGAAAAGTGCTTTTATTCACTTTACGTTTATGTTGTGATTGTGCTAATCGTCTAGGTCGTTTAAATGAGGTGCGTGAAGCGCAGCACTGAGTTTAAGGTTCGACAAAGATCCTGGTTGGTTTAACAGATGCTATTTTACTGTTACCTCAGTTAAATCACAAGCTCAAACCTTAAACAAGTTCCTCAACAAAATTGAATAAAGTCACAGTGAGGATGTTGTTCTGATAGATCGGATGTTGGGGCAAAAAAATTATTGGTGTTGATTATAATATGTTATGCCTTGAGAAACTAAGACAAACATATGTGTAATCAAACTTTAGCTGAGTAGAAATGACAGTTCTGGCCATTTTTAGTCCACACGAACCTTGAGCAGCGTTGAATATTCACTCTCCCCTGCTCTGCTGATGGATATATGTCACATTTTTGGAGGAACTGTTACACATGACAAATCCAGACGTACTGTACATCTGTGCATGCGCATCCCTGTGCATATACACAAAGTATGCAAAAGCGCATAGTGCATCCGAGGGCAGTCGTCTTCCTCCTTCTTCTGTGCCACCCAGTCACCCCCAGAGCCCTGTGAGTCCCGTCTCTACATCCTCCTCCTTTCATCCTGAAAGGTCAGGGCTCGTCGTCAGGTGGAGTTTATTCATTCCCGCTCTCCCACCGACGTCATTCTCACCAGCTCGGCTGTCAGAGTGAGTGAGTGTCGTGCGGTTGTCAAAACCGCATCTTGGGGAATTCTTAGCCTGGTCTTCTTTCCGACGGCCAAGTCTTGGTTCTGCGCCTCCCTCTGGAAATCATCCTTCCACTGCATGTTTCATTCTTCCGCGTATTATGCATTTGTTTATGCATGCACATACCTAGATGTGGATTCTTTCATTGTTCATCACTCGGTTTGTGTTTCTGATTTGCTTGCAGGTGAGGAGAAGAAAGCATGTGATGAGATTTTCCTTAAATCCAGCCATTATCTTGACTCAAAGCTCAGCCTTTCTGGCTCTGCTGCATATTATCTGATTGCACAGAGGAATTCCTTGACGCTGCCTGTGCAAATTGGTTTGCCAGACGCCGTACACACGAAGGCGAAACAGAGAGGGAGAGGGAAAGGAATCAGTGGCAATTAACATCACCTCTATACACAGACTACTTAGAATCCTTTCACTCCCAGCCTAAAAAACGCTCTCTTTTCTTTATCTCCTTCTCCTGGGCTCTCCCACTCCTATTTATATCCTCACCAAATATGAGGCTTTGAACTCCCCTGTTGGAGAAGGAAAATGTGGAGGAATCAAACACCCCGTGTCTGCGAACGCTCAGACGCTTGTTAGAGAATTGCGGGTGTCAAGATGCATTAAACAGGTCAGACTGAGAGCACCGTGATGTGGGCTAATTTAAGGCATTAAACCAAAGGAACATAAATGTTTTTGCCAAATAGCCTAAAGCAACAGTCAAGAAAGATTAGAGGTAAAGGCTGAGATCTAAAATTGAAACTCACTGTCAGATGTGTTACACTAAAAGCAAAAATATTACATGCTGGAAGATGCAGCCTGGCGTACTCAGCCCTTAATTACCCATCTTGTAAAAAACCTGGTTTGAAATTAACAGTTTGTGGTCGCTGGCAGTCATAATGGCTATCATCAATTCTTGTCTGCTTTGCTGTTGTTGTCCTTCAGCTCCTGTTGTCCTTAAAGCCGAGGCTAATGTGAGAGCGGTGTATTGGGTTTTCATTCCTGCTCTGCAGCCAATTAGAGCGACAGCAGCTTGTCTGTGTGGTCCAGTGGAGCATGTCTCTGGTTCTGTCCAAAGCTGACCCCGCTGCCGATCCCTCGCCTCCTGCAGGAAAGTCAGGATCCGTTGTGACCGCTCTGAGCTTCATAGGCAGGTGTGTGATGGTGTCAAGTATAAGGGGTCCTTAGGGCCTCGGTGGCCTACCATGCAGAAGATTTGTGTTGAGCTTTCCAACTTAGTTGCATGGAATGGCACTGTGAGTGTGCACGTGCGTGCGAGCGTGCACGTGCAGGTTGGGGAACTGCCAGGACACAACACGGCTTTTCCATCGGCCAGACTAAGTGTGTCGATCACTCAGAGTCAACAGAAACTAATACAGCAGGGATTAGCCACAAATCTCCTCGCTCTTAGAGAAGGTGGAGACCGGGAGAGAATAAAGCAGGAGAATGGCAGGTTTATAAAATGCTACAAGTCCTGTCAGCCTTGTCAGTAAAGAAAACATGGCACAGGGAGGGAGAGAAACAGGGACACGGGGAGAGAGAGACGGCTGTGAAATAGTTTTGAAATGCCAGCGCGAAGTGAGCAAATGGTAAACTGAAATACATTTAAGTCTAGTTTATTGATGCGGCGGATTTGAGGTGCTGGCAGATGTGAGTTCCCTTTCAACCTACAGCACTGCCAGATCACAGGCCTAGACTCCCCGGAGAGCTACACTTTACCAAACACACCACTCAGCTTTAGATTGAAATAGAAAATGCAGGATTTTATATCCTCTAACAAAAACATCTTTTTGAAAGCAATGCCTCTTTGTGCGTCTTCACTTTGTTCACTCTTTCTTGTGAGCTGCATAGGTCAAATACTTCACGTTATTATTAGCGACTGCGTAGCGTCAAACAGTGAGGCACCGCCTATGCGTACACTCCTGATTTACGTCCTCTCAGTCTTCTAAGTACATGCTCTGTTTCTCATCTGGGTGAAGAGAGAGCGAATAGAGATGCGTACACGAGTCCAGTCTGCAGAAGCAGATGATGATAACTGTGTGAACAGCTGTCAGAATGTCGGGATCTATGGGAAGCTCACACCCACCCTCAATTATGGGTTCGTCCTGTCAGCCATCCTCTCTCCTTATCAGCCAGCCAAACCACCCAGTCATCAGCCAAGCCCGACTCTCCCACCCCCAATGGCACTGACGATTCCCCCCCAACTCCACTAACCTGCAGCCGGCCTTTTCGCTCCAGGCTGAAACGTCCTTCTGCGTCATCTTGGCATTTTGGCTTTATTTGATGTGGGCAGGAAAAGGGAAAATAGAGGAGTACGACCTCCAACAAAAGTCTCCTGGCCTTGAGTCAAACGGTGGATATTTCAGAATAAACTTTGGATGCAACTGAAAGAAATGAACAGACCTGTCTAGAGAGATGAACAAATGAAATGAGTTTGAAGTGAATCCGTTCGGACATTCCTTCTTTCAGGCATCTCAGACACACACACATCCCCTAACAAACTATCCAGTTGCTGGCCGAGCCCCAACTAACCCAGCCCTGAGTCTGTGAGCCTTTACAGCTCCTCCATGGTGAATAGATGAGCGTGAGGGATACTTGTAGGTCAGAATCAGCAGCACTCTTTTATATTTCACCTCTGTCCCTGCTGCAGTAATCATAGTCATATTTAGAAGCTATAGAATACTATACTAATAAAGAAAAATAGAGGCATAGATGAGGGAAATGAAAAGCTTTGTAGCTTTTATTGAACCCCCCCCTTTGCTCCGCTCTCTTTTCTTGTCTTGTTGCTTTTTGCTCTCCGTCTGTCACCACGCTCTCTGTCTTCTGGTTCCCCGAAGCCCTAATCAAGGCTTTTGGACGAGACGCGCAGAGACAGAAAGAAGCGAGCACAGAGACTCCCAGTATGTTCACTAATAGGGCAGAGGTTGGAATCTGTCAGCTGTGGCCCGTGAAGACTTTGGTGCTGCAGCTCTGACAGCACCCGGCTTTCTCTGAGCAACCAGGAGACCCTGGTGCTAATTCAGGCGGTGCTGCATGGTCACAGGCTAACTACTAGCTGCAGCACTGTTTGGACGCCTCAAGGGCCCCAGGAGAACGCAGAGACTCCAGAGCTCAACTATTTTTCATAAAAATCACACGTCCCGAATATCACCTCCAAATTTATTTATTTTTTTTACATTATCATCATTTTTTTCAACTGATTCTCCAATGTGCTCCTCCAGTCTCAAGCCTAAGCCCAGGTAATTTGAATATGCAGTCGTGAGGGGTGAATGATTAATTAGGGTAAAGCAGGGTGTGCCAGTACTTCTTCCATGTGGACAGTGAATGGCTACAGTGAATTCGCATGGAGCTTAACCTCGTCCTGCCCGTGTTCACTGAGCCACACGCTACACGTCCAACAGGATAAAATAAGCCTGAATCGCCAGTGAAAAGCTGCACATTGGTGCTGGATTTGGTTCGCTTGTCAACGACACGGTGACAGCTTTGTCAGTCGCAGTCGACTAATCTATCCACAACCCAAATATTCAAATCACCAAGGGACTGCAGAGGAATCATGAGGTCAACACGTGCTGATGTGTTAGTCCAGCTTACAGACTCATATATTACATGCGTGACACACTTGGGGTCAATGTGATCGATCATTTTTCAAGCCCTGACCAGTTAGATTTTCTTTCTTGTCTAATTGGGCACAGGGGAGACTGGGTTTGAGATATGATTATCACCCTTTTGTCATAGCAGAAGATACATATATTTCATCCCTGTGTAACCTTAGTTACAAAATATAAAACGACACCAACCATGTTTTTGTTTTTAGTATTTTTAATACATAAGAGTGAAAAAACACAACATTTTAATCCTGCTCAGAAACGTTTATTGCTGTAATAATTTTTCCATTAGGTGTTTTTGAAGACCCAATAACTGGTGGGAGCTTTTTCATCATAATTAATTATGCGGAAGTTTAATGTCTGCTGTTGAATGCTGTTGGAACTGGAACAATTGTCCTTTAGTCAAAGACAAGCTGTGTGTAGATGTGTAATTTGAGACTACTAGACGCCCCCCCCCCCTCGGTTTTCAGTGAAGCTGGTGAAAAATGTGCAGCCAGTCCGTAATTGAAATGTAGTCAGAAATGATTTTTTTCTGTTAAGTTGAATTTGATAGCCTCCAAACTGTGTGCACATTTGCATATTTTTAATTAAATGTCTAATGCCTTTGAAAAAAAAATCATCTAAACCATCTTGTCACTTCCTGTTTTGTGGCATTAACTAATTCATGTCTGCCCTGACTTGTCGGTTTACATTTCTGGGTTTACATGTTATTTAAGATACGCTCATTTTGATCGTCCTCTTTTTTTCCGGAGGAAACTCTGCCGTGTCTCTACTGTGTGTGTGCGTCAGTGTGTCTGTGCTCAGACCTGGGGAGCCTGTGTGTCTCAACCACATGTTCCTGTTATGTGCAGCAAATTTACATACTTTCTCTCAGCAAACATCGTCTACATGTCTTTTCCTTGACCAATCACACCTTTGCAGAATGGTTGCCATGACAGCCGTGTAGCCTCAGTCACTGCAGGGCTGCTGGAGGTGGGTGTTTGTGTTTGTTCTGGCCCTTCTTGTGTGTGTGCTTTTGCTACAAACCGATCGCTGGAAGAACGGAGTGAGAGATTCTTAGATTCTGGTTCGGTCTTGTGGATGGGATGGTGTTCTGTGTATGTGTGTGTCTGCGCTGGGGGGGGTGGGGGGGTGGGGGTGGGGGGGGGTGGCGTTAACGCAGCAGAAGCGCATCTTACCAGCCTGATCGATAGCTCGTTGGTGGAGAAGCGGCAAAAGCAACAGTGTCTGAACATTTTCAGTCAATATCGTTTTCTGGTCATCTTCAGTCAATACCCAGCCTTTAAGGAGGCGTGTTGCTGTTCACTATAAAGGTGAGCTGGAGGTCTGCGCGTGTGCCACCACACACGTGCACCTGCACAGGCATGCGTTTGGTTCTGGTGTCTATTTTTGGTCTAGTGTTTGGGCTCTTGTTCACTGTGTGTATGTGTGTGTCTGTTACTGTGATCGGTGCAGGGTGTGGAGGAGGAGGAGGAGACGCGTTTTCCTTCATTCTATATTTTTTCCCCCCAGTCTTATAAATGTCAAATGTTAGGAAATGACGCTTGTTTGTTTTATTTAAATTCATCTCACATTCATTCGCAGGATCTGCAGTTTCCCCTGCTCCCATTTGCTTCACAAACAGACACGAACACTAATGGTGCTACGTGTGAAAGTGCAGACGCGCCTATACAGTAAAGTCGCACGCACAATGGATGTCAAAAAGAATTGTTTGGTTTTCATTTTCATGCCTGGGGGGCAGAGCAGCAGAGACAGAAATATCTAATCACACACAGCAGTGAGTGAGGGTGAGGCCGTGGGAAGAATTTACAATGACTTGCAGGTCCAGGAAGAGATGCAGAGCAAAGGAAGTGCACCGGAGAAGGAGGTGGCGTGGGCAGTCTGGGGTCAATTAGTACTCATAAAAGACAAATGAATCTATAGCTGCGGCCTAATACCAATTATTTTTGATCACCTAATCAATTAGAGTTGGTTAGGGTTACTGTAGCTAAATAGAAAATTAACTGCGACATTCACCATTGGCATTGAGATGACTTTTTATCATTCGCCACATTGGACATGTTAATTTCCTCATCAAGGTGGAGAATGAAACGATATTCACCCGTCTGGTCGAAAATGCACACACACCCACCCACACACACACAAAACTGCACACAGTTATTACAGGCCCTTTATTAAATATCCCTGTGGCCCCCTAATAGACAAATAGCATCTGATTCTATCAAGGAGAGTATCGAGAAAAAGGGGGAGGGGAGAAAATTAACAGAGTCCTCTGTGGCAGAGAGAATATGCAGCACTGAGAGACAGCGTAAATGAGTAATTCAGAACTGATTGATTGTACAAGAGAGTGAGAAATGGAGAATGGGAGGGAGAGATATAGAGAAGGAGAGATGGTTAAAAAAAGACGGCAATAGATTGCTAAAGAGGAGGGGCCACTGGAAGTGAGGGGAAGAAAATGGAAGGTAGAGATGTGATAGATGGATAGCGAGGCAGAAGGATGCAGACAAGAGAGAGATGGAGTGGAAGTTACTCCCCAAACCTTTTCTGGGCGGTTATTAAGCGAACACTCCGTCTGTACAGTCTGTGAGCTGTTACTGCGCTTTTTTCCATTCCACCTTTAACCCAGCTCAAGTTCGCCCCTTAGCCTGGGCTTGTGGAAGAGGAGCGGCAGCGTCTGTATCTGACGTGAACGCTGGTAACGTGTCTCACCAGAAATATGTACAAACCGCAAACTGCCAGCGCAACGAGTAGCG
This sequence comes from Macropodus opercularis, assembly GCA_030770545.1. Classification (NCBI taxonomy): domain Eukaryota; kingdom Metazoa; phylum Chordata; class Actinopteri; order Anabantiformes; family Osphronemidae; genus Macropodus; species Macropodus opercularis. Next base: position 13,931,815 of record CM061092.1, read on the forward strand.
GATGCGTTCACGAGTCTTCAGCGCCAACCAAACTTCACCCAGCTCCCACTGAAGCCCCAAAAGGCTGCATCCATTCTTTAGAAACACAACAGAGTTAACTAGAGTAAAGTTCACAAAGGTCAACATCAGATGCTGTTCATGGCAAGATATGACTGATGATGAAAATGTGAATTCACAGAAAGCAGTTAAAACAGTGCAGCCAGCAGCACTAGTAAGACTGTGTTGCTTTTAGTACCAAGCAGATGTCAACAGCAACTAATATATTCAATTAATATTTTTGTTGAATTCTATGCAGCAAAATTTACCTAGAAGACTGTGTTTGATAACACAGAAGTTGCATGTGAGCACGTACTGTAGTGGATGTATGTGATGGTGCGTGATGTGTAACACACACGGGATGGCTCTCTGCTCATACGTCATGCGTCACACGTGTGGATCACACCCTGGGATGCGTTTGTATGAATTCATCCATACTCTTACAGATTCATTTCTCCTCCCTGCCCCGCATGTCTTGCCCTGTCTCTAATTTGTCTCTCCGGCTCGCTCCCACATCCTCCCCCTCCCTCCGCGTCTTTGAGGCCAGTGGTCAAGACATTCTCGTACAATGCCGTATTGATGCGGGCGGTTAGTTAGCTCTTCCTCCACATATAGCCCTTCCTGTCTAATTAGCGTTGAAGGAGAAGAGCCTGTCACAGCTCGCGCATGTGTGTGTACTTGTGCGTCTTAGCCTCTGCTCTCTTATCTCTGAGTTCTCATTACCCAGGCTTTGTTTTCCTTGGCTTCGTTAGCATTCCCATGACAACCCGGCACTAGGCTAAATGTCTGGCTAAATGGTAAGCGTGAGAAGTCAGTCTGCCGCTTTTCATTAGCATTAGTCTGTTTACATTGTCTTAAGTGTTTGTAAGTGCATTGACACAACTTCTCTAACAGCTCTGTGGCAGCAGGTCTTCCCAGAAAGAGACAAATCATCTTTTCGACTGAATATGTTAGTCCTGCTCTCACCTCTGGCTGAATCTACTTGTCTGTGCCCATGAGGAGTCCTGGCTACTCTATTAACATGAAGGCAGCATCTGCACAGACATGTATCCTCCAGGTGCAGTCTCTAATATCTGTCCCTGGGCAGAATGCAGACAGAAAAGCGAGGAAACTAGGAACAAATGGCGAATGCTCCACGAGGACTGCTGATCCAGAGACAGACGTGGGGGAGGTGGAGGCAACAACGAAACATGGAAAATGGATGAGTACCACAGGACGGATAGAAGGGGGGCACGGAACATTGGTTTAGACGAATCACTCTCTGTTCCTAATTAACATGGGGTTGAGACAGGGAAGGATGTAGAGGAGACTGGGCTGTGACAGGAGAACACCTGTGCTAGTGTTACAACAGGACTGAAAGATGGAACCCATCCATTCATAATGATCGCCATGGAGACCATAAAGCAGCAAGATGAGGAGGAGAGTATTGTTCAGCAGGGCCCCAGAGGGTTCAAAGGCCAGCTTCCCAGCATTTCCTCCATCCATCCTCTCACTCCTCCCACTAACACCGGACAAACAACTACACCTACTGTAACAGCTCAGCTGTGCTGTGCATTTTCAACCATGTTCCAGACCAGTTTATGCTTGTGATAACTCTTTAAATTAACTGTTTTGTACCTGGTTTTTCAAAGTGTCTTGTCTAGAGGCGAGAAGTATCTCTAGACTGATCAGTTTGTGCCATCATGTGCATATTTGTTTCTCTGTATCCGTGTCAGATTATTATTCCTCAGAGGGGAAGGACAGGCGCATATATAACTTCTGTCCATCCTCCCTCTCCTCTGTATTTTCTACTCTTCGTGCTCTCTTGAACCCGCCCACTAACGTTCCCTTGTAGAAGCTAAAGTGGTCATTACTCATAGCTTCGGCTATGGCTGTTTGCTGTGAAATAGCTCAAAGTGTGCTAACATGCGTTCAGAAATGCAATTAGCACAGCGATTAGCATGAGCTACAGCAAATGTGAACCAGTCAAATGCACAGGCATCTCTCTCAGGACCCCTACAGCCAGGCCCGACAGTGCACGCGTAATGACAGGATGCGTGTTCTCGGCCGACAATCATTGCTCGTCTGAGATGTGCATGAAGGAAATGGGGCAGTGAGTCATAGATTTTTTTATGAAACACTGAACATGAGAACGGTTTTATTCTTTTGTGGTCGTCCTGCGTGCCCCTGTCCGTCTCAGCACCATGTAGTCTTTATATCACTATCACTCGTTTGGCCTTTTTGTCCACAATACATCCCCAAGGAGCTATTCACTAAGTGGAAAAGCCCTCTCACTGATAGATTCACAGAGCAACACACACACACACACGCGCACACGTGGAACACAGAGTGTCAGTATAATATTGTTATTCTAACAGCATGGCCAGTGACCCCTCTAAAAAGCATCCCTACTGTGGCTGTATACACATAACCTTAATAATTCACTCCTCTCAAACACACGCACGCACACACACACACACACACACAAAGGAAAGAAGAGCTCTAAATAATTTACAGAGAGACGTCTGGCCCCCAGCATGAATAAGTAAGAGGCAGCCCACTGCCACGGCTGCAGGCCTCTCGCGGCTCCGCTTCGGCCGCGCACACAGTTTAATCAGCTCATAAATACTGGATTTCTCGCTTTCTTGATAGTCTTGCTAATTTTGTATTCAATTTTGTTTTCATTTAACCACCACTTAGTGAGTGCACAAACTGCCGTGTTAGGAAGCAGGTTGGAGCAACTTCTTTCCACGTGCGATAAGAACAATAGGAATGTGAGCAATTTAATTCATTTTTTCATTAGATGTCATCAACCACTTATCTTGTTTTATTCTCATGATTTTGTTTTTCTTCATCATCATATTTTGATTTAATTTAGCGACTGTTACATATCCAGTCTTTGTTGTTATTGTGGTCTCATTATGTTTCTTGTGTTTCTCCTGTAAGAACAGTGATCAAGGCGTTTACTGTAGAATGTGTAGGAGTTCAGCTGCAGCACAGTAATTTGGTTTGGGGACATTTTTTTTTAGACCACACCTCAACATGAAAGAGAATTTCTACATTGGAAGGATAATACAATGAATATAGATGGAATCCAGTAGATTAAATCAGCACAACAGAGAACTAAGGCACATGATTAGTTTCAACACCAACATTTGATAAAGTTAAGATAAACTGGTAAAGAACAAAGAAGAACAAAACAGGTTTGTTTATATTCAGTGTTTTCTTACTACAATGCAACTAACAAACAACAGAACAAAAACAGACCTAAGATTAAATGGGTAAACTTTGTATGAATAAAATTAGGAATAGAAATGGTAGATAAAACGCTGCAATAAAAAGTTTGCTCCTTCACCAGATTCTTCCTAATTAGAACTTAAAAACATTTTTGATGCATTACAAAGCTGGAAACATGGATGAATGTTGAACCCGTGTCTCAAAGTAAGTGCGCGTACCTCTCGCAGCTAACGGTTCTTTCTACCTGTCTGCTCCTTCCGCTCCCTTTGTGCCCTGCTTGTTGCTCGTCCTGACCCGTCTCTCTCTCTCTCTCTGCTGGCAGATCCTGCTACTGGCTTGCATCCTGGCAGCTTAATGATCAGAAGGGCATCCTTGCTAACAGCGCGCGCTCCTTTCTGATGTATGTCAACTCTCTCAGCGGGGGATTGTTTTGTTCTCCGGCAGTTATCTCTTTGGCTCTGCGAGTGTCGTTCTCTTAGTAATTAAACCACAAGTTAAAGCGGTGATGCAGGTGCAAAAATGTTGAGAGAATTCGTACTGGAGGAAGGTTCTGCAGAGGCTCTCTGTGCGTGTAGTGTGACTCTGTGGGTTGAGGGAAGGCTGCAAAAGAGGAGTCGACAGAGGAGAATGGCAGGAGGGAGGAGAGGGAACGGGAGGGAGAAAGTGGAATGGCGGAAAACGCTGAGCGCTGGGTGCTGCATGTCAGCGGGTATCAGGGGGAGTATTTGGTGGCCGCGAGCCAGTATGAGTGAGATGAGCAGAGGCGAGTCTGCAGAGCCAATAAATTGTGGGACTTCAAGCCCCACTTTACATTAATGGAATGTGCAACGCTGCTCTCTCCAGTCGGCCGCTGAGATTAAAGAGTAGGGAAATGGCTGCGGACAGGCTTTCCCCAGCCTGGACTCTCTGTGCGATATGGGCCTTCAGAAACCCACAGAGCGGCCCCTCGGTGCACGGGCCCACAAAACAGCGGCGACCGTGCACGGAGGTCTGCAAGAAGCATTTTAGCTCTAATGTCTAGTCAAACAAAAAGCGCAAGGCGTCTTTGCCTGGTGGCCACAGGAGTTGGTTCTGCAGTGATAGTGTATTGAACATCACTTTCTGGTAACTCAGGCTGGGTGCGGTGTGGTGCTCCTACAGATTATGTGGGATAAAGTGTGCGAGTAGGAGAGAATGGCTGAAGCATATCCACCTAAACCCTGCTCCCTAAACCCATTACTCCCCGATTCATCTCTCAGCCGAGCTGCACCTCCGCTGAGCCTCTGCCTGTTTTAAACTTGTTTGATGGAATCAGATGCATCTTGCGTAGAATCAATTAAAATGCTGTTGCCTTTCTTAACTACTTCTCATTGCTTGCATGTCTCCTGCCAGTCTTTTAAAGTGATTACACACAATTATTTCAATAAGATGTCAGGAAGTAGTGCCATCATCATCAGACAGTAATCAGGTTGCGGTGGAGCGGTGGGAGACAGAAAGCGACAGCTCCTCTTGTTCTCTTTCATTAAAGATGGAGGAGAACATTGCTGAGCATTTTTGTTTTCTCTTTTTTTTAATCTTTCGCCTATTTTTTCTTTTTTAAGTGGCACAGTTTCAGAAATTCAGAAAAGGGCCCTGCTCCTACCCCCTGCGAGCTGTCCTCATCTCATCTAATGAATGGATGCCATTTCTGGGTTTCTTTCTGAGAGACGTATAAAGATGGCGGGACTGAGTGAGACACAAAGGACGAGCAGGCCTCCCGTCGTCTCCTGGACAGAGTCAAATAGAGCCTTCAGGCGGGGAGCCGTTAGAGTAATACCAGACTGAATTCCTGTTGTTTCATGAGAATCTCAAATGTCATTCTGCTTGATGCTCATATAAAGAACGACAATGACGCAGTGGTAGAAACACTGGCATTCAATTCCCAATTCTGTACTTTCTTCAACTACTACTCTGTTTAAAGATCATCTCCCCAAGTTTATTATTTTCCTTTGTTTTTGTTGCAAAGTGCTTGATAATATATATTAGTATAAACTGATTCAAATCAAGAAACATATATACAAACCAGGAAAATAAAAACTCATTTAGAGGAGTTTTGCCGCCCAGCAGCTCTGTGAGTCAGGTCTCCAGTAGACTGTCCTCGGTGAACAGAATATGCTCTAAAGGCAGGAGCTCCCATGGGACTAAGGTGTGGTAACAAAGCTAGTGCAGTAGCTGGCTTGGTGTTGTGATAACAGAGGATGAAGACACATGCAGCATAATGAGCAACCCACCACCCACTGCAGCACAACACACAGCGCAGTTACACAAACACCTATACTGTACCACGCACGCTCACATAGAGTTGATCTGCTTCACTAATCATTCCCATCCTTTTCCCACAGTGTCATAGCGGAGAATATGTGCAGTAAAGGAGGCGCAGGCACGCTTTTAAAAAGCAGCCCAGCCCTCTGCAGCACATGCTTGGCTGCTTAGCTGAGGCCACGCTGACTGCATGTCTTACAGCAGCATCAGTATGCTACGGGCATGGTCCTGTGTCTACACCACTCTCCTCTCCCCCCCGTCCACCTCTCCTTTATGCCTCCTTCTCAGTTCTCTGTCTTACCTTTATCCTTTCCTCCGTGTTCATTTGGCTCTGGTTCTCCCTCCATTCCTGATCTCTCCTCCTTTTTGGTGTAAATCAACACCAGCGTTGGGCAGGTTACGACAGAGCTGCATTGTACACATATCTTCCCTGGCTCCAGCTTCTTTCTCTTGTGACTGACTGATGATGTTGCCTGTGTTCACCATAGTATTTCTCTCTCTCTTCACTGAACCCCCTCCTTCAGCAGAGCCTTGCATCACCTTTGGCTGTGCTTTTGGATGTTTGGGCCTAAGTAGGAGCAGCGCGCTATGCTAATTGCACCATGAGGATCCAGCCATATTGGCTAACATTGTCTTCCTGCCTCTTCCTTCTTCAACGCAGAGACGGGCCCATTAATTGCCCCACTGATGACTGTCATCATCCGCAGCCCTGTAACACAGAGGGGTTGAGGATGTGTGTGCCGGTGTGTGTTTGTGTGTGTGTTGGTCTCAGCGGGTGTCTGATGGGAGGGTGCTCAAGTGTGGAGGACTCATCATGGGTTATTAGGAGCATGCAGGGGGGCCATCAAGCGTGAGAGAGAGAGGGAGAGATAAAGGTGGCAAAGAGATAAAGAGAGAGAAAGATTGGCGAGAGAGAATCATTCTTAAAGTAAGTGGCGCTGGTGCTAAAGTGTGGCTTTAAAGGAGACTCCTTGAGTTTCTGCTCCTCTCATCTTACTTTGACCACACTTCTCTGGCTTTTTAATAGAAACCCGTTTTGCCGTGAACGTGGAGAGGTCAAATGTCCCAACCTCTAGCTTTGAATTTGGATCAACAGCTTTTCCAAACAAGTGGTTATCCAACAGCCACGACTGGACCTCAGAGCATTGTTTGCAGGGGAAAAGCCTCTGAGAGTCATCCACATTCAGACCATCAAGGGTTCTGGTATTTTCCAGGGACAAGAGGACACGAGGCTAAGAATTAAAGGAGCTCAGGAGTAGAACTGCCAGCCGTGGGGTCCGTAGATGTCTACCCTACCAACTGAGCTCAAACGGTTACCCATTAATAAATAAAATCTCCCTTTAATGAAAGTGTTTGGACTCTAAACTCAGTACTATGTTGAGGCCCCTTTGGCAGCAATTACAGCTTGGAGACTTCTTGGATAAGTCTCTGCTCTGCCCACCTGGATTTAGTTACTTTATCTCTTCCAGTAAAAGCCCCTCAGGGTTGAGCTGCCGACTTCATGTCTCGCCACTTATGTTACACGAGGCTTAGGTCTGGACCTGGAATGGGCGTTGTCTTGGCTGTACGCTCTGAATTGATGTGCTTCTTGCAGGTGCTTTGCTTGAGGTAAATATCATATTTGTCTCAAGGCTCAGCAGGTCGTATGTGTTTGACTACGTTCATCCTTCCTTCGGTCCTGATCAATCTCACGTTCTCTGCTGTGAAGCCTCCTCACGGCAGGATGCTGCCTCTGTCAGTATTAGCCAGGTCATGAGAAGATGAGCAGTGCGTCGAGTTCTCCCTAAAGACTTTAGTTTCATCTCGTCAGACCACAGAATCTTTGTCTACTGCTCTTATAGTCCGTTATGTGTTGTTTGATGAAATCCAGCACTTGTGGCTTTTGTCTTACCTCTGTATGACAAGACCCGACTTGCCAAATGAATATGTGTATTTTATTTGACAGCAATATGTAAATATATATACTGTAGTAGTCTATACTCACAGCACACAGTACAGTAGCTGCTGTTCATTTCCTGGGAAACCTCCTCACAGCACCTGCAGGCAGATAAAGACAAAAGGTGGGAATTTAGACGGTCTTGTATTCTGCCAGACTGTAATGAATGCAATAATAATAATATTTTATATTGCCATAGAGACACATAGTGTTGATGCTGGAGAAGTGATAGGAAGGACGAGAGACAGAGGCCCTGTGTCAGGCTGTGCTTACCAGTAACGATAACGTGATGAGCCAAAAATGGAAATTAGAAAAACAAATACAATACAGGAGATAATAGCAGACGGTCTGAGCAGTGCAGGACAGATATTCACAACAGATTCAATTAACAATTCAATTATTTACATTATGTGTAGACATATTGTTTGTTGTATATGTCATAATAATTAATATCTGACTTGTGGTAGCGGCAAGTAGCCTTTTCGAAAAAACAAAGGAGAGATGATCCAGGTCCAAATCACGTGATAACAACCCTGTTATTGTTGTTTATGTCCCTGCTCATGGTTGAAGCCTTTAATGGGCCTGCGATGAGGTCATGGCATATTAATGGTGGGTATAACAGTAATTTAATAGATTCAGAAGGCAAAGAAGACTCATGGAATACGCTTCCGTGTTATTACTATGCTCTGAAACACCCCACGCAAATTCCTCTGCTCTGTGAAAGGCTTTGTAACGACGCGGTGGATGAAATAAGCCATAGGGCTGTTGGAGACGTTAATTAGAGGCCACGCGAGCTGGTCCTACCCACCTTCTGACCCATTTCCACCTTTGGCATCACCCTCCTCTACGTCTCTCCTCATCTGTCATTGGCAGTCTCGCCACTGCTAATGAGCGTATTCCGAGTCGTATACTGTGTCTGCAGCTGTACTTTTCCCTCTGTACATCGCACCCCGGCTTCTTTTGCTCCAGCAGGAAGCGAGGCGGTTATTCGCTCCCTGCTGTGTCTCCAATTAGATGCTCCTCTATTCGTTCTTCTGCCAGCGCGCTCTCTTGTCTCTATCCTCTTGTCTCTCGTCTGCTGGCGTTGGAAGCGGCTTGTAAAACAGGCAGCCTTATTCAAATGGAGGACGAGCCCTGCGGCCACCGTACTTTTGTGGCTGAGGCAGAGTCACATTAGCCTCTTTATTCTGCCTGTGTGGAAGAGAGCGTGTGTGTCTATGTGTGTGTTTTGAGGGTGTGTGTGACATTAGCCTTGCAGTCACAGGTAATGATCTCATCTCCCCGCTAGTGACTTAAAGCAGACGCACACACACACTGGGAGAGGGAAAGATGGGAGCACAGATTGGTATTGTAATGGGACTCTAATGGGCTACCTGACAAGTGCTTTTTCCTAATGCTATCCCCTTCTCCCTATTTCTGTCTCGCTCTGTCCTCCAGGTGCATTTTCCTTCATTGAGGAGCAGTGACATGGACACCAGGTGTGGTGACGGCCAGGTATGTATTCAGTTGCAATGGCTCAGTATAATGCCTCTCATTGATCATTGTATGCATCAAATATACCGTAACTGTCATAACATCGTTACCTACTTGATCTGCTGCTTTAACCTGTTGTTCAGATGCTCTGGTTTAAATCAGGGGCAAAGTGGCGAAAGAGCAAATGTCGCGCGTGATGCACAGCTGTCATACCCGTTCTTGACATTTATCACTCAGAGCCAAGGTGAAACCGCAGGGACACAAAGTCGAAACAATCAAGGCGGCGCCGACACATTAAGGAGCAACGAGAGATGAATGCTGCAAACTTTGCTCCGCTTAAGTTTTTTTTGAACCCGTTGAAAATTAATGAACCATCCGACCCTGAAGTTACAGCCATTAAGGCACACAGTGAGATGGTGTTGTGTTCGGAGCCACAACAAAATAACATATTCATAACATAATTCAAAGCCAAAACTAAATTAAGACATATCAGATTTTATCCACTCAGCCCAATATCACAAATCCCACATTTGTCTCCCAAGGCTTAACAGCCGTACCAGACGCGATGCATCTGGTACGGTTTAAGTAGAGAAACCAAACTTGCTCTTTGACTTCGCAGTGTTTAGCTCTGAACCCATCCACCTGCTATCAGATCCATCTGATGTTTTGTAGCTGTGAGCAGCCTCTCCACCCCACAGACACACTATGATGCTCTTATATTCCTGGCTCTCATTTTTCTATTTATACCCACTGAGATGAGCAATGAGCCCCAGGCAGCCCTCACTCACCGACCTGAACACACGTAGACACAGACAGCAACATAGAAACACCCCCCCCCCCGCCACACACACACACACACACACACACACCCATGCTGTGAGGTGGAGGTTAGAGCGTTTCATCAGCAGCGTGTCTGACCATATGAACTAACATAATGCGGTTAGCTGCATTGTCAAGCCTCACAAAGCACAAAGATGGCTGGACTTCCTGCTGCGTCCTTACTTTCAGCTGCACGGCATCAAAAGCAAAAAAATAAAAATAAAAAAAACAAACCCAAAAAACACACAGTTACAAAGCCAATAACAGTCTCTGTAATATCACTCAATGTAGGTTTGCAAATATAAAGATGTGACAAACAAGAAAATCAAGACAAGAGAAACATTCTGCAGCAACACAGTGACAGTAATTGGGCTGCTTTATTGAGGCTGAGAGCTTTCTGGTTGTCAGCTGTTATCAAAGCAATACATTTAGTATATTTTTGAAATGTTAGCGCTCGGGTCTAAATTCATTCAGTATTTTCTCCCCTGACTCGATGCCAGAGAACCAGCACCACAGAGCGAGCGTGCAGGTCAATAGTGATACCACATGAGAAATCTGTTTTGAAGTGGATTTTTAAGCTTTAATTAACTCCAGCAATCAAAATACAATTAACGTCGAGCTGTTAACCTGCGTGTTTTTGTGACGCGACGAGGTCAGTTTATCATATTAAATACATGCCTACACATATCCAGACGTGCCTGGCTCCCGCGCACACACACCCAGCCACACACTCTCACACTCACACACAGAGGGAGAGAAAGCGAGTTGAAGTACTACCGTGTAACTGAACCACTTAAAAATGAATGAAGACAACATCCATGCGAATCAGCCCGTCCTGCATTATTTACAATATTGCGAATACACTAAAAGTATGTCAGCTTGACTTGTTCCACCCCCCTCTGCCCTCTTTTCCCTTCTCTTCCCCACCCAGTACCACCATCACTCCCCTCTCCTCCCATCCAACACACGCGAGTGTTTCACAGAGTTTACCAGAGGTTGAGCAGGGTCACTATCATCACTCCTCAGTCCAGTGGAGCGGCGGGTCGTTAGGAGGGATCCAATGTACAGCAAGGTCTCTTATCAACACAACTCAAACTGATGCATGAGGTTTCTATTTGATTTTCAAGCACTCCATGCTTTTCTACCTAGATAAGAGTAAATGTCCTGCTTCTCCACAGTAAGCATTTATCTCTGGGGGTAAACAGGCAGATGTGCTCTTGGATGTGTGCAGCTTTTGGAAAGGCGGCCGTTTGACGCATAACGTCTAATCAGTTATCACACCTACTGATCTCTAATAGATCTCTCCTTCTATCTAAAATGATTTCTTGAACTGCTGCGTAACAGCTTTTATTGTTTTAGTCCCCCCTAAGGTTGTTCTCATGCATATGCACACAGCCAAAAAAAAAAGAAGATAAATAAAGCAAAGCTGTAAAAACTGTATGAGTAACAGAAATGAGGTAAGAAAATTCAGCATTTGTTAATACTGCTGTTAATGTTATCACCTCTGCCTCCTGTCACCTCCATAAGACCCTGTTAGTCTTTATCTACTAATGACCTTCTTTTAACTGCTTGTCACCATTTTTGTTTCTATTATGATACATGTACACATTCACACAATGCTTTGGAAGAAGATTAATGTATTAGCATATTTGTTTTGTCTGTTTAAGTCACATACATAATTGCCTTTCTTTGTTAAAACACAAACGTCAAACCAAGGCCTGCTGTGTGCTGTGGTACGTGACTTCTGTGAAAGCTACCGTATGCAACGCCGCTGAACTGGAATCAGTGTAGCATCACACCACTATGAAAGTCTGACAACATATCAGAGAAAAGAGCAGTAATGTTTGCGCTGCAGATGTTTATTTTTGGGCAGCTCATGACGGCAAAGCTGTGGCGCGTGCGCGCGCTAAACCTGCACGTGAAAAATGATGAAATATGACGGATTCCCCCAGAGAAGGAAACGCTCAAAGATATACAAAAATATAAACACGTGTAACATTTCAGCAGAGTGCGTCATTATATCGAACCCCCTCTGGGTTAACACACGCTAGCTCCCGTCCCCCCTGTGCCTTAATGAACTACACACAAGTCAGCCTGTCACCTAGATGTAAGAAGCGATCTCTACCCATCTCAGGAACGGGAATGGGATGACCCGTCAAATTGTCAAACCTCGACGCCAAATGTTCAGATTCAGTATGTTTTCACTCTCTCTGTTCATCTCCACACACTTTTCCCCTCCTCACTTCTGTCAGGTGCTTGATATCCTGAGAGATCAGAGTTATTGAGGAGTGGCGTGCTTTGATAGCTACGGATCAGCTGTGATATTTCATCTTTAGAGGGGGGTCTAGCATCACAAAGCTCTTCCATTTGCCTCTGCCTTTCCTCTGTCTGTCATTCACGTTTGCATTCCTCACACACACACACACACGAGACCACGAGTTGCAGCTGCATAAGCAATATGAGGTGAGGCAGGCCACTGTATAGTCGCATGTGCACGTGGGTCACACTTAATCTCATTCCCCTCCAGGTGTGTCTCTCAAATTCACCTCCAGACATATCGACGCCTTTTCAGAGGAGACTGTGTCACTTAGAGGCATCAAGTGATGTTTCAGAACAATGTCATGTGCTGATGACAGTGAACCATGACCGGCAGATATGCAGGACGTCGCCTCAGCTGCAGCTCGGATAGTCAGGGCCCGGGTGTTAGTCATAGCTGTTCACATGTTTTCTAGCACTTCTGTTGTGTTAATGTCCCTGCAGCCTTGTCTTTCTCAGCTAAACAAAATAAATATTTAAGCAGGGATCGCTGCGCGCAACCAGAGCCCAGAATATGGGATGGCTTCTCATGCAAATCACACGTCAGCCTAAAACGAGTTGTGGCGCAATACTGACAAAAAATGTATAGACCTGTTTTCTCTAAAGCAAAAGAAGTGTGAGACATTATGCTGCCAGATCTTTACAATTTAAATACGATTATCTCCTATGGACTGAATGAAAACATTAACTAATCATATTCCGTCTAATGCATATTAATGTTTGCAGTATCATACACTGAATGTATAAAAAGCTCCCAGAACCTGTCTTTGCTATGAGATGCACATCAGCTTGGGGGAAACAATTAACATGCCTTCCCTGTTACTGGCCCTTACTCTGAAGACCTGCTGTGTATTGAATCATCACTTTCTGCACGTTATTAAAAGCTGATTAGATGCATCTGAGCTTTATCTCAGCGTCCATCCAGTCGAGGGACAGGTTAGAGCTCCTTGGCGGCTGATGTGCAGAGATTCTTTTGTATTTGACCTTGTTTTAATGCTTCCTACCCTGAGTCTGGCGTATGAGCGGTTTGGAGGTTGTTTCTCTCATGGTACGTGGTATGTGGCTTATGGTTGTAGCACAGCTTACTGTATGTCCACTGATATACAGGCTGTCATAGGCCGACACGCTGCGCTGTGCTGCCTGTGCAGTGGAAAAGCAGTGCAGGGCTGTGCTCAGGCAATTAGAGAGTTGCCTTTGTTGGCTTTAACGAGTTTGACCCGTTTTACTGATATAATACAGTTTCCTTTCTTTCTCCTCTTCTGAGTTTCTCTCTGCCTCTTGTCTCTCTGTCTGTTTTTTCCACATTTTACCTCTTTGTCTCTGTTCCCTTTCTGTGTCTGTGTGTGAATTGGAGTAATCCAAATCCTGTGAAACTATGTTCTGTGCAAGCAGTACGAGGGAACTGACCTTCATGTTCTTACTTGAGACTATGCCCATCTGGACATTCCCACGGGTTGGCCCAAAACAGCCACATGTCAGGTGTCTGCAGAAATGAGCATGTGTTTATGTAGTGCAGTGGTGGTGGTGGTGGGGTGAGCAAGGAGAGAAAGTGAGCTGGTCGCCCACATGAGCATCCAAGGGAGTTATCTGTTCAGCCAAGCCAAGACAGACGCACAGAGACTGGCAGAAAGAGGCGGAAGGTGAGTGAGGAAGGCAGATACTGAGGGAGGGAAAGAAGGCCAGAGATAGACGCGTGGGAGGGAGATAGACAGAAGGGCTCTGGATAGACAGAGAGGCTAAACTAGAGTTATACTTAGTTAGGGAAAGGGGAGAGAGAGACATGAGCTGGTGGGTGGAGCAGTCTGACAAGCTGGTGTGGCTGAGAAACAAGGAGGTCATGGAGAAACGTGTAGAGGGTCAAATGGAGAGAGACTCAAGCGAAGCAGAGATAAATAGGAGGGGTTTTATGTATGGATGATGTGGACATGGCATTAAATCGGCCCTCACGACATTCTGGATATTGCTTTCTAACAGATAACCAGTGATGATTCAAGCAGAAATGATTAATTGATAGTAATCAGTTGCTGTAGTCTTAGATTTCACTGTGAATAAAAAACAAAAAAAAAACAAAACTACAGGTGGTTTAAGATACAGGTGAGATTTTACACATTCATGTCACACAAATATTTACTGTGAGTACATTGCTTTATGTTCTTTCTCTATGACTTACTGAGTAGAAATGAATAAGAGCTCAGTGTGTGTATCGTCACAGATGAAGTGATTCTCATTATCTCACTTTATATTCCAAGTTTTCTCTTTACTGACTTCTGACATGTGATGCTTTGTATTTATTAATTTTGAAGTATACTATAATACCTTAAATGTCTGGTGTGTTTCTGTGTCTGCCAACTTTTAAACGAACCCTTATTCCTGTTTAAAAGAAGAACAGAGAAACTGTGTCCAGGCGCTGGCTCCTAAACTCCTGTCGGCAGCAGAGGGGGATGATCTGAGATCAGGAAGTGGTGGAGAAGGGAAGAGGATGAGGCGCAGTGGTGGAAAAGTGAAAGTAGGAGGTGTGGATTAAAGGAGGCGAGCTGTTCAACATTAAGGCTTAAAGGAAGGGAAGGGAAGTGATTCAAAGGAAGCAGCGCAGTAGCATCAGCTGTTTTCTCAATGAAGAAGCTGTGTTTTCTGGGTTCAGATGTTTCTCTTTCGGGGTGTTTTCATATTTCCTTACATTTCCAAAAAGCTCCCACTCTAAGAGCAGAGAAGGTTAGACGCCAAGTCGATGACTCACATACTGTAGACGCACACTCACAGTTCAGGCAGCGCGACTTATCTGGGGTTGTTAATGAATCAATAGGCTGCTGTGAAGGACTGTGACACGTGTTTTAGTCAGAGTTGGGAAGTGAGTGAGCATGTGCCGACGGTGAACTCTGAACATGTCGAACATCCACTAAACCACATCTACTACTTTCAATGTGAGCCCCCCTCCCCAACTCCTTGAAAGCTGGAAATCAGGACAGTCCAGCAGCGCAGGGGTTAAGATGAACCCGGCATTGTGATTGGCTGCCGGCCGGCGGTCTGAACCAGCCTACAGAAAAGAGGTAACCAGGCAACCTCAGAGAGGGAGAGAGAGAGGGAGAGGGAAGAAGAGGGGGCAGAGGAGCGAGGAGGAGGAGAGAGAGAGAGAGAGAGGAGGCGCCGAAAGAAGCCTGGCATAGTTTTGTGGGGATTGTGGAAAAAGATGTAACGAAGCTTGCAAGCGCTCTCCCCGGGATGGAAAACTGGATTACTCTCCCTGGCGAAACACACTGTGGATGTCTGAATAGAGCAGGAGGAGATACACGGGAGTGAATGGATTCTAAAGCCTTCTCATAAAATGGGAACTAACTGTGCTCATTTTCGCTGTAGTGCAAAGGTAAGTGCCGGCGCAAACAGCCTGAACGGATCCAGCATGAGTGAAGAATTTGGTTGCGGCTCTGCACAAAAGGTCCAGAAAGTGTGTACTTTGTTATAGGTGTGTGATAATAAGTGTGTTTGTAGCTTAGGGGAGCCTGTGGATTCACTGCGATGAATTATCTATTGCCGCTGCTGCTGCTGCTGCCGCTGGTGCACCAGGATTTTAGTGAGCGTGTGTGAGTATGTGTGTGTGTGTGTGTGTCTCGCTGACATACAGTGTTTCAGGGGCTGTGTGTGTGTGTGTGTGTGTGTGTGATGTTAGGCGGGAGGATTGACAGTGGTTTGCTGCATTCGGCATCTGCCTCCTTGGTAAGTGTAGTAGTTTTTGCGCGTGTCCTCCTCCTGGAGATTCGCCAGATTATACGAATTTGTTTCCTGAACATGTAAAACAAAAGTTCCTTCTTAGTTTTACTTTAACGTGTTTGTCTTTACTAACAACTAGAATATGGTCCCAGCAAATTAATATTAAAGATATGGTTCCTTGGTCTAATGCTGTGTTTTGCGCCGTCCTGTGTTTACTTTGGTGGTTTTTTTTTAATCGTTTTTAATAAGTGTGGCTCCGTGAAACTTTCTTTCTGGTGAGAGCAACGCTGCCGGTTCGCCACTTCACAGCTTTGCCTCACAATGGGGCGCGCAGCGAAACGAAGCGGAGCCGCGGCTGCGCTGGAGGTTTACGCGGATGCTGATGATGAAGTGTCGGTGCGGAAATGTAGCCAACGGTGTGTGGGCTACGGCCGGTTCAGCCGCTGCTGGGGAGGGAGAGAGGGAGAGGGAGGCAAGGCTGAATGGGCGACCGGGTCAGTTTGCTTTGGGGGCTGCTCAGCTAAAAGCCGCATTAATCATGAAGCTGTGGTGCGCTGCAGACCCCCCCCCCCCCCGGATTTGGTTTGGGGGTTTTGGGAGAGACTGTTTGGTTCCTACTGATGCTAAATCAGTCTGTCGTCAACATGGCAGGTGCGGCCCGAGCACTTTACTCAGAAACTACTCTTACACTAGCAAAGCAGTATAGAACACTGCAGGATAAATGGATGCTGCTCTGCTTCTTACTACATCACGCGCTTCTGGTGGCTTTTCAGACATGTGGACCAGTTTGCAGCTCATAATTACCTGTAACAGCAGAATTTGAAATGCAACTCATTCTTAATTAGTTCTGTTTGTATTGCAGTGCTGTGTCTTGAACCTGGACAAAGAATTTGAATAGTTCTTCCCCGACTCCCACGTGAACCTCTTACTTCTGCCTGTAAGGGCCCAGCAGGCGACTCCAGGTCGTCATAGAAACCCACAGAGTATTGTGTGAACACTCTTTAACAGAACACCATTGAAGGCTTTTCTTTTTCCCTCTTTCAGTTCTCGTCTCCGTCTGCTGCGTCTAGAGCCTCACTTTTCTTTTTGCCCGCTCTCTGTGGCCTTACACGGCCCAGCCTTGCCTCATGGATTTTGTGTTTTTCCAACGCAGTATAACAGGCATGTGTTTGTACACTATGAACCTGTGGACAATGGTCCTGAATGAAAAGCATTTTCAGCCTGTGTAGGCCTGGCATCAAGGAACCATTTGGAAACGGGAGCTTACTGTGGATTTTCACAGCCCGGGCACAAGTAGTCTAGTAGTAGTAACTTTGCGTCTGTGTGGAAACGCTGCACACCTCTGATGTGTGGAAAGCCTTCTTCTCACACACACCAGTATTATGCTACACAAAACTCCTGAAACCATGTAAAAGTGCGTGTGTGTGTGTGAAGTGACAAACAGTAAAAGTAAAGCATTTCTTTTAAAGGCCTACACGAAGCTTCAGGCATTTCTTTAACAGTACTCGGTGTAAAGCTTGACTCTTGGCGCTGCTGATATTCAACAAAGCGAGGCCAGGTTCAGGTGTTGGTGGTTTGGATTTCTGGGCTTAACCTGTCACAAGACCCAGGAGGACATAGAAACATCACATACAAACAGCTAAAAGTTGATATTGCAGAAACCGCTCCCATAACATAATTACATTAGAGTATTATTGAGTGCTGTTTGCACAGCTGTATATTTTACTGTCACCCCACTTGTTGCTATGGATACAGTTAAACACTACAGTGAATTGACAGCCTGTTCATGTCACCTGCCTGGCTTGATGCCGACTGCGTCTCTTGTGGCTTTTCTTTAAATTAGCGGTGGGGGAAACAATGAGCAGGCAGCTGCAGAGGTATTAAACCAGCCAACATTCATCAGTTCATTTTTTCTCTACAGCGACTCTCACCGCTCACATTTCCTTAACGTCACGACGTGTTGTGCTTCTCTCCTTCGCGCGTTTGCGAGTTCCCTGCGTCAGCACCTACAGCTTTCAAAGGCGAGCGGCTGTGTAAATGCAGCTCATGTTTGACTTCCTCCTCAGCGGCGAGCACACAGAGCTCCGCAAACCCATCAGCAGGAAAATCATGTCCGGTATCAAAACACAGACTCGTTGTTATTCCCCCTTTGGGTTCATTCGGGATTATGTAACTACTATTCGCTACCCCCTCCTCTTCTTCAGGCTACCTCTATCCTGACCTCTATCACTTAGTTTGACTGGAGGTGTTTCAGCACAGCAATGAGTCACGGAGTCGACTTCTGCTCAGTTTGAGTCCAAAGACTGTGGCAAAGCACTTTTCTTCACTGTGACTTCCTCGGATCCTTTTAAATGTACAGTACATCATTCTGAACCCTCACAGTAATGAAAACAGGAACGAACAAAGAGATATTTCCAGGTTGTAGCGCATTAGATATTGGTATTTTTCAGCAGGGGGTTCCACCGCCACCGAGGAAGAACAGAGAGAGAATCGACTGGCTCTTGGCTGCCTGTCCTTACATTGATCCACATTTCGCTTGTGTGTGACATTCTGTGATGTAATTGGCACAATGTCTTTACAGCCCAATGGGAGTGTGTGTTTTTACAAGTGTGTGTACATGCACCTGGTAAATCAATATTCACACAGACGCGCAAGTGCACATTTATAAACCTTAAGACACCGGATGTGCACGGAGCTGGTTATTACCGGCAGTCGCGGACGCAGCGTGAATACCAACCGGCAACGCGCGCCCACAGAGGGACCGTGAGCGAGCAGGACAGCGCGTCCAGAGGTGCAGATTGAGCTGCCAGCTAATCTGCCTCTGCTGTCCGTAATCTGTAATCTTCTTAAAACACTCGCGGTCTGTCCACACCCCTGGGATTAGCTTGTGCTGACACAAACACACTTTCGCCGGGCGTATGTTCGATTCGAAGCCTGGTTCCTCACAGGTCTGTGACCCAGACTGGGAATAAGCAGATGAAGTGTATGATCTTTGTATTCAGCAGGTTTGGAGCTCGGTTACGTTAGAACAGGTCAGACCGTTCTGCTTTTCAGGTTTAGACTGAAGCCATGGCAGACCTTTAGTTTTTCATCATTCACATCCGGCCTTTTTCGAGCATTTTAGTTCTCTGTACTTTATCATCGCTCCACATCTTCTCCCCTCACTGTGTCCTTTCTGTGTTTCCTCAGTCCCTATTTCTGCTTCTCCATCTCTGCCTTGATCCCACAGCTCTCTCCCCGTTTCTCTGCGGTCTCTTTCCTGTTCTCTCCCTCCACCTCTCTCTGCCTCTAGCCTAGCTCTAGGCATCCTATTTTTTCAGATGTCGGATATGCAAGTAAAGCTCTTGATTTTCCTCCTGTATTTTCGTGCTCACACTCACATAACTATTAGTATTTCACATCATTATTGCAATTCCTTCACTGCCCCCCTTCCTCCTGTACATGTCTGGTCCTCCTGCTCCTTTCCTCTCTCCAGTGAGCACCACTTTGGGGTGAAATCACTAAGGTGTTCGCCTTGGTAATGAGTTTTCACAGCAAACAAAAAGCACTTTAGAGCGAGCATTTGCAGGAAGTAAAGACGCACACACACACACACACACACACACACACAGGAGGCATGCTCCACACTGGAGTCACAGCACATTAACACTTCAATTAATTCACCACCCTACGTTCTAATTTCCCCTGCAGTGGAGATCCCTGACCACCCCCCTCCTCCCTCAAACCACACGCACCAGTGCTGTACGGTGGCCTGTGACGTGCCTCAGCAGACCCCAGCAGTATTACACGCACCTTGTGACATTTAGAGAGAAAGCAGCAAACAAAGCTTTATACATCACATTTTAATTTGTGCCCTGTTTCTTTCATGTACAAAGGCGAGGAGACGCCTGCTTTTTGTTCAAAATGCTTTATTCAAGGAGTACAATAGATAATGAATGCGTGTATGGCATGGAGCGGGAACGGGAGTGGGCTCTTGGTTTTTCTGGGGGGGGGGTGTTAGCTGCAGTTCCCTGTGGAATGACTTCACTGACTTCCACACTCACCGTGAGACTGTAACAAAGTTCGAGAAAGAAGTAGACGGAGACAAGAATAGCAAAATATTTCCCCTTGGAGGATTTCCTCTTTTATTTTCTTCCCCTCTTTCGTCCTCTCTTTGTCTTTATTTTCTTCTTACGCTTTATTTCCATCTGTGCTTTTCCGCAGCTGCTCACTAATGAATTTTTAACCGTCCCATGCTTCTCCTCTTTGTCTCTGCCTTAGCCTGTCTTTGTAAAGATGATCAGTATCTGTCATTAGCTCTTGCCTTGACTGAACTGACAGTGATGCTTCACAGTATGGTAACTGACAGCGTGGCAGGCTCACTGTCTGACCCCATCTCACTTTGAAAGGCAAGGTGCTCGTCACCTAATTCGCGTGCTTGTAGGTGGTGGTGCGCCAGGCCTGCCTTGTGTGCTACACATCTGTTTAAGCAGATGAGCGGGAAGAAAGACGCGGTGAGCCTGGCATCTGCGTCCGAGACAGAAGAGCTGTCGCTGGGCTGGAACTGCGTTGCGTACAGTCTCCCCGAAGCATCTGATTCACATTTCATCCATTTCTCGCTGGGCTCTCGGGAGCGAGCGAGCAGCCAGACGCTGCTGCGTTCAATCTGCGGAGCCCACACTGTGTGACGCACGCTGTCACACTAACATACACTCACCCATTTCACAAGCGCTCCTTCTCATGCATTTTTGACTCATTTACAAACTCATGCGCCTGCTGCTCAGTACTTCAGTGTCGCACTCAACCCCTTTTGGGAGCCCAGAGTTTTATGTGGTTTCATGGGTCATGAAGTTTTCTCACACTATAAACCAAGTTAAGTTTCAATTAATGCAGCAACATAAAAATGATCAAAATGGGATCATTCTCATGCAGCATTAAAGCTGCAGTGGAGAAACTCTCAGGGATGGCTTTTAGTGACTTTTTTAGTTTTGCTTTCAGTCCCCTACCTGTAATTGATCTTCAACACATTCCTTTTAGGAGGAGCACATTTTATAACCGTAGTATTAAAAATGTTTATGTATGAGAGAAGACGCTGAGGCACAAAAGAAAATGAGTTCATACCGTAAGAGGTTAAGGAGCGGAGCTGGGTTTCATTGTGTAGATCCGTGGACATCTGACTGCTCGGCTTTGGTCTTCAACGCCCGCATGTACAGTAAGAACTCGCTCACACACTCATGCACAGGCAAAATGGTGGACACACACCCGCGCACACAGCTACTAGTGTCTCCGTAGGCCAGTTCTTAGACGCGCTGTGCAGAGGTCAGTGGCTTTGACCTCTGCAGCAGTTTGGAATGAACAGGTCTAATTTATTTAAAAGTAGCAAGAATAATAAGCCAGAGATGATTGTCAGAAGGTCACCAAAGTCATCGTCAGCTACTCTGCATTTTGGATGTTTATGTGATTTCACTTGGAAAAGCTCAGGCACCTGTGTTTGATTTGACCGGTTTGCCATGTTTGGGGATCATACAAGCAGAATGGAGCATTTTCTTTTTCTCACTTTTACATGTTTACAGGCTGTCGTGTAAGAGGATTTGAGCTGCACACTCATAAATACACATTAGGAATGGAGATAAAATGACGCAGTCTTCTCGCAACTGCTGGATTTTTTCAGCTGAAATAATTCCCCAGCTAGTTAGCTTGGATTTGTCCTTCAGATTGAGCTGTAAAAGCGGAGCTTTAGTGCTGCTAAGCATGTATTTATTAGACAAGCCTTTACAGGAAACAGAATACAGTTGTGCCATTAATTTCATGAAAGCCTAACGTAGCTTAGAGCAGCATTAAGCAGTGACTGCTACCTCACAGCTTTGGGCTTTGATGATACAGCACCAACCTGTCTCATGGCTGCAGGTTGTTACTTTATGTCATCCATCGGAAACAAAGCGACGTGGACGTATGCTTCGCAGTTCTTCCTCTTCCTCATCTTGTGTCTTTGTCTTGGTGAGAAGCAAAGCACTTTCAGATCGGCAAAAGTAGTGGATTGAAGGGGATGGAAATCTGTGTACAGGAGATCTACAGACTGAAACCCAGTGGGATTAGTAGTCAAGTAGGGTCTCGATAATCGCCAGATCTAACATAGATAAAGTAAAAGGTTTAGGCATCCTGTGTGTGTGTGTGTCATGAGCCACTCAGCCAGACTCAATCACCAGCCCTCAAGTCATTTGCGCTTCTTGATCGAGTTCCACTGAGCACCTACCATACTGACACACTCTACCAAGCTTCACATGCTCTGATGCACACACACACACACACACACACACACACACACACACACACACACACACACACACATCCAGTCCAACGGTGCACAGGAAGTTTAACTCTAGGGTAAAGGATTTTTTTCCCTGTATAATAGTGCTTTTGAAATCCCTCTCACCCCTGGGCCATGACCCTTCTCGCTCTCTTTATTGCCCCCCCCCAACACACAAGGCCTCCAACCCATTTTCTCTTTGCACATTAAGATAGGCAGCCTTCAATTAGCTGGATATGCTTTCTGATAATGACTTTCTATGCAAAGCAGCGTGAGGGCTGATAGTATGATAAGTCATGTTTGGGAACGAGGGTGTTAAAAGACCACCCATTCAGCCCAGCTCATACTGTATGATTGACATAGACACATACAGTATCTATAGCAATCATACAGACGGATATAAAAAAATAAATGATGGAAAAAAAATGGAGGAGGAGAAGCAGGAAGTGAGGGACAGAAAGGTGAGGCTTGGCTGTGATTGCCTGGTGCGCCTCAGCGAGTTCTGCTCAGTTATTAGTCATACTACCTGCTGCTGTGATCTGCCCAGCTCACCTTACGCTGCCACCTGGCATGTGCATGTGCCCTCACGCATTTGTGTGGGTGCCTAATGGGTTTTTAGAGCTGGCGATGAGGCCGCCGTCTCACTTTCTCTGTTCTCTCCCGAGGGAGCAGGGATAGATACAGAAGAGAGACTGACTACTTGCTCGGAGAAAACAGACTCTTACCTTGGCCTTCGCTATAAATCGCCCCCTCAAATGACTTCCGACTGTGATCCGATCGCGTTGCCTCTGACCAGAGTTCTTTTGAGAGAACAGCTTAATGATCCCCTGGCTGATAAAAAGAGACCCAAAGAGTAGTGGGTATGTGTGCTGAAGGGAATATTTGGAGCCTCTGTTGTCTATCAGGTGGCCTTCCCTGAAAGAGGGCCCCTTCACCGGAGTGGATTGGCCTTCGCGATTTATTACGTTACACCGCTGACATCCATCGTATCTCACCCCTCAGGGAAACATACCAAATAATAATATCGCAGCAGCACCATGCAGCTGGTCACATGCCTGCTGCTGCAGCTGCCTGCATGGTTTATCAAATGACTGACTGTGTGCTGCTGCGGCTTCCTTGATGCTTTACTGTACAGACACTGCTTCCTATGCGCAATTAATTCTATGCTTGAGTGAGATGATGTATTCTATTAGCCGCACTATGTGTCTGTCAGTCACCTATTCGTGTTCACACATAGATGGCAGCAAGCTACCATGTCATCGGAAGCAATTGTGGTGGAGCATCTTGCTCAGGAGGAGCTAATGGCTGAACCAGGGGTGGGCCCTGGTGATGCTGCGTGTAGGAGTGTGTGGCTGGGCCTGGGGAGTTGTCAGGGGTGTAGCTCTAAATTAAGACAGCAGCAGAGATGGGATGGGTTAGGAGAAACACTTCCAGGTGTTGCGGAGCATTTAATCACTCACCTGTGAGACTAATGAGATGAGCCAATGGCCCTTACACACACACACACACACACACACACACACTCACGTATATGGTTGCACATACACGCACAGTGTCACACTGGTGGGACTAATTACCTAAACTCCACCACAGTGAACGTTCCACCACAGCACGGCTGGAAAAAGCTCATACAAACACACAACAGCTTGCAGCTGCCTCCTCAGCTCATTACACCGCTCACCCTGCGCTCCGCTCCTCATCCTGTCGCCCTCTGAAGACGTGCGGGAGGAGGACGAGGGGAAAAAAAAGCAGGGAGGTGTTACAGCCAGTAGGTCAGGAGGCAGATAGGTAAAGGCCCCATGCAGGCTGTGGCTGCAGGCAGCGCTAAAGGTAACAAACACATCAGTCACAGACTCAGCGCACCTGTTACTGTACAGATGGCGAGCCCTGGGAGGGAGGCAGGCAGAGCAATGAAGAAAGATGAGCAATCAGACAGAGAGAGAAACACAGAAGGAGGGGAGACAAAGAGAAGGGAGGAACGGCATTTTTCATTTTTCATGGGTAGACAGTTAAAGGAGATCGAGGAAAGGGGGCGAGGGGAGAATGTGGGGGTCAGGAGGGCTCCGCCTGTTTGTGTAACACCACGGCAACAGGGGGATAAGGCTGAGGGAACGGGGGGGAAGGAGAACGAGAGGGGTTTCCTCACCTGTGTTCCTGCCTGTAGCCGATAGAGTCCTGTGCAATCTAGTGAGTCTCTAGGCTGGCGTGTCATTACACACACACACACACACACACTTGCATCACTTCTAATACGCCTTCTTCTTCTTTATTTCTCTCTTCTTATTGAACCTCACATGAGAAATAATGGACTTCATTCCATGTGTCCTGATCACACACACTGTAGCATCATCCAAGGTTCTCCATGCTCTCATTATCATTTTATCCCCTGTAATCATACAAAAGAAAAAGGTTTCAGTCTGCGGGTTTGAGAGCGTGTGCATATAAATGCGTGTGCGCATGTGACGGTGCCCCCAAGCTACATATCTTAATCTCCTGTCTATTACCATATTCAGAATCCTCCTTTAGTTGGCGGAGGCATCTGATAGGCTAATTTCACAGCCCCGCCGGCCTTCGTCTTTCTGCAGGAAGTGAAGAGGATGAAGTGTCTTGGGAATAAGATGAGAGGGAAAAATAAGTGCTCCAGCCCTTTCTGTCTCAGTTACTCTCTGAACGGATCTGGCTGAATTATGAATGAGTTAAATGCTGTCTGGGAAATACCAATATAGTCAGAAGATGGATTTGGCAAACGTAAACTCTTATAGGTACAGTCTAGATATGCAGTAGTCTGGAAAATCGTATTTTATGTCTAATAATCAAACATTTATACACATTTTTTATATTTTCTACAGGAACATGATTACATTAGAACATTTACTTGCTTGGCTTAGCTTGAATGTGTCAGTGCCTTCAGTAAAAAAAGTCTTTTTTTTTTTCAACGAACAAAACAAATTGTATATCATATTTTGTTTAATGCTTATGTTTCATGTAGAGTAAGATTACTCCATAGCCAACTGTCTCCTGTCTGTATGAGAATGTTGAATGTATAGAAATATAACTATTAAAATAACAGACCTGTGTCCTCTCCTGGAGAAGCAAACAGGTAAAAACAGGAGGCATGCTTGGCTAATGTTAATCTACATAGATGTGTTGGCTCATTCATACAGTGGCGCGCACACACACAGACACACACACACACACACCGTGTATGGCAGCAGGCAGTGCTGTGTGTGTGTTTGTAAGAAGAGGGGAGAGGAGAATCAGATTGCCTATTCCAGTCACACAGATAGTCTTTCACTCCTCAGCCTGTGACAGCACATTTCCTTCCCTCTTCATGCTGCTTGCCTTTCCTCTAGCAGCTCTTTCCCCTCCTCCTCTTCCTTCTCCTCCTTCTTCTCCCTCCGCTCTCTCAAATGCAAATAGGAAATTCTAATTAGCATTACTGGCATGACAAGGATTTTTATATAACATAACATACAGGACCGTCGTAACAGCAGAATTCTTGTTCTTTGTCGCTTTTAATCCTGCCTCTTTCACGTTCCCCTCCGCTATTGCCTGTCTCACTGTCTCTTCCTTTTCCCCTTTTTGATTTTCCCACACTCTCTCTGTGCGGCTGTATCCATTGGTATCATTAGCAGCCGCACTATGATGGATGGCGCTGAGAGGCTGCGCCTTGACGGGGTGGGACTCTGCTTTAGCACACCATCATTACCTGCACCATACACACACACACACAAAGCTAGACCATGTGTATAAACCTGTATCCACACAGTTCATGCATGTTTGCAACAAATATCTCTAAGATCACACACTGACACACACACACACACAGTCGTACGGTTTATATTGACTCGGGCCCCACAGGGACGTGGCTGCCAATAGCTCCTCTGCTCTGTCAGAGTTCACGCAGACTAGCAGTCCAATAGACCACAGGGTGCTAAAAGGGTCTATTTCCGGCGCTGGCAGAAAGTTTCGCCTCCAGGAACTTTAGCTGACTCCATGTGTAGCGTGAGTGTTGCGCATTGCTATGGTGCTTGTGTTTGTGTGTGTATTTGGAAATGTTTGTGCTAAGTTCAAAGAGTTTGAATTCACAAGTACAGTGGGTGTGTAGTGTATATATGTAGAACGTGGAGGCAAAGCTGATGATGTCCATGAGAAACAGTGGGGCCTTATTACACAGACAGTAATGACTGATTCTGTGTGTGTGGAAGTGCAGGAGGCTGTGACTGAGAGATGGCCACTAGCGGTGAGAGGCAGAACACAGTCCTGGGAGAAACACCTAGTTGTACTCCCTCCCCCAAGGGTTGGAGGTTGGTAAATTGATCCTAGACGTTCCCTGTGTGCTCCGACTGGGCTCAGAGGCCTGACATGGAGAATCTTCCCTTCCCCTGCAGCGCAGCCAGGCTGACGGACCGAGTTTGAATCTAACGTTTAAAGCTTCCCCCGTCGGCTCCTCCAGATGCAGCTCGGTTAGGGCTCACCACCAGGTTGCAAGCGAAGAATTATAAGGCTGAAGGTTATTGCTGGAGGTTCAGTCTACTCAGAAACCGACACGGACAGATTATTTCGCCTGTAATTGTGATCGTTAAAGCCAGCTTTAAAACACCAACTAGTGTGAATGCAGTTTGCCTGGACATGCTCCCCCTGACGCAGACTGGCGATGACTCCAAGGTGTAGCCTGCCTTCTGCCTAGTGGGAGCTGTGATATGCTTCCAGCTCCGTGTGTGAAGTGGTGTGTGCCGGAGCTTATGCTTATGTAATGTTTATTATGTCAGGATAAAATAATGCGAACACAGGGAAGCAACAATGCTTATTCCCTTTTTCATCCATTTGTTTCTTTGGTATGCCTCTGTGTGTGTGTTGTGCAACAGTATCGCATGACACTATGATTAAGTGTTTTGAATAATTGATGATTGCATCCCTCATTAAGTCTCAGGCTTGTGCTCCGGCTCTGTTTTATGCACCACAATCCTCTCCTTCCTCTCTTCCACTCCACAGATGTAATGAATCCATCACTCACTTTAGGCCGTGCTGATGGGGGTCCAGAGGGGCTTGTGGGCGATCTAAATCATATCGAGTGGACAGTTTTAACAGGACAACAGCAGCACAGTGAACTGTAACTCAGTGATGATGGCTTTTCCAGAGCGTAAACTGACCCCGACACGATGGTTGCAACTGGCGAAAGAGTAAACCAAGTTGTTGTGAAGCTGTGAGTGTGACCCTGGTTCGCGTGTCACCCTGCACAGAAAACCCCGAGCCCCCTTGTTTGCTGTGTCTGCTGTCTTTGCCCTGTATGCTGTGGATTCATGCATTCGCCCTTTGTGATGCACAACATCATGCAAGTAAAGATGATGCAATAAATACAGTACAATGCATTTTTATTGTACATAGGGTTTCAGGGCCAATGAGCGTCAGAAGCTCCAGTCATGTGTTTGTATTATTCTTATCTTGCTGTTTACTTCTGTTCATTCTAAGCAATCATAAAGTACTGAACCATTCCTGGAGAGACCGGAGCGTAGTACGTAGTACAGTGCGCAGCGCGTCAGGGAACAGCATCCATCAGATCCAGCTGCGCAACAAAAGCTGCGATGCGGCTCACGCGTGTTAATGGTGACAGTCACCAAGCGGCTTGTTGGAGCAGCGCAGAGGAGTGAAGGGGATCAGGCCGACAGAGAGACGAGCAGGCAATGTTAATAAAGGTGCATCTGTAGTCTTTCACCAGAGCTGCAGAGCTTCTGCGTGAAAAAGACAACCTTGCACACAGTGTTGAGCAGGGACACGCGGGCTCTGCAGGGGTGCAGGGAGGGCAGGGTTCATTTTCATCTATTGCCCTTTAAAATGTGAGAAATGAGGAGTTCCCCAAAGCGCTTACATATCCCGTGTCTGCAAATAGGTCACGTGAAGGTGACGTGAGGACCGTGTCCTTGCGCTGGTTTGCGTTTCGCGCGTGCAGGTGAAGCAGTCGTCTTGCGGCGTGTCCTATTTCCGGCAGGAGACCGTGGGAGGGAAAGCTTATGTTTACCTTCTCCCGACGAGGCCTCTGCTGAGCGTTGTGGTCGTTCAGGCAGGGAAGCATGTGGAGAAGCCAGAACAGCTCACAGTCCAGTGAGTCCCGGCGTTTCCATGTGCGGCTCCATGGCTGACCTGCTGCCGTGGTCGATGCTCTGTCTGCTACACAGCTGCAGTAACTAGTTTGAAATACTGTTTATATGAAACCTCTGTTAAGGACACGTTTTTTTTTTTCCCAGCGCTGCTAAGATGATGTAGGTGTTCAATGGCTTTTAAATCTGCCCCTTTTATTATAAGATTGCTCTATTACGCTGGAGCTGTGCTATGATGAACTGTAATGTGCACTTTGACAGTTGCCTCTCAGCAGGTAATAACTGCAGTGACCCACAATGTCATGTGTGACAGACTCCACCCTCAGCCAAGCCGTGAAAAAGAAATGTGCGCTTGTGCTGCTGGTGGGTTTTATTCCTAATTACTATTCAGGACTTGTACAATGTGGTATTCAATCGAAGAGTGTAGTTTTAAATTTATAAATATGTTTCTATTCATTATGATTAAGATGCGGATTATTTTGTTGCGTCAAATTTGTTTAGTTGCTTCATAAAATTAAACTTTATATTTTGGGCCATTTGGATTTGGAGACTTTGATCCAACTGTCTAAAGCCTCAGTTTTTTCAGTTTATAACATCATAAAATGAAGCAGTAATAAGTAGGGTGATGTGAATAAATAACTATATGCTGATTAGTCCACTTTGATAACTTTGACTTTGGTAAGTTGGTGAGTTTTCTGAAAGCAGTTCACAGTTTACAACTGTTTGTCTTTATCAATTATTACAGTTTATTGATTCATAACTAAGAGTAATCATTAATAAAATGATCACTTTTGATCAAGAAAGAGATTTATTTTCATTCAACCACAGGTTTAATGTTTATGACCATCATGTATCCATCAAATTAATTTTTTCTTATATTTGTAATACATTTCTTTACTGTTGACTAATATGGGCAAAGTGCGCAGCAGCAGTTACAGTACATGGGCGTGACGCTGTACTTTACCCCACAGCTTCTGTGTTTTCTCTCTCACTTCTTTAGTCCTTAGTTGGTCTTTCATCCCATCTCCTTTCT
The DNA here is from genome assembly GCA_030770545.1 of Macropodus opercularis. NCBI lineage: Eukaryota > Metazoa > Chordata > Actinopteri > Anabantiformes > Osphronemidae > Macropodus > Macropodus opercularis. Next base: position 13,961,013 of record CM061092.1, read on the forward strand.
TTCCTGCTGCGCTTTGATTCATCCCTCATTGTTCTCCGTCTCTTCCTACGTTGATTCGTCTGTCAGATTTGAGTGGAATCTGTATTTTACCTACTGGTAGGTCAGAATATTTATACTTTGACTCAGTTTTCTTTGTTTATAAAACATGTTGGTGCTTAAGAAGACATGAACGTCTCTTATTGGTTTCCTGATTCACCATTAGTTGACATTTACCACCTCAGTCTCGGGAACTTTATGTGTGATTGTTAACGAAGTTAAAGGAAAGCTTATTCATTTACTGTTCAAACGTGTGAACCATGACAGTGCGTGCTGTGAGATGGGATAACCTTTAGAACATGAAGTCATGTTTATTCAGTCAGTACAGCTCAGAGGGGAAATGACTTGCTGATAAGGACTCTGCAGTGGTGTCAGGATACAAAGGTGGAACTGGTGAGATGACGAGGAGTAAGAGAAGAAGGGTGTGGAGGCTGCGGATGGACAGAGTACAGGTAGTAAAAAAAGGTAGCGGGAGGTGGAGGTGGTGTCTATGATTATTCATTACTGAGATGGCAGGAGAGCTGAATGAGAGGAGCCCGTAATCTAACTCTGAGCCTGATGGACAGAATACAATTACCCTGAGAGAGTGGGAGGTGGGTGAAGGAGAGAGAGGAGGGATGATAGAGAGCCAGTACCAGCCGTCTGTCTGTCTGTCTGTCTGTCTGTCTGTCTGTCTGTCCTTCTTTCTTTCTTTCTTTCTTTCTTTCTTTCCTACTTTCTTTCTTTCTTTCTTTCTTTCACTGTAGCTACAGATGATTTGTGGGCATTAAGCTGCTATTGGCAGCCTCCTGTTTATCAGCACACAGTCACACACAGAGGCATATCCTCACATCACCCACTCGCGCCTGTTGGCAGCGCCGCATTTACGGACGTCCAATTTGCAGCTTCTCCTCCTTCCCTGCAGGCTGTGTCTCCCCTGGTGCGGCTTCACATCGCTGTCTAAATGCAGCCACAGTGAGCTTTGCTACGATCCTACTCTGCCACTACATTTGGCTCCGGCGCTCATTCCAGGTCAAACTGCCACGACGGCGTTCGCGATGGCTTTTGATGGCGCGGGTCTCTCCTTCATGTTATCTGTCTGTGTGTGTGCATGAAGCAGGCAATTTGCACAGTTGAAACTAGACGTAAATTAGCCTGTTCTCCCCACTGGGGACGGCAGCTTAGATGTAGGACTCTATCCCAGAGTCTCTGAAGGAACGACCATATGTCTGGAGCCCCGGAGACGTCTGGAAAATGGAGCTGCAGCAGATTTTTTATTTTTGGCCTTGCAGTCCCATTTCTGGTTTCTCCTCGTTTTCACCAGGGCGGTAGCGGCTGTTTTGTCTGCACAGTTGGATGAGGTGGGCTGGAACTGGAGCTGCAGAGTAGCGGACTTCGCCTAAACACTTTAACTTAACTCATTTCTTTTTCTGTTATGATGACACTTTGAAGTACCCGAGAAATTAGCCTTGGAAGGTTGTTTCGCAGAAGCATAAACGCTGGGTTAAACAGCCTCCGTTCTGGACCAGATCGGGGATTAACAAAAGTCTTCCCTAAACCCAGGCTGCAGATGCTGCCTGAAAGACTTTAGAGCTAAAGAAAGAACAAATTCAGAGAACAAAAAGATGAGAAGAGCGGGACGGAGGGGGACATGTTCAGGGTTAGAGCAGAAGCCTCTCAGACGCCATTCTTTCGGTTCGGATTCTACTTCCTTGGGCTTTTTTCTCTCCTCTTTTACCCCTTGTTCATTATCTGACTCACCCCTTCTACGTCCCGTCACCCCTCACTTTCTTTCCACTCTGTTCATTTCTCCTTCCTCTAACCCCTCTCTCTTCATACTTGCTCTCTCTCCATCCATTTGGTGGAACAGTGCTGCTGATAATGCCTGTAATTGGAGTGACTCACACTTTTCCAGTGTGTTTGGACCAGATAAAGAATATTGTCAGCATTTTGCCGACATGGCCTCTGCTGGCAGAATTAAATGGACTGTTCTGTTCTGTCTGCAGCAAATTAAAAGCCTCTCAATTCATCTGTTCTCGCCCGAGGCTTACAGGGGCCTCCTATTCACACAGAAACGCCGTGGAGAGGGGGGAGGAAGCGAATAAGAGAGATTTCCTCCTTCCCCAAGAAGCACCACTCTTTGGGTTTTGTTCAAGTCTGCACTCACTTACTGTTGGACAGAGGCAGGGAGGAGAAGAAAGGTCAAGACTGATAGTCTAAGGAAGGGAGACGAGCAGCTCAGAAGGTAGTCAGATTCATTATGCACCATGTCAACCTGCAGCTGTCTCCTGCTGTCTTTGTATTTCAGCGTCTCTGTGTACGAAAGCAGCTCGCCTCCTCGTGTTAATGTGTGCATTTTTAATGTATTCCCGTGCCAGGGTTAGAGTGCTGCTTTTTTTTGGCTGCTGGGTTATAGTAGATGCTGCCAGTCAGCACTTCAGAATAAATAAGCGGCAGATGGGCAAAGAAGGGACAGAATGCTGGGGCCAAGAGGGGCCCATCAGCCACTGGATAGGGCCCAGGAAAGGCAACAAGTACGGCATTACCATTAAAGAGGAATAATAGTTAATGTAATGGGGGTCTTAGTAGTTTTGGCCATCTTTTCCATTGGTCTTAATGCTTAATTGCTTGGAGACCTGGGAATGCAGGGACACTGCTGGATGGATCCATCCCCATCAGACACAGGGGCTGGACACTTTCTGCAGACCTTGATAGTTAAAACTGATCCAGATTTCTTTTTAGGTGGTAGAACTTTGGTAAATAAAGAACATTATTAGTGCCTTTAAGCTTCATTGTTGTGTGAATGAAGACAGAAGTGCTGGAGAGGACAGACTATTCTTCAGTGTCCTCACAGAGACACATTATCGACAGGATGCGGGAAGTGTAGAGCAGGTCCCTTCAGTCTGTTACCATGGGCAACATCTACTCAAGGTCCTCGATCAGAAACAAGCTCATTCTCATGCCTGCAGAGAGCTCCTGCTAGGTTTCGCCTGCCAAACAGTAAACACAACCTAACTGAAGCAAACCCCTCTCTTCCTGTCTTTCTGCCCTCAGCTCTCTGTGGGTGTGCGTGGGATGTCGTGTCAGGGCTAAAGCCCGTCCCTCTCTCCCATGAGCCTGTGTGCCCACGCACACGCCTGGCGCCTCCACGCACACACCCGGCGCCCGCACGCGCACGGCCGACACTGACGCTGTGAGCTGGACCCTCGGAGCCCAGCGGATCCCCGTGGAGCGGAGTCTAGCCCAGTTGGAGCCCGAGGATGTCAACAGAGGCGGAGCTGCAGCCAGCGGTCAGACCCAGCAGCGTCAGGCGGGACTCCAAGAGGAAAGGTAGGCGTGCGATCGCACCTGTTGAATGCTTGGGAACGGTGTTGCCCGCTTAAAGTGATAGTGAGACGACATTCATTGTTGAGATCGAGGGTGTTATAATAACCTCACTAATATCATTATTATTAATAATAGGTTTCTTTCTTTTATAACGATGTGAAAGACAATTGAAACCTTGTTCTTGTAAGAGTGGTTTGAATCTCCCGCTGTGATTTGTGTTTTGAAGCACAGTTGTGTTGACTGAGTAAACACAAAGTGAGTAATTATGGAGGAACAGCGTCACACAGGGAAATGATGTCACATTACAGTGTGTCACGCCTTCCACGGCTGCACCCCGAGGACTAGTTAGAGTCAGGAATTACTCCACCGCTGTTACCGCTTTACTCATTTGTTTTTGATAATATACAGGAGTTACAAAAACATTCCAGCCTGTTGTTTACCATAGATAATTAACAGGTGCCGGGGTGTTACGGTACAGTGGGGATGCTACCCACCAAACAGGTGCAGGGTTGTTGCAGTTGGTGAGAAGCAAACAGATCCAGGTGTGGACGGCTCCAGAGGCAGGTAGCTAGCAGATGTGTGAGAGCAGACCCGGGTGGTCTCAGAGCAGAGGTGATGCCAGGGGCCAGGCTGGCAGCCCTGGTCCAGCTGCTCGGCACCACCTGCCCCGACCCGCGCTCTCTGAACGAGCAAATGATTGATGTAGCTCAAACTTCGGACACAGTTGGGAACGACACCTAATTGACGCTCGCACACACGCGCACTCACGCCTCGCTGCGACCTGCAAACGGGCTGAGCGCCTCTCACGTCCTGTTTAGAAACAGCATTGTTCTGCTGCAGTGGAGATCATGTTCATCATTCAGCCTGCTCTCCGGCGCAGACGTATACACACGCAGACACACATGCTGGGACTGGGATTGAAGCCCAGAAGAGCATATGAGAGGGAAGATGAATGGTTTGCCTTCAGCATTCAGACTTGAGGGTTTTTAGTTTCTCTCTGCCATCTTCCCCCATGTCTCTCTCTCCATCTCTGACACACACACACACACACACACACACACACACACACACACACACACACACACACACCACCTTAGTCTCTTGCCTGATTTTTCTCTAAAATAAAGGGATGAAGAATTTGTTCAGCTACACACTTATCAAACTGGATTCACACAGCATACACACACACACACACACTCTTAGCAGGGTGATGAAAGTAAAATGCAATCATACACCACATGCAAGAAACAAATGCGCTCTGGGTATAAGAAACTTTGATAATGTTCTTCTTATTGTGATTCACGTGAATGAACCGAGCCCCTTGTGTATCTGCGGTGCTTACACGTGTTTCTGTATATGTTCCAATAAAAACAGATCAGCTACTGTAAATACCTGCCTGGGATTTGGGCCGGTTGTCAAAGAGCATCCTTGTGGGATAGTCACACCCTCTGACTCCTAAATGACCTTGTCCAGGATGAGTGAGACGCAAATCGTGTGGGGAGGGAGACTAATGAGTCAATGTGACGGAAAGCTGTTTAATCTCGGGCCTTTGTCTCACAGCTCTGTGGAGAAGAATGTAATAATAAAGAATAGGGGACTGCTGCATGTCACACATTAATCACAGATGGTTTCATTTGGAACATCCTTTATACACACAGTGGTGTTTTTTCTTTCTTTCTGTGAGCTCAGAGGTCATTCTTCTAAGTGCTGGCTTTTCTCTCCTGGAAGGTTTTTATTGAATTAACATGACAAGGTAGCGATAACCTCTGACCTTTAGGATTTACATGACTTGAGCTGAAGAACTGCCGCTTTCTGCTTCCTCTGACAGTGAAGCAGTCGTACGGCTCAGGCTTTATTAACACTGTGGATAGATTACATCTCCCCGCATCTCTATCCTTTTGTAATTGACTTTCTTGTATTCCTTACTATAATACAATGGCCCAAGTATCCTTTATAAATATTGTTTTTTGCTCGTGACCTTGGACAGTCAAGCACTGATGTCCAAAACAATGATTGTGACCATGTGATTTGTTCTTGATAGATAAGTGTCTTCTCAAAACTTTATTGGCAAACGTCTTCCACGCATATCACAATTAAAATTACACCACAGTAAACCTTTGCAAACTGTGTATTCAGGCTTTAACAAAATTGGGGTTATTGAACTACAGGATTAAAGGTTTTATTTCAATTTCCTCTAATTCAACAGGAAACACATGCTCAGGAGGATTTCATGCATGAGAATATTAAAATGTCACTCAGTCACTATATTGAGTAGTTGACGTTATCAGTGGGCAGGAGGACTCAACAAAGGCCAAACAAAATGGAAAGATGTATAAGGAATAAAATAACAGAGGCTTAGTTAAGTGCAGAAACCACTGATTACCACTGATTAAGTGCAGAAACTTGTGCAAGAATGTTACGAGATGCCATCCAGTTTACAGAAGCGCCCATTCAATTTTTCATAAACGTTTTGTGGTGCTGTATGTGACTCTCTGCGTTTTGCAACCTTGAATTTTTTACAAGGCCGGAACCCGAGCGGAGTGAGAGGTCTGATGCGGTTTAATTAGTAGAAATGTTATATTTTTTCAAAGGAAACACTGTTTGATATTCTTCACCATCAATAAAACACGCAGCTGACAGTCTTCCAGTACAAATGCTTTTATGTCAAATTAGAACAGAAAGCCGATTTGACATTTGTGAAGCGCCTGAGTGCTGCAGACAGATTGGTTTCCGCTTAAAACTTTTACATCTCAGCGCCCGCCTTGCTAATAGAGGGTGATGAACTGTGGACGCTTCACTCTGGGGAACCTCTGCGTTGCATTTCACACGTGTACCATGCAAGCAGCTCATTCTGACATGACTCAGGATTTCAGCAACATTGCGTCGCCAAGGGTGGTGTAATGAACATAATTCCACGTTACGCCTAAACTGTTGCATCGTACGTAATGAACGCTGAATTCACGATTTGTTTCTGTTCTGTTCGTTCGCTTCAGCCCACACGGGCTCAGTCGTAAACGCAGAGGTGTCGTTCTATGACAGGGATAAACACCTGATCTACAGAATTTACTGACAGAACGAAACTAAAGTGTGACTAAGGATTTCGTTCAGAATAGTGGAATCGTATAAACTGTGCTGACTTTGGCGTGTGCGAGTAGAGATGGCCGCGTGCTTGTGTTGTTGTTACAGTATGCAAGGCCACTATCAGGGTTGTTGATGAGCATCTGAGACAAGCCAAACGCTGGGGAAGTAAGCCTGTGATTGGTAACTTTCTCCACGCAAGCCACTATTGGCATGTAACCATTAATACTGTGAATCCTTTGGGTGTTTTTCATTAAAAGCTGAAAAAAAACATAGACTCTGGCCAAACGATGGTGTGTTTCTTTGTATCTCTCTTTTTTCTAATAACTGTTTATTCACAGCATCATTAACCGTCGCAGTTGAACGTTCACTGATGCTTTTCTGTCTGTCGTGATTTCGCGCGGAATGCGATTATAAGTTATAATAACTTCCGCTGCTGTCAACACACACACGGTCAGCTGTCATCGCGCTCAACACCACGACTCTTCCGCAGCGGGATCTGGCCGAGGATGAGTGGGCGGGTGTTTTTACAGTGTAGCTGGCAGCCAGCGGTGTGAAAAGTGTGTTTAAGGGTTATAGCTGTGCAGCTGTTAGCCTTTGTGTGTTTGTGTGTGTGTGTGTGTGTGTGTGTGTGTGTGTGTGTGCGTGGTGTTGGTGGGTGTGTGTTTTCTAGTCTCTGGTGTGCGATTAGCAAACACATTATCTCCTACGTGTGGATATTATGCACACATCCAGTCTATCTGGCACAATCACCGCAGCCATTTACTGTGATATCTTTCCCTCGGGAAACTTAGAGCACAAACAATGGCATTTTGAGTGTGTGTGTGTGTGTGTGTGTGTGTGTGTGTGTGTGCGCTCCTTCTATGAGAGGTAATCAGATCTGTTCTCTCCAATCAGACAGAGATTGAATTGAATTGGCGGTCTGTTGTTGGGGTTGTCAGTGGAAGCCAATAGTGTGTACGTGCAGATAGCAGACAAAAACAACACTTGGGCTGCAGATAGTGACACGCTTTCCAAACATGGCTTTTCCACAACTACGACTATATTTAGAGATAACTGCATCCTCCCTGTCCTCTGCAGCGTCTCTCTCCATCAGTTTGTATCTGGGAAAGTGGTGATCAGTCTATCCTGCTTCCTTCTCCTTTCAACACTCTGTCCTCTCTTTGTGCCCATCTATTTATCCACCCACTTTTTCAGCACAATAATAACTTTGGAGAGAACCTAAAAAAAAAAGGGGGGGGGGGGGGTGCATTAGATGTGATGAATCCCATTCCCAGTCAGGTTTGTCATTCCTTTCAACAAACCCACAGCCTTTTTTCCGCGCTCCGACTCCAGTGACACACTCTTCTGCCCCCTATTTTTGAGTGTTCACAAAGCTTCATCCAAGCTCTCAGATGTGACCGTGGAATTAGCATTCAAAACGTCTGAGTCAGAGAGAAAACTATATATCAGAGAAAGCCTTTTATTTGCCTTCCTGAGTCTGGCACGTTGTGTGTGTCTGCTTGTGTGTGGCTGCGGTAGCTTGTGTACACTGTGATCCTCTCAGTATGTTCAGCTTAGTTCGCTCCTCCACACTAGTTGCCGTGGCTTTGCCCACCGCATCACTAACCACAGTCTCCATAGCAACAGTTTGCTCCCTGCTCATAATTTCCACAAAAGGAAAACGTCCCAATGTCACCCACGGGCTCCGATAGAGGCCGACACTCTCACCCTGCTGCGCTGGTTGAAGGACTGGCCACTGAAAGGGGATTTCTGTATTTGTCAGATGTTGGCAGGGTGCTGTGTTTTCCTTTCACGTATCTCACCGCACACAAACAGAGCTGGCTCAACAGAGCTGGCTGTAGCTGAGGCACATTACTATTATGGTTTGCAGCGCAATGCGTACTGTTAGACGAGTTCCCTCTAATTAGTGCAGGTAATTTAGAGATGGCCTGTGGGGGGGTGGGGGGGTGACTTCTAGTTCCTGCGGGTGAGTTGTTGTTGTGCTTGTGTCACATACATCACACATGGCCTGACACACTAAAGACCTGCTTCCACATTATTCCACCTACAGGTCTTCAGTTGGTGGCAGCAGGAAACAAGACTCACAAACAAATATGAATACACCCAATGCGAGTTTCAAAATGTTTCTGATGTTTGTGATGAAGCGATCTAAAACATCTGTCAGACGGCCGTGATGCACGCAAGTCAACTTCCACTTCCATAAGCGTAAAATTAACTCTTGCTGAGACGCTCGTGTACACATTCACAAAACCCTCTGTGCGTTTGAAGCTGCATACAAAGATCAGTGCACTAAAAAATGACAAGCTTAAAAGCCGTGTGTGTGTGTGTGTGTGTGTGTGTGTGTGTAGATCTTTGCCACAGTGAGTTGTGGTGGAGGAGGAGGATGCTATGGTATGTGATGAAGTGATCTAAAACATCTGTCTGTCACAAGAAACACCGTGTTTAGTTTTGCTCCTTTATTGAAGCACAATGAAACATTTTAACTTCCCCAGTGAACATGGTCAGTCATCTCACATCTTTAAGCAGCTAAGAGAAGAAAAACCAAATGAACTAACTGACGTTTTGTTAGTTTCAGGTGGGTGAGGATGTTGCGTTAGTGTCACAGATGGCAGAGCAGATATTTCCTTGCCCGGCTGTGTGATGCTCTTCGGTCTCGGCTCCATCCCTGTTCCAGGCTGCGCGAATGAAGGGAGAGGGCTCATCACGCGACATGAAACACAGACAGATAGTGAGGGGAAGGATGAAAACTTCCAAGTAGTCGCATATTATGGCAGAGATGACAGACGTGAGGAGAGGCTTTGTTCTGGCGCGCTCGTCCTGACATGAAAAGAGGACTGCTGTGTTTTGTGGAGTTACCTGTGTTTCCCAATGCTCTGAAGGACGGACCCGCACACACACACAGACGTAACGCACACAAGCGCGCGCCTTGTTTGTTCAGACCGGGGATGGCGGAAACAAATATTTACGCCGCTTTTCAATCAGATGTGTCTTTTAGTGTTTCCGCAGACTTTTCCACAGTTTTCAGATGCGTGGACTAGAACGACAAGGACGAGTGTGGCGCTTTTTGTCCTTCATCTATTTTTAGGACCTTCACCGGCATCTTCTTCTTCTGGAGAACGACATGAGCGTTCATGTAGAGGCTGGAAAGGAGCACGTGCTTGAGAGTGGCAGCTCAGGGCCGAGTGAGGCTGCCGTCCACGGGGGGAAGCCTCTTCGGCGTTGACAGGATGCTAGCGGCTTGTTTACAAAGCCTCACTCTCTGATAGCTCAGAGCTCAGAAAACACACAACTGCACGCACCAACAACCCCCCCCCCCACCCTTCGTTAGTGAGACCAATTACCTTGTAATTAAAGCCGAGGCGAGAAACAAGCTTTACCACCAAGAAGACTAGAGCTGGTTCGGTGGGAAGAAGAGGTGAGGACACAAAGAGGAGCCTCGTTCTAGCTGAGCTACAGTTAGTTTCTTATTAAGTGAGGAGCAGAAGGACAGGATGGGATGAAATGAAAAGGTAGAGGAAATGACTAAATCACCTTATTCCTCTAAAGAACGCGTAGTGTTAGATAGGCTATGTTAGATGAAATTAATTTTCTGGGATGAAAACAAGGCACAGATGACCACTTTCGCCTGCATTAAAGTTCAATTTACATCCTAATCAACAAGGTGCAGTGTTTATCGTACGCTGGGTTTCGATTAGCTGCAGAGGCTTCTGTCGAGGGCTTTTTATTTTTTTCACATTACAGAGAACATCTTGTCATGGTGCAAAAAATAATAAACAAAACCTAGAAGGCACGCGCTCTGAAAACAACTTTGCCACAGAGGATGCTGCTGTGCCGACACATATACAGACACAGAGCAGGGAGTTGGGCTGTTTTCTTCTTTGTATTAGATGCTTCGAGCATTTCATAAAATTCTGCGCCACTGTAACCAGGAAATAAGCGTAAAATTAACTCTTGCTGAGACGCTCGTGTGCACATTCACAAAACCCTCTGTGCGTTTGAAGCTGGATACGAAGATCAGTGCACTAAAAAATGACAAGCTTAAAATCGGTCCAGGCCCACGCCGTGTGTGTGTGTGTGTGTGTGTGTGTAGATCTTTGCCACAGTGAGTTGTGGTGGAGGAGGAGGATGCTATGATATGGCTAAGTCACATTTTCAGAATCGTTGCTCTAATAAAGTAATTATGTAGACTTACTTAAAATTTAAAATGATGTTTAAAAATGATGATATGGTTTTCTGCCACAAAGGATAGATGCCAGATGCCGGAGGACACACTACACACACACGGGTCGATCACAGCAACTGGTGGTGAAAAGACCGAAATAGGGAAAGAAACAGAGATGGAGTGAGTTGGGAAGATGGATGCAGGATATACAAGAGTGTAGCTATTTGGGTTTGTTCCTAAACATCCACTCTGAAGCTTTCTTACATGCCATGCACTCGACTTCTGCAGGTGAACCGCATGTCCGTTGTTACTTTGACATCCAATTGCATCTAAACCTACGAACAGATTGCAAGTGGCACCTGAAGGCATTTTAGTGTAAACGTCACATTTATTTTATGAAACTATATGAGCTGCGAAGAAACAGCAGCAGCGAGGTTGAAAATAAGAGATCAAATGTGCACCGATGAAGAGCAACAGCACTTTATCATCTCGTTTTCACTCCGGCAACTATGTCTCTGTTTGTGCAACGAGTGCATATACTCAGTCAAGTGTGAGCTTTTGTGAGCCAAAACCATCTGCCAAAATTAAGCAAGGAGCTGAAGGGGAAGCTTGTTGTTTTCTTGGCACATGCTCTTTGTGGGTTTAAAAGAGTCTGTGTGAGAGCAGCTATGAGTGAGTGCTTCATCTGAACAAGGCTCTGATAGGTAGAGTATGAACACACACACACACACTCAGACACATGCACATTGGGCAGCAGGGTTTAGAAGCAGGATTAATTGAAGAGTAACTGTCGGGTTCCCTCGTGTGCTGTAGAGTGTTTGTTGGGAACCATCCCGGCTGTAGTTAAGAGCCTCTGGGTGCTGCTTCATCTGGAGCACAGTGAAAACCCGCCCTGCACCGTACCAGCCGCCACAAACAATGCGAGGCTGCCTGAAAACGAACAGGCTGCTCGGAGACGCGCTGCTGTCGACAGCGGGCGTCACCTTTTGTGCCACTAACACAGTTTCTGTCAAACTGAATAATCCCACTTTCCTTCTTTGGCGAACGCTGCTACGTCTCATTCGTACCCAGTGGCCTCAAACTAATGGCCTCGCTCTCTAACGTCTAATGAAATTAACGGACTACGCTGTTATGCGTTGTTACGCTTAAACTGTTAACGGTTTGATTGACTGCTCTAATCCGTGAAACTTCCCTGCAGCCATGTCCAACAACTCAGCGATTGTTTTTGTGAATCTTTAGGTTATTACTGTAGGAGACCCATCTGAACAGCACGTGGAGATGAAGAGAAGCGGGAGACTCTGTAGAGGAAAGGGAGGCAAAAGTGGAACCAGGGGAAAGTAATGGAGGGGCACACAGGAGGCAGGAGGTTACGTTTGCCAGGGGCGATGCTGCAGGCTTTCCTGAAGGGCGAGACGTACTGAACTGGCAGCCGCCTGCCATCTATCACCTGTGGAACAGTGTGTGTGTGTGTGTAAGAGAGCGAGAGAGAGGGAGTTCTGCCTGTCACAACGTTCTAATGCCAAGTGACATTTATCCAGTGGAGGCTTCGCTCAGTCATTCATCCATCCATCACGTTAAATTCCTCCTTTTCATCTTTTTCTCTCAGCTTTATGTCCTTCCCTCCGTTTTGCTTGTTGCGTCAGACAGACAGCGAGAGCGATTCTGCATAGCAAGTACTACCAACGCACACACACGCACGTACACACACACACAATGCTGACGTACTGGTAAATTCATTTAGTAGTGGGATTGTATGGAAGAGCGTGTTTAGGTGTGTGTAGAGAAACATAACATGAGGTGAAAGATTCCTTCATTAGCTGCGTTGAAGCTCAGCAGGATCACAGCAGCACCACACGTTTAATTACAGCAGACTGAATGCCCCCCACCCCACACACACGCACACACACACGCACACACACACCCCAGGAGGTCTCTCACACAACATGCTCCCAAAAGGTAATAATATAAACCACTCAGCAGGTGAAGTCCTGGATGACCCCGGTACCTGTTCTCCCTTTCTTCCACTTTCGGCCTTTCTCAGGTTGGCAGCACATTAATGGGGATGGAGGAAAGCGCCGCTTAAATTTAAGCCTTGAATGAAAAGCAACTGCACACATTTGGTTTCGTGGTCCTGACACACGGAGGAGATGTTGTCGCTGTATTTCTGTGTATGCGTATTTGCTTCTCTGCACATTTCACAGGGCTGTTAAAAGCTTAATAAAGGAGATATTTAACCGTCTTCAAATGTCTGTGCGTTAAGCAGAACAATCCTCTGGTGGTTTAATCACTTACTCTCATCTCAGCCCAGCTGATATTTGTGTGTGTATAGTTTTTATGTTGGACAAAGATGATCCAGTAGCTCCAAACAACGCGAAGCTCTCGCCTGTGGTTAAAAGGCTCATTTCTTCTGCACTGCAATGCTGTAGGGCCTCTTTGTGAAAGGAGGGAGTGTGGAAAAATGAGGAGAGGAGGAGTGGGACCTCTCCATCACTCCGAGTATGACCTTCCAAGAGTCATGCTGTTATAGAGTACAGACCTAATGCCTCAATATATTATCTGAATATGCTGCATTATCATTATGCCTCTCCCTCTCACTATCGCTCTAGCGGTCTCTCACTCACACGTACGCGCTCGGAAACACAATGCGGAGACATACAGGCGAACGCGAGTGTGTTTCCTCGCTACGGCAGTTGAGGATGAAGCGTTGGCGCACTGCAGGTCAGAGATGCAGAAAGACGGAGCGAGCGCCGCTTCGCTTATGAGCCACTGGTCTGTGTCTCTCGTACCGCTTCGCATTGAGTGTGCGAAGGGGAGCGTTGTAGTCACATCAGGAGATAACATAGAGGCTCCCTGGACAAGAGCAAGGTCAACACTCTCGCTAATGCATGCGCACAATAGCGACCATCTCGCTCACAATAGAGGGTGAGGAGAGAAGGGGGGGGGGGACTGCGAGAGACAGGGGGAGATAAGAGCAGAATGTCACACTTCTTCTTTTTTGGTCGTAGAGGAGAACAGTCACAGTTTGAGTCCTAATCCTGCCAAACGGCACTAATTCACATGTGTGTGAACATGATGCAACGGTTCCAACACACGCCTCTAAACTGTATTGTGTTGTGTCAGGATACCTATGAAGTAATTTGCGCTGTGTGATTGATGACCCCGAGGTGATAGCACCGGTGTGAGGTCGATGGAGGTCCTTGACTGGAAGATGCACTCCTGACTGCAGCCTGCGTGTGTGTGTGTGTGTCTGCAGGGCAGGATCGCAGCGAGGCGGCTCTCATCAGGCGCTTTAAAGGCGATGGCGTCCGCTACAAGGCCAAGCTCATTGGCCTGGACGAGGTCACTGCTGCCCGTGGAGACAAACTTTGCCAGGACTCAATGATGAAGCTCAAGGTAAGACATCTCTCTCTCTCTCTGGCTTTTATTTGCTGTTTAAAGGTTTGTGCTGATGAGCGTCTTTGCATGTCAGTAGCGGGAATAGAAGCCTGGAGGACAGAAGTGATGATTGCCCGTAAGGCCGCATTAAGTGTCCAAGGGCCATTTGCATTCAGATGCAAAGACACTGCATATTCCAGCTCAACAGGAACTTCCACATCTGTCCTGTGTGGGCGGCTGTGCATGCGCGTACTGTATGTGGGTAGTACTTACTGTTTTCTATCCAAATAGCCAAGAGGATTAGAAATGAGGATATCATTTAAAAGGACAACGATCGGTGCCAGAGGAAGTGAGGAGGGATGGCCATATGGACGAGAAGGGGATCGGGGTGAATGTCTCATTTGCGACGACGGGAACAATTAGAGGGAGAGGCAGATGGGGCAGTTAGCGGAGGAGAGACGGCGTCCTGTGGTAGGTGAGACAGATGAGGAGGAATGGGCCGTTTTTTATTCAACTGTATTTAAATGCAGCATCCACACGTTGCACTTAAAAAATACTGCATCTCCGAACGATTAAACACTTAAAACAAAGCTTATTTATTCTCCATATTTATGCCCAGAGTTTTAAACACATTAAGTGTTTAGAGAGCCTCATTCATTATTAATTAATCCTTAAACGCTTGGGATCCAGATACTCTGGGAGATGTTTAAACTGCTAAAATTATATTTAGGTTTTATTTCCATGTAGTGAAACCTCGACCACGCGGGGCCTGGAGGGGAGAGGAGAGGATAGACAGCTCATTGATCAAACCGCTTCCCTCCTCCTCATTTATTCAGACAGGAAATCCATCAACTCTTTTTCTCTGATCTCTCCACCTCTTCTCTTTATACTGCTCCTCCCTCTTGTAGCCCGACTCCGTCAACGCTCTGATCACGCCCGTCGTTTCTGCTTCTCTGTGACACACCTATGCAAATGGTGATAAGGTGAACATAAAGGGGAAATTACACCCGTAGATAATAAGGGGGTGGACCGTACCATCCACCACGTGTCCATCAATCCAGTTCCACTTGTGGGAGGTGCTTCGAGAAGCCTGAGGTGAAATCATCTCAACTAGGTCTGCAACGCTGTCACTGTCGTAAACTGTGGGTTCTGTGACAAAAGCAAATCAATTAATATTCAGATTCTAAATATATTCTTTTCCTGTCCAATTTCTTAATCAAAGTAATTTAATGCATGTGCTCAACAAGTGACATCAACAGTGAATATTGTTTTATGTGGTTATGTGTGAGTTATCAGCTGTGGACAACTACTACTGTAGACATTGTTCTATGCTTCTTGCTGCTATAATCATCACATGAACAAGTTTCAAACTTGTTTCAGACTTTTTGGACTATGGAATGTCCTCTCACCTCCTGTGAATTCCTCTGCTGAGTTGTCTTCGCAGTGCGTATGTGTTTGTGTCCTGTTTCTAACTTATTAATGTGTGTGTCTGTCCTCAGGGTATAGCTGCAGCAGCTCGATCTAAAGGGGAACACAAACAGAAGGTGTTTCTGACCGTTTCCTTCGGAGGAATCAAGATCTTTGATGAAAAGTCGGGGGTAAGCTCAGACACAAGACGTGTGTGCACGCTGCAGCAGACCGCAGCTCTGTTTACGCGTGTATTTCCTTTGTTAATGAGGCTTCTCCCTGAGAGGGCGGGGCCCCTGGGGAAATCAGGAGGCCCTAATTGAAACCCTAAGAACAAGGCCTCGGTAGACGAGAGAACATGGCGAGAACAACGATCCCGTTGCCTGCTTCTCTGCACATTGCGACTGGTTGGATATTGTACGTTTTTCCACCTCACTCGAGCGCTTTGCCGGTTGAACGACTGCATCTGTTCGGGCTGTGCTGCCCTCGCTCGGTTCTTACGATGGCCCTTAGTTCACCCTCCTGCTCCGTGAGAACTTTGTTGAATTGTATTATTCAAGGGGATCGTAATAAAGGAGAAATTGTGACCAACAGAGCAGAGTGATTTCCTCTTAAATTTCTTCCGCAAGGATTCTCTGACAGGTGCTGTGTTATGGAGGTTTGATCCCCCAGCTGGCCATACGGTACCTGTCACGCTTTCCTTGAGCAAGAAATACAGTGCCCACATTTCCCAGGGTACATGGGCTCAGGCTGGAGGACGGCTTTACTAAACAGACCATTTAACCTTCTTCTGGTTTTAGTAATGGAAAAGAAGCGTCCCATTAAATCCTACAAACATCTGAAGACGCAGATTTTCAGGTTCTTGACTGTACCCTGCGAGGATTGTCTCTGCACGTTAGATTTTTGGCAGCTGAGGTAAACAGCCTTACTTTTGAAACACAGCGCAGCAGCAGTAACATCTGCTGCTAAGTGTGTCGTGTAAATGTGTGTGAGCTGTCAGTTTCGCTCTGTTCCGTCTGGCTGTCAGACAGTCAGCTTGTGACTGGAGTCTAGCTCTGCACCTGGCTTCTGTGACTCACATGGTAAGATCTGCACCACAACAGGTGCCAGTGATGCTGCGCTCAGGTTTACGTGCGTGTAAGTTTGTTCCCAGCACGAATTCTGTGGCGTATAAGACAGACAGGATGTCGTAAGCCTCTACACGCCGGCGATGCTGCATGCGTCCCTCACCTGTCCAGTTGTTCACTTCATTTATTCTAACCCCCGCATCTCTTTTGACTCATTCTTCCTTCCTGATGTCTCAAAAGAGACTGCGAGAGACAGGGGGGTAGAAAGAACCAGTGTAACCCTAAGGATTGGAAGGAGGAACAGACTGAAGCAGAGTTAGATGGAAATTCAGAGAGCATGTGTCAAAGTAAAGCTTTCTACAGGGAGACCTTGTCCTCTGTCGCCACACATTAATATTAACTGTAGAGATATTCTGTCCTTACTACCAGTCCTTCAACCTCTCCTAATGGCATTGGAGGGAGGAAAGATGGTGGCCAGAGAGAGAAAGAGAGAGAGAATGACTCTGCTGAGGTTCACGGATCTTGACAGTCTCATTCCCCTCCTGTGCATCACTCAGCCGGATGGCTGGATGGATGTATGGGTGAGCAAATGGATGGATGGCCTCCCTCTTGGAGGAGGGAAGGTCGTGCAGGATGGAGGGAGGTGGTGCAGGATGGAGGAGAAAAAGAGGGGAGACATTAATCTAGCAGGGGGCAGGCCAGGGTGTTTCTCTCGCTCTCTGTCAGCCTCTCGCAAGTCACCCGCACACATGCACGCGGACACGAGCGCACCGGCGCCTGCGTCAGTCTTGTCCGGGCCCCAGCACCACGTCAGGTCAAGAACGAGAGCGAAGGGCTGCGCTCGCTGGCCTGGTGCTCCTTCAGAAAGTACACAAAGTACACATGAAAAAATATTAATTACAGGTGCAGTTCTGTTTTTATGTACACGCCCAGTCGTGCTAGTGACCGACAGAGCCCTGCAGGAGCGACCACAGCGGTGCTCACGCTTTCAAGGAACTCCTTAAACCTCGAAGCTCGCGGCTAATCTCAGCCCCGTCCCACAGGCTGGCGACAGGACGGCCTCCGAAGTCTCTCTGATGATGTCTTCCCTCCACGAGGGACACGAGAAGACCAGGGAGAGGCAGCATCCCTCTGCTTCCTCCTCCTCTCTCCCCACTCGCTGCGTAACAGGGGAATATCTTGGTTCAGTGGCCAGCTACTGCTGAAGGGCAATGCTGCCTACAGTCCCTCAGAGACTCTGACTCTATGTGTGAGAGAGGGATTGTGAGAGAAGGGCCAGTAGTGCATATCAACAGTGCTGGAGTACACAGTCACTGCGGGCTCTTTCGATACACCCACCTATTTTTTGCAAACAATCCACTTTCCCTAGAGAATGCAGCTATTTAAGCAACTTTGAGCGGCATCTCTCAGTCGACGCTGCCAGAGATGTCTGCAACAACACCCGCCTGGGATTTCATTGTCCAAGAACAATGTTTACTTCAAGTCAGGTTTATTCAGGTCATAGTCTTGTTGAAAAAAAAACACCTCATACATTAAACATTAGAGGAGAAGGACATGTGGTGATATCTACAATCTATGATATCTATATCTATAATCCAAGAGTAGGCAGTCGCTGTCACTCCATGCATGGTTTTTGAACTTGCATGCGTCTGGGATGTGCGTGTTGAAAATCGTTCTAAACGCAGCGGCCGATTTTAACCTAAAGCAGGATATTGCCTTGAAAATCAAACGTCTATTTCACATTTAGTTACATCGTTAATATTGCAGGGTTACCCTTCAGAGTACACCGCAGCGTTTTTCAATTTAATTTTTGCAGTTATGATTCTTTTTCACGATGTCAAACAGGAAGCAGAGTTTTAAAAATGACTGTGAACAATCAGCGACAATTTGAAGCTTTATTTTTTCCAAACTGTGCGGTTGCAAGAGCGTTGAGGAAGGACGACCACGTCTGAAGCTAAAAGAGCTTCAAATCTGTAAAGAGAGCAGCACACGCTCCATCAAGAACCTTGCAGAACGTGCTGAATCGAATAATCGAATGATTGTGTATTCTGTTCCCTGACACTCTGTACTGCCGCCACCAAGACGAAGCACAACAATTGACTTTATGCAGTGATCTCATTCTCTGCTCTCTTTGAATCAGACTCCCTCTTTGTCACCTCTCCACCCACCCAGAGATAATTCAATAACCTCTGTGAATGAGCACTGTGTGTGTGCCTTAGCGCTCATTCCCAGGTCAATCAGAGGTGATAATAATAATCATTAGTTTAATTGTTAAATTTAGGAGACATCTCTCTCTTATTGTGTGTTTATAAGAGGGCGCTAAACTGGTGTCACTCTACTCTACTGCCGCGTCGTACTTCTGGAATAGTTTCAGAGCCAGCAGATGTGTGTGTTTAGACCCCGATGTACGCAGCTCCGGCCCCTAGCATGCGCTCAAGGGCTACTGGGTCATTATGTTGACTGTGTGTCTGTGCTCCCAGCATGCAGCTGGCACAGACAATGACAACAAAGCAGACATTTAGTGATTTAACAGGGGGCCATTGCGCATGAAGTTGTGTGTGTGTGTGTGCGCGCGCCCGTGCTTTGCGAGAGAGCACAGATGAAGTGATCAAGTCGACAGCTTGCTGAGCTGTGATTGTCACTGGTCCCCCCTCTGTCCTCAGGAAAAACAGTGCCATCTGCCACAGGCCATGCCAGCCCGGCTCCCCATCCAGGCTAAACTAGAGAGGGCAGGGAGGCTAGAAGCAGTTTAACCGAGGCTGCAAGGTCTCGGTGTGACAGTACTTGTTTGTGTGTGGGGAGACTTGGGAGAGTACACATGGCTCGATTTCAGCCTCGGATTTGACAATGATTTACCCAGTTCCTCAGATACATTTTGAATCTTTGTGTACGAATGAGATGAGATACGTGTTCATGCCTAGTTGTTTCATGCCAACTTGCTCCGTAATTAATTTAATTTGCCATAAAGTTCTATTAAACAGTTCAAATTAATGTCTGGAGGTTACATCACACCTGTCCTGTTTGATGTTTGTTCAGCTTGTTTAACATCAGCAGAACAACGTCTGGAAAAAAAGAAACGCACTGTCTGGTTGTGCGTTGACCGTATCTGCGTGATTTATTCAGGTGCTCCAACACCACCATGCGGTCCACGAGATCTCTTACATCGCTAAGGACATCACCGACCACCGAGCCTTTGGCTACGTCTGCGGGAAGGAGGGGAACCACCGCTTCGTCGCCATCAAGACGGCACAGTCGGTCAGTGTCTGTGTGTGTGTGTGTGTGTGTGTGTGTGTGTGTGTACATTTGAGCGTTAACAAGCTTTCGTTCGTGTTTTGCTGTGCACCTGTTATGTGTAGGTTAATGTATGATTCATCAGGATCTTTTCTCAAAAGCAGAAAACCTCTTGACATTTAGATAAGGACTCTTGAACAGGCGCTCGGGTCTCTTTGTGCTGTTCATCAAACAGCGCTGTATCCCCTGTAGTGCTCTACTTTTGGGTTTTTAATGTGCTTCTCTTTGTGTATGAAAGCTTTCCTGTTCATTCTTGCAAGAACATTCTCTATGTGATATTGAGTACAGTTTTTTGGACCCGTTACGATTTGTCGACTTGTTGTGCCTGGTTTGTTTTTTTTTTCTGGGTCCAGCGAGTTTCCTCTATAGCCGTATTGATTTCCCATAGTGAGTCGATGAGAGTTTGAGTGTGTGTCACCGACTTTAATGGCATATCCATCCTCCTCGGGCCCTGAGCCGCAGCTCCTTGACTTACAGTAGACACACATGCACAACTTCACACACACACACACGCCAGCACACAAGAATGGTTGCTCCTCAAATGCTACCCCTGCCTGCAGCTTAACACGAGGCTATCAGTCAGCTACGCCGTCATTCACCCGACACGCGCCTGAAGAAAGGTCACAATTAGATTTTACACCCGTTTCCATGATTCGAACCACCCTCGTCTTGCACTCAGACTATTGGGTGTGGAGCAGCCAGTGAGAAGGCGCAGGCAGAGGCCTTATAGCCAAAGCTGTAATTGGAAAGTAACCGCTTTGATGTGAACTAACAAAGCGTCTCTGTCCTTGTGCAGGCGGAGACTTAAGGCTGTTCGGCAAAGGCCAATTTAGGGAAGTAACAGGCCGACGACTCTTCTCAATATGTCAGCACATGAACGGCGTGTTTATTTAGCAAGTTTTAAGGCAGATGAAGTCCACTAATTGTAGAGAAAAGGATTTTGTGGAGGTTCCAACTATAAATTAATATAAATAGGTCTATTTCTTTCAAAGTAAGAGTCCTCTTTGAGGAAAGGCTACAGAGGCTAGTTGGCGCTGGTCAAAAGTGGAGCTATTAAAGCTTTTAGTTGGGTCCCTTTGAAAAAATATGAAACAAAATTACCACCATGAGCAAAACATAGAGAAGCTGCATCAACAAATGAAAAATAATGTTGTGGTAAAATGGTTCAGCCATCATGTGAGCTTTCTCTGGACAGAGTGCTCACTCACTGATGTTTAGCAAAAAGCTTTATATTTCACCCCAAATGGAAAAGTCCAGCCAAATGTATTTTTATGTTTATAGAGCGCACATGGTTCGCAGTGTGCAAGGCGCATTATACATCACTCGCTGTATGGAGTTCGATGGCTCATTTTTTAACGCCGGAGTAAAATTGAAAAAAATAGGTCTCCATCTTCAGAAGAAGGAAAACCAATAGCGGTGTCAGCCAGTGTCTCACCTTTCGGCACCAGGGTTCAATCTCAATGATGTCACATACCACACAGTAGCACTCAGTCCCATTCTGCGCACGCTGCCTGGTTTCAAATGTGTGATTACTGCTGTAATTTCATACACTTTCTATAGCTGATATGTTGAGGCAGCAACTCTCATAAGTAGTTTCAGGGACTGTAGAAACACTGATTTTATTAAGCTTTAAGGAAATTTGATATTTCGAGAAATAAAATCAGAAACATCCCGGAGATCCCTCGCCATTAAGCAACACTTACAGCAAGAATTTAATTTGAGAAAACAGCATGAATGCGTCGCTTTCATACAAATCCTGACGAGTGCAGAATTTAATAAAACAGCGTGCCTGCAGTAAAAATCACGACGTTTTGTTGGAGTCATTTGTCAGCGTTGCCGCGGGGGCGCGGATGTGTTGTGATTCTTGACCGCTCCTCCCAGATCATCCTCGGCTTTTGCGGTTGTCTCTGGCTTGGCTGCGCCTCCTCTCACCCAGACGCGTAAAGGCATGTGGGAGAAAAGCCGGGAGAAGGTGCGGATTAGAAGTATTGTCAAAGTCAGGGAGGATGTGACTCCGACAGAGTGACAACGTTTTTCACTGTTGCCTCAGCAGGAGCCACCGTTTACCCCAGCGTGTCTGTCAGTAGTAATACAAGGCACAGAAGCTGCAGCGGGAAGGCGGCGCTAAAATAGGACTATTTTATGCGAGGCAGCGCTCAGTCTGTGAACTCTGGGTGCACTTGGCGTAGCTCTAGTCAATAATTGATTAGGACTGAAACACCATTGTAGTGCATGATTCTGTGCTGTTGTGCTGTGACGGGCGTCATCTAACTGGTTTGTCCGGTGCTTTTGCTCCCTTTTACAAGAAAGGTGCTGGTGTCTGGTCTTGTCACTGTCTGAAGCAGAGACACACGAAGACGAGGAGGTGGACGCTCGCTGTGCGATTGGCATCTTTGTATGGAGGTTGTGCTGTTTGTGTGCAGTAGCTATGCTCAGTGTGGACGTCTGAGTCACTCACACAGTCAGGCACAAAGACATGTTTGACATTTAATCAGTTACTGTTAGGAGTCTATGTTTTCAGGTTGTGGCCTAATGACATCACTCAGGATCAGGCTGTAAAAATCACTCTGTCGGGGTCATAGGTGGATAATAAGTCATACGAGGCATACCAGCCCTCTGCTCTGTGTAATGCCATGTAGATAATGTGTTCCTGTTGTCCTAGGCCGAACCTGTGATTCTGGACCTGCGAGACTTGTTTCAGCTCATCTATGACATAAAGCAGAGAGAGGAGATGGAGAAGAAGGCGCAGAAAGACAAGCAGTGTGAGCAGGCTGTCTACCAGGTACACTTACCTTTCAATGTGTTTCCTGCTTATCATTGTGTAAGTATCATGACATGTGGGAGTCTTGACTAAAACGTTGCGTGAGACTTCATAACGGTTTCAGCAGTGGCACCGTCTGCCCGTTCACCTTGCTCTGCTCTTGTTTTTCACATCTCCTGTTTAATATCTCTTCATCTCTCTCTCACTGTCAATGTGATGACTGGCAAATGATTATGTGACTGCTGGGAAGCTGCTAGGTCTCCTCCCGCTCTTTCTATTCCACCGGCTTAACGCTCCGCCTCTTCCCTCCCTCTCTTCTGCTTTCTCCCCTCTGCTCCTCTCTCCTCCCTCTCTCCCCCACCGCTCACCCACAGACGATACTAGAGGAGGATCTGGAGGACCCGGTCTACCAGGTAACTTCCTGACCAATCACGGCGCTGTTTTCACCTGCTGCATCACTGGCCATTCAGCTTGCTCCTCTCTGTGTGCACTGTGGGGAGACGGCCTCTGGTTGGTTACAGTGTGGCGATAAAACAGAATGTGCGGTTTGGGTGGTCAAGTCTTTGTGCCTGTGGGTTTGTACTGCAGCTGTGTGTCTTTGTGCATGTCTGCTAGTTAGGGTGCATGATTAGCTCAAAGGTTTTATTAGCCGTCTCAGGCGCTGTGAGAGTTTTTGCTGCTTAAATTCTTATCCAATATATTGACTCTGTTGACTAATCACCTCTGCAGTTTCACCGCTTTTCTCTTAATTCCTTTATCTTCCGATTTGTCTCCTGCTTCTTGTTTTCCTCTGCTCCCCCCGCGGCTGACGTTGTAGTACATTGTGTTTGAGGCGGGACACGAGCCCATTCGCGACCAATCAGAAGAGAGCATTTATCAGGTATTCACAAGCTTGTCTTGTCCGCTTGTGTCTCAGTTGCACCTTCATCAACCTGTGATCAAACCATACTGGGGTCAGGCTACTAAATAGGAGATGCTTTGTAAGCCTATATAAAAGAAACAGCTAGTAGCTACTTGCTTCCTTCAATGGCATAATTGGGTAAATACATTGTGGCTCCCTTATGAAATGAAGAGACAGGAAGAGAATCAGATGCAAACAACCAGCCAACTCTCCAGGGGGGGCCCACAACCAGCTACCCCAGGGACTGCAGCCATTCCCTGGGCTCCCTCCTCTGAGGCATGGGAGACCTCCAAGGACCGGAGTGGGGGAGGGTGTAGTGTGTGTAAGTTATTCCTGGCCTTTGGACCCGCCTCTTTTCTCACCTCTCCTCCCTCTTTTTCCCGAGGAGATGAAAGAAAGCGATGGAAAGAAAGATTAATCACCAGCCCCGTCGTTTGATCTTTAAATAAAATGGATTGAAAATAGACGAAGCGCTGGTGCGTGCATAAACATATGCCCCCCCCCCCCCCCACACACACACACGTCTTACACAAACACACAAGGACGTAAAGAACGTGAGCCTTAGCCAGCCTCCAGTCACAGAGGAGCTGATGTATGAATAAAGATGGCAGCTTCTGGAAATAAACATATGAAAGAAATAAACAAGGCGTAGAAATAAGACTGGCTCTAATAGGTAGATTAATAAATTGTTCATCTGCTCTATTATTTACCTTCAGCAGCCACGTCCAGCTGGAGAAGAATAAAACTTTACTTGTTACGCTGAAACTGTAGGAGAAACCAAATCACAGGATCCCATGATTCATACATATCTGTGTTATGCTGTCAGTGCTCATTGTTTCTTTTCATTGCACGCTGTCAAGCGCGTCTGTGTGTGTGACACAGAGATATTACATGTCCCCGTGTGTATGAATCTGAGTTATTACATGTCTGTAGCTGTGATAAGCAGCCTTATCCGTTCTTTATTAGGGAGAAGGCGAGAAAGAGGGAGCATCACCACAGTTCGGGTAGATGAGTTCTCACGCCACAGATTTTAATTCTGATTACTGCTTCACTTACACCCACGCACACACAAACACACACACATACACACACACACACTGCTAGTGATTGATGTGATTCCTGAGGAGCCAGGGACCAGGGCTGTGTGCTGACATCCAGAGTGTCACAGTGATGTGTTTCATTGTTTGATTTCAACCAGAGGTAACAAGCTCTTTTGGCTGTTCTCTGACTTTATTGACCGGTTGTGTAGGTCCCCACCAGTCAGCAGAAGGAAGGGGTCTATGACGTCCCAAAGCGACACCCCGTGAGTGACAAAGTGTTTGCCCGTGACCCACTACTCTCCTCAGCCTGCCTCCCCCTCAGACAAACCTCTCAGCTGCCCCGACATTACTCCGGCGAAAAGCCTTTTCCTTTGGTGCCCTCTCCCTAAAGAGCCTTGTGAAGCTCTAATTTAGCAAATTGACTTCCTTTTAACATCTCACCCGCAGTGATGCAGTTGGTTTGTGATTACGTTTAACCCCTGAGAGGTTTGCTGGGACCCAGTGCTCTTTTGCAGTGCGCTGTATTCTGCTTGTGCTGTATTTGTGGTGGCTCGTGTCCTTCTCCTTGTGCTCCGTGGTGCCTGGGATGCTACGTGTGTGTGTGTGTGTGTGTGTGTGTGATGACGCATGCCTGGCTGTGGTTTGCCACTGGTGAATGCAACAAAAAAAAAAAAACCTGCACGACCTTAGCCCAGATCGCACTTGAATGCACCATTTGTGTCTGTTGTATTGTTTCGATGGATGTGAATGATAGGTCCGACTTTCAATGCATGTCCTCGTGTTTTTGATACGTCAGAACGGTTTTTTATGCGTATAAGTGAGAGTTTCTGACTGTAAATCTCTATTACTATGTTGTGCGTGTGTGCCCGCATCCATGTGCGCGTGTAAGCTTCTGATATTGACTCACTCTCCCTGCGGTTATAATGAAAGATGACCTTGACCACTGTCGGGCTCCACTATAACTCAGCTGCTCTTTATCTGCCTATAAAGATGCTACTTATATTACTGCCTGATTTAATCTGCTAAAATCTTCACGCTCACAACAACCAGGCCGGTGTGTCAGCGTGTGTGCGTGTGTGTGTTCATGTTGTTGCACACTAGAGGAATAGATCTGTATTGAGTCTATCCATCTGCTTGCAGTGGGGCCTTTAATGAATAAACTACTAGAACTGGGCTCATACTGGCAGTCAGAAAGCCACTCTGTGATTTTTGGTAGGTTAGGACTCATCCTCTCAGTTTCTGGCTGCATATTATCCCCCAGCTTTGGTAAGAAGCTTACAGGCACCCTAGAATTTCTGTTCCCTCCTCACCCAGTCTACAAACACATGCTGTGTTTTGGATCGCCTCAGTGCAGCCTGAATGTGAACAAATCCAATATTTCTCTCTTGTTGTGCAACCAGTTGGACCGACTGCCCATTCTGGTTTAAATACAATGAATTCAAGTCTGTTCTGCTTCCAGTGAGTGGGAGTAGCCATAACCTTGGCTCACAGACGTATAAATGGATCAGAGAAATTTAAGTTTGCTTTTGCAGCAGACAGCTTGTGTTGTATTTTGAACGTAATCTAATTTAATTTAAAGATAAAGCCAGACTTGGAGGAGGCAGAAAAGCGCCGCTGTGCCGCATGAATGAAAAATTCAGTGTGGTCACAGCAGGTCTGCTCTGTCAAAATGTCAAAATACTGCTCTGTCTTCACATTGAAGGTTTGGGCAGCCTCCTGAAGTTTACAGCAACTTCAAGGAGAATAGGGGATTTCTGAGAGCTGAAGCATCTACTGTGTGTTTTATGAAAAGACGACCAGAACAGTGACAACGTTAAGAGAGAATCAAGTCAATTCCGATGCAAATGCAACAAAATCAGCCTCACGAGCTGCACAGCAAGTTAAGGTTACGGGTCACCGTATTAACAGCTTCTACAGTAATTGGATGCTTTTTGTGTACGCTTGGTTTCTGCTGACATGGTGTGAGCACAGACGTAGCAGCAGCAGCTCTGATATTTACGATGGATGACTTGTGGCGGGTAGGAGCGTTAGATGAGACGTTTGTACACACCGCGCCTCAGATGGGATGATACCGCGGGCAGAAACGTGACCTCCTGTCTGCAGCAATCTCGTCTCGTTGTTTACTCTGTCACCTTCTTAAATGATGACAAATCAATGAAACGCACACGCGAGGCAATTTCAATCTAGTGAGCCCTTAACCCTGTAAGAACTCTGAGAGTGTTGAATCAACAGACGCCCCCGCCACCTCCGAGTCCGTGTGTGGAGGTCAGCATATTACCACCAGACACCCAAACACAGCAGCTCTGCACGGACATGATATCGCGGTGTGGAAGGATCAGAGGGCAATGGCTGTCAACGGCTATGTTATCTTTAATTAGACCCTGAGAGTCAGTGTGTGAAGGAAAGAAAAGGAAAAATATCCATAACCTGGCCTCGTTTTTGTTTAGTGTGTGTGTGACATTTTGCTATCATTCACACAGCAAGGGACCAGAAAGGTGGCGTTAATTACAGAGGCTGCATTAATTGTATGCAGAGCACATGTGCACAGGTAATTACTGTTTCCCTGGAGACGGCTAATTGATAGGTGGCGGCTATACTGATAAAGATAAAGCGCTGGACAAAGACTCGGTGAGAGGCTGTAATGGGCGCAGAGGGATCGTTGGCAGAGCACGAGAGAGAGCGATGGACAAAGAGACAGAAGTAAAGATCCTGGATAAATAGTTTCATTCCATCCGTCAGCTGTTTGTAAATCCACCACTGAGCCGCGTTTGTATCGGCCGCACGGAAATGATCCAACATGGCGTCAGAAACCTCCAGTGAACAACATATTATTTCCTCACGCGGTTAATATTGGGTAACTTCATCATCAGCTGATAACGAGCATCCTCAGTCATCCAGTGAAAAGGATCCACTCAGCGATATTACACAGCACAGACGAGCGCGGCCAGACCAATCTGCACACGGTGCTTCAGTGCCGGTGCAGGAGGAAAAGTCTGGCACACACCACCATCAGTCTGCTGCAGCAAATGTGTCAGGGAAGGGTGGAAAACACAAATAAAAATTAGTTTCAACGCAGGCAGCAGTAGTAGTAGAGAATTCATTATCCTAGGATTTATGCTGAGTATAAAAAGATAAGCTTAACCTCATCCTGTCAATTATAGACTGTGATTCACTGCGATGGAAGTCTGGCTAGCGATCACTGAGCGATGGAGGGATTTTTTCTGTTCCTAATAACGTGATGTACGTCCCTCCTTTGCTTGCGGTTTCAGTTACGGCAAACTGTATAGCGGTTAATCCGGCCCGTCTCTCTGTGTCGGCCTGCCTCGCCGTCTGTCTCACGCGGTGCTTCCTGACAGCAGGGAGCAGGCTTTACAGAAACACAAAGAGGGTTTAAAGCCCAGCTCAGAGCTGTAGTTTAGACTAAAGGTGGGGATGATCTTTAAACCTCTTTAAATCTTCGCTTGGTCTCGGCCTGGAAAGAAGAAGCTTGTGCTGATTCTGAATGCGAGCGTGTGTGTATGTGCACGCGTTCGTGCGCCTGCTGACATCCCATTCCTCTTAAATAAGCCCTATTCCACCTCGGTCTCTCCTGCCTCTAAGTGCATGAGCAGTAACTAATGCAGTGTGTTTGTGTGTGTGTGTGAGCGCGTTCTCATCCCACCTGCCATCTAACACTGGGATTGTGATTGCAGAAAGGACATCGAAACACCCCCCATCATCATCATCACCATCCACATCATCATTATCATGGTCAGACTCAACAGCAAGAACAAAATGAGCAGCCGCGACAGCAGCCGGTGGCGGATCTGATAGACTTAGACCTGGAGATGGTGACTCAGGTAAGCGCCGTGTGAACGGACAGCAGAGCCCTGAACGCTTGTTTTACTTCTACGATGTGTGAACAGAGGGCGTAACGTTGCTGGATCGTCCTCACGCGGTTTCACGCTTTGGGGTCGTCTCTAGTTTTAAGTCCCCTGTCATCTATACGTGAACAAAACACCAAGATGCTGTTGCCATAGTAACCAAGTTGCCACAAGGTTAGAGTCAGGTGCCGTACGTACACGCACGTCCACACCTGCGTATCGCTCGTGTGAGTAGCTGCAGCTCAGAGCAGAGGTCGAATAAGGGTGCAGCGGACATAAAGGTCAGAGAAGTGTCAGAGCTGTTAATGAGGCATTCAGAACACTCTGATAATCACCGCAGCCTGACCCCATCTACAACACGTTTGGTGGTTCAGTCAAGTGAACTAAAAGTGAACAGAAAGTCTATAATGATCCAACTTTCAGCTCTCACACCAGAAGATTAGCTAAGGCTGCGTGGTACTGACTCAGTGGCGCTACTTGGTAGCACAGTGGCGAGAATTTATTGTATTTTAGGTTTGTGAATTAAATCTCATAGACGGGCTGTTATCAGTCCCTGTGAACTATTTGCTCTATCTGGGATCTGGAGCTTATCAGGACGTCCATCTGCTGAGTGAGAATCTGCCGCTGCAGCATTACAGCCTCCTAACATACCCGTCCGGACGCACAGCTGTAAAACCCCACGCTCACAGATCCATTTTCTGATAGATGCAGAAAGAACTTTCTGGTCCACGTGTGACCTACAAGAGCGAACGAGAGGGTTAGATATTCTAAGAACATTATTCATTATCTCTAAAGAAATTACCCATACCCATGATTTATGCAAATCTCCATCCGTGTATTCAAAGCTTAAATTCCTTTATCGACTAAAAATAGTTTCTTTCACTTGCCACCAGCCTAAAGATATTATTAATGTGCAAAACAGGGGGGAGATACCGCAGAGAAGGATCATGGAGAGACTGTGAAAGGAAACAGAACAATACGGAGCAAACTCAGATCAAATAGGAACCACTGGGTTTGATAGATTTTTCATCAGGGGTACAGCACACATCTCCTACAAGAGGGGCACATTAATGGCTTGTCTGGAAGAAGGCCCTGGCACAGTAATGATGTAGAGGGTGTGGTTGTGGGTTTTCAGACCAGCTGCTGCAAAACGCCTGGACCCTTTGTCTGGAGCGGATGACAGAGATTGTAATAACTCTCGGTGGGTATGTCATCACAATCAATCACTCCATCTCATTATCCCATCTCTCCTCACCCCTCTGTTACCTCTTTCTGCGACGCTGCCAGGGCTCAGGTAGGTACCCGACGAGCTGAGCACGCTGGTGTTGTGTCGCATGCAAAGTGTGAAGCATGTTGCAGCGCGGTGGAAACCCGGCCCCTGCGTGTGGTACAGCAGCACTGCTAAGCGTGTGTTTTCTCTTGTTCTCAGAACATCAACCAATTAGAGATTTTTGGAGACATGTCCACACCCCCTGACATCACCTCTCCGTCTGTGAGTAGCTTTTGTACGTCGACAGTTTGTGATTTTGACCTTATAAAATCCACAGCATCTCCGCTGAGCTGTCTCCCTGTTTCGTTTTTCCTCATCCCCGACCTCCGATCACAACCTGCACAGACCCCCGCCTCTCCAGCTAACACCCTCGACCCCTCGCAGGGCCTGCAGCCTCCCACAGAACTGTTTGCTCCCTTCAATCCTGCGTCTGTGCCCTCAGGTAGGACCTTGTGCGTTTTCAGAATTAAAATACAAACAAAATGCAGGTGGAGACTAAAGAAAGGGGATAAATAGGAGCCAGGGAAGGAGGAAGAGAGGAACGGGATAGAATTGAAATGTAGATGGGGGGGGGCAGAAGGTGGCGTTGGTTGTGTGTTGAATATGAAACGCGTCATTAGCTTGCTGCCTCAGACGCTGCTGATTTACCTGTGGCTGCTGAGAAAACCCTGGTGGTCAGAGGAGGGAAACTAATAAAACCCAGGGAGACGACTGTGCTGAGGTGCTTGGTATGCGCTCGGCTCGCGCGTTACAGTGCCTCCCATTCTCCCCCATAGTCCTTCACTCTCCTCTTCATCTCTTCACCTGCTCCCCCTCCGCGCATGTCAGCCAAACCAAGGTTAAATGTCAACTCTCTCTGCTGCAGGCAGCTACCGACCAGAGACAGCAGACTAGCGCGTGTGTAATAGAATCGGCTGCCACTGATGAGTTTGAATGATTTTAATGAGTGTGCGTTAAGCTCCTGCCTTTTCATAATGACTCGGCCTCATTCTGGAGGTAATTATTATAGTTCACCATGACCATTAACAGGCACCACATTAGCTGCAGGCAGAAGTAGGGCAGCACTCCCTGGTGTTGCATGGGTTATTATCTGTGTGTGTTTTTGTGTCGATTAAAAGCAGAGGTGAGCACATGCACCGTTGGTATTTTAATCATTCTGTCTTGTTATGTGCTGTTTTTATTACCTCGTACCGTCCGCCTCCAGGTTATGTGACGATGGGAGCAGTACCTCCCGGGCACTGGTCCCAGCAGGCGTTCGCTGCCCAGACACCGCTGGCCTTCGGGGTCCAGTCTCCTCTAGGTCCGGTAGCCCAGGTGCTGCCAGGCGGTCAGCCTCTCATCTGGGGCCAGGCCAACATTTTCCCCGCCACCCAGCAGCAGTGGGCCGCCATGGCAGCCGGAGCCTTCTCACCCACAGCCTACCTCCCCGCCCAGCCTGTGGGCGCCCTGCCTGCCGCAATGTTCCAGACTCTCACCCCCGTCGCCACTGTGACTCCAGCCGGTGAGAGCCATTCAGGTGCCACAGCTGGCGCTTCAGCTCCCTCCCCTTCGGCGTCGTCGAGTCCGCAGCACGGGGACAGAGGGAAGAAGATGAGCAAGGAAATGTTCAAGGTGAGAATCTGAGGCCAGAGGTATGACATCTGCCGAAAACTCTGCCTTGAGTTTTTAGGGAATGTGGTCATAAGTTGACTTACGTCTCTCTCCAGGACTTTCAGCTGGCCAAGCCTCCTGCCATGCCGTCGAAGAAGGCTGATCAGCCCAGCTTAGCAGGAACCTCAGAGGCATTCAGCTCGTACTTCAGCCGCGTGGGCACTGCCCAGGACACGGACGACTGTGACGACTTTGACATTTCTCAGATGAATCTGACGCCGGTCACCTCCACAACGCCCTCCACTAACTCACGTAAGCGCCCCAGCTGTCTGTGCCTGTCTGTCATCGGCCACAAAGTACTTTTGAACGAATCTCGTCTGACTCGGCTTGTCCGTCCTCGCAGCACCCACCCCAGCTCCCAGACAGAGCTCTCCCTCCAAGTCTTCAGCCTCCCACGTCAGCGATCCTCCCACCGACGCCACAGATCCCCCCACAGACGATTCCTTTGGCGAAGCAGAAGGCAGCCCCAGTCGCAGCGGCGAGGAAGACGCTGTAAGCGTTTGTGTGTGTGCGTGTGTGTGTCGTTTTTGTGTGCAAGAACCCTGGACGAGGTGTGACGAAGTGTGTGTGTCCCTTTAATAAGTCACTTCTTATGTCGCTCTAACCTACACAGCGTGTTGAGATCTGCTGATAAATAGCCTTTGTAGCGGTGTTGGCGGCCAGGTAATCACTCTGGCTGATTAGGGGGCCGATGCTGTTGTGTCCCTTTAGTGCGTGACTGTGTGTTTCTCTTTGTATGTGACTGTGCACATGAAGTGTGTGTCTGCATAAAGTATGTGGTTGGGAGTGTGAGCGCATGGTCAACACAGCGTTAAATTAGCCGGTGGAATTGTCAGAGACATCATCAAGCTGTTATTAATACCAGCCAGGAGCATCCATACATCATCGCTTCGATATGGACAGAATCATGATCTGTGGTGACTAAGGAGGAAAAATGCCCCAATGCTTCTTCCTGAGGCGATTAATGTTTATTTCCCTCAGCCTCAAAGAGAGAGTGAGAGAAATTAAGATGAGGTGCGAAGATACTGTGCAGAGATTTTTAGAGGATGGACGGGAAACTCGCTTTGTCTTTCACCAGAGTCCTTTCAGAAAGAGTGACCTTCTAAGAAGAGCCGCCGCCGCCGCTGCCATTTCTCTGTCTCTCTCTTGATTTTTTGTTTCTCTCGTTCCTGCTTCTTCGTTCTTTTTTACTCTCCACTCTCCAGGCGCGAAACATTAGTTTTATGCCTCCAACCCAGCTACTATTGAAAAAAAAAAAGGAGAACTTTCACGCTGCTGAAAATGTCACCGGGCCTGAATAACGCAACAGAAGCTTTACACAACCTGGAGAAATGTGCATTAGTGGTGGCGCTGAGTGAAGGTGGGGTAGTGGGAGGGCGAAAAGGTTACAAAGAAAGAAGGACAGGCAAAGATAAAGCCAGGGGAGAAAAGCAGCCTCCCACTCTCTGCGGCGCGAGGTGTGAAAAGCGGAAGCGATTTAGGGAAAAAGCGACGGATCAATAGAAGCCGCTCCACAGAGGCATTCATATTAGACTGTAAATGAGTGCTTGTGCGCGCGTGTGTGCGTTCAAGGGTGCCTGTGTGTACTTGCAAATGTGTTGAGATGAGACAGGCTGCGTGGGCTGTGATTTCTCACTCCGAGTGTCCTTAATTCTCCTTCAGGGTATTGACGTCCTCTCTCTCTTTGCTGCCTGTTTGTCTTCTCTTGTAGTCTCTACTGATCCTGCAGATCCCCTTTTAGATTTATTCTTCTGTGTCTACTCTCCACTCCCCTGTTCTTCCTTCTTTAATACTCCTCCATCAACCTTTTTCTTTTTCTCTCTCTCGCCACCCTCTTCCCTCGCTTCCTCCCCCTCGTCTGCTCTTTAGGCGTGTGGTTCTGGGTCGCCCTGCCCCAGCGAGACGGCAGAGCCCAGCCCAGACCAGGCCAGTCCAGAGGCTGGGAGCTAGATAGCAGCAGGGCAGGGTAGGTATGGTTCCGTCTCCAGTGACTCCTCCTTCACCTCCTTCGCCTCCCTGCCTGTATCTGTTCTCCTGGTTGACTTCCATCGGTCTGCCTGAACCCCTCTGTGTTGCATCTTTACCTCCATCTCGCAGGTTTCCGCTTCAATGTTTCTCCCTCGCCTGTTGTCGTGCACGCTCAACGGGAAGCACGCGATCGAGTGCTGCCATGTGTGATGTGATGTGTGCACGTATGAGGACTTGCTTGCCTTTGCATCGCCTGCAGTTCGGCTTTCATCTCATGTAATCACGTTGGCCGCGGTGCTTCATGCCCTCACTGTGTCGTGTGTTGGTGGCCTGTGTCTACATTACATTACACTTCCTCAAATAGCAGACATCTCACCAGGAAACCCAATAATGTGTGACGGCCAATCAGAGGCTGCGCACGTCTGCGAACAAGACGTCTTTTGGGATTTGGCTGGGCTGATATTTGCATCACACAAAAACAAGAGGAAGTCCCTCACATAAACGAAAGCTTCCTATCGGAGACATGGCGACATTCCCGTTTCCTACTCAAGGAGACTAGAGAAACACACACATGCTGGAGCAGAGAGCCGTTCTGATCCCTGCCTCCCTACCCGGTGTCCTCACCCACACAATTCCCGACTGTGGCCCTTTAATGATAGCTGCTGGCACTCACACACAGGGAAAAATGAAATGGTTTTGTTTTCATCAGCTAATACTGAGGTGCCAAGATTAATGGCTGCCCCACCATAATTGGCATTAATTAAAACCCAAGAAGCCTTCAAGTCCTTCCCCACTCCAGGAGGGGGGGAGGAGGAGGAGGGGTGGCTGAGCAGCCTCTCTCCCCTGTTGGCTGGTGTGCTCGTATCCAGACTGTCTGAAAGCTGCAGGGCAGCAGGTGGATGAGGGTCTTGAGTGGGAGGCTGGATGGTGGGGTACTGAGTGGCGAATCTGGCTCGGCGCTGACGCGTTATGGCCTAAAGCGCCAAATTTTTCCCCTGTAGTAGGTGAACTGCTTTGGTCCTGGTCCAGTGACGCTGCTCCCATATGGTGTTTACTTGCTCAATCACATCGGCTTTAGACATTTTCCCAAACACCCCCCCACACACACACCTGTGCAATAGGTCCAGTTATTCCCCAGACAAGCACACCTGTGCTCGAGGCCGTCGCCACCTGTGCTCGTATTAGAGCCAAAAGCTGGTGTGTTTGCTGTGATTGCTACTGGCCGTGACTCCCTGTCCTGCCCTCCCCCTCCCACTGCGTGGCTCTGACAGACATGTGTTCGGGCTGACCGAGCGGGTTTTTTGGGGGTTTTTTTTCTGGGGTGATGTCATCGTACGCCTGCCTCCACGGTTCGCCGAGCAATCTCGCCTCGCTCCCTTCGCCCTGGGCCACGCGCACATCAACGTCCACGCGTGTAACAGATCACACATCCACCCTGTTCTCTTCTGTCCCGTCGGATCTGTCTGGTGGAGCCGCGGCGGGTTAGATGATGCAGGGTGACAGTGCCGGGCTGTGGCTCTGATGCAGGAGCTGAGCAGTGTGTTTGTCGCCTCTTTCAGGGATGCTGGCAGGTACTTTCTGCCAACTGTCTGGTCTTTGCCAGCTCTACAGTTACGGCTCTATAGACCCCTCCCTCCACCGAACGTCTGTGTTCAGATGAGAGATTAACAGGTCCAGGTTCAGCGTAATTTTAATTGTGATGCAGTTGTTGTGAAGTTTATTTCACATCTTCTGCTCTGGATGGTGAGAGAATTGCACCAATGGTGAACAGGAGTAATCATATCTCCCTCGACTTGTTGAAATAAGGTCGTAGATTTGTTCCTGGTGTGGGTTTGCAGCAGCAATAAACCCCCCCACACACTTTTATTCTCAACCATTTCATTTTCCCTAAAAATGTCAGAACATAGTGAAGTTATAGTTTCCCAGAACTCTAGTGGCATTTTGAAACAACTTGTTTTGTCCAGCTGTCAGCTCAGAGCCCACAGATGAATTACTATCATGGATGTAAGGAAAGGGATCAAATCTTCTCACTGTAGAGGTGCAGACCAGAGAATTGGAGAAAAATGACCTTAAAAGCCCCATAACTCATTACACGTGGCCTTTTGTGACGCTTTGCTCCTGTTCGATGGTTCAGACATGTAAGATATTATCACGGTAACAGTAAATGCGCGATATTACGCCGGTAGGTGGTGTATGAACTATAAACACACTCCATAGGCACCAAGTGACAGGAGTCTTCCAGGATATAATGGTCCAGTCAGCCTCCAGTCAAGTTGTCTGTAGGGCAGAGTGAGCGGCCGGGTGTAATTATGTGTGCGATAATAACGGGCCCGTTGACTGCAGCGGGCTTGATGCTCCGACAGCATCATCCGCTGTTGTCTTCCAGCTCAGTTGGAGAGAAATGAAGGCATGATGACTCATAACTGGTCTTTAAGGCGCTAGTTTATCCATCTGATTCATACTGGCTGGGAGGGGGTCTGAAGTGGGAATAGAGCGTGTGTGTCTGTGCACCGCCACACACAATGACTCTAACACACACACACACACACACACACACACACACACACACAAGGTTTTGAGATGGAGAGGTGACTTTTTCACCGGACGTCACTTCTAATGCGGTGTGTTACTGCCACCTGGTGGTCGTACTGGGTGCTGCCTACTATCTTGAGTCAGAAACATTTAGATGAACTGCAGGGGCCACGTGTTACACATACACATACCTGGGACTGATCCCAGCAGGGATTTAAAAACCGCTGCCGAATTTCACCCGAGTTTGTTTTCTCTCCTGCACAGAAGGGGAAGGACCCTCTCTACGCCCAGATCAACAAGGGGAAGAAATAAAGGGACACACAGGCAGACAGATGAGAACAGGAGGAGAACCCTCGCCTTTGTGTGTGTGTGTGTGTGCGTGTGTCTGGCACTGCGCCCTGCCCAGCCAAGCCCTCGTTCTCTTGCTCTGACTAACAACCTTCCCAGGAGGAGCCTCCACACACCCTGTGCCCTCCTCCTCTTCCTCACCCTGTGCTCCTGCTGGTCCTCCTCTCTGCAGTCCTCTCTCCTTCTGAGCAGCCTGAGCCCTCTCGATCATTCACTCCAGGCAGGAGAGACATCAATCACTGAGACGGACCCAGCTCTCCCTCCACTGCGCTGTCTCCACCTCCTCCTCCTCCTTTTCTTCCTGTGGCAACTCACACCCAGCCTTACAGACATAACGTGCTCCTCTGCTCTACTCCCTCCTTCCCTTAACCTTCCTCACTTTGTCTTCGCTCCTGCACTCCTCCCTCCGCCTCCTGTTTGTGGCCAGAGACTGTGCTGCCTAGGAGGGACTGAATCATGCAGTGCCTCCCTGTCTCTGACACCCACCTACACCCACTCAAGCTCATTGGGATAAGAGCGATCACCTTTGATTTTAACGGACAGAATCTGCGTCGTTGGCGAGTGGATCCCACGGGAGGAGCTGGACTTTACCAGGGACGACCCGTGTCTGGGATCAGTGGTTCTGATTAGTTGTTCGGGCTGTTTTCTCCCTATTCTCGTGAGTGTCTGCTGGATCACTATGCAGAAACAAGACTCTCTGGGAGCTACTCACACACCCACTACACTACACAACAATCAGCCTACACACACACACACACACACACACACAGTCGTGTCACTCTCTCTAACATGCATAGACGCAGTAATTTGCCAAACGTCTCTCCTCGCAGACCGACTCGTACAGAGGCCAGAGGACCAGACATATACTGAGGAATGGACCCAGAGAGGGACGTGTCAAACAGATTCTGTGATCGAACTGTTCATTCTCTATAGCTTTTGTACAATATTGATTTAAAAAAAAAAAAAAAAAAAAGAACAAATTGAAAAACTGAATTTTTATTTTATAAGTCAATCAAGCCGCTGGGGTCAGCTCTATAGGAGTTAACATGGCTTTAAGGCATCGGACGGTTGGTTTGCCAAACCCATTTTGTAAATAACAATAACAACAACGACCATTTTGTCCCCTGGACATCTGTGCCATAAAATAGGAAGGCTTCAGTTATGCAAACCTTAACGTTAACGCAAGCAATACCAACATGTGTTTTCTTTTTCCTGTTCTCTACGTTTTGTTTGCCTCGTCCCGCCCTCTGATACACCCTCAGCTCGACCTCCAGCATTAAACCTCATGCCATGACCCCAGGTTGTCTTCAAAGTCCACTACACTGTCATTTTTACAACTCGAACGGGTTCATGGGCGACGTGTCCCAACATCCCTGTACCACAGCCCTGTATTTTTGAGTTGCAGGTCTCTCTCTGTAGCCTGGACTGCTGTCACCCTCCACCACGTTCCCCCGAAACAGCCAGTGACGCCTCAGTCTGCCCCGTTGGTCAGGTGCCAAAACGGTTGCTGTCGGAGCATCCGTGTGTGGACTCCAGCACCCTCTGCTATAACTACATCAACTGTGATGCCAGTGACTCCCTATTTTATGGCCAGAGTCCCCACGGTCACTCGAGGACTCTCTCGGATCATGACGCTGATTAACGTAAACATTTGACAAATAGAAGACGAGCAAAGAAGTGGAGTAAAAAGGGAAACATAACATTTCTAGACCTATTTTAACTTTACCTCAGCTAACAGTTTCTTAATGTAAATTGACACATTATTTTTATCTTTATGAATATGGCATCCTACAGTGGGTTTTTAGATGATTTTTTGGTTTCTCTCTTGATTTATGTATACCACCATGTATTGCTGTTACAAATAAACACATCCCAAATGAGCAACGCATCTATTTCTGCGTTTTAGTTGTAGGTAGGTGTGTGCATGGCAGAGGTGACTCCCAGTCTGCAGCAAACCCTTCTGCAGTAGTTCAGCGGTTCATTTACCTGCTTATTTCTGCCTCTACACGTTGTGAAGGTGAAGGATTTTTGTTCCACGGGCTGAAACATCCGACTAAACACACACTTGACACATTTCTTTCCACGAACAGCGGGTAACGCACGAATCCCACTGTCAGATGTTTGCCTTCGTGAAAGCTGTCGGCTCTGAAGCGCGTGGCTCATCCTGGATAACCCGTGACGCATCCAGCCTGGAGAGACCAGCTGACGGGTTCTCTGAATGGCAGCGCAAATCGGTCTGGGTAGATCAAATGGAAAGTCATCAGAATGAGCAAGGCTGACAATGACACACTGGTGATGAGTCTGTGCCGTAGTATGCTGCGTATTTCTGCCATAGTATACATGCCTGTCCAAATACCGTCGGAGCCTGGAATGCTGGGCGACTACTTTTGCTTCCTCTTCCGCTGTTTACCTAGAATCATGGATTTTAAACTGTAGGCAGCAAACCCAGCACGTAGACACACACGCATGTGGCCCAGGTCGCCTCACATTACAGATATACTCTGGTTTTCAAACATCTGACACGTTTAGGTTCCATTAAAACAAAACCCGCTCCCCGCAGCAGCTCCGTGGTTTCAGTGACTCAGTGCAAGCCCGGCGACATTCCTGCAGGATGAAAAAGTCCCTGAGCTGTTGAGTTAAATGCAAGACCCGTTTGACGAGACGGGCTTTTTTTTTTTTTATGTGTGGAGCCGAGCACTCAGCCCCATTCCGCCACTGAAACCATACCCGCTGCGCATGGGACGCTCCTCTCGGCCACAAATACGGACACTCGGGACACAACGATTTATTTGTTCATATGTTTTGTTTTTTTCATATTTATGTCGCACATACACGATGAGCCGCTGAAGATCAAACTTGCTTGAGTAACTTCCTTGAACTGGCTTTTGTAGTATCGGTGGATATTTCAGAACACAATGGATCAGGTCAGTTGTCCTTTAATGTTTCTGTTTTAATTTTAAGCTTATTATAAAACTGAAATCAAGGTCCTGTCTGTGCAGTGACTGGATTAAATGGTTCTGTGTCTTATTATAAGTTAAAGTTATGGTAAAGTACTGTAATTACTCTAAAGTAGTAGAGCTTACAGTGACACATATAACACAAAACGGTGTGTGTGTGTGTGTGTGTGTGGAGGGTGTTGAAGCTAATTTAGACAAGTGTGTTTTCTAAATAAACTCTCGCCACTTTATCTGTTGACAGTTTAACACAAAAACTGATAGAAATGCTGAAACGTGGAGATAAGACTCTTTAGAAATAAGTGAAGCAATCTTTGTGTTATCACATGTATCAGGTGAATACATGGCTGTTGCATTTGGCTAATAACAGTAGTTTCTCTTGGTTTTATGTTGTGCAACCTTCACCAGGCGAACACGTTAGACTTTCAGGCCCTAAGGGCCAAGTTCCAGGATGAAGAACTGCTCCAGAAGCAACCCAAGATCAAACCTGCTCTCCCAGACAAACCAAAGCAAGTTCCTCCTCCCCAGAGTCCCACTTATTACCTCCCCGCAGGAGCACGTCCGTCTTTGCTGACCTCCATCAACCAGAGCTTGGAATCAAAGACCCCGGTCATTCCCAGAGTGGTCTTTAAAGACGACAAGAAAGAGAGCAAAACGCCTCTGATTCAGACAAGCTCAAAGGGAAAAGACAAGAGCGAAGCCAAGCTGAAAGCGGGCAAAGACAAGTCTTCGAAATCAACCAAAGCAAAGTCTGATGGCGCTTCATCGAATCAAAAGCAGAAAAAAGAGACCAACAAAGACAAAAGGTTCTCGTTGGTGCTCCCTGCAGCGCACAAGGACGGCGCGAGAGAGCTGGTGCCGGCCACAGCTCCTCCTAAATCCAGCACTTTAAAGAAGGGCTTCATGGGTTTCAGAAAGCCCAAAAGAGATTCGGTGGAGATCTCAGCCGATCCTATCCTGGACAGCCTCAGCCCAGACATTTCTGGACCCGCTCCACTTATTCCGGTGCCTTCTGGTTTTGATGACGCGACACCACAAACCGAAAGCTCCACGCCAAAGCCTCTTCTGCTTGCCATCCCAGCCTTACCTGACTCCAGTGCTCCCGTGGACGCCGCCCCACACGCCGTTGTCCCTGACATTCCTAACTTCTCCCCACCTCCTGGCTTTATTCCGGAAACGCCGGCCTTTAAATTGGCAGCCCCAGCGAGTGAAACTCCACTTGAGCTGGAAACCGCTGCCGTGCCCATTTCTAGACCAGCCAGCCAAATAGAAATCATCACCAGTCCACCCAGTGCCGCCTTGACACCCAGTGTCACCACTACCAGTGCTCTTCCAGTTGTCTCCACTTCAACTCCACCTCTTCCCGAGCCTGAGGTCGTAGCTGAGGCTGGCGTAGAGGCTGTGAATGTAGCTGCAGCGGCGACGCCTCCGTCTACAGTGGACGCCACCACATTCATGCCCCAGTCTCCCAAAACTGAGCGTTCGATCTCAGCACTCTCTGCACTGGAAAGAGCCGAGGACATGAGCCCAGGGAAGCGGACTCCCCCAGGGGACCAGAGGATCATGAATGCTCTGGAAAAGGCACGCAAGAAAACCTCCAGGTAAAAAACGCCCGCGTCAGGAATACACGTGGTGCTCTTCCACGGGTTTCAAACACTAACGTCCTGTGTCATCTGTTCCTAGCCCGCTGACAAACCTTATCACATCCGACTCAATCACCGCTCCAATTGAGGAGCATCCCCCTCCTCAGAGCCCCACCCTCTCGCTCCCAGAGCTCCCACCCATCGATTATGAGGATGGGGCAGAGAACAACTTGCCACCTGCATCAGCGCAAGTCAACGGCCTTGACCACCGTAAGTCTGAACGCACCACAACAGTCTCTCTCCGATCAGCTGCCTGCTTCTCACCTATTTACGTTTAGTTTCAGTGTTTGCCTCTTTAATATCCAGGACCATTGGTGCAAGCTGTATAGCTGTAGTACATCACTTGGTACGACGAGGTTTCTGTACAGGGAATGTGTATGTGTGTAGAGTGTCTTAACCCGCACACGCGCGTGAACACAAATATACCGAGAACAGTTATGACAGCATTCTTTGGCGCAGCAGGCAGAGCAGAGGTATGTCAGCAATGACGGAAAGGAGGAGCCACCGCCGCACGTCCATCGTTGTGACAGAGAGCTGCTGCAGTACAGTATGCGTGAAATGGCCAGTGAGTCCGCTGTTGTGTTGACACTGACCTATTTACGCTGTGCATCGATTATGACAGCTTAATTATGTTTGCTGTCACTCATTATTTCGCTGTAATTTGCCTGCAGATCTGCAGCTCGTAGCAGATAATCATTCTTAATACTGCAACACAGGTCCAAAGATTATTTCAGGTCCTCTTGTTTGTATAGGTTTTACTGTATTTATATTACCATTATACTGCCCATTTTACAAAGTGTCTGAGAAAAGTAGTTAAAGTTGAGCATTAAGACTAATGTGACTATTTTGCAGCCCAAGCTTCTCCGCTGGTGGAAGGCATCACTGAGGATGGGCCTGAAGCTGTCCCAGAGCTGCTGCTGGTTCCTCCTCCCACCAAGAAGGTCTTCCCAGACCGCAGCTCGCTGGGTCCTCCGCCAAAGAAGCCGGACAGGCCTTCTTCTGTCTACCGGAGTGAATTCATCGCTCCTCTTCCTCTCGTGGAAGGTAAGGACGGAAACGCCAGCGTAACCTTTGCACCGTCAATTCTTTTGCCTGACAGTCTCTAATATGGCTCCATGTAGACAAACCCTCTAGTGAAAGGCTGCCTGTTTCCGCGGAGGTCCCTGAGCCAGACGACACAGAAGTCCCAGTGTTTAACGATGTGGCTGCAGAGGTTCAATCTCCAAACCTCCCGCTGTCAGACTTTGGTAACAACGAGCACACTGGTCCAGATGCCCCAGACGGACAGACTCTCACAGAGAATTACGATGATGGGATACCTGCTCCAGAACCTGAGGCCCCTGCAGTAACAGAGCCTGGAGAAGAACACCAAGATTACCAACCCTTGGCCGGGTAAGACACGTTTTTTAGGAATGTATTCATTTACTCGTTTTGTATTGATTCATTCATTTGGATCCCGATCAGATCGGAAGGTGAAGTTGTCAACGAGATCTATGAGAGCACAGAGAATGTCTACGAAGACGTCAACACATCGGCCACCAAGAAGAAAGGAAAAACCGATGGCGGCAAGAAACGCAAAGGACCACTGAAGAGTAAGGCCTCTCATCAGAAAACACTGGCTATAATGCATTACACATTAGGATATCTCATTACTGTATATTCCCACCAAAACACATACATTTCAGCAGACGCCACATGTGCTGCAAGACAAATTATGATTGAATTCCCTGAAATTTCCAACCATGAACACGTCACAGAACCTACCTCCACTATGTGATCATCTCAGGCTGAGATACAGATATATGTGTAGCTCTCTTAGCCAGACCAGATGTTTTTTAATCGGTTAATTCTTTGTATTATAAAGTCTCACATCTCTTTCACATATCTCTCTGTTTACCACAGATCCATACGTCGAGGCAGCGCAGGTTGCAGTAAGTAGCTTTGTCAGTGGGAAAAGTCACTTGCTTCATGACGAGCACTGCTACAATGAACGAAGCCTTATCTCTCTGTTGGTATTTACAGAATGAAGAGAAAACCAGGACCGGCAGGTTCGGCAAGTAAGGCCTCGTTTTTGACCCATTTCTCTTTATCTCAGTTCTTCCGCCTGACACTGATAGTAATGGGAGAGTCTGGCCTGCCTTTGTTGTGCATATGAGCTCATGCTGCCAGGATTCCCCGTTAAACAGGACGATATCCCTCACCCTGTCCTTTGCAGAAGTGAGAAGAAAGTCCCTGCAGAGGGGCCCGACGAGAAGGAGCTGAAAAAGAAAGAGAAGCAGCGTCTGGAAAAGGAGAAGAAGGAGATGAAGGAGAAACAGGAACGAGAAAAGAAGGAGCAGAAGGAGAGGGAGAAGAAGGAGAA
The DNA here is from genome assembly GCA_030770545.1 of Macropodus opercularis. NCBI lineage: Eukaryota > Metazoa > Chordata > Actinopteri > Anabantiformes > Osphronemidae > Macropodus > Macropodus opercularis. The sequence goes on from CM061092.1 coordinate 14,004,030, forward strand.
TGAGATGAAGAAGAAGTTCAAAGTGAGCAATGTTATTTCAACGGGGAGGTGAAGGAGCAGTGAGGGAGGGTGGGGTGTACGCGTTGGCTTACAAACCTGTCGGGATTCATTCCTCCCATTGGAGGCTGAAAAGGAATCTGGTACATCATTAGTTTCTTTGTCAGTGATTTTTCTGACAGGAGATATGTAGATTAAATGGGAGTTAGGCAACGAACTATTCTCACAGCCTTATTATTTCATTATAGTAGTAATAATATTATTACAAAAACATTTATCTAGAATATACTGATTCTAATTGTCTATTTATTTAGCTGGTGAGAGATAATAGGACAAATCAAAGCACTGCAAATGCTCCTCTCGATTGATGTTAATGTTAACTGATGGTTATCATTTAAAAACAAACCTCAGCTCCATAAACGCACCTGATACGTTCTGGGAGCTAAAATTTCAGCTAGTACTAAAGGAACTCGCTGGGGGGTGGGGGCGGTGTGCTCTTAGGGGCAGGGTATCTGAAAAATAGAGCGAACATTCTCCAGATGACTAAAACATGTTAAGAAGCTGCTGTTTCACGTCCTGTTGTGTGTGAATCGTAGCGTCAACCTCTTACTGCGATTGTCAGGTCACCGGGCACGAGGACGCCATGTACCAGGCGAAGGTGACAGTGACGACGAAGGGACGCAAGAACGACCTTCCCGTCAAGGACGGAGACATCGTCAGTATCATCCGAACGACCAACTGTCCCAAAGGGAAGTGGCTGGCGAGAGACAGCAGCAATAACTGTGAGTCTGAAACGCGGCGGGAAGCTACGCGCCGCCTCAGAAAACGCGGCCGCCTGAGTGCTGTAGTTCAGGCAGTGACGGTGAGAGTGTGTTTTCCAGACGGATATGTCGCAGTGGGGCACGTGGAGCTGGACATCAGGGAGATGGTGGAGCTGGGGAAAAAGACCACAAACAACCGCATGTCCGGCAGCCACATGGTGGACGGAGAGGTCACCAGCACAGCGATGTGCGTATCTGAAATCCACACAGGCCTAACAATGAGAATAAAACATACGCATATTTCAGCAACTTTTAAATCCACTGTCGTGTTAAAATGATCATGTTTGTTTTGATCAGAGCCTCAAACCACTATCCACTATCATCAGAGAGCTGTAAGTCCTTCATATTCGTCCTCTAACGACAATCTACAGATTTATATTCAGCCGCAGGTTAACAGTGATGTTGATGTTTCCAGTCTCGGACGACAGTGAGGAGTGGGCTGACGACGACGACGACGCTCCCTCGGCCCCCGCAGATATGCTGAGTCCAACGTAAGTTTGGCCGCAGGAAGCTTAGCTTAGCCTACATTCACACGGCCGCTGTCTGCTCATCGTCTTCTCCTCCGCAGGGGTCACTCCAGGACGTTCTCCATGCCAAGCATGGGTAAGAAGACACTCAACGCAACACACCAAACTGTTACTGAGCTGATGCTCTGAAAGGCGTTGCTGCTAAATAATGAGGGATCACCTGTCACCTTAACATCTGCACCTTTTACTAGATAATTGCCAGCTGCCAGCGTGTCGCACCGCTCACATTTGCTTGTCATGCTGTATTTCTTCCTTGTGTCGCGTTAACGCTGCACAAAGAACCGATGGTTCAAACTTAGATTCTTGATGTTGTTGGCTGCTTAACACGACTTCACATTGAAATGCAGCATCATAACGATTAGGTGAGATGTAGTCACGGTACATGAGTTGGTGAGTTCAGTGACAGTTACCTGTACGACTGTAGCGTAAGTACAGCTGCAGGCGTGTCCTATTAAAGTGTGTTGTGTTTTTGGTTCGCCTTGTTCATTATCTTTTGTTAGGAAACAAAGATCTCAGCATAAACCACCAGCACAGTTACAGTGACATCAGCGCTAGCGGCCCCCACGCGCAGTGAGTTCACGCACACACGGCGAAAGGATATATATTCATATATGTCAACACCCACACAATACAAGTGCATTTGCCTGATTTGTCATTGCAAGAAATGAAGCACTTCAGAAGCTGACAACGTTTTTCCAGTCACCCAAACCCGTGACGCCGGCTGCCAGGTAGGCCTCGTTACTGAAACATGTCAGAACAAGCAGACAGGCTGTTCACTGCTGCTCGTCCCTTTGTTACAACAGCGCTGCAGTGGAGACGGACGGTGGCGACGTCTCAGGTCCTGCGCTCGAAGCAGCTGTTCACCCGTAAGTGGAGCTTCCACATACAAACACACAGATAGTTGTTGTTTTTTTTCCCCCTTTATCTTTGGTGTCACATTTAGAGTCACCCTTCATCTGGGACTCAGGTGGTAGCATAAAGTAGCTGCACCCACATAATGTAGGGAAGTGGGAGAGGAGACATTCATTTTTTTTCCCCAAATGTTTTCTCAGAGCGGAAGATAAGCCACCAAAGGAACTGGATTTCGAGCATCCTGAAATGCTGATTTTACCTCCTCCGGACCTGTACGCCTGACCTGATCCTCAGGAAGAAGGGTGAGGATGAGTTACGTGTGCTCTCCTCCCTGTTCTCATCAGTTTGCTCTTCGCACGTTGACGTAATGTTTGTGTTTCTGCAACGGCAGCCCGACAAAAGCAGCCAGGCAGACGAAGCAGGACTAGTCTGTGGCGTTGTTCATCACACTGTGACCTGTGTCCATCACCTAATACTGTGACAGTAACTTCATCCTCTCGGCTACAGCTTTTTTTTTAACCCGACGGTTCAGTATGATGATTGACAAGAGGAGCAGAAAACAGGGATTTTGATCCCTTGGAAACTGGACATTTTCTTGGCTGTTTTGCTTTTTTGAAGTAGTCTGTCTGTGGAGTCCAGTGCAGGACAGTTAAGCTCTGAGTGACTTTCAACTAAGGACCTGAACTGTTGACCCCTACAAAGGACCTACAACCTGCTGCAGACACACAGAATGTGAGGGTACTGAGACCCTGGATGATCTTGTCTGTAAAAAAACTATTATTGTGGTGGAATTCAAAGGAAGTTGATGGTAAATGTAGGCTTTTCCCAGACCAGAACAGTGAAAGCTAATATTATTAACTTGTTTTGTCCAGTAATTAAAAGGGTTTCATCCTTAGGATAAAATAATGATTCAGTCTGTCCGTATCTAAATATTTTGTCGTGTTTACATAGAAGTTTGGAAGAGATTAGAAGAGATTAGTGCACATATCACCAATTTAGTGTTGGTAGCAGTATAACCCATGAACCTAAACGAAGAGCTTCACTAATTACGTTTTGCCATGATCGATAGAAACCCACACATGATGTATTCTCAGTAATCTCTCTGTCCCCTTGTGTTAAGGACAATCTTTAACATTTAACTGATATTTGTCCAGTTTTACACAAAATCCTTATGTTGTTGTCTTTTTGTACATCTTTTTCTACATTGTAATTTAATTGAGCTTTGTTGTTTCGAGTGATTATCTAACGTCTTCCAGAACAGTTAATACCATAGTATTCAAATGCTTAATTCCAACAAATTAGGCTTCTGTATTTATCCCACGCACCAATGAACATGGATTATGCATTAAATTAAGTTATCTTTCAGTCGTAGTTTGCTGGATTATTATGGTGCTGTCTGCCTGGCAGGTGTCACTTTGATGTTGACTTTCCATCAGGCTGACTAGTAGCAAGTATTAAAAAATAATCCTGTCAGGGTTTAAATCAAACTCTCCAGTTTGACAAAGACTTAGGGATAAAAAGGGTCTTTCTTTATATTTTGGTTTATTGTTGCTCGATAAATACTTAAAGTGCAAATCATAACAGCAACATCATGCAGTGCATAACAAGAGAAATCCAAACCCCAATCAGACAGAGACGGGATAAACGGTACACACACACACACACACAGATTCTTCCACAATAACCATGTGCACCCACACACACACACACACCAATTTAAGGTTACATTAGTAAGAACCCCACAGATAAACAGGGCGCACATACTCACTTTGGTACAACACAGCAAGTCTGTATCTGATTAGGCCCTCTGTTGTGTTGTTTCCAGCTCTGGACACAGATTAGAGTTTACATGACTAACATGCCACTGGTAGCTGTAGTTGCATACAGTTGTAATAGTACAGTACTAAGTTTGACAGGAATTACTGGTGATGTCAGGAGTTTGCAAATCTGACCCATGACATCTACAGTGCACTTCATTTATAAACCTTTTGGAGCAACGGGCAGCAGTGCCAGAAATGAATGACGGCCAGATGTGACTCATAATGCTGAGGACAAGTCATTTAAGACTAAGCAACAGAGTAAAGTAGAGAAAGGCGAGAGAAGTGCGCAGTTGCATGTGTCTCGCAGCAGGGAGCAGAGTTTCTCCCTGATATCAGCTTGTATTCAGAGGAGCATGTGACATCACAGACAGGAAAAACAACATCTACACAAAACATACAAACTGCATAATAATCATCGTATAAATAAAGGGTTGAGCAGAGTAACGAAGAAAGTTGCCTCCACAACAGTCATAAGGCAAAACTGAAAACCGTTCAAACAGTGACCCTCAGTAATCACATCTTGTCATTTAGGACCAACTCAGCTGGCATCATGTTTTGGTGGAATAGTTGTAGAAGGTTAATAGAACGTAATAAATAAGACATGAGATATATATTCATGAATGAATACAGAAAAAATGTCAGGAAAACATTCTGTAAGATAACTGCTCCATTTCCTGGAACCACTGCAATTTTACTGTATTTATCCACATTGCTGTTTATTTTCTAATGTCTTATTTACTGTGTTTGGACACTTTGTCATAGTTGTGACACCAGTCTGAAGCAGACACCGGCCTAAATCCTCTGTACTTTGCTGAAAACAGCAGAAATTCAAGTCCAGTGCTCTCCTTTAAAACAACACCAACCAAGAAAACAAACCTGGAGAGGAATACAGCGAGGACAAATCAACGGAGCAGCACCAGTGTCCACTTTACATTCAGAAGAACAACAAAGACACATAACTGAGCTACAGTATGATCTAACAGGACAAGGCAGCGCACACCAAAAGAAAGCGCAGCTGGAGCAACAGGTACAGTAAAGAAGGTGCGGACAGACACGGCTGCTCTCAGCAAATGCGTTTTAAAGTGCAAACTGAACGGACAGCTAAACAGAAGACACACACGGACAACACTGCCTGGGCTAACATCCACCACACACTGTTCCTCACCTTCGCCACTCCTCCGATTCCTTCTCAGCTGATCTTACAAGCATTTCAACCACTGCTAATATCCTCCTGAACAATGAGGGTTGACTGTGTGACGCGCTCTGCCCGGCTGACACACGTGGGCTCTGCAGATGCGTACAGTAAATTCAAAATAACTCTTTAAGGCAACCTGGAGAAAAGGTGTCTGTGGCTTCTACTGTCCTGCAGCAGATACAGGCCATCTCACAGGAATTTGTCACCTCTTTATCATCAGCACTATATCAATTCATACACTGTGCTAGTTTGGATTAATTTACTCTCAAATTCCTTAAAGAATCAGGTGTAATTCTAGAAATTTAGTACAAATACGCATTTGCTTAAGATCTGATATTATCTACTTTTAATATAAATGGAAAATATGGCCAAAATGAAGTTTGAGGTCTAGCGTCTAATTTTGGACTGGCTTTGTTATGTTATGATTCTAGGCAATAACAAAAAAGAATATTATAAATAAGAATAATACAGTAGGAACTTTTAAAAGCAGAACGTGGCTTTGTCTTGTCACTGCCACGGCTGTCAGCCGGAGGCCTGCTTGCCTTGTTCAATTACATTCTGTGCATGCGTGGGTGAGCAGCATATTAACAGTTGCTCAACTTATCATTTCTTAAGGACTCAGCTCAAGTGTAAAGGAGTGTTTGAGTGTGTGTGTGTGTGTGCCTTTGAAATATAGTGACATATTCTGTTGAAATCAAATAATCAAATGACTTGTAGTGAAAACCCACGTGAGATAGAGTGTGTCTGCTTCAGCACGAACTGCAGCACATGATCAGGACCAGAGCATTATCCATTGACTACTCTGCTGTCTATCTAGGCCCATTCATCGTCTATAATCTATTCAAAGTCACAATAAAACTATGATGCAATGCTTAAATTATTTAATTGTGCCTAAAAACATTCTTTCAAAAATAAATATGGATCTTGGTATCTAAATAATAACAACATTCCTCTTAAGGATGCATAAAGTCTAATATTTGGTATACTTTTATCGACCTTTTCAGCTATGTGACGTGATCACAATGTCCATACAATATACTGTACATGATAACAAAAGTTGTTTCGTTATAAACCATATAAAACTCTACGTAACATTTCACATGTTGTGATGCTGCTTCAGTCACAGATTTAATGTCTACTTTAACAAACGCCCTACTCATCATAAAAAACGAGAATAAGAACTGACCTCTGAAAAGTGTCTGGCCCACACTCAGCTGGATGCCCCATCATATAGTGCTATGGTGGATGATGACACTTAGTGATAGACCTCAGGTGGGTGGTTTGACAGTGAGCTTCATCTATTCTGGCTCTAACATGACTGTAAACTGTAACCTCTCTCATTTTGCTGGCCTCAAGAAGATACAGTCCCAGGATCAGTTTTCTGTGACCCAAGAACTGTATCAAAATAACATAAATATAATAAAACGTAAAATTTCTCTTTCTTTCTCCTTCATTGTGAAAACCACATGAGCTTTGCTTTATATTTTCTATTCTCGCTTCCAGTTCAACTCAACTGAAACAGAGACGGTGAGGAGACAGAAAGAAGAACGCACTCCAAAACATGTACGCTACCGAAGGTGTCGGGCTTCAGCGTGCGAGTGTGGTGATCAGACTGGCACACATTTCAAAGAAGTCCATGGTGTGTGATCCCTGGCGTGGTGTGAGCAGATGGGAACTACCAGACAGGGATCCAGGGAGAGAGGAGCTAAGCTGGGGCAGATCAATCGCTGGGCTCGCTGAATCAATGCTCAGTCTGGGTCTGTGGAGGCCAGCTGTGGAACCTGACCTCTGTGGAGTGGACGAACCGGATTTAAAGCCCACAGCCTCGATGATGTCATCTGTTGGTAGCAGAGATTCAATGGGAGTAGATTCTTTCACAGTTAAGGAATGATGACAGAAACAATTTGTAGTAAATATGTAATCACTAACCATCAATGCTCTTGAAGTCAAGGAGGTATGATCTGTTGTCCACCTGGTAGAGCTGCAGGCTCATTTTCACCAAGTTGCCTGTCACTGGATTCTTCCTCCGCACTCGCAGATGATACGGGTTCACCACCTAGACAAATTCCAGACAAACTACTTAGTATGCAGACATTTGTGTATACTGAACTAAAACGTCCATGTGTAGGACATGTCCTATTACCTTCCAGTCAAAGTTAAGTTGTTTCATAGCCCTGTAGACCTCAGCCATTATATCATAGGGTCTGCTCTGACTCCTGATTCCCAGGTGCCATTTGGCTTTCTTCACTGCCAGAGGTTTGGGGCGTGTGGTGTTGAGCGCATCTAGAGGACAACGAGACTTGGGGCTGTCAGCCAGAAGTGGTGGCATCCTCTCAGGGTGGGGTTTTACTCCAGGGGGCAGTGGCATGCCTTCCTCTATAAAGGAGCCCTGTGGAGGACTTGAAGCCAAGTAGAACTCGCTGGCCTGGGTCATGATCCTTCGGTTGTCGATAACAAGGTGATAGGCTACTGCTAGCTGATCCTGGAAGGTCAGAGGAAGAATGGACATCTACTAGTTTTCTACCAAGACACATTTTTTGTCTTGACATTTCGAACAAATCTAGCTTGATTACACATTCACTTAAAGCATCATGCAGGTCAAGTTTACCCACATCAACAGTGACTTGTTTAAATTAAAACTATGCAGAAACATACACTACATACATTTACCATCCACAGTAAGTGTTTATCAATAACAAAACTAAAACACTCACACACTGTGCGTGTCTTTGTAAATGTACCTGTGGATCTCCACTGTAGAGGCTGGACACAACCTCAGACTCAGTACATTCAAACTTCTCACACACTTCTCTTACGGCCTCCTCATCCAGGACTGTGGCATCATATGAAGGGTCTTCAGGGAACAAGTAGCCTGGCAGGTCCTGCTTAAACCACTCATGTTCCCTGACAAAGGACAGGATTGCAGCAATGTACAATCTGGTTACACATACAGTTATTGTACTACCAGACAGAATATGCTGTAAAAGTGTATCTTAGTGTGTCACACCATGATGAGATTTATGACATTTAAACCCAAGCTGTTGTCAAACAACAGTCTGTTTGTTTACTGACACTTCACATGGGGGCGATTGTATAAAAGCAGAAAGACTACTGAAACAATTCACTTCAGGCTTCTTCTCACAAACACAAAAACTCAAAAGCAATAAAACAATAATAAACAATACATATGCACAATAATAAACAACACAATAAGAAGGCTAGTACCTGATGTCTTTGATGGTGGCTCTCTTCAGGGGATCCACTTGCAGCATAAGCATCAGTAGCGAGGCCACCGATCTGGTTAGATACTCTGGGATGTAGAAAACTCCCCCTCTGATCTTCTTAAACAGCGTAGGAACGTGCTCATCGTCAAAGGGCAGCGTGCCACACAGCAAAGCGTACAGGATCACCCCGCAGCTCCATATGTCCACCTCTGGGCCTGCATAGAGCCTGACACAGTGATGACAGGATGTGACAGCTAACAAGAAAAGGAAATCTGCACATAATGAGCAACTCTAACGACCATACTGTACATATTCCATTTCATTTTCCTATTACTCCCTTATGATGAAGCTGTCTTAACTTTGAACAAATGACAAATGCTTCATGAAAATGTGAACATTTATTCACACATGGCTCCACACACACACACACACACACAGACACACAGACCTTCCTGAGATGACCTCTGGAGCCGCATAGTTGGGAGAACCACAGCTTGTCCGTAGGAACTCGCCATCTGACATCATGTTTGACAAACCTATGGACCAATCACAAAGCATGCACAAGTTAACACCTTCCTCTCTATATACTGAAAGTGATCTAGAACGACAAAACAATCATTTGTTGTCATATTACAGCAACTGAACGTTTGATACACGCTGACCAAGCTGAACATAGGGTAGATGTTATACAGTGTACACCACTGGTATCGTCATCCTCTTTTAGCTCCCAAGTCTCTAAGCTTTGAAATTAACTTGTCTAATTGGATGAACCTCTCTCCGCCTGCAGGGGCATCAGCCAAACGCTAAACCCCAGACACTCCACGATGTGACCTTCCCTTTATCTTGTATCCCTGTTTCCCTTAGCCCTCCCTCTCCCTGTCTGTTACGCTCAGCCAAAATATTTCTCCCGCTGTACCCCTACCGCACCCCCATGACTCCCTCCCTATCAGATGACACTGGGCCTCAAGGCTTCCTGCCAGACTTGATATAAGATGTGGCCGTTGCTTAGGGACGTCTCTCCACCCTGCACACCCTGCTGTGTACAACAGCCTTCGTGTGTTTTGGGAAATATTTCTCTGTTTCATGGTCATATTGCATCACATTCTCTTTTATGCTAAAACAAGACGGAAGACACTTTGTTCCATTAGGAAATTAATGTAATAATTAGGTTTGATTTCACCTTTTATTGTAATTACACAAGTGTATAATTAGGTGTATTGTCATTAGTCAACCACACGCTGTCATTGGTTTGCCCTTATCAAACTGCCCATTTATTTAATAATTCTCATCATCTCTGTTATGAACTCTGCCTCTGTGTCTTATTCCCCCACAGAACACAAGAACATGGTGTTGTTCTCCTTCTTAAATTCCCTAAGAGTCCTCAGATTCTGCCAAGTCAATCTTTTTGTCCCTCCCTCCGGCTATAACAATGTTCTTTGGGGATCCTACCAAAGTCTGCAATTTTGGCATTCTTGCTGGCATCCAGCAGGACATTCTCTGGCTTGAGGTCTCTGTGGACCACCATGTGTCTGTGGCAGTAGTCTACAGCTGAGATAATCTGCTGGAAAAGACGGCGAGCCTCTGTGTCCTCCACCTGAAACACAAAATAGCAACAGATTTGTCTAGAGCTTTGATAACAATGTGCATCCATATATACAAGGAATGTGTACAGTACACAGTGACTAATGAATGAATAAATGAATGAAGTTATGGAAAGATTGCTGGAGACAGTGGTTTGACGTTCCCCAAGAGTAAGAAAAAACATAGACCATTATATATAAATTAACCAATTTTGTAAGTAACACAAAAAGTACGAAAATGATTTAATCCTTTCTGACTACTGCATTCAGCTGACTGGGACTGTAATGAATCAGTTAAACATCTTACCCGTCCGTTTTTGCAGATGTAGTCAAACAGCTCACCTCCAGAAACATACTCCATAACCATGAAGAAGTCTGTGGGTGTACTTATCACCTGGTACCTAACACACAAACAGACATTTGCATTAACCCACTAACACAAAACATCTGAGAAATTGGTTGTAATTGGTTTAATTACGTACTAGTTTTACAATCAGGGCCAATATATCTGCTTCCCTCAGTTCTATGCCTACAGTATGTCTGAAGCTGTCTGTATCAGCAAAAGTACATAGTTTGCTTTCCTAATATATAATATGTATGTTTCTTGTCCCTTTGCTTATAAATGTATACATCTATGACAGCACTCAGTTCCACTGCACTCACAACCTGACAGCTCAAGTATCTGTCATAGCTTACGTGTGTCAGTGCACTAACCCTAACCTAAAAATAACACAAAGATTGTCGAGAAAAACTTGGGCTGACAAGGAGAAAGAGGCCAAGGGAGCAGAGGGAAAGAAACAGAAGACAGCCAGGTCAAAGAAAAATACTAAGAGCAGCCAAGGAGCCTGGGGCAGGACAAGGATCTAGTCTTTCTACCACCTTTATTAGAGATTACCGCTAACCAGAACGTACGTTTTTTATCTAGTTCAAAGTCTGTGTTTGTGTGTGTGTGATGGTATGTCTGTGACCCTTCTGAGAGTCATGCAGACGTGGTCGGTCCGGTGCAGTAAACAAACAGGAACAAGCAAAGCATGCAGAGTAAACAACAACAGAGGCACAAGGCAACAAGACCCACATTAGAACTGGCATCGCTTTAACAGAGCTCAGCTCCTTCACGATGTTGCCTGTCACTGCCGAGAGCTTTAAAAATGACAGAGGGACTTGTCATCTGCCTCTACTCACAGCTTGATGATGTGTGGGTGTCTGAACAGTTTGAGATTCTGGATCTCTCGCTTGATCTTCCCCACGACATCCAGACTGCGAATCTTCTGCCTGTTTAGGATCTTCACAGCCACTTTATGGCCTGTCAACTGATGCTCTCCAACTAAAAGGCAGCGGAATGAACACACACATACAATAAGCGCATGATACACAGGTAGTTAATCAGAGTGTACACAGACACCAGGCTGGGGGGAGGAACTACTGGGTTAACTGTGGAGACGTCTGTCGCACAGTGTTCATCCTACCATTACGCTGAATGGTTGACTGTTCTACAGGCGGAATAATCACGTCTTTACCGCTGTCATTAACAGAAGACTAACACAGTCGTTATCATTGCTTTAGCCGCTTGCTAGCGTCGCTGCAGTATCCATGCTAGCTTCGCAACGTGACCGTGGTGTCAGGTGGTCCCTGCGCCCCGCTAAGCTAGCGCACCCCCGAGAACTACGCACTCCACGAACAGGCGGCGTGAGCAGGAGTTAAAGCTCACAAGGTCACGCAGCTCCAGCCCAGGAAGCTCTGGCCGCGTCTTGTGACCTGCGCCTGTGGTAAACTTGACACGTAGAGGTTGTGTCCGACTCACCGGGCAAGTAAACGTGTCTCGCAACGGGGAAAACACGTTACAAGCGCTCAATTGCTGGGTTTGGAGTAAGCGCAGAATAGACGTCTTTTACCGTAATACGTGTCAGAGAAACGCGAGACGAAAGAAAGGCGCTAACGTTACGCGGCGTTAATCTGGCTGCGCCTGCTCGTCACTGCCCTCCAGGTAATGGCACCTGCCATGGCCGGTAACGGGGGCTTCGACGAAGGGAGTTTGACTTTCAAAGCGGCCACATTCTCAGAGCGCAGCTACGCTTAAGTTCTCGTACGCTGCCGCCGTCTCACCACCTGGCTACGCAACCCGCTCACCGGCCACCGGCGCGACCACTACTCCGCCGTGACGTTCCTCCCAAGTCCAAGGCGAAAAAAAAAACGCACACAGCGCGCGCCAGACGTGACGCAAATATAAAACATGACTTAACTCTTCACTTTGCCGAATGTCCCCACTCCGAGCGTATCGCCGAGGATGTAGTGGCCAATCTTTACCCTGCCTTCGTGTTTCTGTTGTTGCCGCTCTGCCATCTTCTCCGGTACCGACGGCTCGGTGCGGTGGGTTCGCTGCCTGTCTGCTCGTGGGGCTCACGGAGGGGCGGGGCGCGTCCCTTCTCTTCCCCGCGAGGGGGGCGAGCGCCGCGGCACCGACGCCCGCTCAGACGCGCGCTGTCAGCTTGACGATTATTGACTCATACTATTTTTTTCTTTGCCACATCCACGTGCTTTTGGTTGTAGCTGTTCATTGCTCTGCCTTCGAACGACAGAGCAGTGAGTGTTTCTTCCAGAATCCAGCTTCTTTAAGAAGATTCAGCAGAAAGCACACTGTCACATACGGACAATTTAATTTTAAAACAGTTTGTGTGTTTTGTCAAGCTTTTCACAACCAGTAACGATTGCTGACCACTGCACTCTCAAAAAAGTTTTGCCATAATGACCTGCAAACATAATGCATATGTCGCCACCGCTTCTTCAAGTCAGATTGTCTCAGGTGACTCTGACGAGCCTCTTTAGAATCATAAGAGCTTCCTCTGAACCCAGGTCATGGCGGACTTTGAGGTGTACTTGGTATTATCTGATTCCCTCAGACCCCCTACTGATCAATAGGCCTAAAAAGTCCCCAGACTCTACTAAATGTAATGCTGCCACTGGTATGGACATCGTCAGTGTTCAGTATAGAGTCAGACAGTCTTTCCATCACATCCAGGTAGCGTAATCACTATTCCTCTACTTCCAATGATAACATACTATGCCTTAGTGTAGCCACGCGCCATCTGGAGTCAGGAACTATTCATAGAATGCTTTGTACTGATTTAGCAGTTCCCTCTTTGACCTTCTTTGTCTGTAAGAGGCTAAACCTTTTTTGGCATAGTTCACTTACAGTGCAGCTATAGAATCATTCACACTCAGAATCTCCAGTTAATCTACCTGGATGTCGTTTGTGTGGTGTTTTTCCTCCCTCTCATATTTGTTTTTTCTTTTTTTCTTTTTACTGTGTCTATATTTCATTTTCTGTCCTTACAGCAACAGATGAGTTGTCCGTATTCAACCTCTAGATGGCAGTGCAGGCTTAAGGTGCTCACAAGCATTTTGAGATCTCTGTCACGGAAACGCTTAAAGTTCGTGGTGAAGGAACTTTGTGGCTAAATGGAGCCACTAAATAATTTGCCATTTAATCTACATTTATCTGTAAAGACTGTTTTTTGTTTATCGGCAAGTCTGTGTATGTTTGTGAGCAGTTCAGAAAATCACCAGTTAACATGAAAATTAGGTTGTAAGTTGTTTTACGTATTATTTGTAGACGTTACATGAAGCCCTGCTGTCTCTTGTTGTTTATGCTGTAATGCAGATACGATTCTTTTACTATGGAGATTTATTATCACGCATTTTTTGGGACCGTTTATTGTGACATTGATTCATTAAAATGATTTGCTTAGTTCCAGGATGCAAAGGCAGAAATTACACATGTCTCCAAAAAGTCTATGTACCACTTGTCACTGCTGCGCGCCCGTCGTATCGTGCGTAACGGCGCTGTCTCCCCACAGCGCGCAGTGCTAGTGTTGGTTTCAAGCGGTTTTCCATGCAGAGATGGAGGTGGCTGCCCACCGCTAGCGAAGGAAAGAGGGCTGAGTCTTGAGCAGCAGGGGGACTGGAGAGAGCAGGGGGAGGAGGAGGAGGAGGAGGAGAACGATTGATATAACGCAGGCTGCCGTCGATGCGCACAGCAATCCTCACTCATTTCAGTTCTTTGAACCAAGAGCGACGCAAAGGCAGCGGGATTTCCATTCATTTTGAGCGCAGACAACGTTTCCTCCTGGACTCCGCAGCGCGGGTCCTTTTTTCCAGATAACGCTCACACAAGTTTTAGCTTTTATTATTAAAAAAACAAACTTAAATACAAGACGAGATCAGCAGATTTGCGACTTTACGAGACATCCCGCACGGCTGCATGACAACTGCTTTTACGGACTTGAGAGCCTGACAGAGTTTCTCCACTCAGCGAGTGCGGCGGGATTTTGAGCTGAAACGAGGAGTTCGCAAATGCAAAACTACATGTATGAGAAAGCAATGGCCCAAGAGACAAGGAACGGAGGAAGCTCTACGTTAAATAACAACAGCGGCGTTGACAACAGCAAAAAGAAACTGCTAATAGCGCTCGACATATGCTGCCTTCTGCTTGGTGAGTGTCTTCCTTCATCTCCTTTAGACCCTGTACTTGTTCTTCTCGCGTCAGCTGAGCGAAAGCTACGAAAAGTGTGAAACTTTTACGAAAAGCTTCTTCTAAAAAAAAAAAAAAAAACAAAGTAGCGCGATGGCTTCGACTGGACGCGCGCCTTGCGTCAACTGGCAGCTTTAACGTACTAAAAGCCCAAATGCCCGATATCAGTGCCCGCAAGGCCACTTAATCTGCAGCATCCCTTATCAACAGGCTCCAAGGCACCATCCATGCTGTGGAAGCGCGGAGCACAGCAGACCACGCTCAGCATGTCGGGCTTTCACTTTGCTGCCAGCGTTTAGTGCGCGCATATTCGCAAATCTTCCATAATGATGTTTTGAAATAGAGAACGAAGATAATTGAAGTTGCTATGTATATATGTACAGTCACTAAATGCACTGATCTTGTCAAAATCCGCAAAGCATCGCTGGGATGGATCCGTAGATGCCTGAGCCAGAAACGTATAGGACAGTTTTGTAGTTTGCCCTTTAACTGCCCTTTAAATTCATCCACTAACACTGTTCCTCTCCAGAGGTGCCACTGCCAAGATATTGACTGATCACTGTTGAAGCTGCCAGCGGTCTTAACTGCTCTGATTTGCTCCAGTAGCAGCTGGTGTTACACAGTTTTTTGTTAGTGGGCCCTAACTTGTTATTCTGGAAGCTTCACTTCCAGATCCAGTGTGCAGGGTTTATGTGTGTGTTGCTTTGATAGCCGGTTTGTTTTTGGCCGTTGTCACTGTAGCCCCGTCCTTCCAGTCACTAGCTCTGTGGCCCTCCACTCTTTTTTCTCTCTATGGGAGTTGCGCTTAACGTCCACACATTCTGTCCCAGAGCCCCTGCAAATCCCTGGCCAGCTGCCCCCCGATCACTTCTCTCGAGCCTTCTTCTCTTCTCCCTCTCTGTCCTGGGGAATGCGTGGAATAATTGCTTAAGCATGTGTTGGTGGCTGGGGAATGTCTTTCCAATCTAGCCGAGAGAGATGGAAAAGTGGGATCCTTGGCTGATGGGGCATTAGAGGAGCAGGTGGGAGCCGCGCGGAAGCCTCATCGGTAGATATGAAATATGCATCACCACCACGCAGGAGCCAGATTAAATCCACATTATGTTTGAGTGTTGTAGAAGCAGATCTGCGTGACAGACACATGTTTTTTACATTGCTTTCCGCATAAAAGAGCTTTAGATACAGACACAATGTTTCTGCGCTCATAGAGGAACTTTGAGGACGTGTGGGATAAATTTAACGTATTAAACAACTTCCTCACTTGTAAAAAAAAAAAACCTCTACTATCAGCTCTTTACCACCCCAGAACAGACACACTGTAATCACACCTACACACACGCACAATGCGTGTAAACACACTCATACACACAAACACAAATGGTCATACAGATCCTCTTTTGTCATGCTAAATACAATCTGGCTGCAGAGCGAGTAGTGGTTGGCCCACTTTAGTGGGTTTGGGGGATTTGATGGCTGGCGGGAGAAGGGGAGGTTAAAAGAGGGAAGGAGAAAGACTGGGGGGGGGGGTTATCAGGGGGTCCTCAATGAGGAATGTGGGTGTGTGGAGGGCCCAGAATGCATGATCTTGAATGGGCTTTGTTCTGTGTGTGTTTATTAGAAAGCGGTAGTGTACACGGTCATCTCAGTTAATGCATACATATTTTATTACCTTCAATTAGTTTCATCTTCCAGCTGGTGTCACACACACACACACACACACGCACACTGAACAGCTTTTCTATATGTTGCCCGATGGTCACACAGCCTCAGGCGCGGCTAATGATTGTGTTTGCATAAAGGACATCTGAGGCCATGTATAATAACACACATGAGGTCTCACACACATGTATAAACTTGAATAACGCTCCCTTGCCTCTGTTGCTTCTGTTAATCAAAGCTAATGACGCGTAAACACGCCAGGATCAGAATGGGGATGGAAAACACACGCGTGCATCACCCAGCGCTCAGCTGCTGAGTCCAGAGTTACAGTTACACTTTTGGCAGTTGAGCACAAGCATCATCTGCTGATTTCGCTCTGGGCTCGGGTTCCACTCTGACTGAACGGCAGAGTTGATTTAGCTACTCTATAAGAAGCGCACACACGCAAACACCATATGCACACTATAAATACACAAACGGCACCGCAGACTGTGGAATTCCTTCTCCTCATTCTCTCGACCTCACGTGTGCTCACAAACACAGCTACACGCTGTCTGATAGGCTGCTATCATCCGCTTTAAAACTGATGTTTATTGTGAAAGCGCTTTCTGAAGAGACACTCACTCAGGAAACCATACCTCTAAAAGTAGCCCTCGCTAAACCCTGATTAGGTTTTACACAATGCAAAGGAGATTATGCATTGTGTGTTTGCTTGTGTGCATACAATACCATCTGCATGGGTTTGGAAGCAGTTCAGTGAGCTGCAAAGACCTCATCCTGACTTTAAAACGTGGATTGCACACGGCCAACTTCAGTGACTTTCAGTCTTTTAGGTTTATTTTAACATCAGTGTAAGAGACCAGTCACTCATACAGTGTATGTGAATTTCTGAGGTGACTGAAAGTCTTTTTCCACCACTATCTCA
Organism: Macropodus opercularis; assembly: GCA_030770545.1. Lineage (NCBI taxonomy): Eukaryota > Metazoa > Chordata > Actinopteri > Anabantiformes > Osphronemidae > Macropodus > Macropodus opercularis. The sequence goes on from CM061092.1 coordinate 14,021,158, forward strand.
GATTATTCCTCAAGTGATAGAGAGATTGGAGCTGAACCTTCTGGACCTGGGTAATGAACTTCATAACTGGCCCTGAAGCATTAAACCTAAATGTCTCTATCCACCTCCAGCCTCTCCATTAGCTGCTATAACATTACAGCAGTCAGTCACACAGCCACTCATTAAAGCTGGAGAGGTTTAACCTCTACCTCTCCGGACCTTGGCCACTTCAGACCTGGGCTGCTCTACAAATATTTTCCAAAATTTCGCAAATTCTTCATCTGGTTGCAGCAGTGTGGCCAAAGACTCTTGATGTGACATCTGGCACAGTTTTGAAAGTGAGTGAACCAGGGGGCAAGGAGAGTGTGTGTGTTTATAGTGGAGCTCAGGAAAGGGTGGGAAACGGAAAGGTAGCGTCGGTCGGAGGTAGGTGTGGTTATGAAATGAAATCCTGTTCATTTTTTTAACCCCGCAGCCCGTTTCCATTCTTTCTTCCCTTTATTTCCTTCCTGGTCTCTCTCCACTTGAGCTTCCAACCTCTTTACTGATTTGGCATCAATGTAGTGCAATGCTCATAAAAACCTTCAGCACAATAAGGTCATGTTGTTATTGTGGTTAAGTATATCTACTTAACTTCTCTTAGAGAAGACAGATTGCTTTGCAAAAGTGGCTGTAAATTTGTAAAAGTACTGAATTAGTTTGCATTTTCTATGTGGTTCGGTCCCGCTGTTGACGCTGCTTGTCAATGTGTTCTTCTTTTTGGCAGATAAGGTCAAAGGTCAGGGAGACAATAGACGTATGTAGGGCGAGTGTCAGCAGCCTGACATTTCCTGCTCTCACACAGCCAAGGACCCGATGCAGACATCTAACAGGCAGACAGCATTATTTAACATCACACAAAATCTAGCCTTGACAGCGGCCGATGTACAGATGGTGCAGGGCAACAAGCGCTTCCTCCTCATAGAGATGGTTGGAAGTGCAGTGGGAGAGAGACAGTGACCCTGGAGCCGTGCTTTGAGTTATCTGTGGCCATAAGCTTCGTCTATGATGTGTGTTTATGTTGTGGCTGCAGGACAAGGCGAGGCTAGCGCTGTGTAGAAGGTGAGTCCTCCAACGCAACAGCGTCATTGTGAGATAAAGACCAGTACATGTTCCAGACCAGAGTTCGAATCGATGTCATTCCAGGAGGGTGTTTTTGCACACAAATATTTTTATATGTGTTATGATGAAGCGCAGTCGTGGTATTGTGGCCAGACTTTGCCCGTCATTGTGACATATGGCTGGTTTCTGCTGGTGCTGGAGTTAAATGACAAACCCCTGGGGTTTGTGTCTACATAGGGCTGTGATTAGAGGTGTGTGGGTGCGAGCATGTGCATGTGTGTCCTGTGGGGTTTATGGGGGAGAGAGCAGCCAAAGATATCATTAGAAGGGCTCTCTGGCCTAAAGGGCGAAACTCTGTGTGTCTGTGTGTGTGTGTGTGTGTGTTTATATTTGTCCACTGTGGCAAACCAGAGGCCTCAATTTGATTGATGCAACTGTGTCTGGTACAGAAAACAGACAAACTCAACATCATCTTTTGTTCACAGTGTCCTTCCTGACAAACAATTAAATTGCACAATAAAACAATGAACATCAGCTCATTGTTTACACTTCGACAGCGCTAGTGTAGTAAAGCCTGTGTTTCTCCCGTCTCCCTAGACTCTCTCATCTGTGATTATATCCCTCCTGGGTAAACACCCTCAGCTGCTTATTTAAATCATCACCCAGATTACTAGGCAGGACCCTGCCATAAACCTTTGTTAACTGTGCTTGAGTTTTCTGAGTGTTGTAAATGGTATATTCTGTGGATTCCTGTGTGGCCACTGAGCTTGAAAAACAGTTCTACTGGGTCTTTAATGTAAAGGGGAGCAGAGGGAGCCGATGATGCTATACAGCAGTGTTTCATCATAGGCACCAGCCTGAGAGCTGTGGGCCTCATTACATTTCTCTGTTACACCACATTGTCCCTGCCAGGGCCTCCTCCCCGCTGTTACACAGGCTCCTCTGTCTGTCACTTTCTCTTACTACATTGGCCGCTACAACTCTCAGTGTTTGTGTGTGTGTGGACATGCTGTGCACATCCAGTGATGGGGGGTTGGGGGTCTTCACAGTTTCACTGAGAACAATGCCCCTTTTGATGCATCTCAGCGCTCTTTGTTTCGCTAACGAGAACCAATAGGCCGACGGCAGACAGAAGGAGGGTGAAATTTGGGGGGAGAGCTTGGGATGAGACTGGTCACTCAAGAAGACTTGATTATCAGCCAATGGTTGGCGTCTGTAGCTGCATCCAGCTGTGTTGCTGTGTTGTGGACTGTGGCGCTTGTCTGCTCGGCTGTGGGCAGCGCCGCGTAGCAATCAGCTCAGCATCTTTATTGGCACAGGCCTTATCTGTGCTGAGGCCATTGAGCTCGGTCCCTGTTTACATACAGAGGCATGTATGAAGGAGCTCTCTGCAAAACTAGAAAACATTCACACTGTAGCTCCAGTTTAACACCTATTGTCTTTAGACAAATGGCGATGTGTGCGCAGCTGAGGCTTAAAGGCTATTAAAGGAAGATGAGGGGAGGCAGTGCGAGACAATAGGGGAGGGAGCGAGTGAAGTTTAAGAGAGCATTATCCAGACAGAGGCGTCAGGTTTCTAACGTGCCACAGCCCTCATCTCCATTAGGATTTTGTCTCAGGGGATAATAATGCCATTATGGCAACAAGAGAGTAACGCCCAGCCAGTCACATAGCTCGGTCTGGCCCCTGCCGCTGCTCAGGTTTCCCTGCACCTCCCTTTTCAAGCCAAGCATTAAGATTGGACTGATGAGTCACTGATCATATTGAACCACTCTTTAAATATCCCGGATCTCAGTCGATGTACCACAAAACAGTGCTGAATCCAACAGCAGTGTTGATGCAGCAGCAGCAGCAGCAAGGAGAGGCTGCCCTCACAGGTGCATGTTGGTTAAAGTCCCCAGGAGAATGTCCCCACAGATGCCTGCGTGTAAAGGGCATTTATTCCTGTGAATAAAATCTCTCTGAGTAAGCACATGCTTCAGCCAGCGGCCCCCCGGTCCCACACAGCGGGAGGAAAAAAGGACGGGGATTCACTCTGTACACTACTCTGCTGACCTCAGCCACTCCTGTGTGTGCGTGTGCGTGTGCGTGCGTGCGTGTATTTGTGAGCTTCATACATGAGACACATCGGCAGCACATATCTGGAGCCAAGCATCTGTATCAGTGTATATGTGTGTGTTTTTTTTCCTAAACAGCATATGCATAAAGTCTGGGTGGTTTTCGTGGAGCCAAGTTTATTTATTTGGATTGTGAGAGAGTTTTTAAAACCCTTTGCGGTCAACAACTCAACAATGTTTGAGAAAGGCTGTGCTGGAGTTGCCAGCGGAACCACGGAAATCCCACACAGCCACAGAGACGCACTCCCACAGATACGGTCGGAAGTGTTGCAGTGACATCTCTTGCCCTGAGCGTGTACACAACAACATAATCCTGGAGCTGTGTTACATCTCTCTCATTCGACCCTTCAGCCCCGTGGCTGCTTCCAGGCTCTGTCACGATCCACAGCGACCCTACAGCGGTTTATTTCCAAATATCTGGAAGGCCACACATACTCGTGCTCGCGGCTTTAGTGACCCTAAGATAGAGTTAACTGTGGGCTTGCAGCTCACAGTGTGGGCTGTGTGTGACAACGTTCATAACATCTGCTTGCCAGTATTTAAAAAAGGAGAAGGTCACACCAGCGATTACGTTAAAGCTTTAGTGTACGTGTGTTCACTATGGGCAGAGTTTATTGATTATTTACTGAAGGTGAAATCAAAATTATCGTTACTGTGATACAATTCACTGTGTATACACTGTTATCACACACCGTATGTACAATATCGCCATAGAAACATGAGCCAGCTGGACTAATGGGTTTTATTCTTACAATGCAGGTTATGTTACAGGGTGTGAAAGTCTGAATGATAGAACTATGTCAAGACTGTCCTGAGTATAATAGGACTGAGGTGAAGGAGACAAATGAGCGTCAGGGATCTGTACGCTGCCATGATGAGAGCACACGGACACACAAAAGAGTGACAAAAAGTGGAGCGGGACATTAAAACTCCACGGGCATTCAAACCAACAAGCTCTTATAAATAGAAACACTTCTCTACCCGAACTCTCAGTTAAGTGAGTGAACGCTATTAATACGATCGGACACTCTTGTCTGAGCTGAACGGCTATGAAGAGAAACGTGAAGAACTTCTGATTGATTGTCTGTCCAGTCTATGGAGTCAGCACCCAGCCAGCCTCCGCCCTCTCCAGCCTTCCATTGAATTGCTCTGCCCCTCTGTCGCGCTCCTCCGCGGGACGGGAGTCTCATGGTATGTTTGGGAGACAGGAGGAGGAAATCATTCATTAGACCAGACCACAATACTTCTTCCTCTGGTCTGCTCCGCCTCCCATTCACCTCTCACTCTCGCTGCTGCCACTCCGGCTCGCTCGCTATGATTACGATATCGCTCTAGCTCTGCCCCTGAAAGCCACGAAAGCCCATTAAAATATCAATAGGGCGGTAAGAGTCATGGGAGCTGGAGAATGAGGAGTTCACTCCTGGCCGACGCACACAGGTGTTGCTCTGGATGGGAAGTCGCCCCACGTCAAGGTGAATTAACCTTTCGAGCTTTGGCTGGCGTAAGAATAGCTATTGTTTCCTGTTCTGGCAAGTACAAGCTGTCTTAAGATGAGAGAAACTGTTGATCCTTATCCTACAGGGCCGAGGAGCTTTGGACTGGATACTGATGATCAACTGTGTGGGCCCCTAAACGTAAAACTATTTATTTCCCATGGCTGGATTGTGTGAGTCCCGCCTTTGGAATCACGCATCATTGAAGTCTGAGAAAACCTCCTATGCATGTAAGCAGGGCGAAGGTGTGCAGACACACATTTCTGACATTCTTGGGGTTTTTTGATGGCTTTAGATCTTTGGTCAGGAAACCGCCGTCCTGTCAGCACAGCACTACAGAATAATCAGAGGTCGTACGCTGCCAACTCTGTGCGGCCAGTTATTCCTACTAATCTAACCGCTAACTGGCTCTGCCAAATTTAACTCCAAAGCCAATCAAACGGGTGCTGGCTGGGTAATCGCCGCCGCACAAACGCAAACAAACACACACCTACAAAGCATGCGCACGCTGTGCGTAAACACAGGAGAACGTAGGTTCGCGTGGGGATTTCTAACGGGGGGTGAACATGTGAGTGGATTTACGGGTGGAAAAGAAGCTCGCACACATGCTCACGCACTCGCACACAGAGGCCCTGCCATGACCTCTGCACATAAACACCGATTCAATCAGCCAGAGGAATGCCTCGCGCTCTGTTCCTCTCTATCTGACCTGTGGGAAGTAGTCTTTAGTGGTGCGCAGCGGTTCTCCTGAAAGAGAAAAGTGCATGACAGGATCTGATAAGACAAATAGAAGTGTTCCCAAACTCACCAAGCCACCCACTTTGGAATTTTCTCCTCCTCGTGTTTTCTGGCTGTCCCCTTTCTCTTTCCTACCATGGAGGGTTTTAGGCCCCAGTTATTCTGAGACTCCCGTTTATGCCGTTGAAAATCAGCTCGGCGGCTCATTACCTCTGAAAGTGCAGAACACACCACTCCTCAGACCAACAAAGGGTAATAAGGCCTCAGTGGAAGCGATGGAAGTAAGGTAGGAAGCAGTAAAAGCGTTTTTTTTTAATCTGAATGTTTCTGACCTCATGACAGAGCTCGTAAAATAGTTGTTTTTTAATTCACTACCACATCACAGGCTTTTGCCAACAGCCCAGCCTACGCCTTTCTTTTAGTTTTCATCCCTCCTTCTGCTGACACTCCCCATTTCTCTCCTCCTCCATTCAGGGTCAGTAGCCTCTGTGAGGGTCACACTCTCTTTTTCCCATTCCTATAAAAGAGGTCATATTTCTACGTCTCCGATGGGCCGTATGGTTAGTGGGTGTTGTTTTGCAGTGCGGGCACATGGGCTGATAGTGGTATGAGGAGAATGCCCACATACCAGGCTTTCAGTAGATGGGAGGCAGAGAAGGGGGCGTCCTTGCAGCTTGGCATCTTCAGACTGGGCAGCGTTCGGACAGAGGGGCTTTCATTAATTCTCGCTTTGCCTTTTCAGTCATTCAGCTGGACAACTTTTGAATTTCCCATGGTGTCGTCTTATTGGTCGAGCCCTAAAGCAGCGGTTTGCGTGTGTGTATGCGTGTGTGCGTTTCCCATGTCTGTTCGGTCCGTGACCTCCTTTCACATCTCCTTATTAGCATATGAATTCCCCTTCCACAAGTGGGCTTGAGCGGAGGAACGGAAAAGAGAGGAAAGGCGAAGGAGGAGAGAATGTAAAGAGAAAGCAGAGACTGGCATGAGACCAAGTGCGGCGTTAAGCTCAAAACAAGTCAGCGTCTGCGCCCAAATCCCTCGTCTGAAGTCGTGTTGACCGGCCTCTCCGGCTTCGCCCTGAAATTTTTGTGTGAAGAGGCCCAGCCAACGCTAACCGTACCTGTTGCGTCCCAGACACTGTGCCCCTTGCTGACCCAGCTCTGCATAAGCAGAGCAGCCTCCCAAGCTCCTGGCTCTGCTGTTTGTGCAGGTGCCTGCCGCAGTGACCGTCCCATCTGCTGCCCTTTACTGCAGAGAGGGAGTCAACACCATGCGTGGACCAAAAAAAAAACAAACTTAAATCTCTTTCCACCACCAGTGGCTTTATCCGGGTTGTGAAGTATTTACTGTGCTCACATGAGGAGCAGAGGAGCGTGCCAGGAAAAAAAGATCGACTTCAGCAGCACAAAACAAACTCACCTCCATTTCCTTTAGAGTAGCTGTAGGTCAGATGGTATAGTCGCGATCGTCATCCAGCAAATGCAGCTTGTTTTTAAGAACTGGTGAGTGTTTTTCATGACAGACCAGTAAAGTGATCCCCTCCTCCCATCTCGCGGTTCTCAGCCGTATTAGGAACATTCACCAGTAGATCTCTGACTTTGACTCTGATGTCAAAAATCCCTGTGATGTGAGCTGACCACATGAACCACATGCAGGAATACTTTCTGTGCAGTCTGGAGTTGGACGGGGTGGGGGGTTCCTCAGGACGCCTTAGTGTCTTGATCACCCACTTTTTCGTGAACTAACATATTAGTGTGGGCACACGCCAAAACGTCTTGACATGCGAAAAAATGTTCCAGAGTTGGGTGGGCTTAGCTCTGTTTTCCTTGGAATTCACACATTTTTAAATCCCCTCATGGAGAATTACAGAGTCTGTCGCTCGGTTTGGATTTGTTTTGTTCTCCTGAACCTTGTGAACATAACGCGTCACAATACATTGCCCTGCTCCCTGTGTGCTAGCGCGTGTTCACACTGGAACCCGACGGTAACTCTTTGCCTATTTACTCTGTCGGGAGGAAGTGATGTTAACGGCTTAACGTCCATAGCCTGCTGTCAAACAGGAGAGAGTTTGCTGAGCTCACCCACTGTTTGAGGCTGTTTGTTGTATGGTGATGTGTATTTGAATGTGTATTTTCTCCCTCAGTTTACAGGTAAGTGCAGTGAAGCTATATGGCTTATAAGTACTTGGTGTGTGTGTGTGTTTGTGTGTGTGCACATTGGTTTATAGACCCATTCATGTGTGTGTGTGTGTGTGTGTTTCTGTGTGTGTGTAGCAATGCTGCCTAGCCTGGCTTTGCACAGCACCTCTGTTCGTCCATACCAGAGGGGTTTCTACTGCAGCGACTACAGCCTGAACCACCCCTACAAGAAAAGCACCGTCCCCTCCGCGGTGCTCACTTCTGTTGGGTTGACACTGCCGGTGGTGTCCGTAAGTCACACAAAGAGCGCTCAGCCGCGGGGAACACCGGAGGCACAAGCAGCGGAGGAGGCACGGAGGCTCATGGAGTTGGCTCCCGAGGACTGACGACAGACCGTTAGACGTAGTCGTGTTAAAAAAAAAAAAGTTTTAGAGATCTGTCACGTCCTCGCTCTGCCAACACATGACATCCTAACGTCTCACCCACGTCTGCCGCATCCCGTGGTCCCCCCGCTGCCGGCATGCTCCTTGTGCCCCCTCCCGTTTGTGTCCGTGTCACTGACCTGTTGCTTTTATGCTTTCTTTCCTCTCTCTCTCTTCGCTCCCTTCTGTGTCTTTTGTAGCTAGCCTGCCTTTCCTGATCATTGAGACTAGCACCGTAAAGCCGTACCAGCGCGGGTTTTACTGTTCGGACGAGTCCATCCGCTACCCCCGAAAAGAGGGAGACACCATTAGTGACGCCGTGCTTTGTGGTGTTGGCATTCTTATTGCCATCTTCTCTGTAAGTCGACCTTCACACCTCCCTTTGTTTACACCTGTTCTCAAATTGAAGGCACTTTTTAAAAAGTCCAATAGCAGACTTAGCGTTTGAGTGATTATCATGCAGTGTTTTCTAAAATCCTCCAGTCTTTTGCTATAAATGTGCTTTATATGTCTCCCCCTCCATTCTACAATGTTTTACTGATCATACTTATACTTCTTTATCTATATCTTCTATATATTCATCCAAGCCATTTGTAATTTCCTGTTTTTTATTACTTCACTAAATGAGGCCGTGGCAGAGAGACCCCCCCCCCCAAGTCACGTTAGAAAGTGCCTGTCTGCATGTATGTGTGCTGACGCATGCGTGCCAAAGACCAAAGTGTTTTTATGAGCTCCCGGTCCGTTCTCATGCCCCTAGTTGTGTCTCTGCCCCCCCCCACCCCACATTTCATGGGACGTAGGTGTCAGTGCTCTGTTCGCATTGACAGCCTGGGGCACCTCAGCAGTTAGCACCAGCGTTAACTCTCCATTCCCATAACTTGATGCCTCTCCAGAGACGGAATTGCTCCAGTCATGCGCCAGCAGATTAGAGGGAGGTCAGGGCTAGTGGAAACCTACTATAATGACATGTGGCGTGTTATGCGTGCGTCAATTAGTGCCACGTGGTCAGGCTAGATGATCTTTACAGCCCTCAGACTTCTTGTGGCGCAGCCCACTAATACGTTCTCAGTCTGAGACGTCGCTTCAGCACTGCCTGCTCACCATAAGCTTGGTGGGCACACACACACACACACACACACACACACACACACACAGTACCCGCTCACCTCTTCTGTTTATAACAAGCTGGAGACTGTGCTTGTGTTCGTCTCTTGTTCACGTGTGGGCAAAGCTGGCGTGTCCCAGACAGCTGTGTTCCATTAGTGGCGTCTACTGCCATGCCGACACCATTCCTTTAAATCACGCACGTGCGCGCTCAGCCATGTAGACGCACACATATGTATGAAGACATGTACATTCAACTATTTTGTTTATCACTAAGCGAGGGAAATTAGTTAGAGGGAAGCAGTTGGATAGACGAAGAGCAGATAGAGAAGCGAAGGAGGTGTGTGAATGCAAATGCAGACAGGCCAAATAAACAGCTCTAGCCTCTATCACCCTCCAGTGGTTCTGATCTCTAGCCATTAACAATAGCGCGCACACAAACTAATACACCACTAGAATTGTTTGTTCTGGCTGCGAGCCTGCCAGCTGACCACCCAACAGAAAGGATAAGAGTGTTTATGAATCGGAACAATACCGAAGCACTTCAGGCACATTGAGAAGCAGCAGTGGGATGTCTGCACGCGCGTGGACATTTAGCATCTGACTGACAGCGGTGAGCGTCCACGGACTCGGAGATAGGCAGGTAAATATTTTCTCGAGCGACTCGGAGAGAAGTTGACTGAATAGTAAAGCCTTGTGTGGACAGAGGAAGGAAAGGAAGATGTGGTTAGCGGTGGAGGACCAGCTGGTCAGATACCCCGGGTGGTAGAGGCATGATTGACGTCTCCGTGCCCTACGGCTGGCTTGGCGTGAGCTCCGTGGGGCCCAACACTGCTTTTAAACCACCTGACAGGAATCATGGTTCGCCCGTTTAAGTTGCTTAATACACCCTGATAAAGTCTAAAAGCACTTCATGTTTCCTCCCTGTTTTCACTATCACGTCCTTAATATCCTACTCAAATCGCCGTGTCATTTCACTGAGCGAAGCGTTCCCGCTCCTCGGTAATCTTTCACTGCCTGAGGGAAAGGCAGGCCATGCTCACTGTGTATGTTCGTCTGTGTGACTCTCACCCCTGTCTGGCATTTACACAACCTTCCTGCTCCCTCTCTTACTTCAGCCTGGGATTAAGTTAGATATGCTGCATGATACGCACTCAAACATTAATCTTGTACTGCATGGATGTCTGCACCTCAGCCTGTAGGATTCTGCAGCATCATGATCTAGGCTGTCTGCCGTTTGATTGGTTTGAAATGTTTTCTTTTAGATTGCCATCGGAGAATGCTTCAGGATTCATCAGCTCCACGAGGGGACCAAGTCCTTTGTCGGAAACCCTTACGTCGCAGCTCTCTACAAACAGGTCAGCTTCCCGGGAAAAGTGTTTCCAGACGTTTCACCTTTTCTACACAGCAACAGGGGTGATGACAATGATGACATGTCTAATGGCTGATGTTGCCCACCTTGCAGATGGGCGTGTTTCTCTTTGGCTGCGCTGTGAGCCAGTCCTTCACAGACATCGCCAAGGTGTCGGTGGGTCGCATGAGACCCCACTTTATAGACGTGTGCAGGCCAGATTTCACCACCATCAACTGTTCACTGGGATACATCACCAATTATACCTGCACTGGTGACGACAGCAGCGTACAGGAGGCCAGGTCTGTGGGAGCAGATGTCAAATTATGAAGAATATCCTTTAATTAATAAAAGAGGCTGACCGTAATTCTTCTCTCCACAGGAAATCCTTCTTCTCAGGACACGCATCCTTCTCACTGTACACCATGCTGTACCTGGCTGTGAGTACTCAAACCCCCACAATCATCCACGCAAGCGCACACATGCTGAAAGCCACAGAAACAATGGTTTACACATTGGATGTTGAGTCATGGAAACAAGGCTGGGCTCTAATTTGGGGATTCACTGCCCAAAGAGTAAACAAACATGGTTTTATTCTCCTTCCTCTTCTGCTCCTTTGCTCCTCAGAGTTCTGTTCGTCTTTAACTCCTCAGAGAGACAAATGGATGGACTACACCTGTTTTCTCCAGAACAGCTGTGTATATATACACTTTCTGTCTTCCTCCATGCCTCCCTCTAGTTCCACCTCCTGTTAATGTTAGTGGATGCGGCTGACACCCTAGAGGCAATTAATGCCCCAGACAGACTAATTATACACACACACACAAAGGCATTTGCCAGCTCATATCTGTCCTGATCACTTCCTCTATTTACACACCCACAGGTTTCATCCTACCTTCGCTACTCTCAGCCAGGGCTTGCTCACAAGGTGGTCCGGCTTCACACAATGGGCTGACAGTTCACATTGTGATGCGGGGGGGGGGGGGGGGGGGGGGGGGGGGGCTTCCATGGGGTATTTCCCAGCCTCTGGGTAACCCCACAGTTGCACCAGGGAAAAGACATGAATTAAAAATAAGGGAAAAGCAGAGTGGGACTGGAGATACGCTGCTTCCAGACCACAGTGTAACACACAGGTCAGAGTCCGATGTTCCAGCTGCAGCGAGCAGAGGAACTCAGCCAGAGGAGGCTGGTACGAACACAAAGGGATATTAGAGCAAAATGAAACAAAGCAAAGCCCATAGTGGAGAGATTTCTGGTTGCTTAGAACCATTTCATGTCCACATAAGTCCTCTGAACTGTCCTGTTTGTCTTGTCCTCTTAACTTACTTACTAACTTATATTTAGTCGATTCAATAACAGTATTCGATTCATCAATTAAAAAAAGTCCCAAAGCCTAAGCTGACATTCTTCCTTTTGTCTGCATAAATTCCTCACCTTTCTAGAAATGTTTTACTGTTTGCTTTTTGTGAGGGAAGTGTCTTTGTTGGGCCCTTCCCCTCAAACTAGTCCCCTAGTTTTAACTCTGCATATCTGACGCCTCATCCACCTTCGATTCATCAGCAGCTTGTCACGTCATTTCCTGGTAAGCGCATCTGAGCGCTGCGAATACTGTGGTTTGAGCTGCACCGAAAGCCCTCAGATACGACTCGCAAATAACGGGCACAGACCACACGACACGCTCAAGAGCTGCACCACAGCCACAGACAGCAAGCATGTGCTCCGAGCTAGATCCTTCACACGCACCGATGCAGAACCAGCTCTCGGCGACGCAGCTTGCATACGCGTTGACCACGGTTGACATTGCTACGTCTCACAACGCGGTCGCTCACGCGCGTCATTTTCGCGAACTGTGATCTCATTGAGAGATGGAGAGAGGTTGCAGTTGACTGAGCTGGATTCCTCTGGAAACCACAGTCGCTGCCACAGGCCTTTATTGCTGCGTATCCTTCACCTGCTTATCGTGAGTTTGTTCTCATCAGGACTGGTTATTTGGGTTCAGCCACTGGCCTTGAGCTGGATAGGGTCAAAGTGATTGGCAGGTCGCTGTAAGCGCTTGTTATGGCTAAGTAAGTTCATCTTTTTAATTCATCCGCTCGTCCGTGGCTGTAGGATGTTAGACCAGACAAAGGCTCTTATCAGTAGTCCTTGCCCACTACCTGAGAACGACTGTGGAGGAAGCCTGAAGTCTAAACATCCCTGAGGAGCGAACAGACCTGGAAGGGATGGGAGGGCTCGCTTCCTCTGATTCCGTAAGGACAAGAACAATGATAAAGCGTCGTAGAGGAAGTTTGAAGGAGTTTTACGTCCACACCTATGGGGCTGTAGCGGTGGGAGGAGCCGCGGCTGTCTGGAGGTATTGTTAGCCGAGCTGATTAAAAGTCTGGAGGTTGGGGCTGGGCAGACCTTGGCTGTGAGAGAAGGGAAGTTATAGATGTGAATTGGGCAGAAACACAGGATGTGTGAGCAATTTCAGCTGAATTCCCCACTTTGCATAGATAAAAAAAAAAGAGTCTGTATATTTACTTTAGTTGCGAGCGACTAACAGTGACCTTGGAGCTAGTTGTTCCTGTTGTGGTTCTCCTCAGGCTTTATCGTGACCCAGAAACCGTTTGCTGGCTGTGTGCTGAGCAGGGGGCACATCCGCCTCGTCGTCTATTTACTTGAAAAGAGGGTAAAGAGTTCATCCCAACAAAGTGTTGAAATGTGCAGGCCAGGGTATGTATGTGATACGTGTGTGTGTGTGTGTGTGTGTGTGTGTGTGTGTGTGTGTGTGTGTGTGTATTCCAGTGGCTCTCTGTGGTCACGCTGTTTTTACAGCTGGGATGTTAAACTATGCATCAGTCATGTCCGGCTCTCAGGCAGTCGAGTGCGTGTTGAGGAAGAGAGTATGTGTGTCTCTGAGGGTCTTGGCAAGCTTGACCACCTCTGAGTCTAGACATCTTAGACACCAATAACACGCGCACACACACACACACACACTGCAGGTGCAGGGTTAAAACCTCAATACAACATAAGATACACATGACATCTGTTAGAAAAAAGGTGTGTGTGAGGGTTGAGGTCATTACCGGTAGGTGTTACATCTGTCCACACTGATCTCGATTACATGCTTGTAACCGTGTTCTCCTGTCTCTTTCCAGTTCTACCTGCAGTCCAGGTTTACGTGGCGTGGTGCACGTCTCCTCCGCCCGCTGCTCCAGTTCACCCTGTTGATGATGGCCTTTTACACTGGCCTGTCGCGTGTCTCCGACCACAAGCACCACCCGACCGATGTCCTGGCGGGCTTTGTACAGGGAGCCCTGGTGGCCTACTGCATAGTGAGTGCAAAACACAAAACAAATGTGTCGTTACACACAGACAGAATAATGTAAATACTTTAAACCCATCCTGCAGATGGACTCACCTTTTATCAAGGTTTCCCCACTCATAGCTCTCTCTTTACACTTTCCTCCTCCCTGCCTTCGGTGAAAGGGAGAAAAGGAAAAGGAGCAGGCGGTGAAGTGAGGAGAATCTGATTCCCTTTAATGGAGAACACATTGGTTGGAGTCAGGCCTTGTGTGTGTGTGTGTGTGTGTGTGTGTGTGTGCGTCTCCATGTTAGTGTGAAGGCAACCTTCAGCGCTTTTGTGACATATCATCACAGGAGCTGCCAGAAGATTTTCGTAACCCCTCAACATTACACTAAGCTGGATGGAGCCAAGGAAAATTGAATTTGGGTTGAGAGGAAAGTAGAGAGAGCGAGTAGCAGAGTGAGGGGATTAGTCTTTAAAACAGGAATGATGCTGCATCTGGAAAAACTGTGGGAAGGCAACACACACCTTGCCTTTGTAAACGATCCAACTGATGACTACAGAAAGCATTACAGTAAATATAACTTGGTAGCACCACCCAGGCAAAGCCTTAAGTGCCAGAATTAACGGGGGATGCAAAATGAGTCATGAGTAGAAAATCAGTGGGTAACAATATACTGTAACTCCCTGAGCTCTTACCGCCGGGCGTAGCTTCGAGAGGACATCAGCTTCGAGGCACGAGCTGCGACCTTCGGATGCACGGATCTGGCAGGAGGAGCTCAGAGAGGAGGAGAAGTGACGGGAGAGAGGGGCCTTGTCTGCATTTTGGCTGGAGACGAGCGTGGGTTTCATCCGACCGAGCTGTTCCGCCGCCGTCAGGGAGACGGCTCCAAACGCAGATAGACACAGCATTCACGCACGCTGGTTCAAACAGTCAGGGCAGTAAGGTTCGTTTTACAATCCGCGACGCCCTCTCTGATTTGCCAGTTCTCGGCAGAAACACACATCTGTGAGCACTTAGGCAGTTTCAGCCTCTCAACAAGCTGCCGAGAAGAAAGGACCTGACAGGGGATGAGTGGAGGAGGTAGAAAGCCTGGGCGCCCTTTGCCAGCAGAAAGCACTCAATCAAAGTGTGAATGTCTTTAGATCTTAATTTAAAAAATGACTCTTGGATTTAAGTTTGAAACGTTAGAATAAACGCATGAGTTCACACTTTGATTTCGTGGCAGCGCGAACATTTTTCACCGCATGTTTCGCAGCCTTTTTCATGTCTGAGCTGGGATCTGCGACATGTGCTTTTGATGTACTATGATTGCTGTTTACGCGTCCGTCTTTGATTTGTCTTTGAAGGTCACTGAGAACAAACTTGTACAACACAACATAAAGGTTTTTACGGTTTTCTGTATCCCATCGCTCATAGCAGCCGCTTTGTTTTGGGAGAACTTTGCTTTCTGCCAATCAGTCTTCAGAGACGTTCTCATGGAGCCGTGCGTATTTAAGAGCCCCGTGGCAGCGTGGGTAACGTGGTCCATTAATCCGGCCTGAGCTTGCCTACGTGCATGCAAAGAGCAGTCGCCGAACACAACCAACGCACTTGACCAGAGATGCTAACATCAGATTCCAAAAACAAAGGAGCAGACGGGAGGAATTAGCAGATTTGCACGTCTGTCTCAAGTGCACAATTGCGAACAATGGATCTAAATATCTCACGCTGAGTTGTCCGACCTTGTGGAAAAGCGTCTCCCTCTCCAAATCCAGTTCAGTAATTGTCTGCAGAGACGTGTGTTGTTACGTGACTTTATGACTTTATTCAGTCTGCTGTTCCAGGTTTCCCCAGACTACAGTTCCCTCCTTAATCCCAGCGAACCCCCAGGGTGCCTGAAAATGAACAATGCGAGCTCAGGACAAGTATAGACACTGTTATATATAGTGACATGCTCGACTGTGGTTTGCAGCCTCTGTTGTAACTGCATTGTTGCTCTAAACCCCCTTTGTGTGTCCTCACCTTTGATGACAGATTGAGTCTGAGTCAGATACACACAGCATTTTGAAAAGGATGTAAATTAAGGTCTGTTTTGAGTCAAGCACCCCAGGCTGTATGTGTGGGATTTGATCAAGAGCAACAGGAACAGGAAGTGGTCCATCGTCCTAGCTGGCACTTCCTTTCAGACACAGTGACCTAGTTTTCAACACGTGTTGTAATGAAGGTCAACGGGACCCAATCCTGTCGGATGCAGCTGGGGCCACTTTCATTTGTTTTTCGAGGTTCGTTGCCCTCGAGAGAACTTGTTCTCTGCACATAGCGGAGGGTCCTAAAACGCAGAGGACCTGTCTGAGTGGTCACTGAACCCGTGGAGGAGCAGGAAATCAAGTTTTTCTGCTCGAGCGAAAATGCTTGTTTAAAGTGACACAAGTTAGCAGCTGCTGACGGGATTCACGGTTCCTGTCAGTTGGACTGGGCATCATGAGGCATTTAGAGAAGTTAAGGACGCAGTAAACTCACGCTCACACAAGCATATTTATGTACAAGCTGGTTTCTGCTGAATCAGCTTCACTGAACACAACTGGCTTGGAAAGTGTGTGTATAGCGCTCACAGGAAGTGGTGAGTTCCTGATAAGCCTTCCACCCTGCTGGGTTCAGGGCGATAGGTTTGGTGACGTGGCAGCAAGGCCTGCTTTTATTGGATGCCCAGCGTCCCGATGGGAACTGGGCCTAGAACACTCCCCAAGTCAACCAATCACTCCATCTCACATCCCTCTCCACCGTCCAGGATACATCCTCATATGCCCTGTATGGTCTACGCGCTAGAAGCTAAGCACCATCTAATTTGTCTGTACAGACAAAGACGTCTTTTAAAAGCACGGAAGCAGCTGCACACTCTCAGTCTACATGTGACATCATCCGTCCATGGTAGGTCAGTAAAACGTCTTTATGCTTAACGTCAGACTGTAGCGTATGAGTATGTGCGGTGTGTGCATCTGTTACATAGATAGACCACAGCCTGTTTGCCATCTTTACTAGGAAACTAGAAACTGAATTTCCCTGGGAACATTTCGGATGAGGGCACCGTGTTTGTCTCCCTCCAGTGAGATTGATCCGTGTTATTTTGCCCAGAGAGCCGATGCACAATAAGTTGTTGTTCACAGAGTTGGTTGTTGAATGGCAGCTACTCTAATAGCCCCCCCCCCCCCCCCCCCCCCTCCCTGGCACAGGCCCTCCGCTCGCCCTCGGCTGGCAGCATGAAAGGAAAAGCTGCTCGGCCTCGCTGCCAATTACTGCGTGTCTGTATGTGTGCGTTCGTGGGCTAGCACACAGCTCGAAGGGCGGCCCCAGACCCCTGTGGGTGTAAATGACAATCCACTGTTACAGTGGTCAGTATTTTCCACTGTCCCACTTCCTGTCTCCTGCCCATTTTCCTGTTTGACACATGATGTCATAGGGATGTCAGGAAAAGGATTCTTCTCAGCCTTTTTCTTTGTTCGAGTAGAACTGCCAGCCGGACTGACCTCAGAGCTGATTCAGCCTCCTGCAGCTCTTGATAGAAGATTAACACTAAGTTCGATTGTCATGTTAGTGTGAGCTGTACTAAGATCACATCCTTCAGTCTGATTACTCAGAGTTGCTCGTTCAACATTGCACAAGTGTGAGAGGTGATCGTGCGTCTGCCGTCGCGGCTTTAGATCCTTTCTTGGCGGTTCGCGGCTCCCCTGCAGGCACCAGATCATGATCAGCACTGTTCAGACCTGCCATGATGTCAGACAGACTGAGCTCCGTCTCAGCTCAGCCACATATCGAAAGAAGAGGACGATGGTGAAGTCAGCTCCCACGTTTTGCATGTTGAGTCCAACTGGTTTGGTTTGCACATCCAACGCACTATATGCAAATTCCGGAAACGACTTTCACCTGCTGTGTTACATTTATGTTTAAACTCGACCTACACATCCCCATAAGCAACCCCACGTTTTTGTGGGGTTTCCTTGGTTTCGTCTCTTCTTGCTTTGCTCACCTGCATCTCCCTCCGTGTGTCCACCAGGTTTTCTACGTGTCAGACCTGTTCAAGCCCAGGGTGAAGCCCGCCACACCCCCACCCTCTCCCATCAAGAAGGAGCTGCTTTCCTCATCCGACATCATCGAAAGGAACAACCACCACAACATGGTGTGAAAGCGGCCGCGTCTCGATCCTGCGACTCGGGAGCCGCTCACAGCGCTGCTCAACTCCCATCGGACAGTAGAATGTAGCGACGAGAGACTGTAGCTGCTTCTTAAATAGCATCCTCCTCCCTTTTGAAATGCCCGCAGCGGCACTTTGTGGACTAGGGTGTCAGATTTGAGATTTGCACAGCAGAGTCCACTTCATTATCCCGACCTAATATTTACTATTATGTTAACTACTTATCAACATTTGAGCCCATTGTTTTGAGCACAAACATGAGAGACAATATGATGAAGAAAATGATGACTTGACAGGCAGAGGTGAGGGTGTGGAGGTTTGATGGAAGTGTAGCCACGTCAAGATATGAAATGACAAAACTTGCAAACCACCTGCCTAAGGAGAGAGGAACGTTCCTCTCTGAACTCTGTGGCCTTGGAACAGCGTAGGACAACAACTTCCTTAGCTACTGGAAGGATATTTCAGCATAACTAATAGCATAGAAATAACAGTATAGAAAAATATAACGTATAGCACTGTTTTAAAGTTCATTGTCCATTATTACCACTTGCTGCCTGAGGTGTCCAACTATGAAAAACTTCATGATGCTGACGTTCATGAGACAGAGATATTTCCTCCGAGAAGAAGCAGACCGAGCCTGGAAAGGTAAAGTTAGCGTAAGATGCTTTTATCAAGCCAGTCAGAAAAGACCAGCTACTCACATGTTTAGGCCTCTAAACAGATTTCCGTTCAGTCCTATCAGTGTCTTGGAAGGTGAAGCCCTCTCATACGTCTCAGTCCATCTGTCTCCAGGTCTCCAGCACATGAAGGTTTTACTAGTCGACCATCAGCGCAGCCCAAACTCGGGATGTTGCATTTTGTAAGAGTTCTATGTAGTAAAGGAAGAAAGGGGGGGTAGATCGATCTCACAGCCTCCTGGCACCTGTGTAGGAGGCGTGGCTGTGCCATGCCGCTCTCTGATGTAGAGGCCATCCGGTCGTCTTCCTTGACAGGAGGTCGAGCGGGTGGGCAGAGTAAAAACGATGTGGTTGTCATTGTGGAAAGAGGTTGATGAATTACAGCTTAGCTGGCACATTAATTTGGGATGACTTGGCTCTTTCCGCTGGCGGGGAGGGGCCTGTCGCCCACCTAATCACTCAATGGCAATGGATGTTTGTGTGTGTTCGTGTTTTGCTTCTACATGTACATCTTGAGTGTGTGAGCCTATGTATGAGCACTGTGCCCGTTCTTGATGAACTATGTGTGTGTGGCAAAGGAAACACACGGTTAACTGTGCCAAGTATGTGTGTGTGTGTGTGTGTGTGTGTGTGTGTGTGTGTGTGCGCGTGCGTGTGTGTGTGGGGGCCACCTGTGTGTCAGAGAGCAGGAGAGCAGGTGAACGTTATAAAAAAACTGTGGATCTAATATTTGTATTCTCTGCTAAGAAGCATCTTTAACCTTGTATGTTTATAGCCTGTCCTGTATAATCACTAACAGATGTACAGAACCAGACTCAAGTCCTTTTATTTACAGCCTACTCAGAAATCCTCCTCCAACAACATACTCCGCCATGTTGCACATCTTTCTCGCCGTCCGTCCTATCATTTCACAAAGACGTTTTCACTCTCTTTTTATAAATATATAAATAATGTATAGATCACTAAAAGTTAAGATATTTGTTTAACATGTTTAGATATATCCACTATGATTACAGACCTGTGTTCTTTACAAGATGCTGCTTCAAAAGCATAGATTGACAGATTTTTGTATTTAGATAACTAAACTATTGTAGATTGTCATAGTTATGTTTGTAATATGCATTCAAAGCAAAAATAGACCCACAACTGTATTAAAACTCAATATTAGTATTTTTGTATTGTTTCTTTTTTGTACAAAAGAAATAGTAATGAAGCTGTTTTTCCTGCGAAATGTACTTAGCTCTAATACATGTGCTTTTAAATAAAAAGCCTATTATGAACACAACTCGGGTTTGTCCTGACTATTGTGGCTGCATGTCTTTGGAGCCGCACAAACACGGAGACAACATGCAGGCTCCACACTGAAAACTGTGTCTTTCTTGTGTTTCTCTGCAGAGGCCTCACCATTCAAACGATTTTCTCAAAACGCACCACACCCAAAAATAGACACAACACAAATTCAGATTTGTGTGAGGTCACTCTTTGGCGGACACCCGACGACAGAAACTGGCATCGTCGTTTGTGTTTGTGAATGCGTGAAGGTTCTGCCAAAAAAACAGCACAAGCAGAGCTGCCATCGCAGTTTGTGATTCTGAGCTAAACACAAAGTGTAATTTTCTCCACCACAGTGTGTTCGGGCCAAAGAGAGAAAAGCCTGAATGACACTTGTGTTTATCGCCTTCTTTAAAAATACAGTGTTTAATCCAAACGCTACGCTGTAATCATGCAGCACCGTCGCATATATATTAACATATAATCCACACAAATCTACAATTAAGTAGATCTCTGACACAGAAGCTGACGTCTTTTGTTGGAGTTTTTACAACAGCGTAAACCAAGAATCAGACAGAAAGAGACAAAGACACAGAAAAAAAGTGAGGAACTAAAACAACAGCCTGCAGTAGTTAATAACTTGCTATGTGAGCAGTAATTAGTAAAAAGGCCTTCATTTGAGGTAATCACTTGACTGATGTTATCATTATTGTGTGTGTTTCCTTTCAGTCCCTTAGTAAAGTAAAGCACTGTTTTTTATTAACAGTGACACTACAGCTGGTTTGAGGTCAGTTGTCCCCTCCCCCTAAAAAAAAAAACCCAGCCCCAAAGTGAGATTTACGGTGTCTATGAACAGCTGGTGGATCTGGGGTCAGCCATGCGTGGCTGTAATAATGAAGGGTCTGCTGCTGAGGTAGCGAGAGGCCCGTGTTGTGGTCTCGCTGGGCAGCAGCAGAGCGGAGCTGGCAAGGAACTGCACAGAGCTTTACGTCTACGTCCGTGTGACAGTGCGTCCACACACTCTTCCCTCGGGTGCATCGCGTCGCGTGTCACTTTTATCTTGCTGTGCAAACGTATGGAAATTTCCGAACGCACCGTTGGCACGTGAAGGACCTTGTAATTCCACTGACATTTTAACACACGGACAGCATCCTCCTGCGGGTTGAGGGAACTGCACCGTGCTCGGCCATGCGAAGGTTTCTCAAAACCTCGTTGGGTAAACTCTAAAACGCAATGTGGCCGTGTTTGAAACAAGGCTGCTTGTTTAACCACACGCCAGCAGTACATTGGGTACATCTATCAATGGAAGCGGAAGAAAATGAAACGTAATTGCAGCAAATTCCGCTAAAGTTTGATGCAAGTGTCATTTGACAGCTGTGAGTGTCAGCAGCGAGTTAACCCTGTTCTGCTCCGCTGGACGTTGTTACAGATTCCACTATAATTGCTGTGGAGAACCTTTCCTGTCGGAGCCAAGCCTGACAGATTGATAACATGTGTATCCGCATGCCATACATAAGCTGGATGACTATACGTGGACATGGGTGAATATCACAGTAGGTGTGCAGGAACACACAGGTAGCAATGACAGCGTGTGTGTGTGTTAAAGAGCATTTTTTAGTTTATCTTTAACTCGGCAGTGGTTGTGTCTCAGTGGTTGCACTGGAGCTCAGCTGTCCAAAACAAGGCCAACCAACAGAGTCCTTTTCTTGCCATGTCGCGGCCGTGGCCAAAACTCGCAGCGTTAAATGACCCGCTGGCACACGTGACGCAAAAAAAAAACGCTGCATAGCTGCGTTAACAAGAGGGCTACTGTAGGTGGCTTTGGTTTGGCCGTGCAAGCGAGTGCGCGGATGAGACGGAGCTGGGCTGTGGTGAGGGAGGAACCTCCAGGGGAGTCATCAGGAGACCTTCTTCTCTGCAGCGCCATCCAGGTAACACACAGGATGGCACACAGCAGAGCGAGCAGAGGAGCAGGCCAGGCGGCCAAGAATGACATGGCCCGCAGGAAAACCCAGCAGATTTCTGTTTAGTATTAACCCAGTTTCTAATAAATCAACTGAATTACATGGGTATCAGTGATGGGGACTGGGGCACAGAGGGGGTGTCAATAGGAGGATTAATATCTGGGATTAATCTCTTGTTTTTAACGACGATGATCCGACATGTGAACATTACGTCTTTGTTTCGTTTTCGGGGGGGTTGTGATACTTTGAGCTTCAATCCAGTAGGCGTAAAATTGAGTAAGACACGATTTCCACAGTCACTGCAACACAAAGGAAGAAGAGATTAACCTAATTATTATTTTTTTCTTTTTGTGCTCCATGTTTAGCTGCAATATAGCAGTTTGTGAGAAACAGCAGCAAATCATATTAGAAGGCAGGTCAGGTCACACCAAAGAGCAAAACGTGAAGAAACGAAGGACGTGCACATACCCGGCGTGTGTCCACATGCACCCTAGAGTCACGGAAACGTGCCGGATCGGCTAAAAAGTGGATTTGGCCCTTTAATTAAGATAAAAATACAACACTTACAAAGCAAAACCTCTGCATTGAAACTACTGTACTTCATGAATATAAAAATTAATTGCCCTCTCCACACATAACGGCTTTATCCCTGTGTGACATAGTGTCTGTGCGCGGGTGGCAAGGCGGATGGAAAATGTCGGAGCGCAGCGTGAGGGGTAGAAAGCTAATAAACTTTGCAGATGTTGGTTGTACCTGGGGGGCAACAGGTGATTATGTCATCTCTACATAAATGGCCCCTGTGTCCACCCACTCGTTCTGTCTGAGGCTGAATTTTCCTTAAGCTAGCGTTCAAAGTGAGGAGTAAAGTAGAAAAGGCGCACAGGGATTTGGGGATCCTCTGAAGTTTGAGTTAGATGTTTATACATTTAGTCTCTTACGTTGTAACATCGTTTCTTACGTGTACAAAGTGGAGATATGCAAAAGTTTAACTCTCATTTCTTTCCCGTTAAAAAAAAAAAGTCCCATTATTCACCTACTCATACAACACATCACTCAAAGCTATGTAAACGCACACATGCACACGCGGTTCCACCTACAGTTCAGATCTCGAGGCTGGTTATCGGGGGATCCGAACTCAGTTCAGTCCTCCTGGCTGTGATCCAGGGACGGCTGCATGATTTACTCTTCCAAGTGAGCGGATGACCAGTAAATCACACACGTTTGTGTATCTGTGGCGTCATCCTGCAGACGGCCAACTGTGAGCTCAGCACTCGGGGACCATGCATCTGCATCGCTGACAATGAAGTAAATACCCACGGCAGACATTTGGCCCAATCATCCTACTCGTAAAAGCTGTGATGTCCACTCGCAGGAATTTACTGGAATCTGTGGCTTCACAGGTCAGACAATGTAACGGCACCATACACAGTAAAGTGGGAGTTATTGATTGTGCAGTGATTCAGCTCTGGTGTCAGTTTGTCTTTCTCTGTAGGAGACGAGCGCGAGATGGAGGAGAGTGCAAGGTTTCATGAGGTCAGGCATGGAAACAGGAAATGAAATTAACATGTAGCAAATCTCCTGAAATAGAGACGGACGGACACAGATAGTGTGCGTGTGTGTGTGCGTGTGTGTGCGTGTGTGTGCGTGCGTGCGTTCGTGTGTGTGACCCAGAAACTCTATCTATCACGCTTCAGTTTTGGGAATTGCCATAAACCACAACCCTTAATTCTCTGACTCCTCGCTAGACACCTTAGTAAACCGACCACTTCGCGAAAGGAAGTGAGTCACGCACGGAGAGAATGGAACGAGACCACTCTCACTGCAGACTCTCACTGCGCTGACGAGCAGTGTTGTGAAAAGTCCAGAGCCAGATGCTTGTTTGTTGCCTTTCAGGCGACTGGAGAGCCGCAAGATAATGTCTCCACAGAGAGTGTGAACAATAACCGTCAATGGCTTGTGTGAGAGACATTGTTAGTGACGTCTTTACTGCCATCACATGCTGAACAGCTTCATTCCTGAGTGAGTAGAAGCGGCTGCTGCTCAGAACTTGAGGAACTAAGCAGGCAACGACTGGCTTTAGTCGTCCAGCTGTTGACATTAATACCAACTAGATGTTGACTTGTTTGTTTCAAGTGGATCGGAGCTAAGGACAGAGTAAGCTGGAAATTGTTCTGTCTGTGTCTCTTGTTTTCAGACTGAGGGTGATCGTGTGCTTGTCCACTGATCACCTCCTGTGATCTGCTCTTCCTCCGACTGCTCCCACGCGCAGTTCACTCAGAGGGAAAAGCCAAGTTTTACTTAATAGAATCTGTTCGCAGTGCAGTCCCCTGTTGTTAGCTGAAAAGCCACAGATGTGTGAAAGTAAAAATACAAAACTAAAACTGGAGGTGTGGGTTGAATGGAGATGAACGTTTCCCAGGCACGTATGTTTAAATATGTAAACATCTGTTCTCCAAAGACCATCTTTCAGTGATGTTGTCCCTGGACCTACTAAACATGATATATATATATATATATATAGATTTGTGTCTGGGTTTGTGTTTTGAAACTGGCTTTTAACAAAGGCAAGAAGATGAAAACAGTTTAGGGTGGACACTGATAAATATTTGGTTTGAGTCCTACCCGGTAAACAGCCCATCAGCCAGACCATCTCATTTACTGGAACACCAACAGCTTTTAGTAATGTATTACTACTCTGCTTTGCTGGAAACGTGGCTCGTCAGGAGGGAGGGAGGGTGTGAGGTGAACATATGGCCACATGGAGATGTAGCATCGCCGTTTGCTGCAGCACCACCTCACCAGGCCCTGCAGTCTGACAACGGTAAGACTTGTTCTAACAACAAATGTAAGAAAACAACAATGAAATGAGGCCCATTGATATTATTATATTGTTTCTGAACAGAGAAAGCTGTAAATGGTATTGAAGCCATCAAGCAGGTCACTCAGGGGTTACACATTGTTATTTCCCTGCTCTGCCGCGACTGCCGCTGCTTTCACTGCTCTTCCTCCCGTCTCTTACTTCTCATCATCTCAGCATCTGGTTTCAATCCCAGATGAGATTACAGACGTAAGCGCTGCACCAACAACAATCCATCCTGTCGCTCAGCTCTTCGTCTTCTTGCCGCATTGTGCTGCTCATTTCCAGGCAGTCCTGCATGACTGATAGGGTTTAGCGAGAAGACGGGCGAAGAGGGACGTGAGATTCGTCTTAAATGCGACTCATGAACCAAATCATTTCTTATTGCTATCCCTGCATAAAGAAAACAATAAATAAAAACAAACAGAGCAAAGATCCTGGGCAATAAACAGCAGGACACTGACCATGACCTCCAGAGGTGAGGGGTCAAAGGGCAGGATGCAGGAGATCGTGTGTTAGAGGTCAGGGGTTAACAGGTAGCACAGAGATCTGCAGGATGAAAGGTAAACCGTTGTTTATGGCTGTTCCTGCTGGAGAGGACACAGAGAGGGCAGTGTGTCTATCTGGCCGGGGTGATCTCTCTGTCTCGGCATCCTGCTGTGACCCCCCCCCCCCCTCCTCTGGTGTCTGTCTATTATCTGTTCGTCACTTTGTGTGTTTGTGTCCGTCTTTGTGTGTGAGTCCCCCAAATCCCTAGAGAGACACATTTTTATAGTTATTCAGCAAGCTGTCCGGCAATCATGGCAGAACTGTGCCCAAAAACCTCAACGCCATCAAAATTAAAACTCAGATGAGTGAAGTGATACCTTTTTTTTTCGGAGACATCACACGGACACTTGGTCTCCCACCTCTGAAATAAGTTCCGCCCGTACCCAGCAGCTGCCACTGTAATCCAGCACCGCTACAGTGTATTGGTGTTCGCAGGATGAAGGAGCGTGTGTTCAGGTAAGACTCGGGTTCAGGTGGGCAATGTCCTGCCACACTGGCAGCAGCTGTGGTCGCAAGCCCCACAAGCTTTCATTCACACGCAAACACACAGTTTCTACCCGACCAGTGCCCCCCGAGCCCCGGACCAGAAAGGAGAGAAGCCAGAGACAGACGAAGAGACGGGGACCTGCAAAATATACCACTGTCTCTGAGAGGCCTCGGTCAGAATGTGGGCTGCATGTGTTTGAATAATGTTATATTTAACCCTGACAGAGGCACCATTTATACATCGCAGCTGCAGATGTGAAATATGAATGCGATTAAGCCTGTTTAATCCCTTAACTCCTAGTGATATATGCGCATCTTAATGCCACCGCTTGCCTTGCTACAGTGTCAGTATCACAAGATAGCAGCAGACTGTCTGAACAGACATCTCCAGGCTGATCCACGATAAAGAAAATAATAATAATAATAATAAAGCTAAAACTGAGTTTGATTGTGCACATGTATTTCATCTTGTTTACCCCAACTTTTATTTACACAATCACATGAAATGGGTAACAGATAAAGAGAAGCCAAATAAACAAATAAATATGCACATGACATTCTGATCATCTGGAAATTGGCATAGCGGGAATATTTACCCAACCATGTCAGGTCAACTTTGCAAACATTTGGGCGGTTTTCTCTTTCAATCAGCAAAGAAAACACAAGTTCCCAGAGAGAACAATCCTGGCCCATTACCGGAGAGATATATACCGACATGATGAAGAAATAAACTTGCCTGAACTTGCGCTAAATGTTTGATTTGTTTTCCTTTTGGATCAAAAAATCAGATTGCAATTAACCATCATCCCCTCGCTGCGTACCGCCCATCTTATCGCCACACATCTGGCAGTCCAACACAATATGATGCGACTGAGAGAGTTCTTGAGTTCATTACATCGCTCCCTCTTTAAATCATGTTCAGGCCCACTGAGTGATTGCCTTGCCTGAAGCTCCGTGGGCTCACACGGTACCCATCTAGCTTCAAAACACGCTCACGAAGTCAGACGGGCCTGATCCTGTCTGTTTCTGTGGTGGAGCTGTGCATTTGTGCCGCGGAGCAGCTGGAGAATGTGTGGACAGAGACTGAGGTTTGCTCTTAATTGGGGTGGGGGCTTATTATGGCACGAGGAGCTGTCAGTGCACATTCTTGTGAATTGCGTGAAGCTGTTGTGTAAGTGTTGTGCAGTCTGTTCTTGTAATTACGGCGTGAAGTGGTTGCTAAATGGTGCCTGGTGAAACATGCACTGATGAAATGACACAAGAGCGTCTTATCTTTCACTCTGCAGGACCACCTCACTCATCCATCTAATAATTCGCTGCTAAACGTGTTTATTTTACTTGCTGGCTCCTTGTGTGCACATGTGTTTGTTTGTGTGTGGAGTGCGTTGTGTGGACTCAGAGCCTGGGAAATTTTTACCCCTCTGCGCTTCTCGTGAAGTTCTCCCCTGTAATTCTCCCTCCAAACAACACGCAAACGCACAAACGCTTTCCCCAAAACTGGACCTTAACTCAGGTGCCCTCTCACAGCGAGGTTAAAGGGAGGTAGAGAGAAAGTGAAGGAGATGAGAGAGAGTGCAGGGGGGGATGAGGAATGAAGGCCTTTGCTTTCACGGACGTGTCCGTTGTTGTTAATAGCGAAGAGACGTTTTCTCTCCGGGTTCCTCTGAGAACCGACGCAGGTCAAGGGCTAGAGAACAATTCCTGGTTGGGATCCAACATACACACAGGCGTACACATGTCAGCTATTCACTTACTTAAAGCCAGGCTAGATTAGAACACCACAACATAATGAACAGCACAGGCCAGAGTACATCCTAATGAAGAGCAGACAGGCAAATGAATGACTCAAGATGAACTTGGAAGTGCAACAACGACAGCAGTGTTGTCCTGGTCATTTTGTGGCGAAGCAGCATCAAGAGGTGAAGTAAGGCCAGAAAAGAGTTTCCCAGAGGAACCTCACGACTATAAAAATGGGAACACAAGAGCATAAATTTGCCAAAAGAATGTTTTTTTGTGTCAGATGATCCCAAAGAACAAAGCAACTGTAATTTTCATGCAACACAGTCAACCTGCTCGTCACACTGGCGGCGTTTTCCAGTAAACGCCGTCATGCCACCGTGTCCGTCCTCGTCATCAGCGTCAGCATTTCAAAACAGGAAATTAAGCTGATACGAGGAGGAGTGCGCCAGACTGGGATTTCTTTTTCCACGAGACAGATTCCATTTGCATGACTTTTACTGAAATTTGGGGTGAACTTGAGGCTGTCTGCGCTCACTGCATGACATTACGTTATAAATGTGTTCACAGCTGGAGACCAGTTATTTGGTAACATGCTGTATTTTGAAATTTGCAGACATTTTAAGGCTTAGGGGAAAAGAGAAACATTTTAAAATGAATATACTGTTTTTAATGAAATTAAACGTTATGTTGGTGATAATTACAATAATAATTAATAATCTGTTAAGACTGTTAATGCCATGAGCTAGGTCTGTTGGAGCTCCCTGCACATTCCACCTCAGCGTTCGTTTCCGGCTTTTACTGGACTCTGGGGGTTTTCTGCACGACGACAGCGCCTTGGCTGTTGTGCTTGGCTGTTTTGTGGATCAGTGGAGATGTTGAAATCTCTCCAAGCAGAGTTTGGCTTGTTCAAATGCTCGTCTAATGTAGTTTTAAGGAAACCCTCAAGGCTATGAGTTATATGCACGAGTTATCGTGTCCAAAAAATCATTTCTGTGGTTTGTGGTTGGAGTCAAGCAGGGGGACATGGAGATAAGACGACTGTTTGGGATGAGCTGCGGGCAGCTCGGCATCAAGGCTGGCTTTGTTTGCATGACCATTTGTAATCGTTTACCCCTTGATCTATATGACCTCTACCTTGCTAGGGTCAAAGGTCAGCGTTAAATCAATTACATAACATGTCTTCTGCGTGTGTTAGGAGGAGGCCAAGCACCAACACAAACATACCAAACGCCAGCTCACAGCTTTTTACTCACGTTCTTTCTACTTTACGTACACTCCTGCCAAGCAGTTTAGTGATTTCATTGTCTTTAAATCATCATCTCTCATGTAGGCTGTGTGGGATTGCAAGGCCTCCACAAACACGTCTACTTTCGCTGTCATGCGGAGCTCACTCCTTAGCGTTCTCCTCTTCGGTTTTTCACTCTAAATCCCTCCTTTTCCAGAGCAGTGTTCTTTGTTATCTTCATCGAAATCAAAAACACATCATTTGTCAATTTAAAACTGATTTCTGTGATGAAATACACATCCAGCAGTCTTAGCTAGGCCTCTCAGCGGGTTATTTATGCTCAGAAATCCAGATGCAACTTTGAGCACAGAGTACCGATATGGTCGGGTATAGTGTGTCACTCTCCCTGCCAGACGTACGCATGAGGATTTGATGCGGGGGTCAGGTGTGTGATGGTCTTTGGGTCGGCTGGGGAGGCTCCATCGTCTGGCGCTCTCGCCCAAGCTCAGCGAGAATGTTACGCACCGCGTCTGCTGATGCACATATCACACATTCCTGTGTAAAGAGACGGGTGAGGTGGAAAAAGAAACCAAAGACAAGGAGAAGGAGTGAGAGAAATATCATACACACGGGCGGGCATCAGGTTGGCGTGCTTTGCATTGCAACACTTAATTCAACCAGAAGAGCTACAAATCAAGCTCAAAGCGGACGCGCACTTACTGATAAACAGGCGATATGATGTATTAGTCCATGTGTGGTCTCAAGTGTGGACATATTTAGAGCCACCAACTATCAACTATACTTATTTTTAGTTTTCCACACTCAAACATGGAGAAATAAAATCATTAAAGTTCTAATTCTACCCTCTATGTGACAATGGGAGGCGCCTTTCGTTGTGATGAGTCACAGAAAGCTTCCCTGCCACCGTTTGACCTACAGACTGTTCCCATTTGAAGTCTCTGCGGCCACATTCCCAGCATTCTCGCTTTGGTCCATGTGGCCCCATGAAGATCACTTAAGCTCCTTCACCATGTGCTGAACTTCTTCCTCGAAGCATCCACCAGGTAGGTACACACGAACACGTCTAACGCGCTGGTGTGGGTGCGTTGCTCGCTACCTAATTGCTGAGTTCTTGTTCGATAATCTACTGCCATTGTTGTAACAACATTGTAACAATATATTTCACCCTTGGATGGATGAAGTGAACCTTCTAAAAACATTTATCCAGACAATACTTGAGAGATGACACTGATCCAAACAGTGCCAGGTCATTTCTTGAGTCCTGATGGAAAAGGCTCTGTTCCCACGTTTGGTAAGGTTCTCAAATTCTTTAAAGGTTCATACAATTTTATAGGTCATATTAAATATTAAAATAAACGGAGCCAAAGGTTTGGTAGCAAAAAAGTTCAGTGTTCTAGTTTTTGAATAGTTCAGGAAAACAGGCTGTTACAGTAATAAAGGTGGGAAGAAATAAAGGCATAAAGAATAGTTAAAGCTTCTTTTTCTACTGGGACTGTGAAGCCAGCTTTCAAAATCTCCTGAATTCATGAGCCTGTTATGACGCCAGCACACTCCCTTGTTATGTTTAATAATGACCTGGCAGCAAGGTCACTGTGCAAGATGTCAAAGTTCCCTCTCTTCCTCCTCCTCCTCCTCCTCCTCCTCCTCCTCCTCCTGCCTACACCCATCACCACAGAGAGACATGAGAAATTTCACTTTGGTTTTTATTATTTATGATATAATTACTCGACACTCACAGAGGAAAACTGTCTCTGGAAGGGGGGGGGGGGGTGCAATATGAGATGAGATGAAGACAGGACATAGGAGGATGGGATGAGTTCACAACGTTAGGGGCTAATAAAGGTGTTGGGTTATATCGTCTGGGGCATCCAACCATTAAACGTTATTGCTGATACTGTATATTGGATTCTACCAGTGACAGAAAGAAAGTCAACACCGACACGCGTGAGGATAAATGGAAGGAATAACCCAGTTTGACCTGTAACCCTAGCTCTCGCCGAGCGCAGGGGCGCCGCCAGGAAGACGAGCTCAGCGTGTGCGTCAGAGCACCCTTCACTCAGCCCATCCACTCAGCTTATCTCCCCTTTTACTAAATGATCCCATTTCCACAGGAAAACGGGTAGACAGGCGGAGAGAAAGAGGTGTGGGGTGCGGTCCCACCCACTGAACTAACAAACCCGGTTCCGAGAGTTTATTACATAGGACCTGGGTAGAACAAGGGGAATAGAAGAGAAGAGCAGGTTTAGATTTAGTGGAAATTTAAACGAGACCTGGGCAGTGAAGAATCACCAGGACACGTGGGTGGAGGTGGAATAATCAGCTGCTCAAACCAAATTATAAAACGGGACATGCATTTCCTGTTTAAATTCAAATTCACGTTCCAGGAAAGGACACTCAATCGTGGGACATTTTTGTTTTTATTTTGGTTTAAAAGTCTAGTGTCTAAGATCTGTTTTAAATTCTTGAACTGCATGTGAACAGACACGTTTTCTTTATCCGACTGCATCCAAATGCTTTGAGCTTTTGGACTTTAAATGAAGTCCATCACACTCTTTTCCCCATCTCCAACTTCCTGTTTACTCTGTTCTAGGAAATGAAATGCATATGTTTTACATTCACCCAACAGATATTATACCAATAGAGTCATACATGAAATATAGTTTGAATGAGTCATATTCGTGCCTCAGGCTAATAGCTGCACATTCATTCAGAACTGGCATCAGGCAGGATGTGACTCCATCTCTGAGTATTTTTGGACTGACTCCAGACTAAGCATGTTTATGACTCAGTGCTTTTGAAATCTGACACCAATACACTGTTAAAAACCTTTATTACATATCAATATCAATATCTCCATCTCACACCTCCACCACTGTGAGAAAGTGGGTGAATGCTCAGAGTGTGACAGTTGTGGTCATTGCCACTGTGAGAATTTAATGTTGTGCCTTTTTCATACTTCATCAGTGTCGTCATCCCGACAAGCATCGTGCCTGGAGGGGATAAAAGAAATTAGGTGCCAGTGCTACGTATTGTTCCTTTCATGCTTTGTTAAACTGAGCTAAAGTGTAAAATGTAGCTTTCTGACACTGTCCTGATCCGACTTACTGGATGTAACTGTTCTCATGACATCATTACATTTCAAACACACCGTGTTTAATGGTCCTAAGTTAAAGCCCCCAAAAATGCCTGACGACAGGACCCAGATGAGAGTCATCAGAGCATTTTGTCAGAGATGAGTGAGGATGATTGTGGTGGCAAATATGTTCATAAGTCCAAGCTTGTCAGGGCATGAAACCCTGATTGATAGAGGAAAGAGGAACCGTGTGAAGTAAACACAGCAGATCCTCAAATCACACACGTTCACTGTAGCCACACAGTGACTCACTAATCACTTCTCCTGTAGACAGGCAGACAGAACGCACACATACACAAAACGAGGATGTTTCGTGCGAACACAACCATGCCCTGACTGCGTCTTACTGTGGTTGGCAGGACTTTAGTTCCCACAAACCCTGTAGCACGACGCCCGCCTCATCCACATACCATGAGACCCTAAGACCCCTGATTCTCTCCTGTCGCATACGCGCCACAAACGCCAGTGGATCTGAACAAATCAGAGTTAAATTATGGGACAGGGTTCAGTCGCAGTTCACCGAGGGAGGCTGAGGGAGGACCGGGTAGAACGTGGCGGTAATTTAGATTCCTCATAATGTTGTCAGATACGCCACAAAACACTTCCAGCTTTAGACAAAACGCTGTTTGCAACAGGCAGAT
The DNA here is from genome assembly GCA_030770545.1 of Macropodus opercularis. Lineage (NCBI taxonomy): Eukaryota > Metazoa > Chordata > Actinopteri > Anabantiformes > Osphronemidae > Macropodus > Macropodus opercularis. Next base: position 14,053,627 of record CM061092.1, read on the forward strand.
ATTGTGAGTGTAGAACTGATCTCACGCTGACTTGTTTACCAGTGTTGTTTGGTATCTGCATTTGCTGCTGCTGTTGGAACCTGGTGATGCATTAAGTCCCCGTCTATTATGCCTTGGGGAGGCAGCACACCATCTAGTGGAAGTCATTAAAAGTACACACTCGGTCAAGGGTTACTGACTATGAGTAGGTACGTATGAAGGGATATTCACATCGATACGTTCCGGTCAACTCTTCCGGACGAATACAGCAGAACTAATGGGACCACAAGCTGCAAAGTCAGCACTGGCAACCAAAAGGCAGGAAGCGTTGTAATTGGTTGGAGATGCGTGTCGTAAAGGCTCAAGAGGTTCTGGTAAGAGATCTGTGTTATGACAGCCATCACTTGTGCAGTAAACAGTCCCCTGTAACACCATCCGCCCGACCCGAGCTGGAAGCATCCTGTCAGGCAGACCCTCCTGTCCCGTCTCTCACTCCATGTTGGATCACGAACCTCACTGAGACGCACTTCCAGGTTTCCACCTGCGGAGCGGACGCGCTGTCGCTCCCGTGCTCGAACGCTGCACCATGAGGTGAAAGCGCGGCCTCTCATTCATGTCGGTGGGGCATGAGAAGGTCCTTTCAGGAACAATAGACTCATAGACAGGGTTATTTATAGAGGCGGGCATGGCGGTGGGATGACCAATAAAGGCTGTCACATAATTCCTGGCACTGGGAGCGGGTTTGATGGCTGTGCCAGGTGACTGGCGGGAATCGCTGACAGCATCCTCTTCCTCTGCCCTGAGAGCTTCCTTCTCATGTCTCCTGGAGTTTTTCCTGTCAAAGTGTTTAGTGAGTCCAACATGATATGTGGTGCGGTTACATCTGTAGCTGCCACATAAATCACGGTGTTGTCTGGGAAACATCTTTTTGTGTGTGAATCTCGCTGTGTGCGGAATCTGTGACATTGTTCATATCGAGATATAAAAAGCAACCCTTGAATCAGGGGCGAAGGGAACCTTTCACGACTATAAATTGTCATTTTAAAACATTTTAGCTCGTGCAAAAACACGTCATGAAACTTTTCCCTTAGAAGCCACAAAAGGTGACTTTGTAGACGGTACACAGCTTATTTATGTGGGAACAAAAACACACAAAAACGGGTGAACAGTGGCTAAAATGTCCATGCTTGGATAATATGTTTTGCTATTTCTGCTGAGGGACTGAAGCTGAAGCAGGGCCGTCAGTCACCTCACGTGCTTGGTGTCCTGACGGAGGACACGGGTGTCTGATCTCTGGGTGGGTGAGGGCCACGTCCCCCAGTTTACTGCCAGACACGCAACTCTGTAATAAAGCCCCACGTCTCTGTGGCTCCAGCTAAGGTGGCTCACGCAACTAAAAGCCCATTTCAACCCATTTACTCTTGTTTGATGTGAGTGTTTGCCAACTGTCAATCCCAAGTGAGCGTATATAAAATATTTATGAACGTGACCCTGCGTGAGGGTGTGGGATTATGGGACTGCGTTACATACTTGACTCTGCTATTGTTCTACAGACTTTTTCTGCGGCCACAAATCACTCTCCTCATTTGTATTTTCTGCAGAATGTCCAGGGCAGATGTCCTGGATCAGTCTTTCCTCACTTTGTATACTATGAATTGTTGGACTCGAGGCAGATGTTTGGTTGTTTTCTCCACTTGTCTAAAGTTTATGGGCTCTGGATTTGGGAGGCGCCTTAAGATCGTGTGGACAGCACCAACTATGTCCATATCAGACTCTTGACAAGTTTAAGAAATCAAAATTTGGTCAGGATTGGAAATGACGTTTGAAAAACTCCCAGCATTTTACCTTGAAAATCTTTTTTTGTGCTGTGGTTTAACACCCATTTGTGTCATCCACCAGAGTCATTTCACAGCAAAAACGCGTTATTTGAATCTCTTAGAACTGCTGACCGCAGCCGCATAAACAAGCCTGTGTTTGTTCAGCCAAAACATCCTGAATCCTCTGGGAGGACTGTCATGCTTCAACACATGTGTGCTGGTTGTCTTTCCGTGCTGTTGTGCTTTCTGTTTTTTGCGGTTTCTGCTGGTTCCAGAGGGGATTTTCCTAAAAGTGCAGACCTCCCGAAAAGAGTCAAAGATCAAGTCCTGGGAGAAAAGGGGAGACGTAGAAGAGGGGCAGAGAGAGGTTCAGAGCGGACGGCCGCGATTAAATAAACCGAGGTGACGATGGCTGCCCGTCTGATCCTACGGCTTTATAGAGGGGCAGCGTTTTCTCGAGCGCAATAAATGCAGCTGATAGTGAAGAGTGCTAACGGACGGCTCTGAAGTCACGGTGTGTAGACGGAGAAGAAGATTGAGAGCGAAGTGTTTTTGTGTGCGAGTGCTTGATTAAAGCTGATGATGTGAAGTGTGGCTGATGATGTGCAGTTTGACAAACTTGACCCATATGACCCCTCATCCCACGTCCAGCTCGTAGAGATCATTCACAGTAGGATGGATTACACAGATGACGCCCCGTCATAAATGTATTGACGACTGGAATTCTGCACACCTTGCTTCACCTCGCGTCTTTTAAACGTGCAGAGTGAGCTTGATTCGTCAACATTCGTCCTGGAAAGAGAGAGAACACAAGGCTGTGACCACAGTTGATGCGCAGCTCAACTCGCACAACTAACTAAAACACTTCACCGGCAGCGGATCCTGCAGGTTTCCCGTCGCTCACTGTAATAGTGAGTGGACTAGATGTTAGCGTGACATAGGAATCTCAAAGAAGAACAAACGTATTAAACCAAAATCTCGGTTTTAATGCTGGAAAACAAGCTGGAGTCAATTCCACTAAGATGTTAGACTGAAACAGTTAAATGAGACCTTGCAGTTATGCCTTTGTTCTTTTTGGTACACTAACAAGAGGTAACTGCAATCAGCTGTAAGATATAAAAGCAGTGCACCATAGGAGCATGTGTGTGTGTGGGTGTGTGTGTGTGTGTGTTGTTCTAATATAGAGCAGGAACATGTTGCACACTTTTGGCCGGGAGCTACATGTAGTTTCAATCGTGTCGGGAAGTCTTTAATTCAAACCAGCACCTAAAACCACACACGCTAACACAACTGGAAACTTAAAGATAACTTTATAGTAGCCCATCGCTGCCAAAACCTACATGATCCATGTATTAGTGAGAACATTCATGGGACTCGTCGACTCTCACAACTCACCTGACTCTGTTTAACACGCAGGCACTCAGGTTATTATTTATCTTTCTTATTTAAGCTGCTTTTACAATGGTAAAATGGTTTCCTGACTGACCTACTGTGTCGTATCAGCTGAAGACTGAAGAGTAGATGGAGGCTCACCACAAATGCAAAGGCCGCTCGTCTATGTGTCGCTGTACAATATGGATGGAGAAGGTAGAAGACGAGATAAACGTCTACAAAGCAGCTCTAGCATTTCTGGACACAAACAAACAAACAAACAAACAGGTACAGTGGGCTGGTGCTCATCCTACTGAGTAAACTGCGCATAGCAAACCAGTGTAGAATTCTCCTTCCCACAACTTTTACACACTACCTGGTTAAGGTGGAGCCTATAAAGTTGCTTTTTCAAACCTAACCACACTGTTTGTTACCTATTTCTAGAGACCCCACTATGGGCGATTGGGTTCTTCACAACACGGTTCCTCTCCATGTAAGCCGTCAAAGCTAAAATGTACTGCCTGTAACTTAAGCTTGTCAGAGGAGTGTTTTCTCTCTTTTATTGATAACAAAACATTCAAACTATCGCTTGTGATTTTTCAATCGAGTGGGTAAAAACGTGGACAAAGGAAGGAGGATGAAAAATGTACAGAGGGAGATGCATGAGGACGTATTAGATAGATAGATAGATAGATAGATAGATTCTTTATTGTCGCTGTCACTTGTACAGTGAAATTTAAAAAAGTGCTCTCCAGTCATTTAGCAGGTGCTTTCCATACAGTGCAACATTCATACGAGGTAAAAAAACTAAAACAATAAATAGGAGTAAAAAAAAAAAACATCTAAAAACCCACACAAACATCGTACATTGCATTGGTCCAGACTTGAGTTTTGCATTATTATTTAGCAGCATTCAGAGCGGATATTAACGTGGGATAACAACTGTGCTTGAGTCTGTTAGTCCTAGTCTTTCATAGTCTATACCGTCTGCCTGAGGGCAGCAGTTCAAACAGGGAGTGGCCTGGGTGAGAAGTGTCTTTCACAATGTCCTGTGCTTTCCTGAGGCAGCGGGAGCTGTGTAGGTTTTCCAATGTGGGGAGAGGGCAGCCAACAATCTTCTGTGCTGTGTTGATGACCCCTTGGAGAGCTTTCCTCTGAGCTGCTGTGCTGCTGGTGAACCATATGCATATACAGTATGTTAGTATACTTTCTATGCTAGCTCTGTAAAAGGACACCAACAGTCTTTGTGTGATGTTGTTCTTCCTGAGTAACCTCAGGAAGTACAGTCTCTGCTGGGCCTTTTTGAGCAGCTCAGAGGTGTTTGCGCTCCAGGTCAGACTCTCCTCAATGTGGACTCCCAGGAAGCGGAAGTCTGCCACCCTCTCCACACAGTCCCTGCCGATGTGTAATGGTGGAACGTCTGTCTTTTTTCTCCTGAAATCTATTATGAGTTCTTTTGTTTTTGAAATGTTGAGGAGAAGGTTGTTGGTCGTACACCACATCACTAGTTGCTCCACCTCGTCTCTGTATGCAGACTCGTCCCCGTCAGAGATGAGTCCCACCACTGTAGTGTCGTCTGCAAACTTTATTATGGTGTTGCAGTGATGGACAGGGGTGCAGTCGTGTGTGTAGAGCGAGTAGAGCAGCGGACTCAGCACACAGCCCTGGGGGGAGCCGGTGCTGAGGCTTAGGGCCGTGGATGTGTGGTGGCCTACTCTGACTCTCTGTCTGCGACCAGAGAGGAAGCTGCTGATCCACATGCAGGTTGAATGTGGGAGCCCCAGGTCCTCCAGCTTGGCCACCAGCTTGTGTGGGAGGATGGTGTTGAAAGCCGAGCTGTAATCCACAAAGAGCATCCTCACGTAGCTGCCCTGCTGCTCCAGGTGTGACAGTGCAGCATGTAGCGCTATTGCTATGGCGTCCTCTGTGGATCGGTTTGCTCTATAAGCAAACTGGTGTGGGTCGAGTCTTGAGGGCAGAGCTGCTGTGATGTGGCTACGGACCAGTTTTTCGAAGCACTTCATCACGACTGGGGTGAGTGCTATTGGTCTGTAGTCATTGAGGCTGGAGATGTGGGGGTATTGAAGATGGTGAGGAGAATGGATGGATAAGGTGAAGAGACAGAAAGCAGAGATCCGCCAGTGATGTGGGCCTGGTGCCACGTTGATGTAAAGGTAAAGGACTGACTGGTGGGAGTTGCCCGGAGAAGCCAAGCATGTACCTCAGCCAGAGGAACTGGAGCCAGACGTGTTGTAGGATCGTTCTCTGAAACATGTGGTGGTAATCTTACAGATTGTACAGAACATTGGGGTGCAGAGGGGGGAAATGGAAGTTAAAGGACATGGAGTATAAGAAGAAGGAGGTTTACAGGGTAAAAGGATACGGGGGGGGGGGGGGGGGGGGGGGCAGATGGAGGAGAAAAGGGGGCTGAAGGTATTTCACTTCCAAGAAGCAGGAGTCTGTTTTTCATCTAGATGGAGACAACTTTAAGATGAGTTCTAAAAAACACGGTTGCACCGTAAATCATACAAAGCGGACAACGCCCCATTTGAGTGTCACAGAGTGCTGGGGTTTGGGTTTGGATACTGATGAGGACTTATTTGACTATCGACAATATCTGAAGTAACGACGTTAGCGCCGTCGTGGGTTTTGGTGACACTGCATAAGTCGTCGCAGTGAGGGTCTTTATCGTGGACGCGGGTTCAGCTGGAGCCGTTCTCCCCCCCCACACCCAGAGCTGCTTGGCTCTCACACATAAACACAGTCGTTAAGCTGTCACATTAGTGAGTGTGCAGCATCGTTTAAGGCACATTAATTAGGTGATGTAATGTAAAGGATAGGAACCTCAAGCCTAAAGCCATTAGGACGCACTTAAAGCATTAAGAATATATAAATTGACGTCTTCCTCCACAGGCGTCTGCTTCGTGGTCAGAGGTCAGATTATATATGAGTGAACGTAAACTAATATGCTGTTTTGCGCCACGCGTGTGTGTATGCGCTGGGACCGTTTGGTGAAACTCTCCACACTGTATCATGCAGAGCTGCAGACTGATGTTGTAAGAACCTCGTCTCTCTCCCAGGGTTGTAAAAACATGAAGCGGACTCCTGCTCTGGGTTCTGTCCGCCTGCGCGTTCCCCCCGTGAGCCGCGACAACGTGCACATCAAAGAGCCCCGCTCCCGGGAGGAGGATTTGCTGCTGCTCTGCGGTTTGGCAGACCAGTTTGATGTTGGAGAGTCAACCACCAGGTAGGAAGCCTGAGCGTGCGTGTGTGTAAAATGAATTAGGAGCTGACGCTATAATAAACATTTCTGCATCTAAGAAGGAAAAGTGTGACTTCGCGTGCGTAAAAGGTTTTGGCTTGTGCAAACCATATATCACCTCTGCTGTTCTCCTCAGCCATAAAGAATGAATTGAATTGGATATAGTCACTGTTTTCTAAACACTGTATATCCATGCAAGTGGGATTAGTTTGTAGTCTGCATTTAAGTGTTGGCAGAAAGCAGACACGTTAAAAATATTCCTTCTTAGGTAAAAACATTGTGATCTGTTTATGCATCCTCACATTTGTCTTTTTTTTGGTATCTGTAGGTCCAACATGAGTCTGGCTCCGCTTTTCGTGGCTGCCCTGACTGGATAAAACCACCTGGGCTTCAGGATGGATGTCACTTCATCTAGGTCAACTGAAATTGTGACCTTGACGTGCAAACAGCTGAATCTTCCATTACAAGCTCACGTGGAGACGAGCGTTAGCGGTTTACCACACGCACAAACGCTCACAGCGCTAGAGGCTCCGGCTCCCGTGTCCACCTCTGAGCTCCTGTGCACTCAGGCCTCCCAGGCAGAGGCTTTTTTGGATCAGAAGACAACGAGCGCCGGCTGGAGAACCGGAATCACACAGGAGCTTCCAAAGGACGTCCTCAGGGTCGGCAGCAGGGGGTCCACCGTGGGGGTGCGCACCTGTACGTGTGTCAGAGGCTAAAGACCGCTGTCTCTCATTTATAAAACAATTTCTGAGTGAACCACGGGAGGAAATTGCCTCCAGGATCCAGCAAAGTGTTGCAGGGGGCCTTATTCCTATGTGTGTGTGTGTTTGGGGGGAGGTGGGTGGTGGTGGCTTAATACCAAGTGTTCCTCTCAACTCCAGTCTCGCTGACTTTCTCCTTTTTCTCTTATTCCCCTCACTGACCCACTCAGAGGTCCAGGCAGCAGGGTCTCCTCCAGAGCTCTGACTCCATCCAAGAGGAATGCATGAGCTGGACACGCGGAGAAAAGCCAACGCAACGCGAATGTGAAAGGGCAAAACGCACGCAGGCACCTTAACACAGCTGTCTCTGGAGGCGATCGTATCTGGCAGCAGCAGGTGGTTTCAAAACACTTACTGGAATCACAGTCGATTGCTCACATTGCTGAGAAGCTCCGCACTAATGTTTGTCAGAATTGGATTATGGCTTAAACTTCGCAGGAAAAGCAGTCGCAACCGACACGGTTTGACCTTTCAGATCTAAGCTTTGGGATTTAGGTCCTACTCACATTGACACCTACGAGCCTCCAGCTCGCTGAACCTGCATCCCTACAGAGGTGTATACAATATCACAGACACGGTGACATCGGTGATGACTGAAGCAAAACTGAGCCACATGCTGGATTCAGATTTTGGCCACTTCATGCCAGAGGAATCTTGGCACCTTTGTTCTTTGTCCTTCCCTTCCTGATAGTGGAAAACTGGGTCACAGACCTCTCACCTTCTCTTGTTTGCGGTATCCATTTAACATATGGCTCATTTCTTTGCACATGGTACTTGTATTTGTACGTATATGGTACGATGCTTGTAAACGTTTTCCAACTTAATATGCATAGATCATGCACACACCTTTCATCTGCTTCTGCTTATCCTCAGTCTCTACGTCCTTATAAATAGACTCTACCATGTATGGAGCTGCCACAGGCATTATCCTGTTTCAGTCAATGAGCAGAGGGAGGCCGGTGTGTAGTGACACCCTACCTGCCAACACCGAGAAGCTGGCAGGCTCGGAGGACTCGTCGCTATCATTTATAGCGGCCCTGAATCACTATCAAAGCATTGCGCGCGTTACTGAGCCTGGGCCTGGGGGTAAGAGGAGAAGGTGTGCGTGCCTGGCACTCGTGGCCCGTGCTGTCTGGAGCTGTCCTGTCACAGATCAGCCCACCTGAATGGAATAACGCACAAGCCAGAGCTACTGAAACCAAAAGACATTACACAAAACGATACTGGACGCGTTACAGCGTTGAAACTCCTCTGCTCAGCACACACATAGTTGTTTTTACACTCATGAAAACCAAAAGGGAAATGAGGCAAATGGGGGCTCCAGCGATTAACGATGACCCACTTCTATCGACCAAAGTCCCAGAAGAGTGCGACCCAGGAGTGACTTGGAGGACAGGAATGCCTGCTGCCTGCAGACTGCTAGACTGGCCCTGTGTGGGAGTCAGAGAGGCGTCTGCAGCAGGAAGCCGTTTGCCACGCGTCCTCATTTAGACCTCATGAATACAAAGCGACGCTTGCTAATAAAGCCCTTTGCCCGTTGTTTACATCTTTCAATGATAGTGTCCATAACCATCCATACTCTGTTCGCATTACACCAAACTAGATACATGGCTGTTTCGTATTTAAATGGACTCGCTGTCCTCCCAGCGACCAACAGGAAGGTTTACGGTTAAGTTGCCACCATGGTTTCATTAAGCCCAGTGTTTCTTTTTAGTACTTCGAGACAAACTGGAAACAGAATTCGTCCCTGTTTCACAACGGCTTTGCTTTCTAAACACCAGCTGCTGGTCAGGAAACTCCATCAGTGTTGTTACAAAACTCCATTTGGCAACAACGCTGCAGTAAAATGAAGATTCACAGTTTAACGTCTTCGCTGGAATGTCTCATTTGGGTCTTGAGACGTCCTTGTTGGGGTTTTGTGTTTGCTTATACTACTAAAACAAATATACTTTTCAATTTCCTGACACAAAAAAAACAGGCTCTATAAACGGAACCGACACCAATCCGTGGTTACAGCATGTTCAGTTCGTGCGTGGTGACAGTGTGGGCTTGTGCTTATTACAGTGGAGTTGTTTATACGCAGCCAGTCTGCAGTGTTGTTAATGTGCAGTTTATTGGAATAAGAACCGGACCTGGCTGTTAATGCCTTTAGCACTGCAGGTATTTAACGCTGTCGACCTGGCATCTGTTGTCCGGCAGAGCTAACGTGGAGCTAACGCAATTCTGAATCAGTTCTGTGGAAGGTTTGCTCCAACTCTGCTTCTCAAGTATCCGAGCAGCTTCCTGCAGACGCGCAGCAGAGGCAGGGGAGCGCGTTGCTGAGGAACTTTAACTCCAATCCCCACAGACGTCCGCATCCTTGTTTTGTGGAAAACCACGGCGCTCGCTACGGTATTAGTTATTTCAGACTCACTGCTCTGAGACGTCTTGTTGCTCTAGGCTTGAATCATGGTTCTTTCTACAGGTCTACAGAGAGGAGGCCGGGTTGCGAAGAAAGTGACGCACGTGCATCTTAAATCTTAAACTAAAAACAGTCACCATCCAAACATGGTCACATGGAGACGGGACTGGAAGCCTTAGCCTGACTCCAACCCTGCCTCCGTCTAGTCCGGGTACTCGATTTACAAACGGTGTCCAAACAAGCAGAGCATTAAACTCATACCCAGGTGAGTCAACCCAGCCGTCTCTTAGGATGCCACTGATTTGGCACGCTTCCAGAGAGACCACGACAGAGGCTCGACTGATTCTTAATTGAACACAGCTTTTGTTTCACCTCATAAAGCCTCCTCTGTGCTGCCCGCGCACTCGCATCTTCTCAGCCGTCCGCTGGCCTGTGAGAGGTCCGAGCCGTCCGTAAAGACCAGAGGTCACCAGAGGCTAATGGCTCAAATAATGTGCGCATTGTCACCGCGGCAGAGGGGCAGCACGGGGGCCGAGTCTGCAGGAATGCAGTGATTACTCCCTGATGAAGAGATACAAATAGGATCTTTGTGAGAGGAGAGCGTCGTTTATATGATTCACCATTTCTCCGTTATGTCTCAAGCAGCCTGGACTTTCTGCGTTTTCTCATCCTGGACTCCGAGGACTGTTGTCGTTCCCTTTAAGCAGGACCACACCTGCTGTACAGTATACGCACATAATAACAGGTGGGTCGCTCCAAGTCTAATTCTCCTTCTTGCGGGATTAGAGTGTGGGCTTGACGTTTGGAAGACTGCTGAGTAAGCGGTTTCCCTTACACCCTGAATCTGTATCCAGCCCCGTGTGTTGCTCCTCTAACCATTCTGTCTCTTGCTACTTGCTTTCACACACACACACACACACACACACACACCTACACACACATCTGGCCAACCAAAGCCTTCACTGTAATCTTCAAAGGTCATAAAGACGTGAGCTTTTCCTCTGCAGGGTTCAAACGACAGTCTCTTCAAAGAGCAATAGCTGCGTGTCGATGCGCGCGGGAGAGAGCTGATTTCCGCTCGGGGTGTGAATTCACAACTGCCCACACATAATCGCTTTCCTGCAGCCTGTTCGGAAAGGGCATAATACAGTAAGTTGGACATTAAAGTGTTGACGGGTGGAGACCCTTCACGTTGGTCTGACTCTCTGGAAAACATTTTGCAGAGCTGCGCTGAAAGAAAAAGAGAAGCAGACGGAGGGAGTACGGTGGAGAGGAATACAGGCGAGGGGGAACAAGTCGGACTTCCCCTAACTCCCCCATGCCATGACACCCTGCTCCATGTGATGTTTCTACTTATAACCACGCTGAACTCCCATGAGGCACATTAACCAATAACGCTAAATGACATTTTCTCAGGTCATGCCCAAGCAGGGACTTAACTGCACGTCTGTGACTGTGTGAGTTACGGTTTGGCAAAGCTCTGCTCTTCAACACTCGATATTAAATAAGATACTTTCAAAACAGAGCTGCAATTCTTTCTGTAACTCGTGAATCCTTGACATCTACTGTACCCTGAGAAGATGTTTTATGCTTTTAATCTTAGATGCAGACTCCAGTGTGTGTTGGTCAGGATCTTAAACCTCAGACATCCAGAGACTGTAGATGCGAGCCAGGAGGTGCTGGTTACCCTTCACGCCCCGACGCCAGGCCCGAACACGTTCATGACGGGAGACGGATTCATGTTGATTTCTCCACATACTTTGTGGGAAAATGTTGTTCGTTAAGTGGAAAATCCACAGGGAGGGATTTAAAACTAAAAACGCGTGAGACAGCAGTTGTGAAGAAATGAGCTTGGTTGGGAAAGAGGCAAAATAAAAGCCTTTGTGAAACTGACAAAGCTAAGGAGCTGGAACGCTATTTAGAGCAGTGGTCGGCCATACGTTGCCCCACAGTGCTGTTATTGTCTGGAGGGAACGTAAAAATACATCCACGACTGGTACCTACCGCACAGCTAAGCATTAGCGTAGATGAGAGAACGACTGTGTAGTTGTTGCGCTACATCTACTGAACAGACTCAGACGTAATGACACTGAAGTACCAGCGACGTCGACCCAGCAGCAGGTGGTCTTCTCACTGGGAGCACATGGTTTGTTCCTGCTGAGTCAGGATCTCAGTCCATGGCGCTTGGAAGACAGTGACGCTTTCCAGATAAATTACGGGCATCCGAAGAATTTGCAGCTACAGTGTCCATATTATATAGCAGGCAGGGAGGCAGGGGCTGCAGTGGCATTGAGTCAACAGTTTGCCTTCAGTTATTCCTAACTGGGTCACAGTGCTTGTGTTAGGCCATCCCAGAGACAGAGCTGAATCTGTCAATAGGGGAAAACGTTTGTGTGTGGAAACATGAGCACGTCTCAGTACACGTCTGTAAACTCACCCCCCTCCGACACGCGTCCCTCACCCCTCGCTTTACGTGTGTGTGTACGTGCATCTATGCATTTTACGCCGACGGAAAGAATTCGGCCCAAATATCAACGGAGTGCAGATGCAGGGGTAGTGGTTGTGTGGTGGGTGTCCTGCCTCCCACAGAGCAGCACGATGGAAAAGTCAGAACGGTCTGACATTTAAAAAAAATGAGTGAGTCTTAAGGTAAAACTGAAAAGCGTGGAGTCATTATTATCATTTCTCAGCTGGACAGGGATCTGAATCACACGTTTACCATGGTTACATAGGGCAAACCGGAGATGAATAAAATGCAGTGGCAATGTTTTGTTTCTATGGTTTTGTTGCTTCCCTCTTTCCCACACGCAAACCTACACATTTTCTGTTTCAACACGAGCGATTCACGTGTGGTTTGCATACTTCCATCGAGCCACGGCAACAAGCTCAGCATGTGTAGCTGCATGATGTCACCAAAGGACGCAGAGCAGGAACGGCGACGTTGAGGATCAGGAAAACAGCCGGGAGGTCTAACAGGAAGCTGGTCAACATCATTACCTGACTGCAAATCGCCCAGTTTCACCCCCACGGACCACGACTAATGAGTAAAGATTACTCTGTGTAATTCTCGCTTGTTTTCAACTCCCAGTTTGATGCAGAAAGGTCCAATTACCCTGATTTCACAACCAGACGGTCTTCACCTAGTATGTCGACAACTGTCACAGCTCGTGATGTAATGACGTCATGCTCCTTGACTCAAGCGGAGCTTACAAAAGTTCGTCTGCCAAACGAAGACAGTTGAGCATTAGGGGAGTTGAACATGATTTGCTAACTTCACACTCTTTCACCGTCCTGCTCTGTGGGGATGTGCAAGTGTGACAGAGATGCTTTCGTCTCAAAACAAGTCAGACGTCTGGCAACGACAATAGAATAGAATTAAAAACAAGCTTTATGCTGCGATTTCAATTTAAATTCCCAAATTATTTCAGCCTGTTATGTACTGTATGGAATCTGTGAAAACTTTTATAGAGGGAATACTGTCACTATAGTAAAAATGCTCCATGCAAAAGTAATAGCTTGTGCAAAATAGTGTTTGTCACTGACAATTGACTGGAAATTAGATTAATCCGTTCATTTGTCATATGCGTCATCTTATTATGCAAATGATCATTAAAACAGGGACCAAATTTAAAATATATGAATTCATTTAAAATTACAATACAAGCAGTGGGCTCATTTGAGGCACAGAACACCTGTGCAGTCTGGTTTGTAGAGTCTACTTTTATGATGCCACATTGGTCATAGACGCGTTAATCTAATTTTACCGAGGTCACGGGTTTGTAATATTCCACTTCTAAATCATGTGCGTGTCATAAATCTAATATTAGGTATTAGAATATTAGCTGTGCATGGGTGTTAATGGGACACTGCTCTACTGTAAGTTGTTAACGCTGCTGATGAATGGCCTGTGTTTTAGCTGCGCTGTGAGTGAGCTGCCCACAGGAAGTTCCCACTACTGTGGCTATCAGGGCGGAAAATGAGCGTTTGTTATGCCCACTTTAGTCACAACTATCTCTCTCTCTCGCTGAAACACACACACTTGTCGACGCACACACACTCACACAGCCACACAGCGCCTCACGTCCCTGTTTCCCACGTACTGTAGCGGCGACCGACTTACAGGGATCTAACTGTTTAATTGAGCCTGATCTGTGGGATTATTCCGGCTGTGGTCTTAGGAAGTAGGCTCAAATATCCAAATCATTTCATGTGAACGTTTTTTTCTTGCCGTTATTGTGACATTTGGCTGTTTGGTTGTTGACTCCAATCCCAGTCGAGTCAGAAACATGTCTAATCTTATGAATCTCCAACTTTCTACGGTGGGTAGATAATGTGAGTGTGTACTTACTTGCATGCACACACACCTTTGTGTGGTCCCAGTTGGGATGAGAGCATAGACTCATTGAAGTCCAACTTATTTACAAGCTTCGTTTTATTTTTCCAGTGGATATTTTTCTTTGTTCGTGGCAGCGCGCAAGAGATGATGACATAGAAAAACGATTTATGAGGCTGAAGGGTTGTTGTGAGCATCATGTGTGATGTAAAGTTCAGTCAGTAGTAGCGGCGACCTACTTTCAACACAGAGCAAAGAGGTGAAAGGTGGGAGCAGCCTTGAATCACAGAAAGTTTAGACAAGGCCGGGAAACCATGAGAAAGAGCAGAAAGCCGAGTCATGGTTTTCAATACCTGTTCCAATGACCCATTCTTAGCCTGGCACAGCTACAATACAGTACCATCCAAGACTAAGCGGAGCAATCTGCGGGATTCAGGGTGTAGCTGATTACAGATGACCACATCTGAAGTAGAACTGACAAAGATCTGCTTCAGGTTATAGAGAAGTGAGGTGTGTCCTGGAGGAGACTTGCATTATTTACTGCTCACACGGTTCTTGTTTTCTCCAGAAACGGTTTCCTATGGAGCCTGTTATGGATTGACGAAGTTTTCCTTCTGATTGTTTTCTTACAATTCTAGCGTGTTTCATCTAAATTATTTTAACGTACTGTCTTAAGAACAAAGCTGCGTAACTCCGCGGCATTTCAAAAGCACGGCGACGTACCAGGCTGCACAAATGATTTACTAAAGCACTTCCAGGACACAAATAACGCACAGTTTTACAAAAATGCCTTAAGATTCAGCTTGATTGAGCTTTTTCTTTTAATTGACGTTTTTAAATATTTACGCATGAGCTTGATTACTGTCGCTCGCAGCCTTATGTGATTCGTGGGAGACTGAGAATGGGACTGTTTCCAGTGTGATCACTGTGCAGCAGGCTTTGATCAGCCGTGAAGCCCGAAGCTACGGGAACTGTTAGAACAAACGTTAACCACATGCAAACTACTGCAGGAACAAAATAATGAACCGGTAAAGAGCATAAACAAAAACAATTCCAAGGTATGGACTTTGTTCATGTGAAATGCAAATGAACTCCTGACTTATTTGGATGGTCCAGTGATATTCAGCTCACAAACAGGTGATTTCGATCCTTCTCATGTGATAGGACTAAGTGAAAAATTGCCTTTAGTGACTAGAACAGAAACCCAAACTTCCTCATTAACCTCTCAGCAGTATTATCTTTCAGCGCTGATCTAATGCTGCCTCACTGGTCCCGCAACAGGTCTGGAGTCCATCTGTTCTGTTTTACAAAGATTGTGAGTCAGCAGTCCAACTCTACGGTGGCCTCCAGTAAAGAACTTTCACTCAGACCCCAGCAAAGGCACCAAACTTGATTTGAGCCTCATTTCTACACAGAGAAACTTACCCTCTACGGTTATTATTTGACTGATTGCAAACGCCAGTATCACAAATCTGAAAGCATATAAAATATCGCTGGGATGTACGTTTTAAGTTTGGTGTGTGTTATTGCGATTGACCACTGGCAACTGAGCATAGTAATAAACTGTAAAGCAAATTAACCTGAACTGCACAAAATAGAGCAACAGCAAATCAGACGAAAGTGAATGTACGCACAAAAGCCCTGCAATCAAAACTCAGGTATCAAAAATGGAAACAGATGCTGCTGAGACACTAATTAGTAGAAGTAGATGAAGTAGTAGAAGGCTCATACGTTTTAATTTGAAATATCAAACAACCAAGTGTCGTGCTGCTGCTGTTTGGCTCCCCCTATGGTTCCCAGTCTACCGGTCATGTTTTCATCCCTGCACTCGAAGGAATAATTGGACGTGTGTTTGTTAAAGCTGTGCTGATGTTTTGTAGATGTTTGTTACGACTATCCAGGTTTGTTACCTTTCGCATTTATGCACCAGCAAAAGCAACACAACATGCTACGACATCAGACCAGCATTTTGCTTTCATTTTGCATCAATCTGTGTGAAAAACACAGGTTTTCCCAAACGTGCAGAAACTGGGAATTACTTAAATAGTTTCAAGATACATTTACATGGTGAATCACAGCAGTGGAATGAAGTCAGCTGGGGTTTTACTGCTGCTTGATCTCTACGCAGAGACTGAGCAGGGACCCGCTGTATTCAATTTATAGGTGAACCACTAAGTGGCTCCATTGAACATTCGTGCCTCAGCACCGACAAAAACACATTAGCTCTCCTGAGACAAACAAGCAGACGAGCAGCTGAGTAACATTATTTACATGACTCATTATGGAGGAACGGACGCTCCTTCAGCTGGGAAATGGAAAACGTTAAAGCTATTTAAAAGACACTACATGTACGTTACAGAGCTGCGCTGGTTTTACACGGGCTCGGTTTTATTTGCCTGCACTTTGATATCTTGCTCAGCCACAGAATGGAAAACATTATTCAAAGACATTTGTCAGAGCAATGAGATCCACGTGGAATCTGGCTTCAATCACAATCAAACCCTTGTTTGTTTGTGCACTGGGAGAGAGTGAATCAAGCTTCCATGGGACTAATTATTAATTGACTTAGTCACGTGTGCAAAAAGAGAATAAATGTGACCTTGGACGTGTGTGTGTGTGTGTGTGATGCATGAGTTTATGCACAGTGCTATCAGTGGTGGGACAAACATCTCAGCTTGGCCTAGAAAAGGTTTCAAGATGCAGACAAGGACATAAACAAGTAAATGTTTTTCTATCAAATAATAAGTTCTCACGAAATAGACGACCTCCATTATCCGAGGTGCACTCACCGCTCTTCCTTCCCCTTTCACCCCCTGCATTCTCAGTATGACTCCTGATTCAGTACTGAATGTGCACAGAATCCAACCCAGATTGAGCAACATCCCATACTTAACTTTCATTCTTTGCACTTTTCTTTTGTGTGTGTGAGTGTGTGTGTGTGTGTGTCTGTCACTCTGACCCACACCATAATTTAATTGCAAACACTCAAACAGCCAATTCACGATCTATGTCTAATCCCATGGTAACGGTCGTGTTGATCCTGCGTGTATATACAGTGTGTGTGTGTGTGTGTGGAAGCGCACGCGTGTGTTTGTGTGTTTGTAAATGAAATAGGAAAAAACACTTAAGTAGATCCTGTGTGTGGAGGCTTTTGACCACAGGCAGACCACAGAGTAAGAAGAGCTCCGCCACAGCCTGCATGGTGAAACAGGAGACGTGTGAGCTTACCAGGCCCAAACGCTGTTGCAAAACCTCTGTGGGCCGTGATTGATAGTGTGAGAGGTTGCTGTATACACTGGTACATGCATGCAGGCACACACCCACGGCTTTCATCTGCCTCGCACATGCACGCATTCAAACACAACATGTGCAGATACGGGCTGTTCTGGACGCAAATCTTTAAAGATTCACTTTTCATCCCCATTTTCATTAAGTGCGACACAGATAAGCGAGACACATCTTTTAGCGGGTGTGCAATGGAGCAAAGGCGACAGTAATTCAGAGATTACCCAACTCTTCTCTCTTACTCGCTCTCAGCAAGAAAACACCATGCGCTTCTACGAGTCGTTTATTATTTTATCAGCTGCAATCATCAGCAGCTTGTAGGGGAGCAAGGGACGCTGAAAGAAAAATACGAGAGGGATAAGAGGGATATAGAGATTCCCAGGAAATGAAGGTATACGCAGCAGTGGCCTGTGGAGAGAATAAGGAGGATGGGGGAGAAAGGGGCTTGACAATCTGAGGACGAGGGAGGACTAAATCAAAACCAGATGCAAGCTGAATCTCCAGTATTGTTCCCAACTCAAACCAGCTGGCCGCTGTTGGCTTATCCATCAAAATAAACATTTTCTCTATGGCCACGAGCTACATAGGCCTGTTAGTCATTATGAGAGCTTTCTTACGCCCTGGAGCCCCACACTCGCTCTGTCACGTCACACACGTCACACACCAACAAATTCTGTGGTATGAAGACATAAAATGCGTTGTAACAATATTTAGTCATAATTTAAGGTGCATAGTGCTTTATTGAAATATTCTACTTCTTGCCAGGACATGTTGCACATCTGTTTGCTGGCGTAAGGACAAATCATGAAACAATTATTTCAAGGCCCTTAAGGATGAAATGTGCTTGTTTTCCCTTTTGCTGCCATTTAAGTGGTCTTTTATTTAGAAGCCACAGTGAGCGCTTCAAAGGTTGAGGGGTCTGCGCTCAGCCTGGATGCCAAGCAACCTGTTTCCAGGGAGTTGGGTCAGCTGTCTGTAGCTGCTCGTCTGCAGGGTCTGCGTGAAGAAATACAGAGGAAGAAAGCGAATGAACGCTCACTGTGCTGTAAGGATTACAGTGCAGTGAATGCACATAGAGTATGCGCCCAGTGAAGGGTGGAGAGTGATACAAATGGAAGCCAGAGACCCTGTTTCCTTCTTTTCCCCTCGTGCGGCAGAAGTGAGCCTTGTTTGCTACTGTCTATTGTCCTGCTGTCCATATGTTTCCTCCCATCCAGACGTTCTCCGTCAGATAAAGTTGTGTTCATGGAACTGGGATGAGCCTCTGCCAAGACGAGGCCAGACAGGCCAGACAGCTTGGATGGCCTTACGCTATCGCTGTCAAGTGTCCTTCCTCTTCCTTCGCAGCCCGTGCACTTGCACCGCGTCCTATTCTATTTTCACGTTTCAGAAACTGAGAGTATTTCTGTGTGCTTAGCATCAAGGCCCAGTTCTGTTTGACCACCGAGCTGCTGCGCATCCCCCAGCAGGCTTCGCTGTGTCCGCTGCCAAGTCAAACAGCACAAACTTCAGACCCGTATCCTGCAGCCTCATAGGCCTCTGCTTGTGTTGTAAGTGTGCGCTCAAAGCAGGTTGATGTACAGGTAGATAAGCATTTAACAGAAAGAATCTGTGTACACGTGTGCACAATACTGTCAGAATAAAAGCGGACGCGTGCGCTGAGCCCGTCACCCCGAAGTTAAAAGCCCTCGGAGGTAAAGGAAGGATAAGAGGCTCTTCATTTAAGCGGAGCACAAACAGCTGATTGTTCTGTCTGAGGAGCAGCCTTTGCTCTCACGTCGCTTTTCCTGTTGATAAAATAATAGTTTACAGTTACTTTTTTCTTCACAGACGTCCCTGGAAAGCCTCTCGTGTCACCTCCGTTCTCTCCTCATTCTTCAGCGCTTGAAAACCCAATCAAAGATCAGTTTGCTTTCCCTTTAATCTGTCAGCGGTCAAGTCTTGTCTGCCAGACACCTCTGGAAGTCCTTTTTGAAGGTTTTGCTGCAAGCTGTGGGACTGTTTCCTGTTGGCTTCCCGCTGTATTTCAAAGGTACGTTTGCGGTTAAAGAAATACGTTGGGTATAAAGTAGCGCTGCAGAAGTCAACCTGTAGTTCCTGCCTCTTTGTAATTACAAAGCCAGCAAATGTATCCCGAAGAAGCTATCGACCTTTATTCTGGACCTGGCGCAGAAGGTAGACCCCCCTTGATTCATGTCTAAATTCATCTAAATATAACTGTTGCATGTGTTACCTGTCTCACATCCTCCCTCCAAAGGGCGACTGCATAGCCGACCTCAGACTCGGTCTCTGAATGATAACACACTTGGCAATTGGGGGAGTCAGAATGATCTCACTGTTGTTCTATGGTCTTTTCTCACTCTCTATGTCAGCACACACACACACACATACACACACACAGAGCTTAGGGGCTTAGCGATCGTCTTGTGTCCTTTTTCATCAGTGGAGGTGTCAGCCAGTCACAGGTTAACGCTGAGGGTGGCGCAGCCTTTGACGGTGGTATGGTTTGTTCCAGTCGCACACGTGTAACGTCAGCCCCGCCCCCCTCGCCCTCGTCTCACCTCCTCCAGCCTTTGTTCTTATTGAGTTAAAATCTATAATGTTAGTTTCAGAAACGCACACATATAAACAGAGATGGTCCATTGTGTTAGATAAGGGTGTAAAAACATGAAGCATACGTTAAACCACACGTAAGCATGAGATAAGACTATCCACCATGGGGAGGCTTGAGGTCAGGGTGAGGGTTGAACAAAACACCCAAATGAGATCGGGATGGGTAATAGATAATTTGGAGCGGACATTGGATCCAGCTGGTGGTCAAAGGTCACTGGATCAGTGTGAGTGGGTGTGTTTGTTTCTGATCCGTTTCATCTGTCATATTAGCTGCGTTAGGCCTACAGGAACAAATGGCATCAATCATGTGTCACTGTAATAGTAATTGAATGAGCATTTCTTTTATTTAACACATTACTCAGGTGACGTCTCACGTTATGTTGTGTTATTTAGCCAAAGCTCCTGAATTTACAATAAATGCATTGGTGGCAGTCAGACAAGGAAGATGAAAGCTGTGTTTTCACGTACACACAAAGCGCACACACTCCTCTCTAGGCTTTGAGGTTTTGACCGTTTCAATCAAAAAACAACGCTGAAAAAACTCTCTGCTGTGACGACCAGAGACAATTCAGTCTTAAGCTCGAACGCGATTTCTGATGATTTGAAAGAACCTGGGGTTTTTGGTTCTACAACCCCGCTGATTTAAATTACTTCAGCAATAGCACACAGAGTAAAAAAAAACATCCCACATGTGTGCTTGGAAAGGGAGTAGAACTAAAACAATAGCAGTTACGTAAGCTAATAAGCACAGAAATGTGAAATGGTGCTTTCTTTATGAGGTCATACGAAGAAAAACGAATCCACTCAACCTGCCCTGCGTAACCTGAAACATCCCTCAGTAACTGGGAGATGTTTCAACCAATTAATGGCCTAGAATGAAATGAAATGCACAATAATTATTGATCTCTGATATCGCAGGCAGTTAATATTGACTTATAGAAGTTATTTTAATACCAGTTGGTAACACTGCTCACCCCAACATGAAAAACTCAGCCGACCTCTGATGTGGGACACATACTGGACTGCAGTATTTCCTGGACCCAGCTCTCCAACCCCCACAGAGGGAGATGTCTTATCAGTGGATCATACGGGATAAGTTAGAAATACATGCCGAGACTCAGCCAAATGAGTTGTGTCACTCAAAGGAGCAGCTGAGCGCTGTGCCGTGTGTGTTTCTGTCGGGTAACGGCCATCCACTCTCCGCGCCTGCCTCATGTATGACCTGTGCTGAACATCAATCTGTGCTTCACCCCTGACCCCGCAAAACTAAACCAGGCGTGTGCTGCGTCAGTGCAGAAGGGGGGCATGAGTATTTGTGTGCACGGAGGACCCCTGCCCACGCTGAGTGACAGCCCTGAGCCGCTCTCCGTACCACAGGAGGACGTTCTTCTGGATTTCTTCTTCTTTGTGGACTGGAACATTATTTATGGCACGACACAATGTTTTGCTGTTTTTTATTGTCATTATTTTATTATGTTGAGTGGTGCAAAACTAACTCGTTGGGAGTAGAAGTGTTAGAAGTGGAAAAGAAAGATGTCTTCCAGAGCCACTGACCCACAACACATGGTGCAACAGAGGCCACCTGGCCATCAGATAATATTGTATTGTAACATAATATTGCATTTTAATATTCAATATTGTCTCTTGTCCTCTTTCTATGAAATACCATCGTAGCTACATAAACAGATCTGTCAAACGTTTTAGTTTCTTTCCTTTTAATAGCTCTTGTTACATGTGGAACAACTTTTTGCTGAAATGGTTGCGTCTCCATTTTAAACAACACAATTGAAAAGCAGAACCTGGCAAACATTATAAAAGAGTGAGAAAGAGTCGTTAACGCATGTCTCTGTTGTTAAGTCATTAGTGAGTCTTTTGTTGGCTAAGAACGATCAAAGCCCGGGGGGCCTGTGTATTTACGAGTGGAGGTCTATGGCAGCCGGTTGCAGAGAGCGTGTGCATCTAGTTGTGTGTCTTTTTGTGTATACCTGGGTGCAGGCCCAGTGTTATCGCACCGCTGTAGATGGATGGACTCGACTCCATCCGCTGCTCCCACAGGATGCCGCTTTTTCCAGTGGTTTGTGTTTGTGCTGCAGCACCGATGGCGTCTGATCCACAGCCAGGCGTGCAAACAAGCTGCGAAGGTGCATGTGCAGTACAGCACGTGTGTGTATCTGTGCACAGGCTCCTGCTTTTAAAGCGTGTTTAGTTTGGACTCGGGGCTAGAAAAAGCACATTGCCAGGGAATAAAACAGGCTTCTGGCCTGAAACGGCCTTCGCGGGGGTCTCAAGTAACTGATCTGAGTTCAGTGGGTGGTAATAAATGGTTGGATCAACAGGGCATTTGGTGGTCGGGACACTCGGGGCTTTGACCATGAGAATCTGTGTCTTATTCAAATGCCAAGTGCAGCAGATTCTCAGTGACGTGACAAATTGTCTTTCTAAACAAATCTTCAAACGCACACAAAGAATGTTTTTTTTTCTTCTGAGACTTCCCCTTTATCTGTGCTCTAAACCCCTGACGAGGCATCTTCAAAGTGTGCCTGAGTTTTCTTGTCGGCCTCACAAAGGCTCCACACAGCAACGGCTTTGTGCCCTTTTGGTTTCCTTCTGCTCTTCCTCTCCCGTGGTCTCTGTCCCTCCTCCTTCCTCTCGTCCCGTACTTCTAAGCACACGGTAACCTCATTGTATATACCGTGTGACAGACGTCTGTGGGACCGCCGCTCGGTGCTGAGGTGGACATCCGTGTGAAAGTGCGGCCTGGTGCCTCCTCGGCTGCTGGCGCTCTCTTTGACAGAGCTATTTAAGAGCCGTGATACCGGAAAGCACACTCGCTGGCCTGTAAATAGAGCGAGGAAGATGCCCTTTAAGAAAGCCGAGTGGAAAGACGTTCAGTGGGGATAGGATTTCCTTGCAGGATCCGAGGCAGGACCCCTGTTGAGTGAAATGAACAGATGGAGCGATAATGCAAGAGAAGCACAGGAGAAGAGAAAAAGGATAACAGTGAGATTACTTGATTTAATTGTTCAGTTTCGTTTTTGTGATAGCGCAAATAGTGATAATGATCTTTCTATAAACAAACAGCTTTCAACTCACATCCATAGAGTTAATTGAGTTAATTTACGATCATTTATAAGCTAATATCTAATGATGATTAACATTTAGCTAACGTTTTACTTCTTTAGGCATGAGGACCTGAACACATCATCCCACAGCACACCAGCAGACTGTGATGCACTCACCTTCCAACTTCCCTGCCCTCATGGATGCTGCCTCATGAGCAGGGCTTGGTCTGGGCTGAACCTGTCCCCTGAGGTTGGCTTATCGTGCATCCTACACCGCAGCCTCTGAATGGCTGCTACGTTCTCTTATTGTTGGGCAGGAAAGCTCTGGGAAATATTCGAAGTGTGGAAGTGAGCGATTTACCAGGACAAAGGCCACTTTCCAGCGGAAACTGGGGAGAGAAGCGTGTGTACTTCCCTTCAACTCGGAAGGAGTGTGTTTGTTCGTCTTTGTGTACGCTCCCAGCACATGGCGGCCAATTTCCAATGTGTAACAGCACTAATGTGTGAGCAGCCTCAGGTGATGAAATCCCCTGTGGCATTTTGTGTTCTTGCTGCAACACCTCAGCATTGTCTTGGTGACCCAGAGAGAGCATTACGCCACACTCTCAGAATATAACTGGCAGTTCCTGAAGAGCTGCAGGAGGTGCTTCGGTGTGAAGCGCGGCTGTGGTCGAGACCAGAGGTTATTCTGCGCAGAGGTGAATCCTGCAGCATAGGAGGCACATTGTGACTGAGTCTGTGTCTCCACCATCTGCACTTTAGGTTTGCATTAGGAAACAGGACACAGTACACACCCACCCACTTCAGCATCCTCATCTGCATCTTAACGCTTCCTGTTTTCTGCTGATCAACTATATAGAGTTTGACTAACGCACAAACGCACACAAGACCCTCCTACACATGCTCGCAGGAGGAAGGAGCGCTGTTGAGAACCTTTAAACAAAAAGACATTTTTAGAAAGGTCCTCTCGAGTGGGGAAACAAAGAGGGGAAGTGACATGACGTCGCACAGGAGGGAATCTCAGGGTCACTGGTGGCCTGACGGACACGCCTATGGAACAGTCTCGCTCATTTCAAATGATAAACACAGCCAAGGTCCTCCGCGCCGCTCTCAGAATAGCCGTTTCCTCATCGCTCGGCTTATTTGCTTATTAGAATCATGAGGATGTTTTGCGTTTTCCTTCAGCAGGGTCCACAAGGAATCCGCCGTGTGTTATCGAGGGATGTTTTGATTATCTTTTCTGATCCACCTGCAACGATGATGTAACATGGAGGAAACATGATGTAAATTACCTCAGACTCATTTGAGGTCAGTCAAATAATGCAGGGTTCCTGGTTTTCTAACAGAAACGTATGAAGCCGGTGATTTTCATAATACCTCTGGTCGCGCAAATGAGCTGCATGAAAATGTGATAATGTTTTGTTTACAGGAAGTGTTTCCAAATGCCACACTTACTGTACTTCCTCTGCCTCTAAAAATAAAGCTGGGCAGCACCAGCAGTCAAGAA
The DNA here is from genome assembly GCA_030770545.1 of Macropodus opercularis. NCBI lineage: Eukaryota > Metazoa > Chordata > Actinopteri > Anabantiformes > Osphronemidae > Macropodus > Macropodus opercularis. The sequence goes on from CM061092.1 coordinate 14,078,021, forward strand.
TAGAACAGAACAGACGTCAAGGTTACGGCCTCCAAAGTCAGAACTTGACAAAGGTGCCTGTTAGTTGTTAAACATAATACTGCAGCTTGTGCGAGATGCAGCCTGGCACAAATACACATCCACATTTCAGGAGCGATGTCTGAATTACAACCACCACCATGAATCTTATATCCTACTGTAGCTTCGCGGCACTGGAAGCTGGGTGAGAGCTACCTGCTACTATGCAGCCTGTGACTGTCACTACTCCCTGCGATGTTGTTCACTTCAGCAGCAGCACGAACCACAGTCTCCAAAATGATGATACAGCGAAATCACCTGAACGGCTGAACATTGTCGCGTTCGTAAAGGCCTCATTGCAGGACCGCCACTGGTAAGTGTACGTCCTTTCTTCACGTCCCTTGATGGGACTAAAACTAAAACTGATACAGAATGCCAATATGGATGATCCTCACACTGGAAAATATGTATTTTTCACGTATGGAAAAACATATTCTACGCATAATATTACTGAGTTAGTTGAGGTTTTGAATGACTTCCAAAAGGACACCTGTCTATTGTTCTAAGAGCAATTGTATCTTCTCTGGTTGCAAGCGTTTGACCTGTGGATGGGGACAGGACTGCAGAGGCCAGGCTTTCGCTCTCTCTTTTGCACACTCACACATCTGGTGTATGTTAGATCTGTTACAGAATGTATGAATCTCAAAACCAGAGGGGGTAAAAACATCCATCATGCCTACACCTCCTTTCTCTTTTTGCGTGACACTTGAGACGGCTGGGGGAAGCGTGGTCCTCCCGTTCGCAAGGAACAGTAAAGCCGGAGCAGATTTTTAACAGGACTTACATGCTGATTAGTCACACGCACAGTAAGGGATTGGCCCCCGTCAACAGGATAAGCTGGCCTCCAGTCCACGGGGTAAATAAGGAGATCGGGTTGCGTATAATTTGGGAAGAGCAACATATCTGCTGGTGAGGAAAACACGTAGCAGCTGCCCTGCGTCACACAAACATCACGAGCCGCGCGTTTAAGTGGCACAGAGCTAACAATGTGTTCTCACTGATCCAGATGGAAGGCCATGCTCGCTCTAATTCAATATGCGGACCGTTCCCGCCTGTAACGGTAGAGTGACGTTAGATAGGATAATGGAGACAGGCGGGGGGGGGTGAACCGTAATAAACAATTACACGCTGCGGGAGAGTGAAACGAAAATCCTCATTCGTGATGAGTCCTCTGTGGACATAACAACCTGGTGGTTTTCTTTGGGTTTAAAAGTCACCAGCTACACGACGTCCTTAGCGTGATGGTGACTCCCGCCTGTGTTTTCTCCAGGACGTCCACTACATCACACTCAGCAACAGCGGAATGGACACCAGACAGAGTGGACGTGTGGGAAGTCAGCGTGTCGACCACACCCAGGGGTCCAGATCCACATCTCACGGTGTTGACAGTGTTTGACAACATGAACGTAAAAACAGATTAATGGGGGTTCTGAGATGTTTGAACTTGTCAAACATTGTCTGTTTTCCAGGACTAATTCAACAAAACCCTGTGGAGCAAGATAATCAAGAGTGACGGATGCCCACCTGAGAGGTCCACGGTGTTCACAATAAGCTGCCAATCAAACTAGCTGGGCTGAGTCAGCTAGACAAAGACGTGTGGACTCACTGTGCTGTGAAAGTAGGGGACATTTTCAAGTTTGACATGCTGGCTTGCTAAGAAAGCTCATGTAACCTTTGTCCCATTTCACCACGTATGTGGACAGCTCCAAGGAAATCAGTCTTTATTGTAGTTCTTTTATTTTTGCTCTATCTCCTAATGGCAGTACATGATGCTGATGATGTGAAAATGCTTCACAGTCGTTAAAAATACATTGAGAAACTTGGAGTGGGAGACCACAAAAAGCATAAAAGACCCACCTGATTTCTCTGGCAGACTCACACTGACCACGTCACGGCCTGTGCACAGTTACTGCAGCACCTCCAGCTCTAGACTAACACACACAACAGAAGTGGCCAGGTAGCCCAGCTGGGCCAGGTGCATTTATGTTTATGTTCTCTGGGTAATTATGACAAATATTATTTCAGCTCACCACCTTTGACTTTGCTTTGCTGGTGCGTAGCTTGGACAACTGGCCTGAGTTCAGTCCTAGAGCAAGACTGGTTGAGATACCAGATTATTGGCTTCAGATAATCAAACTCTGCAGGCAGGTCTGTTTTAAAACACAACAAGGCAAATATAAAGCACACACTCCACCGTATTAATCAATTGAAAATGTCCCAGACTCTGCATCTTGGTATAGTTTGTGTCTTGGTTTTCGTTCATGTGAAAGCACGGCTAATTGAATGTTCTGCTGGACTTCTCCCCCAGCACTAACAGGTAACAGGAAGCAGAGCATTTTCTTGTTCTCATTTGTTGCCTTGGTTTCAGTGAGAAACAGACTCAGCTTTGACAAGGTTATGTTACAAATAAGAAACCCTGCGTTAAAACAGATGTTTAAAAGCGTTTAAAAGTAGCTAAAGCAGTAGTAGGCAAAAGAAAGTATAGATTCGAAAAAGGAGAAGAACATGTTACACGTCACTGAAGGGATATTTAAATCAATGAAATCTAAACCATTACGTTAGAGTTTTGCTCTTGGGAGGATAAACATTGGACTTATACATATGAGGGTCCTTCTCATGTTGGCAGAACCAGGATCTGACTCTTGAGGCACATCACACAACAAAGGCACAGATGGGGAAACACGATCCACAAAAGGGACGTCACATCTTCTACATAAAACTAATGTATAAGTAATTACGTAATGTTTTTCCTTCCTACATCCTTAACCTGAGCAGGTTGCTTGTAAATAAATGGGAGCTAGAGGCTATAACATAGTGACTGAATTAAAATAGCCTAGATGAGACCTGTGGTTATTTGTCAAATCAGTCACCTCGGTAAATATGAAAGCCTATGAAAACGGTGTCATTACATGTGAAATCCTTGAGAGAAACATTCAGTTCACATTCTGACTCTGAATATCCCATTGTGAGATGGCCTGTAGCGCCCTCATACCAACATGAGTCAACTCCGTCCTTTGTGGTTTCCAGACATGCATTACTCATTTTAATGGGCAAATTCACACTACTCAAAGGAAGAAAACAAACTCGCGTTCACACACCATCCTTAGCTCAGAGGCCAATTTAAGAAGATCCCTCAAGTTAGTTAGACGTGACCCACTGACATTTAATTCCTGATAAACAGGATGTGACTTGTTGAAAGACCACTGTCCCTGACATAAACTTTCATAATTGCATCAACCACATCTTAATGTGTTGTTTCACATGTAAAAGCTGCTTAATTTCATTCTGTCCGTTTCTGATTATCAAGAGCAAATTAGTTCAAAACATCAATGATTCATTTTATTGAAAACACGGATTAATGACGAAAGCAATAAGAATAAGCTGTTTTATTAAAATGGCACTTCTTTAGCTTTTAAATGTCTAAATCTTTAGCCACCGATTGCTCCAGTAAACTAGTTGACATTCGAGTCTGTGTGACATTGATGGATGGATGCTTAAAGTACCTGCAGCTTTAAACAATGCGCTGTGAGACCATACCAAAACAGCAAAGTTACGGGTCATAAAACCAAAACAATGAGCTGAAAAATGCTACCAATGCTGTGTGGTAATGTTGTCTTGTGGGTGTGGAACATGGGAAACCTTTGACATCATATGGTTTCTAATGAATCCACGTAAATATAAAAATAAACCTTCGATGCAGCTTTAAATCTACAAAATCCAATATGTTTATCTTATATAGACGCTGCATTTCCTGTACTATTCGTTTTTTTTTTTTCATACATAACATGAAATAGTAATGTCACAATCATCATTATTTCATAGGCTTGTCTTCTCTACACATCTACACACTGATTGCATTGTTGCCAACGAGTCTTAGTGGGGTCTAAGCAGCGCTGGATCAGTTTAGTGCCGGACACGCAAAAACAAGCAACAGCAGCAGACAAGCTGACCTAGTATTACATTTTAAGCAGGATTACACAGGAGAGACCTCAGGTGTTGCTGGTTATGAATTCCTACGGAGAAAGGGCCCTTGAATCCCTTCCCAGCTGCTGGAACAAAGCTGGATCTGAGGCTAGAGTCTGACATGTGTCTCTCCTACCTGCTGAGAACTGCTGGGAACCATCTCACATCCAGAATTATGCTGCACTTACAGGTCTGTGCCAAACTTCCATGTGGCCTCGTTTTAGATTTGTAATTACGGAGTGACGGTGCACATTTCGGTGCAATCAAAATGGACCACAATCATTACGTGCTCCAAGGGCCTCGTACCTGACGCACACTTGCTTTGGGGGGGGGGTTGAGTTTCAAAGAGCTCAGATGTGACAGATGTGTGAGGTTTCGCGTGTGTTCTTGCGTCCCCAAGTCTCCACAGTACTATATATGCTGAAGGTGTGATCGGCACAGTGAAGTGAATGATTGTGATGCCAACAGTTGACCTCATGCGGCTTTTTATTCCCCTCTTGTAAAAGATATTGAAGTTTCACCCCTTGGCTCAGATCTCACATGTGGCTTGTATTTACAGTGAAATGCCTCCCAGGTCTACTGGGAAACAGACGTAAACACGAAACCTTTTTGCGATTGATCTCTGGCTGTTTGGCTGCATTGACAGTGTCACTGCATTATAGCAGCATAGACGGGTATTTTTTATGAGTGTCGAGAGCTGTTTGTCCCATCGTTGTCTGACTGTGAGAAAGTGAGTGAAGACAAAGGGTTATAGAGAGATTTCACAATAAGACTCAATTTGTTGACATTATCCAATTAAATGAAATGCAAACTTTGAGCAAGGCCAAAAAAAATAAAGAACAAATGTGGTTTGAAAATGACTTTTTGAATATCTCTATTCGTGGACAACACAGGCACAATGTCCCCAAACTCCATCCTTACTCGTCAGTTACACAACACTGTGGTGTGGCCCTCTGCCCTCTTACTGGCATGTCAGCTGGCCTCGTTCCCTCTTTAGATTTTTGGGGGGAAAACGGCTCCTTTTCTGCAGCTGATGACGGACATGTTTTACTACTTTCTCAGTCATAGTCCTACTGATCTCCAGAGGTCTGTCGGACCAGATGACAAGATCTTCAGTGGAATGATTCTTTTGTTGATTTTCCTGGTCATTTTTTTCACTAAGTATTTAAACGTGATTATATCAATAAGTACACTGTGTGTTCCACTCATTCCCATGTCACTGGGATTGTCTCAGTCGCTCTCTCTGTACAGTTGCACGGACTGAAAAGAAAATGAGGTTTGCAGGGCCAGTTTTACTGCACATGGCTTTTTGTCTGCACAAATTCCCCTGCTGGTTGTGGTATATTTCAACCCTGAGAAGCAGCATGTACATTGTGGGCAGAGATGAGAACAGACTACAGCAATGAAAGTAGAGATGCTAACTCTGAGAAACTGGGGGGAGGCTTGTTTTCTTTTTATTACATGGCTTGGTGGTCACTGAGTGTAGCTGAGAAATCCTTCATGAGAATTCAAACAGCATAAGGTCAAATGTTGTATCATATTACTGAGGAGAAACTAAAGCTAAAATCAAAGTGGCACCCAATGGCACTGTACGATCCGCTGCCTTCTCCAGTTTTTACTATACACGACGCGCAGCATATTTTACTAATGGAGCTTTCAAATGTTCTTTGCTGGAAACTATCTGCTGATGTCTGCAAGCGATCAGTTTGTGGATGAGTTTCTCTTTCTTTCAAAGTAAGATAAGAAGGTTGATCTCACACCAGTGTCACTGTGTTGCACAAAGACTACGAAAAGGAAAACTTGCACTTGGCTCTGTGTCCAAAATGAACTAGCCTGCCTTTCTGTTGGCCTGAAGCTGAAGCAAGTAGCCAGGTAGCTTGGTCCTCCTGATGAAGACCTATAGGAACTTTCTTAGTTGCTTACAGGTGGCTTCTATTACCCTTCTACAGATCAAAGTCACAGTTTTTCCACACAGCTTTTACAGTAGGTTCATTAGCCAGGCAAGACATGAGTGAGACGTATTTTCTATCCCATCTATTTAATGTTTCTGTGCTTTGCAGTAGCTTCTTGCCAAATACATGCAATAAACAGACACGTGAGGGAAATGGAATCATGTCACACACGCTGCATGGTGCTTCTGCTTGAGGTCATGCGAGCGATATTCTGTAGCATAGCGGCACAAGTCGAACCCATATAAGAAATGTTTTCCTTCTGATTACTATGTTATCTTCTCCTCTATACTCAACTGCCTCCTGGTAAGTCTTAACTTTTAAAAACAACCCAAACCCGGACCCGATTTGAGAGCCTTTGGGAGGGGAGCTGAATTTACGCCCCAGGGCCCAGCAGTGAAAGGGAGAAATGGAAGGATCACAGAGCAACAGTAAATAATGTTACAGTATGAATAATGAGCTCCCTCTGCGCCAGGGCCTCAACTGGACTAATGACAGAGACCTGTTTTAAATTAGGTCTTACACAAACATGCATATGTGCACACAAACCAGGCACTGGGGAGGGAGGTCCTATCAGTTTAGATAATATGTTGCCCTGAGCAAAAAAGCTCATGGATAAATAAAATAAAGGAGGAAACAAAGGAGGCACAGGACAGGACACTCATCTTTAGTAGTTTTACCTTTCGTTTACATGGTCAAGTATGTTTAGTGTCTCTCCCTTCGAGGATATAGATCTTACTGGAGAATTGTTTTTTCCCCTCTAAGAGGCTGAAATTCAAACCTCCTTCAGCAGTGGATGAGTTTTTTAGTGACAAACAATACTGGATACTTCAACTATCAATTTAAGCCTTTATCAAAGTGCATGTCTGCCATCTGCTGTCAGTGGTTTGCTTTAAAGAAAGAATCAAGCGATAACATGCTCATAAACATATATTTAGAAAGCCTCCAGTTGTCAGTGTCAGTATCCATAAATAGACATAATACAATAATTCATCCATATCAAGTAACTGTAATTATAAACTGCAAGCTTGAAAGACTCTACAGAGTCCAGTGTGGTTTACAGCTGTTTTGTGCATAGTATTGGTTCGTAAATGGTTTGGTGCCGTTCTCGCTGACCGGACAAATAAAAGTGTAACGAGACAGAATGCCAATAAGTTTGTCAAGTTGCTGCTTCTCTTGACGAACCTTATTAGTCAAGAAACCAGAGGGTTAGAACATCAGTAAAGACAAATCAGTCACCGTGATTCGTCCTGTAAAATACACATGGCAAAAACAGTAATTACATCATTTACAGGTGCCAGAACATAATAATCTGCTGTTTGCGTGGTTTTCACTTTGATAATGCATTCATCTACTCTAGCCCCGTGACTCAGATATGATATGATGCTAATTAGACAGATTTGTTCTACATAATATTTACTGTATGTGTAAAAGGATGTGGGCATACACCGTGTAGACTTACACAGCTTAACTGTTGGACTGCTGCCAAACACAGCGATGGTGGAAGTAAATCAAAGCCAAGCACTACAGTACTAATTCATGTGCCCTCAGCTGTTTCCTGGTCCTTTAGGTATCAAATGTGGCTTTGACGGTTTGTTGTTTCAGCCTCAGGTCACATCCGCTCTGCAACTCCTGGCTCCACTGGCAGGGAAAGAAGGCAGCAAGGCAGGATGAAAGAAGGTGAGAAGGCACCATAAGTCGCTCACAAGTCTGCCTCCTCTTTCCCCTCATCTCTTCTCTAGCTTTTTGAATCTAGCCTCTGTAAAGACAAAAAAGGAGAAGTTTTAATTTACAGCTAAAGGAACAAGTGTTTCTAAAGATCAAACAAGAGGTTGTTGTTTTAGTTGAGGATTTGACCACCAGCACCACCTGCTGGTGGACTTCATAATGCATCGCAGCAAGAGAAGATAAAACAGGCTGCATTACTATTAGCTCATACAACAGGTACCAGAATAAATTATAAATCATTGCAATTAAAAGAATGCTCATGACACAGAAATACAAGGCACAAACCAAAGCTACCTCAGGAAGTATACAGTACAATTGCAATGGCTTTATACAAACATTATTAAACTGAGTTCAATGCTAAATGTACACAGGTTCTGACGCAAAGCTCGGCTCTTACAGTATGTGCATTAAAGGTCTTACCCAGTTTCTTGGAGTACGCATCTAGTTTGTAGGCAGCTTGTTCAAGTGCGGACACTTGCTCCTCTATTTGATTTATCTGGTCCAAGTAGGGCTGCAGACTTGCATCTAAAGCAAATACATGTCACTATCAACTTTTGTAGCGCGAATAACACGTCTGCTACAAGTACTCCCACTCACACTTGTTGTTTAGATCCTGCAGATTTCGGCTGATATTGATGCTGATGTCTTTCATTTCCATGTACTTCAGACTGGTTAGTTTGTTCATGTTCTCCAGCAATCGATAGTCTTCGCAAGTGCCTGAAAAAGTAGAGACGAGAAACCAGAAGCAATGACTAATGAATAGCAAATGAAGTCCTCCACTGGCTGTCAATGTACTATTTTCCGTGAGCAGGAGCAATGAGAGTAGAGGCATTTCACAGACCTGTGAGTTCTCCTTGCAGGAAGATGGCCATCTTTTCAAACATGTCAGTGCACAACTCACTGATGTCAGGCTCTGCAGGCTCCACCGCCTCCTCTGCCGTCTCCACCCCACTATCTGCTAAAAACAGTTGACCAAAAGAAGGATTCACTCAACACGGTTCAATCAAGTGTCAGTGAGAATATAACCTGCAGTTATGAAGAAATTCAATGAACTATACTGCTGTGAGCATTAGCGAGCTACGGAAGCTGGGTAGAAACCCTGCTCACTGTTGGTGCTGGGCTTCTTCGGGGCTGGCGCCACGTTCTCTGCTGCGTCCTCCGGGTTTTCTGTGTCGCTGCTGGAAGCTCCAGTCGGATTCACAGCCACTGCCTGCGAAGCTGGAGCTCTGATGATGCTGTCCATTGCAGCGGCCTCGTCTCCAGTTGCAGCCATTTTGTTCCTGTTTTGACTTTCCCTTGTCACGTGAGCTGACTGTCCACGTGACGTGCGCCCGCCGCCGCCGCCGCCACCACCCGCCTCGCGCGCGCCCGACCGCCACGCCCGTTTTGTTGTTTGAGCTTGTTGATTACAGGTCGCTAAGCTTTGATATATGATACTTATAAAATCAATAATTAACAACGATCTGTAGTTTAAATATAGACATATACTCGTTTTAAGTAATGAGTAGAAGTTGAATTCAATTAGTTCAATTAAATAATCTAAAGTAGTTCCCGACTAAAAGTACATGTACTTTTTTTATTTATTGTCTAACGTCTAATAACAGCATGTTTTGTTCTCCAGTAGCAATAAATAACCCTTATTTGGTCAGTTTATCCATATTTACGTTTTATAATGTAAGTTGAGGTGTAAAGTGAGTTGTTTTAGGAAATAGGCTGAAACTTATTGTATTTTTAAAACGTATTTTATATTGCAACGTCTGCCTCCTATCTCATTTAAATCAATGTAATACTCGGCATAATAAAATAATAATGTATATTTTGCGTCACTTCAGCTTGACAATTTGAATGGCATGCACTTGACATGTTTTTGGAAGAATTGAATAAACTTGTTCATCTGTTTACCTATTTAACCCTATTTACTCTAGGTAAAATATGAATTAATTAATGAAGAATGACTATGAAATTTAAAAAAATAAAGAACACAGTTGACGTGTTTTTCATTTAACACGAGTGGTAGTGATTTTATTTTCATGTACACCCTTTATAATGTTGAAATGAAAATAACCATACAATTGTTAAGCACCAATTCAACAAGGAAACGTTTTAAGATCTATTGATTTTTCGCCTTCGCTGTGCGCGCTCCCGGGGGGAGCATGCAGTTCTTGGCCAGCAGAACTCACCATAACACCTGTGTCGGCGCTGATGTGGGGGAAGTCGGATCGTGACAGGCTAGGAGCAGCGGACTGTAAACATGGCGGCGTGCACAGCTACAGGGCTGTGCCGAATACTCCGTTACTATTAGACTGACAAACTGAGACACCCCAAAAATGGAGACTGAAGAGGAGCAGCACATAACCACGCTGCTCTGCATGGGTTTCCCAGACCCCGACGTGATTCGGAAGGCGCTCCGGTTGGCAAAGAATGACATCAACGAGGCAGTAGCGCTCCTGACGAACGAAAGCCCCGGGCTCGGATATGGATATGAGCCGATGGAGAGCGGGCCTGCGCCCGGCTTGGGCTCGAGTGGAGAGGGAGAAAATAGCGGGAGGACTGGGACGGGAGGGTTTGACCCCCCGCCCGCATACCACGATGTCGTGGATAGCGAGGTAAGATCGGCCAGTATTTGAGCAAGCATCACGTCTAGTAGCGAGCGGGACACTGCTAATGGGAACTAGAGAGGGCTCGCCCAGTTAACCAGCTAAACTTAGCACCATGCTATAAGGCTAACGCTATGCTCCGACCCCAACGTGAGCTGTCACTGCAGGAGGGTGAACAAAGTTCCTCCCCACACACGCTGCACAGGGCACGTTGCTGCCACCGGCCGACGGGGGATGTGTTAATATGAGCCACAGCTCCCCAAACCTTTAGGCTAAATACCAGTCCTAAACTTACGAGCTAATTTAGCCAGCTAGCTACTAGCGGGTTAGCTAACGTGAGTTGGAGAGTTGACCGCGCCAGTAACGGCACCAGTAGCGGCGCATACGTAGACGTCGCCGTGGAGGAATCCAAGCACGGATCTGAGCTCGGAGGACTTTGTAACGTTGACCAGTGCAGACAGTTTACCCGATCTATTCAGTCCGCTCTGCACAGGGCTGCTAACGCTAGCTGGCGCGGACAACTGTCCTCTCCTGCCCAGATTGCAGTTCGCTCGAACCGGGCTTAAAAAGAGGTTTCGCAATTCGTTTTACGTACGTGGCCATGTTATATGTACTTGACACGCACGCGTTCGGACGATTCCCGTGTCTTTAAACCATCGTCACGTTGGTATATGTGCTGCTTCTATGCATTTTATTAGTTCTGAGTCGGCTGTCATTAATTTACCTGGAGGACCCTCCTACTGCGCGTTTGCGGCGTTTTTCTAGTAACCAGCGTTGGTGATCAGGTTGACTGACATCTTAACAAAATGAAGGCAATATTTCAACGTTTGACCTCCAGAGTTTTTCTTGTCCTATATCTTTTAAAAGCCTTGAAGATGCTGTCACAAGCAAGCAGTGCTTCCCTACAGTCACATTGTCATTTGAAATGTTATTGATTCGCATTATATAAGCATTTGCAAGTTGCTGTGACTATAAGTTCGTATAACAGGTACAAATAAACCACACTGGACTCAAAAGCAGTTTGTCATGGCTCGTTATCACTGTCACAGTTTGATGCAAGTGATGATAATGATTGTAGTATAAACATCAGTTTGCACCTACTGTGTGCATGCACTTGCAGGTCAGCGTAAATAATGAGGCTATTTGGGGAAAAATATGCTTGGAATAGTGTCTCCAAGATCTGGAGAAATATTTTTCTTGTGTGGTGACACACACAAGAAGTTAAAGTTGGAGATAATTTCCATCTGAACCTAAAAATAGTTCCTCCAAGTGTGGACCTCCTAGAGGACTGGCTTTGTACTCTCATGCATAATTTTGACATTGCATAACAATTTCTGAAAAATGCAATAGATGGAATAATCGTGACGTATGGAAGTATATTATATTATAGCCATTCTTCTGTCCCTCAGTCTGCTGTGATTGTGCTTAAGAGGCATGTCATAGGTCCTTGGCTCCGTGGTTCACTCCTAAATATAGCCCTGCAGTCTCCCTGACAAACACAAACCCATTGCAGTTTTACATGGGGTCCCATGAGGGTTGCAGGGTGCACAGTAACAGAGTGGTGCTGGGTTTACCTCATCGTCCTGCCAGCCACACACATGCATAGTGTGTATGCTTGAACCACTGGTCTAAAGCTTTTAGATGTTGAAATGCAAGTTTTATTTTTTTAAACTGAGTTAAAAGATATATATCTTATGTTCCTGTGAGCATTGTTTAAATTCAAGTGAGACTGTTCTCTGATAAATACAAGTTTATTTTAATATAAAAGTGAATTGTGATGTATTAATACTGCAAGCATTTAAATGTTTCATCTTGGTCTTTGAACTTTGAAACCTAACGCAGGTCTTAGGTTTCTCTCTGTCTCTCTCTCCCCTCTATCTGTCATTTCTAATAAGTTGTAAGCAGGAAAGCAATGAAATATGATGCTTCTCTCTTGCTTTCTTCTCCCCAACTCGCCCTCCTTTTCTCATTTTAATCTTCAAGCCATTACTTCATCTCATATATGTATCAGTATGCAGCACAGTAAAACACACAGTGAACACATTGGCCATTACACATGCAAATGTGTGGAAATGTATTCAAAGTGGTGATGCTTGACCTCACTATAGTTTGCTATATTCATATTTATACTGTTAAGTACCTACAGGCAAACACGTTCTAATAGTCTTGCTCATTTTTAATATAATGAGGGCTGAATTCCATGACTCGGTTATAGCTTAATATAATTTCATACAAGGCAGCAGGTCAAGCCTCTCGTGGCTTATTAAATAGTTCAGTGTGAACATTAATCGTTAGTGGATCTCGATTATGATATGCTATAGTGTACTTTCAGGGGGCAGCAGCCGTTCATAGTTGAGTTGTGCAGTTGATTATGAATATTCAAATGACTTTATGAATATGTAAGCAACCACGTAATGTAAATAATTAAATCTTTGTGTGCCTAGATGGTTTTTACAGGGATTTTTTTTTTTGTTTTCTTGTAGTGGTAGTATGTCAAGCGTGAACTTGGCATTTTTAAAAAGCAGTAAAGGTTGACTTTGAATCTTTTAACTTGCCATTTATGAACTCTTCATCAAAATGTCATGGTGTGTAACATCCCACCGCTAACAAGACGGTCAAATCAGAGTGTTCATTATACTTGTCTTTAGCTCTCAATACCCCCCTATAATCCTTTTGACATAATTACTCAGTAGCGTACTTGAACCAACCTTTGTTTAGAAAGAGAAAACGCAGAAAGGTGCGAAAATGGAGATTGAAGGGTAGATTGTAGAGGAAAGGACACGCGTTCTGAATGACTGTGAATATTTGTCTTCTCTCTGAGGGAGAGAATGAATCAAACATTATCGTGCTGCCTTTGCCATTGCCAGAGGTCATTTGTATTTTCTCCCAGAGGACAGTTACAGTGTCATGTGAAGGAATTACACCAGCTGTATGAAATAAAGTTACCTATTGCATTAGGTGGTAATTTTGTCATGTATGTGTGTTTAAAGAGGAGCAATGATGAAAATGGTAACTGCTCTGGTGGTAGCATGGAATTCCCTACCACCAACCTCTACGAGCTGGAGAGTCGAGTCTTTACCGATCACTGGTCCATTCCTTACAAGAGAGAGGAGTCTTTGGGCAAATGTCTCATCGCATCCACCTGCCTTGCCCGGCATGGTAAGTTTTTAAAGTATATTTTATGTGTTTTTAAGGTCTACATTCCATCCGTGCTCTCCATCTGCATTGCGTGGGTAGCATGTTTTCTTCGGACTCACTGGCAGTTTTCGCAAATTGCTATTTTGGACAATTGTGTTACATGGTGCAATCTGTGGCTATTTCTTCACGGCCGTTTTTCCAAGTTTAGATTTGGGTTGCATATGTACATTTAACACCTTCCTCTCTGTCAGGTCTCGCTGATGCTGACGAGAACTGCAAACGGTTCATAGATCGGTGTATGCCAGAGGCCTTTAAAAAGGTGAGTAATTCATTAATGGAGCAGGAGCTGAGTTACTGAGTAACTGTGTGTAATTAACAGACATTTTCTCTGACCTTCCTCATTTCTGTATGTTTTGTTTTACCCCTAGTTGCTGACCAGCAATGCTGTACACAAATGGGGCACGGAAATTCACGAGGGAATCTACAATATGCTTATGTTACTGGTGGAGCTGGTGGCAGAAAGGGTCAAGCAGGATCCTGTCCCTGTAAACCTGATGGGTGTCTTGACTATGGTGTGTTCTCACTCAACCATATGTTATGTGTCTTTTAATATTTTACTGACTTTTGTTATAATTTATTTTGCGATAACCAAATTATCCTGGAGATATTTAGAACTTATAGCAACAGGTGACAGATCTCTATATCGTAGGCTGTTTTTTTAATTGTAGGGATTTATGAGGGTTAGGGTAACAGTATGTTAAATGTGTGGTCTTGTTGAAATAGAGTGGTCAAACTCTCTGGTCTCTGGTCTGGTCAAAATTCACTGACAATGTATCATTGTATCTGCGTTCTGTCAAACAGTCAGAGATGCGTGGCTGAAATCTGTTGGGAGAAGGTATTAAGTGTATTTGTTTGTTTTGTTGTTGCGGCCAGGCCTTTAACCCTGACAACGAGTACCATTTTAAGAACCGAATGAAGGTCTGTCAGAGGAACTGGGCTGACGTTTTCGGAGAGGAGACCAACATGTTCGCTGTTTCTCCTACCAACGCATATCAAAAGGTAACGGACTCTCCATTTGTTTGGGTTAACTTTTTTTTTTAGCGTTTTCTACAGGGCAGTGTGTATGTGCCAGTTTATCCAAGTGCACTGGCAAGTATCTAAAGCTATGCTAGCATTTATATACACACTTCCATATTAGCTTTTGTATACTGTTCATAGTCATGTCATGACAAATGAGCCCTTCATCCTCAGGTTTGTGTAACTGAGCCACAACAGCTCAGAAAACACACGCAACAATAGCTGTCAGAAAACTTATATATGCTTATGTGTTTGATTACCGCATGTTTTCACTGTGTGTTCAGTGCTGAATAAACTCACTGAAACCTATTTTCTTTCAGGAGCCTCATGGCTGGCTGGTGGATTTGGTGAATCGAGTGAGTCGGGAGCACTGGCTCCGATAGTTTCCATATACATATGCCACTGTTGTGTTTGTTTTATATCTCATCTTTCATGTTCCCTTCTGCTTGTTTCTTTTAAAGTTTGGAGAGCTGGGAGGATTCACTGCCATCCAGACTAAGCTGAACGCTGAGGAAATCGAGATCGCTGTGAGACTAACCTTATTTTCATCTGCCTGCTTTCCTTACATATGGCCTGAGACACAGTGATGGATCGAGGAAAGGACAGTAGACAGACTTTGACACAGCCTATACAGGCAAAAGGTCACCATATTTCCCCCCCACTGCTGTCAGCTGCAGGGTGCTGAATGTCTCTTTCCCCCTCTCAGGCGTACTCACTTACACAGACATGCTCGCTCATCCTCCCGCAGTGTGATGGTTGAAATGCTCTGTTGTGTTGTGTGTTCTGAGGCATCCTTGTACTAATGCTTCCCTCTGGGAACCTGGCCGGAACCACAGCAGTGCATAGCCATTGATTCACAGTGCATGAACACACTCTCCTTCTAACCCATAGCATATTAAAAAGGCAGAGACTAGTTGCGCAGTGCTGTCTTCGGTAGCAGTTGGAGCTCAGTAGTGTGTAAACCGCCAAATACATAATTTCCTTCAAGCAGAGGAGAGAGAAACTGTGAAAGTGAAAGTAGAAATGATGATAGGAGGAGGGCTCTCTCCCAGGGGTGACTCATTCATTTGTTCTCTTTGAGTAGGACGAGGGGATTCACTGAGTGAATGAGTGGGAAGAGGGAGCACAGAAGCAGAGATAGGAGATAGAAAACGGGAACACGGGAGCCATTCATTAATCATCAGTGATTCGACAAATGACAGCTGGGCTCTCGTATTGGAAACCAACCCATACATCTGTTTGCGTTCTTTGTCACGCATAAGTGTAGAAACACAGTATCAGTTTAAACAAAGCACGTGCACTGACTCAAGCACTTTCAAATTTCATTGGAGGGGTTGAATGCTGTTGTGTACATCTTATTTCGTAAGCCGTGAAAAGGCGACCCATTGGAACATCCCGTTCCTTTAACTCTGCCAGACAGATTTTAGCACTTCTATAAAAACAGACGTGAAATGAATGAAACATTTTTGTGCTCATTAGCCATACCACAGCTGGCATTAATAATCTAGTTTCCTTTTAAGTCTGTGTCATGCCTGAGATATTTTTTTTTCCATCTGCCTACACAGTGCGTGTCGGCTCTGGTCCAGCCACTTGGCGTATGTGCAGAATACCTTAACTCCAGTCTTGTCCAGGTGAGACTTCTTATCTCCTAACATGCATCTTAGCTGATTACCTGTGGAGTATTTCTTTGTTTATGTCTACTGTCTTCTGTATCTTTATACTGTATTGCAAGGTATCAATTCCTTTTCCTGATGTGATTTTCTATTGCTAAGTTATCAGCTGTTTGCAAAGTACATGGTCCGAGTACTTCATACCCACTTATATTCTATTTTTATATGCTGTATCCTCTTACTGTTTTGCTACTGCAGTTGCCCATTTCCCCACAGGGATCAACAAAGTTATATATTGTCTTTCCTAGCCCATGCTGGATCCAGTTATTCACAAGATGATCACTTATGTACAGAACCTAGAAGAAAAGGATCTCAAAGACAAGGTGAGACGTGGCCACCTGATAAAGAAGTATGGTGAAAACCACTTGTCCACATTCTAGCAGTAGTGATGTAGGTGGGTGACGCCTGTTATTTGTAGAGATGTAAGAACAGCAGTTCACACACTAAACACTAGTTTAACAGTAAAGGTGGTTGATAAGTTCTGCTCTAGATTTAATCTTTGCTTATTTTGCTTTGATGTGGTTTTAGTTACGTAAGAAATCACATCCCTCTGGTCTGATATAATAAATACAAAGTGGGTAGCAAATTATGAAAGTGTTTACCTCCCTGCATTGTTGGATCAGGAGGACGGGGTAAATATTGACAAGTTAAAGCAGAGTTAACAAATTAAACAACTTAAATCAACACACACAGGCACCCATGGCATCACGCTGCTCGCTAAAACAACGTAGACGCTAAGGAGTAATGTTTTTTTATGAAACACCACTTACCAAGTATCACATTTTTATCAGTTACACAAAGAACGGAAGATAAGATCTTTTTGTTAATTATCATTATCATCATTAACTTAGCCAAAATGTTATATGTTGTTTTCCATATATCTTGTAATCCTAGCGTCTGGTGAGCATCCCAGACCTGCTCTCAGCCATCAAGCTGCTGTGTATGAGGTTCCAGAGGGAGCTGGTCGCTGTGGTGGATGACCTGCGGCTGGACACACTGCTCCGGATGCTCAAAACCCCTCACTTCTCCACTAAAATGAACTCCCTCAAAGAGGTCAGCTCTTCTAGATACCGAGGTGTTTGGTGTCTTAATATGTTTCTCAGTTATTGATCTCATTTTATGATGTTTTGTGTCTCAGGTGACAAAGTTAATCGAGGAGAGCACAGTGTCGAAGACGGTTAAAAACGCCATTGATACGGATAAACTGCTAGATTGGCTTGTAGAGAACTCTGTTCTGTCAATAGCACTAGAAGGTAAGAGGCAAAACGGTTAGATGAACTATAAAACATTGCACACCCATGAATTTGAAGCAACTGATTGTTTCTGTCCAAGACTGAAAATTCACTGGTTAATGTTTCTGTGTTTTAGGCAACATTGATCAGGCTCAGTACTGTGAAAGAATTAAGGGAATCATTGAACTTCTAGGGAGTAAACTGTCTCTGGATGAGCTCTCAAAAATCTGGAGAATACAGGTCAGCAGTAACCGTATGAGTTATGTCTGTTTTATTAGTAGAGTGCGTTCAGCAGCCTGTTTTTACTTCTTTTAAAAACACCAGGTACAGAACTGTGAGTTCAATCTGTTTAATGTATATATTTTCTCCCGCGCTGATCGATGTGATCAATACGTTGTTTGTGTGCATTTCAGGCAGGCCAGTCATCAACTGTGATAGAAAATATTCATACAATCATTGCTGCTGCTGCTGTGAAGTTTAGCTTTGATCAGCTCACCCACCTCTTTGTGCTCATACAGAAGGTCAGTGCTACAGTATCTCTGGGCCTGGACATTTTGAGAATGTAAAATGAAAAATTGCATGTAAGTGTATACAGTAGGTGTAATATTAATGATGCTTTTGCTTGTTTTTTTTTTAGAGCTGGGAGATTGAGAGTGACCGTGTGAGGCAAAAGCTTCTTAGCCTGATTGGGAGGATCGGCAGAGAAGCTCGCTCTGATACTACAACTGGAAAGGTGTTTTGGCATTGTTGCTAAGCGAATGACACTTGGCGGGATTCCACATTAAGTTTTAATAAGTTACACTGCCCATTCGAGGCGGATTTACTGCACCATTACACCAACCGTGCATTGAATTGTGAGCAAAAATAGTAAAAAACCATGTATGCATATGTTGCATATGTCATAAGTCGCACCATGTTGCTAATACCTGGGTGCTGGTGCAACTTTGGGGTGTATTTTCAAGATCAATGTAAAGAGTAGGTGCAGTACCTTGAGTTCACATTTTGTTGTGCGTGTCTGCCTAGGTGCTGGAGGTGCTGTGGGATTTAGCTCATCTCCCCACCCTGCCTACCAGTCTAGTTCAGCAGGCACTGGAGGAGCACCTGGGGATCCTGAGTGACGCCTATGCTGTCAAGGAGACGGTGAAACGCAGTTACATAATTAAATGTATTGAAGACATCAAGAAGGTGAGAGAGACCTGCTCCAGACAGAGTATTATCTATATAGTTAACGGAGAGAGTCTACGTTTTTGTATAGTTTCACTAGGCCAGTGCTGTCAAATGTAAAAATGTTTAGCCTGCTGTGGCCATTGTGGTTAGTATGTTCTTTCTAGCGCAGCAAATTACCTTCCGCTTCAGTTTAACCTCTTAGCGTGGCCAGTCCAGGATCCACAAAGCAGCAGTGAGTTGTGGAGTGGCCATGCCTACGGTACATATCAGCAGTTTAGTGAATGCTTTTAAGATATTTTGGGATGACAAGAAAATGTCTTTCCATTGTTTGATTCAGTCCCTTGAACCAGACCATGTCCACTGCAAATGTCAATAACCACCATCCTTTGTTACATACTGTAGCTCTACCTCAGTTTTCTTGAGCCAATGAGGATTTTTTTTTTTACAGACTTGAATTATTAATAAGATATTATATTATTAGTTTATGAAATCATATCCATCATCTTTATGATAAAAATGTAAATTTGTTTACAAGGAATTCATGCTTTGTCATAGGTGAATTCACTTTTGTACCGTGTATTTCATTTTCTACTGCAAAAAGTTTGCCCTTGCTGTAGCTGGTTGTCATAGTAACGGCATATAAAGCTGCTGTGTTACCGCAGACACACACAGGAACGACGAGGGATATTGAAGGAATGCTTTCCTTTTATTTTTTTTTCTTGGTATCTGTCTGCTTGTCAGGAGACAGGTTTAGTTTGAGACTGAACAGACTGAAAGCAGCAAGACGAGACTGCTGGGGAAAAAAAGAGTCTGGGAAATACTTCAGATGACAGGTTAACGGCAGTTGCTGTAATAACGTCTCTCTGTGACCAATCATTAGTCTGCAGTATTTTCACTTAACCTTTGACATCACCGTAGCTCACCTGGAACCTCAATAGGTTCCAGAAACATACTATTCACAGTCTTGTCTTTGCACAGTGAAAAAAAACGACAAAACTGCTAGAAATTCTGATGCAATATATAACTTGTTGCATGTTTTTTATATATATATATAGCATCATTATCTCTACTGTGCCAGCATCACTGCTAACTGGAGCACTGTCCTTAATGGTTTCATCATTCATTGCCTTTTAAGTGATGTCAGAATATCTGCCATGAAAAATGAATCTTTTGATTGACATCTATTTAACTGTATATAATCACCTTCCTCGCTTATTAAGTATGTTCGCAAATGAATATACAAGTGAAACGTATACATATTCAACCACAAATAAAATGTATGTTTCTAGACTCACACTCAGGAGGAGAGTAAAGGCAGCGACACTCAAAGCTCATTTCTTACTGGCACTTGGGGAAAGAAGAAAGCTAACTCTTTGGTCAAAGTAAGACGAATCCTGTATAATTTGTAATTCTTCTGACCAATCTGTGTCCAATCTCGCTGCTTCATGCCTGCCTACCAACCAACCACAGAGGACGGCCTGACCACAAAGGTGTTTCATTGGTCTCAGTTGATCATTTCATGCTTGATTGCAACGTGAGGTAGTTTAACCAGGTGTTGATACTCTGCTTTGGCACTGACTGATGATTTACACAGTGGTGTTGATCTTCTGGGTGAAAGCTGGCTGAGTTATATGAGTGATTTCGCTGCTGGATGAGCTGGTCAGCTGTGGTGGAAGTATTCGCACGGTTACTCATGCAAACACGAACCTGGGCCAGGAATATTAAAAAAGGGACGTTTCATCTGGTGTTTACACACAGCTTATCGCAGACGTGATGGGTGTGATTGGGAATCATTATCACACACTTCTGTTTTTGCAGCATGTCTTTGCTCAGTCCCGTTTAGCAGATGTCACCCTCTGTTGTGTTTGTGTATCTCAACAGGCCTCTCAGCAGAGCAGTCCTCAGGCAGTCTGGGTTGTCCCTGCTCTACGTCAGCTGCACGAGATCACTCGTTCTTTCATTAAGCAGACGTATCAGAAACAAGACAAGGTGAGGCACATGCCTTTAACGTCATGGTTGTGGTGTAAATGTAAAGCTGCAGTCGTAATCTCTCCCTCTCACCACACAGAGCATAATCCAGGATTTAAAGAAGAACTTTGAGATTGTCAAACTCATCACAGGATCTCTCGTCTGCTGCCATCGACTCGCTGTGACAGCTGCAGGAAATAATGGCCTCTCAAGCTCAACCTTGGTAGATGGACGATACACCTACCAAGAGGTTTGTCTGTCTTATTGTTGTTGTTGTTGTTGTTGTTGTTGTCTTCTATCTAAGTTACAGATCAATATTTGACATTTGTATGAGCCACTGTCACCAGGAGGCCGTCAAACTTGAACAGCACAGTTTGATTAACGGTGTTCATTTGACTCTCTGGCTCTGTTCAGTACCTAGACAGCCATCTGCGCTTCCTGGCATTCTTCCTCCAGGAGGCCAGTCTCTACCTGGTCTGGAACAGGGCCAAGGAGCTCTGGGAGTGTTTGGTGTCCGGGCCAGACGTCTGTGAACTGGACCGTGAGGTATAGGAACACATATTAAAATGCTAAAACTTTGTCCTGGTTTATTCATCTTTGATCATAAGCACCTTCCTCTAGTTGACCACTTTCTGGACAGAACTAAAAACCTTCATGTGATGCTGTAAATTAGTTGCAGTATTCTGATATTATTTTGTTTAGCAAGCAAATGCAAGAATGTTACTGTAAGAGGAGGCACTTTGTACAGTCATCATTTGTCTTCATGTTTTTACTGGAATCGAAACTGCTGACTGACTGAAATTTCTTGCATTGACTCTGGACATCGTTTCACTGTCCCAGTGTTAAGTCCTTTAAATAGCTGTGGTTATATGTTTAGATTTGGCCCAAATTCTGCTTAAAGGAGCTTAAACATTGTATGTTTCATTTTGTGCAGATGTGTTTTGAATGGTTCACCAAAGGACAACATGACCTTGAGAGTGATGTGCAGCAGCAGCTCTTCAAAGAGAAGATCTTGAAACTGGAGCCCTATGAGATCACCATGAATGGTCAGGCACTCTGCACAGACGTTTGTTTGTTGTTCTCTAACCTTTCGGAAATAGTAACGTTTTGTTTCTCTCAGGTTTCAATCTGTTCAAGACCTTCTTTGAGAATGTCAATCTGTGTGATCACCGACTGAAACGCCAGGGGACTCAGCTGGTCAGTCACACGTTTATCTGTGCATTGTTTTTATTGACAATGTATGCAGCTAGCATCATACCAGTACGAGCGGACTGTATGTGTAGAGATAAAACGTTGTTGTGCGTCATATTTCTGCATTCAGTGTGTGGAACGCCTCGACCTGGCGGGGATGGATTTTATCTGGCGCATCGCCATGGAAACCCCTGATGAAGAAATAGCCAATGAAGCAATTCAACTTATTATAACATATAGCTACACCAACCTCAATCCCAAAATGAAGAAGGTAAGAGTATGCCTGCACGTTTCTATGGCCTACTCTCACGTCACGTCATGTGTATAGTATGGTAATGGCAGATTTTCACACATAAAGTTGATCATCATAGATACAAAGGACTTTAAGTGATTAGATTTGAGCAGATCTTTTTACGATGGTCCATCAGTGCCACCAGTGGAAACATTTATTCTGGAGCCCTGAAATGGAGCAGTTCTGTTAATCACTGAATGATATTCGGGTCCCTTTTTAAAACTTAAAGACTGAAAGTGCATGAAATAACAATGTTTCTTTTCTTTCAGGATTCTGTGTCTTTGCATAAGAAGTTCATTGCTGATTGTTACAAAAGGCTGGAGGCAAGTGGTTGAATATGTTACAGTTGTTGAGTGATTGTGCCATTTCCTAGAAATCAACACCTGATAGCAGTTCCCTATTTTGTTTCCTTTTCAGGCAGCAAGTTCAGCCCTTGGCGGGCCTACTTTGACGCATGCTGTTACCAGGGCAACCAAGATGCTGACTGCAACTGCCATGCCAACCGTGGCCACATCTGTACAATCACCATCCAGGTACAAAGGGGGGTTTGGGTAAGAACATTGTTACTAAACCTATTCAAACTTTTTAAGTGTTTATTCTTTCTGCTCAGGCTCCAAAACAAACAACATGAGATATATTTTGAATTTTCTCGTGTTAAAGCACTAAGGTGTATGTTTGTTTGTTTTTTCTCCTCCAGATCCACTAAGTTGGTGATAATTGAAAGACTGCTGCTACTGGCTGAACGCTATGTCATTACTATAGAGGTAGGATAAACCTCTATGGTGTCAGTGTTTAACAGCAAGATGTATTGAGAAGCAAGGACAAAAATATTCACTCACCTGATTTTTTTTTCCCTCATTTAATTACTCTGTACATCCGTGAAGTAGTTTATTAAAACACTTTCTAACTCATATTTTGCCTGTGTTGTTGTGCAGGATATGTACTCAGTTCCTCGCACTATTCTACCTCACGGGGCTTCGTTCAACGGACACCCTGTCACTCTTCACATCACCTATGAGTCAACCAAAGACACTTTCACCCTTGAGGTACTGTAAGACTTTACCACAGCTTCACACATATCTATTGTGTGTGTGTGTATATATATAGATATTTGTTTGTTTGTTTGTTTCTGTGTCCTGCAGACGCACAGTAATGAGACAGTAGGAAGTATCAGGTGGAAAATATCTGAGCACTTAAGCTGTCCAGTGGATAATGTCCAGATCTTTGCCAATGACAGTGTGGTAAGTGTTAACAACTCTAAGCAACTAAGACATTATTTTCCTCTTTAATTTTTTATTATTTTAATCTGTCATTCCCATACCAAAGTATTTTGCTCCTTTCCCAAATATGTGTTTCCCCTGAAGCCAATATCCACTGCAAAATACAAATCAATGTTAATTTATGTTAAATTTTTCTGGGAACGGTGCCACTGCCTCTTCTTTGAGTTGGCCAACTGCATATATTGTGTGGCAGGGGAAACACAACCTCAATCCCTGTTCTTCTCTTATTCCATCCCTTCATTACCCCTCCACCATGTGTTAGCTGACCATGAATCGCGACCAGAAGCTACTGTCCCAGCTTGGCTTCAGCGATGAGCAGAGCCTGACTGTGAAGAGTTCAGGCACTGGCACTCCCTCTGGCAGCTCTGAGTCTTCAGCCTCCGCCTCAAGCAGTTCCAGCTCTGCTGTCTTTAATTCTGCTTATGCCTTGGAGCAGGTACCGTGCCAGACATGAATGAACTCTCAGACTGTGGACACAATGAGCCCTGCGGTGGTTCTGACCTACTGTTTTTGTTTGTATGTCATCAGGAGAAGTCCCTGCCTGGTGTGGTGATGGCTTTGGTGTGTAATGTTTTTGAGATGCTTTACCAGTTGGCAAACTTAGATGAATCCAGGTAAGAATTAAAATTACCCAAGCTTTAAGATTCAGATTGATACTCTCCTTTAAAAACGAGCATGTTGACAGAAGCATTTGTGCATCAGGTACCTCTTCTTGTTACAGATTAATAACACTGCACGTCTTTATGTTACTTTCAGGATTACACTACGTGTGAGGAATCTACTGCTGTTAATTCCAACTGATCCAGAGGTACAAGATGCACTTGACAACTTTGTTCCCAAAGAATCCAGCGTCTGGAGCCATCAGGTACTACAGAGTGGCTGATAAGACACATTCAGGTCAAATGGCAGCTGCATGTTAAAGACCTACATTCTCTGTCTGACTATTCTTTCTAGGTGTGTGAAGATTTAGTGTAAACAATGTAATGGCAAGAGTTCTGTTCATGTCTGCGGTTCATTTCCTTCCTGTCTTTTCTGTAGAAAACGCTTTTCACACTTGGCCAAGGCACAGGCTCGCGTTCTCCATCTATGGTCTCCAAGCAGCAGCACCAGCCCAGCGCTGCTTCTATACTGGAATCCCTGTTCAGATCCTCTGCTCCGGGCATGTCCACCTTCAGAGTCCTATACAACCTGGAGGTAGTGTATGAAACTAATTTTTTTTACCTTTTAAGGTGGATTACTGGATTTGAAATGTGTTTTCTTCTCTCTGTGTTAGGTTTTGAGTTCAAAGCTTATGCCCACATCTGATGATGAAATGGCCAAAACCAGTAGCAAGTCATTTTGTGAGAACTTCCTAAAAGCAGGAGGCCTCAGGTAATTCTTCAGACAACAGACCTGAAAAGAAAAGCGCCTTAATTGCATGGTGTGTCCTTGGTGTTGGCAAACTTGTCAAGCAGCGTTACATACTAATACATATCTGCTTCTTGGCATATGTTTTTTGTTTTTTTTGAGTCCTGACAGTTGTTTCTGTGTCCTGCAGTCTAGTGGTGAATGTGATGCAGAGAGATTCCATCCCATCAGAAGTGGACTATGAGACCAGACAAGGAGTTTACTCGATCTGTCTTCAGTTGGCCAGGTGTAAAATTATTCTTTAACACAGACATCTGCATATTCTGGGTTATGCAGCCAATTAGACTTCTATAATTTTTGTATTATTTGTAGGTTCCTCCTGGTTGGTCAAAGCATGCCTGCAGTGCTGGACGATGATGTCATTAGAGACGGGGAGGCGCTATCGTCCCGTCCATTTCGTAACGCTGGACGGACTGGCAGACAGCTGTCCCTCTGTGGAACTCCAGAGAAGTCCTCCTATAGACAGATGTCTTTGTCTGAGCGCTCGTCCATTAGAGTGGAGGAGATCATACCTGCTGCACGTGTAGCTATTCAGGTACTGGAATGTAGCACTCAAACGCCCTTTCACTTTCTATATGACTCTGTTTCCAGAGTATTATCCCCCCTCAGCTCTACAACCAGAGTGGTATTGTTAGTGGAGAATGTTTGCACGTTAAATAATTGTTTTGGTCTTTTCTTCAGACCATGGAGGTGGGTGACTTCACCTCTACCGTGGCCTGTTTCATGCGTCTGACCTGGGCAGCAGCAGCAGGACGATTGGATCTTGTTGGCAGTCCACAGCCAATCAGAGAGACCCACAGCTCACTTCTGCCTCAGGGAGTTCGCACCAGAGTCAGCAGTACTGGTGAGACAGAAAATACCCCGAACACTTTCATTTTTCATTCTCCACTAAACTGCTTACAGGCAGTGGGTGTGGCAAGCACCTTGTGTAACTTCATTCCTGTTTTCATACAATATTGTCCAGGCTTTTGTTGTTGTGACATGTATTCTGAGCAAAAAATGGAAACCGTGTTCTGTGTCTTTTCGCAGGAAGTAACTGCAGCTCTAGCAGTGAGGGCGAAACCACGCCAACAGCGTTGCATGCTGGGATATGTGTCAGACAGCAGAGTGTCTCCATCAAAGATGCCATTATTGCCCGTGAGGCTTTGTCACTGCTGGTTACCTGTCTGCAGTTACGCTGTCAGCAATTCAGTAAGGCTCAGCAGTACATTTCACCACAAGTTCAAACTCATTACTATCTAGTTATTATCACAGTAATTTTGTTCTCCATGAAGCAGCATAACACTGTAGTGCAGATGTTTTCTTTACTGTGGAGGTTGTTTATATGTTTTGTTTGTTAGGAATCTATATTGACAGTCAATCCACGGTCTACTTCCAGGTTCTTTTTACAATCTTCCCTCGGTCAATGATTTCATCATCGACGTTCTGCTGGGATCTCCCAGTGGAGAGGTAAGCGAGTCCTCTTTTTGTTCAGTTATGCACAAAAATGCCGTATATCCCTAACGCGGTCTTTATATATTGCTGTAACAGATCCGACGTGTAGCTTGTGACCAGCTGTATACACTGAGCCAGTCTGACACTTCAGCCTTCCCCGATGTTCAGAAACCCAACTTATTCCTTCTGTCAGTCGTCCTCGGTGCTCAGCTGCCACTATGGAGTCCCACCTCAGTCATGAGAGGAGTCAACCAGAGGTATTTAAGCAAGAAAAACCTGCAATAAAGAAAAAAGCATGTGAATACAAAGTTTGTCAGTTGCTGATGTGTTGGGTTTTTTTTTATTTCCACAGGTTGCTCTCGCAGTGTACGGAGTACTTTGACCTAAGATGCCAGCTGTTGGATGACCTAACCAGTATGCCAATTTTTATTTAACTGTACACAACCCATTTAGGCTTTGGTTAAAATCGCTTATTCATTCGTTTGTCTATCCTTCATCTGCCAGCATCAGAGATGGAGGCACTAAAAGTGAGTGCAGCCACGATGCTGGAGGACGAGATCTCTTGGCTGGACAACTTTGAGCCCAGCTGGAGCTCTGAAATGGAGACCAGCGAGGCCGACAACATCCTCCTGGCAGGACACCTCAGACTCATCAAGACTTTGCTCTCGCTCTGTGGCAATGAGAAAGAACATCTAGGCGAGTACACATAATCATACAATGCCTATGAAAAGCATTTTCACCCCTTTAAACTTTTTTCACTAAAACACACTTTTATACCGATGTGCAAATTAATCCTCTACAAAGTAAAAGGTAGAGAATTGGAAGAAACTAATTTAATCACAACCATGGTATCAGCATGTATAATTTTCAGATGAAAAACGAAATGGTCCAATTAAATAAATGTGTACATCTAATTTCTGCGTTTCCAGGCCCATCTCTGATCCAGCAGTTGTTGGATGACTTCCTGTTTCGCGCGTCACGCATCATCATCAACAGCTCCAATCCCACACCTTCCCCGGCCCCCAGCCATGACTTCCACCCCAAGTATGACTTTTTGTTGTTTGTAAAAACACTTTGCACTGGCGATACTACTTTGTTTTAATTTTGTTTAAATCTACCTTTATCAATGTTTTGGTCAGGTGCAGCACAGCGAGCAGCAGACTGGCAGCCTATGAGGTGTTGGTCATGCTTGCTGACAGCTCTCTCTCAAACCTCCAGCTGATCACCACAGAGTTATTGTCCATGCACCACCAGTCAGATCCTTCCCTCTGCAAAGAGTTTGATGTGAGACAAACACATGTGATATTTCTTATAATAATATGTTCCTACGTGTAGTTTAACATCTCAGTTGTGAATTTAAATCGGTGTGTCTCTGTCAGTATCTACCCCCAGTAGAGAGCAGATCAGTGTCAGGCTTTGTTGGGTTGAAGAACGGAGGAGCTACGTGTTACATGAATGCCGTGTTCCAGCAGCTCTACATGCAGCCTGGCCTGGCAGAGGTAGATGTTTTACCTTATTCCCTGGCCAGAGGGCATCTCCGTGAGTCCAGCCTCACTGTACACACAGTAAATTAATGTTTCTATCTGTTCTTTAAGGCTTTCCTGTCCATCGAGGACGACACAGACCAACCAGAAGAGAGTGTCTTCTACCAGGTCCAGTCTTTGTTTGGCCATCTGATGGAGAGCAAACTGCAGTACTATGTACCAGAGAACTTCTGGAAGGTAACAGATCATTTACTGTGTGTAGTAACCACACGTGGAGCTGCTCCGTGGGTTCCTATTATCGTATTGGTCCCACATGTAGGGTAATAACTTAATGAACTTGGTAACCAGTAAAATTGATACATGTTTACACAACACCTACAGTCACTTGTTTGTCCTCAGAGCAACCCTGACTTTAGCTCACACTCCATCTTAAAAAGAGATCCTGCAACAATGCCAGAAATGTCTATATTTATGTTTGTTTGTTTTTTTGTCAGATCTTTAAGATGTGGAACAAGGAGCTGTATGTAAGAGAACAGCAGGATGCCTATGAGTTCTTCACCAGCTTGGTTGACCAGCTTGATGAACACCTTAAGGTAAAATTCACATCAGATTAAAAAAACAATACATCATTTAAATGCTTTTCATATGATAATATGATCATAAACCTCTTCATTCCACCAGAAAATGGGTCGCGAACAGATCTTCAAAAACACATTTCAGGGAATATTCTCCGACCAGAAGATTTGTAAAGACTGTCCACACCGGTGAGCATGTCGATCAAAAGTCAAGTCAAGTTTTACAATTTCATAGCTGATGTTTCATGTGTTCATTTGTATCCTGTAGATACGAGCGTGAAGAAACATTCATGGCTTTGAACCTTGGAGTGACTTCATGTCAAAGTTTAGAGATCTCATTGGACCAGTTTGTTAGAGGGGAGGTGCTAGAGGGCAGCAACGCCTACTACTGTGAGAAATGCAAGGAGAAGGTCTGTGATCTGCTCTGTGTGTTGTTATATTGCCACAGTGATGTTGCGTTCTACTGTTTATTCACATTTATCTCCTCTCCTCTCTCCAGAGGACCACAGTAAAAAGGACATGCATCAAATCGCTGCCCAGTGTTTTGTGTATTCACCTAATGCGCTTTGGCTTTGACTGGGAAAGTGGGCGCTCCATCAAATATGATGAACAGATCAGGGTAAGAAGTTCACAAATCTCCTTTTTATTTTTAGGTTTCAAAAACCTGTAGAATATAAATAGGGTGATTATATATCTGCCTTATTTGTGGGTGTATAGTTCCCCTGGGTGTTGAACATGGAGCCCTACACTGTCTCTGGAATGGCTCGTCAAGACTGCAGCGGAGAGGCCGGCGAGGGGCGGAGCGATGGCACCTCAGGAGGGTCACCCAGGAAGAAAGTCACCATTTCCGAAAACTATGAGCTCGTTGGAGTTGTTGTTCACAGTGGTCAGGCACATGCAGGACACTACTACTCCTTCATTAAAGACAGACGGTAGGTGACAGTAGTCAGCTGTTCCTCCTTAATTTGAAGGGGAAGGTTCTGTACAAGTCACAAACATTACATATTCTTCAAATGTATTGCTGTCTAATTTACATAAGCGTGACGACAACTGTTTAGGAATTGGCATATTTTATTGTTCCATCCAGGATTGAGAGAATATCCTTGTGACACAGGAACACAACATGAGGTTTTGTTTGTTCCTGTTGTACTTTGTAAGCGCCTCCAGATGTTCGGCTCTGGAAGGAAGGAATGCCTGCAGAAGTGGAATTTAAGTAGACCGCAGGGGTTGATATTCGGCACCCTGCTCTCACGAGCTTGTCCCTATTTTCCTTTAAGATTACAGCAAGAGAGTTTGTTCTCGTAAGGCTGAACCTTTTTTGACTGGATTATTCACATTTTGGAGGTGGATTTTCTTAACCTTTCTTAGCAGTTATGTAGGTTTAGACCGTCTGTATAATAACAGAAACCAGGCAGAGTGTGCTGCGTGTTACATGCTGATGTAGCAAAATATCAATTATTTTGAAATTTTAATGTAAACCTGTCATTATCCACATCTCCCTTATTCAACCTCTTTGCCATCCCCCTTGTTTGTTTAGCGGCAGTGCTCGCGGACGTTGGTACAAGTTCAACGACAACATGGTGGAAGAGTTTGATATGAATGATGAAACTCTGGAGTATGAATGCTTTGGAGGAGAGTACCGCCCCAAGGTTTATGATCAATGTAAGTGAAGTACTCGTGATGCGCAGCAAACATACACTGAGTCACTAAAGGTGTGCCCAAGGCAAGCACTGAGTAACTTGTGTCTGTGTGTGCAGCCAACCCATACCCTGATGTGCGGAGGAGATATTGGAACGCCTACATGTTGTTTTATCAGAAGATCAGTGACCAGAATTCACCCGTCCTGCCCAAGAAAAGCAGAGTCAGCATCATGAGGCAGGAAGCTGAGGACCTCACACTGTGAGTGGCACAGTTGTTTGATATGTTAAAGACCATTTCTCACATCAGATCACAGAACCATTGCTTCTGTCATCAATACCGCTCAGCTTTAATGATCTTGTACCATGCACGTTTTTTTTTAATCCCAAACCTCAGTAATGCTATTCAGAGCAACCCATATAATCATTTAACTGTGTTGTTTCCGTTTGGGTCCAGGTCTGCACCATCCTCTCCTGATGTTTCTCCACAGTCCTCTCCTCGACCTCCGAGGGCCAACAATGACCGGCTTACCCTCCTTACCCGCCTGGTCCGCAAGGGCGAGAAGAAGGGTCTGTTTGTAGAGAAGATGCCTGCCAGTATCTACCAGGTAACGTGACATCCAGCTGCTCCTGCACAACCAACTTCAACCTGCTATAGTATGACACAGGTAAGGGGGGCATGTCCTTGAATGTCAAGTTTATCTCACGTCTCTCTTTGATTTTGTTATGCAGATGGTCAGAGATGAGAATCTGAAGTTTATGAGAAACAGAGACGTCTACAACAGCGACTACTTCAACTTCACCCTCTCTCTGGCATCTGTCAATGCAGTATGTCTCTCTGCTTGTTAATGTGGTCATATGTGAATACAAGAGCTAAATAGAAAGCAAATATTTACGTCACATTTGCACATTTGTAACATGAATTTTCTTGTTTTTATAAAGTTCTTGTCGAAACTCCTATCCCTGTTTTTACTATCCAACAAACTGTAAAGACTCTCTCTAGGCAATGTGTTTTCTCACAGTTGTACTACTACTGTACAGCAATTTCATATGGTAGGCTCTTCAACAATAATTTCAGTTTTTTGTTCTGACAAAGGTGTAAAAATGTTTTCATACAGACAAAACTGAAGCATCCAGTTTACCAAGCTATGGCCAAAGAGAGCCTCCAGCTGGCCGTTCACTTCCTGTTCCACACCTATCTGCACACCAAAAAGAAACTCCGGTAAAGACTTGCATATACTGAGCATCCTTCCACATTTGTAAATCACCCATGGTGAGTCTCACCTTCATGTCTCCTGCAGGGTGGACACAGAGGAGTGGATGGCCACAGTGGAAGTGTTGCTGTCTAAGAGCAGTGAAGCATGCCAGTGGATGGTGCAGTATCTGATTGGACCAGAGGGACGAGAGATCACCAAGTCAGTATTTGTTGTTTTTATATTTTAGATGTACATTGCATCCAGTTTTAAATAATTCCCTGGTAATACAAGATAAGGAGCGGAGCCAGCCTTAGGGATGAGAAACACTGCTGTGTTTAGGCACGGGGGTTATCATATTTAGGGGTAATCACATGATCCTAATGACATGATTGGCTGTTGAAAACCTACAGGACTGAATGAGACTCTGTTGCCTGCTTACCCGTCTTTATATATTGTGTATCTCTTTGTAGGGTTTGTCTGCTGGAGTGCAGTGTGAGGGAGGTGAGGGTGGTGGTGGCATCCATCCTCGAAAAGACTTTGGAGAGCGCGCTTCATTTTGGAGATCCACGACTGGACGGTTTAACTGATGCTCTGCTCTCTTTATTGGACAAAGATGTTCCTGAGAATGTGAAAAACTGTGCACAGTACTTCAGCCTCTTCAGTAACTTCGCTCAGAGGGTATTAACCCACCTGCAAAAACGCAGCTTTAGATACTTGTAAACCTTTCTTAGATGATTTTCTGACTGTTCTCTATATCTCTGTGTCTCTCAGGGCTGTGGTCCTTGCCAGTTGCTGCTGAAACACTCAGCTTATCGCCGGATGGTCATCTTCCTGTTGGGACCCAATAGACACAACAGTCAGGTAGAACCGCAAAATAGTATATAACAGCAGTCGAACACTTTGAGTTTGAACCCACCATGTTTTTTTGTTTTTTTTTGGCTTTTGTGGCTTTTTCCTTCTGCCTAAAATGCAAATGATTATTTCTGTGTCGCTTTATAGAACCGGCGGTGGAGTCCAGCTCAGGCTCGGGAGTTCCTCCACCTACACAGCACTCTTGCCCTCATCACTCTGCATTCAGACCTCAGCACCCAGCAGACTCAGGGTAAGTCGCTTAAGTCAAATCCTTTTCTTTGTCTAATCCAGCTCCTGTGTCAGATATATTATGTCTCCTGTCCTTTTACGTAGCTCCAGGAGGCTCTAAGCTGCGTTTGAGTAGTGTCCCATCCTCCACCTCACTCGTCCCGCTCCATACAGACATCCTGGCCTCGCTTTTCACTTCAGAGGGGCAGCCTTACCTTCTGGAGGTGACATACACACCCATCACTTCACATTATTTTTAACAGATTTGATGGCAATAACAATCATATGACAGCTTAAAAAAAAAAAAAAAAAACATTCACAGAAATTCTTTTGAATTTTTACCAGGTGATGTTTGCCATGCGTGAGCTGTCAGGCCCCCTCTCAGCCCTGATAGAGATGGTGACGTACTGCTCTTACTGTAATGAGCCTTTCTCTCTGGGTGTGCTGCAGTTACTTAAGGTGAATAATTACGATTTCTGATTGTGTGCAGACATTTAGACAAGGTTTTCAGTTTTAAAATATCTTAAATTCTTTGTCTCTGGCAGACCCAGCTAGAGACCGCTCCACCTCATGAGCTGAAGAACATTTTCCAGATGCTGCAGGAGCTACTAGTGAGTGACGGTCATTAGTCAGAGACTATTTATTTAGGATTTATAGGATTACATGATCTTCATTCAGGTCATCCTCCTAACCTAACGTAAATGTTTACTTTCAGGTAGTGGAAGACCCTCTACAATCCCAGAGACTCAAGTACGCTTTTGAGTCAGAGAAGGGCCTGTTAGGTACGTCTTCATTTGTTGTTGCTGGTACCTTTATGACCGTATCTGTCATGTAAATGGGGAAACCTGGATTGTGCAGTCTTGGAAGGACATTAGGGAAATGTGTTTGCCTCAGATGGATTCAACTCAGAGAACACCAATTTCCTGTCATGTAAACGTGTAACCAGGTTATTTATCACACAGGCCGCAGCTGCTCCCAGACACTCCAAAATCTGCTGCATAGAAGTTGTGATTATTGTATAGAGCAATGCCGCTTCATTTTTGAATATAATCAGCAGAGAATCCAGCTACATCTGAAACCCACCAATGTGCCCTATAGACATTTAAATAAGTAATTTGTCACCATGTATTTGATACACAAGGAATCAGATTATCTACATCACTAACATGGGTCCTTAAGTACATGTAAATTACCTGAGAATCCTGGTTTCTTTGAGCATCTGGTTACTTAAGTGCACGTCAACTCATTGATGGTAGTAGCCGTTTCACGTGGCAGCACAGTTTTTGTTTATGTTGCATGTATTTACTGAATATGTCAAAACGTGACTCTTCCCGTTCTGTTCGCAGCTTTGATGCATCAGAGCAACAATGTGGACAGCAGACGCTGCTACCAGTGTGTGAAGTTCCTTGTCACATTAGCCCAGAAGTGAGTAAATCTCAAAGAGCTTCATTGTGATTCCTGTTATGTATTTGTTTTGTGCCTGTCCAATATAATTAAGATATTATGATGTTTTCTCTTCCAGGTGTGCACCAGCTAAAGATTACTTCAAGGACTTGTCTGGACACTGGAGCTGGGCCGTACAATGGCTACAGAAAAAGGCAGGCTAATAAAATACAGGGTCACTACATGTACTAAAAGGAAACACGTAGAATGTCTAGCAGTTGTCATCAGTTGATGTACTGTCCTTCCGACAAGTATTTAGCAATCATAACCACATCTACCTTTTTAAATATTGTTTAACAGCTGTGCACTGTTATTGATGCGACCTGACTTGGTCCATGTTGTTTATTTTATTGTTGTTTAACACTTGATAATGTAAAATTGTGCTAAAGCGTTAATGCACAACCTTTATAGCCATGTGTGCATTACATAAACTTTTATCTTTTAACAGTGTAGACATTACTGTTTAAGGTAATAGGTCTAACTGTTAAATATCCTGCATAAACTGTTTAAATAATTCAACTGATTTGATGCTGGTTAACTAGTTTGATGCTTCCCTCCGCCCTCAGATGACAGAACATTACTGGACTCCACAGAGCAACGTGTCCAATGAGACCTCTACAAATAAAACCTTCCAGCGCACAATCTCTGCACAGGTACACACCAAAATGCACTATACCGGCATGATATGACCCCCTCTGGTCCCTTGCACACGTGCTCCTACTCCCACATGCTGTTTATTTTGCTCCTCTGCTTTCATTCTCGCTCACTGGTGTGTAATCGTGTGTGTGTGTCAAACTGCAGGATACCTTGGCCTATGCCACAGCATTGTTAAATGAGAAGGAGCAGTCTGGCAGTAGCAACGGCTCTGACGGCAGCCCAGCAAATGAAAACGCCGACCGCAGCCTGCGACAGGTAGGCTTCAAACGCATCGCCACCAGCTGTTCAGCGCAGCGGGCTTCTCACATGAGTCATCGTGTTACAGCAGCAACACAGGCTCCCACAGCCAAACAGAAGAACAGAACTAAAATAGAGCATCTCAGAGGCTTCTGACAAGCTGTAAAGGCAGTTTGTTACCTCCCACGGTTGTTATTAGCAGTTGATTTGAAACTCCACTATTGTGTGACTCCGGCTGTGCCTGTCAGGATGCCCACGCAACATTGTCAGACTTGTTCTCGCACAGGCGTGAATATTGCAGGAAAATTATAATCCTGCTGCCACTGCTTAGCACAGGACTGCTGCAGTCATTTCCCCTGCTTTTCGTCTACTGAATGTTTACCTTCTCTCTTTCTTAGGGCTCAGAGTCTCCCATGATGCTCGGTGATTCAAAGAGCGATCTAGAAGATGTAGATCCCTAGTTCCTCCAACCTGCAGGAACCATCTGATGGAGAGGCGGCAAGCTCCAGGCAGCCAATCCAAAAGGCTGCACTTTGCCTCTGATTGGTCTGGACATTTGGGACTCCTCAACTAGCCAATCAGAACTCATTGTTGCAATCGCTATGGCAGCGAAGGAGCTATGAATAAATCATGAATTACTTCCTTTCAGAGCAGCCAAGGCGATGGTAGAGATGGATTATCATTAAGGGCAGAGTTGGTCACGGTGGGAAGCTCCACAGTGGCGGATGACTTCAGTTTATCCTTTTATTCATTCATTCTCTCAGAATGACAACACGGTGGAGGATGGGTTTGGGTTGTGTTTTAACAATTTTCTGCTCATGTTTGCCAATCAATCTACATAGACATTCATATTGTAAAGATTTGTTCCATACGTGTAATTTCCCGTGTAAGATAATGTTTTAAAGACTCCTGTGCTCTTCTCTGCAGCCATGCAAAAGTCACATTAGCTACTCTAGAGGGACTCCCAGACACACGTGCACTTGTACAGGAAAACCTCCACACGCAAGCACGTGGGAGGGGGCGGGGGTTGTTCAGTATGCACTTTATAGTCCATGGTAGTCTATTGTGATGTACGGCAACACTGGCCGGTTCCTCTAGAGCCTGCTCGCGCTCATGTCCTGCTCTTCTTTTGTTTTTAACTACTTGTCTTCAGTGCCACATGGAAGCCCAGATAGCGGGCCACTCTGCCTGTGACTTAACCTTTGACCCCCTGGTGACCACAGTGTTTCCTCGGGGACGCAGTACAGGACTGGCCCTGTCCTAGAAACGGGAAATCTGCAAATCTGCAACTTGCAGTGCCACAGTCAGCACTCTCCCTCTGCTTCTCGCTGACAGGCAGCCCCCTGTGCTGCATTTTATTCTTCTCATTGTCTTGTTTTATTTTTCGTTGCCACTTTTCTCTGACTCTGCTTGGATTGGTTATTTGAGAGCGTGTTTAGAGACTCAAGCCTTATGCAAGAAAAGCTGATCTGACAGCACGCAGATCGGCCGTGATGGGCCACCAGTGCCGACTGAGGAGGAGCTCAGGAGCATGTTGTAATATTTAGGTGCCAAGGTTAAACTCACACACAGACACACACACACACGTACTTTGAAGTGAAAGACATGCAAACATGTGGCACTGGCTCACTTCACTTGCAAACACAAAGCACAGGTCCTCCTTGCCTCACTGTTACCTCTGCTTTATCAGGTTTGATTTTGGAGCTTTGTTTTGTTTTTGTTTTTTTGTTTTTTGCTTTGCTTTTTCGCCGTCATCTACCTTTGGAAACAAACACAGAGGAGCTGAGCCCAAATGTAGCTCTAGTGTCACTCAAGAACATCGTCCGTCGTGTATCCATCGTGCCCAGCCCAAACATCGGGAGACTTGAAGTGCCTTAACCTCCCGATCTCTTCCCCTTCCCACCTGACATCTTCACACTGTCACATTCTTAGAGGAAGTGTGTAAACGTCATGACACCAAACCGTTCTCTCCTGGCGTCAGATAGATGCAACAGGGCTTCTTCATCCCCAAAATATTACAGGGAACATTTCCACTGTGTGTTGTGACAAAGGATTGTAGGACTGTCACAGCTGGGTTTTCATTCTGTGTGTACAGGGACGGGTGGGGGTCCAAGATCTACCCTGATAAAACTGGATGTGAGCGACAGGGTTTTAGTGTTGGTAAAATGCTGCTTCTTTTCACTCTGCACTCGAGCAGAGACCCTTAGTAGAAACTGGCTTACGCTCAATTGTTTTAAGGAATCACGCTTTCACTCAAGAGTTCTCGAGACACGAGCCTACAGTAGCTTAGCAGATTCACTCTCAGCTTTAACAGGTCAATGTTTACAGTGAGAGGGCCTATGAAGCAACCATGCAAAGTAGTTTTCTGTTGGGAGTCGTCATTGAATCAAATCAGTCGATCACATCCTGAGGAGCGAGACACCGTTTTAGTCCTCCCACACCCTCCCGACTCCATTTTCCTCGTCATCTCACTAGATGTGAATGTCACGTTGTGTACTCCAGCACGTTTGCATGTGTGGCAGTAAGTGGTGGTAAGGTTTGTCCTTTCTGTGTGATGGAGTAAAACAAAAACAAACAGCCCCCCTGTGTTGCTTGCGGTGTAATTTGGTCATAGCACTTACGGCCCCAACACGCGGCCCTTCTCTGTGGCTGGTTACGTGCTGCCTGATGGAGCTGCATGCAGTCTGTGCCAAGTCATACGTGGCCATAGCAGTTCGCTGAGACTCCTCGGTTTGCACCTCTGCTACATCACAACTACTTAAACAAGAAAAGACAGAAAAAAACTTTAAAGCAATCGTTTGTTTTAATCTTGGGGAGCAGGGAGGGACGGGCGAGTGTGGGGTTAGGGATTGGCATCTATACGGGTTTTTACGGTCATTACATTTTGAAAATTCACTTCTGCCATCGCAGGATGCTGTAATGCATGTTAAAACTCAGTTTTAATTTGTACATCAGAGTTTGATTAAGGGGAAATTTGATATAAAATAAACTGGAATGCACAACCTTTTGTAAATCTTTTTTTTTATTTTGTGAGTCTGCCAACTGTCACACTTTGTGGTGATTCATTCGCGCGTCTACCTTCTACGTGGATGTGGGAAAAACGACATCGTCCTACATCAGTAGTCAGTGAACTGGGCTGAGTGAGGGAACTCTCTGATAAATTGTGTTTATCAAAAAAAAAAAAAAGAGCAATCCATCAGATTTCCTGTCGCAGGCTTCATTCCACTCATCTGCACCACAGTTGGCAGCATTGTGTGGCCACACGTCCCTGTGGTGCTCTTCACACTGAAGTCATCGTCGGTGTGCATCTGCAATCACAATTATCTCCTGCGTGTGCTCGAGTTCTCCACCTGAACTGTACATCAGCTTGTTTTAATCTTACTGAACCTTTAATTCAACCTGCTCCTCCATATGCCCACATCTTGAGCTTTTGTGTTTGTTTTTTTTTTTTGGTATAAGCAGAATAATGCGTGAATGTAACGGAGGCAGACAAAGGTTTAATGCGACTTGCCCTCTAAACTAGAACAGCAGGAAGCCGTCTGAGAGGTTGAGTCCTATAACGCCCATAATTTCCTATGAAAGGATTAGACTCTCAGTAACTGTGGCAATTCTGGTCATTTTGACCATATTTATTTATTAACAGTATGTCTGGAAAGCTGATTTTATTATGTTTTTTTAAAAATATACAAAAATATTCAGTTACATTTTACAGATTTAAAAAGAAAAGCCGACAGGTTGTACTAGAGGAGGCAGTAATACTGAACGTGTGTGCTTTTAGCCTACTTCTACAACTGAAACCGACAAACACAACACAGCATCACTGTTCACAAGGTGTTTGACATCAAAGTGCTGTGAGATTAGATCAGCGAGGAGCCGCGTCGGGCTCTTCTGGCGGCCTGACGCGACAGCAGACAGCGATGCCTGCTGTCTTATCAGTTCCCGTGGTGCTGCGGACACGGCAGCTGTTGTCCATAGCAACTGTCCCCAGGACCGAAGAGTCCCGAGAAACTGCGCTACAGTCCGTCAGGGTCCAGCCAGAGGGGCAAGACACCTCGACCTGCAAGTGAAGCGCATTGATGGCTGGAGGTCAAAGTCTGAGGGCAAGTTGAGAACGTGATCTGAAATAGCTGCATCTAAATTATTCACCTGTTGTTTCTCCGTGTTCTCCAGCGTCAGACACTGCAAAGCTGGAGCGTGACAGCACAGGGCGTGTGACGTCACCCCTTCGTTCACAACGCAACGCCTCCGATCACCGGGATGTGGTCGGGAGTCGGACGGGATCTTAGCGGCGGACCAAGACGTGCACCCTAGAGAGGAGAATTACATTTACACGAGTTTACACATTTTTAACGAGGGACTCGTCGTCACACTAAACACTGAGGAACCGTACAGAACGCAACAAATAGCAGAAGTGTTATAACAGCCCTGCTCTTTGTACTCTACTCGTAGCTGGTATTTATTGCTGACAGCAAGTACAATTTCCTTTCTGGGTGATTGCCATGGTAACTGGCATAATTGGCCGAGATGTGCTAAATGCAGCCTCATCAAAAGCTTGCTCTTGGTTTAAAGGACAATTTAAATTCAGTACAGTGACTTTCTCTGACACTCAGCACATTAAAGGAACAGTTCAGGAACCACAGACGATAAGACTGATACCATTCCCATGTCTCTTCATTAAATAAGCTGGTGGTTGGCACAAAGGGAGAAAACGGGGCAGAAGCTTCTCTGGCTCTGTCTTAAGGTTACAAAATATGCAGAGCAGCTGCACTATGTGTTGGCCTGGAGCAGCGACGCTCTGGAGTCTTGTTCTCTAACGTCTGCACACAGATGGGACGTACCAGTCAGGTGATGCTGCGGATGAGCGCACTCGGCATCTTGGCCGGGTTGAGGACTAGCGTGAACCTGGCACCGCAGACCTCCTATCACGCAGCATCGGGCCACAGCGTACACTCCTTTACCCCCTGGACCGTTATAGGCAACGCACTCCATGCGCTCGCTGTTCATCTGTAAACACAGAGGCGATGGTTTGCACAGCCACCGCCAGAGTTTGTGACAACGAGGTTCGATCTGACTCACGGTGATGGTTTCTCCCACGCGGACGCCGTCAGGACTGTGGCTGCT
This sequence comes from Macropodus opercularis, assembly GCA_030770545.1. NCBI lineage: Eukaryota > Metazoa > Chordata > Actinopteri > Anabantiformes > Osphronemidae > Macropodus > Macropodus opercularis. Next base: position 14,117,601 of record CM061092.1, read on the forward strand.
GCAGCCCATCATCTCCTCCCCCTGACGACAGCGACTGACGGCCCTGTCCGCGCTTGCGGCGCCCGACCTCTCGGACCACACCGAACGGCACAGGAGCTCTCCACCTGCGCGCACAGCGGGACACGGTTGTGGCTACATTCACGTGCAGTAAATGTGTACTCGCTGTGTGTCTTTATGTGAGTCACTAACTTGTTTTGTTGGCAGGAGGCATGGCTGCCACCAGGTTCGGAGTAGTGAGGAAATGAGGTTCCGACAGAGACAGGAGGTTGATTGTGTTGCTGATGGAGTAACGCAGCATCGTCTGGAGGACGTGCACCGGTGACATGTTCTGGTTGGATGACAGGACCACTGCTGCTAGACCTGCACCCAAAACCAACACATAAACACGTCCCGCAGCTACACATTGATTGTGTGTGTGTGTTGTGGAGGGGGCGTCACACCAGCAGCATGGGCAGCAGCCTGGGACGTTCCACTTCGTGATGTAAAACAGGTGCTACAGTCGCTACTGGCACTAATGATGTCATCGCCAGGTGCGAACAAGTCAACGCACCGGCCAAAGTTGGTGCCACCTGCGCCCTGCGACATCAGCTGATCTGCTGAGTTCACTGCTCCTACGGTGATGACCTGCGCACACAGAATGACTGGACATGAGGGGTTTGGTGTGAATGCATCCTTCAGGCTCGTCAGATGAGCGACGCGCGACCTCAGGCTCTGATCCAGGGGAGTAGAGGCAGGCGTCGTCCCTGTAGTTCCCTGCGGCAGTGACGACCACAGCTCCTTTAGCCACCAAGTCCCGGCAGACTGCGTTTAACGAACGACTGTAGCCACCGGTGAAAGGCAGCAGGACGACCACAGCGTCCACCGGACGGGCCAGCAGCATTGCTCGGATGTACTCCATACCTGAGAGGAAAAGGAAATGAGAAGCTAAAGTAGAAAATTAGAGCTAAGCCGGCCTGAACGTTTGATCCGAGGGAGGCAGGAGAACAGACGAGTCCTACCTGCCAGAGCCCCAGACACAGTCCCTTTCCCCTGACAGTTGAGCACACGAACCAGGTTGACACCGGCGCCTCGAGCAACACCAGAGTCCAACCCACTCACAACCCCGGCCGTGTGCGTGCCGTGACCGTCGCACTGACTGGCCTGCAGAGAACAGACGTGAAAGCTTTACTGAGCTGCAAAGGCAAAAAAAAATGGAAATAGCGAATGAGGAGCGAATGTCTCGTCGTCCGTGCGACACCTGTCTGTGAACCCGGACTCCGTCTTCCTCAGGGACGCTGTTGAAATCTGTGATGAGCACCCGTCCTTCAACCTCTCTGTGGGATCTCTGAACGCTGCCGTCCATCAGATACACCTCTGCCATCGCTCCATCATCTGCAGATGAGAGACGCAGTGTGTGTGGATAATCACCTTAGCTGTGTGTGTGTGAGACAGACACAGACAGGGGGACTCACTGGGAGGCTGGTATGTTCTGTTCTCAGAGGTGCCACCGTGGGGCTGTAGTAAGCGCTGAAGGTTCCAGGGGATGCTCTGACCAAAGATGGATGAGTCCTCCTCTATGTAGCTCACATTAGGGAGCTTCACTGCCTGAAAGCATCAGTTTTTACAAACGCACACAAGTCTCACACTCTGCATCCATCACCTCATTTGTTAAACATAGTAAAGATCATTTTATCTGTTTGCCTTTTTTTTCCTACTATGTGACATCTGCTCCTGAGCTCAGCAGCAGACTGACAGTTACCAGGTGAAGGACGTCGCTGCTCATCTTGGCCAGGAAGCCTTTCAGGGCTCCCGAGTAGGTCTGCAGGATCTCCAGCAGGTAGCCTCTCCTGGCTGCCTTGGCCTTCAGCCTCCTCGTGGTCCTCTGCACGTGAGACTCGTGGGTCCCCTGGCGCAGTACAACCAGGTACTTACCGGGCATGCGCCACGCTGCCTGGATCGCAACACAGAGACACGCAGGTGCTGCCCGTCACTTAACACGCACTACTTCACTGCGCACAGCTACGTTCAGACTGACGTGTGTTCTTCAATCCAGCTCTCAACAACTGTTCTGTTAATTAATTCATCCAACACCTTCTGAAAAACTGCAAACTAAATCCATGTATTAATGGAAACGTGAGCTCTGCATTTAATGGATAATTAATAAAGTGCATCAAAAAGATTATAAAAAATAAACTTTTTTTTAATCTAGCGTTTAAATTCCTTTAAAAACAAGCGGTAACAGGCTGGAGACACCGTGTTTATTGCCCCTGGATTTTTACCTTGTTGCACCTGAGGACCTCGGCCGCGGGCTCGGCTCCGGTTTCGGGCTCAGACCCGTCCGCGCGGATCAGATCCAAGATCACCTCGTCGTCCTCGGCGTAGTCCTGCGCGCCCGCGGCCAAAGACGCGCACAAACACAGAGCCCAGCCAAGCCAGGCCGAGGTGCGACGCATCTTCACACTTCTTGGGAATTTGTGAAATAACCAGGATAAAAATGAAATTACATAAATCCACTTTAATTCACTCCGAGTTATCCAGATGTGTCGGTGTCTCCGCCGGCTGCGCGCCCTGCGTGTCTGACAGTCTCATAACGCCTTCAACCATCTATAGGAAAAAAAATCGAACAATTGATCTTATAATTGGAGGCGGGGACTGGTGACGTCTCCGGGGCTCACGCCACCGCTTTTGTGTCGAATGATTGTCCTCCGTTAAAACACCTCTCACTGTGGAGGAGTCATGTTTCACGCTCCCCCCCAAAGCAGCCGGCTACGCTTCCATGCGAGCCTCTGGAAACACGCGTCCTCTCACTTCAAGTTCATTTGTTGATGCTGTTTATTGTGAGACACGTGCCAGTACTTGTTTATTTCTCGTGGCACCGCCGGCTGAGTGCGCGCGCGCGCCGAGACTCGCGTTTCACGACGTGCGTAATCTCTCCGCGTTGATCCGTCGGTGCTGAGGTGTCTGAAGACCTGACGCGCGAAGCTGGACGAACATTCAGTTTGCCCGCCTCTATAAGTTACATAATGCATCTTGGACTGAGCCTGGTCACATCCACACCAAACATCCAAGAGGAAGATGGAAGGAAGCTTATTTCCAGACCAGTCCCTCTGAACTGAACCGGGATCTGTGAGCTCTCCAGCCTCTCTGTCCAGTGGGACTTTACTGTAGAGAGGTGAGGTTGGAAGAGTCCAACATTTATTAATAAGGCAGAATGTGAAGAATGATTAGAAGACAACATAGACAGCAGGTCAACATGTTTCAGAATATTCACGGCACCAGTGATTCCTTCATTAATAGAATTCACTGCACGCGTGTGATGGAACGTTCCTCCGTTGGCCACACACACGCTCTAATGTAGTGAACACCGCCATCTGCCGGACCATCACTGCATGTTGATTCCGTTTTAATTCAAACCAAAAAACACCAGAGTAAATAAAATCTCTTTGTTTGCTTGAAATGTCCCAGAGGAGTCAGGAGGAGAGTCCGTTCAGTTAGTCGTGATAATTAACCGGCACGTGTGATGTCCGTTATAAAGCTCAGCGTCCATTCAAAGGAGCGGGACCCTCCCTCAGACCAGGTGTAGCGTGGGACAGCTGTGGGCTTCGGGCAGGAGTCTGCTGCTGCTGGACTCCCTTCCGCGCAGGCTGGGCAGCGCGTCTGCGTTTCTAAAGGGGGAAACGAGGAGAGAGAGCAGGAGGCGTGAGACCGAAATAGTTTTAAAAAGGTTTCGTGAACGTGAGCGTGTTGAGCCTTCAAATGTGATGACAAACACTCACATGCCTGAGCTGTGAAGTGGAGCCACTAGTCCTTTAATCGAGTCGTCCATCTGTGTGTGTGTGTGTGTTACTTATTCACTGTCTGGTTCTATGGAATCAGCCACAACCTTCCTCATGGCTCTTTTCTTTAATACCCATCTGCTCTGACGCATGACTTCATTTTCCCATGAAGACGATTAAACATACTTTTTACAGTAAATTGTTACGTTGCTATGTTTTCCCGCAACATGTCGGTCACTTATCGTCCTAATATTCAGACACACAGACCACAAGGACTCGTTGAGGATTTAATGAACTCCCGTTTGTCTGTGTACGTGTGTGTCTGCACCTTTCATCTGTAGCTTCAGCTGCAGTACACACCAGACCCTCTAGACCTTTCTCCTGAATCTGAGGAGACACAACCACCTGACAAACACAAAAACACACACACGCCGTTAATATCATGACAACAAACACGTGTTTTCTCTCCATCCACGTATTTACCTTGGGATAGCACTGGCAGAGGCTCCACACGGTCCCGGCGCACACCATGGTGACCCCCAGCAGGCACATTGTGACGTAGACGTGCGGCCGCTCCTGGGTCATGATGAAGAGGCCGAGAGCCACCACACACAGCCCCGCTGCTATCAGCCCGTACCGGTACGGCTTCCCCTCCGCCATAGCTGCAACCCGCCGGTGACTACTGCAGCGAATGTGACACACGATCAGGAAAAGGCTTCTGTGCGTGTTCCTGAAGGTGAGGGCGGAGAACGGGCAGCGGAGGTTCCACTCTGCTGCTTATTACAGCCTGGAGACAGCCTGCTCAGGTGGTGTGTGTGTGTGTGTGTATGTGTGGCGGGGTAATATTGCAGGTGTGTGCATGTGTACCTAGGTAGAGAGGTCACCTTGTGTCACGGTGACAACTCAGCGTTTGAACACTGTTTTGTTGACTAAGTGTTTATGTGGTTTAGCTGTGGACATAACTCTGCGTCTTCTTCCACACGTTGCCACTTTTTTAACAAACGATCCATCTCCTCTAAACGAGACACCACCCACAGAGGCAGCAGCTATTCTTTAACTCACATTTATGGTAGCGTTACAACAAAGAACTGCCATGATGCAAAGCTGAAAGCTGAATAATACTGAGATTGTGGTTAAGGCACCGCATTGAAGTAAGTCCCGACAGGAAGGAATGCGGATACAAAGCAGAGCCGCGTGCACCACTCTTATTAGAAGAAGCACAGCAGCAGGTCACATACACTCACTATTCAGTGTCATATCCTGATTCTTCAGTTGGTTGACTTTAATGTAAAGGGTTCGTGATGCTGGTGTCGTTAAAGGCCCTTTGGTGCGGAAGGCGAAGCACTTCTTCACAATGGATCACGACACGTTACAAGTGGGCTCGGTCAGCTGCAGCATCTGCCTGCTCCTCGCTCTGGGTTGGGTTCGGGGCAGCTATCGTAAGGCACAGAAGAGCAAGTTCACTCTGGTTCTCACGCAGAACCAAAGACAAAAGGCACTGTCATGAAGTGAAGGCGTCCAGCGGAGGTTAAGGCTGCTCGCTGTGCTCCTGGCTGTTCATCACCGTGTCGTAGGACGGAGGAGGCTCCATAGTCCAGGGGGGTGGGGTGGAGGGGAGAGACGCTTCAGGCTCCGGGTTTCTGCTCACGGAGTCCTCGGACATCTCCCGACGAATCCTGTCCAACCTCCTGAGGGGAGACAACAAGTGAGGCCAGTTTAGTGCTTCCTCCTCCAGTAATTCCAGCGGCAAAGTAAACAGTTGCAGCGTTGAGTCTAAACCAGGGTGGATGAGATTGTCCCCGTAAAGTTTATGGTTCAGATACATGGAAGTAGCAACCGTATTTCTGATCCCTGTGAAAACTGCCATGACGTGACAACATGTGCTGCTTAAGCTCCTACTCCACATCAGCTGCTCCTTCACTTCCAACGTTTTCAGTAACACCTTCAGTTTACACGCATCATAATTCCCCTGCAATGGCCTTATAGCGTCAAAGTAATTCTTCACACGAATTACTTTAACATTTCATCTACTGGTCTAAACCATCATTTATGTTTAGAAATACGTGTAGGCCTGTGCTTGGTGGAAGCTGAGCTGTCCGTCCTGGACAATGAGCAGAGCGCGTCTTGTTTAAGTTCACCGGCTGTCGTAGATGACCTCACATGATGCTAGTGGGGGTCTGTCGGCCACATGCCGTGTGTGTGCGCGTGCTGGTTTCTCCGTGACCTAGTTCTATAATCAAAAAATCGGAGTTTCCATTCTTTCACAGTCGCAGTTTGTTTGCCACTTGGTGTCTGAGACGTTCAACAAGTGCCCTGTGGACTGATCTCATAGACAGAGGCAGCGTTTTTAATATGTTGGATTTAGTCACGTTGAACAACACATGGGAAGCCTGGAGGTCTATTCTGCTCAGGATATTTAAACGGAGTCCGGACTGGTTTATTGACCTCTTACACACATCTCCAACCTTGTGTCGACTAAGCAGCTCCAGGCGTAGGAATATCAGCTGATGTTTCTATTTAATCACCGTATTCCAAACGATTTGCCCTGGGACTAGACGCCACGATGCCAATCACATGCTGTGTTCTGGAAAAGAAAAGCTCTCGTGTGGTTATGCGAGCGCGTACCTCTGGATGGCCAAGCCCTGCTGCGGGCTGAAGCGCGTGCCCGTGCGGGGGTGCAGGAGGAAGTGTCCGGGCACGGCCACCTGGAGATTCTTCATGGCCATGCAGAGCCCACTGACCAGTAAGCCCATGCCCCCGAGGCTCACGAACAAGCCGACTACGAACAGCACGGCTGACCCCCCCCAGCACAGGACCAGGAGGCCACCGACGGTCATGAGCAGGATGCCCAGGCAGAGCAGCAGGCCCTTGGGGGGAGGCATCTCTGGATCTGAAGAGTGACTTCTGTCAGCTACAGCCGCACCTCTGCTTCAGCAGCAGCCTGTCAAGGGTGAGAGGAGAGGGTCGGACACAGCATCAGCCTAAGAAGCCTTAGTGGGGAAGGAAACTGGCCAAGAGGGGGAATATTACGAAATCCACTGTGCACGTCAGGGCTGCGCGTTTACGCGTCAGTGCGCGTCTCTGTAAAAAAACAAACAAACACCCATCTCTGTACCTGGATAGGAAGTTGCGGTCGGGAGCAGCTCAGGAGGCGCCTCGGCTGAAGGCTTGGCCATCTCTCTTCCCCTTGTCACCAACTATCCCCGTGATGCCCTTACGTCGTCCTCCCTCGCCCCGAAGAACTCCGGGAACAACAGCGTCTCCGCTCCCGGGCGCCGCGCCTCTCCCATTATCCGCTGCTCCGCCGCGTTGCTGTCGTTCTCCCCAGGAGAAGCATATCCGGTCTGGCAGCGACCACGGCGCCGAAACCCAGCAGGCTGCGAGTTGGTGTCGCATCCACGGCAGCAGTTCGCAGTGGATCTGTGCAGTGTGAGGAAGTGTTGTTGTTTGTTGTTGTTGTTGTTTTGTGTGAGGAACGGAGAGCAGCGCGGACGCACGACCTGAATACTGTCACCGCGCCTCCTTCTGAGGAAGCCGTTCACACGGACACAGACTTATCCCCCAGCTCGTTATGTGGCGATGGACGCTGCAGAGGAGCGGAGGGTTTGTTTAAAGGCTGAGGTGGAGCTTTAGTGGGGGCGGAGCGGGACGAGCCTCGCTGGCCTATAGGCGAACCTGGCCTGGTTTCACGTTACTGCATTGATTAGAAATACACTGGTGACTGCATGCGGGTTAGAGAGAAAACATTTTAACGTTTGATCATCTCACATATTCAGCAGAACATTTGTTTTGTGGAACTGAGATAAAGCAAACAAGCAAACAAAAGCTTGATTAGTCTGTGAACCGTGGCTTCATTCGGTTTGGTCTTGTCAACAGGTTTGTCAAGAGTTTGGTTTGACAAACACGTTTGTCAACTAACAAGTGTTAAATGACTTTTGGTTTCAACGATTTGACTCCTGTTGTGCGCTCGATATCTGAAAATAGCTGCTTTAGAAATGATGTGGATTCAATTTGGCAATGACAGGAACGTGTGGCAGGAAGAAACCTTCTCCCACCTTTGGTTTTCTAATCGTCACAGTGTGACAGAGCATCCAGATTCTATAGTCAAACTATAAGAATCTCTGTTCATTTAAGGGTATGTTAAATGTCATGAAATATATATACAATCTTCAGACATGACACATTTTAACTGAGAAATGCTTGACATCTATGTACAGTAGCTACGTTTATAATTCCTAAGGGTATTTGCATAAAACCACATAATTAGAACATGATGTTACTTCATCCTTTGCTATGACATCACTTCCTGCTTCCTCGTTAGGGACGTCAGTTCATCACTTTGTGCTTGTTGGTTCCTGTCTATGTGCATTTTGTCAGTTTGTGAGTTTGTAGTATCAACATCGTGGTGTGTTAACTATTGAGTGCATTCAATTAATTCCTTTGTTTGGACGCTTTGGTTTCGCTTTCTCTCTTTGAATTCGAGTTAAGTTTGACCAGTTCTGTTCTGGTGATGATCATATAATATCACTAAAGGCCAGAACAGCCCTGTACTGAATGTTTGATAGTGAAGTTACAGTAGATGAAATGACATAATAAAACCTGAGACAGACTCTTAGACCCCCATCCCTGCATTTTCTGCATAATTGTGTCCACATTTCCCGTCGTCATTATTTTATCAATAATATATATATTAAAAATCACAATAACTGAAGACATGTTGCACGGTTTTCCCTTAAACTGCCTCTTCTAAGCGGATCAGTCGGTTACTTGGTGGTGATCATGTCCCAAGTTTGATAAGAAGCTAGAGTCAGGATCACAAGCTTTGAGAATCCTTAGTTCATTCAGTTGTACATGACGGTTAACAATCGATCGCAGTGGACAACAACAAACAATCTACTACAACATAATTCTTCTGCACGTCAGAAACAACATCAAACAGAAGAAAGACACCCAAAATAAATAAACGATAGAGAACTACATAAATAATCATCATTGTTACCTTTGCATTAATTGTAATATATTATATGCTACTTAAATAACACAAACATACTTGTTGATCATCTCTGGATCTGTGTTATCCAGATCATTTAAATGAAAGCTTATTCTTGATTTGGTTTATTGTGCTTTGGGCTCCTGGTAAATGATGACGCAAGGCCTGATTGGTTTTAAGGCTACATTCTGCCATTGCTGAGGAAAAGCAGCATGTGATAAAGCTCAGCTTTACCATAGACCTGTCAGTGTCAGTAACTGAATAACTAAATAGAAAATAGCTAAAAACATTTTCTGTATTATGTTTATAATTACAGCTAATAAACATGGGGACAAATACTTAATTACATGTTGACCTCTGTCTCTGTTTCACACGGCAATTAGACCAAAGCATTGACACATATATGAAAATATATTTAAAGTATGGCTGTGATACAATTTCAACAATGTATTATATATGGACAACAGCTCGCATAGCAACTTGAACCCAAACCACCCAAGAGTGGAAACGTGAACAGAATTTGTTCCACACCCTCAAACTGCATAGATGTGAGGAGGAGATTATGACAGATAATAAAACTAAAAACAATAACAGGCTCCCTATAAACGGAATACAGACAAAGGCATTGTGCTAAGCCGGAGACATGACGTCAATCAAACAGTTTGACAGGGAGGGATTCTTCAATATAGAGGATTTGATTATGCGCTAACACCTGCATTGTAATTACAGGCAACATGAGGAAAACATGCTAGTTCCAGTCAAAGGAGCATGCTGTGAGCGTTTAATAAAGCTGATTGCTGACCAGTGCAACAACAAGTCTGAGGTCCCAGCAGCCTCTGTCCAGGCATCGTCCAGCCTCACACCTCGAAGCTGATCTCTCTCGACCGTCCGAACAGGGGCTCAGACGCCAGGTGTGTGTCTGAGTAGGCCCGCCGCAGGTGTGTCGAGCTGCACGTGGTCTTGATGGCAACCTCATAAGGAGGCGGGGGCCCCAGCCACGGTGGAGGGCGAGGTGCCGGACTAAAACCACCGGAGTCCATCGGAGGGTAGTCGAAGTCTTCGCCCCGAGCACCGTATCTGTGGCGTTCCATTGTCCTACGTGAAAGAGAAGAGTAAATAACACTAAGTGACGCCGCACCGTGTGGTCAGTGGTTGTAGAAATCAGACACCAGACGACAGATGGCATCGCGTTGTGCCAGTCATTGTGTTTCGTGACAAACAGAATTGGGTTTCCCGACTGCGTAATGGGCATCCTGACTGTACTCGCTGGTAAAAAAGCATAAGAATCACAGCAGTGACCTGCGACCATGAGATGGGTCTCTGCAAATGGACGTGCGCGTTTTGGGGAAACAGATCCCAAAATAAAACTCGCAGTTTAAAGAAAACCGAAAGGGTTCAAGCAAACGAGAAGACTGCAGCTGCCAGCCGCTGGTTAGTTCGGCACAGTTAGCCCATCATACCTGGCTCTGCTTGAAATTCTTAACGGATCCTGACAAGAATAAGTATATGAACCCTTTGGGATTACATGGATTTCTGCCTGACTTACAGATATCTTGGCACATGTTTAGTTTAAAGTTTTCCTTATAACTTTAAACAAGAATGGCAAATATAGGAGGACACCACAGAGGAAGCCACTGCTGTCGCAAAAAGGTATTGCAGCACGTTGGAAGTTTGCAAAAGAGCACCTGGATGTTTCACAGCACTATTGGCAAAATATTCTGTGGACACATGAAACCACAAATGAGTTATTTGGAAAGAACACACAAGGCTACGTGTGGAGAAAAAAGGCACAACACGCCATCATCAAAACCTCATCCCCACTGTAAAAGATGGTGGAGGGGGCATCATGTTTTGCGGCTGCTTTGCTGCCTCAGGGTCTGGAGGGATCATTGTCATTGACAGAAAAATGAATTCTAAGCTTTATCAAGACATTTTGCTGGAAAACTTAAGACCATCTGTCCTTCAACTGAAGCTCCACGGAGGATGGTGACGCAACAGGACAACGACCCAAAGCACAGAAGTAAATCAACAACAGAAGATAATATGCTTTCTGGAGCGGCCCAGTCAGAGGCCTGACCTCAACCAGACTGAGACGCTGTCACCTCAAGAGAGCGATTCACACCAGACGTCCCAAGAACATTGCTGCACTGAAACAGTTTTGTAAAGAGGAACGATCCAAAATTCCTCCAGACCGTTGAGCAGGTCTGATCTGCAACTACAGGAAACGTTTGGTTGAGGTTATAGCTGCCAAAGGAGGATCAACCTCCTCCTATTATTATTATTTATTAAGTCCAAAGGTTCACATACTTTTCCACCTTGCACTGTGAATGTTTACATGTTATGTTCAATAAAAACATGAACACATATAATGTTTGTGCAGTATTACTTTAAGCAGACTGTGTTTTTCTATTGCTGTCACATGTTATGAGCAGTTTATGCAGAAATCCATGTCATCCCAAAGGGTTCACATACTTTTTCTTGCAACTGTATATAAGAACCCATAGCGTGATCCAGTCCAGCAACAAGGACAAGTTGACAACGTGGAGCAACGTTATCAATGTTACTAAATCTGTTTTTAACCACTGTCGTTCTTATTTGTAAGAATAAACGTCGAACACGTCGACTAATCTAATGAATTATTACTTTACTGGCTGTACAATAAAGCTGCTCATATTTATACTGATGCAGACTGAACATGTCATATATTCTCCTCTCACCTGGGCAGAAACACCGACTGGGACTCTGGGAAGCGGCTTCCCATGGGTGTGAAGAGCGCATGGCTGCCGAAGTTCGGGTAGTCGTTGTATGGATAGTGCGGACACTCCGTCTCGAACTCGCTGTGGTTGTAGTTCACGGCATTTTTGCTGTTCATTGCCCAGAAGAGACCCAGGATGAGCATGACCACCCCCAGCACCACGCAGCACAGGGAGAAAGCCTGCAGGCGGCTCTGGGACGAGGCCATGAAGGCCGTGGACCCCCCGGTCACTATCAGGAAGGCTCCGACGAAGATTGCTCCGTGGTGCAGGGAAGGCATCCTCCTCCCGGACCGTGACCGCTTCGGATGTGACTGTGAACGCTGAGGCTGGATAATATCACGCACGCACCAACAGTCGCTCAAAGTGCGCGCCCCGTGCGCTCTGACACTGAGCAGGCATCCAGACAATTTACTCCACTTACAGAAATTCAGCTACAGAAAAAGAAGCATTTCCTAGATCTCGCTTATGTGGCTCGTTCCCCATCACGTCTGTCTCCCGTAGTGTCAAAACAGCTGGTCACACAGTCCACGCGTTAGTCCTCACCGGGGGGGAAAACTGTTGAAATGTATGTGGTTTTCTTTCTTAATAACCAAAAGAAAAAGAGCAAAGCGGCGCGTCAGGCTGATGTGGAGAAGCTGTGTGGTTATGATCAGGGCAGATGGACGAGAGGATGGCAGAGCCCATTAAGAAATCTTTACTGGCGCCCCACCCTCCCTCTGGCTAATGCGCCTGAAGGGTACCACTTCAGTCCTGTGTGTGTGTGTTGTTGTTGTTGTGTGTGTAATGGACATGTGAAACAATATTTCCTATTTAAGCAAGTTTGATGTTTTTAATAATCTCATTGTGTGAGTAGAATAAATTAATCGTGAATCTTTAGCAAATGACTCCATAAAACAACCATAACATCCTGTTACTGCAAACAGCTACACATCATTTATGGGTTTCTTTGTTGCTGACCGAATGGGCTGATGAGACTGTTAAAGAATTCATATCCACACCATCCTTTACTTAACTGCACAGTGTTCCAGCCAGCACAGGACACAGCACTGACAGGAATCAGGAACCAGCTGCAGTAGGTCACCTTTATTGTTTCGGTGACTTAAAAGAAGAACAATTGGTGGCTCAAGTAGTTACAGTACAGAAATGTGGACAAGCGAGTGTGTGGCAGCTGCTGGTGGTGTCAGGTTTTGAGGATCCCTCTTATAAAACCACAGAAGTGAAGTTGAATGAAAAGACCAGCAGGTCTCATCGTTTAGGCCTCGTGCATCACTATGGCAACTCTAAATTCTGTTTAGTGGACTTCTAAGCTCCTCACTGGCCAGTTCAGGACCTATTTGTACTCGTATGATGAGCAGGGTAAAGCTTCGTTCCTGCTGTAAAGTTCTTTAGTTCGAGCATTGGTGTAAAGTTACACGCCCGTCTTAAAACTTGCTACAGAGAACAGGTTGCATGGTGTGACTGCCTCTGTGCTTCGTGATTGGTTAAACGCCCGAAAGGCTACTGCTCAATGATTTACTAAGTAACTTGCGTAGCCAATTAACGCGAGGCTTCGTCCGTTGGTCCCGCCCCGTTTGTTACCTTGACCAATCAGTGTGGAACTGAGGAGGGGCTAACTGTCCACCTAGCAACACTCACCTATCGCAGTGAAGGGGTGATCGGGAGTCGGGATGTGGGGTTGGGATAAACAATGTGGGGTTTAGCCACATGTCAGTGTTAGTGGTTCACCCACAGCTGAGCTGAAACGTGAACGTCTGGAGGCGTAAAGATGGGCCCGCTGCTCTACTTGGGAGGTTTGGCTTTTATGCTCCTGCTGTGGATCCGAGTCAAAGGTCTCGACTACGTGATTGTTCACCAGAGGTGGATATTTGTGTGTTTGTTCCTGCTGCCGCTCTCCGTTATTTTTGATGTGTATTATTATGTGCGGGCATGGGTCATTTTTAAGATGTGCTCTGCTCCCAAACTGCACGACCAGCGCGTGCGAGACATTCAGCGACAGGTGAGTGTGTGTGTGTGTGTGTCTCCTTGTTTAGATTATACGTTATTCTAATAGACTATTTTACAGCACGTTATATTGCATGAGTTCATATTTGCAAGGAATTGTGGGTAATAAAAGCGCACACTTGTTTCAGATATGATGGTTCAATGATGGTCATTAATACATTTTTTTTATCTACTGCCAACTTATTTACCTGATTTTATAATGTAGCCTGATATATTATACTCCGGCACACACACACACACAGTTTATAACAATAGCTTTGTATCCCAAACACAATATTCTTTTTATGTGTCTAAAATAGTCAAAACTTAGTTAAGGAACATCCAAGTTAGACACACAATCGTCAGCACTAAAGAGGGTTTAGTTAGAAGTACGTGAAATTAGCCATAGGAATAAATTTCATTTTAGCCCATTATATTGACTCTTGGGGAATAATAAAAGGCTGTAAATGAAAGATTTGTGCTGTTTATTGTTCTTCATATGATACAGGTTGAATGTAGTGCTAAGGCCTTCGACCTGTGCAAACTGTACACAAACTAGTAAGAAAGCTTGATGGTAGCTATATATGTATAATACAATCTGCCTTACGCCACTGACTCTGTCACTTTTAAAATCTGTTGCTTTCTGTGCCATACGTTGTGCATTTCAGGTGCGTGAGTGGCGGAAGGAGGGCGTTAAGTCATACATGTGTACGGGCCGCCCCGGCTGGCTCACTGTGTCTCTCAGAGTGGGAAAATACAAAAAAACGCACAAGAACATCATGATCAATATGATGGACATTCTGGAAGTGGACACCAAGAGGCAGGTAGGACCAACCATCAAACACCAGTCAATCTGTAAAAAACAAGTTGTACTTTATTTAACACCTTTCAGTTTCTAATATCATTACTGGGAATCGGTCTGGTTCTGATTTCAGGTGGTGAGAGTAGAGCCCCTGGCCAACATGGGTCAGGTGACCGCTCTCCTTACTTCCATTGGCTGGACACTGCCAGTGCTGCCCGAGCTGGATGACCTCACTGTGGGTATGTTGTTCATATTATTGATAATAATTTTCATGGGAAACGTCATAGAGTGGCGTCATCTGTGACTCTTTGGCTTCTGGAAATAGAGAGACGCGCTGATGGTGTAGATCCTGCATCTTCTCCATCAATCAGTGCATCCTGTTTAGAGCTTCAGCGATGTCTCTAATTGTGTTAGGGGATTGATGTTGCAGCTCAAAAGATGAAACTGGGAGGAAATGGCTGCAGTGTTGGAAGAACCCCTGGATCGGGTTTCGTAATGGATTTCCTCATGCCATAAACTTCGCCTCAACAATCTAATGTTTTCCCATCAGGCCGTTGCACAATCATTTATCCTGACGTTCACACGGGCACAGATATGTGCTCTACCAGCAGGCAATTGCTGCTCTGTGTGCGTGTGTTTGCCTCTAGCTGGCTGGAAACTGAATTACTCAAGATCAAATGTTTTATCGTCTCTCCCGTCTCAGGTGGTTTGGTGATGGGCACAGGAATCGAGTCGTCCTCTCATATTTACGGGCTGTTTCAGCACATCTGTGTTGCGTATGAACTGGTTCTAGCTGATGGCAGCTTAGTTCGCTGCACTGAGGTAAGTGATGAGTGTGTGTGGGGGGTGCGTTTGAGTGCTTTAATTAACTCTGATTTTATATGTTAAAGCTGTCTCGCGTTGAACCAGAGATCAGGATATTAACGTCATCAGTACCTCTGCTGTGGTTAAACCATTAGTTTGGTCTTCTTCATAACTGATGGTTTTCACATTCCCTCTAGTCCACATTAAAGGGTAGAATATCTAAAACCTGAACTTAACTAACATTCAGAAATAACCTTTGCCTATTGTTTCTCATGCGATTAGGTGTAACTTCTCTTTCATAGCTGGGTTTTATTTATTTCTGCCGCAGTAATCAGATTTCCCCGCGGGTATCGCCATTTCGATCGTTATTATATTAGGCAGTCCGTCCATTATTCTGATGATGCTGGTGGTCATTAAAAACCGTGCCTGGGTCATGTGAACATGCACATACTGTAGCTGAGAAAACCCAGAGGTGGCTGCAAACCAGGCTTTCGTTTCAGACCGTCCAGCATTTCTAGCGTTAAGTCTCTGTAGGGTCTGTGTGGATGTGATTCGGGTCGGGAGGGGAGGAAACCTATATTTGAGGCACTCCAGTTGCTCTATTTTTAAACCAAGAGCCAGTAGATGACCCATCATCACCACTGGCATGTAATGAGAGATCAAGCTGCAGTTTGTAGCTGTTCCTGTTAGTGCCATTAGTGGGGTTGTGCTAAACTTACATTAGATTTATGGTTGTACTGCAGAATAAAGTGAAGGTGATGAAAAAGGTGCAGCTCATTCTTCATGTCCATTAACTCCACTATTACTGTTTCTAAAAAAAATGATGCATAGTATCATGCAACTAAGACAGTAGAGCCTTGTTATGGAGCCATGGTAAACAAAGTGATTCTCATGCAAGACAGAAATGCCAGCGTAAGAAACCCACAAGACTTGGTCCACAGTCTTTACCTCAACTGTGCCTTAGACCCGTTTGTGCTGTTTCTTTATATCACAAAGGAGGAGAACTCTGATCTGTTCCACGCTGTCCCGTGGTCCTGTGGAACTCTGGGATTCCTTGTTGCAGCGGAGATTAAAATAGTCCCGGCCCATCCGTGGGTGAAGCTGCACTACGAGCCCGTCAGGGGACTGGAAAACATCTGCAAACGCTTTACGGAGGCATCGAGGAACAAGCGTAACACGTTCGTCGAGGGGATCCAGTACAGCCTGGACAGTGCTGTCATAATGACAGGAACCATGACAGACTACGCGGAGCCCGATAAGGTGTGTGTGACAGCGTATGTGAGAAAGTGTGTGTTCAACATATACACAGCACTTATCACATAGAATCTCTTTTCCTCTGTAGATCAATAGAATCGGCCTGCACTTCAAACCCTGGTTCTTCAAACACGTGGAGGGCTACCTGCAGAACAACCACGCTGGAGTTGAATACATCCCTCTGAGACACTACTATCACAGACACACACGCAGCATCTTCTGGGAGCTTCAGGTACTCACCAAACACACACATTCATCCCTAGAGGAGACGTGTGTTTGCATGAGCTCTAGAGTCACGTTATTGACTACACGTATCTGGCAGACTTTGACTTGTCGTCATCTTACCTACTTGCTTGCTCACTGCTCTTTATTGCACTCTAAAGCTTTCACTCTGTCTCACATACACACATACTCACATTTTGTAGTCACACACCATTAGCCATTAGTGAGAAAGGCTTAGTGTCCTTTTTTTAACTGTAAACGTTGTGATAAATTATGCATGGCGTTGGTTTGGCAGATATCTAAAGGATACTCTGGGCCTTTGGGTGCACTCTTGCTTCATTTTTGTAAACCGTGCAAAAGAAAGTCAGACAGACATTAAAGCCAAAGCAGTGCTTTTATTAAAATCGTTATCCTCGTGGTAGAAATCACTGATGTCTCTGCTGTGCTGACGTGAGAAAGTGTTCGGAGGAGGATTGTGACATGACTGCCCTCTGGAGGAAAATGTCTGCGACTCAGTGACAAATTCTTGAATAAAGATTGTACAGAGATGATATAAGATTATATATATTATATTTTACATTATATAAGATTATATTATTATTATTATTATATGCTGACGATGAACAAATATTAACATTTCTTTATACTAATTCAAAACACAAAAAAGAGAGGAGACGAAAGCGATGTTGTATTATATGTGTACAGTATATCTATATTCATGCATATATGACTATTTTAATATAAATACCTTTAGAAGCAAATGTTTGTCTCACTGGCGTATTTGTGCCTTTTTTCCAGGACATCATCCCGTTCGGCAACAACACACTGTTCCGCTGGCTTTTTGGATGGATGGTTCCTCCAAAGATCTCTCTGCTCAAACTCACGCAGGGTGAAACCATCAGACGTCTGTACGAGCAGCACCATGTGGTCCAGGACATGCTGGTACCCATGAAGCATCTGCAGACTGCCATCACGCGCTTCCACCAGGACATCGATGTGAGATTCGGAAATGGATAAACCCATTAAATACCTTCTGTTTAAAGTACTAACTGATGCATTACTTTCTTTTAGGTTTACCCTCTGTGGCTGTGTCCTTTTCTGTTGCCACCAGGCAGAGGCATGGTCCATCCCGAAGGTCAAGAGGAGGAGCTGTATGTGGATATTGGGGCTTATGGGGAACCCAAAGTCAAACACTTTGAGGCTAAAGCATCAACGCGTCAGCTGGAGAAGTTTGTCAGAGATGTTCATGGGTAAGTCTGAAACCAAATGTAGTATTCATAATTAAGACGTACAGCAAACACACCGTGTTCCACATTTTTATATTGACATGCTACTGAATTGTCACGTCTACTCTCCGCTTGGCATTTTGCAGGTTCCAGATGCTGTATGCAGATGTATACATGGAGCGAGAAGAGTTTTGGGAGATGTTTGATGGGCAGCTGTATCACAGACTGAGAGACCAACTGGGATGTAAGGATGCCTTCCCAGAGGTTTACGATAAAATCTGTAAATCTGCCAGACACTGACCCTCCCCATCCTCAGTCTTTTGCCTGACTTAGAAACACTGAAGCACTGTCTGACTGTCTGCTACTGATTTTGGGACATTGTTGAACAGAAACACAAAAACTGCTTGTACACAAAGATTTTCACAATAGTTTTATTTTAACATTTATTTTTTGTTTCATATGCTTCTGACCAAACCCGACCAACTAAAATTAATCACCATTTATATTTAGGTTATAAATGCTCTTATACTTTTTAAGTGTAAATAATTACAAATATAATGGTGTTTTTTAAAGCGGAGATTATAATGTTGGAAAGAAATACGCTCGTTACAGTAACGAGGTTCACTCATTTATTTGAATTATTTCTTTTGTTTCTCATGTGACCTTTGCCTTCGTTTTATTAAAATGTGCTGGTCAAAGCTTATTGAAATCCTCTGATCTATTATTTATCGTTATTTGAATAAGTGCACACGTCTCACTATTTGTACTTTATGCTATACAACGGTACGACATTAACGCCGCTTGGTTGTGATAATGTTAGATAGACAGTGACTGGTCTGCAGCTACCAACGCCCACATGCAGCAGTTTGTTCTAGCACCTGTTGATGATGACCAGGATGAAGGTTTTCTACTTTTTCTTTTTGTTTTTATTCTATCGGGCGGAACCAAAGGAGAGTGGTTGGGGGGGGGGGACGTTGTTTCTCGGGCACTTCTGGACACTTGCGGTTCCGCCTCCTCTCCGCTGACTCGCTAGCAGCAGGTTGAGCGACTTTACTGTCACAGTTGGGGTCATATGCTGCAAGTTGTCCGGAGTTTCGGGAAACACGGGTGAGAGCTGAATTGTGCTTAACGCTCTACGGTTAGACGCGGGAAGACTTTATTTTGACTCATAGTTATGTTGACTGTTTATTGAACTTTAACGCTAGTTTCTCTCCGAGTGAAGCTAAGTTTCGGGGTTGGGTTCAGCTAACTAGCTTAATGGCTGCTGTTAGTAGCGTTCAGACTTTGGGTTTAGGTAAACTATTGTGGTTGGTTGTGTGAAAATATCGTGTGGGTTAGTAACAGTTGTCTTTAGTTGTTTTTTTGGGCACAGGGATTGACACACGCAGGTCAAAATGCGGAAGTTTAAATCCCACTAAGGGTTCACTGTGTCCAGCGTCGAGTTAATGATTTGTGCGTCTTCCAGTCATGACGAACGTCTTGTACTTAAATAAAGTTTAAGAAATCGTCAGCGACAGAGGCTCCGTCCCTCGTGTACTTCAACCCAGCTCGGCCGATTCTGTCCGCAGAGGCCCTGGAGTGAAGCGTCAGGTGACTTCCAGACAGGCAGCGGGGGGGTGGCCAGGACTGACTGGCCCTTCAGGACGGTGCTGTTTGACGGACTGACGGTCAGACCAGAGCGAGCAGGTGGCGAAGAGGAAGCATGTCCACTGACCAGGAGCCCACGTTTACCGTCAAGCTGCTGCAGCTGCTCCTGCTCTCCACGTACTGGGGGATGCAGATTTGGGTCACTTTCATTTCAAGTTGGTAACACACACACACTGGACACTGTGGGCGTATGTGGGATCCGTTCACGTTTAATCACCCAGAATGTATTTTTTTATGGTAAATATAAACAAGACCTTAGTGAAACAGGCTGATCTCTAACCAGAGTTCTGCTATAGATTATTACCCACAGCTTCCTGATCACACCTTGTAAAGTGGGGTGTTTTAAACCATGGAGGAAAGGAGGATTATGTACCAGGCTTTTTAATGCTGGATGGATGTTATAGGCTAAATGTTTGTTGGACATCACGTGCATTTACTAAGTACATAACAAATAAGTGGAAATAAGGTTAAGAAGTGTTATCTGCTGATTTCTTTACAGGTTTTGTGATGAACAACCACTTGAACAGACACACATATGGGTTCATTCAGAGTCATCTCGTCCCGTTCTACCTCCACCTGGGTTCAGCTTGTGCTTTTTTTAATCTCACTATCTATGCCGTGTACCATCCAAGTGACAAGCTGGATGACAGGGAGGCCTTTCAGGTGTGTGGCATGCATTCAATCTTAGTATTTGCATTAAGTATTTCTATTTTTTATTTTAATTCGATGCTCCTTTCTCCACCAGATCTTCATCTTTTTTGTGTCGGTGACAGTCGCAGCTGTCAATGCTCAGTGGTTTGGTCAAATGACATCAGAAATCATGGCAGACATGCACCTTATCGAACAGGCGTGTGGACTGGGTCAGGATATTGGCCTGTCATCTAATCGTGAAGCCTATGCCAAGCTGCGTGAGACGGATGGTAAATACAAGCACCTCAGCAATCGCCTGTGGCTCTACAGATTGCTGTCCTCCCTCTGTAACCTCTGCTGCATTGGCTGCAACTTCTACAGTCTCTCTTACATGGCCGAGAACCTTGTAACACTGTAAAGCCAACATAGCAGCTGGACTGTTAACAGTTGACAATAGTCCAACGTCTGAAACCTAGGAGGCCATATTTTTCCATCAAAGTAGTAAGTTATATATTTAATACACTTCTTTCTTACCAAGTCTTCTTTATTAGGTATACGACGATAAAAACAGACTACGCCTTGTTTTTCTTCTGCCTTGGGAAATGATGAAAGGACATAGCATTGGTCAGGCATAGATTTCTGCCCTGTCTTTATCTGTAAACCTGCATTTCTCACCTTAATGTTGTGGGAAGACACATCAGTACCTGCACTGTGAGTCATGCTTTAACCTTTCACCTACTATGCCTGACATTGCTGATTGCCTTGATATTTCCATTACATTACAATGTTGTACCTTTTTAGGAACCGAAAACTCACAACAAATGTTTTTAAAAGCTGGCATTTGCAATTCAGCTGCACTATCAGAGAGACAGAAAGTAGCCCAGAGCACCACACAATGATTTCTATGCAAAGAGTGGAATAGCACCTTTAGCAGTAGAACCATTCTGATCCTGCTCTTCCTGTTTGGGTGGAGTTAACATCTTGTCAGGTTTGACTAGCTCACCATGTGCCACTTTAGAAAGCACATTTCACTACTTTAAGTCTCAGTGGAGCTTTGAAATGCTGTTTTGTCGTTCTTCTGTTCTTTCTCAGCCTAGATTAACATGCTCATTGAATTGAAATCACATCACCAATTACAGCTGTTACCAGGTCAGTGGCAGCTGATTCCTGAGCCCCCTCCTTTTTTTTGTTTGTTTGTTGATACTGGAGTGATAAAGGTGAAAGTGCCTACGTACTAGCAACAACAATGCAATATTGGTAGTTTTATGTATATTAGCCAGTTTAAATTAATGTAATGTTTCAATGCAAGTCATGTGTATAAACAAAATGCTGTATTTGGATATGAACTTTTATAAGACATTTTATATGACATGATGATTTTGGAAACTTGGAAGCCAGTTGATATTTTTAAATGTTACTGAAGACCAGCGGGGTTATGTTGTGCTCATGGTTGTGGGTTTGTATTAAATGTTTTATGTGTGTATTTTTGTATTAAAGCATTTTCTTTTAATTTATTTATTGTATTTGGATCATTGTGAAGTAATTCACTCAGCCAGTTGTTTACAGTTCAACCTATTTTCTGTGGTTCCTGAATCTAAATGGGCTTTTAGCTTTATGCCTCTTTTGTTGTTTTCATATTTTGTGTGAACAGTGTAAGTTTGTCATTGTGTCAAGGCTGCATTACTGAAGTTGATGGAAAAAGAAATATCAGAAGGAACATAGTACTTGAACGCTGGATGAAGATAGAAGTAGGATGACGTCTGTTCACGAAAGTAGACAGGAACAAAGTCGTTTGAACACATTTTGTAACAAATGCTATAAAAACAAATCTATCAAATGCGAGTGGACGAGATGGGACTTTAATCACGTACAACTTGCGAGCCAGTTTGATTTTAGATTTAATCATCTAGGTTCAGTGTAATGCAGTGATGCATGCATTTGCAGATATGACAGGAGGGGAAACCATTGCCTGCAGTTTCTCTGGCTTGAATTATTCAGGACCTAGCGTCATTGTCTAAAAATAAACATTTATAGCCTCAGTTATGTGAATGAGACAAGACTTAACTGTAATCCTAAATAATATTCCATGTCAACAGAGCAACATATTTTAATGTAAAAATACATAGTGTTTCACCTACAAATCCATGTTTAAGTAAGTGTTTATGGTCAGCATCAGTAATTGACAAGCTACGCCTACAAATGAATATCAATCTAAAAAAAATAAATAGAAATGTAGATATAAATGTATAAAAGGCAATACTCGTACCTGACTAAAGGCTTAAATATCATAAGTTTTGCCTGTAATAAAACAAACCTGAAACAAAGTAACAATAATCTCATGCTCAATAACAGCTTTAACAGGAGGTGAGGAAATTAATTTCAACCTTATTTTGAAGGCGCTACCTCAGTAAAAAGTGCGATAATGTGATAAAAACGGAAAACCATGTGGATACTTTTATACAAATAAACTATCAGTACCATTTGTTAAGTCTGCATAGACGGTGACAGCCTTAAGAGTCCTCAACATTCTGTAATACTGAGGAAGAAAAACGTAAACTGTTGAATGGTCTCCCAATAGGAAGCAACGTTATTGAAAAGCCACAATCCTTGACGGGATCCAACAACCCACTTCTCATTTGGTTGTTTTGAAGGTTGAGGTCAGATTATTGTCATTACTGTATATCTGTACTGTAACAAGCTTATAACACTGTTCAACTATCTAAATAAACACTGAAACAACAGATAACGACAGTGTTGGTGCATTTCCCTGCACTAAAAAGGCATCAGAAGTTACATTCCCTGTAAACAGCACATGAGAAAAGGCAAAAAGCAAGGATTGTGGCCTCAAAACAACTATGTTATTTTCCCAGGACTTATCAGTACACACACTAAAAATATAATTTCAGCCTTCGACAAACCTTACATCATCCCAACATGTTCAGTTGTATCTGCAAACACAATATAAATACTATTGGTTCCATGTTCCCTTCTTCTCAATACAAGTACAGTATCAAAATACAAATATTTAAAAAGAAAATGCCATTTAAAAATCCACCCACAAACCCTCTGGAGAGTTTCGAAACCATGACAACAGCAGACGACAACATGGCTCCACTTTCCATCAACTCGAGCAGGAGTTTGCCACATCACCATTCCCACTCCTGCTAAACCACTTAAATAAAAGTTGTACTGGAGAGGTTTCCTCTTCATTGGTATAGAAATAATAAAATCCAGTGACTGTCATACAACCACTTTGCCCTTGATGTCCATCTTGGTGTTTTCACTTGCTTTGCTGGACTGTTCCTCTGTGAGAGTGATGTAAGAGTAAACCAGGCTGCCAGCAATACTGTCGCAACACAGAGAAGATTAACAGGTTTAGTATAAACACACAACATCAGTGTTTCATTCAATCAGACAGAATAACTAAACCTTCTGTATTAGACGAACAGAAGAACTACAGGAAACTGGATGTCAAAATAAAAATTAAAAAAACAAAACAAAAAAAACCTGACCATTCAAAACATGACAGTTGCTTGGATGATTGTAACTGAAACCTATAAATCCGTGTCATGTCACAGTTAAGGCGAACATGTTGCCATACGTTGCCATTTATGCAATAGCATTTCCACATCCTCTAAGGATCACAAACATAATTTACATGGCAAAAATGTATTAGTAAATGTTGTCCTGTTAGTTAATGTCACAAAACAACAAGAGCCCTGTGTGTATTAGAAAAAGTTTATGCTTCCATAAAATTAGATGTTTGATTCTACATTTTTCAGTAATTTTCATACCTATATCAGATTTTCATACCTGATATTTAAACCTATGAAGTTGGTCCAAGAGAAAATGTAGTCTCCACTGAACACCATGCCAATGTACGTCACCAGGACATTCTGCAATAACGTGAGAAATATGAATTTTCTTACTTTGCTTGATTCATACATCATTTGTGTTTCCGTATTTAAGTGTCGCTACACACAAAACTGACGCTTACCTTGATGCAGCCTACGATCGTAGTTGTTAATGCTGAGTTGTACTGTGTACAGAGCACAGTAGAATACATCAGAACAAATCTGCAAGACAAGTTATCATATTACATATGGCGCAACAGTTATTCAAGAAGGATTTCACAATATTGATGCCACATAGACAAAGGGTCATTATGCGATTCACACCCATTCTCTTACCCCATGATACATGAGAGGATGAACTGTGAGAGAAAAAACACATCTGCCCAGCCTTCATATTCCACTGCCTAAAGGGAAGCATGACAAAGGAAACATCAACATTCTACTAGTACACAAACAAACACACAGGTAAAAAAAAACAACAACATACACCCGTAGTGAAGATATATACATTTAGAATGTATTGCTTATTAACAAGTCTGGACTGGGTCTCAGGGGAATAAAGGACATAGAGATTAAGAGGGAACAGTTAATCAAATGTATGTTTTTGACCTAGAAAACTAGGTTAAGATACATAGGTGGCTATGTATCTAAAACCTTAAAAGATGAGTATTATGTATCTGTATAGTGGTGCTTCAGTCCAGGGGAGTTGTAGGCACTGCAGTAATAACTTTACTAGGTGCACAATAGCAGCTTTGTGCATTTCTGGCTGCTGGGCCCCAGCTGGGCAAGCCAGAAGGTCTCTGCCAACACTGAGCAGCAGAGAGACAGCTTGTATTTGCGGCACACCCATGCCTTCACCTCATTTTAGATTTAAACCTTATAATACCAGATTTTTGCTTAAATCATAAACTCCCCACTGTGGGATGAATACAGGTTTATTTGAACTAATCTTTAAATAAATTCATTCAATGTCAAAACAAAATAGCAATGAAAGACTGCATATTAGGCCAGGTGTAGTCACTGAAGTGTCAAGCTGCTTACCTTCTGCATATCTCCAGTCATATGGGCCAACAGCAGAGTAGGAAATATCATAAATAATGCGTTATAATACAATAAGCCATATTTCCCCAATTCCTGTGAGAGAGAAAAGAAAAACACGCAGACACAAAGTGCCATGAAAATTAGGCAGAGCCAGAACAAAGAGGGTTATTCACAAGTCATTCAGTGCATTCCTCATTAACAAGCATGCAGACATCACACGTGGCTATACTCTACTGCGGAACCTGAAACCTTGTTTCCAGTCATCTTATTTTGTTGCATGCGTCTATAACACACACCTCTGTTCAGCTCAGTGCTAGCAGATGGTGCGCTACCGACATTACTGGCTAAATGTGGAATCAGTCCTGCCTATGCTGTAATGTGAGAGCTGCGCAGTCATATGTGACACACAACTAAAGCAGGCATTTTGGACTCAAAAGTCAAACAGTAATTAATCAAAAACATTTTTTATAAACATAAGATTATTACCGAGTATCGCAGTACAACTATGGAACAACAAGAGTGATAAGAGCATTTATTTGGTGGGGAGTAAAAAGGGCTAATGCAATATGTGTGTACACCGTGTTCTTGGGATGGAGCCACTGAAGGACAGTTTGTGCTCTTCAAATTTAACATCCAGGTCTAAGTCAAAATCAGCTCTTAACACACAAAGGCAACTATTCATCAAATGGCACTGCCACGTACCTTGGTATCTAATTTTTGTTTAACATAGGCTCCATTTGCTGCAGTCAATACGTCGTTCAGGAGTATAAACACGTAGCCTTGAAGATCAAATGACAAGTCAGCACTATGAACAGAGAAAAGAGAAAATGTTAAAAAAGTGCCAAAGAGGTAAATATATGTTATGTCACTAATTTATCGTCTATTCAGCAAGACTCATTTTACTGCAGACCCATGTGCCTAATGGCCTTAAAAATAAAATCACTTAAGAGAGGACATGTGTCTGGACAGGAAAACTCTTTGTAGAGAAAGTTAAAAGCAGGAACACCTGGATGTAGCCCAACTTACACTGCGGCTATAAACGCCCCAAGGATCATTGTAAATACCGTCAGCTGGACTGGCCTTGAAAATTTCTTCCTGCCAAAGGTCAGAGACAGTAGAGCAATGGAATTCAATCTGTGCACTTTGAGCTGCATATGAAAGCTTGGAGTTTTTGACTGTAGCACTAAAGCAAAAGGACGGAGATATTACTTGAGCAGAAACCCCTCAGCCAGCATTGTGAATAAGATGGAGAACCTTCTGAGAACAGTAAACATCGGCAGACTGTTGGAAGAGAACAGACATGAATTTGATAAGATATCAACTCAACAAGCTAACGACAACACTGAGTAAACTCCCCTTTAACAACAACTTACTTCAGCCTTTTGGTTCCAAACAGACCAGTGATCTGATTTCCGACATAGAGGAGAGGTAGAGGAAACGTCTGGGAACCAAGGTAAACACAGTCGTTTTTAAGTAGACACAAAATTCAATCATATAATTATTAACGCTACACAGTAATGGCTGGTTGATACGAGCTGGGTCTCACCTTACGAGGTATGCTCTCATCAAAGTCTGGGAAGCTGATCACCTTCACTGCCTTGCCCACCCACAGCACAACCACTGTGGCCAGCATCTGCACAAACACACGCATTCAGATGAAAATCGCTTCGAGTGGCGTCAGGGTGTTTAGATAAAAGCATAAGAATCCGACTTACCTGTCCGATCCCGACACATATTGACGAAGGGAACCTGTAACAGCAGCGAGACCCCGTTAGTCGCGTTGACACCACAGCTTACAGGCTGGAGCTCCGCTATGCATGTTCAACTACCGCTAGCTCGCTAAATGCTTAGCCGCGCTACAATGACTTAAGCTGTCATTTACTGTGCGTTACCCTCGCCAGGCAAACGCTGCCGTTAGCTAAGGCGCAGCGCCGCGCTGGCCGCAGCCAGGGTAACTTCCAGCAGCTAGGTTAACTAGCGCCGCAGCGTTTCAACTCGAGCCGTTAGAGGCGTTAGCCAGAGAAACTGTTACCTGTAGTTAGTGAGGACACTTTTGTTCACCACGACGATGAGAAACGAGCTCAGACCGTAAAACCCCGCGGCGAACAGCTTCACGAACAGTGTCAGAGGTTTGTCCGCCATCCCCGACAAGTTCTCATTACTCTCCGAGTGTCGGCTGCTGCCCTGCCATCACTTCACCCGCTACACGCGCACACGCGCCCCTTCCCCCCCGCGCACGCGCACACGAGGACGTCGACGTTTCCCTACTTCCGCCGCCTCGAGCCCTAAAATCACAGAGCCCGAACACACGCACGCACGCACGCGCACACACGTTTGTTATCTTAGAAAACAATATTTAAATTCTGTGACTTAGTGGTCATAACTATGAAAAATATATATTTGCAATTACTTCCAAATGTGTTGTTCTTGATTAAACACTTTGTTTAACTGAGTCAATTTCAAATGTTTGTTGGAACCGAGACTTTCCTGTTCCGGATTGTAAATAGATAATAGTAAGTTTAAAACAGTGTGTACTCAGTCTGAATGTCTCATTTATGTGTGAACGCCAACTACGATATAACTATTAAGGATGCACATCAGATGCGCTTTTGATGACGTCACGTCTGCTGTTCTTACAGCCACAAGACGGCGACAAAACTCAGAATTAATGGAGACCCCAGCCAATGCAACGATTAGTAGTTACAGCTTAGTATTTTAAGTTTGGATTTGACGTGTTGGAAACACGTTACACCACAAGCTACGAGACTGGCTCAAGTTACAGTTATCTCCTTGTATTTGCTGTTCATACTGATTCCCAATCATGAGGCAGATTCACGCTTTCTTCTGAACTTTGGAATCTGGTGTAAACGTGCATTTTAATCATTGTTATTCGTCAGCCTTTCAGTTGCACGATGACTTTAGTGTGTAGAGTAAGAAAGCTAGACTGAGACAAAGCTTTCATCTTTGACCAAAGCTTCCTGACATGACCTAGCAAATGCTCGTGTGTATTTTGGCAGGTGGTCCTGGGATAAAAACCTGACGTGTCTCTGATAACAAATGCGTCTGTGCATGTGCCACGTTGTCAGAGAGTACATTTGTTGAGTCTTAGC
This sequence comes from Macropodus opercularis, assembly GCA_030770545.1. NCBI lineage: Eukaryota > Metazoa > Chordata > Actinopteri > Anabantiformes > Osphronemidae > Macropodus > Macropodus opercularis. The sequence goes on from CM061092.1 coordinate 14,145,672, forward strand.
CCTATCCATTCATTCTTAGTCAGGAACAGCTGAGGATATCTGACCTGAGCCATGTCTGGACTGAACGCATCTCTCGGTTACTTCGTGGCTGTTGTCATTTTTGCAGCCTCTGTTCGAACGTTCCTTAGAAAATGGCCACGCTTTAGCTTCGTTTTGGAGTTTGCCTCCTCTTTCATGCTGGTGGCTTGCTGGTTAGAGGTGCAGACCATTGTGGAGGTGGGTGAGTGGGCTGGGGGCTTGGGCCGTGATGTGACTGTGACCATGCTGTTTGTGGTGCTGCTGAGCCACGGTATGATCTGTGGTGGTGCGTCAGGGAATCCCACTCTGGTTGTTCTGAAGTTCTTGCAGCTGGAGGCCACCACCCTGCCCACTGTGCTTGCTATTGCAGCCCAGCTTTTGGGGGCCCACCTCGCCATTCTTGTTGCTGTGTACTACTGGAGTCTGGAGCTAACGGACATGCACATGATCAAAAACCTGATGGCTAGAGAGTGCAGTACTTCTCTGATGGTTTCTTTGCTTCAAGGTTTTTTCACTGAGTCTGTTTGTGCTCTAGTCTTTAACCTGATCTACCTAAACCTGCGAAGCAGATCTGCTCTGATCCGGGTGCCCCTGTTTGCTGTCCTTCTCACCTTCTTGTCCTACTCAGGTAAGCTTTATGTGAGCATTGCCGCCTCTTTATCATGTGTTTCATATAATAGCAAAAGTTACTCTTCAAACAAATCTAATGTCATTACAGCAGAGTGGAGGCCAGTTGCAGATATGAACACAAACGGTGACTAACAGTAACTTTATTTTATGTCATTTTGTAGCCAAGAGCTATACTTCTGCTTATATTAATCCATCTCTGGCTTATGGCCTCACCTTCCACTGTTCTGGATTTACCTTTGTGGAGTATGCAGTAGTCTACTGGCTGGGCCCCCTTACCGGTACTGTTCATTTCCATAAAATAATCCCCATGCATATTACACTATGTATACACTGTTTACGTTTTTATGGCAAACTAAATCTGTCTTCTAGGCATGACAATGGCCGTGCTGCTGTACATGGGCCACATTCCAAGGATCTTTTCCAGGAATCTACTATATTTTCAGAAGACACGTTACAGAGTGCCCAAAGGAGACAGAGACAAAAAGAAAATCTAAAAGAAAAGTTGTTTTTAATGTTTGCTTCAGCTGTTGCCATTTGCTGTCATTAAACCCGAGTTAGTTCCCACTTGTATAAAACTTTTTACCACAGTGAAGTTATTTGTGCATCCATTTTCTATTTTGTCACACAAGGGCAACAGTTTGGTGACAGAAAGCACCAACGCTAGTGGCTGCCTAGTCCAAGTTAGGTCTGGTCCAGTGCAACAGGTCTGTACAGTTATGGTGGATTACTTCCATATTATGTAATTTTATCTAAAGACCACTGAGCACAGATAAAACTGTTTGCAGGGTATGAGAGCATTACAAATAATTTAGCATAATAACCAAATAATAGTCTCGAATAGTAAATATAGGATTGTCTCCATGGTCCGTGAACCAGGACACGGACCCCATGCATAGAGGTTTACATTGTTTATCGTTCTCCAATGCAACATAGAGCCACCTCGTGTAAGCATAATCAATGACACACAGTGACTACATGTGCCCCAGCCGCATAAAAAATGTCACAGGGCAAAAACAAAATAAGCCACAACATAAAGTGAACTGATGTACAGCACTGATATAATGGCTTTTCTGTGTGTAACCAAACAACTGCTACACATTTTTATCAACAAAAAATAAATATCACTCAAAATTTCAGAGGCAAAACTGGGGGACTGCTCCTATGTCCTTGTAGAACTCTTGGCAGTGCTGGGCTTAGAAGACTGTGACCCATCATGTTTTTTGTCTTCTGCCTGACTTTTCGAAGAAGGGCCTGGATCTGTGGATGAAACTGAAATAAGTTAACAGTGTGTATCTGTTCTGCCTCCTTGTTATTTGAAGTTAATTAGAGCAGGTAGACCAATTGGGAAAAGTCAAAAGAAAACAAGGATCCACAGCAGGTGACTGGTATTTTGCAAACCATGTAGTGTTCAGTGTTAATTTGAGGTTTCTCACCTGGCTGCACTTGTTGCTGCTGCTGAGCCTCTGGGCGGTCTCCCCATAAACAATAATCTGGATTATTCAGCAACCCCTTGCTCTGGCCACAGCTGAGGCACGTCATCACAGTGAAGCGACATTTGCCGTTTTTCCCTTTGCGAGACAAAGTTAAACGAGGTACAATAGATTTTATCTTCAATCAAAGACCCATATCAGCTGGTATAAACCCTTAGGAACGTCTAATTATACTGTCTAAGAAATGCAACATGACTGATGCAAATGTTAAAACAGCCAAATGGGAAACTTACTGCGTTGTCTTGTTGTAGCACTAACACCAGGGATGAGCAACGAGCAGCACTTCTTGCATAATGTTCTCTTCACTGATGGGTCTCTGTAGACAAAAACAACAACTATTAGGTGGATTGACAACCTTATTTATGGCTTGAGTAGCGAAACCACATAAAAGAAAGGCTGATGTGAACAACCTTGCTTTGCTCCAATATTTAGTCCACACAAAAATAAGTGAAATGCAGAAACCCAGCGAAGACGTTTCCATGAGCTTGGGGATGGTTTTACTTACTGCCTGAGAACTAAACGTCTTGCGATGGTTTTCTGCGTGAAGCAGTAAAAACGAGCTAGTTCCACGTTTTCCGGGTTTTGAGTTAAAACACAGTGAGCAGCCTGTGGGCAGATAAAATGAGAGGAGATCAGCGAAATCATCAGTGAGGTCGGATTCTGAGCTAGCAAAGAGGCTAACATGTGTCTGCTAGTGATAGCGGAGAACCTTTCAAAACACGCGTTTCCTCACCTGGTACAGATAATTCAGTCTTTGATACGCCTCTTTATCTTTCAAGTGCTGCGCCATCACGAAGAAACGCCGAGAAAAGTGGTCTCGTATGTTTCCTAACTATTTAAGCGAATGCAGAAGGAACTTCACCAGTACTAACAACCCCAAAACCTCCGGGTCAACATTTCAGAATAAAAGCCTCAACTTAATGGTGTGAAATCAATGAACTCCGACAATGACTGTAATTACGTCGAGATTAACATCATGTTGACATAAACCAATGCCACGATAAATGAAATCAGTCTAGACTGGGATATTATTGCACTTACACTGGCTGTGTCATATTTTCCTTATGTTGCACTGCACACCAACCCCTTTCACAAAAGCAAGAACATCTGCATTTATTATTGCAGTGAGCAATAAAATTATGTGAGTGTGCAGAGAAGGTTGTTAGTCATTCATTTAAATAAAACAAAAAGTGATTTTACCTCCTTTCTCCCCCAAACTAAACTTTAAGCACATACTATACACAGGAGAAGAGCACATTTATTTAGACAAGAACAACACTAAGGACAAAGCGCAACATACAATACTCATTTTAATAACAAGAGAAGAAAGTATAAACCCTGTCAATCTAACACTTTTCCTGTAAGGTGCATCTCTGGTATCAGGATACAAATAATACAGGGGAACAACTGGTACAGTAAGTCTTGGCAGGTGTGGCAATCAAATAACGACAACCACAGAATAAGTCTATGACGACAAATGCACTGAAATGTTTCCTATAAAAGTAGTATATGATGATGTCCATAAAACACGAGTCGATGTGGAAATAGAGTGTTCATTGAAGTAGACCCATTATATAGCAAGCAGGGGCACAAATATGAAATTCAAGTATCAAAATAACTAAGACACTGACAAGTTGACAAGGTAAATTACAAAGGTAGTAAAAATCACGGGTAAAGAGACACTGACATAATCAGCAATACATTAGGCAACATTTTGCATTTGTTTAAGGCAGTTGATTAAAAAAAACTAAACAGAACTAGGCGTTTTCTTCATTCCAAGTTAAATACAAGCCTAGCCTTGTTACCCGGAGATCTGTTGTACAAAATAATTATGCCTGACTCTGAAACTAAACACTTTAGTTTGACTTGTCTTCTGACATCCAAGTGAAAAATCGAGTTCATATGAACAGCGGTGGGGTTGTGCTCTACATTTTTGGTCTTCTTCACAGTGAGGTTTGTCAGGGCTTACAAGGCTGGTGCGTCAACAGTGGCAAGTCACTGTCAGCCTATTGTCTGGCACAAAATCTAAATGGTTGGCACATATCTGTGCACAGCATCTTGGGAAGGCAGGGTAGCTAATTCAATGAGCTAACGATTGCCCTTCATGGCCTCCTTGGCTGCCAGGATGAGAGGTGTGAGACTGGAAAGGGGCTTTGCCAGCTTCAGGAATGGGTGCTGCAACAAGACACAGATCAACAAAGATAAGAGGAAAAGGACAGTGAATCAATTAAGGAGTAACTTTAATAACCACAGAACGGTTAAATGAAAATAAAGGTCAATCACCTGGAGCAGCTCCTTTCCGCCGCCTCTTTTCTCAACATCCATTTCAAGGCAACGGTTGAGAAAATCTCTGAAAACTGGAGACAGCTTTTCAGGATTCTGAAGCTCGGGTGTGCCGTTTGTAGCAATCAGGTACAATGCCTGTCGAAAAGGGAAGAAAGGGAACAAAGATATGTGACTTGCTTTGCTTAAAATGAACCAAGTCAAACTGGAACAGTGAGGAAGTCCCATGTATTCCACCTGAAAATCTGATACACAAAACACCACCGTCTTATATTACCAAGAAGACAAGAAAGAAAAAAAAAAGGTCAATGACAACATGCATTTAAATTTTGCATAATTAAAAAGAATGCAGCAGACAAAGCAACAGAAGCTGCAGACAGTAACAAGGACAGAAGTATCCAGAACCAGTCAAAATAAAACAAGAGGCTACCTGATCCAACTAAAACCTAAAGATTAGTCCACTGTGAGAACTAAAAATGATTTGTACTCACACGTAGTGGGTTCTCATTAAGGTAGGGAGGCTCTCCTTCAACCATCTCAATGGCCATAATACCCAGTGACCAAATGTCAACTTTAGGCCCATAAGCCTTCCTGGTCACAACCTCAGGAGCCATCCAGTAGGGTGTGCCTACCATGGTGCTGCGTTTGCTCTGTTCAGGAGTGATCTGGGCACAGAACCCGAAATCGGCTGTGGAAACGATGGTAAGAGTAAATACAAAGTAACAATAAAAGTAAAGGGTTTGTGGTAACAGCAGCACAAAACATACTCAGCTTGACAGAGCCATCCATCCCCAGTAACACATTATCACTTTTGATGTCTCTGTGAATGACCTGGTTCGCATGCAGGAAATCCAACGCCTGTAAACACTGTAGAAGCAAAGACACAGAGGTGTAAAAACACTTGTTGGTAACGTTTGCATGAAGTGAGATCTAGAAACGATTTGCTTTAAATGACAACATAAAGTGTACCTCTCGGCAGACAGCAGCGATCTGGGCTTCATCCATACAGGTCTCTGTGACCACATCTGTCAGCGAACCACCAGCCAGGTACTCCATCACCACAAACAGCTCCTCCCCCATCAGAAAGCTGATATACAGACAAATGAACATATTAAACATCAAAGCGATTCATGTTTTAATCAGTAGACCTTAAACATCAACAGTATCATTAGACACCCTCATTCCATATTTATTTTAAATGTGGCCAGTTACTGTCACTCTTACCTGTCTAAAAAGTTGACAATGTTTGGATTCTTCAGCTCCTTCATCACTAGAATCTCATTAATGATAAGCTCCTTCTTCGGCTGCTTTTGTAGATTGATCTGTTTAATGGCAACCTGTAGAGAGGCAGAGTAAAGAAACCAGTTTGGGATAATGTTGTAACTAGACATTACTGCAGCATTTTATGGCCACACTGGTGTATAAGGTACAAACTCTGCTTGGGTCAGTAGTGGTCAGCTATCTTAAAGTATGTTGAACCACCCAGTTCTGTGTTATGATGCTTAGTTGAGCGTAAATATGCAATGTCTGTCATAAGGAAAGATTAACTTAACGTCAACATACCAAGGATTTTACAGTGTTCACACTTCTTAACCCATTTTACACGCTGTCACTCTTTACCTCCTGTCCTGTGGCAACATCAATGGCCGTGAATACTGTTCCAGACGCTCTGTGAAAGAAAAAATAAATTATTTATTTCAATTCCCTGTCATGTCTGTTTAACAGCTAGCCCACGACCATGATTCATCCAGTGAAGAAGTGACGTGACACACACTGAACCTGTGACTGATGATTCAAATATGCACTAAATACTTAGTGTAGTGTAGACGACACAGACACTAAAATGTTATCACATTTTATATACAACTGCTGGATTTGCACTCACCCCTGGCCAATTTTCTCATATCTTGTGTACTTCTTCTTGGGATCTCCAATGCTGACTATGGTTCCTGTAAGTCACAATAACGTTGAAATTATAAATGCAAGACAAAAAGCCACAAACTACTGTATTATTATGGCAATAAATACGCTAGGATTAAAATGATTTACTCAGTTTGTCCATGATCTCCTCATCTGACATCTTGCTTTTCTTTTTCTGTCTGTCTGCAGCCTTGGAGGCAGCATCTCCATCAGGACATACGGTTGGAGCAGGAATAGGGTCAATCACAGAGCGCGTGTACACCTGTGCAACACACCACAAAACAGAAACCAGCATAAATTCTTCTACATAAGGTATTTCTAAAAAGTGTCACTGGAGAGTTTGTCTAGTGAGTCCTACACAGATAACATCATGTTATGGAGAGTGACTTACACTTTTTGTATGTTCTGGCCGTGGTGCCACAACAGGAGGAGGAGCTTCATCATCGTCATCATCATCAATGTCTTTGATATTTGGAGATGAGGGCTCTGTGCCTTTTTTGACAGGCTAATTCACAACAAACATTTACCCCTTGTAAGACGAAACATAACAAACAGTATGCATTTTTCAGTCTTGTCTTAATACTTACAGACTGAGGCCCTGGAGTGAGTGCATCTTTTTCTGCGGAAGAAAATACCGAAGAGTCACCGACTGAGCTAGGAATTCTAAAGCGACTTTGCTTCAGCTTTAACATACTGCTGCCTTACCCATTAAACTGCATATTCTAACATTTCTTGCCTGGTGTAATAGTGATGTAATGTTTTATCCACAAAAATTAAAATAAGCAACAAATAATTTATATATCCAAAAATTGTACCCCATTATTATAAAAGCTTTAGTGACACGATGAACAACTGTAAAACCAATTTTTAAAATTTATAAATTTAACAGTTTGGCAGAAATTCATGACTGTAACATGAAATGTAACATCTTACCAGGAGAGGAGAAGCTGAGGTACTTCTGACGGCCATTGCCTGTGGAGTCATAGAACTTAAGTATTTCAAGAACAGCCTGCGGGTTTTTCTTCTGCTCTGACTTGGTGATGTTTGAGGTCTGCAGTAGTCGGGCCCATTGCTCTGGCATACCCTGTACATGATAAATATAGAACAGAATGTGTCAAGATGGTGCAAACAGCCAAACAGCAAGAGTTAGTGGAAGAAAAACTGCACACAACTCACAGTGAATTCCCCTGTGACAGCATCAAACCCAACATGTATGGTGTGTTCAAAATCTGATGGTGGTGAAATTTCTGGTCGCTCTTTATCTTTGTCTTTCTTTCTACCACCTGAAAGTAAACACAGGCTTAATGACGACAACACAAAAACGACTTCCATGTCTAGTATTTTTCTATGGTGCAAAAGGATTTTGTGTGACCTTTTTCAGACACAGAGAAGATTGAAAAGATCTTGTTTCGAGGCGTCTTCTCCTCGGGCACAGAAGGCAGAGGTTTCGAGCTGTGGTTGGCTGAAAGGGAGTCTTTGCCAGAGCTGGTGCTGAAGATGGTGCTGCTCATTCTGACTGGAGGGGCAGGGGGTTTATCCTCAGCGTCACCGTTGTCACACATCGCTATGAGGTTGTGGTGAGCCACGCACAGCTAATGGGGCCGGGGAAGACAGCGGGAGAAGGATGGAGAACGCGGAGCTGCGCCTTACATCAGCACGTGTGCGCACACACTACAGGAAGATGTGCCGACGATGAAAGCAGACGAGAACGCACCAGGTACCTGAAAGAAAGATGATCAACAACACACAACTAATGAAAAAGAAAAAGATACGTCCACTACCATACGATTCGTCTTCTTAAAGCTTGATTTTGCTGCAGCTTGTTTCCTTTAGTGTTAGTATGTGTTTTGGTACTGATACACTTACTACTGTATATCTGTCACACTATTTACAGAACATAGAAAAGTGTGACTGCACTTTCACCACGACTGTGCCTAGAGGAGGATGAGAGCAGAGTGATGACAAGTTTAAAATGTCAGAGAAAACACTGCAAGAGGAACGAACACAAGTCTGCACCGATCATTTCGAAAACAACGTCACAAGCTGTCAGACTCTTACTCTGATCGAAAGTTTGGGGTATTTTTAGTAACGTAACGGTTCCATCTGAACACTGTTACAGGAGGGTAGTGGAAAACGATTTGTGTCTCTCTGTGCATTTGATACAGACGTGGAAACCCTGGAGCTTAATTGCCAAGATAATGTTTGTCCACGAATCCCGCATTACTACGCTACTGGCTGTACGAACGTCCCCCTGAAAACAAGCAACAACACGGGCGGCTAGCATGCTAACGCTGGCATCAACTGCTTTGGCCAACAAGTGAGCTAGCTGCGAGCTAACGTTAGCCCGACGAGCTACCTCAGCGCCTGCAACCCTACTAGATAAGCGTTTAAGCTAAAGCTAACTAGTGTGACAACCAGCGCTGTGGGTGTCCCCTTCGCGGATTACCATCGTCTGTGTGTAGCTCAGACGACGCAGGCGACTTTGCAAAGTAGCAAACCAAGCGAGTTAAAAACGTGCTTTTCTTGCAGGCTAACGAGACGACGCAGAAGCAGCAGAGCTCACCGGAGACCCCCAGAGCAGTTCAACTTGACTAGCGCTCGGCTCCCGCACGATCCTCGACGGCCTGGAAAACCTTTGCAAATCCGTCAAAAGTGCTCCCTTCGCAGCGTCGGACCTCGGTGGCACACACCGCGCACAAATAACTTAGCAAAACCAGACTACAACTATTTACATTGCAACTTTTCTTCTATCTTTTGGGCCCTTGGTTAATTCCGCTATGGCGAAGGGGAAGCGGAACTACCGACCCAGCCCTCGCCTTTACAATAAACGCTCCCGATGACTGCTGCCGTGCGAGGCTCCGCTGCTCTCTGGAGCCACTAATTGCAGCTCGTCGGCTAAAATGCACTGATAACGCTCCGACAGCACGAACAGCGGAGAAAGATACGTGCAAGCAACACGACTGGCCGGGGCGTCAGAAACTGGACGTTAAATTAAGTCGAAAAGCATTTTAGGTAATGTAGTTCATCATTTATACGCGTGAAGAGGACATCTGGGCAGTGTTTAAGCGCTGTCTAAGCAAACTTCCGTGGGAAATATGTAAATGCACGCACGCTGCACTGAGGACATTTAAATATATTATGAATAATCATACACAAACACTTTCAGCTTTCCAGCTGGCACGTTATCCCGATCTTCACTTTCATTACACATAAAAAGCTAATAACAATAACAATTGCAACGACTACTACTAATAACAATGTGTATGTGTGAATAAATAAATGTCCATCGTGTATTTGTTGTCTGCTGTAGTTCTGCTGACTTCTTACATGTTGAATAAGAGCAAAAGTATCATGCGGCCACTAACCAACCATTATACACTCGGGTTACATGACGCTGCAATCATTTTGCAGCTTTTTGGGAGTGATTTGGGACTAAAAATAGAAAACAGACTTTATTGTAAACACAAAATTAATACATACAGTAAAAGAGCTTGGCTTCATTATCATTACTATTAGCAATAGCAAGCAGCAAAAAATTATGTGATTTGTGGCCACACTGCATTCATGAAGCGTGAACTGGTTCAATAATAAGTCACAATACCCTGGGCTATGACCAAAAGATAGAACAGTGAACAAAACAAGCATGTGTACTGGTAGTAACTATGGCCTTTTCTCAGAAGGGTAACCAAGTTATCTGAATTTCTTTGTTTAAAACTTGGATAAGACACCTCTTCAATTATATTATTATATTTTTATAAAACCTCACTGTAACTTGGCCCATTCTTTGCTTGAGTGATCTGAGAAGACAAGATTATCTTCTCTTAATTAAAATTAAACTTTTTCTACAGCTGTGCTGTAAAGACTGTAATTATGAAAATGTCTCATTTATTCATTCATCCTCTACCGCTTCTTCCCTGCAGGGGTCACGGGCACGCGTGAAAATGTCTCTCTGTTCCAAAATTATCTTGTTATTAGATGTTTCTTACCCATCACTGTTTATATTTGATGTTTCCACATATATTTGGACAGTGCTACACAGCAGATCAGTGTGACTAGTAGGGTTCCACTGCATATAGGTGTCACCAAAGATCCGTCACCAACTGGAAACTGTAAACTCATGGGGCCATGATCCTGCAAGGTACAACATATTCTTTAAGTTGAAAAGAAACTATGTGTAATAGGTTTGATTTAAAAAATTAATTATTATAATTAATAATATTACTTTGAGAAGAATAATAGAAAACTACCATCTGATGTATTTTAAACCATGAACACAGGCTTGAATTGTCAGCAGTGCAGGGGGCATTCGTGACAAGATGAGGCTCCAAGTTTTTCAGCTTTATACCTAAAACGACAAAAGAATTTTGGATTGAGGCAAACTTTCAATATGTTTTCATCATCTTTTCAACTTGTGTTTGAGTTATCAGAAGTGTACTTTATTGGTAAAGCTGTCTATTGTATAAGTACAGCTGGTTATTTTGATTACTTGTTTGGACAAGAATAAATTTCATGACAACAAAACAAACAGCATGCTTACATTTTTCCATCCGTAGCAGCAGCTCTGGAGTTTTTATGTTGACTGATGTAAACGTTTTCCCATCAAAAGAGGGCTGAGTATAGCGGCCATGTATTGGAATTGTTATTTTCAGCAGTCTAGTATGTCCATCCAAGGTGGGATACACATATGAAACAAATCCTGAAGTCTTGTGAGCAGGAGCCTCTAGATCAATGGTCGAATCCAGCAATATCTTAGGAAGAAATAAGAAATGTAAAAACACATTCATTCTCAGTGTGGTTCACATGTTAGAAAGAATCTAAAATTGCCAGGTCTTTTAAAATTAAGCAAACAAACTGTGCAGAAACGTGGGAACCTGGCACGAGGATGATACTGGAAGCATATCCACCAATACAGTGTGCCATCTTTCTGGTCAATTGTTTGGTAAGACTAAAAGATCAGACGCCGACTAGCCACCACTAGCCAGATTCCTACTAACCTGCCAATCACGTTGATGACTCAAGGATGCCAGTTGGTATGGATCAACGTATACTCCGTTGGGCCATCTATAAATCAGCAAAACTTGGGTTTCACGGACATCAGGGCTAAGATCAACGGTAGCTGTCACCTCCCTAAAAAACAGGGAAAAACATTTACTGTTTTCACTCACCATCAACCCATCACTCTAGTAGTACGAGTACACCTACCTGTGGAAACCGCTTTTGCCAATCTCCACAGACACTGATGCAGATTGAAGCCACTGTTCCAGGAGATCACAGTGACTCTCATTGTCATCTGAAAGATTTGCAGATCATTTTGGTGACGACTACAAGACTACATCTTATTAAAATTTGTAATAAACCACATACGACTGACTGACTCAGACCGTTGATCAAACATTTAAAAGTAAAGGTGTAAAAGAAAAGATTAATGATGCGACGTCAGACAAAAGCAGCGATTACGATTAGCTCGTTTAGCTGTTGTTGTATAACTGTAATGTAACAAATACCTACCCTTTCGGTTTAAGCAGAGACATGGTGCAAAACAGGCCCAAACAGAGAACAGTAGCAAATTCATCAAGATAGTAATAATAATTATTTATAAGCTCGTTACGATCTGTTTGACAGACACTAACATACTTGACGCCTGTTTTAAATTGTTTACGGAAAAGGAACTTGAAGGACCTTAAAGGTTTCGTTGGGGAGCTACAATGATGCCTGACTAAATATATTAAACGTAAACGTAAAGCTATTGTAAGAGGCAATAAAGGTTTATACAAATTAATTTAGCTAACCAGTGTTTGTCCATTGTGATCATTTTACTTTAAAATTACTATTTGGATGTAGTCGACTGTAAATGTAATCAGGCTTTGCGAAGGCGGAAAGCGTGGACCCCGACTAATGTTTGGTAGCCAAGCAACGTTTCAAATCGGCTGTAATGTAAATCCTGTGATTGAACGTTAGAGACAGATATTGCTATTGTTACACAATGGCCGATTAGCTGCTACTAATATCTAAAGGTATTTAGTCTTGAAAACCTGGTGAAATTATTCACACGATGCCGTTCGAGGCAAAGCGATGTGGAGTGCAGTTCAGCCCTCCCTCCATACTTTTAATTTATGAACACACGGAAACCAAAAAGGTGCGAAAAAGAATAATACCTGTGCGGAACTTCTCAAAATATTCTGGTAAGGAATAGCAATTATGCTTGCAGTGATTCACTTTTCTTCTTTTATGGCGGGTGGCATGCGATCAACTCACTCATTCATTCATCAATCTAAGTAATGTCACTGGAATTCATACCTTCTACTCATATGTGGAGGTAATCTGTGGTACTTTAAGCATAATTCAAGCAGTATGTAGTAGGAAGACTTGTCAATGTGAGGACTGTCTGATTTTTGTTGTATACATTAGCAAACATGTAATTGGTTTCTAGAACTTTGTCTTGGGAAGCTGCACACATTGTATAAAACTGGCATTTAAACACACTCCATGCTCCTCACGAGGTGTGAGTAGGGGGTTGTTTGTTTGATTCATGGTGCCATCTAGCAGTTGAGTCATAGACTGCCTTAGACTTCCACTGCAGTTTGATTCTGTGATGTGCTCAACCTCCAGACTGCAGCATGGCTGCAGAAAGGCTGAAGAACCACCCTCGGCACAGGGACTACCTGGAGAGTGTTACCCAGAATCAGCTGGAGAAGCTTCACATCATCCTTAAAGATCACATGCAGGGCTTCAGCCTGGTGCACAGCCTGGCCTCGTTTCGCCTGGACCCTGATGAAGACCTGAACAAACTGAGTGATGAGGAACTAGCCCGCAAAAAGGGCCAAATGGATAAACTATTTGAACAGAACCGCCGGCACAAAGGTGATCCGGACTTTGTTTATGACCTCGAAGTAGATTTCACCAAGTCCACCACAGAAAGGTGTAGCTGGGATGATGAGTCTGATGATGGATTTTAAACTTTCCCTTTCACAAATTAATTCCTAGATGGCAATTTGTCTCCACAACTGATATTTCAGTCATTCTGGATTTAAACATCATGTTGTAAATAGAATTAAGCTATTCTATATATAATATAGCAATTCTCAATGAATAATACTGAAGTATTGCAGAAACCCAGTCTACGAATGTTGGATGTTACTGCCCAAAAAGTCCATGTGGAATTATTAAATACTTACATTGCAACAGTAGCCTCATCACCAAAACTATGTCACTGGGCATAAATGAAAACATTTGTAAATCAGGTGAAAAACCTAAATAATGTATTGTGTCTTTCATCATTTTATGTATACATTCCATTTCACAAAGCAATAAATGAGACAATGCATGAATAATAGTGAATATTTATTTGTTATAAAATACTGAACTTTACAAAATACAAAGACTTTGGCTTTTATTTGTGGCATACACCTAAATGAGTGACATTCACAGTTGAATATGAAAGTAGATGCTAAATTCCTATTAAATAAAATGTGAGAGTTCACAATTAAGTAAGCAGTACAACAAATACATCTTTGGAAAAAAAATGTTGACAAAATCTTGTTATCATCTTACAAAATATATAGATATATATATTCCACTTAGGACTGGAAGAGATGTATTATGGCAAATATTCAGATGTGATCATCTATATCATAAAACCAAATGATTTTGTCATGTCTGGCATTTTTAAGTCTCATCAGGGGAAGTTTTCATTCAAAGTGCTTAAATACCTCATTCAGTTAACAAGAGACACTGGCTGACTGACCATTAGTACCACATTACATTCAAAGATGTCGCAGTATGTTTTAATAAAATGTATACTTTTCTTATTTGGTTTGAGCGAAGCATTTTACATCGGTATCAACTGCAGTCATTTACGTATACAGTGCCATTGTATAGGGAGGTAGTAACTTAAAATTTGACACATAATTCCTTTTACCACCAGTATTTTGGCAAGGATTTAGGTGTTTAAAATTATATCCTCAGCAGGCTGTTCATTTGTTTAAAAAATAGTTCTTTATAAAATTGCTCTTTCAAGTATGCTAAAGCCACAATCCAGGATTGATGAGTATGTCAGTATTGACAGATATAGGGTATATGCCATTAAATTAACTGTTTCCACAATTTCACTACATCACGAAGACTGCACAAATGTGTGTGCAGTAATCATTTCAGAGCAATTTGTCAAAGACAGCTGTCATAAAATCCAATGGAGGGGGATAATGGTGCCACAAGTGTAGCTATACTCCAAATCCGGATAAGGCTGTGTGACCCACCATTCATATGGCGAGTTACAGGATCTAATATACATACATATATATATATATATATATATATATATCTTTTTTCTTCTTCACACTATTAGATTACACAAAAATGCATACATTAGCTAGTTATTTCAGGAAAAAAATTATTTCTTCTTCCGGTCTTGGGTGCATCTTGGACAAAACCTGACATATTTAGAAGAGAAGATAAATGCTTAACTGCTGGGGCAATTGGTTTTAATAATAATCTGATTTATTAATAAATGACATGACCACATATAGTTATATATTCCAGGTTCACTTGAACTAAATGCTCTTACCATTTTCCTTTGGGTTTGGTGGCGAGATCAACACAAGCAAAGTGAAACCACTCAATTGGACACTGAAAAACACAGATGACCATTACTGTCAGTATTGAGAATGTCCAGCCAAAACACACAGTCTGTACATGACAGAAATATTAATCCAGTATCTAAACAGCTTATTTTTCTATCTCTGGAATGACACACGGAGAAAAACACAGACCATTCCTACTCTCATTCAGTCATAGAACTCCATAAATAAAAATGTAGACAAGAGCATGTCACATATAATTATAGCAAAACACAAGTCATACTGAGAACCTACATCTGGATTATCACATCCAATCATTTCTCCATATGACACCTGATGGCATAGACAGTACGTAGGCTCGTTGGGATCCACAGGCATATCCAACACATCAGATGGCTGCATAGGCAGGAGCGTGTCACTCAAGTCTGGGCTAGAAGGCCAACACAACACGAAGAGCATGATTAGAATTAAACAATGTCAGAGACAAAAACTGAAGATGTGGCTGCAATCTGACCAAACACTGGATGTGTGCAATGAAATAAAAAGTGACCTGTTTTTCATCTTTTTCTTTTTGGGAGAATCTTCATCAGAACCTTTTCTTCCTCTTCCCCTGGAGCCACGTTTTTCTCTCATCCCCCGGGAATCACCTTCTGTGCAAAATATTTCCATTCATAGCTACATCTGTTTTATGCCATGTTCTATGATAGAAAGCAGTTCACTGAGCAGACTTACTTTTCACTGCTCTTCCTTCTGTACTTTCATAGCCACTCACTTCCAGCTTCTCCTTTAGCTCATTTTCGAAACGCGCCAAGTCTGCATCCAGTCTGCGGATATGCTTGTCCACCTATAGTAAAAACATTTCATGTGAATTAAAATATTGACTTCAAACTGTAATTTTTTGACCATACAGAAGTGTATTATTATGGACTGACCATCTCATATGTTTGCATTGCGAGCTGGACTTTGTCATCACTGAACTCTTTGCACTTGCTGTAGGCATTTTGGATTTTCTGCAGATGTTCCACTCTTTGATCTGAGGCCAGGTTCTTCACGTTTGCTATGTACTCTTCAGCCAGTTTGTCAATCTCACTTTTCTTTTCTGAACAAACACATGGTTATCATAATGCTATACCAAATCAATATATTACCATATCACTTTGTGGCGTTAAATTATTACCTTCAGTTCTATTGTCCAGGTCCCTCATCAAAGTGAAGTTTCTTTGAAGCTCACATGGTAGGTTTTCAATGCCTAGATATTAATGTATAAATGAAAAGTGATACAGAGCGTGACTGTGGTAAATTAGTCAAGTTAACATCAGATAAAGTGCAAATTACCACTTTGTTTATATTGTACACATGCAAGTATATTAAAATCAAGATCCACACGCTATTTTGGTGTATAAGTGCAAACTAACATTTGATGCATCGCTATATTCATACATTTTGAACAGATTACACAACTCGGCTGAGCTGCTTCCACATCGTAAGAGGGTTATTCTGTCAGCGCCACTTATTTCAAACACCCGCCCCGGCGCGTAAATAGTTACGAGAAACGCGGTAATCAACAGGTTGCAAATGCACACAGACCGTTATCCTGGTCCAAACGCGCATGTGGGCTAAAATACACACGTCCGTTATTTAAGTTATAAGTGAATTAATAAAGCCAGTGTTTCGTAACCGTGAACACTTGTTACTAGTTAGTTAGCTTCTAGCTTTACGAATGGGCGAAAGAACGACCGCTAACCCCGCCTAGTTAACTTGATTAAGTCTGATGTGTCTGACGCGTCTTGCCTTAGTCCCCAAACAACTTAAATACCACGAATGGAGAATTTACATAACGTAGTTCAATCACACAATATATCACCATGCTAATCAGTTAGCCAGTCCGTAGCATAACAGCTACCAGTGTGTAAACTGCGTGTTTTGTGTCATCCTCTAATCCAGGAAAAACGTCCCAGACACGGACAAACTGAACCTCAACAAGACAAAACGTGTTCTTTTATTCCGTACCAGCACATTTTTATCGCCAAATACTCACTGTCAAGGTAATGTTCCAAGTATATTGCCGTCGCCATTTCAGGTTAGCTGTAGCCTTTTAGCTTCTGCGCTGTTGACTCTCGACACGTTTGAGAACCGATGGGCTTGTTTTGTGACCCTGGGTCTCCCGTTTCCCGGGGGCTCGGAGAGTCCTTGCTGTCTCCTGCCTCAAGTCACAAGCGCGTTCAGTTGGGAAAGAAACGACGTCCTCTTCTGCAGTCGGGCAGACTGAGCCTCCCTCCAGCAACACACATGTCGTCAGGTTTTACGGGACACACACACCGCTCGCGATTCGCATGCGCAGCGGACAGCGCGGTACCTCGAACCGCTGCTTCATAAATCGACCCAAACTTTACTGAATAGATCTCCTCTCACTGCAAACTCGAGCCATGATGTCAATTACTTGTCAAAGCTACATTTTAACATCACGTAAAGCAAAGAAAACGAAATCTCCCCCAGAAGAATACCCCAAACAGGCAAACACCTGCACTAGCATCACTATGTTTATTAACTTAACAACATTACCAAATTACAACACTGCAAAACACGACACCCGCGACATCTACGGGAAAAATGACTGAATAAAACACAATGAACATATCTCGGCATCTCGTTCACCATATGAGAAACAAGCGCACCGTGTCTGTTCGCTAGCGCGTTCCCGTAGAGTCAGCTGATACATACGTCATCGAAAACAAACGCCCCCTCCGCTCAGGGACTGGACGTTGGTAAAGACGCGCAGGGGGCGGGGCGAACAGCAGCCGCCATTCCTCTTATTGGTCAGGCCTTTCTGCCTGTCTCCTTCCATATCGCACTTTCGTGTTTGCTTTCTCTAACGAACGAGGTAATATTTTCACAAAAATACGCATAACCACGTAAGTAACTAATTTACACACGTCCTGTACCAGTTATCACTGTTCTCGAATTTAAGGATCTGTCTTAATGTCATTATACTGTACTATACACTGTACTCGTTTGCTAGTGGTTGCTAGGTCAGCGTCCACCCGCTGTTTATACAAACACCGTTAGCTAACGCTTCTAATAAATACCACGTTTAGCATAACAATGTGACAAAGCTTATGGGTTACTGCAAGTGTTTACGGCATTTATTGCGTTTAAATAATCGCCTATTCAACACTTCTTCACACCTGCAAGTTGTATTAATAAGACATGAGGAAGATCTGTTTACAGCTGTCCTTTTTTTTTTTTAACTTGGGTTTAATAACGTCAACGTACTATAAAGTGCACACGACGAAAGGTTTGACACATTTTCAAGCAGAGTTGACAAAAGTCAAACTTTAAATCGTTTCCTTTTCTGAACGCTAATGCTAACAGTGCCGTAAGTCACGAGATTTGTCTGGTTATGACACGCCCTGAGTTTACTGATAGAAAAACTGAAACTGTCTGTGACGCTGTTTGCTGTAGGTGTTGAGATGGCTATGGTGAAAAGCGGCTGGCTCCACCGACAAAGTGAGTTATTGTACTCAACAGCAGGATCAGGTATAAAACCCAGTTGTGTGTGTGTGTTGAAGTGTACTGTGTAATGTCTAAATGAAAGGTACCATACTACGTCGGTGGAAAAGAAACTGGTTTGACTTGTGGGCTGATGGACGACTTGTCTTTTATAATGACCAACAACGGCATGATATGGAGGATGACATCCACATGAGGGTAGACTGCATCAACATCCGCAGCAGTGCTGCTTGCCACGGTACCCGTCACCTACGGCATGATGATGTAATTGGCTTTCACCTGTAGTCATAATCTGCAACCATCCTCTTCTTCTTTTTGTTCTGCTGTTCGTTTTCTTAGAGCTGACCCCACCGGAGGGGAGGATGCGTGATGCCTTGCTACAGATCGTGTGCAGAGATGGACGGGTCATCAGTTTGTGTGCAGACAGCGCAGATGATGCTCTGTTAGTAAATAGTTTGGCCTCTATGTTAGCGCTGATGAACGTGTTATTATGATGTATTCTAGCAAACATGGTGTCTTCTTTGTTGCAGGGCATGGTCCATGGCACTCCAGGATGCTAGAATTAATGCTGTAAGCTTACATTTTACTTCTGTAATAGTAGTAAACCTGTTCATGTCTTCCTGTGAACATACTGGGGCTGTAGGCAGCATTTCTTCCAAAAAGGAATTCAAGAACAGGACTTCAGAGTACAGCTGTGTCAGTCTAGTTAAACAGGACTGGGCTGGGATCCCAGGTGCCAACAGCGTCAGTGTTTAAAATAGAGACGCAGAAGATGCCTCTAGACTGTAGCACAGCTACCAGCACCCAGACAAACATGCCAAGATGGTACTGAAAGGAGATATAGGGGAGCCTAACCTACTGTGGGGAGACCATGAGCTGTGAATATGCTGTGACTACACAGTGGAAAATCCACCGTAGAACAATGGTTATATTTAAAAAAATGTTTCTGTCCTTAAGCTCTTTGTTGTTGCTGATTTTTAGTTTTTTTATAGCCGGATTTGTGTTTTGCTTTTATTTTTAGATTGTTGCTACTCCCCAGATTGGTTTTGCACAGGAAGTGATGCCGTCTGCCCCTCCCCCTTACTCCGAATATGCTGCAGCACCTCCTCAGGTAAATCTCCAGTACTGTTCCAGTGTATTGTACATCCATGATATTGTAGTCAGACTACATCCCTTAAGTATCCTATGAGTCTAGATGCAGCATTGGTATGAGTCACTGTATACATCTGTAGGTTAGCATTAGTTTGGCTTGGTTTAATCTGATCCTTGATGGAAAAGCAAGCTAATGAACAAGGTAAAGCCAAAACAGCAAGACTACAACATGACAACAAAATTGGACTCTTCTGCCACCTGCTGTTGTTGTTGTTTGCAAAACTAATGCTGGATAAAAATCCAATGAAAGTTTTAATAGTGCTGGCATCCTTGTCAAACTTTTCACCAGGTTTATGCCTCAAGCCCATATGGTGAATATGTTGCACCTCCGCCATATGCTACACAGATTGTGTACTCTGCTGACGGGCAGCCCTACACCGTCGCTTACCCCCATCAGTACCACGGTAAATATTTCTAACACGGTGTCTAGTGCGGAACGGTCATTCCATAGTATTCATCTTTCACGTGACGTGTTTGCACGCCATTACATTGTCAATGCTTTTGTGTTTTGCAGGTGGCTACCCTTCACCTGGCGTGAACCACGTTATTATTCAGGAGCGTCAGCGTGACAACGGAGGCGATGTGGCCCTGAGCATGCTGGCTGGAGCAGCAACCGGTCTGGCAATAGGTTCCCTCTTCTCTGTCTTCTAGTGTTTGAGTAATGTTTATCTACTAGCACACAGATCCCTCTGTCTTCACAGCAATTGGTGTCTTCCTTGTGCCGTCACATGAGTTGGAGTAAAATGTGTCCGGTGGGCTACTTCATCTATGAAGCATGAGTGGGATGGGCACAATTACACCCAGTGTAGTAATGCAGTAAATATGTTTAGCACTTTACCTGTTTCCCAGCCTTTTTGTGTTTTCTCGATATAAATGTTCTTAACCAAAAATGACAACTATTACCCATGTTGAAGAATGATTTAAATGACTCGAAACCTTTTATGTACATGTGAGCTTCTCCATCTAACTGCTCAGACAGGCTTGTTTCTGTTTCATGGAACACAGTTGTTCTTTATATTTGCACAAGTATGTTAAAAGTGAACACTTTTGTTTTGTTTCCTTTTAAAAGTGTTTTTTGTTTAAATGTTTACTGCACCTACTGAACATTTACAAGTGTTATTTGTCTGTTTTGGTTGAATATGCAGCGTTTTCTCAGGTTATTTAGCGCAAAGACAAGAGAAGTGCAAGACACAAAAAAACTGTTGCTTTAATTGTAGCATTTTTAAGGTACCCATTAAAATCTGACTGATATGACATCAGATATTGTCATCACCACAAATAAGTCTATGTATAAGGAACCATCAAGCCAGGGACACTACCCCTCTTGATTCATGTGTATTAGCATGCAGTATATAGAGTATGGTCATTTTTTTTTACACTTGAAGCTGTAATTTGTACCGTTTAATTTCAAGTGTTTGAACTGACATTTGGTTTGCTTTTTATGATGCACACATACTCGTCAATTTCTTCTAGGTTCGACTTTTTACTCCAAACCGGTCAGGTTTTCTGTTGTTCAGTTTTGGAAATGGTTTTGTGCCAGCAGTGATTAATTTATCCAGTTCTACAGTTACATTACATTGTTTGAAGTTGGAACATGTGATATAACAAACGTACTTGCTAAATTATGATTTATCAATAATTAGACAAGAAAGATATGTATTTTAACGACTAATATATATTCATAAAGATGGTAATGACTCCTGTTTTTTTTATTCAGCCCTTTTGTTCACAGAACATATATATGATACAAATAAATTGCAAATGACCATTTTCAGTTTCACATATGTATCCAAAAACATAACAGCCCAAACCCCAAAAGAAACCGTTAAGAGCAGCCAGCCCCAAAGGCCACATACTGAGGATACCGACAGCTATTTAAACACGTCTAAAAGCTTTGTGTAGAAAACCGTTTGAAAGCATTCTTGTACTTGATTCTTGTACTTGATATTTTAGACATATTGTACTGTACAATTTAAATCCAGCATAATCAGTAACCAGAGAAACCCAGAAGACCATCATTTCATTGATGTTCATTTCAATGGCCTCACTCCCACACATGATGTTCATATAATTAAACCCACTTATATGTAGTGAAACAAAAGCCAGTAAAGAGATATTTACATTTTTAAAATAGAACAGGTTTTACAATACTGTAGAAAAACATCCCGTTTAGAAAAGTAGGTTAATCAAATGACAAGTTAAACCCACCTTAGGCCATTAAGCTATAACAAAAGGTGTAGTGCTAGAAATGTGCAGGGATCACGGTCATCAGCTGCACATAGTTTTGCAAATACAGCCTAAGAAGTCGCTTAAAAAGTACTATTATCACCTGCAAATTAAACCATGTAAAGGAAATATGAAAACAAGCGAATGCAGAAATGAAAACATAAGTCTTGGTGCTTCAAAACAGGTGGAAAAGGTGATTTTTATGTCTACTATGGACTTCAGTGACCTCTGGTGCACTTTTAGCACCATTTTAAAGATGAATATTTGAGTAATCAGCTGAGTAAAATCATACCTGAAATTGGAAACAATGAGTGGAATAATAGAATAAAACTAGTATTAGCCTTCTTGACCAAAGTCTTGAGTGAACTTCGTCAGCTTCTCCAGGTCCTGTTCATTGACAGTTGGTTTGGTGTTTGACAGTGACTTCAGCATGTCGGCCTTAAACAGAGAACACAAAAGAGGTCACAATTAAGCCCGATGACTGAAGTCACTGGTTAAATAAGATGGATTTTTCTTCCCATTTAGTATCTGAGGTCAGTTCTCACCATGGACACAACTGGCTCTAAAAGTTTCTCCCCAGGAACGTCCATCCAAGTCATCTCCACAGCATTAGGATCTCCTGGTGAGCAAGGAGTCAGAAGGTCCTCTACCACAATGTCAGGTTTGTTCCACTGTGACCCCCGAACCTTAATTAGTGTGTGTGTAGTAACAAAGAAAAAAACTATTAAAGACACAGAAACATCAGATGCTGTGGACTGAAAACAAAACACTTGGTGTCATAAGTTCGAGCCTATTGGAGAGTATATGATTTATTAAGACTTTAATTCAATATAAAGTCCAAAAGGTATTAAAGTTTCCCAAATTATTACAGAGATGTATTAGTACGTAAAACCCCCCAAAACAACCTTTTTTTTTACCTTTTTAAAGTGAGTGGCCATCTGAACCTTCCTGACTGGCTGCATGAGAGCATCTCTGACAATAATACTGATGTCGGCCCCGGAGTAGCCCCCTGTTTTGTTGCCCAGGCTGGCAAAGTCAGCTTCTGTCAGGCTGTTGGGGGTGGAGCCCAGATGCAGTTTGAACATGGAGGAGCGTGCGTGCTCCTCCGGCAGAGGAATGTAGATTCGCTTTTCAAACCTACATTGCAGATAATAGATAAATCATTTCATAATTCCTAAATCTCTTATGAATTTCAGGTTTCAGGTTTTCTGCATTACAACTTTTTTAAGTGAATGTTTGAGCTCCATCACATTTTGATGGTTGTTTTACATTTCAGCTGTCATTTTATATCTTTTGTAAAATGTTCATCATTTTGACCATGAAGCTAACCTTCTCCTGATAGCTGAGTCTAAGGTCCATGGAATATTTGTTGCTCCCAGAACCAGGATGCCCTCATTATCGTTTCCAACACCTGTGAGGAGAACAACATGCCTTAATGAAGCACAGCTATTCAGATCTCAGCTCAGATTTCTGTGTTCTTGTTCTCGCTCACCCTGCATCTGGACGAGGAACTCTGTCTTGATTCTGCGCGCTGCTTCGCTCTCGTTTTCGCTCCTTGAGCCACAGAGGGAGTCGACCTCATCTATGAAAATGATTGAGGGTTTGTGTTCTCGAGCTAAACTAAACAGGTTCTTCACCAACCTGGACAGTGAGAAACAAAACGTGCAGCGTCGGTTTCTCATATTGCCAGCATCTTATCTGTATCTATCTAATGAATTTGGGTCTTACTTTTCACTTTCCCCCAGCCACTTGGACACGAGGTCAGATGATGAAATGGAGAAGAAGGTGGAGTTGTTGGCTTCTGTGGCCACTGCCTTGGCCAGGTAGGATTTTCCTGTTCCTGGAGGGCCAAACAGGAGGATGCCCCGCCAAGGAGTCCTCTTTCCTACACAAATGCAGTAGTTTTAAACACCATCTATACAGTTACCGTATATCTGGAGGTTTAAAGGCGGCTCTTGTTGACAAACCTGTGAACAGATGAGGGAATTTGATGGGCAGGATGACGGCTTCTTTTAAGGCCTCTTTGGCTCCTTCGAGTCCCGCCACATCATTCCATTTAATGTTTGGCTTTTCCATTACAATGGCCCCTGTAAGGAGAGATGTGTCAGATAAACACCGTATCGATTCCATCACAAGTAACACTTTAAAATGTCAGGCAAACTTCACTGTTTTGGAACAACTTTAATGGGAAGTGTTATTATATTATTATAGCAGAGGCATTTACCTGAGAGTTGATTCTGGAACTTCTTCTTCTCGGAGTCATCCTCCACATCACTGTCACTTCTGAAATCAATTCAAAACCGTCCACATTGTTGTTTATTGACAGCAAACACTAGGACACTGCCTCATTTGATCATCTCATGAGTTTTTCTCACCCTTTGTCACCAGATTCTTTGACAGGTTTTGCCGGAGGAGCCTTTTCCTTCTTCCTCAGATACTCCTTCAGTTGCTCTGCTCTGTCCAGGTAGTCAGCACACTTGGCCCTGATGCTCTGTTTGGCTCGCTCCCCCTGAACCTCATCTGCAAAACAGTGAGTAACTTAGATTATGGAGTCCTGTTTTATAGTAGAAGCTAAACTAAATGTTGTAAAAACAAACACCTTAGGTATTAAGTGAACTTCCTTACACTTGACCACATGCAAAAAGTACTGCACTGCTTGCTCGTAACATTTGAGGGCCTCGTCATAGTTTTTGGCTTTGTCCTCCTGTGAAGCTTTGCTGGCAAGATCTATAGCTTTCTGGAAAAAAAGAGCAATTCAGAATAATTTAATTTCTAACTTCTAAGACATTGTAACACAATGTTTAGACATTTTTGAAACATGTACAGTTGTTTTTCGACAGATCTTATCATCAAAATCTTTTTGGATGGAGAGTAGAGTAGGAGATCGTAGCCCAGCAGGCCGAAGGAGGGTTGGGCAGTACAGATGGACGGGTCAACTACTTTACTATTTAGCAAGTTTGTGGAGTATTTTAGGAGACCAGGGATGGTTTTCCTCTTCCTACTTCACCTTTTACTTACAGTGCAGATAAGATCAAACCTATAAGTGCGTCAGTACTTTACTGAACTTGTGATGCCATCTAGCAAACCATCTAGCAGCTAAATCATTTCCATCACCTAGACAGGGCCTGGGTAGCAACACGTAAGCTTCGCCTCATGAGTAAACTGTGTGAGTCCCAGAGTAACTGAAGAATGTTCGTTATGTAATTCTGGGTTCTGTCTGTTCAGCCTAGAAAGTTTTAGGAGTTGTTTCAATGGGACATTTTTAAGAAAAATGACCATTAACATTACGTCCAGTTGATACACAAAGCCCCGGTAAAAGCCCCGACAATCCAAATAAACACTAATAAAGCCTTTTGTCATTAGAAAAGCCGCGAAACATCGTTACTTCTTTACGTGTCGACATTTAAAGCGACGCACTTTCCGTCGTTTAACTGACCTTTAAAGCGAACTAACGATCAAACAGGCCATTATTATAAAGGTATGTTGTGATGACACCCAGTAGCTTTTTAAAAGTTCCCCACTCACCTGTAAGTTGCCGCCAGCCATCACGGCTTATTCTGCCGGTTGAACTTTACGCTGTCGCTTTAATCAAACTGTAAAGAGCGTGTTTCTCCCCCTTACACGCGTTTTATAAATCCAATAACAACCTCAATCGGAAAAAGGTTTGTCTCTCTTCCGCGTCAACAGAAAGTTGTCTGTCATTTCCGCGATGGTCACGTGACAGTGTTGTTCGACTTGGCTGCGCGCGACGCGAAGGTCGAGAACCGGACGAACGAACAACCGATGTTTATTCTCAAGTACTTGGAGAGCCGTGACGAAAATGTTGTATGAAACTTGTGTATAAAGTCGTGTAAAAATAAAATTATTGAATATTATTGTACATTTAAATAATAATAATCTATTATCTGCTCTCTCCTCAGCTTTTCCATTGCATCAGGACTATACAAAGGATACACAATGCTCCTTGTACGGTACGCACATTTCACTCTTGTATTCATTTAAAATGTAGACTTTATTAAAAAGGCAAAGCAAAAGTGTGCAAAACACACAGAAGTCCTGCAACGCCTGGGTTCATAAATGTATAAGACAAACTAAAGGAGATGATGGACATGGCAGGCAAATGCATTTTGGTTCCACAAAGTTTACTGAACATACGACAACTTTGGTTGGGCTCTAGTCAAAAGCATAAAACTGGATACAGTACAGTTTGTGTGTGGATAGATTATGACATTGTGTCACGTCAGTGTAGAGCAGGCATGACAGCAGGAGAATGGGGGGGATCATCAACTGCCTCAGTTTAAGATGCTGGGACGTAAAACCTTTAGGATGCGATCGTTCTTGGTAAGCTGTGAGGGAAGCTCTTTATTCTGCAAGAAAAAAAAGCGAATGAACTGTATTTCTCGTGTATTTCTGTTGATGTGCCTGTCTTACCTCGTTGGGTAGCGAGGGGTCTGCATTTGCCCCAAGCAGCAGCAGAACGGTTTGCAGATTTCCACTCATAACAGCTGCATGAAGTGGGGTGGAGCCGTTCTGAAGACAACACAGAAACCTACTGTAGGTATTAATATGCAGATGTTATGTCCTTTGCATATAAAAAATATATTATTGTTATTAAAGAACAGTTTGACATCAGAAAATCTCTTTTTGGCTCAGTTAGCAACTGATGACGTCTCCTGGTTGCAGCTACAAATTTACTGTACAGACATAAGAGCGGCAGAAATCGTTTCAACTATCTCTCAGCAAGAAAGCAAAAATGCATATTTGCCAAAATGAATAAAGTTTAGATGAACATTTATTGTAGCACACTTAACCTTGAGAAGTCCAAGAGATGGAGAAAACTTAAGGAGTTCCTCCACTACGCTGGTGTGGCCCTTTAAAGCTGCTTTAAATATCGCTGTTGATCCATCCTTGAGACACAACCAAGGGAACATCCCAAATGTTTGAAATGTGAACCAAAGCTCGAGCACAGAAGACAGAAAGTAGTTATAACCACACAACCACCATTATATGTTTTAGAGCAACCTACTTGTCTGTTTGCGTCCCGATCTGCTCCACGTAGGAGCAGCACTTTCACTACATCACTGTGACCCATCTGAGCTGCCATCCACAGGGGGGCAGTACCATCCTGGAGAACACATGGTTGGGGGGGGCAGTGACGAAGGACATGAGAGGGATGAGGTGAAAAGAGGAATATTATATTATTATATTAGGAATTAGTCAGTGCAGGCAGGAGATAAGCTGGAGGGATGTGAAAGAAGAGATGCGAGCCAAAGAGGGAGACACTCTGTGCCTGTGCCCTTTAAAATCTTGGAAATATAAAAGAAGGCATTGCATTACCTCCCTGGCTTGATTAACCTTGGCACCAGATGAAAGCAGCTGACGAATCACACTCACATGACCCTCCTGGGCAGCAAGGAAGAGAGAGGTGGCACCATCCTGAAATACAAAACAGTCCCACACACAGGGTATGTGTCTGAAAAGCTTCCTATGAGCAAAGGTCTACGAATAACAAATATTACTACTCAACATAAATGCATGTTTGTGCTGCCAGGTTGTTTTTTTTTTTAGGACGGACACTAATCCTGCCAAGTGTCAGCTGTGTCTGACTCAGCAGTCTGCAGAAACCTGACAGTCTGGATTCCAACTGCTGGGACATTGTGTGCAATTAACTATCAGACGAGAGGCTTCAGCGCCGTGGGAGGACTGACAGTGAGGCGAAAATGGCTTAGCGAGAGGGTGAAGAGGCATAAAGGGGCTCACATTCAGCCGGTCGTGAACGCCGGCTCCATTCTTCAGCAGCACGTCCACCACTTTGAAGTGGCCACGCTGAGAGGCGACCGTCAGAGCCGTGCCACCGTCCTGCCCACAGAAAGACGCCATAAACACAACGTCTCTCCCCACGTGAAGAATGAGCAGGACAATCTGAGATGATGGCATTTCCCATCACATCTCCCCTTTCCCAGTGTTGTGAAGCATTACCTTTGTCTGGAATTCTGTGGAGGCACCAAATTCGAAAAGGAGCTTCACTATGTCGCGGTGCCCCTGCTGGGAGGCGAAGAACAGGGCTGTAGAACCCGTCTACATGGGAAGAAAACAGAAATACTGCAGTCAAAAACGTACACTTTCAGTATACAAACAACAATCAAGACTATTTCCCGCTTGGACTTTGTGCGGGCCTGGCTTTCCCTTCCTACCTCTCTCTGGTAGTTGATGTCTGCTCCTTGCATGATGAGTTCTTTGACACAGTCATAATGGCCACTGTACGACGCCACCATCAGCGCCGTGGTTCCGTACTGCAAACAAGCAATATGATATGACTTTATTTGGATAACTCAGGCGAAACTGCTTGCATTTTTTTTTTTTTTGGTGATGAAACTGAACCACCGAACACATTAAAACATTTATGGTGATGGGAAGGCACATGCACCGCAGAGGTACGACTTGAAGCTGTCCGTCTCCCTACCACAGGTGGGGTTCTAGGCTAAAGCGTGCAGCAGAGCGGCCGGGGCATGCAGCGTCCGTACACTGTCTCTGCAGTCGGCGTCCACGCGGCCGCTGTTGAGCAGCAGCTGCAGTAGAGCCAGGTTGCCCTTCCTCACTGCCCAGAACACGGCATTAGCCAGGGGCGTTTGCTTCTGCAGGGTAAACACACACAACAAACACGACCTGACGCCAGTTATTAGGGGATGATGTCACGCACAGTCAAATTAATGTAGAGATGAAGTTTCCCCCTTTCTCTCTCTCTCTCTCTCTCACACACACACACTATTGTGAACTCCAATGGCCTTAAATGAGTCTTAATAGTGTATAGTACTCAACGTAAGCTATAGGAAACCTTATACAGCACAGACTATATGGCTCTGTAACACACACACACACACACACACACGATCCCCAAGTCAGTGAGCAGCTACTTTCTCTCAGCTCATAGGTTGAATACACTAAACCCTTAACCCTGAAAATGGAAGTGTGCACTTTAAAAGGAAGCAGGTGTGTTTTCCCATCCAGACCGAGGCCCTCAGGCTGCGTGGAGAGAATGATGGATAAAAAAAAAGAAAAAAAAAGCCGGTTTACCTTGAAAGACATCACGCAGACCTCACTGGAGACTCATGCGTCTGTCGTGCGCACTCATCAATTAGAGAGGACGCTGAGCGTGTCTGGGTGTCGGCGTCTGTCCGCTGGAGCACATAATAGCAGGCGCGCAGTCAGCTGAGCGCGTCCTCTGCAGTCAGTGCTGCGCCGAGGCGAGTGCTGCAGGCCGCTGGAGGGCGCTGCCGAGCATGCGCAGTCCTTCCCGTCCGCACAGGTCCTGGTGTTGACTTGCTGTTCACAAAGGAACGCCTCTACGTTCATGTGACGCCTGTCATCACGAGGGATAAAGACTAGATTTAGACACAGCCTAGTCTGTATGCGCAATTATGAGCTTGATTACTCAACATTTACCTTTTCAGCATCTCACAAGGAGAAAAGTCCCTGAAAAATATCCATATTGTGTAGCTGAATTTATTTTTCCTTTACAAGTTTTACTTTAGCGCAGAATTATATATAGATGTGCAACAACTACATCAAACAGTATCTGCAGGACAGAATAGTAGAGCAGAATACTGGGCAGGCACATACTTCTACTCTACTTTTATTTAATTGAGCTTTAGATGCCTGAACTTTCACTTTCAATGGAGCATTTCTACATGAATGCACTGGTACTTTAACCTAAGCAAGGAAGCTGAGTGCACCTTGCAAAACATGTTTGTTAAAATTAGATGTCAGACGCTACGGTCGATTATAAACTAGTACTTGAAGGATTTGGAATATTGCAGCTTTAGCTCTGTCTGAATGATAATAAGGTGTTTCTGAGGAGAAGCGGGAAAAAGCATCTTGTTTTCGTTGACTAATGTTCTTCACAGGTGCTGCCATAAGTGTTGACTTAGGGATTCAGTAAAAGCATAGTGGCAACATGTACTTACTGCAGAGCTATATAAGAAGGATTCACAGAGAGTGAGACACGTCCCAGTCCAGGTAGCTCTTAAGACATGGAAACAAAACAGGCTGCCACCCATGCAGGTAAGCTGCTCTGTGCCTTTTATTCCAAATGGAGCGCGACTGAAATGAACGTTTATTTGAATGGACCCATGAACCCGCGGGACCCATGTGAGTGAGTGAAAAACAACAAGTGTCCTGTGTGCTTGTTGTCGCAGTCCAGCAGGTCGTCCTCCTGCTGAGAGCAGCTCTGTTCTCCGTCCTGCTATGTGGCCCTTGGCAGGTGGTGTCAGACTCAGATGAGGCGGTGCTGACTGAGTGGGAGATCTGGAAGAGCAACCACGGCGTAGCCTACGATGACATGGCAAGACTGGCACCGCGTCCTTAGATGCGACCACCGACGGTGCACTGATCGGTTTGACTTTGATGCGTTTCGTTTTGTCGTGCAGGATGACATGCAGAGGAAGGCCATCTGGGAGGACAACAAGCGGATGATTGAAGACAATAATCAAAGGTTTTTCATGGGGATGAGGCCATTTTCTATGGCTATGAATAAATATGGAGACTTGGTAAGGACTTGATTTTTTTCTCTCTGTGCTAAAAGCCTCACTGATCATTAATTAGACCTACATGCAAAACTATGTTGATAAATAAATATAAACCTTCTGGTTTCTAAGGTAATTAATCAAGTAATTTCTGGAGGGGTGATATTATTATTTGCCAGAGTACGCAAGTGTGTTGTGTTTCTCTCATGTAGACAAAACTAGAATTTGAAGTTTTACAAGGTGCCAGGATCAACGCCCAGTTTGTAAAGCGAGGGAAGACTGTCTCTGCCAGGAGGCTGCGTAACAGCGCAAAGAAGAAGGACGCGTCAGCTGTGGACTACAGAAACATGGGCTACGTCACTGAGGTGAAAGACCAGGTGAGACAATTGCTAAAATTACTTGACTGCCGTTGATTAAGACTGAATGGTGCACATCTTAAATGTTGCATGTGTGCTTCGTAGGGATTCTGCGGCTCCTGCTGGGCCTTCAGCACCACCGGAGCTATTGAAGGACAAATATACAAGCAGACGGGTCAGCTTGTGTCGCTGAGTGAGCAAAACCTGGTGGACTGCTCCCGGTCGTATGGTACTTTCGGCTGCAGTGGTGCCTGGATGGCTAATGCCTATGACTACGTGGTCAGCAACGGGCTGCAGTCGACAAACTCCTACCCTTATACCTCAGTGGTGAAGCTGCTTGCTGAATTCTTCAAACCTTTAAATCCTCGTCCGCCCGCAGGCTGCTGCTAACGTTCAGCTCTGCCAACAGGACACCCAGCCGTGTTACTACGACAGCAGACTGGCAGTGGCTCATATCAAGGACTACAGGTTCATACCCAAAGGAGATGAGCAGGCTCTGGCTGATGCTGTGGCGACTATGGGCCCACTCACTGTAGCCATCGATGCAGACCATGCCAGCTTCCTGTTCTACAGTTCAGGTCAAACGCTTTGATCTACTGCTACGTCCTCAATGAGAGGAAGATTTTCTAAACTTATTTATGGTTTAGGTTACACTAAATCACAAAACACTTTCTGTTACATCTTTCAGATTGTCAGTAACCTGCCATTGTTTACAATGTGAAGCTTTGACAGCCAACGTGTACAACTGCAAAATATGTGAAAGCACTAATACAAGCTTTAATTTCCTTTACAGGGATATACGACGAACCGGCCTGTAACCCCAACAATCTGAGTCACGCGGTGCTGCTGGTTGGTTACGGCTCCGAAGGCGGCCAGGACTACTGGATCATCAAAAACAGGTGAGTTCAGCTAAAACACAATTAATTATTGGATATAGTTTTCTGATTTCTATATTACATACGAATGTCCGGTCCTTTCTTTACAGCTGGGGCACCGGCTGGGGTGAAGGTGGCTACATGCGAATTGTCCGGGACGGCAGTAACACGTGCGGCATCGCAAGCTACGCCTTGTACCCTGTCCTGTGATGCTGGTGAGCTGCTTCACAGGCGAGTGTGAGAGCTCCCGTCGGTGGAGCTCCAGAAAACGACACGGACCACTGCTAATGCATCTAAAGTCATGCAAAGGTCTCGCATCTATATTTACTAAACCTTGTCCTGAACTCCTTGACTACAAATAATGGTTTGACAACCGCCCACTAATAATCAGAGTTGGATTCGTAAGTGCTAACATACACTCAGCAATTAGAAAGCAAGAAAAGGGAAAATGATGACATTAGTGAATTCACACATGTGGATGAACAGTCTGTTTAACTTTGACCCACATGTTTGCATGGTTAACAAGCAGCTTAGCAGAGAGCAAAAGCCATGATTTGCATAAAACGATGGGACAAGCTGCATAAACAGAGCCAGCGCTGCAGAAAACAGGAAGATGTTCAACCCTGTCTCCGTAAATGCAGCTGAATTACATTTCCTCTCGACAAAACCATGTTACCAGACAATCGGCAGATAATCTCCAGGGTCCTGTTTCTTCTGTGACCAAGCATCTTACTACTGACAGAGCAAAGTTCAGGGAAGAGGACACGAAGCGCTGGTCACTGACTGTTTTGAAAGGCTGTGTTTTGGACGGCAGAATGTTTAGAATGATGCTTGTTCCACTAACATGCAGCCTGTGAACCCGGTGGCCTCTGTGTTTCAGGCTCCACTTGACTGGGTTTGGAACAGAGCTAATGAAATGGTACTTTGTCTTTTCAGTGCACATACTGTAAACCTTTTACCTCCCTTTGCTTTCTTTTTGACATTTTTGTGCTTTTACTGTTTTGATCAACTGTGTCCTGTCAGCTCCAGTTGATAATAAAGTCGTTTTCTCCTGTGCGTGTGTATTTGTCACTTGTTCTGTGTGTTGGATAAATAAACGCTGTTTTTACTATACGCTGGTTCCTCCTGCTGAAAGACCTTGATGCACGCAAGTAAAACCACACCTCACAGAACTTTGGACCTACATGTGCACTGAGCTACACTCGCTCACTGTTTCTTAGCTTTTCTTAACCCATAAAACGGGTGAGGAAGGAGGAGGAAGAGGCCTTTCACACTGGCAAGCCCACATCATGGCTCATTGACAGCCTGACAATGCACTGGGACAAGCTTTGCAGTGCTGTGGGGTTGTTTTTGCTGTTTTTTGCTCAAGTTTGTCAGTTTCAGAAACATCCAGCCTGCAGACATGACCGATACGATCAGAGCCACCCGAAGGCACACAGCACCAGAAGGTTCTGCGATCCTTCACTCAGCAACCAAACAGCAGGTTCTGTGACTAAGGTAATGTCGGTCGTTGTCCGGTCTGTTGGTCTAAGGGGGCAAAATCATTGCACTGCAGGAAATTCTTTTATGTTAAATCTGTGGCAGGTATTTTTTATCTTATGTGAGGGTGTGAATTTAATTTTAGTTGTTTTATTACGCATCCCTATCAGACATCTGTTTCATTGTCTCTCAACAATACAAAGAGATTGAGCTAATGTTAACTTTTGTCAGCGCACATTATTTCCAACGCACACTTATATCAGCTTGATTTGCTCTCTGTCTCCAAGTCACACCCCAGTTTACAACTCAGACCACTGAGGGCATATTTGTTTGTACATGGGATTCCATTAGCATGTTCTTGCGGTTAATCATTTCAACTGCGTGACTACACTGTGATAACACAGGTTTCTAATCAGGTCAGTGGTGTTGGGAGAGTTTGCATATGTGCTCAGGTTCAGGCTCCACTGTTCAGGTCTCTGTGTCCATACAGAAGTGTGGCGCTGGTTTCCACAGAGCACGGAGCGGACCGCACAGGGGCCAGTGTGTGGCATGTAGCTGCAATAAGCTGTCTGATGAGTGCGACGAGCAAACGGGAAACTGTGTGGTTGGTGATCACACACACCCGCACACACACACACACAGATGGACATAAAGGATGTGTTACTTACATTCATCTTACCAGAAAATGCACGATGTTCATGTTGTGTTTGATGTAAACGACACCCAGAACTGTCAGTTCAACACAACCGGTGACCACTGTGAACGCTGTAAAGACGGTTACTATGGAAACGCAGCCCAGAGGACTTGCCGAGCCTGTCCCTGTCCCTTTACATGGAACAGGTCAGTCTGTGTATTTCAAGTACTCATAGCTTCACCAAGCTCAGCTAATATTTGTCAGAATTAGTGTGAAGATTATTATTATTATTATTATCGTTACTAGTTTTGCAGTGGCCTGTTTGGATGTTGGCTCAGAAGTGGTCGAATGCTTATGTCTACAGGGTTACACTGGACCCAGATGTGAAAGGTTTGCTGCTGCTAATTAATGATAATTTTAATGCATCAACACTAAATGCACACCAGATATGTTGTCCTCTTGCCTTTAAGGTGTGCACATGGCTATTATGGTAATACAGCTGTAAAAGGAGGCAGCTGTAAACCATGCAGCTGCAAGGATGATACAGGGAACGCTTGTGATTCTCTAACTGGAGGTAAATATTTATATTATACGCATATTTATACACAAAGGTGCTGTTTACTGGCTCTGTGAGTTGAAATATGAGCAGTGTCTGAGCTATGATGACACGTAGCATAGGCTGAGGAGTGGAAAGTATCAAATACACATGTTAGCAGTTTGCAGGCATTCAGTTATAAATGTGTCGTTTCCAGCATGGACTAAAAATAGAGATTCACTCTTTTTTTAACAGAATGCATCACAGCGGCTGGTAACAGCAGCAAAGGTGAGTTTGTGTTTCATGTCATTTCTGAGATGACGATCTAAAACAAAGCAGTTATTAAACTGCTGCTGGTTCATTGCTGGCAGAATGCGGCGGCTGCTCTACCGCTTTGCTTGCTGGCGCAGAGGAGCTGGATGACGGTTTAGCTTTGCTGAAGCAACAATTGCGGAACGTCAGCCAAGGTTCTGGTTCACTCTCCAGGCTAAACGAGCTGAACGCCAACACCTCTGGGATGAAGGTAGAGATGGATGGAAACAGAAAAAAAAGTTGATGGACTAAACAGAAAGATCTCAACTTTGTCATGTTTGTTCTATACATCTACACGGTTATCACCCTCGTTTCCAGATCGTGGTCGGGGGGTTCGGCACTGCTGTGAAACACCTGGATGCAAAAGTAGAACAGCTGGAAACAGACACGGATGTAGTCAGATACGATGTGAATCAGCTGACTGATGAGGTACCCGGAGTGAATTTTGATCAGTTAATCAAAGTAAAACTCCATCAGAGTTTTCCTTCTCTGATAAATAGTTTTTGTGAATGTGAATTATTGTTTGAATACTGCAGGAGGTATTTGCATAAACAGATTACATCACACACGTCAGAATGTGACAAACCATGTTGTGTTATTAACATAGTATTACATAAGCTGGTTTGGAACTTTAAAAACAATGCTCAACTTTTCAGACATATCAGATCGTATCACATGTGGAAAACCTTTCGCACAGTGCAAAAGGAACAAAACTGAAGGCAAGAGATGTCCTCTCTGAAGCGGAGTCTCTCTACGCTGCAGGTCAAGGTACAGCACATCAGTACGCGTGAGAACATTAATGTCTTTTAAACACGACAGACTCTTGCATTATTGTTTATGTCAACATGAATCGTAAAGGTGTGTTATTGGGATCCGTCAGACTTGATACAGCAGCTGTCTGCGGTAAAGCCTGAGGACTCCATCGCTCTCTCTGAAAACGTCAGGACGATGGAGGAGGCTCAGGGCTGCACTGCTCAGAGGGACGCCGCTGGCAGCGAGCACGAGGAGGCGCACCAACGTGAGACGCTTACACTCCATTTGGTGTCGGTCACGTCACAGAAATGGTGACACGCTGGCTCCTCGTGCTTGTTTGAACCACACTTACTTCACGAGTAGTGTTGAGATAAAGGAGCTAAAATAACTGCTGCTTAAATAGTCTTTTTAAACCTCTCTTGTCTGGTTATTACATCAGATACGGAGGAAACTGGGGATTGACTGCCGTAAAAATCTGTATGTTGTTAGTGTTGCACTCTATCAGGATCAACATCTCGTCTGAGGAACCAGGACGGGCTGTGTTAAATCACGGTGCGGAGTCTTTGATGGTCTTAGATTCATCTCTGAACAAAGTGGCTGAGCTGCTGTCAGATGCTGAGGAAACAGTCAACAGGGCAAAGGGCCTTAACCCGCAGAGCTCCAGCCTTCACCATCTGCAGGTGATGTCATTTTGGCACGATGCCATTCTGCATTCAAAACGACAACACTGACGCTTCTATCCCTCTTTGTTCATCACCTGTCAGCATCTTCAAACTCAGCTGGAGGGAGAACAAAGTGGGCTCCTTCCTGTGATGGAAATGACTCAAGGTTTGCTGCGGAATATTACCGACACCTTCTCATCACTCCAGGAAATGACAAAAGTAAGCAACCGTTCTCTATTTCTGTTTTTTAACCAAGGTAGATCGCTCAAGACAAGTGGCTGTAAAGTTCTTGGTGTGTAAATTGCAGGAGTGTGAGACTCGTGCAGCTCAGCTAGACAGCGCCAAGTGGGAGCTCGTTAAGCTGTTGAACAAGCTCTTCCACGTTGCGGCAACCATGGACGCTGTAACCAAGGCCGGCGAGCACGCAGAGCAGCTGAGCAGAGCCGCAGACGGATTCCAACAGTGAGTTTAAAGATGGAGACAGAAAAAGGGAGCAATGCATAAATATATAGAGAGGGGTGTAAATAGATGGAGATATAGACTGTTTGTACAAAGAGAGCTGTGTTTTGCAGTGTGTTTCCTAATGGTACCAGCACAACTGATCTGCTCCGTGTTCTGGGCATTGGAGCTTACAATAACTTCATAAATGACATAGAAAAGTTGAAAATGGCAGCTGACGAGATGAGACTGGCTGCTGAAAAGGCTTCAAAGGTAACTCAGGTGCTCTCATTCACTCTTGTAAAGCATGTAAATGTTTATAAAAATTACTAATGTGCTGCTCTGAATGTGAATCAGGAAGTGGAGGAGGGAGGTCTGATCACCAGGGCTGAAGGACTCCGAGATAATTCTACTCGGTCAAATGCAGAAGCCAGTGAGACGCGGAGGGTCCTTAAAAGTGAGCACGAGCTGTAACAAGTAGCAAAGAGTATTGTGTGAATTACAAATAGTAAAAATGGAAAGATGTTTTTTTTGGAGCAGGGCTTTCACGGGCAGTGGACACCCACAAAAAACACACGCGTAAACAAAAGAAGGAAAGGAAATTACTGAGAGCGGGCCTGTCAGCCGTCACAGATGACCTCAAACGCATCACAACAGGTCTGTGAAGGACTCCTGCTGCAGGTTGTGCTGCCTGTAGATAATTAAACTTGTAGTTTTTTTTACAGACGATATAAAGGTTGTGCTAGAGGCTGCGGCAACAGCTGCATCGACCTCGAACTCCACAGTCGACAGTATAACGGAGAGACTGAAAGTTATCAGCCAGGAAGCGCGAAGAATAACTTCACCCGGTGCCAGCGTCTACAAAGATGCTCTGTTCATGGATGCACAACAGATGCGTGAGTATGAAAAGGTGGCACTAACAAGAAATCACACAACGGTGTAGTTTTACAGTAACAGTCACCTCCAGTCTGTTAATATGAGCGTATCTGTTTCAGTGAGGAGCTTAAAGGCAGCTCTTCCTGTGTTAAAAGACAACCTGACACACGTGGCGGCTCTCAGCAGGATGCCTCCTACTGCCAATGTCACAGAAAGCATCTGGAAAATCAAGGACGTGATAGAGGAGACAAGGAACTTTGTTAATAGGGTAACGATGGCTTTAATGATTAAAGCTGCTATAACAGTGTTTTAATGTCTAGGATGGATTGTTTGCTTCTGCTCACTACGCTGGTTGTCAGCCAATAATTCCCATTCATACATATCGCTTTAATTAATATTCTCACAGCTGCCTGCTGCCACTTCTTTCAATGGAAGAAATCACGTTGAGCTCCGTCTGCCCAAAACTGTTGAAGACCTGAAAGCGTTCACGGCTGTTGACCTTCTCCTGAATCGTCACCAAACCGAACCCCCCAGGACCGAGCGCGGCCGAACGCGACGCCAGGCCGAACGCACCAACCAGTTTGTTTTCTACTTGGGGAACAAGGATGTGAGCGTGTCTCTCAGCAGGAAGGGACGCTGAGTCACGCGAGCCCTTTGAACGTCAGTATGTTTTCACTTGTCACCTCCAGACGTCTGGGGACTATGCTGGGATGGCGATCAGACACGATGTGCTGACTTGCGTCTACAAGCTGGGTGGAGTCGTCCACGAGCTGCAAACCGGTCCAGTAACAGCAACCGCCGGCGAGACCTCCTCTCACTTTGACAGAGTCGTCTTCCACAGGTCACGCACGCGCCCGCGTTTCGACCTGCCCCACTCACAGTTGTCCTCTCCCAGCGCGCGTGACACGCTTGTCTCTGTGTGGACTGCAGAGTTTACCAGGACGCCGAGGTCCACGTCACGCTGAACTCCACGTCTCTGAAGCCCGTCAGGCTCCCTGCTAACCGAAGCCTCCCAGACGCGATGGGCGGCGTCCTCGACTTGCATCCGGACCGTGCTGTGTTCTACGTGGGTGGCTATCCTGAGGACTTCACGGTAACCAGTCACTGACATTAATATTTCTACATGTATTTCATTTTAACATTGACCAACAGGCCAGACCTTCATAACGTGACCTTTGGCAAAGAGCATCAAAGAAAGTCACCCAGTAGTTCTGTTAATGTGTAATATCCTATCTCTTCACAATAAGCTCTAATATTATTTAATAGATTCTACTCTTGAACTAAGTTAGTTTTGACTTAGTAATTCACGGTTTGTAGTTAATATTTGATGTCAGAACGTTCTGTTCAAGCCCATTCATCACATTGTCAGCTCCTCTGCCTTTTCATCTTCAGCCTCCAGCGGAGCTGCGTTACCCCAGATACAGAGGCGCCATGAAACTCTCCTACGTCAACGACAGGCCTGCTTGCCTGTTCAACTACAAACGCGCAGCCAATATGGACGCGAAGCAGCCCTTTATTAGGTGAGGATTCCAGAGGATTACTTTGTTTATACGAGAACAGTTTGTTATTAAATCGATTTGTATGTGCGTAGGACTCCCCAGTCGGAGGTGTCGGATTATTATGATGGAACAGGTTACCGCATGGCGCTGGTGAAGGAGGCCAACGAGAAAAAAAGACGATTGTTCAAATTTCACACAAACAGCAGAGAGACAAACGCTTTGTTGTTCTACATTGGAAATGAAGTATGTTGCTTCTAATTGAACTGAACAGAACAATCACACACTTAATATTCAGAGCTGTGCGCACTAGACAGATGCATGATTAATGTGTGTTGTGTTGTGTTGTGTTGTGTGCTCCAGGAGTCTTTTTTCTTGGTGTTTGTGGAGAAAGGCTTCCTGGTGCTTCAGGGACAACAAGCAGGTCAAGAGCTCAGAGCTCAGAGTGATGAAAACGTTTCTCTGTTTGTAAGGCAATTCATTTCCTAATCAGTGCTCTTGAATTCACGATGGTTGCGTTTATATAACCGATGATTAAACTATGTTTCTCGTCTCAGGACCAGCTCTTTGCAGTTCGAATAACAAACAAGTTTACCGTTCAGTGTGGAGCGCAGCGAATCTTCACAGATCACGTCCCAACAGGTTACGTGCGTTATTTCATCGGGGGTCTGCCAGCAGAGCTGAGGCGGAGGTAGCGGACCGGACGCGAGCAAGTCACCGCTGGACTCAACACATTTGCCTTTCACACGTTTTCTGCCTGTTTGAAACATTCAGACACAACGTGACGGTTCCGCCGCTGCGAGGATGCGTGGATCACCTGACAGCGGACGGCGAGAGCGTGGAGTACAGCAGGACGGTTGCCGTCACCGGCGGATGTCCCCTCTCGCTGCTGGTAATCTGCTGGAAATGTTCACGCAACTGACAGAATATTCCTCCCAGATATAATAGTTTGTCAGTAACGATTATTTCAGTCTGATACTACCGTGTTCCTGGCTTGTGTAGGGTGTTCGTGCAGCCACGTTGCGTTCAGGCCTGTCTGCTGATTCCCTGTTTGTTTGGGATCAAATGCCCTTCAGAGTCTCGCTGGGCTTCAGAACCACAGACAGATCAGGCGTTCTGGTCAGGAGCAGCTCTCAGGTAAACAGAGCCGCATCCAGCTTTAGATCCAGATCGGCAGATCAAGGTAAAGCTCTTTGTATTCTCTCTCTGCAGGGGTCAGCCTCTGTCCGCGGCCTTCAGCTGTCCCTGGCTGATGGCTACCTGGTTCTTAATAGTGACAATTATACCTTGAAGTCTGATGAAAGGTACAGCGATGGAAGCTGGCACTACTTATGTGCAGCGAGGAGGCCAACGGGGTGAGATATGTTCTCCTTGTGTCAGACGCTGTACGTTTACCTGACTGAAAGGCATAATTTTCTGAAGCAGTCACAACGTTCTCAGGCTGGAGCTCAGCGTCGACAACGTAAAAGTGGAGCAGCGACGCTCACGCCGCTCCACGGCGGTGGACGACAAGGCTCTGGGCGAAAACTTCACAGCCTGTGTCGCAAACCTTTATTCAAGGAGGTTTGGATGAATTCCTCTTTTAACTTTTTTTAATTTTAATTAAAAGACACTGCTGTTTTAAAGTAGACGTCTGTCCTTTCATGGTGACATGAATCAACGAATGAATAAAAACTTTCTGACACAGGCCTGAGCAGAGCTTCCTACCTGCTGATTTGGGTTCATTATCGCGGAGAGGAGACGCCGTCCTTGGCTCGTGTCGTGCCGAGCTTTTAGCGGCGCCTGTGTTGAATCCCCCCCAGACGCACAAACTTGTGAGGCAGTCTCTCCACAGCCTCAAATCCCTTGTCTTGTCTTCTAGACAGTGATAGAGGTTCTGTTCATTCTGCTGTGTTTCTGATTCAGGCTCCAGCAGACGGCCAGTGTGGAGGCAGGCGAGCCGATGAAAGCCACCTCTACGAGGATCACAGCTGGATCCGTTACGTCCTGCCACTAGAAGACCTCAATCACAGGTACAGTGGCTGCGACAGGGTGAAATGATAAGAATTATTTCCTAAAGGTGCATTTGAACTCACGTGAACATAAAGGACGGTTGTACTCCTTTGTCTCAGGCCTCACTTTTCTTTTGACTTCAAGACCAAGTCGTTCAAAGGGTTGATCTTCCACGTGGCTGGGAAAGGGGCCATCCCCTTGTTGGCTGTGTACATCGCCAACGGCAAGATCAAGATGTCCCTTGGTCTGAACAGAGTTATTCAGCACAACCGCAAGAGCAACGACGGCAACTGGCACAGAGTAACGCGCCGTTCGAGCTTAGCTTACGCCTTTCACGCCGCTGACAAAAGGCACATTTTCCTCTGGAGATTCATGTAGTATAAACACTGAAACGTGCCCAGTGTGACTGCAGTGATTCGTGCGCAGGTGGAGTTCAGTGTGGAGAGGAGCACCTTTCATCTGCTGGTTGATGGGTTCAGAGTGACCGATGGCCAGTTGAGCGCTGACGAGGGCTCATCTTTAGACCTGGACAACTCTGTGTACCTGGGAGGTGATCGCAGCACAGCCCTCAAAGTTTGTAGCCGGTCTCTGTCTCAGTTTTTTTAATCACCGTGTCACATTTGTTTACACACACAGCACGACCCTGTTTCTCTCCTTCGCACAGAAACACAGCGTTCCCGTCAACAGCGTCATCGGCTGCATCCTGAATTTCAGAATGAACCACGTGCCTGTTGGGGAACCGGAAGCGAGCCACAGAACTTCACCCTGTGTCGAATGGCTCGAAGGGACGGGGACGTATTTTGGCGGCGGCCACATTGTCTTAGGTTTGATGCTGTACTTCATAAATCATGCAGATGTTTCCCTCAGTTGTCAGTATATCAGTAAACGTCACAATAAACTCGGATTTCGACCTAATGAGAAACATTTGTGTTCTAGACAATCACTTCTCTGTTGGCTCTGACTTTGTGTTGGCCTTCGAGCTCCGTCCTCGACACCTGACTGGGCTTCTCTTCCATTTCCAAAGCAACAAAACAAGCCTTGATGTGTTTTTAATGGAAAACCGGGTAAATCATTGTATTCTGACTGATTACAGGAATTAAATCCCAACAGTTTATTACACAGCTTCTATCTTTTACAAGGTGGGTGTCAAAGTGAGTGATGGTGATGGTGCTGTCAGTCTCTCTGTGACTCCTCATCAAAGCCTCTGTGATGAAAGATTTCACATGGTTAAAGGTATGAATTTATACCCGACTTGAACAAACTTGGTCCAAAGTGAAAACTTCTGACTTTTAAATTCGTGTGTCTCTTAGTATCCAAACAAGGCGAAGTGATCACACTAGAAGTGGACTCTGTGGACTCTGTGGCCGGTCTCTCCACGTCCGTTCCATCCTCACCGTGGGATTCACTGTACATTGGAGGTAAATGCAATAAACCCTTCACATTCTGCCTGTCAGAGAGCAGAAAGCCTTCAAAAAGTAACACAACACGCTTGTTGTTCAGGAACGACGAAGTACAGCCGAGCCCCCGTATCATCCCCGTTCGTGGGCTGCTTGAGGAACGTGGAGATTAATCACAGGCCGGTTGCATTTGAGTCTGAATCCAGGGTGGTTCAGCCCGTGAGCATCAACACATGCCCTGTTTATTAGAGCTTAAATTCCTGTTGCCATAAAC
Organism: Macropodus opercularis; assembly: GCA_030770545.1. Taxonomy (NCBI): domain Eukaryota; kingdom Metazoa; phylum Chordata; class Actinopteri; order Anabantiformes; family Osphronemidae; genus Macropodus; species Macropodus opercularis. The sequence continues at coordinate 14,188,078 of CM061092.1, forward strand.
ATATGCATTTGTACAGTAAAGCACTGTAGTATACAAATGTAACGTTAAATAATATAACTAGATATGAAATGAATAAAAACCTCACTGTTGTGCTTTTCTCAAATGAAACAATGTGAATAAAGCTACTTTGGTCATTTAAACCTAGAAATGAACATGACTGTGAAATCAGTTTAAATCCATTCCTGTATCAAATCTTGGCAAAGAGCTTTTTGCCTGGCAACGTTTTGTGCCGCAGCAGGTCTGAGCGATTTAATTAGCATTAGTTTTCCGTCGCTGTCCACATCCTACTGTGTGTTGGGTACATATCTAGCTTCTCACCAAACTACGGAGGCTGGAATGAACAACAGGTGGATTTACTTTTGCTTCTGCTGTTTGTTGTTATATATTGTTTTTCACGTCTCAACTACACCACATGAAATATTAACTGCTAATAAGATTTAATGTTCTAAATTTAGTGCTACTTTAATTTTGACCATGGGATGAACTGTTAGCACTACGCTGTAATTCAGGCTCACTCCATGCTCAGTGTAATCCTCAGTATGTGGCTCTTATCTCTGCTGTGGCTGCAGCGCTGCCTTCACGTGTCAGCTGACATTTCCGTACATAGATGACGATCGTCCATCTCTTATCGGGATCTTGTCGAAAAGCAGCACATGGTCTGAGATGGTGCTTTGATACAACGCACCACAGAATCTCAAGTTTCGAGACTTGCTATTCACAATGATAATGATTTTTAACAGGAACTGTTCACACGGTGGGAGGTTATTACGCCAACACTTCCATTCCAGCAAACAAGTAGCAATAAGTTTCAAGCTTCTGATGTTTTTGCAACCACCTTCTGGCTACACACTCTTATTCAAGTGAAGGCTGTATTTTATCACACAGCTTGGACTCAGACACACACACACACACACACACACACAGTTCTGTGTGTGCTGCTTATGTTTACTCCAAGAGCTCTTATGTCAAAGCACATTGGCACAAATACAACAGATGGACTGGAGCCTAATGTACCGAAGTCCTGCCCGGGACGTACTGTAGCCATTAACTCAAGTCTTTTGTGAGCCTGAACTAAATTAATAGTGAATAAACACATCCTGTATGCAAGGTAGACACAGTGACAGCTGAAAGAGTGGAACATTAGTTTATGGTCTAACTGAATAAAGAATAGAGTCAGAGTTTTTCCTAGTACAAAAAAGGTCTCAAATGGAGATTTGCTGATGCCCAGCGAACGCAGCGCTCACAGGTTTCACCAGTTGCTAGTTTCAAGCTTTTCTTCTCATTTTTCCTAATGGGCACCTACGGTACGTGACGTGGCTTTAATTTTGATTTCGCTTCTTCTCGTTTGCATGAAAATGTACAATCACACCTCCACTCACACATTCGCGCTATTTCTATTCCATTTCAGCCAATGCATTTGCAGGCAGAGTGTCCATGTTGCATCAGTGCTCAGCACCGCGGGCTCATCTTGTCTCTGTGTCGGGAAACTGACGCAAGCCTTACGTTTAGCTCCAGCTAAAACAAAAAACATCCCATTACAGGAATTATTTGATCACAGCAGTTTATTTTCCAGATTCCTCTGAAAGTTGTCTTAGGTGTCATATGCTGCACATCAATGGTAAAAACATACATGAACACATGAAAGTGTTTTATTTAGATGTGCCATAAAGTCTTGTAAATGCTGCAAAGTGTGTTGAAATGAATGTTTTTTTGTGTGTCCCGGGATGTTTTAGTCCCCAGACACACACATTTTAGGTTTATAGAAAAAGTATGAATAAAATCTTGTCTTGCTTTATGAAGAACGGAGCACAACAGACAAAATGACAAAAGCAATGCAAACCAAACGTGGGCCACTCAGCGCTTAAAGTAGGTAACGACGGGAGGATTCACATCAACACCATCCTCACATTAATTTACCTTCAGTTCAGTTTCAGTTCAACATCTAGTCTGGAGGAAACATGAGCAACATGATGGAAAGCGTATGTACAAATATACATTTCAACTCAAAACACCATAAATGTTTTAAAGGGAACATAAACTCTATGAACACTAAAATCACGACCCCCTGTGCATTAGTCCCTCTCCACTGTGCTGCGAGCAGCAGTGACAAAATCACACATTTCCCATCACTGTCAAACAACTTTACATTTAATAACGTTTACATATTGATTACCGACACTTCTATGACAGTAAAACTGGGCATAAAGGGGATTAAGGCCACGCGGTTGACGACTCGCTTTCCTCAACACACATCAGTAAATGTCTGGCAGCTGGCTGTATTTCCTGTCCCAGTATCCACCAGAGAACAGCCAGTCCTGGGAGCTGGTGTGAGGGTTTTGCCCCTGTTGAAACCACCTGAGGACACAGCAGACGCGCGTCAGCATCCAGTGCCCACAGGCAAAAAGACAAAACTGCTCCATCGCAAGGCTACTAGACACCTGCATGGGCAGTGAGAGTTAGACTAACATAAAGTTACTACTGTTATCACTGTGGTATAACGTGAAGACAAGGGATTTTGTTTGGGTTGGTAATTCCATCTAGTACCAGTAAGTGGAGCTGCTGTGTAGGTGGAAAGGAGAGAGCATGTATTTCTAGTTCGTTTCAGTGATTCTATAACTTATCCTAAATGCTACACATACAGTAAATGATGCCATTTAGAGGTTAAGTGTTAAGTGCATGAGTCAAACAGCGTGCGGCTCTAACCTTGGGCCCAGGGGAGGACTCCTGTAACGTCAAAGCGAGGACGCAATAGAAAAACGGGACAAGTGCAGAGAAAATGATTTAGTTCAAGCAACACAGTATGAAACACCACAGAAAGAAATGCTGAAGCTGCACCGTTACGCCACAGTGAAAACCACGGGAAGACGTGTCCAGTCGTGAAGCTCAGCTCGGCCTCTGGTTGTAAGTAACGCACTAATACACCTTCTTGATCAACTCCCCCGTCCCTGAAAACATCCTCACCTTGTTTTCCACTCTTCGTCGGACTTGGAGCGGTTTTTGCGAGCAGCTCTCTGCTTCTCTTCCAACCTTTTTTTCTCTTCACTGGCGAGGTCTACGTTGAAGCCAACATGAAGTCGCGTTAGATGACAGTAAGAGCAGCTTCGCTTTAAGTGATTTATGGTGTATTCCTAACGCTTATTACCGATGTCACCGTTCTCCATGGCTCGTATGTCGGGCCTCAGCCTGCAGTCGGTCTGAGGAATGACTCCCTCCATCTCCTTACGCAGCTCGTTCAGCTGCATCGCAAAGGATGTGAAGCTGTACATCTACAATCAAAGACGGAAAAATGTTGTGTTAAAACTAAGAAAAAGCCTCCAGCAATAAATTCTGAGACATCATCACAACCAGTCAGACCTGGGCAGAGTTGGCTGGTCTGGGAGCGATTCTCCACAGCAGCTGGCTGCCAGGAATCACCTCCACAGTGTCTGAAGCTGGTGAAGGAGCCTCCTCCCGATCTTCACTGCAGCCCTGCAAACAGGAAAATCACCATGTTTACTTCAAGTGTACGTTTGATTACAGTGCATAAATTAAAATAGTAATTATGGCTTTCTGCAAAGATTGTTATTTTTATTTAAATGGAGCTCAGCAGCTACTCAGTCTCTAAATGATGTGAAAGAATTAAAAAGGTTCCTACTGCTTTGCTGCCTTTTTTCTCCTCCGTCCCCTTTTTATCATTTTTCTTATGCGCTTCAAAGGCGCCAGGATCGACGACGTACAGACACTCGGTCCACTTCCCATAGAGCGCACACAGCTTCTTTTTGCTGGACAAAAAAACACGCGCACAAACATCCTCAGGCACAAACGCTGGATAATGATTCCCGTCAGCTGTAGCTTCAGAGTTCCAGTCAAACAAATAGTTAAAAAAAAGCCACTTTGATGTGTGTGTGTGTCTCTCTCTCTCTCACACACACACACACACTAGTTAAATTTCCAACTAATCTCGGTTAAACAACAGACTAACAGGCTGAGGCCGCCTGAGACGTCCCGCTGAGCAAATAGCCCCCATCTCCCAGAACGTCCATCAGTGTGATTCTGTGTCTTGTGCGTCCACGTATCTCATGCTGCACACAGCTCGAGTCCAGTCATTCGTGTTTAGTCACTCGCTCTGTTGCGTTAAGAAACTGCTTGTCCTGTAATTCCGATCGGACCATCTGCTCGTCGTTCGGTTCTGTTCCTTGGTCTGGACCGGTGACACGTCAGGAGCCGGTTTTGATGTCAATAAATGATTAATTAAATGAATTGTTAATTGACATTTTGCATAATAATCTGGTTTTAAAATGAGCTCTGATGCCACGTCTACTGCATTTAGCAGTCGCTCAGTGCGGTGACCCAGGTCAACCTGCTTCACTTCATTCACAAGTGAACAAAATTTCATTATATTCGCGCCAGTGAACTAACATGTGTTGGAGGCATCATCCAGATGAATCCTTGCGCCAGCGCCTGTCTTTTCTGACACTCACTTCATTGTATAGTACGTTATGCAGAAACAGTGATGAATACTTAGTGGTGTGAAATTTCATTTAAGGGTGGGAATGTATTTCAATGCGCTCCTCGTACCACGACTCCCCTCCACGTTCATGACTAGAATAATGATAAGTCTTCATAACAAACACCGCTCATTATGGGGGTGACTTCTCTGAACACGACGCGTCAGCGTGGCCGTACCTTTTATCCAGAATATACCCTTCAACCTTGTGTAGCTCTTTGCCAAAAAGGCCACACGGCTTGAAATTCAGGCAGCACTTTTCTCCAGTTCTAAGTGAAAGGGGAGCAAAACAGCAAATTATTTCCTCTCTCGTCGCTCAGAGTCACACACAACTTCCTCATTTGCATTGTCCAGTTTCCTTCCTTGTTTATCAACCCCCCCCCAAAAAAATGGCAGGAGCTTTTTCCGAATGGTGATATTCAGAAATATCCATAAATATCTCCTACCTGTGGTTGATCACCTCCACGCTTCCATACTGCTCAATCCACAGCTGCCCCACAATAATGTTGTGAACGCAACATGTAGGATTAGTCCATGTGTAGGCTTCGCTGTACCTGGACAGACACACAGCTGTACTTCTGCAGAACGCACAATTTCTAGATGAGTGCATGCTCATCAGCTGGCAGGTCTTACTTGGGCAGCTCCAGAGTGATGGTGCCTTTCGGCTCAGCTTCTACACTCTTGCCCCAGAACTTGAGTTTGGGGTAGATGGATCCATGAAACACAAAGTCTTGCTTCAGGCCTTCAGCGTGGAAGGCGCTGACCGGAGGGTGGTGGCTCACCTGCTCCGATATGAGCCGGAAACCCAGATCGTCCCTGGAGACCAAGCAGGCAGCGGACGTCAACACGGGAACATCGAGCGGACAGACGTCATTTCAATACACAAGGGGTGTCCAGCTGCGTGATCGCGATTACTGTACCTGAACAGTTCAAAGGTTTCGCCCAGCAGGGGGTTGAACGGTTTGCCTGTCCGCTCCCACTGGGAGGCCACAGCAGACACGGCAAACGCAGCCACACACTGCGAGTAGTAGACCACACGAACGTTGTGATGGGATATGATGACAGCTATAGTCCAGGCAGTTCACGTCATTTCTACAGGACAGGTCCAGGATGTTACAGAGTGTTCTACGGTACCTTCATTCGCTCAATAGAGTCTGAGGATGCATTAGCCTGGTGGATGAGGTACGTGTGCTCCATGTACTCTGTCAGGCGCTGCAGGAAACTGAGCGGCTCGTTGAAAATCACAGGCATTGTGATCTTGGAGAGTTCCTGAAAGAGACACGAGGACACAGGAGACTAAAAAGAGGAAATAAAGTCTTTGCAAACTGCAAGTGTAATGTTCATTTTGGGGGTTTGGAAAAGCTGAAGGGAAATTTGGCCCTTTTCAGTCACGCTGCCTCTAATGATTCGCCTTAAGGCAGTTATTAGAGGGAACCTCTTCACGGTGCAATTTGGAGATATAGAAACGTAGACATAATCATAATCGACATCATGTACATACCAGTGAAAACCTGGGCTCAATAAAGTCTGATCTACTTTAGTTTGTTAGCATATTAATCAGCACTAGTACAGCTGCAACGAATGAATGTCATTCAGACATTTAATTACATCAAATATTGCCAAAGTGCATTTAATACATATATTCATGCACCATACTGACACATTAACAGAACATAACGTGACTATCCAGCTACCGGTGAACGTGCCTCTCACCATTCCAATGCAGTTCCTTAGGATACTCCAAATACTGAAGTCATTTCTGGAGAACATTGGTGCAGGTAAGCTGGACCTAAAATGACATATACACACACACACACACACGTATGACGCACTGATGTCCACTCTGTGCTTGTGCTCCAGAAATAGACATGCAACAGTCAAGCCAATACAGAAGATGAACCAATAACATAACATGGACAGTACATTCAAACACTGCAACGCGAGGGAATCAGGAACAGACTGAACTGCACTTCCAACCTCGGAGGGATTAGCCGCCCCGGGATCTTACTGCAGACTGACTGTTGCGTTACACCTTGACCTTGTCAATATTTAACAGCTTCAACACAGAGCTCAGTTCTTTCAACTCTGTCTCCTCCCTCACCCTAAATTATTCACACTGTGAAGTCCAAACACTAGAAATGAAATAGAAATATTAGCCAGGCAACAGAGCTCTCAGAGCAGGTTGGGTAATATTACAGATATTATCTACCACTGGAATCGCAGATATATTACAGCAAGAAAAAAAAAGACAATAATACGTTTATAAATATGTAACAATATGAGAAGACAAGCTCTTTGTCAAGTTTCTTCAGCTCCACTGACCTATGCTTTGTGATCCCATTGGGTTGTGTCGCCTCCTTGTCGCCATGGTGATCCTCCTGCAACATGCTGGTGGGGCTGCTGCAAGGGCTGCTTAACATGACAGAGCCTTCGTCCTCGTCGTCCTCCTCCGACTGGCTAGCCACCGTCTCAAAGCCGCTCAGGGAGAGCTCGGAGCCCGAATCTGGCAGAGACGCACACGTGGAGACCGAGAAGTGTTTTTAGAGAACGTGAACTCAGCTTCTAGGTAAAAATGAAACACTGCACACACACACACACACACACGTCACATTTGAGGATTAATAGGATTTATTTTTCATCAACACATGCCACACTCTGTGCAGCCACAACAATAAAACCACACGGCAGTGGTAACGTGGTGGTGAACTCTGACCCTTAACCAGCTGTGATGCAGTGCGTGTCCTGACACAAGTGGATCACGGCCGCTATGACTTTTTCCCCTGTCTACTACATCATTGAAACCTAGTGTATCTGATGCCGTGGCTCATCTGTGTTTCGGCGGCGGGGAGGAGGGGGTAACTGTCCTACTCGTTTTCCAGCCGCCCCTGCACTTACAGCTCCTGATTGCCTGAACGCACCTGACCCAGGTAATCCAAGCTAGAGAACAAGTAGAATTGTGACTCTTGAGCAACAGGGTGACCAGCATTGGTGTTTAGATATCAACGTCAAAACACTGGGATTAAATAGCTGTAATAAGAACTGTATAAACAAAAAGAACAACAACAAAAGTCAATGATAGTAGAATGATAGTAAATTCAATTATTATAAGAGTCCATACGCGTCAATATTTGCATAAATTATCAATATATTGTAGGTAGATCCTCAAGCATCAGTCATTTGTGTTATTACATCATGCAGCCCCCCCCCACACACACACACTAAAAACAAACACAACCAAGCAACACTTGAGCTTACGTCACGCTTGAGGTGCAGCAAACACACTAAAGACATTCACCAGCAGGGAAAAAGTATTCCAGTGTCCTACAGGTCAATGACAGAGCAGCGAGTGAGAGCTCGTCACGGAACCTCCTGCGTCTCCTGAGCGCGTCCAGGAAACCTGTCGACTCACCAGACACGGCGTCGTGGAACTCATCCTCGCTGAGGGCGCTCCGCGGCGAAGATCCTTTGACGACGGATTGCTCAAGTTCGTGGTGCTCTGTGGCCAGAGTCTGCAGAGCTTCGGAGAGGATCTTATTCTTCTCTACCTCCTGCTCCAATTTCAGGCTGCGCACCTGAGCTCACCGAACACGCGCGCACACACGCGCACCCAACACACACACACACAGGCAAAAAGATAGAGACTAATCACTCACAGTAAGATAAATGTGACTTATCTTTCCTTCGATAACCAAAGACAGTAAAGTGACAACAACTGTTTTTTCTAGAACCTGTCATTACAAAGGAGAGAGGAACGTGCGTGACTCAGAGCGACTGTGATGCCCGTGGGTCTGCAAATAAACAGCATGTTGACTGACTGATCCTCCCCTCTGCACTGTCCTGTCATTACAGACCCACAGAGAGAGAGAGAGACAGCGACGGAGCTGAGAGCGACGAGCCATGTTTATCTGTAATGGAGGACAGCTGCCTTGATGCTGCCGTCTCAAATGGCCTGGCGGAGAACACGAGTCCCGCGGAGGAGAGGGGATCAGATGACAGGTAATGGACTCGCATATAAACTATTAACCAAACCTTCCTTTTACACAAGACATTAGTGTTGATAATATACAGATGTGCTCATGTTTCAGCTGCACCTTAACATGCCACCGTTTCCACTGGCGGGGAAGTATAAAGTTAGAGAACACTAAACAGTCAGTGTTTGGCATCAGCTGTCAGAGGAACAAAGGAGGTTCAATTTATAAAGGCCAGGAAGGTGAGGTGGTGAGAAAAGTGCTGCATAATGACAGACTATGCATTACTCACTCATTATTGCAAAATAGAGGCTTAAAGAGGAAAACCTTCGCCGCTTGACCCCTCGACGAGTGGTGTCAAAGTGCAAACCATCACGGCAGGAGGTGGAAGTGAATCCGAATCTTCCCTCGTTGAAAGGAGTGAGCACGGCCCCCGCGGCTTCATTCACACCGAGCGCCATTACGCGCACGCTCAGATGTGCGATGCATGTCTGAGCTATGCCTATTGAGCCCGGGCCTATTCATGGGGAGCTCTGAATTTCTGTGAAGCCTTTCTTTTTTTTTTTTTTAACTCTGCTCTGCTTCTGCACGTCGCAGTTCAAAAGACGGCGCAGCTGAGCTATCAAGGCCCGGCCCAGGTGTAAACCCTGAAAGCGCCGGACGGGCTGCGAAGCCGAGAGCATTCAAACGCTTTTCGGCAGCCTCTGGGCGCACCAGCAGCGCGTCTCCTCCACAGATCCCAGAAAAGTTACCTGCCATCTTTGAGAAATGAAGCCGTGTGTACATCACAGCCGAGGCTGACTTTTGTTTTTTTACCCAAAGCCTCATTTAAATACGTCAGGTTTGTGTATTTTACCATTATTTTCCACGTTAATAAGCAAATGTCATGTTTTTGATGCGGAAAATGGCCGATGCAAATCAGCCAGAATGGGTATATCATGTAGGGACCAACATGAAAGAAGGAATTACATATTCAACAAGCTAACACTGCAGCACATCAAAAGCTCCAGCACTTTTAAATATCAGCTCAATCAAACAGCAGGAAGGAGACAGTGACTAATATCCCAGTTCTCATTACAATGTCACATCCTGATGGGTCTCAGGTTCAGAACATTAGGCCAACGAAAGGCTTGATTTTTCATTATGCCGAATACAAATTTAAATAGACACACGTAAGTGTTGTCAAACGTAAGTTTTATGCTGCTGCCTGCAAAATCAAGATCAAGCCGATTGGAATCACGCAGGAAATCAGGTGCACTCTGTAAGTTTTAGGCATCATCAGCGAGTATTGTTTCAAATTCGGCTCTGCAGAAAGACGCAGTCTGGCAATTTTGTGGATTTCCTCACATTTACTGTTTAATATCAAATGAGCACTGGCCATTGGTGAAGTAACGTAAGACGAAATAAATATATTTATGGGGAAAAAAACTGTATATATATATAGCAAAGGAAATTAAAAAGGGAACAAAGAGTCAAATGAATTCTGGTGTTGTAAGTTCTGAAATGGAGAGTAGAGAAAGAGAAACTAAAGTCACTCTGAAAGCCTTGATGAATAAAATTGAAAAGCTTCAACTGGAACGCAACTTGTAAGATGAAAGGACTCCTACTGTATCAAATATGAAAGCACTTTGTGAAGGAAAATGCCTCATGCAAGGCCTCTCTGGAGAGTTTAAACTTCGTCACATAATACAGTCAGGTCCAGAGTCTTATTTCTGTACACAAATCACTATGGATTTAAAACGAAATGGTCTAAATGCTCTAGGTGTGGACTGTGAGTCTGCCAGCTGATGGAAGTTAAGTTAAACTTCCCCGAGAGACGAAAGCTGTTGCTGTGAAGCGGGTACAGGTCACAGGCCTCGGTCTGTAAACAAGCCCTGGTTGTTATAGTAAAGGGTGCATTCGAGGCCAGTTATCCACTAACAGCAATATCTCTCCAGCACTTTACAGCTGATCCAGTGTTTAAACCTGAACAACCTGCCATCATCACCTAAACTACTACTAAGACGATGACGTCTTCAAAAGCAACAAGTGGTCTAGAGTCAATACTTCCAGGTCATAACTGATGGTTCCATCTCGTGAATTACTGTATTTCTGCTTTGCTTTGATCACTGTCAAAATGTTAGTAATATCATGTCCATAACAAGATCAGGCACAAAGTGTCTCACAGCTTGTTAATCTTTCATTTTCTGAGCGTATTTTCTGTTTGTGTTATTTCCACTAATGATTTCAGCTTTTTACTCTACTGACTCATTTCTACAGTGTTTAGTTCCAGTTTTTTAGGATAAAAGTTTCCAAAAACCGGTGGTGTGACAAATTATTTTCTGATCACTGAAGATATTTGGTGGGTGGGAAGTAAATCAAGCTGAGGTTGGTTAAGGAAGCAGAATGAAAACATGATAATTAAAACAAATGAGGCCGTCGAAACCTTTTTGCTCCCGTCATCGTTGCTAAGTATCGCTTATATATTTCACCATGTCTCTAATGGTGAGCACTTAGTTAAGTTTGCCCATTTAATGCCATGCTAGCAGCCCTGCCACATTCAGGAGCGATTCAAAATTTCGTTTGCCTCTGCCAGAAGCACTTAATTAGGCTGATATAAGGTGGTCAGTGGATTTCAGATTTCCAGCAGAACGTACAAATCAATACATTAAAACTTCAGGGGACCAGTGAAGGGCAGCAGGAATTAGGATGATGTGGCTAGAACGACTTAGTGTTTGGTATCAGTGGAGGTCTCCGAATGTTTCGCCTGCTGATACCAGAATAAAGGGCATCACAACTGCCCAGCCCAAGCAAACCAGCTGATCTGGGTTAAATATCAGCTGGTTGGCCCACCTGACTATCAGAAACCGAAAAAAAAGGGTCTCATTTAATGTATTATTAGATAAGACACTTAGACTAGATGAGAGATTGTTAGTGCTGCTGCCGCCAGAAGGCGTAATTATAATTATTTTTTGATTTGGACTCATTCAACTTGAGGAAATTATTGCACATCCACTGCTTAATTTCATTTAGGCAGGACGTGAAACAACAACTCGCTGATAGCGCCAGACTTTACCGAGACATCCACTTGTCTGTTGTAGCAATAAATAATGTTCGCACACTTTTGCTGCAAGGGCAGGATGTGCAGCGCACAGTAAATAAATATTTAGTGTATTTTAGTTTACAAGATGTGCTTAACTTCAAATACATTAAGAAGACACACAAATTGAAATACATTAGTTTGTGAAGAGTGGAAAAAAAAAACACGAGAACAACATTGAAGTACTACATAAATATAGTTTGGCATTTTTTCAGGGATGCACAGGGCTGTAGCTGTCGTGAGCTATAAGTGTTGTTTCCCAGGGGATCTAACCAAATCCCTCCATTATAATCAGATCCTTTGAATCCAACACAAAGAAAATCCATCTTATAATCACTGCACTTCACTCAGCCGCTGCTTTTGAATTGAGCCTTGTTTTGTTTGTACATCTTATTCTTAAGAGAAACACGGCCACGTATCTGAGGGTCACGGAGAACAAGGGTCTTGTTGATTATAATATTTATAGGCTGCGTTTTTAAAGGGTCAGTTCAATCAGAATCGCACAAATGAAAATGTTTTACTACTTCGTCGTCACAGTACGTACAGGAACCCAGAACATTCTTACATAACTTTGCAGAAACTATGTCCCGGTTACGCAACCCACAGATAGATAATGATGTTTTGGATGAGCCCACTACTTCCAAACACAAACCAACCATAAAAACCTGGAAAATAAAATCTAAAAGCTGATAATCTATTCCATTTTAGACAAAAGTCTGTCACGTGGCAGACGACAGGGATTCAAACCGAGACGAAAAGGAAAGGTGTTACCTACCCCTTCCTGCCTGGAGAGAAGGCTGAGACACACACCGAGGTTGGAACTGGTCTCACTGGACAACTCACGGATATCTTGTATTTTCTGAACTAAGGCGGATGGAAAGCCTGAGTACACACGCACATGTACACACACACACACACACACACACACACACACACACAGGCACAAAGTTCTGAGTGAAATGGAAAAGAAATACCCAATTTGACTAAGACGTTTAGTGGATTGTTTACTGTTTGTCTCTCAGCAAAGTGAATCTCTGATGACAGAAGCAGATGGTGTCATGTCTTAAGAGAATTTTGGATATGATTCCACCATTATTGAATATTTATGCTTAATGAAGCTTGTCATTTTAACCACAACATTTTCATATCCACTCATGAATACCTCCTATCTGTGAGGTTCCTCATCTGCTCTGTACGTTAACGTTTAAAGAAGAACTGAACTAAAACATCAGATTGTTACTTTCTGCCAGCCCGTCATCTTTCAGCGCGGTCAGGAACGCTGCCACCTCTCGTTCCAGCTTCTTCTGGCTCGTCTCTGCTGCCTGGTTCCACAGAAACAAGAGGACACAGATGCAGAAAGGGTGGGAGGACCGGTTCCGTGAAGACACTATGACTCATCACGCTGACATGTTAATTACGGGACATTATTTGTCTTGTCTGGAGCCACCTGTAGTGAGTCTGTAAGCTCCCCGAGTGACATCACTTCCACGTCCTCCTCCTCCTCGCTGCCCTGCTCTTGGGAGCAGTAGTGTGTGCTGTAAGCTGTGTGCTCCTCCAGGGCATCCAGCCATGCCTGGAAGACAATAACAGTTTTTTTTCGGTTTGTCATGAAAAGCGGCATCCGACTAATTTATGTAATAGGTTGCTGCCAGGTTTCTCTCTCTGCTGGGATCAGAAAAAAACAAACCCAATTACTAAACACCACTAAAAGGGAGCTGGACGTGGAAACACGCTCATTTACTTCGAAATCAAACACGAGACATAAAACTCCCTTCACATGTCATTGTGTTTAACGTGAAGCCTAAACCCGTTAGCCTAGCGTAGCACAGACTGCAAGAAGACTCCGTATGAAATTAAGATGACATCATCTGGAGACGTTTTTCACTTCACATCACGTCACCTGGTTGCTCACACTACGGGGGCTGGATTCTTGCTTGACTTGCTCTTCCACAACCCCCTCTACTACATTCCTGGGAAGAAAAGACTCCTCCAGATGACATCATCTGAGGATGAGCTTTCAGATGCAAACTGAGAAGACTACAGAACATTATTGACTTCCTTTAACTGGTGCTACGAGGTGGCTCTGACAACTTAATTATCATCCTAAAAATACACCAAGATGAAATGTTAACATTTGCCAAAGATTAAGAGACGACTGGGTTTTCACGACAGAGGTAGAGTTTGCAGCCAGGGGCGAAATTAAACTTGCTTTTCTCGTCGCCTCGGGATCATTTTTAGGCGACACTTTGAAGTGATGCACGCTGTCGTCGAAGCACTTGAGGGTAAAGAAGCAGTTATCTTTGGCTCGGATCTGGAAACGAGAACATCAAGAACGACGCCTCGTAAGAATGCGACAAAACAAAGTGGACACGGCAGCTGAAAAATGGAAACTAATGGCGTACCATACAGTGGGAGTGCGTCAGGGATTTGCAGCCTTGCCTCCTGCCGTTGGTGATAGCGTCTGACCTTCAAATGAAAGACACATTTTCCTCAGGTTGTTCTCTTCCAATCTCATATTTTTCCCCCACCAAACAAAAGCCTTCCCATGTTTAAGTCATTTGTGACCTCCGGCACTTCTCTAATCCAAAGCGCTCGATACTTCAATTTATCATTTGAGAGGTTTTCACGTATCTGATGCAAGGGCGAGCGATGGCACCTACGCTTTCGAGTACCAGGACAAAACCCCATCCTGCAGGACAACCCAGTAGCAGCGCCAGCCGAAGAACCTGGAGCTCTGCGGGGAAAACAGCACAGCGTTCTGATTTTCACGGACTTCTGCTACGATTCGGTCCATTTGCATTTAAACAGTGTCTGAGAGCGAGCGAGCAGCGAGAGCAACGCGTTACACTGCCAATACATCCACTAACACCAGTGATGCATTTACAAACGCACTGTAAATGTGCCCATGCTGCAATACACACGCATGAGTAATAGTAGTTTGTTTCCTTGCTGATTAGCTCAGCGGGTAGTGAAATGAAGTCAATTTTTAGGGTTTCCCAACGCTGCGGTCACATAATTCGAAAGCTGCCATAATTGCCTGTTTCTGTCTTTTAAATAGCTTCCACATTACCAACGGAGTCGTAATTACAACATAGGCTATTTACAGCTATGGATTCAGTTCGGGCATCAGAATGAATTAAAGAGACGTGAACAGCTGACTTTACCTTCCAGAGCTGTCCCTCGTGTTTCTTGACATGCCGGGTCAACACCTGCAACGGACGCAGACGAGGAACATGAAGGCAACCTGGGCCGCAAATGAACGGACCGATTGATTTTCAACTCACTCGATGAACGTTGCCTTCAAGGGCCTGCTTCATCGCTGCATTGCTGGCCAGGTCAAACGCCGTCTGGCCTGTAGGATATGGACACACAGACAAATTGAGCTTGGACAGAACAGAGAGAAGAAAAGAGGGTTAAATGCTGCCTGACTGCACAACATGATAATAATCAGCTTCGTCCGTCACTGGGCCGTTTTCAGAAATAGCCGGTGTGCTCTGCAAAATTAATTACAGGGTGTGGAAAATGATCAGTCAGTGGCTAATTCTGCCTGAGTGAACAAATAAAGGCAGAGCTGTTACAACTGTAATACCTGCTTTTGTTGGGGCCTGTTTGCAAATCCTAGTTGTAAATCAAAACACATTTTGCACACTAGTGAGTTTTTACAGCAACAAAACACTGCATATACCGTAGGAGTGACCCAAAACAAAGCATATTGTCTTAAGGAAGCAGTGGTGTAGCTCTCTGATGTCTTATTAATATATAAATAGACCCTTAAGGCTTGCATTTATATCATATTTGGGGTTTTTATGGTAACAAATCGAATATTTCCGGGTTTATCCTTTCACCGTTCTTGTTCTTGATGTTGGGGCTGGCTCCACTCTTGAGCAGCTTCAGGGCACACTGCTTCTGGCCTCGATAGGCCGCGCAGTGCAGCGGAGTGTTACCCAGCAGATCGGTGCTGTTGATGTCTGGAGGCTTCTTCCTGCTGAGCTACAGAGAGCGCAGACAAAAAACACACGTGGCTGTTACAGGTCCGACTGTCCAGCGGGTCTTTATTATTCAGCTAAGAAGCAGAGAGAGACTCTTATTTCTCACAGTGTGGTCGAAAGCAATGATGCGTATGGCTTATACTTATCAATGCTTATCAAAATATAAGTACATAAGTATTACATCATGCACTAACCAGCTGAATTAGAGAGGAAAGATCTCCTTCTCGTGCAGCTTCCAAAAGCTCCTCCTCCAGTTTCCTCTCCTCTGTTCTTTCAGCCGCTGGTATCAGGGCGGTATTTACAAGAAACAGTTCAGATGGAATTTATAGTCTAAACATGCTATGAGTAAACACCAGCACATTAAACATTGACATTTATAAAATAATATTTTCATGACATCTCTTAATTTTTACAACATCTCACCTTCCAACATGCTTCTGATCTCTGCATTTTGCGTGACATCTTTGGGAATCTGTGCTGTCCCATTGATGACAGTAGCACATGCATCATAGTGCAGCAGCAGCATGACAACCTCCTGATCAATACGTGATTGATTGATTGATTGACTGAACGGATGAACAAATGCATGCACAAAATCATCCTGTCGACAAAGAAATGCAAAGAGAAGGCTCAAATGGAAACGGACGGGCGGCGCCACGTTAAGGTACCTTTCTTCCCGTGAAAGCAGCTTTGTGCAGCGGAGTGTCGCCGATGTTGTTGGGCAAATTGACGTCTGCGCCCGCCTGCAGAGTTTGACAACACACACACACACACACACACACACACGTCTTTTTTCTCCATGCAGCTGTTTCAACTCTCGATCAGTAGGTGCACAACACAACCAAACACAGAACCAAGTCAATCAACAGCTAGCGTCCGTATTCAGGACCCGTCTGAGTCACAGGGTTAATGTTAACCGGATGAAGTTACAAATAAGGCTACTTTTAAAAAGGCTAATTGTGATTGACTTCGTTCTGCCCAATTACGAATATGTTGTGTTGTCCCCATTTTACAGAATCTCTAATGACCATGTGTCATCCATGTCTAAATCACGGTTTAATTGCATAAACGTGTACCTTCAGCAATTCCTCCACCACATCTCTGTGTCCAAAGTAACAGGCCAAGTGAAGAGGCGTCCAGCTGAGGTTAGACTTGCTTTTACCTGAGAAAAACAGCACACGGTGCTATTCTTCAGCATGCGGCGCTTCATACAGAACAATTCCCCGGGTGATAATCCCGTACCTTTGCAGTTGATGTTAATTTGCATCTCCTCCTTGGCCACGGCCCGGAGCAGCGTCTGAATCCCGGGCAGGTCTCCATTGCGAGCACAGCGTAGGAACTGCTCCTCTGGCTCCAGCTCCTCCATCGAGCCCTGCAGAGGAAACGGGGGGGAAAGAAACAGCAAAGCCACAAAATGATGCTTTTAATTCCTGTGACTCAACTGTAATTAAAACGATGCTTTCAGAAGGCCAAGCTCGCTAAATAGCTGCTGCTCATTACTAATCAGTTACAGCTCAGTGGAGGAAAAAAAAAGCACAATGAGCTAGTTTATAAGTAGCAGCACATTTGATTTCCTCTAGTACTTAAGTACTTAGATGCCCTCTCATAACATTGAAGTACTTTTTAGAAAATTATCACAAGCAAACCACTTATGCAAAAGCAGACATTATTCCAGTTTAAGTAGCACTACAGCAATTTTGTTTTCTGGCTGTAATGAAGTGACCCATGAGAGAGAGATTCACGAGTGGAAAAGTCACCATTAAAGACGCACATACTGATAGAACCAGATTACACAGGATCCAACAGAACTCACAGATCCATTCAATGATTTCTGCAGGTTGAGTAAACTGCGCCTTTAAAGTGGGCGAGTGAGTCAACACACGTCGTTTATGTTGCTTAATGCTCGCTCATTGTTTAGAGCATGTGAACAAATTGTCACAAGACGCTGTTTTGCGATGTAGAAAGGGCAAATGTCCAAGGAGGAGAAGAAGAAGAAGAAGAAGAAGAAGGAGAAGAAGAAGCGGACCTTCACGCGCTGCCACCACATCAGCTTTACGGGAAGGAAACGAGCCACATGTACGTACAGTAAGCGCACGTGATGCTGGAAAATATTCTAAACACCGAAGAAAAACACACGAGACACAGCTGCTGTGACGTTTGAGCGTTAGACTGGCTCCAGAACAGGTTTACCTGACAAAGCATGTGACACAGTGTGTGGCAACGCCTTCAACCTGTCCGGTCCAGGATTTCTGCCTTATTCATTTAATGTGATGTTTAAGGGTTTGATTCTGACAGTTTTGTTGTTGAACTGCAAAACGTTGCAAATAAACACAACTGTTTTAATAAATAAAAAAATGCTTAAAGCTACAATTTGCAAAGAGTAAAGCTAGTGGTTGCATGAGACTTTGAGTCTATATATCTATATACATATATCTATATAGAGTTAAGCAGAAATAACAGCTTTCCTTCAGTATTACACAGGACAAAGCAAAGATTGCAGAAACGCCCAAAATTAGGAATAATTGCATTTCTCTTCTTTCTAATCTTTCTTATTCTAATCATGTCTTGACCCGGTGGCTGTGAAAACGTTCAAACATCTGCTACATTCGCAACCTAGTGGATCCGTCAGAGACATTTTTCTGCTGAATATCTACACGCACATCTGCCTGATAACAGTTAGGTTTCACATAAACACGCCAGCGTTTGAAATAACGCAGGGTCTGTATTTGCATTAGTTTTTTCCAGAGAAATAACAAGCGTGACAGTTTGACAACATCGCCTCAGTAAATAGGTTCCTACTGATAACGAGTGATCGGCGGGCGGGACGACCCGTGGGATCCACTTACTGCTCCGGTCGGTCGGGTCCTGTGCTGCGGGGCTCACGCAGGCCCAGTGTGAGGCTGCATGTGACGTTTAAAGCCGCTCTGAGCCGTTTCCGTGCGCGGCGCACGTCAGCCGACACATCACACCGCCGGTCACACGCGCGCGCGCGAGCTGTGCTGCCGAAACACAGCTGGTTGTGTCACGCGCACATACATGGACACACGTCCCCCCGCTTCGCAGTTTACGGGCTCATCAGCTGATCGACGAGGAACGGAAGTCACCCCTGAGAGGGAATCAAGATTTTCAACGTAAAAGCTCGGTTTTTACGATGCAGAATAATTATTCGGCGCTCTTTTATTAGATGGAGACAGTGACACAAAAATATGAATGTACATCATTCGTTCACAGCGCTGATGAGTCTTCTAATCGATGTGTCATTTGTTGGAGAAACGCGACAGCACCCGGAAGTTGAGACGCACCGACTCAAGCTGAACTGACCTGGAAGCAGTTAACGCTCCACACATGCAGCCTGGTCCTGCTTCGTGTGCTTCATGTGCTTCATCTGCTCTTCTCTAATCTGATTTCTGGCGTCCGACACATCTGATGACATTAATAAATGGCTGATGTTATAAGTCCGGAAAATGAAGCAGATCTCCAGGCTCAAGTAAGATTAGACGACTGTAAAGTTTCTACATTGACACACACACACACACACACACACACACACACACACACACACACACACACACACACACACACACACACACACACACACACACACACACACTCTGCAGGTTATTCCCAAGTTGTTTGCATTCATTAACACATGTGATTTGTAAAGCTCTGCGGGTCCATGGTGTCCACACACTGCAGCCAAAATAATTAATAATGTGGAGTTTTATGTTAAGAATTAAGAATTTACAACAACAAAACAATAAATGTTTGGCTTAAGAAACAAAAAAAGAAAAAGCCTTTTTGTGTCAGGCCCACATCAACAGAGAGTCCAGGAAGTTACTGGTTTGGTACCTACCATAAAATACCGTGACCCTGGCACATATCGCTCTCTCTAAAACTGCAAATTGACATGTTCACACCTTTTATGTGTAAATTGACACAAACCATTACCTCTGCCTTTGTTATGTGTTGTCACGTCATTTTCTGTCAGAGCATTGTTGGTAAATTTGCTTTTATGACTTAACGCATCCCAAATATCTTTGATTCTCTTGTCTTTCATTTAGATTGAAGAGGTCGAGGCTCTGTCTTCCATATATGGCGACGAATGGTGTGTTATCGATGAAGCGTCCAGAATATTTTGCATCAAGATATCTAACGACTCGGAGGAGCCAAAACTCACAGCATGTTTGCAGGTAGAGAACTAAGCAACCTTTAAAATGTTCACATGTGTCCCTTTCGTGTTTATACATTGGTGATTATGATGCGATCGTTTCATGTCGATTCAGATTATTCTCCCATCCGACTATCCGAGCAGAGCCCCACCCATCTACCAGATCAAGTGAGTCTATTTGCCTTTGAAATGAGGTCTTGAGGTGATCTGCTAAACTGATGGAACAACATCCCACTCGAAAAACCCACTCCCCGCCCCACTCAATAACCTTGCTCGTTTGTTCTCGGCTTTTGTAGTGCTGCGTGGTTGCGAGGACCAGAGAGAGCCAAATTGGCAAACAGCCTGGAAGACCTCTATGTGTGAGTGCTTCTCCTAATTCCTGACTTTACGGAAGAGGCTCTGCGGAGTGCAGTGAGCTACAGCTGAATCTCACGCGCGAATCTTTGCAACGTCTTTAACAGCGAGCATCCGGGAGACAGCATCCTCTACCTGTGGGTGGAGAAAGTCAGAGAATTCCTGCAGGAGAAATCCCAGAGCTCAGAAACAGGTGAGGTGTGAAAAATTAAAATTCACGCTGGAGGGTCACGCTTCTATGAGCAATTTGTAATCACTTGATTGTGAGCTTCTCCGTGTAAACTGGTGAGTCCAAGCATTTGTACTGCACTTAGTGGCGTCAGCTCATTAAACTGGTAGTTTATGTAGTTTTCCCTGCACGAACACTCACTGGCCACTTTATTAGGCACACCTGTATAGTGCAATGCTAGAATTTGTCCGTTTTTAAGTTGAAGCTTTCAGGAAGGCGATAATTCTACTACATGTTTGTTACTGAGGTCACGCCATAAAATAATAAGGGTAATAATAATAATAATAAAGCAGGGTTCCAGTGGGCAGCTAGTTAGCCAGGCTTGGTAGCATCCTTAGTGCAGACTCAGACACAGTTTGCGTGTTTGCTGTTTTGTGTTTGTGTTTGTGTTTATTCTAATCCTATGTATTGCTCCTATTAGGGCCCGTGCTCACTGCTTTGACATGTAGAGATACTGTATCTGAAGGCCCGCCGTGCCTAGTTACTGTTGCTAAGCTATGATTGGATGGTCTCTCTCCAGAGTCTCTCACCAGAGAGTCAGTTTAGTGCTTTCCAAGAGCGCGTGATACCATTAGTGCTCGTTAACAACTCAGCTCTGATAAATCCAACTGCTGGTCAACGTGTCAATTATTAGAAAATTTTCCTCAGAACAAAGTTGTCATGTCAGAGTTGTATCAGCATGAATCAGGTTTGTGGGGAAGCTCTAGTTGCTCTCAGTTAACTCAAGCTGAGCCCAGCGGCGTCTACTGTATCACTGAGGCAGTAAGGAACAAGCTGGAGAAATATTAGTCTTGTCTTCCGCATTGTGGGTTGGATAAATCATCCTCTCTCTTCAATTCATGTGGTAATAAGTATAACTGGTCGCAGCACTTTAGCTCAGAGAAGCGGGATTGACGGCTTATTCCCATTCAAATGGCAGACAATGGTAGAGAGGGGGAGAAATGATAAGGCTGAAGGTGGTTACTGTATTTCACACAAAATGAAATGAAAAGGGAGTAAACACGACAGAAGGGACATTAAAAGCAAAGATAAATAACGGGGCTGACGATGAAGTCTGGTTGAATAAGACCAGACGGAGAGTAGAGAATCGCAAAGTCCAGCCATGTCCTTTTAATGAATACACAGCTTGTTAGTTCTGTACACAGTTTAACTTTGATCATGTTATGTCTTGTTTGGTATCTGTCATCTAAGATTTCAGTATACGTTAGAACATTAAAGCACAAAAGTGATGATATTGTATTTTCTTCTCCAAAGCACATCACTGCTGTCTGTCTGCGTGTGTTTTACTGCCTTTACTTGACAGTATTAAAAGTAACACCTCTAAAAGAAAGTTTATTTATCCCTCAGTCCTACTTTCTGTGGGGATTCCTGTCAGGCTGCACACAGCAACCTTTACCAGCGAGACAGGGAGTCTTTTATGTCGGATGGGTTGGAAAGCCTTCACCTTAATCTCACTTTTTTTGAGTGAAAGGTAATAACAGAAGAAAACTCAGATAAGTTTAAATATTCACAGTAAGGAAATCAACCTGAGGAAGCCGAAGTGAGTCGCACAAAACGGCGATTTATGGACTTTCTGGCGTCTTTCTCATCATTCATCTTCTTCGAGCGAGTAGTAGCACCGTCGTCCACTGGCCTTTTCCTAAAGAGGATCAGCAAAAGTACACAGCAAATGTCAAGTTACTCCTGTAACACAGTAGAAAAAGTTGAGAAGTGAAACGTGTTTAAGTGACACCCTCTGTTCTGGTTGATTGATCAGATGATGTCCTGTTTATCTGGTAACGGGCGAACGGACGCCTCTGTTGTGCAGGCAAAGAGAAAGTCTTGGCTCATCACTGCAAAAAAAAAAAAAACGACTGAAGAAGAATAATCCTCCAGGTTCTAAGATCTGAATTTCATTTAGATTTTCACCACAATTAAAATATATTATTTCCTTAACATTTCTTAATACAATTTGATGCTGCAGAGCCTTTCAGGACCTTTCAGACTGTGAAAGCAGTGAGATTTCAGGCTTTAATTGCTTCTCTGTTCTGTAAATGGGTTTCTAATTGACATCCAGTGTGTGTACAGCATCAGCTACTTTAGGCTGTGTTTACATTAAACAGAGTACTTGACAGTTGAAACCCTTCTTAAACATGTCCCTTTTTAAAAACGCCAACCCCCCGTCGTCATCGCCACTTAAATGATCAAGGAGTCCATTTTTTTTCCTCGCTAAAAATGATCAGCGTCTTTACTGTTCTCAAAGTGTCGGAGAAAGGTTCAAGTAATTGGTGTCATCAATTATAAATTGTCTGTCTTTCTTTATATAATAGGTCATGAAACCATTTTTGTGTCAGCGTTAAGGTCATGTAATGTTCGCTCGGTAATAATTTGCTCAGTAGGTGTCAGTTTAATGACGAGTTGCAGTGAGGACCTTTATAGCCGCCAAGTCTGGGGGGGAAAAAGGAAAGAACAACATTTTCTTTAACAAGACATTACTTACACAACATGATCTGTTTCAGTGGCTCAGCCAGAGAACATGACGACCGAGGAGGAAGTGGATGATGAGGATGTACCTGATTTCAGGACGTTCAGACTGAACACAGAAATCGCTCATCATGTCGTGGATCATGCAAACGGTACCACACAGTTCAGTCCAGCGCATGATGTCGCGTTGGTTTCAGGCTGAATGAAACACAGCTCACGTGTGACGTTTGGTGTTGTAGGTGAAGAGCTACCTCCAATAAAACATGGGAACGCCATCACGGACCGGCGCAGCACCTTCCAGCCCCACTTAGCGCCTGTGGTGACTCCTGGACAGGTACGAGGTTTCCTGACTGACCCAAATGAAAGCATCACACAAAAGGATGCGTCTCCTTCACTACACGTTCTGCATGTAGGGAACTTTGATTTGATACGCGACGATAAACGACGCCTTGTTTTTGTTGAACCGCCAAAGTAAACAACCAACCAACCGACCGACAGCTGAGGTTTAGTGAAAATTGCTCGATGACGGTCTTGAGGAGAAAGATACGAATGTGGTAATTTACCAGCAATTTCGCAAACTGAAATATCATCTGGCTCGTTCCTGCATGCTAATCTCACCCTCAAGTGCTCCGGTAACATGTTGGTTATTCAAAAAAGCTTCCACCTGCTGCGAGGGGCTTTTTTTTTTTCAACAAACATTTACAGACAGAGAACAGACGAATCAAATACACTAAGACCAGTAAAGGATTTACATATTTTCTTGGTAGCGGCTCGAAAGTGTTGTTATTGAAGATATGATTGAGGGAATGACCACAATCTGCTTCACTAAGAGCAAATTGAAGTCTGGCCCAATTGTCAGTTTGCTTTTAAATACAGTATGAAATTATTTACTTGTTTTGGAGCCTCAATAAACAAAGAAATCACTGTGTTAAATTAGGTTTAATAATGAGGCTGGTTTAGGAAGTTACAGGATCTCTATCACAGTGAATTTTTTTAAATGAATGTTTTAATGTTAATAATTTTGTATTTTGTGTCCATGTTCCTACTAATTTACTTGCTGATGCCGAAAATTTTCAAGCTCAGTAAACATGACATGATAACCTGTTAATTCACTGCAGTAGCTGAGGTGGGTTTGCTTAATACCTTATGGTATGTGTGTAACGTGCCTGTAGAACTGTATGCAGCTACAGTCAATCCCCACATTGCCCACAGATCCTTTAGCACAGGACTCAAACATAACAAGCTGTGCATATTATATACAGCATTTGGCTTCTCATACACTATTGTATTTATTCAGTATATTCTTCTTTTCACATATTCTATCCAAGGGTCGCTTTAAACATGCACAAATATAAAAATAAAACGCAGCTCTGCTAGTAAATCAGAAAGAAAGAGGAAATGCAAGTTCGATTAAAGTCCAGGTGGGAAAATACCATTTTGGAAAGATATTCTGGCAGCGTGTGGCTACAGTACCAACCTCTGGTTCCGTTTATTTATATATTTTTAAATCTCAATACGTGACACATTGTTTGTTCTGTAAACAGTTGGCCGATGCTGTTTTGCCTATTAGTCAGCAGCGTCAGACAACACAGATACGGCATCGTTGTCAGTTTGACTTTGGCTCCTTCGTCCACTTAGAGGCTCACTCCAGAAAACTGTTCGCTTTGACCACTGTACTGTGTGAGGATAAAAGGTTGAATGTGCCAAAATGTAAACGATTCCATCTCTCGTGTGTTGCAGGTTAAAATGGTCCTGGAGAAGCTGAATGAAAACAAAAAGATTGCTAGTGCCACTCATAATATTTATGCATACAGGTCAGTAACGCTGTGTGTGTGTATATACAGCATATAAGTATATGAGCTTTAGTAGTGCTTTCTGGCAGCAGAAGGTTACTGGGGGTCTCATTAGTGAAGAAGCACATGAATTAAGTAAAGATTCGACGTCTGTCCATCTTGTGTAGTAAAGGTCAAAAAAATCACTAGCGTAAGATTCCAGACAATACTGTGTATTATGCAAATAAGTGAGTGTGACTCTCTGTGTGTGTATTTGTGCTTCCTTCACACTTGTCTGTATGTGTTTTTGTTGTCTAATGAGGTCGATCTTGATGCACTGCCTGGGTGGTCATTACTCACAGGGAAGAGATGCTGACATTTAGACCACTTAAAAAAAAAAAAAAAACTCTGCCTGTGTCATTCCGCGACCAAAACGCTCTCCTCCCGCCTAAAGCCGAGCTGTTGCAACCCTGTCTGCTGCAGGATTTACTGCGAGGACAAGCACAGCTTCCTGCAAGACTGCGAGGACGACGGCGAGACGGCTGCGGGGGGGAGATTGCTCCACTTACTGCAGGTAATCATTTCAGTTAAACAGTCAAACGCTGACCTCGCCTCAGCAGATGACTCCTGGAGCGGCACACCGAGGTACGCGCTGCCTTTCAGAACACAACACACAAAAAGCTTGTGCCCATCATTCCTATTACAGCCACGTTGCTAGATCTGCTGGCTGCATCCACCCCAGCTTTGGCTTCTTCGTACTTAATTGGTGCATGTTCTTTGCTGCCTCATTTACTTTCACAGTCTGCATAACTCCACTGGTTTGACTGTCTGCTGCAGTTCCTCACAGAAAAAAAAACATCCACTAACAATGGGTTTTATTTCTGAGTAAGCTTTAGCTCACTGTATACTTCAACAGCCGGACTACTACAGTAGAAACCTACTTTCATTTATTGTGCGGTGGAAACGTGATGGCTGAGAAATAGTTAAACAGTTAAACTGTACAGTGTATTAATCATAATATGACGATTAAATCACTAATTCCAAAGGCAAACTAGTGAGACAGATGACTAATATTTACATAATACACCGATACGTGGCCCCATGATAGTAAATTCACACTATATTTAATGAAAGTACTGTACTTGCTACTTGTGCTGTCAGATGGCACCATGATTCACACACACACGCACGCACACACACACACACACACACACACACACACACCCACATCACACTACAATTTGTAATTGTCCACACATTTTTTTGTTTCACATAAAGTCCACTTTAAAGTTGGTGATAGAACAAAAGAAGTTTACTGTTCAGCAGTGACTTATAGTGGTTTTGTCAGACTCATTACCAGAGGGTGCCGAGTCGTGTCAGGGCTCCGCCAGATGAGATCCTGAGTTCATAGGCGTTCGCGAGATGACGGCAGCGGCCTCAGAGATAAGTCCGTGTGAAATAGTGCCTTAGATTGTTGGTGTGTACTGTATGTCAGAAACCGCTCCAGTGCATCTAGACAGTTCATTTGGCTAATAAAGTGTTTCCACACCAAAGCGGCAAGTCAAAACATAAAACACTGTGGTTTGTTTAAGCCGCACTTAATAAATGTACATTGTACATTATACTTTCTATTGAACATACTGTATAAAACAAGATGTTGATTTGGTGAATTTTCTTTAAGACAATGTTTTAGTCTGTTTCCACCGTGTTGGTTTCAAAGAGCCAGATATTTCCCTTAGCTACAAGGAGAAGAAATGTATTTTGATTTGGCAAAACGCGTGTCAAAAGAATACGTATGTTGTTCTGACAAGTTAGAAAACTGTTTGCTCACACATCCAAGTAGCCAAAAAAAAAATCATTCTCAATAGGCTGAGCATTGTTTAATGATTCTTGTTCTCCCATGTCTCTGGGTTCCTCTCATCGTCCAAAGGCATGCAGCTGGTTTGCCATGCCTGCCATGCAGTTTGTCCATAGGTGTAAGTGACAGCCCTCTAACCCGACCAGCGTGTAACAGCTGGGACTGGCTTCACATCCCTGCGCCGCTTACAAAGAGGGTTGGATGCTGCTCAATGTATCAACGCAAACAATTTGCTCTTCCCTGTGAAGTTTCTGTGAAGCAGATTCAAAGATGCCCTGGGGTCACTTCCTGCAGCTGACTGACCTACTGTTACTGGGGCGACAGCATCAGGTCCGCTGTGTTCCTGTTCCTCCTCCTTAACAACACGCTGATTAATCTTCTACTTGTCACACTTGGGGCGTACTTATCAATTTACATGAAGAGCTTTCCTCTTAATCTATTCTTCTCTGATCCCACTCCTCTCCAAGCCTTTCTCCCCGTTTCCTCATTTAGATTTGTGCCTTCTGCCAGTGAATGTGGAAGTGTGAGGTGATGAATAAAAGAAGGATCTGATTAATAGTGTCGGCAGCCAGATGGGGATGAGTCCCCTCCAACGACAGATTGCGCTTTCTGCGCGTGGTGCCGTGCAGAACCGAGTTCTACTCTTCACATTACATTAATTACGCTGGCGGTTTAGCCAATTAGTTTATCACCTATTTAGTGGGAGTTTGATAACAGGGATGCTGAATGAGCCGCTGCGTGTTCAGCAGAGTCGTACAGGACATGTTCACAAAACACAGCTCCAGCTTGTTAAAAGTAAAACAAAACAAAATAGATTTTGTCACGTTCATATTTTTATATTAGCATATTTCTTGTTAGCTGACAGAATCCAGTACATCCATGAGTCATCTAGAGTTTGATGACATGGCTTCCTGAGCCTACAATGCCTTAATGCAGAACTTGTTCTGCTTCTACGTGAATGAAATTATTTTTTTAATTTATGTTATGCTGACATTATGAAGCCAACATTAGCATTAATTTGTCTGCAGCCCTAATGAATGGGGCCATTATGATGACTTCTTTTAGTGCTGCATTAAAAGAACTCTTGAGCGTTAAAAAACCTGGTTCCTTTGTTTCTAAACGCTGCCCTGTGCTGACGGCGTGTTTACAGCGTTGTCTGCTGTTCGGTGTGGGAGCTCGGCAGGTGCCCGCTGCTGCTAAATGACATTGATGGGGAACTTAGCTGTGAACATTATCTGAAACGATGCCGGCAGGTAAATCAAAACATTGACAATAAATTATGCTTAACTTCAGATAAGTTTTGTCAAACTCGGGGGGAAAGACAGCGGAGTAGAGAAACACCCCAGAACATGGCGTGATTGGCCGTTAGATTCATACCTGCAGCTGAGCCTCTTTACTCCCAGCACCAGTGGGAACAAAAAAGGGCTCTGAACCTCCAGGTTAATGACACCAACTAAGCCATCTGGATTCAGGATTTAGCTACTTGAGATCAAGCAGTAAAACAGGCTGGTGTTTTACTTTGAGTTTGCTATTCACAAGAAGCGTCTGCTGATGTGAGCCATGCGAGATCCCTGAACACCGTCAGGCAGGACTTGTTGATTTGCATAAAGTTAGGAAAGGTTAACAGTAAAGTAAGGGAAATGTTTAAATGCGAGCCAAAAGGTAACGCAGGAAGAGCCGAGGCCCCGCCTCAAGCCAGACACTGTGGAGTGATCCTCAGAGAGACGTGTGCACCAGACTATGGGAGAACATAATAATAATTAATTAATAGGAAACGTTCCGCACTGCTGAACGTTGGGCAGGTTTAATCCGCAGGAACGCTCGTGTGAATATAATATAATATATGCCTGTATTTGCGTTATGTGCTTTTCTTGTCACTCTACTGCGTTCGTCTCCCGCAGATTCTGGACGTGCGTAACGTGATGGTGGTCGTCTCTCGGTGGTACGGAGGCATTTTGTTGGGCCCTGACCGCTTCAAACACATCAGCAACTGTGCAAGGAACATATTGGTGGAGGAGGGATACGCTGCCTGCGCGGTGAGCCACACATCCGCGCTGCTTACATATTGGTCTGTCATCTTCCTCTGACACGTAATCAGTCAAATTTGACTCCGCTGTCAGTTCCCTCATGCTGGAAACCACCAGGTATCTTGTAGTTTAATGGGTTTGTACCCTAATATGCTCCCAATTATCTGAAAGAAAATGGATGTTTTTTGCTGTTCTGACAAGTGAAGCAGTCAGAAGTAATTGATACTGTTAGGCAGTATGTATTCAGAGGTTTTAGAGAGCGTAGCTGTATTATAATAGAGTGTCTGTTCAACTTGCTTTGTGTTTCCACAGTAACTCTTCAGTAGCTGTCACATTAGGGATATTGGCTCATTTGAAGTGGGGATGTTGCCACATGGTCTGGAGATCAAACACCGTCTCCTAGCATTCACCGGGCTGAAGTTAGGTCCGGTCTGCTTTGAAGTCGTCTCTGTGTTCAGCAAAGTTATTCCACTGATAACATGGCTGATGTGTGTGCTTTGCTGGGACAGAGAGATGAAAGGTAGTAAAGTAAAGCATCCCCCTGAAAGTGTCCAGTTTCAAACCCCACCAACGCACTGGAAAAATCTGCATTTGGTGACCACCCCTGCAGCAGAGAGTCGCCCCCGCCCCAAACATCAAGCCCACACTATGGGCCCACTCAGTAAAGTCCACGGCGTGAGACTGGGAGACTTACAGCCTCTGCAGCTTTTCATAAAGTTCATAATAACAGTCTAAAATCAATCTAACAGCTTACTTTTAATTGATGGGGGGGGATCCATGCCAGTCAGACCTGATAAATACCGGTGAATTTTAAATCTGTGCAGCTCTACCCTGGTCAGTCGATGTCTATCTGCTGTCAATAACACCCGCCACGCACCTGATCTGGGCATTATGTGAGATGCATTACATCCAGTTTCCCCCCACAGTCAGGTTACCTGGAGGCTCACAATTGCCCCGTAGGTGTGAGCGTGACAGCGAATGGTCGTTTGTCTGTGTATGTGGCCTTGTGATGGACTGGCGACCTGTCCGGGGCGAACCCTGCCGTTCTCCCGAATGACAGCTGGGATAGGCTCCAGACCCAAACGACCCTTGACCCTGGAATAGATAAATGGATAAAGCTGTTAAAAATACAAGCGAGTGAGTGAATGAAGCTGCTTTATATGCTGAGCACTTCAGCAGCCTCTAACTCATCATCAGCACCACATAATTAGTTTGAAATCAATAGTTGAAATAGTTTTTCTTCATTAACACATTTATATGGCAAAACTACAAGGTCTGCGTTATAATTAAGTTATCGTGTTAAAACAACAGCGTCATTCTGTTTGCTGTGTGAGAGGAATTCAGGTTATTCAGTCCACCATTGATATAGAAGATTTAAATTGCGGTGCCAAATGCATAAACCACGCGCTGCTCTTCTTTCAATTTGCAGACACACATCATGTATTGATCCCACTGTGTGACCACAGCTTGCTAATAAGTCAAATACAAGGAGCTACGTTCTACACTTTTGTCTCAGCGGGAGACGCGGCGTAAAAGCCACAACATTTAATACTAATAATAACCGTATGGCTGGATCTTGCAACGGGACACACTAGGGTGTTCCAGTAAGTGGAGACAGACTAAAAACTGAGAATAAGCGAAACAAAACTGAAATCAAGCCCAAAGTCACGAAAACACGACAAGTGGACTAGACAGCAGTGATTAGTCTGAACGAGACAACGGAGACAGAAGGAAAACAAACGGCATCAAGCTCCAAAGATATGATGAAACAATACTGGACCCAGCACTGAGCCTTGAGGTTCGCCAACAACGAGACACTGCTGAAGGACAAAATTAGATAATATAGAAGCCTTAAGAGCTGAACCTTCCAGAAACTGACAAGAAGAAAGGTTATTTTAGAGACTGACTGCTGCTTTACAAGCTCGCTGTAAACCCCAGACACTATGAGGAAACAATGCTGTCTACAAATGTCATAACGCTGTATGCTAGAAAACAACTGCTAATGCCCCTTTTTGTTCAGACAGGCCGTTAAAGCGCTGCGAGATCTACGACTAACAATTAGCGCAGGGCGTTTGTGAGAATGCCGCGTTTGGCTCGATGCGGTTAACACAGAACGGCGCGTGCCGGTCATTTGAGAGAGACAAGGAAACGGCGGGAGTTCAGGTGCAAACGGAAAATTGGAAAATTGAGTCACGAGCTGTTAAAGCAGCACTCAAATATCAGACGTGGAAACAGCTTTGGCGCCTTTTTAGGCAGAGCTGTGATGTAAGATACACAGTAGTCTGTTCATTCACACAGTCCTCTCTTTTGTTTCGCAGGATGAGGCCAAATCTGGAGCGAAGACTAAACGACCAAAAAGCAAGAAGGCAAAATGAATTTCCCCCCCAAAAAAAGACTCGTTTTCACAACCGTCGCTGTCTGATTGAAAAGGTCGTTAGTTGATTCACACGCGTCTCAACGGAGGCAAGCGGCAATTTCTTGCAATTAGAAATAATTTCCTATTTTAATAGAAAATGTCTTTTAGAACATTTTCAAACGAGCGTGTGAAGTGTTTCGCCGTTTTGGAATGAAATGTTTACTGTACAACATTAACGTGCTTTCATTAAAACAGTCAACCCAGAGGGATTTACTGTATACAGAAAGTCAGAATGTGCTGTTCTTCTGTTACTCAACTCAATTTCAACTTTAAAGCTCCGATTCTGTCGGCATGTTGGTACAGTCTTTGTTTTAATTACATCGTTTTAAGTTTTAATGAAGCTTTCAGAGCGAGAGTGAAGGTCACGAGCAATTCATTCAGCGAGAAATATCAGACATCACAGCTCAACAAAACCAAGTTCTCAGACGCTCGGGTAGTTCACTTTCCTTTTCTCCAGTGCATTTTGTAAACACTTGAAGGCTGCTAAGTATTCAGTGTGTCACAGTTGGGTGTTTCCTCTGAGCAGCAGGGTTTTGCCTCACCTCTCCGGTTTGATGCTACTCTATCCCTGGAAAGCCACGGCGTGCATATTAACTACTGCAGGGTCGGCCTAAAGCAGCAGAGGACGTCTCTCTAAAAATATCTGAGGCCCCGTCTGCGCGTTTTGGAGATTGTCTGACTTTTATCTGTGTTAAGTATCCTGAGAGATTCTGGTCCGAGCGTGATCCAAGATATCGATGCTACTTAATTAGAGCACAATATTCTGAGATTGGTGAAATTTCCTTCATGTCTGTGTAAAGAGCTTCCTGCTCGTTTCAGCCACTGAGAATAATTACAGCTAATTTGCTTCGCAGAGAGTTGTTTCTCCCTGACAAGCTGTCATCGCACTGAAACCCTCATCTCAGCTCTTAATCATATTTTAAGAGGTCAGTTAAGACCTTGTGGAACTAAATTCATATGCCAGGATAAGAAAAAAATAATTAGCCCACGTAGGAAATATCAGATTTCATCCGTACAGTTGCTCAGTTGTAACAACACACCTTGGAGAAACGTGTGTGCGTTGACGTTCAGTCGGGCAAAATAAAATATATGACATGACTGCAAATTGAATAATAAGCCTGTGTTAACAAACGAGGCTACTTAGCACAGGACTGATGTTTTCCTGACCACGGTCTCGTGTACGTCCTCTTCAGCCACTCACATGCCTCACTCCCCGTGCTTTCAAAGAGCACTCGGCCTCATATAAACATACATGTCTGGCTGAAATGAGGACAGCGACGTTCACCTGTGCTGATGGCCAGTATGTGCACATACACACTTTCGCTATTAAGTAGTATTTATTTTTGGAAATAGTAAAAAAAAATAAAAAGTAGACCTTTCCTTCGAACCAGCAGGTTCTGCGACAACACAGGTTTAGACAGTTTATTGTTTCTTTTCTGTAAGAAAGAAGCATAAACAGTTACATAAGTTATCAGTGTTCTTATACATTTATTCCAGTGAAAACATTTACTTATAAACTTTTCAATACTGCTGTTTCTTTAAAGGGATATTATATGTTTGCTGCTAATTCTATGCTGTGGACCATTACAGTCTTAGACATCTAAGTGAAGGTGCAGCCTAAACCTTTACCTGCTGACGGCGGCTGGCTTCTTGTCGACTGCCTGCAGCTCGGATCTTTCATCTCAGCTGTTTCAGGCGACTGCACCACTCGAGTTGGTGATTGTAGGCTTCAGCCTTTGATCAGCTGCTGGGCGGACCGAGAAGCAAAGCGGCAAGTGAGCGGAAGTCAGCGCAGCGCCGCCGCAGTTCGCCCCGCTTCCAAAATAAAAGCGCGAGTCTTCGGCTACACCTGTTGACTTGGCGGACGCAGGAGGAGGAGACGTTGACAATAAGCGTGTGTTTGTTATATGGTGTGTTTTTAATGTGGTGAGCAAAACACGTGGCTTTAGAATGACTGGCCCGAGTATGAGGTCATCTCAGCTGCGCTTACATATGGCTGTAATCTGATCTGTAATTTAATCAGGTGTTCTCTGAGATGATGTGTGACACAAACACAACCTCGTGTCTTTATCAGTTCAACGTTTTCATAGTGTTGCTCGTTAAAACCTGGCGTTAGGTGTTTTATTTTGAAACTACCAGCCGGATGATTGTCCTGTACTGTCGCTCGCTTGACGCCGGTGACAAAAGCCGCTGAGCGCTCCGTGGTGCCCGCACATCCCGCAACCTGCTCTGTGGATGGACCGACTGTGCAGAGAGGGACCCAGAAGGAATACAACCAGTGCCATTTATTGGAAAGATTTAAGAATAAATGTTACTTAGTTTTACCTGTGTTTCATGAGATCAAACATCCGAATGAATCTACTCGTGGAGACGAAAATGGGAGATTTTAGAAAAGTGTCTAAATGTGCTCGCACGTCCTCCGTCGTGTCTGCCTCTCTGGTAAAGTGGAGCGCACCGGTCGGCCGCGCACTTGGACTCGGTAGTTTTTTCCGTGCGTGAAATGAAAATCTACAATGATCTTGGCTTTGAATTAACCATGGGCGCGCATCTGCTGGAGTCCAACTCCAGCGGCAACTTGACTCCCGCCGTGTCCGGGGCTGAGGCTGCCCTGCCGGGCTACCTGGTGGTGGTGTTGTCGGTCCTCATGGTGACCCTGGTTGTGGTCGTGGTGGCTGGGAACGCGCTGGTGATCATGGCTTTTATTGTGGATAAAACTCTGCGCAATCAGAGCAACTACTTCTTTCTGAACCTCGCCATTTCGGATTTTCTTGTGGGTGAGTTTGTGTCTGTTCTCTCGCTGATTCTGATTCGGTTTTTGTTCCTTCTAATGAATGAGAAGCATCTAAAAGCCTCATTCTCCACGCCCCCAAAACTTTGTCATTTCCCCCACAATATAATTATAGTGAGTCACTATTATTCATTTGCCAGCTGACTTTGACCTTCCCGTCCTCTTTGAGTATTGTGTGTTTGCAACCCCCTGTATTTTCTTCTTGCTTTCCCTCCCCTCTTTTTGTGCTGCTCCCATCTGCAGCATTAGACAAATTATAGCCTTCTCTTTCAGGTGGCAAGCTGCTGTTCACTGCAACGTAAAGGTTTCACATTATAGAGCAGCTTGGATGCGAGGGTATTTGCAGCCTGGCAGCTTGATTGACCCGTGTGCTCGTTGCAGGTGCCTTCTGCATCCCCGTGTACATCCCGTACAACCTGACCGGCCGCTGGATGCTGGGGAAGGGTCTCTGCAAGGTGTGGCTGGTCATGGACTACCTGCTCTGCACCGCCTCGGTCTTCAACATCGTCCTCATTAGCTACGACCGCTTCCTGTCGGTCACAAGAGCAGTAAGTGTCTGCCGTGGGGGGGTTCACACACGCAACACACAGCAGACGCAGAAGCGTTGGACGTGCTGCCACAGTCTGCTGGGAAACAGCTGTGCAGTCGATTTGGTCAGTAAATACCTTCCATGCCACCAATTTATCAGGTCCCCACACATGACCGGCATTAGTCATCGATTATAACACTTCCTTTTGCAGACAGCGTGTTAATTTGCGCTTGACTGAGTCAGGCTGAAATGTTTTCATGTTGTCATTTATGTTGTAAGAGGTTGTTATTTTTAATTTTCTAAACTCGTAACCTCCCACGTTTACGGCAATTGAATTTGACTTAGCTGCTTACTAAGCAGTAACAGCACGTCCTTGCTCTCGGCTGCTTTTATCTCCCTAATGGTAATTTGTTCTCAGTATGGAGTCACATTTATTTATGTATTTATTTCCAGCCCATAGAGAAAAGGATTTCTATCATTTGCATTGGAAATGTAGACTTACTGGAGCCTGGGGCCAAAGTCAATTACTGTGAAGTGGCCCTATTTCGTTCTCTATTGACTCAGAAAAAAAGGTGGTGTTTTATCACCATGTTAGCAGCCTTGTTGTTCCACAGTGACATACCCAGTGTTTGCAACCGTAGAGAGAGACAGTAATAGTATGAGGCAGAGAGAAGATGAGCAGCACGGCAAAACGACGGAGAGGCTGGTAACAGAGAGGAGCCCCCACCACATGAAAGAGTTGAGCCTGAGAAGAGGGTGAGGTGCAAATGGCGCGAGCACAAACAGACTGAGCCGCGGATGACGACGAGGGAGGAGTGGATTAGGAGAAACCAGATGTCTCTTTCACACCGTTGTGTTCCATCAGTGAATGTGGCTCTCTGCCTGACATTCCCCTCCTCTCTTTGGCTCCGGCGACGCGCCGAGGAATAAGAGCCTCGACGAGTGGCTTTTATTTACGCCGTCTCTCTGCCACCGAGGCAGCACAATACAAACAGGGCTTCATTTGAAGGCACTCAGAGCACAAGCAAGTGTGTTTGTCAGCCTGTTCGTATGCGAGCAGCTGTGGCGGTTTGGAAAGTAACAAATGCTGTTATTGTGTAGGAGACTTCATGTTCATGGCGCATCGCTGTGAGTCACACTTTGCGCCGCTGTCTTTTCACACAGGTTAAATACAGAGCTCAGAGGAACATGACCCGCCAGGCCGTGTTAAAGATGGTGGCCGTGTGGGTGCTGGCGTTCCTCCTCTACGGCCCTGCTATCATCTTCTGGGAGACCATCGTCGGCGAGAGCATCGTCCCGGCCCACGAGTGCTACGCCGAGTTTTATTTCACGTGGTACTTCCTGCTGAGCGCCTCCACCTTCGAGTTCTTCACGCCGTTCGTGTCGGTGTCCTTCTTCAACCTCAGCATCTACCTAAACATCCACCGCAGGAACAAGGACGGAGGCGCCTGCGTCGACGACGAGGCCAAGCCCCCGAGGCGCGGCAGGAAGCGCAGGGATGGCGTGGCCTGGTCCGCGTTTTTCGTCAAAACCCGGAAGGTGTCGTCGAGCGAGCCTACAGCCATTTCTGCGGTTATTGAGGATGATGACATCCTGTCTCCTTCCTCCTGTGGGGAGCCTAATACGAGCCAGATATTCATGCAGCGAGAGAGGTTTTCTCCCGCTAGAAAAAACTCCAGGTTATTTCAGCACACGGCGTCCTGCCTGGCGCCCGGCCGTAGGACGCAGGGTTCCCGCCTAACCAGAGATAAAAAAATAGCTAAATCTTTAGCCATTATTGTCTGTACCTTTGGGATTTGCTGGGCGCCTTACACCCTGCTAATGATTATCCGCGCTGCCTGTAGCGGTGAATGTGTGGCACACTACTGGTACGAGATCACGTTCTGGCTTCTGTGGCTGAACTCGGCCATCAACCCATTCTTGTACCCGCTGTGTCACAGCAGCTTCCGAAGAGCTTTCTCCAAGATACTGTGTCCTAAAAGACAGTCAGTGCAGCCGCAGTTTGAGGCCCAGTCTTGTTAGACGAACTCAGTTGCACTTCCACCTTTTACCACCAACAGCTGTCGGTCACGCAATGTAAAAAAAACAACAACAACAACCCATAAACTGTTCTTCCATGCAAAGCAAAAATATCAGTTTTTAAAACTTTAGCATATTTGACAGCAATACAACGACACGTGTGGTTATACGATGATACTTTGAGTGACGGGTGAAGGGAATCAATCGAAAAGCATCATCATAAGCTGTCTTTCATAAAACGATAACTTTTAGATAGAAGATACCAGTGAAGGTGGTTCATCTGTCAGCCTGAAACCACAGCTCGAGGGAAGGTCCTGATTTTTACCTTCCTATTTAGATCAAATGAATGCGAAGCAAGTACTGTACTGGCTGTTTTCCGTGGCTCCGGGTTTTCTGTGTACAGTACGTGAACTCTTCCA
The DNA here is from genome assembly GCA_030770545.1 of Macropodus opercularis. Classification (NCBI taxonomy): domain Eukaryota; kingdom Metazoa; phylum Chordata; class Actinopteri; order Anabantiformes; family Osphronemidae; genus Macropodus; species Macropodus opercularis. Next base: position 14,224,642 of record CM061092.1, read on the forward strand.
CCCCAGGATCTTGCAGCTGGTTGGAAAACGAAGGCCTTTCGCCTTTAAAAGGCTGCCGGGTGACTCGAAGGTTTTCATCAAGCAGCAATATGCCAACAAACACAGACTTCTCAAGTTCAAAGCACCTGAAAAGGGAATACTCTGCGTCTGTTTAATGATTACTGAGTGTACTTTTGTCACAGTGATGTTTTATAGCATTATACCTGGAAGCAGGATGAGTCACCTGTCGTCTGAGTCTGAATCTGCACTTAATGTGTCCTTGCCGATGTCCAACGTGTACAGAACTATAAAATGACTGACGCATTAAAACATCTGTACAGTTTCACAACGGAGCTGGGTGGTTGTGTTCTTTAAGTGCGGTGCTCAGGAAGATGCTCCGTCGGTGAACGCGTGGATGGAGGAGGAGAGAAAAGACAGATGAATGAAGAGGCTTCTGGACAAGTGGCCGTACGCCTGGAACATACTTGGCTCCGTCTGAATGTAGCAGAATCTGTTAAGCAGCGCCGCTAATGTCGCCGCTTATAGACATGCTGCGACTGAAGACAATAGTACATTTAGTAGTAGAAGGAACTTTTTTCCTGGCTTACTGTGTTCTCACTTCAATCGCCAGCTCTGATGTATTATTATGGATTAACAACATGGAAACACACAAAGTAGCGGCTGCCACGTTAGTGATTATGACAAAATAATCTAACGAGCACAGTTCTGCGTAAAGCCTGCTGTATCTGAAAGGTTGCTGCCTTATTTCGTCTTTGATGCCAATACTTGGGTACCTTGAAATAAGTTCGTAATGTTTATGAATCCACAATGAGGCACACGTGTTCAAGGAGAGCATTAATATGTGGTATAAGTGGGTGTCTAGTATAAGTAGATGTGAATTCATGGCCAATTTTAAGGGCCAAAAAAGAAGAACACGCTAAATATTAAAAACTACTGGTGGAAGCTACAGGTCTGTAAAAAGCACCAGCCTCCTCTACCACAGGAGTAGAAAACGGACGCGTCTGATTTTGAGGAACCCTGTCACGTTTTGAATATGCGATGAGGTGCGACGGAGCTGTAGGAGTCTGACCTTTGTTACGTGTTTCCAGCCGAGACGAACGGAATCAAAATACATCCGGAAAACATCCCTTCGAGAGTCGAGTGGGCCAGGAAGCAGCAGTATCGTTGAATCCTGTGGGAATAACGAGGGACATTCACTAGGACATTTGGAAAGAGCTGAAGCACAGGAACAATTTCGGTCTTAGTGGTTCAATTATTTAACTGACAGGTTAATAAATAGACAATGCAGAAGATCAGAATGTCTCAAAGCATTTCCTTACATCTATCATTAACATCTGGATTAAACGTTGCACGTTAAGCAGCTTCTGTTGAGGCATTTCTGTCGTTGTTTCCAGTTTTTCAGCGGTGTTTCTGTGGGGAGATCTCTCCAGGACGTCTGTCTACTACAAGTGGCTTCCTCCAACACCCCCCCCACCCAGAAAGAAACAGGTGACAAAGTCAATTTGGAGGCATTTCCTGAAATGTCAGTTGAGGATGAGTTGAATAGACTGTGGTTTAGGCGAGAGGAGCAGAGACGCAGGTGGACTTGCAAATAGAAAACAAATTGCTCAGCGCAAGTAGCGGCATTGTTTCTGTGCGCGGTGGGTGACCTGCGATCCAATATTCACAGCCTTTCAAAAAGAAAATTGCAAACAGTTCACATGGTCCTAGTTAATGTTGGGATTGCTCTGGGAAACAAATACGGTGACAGTAATGTAATTGTTATTGCACCTAATATCCAGTACTGTACTGGAAGTAGAAAAAAACAAATGGGTTCCTTCAGGACCGGGGAGCGAACATGCGATTGTTTTAGTGTGGTTGCACGTAGCGGGAGCGCAAACGCAGACGACGCGTGTTCCTGGGATGATAAGCCACACGCAAACACAAGGCATTAGGAGGAAACAAAAGAAATTAAACCCTCGAGTGCATTTCATTAGGAAGGCTTTTCAAAGCGCCGCCTCCCACTGCTCGCTTCCTAACGTTCACCTGCTTTCGCCCTTCACAGCCACAACCGATAAGCAAAGTGTAATGTATTACAGCTGAGTGTACATTTACTGCTGGCTATAAAGGGGTTTTCTAGGCCGGTGTGTAAAATCATTTAGTCTGGTTATAAAAACAAGCAAGGAGGTGATTTTATGTTTCACTCTCTGTTATACTCTCCTCCCCACCACAGCCTGTGGGTGTTAAGCACAAAGTCCAACCACTGCCTGATGATGCTGTTATCAACTCTTTAATGGGATTCACACGGTGTGGAATAATGGCTTATTCTGTGCTGTGGTTTCTTTATTCTCACAACCCAGATAAGAACCAAAACAGTGAATCAACCCCATAACGTAAGAATCATCAGAGGCTTCACTGCCGGAGTCCTTAATTAACCCACGTGCCCTAAACATGCCGATTCCCAGCGGAGAACCTCTCCATGAAATCCTCTCAACTTTACGAGGTCACTCAAACGCGACCTTTCGCATCATTACTTCGAGTTGTGCACGTTTGTGTTTAACCAGGTTGCTACAGGCTTCTTTAACCCCATCTTGAACTTGAACTGCATTAAGGTAAAATCGCTTCATACCACTATTTGTTGACTTGCTCCTTGCCAGACCCAGGTCGTCGGCTGGTAGTAGTGACTGGTGTCAGACTGCCTGACAGCCTGTCAGTGGACACAGACACGGAAAGTCTCACGTCTTTTCTAGAAAACAGTACAAATTAGAAAACCCACAGCGGTGAGACACTGGTCACACATCAGGCAGCTGTTCTGCTAACATGCTAAACAACACAGCAGTGTAATAACAGACGACTCAGACAGTTCACTGAGGAGTCGGATGAAACCCATGAAGCCCACAGTGTCTAACTCAAAAACCTGAAACCAGCTTGTCAGACTTCAAAAAGATTGGAGAAGCATCAGCAGAGTAGGAAGGACCGTAGGGGAGTTTTTAAAGAAGAAAAAAGGTGAAAGATATGACCACAGCAAAGAAAAAACCCCCCAACCACCCCTAGAGTCAAGAGCAGCTGAAAAGAATCACCCGAGAAGAAGAACAACTCTCCACAGATTTGTGCAAGACTGGTATCATCCAGGCCCAGGAGGATCCACATGTCATCAAAAATTATTTTAAAAAACAGTTAAAAAAAAGGACAATCAGAGAATCATCTGCGAATCTAAAATATTTCATTCTGAGAATTTATTTTTGTGATATTGACCAAAGGTGTTTTTTTTAATCCTGTGTGATTTCACTAAACAAGGTTTTATGCAGATAGACTGGCTTTAATAACTAGTTAAACGAGCTTTTCCTGGTGATTGAATTTCATTTGTGTCGCAGACGAATGACTGTCTGCTGGGATCAAAACCTAGAACAGTCAAATTGTAATGTTACTGGGTTTTGTGCCAACTAAACATCCACATTTCAAGCAGACATTTCAAAGGAATTAAAGAGCAGATCAAGAGCAGAAATAACTGCAAATACCTGTTGTGCCTTTTTCGAAACCCTTTTATTTATCCTGTAAATGTCACAGTCCCTTTCAGCAGAGCCCAAATTATGCCGTCTTAATTGAGTCACGGCAGCAGTGGTTTGGTGGTTGAGTACCTTGTTCAAGAAGCACAATAGACAGAAAGTTTATTTTAAGACAAGTGCACTGAACTGCTTCAAAGAGCTGCGTTAGAGGGTTAAAGAGACAAACCATGAAATTTCATGTTATTAAGTGTAGCTCGCTTTATCACGACAACGCTATAGGAGCTTTGCTGACATCATTACTGGCTCCCTAAAAATGAACTTTTCCACTTCTGTTATCTCCATCAAAGTTTAACACCAGGGATTTTGCACTTCACTGCAAGTCATTTTTCCAGTCGGGAGACAATTTACGGGGGGATGAGCTTCGATGGGTAATTTTGATTTGAGAGCTTGAGCAAGTCAATCCTCTGATGTAATGCTCCTGCTGCGCTCTGCTCTGTTTCACAGAAATGTACTCAGAACTGTCCAGAGCCACTGATACACGAATAATAAAATAATGAGTACGACTGGGTTGCCAAGCAATGGATTAGATAAACAAAGCCTGATACTATACTGTAATATTGCTGCTGATGTCTGCAGCAGTAAAAGTCCATTTCACTTCATTTTGCTCTTTCAGGACCAAAGACAGTGGATTAGACCAGAACTCAAGTACAAAAGATTTGTTTTTCTATGCTATTGATTTTTTTTTTTGTAACTTTCATCTATTCAGCCAAACAACACACAGATCTGACAACCTGTTGTTTTTTTTTTCTAACGGGGCAAGTTTGGTGTATAAATGGACAGCCTTCTGTTCCACTTGCTTGCAGTCCGAGCCATATGTCCCTGATGTCACTGCTTGAGGTCTGAAATCTTCCAGAGTTTTCAGAGAATTCATTTTTTTCCCTCTATTATCAATGATGGTTTAATGCTCGCCAAAGCAATATGAATAATTTTTCATATTTTCACTCATCGTAGGTATTTTTCAGCTGCGTACTGTAATGTGCTTTACCAGCGTCGATCCACCATTCACTAATTATTACCGTACTCGGTGTATTAAACAACTCGGTTCCTAATCTTTGGTCAAAACCAAGCAAATTCACACTAAGAGCAAATAATGTGCAACATTTAACCCTTCACGCACAAGCTCGTGTAGCTGCAAGCGACCGGCTCCTTGACAAAGAAGACTGTACCACCTGTACCTGTGCCTGCTTCTGCACGTCAGCCTGTCGCATGTGTCACTCACCTGTCACTCGTCACTCACCGATTTTCTACTTGTGGTCTGATTACTGTTGACCTTGTTTTGTATGTTAATGCAGCACCCAGAGGTGAGTGACGGGGAAAAACAAACGCTTCATCCAGATGAGCGTACAGGAAGGTAATTTGCCCAGCGTGAACACGCAGATGCCATTTAGGCTGATGACGCGCCTATTTCCCCCCGACCTGGCATCTGTCCTGAAACGCCAAACACGAGGTGGCGGACAGCAGATATGTTCTGTGTGAACATATGAAGTGCTTATTAAAACCAGTTATAATTTGTATTTTGAAAGATGAGACATCCTATAAGAATTTAGAACAAGAAATTTGTCTTTTTTGGGATAATTTGGTTTTAGAAACTTTCCGATTTTTAAATGCTTTTGTTTTATGAACAGAGAGAGTCAAAGACAAAACAAGAACTTTGCGCGGCAGCGGTTTCTAGCCCACCAGTACCGGCCAGGCCCAGAACAGCCACCACCTGCACAGCGCTGATCATTAAACACAGGGAACGCGGTGTTCTGTGTGTGGGTGTGGGAGAGCTGGAATATATAGATGCCACTAGAAATACAAGTTCCCATCCTCGAACGAAAAGTCGACAGCCAGAGACGGAAGGCTTGGCAGGAGAGGGATTTTCTAACATGCCAGGAACCACAGGAGAGTTTTGCAGGAAGACAAAAGTTAAAAATATGAGCAGAGCAGCAGAAGCCTTCAGCACAAAGCAGCAGCGAAGGGTCACCGGTGAAGGACTGATGGTGGAGACAGGATGTTCAAGCTACTTCAGAACTGCACAGTTATTACTGTACCTTGTTTAAGCTTGTTTATTCAAAAAGGTTTATGCATTATCCAAGCGGATCTTTGAGCCAGATTTCACGAATCTCCCACCAGGCGTTTCCTGATAGTGTTTTTATGGGAACGTACTGTACGTGACTGGATGCTGTAGCGATTTTGAAGAAGCGCTTTGTTCTCGAGCGCTTTCACGACCATGCACATGTAGTCGGGCATAACATTTGACCTTTGACCTTTGAGCACCAACATCAAATCCATTGATTATTGAGGCCGAGTGACATTTGCACCAAGTCGAATAAATTGTTTTATGGATTCTGACGCCGTGTTTACAGAAATGAGAGGGATGAGTGAGAGAGGGATGATGGTCAGGTGTGGTCCCACAAAAGAGAGTTAAAGCACATGAAGGAGCGCAACACAACATCTTACGGTCGTAGTAGTTCACCGACGTTGTCACACACAATCCACGGTGGCTTCAACCTTTCATTATTTGCTTCTTGGCACAGCGTGTTTCCCTCAGTGTGGCCTGTGGAGACTGAGCGGGTCCCTGCTTCGAATCGTGCCTTACAATTGAAATGAAGGAAGCAGCTGAGCGATATAACGTCTGCCACAAGCTGCAGCGTAGGCGTTTGACGTCTTCAAAGGTGCACAATGTCAAAAACAGCAAAAAAAAAAAATACCCCAACCATTCTGAATAGAGTGAAGGAGAAACCCCTTCAGCGGGGCGTATTGATCCAGAAGCAGCCAGTCAGGGCACAAATGTGTGGCTACGTGTCCAAACAGATCAGTAAGCAGCATATTGCAGTATCGATGAGTGTTTACGTGCACAAACATCATTTCAGCAACTTCATTCGTCTGCAATTTATGCTGATTTGTGTATCAAATCAGTCAGCGTGTCCGAACTGGTTTACAATATCGCTACGACTTTACCTTCTTTCTGAATATTATGCGGTAATGTCAGCTCCTAGCTCAACAAACAAGCCCAGCGTTCGCATCTCACGTCTCCATCCTCGGTGTTTTGCCTGGAGCGGTGACGTGAGTGACACAGTGTCGCAGGGGACATCCATCCTAGGAACAGCACAGTAGCAACTGAGGCTCACAAATGCTAACATGCTGAAAACATAATCAAATTATAAGCGCTTGTGAGTTTTATTCTAATCGTTATGTCATCCTTTATTTAAACGTCACTGTTAAAAGGCTAAGGATCAAAAGTGCCTCTCTGTGTTTACATCTTCCCACATAGAATAATGTCATTTTCTTTTACGTCAGAGGAAGTAAATAAACAACAATTTATAAATGTTTATTAAAACTCAAAGCTGTGATTCCTCGTGTGTGGGGAAACGCAGAGTGACAGAGACATTAGGCTGCTCGTTGAAAACTAAACACCCAAATGATTAGTGTGCGCTTTCTCACAAACTCCGTCTCCAGCTTCACTTGTCATCCTGTGCACAGCGAGCCGTAATTCTAGACAGCACAAAGGCTCTTATAGTTAACTCTATCGGCGCTAATCCTCAGTCAAAACACCTCCAACGTTATAGAGAGCAGGTCGAGGTGAGGCTGCGGAACAAAGCGCCACTGTTACACACAAAACTAAGTATGTCACAGCTAAATTGGTTTATTACACAGGAAAACGTCAGACGTGAAGAGATTAGCTCAGCGGCCATGATAAAAATCCGACTTGATCAAAGTGCAAGCAATCTTCCTTTTCATATCCTGCTGCAGTTTGTGTCAGCCTTCCTGTCACAAGTGATCTACCCCCCCCAAACACACACACACACACACACACACACACACACACACACTGGTAGAAGGTACAAGCGTGATATTATTGTGCAGAGAGGGACCTGAGACATTCGCTTGTCTTACCTTCAGGCAGACGCGGAGCAGACTTTCTACAAATGCCTTTAATTAAACAACCGCAGCACGAGGCTCAATCGTTACAGGCACAAAAGCTAAAGGACGACTCAAAGGAGAACCTGTCAACACGATGATGAAGCAGGATCATTGTGTGCCTGCGCCTTCAATACCGACGCAGCGGTGACAGCAAACTTTAATTCATTTAAACGTCCAATCAGGTTAGTGGCCACATAGAAAGTTTGAACCGTAGGATCCAGTCATTTCGGAAAAGTTTAAGTTTAGTGGGCAGCTTGTTCTGTCTCCGGGGCCACATCTGCCCTTTAAGTGACCTGAAACCACAGGGGGATGAAACGAAGATGACACAGCGAGGTGAAGAATAAAATATTCACTGTTCACTGCTCTCCTGTAATTTGACTCATTGTGTCTGGATGGCATTTCAACCGTTGGGAAATTACATGGATCTGTAATAGGCACGGACCTTCCAGCGGGCAAAGCCAAAAGCTCCTCTGATAAGAGGAAGCAGCAGAACTGAAGGGGAGACAGAGGAAGCGGCGTGTGGCAGATACTGCGCGAGGTCAGACGGAACCATGGGAGGTCCAAAGCAAACATGAAACTCATCCTGATTTCATTCAGCGCGACTTAAAGTTCCTTCAACGTCCGTTTCAAATAATCACCCATAAACCCTAGCAATCACAGTAAACGGACACGGATGCAAGGAGCGATGAAGTCCTGAGGATCTTCACGTCATGCGCTTGGAGCTCCCTCTGTGCTCGCTCTCTCTCAGATCGGCACATCTCTCCACGCTCCTCATGACTTTGCAATCACACAGCGTACATAGACGGCTCTGATCACCTTTTTCTGTTATGTAACAAGTACACAAAACAATCCCGATTAACCGTCATTATGTAAAACACCAAACTGAAACGCGCGTCTCCACAGGGGAAGCCACTCACATTATTCAGCCCGTCTGACGCGCATGTCAGACACAAGAGCTTAATTACCTCTGCCTCCAAAGCTACTCCACAGATCTCAATTACGCTCCCAGAAACATTAGGCTAAGAGCCATGTTGGAACCTAATTGATAGCGCCACCATGTGGTCATTTACAAAGTTACGTATCCAGTCTTTACAAGATTCGGTACCAAGTGTCTCCATTTTGGTTTGCAACGTCTTGCTGCATGAATGCAGTCGTGGACTCTGGGTATTTTAGTAAATCAGTGTTAAGATCCATGAACATCCGGCTTCGTGTGTATTTGAAACCGATCCAGATGCATATTAAAAACATCCAACATTTAAATAACAAATGTAGAGGATTCTGGGCTCTTGTCAGAGGCATTCATTCTCTGAGTGCTTTTAGTATAATGATATGCAGCACTTTGCTTTTACCTTTGAAGCTCCTACTTTGTGCGTTCACGTTTCTTTTCTTGCTTTGCCCACATACAGTCTGAGCATCAGAACTGCCCCGTGACTAAAATTAACGCAAGGTAGTCGGGATCTTTGGAAATGACCTAACATGAGGCAGCATTTCCTCATTTTCAGTTACGTCCATGTTTTTGTAATCCCGATACGCTGAGAGAAGTTTTTATAATTGAGAGAAGTTATTTAATTCAAAGCTCCCGAAGCTGTTTTTTAAAACAATGTACAAAGTCATTATATCATCTCTGCGGATCGACGGATGCTGGCTTGCAGGTAACGTTTAACGAGGCACCTGAATGCAGCAGATTTAACCTGACCTGACAAAAAAATCTGAAGCACCTGAAGCTGAACGAGAAGTTCGGTGCTCAGGTCGAGTGATCAAATAAGCCTTCGCCATCTCCAGCCGGTCTCTTCCTGTGTTTGTGAAGAGAGGGAAGTGGGAGGATTCCCACCACTGCAGAGCAGAAAAACACTATTTCAGCACCACTCACACTGTTTGTCCAAATCTCCACCACTGTCAATATGTGTGAACAAACTTTGTCTTTTTTCCTGTGGCTTGCTGCCATTTCTACAGGCAGAGTTTGCAACAACCTCTGCAGGATGTAGGAGGAACATTCTGTAGGTAAACTATAATCAAAAAATGCCTAATGGATATACTCACTGTTTTGTCTTGTCAATCACTTGTCAACGGCTACAAAACTGGCCGGGTTTAGCAAAAACATATACCCACGTATGTAGTTTGTGGCATAGGAGCACCTCATTATGAATATGTGCACAATAAACCCCACAAAAAGATGAACCAGAATTTTATTACTGCTGTGCTCCCATTATAAAATCATACAGAAATGTGGGGCGAGTCCTCACTGAACGATTATCTGCTCTGTCACTGACGTTAACACGACCTGCGTCAGGTTAAATGCCTTTCGTTCACTCCCTGTGACTAAACAAGCAAAAACTTGTGTCAGCAGTAAAAGTCCTCGGGTTCACTGTTTAACTTTCGTCATCACAACCGTCTCCTGTAAACCGTGATAAAGAGCAGCTCACACATCTTCTCGATGACACAATGATTTTCTTTGTCCTGAAAAATCCGGATATGCTTTAAGTGATTAAATTGTATTACATGAGTATTTGTTTCTGTCAAAGTATAGAAAAATAAAATAATAAATAGGCTTCTGAATAAAAAAAACACGACTTCAATAAAAAGCACAGGTCTTTCAATAAAGCTGCCGCGTCGTCTAATCTTTTCACAGATATCACAGCGTCTTCATCTGTATATTGTGGAACCTCGTCCATATTTTTCTCATGAGGACTAACACTGGTTTTCATAGGTTATTAAAGTTGCTCTATTGTAAAGCAAATGCTTCTCTGCGGTTAATGGCATTTTCTTGCAGACCTGAGCTGTTCTGTGGTGACATGTCCTCACTTCATGATACCTGCGTGCTGAAGAAATCATTTCCTCGGTAGCTACCGCGTACGAAGGAAATTGCATCCGTCGTCGAAGTTGCTCTGATTTCTAATCGCTACGAAGTCGCGCTTCTTTTCTCCTCCACGGCGATGTCGGCCACGCCGTGAACCTGTGTGAGCTGCTTGCAGTCCAGCGAAGCCAGTAATTTCCTCGGCCCGGGCAGAGTAGGGATGAAGTGCTCGGTGAGAGACACAGATGCACGGGGGCCAATATCCCTGAGGGCAGGACAGGAAATGACAGCAGCAGTCACAAAACAGACACGTATAAAGGTAGTGTGACGAAAGTGAGCACGGCATGATGTTTGTTTCTCCTCCTCACCTGGATTTAATCTTTCGAGCTGTTAGCAGGCCCAGTCCCTCCAAGTTAAATGTCACCGCTTTCAGCACTTGTGGCAGTGGGTTCGTGAATGTAATCTCTACTCCCATCTTCTCCCCTACCACAGCCTTCCCGAGCGGCTGCGTGGAACAAACACCAAGAAACACCAGGTCAAACCTTCCACCTTAATCTTCTTCTCATCACTTCCTTGACCATCCTGTTCTGGTTACCTTTAAGGCGAGGTCTGGGGTCCTGAGTCGGAAACTGAACTGAGTGGCCAGGACCTGCTGTGTCTCTTTGACTCGTCCTGACAGTGTCAGCATCAGGGCAGCTTGGTCAATGAGTTGGTCTTTGTAGTCCTTGTACTCTAGAGACCAATCCAGGACTGTCTCTGTGTGCGGAAAATGACAGGACAAACTTCAAATTCACGGTGTCTCGCGTTCAGGCCAAACCCACACTGGGCCCCATGGACCCGGGGAAAGTCCAAGCTGTCCAGGACTGGCCTGTCCCTGACTCTTGCTAACAGATCATTATATGGTGGCCTCTCACAGAATCTCTGTTCGGTTTAGGTCAGGTGACTTTTGTTGGATACAGTCTTTTGTGGCTTATCCTGCTTACAGAGAACGTCAGTGTCTTCTGGATGAATATTCCTCATGACGTGTAGCTCATTAAACCAGACTGAGACCAGTTAAACGTTCAGGAAACCAAACCAGGTTTGAGATTAGTTCAAAAACAAAAAAAAGAAAAGAAACCTTTTTATGTTACTTCCCTTATTCAGAGCAACATTGATCTAGACTAGAATATTTAACCACCCTGTCACGTCCCCCTCGTCTCTGTCAGGAACTGAGCTGCGGTCCTTCTCTCGGTCATCACCATAAGCGCTGCATTCATTCCTTTCATTCCTTGAATCCACTCTCTCTGTCTGTCTTACAACATACCTAATGTCAAGGTGCTCAAAGTCTTGGTCTCGCTGCCTTGTCACCATCCATGTTAAAATCCTGCTCCCACCACCACATTTTTTTATTTTTTCTGGATCCTGCCTAAAACCCTTAAACCTGCTGGTTGTTTCCATCTGTTTCCAGTCTTAGCGCTTAGATAAGCATTTGGTTTTACCTTCTTAATTGTGGGACAAACCAGTAGAATGTGAATACTGTAAATACATATACTCCAAAACATCAGCCTTTGCCGTTTTCACTTTTTTACTGTGGGGGGGCCTTGGTGCTGAAAGGAATGAAACTCCTCTGTTGTGTAAGGTATAATAATATAAGAGCCCTAAATGCCAAAATCTACATGATCTTTATTAAAACCACCCACTCACCCTGGTTGGGCGGCACGTCCACCTCTGCGCTGTCCTTTCTGACTGTGGCCTTGGGGACGCCGGTGTAGTACATAACTACCACCTGGCTGTTCAGCGTGACCGTGCGATTCTCCGAGCTGCTGTTTCGCAGCGTGATGGTCAGCTCTGCGTCCTTCCCCATCACGGGGCCTTGACCGTCCATGGCCACCTGTACAGAAACGTCCTCGGCTTTAGGGGACGCGAAGGCGCTCGCTTTGGAGCCGTAGCGACACGCTGTTTCCACAGCAATGCGCTCGTCCTCTGTGCCTGAGAGCGGCCAGCAAAGCAAAATTACAGTACAGTGGTTAAACTCTATGAAGGGGCTGCGATCGGTGTTAACCAAGCATTTCAGTTTTACCTTCAGGGTATTTGTAAAGGTCTGTGATGTCACTGCGTATTTCAGAACCGACAGCCTTAGTGCTGATGTTATGACCAACGGTCTTTTTCTCACTGTAGATTTGGCTGAAGGTGCCGTTTGCATTTCTCTGCCAGTAGATTTTATCACTGTTTACCTGCAGGTGCACAAAAGGCGAGAAATAGTGAGTGAGAAATGTGTACGGTGTATGCAGAAAAAGGTGCTTTTCTGCTGCAGTCATTTCAAATATTTTATATGTGTATGCTGTATGTATATATATATTCAAATATTGTCTTGAAAGTGCAGATTTCTTTCTTCAGGTTGACTGAATATTCCACAAACCTCAGCAAACACGAAGGGACAGTCGTATTTGAGGTAAACCTGGCCGTTGCGGATGGCAGCAAGAGAAGCAGGGCCGCAGCAGTAGGTGCCCTGGCTGGTCTCCTGAGGCGTAGCGTCAACAGCTTGCCAGCCTCCGTAGCCTGGAGGCAGGTCTGGGCGAGCCATCCAGCAGTCGTTCCACACGTGGAAGTTCCTTCAAGACAAGACTTGAAGGTAAGGTAAGGCCGGAGAGTTTGCAATAAAACGGGAAAGATGGCGAAAGCACACACCAGATGGAGTCTGCGTTGAGGTGGTCTATAGGCTCCAGATTCTCATCCAGGTACACGTCGGTTGTCAGGGAGACATCCGTGTCATGAGCTGAGCTGAAGTTGGTCACAGGACGACCGGGGATGCCCAAACACCGCAGCACTGCGAAGAAGGTCGAGACACGCCAGCGGTAATTAATATTAGTTTATAATAGTGTACGTGCTAAGAAAAAACTAAACAAAAACGCTAACCTGTAGTGAATACACCAGCAAAGACCCAGCACTGGCCATACTTAACAGGGGACCCGTTGCTTTTGTGGTAGGCCTTTAGGATTTCCACGCTGCCGCTCCACACTGTTGGACTAGTTCCACCTGAATAGTCTCCTGACCAGTTTCCTTCTAAGACTCCCTGGTCGTCGGGTGAGTTGATCTGAATAAATGCACAAAACAACAAATAGACTACGCTTGGGCCAAGATATATTTTCAATTTCATATTCCTATGGATGGAGGGAAGGCAGCGAGCAGGGAGTTCTGTGTTGTCAGTAGAGGCATGATTAGATACAAATAGGTCAGCAAAGCAACGGTTCTCACCATGGCTGAGATGATTCGCACCACATTGATTGAGTCTCCCCAACCAGACGGAGGAGTTCCACTCTTTTCCAGGGCGTAGAGGCAGGCAGCGAGAATCCCATCATCAAACTAAAAGTCGCGGAGGACAGTTAGACTTAGTGTGTTTCTGTTGCTGAGGTCACACAGTGACCTGGAGAGACAGCGCGGCTCGCTCACCTGTCCATAGTTCCAGGTCCTGGCTCCAATCTGATTCTCTGTGCCGTAGTAGAGCCGTCCAACATCGCTCAGGACGTACTCCTGCCTCTCAGCTTCAGAATCCATGAACACTGTGTCATCTGACAGAGGGGTGAGGAAGCACAGCTTTAAAATTGGATGTAGCACAAAAAGAAATCCCAGTGAGCCGTGGGAGATCTGAATTCAGAGGCACGGTCTCACACATACTGTCAGCGTGACACGAGGTTCGCCGTCAAGGTAAAATAAAGCAATTCACAGGACACGAGACCTGCAATGAGAAGCCTCAGCAAAGTTTTGTCTGTAAGACTCTTATGCACAGCCCATCTGTGAGAGCTGTGCTTAATGATGCATTTAAGTCCTGTTATGCTCTTTGGTTAAACAGAGAGATGCTGTTGCTGTAGCAGTCTACGCACTCTTATATAGTCCACTTCTTCTATTAGACACTAATGTCTATGTCCCTTACTTACCTTCACACCAGGGGTTGAACAACACGTAGATGTCATCGTCAGGGTCGCGTGTGGAAGTGGTCGAGCCATTCGCGCAGCTCGTCTCCACGGTGAGCTGGTATCGCCCGATGGCCGCCGTGGCTGGCGTGTTGACCAGCAGGCTCAGCCGCTTGTCGTCCCGCTGCGCAACAGCGGCCTCCCAGCGGTTCCCCTTCATGTCTTCCACCAAAGGGATGACCACATGAGTTTCCTTTGACACCGACGGCAGAGACCCTGACGATGGGAGAGCAGACACAGCGTCTTTAAGGAATCAAGCACCTGGACGTGCCCAAACAGCACCGAAGCAGCTTACAGTAGACCCGAGTAAGTGCCACACCTACAGCAGTCATTCCTGCCAGGTAGAGCACAAATGTGTTTGAATAAACAGAAACCAAATCACTACAATCCAGAAACCAATGTACACACACACACACACACACACACACACACACACACACACGGCTGAACTTCAGTCCCTGTCCTGAAGTAACAGGATTCTAAGAGACACAAACAAACTCACTGTGTCCTCTCACATACGCCTTCTCAAAATGATTTTAGCTGTGCCTTTCTATTCAGTGAATGTGAATAACTACCCTTCAAGCCCTTCCTGGTTTTACCCTCTATTCTTGGTGTGACCTTGTCTTTGTTGAGCCCCTACGCTGCAATTTCCCTCCGGACAAATATGGACGGACGGACCGCTGATTGCTTGCGGCAATAGGAACTCGGACGTGGCTGAACGTCACGAATGGAAGACGCGAGAGAAACAACAACGGCGGCAGGAAACGCACGAGCCGCCGCAACCTCCCATCCAGCGAGCGGAATGAGTCACCAGCGAGAATCTATGGTGCTCCACTCGTTTCACGTGGTCTGCAAGGAATATTTAGGATTTACAGCAGCAGAAGGCCTAGATTTCAGCAGGACCAAGCTGAACCACATACTGCCGCTACCATAATAACAGTACGATTTCATAGCAGAACTGCCTTCGGTGCAGGTAAATATGTGCAGTGCTTGCACTAAAAACTGCGATTAGCTCATCATAAATCAATGCTTCAATGCTTCTCCTCCTCATACACTAATGCAGTCAAATCCATGCAAACAAGGTGTAAGACGGACGCAATTATCAGCACGTGGAAAAGGGGAGTTGAGAGAAATGTACCAGCCAGAGGGAGGCAAACGGGTTCATTTTCTCAGGTACAGCACTTTCAACGTTCCATCACGAGCTTCATTTTAGCTTCTCACACAACACAGAAGCAAATGGTAATAAAATGTTCTGTCTCCCAGTGGAGATAAACCCATTTGTTTCTTGTGAGACCAGGACCTTTCATCTACCACAGAAACCAGTCCAGTGCGCACAGGACTATCATCCTTTGAGGCGATCTGAAACTGTCAGCCCCTCGATGCCGTTAGCAAGAAACAGGTTTGGGAAAGCAGAGTCAGAGCGTTCCACTGTCAGCGACTCTCACTTAAATATGAAAAAAAAAAAAAAAAAAAAGCACGGTGGGATTTTTGTGGTGATTGAGTTGACTAGCTCCATGCTGTGGGATTTGCATCTCAGAATGCAGTGCTTGGACTGAAAACGGCACTTTCCTGTTAAACTGTTTGTTTTGGATTGAAACGTGCACCATTTGGGGACGAGTGGAATCATTTTCAAAGGCGTAAAAAACTGGCATTATTTGCAGCTGCTATTGTCCTCCTGCTACTTTCTGGTGTGACAGATGGCTTCATAAAATCATTGGCTTATTAGTCAGGAGCCGCACTGTTAACACATCAAATTGTGGAACACTACATTGTTTTTTTATCACTCAGGGAAAAACAGAAAATATACTTTTAAAGAATGTTTTGGTTTTTCCGTTTGCATTAGTCATTATTGCAAAAATACAGCAGCCGCTCTGTTTCCTAAATACTACGCAATAAACAGGAGAATTTCATTCCTAACGAGGATGCACAGACATTGTAATTATTCTGCTTGACATAGCTGTAACTGAAGAATCTGAGCTGCCCCCCTCATTGTCTCTGCCTCGCAGCACTCAACGAAATGAGAGAGGAGGCAGAGACAGAATTGGACAGAGCGTAAACAGGTGACAGGCGGAGGACAGGTTGTGGTGTCAGAGTGGATGGTGAATTGTCAGTAGATGGGATTTTTAGTCAGAGCCGCGCTGAGGATGTGGCATCTGTAAAACACTCTATCTGGTTCATAGCAACCAGGGCGGTTACCATAGCAATGGTAACCAAACATCTCCCTCTTTCTTCCCTCTCTTTCTCTATCTATGAATCTTTCTATCTCACTCAGGAATGCAAGAAAATCTATATAGTCAACGCACATGAGCAGCCACGCAAACGGTGTAAGGCCTGAGCATGAAAGCACAACCTCCTGCTGCTGGATCTTGCCCTCTGTCAAATCCCTCAACCCAGCTCCTTTCCCATGATGCTGTGCAGGTATTCTTAGAGGACAGGCTGAACTGTCGCTCTAAATCTTAGGCTGCGGAGGTGACTGCTGGGTTTCTCAGACTGACCCGTTTTAAGCTCGAGTTGAAGTTTGTCAGTGGTCGGGTCAAAGGGTCGAGACAGGGTGAGCCACATCTGGAAGGTCTGTCCTCGGCGGATAATGAGGTGATCGCTGTGGTAACGATCTGTATGATGCTCAGTGCGATTTTTCTCCGATTGGCTTTTCATCAGGTTTATCGATCGCACCGTGAGAAGGAGCTCTGTGAAAACACAACTAGAAGTGAGTGAAGAGGCTCGTGTGGCTAATACTGATTTTGTTTCATTAATAAAATGGTCGCGGGCTTCCCGAACACCAGTTACCGTGAATCTCACTGCCGCTGGGCTTCGGGCTCTTGCCATTTCTCTCATCCTCTTTCTCCATGTCATCAGCTCCCGTGACCACAGTTTCTGAGACGTCTTCTTGATTTGATTTACGGCAGCAACCCGGACAGACCTTCCGCAGCCACCGAACGCATCCATTTTCTTTATCGCTGTTACTTGGCTGTTCCTTCTCGTCTTCATCGTCTTCAAATCCAAGAGTGACAGATGGAAACCGACCCACCGTAGATCTGTCTCTGTTCGGCCGTGTCTCTGCAGGCATCCTAACACAAAGGCAACACAGGGAGGGAATCTATGAGCTCTGTCAATAATAATAATGTACTATGATGAGTATTTTGAACCACGTCCCCACATTCAACCATAATACATATTAACTGCATATTACAACATTACTTCAGAAACTACGTCATGTGATTTAACTGTTATCGCAAAGTAAATACACGAGCTTTCCTTGAACCTATATAAGTCATATCTAGCCCCATATTTAATACTTCAGCCCCAACAGAATCATGAGTCATGCACGAATCCTCACGGAGCATCCGGTGGCTCTGAAGTCAGGGCACCTGCTTTTCATGCCATCTCAGATGCAGCATGTTTTTCTAGGTGACTGTCTCGATATCGTTCTTTAAATCATGGAACAGTGGACGAGCTGCTGAGTGGGAATAAACACCACTTACAGGACACACCTGTGCAAGTCAAGTGCTTTATTATATCAAGACACACTGCGTAGCGTCGCATTAATAATCCTCAGCTTTGATAAAGCTGAAATAACTGTTATTCTGATGATGTAATTTCAGGATGAAGAACTAATCACATCTGGCTTGATTGACCATTATATCAAATTAGACACGACCTAATTTCTGATTTGATCTATTGACAGAAATCATGCAATTACTATCAGCTCGCTGCAGCTCTGCATTGCAGGAAGCAGGCAGGCTGATTTGAGTCTGTGATACCAAGAGGACCCATCAGGAGCTGGTTCACTGATGCTGAATTACAGGCTCATTTATGTGTCACTGAAAGTGCGCCAGAAATGTTCAGACGGCGTGAGCGCGTTCGCTCTTTCACAACCTGCACGAGGGAACAAATGTCTTCGTGGTAACGCTTAGAGGAATTTGCTTTGTCACTTTTAGCCCAATTAGAGTCACCCTTCTCAGGTCTGACTGTCCAACAATCTAAGAAACCGCCCGCGAATCCCGCAGAAGTTATTCAAAGCAGGATCTCTCATCTGCTCCCTCTGTGATTCGTCTTCTTTCTCACTTGCAAAATCAGTCCAACACAATTTGCATTCCTCAGCAGCAGCGGCTATTACGCGGTGATCAAACCAGATGAAGCAGTAGCAGGGCTGCCGATGAGTTCTGTCCTTATTCATATGCCAATGAGCGCTGAGAGACACTGTAGCAGGGGAAGGGAGGCCTCCTCCCAGCTCAGGCTCGTGCGTCACGCTTAGTGTCAGACAGGTCTTAAAAAGCATAACCTGGTAACACAATAAGCTCTACATTTATGTGCATTACTGTGCACTCCAAGCCAGCGCTGACTGAGACATTCCCCTGGTTGTTGTTTTGCAGGACAGCATTTGCCAAATAGCAGTAAACTCAAAGTAAAACTGGTTGTTGTTGTTTCTATCCTGTCAAATATATAGATTTGCAGCTTTTCTTTGAGTTTTCTAATTACTTATCATAAAAATGAAGATTCCTTGTTGTCACGCTGAGGCGGATCATTGATTGCTTTTCGTTGTTTTGTTTGTCTGAACTACATTTGACCTGATGGTCGTGTGAGATGATTCACTGAGATGCCTGAACCCCAGCGTGATGGCACCGTGAGCCATTTGTAGTGTAATTAGTAGCGTGCAAGCGCGGCCCGAGGCTGTTCAGATAAGATTCTATTATTAAAATTATTCATCTGTGAGCCACCACAAAATGTGTAACTGTGACTCCTCAGTACACTGTGAAAGTTTAGCGCAGGGCGGGTCTGCGTGAAGTGTTGGGTAAGTGAAAATGACACTGTCGTGACTGCCAAAAATATAAGGAAGGTTCAAGGAGATCAAGGAAATTGTGCACTAACCCTTCATTGTCCAGACGGTACGGAATATAAAACCTGCATACTGTCTAATACAAGAGATGCCGATTCTCTCTGGCTCCTGCTGGGCTGTGGCGCATGGGCAGCAGATGAACAATCCCAGTTCACCCCATGATGTCATCATCATATCAAGCAACTGTGTGGTTCAGTTTGGTATTTGCCCCCAGGCAGGAGGTGATCTGCACACGCCCTCGCGACACACTCACGACCCGTCCGCCCTGGGACGTTTGGAGCCACAACACGGGACACAAAGGGTCCTGAGTGACGGCGAGTTCAGAGTCGAGACAACCCACCGTTGAGTTTAATGCGCTAACGCTGACTTTGTACATGGCCATTGGCCAAATGTTGCAGCCTGGATGTCGGCTCTTTGCGATGTGATGTGACATATGCATCAGAGGATAACAAATAAGGGGGAGGTTCAGCATTAAAGACTATACTTCACTGTATAATGCAGTTGTGATTAAAGGCTAAACATTCATGTTTAAATCACTGTTCACTGACTGCTGTGATTTCAAAGCAGCCCTTTGTCACCGTCTCCTCTATGAATTGCTTGGGCAGAAAAACCCATCGGTGCAATAATAAGGAGAAGGAAAAGTTCTCACACAAACAAACCTGAGCTAAGTGAAGATACTTAACCCTATAAAGGCACAAATCAAAAGCCTAATAATCAGACTACAGTGTCATTTGAATGAGTCAAACTTACTCCGATCAGTGGCAGATGAAATGTGAGTGCAGGCGGGAGGCAGGACTCTTCTGCTGACTTTCCTTTGTGATGTCAAGGCAAGTTTCAAGCTCAGACCTCCTTTAAATACTTGCGCTAAGACGACGAGGACACGCCTTTGTGCCGCACTCACACATTTCTCAACATCTGAAAACATCCAGGCAGGGCACAAGCAACCAACTTCAACACCTTTTCCTGCACTCTCTCCTTCCTGTGGCATGTCCTATAGCCGCCGTGTTACATTCATGTGTCCCAATAAGCCCTGCAAGTGTGACAGAGAGCCAGCACCATCAATACCAGGAGCCCGGATCATGAAATGGAAGTTAGCCGTCATTTATTCTAATATTCGCACCTGTGCAACTCCTGCTGTGACAATGTCCCCTGTGGAAAAAGCCTGTAATTTAGCTAAGTGGTAGGACTTAGTGGCAGGTGGCTCACCCACTGTGTGGCACGTCGTCCCCCATTGTTCACGCGAATGCCTGAGCGCCTGGAAGGGAGTGTGAGCGAGTGAGTGTGTCTGCACCTTTGTGTAAAATTTCATAAATATGACATAAGCACGATGACTAAATGATCAGACGCCCCGGTCGAGTAGGTTTTCACTCGCAGTTTTCTCAACACTGTGACCAGTCATCTCAGAACAAAACAGACTAATCTAAACAGTCTACGTCTGCTGCGTGACTTAGATTCATGCTGAACCGCTCCCAAAGGCATTACAGACATGTTTTCGGCGACGCAGGCCCAGAAACACTTGCAGCGCAGCATGTCTGAGAGTGATGGACGGCGACGTGCGTGTGGCCGTTCCAGCAGACCAGCGACGGTATGTTGGCCTTTTCCTTCACAGTAGCAACCAGAAAAACTGTTCAATCCAGTCAACAGCGGAAGCAAAAATGAAACGAAAAATACCAAACAGCCAAACATTGTTTCTAAGCTTGGACAGGGCTGCTAGTGTGACTGTAGTCATTGTTCCTCTAGTTTATTAATCAGCTGACAAACTGAATGTGAATCTCATTGTTGTGAGTTCACAGGTGTGGTGCTGAAGGCTTTTATTTTTTTTAGACACTCCTAGATTTCTGTTTTGATGGCGCCATGATACCAGAATAACACAAACACTAACTACACCAACACCAGAGCCCAAGACTGTACATCATAACATACTGTAGTTGTAACGTCTGATGCACATTTTTCTTTCATGGAAGTAGTAAAAACTGGGAGAACGTTTACTGGAAGGCGGTGACACAATGTGTGCTGTTTTATTACTGTGCCTGGGACTTACTGTGCAAGGGTAGAGTCATAATCAATTCATAATCTCTAAAAAAAAAACGTTCGTTTATATCTTATTGTGATCATCAGTTACAAGCTGTGTTTCTAATGAAATGCTTTTAAAGCTTATAGAAGCAATAAGCCAGCGTTATTCCACAGTCAGTCACTTTACTTTAGTATTTCTGCATGCATTTGGGTGAGCGGCGTCACAGATAGCCACACATTGGTTATTTCACACTCACACATAAATCTAGACAGTTCACTGACGGTGTTAGAAGTTTATGACATATGCTCTGAAGGATCAGGCAGGGGTGTCTGTGATTGACACTCTCCCAAACAAGTGGAGAAAACAGAGGCACGAGACGCTTGAAAAGCATCCAACTGCTCTTTCACAAACAAACGCTTGAGAGAAGTGAAGGATGATTGAACGGCGGGACAACGGTGGCAGTGATTTACACTCTCCGTGTGATCAGAGCAGGAGGTCTGTGACTGAGGGCAGCAGCTCTGTTAACTCTGCCTCGACGTTGGCCGTCTGAGTGACAGGGTTGCCACGGAGATCGAGGCGCTTCAGCCTGGGGCAGGAGGCCAGCGGCTGCAGATCTGCCAATGCAGAGATTTCTGCGCATTGTGGTTAATGAAAAAAGGCTTTTGAGTGCTGTGCTGAGCAAAGGAAAGAACAGGATGTTGAACCTGTTGACCGATGAGATTTAAGGATACTGTTATTCTTTAAGAGGACTTCCTCCAGTTTGGGAAGGTGATACACTCCCTCCAGGTTGTCTATGGAGTTGTTGTCAGCCTCCAAGACCTGCAAGTGCGAAGAGCTCGGTTAACTGTAGGTAAAAGTAATCAATAAGTGTCTTTCTACTGTGGGACACACAGTAAGCTAAAGATCATTGTTTATGTGGGAAAGACCACTGGATTTGAATTGCAGATTCATCACCTCCAGGCACTGCAACATAGCAAACTGAGGCGGCAGCCGCTGCAGCTGATTGGAAGACAGATTGATGTGGGTAACCAATAACAACTGGTCCAGATGGCATAAAGTCGTCAGGTTCTGTTAGGAACAGGAGAAATTGCCTTTTAGAAACGCTCTACACATCAGTAGGTTTCTGTACTAACAAATATGATTTCATGTTCTGAAACAACCTTGTCGGTAATGCTGAAGACGCGCACTTCAGCGTACTCCATTTTCAGAATGGTGTTTTCAATTATGAACTTGCTGCATAAGTCACTGTAATAAGCCGAGCGCATGGGATCCACTTCCTGAGAGCGAAAATGAGAGCATCAGTCGGCGGGTCGCCTTTTTATCTTCAGTGTCATAAACGGTTAGATAGGTTTGATGCAATACTCACTTTCAGTGTTTGGAAATGAGCAAGTGTCTCTTTTTCATATCCTAGAGGGTCTAGTGCCCTCATCAGGAGGACAATGGTTAGTAGGCACCCTGCCAAGGCAAAAACACAGCAACAGAGACAGTTGGATCACAAGCAACAAAGGCCAATATTGCGCATTTTTGCACATGCAGAACTTGGGCTCTGTGAACAAACTGGAGCAGTGTGGACGAAATGAAATTAAAAACGCTTACACTTATTGAGCGGTTCCAGTTCTAGTAGCTGGTTACATGATTGTAGCTCTGACTGTAGCACCGAGGTCTTCTCCACTGAGAGTTCACTCCTACAGAGGAGTACACTTAGTTCTCACACACTCCTTAAAGAACGCTACGAAATGTGCTGCTATTGTGCCAGGACACAAGTACCTAAAAAGCTCCTGATCCGTGGCAGAGTCCCGGCACCAACTCTCAGCTCGACCTGGGGAAGATCAAAGCGTAACAGAGTTTTAGATAACATGCACTCAGTGTGTTTCACTGTAGGTCCAACTTTAATAGCTGCTGCAGTGTAACATTTCAAATGTGTTGCATTAAGCGGTGTTAAACAGATGAGACGGTCATAGACGTCCCGTGTAACAACACAGAACTGAATTGAGTAATAATGTGGAAGGACAGTTATAAGCATCACCTGTGTACAGAGCACAATCCCTGTGAATGTACTTTTCAGTCCAGTGCACAGTCAAATTATGCTCATTAGTGATGTCGCTTATCGTTCCAGGAGGGAGATCACAAATCTGAGACAGTGTTAAGGTTATAGAAAGACTCAATTAAAAAGGTTATAAAGGAGGCACCTTTGTGTGACAGTTTAGTCTGACACTCCTTCCCAGTGTCAATACAGACGACCGGCAGGGCTGGGCAGCATGGCAACAAGTCTAACAACTCTGACTGAACGACTAAACTAGGCCTTAATCAATTCATTTAGCCGTTTACACACGGAATACAAGATCAGCGTTTAACATTAAGCTTCACTAATTCTGTTTTAATCAAAACCAAATTAAAACACACATTTAGAGGTAAAACAATCAGGAGGTATGTGGCCACGCTGGTTCATCACTGCAGCGTGACGCAGCTTGAAGTATGAAGTAAATAACAACTGATTTGGCTACTGAACCCACATGTCAATAGACTCGTGCCCATGACAAATGCCATCTAATGATACAGACTCAATCTCGGCTACTACCCCGTATTAATTATGAAGAATTCAATCATGCATCAAAGCGCATCTTATGAATTCAGCTATCTTTTAAAAATGAAACCGACTTTTTCACACATACTGAAGAGGTCTGATACCAAGCAACAGCTCAGCTGAAAAACGCCCCAGAACAACAGATTCCTCCTAAACCCTCAATCTACTTCACCTTTTTTTCACCCGAGTACCAGCAAACTTATTCTAAGCTGCGTCACTGTTGACTTTCAAAAAAACTCTTCCTGCATTTCTTTAGGCAAGACAACAATAACATTCCACTTCAGGTATGCTGATCAAGTTTTCATCATCAAGATTTTATGACTCTCTTTGTCTTTCTCTAGGTGCACATATGCGTTGTCCCAGCATGTGGTATGTGAAGAATGACGAGAACAGAATGTTAAACAAGCATCCTGTTCAATCAGCAGCGAGCTCACTGACAGTCACCGTGGAACAAAACAAAAAAGGATACCCAGACAGGGCTGTGCTTAAAGCGTGGATGGACGCTCTTCCATTCCACTTTCTGGGGCTGCCCATCCAGGACCAGTAGCAGGCTGCCCGACTGTGCCTGGCAGACAAACGGACGGATGAGACGTTGCAGAGGGGAGCAAAAACACTCCGGAGAAGGACATGGCTGAAAAAACACCTGCAGAACGTCCTTACTTTCTATAACATCTGCTGCGTGAGAGCAGAACCAGTGGGATGAAAGAGCTGTTCTATCCTGATAGTAACATGTATTTTACAGATATCTGTGGTTAATTCTTGAAAATGCGTTTTGGTCAAATGTTGTTGGCGATTCTAAATGTGAGAAGAACTGATGATCAAAGTGTAGAGTTTTGAAAACTGAAAACGCAAAAATGTGAAGCTTCATTTATGTCAACAAGTAAACATACTCACATTAACAGGCCTGGAGAAGGCAACAGCCACTCTCTCCTCGTCCCGACAGACATACACACAGCTTATCATCTCCTCACGCTCCGCTGTTCAAAACACACAACGCGTAGGTTTGTGCAGATCAGGTCGGATCAACATTAACACCAGTAAGTGCAAGGGATCTTGTACTTGTAGACACAAACAGATGGACTTACCTCTGCCTAGCAACCAGCGATAGTAGAACCAAGCACTCTGATCATTGGGGTCGGTGAAGAAAGCGTTCTGCACAAGCTCATACTCTGAAAGAGCGGGTCATTAATATGGGCAAAGGCAAACACTAGATGTGATATTAAATACATTAAATATGACTACAACTAACTATTCACAATCATCAAGCCTCAGGCTGCCCCCATCTGACTGTACTGGGTACTGCTGACACAAGTTGGCCACTCAATGTCTGAGACCTAAGGTTTACCTTTGAGGAGCTGCTCCTCACAGACACGATGAGAGTGAGTTTGAGGCGAATGTGAAGGAGAGGGCTGGGGAGGCTCGTGGGAGGGTGAAGGTGACTCAGGAGACTCTGGGTGGAGCAGTGGCAGCAGGGTGCTGCGGTAGTGCCAGCTGGAGTAGTTGGAGAAGTTGGACCCAATAAGTCGATCGGTAAACTGCAACTCCTGATCCACCGGCACACCAGCCATCTTCACCACCATCCGACGATAATCCCAGCAGTGAACTGGTGCCGGTGTAAAAAGATCAATGCTGTACTATGACTGGGGAACAAATGTAAAACGCAACGGTGGCTGCATTTTCTCCCGTGCTCCTGTGTTACTCACAGTTGCGTTCGTCAAGGCTGAGGCAGCGATCACACAGACTGAGCTCTCTGGTCCAATCTGGCCGAGGCAAGCGGGCTGAGACCCAGCATCGGTGGTGCCAGCTGCCATAGGACTTGGGGTTCAACTTCAGGCAAGACTCCAGAAATGCGAGCTCAGCCTCATAAATCTTTTGCACTTCATCCTTTTCTCTGGAGCACACATTGCAAAACAAAACCGCATTATTTACCCACCAGGAAGTGTTAACATTATACATCTACAAGTAGTAGAGATCGTACTTCACAGTCTCCAGGTGCATGAGGATCTCTCTTCTGTAGTTCCAGAAAGTTGCAAAGTCAGGATTAGATGATAGCAGCTGCTGGGTCACCTGAAGAGCCTCGTCATCGCAGATACCCTCCTTCCTCTGTTATAAGGCGGAAAACAAACGGTGTGAGGTGAAGCCACCGAAAGAAGCGGTGGAGGCTTAACACCTACACGGATGAAACCTGTGTCACCTTAGAGAAGCACGCATCCCTCGCAGAGACGTAGATCTTCAGCTTCTTCTCCCGCTCCTTCCTTTTCTCCTCCTCCTGCTGAGCTGTGGATTTAATCTTCACCCGTCCGTGCTGTTAAAAGACAAGGATGTGAAGGTGCTGCTTCATGCTGAACGCACTGACTATGCCGACTTAACAGATGATCTCTTACCATCCTTTGAGTTTATGGAGACGACCCCTTGTATCTGTTTACAAAGCCACGTAAGGGGAGGACAGGTCGAGTGACGGCGGCACGGAAAGATGACACCAACACACAAGTTAGGCCAGGTTTAGATTTAAACTAAGGCAATGAAAAGCAACAGCCCTCGGTCTTAACGTGGCTTGGCTAATTGGCTCCGTGGTTAGTAAACAACACAGGCGGGGGTCACTCTGCTCATGCGAACCGGTGTTTCGTGTACAGCAGTGACCTGCGACAGAGACTGAACTTCCATGACAGTAAACGACAAACCCCGCAACGCACCCACCTGCTCTGCGCTCGCTTTGTTCGACCGTTTATTGGATACAGCTCGATGTGTCAAGTCACCATTAGGATCTCAAGCGCCTACAACCGATCACTTCCGTCTCGTAAAAAACACGTCATGTTGCGTCTCGTCGCATCCGCGGTGCTTTGGCGCCCTCTCGTGGGAGAATCTGCAAAAAGCAACACAGACAAAGGAGGACGTGTCAAAATGACAAGACGTGGACATATATTTTATAATACTAACTGGTTTTCCTAAGGTTTCTAAGATCCACTTTAAATAATAATAAGTAAATAATAATAATGTCGTTTAGTGTTTTACAAGCATCATTGCTGAACTTTGCTCACAAACTGTTGTACATATATGTTCCCCATATATTTTAATTTTGGTATATTGTGCCGAAAGTTGTGTGTTTGCAAAGTGTAAACAATGCGCAATGTGTTTTCACTTAATCATGTTAATAGTTTTATTGATTTTTTAATAAATATTTGTTGTAATCATCATAATACAATTTCAATACAGGGAAACAAATGTACAGACAAAGTATAACACCTCTGTCTTATATATTTTTTTAATCCAATTTAAAAATTCAAAAGAAAGGAGAAGGAGAAATGGGACCGAACCAAACGGCCGAAGTAACAACTGGATCTGAAAGTCATAGAGACCCAGAGTGTTTGTGTAGCACTGAGCCTGACTTCATTAACCTGCTGAGGACTTAATGTTTGTCACTGTGGAAAACGTTGGCACGCTGACAGTAAATTGCAAAGATTTAATCTTTCCTTTTTGAAATAGAAAAAAATGCATCACTGTATGTGATAAATCTTCACCATCTTTGTGGGGAAATATGAAATATTGATTTTCCTTGAATTACCTTTTCTAGCAAAAGCAACAAAAAAGCACCACAGTGCGTCACAGTGGACGATGACACAAGCTCAGTTCTTTAACGTTCAGGCCTCTGCTGCTCCCCAAATGCTTTATCCCTTCGTGATCACTTTTTTTCATTTTGTGAATGAAATCTGTTCTGCTAAATTGCATTTTGTCCTTCTTTCATATCCACATTAATTATGCATCCCATTAATCATCCAGCTCTTGGTCGTGGTCTGCATGTTGTGGCAGCACAGAGCCGTACCCTGATGTCTGAGAGAAGTTGAGCGTCAGCTGGTTCTCTACATTTGTGTCAATGTGAAGTGTGGACAGCCAGCTCAGAACTTGATCAAAGTCACTGGTTGTGTCTCGGCTCTTGCTTGAGACTGTAAATGAAGCACAAACATCATTTGACTTTGCGCTACGTACTGCTGTGAATTCAAGAAATTATATCACTGTTTCACTTACAATCCGGCAGCAGGAATTCCATGCTGCGCCCGAGGCTCTCGTTGGATCTCATCATCTTTTTTTCCAGCTTTTCAATTTCCTGGCTGATCTTTGCATCGATGTTTTGCGTCTTCTGCTTTGAATCTTTCTTCCTATGACCAAAGCTTCTTTTGGTCTTCTCCCCAGCTTTAAAAACACAAGATTCATTAAGTAAGTAGTTCATTTAATCATGGACAGACAAATCTATCAGCATCATACTCACTCATGAATTTATCGTCTGTCCCACTTCCCCTGATTTCAGCTCGTAGCTCGAGGAGTGTTTCCTTGAAACTCATCATCAGTTGCAGCTCTCTTCTTCTGTACTCCTCTGTTAGTCGGGGCTTTAACACACGTTTCAGTCGGCTCCTCTTGAATTTCTCTTCAATTCTCAGATGAATGTCGTACATGTCAGGGCAGAAGACCTGACCTTTGTTCCCCGCCACCAGTTCCTCTATCTTCTCAAACAGCTCTGTGACCTGGCCCGCGTGGTTTTTCTTCGTATTGTTCATGACGTGGTATTTGTTGTCACACTTGTCCACCAGCCCGTGCAGGGCACGCTGCCTCTCGATGTGCTCCTCTACAGATCTATCCATCAGTTTGTCTCCGCATGTGAACAGGACCATGGTGTGTTTCCAGATGCTGGAGCCAAACAGCTTCATGTGTTCTTCTAGCGCGATCTGTTGAGCGATGCTAAACGTCAGGTCTAAGGGAATGACCAGCAGAACCACATGAAGCCCGGACGGGCTCAGCAACAGCCCTCTGACAATTTCTTTGTCCAGATCTTTGGACTCCTCCTTACACCAGCCGGGCGTGTCGATCACTTTGATCCGCCTCCCAGCTACCTCCGCCTCTTGCACTTGGCAGCGCTCGTTCTCACACGTGGCAAACACTTCCTTACGCAGGAGGTTATTTCCTGTTGCACTCTTTCCATTAGACTTGTGGCCGAGCATCACTATCCTCAGCTCCTCTAACCTATTTCTGGAAGCTAAACACAAAACAAAACAAGCGTCACAGGAGGGCGAGAACCCGCATCACACGCATGCTCTGACACTGTAAAGACGGTGATGCTGATTCAAAGCAGCCTTGAGAGTGAGATCATCGTAAATTGTCTCTCGTTAAAGTAGAACAGCACCTGGAGGCTGCACTGATGCTTCCTGCTGATGCTGCATCTACTGCGTCGTACTATCCTAGCAGCCACCTGCAGGCCTGAGGGAGGAGGTATTATCATCACTCCCAGCGCCCTGCTGTGCTCATATATTAGTTCTTCCCTGGTTGGGAGTGACAGGGTAAGAAAACTTGATCTGTATCAGTTTTCAACATGTTACATAAAGTTTGGCTTGTTTGACTTGAAGGATTGTGGCCGAGATATGTAGTAAAGCTGACTGTTTACATTTGGTTCACAGGCAGTGAAGATGGATAATGGATTAATAACTTCACATGTTGTCAGCCTGAACTAAAGCTGAGCGTTGTGAGCTTCATAGTATATATATTGTATAATTGTGTACCTCATTCATAATATCTGTGCACTGAAACGTACCTCTAAGGGATTGTCTTTTAGTCTTCACTTCATTTTCCCTCCTTCTGGCTCTTTCTTCTACTCTTCTCCTTCTTTCTTCGATGTCCCGCAGAACCTTCTCATCTGGAGCAAAACAGTCGGAACCGTTTCCAGCTACCGTGCCGGTGATCTTCTCCAGCAGCTCTGTGAGTTGAGTCCCATCCTCGTCGTTCCTGTTCTCAGTGACATGGTACCTGTTTCCGCACGACTCGACGAGGGACCCTAAGGCCTCTCCCTCTCCTTCGATGAACTGCTCTATGGTTTGCGCTCCCAGCCAGTCTCCTCTGGTGAAAACGACCACAGTGTGTCTCCACACGTCTCTCCCGAGAAGCTCCACGTGTGTTGTCACTGCTTCCAAGTGATTCGCGTTGAAGGACGCGTCTGCATCTAAGAGCAGCAGGAAGACGAGGGGTCCAGGTGGGCACAGGAACACACTGCACCTCAGTTCGTCTTTGATGGCCTCCGGGGTGTCGGGAGCAGAGAAGCCTTTCCACCAGCCCGGTGTGTCCACTACCGTTATTTCAGTTTCTCCCACACAACCCTGCTGGGCCACTGAGCGTGTTGTTCTTTTCCAGTGTCCCCCTGCTTTGGTTCCCAGAATGGCCTTCCCTAAGGAGGTTTTCCCAACGCCGCGGCTTCCCAGGAGGACCAAGTTCAGTTTGTGGATGGGTTTCATCTCTGAGCGTTTGAGACAGTAAAGCTTGATTAATCTTGGCGCTCAGACATATGGTAGAGAAGACACAAGGTCCATTTTCATTCTTACCTGCAATGAGACTTCTCATCCGTTGCGTCTGTTCCTCAGCCTTCCTCCGTCTTCCCTCTGCCCTTTCAGTGACCCCTCGCTGCTTCTCTCTGATAATGTTAAACATCTGCTCATCCATCTCATAGTAACCACCGCTGTTGCTCCGCACCATGGCGTCGATCTTCTCCAGCAGCCCTGTAACCTGAGCCGAGTTGCTCTGGTCCTTGTTATTAAACACGTGGTACCTGTCGTTGCACATTCCTATCAACCACCCGAGGGCATCGCCCTCACTCTCAACGTGCTGCTCGATTGTTTTCTCCCCAAGAAAGTCCTCGCAGGTGAACAGCACCACGGTGTGTCTCCAAACTCGGCTCCCCAGCAGCTTCATGTGCACCTCCACAGTCCTTCTCTCTTCCACAGAGAAGGCCGTGTCTATGGGGACAACGAGGAGAAAAGCGTGCGGCCCGGGCGGACACTTGGACACAAGCAGTTTAAACCCTTGCTTGTCGCCCTCTGGGATCTCTGTGAGGGAGAGAGAGTTGCTCCATCCCGGGGCGTCGACCACGACCAGCCTCCTGCCCTCCACCCCTTCGTGTCTCACTTCAGACTGAACTGTTCTGGTCCGGCCACACTCAAACCGACCCTTTCTCAGTATAGTGTTGCCAGACGAACTCTTGCCAGCCCATCGCCTACCGACGAGGATCAGCCGGAGCTCAGGTTGGGTGATGCTCTTTGTCTCCCCTGAAGAGCAAAGTTAAAAAACATACAGTCACCTTTTGGAAAAATATGCAGAAATAAACCACCAAAATATGATATTACACGACTGCTTGTAACCGGTTTCCTGATTTGATGATAAAACGTTTGCTTTGATGAATTGTTGTGGAGACACACTCAGCTGTGAATAAGGCTGCAGTTTGTCAGGTAAAGACAGGAAAGCAGCCAAACTAAAGTGACAGGGTTCTCACGCTACATGTCTCTGTTCGTTGGGATGACTGACACAGGAGGAATGGCCCCGCAAACCTGGGCTACGAAAGGTTCTGTGACTGACTCATCCCTTTTTATTTCTGAAATAAAAGTACGTTGAGACAAAGCCAAACCATTTTTAGACTGACTTTAAAGTAAACGAGATAATTCAGTGGCAAAGTAAAAATAAAAATGACCCATAACCTCCTGTTTTCACATGCTGCTTGACTGGTGGTGTAAAGTGTATAGCATGTTGTACTTTGTGAAAGGGTATGCATATATACACGAGTGCAGTATTAGAATACAACCAATATACTGTAAGAGTCAATAAAACCTAAGTGAAAGAAGAAGAAGACAGCACCAGGCACTGCCATAGCAATGGAAACAGGTTCTGTGTGTTTTCACATAAATGATCACTGGAAGGTGAAAGTAAGACTATCAGGTTTATATATAGCACTGAACAAGGTGTAGCTCCTGCTGTTACTGTCCTACTACTCCTGCCTGCTTGTTATAGAATATAGAGTAAATTGGATTATTATAACCACAACAATAATGTCTCATGTAGACGTGAAGCCTCAATATAATAAGTAAAGCATTCTGCTTTTTTCAAGGTGCTACTTCCTTGTTCACCGCTGGAACAAGCAGCAACAGATCGAATGTTGTATATAGACTGTATTTATATATATATATAAACTCATAAACTCACCAACATCCATGTCTTCTCTTCTTCTCTTCTCTTGTCTCTACCAGTGTGTAAGGTTGTGTTCAGGTCATGATATTGTCCATAAGAGACATGTTTACTGCAGGAGTGTTTTCAACCCACTGCTTTGACTGTTGGCAGTGAGACAGTGCAACAAGAGCAGCTGAAAGGTCACAAACGGGTCTAACTGGTTTTGCATTTGTACAGTAAATGCCAAGAATATCTGCCGAGTAGGACGTGTTTTCAAAATACAATGATCTGAGTTAGTTAGAGTAGTTATTGTTCATAAAACTTTTTTTTCCTCCTGCACACCCTTGAACAAACTTTGCCCTCCGTGGTGCCACCGCTCATGTCTGTTGTCTTAGCACTTCATTCTTCCTGCATCCCGTCACTGCACTAACGCACCTAACCTCCTCTGTGTTTGTTCTGCACACTCCTGAACCGAGTTCTTGCCTCACATGCTGCGTTTGGGTTTAGCTGGTGTGATTGGTCCAGAGCCTGAGACAGAGGCAGCCTCACATGATGACGCTCCCTCCACCACACTTCTCTGTAGAGATGCAGGTTTTGATTTTCTGTTTTACACAGTACTAGGTTCAAATGTGCTTAAAATAAATTGACTTGACTTGATATGACTGGGCTGAGGAAGGAGGTGATCCAGGAAGAGCGATGAGAAGAAAAGTGCCTGGAGACTCGCTGACGACGGGCAGCAGGTGACAGATGCAGATGGCGGAGGTGAAGGCAGGAACGGTGAATGATGGCTTGATGACAAGGAAGGATTTAAATGTATGCATTTCAGACAGATTCAGACAGGTGCTGAATATCACATGTTTAAGCAGGTAAAAATAAACAAAGGTTGGCAGGGAAGCAGGTGAGCATGAGAGACAATCTGGCAGAGAATGAGCAGCAGCGATGCGCTTTAAAGTATATGTGGCAGCGATAATGAGTGAATGGAGGAGACAGATGATCTGGATGATGACAGGAAGCACATAGTTACTGGGGAGGAGCAGGAGAGAAGAGCTAGTGTCAAGAAAAGGAGCAGTCTGGACTAGTAGACTTAACAAAATGTCATTTGCATTTTGTTATTTACACATTTACTTTATAAATATGATAGGCAGCAGACTATCAGCAGGTCTGGATTTCCATGTGTACTTCTTTGTATTTGAAGGACCTGTCATAACAATTCTACTCACTGATGCAACCAATATTTTCAACATGATCAGAAATGGCTCCATTTACATTTTATTTTTATTTCAGGGACGTTGCTCATAAATCAATATTACTGTGAACGTGTCATAATTGGCCAGAAGACTTTTTTTCTTTTGTAGTCAAATCGTTTTTTATCTTAATTTTTACCATAATCAAAAAAGCACACACACAAAAAAAAATCCACTGTAATCAGCTTCCACTTTGTCCCCGAAGACAACACAAAGAGGAAAATCACAGTTAAATGACCGAAAACCAAAGACGAGCCACATGTGGCCTGAATGGTTTTTCTTACAGTAAAAACAGAGTATTTAGAGATCAGCGCAATGTGTCATACCACCATTATTATCCTGTCACAGGCAGGACATGCAGCAGCTGTAGGTGTCCATACAAAACGATATTTTTCATGTTGCATCCAGCAGATTGTGAAATAAGAAGCTTTAAAATGTCTACAAAACCGCTTATAGTATAATTATGAAAATCAGTCAAGAAAAGCAGCGAGAGCAGTTAAAATGAATCCACAGTGAGGGATACAAATATCACATTGTGGATATTTGAGACATTTAACGCATCTAATAAATCATGCACAGCTTCACAAACTGGGCCATTCTTTCAGAAGCAGCATTGATTCACCTAGTCAGTATTTTCTCCACGCTTAATGTGAGGTGATCCTCTAAGTACCAGGGTATAAATGCTTATCCATCAGACTGGACATCTCCATCCAGGACAGCTCCCACTGCACCTCTGTCACGTCCTGCCTGGTGGCAGGAAGCGCCGCCGCTGCTTCCTGTTTGAAAACAGGCCAACAGCTACGGGTGCAGAGCATCTGGTACCTTCACGCAGATACAGCCATTAGTGAAACATGTGAGCATCCGTCTGTTTAACTTGTGTTTCAGTCGGTACAAGCGCTCACTAACTCACCTGTAGCGACAAACCAGCCACACAGTCAGAGGAAGGACAGACAGAAGCACAGCCGTGCAGGAGATGACGACCCATTTCCAGTAGCCTGATCAGAAGAACAGTATTATTAGTCACGGATCTATTGCTTAGTTTAAAAAGTAAGAATTGACTTAGATAGATCAAACTGCTAGTGATAAAACGATCAAACTCAGCTCAGTCAGAGCCATTAGTCACTGTGCTGTTATTATTTGCTCTAATTCAGTTTTTTCGTTAATTTTTATTATTTTACTGACGGCAGCATCGAGTGAATATACTGTACGTCCAGCGATCGTAGCTGCATCACCGAACACGGGAGCATGTGTCCATGCATCACCAGAGTTCGCTGGGTTCTTGGTGCCACTTGTGAGGCTTTGAGATGAACAAGCTGTAACGGCCTAACAAATGTAAGCGGTGTGTCCCGAACAACACGGATTCATGAGCATGTTAGCGTCGCATCTCGGAACCTGACAGCTCATTAGAGAATGACAAACGCACGGCAGGCTATTAATGTGTTGCATGAATGAATCAGCGATTCGTTTCAGCGTCCGCTTTTTCAGATGTGATTCTTGATGAGTTGAGATCCTAATTGAAGGCTGAGGCTGTAAGAGAACCTGAAGAAATGATGAATATTGAGAAGCGACTATTAATAACACAGTAGAATTTTACCACTAGAGGAGGCTGGTGTCCTGTCTGTTGGGATGTTGCTTAAAATACATAACATTTAGAAGCACAGCTAACCTTGATGCAGCCTGACTGATAACCGGACCTCGTTGCTCCTCAGCTTTCTGTCCTGGGATGCACACGTGTAGTTGCCTTCATCCTGCTCCGTCACATTCTCAATCGTCCTGTTTGTTGGACCGGCAGAACTGTAGGTGCCAATTTCCTGTCCGTCCTTAAAGAAGGTTGTTGTCCTGTTGTAGTTGTCTGTCTGGTACCGACAGGACAAAACCACCGAATCGCCCGTCTGTACCGAGGAGGCTTGAATCGACAAGGTGATGTTTCCATCTGGGAGACGAACAAAACACATCATTAACTCCTCGCCACACAATGTTCCCTTGAAAACGAGTATTTTGACGCTGTTGCGAGACAGCGGCTGGTTTGCATCGGTGCCGGTACCTTCAGATGTCGAGACCTGGACAATCAGTGTGGCCACACCTGAAACGCAGAAAGACACCGTCACACAAACATCTGACAAACTGGCATCTCATTGTCGTATACACCGTGGCTCCTATTCTACCAAAAAGTTTGTTGCTGCCACACTGGTGACACTCTGGGTGCAGTGCGTTCTGTCTACAAGCTGCCATGTCAATCAAGAGTAAAATGTATTAGCACGAACACAGCCGGCAGCTCAGATGGCTTGTTCCCACATGGCAGCACGCCAGCTAGTCAGTCACGGTCCTCTGCTCTTTCTGGATTATATAACCCAGGCAATGCTGGACAAAATTTCCAAAAGGTTCATCTCTACAGACGTTGGGTTGGTCCAAACCCCTCGCAGTAGTGCCACGCTGCGAGAGCTCCCTAGTCTTTAATGAGGCCGTGTAGACACATCATCCCCATGGGAACAGAAGGAACGCACAGATTCCCCCCCCCCATCGTGTTTTAAGCATAACTTATGGCTGTCAACGATGGAATAGCCAACACAATAATGTTGGCAGCCGTGTCCACATCTTCTCCCTGAGCCCCTTTCATATTCTGGCCGGTGCGCATCATTTTAATTTAGCACAGACTGAAACCCTCAGCTGCAGCCTACCGGGGAAATTTACAGCCCTGCAAACCTCGCTGCTGGTATCTGCATCACATGAGAGCGCTCCGGGTCTAAGTCAGCACCACTTTGACAGCTGAATGCAGACGCTACTTTATGTACTGGGACAGCGCTTTGTCTAGCAGCAGACAGGTCTCTGCATCGAAAACACACTGATTTGTCCCCCGTAAACATGCTCTGTGTGAGTCAGGTTCGATCCGTGGTACTCACCCAGCAGGGACGACAGGAGGACGATGCCCATGGTGACGAAGGGTTGAAGGCCCAGACTTGGATGAGCAACTTCTTCTGCTGTTTTTTAACGACGATACTTGGCATCAGTCCAGTTCTGCCACGTGCGTTTTTATTCTAAAAGCTGTAAGGCAAAGGTTAGCGGTGTCTCTTAGGAGGAGTTTCATCTGCAAATCACAGGCCGGGACGATTATCTTGGTGGAGACATTTCCTTCCTCAGGCGGAGCCATCAGACACAATCCAGTGGAAAAAATAAAACCAGGAGGATTCAAACAATATTTCGGGCCAATTTAAGACCCAGAAACAGTTTTACACATTTCTAAAAAAAAAATCTGCTTCTCTTTGTTATTGTATTGTATGCGTGCAACTTCCTAAACCTTCTGCAAACATGATGGCTTATTTACACAGTTCTTAATTAGTTTAGTCCCAAAGGATGCAGCTGCTGTTGTGTACGGTACATCCTGACGCTGCCTCTCCAGCCTTTTATATTCACATGTTTCTGGACGTCTTTCTAGGATTCCTGCTTGTTCATGTTGCTGGTCATCTTATAAATTTCCTTGTTTGCTCTTTTTCTTTATGAAGCAGTTCATTCTATTCAGTATGATCCAGTCACTTAGAATCAGATAACGTTACAGAAAATCTGATGAGAGGAATCTCAGTCCGCAGCCAATTTCCACCAGACTGAAATATATTAACGCATATTGGATACATTTCCACAGATCGCACCCAGAGAATGAATCCAAATGATGTTAGTTAATCCCTGACATTTTATTTCATGCTACTAGCAGACGAAGGTTCATTCATTCTGTGAAATATCTCGAAATCTTCTGGACGGACTGAGGCGAAATCTCATAATACAGGAATGAATCTAATTTTGATCACTGACCTTTTCTCCGAGCACCACCAGCAGGTTTCTTTGCCTACTAACGGACTGACACACATCTGGGTTCCTGCCAGGATCAACTGGGACACGAGGCTCTTTTCTTCTTAGACTCTCATTGAGCCGTAGTCAGAGAACAAGCAAAACAAGTAAAAGGGTCTGAGAATGAAACAAAACTCCCAAATAGTAAGAGAATCCAGACCCAGCTAGTGAAAATAGGCAGGTCACAGGTTATGAACATATATAATCATGAAACAATAAGGAAAATAGGAGCAGGCGAGCCCAAGGAATTAATGTGTCCACCAGAGTTTCTGGACAATCTTCCATCAAGGTGGCTGGAGGTGTGACCCAGAGTACTGTGCATGTGAGCCAGGATGGTCGGGCCAGTGGCCTGACCACAGCAGGCCAGTCTAGAAACTGGAAATTAGAGGTGCAGGGGCAACACAGCCACCAGAGGAGGTTAAGTGGGCAACAGCAGTGTAGGTGGCAGGTCTGAACCAAGAACCAAGATGTGGGAGACGTTAGCAGCTGGCTTGTGTTCACACAGAAATAAACCCTGCAGCACATTGTCACATACAGCATGAAGCCTGGTGGGAAATCTGTGCTCTCGGCTCTGATAGAAAGCAATTATTGATTTTAACGACCATAAGGGATTCGACCTTAAAACCTTAGCAAACCTCAGCAACTTGTATCAAACTCGCATGTGCCCTTCGCTTTGTCAACCGGCCTCATTGTCAGTCATTGCTCCCCGCCTCTTCTTCTTCTTCTTCTTCTTCTTCTTCTTCTCCTTCCTCCCCTCCACCTCCCAGCCCCTCCCTTCACCTCCCGTCGCTCCCGCATCCCAGCCTCCCAGCATCCACAGGGTTTCTTCCAGGAAGCGCGTCGGGCAGTCGGATGCTCTGCCGGAATGCCTGGGAGAGAGACCATCCTTTCTGTCCATTAGAGCGAGCCGGTGGGGAGGAGGTGGAGGAGAGCAGGAGGAAGAGGAGGGGTGGCGATAGGAGAGAGGAACAGACATGGCTTCTAAAGAGATCACTGCCTCTGGTTTCGTCAGTGTGAGCAAGGATATCACAGGTGGGTAAAGGCTGCCGCTTGGTTATTTCGCTCTTGTGGCGGACCGTGGCCGTGGTCGTTCCCCGCGTGTGCGCGTTTCGGGCTTTGGGATGCGTTTGCTTCGCGCGTCTGGCGGAGGCTGCGATAGAAACAGACGCATTGGATGACTGTCATGAGCTACACCTTTTGTATTTTGTCCCGAAGCTTTCCAGGGAGGCTTTTATTTATTTCTTTCTTTCCCCGCGAGTGCATGAAAATGACTGAATGTGCAGATTCATTATTTCAAGTGCAAGGAAATTTACCTTGCTTCATATCATGATCAGGTAATAACCCCCCCAGCAGCACCAGCCTTAGGCCAGAGAGGAAAAGGGGCGTTGTGGATAATGGTGCGTCCTCGTGGGTCCGGTAGCGTTTTGTTCTCTGCGCGTTTTTGCCAACGCGCCTATTTCACAGTGACAGCTTCCCTCTCTGAAGCCCATGAGTATTTTATCTTTGTTTTCTGCAGCCAGCCGGTAATTGCGCGCGTGCACGTGCGTGCGAAAGTGATGAGAGTGAGAGAGACTGATAAAGACAGATCTGTGCTGGAAATAGACAGAGTTCACAAATGTTTATTTTATTTTTTTATTGGCTCGAACAGCAACAGCTTCCACATGTCAAAGTCACAGCCTTGAAAGGAAATCGTGCACAAGCTCGACACACACACCCACTGCACACATGCTCAGGGTGGCAGGGACTCTGCTGCTGCGTTAATTACTCCTAATAGCTCTATTAGGCGCCGTGCGATGATTAATCCAGTGGAATCCCAGCTTCTTCTCTCACTCACCTGCTAGGAGACGGCCGTCGCCCTTCGCACCCTGGCCCGCGCAAGGTCACCTGCGTGGGCTTTAAGTTGACACCGCTTCGAGGGCTGGACGGGGCTGTTGTCAGTTTTACTGTGTATCAGAGGGAAAAGTCAGCGTTCGGTGAGCTTTCTGCAGGTCCCTCTCCAGCACAAGCATCACTACAATATACGGTGAAATGGTCCCGCGTTTAAAAGCCTAAGGCACCTTTTGTACAGGTAACATGTAAATGTGTTTAAGCAGTGTTTAGATGACACGTTCAACTTGGTTATTTAACTTAACTGACTTCAATCTCGAAGTCTTTGAAAGGGTTTTTATAAAATAACAAATGGATACATGTATGTAAAAGGAACCAACCTACTTTATCTTATGGCTCATGATCTTTCCCCAAAGACCTACTCTGTGTAGCCGTGAAAATAAATGTGACCGTATCCCACCTTCAGTACTGATTTGCTCCTAAGGATTTGCTCGGGATGCTGTGCAGCCACAGCCCAGACGGGCTCGAATCCCGTACTTCCTGCCGGCTCCTGTGATGGTGCGTTAGTGTGTGCTGCACGTTCCCTTTCCACGACTAAGGCGGCTGCTCCGGCACGGCAGGCAGGTTACGTGCTGCACGCAGGCCCAGTTGACAGGAATCGTTCCGAGCGAATCGCATGCGCCGATGCTTGGACGTGAGGAGGAAAACGACACTGAAGCCTATTGGGAACATTTCTGATGTAGATGCAGTAGCCTGGCAAAAGCCCCGTGGTAAACTCAGAAGGCGTCAGCCATTAATCAATACTCAAAGTTCAGATAGGTTGCTGCCAAAGGCTGTTTATGTTCTGAAGCACTATTAGCCTGTTTGCATGCAGATACTGTACAGTGTGTGTCACAGTGAATGAGAACTCATTCATAATCCCCAGGATACGCACAGAAAAAGTTCATTGAATTATTTTACCCTCTGAAATGTCACGACAGCTCTGTTCAAT
Organism: Macropodus opercularis; assembly: GCA_030770545.1. NCBI lineage: Eukaryota > Metazoa > Chordata > Actinopteri > Anabantiformes > Osphronemidae > Macropodus > Macropodus opercularis. Next base: position 14,264,145 of record CM061092.1, read on the forward strand.
GAAAGGCAGCCGAATAACGTCCCTCAGTTATCAGATGACATGTGAATACAGGCCCGTCTGCCTAAAGGCCAAGGTGGTTAACGGTGTGGTTTGAAGGTGACTTTGAATGATAGTGTTTCCTGTGTTTTGCTCTGTTTTGTATATTTTATATGAAATTTTAAAATTCATAGACGGAGTAGTTTCGACCGGTGACCCCCGTGCAGTGCTCCTGCGCAGTGAACACCTTGTCGGGCTTTGTGCCAGTCAAAGTGACGTTGCTGTGGTATCGCAGTGCTCACGTTTTAAATCGTTGCAGACTTCCTGTACGTTTGCATCAGCATCAGGCAGTAGCGTAATGCAGCGTTACAGAAGTACAGGCGGGCATGATTTTATCTGTGATGGATTACCTCAGGAGTAGGTCTCCCGTCCAGCAACGCTCTGCTCTGAAAATTCGTCAGCAACATTTATTTAAAATAATACAACGTGAGAACATTAAAAAGCAGATAAACGAGCTTCGTGTTTGTGTTTGTTAACCACGGTGTTCGTCTCTATGTCATCCGCAGAGAGCATCAGGAAGACTATTGAAAAGTCGTCTATCAAGTTCGCCCGTGGCATCAAGCTTGACATCAAAAACGGCAAAACGGAGGACAGGATCCTAGTAAGTTGCTGCTTCACCGGGGGCTGCGCTGCCTTGACGGGCCTCTGTTACAGAACCGCTGACGTGGGGGGGCATGCGTCACGTATGTGCGGCGTCTTTGACGTTAACTATGTCTTCCGTGTTAATGGGTGTCTCCCGTGACACCAAAGGTAGGACTTTTCCTGTGTTTGCTCAGCGATGGCTGCCCCTGTTACGCTGCTGCTGTTGGCGGCTTCGCAGAGTGAATATTTGATGGGAGAGTATGTGTGGGAGCGGCAGTGGATTCTTCTGTGACTACGAGCCCCCACTGCGTCCACAGTGGGGGGGCCGAGCAGCTCATAGCCTTTGATTCTGGGGTGCTTTCATCGCAGAAAATGGGACAGTGAAATTCAATCTCTATTTGCCTGACAGGAGCTTAGCCAGCTATCTGCATAAAATCTGGGCCAATCAGTTCTTACAGGGCCCGACACTATGATCATAAACCGGACACTGGATAAATGTCCTCCTTTGCAGCAGGCGGCGGTGCCTTCGCGTGTGCAGGCAGGCGTCCAGTTCGCCGCACGCGCCCACCGAGCGCAGAGGTTTATTGATCAAGACCTCCTTCATGTGCAGCAGCTACACCGCGTGTCAGGATAACCAAGCTCCTACACAATTCCCAGTCCAACCGCAGCGGAGTCGGTGTAGTTTTACGCTGCTTAAAGACTGGTGACTCCCGTTGGCCCCCGCTGCAACTCCCCCAGCGAACCGCCGAGCTTTCATCCGCAGCCGAGCAGGCTTCTTTGCCTTGGCAGAGCAGCGCTTTCCCTCAGTGATTCATCTTGTGGCGAGGATGGGCAGTTAGGAGGTGTTTCTGCGTGTACGGCCTTTGATATTCAGACACTTTGATATGTGTATCTCTCAGAAACATCTTTCCAATAATCTCTTTCCACGGCCCGTCTCATTTACTACTTCCTGGTAAGCTAGAGTTCTCGCTCCGTGCTCCTGCTGCGTGCACATAAAACATGGGAAGCAGTGTGTAGTTGGATCAGTGTTTGGGGGAAGCACAGAGCCTAAATTTGGGTTTGATTCTGGTTTTGCAGAAAGATCAGGGTCGGATGTTAAGCAGAATCGTGATTGGTGGTTTGGCACTGAAGTCACAGGCACGTCAGCCATCCATTACTGTACGTCATCGCTCATTCATCTACAGTTTACAAGTTAAAGGCACCAGCTAATGAAAGCTGACCCTCTAGTTATGAGGCGACAGGTCCAATCACTGCTGCACTGAGCCGTTTGTCATGTCGAAGACGTGAATGTCCGTCTTTTCTGGGCCTCCTGCATAATTACTGGATCTGCCACAATAAATATCATGTGTGCGGCCTCTGCTTGGTGTGTAATACTGAAGAGCCTCTCCCTTCTGCAGCATCAGCATGATTTACTGCTGTTTACTCATACTCCGTCTCTTAACTAGCACCCGTAACCCCGACTCATCACTGTAATGTGATACAATCGGGTCTTTTTAATCAGCTCCTTCAGACAGCCTTTGAAATGAAATGTCTTCTCTCTCTCTCTCCCCTTCGCTCCACACACACTTTGAGTGACTACATTTCAGACACCTCATTTGCTGTGTGGGTGTGAGAGGCTGTCGGTGTGGGGTTCTCACAAGCCTGTGTCAAGCTCCGCTCTCCAAAAAAACAAAAAAAAACAAACTAAAAAACAACAACATAACAGTGGAGTGGGAGAGCTATCATTTAATTACCGCTTTTCACTGGGGGAAGTCACATGGGGGGGAGCGGGCTCTGTCCGCAGGGAGTCTTTTAGCGCGGCCATCAGAGAGAATAGCGTAAGTGATTGGGAGTGAAAGAGCAGAAGAAGGGAAGAGAAAAATGCCAAAGGTTTCTAGGGTGTGTTGCTAAAAAAAACAAACGAAAGCTATTTATCGTGCTCAATACATCAGATACTTCATAAAAGTTGATTTCATATATGTGGGGAAATGTCCGACAATTAAGAGCTGAACTTTAACCCACTGCAGATGTAACGTGATTCATTTGCTTCTATCGCAGTGTGATGATCTATTAAATGTTAAAGGCTTGTAGCTCTATCACTACACCAAAGTTGAAAGGGCTTCACGTTACCCGCTTATCATTACCATGGAAACGCCTACCGGAGCGTGACTGTAACGTGAACTTCTCTGCAATCTTGAGTCAATTTGCTTTTTTCTCTGGTTTTAGGTCCTCACAACATGGCGTCTCTATTTCCTGGTGCCAAAGGTTCCCGCTAAGGTACTTCCTATAGCGCTCGCCCCAGTTAGTAATGAACGGTGTGCCCGCTTTTCTCTCCTAGTGCTGCTGAACTCTGTTCTTTGTCAAATACGTCTGTAACAACAGGTTGAATCCACATTTAACTTCTTGGAGATTCAAGCGCTGAATTCTCACCCTGACCAGCAGGTAGGGACACACATCAGTCCTGGCTGTTGCACCACTTTCACTGACAAAAGACATTTTATATCCTTTTAAAACTTTTAAAACACTGACGGTCAGTGCTCTCATTTTTTCTCCTCCGCTGTTGTGTGATGGCGACGGGAACCTAATAAACAGCATAGGGACTGTAGGGATATTCTAGTTTGGAGAAGAGGTTATGGGGCATGAAAGGTGTTTTGACCTTCAATCAGTCAATTCAATTGGCTTAACGTAAACAGAACAAGACTGTTTTTCATAAAGTATCAAAATGTAAAACAGAAAACAAGCGATTGCGTAAGTATTTGGCCTCTTTAGCAGATGCACCATTGGCAGCAATTACAGCATCACGTCCACATGGATACATCTCAGTCAGCATCTGGACACTGCAATTTGTCCCCCACTCAAAGCAGAACAGAACAGATTGTAAGTAGAGCAATAAGTTCTCTGGTAAATTAAGGTCCGGGCTCTGATCCGACTGGAGGCTGGTTACGGGCTGTTGAGTTGCTCTTATATAAAAGCTTGGGAATGCACAGATGCATGAATGTGGACATTTTTATTCATGAAATAACCACATGACAACAAACGATGGGTTTAGTGTGTATGTGTCATTGAAGTGAACGATTAAGCCTAATTAAAATATGATGGAAGATGTTCACCAGTTATTTTCCTTCCAGTCATTTTCTTACAGCCCTTTGTTTGTCTCTTGTTTCCTTTGCAGGTGATCATTGACACTGACAAGTCCAGCTACTCCCTGAGGTTTGAGTCACGCGAGCATCTCAATCATGTCGTCGGCCATATTAACTTTGCTCTGTCTCGAATATTCAACAACTCCATATTTGCGTGAGTCTCCCTGTCTGGCGACACGCGGCCGCAATGAACGTGTCTGTGCCACGTTAGATAATCAGGACAAAGTTAAAGCATACGTGTTCTTTTACGCAGCCCCTCCATCTGTCACTCAGACAGTGACCTTTCTGAGGGCAGCAGGAAATATTCACCCAGCTCAGAGACGTCGGTGGAGACGCAGAGGGCCTGTGGTAAAACACACATTATCATCAAACATGGCAAATTTGCACACGCGGATAGACGCACACGCGTAGCGCTTGGCAGACGCAGCAGGCGTTCGGTTCACACACTTCATAAGGAGTCTCCCAGATGTTCTTTTAAAAGTTCTCTGCCACGCGAATAAAAGACTGATTTGTTGAGAAAAACAGTTCAGCGTTCACTCGATCCTCTTTTCTCTCTTCGCCGCTGAAGGAAGCAGCTGTTCCCATCATCTACGAGTCAAATTTTTTTTTTCTCTTCTTTTCTCCTGCCTGCCTCTCAGGAGGTTTCTCAGAGACCTACGCCGCTCTGTGCGACTATAATGGCATCAGCTGCAAGGAGGAAGTGCAGTGGGTAAGAGCTGTGGGACTGTGCCTGTGTTGCTGTGAGTGCTTTCAAGTGTTAACGCGCAGCAGTGCAGCAGCGAAATGAGAGGGTCGTAAAAACCGCGGCAAGCGGGCTCATGGCTAATGTTGCTTCCAGGACGTGGACACCATCTACCATTCCCAGGACAACCGGGAGTTTAACCTGCTGGACTTCAGCCACCTGGAAAGCAGGTGAGGGGCGAGGGACGGTCAAACGTTAGCCCGATCCAAACGCGTCCTTCTGCCGCCGTGCCTCACGTTTGCCTTCCGCAGGGACTTGGCTGTGATTGTCGCGTCGATGGCGTACAACACCTGGTTCACTAAGCTGTACTGTAAAGACCTGCGCATCGTAAGTTTCACAAATGCTTCTCGTGTCTGCACTTTAACGGGTGCCTGCATCATTCAAATGCTCCTTTTTCTTTTCAGGGGTCAGAGGTCACAGAGCAGGTCCTGCATACGGTCAGCAAATCCTCCAGCCTGGAGGAAATCACACTGGAGAACGCGGGGTTAAAATCGTGAGTTTTAGTTCCTCTAGCACCTCTTTAATTTTCTTTCAATTCTGCGTTGATAAACTTGATTTCGCACACAAACATCTTTTTGGCTTTGAAGGATCTGCCATTTATCAGGCATCGAATGAATAACACTGTTGAGTTGCATGATGGGAACTGCGCAGCACTGAGTTTGACATGAATGCCGTTTACGCTGGTGCACAGCTCTTCCAGGAGACAGCCATATGCTGCCGCTCTAAAGCCCGACACGACGAAAAGCTCTCGCCTTCTCCTGCCTACTCGGCGTATGCTAGCAAGCGATCTGCCAGCTGTATGAAATAAATAAGGTTACCCTTGACTACCGTGTGAGAAACTGCGTGTCGCTAACAGTGGACCCACTTTACAGAGACTTCCCTCAGAAGATGTCAGCTGCTCTGTCAGAGAACCCTGCCTCCGTCATCCATTCGCTCAACTTGGCCCACAACTCCCTGGACAACCAAGGTACAGTGCAATGAAGCACCGGCTGCGATTGAGGCTCAGATCATAAAGTGATGGATGTCTGACAGCACAGAAAGGAAAGCAAAGGCCAACATCCCACAATCTGACTGCACATCCTAGTCACGTTAGCTCAGATGATACAGAGTCTCTGTCGTGACACATGGTCACGCTGTGTGTCGCTGTGTGTTAACGGCTCTGCATCTGCTGCACGCACGCTGCAGGGGTGTCCAGCTTAATCCAGCAGGTGTGTCGGCTCAGTAAGGGGCTTCGTCTGCTCAACCTCTCCAAGACCTCACTAACATCCAAAGGTTTGGACCCTGGATTCCTCTTTCATAGTCATATTTATTGTCCAACAACGTCAGCGAAGCAAGACTCGGTATAGAAATCAGTAGTAAATGAGTTCATTAATAATCAACAGGTTGTTTGTGTTCGGTCTCTCCCTACTGGTAGATATTACGTTGCAGCGAACTGCTTTCTAACGCATTCGCTCATACCTGCTGTTGTTGCAGATGTGTACAAATAATATAAGGACACAAAATGTTATAAGAGACGTCTGGAACTGATTTCCTCCATCCTCCTGTATCCATCTGCACCCCTCTCTCTCTCTCTCTCTCTCTCAGGCGTGGTGTCTCTCTCTCAGGCCCTGTGCTCCAGCGATGAGTATTCCAACTCCCTCCTGCACCTGGACTTGAGCAAGAACCCCGGAGTCCTCTCGGGGGAGGACGCCTCGGTCCGAAAGCAGAACCCATCTGGAAGCAAATACATTCTCTGTCTCTCCCCACCTTAATATCATCTCTCTCTCTGTTTTTTATTTCAATTTTTCTTCCCGTTGGCAGAACTTGTATCTCTTCTTGTCTCAGCCCAACTGTCTGGTCCATTTGGATCTCTCCGGCACTGATTGCTCCGTGGACTCAGTGAGTATTTAACGACGGGGGGGGGGTCAGATGTTTATGCACAAATGCATTTCTCTCTGCCCAAATTCACTGCTTCCACCCTGTGTCTCACGCAGCTATTTGGGGCTCTTCTGAGGGGGTGTTGTGCTGATCTCTCTTTTCTGAATCTTTCCAAAAATTCCTTCTCCCACAGGTTAGTCATATCTTTAAGATTGCCTCTACAATAACAGCAGCTGCGCATCCAAATCTGCCATGATAGCCTTATTATTTCACCTTAAAAGCCTCACGCGTTGTCTCTCCTCCCCGGCTCTGCTTTCCTCTCTTTTGTGCTCAGTCATTATCGGAATCTCTCCCGTAATGGGGAAATAAGGAATGAGCTTTGTGGGAACGGCTGCAACACTGTGTTTCCTCTCTGCGGGTGCGTCGGCCGCCATTTAAAACCAGAACTCTCTGCCCCGTCTGCATAGATAAGACTCATGAATATTTAAGCGGCGTTATCTATCATTTGACCCCACGCACCCCCCCCTAACGCACCAAAGCTATATTCATGCTATCTCTCACGCCATGACTGCGCTCATATTTACACTGCGGCGTGTTAACAGCGCGACTCCGTCTGCTCTGGGTGGCAGGTCTCATCCACAGCCCACTCCGTCTCTGTTATCTAGTTACTTCTATGGCTGCTCTGTTTAATCTTGTTTTTATATATATATATATTTTTTTTTTATTCAATAGAAAAGTGAAGGACACGCTGCCGCTGTTCCGTCAGTTCTTCAGCTCAGCCTTCAGCCTCACTCACGTTAGCCTGGCCTCTATGAAGCTGCCTCCTGATGTTCTGAGGTACCCACCGCGTCGCCTCTGCTCCTTTTTTATGCAAACCCTCGACACTAAGTGGACAATTCAAGTAAACAGATGTGTGGTGCCCAGCTTCTCCTCCCTCTCTACAGGGCTCTGCTCTCAGGGTTAACATCCAACCCTCATATCACTGACCTTTATCTGGACATCAGTGGCTGCGAGGTAAGACTCCGCCGCATCTGCACTGGATTTGAAATCCAAGTAAAGGTGGGAAGTATTTTTAGCTGTTTTTTTTACGCCTCTACATACACAGGTATCCTGATTTATGAGCTTAACCCCCGCTTGACAGCAGCCAAAGCACTCAGACCATGTACTTAAAGCTGTGATAATCAATATTTTGCAGTCACGCCGCCCCCCCCAACCAACAGATAGGAAGGACTATGTAGCTGTAAACCCACCTCTATGGTCTTCTCTCCGTTCGGTATTTAATAGCTCATTAATCACCACAGCAGCCAGGCTCCAGAATTCCCTGTGACGCGCCAAGGAGAGTCTCCGCTGTCGGGCCCTTAGAAAGGACTTTAACCATGTGGCCTGTTCGTTTCACTCTTCTAGAGACTATTAGGAGTTTAGAGGATCGTTGAGTTAGTCCCTAATTGCTTCTGTTTTGCCTGGTTCTTACTTACAGTGTGCTAATAGCAGCTATGGCGTCGAGCTGTGGGGTGTTTCATCATTAGTCTAAATGCAAAGTGCCAGGCTTCTCGTTGCTCACTGAGTATCGTTGATCAGCGATTTAATCAACTTGTGTCTTTATCTATTATCTTCATTCCCTTATTGTCATCGTCTTTGTTGTTTTTTTCGTATTACTACACTATGTATTGGGAGAATTACTCTGCTGCGATGACTAACTCACACGCTGCACCCACACAAACGCACACAAATATGCCAGCGCTCAACCTCCCTTCACCAGCACAATGCGGCAGCCAGATGGATAAGATGAAACTGTGATAGAGCCACATAGGCTGTCTGCCCAGCACAAAGTTAATCACTAGATGACGTAGTGTAGCATTCAGATATTTCCCATTTTCTTCAATGAACGACCTAAAAGTGTTTTCTACGTATGAAGTTGGGACGTTTACCACAATTTCTGTTAATTATGACAATAATGATAATTATAGATCCATAGCTAGATGTGTGGCTTCCTCCTTGCATAATGGAGTCTGAGGATGTGACAGTAGAATAGATATAATTCCAACTTCTGGCTGTCTTTTGTTTTGAAACCCTGTTTTAACATGGGAAACAGCTGTTTTATGCACACATTTAGTTACTGTGCGTAAGTTAACCGGAACCAGATGTTTGCCAACCACTGAGCCAAGCTGCTGCACGTCATAACCGGAGCGTCGTTCAACAGACCTTCACGCTGCTTGCTGAGACAAAAAAATAAATAAATGGCGTCCATAAATTTCCTTCACTCCGGAAAAATAGAACATTTCCCCAAAGAATGATCCTAAAATGACTCTGATTCATGTCTGTGCACACGTTGGCTCCCCCATCTCTCTCTGTCTCTCCAGCTAAGAGCTGCAGGAGCTGCTGTAATTCAGGAGCTCTTCCCTCGGGTCTCCTCTATCGCCACTCTGGATATCTCCGACAACGGTGCGGTAACACGCTGCGGCGCCTCCCTCTCTGACCTCTTTGTCCTTGAGCCGACGGGGTTTCAGTTACGAGGGGGGCTCTGTGTGTGTCGACAGGTCTCGACGCGGACCTGCTCGCGGTGCTGCCGGCCCTCTCCAGACACCCCTCCCTCAGACACCTTCACCTGGGCAAGAACTTCAACATCAAGAACAGGTGCCGTCAGTGGCTCACTGAGGCTGTTTGTGTCTGTGTCGGCCAACGCAAGCGCACGCGTGCTGCCTGTGCCAGCTTCGATATATTTTACTTCCATTCTCATATGCGCGTGCCACTCCTCGGGCAGACAGCTCACTGGCAGCAGGAAATTACTCATGCCAGCTCTTCCAGCCTCGTCTCTGTGTTTGCCTCCCTTGTTTTTTTGTCTGCAGGGCTTTGGATGAAGTCCTGCAGAAGCTGGTTCAACTCATACAAGAGGAGGACTGTGTGAGTGTTAACAGAGACGCAGATTACACAGTTCGATGGCGCTGCTTTTAATCCCTGACGAATCACCTGAATAGAACTTTAAATGTGTTGGTAGGGTATGAAGGAAAACAATGAAAATGACATTAAGCACACTTGCAGTAGATATTCTGGCTTCATGGGAACATTATTTTTGCATAAAGCTTCACTGCAGACGTGTGAGTGCATCATCAATTATTACTGTTGCTCTGGTTCCCTTGTGGGCATAGTGTCTGTATCACTACACACACATAGTGAATAATTCATACATACAACATGTTAAGTCAATTTTGCGAGCATTCACATCACTCTAGCCCCAACTTTCACTTCTTTACTTTTTCCTCTTGACTTCCTGCATTTATCTCAACACGGCTCACTTTATCTCGTACACTTTTGTTCCCGTGTATCCCTGAAAACCCTCGCCACACGTTAACGCGCGCGTCTTCCCCGTCAGGCCCTCCAGTCCCTGTCGCTGACGGACTCCCGCTTGCGCTCTCGAGGCACCATGCTGGTCAACGCCCTCGGCAGCAACACCTGCCTGAGAAAAGTGGACCTGAGCGGGAACCACATGGACGACATCGGCGCCAAGATGCTGAGCAAAGCGCTGCAGATCAACACCACGCTCAGGTGAAGGAAAGAATTTCTGTGTGTTGGACAGCGTGGCTTGTGCTCTGTGAGGAGGTTTATATTCAGTGCAGCTCATGACTCTGCCCTGCAGGAGTGTGACATGGGATCGCAACAACACCTCCGCAGCAGGATTTCTGGATGTGGCCCGAGCGCTTGAACAGTAGGAGCACATTTCCCATAGGGTCTATACAGCCTGCCATCATCTTTTCCATAAATAAGACGCCTTACGCATCTGCAGAACCTGGGATTGTTGGAAAATGCTTCTGTTTTCGAACATTTAACAATGTTTTAATTCGCTGCTATCTGTAACGGTCCAGACTTACCTTTAGGCTCAGGATGACATGGTTGCAAAGATCAGAGTACAGAGATCAGAGGGGTGTTTTGGGGCGGGTTCTGTCCAGCGGGGATATTAACCTTAACTAACCCTGGAATGTGTAACCCACTTTATAATCTGTTTTTAGTCGCCTTCAATAACGCCACCCTTCCTCTGTTCTTTCCTCCTCTTCCTCCCTCCCCTTTCTCAGTAATTTCACCTTACAGTACATGCCTCTTCCCCTGAGCGACATCAGCCAGGCGTACCGCAGCGCCCCTGAGAGGACAGATCAGGCACTGACCAAGGTTGGCAGCAGAGACCAGCCACTGTCACAGTTTTTGTCAGAAAGCAAAATCATTTCATAAGTCAGTCCCACCACAGTGACTTGATGCGATCTTCGTGTGTGTTGTTGTGCAATGTACATTCATTACGTACAAACCTGCTTTGATTTGCACATGCACAGCAGCCTTCCACTGAGAGGTGATTAATACATTAGATGTAGGTAAAGATCCTTTAGTCTGATGTTACTGCGAGTAGATAAATAAATCTCCAGTTGCAGTTCTCCACTGAAGTGTTGCAGTAATTAATGCTGTCAAGATAAGCAGCTTTACGTGATAAGCAGAGGCTGGCAGTTAGTCGATGTATTTGGTTTACTTTACTTTAAATTTGAAAAGTAATTAAATCTCAAATATCATAGAGGGCCTTCGAAATGGAATCTTAGAACTTTGTACTTGTGACTATAGGTATGTTTGTGAAATGGATTCATCTTAAGATGCTCTTGGGTAAAGGGGCCCACAGATCCATTTTCCACCGAAACAAGCTTTTCTATCAGTCTTCCAGGTTGTTTGTTTTGTCCAGTTTATATTCATGACTCTCCTTGTCCTGCACAGATCCAGCGCGCTCTGGTGAGAAACAACCAGACACAGCGTTTCTCCCAGAGACAGGCTCTGCGGCTGCACCAGGGCCTGGTCACGAGCACGGCTGAACAGGTAGCGCTCGCGGCCGCTTTGTGTCTTACTTGTGTTCAAGCTGGTAACAACCCCGTCGTCATCTGTCTGTTTCCAAGGTGATGGAGCGCCTCTGTGTGCGCGTCCAGCAGCAGGTGTGTGCGTTGCGAGCCGCCGGAGAGATGGAGGAGATTCAAGCCGCTAAGCAAGTGCTGAAGGAGGCCAGAAACTCCCGAGCTGTGAGTGACGTGAGATATATCAGGCTGGTTTGTGCTTTACCGTCACGCTGACCTCGCTGTGGACTCTGTCTCCAAGCTCTACCCTTCGCTGTGTGAGCTGGCTCACGTGCTGTCTGTGGACGGGCCGGTGCGGCAGAGGCTGGACTCTCTGGCTGGTGAACTTGCCAAAGCGGCAGACAAGGAGCTTCAGGTGATCGTCGACTCAATGGTGTCCCTCTGCCGCGAGCTGTGCCCGCTGTCTTCTTCGGCGGCAGAGCGACTGAGTCCTCCGCTCTCGTCCGTCTCCGAGCGAGTGTCCATCCCTCGCTCAGCCATCAGGACCGCGCTCATGGAAAGAGCAGCGCAGGACATTCACCGAGCCTTAGAGTAAGAGAGAGATGTGGAGAAGGAAAACTCGCAGCAATAGGTCTGAATTTGATAAGCAGGATATTGATTTACTCTCACATTTACCAAACCTCTTCCCGTCTGTCTCTCCCCTTTCTCTAATCCAATCGCCTGTAGAGAAGTGAAGCTGTCAGTAGTTTCCTATCTCACCAACTCGATCGTAGACCAAATCCTGCAGGAGCTCTACGCCATCCATAAGACCTTGGTAAATACAAAGCGGCAAACGTGTAAATGTTGCCGTGTGTATAAGACATAGTCAGCTGCAGGAGTGTTTTCTTTTTTTACAGACCCGGCAGGTGTCTCACATTACACACCGGGACGGGATGTGTGATGATGGTGCGGCCTGGAGGTTTGCCAGACACAGAGACTCTCTGGACATCACAGATGAGGAGCTTGGCACCAGTATTGTGAGTGTGTACATACGAATGTGTTTGTTCTGCGTTTTCTGTGTCTGAGCCCAAAATGGGATCAGGCAAATTTCCATCTTCATCGCTTATTGGTAGATCACGTCATCTTGTGGAGAACTTGTGATGGACTTTCAAGCCGTTTATTTATTCACTGTATCAGATGTTTGGTGCTCACTGCGTGTGGAGCGGTTAAACTGGGCTGTTTCTCCTCTGTACAGAATGAAAACTGACCAAAAGACAAACTTGTTTTGGTAAAAACTCGATGAAGTCACAGCTGTTCTGCCATTTCAAACATTACACTGACGTTCCCGACAGCATCACTGCAGTTTAAAGGTCAGAATTTGAAAAGCTCCAGCTCCTTCACTGGAGACATTTTAACCACACTTCGATTGACGGTGTTTTGTCAGTTCAGCTTTTGCTTTGGCCTTTGAACGTGTACAGGTGTGTACACATGACACCCACCAGCCCAAACAGCAAAATGAGAGTGAAATGATAGGATGACTAGTGTGGAGCCCCCGTATCCCTTCACACTGCGACTGTCTTAACAGTCTCATGATGCCGCTTAGTGCTGCTAATCTCTACTGTCACGAAAAGAAAACCGAACCTCGCTTATAGAAAACTGAACTTGAATCTGAATAGTCAAACCAGAAGAAAAATCACAGACACGCGCTCAGTGAGAAGTTTAATATTTACAAAAATCCGGCTCTAAACTGGAGAAGTCAAGCGTTTCCCCCTGACATTATCTCATGAATCTGCCATAAGCCCGGAGGCCTCTTCATCACAGTCACTGCTGTCATTACCCCTTGATGCACCTTCAGCTTTGATGTCTTCTCTACAACCCACGTGGAATTTGAAACTGTGAGGTTTTCAAAGCTGAACATATACACACAACCTGAAAAACTGCTGTGTTTCATTGTTTACTGTTAGCTCACCCAAATTGTATTTTAAACGGTTAAATATAGAAAATAACAATTATATTATTATATATATATATTTACATGCCTATAACTATTACCACAGGCTCCTCTGCACAGTCGGGGCTTCGACCCCATCAATGTCATAGAAACTCAAACAAGATGACTTGTTGACTATCTGAGTCGTGCAACGTAGTTACTGCATATCCACTTTCTTTCATCCATCAACTACAGTTGTTCCTAATTATTAACAGTATATTAATATAAATGATACAGCTGCTTTGACAAAGCACTGATTGAGCTCCAGGAGGGTTTTTCTACGCTTCCTCTGACATGTGTACACGTGACATGTCTCTTTCCTACTTGCGTACCTTACGCTACATACTTATCCCTCAGCATCTCAGCCTCCGTTTTCGTTTTGTTTTTTCTCTCAGGACACAATAGCCATTAAGAAACGCAGCTCGAGAACAAGACGAATACGCCCCGTCTCCACCAGGCTGAGTGAGTACTGCTGCACATCCTCTTATCCTTCTTTCGTGTCTAGCTCTGACCCCGTCTTGTCTCTTTCAGGGCTCCATTAGTGTGTTTTCCGTTGAGTCCTTTTCCCCTTTCCCGCCTCTCCGGCTGAAAAGACTGTTAATGGCTGTTTTAATCGAGTCTATCTGGCCAAGTCTGAGCGTGTATATCTCAGAGTAGTTTGTTTTAAGTTGGGCGACTTTGAAACATAACGATGGCTTCCTATAATTCCTCCAATTTGTCTCCTTGCCTGTGTCGTGTCCTCACATCGTCCTTAATCCTTTCATCAGGCCTTTGCGACGACTCGAGCTCTTCTCCGCCCCCCTCCGTGCCATCGTATCCCTCGCCGCTATCCCGCTCGGCGTCCTGGGAGGGCCTGTCAGAGCTCCCGACCCAGGGTCTGCCTCTACACCACGTTACGCGTGTTCGCCCGAGACCTCCGCGGAGGCACAAGGGAGGGCACATCCCTGCTGAGACCGTAAGGCGGCTTTGAGTCAGACATCTTTTGACACTTAGTAAGATGTAAAGTGATCTTTACAAACTTCACGCAATTCATTATGAAACGTCCGTCCAACCATAATTCTGCTTTTGTCAGAGGCAATCTGTACAGAGTGGATGGCTGCAATCAGTTTAGATCATCTAACTGAAGCCAGCGTAATCCATTTGTTTTACTGCATAGAGGACATTTACAAATGAAACCCTCTGACCCCTCTGTGTCTGTGTGCGCAGCACTGCAGTGAAAATGGTGGAATAAGTCCTCTCGACGACGGACTCCCAGAGTTCTACACCAAAAGGGTTCTTCCCGACAGGTCAGAGTTTGCTTCATGTTTTTCCCCTAAATGCCCCACGTCAGTTATTTCACATTTATTTTGAATTACTGCCATTTCTGAAGCGTTCACTAGGTTTTTAGATTGAGGCAGGCAGTCATTATTTTACTACGCTGGGACTTTCAGCTCGCAGGCTCTTGACAGGTGATCTAACGCAGCGCACAGTTTGTCATCTTTAGTCAAAGTTACGGTCTTGTACTAATATTGCTGTTGACTGTTTCAGCGTGTTTTTTAACTCGCGGCAGCATCATCTTAGTGAGTTGAAGAGAGATTGGTGACTGTAGGTTATAAAAACAACTGGAGTAACAAACCAAGAGCGGCACCAACAGACAAATGACAGTGTTACAGTCGTGAAAAGCAATAAATACGCACTGTTTAACGTGAGCAGATGCATTAAATAATGTTGAGTCTATGCATAAGCCTCAGTGTTTGTTTGGTATACGCCACATTTAATATTGCTGTAAATACAGCAGGCTCATGATAAAAGTACACATATTGTACTTGATCTAGTATTTTATATTGTTTTGGAAGCGTCTCCATCTGCTCAAATCTTTTTAATATGTTGGAAACACATTTGAGGCACATTTATCAACTTGAGGTTGAACCTTCATTCATTATTGCAGTCGCTGAAATGTATGAGGTGGAATAAATAGAAGATGTTCACATCAGCCACATTATACCATAATAACTTTAAGACAGAATTTAGCATGATTTGTTCTTGTCTGTTGTTGGGATCCTGCTGATTTCTGACAGCTGGTGTGTTCACACATCTTTAGCGAGGCCTTATTTTAATTGGCGTATGTTTGAGTTCTTATTTTTCATAATTCAAGAAGGATGTATTCCTCTGACCACTGTGTTGTCTGCCTTTGAGGTAGTCTCGTGGTGAGGCTCTGCTTCTTTTGCTCGTCCTGTTGCATTCAAAGCCAATTGAATCTGCCATCCATCAAGTTTGTTCAGTTAAAATATAAACTTTATTGCGCTTTGATGATTCCTGGAGCTGGAGCTGGTCGTCTGGAGCTTTTTGTGTGACACAACATCTGTCGGCGACGGCGCGTTGTTGATCAAAGGAGGATGTTTTATTGGATGCGGCTGTAGACACTGGTCGCTGGAGATTTCATTAAATGTGAAATGAGTGCGCTTAAACAGCAGTGTTGGAAAATCAATGGAGCTCAGAGTAAATGAGCCTCCAGAACCTGGCTTATCAGACAAATGCGGCTCCCTACCAAGCTGCAGATCATTAGCTTCCATCAATGCTTACAATATAATTTTATACTATAAAAACGTGTTACAAATAACAGGAGGTGTAGCCGTGTTACAAGCAGAGCAGATTATCGTGTGTGTGTGTGTCTCTCTCTTTCAGTCAGCTCTCCTCTCTGCACAAAGCTCACTCTCTGAGGAGGAAGAAAAGGAGAAACATGCTGGCCATCTTCGGTTTCCGTAAAAACCGGAACCAGACTCTGTCCAGTCAGGGACTTCAGGAATCTGAAGCGGAGGTGTATGGCGATGGGTGTCACGCTGTGGCCACAGCACCCATGGGGTCTGTGTATCAACACACACACACCACACGTTTTTAAGAAGGGTTATATGCTCGGAACACTCGTCACATCGCAAAGCATTCGTTCGTCTTCCATATTCCACAATCGTCACGTCTTCTTCCCGGTTCCTTTGAGGATAGTCAGCTGCACTGAACTTTGCAAATACATGGACAAATACGGCTCTAAATCTCCCTCACTCCTTTGTCGGTTTAAGAAATGGCCGATAGCTGCCAAAGCACAGCCAGGCTGCGATCGGAGTGTGTACACAGATGTAGATGACAGCCGGTGGCTTCAACTCTGGATCCGACAGTCAGCCAAGTGATTAGAAGTGAACACGCCGCATGTCAAACACAGCTTAGGATAGCGGGGTAGCAGATTTTTGCCAGGAAAGTGATTTTTTTTTTCTCTAATTGCTCTCGACAATTGTTGTGTTTTTGTCTTGTTTCTGCATTTCGAACATTTTCAACCGAATTCACTATCTTCCGACTTTCAGGACGGCCACAGAGAATGTGTACACGCTCCTGCAGCCTCCAAGGTCCTCTGCCAGAGCTGGATCTCCTGGTGAAGGGGCGGATTTGAAAATTAATGATCACCAGGGGAAAAATACTCTTGTTCTGAGTCCACCTCCGGTGCCAGGCATCCCTCGCCCAGGCGGGGGAGAAAGCAAACACCCGTTTTATTCTCCTAGAGAGGTAGAGTCTGTGCGACCCACTGAAAGGGTTTCGTTTACTGGAACTTGCCTTGGGGTATAATCTTTTCTCCTGTCTCCCCGTGTTGTATTTTGACAGAAGTCTGAAACAGATGCTGTGTTTGATCAGCCAGCGGAGGCAGACAAGTACTGGGCGGACGACAAACAAAGGACAACAGACGTGCTGCAAGCAGACAAGCAGTGGATGGAGGCGAGACAGAGCGATCAGCATGCCGAGAGGCAGCGGTTTGATGACAGGCTGCAAGAGAGAACGCTTGTAGAGCCAAGAACGGCTGACAGAAAAACAGACAGGTACTGGACGGAGACCAGGCAGCCAGACAGGCACATGGACAGACAGTGGACAGTGGACAGACACACCCAGAGGCAGATTGACAGGAAGATGGAAAGACAGTGGATGGGTGGCAGACAGATAGAAAGGTCATGGTCGGAGAATAGGTCCACAGACATGCAGGTGGACGGTCAGTGGACTGAAGGGAGACATTCAGGCAGAAAGACAGACAGACAAGTGCAGGCGCTTCATTTGGCTCAAAGGCCGCTGCCACCCTACCCATCAGATAGGACACCTTCACCGAAACAGGCAACGGAGCCTCTGAAAAGCCCGGAGGCAGCAGCTACAGACTGGCATCAGCAGGACATGCTGGACAGACACGCGTGTCTCGACGCAGGCGCTGGGTTCACCGAAGGCTGGAGGGGCGGCGGCGGCGGCGGAGGAGGAGGTCGAGCTGCTGCCTGCGCGTCCAAACCCGACCCCCCGCCGCAAAGCAGTAAACCCAACCTGTCCAAACTGAGGCAGAGGCATCGGCTCGATAGCGCAGACGTTCTGCCGGGTACTTTACCGTCATCTTTAATGTGCTGCAGGCAGCGTGTGTAAACAGTGACAGTCACTTCTATAATCCGTAGGTACAGAGGAGGAGGGAGACACAGAGAGGGATGCTGGAAAGACGGACAAGAAAGAAAGAGAAAAGAGAAGAGATTCAGAGGGACACCCTCCGCCGATTCCTGAAAAGGTGTGGAATTAATTATTATTAATTGTCATCCATCTTCATTCATGGGATGATTTGTTCTGTTTACATAACACCACATATTAATGTTTTGGTGCAAAAGCTTTTGACTAGTTAATCCGTGACGTGTTCATCATTTTTCGTTTGCTTTAGCCAAAGACTTCCTCGTACGTGACTTTTCCAAAGGAGTCCAGTGAAAGGAGCTTACCTCCTCCTCCTGTGCCACCTCCTGGTAACAAGCCTGTGCATGGATTGCCAGACAGAGCAGCAAGTCAAGGTACTGTACTGTGCTGAAAAGAGGATTTAACAGACAACGCAGCAGATTTTGATTCCAGATACATAATTTAAAAAAAGAAATCTTGGTTGTGGAAGTTAATTTGAACCACAAAGTGTGATTTGGGGTTTTTTTTTCTGTTGCTGTCTGTTGCTCAGTGAAAACCAGCTGTCGATGCGTTTCCACTCAGCTGGCAGTACATACTGTATTTGCACATGTGCAGAGAGTGCCATCAATCTTCTCATCTATCTCAGCAAGATTGCAAAAAGTTATTTTTAAATTACCATTTAAAATGCAACAAGGTGTAGAAAAACGTGTGGGGAAAAAAACAGACGTCGCTTCATTTTCACAGCTGATTGGGGGGAACGTGAGACGTCCACACAGAAAGACAAGACGAGCTTGTGTGTGTGAGCCACGCTGGTGGTAACGTTGTGGCTCCAGACTGAATAGCTGCTTCGGCGTCAGGACTCTTTGATACTGATAAGAATCGTGATGGCGGCCGCTGAAAAAAGTGGAAGTGGTTTTAGACTGGAAGGTTCTGGGGTTTTTAAGGACGAGGAAGCTGTGAGAGCCCTGACCTATGTAAATTTAAACTGTCCTATAAGGGAAGACAATAAGACTGTTTGCTGATGTCATTGTTATTATTATTACAACAATGGATATACAACATGATATTGTTTTAACTGCTTTCAATAACTTTAAATTGCCTGATTTAATACATCACTTAAAATGTGTGTGATTTGTTAAATTTAAAGCTTATTGTCTCATCTTCATCCTTTTTTTTTTTTGAGGGGACGGTATTTTGTAACAGAGCCTATTTCCCTACATGTAAACGTACTTATGACATACATGCGTTTCCTGTGTTGAATACGACACGTGCACGTTCAGGTGAAGAAGGACTGAGACCTCAGGCGCCAGTGAAACCCCAGAGAAACAGGAAGGCCATGTCCTGTGATGCAGGTACAACATCAACATCGTGCTCTCCGTTCTGTATATTTGTGAATGTAATTTGTGTGTATATGTGTGTAAATTGTCTATATCTAACTGTGGATTTGTCTCCTGTCCTCACTGAACTCAGGCACTGACAGGGAAAGCCCTAATAACGTTGAGAAGCCCCCAAATCGCAAACCCCCTGTGAAAAAACCTAGACTACCCCAAAACAGAAATAAGTCTCTGGACTCGTCTGGTACATGTCTCTGTTTTTAATTTTGTTTCTGTGTCTGTGTGTGTGTGTGTGTGGCAGATGTTACACAATGTGTGTGACACCACACTCCATAAATGTAGTGGAACATGGTCGAACATGTCGTTATCGTCTATCATATTAAACCAAGCAGTGATCACATGCAGTTATCTTAATTCTTATCTTATCTTAATTCGATTTTTCTCTTGGTCCTATTCTGCAGACAGCATCAGCTGCTCACCTGGTCACAGCGAGCTGTTGTGATGCCCGCTGTATTTACCCGCTGCTGTCCAGCTTAGGAGTTGCCATGACAACTGTGGAGCGTTATATTCAAGGAGGAAACAAGAAAAAAAAGGAAGGGGGGGGGGGGGGTGGCGTGGTGGAGGGAAAATGTCTAAGAGCTCAACATGGCAGACAACATAAATCATCAGTCACTTACTTCTGTTGAAACACTCGCTCACCTTAACGTCCCTTTCCTCCCTCTTCACCTTCACCCCGACTGTGTTTCTGTCTTTGCTTTCCTCTCACACAAAACCAAAAAAACAAAAACAAGCTCAAATCTTTTTCTTTGAAAGCTACAGTGTTTTAAAGGTAGTTGCTACTTTATAAAACCCAGACATTCATTGTCTTTTGTGTTGGTGGATGGTGGGCCGAGCACTCCAGCGTTGTGGCTTCGTAGCAAGAAGAAAATATTTCTTTATTAGGATGCGGTTTCTTAAATCGACAAAGCATTTTTGACTGCTGATAAAGTCGACTGCTGTGGTTGACGTTTTAAAATGAGTTGCTTCTTATCAAAAGAAATTTGATGATTTATATCTAGTTTTGCTGTTAGGAACTTAAAGGTAATATATTTTATAGAAAAAAATAAATATTATGTATGAACGCCCTCACTGTACGAATAAAAGTCTAATGGAAAAACTGTGTGTGACTGCATCCTTACATTTAGACAGAGGAAACCATTAAATGTAGAAATGTAATAGATATGTAGGTATAATAGAATATTATAGATATAATAAAACCTACAGTATAAATATCAAGACAGTTGCTGATTAGCTTTGAATCAGTTCATCACTTTTTGCAGCTCTTAAATCTTTAATTCAAGGATGTGTCTTATTTGTGTAAATTGTGACAGAAATGTATTGTTTTAGATTATGTATATTTTTGATTTTCAGTTTATTATGGAATCCAACACATCAGCTTTTTTTAAAGGTGATTATTCTACCATATGTTTATTATAAAGGTCACAGTTACTTTCCAAACTCGCCCAGTGTCCTGCCCCCAAGTGGCCACAAATGTTACAACGTATAATAATATAGTACATTAATACAGTGAAAACTAATAAAACAGAAAATTGAAAATGGTTCTTTATCATTTTATACCACCCCAGCAAAATCAGGCTGTCCAGCTAAAATGTGTAAAGCTGTAGTTATGGTCTGACAAGAACAAGCATCCATGGCAGGTTTGACTTTCACGATTATAGGTGGATGCTAAATTTACTTCCTGACAGAAATGCCCCTGCCAGTTGGCATGGCAACCACATACAGTCACAAGTCAGGGGATGTGAGAAACAGCAGGGGGCGACTGAGCCCTACAAATGAGGCTTCCACTGGGCTTTACAGACACACACAAGCACAAATGATCAGAGCAGAGCAGCAGTCCGCAGGTTGTCATTAGCAACGGTGCCTTGACCTTTTTTCTAAGGATGCTGTAATGAGTCAGATATGAGTTAGAAAGACTGTTGTGAAGTAAGGAATTTTGTTTTGCTGTTTTATAGAAACTGGAAGTAAATTGGCTGCTTTTTCACCAAGTCAGTAATTTTTAATGAGCAAACAGCCTCCAGGGAAACACTATGGGGGGTGTGTTCAATTCTTGAGTCCTGTTAACACAGTAAATGAAGCTAAAAGCTGAATTAATATCATGAATGCATGTTTCACATTTAGACATGCGTTGTTTTGGCAATTTATGACGTTCCTAACAGCGCAGGGAAATAGAATGGATTGAACTTTTACTCCCACTCCTCACCAAAGGTAGAGTGTAACCCACAGCGGAGTGTTCTCGTAATAATATTCCACTAAAAAGATTTATGCTTTTTGTCCAAGAAAACCAAAATAAGTTGATTGGGTTAAAAAAACGTTTTTTAAAGAATTTTCTGTCAACCCAGTCGTTACATATTAGCAATTCCCGACTCTCAACACTGTCTAAGAACTGATATTATAAGTTTATGTAACACCCGAAGAACAGTTTCTTCTGCATCCTCACACCTGAACTTTGAACAGAACCACATCACGGTTAGTCTGGTTCGGCTGTTATTGTGGCCACACTGCACCGTATTTCTTTACAGCTGATGGGAAGACACATCACGTTACACAGGAGGCACCAGAACACGTCCTACTCTTCTCATCATTCTTCTGCTGTTACCAAGCAACATGATCACATAAAGGCTGAGGGAAGAGAGGAGCCAGAGAAACATGTGTGGGTAGCGGAGAAAGATGCGTGAAAATAAAAGGATGCAGGGAGACCAAAGAAATGTGCACAATTGTACTCACACAATACCCCTCCAGAAACGAAATCCTCTTCCTTCCGGGTTCAAGAGGGATCCACAGTGTGTTAATGGGGATCAGCTAACTTCTACATGTATTAAACTCATGTGAATTCGCTATTGAAACTGTTTTGTGCTGGATGAGGCTGTTTAACGTCGTCCTTCATGCTGTCAGAGCGCGATCAAGCTGTGAAAGTCTATTTGCATGTGGCTCCTCGCAGCGGGCCTGCTGGAGGATATTCGCGCCACCGCAGTTACATGGGAAATGACTCATGAAAGCAGACAATGATAAGATACAGTGTTATTTAATGTAATTACAACCGCGTCTACAAAGGTCATAAACGAGCGGTTCGGCTGGGTCGCCATGGGAACCGGCATCCTAATGGGTGGCAGTCACCTTATGGCCCAGCAGCCTGAGAGACATTTCCATTTGCATTGTTTATGAATATCCGTAAAGATGTGCCAACACAGTGAAATATAGTAACAAACAGGTCGTGAAAGGCTTGGATTGTTAGTCCTTTTTACACAAAGATGAGAGATATTACAACCTGTCATACAGTAGATCAGCATAAATAATTTATCTCCAAAAAATCCCTGAGAATTCTGTGCAGGTTGCATCATAAGTTTAATAATAAGTCAGTTAACATACTTAACACGTAGTCTGAAAATCACAACACTCCATAAATCCATTAGTTTACTATTTTACTTTGCATCAGTTAAGTAATAATAATAATTAGATGAGTTAGTCGTGTATTGCTAAAAGTGTAACGTGAAGGAGAGTTTCTGTCATGATCTGCCCTCTTTTCAGGCTTGCAGGAGCAGGACTTAGGGAAGAAGCAGCAGAGGGGAGGAGAAGGGGAATGAATTAACAGATTTAGTGTCATCTCTCAGTCTGGGAGAGGAGCCAAAGTATCGACCACCTTAATCCGTTCATCCCTCTCTTCCTCCTCTTCATTCTTCCAAACCTCCCTCTCTGTCTCTCTGTCTGCTGCCACCTCTTGATTTCCGTCTTTGTTTGTCTGTGTGTCTTTGTGCTGCTGCTGTTGTTGTGTGTTGTTTTTTTTTAAGATTAACATCGACTAATACTTCCTGTTGTGTTTGCATGTGTCTGTGTTGATTTGAGGTTGAACACTTTAAGCCATCTGTCTTTATTTGGAGCCTTCCAGCAACAGATGTAACGTCTCTGCTGCTATACATGAATAATATGAATAATATACAAATATGGCCGTGGGTGATGATGATTTATTGACAACGTAGCGTGGTCCATAAGCAAATGAAGCATTTCAGATTGATGGAAATTTGAAAATATGCTGTGAATCATTTGCATCAATATAATGGCAGCTTTGCACATAAACAGCAGGAACATCAATAATAGTTATTATTGGTTTGTTATTGTTGTGCGCAGGTTTAGCAGGACACAGATGAAGGCGTCAGTGCATCCATTGTGTCCAGTGACTTGAGGTGGTGATAGACAGTTCACACTGGGATGAGCTTAAGGCAGGGGTCCTGACAGCTTGTCTACATTACAGACGGTTTGTGAAGGCATGGGTATTTGTTAATCTGACACTAGTTTCAGGGGGAGAATCAGCACTAATCCTATGACTAGCCTGATAAGCCCAAATCACAACGAGACCCCACGTGTGGACAAGTGAGTAAACACACACACATGCGCACACAAACAACAGTCAAATCTGATGGTCTGGAAGGAAAATCAATAAAAGACAGCAAACAGCCTGAGAGGTATGACGGGTTTAATCTTGTAGCTAAACAAACTTAAAGTCAGTCTTATACAGACAATTTAAAGCTTAACAGTTGAAGTGATGGATTAGATTCCATGTTACAAAAACACTGAGATTATCAGTAGCCAAGAGATTGAAGGAGGGGGGTGAGGACGTTTAATGATAAACAACGTTCCCTGAGGCAGAGTGAATAAAACGTTCAATAACGGCTTTTACTTAATTAAAGAAGAGAATAAAACCGTTTGACTCGCTTCCCAGCATGCTACATTTGTTTTCTCTTTAAATTATACTTGAAGTTAATCAAAAGGGAAATAAAGCGTGTGTGAGGCACCCTGTGGATGTTACTGTAATGTTTCAACTCCTAACGCTGAAAACATCTTTAAAGGAGTAGTTCGTCCTTCCAACATATAGTTCATTACTTATTTGCTGAGCGCTGGATGGCAGAGCGGGCGAGTACCGTAGCCGTTCTCATCCAAGCCAACATGTAAACAGGTAAACATTCAAAGGTGAACATCTTCTTAAAACCTTTGGTTAGCTGTTAGCTCCTGGATGTCAGGCATGAAGCTAAAACCATTAATCATAAGCACAATGCTACAGCTTAAGTTCACCTTCATGTATCAACCTATCGTGACGCTGCACAAATAAAGGGTCAGATTAGTCCGATGCGCAGTGTGAACTTATTAGAGCTACTTTATAAGGTGCTGACTTCGTGTCTTGTGCTTCCTACAGTGTGATGGAGAGCGATGCTGTAGTGATGTTGAGTCATTTTTTTCAATTTTCCAATGCTGTCAGCAGCTACTACACAAAATTATATTTTTGGAGCGTAGGCAGAAATGCACGTTACATCACAAAGCCTGGTCAAAATCTAAAAATCGCTTTGCTTGACCATTTACTACTACTACTAAAATTTTTTGCTCACGTCTGGTTATTAGGGGTTGTCACAGGCTTCTGTACAGTCCCCATCTCTCAGCCATTTAATTTCTGTGTGTGTGTGTGTGTGTGTAGAGAGTGAAGGAGACAGATCCCCAGAGGGAGGGAATGAAGGGGGGCCCTCTTGTGAGGTGAGACCTGTAAGCCCGTTGCTTGCAGCAGAGTTATCAGGATTAGGACACGTATCTCTGGGATAAGGCAGCCTTTGTGGGACCCTAGAGGCCTCCACCTTAAACCATCTGTCCAAAGCGGCCCGGCCAGTCTTTGGCTCCATCACTCTCTCGTTGACTCCGTCCTTCCTGCCCATAGTCTCTGATTCATTTGTTGCCCCGTTTACCCCTAAAAACCGTCACCTCTGCTTACAGTTCAGAATGTGCAACTTCAGTGGCTCCTGTTCTAGACCCCATGTGGCCTTTAGAGCCTCTCAGAGGATGAAGACTGGAGGATATGAAACTGGCTTAAGAGGTTGAAGGAGAGGTCAGCTTCCCATTTAGGGGGTTTTGGGCAATGATGCTCAAAATTAAAGAGTTATTTCACTCAAATCATATAAATATTTTATCAAATACCTCCAGTGACATCTCACTGCAGAGGGGTCTGGGTGTTCGTTCCCTTCCTCGCTAAAATGGATCCAACCAAGGCAATACAATACATTTACAATACATGTTTCCCCAAAACGGCCCAATAATGTTGGACTATGAAGATTAGGCTGTGGTTGGCGTCCACACCTGAGTGAGAGGTGGCCGCAGGACATCTGCGTATCACTGCTGCGTGTGGTATGAAGTATGAGGTAAGTTCCTCTGTGGCTCCCCCTCTCTTTGTAGCTCACCCTCACGGGAGGCCCTGTTGGTTTAGCGGCTAATCTTTCCCCGGAAACACAAATGATGGACAGATAGAGAGGTAACAGAGGAGACTGGAACTGGTCATGCTGGTTTTTTAGGGACCCCAGTGTGGCTTAAAAGGCGCAATAAACTAAACTCTTGTCTACGCGCCTTGTGCTGTTTTCACGAGTCAGCACGTCTGCAGGCCTTGAAGGTTTTGTTTACTGTCTAAATCAGATTTGTGAGAACTCACTGATTCCTCAACGAGACGTTATTAAGACACAGAGCGACTCCGGATTAACAAGTTTAGCTTTTAAGGATCATGCAGAAATGCTTGTTATGCATTTCTCTGCACAGTGGACATTACAAAAAGACAAAATCACAGATTCTGAGTATAACCGAGAGACAGGGCAACAACAAAACAATAAACAATCAAATCTGTCTCCAAGGGTTTACTTATACAAAACTTTAGTGATCAAGACTTAATGAGTTTCATTACATAGCAACTAATCATAACAAATAGCAGATTATCTGAATAATAATCTGTTTTAAACTGGAGAAATAAAAAAAAATAAAAAATTAAACATGGCAATAATGGTAATTAATGGTAATTAGCCTGTTTATTAAATTCACTGAACTAACTGTGATGATGCCATGTTCACGTACTCCCCACTCAATTGGACTAAAACTGTTCTTTGTTCTTTCATTCACATCAGTGTTCAACGTATTCTTTTATATCAAAATACATGCGTTTCATAAATGCATTCAATTCTAATCAAAAACAAACTAAGCACAAAGGTTTTGCTCAGCTTCAGGGTTTGTAATAATAAAATAAAGACTGGAAAACGCCACTTTGGAGGCGGGAGGGTCAACCTGCTGTAACAACGTTAAAAGATTCTTTTTGCGTAGTGCAGAAACTGGAATTAAATTCAAAATGTGATTTTGAAACGCGTTAAAATTTGTGACAACCAGTAACATCACCTGCTGTTTATAGTACGGTGCTCACTGGCTGTAAGTGGCCACTGTGAGGCAGTGATGGGTTTACAGTCGAAGGGTCAGGGCTTACTCAGTGATGGATGACCAAACTTCATAATGCAGTCACAAACCGAGTATGATCAGTCATCATCACTTGTTGTTGGGCAGAAGAGGGCAAAACCGTGCACACAGCCTTCACTTCACACCATTCCCTTAATAAGGACACACAAGTTTAAGGTCTCCATAAGCCACACATACGTTCATGAAACCCGACCCAGGTGGGACATGTTTAACTTTAATAACGTAATAAGTTATGAAGCATTTGAATTAAGCAAAAGTAGAGTTTGTAGGTGTAGGAGCCAGAAAGAGACATAAACACCCTCAGAAAAACATAAAAGGTAAAACTAGTCGATCTAAAAAAGAGAGAGACAGACAGATTTGTAGAGAAGAACATTTGAGACAGACATTGTGAACAGAGAGAGGGATGTGATGGAGGAGAGAGAGAGAGAGAGAGAGAGAGAGGAGGGGATTGTTGCAAATAGGGATTTGCAGCAGAGGGGAAAGAAAGAAAGGGGGCAGTGGCACTCAGTGACAGACAAAGTGCTATACACACTCACATGCTCACACACATGCATACACACACACACACTCTCTGTTTCCTCTGTGTCTCGTTGCAAACGTGTCAGTCAACCAGTTAGTTGATTATTTGTGTGTGTGTTTGTGTGTGTGTTTGGTGGCGATGTTGAAAAGAGCTCAGGACCAACCTTCACCTCTATGACCAGCGGTAAGTTCACTTCATGTTACTTTTCTGCTCTCTGTGTGTGTTTTGTCGTCTTTTCGTTCGCTTTTTGTCCGGACTCCGGTCCAGAGCCGCACTGAGGCCTCCACGGAGCCCGTCGCTGCTTGCTTTTAGTTCGCAAACCATTTTCAACAACAGGGGCAAAAACCTAATGAGCAACGCAGCCAAAGGTGGATTTTTAATTAGACGTTCATTTTAACAACAATAATGGTGAGATTTGAAAGCTTGCAATGAGGAGAATAGCTTTACTCTTCTACAGCTTTCTGAACGATGATGTAGGTGCCACTGCAGCCTGGTGAAAATATTCACTGACATTCAGTGGAGGTACTTGGCCTTGTTGTATTTAGCTGTGTTTGATCTCGTCTTGCTGTTGTTATGTGACTAACTTGTCACCTTTAGAACCTAAATAGCCTTTACTATGATAAACTTTACTGTCATGTTTACTCTAAATCAATTCATGTCTTTGGTTTATGAAACAAAAGTTTAAGAGTTTGAACCTGACCCGACGTCAAACGGATCTAGACGTTCAAACGTTATGATGCAACTCAGGGAAAAGTAAACTTTTTCAAATGTGCCACTTTATAAATATGTATTTCCATTCACTTTAGAAAGTCTGTCTCGCTGGATTAGTCTGAACCTGTTGATAATTGGATTTGGTCCCTGAGACTCATGGATCTTTCTGTCAAAAATGATTAAGCCCTCTGAATTCTTGTGCTTCAGTCGATTATGTGTTCAGTATGCAGATCTTTCCAGAAATATTACACATCTATTGTGTGTGTGTGTGTGTGTGCGTGTGTGTGTGTGTGTGCGACTACATTAGAGCAATAACCTGCAATCATTTCTACACAGATACATGAAAGCAGCATTTGGCAGGTGACGAGGTTTTTTATAAAATCTGAAGGCGTTGTGGGGAATCACAATTTGTCACGTATGAAATGAAATGACAGAAAAGACGGG
Organism: Macropodus opercularis; assembly: GCA_030770545.1. Taxonomy (NCBI): domain Eukaryota; kingdom Metazoa; phylum Chordata; class Actinopteri; order Anabantiformes; family Osphronemidae; genus Macropodus; species Macropodus opercularis. The sequence goes on from CM061092.1 coordinate 14,292,027, forward strand.
GTAAACATGTCCAGTTTAAAGTTTTGCCAGTGCGAGAGCATCGTCCCGTTTGTCTGTGCACATCGCAAACATACACGTGTCTGTATTTGTGATCCTATGCGCATGTATTAGATGGTAAGCAAGGGGGATGTGCTGCAGATTATTGTCTTAACATAACACAAACAGGCCTCAGACAGACAGACATGATGAAGTCAGGCTGACCTTCTGCTCAAAGCATATTAAACTGTATTTGGTGAATGGTGAGGGGCAGCGCAGAGTTTAGACGTCGGCAAACAGGAGCCAAGATAAAGTAGATCTTCATTTAGTTCATTTACAGCATTAACACAGGGTAAGAATTAAAACGCTGATTTAGCTTCATTTACCAGACTAATGTTGTCAGGTTGGTTAAAAATGTGCTTTAGTAGCTTTGAGTTATAACTGCATTTTGTTTGCCACAGTTACCACCAAAGGTCAAGGTGGAGGTTTGCTTATTAATACACATTAATACTTTTCTGTGCTCTACAAAGTGCTACTGACAATTTTATACAAGTTGTGTCCAGCCTTTTTGTGGCTTCAGGAGAAGTTGGATGAAATCTGAAAACTGGCTCAGGGGACATCACTTGAGTTAGAGTCTGAAAGTGGAATGATTGATTATTGATTATTATCCTTTTTCTTCCTATTTGCTCCTTTAGGACAAACAAACCATAGACAAAGACACAGGGGGATACGGTTTCTCACAGAGGAAATTCACCAGCCAGTCTTCTACCAGACGTCACCACTGCTGCTGTCTATGCGCTGCACTCAGGCAGAAGAGTGGACTTTCCAACAATCCTGACATACGGGAAAAGCCCTGTTGACGCTCCACTCGCAGCGGTCGCCATGTCCTCTCCTCCCCTCCCCATGTCCTCTCTTCCCCCCAGCCCCCTGGCCATGGAATACCTGAACGACTTTGACCTCCTAAAGTTTGAGGTGAAATCTGACACTCCTCCACTCCCTCCTCCATGCGCATATCCCAAATCTGGCCTCTCTCACGACCCGTCGAGTTCTCCATACGCCAGCCATCCTCCACAGGACTCCAGCTTGAGCTCCAGCCCTTACAACTCGCTGCCCCCCTCGCCGACGCTCAGCGACGCCCACCCGCCACCTTCAGGCTCTTCCTCGCTCTCCTCCTCGTCCTCCTCCATCTCGTTCCCTCTCTCCATATCCAACAGCTTCACCGCCGCCATCAGCTCTGGCGCTCAGGGAAATGCGGAGGGCAGTCCGGGCAGCGGGCCTCAGGGTCCCACCCCGGCTTCGTTGGAGGACCTGATCTGGCTGGCGGCGCTGCAGCAGCAGTTCGGAGGTGAGGTGACAGGGCCCGCCACTCTGCTGGGAGCCCTGGGTGGAGTACAAGACAGAGGTGACAGAGAGAGGGCGTCAGTTAACAGCTTTCTGGGCTGTGAGGACGCGGTGGAGGCTTTGCTGAATTCGGCTGCTGCCGCTGTCAGTTCACAGGTACCCGTTTACTGCTTCTATGCAAGTTTAAGACTGATTCTTGGGACTTGTATATATAATAACAAAAGAATATTCATCTCCTACCTTACAATGTCACCATTTTCATGTTCTCTCACCTTTGGCTCCAGTTTCCAGGCCTTTCTCAGAGTTCAAGCAGCAACCTCGGAGACTCCAGCAGCGAAAGCGGAGGTGACATCTCTTGCGTCAAAGGGGCAGACATGTGCCATCGCCCGCTCGTCTTCCTCTCATCCGCCCCTGCCTCGCTCCCCAACGCCGACCCCGCCTCGGCCCCCTACCCACAGTGTCTCAGCCCGCAGGGTCGCCTTCATCACCACCACCATCACCATCAGCACCACCCGCACCATCCCATGCACAGCAGCCATCACCATCATCACCATTCACAAGTTAATCAGGTACACGACGTGGAATTGTTGCTCGTCAATCCAGATTACGTGAAGCATGCGTCTGGTGCTAATGATGCTCGATGGGAAGCACTAATCAGTAAATTACAGGAGAAAAGTGAGGAAACAATGGTGAAACAGACAGTGAAGGGATTCGAACATTAGAACTTGGCGTCCACGTGAAGTGTGATTTTAAAAATGACTATGACAACAATTAATATTGTCAAATCTTTGTCTACTATACTTCTCTTTAACTCTTTACCGTTTAGCATCTTAAACGTGTGCACCCCTATGTTTTTGTCAGTTTTAGTTGTCTCCCATTGGCTGTTTACAGGTGGAGCAATTAGCGTTAACACCAGCCAATGAAAGAATAATTAAAAACTCTGAAAGTCATTTTCATAGGAAAATGAACGCGGCGTTCTGTGTTGTGGATTAGGATGCGTCTGTGTGGATCTCTATGTGGAGCACAGAGCTTATGATAATATCTGCTATTATTGCTGCGCGTAATCCTGATAACTGTCACCCACACTTAGTCAGATTACATGACAGATTATGGACATGTGGTGTAGAAATGTGCCCCCTGACAGACGCAGCACACACACACACACACACACACACACACACACACAACATGACGCATCACATGTCCTCCAGTCATGATGCAACGATAAACCACTTCACGCCCGTGTAACTGTCCACCGTCCACAATCATTTCCAATTAAGTGAGAAACAGCACGTTTCATTCCGTGTGTGTGTGTGTGTGTGTGTGTGTGTGTGTGTGTGTGTGTGTGTGTGTGTGTTTGTTTTCTCCACAGTGCGGGGTGAACGAGCGCTTCTCTGACGAGCAGCTCGTGAGCCTGTCGGTGCGCGAGCTCAACCGGCACCTGCGGGGAGTGAGCAAGGACGAGGTGGTGCGTCTGAAGCAGAAGCGGCGCACGCTGAAGAACCGCGGCTACGCGCAGTCCTGCCGCTACAAGCGCTTACAGCACCGCCACGCTCTGGAGTCTGAGAAGCATGTGCTCACACAACAGGTACACACACACACTCACAAATAATAATAAAAAAAATCATCAACTTGGGATGTTTGCATCTCTGAAGGGATGGTTTTTTTGTGTCTTTGCTCAGTTGGAACAGCTGCAGTGCGAGTTGACTCGAGTGCTGAGAGAGAGAGACGCCTACAAGGCGCGTTACGAGAAGCTCCTCAGTACGAACCACGGCGTCGGCGGCGAGGCCCCGGGGACGCGCACCGGCAAACCCCCCTCCCCACCCCCCGACTACTTCCTCTGAGTTTAAACACGCGGGGGGGCAGACCAGCCAACCTAAAGCAGAGCAAATGACCAGCAACGAGAACTGGGAGTGATGACAAGGGCGTATACAGTATGTGTGTGTGTGAGTGTGTGTGTGTTTGTTTGTGTGTTTGTTTGTGTGCCAGAGCGAAAGTGAAACAGAGACATTGACTTAGTAGATGTGGGGGCTGGACAACTGTGAACACTTCAGAGATGAACGGGGCATTGACTGCTGAGTCTTAGGGTTAGAGCCACATCTAGGCTGCTTCTCGCTACTTTACTGTGAACGATAGTTGCACCACGACTGGCTGAGAGCTCACTGAGATCTTTTGCTGCTAGTATCAGTGCAACTACAGACAAACGTGACTTTATAAAGGAACATTTAAAAAGGCTTTAAAACATATCAATAGTTACACAATGTACTCTCCAAATGGGTGTTTGGGGCTCCAGCTGTAGTCCTGCTTTGTTTGAATAATAAGCTGCTAAGGCTGCAGAGGTCTGAGTAATGCAGTGGTGCTGTATGTGGAGTGATATGGGCTTGGGTACATGATCCACGGCATGCAGTTAAGTATTCACCAGCTAATATTTCACAGTTGCCTACCAAAGTGTTTAAGCTCACCAAGACGTGTTATTCTTTGTAAGATGAATAATCATAGATTGAAGAATGTACTAGCACACCTTCAATGGGTGTCTTCCAGCAACTGTGCTAAACTAATAGTGGGGATATCGCTCACGTGCTTTAGCAATGACATCTGCTTTCGGCTAGTTAGAAGTGGCGGCTTTCAGCCCTTCACTGCGTCTAGCTCTCCAAACTATTTGGATCAGATTGAAAAACCTCAGTTACGAGACAATCAACGTGTGACACCATAGTAGCTGGTGGCTGTGTGGGCTCCTCCACGTGCAACAGAGACGAAAAGGTGCAGGGATGAAAAATAAAAATAAAAAAGTTTTCATGAAGACACCTTCTTAACTGTCCCATGAAACCAATGCCAGGGTTCATGCTTTAGATCTATTTATTTTCTTTGGGTGTAGGTTAAATAAATTGTGTTTTTTTTTTATTTATTCACTTATTTATTCAGTATTTATTGTTTATTTATGTACTGATACTGATTATTTTGCAGATTTTATTCCATTAGTGTGTATTTTTATTTTCCAACAGTTTATTTTATCCAATTGTAATTAGAATTAACATTATTACAAACATAATGACCATTACCATGGTTTCCTGCTCCTGTTGTAGTGTGGTTTCATACGCATATGAAATAAACTGAGTACTTTACTTAGCTGGCTGTGGTGTGTTTGTGCACATTTGACACTGGTTTTGACCTCACCTCCTCCCCATTCATCTGTCTGTGCATCTCTCACTTCCCAGTCTTCTGCAGGCCTTTTCTGCAGCCCCATGTAATGCTCCATCCCTCTCTTTATCTCTGTGCCTCTATAGTGAGGCAGTGACCCTGGGTGTTGCACTGTTTAGGATGACCTCATCTTCAGCTCTACCTCCCTCTCTGTGTCTCTCGCTCTCTCTCTGGCCTGTATAATAGGAGCAGGATTAGGGCTATAATAGCGTCCTGGCTGCTCACTGCCGGAGTCTATTGTGGCTTTGTGTGGGAGGGACACACCACTGCTCGTGGTCGCTCTCTCATTCTGACAGAAAACACGTACAAATACTCTTCTTGGACCAGCAACTAAATCACACAATTTAGTAGACTGTAAACAATTCTATGAAGCAAAAATCTACAAGACTTTAGCCTAACACGAAAAAAGGAGCGAGTGACTGACAGGCATGTCAATCACGTTATTATGCTATGATATTACAGCAGAAATACTCTAATGACACAGTTTGAACATGGATCCCCCAACGACACGCACACAGACACACACACACACACACACAAACGATCAAACAGTCAGTACGAAGTAGAATTGTGTTATACCGCCCCCTAGTGGCTGGTCTACACAACGCATCAGTCGTCCGGAGGTCAACGTGACACGGAGCATCTTTCCACAGCATCGCTTCCTGCCTGTCATCACCGCCCCACTCCCACTACTCAGCCGCTCACACCTGCTGCTAACACTTACGGGCCGAAAGTGCTCGGGCCGGCTGGTTTAATCAGGCCCCTGGCAAAGACCCAGATCTGGACATCATTACGCGTCAAGCCCGTGAGTCACAGCCGCACTGGAGAGCGGTGATGAATGACGGTGCTGACTGCAGACCTGGATCCGGGCCCTAACATGAGGAAACACTGACAGTAGAGAGGGAGGGGGGGGGGGGGGGGGGGAGGAGAGAGAGAGTGAGGTAGAGAACGCACGAGGGAGGGAGGGAGGAGAGAGAGAGACGGGGAGAGAGAGAGACCGTGCTTACTTTGTAGCTGCCGAGAGCTGCGTGACAGGTGAGGAACCTGAACCTGGCTAAAGTAGGCTGTGTCCGGTAAACTCTTTATCCCTGCTTCGTTTCAGTTTGCAGATGCCGACAGATGTGCCCGAAGACAGGCTCAACAACGAGGAGACGGGGACCAAGGTAAGCGGCGCGAGCCCAACAGCCGCAACCTGCAATCAGCCAATCAGGTTTGGAGCAAAGCGCAAAACGCTGTTCGATGCTGGAATTCTCTGATTAAGGAAGTGGATTAGTTGCTCCCTTGGACGCGCGTGTGCGTATTGCCTGCGCGCGCGCGCGCGCGCTTTGTGTAGGTGGTGCAGGGAGGGGGTGTCCTGCATTACAAGATATAAGGCTTTAGGTCACTAACAGCAACTCATATCGTCATATTTCTGAAAAGGCTATAATAAAAGGAGTAGTTCATGGAACAACGAATGCTCCCCATCAGCTTAGTATGGCGGCGTGTATCTGTTTGCTTTGGTGATCTAGCAGCAAATTGACTTCATTCACTGGGATCGCTCTAATCGACGTGGCCACAGTAGAAACAGTAGAACTTTTCATATTTCCAACATGGTGGCGACCCACCGCAGAGCTAAAAGTGACTGTCATGTACTTATATGTATCACCTAAAATCTGCAATAATGTGCAAATAGCTGCCAAATGTCTTTTTGAAGGGTTTCCATTATGTCCAGATAATTTGTCCGTGAGTGACCAAAAGTAGTACTTGGGTTTAATTAATCTTCATTAAGCCTCGTACTGAATATGACATTTGAGTACAATGGCAGCGTGTCTGAAACTCTCCTGCAGTGTGACAGCATGACTCTGGCCAGCACCCCCACCGTCCGTAGAGGAAGCACCCCTCTGCCAATTAAGCACCAGCTCCGACGGGAAGAAGCTGTCCACGATGACTGCGACTGGACATCAGGTGCAGCTGGACCTTCTGTGTCACCAGTCCGCTTCAGTCCAGCTTTGGATGACACCCTGCCTGTGGCGGTGGAGGACAGACCTGACGGGCCCTTAAGAATCGCTCTGCTGGGGCAGAACGGTGTGGGAAAGTCTTCTCTGGCCATCGCCCTCGCCGGGGACATGGACAGGACCGCGTCTGTGGATTCTGATGGTACAAAGCAATTTCTTTGACATCGCTAATACGAGACAAATTCAGTGTTGCAAATACTGAGGCAGACTGAAGTAGGGATGCTTTTCACAGTGAGCAGCAGGTAAATAAGTAACAGCACCCATCTCCCTTCTGAAACCTAACTGCTGCGCTCCCTGTCCTTAGGGGAGGGTTATGTGCGTACAGTCACCGTGGATGATGAGGAGAGCACCATCATTATCTATGACAACTGGCGACAGGTGAGCCCAACAACACTTCACTGCTCCCACTGTCCCTGCTCCTTCATTAGACCACTGAGTCCCCTGTACATGTTCACGGCTGGCTCAGCTCCATTTTGCCGTTTGAACATCAGAGACTATCAAATATTTCCACATCTGTAGAGGTTGCTCGTTTGTGTGCTGTACAGGCTCCTGTTTTGTTGTATTTATTGTATTGGTTTTCAGAAAAACCAACAGCCAATCAGTCCGCTAAGACACGATTTAAATACAGGCATATCCCATCATGCACCAAGCAAACGATTGCTAGCCAAGTGTTCGTGCACCAAATAAGCCTATGGGGATTTTGTGAAGGACAACAACCTACAAAAAGAACATTACTGTAACATAAGTATATGTGCATCGCATATGGGTCACTTTTAGACGCCTTCATATTGTTTGTTTACCAAAAACTGATACTCAGCTCAGGGAAGCACAAAAAGAGGGCAGTAAAGATGCTGCGTCTGCATGTGGTCGGCTGAGGAAAGCTCATTATCAGGTTGTTTTGCTCACTTTTTCCTCCCGTCCCTGGAGCACAGTTCAGAGGCATCTGTGTGCCTGTGAGGCAAAGTGAACGAGGGAGTGATGCTCGAGGCTCAAACGAGTGCGTTAATATTTCTATATAGCTTTATGTATACAATAACACGAGACATGTTTACAGTTTCTATGCTTTTGTTGTGAGAGACGCTAAATTGCAAATGTAGTTGAAGTATCACATCCACGTCTGTCATTACGAAGCAACTTTTGCTTCTGGCTGTGTTCAGTTCTCTGCTTATCAAAATTAAATGAAAAATCGATGGACTGTGGCAACTTTTAACTAAAGACAAGCAGAGAGTTAGTCCATTTTCTAGGTAGTATCCACTCAGGGGACATTTTATTTTTAGAGATTTTTATCTTACTGTTGGAGAGGATGAGTGCATGTGCGTTTCACTGTTTCACAGTTCGTGCTATCTTCAGTAGTAATTTCTCACTAAACCATTGGGGATTTTAGATAAAGCGTTCAATTGTCCTGCCGTGTCTCCAGGCTGCACTTACACTGTTATTTTGCATGTCAGGCTTTGACAACAGTATTTATTAAAGCAATGTAAACTGCTCAGTATCTGACATACAGTGTATTTTGTGACAGATTCTGATACTGCGTGTTCCTTAGTGGATGTGTAATAGATGTTTAGGCCCCAATAATGTTCCTTGTGGTTCCTGGTAGCACCTGTGTGTAATGTTTTATAATTGTACTTATCTTACTGCAACGAACCACGAGATGTTCTATCTTAGTCTCTTTCTAGTATTTTGAATCGCACATGCAGCATTAAACCGTGCCCTGTGTTTCCCTTAGGACCTGTCAGCTCTGCAGTGTGAGGTATGTGTTCTGGTGTTTTCAGTGACTGACAGGCGAAGTTTCCACCGCACCGCTCAACTTCGACTTCTCCTGAGAGAGACTCAGCCTCAGACTCCCATCATCCTGGTCGGTAACAAGAGTGACCTCGTCCGCACGCGTGAGGTTACCTGCCAAGGTTCGACAAATCCTCAGTTTTCTTACGTTGTGACATTATTCTTCACAGTTTGTGTTGACATTTCCAGCTTTTTTGGTCCGTGTTGGTAAACACAAACGTAGGGTGAAATACACCATGTGAAAATGTAAATGTCAGTGTGGGAGTATGAGAAGAGTCACAATTACAGTAAAAGCAGGGGAGCCTTCTCTAACAGCTGCTGCCTGTCTACATTTACAGTTTTCAAGCACAGAAGCTGTGAATAAGGTCAAGATCCCTCAACCTGTGTTTTCACCTTGATCAAATTGTCTTTACTCTGCCTCACAGTTATTTGTCTTCGCGCACCACTTAAGATCTAATCAGTCTCCATTTAAAAAACACTCTATAAACTGCATTGGGCACAATTACAACCAAGGCCTAGTGTTACCCTCATACACACACTTCCCTGATGAATGAGTGAATGAATGACAAATGGAACATGGTATTTGTGCATTATGTTATGTTTTTTGTGTGTTCTTCCATTTATATGTTTTAATACTAAATAGTTTTTGACTAAGGACAACTTGTTTTTACTGTATAGACCTCCACACCTGCACGTGCACGTCTTTTTTATAGGTACCTTTCACTCTGCTGTATGGGTATTGATCGCTGTCCGGCCTTGTAGATGCTTGAGCGTGTTACTGTGTGTCTTCCCTGCTATTGTCATTCCTACAGAAAAAGAAAGAAAAGCCTTTAACAAACTGGAGTCAAATTTCTTAAATGCACAAAGATCCTTGGTCAATAAATCTCATTCAAGCTGTGATTCTGATTGTAGAGCTTTTTCAGCATATTAAAATATATTTTTCTATTATGTTCAGTGCTTAGTATTGACTAATGGGACCAAATATTAAGATTATGATCCCCTAGGTATTTGTCAGCCTTATGCACCATGTTGACTTATGTTTGGTGCTGGCTGGGTTACAGTAAAGCAGTTGTATCACATATTGTTTTGTAACAGTGCAACTACCTCCAAAGACACATTTTGCTCTCATATCTGTTCTCATATCTCTTTTCTCAGAGGCCATGTCCAGTGCTGCCCTTTTCAACTGTCTCTATCTGGAGATCTCTGCCTCTCTCGACCACCGCACCCCAGAGCTCCTGGAGTGTGTGGTGCGGCTAGCCAGGGGCCAGCCCCCGTGGCCACCGGGAACCAGTGCAGAGGACATGACTGGAGCAGGCCAACGTGAAAGCATCACCTCTCGTGCCAAACGTTTCCTGTCCAGCCTCGTGCCCCGGTACCCCCGAGAGCGAGAAGTAGGCAAGTTCTTGAGGCAGAAGTCTCGCTCGTGCCATGACCTGGGGGCCCTGTGATGGGGGCACGTTAATGAGATGGTTGGATTGTACAGGGGTAGGTGATGTAGTATAACTAACAAAGAAAGGAACAGAACTTAGTGGACTAAGACTGTGTATCAGAGATGTGAGTGTGCCAGTGGTAGCTGGACAATGTTGTATGTGATCATCCTGTGCATCCAGCAAAAGGAAAACTGAAAGAATAACAATGTTAGTGAGGACGTTTAGCTATAGCATGATATAGAATTTTGTACAAGCACCCAAACAGCAAAGAACAGAAGACGACGATAGAGCTGTAGACCATGTGTAAATAAACTGTGGTAGTGATATTTAACTACCAGCATCATAGCTTTGAGAACGGAATAAATAGCTTTTCTGAGTCTTGATTAAGTCACTGCATATTTTGCCTGGGGTTTTGTTATTACACTAGTGATCGCATTTTGTTAATTACACTGGAGAGGAAACAGTCAGTCCAAGCGCAGCATAAAGTCATGACCACACATATTCAGAACTCAATAATGGCTTAGACTGAGCGGATGATTCATGTTGTGTTCACTTGCTCTGAGCTCTTGTAGTATTCATGGGCATGGTAAGCAGTGACATAGTGAAAGAGTAGCAAGTAAAGAAGGGTATTAAAGATATAAGTGGACATACAAAGCTCGGCATGGCAATAAGAGGAATGGAGAAGGAAAGGCAGATTAATGTATATAGAGTGACTGTTGCCATGTTACTGTTGTCAAGGAGACTTGGAGTCACTGAGACATACATCCAGCTCTGTGGCTTTGGAGATACGAACGCTGGTTCTGGCGCAGCATTTTGTGTTTCGAGGCATAACGTTCAACTCAAAATTAAAATACAGCAGATTTTGTAAGATATCGGCTTCCCTGCACTCATCTGTATCACTTTCTACCCTGAGCACTTCCATCCTCCCACTTCCTCCCACACGTGAGCAGAGATTTAGCACATCAGAGGTCTTTATACCAATCATTTGTTATCAAAGTGAGAACTGTGCTATAATAGAGGTAAGAAATAAAATGGTGGCATGATATTCTGACTCATTCCCTTGGCTGCCAACTACTGGAATCGATCGAAAGGTTAAGATTGTCAACCGCTAACGTGAGCTACAGGCTCCCTCTTGTGGCAGAGCTAGAGTCCAGCCAATAATGAAGATGCATGAAGGTGGTGGAAATGGCAGATTCAAAAGAAATATTTATGAACTGGGAAAGTAGCTCTCTATCATCTATATGTTGCAGACCCTCCGTCATTTATATGCATGTCCGAATGTATAAAACACAGCGGTTGGTAAAAGGTAAGAAAAAGTACAGATGAAACGGATCACGCAACCTTTTGATCCAATTTCCTTTTAAGCCTCTTAAGGTAATGGCAGTGTGATATTTTCTTTATATCCCAGAAAACACCTGAGAAATTATATCTTCATCAATATTTTATGCATTTAAATATACAAACTTAAACTGGAAAGAAAAACAGCTTATAAAAAAAAGAAAAAAAACACCTAACAACCAAAAATCTGTGCAGCAGCCATTTGCTACTGTACAACAACTCTTTATGATGCTTACATCACGACACAGGCCAAGACAAAGCCCAACATGTCTGTCTATGAAAACTTTTCCAAAAAGCAATGCTTTGCTTTTTAAAAAGACTTTTTAGTTCCAAACGAAAAGTAATCCAGCCGCCGTTTTCCCCTTTCATTGCACAGCAAGGTGGTTTAGCCCAGACCATTAATCACTTCCCTCTGTGGATTTGGATCAAATACTGTATATTCTGCACACACACCAAACGAATGGCGTCATCAGGAGAAAATCAAAATTCCCTCATTTGTCATCTCAATCCTACATACGCACACAAGAGACTTTTATAGGGTTTCGATCCTCACCCCCCTCATCCAAGTTTGTGCAGCTACTCAGCATCACGCAGATAGGTCTGTAGTTACCCAGGGAGGTCCATTAGACTCTATTCTGGGACCGCCTGCTTATTATTGACCTCTTTCCCCTCTGCTACATAATCCAACATCACAGCATAAGCATTTAATTAAGAAGCTTTTAATGTTTTTAGGGAATGATTTAAGTGTTAGACTACATGTAGATCGCATCTTAGAAGGTTTTTCATGGGAGACAACATGAAACGTATGGACAGTGGAATGAAAGAAATGTTGACTTCAAAGGGTTTTGGGCAACTTCAGAGGCTGCAGGCCTGAAGCTTCTTGTCAGCCACTTTGAGAGCAACCCAGGTGTTGAGCATGGAGGCCCTCAGCTTACACCACACCAGGTGATCGGTCAAGCCAAAGATCTGCGCTGCAAACTGGGCAGCAGCCTCTGGGGAGAGGACTGTGGAGCAGCCGAGACCTGCAGGAGGAAGACAAAGCCCCCTTAGTATAACGAGTATGTTCATGACATTTGTCACGCTGTGGATCAGTGCTTACCACTTGGCATACGAAGGGACGACCAGACGTCTTGTGCACCCCAGTCTGGAGAGAGAGGTGGGCAGTTGATGACAGGATAAGCTGTGTTCCCAGACATCACTGGGCCAAGGCCGTTACTTTTGCCAGCTACTGCCACAAACACAGTGGGTATGCCATCGCCTGGAGAAAGGCAAATGTGTGTTAATCTACAAAGAACAAGTCCCTGGTTTAGAAAGGAGTTTAAAGTGAAACTACACCTTCATATTCTGCTTTGATGCGAAGCGTCTCATCTGGACCTTTGTGTGCCGAGGTGACTCTGAGGATGCAGGGAATGCCGTAGGAAGTACAGGCCTTCCTGATTTTTTCACAGTGGGCCATGTCAGAGGTGGAACCCATGAGAACCACCACCCTTCCACTGGCCTGGGGCTCCAGCAGCAGCTAGAGTCATCACCGGATTCATTAGTTACACAACATCCTTTAATGTGACTACAACACTTTAGCTACGCAGAGTCCACTGTGGGCTAGAGATCTGCAAAAGCACACTGCAACAGGAGCACAAGTAACGACAATCCTCAGTTTGAAGCTTCAATGGCAATAACAAGATAAGTGAGTGAGAGTGTTTAAGTTATGAATTAAACAAACAAAAAGGATCAAACTTAAAACAGCTGCTTAAAGGCAAACAAAAGTTAAAAGTCTAAGCTGATAACACACAGCCTTTAAGAGGGAAATAGGTTCTTGTACCTTGACCCTATCAGAGACCCACTCAAAGTTTCTCTTCACCATCTGCATTGCCTCAGGGGTTATTTCTTTCAGGTCTCTGTAAACCTAAAAAACAGAAACCACTGTTTTGAGCATGTGTTGAATCCGTTTTCAATATGTCAAGTAAAAAACAAAAACAGTGCTAACCTGCTTGTCTTTTTGCTGGCTTCGGTCTCCAGAAGGCCACAGCCTCCATGAATCGTTGTCAATCACATCAGCGAGGACAATCTCCTGAGTCTTCATGTTCACACCAAATTCGATCTATGAGCAAAAGAGAAAAAAATATATTTTTGTTATGAATCTGCCGGCTCCTAGTAGAAAAAGAGTCGTTCTAGGACAGCAAAATAAAAACAGCAGAGGGCAGCACTGCTCTACACACTTTCATATCCACCAGTGTGCAGTTCTGTGTGGCCCAGGCCTTCTCCAGAATCTCAAAGATGGCCACAGTACTGCGATTCATGATGTCCACTTCACACTGCCCAATCGTGAGCCCAGCCAGACAGAACTTGGCCTCCAGCAGCTGCTCCTCTGACCACTGAGGATCATTGTTGGCATCATCCTAAACCAGATAAGTTGGTGCTTTAGGTCCTGTTAACGGCACTTAAAGTAAGAAAAATAATAAATGACATCAAAAGCTGTGTAACAAGGTCTCAGACTTACTTTAAAGAACATCTCCATCTTTAGGGGGCAGAAGCGGTAGCCTTCCTTCACTCCTGGATTCCTCTTGAGGAAGGATCCGGTCGCCACTCTGCGACAAACCCATTCAATGGGAATCATCTCACAATGGGCTGCGATGAATGCTGTGTCCGAGTGCTGCTTCATGAAGGCAGTCTTAATTCCTGGAAAAACACATTCACACAGTCAGCATTTAGACTAGAAGGTGTTTAAGGTCAACAGCAATTTAAAGATGCTCAATTAAGCATAGATGAAGGTTAAGTGTGACAGATGTAGTTGGTCACATTCTGGTGAATTACACATAACAACGTTTCAAGTCACAAGACAGCAATTACCACAGCTTGGCTGACACACACCAGACTCCAAGTAATTTTACTAAAGCCAAGCACGGGTCTAATACTGAGATGCACAGACAAACACACATCAACATAACTGAACATCAGAAAGTCCAAAAAAGAAAAAGGTTTCCAAATGCATCTGCCTAAAATAAATATATTTGAGTTTTGTCACAAAACATACATAAATATGTCAGAGCCTGTGAATGTCAAGATAAAATTGTAACAATGGCTGAGAAAGAAATACAATCAAATACTGAAGCTGGCTGAATTATGCTTCACAGCATGTGACAAATAATAAGAGAATGATTGTCTTTAGATACTTATCTCTCTCATTCACTCACTCATTCACTGGGGTCAAACTTTAGGGTTTATTAAAATTATTATAAATTATTTTAAAATTAAAATTTTACATTAGCACTTTGTACTTTGTTTGACTTAATTTTTATTTGCATGTGGAAGCACATCTATTTCTATGTCGAGTACCACTGCGTTAACCTGGTAAAGTTTCTGATCTATAGCCACTGTTTACCAGATTCCTGGAGAAGCCTGAACACGCAGCTCGTCGTTTTGTTGGCGATGGCGGCTTTGCCCTCCATCTGGTCCTTCCTCGCCGCGTTCCCAGCGGTGATCTGGTCTTTGGACTGCACCAGAACCAGTCCGGGCTGGTCCACCAGCTCAAAAATCTGCTTCGTCTTCCCCTCACTCAGCTTCTGGCCGAGCTTCAGTTCTAAAAACACGCACAGGTGAATGAACAAGACTGCATATTAACAAACACTGCATATTTAACTGTCGCACTCCCTTGTACTGTACCTGGGGTGGAGGCCATGACGAACCTACAATCCTGCAACAACAAAAAGAAAAGACCGATGAACAAATGCAACTTTCTTTAAAGTTGCTACAATGATAGCAGAAGGCAGAGCTCAGGAGGGGGAAGTGAAGTCTGTCTTACGTGGTTCGACAGCCAATCACATCCGTCAACTGACTGAGCCAACCAATCACTGCAGCGCATTGGTCACCACGTGGAACGACGCTGCTGCAACATCAAACATTAGCAAGACGAAGAACTTTTCCGACGTTAACTTTTCACAGTCCCTAAACTTGATCGGTGTTAAGTAGATTGTTATTCTTGTTATTCGCCTAAATACAATCGTTGTTAACCCTGTTGTGCTAAGCGAATCGATTAGATCGATTCTGGTTAACAGCCATCGCAAAAAAAAAAAAAACCACGTGGGCTTCTTCAGTTCCAGATGTTTAACTAAATTTATTCGGATAATTTAGTTGATGTTATAACCACGATGGCGACGTGTTGGACCTGAGTGTTCTGTTAATTCTACAGCAATGTCCGCTACGTTTCGAATTTAACGGGCTACTTTCGATAATTGACCCCTGCTGCACGTGCTCGTCCGTCGGAGCGCGGACACGAGTTCGAGACCGTGGTTCTGGTAAACGCAGCGCCGGGACTGGCGGCAACATGGAGTTCGAGGAGTCCGGTATCGGGGAGGAATGCGGGGTGTTCGGGTGCGTGGCCGCCGGCGAGTGGCCCACGCAGCTGGAGGTGGCTCAGGTCCTGACCCTGGGACTGGTGGCGTTACAGCACAGGTAAGCCACGGAAAGGCGCGCGCGCGGGTGCGGAACCGGTTCGATCACGATAATCGATAACCGCCATAAAACGTGGCACATAACGAGGAGGTGTTGTTGAGGACCAGCGTTTAGCTGTAGCTGTCGAAAGGTTCACAATATTTAGACCAAGGTAGAATAAAGTCAGATAATCAGTGTCGCCCAACACAAGCGTTTGCTCGCGTGACTGTTGGGCTCAACAGTTTCTGCCTCTGTCACAAACGCGTGACTCGAGGCAACATTGTTATTTAGACACGCGAACACGTGCTGAGGAGAAATGTGACTTAAATCTAAAGTGGCAGAGGGACAGACTGGCCTGGTCTGATGCTTATCTTAGCTGTAGATATGGGATGAGTAGTTTTCAATTCTGTCAATATCCATCTTAAGGCATGTTATCAGCTAGAAGCAGCTACAGTTTGCATTGTATGGGGAAAACACTAAACTGTCAAGTATATATTTTAAAAAACGCAGATCTGTACATTTTGTGGTGCTTCCAGCTCCTAAAGCTTCACTTCTGCAGGCTACACTGGGCAGGTAGAGGTTGGTCACGTGGTGTCAGCGGCTGTTACCTGTCTGTCTGGGGATGGGTCCCGGGAGGCCATTGAACACACTGAATTGATCTTTATTATCGGGATGTGTTCCTGCTCCTCTTTGCACTGAGCCTCTGCGTCCGTCGGATCGCAGTCAGTGTTGTGTTTTTTAGCTGGAGAGAGGAGCAAGAGATCTGAAAACAAAAGCAGAGACGGGTTTAAAGTCAGATTCGAATACTGATTCTAACAGACACGATGCGTCTCTTGATCTGCAGACTATCTGGACCTTTGCCTTTTGTTAGCAGCTACGACAGAACCCTTAACCATAATTTAATTTTGAGGCTCAAATCACGAGACTGACACATATTACAAAAGGTTTAGTCAGTAGTGGACGTCATGCGGCCTGATTAGAGGAGGAGGCACAGTTCAAACCTTGATCCACAGCTTTCCTCTTCATCCCTCTATTTGTTGAGTACGTGTCTTTTCTTTCTATCCTTGTTTCACCGGAGTCTGCAAACAACATGAAATGGGTGCGTGACAGAAGGAAAGTTCTTTACATTGTTTGAAAACCAAGGTTTAAAGGAACGCGTCACACAAATGACAAGTCTTTAGTTTGGTGATCACTAGTAGAAAGAACATCTGCGTAGATTTAAATGGTAACGATAGTGTTCTCACTCATGAGTCTGTGCTTTTCGTCCAAGCGATGCTCCTTGGCCTTGTGCTGCCTCGGTTCTTCGTTGTTTGCTGCAGCACCAAGGTTCACAGACGCGACGGAATCCGAGCTGCAAGTTCTCTCTTCCATCACTCCCGCTGTTGTCATTGAGTTTGCCCTTGTCAAGTAAACATTTACGTGATCCTCATTCTCACAGCCCTCCAGCATCAGCAGCTCCCCCGACTCCTCTTGTTGGTCTGCGTGTCCTGCGTCATGTACTGAGCCGTTACTTGAGCGGTTCATAATAGCGTCCACCTCGTCGTAGAACCTCATGAGACGTCTTGGGTCGCCCTCATCCGTCTTCCCCCTTTGGAGGGAACGGTAAAGGTACTTGAGGTTCTTGTACTTGGTGTGACACTGCTTCCAGTCGCGTTCGATGCCTTGTTGCATTAACCTGTTGGAGATCTGGACGAAGATGTCTCTCTTCCTAGTGGAGCTCTCCAGCTGCCTGCACACCCTCTTGTCGGCCCAAACCTGAATCAGCGCTCGCACCTCCTGGTCGCTCCAGTTTCGGCCTGTGTCTGACACCGTGACCACGTGGAACTGGTCAGAGCTGGGTGGATCTGTTACATGAGCGTCTGGAGTGAATAAAAATAGGTTATGGAAAGGAAGAAGATTTACCTAAATCGCACTAGCGGTTGGCCAACAGTCATACCTGACGTTCTCCACTTTGCTTCCATGTTTCCATCTATATCATAATCATCACTGTTGTCATCTGTAAGGAAAACGGCGGCACAACAGTTATTTATTTTCTACCCTTATTCTACAAATAAGTACGTGGTGGAGAGTCAACCATACCGTCATCGATTTCTATGACGACCTCGCTTTCTGAGGTTGCCGTCTCCGCCGTGTGTCCTACTTGTGTTTGTGGCCTCCCTGCAGCGATTTCTTTATCGTACAGCTTCTTCTGCATCTCCATGGTGCCATTTTCTAGCCCGCGGTCCAGCAGAATGGCTTCCACCTCATCGAAGAACTTCATGTACTTCCCCGGGCCTCCAGCGCTGCCGCCCCCAGCAGCGTGAGTGCTCTTGGCAGTCTTGTAGTCATATTTCAAGTTCTTGTATTTTGTTCGACACTGTTTCCAGTTCCGAACCACCCCAAAGTTTCTCTGCATTTGACGGGCCATCTCTTGGAAGATGGACTTGTTGCGTAGCGTGTACTTCAAGCGCTCTCGGATACGCCGGTCAGCCCACACGCACAGCAGTGCCCGCACCTCATCGTCTGTCCAGTGTCGGCCGCCCTCTTCTACCACACTTGGCGCGTATGGAAGAGCTCGGTGAATTCTCTTGATTCCTGTACACACACAATCACAGTGTCATCTCAGAGCTGTTTCCTGTATTAAAATAAATATTGTTAATTAAGCTGACATAATTCAACTCTACTTTTCACTTAACCTGAAATCCCAGGTTTTTTCCTTTTCCTTTTTTTTTTTTTCAAATAAACATCTATTTTGCAATTTTGTATATTGCTGCAGTTAGGGTGGACCTACATTTACCTTCCTGCATTGGGATAGTGACTGAGGAAGGGTAGGTTCCTCTCTGATTACCCACATCTTCCACCTCCTCCTCCCAGCCCTCCACTGGCCTTCCATCCACTCCTGGGCTGTAGTTGGCTGAAGCGCCTGCTGCTGCGTCAGGCTTCCTGCTCTGAAGTCCCAGGCTCCTGCATTTGGCCTGACACTCCCACCAGCTGCGTACAACACTGAGCCTCCTCAGACGCTCTGAGATCAACTCAAACGTGGTTCTGCTGTCAGCTACGTGCTGAGCTCCCACCTCGTCCCAGACTGACATGAGAGCCAGAACCTCGGTCTCCCCCCACTGCCTCTCCACCGAGCCTTTTTCCTCCACTGCCTCCCTATCACCTCCTCTTTGTCTCTCTGCTCCTCTCTCCATGTTTGAGCTGACCTGGAAACGCTTTCTTTTCCCCAGCCCGTCTGTCTCTGCTGCCCGGTTCCCTAGGCAACCAGGCGGTTAAGCCTGAAAGCAACGCCTCCGTGCAGAAAAGCAGCCTCACCACTGGCTTAAGCTGTGTGCTGAGAGGGAGGGACCAACTGTAATCTGAGAAGCAGCTTGGTAAATAGGCTGAAGCTGCAGCGAGATGACTCTCCTTTTATGGCAGCTCCTCGGCACAGATGCTGATATTTGCAGCCTGTGTGTTTTTTTGTTTTTTTTTCCTCTTTATTCCTGCTTTGTTTTGCCTGAATGAAACCAGTTTGCTTTGCCTGAAGGTCCACATGAAACTTTGAGAATTGAGCCAATGCATTCATGTTTAGACTCGCAGAGAGTGAGCGAGGGATCATTCAGCGAAACTTACTTCCCATTGATATAACATTACTGTAACAATGTACATGTGACTGCATTTGTCCACTCAGGGGTCAGGAAAGTGCTGGGATTGTTACAAGTAATGGAGCCAGTCCTCCCACATACACCACCCTCAAGGTAACATTAAATTATTAGAGAGTAGTTTATCTCACACTGTTCAGTTAAAGGAAACGTTTGACTTGCTTTTAATTAAAGGTGCACTTTAAATGACTCATTACTGGGGTTGTTTAAAGCTCCATCACAACCCAATACCTGCGTATTAACAATAATGTTATTTGCTTTGCCGATGTGTAAACGTCACTGATTTCTCTTCATCTTTTAGGGAATGGGATTGGTGAGCACTGCTTTCCCACCCGAAGCCCTGCTGAAGCTGCGGTACGGTAACCTTGGTATTTGTCACACACGCTACGCAACCACAGGGATCTCGGAGCTGCAGAACTGCCAGCCCTTTGTGGTGGATACGCTACATGGCAAGATCGCTGTGGCACACAATGGAGAGCTGGTCAATGCTCACGCCCTGCGGAAAAAGGTGTGAATGACCCTGTGCTTTTCCAAATTAAACGGGGGCAAATAAACGGGGCTCTAATGTGTTCGAGCTAAATTTGCCATACGTTTTAGTTTTTGCCTGCGTTACAGTGATCACTAGTCTATACTGAATTTGTTTACTGTAAAAATGTGATGCAGGTGATGCGCCATGGAGTAGGCCTGTCCACCTGCTCAGACAGTGAGCTCATCACCCAGCTGCTGGCTTTGAACCCACCACTGGAGGAGCAGGGTGCACCAGACTGGGTTGCAAGGTCATCGTTGTCACTTAATGCTGGTTGAATATTAGCACTGTTTAAATACTTATACATGAAGTGTGTGTTTTGTACCGTAGGATTAAAAACCTCATGACTGAAACGCCTACATCCTACTCGCTGCTGGTGATGTTCAAAGATGTCATCTATGCAGTGCGTGACCCTTATGGAAATCGACCCCTCTGCATTGGACGACTTGTTCCCATCTCCAAATTGCACAGCACAGGTATCCTCAATGCTGTGAAACTAGAATTCGGTCATCAGTTTTTCAGGTGGGTTTTTAAAACTGTTAAGGTCAAGATTGCAAACTAATGGGTGATTAACTTTGTTGGTCAGGTTCTGAAGAGGAGGACACTGAGGGCTGGGTTGTGTCATCAGAGTCCTGCAGCTTCCAGTCCATTGGTGCCAGGTATGTTTGTTTTTTTTTCTTAACAATGCAACATAATGCAGTATAATGTTGCCTCTGTGACTTCTGAGTATTGTGCTACCCTCAGGTATTACAGAGAGGTCCTACCAGGAGAGATAGTCCAGATATCCAAACATGGAGTCAAGTCTCTGAGTGTTGTGCCTCGCCCGGAGGGAGACCTTCCTGCCTTCTGTATATTTGAATATGTTTATTTTGCCCGACCAGACTCTATTTTTGAAGGTATGAATACGTTATAGTTTTGCCGTACTGTTATATACTTCATTATTTTCTTGTATTGTTGAATTACTTTAGTGTTTCAACCCACTGTACTCCAGGGCAGATGGTCTACACTGTCAGGCAGCGCTGCGGTCGGCAGTTAGCCATCGAAGCGCCAACAGACGCAGATGTGGTCAGCACTGTGCCAGAGTCTGCGACCCCTGCTGCCCTGGGCTACGCTCAGCAGGTCTGATTGCGAGCTGTCTGTCGAGAACCACACTCGTACACTCTCCTCCTGATGTGCATCTAACATCTCGGCACTGTTTCTGTTCCTCAGTCTGGACTGCCCTACATAGAGGTTTTATGTAAGAACCGATATGTTGGGAGAACATTCATTCAACCAAATACCCGACTGAGGCAGCTCGGAGTTGCCAAGAAGTTTGGGGCATTGACGGACAACTTTGCAGGGAAACGAGTGGTACTAATTGATGACTCCATCGTCAGAGGCAACACCATCTCTCCCATTATAAAACTGCTGAAAGAAGCAGGTGCAACAGAGGTTTGTTGACTAGTACTAAGCAGTAGTATTACAGTACAGCCTCCTGTAATTTGGTGATATTAGACCTTTTAAATAAGATAATGGAAACAAAATGCACATTTATTTTGTCAACATTTCCACACATTTGTATGATTGAATATTGAATGACTGAGTAGTATAGTGGTTCTTTCAGCCTTATGAATATGAAAATCAAAGTTACTACAAATCATGTAATGACTGAGTTGTTTAACCCTTGTGCAGCCTTCGAGGGGTCAAAACGACCCCACTGTGAAATAGGGGGCGAAAAAGCTCAAAAACGCACACAAGGGTTGGGTCACACACATGCAGGTCTTCTGATGAACAAGTTCATCCAACCGTTTATCGAGATAAAGCGTGTTGTGATTTGTCATCTGTCTGGGGCTGTTTTATCCAACCCTTGTGTGGTTTTGGAGCTTTGATTGCCCCTTATTTTCATTTTGACCCCTCAAAGGCTGCACGAGGGTTAAATTGTCTTCTAATAATATCGTAATCAAATAAGAACCAGAATCTCTCTCTTCTAGGTGATCAGATATTGGATTATATGTAGTATTTATTCTGAGCAGTACGAGGAGAAAAACATTTTCAGGCTGTGAAAAGGTTCATAACTTCTGTCCTCTTCATAGTTCAACTAGCTGGTCTTTTACAGGGAGCTGGTCACAATGCGTAGTGTAATATTTAAAGTTACAGAAAAGTAGGAGTCATCTATACTGTACCGTAATGTCGGATATCTGGTTTTAGCTTCTGTGGAGAAAACTGTATTCATAAAAACCAGTGCAAAAAGCTGCAGGACACTGACCTGTACTTCCTCTTTTACAGGTCCACATCAGAGTTGCCTCTCCACCTCTCAGGTTTCCATGTTACATGGGCATCAATATTCCAACCAAGGAAGAACTTATTGCCAACAAGCCAGAGTTTCAGAACATTGCTGGATATATTGGTAAGCATTAGTATACGGAATATTGTTGTGTCTCACTGATGGCATTTTTCAGTTTCATTCACAAACCAGAGCATAATTCAGCTGAAAGCAAGCTTCTTAACACTGCACCTGTTTGTAGGTGCTGACAGTGTACAGTATCTATCTGTAGAAGGCCTGGTATCAGCTGTCCAGCAAGGGATTGCATCCCATCAGGACGACAAGATGATCGGCTCCAGTAACAAATCTGGCAAGACAGTTGGCCATTGCGCTGCCTGTTTAACTGGGAAATACCCAGTAGAGCTGGAGTGGTAACAGCTGTACTGTCACAATCAGCCCTCGTCATAGCAGTTGTGTAATTCACTACTAGATCCTGCATCGGTCATTCAATAATGAAAACATCTAAAATGCACTTCGTCAATTAAATTACACACCTGCAGCACATTGTAATCACTTTTTATTGTGCTGTATTGCTTGAACTGCTCTGCCATGACGTTTGCTAGAACAATGAGGGGTGTGATCGCATATTTTTCTTACGTTATTGTTATATACTTTGAACGTCCTGAAATTAACTTGACATGTTTCACACAGTTCAAGAAGTACATTCGAAAACGTGAGCATTTATAAACGCACAAGACCTAGTGACCAAAAACTGAAGCTCTTTATTTTCTATATAGTCATTCTTGTACCTTTAGTAAAATTAACGTCATGTTTTGGGTTTGACTTTTGGATGTTTTTGTTAAGTTGAAGCATTAAGAATAAAATCAATGCAAATATGTAGTGTTGTGTTTTTGTTCTTTTCCCCCAGAAACAGCATTTTAAGACCGATTTTTATTTGAATGATTAACAGATATTGAGGTAACGGGTGCAGAACCAGTCACTCAATAGTACTAATAAAAGAAAACATTCAAGTAGAAAATACTTAAAAAACGAATCAATTGATTTTTAACTTAATAGTTTTACATTAATAGAGCTTAAACTGCAACAACCGACAAAAGCTTATTTATTTGTGGACTTACTGTCCATTTTTCACCAATATCTGTACTGGAAGCAACAAACTGTTAACAACTGCCTGAACTAAAAATGTTTTTTCCTCCTTTACTCTGACTTGTATGAATTTGTGTGAGCAGGATTTCCCATGACAGGTCTGTGTTCACCATTTTCTGCACCTGTTGGGGAAGAAAAAATTATTATGACAAACGCTGGAAATATGCTGTATAAAAGTTGGGTCATTAGTCATGACCCCACTTTCAGACAGCTTCACCTGGGTGACTAACAATCTTCACTGATATTCTTAGGACTAGATTACAATTACCTGGGGGAGTAGCTGTGTGCTACTCTGCTCTCACATGTACCTCCTGTTAAATGAAGCACAATAATGGTTATAAAGTAGTTCAACACTTGATAAACCACAGACAAAACATACTATAAGACATTCTGGAGGAAGCTTACCCTGACCAGACAAATACAGAGGCCGACCTTGAGTCATCCTGGTATCTGCTGAGTGCTGCGGGGGAGTGAGGTTTTGGAACGCGCTGTGCTTACTGGAGCTATAAGGAAAGCCATGTTGATGCTGCTCAAGTTGAGATGAAGGGACACGGTGCCTCAGCGCTGCCGCCTCATGACGTTTGGACCCTGGGGAGTACGTATAATACTCTTCCCTGGTGCGTTTCGACTGGGGGTGGCTGTCCCAGCCTGACTCTCTGTGGCGCTTCCTCAAGATGGAGCGGTGAGGTGACAAGGCAAGAGCAGCCAGCGCTGCGGAAGAGTGACCTCGGTTGGCTCCAGAGCGTTCCGCACAGAAACGACAGGGAGGGCTGTTACAGAAAGATTTGTTCTGACAGACAAACTTGTGGTAGAGTTTTTTCAAATCCTCATCAATCTTTTCTGGTGAGTAAGAAATACTAAGGGATGGCTGGGACGAATCAAAGGAAAGATGCCTTCGGAGCCTGACATGACCTTCTGCTCTAGCTGACTGGAGTGACGGCAGCTGAGAGTGGTTGGAGTCCTGATGTACCCTCATGTTTCTGGTTGGTTTATGCCAAAGGGAGGACAGAGAAGTTGACAGTGATGGAGATCTTGCAGTCTCTCTAGAAAAGTCGGCTCCACATGATTCTTTGGGGCTTCTGGAAAAGGAGCGAGGTGAACCATTGACGCTGGTCAACATCCTCACCTTTAAGGGACTCTGTCTGACTGGAGAGCTATAGACATGCCTTTCTTTAACCGCAGAGTTTTCCGGTGCAAACACAGAGCACCCGGCAGCCTGGTCTGAGTGTGCAGACAGAGAAAGCCTTTTATTCCGAGGAGAACGGTCTAAGCCTACATTTGCAGAGGGATAGCAAGCTTGCGAAGGACTGACACTGTAAACGTAGGACTGTTCTCCCAGCTGGGTCAAATCCGACACAGAGAAGGTCTCGTTAAGTAAGGTTTCTTGTGGCTTGGATGTCTCATCATAGAGGTCCATCATGAGGACAGGCTGATGCTGCTCTCTCCTCTGTGGGCCCGTCTGCCTACCAGGAAACTGCTGTTGTGCTTTCCAATCCTGCAGCTTCGTTACCGTCTTCAAAGGAGACACAGGGAAATATTCAGTCCTTGTGTTCTGCCCTTTTTCTGGCCTGTTCTCCCGGAGCAGTACCCTGCTGGTCATCGGTGTAACAATGGAGGTGTTGCTTCTTTTTGAATGCCGTCGCCATTTGCGGTACCTCCTCAGCACGGAGTCAGCGGCCTCCGAAACATTCTTTCGATGCCAGGCCCTCTCTATACGACTAATCATGCTGGGGTAGAGATCCACCAAAGTGCCATGACTTCTCAGCGTCATTTCCAGTTCCTCATCTTGATCTTCAGGCTGAAGCTCTGTCTCTGAAAAGTTCTCCTCACTCTCATGCAGTGAGCTCGCATTTAGCTGGGTTGTGTCACTTGCAGACATCTCTGTAGGATACAAACAAAATACCAGGCAATAAATGAACCTTGCTGCTATGTTGTGTTGAAACACTCAAAGTTGCATATTGCTTTGTTTATCTTACCATCATCCTCCACAAAGAATTGTCTGGTTGATGCAGGAGTCTCATCATATTCAGTATCTTGATATGTGAAGTCCAACTGTTGAAAACAAACCACGGTAAATTAAAACATAAAAAACAGATAATAAATAAAAGATTTTTATCAAAACCTTGTTTGGAGAAAACTGGTACCTGCGAGTCTCCTGTAACGTCTTGTGCTGTGGAAGAAACATCAGTAGTAGTTAGGTTAAGTTTATTTATGTATTATGTGCAAACAGTCATTTTCCGTTTCGGTGACTGCTGCTCACCTCTTGACTCTTCTTGACTCTCTTCTCTCAAATCCGCGAGGCTCTGAGAAGAAAAGAAACAGCGTTTAAAACGTCTGGGGCTCCGTTTTGCGTGTTGCGTGTCTACGGGCTGTGCGGCTCAAACCTTTGATTCCAGCTTGCTCAGCTCGATTTTTGACAGGTTCATGTAGCGTTGAAGTGCTTCATCATGCAAAAGCAGACGAGATACACAAAAAGGCCCGGTTACGTGTTGCAGCAGATTTTAAGTCAGTTTCTCTCTGAAGCAGAATCAGAAAGAGCTTCTGCTTCTCAAACCTTCAATATGCCAAGTTGGGTCAGGAACTTTACTTACTTGGGGTTCTGGTACTCTCGAGGTCCACTTCTATCCCTCCGTCTTCATACTGAAGCTTTGAATACTGTTAAAAACAACTGGAAATGTTAGAAGCTGTATTTCCCCACATAGCTAATGCTAGGCTAACACCAGCGAGCTACTTCGCTTGACGCTAATGTTAGCGTTTACCCTCGCCAGGCAGTTTCATCAACGCACCTTGTCTATGATTCGGTCCAGTGCTTTTTTGTATTTAACGCCGTTGTTTCGCATTTGATTCTGTAAAAACGTGGCCATGTTGCACGTACGATTTGGCTTCTTTGTGGTGAGAAACGGCGAAGAACACCGGCAGCGAGCAAAGCATCCAGGCGCACTGGATTCAAAAAAGTGCTTTCACGAAATAGCGGATAGTGATTGGACGGAGGACGAGCGGCGCGTTCAAGGTCGTGGGAAATAACGCGACAAGTACATTGTTCTAACATTTACACCGCGATTATAAATATAAATAAATATCTAAACCATGCTGAGAACAAGTTGTATTTTGTTGAACAGTAACCTACACGTAGCACCGATAAAATGGAACGACTTATTTCTACTATCTACTATTTCTACTCTAATGTGTAGAGATATTGAAAACACGCCTCTCTCCCCAACACGCACACACAGGTTTGAATAACAGTATTATTTCTATACATAATATTATTTTACAAACTGGTAACAATAACATACGAGTAGGTCGTGTATTTAGTTGTTTGTTGTTTTAGGGTACATTTAATGCCAACGCTCTGTGTACGTCACGTTTACGTAGTGCGTCATCGTCACGCGTCAAACGTGTGTAAACAAAACTGCGTTCGCGTGAAGTCCGTAGCATGTGGGCTAAAATGTTGATCTAGTCATTTCAACGGGTAGAGGAGGAGGCGGTCCGTGAACCGATCGCAAGCATGGTCGCTGGGACGCTGCAGGAGCTGGTGTCTGCCGCTGCCTCTGAGCACCGCGACAGGACAGCTGCGACATACGACAGCGGCTCGGCCTCAGGCAGCCCGGTGTCTCTGACGTACGGAGACCTGGTGCAACTGGCCGCCGAGCTGTCTCGCGTTTTGCGGATTAACTGCGGTCCTCACTGCGGCGTCATCGGTCTGTGCTGCTCCGATGATTTGTTCATACCGGTGTGGATCCTGGGGTGAGTTGCCAGCTTCTGACCAGCTCTGGGCTTTAACGTGTTTCAGTCATCGGTGAATCCGTTTGTATGGTTTGCCAGGATCCTGCAGTCTCCTGCGGCCTATGTCCCACTGGACCCAGACGCGCCAGGACTTCTCTCTGCCAGAGTCATTAAGCAGTGTGGCCTCAAGTACTGTGCTGTGAAGACGGACCTTCTGCAGGTACGGAAACCGTAACCAGTTTTGTTTAGTAATTTGCTAAGATATTGTCTTTGGAACCATCTGCCACTTTTTGACCTCTGTGCAAGTGAAGGCAACACATTAGCTACTAAGAAAATCTAGTTGATCTAATAAAGATCTGCTATAGTTTATTTTCCAATCTAAGAGTTTAAATCTGCAATAAATGACACAATCAAAACAAACTAACAGCCTTCAAAGGGATTCTTAATGCTGTGTCTTTGACAGTCTTCCCTCTTTGCCCACACTTGCTATAAATATTTATGCTTTTTCACTTATTAAGAGATTCCAGACGACTCTCATCAAACATGCATCTGTGGAGACTTGTGCGGTGTTGGGCGAGTTCAAATTAACGCTGCTAAAAATCAAGCCACTGCCAGTCGCTCAACATGGACGAGGACCAGAGCGAACGGTTGCTCAGACAGCTGAGAGTGATGCAGCTGCGGTGGAAAAGGAACCTGAGCACCAGGACCTGGCGTATGTGCTCCACACATCTGGAACAACAGGCCTCCCTAAGATTGTGAGGGTGCCACATAAATGTATACTCCCCAATATCCTGCACCTGAGGTAAGTATTTAGCTGCTTTTGTCCTCACTGCCTGTTAAGACATTGTTTTGATATGGATTTAAAAGAAGAGCCCATATTGTTCTTTTCCTGTCAGAACTTTGTTTCAGATGAGTCCAGATGACGTGGTTTTCCTGGCCTCACCGTTGACCTTTGACCCCTCTGTTGTGGAGATTTTCCTTACGTTATCGTCTGGAGCTCAGCTCCTCATGGTTCCGACTGTAGTGAAGAAAATGCCCAATGGACTAGTTCAACTGCTGTTTAGGAATCACAAGACAACTGTTCTGCAGGTGAGAGTCAGTTTATCATGTTTTAGGTAAGACAGTCTCAGTCACTTAAACATGGCGTTGTTTATTATTATTATTAATTTCCTAAGGTCACACCCACTCTGCTCGGTCGATTCGGCCACCGTATCCTTCGAGAGGAGGTGCTGACGTCTGGCTCCTCGCTGCGGGTGTTGGCTCTGGGTGGGGAGGCCTGTCCCTCACCTGCTCTGCTGAGGAGCTGGAAGCACGAGGATAATAAAACCCAGATCTATAACATCTATGGTATCACTGAGGTGTCCTGCTGGGCCTGCTGTTACAAAATACCAGAGTCTCTACTGCAGTCCAGCAACGGGTGAGTTCACCCGTTTAGGAAAGTTTCTTGTATCTTTGGTTAATTTCTAAAACAGCCACATTGAACATTTCAGACCTTCCAACTCGGTTTCCTCTGTGCCTCTTGGGACGCCTCTGATGGGCACTGTGGTGGAGGTCCGAGATGAGCATGGGGCAGTTGTTACAGAGCGTGAAGGACAAGTTTATATAGGTGGGACAAATTTCAGAGGATGAATCTCACTGAGGTGAATTGAATTTAAACAAACCCTTATAGTCTGTTTCCTTTCTGTGGCCCAGGTGGACATGACAGAGTGTGTCTCCTAGATGATGAGCAGACAGTTACCCCTGGGACGATGAGAGCTACTGGAGACTGGGTTCATGTGCAGGACTCGCAGCTCTACTATCTGGGCCGTAGAGACAGGCTGATAAAACGTCATGGAAAGAGAGTGAACTTGGACAGCTTACAGCAAGTAAGGATGCCTGCGGTGGAAGTGAAGCAAAACAGTAATTGATGTCCTTTAGCCACTTGGGGGCAGCATCAACACACTCGCCTTATGAAGTTCAGACGAGCACATATCCGGCACAAACAAGACTAAATTAACCGTAAGCTGTTATCTGCCCATCCTCCAGCTCATACTGACTCTGCCTGAAGTGGAGGCCTGTGTCGTGGGTTTGTACAAAGGCTCTCGACTTGTTGCTTTTGTTGTGGCGTCCACATCACCCGCGTCCTCGGCTAAGCGTCAGGAGGAGACGGGGCCTGCAGACGGAGATTACAAGAGTCGAATTCTGAAGCAGCTGTCTTCGCTGCTGCCATCTCACAGTGTTCCTGACACAATGGTGCTCGTCCCGGCCTTACGCCTGACTCATCACGGTGAGTGTTAGACACAGTCACTCAATTATTGGGTTTAGTAATTCTAATTCTAGTTTTCCTGGCAGGCAAAGTTGACATGGAGGCACTTATGAAAGTGTACCAAAGACAGAGACGATGTGTAGAGTCTCCGTGTGAAGATGTCACGAGCCTAAAGAAAATGCTTCAGTGTTTGTGGCAGGTGTGTTTTTACATATAATAGCACAGTTTGATATATAAATACTTTGTATGATTTGATGACTGCATTGATTGTGATTTTGAACTAAACGTCAACAGGAAACTCTAGATCTTCCTGAAGATGCGACTGTTGGCGAACAATCCAACTTCCTGGTGAGTGGAGGCGACTCTCTGAAAGCGCTGTGTTTCTGTGAAGACATCCTAACCACGTTAGGAATCGACTCACCAGAGCTTTTGGAGATTATACTTGATAGGACATTTTCTGACATCGTGGACCACGTCGTCAGGCGAACACTGCCGTTCAGGCTTGAGAACATCCCAGCATCACCGTCTGTGCCCAAGAGACGGCAAAGCGATGCTCAGCCTGAGGTTTCGGCGAAGAAAGAGCGCAGGGTGTCGGAGTCTCACGCAGCAGAGGGGATGCACAGGGAGAAAAAGGTTGTTAAAGTTATAAGAAGAGCAAATGAGCTGATCGAAATGAACATCAGACCTCCTGATAGAAATACGAACTCGTGGGTCGGTCCGTCCGGAGCTCTGGGAATCTGCCTGAGCTGGTCCTCGGACACAGGCAGGTGTGTGGATGCATCCCCGGTGCTTTTAGTGCAAGAAGGGACAAACCAGAAATCGCACGTGACGGTGTTCATCGGCTCACACTCGCACAGGATGCAAGCCTTAGACCTGGACTCTGGGAGTCTTCTGTGGGAGCGAGTTCTCGGAGGCAGGATTGAGTCCTCAGCCGCTGTGTCTCACTGCGGGACCCTGCTCGTTATAGGTTGGTAACATCTAGATTTTGGTATAGTTTTCACTTTTCCAATGCTGAAGGATTGTTGTTGTATTTCCCAGGTTGCTATGATGGCTGCGTGTATTTCTTGTGCACAGCCACTGGAGAGAGACGCTGGATGTTTGAGACGGGAGACTCTGTGAAGAGCAGTCCTGCTGTGGATCCCCTCAGCGGTCTGGTGATAGTGGGCTCACATGATGGACACGTCTACGCACTGAACCCGAAGGTGCGTGTGGTTGACACCAAGAGGATACTATGGCTTTAATGATTCAGAGCAGTGAGTTCCCAAATCTGGCTTGTTTTTAAATGATTTATGCCCCACCCGAAACAAGCAGGTTCCAGATTCCAGATCAGTACATGTGCAAAAACATGATAAGAACCCTTTAGATTTCTCCTATTACTTTGAAATACAACATGGCTGGTTATAAGCCAGAACATCCAGGAAATATGAATCATGGGAGCGTGAGTTCACCTCCACCTTATGATTTTCCACTTTCTCTTGGTCGGCGTGTTTTCTGTAACAGATGCTGACTTGATGTAAATAACCTGCGTTTTCAGGTTCGACAGTGCGTTTGGAAGCGCCACTGTGGGGGCGGGGCCGTGTTTTCCTCTCCGTGCGTCCACCCCTCCCACAGGCAGCTGTACGTGGCGTCACTGGGAGGACACCTGCTCTGTCTCCACCCAGTGAGTGAGAAACAAGAACCCGCATTTTCTTTAGTAAATGTCTTCATTGTTGTTATTTAAATGCTTTGTTGTTGTTTATTCTAGTTGACTCAGGCGTGGAAAATGATGTATAATCAATGATATCTGACACTGACAAAAGGCACAGCCTGAAACATTTGTGTGTATTAGACTGTTAAACGTGCCGTGTTTGTTTCCAAGGACAGTGGGGAGGTTCTGTGGTCACTCCGTAGAGACGTCCCGTTCTTCTCATCACCGAACTGCTCCTCTGGCCACGTGCTGATTGGCTCAGTGGATGGAAACATCTGCTGTTTCAGCGACACGGGGGAACTGGTGAGAAGCAGAACTCAGCCTGGATGTTTCTGAACTGGGGACCATGACTCTGTGACTTTGTGCCTACTGATAACCACGCTGTTAACATCACGAGTAAATGTAGAAGCCTGTTTAAGAAGACGGAGCGCAAACCACACCTGCTGTTACCAGATGCAAACAGAGGTGTTACAGAGTCGGCCAGAACTGGAAAACCCAGCAATGCTTTGTTTCTCTCTGTTTCTCTGCAGGTCTGGCAGTTCGGGACTAAAGGGTCGATCTTCTCCTCTCCGTGTGTCACACCAGACCATCAGAAAGTTCTGTGCGGGTCACACGACGGTGTCCTGTACTGTTTGAACCGTGCCGACGGCTCGTTGGTGTGGACGTTCCAGACGTCGGGCAAGGTGTACTCCTCTCCGTTTGTGTTCGATGACTTCGTTGTGGGCAGGAAGAGGACTCTGGTGGGCCTGGCTTCCACAGATGGCACAGTCTGGGTCCTAGACAGCAGGGACGGACGAATGCTAACCTCTCACACGCTGCCTGGGGAACTGTTTTCATCCCCAGTGGTGCACGAACAGTCGCTTGTGATCGGGTGTCGCAATGACTACGTTTATTGTTTAAAACTGACTGTCCAGCAGGGATCGGAGGATTAAATGTGCTTCTACACATATTTTATAATAAATGCTGATGTTGCTAAAGTATAGTGGAGCGAGTGCTTTGGGAACTGGGATCTTAATTAAAGTTCAGGGCTTAATCTAGTACAGAAATAATGAGTCTGCAGTCATGCACCTCAGACATCAGTATTTAATTTACATGTTTCATAACATTTTGTTTCTGTTTAAGAATGTTCTCATGAATATCTCTTATTGGGACAAAAAAGTGCAAATAATACCAAACATTTTTGTTACATATACTAACACTGCGTACACTACACTATTGTGCACGACCAAAGTTAGAAACAAAATGACAAAGTGACTCATCCGATTCGAGGCCTCTGACCGAAGCCCTGAACGCTTTTGACTTACATACATACATACTTACATACATACAGAGCATTGAGTGAATGTCAGGAAATTAGAGAGGTTTTTTTTTTTTTCCCCATCTGAGGAAATGCTCATGTAATCATGTAGGATTGTGTCACATTTACAAAGATGTGATAGGAGAAGCTTACGAACACAAGTGTGTTACAGGAGGACTGCTACAAGAATTGTATGTTACAGCAAGCGGGTGTAGCGTCAGAAGAGCGAAATGTCCGGATGACGTCGTCACACGACTGTGAGGAGAGCGTGTACTTCACTGGAAATGCCCCGTTAACGCTTGGTCTTCAGTGCAGTGGGTAGGTGGACCTACTGTGTGTGTGTGTGTGAGAGAGAGAGATCAAGACAGATTCTGTTCTAGTTGTACAATAGCTTTGACAGCCGTCACAGTCATCACGGACACAGTGAGAATCGTTACGCTAAGGTTTCGAGTACGAGTAGAAAAAAGAAAAAAAACGAAACAGAAAAGAGGTTTAGTTTGTACACGACAAACAAGGCTCAGAGGAGATACAGTATCATTTCAACATGGACAAACCAGCTGTTGTACATAAATATGACCATCGAGGGCAGAGAAGATGCCTGTAACGTCCTTCAGCTGTTGACCAGCAGACTCAGCAGGATCACGTGAGTTCTTATTGTTACGTTTAGCCCTTAAAACACAGTTCAGTTTCCCTCTGTCATATGTCAGAGCTTCAGCTGTTCAATACAAAAGTGTTATGTTGTGTTGGGTGAGTTGTATTTACAACCATGGTGACACTGTTGGCTACAAAATAAAAAAGGGGTTTGGCTATTGCACTGGCCAGCCATGGTTGTGATTGGCTGCTGAGGACTCTTTTGGGGACATATACTTTGTTTGTTTACATATATCTGTGATTGTATTTGAATGTGACTCCATAATCGTTCCAGCCAGTGTGTGTGTGTGTGTGTGTGTGTGTGTGTGTGTGTGGTTACATGGTGATGGGGAGCTTAAATATTTTCACAGTTAGGAGTGTTTCCATGGTGAGAGAGATGAGATCGGGACTTTCAGGACGGCGCAGGCAGGTGACGCTGACTCTGAAGGTGCTTCAGAGTCTGTGGGCAGTGTGCAGTCTCGATGAGCCAAGTCGGGGACGCTGTGTTATTTGATGATCTGCGGACAGTCGCTCCAAGCTTTGGCCTTGCGCTTGGCCAGGGCCAGCCAGGCCGGCTCAGTGGACACCTGCGGAGAGTCGCCGGAAGGGAAGCGCTTTGACACCTCCTTGACAGCAGGGGGCGATGGTGTAGAGTCTGCAATCTCCACTGAAACTAAAGAACAAATGAAGAAGCTAGTTGTAATGATATCATTTCTAAAAGCTGAAACTATTCTTTAATAATCATATCCACCAACTGGAGAATCCAGGGGCTCACCTGTGACAGAGCTGGGCAAAGTGTTGGCTTTCTTCAGGTTTTCTCTGCGCTCAAATCGCCCCAGGAGGCTGTCGGGTCTCTTGGGCTCTTCTGGTGTCTGAGGCTTCGAACCAGGACTCGTGCTGGCACTTCCTTTGCTCTCTGTGGGACTCACCAGTGTAATCTGCAAATGAGATGTGGGATTGTTTGAGAGGATGCAAGCTGAACAACGGTGCGACAGAAGTGTAAGGAGCCGGCCTGTCCCACGTACACTGTCCCTCTCTCTCGTTTGTTTCTCTGCGAGTTTGGCCTCTCTTTGGCTGCGACGATCCTCTCGGTTCTGCTGCTGCTCCCTGAAGCCTTTCTGCTTCTGCAGCGCCAGCGTGATCCATAGGGGCCCAGACTCCTTCTCCTGGACCCTTGCACTGTCCAGTGAGTGCCTGCTCTGTAGAGATGGCTTTTCTGAGGAGAACATGTGTATGTTAGCATATAAGTGGGGGACTGAACTTGTGATACTAGCCTCCATTATAATACACGTGTTGGATGTCAAATCCCTTAATTCCACCTATGTTTCCCTTAGAAATTTCCCCATGAAAGAGGACATGAGGAATAAACGAAACTTCACGTTAATGGCCTATTTCTAGAGGAAAAAGAAAGTCGTTCACCGCTTGTGACTCAAGGCGTTTACATTTAAGCTGTTCACTGGTTCACACTGACCTCTCCTCATCAGCTCTGTCTTTCTATCCACCTTCTCTCTCCAGGGGATGTTGATGGACGGGAAGAAAGATCTTTTCTCCTTTGGCTCCTCTTCCCCTTGAACTTGACCCTGGCAGCTTCCATGCACATGGGCGCCTGCTGAAGGTTCCTCGCTCCTGCTTGCGGTCTCCTGCCTGGACAAGTCCGTCCCCGCCGTGCCCTGTACGGAGGCATCACTGGGAGGACTGTGGGCTACTTTAGGTAAAGGCGACGGAGGAGGTGTCGGGACTGATCCGGTGGGTTTGGGTGATGTAGTCGTTCTTCGGTAGAGCGATGGTTTCGAAAGCGCTTTCTCGCCTTCGCAGTGTGCAGTTGAGCTGCTGGACTTGCTGGATTTGGCCCGAGGGACGGCAGGGGAGGCGGATGAGTGCAAGTACTTGCTGATCGCACCTTCTTTCTGAGGGGACACGGGGCTTATTTTGTCAGAAAAGACAGAGGACGCATCAGAGTCTGGCTCAATGGGGGTGAGAGGGGAAGGGACTCCATCGAAGCTGTCCCCGGCGCTGTATCGCTTCTTCCGTTTCTCCGTAGACTGCTCGCTGTGAAACCTCAGCGAGTAGTTGGTTCTTCTCAGCTTTATGCCAAAAGGTGAGGGCTGGTCCTCGCTGTCCTGGCCGTGGTCCTGTGCCTTCTCCCTGCTTTCAGAGGCTCCTGCCTCACTCTGAGCCCTGCTCTTCACCTCCGCTCCCTCAGGTTTTGCTCCAGGGCTGGGAACCAGGAAAGACGGGAGGTCTTTGGCAAACATACACTCGTCTGACCCTCTCTCGACGATGCGGACACTTTTGCTCATTCTGCTCTGAGATTTGCTGCTCGGACCCGGAGAGGCTGCGGTAGGACTGTGGGAGCAAGTCGCTTCTTCTCCTGCTTCCTTGTCTTCTGAACCAAACACCTCAGAGCTTCTGTTCGAGTCTCCAAACTTCTTCTTCGCAGGGGTGATTGAGAACTTGGCGCTAGCAGACACGGTCTTCCTGAGGTTTGTGTGAGCAAACGAAAGCTGGTCATCACTGCTAGGCTGAGGCTGGATCCTGCTTGGGTCTGGATATTCGTCATACTTGCCCTCCTCTACCCCTTTGAATATCTTTGATCGGATACTCGCCCACTCTGCCAGGACAGCGGCACCGGACTGGTCCGTGGAGGCCGTGGACTCGTTGAGGGATTTGGTTTTGCCAGATTTGCGGTCGGGGGAAGTCTTAGTCTTGGGTGGCGTTCCCTGGACCTTTCTGTCCTCTCCCAGACCCAGCAGAGATTTGCAGGCTGTGTCTTTGATCTGGTCTAAATTGACAGCTGTCCCGCAGAGCTGGGCGCCTGTGACTAAGATGGCTGTGTGGGGGACATATGGAGAGGCTGGCAGGGTGGGGGAGTCAGCTCCTTCAGAGAAAGCCCCCTTAGCTCCCTCCCTTTGTTCGGTGATAGCAGCACTCTGGTGGCTGGATGCTGGTGTAACAGGCGTCAGGTTGACTTTCTGGAACAAAATCTGTTTCTCTCCAGAGGAAACTTTGAAAGAGAAAGGCCTCTGTCTCTCCTCCATCTCCCTCCAACGTAGCTCCTCAGCTCTCCTCTTTCTCTCGTGTGGATCTAAGTTGCCATCCGACTCCTCTAATGACATCCTCCTCTGCTCTCTGTCCTCCTTCTCCTCCATCTCTTTCAGTCGTAGCTTCTCTGCTTCCTCCTTTTTCTTTCTTTCCTCAGCTTCCTCTTCCCGCTTCCTTTTCCTCTGAGCTTCAAGCTCCTGCTGCCTCCTTGCCTCTTCTTCCTCCTCTTGTTTCTTCCTTTCCTCCTCCTCTTTCCTCCTCTGCTCCTCCACTCGTCTCCTGTTCTCTTCCTCTTCTCGCTTCCTCCTTTCCTCTTCCTCCCGTCGCATCCTCGCTTCCTCTTCTCGCTGCCTCCTTTCTTCCTCCTCTCTGACCCTCCTCTCCTCCTCTTCTCTCTTCTTTTTCTCTGTCTCCTCTTGACGCCTTCGTTCTTCCTCTTCCTCTTTCAATTTACGACACCTCTCCTCCTCCAGTAGCTTCCTTGTTTCCTCTTCCTCCAGTCTGAGCCTCTGCTCCTCTAGCTCTCTCTTCCTCCTCATCTCCTGTCTTTCCTCCTCATGGAGTCTCTGTTTTTTGAGGCTTTCTAGAGACTCTTCAATAGATTCCCTGCGCTGGTCTCCGGTGGAGACACCAGCTGCTTCGTAGTCCTCTTGTACGGCACCAGGAATGGATACTTCCTCGAGGTCCTGAGCATGAAGAAGCACAGTTAGTTCATCTACAGCATCGCACAACAAACCAGCAACAGGCCTTCAACAAGCGTTTCAGGTCCCTTATGCCTTGTTTCTGACTCACCTGGGTAAAGCGCCGGTGCTTGCGGGAAATCCTCTGATTTTTCGGTTTAACAGACAGTTTATGTTTGGCAGCGGTGTTGTCTAAGCGAGGGACAGACTGTGGGACAGCATCCAGGTTGATGGACTCGATCGTACCGGTAGGTGGAAGAACTCGTTTTGACCTTGGGGACTTCACTGGGGAGCTGTGTGGCCCAGCCCCCTGGATCTGCTTTTGTCATAGCAACAGTGCATTTATTAAAAAAAAAAACAGAACTGCTACTTAAAACTGCAAAAGAGTGCAACAAAGAGATAGACACGCAAGCAACGTGTCCCTGCTGGGCTGCGTGATAAGGTGAATGATCACTCACCTTTGGCTCCGTTTTCGCTGGCTCGACTTCTACCTGGGCCAACACCTTCAGTGGGCTTCGTGGCACCTCTTCATCATCTGAACTTCCCTCATCTCCTTCACTCCTCCTCAGAGAAGGAGGCCTCTGTCCAAACTTTATACCTTGTGCAATCTGCCTCTGTTAGATCACCACAAAAGTTATATATATATATATATATATATATATGTGTATTTGTGTATGCAAATGAAGAAGCAAGTGCAGACGTACCTGCAGATTTCTGACTTTATCCGAGACGTTTTCCTGGGACATGCTGTGATCAACACTGGGCTCTGTCGCCGGCTCCTCTGGGATGAAGATGCTGTCGTGTGAGAGAGCTCGAGAACCAATGGGATTCAACTCCCTGCAGAAGAATGCAATGCACCATGTCATCACTGTCATTCATTTATTTATCATGAGCGGCGTTGGTGCCTGTAAATCATATTGCACAAAGGGATGAGTGACCTCTTTACACACACACACACACACCAGCCCATCAATTAAAGGCTCAGATGGTGTCAAGCTTTTTGGAAGCTGTGTTTGAGAAGAGCCTCACCCTTTTCTATACAGACTACGGTAGTGCAACATGAAACATTTATAGTATGAGTCTATTTTAAGACCAAGTCAGATAAGAAGACATGGATATTACCCATCTACCCTCTGTGTCTGGATAAAGGTGACAAAATAAACAGACTTCCTGTATAGATACCAAATTACTGATAAAACCTGTGGGCACAGTTTTAATCAACAAGAAGTGGTGAAAAGCTCTGTATGATAATGTTTCATCCATAGGAATTGGTACTGACCTCAGATTCTGTATGGCTTCTTCATCATCAGACACAACTCCGTTGCACACCTCGCCAAAATAAAAGCTCGTCTTTAGCTCCGCTCCATCGAGTTGCCTTTTTGCCTCTCGTTTCTTCTTCTTCCCAAACAGTCGCCTGAAGGGCTGGAATTTGCCCTGTCGCCTTCTCTCTGTTGGCCAAAGGAAACAGATGATAACAACCACATGATGATGACCACAGCTACACGCTGTCAGATCCTTATCCCAGGGACAAGATAACCAGCACCACAGTGCCCACGAGCATGATGAAATGCAATTGACTGAATTAGGAGAATGGCAAATAAATCATAATAGCAGGTGGAATGAGGGGGAAAACCTTGGATCTTCATACTTACTTGGATTTACAATAAGTGGAGCAGATAAACCACATCCATCCCCACTTTAAAAACAACGGAGATCAAATCCTTGATTTAATGACTGAACGTACTCAAGTCGAAGAAGAGGCCTGGTGAAACCCCACAAATCCTGATATAAATGTTCATGTGTGATTCAAGTACAGTAAACTTTAACCTGCAATTTAAAGAACAAAGTCCCGGGAGAGTAAACTTTCATTGCTTCTTATGTCACGTGTTACAGCTGGTGAGTCACTTCTCTACAACTGTGTCCATTTAGAACGACAAAGGAGAAATGAGCTGCTAAAAATACAAACGGTCTGATCCAATCATCCAAAATGAGTAAAAAAAAAAAAAACTAGAAGAAGAACAGAGTTGGTTCAGGAGGAAGTCCTGAACGTAGTTATGAAACATGAACTTCTGCTTCACGCCTTTGTTTTTTTATCTTTTATCTGTCTAAAAATGTTAAACCGCTACATATAATATAAACTTTCCTGTGCGTAAAAGGGAAAACACTGCTCTGCTCTGTCCTCCGGACCCCAAAGATGCAACTTACTGACATGTCGTTTAAAAATGTAAACAAATCTCTTTGCTTTATTTGAACGTGAGTGTTTGTCACTGAGTAATGCTGCGTGTTCTGCTGGGGCCTGTGTGTTTGTGGACGTCCACTGGATGAACTAAGTGGGTGCGATTACAGAGCCACTCTACACCGCTGTGCAGACAGGCGTTCTCAGGGCTCTGTGCATATCCATTTCAGGGCTATAAGTAGCAACTGGTGTGGGATTTCACTTCTCGTGCTGCTCACTAAGCCAGAGGCATCATGGGAAATAAACTCACAGTAAACTCTAATTGTTGATGAGACATTTATATTTCTGCGTCTACTCAGACAGTTTTAGCCACATCACAGAAACAATATTTCCACAGGATTCATTAATTATAAATTATCTTTAGAAAATATTTAATGCACTTGACCCATGTTTTGATCACCAGACCTTTCATATATAGACAACATAAAACAAAAGGTTTTGCTCTTATATAAAATGTTTCCCTGAGAGAGAACTTACATAACAAAAACATAAAATCAAGAAGCGCATGTGTGCTGACTTTTGGAAATCGCTACTACAATGGACATAAAATGGACCAAAACATCACAGCAGTAAAACTCAGCCGTATTGTTTGTTACTGTATTATTATAAGTTATTGTTGTTTTTGCACATCAGTTTCTGAACCTAGAAAGAATCGTTAGATGACTTTGTTGCTAATTCTAAGGGACCACTACAGATTGTTTTTCTTGTTCTGCCCTACGAGCTCAATACAAATATAGTATATTACAAAAGGACCTGTGCATCTTTTTGGTGTTTGAACTCTACCTCTCATCTGTCAAAGCTAGTTTTGCTGCTCTTTGTAAACAGAGATCACTAGTGAGAGTGATGACGTGCTCAATACTCTGTCAGACCCTCTTCCACTTAGTCTTTGTGCAGTGAGTGGTGCTGTGGTGTAACACCGATGCTCTGCTTCCCTGCAGCACGCTCTCTCAGCATCAGGGCCCGTCCAGTGCTTCGGTGGCCACGGTAGAAAGCCCATAATGCACTGCCGCGGGCGTGCTCACACACTCATGCGTGTAACGAGAAAGGACATTTTTTTTTTTGCAGCGTAGACGACTCAGCGGCGGCGGCACCCAACCTACTGCCAGGGTTAACTTGTGCTTCCTGCGCGCTTGCAGTGCAGGGGTGCAGTGACCCTGCTCCTCTGGACGCAGAGCCCTGCTGGCTTCTCCCTGCTGCCGTATGATCAGGGAACATTTCACATCTGGTGCGAGAACCAGCAGGAGTCTGGCTCAGGAGCGGCTTTAGAATTCCACGACTCTGAGATAGGATCCATGCAACACAGCTGCTTACTGTACAAATCTAATAGCACCGAAAACATACTGTGCTACAGTGATAAAGGACTTATGTTTTGGACAGTCAGAGCCTTTAGAGTCATTCCATAAGCAAAGCAGGCTCCTTCATGTAAAGGTCAGATCTTTTTTTAGATGGAATGGACAGTGTGTACATTTTCTATCATTTGTTCTTTTGTCTTCTTGGTGTAGATATTTTTTGCCAGGAAATTGATCCACCTGTGTTTGTACCTTAGCTACAGGTGTATTTCTACTACAATCCCTCAAACACACTCACTGCACTCTCAAATCAGCTGGTCTCACCAGGGATGATCTCATTACAATGCTTGAAAGAAT
This sequence comes from Macropodus opercularis, assembly GCA_030770545.1. Classification (NCBI taxonomy): domain Eukaryota; kingdom Metazoa; phylum Chordata; class Actinopteri; order Anabantiformes; family Osphronemidae; genus Macropodus; species Macropodus opercularis. Next base: position 14,332,261 of record CM061092.1, read on the forward strand.
CATGTTGAAGCCGGTAAAGAAGAAATCAGAAATATAGCCATCACCACACCATGCACCCCTTAAAGAGACAGTGGGCAAAAAGCACAGTAACTCTAACTCAAGTCTTTTCATTCACATGATGTTAGCAAGAAATCTGTTGCAACACACCGTCTCTTTAAGGTTTCACTAAAACACTTGTTTTTCGATTTACCTTGGCCTGTGGATTCGGTTACCTCTAAAAGCATCTCATGCTTAGTTTCTGTGGCGTCTGTTGTCATGGTCACTGCACACCTTGGCTGCGGTGAGAGAAGGAGGAAATGAACATGGGGATGCTGTTGTCCACTTCGGAGGACGAGGTTAAAAGGCGCAAGGGAAACGAGAGTCACGTGAGAGGACACAGGAAGGGCCTCTGGACATTTAGAGCCGTTTGACGGGAGGAGCCCTCTGAGGATGCCCTGGTGTCACTAGCTAGTCCAGAGAGATCATAATGAAACACGCCTTGTTTCCATCTCACCAACAGAAAGCAGCAAACTACGGACCGCACGCTCCACCAACGCTCGAGTCACAGGTTTTCTGATGTTCTGAGGAAATGCGGGCTGTGGGTACAACCACAAGCAGCTGGGACGACGGTATAAAGCCAGAGTGAGAGACAGTAGTGAGAGAGTTCTCCAGTGGGATCGACATGCTGTGGGCTTCCTTCCTGAGGGTGACAGAGATGGACAGACTCTCTCAGAAATGTCTCGCCCCCCCAAAACAAAGACTCTTTGTCCCGTCTGAGTCCAGTCAGCGCAGAACAAGGAGTGAACAAGCATGTTTGAAAGCAGGGGTGTGTGAACACAGGCAGCGTGTGAGACTGCATGTGATTGTGTCAGCTGCTGTAAAGGGACATGTCGTGGATTGTCAGTGTTATGGTTTGTCTGCTGGTCTGACAGTCAAAGTGTCTGTGTGCCAAGAAGCTTCTTTATGACGCATGATCACCGGCGTGTGTGTGTGTGTGTGGTCCTACTGCAGCAGAGGACAGACTTTGGGAGCAGATAAGAGGTGGGATGAGAGAAGCGTGAGGAGCAGCCACGTGCTCTACAGAAACAGTGAAGTGCCATTAGCAAGGATACAACTGCATCACACTACGGTGGTGGCATGACACAGCGCTGTGTCTGAGCCCTTCATCGACCCATCAGCTCAGCATCATTCGATGATGACACAGCGCACACTGCACCAGAGCGGGCCAGGCGACTACCAGAGTCCTGTTGTGCGTGAGGTTGTGGCACTTAGCTGCTGACAAAAGCAGACAGACGAACATGGAGGCGGCCCGTGGAACCGTTTACCTATTTCAGCGGCGCAGCTGGAGATGGCTGCGCACCACTGCAGTAAAACTTTAGGGAACATCGATCTGCCCGAACGCACGAAGCTTGTTTTACCCAGATGAGCGTCGCAGCTGCCTCCGCTGCGGCTTTGGGGGAAGACGGTGAAATAGATACAGACAAGAGACAGATCAGCAAGTTTGCGTTTGTTAGGTCTGCTTGCATCAGTGGGGCGCGGCATGAAGGGTGACATGGGAAACTGATGGGTGAGGAACTAAAAGTAAGATCATGACCCATCGTGATGCGCGATCTGACAAGGTGGTTGGTCACTTTCACGTCTTTACAACCCTCTGTAGTTTAAGCAACCGTTGGACAACGTGTTCGGAGCAGCCAGAGTCGGAGGAGGAGGCAAACACGGAACTCGTGCAACAAACACGCTGACACACTTCACTTGGTTCACACCTGTACACGGTTCTCTTGGTGTGGCTGTTTCAGCAGCAGCTGAACGGGGGGGGCATTCGAGTGTACTTGACTATCCACTCAACACTACTAGAGACGCATCTACGCATCCGTTCTCATCCATTTTTACTGAAACGCTAATGAAGGCAGTTGGATTCGTCCTCCTCCGAGAACCAGCACAGGCTGAACACAGGGATTCATTTAAAGTTATTCTACGTTTCAATCTGTTCCAAAGCAGCGACGACCAACAGACACGCAGTAGCTCAAAGCTTACAGCTGCTGAAACACCAGATGAGCAGGCGATACACGCGACCTTCATGGTTTCAACGGCAGTGAGCTTTCCTTTTCACACTTTTACCGTCCCTGAAGGGGCCACGTGGAGGGACAGTCACGTGCAAACGTACTAATGAACTCGGTTGTACTTTCCACAATAGCTGATGGTTACGTGCTCAAGAACGCAAACAAAAACAAAGAAACGTCTTCATAATGGCTGCCAACTATAAGTTAACATCAACAACACGAGCTGCTCACCGTGGTGTCGCACACTGACATAAACGAGTTCTAGGTCCACACTACGAGACCTACACATAACAGTCACTCAACACTGTGCGTGTAAAAATGCCTCCTTACCGTCCTGCAGTCACTGAGCGTGCAAAGCTATGAGCGTGTGGCCGTTCCACCTGCCTGCTGTCGCTGTGGATCTAGGCCATTACCTGGAGTCAGGTGTCAGATGCACTGAGAGCTTTGTGTGTGTGTGGGTGTGTGTGTGTGTGTGTGTGTGCGCAGAGGAACAACGGACTAAACATTCCCCTCGATATCCTCGCATCTCATGAAAGGTTGGACCGAGCAGCCCTGCCCTGGGACGGGGCTCGCGGTACGTGCGCTGGGCTGGAGCGCGTGAAGGGTTCGAGGGGGGGAGGCGTGTCTGTGGGTGCGGGCGCAGAGGGATGGGCGTGCTCCTGTGTCTGCTAGTGCTGCTGTGCTGAGGAGGCACAAAGTGACACTTTGTTTGCCCGCCAGATAGCCAGTGCAGAAGAACAGGGTGGCATTCATCTTTTCAACCGGCTGCTGCCTCACAAAGGCTCTCATTGTTGTTTAACAGTCACCATATATGCATGCGAGTGATTATTATAGTTGTTTAATAACACGATGGTCATACGTGTGCGTTAGGACCTGCTCTGCCTGAGCTCATGTCCTTCAGAGGTGATCTGTGACTGGATGGCAACACACTGTCATGGTTACAACATTTACATTCCTTCAAACAGGATAAAAAGGCCGTGATAACTCCCTCACTGTCTCTGTCCTCGCCGGGTTTTGGCAGCGTCACACTGCACTCACACGTACTTACAGTACGGTAATGATGGGGCTTTACCAACCTTCAAAGACACACCCACACACACACACTCAAACACGGGACGAGCAGGGAGTCGTAGCGATGCCACTCTAAGCCAAAGGAGGCCGGGATCAGCCACTCTCACCGACACGAGAGCAGCCGCAGCACTTGACATGTGGTAAACCGCATAAAGGACGTTCATGCAAATCAGATAACAGACGGCTGAATGCAATGACATTACACCTAATGCAAGTCATGTACCGATGCTACACAACACAAAGAATGAAAAGGACAAATACCACGTGTCAAGTTAAATGTGAACACGAAAGGAGATGAAATGTCCAATCAAAAATGTATCAAAATGAGCTTTGATTCACAGGCTGCGTGTTCTTCTCGTTGCTTTAGACACACGCTGAACATTCTGTGATCTATAAACTGTACATGAAAGACGTCAGAAATATTCAATATCAACATGAATTCTCACTGAATACATAGTAATGGATTGAGGACCGTATGTATAGGCGTAGCAGAAATATCCTTCATAAACATGTCTGACTATTTATAGGGAGCTAAATCTCTGAAGAGGTGATTATTACTCGCACCACACAGGACAGAATAATTGGGACAGAATTCATAAGAAACCAGACTGAAGGAGGCTGTAATTAAAAAAAACGACTGGTATTAATACAAATATTCTACCAACTACACTAATAAAACATCTAAATGACTTGATCAGTTATAAAGGTAAACGCTGATTTATTGTATTCTACATTAAACAGTTTTTTTACTATTACGTTGCTACTCAGTATTTGACCTACTGTAGTTTCTAGTTTGTTTATTGACAATCGTTTTACATACAAAACCTACACGAAGGTGAAGCGGCACGATGTGTCATGTGTCATAAAACAGGAAGCTACACTTGTTCCCATGAAAGTCAGTGGATCACTGCAGTCGTGCTTTCTGTAGATTTTAGTATCACGCTAACACTTCAGCTATTATGAATGCGGGTCTTCTTCTTTTTTCAGAAGCTGGGTGTTTCCACTTCTGTTTGTCCGACTGCAAATCAGTCACAGAGAACGTGTGTGACTCAGGTCTTTACCGGCCTCGCTGTGATTAAATTCCCATGCATAGCTGCGGTTGAACATCAGGTCAAACGGTGATAAGTGACTCCGATTGTAAAGGTTCCACAGATGGAACAGATGTCTGTGAAGAATCGCCATTAGTCACAGTTTTGCTCGGTCAGATGACTGTTTACTGTGCATCTGCAGCTGAGAATCCAAACCATCTTGCGGGATGTGAGAAAGAACACTACAGGCCATTATTACATTACTCTGGGATCAGCGATAGTGGCCAGCTCCTCACTATTTATGCTGCAAAACAAAGAGCAGTTCGGCACACAGAGCAGCCCCGAGGCTTGATGTGTCACCGTTCAACCAATCAATGTGTTTATTTCTGATTTTTATGTTGGGTTCCACATAACACCCTGCACAGATTACACAGGCCTAGCAACCGAAAGACAGAGCAGGTCGCGCACATCTAACGCCGCTCACTGTGGATGTGCCTCTGATGATCTGCTGTCTACTCTCTCTGTCACAGCAAACAATACGGCAGTGATATTATAACAGTATCAGCTCAAATCCATTTACATGACGGGCGAAGTAAAAAGCACATAGGCCCGCATCATATGGCTTGTGCGTGTTTCCCAGCTGACGCAAACATCTTGACACTGTAAAGAGCTCGGAGAGAGACTGTAGTGAAAGACTGGCTGCATCCACATAGACCTGACGGCGCGGATCAGTAGCCCACGGTACCGTTAATGGCAGATTAGCGGACGCTGCCGCACCGGGACCAGTCCATTAAATGCAGACTAAAAGGCGCACGGAGAACAAAGAATCCGGCCTCGGCTTTTTTCACCATGTTGTCAGACGTGTCATCCAAAATGCGTTAAATCGATTAGCATCACGCTGGCTTTTTATCAAATAACGATTTTAATAGCCTACATTTCGGCCTGTTGACATCGGCGTTTGCGCATTTCAAGTCGGCTCAAATTGCGAGTGCCATCCCGTTTACAGCGCGCGCACACGCACGCGCGCACACACGCAGATCTGCGAAGGATGGAGAAGAAGATCTGAGCAGGTCGGTGGAAAATGAGGAGTGGGATGCGGTGACAAGGTCATGAGCGCAGTACGAAAATGGAAAACCAATCGGCATAAACGCACGAGACAGGGAAGAGAAGATGGATCAAAACGTCTCACCGCCTCGATGAACACGACTCGTCCTTCCGATCTACGCTGAGGAGTAAGACCAGCTCCGGCGGCTTCGACCCTTTTGTGTTGCTGATGCTGCGGGTGCCCGACGGGGAGACGCACGCAGCGACCGTCGCGGCCTCGCACGGCTGCACGCGTGCGAGATGGAGAAGGGAGGGTGTGGCCGCGAGAGGAGGGAGAGCGGAGCCCGTCACGATGCGAGCGCGTTACTGGACAGTCGAAGGGAATAACTGGAGAAAGGAGCAGCGGGATGGAGACGACGTAAGCACGAGGAGGGAGAACGGAACGGAACGGATCCGGTCTGAGGGGAGTACAGCGGCCCAACCCACGCCGCTTCCTGTTTAGTTACTTTGTTTATAGAGAAAATCGTTAGCCCCATTCATTTTACTGGTGTAATGAATTCAGAATAGAAGATACATTTAAATGTAAATCATGGCCTCGTGACAAACTTTAGACATTTCTTTTATCTTTCTCATCCAAACTGTGTGGTTTTTGAGCATGGACACTGAACTTTGACCTTTCACAGATTTCACAGCTTTTGAATGAACTTGGGTGAATTCTCTCACTGCAGCCTGGTGCCAAATGAAATGACTGCAGAAGATGCCAGTGGAGATCCAGGGATCATTGTTGAGGTCTCAGACTTTACTACCATGAACATGTCTTTTGGACTTTGCAGCTGCCCTGGACACTGCATGTTTTGCAACGGCTGTGTAGTCTCCTCTCTATCCTCCTAGTTCCAGGGCGGTTTCTGTAATGTATGAGTTCACCAAGAATTTGATCTGTACAGTTCAGTAGCGACTGATTGCTCAGGTTTTCCTTGAGGGGTATTAATTAATAAAATCGTTCCAAACGACTTCCAGGCTGAGTAACCAAAGGTCTCTGCTTCCTGCCTGTGTGAATGTAGCAGAGAACCGACGCAATGGGAATCTGTAACCATAAAGCAGGGAAGGGTGTAAACAGTGGTTAAAAAATAGAGTCAAATGGATCCGTGGAATTCAACCTGGAGTGTTGTTTTTAAGATGCTTGTTAAGTGTGAAGCCATTCTTCTCCATTTTTAAAATACGTTTTTATCACGTGGACTTGCGCGGCTGGTGCATTGGATAAACTACATCTCCCAGCAGGCTTCTGGGTACGTAAAGCTCGGGAGGTGGTCTTGAGGACAGAGGAAAGTTCACAGCACCTCCTTGCTCATGACGCTGTTGCTCTTACAGTAACTGGTTGTGTTTTGAAAGTGAATTCCCTACATTTTGTTTTTATGGATGACTGTGGACGCTTCAGATGAGGAGGATTTTACTTTGAAATCGCCCACCGGACGTCTTTGTTTTATTTTAAATATTGTACTTAGCCTGTATTTAGCTTTTAGAGGGAGATTGATGAGAAGCCAGACGCTTCCGCTTGATTGGGTTTGTTCGCCCTTGTAGCTTTTCCGTAGCAAAAATTTGGCTGGAGACTGTTTTATTTTGACATTTCACACAGGAATCGCTGCGTCACGACAGAGAGCTTCACGCAGCTTACCTTTAAAGTGAAGTATGGGTACGTGGTAGTTACCACAGTAACTTAGTACTGAAGGTTCAGGGGATTTAGGGCTAATCGGCAGCAGAGGGTCCGGTCGGACACAAAGCATGGCTCCTCGCAGGCAGGAGTACGGAGCCAAACGGTCCGTAGCGGCGCGGAACGGCTCGGTTCTAAACTTTAGGACCGTGAGCTCGGGCTCAGTCCGCCGCAGCACCGCCGTGCTCCCCTCGGTGCTAACCTTCCTGGTGATCGTAGCATCCGGGGGCCTGCTGCTCATGATAGAGAAAGGAATGCTGAACAGCATGCAGACCCCTTCCCCGCGGGGGAGCAGCAGGAGGCTGGACCCCAGCGGCCAGGCCGGCAAACACAACGCGCCGGCGGCTGACTTGGAATCACAGGTAACTTCCGCCGTGGGGGGCATCACGCAGAGTCACTGGAGGTCCGAGCACGACTGCCTCCGTAGATCTGTTATTAACAGTGGGATGAAGCTGATCGCAACTAAAATCTCAGCATTTCTTTTTAAGCATACATTTAGTAATAGATAAGGTCAACATCTGCCTTTGTTTAAATAAATAGTGAAGGTGTTAAGACATTTTTAATGTGTAATGCTCGACACTACGTTTCCCATGATGCCACTGGATGTTCTCTTCTCACCAAAGCCTGCTCGGCACACACCCAAATCCGTCAAAACTCTACACGTACTGTTTGTCTGCAGGTTTAAAGTTAAACGCAGGCGTGATAGAAATACGAACTTCAAGAAGTTCAAGTTCTTAAAAAAAGATCGTATTCACATTTACATGATGTCAAGTGTTCTAAAGTCCAGGAACTTCACTAAGGAAGCAAATATTGACGGTGATGCTGGCCACAGATATAAATATAAAGGTCTATTTGTTCTGCAGCCCTAAATATGCTAGAGGAAAATACTGCAGTGCCTCAGAAGTGTTCGTATGCAGTCTTGAGTTAATGTACTTGCACGTATCAGGCTTGTTTTGTCCGTCTAAATCAGATTTGTTATGTCACTTTCAGATCCTCCAGGAAATCCGTAACCGCACCATTAGGACCATGTGTCCCCACAAGAACACGCCCCACAGTATTTGGTCCCTGAGCCCCTCGCAGAGGAAGACGCTGCTGCAGCATATCCTGGTGAATGACGAGTACCGCTTCCTCTACTGCTACGTCCCCAAAGTGGCCTGCTCCAACTGGAAGAGGGTTCTGAAGGTCTTAAGTGGCGCGCTGGAAAGCGTCGACGTCAATGTCAAGATGGACCACCGCAGCGATCTGTTGTTTTTGTCCTCTCTGAAACCTGACGAGATCCGCTACCGTCTCAAGCACTACTTTAAATTCATGTTTGTGCGGGAGCCAATGGAGCGCCTGCTTTCTGCGTACAGGAACAAGTTTGGAGAGATCGAGTCCTACCAGAAAAAGTACGGCGTGGAGATCGTAAAGAGGTACAGAAAGGGCAGCGCGAAGGACAGAGCCAGTACCGGTGATGATGTGACCTTTGCGGAGTTTGTGCGCTACTTGCTGGATGAGGACGTGGAGCGAATGAATGAGCATTGGATGCCGATATACAACTTATGCCAACCTTGTGCAGTTTCTTACGACTTTATCGGCTCCTATGAGCATCTGGAAAGTGATGCAGAGTTTGTGCTCCACCGCGTTGGAGCCCCTTCAGATGTTCATTTTCCAGAGAGGCAAACGTGGTACAAGCCTGTCACCACAGAGACATTACACTATTATCTGTGCAGTTTACCTCAAAAACTACTGAGGGAACTTCTGCCCAAGTACATTTTAGACTTTTCCCTCTTCACGTATCCCCTCCCCAACACAACCACTGAACACTGCCAGCACTAAAGCTGCAACGTTGTATAGTTTGGAGAGAATTGTTTGTATATTCATGTCTAGGGAACAAACAGTATTTGACCAACACACACATCTTCACAGAATGCTCATTATAGAAGACTTCAAAACCACTAAAGTTTGAAATCAGTCATATAAATGGAAAATGGTTGAAATCAGTTACATGCTCTGTTACAAACGCACCATTTCAGTTTACAGTAGAAGAGGAACTTGAAGGCTTTGTTTGCTTGTATCGTACATGCTGGAGAAGCGAAATGGTTAAAAGGCTTCTGCTGGCAATCCGTGGTTTAGCAGGCTAAAACACAAGCTACTCAGAGGGTTTTAAACGTCTTTAAATCTAGCTTGTGAAATTTTTGCACGTCACTTTCTTTCTTCCATCGGTTTCCAATCTTTCCTAACTGTCAGCTGTTTACTATTGAAGAAAACAGAAGTTAAGGTTCTGTGACATAGGGCAATGCAATTTAACGCTTTAAAAACATTTATTTTGTGAATATTCAATAACTTAAGCAGTTAAAAACACAATAGGTATAATACGAAACTTGTGACACCTGAATAAATATTCGCTACATGTGAGGTTTTAGTTGAACCAGTTCTTTTTATCATGTCAAGTGAATGCGAGAATACCTGAATACAAAAGAAACGTTAGAGATGTCAGAGCTGTAGTTAGCTTTAGTAAAGCCCCAGAAATTATTTAATTCCAGGTGCCTCTGGTTGGACGGTAAAAGAAAATGGCACAATGGTCCAATAAAGGCTTAATAATGCAAAGGCTTGTTGAGGCCTTCACAATTCAAATCTGTAAGAAGACTTCAAGCAGTGGTTTCTGACTCACGCATCAGTGCCTTCATTTGTCTGCCTGTGGCGAATCCTTGAAGCTCACACTTCTGCAAAAAAAAAAAAAAAAAAAAAGTAGTAAGAGGCAAATTATAAGGCTCACTGGTTTAGATTTTTCATCTAAAGTGAATGCTACCATTTTATATATTGAATAAAGAGCATTTAAAGAAACCAAAAACAGGCGCGAAATTATAGCCTTGTTCCTCTAAAAGTCTTACTTGTCCGCCATTTTGTCAGCCGATCGGTCGAGACTTCGGAGGATGGAGCGTTCTGGGGAGAGGTGATGAGGACTAGTGGAGACACTGAGGGGAGATGAGCTATGCAGGGACGAGAAGGACAAGCCCTGTCTGCGCATCTCCTGAACTGCTCTTTCACTGAGGACACAGAAAAAAGAAAATCAAATAATCAGCCTATATGTAGTTTGCATACCCAGTGTATTAATAAAACCTTGTTTTAAAGTTCCTGTTGTTTCTAAGCATCTCTCTCAATTCTGAGATACTTTTCTAGATACGACACAAAAAATGTCATCCATCTTCTTAAATATGAATATTTGCTTGTTTTCAATGTTTGCTGTAACATCAACTTAAATATCTTTGGATGTCTCATTAGTCTGGAAAACAACTGTCCGACTTATAATAAAATAACCCATAAATAGATTTTAAAGTGAATTTCCAAGGCAACCAAGTAAAAATAAAGTTCTTGCCATAACTGAACATTTCAGTGGTTTACAGAAACTGTAGTGTCTCCACATCCTGTTAAGCTACTGCTGTAAACACAGTTCAGTGTTGATGCAGTTGTTCCGTCAACCACACAGATAATTAAATTACTGAGAATAAATGTACATGTTTAATAAGCCACCATCATGAAACTAACTAAAATATCTTCCGACACAAAATACACAAACAGGGCAGTGATTCACTACATCCAAACACTCCACTGAATTCCAGTTGCAAGAAAAAGTATGTGAACTGTTTGGGATGACATGGATTTCTGCATAAATGTGTTGATCTTCATCTTAATGAACAAAAAAAAAACAGTCTGCTTAAACTAATACTGCATAAACATATGTGTTCATGTTTTTTATTGAACATAACATGTAAACATTCACAGTGCAAGGTGGAAAAGTATGTGAACCTTTGGACTTAATAAATAATAATAATAGGAGGAGGTTGATCCTCCTTTGGCAGCTATAACCTCAACCAAACGTTTCCTGTAGTTGCAGATCAGACCTGCTCAACGGTCTGGAGGAATTTTGGATCGTCCTCTTTCCAAAACTGTTTAAGTGCAGCAATGTTCTTGGGACGTCTGGTGTGAATCGCTCTCTTGAGGTGATGTCACAGCGTCTCAGTCTGGTTGAGGTCAGGCCTCTGACTGGGCCGCTCCAGAAAGCATATTATCTTCTGTTGTTGATTTACTTCTGTGCTTTGGGTCGTTGTCCTGTTGCGTCACCATCCTCCGTGGAGCTTCAGTTGACGGACAGATGGTCTTAAGTTTTCCTGCAAAATGTCTTGATAAAGCTTGGAATAAATTTTTCCGGTGGTTCTGGTTCACATCAGGCAATGCTTCGTGAGAATAGTAAACTCAAAACTGGTGAGTGTTTTATAAGGCAGGGCAGCTTTACCCAACACATCCAATCTCATCACGCTGATTGGACTCCAGGTTGGCTGACTCCTGGCTCCAACTGGCTTTTGAAGAAGTCATCAGTCTAGGAGTTCACAAACCTTTTCCATGTTCCATTCCATTTACATGTTATGTTCAATAAAAACATGTAATGTTTGTGCAGTATTAGTTTAAGCAGACTTAGATGAAGATCAGAATGCATTTTATGACCAACTTATGCACAAACCTATGTAATGCCAAAGGGCCCAGATACTTTCTCTCGCAACTGTATTTCTAGAACTCACCGTTCAAAGCGCTCGCTGGTCAACTGTCTTTTCAGGACATCCATCTCAGTCTGCAGCTGAGTCACTTTGCTGCGGAGCTGGGACACCTCTCTGGAATGCTCTGCACTGAGTTGAATTACACACAAATAATATTAAATGATATCCCATTTGGATGCAACAGGCTGATCAATTAACGAACTGGATGCGTTTACGTTTTGCTGTCAGCCAGTGCAAGTCTGTCACGTAGAACCTTCAACTCGGACTCTCTCTCGCTGGCTGTCATTTGCGTTTGGAACTCCTTGTGGCGATTGGTGGAGAGAAGCTTCTCAAGGTTACGAACAGTCAATCTCTCACTGGCCAGTTGCTTTTTAATTAGCTCCATCTCAGAGCGTACATCCTCCAATTCTCCCGTCACCTTAAAAAAACATACATGTGTGTACAACAACAACGATACCATGATGGACAACTGCTAAGCGGCTTGCACAGTGGAAAGCAACAACTCATTGCCAAAAAAAAGGAAACAAAACAAAGCAGTGCTAAAAACAGACCTCACCCTCTCAAGGTCCATACTTTTGGAGGTAAGCTGACGTGCAGCTAGTTCCTTTCCAGAGTCCAGTTTGACACAGAGCTCCCGAACAGAAGCTAGATCAGACAGTAGATTAGCCTTCTCCTGCTGAACTTTGTGCAGCTCCTCCTCCAGTCGAGACGTTCCACGCACCAGCGATGATACTTGACCCTCATAAGCCTGCAGAGCCTGCATGTGCTTGAAAAACATCAGAATGCGAGGCATTTAATTTACATTGGAATTATGGTAACATCTGTGTATAATGTCAGTAGTTTAGCAGGGAATAGATCTCCACAGTGTGACTGGATCAGCTGTGTCCTCTCACCTGCTGGATTTCTCTCTCCTGATGACTGACTGTATCACGGAGGTGTCTGCGTTCTGTGTCTGATGAGAGAAGCTCCAGGCGGATGGAGTTGCTGAGGCCCTCAGCTTGCTGTAACTTATGGTCCCGTGCCTCCATCTCAGAGTGAGCCATTCTGAACCGTTCCAGCAGGTCCCTGTTCTCCTGCTCCTTTGGGTCCAATCACAAAAGGTGTGCAAGATCACCACGCAGTTCATGGGGTTATGGTCAAAGCTTCAAACAAAGTACGACTTTAACAATGATGGTGTAAACAGTTGTTTGTACCTTTGTGGCCATCAGTTTCTCTATCCGAGACACTTCAGAAATGTATGAGTGGACTCTCAACTTCAGCTCATCCTTGTCGTGTAAAGCCTCCTCCATCTCCATATGTACAGCCTAAAAAAAGGTTTTCATATATGTATTTTATAGAATCATTTCACTTGTAATAACCTAAACCTTAAAAAAAAGGAAAAACTAAGTGCACTTTAACATTCTTCACTCTTCTAAATACTTGCTCATCATGGCTGTGAGGTTTGTCACATACCTGGTTCTCTCTGGTCATTGTGGCCAGGTCATCTTGCAGCCTCCTGTTCTCTCTGATTGTGATTTCTTTGTCTTTTCTGAGTCCAACCAGCTCATTCTGAGCAGAATCCAGCTGTCTGCGGAGGCTGGTTATCTCCCTCTCACGGCTGTTTAACGCCCCCTGCAGCTGACTGCGAGGTCCGAGCATTATCAGCGCCAGAAGAAAGAGCACGTCAGCTTATTAAACGAAGCTTTACTCAACATAAATTCTTAACAAGGCACTCACCCTAACGACTTGTCCATGTTTGTGACTGTGAGTCTCACATCTTCAAGGGTCTTTTCCTGCGGTAAAAATTAAGTTTCAGTATTTTTTTTAAGTACAGCTTTAAAAAGCCAGTATGGAAAGAAAAGACTCACAAATGGTTTAATAAAAATTTGAGTCTTGAAGATCGTACCTTATTTGAGAGCTCTGCCTGGAGAACAACCAGCTTTTCGGTCTTTTGATCCACCTCATCCAGCAGAGCATCCTTCTCCCTGTCCAGGGCAGAGATTGACTTCTGAAGAACAGCCACTTCCTCCTTGTGCTTTGAGTTCAGCTGATTCAGCTCCCCTGACATCAAAAAGTAAGTCAAGCCAACGCCCAAGTAATAGAATAACAGAATACCTACAGTGCATCACACCGAACATCTATTCTGAAAACCTATAAATATTCACCTATTTTCTCCTCCAGTTTCTCAATCTGCTCGTGGGCAGCACACAGCTCATTCATCTTCACAGACAGTCTGTGTTGTATGTCAGACAGAGACTGCTCCATCTGCTCCTGAAGCAACCTATAAAGAGAACGGGAGAAGTCAGTCAGTCCCCAGGCTCATTATAACAGAAACAAGAAAAGGGACTGTAAAGCAAAAAAAAATATTTTAATCACAGGCGCAGTATAAAAATATGAACCCACAATATTGTTTTGTAAATGTTAAAAGAGACCTCAGAGCGTTAGCCTCTGCTCGCTGCTGAGCAACCTCCTCTGCATTTTGGAGCTCAGTAGCAGATCGGACCTTCAACTCCACTTCCACAGCCTCCTTGCTCTCCTTGAGCAGACTAATCTGTAACCTCAGGTCCAGCCTCTCCTGCTCCAGCTACACCAAACACATCAAGGCAAAAAAAAAAATCCATCAACAAAACCTACTGGAGGGTGAAGAAGTTCTGGTTAAGGAATATGTTTGAGGAGTTACAGAAAAATCCATCAGACTTACACTCCTAACTGTCTTCTCCAGGTCAAGAATGCTCTGCTGCTCTTCCTCTCTGTTTATGAGAGCTGAGGTCTCAGTAAACTGCAAAGTGTTTGAATATTTCTGTGTTAGGCTTTGCTGTGTCCTCTCCAAATGGTAAAATGGGTAAAAATAACAATTCAGTTTTCAGAACAAGGCAAGTTCAACAAGGTATGTTTACTTATTATCTTACCCTTGTAAACGCTGTAGTAGGATCATGCAAACTCTGAAACTAACCTTTAATCTCTCAGTTAGTGAGTCTCTCTCAATGGACAAGTGCTGGATTTTAATTTCTGCCTGTTTTATCTCCTCCTGCAGTTTTGTGATGTCAGCTGACCGATCCGTGCTCACGCCACCTTGTGCCTGAGCAATATATATATATATATATATATATATATAGTGAAATTGCAGAACAAGTATTTTCAACCAAGTGTGATTATATGTTGTTATTATATGTTGTTATTTTTAAAGCTTACCTTTTTAAACAGGGCTTTGTAATGGTCTCTTTCGTCACTGAGTGCCTTCGCATTGGTTTGTATTTCCTCCATGTGCTTTTCAGACTCCAACAAAGCAGCTTGCATCTCATTTCTTTCATTTAATAAACGCAGCAGTTCTGCCTCTGTAAGACCTCCCTGAATAGTGTAAGCCACAATATGTTTGTACGTTTTCAGAGAAAAGATCAGGGAAATCAAGTTTATTGTCGTTTCTTACATGATTAGTTGTCGACTTAGGGCTCCTGCTCTTGCCTGGACTGCAGCTGGGGCTTAAGTCCAGAACACCAGCTCTTCTTGTTTTTTTGTAGCGCTCAGCTTCTTGGCGATAATAATCTCTCTCCTCTTCTAGACTCTTTACAAAAGCATCCAGGCGAGACGGGGACCGTTCCCTCCCACAAACACCATGTTTAGTTCGTAGGGCCTCCAACTCCAACACCAGCTGTTTGTCTAAAACACAGACAAGTAACGTATTGATGTCAACAACACAAAGCTCAGGTATGCAGTTACTGTAAGTCAAACTGTTGCTTACCAGCTGCCATCATTTTCTCAATTTTGTCTTGTAGCCTGATTTTCTCCTTTTCCAGGAAATTTACTAGGCCTTCCATTTTCTCATTCTGTCCTTTCAGTTCCACCAGCTGATCTCTAAGACGGTCTTTCTCAAAGTCACCTTCAGTCTGCTCCTAAATTAACAGATGCTTTTAGCTTGTGTAAAATTACAACATAAGACAATTTTTTGGCAACAACAAGTCACTTATGTTCAGGGGAACATCAATCTATATCAGTATTTTATATGGCAAACTGCATAATGGAAATATGATGGATACTGGACACACCCTTCTAATTTTTGTTATGATATCCTCCAAGTCTTCAATGACTTTCTGTTGTCTTTGGATTTCATTCTGTTGAGAAAACAGACATCAGTAATGTATTGCTTCAAATGCACTTATCCGCTTTTTGTGACCTTCACCAATCATTCTTGTGAACAGAGTGTGCTGGTGACAAGGCATTACAGTATATTTTCATGTATGCCTTGGCTTTAACATTCTTACTTTCGTTTCTTGCAGTTCCATGTCAGCGGTTTCCAACACTCGCTCTTTGTCCATCTCCAGCTGCTTTGCAAGGTCGTCTATGTGCGTCAGCTCCTCACACAGCTCCAGGTTCTTTAAAGAGAGATTGGCTACTTCAGTGGAGGCATCTCTCTTCTTCTGTTGAAGCCCCTGGACTGCCTGTTCCAGTGTTCTGTTGGTCTCCTGAAGATACTCGATCTGTGACACAAAGCAACTGATAACATGCCCAAGACCTTTTGCCCACAGAAATACTTTTTATGTACAAACCTTAAGTATTTACATATTAAACATCTTGTAAAAACACCCTGTTTCAAATCCATGCTTGCCTGAAGATTAAGATGGGAAATCAGTTTTTCATTGCTGGTGTTCTGAGCCTCAAGGGATATTACATCATGAGGTCGTCCTCCGTGAAGTGAATGATTCAGACGCTCAATCTCTTTGTCCCTCTCCTCCACCTAACACAATTCAACAACAAAAAACAACAACAATGTATTATCTCCACAGCACTCCTCTATTATGCCAGAACTGGTATTTTGCTTCTTACCTGAGTATTTAAATGTTTTATACATTCCTGAGCATTTTCAAGGTCTAATTGGACTTTTATGATGTCTTCTTGCAGTTCATGTATTCTGTAAAAAAAGTTAGGCTGTTTTATACATGTGTAAATGCAGACAACCATATTAATATCGGTAGCAGTAATGTTAATTATCAAAGCCATCAATCACCCACCACTGCCCTACATAACAGTTCAGGTGCAGCAAAAAAGCAGACCTTCCATCAGCCAACTGCAGCAGGTCAGCAACATATGGATCATCAGGCTGCACCACGGGATAACGTGACGTAGGAGATTGAGGTAGAAGCTCGTCAATCTGCATTCTCTGTCGTCTGAAGGGAATGCTGCGCTTCTTTCCACCTGTGCCGCAGCATGTATGAGGACAAAATTATCCATTATAACTTATATCTCATTTTATTAGGCAGGATTGTTTTCTTTACAATACTATTTGAGTCAAATATTGCTTTAAAGGTGTCACAGATCTTAGGTCTGACTTGTGAGGTTTACCTGGAGTCTGTACCACAGCTTGCATGTTCTTCTCCTGCAGCTGTTGAATGCGCTCAGCTTTAGCTTTGCTATCCTTCTCCAGGCAGCGAACCTTATGCACATACTGATTATTTAAAAACTTTAGGTCGCACGTCTCATGGTCAAGTTTTCTGATGTGGTTCTTAAGCTCTGTAAGGACACGACAAGATGTGAAGTGTTTAAACAATGGTTTACCCCGTGTGAGGAAGAGCTATGGGAAAGTGTGTAGAATTGGCTGGTTGTTTAATTTACCTCTAGTCACACGGTCCTTCTCCTCCTTCAGTTTGAGTAACTCTAGGTGCAGATCATTGTTTTCCCTGACCAGTCGAGCATTTTCTGCCTTATAAGGCTCCAGAAATGCATCGAGGTTCCTGCTTTCCTTCTCAGTCTTGCCTGCTGAAAGTTTGGCATTGCGCAGGCTTTCAGTTGTGTGGACCAGATCACTGCAAAACAGCCAGAAGAAAACTTTGCTGAGCATCTGATCAGCTGTGACCAGGCTGATTGGGGTGAAGAACAACAAATGCAGAGGTTGAAGGTTTTACCTGAAAAGTTTCTCAACTAGCGGCAGTGACTCAATTCCCAGTGGCTGTCGGTAGCCGAGCTGATCGAGGCGTTTCCGGAGATTGACGAACTTTCTCTCTGCGCTGGTCATGGTTTACCATAATACAGCACAACAACGTCCTGGGTAGTGAGCAGTGTGGACAAACACAGAAGACGCCTGTGGATTTTAAGAGCAGTTAATTGCTACGAGCTGTCAGGTTCAGAATGTCACGGACTAGCTAACGCTAACTACTGACGTTAGACGGCATTTAGAGCAGAATGTGGCTTAATTTACACCAAAAGTAATTAGCATCTTGTTTGGTTAGTGTTGGCTAACTAGCGTTATACGGTTAAAGTTAACAAGCCATCACCAGTTCGGTAGCCAAGGCGATTTTACTACAGTTAACCAGTTGGCTAGCTTTAAATCTCAAGAACTTTTGGAGCTTACCTTCTGTGGACAGACGTCACCGTCTTGGCAGCTAGCGTTAGCTTAACCAACGCCAACTTAGCTAATTCAGCTTCGCCATTGTAGCGGCTTGTACCGCTTTCGCCAGTAATGCTGCTTTGATTATAGCGTTGCAGTTTGGTCGGCGTTAGTTAATAAATCAGCGATGCTTGACTTAACACATTTTCGCGGTAAAGAGGTTTGAAAAGAGCGCCGACGGTCTCCTACTTGGATTCGTCACCATGGAAGTGAGCCTCTGAATATCCATGGCGGCGTCTTTTGTGTACCGGCGTTGTCCGCTAAGATGCGGAGGGGCGGAGATATAGCGCAAGAATATAGGTAAAAATGTAACGTTAATAAAACATATCATATAAAGCGTTAACTGAGTTGGCAAAGGTAAATTTATTATGTACATGTGACATAAAGTAAGAACAAATATATAACAATGGTTTTAGAGTTATTGAAAGGAACGTGCAGACATCTGCACCGCTGTGCAATGTGCACATCCTCATTAAAACACACGCAGAGGAAATGTTCGACCAAATAAGAATGACAAGGTGGTTAGCAAGTAGCTAGTGAGAGGCAGGAGTGAATCACTAGCCATCACCACAGGTACATTAGTGAGACTGAGCGATGCTGGAGAAATACTCCAACATGTCCTGGATGGTGAACTCCATGGTGATTCCGGATCCAGGGTAGCACCTGCCGATCAAATCTTCAAAGTGCTTGTACTGACGGATAAACTCGTCCTGCATGGAGTGCCACACCACCTAGAGTAAATCAGGACGTACAGCACATTAGACACAGCAAGAGCGACACCGCTGTCTGACAGCAGCGAGACTACTCATTCCTCACCTGCAGCAGACTTTCCTCTTCGCACAGGTGTTTGTCAACCTTCTTGTAAAGGTTGTCGAGCCCCTTTTTCACCTCTTTGCCAGGATACTCTTTGATGACTTTGCGTAGTTCTTGTTTGTTGAAGGCCAGCTGGTAGCTCACCTCATCCTCGCGTACACCCTGGGCTACACGCGCCTCAACTCCTTCGAAGAAATGCTACAAGCAAAGAGCAACAATAGTTTATCTATGATGCACCGAATTAAACCAGCCGTTAACACAGTGACATCACGATGGACGTTTGTGAAAACCGATAAGCCGACTCACATTAAGTTTTTCTAGAGGCTGACCCAGAGAGTTGATTACATAGGACTGCAGATGATCTGTGTACTTGTGCTTGGCCTCTCGTCTCTCTGCATCCAGGCAGGAGATCTTCAGACGTGACAGTGTGGAGAAGATATGGTGAAAGTTCTCCATCATTACCACATCCCGTGGTGTCTTCTGGCTTTCGTTAGCCACCTTCTCCACTGTGAAGACAAGTAATATTCAGAGCTGAGTTTCTAGACCAACTAGTTGATCAGTATTTGGTGTTAGATGATTACTGGTCTTACCATTGATAAAAACAGCCCTGATGAGTTTGACATAAGCTTTATCCAGGTCTCCTCGACGTTCGGCACTACGGAAGATTGTTTCAGCCAACTCTGCAAACTCCTCAAAACCAGTAACAAAAGACAAAATTCCAACTTTGCTTTTCTTCGAAATCTTCACTTCCTCCATCTGTTTAATCTGGCCAGACTGCAAGAAAACAGACGTTTCCTGCATAAGTGGTTTTCAGACAAATAGGAACAGAAAGTATCAATATTTCTCATCATACCAACTTCACTCACAATGCATTTGTCAAAGTTCCTCTTGACAGTGACCAGCACATTTCCCAAAGTAGTGCTGAGGTAAGAGGCCGGGTCAACGTTCTCAGCTGTCCACACATGGTGACTCATCTTCACCAGCATGTAGAGCGAGTTGAAGCTGTCAATCTTGTCGCCCAGAGCAATCAGACTGTTGAGCTCTGTCTCGATGCACTGGAAGATTTTATTCATCATGAGCCGCACCATGTCTTTCCTGAGTCATAGAATGAAGAAAAGTTGAGGAAACAGTAGAAGCGAAATAAGGAAAACTGGCGCTGAAGATGGCCGACAAATTTAGCTGAAATGTGATTTGGAGCAACTCACTCTGATGACAAGGAATGTCTGTGTTCAGCCTGTGGAGGCATTCTCGATGGCACGCTTCCATCTAATTCCTCTGTTTCAGGCTGAAAAGTAAAAAAATGTGACAAATCTACATGAATGTTTTATACAATTAACCACGATTTAATACATCAATTACAAACTATCTCATCTTTGTTACTGTATTAGTTCAGTATTTTAGGGTATAGTTGTTCATTATTATTAGACATTACACTTATTACTAGACAGCGGCACACAGCTACAAGAAGTGACATACTGCAAAATAAGATTCTTTTGGATTAGTGCCTTGCAACAGGTGTTTCCTTCTTCTGCGAGAGCTATTTCCAGTTTGGAATCACAAACTTACCTGAGCAAGAGGCGGTGTGACTGTGGGGTGCTGCTGCAGCTTAAAGAACTTGCTGATGAAATCCTGTTCTGCAAGACACAGAGGCTCCAGCTCACTGAGGACCTGCTCAAAGATCTGCACAAACAAGCACACACACACACACACACACACACACAAAAAGATGCAGTTCATCTTTCAATGCACAGCAGCATGTGTACACAGAGCTTTATTTTCAACCTCATCACCAACTGTTTGAACAAATCCCTTGGGGCTCTGGACACTTCACCTTGTCAAACTTTGTCCTATCTGCCACGTCCAGGTCAGAAGCAGACATGTTTCCCATGTCCAACAGTGAGGACGACTGAGAACGCCTGCTGTTGGAGCCCTGCACTGTAAGCTTGTTTAGGCTTGAGGTGGAGCCTGTCAGTTTCCCAGAGCTGCCATGAAGGCCTAAGACAGTGCAACAAATAAACCTTTATTCAGCTTTTTGTTGGGACAGTACATTCTTCCTTTACATACATGGTAAAGTCAGACTGTGATTATGCTATGCAGGGTTGTGAGGACAAACCAGCTATAGTAAATTAAATGTACGGGTTTGTGGGACTAGTGGCCCAGTTAAGCAAATGATTCTTAGTGCTGTTATGTACGGCACAGTGGTACGAAGCAGACAGAGTAACTGACAGTGGAGTAGCTCTAGCTGGACGTCATACTTACTTTCCGTTTCTTGTTTGAGTGCACTCTCTTTCCGCGGAAGCGTGGCTGCAGCCAGTTAAAAAGGCAGGCATCAAAGACAGAGACAGGTTAGGCTTAAACCATGCAGCATGACAGAGGGGAGGCTTGATGTTAGATGTACAAAGTTACGTATGTGCTGATGTGCACTGCAGCGGTTTAGGAACAAACGATTATCGCGTTAGACAAACTTTTAGAAAACGCTATTACAGAGGGCATACATACAGCCGGGTTTTCCAACAACTGAAATGATCGCATTTTGAACATTCAATAAGCTGAGAATTGGGTGCACAGCCTTTGAAAGGTAAATTAGGACAAATAGCTTAAATGTATTAATTTTTTAAGCACAACTAAGCTGGTGAAAACATACTAATGGTAACAAAGTGATTCAGAAACAGCTACAAAGTAATAAGACGAGTGATTTGGTTTTTACACATGGATATTCTGTTATGTTATGTTCAATAGCACAATATAATCATCCAAAGGCAGTGAAATTCCTATTAAAGTGCAGAAAGAATGAAAAAAGACAGACAGATGTTCTAATAACACGAGAATTGCAGAAAATAAACATGCTCTATATCAACACTGACAGGCCTGTCAATCACAGCTCTTACCAAACTTGCTCTTTGCTTCCTTGCTTGTACCTGCCATCTTTATCTTGGCAACTTCAAAGAACTCTTTGATTTCCCGTTCATATAGTCTGCTCATATAGTCAACATAGGTCTGAAAAAAGGAAAAAGGTTACAGACTTCTTTAAATACAAAATACTGGGGCGTCCTCATAGGGCTCCATCGCGCTACTGAAGGTCTGGAACAGGAGAGAGACATAGTTTACCTTCAGTAAATGCTAATGTGACAGTAACATTTCCTTCTGCTGGTTCAGATTCAACAGATATAAATAAATGTTTAATTACTGTCATGAACATAAAGCAAAGCAGCTGCTCAGCAAGTGGCAGCAAGCTGTTACCGCTGTAATAACAGATGCTGGGTATTTAACCAGGACTGTAATCTTTAGCACAGACACGTGAAAATATGTTTAACCTTCACACAAAACACTCAGCACAAACAGGAATAATCTTTTCAAAGAATGCACAACTAATCCTATTCCTTTAAGTCTGTCTTCACATTAAAGCACTGACCCTTGAAAGCCCCTCATACTTCTCCCTCTGGGTGTTCTTTAACCACTCCATGAGTTTGGAGTAGCGTAGCAGGTCCCTGTGGAGGGGGTTGTGCTTGGGCAAGGTCAGCTCTGCTGTGTGCTGGGACAAGGTGGAGCTCTGGTCATGGCCCTGGTGAAAGAGTTAAAAAACATGATTATCAACATGTTCCTTCATGCAATGTAGGAATCTGTAGTCACACCCTTTCTTACGCACACACACACACACCACTTTTTTACTCTGCTATAGCAAGACATATATACTATACCTCACATTAAAATGAGACCGAACAACAAACTTTAGAAACACTTCTTCAGCTCATCTTACTGACAAGCTTGTTGAAAAGCACAGCTCTTACTGCCAAACGGATGTGATGTACTTCCTCGCTTCCCCTCAGTGTTAACTTATTCAGTCTCTCTACTGCTTCCAACACAGGACATGCAAGCAGAGCAGACATCCACAGGAGCTTTATGCTGACTTCTTTTGCAACAAAGCCATGTTAGCACCCAAAACTTAGCCAAGTGCAGGTAATTAGTGAAGAAGGAGACAGGTGGTATCTCTTTAGCTTTGAGATCGGATGAGACATGTTAAGTATTTTGTAACCTTCGACATGCATAAAATGAAATGTGATGGAAGGCTTTAGGTTTATTTCGTGACAGATAAGTTTGGAGTGAGCTATGCCGGGTCAAACATTAGCAAGGAGGGGCCACATGGTGGTTGCTGTGAGGGTACTCACTGGAAGTGACAGACAGGAAGACCTATAGAACTGAGGGATGGTCATTTTGAAGTGACTGAAGTGGTTGAACTGACACAGAGACAGAGAGCAGAGGGGGGTGACTTCAGGTGAGCAACAGAGGGAAACAAGAATAGGTGGGAGACAACTGGAAGGAAACACCACAAGGAAGCCCCAGAACAGACTCATAGCTAAACAGGAAGTCTAAGAGGAGGGTGAGGTGACAGCCTGGAAAAGAACAGGAGATACTGTATCCCACCAGGGACAGCAACGCTGATCCCTTATGGCATTACATGGCAGCAAATGATTGTTTAAGCACTTCATAGTTCAATGATCTCTATGTTATGTACAGACAACTACAGAAAGTTAAAAAATCTAATCTTAAAGCAGACTTCGAAATAACCATTATTGCTTTATGCCATATAACAATAATTTGCAAGTTACCTGATGAACAAACACATTGTTGAGATGATTGGTGAGGCGGCGAGCAAAGGTGTCTCTCAGCTCAGCGAAAAGGAGCTGCTGCTGCTTCACAGCCATCAGCTTATCGTGGCCTACACGAGGAGAGTGACAGCGCCTTTAATTACAGCAACCACATTAAGTTGATCTTAATCTTATCTTATCTTGACAACACCAACCTGGACGAAGGGCCACATTCATGCACTGCAGAAGAGCTTCGGAGGCATTGATGCAGGCCTCAATACCTTTAGGTGAGGTGAGGTCTCCCTCCTGCAAGGCTCTGATGTGTCCTTTTGACAGGTCCATGTAGTTCTACATGAGAAATGTTACTCTCATCAGAAAAGGACATCAGCAGAATTTGTATTCTTCCATAGTACTTAAAAACTACAAAACGGCTACACTGTGACACTGATGAAACATTCAGATGTGTTCCTAACCACTAAGAACTGGATCTCATCCAGCAGTTTTCCATTGTTGGTGTTGCTGATCTGAATTAGGCGGTTGCTCTGTGAGATCTGGTCCATCTGCTCTTTGACACTCTGAAGCATCTCCTCATAGCTGCTCAGCTTTCCCTCGATGGTGTCCACCTCATTCAGAGCCTCATCCAGAAGCTGCATCAAGATATTGACCTGCTTCTCTGATGCCATGATTGACTGGATGTTGGCCTTAAAACAAAAAACAAAAAAAACCCTGATGACTACGTTATAGTGTTTATGCTGTACTAACATATCAGGTCAAAGTAAAATATGACTTTTTAGACTTAAATTTGATTTGTTTCATTGTAACCAGTGTGGAGTTCTTCCTTGGCACCTTTCCTGAGCTTACCCCATCTAAAACCTGCAGCTCCTTAGAGAGTGCCTCTGCAAAAGCCTCGGCATTAGAGATGGCATCCTCGCACATCCCCATCATGCTTTCAATGTCCTGTTCCTCACGGGTGCTCAACTCTTGGTATTCATCCAGAGCATCCTCATCACCTCCAGCGACGCTCTGGCTCTCACCGCTTGGTACAGACTCTATTACATAGAAAAGATATGCAAAGTGTTCAAAGCAAGTCAGGTGTGTTACACATTACCTACACATTATGGAAGGACTTAAAGGACATAAATACATTCAGTCTTATGTATTTAATTGATTTGATAAACAAGACATATTTATGTTTTTTGTCATGAAATCATTTACAGTAATATTTTTTTTTAATAAGGTGACAAATATTTATTAAACCTGGCAAAACATGTACCTACACTGATAAAAAAAAAGCTGCATGAATATGAACAACAATAAAAACACTAACCTCATAGTTAAAGGTTAACAATTAGTTTGAAATGGGTGTTATACGTTTATGTACTGATAAAATTGTAAACTAAACAAAAGTATAACTCTGCTCTTCAATTAAATAGGTCTAAGCCAAATAAGTATAAGTTGGTAAATAATCAATGAACACATGCCACTAAATAGTACTATGAATTAAGGTGGAATGGTAAAAAATGCTAAAGGTGAACCAAAACATGACCTACGTGTGTTTGATGATTAGGAAAAAAGTCATGCCCATCTTTATTAGGTGACAATACATTTAAACAGCGGAAGCCTCAAAGAGGTGAGAGTTTCTAATGGGAGTTGTGGTTTGAGGTCACAAGTGAGAATGGAGACAAGTGAGGAAGGGGGGAGGGGGGGTGAAGTCCTACCAACCTTCCGCTTTAGGAAGTTCTGGCCAGAGAAAGTTTAAGAGAGAAAAGTGAGAACAGAAGAAGAATTTAACACAGAAAGCCATACCACAAACCAAGATACAAGGAAGGGATTTTAAAGTTAATATTAATAAGTAAAATAAACCAAAATCCAGTAAACTTCCTCATTTCTGTTTAGGAATACCTCAAACAAAACGTATACACTAGAGGTGAACATTAAGGAGGGAACAGAAAGACCTTTTAACATATATGATTCAATCATGAAAAGATCTACAGTATGTTGTCAGATGAGTGGCTAAAGGATGGAGGGTTTCCATACCTTCAAGCAGCTGAGAACTGACATTCACAAACTCCACCTTCTTTCTCAGATAACGCTGGTTCAGCTTCCAAATGCAGGAGATGAAGGAGTTTTTTTCAGCTGTACTGCTTGCCACCCACCGGTAAACCTTCTCAAAGTGAAGGTCAAATTCAGGGTTTTCCTATCACACAATAAGACAAAAGAGTACACTGAGTCTGAATATGAGAGGGAAAACGTCGTGACAACTCAAACATGGATAATTATCGAAGAAAAGCAAAGATAGAACAAAGTGTCAGACTTTGCTGGCATCTTTGGCATCGACTTCAGTAAGATCTCGAAGTTCCCAGGTCTGCTGACGCTTGTAAAAGTCGCCTTTGTCCGATTTTTTCACCTTCACCACTTTAACCTGAACAGGCCTCTCTGTGGAAACTGATAGAAAAATGGAGAATACTTCAGAATCACTTACATTCTTTGACTATTGGTATTATTATTATTCAAGACGTTTCGATGGTCATTAGCAACGTACCTGTCGCACACAAAAAGCAGTTCTTCTTTTTCTTTCCCGCCTTGCAGACGTTGACGATGCCGAGCAGCCGCTCATCGTTGGGGGTGAAGATGTCCCTCTGGAGAGCATGCTTTATGGCTGTCATGGTGGACGCTGTCTTGAAAAGCACACCATCATAGAGGTTGATGTAGCTTTATAGCATTTACTTACACAGTAGCAGGCGACCAGTGCTGTATAAACACAAAATGTTCTACTAATGTTGGGCATCCACTGTAAATCTATGTGTGAAACAGACAGACAACAGCTTGATGATGACCAGGGACAACATTTCGTTAAATCCCAGTAAATTACAATCGTTGTTGTTCTGTCTTCATCGTGTCATGTTGTAAAAGGTGGTGGTAACACGTTGGGGTTAGTCCTTGTTTCGTCTCTTTGGGCCCAAACTATCACCTGACGTAAGCAGCTTTCAGGAAGCGACGCTGACAGTAACTTTACAACTAAAAGGCAACAACTACCAACAACAAGCTGCTGTTGTTGTTGTTGTTGCCCACATTAGACAAAAGTAATAATGCAACCACACGCTGTCAAATATAAATGTTCCCTGCTAGCCGACTGGCTGCTAAGACTGCTGCTAGCTTGAAGCAGCTAACGCCAGCTAGTGTTAGCTTGTTGACGTTCATACGAAGAGCACGTAACAATGTAGCTTCGTCTGCGAATTAATCACCTAAACCAAACTAGTTCCTAGTTTGCGTTTTGTTGTAGTTCCACTAGATAAGCAGATCTTACCTTGTTGTGTTAGCCCAGCAGCCCTTTGCTAAGCACCACCCTCCTACTTCCTGGTTCTCAGACGCAGTTGTCACGTGACACATTGTCAACATCAGCTCACACTGCTGCGCTGCCGAGTCTCAGATTTTCACATGTCCATCACAACATCAAACATTATGCTGGACCAGAAAAAACAACTTGTGGGAACTGGTTGCGAGTAATTTGACTGATTCTAATTTAAAACAAATAAGATAATTACAAACAACCTGAACTATTGGTAAAAAAAAAAAAAAAAAACAACAACAAATGCGTTTCCCCAAATATGACATTTAATCAGCGGGTATAATTATTGATGATTTGTAAGATGTGTTTATATATTTTTATCTACTTAGAATCTCTAGAAGGGGTCAACGTGTTCTGTGAATACGATTTTTACAACACCAGGTGGCATTGTTAATCCACATTATATTTAACTGTACAGTTCTGTTTGGTGCCATTAAACTTAGTCTTTGCCTGGTTCTGAGCTGTCAGTGTTGTAGTGACGCATTTGTTTTGAAGCAGTAAAAATCATGTGCCAGCATGGTTCTGGACAAGAGCAAACATACACAGAGGACACCAAAGGATTTTAAACAAACAGGATCAACTAAATGTCACCAGAGTCAATACACTGAGTCAGACACGAGAAGAAAGTCAGAGATTAACAAGTGATCATCAGACAATGTCTTGTCTGTCCCCCAGCTGGTGAAAGTGTCACCAGGAGTTAGTTAGTTTATGGCTTACTGCTGGATGTAACATGAGCTTTGCTACACTACAATGTCAGTATGTCATTTTTTCTGTTGTGATACAATAAAAGAATTTTCCTGTGTCTGCATAGTTAAAAGGAAAGTAACCAACAACCATGTGGTGTGAACCCATCTCATGAATACTGGCTGTTGCATACAATAAAAAGGTTTTATAAAATATGTTTTGTAAATAGGAATAATAGTATTAAATATCACTGTAGAAAATACTGAAATATCTTTTCCTCCTCTCACCTCATCCAAAATGACGTATTTCTTGTGTTTAGACTGTGTCTATAAAAAAAAATAACATCCCTTCTCAGCCCCACATGTGTAATGTAAATTGAAGCGCAACACACATCCTAAACAGTGCAAATCACACAAACACACACGTAACCATTAACTGAACGGTTTTTTTTTTTGCCACACGCTTTTCCTGTAGTCGTGATTCATCTGCGGCTATTCTAGCACTTAACGTCTACATAGCTTGTGAAGGTCTGTTAGCAGTGCTGACGCCGTTGCTGACACAAAAACATTAACTTTGTGCTCAGTAGTTCGGACTAAGTGCAGAAAACTCAACTTTCATGGCAAAGTTGGAAAAAAACATTAAAATACACAGGAGCACAAACCTGCTGAGATGGTGGCAGATGAGAGGCGTTCCCATTAAATGAACTTGTGTCAGGAGGACTCCTGAGGGAGCCCCAGAGACACGCGTGGAGGATGACACACAGATGTGACTTGCAAACAAAAGGGCTTTTCACGCCTACGCTGCAGCATCAGGGAGAGGTGATTACATCTGTGTAATCTATTTGACATTCACACCGGTGATTAAAAGCTGATACCATTTTCTATTTGTGTTAGGAATCGGGAATGTTGCTGAGTTGCTATCAGGATGGCATTTTGTGCAGGCCTTTAATGCGCTTGAAGAAGTCAGCATCAGTTTTGTTTTAAACCCACATTTGTTTGCAAATGCGTAAGTCAGGAAAGGCTTGGCTTCCATGTACTACTGTGGGTGTTTGAGTTATAGAGGACGTAGAATTGTTGTGGTGCTTTCTCTCCGATTGTCGTTGTGTTGCTCTCAACAAAAGTGCATAAATGACACCTGACATCAAGCATCTGCACCAATACAAACAAAGCCTGCATAGCCCAACAAAGTGGTGGGAAACTAGTGAGGACTCCACTTTTGTAACCTCATCCTGAGGTGAGGTCTTTACTCATCGCTGCCAAATTACACACAGAGAAGAACACACCGGTTTTCCAAAGCGAAGTAAGCCTGAGAGCCGCTATTACATGAGCAACGCACGGCGTAGAGCTCTCTGCTTGTTAGGAGGCTCGGTCATGTGTGCGATTTTGTTTTAAAGTAATCATGTCGCCCGCGTGTGTGAGGGCTTTTGACTGTATGAGAGCCTTCCTGTTTGTTTGTGAAAAATTAGGATTAGGTGACATTCATGAGATATGAGATCAAATCAAAAGAAAAAAAATATTCCAGATCTGAATCATTATTGTAAATGAGCTCAAATAGCTACACAGATCAGGTTCTTTTGTGTGTATAATTACAGAAAAGGCTGTTGATAATATCAATTTTAATAAGAGTTAGATTTCTTGTCTTTTAAGAGACATTGTGTAATATGATTTTCGTGTTAAATATATATTCATCATCAAGTGTTTTTTCATCTTGTTGAGTAGCTTTATATTACATTTTTCGTCTCTTGTATTCTCTGTATTCTCCTCATTGTTTAAGCGTCTCTTTTCAAACTCTCTATAATCATATTGCAGCATCATCACATACAGGTATTTGTCCTGTTTCTGGTTTTTTATCAGTGGATGCATTAGTAAGCTGAAGGCATAATGAAACATAACAATAGGTGGTGATTTTGATGATGTCAGTCTTTTGCCTGAGGAAAACAATTGCAAAGCATTATTTCTATTACTGTCTTGGGGTTAAGCTGTTCAAGCCCAACGTTCACTCACTCACAAGCTTTATCTTTATTTAGACTCTGTCCAGAGACTTCATTTGAAAAAAAGAATGTTGTGTTAACAAAGCATTTGCAATAGAAATGCTTTAAAAAAAAAAAAAACAACAATTAATTGTCTTGTCGTGTTTGTTTAGGCTTTGTACCCCACTATCATAGTCTGACAGGGGTCAAATAATAGACAATCCACATAACCACCCCGTGACGTTTTCTGTGGATGTCTCACTGTGTAACTCTTTGCGGGGGGGCAGGACCTTATCCCAGCTATTATCTGGGCGAGAGGCGGGTTCACCGTGGACAGGTCACTAGTCCGTCACACCAAACATACTGACGAACCACTCACACCTACAGGCAATTTAAAAGAGAAGGAAGCCAGAGCACTTGGAGAGAAGCCACACAGACACTAGGAGAACATGCAAACACCTCGTTGAGACTCCAGGCAGCCCCAGGAATCCAACCCAGCTCCTCCTCGGTGTGAGCCAGCAGTGCTAACCACTTTATCACCACGCCCCCTGCTGTAGATGTCTATTATAATCTATTATTGTGTGGTATACAGTAATACAGAGTGGATTTCCTGATGATCTGTATCCAGAAGATTCCGCCTGTTTGATTGACCCCTTTGAAAAAGTTTACAGAAATTTATTTAGAATAAATCTAAATTTGATGTTACAAACACGGTGGAATTATTTATGATTAATAGTTTTCCAAGTCTTTCCCTTTGTCTGATATCTCATTTATCACACCCCTAATAAAAAAAAGCAATAAGCTAAAGTGTATTAACATTGGTAATATTGGTAATATTCTATGAAGTGCAGCCTCTGCCAGTCGTCTGTGGATGTCTGAGGATACTGGAAGGGTAAACATGGAAAATAGAGTGGGACTGTAAAGTCTCAGCACCGTATATATCTCAAATTTATTGCAGTGAGAGTAAGAGAATTGCTTTTTGCAGAATTATGTTCATTTAGCAAGTCGGCCTACACCGGAAATTGTTAATGTGCTTGGACAGAAAATGATACTCAGTGTAATATTAAAATATAATGATGAGCCATGAAGGAGCCATTTACGTTAACAGAAATGCACAACAGCTCATATAATGCGAAGGCAAGTGATTCAAGAGGATTTTGTTCTTTGATACATTAACATGAAAAGCATTATACATGTAAGTTAAAGAGCCCCAGCAGATATCTAAGTGAAAATGAAAATAGTTGAGACTATAGTGATTGAAATTAAATATGCAGCATTATCAACATGTAAAAGTGAATTTGCTCTTAATTTGTAAACTAGTTTGTGACACACATATTCTTTAGAGGATACTTTTATAGACATGTTTCCAGCTTTATAGAAGTTTACTTAGCACTGTGGTCAAGTTTCTAGTTTGGTCCAACTTTTTAATACAGTTAAACACAGGAGGACTAAACGAGCCAGTGGTTAACTTACATATCGGAACAGGTAAGAAGTTGTTCTATGCAATAATCTAAAAGCTAATGGAAATATCCCATCATCAGGGAAACCAAGCCTCAGTTTCTGGCTGTCAACAACAACATGGAGCCTCTCAGTCCTTACTGGACACTGTACTGGCGGTTGAACCGGACCTTTATGTTCCAGAGGAGGATGACACTGAAAACAGAACAACCCATTAAAGACTGTTGTCTTTGGTGCGGCTTTCAGGTGTGACGCTGTGTGAATCACAATCCTTCCCTCAGTACCTTTGGGTTTTAACTCAAACAAACCAATTAGACCCACTCGTGTAAATGCCAGTCAACTTTGTAATAAAAGCAAACTCTTTAAAGGTCATGACATTTCAGAACTTTTCCAGAATAGTGGACCAAAGGGAGCTAAACGCTAGAGCTTTGTTTACTGGTTACTCCAATAACAACAGACTGTGTCTAAGCAAAAATTAATTCTACTATGATAACTCTACACAAACAACGTACTGTATGTGTTCATCTCGTTGCTATGCGAGCCCATTGAGCTCCACTGTTGCCCACTGATTTCTACTTAATTTAGGATAATAAGAAAAGTGGGAGATTAAAGCGGGTAGAGAGATTAGTGTAGGAGGATGACAAGGGTGGGGATGAGTGTGATTATTCCCAGGAACTGGTCAATTATCAGTGCTCTCCATTTGTTGCTAGCCACGCTCTGAAACAAAGTCATGCTTGAACACAGGAAGCTGTTGTTTTCGTCTGATGTCAAGTATGTATCACATTTTCCTGCCTTACAAACAAGATTTGTAGAGATGTATCAAAATAATAAACTCTCAGTTGGTTGGAATTCAAACAACCACTATGGATCCATCTAATAGATGTCAATAAAGAGATATTCTTTTCACAATTACTCCTTATATGCTACTTTATACTGCTTTCCCACTTTATATCTCTTCCTGAAGTCAGAGCTGGGTTCCTGCTGTAAAGAAACCCTTATCTGCGCTGATGTCATTTTGGTCATGTTGAATAGTGGCTATTAATCTTGTTGTATGACATGTGTCTCATTATCAAAGCTGCTGCTCAGTCTTTGTATTGGAGGAAAGAATATGATACTGTTGTGGATGACTAACAATAAATGTTTATAGTTTGAAAACATAAAGCTGAGTATATAATATTCTAAATGGCACAATGTCTCTGGAACATCATATTGCATTGCAAACTTATCAATGAGCATTTCAATGTGGCTCAAGCATGAAATAACATTTTCCATCACAGAAGTGAAGCGAGGAAAAGATGACAACACAGAATATACGTGTAGTCCTCACAAATACCAGACCACATCTGTCCAGTTCAGATCCATGAACTTCCTGTTTGTCCAAGAATTACGTTTTACTGTGGATAAAACGTTTCCTGAATTACAACGAAAGCACGAAAAGCAACAGAATTATGATGTTCCACCAGTTTAGACCAGCAGTCCAGTACAATGGAGGACAGTTGGTGTAGCAGAAAACAAATAGCAGAGCACAGACGGAGGGGGTCAAAGGAGAAGGGTCCTCACAGACAAATACTACAAAATAAAGGACACATTTACCAGTAAGCGACCAGAACAGTGAAAAAAACCCTGAAACCTTGCACTGTACTGTTCAGTCCTTTGTCTTTTATGTTTTTTAAATGTGTTATTTATATTTGTAGCTTCAGCTCAGTGTCAGTCTTCCCAGTGATTCCCATGAAAGATTTTACCACTAAGTTGAGTTGGTTCATTCATTTATTGTAGCTAATACCTTAATACCTTGTTATTTTTATTGATTCATTGTTTACTTTTGTTGCTGTTAAGGGGTAAACAGATTCACAACGTAAGAGAAGAGTTCTACCTAAACAAATGAGCGTGTTTTCTGATGGTCCTGTTCAAAGTGAAGCTCACACTTTCCTCACCGCTGCTTTCTGCGGCTTCGTGACCGGCCGTTTCTCCCTGAAGCTCCGCGCTGATCAGTCTAATAACTTTTATTTATTTATTTTTTTTACGCAGAGGTTCTCATGACGCACTCAAGTGTCAGCGCGCCAGGCGGGTGTGCGCCTTCATATTTCTCTGGCGTGAGGCACAAACTCTCAAGAGCAACAAGATAAGCGGACAGACACGATTGAGGAAAAGAAAGGAGAAGGAGACGAAGGAGAGAAAGATGAGGACCTTCCAGAGCCAAAGTCCGCCCGAGCAGCGCGGAGCCCCCAGCAGCGCCGCGGGTGCCCTCAGCGCGGCCAGCGTCACCTTCGCAGCGCTACTCATCCTCTCCATCCCAGTCTGCAATAGTGAGTTCTCTTTATTTTATTTAAGCTGATGAGGAGGAGTTTAAGCTATTTACATCAGCGACTACCAATACTAAACAAATGTAATAATTAGCTCTTATTATGTGTGTATTCAAATTAAAAACCAGGCTGCACTGTACTGTTGATAGCACGTTGGAATGTGATTATTTCATAGCGTTTCTATGTCACATATATCTTAATATATATATAATAATTTATTAGTTGCCCACTGTACAATCTTTCCTTTCATTAATACAACTGTAATACAACTTTAAATGAATGAATACAGTGTATGTGGAGTATTGTGTAATAAACAAACAAACAAACATATAAATCCATGAGTCAAATACTGCCTATATGCATCCATCAACCAGAATTTGCAGAGTTGTTTTTCTGACACATTGTGTCCACTAAGTAAAAGTCATCACTCAGACTCAGACAGACACTGACAGTTACTCTGTTACTCGTCCTCCTTGGCTCAACATCGTTCGGACACATGCACATATTTTGTTATCTACTTTTTAAAACTTTTTCTTCCACCAAGGACAGTCTCACACTCGACACATTGATTGCACACTTACTCCACCACGTTAGAAAAGCTTTTACCCTGTCAAATACAGACCCACTGAATTTGCCAGTCGTGCAGGAGAAGCTGTCGTCATCAGAGGCACAGCTGACCTGCACCTTCTACAACACTGTTACGGGTGATTAGTATCACGTAACCTGAGGTGTTTCAGTATTAACTGTGTTTTCTTATTACAAGGTGGCCCAGCAGAATTTGAGCAATCTACAAACGATCAGAGGCAGCTAGTCAGCCAGGTATGCTGTCCTTCTGTCTTTCTTTTGCTCTCTCTCTCCCTCTCTTTCATCTTTTGTGATGCTCTCTGCAGATAGATGCTGTGTGCTCATCCTACCTCTCTGCAGACCTGAAATTTTGGGTGAGTGACATGGAATGATGTCTGCCTTACTTTTTATTGACACTAACACCTCTTACAAATGTATGGTGCTATTATTGTTATTATTTAAACACCTGTATGTTTTGTCTTGTCGATTTTCCAGGCATCTGATATCTTGGGGGAACTCTGTGTTTTGATGTTGGTTCAGAAGTCTAAGGTGAGTCATACTTGTCATATACTCTTTTACAAACGTCAGGTTTCTTTTTTTTATTAGAAATGTCTCATTTGATTTAATGTTAAATGACACAGTGAAACAGAGAAAAGTGATATTTTGTCATCCTCTCAGGAACTGAAAGTGCCAGAAAATAGTAAAAGGGTGAGTGCTACTTTGTCAACCGTTTGCTTTGTTTAGAATATAGACGAATAATGCAAATGCCACTATTAAACATAATGACATCATGTTAAATAAAAGAATGAAGGTAGATTTCATAATGTCACACATTGTATGTGCAGTTTTTATTTCATTACTCTAGACCACAAAGTTCAGCCTTGTCTCAGGGGATGGTGAGTAGGCTAAAAGATAAACCTGCACCACAGTCTGATGCACCCCTCGTTGTTTTCTTACTGCACTTCCAGTACTTTTCAATGTATTTAACACAAACGACTATTCAGACCGTAATGACTGCCTGTTTGGCAAATTTGTACTAGCACTCCCTTACCTGCTTGTGTGCTCTGCTTGTTAGATGCTACTTCTAAAACAACTGCAACACTTGGGAAGGAAACCAACTGCATGGTCTCCCAGTCAGATTAGCTCTTTGGTTATATGAGAACTTGGATTATGTTTACCTGCTTTGTTCATGCTTTCCCTCAAGAAAAAATAAAAAAAAGGTGCAGAAACAGTGAATTGTCTCCACCACGCATGTGCAGCTACAATAGTATGATGAGATAAAATATGAATGTACCTTATAATAACTGAATAGACCAGTTTTTGATGGTTTTATGTGTCTTTTAACAAACAAATTACTACTGGATAAAACATCAACAAACACAAGGCAGAGTAATTTCGACTACATTTACTCACATGAGACTGATGTTAAATAAGTCATTTTATATGAATCTTATTTATTTTCCTTTGCGCATATTTATTCTCAAGTCATATATCTTCTTCAATGAAATATTGGGTACTTAGTTTATTCCCCTCCACCCCTGGTACTGTATGTTAAATAATGCAGAATGTTATGTGCTCATCACAACACTGACACTGAATGCGCAATGAATAAACAGTTGCACGGAGGAAGCATTACATTGTTGCTGCGTTGCATGTCCCTGTGTGTTAATCAGAGCGCAGCAGTGCCTCTCTCTTTGCCTGCGTACGCTCCACGTTGTGTACGTGCTGGAGCGGAGCTGTTATTCATGTTTGCGTGTCTGGCTCTACCTGTGTGTGTGTTCGTCAGAGCCCTGTCCCTGTGTTGCACCCTCTTCTCCATCTAGTCTCTCAGCTCCATACCAGAAGAGAACGAGGACTCTCAGCGCGCGTATGTACCACTCACGTCAGTTCTCTTTTCACTCCCCCCATTTGTTGGTCGTGCTTTACTGGACACTATTATAGCCACAAAGCTGTTGGAATTCCAGATGCTTTGTTTGCAACATACATGAACCTGCATGCAATTGGTTGTGCAAAGCCACGTGATATTCCGTCTCGTGTGACCTGTTTTGAGAAAGACATACAGCTGCAGTGTGGTGGTTCAGGCTATAGTGTGCTCTCATATGCTTGAACTTAGCCTTGATTATGAAACACGTGCGCCATGTTAGTTGTTTTAATGTATGCTCCCCGTTTCCCAGCTCACAAGTCATTCATGCTTTTTCACATTGTGTGGCTCGGCTCTCTCTCAGTAAGAGCTTACTTTATATTAGTTGTTCTTTCCCATGCTGACAGTAATTATGGTCTAAAATTAGTCTATCTGAGAGGTGAACACACCCCACATTGCTATCGCTCCCTGACATTTGCATGGCGTACACAGAGGAATTGTGAGATATAAACACAGAGAGTGGTTGTTTTGGAAAATCCAGATGTGAGTGAATCCTGCTGGAGGGAATTTATTAAAGTTTAGTTGTTGTTTTTTTTAAAGCTAAACTCTTTGTTTTTGTCTCTCTAAAGGCTGAAATGCAGGGACCTGCTGGAATCCAAAGCAGAGGTTACTTTCTCTATCGGGTATAAATATTATTTATGTTAGAAGATTACTCTACATCATACATTGATACATACAATGAACATACATTAAAACTGTGCTTGCATTTGCAGCCACGAAATGGAAGAAGATCATTAGAATATGAGTAAAGTAAAGGTAATATTCTTTACACTTTAACATCCATAGATGCAGCTTTACACTGACATTAAAACTATTTTAAAATAACAAAAAATGTAATATAATATGATATAATATAATATATACAATAAAAATAACATTTCTTTGTTCTATACTATCTGCAGTAAAAATCTCTGTTATGTTCCATTTTTAGTGATTAGTTGTTGTCCAAACAGCTTCTTATAAAAACTGTCAAACTATGTCTTTTTTTGCATTAAGTGCGGATGTGTGAAAATGTGCTTGTGTCATCTAATCATGCATATATCTGTGTGTTGAAACACAGATCCCGAGACTTGAACCACCGCACCATGACTGAGTGACCTAATCTTAAACCACAGGCCTCTGTCACTTCTGTATAGTGATGTATACAATGAATGTACATAAAGAATATAACATACATATTGATGTCTGCTTGTTCGTTTTTATTGTGTCTTGTATGTGTTGTTTGAATTGAAACTGCTATAATGTGATTAATTGTTAGTAAGTTTAATTTGTCACTGTTGGGTAACGTATCGGATTAAAGATATATTTACACTGCTATTTGTTGGATATTAAATGTACAGAACATACTGATTAATATGTTACATATATATATATAAATATAAATGAAACATTCAAATCATTAAATATAACATAAAAGAGCCCCATGTTGCATGTTACGACGTGTTACTATTTAAAAAAGCAGAAGACCACAGTGTGTGCTGTCATTATTAAAACACAAATTCTTCAAAAAAATATTAGGCTTTTAGAGAATGAAGCTGTGAGAATGAATGAGTTTAACTAATAACTAACACTAACACTCTCAGCTAAGTATCCCTATAATAAAACTAATATGCTACTACTCGTAATTTAAAAATAAAACAGCACACCACCTGTTCAGAATCAAGTGAACACACAGTGTAAATAAAGGATGTGGACATCGAACTGTAGCAATAAGCTAAATCTTCCGTAATAGTTTAATGAGTTTTATTTCTGGTATCTTCTTTCAAAGCCGTTGCTTCAATGTGTAATTACTATTGTTAACAGCAGATGGGGTCATCATCAGCTAGTTAAAGTTGGAGCAATGATAAATATGTGCTTTTATAGAAAGATTTAACTTTTAGGTTTTGAATGTCTGCTGTGCAAAATATCATAAAATCTACGACTCACCTTAATTAGAACGTAAGAGAACAATAGAACACAAATATTTTAGCAATAGTTAATAATATTTTGACACAAATAAACTCAATCATTTACACGCCTTACATATGAGGATAGTTTATTATACTACTGCGGGATGAATAAATGTGTTTTTCTCCACTGGTGCTTCGCTGCCATTTCAATCCTAGACATAAAATCAACACGCCAAAATGTAAATGAACAGTTTTAAATGGATGCTTGCAGGAAGATTCGCATGCACTGATTTCAGGGTTCGGATTATCCATATGCCTATATTATGCCAGAACATTACCTTAACATTAAATTCTTAAGCATAAATCATAAAGAAAATGAATGTGCGTAGTACTTTTGGGGCACTGTGGCCATTCACAATGTCTTCCACGTCTTAATGTCAAACAGCGCCAACGCCCAGTTGAATACAACGTTGTGGCCGCTTGCGGTATTGCACCTTCTGCTACTTGGGCTGTTGCCATGGTGATGAGTACCACGCCAGGGAGGTGGGGGTATTTGATGGGCAATTAATCCAAAGACTGTCGTCCAAAGGGTACACAGAAACAATAACTATAGTGTAAAATGAAGAATACTTATTATATTTTTCATTTTACACTATAGTTATTGTTTCTGATCTGTTGTGAATGTTTAAAATACAAAAGAAACTCATACACAGGAGGTTACAACGCCAGTATTTTTGAATTATCTTAGCAGTAGACATAAAAGGGGAGCATTATAAACTCGTATAAACTGTATTTTCTTCCTTGGCCTGAATAATAATAAAAAATCAGTTAATCAGGTTAATTTTGTATTTTCAAAACGCATAAACACACACTGCACTTTTCAGACTTTACTTTAAGTCGCGGCACTAATGCGACATCCAGTCTTCCGTAGTTTAATATGACACGTTTGATACGATAAAAAAAAACAAAAAAAACAACCAACCCTACACCAACACGCATGGTGTAGGTGTGTGAGGACTGTGAGCCATCCAGGTGAAACGCGGCTGCGGGTCGCTCCATGTGCGCTGGCCGGAGCAGAGCGACGGGCCTGTGTGGCTCCACTTCCATCTCCCTCCAGCCCGACTCGGCTCTGCGCAGTCGAGCGTCAGCAGCGCCACTGGGTGCGGGGATATCCCGGTGAGAGCGGAGGCAGCCGGGGGTAAGTGTGACACCCGGGGCGGCACCAGGTTCCCGTCGCTTGTGTATGTGTGTGTGTGTGTTGTTGTTGTTGTTGTTGTTGACAGGCGCAGCGCTGGAAAGCGAACCGTTTTTGCTTTTGCTAGTTTGGTGGCGGACTGGCCGGAGGCCCGGTGACCCACATTCTTATCTAACGCTGCACGGTAGCTAGCTAGCTGCGGCTAAAAGTGGGTTGACACGAGTTGAATGCCCGCTGCATTACGTTGTAAAGTCGCTAGCGAGCGGAAAAATACAAGGCCTGTGTAATTCCCCACGGATAAAGGCACCTTGGCCGTGTGTGTCGCATATCGCAGTGAGTGTGTCAAACTGTTACGCTGTTGTTTTTGTTGCTGTATTTGACGTTAGCGAGCAAGCTAGGTGGCGTTAGCCGTCTAGCAATCACTCCCCGGCTTACCGGCCGGCATCACCGGCAGGGGCGAGATAGACGCTTCGATGCGCGGTTCCCGTGTCTGTCACGTCAGTCTGACTTTAGTTCAGTCGGCTTTACACCAGTGACAACCGTGCACGTCTCACCGGTGCAGTCTTTCCCACGTTCCCTGCTGCTTTTTGCGGGGCATGTGTGTCTTTATTGCGGCGTTCACTGCTGGATCTGTGGCACAAGCCTTGTTTTACATGCGTGTCCTGCTGTTCCTCGTCCAGGGCTTAATGTTTAAAACGCAGTCACGCCATCCGTTCGTCTGCTCTTCTACCTGTACAGGACGGTTACAAAGGCGTGTTTGTCACCTCAGCGGGGCCACATTTGTGTTGTTTTCAAACCTCCTATAAATATATAAACATGGCCGCGTATGTTACGAACGAAAGTTTACATTTGTTTCCGCCGGTGCCGTGAGATTAACAGGAAGATGTGTTTGAAGCGCTGTAGTTGCTCAAATTCAGTTTAATTCAACTAAAGGCATGGACTTAATTTGTATTATCTATAAATAGTTTTATGTTTTTACGCGTATGGACGTCAGTATCTGTCTTTCTGTTGACTTCACTAGTTGAGGCACCCGTTTAAACACTAAGCTTCGTTTTCTTTGTGATTTGATCGAATGGTCTATGATATTGTGTGATTTGTACAGGAAATCTGTGTAAAATGATAAACCAATTAGTCTTTAAATGGATTTCTACAAGTTGACACCAGCTCTTGTTTGAGCATCACTGATTGATGTTAGAGTGATACATCAGCGTTTTTTCGTTTATAATCTGTCAATATTTGTGTTGGCATAGTTCAGTGGAGGACTAACAATGATTTTTATAACTGCTTCTAATTACATACTGAAATAATTGTCGTTAGCGTGGAACACGAAGAACAATGAGATGCGCAGTGTAAGGCTTTGCAGGTGGTTGACCGTCTTCAGAAAGAGCTATTAGTGGAACATGGAAAAATGTGTTGTTGTTGTTGTTGTTGTTGTCTGCAGGTGAGAATTGGAAACAGGGACTTTCCCTCCATTGCTCTTCATTTTACACACACGCACTATGAATCTGTCTTTGCTTGTTAGGATCACTGTTTTCTACCGCATTGAAACGTGTTAATCAAGCTTGACAAGTTTCTCCAACTTTATAAGACCAAAGGTGCAAACGCCTTTATGCTTTTATGTGTTGTTGTTATGAAGGAAAAGCAAGCAAAGTTGACAGTGGAGATCTGGAAGTTTGTTTGTCTCGTTTACTCAGGGAGAATCTGAATCTGGAACCGACAATGGCACTTGAGGAATGAGGAATACGGAATCATAATTCCTCATCATTACGTGCTGTCGTTAGTAAAATAAATAATTGCTCTACGCCTTTTATGTCCAGCTTTTCTGATACAGAGTAGCACGGGTTCACTTAGACATGATCATCTCCAGCCTTCATGCTTCCTCACATTTAAAACTGTATAACTAATTTCATTAGTCAAGGTCGATCCTGCTTTCGTTATCTGCCAGACCTTCCGTTATGAGGTTAAAGGGTTCACTTTGTGTTGTGACTCATCCTTTGCCAGAGGCTGTCATTGATGTCATCTTCTGTGCTTGAACGTATTACTTGTAACTTTAGGAAGTAAAGGAAAAATACTGGATTTATAAACTTTTGAAGCATAGCAGAGAAATTTGCCACACATTCTAAGCCTTTTTAACATTGACCTAAAAACAGACAGTGGTTAATTTGCAAGGTGTATAATTGTGAACTTCTTATTAATAACTGCTTTGTATGAACTCCATTCTCTAAAGCATACGTTTTAGCTCATTGTGTCATTGTACTTGGGGGTTTTAATATTAGCTTGTGGATACTAGAACACACAGCTATAACAAATGATACTTTGCCCAGCTATACTGTATATAGCCCGACCGGCACAATCTATATACTATACTGCTATAAAACACTAACATGTAGGATATACATTTGCCAGACAAAGCAAGATCAAGTAAAAGAAGTAAAGAAATACAAGAAACACATAGAGCAGCCTTTTACAAAAGATCAGCAAGTTTACTTCCCTGTCTTTGCTATTTTGGCTTGTACAGTTCTGAGATGAACATATCCATAGACGGCAACATTAGCTGCAGGAAAATCCATTCTGCTACACAGGAATGTTTGTGTCAGACTGACCTTTACCAGATATTTGAGAGGATTCCTCATGTTGGAGATGTGAAGCATATCCATAGATTTTTGTGAACAGTTACTAACCTAATTTCTAGAAAAGTTTTTAAATTTTTTGTCTGAAGCCATAAAAAAGAACCAGTATTAATGTCAACTACAACAATTGAACATTTGTATTTTGTAAATATTAGCGAATTTGGACTTTGATGATACATCACCATTTTAATTTGACTTTGTAATCATCATTTTGTCCATTAAAAACACCAACACTACACATGCAGTGATCTTATGTCTTGTTGTTTATTTACACTATCATTTGCCGTAATTGTAGTATGTTTAAATCCAAATAATACCCCCTTTACTGGACACATTCAGTCAGGGAATTTCAGAGAGCAGCTGTCATGGTAAAGTTGACCTACATGAAGATCAGTCATAGATTGTCTTAGAATAACACTATTTGATTCTACAATGATCAAAAAAAATAAATGGGTCAAGTCTATTGGGCTTTCCCCACAACATATTGTGGTAGAGGTGTGATTCTTATCTGCATCAGTGTCACAGTCCACTCATTGGCAAATGCATTATATTTTACGATTGGGAAAACGTTTAATTGTTTTCATAGAAGCTGCGTCATGGGGACTGACTGAATTCACTCACTCACTTTCTACCACTTAATCTGTGAAATGATCACAAGGCATGCTGGAGCCTACATCAGGTGAGAGACAGGATGCACCCATCACAGTCAGACTTACCACTTGTCTTTGGACTCTGGAAGGAAACCGGAGTACTCTGAGAAAATTCACACAGTCACTGGGAGAACACACAAACTCCACACAGAAATCCGCCACTACACCATCTGAGTTCAGAATAGCCTAATTCCTTTGTGACACTGAGATAATGGCTACTCAGGGACATTTTAATTGTTTCTTGTGACATCATATAAGCCAAGGTTGACACACCAGCGCCAAGTTTTCACACCAACACATAATAATAAAGGTCTTAAGGATTCAAGACATCTTGAAGCCCTAGGAATAGTTACCTTGCAGGTACCTACAAGATTTGTATTTGTTTTCTTTTTTTTCTTGTTGTCCAAAATAGTTGGATGGATTGATAAAAATAGGAAAGGACAGATAAGACAGTACTAATAAATATTGTGACTAGGTAATACACTGTGTTACTTCAGTTAATTCAGCCAGAACTCTTCCAGTAATTATTCCCCCCCCCCCTGTGTTGATATTTGAGGTTTCAATGAAATAAAAATCACAGTTGGAGGGTTTGAAGAAAAGACAGTGTATGTAATTACCAAAGCATATTAACAATCTTATGATGTTGTCTATGCTAAATGATGAACTGCTTGATCATCGTTATAGTCAAGTTCACATGTGCAAACACACATCTTCAGTGTGACACAAGTATCACTCTGATATACGTCTATGTTTGATATACATCTAATGACTGGATGTTGGGTGATGGACAAACTTCAGAGAGACGTGTGAGAGTTTTAGAGCTGCTCTTTTATTTCTGCTGTGCTGTGGGAGGCTCACAGTGACCCAGATGTTCTAGCGTTGTTTCACCATTATGACTTTCTTTACCATACCCTGCTTGCTTTTCTCATGGAGCGCTCCTCTTTCTGTTCTACAGGTGGGGAATTCAGAAAAGAGTTGACTACAACGTCATCCATCATGAGGTGAAGCAGTTGCCTCGTTAACAGTCACGCAAAGACACAAGGTAAGACATTACGTTTTACTGAATTTTGTGCTTGATTGCAGCTGTGGCTTGTTTCAATAAATGTCATATACGGAGATGGACCGTCTGGGCTAATTTCTTCTGTATTCTGTCCTGTCATTGTCTACAATAATTATAGATTGTGGCCACACAAGATATTTGAAGACTTACCGTAGCTTGTATTTTTGTGTGTGTGTAAGTGTAAAATTTACCTGATGAGATAAATATTCCCAAAATTACAACAACCCCATTCACTCTCTGTGATCCTTAGCAGGAAACGAGATTAGCATGGACAGATGGATGTTTCACTCATGGAAATATCCAGTGTACTAAATTACTGACAATTACAACAATCAGATATAAGGCAAAGGTTTTCTCTCTCAGCAACCTGTTCCAGTATTATCTTTATACTAAACATACAGTCTGCTACCACTTATGGCTTCATCTTTGTATATAGGTGATGGCTTTATAGTTTTAAGGCACATTATTTGAGGCTTCGTTTTTATAGTCTCTCATGAGTCTGATTATCATACTGTATCTGAAAATATTTGAGTCCTTTTCTGGCAGTGTGCCTACTTTTTGCTGTTTCCCCCTCTGTGCAAAAATATTCTAGTAGTAGTATATATAGTTTGTATAGTAATTATTTTAAAACATATGAAAATGGTCAACTGTGAAAGGTATAAGACATACAGTTATACATACACATCTCCAGCCCCATCAGTCCTTGACAGGATAGATATATTATTAATGAATTACTTAATAGTTTGTGGTGGTTGGTTTAAGTAAGCAAGTTATCAGTAAAGCAAAGCATTTAGTACAGACTATATATTATATACAGTATACTACAATAAAGTTTGAGGAGCATGACATCTTTGGTGTGTGTGTGTGTGTGTGTGTGTGTGTGCCCGTGTTGGGTGATGGTGGTCAAGTGGTCTGTCCAATACCCTGATCAGAAATCGGGGTCTCGCAGGCCTGTGGGTCAATAGTCATCCCTCATAACTTCCCTTGTTTTGAGTCATGCCTCTGAACGTCAGTGACCCACTTGGCAGAAGTATGATGCACCTGGCTGAGTTCCTG
Source organism: Macropodus opercularis (assembly GCA_030770545.1). Classification (NCBI taxonomy): domain Eukaryota; kingdom Metazoa; phylum Chordata; class Actinopteri; order Anabantiformes; family Osphronemidae; genus Macropodus; species Macropodus opercularis. The sequence goes on from CM061092.1 coordinate 14,376,171, forward strand.
CTCCTCTGGGAAAGAACGCCAGCAGCAGTGGAGGAGCCCCTGCCAACCACTGCTGCGCTGCCTCTCAAAAATTCCTGTCTGTGGGCTGTAGAGTAAAAATGCCAAACAAAGGCTCCCTTTTTGTTGCTGCGTCTGTGTGCGCAGTTAGTGGAAACACAGCTGGCTGCCCAACGCCAGGGGTTTGTTTAGTGGAACATCATGGTGGGCAGTGCAGACAAGATGTGTGTTGTGAATGTTATTGCTAATAGGCCAAATGATCATGACAATATGAAAACCATCCTCAGCTGGGTATTGTACTGTTTTTACAGGAAATGGTGATGTCAGGTATGAGGAAATCACATCTTCAATTGCTCTGTTGATGCCTTAAGGATATGCAAACCCTAAAGCTGGCTCAGATAGGATGTGTTACTGTGTAATTTATTCACTGATGTGTTTTTGTCGATTTGCGTGACCTCCTTGGCAGCAAGACTGTCATTTGCCAGCTGTTAGAAACTGCATAATATTATCCTAGATATTCCCCAGCACTTAGAGCAGAATGAACACTCACCTCCTCTATATTTGCTCTTTGCTTGCCAAGTAGTGTTTGTCTTTTGTTGCTGACTTCTCCACATACGTCTCCTAGAACCAGGGATTTACCTAATGTTGAACGTCCAGTCTTTCTAGAAGTCCTGTAATTGTTGTTCAATGTTGTAACAGCTGAGATTGTGAGGGTCCACAAATCCAAGAAAGACACTGCGTGAGATTTACTCTTTGAACTTAGCCTGATCCAGAGCAGACTAACACCCACGATGGATTAATTCTAGTGACTTAGTATCCTGACCATTTAGAACTTTATGTTTTCTACAAATATGTTGCCTCGTCCTAATAATTCTGTATAAGCATCTGGTGTCAGGGACATGCTCTTTCCTCGAAGATTGTTGATACTCTGGTGCGTGAATGCTCGTGTAAGGGTTTCATGGCCACTTGCCAATTGTATGATTTTCCTCTTAACTGTTAAAATTAGTATATATAAACCACTTGCCACTTGTCTATAGCGTCACTAACAGCAATAGACCGCTGAAGTGGTGAAACTGGGCAATTGTGAGCAATTCTTGATTCAGTTTGCTGCTGTGTTGTTGTTGTTTATGTATTTTTTGTTTATTATGCTGAACCTGGCTGTGAACGTGGCAAATATTAACACTGCTGGATACCGGCATGTTAGCATTGCCACTGAAGCCTGTTGTTATGCTGGCGTTGACATAAGGCGTAACGGCCCACTAAGAGCTGCCAGCATGTCTCTACACTAGATTCTTGTTCATCCGGTTTTTGTTTTCCTTATCTTAAAAAGAGGAATTTAAGTGTGGTTAATCTTATTACGGAGAATGGGGAAATCACACCCCAAAAGAATAGTGCTTGTAATTCTTACTTTTATTCAAATAACAAATAGCAAGGTTTTAGTACATTAGACACTAATATGGGGTGATATTTGATAAACTTAAAAATACTAAAACCTGGTGGATAATGAGCTTGATTTACATTTGGATGTTGAGTAAACATATCTGCTATTCCCCTTTTTTCCCCTCCTTTCATTTAAGAATATCAGGGGACCCATTGTAAAGTATGCGAGGGATTGCTTTGCTTCTGTGTAATGCAGAACGATGTCCAGTTGTGCCGCACTGGTTGAGCTGTCACAGCTTTTTGCTTCATTCATAAGAGAGGGCATTTCTTCTCCACAGTCCAAGAAGTCTCACTGTGTGATGGAGGGAGTATCAGCTGTGGAGGAATTCAGGCAGGCTATTTTTACTCCGCACGGTGAGGCTGGTTGCTATGGTGTTACTCATTGGCGCCGTTGCTGTGTTGGCATCTCGGTGCGGGGTGTGGTGGGTTGCGTGACAAGTAGAACCATAGATCCACTTCAGAGTGACTCATATCCTCAGAGCTCTGCTGCCCTACATCTGAGTATGTGACTGCACTCCCACATGCGCGCGCACTCACACTCAGACATTCAACAATGCTGTGTGAGCGGTAGACAAATAGCGATAAGAGTGATTTGATGCATCTTAGGGTAACAGAAACATAACCTGTGCGAACTGCGTGAGTTTGAAGACGGTGCGTCTGCTCATCAACATGGTTGACGTACAAAACAGTACAAAACTCCTATGCACACCTGCACTGCTTTTGTTTCCTTGTCGTCCGTGTGTGCTCAGTTTGAGAGAACGCCAGGAAACTCGTGATTGTATGACATAATGTAGGATGCGGTTTACTTTGATCGCCTCCTAATTGTCTTCAGTGAAGGTACTTGCTGTTTGAAATGCTTGGCTTTTAAACGATTTTTGTCGACCGCAAATATCATGCTTTTGGTAAGAACAGGAAGGTGTTGCTTGTGGAGCTGTGATTAAGTTAGATCGAAGGAGGAGGAGGAAAGTAGGTCATTGGGCCAGCGGGTCAGTGAAGCGCAGATGACATCACAGTTATACAACCCCTGCGCTCCTGCTTACACAACGCTTATTCTGTGCTACCACTGCTACTGCTGCAAACTCTGCTGATGCACTGCTGTTCATCGTTCTACTTCCTCGTATTTTTCTCTCCCGTCACTAATGACTTTATTGAACATTTAGTTTACCGTCGTGTCTAGATCTTTGCCTCAGTTAGCTTGACTGTCTGAGACATTGATTGGAGAGCAGCATGTTGTAAAACATGTGCTTCTGTTTTTAGTAGGTTCAAAGTAAGTAACTCTCCACTCCCATGTGCAGTTGGCTGCTTGTAATGAAAAAACCATAATACTAGATAAGACACTGGTCTTTAGGGCTTGTTTGTCTCAAAAGCCATATGCCAAAGTCACATTGTGCATATCTGAGAGTTAATGAGGCATGATGAAACCTGCTCCTCCTCTTGCTGACGCTTTTTTCCCCCCTATACATGTCTTAACATGCGGTTGTAACCTGCTGACTTCCTTTTCCTCTTCTGATTAACACAATAAGCAAAATAAAGCCTCAACACGAATATTAATATATAACTGGCAAAGTCCTGACTGAGTTGTTGGCAGTAACCACTCTAAGGACTTACTTATATGATTATTAAACTCGGTGTTTGTGCATCGTATTATGTTTATTTATTTGTATCAATCCCTCCTAACAGGAAAAACTACATTTAAACTGTTTGTAATTTTAAAATGTGGCGTGAAAATATGTGCAGTAACTGTGAAGAGATTCTTGTACTGTGCCAAGACCAATAGGACGTTGTGACGAGAAGATGCTTCACATAGGCTGTGATGGCTGTTTATTAAATCAATGGGGCAGAGTTTTGGGCTGGAGACCCAGTGTCCCTTCTCCTTTTATAGTTTAATATGTTGTGAGCCTACCTGCGTAGGGAGAACACACAGAGAATGGCTGGTGCATTCATCACACTTCTGCCAACCAGTTCTAGCCTCCATCTCTTCTGCCATCTTGTAAAAACACTGGATTGAATTGATCAGACGCTCAGGTACCAAACACACCAATCTAGTAGCTTGAACGGAGGAATGTGTGTTTGGGTTCACCCATGGATTCTATTACCTCCTTGCATTTTGAGTTAAGTGCACTTGAATCGACGAGACTTCCACAATCTGAAGACGTGCAGATGGGCTTAACTGGTTACTGTGTCAGACACGAGCCCTGGTGGTGTCCAGGGTGTAGCCAATCTTTACGAAAGAAAAATGTCATTCTTAAGTTTCAGACTCTCATGGTGCTGCCATGTGCCACAATCACACTCGAAGCAGACGAACACCTTTTATCAACTTTCTACCCCCTGACTACCTCCAGACCGTCTTCACTCAGCAGCTCTTTCCTCGGCAGCTCGCAGCAGCGTGGACTGTATTGTCTGTATGGTAAGATTTGAATTTGAATTAAAACCGTTCTGGTTGCTGTGAAGTTGTTTCAAGGTGTAATTGTGATGTGGTGTTTTGCTTGTAAAGGTTCATTCACAAATGTCTACCTCACGATTAAAAGATCCCTTCCCAACACCGCAGCGCTGAACAGGATACAAAATGACATCAAGCATTGACCGGTGAGTCACATCTTTTGACGTTATGAATTTTGCTTGTTCCTTTTTATTATGGTGTGTAGTGTATAGAAAGTCAAGACATCGGGTTGGGTCATGTATCTTATTTATTACAATGTTTTCCACTAGAATAATTAGTCATATCGGTCACTTGTTGCAGTGTTCATATAAGGTTATTAGGTGTTTACTATGAAAGGATCTACTCCAACTGTTAGTTTGTTTGCTCTGAAGGGATGACAGCAGTATCTTTGATGGCTTAATGGAAGAAAATGAAAAAGGCAAAGCAAAACGGTGAGATCCCTTCAGTTTGTGTTCAGATGAAAAACATTTAATGAATTAAAATCATTCTACGTGATATTGTGAGTTTTTATTAGACTTGACTTTTAAGATTTCATATATTGATCATCATGCATTGTCCCAGTTAGATTAAACTTTCTAAGACTTGTTGTTTTAAGCAATGCTCAGTCTAATGGAAAGAAAAATTGACATTTGTTTTTAAATCCACAGTGAGTCCCGTAATAAGTCTGAGAAGAAGCGCAGAGACCAGTTCAATGTCCTCATCAAGGAACTGGGCACAATGTTGCCTGGAAATACCCGAAAGATGGACAAGTCCACTATTTTGCAGAAGAGCATCGACTTTCTTCACAAACATAAGGGTGAGGAGTGAGGAGGAGGAGGAGGAGGAGGAGGGTAGAGGCGTATTATTCTACCATTATTATAATATAATTACTAGGCTTACTTAAGATGACCCATGGGCTGAATCTGTTTCCCATTTCATTTATCAGAAATTGCAGCTCAGTCAGAGTCGACTGAGATCAGGCAGGACTGGAAGCCTCCTTTTCTTAGTAATGAAGAATTCACTCAGCTGATGTTGGAGGTGGGCCAGTCCCCATGCTTTTATTTTGTTCACATAGCAGCGTGTGACTGAATTAAAATATGTTATTGTATATTTGTGTCTATCAGGCACTGGATGGATTTTTCCTCGTGATCATGACTGATGGAACTATAATATATGTCTCGGAGAGTGTGACTTCATTACTGGAACATTTACCTGTGAGTGATATGTTTGTCATATGTGCATGTGTTAGCAAATATCACACAGTGTCAAATCTTCTTTGGTAAGTTGGGTTATTTGGGCCACTCTGGTGCAGGTTTTCTTAAAGAACTTGGCTGAATTCTTCTTCCTTACAGTCGTCAAGATCGCTTTTTTCTTTTTTTAAATAAGTCAGTTATGCTGTAAAATATGAAGGTATATAAATACTCTCTGATGTGTGTTTGTATAAAGATTATAACAGTTCTTACAGGTGAATAACGTAGCGTATAACTTATGGAAGGAGTCATTAGTGTAAAATGTTCTCCATGTTTCAGTCTGATCTTGTGGAGCAGAATCTTTTGGACTTCTTGCCTGTAGGGGAACATTCAGATGTGTACGCAGCTTTGTCATCTCATATCATGGATGGAGAGACACTGACACCAGAATATCTAAAAAGTAAGCTTAGTTGTCTTTTTTTAATTATGGTTTGTGGTTACTCTGGTACTTAACTGGTATATTTAGTCATTAAGTCCCAAGTATCGTCTTATGCCTTAATGCTGTTGTTTGTTTGTTTGTTTGTTTTTTCCCACAGCAAAAAATCAGATAGAGTTCTGTTGCCACATGCTCCGAGGAACTATCGACCCCAAAGAGCCCCCTGTGTACGAATATGTCAAGTTCATTGGAAACTTCAAGTCCCTGAATAATGGTGAGTCACATTTCACAAAAAGTCACAGATTTAAGATACATTGTGTATGGAGAAAGGTTTTAGTCTTTTGTTCCTTTCATCAGTGCCTAACTGTACCCGAAATGGTTTCGACGGAGTGATCCAGCGGTCATTTCACTCTGCCTTTGAAAACAGAGTCTGCCTCATAGCTACTGTGAGGCTAGCCAAACCACAGTTTATCAAGGTGAGCATCATTAGCTGTTTTTCCACTTCCCTCTTTTATCTGCTTGACACACTTTCAGTTTCATGCTTCGGGGTTTGAAAGGGTAGTGTTAATTAGGACGGGCTCACCAGGCAAACCACATTTGGATTCCTGTCAACAATTATGTACAGTCCCCTGCTGCCACTTTCCTTTGTTCAGAAGTGAAATGAACTTAATCGTTTTGTCCCTTACTCACAGTTTCAGCTACGTTTAAGAGCTGTTGTTCATCTTACTGTGACATTTTGTTTAGCTGTCTACTTTATTATACGTAGACATATGGAATAAAACACAGGTCATTTAATGCATACTGAAAGTGAAATGAATAAATGTAGAGAATGTCTAAATACACTCTCCCTCACAGGAAATGTGCACCGTAGAAGAGCCTAATGAGGAATTCACCTCCAGGCATAGTTTAGAGTGGAAATTTCTTTTCTTGGATCACAGGTACATCTTTTTTTAATTATAATATGTTTTATTTTGTTTCTTTACTTTTTGTATGTATAGTTTTGTATAGTAACCCTAACTAACTAAGTTAATGGTTCACCTGTAGACCAGAGTAAACACAATTATATGATGATCTGATATATTCATCTTTGCTGTTTGCAGTTGAGACTAAGGAAATTGCTTTTCAGTCCTCAAACCCTGTAAATAATAATGTATGAATATACGTGTGTGACATACTCTTCTGGTGTTTCTACTAATACATGATCTTCCAGGTCTCAATGTCATTTTCCTTTACGTTGTCTAGAGCCCCACCCATTATAGGTTACCTGCCATTTGAAGTCCTGGGTACATCAGGATACGACTATTACCACGTAGATGACCTTGAAACACTGGCAAAATGCCATGAACATCGTAAGTACGACTCTGTCACCTTATCACTGTTATTCCAGTATTATTAAGATGAGTTCACCTGCCATTATGCGCCTCCTCCTGAACTCTCCAGCGTCAAACAGAACGTCTCTTCTCCTTGTGTCCCTGTAGTAATGCAGTATGGCAAAGGAAAGTCCTGCTACTACAGATTCTTAACCAAAGGACAGCAGTGGATTTGGCTTCAGACCCACTACTACATCACCTATCATCAGTGGAACTCCAGACCAGAGTTTATTGTCTGTACACACACCGTTGTAAGGTATATGGAGAAATGGCCCCCTGATAATACCAAAGAAATCGGGCTGTCGTATACGGTTTTATACTCATTTGCACTGTATTCATACAGTTACGCTGAAGTAAGAGCAGAACAACGCAGAGAGCTCGGAATTGAAGAATCACCACCTGAGGTCACAGCTGACCTGAAGGTGACATCACTTTTTTTCAAACTAACCTGAACCTGAACTAGTTATGTTATTCCCACACCAATAGTGACTGATGTTAATTTGTAACACCTTTCAGTCACAGGATTCGGGCTCTGAATCTCAGCTCAACACTCCGAGCCTGAAGGAAGCTTTAGACCGCCTCAACCGCAGCAGGACGCCCTCAGCCTCGTCTCGCAGCTCACGCAAGTCGTCTCACACTGCGGTGTCTGATCCAGCCTGTAAGCATTTTCAAAGAGCTGTTGATTCTCCAACTGTTGTTTCCACAGTTGACTCTATTTTCTTATAATTAGCCTTTTTCGAACCCAAACATCACATTTTACCCTTAGCATCACAGATGAAGCTTCAGGGAGACAGGAGTACACCAGGTCGTCAGTCCGTCTCAGTCATGGACATGACACCACAACGAAGATCATCAATCAGCAGTCAGGTTAGTGAAGGAACAACAGACTGACTGGATTAATATTATTATCATACTTTAAAATGATTTTGTCCTGGCTCGTGAGATAAGTTAAGGACAGATAAAGAAACTGGAGGTACTGTGACCACTGTGTTCGCTGCCCTTTGTCCTGAGTTTATCTTTGTCTCTCTATTGGTTCCATCAGCAGTCAATGAGCTCCCAAAATACTGGACAGAACATGGCTACATCCTTGGTTTCACAGCAACAGTCTCAACAGCAACAACAAATTCAGAATAGCAGCCAAGTAAGATATTTATATCTTTTTTGTTGAATCATATTTCTAAATTTCAGACTGCCAGGCTTTTATGCTTCCCAGATCTGGTGATGGGGAGAGATCTCCAGATGGGTACCCTAACCCTTCATATCAATCCTCACCATTTTGCACTGTGACAGTGTGCATTGTCCCACTGAAAGAGGCCACTGACAGCAGGACATGGTCAGCCCAGTCATGCTGATTTGGCTAATCGGTGTATCGTATAAATAACAAAAAGCTGTCAGTCTAGAACACTGCTGCACTGTTGCTTGGCTGGTATAATCTTTCACTTTTGGACCATTTCTCATTCTTGTGATTGTGTTTTGACAGTCAATGGTTCAGTTCTCCAATCAGCTTGAAGCCATGCAACACCTGAAAGAGCAGCTGGAGCAGAGAACCAGGATGATTGAAGCCAACATCCAGCGGCAGCAGGACGAGCTACGGCAGATCCAGGAGGAGCTACAGAGGGTGCAGGGACAGAATCTACAGGTGAATTCTTCAGGAATGTGTGGCCAATTGGTAATTATACAGATAAATATATATCTTCTCACTTACTGTTTGGATCGATCCTTTGCTGTAGGAATGAGAATCCTTAATATGTTTCAGATGTTCTTGCAGAAAGGAACTGGAGGACTAAATCTCACTTCCGTTCAGATGGCCCAGGGGAACGCTGTACAGCAGGGAGGTGCACTCAGCCTGCAGGGCCAGGTGGTGTCTGCAGGGCCTCTACAGAGCAGTGTACCACAACAACATGCTGTCCAGTCCCAATCCCAGCACCAAGCCCTTCTGCGTGAACAGAGCACATCCCTCTCACAGGTCAGACAAGCTCAGTAGTTCCCCTTGCAATCAGAAACGGCTACAACAGCAAGTCGATGACAGAATTTTGTCCGAGTTTTATTCAGATCTTGTCACTGACTCTGGTCCTATGTTTTTAAGTCTCCGCGGTTGTCTCTCACTCTACAGCCTCAACAAAATTCACTGCCTGCATCTCTCTACAACACGATGATGATCCCTCAGCAAAGTCCTGCTAATGTGGTCCAGATTGCCACTAGCTTGGCTCAAAATACAGGATCCAACGCTCCAGCTATGGCTACATTTGCACAGGACCGTGCAGCTCAGATTAGGTTTGCATTTACATTAGGATATTGTTATGGCTGTGTTTTACAGTATGTCTTTACGCAAGGTGGATGTTTTATCTAGTTCCTTTATTTCATGTAGTGCTTTTTTTTCTCCATATTCAGTTAGCTTTTGCTTATCGTCTCTTGCAGGTTTCCTGCAGCTCCCCAGCTTCTCACCAAGTTAGTGGCAGGCCCGATGGCATGCCAGGCAGTCATGGTCCCCACAACAATGTTTATGGGCCAAGTGGTGACAGCCTTTGCTCCTCAACAGGGCCAGACCCAGACCATAAGCATTTCCCAGCAGCCATCAACGCAGCAGCAACCGCAGCAGGAGCAGCAGCAAATCCAACCACAAACACAGGTCACAGCCATGCAGCCAGGGCAGACTGCGCTGGGCCAGCAGCAAACACAGTTCCTGCAGGTATTTATGCAAATGATGTTAGTGTTGATGGTGTCCTACAGCAACTACAGTTCATTGTTCATGTCAGGAGACATGTCACTTAACCTATGCAAAGGTTGTGCGAAATTACTCAAATTAAAACTCACTGGCTGTGAGTGAGATGTTAAAAACTAATATGATTGTAAATCTACAATCACAATCACAAAGTGAATGAGAATAAGAATAATTTCAAAGTCAGCTGCTTAATGTCTTAGCAATCCTCTGACTAAGCCAATTTTTCGCTTAAGGCTCCTCGGCTCCTTCATGGAAACCAGTCAACCCAGTTGATCCTGCAGGCGTTCCCTTTGCAGCAGCAGGGTACCTTCACTGCCATGACACAACATCAGCAGCAGTTACAACATCAGCAGCAGAAACAGCTACAACAGCAGAAACATCAACAGCAGCAGCAGCAACAGCTGGCCGCTCACCGAGCAGACAGTTTGTCTGAGCGCTCCGCCGCGCAGCCACAGTAGCTGGATGAAGTAAGTCAAATGTGGAGTAAGCTAAACCTACTGGATGTGTGGGTGTCATGTGACAGAGGTTTAAAGAGGAACTCAGCTGAAGGTGCGGTTGTGAGGCCCTGACTCTGTGGCTGAGCAGCGCCTGGATGGACACGCTGTGGCTACCCTCCCGTCACAAGATCGTTTGCTGTTTGCACTTAACTACTGAGCACAGCCCTGAGTGCCACACATGACCCAGGACTGGGCTCGCTGTGGCTCCGGCAGTCCGCTTATGGCTCAGCTTGGCCGAAGCCTTTTCTCCTTAAAACAGGGCAAAGCTATCCTGTAATGGACTTTCCTTCACATTCACACCCCTATTCTGGCCTTCACCTTGTGTGTTTGTGTGTGTGTGTGTGTGCGTGTGTGTGTGTGCGTGTGTGTGTGTGCGTTTGTGTGTGTGCGTGTGTCACCATCACATGATTATTTTATGCAGATTACTTCAGTCACTTCATTGACATCCTACAGAACAGCCAGAGACTAATTTGTTTTTTCTCCCTATTTTTTGTTTTTCATGTAAAAATAATGGGTCAGAAAATATTTTTAAGAATGTGGTATAGATTGAATTTTATTGTACAGAACATTTTGTGTAATATATAATGTAAATATATCAAAAAGGAAAAGGACTATTATTTTATATGACGCATGAAATGATATTGCGTAGTCTGTTATTTGCAGCTTTGAATATGCTTTTTTCTAGTACTCTAAGAAAAAAGATCTGAAAATGCTGAGTGGTTGATATTTTCGGACATCGTTTCTTCTAGAGGATGTGTTTGTGTCTGCATAGCAGACAGTGTTGCTGTCGCTTGTTGTGTCACAGTTAGTTTAATTCTTGACCCATATTTTTACAGTTTTGTAAAGAAAAAAAGTTAGAATTTTACACTAAAGTTTAACATAACGAGGATGAGACTGTGGATAGGGCCAAGATAAAGCTATGGGAAATAATTATCGTTATTTCTTTATTTTTAGCACTTAAACATTTATCCCTTAAAATATATTTAAAGTTTATAAGATAGAAAATGAATTAGGTTCTTTATTGGAGCTTTAGATTCCACACAGAGCTCTCCTCACACTTAAGACCATCTTTACTGTCCTCAGTTCACTCAAGTGCTCAGTTGTCATAACGTGATTAGATCAGTTGTGAAAATGTATTAAGCTTGATCACCAGCCTTTCATCGTAACCATTAATGTTGATAAAATAGTAAATGTCAAGGTCGGAAAATCAGCGCATTAAGCTTAAAGTTGCTAAGATGCTCTTCAGAGCTGAGCGCAACGACTTAGTTGGGTGAAAATCTTTGCGGGTTCAACGCTCATCGTTCTCCTACGCATTCGAGCAGGCTTTGCCTGGCAGCCTCCTCACCATCTGATCCAGTTCCCTGCCAGATGGTATCAAGCTGATAGCTCAGCCTATGCTGCAGCCATGTGAAGTGACAGGCCCAGCTCCTCACACAGCTCCGTGTCTGGTGAAATACAGTACAAAGAACCTTTTGGCTCAAGGCGTAGATAGCACTGCACCACCATGTACCCTTTATGCATAGTTAATATGTAGGCAGTGAGAGTTTACGTTAGTCTACCTTCGTCCTCCATATTCTGTTTAATTCTGTCTCATTTCACACCTTTAAACAACACGAGTGGCTGAACATCATTCAGGATGTGTGCAAAACGAACCTGGACCCTCAGTGCAACTGGTCTCTGCTTTACTCTACACCAGAATCAGTTGTAGCGCTTCAACACATATCAGTACACAAGAGCTTAACACTTCTCATGTTGCACAAACATGGAGTGACTCTATTTTGAAGTGACATAAAAGCAGTGCAATATATCTATAGGAATGTAATTAAATATCATTAACACAAGTATTTTGCACATTTGTATATGACTGTGGGAGATTTTGCACGTTTGATCAACAAAGTGACTAAAAGAACCTATTTTTCTATTACCAGAGGAAAACTTGCACACAAAGCACATTAATCACGGTAAGAACGCTGCTTTCTAATAAGCAAATATAAAGCTTCTAAATCGAGGTTTGAGCTCCAAGCTAAGAATCTAAACTAACTGTGGCATGACTACAAAGACTGAACCTTTTCCCTTAGAAAGAGCTGGATACAAAGACCTGGTATCAAATTTTCCCTATGACAAGCTTTTGATCCAACCCTAACTAATCCCCAGTCCAGTGGTTTTCCTCCATGTTGGAAAATGACAGACTTATCATTTTAATTAAATGCATAAATAAATACAGCAATTTTGGCTCCAATTTTTGAGTTGGTGTATGACTCAGTCCCGTCTACGTTTCAAAACCATGAGGGAAAATGTTCGTCCAAAGACAGGGAGAACTCAGAAGACAAGCCCTGACTGAAAGGACAGTGCATTTAGTTCAATGTTGTGTAGTTCTGCTGTTCACACTAGAAAATCTGAATGTCTATCATTCTCTCTCTGCTTTTATTTGTGTGGTGTTATGTTTGACTCATTAAATCAGCTTCAGCACATTCGGCAAACGGCAACAGAAAGCTGCTGCTATTAAAAGCTTGTAAATTAAATACCACACGCTCTTGTCATAGCTAGTGATGGCAGAGCTTTTACTGACAATGACTGATCCAGGTGTGGCCCGAAATGCAAGATGCGTTGAGTATTTGGGGGTTGCTGCTTAAAATCACTTTCATTTAGAATTCTAACTAACCTTTATCAGTATAAAAGGGGTCAACTGACGCTTCAAGAATTGGTTGTAATCCATTAAGACTCTTAAAAAGAGTCTGTGGACAATCTGGACAAGAATGAGTTTATTCAACAAGTAGACAAAGATGATGTTATTTTTTTTTAGAAACGCAACAGTCTAGTAGTAAATCATTAGTAAATCACCCCCAAATGGTTCAAAACCTTGGTTGCGAGTCAGTTGAAGCGACCATTTCCCCCAAAAATGAAGAGTTGTTTTGTTATCTTTTTGTTAAGAAATACTGGTCGAAATATCCAGATTTGTACTGGTAGACCCACATCAAAAAATATCCCATAATATTGGAAAAACTCTGTTGTAGCATATGCCAATGAAACAAATTGTAATTATTTTTTTCCCCATTTGAAAACTGAATCAATGCGAATGAGGAAAAACTGTAAAATGTCATATTCTCATGCAGGTCTCACATGAAGCAGACACGAGGCGTTAAACACTTTGTAATAACATCCATCACAACTTTACAAAATACTTATAAATGTGTCTCACTTCATTTATTTCCAGCGCTCATTCTACACACTAAGACGCCTGGTTTATGTTCCCCTGCTGCAGAGCATCCTCTACCGCCACCTGCTGCCCAGTGTGACCTCTAGCACCATTGGAGTCTCGCATTTCTTAAGCTTTTAGCAGCATTAACTTTGGTCTTAATTATTCAAACACTGCCTCATAAAGTATATTAAATATGTCCCTGTGGGTGTGGTTGCACCTAATAAACGACAACCCTGCTGTGCTGATCATCAAAGCATCATGTGCTGCAACACTTTGATTTCTTGAGTCAAACATTTAATACGTTTCAACATAACATTTTCAGGCAAATGTATGAAACATTTGCTTCCCTTCCATTTGGAAATAAATCAGTATGAAATATCTGGAGTTGTGTCCATCTGCTCTTCACTTGTCCATTAATCGTCATTTAGCTAAAGCACAGCACACTGACTGGTTTAGAAATCACAACACAGCAAACCTCTTTATTGAGCATTTCAGATTTATAGACATTCCAATCAACCTGTATAACAAACTGAAGTATTTCACAGCTGGCCACAGCCTGTCAAATATTGACAATGCAGCTTTAGCCTGTTCACGTAAAAAAATATGTCTACGCTTGTTTTAGTGACATCTCTCTCCTCTTGTGTGTACAGTACAGATGCTAAATAAATAGGTAGGTACTATCTTAAATTAGATGTTATCATAGTGACAACTAAGGAGTGACTCAATACGGTCAACTTTGCACTGGATAAAGCACATCTAGTAGTCACTCACTCAATCTGTACCCACAGTGACTGGGCAGCGAGCTTTAAACTAAGAATGATTTTATTCATGGGTTTAAAAGCATGTATGTATATTGTAAAGAGGTGCACGTAAGCTGAGGGCAAACTGTGCTATAGCTCTCTGAATACTACACAGGTATCCCAACATTGGGATGGTGATACTGAAGGAAGGTTGTCAGCAGTAAGAAGGAAGAGTGACTACAGAAAATATTTCAAAGACGATTTCATTTCAAATAAAATCTATTTGAACCTTAACTAAAAATTAAGATCTTACTAAAATGCTTATCTTTTCAGTGATGCTCAAAGTAGGAAAAGTAAGAAAAAAGTAGGCCCAGTTCCCATGAGGTTGTGGTAAGTGTCACCATGACAACCTTTCCAAAAAATAAAGGCATTAAAGGATTTTTTTAAAACTGTAACTGGGGTGGCTGAGTGCAAAGAAAAAAGTCAGAGGGCAACAATCAGTCGTGTCTCACACACTTGGTGATGAGAATGTAGGTTTCACAGACAGCCACAGCCCTGCCCTCGCTTCCCTGTACGCTTGTGTTTGCGTTGAAACTAAATGTGCATCTGTCTCTCATAAAGAGAAAACACTGATCCTTTTTGTTAGCACTCATATCGACCACTGCCATCAGCCTTTACTGTGGAGTCCAGCTTCAACCTATTAACTTCAACCTCTCTAAGAAGGCTGACCTGTGAAGGTAAGGGGCAGAAACAGCCTCTGTAGGACACACACACCGAGTCAAAACTACTGTCCGTCTACAGCAACATTTCCATATTTTACATGTATATACAGAGTGACAGCTGACGTCTTCGTCCAACTACAGCCCCGTCTCTGGCTTGATGAACAGGGCAGAGAGGGCAAACGCTAGAAAGACGATCCCTCCAATGATTGTAACTGCAGAAACAAAACCACAAGACATGTTTAATAAGAGTGGAATAGAACAAAAACATGTACAACACTGTCCACCATGTTTGGGAAATTGATTTGTAGTTTAATAAGAAACTCCATCTAATCTAATCCAGTTAAAATGTCATTGTAAGGGTTTTAAGAACATATTTGCAGTTTAGTTTTAAATGTGTACAGCAGCATGTTTACTATGCCCCATAAGCAGGTGTCTGAATGCGTCTGTATGGCCTCTCTACTAATGTTTATGAAATCTTCTAAACTCCGTGGTCAACAAATTCACCCTTGACCCCCCGAGAGTGTTTCTAATCTGTTCAGATAGATTTTAATCTTTACTATGCTGCAGAAGACTTGGGCCTGAACTCAAGGGTCTCCAGCTCTCTATGCTCACTGTCTTTATGTTCCAGTTTTAGTCAGACCGAATTCTGGCCAGTGTCTCAAATGGTTTCATGTCTTACCCCATCACAATCCTATCTTTGACACGATAGCTACAGGTTCAGATTCCCTATTTGGGTTGTGTGACAAAGCCACAGCCCTCGTATACCATGAATCAAAATCATCATCGCGTTCCAATCAATACTGATAAACTCTTTTAGGCCAGTCTGACATCATTTCAATTCAATTGTCACTTGTGATTTCTCAACAGAAAAACCACTGGATTGAACAGCTGTCTGAAGTGGTGTGTGCTGTCTCTACAAATTTTGAGAGCCTCATTAATTTGCATCTTCAACAAAAACAGTTAAGATTACTTGACATTTTAAAAGGTCGTCAAAATGAAAACAAATGAAAAAAATCCTTTTACCTGTCCTGACAGATATTTTCTGGGCGATCATTCTCCCTCCTATCACAGCTAGTCCTGTACACAAGCAGTGTCCAAGTGTACCACCCACTGCTACTCCAAATGGATCCTGGGAATTTAAAAACATGTTGATGCTAAAGATACTGTAATTATACATTGCTTTAGACTAGTGAGCAGTGTATTCACACGGTAGCGTGGGGCATATGCTGTTTGTAACGCAGCTCAAAAGGATTTATTCTCTTCAGCGGGCACACACAATAATGTTGTGAGGTATTTTACAAAAAGTATTGAAAACATACAGCAAATGTAACCTACCTCCCGGGCAGCTAGAATAATAGTGGTGAGCTGGGAGCGGTCCCCCCACTCCGCAAGGAAGGTGAGGGTAAAAGCCTGGATGAAGATGGGCGAGATGAGGCTGTGCCACTTTGTCTGAGGCAGGGTGGTCCCTGGTCCGGCCTCCACGTCAGGAGCCCCGTTAGTCAGTTTAGACCTCTGGAGCTGCACATTCAAAGAGAGTCAAGGTGATTTTCTTCAAATGCCAAATGCAGTGCTTTGTTTTTACTTTAAAATGTGAAGGTATTTTTGTAAACTTCAAGTTTCAGCATATGCAAAATACTTAAAATTCAGTGAGGTCTGACATTTATCTGGGATATTATTGTAGTTTAAGAGTCTGTTGGACACTGAACCTTCAGAAAAGCGCAAGCTGTAGAGAAGAGTACATGCATAGCAAGTTAATGAAAAGCATTTATGAAAGCACGTCAGTTAACTACATCATAAAATACCTATATGAAAGTTGACTCCAACCATAAAACACCTCTTTGGACTGGTGATACACATTATCTGACCTCTGCATGTCCTTTCAACATGTACACGTACAACCCTTTGCTTTTCTGAGAAGCAGCCGCTCTGTGACTGAGCTGCTCTGCTAATAAAGTAATGCGAGCCATCAGGCAGTCAGTGATAGGGCTGAGTGTGGTTAGGATGTGGCCGCGTCTTTCTAGAGCAACACGTGAAACTCACCTCTTCATCTTTCTTCTTGATCTCTGCCTGCACCTCTTCCAGCTCCTCCTGGCCTTCATCCGGACTCATTTTTATCCCCTCTCTCAGCATGCGTATGCCAAAGATGGCAAACAGCGCCGTAGATACGTAGTAAGTGTAGATTCTTGGGATGATGGTGGTGGCATAGCCAAAGAGTACTGAGGAGAAGGGGCGGTTAGCGGCTCATTACAACCAGACAACAGAGAATTGGGCCTAAGCAGAGTCATGTGCAAGAGTCTACTTGTACTGACCTGAGAGGCAGGTCATGACTCCCAGGGCCAGCATGGCACCGGTCAGCACCGTGAGGCGGTTGTAGCGCATAGCCATGATGGCTGCAATGAAGAACGTCTTGTCTCCCAACTCAGACACGATGATAACTGAGATTGAGGCCACAAAGGCGTGAATGAAACCCAGGTTCCCTTTGGTGGCGCCATCTTCAGAGACTGCAGGACCTGCTGTGTGGGTCAACGCTTTCTGCTGGGAGAGAAACGCAGTGAGCGTTAAATGCAGCCCATCATACAGACCCGACCACCAGCCTGTCGCGGTTAGCCGAGCACAGGGCCCTGCGCTTCCCCCCAAGATCACCGAGCCTGTGAACCAGACGGGCGGCTCTGGGCCACCGTGGCCTGGCCTTGCAAACACGAGCCAGTCTTACCCTCCGTATCACGTGTCCCAGCAATATTAATGAACGATGCTACACTTACTTTGCCCACTTTGGGCAAACACCTGGACCGAAACGTGACATGTCTCTGTTAGCATGCTGGCTAGCTAGCGCTACCTGCGAGGGAGACAGCGGCCGCCCCGGCGCCTTAGAAAATCTACCTTCCCCGCCGACGGCGATAACGGCTTCGAGGGGTAAATATGCAGTTGGGGTGATCACCTCTTCCTGGGGCTGCTCCTGGGCTGGTTTCTGCTCTTCTGGAACAGCAGCAACTCCGACCGTCAACAACAACACGGCGGCGAGCGGAAACAAGACGCACATCAAACTGCCAGCAGCCCGTCCACGTCCACCGACCACGAGCGGCATTGTTGCTTAGAGAAAACTAAGTTTGACTTCTGCCTAGATTGATATGACGTCAATCACTTGTTGTCATTGGCAGCGCGAGTGGCTAACTTCTTCATTGAGAACTAGATCGTTTCAGGAACTCCTCGGCGATACACGTCACGATACCACGGAGCCATCGGGCGAACCGGCTGAGGGGAAGTTACAATCCTGCTGCCGCGTTCAGCACCAAACACGGAAGCTGATTGGGCAACCAGCCCGGTGACGTCACGCAAACCCCCCGAAGTGCGCAACGGAGAGCTTGGTGATTGGACAGTCCCACTGTCACATAGGTAATAAAAGTCACTTCAATCATTCGCACACATTTAAAAAAACTGAGAAATCATCAAACAAAGTCACATATTCTACTGGAAGTTCATTATTGAGGTCATACTTGTTTAATACAGTAATAAAATGCATTAGATTGCAAAAATAAGATATACATGTTTATTTTGAGTTTTTTTTCTTTTATTAGGAAAGTGATCTGATAAGTCAGCATGATGTAGAAAGAAAGTGTCTCATTTTTACATACTGTGTATATTTCATTTGATGACACATGGTCTTGTTGTAATGAACAAAGACAATGAGGGGCCTTTCATAAACCATGTTCACAGCAGTCTCTCAGCTTAATTTGGAAAGAAGCTCCATGTGAATACTAAGGGAGTCAGGTTTACTCCCATAGCCCCAGATTCGCAGACATCTCATCCATCACATTTTCTATTCAGTTATTTGCTTTATAAAACAAAGCATAAAAGCAACGTAGCAATGAAAATGAGTCTATTCATAGCACCAAAGGTATAAATGCTTTTCTGTGCTTTGGGTACGACTCATATTTACTAAGATAAAGGTCATGACAAAGCTGCGCTGCTAGTGCCTGGTTCAAGAACACATAAAGAACAACAAGCCACCAGGTGTGAGACAGGCCACCGAAAATCAGGCTGAATGAGACATAGATCAGAAGCTCAGCAAAGTAATGTGGGCATGAAACCAGCTCAAACCAGCCTCCCTTTGGCAGCCTGTGTGCCAGTGTCTCCACTGCTCCTGCAATGCAATACGACACAAAAAGACAGCAGTGACTGTGACTAAATGAAGATTTATGTTACTAGTTGTGTTGTGCTGTGCTGTGTATCCAAAGGTGGTGGGGACCAAAACAACCAACCAGATGAGCAGTCATGTTGTGTCTGTTTGTTATGTAAACTGCAACTGGTGATACTATGTCAGCGTGCTCTCGTAGCCATACTGCAAATGCATAAACTGCAAACAATGCAGCTTTGAAGAACCATGCAGTTTGCGCATGTCGATTTCCCAGCAACAAGTTAAAACAAAAGCATATATAATCTTCCATATATGATATGTTACACTTCATTTCAGCAGCACACGCTTACCTGACCTCCCAGTACGAAGCCTGGCCAGCAGGAGCATAGATTGATGCTGCAGCAGTGAAGCCCCAGTGAAAAGTCCAAACCCCGCTACATGACACCACTGCAGCTGAGACAGGAGAGTGCCAGTCCCTAAAAAGAACAGCAAATATCTGAACCATATAGTGCAACCAGTGAGTCGCAGCAACATTGTGAACTAATACATGTGACTAACCCGTCTCTAGCCGATCTGAGCAGAGCACCGTCAAGCCTAGCACAAGGTAATACCCCAGTCCGAAGGCATACTGCACCAAATGCATGGCTCCATCGGAGAAAACGCTGACAAACAGGCACTCCAGCAGCCTCCTGAGGGAGTGGACCCAGAGCAGCAGCTGCACCAGCAGAGTAGACAACTGTGGGACTACACACATAGACAACGTCACCTACTGGCGTGTGAACGCGTCACCAAAGCAGAGGCAAGCCAGGTTACCTTGAGCGGCAGAGCCAGGTACCACCGTTAAAACATCCAAGACCCCGGTCAACCACCGGGGACCGGGATCCTGTGACTGATCCTGGAACACGAAGTTGAGGTAGCTGGCCAGGAGAAGTCCATTCCAGCAAACGGAGGTGGCATAGAAGTGCCAGAACCACCTGAGAAGAAGAAGGACGCTCAACTAAATCATAGTTACAATTTAAAAGAGGCAACAACAAAACATAGCATAGACGCATACATGCTAGAGAAACCACATTATTGCTTCCAGGTACCTCTTCGGGACGTCAAACACACGCAGCCAGTCGTCTCGTTTGAGGCTCTGTTTGGTTTTTCCATACCGGATAAGATCCTGAAATAACATGTACGGGCGACATGTTTCATATCTTCTTGAGGTTTTATGAACACAAAATGCTACAAGGAAGCTAAAAGCCAGAAAACACCACAACACATCAAGCAGACTGAAACCCATCGTAGAACTCGTGAGCATTGTTGTGTGCAACACTGAAAAGAGACCGTCCAGAAAACGGCCACAACGGTTCCGGGCGCGAGCTGGATAGTGACGATAGGAAAGTAAATAGTTTACCGACTCAACTCAATTGAACTCTTTGTTAGAGTATTTACGTAGCGTCCATAAACAAATAAACGAACTGCTTTGGAAGTTGAAATGTAGACTAAGCCGAGACGTTGTACAGCAGGTGGCAGCATTTGGACCTCGTCATATGATAAAGAGACGCATTTGACCAGAGTCAAATGCGTCTTATTCGAGAAGGCGGGGCTGTTACACACTAACAGTTCATTTAAAAAAATGCTTTTATAGCAATTGGTATTAATCGCATGAATGTCTGTGTGTCCAATTACAGCACAAGGGTCTTAACCGTGGCTTTATCAACTTTTGGGAAGTTGTGTACACAAAGTTAAGTGAATTCAAATTAGTGAGTAAATAATTATTACTTTCTCTTTTGCACTGATTATTCTACCAGCCATTATCAAAAGTGTTATTGAAGGTCATTCCCTATCATCTAATTTTGGTTAACAATAGGTGCACTGGTGTCCAATGTATTATTCCACTTGAATCCCACTACGCACTCATTTTCTGCCACTTTGTTCTTGTCGGGGCATGTTGGCAACTATCGCACATGTCAGTGGGTCAGTCCCAGTTCAGGGCTGCGTAAAGAGACTGAAATCTGCATCAGCTGATCACACTTTGATCTCAACGACCGTGGTACCAAACACGATGGCCTTGGTGCTTCAGTTTTTGCTGAGCTTTCTTCTCACACGTTCGTGCGTCATTTGCGCGCGTTCCCCCTCTTGACAATGCAGTAATGTGCCAGAGGAAAGGCAGAGTGTTTGTGTGAATGACTTGGTAAAGCCTCTGAGACATTAGATTCCAGGACTCCTCTTAGAGGAGCAGAGTATCCTGCCTAAGGAAGTATGGAGTTTTTCCTGCCCCCCTTCCTTCTGTCCTCCTGCTTTTTTATTGTGCCAAAAAGCAGGATCCTCTTTTGGGCCCCTGAACGTGGCGTAAAATACCTTGTATGTTTATTGAAAGTGAACGCCACTATAACTATAAGATTTCGTTGAATGTTCATTAGATTAAGTGACTAAGATGAAAAATAATCAAACACTAAAAATAAAGTTTTGACATAAAGTAATACTGAATGAGAAGCTCTTGTCTCTCAGTTTATAACAATTATATGTAATCTGGCAAATCCTCCATGATTTACTGGTGCAACAAATACAATCTGATTCTGAGATTCTTCTACAGAAAGGAAGAAATGTCAATAGAGGGTGTGATAATATGAGCTGAAGTCTTCAAAGCATGAAATGGCTTTGTCCCACTTACAGTGAATGTCATGACGTCTGTCTCACAGTGTGAGACCAGAGCTCATATTATCCCTCCCCCCACGCTGAATGGGTTTGCCACTTGTTTCAGACGGTTAAAATGAACGTTTTATGTTTTAGGAAAAACAGCATGGAGACTGAACGTAGCATATTAGCAATCTATTTTAGCTATGTACAGAACTGTATGTACAATAACTAGACTCCACCTTCCTAATTGCATTGTATAAGACAGTAAACATAATTAAAAGCGTTATTCAACTTGCAATACGTGTAAAGACTGTATGACTTTGGGGCAAAAATGATTAAGTCACTTTTTTAATGAGTAGTCATGAACCTCTTTAATTTCCGTGCTTTTAAATCAAACAGATGCCACTCACATAACAAAAGATCTTCTCCTCCTGTGTTTTTTCCTTATACTGTAAAATTGTCTTTTATCTTTCTTTTTGTCTTGGCACGGGCCAGAGTTCAAAGCAATAACATCATATTGAGCTTGGAAAACAAAGACAGGCAGAAATAAATGGAAACTGTTTCTGGTTCCAGCTTTCCACAGGTTTATTTAGTGTGCAGTGGCCTCCAGGAAGTGTTGGTTGGTATCGGAGGCGGTTTAACAGGCAGAGAATCCCAGTAGAAGTGACCAGGCCAGGAAACATGTGGACCCGAAGCATACAATGCCATCATCTTTCAATCACTTCCTGAACTCACATGAAACACACAAACCTCCTCCCTTTATCAAGTTAGTGTTGATTCCTGTGGAAAACATGATCATCAGACGTTTTATCTTTTTTTCAGTTTGAGGCACAGAGCGGACCGGGCGTTCAAACTGAGTAACCATACACCCCACCTCTCATACCCTGTCGAGCGATGAGAGTACATTGAATTTCTAAACTATTCTCATTGTCTATAATCTTATTTTTAATTATGGGGTTTTGTTTCTTTGACTTAAATAATAACAAATCAAATAAAGAGTTGTACGTGAGTCCACAGCATTCAGTAAAACGTTCCGTAAATGCTCTTTCTCAGTTAATATTTGTCATTTTCCAACTGTAACTGTACTGCGCACAGACGTCTAGCAGCTCTCATGAGAGTATCCTTAAAATGTCAGTTAAACGTTAGCATCATATTCTATAATGGTGGTTATTAAAGAGAAATACTGAACAGTCGGCATCAGGTCCGTCACGTGTTGTCGCTCCTCCCTCCGAGGCTGCTGCGCTGGAGCGCGTCTCCTCCATCCTCAGCAGCAGCTTCAGCTCCATGGCGTCACACGCACCTCGCTCGGCGCCGGCCACCGTCTGCTGATTGGGTCCGTGACTGACAGCGGGACAGAAGACGTGGAAGGTTCATGGAGCTGCACTGAGCGTTTAGGTGCAGCATTACCGCGGTGACGCTTTTTGTGACTTTACTCTGACTTTCATGAAGACTCTGTCCATGCCTCCTGTCGGATGATGACTCGGGCGGTCTCCGTACTTCAGATACTTGCCATTATTCTGGGAATAAGCTGCGCTGCTGGTAAGTCTACGAAACAAGTGTTATGAGCTTCTTAAGTATTGTCTTCACTTTAGTTTAGTTTTGCAGTTGTTAATACTACATTTGCCACCAGATTGTTTTTATGTATCTGTAAAATTAATTCCCTTATCATGTGATTGCACAGTTTAATAAACACACACATGAGCCTGTGCACTGGATAAATCTGAAACATAAATATCAAGACGTTATGATTTCAGTTCGTTTTAGCACAAACCTTCTATTCTCAGGTCAGTCAAGGATTTTTCAGACGACATTGCGCAACATGAATTAAGCCATAAAGTTTAAGTCATTTGTATTTGTAAGCGTAACATGGTTGTTTTTTCCATCCAATACAATGTGAACTTTATTGCCTCATGGGGAGGTGGTGGTCAGTCTGTATCCTCAGAAACAGGAACCCCACCTAAGTCACAATGTGCTTGGCTATTGAGCCCGACCCAGCCCATCTTCCCCTGCTTCCTGTTTTGACACAGCTCCGCCATTTGCTTCAACAATGGAAAAATGGCGCCTGTTGCCATATAGCTGGTTGCCAAACACATCCCATGATGGAGACTTGTTCCTATGGTTATCTACAACGATTTCAACTCGGGTTAAATTCGATCAGTGACCTCTGACCTCTTTACCTGTTTACCAGCATCCGAGAGACCGATGCCATCACTGCTGACTTTGTCCGTTGTCTTCTTTCTGTGTTGGTGATTCCTACAGGCAATAAGCTGAGATTTATATCTGATCCACCAACACTTAACATCTATGGCATCCATAGAATGAATAAATCTGATAACCTGGAACTTACCTGCAGGTATGTACACACCTACTGAATTCCCTTCATCCATATACAGTATGTTACTGTATAAACCTATGTCCCTTGTGTGGCAGAGGACGCCAGTACCTGAGGTGGTGGACACCTCCAACAAGCACACGCTTCTCCACCAGTGACTGCAGCGGGTCAGGACTATTCTGCACAACGCTGAGGATCAGCAATGCGACTGTCAACGAAACCGGGGAGTACCAGTGCTCCTACAGAGACCTGAAACCTGAGGATGGCAAGACTTCGGTAGCAGCTTATGTTTTTGTCCATGGTAAACCAACCTCCTTTAAGATATTTTTGGACAGCAGCTCAAAACTAAATGTGTGGGCAAAAGGCTGAAAACCAAAAACAGCAGTAATAATCCACTAGTTAAACTCAATCCATTAGTTATTACAGGATCGCACTGCATTTAATCCCAAATGTTTAATGTGATTTTGTTTTTAGATTACAAGGTGCCATTTGTGCCGTCTGACAAAGAATATACGCTGGTGTTCATTCGTGAAGGGGAGCGGGTGGTGATACCATGCCGGGGGTCGGTGGAGGATCTCAACGTTACGCTTTACACTGTAAGAAGTCACAGTTTTTCTTCCTTTTGCATGTTACAGCCAAGAGCAGCTTTTGTAGAACGGGCACATTAACATATACAAACTAATTAGTCATGTAGCAAATTTTTGCCCAACTCCTGATTTAGATGTTATATTTTATGTGTCAAACAAACTAATGAAACAAATATGTGGAACGTTTGGTTCTGCTGTTTTCCCATGTTCTTCGCTCAGTTTTACCTGATGATGCCATAGTTGTATCCAAAGTAAGATAAATACTCCTCTGTAATTTAAACAACGGTTTTTTGAAATTGCACTTGGAAGGTTGTGGCTCTCACAGCAGTTTAACAAATGAGCTGTCAAAAGCCAAACAAAACAAACAAACACGCTTGAATATTTTACGATTCAATAAAGAGAAACGTTTTATATTAGTAGTTTAAAAAGACCTCATGAAGTGAAATCCATTCCTTCATTAACTCAAATCAGTCTCTACCAATTGTGGGACTTAACACAACGCTATCTTGTTTCTTGTTTACACAACCAGATAAGGCAGTTCGTGTGTAAAACGAGCTCTTACTGGTGTTTTATTTCTTTCATCCTTGTGAATTCTTTGTTCAAATTCAGTAAAATTATGTATCCGTTAGAAATACCCACAGAAGGAGCTTTACCCTGATGGGAAGGATTGTCTGTGGGATGCCAGGACGGGTTTCACCGTCCCCAGTCACCTGATCAGCTACGCTGGCGTTGTGTCCTGTCAGACCCGCATTGGAAATGAAACGTTTAATTCCCCTCTTTACTTTGTGGCTGTAGTAGGTAAGAAGAACAAAAATACAAACTAGACAAATTACTTGTATGATATAAAAAGCCTACAATAAAGAGAAAAAATAATGTCTAACTTCAGGGTTTGTCTGATCATCATGACCAAGTAACAGCGTGTCTGACGTCTCAGCAGAACAATAGGCTGTCAACTGACTGCCGTGTTTTCCCTTCCCTTTCCGCAGGATTCAAGATCTATAACCTCACCCTGACCCCCGACAAAGTGAGGCTGTCAGTGGGCGAGCGGCTCGTGCTCGTCTGCACGGCCCACACCGAGCTCAACGTGGGCCTAGAGTTCAACTGGACGCACTCTGGCCAGGCCCTGGTCAGTAGCCCAGGACTGTAATGTTGTTGCACATGTCGAATGAACTCATGTTCAGTCCGAGCGTTTGACTCACTACACACAGAACCGTGGCTCACTTCCTGTTATCTTTGTACAAAATCCTCCCCTTCCTGCTTTGAGGAATTCTTCAGTTTTTCCTCTGCGTTGCAAGGTCAACCTGGAAGGTCACCACATGGCACCATGTGACCAAACGCTCAGAATTATGTAAAATAAACCTGCTGGACTCAAGCCACCGTTTGCTTGTTTCTTCCCGACTCTAAACTGTGTAGTGAAAACACAAGTTGTGTTTCTCCTGCTCTATGTGAGAAATCAGTTCATGTGGACACTTTTCACTGTAGTGTACATAGAAATCATTTCGTCATTGATCATGAAATTTGGTTGTTTCCATAAGGGCGGTTTGAAAACATCTCACAAGAAGAAGCTGTGGAGCTCTCTGGAGCTGTCCAACACACTCATAATGGACAACGTGACAGTGGACCACACTGGAGAATACACCTGCACCGCGTCCAGCGGCCAGATGGAGAAAAGCGCCTCGGCCAGTCTTAAAGTGTATGGTAGGCGAAGTCGAAACATTGCGCTGTAGTTACTTTAACAGAACACGGCTGTGTTGAAATAACGACGAGGCATCAGAGTTTGAAATATTCTTAATGTGCTTATGATTTTTTTGTTTCTTAGAAAAGCCTTTTATTGACATAAAACATTCTTCGAAAAAGGTGTGGGAGGTTAGTGTGACAGAGCAGACGACTCTCACAGTAAAGTACTCAGCGTACCCTGACCCCAGCTTCAAATGGTGCGAAGAAAGACACATTGATGATAATAATCATCATGTAACTTCTGTCTTACATTCATGTTGTTCCTGATTGTAGCATGACTTTCTTCTGTCGCGTGTCAGGTTAAAAAATGGCCAGTTACTGAAGGATAACTACAGAATCAAGCAGAGGAGTGATTCCCTAATGATCCAAGGAGCCACAGAGACGGATGCAGGGAACTACACGATCGTTTTGACCAATAAGATTACTAAAGAGGAACAGAGACGCTTCTTCCAGCTGATTGTCAATAGTAAGTGTCCTCTACTCGTTTTTCTTTCTTCCTGAGCTTTCTGATGCTGATGACACGTATTATCCACAGTTCCTCCTCACATCATCGAGAAAGAGGTGGCTGTGAACACCGACGTGTACCCATTCGGCAGCAGCCCCACACTGAGGTGCACTGCTCGTGGATTTCCTATACCTGCAGACATCCAGTGGCAGTGGATGTCCAAAGACGACTGCCCAGAGACCTTCGAGTAAGCAGCCTTTCCTCAGTGCGTGCGTGTAGGTGTGAGGACGGTGAGACAGGGTCCACACGTCTCCTGCTCTCTCATTGTCAACAGGTTGTTGATTTGGGAGTGAAATAGCTCCTTTTTGTGATGTTGACAAAAAACAAGAGAAGAGACAATGAAAGCACATTCTGACTGATGCAGATCAGCGGATGTGACTCACGCTCCTCACAATGACAAACTAAATTTGTAAAAATCAGATTTCTACTGTAAGTTACTGCACTGTAAGCTACTGATTGTCTGTACGTACAGGAACCCATTTGACAAGTGTTTCTAAAACAGAAAATGCAGGTTCCTTATCTTCTGCCTACACATCTGATCATTTTCGCAGTCAGGGGCTCTGCTTCCTGTTATTGCTGCCGTGCTGTCTATCAAAAATAAGGTCCTGCTTTGTCGAAACCTGGTTTCTTCATATAACCTTATTTATAGCTGTTTGCACAGTTGGTGCTTCGGTGCTTTAAAATCTCTGTTTTGGTCTAAATTGATTTGTGGCCAACAGGTCAGGGCTGGTTAAGGCGGATTTACAGCGTGTGGCTTGTGCACATTGGAAAGATATTGGCAACGGCAGCGGCCCCAACCTTGTAGAACCACCGGTGGTCATCACTGATCCAGCCCAAAAGGTAAATAATTCCTCTGGAGTTCACTGCTGCAGTCTGACACATAAGAATCCTAATAGATAAATTATTAACAAAGTCAATTTGTTTCCACAGAAAATCATGAGCTCTTTGAAGATTAAGAAAGCGGAGGCACATTCCTTCTACAGATGCACGGCTACCAACAAAATAGGGAAGGATTCACGCGTCATCTTTTTCCACGTCACACGTGAGCGTCACGCTTGTCTTTAGGCTTCACGTGCATTCTGCGTGTGCGCTTTTCAGTCCGCGTCACGTCTCGCTGTGTCCGTCTCTCTCAGGCGGCCTTCAGGTGAGCGTGTCGCCGTCCAACGAGCCCTTGGAGGACGAGCACGTGACGATGAGATGCAAGGCAGACAGGCTGATCTACGAAAAACTCGCCTGGTTCCGTGTGGCTAACGGGTCAGAGTCGGAGCAGGTGACCTCGGTGCAGCCCTGCCGCTTGCTGAAGCTGCAGCCGAGGCCCCTTTCGCAGGCCGTGCTGTCCACCCTGCGGGACAACAACGTTACCCTGGAGCTGCCGCTGCCCAACGTGTCCCGCAGCGATGAGGGTCTGTATGCCTGCCAGGTGGAAAACATCAAGACTGGGGACAGAACCTGTCTGCTTCGCCGTCTTTCTCTCAAGGGTCAGACAAGTGTTTTCATTTTTATATTTCTTTATGATGATATACATTTTTCAGAAGGGTGTGTGCTTACAGGAGTCTCTTGGGGTCTGAAATGAATTTAGCTTGATTCTTATTTTAGGTCTTGAGCCTGCAAAGATTGTTAACAACTTAACCGACCAGAAAGTGAACATGAGTGCAACCATCACTCTCCTCTGTGACGTGGCGGGGACACCGACCCCTACGGTGGTGTGGACCAAAAACAACCGCACGGTGGTGGAGGGCTCAGGTGACGCGTCCACAGCTGCTCGAAGTAAACAGACTGACGTAATGACTGGGAAGCTGCGGTTCAAACCCTTTACTCATTTGTTATTTCAGGGGTGATTCTCAGCCAGCAGCATCGCCAGCTGACCATCCAGCGTGTAAAGAAGGAGGACAGCGGACAGTACACCTGCACGGCTTGCAACAGCCGCGGCTGTGACACAGCGCAGGCCTTTCTGACGACCCAAGGTCAGTTCCAGCACAGGAACAGGATCCGAAATCATGCTAATTATAACTGAAATAACTTTAGCGTACTACAATGATGTATTTCCTGTTTGCTGATCGCTTGGGAGGATTATCAGACAATGGGAGACTGGGCCCAGATATGTACAGCAAAAGGCCACACACCCACATCCCTCTAACATGGGAGCAACCCCTTTAAACTGAAAGTAGTAGTCTTTTTATTTGAGAGTCTTCTTGTAGATATTTTGCGTCTTCTTCTTTGGAACCCATTCACGACCAGTAGAAAAGATACTGGTACTAGTGGGTACAGGTGTGTTTGGCCCTAACCTCTTGGCTAAATACTAACAAAGGCGGCGTATTCATCTGGCCTGAAGGTTTCCACCGTCTCACATATTTACACATGCAACATTTTTGATCTCAGAGACGTAGAGTAAGAATAACTTCGTTTCTGCATGACAGGAAACTGTCCCAGTTAGTGCACATCCTCCTGGGAGGTCCTTCATCCAACACAATGAGCAGACAGCAGGACAAAGGGGGAGGTCAGCCTTACCCCAGCGTCGGCCTGGGCTCTCCCGCCCGCAGTTTTCTGTCCTGAACAGAGACGCAGATACGAACAAACGAACGTGCTGAGCAGAACCAGGGCCTACGTGACCTGGTCCCCGCCAGCAGAATGCAGACCCAGCTACAGTAGCGCCCAGGTTTGCTCAGGCTGCTAATGGGGAAGAAGGAAATACACAAAATGAACGTATATACCTTCACAAGAAGATGTATGTGATGTGAAAAATTAAAAATACCCATCATACCTCTCTCTACTCACTCAAAGAGCCTGCAGTTACACACCGCTGGGACGTTGGCCTTTTCCAAGTTGTCTTTGGCCGTTGTTGTTTGTCCTGATGATTGTGACTTGTTACGACTGGTTAAATATCAGCTTGCTTACAGTCTTAACAGTCTCCTTCCTCTGACCTAAACACAGACGCACACATACACGTGAACATGCCAAAGACAACGACAAACCTGCCTGGACTTTATGCCTGTCAGTGACATTCTGCATTTATCTGTAACTGCTCCATGCTCGACACTGAGAAATGGGCCCAAATGAGTCGTTTGATGCTCTGATGTAACTCTCATTGTTGTGTTTTTGTTCTAGGGGCAGAAGAAAAGACTAATGTGGAGCTGATTGTTCCTATTGGGTCAGTGGTCATCGCCATGTTTTTCTGGTTACTAATCGTCTTCGTCATCCGTGGAAGAAAGAGAGTAAGAGCCTCCTCTTCCTTCCCGCAAGTTTCCCTCCTGGGATTCTCCCATATAGTTACGCACAGGACAGAGATTTCAATACATAAACAGTAAATACACACACTCAAATACACGCACTGTGGGAATGTATGATGGATTGGAAGTGACTTGTCTGGCTCAGAGGTTGCTCTCCTTTGTATGTGGAAACAACAGGGCCACTCTTTGCTCTCATAAGTCACGTACACCCGCATCACAGAGTGGGCCCCTTTTTATTGGAAGGGCACCAGTGGCACCATTAAAAACTGCTGGACCGTTTTATTGTAGTGAAAGGGCCCAACAGAAACAAATAGAGGCTCATTAATTTACACAAGAAATCTCTGCTTGTCTGTCAAATTTCTCACTTTGCCACCGTTTCAGCCCAACGGCGGGGATCTGAAGACGGGCTACCTGTCCATGATCCTGGACTCGGAGGACATGCCCATGGACGAGCAGTGTGAGAGGCTCATGTACGACGCCAACAAATGGGAGTTTCCTCGGGACAGGCTGAAACTGGGTGAGGCACAAGTCACCAGCGCTGTGAAGCTAAAAGCGAGAGTTCCAGAAAAACTGGGAAGTAACGATATTAATTCAAATGAAGCTTTAAAACACTAAATCTGAATCAGAGCAGGCATCTACTGTAGTAGTTGTCTAAATTTCCACAAATCACTATGTTAGAAGCAAATAAAGAATAAAGCAAACACATGTTAAATAATGTGTGAACTGATGACAGTACGTCCATATTTGTGTTCATGTCGCGGTTTTTATTAAAGGCGATCCCCTTGGACGAGGAGCGTTTGGTCAGGTGGTAGAAGCAGCTGCATTCGGCATCGAGAAAGCCACCACGTGCACCACCGTGGCGGTCAAGATGCTTAAGGGTTGGTACTTTGTCCTGCTAACGGACCGCGAACGCAATATGAACTTTCAAAAACGCTCACCGGTGTGTTATGACGCAGAGGGGGCCACGGCTAGCGAGTACCGCGCCTTGATGTCGGAGCTGAAGATCCTCATCCACATTGGGCATCACCTCAACGTGGTCAACCTGCTGGGAGCCTGCACGAAACCGGGGGGTGAGTCTGGGCGGTAAAACTGAAGTGTTTCCTGGGTCATGTCCACCTTTTCAGTTCCTTTGTTGTTTTCTTTTTCTAACTTTTCGCTTCCATCGTCTCAGGGCCACTGATGGTGATTGTAGAGTATTGTAAACACGGAAACCTCTCCAGCTACTTGAAGAGCAAGCGTGGCGAGTACAGCCCCTACAAGGTAAATGAAGCGTAAACCACACGCGGCCAATAAACCGCAGGCGACCCTGTGATGTGGTTACGCTCAGCCCAAAGTCCTGCACACAAGCACAGCCCATTACACACGAAGACGAACAGAATGGCATGAACCCAGCTCATTTCCTCCTTCATGATAATGATAATAATGCTTTCTCTTGGTCAGCAGAGGAAGCGTGTGGACAGCCAGAAGTGGGCATCTGCTAAAGAGGATGTGACAGAAGGGGATTTGGGTCTGGGGAAGATTGCCCAGCTGGACATCTGCGCAGGAACAGCTGTCTGCTCCACAGCTGGAGATAAGGCTTCAGACAGTGACATGGAAGGTACTGAAAGTCTTTTCTGCACCTAATTCAAAACTCGTTGGGACGTAGTTCGCATTTACGATTGTAAAATACATCCTATGACTGCAGTGAGCACAGATGACGAGCATCTGACCATGGTGGACCTGATCAGCTACAGCTTCCAGGTGGCCAAAGGCATGGAGTTTCTGTCTTCCCGCAAGGTAAAACTAAAATTATCCCGAAGTCTGTGTGTGCTTACAGCGATAGGAAGTAGAGATAACTGCTCCACTGTGGTGCTTGTCAACTCCTCTGTTCTGTGCAGTGTATCCACAGGGATCTAGCAGCCAGAAACATTCTGCTGTCAGAGAACAACGTGGTGAAGATCTGTGACTTCGGCCTCGCTAGAGACGTCTACAAAGATCCAGACTATGTCCGCAAGGGAGATGTGAGTAGAGGATGATGCTTTGTTGTTCTAGTTCAAGTAGATTCAAGCCGAGCTAATTTCCATGTTGATCGTGGTTACAGGCACGTCTTCCTTTAAAATGGATGGCTCCTGAGACCATCTTTGACCGGGTGTACACCACACAGAGTGATGTGTGGTCTTTTGGGGTTCTCCTGTGGGAGATCTTCTCACTAGGTAAGTTTGGGAATCATTAATACATGTAATGGGAAATAGATAATAGCCACCGTGTTCATGCATCACCTCTGTCTGTCCCGCAGGAGCTTCTCCTTATCCCGGTGTTTGCATTGATGAGTCTTTCTGCAGGAGGCTTAAAGAAGGCACCAGGATGAGACCCCCAGAATACGCAACCAATGAAATGTGAGCCATGATGCTATTCATGTACATCACAACAACTTAGCTCACATTGCTGTATTCCTGAGATCCAATGTGTTTGTCTTTACAGATACCAGACCATGTTGGACTGCTGGCTGGATTGTCCCACAGACAGGCCCACATTTGCAGAGCTGGTTGAACATCTGGGGAACCTCCTACAGGCCAGTGCTCAACAGGTAGGTGTGTGTGTGTGTGTGTGTGTGTGTTTTATATGCTGTTGTCACACTTGATTAACACATTCAAGGAAAGTAATTATCTGATGCAGTGCAATTAAAAATTAACGAGTAAAATACATTTGTTATGAATCACGAGTTATTAATCTAGTGTGCATGCATGTACGCCTGGTGTCTAGGATGGGAAGGACTATATCCCGCTGACGCCATGCGAGGAAGGAGCATCTCCTGTGACCCCTGACCCCAGGAGCCCCTACAGCTGTCCCCAAAGTGGAGCCATCCTGGAAGCTCAGCTTCACTATGACAGTCCACTGTCCCTTGGGTCAGCATGATTGTCTTAGCTGTGAGATCTTAGCTAGCGCCACTACCGCCACAGCTTCTAGGGCTTGAACTGCTCAGTCAGTCACTGATTTTCTGTGCTTTCACGGTGCAGACTGTCTCAGGGCGAGCGCTGTGGACGGGCCCTCAGTGTGAAGACATTTGAGGACATCCCTGTGGCGCACAGCAGTGTCATGGTGAGTGGCTGTGAATCAATTCACACAGACACACACACCGACGTTGCGTCATTCCTTTTGCGTGAACCAGCTGCATTTTGCAGGAGGGACACACAGACAGTGGTATGGGCTTCTCACCCGAGGACGCGAAGGGTTTGAATCAACAGCTGCAAACACCCAACTTCAGGTGCTGTCTAGGATTCACTGTTACTCAATTTTGCGGGCGTCAGTCTGAGAGTGTGACTTTGCGAACGTGTCCTGTGTTTTTCTCTCTCCAGCCAGCTAACGCGATGTAAAAGTAAAGAGTCTTTGGCCTCAGAATCGTCCAATCAGACAAGCGGATACCAGTCGGGCTACCACTCCGACGACGCCGACGCCCCGATCTATGCCAACGAGGAGGTGATCATGAAGCACATTGCGCTGAAGAAACCTCCTTTGCCCGCGGCGCCCGACAAGTTTAACGTGGAGATCCGCTACAGCACGCCGCCCGTTTGACCCCAGACGTCTCTCCGCAAACTACCACCACGCAGACGCAATAGAGCTCTGTTCACAACACACCACTTAACAGGTCTGCAGGGAAATTCATCAGGGCTGTACGACAGACGCGTGCATCTCTGCCTTGAACAGCCAGAGGAATGCTATCATGTTTTCACAGCAAGCCAGAATTCTGAGGACACACCTAACGTTCTCAAAGCGAAATCCACCCACTTCCTCTGCTGCAGGAAACGGGATCTGGAATTTTTAGATAATAATAATCAGCAAATGTTGTAGTTCTTTGCTTGTGCTAGCACACGCAATGCTGGTAAGGAGGCCGTTCTGTCAGCTCCATCAGAACACTGTAGAGTCACATTTGTCCTTTATTCCTGTATCGTACAGTATTTTATTGAACGTGTATTGGTAAACCTCCAATAAATAACGAAGTAACTAGTTTTATAAAATAAAATACTCTACCGGTTAGAACTGTTGTTGTGCGTTGCTTTTCCGTGTTGGTCCCTCTGGTGGTTTTGTCAGTCATCGTCTGGCTGTTTGTCCGTTTCTTTGTTACAACACTCATTTCCTTTCTCTGCGTCTTATGAAATGACAACAATACAGTCTCACCCCTGTTGAGTGTGTGTGTGTGTGTGTGGGGTTGGGGGGGGGGTTAACGAACAATGCTCTTCCAACCTTGGGCATTTTTGTAGCTGTTTTGAGCTAAAAGGGCACATAATACACCAGCCAAGGCCACGGTGCTCCACTGTGGAAATCTGGAGTGGAGTCCAGGCCTATTTTGCCAGTTTGAATGGTTTTGATTCAATTTTTTTTTCATGGTACTTTGAAATACTGTATAACGTGATTTCTTCATGCCGACATGTTGAGTCCGGACGCTCCGAGTGACATCAGAGCGTTTTAGTTCATTGTTTCGTGTCGCAGTAAATGTTTATGGAGCAGTACTTCCGCTCCCAATGCCGGACCTCAAAGCTCAGAGGTGTGCGAACGGGTGCATGAGAACACAATGTGTTGTGTCTACAATCAAGGGCAATAAACACAACGATGCCTAATTATAGAAAACTGGAGGAAATGACGTTCAGCCCCTGACGAGGAGAGTGTTTCCTCTTCTCCACACGTAATATTGGAGTTAAATTTAACAATCCACACACGCACGCACACGCACACACCCACACACACACACACACACACTAAAATATTGAATCAATTAGTGTCATGGAACTTAGGGATAATTGAGCAACAATGCCCTCTGCTGTGCCGAAGGTGAAATCACATGGTTTTGGTTTGCACTTTATAAAGTGGGTTAAACATTCGATCATTGATCAGAAGCAGTAAACTGTCAACTGAATATCAAACCACTGACATGTGCTACAGCTGCAAGTATCACACTTGATACACACACAAAAGAGGAGCAAGCACGACAGGAACGCAGTCTAATTTCCTCAGGAATGGACAGACATGCCCAAGGCACAGCTCTGCACTGCCAGGGAACATCTTGGCATCCACAAACACACATCACCAGTCTTTGCGTAGTGGAACACACCCAGTCAACCAAGCTGTCAGTTTGTCATGTGGAGCCAGACAAAAGACAAGCTGAGTCCAGTGAACGATTCAGATGATCGGAAACGGTCACATGAGGGCGAGCACAGGATTATTTGGTTGCTGTGCTACTGTATGTGTGTTCGTACTGAATCAGGGGTGAGGCCTGGATACTATTTGTTACAGCCATGAAGAAGCATCGTCATCAAAGTGGTGGACGTAAGGATGGATAATGTGATAGATAGGTAAATTAAATGATAAGAAGAAACGATAAACTGATAAAAGAATTGGACTAATGGTCAAAACATGAGACTCTAGGCTTGACCGAACCATCTGAACACAGACAGCTCAGTATTAAGTAACATCTGATGTTGTCTGAATTAGCTTTGTAGCTTTAATTATAGCTGTGTCACCCAAAATTAACATAGTCGCTGCCTGAGGCTTACGACCAACCTAATGTACGACAATGTACAGTAGAGGTCCACGGTAAAAGTGACCACGGGATTTGCTGAAGGATCATTTGACTTGTAGCGTGTTCATATAACTGCCACCACTAAGTGGTAGTAACGCTCTAAGTTCAGTTCCCCCGAACTCAAGTTCAAGTCTGACATCAGAAAGAATCAGAGGAGGAACATTTGCGTGATCTCAGATTGTGTGACTTGACGGCAGCGCCTGAATTTTGGAGACCAAGACCCTGATGAGGATTTGTGACATTTCAAATGGGAACTATGTAAAATCTGATAAGGCAGCAGTGCAGTGCTTTATAGCATCACACAGGTTCGAAACTGCAAGATTAGCTTGTCAAACTGTCAGAGTCCAGTCTGTGTGTCGCTCTGCGATAACAAGTTGTGATTTTTTCTGATAAAGTGTCAGCTCACAAACAACTCCTCAACCAGGCTAAACGGAGGAGGGAAAACCCTGGCCCCACAAATCAACACCTGGGATTAGTCGCATTTTAAGGCCACAACACAACACATGGACGCATGTATTGATTTAACAGATACACTTGTTTCACTGACAGGATCAGAGCAACTTTATCTCATATTACTGTCATATGCCCCGAGCTTTTAAAGGCTGCATTTACAAGCCTGTCACTCACTTGCTTGGCAGCCGAGATTGACTTCTGTGATACACAGCAACAATTTCAGCAGTGGATCAACACCTGTGGCATTTGGTGCTTGGAGGCAGGGAGGGAGGACGCGCCTCAGATTGTGCTTCTGGATTTTTCCAGGAAATGCAATAAAACGGAATCATGAATAATTTCACGTTATCAAAAACACAGTAATTAAAGATAATTAACTCAACCCCGATAAGCAAACAATGATAATAGTATGATGTGCGGCACAGGTGACTTATTGCAAGCCAGGCCGGAGAATGACTGCGCTCGTCGCTTGACTGTGGCTGCTGTCTGCAGAGGGAGCTGAGGCCTGGCAGCAGCAGGAGGTGATGTGGAGTTCAGGAGAGCTGCTCCTTCAAATCCTATAAAAGGCTCCGATGATGTGTGTAATCATGTAACGTGTAGCCTCGCAGCTGGGCCGTTTAGTTGCGCTATTGCTGGGAGACTGCGTGTTTGTGTGGTCTGTGCATTGGCTTGGTTTGGGTATATTGTGCACGAAGACGTGAACGTGACAAGTGCAAGTAGGCTACACAGAATCCTTATGAATGAAGCACTGATGCTATGCAAATGATGAACTCATGCTTAGCTCCTACGTCATAGGATGCGGCTTTCAAGGTTTTACAGATGCTGTCAACCTCTGCGGTTCAGGGGAGAGAATTAGCAAACACGCTCCTTATAACGTTAACAAAAGGTTGTGCTCAGAGTAAAGACAGAACTGACAGCAAAAATGACAGTAATTTTCAAACCGTCTGCCAACACATGGCTGATTAAAGTCGTAATTTAACCTACAGCTGACACAGATTACGCAAACTATACGCTGATTGTCAGTCACAGGTGCAAGTGCCGTGGTTAAAATCAAAGAGTCTGCAGAAATAGAACCATAACCTACGGATCATAGCTTCATCCATTTATCAAAACATTCCTCTTAGTTACATCTTCTTATTTTCTGGACACACTTGAACAACAGGAGGTTAAGCTGCGCGTGACTTCGGGTTTATTTTTTAAACCAAAGAAACAAAAATTGTAGACGTAATTCATTGGTTTAATCAAGTAAGATGGCTTGATGTTATTGAATTTCACGTTGGTGTGGAGATTACACACGAAGCGATCAAGAGATACTTTTAATGGACGTTTATTCAATCACACAGAGCCTCAGATTTCCCATGGTGCCTTTTGTCCACATCGGCTTTTTTGGAAACGTTAGCTTGGTTCAAGGGGACCTGAACAATCATTGTTGGTTTAACACAACGATCTGCAGCTGGTATCAGTGCGTGAACTGAACGATTCCTACGCAACTGCACTGTATTTCCACAACAATCGATTGCACAATTATCCATTATGTGGTGACCAAAGCAGGATGTGCTGCCTCATAGTTATTGTGTCTTATGGTCCTACAAGACCCTGAAATCTGTGGAGCCAGATAAGAGGACCGGCCGGACTGTCCATTCACAAATTATTTCTCATGAGGTCACTCAGCTGTTGGATAATAAAAGCCAGCATGGGGCTTTTGGGTGGTGCATGTGTGTGTGTGTGTGTGTGTGTGCATGGGGGTTCTGCGAGAAAGTATTAATCTTCAGGATGTTTTTCTCTCTGTCATGATAACATGGTTGTTTCCTTCCTTCACAAGAAGAATGCCCAACTGCATTATCAAGGAAAAGACAAGTATCTATGTCACTAGTACATCCGTGTGTGTGTGTAGGTGTGTGTAGGTGTGCACGCGTCTTTGGTGAATAATTCATTCACGAGTGTTGTTGTCCCGCTTAAGCACAGCTGTAGAGGAAGGAGACCCTCTCAGGTTATCCGTGCTCTCACCGGACATTCGTCTTAGTCCCCGGCTACGCTGCAGATGTGGTGTTTTCACGGCCCCCGAAGGGAAAACCAGGCAGGAAAATTACAGCAGCGACAGAGTCACAACAAAGAAGGAAAAAGTCCTTTGTGACATTGTTGTTCCTCAAAACGAGCTGAAACACATTTACAGAGAAAAACAACAGATTTAGATAATGAGGAGTTAGATCGCAGGTCACTGCAGCGCAGATGAAGACATGCTGTGTCAAGCTGACCTCAAGACACAAACACTAATTGAACAATATGCGAGTGGTTTTGGGAAAGTGATTTCCTGCAGCTGGAGAACAAACAGGAACTAAAACTACTGGAGAAGGAACAAACCTTAATAAAAAGCATCTCACCAACCTAAAGCCACATTAGCTTAAACAAACGCTTACTCCAGTATTATTCATTCATATAACGTGTTCCATGCGCTTTGAAGGAAATGAAAGATTGAGATTAGCCAGCGATATAAAATTACAGCATCAAATAAACACATAGAGGCAATAACCTCAGAGGAGGGAGAAGTGGTTTAAGCAATAAAATATTCTATGCAGGAGAGATGGACAACTTTTATAAATGACATTACCGATGGCTCAGTTCTGTTCATGTAACTGAAGCAGCTAGAAGGAATCCAGCCTCCCATAACTCAGTAACTAAGTTATGGGAGAGTGTAAACACCGGCCCAGAGGTTATCTGTGCAAGCAGATTATTACAGCAAACGTATGTTTCAGTGTTAGGCAATCTGTAAAGTCCAGGGTCAGTGGGGGACGACAGGACGGCAGAACGTAAGACTTCAACCTGAACGACTGCTGAGTCCTGCCGCTGTTGACGTTCGCTGTCGTTGCTCTCAGCCGTCCATGGCCCACGTCGCCCCCATCCTCAACTCTAACAGGATTCTGAACAATGCAAATTCTGCCATACCGCTTCGTTATCTTCACTGGCTGCTCTCATCCATGAACCAGTCTTATCGTGGACGTGACGCGTAGCAGCCCACTGACCACCGTAAAAGGACGATCACGGGTTTTCTAACAAAGGCGTCTTTAGACGAGTAAGGGAAAGACGCAATGCAGCTGGATTGGATCGACTTCGTGAAAGTCTTTTAATGGCTATTTTAAAGTTATGTTATTCAAAAATAACAAAGTTTAATTCAAACCATGACGTTTTCCTAAAACTGTTTTGCGTCTGCACCTAATAAACCGTGACCCGTCTCTAATCTAAACCTCATGCCTGTTCTTCATACCTCTGTGCAGTATTCCAGAGACTCAGGTCCAGCGTGGAGATGTTTCTTTTTAATTTTACTTTACGTTGTACTGCATATTCTTGGCGTCACTCTTGTGGGACCAAGGTGAAACTTTGAACAAATAAGAAATAGGCCAATTCATTTTGAGCAGCGGTGATGTCTTTTGAGCATTCATACACACTTAACGTGAATGAGCAGGGTTGTAAGACTGGCAGAGAGAGAGAGAGAGAACGAGTGTGCGTGTGGATGTTTATTTAGCTGCAAACAGCACAGACTGAAAGGGAAGGAAGGCTGATATCCTCGCTCTGAAAATAACGAATGCAGAAGCAGGATGTTTGGTGCACGCTACACAAGGTGAAGTGATAAAGACTTCGTGTAAACTATGATCGGTGGGGAAAAAGCAACAAAAAAAAAAACAGTTTAGCATGAACAAAACACTCGACCGCACCTTCTCCTGTGAAATTGAAATGAAATATTTTTTAAACTTACATGAATTCTTCAAATGGGGTCCTTCAAAAAGTGAGACTAAAGATTAATAACAATACCAAACTAACATTAGTCCAATTATGCAAAGCCTGATTCAGTATATTAAGGAGTCTGCTGCCTTTGCTCATCACTGACCTCCAAACATCCTGTGGACTTTCAGGCAGCTTTAACCAGTTATCCATAAAATAACAGTGAGTATCCTCAGGGCAGCCTGACTTCTGGGATATTAAACCTAAAAATACCAACAACACACTTACAAAAACATCACAGCTGAACGAAAAAAGATCCACTTATGCCCCCAAAATCATGTGCAGGTGATCTGAATCTGCAGGAAACCAAACTGTAGATGCTGGAAAGATCTACGGCAGAAATGAGGAATCAGGCTC
The DNA here is from genome assembly GCA_030770545.1 of Macropodus opercularis. NCBI lineage: Eukaryota > Metazoa > Chordata > Actinopteri > Anabantiformes > Osphronemidae > Macropodus > Macropodus opercularis. Next base: position 14,416,189 of record CM061092.1, read on the forward strand.
AAACCCTTCACGGCTGTTTATCATTTCCACAGTCGAGGTTGGCATGGAGGGACCTTTCGTGACACTGTCTCACATTAAACCAGGCACTTGCTTTGAGTCGAAGCTGCCCACTAATCCCATTTAAATGAATAAAGCAGACCTAAGCCTCACAACACAGTTTAATTGAAGGTTTATTGTCCTGGAGACATACGCTACCTAATAAAAGAAAGGTCATTACGTTTTATTTACTTTAGAAGAACTTTCCGAGAATCTGGATTCTTTAGGTTGACAGCCGGCTTGATTTGATCCAAAAAAAAAAAAAAAAAAACTGTTACAGGATGAATTAGTTTGACAAATTTCTCCTCTAACATGTATTTACTAAACGCAGCGCTTTTCCAGGCGGCTCCGGCTTGTTGGATAGAAAAGAATCATATAAACTATTGTTTGTGTTTTTAGCAGAACTGTAAAATGTGGCAGGCATTCAGGGCACAAGTCTAGACATATGTGAACCAGATTAGTATCAGTTCAGTGAAAAACGTCTCATCTTCCTCTTGATGTCCCGTGTGGTGCACCGCAGGGCTCCAGTTTGGGACTTAAACTGCTCTTCCTAAAACATATAACAATTGTTTCGTTGTCAATACACACTCATATTTATATTTGCTCTCAGTCCTCAAATGTCTGCACACATGCCAGAAATTAAAAACGGTTCTATGACCCCATTAAAATGTAACAAACAAATTCTTCTCTTGTTTCCATTTTACGTCCATGCAAAGACTCCCGGTTTCGAGACATCATATTAGTCTTCCACAGATAAGTGCTTGGCTTCTGCCTGTTAGGGATAGCAGCCTGTCTTTTATTTATTATTATTTATTTTAGTTCGTCTAGTTTTGAATTGTGTTCATTTGGCTGAACTTGCCAATAAATCAATCAAATAGAAGATACAACAAAGAAAAATGCCATGTATTGCATATATGTGCTCCCAAAATAACAGACAATAACTCTCTACAAATGCAGATCCATCAGGGCCAGTATTCCTAATACACACAGACATTCTTGGCCTTTTAACACAACTGTATCACAAACATCTGGAGGCAAGACGTGCGATCACATGTCAGAAATTGTGATATGTTCATATCACTCTGGAAACCCAAACAACACAGAAGTGAAAAGGAGTCCACACGCTTCACCATAAAGGTTTAACAAGGCACTTCATCGCTGACGATAATTTATTATTATTAAGACAATTGCAACAATATTATTGCTAATCCAGGTAATGCGAGAGAACCAGGAACCTGAAGTGATGAGATTATCTGGGTTTTATACAAGTTAAAGAACACATAAGGAGAAATGTGTTTTCTTTTCTTTCTCTTGTGTGTTTTTCTTGCCACAAAGCAAATGTTATTTCTGCAATTATGGTTTTGATTAAAAGGAATTAAACAAGCTGGGTTTGAGTCTCTGAGTGCTGAAGATCAAGGTGTGGCTTGTCTAACGCTGCTTTGAACTTGTTTTAATTGCCTTGGTTGCTGTGGGCACCTGTGTTAATGTCAGTCTTAAAAACAATTCTGAGGTTAGAGTCAGAGTTTATGTAAACTGGCAACCTCCATGTTAATGGATGGGGGCATCAGTGAAAGCAGGAGATCAGAGACTGAAATTTGCAAACTTATAAGAAGAAAACTTATAAGAGGATGGATCAGTAAGTATCTCGATCTCATTGCAACACGTTTCTCACTCTGCCCTCGACTGTGACTAAATGGCTGATTCTAACTGTAACGTTTAGTTCATCAGTGGACTTTCTCTCCACTTGTTCTCTGACTCGCAACAGTGTTCCAGCCAAACCACAAGCCACATCTCCGCATCGAGCTCAATCCACTCACACCCAAGGACAACATTCATTAACGCCAGACGTAAAAACAGACCTGACCCAGATTTTCCATGTTATTCTAACTCTCACCATCACATCTTGCATCTGATATTTCCCAAAATCGATCATTTAGGATTAAAAAGGTGAATTCATATAATAAAGCACTGATATTTCCTACATCACCTTATTGTTGTTTGGTCACTTGTTTTTTGTGAAGCGCATGCAAACAGGCTGGCTGTGAAGCCCGCATTAATAAAATGTCTGTCAACCTCTAATAGGCTGCAACGGATTCACCCACACTCATTCCAGTCAACCCACCCAAAACAACTCGCACCATTACGTGCATGTTGACATGCCAGACACATAGTTACAGCTGTCACGACAGGAAGCTTGTTTGCAGGAGCATCTCCGTGAAGTCTCTGAACATGAAGTCATACCCTTGTTGTTATTGTATATTTTACCGTTTAATCACAATAGGGGCTGAGGGGTAAATTACAGGGGCTCAGGGAAAAGCTTGGTTCGCCTCTAAACATTCCTGCCTCTCGTCAGGCTCACAGCTTGGAGTCGCTCTCTGCGATTATTCTTTGTATGAAGCCAAGTCAGGTGTTTTCAACTTGTTGTAGTTTGTCACGCACTACCTCCTTAGAAAACCTCAGTCTACCGTACACAAGTTGCAGCAAGTTTCTTTACGTCATCAAGTCTCCCATACATCACGTCCACCTGAGAGTTATCTGATGTGTGGTCTAGATACACCAAATGGTGGAGATTGCCTGTTGTCAACAAAATCTTATTCGAGTTAAAACCACTAAGAAACTGTGGCCAGTCACAATGTCTGTGAATCAAGAATTGTACTTGTCTTTGCAAGAGATCTGATGAAAAGCTGAAAACAAGAGTCATGCGGGTACGTTGCTGTGTGAAATCTACAATGGTCCTCAAACCTCATTAACTCAAAACATCTTAAAGGTACAAACTGAATTTAAAGGATAATTCATTTCCATGTAGAAATGTCTCAGGATAGTTGGGCCAGAGGCAACAAAAAGCCGATGTTGAGGAGTTGGATCAGGTCAGTAAGATGACAGCTACGGCCTCCACTCGCATCCCAGCCGCGTGACGTCTTTCTCAGGGAGGGTCCTGCTGTACCGTCTACCGAGAGGTTTAATGCCAAACGATAATGCGTCCAGATGCTGGACTGGCCCCAGACCAGTTTAAAATATTCGGAGCATCTGAAAATATAAAAATAGCTTTTCATTTCTTTCCATTTAAACATTTGTTCCCTACGTTCTATTGCGAATAGACTTGTCACGTACTGTTTTCATTTACAGTAAATGCACAAACAGGCAGTTATTTGCTGGATTTAATTGAACAAAACAACTTTCTGAGATAAGTAGTAAGATTTGAGGCCGGGAGCTGTTCACATTCAACCTGGACCTGAGTCTGGGCCGCGCTGTCCCAGGTTTCACTCTTTACACCATATGTGACGGTGCAGAGGGATCATAACAACAGCCTGCTTGGGATTTCACAGTTCAGCGCACTCACCGTCTGAGCTACTGCAACATATGGTGAAACGAATATGTGGGCACATCTATATTTTACATGTGTTTAACAACACCATAAATTAAACAACAGTGTTTCAAAGCAATGGACAAGTTGGAACTTTGACTGCGCTTCAATATCTTTCAGGTTTTGCTTCAGGCGTTAAAAGATAATTCAGACAACTGCCTTTCATGAAGGTTCAGTAACAGACAGGTCGAACTTGCTTGACTTTATAGTGATTTGCAGTTCAATGGATAAATCTAGTTCGGCATGAACGATAAGAGCCAAACTAGATTTGTGATATATGTAAATAGAGGAAATTCTAGGTTATTATATAAAGTATGTAATATCTCTATGAGACTTGAGAATTAAGAGGAAATAAGAGAAGATGTGATTGTTGATGTTAGTCCCTCCTGTAACAACAAGGCAACTCACCAATACGCTGGTATTAGATGTGTCATTGCTGTTAAATCAAGATAAGCCAGTGGAGCGTGCAATAAAAGGGAATGTCACCGTCAGGAGTTCAGCTCCAGATCTAAGACACTGGAGAATAAAGTGAACTCAATACCTTCCTTTTGTTAACCCTGAAGCACCGCTTCAATATTTAATGAGCAGACAGGCGATATCCTGCTTCACCAGTGGAATGTTCCCTTTATGCAGAAAGCCGTGGAAAAAAGTCGCGTTTCTTTCACCTCCGCTCTTGTCATTCACCTCTGGCATGAGAACCGTCACAGCACGTTTACCTGTGTGGGTTCTCTGATCTGAGCATTTGGAGCTGTGTTGTTGTCATGGTACTTTTTCAAGCCCGAGGTGAGCAGATGAATGACTTCCTGGAGACGGTATCTTGCAACAACACCGGTTTATGCTCAGCGAACGAGGCCCTCGAATCCCCCCAGGTAAACACGCAGACATGGCCTCAACGCATCATGTATTCGATGTTGCTAAACAGAAGTTTGTTTGACATATTGACGTTGATGTCGTGTTCAGATGACATCAAACAACTGCATGTGGCGGCTGCGTCGCCGCGGGTCCCCTTCGTAGGGGCCGAAAGGTGGCCTCAGGGAAGAAGCAGAAGAGCGAGTTGTATACGGCATAGGGGCTAATTTCTCTTTTTAATTTAAAAGCAGAGCGGTGAGTTCAGTGTGCTGATTGAAAAGCAGCCAACAGGCATCTGACTGGCGCCAATGGTGCAGGACGCACTTCAGCTGCGTATATATCCCCTGTACGACCGGAGGCCTCACCAGTGCTCCCTGTGATCCAGCTGTAATCTCTGCTATCTACAATCTACAGTATTCTGTCCTGTTATTATGGCCTGTCCTGCGGTTACTGCATTCGTGGCATGAACTCACTAAACCCTCTTGACCCGTCGCCTCTGTCCAGCTGTGGCATTCAGCCCAAAACGTGTAGAGCTAATGGAATACGGCATTTATTAATTTTGAAACATTTATACTGTATGTGAGTTTATTACGGAGCCTATAGCCCTGCACGTGTTGCAGCAGCAGTTTTTATTTCTTTTTATCTTTCTCCGACAACGCTATGGTTACGGCATTGTTCTCTGTTACACGTGGAAGCAATTCTCCTGCTATTAGCTACTGAGGACTCACACTGAAATCGCAGGCCTGATTCCAGGAGAGAGACCTGACATCCGCCAGGATCTGAGGAGGCGGTGGGTGGAGAGATACTGGGAGAGAAGGAAGAAATTCTGCCTCGATCCCAGAACTGGCTGGGATGAGCTCAGGCCTGGCTCACCGTGAACGTCTGTCTGCCCAAGAAATAACCAGTCACACAACCTTAACCATAACTGAAAGATAATAAACAATTGTCAAGTGGTTTAGTGCTTAGCTTTGATTTTATGCTAAGCTAAGCTAAATTAACTTTCTTTTCAGCTTCACAATCCGAAACATAAAAGCAACGGATACGAACCAGACATTGTCAATGAAATACATGTATGTCAAAGTCATCACAAAACATGTTACAACTTAGTTTGTCAAGTTTGCTCAGTTGCTTCTGCTTCGGCGGCGAATGGCAGCCATCTGCTGGAGTCCTGAGCTCTGGCTGCCTGGGACTGAGCATCGCCTGCTGCTGACCTGACCCCCGAGAACACAAGGTTCCCTCTCAACATAAGGAAGTGCAGTGTACCTTAGATAAAACATACCCCCCCCAACACTGGCCACACACACACGCCCTCAGCGGCCTTCTGCGCTCACATAGACACACACTGCCTGTCCTCGCTCGCCCATCTCTGCCTGCTCTCTTTGTGGTCTGTGTATCTAAGAGCTTCTGGCTTCAGGGTACATGCAGGAGTGTGTGTTTCCGGAGCAGCTTGAGCAAATGTGGGAAGTGGTGGTGACCCCCAAAAGTGCCTCACAGATGACACCTGCGTCACCTTCGGCCCCGGCACAGTGTTTTACTAGACTACAAGAGTCGATGTTGGCTCTTTTTACTCAGCCACTAAAGCATCAAGTGACTTATTTAAGAGTTCATGTTAAAGCAGTTTGGTTTATCCAGAGCACAGTGTGTGACAATGCAACTATTCAGCCCAGTAAGACCGTGGGAGTGGGAATGAGTTCTGCTGTACATCATGACAAGACTTTTTTTTTTCCAGCTAAAGACTTGATGTTATCTCCACTACATAGCTGCTCTCAGAAAAAAAAATGACTTAGAGCTTGAGCATCACATGGTAAGACATGAAGCATCACATGATGCTGATGAAAAACATTGTGATGTGGTCAAAGAAGGTAATTTATTAGAAGGCCGGGAGGGATAGCGCTCAATGTCCCTTTCTCTTAGTTAATTGAAGCCTAGTGAAGCCGAAGGCGAAGGAGCTTCGGCAGGATTCATAATTCCTGGAAATGTAGCAGGGCAGACAGTCAGAAACCAGACAAAGTCGTGTTCCTGTCAGGAGAAACTGTTCCTAATCTTTGTACCGGCCAGAGACCAACAACTCTTCTGTTTCTTTCTCATCTTAAGATTAGACACAGGAGGAGGTGCTTCATATAAAACGGCCAGATTTACCACCAACAGTGTCGGAAGGGGGGGTGGGGCGGGGGGTGACATGCTTATCAAATTTACAACCAAAGCAAGGAACCACAGCGAGTTGTGCAACTTCAACACCACATATTGACAGGGGACCTTTGGCACAAAGAGAAGGGTTAGAGCTCAAGCTAAAGTTTTTTTTTTAATTCTTTTTTTTTTTTAAACTTTTTGTTACAACAGACTACAAGTACATCCATTCTTTTACAGCCAACTCACGTCCCACTGCATATTTTCAAACACAAGAGAGAAACGAGACAAATGAGTCAGGAGTTGAATGATGGTTCTGCTGAGTGACAGTAAATTTAAATGTCAGGGTCTTGTGCTTGTTGCAACTGGAACATTTTTATATTCCAGTGTTAATTTGTTGCACAGCATGTATTAGCCTCAAGGAAACTTAGAGCCTAAAACTCAATGTCATGATCCAAAGTTGGCTGGTATGAAGTAGATGTGTTGACTGGTTATGAATGTTTACTTTATATTGCCACAGCTTAATTAGTGTTAATTAGTGAAGCCACAGTCCCTGCTTCAGGAAATAAACCCTCAGTTTCTTAGATAAATGAAAAAGATTCAACCCAATCCTGAAGGCAAGATGACACCACATTTATTTACTACTGTACATATGTGCACATGTAAAAGTCTGGTTATAGATTTCTGCTGTACTATGCTTTCTGAAAGACAAAACTTCTGAGTCTGAGTAAGAAATGTTTACATTCAACCGCTCTGCTCCAATGGTGGGATTTCCTGCTTGCGTCTTATCAGTTAGATCATCAAACAATGGACTCTGCCCACGCACCGGGACCGGACCGCTCCGAGCGCTGCTGCCCTCCTTGTGGCTTTCCCCTCGCAGCCAGATGTCCCATTCTGGGCCGAGGCCAACGGATTTAGAGCAGAACAGGAAGAGCGGCAGCGTGTCATCCATTACTGTCCTTTACATTAGCGTGTGGCATTGCTCCACGAGATCCACTTAGCTTCCATTTTGCAGCGGAGTAAAGATGACGTGAATCACTGGTGACAAGCGCCTCAGGCGACAACGTGCGACAAGCGTGCGCACACACCCCAATGGCTGGCACTGCACTTGGAAAACTATAATTGCCATACGCCAGTCGTGGCAAGATTTCGCAGCATTAGCATGTTGAAATCCAAATAACCACAACTGCACAGAGTCACAGCGTGTGGAGTGGATGGAAGGACATTTAAAAGGCGACAAAAAACGGATTGTTAATCCAATGTACACAATTTTATTTACATTGACACGTTACAGCAATGCTTAAAATGTACACAGTAGCACTAAAACCTTTAATAAATATGTAGCAAACTCCATGAAAACTATGGTTCAGGGAAACAAAGAGATTTTGGATGAAAACTACTTCTACTGTAGCATTTTGGTAGAACAGCCATGAATGTTCGCGTTTGTCCGTTAGAATCTGTGCTTTTGTGGCAGGTACCAAGTGACTGAAGTGATGAATCTGCCAAAATCTAAATATTAGCCAAAACAATCTCGTTTGTTGAAGTTTCCATGGCGACAGAGACCCAAACTGCTTTTCCAATTGAATCAACATTTGAAAATCTGTGCACGCATAAGAAAATACAGCATGATCGAACTCTGACTCAGTGTACCACATTTCCAAAGCGTCAACGTTACTTTACAATATACGCACATTTATATTTACAAAAAGACAGAGAGACTGCAGGGTGTTGTATATATATATATATATATATATATGACTGGGTGAATAGATAGCAGTGGCACCTCTTAACAAAACTTTTAATTCTGCAGTCACACAGACACGCACACACACACACACACGCACGTGTTCACAGACTCACGCAAACAGGACACTTTCCTGGTGCTCTTCACAACAACATCCACCAGCGGGAAGAGGGGAATCATAATGGTCTGGACTGATGCAGACTACTGGCTGACAGGTGCTGAAAGTCCCGCTTCTGATGGAGGAAACAGCTGGATGCAAAGAGAGAGAGACAGATGGGAAACCAGCTACTGGCCGGAGAACAATGCGATGACCGACTCGCCGAGACTGAGCTTCGCCCCCAGCGTCGACGCCTGACACGAGGAGCCTCGAAGACCCTGTACTCCGCTCTGGCTTGTTACTTCAGGGGAACAGTGCAGCCCATTGAATGCACTTCACATGAGCATTGCCCCCTGACGTTTCGCTCTGATGCGCCGTGTGTGCAGTAGTACAAAGGAGAAATCCAGTGGAAGCATGAAAACACCCCCCAACAGACCTGCCAGCACCAAAGCTGAAAGGTTCCCGTTTTACAGAAAGGGGAAGAAGGTGAAACGCAAACAAAACACATCTCGGAAATGGCAGTACCTGTGTTACGCTTGTAAACAGAGAACAATACACTGAAGTAGCAGATGAGGAATCAAACGGTTATTTACACCACGACAACAGAACTCTCCAGCAGCCCGGCTGTCAAAAATAAACCAACTAAACACCTGCTTTACCTGCTAATGTAACAAAGCTGAGAATGCTGACGGCGACAGGCTTCACAGGTTCTCATCATATATAGCATTACCTTCAGATATGTACACATATACAGTGGACAAGCACATAAATAGAAGCTAGCGTACCGTGTTTATGCCATACCTGTGTCTGTAGTGTCACCATGGATGAGCATCCACAGCATGTGTTAACAGATCCAGTAGATGCTGCGTAGGTAGTAAAATTATCACATACAAAAGCTGAAATGTCTCTTCCAGTCATCTTAAAGCGGAACCTAACCATCGGCGTCATAGCTTATTTACCAGTGTCTAGATATCTCCATCATACCCCATTATCGGCCCCCAAAAGCGTCTCCTTCATATAAACATAGGTGTGAACAGTTGCAATAACACTGATGATGAAAGAGTAAAAAAAAAAAAATAGGAAAGGAAAGCTGCATTATGTGGCGTACGCAACGATGTGAAGTTCAAGTGCCTCCAACGACTGCAACAGCCAACCGAACACAGAACGACAACAGATGAAATGTAGACAGAGAAACGAATCTCCAGTAGACGACGAGTAACAGTTCCATATGTGTGAGTGTCAAAACAACAAAACAACTTTTATGAAATAGGCAGGAAAAAAAAAATATTGCAAAACGGTGTAATAATGAACTGAGCGACAGATTCAGAGTAACGGTTGATGTCCCTCCACCCTCCTCAGTGCCGTGGCTGCTCTCTGCTGTGAGCAGGGGGAGCATTAGTCCAGCTGTCCTCCCTATAATCAGTCCAATCAGCAGGCGGTAACAACATCAAAACACATTTTTCTCTTGCCAGGAATTGGTGGCAATAACCCTTCTATTTTCAACATGTGACGGCAGGTCCTGCCGGTCCCGGGGCCCGGAGCGGATGTAGTAGTGGGGTGGTTCGTGGTGGAACGTTACAGGCACTTCATGAGGCAGCCAGACAGGTCGGGCGGGTCGTCACACCCGCTGAGCTCTCAGGGTCGTCCCCTCCAAGAAGACCTCGTGCTGGACCAGTAAGGGCTGAGAACTTGAGTCCTCCCTGGCTCTGGGGATCACAGGGAGCTTGGAGCTGAAGTTCAAATAAATCTAACAAAGAAGTGGAGAGGATACATTATCATTTATTCAAAGCCACCTTATTGGTTGTCGACATTTAAAGAATTCCATCATTTATTTTTAATTCGCTTCTTAAACTTCGATCTTGTCACAATGTTCGACGGTGTTTGAGCAGAGTTAACAGAACAATGGAGGCTCCTCATAGGAAGCATGAGTAAATCAGATGAGCTGAGGATTCAAACACATGTGCTCCTGCTGCGAGAGGCCCTGGACCCTCAGCCAAACTGTGTGCTGGCGCTTGGGAGGTGTCTTTAAAGCAGGGCTTTCCCACGGTCACATGCCCAGTGTGTCTGCATCCTTCATCTTGTGTTCAAGAATGAGACGTCAGTCTCTGAGCTGTCAAGTCCTCTCTGAGCTTTTAAAGCTTGTCATTCTGAACCGTGTCGCTGCGGTGCAACCTACGTGCTTCGTAGCATCTGATAGCTGCTGTTCAATCCTTTCCACAACCTTTGTGAAGGGGGGCCTGTGGAATGGTTCCGGTTCCCAGCAGGACCTCATGATCTGATACCTGCACACAGCACACAATGCTTTTATGTGGTCGTCCATTTGTTACATCATTCGCTCGACGTGTGTTGTTTTATGCTGAGTGAGTTTTCTTTGTCCCCACGTTCGTGTTTGTGAAAAGCCAAGTGCAACAGGATGATTGTAACAGGCTGTTATTCCAATCCCCCACATCGCATTCGCTCTCTCTCACCACCTCCGTCCTTCCAAGCACACACACCACCGTTCTTACGGTTATTTTACCAACGCTTGCATTTCGCCTCGACACCTTTTGTGCGCACTCCTGTTTCAGTCCATACACTCACATTTCACTGGGTGCAAACTCAGGCGCATCCATTCTGTATCCTTCCTTGATCAGTTTGTAGAACTTGGCGTCCACGGGCATACCAGGATACGGGCTGTTTCCTACATTCAGCGGAGAGACTCAGTTACAATAAACAGCTCGGGAAAACGCAGCTCGCTGGACAAAAACACACAGAACGGGCGGCTACACGTACCGAGTGAGAAGATTTCCCAAAGCAAGATGCCGTAGGACCACACATCGCTCTCAAATGTGTACACACACTCGAAGATACTTTCGGGAGACATCCATTTCACTGGGAGACGAGCCTGAAAGAAAAGCACTCGCTTAGTGGATGGAAGGCGCGTTCATCACTTCCTCACAGCAGGGTTAAGGGCTCGTAACCAATGAAAAGTACACACATATACGTTCAGCTAAGGGATTTAAAAACACTCCCCGCTTTGCGTTAGCTTTGCGGCAGATCGTTATATCGCCGCGCTGCCATGAACCACAGCAACTGTTGGACTGCATGTTTGCTTTGCTTAAGGCTAACGATTTAATTCAACATTTGCCTAAATCAAACAGACGTGTCAACACAGTAAAACGAGACATTAAACAGTGTTAGAGAAGAACTTATTCCTCTAAATGTGTAACTGAATAAATGAACATCTTAAGATGTTTGAGTTGTTTTCAGTTTTATTTAATAATTACTTGTGGTGTATGGCTCATTATTCTGTTGATTTTAATCATGTCATGCTAGATGTATAAACCACATTTCATATCCCCCTTCGCACCACGAACAGGCAGACCTTGAGTTCGTAACAGTTTGCAGTCCGACGTGAATCTGTGATAAGCTTTTTGCAACGTAGGAACTATTTCAGGTGGTGTATCGCACTTTAATTTCAACAAATCTTCACTCAGCAAACAGTTTGTTTACATGAAGGTAAACCTGCAAACAGCCCAGGGAACCAGCACAGCAGACGTAACGTTGGCTAAATTAAAAGACGGCTGAACTGAAATGCGCTTCAAACCAGCATTAACACGAACAGTGTGCCTTGGCATCACAACTCCTTTCCTTCTTTGGATGATTTATCTTGTGACGCATAAAACAACAACAAAGGGCATTTTCCAAACCACTAAACCAGAGGGACGGGGGTGTTTTTATACGAGGGTGGCGTGGATGTATCAGGATGCATCGTGCTCATCGTTTCAACAGACCAAGCGCCACATTGTACAGACTTACGTTTCCTTTCACTACATAGTTGGAGTCTGTGGTGATGTCCCGGGCCAGGCCGAAATCACAGATCTTTGCCACTCTTCCTTCAGTCAGGAGGATATTTCTGGCAGCGAGGTCTCTGTGAATACACTGAAAAGAACAGCTGCTTTGAATACCTCATGATACGTTGTGACCAGTGGACATTAACCCTAAATAAAATGTTTTCCTAATGCAGTTTGGTGCCGATATCCACACTTGAAACTGTAGCCCTGGATACTGGAGCTCGCTGGCCGCCGCAGCGTCGGCTCCAAAGCTGATGAATTTTTCAGCGGCGTGCTCCAACATGTGTAGTATGACAGTTGTTCTTTTGAAAATATGCAACGTCAGGCTGAAGCTCACATTTTTGGAGGCTAAGAACTCCATGCCTTTGGCCACTTGGCATGAGAAGCTGAGCAGGTCTTCGGTGTCTACAGCCATACCGTCCTCGTCGAACAGCTCGCTCTCTGGGTCTGCGTCACCTGAGGAGACCGACAAAGACCCGGGTGATTCTTCTGACAGTGCGTAAGACTCGCTGTACATTTAAGGACGGAGGAATTTGATGAATGGCTGGATCGCTTGCCTTTGCGTAGCGACTTCTCCGAGGATGAGCTGATGGGGGGTTTGCCAGCAACAGAAGGCCTCATGGTCATGTAGCCGTTCAAGCTGTCACTGTGAAGAGGAAAGGAGCAGTCTGGTCTCAGCTAAGCAAAGCCACACTTAGACGTGCTGCTGTCCAAATACCTCCTCCTACGCACGTTCTGGATAGTAAATACCAGCTCTCTCTATTCTTATGAAACACTCCTTCGACATAAAAAAGAACCTGACCCAGCGGCGTCTCTCTGCAGCGTGATATTGCGGTAGTAGCAGTCCTCCAGCTTAGAGCAGATGAAGGCGTCTCTCTTTTTGCGCAGAAAGTTGAGAAGGTCTCCAAAACAACAGTACTCTGTGATCACCAGTGTAGGGCCTGCAGAGAAAGAAACGCTTGCTCACGAGAAACGAAATTTACTCTAGAACAAACAAAACAAAACCAAAAGCTGCGTAATGTGGTGAAAGAAAAACTGTAACGGTAGTAAACAGAGACGCGATGATTTATCTGTAAAAACTGTCGGGTCTTAAGTGATACTGCAGGACAACGTGGCTGGCAGACCTCCAACAGTGCAGGCTCCCAGAAGGTTGACAATATTGATGTGGTTTCCCAAGTAACTGAGCACTTTCAGCTCTGACATGAGGGCCTCTGTCTCTGTAGCGTGAGCACTTGCTGTGGAAGGTGAAGGGAACACAATCAGCATCAGCATCAACGCGGGCTCTAAGAGTAAACATGGCTCAAGGCGAACTATGGGTACGTATGAGCTGTTATTTCTGGATTTGTACTGCTGGTACAGTATCTGGTGGAGGCGAAGGCAAAACAGTAGAGGTTTGTCTCTAAAACACCTGCAGACAAGCTACTTATTCACCGTTCACTCATGAGAAGCAAACCGCAGGTATGAAAATTCGTCACATAGTCAAAGTCGGTCCCACTTCATTTGCGTGTGGCTTACATTTCAGCATTTTCACAGCCACCGTCATGACTGAATCTGCTTTGGAGAGTCCATATGCAGTGGCCTCCACCACTTTCCCGAATGCACCAGATCCCAGCGTCTTCCCTGAAGACAAGAAGACAGACACACACTGTTATTCCCTCCCACTATTTGGCCCCGCGCCAGCGTTCCCAGGACAACACCAGTTTTAGGCCCCCGGCTGAACGAAGGCACCAGGACATGCAGGATCCTGTTTGAGGTGGTTTGTCAAAAACAACACCCAGAATATGTCAACAATATTGTGTTTGCAGGGAGGGAGTGGGTTTACATCATTAATGAGCCATGGAACTGGTTGGTCTGTAAACCACAGATGTGACTTAAGCCTTAACGCATACACTCAGAAAATGGAGTGTGTCAATCAGCGTGAAGCAGCCTGAGGCTGGCGCAGATGATGTCATGTCAACTGCGCTGTTCGGCCTTATTAGTGAGACAAACCCCCGTTTGCCGTTTCGCCATATCACGCTGCTCCTACGGTGTTTTGCACCTCACGCGTGGCAGCCAGCCTGTGCTCCTCAGAGCCACAGTGTGTCAGGAACGCTCTGCGGCAGGTAAGGCTCACGTGGCTGAGGAGTCGGATTTGCTGCTCACCAAAACGCAGGTTGTTTCGAGGGAACTCCCACTGGTGATCGTACGGGAGTTGGCTGGGGTCTATGTACACATAGTTGTTCCCATGGATGCCTTCAATGACCTTCCATTGAATCTGGTATTTTGGTTTCTGGCGTGAATGCGGATTAAAACAAACAAACAAAAAAACATTATTGGCACAAATGAACTTCATTCACCGTTTTTATCTTGTTGCCTGTTCAGCTGCGCTGACTTACCTGCATGTACTTGTAGAACAACGTGATGATGATGAGACAGAGGATGCCTGCTGCTGAGACAGAGCCAATTAGCAGGGGGGTGAAAAGACCGTCTGGAATAATCGTCTCTGCAGGGACACAGAAATGATAATGTAAGATCAGTGGCAATAGAGTCAATTAGAGGCTCCTTCCTTGGTTTCCCGTGTTTGAACTCTGGATGACATTGTGGAGGGGTATTAAGGTAAGCCAGAGAAGGCTAAGTCACCGTGAAGCCCACTTTGGTCAAATCACAGCAAACTAATCCAATTACAATTACATACAGTATGTATACATACTATAATGTTCCCTGCTTTATTCTGCTGTGCTGATTGAGCACTTTGTCGTTTTAATGGCATCGCACTCCCTTCAACACTACGGCGTTTTATCCCATAGTGTCTGGTTTTACAGCTGCGTCAGGGAGTAAGTGTTCGCGATCGCTGTTCTGTTCCAGGGCGTCTGGCTGTTTGTGATGCCTTATTGTTTTGCTCCTCTGTACAGTAGGGTGTAATAAGCTCTTTAGAGTTAAGACGCTTTCTCTCCACTTCAAATCTGAGAATGCAGAGTCTGCAGGAACTAATCCCCTGTAAACCTGTCAGTGGCTTCTAAAGCCGCGCGCGCGCGTGTGTGTGTTCGCCGACACCTCCAAGCCTCCCACGGGCCCCCCCGGCATCGCCAGGACTCCTGCTGCACTCCTCACTCTCAGCGCCTCCGCCTGGTCTGCTGTTACCCCGTGAGGCACGGAAATGCTGGGCACACACTCCCAAAGGCTGGACGCAGACACTGTCCTCCCTCACCCACACACCCGCTGTAGCCACATTTAGCTCCACGGTCCTGTATAATGCTGGGCCTCCAGACTCAGGCGCAGACAAACTTCACCGTACTTTCAGTTCCTACACTCAGCAACTGTGCACAGCAGATGGTGGAGCCGTTATAACACAGCAGATTTGGAGTCACAAAGTAAACAATGGACTAAAGCGTAGTCCTTTTTTTTTTAACTGACAGCATCTTATCATTTCCCATCAGTTCAGCGCTATCTCTACGTAAATGTTTACCTAACAGATTAAGGACTAACCTCTAGTTGTAAGACCACACTTATGATTTAATCCATGCTGAAATCTTGTTTCTAATAAATATTTTGAGCTGGGGAAAATCTCATGTTGGGTTTATTGAGCCAGAAATGTTGGGATAACCTTGTTTTTCATTCCACAGAGTAGGGATGTGGAAACGGAGCCGCTCATACATGGAAGCTTTGGTGAGGAACAGCAGTTACATCAACGTGGCGTCGCTAAGGGGAACGCGTAGTTGGGATCTGCTGTGAGATGAGAACGTGCTGTCGGGGCCACGGCCACAGACAAGTTCTACTTCACTCACCGCTAATAGAGAAAAGTATGTAGGCCTGCTCCCCCTCCACCGTAGCCACACATTCCAGAGTACTGAACCGTCCCCGGCTGACGTTCACCCGACTCTCCACCTCTGTCTTTCCAAACACGGGGCTGATCAGTGTGATGGTGATGACATTGTGCTCCTCCTGTGTGGCGTTCACCTCCTGGGAGCACCTGAAGGCACAAGATTAAACGTTATATTGTTCTCTGGCTACAGGCTCAGGCCACATACATTTGCGTGCCTGTACTAAATACAATGACTATTAAGTGGGTTTGATTCTAATAAAAAACGACTGGATAAAGTTCGGATAATCACTCATGATTCATTGCCCCTGCTGCTTGGGATTTGCGTTGCTATAGCAACCAGGTGCTCCTCCTTTGACACACATTATATTTGACACAGATGAACCCGGCCCACTACCAATTACAAGTCACTTCTTTGCAATCCCTTGTCACATGGGGGCCATCTCATCACTGTCAGCCAATCAAAAGGCAGCCCGGTCAAATCCCACATTCCACCGTCATCATCACTCTGCTGGCCAAACGCGTGCGACCTTCACGACCCTCTCGTTGCGCCTCTCGCGCTTTTTGTAAAAAGGTGAGAACTTAAGGGTTAAATTGCAAACCACCTGCTGCAGGTGCTGCATAAAAAAAAAAAAAAAAAGAAAAAACGCAGCAGAACATTCCAGAGGAATTCCAGCAATGCCAGAGACAAATTCATGCAGAAACACAGTTTGCACAGCATAAAAGAGCCGAGTTGGATCTGTGCATGCAGACAAGCCTCACTGCTGTTTGCATATGTTCAAGTAGCTCATGATAACAGATTATGTGTTGTTCAGAGACACGTGGCATTACATTTATCAATTTAGTAATGTAATTTAAAATCAAAAATTCTGATGCCAATGTGTGTATCGATTGATAATAATTGTGCATTTATTCGTTTTCGGGGCCTCACCTGACATAAGGCTGCTCACAATAGTACCAGGTGATCTGGGGGGCAGGAAACCCCTCCGCCACACAGCGCACCTGCCCGTCCACTGGACCCTCGTGAAATTTGATCTCAGGTTTACCTGTAAAACGTAAGATAAGCTATAAGTGACAAGCAGGAAACAGACTGAGATATAAATGATAAAAGATGAGTGGGTGTAAACAGAACGTCAGCATGATATCAGCTATTAACATCAGCTGCATTGACAAAAGGTTCGACACAACTTACTGATCACTAAGATGATGAATGTCTGATTTATTGACGCTTCGCCGTTCGAGGCTTTAAAGCTGTAAACTCCACTCTCGGTTGTTTTCAGCCGCACAAGCCTCAACTCATTAATGAACCTAAACACGTAAAGAACACGTTTTCAGCTCTAGTGCATGTGGTGACGTTTACTAAGCTACAGTAAAAGAACTTCTATTATGCTTTCATTTGGGAATCTCTTTGCCTTTAAATGTGTTATACTTGATATATAGTAATAATATACATATCTGCAGCACAGATTTAACACAATATAACAAGAGTTTATGGTTTTATTCCCATGAAACCTCATAATGTGACCGTTCTCTTTTCACTGGACCATTTTTAGAGTTTCAGCTGTGCTTCACAAACACATGCAGTAAGGGCAGATGCTCCACAAGCACCTGGAGCAAAAGCGAGATGTGAAATTCCTCTCAACAAAGGTAACCATTCAGCTACGAGTTAAGTACTCAAAGCGAGCCTGTGTTTGCAGGTGGTCTTACGTGTACTCGTGTCTGTGTGTGGTGATGACGTGGTCAGAGGTGTTCCTCAGCTCACTGTCCGCGAAGCTCCAGGAGAAGGTGTGTGGTTTGGGATAAGCCTCCATTTCGACAGTTAGGGTCAAACTCTCACCTGAACGCACACGAATGGTTTTATTGACCGTGGGCTTCAGGTTGATAAATCCCTTTTCTGAAAAATACAGTAAATAAAAGTACGATCCATTATTGAGGTGAGATTGTGTTTGGCTTTGCTGCCAGCTGGGACTGATTTTTAATATGAATTCACAAGTTGCCGTCCGCAGCGCTTCGTGCACTCACCATAAACGTCGAGCCACACCGACTGCCTGCTGACACCTTTCTCATTCACAGCTTCGCACTGGTACCTCCCAGCGTCTTGGGGCTTGACCTCCTTGATGTGCAAAGTGCAGCTGCGCACGTGTGTGAAGTGCGCCGTCAAGATACGAGAATCGCCGTCAAACTGTGCTGGTTGCTGTGGACACCAGACGGCACCCTGTCAACGCCCAGAGATCTCTAAAGATTAACCCCGTCTCCTCACCAAGCGCACAAACACTGACACAGATGCGCATCTGCCTGCGTTTCAAGCACACAGACACGACTGCCTGCACGCATACATGTCTACACACGGAGGACCGGACATGGGAGACACACAGCCAGCACCCTGAAGACAACACTGGTTCCAACACTGATGAGAAGACTGCCGATACCAAGTGCCCAGTTCAAACGCAGCATCACGGTACACCACGAAACACAACGACGTTCCCATGAAGACAATCCTAGTCCAATCTACCACCTACAGCACAGCACGCAGCCAGAAAAGAAGGAAGAAGGGTCTCACCGAGCCAAATGGGGGGAACCACCGCAGCTGGATTTCTCCGTTGATGTTGGAGGTGTTGCAGGTGAGGGAGAGGTTCTCACCACGAGTAAGAATCAGTCGTTTGTAGATGTCCATCTCGATGACGGGAGGAGCGGTGGGGACTGAAACGACAGGAAAACCAGAGTAGTGAATTGGAATCAACTTATTGCACAGGGATGCAACTATGCAGGCTCAGCGATGCTCTTGTTGGTGGGTTTTACCTGGCTTCACGATCAGGGAGTAGTTATGCGATCTGACATGCTTTTCCCTGAGCGTCCCTGTGCACACATAGCAACCTTCATAGGCCGTTTGTGCGTTGTGGATAACGATGCCTTGCTCCAGGCTCGCCGCATACTGGAGACCGGGGGCCAGCGCTGTGCTGGAGCACGTTTCCAGGCGCAGGTTGTCTAGACTTGGATCAGTTGCCAAGCAGGGGATGGAGGCATTCTCTCCCACGCGAGTGAGGAGTTTGAAGACCAAAGGTTTTCTGAACGGATTCTCAGGATCTGGTAAAATAAAAAAAAGGAAGAAAATGCAATTGCGCCTCAAAGGTGGTGTCAGAGTAGTGATAGCTACAATGATATTTGTTGTAGGAGTCATTTCGATCTGTACAGTATACACACACAACATTTTTCTACCTCTAATTGCTCGTGGAAGCTTCAAACTGAACTCACTCCTGGTGTGAAGCGACGTGACATTAATGTGGACTTGAGTTCTGTCAAAACAAACTCCCTGCAAACAACTTAGCAGTGACTAATTAGGATCAATGGAACGAACGACTCCCTCAAAATGATTAACCTGCCTACAGCTGACCTCAGCCTTTCAGAACTAAGCAGGTTTTATGGTAGGTCAATGTTTAGGTATTGATCAACCACTTCACTGTTTCGGTTCACTCTCACCACCTTCACACTGTCGCTTTTGGACACAGGAGGCAGCTGTGTCACATTTTGCGCAGGTTCGTCAGCAGGCTAAGCTGTGTCTGCTGCGTGTACAGCTGATTCTGAAAGGTTGTCGGTTGCCTCAAAGGTAGATGATGAGTAAATGAGGCAAAATGAATGGAGACTACATTGATGGCACTGGGCCAAAGGAATGTGCAGTCACGCAGAGGAGTCACTCAATAAATAGCTGCCGTACTGTACCTGTCCGGGGCAACGTTACAAACAGCTTCTTGTGCAAACACACCCACACACACTGCTCTCTGTCACCGCAGTGAGTAATGCCAAACGATTGCCTCAGCTCGAACAGACAGACTAGTTGCACCTGCTCTAGATTTCATCCTTCTTAACTTCTCTCATACACAAATGCCGTTAAAGCACTGACCATCGGCAATTATTTCCAGCTACCTCTCACGTAGACGTAGACGGAGGCCTGCTCCCCCGAGCTCTTCTCCAGGCAGTTGTAGCGGCCCCTGTGAAAAGGCTGCGCCCTGCTGACGTACAGCGTGGACGTCCCATTATCCGCTTTCTCCCACCGCACCCGCCGCTGGTCCCGCGTCCACTGCATCTCCCTCTCGCCGTGGCAGCGCAGGTCAAGAGGTTTGTTGAGATTGACGACAAAGTAGCCCTGGTTAGCGGGGGTGATGACGGGCTTGCTGTTGCCTGTAATGAGACAGGGAGGACATTCAACCCTGTGGAAGTGATAATGACATCACCTTGGCCAACGTGCTGATCAGAAGAAGAGTGAAAGGCATATTTTGGATGTGGATTGTGTAACAAAAACAGTAGTTTAGTAAAAGTCAAAATGCTTCCATGTTAGATCCTCGCGTGCGTTAGACCAGCTTAAAGGCACAATCCCTGATCCTAATGTAAACAATGGGATTTAAAAGAGTGGATTTGTAAAGGCTTCTCACCTAAACTGAGCAGACCTTTCAACCAACTGCCTCTGTTAAAGCAGTTGTTCCCAATGAACTGGGACTGATCTGTAACAACCGCCGGTTTGCGTCAGTCATGTAACAAATACGAGCATTGTTGGCTGCGATCACCAGGCAGGTAAAGGTTTGTTGGTGTGACAGCAGTGACCAAAAACTTGACTTGGTAACGCGTGAAGAGATCCCATAGGGCTGGGACAGTCACATGATAATAAACACGAGTTAATGTAAAAGCCCTTCTCTTATCAGGCCTGGCCTAACATAAAACTAATGCGTGCAGCTTGAGCTCCACATAATGACATGAGTGTGGATTTCTGAGGGGCGCGGTGAGAAAAAGATTGAATTTGCTGCCCCAACTCAAAACAGGTGTGGGAAAGCACGGTGGTAATTTGTTTTGCTCCATGAGAAAGCGTCGGTGGGGTGGGAGTGGGAGTGGGAGTGGTGGTGGTGGGTCGGGGGGGGGGGGTTCAGCGCCCGCATTATCCACTGCACAGGACTGTGGCGGCAGCTTCCACTGGGGAGCGTAGAACAGAGCTGCTCGTCCATCTTTGGGCTCATTACATACATTTCACATCAGAGGGGAAAATGATTTCTTCTTCAAGGACAAGAGAAATGCACCATGAAGCCAGGGACTCTCTGCTGGCATCTTAAGCAGGCAGAATCACTGAACAGCAAATAGCAATGCACCATTATGCAAATATGGGTCTGGTTAGACACTAATGATAATATTTACAGCGTTGTTGAATCCGTAAATATTTGACTAAGAAGTGGAATATAATGCAAGGATGGTTGAAAACATACATAATATATACAAAAATGGATCGACATGCTCTCAGAGTTTTTCTTTCTGTGAATAATTCGTCTCGTTGCCGTTTTATCAATTGAGTGACAGAGTTCAAGGATACCTTATAAATCTTAATTAGGTCTGTGGCGTGCGTAAAGTGGCCGGCTGCATCACATGACAGGTAAACGGTGAGACGTGGCAGTCACTCAAAGTCCCTGATGATACCAACATGGCGTGAACATCAGCGGTCTGTCACGACAGTATTTACCGTCAGATGGGAACGGAGACAGAAAAAAAAACAGCAGTTCACCTGATGCCACCGTGACCTGCACGAGGCTCCGCGGAGCCAGCGGGTGCGCAAAGTTTCCAACGTCGCGCACGACCGCTTGCATCAGCAAAAGCTGCTTTACATAAATTTGCGATATATCTCCGGGGAAATCCCGCAGCCTGTTTCCCAACAGGACAGTTAAGACGAAAATATGCATAGACCAACTAACACTTGCGTCTGCACTGTTATGAACGAACAGCTTCGTTGTTTGTATAAAAGCACGTAAAACATGTGTACGACCTGCTACTGAGCTTGGCCTTTACAGCCACATTGAACATGAAGCAAAGTTGTCAGGTTTTCAAAGTGTTTTTCCACAACAATCCATCCCCAAAGCGCAACAAGTCAGCGGAGCGTGGTGGAAAGCGCCTTGTTCAAGTGCCCGGTACGTGACGCGTCTGACCAAGGTTGCGTTCAAACGGTGAGAAATTAGCCAACACAAACACACTGAGGAGTCCCGCTGCCCGTTCGCTTCCCAGGAATCAGCAGTTGCCAGTATATTTCCATAAAGACGGTTATGGGTCGTTGAAAGACGAGGAAAACCTCACGAACCTGTCGCCTTTCACGGAGCATAACATGACCACAAATTCTCTTTATAATCGCTCACATACTCCCCAGCGCCCTGCTTTCATTCCGCTGGTTGATTACTTGTTTGGGGGGGTTAATGCGGCCGCGTTCTCCGAATAAACCATGAATTATTGAGGCGGCGCGCTTGGCTTCCACATCATCCGCTAAAGTATCCACTTTCCTCATTAGGTTTCAGCGACTTCAGCTGCTCTTATCAGCAACCTTTAGATCGGACTGCACCACCTCTCAGAACAAAGAAGCGTGGCTCAGTTCGCTTCTCTATGATATGGATGATCGTTGTAGTTAATTAAAACACTCCTGTGTTGCTCTTTGTCCAACAAGTTCCCTGCACAGTGTGGCGCATCAAATGCAAAAAAAAAGGTCCTTACCTGGAGGGAAGGTTAACTGTAAAACGGCAGAGAGAAGTATCCAGTGATATTCCATAGTTATAATTCCATGGGTCTAGCCGTAAAGGTGAACCAGTCCTTTCTGGTCAAAGCAGCGCTGCTACACTTTCCGAGCGCGTCGGAGTTGTGGGAAGTTAAGTGCGGGGCTCAGACAGAGGCGCACTTACAAGCGTTTAAAGGCGCAGACCCGCGGTCCGTGCACTTCGCGACTGTCGTGTGTTTGCAAACATGCTGTTGCGTGGAGCGCGCCAGACTGGACGGTGCGGAGCGAGCAGGTATCCCACACCGACCGTGCGTCAACAGCATGTTTTTGAACCAGCGTGCGGAGCAGCCTATCATCGCGGGATACACGCGAAGAGGGAGGCGTTAGGGGACCTGTTGTGTGTGCTTCCCGAAACGAGAGCCGTGCGCACGCTGACAGACCGAGAGCTGCAAATGGATCTGGCCCAGGTCACGCGAATGCGCGCAGCTCACAAACGCGCACGGATCTCCGTTTTACATTAAGTTGGTTTAACATTAGAAATTGATTCAGACAATAGAGCAAACGCTTTTGTTGTCGCCTCCTCTTGACATTCATTCGATTTTTGAACACGAGCCTCTACATGCTCCAAAGACATGGCCGAGGTTTTCCTCAAGCTCCGGGCAAGGTCACTGCTTTATACCTGTACTTGTCTTAATAGTAGTAGTGAGTAGTGTGTGCAACAAACACCTCATGGTTGCAAGGACGTTTTGTTGAGTGTGTTGTATAAAGTTTAATTTGCACATTTGCGGTTGATATTTAGCCGCATCCAATGTGTGTGTGTTAGCTTTTCATATGGACATGCAAATGGCTTTTTCTGCGGGGTTCATCCAAACACACCTGCAACCCAAACACTGTGCGTGATTAATACGACGCTTCGTCATCACACTGAACAGATGCCAACAAACATGTTGGCTCTGGCATATTTAACCCGAGGCCCTAAATCTCTCTGCTGAACTATGTAAACAATGATCAATCAGCTGCCTTAGAAGGAGCTGATCAATCAAAATGAACCAGGCCTCACATGACATACAGTAGACTGGGATGCTTCAAAACTCCACAACTGCTCGTTCAGTTAATAATAAACCACAGAGTATATACTTACCCGAATCTTGCTCAGTAGATATGGAATAGTTTTGCATATACTGTAGAGAAAGGCAGGTGTGCGTTTCCAAATTAGCCCCTTTTGATCTGTTAACAAAACATCAGCAAAAAAAACAAGATTGTTGTATTGAAAGGCATGGACCATAAATTCAAGCCTGGACAGAGTTCTTCTATCATTTGATATCATTTCTCATAATGTGAGTAGCGCAGACCTCTCTTAAAGGCTCGAATGGCTCACACACTGAAACCAAATCTCTAATTGAACTTCCCAAAGCATTAACTCCTGTAAGAGACCCATCAATTATCACACATCGATTTTTGCCATTCACATAAATGTCTTTCAGGGCAACACGAAATATTTTGTGCCTGACCAGGTTGTAAAAACAACCCAGTTTATAGACAAACCCACTAATGGGGGTTTGTCGCATGTTTCTGCTGTTGTGTTTAAAATTCAGCAAGTCGACGTCCAGAGACAGAGGCTGTGAGAAATTTAAGAATTACCAGCATGTTTTCTGTGGCAGAGCCTAAGTCAAATGTCAAAGCAATGTCTTGGTGAATTACTGAAGTGAGCAAGTAACTGTAGATTTGTAATAATACAAATAATACATTTAACATAAAAGCAAATTCATTTTTGTTTAGATAAATGGAGCAACAGACTTATTAGACTGGAGACAAACCAAAGCTTTCTTTAGCCAGAGCGTCACATCTACCCAGAAAAACATGACTGTAACAGTAGCGTCTGTGTGTTTCATGCACACAACGAGGAAGCGTTTATAGACTTTACTGCGATGTTTCCTGTGATGCGCGCGATGATGGAACAAGTAGGGGAAGGCACAGGGAGACTGGAAGAAGGAAGTCGGAACGTTATACAAATCTTCTCGCTAAATAACGGTTGGACACCTGCTCTTTTGTGACCTAATGATTCCACCGCACCCGTTGTCAGTATCAGCTTGGGCAAGAGACCAGCTCGTAGCCTCTTAGCTAACGGTTACCGTGGGTGGCTCGTTAAAGTTTGCGCATGTGATTTGGTCATTACCCCCCTTGTACAACCTTCCTCTTCCAAAATAGTTCCTCTTTGTTTCTTGTTTGTGAGATAAAAAGAACACGGAGAGAATAAATAAATCCAGGCTACAGATGAAATGACAACAAGCAGAATGCAACACACAAGGAGAAGCTCTGTAATCACACACTCTGTGTCCTGTAATAACAATGTTTTAGTATCGTCTACAACTCATCAGAGGGGACAGAATGTGACATCAGGCAGCTGTGGTGTAATTTACATTCCTTTTTAGTCAGGTCATCAAAGAACTGCATTGTTTTAAAACTGTAAAAGTTACTCTCAAATATTCTGTTTCTACACACCTGCAAAACAAAAGTGACACAAAAGCTTTACATGGATTCCCCAAGCCAACGCTTTGACATGGCCAGAAGGTCACACTGGGGGCATTTGGGCTGTCAAAGGGCCAGCAGTCTGGGCCGTGCTGTGTTAGAGCACAGACACATCCTGGTTAACAAAACAACACTGGCATTCAATCATCCGTTCACACACACACAGATGAAAAACAAAGCAATGCAAACAAATTTGCAATGAAAAACAAAGAATCCATCATGGGAACAAAGGGAGCGTGATAGGAGTACAAACCAAAGACAATATTGGTTATAAGAAAAACTATGACTTTTCATCGAGACGTGATGGAATCTTGGCCACAACTGAAAGAATCCTGCATGATCGGAGCCAGAAACGTCTCACAATTTCAGAAACATTTGACAATGTCTTTCATAAACAGACAAACTCTCGAACAGAATCATTTGAATCCCAAAGCCAGCATTTATTAATGTGAGTTACATAACTCTGTTAAACAGCTGTTGTGAAAACTTCAGCATAACCATGAACACATGACTCAAATATGAATGGATGGATGGATGGTTGGATGGATGGATGGATGGATGGATGGATGGATGGATGGTTGGATGGTTGGATGGATGGATGGATGGATGGTTGGATATGTGGATGGATGGATGGTTGGATGGATGGATGGATGGATGGATGGTTGGATGTGTGGATGGATGGATGGATGGATGGTTGGATGGATGGTTGGATATGTGGATGGATGGATGGTTTATTAATGTGAGTTACATAACTCTGTTAAACAGCTGTTGTGAAAACTTCAGCATAACCATGAACACATGACTCAAATATGAATGGATGGATGGTTGGATATGTGGATGGATGGATGGTTGGATGGATGGATGGATGGATGGATGGATGGTTGGATATGTGGATGGATGGATGGATGGATGGTTGGATGGATGGTTGGATATGTGGGTGGATGGATGGTTGGATGGATGGTTGGATGGTTGGATGGATGGATGGATAAATATGTGGATGGATGGATGGATGGATGGATAAATATGTGGATGGATGGATGGATATGTGGGTGGATGGATGGTTGGATATGTGGATGGATGGATGGATGGTTGGATGGATGGATAAATATGTGGATGGATGGATGGATAAATATGTGGATGGATGGATGGATAAATATGTGGATGGATGGATGGATATGTGGATGGATGGATGGATGGATAAATATGTGGATGGATGGTTGGATATGTGGATGGATGGATGGATGGTTGGATATGTGGATGGATGGATGGATGGATGGTTGGATATGTGGATGGATGGATGGATGGATGGTTGGATATGTGGATGGATGGATGGATGGATGGTTGGATATGTGGATGGATGGATGGATGGATGGTTGGATATGTGGATGGATGGATGGATGGATGGATGGTTGGATATGTGGATGGATGGATGGATGGATGGTTGGATATGTGGATGGATGGATGGATGGATGGTTGGATATGTGGATGGATGGATGGATGGATGGTTGGATATGTGGATGGATGGATGGATAAGGACAATAGTGCAGGGCTTTAACAAGTAAACAGTATAGATACACAACAGCCAAATAAATAATTCAGTAACAGTGAAGGATTATTTTTATTTTGCTGGAGTGCCTTGGCCCTTTAATGGTTCCCAGGATCTTCGACTAAGAGGGACTGCTGCTATTAAAAAGTAGCCGACTCGAGAGACGACAGCTTATCACTCACAGTACTCTACGGTGTACTTTGCACTTCCTTCAATTTTGGACTGCTGCAATCCTTTCCAAATATAACGTTTTGTTTGTCATGAGCCATAAATCGATCAACATGATACTAACAACCTGCAACGACTGTCAGAGTTCCCAGAGAGGAAGTAACAGGCCCGACACAGCCGTGCTACGCCGCGCTTCACACTGGAGCGGCCCAGCTGTCAGGCCTGCATCAGTTTAGTTTCCCAGAGAGGGTAGGTTGTTTGAGTTCAGACACATTTATGACATGCTGTGGATACGTATGCTGGGAAATTGCAGCCTTGATAGAGGAGACGTTCTTAACGACAGCTTTTTTACCACTGAGCCTGGTTTTACTCTAAAACATTTGCTTTTCTTTGAGTCACTGTCAGGCAGCTTTGTGATCCCGCCTTTTGATTTAGTTTCCAAATTTCTGGGGAACATATCGGTGCAAAAAGCTAAAGACAATAAACCTCTTCAGCTTCAGGTATTCGCTCCAGGCGTACGCCTATGCCAACATTGATAGAACCATCGAATGTATAGAGGTGACACAACCTTGGCAGAACCGCTGCATCTCGTAGTGAAAATGGGTGGAATAATAAACACAATGTGTTTCGATTGTTGTCATTTCAAGTATAATTTAAAGCATCATCGATCGAGCACTTTAAGGCAGAATCCGATATGTATCATAATAGTTTTTAGACATGTATTTCCAAATGAATGAATTGAAATATAAAGCGCGAGCTGCCCCAGGGTCTGTTAAACTGCAGTGTGGCGGCTTGACGCTTCTAATTATAGACTGTGCTTCACTACAAAGCTGTAAATTCACAGATACGGCAAAGTGGAAACATTTACACCACAATGAACAGTTTAATTACTACAGTCTGTCAGTTCACATACACACAAACACGGATGCAGTGTGTGCATCGCTGCTCTTTTAAGAAGCTCTTCCTATGCAGCTTTCTGGAGAGATTGCACTCATCAGGGACAACTGAGAACAAGTTTGTTTTTCACATACTAAGATATGTGATGTAAATGACGTTGTGACTTGTGTGTTGATATTTGTACAGTATTGAAACTGGACCAATCGGATTTTGCATTCAAACACTAGATAAGCAGCTTTGGAAGCTACATTTGCATCTGTGTTGTCGTTTACAGAAAGTTGTAGTTTGCTGCTGTATATGCTCCCTGCTTCGCTTCCTCTTTTCATCTGTGGGTTGTTTGTGTTTGTGTTTGTGTTTTTGTGTTGCCCAAAGCTCTGATGTAAATAATGTGTGTACAGTGTATCTCTGTCTCCTTCGCACTAGTCGCATAGGCTTCATACAACATTATGTCAGAGAGTCAGCATCGTCTCTGCCACTCTAGCACTGATCAGGAACAGAGGGTTTATTCAAAATCGGTGTTTTGATATCATCTCTAACAGATTAGATTAAAACTAACCCAAATGGAGCCGAGGAAATCACCAGTCGAGCATGAAGCACCAGACTGACTCACTGCAGAATATTGCAAGTAAATCCCTGATGTCTCACTCTTCAAGGGCCTGCTGCAACACACGAACACTGTCTAAATAACCACTAATTGGTAAATCAAACAATTGTCATAGCGATTACGACTGTTACTCACCCTGGACAAACAGCACTGATCACAGGGAGGCACTCTGCAGGCAGCCAAAGAAAACATCACCTGATTTAGAAAACTAAAATGAACAAGTTAAATCAACACTTACCAGGAAGAAAATGGTTTAATATGGGAGAATTTGTCACATGTAGATTTATATATATTTTATATGGGTCTTGATTATGCATGAATATATCATCTTAATATGAAAACTCCACATATATATTCTGATGCCTCTCTGTTCTGATTGGCCAGTTTGCTGAAGTATGGCCAAAACTGTGGTTGTTGGCTCCATATCTGTGTTTGACCAACTCAGTATCCAAAACAATATGTCGAGACTTTAATTTACTCCCTCCACACACCCAGGTAGACTGTAAATGCATCAATATTTCTTTGGGGTTCAATCTTTGGGAAAGGTGAAGTTACTGATCCTTCACAGCTGCAAAAACACTTTGTGAGACAGACCTCAGTGTCTGAGACGTCACAAAAGAAATGACCGTAAGCCGCTTGAAATGAGATCGGTTCAGTCAAACAGTGGTGAACACACAGTAGTTTGTACAGGACCAAGTATGTATATTTGTGTATGTTGAGGAGTGTTTAAGGGGATGTGCCAGAGTGGGAGATGTGTTACTGAGTGAGCGTTTAGGGGGAAAGAAACTACGTTGCTTGTGTTTGTGTACAATACAAATGCCTTGTTTAATCATTTAGTTGTTTTAATCGTTTGCTTTTGTTTTGTTTGTTTGCTGTTCTCTGTTTACATTACTTGTTTCTGTTGCTGAGTATCCTCAGGGAGTCTGCCATGCGCGTTGACTGTGTACATATTTATTTCGACTCGGAGTTTAGGTTATTCTGAAAGCAAAACAAAGAAACAAAAACCCAAAACAAGCGACTCCATTAAAGTTTACATCGCTCTCTATAATCAGACGCTGAGAGTTTGGGCTTGGAAAACAGAAGCCACTGAAGACAGGCCAGGTCTCTCAGCTCTACCCCGTCACTGCCGCATTCAAACCATCTCCACTAACACCAGTTAAGAAAACACCTACACAAAGCAAATATGCGTACTGAGAATATGTTTGCTTCCCACCACATGGAGGACATGTAACTATTATTTGAAACCACTTGTGAGCCAAGTCCTCTTGGTGACTTGAGGCAGTTTATTTCCGTCCGTCTGGCATATGAAAAGAGTACATCTTCCCTGCTTAGGCCTGAGGCCGCTCCGAGGACCACCGCAGAAACTCTGTCGCTGATCACATGAACGTTACAGTGTCATCCTCAGGCCAAGGCCACAAGTCAAATAGCACATGACTACTACAGTGGCACACAAGTGCAAATGTGTCCACAAAGACAACACACACACACAAATACATCAACTAGAAGATGTAAGAAACAATAACAGCTTTCTGCAAAAACAAGCCAAAAGCTCAAAAGTTGAAAAAAAAACCCCCGAAAAACAAGCCACACACACAATCGCTTTGAGTAAACATTGTTGTATCCAGGTCAAACCCTCCAGAAAGCAATAAGAGCCGCAGTGTTTGAGACTGAAAGCTATAAACAGAGAGCTGCTGAGGGGATTTAGTACAAAATGGAATATAAAAAAACAATCATTACTCTGTCCACAATTTCCAAGATGTGTGTGCGCAAAGAGGGAAGGAGAGGGAGGAGCTCATGATGAAGATATCTTGGCTCTTCTTGCTTTGTACAAGCAGCGGCCAGTGACGATCGCTTGCTTCATACATTTGGCTCCGGGGCAGAGAAGACAAAGACGTTTGTCAGAACGGATCTTCAGCTCTCTGAAGACTCTCTGCAGCTCCAGACGCTTAAGGAAACTCATTTTCTCCAATTTCTCACGTACAGAGTCCTCGGAATTTAGGAAATACAGTAACATGAGGCAGACTGGGTCCATGAATGTTTAAGTACACGATGTGATCACAGCGGTGTAGGCACAGGTGTAATTGAACTGCCTGCTGGGTGTCTTGTATCCTCAACAGGTGCCTCTACAGTCCAAAACCAAGTGTGTTTGTACGACTTGATTAAATTCATTTAAACGCTTCCAGAGGTGGTGATAACACACATTTAATAAAAACAAACATTTGTAACACAAAGTCGTAGTCTGGTGCCGTGACCTTTATCCATTAACACACACTAACACAGACGCTGTGTGTACTTCGAGATCCAGCAATTACAGAGTAAGAGAAGCACTAATGCTAGCAACAAAACGGTGAAGGGGAAAATCAGGAGACAAAATAAAAGACTGTATGAAAACAAATGCAGCTTGTTTTTTTTTTCTTTTTTTTTTAATCATTCTTACATTTCCTAAACGTTTGCCCTCAAGATTGGAGGTGAAATTTCAATCTCATGTGTCCAAAATTTCCTTTTGTATTTATTTTTAACCAGAGAAAAGTGTAGCAAACAAAAATGGCCTCAGTAAAAGCTGGAATATAAAAAGAGGCCTTAAAAGTGCTGTTTGGTATCCTGTGCTTAGCCTTGAGCGGCCTCATATGATTCCTGAGAGCGAGCCTGCTTCACAGTCATGAGTTAGCATATTTTACTGGCTTGTACCAAGTTCCCGGCAAGAAGGCCGATGTTATTACAGCTATAAATTAGAAGACAAGAGCAATGGGCTTTGGTCTTTCTGCACCATTTACCATATGGATCCTATGTGTGTTTTTAAGAGCTCAAGCTACAAGTTGTGTTTGTTTGATGTGGCTGCTGTTTATTTCCACAGCCCCGCGTGACGAATCGATGCTCGTATCTCTCACAGAAATTGTGTTTTAATCTGGATGTGATGCCCCCTGTTAGACAAACAGCCTGGGAAGCGCATGTGGGCCCCTCAGAGGAGAAACTTGAAACGGGACACCGGCCTCGAGGACACGCGGCGGCCAAAAGACAAATCTATTTTACAGCAGATCGGTCCAAACCCCAGACCGCTCCTGGACCGGCGCTCCCAGAGGAGCGTAAGATGGAAACCGTACTCATGGCAAAGAGGCATTGAGTTTCACGAAGGAGACTGATGTTACATATCAAACAAACCAAAGAGATTTCTAATCTAATTGTCCCACACTCACTTGTGCACCCAAATATATCAAAATCAGATTCCCTCTCACTCTTGGAAAGTAAAACATGATGCAATCAAATTTCCCCCAATCTCATTCATGACTTATGATCTGGTAACGTCTCACTGACTCTTTCCATATTGTTAAAAGAGATCTTTATTTGTCATTCGAAATCAAATCTAGTGTTTCAGCATTTAGCCGGTGTGCCACATGCTATCGGCCTGCACCTTGTAAACATCACATCTGTCTCCTATCGAGTCCTTCTCTAGAAAAACTGTATTCTCAAAGAAAAGTTGGGCTCAACCAGAATCGAATCATATGATTTGTTTCGTATCTTTCCAGTGAGTTTGTCCAAAAGCCTCCAGGGAAGCAGTCGTCCTGTGGTTCTGTGAAAAACAAGGCGAACAGTGTGAAGTGTGTCAGTATCACGTCAAATCGCCTTATAAATAAACAAGTGTTGACACAGTCAATAATGTCAGCCTTTGTTTCACCCTCCCCGATCCTCCTCCTGTCAGCGAGATCGCTATCTTTACACATTAGCACATTTATTTGGGTGGGATTAGCTACAAGCAGCCTGGGAGCTTGGCGTCGCATACATCAAAGTCAACTGTCACAAGTGTGTCAGGGAGCTAAATTAACGAGACGCCATCTGGTTTAACCTCATAACATGTGCCTACTTTCTGATTTGCTCAAATGTACAGTGATGGACCTCAGGTAATTTCACGTTTAATTTAATTTCATTTCACGTGTAACAGAATTTCATATGCGGTTTAACAGTCGCATATTCGACGTGTGCCAACATTTCGACATTGTTACAACACGGAACTAAATTCCAGCCAGCAGCAGGTTCACAGCAGCGCTGCATTCATATTGTTGTGCTTTTTCCCTCTCTCACACAAAGACCGACTGTGTTCACGGTGGCTACTGTGAAGTCGTGCTTTTAAGCTCCTGGTTCAACATGTGCTGCATGAGCCTGCAAATCGGTTCACGTCTTCTCCTGGTGATGCACCTTTACTGCGCCACCAGCCTCGGGCTCGCTCCTTCTCTTCACGCAGCCAAGTGCCTGGCCGAGGGCCAAGTGTGTTGCACTTACTTGGGATTTCAGAGGCTGTTGACGTGTCATGTTTGAGAGGTGTGAAGAAAGAAACTAACACAGCGTTTGGCACGGACTGGCCCACCAGGTGAAATCCCTCACCTGTGCAGTACGCCCTGATTTCGCGTTCTTGTTAGCGCACGTTTGTGTTACCAGTTATCCAGTTACCATCTCTAAAGGGCCACAGTCGGGGTCTCGTATGACAACCATCTGAAATACAGGCAAAGCAAATGTGAATCTCACCTTCTCAGTATGAATTCACTGCTCTTAACATTAAAGTGGAGGTTAACGTGCTAAACCGACACAAGGCTGGAATTTGCAGATGTAACAAAACCTCAAAATGCCACTGAGATTGTTACTAAATGCAGCCTTTCTCCCCAGAATTCTGCGTTACAGTTGTTACCTTCGATAAACTAACATCATTCTGTTAATATTTCTGGAGGCCTTGGACATTGTGCAGAACATTTCTCAGCTGAAAGGTTTACAGAAAGACGTACTTTGACTCTGACATTCAAATAACGTAGTACCCTGGAAAACATTTTCATAGATGCAGCAGTTTTGATAAAATAATGTTCACCACAGCACTTTGCATGTCTCGCGTTATGTGTATTCCAGTGAATAGCACGTTTGTTCATCATCAGGAGCTGGTTCCTCCACCGCACACACCACAGACGATTGCATTTTCTCTGGAACAAAGCTTTTCATGAAGCTGTTCTGGCCACAGCCTCCTTTTCACACAAAAATAAAACATCGGATATTCAATTCTAACATATTTAATCACTGTGGGCTTTGGTGAAAAGTCATTTTTGCAAGGCAGCTTGCATGGAAGCCGTAGTTGATCCTGAGCACACAAATATGTTTACCAGTAGCCTCAAGCCCAGGTCAACTGACTTGCACTGCTCGACCATCTAGTTCTTTGCAAGCACCTCTCGAAGCAGCGCCTGACTGCACTTTGTAGCACAGATCGGCCTCAAGGGTTCAAACGTTTGAGCAAACACAAAGAAAAGACAGAAAACCAAGCACAACAAGGCGGATTGACTGCGACAAATAAAGTCAATCATTTCAATCGTTCAAGCCAATACTTATTGTGTAAACATGTTTCTTTACAACCTTGTTTCAATGTGCAATTAGACTTGTCAACAAATCATTAGTCAGATGAAAATGATTGCTTTTAATAAGCAGGTGCAGGCCTCTTCCCGTGGGGCCGCGTACTGCTGCGTCTTTCTCACGACACACACGCGAGCAGGTTGTTATAAACAGCATTAAAGCTACGAGTTTGTACTGCGGGCTCCAGTGACTAAAGGCTCAGACCGTGGGTTACTCTTGTATTTTTAACGTCGCCCTCCCTGCAGACACGCAGCGTTGTCTAGACGCCGCCTCCCTCTACTGGTGGAAGGACCTGCTTACATGTGAGGGTGTCCACAGCTTCAACCACACAAACAGCCACCAAACCAGCCACACTTCAAGACTAGCATCATAAAATCTGACTTAATTATTGTTTTTGTTAATAATACCTACACTGGTTATGTTCATTGTAGTAATTCACAGTGGTGATTAGAGGAAGAAGATTTATTTCTACTGGTAGGACTAATAATCAGTGATGTTTCATTCTGAATACATGGCTTTGATTGAAACATCTTGTACTGGAGTATTTTACATTGTATACTCTTAGGCAATAAAGTCATTCTCCTGGCAGCAGTTGTGTGTCTGTGTTTGCGTGTACACGATCATCACCATCAGTTTATGGCCAGGATATTCATACTTATGTGTTATTTACCAATATTCTATGACTTCAAATGAAAAACATTCATCTTCACCTGATGTCCTTTATATTTCTGTCCACATTGCATATTTTATTTAATCTCATGAAAAATGCTGCGTTATGTTGTTGTTTTTGTTTTATGGTGTAATACATCAAAATCGTACACAATGGGAAGATGTGTGTTTGTTTTTTTTATCATAAATCATTTATTGAAATATAAATCATCTGAATGTACATGAAGTAAAATAATGAAACAAAGTATGGATTCATCATATTGTCTGTGATTACAGATAATTACAGATAATGTACCTTCAACATCATCACTCATCTGCGGCACAAACATTCACATCCACGCAGCGAAAGCAAGACAGCCTCTACTTGTTTTTCTTTTCTTTTGTAGCTCAGCCTGGCTAACTCGTCTGCAACATCCAAAACAAAATGGAAAAACAGGAAAGTGCAACTGATTGCAGATAATATCACAGTCAACAGTAGCTGGGAGATACGGGTGATTACAGAGAGTCTACACATAATTGATGTATGACATCAGAGCAACACTAATCTTTTACTTCATCTAGTGTCTTAGCTTAACTAGAACCTGCTAATAGACTTGAGGACAATAGATAAGACGGGGGGACATGGTGTAGGATATCACTGTTGGGCCACATATGCTTTGTGACATCATAAACTGTATTTTCCTGTTACTGGTAGTTGATGCTTCCTATATAATTTCACGTCACATCCAAATATGACATGCAGGTAACAAACATATATTGTTAAGGTGTCAGAGAAATGTTTCTGCTGAAGAGAAATAGTTATATTGTCTTAGTTATAACATATTTTCTTTATAAGCCTAAAATGTGCTTATGTATTTGAAAAAAAAAAAACTAAACTAAAATTATCTCTCATAAAACAACTCTGGAGCTATTTACAATACAATCAGGCTTTTTTAAAAAAAAAAAAAAAAAAAAAGATAATATAACCATCAACTGACAAGGTTTGAGAACTTATTTGGGCAAAAGATGACGCAAAGCAATGACGCACGGGACTAAAGAGCTTTTGATCCATGAGCGTCACCAACCAGCTATGACATCTACTCGGTATTCACAAATAGTACATGTTTACACAGTGACGAAGTAAAAAAATAAATTTGAATTAC
This sequence comes from Macropodus opercularis, assembly GCA_030770545.1. Lineage (NCBI taxonomy): Eukaryota > Metazoa > Chordata > Actinopteri > Anabantiformes > Osphronemidae > Macropodus > Macropodus opercularis. The sequence continues at coordinate 14,451,486 of CM061092.1, forward strand.
TGCTCTTGAAAACATTACATGGTCCTATACAAAAATGCACATAGTCAAGATGTTGTGCTTTTGAATCCAAGCATTGCTACTGATTGTGCCAGCATCAGGTGCTTACTGTGTAGCAGCTGGGGTGTGTCTGCCTGCCAATGCTGCTGCTCGTATCAGACTCGTTTAGCTTCAACAGTAGTGTTCAACTGTAGTGGTTAATTGTACATCATATGAACGATATCCTACGGTGGGAGTGTCATTCACCCCTGGCTTATATGGCTGCAAATGCCCCATAGATGATGGATGTGGACTATGTGTGTTCTCTAGACTGGTCCAGCTCAGACGCAGGGTCTGGTTGAGTCTTTGACGTCTTCGTCAGTGCTCTTCAGCTCCTCCAGCCCAGTAGAGGGCACCGTCCAGGGAGAAGCGAGAGCCGTACCACGCAGTCCCCACAGTCTTGTCCAGGCAGTGAAATGCTTTTGCTCAAGGAGGGGAAATGATGGGGCTAGAGGGTCAACAGCGGGGTCTTTGGTTGATATACTAGTGTCCCCCGCTCCAACTCTGGCCAGTCGTCACAGAAAGCTGTCCTCCACCAGGTCACTACAGTCCAGACACATCTCGTCCAGCAGTGTGATGTCCTCCAGAGTCTCACCTTCCCGCTTAGCAAAGGTGGAGCTGCTGGAGCCTGTCTCGATCGCGCTCTCCTCTGACGTCTGCGAGCTGCGGGGAGTGCAGGGTATAATTATCGTGGTATGTGGCACAAATTAGAAAACTGCAGCAGGGATAAAGGTTTGGTCCACTAACCTGTGGCGGTTCCTTTTTCCATATTCGTCGTCAGATATAGGGTCCAAGTCAGGGAGGGGAATAATGTAACCGCTGTCAGAGCTCAGCCGCTGCTCATCGAAGCCACTTTCCCTGTCCTTCAGCTTGCTTTGGTTCTTGTAGGCGATGCCAATGTAGGCGTCATCGTTTTCCACGCACACCCGAGTCACAGCAGGGTGGTCACTTTTGAGGAACTCATGGTTCACCCTCTCATAATGCTGCACAAAAAAAGACAAATGCACTAGGCTTAAAACAGGAAGTAAGCGGTATGAGGGTGACAGCTGGTTTTGGCAGCTGGGTAGCGTGACCCAGTCTGAAAATCACCCAGTCCGTCCGAGCCCGAGGCGCTAAGACGAGAGCTGGTTCCTGCTCTGCCCCCAGCCATTAACACTCTGAAGGAGCCAGAGGTAACACTGGTTTGATGTGCCATGTGTGTGAGTTTAACAGACTAATTAAGGGCGTGTGGTGGTGTCAAGAACTGGGGCTGCGTCATTACCCAGGCCGAAGCCAGCTGCTCTGACATCTGCATCTGCACTCTAATCACTTCTAATGCCCCCTCAGAGGAAGAAGCAGGGGTGTCAAAAGGCCACTTAAATGTTTTTATGTCTGTCCTGTGTCGGCAACACTCATGAGATCTAAAAATTGTAATTTCATCAGCCTGGAAAGTAAAAGAGAATGTCCAGGTCAGGAATGAGAAGCTGTAAAGGTTGAGAGGTTGCAGAGACACTCACCCTCTTGTAGCTGGAGGGCAGCAAGCAGGCTACAGTGTCACTCAGACCCATGAAGGATGGCCTCTTCTCCGGCTCACTGTTCCAGCACTTCATCATCATCTCATACCTGAAAAGGCGAAAGCAGGGGATGTTACCACGGAGAACGAGATGACCCGTGCCTCCCGCGTACCGCCTGGCTCAGGGGCGTCACCTACACGTCTTGAGGCGCGTGCTCAGGTTTGGTCATCCTGTATCCACTCTTGATCTTGTTGTAGAAGCTTGAGTCCACAACCATTCCTGGGTACGGGGTGCCACCTTCAGACCAAAACATGCCATGAGTTCAACTAACAAGCTAGCGACGATTTCTTTTCTCTAATTAACAATTCACAGAGCTCACCTAGCGAGAATATCTCCCAGAGGAGGATGCCGTAGGACCACACGTCGCTGAGGGTGGTGTACAGGTTGTCAAAAATACTTTCGGGCGCCATCCATTTCACTGGCAGGAAGGTCTGCGTGGTTAAGGAGAGGACAGGGTCCGTCATACGAACCCACAGCAACCACACATGTTAGGCATAAGGTAACGTTTGACCAGACTTACACTCCCTTTGGAAACATAGTTGTTGTCATGCATGATGTCTCTGGCCAGTCCAAAGTCACAGATCTTCACTATCTTGCCCTGAGAGAGGAGGACGTTCCTGGCGGCGAGGTCCCGATGCACGCACTGCAAAAACAGGGGGAGGAGAAACAATTAGGCTCTGGCTGCCTCATCCAGGTCCAAACCAACACATGCTGCTCCCACAGACACAGCCTGCATCTATTTCCGCGTGTGTTTTGATTCAGCTGAGTTCATATTTAACGCTGTTTCATTTCGCTTTATAAAGAATGGTTTTAGTGTGAACGTGCCAGCTGGAGCGATGGCTATGACCACTGGATATTTAGGGATAATAACTATGAAGCTGAATGATAGCTTCTGGCTGCAGTGTGACCCTGTCTGGTAATTCTAGCCTTGGCTGTGCAGCTACTATATTCAGCCCCTGGCCTCTCTTCTGAGTGGGCTCAGCAGCCTTCATGGGACTGCTTATCACACAACTGCTGATTTCCTTGGCCACCCTTCTTTGGCCAGCATGGCCGTCGTCCGGCTGGATACTGCTCCAAAGCCCCAACCAGCGGAAAGCAGAGGGTGTGGGAACAGAGACCTACAGTATGTGGTGAGCAGTTAAACGAAAATAAAGGAGTGTGATTTTCAGTGCAACGTACGTTTTTGGAAGCCAGGAACTCCATGCCTTTGGCCACCTGGTAGGTAAAGCTGAGCAGGTCAGTGGTGGTGAGGCCCTCGTTCATGTCGTCTGACAGCAGGTCGTCCATTTCACCCTCTGCTTGGGAAAACACGCATACCAACACACGGAAAACACCATGAGGACGTCCACAAGGATATGTTCACCACGTAATGTAAATATAGCAACCGGCTCCTCTGGCCTGGCTTTTACTAATGGTAGGGAGAGACTGGGCATTATTATGTTTGCGCTACAATTATCCTCTCCATGTAATTGCAGGGTGTACCAGTCCTAAATTCTGACAAGGGTGTACCCCCCCGACCAACACTAAAGCCAAACAAGTCTGCGCCGCTGACTGGGAGGTCAGAGAGGTGAGACAGGACTGCAGCGCGTACCGTTGGAGCCTTTCTGGGAGGGAGGGTGGTCATAGGTAGGCCTCTGGATGTCTGAGTACTTGGAGGTGTTGCTCATCTCCAACATGGGCACATACTGAGTGTTGTCCGCCTGCTTCATGTCCATGTAGTCACCTTTGCTTTCGAAGGATAGGATCACATAGCTGCGTGAGAAGATAAGAGAGGAATGCCGTTATTGATGAGATAAGGACTGATTGTGGACGCACTGAGCCACATGAAGCTACGGTGTGTCCCCACACAGTGTACGTCAATGCAAATGAGGCCCAAAAGCCTCTCACTGCCTCATCTTCTGCACAAGTTGTGCTCGAGGCTAACGTGGTGGCCAGGGTTAAGTCATGCTATGGTCATTTAGAGGTGTGGTCACTGTGAGTCATCCACGTCAAAATGGATGAGCCTCAGCAAAAGAGGGAGAGCGTGAGGGGGGGGGGGTTGTTTCACCACAAACGTCTGCTTGAGCTCAGCTAACCGGCTGTTCGCTCCAATAAAATTAGGCTGAAAGCTGAGACCACTTCAGCCTGCGATCTGATTTGGCGAAGACGCCAGGCGACCTCCTCCGCCGCGGCGAGAAACGGTGACAAAAACAAATGTGACAGCGCTACCTCCGGCTGCTCTCATCCGCTGGGTTGATTCCAAAGATATCCAGCTCCTTTTTGTTTTTCTCGGGGTTGAGGCTGAGGAAGGTCTCCCTGTTCTTGTGCAGGTAGTTGACCAAGTCTCCGTAGAAGCAGTACTCTGTGATAATGTAGATGGGCCCTGGGAACAACACGGCAGATAAAGTTGTCCATCGGCGTCAGTCTGCAGCCTAATCTTATCACAAGCTCGTAAACACTAAAAGCACAGTCAAGAGGGCAAGCCTCCACTTTCCCATAAAAAGCCTATTAAAACACCACACCCACCCAAAGCTGACAGGGTTGTGAATCTTATTTTGGCTGTTAGAGCTCTGCGTGTCTGCAGCGGCGTGAATGTGGGTGTTTTTGTGTTTTTGGGGAGTGCCAACAACCGTTAAGCTGGGCTGTTATTACAGCGTACAGTAGGTGCCTGTGAGTCTTTGTGTCTGTATTGTGTACCTGATTTGGTGCATGCTCCCAGCAGATTAACAATGTTGAGATGAGGTCCCAGGTGAGTCATGATCTTCAGTTCAGACATCAGGGCCTGTTTCTCACTGGAGCGTGCTGTGGCTGCGAAAAGATACAGAGATAATCGTAATTATCACACTGCACAACCTGCAGCCTTTAACAAAGCCCCTTCCTGTGGTTAAACACTGTGTATTCTTCCTCTCTACGTGCTTCTTTTCCACTACACTAATGTAAGTCCTGCCCTATTTCATTAAATGTCCACCTGTGAATTACGAAACTCACGTTTCAGCATCTTCACTGCCACCTTCATGACAGGCTGGGAGCGGCTGAGTCCGTAGGCAGTGCCCTCTACCACCTTCCCGAAAGCTCCAGAGCCCAGGATGCGACCTAAACAAAACAAGACGGCAAAGGATTAGTGATCACAAAAGCAAAACGAAAGAAACGTAAAGGTACAAGCCCATGCAGTTTAAACAACTCTGCTTCCTCATCTGTGACTCCTTCAGTGGATGAGTATCCCCTTGATCAGTGAGTGGAACCAAACTCCAACTAGCAGACCCTTAGTGTCCAAACCCTTTTAGCTAATCACAGCCTCACTTCAAAGACAGAGTCAGACATCGTGACCCCTGCACCTCTGCAGGGAGGCTGCAGAGCCACCAGCCACATGCTAAAGCATCAGCGGGCGGCTCACCAAGCACAAGCCTGTCCCGTGGGAACTCCCATCTGGAGTCGTAGGGAAGCTGCATGGGATCCACATAGATGTACTCATGGCCATCTGGACTCACAGATTCTATGACCCTCCAGCGGATCTCGTATCGCGGTTTCTGAAAGACAGAAACAGAGATCCGAGAACTGAATTTGACCAACTTAACTTTAACAAAGTATCCTTAACAGGCCAAAGCAGCAAACAAACAGGGCGTCGTAAAGAGCAGAATAAATGAGTGAGCGAGCCGATGATTACGTGGCAATGAATGCAGAATGAATGGCAGCAGTACCTGTTTCCAGATTACAACCAAGACAATGAGTGAGATGATGACAATGACCAGGAGCACCAGCACGGCGGCAGCTACAGTCAGCTCAGGGTGGGGACCTGTTCGGGAGGAGAGCCAGATGGAGATGGGGTGCATATTAATCACACGAGTGGAAAATGTGACGTGACAAATTAAGAAATGTCCTGGGAAAGTGGCATGGATGCAGAGGGTGAGGGAGGAGACTAGGCCCTGGTTTGGGGGAGGAAAGCATGGGAAAAGCAGTTAACAAATGAGACTAGTCCACTCAGAGCGGCCTAACAGCTGCCTCGCTAGGAACTTAACAGTCACTTACAATGTCTGCCACACTGTGAGTGTCAACAAGGTAGAGAAAAACAACATCAAATGCCAGTTCAAAGCCAGCGGCCACAGATGGGAGCAACTTTCTTACCACTGGACACCAGTTTGACTTCCCTGGTGACGGCAGCCATCTCGTTTCGGGCCAGGCAGCGCACAGCCAGCGTGTTCTCCAGGTGACCAAACATGACCTGGCTCTCCAGGTTGTTGTCCTCATCGAAGTGCGAGTCAAATGTGATGTCTGTGGAGTTGGCGGCGAGAGGCAGCCAGGAGGACGAGTCGTTAGCGCAGCTGAAACACAGCGAGGCAAATTAAAGCGTGCGGTCAATCGTGCATGTCCACTCAGAGTGTTGCGCTATGTCAGACTCAGCTTACTATTTAATGTTCTTGCAGACGAACCACTCCACCACAGGAGTGGGCTGCCCTCTGGTGATGCACACCACAGACTGGCCTGTAGCTGACCCATGGTGGATGTCCATCAGGTCCACAATGGCTGCAGGCACTGCAATATAGTCCAAGAGCAGGTGATAAGCACAGATGACGGCCTGTGAACGGAGCTAAAAGGCTGAGAGGGCAGAATCTAGGAAATAAAGGTAATGAAGGGGTTGGTGCATTCCTCTCTCTGACCTTTGACCTCCAGTATTAAGTCGATGTCTTGAGTTTGGTTTCCGTTTCGCACTCGCATGGTGTAGTTCCCGCTGTCTTCCTCCTTGGCCCGGATCAGGGTCAGAGCACTCACGTAGCTAAAACGAACAAGAGGCTGCAATAACCACACACTCTCCCAAAGCCTGATGACGCGTCTGCTTTTCGCTTGTCATTAGCTCTGCTGTCATTAGTTGACCTCGGAGGAGAGTCTCACCTGGTCTCGCTGACCTGCTGGAGGTTGGTGGAGATCTCTGCCGTCACATCGCTGAGTGGGACTCCGTCTTTGAGCCAAATGACCTGAGCTGTAGGGAAGGAGCTGATTTCGGCCTTAAACTCACGGACCTCATCCAGCTCCGCGGATTCGTATTCTCTAAACAACGGCTTGACAGACATAAACTCGCCAGCTGAATAAAAGAGAGACCGACAAGTAGAAATCAGTGATCACTACAAAAAGTAAAAGAATGACCGTCCTGCTAAATGACATCGATTGTATGGTAACAGAATGAAGGCTTCATACCAAAAACTCTGATGGCCAGTTCTTTGGTCTGGCTTTCATTATTAACAACATCAGTGATGGAGCAAGAGTAGATGCCACTGTCCTTGGTGGAGGCTTGTGGGATTGTTAGGGTGTAAAGGATCTTGCGGTCCTTCTTATTCTCATGCACTGTTTTGACGCCACGATTTGCCTGTCAAGCAAAAAAAAGAACATCAACTCAACCGCTAAACTCAAAACACGCTATGACTGGAAATTCTTCAGCCCAGGATGACTTATGTCCTCACCAGTTTGCCAGGATATTTCCAGTGGTCTTCCAGAAGATCGGGTCCGTGAGCCACGCAGGTGACTGTGACGGCGTCTCCCACCAGCAGAGCAGTTCGCTTGGCCGTTATCTCGACGTTCAGAGCAAGCCCGTCACCTGAGACATAATGATGTGTGAGGGTAGATCCGCCAAGAAACAAGAGGCGACTGAGCGTGAGGTGAACACACACCTGACCAGCCGTGAACTATGTATTCTGAGCTGTAGTGCTCCGCTCCGTTTACGAGGGCCTTGCACATGTAGGTTCCACCGGCGAAAACCCCCAAAGCGCCTCGTTTGCTGTCGTAAACGCAAGGCACAGGTTGCTGGGTGTCGGCGTTAACCAGTGTCACGTTGGCGCTGGGATCAGACACTCGGCACTGGATCTCCATCTCCATTTCATTTTCAGACACCACGTGGTAACCAAAAGGCTCCGGTGATGGCAAAAAGGCAACGTCTGGATCTGAGTGGAGGTGGAGTAAAGTTTGTCAGATCAGGAAATAACAAAAGGCAATGAAAGCCCACAAACATCGACGCTGCTGTGCTCCGCATACCCGGCACGTAGACATAGATGCTGCTCTCCTCCAATTCCTCTGTGGTATTTCCACTGTAGGAACACGTGTAGTAGCCGGTGTGCATCGCGGTGGCTCTCTCCACGGCGACGGTGGTGACGAACAGGCCGCTGTCGTCCTCCTGCGTGTGCTCGAGCACGTCGATCGGGGTCGTCCAGATCAGTTTTGCCTCCCCTTGACAGGTTAGGGTGAACGGAGCGTGGAGGGTCACCACCATCTCGTCCATCTGGGGCAGCAGCACCGGGCTAGAGGATGGCGGGAACATCAGCGTGGTGGAGGCTGAAAAAAGCAGACGGCGATCAGTCATAGATCACAAACTCTGCGCTCGGTGTGTGACTGTAGCATCCAACAAGCTGTCTTACCTTTCACTGTGAGAACGAAGGAGAACCGAGCACTGCTAGAGCCAGCGGTAGCTATGATGGTGTAGTTCCCATTGTCTTTTTCCAGAGGCTGTCGCAATGTCAAAATACTTTGATACCTGCGAGAAAAATAATAACAACACTAACTTAAAACGTTGTTTTCTTTGCAGCTAATCTTGTAAACTGTCAGACGTTCCTTTTAAACTTCTTTCTTACCGACTGCCTTCAACGTGGTTGGTTTTGGTGTGAACGTAGTAGTTTCCTGATAATGGTTTGCCGTCTTTCAGCCACAACACTTTGACGGGCGGGTAGGCTTCAATCAGGATAGTGAACTCCGTCTCCTCCAAAAGCCTGACAGTCTCAGACGCTAGTATCCCGCTGTGGTCGAGTGCTACAAGCGAACTCTCTTCTGTGTCGAAAACAAGACAAACAAATAAAGAAAGACTGTTACGTTTAAGAAAGACAAGCAAACTCAGTGGAGCAAGGCGGAGTGACGGAAAGGGCTCAGGTGAAATCAAGGTCTGACACACATCTGTTGAAGCCATCCCATAAAACACAGACGCTGATGCTGAAAGCAGAAGTGAAGCTTTACAGCTGGACGTTAGAGCCACTTCCACGCACCACATACTGTATGTGCCTTTGTGAAGCCACGACTAATTTATCTGAGCGATGATGAGAATATTAAATGTGACATAAGCGACTGTAAATTGTTATAGCGGTGCTGGAAACTCGTTGGAGGCCTCTGCGGTTTCTGGAGGAAGACTTACCGAAGACGGTGACGGCCACGCTGCTCACCCTGACCTCTGAGCTGACGCCGCTGGTGATGGAGCACTCGTAGGTCCCGCTGTCCTGGGATGAGGCCTGTGGGATACTGAGGGTGTAGATGACCCGGTCAGGGAACGTCTGTTTCATCTGAACTGCACCCACTGCCTGTAAGGACAGAAGAACAATACTGGCTTCAAGTCCCACTCACAGGAATAAAAGCAATCATGCACGGGTTAGTTTTTTAACCCGCTTAGTTTGTCTGTTTTACCGGTACAGTGCCAGTGTGGAGCTGCTGAAGGCTAATGGGTAAAACACTCACTCGGCCACAGCAGATAAATCACCATCACAGAGCTTTTTAAAAGTCTGTAATTGCAGCTGAGACCAAAACCAGGAGTCGAGAGTTTTGCCTTCCTGCCCTTAATACCTCTGGAAAAGGGCTTAGAGGAACCCCATGCAGAAAACAGGCAACGTCCTCTATAGATTATCAATCTGAATAAGAGCATACATTTTAAACCATTTCAGATTTTTGCAGTCAACGTTTGAAAAGCAGGAACTATTTGGAAGGCTCTGCTGTGTCGACAGCATCCGTCCCACATATTTAAAGGTCACTGGGGTCAAAGGATTTATGGTCTGGTTTTACTCTTCTTCTGCGTCGCCTCCGTCTCGCAGGCTCTTTGTTCTGAACTTCAGCTTTCCCGTACGTTGCTTTCGCTGCAGCGGGAGCCGTTTGGCTCTCTGTCCGCGCAATGAAGACACAACATTCCGTTACTGCTTTCCTAACCCATACTTTGTAACCGCCGGGGGCCGTCCTCAGAGCTGTGTTCCACTTGCCACTGCTAGGTTTAGGTCCAAAACCATTATTTGCTAATTTAAGGCTCAGTGCCTCTGGGTCGGAAACAACATGGAAATATGACAGAAGGGTTGAAAGAAGTGGTGGCAGACAGACACGGCAGATAAATGGAGCCTCGGAGGAGGATAAACTCAAAGGAGCGCGTTCTTGCCTGTCTTTTAGGATGAAGCCACTGCTGCTGGAAGTCGAGCCCCGCGGGCGCGACGCAGCTGACGTTGAACGGCTGCCCCGCTCTCACCGTCTTGTCGCTGGCTTCCACGACCACGCTGAACGTCTCCATCTCGGCGGGGTCTGCGGTGGGACCGCCTGAGAGCAAACATCAGCACAGCCATCTCACAGACAGTGACAACTTGATTACTGTAGGCTCGTTTATCATCCAGCTGTGGCTCAACAGGTTGTCATTACTCACACACGCACACACTGAGTGAAAACAGGCGCGTTAAGTCATCTCCCCCTGTGATAATGATATAATGCCATGGCTCTCGTGCAGTGACATCACCATGTACCCTTCTCACGCTGAACAGACCCAGGGAGTGTTTCCAGCTGTGCAGGTTTCCTATCTTATTTCTTTAGTGCGTTTGAAAGACACCCAGCCCAAGACAACATGAACCCAAATGGAGCTTTTTTTAAAAGATCTGGACTCACCCTCGCTTTGCACGGTGTAAATGGCACTTTTAAATATCTGGTCATTCACAGTGGTTTCACACTGGTACTGCCCAGGAGAGAGGGTCCCAAAGAAGCCCATCATGCTGTCGTAGAGGACGGGCATCTCCTCTCCACTGGAGACACTCCTCAGTGTGACGTGAAGGTAGGGGTCAGACACTCGGCAAGAGATGGGGACTCCAAAATGCTCCATGGGGACGACCAAGTCATCGGGGGTCGCCGGTACAAATGGAGCCTGGGGATCTGGGTGTGCAAGGAGAGGACTGGGGTCACACCGAGAAACGGACAGCGCGTCTGTTACCAGTTAGGCAAACAAACCCAAAAACAAACATACCTTTAACGAAAACATATATCCCCGCCTCCATTTCATCTTCTTTCTCACCCTCCACTACATCTTCTTGGTTTTCATACACACACATGTAATAGCCGGTGTTTTCTACTGTGGCATTGTAGATGAAGAGAGTCGCCGTGTAGTATCCTGGATAAACCAACATGTTTCCCGGCAGAGGTTCGGCCCAAATCACGTTTTTTTTACCGGTGCAGCTCATGTTGAACATAGACCCGGGCTGCAGGATGAACTTCTTCTGGTTGGAAACAATAGTTGGTGGCTCCAGTCCAGAGGTAACTAGAAGAGAGTTAAAAGCACATTAGAGGAAGCTGTGACAAAACCACATTTAACGTGTCTGGAGTTTCGTTTACCTGAAGTGAACGCCACCAACATGCTGCCAAACACCACACACGCCTTAACGCCATCCATCGCTATGGATGCTCCGGCCTGTAAAGACAATAAGGGGAGTCGTTTAGACAACAAGGCTGGTTTGTTTTGGCCCTAACTGATCAGATATGACTCCGCTGTCCCCACGGTTTATCGAGTGATGACATCACTATTTTGTCAATGAATCAACGGTGTATTGACTCAGCCTCAGACTGGTTAAATGGCTCCGTGGAGCTCATCAGCAACTTTGATGAGTTGTGGTCTCCCTCATACAGCGCAGACTAACATTCACCACAGGACGTCTGACCATGTTAAACATAAAATCCGCCGCTAGAGGGCGACACAGTCCGCCATTTGACGAGTCCAAGCCTTTTTAGGATCCCGGCGTTTCCAGTTTCTCTTTTCTAACGTTTTTCTTTTCATTTAACGCAGACCAGGGCTCGTGTTTCGTTACGTTGTCGAAACCAGTTGCAGGGTTTCAGTCGAAATTCGCTTGGCTGTTAACTTTTTATCGCGTTTAGTCAGCGAGTTACATGGCCAAACATATTTCCATGCAAAATAGCAAGAGAAAACATGATTATGGTATTTTTAAGTTTAGCCAACTCATCAAAACATTTTACACCGATCCTGTCTTGGGTGTTTTCTTTCAGAGGTTTGTCACCCGTCGGTTTTCTCTGTCCAGATCCCGGTTTGATCCGGGGCCACACAGTCTGGGCGCGTTCACCAAAAAAAAAAAAAAAAAAAATATTCAAACCCATTTAATTTGCATAAACCTTGGCAGACCTCTCTTCTGCTACAGCTATAAAAACTTAAATAACGTTGGTGGTGTTTGGGAATATTTTGTATCTAAAATGTCCCCTAGACAACAAAACGTGGCCCCTGGAGAGTTTCCTCAGGATGTATCCGCTCTGGCTCAGAAACGGACCAAACTGTCCTGGCTTTGTATGAATCTATAATTACTGGACCCATTCCGCACAAAACTACGCACTCGCGTGGGACTCAGCTGACAAAATGCATAATCCGTTTTGACGTGTTTGTGCACACGCCTCGTCGCAAACAATTTCAGTGAGGATTTTTGTTTTTTTGGCTCGGCGAGGAATCTCCAGCCACTGCGCGTAAATCTAACTGGAGTGTCAGTCAGGGCTGCTTGCAAGTCCTGCTCCTCTTTTTTTTTTTTTCCTCCTCTCTCCCACCAAGCGACTCAACAAATGTGCAGATACCAGATGCGTTGCTCTGCTGAGCTCGATACGTTTGAGCAACAGCTGATAAGGTTCGTCTCGACTTTCTGCCATCCACAGATGTGAAATGGTTCAGCTCCGCGTCAAAGGGTTCACTTCATGGAAAGGATGCGAAGACACTTTTTTTTTGGTCTAAGAAATGAGCGCTGTGCAAGAAGTATGAGTGAAGTTTGTATTAAAAATGTGCGTCTAAACATTTCAGCAATTTTAAGTAGTATTCCTACGCAAATTCCCTTGGTGACCCAGCGAGGAAGGTGATTAATGAAGAATGCGTCGTGGCTCCAAAACACACTCAGCTCTTCTTTCCCCCCCTCTTGATTCAGCTGCAGCTCTGGAGCCCTCGTTCCCCCCCTATCCCCCCTCATTCCAGTGGCTCCAGTGCCTAGTTTCCACTTTAATTCCCCAAATTCCACGGACAAGACGAGAGGACAATGCGCAGTACACTTTCCAATGTGTTTCCTATTAAACGCCAGCGAGCGTCTCACAATGATGCCTTCAGTCTTCGAGGTGACACCTCCAGCTGTGAGGCCGAAGCCGAGCGCCTCTATCCAGCAGAGTCAGCGGCATCTCCCAGCCCGGGTCCAAGCGGGGAGAGCAAACGGTGCACAGGCAGCAGAAACGTACTTTAAAAGCTGTAAAGTGTTGCAGGAAGGCACGATGGCATCGAACGAAGTGCTTCGAGAATTGCCGTCTAAAACTAAAAACGTGAATAATCCGAGAATTGGATAAACAAATTAACATTGTGATTAAATTCTCACTATGCTGTATGAACCTCCCCCTATTTATACCCTAATAAAACTCCGCAAACTTTTTAAAAAGCCTAAAAAGCTTTTACTCGTCTTTTGGATTGCATCGCAACCTTTCAATTACCTTGTAATCTACTAATCCCTTCTTTATATTCCGTTCGGGTAAGTATATCCACAGTGAATCGGTCGCTCCAAAAGGCGCAGTAAGGGTCCTTTGCAGCGGTAATAATCCTCAGAGATCCTGCGCTGTGCGAGCATATGTGCGACCCTCTGTTCGCATCCGCGACCGCCCTCACAACTGCGCTCCAGCCACAGCGACCTGTAACTGATTCAATGTTACAGTCCTTCCTCCGGCTGCCCCTCCACCCCCTCTGACAAAAAGTAATCATCTGGGTCAAAGTAAATAACTCTCAGGAAATAGCACCCCCTCTCCTCCCTTCTAGCGCTGCACCCTCAAGAACCTTTTTGGTGGGGGGCGCAGATGGACACTGAGATAAAATGAGTAGACTGAATAATGTTTTTGCAGTGTCTTTTATTTGCACAGACGTCCTTAATACATCTAATGTGTGTTCCAGTCTTTGCGGTGCCTTTTAATGGCGTTTCTCGCAAAACGCTCTGTACTTTGCGGCTGCAACTGTTGGCAATTGAGCGCAGGAGTCGTTTTCAGTCGGTAACAGCAACGCCGTTGCACGTTTCTTCCAGTTTTCTTGACAGTGTCGCCGTGACTGGACGCAAATCGCGTGCGTCAGTGGCGCGATGGACTCACAGAGGGCGCTCCAACACCGTCCTATCGTCTCTCCACCCCCCTCGTTCACCTCCAGTTCTTCTGTTACACACACGCGTACACACTCCCTCAATCACACGCTTACATTTTCTTAAGGGAAATTAGGGAATCAGCGGGACTGTCCTTTTCTGCACGGCAGCAAACTAATGTCAACCTTGTTTACTTGCACACATGCGTCAGCTGTTTGCCGAGATCTGAACCACACTTACTTGTTTTGGACCCCAACCCCCTGTAGCCACCCCGGGGCTCTCTTTACGCACAACAGGAGAATAATGGGACCCAGTCAATCACCTACTGTATCTCAGGGCATCAGAGAAGAAGGGGCATCAGACCGGTGTCTCAGCGTGAAGCAGCAGTGCCCCAGGGCCGATGTTCACCCCCCCCCTCCCACCACCCTTTCCTCTACTCCCAGCTCCGTGCAGCCGCCTGGCGCAATTACTTCCACATGCTGCAGAAAAGAACGGTGTCCTTGTTCTTGAAACAAAGGATCTCAACTACGTAAGTCAAACCCACCTAAGGTCGCGCTGAGGTGACAACTTCAGAAAAAGTCACGATACGTCATATGCAGCATTTTCCCGATAAGTCACTAAATGGTTTCATATCAAACGTGTTCTTGTTTGAATAGGAGTCACATGTGTCATACGTGTATGACGCGTGGGATGCTCAAAAGGTGAACATAAGACCGTGTTAATGCTGGTTCATCGTCACAAACCCTCTCCCACCAACATGACTCATCTTTCCGTAGATTTCTGTCATTCGTCAAACGTCCAGCAGGGGGCTTTGAAAAAAGCTGCATTAAAACGGCACCACGAACGAGATGAGTTCTTACGTGACAACGCCTGAAACCATCTATCGCGTAGTATTCCTGACCCATAAAAAAACGAACTTCATTTGAAAAATATATATGTTTTGCATTATTTTGTATTTAGTATTATGGGGGAAACATGAACTTCTTTAAACATCTTACATTAATGTAATCGCATCATATACGTTGCTCGCGACCGGGCAAGTCTTTGACTTACAGAGAGTTTACGCGACACAACAGGTGTGAATGCAGACACAGATCTGATGACTCCGCAGACTGACCGTGGCCTTTGGTCGCAGTGGGAGCTGTCCAGCGTGCTGAAGTCTGCCCTCGTCACTGGTGGCATCTATCTATCTATCTATCTATCTATCTATCTATCTATCTATCTATCTATCTATCTATCTATCTATCTATCTATCTTTCTCTACCTGTCTGTCTGTCTGTCTGTCTATCTATCTACCTGCCTGTCTGTCTGTCTGTCTGTCTGTCTATCTATCTACCTGCCTGTCTATCTACCTGTCTGTCTGTGACCGCTCTGTGGCCAGTATGTATTATTTTAAATATACTATGGTCCGATTTGAACTATGTGGCCTACACACGTCTGATTTTAATTAGTTAATCACATACAACACATACTAAAGTTCATGAGCAAAATCAATACTCTCTCATATTCGGCTGACCCTGTACACCCCAGTAAATGGATGTACTTCAACTTGTTTATGCAGATTTAACCACTTGACATTTAGTTATGAAAGGTCACAATTAAGGTTAATTAGCACACACACACACACACACACACACACACACACACACACACACACACACAAGGAGATTTTCACTTCAATATCGTGACAGCACGTTCGCAAATAACTCCCAAATATTAAATCTCTATAGCGTGCAGTAAATATTGTTCTGTTCTGTTATGTTACCAGGTGACGTATCGTGACAAAAGGCGACTAACAGTCGCATAATTGCGCACGAACACGAAGTTCAATTTTAGACACCGATGCATGGGACACGAATATTTGTTTGTGGTTCGTGAATGAAATGTTCCGCCTCTAGGAGAACGTTGCTCCCCTCTTTTCCACGCTGGCACTTCAGCGTCTTCGAGCCTGTGTCTCTCCGCATGAGACAGCAGCTGCAACCGGCTGAAAAGCCCTCTTATTAATTGTCTTTTGTGATGCGTAATTGCCACATTTTCAATGGTGGCCGAGGCCTGACGTCTGTGGAGTGCTCTCCTCTTTCTGTGCATTGGCAGGTATAGTCTTTTCGTCTGACATCTATTTTCCACAGACTACTTTGCATAATCTTGAGTCTTTTTTTTTTGGACAAAGCAATGTGGTTAGAAAGTTTTCGTCAGTGTGACAGTTTTGGAAGTGATAGCCCTTCGACCTGGACAAATAGGTCCGCTCTCAACGTGAGCTTCGCCCAATTATACGTATTCTCTGGGGATGAAAAGAGGAGGAGGTCGTCCTCAAAACTGCGGTTTACTCTATTGTCCATCGCTTGAAATGCTGCATTGGTCTTCCACACCTGCGAGGGAACTCTAATTCGATTAATAGGAACTTCAATATATATTCATTAGATGGCTTTCCCCCATAATATATGATCACCAGCGAGATGTGAAAGGGGACCATTTATTCCCGCTCTGAATGGGCCTGCGTGGGACCAGGACTTCACCTGCTTCCCCTCTCAATTAGGAATGTATCCCAAACTCTGACAGAAACGAGTTAAATTAGGCGTCAGCTAATTTCCAGTGGCCCCTCCCACATAATCCCTCCTCAGAGTCTTTCCATTTGAGCATGTCCCCTTTAATTCACCATAAGTTGAAAGGTTCAAATAGTGCCTAATGAAACAGTGACTAAATCGTTCTCTGTCGCTCGGAGGAACCCTGTAGCTGTCTCTCAAAGCTCTCTGAGGACACAGCCGTCGGGGGTCTCCGGCTAAATGCGAGTCCCAAGGCAGGACAATCTAACCTGTCAAAGCCTTTGCCCACTTCTATATATCCTTGTTCTGTGGTTTCAAGCAGCAGTAGCAGCATAATCAACCAACGTGGGACCGAAAACGCAATTAAACTCGCTTTGGACGAGCAAAAATCTTTTGAAAAGCGAACATTAATGGACTATTGGCTGCACCCCAGGGGCATTATCGGGTACCCTTTTGTGGTCAGATCTAAGAAGAAATTACAGCTACACTTTATAAGCTCACCCCGTCCATTTAGGAATAAATAGCTTATGTCATGTAAATCGAGCTCTGCTACATAATGTTTCTAAATAAAAATCCCAGAGTGGTCACGAGGACCCAGCCGACGATTAAACCTAACACCAATAGCGTAGTAATGACAGCTTAATAATAATAGCTGTCACACGGCAGAAAGGAACGGAACAGGTTATGTTGTAAAACATGCTGTGGTGGGCAACTGCTCCCATCTCCTGTCAAAACTCAGCTTTTACGCAAAAGGGTCTAAAATATAAGAAGTCGTTTAACCCGATCCAGAACTACGAGCCAAAGAAACTAATTCGTTTACACAACCCAATCTGGGTCATAGCTCTGCTTTACGTGTAAACAGTTATAATTTAGCTGGTGCTTACTAAAGAGCAAACTCATATTTATCATATGTTCATGCATGCAGAGTATTTATTGTTAAGTGCAATGGTGTAAAATTTATTCCCATTTTAACTGAAACAGTCCATCAAGGACTAATGGAAAAATTCCATCTTCAGTGTTTTGGTCTATATTATTATTAATATTCTAAGTATTTGCAGGTCTTTGAACGTTTGATTTGCTCATTATAATAACTCAATACACTGACAATTTCGAAGGTCGACTCATCAAGTTTATTACAATAAATACAGATATATATGGTACAAATAGTTGTGTACATGTTCCACACAGGTTAGGCCTCACTGACAGTAATGGGACATCAGTCAATATTCACTTGGGAGAATTTACTGGGATTTGGATGGAGAATCCTGAGGGGATCAGATCACATCACTCTGTTACACAAACGGTACAGTAGGTCATGTTTCCAAATACTTCAAGATAGATTCGCATTTACAGCAGGAGAAACATGAAGTAAACAACACACCCAGGGTTTGTTCTCAGACGTCGTGCGAGAGATTTTTGGCTCAGAGTTTGCGTGAAGCCATGACTGTAGCAGAGCAGAGTTAAGTGCCGACAGTGAGAATTGGAGAGTTTCGTTACTCTCAGATAGGTGACACCTCTTTGTCTTCCGAAGCAGAGACCGGAGACAGAGACTCCTCGTCCTCTGACCTTGAATAGTCTGTGTGACCGTTTGTGCACTTGCAACCGCTGTGCCCGCTTCTTTGGGTGGCTTTGCCTTCCTTCTTGTGTTTAACCCTGCGGTTCTGGAACCAGATCTTCACCTGCTTCTCTGACAGGTTCAAATACGTGGCGATCTCGATTCTCCTAAGTCTTGAGAGATACATATTTGTTGAAAACTCCCTTTCAAGTTCCAGGAGCTGTGTGCTGGTGAACGCCGTGCGCATCCTCTTGCCATTCTGTATGTGACTGTTCTCGGAGGCGCCTGTTGGTGGGAAAATCAGTTTAAGTCAGGCGTTTCATTTTTTTTTTCATCACTGAAAGAATAAGCCAGTAAAAGATAGAAACAGCATCAAATACTGTGGGCAAACTGTAGCCAAAAACATCCACGTAACTCCATAAAAGTGCGTCATGAAGTGTGAGGACTAATAACATGTGAGACAGTAGCGAACAGGTGTCTTACCAATAGAAAGGCAGTGGTATCTCCTGGGGTCTGTGACGCTGAAGGTGGGCGTGCAGACTGCTGTGTGTCCAGGGTGCGCGAGTGACGGGGACTGTTGATGCGTTATCCTCTGACAGTACTGAGCCTCCGCGCCTGGAAACTGGCTCTTCAGCATGGGAATGCCGCTCCGGGAGGAGTGGATGTGGGACGTGACGCACAGCGGGCAAACGCAGAAAGTCCCGCTTTTTCTGGACGGACACGCCGGAGCGGTGACCGTCACGACGCTGGGAGAGTGCATGCTGATGGGAATGAGGAAGTCTTGTCCTGGGTGCTCAGCTGGTCCAGGTCGCACCGTATCTTTGATGATTAACGAATCGACATAAAAAGACCTCGACATGGCTGCGCCCCTGACAAGTGATCGCTTCGTGCGCAAGATGATAGCCGTTTCCCATCTGAACCCCTCGGGATCTCCAAAGGTGCTTATGTTTGATGGTTCAACAAAAGGGACCCAGAAGAGGGTTGGCCCTACAGCGTCACCCACGTGCGCACCCGGCTCCAAGGGTTTACGCCGTCAGCGACCCGAACCACGTGATGCGCCTCAGGGCCTCCAATCACAACTTACTCTGTTTATCCCCGACTTTACAAAAGTCTTGAATATTAGACTTAGATGTCCAGCAGCTGTTTAATAACGTTTATTACGTCATTTAGTTTTAAGTCTCTGCACCTGCTCATAAAAATTCAAGATGAAATGGAAAAAAACGATGCTGCTTAAATTTGATTCATAAAATGTCTTTATGGCAACTTAAACACGATGTAAACACATAATTTTTAACATTTGCTCATTGCCACTTGAAATCACTCACCTGCTTTACATGAACAGTTATCACTAAAGATCACAAATATACATAAAAATACTGAAGAGCAACAAGACGGTTTAAATATACGATGAATCCTTTAACGATGACTCCTCAAGCTTTAAATTAAAAATGATTAGATTGGTATTAACTCAACGTTGAGCTGACATATGAGCACATTCTTATCTTAACAGTAACAGTCCGTTTAAGTCAGATATTCAACAGTGGATTCATTTATCCTGAGTGAGATTAAAGGAAATACGCACGCGACTTCACGCACTAATTGCTTCGCAGCGTAGTTATACTTTCAATCCGGTTCTTCAGGTTTTACTCCCAGCAATTAAAGATTTATGAACTGATGGCGAGTCTGGGTTGCGGTTATTTGATGGCGATTAGGATTCAATTAGAAAGTGTTTATAATGGTCGCTCTGTGCGGGGGTAAACAGGCAGCTATTCCAGAAATGCGTTAATCCCTTATCTTGTGACAATAATTAGCGAGTTTGATCCCCGGGCGGGTCACCGGCAGGTTTAGCCTCCGCTTTCATCTGCTGAGCAACGCCTCGGACCTTCAGACAGAGGCGCGTCGGCCCACACGGTCCACGTCCAACGCCGGTGCTGGGTTCACCTCTGACCGTCACTGCACAACAAACACACCCACGTCCCGCAAGTTCAGGAAAGTCAGACAGTTGTGGATTTCAGCTTTTACATTGCTCGTGTTTCACTCGTCTGTTGTGGCGCAAATACACGTTTGCGCACAAACAAGTTCAACGCTCATTAAACATGGAGCATAAACGCGCTCTGCGAAAGAATTAGAAAGTCTTTAAAATGCAACCAACGCGTCTGTCACACGGACAGTAATTGTTATAATAAAGTGAATCCAGCGTTTGACAAAGAGGACGCACAGAAGTGTTTTGGTGCAGATGACAGAGAGAGAGAGAGAGAGAGCAAACCAAGCGGAATGATGCGTGGCGCGCGCCCTTATCACACCATGGGAGCTCTAATATTATTTTTCCATAATTCTGCACGATAAAATTTCATTGTCTATTAAGTAATCCCACAAATGAGATCCTTTATGAGGCTATAATGAGGCCTAATTGCCAGGACTAGTGGAGCCACGTGGAAGGATTTAGGAAGCATTAAGCTGTCGGGTACTGAGCACAGGCTGTTACCTAGCCATTACTTTCATAATTCAAGGAGAAAATTAGTCCATTTAAGGGAAAAATCCTTTGATTCCCTTTATTCTGCTCGGGGTGACAGGGTTGCAGTTTTTTTGTCCGCTTCAGTTAAGAAGCCGGTGAATCTCGCTCACTGTTTAAACGTGAAACGGAAAGAAAAAAAAGCTTGTCAGAAATGCAGAAAGCTCAGGGCCCCACCTCTCGCTTGCTCCATCTCTCTCCCCGACGTGGTGCGCCTTTCTGGTTTATGGTGCAGCGGTTCCCCTCCGCTATTCACCCGCGTTTCACGTGTGGCTGATGGGCAATTAATCACAGGCCTATTGAAAAACAGGAAAATTCAACTTAATATTCAACTTTCTGCCTTCGGGGCTTGTTAGATGTAATTTACTCTCTTTAGAGGTGACTGTGTTTCGTATCACACTGCAGGTGCGTCCCAGAGGGACAAAGGTGTGCGTGCGTGCGCAGCCAGCTCCTCCCGGTAGTAAAAACACACAAACTTGTTAAAGTGAACTGCTGAAGTTCCCCCCTCTCATTCACATCGCATCTCATGCCATATTATACCGTGAAGAAGTCCATTAACGTTTTGTTGAACAAGCGTCATTAACTTGTATCAACGCCTTTTTACAAACCTTGCATTGTTGCGCAGGGCCAGTCTGCGGCCCATCTTGGCCAATACAGTGGATGATTTGCCCCTTTATTAGTTACCAGGCAACAGATCCTGAATACCAAAACTCAAAGGAAACACTCTGGTCCTCCATATAGATCTCAATGGCGAAGGGGGGAAATGAACAATGATCCTGTGGACAACATAATGCCACGCAATGACTTTTCATTAACAATTATCTGCTTGATGTGAATAGCAGCTGCAGTGGCTACTCTCCATCTCATGGTCTGCAGAGAAAAGGGGAACAGGGGAGAGAAAGAGGTTTTGCCACTGAATAGCATCCTGCAGGAGTTTAGGGGCTTCATGGTCTCCGTGAATGTGGAATCTGATTTATATCACAGTGAATAATTAGGTTTCTATGCAAAAATGAGTTGGAAATAATTACATCTTAAAGCGCCGTGACAACTTAGCCAGAGAAACAAAAGCAGAGGAGTTTCCTTTAATGTGTCTCACCAGGAGCTGTGCAGCTTTTTTTTTTTTTTTTGATTCATCAGTTGAGGTCGCTCAGACACATTTGAGTTTTAGAGCAAAATGCACGAAAACAACGTAGCCTCAGTGCTGCGTTGCACCTATATGTCTGAAAAGATCTGTGTGTGTGACTAAGCACAGGCAGCACCGTTGAGGAGCACGGCCCTCGGTCCTATAGAAAACTAAAGTGACAGCCTCAGTGTAAGAAGAGGCTGCAGAACAAAGCCAGCGAGGGCCCTGTTGATGGCACGTAGAGATGTCCTGCACCAGGCTGCCTCTAATTAGGGAGATGCTCCTCAGTCTCACAGAGCCGCTCAGACCAGACACTCCAGACTGAAGTGTGCCCCCACGCCAACGGACGTGTCTGGATGTCCACACTCATCGCAGCATGTGTGTGTGTGTGCCCGCGCACAATTAACGAGTCTCGAAAATGAGATAAACGCCGGCTGATAGTGACGCAGATCACGGTTAAGTTCCCAGAGAAATGTCTTTATGAAAGCTTATTGTCAGAGCTGTGATTTGCTCCTCCAGCCTCCTCTGTTGTTTCCAGCAGACTAAGCAGATGCCATTACAGCGGCAGCACAGAGCAGCCCTTATTTCAATCTCCTCTTGCTCGAGTTGTCAAACAGTCCTGCATTCTCATCCTTCCTGTAAAGGGAAGCTCTTTCGCATGTTGGTCACTTTGTAGTTATCACCCGTGAGGACTCATTACTGTGCCCTGCGCTGGTTTCCAGGAAGATCAAGATGCTCTTTTAGCTTTGTTAATGATCGGCCTTTTAGCAAAATTATTCTGATTCAGTGTGATGTCTTCAGATCTTTTCTAAACCCAAGATGCACCAGATGCACAAAACGCAGAGCTCGTCTACTTTATTTGCTGCCCCCTTTACTTGTGAAAAACACAATTAGTAGCAGCCAAAGCTATTAAATGCGAAAAGCCTCGCCCGAACCTGGAAGCTTCTTCTGCCTCCTCCTCTCACTACAGACTAGCTCTGACTTCCCCTGGAACCTAAATCAGCAATTGTTTTAACGGAGTGAGTGACAGGAGTCCTTCCACCCTGGTTAGCAGCACCGGTCCCTCGTTCAAAGGAGGTGATATTGTAGCCTCTTTTTCCCCCCTCGCTGAAAGGGGAAATCCCTGGGATTGAGCTTGTGTGCTGAAGCGGAAGCAGACTGGAATGTGTGTCCGGGCCGCGTCTTTTGTCGCCAGCCAGGACCATGAATAGACATGGACCAGTATCTCTGTGTCCTCTGTTTATCAGCCTGTGAAGACACAAACAAACCAAACTGTTTCATCTCACCACCTTGCACCTATCGATCACTTCTCTCCCTAACTGACAGAGATGGTCTGAACTTCTCACATGAGAACTTTCACTGAATAGAGGGACATGTAGCCTCGTGGTTTTTAAGTCATAGCCAGATAGATTAGATTTTAAATTCATAATACCCATATGTAATCTTCTCACCTGCTTGGGAGGATGTCATGAGCTGAGTGTGTTCTTATGTGGATTGTTATTGTTGCCTGTAAGTGTCTCTCGTGTAGCTGTTCCAGCATCACGTAGCTTTTAGCTTTCATCTGAGGTCAAATAAGACTTTTTCCACATAGGGAAGCACTGACTTCCCATTTCCCCGTCTATTATGAATTTATTGGAAGCCACCAAAAGTTTAAAGGCAGACAGAGAGTCTGTCAGACTGTCAGTGTCCAGCAGCCAGATTCTGCTCGTTTGGACAATAAAGAACACATCAATCTGATTTTCCTTCTGTTTCAGTCTTCATCAGTGTTACAGCTGTTGGCATTTCAGGGTTTATTTGTATTTATTCCTGTGTTCAGCAAAGCTCAGCCGTACAATTCACTGTAAATCTGCCTCAAATTCTACATATTCTCTTCCTGCCATTTGTTCTTTTCACTTGGAGACGATCTGATTATCTGCTTTGTCACGTTTTGTTAATTTGCTTCAACATGTATTTTCACAAAGCGTATCACTGACCTACGTAATTGTATTTGTTTAAAGTTGATTTGTTTATTCATTTTTAAACTCTAGAAACTAATTATTGTTGACGTCCTGGATAAAAGATGCTGCTTAATCTCAAAATGTCAAGACAATCACACTTTCACTGATATCAGTTAGGATAGTTGTTATTCCCTCAAGTGTTAAAAAAAACCCATATGAGTTTTTTTTTAACCGCGTGTAATAAATGCGCCTCATCGTCTTTTGTATTTTGGCATTACACCCCGAGTGGAGTAGCTCTTGTGGCGTGCATCTCATTATCGTCTCTAAATGAAGGCCGTAAACTAATTCAAATGGGGATATTTATGCTCGGGCGCACACATGCACAAATCTATCAGCGGCATCACAAGGTTTGCAACAGAGAAACTCATGAAGTGTCTTAAGCCCAGTAGAGCTTGTTACACAACAGGCAGCCAGTTGTGTGGTCGCTGGTTCGGGACATCACATGAACAGGATGGAGCTTGGTGAGCGTAGAAGCAGCAGTAGCACAGATCTGCCCTCCACAGAAACACAGGCTTGTTGCTATGTTTCCTAAAGTTGAATTTACATCACATTAACATAAAATAGCCCAACAATCAATTATAAAGAGAAACAGAAGCTGCAGAAGTTCTGCCTAATATGGACATGGAACAGATTCATAATTACACATACAACTCGTTGGTGCTTCCATCACTCCGTCATATATAATGTTTGCTTGAAATACAAATACAAAAGATGAGAGAATAGATGGCAAGACTTTACATGACGTCTGCTCTGTGAGAGTGTGCACTAGAGCT
Source organism: Macropodus opercularis (assembly GCA_030770545.1). NCBI lineage: Eukaryota > Metazoa > Chordata > Actinopteri > Anabantiformes > Osphronemidae > Macropodus > Macropodus opercularis. The sequence continues at coordinate 14,475,685 of CM061092.1, forward strand.
AAACAAAGCCTGGATAAACAAGTCCCCTCATTCCCTCACAAATCATGCTTTTGTTTGTTCAACAAGTTACATTACTTTTTATTTTAAATGATCATCAATAATGACCTGTAATATTACATGCTACTTTAATAGATCAGTGAAATGATGGGTAAACAAATGAACACTAAAATTAATTAAATTAAATAAATAAATAAAAATAAATACTGTATCTGTAATTTTTTTATCCATTTTCAGCAAACAAACCAGTTTTAGGTCTATGTGATACTTGTCTTAGAAAACATCACATATTTATTTGGGTGCTCGCATTTACTTTGATCTTGTATTAATTATTTATTGATATTTAAAATCCTCATAGCCTAAACATCTTTTAACTAATGTTCCAACAGTGCCACACGTCTCTGATTGTGTTCCAGCCTCTGGTAACATTATTACAAAGATTTTATACCCACTTCTTCCATCGAGGACTATACAAAAATCTTAAGGTGATGTTTAGCAAATAGCTAAAATAGCAAAAACGTTTTTCCTAAACAACACACAGGGCCAAGAACCTCAGCTCTATAATAAATTTATATAAAATAAACAATTTAGAAGCCAGTATTAACGGTCAGAACATTTGAATTACATGGCTTTTTTTTTTAGAGTTAGACCTTAGACTTTACTTTCAACTTCAACCACCTGCACGGAAATAAATGTAGTGTTTTGTGTTTCAGTGTTTTGCTTCACACTGTTTGCGCCGTGTGCTTCCTTTTCATGAGATCTAGACAGTGGAGGTCAGGGCCAAGAGCTGCTGTCTGCATCGTCCCAGCTCTTGGAAGCCGTCTGAGCTTTGTGTTTGCACAGAGTCACAACTTTGTATGGGGTCGAGAGGGAGCTTCGGGGCAGCTCCTGCGATTTGTATGCAGGCTACGTCGCTCGGTCGCCCCCTGGTCCACTCTATGTCCTCTCACCTGCCTGCTGCAGTAAATCATAGCGCCATCAAGTGAAGCGTGTTCGTGTGTGTGTGTGCGCACTAAGAGGACATACGGAGTCTTTCTATAGATGTGTGCATCTCTGGTCTAACGTTTTCTGGCTTTCTAGGAGTGATTGTGACGTCCCAGAACTTGGCAATGACAGCGTTTTGGACTTCGTCTGCCTGATGGTTTGGTAAATGTGCCGAGCTAGATGTGAGCGCGTGTGTGTCTGTGTGTGCGTGTAAGGAGAGGTAGCCGGGTGTCAAACAGGAGGTCTGCAGATGCCCGTCCGGCTCAGAGTTGCAAGGTCCCTCCCTTTGACAGAGTATCCATTCAGAGTCAATGAGCTGGGTCAAAGCCTGCACGTCGGGCTGCAGCTCGGGCTAGCACTGGGGCGGTCCAACAGGTCAGTCTCATTCACATGGCGCTGTCATGCAAATGAACCCACCCACGCTTAAACAACTCTTGGAATTTTTATGTCTGCTCTCTGGCCCTTTTTTTTTTTTCCTCCATTTCCACGTTTTTCTCACTTTTTCACTCCCTCTCTCCCTCATCTCCTCTCCAAATCTCTCTCCCCTGTATTCACGAAGTCATTGACGAGACATTCAAAGCTTTTCAAATTGGCCAGCTTCATTGTGTCCACACTAAAGTGCGTGCGGTGGGGGGAATGGAAAGAGGGGCGGCGTAAAAAGGAGCGGGCCTAAATATACTCCGGTCTGAAAGTAGTTAGATCATGTTCTTTTCATGGTCCGATTAGAATCAAATCGATCCCCCCGCCCCTCCTGACACTCCACGGTTTGAAGAGGAGCAGTCAAACAAAGATTTCTTGGCTGAGACGAGGGAATGAATGACCAAACCTGAATGCTAAACACACTCTTAAAAGTTTCATTTTGAAGCATGACAATACCCAAGAGAGTAAATTTGTTTTAAGTGTGAGTGAGAGACGTTTGTGTGGATGGAGAAAAGACAGTGATGATACTGTAGGAGCATCTCTGGATTAGTCGCGATCTACATATAAATCAGAAAAACACACAAACCTCAGTGAAGGAGCTTCTCAAAAAAAAGGGCTTTAAGCCTTGTGATGATACAGAAGAGGACTCAGAGACTCATTATGAAGACAGTTGTTTCAGGTGTCAGCTTACATATACAAACTAAAAAGGAGCGACTGGAAGTGGGAGGGTTGCAGGTTCAGGTCGTGGTGACAGGGATGATGGCTGGACACTGAGGGTGAGGCTGAGAGGGAGGAGGGAGGAGGGAGGTGAACTCAGTGACACTCATCTGCACCTGCAGCTTGTTCACTCACAGATATACTAAGAAAAGTTTCTGTTATTGTACACATTATTATTATTATTATTATTATTATTATTATTATTATTGCTGAAGCTGCATTGGATTAATTTCTGGCTTGTGTTGGTGATAATGTTTCACAGAGGTGTTGCTGCAACAGTTTCAGCTTCATCTTCATCATCTTCGTCTTCATCTTCTTTTTTTTTCACATTCTATTAATCAGCGTAGGCACAGGCATCTGATTGGACTTTCCATTGATGGATGTTTCCTCACAGAAGCTGATAAATACTTTGTATAATTATTGTATCGCTGACTTCCTCTTAGATTAGAAGGAGGAAAGCAACCAGCCACTGTGCTGTGTTAACTAAAGTATCCAGGGACAGACAGCTTGTAGACTTTAACCGTTCACAGTCCAGATCTGTAGCAAATTAAGTAGCGCATGATAAAAATCTCTCCCCTGGCGTCTGTTACACATTCTGCTGTCAGCTTCATGGAGGAGCAGAAACAAGCTGACACGGAACATCAGACTGTAACGGATGAAAAAGTGACTTTAGGGAAACTAAAGGAGGGAAAGGGTTTTGATTGTTCGCATGTGCAGCACCGAGGTGATCGTGTGCACATTTTTCTCTGCTCCCGTCCATCTCTAGCAGGAACAGTCCGAGCTCGGAGCACGTAGCATGAAGTTGTTTGTGTTCCGAAGCTCGAGAGAAACCAAACAACACACTCGAGGTGGAGAGATGGAGGGGTGGGACCACCCTGCAGCTGCCCCCTTCTCTCTCTCGCTCCCACCTCATCCCTTCATTCCCTCTCCTATTCATCCTGCAGCTGCAGTCTTGTGCCCCTCTCTCTCACTCTCTCACTTTGTCACACAAAGTTTCTCTCTCTCTCTCTCGCTCTTTTTCTCTATTTGTCCCGCAGACACAAAGATGGATGGAGAAGATCCTGGAATGGGGCACACAATAGGTTGTGCCACAAGGTGAGCAGCCTCAGCTGCATACGGCCCAGTGCTGCCTTTTTTTTTTTTTTCTAGCTCCTGCGAGGCTCCTTACCCGACCGGAGTCTGTGTGTGAGAAGTGGGGGGGTCTGAGCGGCACAGTATGGCAACAGATGCTTTTGTTCGGCCAAAAGTCTGAAAGGGGCCTTGGGTGGGGGGCTTAGCGGTGTCAGAGCACAGAGTCATTTTTCTCTCACTCTGCCTCTCTTTCTCTGTGTCTCCTTCTCCCCAGCTGTGCCTGCCTTGGCGGCTGAGCAAGAGGAAATGTGAGGGCAACGGCGTGATGGAATACGTAAGTGGGGCGCGCGGTTTTGGCCTGTTTTGTGAGCGACTTCATTAAAGGGTCGTTTATCTGGCCTGTGATCCCATTGTCCGGGGCCTTCTTTATCAGCCCCGGTGTGTCAGGGGGGCGTAATTGGCTGATTGGCCACGGTCTGCACATGCTGAGGTGATATAAAGCTGTGAATGGAGATGACTCCTCTCCGGGCAGCGCTCCCTCTCCCGTATAGGAGACACTGCGCTGCAGAATAACACTGAATAAATGCAGAAGAAATGTGAAAAGGATGAAACGTCCCCAAAGCTCTTTGTGCAAGTGTGAAATCAGAGGCTTGAATAAAAGGCCTGTGGAATCACTCTTCCCCTTGTCATCTATTTTCTCCACCTTTATGCTCGATCTGACTTTGTTTCACCTCTTTAGCTGCTGCTCGCCCACCTCTCGTTTTTTTTGGTGGGTGGGGGGGGTTTCACTATTTCGCTCTATAAATCACAGCCAGTAACCGTCCGTACATTTCACCCAATAACGCAGAAGCGCTAGTAAAAGAAGGCTCAAAAGCAGGAGGTTTTATTTTGGACGATGACCAAACGGTTTGACTGAGAGAACAGGATTTGTAGGCGAGGTCACAAACTACACAGTGCACAGATAAATAAACTCGCATCCGAGCGAAATAAAGCCACGCGCGTAGTTTTGTGGCGCTCCCAGTTGTGCTTGAGTGAAGCTGGACTGCAGATTATGTGATTGCAGGTGGGAGAGAGTGTCGGCTTTATGTGGTCCCATGGTGTGTGGAGGTTGGCTCTTAATGACCTCCTAATTAAAGCAGGCCCTCCTCTCAATGGGCTGATCGTGTAGTGGAGGTCAGAGGTTATTTACAGGGCTGCTGGTGGCCAGAGTTCCTGTCCAATGCTAATCATCCTCTAATATGCACAAGTTAACATAACATCATCATCACCAGGCTCAGACGGACAGAGCACTGTATGTGGGATTAGCCAGAGAAGGTTTTGTTGATTATTTGATGCTCTTTCATTTCAGCTGCAATGAATCCAGCCTCCAGCCTCTCTGCTCTTAAAAGTTACTGCTGCTTTGTATCGTCACCGTCGACAGACTCTGAGTGTCCAGTAGAGACGACTAGAACACCTACTATTTATTTAATAAACTACTGGAAGGGCTGGAAATCCACAGGCCAGGACAGTTCTGGTTACAGATTGCATGTGGCGCTTTTTAAAAACATTTTTGCTCCACCAGAAAAAACAAAATACACAAATATATGAAAACCCCAAAATGAGCATTTGAATAATTAATGAAATTCAGCAATTACCCAAAGAAACTTTATTAATAATGCTGCATATTTCTGGGACTGAAAACTTCATGCTGACAAGTGTGGTACATGTGTAAGTCCTCAGAAGCAGGGCACGGTCCCCCTGGGTGCCTCCGAGCTGAGGCTGGCTGAGGAGGGGCCTGGCTCGGGTTTAATGTGGCTGATTGTGCTCTCGTGAAAAAAAAAAAAAAGGAACAGTTTCTTCTGTGTTAATTTTCAATTTTGTTGCTGTCTGTGTGCCCAGCCTTTGTGTCCAATTCTCCTTCCCTCCCTAAACGCCACTGCCACCCCTCTCCTCTCCTTTTCTTCTGGGCTCGTCCTCTCGTCGGGCAGTCTAGATTATGTTGCTAAGGAGATTTTTTTCTTTTTTCTTTCACCGTCTCCTCTTTTTTCTTGTGCTTTTTTTTTTTTTTTTTTACCGTTTCCCATTGATTTGGCGTTAATGCGTTTTGAATGCCCCTTGGTGTGTGCCGAGCGCCGGGGGAGGAGGGGAGCGCGGGGTTTTGCAGAGTAGAGGAATTTCAATCTGAAGCAGTTCGGTGGGGGTGTGTGTGTGTGTGTGTGTGTGTGTGTGTGTGTGTGTGTGTGTGTGTGTGTGTGTGTGTGTGGGTTAAGGCCCAAATAGAGGCACTCAAGTGAGAACTGAAGTGGTTCGCAGAGCTGAGGAACGTCTCTGGCAGCCGCTCCCCCGCTTCTTCTCCTCTCTTCTTTAGGGTCACTCCTTCATTGGCAGCCCACAGGTGCACTGTCAATCTTCCCTTTTCACACCCCCAAAAAAACAAACCCATGAGTAACACAAACATATTTTTTCCCCTCAGAGAGAAAATTGGATGAAAGATGTACAATAGGCTGAAAAACCAAACAAGTGCCCCGAAACTCTGGATTTAATAGAAACTAGATTATGTTATTATTCTATGTTTTTATGGAGTGAGTTTGCAACTTGAGGTGGTTAAAACATCACCGTCTTGTGAATGAATGTTGCGTGTTTCATGTGGCTGTTTCCATATTTCTTTATGTTAACCTCCTCTGGACTCGTTAAACCAAAATGCAAGCAACCTGCTTTTTCTTGACAATAGTGCAAACGATACTTTAAATGATAAAACGGCAAAAATTCCTTCGTTATTCGTTGGAAACACATTGGAAAAGATTTTGTGCAACAAACGTGGCTAATGCAAAAACAGAAAACCTGCATCTGATGCGATACAACGCATGTGGTAACCAACAGGTGAGCCCCTACAGTGATTGATGACATGAAGAAATTCAGTATACATGTCCTGTATCTATGTGCGATTCTTACAACGCTTCATTCAGTTTTCCATGTTTCATCTTACCCTGACGTCTTTGGAAGCAGAGCTGTCAACGATTCACGTGTTTACTCATCTCTGTAACTTTCTCCTGCTTTGACCTGCAGAAGCTCCCACTGCCCTGCAGCCCTGTGAGACGTTTCCCAGCATAATGACCTCTCAGGCCATTTCATCCACACTGGTGCTTAACATAATTAGCCCATCAGAGCTTTGCCCCCAGCAGAGGCTGCCGTTGTTAGGACTGCGCTGACTTCCAGAGGAGGAGCTCTCTTTAGCGCTTGAGATGCTTGTCCTGCACTGAGGACATTTACGATGTAGCGGAGGGACAATAAACCTAGAGGGGAATTTTCTTTTACAAAATATATATAGTCAAAATGCAATTTGCACCAATAAATAAAGTTTGTAATAAAAACAAGATATATTTGAGTTTTTGCTGTGTTGGGTTAAAAGATCATTTAAAGCCACATTAAGGTGGGATCTACCCACACGGTCTCAGTCACCGTGTGTAGTGTTCTACCTGTGGGATGAACACGCCTCATGTGTGCTCCGACAAGCTAGAAGGTGATGTTTTGTCCCCCTCAGCATCAGCTAACGATTTGTAAAGAAATATCTAAAGGTGAGACACACATACCTGCAGTCTGAAGTCTGCAGGCTTTGTATTTTGCAGAAAGCTGGCCTCCAAAACGCTAAAGTTACATGTGACTGCCTGCAATAGTTGTCACCGCCTCAATTGAACTTATTGTACAGCTGGGCCAGGGTTGACCTATGACCTGTGACCCTAATTTAACTAACCCTCGCCAGTGTATTACAAGGAGGCAAACACTCCCAGCTGCTGAAACTCTCAATGGCCTTTTGCTAAAGGGGAGGAGAGTCCATTATGGCAGCAGCGGGCGAAGTGCGCTCTTGTAGTACACTTGTAGAAAGTCACTTGAGATTGTAGTGTCAGCAACAATTTAAATGTGCGTTGAGATCAGACTTTGATAATGTGGGACTGGGAACATTCCCGCAACATATTCAATCTTGGTGTTTGCACTTTCTCCTGTATTTATTTTCAGCCTTTGCTGGGAACCTCTGTGAGTGAACCAGTTTGTGCCCGGCATAAATCAAACTACGCGTGTACACAAAGAAGAAAAAGACAAATCACCTAACACACGTCTTATTGCTCTTTTATTTCAGTAATGACTCTGGCTGTGGATGCAATTACAGATTACTGTGCAGCTTCATTGTCAATTATGGTCTGCCCTGTTTGTTTAGTTGGTCTTGTCTATGATTGGATAATGACACACTGAGGCTGTAGAGAGACATATAGATGAACAAAGGCGCATTTCACTCGCCATGTAGACCAGTCATTTTCTCTCCGTCCTCTCTGATGAACTGGAAGCTTTTGTCTGAACAAATAAAGGTTCACCAAACTTCCAGAGCAACACTCTGATGGGAGCTGAGCTCAGGTCACGAGTATGTGTCAAAAATAATGCAAGTTCATGACATCACTCTGATGCATGTCTCCTATAGGCCAGAGTCGTGGTGGGCGGGTCCACATTTGTTTATTTCTGCTGTAGTTTTGTTTTTTGTTTTTCTCACAGATAAAACCTTTCATTCATTATCACCTCGTGTTTGTACTGTACAGTAGCTGTGCCACCAGCCAAGGTTCACTTCACAATCTCCTATTTTCTAGAAATGTCACTTCCAATTTCCATAAATTCAACTTTTGACTGAGCCAAGTGTAATAACAGCCATTGAAATAAAGGCCTGAGCAAGACATCAGCAGTAAACAAAGTATGGACACAAAATAAAAAGTATGTTAACGATTGAGGACAAATGACATAATTCAAGATTAATGTTCATGTATTTATCATTTCACTCGTGTTTATTAAAATAGTAGATAGTTACAACATTTAGTGAACATCGTTTGTTTACACATCAGTGCATTTATTGTGTTTGATGGTCCACCACGGTCCAACCTAATTCAGACGTTTAGCTGTATCCACGAGTTAAGTCCTGTGGGAAATATGACAAACATCCAGCTACTGTGGATGCCACACAGAAAATTCACAAGCCCAGAATGTTTACAGGCAGACATTCATAACACATGCGTGCGCTTGTTCCTGAAGCCACCTGTTTTTCCACATAACACACACACACACAAGAAAATAACCACATATGCGCACACGTATCGGACACATACACAAGCATCCAGCGCAGAAGTAGCCACGGCAGCTGCGGTGGGGTGCCATCGCTGGTCGTGTCTTCATACGTTTGATCCTTTTGGCAGGGAGCTTTACTGCTGGAGGAGGAAAAAACAGCAAAACTGAGCTAATGTGTGTCTTTGTCCTCCGTGGGAGGGGAGAGCCTTTCTTCTCCCCAAGTACAAATCGCAAGACTTTGGCTGCATTCTCCCAGGACAGAGGGAGGCAATGGCAGAGAGAAAGATCCCAATCAGACATTGATCTGAACCAAACTAATCCCCCATTTGTGCCAATGTGACCTTAAAAAATCGGCTTAGAACAGCTCGGTTAAACTGGACACGGTTTTCCATTTAAGTGGCCCCGGCGCAGCCCACCCTAATTCTGCCACCCACAGACATTAGTGGAGGAGAATTAAGACACATACATTCATAACACTTTTCATTGCGGTGAGGGAGGGGCGGCGGGGCCGTGGATACGCCGCCCTCACGCAGCCACACAGCCCCGCAAGCAGGAAAAGCCTGATGAGAGGAGATGGGAGGATGTTGCCCGTGGAAATTGAGGCCTTGTGAATCACAGCAGCATTTCAAAGGGGACTAATACGAGAGTACGTACTGTAATGGCAGCACTTATCTAAACATTCTCGTTTGGCTGCAACTAACATCTTCACTTGTGCGTCTGATTAGAAAGCGTGAGCCGCGACAGCTAGAACCTCAGCTCCTGCCTGTCTGTGACCCCGTGTGTGGGAGGGCGGCGGAGGACGGACGCATTGTTTCAGACTGGGAGCTCTACTGTAGCGCTAACGGTCCTCCGCGAAGCTAAAGAAACATTAACGATGTAAATGTGTGTTGCGGCTCGCCGGCTTACAGGCCCATCTGAAGACGGACGACTATTCTGAGCATGAGTAAAAAGTATCCCAGCTTTGATAGAGACTGAAGAGAGAGAGAGGAAAAAAACCAGCCACAATAAAAAGCCAACCATATGCTGTGATTTATATGAGCACCAATATGACCACAGTGCTCTGCCGCCACTTCCAGGGATCAACGGCTAAACCAACAGCCAGAAAGAGGCATTTTGGGTTCTGGCAGTGAGCCAGGGCCCATAGAGAGGGGTCTCATTACAAAGCCAGATCCTCCTATTATACAGACACCGCACACAAGAATCACACGGACGCCCTGAACGCAACACATAAAGCTCGCATAGTTTGCCAGTGTTCCATTCATCCTATAACTTCACTCTTTTATGACACATTTCTGTCTAATTACAAAGTCCAAACGCTCATGTTTATGAATTACAATGGGAAAATGTTCCAAAGAACATGCGAACAATTAGGATCATGTGTCAAATGGAAAATATGACAGTTCGTTTTGCAGAGTGTCACGCAATTCACATGAAAAGCGTGACTCTGCCGTGTGAGGTGTCTGTTTACTGTTTAGTCTGCACCAGGCCTGGCCTTCGTCCTGTCTCTCTGCAGAGTGGGATGCAACACATAGGACAAAGCAACTTTGTTTTTTTGACTTACATACACTTGTACCCAGAGGTGTGCGCTATAAAAGCTATTACGTCATTGTCAGTGCACGGTCGCGCAACCAGTTTAAGCTCACAAAAGAAATAACAAACAGTGTCGAAGTTGTGCAAAACATTATGTCACTGCCGAGCGATACCGTTTGAAGAAAGGCCCAACGTAAATAAGAGAGCAGCAGTTTCATCAACCCAAAGCCGCAGCTGATCCGGCTCCGGAGCTGAACACGTCAACAGTGACGGCCTCAGCAGTCCCACATTTGAAGTGCAGCAATCATTTCTCCCTTTGTTATTTCCATGTCAGCTCCACATAAAAGTGCAGAGTTTACCAGTATTGTTCTTCAGTTGGAGTTGGAGCTCAAACAGAGAGCTCGCTACACACACACACACACGGACACACACGGACACACACACTCAGGGTAATTGAGGCAGCTTACAAAAACCACACCACTCTTAACTGCTTGAGAGAGACAGATGCACTTGAGACTATTCCTAAGATGCTCTCAATGCGTCTCTTCAGATGAGACAAAAGCAGAAGAGCACTAATTACGGTAAGTAATGATTCTAAAGATAAACAAAACACTGTAGAAATGCGAACTACAATATAGTTGGACACTCCACCCAGCTCTGTGCAGGAGACAGAGCGGATGAAGGCGAGTCTTTATTCGCTGACCGAGTTCAGTTTCAATAAGGTCTGTTTATTTATAAAAAGCTAATCTCTGCACTGTGAAATCTGCACTAAAGGACAAACACTGCCCTCTATCATTTGCCATGTGGAAGTGCAGGCACATTACACATCTTCTTAACTTTCTGTAAACAACCTGATGAATCCAGACTGGCTCCCACTGGCAATTATTTATTTGGCCTCAGCCGCTGCTGCTACGTTTTGTTTTAGTCATAATTTGCATTGAACTTTGCCCAAAACAGTGAAGCTGCTGTTGTTGGCTTTGTGGGACATGAGGTCGGTGAATCGTTAAATTGTGTCTTAGAGCGAAATGATAAAAATTCATGATAGTGTGATGTCTTCTTTCGGCCTGTGTGCTTTCCATTTGTTCCACTAAGAAAACAACCATTGTGACGGTGTCAGGCCGATCTGCATGTCAGCACGTCAGCTTCCTACGTGCTCCGTTGTGTTAGTCGGGTTTTTGTAAGCCAAACAAATGTTTTGAGTAAGTTCTTGTGGAAACAAAACATTTTGCGTTTCAGGCAAATAAGAGGAAAGACATTAGATGAAGGGTTTAAGTGAAGATGCTGCTTTAGGTTGAAAAGAGCTTTTAGAGTGAAGCAAGCGAAAAAGCTGATGATGCAGCGATGGTCAAAACCAGTGTGATGTATAAACCACACAGTGATGGTAAATTATTTTCTCATGAGATTATGTACAGTTTCTACTTTTATGATTCTTTCTGCTCAAAGCTCTGCAGGTCTGACGTATCACTGCTGTTTGTTTGTTTCCATGTACTAGATACATTTAACTTATATAATCCAATGAAATCAATCTAGTTTGAAGCAGTGCACGGCTTCTGTTGACCTTTTGTGAGAAATCACAGTAACATTACAGCAAAGTAAAGTGAAGACTAAAGAAAACTGTAAACTGTAACACAATTTGTCTTTCGAGATTCTCGGCAACCAGCCTACAAATGACGTGTTAACAGCAACACAAACGACAACAGGGTTTAGAAGCCTCCTGGTTCAGCCTGTCAGTCCTTCTGGGTGACATTTAAAATGTCTCCAAGAATTAGCTCAGTTCAGTAACAGGACCTTTTACAGACAACACTCATTTTGCTTTTGCAACCTTACTCATTATCTCAGTACGTGTTCTATTTTTGGACTCTTGGATCAGGCTGAGGTCTAGTCCTTGTTAAAGCTTTTTCAGTACGTCATAAATGATCTGCAGCAAACGTTTTGTGTGAAAACCGTCGCATTTCAGTTTCATTTCCTTCGGACGCACCCGTCTTCTCTCCGTTGTATCTGTTACAGACGCGACAGCTCATCATGTTTAATCCCCTCCTGCAACTGTCTGGTTTCCATGGTGATGGTCCATGGCCATGTCCCTGCGGCAGCACTTGGGGAGCTGACCTATTACGTTTGATAAGCGGCAGCTTCAGATGACAATGGCCTTTGCGGCTCTCGGAGTAATCGGTGTCACATCTTTGATCAGGCTGACCTGTTGTTTGGCTCTCAGTGAGATGAAAATCTTCACCTGTGTCAGGTCGATAACGACTTCTTCGCTGTAGGAAGAGTTTAGGGGACACAGTTAGTGGTTTAATTTTAGATCATCTTTATTTGCATTAAGTTAAACAGCTAAACGCCACAGTCTCTGCCTTTTGCAGTCTCTGTATGGGAGGTCAGCTTAGTAACCCAACTCTTCCCTGTGTGACGGAGCCGAGCAGGGATAAGGGACTTTAATGGACACATGCTGTGGAATTTGACATGGTTTGTTGGAGGCCTGACATGACTCTTGAACGTGGCATTTTCTGCCTCTGCTGAGCCTCTGCCTCTTAATTCATACAGCGCAAACACAGTAACCCAAACCTTTGTTTCCCTCTGTTATTTCTCTCCCTATTATATATTTCACTTTTCGCTTCACTCAACCCCAGTATTTATTTTTCTCTCAGCACTTTTTGCCACTTTCTCATGAGGTGTCACTGATGCCCAGTCCACAGGTTGTTCTCTGCCCTGATGTTGTAAACTAATCCGTTCTTTAGCCTCCATAGGTCAGAGGTTAAAGGTCAGGAGGACTGGTCTGTTGGTACGACCTCCTGTAAACACTGTCATTTGTACCACTCTATGAATCACCCTCTGGTTCTCTGTGTACTTCCCTTGTTACTGACGGAGATTATATCAATTCGTACAGATCTACTACACTTGCTGTAGCTTCTTTACAGTACAATAGCTCAGCACACCTCTCTGTGGAAGTCGCCCTGTTTCTGGTTTGTCTGTGATCTTTTTGTAGCTGTTCTAATCCGCAACTTCCATGTTCTGCATTCCAAACATGTCGTGTTTTATGGCTGTTGGTGTCAGCGGTGGGGAAAAGCCAAAATCCAGCCTCCTTCTGCTGAAGTCATTAAGTTTGCGACGGACACCCTCTGAAATGTTTTACAGTTAAAGGCCTATTGCCCAGGATCTCCCGCCCTCTCCCACATGGACCCCCACAGCCAAGACTCAGCTTGTGCACACACACAAACACACAGACACACACACACGCACAGGACATAAACACAAAGTGCAGCTGCATGTACAAGCTCTGCACCCAAAAAGCACTTAGTGGGCTGCACACCCATACTTTTCACTGTACAAGCGAGAACCAAGCACATCTCAACTCAAAGCATAACACATCAGGCATCTCGACACGCACACACACACACACACACACACACACACATGGCACACGCATGCCTCATATGAACTCAATAATACATTTTACAGTTGTCAGCGCCCCTAAACCTAAAAGCAGCATCACCTCCCCCGCCCCTACGCCTCTGTTGTTACAACATCCCAGTTTTAAGTTGTTGACCAGAACACAACCTCACCCACCCACACACAAACACACACACACACACACCTACACCTCATTTTTGTTTCCCATGAACCAGTTTACGGGGGGGTTGTCCTGGACATAGACGCAGAGGTCATCTCGCTGACAACAGAAAACAAATGCACGGCCTCCTCGTCTGCTGACTGACCAGCGTGAAAATCCGTCAGTGTGGCCCTGATCCTAAACGCTTTCACAGAGGTGTTTGCTAACCTCTAATCCGTTTGACATGGGGCGAGCGTGGCGCCGCCATGTAAACACAGAAAACACACACGTATTCCTACAAATTAACTGTGGCTTACGTACAACCACTCAATTAAACGTGACTCATTTACAAGGAAGGAAGGAAACGGTAGGAAAGGAGGGGAACAGCGGTGTCATCTGTAAACACTGGAAACGCAGCTAATTGAATACACAAAGCATCTGACAATGATGCAGAACTTACTGGAAGTGTTTTCCATTAAAGCAGCAGATTTTGTTTCAATGGAAGTGTCCTAGGATCTAGTCAAACATGATTTAGCAGTCTGAGGTTAGAACACGGAGGCTCACTGGTGTGAAGGTATGTGATCGGTAATGACTAATCGTGTAAATGAGGACGAATCCGGAGCGAAGCCACTCGAAAAGAGGAGGATTAAATACAGGAAAACACCAGCGCGCCTCGTCTCGTATGTTTACCCTCTGAAAAGTCCTGATCCTATGCAATTTCAGGAGAGGTGTCGTGGCAGGGGCTCTGGTGTTCATGATGCTAAACAGACTCCAGATGTTGAAGGAGAGCAGAGGACAAGAGTGCAAGAGTTCTGACAGAAAGCGAGAGAAGGAGCGCAAGTGAGAGACGATGCCGGCCCCTCAGGACCCCACGGGGGACATGACTAACCACTGGGTCACATCCGTCTCCTTCTTTCAACAGAAACTCATTCCTCTCCTTCCTCCTCTCCCTTCACGACACTACGATGTGCGTCAAAAGCTCCTCCTGGCAGCATTCCTCCCAGCCAAGCTCCTCTTGCTTATCAATACCATATCTGCTAAATTTACTATTTCCGTTGCCAATTCTGTCCAAATCTGTTCTTTCATTCTCTGATTCATCTCTTTCCTGCTTTCTCTGTGCTTGTGGCCATTCTTGAGCATATGCTACTTTTCACAGTGATGCCTCTGTCTGTGCAGTACAGAGGGATATATTTACTGGAAACATGAATGCAAATGAATGCAGGACTCGGTTTATTCATGCTCAAAGAGCTGTCTTGTTTCCGGACGGCCCGTTCAGTGGATGAGAAGGAATCTACGATTTTATTCAGTCATCTTCCAAAATATACACAGATGCACAAATGCTCCAGGATTTTCAGCTTTATTTACATGTTCATATCTAAGAACGTGTAAAAAAGTACAGTAGCGAGACCTGAATTCAAATCAGGTTCACTGTATTGTTTCGACTCAAATGCATTTTGTGCATTTCTTTAAAACTGTTAAGACAGACTTCTCCAGTTTCAGAGTTTATCTTGGGATGAGTGAGGGGCACAGAGAGCTACTGGAAATCTGTGCGACACTGCCATCTACAGAGACACAACATCACACAGGCACATTATTTGTCTCTCTCATTCTACACTGCAAACGTTTTACGCTGGTCCACCTTTACTTTGTAAAATAGTATTTACTGAATGACGTTTTAAGGCCTTCACTCATCCTGTCATTTTAGAAACAAATGCTGAAGACTTTTTTTTTTTTGGTGACTTTCTTTTGAAGACATCAGGCTGCAACGTGCATCATTTAGTGCATGTCATAATGGCGGCTGCAATGGGTTCAGTGGCTTCATTTGGGGAACTGATTAATCCATCCATCCATCCATGAAGCAGGCACAAGCGGAGCATTTCATCTCCACACAGAAAGGCATGTGTGTGTGTGCACAGGCTACAGTAAACTGTCTGTGTGCTTGTGATTGACAGAAATCATACACAGAGAATTCACAGCCTCTCAGCCTGCAGAGTGTAGCTGGAACACGAATGATTGAACACATCTTTCCTCCTGAATCTCACCTGATTACTGAGCCAGTTCCCACTGACCCCGCTGCCGAAGTCACACCAGCCCATTGTGACTAAGAGACTTCAATCAGGGCAGTGAGCCGGAGCTGGAATGACTTCCATCACACGGAGAAAATTGAACCAAACTTTGAGGTGTTTGACTGTGTGGCATGTGTAAAATGCACACAGGGATTTGTGAACCTCCATACAGGGAGATTAAAAACACAAGCACGTTCGCAAGCGGCTCATGTTCCTTCCTGTTCTCCCTCTTCATTTTTCTTATCACTACCTTGGCTATAGAGGCATTACACCCAGAGAGAGACGCTGCAGAAAAGCTCTTAGGTGTGTTTTCCATTTCCCCCCTCAGAGCTCAGACCAATCAAACGATTCCCCAGGGCCGTGGATACGTCAGGCGCCTGCAGACCAGCCCTGTCTGAAACAAAGGGTGAAACTCACAGCAGCAAAAAGCCTTTTAAAGTCAAATGAGGATCTATTGGTTTATATGATCATCAACAAAACTACACGATCAAACCTCCGACCACAATACATGTTGGTCAGACTGGTGCCAGACTTGCATGTCATGGTGAATTTCATCTGCATATCAAGGTTGCATCAATTTAAATAGGTCACATTTCTACTTAGATACATGAACCACTCGCGGCCACAACAGTGAAAGGCAGAGCGCGACATGCCCCCTTGATAAATGTTGTTATTGACACAAAACCCAAGTCAGCTGAGCGGCCGTGCGTTGGTGGCCAGACCAAAATGTTTATGGTCACGGTAAACTATTGACAGTTATGTACGCAATCATCAAACGACACAAGGGCTCGCCAAGGAAGTTTGTGTCGCTCGCAAAGCTTAGATCCAGATGTTCAGGGAGAGGGAGGAGGTGGAAAGACAAATATTAGTCTACTGGAAAGCACAGAGGCCTGGGCTCCGGGTTCAAAAGCATCAACTGAAAAGGCAGAATGCAGAAAATGGGTGAAAGAAGGGAAGAAAGGAACAGGCCACTGTTAGAAGCAAACGTTTGCATGGGGCGTCCCAGCAGCTTGGCTTAACGACTGAAAAAATGAAATAAAAACACACGTGCCTCTAAGCAAATCAGATTCTTTACGGAATGTATTCATGCAGAGTGACTAAATGTGGCTTGCGTTCATAAAGTATCATTTCTGGCGACATAAACAAGGTCAGCAATCACTCAAAGAACGTGTTTATTCTAATCAGCCACATGGAAAATATAATTGAAGAGTTATTTCCTGATGAAATCTAGGACAAAACAATGAACTATTGCTAGAGCTAATGGTATATGTAAAGCCTTTCATCATGTTGAGTCCAGTAATCACATTTCAGATGCCACGGAGGATGGGGGCAGCAGGTATTACAAGCCAACTCCCTTCAACAACCGTGCGTGAAGCCTTGCATGTGTCTGTGTCACAGTCCAGCAAAGAGTGTCTTCCCATGCTCCCCAGAGCCCAGAGCTGCCGCTCAGGAAAGCGCACAGGTACAGACACGTGAAGCCGCCTGTCTGCGCCTCTGGGCCCCGTCAGAGCAGGGGCTCCGGGTGTTAAGTGACACTGGATCGAATTAGCAAATAAAATGGACAGGCTGTAGCACAGTAATTTACCATGTTAGGGCAAATCAAATTACCCCCCGGGTGCAGATGGCAGCGGACACATGACCACAGCTGAACTGGTGGACGCAGGCCGTTGTTATCTTTAGGACTCCAGTTTCCTGCTCTCTGCTTCGTGTGGGACAGAGCATATTAAGTAGTGATGATAAAATAATCACTCACTGATTAAACAAGATTAACACAGAGGTGCGTAACACACTAAAGAAAGGAGGGGTCTCATCTCTCCTTAAATCATTGCTGGATGTTTACAGAGGCATTTTCTGGCTGTTTTACTGTAACTGAACATTTCAAATGGGAGAAACTGAGACAAAACTGCTGGCACCCATTGTACGTTTCCATCCATCTGTTTTTTATGAATGAAATAAATCAAAATTCACATGGAGGTTGCTCCACTGAAACGTCTGCTCTGTTCAAGTCTAATATGTGACCTATAGTATGAACAGCATGTGGAAAGAGACTGAAATTAAAATGATTACTCTGCATTAATACAACCAATCTAAAACATAGTGCTGTCAGAGATGTTAGTGGTGGACTGACCAGCTGTCTTGTGCCAAGATGGTATCACAAGTGTTTTACACAGCGAAAGACAGCGACAAGGAAAGATGGAAAAAGTTGCTACTGTAAATTTCATCTTTGCGGCCTTTGCAGGATTCTGTCTTAAATAATGCATCAGCCCCCTTATACAAATATTTAGGTTCCCCTGATAGAGCTAATAAAACAGTCTAGAGTGTTTCCCCAGTGTCTCACCTGAGGAAGGATGTAACTGTTTTACAGAGGAAGCGAGCAGCAGAGAGAGATTGAACGTCTGCGCGCACCTTATGTAAATATTTGAGACATCTGCAAATTCTGGGCAACCTTTTCTGTCGAAGGTAAGACGAATCGTTTCCTGTGATTTGGAACTAACTTGACTTACTCTACAAATTCACTAATGGTCTGCATGGCGTCCAAATCAAAATCTGCGCAGAAGGACGTTATTTGCTGATCACTACGGCGGCTTCTCGGCCACGTGTCTGCCTCACTCCCGCTGGTGCCACAGGTTACGTAAGCGGAATCAGTGAATTAATATTTAAGGTTTGTTTTGGCAGATGACACTTCTTGGGTTTTCGTGCTTGGCTTTCTCCCTCGTTGATATTTTCATCGAGCTGTTACATCATCTGGAGCACGGCCACAGCTGAGATAAAAGCGAACCGTGCTGGTATTAATGAAGGAAGCACGCGGCAGTACGGTCCATGTGATGCGCATTCACAGCTGACTGATCTTTGAGATGTGTTTCCAATAACAAAACCTTCGGCTAATCATGAATTCAGCGGTTATCACCAAGGTTGTTTATGATCCGTGGGTCTGTGCAGTAAGCCTACATGTGTATTACACTTCGCTCTGAGCCCTTTGTCGCTACAACGCGATACTCTCAGCATCATCACGACCTCGGTCTGACTCCAGGCCGCGGTCGACTGAATGCACTCGTAGGTGTGATTGTGTGTTGGCTGATACTGTAACTACAGATGTGTGGTCGGGATCAGTAAGAACGACGAGCACGGCTGAGTCGTCACAGGTAGCCGGGGAACATTTCATCTCACTACTGTGCGCTTACATAACCTGAGAGAGCTTTAGCCTATTTGTCTGCAGCCACTTCCAACCTCGCAGTCTAACCTTGGCAGCGTTACCGTAGCAACAGCCTGCCATCTTGTCCACCCTCGCCTGTAACCTTGAGAATTACGGAAAAACACGGCGAGTGACTGTGTTCTGTTCTCTTTTCTTGGTAGAAATACTTTTACCTCACACGGACTCTTTGACCAGCGCTGCAGAGACAGGCTCCTCTAATCAGTCGGAGAATTTCTAGTTAATTCGTTTTGAAAGAACAGCCTCACTTTCACCGGGGTTGTAAACAGGTCAGGAAAACAAGCATATTATGTAAAAAGTAATATTTCAGTCAAAGACGCTGTCTGAGCTACATAATCCATCACATTCTACATGAAGTTTTTCTTCTTGAGCTGAGTATTGTTTACGTCAGTCAGTTATTTACTCTGGTCATTATCAGTTACCTGATACCAACAGGGGAAAATTACAGTTCTGCCCAGAAGAAATTCCTCTAAAAATGTGTTACTACCACATCATGTCTTTTCATTCAGAGCGTTTTGCGAACAGAACGCTGGTTCATTTCAAGCTTGGTTTATCAGAATATATTTTGTCCCTTAAAAATGACAAAACCAGAAATGATTGCCCACAAATCGAATTCTTTTTGCAGCACATTATAATAGCTGCGAGAAATGAAAAGCAGACCTACTGTATAGCCCGAAGCCCTGTAAAAGCACTTTTAATGACGCTGGCGTTCTCTATTGAAGTCTCCGTTATTAACTTCTTTACTGCGTCTATAAAACATGAGCTTTTGTTCATACGACACTTTTCCTCATCAAACACATTCCAGCAGTTCTTGGTCCTTATGGAGCTGCAGCAGGAACTTCTGGCACGCTCGTCAGACTCCCATATTTCATGTCGCTGCTCAGTCTTTTTTGTCTCTTTGTCACATGCTGCACATCATCGCGGCGTCCTACTACGCTGTCAGGAAGATGACTGCTCATGTGTTTCTATGGGACCCTGAGGGCTTCCTCTCAGTTTTTTCCGTTTTTTAATATCGAGTCTTTCCTGTCGAAAAGCCTCAATATCGCTGCTGCTTGTCGGAGCCCAGAGTGAAACAGAGAAAGGGCTAAAGGAGCCATTTTCATGACGGATTATTCCACTAACAGACCTATGTTCTTCTTTCCCTCCGTTGACTGAGTTCCATCTAAGTTCCACCATAAGTGATCTGCATATCGAACTGTGTTGTTGCTTTAAATTATTCATATACGCCAAGACTGAGGATGTGAGAATCTGCAGAGAATGGGGCTCAATCTTTTCCTTTCTCACACGGTGGATCTGAAGAGACAGACGCTTGTGAGCGAGTGATTTCATTTGAGACAATTTCTTTTCCTGATTAAGCGAAAAAATACAGTAAATACTCACATTTCCCATTAACCTCTACGAGCTGAAAGACAGAAATATGAACGCATCACATGAGCCATTCTACGCGTTGTGTAACATTAGTTCATCAATGATTAAACGCCGGGAGTGATTACACTCTGGACCTTATTACGCAACGCAGAATCCCAAGATGACTGCTGCTATATTCAGACATTCAGAGCTGCGGGTCGCAAGACACCGGTCGCTCTGCTGTCTCAGCTAAACATGAAAAGTCCAAATTATTAATCATTAAACGGCCTGGCTGCACACAGTCGCAGGACCCTGCCGTGTGGAAGCTGTGCTGAGGTACGAAGGACATTACGCAATCCGCTCTATTACCCGAGTTAATCAAAGCTGACGCATTGTCAATTTTATTTATGAGAGGAACTTTAAGGTTAACAATTGCAATTAGGTTTGACGTGTGGTGGGTGAAGGCAGTCGGCAGGGCTGGACGGCGGATCTATAGCAGGGCATGAGTAATTAACGCGCTCGGCTGTGTCTAGGACGCTCCAGCAGGATGCAAAGGCTGCTTTAATGTACAGCTGCACATGTGGTGTGTATTCATGTAGTATTTATGTCTGATCCGTTGCATTACTTTAGCTGTGTGAATACAGAGCCTGCTGTATGTGTCAGGACACGTGTGGCGGAGTTGACAGGCCATCAGAGATGCTGTGGCTAATGAAAGTGATGCTCAGGAGGAGAGACGCCTGGAGGAAGGCTTGGAATAAACAGGCGAATCTGTGACGCACTTTGAAGCGCACATCTGAGAGGAAAAGAGGAGGGAGGAGAGGGGGAAAGAGCAGGCTTACTCGGACGGAGCTGTTTTCTAGCCCTCGTAGAGGAGATTCTATAAGTGACCAGACGGTCGGCCACCTTTCAAATGTAGAGTAGCTCAACTCTGAGGGCTTAACTTGCTGCCAGAAATCCTTTCAGCAACTCGCACATGCGCAGTCCCACTCAAGAGGAAACTGGGAGGTTCACCTGCAGAGCAAAGCGTCAAAAAAAGAGGAAAAAAAAGAAACTAACCAGGACGAATAACGCAGGTAAAGGTGTTGACAAGATACTGGAATCCAACGCGAGACTGCCCAGAGGCTGCCTGACGCTTGTACGAGTCGTCACAGAAAAGGCTGAGAACCAGGGAGCTCAAAGGCCAGACGCAGGGTGATAAGAGAAAGTGATGGTGCACAGATATAGGCAGCAGCACAAATATAGGTTTTAAAAATTGTATTTACTACAGTGTAGGATTAAGGTCATGTTATTGTAGCAGTGTGATAAGAAGAGCTGAGATTACTGGCATCCTTATCTAAAGCCCAGCGCCCCTACAGGCAGGACTAGCCTGCTTACTCTAAACACAGAGGAGTTTGTGTGTGTGGAAGCTACCGGACAGTCACGTTTAAAATATTTTTCTTAAACTTAGCTTATCACCTGCCCGGAAAAAGATTTATTTCAAGCCCACGTTTAGCTGAAACAAAGACAAAGAATGAATAACTGCTGGAGAACAAATGTTCTTACTTGCTCATTTTTAATATCGTGTAAAGCACATTTCCAGTGGGACGCTGTCGTTGTCACACGGTCCTCTAGCAGCCATCGTAGTTCAGATCACTGAGAGTGTAGGGAGAAGCTCCAGCTACATCCTTGAACGTCACGAGGGGCCTTTAAGTTCCCTTTCATAAAGCTTGTTTGTGTCACCAGGTGTTTTCACACCACCTTGGACGTGTTCTTTCCAGTAACAGCGGCTTCAGGAGACACTTTGTCAGCTGTGTTTTCTATCCTGACCTCGTATCAAGCAAGAAAACAACGCTGTGTGGCTGTGGTACTGATGACCATGATAGCTTATTGAAACATATCTAACGCTCTCACCTATAATAGGTTTTCTGACGGGTATAGATTTTATGTAACTCCCGTTTTTGTGGACTGTAGCAATTAGCTGTAGCTGCTGACTGTGGAGGTAAATAATTAAAAACTTTGATGAAAACAACAACACACACACACGCTGGTTTTTACACTCCACCATCCTGCAGAGCGTAATGAGCAAGTGAGCAAGTGAGCAAGCAGCGATGATGCGGCGGATCAGAGACAATCTGGATCCTTTTCAGAATGAGACGCTGTGAACGCAGGACTTCTATTTTCGGACGCAACCCCACATTAACGCTAATCGCTTCAATGTATTCACCTACACAGTCCGAATGATTAAGCCAGGAAGCGTTCACAGTCATCCGTGATGCCATTTAATACCGTGAAAATAAGCAGCGAGGGGTCGAACGGCTCAGCAAACACCAGTGAAATCAAAGAACGTCTTTCAACATGAATTACAAGTAGGAGCAAGCACACGATCGAACCTAAGCGTGTCTGTGTGCGTAACCAAGTTTGCGTTCATGCCAGCGTGCACGTGGTCCTCTGGGAGGCCATCTGCGTGTGCTGGAAGTGTTTACGGGCTTCCATCTGCACACACCCGCATCAACCACACTGATGATAAGTGATAAGGGTCATGGAAAGAGACAGGGCGGCCCGCCGGCGGGAGAATGTGAACCCTGGATTATTTGACGGGGATCGTTATCATCTCACACACAGTTATTACCTTTAACTCGCCTCCTTATTCTTTACAAAAGTATTGCATTTGCGTTGCAGTGTCAAAAAAGTCATTACATAACATTGCATCATCCAGTACTGGAGTATTTTACTTGTATTCCTCTGCGTGGACGGTGAAGGTAACAAAACAGTTCATATGTCCCGTGTTCTTGTGGCGATTTGGCCTTTTTATGGACTCTGTGTTCTTCTTCTATGGTTTTCTGTTCATGTCACGTCATTACCTCACCTGTCACCTGTTTCTAAATTGCTAACCTGTTTTTTTTATCCTGCAGTGATTTATGCCAAATTAAAGCTGGCATCCTGTCCTCACCATCAGGTCTGTTAGTCAGTTCGTAACAGTTCTTCCCATCACTTTGCTCAACCCAGCCAATAAATAAAGAAAGAAATAAGGAAATCATTTCACTCTCTGAAAGTTAAATCAAGTAGGAGAGGTCAGGCCTGCCTGCCGCAGTTGAAACCACAGAGATGTTAATCATCAGTGAGATTGGATGCCTCTGTAATTTTAAGGTTATCTTAAGATTTAATATGATAAAACGTAAATGGTTTTACAGTAGGTATTATCCAAGCCCATGAAGGTGACTGGTAGACCTGTGATCTAATACATCAGAGGAGATTCATTACGCTTAATTAGATGATTCAGTCTCATATTCTTCATGCTGTTGAACTATTTGTTGTATATATATTGGGTTTGTTCTGTTTATCTCTGGCGTACAGGTATGATGTGTTTTACTGAGCTATAAAACATTAGCGTTGCAGCTGCAGAAATGTAGTGACACGCAACTCAAACACCGGATCCTGCAACAGGTAAAGCACATGAAAGCGAGACCAGCCCGTAAGGCCGCGGCGGTTACACGGCACAAACGAGCGTAACGGGCCAGCTACGCGCCGTGGATCCCGGGGAGCCCATGAGCAAACGGGCAGCAGCTGTGCCGGCAGGTGTCTGATCACAAGAGCAGTCAGGTGATTCCACAGAGGAGAACGTCTGGCGGGCAGGTGTGGTGCGATGGAGTCTGAACCATAAAACACCAAAGTGGCCGCGTCGCAGTTCAGCAGCTGTCTCCTCAAACACAACGTAGCTGAGGTATTTGAAAGCAGAAATAATTCTCTGTTAGGTGTTTAGAGCTAACAGAGATTCACCAAACAGACTAATAAATAGTAGTTGTTAATGTATGTTCATTTAGCAACAGAGTTTACTAAGTAAGTCCATTATTATTAACAATTTGAAAATTATTAATTTGTTTATGGCAGGTGCTAAAGATTCCTATACATGACTCAAAACGTTTTAACATTTACGTTTTTATTATTACACGTAATTCTTTTGTTGGTCTCTACCAGACAGTTTGGTCTAGTAAATAACCCAGCGAAATCACATGATGACTACCGTGAAAAGGTGATGATACTGGCAGCAACGAGTGGGAGGACAGGTCAGGTCTGATGTGGGCTCGATGGCGTCAGGAGCTCTATAAAAGAAACAGACAATTATAAGGAGTCAGCAAACTTCAAAGACCTCCTGGCTACAGGACGTCCTGCTGACCAGCAGAGAAGACCCTGGGAGAATATCTGGGGGGGTTGATGGTGGTGATGGTGACGTCCAGGAGGCTCGTCACGTGTGGACTTGAGTCCTGCCCTAGTTTTGAAAAGCAGCCTGAGAACCTGAGTGAGTGAGAGGACAATGCTCCAAAATCAAAAGTGGCAAAAGGTTCTTCTTGAACTTTACAAAAACATCAGTGTTTCTGAGCAGTGTCATCTTAACACTAGGGTCACTAGTTTCATGTTGCATCTTTAAGTCGAACCGCAGAATGGAAACACGCTGGAATAAATCACTCGCCTGCATGGTCCCACATCCCCCTCGCCCTGACCTCAGCCACCTCTAGAAGCCGTTGATGCTTGTGTCTTGAAGCTATTGGTTTATGGAGAGTGGAAGCTACTGACAGGGTGATCCCCAGAGCTCAGCAGGAAATGTCCTGGCTTCAGGCCTATCAATGGGCTCTTTCAGCAAAAAAACATCCCTGTGGAGGTCAGGTAAACTCAGACTGACTGCACCTTCCACGCAAACCGAAATGCATGGGAAATAATAGGTCAATCGTGTCATCATATCACACCAGCCAATCAAGTGCAAGATGAGATAAACACACTTGTTGATTATCTGATTTGAAGAAAAAAAAACGTTTCTCATTTCTGTATAGTATTTAAAATGATCTGGATATTTAGAATGAAGTTTGTGCTGAATAAAATGAGTCTAGGGTCCAAAAGAGAATATAAAGTGTCTGAGAACCAGACAAGATGAATAAGAGCATTAATTAAAGAGCAGGAGCAAAGGCAAAGGGGAGTGAATAAATGGAGAGTAAGGCAGGGACTAAACAATCGTCTCGTGATGACGAAGATAAATTCCCAACAACTTCTATTTGCTGTGTGGTTTCACTTTATTTGTGTTTAGAAATGCATTTGGTGTAAATAGTATTTCGATGCTGGTAATGATAAAAAGTTTGTGTTTGAGTCTGTGTGAGCGGTTTGCGTCTCTTCCTGGCAGCTGGTTTTCATCAGACCCCTTCACGCTGGCTCCATCATCCTCATTAGTGACGACTCGCAGCTTTCACCTGGAAGAAAGCTGCTCCCGCTATGTGGCGTACATGCCTACTGCACGCCACCCACCTTCCAGAAGTGTGACTTCAGCCTCTGAGCTGGCTGAAGTGAGTCACAGCCCAGAGAATCACCAGCGACTTCAGAAAAGATCTGCGTCAGACACAGTATTAAGAATCAAATAGCATACAGGTAGGTTTGGTGTGTTGTATTATGCAGCCAGCCTGTTGTGTCGGTGAATGTTAATTATATGAAGCAGGACTTTGAGATCATCTGATTATCATACTGACTCATTCCCCTAAAGGCTGTGAGCCTTTCACATAACCTTGTCTAATCACTGATCTCCCACATCAGAAGTGTCAGGCTCCTCACATGGATTCTGGCGCAAAGCCCGTGAGCTGAATTCTGAGCAAAACTTCTTTTTGCAGTAATGTCGTGCAGCGGCCTCTCTTTCATTTGATTCCTTTCCCCCGTCAGTCTGCCTCCTTTTCCTCTCGTATCTCCGCAGTACCTCCTCTGTCCTCCCTGTTCTCGATGCCCCCCCGACTCTCCTCGCCGCTCTGATAAGAAGACAAAAGATAAACAGCCCCTCCAGCATCTGCCATCGATCGCTTCGGGGTAAAAGCTTAATGGCTTGGCTCAAAGTAATAACACTTCTGGAGTTCGCTCAACTGATGGGGATGATAGATCCTCCTCCTTTAGCTGCACCTAGACTTTGTAACCGGTGAGAGGCTGTACAGATGTATGTAGAAAGCTAGAAATGCGCACCTCGAACATTTACTCGAACAAAAGGAAGCTTGACTTTTAAACGTACGAGTGAGTTGTTAGCTGGGGCCTGTTGATTGACATGAACTGGGTCCCAGAGCTTGTCACACATCTTATCATGTCAGGCTGCTGATATCCCTACACTTTACTGTTACTATGCGTGTTTGCATCCGGAGAAACCGAGATTCGGCGGCGAGAAGAAATGTGCCAAATGCCATTAAAAACCCAATTTCACACAAACAAGGAAACTGACGGAAACACAGTCTGATAATGTGAAATAGGATTTCACGGCCACTCTCGTGTTATACAAAGACGTTTGAAGGCTCATTACCGGACACGAGCGTGACGCTTAAATCACAAAAACTGTTCCCTCAAAGATTGTGGCGCTTTTGCAACAGAGTAAGTCAAGTAGATGCTTGAAACGTTTTCTTCGACAGACAGTGTCGTGAAGCAGTGTGGATGAACTACTGTAGGATGTGGATCCCTTGAGTCTGAGCTGGCACCGGCGCCACTATTGTCTCTCTCAGGTATTCAGTAATCTTTAACAATAGATCACAGTCATTCTGGTTGCGTCCTGCTATTTAGTACTACAACAGTGATAAAGCGTTAGTGAAGAAGACGCCACGCTCAACAAGTCCCATAAAGGTCTCGCATCTTCAAGGACTGTGAACATGTGGTTGGTTGTGATCATCGCAGTTGAGTGTCTGTGAAGATAGTTCATGTTGTTTCAGAATCTCCAACCCAAGGGCCAGAGCATCACATTAACTATTTTCAAATTGGACTTTTGTCTGTGTTTACAAAGCTTTGTTCCATTCACAGAGACGTGGGCTAGTCTGTCTTGATGATTCATAGGGGTTCAAACTCCACACCAGTCGGGATGAGGTGACAGTGAGCAGAGACAAGCCCCCTCTGCTACTGTGGGAACAGGCGCGACCTCTGACCCTGACCCCACCTCTGAGCCTGTCTACAGCTGACTGTGTCTGTGGCTCTGTGGGGCTGCCTGATCACAAACACTCACCTCGTGCCTGCTGGACTGTGATGGATGATAACCTGGGGGCCGTGAGGTCAGCTGAGTCGGCCCCATACGAAGTCAACAGGCTGTCCTCCGATAGGTGTGTTTATATGGACGTGTGTCTGAATAATTCAGATATTTAAGTAAGCTTTGTTTGGGAAAGATCGACTGAGGGTGGAAACCTGGGTGGACATTGCCTAGCAACAAGCAGAGCCTGCACACACTGTGCTGCATTTAAAGAATCTTAATGAAATCTAAGCCAGGCAAACCTATTAATACTCAGCTACATCCGTGTATGTGTATGTAAGTAAAAAAGTTAGTGTGTGATTTCACAGCTACACCTACAGTAGCTGAAGAAATCAACTAACAAATCAGCTGCTCACAAGCTCATCGATACCCCGTCATCAGTAGCCAGAGGAACAGAGAAGAGTCCATCTTTCATCATAAAGGCTGCTGTTTCCAAAATTAGACAGCAGGCTGCTCTAAAAGCCCTATATATGGAAACGGTCCTTTTGTTCCTCTTCCAGAAATAAAAGTCACACAGTCAAACAGGAAGGTAAACGAATCCGATTACAGAGCACTTTGAGAAAATGTCATCGGGTGCTTTCAGTCACGCTGCCATTACACTGGTGCTCACGCAAAACGTAAGGTTAGATGGGAAAGTGGGAAAGAAGCGCTAAGGTCCATCTGCTTTGTCACGGTGACAGGATCTTGTTTTGTTAACACATTTTGGAACAATAGCAGATACATTGTTTCCTGCGGCGGCCTTATCAGCTGAATTCTTCCAGTGTGACCAGCGGCCCTAGGGTTTGGTGTTAGAACTGAACAGTAACCAGTGAGGCTGATAAAACTGCGCTGGATCATGTCTGCACTGTTTTTCCTCGGTCCCTCAGACGACCTGACCCCAGCATGAGAATGACAGGGTCTGCCGTGGTGAGGTGACACTAAAAAAGAAGAGTTTGACTTCAGGAAGACAACGCAAGACATGCTGAAATGTATTTGCCGACGCTGAGAACACGTGTTTCACTCAAAGGCAGGATGATGTGCGCCATGATGGAGAAGCAAAACATTTCCAGTAACAACTTGTTGACAGGAAAAGAAGATTTAAAAAAAAAGAAAACTTCTGAGACACAAAACATGTTTCAGTAGTGGGCAGATGATTCGTTAGTGGAAAAAAGAAGCAATTGTTCCCAGCAGTGTAAACTCAGTAAACAGTGATTTTGAATTCAGCTGTTTAGGTGGATGTTTTCAAAAACAACCCAATATGCCCAGATCTGTCTCCATAAAAAACAAGATATGTCAGTGGAACACAAAACATGTGAGTGTGTGAGAGTAAATACACCTACAAACAGGCAAAAGCAGCACAGCCTCTCTCTCACATGCTAACACACACGTAATATGTCCGCCCTGAAGAACGCGCAGTTGAGGGGCCTGACTTGTGTCAGAGGTCACATATTGAGTCTGTCCTCGCGGCGACGTTAATCTCTGACACCTTTGAAGAAGGGTCGTCCGTCATAGTGGGGAGTCCTGCGTGTCAAATGAAGACCTTGTGGAACAAGGACCATCCTTCCTGTGTGTCTATCGACCTCTGCTTACATCATAAAGTCTATAATGTGTGGGTTTTAAAAAACAAAAACACAGAAAAAACAAATCAAATTTAAAATACTTCACAGTAATGCAGAGATTATGCAGAATGATCATTTCAGAGCAGCCTGGCTTGTGCAGCTGTGAATTTATTGATTCTTCCTGTTGCACATGTTGTAAATTAAATGCTTTTTATTCCTATGACAACTTCAACTCACTTTCTTTTTCTCTGTCAACAAGGAAGAATCTCCTTCTGTGTCTTTCTGCAGCACAACAATAATGATGAAGTAAGCAGAGCTTCCTATCATCTGTTTCCAGCTGCTTGATCTGTGACACTCATTTGCAGTTGTCCAGGTTTCCAACGTTTCCTGACGGATGATCCACAGATTCAGATCAAGATTGCCAGCTGTTCCACCCCCCCCCCACCTCGTTTAGCGTCTTTCCTCACACTGGCTCAAATCTCATTCTCCTCTGTCCATCTCTCTGTGCTTTACGGTTTCTTCTTCCCTCCCAGCTTTCCTCTATCTCCCGTCTCGGTGACTTTGTGGATTTTACATCTCTGTTACATAATGGCACTCGGGGGACGAAGGCACTTCAATCAATACTTCAAACGGCCAGCCTCCGAGGACTCGCTCCATACGCCACGTGACAACATCAGAGGATGACGTCGGACGAAGGGAGGAGAGGGAGAGAAGGCCCTGAATTACCAGCTAGCAGCGATGCTTAGACTTACGGGAGGACGGCGACGGCTGGGAGGAGGAGAGAGAGCACGAACACTGATGAGAGAGATTAGAGACCGCTGGAGAGAGGAAGAAATTTCAGGAAAAGTAAGAACAACAGGCAGATAAAAACACACTCGCTCAGGGACACAAGCCCAGGGTGATTCGAACGTCTCGCTGAGATAAAAGCCCGACGAATAAATAGAAATAGAATTATTCATAGTGTGGCATCAGGAGGGCTAGGACAAAAGTTTACTTTATAAAGATAGCAAAGTAGCACACACTTTGTTTTATCAAAATAAAGCTTTGCATACTGCACAATGTGCATAAACCCCTCTTCACCCAGCTGCCATGTGAGTAGCTCCATGTAGCTGAGGGCCGATCATGGACTAGATAAACAGATTAAATTCAATTCCACTTCAGCCTCTGTCTATTTCTTGCCCTCATTTTAAGGGTCTTGTTTGAATGAGACAACCTTCGAGAAACGCTCCAGTAGCGGCCCAGTAGGACTGAGAGGACGCTGGTGTAGTCCTTTCCCTCCCACTGATGAGCCCTTCAACTGGGACTCGCCTCCGCCCAGCCCAGAGGAAGGTGAAGTCCCCAGGTTCCATAAATCTCTCACTGATGCCTAGTTCATGCTATTTCTGGCCTAAGTGGCCACAGAGACCTCCATGTAATTGTGTGTTTCTCTTTCTATAGGTCTATATTTATTTGATCCTCCCCCTGTTGAAGGTACAGTGTCCTTGCATTTGCCCGGAGGACAGACTGAGACAGGCAGAGAACAACACAAAGGCAATCTCGTTCAGCCACACAGCCATTACAGTAATACGTTTATTTATTACGCCGAGGCCGAGAGAGACCTTTTGTGCTTTAGCTTAAATGTCAAGATAATTATAAGATAACAAATCGCTGGTGCAGCCAAGCAGAGGAAGTGAGAGGGCTTCGTATAAGCACATGGGTTTCACACATATGGAACAAAAGCGATAAAAGACGCTAACTCACGCACTCCCATCTTTCCGTCAGAGGAAGTTTACAGTAGAGGAACAGTAGTGCACTGGGTCACCGCGGGTGGGTCACACACAAAATGCGTATTCGCGTGTTTCTGCAGTGACAAAGAATTCGTGTTCAGGTAAATTGCTTCTGTAACCCAGCGATGTTGACGGTGCAGGGGCTGCACGGGCTCTGATTTGGGGCTGATGCAGTATTTGCTCTATTCCCCAGGGGGTTAATGAGGCCCTGGGTAGTAAAATAACCCAAAACCCAAATAAAGAACATGTGTTGAATCCTTTGCACAGGCTGCTTTTCTTCATACACCCCTGTGGTTCCCTTGTTCTCGTTGAGGAGTGTTAGGCAGAAATATCACGCAGTTGTTGGTCAATTGTGCTGAATGCTGTTGGATCGCTTGAAAATCGATTCCGTCTGAGTGAATGTGTCTTTTAACAGCTGAATGTATTGAGGTGTTATTGGGACTAAACTTAAACTTGTTGCAACTCTGATCACCTCTGAATCTAACAATCGCTCACTCAGGACAAAGGTTCCCAGAAACTGAACTTTTCAATGCCTGTCCCTAAATTACATCGAAGCACTTTTGGAGAAAAATAACACTAACCGCAGCAGGGTTTCCGTTTCCAGATGGAGCAATGGAGTAATGGAGCAACAAGGTGGTCAATTAGTGAGTCAGCGTAGTGAGAGAGCTTCAGGTTCGCAGGCACCGCAGCAAAGATCTCAGGTGGGTGAGAATGAAACAAGCGACAAATGAAACAAAAGCTTGATATGTAAAGTTTTAAATTACAGGTCGGCTTACAATGAATCCAACAACTTCAGGTGAGCTTAGTGGGATTTAACCAAACCTGTAGTTAGTGGTAACAGCAGCTGAGGTTTACTACACGTCTATGTAGAATTCTGAAGGCAGCAGCATCTGTAAACTTAACATAACTTAGATCTTTCGTTGTAGTCAACACTCACCAAAGTTTAGTAATTAAAGTCAGCTAAACGCTCGAGTGGTAGAGTGGTGGGTTCACGTCAATGCAGATATTTCGCATGAACCTACATGTGAGACACCACCAAAAGTGAAAAAAAGAGAGTGAAGTAGTCGACAATGAGGCCATGAACTGAGCTCTGACATTTTCAGAGGCACTGTGTGCTTGTTTGTGCAACTTTGTGACGCTGGATTAGAAACATTTTGGTGGCAACAGTGCGTCTGTGGAGCCGTAACGAGTAGCTGGACCCTTTAAAGCCTCTCAACACAGGTAAGTGACATCTTTTCCCAAATGTACAGTATTGTTTATTGTGTTGATTTTCAGCCGTGTCCTTTTTGACTTACTCTTATTCAAGTCTTCAAAGCGTCACGCGTCTGAAATCACATTTCATAGCAACGATGGCTCTGTTGCTCTCTTACATAATTCAGCACTAAACCAGAATAGAACTGAAGCAAAGAGGAATCAAAACAAAAATCCACACGTCACATTTCCAAGTGTGTGTTTGGTGATGGATGCTCTGCCTCTTCCACGCACGTCTCTCCTCCCCTCTGTCGCACGTTGGCTGTGGCTCATCACTGGCCCCGGAGGCCGATCAATCACCATCAGGACTGACCTGCAGGGGCGTCGTTCGTCATGTCTGGGCTGTTCGGGGTTTGTTTGTGACAGATCCTTCAGTGCTGCGTGTCCACACTGAAAAACAAATCCTGGAATTCATTTCATTTGGATTGAGACTATTAGGATAATGATCATAAACACTGCTAATCCTCCTGTGTGCTGTGTGCCTATTGCAGAGATGATTCATTGATAATTTCTCATAGGATTTGGAGACAGTGCACAACAAAACACTACATTTATTTTGGGACGCAAAGGGCTCTGCACTGTCTAAAAGATGCCTGTGGATGCAAAATAGCTTTGAGCTTAATTTAGTCTCTCACAAGTTTATTAAATGATCATGTCTCCTGTTTTAAATCCTGAATCCAGTCAATTCTACCTGCTGTAGCATTTGTTATTTGTATTACTTGTTATTTTACACCAGCGTGACTCATGCGTTTGTCATAATGTGGTGTTAGTTTCCCTGTGTCAGACGTTCACGTGTGCTCCCATCTTCTGAGCTCCACAGTGATCAGGCCTCTCTGTGCGTTTAATTATCGCAGCCGACGCTCACAGAGCTGGGGGAGCAGGCTAAACTGTTTGCCTGCTTTCAGTCCCAGTTCATTTAGCTGCTGCCCTGCGGGACTGAGGCTCTTTATTATGAATGAGGCGCCTCATTGATGTGCCTCGAAGTCGGAGGCTCATTAGAGCTAAATACTGTGTGTTGGCTGTGGTTGTGTGGCGATGCACCAGCGTTCTGTCCCGACGCCGTCGCTTTGACACGGCGGCTTTTAAAAAGGCACAGACTCCATCTTTGTAACTAAAACCAACAACCAAACTGTACAGTCTCCGTTATTGTACCGTGCTGCACAAAACCAATATGACTGTTAAGCTCTACACGCAAACAAGAGTCATCTGGAGGCAACACAGCAGATGTCATGCAGGGCATTAGCCCGAACGGACACCGTGACAGTACAGTGACAGCCTGGCTGCGTGATTAGCCTCATGGTGACTCCAACCCATTTCTACTACAGTACATGCGTACAGCGGCGCACGCAGGGCGTCCTAACATCAGTAGCAACAACTGGGAGCGTACACCTCTAACTGCGATGCCGCGTGACATGCGTTGCCTTCACGTGACAACTATTAGTTCTCGCACTGGTGCAGCGAGATCCCACGGTTCATTCTGAAAACGAGCAAACAACTATTAGTTCTCGCACTGGAACAACACTTCACGTTTCGTTTGCGAGTGGGTGAAGCAGGGTACTGCACGGGACAAACTGCTGTCGCTCATTGCTTTCATTTGAATAATTTAGCATAATATGCATAATAACTACACACAAATGATTTTTTCATGTAATAAAAATGACAAAGGAGAATGGAATTAATTGAATCTGTAGATAATTTCCTCCCTCAGCGGTTCACCGCTTCCCTTTCACTGGTCTGAGGCTGCTTCACTGTTTCTGACGGGGTTGAATATTTAGACGCACAAATGAAAGCAACCCTTCATTTCTGGCTGCTGAGTGGATAATGCTAATAAGCAAGGAGCAGCGCATAATGTTTGCTTGTATGTGTTTGCGATGTGCGAGCGAGAGGGAAAGTGTGTTTGCGGTGATGGAACAACGTACAGTACGTGCGAGTACAGAGGTTGGCGTTAACGTGTTTATACTACGTATGTCGCTCTTCATTCTCCTTTAATTGACGTATAGATCCGCTCTTAATTATGTAACCATTGCAGTTTAAAAATAGGCCTTTGCCGCAGTCAACGCACGCCGTCATTACCGCCTAGTACAGCGCGGTCCACGCAGCTCAGACCATCTATACCACAGGATTAGGAGCCAACTAAATAGGATTTCACCCAATCCAAGCGCCGCTGGGATGTTCACTCTCAGATTAAAAGACCAGTTCAGCACAGGGTAGCTTCAAAAATGCACAAGTGAAAATGTCAAGTATGGTCCTGGTTGTCACTGTTGCAGGCAACATGGAGATGGACTCACAGATGAAGACTCACGGGCACGTTCAGCGAAAGGAGGTGATGTTAAAACCTTACAAGCACTTACATCTATCACTTTAAACCTCCTACACAAATACACAGGAGACAGATCGTGTTAATGCGGCGAGCATTCGTGTGGCTGATCCCAGGCCGTCCATGCATTAATCGTTGCTAACTGTGTTTAGCACCGTGTGTTAGTGATAGGTCACTTTCTATTTATGTCCTCCTCCACTTTGCACTATCCCCTCCATCTTCTCAGTGCTGCTAACCCCAACGTCTGCTCAGCGTCATAGGACAGCCACGGGGGAGGTCGATGACGAGAGGGAGGGAGGGAAAAGAGACCAGACGGGGAAAGGGTGAGGAGCAGAGGGGCGAAAGACGCGGGTGTTGGAGAGACCATAGGGGGGAGCGGGACAGAACGCGAGGCACAGCTCCAAGTGTGACCTCAGTGCCACTCCTGGCCTTGTCCTGCCAGCTTCTCATTTTACACACATCCATTCATTTCCGTTGTGCTGTGTTTTCCTTACTTTCATCCCACCATCTCCTTTCTCCTTCCTCTGGCCATTTAGTTTAAAAGCCTTCACTCTCGCTCTATTCACCTCGTCATCGCCACCTCCCCTCTCTCTCCCTTTGCACAGCAGCTCTCCTCGGTCTCCCCCTGCATCATCATAACTTCAGATTCAGATACTTACGTTATTCTTTATCTGACTCTGACCCTGTTTCTGCTAAGCCTTTCTCAGAAGCGTGGCCTGTTATGAAAACTCGCCCTGTTGGTAACACTGAACACTCTGTACAGTACAGGACACGCAAGAAGAGAAGGACTCATTGTTGCAAGAAAATAAAAGCCTGACACTGCACCTTGGAGAAGAGAGAGCGGCTGTCACAATAACCACTGCATAGATTATGCTCAGGGTTGTGTAATGTGGCTTGAAGGCTTTAATTTAACACTGCAGCACAATACTGTTAAAAAAGAAAGCAAATACTGGTTAATACGAGAGCATAGACGTATTTAGACCTACTGTATATGTCCAAAACACCAACAGCTGGTAATACAAGTAAATGTCTTATTTGTTTGATAGCTTGTACGCTCTCACTATCTTTGCAGTATTTCATTGACACGTTTGTGGTCCAGGTCAGTGCGAAGCTGTGAAGCTGAGCCTTAAGGCTGAATGAGAGCCATCAAGATGCTTCACATCAAAGACCGAGCTGCTCCGCTGGTGGTCGGCTTAAGAGCAGAGCAGCTGCTTTGACAGGAGCAGTGAGGACAGTGGGGAGGCGAACACATTAAACATAGCAAGAGGCAGATCATAGCGAAAACGATAATGGCAATGCAAAAACAGACCTGCACCGAACATCAGGCAATTAATGACAAGGAAGCAGGTCACGGCAAGATCAGAAGCACGAAATCAGAAGCGTTTATCCGCAGCAAATAAACGCCGAGTACGCAGAACTGTTAAACGACGGATGCGTTTTTTATTCATGGGACCTGGTGCAGCGAGATTCCACGGTTCATTCTGAAAACGAGCAAACAAGCTGAATCTGAGTGTTCAGTTCAAACGAAATGTTAGAGCTGACTGAGGTTAGGGAGCGTGGAGATGTTAAGCGTCACAGTCACAGCAGAGAAGGAGGAAGAGGGAGCTGTTAATGTCGATGACGCTGAATCCATTAGGTGCTCGACGGCCTAAATACACGGGCTCTCAGTGATGAGTGTTTTCTTGCATTTTCGTAGCAGCATTAGTGAGTCACTTTGCATCATCAGCGCTCGAGAGTCGCTCTGATGCGCGTGGAAGTGGGGTTTGCACGGCAGCGGAGTGGACTGACTATCTAATAAAAGGATGAGGGGATTAATGCTGTGATGAATGACTCCGTCTGTTCACATTCTTGTAAGTCCCGGTCATCAGGACTGTTGCATCATAAGCCCAATTTAATCACTTCCAAATACTACGAAATGATTGGAGCAAGACCAGCGCGGGCTCTAACAGCCCTCGTTTTTGTCCTGGGCTGCAACCTGCCTCCACTTTTACATAACCATCGCTAACATTATTAAAGTTGTTCAGAATGGGAACCGGAGGCTGCAAAGGGTGAGTAGGAAGAAACGACGCAGGGCAGCGAGCTCCACACGTCCTGATGGAAGTGTCACGAATGGACCGGCCCCGTTTGCCATCTATTCTCAGCGAACGTGAAGAAAGGCCTGCTGGGAAATTGAGTGCAGGAACAGGAACCTGAGGGTTATTTCCAACTTACCTACACCTGGCAACAACTGAGCCTAAAAGGATTCTTGAATTCTGGATGATGATTCCCACGAATCGTTCGGTTGTTTGTTAGTAGAGTCGATGAATTACAAGTCTTTTATACGTAACTGTGCATATTCTCTGTTATTTCTCACAGTTTGGGATATTTTTAATCAGCTGCCTCCTACTGCTACCTGCCACTGATCAGGCTAATGTGCTGTTACCCAAGGCGGCTTCTGACTCGCATACGGGGTTGGCAGGGGTCGCCGGTAGCCTCTCCTACTCGACCACGGTAATGAGCTTGTCCCGCTGTCAAGCATCTGTGGCCCCGCTCTAGTTTGCCTTCAACGAACGTGAACACACAAACAGAAGCGCGCGCACGCACACACACACACACACACACAAGCCCGGACAAAACTGTACTCGTTCACAGGTAGAAATATTAAAATGAATGTTAAGTATAAACACGTCAGGAGTGAAGCCAGCAGCAGATTGATGGTTAGGGCGTGCGTTAGGGCCTTTGGGTGTCTTCACGCTAAGTGTGTGTCTATGCTAAGGTGTAGTTTTGGCAGCACAGAGATTAAGTGCATTCATCTTCATTTGCTGGCTGGCGCTGGCTGTGTTACCTGCTGGAACAGCCACACTCCTGCCCCCCCCGAGACTCAGACCAGACCTCTCTCTCTCTCTCTGGTTCTGTATTCTGCTTAGCGCCTGTCCCTCTTGTCTCACATGTACAAATGTCTCCGTCTTTTGCTACAGTCTGGTTTGGTGTCACTGTGACATTTGACAAATTGCATACAGATCACACTATCCATCCTCTGCACCCTGAATGATGCTATTCAGACCGGTGATTACTCCTTGTACAGCATCTTTCAGATCCGCGCGGTCGCATTCGCGCGCCCTGCTCCCACTCTCCCCTGTGTCACACTGGAGCCTTTCGACACCAACGTAATGACTCATTGAATACTTCATTATTCCCATATATTATTTTGTCAGAGTTGTGAAAATGAAAATCGACTGTTCCACTTTATCAGCAGGCCTTTCTGTGCAAGTGGGACTAGCAGTGATAAAAGAGATGTGCAACACTTAGATGAAAACGCTCCTAAAGTCATCGTTTGTGATGTCTTGCCTCAGCCTGTGTCTCCAGACAGGGAGGCCGGGGTTTGACTAGGTGGCAGGGTGCCAGTGGCGTCGGCGCGGAGAGTAATAGATGAGCTCCAGTCTGAGGTGTGGCATTATTGTGCGTGCATGCTCGGTGAAAGTGAGGAGCGTACATTTGTATGGCTCTGGAAATGATGGAAAGCCACATTTGATTACTGTTCTGAGTGAAGGGCGAGGGAAACAATATGAGACAGGAGCGCTTGTGTATTTCAGATGCCACCTTGAATTAGGTAGCTGAGGAACACCAGCAGGACGTAAAAAGCATTTGACTCAGAAAATGTATTTACTGCGATAAAAAAAACAGCTAAAGTAAAACAGCAGCAGGTTTTTTTTTTCTGAAAATGAATAAAATGAATAGTGGAGAAAAGAAACAGAATAAGAGGTGGTCTGAGGGTAAACCACCAGAGAGATGGAAAAGTGGGACTGCAAGAAAGAAGAATGTTTCTTTTTTCAGCCGTGTATGAATGTGCGTCATTGGCCTGCAGAGCAGAGCGGGTGACATTTTTGTACCCAGCTCGTTGAATTATTACACAACTACGACACGGGGTCTAAAAGCATTACCTTTGGTTCCACTGTACCATTCAAGTTAAGGTCAACCTTGTGTCAAACTTAATAAAATTAAATATTGAACACGTCACATTTTTGGACCCGTTTGGTTTATTCTAAAATATTGCTCTCATAGACAAAGGACACAACGTTTTGCATTGTGTGTGTGTGTGTGTGTTCAATCGCATTAGAAGAACAAGGCAGAGGCCGTCTCTGTGGTGATAGACGAGCTGCCTCACTTGCGACTATTTGATGACCTTCCTTCTGTTTCCCCTCTTTAATATTCATGCGACGAAGAGCATTTGCATTGGTACCATGAAATATGGATGCTGTGTGAAAGGAAGAGAGATGAACGACCAGTCACTGCCACAGGAGAATAGATAGAAAGAAAGAAAAAATGATGCCGCATGTTTTAAAGAGTGAGTTAAAAGGGAAATATTCCCAGTCCTTTTATCATTTGGTTCTGTTACAGTCTCATCTGCCATCTGAATTCAAATCACTGCTTGGGTCTTAGAGGAAAGTGTCAGAGGAATGTGAAGCGCAGCTAAGCTGAAAAAGAGATATACAGTAGTGAGCCGGAAAGTGTGTGTAGGTGTGTGTGTGTGTGTGTGTGTGTGTGTGTGTGTGTGTGTGTGTGTGTGTGTGTGTGTGTGTGTGAAATAAGAGCAAGGAGGGAAAGTGTCCCAAAGAGACAAGGGAAGATTGGTTTCACCTGCGCCACAGTGTTTAGATAAACATCCAGCAGCAGGAAGAATAGGTCAAATTAAACAGGACACAGGTTCAACCACACACTTCAAGCTCAAACTCTTTAAACCGTCACTGTAGAAGCAGCTGTAGATGAATGTTCAATCCACCATCTACTCTCTCAGGTGCTGCACCTGTTGCAGGGAAAATGAAACTGAAATATAATCCAAAAAAAAGCACCATGGCTGTGGTTAAATGATGGCACACGTCCCTTTTATCAAGGTCACCTTCAGTTGACTTACTTATCAAGTATAGTAAAGCTACTTATGTTAAAGGACAACAAATCCCTGAATTTCCAACACATCATTATTAATGTTTCCAGTTGAAAGTTAAAGAGTAAGTTTTATGTAATTATTTAACTTTGTGATTATTGGTGAGAATGTTTTGAAGCTACTCTATTGTCACAACCCTAACAAACAAACAATAAATTAAAAATAAATAAATAAAACCCTGCTGCCTGGACCAGACGTGCAGAGGATCTGGTAAAGGTTTCTGTTTGGTAACTAATGATTCATCTATGTCTGCATCACAGAGTGACTCATGAACAACTGTCCTCTTTTCATGTCTGCCGTTGTGTTTGTCTGCAGCACCTGTGGCTCAGAAAAGGCAGAGAGCAAGACCACGTTCACTAATGAGGAAAATAACGGTTACGTGCGAAGCTGTGCTCCCACAAAGCGGCTATTATAGAATAAGTTTAGGCATCTGCACTGTACACAGGTTTAAAATATTTACATGTACATGGGAGCGTTATGTAAGTCTGAGACATGTCATTTGCAGAGATTAGGGGCTTCCTGTTCAAAGACCAGAGCATGCTGCTTCTGTTTACGTAAATGCTCTGCAGAAAATCAATCACGCAAAACTAAATATTTTGTGAGCTATTAGATTTCCATTGTATTACAGACGAGCTCAAAGTGCTTGTGACCTTTTTGAGAGACGTTTCAATATATTGAGCTGAGAAAACTTTTGGATCGTGTTGCTTCTGTGCTTGAAACTGAGTAATGTCTCGGCTGACTTTCATTTATTTGTCCATTCTTTTGTGTCCAATCTTTTTTTTTGTGCAGAACTCCACCTTCTCCCAAACTCTCAGAGCAGGTTTGGGCAGTTTTCCTGTTTACCTTCTCCGTTGCCCCGCCCCTGCGCGCCGACACTTCCTCATCACCTTGGCCTGTAAGGGGTGAGCTGGTCCTGAGCTCGCGCAGCAGAAGTTGGAGAATTCCTGACAGAGCAGCGGCGGGATAAGATTTCTGCAGCTGAAGGTGGGCAGCCAATCAGCAGGCTCGGTGAGTGGGACAAAGTCCTCTTTACTGAGTCGTTTAACTTTGCCTCCCCTCCACCTGCTCCCTGAGCGGTTTCACGTTACACCCTGCGCAAGGCTCTACCTGTTCAGGTGAACTGTGCAGCTGAAAGTGAGCGTCCATTATGAAGCCATGTAAGTACACCCTCCGACTGCGAGTTGATTCCTCTGATCTGTGCTTGATCTACTGCTACTTTTTATAAAACACAGCTGTGATGCCTGTTGTGAGTCTGTGTAAGTTGCCTGGCCTTCGAATGCCGTCAGTTCCAGGGCGAGTGTTGTTTGTACGTCCTTCTGACATGAGCGTGGTCAACAGATAACAGTCCTAGTTGTGTTGTTGTTGATCCAATCAGCCATTCTGATATTAAAAACCCTTCGCATCTGTCTGCAGCGTCAGCCCGGGTTCAGCTCAGCCTTACTCTATGTACAGCACAGTTCTGTGGAGGTTGTTGGGAGTACAGGGTTATAGTAGTGGTGGAACTTCACACTGTAAATGTGCTGCACTGAAGATATGTCACATTACATAATGTAATGTTTGATAAATCCTGATTCCTTAATAAATAGTTTAAAATAAGTACATTGTTCTTTTTACACTTCATGCTTTATTTATCTTTAAGAAGTGGTGAAATTCCTGTAGTACAAGTTGAGATATGATAAATTAAACATGCTCAACGCTGTAATTTAAGTATTTGTGATATTTAGACATTTCAGGCATAATGAATGACGCTGTCACGTGGAGGCTTCTGTTGTTTTGCGCTGTTTTGCGCTGGTTACAAAGGAAACGTCGCTGTTACTGGAATTTACAGGGTTTCGGGGGCATGTCTGAGCGTGAAGGCTTACGTTGGTACGGTGCATGTTCAGTTTGACATAACTCCAGGTCGCTTCATGTTTGTCGAGTTCCTTAGACAAACGGTGCAAATCTGGTGTCAGTTGTGCCGGTTTTATTCCGACACGGCGGCTTGAAATGCTGACGAGCGGCCTCTCGTTCAGTTTTCAGTTCAGGCTTTCTCAAGGCATAGCATAACAATGAGCAGTTTACGATCTTGGCAACTTGTGAGGCCGCGCCTGCAACAACTACATAGATTATCAATTAGCATTATCTAGAGCTCATAAAACAAAATCTGCAATGATTAACAAAGACGTCAAGCAGGGGAAGGCTGTGTAGGGTACGACTTATCTTGAATGGCTCCTTTTATCTGAGCTTTTTCACTGAGGGCGTGTTGGCTTGTCTGATTGGTACAGTACAGATATGGTTAGATTGTTCTCTCTGAACATACGAAGCAGCCACATTGGAAGGAAAGTGCTGAAGCAGGCGCCTGGTCGCTGGAAAGGGGCTGACTCAGCACAACCCTGTGTCGTTATTAACTCGTCCAGTC
Organism: Macropodus opercularis; assembly: GCA_030770545.1. NCBI lineage: Eukaryota > Metazoa > Chordata > Actinopteri > Anabantiformes > Osphronemidae > Macropodus > Macropodus opercularis. The sequence goes on from CM061092.1 coordinate 14,516,851, forward strand.
ACCTCACCTCGCATGAGAGTTGCCTGATGGTGAACCAACAGGTGTCAAGTGAAGACAGGACAACTCTGTCTGCTGTCGCTGACTGAAAAACAAGCGGGAAGTGTCAGTTTGGTTGGTAGATGCAGAAACACACATAGTTTTACGATCTATTGAACTGAATGTATTTTACTCTCTGCGGTCTGGGCCCATGCGGCAGCGACTTCCTGCCGCGTCACAGATTCGTACGGAGTCAGTGAGAGCTGATGCTCCTGAGGCATGGGTGTGTGCTCTGGATGGCCCTGTGTGCGACTGGGTGTGTAGAGGCATGCGGGGCCTCGGTGCATGTCCCTGCTTGTACTGTAGCTACATGCATGCGGGGAAACGTTGTCGTTCCAGTGTGATCTTCATTCCAAACACAGTTCGTTGAGTTGAGGCAGGCTGTGAGTATGAGGTCGCTGTAAATGATTCACACTAAACAGACGTTCGCCTTCCTTTATGATGCTCTTAATGTTAGCGGGGAAGATGTGTATCCAGTCAAGATCAGAACCCGGGGAGAATAACAAACCACCTTCATTTTTGTAGTTTCTTTAACTCCCATTTTTTTACTGTTTGGCTCCTGCCGACAGTTTTCTTTCGTCTCTGCGTCTCTGCACAACTTTTCCTACACGGTGATGAAAGTGCTCTGTTCCATAGATCAGGCCAGACACAGCAGGTGCCACGGTGGGTGATGAATCAGTCGTGTTACAGCAAGCCCTCGGTGGGAAAGTTCATCTTTGTTAATCCTCCTCTTATTAGTCTTCCTCCTCCCAGACACAGTTAGACACACCGAGCTTTTACGGCTGTCACAACTCACCGTGCGCCATCGTCATGCTGGTTACTCAAATACAGAGATTCTGGCTGTTTCAGCTGCTCTGGTTACTCATCGGACTGCGCTGCTACACGTGTGGGACCGCGTTTGTAAGCATTTGCATATTGGGAAGCACATCAAAGTCTGCGGTTTGCTATTTGCAGAACGGAATTGTGTCCAATTAAAACAGAGCCAACACTTGGTTCTCATTTGTATTTTGTGAACTCAAGTTGTGTTGTTGTTGTTGTCTATCTAGTGTCTTTTTGAGCTGCCAAAATGTAACAGTGGGCCCAGAAACAAAGCCAGTGCAACGCCAACAACATGGCTGTTGCCAAGGTGACGTGTGTCTGACTGAGCCCATCTGTTCATGTCCATGTGCTCATACAGCCTGCCTGGTTTGGGTATGACGTGCACACTGGCAGGCTCACTATGCTGAGCGCCACGTCAACCTGAAAGAAATACACAAAGGAAAAACTCGGCAACTGCGTCGCACTTGTCAGTGGTTATGGGTTTGTCGTCTCTGCTGAGAGGACTTGTTGTGATGCTCCAGCATCCAGTAGGATACCGCAGCAGCTCTGCCCTGATTCAGGAGGCGATCGTAGCAAAAAGGAGGGAGAAATAAAGTTGATGCAGCAAACACATCATGTGTTGCTGGAGTTAATGCATGTGTGAAAGAAAAGGAGAGAATCTCAGCATCCCGGCTCAGCTCTGGCATAAAGAGCTTATGAATACATGGTGACGGGAATTGTCTCTCATCCCTCAGTGGTAGAAAGAAACTTCAAAGTCAGTATATTTACTCATATTTACTTCTGTATCCGTAAGTCAGACTCACAGAAACATTGCAATATTTAAATTTAAATGTTATGTAAAAGACACTTGTCTACCATTTATTAGAAATTGATCTGAATCTCTGATATTGTTGCTTATTTTTGTTGCTGTGCTTAGTTACGATGTTATTAAACTTTTACACAGTATTTACTTGTATTGCAGCCTTTCTTACACTGTATTTCTTTGCATAGTTCTCCACTCGTGCTGCTGCACATGACCTCCTCTCCACATGAGTGTCTCGGAGGAGATCGCAGAGCCTGAAGGTGCCACGGCGATGGCCGAAGCGTCGGCACCGCCTCTGTCCCCAGCGGACTATGGGCTGTGGTCTCCGCCTCCTAACCTCTGCAAGTCGTGCGGCCACAGCCACCAGCTTGAGGAGAACCACGAGTACATCTACAAAGACGAAGTGGACGACGACCTGGTGTGTCACATCTGCCTGCAGCCGCTCATCCGGCCCCTGGACACACCCTGTGGACATACCTACTGCCAGGAGTGTCTCACCAGTTTCCTGATGGAGAGCGACTTCTGCCCCGTGTGCCGCGCTCCTCTCATGCTGCAGAGCTGCAGGAAGCCCAGCCTGCTGGTGCACAAGCTGCTGGACAAGCTGAGTGTGGCCTGCCCCTTCACTGACCACTGTACGGAAATACTGACCCGTGGTGAACTAGAGGACCACATCAAGAGCAGGTAGGATGGCAGAAGTTCATCCTGACACTCATTATAAAGCGTGTGTAAATAATATATATATCTAGCAGCATTTGCATGACCCTAACTGTGTGTAAGTTATCAACAGTGCTCCCATTAAATAAGTAAGCAAATGCAGCAAAGTTTCCATTTTTTTTGTTTTTCTTTTTCACTTTAAGTTTCCCGCCCTGCACCGCCTGTGGTTATTAACCACAGCTTCAGTCCCAAAGGGCAGAGTTCTCCTTCCAAACAGGCTTTCATCTAAACTAGGCCCAGCTCCTCTGTGTGTATATCATTAAAAGCCAGCGGTTTGGTCTCTCTCAGGCTGGGTCTGTGTTCATTAATGCTCATTAACACTCCCTTAGCCCACCGGCCGCTGGGATAATTAGCACGTCCCTTCACACACCGCAGTGATTCCTATTCATTTGCATTTCACAAAAAATCAGGAAAAAAGTTGCAAATAAAACTTCTTAAGAGTTATCTTCTGCTCCGTCACTCTGTCCTAGTATCCTCCACCACCTGCCACCAGTTTCATCTGGTCTCTTCTTTTACACCTTCTTCTCTACGCTCCTGCTCTTCACTCTATAGTGTCCCGGTCTTTTCCTTTGCGTAGCGCGAATGTTCTGATGAGGTGTGGAGCTCGGAGGCTGACTCCCTGAAGGGCCCAGCTCCCACAGTTAGAAGGTGTTATCTGTGAAGGTGAGAGGTCGCGTCCACAGAGACGACTCTGACCAGAGCGTGTGAAATGTTTCCTCTGAAACAACCCACTTCTGTGATTCTTTCCATTTCACTTTCACTGCTGCAGCCCAGTGAATGTACCGAATACAGTGCGTATATGTTTGCGTATCTCCAGAGTTTGAATAGATGCAGAGAATGGATGTCAATCGTTGAATAGTAATATTATTGGCAAAGTGAAAACCACCAGTTTTCTTTTTTACTTTAGCGTAACATAATCACAACCAGACGTCAATACGTTGAATGAAAAACTGCTACAGTGCTTGTTTGCAGCATTTTCATACACATCAAAGTGTTTTATGGCATTTTCTGCCACCACATTGTTTCATCCGAGCGCAGTGTGTTCGAAGCGATGAAGCGCGAGCTGTAACTCGTATTCAGTGCCGTGATGTTTATCTCTGATTTGACTTTCTACATCTGTATGCTGTGCTACTCGCTGCGCAACGGTAGGACATAAATAGGCCGCACCTGTCAGTTGGGATCATCTAAAATATGGTGGAAGGTCAAAATGGCTCTCATGGGAATAAAGCCATGAAAAAACCTCCTCAAGACCTATGATTTCATGTGCACTGTTGATCCCTGGCCCTGTTCTGGTGCTGATGATGGCTGACTACACTTTGTACAGCCATTCGTCATAACCTTGCAGTGGATCAGGGGCCGTAATGACTGAGACTGCCACACCATCTGGTGAGAGCTGATTTCATACCCATCCAATCATTCGTGACCTTTTTTTTGGCCTTTAGATGGAGAAGTTGCGATTCTGGGCACATCTGCTGCCATTACACAAATCTGATCAGTGGTATTTCTTGTTGGCTTTCTTACTTTGTCCTGTGAAAACTTGCACAGCACTAAGCCTCAAAGCGCCTCCCCACCCACTCTGGTATTTTCTTTCATCTCTTTGCAGTTACGTGCGTAGTTAGTTTATTAGCTATTACTATTGGTTTATTGAAGTTCATTTATTAACTAACTTATTCATAACTTATTTTAGTTTTTATTTTTGTGAAAATGCACTTGTTTTTAAGTACACCTTAAAAGCTTGTGTGAATCTGGGAGAGAAATGAGAGCTCCTAGGAGTTGCTACACTTTCTTCTGTGTTTTACCTTTTACCGAGCTGCAGAGATATTTTCTTTAAGTAAAGGCCTTTTGTAAAATCAACGCAGTGGAAGGAACCACTGCTTCCTACGTTAGAGGAGCAGGGCATAATGAAGTAGGCCTGAGCTCAATGCTGGCTTACGGTCCAACACTGTCAGTAGCTAACACAGTCAGGCTATACTACTATTTGTGACCGAGTTAGACTAATGTCTAAGCATATTTCATCCCGCTGATTAATTCCTGGATAAAATGGGTGTTGCTTTTTTTTATAGATTCCCTTTGCTCCTGTGTGCACCCGTAATACTTGTTCTGCTATGTTCTGTTTGCCAGGCATAAATATATTGTATATTTAGAAAGACCTTCTTTACATCAGTATGACTGAACTGACTGTTGGGATAATGGGATGAGATTATGTGTGTATGTTCTGACGTTGTTCTGCGAGTGCGAGTTAATGTGCAAGTGTATGAAATGACTCCTGGGGGGGGTTAGACTGATTTCTGTTCACAAACTGCATCCTGTCACAATCCAATTACATTTCCATTTCCTGCGTGCCCTGTGGCCGTGTTGCTGTGCGTGCTGCTCGGCAGAACTCCCGCTTCACAGTATGCACACATGCACAAACACGCGCACACATTCAGCCTGGAACCATGCGGCGTTCATTCAGACAATGTATTTACACCAGCTAAGTGTCTTACTTGAGGGTAGCAGACAGCTCAGTGCTATGAATATTGGATAACAGAGAAAAAAGAGGTAAGATGTGGGAAAACACGGAAAGTAAAGCAAGCGCAGATAAAGGTCAGGAAGGAGGGAGGAGATTATGTGAGATTTATATAGAACATTTTACTGAAATAAGTAATACTACAAAGGGGTCACTGGTGACCAAATGGAATAAAAATAAATGAAGGTGCCGCATTTTCAAATTCATATCTTAGTTGTTTTTTTTATCCATCATCTCTGCCTCCTGTCTCCTGTTTACTACAGGAATGAATGATGGGAGACCAATGACAAATGAAAGAGACAGAAAAGACTGAAAGAAGTCGCCCACAAACCTCACAATAACAATGTCACTGTAACTAACAGGTTAACTATCCAGTGATATGAAGACTGGTGTTTCCACTAACAACTAGCCTTTACCACAAAAGGGTTTTACTTAGTGAATGTGTACATAATGGAATGACTGACTGAATGAAATGTGCATTTCTTTCAGTTCCAGACTTCTACATCGTCTCTTTGACGTCAGAGTATTGATTGGCCGGTGTGTTTTGGTCATGCTCAGTCTTTGTTTTTGTGTGTTTGTTTTTTTTTTTCTTTTACACTCATGAAGGCAGTTTCTTTTGAGCGATCAGACCAATCTGCTGCACAGGGAGTCGTCCATCGTTGCGGAGGAGGGGTGAAGGTGTAGAGGTAACGCGGCTTCTCGCTTCCCCCCTGGCCTCCCCTGCTCAGGCGGAGGTTGGTGCCGGCTGGGGGAGGTGAATGCAGAGGTTGTACATGTGTGTGCGAGGCTGGGTCTGTGCTTGTGCGTACGCATGTGAGGAGGGCAGAGCCAATCAGAGCGGCACCAGGTAGCTCCCCCCCCTCCATCCTGTCTTTGCTTGGTAGGCTCCATCTCCCCCCTCAGTGGTTTCTGCTGCAGTATAAGTCACAGCCTGCGCTGTTCTCTCTGACATACACACGCGCGCACACACACACACTCACACCGAGGGAGGCAGACATGCACACACGAGCATACGAGCGCAAATCCTCTTACAACTCACCAGTGCCCAGAGCAGATTAAGGGGCTGCACATCTCGAATTGTACTCCAAATGTGCCACCTTTGCATGGCTCTCCTTCCACTTCTTCTTCTACTTTCTCCTCTTCCTCCTTCGCCACAACGGGACTCTGCACCTGCTTCTGCTGCTTCTTCCTGCTCCGCTCCGTCTTCAACCTCTGGCAACTGGCCCGTTTGCCTCTGCAGCTGAGATGACCAGGCAGCGAGCCTGAGGCAGAGGAAGGAGCTCGCACAGGCAGAGGTAGAAACAGGAGGGAAGACAGAGGGGAAGAAAGAGAAGAGATTAATTCTGCTCTGACATCGCCTCTGGAGGAGGAAGGCGGGCGAGGAGCGGGGTCAGCAACGGCCGGGTTCGGAATATTGGAGGTGGAGGGGGAGGAAGGGGAGGTCGGGGGGGGGATAAAAGAGGAGAAAGACTGAGTGCAGAGAGGAGGGAAAGGGGGGAAGAGAGGGAGGAAAAGGAGAAGAAAGAGAGCAGACTCTTGACCATGAAGGCTTTGTTGCTCCTGGTCCTGCCCTGGCTCAGCCCGGCCAACTACACTGACAATTTGGGCAACCTGCACATCCTCTATTCTGAGCTGTGAGTACAACACTCAGCCTCCACCTGCATCCTTTGTCACCAGCATCACCCCATCTCTCTCCTCCATCAGCAGTCATCAACCGCTTTTACTATGTTATTGTAATCTGGCTTTCATCCCGCATTTGTCTGTGCACTCATGCATCGCCTTCATTCATATTTATGGGGAAGTCAGCACTGTTTACATTTTGACTAGTACTTTAAAGCGTTACCATGTGGAAATGGCCACACAGTGGCTTCCTGACGCTGTGGTCAGCGGCTGCTGGGGCACGGGGACGCGGCAGAGCCAGCAGGCAGGGCTTTCTGCTGTCCAGGACAGCTGGGGCGCCTCGGTGGAGAGCAGCACTGCAGCATGGCATCGCTCGCTCTACAGCATGTGCGAGCGCGGCGGGTTTTGGAAAATGTCAACATGCGTTAACTCAGTTTTGCCTGTCAAACCCCACGCGTGTGCGTACGTCTCGCTGAGCATCTGGACAGCTGTAACTACAGCGTCACCACAGCATTAAAAATTCATCCCCTGCTATTCTCAGATCGTATCTGTTCAACGTAGTGTGCGATCCTCAGTGTTCTCCTCTCGTGTGCTACGGTAAATAGAAACAAAGTCACCGTCAGCAAATACAAACAAAACACACACAAAGCTTAAAGCCACACCTGTTAACGGTGGTCTCAACCATTCAACCTGGTAATAAATATTGAATCAGTAGCAATGTTACATCACCATTAACACAGATGGGCAGCATGTTGTACTGTATTTTGAATGTTGAAACCATGGAAACAATCATCTCATCAACATTTTGGACCGTTTTTGTAACTGCAGCCTGACGTGTCAGTTTAAACTTTAGAGAAACTTAATGCTGATATCAGGAATGTATGAACCAGATGTACGGATTAAGTCTTTTCAGCTCATTAAATGAAATGTGGATGAATTGTTTCGGCAGAAAACAGCAGATAATATAGTACACGTCTTTGTTGTGGGCTCTCCCCCTTTTCTGAGTTGTGTTTTCTGAGCTATATTGGCCCCTGGACTCTCTCTGTGTGGGAGTTAATGTTGACTATATCCACCAGCTCTATGTGCAGCCAGGGCTCTGTAATCCCTGAGCTTGACTACTGCTCCAGCCTGACGGAAATGTCCCATTATGCTGCATGAATACATGGAACAATGGAGCGCCTCGCAAATCCCCTTCATTTCATTGTGCGCGCTCCTCACTGAGCGCGGCTTTAGCTCTCGCAGACGCAGAGAGCCCATACCGGACGGCTATGGATGCCAAAAGAGGGAGAGGAGAGGAGGGGAAGGAGGGCTGAAGCTTGGAATGAGGAAAGGTAGCGGAGATAATCACATCTGATTTTCTGGTGAAAGAACGAGTGGAGGGAAAAGCGTCCAATAAGGACGGACGTGAAGTAGTGGAGCACGGTAGGAGAGAGGAGAGGGGAAATGAGAGACGACAGGAGGGTATAGGTCACTTCCTGTGCCTGCCATCCATCTGGCCATGATGATGATGGCGTCCAGTACAGTCAGCGAGGATCAGATGATCAGGTGTCACTCTGACACTCGTCAAGCCCCACAACTACTCTTCGATTGTGTCTCGTTGCTGCTTGTGACAGTGAGGTTATTTTTTTGCTGATTATGACACAAGAGGGAGAGAAACAGGGAGCAGACACACACGGACGCGGTGCTTTTCTGCCTGGTTGGAGAGCGGTGGCAGACCGTTTGTCTTTATCCGCGGCGCTGACAGGAGCAGCCTCCAGCTCCCCCCGTGCGGCCACGGCCTCTGTGCGCCTCTATTTTCCCTGCTCCGCTCTCGCCACCCGTCTTTAGTCCGTCAGCTCCTTCTCTTCTAATGCCTTTCAATTTGTGTGATTACTACCCAGTGTGTACTGCTGGGGAAATCGAGAGTGGCTGCACTCTGTCTTGCTCACACACAGGCGTACGTACAGGCCTGTGTACAGGGTGGAGTAGATGTGTTTAATGTGAACACAGCAGAGCACCTGGGCTGGCATTTTTCTGCCGCTTACGTCCTGACACACTCACTCACACTATTAGACCTTGGTTGTTCCCTCCCCGGTTCACATGACCTCCCATGATAATCGAAGCGTTAATGATTAATCTGTATTTATTTATTGGCCTGTGCCGAGATGTATTAAACACTGTGATTAGCTTAGCTTCCATCCTTTCAGCCCTCATCTATGAGGCGTTTGATCACTGTGCGCTCTGCTAGTGCTCCAGACGTCTTCAGCATGGACGCATTCTAACGGGATTAGCCACCCGCCTGCGCTGCTCTCACTGGATCTCAACAACACTGGTTTGTTTTTTTGCCAGGTCCAATTGGAGTCCAAGGCCGCGCAACACGGTCCTACTCGGCCTCGCAGTCGAAGTGCGGTGGATGCTCCACTAATTAGACTTTTGTTTGGATTCAATATGAATCTCTGTGGTGTGGCGAGGCTGCTCTTCTCCGTCTCATTATATGTGGCAGGCTAGAAAATACTGGCGAGCCTGAGGGAGAGCGGCCGAGAGATAAAAAATCAGGCTAACAGCCTCCTTCTTACCGTCCTGAACAAGTGGCACAGCTCTCCAAAGAAGATAACGTTAAATCAGCTTAATTGTTTCTTTCCGTGGCATTTGTACTATGAGGCATTCAATGGGTCCATCGTGGTAAAATTACACGGGTGGTTGGACTGCAAGGAACAGAGGTGCAGACGCATTCAGACATGAACGCAAACAAAGAGCAAGGACACGCCGAAGTGATCACGTATGGACGCTTCTCATCATACAACACAACAAGTAAGCAGCAACACACCAGAACACATTTGATCATGTATAATTGAGGCGTGCACCACGCACATGTAAATACAGTCCTAAAAGAACAGATGTATTATGTATGGAGTGGTTTATTCATGAGGAGCAGGGAGTAGCAGGTCAGTGTTTACTTTAGCAGAGCCTTCCACTCAGATGTGTCTGTTCAAGCAGAAACACAGCACAGTAGCAGAGCGAACAGGTGTTTGTGGCAGCGTCAGAGCGGCTTAGTGTGTTGTGTTTTATAATGAATGCTTGTTTATTAAACATGAATATGCTGGGTTTGTTTCCTGCGGCGATGTCACTGGAGGCTGGGATGCATTGTGAAAATCGACGCGTGTCTTAACCTTAGCCACCGGCTTACTCGCCCGTCTGGCCGCCGCGCTTCAAGGCTTGACGCGTTTCCGCGGCCTCCAGTCCGCGGCGGTGCTAATCTGCAGGAGAGGCGCTGCGTGGAAAGCGGCCCGCAGAGCACCGAGCCAGCAGGATGTCGACTGACAGCAGAAAGGAGAGCACGGCGGAGTTAATCTCTCACGTGAACATTCCCTTACTGAGAGCCAGGGCTTCGGGTCGACCAGAGCGCACCGCGGCACGTGGAGGTAGAGAAACCAGGACACCGCCATGGGCCACTGTGGCGTAGAGTGAGAAATATGGGCTAAAAGGTGCCGAGTAATATGGGACAGCGGCCTAGTGGGGATTCTCTATGATCATGTAGCGTAGAGGGAATTACAGTGTCTGCATTTCACTGAGAGAATGTTCACACACTGTAGTATTTTACTGCAGGGCTGGAAAGCAACCACTGCTAAGGGGGACATAATGTACGTCAGGTGTATTAGTAAGCTGAGCTCAGCCAGAGAGCTGAGAATAAATCAGTTCTAGTACTTCCTGTGCTCTTCCCCTTCCCTTGTTGACAACAAGCGCGTGAGATTGCCCTGTTGGTTGAAATCAGACACTAACACAATAAATGCTGCATAAATGTCTGTCCGGTCTGATCATGGAGGGGGTCAGGGCTCCGCCGATGAGCGCGCGCATCGATTGGATGAAAAAAACCATGAGTCAGGGTTTGGGCTGTTTCTAGCCGAGGCCGTGCAGGTTGGAAGGTCCTGGCTCTGAGCTGGTAAACACACCGATGCCATTCCTCCCCGAGCTCGACAGAAAGTTCAAACACAATGACGGGGTTTACGCGGGCTCCTGTGCACATTGTCTTGGATTCTGCATGCAATCGTCTTTATACCGTAAGCAGTGAAAAGTCACACCCAGCTAAGCCTCACCTCCCACTTAAATTTAGCAGATCTGTGTTTGGTAACAAGTTTAGCCCAAAACTCCCTCTAGCTGCAGTCTCACCTCCTCCTCCTCCTCCTCCTCCTCCTCCTCCTGCGGCAGATGGGATTACCGTTCAGAGCAGGCGGATCCAATCAACACACCAGCACATCCTCTGATTAACACTCCTCTAGTTAATCATTAACTGGATTACTCTCCCTGTCTTTATGTCTCCCTCTCCTCCCACTATAAAAACTGTATATACTGTACATGCGGCTATGATCCAGTTTGGCATGAGTGCATTTTAAAGGAACATCGAATCTAAAAGGTGCTTTCTCCTTCTTCATCTCCCCCCCACATCAATAAATGGTGTGTAAAGTCGGGCTTTATAGAACATTTGTGCATTTCTACTGTGAGGGCGATGGGCTAAGAAGAAGGAGACAGATATCCATTCACATATAGTCCACACAGGAAGCAGCACTGGATTTAAACCCTAATCACCATCATCACCATCACTGTGCTGCCAGGATTCTGCTTTTCGTCGTTGTGGATATCTCTGTGCTCCAAACGAACAGATCCGAGCAACTAAGAAGTTGTTGATTGCTGTGTCTGAGTCTCCCCACATTCATTAGTGCTCCAAGAATACACTCTTGTCACTTTTAAGCCTTTCTCGCATTCTCTGTCACAACAGGAAACCTTCCGTTCATCTCGAGCGCGCGCACACACGCCGTTATCCGCACGCTGCTCAGTGAGAGAAACCAGCTACTGCAGCTCTGGGTCTCACTTTGGTCTTAGGTTCTTGCGTGTCAGGTGCGTTTTCGAGAGCATCAGAAGGTTGGATGCCACAGTCAGAACTCATCAGACCACGCTCCAGTGCTGCTTTCAGATGAAAAGGGAAGATGAGACGCAGGTCAGCCAGCGCTGACTTTGGGCATAAATAATGTTTCAGACTGTAAACAATCAGCATCATTATAGTGAGTTACACATGTCAGTTTCTGTGTTTGACTGCCTGACCTGGACTTGTCACCTCAGCGTTGGTAATTTGGGCTTAGTAGGGGAGTGTGGTCCAACATGATTGTCCCTGGCAGGCAGGGAGCAGAGGGAGTATTTGGGTTAGGAAGGATAATCCACTCACCCCTAAAGAGGATTGGAGAATCTCACAGGCTTTGATGACTTGTGAGCTGGTGTTTATTTCGCATCATAAGAACAAGGCCGTTTGTGTCACAGCCAGGGCGCAGCGCTGCGACCACCGTGTCGCCGAAAGCAACACGGGTAATTGTTATTGCACCGGAGAGGAAAAAACAGGGGAGGAGGCGGAGGAGTGGCGAGCAGAGGGATGAGGATGTTTTGGTGTCCTCGCTGCTTATCTCGCCACAGATCCCATGGTTTAGAGAGATGATGTGATAACTGAGACAGTGCTGCCTGAGACAAGGATACTGCGGCGCTAATGAGCCCTCTCTAAGCTCAGTGATCATCCCCGAAAAAATGAAAAATCGTGTATAAGAACTCAAACTTCCACTCGTCTACACAAAGACAGTTTGTTTGTTTGCGACAGGAAAAATACGCAGGGAGACGTCTGTGTTATGTATCTTTGCAAGCACTTCTCTCCACCTCTCCGGCGCAGAGTTAATTGGCCCGTTTGCCTTGGCTCCAAACCCCCAGGACCACCCTGGTGAGCGAGACAAGGGGTTTCTGTCATGCTTCCCTGCCTGTTACCTCAGACAGCGCAGACCGTGGCCTTTACAGTTAAAGCTCAGACATTAAAAGTCTGAGCAGCTGAGATATGGCAACGCGTTTAAGGCAACTTACCCCCTGGAGAAAGGAGATTTTAATTAACGGGAGACAAAGCCTTTGACAAAGCAGTCGCGCGCGGCGTCTCTGAGACGTTGTGTGTTCCCTGCCTCCGACCTATTTGCTTTAGAATCGCGTTACAGTCGAAGAAATGAGGCTCTTCAGATCTTCAACAGTCAGACTCATATTGCGTAGATACTCACACAGACGCTGTTTTAAGAGTTTGGGTGGTCTGCAGATCTATGTAACTCAATGAACCCCTGTTTTCAGCCGTATTTGCCGTCTCAACTGACTGTGGCCTTTCATTTTCCACTACCCATGGCGACACGGGAATGTTGTCTTCAATTCCTTATAGGAAGTGTCAGAGTTTGTGTGTGTGTGCTCATTCAGTTACATGCAGAGTTTTTTAAGCCTGCATACAGACAGTATACACACGCATGTGCACTGGTATTGGTCTGGCAAGGAAAGGATCTTTCCAACTAGTTCGCTAGGGCACCAAGACCCTTTCATTCATTGGATTTTTCTAACGGTGAGAGACACAAGGAAAACGTCTCGAGCGCTGCTGATTGAAATATTTCTCCATTCAGCCACTTCACTCAGTTAAGTGCTATGTTGCTGCATGGACATGCTTGATAGCATTTAATTCGCTAACTGAATGAAGACAAATAACTCCCGGTGGCAGGCTGCCCACACGCAGGTACACACATGCAGAGGCACATGAACTATGGCAGCTCAAGATCAATAGATACGTCGGCTTTGTGTAATTCTCTATCTAACTGTGAGTGTGACTTGTGGGTACGAGTGAGATATATCAGACCTGCTTCAGGATGAATTCGTTTTGCCAGCGAAATATGGACAGAGTGTGTGACCTACTCAGACAGCTCACTCATTGAGACAAAATGCTGCTTCTAGTGATGAGGTGCCCAAAGGGGGCCATCGTGGTCCCTTGGCTCACGCTGTGTGTCTCACCAGCAGGCAATCTTGTTTCTTTTGTGGCTCTGCATTGATAGGTACCAATGCGCTGTCGCTTCACCTGTTTTCCCTTAATATCCTCCATGTGTGATCCCGTGGTACCGAGCCCGTCTTACGACTCCTAGCGCGGGGGAATGGATGCTGCTGCCTTTGTTTTTCTGGGCTACCGTTAAAGCAGAGCCTGGGTTTGATCCAGCTCATTAAAACCCAGTTAATGCTTGTGCTGATGGCTCCGCAGAGACAGCCCAAGAGACAAGACAGTGTTATTCATGCCTTTGATGAAGCGTCAGCTCAAAGCTTTTATGGCTCACAGATGGAGGAAAATGCAGGACCCTGTTCTGTGGAAGTATTCAATTCACATACGAACATTCTCAGAGCGGCATTTTAACGGCGTGCACATCCAAAGCACACGGACGAGCGTCAGAGAGAGACACTGTGCGGAGGTGGACTTGACAGCAAGAAGACAGCTGGAACTTAGGAATCAGAGTCGTTCTTAGTGCAAAACAACGTTCAGACAACTTCTGGTTTATATTCAAATGTTGCAGTTTCCTGCCCTCTCTGCTCTTCAATGAGCATTTTCTTACATTTTCATTCAATCATCTGTCAGAGATGGTCAGGTTAAGAAAAGTTGACAGCACGTGATTTCACACACAGTCCCACTGAAGACTCTATGGAAGGGAGTATGACGTTTCCCCTACAGTCCCAGCACTGGAAAATACATTCTGTTCTTTATAGGCGGTGAGGTGTTGAGTTCAGATAAATGATGTGTGGCAAAACAAGACAGTGTGCAGAAAGCTCCAGGCTGCGGGAGGCACTGAAGTCTGCTCACATTAGTGTGCTCTTCATTACTGGTTAATGTGTATCTGCTACCTTTTAATGGCCACGTCAACATGTGGCTCATTATAGAATTTGAGCATGTGTCAGAACATCAACGTTGCCATTCATCAGTCAATGAAACGCGCCATGTTGCACCATAAAATGTAATGCAAGTCCCGTTTTTTGACCCCGTGTGCAGGTGTAAAGGAGCCTCCCACTATGGGCTCTCGGCAGACAGGAAGCGACGCTCGCAGGAGGGCGAATGCACCGACAGCACGTCGGAGCTCACCATCGGGGCGCTGCCCGGCGACGGCCCCGCGTCCGCCGCCGTGGCCCTCCTGTCAGACGAGCCCGGCCTGGTCAACCCCGCCTTCGACCCCAGCATGGAGGACAACAGTCAGTCGGGCAGTTCGACCAGCCTCGCTGCCCGCAGCAGCACCAAGAAGAGTGAGTGTGAGTGAGCGGAGGGACGTTGCTGCGTTCGTGTCTGGTTATGTTCAGTGACGCGTGATGTCACCCTGAGGTTTTCTGCCAAGAGAGACAGCGAGAGAGCTCTGAGGACTGTGTGTGTTTAGCTCCGACAGACTGAAAATCAATAAAGAATAGAGAGCTTTCCAGTTACGTAGACCAGTGATCTACATACATACATGCATTTACACCTGCACACCCAGTACACATATCCTAGAAATTCATTCAACTCTTTGCTCTCCCTAACTGTCTCTGATAGAAATCCTATTAACCAATTAGCTCGACTGCCTTGTTTTTTTTGTTTTTTTTCCAACGATCCATAAAATCTCTCTTTGTGAAAAACAGTACGGGCGCAGAAAGAAAGTCCCATTAAGCAGTGAAGGAGAAATGGAAGTAAGGGAGAGGTAGGTTAAATATAGCCAAGTGTTAATGCCCGATGACGTTAAACTAGGAAGCAGTCACGAGTGTTCCTCTCTGGCCCCCCTCTCCCCAACTCCTAACGTGAGCACGCAGGAAGTGGGGACACCGAATGACGCTGCACCAGCACTTTAGGCCCGGCCGACTGAGCACCCACCACCACAAGCAGCACTACTGCTGAACAAGCTGTCAGCTTCAGAAGCGGCTGGCGCTTTTAAAGAATAATGTGGCTGTCAGGAGCCCTCGCATCTCCCCGGGCCCCGCAGAGGGAGGGAGGGAGGGAAAGGGAGGGAGGGCTGCAGAAAAGCGCTGCCCTGTGCTCGGTGCAGCCGGGCTGGGGCTGCTACCTCCTTACCGCAGCCTCCTGTAGCCTCCTCTGTCTTCTTCTGAGAAGAGCGAAGCAGCAGTCAAGAGTCTCTCTGGGAGGGTTCTGCTTTGGACGCGATCACTAGAGTCCACAGTGTTACATCTCTGCAGTTATGCAACTATGGGGCTATAATGAGCACAGAAAGAGCTTATTAATTAAAGAGTCACCGGTGGAAAACAGCTTCTACACCCCCACCCCCCAAAAAAGAAAGAAATGATTGAACTTTGGTTGAGTGTTGTTAGTAGGGAACGGATTTATGATGTGGTCGGTCTTACATCTAATGTGGTTCTCCTGGATCACAACAAACTCTCTCCAGATCACCAGGTCTCTGAGCTCCTAAGGCTGATTGGCTGAGAGGAGCCAGCCTTCAGACAAGTCTGGGCTTGTTGAGGGTGAGGTGCACTATAAACTAGCTCCTCTTTCTCCCCTTTTCTTCGCAGTGAGGAACTTCGACCGTTCTTCGGTGAGGAGCCGCTCCTTCAGGAGGCTGAACCGGGCGTTCAGTGTCCTGCGAAGGACCAAGAGCGGCAACGCAGTGAGCAACGAGTCGTCCGAGGAGCTCGATAACGCGAGGAATTCCAGCGTGCCACAGGACGGTATGAGCACTGCCTGTTGTACTGTGTGTGTGTATTTTATGCTTGCATTGACATTTTGTGCTGTGTCTTCACTGTGTGATACCACTGCTGTGTCTGCACTTAAGGATTCCCTGAAGAGGCTTTTAGACAGAAGACTCAGAATTCTTTGTGATGCTCCCTCGGCTTTTCTGACGAGGGTGACACGGCCGGGGGCCCACAGCCTTGCAGTAGCATATGTTTTGATTTCATAATCCAGCTGCACATTGTACAAGTTCACCGATGCATCAGTAGAAACGGATCAGGGGGGGGGAATGGTAGCCTGAGGCACTTCTGGTCAGTGTTGGGATACGAGAGGTCACTGGAGACAGAGCCGATGACGTCCGCTCACTTTCGCCACCCGCTGCTCTTCCCTCATCCTCCCCCTTCCAGGTTTCTCCGCCTACTTCTTCTCGGTAGCCCATCCTCCCCTTCATGTTCCAGTACAGTCGGTGTCAACAGGTTTGCACCAAGTGGATGGAGATGTCCCCAGGGAGAGCAGCGCACATGTCACGCTGGATGCATGTTACACATATGTGCTCTAATATAATAGCCACAGCCCAGTTTTCAT
The DNA here is from genome assembly GCA_030770545.1 of Macropodus opercularis. Taxonomy (NCBI): domain Eukaryota; kingdom Metazoa; phylum Chordata; class Actinopteri; order Anabantiformes; family Osphronemidae; genus Macropodus; species Macropodus opercularis. Next base: position 14,533,426 of record CM061092.1, read on the forward strand.
GATACTGAAGTAGAGAGAACCTAGTCAAATATACTAGGCACAATGCTGAAAGCTGAACTGCAGGGTGATGGGCAGAGGAAAAGGAATGTGGTATTACATAAGAATGAAGGATGACGAATGATGAGGGACTAGATTATTCTCTGAGGCCATCACTGAGGAGGCTGAGTGAATAGATTAAAAATTCATTGCCAATGCTGCTCCAGAGGTACACAACCAATGGAGGTCGGTGCAGACACAGAGCAAAACCCAACAGAGATAAAGAAACAAATAAAGGTACGGCAATGGATGGGCGATGGTAAGATAATATTAACTCTGACTGATTAGAAGAAGATGAGGAAGATCAGAAGAGATGGACGACTTGCATATCAACAAGATTTTAAATGCAGGTCTCTGTGTTGATGTGCTTCCCACCCTTGGAGCAGTCAGCTGCTATGAAGGTAAAATATTGACATTGGAATGGAGAAAGTGTAGCATGTGGAAAAGGGCTTGCGCAGGAGGGAGGGCAAAGAGTAAGGAGTGACGTGTTTCACAGCTGAAAGAAAAGAAACAAGATGAGGACGACATCTTTTCCCGTTAGCCGAAGTTTCCCCACCCACTACCACACAGTCCAGTTCAGCGTGTGTCATGGTGCTGCAATGAGGAGGCGCACTGAATAACATGGGGGTGCTGACACTAAGCGTTCTACGCATGGGAATTGTGAGGTTTTGCCAAATAATTTTAGGCTTTCATCTGAGAGCATTGAGGTGAATAGAAATATCGAAGGATCTCAGCCTGCAAACTGTTTCGTCTTTTAAGAAACGACTCAAACGATTGCGCATATCCCCAAATATCCACACCCAAGTAATAACTTTGTGGAAATTTGAAATGCAGGGTTTTCCCAAGCATACTTGCTACAGATGTATGTGACTAATGACACAAACATTACTTTGGATAATCAGCCAAGTAAATTTCCCCTCTTGTCTTGTACAAGTTTGTTTTAGTAACCTGGGGGAGTAGAGACAGCTGGTCCCACTGCTGAGCCTCTCTACCACAGTCTACCAATCTTCCCCCCCCCCCACTCTCGTCCTCCACACTCCATTTCTCCCACTTCCTTTCCTGTTTTGTTTGGCGTCGCGTCAGGGTTTTTTCTCGTCATCACACCGCACGATGCAGTAGAACCAAACTCTGCCTAATTCTTCTTCTCCATCTCCTCCCTTAGTGCTGGCTCTTCCTCAGCTCCATCACCTGATCCCTGATGGTGAAGTGACCAGTATTAAGATCACGCGGACGGATCCCTCGGAACCGCTGGCCATCAGTATTGTCGGAGGCAATGAGACCCCGCTGGTTCGCATTTTCATCCAGGACATCTACAGAGAGGGTGTCATTGCTCGGGATGGACGCCTGCTGCCTGGGGACATGATCCTGAAGGTATAATTGGAAACAGTTTCAGCATCACCTCGTGGCAATAAGATGTAATCAGTTATAATTGTAATTCTACCTCTGCCGCCCTCGCAGGTAAATGGCATTGACATCACCAACGTTCCCCACTGCTACGCTGTGACAACCCTCAAACAGCCCTGCCAGCTCCTGCGGCTCACCGTGCTCAGAGAACAGCGCCACCGCTATCGCTCACATTCACACGGCTATAGCCACGATGCAGTCGGCAACCTGGCTCACGGCCTGTCCCATCCCCCGAGGGACGACAGCATCCATGTGGTCCTGAACAAAAGCGCTCCAGAGGAACAGCTGGGCATTAAGCTAGTGAGGCGGCCGGAGGAGCATGGAGTCTACATCTTCCACCTGCTGGAGGGAGGCCTGGCAGCACGTGATGGACAGTTGTGTGTGGGCGATCGCGTGCTAGCCATTAACGGGCATGATTTACGATACGGCGCACCAGAACACGCTGCTCTGCTTATCCAGGTTAGTCAGCAGGAGTTGAGCACACTTAAAACTCAAAGGGTCTTTAATTTAAACAAATGGGCTCAACTAGGGCAGCAGATCTTAGGGTTTGTAGAAGGTTCACAGTGACTATCAAGTTAGTCCATGTGTTGTTTCAGACCATAAACAATTGTGTTGCGTTCTTACCTCTGGTCCCTGAGGTATTAAACATAATTGTGGTGATTGAGGCTAATTGTGTTTTGCTGTGCTGTTGTGTCTGCACTTACTGCAGTTAATAGTATTTAATTGTTGTGTTTCCCTGACGGACCAGGCCATGCAACTGCCTCTGGTTCCTGGTTGATGACAGTCAATGGTGGTGTGTCTGTGGTTAATGGTTGGTAATTGCTGCATGTTATGGCTGACTGTGCTGGGTCTCCGGGCCCCGGAGTTCCTGTATGAGCATTCTGAGCGGCCTTCTAGGTCTCCACGGAGCCAGGATGGCCCTGCAGTGCGGGCACTTTCTGTCAGAGATTAAGAACTGGCAAGGAAAAAATTAAATTAGTCCAATTACAGCAATAATAGGCTGGACTGGCTAATTCAGGAGTCCGTTTTGTGCTGCAACAGGGAGCAGGGGAAACCTCAGAGGAATTAGAGCAGGAGGCAGAAGCAGACAGCCAGTCTGTGTGTGTGTATCAGACTACTGCATTCGAATGTGTGAATGAAAGTAACTGGACTCTCAGATCAGTAGATCCGGTTGCTACTTTTGAATTTAAACTACGTTTACATATATAAAACACATTTTATTTGATCAGTTTTGTACGGATTCGACTAAAACGATTTAGCCATATGTTTAAATGTACATTTGATTACTTAAAAAATCTACTCATCATGATTCCTTTGTCTAAACTTCCTGTTCCCCAGGCGAGCGAGGAGTGTGTCCACTTCATAGTGTCTCGTCAGATCTGCCTGCCTGCCCCAGACATCCTGCAAGAAGGTCCATGGGGCATGGATGGTCCTCCGCCATATTCCCCCGTGGACATCGAGCAAACACTGCTGGTGAGCAGCGCATCGACACATGACACAGGAGATTAGAACCAATACACAGTGAGGACTGTGTATTGGACTGTGTGTAGATTTCTATGACAAATATTCCCTTTCAGATGTAAATGATGCGTGGCAGTGCTGTTCTCCCGTCAAAGGCAAGCGTGTCGTTCAAGCTGCGCAGCCTCTCCTCCCACAGACCACTCACAGCCCTGCATAGGAATAACTCTACCTCCACCTCTAGCGTGGAGAGTTTCCTGGGGTCCCTCACATGACTACAAGTGATCTGTTATAGGCAGAGAAATCTGCAAATGCAGCACATTAGTCAAGCATCGCAAGCTGCTGTACATCCCATCAACCTCATTGTGTCCACGTGTTATTCCTTACTACTCTGCCCTGCTCTCCCCCATCTGATCCACAAACGCACCTGACGTAAAAAATATTCTCACTTTAGTCCACACACAGCCTCACGCACTCAATTCTGCGTCATGGCATCTGTGAGTAAATGGTTATTTCTATTTTGAAAGAGGACACATAATAGAGAGGCTTTGATCTGCCTGCTGTTCCACCCTAATGATCATATATTGTATGTAGCCAGTTATGCTAATGAGGTCACTTATTAATTAGCATCACATCATCCTTACGTCCTACCATTAGAAAACTATCGCAGTCCTCATTACTATGCAAATGTGCTGCTTTCAAATCTTTTATAGAAGGTGCCCTTGGTGTAACAATCAAGTTCATATCATGTTCTGTCTTAAGTTGATGTGGTTTGTAAGAATGTGGGTTTAAAAAAAGAACATTAAACTTTTTTTATTTTACAATTTATTTTTAATTTACACTCCACTTCAATTACCGTCTCTCGGTTTCCAAACCCTTTTGAAGGACTCCTGTCAGAAGCCTGCGTGTTACAAGAAAACAGTCACTCTGACCAAGGAGCCATATGACTCCCTGGGTATGACTGTGGCAGGAGGCATGTCCAGCCGAGGGTGGGACCTCCCCATCTATGTCACTAACGTGGACGCCGATGGAGTGGTGGGTCAGGAGGGGTCTATCCGCAAAGGTAAAGCAAATCACCAATAAACCTCTAGATGTCTCTTCCTACTAAACACGCGCAGTCATAAGAGGATGAGAATACCACTCAAATGCTTCACTGCGTTAATGCAAATAATCATTTATTTGTGATGGAATATTTGCTTTGTGTGGTTGTCACTTTCTGTTTTGTAAATAATGGCTCTCAAATTACGGCAGGCGGTGTAAATTTGCTTATGAATACCTTGTATATATTTAACGGACAAGGTGACTGATGAACATCTAAGACTGATGTTTCATCAAGAAGGTTATTCATCCAGCAGAAAGCTCAGCAGTCCTGCTTTGTGTCAGTGGTTCACAAATTAGCTCCAATTCGCCTAAACAGAAAACACAAACACTGGGAACTGCACGGTGCCAGACGCCCCCAGGCCGCTTGACGGTCACATCTGGTCGACTTATTTGAAACACAAGAAATCTTTCTCATGACTTAGATTTCTCCAGACAGGAATTTGCACAGTATCTAAATCAGTTGCTTTATCAAATCAGTCAGCTCTGAAATGGAGTAAAACATGTGGTGGCACACAAAAAAAACTGGACCTAATACTGTATGTGTGGTCTTGATGTGACCTACAAAGCAGCTGAGGACAAGTCCAACTGATGAGCACATCCATCATATTCATCTTAAAATATAAGCACTTGCCTGAGGCTGTGTTTATCTTTTTGTGAGTGAGTGAATGAATGAAAAAAAGGGCCTTAATGGACTATAACAGCCTCTTACAGATTTAATGGACAGAAGTAAATTGTCTGTCCTGTGTATTAACTCAAGGTTCACATTAGTGTGTTCATATGGGACACAGTTGCAGCAGCTGTCTCTGTGAGTGTGGCTGTGAAGCATGTTTGTGTATTGTAACAGACCATTGATTTGTATTTGCATATTCTCGCAGGGCAAACATGTCCTTTGAGTTCCTTATTAGCGAGCTGGACTGAGCCGTCTGTTTTTCTTTGCACCACTTTCATCACTGATAGGCTTTATAAAGCACAGGTGGCGCTTAGTTACTATTCCTTTGTCTTTTAGCAGGGAGGCTGTTGAATATTAAATAGGCAGGTGATGAGTCCCTGCCCTGTGAGGTCTGTTGAAAAGCTATTAGCAGGGCAGCAACCTCCGGGCGGATGATGAGCTTCCCACTTTCTTTCCCTTCAGGTGACATCCTGCTAAGTGTGAACGGGCTGGATTTGACGGGGGTGACGCGAAGCGAGGCCGTGGCCAACTTGAAGAACACTGCCTCTCCCGTGGTGCTTCAGGTCTTGGAGATGCGTTCCCCCGAAGAAAGCCTGCAAGAGTGCATGCTGCCACCCTGTCTCACTCCCTCCCCCACAGATAGCATCAAGAGCCCGTTGCCCAGTGATGATTACTCCCCACTGTGGGTGTCATGGCTGCAGCTACCCAGGTAAACACCCTTACCCCACAACTCCACTCCGTCCAGCTGGTCCCTTTGACCTCAGCCAACTAAACTTTGGCAGAGGATGCTCTTCGTATACTGTACTTTCTGAACTAACTTTTGAATTTAAATGTTCCTCAAACAATAAAACTCTTGTTAGTTAGAAGTAGTAGCATATACTGTAGATGTATCTTACTGCTGCTTCTGCCGGAAGTCAAATAAAAGTGTCAGTTTTTTTATGTAAACTGGAGTCAAAGCAAAGTCCTGTGTCCTCATCAAAGTGTTGTTTACAGTCGTAATTTCTCCAAACTTCAGCCTGTGTTTCTGTATGAGACAGGGCATGATACAGATTATTCCTTTGCATGTCATGGGGGCTGTAAAGTCACACGAGTTTGTCTTGTCTGCAGTACTGGTTTCAACAATGTAGCTTCTGCACACGTACTCAGTAAATACACAGTATATACTGTAATTGAAAGATGTAACTGAGAGATAAGTGTTTCCAATTTCTCTCTTGGCTCATGCAGGCACCTCTACTGCTGCAAAGACATTGTGCTGCGACGGAGCACTTCAGGTAGCCTGGGCTTCAGTATCGTGGGAGGTCAGGAGGAGGTCAACTGCAATCAGTCGTTTTTTATCCGTTCCATTGTGGAGGGGACGCCAGCCTACAACGATGGCAGGATAAGGTATTTAACCTACGTGTAAAACGGTAAAGGTGAGGCATGTAAACATAGGGAGCCCTCTAATGCATGTTCTTCCATCTCTATGTAGGTGTGGGGACATATTGCTTGAGGTCAATGGGAAGACCACATGGGGGATGACCCACACAGCGCTGGTGCGCCTTCTAAAAGAGCTTCGGGGCAAAATAACCCTGACCATTGTGTCCTGGCCTGGCAGTCTGCTGTAACAGTGCCCCCAAGCCATCCAGCGCTGCTTTCAATGGCACTGACCAAGGAATGTGGAAGGCTGATCTTTAGACTAGCTGACCACCCTAAGCTTGCCGTGTGGAAGAAGCTTAGAATAGTGCTGTAGCTCTATGGGTGTCTCACTTCTGATGGACAGCTGAAAGTTTGCCATTGGTTTGAAGAGGGACCAGCAAAAAGACTGAATCATTTCCAGAGGTTAGCTTGGCCCTCTGAGAATGCTACACTGGGAGGATGCAGGGACTGACCGCTTCTAACCAGGATGTTCGTGTTAACTGTTTGGATGAAGAGGATATACAACACGTTGCCAATTCCAATAGTTATATATTAGGGTGTGTGTTAAGTTGGACTCACATTTCTTTATTGTAAATGTTGGGTGTCTAGAAGTACAGATCCAAGCACTTGTAATACATTTCTTTTGTTTGTTTGTGGTACGGCCTTTAATTATAGGCTCCATTCTGTTTGTACTGACAGTGGTTGTCATCTTCATCTGTTGACCTGACACGTTGCCAAGTAGTAGTCTGTGTTGAGGTTTGTTTCTTTTATTTCAGAAACTAAGGATAAATGATCAAACCACTGGCAAGAAAAAAACATTAAAAAAAGATTAATGTGTTCATAACATATTTAAATAGGTAACATTGTGGAGGCCTTACTAATTTTCTTACTTTTAAGAAAAAAAACCTGACTTGGTTTCTGTGCATCAGTAGAAGGCCTGGGGCCCATCTACTGTGGTTCTGTCTGTCACACTTTGGCTTGTGTAGTATATCTGATGGTTCATTTGGTTATATGATCAATAAAGATGTCGACAACAGTTATGTGAGAAAACTCGTACTTAATGTGAATCAAAGGCTCTAAAGGCCGATGCAACATAAAGAGTTGTGTGCTACAGTATACACGCATAAAACTCAGTCACTCCAGTAAAATAAAACTCACGTTGTGATGCCACAGGGCAGTTCTCATTAGACTGAAGTCAGTCAGATTTAATTTTCCTCGTTGTCAGAGGAGATTATCTTGCCTTTGGCCTTTTCATGTCTCTTGGTATTTTGTGATTGTGCCTGTTCTGACTTTTCCTGTCCTCACCGTCACCTCTCCTACTGTTACTCTTGCTGCCGCTAGTGCTGCTGAGTGCATAGACGAGAAACGATTACATGATCATTCCAACAGTGTATTTAAAGGACTGCTGGGCGTGTGTCTCTGTCAGACCTGCGTGGTTTTTGCCATCCTTCCCTCCTATGCTCTTCGTCTTTTCCTCCGCTGTCTCTTTTCGAACGGCGCCTGTGCTCTCGCTTCCTAGTGTCCCTGTGCCACATTTGCTTCTCTCTACTGAAAAATGTCAGACACACATGCAAAATAGTTTTTAATTCACTATTGATGTATTCTCCCTAGAGTTTTTTCACTGGGAAATAATAGTGCTTGTGTGAGCTTTTGTAGCCCTTTTCATGGCTTACACTTTAAGAAAGGGTCCACTAGTGTTATATAAAGCCTAGGACCGAGGCTGCAGTATCCTCCAAGCTAAATCTATTATTTGCTCTAGGACAGATAGTCTAATCAGTCCTGTGAAACCACAAGACTGATTAGTCATTAAGTCTTTTTTCTCTTATATGCCCACTCTCTGAAAACACACATGCATAAACAAATACAGCTCGCCCACAACCCTTACAAGGACGAACAGTTAGAAAAGTGAATAACTGAACACTTTAAATATTAAACGTTTATAAAAAACTAATAAAAACCTATGTTCAAAATGTATTTATGTCTCCACTGAGACAGGGACAAAAAAAAAAGTCATTGTTGCTAGCGGTCATGGTAAATGTTAATAGCACCTTCCCACAGAGAAATGGCTCATCCACTGGTAAAACAGTCAAATACAGCAACGGTGCCAAGTCTAAACTGACCTTTTCTACCTTAATGAGAGGTAAACGTCAAAACAGAATGATTGCATAATGTCACGAAGGAGTGCCAAGAAAGAAAAAGTCTGTGCTGCGGTTCCAGAAATGTTAGTAAGTCAGTATTTCTTTGTTTTGCGCGATACTTCACTGACCTTCAAAGGGCGTCTCTCAAAGGCAGAGGCTGTGCGGTTTGTAATTTTAGAATAATCGACTTGACCTTCAAGAATCGTCACACTTAAGGCATTTTCTCTGTCTCTAAAAAGTATAATGCATAAAAAAAACATCCAGAAGAAGGACAGAGAAGTACTGCTGCTCCACTAAAGCACATACAGTACATACAGCTCACACACGGCTGGACTAAATATTACCATTCATCTGCCCAACAAAGAAAAAGAGAGGAGGCCTTTAGGGGCACAGTTGTTGCAAGTTCAAAGCTAAACATATTCAATATTTAGAGACAGCTCTTGTGTAAGCAGCAGGGATTAGGACCTAAGGCCCACATTTGTTCTTGCTCAGAGCCATTAGCACTAACACAGAAACTGCCTCACGTACTCCAACACCAAAAACACAGTCGAACAGTTCCCAGGGAGACATTAGTACTAAATTATAACATGGAAGCCTCAGGAATTGGTTTTTCACATTTCACAATTCAATGAGCCTGGGCCCGTCCCGATAGCCAGAATCACAGATTTCACAGGAACTCTACTCCTGGAGTCATTTAACGAAGAAACCCAAATTAATCGCGTTGTAGGTTTAAACAGTTTTTGTTTGTTTGTTTAAAAAAAGTTATATCAACAACATCAATATCAGCTGCAAGAGGGAACTGTTGGATTACTCACAGAGCAGGAAAGTGTGTTATTCCAGCTCCATGTTGGTAGAAGATATGTATTAAAAGACAACTGATGCGTATGTAGAAGAACTGAATGAAGAGACACAGAGGCACTGTTAGAAGTAAGAGATGAAACTGGAAAAAAGTTAATGAAGCTGAGGCAAAACAGTTGGTCACATTTAGGGCTAAAAAACACCCAAACAGATGCAGGCGGAAGACTACACAGGTTCCAAGACAGACCCTGAAGCCATGATAAAAGCGGCAGTGGAGCAAAAGCACACAAAAGGCAGGTTTTACCGTACCCGCCTGCCAGTGCACAAGGACAGTGGCAATTTGGATCATGCAATGTCTCCTAAAGCTAAAACCAAACCGGAAACAGACACACGGCTGTTCCTGCAAACCACAAGCCTGCCATCAAAGTTGCACTGGGGACAACAAGCGAGACGTACAGAACGAAAGAACTCTCTTGTACTGCACATGCAGTTTGAATCAGGTTGTTACTGATGACTGAGTTTGTGGCTGTGTAACGTTATTGCCACACTTATGCTGTTCTGAATTAGTAATGCCTAATTGTATTCACCGCATTGTAGTACAGCTGCCTTTTTTCAATTATCAGTTCCTGTTTCGCATTCAGAGTCAGCTACACCCGTTGTTAACGCCAAAACTAGCCCTGCAGCATTTTCTAATGAAGCTTTTTAGTTTAAGCAGGAGGACAATTATCGCTTTAATTTGCTCATCACACTGGGAACTCCACTCAATTATATCCACAGAACTCGGTGGGGTATTTTTGCAAGCGTATGCTGTATGTGAAACACTGATCAAAAAGTGAACCATAGCGAACCAAGTGAGCGTATGTGCACATAAGACCACCAGCTGTAAAGATAAGAGTTGCATTTGTCATTCAAAGTGTTGACCAAATAGCTAAACAGCTACTCAGCCCGGACATGTTTGAAAAGCTACAGCGAAGAAAAAGACATGGAATCTATTAGTGCTGGTGTTAAATCTGAGGCATGCGGTCAAACCACAGTTGATAACCAGTAGCCGATGCCTTGGGGGCTGCCCAGTCACACTCTGCCTGTGTGTGACTCAGCACAGGACATGTGAGCGACCGCGCAAAGCGCCAACATCAGCTCATGCTTACAGTAGCTCACCGATGAGCAGCAAGGAGGCCAGCAAACAAAGCTCTGCATGGCTCCATCTGTTTCGTTCTCACGCATGCACACTACAGTACCCAGAACACACACATTAACAATGAACCCCCCCCCCCCCCCGGACCCAGTCTAATAATAGCTCAGAGCACGGTTATAAATCAATGTACCAGAAAGCACGTTGAGAGTTTGTGTGATGTGCACAGTGTGAAGCTCGATCTGGTGACCAGAATGTAGGGCAAGCGCATCAACAGAGCCCAGAAGGTGTGAGCGGTACACAGTGGACTCAGGGCCACGGCAACAGTCCCTTGTGACTGTGACATTAGAACAAATCAATGATGTGAATAGTCAATCCCCGCGTGCATTCCCTGTGCGTCTGTCACACACATGTTATTCTGGTAGTCCTATCTGGAGTTAGCCTAAACCTTCCCAACTGTCCCCATGTCCCATTTCCCTTATTTAACCCTATTTTGGGCCACTTATACAAACTTGAATCTGCATCTAATGCACACAAATTCTCGAACCTCATCTCTTTAGGTAGAAGGAATAGAGCACAGTAAGTGACTGAAGAACCTCCATAAACTGACAAAGTAATTGCAACCACACACATTAATATTAGGAAATTAGCTCTCACAGTCTAAAGCCTTTCTCAAGGGCAAGAACAAGAGCCTGATACTGCACTTAACTTCTACATGCTTTATTGAGACAAACAAAACTCAATCAGCATTTTATTCCTAAGTGCATCATTTCAGAGTATGTGAAGAAGAGGAAGATATTGTGAATTGCGGTTGGCAGCATCTTAGGTTGATGATAATTAAATAGACATCTGGCTACTGGTCAACACTGAGTGTGCAGAGGAAATGTAGGACAGGATCTGACTCGTGCATGCGAGTGTATGAGTGCAAACACAGCAGTGCTCTGGCTGTCAGACTGTAGGGTAGTAGGGCACTATGTAAAATTTGGAATGGAAGTCAGATTGGCTCTTATCATCCCTGAGCCACAGGGAGGAACAGCCAAGGCACCATGCAGGGAAGCGTACAGTCAATTATTTCCTGGCAGTAGCAGGCAAATACAGCCAGTTATGCCCTCATCCTCATCGAATGTAGACTGGACACTGGCCCATTTCACTGGTCCACAATAACTAAAATAGATGTGAATATGGTGGCAATAATTTCTCTGTTTATCCTATAACCAGCTCCATCAGTATTTTGTAAATAACCTTTGGCAGATGTTATGGAAACTGAATTGATGCATGGGCACAAAAAAACGACCAACGTGTTAAGATACAGAGTTAAGGTAAGTTATTCTAAGAAGAACTCAACAAATTTTTCAGGAACACAGAAAACTGATTTCTGTCCACCTGTCCTCATAGCTTTGACTCTCTGTCACTATGATGCAGGCTTCCCAACAAAATGCCACATACACACGCACACAGAGTACCACCAGAGTGTACTGTCATGTTGATATATTACCCACCACTGGTGCCAGCATTGTGCTCTACACTCATCTCTCGTCTTGCCTGGCAAACACACTCTTTTGCAGCTCTATCCCTTGCTTTTCATCACTCTTTGTTCTATTCGGTGTTTTTTGTTTTCCCGTTTTGCCTCTGGAGTTGTCAGTCATCCTTCTGCACCCGTCTTTCTGTGCACATGAAGCATGCATGCACATGTGTGTGTTTAGGATGTGAATGCATGCATATTGAGGGGGGCTATAACAGGATGGATATCTGGAACCAGAAACAATGTACTGGATGCTGCCTTATCTGGAAGGCCACAGCTGCTCAGCAGACATTTACATTTATACAACCCAGAGTACGTGAGTGAGGAAAATGTGGAGGAGAGGGCGCACTTTGTGCTTGATCAGTATTATGTACACATGGGAACCTGAACTGAGGGTTAAATAAATTCAATAAAGTGACGAAAGAGCTGTTATTAATGATAACACCACGGACCCACCTGCTTTGTGAAGAACGGCTCCACATTTGTCCTTCTCTTCCCCTTTTACTGCTTTTGTTATGGTCATGCTCTCTGGGTCTTCTTCTGCATTTGTCAGTGTTTGTCACTGCAGCACTAGAAGCTACAGTCCGTGCAACTGAAGATTCTACAAGTAAGAAAAAGAGCAGTATCGTTTTGCACAGGTCTCCTAAATGCATCCGTTTTACTTACTATAGTTCCTAATCTGAACAATAGCAAAGTCATTGTAGAGCAGCACCTGCCAATAATATTAATAAATGAATTGAAAGACCTTACGTAGAATACATAATCTATGTTCAACCACAATACAGACAAATGTTTTAAAGGTATAAAATAAGCTTTTTATTTAAATAAATTAACAATATAAATCATGCTGAAATCAACATTTACAACACTGTTATCAGTCAAATATATGAATGACGAAATCACCATAATAAGTGGAGGTTTTTACCTGATGAAAGTGGGTTTTGTGCTGCTGAAATATTACATTCTTCAGCTTGTCCACTGAAAAACAAAACAGATAGAAATAGTGTGTCAGCTCATGCATAAGTAGTGAGGACAATAAAGCAAAGGGTAAAGCTGTGCACAAGACTTAAAATGATTTAACAGTGTTTGAGTCTACTGTCATACTACAATGCTTAAAAGACATTTATTATAAGAAACCCAAAAAGAAATGGGGGGGGGCAAACAAAATAACAGATGAATCAATCAGTAAGTGGACTGGCCTGGTCTGCAACACGATCAAAGCACTTCCAAATGCACAGCTGTGAATTCCAAGTGTTTGAAGTGACTGGCTCATTGTCAAGGCACAGTTTGAGATCGCCAACCCATGAGGAGCGGATGAAGAGCGTGTTACGGATACTATCTGGATATTCTGCCCATCCACGTGGCCTGGACTAACACCCGCTTCCAATTGAAAACTTCCGAGTGAGATGAAGGTGAAGCTTTCCACCAGGTGTGAGTCCAAATACGGTGCGTCATAAATCTTACAGCAAGCAGATCCATAATGCACTGGTGCTACGCCAGCGCTGACCTGGCCAGTCTTCCCAGTCTAAAACTTCTGGTCTAACAGAGACACAGAGCGGGAGAGAGAGCCTCGCCTGTGAATGGATTCACTGAGTGAATGGAAGCGTGAGTTGGGGCGAGAGAGCATGTGTCTGCTGGCAGGGCTCTAGCAGGGGGATAATAACTGTATGTTTAATGGGTCATCACAGCACTCTGCATGCTCAGCTCTCACACCTCGTGGTCAACATAAACACTGATGAGTGTAACTTCATCTGAAATGCAACACAAGTGCCTTTAGTGCCTTTTGCTGACGGGGAAAATGAAAGGAAATAGTTTTTACAACCACCCATATTAATATTAGTATGTCAAAAGGAAATAAGCCATCAAATGTAGTCATTGGACATACATTAGATAAAGAGCATGGACATATGTGTAACAATGATCAACACAATACTAAAGGCAAATATATACATGTATGTGGACGTACGTAAACGTAAAAATATAATATAGAATAGAATATGGATATTAGGAACCCTCCACACATCATGGGAAGCCCGAATCATGCCAGAAATACCTGCTGTTAATAATATTCCCCAGAGAAAGGTTGAGTAACAGCAAGGGACTGTGTAGATGCTGCACATGTGTGTGTTACAGAAACGTTAAAAAGGAAATGATTCATAAATCGTATGGGGGATGACTGGTTCAGTTCATAGGAACATTGAGTCCCTGAAGGATGTGAGGATTTTGTAGATGGACCCAGATATGAGAAACCCTACTCTTTTAGGACCAAGTATAGTATACACGTAGAAACTGAAAAGTAGGAGAAGGGGAAAGAGTAGGATTGATAAAAGTGGAAGAAAGATGAAAGGGCAGGAAGTTAGAGAGACAGACAAACATAAAGATGGACTGAAAAAATGGACACAGACAAAATCCAGGAGAAACAAGCTAAACAACAAACAAAAGCAGAGTGGGGCTGAATCAGGGCCATGTAAGAAAATGCAGAAGGAACGTAGGACACTTGTGATCTAAGTGGTGTGAATTATAGCTGAAACGTGGGAGTTTGCAGACAGGTTGTGACATAGACTAGAAGAGGGAGATGCCTTGGATGCTGATAAACAGGAGACTGGAGGCACAAACAAGGTCGCAGTCTTGCTTTCTCCCTTATTTGGCCATTGGTGCAGCTGCAAAATCAGCACCAGAGCACAGTGAACAGTAGTAAAACGGATCCAGCTCTGAATTAAAAGCACCAACAGCAGAACACATACTGTGCATCTGACTTGACTTTTGTGACAGGTAACAGGTAACGTGTACACAGACTCACAGACTCACCTGTCTAAAGTAGCGCCTGAGGAACGAGGAGGGCCTCTGTGTTGGTAAAAGAAAGCTGCACGGATAAAAGATAAAGCCATGATAATTAATTGCTGACTGCTGACAGTGGCTACGTTTATCTGAAAGAAAACATTCAAAGATTTTAAATAATGTGACTTCAAGGCAGAAAAACATTAAAACCATCACAATCTGAAAGTAAAACTGTAGCACATCTTACTGTAGTCAATGGGCACAAAGTTAATGTTCATATAGAAATATGCCTTCAAAGAGTCAAGACACAAACACATTCACATCTGGGTACCATCCTCTGCTTCTTTCTATAAAGACCCCTAACCTCAGGGCAGTGGCAACACACAGAGCACAAGAAGTGGTTAAAACAAGAGGAGGAATAATAAGCTGTTGGAAGTTCAGACTGAAAAAAAAATAACACACTGGGCTTCACTGCTTTGGAAGTGAAATGTAGAATACAAACACAAGTCCCACAGAGTTAAAAGGGTCAGAGCTGCTCGCTATGGCAGATTGACCCAGCAAGGCCTTTGAGACACCTGAACATCCAAAGGGAGACATCTACACACACAAACCTCCATGTAGTTTACGAAAAGAGAATCAAAAATGCTCAGATATCGTCAGATATATTGTCTGTGTCGGGTGAAAGAACAACTGCCGTACATTACACTCCCTGTAGCGACCGACTAACTGTCTGCAGAAGGCATCAGCTGCAGCGCAGAGCCACGGACGTGCGGCACAACGAAGCACAATGACACAGTTCCACGCTGAAATCTGCACTTATCAAACACAGCTAGGATCTAACGTGACCCCACTAAGAACAGGCAATGAAAACGCTCCCTTCCGTCCCTACGCGCCATTGCCTCGCATTGGTCTGTTCAGCACATTTCTCGTGCCACAATCTGCTAGGCCAGCACTTTTGGGTTTTTTTTAACCATGGGCTATTTTTATCATGTTACACATCTGCATAACAAAAAACACAGAGTCTCTAAGTTTAAAAAAAGAGGGAGTGGTCTATATAAAAGCTACACAAGTACACATCAAAGCTGCAGTCGACAGGATGTTGGATATTTTGGTTGTATTAGCAGCTCTGGCACGGGTTTGCCAAGCATTATGGAGCTCACGGGGGCATGTGAGGGGTAAGAAGGGGGCCTAAGCCCATGTTTCTATTTTAGACCCTTTGAAGATGCACTCAGCTGTGTGCTTGAGCCAAGGAGCCTTCCAGGATTTCTGTCTGATTCACTACAAAGACTAACAGGAAGTCCAAAGACTGACAGCAGTCTAGAGTGCCATCCATGTCTGCAGTGCATAGAGGAAGAAATGTATTCATACGGCGACTTCAAATGCAAGGAGGCACACACACACATACACGTGTTAGCCATTGTTAACCTCTGTCCTTCAGGTCTACGGGATCATTTATTATGACACGTGTGGGAGCTTCACACACACACACACACACACACACACACAGGGTCAGACATTAGTCATTTGTGCAGCTGCATGATGCTGCGTGATGTGACCCAGAGGGGTTTCTCCTGGGGCCCTTTGCACCTGAAATGTCTGTGTGCCTGAACACACACAGACACACAAACACACTGTACTCTGCATACACACACGCACACTATATGGTGAAAATAGATAATGTGCTAAGATGTTGGCCTATTAAGAGTAGGAATATTGTCAATAAACATATATGTAAATAGAGCAATCATGCTGCTATTTCGCAATAGTTGGGTGACTTACACGGTGGAGAGACATATGTGAGAAAGCCAAATTTGGATGAAGCACTTCTATCTTCTATAGAGGATATCTTAGTCACCACCTGCAAAGTGAACAGAGGCATTAATGGTGTCAGAGACTTTGTGTGTCCTTCACATACATTCTACCTATGTACTGTGTCCTACCGCTATTCTGCTCGATCCGTGCCGTACTCCTGTCACGTCATGGCTTGACTCTCTGTCCACAAGGTGATGTCTAAAACCACATCACATCTATTTTCAAGTTCTTACAGAGAAGCCCTTTTTCAAATTCTTAAATGATATACGCATGTAGATTTGTGCACATTTATATCATCTCTAAAAACAACATTTTAGTTTGTCCTAATCTCAATTTCTATGTCCCTATTACAAGCCACCACAGGTCCATTAACGCATTAAACCTCCTTATCTGGGTCATCTCGCCTTCTTAACCAAACAGTCCTTTACAGTTCTAAACCTCTCCACCCCCACAAGCACATCAGTACAGCACACACACACTGATGGGCCACTAACCTCTTTCTGTCACTAGGACTTAATCAGCAGTGGAGGAAATGTATACAGAAAAGATGAATAAGTTCTACTTGTAACATAAATATTATAGCCAAAAGCCTGGACCTCCTTAATGACTCCTTTGCTCACTTCAGCTTAGAAACAGGGTTTGTGCATTCTGATACCTAACGAATTAAAATAAGCATTATGAACACGTTATGACTGTTTATAAATTACATCCCATAGAGACCTATATTGTATGGTAGGCAACACCAGACAGACGTACCGTACAAGCTTGCTCAGAAAAGAATCTTCAAAGCCTGTGTCTATAAATCAAAGCCTCACCAAAAGACCATTGCATAACCTACTGGTTATATTTGTCTCTGACATACTGTTTGCTGGTTTCCCTCCAGTCAATCTCTGTCAAACAGAGGGAGGAAGACGCACAATGCCACCGAGCACTAATATCCATGTGACCTCCCCAAAGGGCATCGGTGCTGCTTGTAGGGAGGCATCATAACAAGGCGGATCGTTAATTAAGCGTCCAGTTCGGCCTGTCAGCATCAGCTGACATTCAGGATCACCAGTGGGCATTGTCAAAGATGCTGTTTTGTTTGGGCAAAAGCACTCAAAGACATGCATAACAGCACCTGGTTCATAAATAGAAGCAAAATGCATGCTGGGACTGAAAGTTTTCCCTAACATGTCAAGCATCTGCTGCTCATGAGCATATACATAAAAGATGGGAGGCTGTAACTGGGTTGTAAAGCACCACAGGGCCCAGTCTAACAGCCCTGTCTCATACAAGCTTCAGCCTGAACTGCTCAATGCTTCTCCCTAAATGCCTTCCTTAATGTGAAGAGACTGGAGATATAGCAGCTTGGCAACACATTGCTGACCCATTTATGTTTAGAATGGTTTACTTTTTATATAACTACACTAGTTATAGTCAAGGCGTAGACAGCTGGACAACCTGTGCCAGCGTATCATCATGAGTATGTTAATGTTGCAGCTGGTCTTGTTTGAATTCATTCAAATATTTACTTTCATCTCTAACAATGCATCATCTTTTATCAGCTGATTATAACTAAGCGTTTATTTAAACAAATAATTTCATGGTACTCTGTGTATACATCTCTTCTGCAAAAACTGACTTTAATCTCTGTTTACCTCAACAGTTTGGGATCCCTGTCTTACAGAGCCCTAAGACGCTGAGCCCAGGATCACAGAAAACAGATGGGACCAGTCACATAGTCATTGTGCCACAAACTAGCAGAAATAACCAGCTGCCAGTTTCTCCTGCCCTGATGTTGTAAGCTACAGCGGGCACTGTGATATGAAGTGGAGCACTGAGCATGACAGCAGAAAAAGAGACTTGTTACTAACCTTGAAGTCAGCCTACATGACCAGCCTGAGAGAGCATTACCACAACAAAGTTCTTTTCCTCCACATTTGCGTTGCCCCTTTTGGACCTGGGACAAATACAGTAACATCTTGTTCTCAGTCTGCTCTCTAATCTACTATAAATGTATTTATAGTTCGAATTAAAACAAGAGACAAATGACTCAATGACTAGCTGGCCTCGTGACTCATGACTAAAGCACATAAATATCTTGTCTTACCCCACGTTTCGCATTAGCTGCACAGAGGTTTGACTGTTTCTTACAGTAACTTTTCCAACTTTCCTCATCAAATCCATAGTTAAAGTAATCTGAGATGTCAGCACCTTAAAAGTAAAACACAACTCACACACAAATCTCAATAACATAGTCAGTTTCAATAAGTTTTCACACAAGGGAAACTATGGAAACAATTACCAACATCTACAAGCTTGAAGACCGCTACTTACCAGGTTCCCTCCAGGGCTTTTTTTCTGTTGATTTAACTTTTATTTTCTCAACTGGTATTTCTTGGATATCGACATCCATGCATGGCCCCTTTGTAGTACTAACTATAAACATTTCAGAGGATTTAAGTTGTCAGAGAGAGAGAATCCACAAATGTGCAAGACAAAGATTTAATTGTGGAAGAATACATGATTAACTTATTTTACAGTCTGAGCTATATTCGTTTTAGGACCTTATTAAACTGAGAAGTGCCATAAAAAAGCCAGTACTCCAAGTGAAATGGAGAGATAATAATGAAGGTGATAGAATGAAGTGAGCGGTGTCTTTGCGATTCTGCTGTGTTGTGTGTTGTCCTCCTTTAAAAGGCGTGCTAAAACACACACTTACCAACTGGGTGAAACCTCCTTTCAGCATGGTTTTTCACATACACAGGGGAGTGCTCAGCGCTGCTAGGAAGCGAATAGCACACGCATTAAAAACACAGTTATCTCCTTCATCATAATAATAACTAGAACTCGGGAAAACACTTCTGTTTTGCTTGAGCACTCATAACCTATTTTCAAACGGGCTCCACATCCAAGTTTAATACAGTACATCACAAAGAAAGCTATAGGTGGGTTTGTGACAAATGACCCACATTCATGTTATGCCCACGGACAAAAAGTAACATAACAACAGGCTGAAAGATTCAAAATTATTTTGACAGAAGACGAAAAACAAGGTAAGTTAGAACCTAAATTGACTTTCCTGTGACACAATAAAACTATAGAAACAGGAAAATAAAAATATCAACCACTTGCATCTTTAAATGGAGAAGAGTTTGACATATGCCGTGACGAAAATACCAAATAATGAGAACTGCAGTGAATGCATCTATTTTTAGCTTGTTGCTTCATACTGTATCACTTACTCCAACCGGGTCCACTTACACTTTTGTACATTCTTAGTGTACTGAGATCTTTGATTTTGTTATTAAAATATTTTGAAAAGTGCAAATGATTAAAACAAATTACCAGTAATTTCCCCCAGTAATGTTGATGTTAAACTGGTATATTCAGCAAAGACACTGAAGACCTGGTGTAAAAAAACAAAAAAACAAAGCAAGATGGTGCTGAAGCTGTGGCGTCTGTTACAATGACACACTGTAATTGGCAGGCTATGCTATATTTACTCTGAGCCTGAGACGCTGGAGTAAACAGGCGACTGATATCGTCAGTGCTCCTGTCTGTCTGCCTACATCTCATCCCTCGCCTCACAGATAAACACTGCTCACCTGGTGGCAGATTTAATGAGCATCATGTCAAAATACTTCTTAATGTTCCTCACGACTGGCTGCGCATTTCAGGCGGTGCACACACACAGACACACACACACAGTGTCGTTACACGCATATTGTAAACATAGAATGATCGCTGTTGCTATTGTACTGTGAAAAGTGCATTAGCCACATCTCACTGCTTCATTACCTGAGTGAAATCAGAACCATGACAACATTGATTATAAATCCAAAGGGGTCTTTTTTGCAGTCCTGTACACTACTGATATATTTTATCCAATCTTGGCTTTGCCTGAGCGACTTTACCAAAACATGGATTGTACATAGACATTGTTACATACCTGGATGGAGGTTGAACGTTAAAGCTGTCCTCCACATCCCTGTCACTTGCGGTGTGCATGCCATAAATGACTGAAACAAAGTATATTCACAGGTTGTCAAACTATTGATTGATAATGTTGCGTTATTACCTATTAACTCTTGGTCTGGTTAAACTTACACTGATAGATCTTTTCCTCCTCGTCAGCCTCAGCACCAACCTTTGACTCCGACTCTGAATACATTTTATATAGACTTCTTTTTAAAAAAAAAATAAAAAATCTACCAAATGATATCTTTCAAATAAATATTTATGTTTCAAGACCAGCTTTATAGTTTTTATACGGGTATTAAACGAGATAGCGAGAAAATGGGCAAGACGTCGCTGTCAGTTACAGCGGTTTCTATGGGAGATTTAAAATTAACGCTAAGCATAAGCACGTGCGTTTTCTTAAAACTGCTAATACTCATATATACTTATTCTTTGGATTATCATTGACATTTTTAAAGTAGCGTTTCTACAGACTCGATAACTTTGCACTTTCTCGTACTTCCTGCTTGAATATGCATGTTGTTATAGCAACCAGTTAGCTGCTGGGTGACGTTTTTACGCTGCGACGCGCGACCGCCACGTCACCTTTAAGAGACGTACGCGTTTGTTTTGTTCGAGCTCCTTCAGTGCAGCTGAAGTCTCTGATGTCTATGCAATTCCGCGGCATTTAGTCGACGCTGATAATAAGCGAAATGCTGACGACCGCGGATTTTACCCAGCTTCCGGTCCAGATGTGGCAGAAGGTGCTGTCGAAGGTGAAGAATGCTGTTGTTTTCGTGGATGACAGGTGCGCAGAGTCTCTCCACTGGAGCGGAGGAGCAGCCGTCCTGTTCGAGGCAGGCGCCACCAACGTAAAGCAGTTTTCCAGCTTCGAATCTGGCGGTGCGAATGAACCCAAAGCCGTGTTTGTGGTGAGCACCTTGTTGAAAGGCAGAACAGTCGACATCCTTAAAGACGTCATATCTCTCAGCCACTTCCAGTACTGTGTCGTCATCACCACGGTTGCCCACCACGTGCATCTGCTCGCCAACAACGTCACAGCAGACATGGAAGGCAGCCCCGTGTTCGAGCAGTTCGAAGAAAAGCTATGCGAGTGGATGGGAAACATGAACTACACGGCAGAGGTCATGTATGTTCCAGTGGTCTTTGCCCCCGTGTCCCAGCAGTTACTGCTCACACCTGCGTTTGCGCACCTGTTTCCCCTGCTGCCACCAGATCTGGAAGCAATAAATAAAAAACGCCCGGAGAAGAAGAGATTTGGGAGTCTTGTCGATATAGACGTGAGCTCCCTCTCCGTTGAACTGCAGATGCAAATCAAAACCTTGGCCTCAGCTTTGAATGCAATGTTTGAAGCCACAGGCACCAGGGAGGAGAGCTATGCTGTGGGTCCCATGAGTCGCATCATAGCGGGAGAACTGGCCAGTTACCCCCAGGCCAAAAACCGAAGAAAGACGGCCCCTAATAAAGCATCAATCATCTTCGTAGACCGGACAATGGATCTTACAGGTGAAATATAGTATCTTATCTTTATTCATGCCAAACCTTTTTTAAACATCACAGCAAATCATTATTCACAAAATCATATTTAAGTAATAAAACGATACGTGATATACAAATGGATATAATTACAACAGTACAATATTAATATTAACAATACCTATACAACCAATAATAATTACAGTCTGTTGAAATTCTAGGAGCCAAGCCAAGATTTCCTCTACCCCTTCTTTCTCTGCACTGAAGACATTTGGGTTTAAAATCAAAAGCTGGATAAGAGATGGAGGTTCAGCTTTTGTTTGACACTATAGTTCTACAATACAGAAAGAAAGAAATACAGAAAGGCTTTCTTACTTCAGTGTCCACTTCATGGGGTTAAAGGCCTGGTGAATGACTTGGTTAATTGCTACACCATCCTTCCACCTTTTCGCTCTGATGAAGTCTTATTTTGACTTGGCAGTGGGTTTTTTGAGTCATAGTCTTGCTGCACAATAAAGCTCCTACCAATTACCTTTGATTTCGGTTACTGTTCTAATACAGAAGTTTGGCTAATCTGGTTCCATCGTCTATGCTGTTGGATATACGGTATCATTTATTATCATTATTAACTTTGGTTTGTTTTGTTTTAATCTAAAACCAAACCCAACAAGTCTTCAATACGCTAATAGAGTGCACTGTGTGTTGACCTTTACTGGGTTTCTACACACTAACAGTTTGCTCTTTGTGGTATACCATATTGAATTTTCAGGAGCCGTTGGTCACCATGGTGATAATCTGGTGGAGAAGATACTAACTGTGCTCAAGCCATTACCTGGTCACGTCACAGATGTACAGGTGGACATGCTGGAGCTCACAAGTCTGCAGCGCACCCTTCATTCTGAGACCACTCTGGCCCCAGGCTGTCTTGCACAGCCCCAGTGAGTTTTAATTGGAGCTATAACAATATGGGTTTTGTTGTTAAATATACAGTTTTACAGTACACTTTTTATTGAAGTTATGATTTGTTTACAACATTTTTTTTTTAATTTAACTTTAAGCTTTCCTTACACAGAGAACACAGACTATTAAGAAAACATACAGTTATTTTGTCAATAATGCAAAGACAAGTAAAGAACACACTCAAATAAATAATGAAATAAAAAATAGATAATGAAAAACGAATGATAAAATACTAGCTTGAGAATGAAACGTTGAAGGTGTTGGCTGAATATTGATTATTGTAGTTTTCTTTTTCTTTTTAAGTATCTTTAAATTTATTCTGCTAAGTGAGTGAAGAAATGAGCATGAGCATAAGCCAATTTGTGATTATTGCTCCCTTCTGGAGTTTAGAGAACCAATGAGTACTATGTCCTTTTTGTAATATGTCATTTAATGTCCACATTGAGACAGGAGTGCCTTTCTTAAACATGATGACATTAACTTAATTACTTTAAGGCTCAGAAAGAGCTATTTAAAGACTTAGAGTTGTTTAAGATTAGAGTTTATATTTATATATTTAAATACTTAGATCTATACTCTTCTTCTCATAGTCTAGAAATAAGCAGGTTAAATTACCTGTAGATTTTACATGATTACACTAAATTTCTCCCATAATATTTCAGAAAATAATCTTTTTTTGCAAGTGGACAATGGGTAAAGCAAAATATATTACACAGCAACAGTAGCTACAAAGGGCAGAAAGACTCACTCAACAGCCAGAACCACTCCCCACTGTGCAGGATGAATGACGCATTGGTTCAGTGAAACTTGCACGTAGTCCTGCCTGTGCAGATCCACGTGTTGGGCGCCTGTGGTGGGCCTGTTGTACATGGCAGGGATTAGACCTACATCATGTGTTCCACTGCTGTTTGGCCCCTTCATGTGGTTGCAGGAGGAAAAGGCTTTGACTGAGAAGAAGAGTTTTGTGGCTCAAGCTGTCATGCAGTATGTCTGACTGTTTGGAGACTGTGAACAGGTTTACACATACGCGCAATGCAACAGGGATTGTTCTGATCTAGGTGGGAGGTTCTGCTGTAATGGAACCGGGCAGAGATTTTTGTAGGCAGCACTGTTTAGTAAGTACATAGTGTAGCAGATAATGCGAACGCGGCAGGGTCAGGTTGCACCAACCCTCGTCGACAAGGCTGAATACTGTGACTCATCAACCACATACCTACAGTACACCCACAAGTTTCTGTCCCTTAATCAAAGTATGTTGTTATGAATAACTCAGTTGCACAAAGACCACTATGTGGATGAATGAAATATATCAAACTGCAAAATGCTGCAGCTTGTCTAAAAAAAAAAAAAAAGGGGTTCATCCGGTGATGATGACTAATTTAGATATTGCACGTCAGTTCTAGCTGTGCTGGGACGCAAACCGAGAGCAGAAAGTAATAAGGAATACAGTGGGGGCTGTGTTTGAGTGGAGCATGTGTCTGATGAGGGCTAGCAGGATCAGCAGAAGTGTTATTGCTCGTGCTATCTCGGAGCAGATGGCCCAATTGAACCTTATTGCAGATGTTTAAGAGATTGCTGCTGAGGCACAGAGCTTTTTATTCCTCACTTTATTCGTCTGCCTTCAAGTGCACAGCTCATCACAGGCAGGCGTTTACGTCTCTCATTCTAATATGTTTAAGACCGGGCTCTGCAGACACACACTGCTTATAAGAATTAATCTCACGGGGACATAAATCACAGTTTTCCAAGAAGGGATTGTTTCCTTTCCATTAAATGAACTGTGCAAAGCTCTAGACCCTTCTGGCTTCATGCGGTTGAACTGTCTCATCCCACTGGATGCTTAAACACCTATGATTTGCTGAACTATTTTTAGTGCAAACCCACAGTATATTTTGATTGAGCTGGTCGTGTAGAACAGCTCAAGCCTTTAAATATTAGGTGCAGACCTAATTTGGACCCTTTTGTATGATATTTCCCTCCAGTAATTCCAGGATATTTTTATAGATTACTGTGTCTTAAACATTCTGTGGGTGGTTGTTGATTCTAGCGCTTCCAGCAAGACCCCACACTTACTTTGCAATTGCTGCTATATTGTCTTTCATAACCTGGTGTGAATTTTCCTTATCCTACAACCCGATTTTCATCCTGTGGTTTTAGTGATCATGCCAAAGAGAAAATACAGACACACTTTGCCCGTCAAGGTTTTTTGCTGCTCTAGTCTTCCTTTTCAGCCATTGAATAATGCCAGAATGCACAGCTTGCTGTGTATATATACAGATGTTGAGTGAAAGTGGCAGTGGGAGAGTTGTTTTGTGTGTCTGTGTATGTGAGGTTGTGGTCAGGTACCTTCCAGCCCAGTCTGTGTAATTTGCTGTGCTTGACTGCACGGCCCCTTTGATCCTGAGTAGTTCGTATGAACCCCATTGGCAGAGGGCACCGAGTTTCCCCTCAGTCTCAAACTGAACCCTGCACCCCCGTCATCTGGCCGCCTTGGACCTTTTACTGCGGTGGGAAGTGTAGGCATGTGGGCAGAGACGAGTACGGGTGGCCAAGGTACTCCGGGTCTGCCTGAGGAGCTGCTGTGCCCGAGCCAAGCAGAATAACGGGCCGCACCCTACCAATACGAAAACACCGTGAGGCTGCCATCTTCTCAAGTATGCCCAGCAACATCAAGTCCCATGCACCACCAGGAAAAGGAGGGAAAAACACCTATTTCTGTCCTAGCTGGGAAATATGAGCATGGATAAAAAAGCCATCCACACGTATTTGAGTTCAAGCTATATGAGAAAAGCAATAACAAAAGCAGAGATAGTAAAGTGTGGAGAAAATGACAGACAGCTGAGGACAGCTAACCCTGTTTTTACTCCACCAAGTAGAAAGAATGGGAATGTGAAAAGTGGTCACATTCATTTTATGGTGGTTGCCTGTAGAGAGATTGTTTGGCTATTCTATACTTAGATGGTGAACAGTGGTACAAACATTTGAATGTAGAAGTGTTTTACAGGCTAAACAACAGCCCTCCTCCATCATTATGTACACTATGGTATGAGTTCCCATACAGGCCTGGCTGTTAAATATGCTTTCAGAGTCAGAAAAGGCACAACCACTATTAAGCTGTGGTGAAGATGCAGAGCCTGGGAAAACATTGTGTCTATATTAGAATTTTTCAAAGTCCATCTCCAGTCTCAGCAGAGCTAAACCTGATCATCATAATAATTAGGACAGGCAGAGAATAGCTCTTTCAGCTCAAGAATAACGTGTTGCTTTTTTAATTTGGAAGCGTTTACTTTATCATTTCAAGGAATTACACAGTTGTCTCCTCTCCCTCTGACTTTGATCAAATGATTTCTATCAGACTAACCTAAAAGCTGATGACGGCAGTGAGCGTAGAAGACGGTCGGTCTGCGATGCTGCGTCTGTGTTTCCTCCACCGCCCCTCTTTCTTGCAGCGTAGGATGGATTTTCTCTTTCAGCCTACACTGCATCAATCACATACAGTAGATTACTACCACCTGAACAACTTGTACTCCGTGTTCCCATCACCGCTGGGACAACATAACCCATTCCCTCGCGTGCACCGTCTCCAGCTCTGGCATATGATTTTCACACTTTTTACTTGGGGAAGAGTCATTAGTTATTGAGTCCCTGTTTCTTCTGCTCTTGAAATAGTAAAGTTGGCAGAAGTATGAAGGGAGTAAGTGACTCCTACATCACCCTCTATAATTTTAGAAGGGCAGAAACAAACATTATTTCCCAACTGGTTGCACTCAACATCGTATTTCACTTTTTTTTTTTTTCCTTCACGTAATTTTACTGTAGTGTTAAGTGTTGCTGAACTCATGTTATGTCTTCTAGTGAGCTTAATTCGTTATGTGTTCCTTCTCTCCTCACTACTCACTTCCTTCAGACTTCTCTCCCTCTTTTTTTTTTCTCCATAAATCTGCTGGGTCACAGGACACACAGACACTCAAGGCCAGGTTTTGGTTTACTCCTCTCTCCCTTCTAATATTATGTCCTGTGCTCTCATGGGATGTTTACAGGAAACCAACAGTGTTTTTTGCCCCCTTAAATACACCCCATAAATGAAGCGGTCTAGCAATTGAGCTGACCTTGCACAAATCTATTTGTTTATTTTATATTCAATTCCATTTGATGCATGCAGGCCTGTTGGAAAGTAAACAGATCCTCTGAATGGTTCGCACTTGCAAATAAATTACAGACATCCTGTCAAATAATTATGAGCCCTGAACTGACCTTACTTCAGCATCTATTGACAAGAGCAACAAATGAAAATATGTGATATTTGCTTGTATAATATTACAAAGTCAGGACAACCAGATTGTTTTAAATATAAATAAGGATGCATGAACTTGACATTAAACAAGAAAAACGTTGCAGGTTCTCCCATAAATGTGCAAAGAAGTTGGGATGTTTTTCAGCCCTGTTCAGTGTCGGTAGAGCCTCCTTTCAGCTGCATATGGTCACCATAACCTCAAGCAGTGGGATGGGGCGGTCTTCCTGTTGTGGTAAAATCCAGGGCAAATTAAACCTGCTAAGCACTTGCTTCTCCTCATTAAGCCTATTCCTCTGCAAAATATTTGTCAGTTCTTTGGTTTGTCTTCTTTTGGTTTATCCATTTTATACAGGCCAGACAGTAAAATCGATCATATTGAAAAATATCTTTCATACAGACAAACTGTAACTAAATGGTAGATTTTAAGATTGCAGGATTCTGACAGTCAGGGGAAGGAATAGATCCCATTCATCTACGATTTCTGCTGTCACATCAGTGTAGTACAGTTTATTTTATTTGCTTGTATCGACCATAGGAGAACAGCGAGTTTTCTCAAAAACAATGCACAGGTTACTTCTACAGCATACAAAACCTCAAAGTTCTATTGGAGCTACTTCTCTGAGTAGAAATATTGCCCATGAAGGCTGTTGACAGCATGCTAAGTGGATTATCCAGAGAAACTAGGGCGCTTTCTGGAAAGAGCAGCTGTTGCGTTGAATTTTTAAAATTCGTTTTTTAATGCTTTGAGCAGCACAAACAAAATAACTGTCGCTCTTCAACAAACATTTGTTCTCCTGGCACTTTGCTTTCAGCCTCTAACTGTGGTGCTGTTGTGTCGCTTTGTCTGTCATTTGAAGTTTGGGATTTACCAAATAAATGCAAATGCAAATGTTTTGGGATCCAATTTTTGAAAGACGCATCTCAGTCTCTCACCGAAAAGGTCTTGGTGAAGTGAGCCTTGACAGACATTTCTCCAGTCGCCATCCAGGCTTCATCAGTTGTATCCTTGTAGTATTACTCAGGTCTGAGTCATAGCGGGAAAACAGAATTTTTCACTTTGAGTCAGAATAAAGAAATAAACGTTAAAATGTGCAAATGCGTTACATGTGTGCTTGTCCAGTTGATGAGGAGGATAAGGAGCAAATCTAAGAAGTGCTTAGTCATGTTTAGTGCCATTCTTGTGTTGAAACTCACTCGCTTCCAGGAAGACCAACCCCCCCACCCCTTAGTCATTAATGACTTGGACCTGGTCAGAGGCATTTCATTACCTTAATGGTTACATATGTGGTGATTCTTTGACAAAGTACGTAGATCTTTCCTCAGGTAACTTTATTTGATGTTTACGTGCCTTTTACTGGTGCGACACTCATTTCAACTCCAGTGGAACTAATGTTGGCGTCCAAACAGCCACAGCGTCTACACACTGTCCTGGTCCCACTAAGCCAGAGAGGACGTTGATTGGGACGAGTTCCGATTCAGGTGCAAGAGCGCCCCCTTCAGCCAGCCAGCAAGCAAGCAAGCAGCCATGTCAGAGCCACAATGCACTTAACGCTTACAGATGTCCAAGCACACGCACCCCACATTCCCCGACACCACCCCCTCTTCCACATCAGAGTAGTTACTCAACAAGGTTTCTGGCTGGTTATGGGGCTTGTCTCACACCCTGCCAGTATAAACCTCACCCCTCAGCCGTCAGCCCAGCTCACGGCCAAATGGCCCAAGGAAAGCGTCAGGGGAGCAGGCGGCCTGGGAGGGGGCTGGGTGGGCAACGAGCCAAATGAGAACCATATTTCATCCACACTTTATACGTGGGCCTCCATTTTCGAAGAACACACACGGATGCACAGATTTGTATGCTAACATGTACAGAAGCATGCGTACACATTCTCAATCCACACATGGTGTGCACACATATGGCCTGGTCAAGTGAAGACTATTAGTGCTGCCATGACAGGTATGTGGGATTTTCTGGTTTGCGTAATCATAGAAGTACTTCATTAAGTGCATGGGGGGGGGTTCTGAGGGATTAGGAGGAGTGTTATTAGAAAATACCCTATGTCATAACTTGTGACCAATATCTACAAAATACTACATCATGTCTGAATGATAACATAAGAAAAACACAAAATTGTTATTAAAGAGCTGATTTATTTTCTTGTTTCTTCCACCTTTTTCACTGTATTAGTCTTTCCAGTGCACTCTTGTCCTGGGCTGAGTTGTATTTGCTGGTCTTTGTGTCTGGTTCTGCTGTGAAGATGGCGGGCGTCCCAGTGTGAGCCCCTTCTTCTCCCCATCTAGCCCCAGCCCAAGGTCTGGAACAGATTACATCTGATATTAAACACATGGCAGCAGTTAGAAAGGAGAAAAGGCGAGAGAAGGAGAAAAAAAAAAGTATAAAACTCAAAGAAAAACAGAGTGAATATGTCAACAAGCTCCCTCCTTCCTTCTAACCCCATTCTGTTCTGAGCCCCTTTACTTTCTTTGTCTCTTCCTCTTTTCAGTTTCTGGTCACTTCTACGAATACTTGTGTGTTTGGAAGACGATCTCTCTAAGGCATGAATTCACATAGAGGACTCATTTAAACTTAATAAGAAAATGTGCCACACTGTGATGTTAACAATTATGAAGCTTGCCACTGACACTGTGATACCTTCATGGGAAGACTCGAAGCCGTTTCCCCCGCTCATGGCACCTGGCAGTAGTCTTCCACACAGTAGTCTTGCCTTGTCCTCAATCTCCCATTAGAGATGTGGATCAGTGTGTTTCATAACCTAGCAGATAATGAGAGGAGGGACTGAGATGTGACACGGGATGGTATCAGGAGGAGCCTTGGTCTCCAGACTCGCTGTGCCACTGCTTAGGACAGCGTTGATCACCCTAGAGAAATGTTGGCGCAGACGTTTAAGGTGGAATGAGAACATTCATAGTGTTCCCTCTGCTAATTTCAGCTTTTTCCTGTGAGGGCTCCCACGAGGGAGTCACCCCTCCCTGACCAGCAGACTTTTTATCGCTGAGATGAACACTCAATCACACCCATGTCGTCCTTTTGTGTTTATGCTTTGAGCAGACTGCAGGAATAGCAACAGTTGCTTCGCCTTGTTCGTGTTTGAAAGCACTGAGCACCTTTTGCGGCTGCATGTTTTCCTTGAATTGCCCTTTTTGATTGCTCTTCCCATTAGGTCTCTCCCTGCGCGGTCACTGTGGGAGGCTATGCTGACCAGTAAGCATAAAGAGGGGGTGATGGAGGTCCGTCGCCAGCTGGTGGAAGCAGCCAGTAAGGAGAAACTGCCGATCAAGATGAGCATGGGTAAGAGCCAGGTTGCTACAGACTGACAGGAACCCTCATGTCTCGTTTCTCGTTAAATCAGAAATAAAAATGAACTAATGTAGGAACAGTAATCGTACGTGCATGTGAGCATTGCGGTGTGTTGGTTGCAGAACCATAGCGCCTCCTACAGAACTTTCTGCTGCGTATATTTGCCCATGTGGCCACAGAGGAAATCTGAACCACATGTTGGCTCTGCGACACTCACACACAAACACATGCTCCCTCGCACACACGCTGCTTTTAGAAACTTTTGTTGTTCGTTAATGAAGCAAAGGGCGCTGCAGCGAAGGATAAAAAGATGTGGAGGCACGCAAAAAATAAAGCCATTACACGCACAAGCGTACGGCGCTCACACGCACACTCGTTCACCTTTACGCTACCTTCTGACTCACATAAGCACTAGAGACACAAAACGCACAAAACCCACACAGGGCTAATATGCAGGTTAGCATCTGGCAGAATGGAGGGGCTGATAAGGGAGGGGCAGTGTGGTCTCCTGGCTCCTATAATCTACGAGGTAGAGAAGTTCCCGTCTCTCGTAACAAGCAGGTTGTAATGTGTTGGAGGTCACGTGCACACACACACACACAAACACACACACGGTGGCTTTCCTTTCACACATTTGTGCTAAACAGCTCTCCTTTTAATTCTGGATGACCGCTACGTTTTGGATTTATTTAGACAAATGGAAGCTGCAGGAGTACAGTAACGTACACAAGCAAAGGTGAGAAAGTACGAAGGAGGTGTAGCATTAAAGCTGCTCCCACCTGCTGACTGACAGTCTGTTGACTTAATGTCTTTGCTGAGAGAGAGAGAGAGCGAGCGGTACTGTCAGCCTCTTACACTGAAGCTTTGTACCCCACTGGCAGGGAACCAGACTGCATGAAGCTCCCTAAGCCCCCAGCAAACCCCCACATCGTTCCCATCCTGCCCACCAGCACCACCGCCGAAATTCTCAGTCCATCATTCTCTGCTCATATGAGAATGAGCTAAAGCCAGTAACACAACACGCTCAGCATTAATACCCATTTGCTCTCTCAGTGCCCACTCACTCTCCAGGAGAGCAGAATTTTCCACATCACATTCTCACTCTGGTAGGTTTATGAAGATCAGTAGAGAAAATACGGTATCAGTGCTCTACAGGCCCTGCATTCTCACACTGGCCCAACTTGGCTTCTTTTCATCTCAACAGGATAAGATCATCCAGAGAGAGACTGAGAAAATAATCCATTTCTCAGAGCCTCAGTGTGACCCGTCAGGTTTCTCATAGCACAATAGGATGATGAAATTCCCTCTGTGTGTGTGTGTGTGTGTGTGTGTGAGAGAGAGAGTAGAGTTTAGGGACTGATGTTTGTTAGAGTTGAGTGTTTTTCTTGGGTGTTTTTGCTCTTAGCAGGGAATTAGTTAGACAGCTTCGGTTTCATTGTCTATAAATGTGCGTTTATCCATCCATTTGCTAGTGTGTGCACTACATGGTCGTACAGTGTGCGTGTGTGTGTGTATGTTGTGTTCATTGATACCACAGTGGAAATGCGATGTGTTGACAGCGACTTTCTTGCAGCAGCGTGGTTTGAGACTAAAGCAAACAATTGACGCAGGTATTATTTTCAGCAGTCGACCACCTTCGTCCAGTCTGTACTGTAATACAGCAACTTTTCACCGGATTGACCATGACATGCAGGTTTTAGGCAGGTGTGGAAACAAAGAATGCTTTCAAAAATGGAAGTGTTAAACATTGATTTTAATAAATGAACAAGATGCAGTGAATGAACCAAAGAGAAATCTAAATCAAATCAATATTTGGTGTGACCACCCTTCTAGGTTCACTTGCTCAGAGTTTTCATTAATTATTCTATATATTAGTTTAAATTAATTAGATCTAGAAGCAGAAATCTGCAAAACTGTTCATCTTACCTGTGTTTTATGGCTAGTTAAATGAAGCTGGTGAACATAGTACAGAGTATATCAGCTTTGCATTCTTCTAGCCATACTAGCATGAACATTTAGCTGAAGGTAAGTCTGTAACTGTAAATAACAGACCTCCATCCATGCAGAATCACTTATGAGGCTGTCCAGCTGCCGAGGCAGACCCCACCACTCAGCTCCATGCTGACACCAGACTTAGCCTCTGAATAACAGGAACAGGACTAAATCACTGGTGACCTCTGCCCCCTTGTTGCAGTTGGACATTTATTTAGGACGTTTGTAATGGCTGAACCTGAGTTGCCATTTCGACACAGGCTAAAATGGACCAGGTTAGAATGTTTATCGCATCAAACTCTAAATGTGATTTGTGGTGTGGCTGCCAACAAATGCACTTTAAAGAACATTTAAAAGGCCAATGTTCTTTATTTTTTTTGGCCAGTGAATGAATGAAACCTTCAAGTACTACTTTTATCCTGCAGATACACACTAGCAGGAAACCTGAGCTCAGCTGATCGTTCTTCTCCCTGAGAGTCAGTTTACATCTGGCAACAAGATGCGTGAGGTATAACAGAACTGTTTTGAGGGAAGTTTAGTGACATAGATAAGAGCTACGGCTTGGCCAGGGCTGTTTGATTGTGTAATGCAAAACAGGCCTTTGCAGGGCTTTCTTGTGTTACATTCTTTATTCTGTCTGCTGTCTAACGTTTTTCACTCGGTTTCATCTCGTCTACTCGAGCTGTAAGGTTTGATTACGTTGGGTCCACATTGTACCAGTCCTGGCTGCCCATTCTCATGTAAGATTATGTTTGGCCTTCACTTTGCATGTATTTCCTGGTTCTGTGCTGAATTATGGTTGGCACATCACGCTCTGTGAACCTTGGATATACTGCCAGGATTTTTATGTCTGGATGTGTTCACAATAGAGCTTTTCAGGTTTTTCAACATGTCTGGACTGAAGCTTATTCTTCAGAAATACTTTTAATTTTAGCCAGAAACTCTTTTCTCTTCTGTAGAAGTGTGGCACATAGCACACAGACTCTCTCAGTTGAACTTGGAAAGTATGCTTTCCCACAGACAGACTCACAGAAATCTATTTTGCTGCTAGGTTTACCAATCAGGCATTCTTCAACAA
Source organism: Macropodus opercularis (assembly GCA_030770545.1). Taxonomy (NCBI): domain Eukaryota; kingdom Metazoa; phylum Chordata; class Actinopteri; order Anabantiformes; family Osphronemidae; genus Macropodus; species Macropodus opercularis. The sequence goes on from CM061092.1 coordinate 14,566,749, forward strand.
ACGAGCATCCCTAAATGATCCAGTTTTCTTTGGAAGCATCGAAACACATGTCACTGCATTTGAAAGGGTGAAAAAAAAACTGCACTTGCCTTTTCTTGCCATGACTCAGTATTGAATTTAGTATTTCAAACGGCCTGTCTGTTTCTCTTCTAGTCATGTGCTTGGCCCGTTCAGGAAAACACTGGCCGTGTAGTCCAACAGGAAATACTCCCACATCTGGTGCTGGTTCCAGGCTTTATAGAGAGTTAATGTGTGCCCCTTCCCCATCCCAACCCCTCGTACCTTCGGGCCAACCTGCACACCCCCCATAGCCTCTTACACCGCTCTCCTTAAGTCGCTATGAAACAGTGGGTTCAGCCTCTCTTGACTGCTTCTATAAATAAGCAGAGAAATGGATGAAATACACGTATTAGTCACATGCTCAGGAGCTTTCATAAGTGCTCTGACACCTCCGATGCACGTAGACAGGCTCAAACACACACGTACTGTCTACGCACTGATGTGTAGTCACATACTGTGACTCATATAAACATTTCACTGAAAACTCTTGACAGCCACCTGATCCTGGACATGTAGAGAATATTGCTTCCTGACTATCAGTCTCTTTCTCCTTCTCCACACACACACTTCTATGCTCTCTCTCAGTCTGTGGAGTTTTTTCTCATAAAGATAACGTTATGGTCTGCTTTGGTATCAGTCATTCCCCTCTGCCCTAAGCTGAGTGTATGACAGTTATTAAAAAACCCTGCTACACTTAGGAAAAGGTTTTCTGTTTATTTAGTTTTGCTTTGTCCTTCCTGTCATGAGGAATAACTGTGCGTGAGAGTTTCTGTACGTTTTGATTTGATTCAACCAGATGGCTCATCATTTGACCAACGCTGGGAGGACACTTCTGGATTGTACTGTACAATGTGCTTCCACTAATACTGATTGATAAGCTTGCGTTTGGCTTCAAATGCCTCTACAGATGAGTTACGATATCTTCTCTCTTCTCAGGTCGCGTGACCCCAGAGCAGCTGTGTTCCTACGTACAGCTGTTTCGGAGCAAATGGGGGGCGCTAGAGAGTCACTGCGGGGTGCTACAGCTGGGCCTGGCCACAGCCCAGATGCTTCGCCACCCTGATCTCCCTCGCTGGGACTCCTGCTTGGCATTCGAGCGACTGCTGCTGCAGGTCCGTACTCATCTTACACAAACCTATTATCCATATGCGTGACAGGTGCTGGAAATGAACTTCATACATCCAAAATTCCCTTTGGATATTAGGGACTATCCTAAAGAATTCACATACTGCGTGTTGTTTTTAAATTATCACTTAAAAAGTAATAAAATTAAAATGGAAACAGTTCATTGTCTGGCAGTTTGTATTTAAGCTGTTCGTTATTCTGCCATGTCTTTCCCTTCTGTAAATATTTTATTGCCCGTGCTCAGCAGGTAAGTGGGTGCTTCTGATTTGCTAGAACTGGAATGTGGTGTCAAACTGGAAAAAAAGCAACTGCTCCTTCATAAACAAGCTCAGTTGTGTTTGTAAGGAAAACATTTGGATCTAGTAAACACTGCGAACTCCGCCAGGTTTCCATCATGTTGTTTAGATGCGATTCAGTGAAGAGGATGAAGGCGTCTAGTTGTCACATGTAGCTATAGGTGTGTTTCACCGTGGAAAAGTTGAAGGGCAGGTCTCGTTCCTTTAACATCTACTGATATTGTATAAACTGTCTTACATAGTGTGAGGATGTTAAACTATAGCCATTTCCTTCCTCCATTACTTTGCTATTTTAATTATGTGTCTTTATATACCTTAAGCTGTAAAGCTATGAGATTTTTAGAGTGTATTAAACTAAATCACAGAAAAATAAAACAAGCTTGCAGTGGTGCTCTATGCCAAACTGGAATTTGAAAACAACCTCATAAACCTTCCTCAGCTGGGGCCATCACTGGTTTATTAAATAGAGGAAGACTTTAGGGCTCTATTCATTTACTTCATGACTTCACTTTGATCCCCTCCCTCCTCAGTTGTCTGCTATACCTGGGTAATCAAAGTAGGAAATTCTCACCATACTTTTGTTGTTGTTTTTGTTGTATACCTGCCAGGCGACTGTTTCCCCAGGTGGATCTAACTCCTGTTAAAATTATAGTGGCTCTGTTGACAACAGACTGTATTTAGCATCAGGGCAGCGTATATATAGCACTTGGCTCAGGTTCAGAACGACATTCTTCAAGATGCAAGTCTCACAATCAGGCCTTGAGCGTTACGTTAGAGATGGTGTTTGTTTCAAAACAGGCCTGAGTTTTATTGAGGGTATTAAAGGAAATGAGTTGTGTGTCCTCTGTGCCCCGTCTGTTTATTTAATTTCCCTATGAGGCTCAACATGGACACAGAGAAGTTAATTACATTACAAAATGGCGGAATGAAATGCCTTTCAGCTCTGCCTGCCGGTCGGGCAGCATTTGCAAGACCTGAGTGTGTGAGGGCTGCAGTGGGTACGACTCCACTGGCGTCCAACAGTGGGACTCTTTTCAGGTCCTCGTGTCTGCGGTGTGCTGGGGCCTTGCAGTGGGTAGCGGCTGTGCTGAGGCACGAGGCCGTTCGGTTCAGGACCTGGCCTAGTTCGTGCTTAGCCCTTCGTTGTATATGTACAACATACAGTGTGTGGCTACTTTATGACCAACAGTACCCAATTTTCATGAAGTGTCTCATGAGGTAATGCTTACACATATTGTAACGCTAACTCTTTGGAAAGTGGCTGGGATTTCTAATGGCACACTCTGCTCCAAGGCATCTGGTGAGTGCATATGTAGTTATGGAAGTGGATATGTGTCATAAAGTGACGTATATTTATTCACAATACCTCGATATCACCGTGGCTGGCACAGCCATCCTGGCAGCACCTATACGCTTCACCTATACCCCGCCTGCTCCGGGCCTTTGGCTGCCTTGCGTCCAATCAGGTTTCAAACTGAATAGATCAGACCGAGCAGTCACGATCCAGCTCCAGACCACAGTTACAGAATTTGTATGCTAGACATGCTCAGCGCTGGACATGGGTGGCGCAGCCAAAGCAAAAACCCAACAGACTCACTCTTTCACCACTTCCCAGAACATCACAGGCACATACACTACCCTCCCAGTCAGAGCGTCTGCTTCACCAAGCTAAACATTACATACAACACTACTACTGTACGGCCCTCCCAGAGAGATCACAGTTAGGAGAGGGGTTTTTTTGTGATGACAGACTTTTTAAGGCTAGTCTCTGAGTTTGCAGTGAGGCCTATTACTGATTACTCTGTCACATCATTGAACAAGGTAGTGATGACAGCAATGCAGCAGAGAGAAGCTCACCCCGCTCACCCCAGCCTGTTGCTTTACTCTGCTGGGATTACCAGTGCATGCTTCTGCAAACATTCAAGCTCTGAGTTATTAGTGGTCACTGTGCTGCTCAGACCGACAGCTGCGCGACGCTGTATGTCCCAATCTCCCACGGGGTCACACAAATTGCCTGCCTGGTCCTTATCACTGTCTCTGCAGTGTGTTTGTGTTTAGCCTGAAATCGAGCTATGGGACCAATCTAAGTATTAGCGACTTGAAGTTACAGTAGTGAAAATAACTATATTTATACAATGAAAGCGTTATCCACCAGGTAAAAACCAAAATGGATCTTTCTGAAAATATCAATATTTGCTGGAATGGACATGATTCTGAACTAGAAGCAGGTGCCAATACATGAAATGACCCTGTGGATCCAAGTGTTTCACTGTGCGCTGCTTTATATTGTCACAGGAGAGAAAATGGATATCAATCATTGTGCTGACTTCTCTTAATTAACATTGCATCTGGCTGAGCAATAGAAGGTTAGAACAAGATCAGGTCTGGTTATCCTCTAATTTTTCTCCTCCGTTAGATGCTTAGAGGACAACTTTCATATTCATACACAAATATTTCCATGAGAAAAGTGCAAATATACAATCAGTCATTCAAAATTATCCTTTTTTTTCTCTTGCTCTGTGCTTGTCTGTTAAGGTAAGTCTGTGTAGTCTCGTTAGAGCCTGGTGACCCACACAGTCCATTAAATCCCTCAGTACAGTGTCGGAGTGCGCTGGCCCAAACACTCGTGACCCTTTCACCTTTATCCCTCGACCCCTCCTGGGTATAAATTGACCTGCAAGGGCTCAGAACTGCAGGCCTGCAGTCTATCAGTAGCCTAACAATAAAATCTGTGTCATCCCTTTTAGCCACAGCAGTCTTCTTCATCATAGAAGTAACATCTGGCTTGTATCATTTCTTAGGAAAACGCTGATATTGGTCTTAGGTAACTTTCATCTTATCTGAGCTACATGCCAGTCAGACAGGGAGCTTTAAGCCTGTAATTGGCCTTTCCCCAGGGTGTGGAGTCGTCGCCCATATCCCAGACATTCTCTCTCATTCTCTGTCTATTCTGTGTCCCTGCTGCCCCGACAGGCTGGGGGGGGTGGTAGGGTAACTGTGTGTTGTAGGAGATTGTAACAGAGGGGTGCAAATGACTCCAGGGCACTGCCCTAAGATGTCCAGTGCCGACCTCCTCCAGTTCCCCCCACGGTTTAACAGCCTCACATCTGGGCTGACCTGGACTGACCGTCTCCCCATCCATCCACATTCAGTACCAGAGTCTCTCTCGTCCAGTCGTTATGTTGTTCTCCTCCTCTACCTCGGAGCAATACAGAATGAACCACAGGAGGCTCGGCGTGAACCCCTGTTCGTCTCTAGACAAAGTGGCTTCTCTCTCGTCTTTTTTGCTTTTGTCCTCTGTTCAAACCTTTTCCCACTATATTTAATCACACGCTTCCCCTTAAAACTCTGTGTTTACCCTGTGTGTTCTCCAAACACAAGCCTCGCTGTATCATAACACACTACATGTGTACAGTGGGCCCCACCGCAGTCCGTGCCTCTGTATTTTGAGGCATAGTAAAAGTCTTCTGAAACTAAAGGAAAAAAGTTTATCAGAAGAGTGAGTTATTTACCTATCTCTTCCTTCCTGTGTTTAGTTGGAGAGGATTACAGTGGGAGAAGAGAGCAGTGATGGAGTTCACTCCCAGAAAGATCCAGGAATAGCCCCCACCTCCAGCTCTCTTCCTCTTCCTCCCCCTCCCTTCTCAGGGCCAGTACCCCGAGACGGCTGTGTTTACATTGTTCTGCACAGCTCAGGCCTAATGTACTATCTGTTTAATAGGCAGAGAGAGGCCTGTTTATAGAGAGGAACCTTTTTAACAGAGGTGATGGGCTGGTCGGCCAGGGGGCAACACCAGCTCATCTCACTTCCTGTTATCGTTACCTCTCTCCTCTCAGACAGATAGGTGCTCGGCTTTCAGCATTACTTATCCTTAATCATCTCGCCGTTCTGCTGGCAATGATTACGTTCAATCTGCCTGCCCTGGAAAATCAACCAACACAAGAAGGCTCAATCAAGATGCCTCATATTAAACCTTGCTGGCTCCGCTTCTCAGCTCAAGAGTAATTTGCATGTGTTGCATTTTAAATGCTTCTACTAAGCATCTTTCTACTAAATCTATATCTCAGCTCACTGAACTGAAACTTTATAGACGCTGCTTTGGTGTTAATAGCTGTAGAATTATAGAGCTAGAGCTCCCTGAATGCTTAAGGAATAAAATGGGCTCACAGGGGGGTTTATACCCCAAAGAAAATTCAGTTCTGCTCAAAGTGGTCTTGTTTTTTGGCATTGTTCTGTATTGAGTCACAGTTGCATTCACCACATATGCACATCTGTGGAGACCTTTTCTCTTTTTTTTGCACTGGTCCCTATTGTGTTCTGTGGCTAAACCCTTCACATCAGGAGCATTTTTCATGTGGCCTGGAGTGTTTTTTCCACACACACAGACACAAACTGTTTTTTTTACAGCCTCGGCCAAAGCTTTTTCTCACATACTGTACACTTGGACCGAGCTTGCAATGCTCAATGCTCTGTTGTCCGGACCTGCGCTGTCATCTTGCAGTGTTTGGGAGAGGTAGGCCAGGCGGCGTGCGGAGCTCCCACTACCACTCTCCATCCCTGGTGAATCAGGTCAGTGCGGTCTGCTGACTTGGCTCTCCTGGCGTCAGACTTCATTTGAGCATGCTCCACCACAAACTAGGGAAAATCCCACAATGCCCAGCATTTACCCTTGGATTGTTAACAAGGAGGGCTGCAGAAAAAGCTGACCGTTAGGGAGGACTGGGGAGACCTAACAATGACCCAGTGTCCCAGACAGACCTGGCAAAGGCGCCTCTTTATATCTTTATGTTTCTCTGACTGGCACACAAACACAACCTTTAGTTTCACATGACACAACCCACTGTTTATATTCATGCTTTTTTCATGAGTATTGAAACCACAGCCAGATGTGCTGGCAGGTAAGTGTGCGTGCAGCCATGTGTGCATGCATTCATTCATGCATGTGCATCCTTTTAATGTGTTCATTCTTGCAACAGTATCTCAACTTCCTGTTGTCACAAACAGTCCCTCTGTTCCCTATAGAAAAGCTCCACCTCAGGACAGATTAACTATCAGGTCATTTGTCACTACCTGCTGAGCCCAGGCCAGGGAAGGTCACAGCCCACAGGACATGTGTCTTTGTGTCTGTGCGTCTGATCTGAAACAGAGACAGGGACACATTCCAGGACCTTCCAAACGTCCTCCTTAGATACTGACTGGCCTCTTAGTGCCAGATTAAGAGATTTTTAGCCACTTTAAAGACTGCATTGTCTTACATCAGCCAACTGTCTGTGATGATGTTTAGGTCATGGTTACCCTAGAGGTGCTGTTCAGTGGCTATTAGACGAACGAATGGCTCCAGCAGTGCATTAGCTACCAGTTAACCCTTTCGTAGCACGAGAAAATCCAATTCCCGTATGGTTAGTTCACTGAATGCTCAGGTGTTGTGAGCAACTAGACAGGGAGCTTTCAGAGTTTGCTTGGTTGGAGCCCTGCTGACCTGCCATTCAGGAAGACCTTAGTAGTTGCAGCGCCCCCTACTGCCAAGCATGGGCAAATATGTGTGTGTTTTGTGGTAAGATGTTGGAAGAAACAGTGGCTTCTTTTAATTGCAAACAAAATCAACCAATGCCCACCCTCTATACCATTGCGTCACCCCAGAGGTTCACCCAGAGGGAATGAAGCTGACCAGCTGCCATAGTGACTAAGCATTGAAGGTCAAACTGGGTCAATCAGAGACAGACTCTTGCTCTGTCATTAATTACTCATTGTTCCCTGGGGCACCGCTGCATGTGTAACCACACAGCCCGACAAACTGGATCCTAATGGACTGAGTGTGTGATCAGGTGAAACATCCTATTTGTTTCATAAATGTATCTGTGACACACTCTTTATTACCAGCTATGGGAGGGCACAGCCTGTCAAACGTGTCCGGTAAAGGGATATGTCATGTCCCCAACAATAACTCAAACCAAGCGTATGACCTGTGTTATGTCACCGAGACATTTGACTTTGAAGAAAGGTTTAATTTCATTAAATATTTAAAATGTTCATGGCAGAACAACTTGAGTCCAGCCCAATCTGAGTGATTGATTTAAGCACCCAGAGTGCACAGACCTCCATGTTTCAGGATTGATCCGTTGTGACAACATCAGCTGGATCTGGTTTTGAGCTCACTTAGTGTTTGTATTTGTAAGGAGCTACGTGTCCGCGTTTGTCACTGATGCTCTTAGTTGTGTTTGAAATCACTATGAGTTGAAAATGAAACTCATCTGTGGAAGGAATTTAATATTTCCCTCCCCCTCATAACATGGTGGCCTGTCTGCTGGGGTCCTGAGGTAGTTTTTCTCACACTTCTTTTTTTCCTTTGTTTGCTTTTCATGTTGTTTTGAAGCCGTTTGCTCTTCTCCTCCCCAATCCTTTTATTTTTCATTATTAAAATGACTGGGCTTGTGGTAATTCACAGAAATGTGCGTCATTACAGTATATCTGTTTGTCTTTATTTGGGGCAGAAGAGGACACAGTATCTGCTACAGCAACGAAAAAAAGGACTGAAGCCAGATGCTGAAACATCTTGTACGAGACTGAGACCAGAGTGGCCGATGAGAGCAGTTACACATCAACAAAATATTTGTAAATGTATGCGTCAGAGCATTTGCCAAATAACTGGATATGCTTTGCGTAATTATGATAAATGGACCCCGATTGACCAAGTTTGATAGATACAGAATCCAGAAAGCTTTTTTTCCACACGCCGTACAGTAAATACATAGAATGTGTTGAGATAACTAGAACATGAGTTATTAGACTGAGTTTTGTGGAAACTATCCGCCGCCTGTCATAGTGGATACAACTTAAGGCCAGAACTAAGTTGCTCCAGCTCTCCATGCGTCATGTTATTCAACAGGAAAACTTGATTTGCAAACAACTGAGGAAAAAACCTCACTAATTCCTGTGTCTTCCCGCTCCAGCTTTCATCTAGAGTGAACTCATATGCCCCACTTTTCTGCTTTTTATTGTTCTAAGCCCGGTGTGCTATACGAGACACATGCGGGCCTTTCTGCCCCACTGCTGTTTTCATCGAAATGGGGAAAAGGAACGAAAGTAACCCAAGACGAGCGCTGACGCCGCACCGCTAATTATGAGCGGAGAGGGGCGATGGAGGTGGGGGTGGGACTTGAAGGGGAGGAGCTCATATGCCCGGCATGTGCCCTCTCACCCCCTCCTCTTCTTTAACTCTCCATCTCCTCCACCCCTCTGTGTTTTTTCTTTTGCTTTCGTTCTAAGCCGTTTAAGATGCTCTGTTTCATGTTCACGTCTCTTTGCTCTGTAGAGCCTGTCTTAACGTCACATCATCCACTCCTGGCACGACGGGCGCTATTGACGGTGACAGTGTTTATAGGCTTTTAAACCCTGCATTGTTTGTTTGAGAGGCGTAATAAATCATACTCATATGCATAGTTTGATGAATGTGTGTTCGGTTTGGGTGGTCATGTTTGCGCTGAAATGGCCTTAAGCTGTCGGCGAATTTTCAGGTGCTTATTGTGGTTATTAGGAGATGATGGTAGGGCAAATGAAGCACTGTCTCCAGTGACACATTAAACACACACTGCACATCTGGCTGTGAGGATCAGAAGTTCATATGACTTGGCTCGCACTACACCAACAACTCTTCCACATCCTGTCAAAAACAAAGCAAGACAGAGCGAAACTTGCTGAATCAAATTCAAATTTTTTGCAAGTTTGCTTTACTGTAGCCTGCAGGTGGCTGACGCTGCTCGTTGCCCTGTACCTCAGTAGCGCGATGAAACTTTATGAACATTAATATGTCATATGTTACAAAAGAAATCAATTTTGTACATGACTAATGCGAACAACACTCAGCAAACTCCAGGCTTTTCATATAAGGAGTTAAATGAATCTAATTCAGTGCGGCAGCCCAGCAACGGATGCTGACTCAGCCTCATGGTCCTACTGGAGGCTGTAGCGTGTGGTGATGTTACGCTGCATTACAGTCCAGTGAAAGTTGTTGTTGTTTGGAATGTTGCCCACTCACAATAGTGTAGTCGATGTTTACAAACAGTTGCTTATGGCTTTGCTCTTATGTGTTGTATTCTGTGGGTGGATTCATAAAAAAAAAACGTTGTAATGCAATTCAAAGTCCAGAGTCCCACAGTTTAATCAAAGTATCTTCAACAGGTACTTGCTATATTAAAGGTATGTGAGAGGTAATGTACTTAGTTACTTTCTACAACTGTCAGTATGACAACGCTACCGCAGTAATGGGAAAGTTGCACTGTGGTGCACTATGGGGTTCAGAGGATGAATAGATGGGAAAATTGCATCTTAATCCATATAAATAAATCAAGAAATGTCATAGTTTTCACAGTGCAGCACTGACGGCAGACGCAGTGTGATTCCCACGGTTTCCGTGGTGTTTAAACGCAGGACTTCTCTGCCAGTCGTGGAGATGTTTAGTCGTCGTGGAGCAGCGAGGCCCTGCGCTGCATCACAGGATAGACAAACAGACAGACAAGGCATTAGTGATGTGTTTACCAGCTGCTCAGGAAGGACAGAAGTGATGGGAGACTATGAGGAAGAGAGACGTTTTCATGGTGTACAGAGGGACAGCTGGGGGTGTCTGAGGATTTACTGCCACACATCAACCATTACTTATAACAGAGGCCAGTCAAACATTGTTGTAACATCTATGGCAAACTGTCATCCTTAACTTAGAGTAAAGACGAGGCAGTGTTTCTGTCTCTTTTATTAAATAAGACGCACCTGGAGGGTGGACATAAACCATCCACAGGCTGTTGCCCTCTGTTGTATAACACAGCTGATAGTAGTTATTCACCCATTCAACACTGAAAATGTAGCACCCAGAAACCAGGAAGTATGTGTGATCCATTAGAATGAAACAAGGTAAGGTACAGCAAGGCTGAACTGGTTAGAGCTGAGTTTACTTTAGTCTGAGCTTGATGTAGCAATCCACCCCTGCCTCCACTCCCTCTCCATCTCTAACTCAGCCCTTAAGCACCCAAGTCTCTTTCTCAAAACCGCTGTGGAGCTGTTCTTTGATTTGATTTGTGTTGTTGTGCATTTGTGAAACCAAGGAGATTAGATTTTTGTCAAAGATATAAGTTCTGTTTTCTCAAAGTTATCATAGTCTTGGAGTCTTATGTCAGAAGTGTTTGAGAGTTTGTTTGATTTGGAGAGAAGAGCGAGAGGGCTGCACTGGGGAATGGGTTAAGAAATGTTGGGAAAAGGAGACGATAATGGAGAGAAACACGTATGTTGCCCAAGTCAAAGTGGAAAAAAAATAGGTGTTAGGTGTTAATGGTTGGAGCTTGTCTCGTTGCCCCCCTGGTGGTGTTTTTAGCTGAGCTGTTGGCTTAAGTCTCTGGGAATGTTTGCGTAGCAGAGACTTTGGGTGATGTTATTTGTATTGTTCTGTTTCAGTCTGTGTGCCAAACCAGCGTCAGCAGACCAGACCTATGTTTTCTTTTAACACACACACACACACACACACATCCATGGAGACTCGAGCATATAAAACAATCGGCTATGCACTCATCGCTCTGTCTGTCTCCATCCTGACCCCATCTCCTCCTCTGCCACGTCCTTTTTTACATCTATTGGTTTAGCCGAAATGTGGGGTAATGACCTGCTAAAATGTGATCCTGGTAAAAACCCCCTGATATCCAAAGTGCTGTAACAGATGGAGTCCGTGCAGGGTAACGGGTGTTAGTGAGCAGACAAGTCGTCTGCAGGAGGATTGCTACATGTCTGTGCTCTCTTTCATTCTAGCCTGCTTGTTGTATGCAGCCCTCACTGTGACACTTCAGTAAACACAAGTGTAACACATACACCCTCTGTTGCCTGTACGTCTGTGCGTGTGTGTGTGTGTGTGTGTGTGTGTGTGTGAGACTCCAGTTGGACTGGGTTAACTCTGTTCTGATGGGGGAGAGTGTGTGCGTCCATAGAACCGATGTTAGCTGTGGCACGCTGCTATGGATGTGTGACAGAGGACCGCTGTGTGTGCAGAGTGCCACCCTGGCTCAGGTCTTTCGTTGCACGGCAAAAAAACAAAAACATTCTCTTCGCAGTCCACTGCTCTGATACTGAGTCAAGTCACTGTTAGAAATGGCACTGACCATATAGCAAGGCTGTATTTTTATAAAAAAAAAAAAAAAAAACAACAACTTAGAAATAACATATCTCCTCTTTTATTTTGAAAGTTCCCTCTCCATGCAAACCCTTAACCCTGTCTGTGGCTTTTATTTCCTAACTCTGTTTTGTGTCTCCTTCATGTGTGAACCATGGTTTTCCAGTAAAAAAAAATAGCTGGAAGAATATGCCTGTAACTGTTTACTACGCGGTCTTCACCAAATAATGTGTTTATTTCGTGTGTGCGTGTGTGTGCACGCTACAGATCTTTATTTAATCCGTCTTTATTGACGCAGCTATGTCTCATGTTAGCCTCCCAGCTCCGACAGTAAATAATCGTGTTGCTCATAATTGACTGGTAAATAAAGAAACCCCCTGAACATGGTCATCAGGGAGCATCGTGTGACCTCACACAGTCACACTACTGATTAGATCTGTTAGTGAAAATCTTCACACCCTCCCTTTTTTCATTATTTGTTCTTTAGAATTTAGTCCCTTTGTTAAAAACCTCGCAGCTCTTTCTCATTTTGACCGTGGCTCATTTTTACATCCTCCCAGGTGTGAGTGCGGCGAAATATCTGGAGATTAGTTGTTTTCCATTTCCTGTGTGTGTAATGAGTGTTCTATAAATGTTTAGGGAAGAGCAGCCGTGTGTAGGCGTGTTTGTCAGTGTCTAACGCAGAGATATGCACAGGTTGGCAGGACAACTCAGATTATGATGTAGACTGTATTTACTTAAAACACGCACATGATACACAGCCCTGCCTTGATGGGTCGCAGCACCCATGCGCCTCGAAACAGATGTGCACTGCCCTTCTCTCATTTTTCACATAAATCTGGTGTTATGTCTGTGACCTCAGAGTTAATGTGGGGTTCAGAAGAAGCCTCGTCTTGGCAAAACAGTCTCATCAACATATACTCATAACCCTGCTCTTGTGAGCTGTACCTCAGAGTAATGACTCACATCAGACGACACTAGTTAGAGAAACGGCTCGCGATAAATTCCATGTTTTATTCAGGCTCCACTGCAGAAGTTCAAATAGATCAATGACAGAGCTTTGCATCTGCTATTACAGCCTGATGCCAGATTAGACATGACAGCGTGGATGGAGATGGGGTCAAGAATGCGTAATTGCTCAGCCATGATCTACCAACACGCAGCTAATAGTTTAAAAACATCCAACACTTCAACTCCAGCCTACTTCCTGTCTGTTGAAGCCTACTCCAGGATGGAGGGATGGAGTTTTGGAGGGAAAGACACAGACAGACTAGGTTCAGTGAGAACAAGCTAAGGTCCGTCGTTCCTCAGCATGTCGTGGTGCAACAGTGCCCCCTAATGACCAGAAGGGTCTACAAGCCTTGAAGGATATGTCACAAGCTTTCGAGTTTTCATTTACTAACAGAATATGGATCAGAACCCTGTTAACTTCACTACATATTTAGAAATTAGCAAATTAGAAATGTTGAAATGATCTTCTGTGTGCTGGTTAAAGTTATTCTGCCCCTCCTCGTCCATGTGTGGGACAGAAACTAAAACCGAATGGGCTGCTTTAATCTTTCACACCACACTATCTTCATTTAAAAAAAAAACTGCAAGAAAACATAAGTGATATCTTCCGCAGTCGTAGTTACGAACTGGCTGCGGTGAAAAAGGACACTGAGCAACTGTAAAATGTCAAAGCCAGTTTGTTTTGAGTCCCATCAGATGAACTGTGGTCTAGGAACCGTCTGTTTACCTCAGGATGTTTTCTCCCTGTTGGAGGCTCCTGAGTCAATTACTAGTGGATGTAATGTACTGTCTTTGGCAGTATTAGCGGGATAGGTTTGTGTGCGTGTGTAAATGAATGCACATGATTCAGTCTCTCTCGGTGTGAGAAAAGTGCGGGAGGTTTTACATGGCCCTGGGGTTTGTGGCTGCAGAGCAGTTCTCATCTGGCGAATTACGCCATAATCTGTTGCAGCCTATGTGGCAGGAATAAAGGCCCATTAATTGTATTTTCAAACACTTGGAGTTTCACATTAAAAGCTTGTGCGACTTCTATCTTACTGAGAGCAGTGCACCAGTGCAGCTCGATAAGCAGGCAGGCTGTCGTGTGCCGGGCAGACTGAGTCCAGCCGCAGTGACCAGCATGTGGCTGACGGGCGGTGACAGGGCGGAGTGTGGGGACTGCGTGTTTGTGTCTGCGATTGGATTTCATGTTGTCTAAATTATAGCCCTCAAGCTCCGCGCCAAGCCAACCTCTGACACACACCGTTAGAAGAGAGAAAACGCAGATAAAAGCCGAGCGACAGCGCGCGGAGACGACGGCTTAAAGAGGATAAAAGGTGAAAGGGAGAAGGAGCGCAGGCTTTTACGTGTATTGACAGAGAGGCAGCTGCCCATCCATCCCTCCTCTAGCGAGCTGACCTTCAGGTGTCCGTCTCCACATGCACGACTCCATTGATTTCTCACCCTGCACGCTGGCATGGAGACGGGCCACCAGGCAGAAACCAAACCTTTGTGGCAAGCCAGGCCCTACTTTAAACAAAAGATTCATGTCTCTCTGTTCCTACAAACATGAATCGAAAATCAGGCTGATGGAGCCAGACCTCAAAGGTGACCTTAAAGTTAACAGTTAACTTTCCATCACGATCTGTCTAGCAGCTATCTGCTAGTCATCCCTCACACAGTAGTAGTAGTGAAGTAGTAGTCATCATGTTTTATTGCCGTTTGAGTAGAAAAGGCGACGTGTGTAACTGTTGTCTGTTGTTGTGTTCCAGGTTAACACATGTGCAGCTTTTTTTAATTCATGAGTTCAAAAGAGGGAATTAAATATGAGGAGAGGATATAAAGGGATACAATTTGTGTGTGATCCTTAGCGCAGACTTGTTCCTCTTTGTGTTTGGGGTCACGTTTCCGTCCTGCTTTTTAAAGACCTGACACTTTTCACACAAGCCTGGAAAATGGCAATAAAAAGAGAGCCGAAGGTAAACTTCATTTTTCCTTTCCGCTCATCCCAAGGCACGTTTCCGTCTTTTATTAAACAGAAACTTTCCGGTGAAGCGTCTTTTAGGATTCGTCATTGTCAGCACCACAGGTTACACAGAGCACGTGTCCCTGCTGAGATACTGTACACGAGCAAGTGCGCTGGCACGCTTGGATAAAGCCCTTGTTCCCAGAATGCCTGTCACAGCTTTCGAGAGGTTGCTCCAAGTTTTTGTTGTCGTTTACATGTTGAAAATCCTGCCAGCTTCTCTGAGGGTGAAAACATGCTTGTTTGTTTTCCAGCTGTTCTACTACAAATCAATAGCGAGCTTGCTCTACATAAGTCAAAGCTTTGTTGCTGTCTTCTAACTATTAAGATTTACAATATGTACTTTTTGTCTGGGGTTTGCTTGTGTGCCTCCCAGCCCTGCGTGTTATTTGTGAATGCAAATTGGATGTGATTACATGCGTGGAAATGAAGCACATGTGTGCCTTTCCAAACGAATTGAAACAAGCTTTTTTCCTAGTTGCTATGGTAATGATGAACTGGCTGACATCTATGTAAGGTGACTCCTGCTGAGAGTGGCTTTGCTTCACTAGAACAACTGACCTATAGCCAACTTTGTTCATGCTCCCACAAGCCCCCCCACCTTCAGTACCCTCCCCTCCCCTCCCCCTGCCCTCAGGCCCAGAAAAAGGTTCATTGTGCAGGCAGGGAACGCAGCAAGCGAGGACTGGTTCTGGTTAGTGCGCTGTGCTGCATCTGAAACACTCACCTTCCTCCAGGGGTTGCATCTGGAGCTGGTTTCCTGTTCAGGCTGTGCTGGGCAGGGGCGGAGTTTGGCCGGGCTCTGTGATTGGGCAACATTGAGCCATTATGGACCCCAGGATAGTTGGGATTGCCAAAGAGTAATCTGTCCATCAGTAGCATGTAGATTCAAACCAGAACATAGTGCTAGACAGAGCTTATGATTGGTGCAGAGGCCGGAGCAAGAAGCAAATGATTCTGAAGTCTTCTACTAGTAATTTGGTGGCACATTTATCAGCAGCCAATCTGCTGAGTGTGTTCAAGTAACAAAGAGGCGTTGTGTTCTATATTTTGTCCAAAGTCTTGAATTCTGCTGGGAGTATGTCACGATTAAAAGACAACCTCGAGTCGTTTTAAGCTCTAAAAGTTTGCATTTGTTTGGACGGAGTAATACCGTCGTGTGTAATGGTCACATTAGAGCATGGCAGCAGGAGCAGCACATTCAGGGATGGTGTGTAATAATAACGTTGGCTTCCTGTTATTACAGCTGCAATGCTATAGTTCAGGAACGGCCCCGAAATCTGCCTGGCGTCTGGCATGGACCCTGGATGTCATGTGAATTTAGCCTCTTTATTTCATTGGGAATGTTTTTGTGGGGCAGATTCAGCTAGACAGAATTTTACAAAACTAAAAACATATATATGTGAGAGAATGGACTCAGCTCATTGGTATTAACGGTTAAATATAGTTGAATGGTCCCTTTTTAGAACTTTATTACTGATGCCCTAACCATTAAATCTGTAGACCTATTAAAACGTGAAGTGACATTTCACTTAACTGGTGACTCATTCATATTTTTTATAACCACATCATGCAGCTAAATTGTTATTTTGCAAATCAACTCACTTCATTTGGCAAATGCATGCACCTGAGTGTAGTGGCCTGATTGTGTTCTAAGCCATGAAAAGCATGCTGTGTTCGGTTCCCATCTGTTGAAGGAGGTGTACAGTACATCACCTTTCCACTGAGCCTCTGTGCCGTGAGTCGAGCATTGTTCAGTTTAACTGGAAGGAGCATAAGTCATTCTTCCCACCGAGCTTCGCCTCAGTTCTCTTCCTGGAGAATGCAGCTGACAGATGCTTTCTGAGAGGACCCCGTTAGAGTTCATGCGTCCTCTCACATGTGAAAACATACACACGTCAAACAAACAACATCTTACAGCAGTGCTGCCCAATCGGAAGTGCCCAACTATCCAAAGTAGTTTACTGTACACCTCTTATTCAACACTGGTAACCAAAGACGGCAGCATCCGCAGTATAACGGGTGGCTAACCCCAGTTCTCTGGAGCCACAGTCATGCTTGGTTTCCAGCCATCCCTGCTCTTGCAGCTTCTGATTGGCTAACCACACCCGATCCAGGTGATCAGCAGCGTGCAGGGCAGGGTTAGCTGGACAAATGAGACGGTGCTTCTTGACAAGCGAGGTGGTGGCCCAGACCTGCGCCACCTCCACCTCTCTACTGACCCGTACTAAGAGCTTCTACTACCAGGGTTTCAGCCAGCAGGTTGCTTGTGAACTGTTCAAAATGAAAATGGATGACCTGCGCAGACAGACGTTGAGAGAAGAAAGACTGAATGTGTATTCAACAAGAAAACGCTCGTGTTTTCCTGTCTCCTCATGTCTGTCCGTCAGCAAAGCGAGCGAGGGAAGGATTCCAAACATTGTTTGGCCGTTTGAATGCGCGCAGCTTGGACGGTCGTTTGATTTCGCAATGTTTGAGAGGAAAAATGTGCGGTGAGTTTTTATTTGAACGGTCCTTGGGGCGAGCGCTTGGCCGGGGGAAGGGAGAGAGAGGCTTTGTTGGAGTGAACTGACTTAACATAAGAGTGATACCTTGCAGGTTGGGAGGGTGTGACACAACAATATTCACAGTAAAAGATTTCACAGTGAAAGTAAAATTGAATTTTAGATTTATGAGTCCGGAAATCAGCAGGAATCCAATTCTCTAAAGTGAAAGTAAATCTAAATGTGAACAGAAACAGACTTCTCTACAGCCACGACTGTGGGACAGTCAGTTCTCTGGCTTTGACTCACCACCTTAGGGTCTGATTGTTTAGCGTTGTTGGCTTAGTGAACTGTTCTTCTGGGTCGGATACAGGATCCCCCCAGTGGGCCCAGCGCAAGGCCCAAAGCCCCGCATTCTCAGAGCTTGTTTGTCTTGGTGAGAGGAATACAAAGCTCTTTACAGGGAAATCGCTCGTGACATTAAAGCTATGCACAGGGGCATTTGCAGTTCCATCCGTCACGAGGATGCAGTCCTTTGTCCAAAATCATTCCCTTTGCACTATCAGCTCAAATCTAATCCCAGTTCTAATAAATCTGTGTCTTTTTGTGATTGCTTTTTATTTTTCCCTCCCTGTTTTTTATACCGTATATCACCGATTAGCGCCACACCCTTGCTTCAGTCTATGACTTCAGCCTTGTTGTGAAGCTGGCCAGCGTTCTGTAAATGGTCATGTGATCAGCAGCGTGTTGGACCACAACGCGGCCATTGCAAGGAACTATTCAGACCTGCTCAGACAACCTCGCCAAAACAGGTCACTGCACCTGAACATTGCCCTGAATGTTGCAGCCTCGTCAGCGTGTCTGCATGTGAGAGTGAAAGACAGAGAGAGAGGAAATAGCTCAGTAGCCATGTGCAATACAGCAGAAGACTGAGACATAATTAAGCATTACCTCAGCTACTCTCTGAGCTGTAAAATTAGCAAATGGAACGATGAGCTCACCCGCACCAACTCCTTAAACTATGTTTTCAGCAGAAACAAGGTTGTCAAATAACAATCTAGACTAGTAACTAGTTAATATCAAAAATGCAACCACAGCAATATACTCACCATGTTTCCTGTTTGTGTTAAATAAGCTTTCTGCAGTTTCACTAACAACCTGTTATTCTGTGCACATATGTTACAGGCTCTTGGAGACTCCAGTTTCCCTGCAGTGCTGAGGCAGCTGCTGCCCTTGATGAAGCCCCGTGGAGGCCGGGACAGTTCAGCCACGAGGAAAAGAGAGGATGAGTGCGGACCTGATGAGCTGGTCCTCCTGCTGATCTACCTGTACTCCCTGGCGGACGAGGCGCAGCCAGCAGATCGGGATACGGAGGAGGAGGAGGAGGAGGAACTGGAAAAGCTGGAGAGAGAGCTGATGGGAGCGCTCACTCTGGTCATCACCGAAGAGCCAGAACTCAGCCCGCTGCTCCAGAAACTCACCGGTGAGAGAAAAGCCAACACAGTCTTAGCGATGGTTGATTGCTTCCAGGAGCATGCTCACGTTGCCAAACTCGCTAATGGTCTACAAGGAAAGAATTAGAGTAAGAAAGTGAGAACAGCTCATGTTTATTTCCCCCTCTCTGCCATCGGCACAGTTGATGGTGGGGGGGTTCACATCAAACTCTTAACACCCCATTCTTCTCCTGGACTCCTTTTTTGTGCACACACACATTTTCTGTGTCAGTCTGGCAAGCGGCAACACAAAAAGTCAAGCGTGGGAATGTTTGAGCTTGTACATGTGGGTAAGTGTAAGAGAGAAACGACCCTTCATGTCAATCTCTGTAAACCCTGTGCTGTGACAATGAGCTTTACCTGAAGGGATACAGACAGGCGAGCTTTCTCTTTGCAGTGTGTGTGTGTGTGTGTGTGCTGGTTCCTGTGGTTCCTCTGTCAGTCTTTGCTGGTACAGCTGAGTTGGTAACTGTGTGGTCGAGCAGTTCAAGGCCGGCTCTTAAGATGAATTAACCATGTACCTCCACACCACAGCAAGCTGTACCTCCCAGAGTAATAGCACCTTTAACCTTGGGTCTGTACACACAGAGCCTCATTGCCTGCCACATAGTTCATAATTAGAGCTACTTTTAGTTTTGACTCACTCAGTAGCTTAGCACACACCCTAAATACTACACTGCTGTTAGGGTTTTTATCTTACTGTATATATATGTATACACACACACACATTTGCATACAGGGTCATAAATCTACCTAAAGCTAGTAAAGGTTGTTGATCCGCCTTCTTACACTGCCTGTCTCTCCATCTTTTTCTGTCTCTCCTCCTGCGCTACTTGGCCAAGTGCAGCCAGGAATCGAGGGGCCCCTTGGCAGACACAGTCTAAAAGACGTGGCTCATGTTAAAAACCTCGCTCTCCGTTATAAACACTTCATTGGAAATTACCCTCTCATAGTGTGCCAGGTGTGTTGCAGACAGAACGCAGTGTGCGTGCACACATGTGCATTTAGAGCAATTTTGCAGGGTGCGCGCGCCTGGTTTCGAATCCGAGCGTGTACGTGCGTGTGAGCGTTTTGTGTGGAGGGTTTTTTTATGGCAGCCGACGAAGTGCTTGGCTGGAGTAACATGAGGCGGGAGGTCGTCTTTCTCAGCATCCAGAGCAAAACATTGATTGTGACATTCTCCCCAATTAAAGGACATAAATGGAAACCAGACGTCGAATGAAACCTGGTCACCACAAGAACAGTGTTTTTTACAGATTCTTCTATTTAGTTTCTTTTGGCTGCCATAAGCAACCCGAGCACATTGAAGATGCACACAGCGCATTCATAAACAGGGTGCAGAAACACAAGACAAACATACACGTACCAGAATTCCAGTAGGAAGAACAAGACGGAGCCTGCTAATGTAACCTACCCCAACCCTGCTAACAACCTCCTTCTGGGAGCTCAATTAAAGATCATCTTCAGGAAATGATGTTTTCAGGCTGTTTTATATAGTAGATTTCTTTTCTATTGCATGTTCCAGTCTGACCTGTTTGCGCCACAACTTCTCTAAACATCCTACAAACAGAAAGCACAGGTATTGATGCCAGGACAGGTGGTGTGTGAAAGAGGAGCAGTGTCTGAGGAATGTATACAGTACCACCAACAAGAGTGCTTTGCCTATGGGGTGGACGTTTAACTGTCTTTACAGTAATCTTTAAGCAATAGTTACATTACGCAATAGCCTTCAAATGAGTTCCTACTAGAAAAATTCACCTTAAAATGCACCTGTTGAGGTTGAGCATATAAACAAATGATTTCATTAGTGAACAAACCAGTCTCTTCAGTAACTGTAACATAAAGACAAGCTAGAGGGAAACCAGCGAAGAGTTGGTTTCTGGTTGAAACAAGGTTTGTTTAACCATCATTCATTGGTTTGAGACTCTTGGCAAACTCCATGACCTGCCTGACATCTTCTACAATAAGTTGTCTCTTATTATTTCATTTTTTTTTTTTAAATGATGGGATAATTCTCTAAAACACCTGTGCGTGAAGTTTTTAGCTGATCCTCTTCAATCCGATATAAACAGTGTAACGGGACTCCTTCACTGGCAGATTTGATACTATTAAAAGTACAGGGCAGACATTAGTGGGTAATAAAGGAGCATGTTTTATTCAAGTGCTTTTGGCACAAAGCATCAGGATATAATGGATGAAATAGTGAACAGCTTTTGCTCCAGAGCAGCTAAAAGTTAAGTTAAGTTTTGTCTATACGTTTGCATTTGCTATTGCACCTTATCTCCACTGAGTCTGTGTCTGTTTGTGTGAACTAAACATAACTATACAGCATATGTGTGTATTGTTTTCTCAGGGTTTGGCTTTGATTAAAGGGCTGAACGGTATTATCCAAGATTATGGTTCTGCTTATTGCAGAGTTGGAAATGAGCTTAAACCAAACGCTCCACAGCCAACACCACGTGTAGAAGCAGTCGGGCTGGTTGTGGGCAACGTTGGCGCTGGATGAGGAAGCCACGGCTCTCCTGAAACCCACGGTCTGATTGGCTGCAGCCAGGCAAACGGGTGTTGGACATGGGTGGTGTGTGTGATGTGTGCAGGTTGGAAATGGTGGAGTTACTGTTAATCCCTCATTGCGATGTGGCAAAAGCTACTCTGAAACGCTGAAAATGCGTCTTCCTCTGACTAGTTTATGGATTTGTTTCCCCTCAGTCTTTGTGGATGTTTATCGTTCGTACAGAATCAACACTTTCAGAGCAGCAGGGAAAACAGGCCAACCCAAAAGTTCCCATTTCTTCACCCTAAGTCTGTGCTCATGTCAGTGTGGGTGGATAGCCCCAGTAGTGAGAATGTGAAATCCCCAGTCCCCAGATGGTGATGGTAGTGATTTACTGTCAGGAGTGACAGAAGAAGACAAGAAGGTCGCAAAAGCTTGAACTGTGGTGGTTTCATGTGATGTTCATCTCTGTCTCTCCGCCTCGGAAACACACTGGGTTTGTTATTCATCCTGTCAGTGGGGTGTACACAGGGTAAGGAAGAGGGGAGCAGCGAATGAGTCGGACCTCCCCAACGCGGCTGTTTGGGTTGGCACGGCAACATGGGCCAGTCAAGGGACATGAAAGGGATTACACAGAACTCTAGCCACCATCTCTCCTTCTGCTTACTTCTCAAAATGTTCTTCTTTGTTTTTTTTAAATTTCCTTCCATTTCTCTCTCATTCTTGCTCTTTCTCTTACCTCCATCTATTTCTGTTTCCCTTCGAGACCCTAAAGCACCAGGCAGGTTGCAGGGGGAAGTGAAGCATAAGCTAGTTGATGATTGCGCCTGATTAAATATATTTCCCCTGTTGCGCTGTGTTTTATTAAATTAGTCCCAATTATTTTTAATTGGTGGTCTTTCTTTAACTTCCTCCTCTGTTACACAAACACATACGTACACACACACACACGCATGCATGCATATACTGCAGGAGTTGAAAACCAAAGGCTCCAGGGTGAACAAGCAGCCAGTGGCGTTGCTGTCTCTACTTCACTCCATCAGATAAGCCGATGACATGGAGAACAGGCTTTAATTAACAGAGGCTCATCAGCTCCTCACTGCTAGGCCAGACAGGCCTTGTTATGTGGCAGGGGCCACACACACAGACCCATGAACCGACCCCCACACTCACACTAAGGCAGACATGGTGGCTGAGTCTTCAGACTGTACCCTTGATTCTTGATTTAGGATCTAAACTACAGGAGGAGAGTTTCAGCAGCAGCTGATAGGGAAGCATGCAGGCTGCCACAAATGGCTACGGCTAAAGTGGAATAGCGACGTTCCATCAGAGTCGAACTGGCAAGTACATTTGGAAAACTGCCCTCTGACACTGGAAAAGAGAGACAAATTGATGCAGTGACATCATCCTTTTCTTTTGATTATCTTTCTTCATCTGCTTCAGAAGCGTCTTTGCATCAGGGGACTTGACCCAAACTACTTTATATCTCATGAGTATTTTCAGTCGTGTCATCTTGCTGTTCATGTTGTCAACCTTCCTCTTTTACATCTGCCATATTTATCAATGCAACTTGCATTAAATTACTCAGGATCATTACTTTACAATTGATGTAATTATTCTCTTGTAGCCATTACTTTATTTAAATAAAAATATCAACATTGTGTTTAATTTAAATTGATTATTTAAGATATTTTCCAGAAAACTACGAGAATTAATAGAAACATAGATGAATAACTGGGTCAAGTGAAAATCATAGGTAGGATACTGTCTTTTTGTCATGTTGTGAAATGTCAATTCAAAATGAAACAAAAAAACCTGAAACACACCGCAAATGCCTCTTGGAGCATATAAAGCCTCAGATCTCCTAATTCAGTCCGTTCTGAGCTGGCAGTGGAAAAGTATAAAAAATCTGAACGTGAAAGCAACGTCTTGTGTTTGCTTTTATGGCTTTGAAGTCATTCTATATTAGCAACTACTCATTTTACAGTGCTGTCCAATACACTGAAGTACTGCGCTTTATGTACCAAGGAGTGTGTAATATTGTAAGTCAGTACTACGGCCCTGTCTAAATGGTATCTACGGTTTGTCGGGTGCATTTCACAGACCTGGCCCAGGGTGTAGTTTACACCTCTGTTTGCTTTATGGAGTGTGTTAGCGCTGAGCAGAGAATTCCTCTGCGTCTTATTTATGACAGGAAATGCACATCATAAAAGGCTCGTAAGCACTTGTGTTGCTGCTGGGAGTCGGACTTGTACAGCAAAAAAAAGGACACCGTCTCCATTCCGCACACAGAATCTCGCAGAAACACATTCACGCTCACTCGCTCAACAGAGTGAAGGCACAAATACATACCAGACGCACGTGCATAAGCCAGCTCCAGAGGGACGCTCTCTGAGACCGTGGCCCCTGGCCCCTGCACACGCGTCGGCGCAGACGGGACTCAGCCTGTGACCCTTGATGGAGGGTCAGTGAAGGAGTCCAGCCAATGCACTCTACCCGCTCGCTCGCACGTCTCGTCCTCTGCCTGGGACGCTCCCCGGCTCCTCTGGGAGCGTCCCCGTCTGCGTCTGTTCATAACCTTCTGCTTGCAGCGCTTGGGCTCAGAAAGAATTTAAAGAAGGAGCGTTTGTGTTTGTACAGTTGTCTGTGTGAGTCAGACAGAGATGGCCGTGGAAACAAATGGCTTGTAATTCAGAAATGATTGTGTGTGTAAGTGTGGTAGATGGTGATAGTATATGTGACTCTGTTTTTCAGCAGACCTTCTTGGTTTTTACAGTATATCTGTGTTTTATCTGTTGGTGCGGAAGAAGTTGTTTACATGTAGGATTCCAGTCGGCGGTGAAAGATGACCTGTCCTAATGTACCCGTTTTCCTCCCCAAACTGTCCCCCTGCTCTCTGTTCACCCCCCCTCCCACCCTCGCTCCATGCTATTTTCTTTTTTGTTCCTTTTACAGTCCCCAGAACTCACTAACCTACTTTCACCTGGACGTCCAGCTGTACACTTGGAAGTATTGACTGGCCAAAAAAAAAAGGACTGACGCAGTTGGTGACCTTCGATGTCTAGCTTTGAAGGCGTGCTGCTTTTGGCTTCTTTGTCCCCAAACAACAACAGTGTGAATGCCGTGGTTATTACTGGGTTAGTGTCTCGTACAAGCAGTGGAACCAGTCAATGCAGCGCTGGGAGTGCGAACGTGTTCATTCAGCTCGAGGTTCTCCTCCACGGCCTCAGCACCAGATGGAAGCTCTCCTGGCGCTATGAACTGGCCGGGTCATTTCCTGTCAGGAGGCCTGGTGTTAATCAAGCCAGGAGGAACGCCCCCTACTCCCCTACCTCCTCCGTTCCTCTCTTTTGTTTTTTTTTTTTTTTTTTTTTTACAGCCGCTCTCCTCATACTTAGTCATCTAACCGAACAGCTAAGAAATACACATTTTTTTCTCTCCTCCCCCAATTTCCCCCCTAAACTTTCTGTTCTTTTGTCTTCCATTCCATCCCCCTGCTTTGTTTAGGACATGTCACACTCCACCCTTAGTATCTTTAGGTGGTTGTAAATCGGGAGGAGGTAATGGTCTGTGTTATCAAGTGTCCCCACGGAGGACTGCAGGTCCAGCCAATAGATAGAACAAGATAGCAAGGAATGAGGAGAAAGGAGTTTTTCTTTACATGTGGCCTAGTGTCTGGTGGGGTCTTCAGGAGTGTGATGGACACAGTCAGAGATAGGATTATCTACTTAGCTGACCTCCACACTGACCAGACACGGGGCCTACAATGTGAGGGGGGCGTTAGAGGGAATGTTTGGACTCCGTTCCTCCAGCCTAGCGTCCCGGCCTCTGTGTCAGTTCTGATGGCTTAATAGTCTACGTGCCTCATCTGCGGCGTCAGCTAACGTCTTCGGCTTCATCGTCGGCTGCCTGGATAGCAAACGATGAAACGATTCTACGAAATAGAAGAAGTCCAGTTGCCATCACCCAACTTTCAGACATACATATATGTAGTTTGTGCGACCTGGCTTTGGATTGATGTGCGTCTTTCAGTTAGGAAAAATCCAGTTACGCCTGGTATGTAAACCACTTAACATATGAAACATAGACTTGGAATTTTGGCCAGAAAGCACAATCTTCCATTCCATATTTTGCTGTTGCTGTTGTTCGTCTGTGGACATCATAAAACACGGCCTGTCAAGGGGAGCCCTGATTACGGTACCTCTTTCATCATGTGTTGTTCTCCTTTGCCGACCTGTTAAATGTATATTGCACAGTATATCAGTGCGTTCCTTTTTTTTTTGTGGGGACACTCCCACTTGTTGAATTGGCCATAGTCCCATAGACTCCTACTGTATGTTCTTCTAAAATCTGAAATTCTAAACTTTTAATGTGAAACTTATCTTTACATCCCAATAAATACTCCAGTGCTGAGTGAAACCACAAATGAAATGGCTTTGCCAAGAACAAGAACCTAGATTTGAATTCTGCCTCTCTATCATTTCACCTTATCTTCGGTGAGTTCAGTGCGCACGTTGTTCCTCCCCCGCCGCCTTTGATGCTGACAGCTGCTCGCCGTCTACGCCGTGTCCCTGGGCTCAGCGCTATCGCATCCGACTCGGCCCCCCTCCTGGTCCAGGTGGACGTGTCTGTCTGGCGAGCGGACGCGGAGGGACGAGTGGACACGCCGTCGTGTTTGTGTTCTCTCGCACGGCGAGGAACGCTTTGCCGAAGGGAACCGTTTCTGCCGTTATCGTCCTCATCCACATAGGCGCAAGTGTTTATGCACTGCTAATCACTGTCAGTGAGGCCAGTGTAAATTCAGCATCCCTGAAAATAAACACATTAGAACTCGCACATATACACACACCTCCCTAAAACTCTCTCCGCTTGCTGTAAGGCCAGAGCCTCCACTATACAGCCCCCTGTAAATCAGTTTATTCTCCAGCCCCCTTAACTCAGAACACACAAACTCAAGCCTCCACATTGAAAGCACTCGCTATTTTTGGCTGCGCTTTAATTTCCTTCTCCATACTGTAGCGATAACACACCCTAATAATATCCACTGTGTTGTTTCCAGGATGGGATGTATGGTTCTAATTCTCTTCTCCACGCCTCCTTCCCCTCTTCAGACTTTCTCCTCACATATTGCTGCTGGAAGTGTTCGCAGTTCCTTAGTATCATCGCTCACAGTTGTACACAACCTCTCTACTGACTTACTAATAAAACACTCACTTATTTATCGAGTGGTGACAAAGTGACATTACTTGCGTGAGCTGTGATGTCAGTTCTTGGAAATGGAAAACCCTGCAGCCTATTAAACTCAACGAGGACACTGTTGAAGAATCAATGTCATCTTAAAATTAGGCACCACACGTAGCTCAAACATCTCCCTCTCAGGTGGGAGTAATTGTCCACCCATCCTCAAACACCTTACACATGCATATACTTAGATCTTAATATCTGTGTGTGTCTGACCCATCCGTGACAGGCCTGTTACACATGTGGGAGCAGAATAGTGCATTTTGATTGACAGGATTATGAAGCTTGTCTGTTTGTGTTGGGCTGGTATGTATGAAGAGCGGGCGTTATTAGTGGTGCATGTCTTTAGCGGAGGGCTTGAGTTGTGGGTTATTATGGTCTACATGTCCACCCTCAGGCCAAGAATGACACACACACACACACAGAGTACATTTTTATGCATTCATGCGATAATTGACTTTTGGTCTCTAATCACATAAACTTTTATGTGCTCGTACGTTTTTTGGGATGTTCCTTAATCAGTGGATAGCGTCAGCATATCAAGCCCTGAAATTACAAGTGGTGTACTGTACCTGCTCAGTCACGTTGGCCTCATCCATCCCATAATCCACGTTGCTGTTGCTCGGCTGTTTGTGTAGGATGCTCTTCTAGCTGGGTAATTGCACAACGTGTTATATGTATGTTCTGGTCCTCGCGTGATACTGTCCCTCTGGTGGGTCTGAAAGAGGAAGCAGAGCAGCGATTAGGAGGATCTGACATTTGCAAGAGAAGCTTCCTGTGATAGAAGGGCTTCCTCTGCGTCTGTGGGACTCACCACCTTATCTCAGCCCGACTCTTCTCCTTTGCAATGACTGCCTTCTCTTTACATGTCACTCCTGCCTCCCCCTCAGTGTTGCCTCAACATACCAGCTGTACATGAAACGCATGTTGAATCACAGGCTCACTTCACAAACCAATGAGTCCTGTGTTTTCCCATTTGTCCTCCTTCCAATTTCACCGTCAACACCTGACTGATCACTTGCTCCCTAATGTCTCGCCCTTGTTTGACAGGTGCTACTGTAACAACAGAATCAGTGTTAGTCACCTGTCAGTGCATCTATCAGTATAAAATATTCTATATATTTAATATAATATATTTATTATATTATTAATTTAATATATTTATTCCAATATCAATTAAATATAAATTGATATTGGAATTGCAGGACCTTGGCTGAAATGCTGTCACATCAGAGAAAGCAGATTCAAATTTATGACCGTGCCGAGGAGTCAAGTGATTACAGTCAACGCTGGGAATCTTCAGATTATCTGCCCTCAATTTTAGATGGATGTGAAATCAGATGCATCGTAATAACAGTCTCCGTCCTCCTTCATCTGTCTGCTGTCACATTAGTACTGTCCAAAACCCAAACCCAAAGTGTATGTGACACTTTTGCAGATGATGTTATCTTACCACTAGGAATCCTTACTGGAATAAAATGTTTTCTGGATAAACACGGTGATATGTTGATATCTGATGGGTTTGCGTAACTGAATGAAAAGGAATAGCACAGAACATTGCTCAGTTTTTGGCAGCACAGTGGTGCAGATATACTGTACTCACAGCTACAAGGGTTCTGGTTTGGGGCTGCCAGTCGGGACCGTTTCTAGGGTTTGCATATTGTCCCTTTGCTTGGATTCAAGCTTCTTATAGTCTCAGGATGTTTTGTGAAACACATGTGACCAGTTTTTAGATTTTCCCAAGCACAAGTGAGGACGTCATGATTTTTCAACAGTTATCCTGAAAAACAGACGTCTCCAAACAACTTGAATTTCGTCTTTCACAATTGTGTCTTTGTGGCTATGGTTCCCATGATGACCCTCACAGCTCGAGAGATCCTTCTGAAACGCGGCCTCATCCTCCTCCTGCAGGCTTATACAACCCGTCCCTCCTGCTTTGTGTTACCCTTCCTTTAGAGCAACACCAGGAGTTTGTTTCTCTCCTAAAGCAGCAGTCACAGGGGAGATTATACCGTGTTTTGTTTTTTCTGGGTCTCACAGATAAAAACTCAGACTTTGCTGTGCTTGTTCTGTGCAGTTTCGGTTCGTACTGTAAGCGAAACCTCGCTCAGCACCTCATTGCTCTCCTGCTCGGAGAAGACGTGAGTCACTGCACCACACAATACCGCGAGTCACAGTAAAATGGATACACAACAGAAAGATAAAAGTGAGGGGAGGGGGCTTGAATGGGCTACAGTATACGAGCTGCGTATTGTCGTCTCTCTCTGGCTTCCCTGCATAGTTTTTTGCTTTTAGCGAGAAAAGAAAAAAAGCATTCCAGACTAATCAATCTCTGTGTGCTGCGCTTCCACATGTGGCTTCAATCTCTTTTAGCTTTCTGTCGGGTCCCACCCCTCTCTTGCCCTTTATAGAGACTTCTTCTTGGTCGAAAACAAGTCATTTCATTTCTTTCTTGATTTCACATCAAATTTGTCCTGATTCTAGTTCAAATCTAATGATCTGATTTTATGAGAGAGTGTGACACTGGAAAGCTTGTCGTAGGAGAGCCCAGGTGAAGATGCGTTTGTGTATATGTATCTGTGTGTGTGTGTGTGTGTCTTTTGTGGCGCGTTGAATGATGAGCCTGTAAACGAACCCAGAGGCTCAGATATCAGTGGAGTTTATTTCTCTGAGTTCAGTTCTGGCAGGTCTGGCTTGTTTATTTAGATTTCAGGTATCAAATGAAACGCACAACTCTCCCTCCCAATCACATGTGTATTCCCTCCGCCTGACTGTGCAGTAATGGCTCTGCACAGTCAATAAACAGCCGAGAACGAACTTGTTCACACAAATACACAATTTATTGTCCAGTGGGGATAAAATGTCTTTTGTGCTTTCCAGACACACAGACACTGGGTTTTCTTTTTCTTTGCTACCTTGCTCTATCACTACATTCCTGCACACACAAAGCTCCTACATTCCCATGCTTTGTCCCAGGTCAGCTTCATTTCAAGGGTCAAACACAAATTCTCCTGCATGTAATTCAGTCCAGCAGAACCCAGAGACCACCAGAGGGTAGAGGGTGCACAACCACCCCAGCCAAGATGTCACTGGCCCATGGCGCACACGCTTACACAAACACACACAGCCTGCTCCTTCATCCCTGCGTCCTTTTATCAAAGGATCTGAACAGTGTCACCATTATCTGTCTTCCTCATGGGAGCAGCCAAGAGCATCGCGCGGTTATCATTCAGCAAACACACACTCTCCTTCTCTCTTTCTATCTTCACACATACTCACTCACAGTCTGTGAGACGTGCGCACACACACACACACACACACATACGCACGGCGCAGAGCGAAGATCAAAGGTTAATCGTGTCTTTTCATCAGCTGCACCGCCCTCTCCTCTAACTGTCCTCCTCCTGTCTAATGGTTGTGTTTATAAGCGTGTGTGGAAGGTTGTGTGTGTACCGATGTGTGAGTTTACGTTTGTCTCTGGTTGTGGGAGCAAAACTTTTTTTTTTTTTTTGTTACTTTTTTTTTGTTAGCACGCAGCAAATACACAGTCATGTCGTCCTCTGCTCATTGTTTTTCCATCTCTTGGATGTTTGTTGGAATTACTGAATTATATATGATTTAATGGGGTTTTAATTGGCTTTTAATTTGGCCTGTGCACTTATAAGATCTACGCAACAGAACCTTCTGTAACATAAGTGTAAAAGAAACTGCAATATATAGTTTACACCTAGAGCGCTATGTTCAAGGATTTAAACGTAAGTGTAGAAAGATGTCGCTGTCTCCAGTTGCAAGTAGTCGTGAAAGTCCTCCTCAGACAACTCTGAGATTTAGGGGAACTGTGAGGAAGAGTTGCTTGCATCTTGGTTTTGCAGTCGTTCTTCTTCACGTAACTTCTAACATCATAATTATTTCATTTTGTTAGTTGATGTTTAGAAAATATTCCACTGAGTATTTTGTCAGATCAGCGTTTCAGACAGTGCAAACAGAAAATTGATTATACACGTTTCAGTAGTTTTAGACATGTAACAATTGTTGCTCTAGTTCTGTATCTCATGCACAAAGAGCCAGGAGTTACGTCCATTATCATTCGCTCTGCGGAGGTTCCTCAGTACATCTGGCTGACTGTCATTGAGAAGCGAAGCAGCCTTGGCAGAGGAAATGATATTCTTCCATGAATTATGACACCCCTGCTCCATAGTTCATTAATGATGAGGCCAGCAGTGAGGCTGGCTTGGAGCCATGCCGCTCCTCCAGCTCTTCATTATGCTATGGTGGTGTGGGCTTGGAGAAGGCAGGCTGCGCTCAGGGCACTCATGGCTGCCTTTCACATTATTGTGATCCCTGTACATTTGCCATTAGGCATCTAAGCACTTTCCACGCACTTGTGGAGCTTATGATGTTGTTGGAACCGACACGATTGTAATGTTCCATCAATCATGCAGCTTGTATCTCTTGGAGTCTCTATGCTTGATATATATTTTGCTTGTGTGGTGAAATAGTTTCTGCTATTCAACAGGATATTTGTAGTGTTTAAAATGGCACATAGCATGTCCAGCTTTAAAAAAAATAACAGCAATGTAAGTTTTCAGAAAGGAAAGAAACACTTCTTCCACAAACGAGTTTCTTGAAATGTACATACAGTACATTAACTGACCTCAGTAGATTTCACTTATGTGGAACTACGTCTTCAAGTTTTTAATAATTCGTTTGCCGTCATGTTCTCCTCAGAGGATGCTGCAGTATCGGTCATACCCTCCTGCTCATGGCTGCCGTTTGATTTCGTCATTTACTACAGTTAGCGGGTACTTCGTAGCACCTGCGCTTCAGCCATATGCTGGATTTGTAGACTTCTGCAGCAACGTTTTAATCATGTCTCTTGATAGTACAGATGTGCATAAAATGGCTTGAAACGTGATGCGTTAAAGCAGCAGCTTGACGTTTTGGGACGTAGGGATTATTACGGTTCGGTTCCAGCTCATAGAATAGAATAGATCTTTAATGTCATTGTCACATGTACAACGAAAATTTAAAGTGCTCTCCAGTCAGTGCATCATTCAGCTAATTAGCTTAGATAAGCACAAAACCTGTTAACAAGCTTAAGAAGCAGCTGACTCTGTCCAACGCAATAGAAGCTCTAAAGCTCTCTGACTCTTATATTTCTTGGCCGGGACCAAACGCTTGCTGACATCTCCGGTGGTAGCATTTCCATGCTGCGGTGGCCACACTGGCCCATTTTTTTTTCCACTTTCAGGTCTTTGGCTAACTCTGCTTTTAAAATGACATTTAAACAGAGTTCTGATGTATTTAGCCGTTTCTCCCTGCCTCTGATCTTCAGCATTTCTCTGTGTATTGTGTCACTGCTTTACGCAACATAAACAGGTACTCAGTGGAAAAAGACAGCATATGGTACCTTTTAAAACACGATGAAGTAAATTAAGATGCCATTCCTATTATTTACTTTAAAAAGCTGTTGAACTCATCCTTTCGTCACACAGAGCCTCCCACCTACTGTCCCGCCTCCACGTCTCGCTCAAATACCAATCTATGTCCAGCATTATAGCCTATTAGTACTGTTCACGCTATTGCAAAGCAGGTCAAGCCTTCATTTTCAGCATCATTACCAGTTTACAGGCTCAGCACCTCCCAGATGTGGGTTGAAAAGTACTGTCACACCCAAGTGTTGGGGCAGCGCAAATTGTCTGTAGAGTGTGGATTAAAACAAACGGGTGGATAATAAAAGAGAGCGTCCAGGAGGTTGGTGCCGCTGCTAAAGTGTATACACCTCTGGGCAGGCTCACTGTCCAGTGTAACCGGTTGTTACTGTAAATGTGGAACATTTAGGTCAAATGCACTTGGTTCGGCTATATTTGTGCCTTTTAACCACTTAAAATATAATTTCTGTTTTTGTGGATCTTGCAATGTGTGATTAGTGTCAAAAAGTAGCGGTGGAGTACCAACAAACACAGGGACGATGTAGGAAGGGAAAATGGACAGAAAAACACACTGAGATCAGAGGAGGAGGGAAAGTAACATTTTTTCATTTTATTTTTTTTAGCAAATTTAGTCTTGGTGCCTCACATCTGGGCCACAACCCCGCTGTATTATCTGAGATGGAGAAGTTGGACACAGTCAAGAGGAATGACGCTAAACTCCCTCAGGAGAACGAGAGAAAACAGCTCAGTCGTGGCAGCCGTGTTGTGTTCAGGAGTTGGGGGGGGGGTGGCTGTGCGTGTGTCTCAGAGTTCAGAGAGCTGTGTAACAGTGCCCCCTAGAGGCCGCGCGAGGGCCCTGAACTTACTGAACGAAACCATCTGCGGTTAAGGCATTTCTCTGAGAACATGTTCGCCTTTAGGTGAAGTTCATCAGAGTAGGTTCGTGTCAGCAGTCATTCCCACAACAACAACAAAAAATACCCCAAAAACATGTTCTTTTTTTAATGATAATAGAGCTCGTGACAAAGGCCAGATGCTTCTGCCAAGTGAAATATGTCAGCACTTACACAATATTTTCTTTAGAGTTGTTTTTCAGCGCTGCATTTCTTAGTTCAGTACGTAGTAAAGCAGCACAAACTCCCGCCACAGCCAGGAGACGTTAACGCTGTCCAGCCAGCCGCCGCCGTGGACTTGAGACAATCTCACATGTGCTGCCACAGACGCAGACTGGTGCCGCGACAGCCCTGACATTAGGCGACATTCCTCAGGCTGCCTTTGAAGTTCAGTGGTATGTCTGCGTGTAAATACCATTTCTATCATGTAAAACGGGGATTTCTCCTAACGTCAGGATTGTAATCATAGGATCTATAAGAGATACATAGTCATGAGATTATTATTCGGCATTTGTGAATGTTTCCTTCTTTGTTTGTGTGTGTGTGTGTGTGTGTTTTTATGTGTCTGCACATGTGTTTATGCGTTCTCGTGCACCGGTGCAGCTTGTAATACTAGCCCAGCGTGTTGCTCCAAGGAACACCACAGATGTTCAGATGTTTCCCCTCAGAAAACAAACAGCACAGAGACCATTTTCTGCAGGACAGAGGGACTGTCAAAATAAGAGCTGGCCCCCCTTTTGGACCTCTCCTCCAATCGTCGTCTGTGTGTCTTAAACGCACAGCACTTCCTCTGTCTTCAGAAATTCATTGTAGGGTGGCTTTTGCCTGCATCGGGGTAGTTTGGGTGTGAGCTTCTGCTTTTTACGTGTGCTTGTAAATGCATTTGGACCATCAATTATTTTTGTGGCGCTCGAGGGAGGAGCTTTGAGGGTGATGACTGGGAGAGATTTAAACTCCTGAAAAGGGGAAACATGGTGGGAGAGCAGGACACCCCCGCCACGCTCTCCCCCTGTTGCCCTCCTTTTCGGCATCTCCTTTGATTAATGCCGCTCTGCGTAGCAAAGCTTAGTGCAGAGCCTTGCGTTGTCCCTAATGAAGACCGTACGATGCTGAAGCAAAGGCACATAAGAGATTCAATTCACAAAACAGCGCTAAGTCGTTTACGTTGTTGCATGTAATTCTCCACGACCTTACACACGCATCTGTCTCGCACACAAACGTGACGACAAGACGTGAAATCAGATACTGGCACACAGAAGGCGTGTCATTCGTATCTGTGCGGGTAGCAGGAGATGAATGTGACCGAGCCGGAGCAGAGGGGAGGCAAACGAGCTTGTCTGAGCTGTGAAATTGAAGAGGATCAAAGTGTCAGAGAGTCATAAATAAATCCTGGTCCCTCCCCATGAAGTGATGGAGCAGACGCTACAGTAACTCAAACGCCGTGGGCATTAGGAAGTCGCCGAACCAACAGTGTGCAGCTGTGAGGGGTTTTTTTGTAACATTCTTACTGTAACAGAAGGCAATGCTGGTACAGTTACTCGTGAAAATTGGGAAGGTGTTCGATTTAACCCCTGCTGGCCAGGACGTTTTCCCAGAACTGCGTGTTTGGTGCGATGTTGGAGACTAGCAGTGCTATGAGCTTGTTTCCTCTGGGCCACATGTGTTCTTTGGTGCTGAGCAAGCAGCAGTAATGAGAAGTCCAGGTGCAGATTCTGCCCTGAGGAAGGAGGAAGGTCCTTGTTTACTCGTATTTAACCTTGTTTCTGACCTTGCTTTTGTTTTTCCGCATTGAAGTTGTATTAGTTCGTTATTCGATCATGTTGATTTTGGTATTTGTCATGCTAAATAAACTGAAAGAGCCACGTTTGAGCCCCGTTCACAGGCTGGTACAGAAGCACAGTATTGGGACACCGGTGCAGGTGTCAGCGTCTTTCCTTCTCCTCATGACATAATGCGTGTTGCCTGTGTGTTCACTACCAAATAATCCGTAATAATTATGCACAAGAGACAAAACCATGACTCAGAACATTTGCATTCTCGCTGAAAGAAGCAGTTTCTGTGTGTAGTTTTGAAGCTGACTGTCTTTTTGGTTTTATTGTTTATCCTTTTTAATCACAAATGTAGTTAAAACCAACTGAAAGTGTTGATACTTAGTTTTGAGACCCTCTGTCAGAGGGAAAAATGGTGACTAGTCCAGTTTTTATATCCTATAACCTGATGAAAGTGTTGGTTGTTCCAGAAACATGTCATGTTGTACATCATAGTGTGTAGAGACTATACACTGTTGTATTTTCAGGCTCCCGTACATGGTTCTTGGGTGCACTGCCATAGTTGGCCTTTAGGGGGCAGGATAATCCCACTTTTCCTGCAAAACGTCTCTGCGTCGTGTGAAAGCACTGAACAGCCCACTGCCTTTCTTTGTATGGCGGAAGGAGCTGGTCCACCCTGCCCACAGCCCCTTGTTTAAATGAAGTGTCTAATCTCACAGCCCATCCTACAGCCTGGGTCTTTGTCAGACTCTGCCAGTGGAAAAAAAGAAGCACCGCCATCACTTTGTTTCCCGTGGCACAGCCTGTTGGCTGTAGACGCTGACGTCCAGCCTCAGGAATGACCCTGAATTGAGGAGTGATGAAAACTGTCCCGTCTCCGCTCAGACACACACATTCACACTTGTGGTGGAGGGTGCGCACACACGCACACGCACACAAGCACACACACACGCACACAAGCACACACACACACACACACAGCATATTTGATCAAATTAAAAATACTGTCCCTGATCTGGCCTGATAAACTCAGCACATACACTCAGTCATCACACAGCTAATGACATTCCTTCACATGCATGCAGGTATGATTGTGTAGAGGCACCGCGGGTTCAGTCGGGTTCAGCACTGACCGGACTGGAGAGATTCTGTTCAAGCTCTGGAACAGAGTTGTGTTATTTGATTTTTCAGATTAAAATTCCAACCATCAGTGGCAGCTACATGCTCACAGCACTGAAGCTAAGTGACTGTAATGTCGCGTGTCAGCGCTTATTCTGCCGTACAGCAATACATTTCTCAATAAAGTTTTAAAAGAGGTTCCACGTTGTCTTAAATTGTCTTGACCCTGTGTTTTCACTTTTTGCTGTCACATTCAGAGGCGTCACTTAATTTCCTCTTGCTTATATAAGGCTGACAGTATAATGAGGTGCTATTTTTTCGTTCTTCATTACATAACATTTTCATGGCCAGACAGTTGAATGATAAAATCCCTTTGGCTTCTAAAATTTCTCCCTGAATGTTCTCTGTTAATTGACTTTCTTTGATTTCATGGAGCAGGACAATCCGCTGCTGCTAATGCGAAACGTGCCAGACTAGATACAAACACGTGCAGGTGTGTATACGCACAGGTATCTGACATCGTGGCATATTTTTATACAGGACGTCACTCAAACAGGCACAGACATTGTACTGATGCTGGGCCGGTGGAGTGAAAGTGGCTGTTTCAGCGTATGTGAAGTTACTGACTCGCCCGCAGCTGTGTTTAAAACTCCAAACCCTGCAGACCAGCCAGACGAGCTTCGCTTTGCTCTCGCTGCCGACAGCGTGTTTGACATTACCTGGATGTGTACGTGTGCCACCTGTTTCCAGCGAGCTCCGTCGTGACAAGACGATGCCACGCGGTTGTTTAAAGCTGCGCTCGTAAATATTTTTAAATCAGCTGAAGGAATAATAAGGAAAAGGTGAAATTGTTGGAGGTACACAAATAGAAGACGAGAGATGACAAGCGGCTGCACAAGGAGCTTGTCTGATAAACATATGGGAAAGTGCTGGTTGTAACATCATAACATAATATGCATCATACATTAATTACTCACTTGCTTTGCATCTTCTTTTTCTACAATCATTCTGCCTCCAGTGGGTGAATGACCAGTTTAATTCAGTCCCAGCAAGACATCTGATATCACTCAGAGCATAATTTCTTTATATATGCACACGCACACACTCATAGTTTAGTATAAGTGTAACATTTGTATGCATGACTTGTTTATTCTGTCCGTTCTCTGAAGAATATTTTGCGTTTGACATGTGGATAAGCACCTGGTGTCTCCTCTGGGATGTCGTTATGTAACCACTGCGATATTTATGAGACAGGAGAGCTAACAGACTGTAGATGTACGTCCAGTCAAGCATACAGCCACAGTGGAACTAATGTGGAAAAGGGGTTTGCTCCACATGCCACAGTAAGACCCTCTCTCCCCGTTCACCGTCGCCGACTCATGTTGCATCGCGTGCAGAGTTGCAATTTTGTCGTCTGGAGTCGGTGGCATTCTCGGTGCCGTGCCAGGTTTCCCCGATCGGCCTCGGAGCCGTGCTTGAAACGGGGGAACCACTGTGATTGCGATGCACGTCACTGGCAAACACACAAGGCATCAAAGCGAAGTTCAGCGAGTGTGATAGTCCAGTTGATGGTTGACGACGGCAAGGGGCAACACAGACAGACGACTGAACCGTGGGTCAGCACCCAAACGCTTGAGCTTCTTGTACAGTAATGGGACTTGTTTAACTGTGCAGTTACTGCTGCTGTCCTCTACGAACGTATAGCTATTTGAAATGAATAACGGAGACGTGCGACTCCTTTGAGACTATGAGAAGCCGTAATGTGCTTTTTATTCAGGGAAGCTGTTGCCAAGGTAAAGTAGGTTAAGGTTAGCTTGGCTCTGCTGTACGTTGTTTTAATGATCAGTACTGTTTTCAGATAATACACAGCAGACAGATGGTTTGCTAAGATTTGTGTTTAGTCAGTGTGCCCTGTGTGTGTCTGTGTTTGTGAACCTCCTACCTCCTAATCTACTTAAACAACTTTCAGTCAGATGGGGGAATTAGTCTGCCACTCTTTAATTGAGCAGATCATTAACCCTGATTGAAGCCGCCGTCCCCACGCTCGCTGTTTTTGGTTTTAGACGCACACAGAAGCTCAAACACACACGCTGAGCTCTCTGATCTGCTTCCGGCTGTACGCACACGCACCCTCGTTCTTTCATTTACCCTTGCACACAAGCAGAAACTCCCTTCGGCGGCGGCGAGGTGTTTCCCCCCCTCAGTGTGTGTGTTCTACGTGCCCTGCTGTTTGATCTCCTCATGCCTGTTAGCAGACAACACAACATCTGAGGCCCTGTTGCTAAGCCACTGTGCAGCCCACATGCCCATCCGCTAACACAATCACCCAGCTGACATGAAAGCGCTCAGGAGAGAGTGGTTCACATGGAGATCCCTCTGTTTTCCACAGTTATGCTGCCTGTGGCCTACATCGACGTGACAAGTCCTCTTTATAAGTGGCGGAGCGGAGACCCCACCCTCCTCAGGGTGTGATTAATCACATCCAGCAGAGGAGTGGAGCTCAGGATGCTGGTTCTCTGACTGACCACAGATTCACACACTGTGATCATTATGAGGGAGGCGCTTTGATTTCGGTGCATGGTTCTGCACGTCCTAAAGGGCCCGAGCAGCAGCCCTGATTACCAGGTCTTGTGTTTTCTCTCAAGCGGGCCACTCCGGAGAGGATTAGAGCAGGGATTCGTGAAACTAAGGGCCTGATTTCACACCTCAGCTGCCAGTCATAGAGGATCAATGGTTGGCTATCGTACAAGCAGCATCAACTCACATCTGCTCCTCAGTTAGTCATTATCAACATTCTTTGGTCAAGCTGAATGTGTGTTAGTTCAACATAATGCATGACTACACGTGTGTATTCCCGCAGTGCAGGTTTCCTTCTGCCTGTCTCATGGTGGCGACTTCCTCCTGACGCAGAGATCACACGGTTGCCACGGTGACGGCTAGCATCATGTAAGGGGGCGTGAGAAGCACATCCGTCTGTCTTCTTTCATCCTGAGTTACAGTAGCAGAGAGATTTTCCTGCCCAGCATTCCACACAGGCTTAGCCACTCCGACTGCTTCTCTCTGCCTTTTAAACTCACACACTCTCGTTGTTTCCTTGCACCGAAATAGAATTCTCAATGACGTTTCAGAGTAAGCCAGGGTATTTTTAAGCAGTCTCGTTGTCTACATTCCACTGATAAGTACAGCGCGATTAGTTTGGTTTGCGGGTTCATAGATGGTGAGTTGTTACAGTGTTGTTCAGGGTTGTTGAGGAAACTCACTGTGTTTTTGTAATTAAATGTTCCCGTGGGATCTTCAGCTCACTCCTTATTTCCTGGATGCAGAGCAACGTTCAGTGGTAACTCACACAAAGTCCTTCCCATTTACAAACTGTTTATTCCAATTCTTCTTTTCGTTAAACTAAATGAATGTGCAGGTTGTCTTCAGTATTAACAGCAGGTCTAATAGTGTTTGAGGAGAACTTGTTGATGTTATATGTCCATACTTTTAAATGATCAAATGATTCCTTTACTGTGTTCCAAAGTGTTTAGGAGCCAGCTTTTTTTAAGTGAGGAATCTGCTCTGGCTCTGATAGGCCCTGAGGAAAACCCTCAGTCTACCTAACGTTTCCTCTCTGCTCTTTCTCTCGTGGCTGAGTCAGCTTCCGATAACTGATTGATGGTTTGAGTGGTTGGGCGGCGTGTGTTTTATAGACAGCAACCGGAATTGCACTCAGGTGTATGCAGAGTAGTTTAAATTGCATGTACGCACAAGGTATAATCATCTAACGGAGGCAGCCCCCGGTGCCCTTCGAATAAGCATTTATGAATTTCATTTGAGCAAACCGGAATTCACCTATTTGCGTGAGAGCCACCAGACAGCGTGTGCCGCTGTAAACCTGCCCGATGCAGTGGGTGGCGCGCTGGTGAGCGTGAGATGAATTCAGACGCAGGTGTTCAGGCTCGCGGCCAAGCTGGAAGTTTTCGGATCAGTACCTGCCGCCACTCAGATCCGCGGTGCCGCGACCAACAACGTAACCGCGGGTTGTCTCGGGCTAAGGCGGGTGTAGGGGCCTGCGTCCAACTGCCTGCAACACCATCGCACCGTGCGCTTTTTGGCAGCAAGTCAAGCAGCTCTCTCTCAGCTGACACGCAAGCTCCACTTGAGATTTACACATCTTATCCCACCTAATGGATCCAGCTCACTCCCACAGCAGCGCACACAAACACGCCAAATATGCACATATGCTGGCGTTGATGCCAGAACCATCGTGAATGTACAGCGCGACATGCACACTAGACTTTACCATACTCGCATGCTAAAAGGTTTTTTCTTGGGTAAGAGTGTTTTTGGTTTTGTTGGAGGCAAACATCAGTCGTACTTTGTGGAGCCCTTTCTCCTCTGCTGGTGTCTGCAAAGATAAGACCCACATCTGAGGGAGTCTTCACGCTCGTCTCCATCGAATAGCCGCCGTGTTTTTCTCCAGAGAGCCTGCCTCTCAGCCAGGAGAGCAGTGTCTCAAAACAACGAATTTCAAGTTTGATGTCATCCATATGGGAAGGAAAGGGGACTAATAACAACAATAAGAATCAAGATGTACAGTCAGCAAGTATCTAACCTGGTTTATAATATCTCAGTCTGTTCTTCAGCCTTACGGAGGTCGTATCTTTTCTTTACAATCCTGCTTTAAGGGCAGGAATGACATAGCTGTCCCTAAAGCCCATCAGTTGACAGTGCGTTCATACAAAGTTTCAGCTCATGTAACTAGCTCATACAGCGCTGAAGTTAGGCCTTTGATCAAGCTTCCGGGGCTTTGATTGCATCCCCGTGGTGGCAGTCATGCGTAACCTTTCCAGATTAACCTATATAACAGTGTAATAAAGGTTGGAATAGCGGGTCCACCTTTTCCCTGAGAAGACGATAAACAGCGATGTGAATGTCACTGCTCTCATATAATTATACAGTTATAAAAAACTCTAATACACACAGCTGTAGTATATAATACTAGTTGTACTACAGCTAGTTATGTAAAATAGTGAGAAACTATGTCGCTGAGGTGGAGGAGACAGGAAGTGGTTTCTGAAACTTAATCCTCTTTTGCCAGCTTCCAGCTGTTGGACTGCATCAGGAGCTTTCCAGTCAAAAAAGCTTTTTCTTTAAACTGCATGTAGCGTGTTAGCGGTGGAGAGATTAATATGTCAGACTCCTCTGTGCTAGGAGACCTTTAAGGTTTACATCGTCTGTTCCACCGCTGACCCTCTTGTTAACGGAAGGCGTCTACATTCCTGGGCAGTGCCAGCTGGCCTGCTTTGCCAGAGACGCTGGAAAGTGCCAAGCTGGCGACGATTCCCCATCATCCTCTCCTTCTCTATTTGTCTGTCCTTCTAATCCTCTGCCTTTGCTCCCTTCTTATAAGTTTAATTTGCTTCCATGGGCGTTTTTTTTTTCCCGAGAGGAGGGAACATGAGCTTTTTGATTAAGCAGCAGGGTTTCCACCTGAATAAAGGAGCCTTGTCTTCTGGCTCACGTACGTTTACCTTCACAATTGTTTGCTTCTCCCATCTAGGTGAGAAAACGACAGAAAGCAACATGCTACACCTTATGGCAGATGGCTTGTAGGTGTTCCTTTGCTATGTCACCCTGTAGAACGTTCTTTTCATTGCTGTGTGTTTAATCAGGTTGCTCATGCCCAGAGGAGCTGACTAGAGAACGAGTCCATTCTGCAGTGGAGGACATGTTCAAGACCCTCCAGGCTTTGAGTCACACCAGAGATCACCTCAAGCAGCTGAACTCAGTCTACTCTGCCAGCGATGGAGTTCACCAGGTCAGACAAACTCCGACTTTTTGTCCGTTTTGTTCTGTTTCTGTTGTTTGTTTTTTGTGAGATCTTGCTGCAGCGGTAACAAGGCAGAGAATCAGCAGAGGACCTCTGGTCATTACTTTTGTCCACCTCTAGTGCGTCACACAGCTACGAGGAGTTCACTGTGAGAGAGTCTCACAGCTTACGTAACTCAGAAAGGCTTCTCTGTGTGCACCTGAAAACCTCGTGGAAAGCTCTTACCTTTTCTCATGGACAGCCTCACTGCCACTGTCCTTTGCTGTGGCCAGTGGCTATTTTTTAGAAAATTATAAGCCAGTAGCAAAAAGGTTATTCGATAAAAGTTCAAGACGCTCGTTATTACTTTATAGGCTGTAAATATTAAAGAAGCAGAAAGCAGAGTGAAATTGGAACTAGAGTGAACCTGGTGACTTCAGTGACCTTATCTTTTTGTCTCTTTTGTGTTTTATTACTTATGGCTTCCTCCACAATGTGTTGATGGAGGCATTTATTTTTCCAATTCTTACATAAGACATTGTCCAATCATACAATCATCACACAGTTGCCTTCTTCCTGGACAAGCTGCATTTGGTATAATTGTATTTTAGCCATGTACAGTAAATAGAAGTTTGCTTTTCTAAATCTGTAGCAATGCTGGAAAGAAGCAGAAGAGAAGAAGAAACCTTTTACATTTTACCAAGAGTTCGCTAACAACATTGTTTTTAGCATTAAGACTTATATAAAGCAGGCAGACGGGTGACGTAACATATAAGAAATACTAATCCAGTACATACCTACTGTGAAAGGACAACATAATTGCTTGAGTATTTAGTTGTTATTGTTGTTGTTTTGTTTTTTTTTAGTTTGATTTTGCTGGACGCTGCCACTGAATCAGTCCAAATTCAGTAAGCATTTTTCTACAGTGTTCAGGTTGTGCAATGCAGCCTGACTCGTTACAGTTACTTTAGAAGTAGTATAATAAGAAAAGTTTTAATAGTGCTAATGATTTTCATCTCGCCGCAGCTGAGGGAACCGGAAATTTAATGTCATCTTCGCAAGAATGTGTCTAATCTCTGTCCGTGACTGCACCGCCGCGTCTGGATGCATGTGAAAAACCTTCAGATATTGACAGAACTCTCTGTTCCCGTTCCTGCCGCATCAAGAAAATGATTCCATTAAAAAGGAGAACAGCGTGAAATCTGCCAGCTACTGGCTGTTCCCGAGAAACATCAGAAATCCATCAGCCCCTCTCAGCATGAATCCCTTCTGCCGGTGAGGAGGATACCTGTCGGTCAAGATGTCTTTCTCTCGCCGAGTCTTCTCCCTGACGCGCAGCTCTCTCCTCACCCGGGTTCAGACACGAGTGAGAGGCCTTGACACGGGTCAGGACCTTCTGTGCGCTCTGTTATCTGCGTTACTCATTTTGTGTTTTGCAAAGCTTCAAATAAGACCCTGTCAAACACTGTCTAGTGATAATGAAAATATTTTTCCATCCCAGCTTGTTTGCTATTAGCTTCAAAATAAAGCCCTTTGCCCCTCGTTTATTTGGAGGTCTGTTATTAATAACAGTAAATGGGTTTTGTTGTATGACTGACGACATCACTGTGGGCATTGTTTACTCAACTCATAATTAACTGGACTAGCAGGAAGCACTATCCTCACACCTCTGCCGTCACACGTATACTTGTTGTGGGGTACTTGTTGAACATGACACATGTCCGGACCACAGGCCATGCTGTGACCGAATGAACACTGTACGGTTTCCAGGAAGAAACGCGTCGATAAAGCCTCTGTGACGGAGCCTGTAACAGCTGGGATCCCTGCCACTGACCTCAGCAGAGGCCCGGGCACCACTTGTTGACAAACAAGTTGAGAAACTTGTTTACTGCAACACGCCTGTCTTGTCCAACTAAAGTAAAAACCACACAGGTCCTCAAAAGTTAATGTATTACAAAGATCTGAGGGCTGAGAACAATGAGTCTGAGGTGTTGCCCTGGCCTCCATATTCCCACATCTCAGTTAAATCGAGCATCTGTGGGGGATGTGCTGGACAAACAAAGTCCAACACACGGAGGCCCCACCTCACAACTTACACGGCTTAAAGGGTTTAGTTTGTTCGCTCTCTGTGTGTTTTTGATGTTGACGTGTTGCTTTGGAAAATTAATTATCTACTTCTACGGCAAGAGAATCCATGAGGGAAACTGATACTGTGTGTGTGTGTGTGTGTGTGTGTGTGTGTGTGTGTGCAGAGGAATATTTAATCACTGGCATTATCATATGACTAATTCCAATATTGTTTTTACCGTGTGGGTGTTCGTGGTGATAATTTAATGGAATTGCTTTTAGCTTTTTGGGAAGCGGATGTAAATGGAGTGTGCGTGACCGTGCATTGGCTCGGCCCTTTATACCTGCCATGTTATTGGTTGTGAATGCGCATGCATGACTGTGTTGTTTAGCTGGAGGTGAATCATTAACGTGTTTACTGCGAGCTCAGTTGGTGCAGGCTGACCCATGGAGTGAAGCCATGTTACTGAAGGTAAATGTTAGTTTATATAATCAGAAGTGCAGCAGGATATTCCCACTTCTAATTCGGTCGCC
Source organism: Macropodus opercularis (assembly GCA_030770545.1). NCBI lineage: Eukaryota > Metazoa > Chordata > Actinopteri > Anabantiformes > Osphronemidae > Macropodus > Macropodus opercularis. Next base: position 14,610,713 of record CM061092.1, read on the forward strand.
CAGAGGAGTGGGAGGCCGTGAGTCCTCTCTGAAGAACTTTACAGCCTGACGCGCCATATTGGGGCGAGAGATGCCTGTGGCCAGAAACGGATGCATTAGCGTTTGAATAATGTGTGTGTTTAGAGGATGTGGTCTTTGCCGAGTGTTTAGATTTTCTTATGACAACATCCAAAGGGAAAAGTTTTTGCACCTTGACTGTTTCCACTTTTTTTGGCATGAAGCCTTGACGTGCGACTAAACTTAGCCTCATGTCAAACAAAGATATTTTTGAAGTGCTTCCAGTATGAGAAGATACTCAGCGTGTCTGTTTAAAGACGACTGATAGCCAGCGTACTTATCTGGGTCTTTATTGTCCCCTCAAACTGCAAACTTCACTCCCCTGAAAGAAAAAAAACACAGCCTTGGATTCTTGAGCCTGTAGCCTTCAGGTCTATAAATGGTACATTCAGTCCTGTAGCTGGGCAGAAAAGCCCGACTCCCTCTTATAGAAGTCTCAGCGATATGGTTTCTTTTTTTCATTTAATCACCTTTTAAGAATATTACGAGACATTTATGAGGCTTCAGTTAAAACACAGTTCAGCAGCTTTGAGGACAGAGTTTTATTGAAGAGGGAGAAGAAGGAAAAAGTGATGAATGGTTGTAAGTGTTAAGGCCGGGCAGCTCTTAACTGTGTAGTAGTGAGCCGGGCCCTGTTTAGTGTTGAGATGTAGTCAGTGTGTTTTGGGTTTAACTAATGTCTGAATGTCTAGGAACTAAACGACTTTACTGGGAGTGTTGAGTTGTGAAACACTGCTGCGTCTTCCTGCCTCTCAGGTCGTCTCCCAGTGATGCCCAGCGGTTCTCAGCCATGCTGCAGCAGCAGTGTTTAGCTGACTCACGAGTCAGAGTGGCCTGTTTGGCTAAGCAGAGCTGTTTATAACCCTGTCTCTCACACCCACGTCCACTCACACAAACATGCGGAGGCTAAAAGGAGGCTACTCCATAGAAAGCACGCAGACGCTAACAGCTTTTCATTATACACATACGGATTGTTTTCAGCTGCTTTTTCACACTTGACGCATCTGTGTGTAAAAATAAATCTGCGTTGTTAATGCAGGCGTTTTGGACGTCGGCTAAGTGTGTTTGTTTATGGTTTGCAGGCGACGTATCGTCCGTTCCTGAGACAGGTCCTGGAGGGGGTCCTCCACGCCGACCGACGTGAATGCCCTGACGTCGAGCACATGTCCGGAGGCCTCACCGACCTGCTGAAGACCGGCTTCAGCATGTTCATGAAGGTCATTACGCACAAATATTTTGAGAAGAGTGTGGATGCTTTTAACCGAAGCCCAAAGCCACTGCCCACGGCCGCACAGTTGACCCGCAAAGAGTGAAAAACAAAACAATGTGTCACAGGAAACCGAAACATTTAGGATGCTTTCAACAGCTCAGCTACCAATAATTAGATGCATGTTATTATTTTATTTTGTTATCCACGTGAAGTTTTTGGGTCATACAAAATTGGGCTCACTGTTTTCTGCGGCAGACGCGTAGCGTTAGGCCTGTGGGTGTTATATCCACCACAGAGCAGATCACTGTCCACAGTCTGATTATCCCACATCTGGGGCTGCTTAAAGTGATGGATCCCTGGGGCCACACTGGTTGTATAACCATGGCCTGGTTTTTCACAAATGAAGAAACTTGGCTCAAGAACTACCTGCTCAGACAGAATGAACCTATAAACCTGAGCACGGTGCATTCTATAGGAGCGCTGTGTACGCAATAAAAGCTCTATTTTTACACACAGGGCCCACTGTGTACTCTACAGTTTATGTCATTAGGGGCACTGGACGCCGAGTCTGGATCATACACGCACAGAGCCCGAGTGCTATTGCTCAAACTGTCATCTGAAACCGGCTTTAATCGAATCACGCGTGTGTCTGGTGCACCTTGTCTTAAACGGAGCCCCAGCTGGACAGGAGATGTGACTGTAGCTGCAAATGTGCTGTCTCTGTATCTGTGTCAGAGCAGAGCGACAGCACAGCGATAAGAGGACGTTCAGAGGAAACTGAGCTCATTTACACTCCTTTAATAATAATTTAACGGCTCATTAAATTGTTCTAAGGGCATCTACTGCTGATACGTCTGCTCGTGCAGGGACTCAACCTACGTGCTGCCCACGGTCTGTAGTCTCTGCCACTTATTGCCTGCAACAAGAAGCGATGCCTGTGTGTCCCTTGGTTCTTTGAGATCAGATAGGCCTGTGTTTGCCCTGCTTGGGGAAATCAGGTTTGTAGGTTACATCTTACTGTAGACAGCTGTAAAGTAGCTGAGTAGCTGGTTTGGCTACTCACTGCAAGAGGGTCCTGGGTTAAGTGCTCTCACAGTCAGAGCTGATGGATGCAAATAGTTTCATTTGTTACATTTGTGTTCGATTGGAAAAATCGGTATCTTGAGGCCAGAGCAGTTGGGAAACGCGGGTGTGGGTGTCTGGTCTGAGCAAAACACATTTCTCTTATGTTATGGAAATAATTTACAGAGGGACGTTTGAGTAGGTGGAATCTCTGAGCGCTGGAAGCCTGTGAATGTCTTTCATCATAATGGTCCATTCTCCCCACTTGCTTTGCAGCTCATTCGAGCTCACGCCTTCTCACTGCATGCTCCCGTAAACCCCTCCCTCCGCACTGAAGCCGTGGCCGAGCACATGGCTCAGACACCAGTGAGTGTGCTGTGCCTTGAAATGGAGAGAGAGCGCGCAGGTGATGCGTCTACTCACACACGGAGTCTCACTGAGACGCCACCGTTTCAAATGATAACAATATTCAAGCAGTTTGTTCGCACATTTTGATTGAGAAGCACATGTTGAGTCAGCCTTGACACTCTTCACCCCACGCTTTGCTGCTTCACGTGTACTGCCACTCTCATCTTGGATCCGCCTCCAGCAGCTCTGATTGCTCGGTTAGCATTCACAAACAGCATGTGTGTCCTGATTCCATCTCCCCAGCCAATAGCACAAAGCCGTAAACCCCCTGCCCCCCCCCGGTGACCAATCCCACACACCAGGTAGACCGGTTTCTACCTGTTGCTGACATTTAAGTTCTGTTCTGTTGTGGTTTTGTGTTTTTCTGTGTGAGGGCTGACCCAGGTGATGTGGGACATTTCAGTCTTTTGCCTGCATGTTTCGTGAGATGTGTGTCTCTTTACATGTCCATGTGTCAGCCATCGTAACACCACTGTGGGAAGACATCTGTTGGGGCTCGTTCACAGTTGCATCCACCCGAGTCCTCTCTCCTGAGTATCACCAGATTATCCCAGGTGTCCAACTGAGCAGTGACTCAGCAGACAGGCTGCAAAGAGAACCACACTTTATAATATGCAGAGGAAACAAAGCACGTTGTTTATCACACACTGTTCTAAAATAGGAAACAGTATTAGGAAATCAGACGGTCTAAACATACGCTGACCAATCACAGTGTCCTGTCCTAACTTCAGGTCAATCGTCCACATCCCAGCGACAACCCTCTGCTGTTCCTGTTCCTAGTTGGTGGAGTCACGCCCTCAGAGCTTCGCCTCATCAAAGACACCGCCGCCGCTCACAAACCAGGGACCCAGGTGAGTCTGGGTCAGGAATCTAGTGTCACTTGCACACAGTCTATGAACCGTGGACATTTTGCACCTAGTAAACAACTCAGAAGTCATTGAATCAAAAAATTCAAAAAGAAAACGTTTCCATTGGTTCCTTTCAATAATCAGCATCAGACAATAGAATAATAAATCAAGTTTCATTGCAAACATTCTAATCACTCAAGTGTTACAATAAGTGAAGGGAAGTGAAAGCAACTGTGTCATTTCAGTACATTTAAACATCCATCAACATGTTTTATTGTGTAAGACGTTTCATCCTATGCTTCAACAGAGGTGTTGTGGTATTTTCTGAAACTAAAATCAACTTTTTATGCATCTAGAATAAATGTGGAATTTATTACTCTAAAAAAACTTCAGTTATTGGTAATATACAATGAATTCTTACCTTTTAACCCCATTTCATTGGTGCCCCAGCTTTTTGAGCATGTTTCCCACTCAACCATTTTTCACCGGAAACACTGCTGCTGAATCCTTAGAACTTCTAAAACGTGCTCCTTTAGAAGTAGAATACAAAGTTGATTGAATTAGACTGAATCCTCTCTTTAGATATGACGCCTGTTAAAGAGTGAATGAACATAAACACTGACCTACTTACTACGCAGGTGGCTCCGATCTTGTGTGAAGGCAAGAGCGTCATCAGTCTTTACACATATAATCAGAGTAATTGCATACATGAGATGTTGAGTCTGGCTGTGTCTGAGCGGTTCAAGTACTGATTACATATATAGGCGACACCAACAGCCATATGAATGCAGTTTCTCTGGGAGGAGTGTGAGGACGAGGGGAGATCAGGCTGGGTAATGTGGAGTTTGTCTTAATAAAAGGCTGCGAGAAGGAGGCCAGAGGCAATGAAAGGCCTGGCGAGGATCAAAGTCTTCCATCAGTAATCTGCAAAACTGAATAAAGACGAGCTTATGTAATAGTGGCCCACACACACACACTCTGACCTCAGGAGACACATAATAATCTGAGCACATGCTGTACATGCTCCGCGTACTGTGTATAAGCAAATGCGTGTTTGAGGGCGTGTGGGGATGGTGGAGCAGACATCATGAACGTTTATGAAAACAAACTGCTACGGCCGCGTCCTGCACTTGGACAAAATTCCTCCGAACCAGACTCGCTCTGCCACTACAAACAGGCCTGTTGCCAATTGTAGGTGCTGACCTGGAGTTAAAGCAACACTGCTGCCGAGAAACAAAGCTTCTCTGTTACACAACAGAAAGGGCTGTGGCTCTTATTCCAGCCAGAGAGCGCCGTGCGTCGCTTAGCTAAAGCTGGAAAATATACTCTAACCCTCTTTTAGAAGTGGAAAAGGTGTATTTTTTTTGTGCATGTGTTTATATAAATTGCTTTAGTTAAGCATCATACTATACAGTAAACAATAAATAACACACTGACACTAAACAAGGATAAACAAACGCTTTGCCATGGTGATGAAGAAGCTTCCTTGTACGCTGATCTCCTGTTGGCTGCTTTTCATTCACTCTATGCTCCAGTTCTCTCCGAACCAAATCAGCGGGAAATCGCTTACTTGAGCTTTGTGAAGCGTTGATGTGGTTTCTAATTGGAGGTGTCTTTAATCTGTCGCTTCTGAGGCTGGTAGCTCAGATGAACTCATAATCCTTATAATCCTAGTCTTTGTCCACCCGAGAAACTACACATTCTGTGTAATAGGTTTTGCAGCTGCACTTTAAGGAACATCTTTGTTGACTGACCTCTATGTGTTATAGTGTGGACTAACCAAAGCCTGGGTTGTTGCAGCAGCTGTTAACTTAGAGGGACACTTGTTTACTGAAAGCCATCTCGCCAACCTGGGTTAAGATCCAGTACATTTTAGTAGTATACAAAGCTGCCATCAAGACAGATAGTGGCTGCTAGGAATCCAAGTGTTAATTGTCATGATTTCTTCCTGAGCCTTATTTCTTTTTTGCTGTTCTACCTCTTGCCAAACCTCTCTCTGTTCCCAGTCACTTGACATCCTCCACCCACTTACACATCTGCTCCCACTTACCTAAATCAGCACGTCGCGTCAACCGGCCGTAGACGTCCTGTTGCCCTGCCTGTTTCTTTCCTCCTGATATGTGTGTGTGTAAACTTCTCACCTGATGATTCCAAGGTGCTGCTCTTCTAGCATTGTCAGATGAAGAGTAGTCGATGAAACACACCCTCTAAAGAGGAAGACAGGTTGTGAGAAGAGCGAGGTCGCTGCTTTCTCAGTAATGTTTGGTTTCAGCTCTATTTACTTGTGTATGGTAGATGCTAAATGTTGTGTAAACATGTCGGCTACTTTTGCAGACACGTTATAATGAAGCACTAACTAATATTTACACCTGTATTTGTATGGCTGCTGCTGTAACGCAGATGAAGCCTGAAATGATACACGCTGCATGTTTGCAAAATAATTCGCTAGTCAGATTTGTAACATGACCACATGCTCAAAAGGTTCCGATTTCGGGTTGAGTGGAGATGACGCTTCTCCCGACAGAAGTAATTCAATCATAAAGCAAACTGACCCAGCTGCCAAAACACCTGATTCGTGGATTTTGCGTATTGCCCGTTTGCCCATTGCTCACTCTGACGTCGATGTCAGCTTCACTTGTAAGTGTCAAGTTACACACGGTGTGTGTTTGACCCGTTTTGACCCAAAGGACTGTGTTCTCCTCTCCAGGTGCTGGTTCTGTCCACCAGGTTATTGAAGCCGACGGACATCCCTGAGCTGCTCTTCTCCACCCAAAGGCTGTCGCCTGATATCGGCGTGTAAAGGGCCGTCACATGGAAACACACACGCGCGCACATGCTGGAGGACACGTGCACAACAACACAACAACACCTCCACACCTCATCAGGTGTGAGGCGAGTAATGAGATTCAGTGTTTAATGCTGCCAAGAAAACTATATGCAAATGAAGCAACATTCCTACTCTTTCTGCTTCGGAGAGTTATAATAGATAAAACCCTGAAGGGAACTGGAAAATGAAATTGTGAAAGAAATGCTTCGCTCATTTTGGTTGGAACTAATAAAGAAATGTTTACATTTATTGCATCTGACAGCATCCTGAGCACAAAGGGAAATTAACGTGAATATGTTCCAGGTGTTGCTTGCATCAAATGTTGATATTAATACAAAGTGTCATTTTTCCACTTCACATATGTTGCACTGTTTTTTTTTTTTCTCACGGTGCATCAGGCGTCGCGTTAGCTTCTTTGACCAGGTCGTGTTAAAAGCAAGGCCTGTGTTGTATGTGTGAAGTCATTAGAAGTGGGGGTGTGAACAGAGGCCTGCTGTTGCGGTGGAGAGTGAGCACACACTGCGTTAGCGTCTATTCTCACCTCCACACTTCATATGGTGACAAGTCAGCGCAGAATAATTAACAAGCCGTTTCACTCAGTCGGCCAAAGCTGAACATTCGCTCACACCTGCCTTGCCCAGACCCTGTCCACGCAGACTCCTGCATGAATCACCAGAGTCCTGCTCTGTAATCTCATCCACCCACCTGCTGAATAACAAGAGTCCCCATATTTTGTCAAATGGACAAATAAGGTCATTGGGTAAATCCAGTGTTTTGTGGATCTTATGACTGGAACAGGATATAACCAGATGTCCAACACACACTTGCTCCAGTTCTATTGCAAAGCGCTCGATAGCGATTTGACCTCATCTCATGGGCGGTTGATTCTCAGAAGAATCAAACAACAACAAAAAAAAACAAGGTCAGCTCTGAGTGAAAGAAAAACCTGAACGCCTCTGGCACTGTGGGCTTCAAATTGATTTGCTAAACTCGGGTGGTTTTCAGCTTTTAGTTGAACTCCTCTCTAGACCTGAGATGTCGCTGCTCAGTCATGCTGTTCGCAGCTTTTTATAACCGCTGTTATCAAAGGATTTGGGAGAATAGGTTTATTCATCGGGTCAGACTCCCTTTTCCTGCGTGCGTCATCTACCTCAGTAGGAGTCGTATTTGTTACATAGACTCGAGACGTGAAGTTCAGACATCAGATTGTGCTGAAGTTGCAAAGAAAACTGTACAAGCACTGCAGATTCCAAGTGATCTAATAAAAACAGAGACAGTTCAAATGTATTATTTTATTGTGAACAAAAAATGAATTTGTAACACATAAATAACAGGCCCTTTGGACTAATCTGTTTTATAAAGTGCATCAGTGATAATAACCACCACATGCTACATGCTGTGTCTGCTGCCCCACATCCTCCGCTCACTCTCCAAAAAAATAATAATAATGACAGAGAGTAAATTGCAAAAATTGGCTGGCGAGAGCCCGAGAACACACATATACAGCTGCACAGAGCCCTGGCTCAAGTGGCTGGTATAATAATACCAGCTGTAGCGTTGCCAAGTAGTGGCAGCCTCTATAAAGAGCTGCCACAATGGGCAGCGCAGGTAAAAATAAACAGTAGCGTCCATCAGAGGCCTCTTTATGTTGCCAGCTCCATTTACAGTTTCTGATTTTATACGCAGACAGTCAGGAGTGAAGTCAGACTGGCGGCTGCTTCTGTGTCCTCGGGAGTCTTCCCCTCAACAGATGAGATCCTTAGGGCTGCTCCTCACACACGGTGTGTCTCAGGACAGACACCTGGCTGAGGTCGCTACCTCCTCTTTCAGAATCACCGTTCATCTCACACCTGCCTTCTTTCGGCCAGACCGAAACAAGATTTCAGTGAAGAAGCATTAATCTTCTCAGATCTTCTTTACTCTTCCGCATTCAGTACTTTCTGTGGCCACCGTCAACACGCGGCCCTCACACCGACGTGACAGTCCTGACCTTTGCAGACAACGCTTGCTTGAATCTCCTCTTCAGATCTTGCATGTTGGGGGACTTTGGCCTAGGGATGAGGGGCGAGCGCCTCTTCTCTGTTGTAGCACTGGCAGATGTGCTGGAGGTGTTGGAGACCGGGGGCGTCTGCTTAGCTAGCTGGCAGCACAACCTGTAGAAAGCCCCGTGCACCTGGCTGTAGTCCTCGCTGGCAGACACTTCATAGAAGCAGCAGCCCAGCGTCTGTGCCAACGAGGGGCCTTGCTGGGAGTCGACCTGCCTCAGGTGCAGCAGGTCGGCTTTGTTGGCCAGTAGGATTACTGGAGGCATGTTGGCACCGCTGGCTCGAACCACCAGCTGGTGCATCTGATCAATAAGGTCGAAGCTGCGCCGGTCTGTCACGGAGTACACCAGCACCACAGCATCAGCCCACTGGATGGAGCAGCCCACATGGTCGGGGAGACTGACCCCATTGTCTGTCATCTGGGAGGGAAATAAAAGGTGGAGCTGAGTACCTCAGATGTAAGGTAAGCAAAAATATTAACCAGATTCTGACCCAATTAAACATTTCCTGTCTTTGTGCAACTGATCCTGAGTAATGACTGGAATGTTGACTGGGACAGGGAAGAGATTAGGTTTCTCTCTGAACAGGGAGCTGAGGGTCTGGATGTAGAGCGACCTCAGACATCTATTAATCTAAATGGGAGCTTAAATAGCCAAACTGGAGGACTCGCTGATGATCTTATCAGTCAGTGAAACCACCTGTATTATCTTCGTACTGAATTATTGTTATTATTGTTAATTATTTCGCTTTTTAGGGAAACATAAACTGCGAGCGCTCTGGCTCCTGTCAGGGGAGAGAGGAGCGGAAGACAGCGGCTCCTACCTCTGCTCCGGGGGTGTCCTGCACCTGGATGGTGACCTGCTCTCCGTCCACCTGGACTTCTCTGGAGTACAGGTTACCTGCGCACAGGGAGGACGGACAGACTGTAAGAGCGGGTTTCGCGGCGTTTAGGGAGCATTTGACGGGTTGCGTGCAGCAGAGCTCGGTTACTCACCAGCGTTTCGCTCGTAGTCTCCGATGAAGCGCCTCGTTAGGAACCGCACCACCAGCGCTGCAAGGAAGCAAACACTCGACGTTAGACACTGACATGACAGCGGGCGCATCGCCGTGTGTCTGTCGCGCTCTTCCTACCTGTCTTCCCCACGCCGCCGCCTCCCACCACCGCGATTTTAATAGCCCGGCTGGGAACCGAGAACTCAGCGGCTGGATACTCCGCGATAGTCGTCATGTTCTGGATGAGACGCATTGTGTCCGCTTTTCAGTGTCGTCCGAGCAAATGAGCAAAAAGAAAAAACAGTAAACAGGACGCGGAAATGAACAAGTGAGTTAATCCCCGACGTTCAGTTCAGACGGAGAAGACGGTGACTGCTGCCTTCTCAGAGCGCACGCGGCCTTTATAGAGCTCCAGCGGTGCTCACGTCTAATTGGGCGTTGGTGATCACCGCCCCCTCCATCGTCCCTCAACACCCCCACCCCCCACCCCCCCCGCCCGCACGTGGAGTAAAGCGCCGCTGCTACAGGTGGGCGCGCGGCTATGTGTCCTGACGAAGACGCCGAGAGTTGGAACAATGAGTTTCCTTCACACTGACAGAGCCTCGCGCTGTAAACCTCTGATCAGATGTATTTATTAAGTCCCATCAAACTTATTATAACCTATATTGCGATCTGATTGTTGTTTATTATTACTAGTAATCCTTTTGTCCGTGTTGTGTTGCAGCTGTGACCTGTTCGGACATGCCCCTCAACTAATTCAACCCACCCCCCCATAGACACACACACATACCTTACACACACACACACACACACACACACACCATGCAGGCAGGAATGACAGCATTTAATTGAGTTATCTGTTCATAAACTTCTTCACAGGCTTCCTGCAGCTTCATTAAACATCTGCTGATGTTTTACACAAACGTCAACAGCTCCCAGTTCATTTCTGCAGCTTCCTCTGTGGTTCGTCCCACAGGTCTCTCTTTCGCTCTCCCTCTCTCGTCTTTCTTTGGTTGCTCGCGTGCTCCGAGGTATTTTGGCATCGAACGCTGCTGTGATTACGGTCTGGTATGTATTATTGATAAGACCGCTGATGACAGGCAGCGGCTGCGCTGAAATATGAAATTGGAGCCCGGGATTCGTGAGAACACACACACACCGTCTCTAACCACACCACAACAGGCACAGGTTCAGCCACAGCTCAGCACAGAGGGCTTTTGCTTTAAAATCCAGCTTTTGTAAGTACAGCGTCATAATATTAAGCACACACACATGTAGAAAAAATCTTCTCAGCACCCAGGTGAGAAAGCCAAATAAGGCAACAAAGAGATGATGTTTTCTACTGTTACCTAATAAAGGATTCACTCATTTGATAAACAACACACCCACAAACACAGAGTGACTCACAGCAGATGTCAGAGCTGTCGATATTGATATTGATATTGCTGTTGGCTTTAAGCTGGTTGCGATGCACTGTATTATGTGTGTTACATTGTTTGGTGGAGTTGTGCCCTCAGGCCACTGTTGCCTTCACTTTCCCTAAGGGAAGGCTGCCGGTAAACCGAAGAGCCTTTAAGTGAGGGTGGACAATTATGACAACAGAGGACAACAAGGCCCGACTCGGGATCAGAGCGTCGGTCACACAGAGGTGACAATAGCCGGAGAGTGAGGGTGTAATGGGGGTAATCCTTCTGCTGGGGTGTGGACAATTGTTAGGGGTGTTCAGGGCATTCAGCGCAAACTGAGGAATGTGGAGTTAATTGGGGGGTTGGCGGAGGATGCTGAGGGGCAGGTGGAACCGACTGGAGGAGGAGGGTTTTCACATGAGGATGTCCTTGTTGACGCAGAAGCGAGGACACATTTCCTAAGGTGGCCTTGCCTTTTACAGCGGAGCTGAGAAGAGGCATGCGGCCGCCACACGCCCCGAGGCCTGAGCCCACGGGGGGGGGGACTGTCATTTGGGATATCAGACACACTGCAGCAGTTTAGATGCATCCCCGAGGGCAAACTTCATGAGCCACGGTCATGTCTTTATCAGCATCATGACAGATGCTTATCATTCTCTTTGCCTTTAATCATTGTCCACAAAGGTGATTATTAGGAGACAATCATGTTACACTGGGCTGGTTTAGATTCTTCAAAAACAAAAATGCAGCCTCTCACACGTTTCAGGTAGATGGGTTTATTAATGGAGGCCAGGCCTTGCTTCACATTCTCTGTTCCGCTGCAGTGTTTTACTGCAAATGGACAAATGCAGATGTCGATCTACTCACACACCCTTTCATACGCATGTTCTGCTATTTGTTTATATCTGCATGTGCATTTGCATTTCCAGGGACCAATGGAAGTTGCATTGGCCTCTTGGCGCGGGCAGCTCCAGGCCCACGCACAAAGGAAGAGAGGTTGTTTTTCTTCTCATTGAGATGTAAACCGTCCGACGTGTTCGGATCATTTGCATCTCTCTGAATGTCAACAGTGGTGGTGGGGCAGTTTTAGGGGGACTAGCACTGAATGACAATAGCCCCCCCCCCCCTGAACTCCACCACCACCACCTCCTCTCTGTTCTCCAGCTCTCTCTGGTGCCCCGCTAGATAAGTGCCTTCAGCCTCAGAGTGCGTTGTGTACGAACATGTACGGCACGGAAGAACGACGGCTGCTGGAATAACAGAGGACAGGGGCGTTTTCTCCTGCCGCGCATGTGACCATACACATGTGTATTTAAGTTAAGACTTTAAACTCCTGGATTATCTTGTTTTCTCACATTGAGTTGAGAAGGTTGTTTTTTTCCCCTCTCACGTGGAAAACCTGTGACAAAAAGAAAAAACACACGTAATGCACACATAGTTTAAGGGTTCATTCGTGTATTAGTATAGTATTTAGTATAAGTATTTAGACTTTGCTGCTCTTCATATCTTTGTTACAGCCCATATTTCCTCAGACATTCATTCACACGCGCATTTGTTCCTAATGCCATTTATACAGAACATAACAAATACCTCGGGAGCCAGGCTGTAATGACATAAAGCCATTTGGTGTATGACAGAGGCACACAGGCGGGGACACTTTGCTCCAGACCGTTCATGTTAGGACACAGGGTTTGGTGGTTGAGATTTATGGCTTTGGGCCATCGTGGGTGATTTGGACATCTCCCCAGGGCCCTAACTGTTCGTCCAGTCTGCTTTACTGCTCAGCCTGAGCAGAGCTGGAGGCAAAGCGAGGTTCAGAGCAGGGTCTCTGTGCTGCTTTAATACAGACAGACTGTTTCCTTGGGGGCAGATTCTGGGCCTGGGCTGGATCTCTGATTTGTGGCTGTGGTTACTGGGCAGTTAAAATGACGCCATTGACAAGGACTATTTCACATACTAGCAATAATTTGATAAATTTGATCATAATGGTTGGTTATGTTATGGGAAATATGGTGTCTAGACTAACAAATAACTTTTGTACCTGCCATAATTAGAGCAGCTGTTAGACGTCTGGTAATTATCAGATGCATGATGCACCTTCTGAAGTGATAACAACAGATAACTGCCATTTCATGCGGTGATAATAAAACTGAAATCATGAACAGAATCATAAAGAACTGCGTCACTCCTATCTGGCCTGAACACACTCAAAACACAGTGACCCACTAGGCTCCTTAACTCACAAGGGACAAAAGCTCAGGTAATCAACAAGGTAAAAAATTGGACCTTCCATGTCCAAACAGGGGAAATAGAAGCACATTATATGCACATTTAGAACAAATCCCCAAGTATTTATTCTGATGCTGTTCATTGCCAGTCTGTCGTCATTATTATCCCCCTGTCAGCATCAAGTTCTTAATGAGTTATTTTTGACACTTTGCTGTTCCAGAAGCAACGTTTCTGTCAGTCCGGCGTCTTAAGACTAAACAAAACTTTGTGTGACAGCTGACAGACAGGCTCAGTCCTGTCGCCACCTCTGACAGACAGAGTGGTCCTGCGTGTGGGTGGATCAGGCACCTGTGAACACAGATCTGGTGGCATAAATCTGCATGTCTAAAACAAAAACTGCATGTTTGTGTCTATGTGTGACTTTCCATCGCTGCCTGTTGCTACAGAGGCACAGGTGACTTAATGTGAACTAAGGCGAAAGTCCTGGAAATCCTGCTTATAAGTGAATGAACCCGACAAAGAAACAACTTTCACCAGTGAGCAGCATTAAAAAAATGATTTACTTCCTCTTGTTTCTTTAGATCAGATTATCACTGCGACACACTCTCTCAGCCAACAGCTGTGTTCACCTCTGTCTAACTTATATATGTGTCCCTCACAAAGAGATTCACCCACATGTTCACTGTGACAGTAGACACCCAAGGTTGTGGACCCCACGTTCATTCAAATGCGCACACACAACCAACGCAGACTCCAACTCTTTGACTCACAGACGTCGCGCAAAGGACTAAAGCACTTCTGCGTGAATGCAGGAGGTGTTTGCCTGATTCAGAGGCAGGCTGAGGCGAATCTCCTGTGAGATTTTCAAGGCCACCTCATTGTGTACCGTGTGTGTCCTTTGTGAAGGCGATTAACAGGCAGGGAGCCCGTCAGGAAGGTGCTGGGCCTCTTATTCTGTGTTAGCGGAAGTCCAATCAGAAAGCTGACGGCCACGTTTTGTCACGTCTATGTACAGTAAACAGCAGAGCTGAAAACGTGACAGGGATTGTGACGTTTTCTCGTAATTGCGTGGATGTTGCTGTCATTGATATTTTATTAAAATACTACACACTATTTCCTTCTCCTGTGCTTTTGAGAAACACATGACGTCTGCTGCAGGGGGAGAGCTGTGGTGTAACTGGCCATTAGGATGCCACAGAGTGAGACAAAAACAAAACGGACAGACCTCGCTGCTCCAGGAAGTAATGGAGGATACGTGTGCTCTTGAAGGATACGCACTGTACTCAGCCAATGTGGTGAAAGGAGAAACAGGAGGAATCTTGAACAGTGGGTAGCACAGAACCCCTGTGACCCAAGATGACACTTCATGCTCAAGCCCTTCTGCCGTGTGAAAATGTGCAACTTAGCAATATGACAGATAATGGAGTGAATTCCTCTATGCATTTATTATATTACAAAGCTTGAAAGGCTGCTGCTGCTCGAGTATTTTCCAGGCAGCTCGTCGCCTCTCTCTCTGGCAGATGTTCCACTGATGCAAGAGAGAAAGTCAAGGTGAACACAGATTTTCTTTCTCTGAAGATTAAAAAAAGACCGAAAGATTTCCACATATTCTTTAAGCTGATGCGTCAGTGAAGATCTCAGAGAATCCTGCGCGCACATGTTTTATTCAGAGACAATTTGTTGTGTCAGTATTTTACGTTAACGTCTTCATTCTGCAGACCCCAAACAAGGAAGCTGCTCAGAACTGCATGCGACTATTAACTGGAGTTTGACACTTGTGTTACCCTGAATTCCTGATTTCTTCTGGACTGACTGCTAACACTGACACTGGCTTCATCCATGTCTTCCTGACATAGACATCACTTTTGCGTAAATGTATCTCATGATTTCATTAAGACATAAACATGACAGAGGGACAGAGAAGGAGTTATTTCTACTGAAGGCATTCACTATAAACCACTATTTAATGGGTTGAGCTTCTGGATTATGTCTGGGACCAGCTCCCGGCTTCTGCTGTGATCGTCAGGCCCAATATACATAAAAGCATTTTACGTCAGTACGTCATAATCCTGTGCGATTTCCGTACCTACCGCATGCAGTTCATAGATGTGCAGAGTTGAAAGTAATGCGCAAATGTCACTGGGTCTGACCTAGTAAGATTGCCATCACGACTTTAACAGAAAAGTGACCTGAGTTCTTGTTCAGATGTGAAACTGACACGTTCAAATGCCATCAGATTAATGGAAGTGCGTGTCTGAAAAGGGCAAAGTAATGGGGACACTGCCGCCATGTGCTGTAAGAAAATCAGTCATTTAAGCCCCTTATATAAACACTTTGTATGATTCTTTTTTTTGTTCCTTTCTCTGCCCCTATTACAACCAAATCTCAATTGTAATTCTGTACTAGAGGCAGATAAAGGCTTCAGTAGTTTCATGTAGCAAATCTCTGGTCTCTCAAGCACCTTAGTGAATTATTGTGGTTCACAGGACTGGAAAGTAGGTCAGGCTCCATTGCCATGTGCAGACTTCTTAGCTCACTGTTATACAAACACATCTATTGTTATTTACTGTGATCAGTACAACATGCTCCCGAACCTTTAAAGTGATAAAGAGCAGCTCCAGAATCTGGATCAATCATAAAAATAAGGCATGAATGCAGGGAGTGTGGTGCAAGGCTGTGTGTGTGTGTGTCTTTGGCTCCGAGTAGCTCAGTGATTTGTACTTTAAGGACATTTAATTGCCAGTGAGGAGTCACAGTCTCTTCCCACAGTCTGATAGCAAATCAAGTCTGTGCCATTGCGAGGAAACTTCAGAAAACTAGGTCAGCGTTTATGTAGGCTCCCAGCATCTGATACCCATGACACTCTGACCTCCTGTCATAAACCTGTGTTTACACCAACAGCTGAGTGAAAGTTACATGACCATCCTTCTATTTGGGTGCCACACATGGGTTTGATCACATTATGAGTCACACACAGGGTAACGTGCACACGTATTCAAGCGGACACACAGATACAGCTTCTAGGGCTGCCTGTATTAGATGATCCCTGCTTTGTGCTGCGAGAACAATGTGGCTACTGTGTCACCAGGACTGAACTGTGGTTTGGAGCAAAACAGGTGCATTTTAGGGGAATGGAATGAGAAACACACTGCAAAACTGTCGCCAGTCTAATATAATGGACACTGACAAATGCCAAACTTATGTCTGGTTAATAGAGGGTCAACAGTTTCTAGGTATTTTATATTTAATGTGATTATTACTTATTATAGACACACACATTTTACTTCCTTTGAATTCAAGCTTCTCCCTGCATTATTTCTCCATGTTCCATGTGAAGCCACTAATGACAGCAAAGATGTCAACATGCCAGTGTGCCTGTACAGTGTTGAGTCTGTGGCAGCCATTACCCAGCCTGCCCTGCTCCTGTGTTTATAGAAGCTGGGGTAGTGTACATGTTAACCAGAGCCCTGATGAATCTGCTTGGAACAGCGCGTACCAGCAGCCAGTAAACATACCAGAGCTCGCGTGTGACTAATAAATTCACTCCCTGATGTTGTCTTTGAATTGTGGACCGTTCTCTTTGTACTCATCGAGCTCTTGTTGTCTTCTTTCTTATCTGCATGCTTAGTTTGTTCGGTTTAAAGGTTCATTAAGCCCCACAAGTGCAGACTGAAGCATGAAACTAGGATACTGCTATAAAGTCATGTCACGTCTGACTGGAGAAGTTAATGATGATAGTAATAAAGTTTAATTGTGCTCTAATGACTCCAACAAGGGGAAAGTGTTTTACATTCAACGAATGAGCACAGGACTGTTTTGTTAAATAATTAATTTTTGAGAACTAAGGCATCTTTATCATATGAAGCCATGTTAAATAATAAACAAAAGTAATAATAATAATACACAGATGCATATTCCAAAAATCTAGCACACAAACATCCAGAAATAAACATATTTGATCATGCGCCAAAGGAAAAGACAATAATGGTTGTTTACAGTATTTTGCAACTAAAAGAAATAATACAATGCATCTATTTACCACCGTAAGGTCACAGTACATACAGTCTATTTATACACTAATGATGTATTTGAAGTAGAATCAGGCGTTTGTCTCATTTTGTGTTTGCAGCGATCGCAACACATCCAGGCCCTGGAACACGAAGCTCTAGTACAGTTCAAAATAATCGTTCCTTGTTGCAAGTACATTCTTACAAAACATAATTTCTTGATGTTTCAGAAGCCTGTGCCAAATGTCACCAGGCTGCAGTGAATCACAGACTCTAAACTGGAAGGTTATTTTCCTGCCGGTGCGGAAATTATGCATAATTTATTTCCCTGTCTTTGTTACGTCTGAACGACAGGAAGGTCATCAGTGCTTTTAGTAGTGCAGCCAGCAGCATTTACGGGAAACTGTCTCCAAGGCTGCTTTTTTCCTCTCTATGTGTGTTTTTCTGTCTGTATTCAGTGCACGTGCGCCCACATAAAAATCCAAAACATTCCGCTAAACGTCTGATCTCAACTGAGGCGAGTAGGCTAGGTCCTCTGAGGTTCACCTGCTGGCCTGAGAAAAAAATAAAGCCTTGCTATGGATACAAAAGTCCTGTCAGCACCATTCAATACGAGAAGGGAAACACGTGGTGAAGATTAAAGCTCCAAATAAATAAAGACTGAATTCATCTACTTTCTCTATTCATCTGTTACAGCATGTCAGCTCAGAAGCCTCCATGCAAAGCCAGAACAACTAATAGAAACAAATAGATATTTATCTCAAAGCTATAGATCATCAGATTTACACAACTGGGGCTGTTTTCATACCTATTTTGTTTTGTGAATGACAATGTATGTGAATGAAATGCAGCCTTTACCTTAGGCACGTTATCTGTATCTTTATATCCATCAGTAAACAAATGAAAAGATGTAATAAAGCAAATAAGACCGGGATGAGTCAGGCAAACTACAGCTTCATCCACTGTGTCCCTGAGTGCTACTGAAACAGACTGGACTGAAATAGAAAGAAACTATGGGAACATTCTGTATCAAGAGCTCACAAACTACCACCACACATAATTATTTCCCTGCCAATCAGATGTATTCATAAATAGGCTTAAAGGAACATGCCTCAATAAATTTCCCTGTGGGCCCACGGTGTAACAATGAAACTCTCCCATCCTCCACGGCTCAGGCTGGCAGCCCATCCACGGTATTATTTGTTTTCCTGTGAATACTTTTCTTCTTGTATCCTTTCCCACTCTTTTTGAACTACGTTAATCATAATTATTTGTTGTTTTCCTCTCTTTTTGTTAACATTCACATGGTAAGGAGATAATTGCAAGGAGATTGTTGTGAAAGCACAAACTAAGGCAGTGGAGAATGAGGTGTCCTGAGGCCCTGGGACTCCTGCAGAGCTTTTAAGAGAGCACACATACTTTTTCACCTACCTGGCCTCTGTCCGTGTCATGTATAGGTGGTTGGACTGCAGAATTAATAATTAGTTATTTAGTCCTCAGAATGTATATTAGTATATTTGTATATGGATTAGACAAAAGCAAGCAAACAAAGAAACAAACAGTAAGACAACCTGTTTTATGCATGTATACCAATACTAATGTTTGTTAATAATAGAATTTATACATTAAATATATTTTTAGTTTTTGCCTAATTATATAGTTTTCTAAAAAGGCTGCGTCTCCTTGAAACCAACCGTGAAATAAACTACATTCCCCGACAGCCATCGTTTCGTTGTGTTACAGATGGTTGGTTGCAAGTCAGCTCGGCTGTCTCGTGCAGGTCTGTGTATGGTCTTGTGATTCTGTCGATCAAACACAAATGAGGCTGGACCAATCAGCTTTGGCGGTTCCCCCCTGGCGGGTGGAACTACAGCGCTTCCTCACACAACAGGCTTGTTTTTTGAGCGTTGCTAACAACCCGCTTGTCTGCAACTTGCTCCGTCCGCTCCTCGCTCATGCATTGACGGGTTTCCCCAGCGGTGGCGGTCGCGACGTACGTGCGAGGATGACGCCGCGTCGGCTCTGAGTGCAGCGCGGCTGTCGGCCCCGTGCTGGCTGCACGGCGCTCGGTGTCTCTCTGCCTGCTGACTGACGCTTGGGGGCCGCAGTCTGGCCTCCAGCGGCTGCGAATTAACCTCATTTCTACGCGTCGCCTGCCTGTGAAATCATGTTTATTTCGTAAAGATGGCGGCGAGGGGGACACTGTGAACTAAATGACTGTCAGAAACATCGCCTCCATTTGTAATATGGTGAGTAAGTCGCCGGGTGTGTGTGTGTGTGTGTTGCTGTCGGTCAGCCTGCAGCCACTGGTGAACCTGGGGTTGAGTGATGGACGCGAGTCGCCTCCCCTTGCTCACCGACACGTGCACGCGCGCACACACGTGTTGGTGAATCTGCTCGTGCTCGCGGCTTTGCGATGACTCTTTGCAGCAGGTCCCAAGGCTTCACGGGCCCGATCCATCCCTCGAAGGGCTCGCTTAATAACGTTAACGTTGCAGCCTGCGCAACCGACACAATGTGCAATTTGTAAAGCTGTCACAGATGATTGACAGGTGAATGGAGCGGCCTGGTGTGATTGCATAACGTGGTGCTGCAGCAGAGGACTGGTTCCACCGTCTGGTAGGGAGAGCAGGGATCTGCACTAATCTGTGTTCAGGGAGCAGTGGGTAAGAACAGACCGGAGCGGTTCTGCTTAATGCCACGGGTCTTATTCAGAAGGGACCACAATGTCAAGAGCCTGTGTCAGTGCACTGATCTCTGGGTTATGTCCCTGCAGCAGGCGCTATACAGACATACTGTCTAATAAACCTCTTAAAGAAATGCATTAATGTAGCACAGACTAGGACCAGGAAAGCTTTAATCCACTCACCACATAAATGGTGAAGGCTTGAAGAGCTTAGTGAAAGTCTGTCCGCACTGTACGTTCGTCTGCTGTTCTGTTGTAGTAAGGCCATGCAAAGCCCAAACGAAATGTTTAATAGAAAACGGTCTCTGCGGCATGTGTGCAATTAGATTTCACCCTAAAATTCTTCATCAGTGAAGGGGAGAAACAAAACGTCCTGATTTTAGATGCTGCGAACAGTCAAACAAAATTCACAATGTGCACTTGAAGCCTACAAATCCTCTGTACGTCAAATATTCAAATCTGTGTTCGTGGAGTTCGTGTTTTCTACTGTTGCATCTGACATCTGAGTTGACGAACCTCATAAATCAGAAATGAGGCGAGAGCCGAGTGAAATGAACAAGTTGGTGTTGAAGAGAAGAAATGTTTTTGTTTTACATTGTGTATAATTAGCAGAATGTCAATTCTAGTAGATAAAAAAAGAAACTTTGCATAAAAGACAAGGTCAACACTGCCGACATTAATCAAAATAAAAAGCAAGTGTGTCATGGCTCTTAGCAGCTGCTTGTGTTCTGCCGTTCATAGTTCTCGTCTGTGCTGCTTGCTTGACGTATAAAATGTTTTGTCCTTATAAATGAGTGATGCAGCCGCCTGCTGTTTTGAAAGAGGAGCTCAAAAGGTGGTGGCATCAGGTGTCTGTGTGGATATTTCTATAGGTAAACTTTGATCCAGCCTCGTCTACATTCGCATTGTGTGCGGATCTGACTTTGAATGTGCGTGAATCTGCAGGGCAGGCATGTGAGGCTGGAGCTGAGTAATCGCACAAAGGCGTTTTCACAGTCGGCTATGTCAGTCACTGGAAGTCGAGCTAAATCGTCCTCTGTGTTCGCTCAACAAAGCTGTGGTTCATTTGGAAAACGCTCCGACAGGAGATAAGTGGCCTGTGTCTGCAGTCAGGCCCCAAATACTCCTGACGTTTGACGTGGTTCGACCTGTTTAGACTGTATCCGTTCGTTGACAGGAGGAATCAAGATGACTTTGTACATTCTGTGGGAAAGTCAAATTTACCAAACAGGGTTGTTTTATCAGTCGAACGACATTAGAAACAGTCATTATGGTTTATCTGGAATATAAGGTGCGGGTGTTGCTGCACCTTGACGTTTACAGAATCGCATTGTAGTAAACAGACTACACCAAACTAGTCAGGCAACCTGTAAGAAATCAGGTGTCTGATAACAGCTAAACTCACATTCTCATGTCTCTTTGTTTTGCCTTTTCAGGGCACCAATGCCTCTGCTCTGGAGAAAGACATCGGCCCGGAGCAATTCCCCATCAATGAACACTACTTTGGATTGGTCAATGTGAGTATCATAGAAAGATCACCGGTGTTGTTTTACAAAACAAACTGCCACGGGACACTGGTGAGTCATGTCCACTAGCGAACAGCTGGTGTTTGTGATTCTGCAGGGCACTGAAGGGATGTTCGGAGATGTTTATGTGGCGATCGCTTAACGAACACACATTTGTGTCTCAGCTCTGTAGATGCAGTGTCAGATTTACCCAACTGCTCATTTACATTGGCTTAAAGCGGTTTGTCGTCCCTCAGTTCGGAAACACGTGCTACTGCAACTCCGTGCTCCAGGCTCTGTACTTCTGCCGGCCGTTCCGGGAGAACGTGCTGGCCTACAAAGCCCAACAGAAAAAGAAGGAGAACCTGCTCACGTGCCTGGCTGACCTCTTCCACTCCATCGCCACGCAGAAGAAGAAGGTGGGCGTCATCCCGCCCAAGAAGTTCATCTCACGTCTGCGGAAGGAAAATGGTGAGAACACAAGAGGACATTTATGTAAAGTTTATGTAACGTGTATCATTTTTGTTTCATTACTTCATTTTTTTGTGAGCGTCGCATTTATTTCCTTTTGTTGTGCAGCTGCAGCATGTGATGGTGTAACCTATTTTATTGGGTGCTGTGTGGGTTATTTAATATCTGTCATGACTCCAGAGCTTCATGAATGACTAATTATATCCATATACATGTAGGTATTGTATGTGGGTTTGATATCCAGTCAACAGCTGGAGCACACCTGTAAGAGCAGCTGCTCCCTTCAGTTCATGAACATCAAGAAAGTGTAACCAACATGGACCACAGAGGTTTTAGGAGGAGAGGTCCCAGCTTCACTAATTACACTGTGCCCGTTAAAGTCCTAAGTGACTGTGCTGTTGACAAGCAGGATCCGTCATCATCCTTCATCAGGCCGTGCACCGGCAACATAATCCCTGAATCTGAATCGTGTTATTTCTTAACTAAGCCCCCAAAGAGCTGCGCCAGGCTGTGGTCTCTGCTAGTCCGAGCCAGCATGGACATCATGTGTCTCGAGGAATCTAACATTGCAAGTCTGAAGACCTTATTTTTTCCATTTGTGCTCTGACTTGAGTCAAGTCACGTGAACGAGTCTTCAGCCCTGGTTAATGTGGTGCTGACGTACAATGCTGCGTTTCTGCTTCGCCGGCAAAAGAAGCAAAGTAGGAGGTTTACAGCACAGATAGTGGAAGTGTTTGCAGTTGTGTGTGTTGTGATTTCTTATGAACCGTGTGACGCTTCAACAGCAGCGCCCATGGGAAAACAGTCTTCAAAGGAGATATTTTGACATGTGTCTGTTTCAGTATCAATGTGCTGCGGGGTTTGACACGTGAATGAGTGGATGAATGGCTGAACACATGCTCAGACAAGAACTTCAGATGTTTTATATATTAATATTCTGAGTGTTTTGAGCCTGTCCTCGCACACATGTTCCTAAATGATGGGGGAGTGGAGATTTGTGGCCCTGTGCTGGCAGCAGCGTTGGCCTGATTGTGGTCGAGGTGAAGGGCAGGTGCGTTGGTAGGAAGGTCATTCAGAGAGTGGAGCTGACAGAGAGGCTGACTGTCCTCTGCTGTTCATATTGAGGGAAGCTCTTCATGTGAGTTAACAATGTGATCTCTGTTGGTGCTCAGCTTTGACTCTAGATATTTCTTGGTAACCATACTCTCTATTTCTCCCTCCCTGATCCCAGACATCTCAGTTTTCACTGTTGACGTACAGGCCTGTTGAAACAGAGGCGTGTATGGATGCCGATATTATCGCAGATGCCTGTTGACGTATTGAATCTTGACACAGACCCATTATCGTCAAAATAATCAAACCCAGATTAAACTTTCATCATTTCTGCAGATCTGTTTGACAACTACATGCAACAGGATGCCCATGAGTTCCTCAACTACCTGCTGAACACAGTGGCCGACATCCTGCAGGAGGAGAAGAAGCAGGAAAAGCAGAACGGACGCCTCAAGAACAATGGCACCACCGTCACCACAGAGAATGAGACGGAGAACAAAACGGAGCCCACGTGGGTTCACGATATCTTTCAAGGCACTTTGACCAATGAGACACGCTGCCTCAACTGTGAAACGGTGTGTGGGCTTCTTCTTTTTTTTTTATGCAGTACACATGATGATATTGTTAATCTGAACGTGTAATTTCTCCTGAATAAGACGTTGAGAGGCCCAAACAAAACGTAAATGCAACGCTCACGCCTGGCAGGCCCGGACCACCTACTTTACGTCAGGGCTGCCCGAGGCTTTGTCCTCACAATTGTGAGGGTGTGGAGTGGGACGGGTTGCCCTGAACAACGCCGGCACACACACCTGCAGAGACACAAAGCCGCTGTAGAATAAGCATTTCAAAGACTGGCTGTGAGCGGGTGGGTGCTGTGTCACAGCACAGCAGGCTCACCTCTGTCTCAGTCACACACAGTGACCGTTGGCTTACCTCTGGGTCTTGCCTGCTCTTTGATAGGTGAGCAGCAAAGATGAGGATTTTCTGGATCTTTCTGTAGACGTGGAGCAGAACACATCTATAACACACTGCCTCAGGTACATTTATTTAATAGACTGTACAGTTACTCACAGAAAGCGGTTGGTCTGATGAAGCGTTCTCTCCTCTTCAGGGACTTCAGCAACACAGAGACTTTGTGCAGTGAATACAAATACTACTGTGAGACATGCTGCAGCAAGCAGGAGGCACAGAAGCGGTCAGTGTCCCTCTGAGATGAACGCTGCTGTGATGTGTCACCGTGCAAAAACACACGCCTCTGAACACGCATGCTTCTCCGCAGGATGAGAGTGAAGAAGCTGCCTATGATCCTGGCTCTGCACCTGAAAAGGTTTAAGTACATGGAGCAGCTGCATCGCTACACCAAGCTGTCCTACAGAGTGGTTTTCCCCTTAGAGCTCCGTCTGTTCAACACGTCTGGGGATGCAGTCAACCTGGATCGCATGTATGATCTGGTTGCCGTGGTGGTTCATTGTGGCAGGTACGATACGCCCATCAAATGTTTTACACCTAAAGGTTAGTGGAGCTTTTCAGGGTTTTGATTAAGGCTCTAAAAGCTTTAGTTCGTACTTTGTACTAGTGGTTACTAGAGGCCAAAACCGATCTCCACGCTAACAACGGTCGATGTAGCATTTTAAAACGCAGCACTACATACTGTACAGAACACAAAAAGCATAGTCGGACTTCAATCACTCGAGTTCCCTAAAATCATGCCACAGGGTGTATCATTTACTGTTGTATCACCAAACGAGTCAAAGTTTTGTGTAGTTTTAAGATTTCAGCACCGGAACAATGGGGTCATTGTTTGTCCTGTTTCCTCAGTGGCCCAAACAGAGGTCATTACATCACCATAGTGAAGAGTCATGGCTTCTGGCTGCTGTTTGACGATGACATTGTGGAGGTGCGTCATTCTCGGCCAGTTTCACTCTCTTACATGTTGACTCATCCCTTTGTGCCTTTACTATTGTTTGTGTTTTGAGTAAATCACGTTTCACCTCTGTTGTGCAGAAAATTGACGCCCAGGCCATCGAGGAGTTCTACGGGCTTACCTCAGACATCTCCAAGAACTCTGAGTCTGGATACATCCTGTTCTACCAGTCCAGGGAGTAACTGGACTCTGATCACGGACACAGGATGAGACTGGATAGATATATTTTTTTTTTTTAAACCTTCAGCCTAACACACTTAGAGTCCTGCCATTTCCATCTCGTGCTGCTCCTCTCCTTTAAGTCCAGCCTCTCTGACATATGTGCCAATTTTGTGTCCCGGCGTCAGCCTCTGGGTTACCTGTGCTTTCTCTCCGTCTCTCTTTCTGTAATATGTAGTTTATCTGTTAGTCACCTGCATCTGGACTGCACTTTAAAACAAAAGCAAACATGCTGAACAGCACGACTGAAGCTAAAAGGAGCCTATAGCCACATTGAGCCCCACTTGGTTGGTGTAGACTGGTAGGAGAAGCAGGAACACGACAAGGTGATGGGTCTGGTGCACATGTACTGTATCATTTGTGTGTTTAGCAGGCCTACTTCCGTAACGTGTGAGCCCTTCATTACTTTCATTAGGGCTACTCTGACCATTGCTGCCCAGCTCTTTAGTGCGACTGAGTGAAGCTGATCCAAACACTGTATAATGTGCATATTTGAAGCAATACCCAAGCGTTTGTTGCAGAACTCACAAGCCTACATCTACCTACTGTGTTGGTTCCTCCCATAATCACCGTAGAAGCGTCTGCGTGACTCAGGTTAGTCTAACCAACAGTTCAACACTAAAACCAACTGAGCCTGAACACTACACATGAAAGGAACCCCCGAAGGTGTCACCTGGATCTTTATCTTTTTGTTTTCTGACAGAAACCCTCTATTTATTAAACGTATCCTATTTATTACTGTTATTTGTTATACTGACTGGTGTATGATGAAGGCATGTTAAGACTCTCCGTGTAGGGTGTGATACACAGGACAGAGAAACAATATAATATTGTAGTTTGCATGTTAAAGAAAAATAGAGGACGATGCAAGTGAGACCCAATCCACAAATGCCCATTTGATTAACATGAAGAAGTGAAATCGGTTTGCAGTAAGACTGTGACACATTTAAACGTCAAATGTGGTAGGTCTTTCCATAATTCTTTTCCCGGTGCCGTGTGTTTGTGTGCTCGTGCTGTCCAGCTGACTGCCCACCTTCACCACGCACCTGCTGGGATGGTAGTTGTCCACCATCACACCTTGTGACCTTGTGACCAGTGTGTTCTGTTGCTTCCGTTATCGTTCCTGCAACGGTTTGTCAGATTTTTGTTTCATATTTACATTGGAGTTCTGAAGCCCACAGAGGCACAACTCAAGTTTTGCGGTTGCCTGCGGAATAAGTGCAGCATCCAACAAGTAGTTTTTCAACGAATTACATTCCTATTCGCCGCATTACCATGCCAGGCACATCTCATTATGAAGAGCGGGTAGGAGTGGGCTGAATCTGCTCAGCGTCTCTCTGCCCCGAAGCAGCAGATCTTGAAGTGAAAGGTGTGAAATCGCAGGTGTTGATCACACTCGTTTCCACTGTCTCTTCCATTTAGTCTGATACTGAGTGGAGACGCGGGGAATACGTGCCAAACTGGAGCCGATGCTGGATCACTATTTTCTTTGTAAAGAACAAACACTTATAAAAATATTTTTTTAAAGTAGCGATAACAGTGCAAAGATGTTCGTGGCTTAACGCTGAGCATTGGTGAAACCCTCTTAACGAATACTGTGCTACTTTACAATCACTGGTGGACGTAATCAGAACCGCTCAGAAGTCGCCATCTGTCATGTTTCGGCCACTGGGCTGAACCGAGCCGACGCGGGAACAGTGTGAGGCAGTTGAAGCTCGGGTGAGCAGAAAGAGACTTAACGCGCTGATCTTCCATTAACACTTATGCACTCACTCTCACTGAGAGTTGCACTTGGTCTTATATTACTGTGATAATGTTCTACCTATCAGGGCTCGTGTGCAGAGAGCCCTGCATCAGCTGGGAGCTGACTCACACTGGTTGCTTGGCTGAAAACTGAAAGTGCACTTTATTGGTGATGAGCTTCGGCGCTTTAACATGAAGAACCACAGTCTAACACACTAATTTTGAGTTCTTTCATCTGTTCAATAAAATGCCTATCAACTACCCAGCCTGACTGTTCGTCTTTAGTTCCCTGCTTTGTGCTATTGGGAGAATAAACATAGATACGAGACAGTGCCTCTCACTTTTGTTCTTATGTACTATGAGGTTCACACTCAGCACCAGTTTAAACATCCATGGACTAAATTAAATGTGGTCTTACAGTATCTATCTACAATACTTTTCTCCTGAACTAGTAGATTTGTTTTTGTTCACCATAGTGAAATATCTGCATCTCTGTTAGATTATAACAAGCCCAGTGTCTATGTTCCCCAACTGGCCCCCAAATGGCTTAACTAGCAATCAGGCAGTGGGATTTTCCTGCCGTGCAGACTTCTCCTCATTGTTTATTTCATTTTCTTTTATTTTGACTAGAAACTAGGGAGGCTGACTCCTCTCAGGCACACACGAAATCCATTTAATATTTGTTTATATCGTCTCATTTTACATCAGCGACTATTATAAAAGCGAGGAGGATTTCTGGGAAGTACATGCAAATAGGTTTCCAGCAGCTTGACTTGTTTACTGAGCGATGTGTTGCACAATTAGCTCACCAGTAAACTCTGATGTACTAAAGAGTAATGCTTGTCACCTCCACAGCGTTCAAACCTGTCCACAACGTCTTCGCCTAAAAGAAACCTGTGTGTTTTGGTTTTCACTGAGCATTAAATAACATGTCTGTCTTCACAGCTATCAGCTTTGTGTCCTCTCAGTCACCCTGAAGCCTCAGCTAATCCCCTGGAGAAAAAATGCAGCAGGTGCCAGGAGTCTGGCACAGTATTTGCTCTGTTGAGGCTTCCTCCGTTTTCTCCTGTTCTCTACTGCTTGTTTCCATTTATTATGTTCTACTGAATGGCATCATTAAAACTTTAACATATGAAACAATGCTCTGCATGCTGTTATGGCTTCAGGATGATTATAGAATGGCGACACAGAACATACTGATCAGATATTGATCACACTTCATACCATAATGACCAGGGGTATGTGAGGTAGTTTCTTCTCTCGTCATTTGTAGCAAGATTCAAAAATGGAAGTGCAGGGAAAAGCCGCAGGAGGTCTCAGACATGACACTGATCATACTTTCTCTTTTCTACGAAAACAACCCGGGAGCTTCTCAGAAACACTCCCCTGCGGAGAGGTTCAGGAAAGTACATACAGACTGTAGCAGAAAGCATCATAGTGCATGAACACACTCCTTCAGCTTTTTCTCAGGAAGCACAGGCACATGTTGCACGACAGCTTTGAGAAGCAGAGATCCAGGAAGCATTTTATGAACAATAATGAGGCAAGGTGCCCTTTGTGGAAAACAGTGACCCCCTTCACTCCACGGTAGCTATGCTCAGTTCAATTGGACACATGGTACTTTCACAAGCAGACGTATGTATTTTAGTCCATTTCAACATAGTAATGACAAAAGATACACATCTGCTGTTCTGTAATGAAGAGTCGTCAGTTCAAATCATATATAGACGTGATAGCATCCACTTACTCTTACTTACTTACTTACTTGGTGTAATTTGTAACTTGAATAAATAATAAAAACAGAATTTAAATCTGGGCCCTGAAAACTCACTGCTCTCTATAGGACACTAATACTGTGGCCTCTCGTTTCTGGTTAAGGTTGTGGTTTGGACTAGTGGAGAACTAACCAGTAACGCTTTTTATAATATTTATGCAACAGAAACGTACTAACCCAAAATAATCCATTAACCCATATTCAGTGATAGCAACGGTCATCGTTTTTGAGCGAACCTGTTTTTATTGTGTTTCTCTCGGGGAAGGGCTTCTTCTGTGTCTGGAACTGCTGCTTTTTAAGGTTCCAGGTATAGATTCGCTTCTCTTGCAGCAGGCGATTCCAAAAAAATAAATGCACATACAAGTGATTCTTGTTTATTACAAATCTAAATTAAACAGTGGCTCAAGTGGGGGAAATAACTAAACCTTTTAGAGCAGGAGTCTTAAAATAGATGTTGATTCTTGTGAAAAGCCCGGTGGGAGGGGAGGGTTCAACTCCCAGTTATGACCTGGACCTTCTAAGTACACAACCAGTGTGCACTGGTGTCATTACGGCCTTCTTTCCTTCCACCGTCCCCAGTAAACCTCACAAAGACATTTCTTTTTGTTTTTGGTAAAACACAATTAAATGCAAGCCGAGCCGCCAACATTACCAGGCTCACACCTTGGCTTTGGACTAAGCTTAACATAAAACTTTAATATGCAATTTTCCAGCATTGTTCATGTAATCCAGGAAATGATGTGACACACATGACACAATAACAGGGGTCCTGGCAGCTTTAATAGACTAAAACAAGAACAAAACAACATAATGAAGCAGGAACTTAGATTTCAAATAGTTACAAAATGTCCTCATGGGACCAGTAATGTGTCAATATGATCAATTACATGTATGTTATGTTTACTTTATAATATTGATCTCTCAGTCCCTCATGTTTGCAATGCAGGTGAATCTCTGGCAGTTTATCTAGTAATATACAAATAATAAAAAAATGTCCATTCACAAGGTAAATGAAAAGAACAGCGAGAGATATTTTACCCTTAGTGGAAAGTTGTGTCTATTAAATTTATCAGCTGGCTACACTTATATAATTAAGTTTTTAAGTGTTGACCAGCAGGCTTCTGACTTAATTCAGTCCTAAATGGGGCTATTACATAAGCCTGAGGTTTATACCAGACATTCTCCTTACATAGACACGATGACTCAGCGAGTCACAGATTAAAAACTTTGTCACGATAAAAACCTTCAGTTGTCTCTGGTCAGTCGCCCTCACCAGCCGTGTTACTGTGGGTATCAGCAGTAGATTGAGAGTCTCCTGTTCTCCACGACCGTCAGTGTGTGGGCCGAGCTGGAAAAGCAGAAGACAATACACAAAGTGTGAGAGAAAACAAAGAGTCAGGCCAAGGTCTGTCTGTCTGTTTGCTCCTCATCTGGGATAGTTAGACATTATTTTGGTAGTTCAAGTGATTTAATTCAGCCTGGTTAATGCGCGTTATAGGGCATCATTTAGGCTTATTTTCATACTGTTTAGTCTCAACGCAGCAGAGCCAAACAGTCGTATTTCTTTTGCAGCTCGCAATCTGATCGCAGAGAAACAGTTTCCATTCAAAGACTCCAGCGTTAGAGCCGCATAAACACCAAGAAACCATTTGCTTGATTCAGCTTAGGAATTGTAAAGGTTTTACTGTAAGCACTCAACGCATTCCCAACAACTTTAGTTTTACCGTTTGTTATTTCACACAATTCCACACAATTACTCTTTCAGGAAATGTGATGAGTTGTTCTTCAGCAGAACCGAGATGGAGGCCTTGTTTAGAACAAAGAGCATTTAACTTTCTATACGCCGAAAAAAGCCACATCATCTTGTGGGAGGTGAAATCAGTTCATATTCATTGTCCCTGTTACATAACATGGCTTTTACCAATGCATCACAACTCTTCTAGGGTTCTGTCCATTCCTGCAGATATAAATAAATTAAGACCCCAACCAGATTCACTTTGGTTGCAGTAAATAAATAGTGGATACTGAACCTCCTGTGTATCTGTGCAGGGGTGGTTGTATTTTGTGTCCATTAATGGCAGCACCGCAGCCAGTTCTGCTCCTCTCTGCTAGAATCAGTCCCTAAACTTTATGGGTGTGCAACAGGATTTGTTTCTGGAGCCACTTGGTCGTACTATTTCTATTATTAGTCTACTTCTGGGTCTGTCTGATGTACTTGGAGCAAACGCTTCTCCTTCAGTCAACAGAGAATTTCAGAAATCATCATACAGTGAGAAAGTGAGAGATTTCTTTTGATGAGATTTGTGTCTATTCACCTTCTGCTATGATAAGTAGAGATGATAAGCGGAGATGTTTTTCTCTCATTTAGTCAATTAACAGGTTGGATTTGGATAAAGAGGGATAGAAGCAATACACAGGTTGTAACTGGCCCCTTAGGGGACGGTTGTATATGTAACAGCATCTTTGTTGTCGTCACTGCAGACAGGAAGCGCAGGTCTCCCTCAGGCCTTTCTAAATCACATTGTTGTCCTCAGAACGTTCCCTTCACTTAACAGGACATCAACACACTGTGCTGTGTTGTTTCAGGGCTATAAGCTTTAACGCTTTTCTCTATCAAGTAAAACTTCTACTGTTCAGGTTTATTCAGAAACTATGCGAGACCAGAGCGAATCATAGTGTTAAACTGCCATCTAGTGGTGAATTCACACTCAACACTGTGTGATGTGCTCCTGTAAACCCGTGCGTTTATAGGTCAAATCTAAACTGATCAGCTTTTCGTATGTGGTCATTCACAAGTGCATACAAATAAGTTGCCTTGACAATCTGATGTATTGCTAACATCTGGTGGAGTAGTGCTCAGAGCTGGCGTTGGGGGATGGACAAAAGACAGAGACAGGATAAGCTTCAATGGTCAGTGAGTAAAGTTGTTAAGACTCTGAACCCCCAAAGTCAAAGCACTGCCATCAGAAAGTGTCCCTGTTTCTGAGACGTTTCTTCCTGGCTTTCTTTTGATTTCCCCGTCCCTGTAGTTCTCTGTCTTCCGTCCCTGTTCAGGGTGGAGGCTTTTGGGGCCGAGGCCAGTCGTACGAGAAATTGGCGCCAAGTTTGACCGCCTGTTTCCATGAGAGTATCGAATGTGAGCTAAGTGTAACAAGTCCCAGCAGAGCAGTAACCTTCAGAAGTCACACCTGCATTCCCTGCTCCCCGTGCTGGGCTGTAATGTAAGCGGCGAGCTGTTATTCCCGTTTTTCACATCGTCCAGATGGGTTTTCACGCGGCGCGTTCCCCTTCCTAAGGACAGGGAGCAGGTCACAGTCAGCGCAGCAAAGCCAGCAGATGGACATAGAGCTCTCTTTGCCAAGCCACTGACATTGAACTGATCTCCTCCATCGTCAGAGATTATAATGATGTGCTATAATGGCTTGTGTGGGAACTAACGAACCAGATCCCCACAGCCTGGGTCACTGCTCTTTTAAGATCACGAAAGGCAGGGCACACGATTACCAGGCCCCGGTCTGCACAGCTCATTAGAAAACACCTGCACCGATGATTTCATGAGAAAAAGTCTGTTTTTCTCCGAGCAGATCTATGTGTTCTGTTTCTCTTGAACTGGTAATTGAGACCTTGAATTTCAGGAAATCACACATCAGCACATGCGTCACAGTTTATGAGAAATTATTATGAAGAAAGCACAAACCATCACTTAACTTGAAATATTTCTCAATCAGTCTTGGCTTGTGATGGCCCAGATGTGTAACGGATGACAGAACAGGAAGAGGAAACCGTCTGGACAAACGGCTGCACTGGGAAAAAGAGAGTCCAAATTCAATGTCAGTTGTCTTTATTTGTTATCAGAGTCGTCATAGCAAGTTTTTTATTCGTGGCATCTCTTGCTGAGGATTTGGTTGCTGGGTGTGTGAGCTCACTGGACCCGAGAAGAAGCTCAGCAGGCACGCCTGCTTGCTCCTCCGCGTCGACTGGGCTGCAGCCTGCAGGCAGCCCGTCGTCAGCGCCGAGAACCCGGCCTTTGGGTGTTCCGGTGCAGATTAGAGTAGGAATCAAAAGGGCGGGGTTGCATTATCCACACACAACACGGAGTTGATGTATGAAGCTACAGTTGCAGAGTACTACTGTTTTGTCCCTCCTGTCATAAATTGTGAGGTCCTCTAGTGGAAAACCTGCATCCAGCTCCATTCCAGATGTGTTTAATGGCCTCTCAGGGCCACAGACAGTGCTGAGACACAGAGGCCCTGTGTTGTCCTGCAGTGGTTCAGTGACTCATCTACTGAAGGGTCAACATGACAGGTATCAAGTTTGCATATTCTGCAGTTCTTTTGTTAGTAGGTGCACTGTTTATATATTTATTTTTTTGCTGCTTTCCTTCCTTTCCTTCAATCCCTCTCCCCTCTATTTTAATTTCCCCTTGATTTACATGCTGCAGTCTGACCACCCATAACCCTGTCATCATGGGCCGTAACATACAGCCCTATTAATATTTCTCCTCTAGCTCTGGGATCAGGGTGGGTACTCATCATGCTCAAGCTCCAGAAACTCAACTCCTGCCAGTACTGAGCACATTAGGATCAGATAGAGGAAACATCACATGGTCCAACAGAGCCACGATTCTGCCACCAAGCTGGAAACTTAAACTGGAGTCAACATACTAGTCACTAGTTTCAAACAGAAGGTGACGGCGACCACCAGTGACCCGACATCGCTACGGTCCTTTTAAGTTTTGTAGTCTGTAGCACCACCTGAGTAAAACTGTTTGGATTATCGTCTCTCATCTCCATCCATCCTCAGTCTGCAGTTACTTTGTCCTTGACAACAGTGGACCGCAGCGCACCTGTGTAAACACCCCGACCACCTCCAGCAGGCTCACAGAACGCTCCTCCTGGTTGTGTTATGGTAGCTGGGCCTGGCCTGGCTAACCAGACAGGACACGCATTGTGTGAGAATGTGATGACAAGACATAGCAGAAGTTTCCAGGACACGGGTTTCTGCATAATCTGCTGCAGAATATGTTTCTTTTAAACATATTTAAACAAGTATTAAGTCTTCCTGATATGTGGGTTGTTTTGTAAAAACAGATTTAATACATGCAGGTTATTTACGTACACAAAGAATGAGACTAAAGCGACTAAAAATAATACCCAGACTATTCTATTCTAGACAAAATCACATCACATCAGTTGATTTAAAAGCCAAAAGAAAAAGAAGATGTAATCTGTATCACCACAGAAATACTGTTTAACAGGGAGGCATTTTATGTTTTTCTACGTTATCAAAAGAGAAAATGGACGATAAGCAAATATAAACCTGCAAATGTGTTACTTGTGTCTAGCAGTTTAAACTTTAATAATGAAGTCGACTGAGAGGCTGTGGGGGCCTGTTGTAGTTCAGCTTGTTCCTCTCTGGCTGCAGAATTAGACATGATTCCATGATAACTGTGATGCATGGTGAGGCCTCGCTGGGGCAGGACTGGCCATAGCCTGGAGATCAGGAGAACTAATTAGATGGCAGAGAATGCTGCACTTGTAAATTAATGCATCGTGACTGGCAAGTTGCTGCTGGCATTGCCTTCAAGGTTTCCATTCACATGTGAAGATATTTTTGCACACATGAATGATGAGCGATGACGCTGGCTGCTCTTTCTGGTGTTTGAGCACGGCAAACTTTCTTTGTTGCTTTAAGATTCTCTTGTTATATTCATTTAATTCTATGACTCCAGCATATAAAGCCAGTTTAATGTTCATGTCCACACAGTAAAGCGGCCTTTGTAATCATTGTTTAATGGTATTGACATGTATTGCTACACTGAAGGTAAAGTAGAATGTTAAAACCATGGAGGTTGTTGGTTATATAAAAGGCACAATCAGATAATATATCACACAATGCAAGTCAAACACAGTGAAATCAAACAATACATCGTGCATTGAAGCTATTCAAGTACAGTAGTGATACACAGCACACAAGCGGGTTGATGGGAAAAAAATACACAATGTCAAATTAAATGTATCCAGATGTCACTGGAAAATAACCATTAGAATTACTTTTTGGAAAATGAAACCTCGTATTGTTATTTCATATAAAACACAGCAAACACTAATAATAAAATGAATGACCAACTGTAGTAATTCAAGTACTAAAGGTTAAAGTTAGCATTAGTGATCTTTAGCACCATTCTATAAGTTAGTCTGTTAATCCCGCCCTGAAAACATACTTACTGTCCTCATATGACTAAAATGTAGTTAGTATCTAAACAAATTGTAATTATAGAGTAAATATCGTAAACTAAGACAACTGTTCAATTAGCTGCCAGACTATTGTGCACTGACCTCTAGTAACTGTCAATCTCCTATCAAACCCTAAACTCTGAGCTGCCTTTGGCTGGTACAGCATGTGAGGTGTTCCTCGTTATGATTTGGTGGAAGGAGACCCATAGGTTCAGCCTCACCGACGCAGCCACGACTGAAAACACGTCTGGCTTTGTTTGACCGACATGGGAGCAGGTGGAGGTGTAAGCAGGGGTCACAGGTGGCTGGCTTTGAGACGTTCAGGAGACAGGCTTCTTCTGCTGTTAAATGCCTGGAACGAAACAGTGGTGCTTATTAGATTTATAGATTAGATTATAGAGTAAATTGAAGCTAAAAATGTAAACACAGGTTTTGAAGAACATACCCTTAGGCCATTGGTGTGCAATGTTGTTGATTGGAAAAAGTGATACATTTGAATTGAAACATTAAAATGAGTTATATTTATACTGAGCATTGAATCCCAGTAAAGATGTGATCGTTCACTTTGGTAAATACTATGTATGAGTTTTTCCCACTTCAAATATTATAGAGACTTACAAGACTGCGGGTTGGGCTGAGAGAGCGAGACCGCACCGGGCTGCTGCTCCTGCTCCTGCTCCGGCTTCTACTCCACTGCAAACACAAACAGCACCAGTACACACGGGGGCTTTCCAGTGCACATTAATGCTCTTCTCCCCAAGAATCAAGTATTACACAGTCAGTACCAGAGCGCCTCGTCTAGTCACGGCCTCGCCTTTCACGATTACGGCATTTCCTTGCACCAACGCTGGCCACACATGGTAAAACACCAGAGGAGCAGTGAACTCGGAGTCATAGCTCTGACGGTACCTGGCAGAAAGAGGCAGAAAGCGGTGAGGGAGAGCTGCGGATGCAAGCGCCAAGCGTGTGTTGAGGGTGACATCTACTGGTAAAAACAGTGTAGAGTCACGTTGAGCCCATGTTCGCAGGCTGTTGCTGTAAACTAATTGTTTGCAAATGCAACATAAATTAGTTCGCACACTCCATTAAAGTACAGCCAAGACTTTCACTCGAGCCAAACTGCTTTAAAGAACCAAATGCTGGGCAGAAGTGACTCAGACACAGTATTATATGCAGCACTGACTTGTTGTCATTGTAAAGTTCTCCATCACTAGCAAAGGCCAAGTCGAGTGGGGGGTCTAGAGTCTGCATGGCAAAGGCCACCCTGCACGTCTCCCTGATCAAGGCACTGATGAGGACAAAGTCCACCTCTGGTGGGAAGGAGATCCGAGGGTTCACATTCATGGCATTAATCACATCCTGTGGTGAAATAAAACACCCAGTCACACATGCTGTCTTTTGTCAAATGTCAGAGGCCTTTAATTTGTACATATATATTGCAGAGGATTAATTAATTTTGGAAAACAGAAGAATTTAGACCTACACTGACGCTGGCTTGTACATCATAGAGGTCCAGATTTCTGACAATGTAATCCACAGCTGCATCTTCTAGACTTTCTGGACCAAAGTGAGAGGGTGACAGGGTTTTTCTCACACGCAACTTGAACTGACGGTAGGCCAGTTTCGCTACCTTAAAGGATTCCTAAGAGATGAAAACACCATCAGCCAGTCAAATACAATATGAATCGAATATCCATATGCACATTTAGGTCTATAAGTAAATAATCACTCATACCACAACAGCGATGAAGATGATTTTCTGGACCATCTCTAAATTGTCGATGTAGCGTCGAAGAGTTGCCTGCGCCTCCAGACGCTCTGCAGCATACAGGTCACTAAAGCGGGATACGAGGCGTGCGTGGCGTGATGAGTTGGTGAGCTGGGCTCTGGTGGGCGACTCACTCCTCATGGGGCTGGACGAGCGACTTAGCCTAGTTAAGGGGCTTGGCGAACGACTCCTAACCAGCCTAAAACACGACAAAAGAAAAGAAACCGAAAACTGCATCATCACTTCATAAATTGCTCCGTGTTGTATTTGCTTTTGCCGCATTGGGTGGATGCGAGCACCTCTCCTGCAGCACGGTCTTCTCTGTGCTCAGATAGGACACTTCATCTCTAAGCAGACGGATCTGACGCTCATAGTCCTCCACAGCCTCCAGTTTCCTCTTATAAATCTCCACCTCCTCGTTTGCGGATCGTAAACTGAAACCAAAACACTTTACATCAACAGAAAACATTGTGTATGAAATGGGTGCATTGTTGCAGTGTTTGCATCACCCACTCTGCTTTCAGTTGTAATATTTCATCTTCAGTGGCCAGCAAAGTGGTTGTGGATTTGCTCTTTGTCTCATCCAACTCCTTCTGAGCGTCAACCAATCTGTGAAAACAAACTGGTTCAGCTATTACTGTACTACATATATTGCTCTGTACATTGTGCTGTACATCAGTGTTACACAACATGGTTTTGCAGACTCACTCTGCTCTGACTGAGTCCAGCTGTAGGCGAGTTGAACACAGCTGAGTCTCCATCTTCTGCATGTCATTCTCATGGGAGGCAGAGAGTTCCCTGATCCTCCTGTCTTTTTCTACAGAATCCTGCATACAGTATAACAAACAACACACAGTCACATCAACAACATTCATTCATATTAATGGGATATTCTGCAACATTATGGCTATGAATGTCACCTGGATGAGCTGAAGACTGGTGTCATCAGTGACCGAAGGCCTCGCCATTGAGAAACAGCTTCCAAGCCACGGAAGCAGTCGCGTTTTGAGAGTGTCCACTCCAGCATATTGTCCGCCTGATCGATGCCACAATACAACATGTGATATATATGAGTGATCATAACCTGGTTAATAACTTTATACGAGAAAACAAAGTCCCGAAGCTGCAAATCCTACCTTCAGCAGCCGTGAGGTTGAGGATGGCAAACAGCTGTCCCTGGATCTTGGCGGTGAGCTCAATCAGTTCACAGCATCTATTCAGATTCTGGTCACAGGAATTCACCTACAGCATAAAGGTAAACATGCATTTATCCAGGACTAAGATGGCACTGAATCATTTTTTACACTCATAGCATAAAGCATTTGAAATTGTAGTTGAAGTTTTACTGGCCGTAACATGTGGGTGTACTTTTAAGCGCTTTACTTTTACCTACAGGAGGATATCGTTTGTAACAGTACCATGACAGTGATTAATTGATTGACAGTTTTTTCCACATACCAACTCTTGTATCAGTTCAGATTGCAACCTATAAATAACGAGTATTTCCCTTTCTAACCATTTCCCATTCTCCCTGTGCAAGAAAGTTCGATCAAGCGACGAATTTCGACCGGAAGTAGTAGTACGGGAACCATGTTTCTCGTAGTAAAAGATCTTTGGAACAGCCAAAGCGTAGTCATGGCGACTGGCGTCCATAGCAACCAAACTCTACCAAATCAATGTAATGAAACTAAAAGTGTGGTAATCCTACTCCTTAATGTTTTAAATAGTTTAATGCACTTCACTGTGCAAATATAATGTTTCGACTGCATTTTTAATAACGGACAAAGAATTGGTGCATTTTAACGACTTCGTGTGAAAACCTCCAGCTAATAAAATGAAATCAAACAATGAATCGTTGCCTCTAACTGTTCGATTGATGCTTCCCTGTCGAGTACAGCCCCATGTGTGTCCCTCACTGGCTTAGCCGATGCGGTCCAGTGACCCAGGGAGCGGATGAAGAGTTCTGGCCAGATTTAGGTCGCTCATGACTTATTGATGAACTTACATGATAGTCTTTGCGCCAGCTCTCCAGCTTATCCTGTAAGACGCTGAAGGATGAGGTATGGGTCAGCCTCCTTAAAGCGTCGGCCATGTCGGTCCGCGACAGCTAATCCTCGGAGGGTCAGACGCAGCCGGGTCTGATCTGAACCTAGAGAGCAAACACCCGAGTCCGGCAGCTTCCAAGCACCGCCTCAAGTTGCGGTGACCACGTGAGACTAGGTGACAACGAAGACGCGGCGTTTTAAATAAATTACTCCCAGAGTCTCGCTCCTGCAGGTTGTGAACGCACCGATGTAACTAAATACGATGGACGATGACTGAACCGCTCAAGTTGTTTGGATCGAATCAGATTATGAAGCCTGTGAATGAAATTATGTTAATTAGGTCACATGTGCACAGAGGGTTATTATGACATCAACCCATTACAGATAACTGACAGACAACGGCTGTTTCAGGCTGTTGCTCTTATTACAAGCAGCTCACTGTTTATATTTGGAAAATGTGAACGTGCATGTTTTTCTATTTCAGGATTCTTCTCTCATTGGTTGGCTGAGCGTGGAACGTACCATTGTTAATTTTGTTTTATTTATACTTTTTCAGAACGCGCTCAACACACTTTAAAGGCCAGATGTTTATTGCCGTTTGCCTTCTTTTGATTTCTTTTAATTCACACCCATTTTGCGTCCGGTCGCTAACTCGCGTCAGTTCTGTCACCTTCGACCGTGAGACGTGGTCTGTCCCGGTGACAGCGAGCAGGAGAGGGAGGGTCAACATGGCGTCTGAGCAGGTCCGTTATGTTTTATATGTGTTGTTATTCTTGCCTTCGACTCCGTTTTTATGTCAAAATGTATATGCAGAGGACAAATACGTGCATATTAATAGTAACCTGACCTTTGAATAGAAATGAACTGAGCCTTTTGCCCGACTGTAGCGTTATTTGCTATCTGGCCTCTACATTAACGCTGCTGCCTTGTTATTTACAAATACTTCATTGTTTTTAATTTCAGCTGACGTGACGTTTGACAACCAAGTAATGTAGATTTTAAAAAAGCATATACTCTTAGTGATTTAATTACAGTCCAGCTCGTTTTTATTTTGCCGTCAAAGGGAGCGTGGTTTATTTTTAGTCATGGCCACAGACAGGCAGTCTGAGATACAGTCCAACACACAAGATGCAGAGAAAATAAATAGAAATCAAATCAAAAGCTTGGAAAATAAATGCAGATAGCGTATGAAAATTATATATAAAATTTATGTTGAATGATCAAGTCTATCCCCTCAAAATGTCCTGTTGCAAAGCCAATAAAATAAGTCTATAACGAAATACGTTTATAATAATTCTGCAACTTAAAATAAATGGATGACTGTCTTTGCATTGTTTTTCTATTCCAGGAAAGCTCCAATGGGCCGGTGAAGAAATCCATGCGAGAAAAGGCCATAGAAAGGCGGAATATCAACAAGGAACACAACAGTAACTTCAAAGCAGGCTATGTACCCATAGAAGAAGAGCGCCTCCATAAAACAGGGCTGAGAGGACGCAAGGGAAACGTAGCTGTGTGCGTCATTGTCCTCCTCTTCCTCCTCGCCTTAATTAACCTTATTGTGAGTCTACGTGTGCTTGTCCATAGATCCTTCACAGATTGTTATGGTGAAGAGTTGACGTAAGTGATCACTAATTATTGTCTGTGACTGCAACAACGTACCTGTCACTGCAGATCACACTGGTAATATGGACAGTGATCCGTATTGGCCCAAATGGATGCGACAGCATGGAATTCCACGAGACCGGGCTGCTGCGTTTCAAACAGAAGGCAGACATGGGCATCGTTCATCCACTGCACAAGAGTACAGTTGGGGGCCGTAAGGACCAGGACCTGGTGATCGTTGGCAACAATAACCCGGTGCGGAACACAGTGTACACAGTAAACAGGTGAACTCTGAGCAGGAAGCAGTGTTAAATGACTCATCATGTGCTCTCTGCTTATGTGTGTCCTTTAGGTTGTTTTCCAGCAAGGCACGACTAAGCTTAGCGTGGAGAAAGACAAGACGTCCATCGTCAGTGATGCTGGCATATCTTTCACTGACCCTCGCACGCAGAACACTTTCTTCAGCACTGACTTTGAAAATCACGAGTTCCATTTGCCCAAAGGAGTCAAAGTCCTCAGTGTTAAGAAGGCTTCCACAGAGAGGGTATGTTACTGATTCCTGTCTGATACCTGCCACTGTTTGACAGTGAGTGAACTGCTATTGTCAGCATAATACAACTCCTACAAAATAAAGTCCTAAATACGATGAAATAGTTTTCTTGGACTTGGAGTTGGCCAATATTTAAAATGCAATATATTAATAAAACACAAGTGAAAAATGCCTAAAGCATATGCATATATATGCTGTTAATAGTGTTCTCATATTTTGTGTCTAATTTTAGATAACAAGCAGCGCAGCATCTGATCTGACTATTAAAGGTGACAGCAAGGCCATCATTCGTGGTAACGAAGGAGTCAACATCATGGGGCGAACTGTCGAGTTTAAAGTCGGTGGAGGAATCGAGCTCAGGGCTGTAAGTTCTCATGATTAGGTTGTGTTGTGTCCAGATCGAATGTGTAACAATGAGCAAAGTTTAATTGGAAGATAGTGAAGCGCTGCTGAAGATGAGAGCATTAGGATGGATGAGTACTGGCTCTTTCTTTTTACAGGAGAACAGCATCGTGCTCAACGGATCAGTCATGTTCAATGCCACACGGATCCCTAACTCCGCGGGGGATGTGTATTTTGATGAACACTGGGAGCGGTACAAGCTCTGCATGTGTGCAGATGGAACTCTCTTCCGCGTGCAGGTGAAATATTCCAACATGGGCTGCCAGACATCAGACAACCCATGTAAAAAAGCGCACTAGGAGCCTGGACTGGAATCTGCTGCATCTTTTCACAGTCGCCGCTGAAGTCAAAGTACACGTTATCATATGTCGTACATTCTATAGGAAAGTCATGACTCAGACATACTGATACCTCTGCGGTTATTAGGACAAATTCTGCTATGCTTATTTTGTTTGCCAAACAGGAATAGTGTTACAGATCATTGCCACTTGGCCAAAGATATTTACATACCTGTAAAGTGTTATTATTGTTTTGGAGATTTTATATTAGCGCATAACACTCCCATATTTTACATTATACTGCCCGTTTGGTAGCATTTACTTTAAAAGCCACTACACTATATTTACTTTTTGCCTTACCATCCGTTTTATCTTTACTGACAAATATAAAACACTATAAATTATATTGAATTATGTAATATTGAGTATTATATTTATTACTAACTTTGATACAAGCATTTAAAGCCATCTAGTAATGCCACAGTAGACAAGGCCACTTTCTGCACATCCTAAACCGCCTATCATGCATGTGCCAATGGAGTTACAAGGGATGAAATACAATATATATATATATATATATATAATATTCATATGTTTTGCTATGTTTATGTAGCAAAGTACTCCAGTATTTAAAATCTGAATGAGAGTGTTTGTACTACAGATTAATTCAAATCTTTTTACTTGTTTATGCTTGTGTGTGGAGAGGTTAAATTATCAGTTACTTGGTTTAAAGTCTATACTGAGTGGTTTGAATTTTGTGCAATATATTATAAACAATTCAACTGTTATTTTGCTTTGATTTCTATTATCTGCTTTGAATTTTAGACTGCATACCTGTTGTGAAAGAACAAGTGGTTTTGAAGCATAAAATGGAAACCAGGGGGGAAAAAAGGGGGCAAACATCATATGAAGATTTGTCCAATGATCAGTGAGATATTTGTTTCAATAAAGAAACATGTTGCTATGTGAAACTTGTTATCTGTGGTTTCGAAATGTCTCGAGTGTTTACATGGTCATTTAAAGCCATAAAGGATAAGTTCAGCTGTTTTATTATCTAATAGAATGTGCGACCGGGGCATGGTTCTCTTCGCCGTAAATTTTCGAGCTCGGAGTTATCTATCACACATGAAGGAGAAAACAATAATAGTAAGACATTAACCAGACGTGTAAATGATTGAATGAGCCGCAGGATGGCATCTCTGGGGCTGTGTGTGAAGACAGACGCAGCAGAATACACTTCAGACTTTGGTCAGGAGGTGCTGGAGACAGAGCCAATACACTGAGAGCACTCTGTGTGAAAACTTAACTTTCTTGGGCAACGGAGAGTGTGTACACAGGTGAGTTTGATGTTTCTCATGATTGTGTTTATATCCGTGTGATGAACGATTTTGCTTTTGGTCTTTTAACAGCAAATTTAACCTCTTTAGTGGGACTACACAGTTATAGCATCTTTCATCCAGTATGTCCTATTTATTTATTCTGACTCATTCATGATCAATTTGTATTTCAGGAGAGGTGGTGATGGCAGTGGCATGGAGGCTGCTGTTAGCTGCTGTGCTGCTCCTTGTCTTCTCTAGGCTCCACTGCTCTTCTCCCCCAGCTGCCTGCCCAGAGTCATGCATCTGCCAGGGAGCTGCCCTGTTGAACTGTTCCTCCTCTGGACTCTCCTCGGTGCCCCAGCGCATCCAAGACTCAGTCACTCTGCTGGACTTGTCTCACAACCTCCTCGGCTCTGTAACACTCCTTCGGGCGCATCGTAATCTCAGGAACGTGTGGCTGGGGAATAACTCTATCGCTCACTTGTCTCTGTGCATAGAGAGAAACGTGGGAAGTCAGAACGTCACAAATAGACATCTACGTCGCTTGAAACCTTGGAGCAGGCGAGGATGTGTATCTTGGGCCCCCTCCCTGCAGCTGCTATCTGTCGAGAAAAATCAGCTAGAGCAACTCCCAGAGGGTGAGTCAGTGTAATATAGTCATATGCTCATATAATACACGGCCAGCACTATAAGCATTCCTTCTGGTGAGCGCAACATAAAACATGCCTCAAATAAAATTATCTTGAAAGTAGGTGCCACTGTTGTAGGTGGATTAACAGCAAACGAATCATGTTCATCACACTGTATTTAGTTTCTACGTCAAAGCTCAGTTATGATCTTTTTTAAGCTTCTATGATGAATTTTCATCAGATCAAACATGTACAGGTCTTATCTGGTTTTATTTATCTTTAAATAAAGCAGAATGTACTTTACTTACATTAGCAGCCACACGTTGGATAATCATACGCTTGCCATTCACTATATAGCACTTATCCCGTGTCACAGGGACAGTAAAGGAATCAAATCAAAGCCCAACGTGACCATGTAAACCTCACCCCATTAAAGAATGTGCAGAAGATGGTGTTGTTG
Organism: Macropodus opercularis; assembly: GCA_030770545.1. Classification (NCBI taxonomy): domain Eukaryota; kingdom Metazoa; phylum Chordata; class Actinopteri; order Anabantiformes; family Osphronemidae; genus Macropodus; species Macropodus opercularis. The sequence goes on from CM061092.1 coordinate 14,654,469, forward strand.
CACAATGTAGATGATGTGTACGCGATGATGACAAATATGAATGAGTCAGACGTAAGAACCAGCTCCACCTCCCAGCCCTAATGTCTAAGAAATATTTGTGATATTGTTTATCTTTAGTACTTTGCTCTCAGATAATGACACACGGTCACAGTTTTACTGACGTTCCAACGCAAGGTGTAAACTTCCCAACTTTCCCTCTGCATCACTACACGGACCCCTTGTGATTGGTGGAATGAGCGTCTGAGAGGAATTGATTCGCTTTCCCTCTGTTGGGAAGCCTATTTACATGCAGCCGTAGACCTGCCTGCTTGGTATTCGTCTCACACAACCCTCAGTGTCTCTCTAATGAAGCACAGGCCCACAGTGACTTACTTCATCCCAGCAGTCTGGGGGAGATTGTTTTAGGCCAGTGCAGCACAGAACAAATCTCAGTGAGCACAGTGAGACTGAAACCATTTTGGATGCATAAACTAAGACGGTATGTTTGTTCATCAGTGCATTTAAAATTGTTCCCGTTCCAGAAAAGACCAGTGGTTTGCATTATTTGATGTCACCATTAGAACAGTGTTCACCAATAAAATCGTTTTTATAGCTATTAATAAAGCTTTTCATTTTGCAAACACAATGAATAATTTAAAGCAATACAGGACTAACAGAAAAAGACGCCTGTCATCATATCATTGCTCATTTTCTGTCATCTAGGGCTAGAAGGCAGTAAGTCATTACAGGTCCTGCAGCTGTCCTTTAACAGGATCTCAACTCTACGACCAGGAGACTTTAGGAACCTTCCACAACTGAAGGAGCTACACCTACAACATAACCTAATCACAAGCCTACATCCACAGATGTTTCAGCACTTAGCCCAGCTCAGGGTAAGACACAAACTCTGCAGTTAATAATTTTCCTGCTAACTAGTTCTAGTTCCTTTATGATCAAACTTTGTAAAATAAGGATGTAGGGTCAGTGCATTTTAACATATTTACATGGTGCAATTTAAAAATAGAGAAGCACAAAGAGAAAACTGTGTTTTGCTTCGTTTTGAAAATAAAACATAAACAAAATATCTACTGTTATCTGTTATCTCTTAATAATTAAAAATATGGAAATCTTCAACTCATAAGCTCAAACCTACATAAGCAGGGTTTTTCTTAGTCCCTGCCAGCCACGTAATGCATACATCAACTCTGACCAAGAAAAAACAACATATGGCTTTTTATCCATTGTTGTCATTTCAAAACTAAATAAAGTCAACAGATCTTTAAATATTTGTTTTTGTATTTCTATATGTGTATCCTTATATTTCTACTGTCTCAGATTACATGTCTTCATTTATGCTGTGTTCCCCTCGAAGGTCCTTGATCTGAGCTTCAACATGTTGACCAGCCTTCATCCTTTGATGTATCCTTCTCTGCGTAACATTGGGGCGGACGTGAGGCTGGATGGGAACAGGTGGTGCTGTGACTGCAGCATGCGCAGTCTAAGAAGGCGAATGGTGTATGACAACAGCAGAGGCCTGCAGGCCTGGGGGGTCGTGTGTGACTCCCCTTCTATGCTCTCGGGCAAAGATCTCCTACAGTTGGAGGAGGAAGACCTAAACTGTCTAAGTACTGAAGACATGTCAGTGCTACACCGAGATGTGACCGTCTACAGTGGCTCTGACATTCTGCTGTCTTGCTCTACACAAGGTAACGGTCCAGAACTGTTTATCACTTCGCTTAATTCAGACGTATCCATGTTCAACTGCATCTTAATTGTCTTTTTTTGTAGACCCAGTGTGGTGGACGCCCAGCGGTCAAACATCCGTGAGCCAACCTCAGGTCATACGTGACATCACAGAGAGGGACACTGGACTGTACGTGTGTGTGTCTGAAGGCCACAGGGTTGTCTCAGTTTTTAACCTCCAAATAAGTAAAATGCAGGGTACAAGAAGAAACACAAGGAGTTTATCTAGAAGCAACCAGCAAATGGCCCCTCATGACACCCCAAACAGCATAGGCCAAGAAAGGAATCAGCCTTCAGTTTCACATTCTCAATTGACTCTGGCTGTGTGTCTCTCTGTTTTCATCACATTTCTGATAGCCTTTATCTTAGGAGTCCTCGCAAGACCCTGTATAGATGTTCTTTGGAAAAGGCTCACGACCAAGAAAAGATCATCTGCAACCAACTCTGGCTCCTCAGTGGAACAAAGGCAGTATGACAATGAAGCCTACTCCAGTGGAGAGGAACCAGGACAAATACCAACTCACAGGGAAAGAAGAGTCACGTTTAGCACCATAGACATCAGCGAAGACGGCAATGTACACTATTATGACACTGTGGCTGGCGGCAGTCAGGGAGGCATCAATAAAGGGGCAGTGGTTGAATGTGAAGTGGCTGTTGAGAAAAGGCAGACAGCAGCAAGTGCAAACACCTTACAAGACAAGAAGAAATATGGCAGCAACATGGAGTTTGAACCCATCCCCGACCCTGTTGACCTGGAGGAGGGGAGCCTGTCTTCATCCTTGGATTCTTCAGCATCTGACAAGGTATTTAGAGAAAAGCAAACGACCCAAAGAGACCCCACAATAACCAAGACCGCAAAGGACTCAAGTGGGATTCCTGAATTTACATCCGAGCCGTTCGCAGACTGGTCGCCGCATACACACAACCACAACTCAAAAGGCCTTGATCTGTGGCAGGAGAAAGAAGAGCAATTCGAATTTAGCGATTCTGTCCGGAGCACATCAGATAAATCCAGCATTGTGTTCGATTCTTCTAACGATGTGGCACCCACTTCAAATAAGCACAAGAGAGGTGACACGTCCAGCTCAAGTTCTTATGTCAGTGAGGGTGAGCCAACACAATACACTGTAAACTCTGACCACGAGGAGGCAGAGAATATAGAAAGGACCCACACAAACAGTGACTACAGATATGACACTCAAAGACCCCCAGTGAGGCCAGAGCACTCTTCTTCCTCAGATTCCAGTGACAGCGATTGCAAGCCAGTAAGAAATGAGGGAAAGGATACGTACACTTCTGAAATGGACAAACCAAGCAGCAGGGGGATTAACAGGGTCCCATCACTGAGCACAGAGTCTTCTTCTAGTAGCGACAGCGAGGACGAAGCAACACATCACGTCAAACCGGGAAAGATAAACGTTGCAGGAAAATTTCAAGAATCTCCGAGTCCGAGTGGTAATTTACAAACACAGTTCCCTGCTGTAGATCTGAACTATATTCCTCACATTAAAAGGCGTTTAGATATCAAAGCAACATCACCCGGCTCTGATTTGACGTCTGGTAGCGACAGCGAGAACGGAGCAACACATCACACTGACAGACCCAGGAAAGTGGAGATCGCAAAGCATTCACTGGGAGATTCAGGGAGGTATGATTCACAAGAAAGGCGTCCTGTCATAGATGAACAGACTAAAGGACCATCACCGGCTTCTACTTCGTCTTCTAGTAGTGATAGTGAGGATGAACTGCTGGGCCACACAGAGAAGGAGAGACCAGGAAAGGTGGACGTTGCCGAACTTCGATTTCAAGAAACCCCAATATTAGGTCATAAAGCCACAACACATTTTCCTGCTCTGGATCTTGAACGTGTTCCTCGAATTGAAAGGCGCCTGGATATCAAAGTGCCGTCAGTGGATCCTGATTCATCGTCTAGTAGTGATAGTGAAGATGAAACGACGGGCCCCACAGAGAAGCAGAAACCAGCAAAGGTGGATGTTCCACATAAAGAATCGCAAAAACCAAGGGATCCAGTTAAAACCTGGTCTTCATCTTCTTCTTCCAGTGACAGTGAGGATGAAGCAGCGAACATAAAGAAACAGGAGCAAGGGCATTTACACACAGCAAAGCCAACAGAGCTGACTCAAACCGTAAGACGTGAAGCAGAAACAGGGTTGTCTGTTCTTGATATCGACATCAAAAGTCATCTGGATACCAAAGCAGCACCATCAGACTCTGATTCATCTTCAAGTAGCGATAGTGAGGATGAAAGTCCAACAAAGCAGGACACTGCACTAAATCTAGATGCTAGGTGGTCTGCTCTAGATCTTCAACACGTTCCTCACATAAAAAGACGTCTAGATATCAAAGCGCCGTCACCAGCTTCTGATTCGTCTTCATCCAGTGACAGTGAGGATGAAGCGGCAAAGTACATGAAGAAACCAGAGCAAAGTCAGACACACGTGACGAGGCCAGTTGAAATATCTCAAAATGTAAGACGTGACCCAGACTCTGATTCATCTTCAAGTAGTGACAGTGAGGATGAGACAGTTGATCCAAAAGAAACGCAGAAGGTGGGCATCACTGAACTCCCACTAAACGATCTAGATGCTAGGTGGCCTGCTCTAGATCTTCAACACGTTCCTCACATAAAAAGACGTCTAGATATCAAAGCGCCGTCACCAGCTTCTGATTCGTCTTCATCCAGTGACAGTGAGGATGAAGCAGCAAAGTACATAAAGAAACCAGAGCAAAGTCAGACACACGTGACGAGGCCAGTTGAAATATCTCAAAATGTAAGACGTGACCCAGACTCTGATTCATCTTCAAGTAGTGACAGTGAGGATGAGGCAGCTGATCGAAAAGAAACGCAGAAGGTGGGCATCACTGAACTCCCACTAAACGATCTAGATGCTAGGTGGCCTGCTCTAGAGCTTCAACACGTTCCTCACATAAAGAGGCGTCTAGATATCAAAACACTACTGCCTGCTCCCTATTCACCACCTAATAGTGAAGTTAAGAAACATGAACAAAGGGAGGTTTACATGTCAAAACGTCCTTATGAAACAGATAACAGACAAAATCTCAAAGCAAAATGGCCAGCACTTGATTTTGAGAACATAAGCATCAAGAGGCGTCTCGATATCAAAGCCCCTTCACAAGACTCAGATTCGTCTTCTAACAGTGACAATGAGACCACACGTCACACAGAGAGGCCAGAGACGGTGAATACGGAAGAGGCTACATTTCAGAAACCTCCGAAAATAAGCCCTGATTTAAAAACAGACTGGCCGACTGTAAATCAGGAAGATATTACTGGCATTAAAAGGCGTCTGGATTTTAAGGCACGTAGACCTTCACCTGGGTCGTCATCCAGCAGTGACAGTGAAACTGCAAGCCTTAAAGTGGAGAGAGACAGAAGTGATCCCAGGGATGTAGGGATTCAAAAAAATGACCATGAGACAACGTTAGGTGAACTGAAACTAGGAATCCCCCATATTACCAGACGTTTGGACATCAAAGCACGACCACCACCAGATCTGGTTCTCGGTGTGTCCGTAGGCTCCCAGCAGTCTAGCTCTGACTCCTCCAGCAGTGACAGCGAAGATGAGAAAACCAAAGAAACTGAGTTCATGAGACTTTCAAAAAGCCCCTTGAAAAATATTTCTGACCACCCAAAGCCAGAACCCAACATCACATTAAAGAAGTATACGGTTATCACAGATAGCTCATCAGCAGCAGCAATAAACGACAACAGCAACGTGACAGCAGAGATAAACCCAGAGCTTCACTCAAGGTGGGCCACTATGAATCTTGGAATCTCACGCTTCCGAAAGCGCCTTGAAATCACGTCGCACGCACCTCCTTCCTCCCTCAGCGACGTGAATGAAAGATGGAAGGCGACACCTCGGCTGCCTGTCGATACGGACAAAGAAGCGTCTCCCATCCACACGGAGAGCGAAACTTACGATGTGGAGATGAAGGATAAGCTGGTGGAGTCTGACTCCGCGTGGCCCAAACGGACTCCCACCACGGCCTCAGATATCAGCGCTCATTTCCAAACAGAATCATCCTCCAGCAGCGACAGTGAGGATGAGATGATCCACCGCAGTGTTCCTGAGCTGAGACCTGGTGTCCCGCGCATTAAGAGGTATCTGAATATCAAGGCACCCTCCCCAGATCAAAGTGATTCCTCGTCTTCCTGCAGTGAGGGCGAAGGTCAGGCGCAAGGACTCGCTGCTAAAGAAAGCAGACATGGGTCAAATGTGTCAGGAATGACAGACAGTGAGTCTGTAATCACTTACAAGCGTTCGATAATGAAAGCGCCATCACTGCCTAGCAAGAGTCAACCAACCACGATACAGCAAGATGAAATGGGCACTGTGGCACAGGAGGGTCCTTCCAGTAGGGGAAACATAAATGAATCTCTTTCCCCAAGCAGAGTTCTGAGTTTAAGCTTTGATGATGTGGTACAGAAACGGAAGAACCAGTACAGAAGCATCACAGATCTAGACTTGCCTCCCCAGATAAGGTGGACTGGCATCAGTCGTCATTTATCTGACCTTTCTGTCTACGGTTCAAGGAACAACCTGGACGTAGAAGTGTCTTCTCCACAGCAGGTCACGGCAACTGCTGAGCCCGACAACTCAGCGGGCCGCACAAATGAGGTTTTGAAGACTTTGTCTGAGGAGAGGAGAGAAAAGAAAGGCCTTAGTGCCCTAAAGGTCATGTCATCAGAAAGGCAAACATGGGACGCAGATGACGCCTTAGACCTCGGTCCACAGCGTGACACCAGTTTTAACTATCGCAGGTTTGAGGAGGATGTTAAGCTTCCGGGCAAACGGCCGTTAAAACAATTACACTTTTCCTCCACTTCAGCCGATGAGAAAAGAGCTGCAGAGTTGTTGTACGGTATTACTCGCTACAGGAGGCATGACACTGGAGATATGGAACCGCCACAGGAGGCTCCGCCCCCTGTTCCTGAAACACCTCCACCAGATGAAGCAGCTGAGCTTACGTGGAGATCACCCCAGAGGATGAATATCAGCGATGTTTGATAAGTGATGCCGTGTTGTTTGAACAGTGGATAAGAGCAAAGCCTTGTGAATCAAATCCTACTTTATGTGAATAATAATTTGTGTGGCTCTGCTGTAAAATACAGAAGAACGTATCATATTTATGTTTTTGGCTTGTTTCACGTTGTTTTTCTTTTTTTAAACGATTACAAACACGCTGTGTTGAATCATGCAGAATCGGTTTCACCGTGATGTCAACTGGACTGAAATGATTAATTAATATACTTTAAATAAATTTATTTCTGAGCACTATATTGCTAAGACATCATTCGTATAGTAGATACGTAATTCTAGAAGGTACCCACTTTTCAGGTTATAGATCAAGTAAAAGATCCCAAAGATCCCTGTAAGTTAATAAACCCCTTTTATTTATGTATATAGACATAGGTTATATTGAAAACAAACATACAGACACTTACATAGTTTACATACATATATACAGTTGGGACAAGGCTGTTCACCCTCCTGCACTGGCATGGGACAAAAACTTCCAACACTTCTCTCTACACAGTATTTGGTGAGCAATCCAACAACTACCTCCACCTTCAATTCAACGCTCATGGTCACAGTATTGTAATGACCACAGAAACTTTCATAAAGTTTCAGCTGCTGTGAACTACAGTGAGACAAGAGCTGATGCATCTTCCCACCAAACGTGTGTGTACTGTGACCGTGTGTCTCAGAAGATGCAAAAGAAGTTAGAAAAGTCTAGTAAAATAAAGTCAGAGCTCTTGCTACTTTACAGCATGTATGAGGGTGTGCGAGAGGGGTTAAATGCAGGAGGGAACTCCTGTTCCACCGTGAGGTTACAGGTGTGTTTCCAGGTCTTAATATGCACAATCATGTGGTTCATCAGAATTAAGATAACATGACTGTGAATATCAAATTAAGCACAAAAACACTTGCACAAATTCCTGTACAAAACTAAAATACATTTGAGAAAGAAAAAAAAAAAAATTCTTTTTCAGAAATTCTCATCCATTCACAAAAAGGCTCTGTTGGGGCCTGCATGCAAATATTAAATCTGACAATTCAGCATCACACCACAGCCAAAGACAAAAATGTATACATGGGTTACGAGAACATTATACTAGGCAAAAGAAACAGCATAGCATCATCACAGATTTCCAAACTGTCAGTGTCCATTGTTTTGATTAGATCCTACTGGGGTGGTACAAAGTAACGCTTTCAGCAAACCTACTTTTCTACTTAGCCTAAAGGACCTCGTCCTGAGAGGGTCACAGGTCTTCCACTGTAGTCAGATTAACACTGTCAGTGTTTGGGAGATGCTACTAGTAAGACCTGAAACGATCAGTGGACTAAGGAAGACGAAACAGATGCCACATATCAAGACAAAATGGACACCAACTAGCTCTATGTCAACTTATAACACAATCTGAATTCATCCTGAAATATTCCCTGACCACTCAGTGTGTCTGTGTGTGCATGGACAGGTGTGTTCTCACCAGGTATATACTGGAGCTGTTGTATGCGTGTGGGACACACAAAGTGACTTCCAAAGTTTGAGGCACGATAATACTCTTACCTACACAACGTAGACGCATAAACTGGTCGTGAGACTAGTAAATGCCGATCAGAGCACTAGTGGCTCACCGCTGTACTGTAATAAGAGCTAGTAAGCAGCAATGCTGATTTGTTTGGTGTTATAAGGGTCTGAAGCCTTCACGGGGGGGTTAGCAAACTGTTAGCATTATCTGGAGCGAAACAGCAGGAGGGAACAAAAACTGGCACAAATCAACAGTAAAAAGCACAGGCATCAGAAGCCTGTGATCAACCATTTGACACAGTGTGCTTCTTAAAGAACACATATCGGACTCATAACACGAGAAATAATCGCTAGTTCCATCTCTCCAGATAAGCTTAAGTTCAAGTCCATTGCACAGATCGATAATCAAATGTGTCCAGGTCAACAGAGTGACACCGTTTAAGACTCGGACACAATGCATGAATATTCACTTCTGTTGTTTTCTGTGCTGTAGAGACGAGGTGGGGAGTGGAGCTCCACACAATAACATTTTGCTTCCACCATCCTTATATGACACCACATTATCCTAACACAGACAGCAATATGACATGTCACAGTGAGAGAGAGCAACGCCACTGGGGATTGCTGCAAGCTTGCCCACTATGCAACTTCGGCAGGGAACATAACTCCACAATGACAGCTCTCCGCCTCCTGGCTCTGGGCAGCATGCACCTATGCTATGCAAACCCAGCACCCCCACCCTGGCCCACCCACCCACAGCCCCAAACCCTCCTTCAACAGGAAGCACTCACAGTCACTGCTTTACTATTTTTGTATTGTTTACTTATTGGTTGGAGATTCTCATAGTCGTTGTTGTCACAGTTGCATTTTCCCCCGTTTTTCTTTGCAGCTATAACATCTGCCTTTCCTTGTACCATTCCACAAACTCGTCCAACAAAACTGGCCCTGATTTTAAAAAAAAAACAAAACAAGAACAAGAGAGATTTCAGGAGATTAGAAGACTGTTACTCACTCTTCTACATGAAACAAAACTGTTGTGGGATTTACGGATACATATGCACTCACAAGCACCATCTTCATCATAATTACTGAGGTCCAGGTTGATTGTCCTGCTGAACTCTAAAACATTGCACCATTGGTCTTTGTTGATGACTTTATACTTGGATTGCTGAGGACAGATATAGTAATGATGCACATTAATAAAGAACCAGCTTAGTTTAGGCAAAGCGATTCATGGTGATCATGATGAACATCATTAATAGAGTAAAAGTATCTGATTCTTACCTCTAAAAACTGATTGAACACAGGAAACAGAGGCCACGTCTTTCCCAGAAGAAGTCCCAGCATGCACTTTGCTGTGTTCAAGTCCAAACTCCTTTGATCCTTTTCCTGTCCAATCCAAACACAGAAGTCTTTATAAAATCAATGCAAAATGTCAGCCACACTTTAATTAATCAACTTCAGCAACCACTTAAAAGGATTTAAACTTGCTCCAAAGTTTAAAAAAAAGGTTGATCATTACACGCTACAAACACTTAGCAAACAACCGTAACCCAAAGCTCAGATCAGATCACAGTTTAACTGAGCTGGATGAGTTTTAAAGATTTTTTGCCTATGAGATTTTGCTTGACTTACCCGAGCAAAATCAAAGGCATATCTATAAATGAGCTTAAAGCTGGTGCTGTCATTTAGGACAGATCTCAGGTAGTCGAGTGAGTTCCTCAGTCTCTCTGTAGAATCGCACCTGGCAACAGCAGAACAGAGTCTTAACACATACTTTAAATCAAGGTCTGCTGAGAATTAAGGGCATTCTTAAAAAGACAAGGCAAAGATACAATAAGCTTTAAAAAGAGGAGAGCCGGTTTCCGACGTACTGCAGTGAGCCCATGCCTCTCAGCCACTCCTGGAGGGTGAAATAGCCCATACTCTGGGCATCCAGCTTCCAAGCAAGAACCAGCATCACCACCTGGCCACAAATAAGAACCTTTATAGCTGCACATTTTCTAAAATACAACATCCCAAACCAGACCATCAAGCAATTGAAATAACAAGTCAAACACACAAATGCAGCCAAAGGAGTGTGTGTCAGAATTACTTCTTCGCTCAGACTGGGAGCCAAGATAAACAGCAAATTAAATGTGTGTAAATATCAAAAATGCATAAAACCATGCTTACATTCTCCGGCTCTACACCGATATCCTCACAGAACTTCTCCATGCCCTCTGGTCCAACCACGTCATCGCAGCCTGTTTCAGACAAGCCAAGTGTGAAGGAACGTATACTTTCAATTTCAGCTAAACCTTCCCCACTGAATGGCTGATTGGTGTGTGATGCTGTACAGCAACTGTGGCACTTGCTGGTGGATTACTTTAAAATATGAGAGCTTACCTGCATATTCGTAGAACCACTCCAAGCATCTTTTACTAGAAAAGGTCTCCTCCTCACGGATTTGTGATGTTTCATGTTTTCTGAAAACACTGTAGAGGAACATTCGTCTTTGTCACAATGCAACAGAACAATATTAAAAAAAAAAAAAGTATCTTGCTATTAAAAAAAAACCCAACTTGAATACACAACGCATCAGCAGTCAAGCGCTTCTGCATATCTCAGAGGCACTTTAATAGCATCCCACCTGTCTTGTCGACTTTTTTTGGCTGACATGTCATCCCCAGCAGAGGGTCTCCTCTTTTTCCTAGGTGGCATGGCTCTAGAGCAGCAAGCTAGGGCAAGAGAGGCAAGACGAGAATGAATGCGTGCTAACTGTAGGCAATCGCTAGATGACGCATAGCATGCATTTACAAAAACCTGGCTGCTAAATTCATGGCAGTAGCTTGCGTGACTTTCTGTAGGTTACGAATGGAGCAAGTACCAGACGAAGTACTTGTTACCTGAGGGATGATTATCCTGTCCAACGTCTTCTGTCAGGTTCTATCAGAACGGATGCAAACATTCCACATTTGAGGAAAACATGTAGATGACAAATTACTCACATCAAAACTAAAATATACACAATACACAAACTGCTAATATGTGTATTTACCAGCCTATGCAAGGTGTGGTGGATCTTATGGATGCTGGCCAGTGTAGTCAAGTGGGAATTCAGCTGAAAATCTGCTTCCACAAAAAATTAAGACAACACCAAAAAAGTCTAATTAAAGCAAAAGACACTGGTCCTCTGGTCTGCAAACCACATCCATAGACTGAAGCAAGGGTACACGAAGATGACATCATCACAGCACCACGAGACACCTATGGTTAAAATCTCACGTATGGGGTGAAATAATCAATCTAGACCAAAATAAGCTCGTTGGGATTCCAGCAAACGGGGAAACGTTTCAGAAAACGACACAATCACATCTCGGACGTATGAGGGAGTGACTCTCTGCATTCCTCGAAAGACATGCGAACTCGGAACATATCTGACCACGCATGCTACCTTCTCGCCATATTCCACCTATGCACGTCTGGTCACAAACTGCCACAAGAAGAGCGTTTGGCGTTATTATTGCCAAAATAATAATTAAGGCCAAACCCCAGCGCAATGTCGAGCACATAGCACTAGCTGCATACCTAAAATAGCAGTGCAGACGCGCAACTTGCACAGAGTTTACAAAGTATCTGGAGAGTTGGGAGCATGGGGGTTGTAGTCCATTTGCTTCGCAGGGGCCATTACGAACCCAGCACGAGCTCGGGTGTTAAACTACAAGTCCCAAGCCCTGACAGAACAACTATTCCTTTCAGACCCCCTCTACCCCCAACATACACACACACACACATACAAGTGATTGAATGCAATTTTCATTGTTTAGAAAAATCTAACGTTATATGCCTGCTGGCTGATAAGCATTGCGCAGGCGTTTTGCTGCAGCTGCTGGAGGTGCCGCAAAGCTCGGCGGCATTACTGCAGCGGGCAAAGAAAGATGTTTTACACAACTGCGTCACAATTTTCATTCTCTGTAACAGTCCGCAGCTGAAGAGAAAACGACCGATTTACAGAGACAGTGCGCTGGTGCCGGGTTAGAGCTGTACGGCACCGTCAGTGCTCCGTGATGAGGACTATAAAGACCACATTGCAGCTATTACCATCGACAACCATCGGGATTTAAGTAATGTCGACTGCATTCAACTGAACACAGCCAATGCTGCACGAAAACCAACTCGGCAGGGGGACGCTGCCGCATTAAAAGTAGCCACCTGCCTGTCAAAAACAACTGGAATTTCACTAGTTATCCTCCCTTTGTTGTCGCCCAAGACAGCACTAGCAAATACAAAGAGAGCAGCGAACAGCACGGAATTCATGCGTCCTCGTCAAATCCCACAGAAGCACAGGCTCAAAGTAGACACGGCAACGCTACGCGGCGGTTTGCTCCACTCCGATCGACCGCGGAACGTCCGTCAACTGTTTCGTTCGGTGAAGACAAACCGCTAAACGTTACTACTTACTTGCCGCATCAGAGTGCATTTTTATGAAACATACAACTGTCTGTGGGAAGTCCGCAGACCGGCCAATAGGCGGACCTTGTCCACGCAGAGCACGCCCGCCGACGATGATTGAAAAGGAGCCTACATGCTCGCCGCCTCTTTTCGTTTCTGATTGGCTAAGAGGGGCGCCACTCCACAAGAAGGCGGAAGAAGAAATAGACCCCTCCTGTTTCGATACGTGATTGGTTGGGGGCGTCTAGATTTTTCCAAACAGGTTACAGCACTGCGGTGATTCATTGGTCTGGAGGTTTTTATGAGCGCGTCAATCGCCAGAATTTCCTCGTGCATGCCGTAATACCTGCCCACGATGCGATATGATTGGCCAGCCATCACAGGAAGAGCTCGCAGTGTAGCTTCTGTTTGGGTTGGTTCGATGTCAACCCTGGCTGAGAAAGGATGCGGGGAGCGTCTGGTTAGGAGTTAGCTGTGTATAAATTTACTAGAACGCAACTGAAGCCGCCGATGCTCAGGTCCTCTGGGATCTGTAGGTTTTTAGCGACCGTTTTGTGCCAAGTAGTGCTTCGGTTCCTGTGTCCAGTTTAGCTCTTAGCACTGCTTGTCACGTGTCTGCAGATCGCAGCTATGAACTAAAACAAACATATCTTCATATGCAATAGTACACAGAATTTCCTCTTTATTGCCTGAGAAATTATATAAAATACGTTAAAACATGACTTTTTGTTTTGCTTTATGTTGCACTAAAGACCAAGAGAATTGACTTTTCTGTGTTGACTGTGCATCAACGATTCAGAGCCAAAAAATAAATTTTAAATCATATATTCAGCTGTTGCCAGTACATGTGTTATTCAAATTTCACACAGTGTCCTTATGGTGAGGTAGCTGTAATATGTAACTCTTCTAAAGGTTTAACACAAATCTTATAGTGAAGTGGGGAAGACAAATTCTTATGTGAAACATAGGGCAACAGTTGAGTAAGGCTCTGTCCAATCAGAATTAGAATCCCTAGGAGCCTCATATTTTAGCTTTTTTTGGAATGAAATGCTCTTGGATAAGTAATCACACGCATTTTATTTTCGCTTGATCATCACTTCAGCTCTACAGACTATTGCTGATCCCTAGTGGACACTTTCTTTCCCAGGCTCAGTCATTAATGATAGATTATATTTGTCCAAGATATGCTGTGTGTGCTTCCTAGACAGCACGCATTCAGTCCGTTTATAATATACTGGCATGTTTTCATGTTGCTTGAAACATGTGAAATTGCCTTTTAGTTAACAACATTAATGCCTGAACTGAAACTTTACAGCAGTAAACAGGCCTGAATGTCTGCAGAGACTCAATTTAAAATATGTGCAACATAGAGTTTGTGTTGTCAAGCAATGGTGAGTTGTCCACGTGTGCAAAGAAAAGAAAAGCTGTGTGCAGTCTCACCTAGTGAACCTACTTTGCTGTGTTTACCTCGAGCCAGAGTGGGTTTAGAAGGAAGTGACGTCACTGCAATCGGCTCTGTAAGAGGGTATTTTAACAATGACTTGAACTCGATGTACTTGAGAAAGTCCGTAATAGCTGTGTCAATTTAGAGCTGGATGTTTTCAAGGCATTTGTTTCAAAGGTAACAAGTAGAAGCAGGATATGATTATTCAACCATCCATTATCCTATGACCACCACATGCAATACAACTATTTACAGTCACCAGTGAACCAACGGCACGTCATGTACTGTGGGAATGCACATGATTGTATGTTTGTTTATATGGATCACCTGTCAACTTACAGGTCTCAGCCTGTTTTTATTGATTTGTTTTGTGTGTGTGTGTGTGTGTGTGTGTGTGTTTTCCAAGACGGGCGGAGTTTAAACCCGAGCGCAGGGAGGGACGTTTGCTCAAGGCTCTCTAGCAGAGGGAAGTGAACGCAACTTGGGAGCGAGTCACACCGTTTGCGTCCAGTACGTGTTGCTGTAAAGACCTGAAGCATGAGTTCGGAAACGGCCGGAGACACTTTAACAGTGAAGACCGAGGAAGCGGTGAAAGCGGGATGGAAGGTGAGGCAACACGTGGTTTGATGCTGGTCGACGTGCGCCCTGGCATCGTCGCCGTCCTAACCTGTGCTGTTTGTGTGTCCGCCCCCCCCCCCCCCAACCCAAACCAGTGCCCTCTGAGTGATCCTTACACCAACACCGCTGAGGTGAGAAGGGTTTGGAAAGAATGCAACGAGGAGAGCTTCTGGTACAGAGGTAAGTCTCATCTACAGACCATTACATCCATCTCATTACGCACAGTGCTTAAGCCGTAAGATTTGTCAAATGACTTAAAAAGTAGCCTCTGCGTTTCAGTAGAAGCCAAGGGAAAGCTTTGTGTGCTGTGTTCACTGGGGGGTTACGTTCTTTGGAGAATTCAAATTGTGGACCCTGAAAATACTGTCTGTGTTTACTAAATACTCCCAGGCGCTAGCACCAAAGACAAAACGTTCCCAGCATCAGATATCTGAAGGAATAATCCCCAAAAGACATCTGATTAATCTGAAAAATAAGACGTTAGAATAAAGACGACAAGGGCACAGGGACATAGAATGGGCTGATGCAAGCCACAGACATCTCTCCACGTTTGTCCACCACACAAACACACCCACCTGCTTAGAGAGGCAGGGCTTCACTACACTGTAAGAGACAGTCTGTCAAACAACTCCCTTATCACTGTCACAGTTATTATAGCAAAGTGAAAGGTACTTGCACGCTGCAGCGAACATACACAGATAGATAGATAGAGCATTACTATTTTCTGCTGCAATATACTTTGTGTCTGTAAATATGTCACATAAAGGCTCCATGTTTATTTAAAAGCTTTTATTAAAATCCCAAAACCGAAATTTCCCATTTCTAAAAGTTTTCACGCCCTTGAAATACAAAAGAAAACGCCTACTTCTGGGTGAAATGCTTGTGTTAATATAAATAAAGAAACGTTACGTTTGTATGTCCTGTATTCAAGTCGGTCAACTTCAGTTAGTCAGCGTGTGGTTTGCTTGTGGGATTTATTTTGGGTGTAATGATGTATGACTCCTGGCTTCAGTTGGCTCCATCAATGCGTGTGAACCCTTTCAGAAAACGCAACAGGTCTACCAACACTAACAAAAAATTGCAAGTCATGCTGACCTGCATAGGCTGTGGCTGCTGTCAGACCAGAGTTATTATAAGGTGAAAGCTACTCGCATGCTGCTGTGGGTGTTATCCAGAACAGATAAGTGTCTGGGTTAAAGGCACCAGCTGAGATTCAGATCCTATAAAACTGATTAGTGTTTTCACATCTACAGAGTACAGTTCAGTTTTGTTCTTGGTTTGAATCAGACTTGTCGAATTTCTTTATTCTATCTCTTTCATATAATCTCTTCATACGTGTACTACATTATAACTTTTCTCAGTTCCACTTTGTTTTATGTTTTTGTTTAGCTCTCCCCCTCTCTCTGGGCAGCATGGCCGTCACTGGTGGTCTCATCTACAGAGGTGAGGCACAGACAGCCAAACGCTGTTATTCCATAACATTACAATGACAAATGTTAAACCATCATTTTGTCAGGATTTCAGATTGTTTCAGATAAATGTTCTTTCCATGCAGGCATTTGGAAATCATCCAAGAGATTTGGTCCTTTTCCAAAACTAGTAGGTGTGTTGGACCCCAGTTTCTAGTTTTTAACAGTCCTTCAGCATTTACTGACATGTATCTCACATTTTCTTACAGTTGCTGGGATTCTTGGTTACGCGGTAGGGAAAGCATCGTATGTGGGAACTTGCCGAAACAAGTTCCACGATGTCGGCATTGATGTTGAACCAAGCGTTGGACCCTGGTCTCAGAGACGCTGCCTTGCTTCTGGTCAAAGGTGCGAAATATACTGTTACTACAGGCACAAAGAACTGTTCTACTCAAACCTATATCTTAGCAGCTTTATGCGCTAGAAGAACATATTGTGTTAAAATATACTCTAGAAAAAGTTTTGGCTTTAACAACATTTCTATACAGTTTATTATTGTTGTCCACATGAAAATCCGATCGCTCTGTTAAAGTGTCGCATCTTTCTTTGGATTTGCTTTATGACTCTGTCCCAACAGATCCTGCCAGCATGTGTGTGAAGAATGCAAGAAAACGACTCAAGCTGCACCTGCCGAGCAAATGAAAAGCTAAAGGTAAATAGACAGTTGACAAAGTTATCAAGAAGGTGTCAAACAATAAGCCAACTTTTAATCCTTCTAGAGGTAGATGTGTGGCGCGTGCGCTAGATGGGCTGACTGGTAGTCAGTTTTTTATTCTTATTTCTTTTAGCCCCAGACACTGAAAGGACTTGCGGAAGCATGGACTGTTCACATGGATTTATTAATATGGCGTCATATTATTTTTTCCATACTTCTAAATCAAATGCATTACTGGATACAACATTAATCGTTCATGTGAAACCATACACTTACACCATACACTTACTTGGCACTAGGGGGAGCTGCTGTATTTTCAGTCGCATTGTAGAGTTTATGTTGGTTGTTTATGTTAAAATTTTAATTTACAGGAGTTTCATTTAAAAAAACTGCTTTGAAATATGCACAGTCCGATCAGAAGCTTGTTATGACAGTTCTTTAACAAAATATGTGTGTATGTCTAAAAACGGTCATTACTGTTTCAAAGTTAATAGTTGGTAAAAATACTTATTATTTTGTATTTGCTATAAACTGGTAGGAAATAATGTATTTTATAAATCCAATGAACACACTTGTATAATCTGTTATGAAGATATTCTTGTAAATGTATAATAAACAATTTACAATACGATATAATAAATGGAATCATATTTAATGCAATAAGCGTCAATCTTTACAAGCATGAAATACACTAATAAACCTAAAAAAGATCGTTAAACTAGCGTTTTTTTATTTGTATTAATGTGTATTTAGTTCCTAATCATTAAGTAGGAAAAAAATATTAATTGTGACCATGAGTTCTACAGTGTAGTGTAATTTTTCATCAATAGAAAGATGAGGTGCACATCAAACACACGCATCTTCCTGCTTCGAGTAGCCGCCCACCCCTGTGTGTTGCGGTGTACGACGCTCCATATCAGAACTGCACCCTTAGTGAATGTCACCCTTCGACGTCACCCAATCAACAGGTCCTTTTCCCAGGATTGACGCGTCTTCGGTGAAATAGAGAGGCGTGTTTAATGTGGGGACGCGGCATCGCACCCAATCATAATGAAGGAGGCGGGCCAATCAAGCGCTTCACTGCTCTGACAGTGTAGCTCTCCCAACGCTGAAACAGGCTAAGAATAAAAAATCACACCACTACCCAAATCCTTCCAATGGAGGAGGGCCAGGACGCTGAAGCTTGTTCGGCAAATGAAAAGAACGCCTGCATGCTAGCGACCTAGCTCAAGTGAAGGGAGAGACACAAAAGTTGTGAGTGACCCCAGCTTAATGAATATTTAGGTAACGGAGATCACCGCGGTTGCTGTCTGGTGTAGTTAACGTCGGCTTAGGTCAAGTTCCGCGTTCAACTTTGCCGTTGAGGTTAACGTTAGCTTTCCAACTGAGGGACCAGAATTGGCTGCCGCAGCGTGCTAAGAGGAGTTCGGCTCCCCCCGCCAGTGTGAGTTAATCGCTTAGCCTCCTTTGCAAGTTAAGTCGTAGTCAACGCGCAGAGTCGCGTTGTCATAAAATGTAGTTTCGCCGCAGCTACGTAGCTAGCTTTGCTGGCAAGGCTGCTAACGCACGGACGGTAGGATGTCAACATTAACTTATAGTTGACAACTGCCTGGCAAGCTAACCAACGTGAAGTTGTTGCCGCTGTTAGCCGCGTTAGCATCCTGCCTAACGTTAGCTAGCAATATGTGGTCCACACAAGGCTAACTGCTAACTGAAAGAGGAACCTTAACGCAAGCGCGTTGTCTGTTGTTGTCTTTAGTTTCGTGTCGGTAGTAAACGCACATCGTGTCAGTATTGTCAACAGATTTGTTTGGGATGCTCGCCCACATTATCCGAAAAATCACACACACACACGCACCGTAAACCCAGTTAAACATATATGTTTAATGCAGCATATCTATCATAACATGAAAGGTTTAAGTAAATCTGGGTCGTTTTGCTGAACTGTACCTGTTGTGAAGACGTCCGGTTGTTATAAGCATCTGATCTTGAAGGGGCCAGTTCGTGATGGATCTTTTGCATTGGCACAACAGTGAGAGAACTGTCAGCCTTGCATCTAACATTCGTCTGAGGACTTCATTCTGTCTGTTCGAAGTGCATCACACACACAATGAAGCATTTGTTCCGTTCCTGTGTAGTCCAAAGCTGTGACACTGTGCTGGACACGGATAGGAATCCGGTCCCTCTGTTGTGCAGATGGAACAGGCCAGATAGAGACGGAATGAAATTCAGTTTGTGTTCAACCACGCATCCACATAAGGGCTGACTATGTAATGCATAACTCGTTGTGTACATGCCTGTGAAGATTGTCACTCATGCAGGCTTCCTTAATTCCAACTAACTGGCAGGGGCAGCTGTGTTGTGTGGTTTGTCAGTAAGGAATAGACTCAAGATTAAGATTTTGCTCTCTAAAACTATATTCAATTTTGAAGGATCTTAATACTATTGCCTCTGAAACTTCTACTGCAGTTTTTCCTAAATATTTTCCTAATAATACCTGTGCTGTCCATTCTCAGGTGTTTAAGGATGGGAGGAACTTATGATGACAGTACAGATGTGCAGTAAATTCACAAGCCGGAGGCAATCCCTATAAATTGCATTTGACCATCTATTTACGATTTATCTGGGCTATTATTCCTGCGAATTTGTGCATTTGGTTTAATCTGCTAAGACATTAATGGCACCGAAAAGTATGGAGATGAAAAACCAAGCTCTGTAAAACACCCTCACAGTGGTCCTTCAGTACGCTGATCCATGGAAGGATTAACTGCTAAGTCAGAATTTCAGTGGTGGCTATGAATTTATTATGTAATGTAGAAACAACCTCTCTTTCTAAATTTGAGTTATTCTTGTGTAACAATTAATCATTAATCCAACAATGAGATGGGATTGGGGTCCTGTGGTTTATTTGAGCTTTGCAAGTCCTACAGGTTTGGGGTTTTGTATTTCCATTATCAGCATGCCAGCTGCTTTTGTTTCTTGCATCTTTTTTCTGAATTTCAAATTTTTTATTTGTTCTTATAGTATACTTTGGTACTTTGACTAAAATGTTATCTGGAGAAAGTAAATAATGATGTCCCCATGTACATAGGTCTGAAATGTAGTAGTTAAACACATCAGCCTCTCAGCAATTGAACGTCGTCCTTGTACACAACTGTGCATGCCTGTTCTACCCTATCCTAAACATTTATGATATCTCCAGTTGTCATTTATTAAACTTGATTACCCGAAGATGACCTCCTTCTTTAATTCTGAACTGATGAGTTTAGAGTGTGTTTGGGGAAGGGTGGGGGCAGTTTGCACATAGCTAAATTATTAACTGGGCATCTGATGAAATAATACACAGACGACTGGCAATAAACATTGCCATTCAATTAAATTGTGTCCACAGCCAGGTGCTCTTTATGCTAGTACCTCTCTTTATGGCCACATTGCTCTGGACTAGTATTGCATTACAGCTGAGAAACACTGCTATGCGTTGTTTTATTCTGTTGGTGGGAAGTTCACATGGTGTGATAAAGACTTCCTGTTAAGCCGTGAAGATTACAATATTTATGAAATAACTGAAAAATACACAGTTTGAGAATGGTAACCCGAACACATTCTTTTTAATAATAGACTGTAGCCTACAAAAGATGGTGTAGCTTTTTGAAAAATAGCTGTGATTTTCATAGGTTAAGCATTTATTTCCTTGAAAAGCTTCTACATTATAGCACATAAAAAGGTCTGAGTCTAGCTAGAAATATCTTGTAATTGAGCCCTGCTGAAGAAGATTATCCTTGGCTTTGGGAGAGGGTTTGCAGTGTAATTGATGTTTGGGTCTGGCTTTACCAGAGAAACCATCCTGTCATTGCCCTCAAGATGGCCAAAGCATAGTAGCCAGCTTTTCTGTCAAGTTTAGATCCACTGGTGGAACATTAATGGGTTTCTATCCATGGTTTCTAAGCAAATGAAGATAAGAGAAATATCTGTTGAAACATACAAGAAGTGTTTGCGCACTTCCTGTCCTACATGGAAGATGCTGTTAGTGATTACAACAGGCCTGTTATTTTGTGTTTTAGGCTTCCAAATATAGGCTTTTCCCTTTGTCCAAATTATTGTAGCACACTGGCTGTTTCTGACTTTAAGTTGGCCCAGGAAGGTTTGAGACAAATACTAAAAATACATAGCAGTAAGCTTTACATGATTAAATTAGCGTTTATATTTTAATACTCATCGTACAGCTGTGATTACAATTGATTGTACATTCTCATATATGCTTCCAGATGTTATCTGGAAGTTACTTATAAGATGTAATGAACAAAAGGGTTGCACTGGCATTACTGGAAGTTGCTATGTGGCCAAGAGGAGAAAAAAGACTACAGGATAATCAAGATTTTTCTCTGGGTTGTCTCCTGTCTCAGACTATGAATCTATTTTGCATCCTTGCTTTTGTACTCGGAAAGTAGAAGGTGGATATTAGATGAAATTAAGTAAACACTGATCAAATTAGACCTGCTTTGTTGACCTTTAGTGTTGTAGTTTATACTAAAATATCCTTAAACGTACACAGAGCTGATAATTCATACTTCTGAGCTATTTTGAGAAGGTGAGAAATGCATATTTCTGGGCCCGTATATATAGAGCAGGAGGTGAGTTTGTGGCTGTATTTGCTAGGTTCAGGTTATGCACGACATTCAGTTTACCCTTCATCTGTGGTTGCAGTTTTTTGTTGGTTGGAGTTGCTGAGTTGGAACAGGAAGTTACATGTTAGAGTCATACATCTGTCTGAGTGAGAAACGAGAGATTTTGTCTGAGAAATTGTCTGTGTGTAGTCACCGTGACGTGACTGTTGAGCTGTACGCTTTTGTGTTTCGTTTAGATTTGGTTTGACGATCTGACCTGTTCTCACCACCCGTTGTCATTGGTAGTGGAAGTTCTCACACCTCAACTTCTGTCTGGCTGCTGTGTTATTCAGTGGTTTGTTCTTCCTTCCTACGTTTGAATGCAAGTTGATAAGTCTCTCTCATTTGTACAAGTCAAATGTTACCTGATTGTGTTAATGAAAGGTGTCCTGCTCTAATTTCCTTTTTATTCTTGGGGAAAATATGAATATCCTACACACTGCATCGTAACAATAACCCTGATTGTATGGCTAGATTGCCCAACTATAAAAGTTGACCTTTTCAACCACTGTAATTATAAACTAGAAAGTACAGTTTTGGAGTCTGTGATCGCTTATGTAAGTGTCTCTTGGATGTACTGTGTAATCTTCAGATTATTACTCTGCTCAAGAGGAGGCTTTAATCCCATCCAAGTACAGAACAAACCAGGCTGAAGTCAACAGTACGTTGACCCATCACTTAACCATGACCAAAAGCTTACTGCCCATTAGTACTCAGCCTAAACAGATGTACATAATGTGTCACACCACGGTATTTCCAAATATTTTTAGAACTAATGTAGATTTTGGGTTCCATGCAGCAGTATTGTCATTTTAGATGTAACTTTAACAGGACAATACACATATAGTGTGCATTGACGTCAGTGTGTTTTTGACTAGTCAAAGCTTGATTGAATACAGTCAGGGTAAAGGATGTTTTATTTGTATTTGCAAATTTGCTTTTTTGTGTTAATTGCTTCTTTCTTTTCAGTTGCTAAATCGTAATGTCTTTGCTCTTTCTTTTAGATCTTTGTGGAATTTTATTCTGGATCCTCATTTATTCTTCGAGTTCCAGATCCTGCTCTATGGCCTTAAGGTACGTCACAGGAGATAACTGGGTTGTGCTCAACTGTGTGGTTTAGGTTTTATGGAAACTGCAAGGTAAGGGGCGTGGGAATGAACAGGATGTTGGATTAATCTCTTTGCTTAAAATATGAAAGAAGCAGAGCAGAAATGTTCCCCAAAAGCATGAATTATTGTACTTTATGTTCTTTGAGAAATGCTTCGCTCTAATCTGCTTGGAGCTAAACCGAATCTCTCTGTAATCTTAAACGTTTAAGTAATAGTTCTGCCCAAACTGAGTTACTTCCCTCGTGTGTTTACACAATACTGTTCTTTGTCAGTTGTGCAGTATAGCTAAAGGTATCAACACGATGAGGCAGAGTCTCTGGGTTTGTCTCATGCCCTTTTCTTAACAGCTGTCTTTGTTTTTCTTGTAAGCGAGTTAGCATCTTGTATCGCTGAAAAAAAAAACCTTAATCAATCAACCAGTAGCCAAAATTCATAATGTTAATATATTAAAATGAACACAATGCGGTTTATGGCCCTCGTAGAGGAAAGAGTAAAGCTTGTGTCACAAAGGAAGTCTTTTTATCAAAATGTCAAACATTGTTAGTGTTGATTTGTAAAATCAAAACCAACAACTAGCGGAATGGCTCATGTTTACTCATAAGGCATCAGCCTATGTACTACTACAGCATAACTTACGTGTGTAGATAGATTTTGTGGTTGGTCATGTTGCTTAAGTATGGAATTATAAAAGCTTTGCAGTCATAATGCGCTGGTCTGTTCCTCTAAATGCTATTTTTGTGTATTGTATTGAGATGTTTGTCATCCCCACGTAAGGTAGTTGAAAGATTCTTTAGCAGAGACAGCCACTGTGGACTGTCTTACAGCTGTCAGTCAGGGCTGACTCAGACTAACAGACTTGACTTATACATTTGTTTCCAGGCCCTAATGCTCATGTTGTTGTTTTCTTTATTTTAACTTGAGCTTTTTGTTTTGATGGATTGCAAAAGGTTGCATAGCCTTTTTTCTGAAAAAACCTTGCCAGGAAAATGTTGTTGCAACCACACGAGTAAATGTTGACATAGCCCAGGTCGGTGAATACACATTGCACTGTTCCACAAAACTGTTGAATCCCTTAATTTATATCTCATTATTCACAATAAATGCACAAAGTTGTAAGGTACCATAGGCAATATGTTGTGAGTAATCCTGTTTAAAACAAAATCTGAATAAGCAATGACAGATTAATAATATGTAGAAATGCATCCACACAGGCACATAGCTAAAAAACTATGGTTACACTTTCACAGGAAGGCAAGACTGTGGGTTGTGTGGTTGTGTGTTTGCACCATTAGAGGGCACTGCAACATTGTTTTGATCTTATTTACCTTCTCTCTGGAACCGTTTACTGACATCCAGTGGTGAAGTAGCAAATGGATTATATGCACACCCTGTGAATCCAGTAGTCTTAATGCTAAAGTTGTACTGGCCAGCTGACTGGCCTGACTCTTGGACCCCAGCCCACTAGTTTTCCTGTTTTGTCCTGCTTGAAAGCAGAACAAGGCAGAGGCGGGTGGGACCCAGTACGGCACAGGAACGCTGCACATTGTTCTCAGAGCTTCCTTTTCCACATTCCTAGGCTGATTGGGATCTGGGCCTCCTGTCCAGGGCTATTGTTCTAGCTTAGCCACACCATAGGCCTGGCCCCAGCAAACCACTGTTGCCTCCACTGACCATTGTGGTGCTCAGGCAGAGTGATGACCATCTTTGCCTCATCATTCTCTCTCTCTCTCTCTCTCTCTCTCTGCCTCTGAGTCTGGTGTGTTACTCTGCATCTTTGCTTAGGCCTCTGTCCTGCTCTATGGCAACAAACATCCTTTCTTGCAACTTAAACCTTTTTCCTTTTTTCCTATTGTTTCTGAGTGATTAAACTTTAACAAAATAATATTACTGTAAATAATGCTATCCAAAACGTTTTTTCTCTTTTATTACGAGTATATTTGAAGTCTAGAAGCAAAACTATTATTTCGTAAGGATTCACTTTCTTTTGGTTTGATTCGTTACTTTGAATCTGTCTTGTATCATGCCCAAACATGATCGATAGAGGCGTATGCTAGTTCTAAACTGCACTAGCTTAACAAGCCTGACTTTGGTGGTCAGTCATGCCTGGGCAAGGTATAGACTGCCTAGTGTAGGTAAACCTGAATGCCTCTATATTTGTGAGTGTAGGGCAGATGAGAAGAGTTTTTTTACAGTGTGACAACCCCCCCCCCAATTCATCTAATGCAGTACAGTCTTCAAACCCTGTATTTATTGAGCACTGGCTGTGTTTGTGCATGGACGGCCTATTAATTTTTGCACTCACTCCCAGAGAATAGAGAATTGATGATCTCTTTAGGTGGTGAGCTTTTACAAGAGTCAGCACGGTGTAGTCTGCCTTACTTCCCAACTAGGTGTATTTGGAAGGTTCTGGGTTTGCTGCAGGTACAAGCTGTGCAGTCAAGCGGAGCACAGCAGTATGTCACCCCTCTGTTTCCCAGACCCCACCACTTTCTTCTCCTCTCTAGAAGCTTGGCAACGTTGAGCAGAAGTGAAAGTAAAGGCAAAGGTACAAACAAACAAACACTTCAGTATGAATGCTAACAAGTAAATCCATTGTAACTATGATAAGGGCTATCAGTAAACGCAGGCTAGCAAATATAGCCACCTCCATGGAGGTTTGCTACTTAAAGTGTCTTTCTCTCTGGGTCTTTTACACTGATGAGCACCACAGGCCAGCTAGGTGTGGCTGGTGTCGTCTCTCTTGTGATTGGCTGGTGGCCCAGGCTTGTTTTATCTCCTGTGGAACATGTTCTAGTCCCACCCCAGATAGTGCCTGGCACTCAGACATAGCCCTGCCCATTCACAATTGCATCATGACTTACGAAAAGTGCCATGTCTGTTTGCTTTCTTACTTTACAGTGAGCAAACAGGTGAGGAAGCCCGTCATGTCAGGTCTGCTACGGTAAACGGCTCCTCCTGTAGTTAGGTCAGACATACAGCTTTACAGTGCAGGTGGATAGTTTAGGTTCTGTTCTGGCAGAGCAGACCCTGCAGGTATTTCATTGAGGTTGTGAGTGACTTCTGCATAGAGATAAACAGCCGGACAGAGGCTTCTACTTGTCCATAACTGGGATAGATGAGGCAGACGGCTTTTTATGGTAGAATGGAACGACAAAGGCTATTGGACTATGCACCTGAGTGAAAGACCGAAAAAACATATCAACAATGGAGTTTCTGAGGAGCCTGGTTCCAGCTGTCATCTCAGGTGAGGGGGCAACTGAAAATGGTGGAGCCCTGCCCAGAGAGTCAGGTCCACGGCTTCTTCGCATGAAACGAATGGGCCTGCTTGCCATGGGACAGACCATTGAAGAAGATCCAGTGATTGAGACAGATTCAGAGATTGCCTCCTCCAGGCCTGCTCGCGGTACCCGAACTCGACACAAAGGTATTACTGTAGTAGTCTGCTGTGTTCATCTCTGCTATTTTAGACTTCTGTATTTACTGTGGTGTTGGGCAAACACCTGAGACTTATGGCACACATTTAACATGCCAGAAATGTCTGTATTATGGTCAGAATTTATGCTGTCACACAAACGGACAGGGAGGGAAAAATGGAAAAGTAAGATGTCTTTGAGAATTTAGCCATCGTTCATATTTCCTCAGATTGTAGCGCATATTCAGCATTGATAAACTGAGTTTAAATCAAAGGGAAGTGTATTGTATTTTTCCACCTAGTTGGCTAAGTCTGTTTCCAAAGTATGACCTCACATCAGTAACCAGACAGAACTGAGATCGGCTGGTGCTGAGGGAACCCTCCGTCAGATGTGTAGCGGTAGCGACACACTATGCTGGCTGAATAAAGTTAATTTAGAGGAGTTAAGATGTTTTTTTTTTTCTGTTAAGCAAATGCTTACCTCAGCAAACAGTTCTATTTTTTTAAACGTACACCGTTTTTAACCTAATTGGTAACGGCTTCAGGAAGCTCCTTTCAGAAAAAATGATTTTATACAACCTGATCAGAACCACATTGCAGACAATGTTGGTGAATATCAGCATAGCGTGACATAATTGTTTGCTAAAATATTAACAACTGGTGTATGATACACATGTATAGTATGTGGTGATATAATCCATAATGGGTGTGTGCTTGTGAGTGTGGTTTGGAGTCAAAGAAACTGTGGTGAATCATGTTTTTTTTTTTTCCCCCTCTTCAATTACATAATTTATTTTTGTAACAGAGTGTTGCTATGTACCAGATGATCCTTTTGTGAAGCTTCTTGCACATTTAACCGTACAGTCAATGACATAAATGCCAAGTAACAGGAAGAAAACCACTGTCTGAGATGAAGCTTTCTTACATCTTGCAGGCCAATGAAATGATGTGAGGCGTGTAATAAAAACTTTATTGCTTAAGCATGCAAATCTAGGTTACGGGGGAAAAACTGAAACTCGTTAAGACTTCTATTTGATCACACTGCGCAAACGATCACTTTCTGAGACTTGTATTTAGATTAAAACCAAAGATCTGGACCTGGCTGTGGCATGCGTAGCACTAGTTTGTGTGTTGGTCCTAAAGCTCGAGTTTTGCTGACAGTGTTAATCCTCTGCAGTAGGTCTGCTATTGTGTAGTTAAACAGTACTTAAAGGTTTAGTAGATGCATGTGTACACACATAAATTGCGTGTGTGTGTGTATGCGCGTGTGCAGGCCAGCCAGTCAGTTTGCACCAGCAGTTGGGTGATGAATTTCTGTCAGTCTCACAATCTATATTCTTTTGCAGTGCTACCTGTCAGAGCATGCTTGCTCCTTGTTTACTCATGGCTAAAGCATGACTGAGCTCATCTGTACTCACCTAGCCTGTTAGCCTCTAAGAGTTGGACCAGATAGCTTCACTAACCCAAAGTAGCAATGAAAGCGTCCGCTGGTTGGAGTGTTCTTGAGCTTTAAAACCAATAAAACATTCCCCTAGTCAGTCTGGTAACTGTAACTACAGATGTTTGAGTGATGGCGATCTGCTGATACATGTGTAAAAGAGTTCAGTGAATTGGGAAACTGTTGGTAAAACTTTCCATTATATTAGAAAGGTCTCTAAGAAGTGATGTGATTACTAGGTAGAGCTAAGAAGAGATGTGTAGAGATGATAGAGTCTCGATGACTTACCCTGTGTTTGAATCAGAGCTGCGTGCCACTCCCTTGTTTCAGAACTGGCAGAGCCTGGATTGGTTTTTAAGGTGGTGCAAGTGTGTTTTTTTTTCTCCCTGCTATTTGTTCTTCTTTGCACAGAGTGACATAACCCATTTGCTGGGTATGTATCTGGGATTTGATTGGGACAGTATTTAGTTAATGGGTGCAGCAGGCTTCCTATTTGTGTTTTGGGAGTGTTTGGAGTGGAGCATGTGAGTGAAAAAGTGTGCGGCTGACTGTACTTCTGCCGAGAAACACATGAATGCAGTATTATTCTGAGCAATCCATAGGTTGTGCATTGCAATATTTATGGAGTATTCTTTTAGTGTCTGTTGGTACAGTATTCTTTGGTCTGAACTAGGAAGGCAAGTGCTGTACACCATTGTTGCTACTCGTCCTCCAGTCGGCAGTCACACAGAATGATGCTTATCCATAGGGAACAATCTGAAGTTTGCTCAAGTGCTATCTGAAGTGCTCTGAGTAATGAGCTGACTTTTTGTACATTTGTTAAGATGAGTTTTAATTTGGTTTTGCCTGGTGTTCTGCTCAGTCATTCCTCAGGGGCATTATGCTTCTGACCTACGGATGACTCTGCTAAAAGTGGTCGGCTTTAGTGTCGTGCTAGACAAATCTGAGAAATTGTTCCTGTGCTTCATGCAAGGTTACTTTTGGAAATATTTGATAATTTCTACAGGAATAAAGCATTACACTATGGAAGTTGATGAGGAACTGAAATCTACTCCTATTGAGCTTGTGTGTTTGTTTTAAAAATGCTGATTTTGTGTCTTGATAATTATTATGAGCAAGTAAAAGTGAGAGCTGGTTGCCTCAAGGGAGCATGTGGGAGGTAAGGAGCTGTGCGGGTTGCTGAGTTGTGCTGCATACCCGGATTGCTGTTTGGGATCTAAATGGCATGTCCTCTGCAGCCCAGGCAGCACTGGGGAGGTCAGGGATTGAATTACAGCTCTTATCGATTATTGTTTCCACCACTGCCCTTCAGAGAGGCTAGGACAGGAAATGCATCCTGCACCCTGTGGACTCCTGGGAGGCTCTCCAGTACTGTCTGCAGTCAGGATGAATAACTGTCAATCACTGCTCCCACTTTGTGAATGAAGCCGCCATAACCTGCCATGTGTGTGTTTGGCTGAGATTATTTCATTAGTGAGCTATTCTTTACAGGAAGTTAGTCATAATGTTGTTTATTGTAAGTCCTCAACTTGTGACTGCACCTCTTGGTTCTAATGGTCCTAGAGACGTGATGTCTGTGATTTCTCTCAGTTCGTACAACAGTGAAGCTGGTTTACAGACAACAATCCCTGCAGAGCTCTTTATCTGGTGTGTTTTTAAAAACGAGTAGGCCTCCCTGTGCTAAAACCCCTGTTTTAATACAATTTTACATAAAATGTGTTAAACTTGAAAGCTTTTTGTGCCTCACCAGAGAAATGTTGCTTCTTAATTTACAGAATACATGTAACTGTATGCAGAAGAGAAACTAAATCGAGCAATATGTAACTGCTTCAAATGGGCAATGGCCCTATCAAGATTCTGGGGTTGTTTACTAGACAGTCGCATAGTGGAAGCCTGCATCAGGGTAGCGCCAGCCAGAGCTTAACAAAGCATCTGCTTGTGTTGTTTGTTTGCAACGAACTCTGTCATTTTACATAACTTGTATAGTGGAGGGCATGTGACAAAGGGACAGACTGAGGGCGAGGGAGAAGTGAAGACTAAACTCAACAAAGACAAAGAGCATTTGTGTTTTCAGCCTGCCCAGTGATGTTCCCCTCTGAATATTTTGTTAACAAATTTAATCCTGCCCTTGACTACAAACAGCCTGGTGTCATGTGGCTGGGTCTCTGGCAAAGCAGAAAATAATGACCATCAACACACGATTAAAGTATCAAAACCAGGAAGGGGCATATTTGTCTGTTTGTGTGGGCTAGTTGCACAGTAATGCAGCATGTAGTGCTTCAGTGTATCATTGTTTTGTCTGATAGCTTTTGAACAGTAGTGATGTAATGCCTGAATTTCCACTGGAGGTGAACAGTTATTATTTGTATGTCTTTGTTTGGTTTTAAGAAATATCGTAACGTACCCCATAATCTGTCTGAGTGCAGCTGAAATAGAGATGGATGTGTGTATTTATAAAGTCAATAATGTATAAAAAATAATTTTAGTATTTATGGAAACATGTCTGAATAGGAGTAGGTTTGCTGTGTGTGTGTGTGTTTTGTTTTCTCTTTTTGTCTTCCTTCCTCCTGTTCTTTCCTTTCCCTCCTACTGCAGTCAGGAATGACGCATCAGTATTGCTGTGGAGCGTACAGGAAGTGTGGCTTTGATAGACCAGTGAAGAGGCAGCACAGTAGCCGCTCTGACATGCGTATGCATTGCTGAACCACAGCCAGAGAACACTCGCAGCATTTTGATGACATCACCCACCCCCACACTCCTGCTCCCGCCTCTCTGTTTGCTGTTGAAACCAGTCCTCTCTCACTGGGAGAGAAATGAGCAAGCATCAGTAAAAGTACAAGAGCTAGCTGGGAAGAGGAGGGGCTGCTGGTGAGCGAATGGAGTAGGAGAGAGCTTTTGTGGGAGGTGGAGGGTGGCTGACAGTGCTAGCGGGCTAGGACTGGCATATACACGGGAAGAGAAGAGGAGAGGGAATATCGCTATACATTGACAAGTCTTGCATCGTCAACTCCTCAGCCGCTGCTCTTATTATGAGCAAAAGTTATCACGCAGTTTTGTCCTTCTGGATTTTTCTCTGCTGAAATCAGGATGAGAGACTCTGTGGATTGGCTATGGGGCAGTAGGCACTGGGGTGGAATACTTCTCTAAATAAAAGCCAGGCTATGCTGTTTCCCTTCTTCTGCAATTGCAGTTTTGCTAGAAACTAAGGTAGCACGGAAAAAAACTGATAACTTCTTTCGTCTCTCTGCTCAGTAGTTGTCCAGAATGCTGGCGGTAGTCTTCAGATCGTCTGTGCTGCAAGTTTCAAAGGTCTAAAAAGAAGAGTGGAATGTTTTTTTGTTTTTGTTTTTTTTTTATTAAAGTGACAGGAGCCCTGTAAAATTTTGGCTGCTAGTGAAGCCAAACTTTTCAGCACCACTATGCTGAGCTTGCAGGATTCTGTCTTCTTTGAGATCAGCATCAAATCTCTCCTCAAGTCTTGGAGTAGCAGCTGTGAGTACCCATGCCAAACTTGCAGGCAGCTTTACATAAAACACTTGAACATCACACTTCCAGGACACTGCGTTTTGTATGTGCCTGCATGCAGTCAGTGATCGGACATTGACTCGGTTTGTAAAATAAGTGGTTATTGAGCCTTTTCAGGTTGACTAATTATGTTGACTTCAGCATGACTGGAGTGATGTGTATGCAGGAGGCAGCACTTCACTTCAGTTCAGCTTATTGTTCTGGCTCCTGGTTGTCCCATAGCTGGTGTCTCTTTTGATGAGCATTTGCTAATGCATAACACAAATGAACTTGGCCACTCCTGGCTTTATATTACGTTTTTTCTTAGGCCCATTTTGTTTTTATTTATTTATTTTAGTATCACTTTACTCAGTCTACCTTACTACCACTCAATCTAGTTTTCAACTCTTTTTTTTTTTTTGCTTCTCCTTTAATAACCCTCTTCTCCTTCCATCTGGCGCAGCTAATGTTTCCCTACTATTGATCTGTCTTCTGGATTCCTCCTATTATTAGCTTTCCATACAGTCCATATCACATCGGATGATAAAATGCTCTCTCTCCATCCTTACTGAAATGTAGTGATGGATAAAGGTTGATGTCAAGCAGCAGCAATCTTAATTACCCAGTTTCTGCTGCTGATTCATTGCTGCTGTGTTGCCTACAGTAACAATTATACAGACATTGAAACAGTTCCTGTGTAGATGACTTTAAACGCTCTTTGTGTGACGTATTTTAAATAGAATTGGAAAAGGGAAATTTGACAAGTTTTGTGTTTCATTTGTGTCATTGGCCTGGATCGTCAAACAGCTGTTGCACGGAGAGCTGCACATACAATAGGTAACTTTGCTTAGATTGCAGAACGACACAGCCTCTAACCAAACATTCTGTCCCCACCAAATATCAATATAGCACGCAACTGACATGCAGAACTGCCCATTGTCTGATGTGTTTCAATCTTGACAATCAACCAGTGGTAGCAGTGCCTCAGACATTATCAGTAGAGCCAGGAGCAGCCATGACACACCCCTCTGAGGCAGTAACCAGATAAATGACCACAGAGAAAGCTGAGGACTGTCACTGAGCCTCTTTGATGAAAGTTCTGCATCCTTCCTCAGCTGTCAAATCGCAACCCTAGATAAAAAGCACAAGGTCAGGGTACGTCTGTATCTGAAAGCACCACCGTTGGGTGACTCTGCCTCCACGAAGGGTTAGACCGTTGAAAGAAAATTTTCAATTTTCTAAAATACACAAGCCATGGTGTTTCTTGGAGAATGTCAACAAACAAACAAATGAGGAGGGACTAGCTCTTTTTGGCAGTTCTACGAATATGTAGAATGAAGCATGAATGTTGTGACTGCTTTGCTGTGTTGAGGAGTGTAGTATATCAGACTTTAAGGTTTTGTATGTGCTCTTTGCAGACTCCATCTACAAGCTTGGTTTTCTGGAGGAAGTTGTGTTGGTAGAATTTAGAACAAGAACAAGCATGGGTGGTGTAGGAAGTGTTCTGTGACGGAGGAAATGCATTGAACTTTCATGTATTGTGCTTGATCGGCTATTTGGCGATATTGGCAAGAGGTCACACAAGCAATACAAACCATCTTTGATGATGAAACTGATAGCTCCTCTACTAGAGTAAATCACAACCAAACCGCTAACCAACCGCTGTTATTTGCTAGTAAGACAGCAATAACAAGAAAGTGGCTATAGACTGGTCTATAACTCAAAGCTTTTCATTTTTCAAGAGCCTATAAATTTATTAATAGCCAATGACAGAGGGTTGTATGGACTTGTCCTGTTGTGAGGTAAAACAAGTCAAGAGACCACATAAGAAATCTGGGAACTGTACATGTAAACATGGAGATAAATTGTTATGCAAGCATAAGTAAGTTCTGTCTTGACCGTTAACTCAGTCTTGTTTCTCAGTAGGTGTTGTGTGGATTTCTTACCAGCTGAGCATCTAAAGCACAACCAGGAACAGTCAGTACTACATCATCTGAGAAAGAAATTCTAAATAGTGGCAAGAAGACTCCAGTCAGCAGTCTGTTTAGCAGTAGTCTGGTCTACAGTAGCCACTTCTGAAGGACCATCACAAGCGCTTGGCCTTGTTTTGCTTCCTCACAAGTGACCTATAGATAATAAGACCTATTTCCCATCAATGCTTGGAAGTCATTGTTTTCAACTTTGCAGTTGTTGTCCCTTTTTAAGCATAAAAGAATGACTGACATTCCAAGCATTTTAGATAAAATATCTATCCTGTCTGTTAGATAAAGTCCATTAGCATCGCTTCTGTGTCTTGTTGATTCATTCTTATTTGACTTTAAAGAGTGGACTAGTAGGAACACGTCAGAAACTGAGCATGTTTGGACACAATAGCAAAAGTGCCTCTGCCACACCACGTGAACTTTAGCACTAATTCTTTTCGCAGAAAATGGACACACTCACGGCCCTACATTCCAGCAGTATGTGTTTGTGCTGTTGTTTCTGGTTGTCCTGACAGGGGAAGTGAGCAGGCGTTTAGGGGAGCTTTATTTTAGCTGTGACAAGGTGGAGTCACTGGCGTAATAGTTGTGTAACTTTGCAGAATGCGCCGTTTCATAAACACAACCATGGAACTCTGGCATAGTGTGGCTTATATGCTTCTCATGCCACAAACAACAAACTTGCGTAGCATGTTGTCAGCTCTTTCTATTACAGCTGTATTTGCAGTGCTGCCAGTCTTCATAGACAAAATGTTCTGAATTCCCCAGAGCCTCCTTTAACAGTGCATTTTATGTTTCATAGTAATAAAAGGGGCAGTTGTATGGTTATTTTAAACCACCTTTTGCATGGGCAAATATTGTGACTTGGGCACTGACTGCAGTAGTTGATATAGCCACAAACAGCATTTTATTTATGTAACTTTGAGTTAGGGGTGTAATCTTCCCCATCGTTAGCTTGCCTTGAAGTGTGTGGCAAGCCTTTTCTTTTTTACATATCATGAGCAAGTTTTGCATTCAGATTTGAATGGGAAGCTAACGATGGCATTAGGGTCACATGTGAGTCACTGAAATTTCAGTCATGCCTTAAAATGGTGAGAGGTTTGTGAGCATTCGCTAAGATTGGTGCAATAAGATCAGCTTTGGGAGGACATCATAGTTTGGTATGCCACAAATGATGGGCATGTGCTAGTGTGTGAGAGAGAGCTAGGGCAGTGCTTGGTCCAGAAGAGGATGCCCCCCCCACCCCCCAACATCCTAGGGTTGCGGTTAACTGAAAAGTACAGTCTTAAAGTATTAATTTGTGTCAACAATCCAGCTTGTCCAGAGTGGGAGATAAAAGAGCCATTGAGGGGGGCTGAGGACACAGCACTGATTGGATACTAGGAGCTGGCTATGTGACGTCATCAGGGGTGTTGGTGAAGCACAGTAAACAAAGAGGGAAGTGCTTGAAAGGCTCTCTGTGCTGCCTGACAACATGGCCAAAACACAGCTAACACTATTACACAGCCTCTGCCACTTTATCGCACCGCTTTTAGTTGTATGATGAATAATTTAATTGTAATGAAATGTAGTGTACAATATAAACTGTTTTAGGTCTTTATTGCATTATGTTCTATTTAATTTAGTTTTTGGAGATGCTAGTTGCCCAAGTCACACAGTAGACATGGTTCTGGAGTTTTAGCATTTTATTAAGTAAGAAATAATAACAATCAGTTACACATATGCATGCTATCGTTATTTAACACAGTGAAATGATGCACACTGATCATTCTACTGTTTTGCTTGATATTTTAAGTCAGGTAATAAGTCAATAAGATTTGCTTGGAGCCTGCTTTTAAGTAGTTTGGCCACTGCTTTTCACATGTAGTTTGCACAACTGACTTATGTTACTGCAAGTAGTAGTGTTTAATGGGACTTTGTACCACATGGCAGTTTCTGAAGATTTGGTGAAGTCTTTTGTTTTGGCTACCACTCTACCCTCTATTTTCCAACTGGTCTCAATACCAGACAATAGTCAATATGGTTCTAAACAAACCTAAAGAGGCTCACCTTTTGGAATAGTTGATTGAAAAAACATATTTTTGCACATTTGCATCTGGTTTTCAGGTGATTCCAAATGCAAATACTTGGCTGGACTTGAACCATTGTGGACTAGACGGGAAGTTGTGCCCTAACTCTAGCATAAAAACATTTTTCAAGATTGAGGCTTGTGCTACAACATACCTTTTGAATAGATTTGCCATACATTGTTCAGGTCACATTTTTATTATGGTCATGCAAATTGTATGCGTTTATTTGTTTTTGTTAAATAGAACTTTCTCTGAGCTTTTACTTATTATTGTTATTATTATTATTATTATTATTATTATTATTAGCTTTTACGTGCTATTATTTGTAGGTAATTTGTTGTTCAATGTTTTGTGTACTTCAACACCAGAAAAATGAAATGTTAAGAGTGACAGTAGTCAATGAGGTGTAGTGAAGTTCACTCCTGCTTTTGTTTCACCTAAGTTAAAACGCTTTGTGCTAAGCTAAGCTAATACATACTGCATTGGCTTTAAAGTGAATTATTGTTTGTTTGTTTTTTTAGATTCAACTGAAGAATATGTAGACATCTTAGCACTACACTGTGTTAACCCGGGTGATTAGGATTTGCTTGTACTATTTGAATAGGATGGCCAAAGGTCTTTGCCGCATGCAAACTGGCTCTGGGCTGTCTTCTGTCGCCTGAATGCGTCTTAGAAAGACGCTCTAAGGATTTAGTTTTTCAGTGTTCTTGGTGAACGAGCTCCACTTTGATTTTGAAGTATGGTATAAATGGTTTAGTTCTGGTATGTTCAGATGGCATTTGCGTGGTTGGTCATTGATATGTGTTGCTGGTGCAGAGACGCTGAGTGCTTGAATGCTTTTAGGTAAGAATCATTTGTCTTGTTTAATGAGTTAAAAAAAAAAGGTGTATATTAATAATGAAATATAATTAATATGTTTTCTCTACTCTTGTCGCTTGTTCTCCCTGTACTTCTAAGTTTGTATTACAACTTGCGCGTGACATTTAATACTTTACAAGGGTGTTGTTCTTATACGGACCCTGCAGCTTTGACTCCCACTCTATCATTTCCTAACCTCTGCCCTCTCCCCTCTGTGCAGCCTCTGCGCCAGTCAGCAGCAGCGTGAGTAGACGCCGTGCCCCCGCCTCTGTGACTCCCCAGTCGTGGGAGAAACACAACATTGCCGCCATGTCGAGCATAACCATTGACCCCGAGCTCAAGCCCGGGGAGTTTGTCATCAAGAGTCTATTTGCAGAGTTTTCTGTTTTGGCTGAGAAGAAGATCGAGACAGTGATGGCTGAACCCCTGGTGAGTCCACACAGCGTGACAGATAGGGGTTAAGAAACTCATGAAATTAGTGTTAACATACAACACGTGAGGTAGTACATAGCACTATGACAGCTGCCCTTCTCAAGTAACTACTGTGCCTTTATTCATTTGCTAAAACTGAAGGGAGACGATGTATGTTATCATCAATGATAACGTACTTTAAAATGAATAAGTGTGTATCTGCCCTGTTCCTCCGTGCATTTCCTTGAAAGTGTCATAACCTTCGGCTGACCTCACTCTCATTCAGACCCCTCACTGAGTATATACACCACAGTAAAACTGCTATTCTCCCTTACTTGCTTACTCATCGTCAGGTCTACCATGTGAGCGACCGCAGTTGGCTGTTACGCAAGTACTGCAGGGTTAGTAACGCACTTATGCTCGCACTCTCTTACAGGAGAAACTCCTGTCCCGGTCCCTCCAGAGAGGCGAAGATGCACAGTTTGACCAGGTCAGTATAGTTGTAGTCGCGGGTGGGAGGTAAATACTGCATCACATGTGCGGATGTGTCCGAATGATTTTCTAGGCCTAGAAGTGGTTGTCCCTCACCTCTGTATGTGCCTGCAGTTTGTGAATACCCAGCTTCACCCAATCAATCCCCCGCTCAATGGCCTGTCTGTCCATCATCTGTAGCTGATGCAGAACTCTATACAATAGGCCTGGCTGCTGCAAAGTGCTTTGTTAAGCACAACACAAAGCCAGTGAGGATATAGTGCTATAGATCCAGTTGTCCCTTTTGTGAATGAGCAAGAGAAAACGGGTACAGTGAGCGCAAAAGTGAAGTGTAGAATTGCTGTGTCATCCTCAGCAGTAAATCAGCATTGGTGCTAGAGTGTATTTGCCTGACACCATAAGGGCAGAGGGAGCAGTTGCATAACACTCTTGCTTAGCATCAATCATCCACCTCACTTGTCATGTTTGCACTGCTCCTTAAACACAAACACACACTTGGCCTTAAATAGTTTGTGTACAGATCATCTCATCTCATGTTTGTGTTATGTAAAAACTGTTTATTGTAATCTTGACTTGCTTAAAGGCTGAATTCTTGTCATCTCTACTTATTCATTTGTCAGATTAATCACTTTCTCAATAATATCACTGTCACCTTACTCAACACAAAACCTGTTTGCTATATGTAATTTCCATGTCCATGAAAAAATATTTTAAAGTGTGAGCATGTTTACGTCTCATTCTAATACTAACATGACTTCCGTTTCAGTTAATAAGCTCTATGAGCTCAATAGCAGAACACTGTTTGCCCTCCCTACTGCGCACACTGTTTGATTGGTACCGGCGGCAGAGTGGTACTGAAGATGAGTCTTATGAGTACAGGCCTCGCTCCAGTACTAAGTCTAAAGGGTAAGTTGCTCATCCTCTTTTAGTCATTTTAATGTATTTTTTCTGTTGTGAGATTAACTAGGCTCAAAACATCCTTTTAATTCATTTTCTTCACCACTTTGTAGCGATGAACAGCACCGGGATAAAGATTACCTTCTGGAACGGAGGGACTTAGCCATAGATTTCATTTTTTGTTTAGTTTTAGTGGAAGTTCTAAAGCAGGTAAGCTGTTGCTCTCTCTCTTTACACTTTTTGCTGATTCACCATGCCTCTTAAATATATTTTACATTTCTGGGACCATGGGGCTACTGAATATCTTTTATATGGATGTTAAACGGCATTGCACCTGTAATATTTGGATTATCTGTCATTTCTGCTCTGCCTTTCTATAGACAGACCTTGTTATTCGTGATGTGGTATTTGTAGTATGTCAAAAATGGATAAGCGTCTAGGAGGACTGCTTAAAATGTTCAGAGGCTTTAGAATTTCCCTATATCTAGTTCCTGTTTACGATACTTTTAGCTTACATCAATAGTTTTGTCTGCCTTTTTTATTACTACCAAATGTTCAAATAGTCTCTTTGTCTGTTTAGTATTTAATACTCACAGATGTGAAAATACGTATTTTTTTCCTGAATGTTCCTGTAATTTGTGGATTTTGAACAGAGAACCCTGCAAGTAAACTTAGCTATACATGGGATAAGTTGGATTTTGTTGTGAGAGCAATTCTTTGATTTGCTTCGCTATAAACCTGATGGAGCCACATAATGCACCAAAAACAAAAAAAAAATACTCTTCTTCACAGTAATAGCTATAAATTAAACAGATTCATTGTTAGATCATACAGCAATTTAAAAGACATTGTTCAGACGCTATACACTACTATAATAAGATCAAATGTCATAGGTGACCTTAAGTATAAGTTCCACAAGTTGTGCCTGGAATTAAGAATAGTCAAAGTCCTCATAAAGTAGGTGATGTGATATTTATTTTATAGTTTAAACAATGGGGTTTCACATTCTAGTAGTGTTCCTCCTAAATTACCAATGTTGCATGTTAGCATAACTTTTCTAAACTAGTTCAGAAACAAGAAGGCTGTTTTCTTTGAAAATGGTGAAAGCAGCTCCTGCACACGAGAAAGGCACAGTGAAGAAATTCTCATTCAGTAATTTAATTAGACAAACGCACTCTTTTCAAGCTTGGATATCCTGTGATACTGAGACGAACTGCAATGTTTTTAGAGGGATCTTTCTGCATGCGAGGAACAAGTAAATAAACCAATGGCTCCATCCCAACTCCCAAATGATCTCGTTTCTAAAGAGGGCCGTCCAAATCTAAGCAACACTGAACTTAATGCCAGTCCCTGGAGAGCAGAGCTAAGTTGTTCTTGGCTTTGTTCCTGTCAGGAAGGTGGTGAATGGTAGAAAAGAGAAAGAATGGAGAAAGAATTCAGATAATTCTAATAAAACGAATGATTCTGAATTTACAGATTCCTCTTCATCCGGTGCCAGATGTTTCAGTACATGAAGTTCTAAACCTGGCATTCAAGCACTTTAAACACAAAGAGGGGTAAGTATTGGCACTCAGACAGACGAGTGACGCAGTAAAATAAAATGCTGATCAGTGTACACTCTCCAGTGGCACTTTTAATTTGTGAGGTTGACTTTGCAGTAGCGGTTCATTCATTTATGTCTTTCGAGTCTGACTGTGGGATCATGGTATCACTGGTAGTTTTGTTAATGAGAACTATTGACAAAAGAACAATAGCTTTTTTTTATCCCACTTTAATCAACCTTGGATAACTTTTCTGTTTTTCCCCCAGTTGTTTTAATGTATTATTTGTAATTTTGGTAGATGTATGTGTTTAAGACTTATTTATTTATTTTACAGGTACTGTGGCCCAAACACTGGCAATGTGCACATCATTGCAGATCTGTATGCTGAGGTCATTGGAGTCCTCACACAGTCAAAGTAAGCAAGATAAATTCAGCTTTAAATCTTTAAAACCTATTCTAATCTGTGTCTCGTTGTAATCGTTGATTGTGTCTTTAAGTGTTTCATAAGCTTAAATGAATGGATCTGTTTCTGTGTGTGCACGCTCAGATTTCAGGCAGTGAGGAAGAAATTCATCACAGAACTAAAGGAGCTCAGACAAAAAGAGCAGAGTCCGTA
This sequence comes from Macropodus opercularis, assembly GCA_030770545.1. Taxonomy (NCBI): domain Eukaryota; kingdom Metazoa; phylum Chordata; class Actinopteri; order Anabantiformes; family Osphronemidae; genus Macropodus; species Macropodus opercularis. Next base: position 14,694,382 of record CM061092.1, read on the forward strand.
TGTGGTCCAGAGCATCATTAGTCTCATCATGGGTATGAAGTTTTTCCGGGTCAAAATGTATCCTGTGGAGGATTTTGAGGCTTCTTTTCAGTTCATGCAGGTACATTTCTTGTTGTTTACTTACTTGCATATTTGTTTGAGTGCATCTAAAGCAAACATGGCTGATGTCCGTGTTTGCTAAACTGCACCATGCAGTTATGTTTTTACGGCTGGCCCTTTGTTTAAACTCAGCAGCACTTTGCATCAATGGCGCATAAAGTTAGATGAGTAACGATCAAAGGTGACACATGCCAAGATGGGAGTGTAAGTGTCTTTCAGGCTTTGCTAAGAGCTGTGAATAAGGCAGTAGTTTCTTCATTAATCTCTAGACAGCAACACACTGACTGCACTCTTTTAACAGATGCGTAAATTCTTAATGTGTTAATAGAATATATGGTGCTTGATGTCCTCTGCTTTGTTTCTGCATGTTGTACCCATAAAATGATGATCTTTTAGAGTGTGATTGTTTGGCCTTGGCAGAAACATTTATAGGGAAAGAATGTGCTAAAAGTTTCTTTGTGTTAGCATGAGTAAGCCAGAATAAGTTTTGACTTTGTATTTGCCTTTAAAGTATATGTCAGGTCTATAAATGTGAGGTTTTGTGTTCTTTCCCAGGAGTGTGCCCAATATTTCCTGGAAGTTAAGGACAAGGACATAAAGCACGCCCTAGCTGGTCTTTTTGTTGAGATCCTCATCCCCGTTGCTGCAGTAAGTAACATTTAAAACAATTTTAGTGCAGCTGGTGCATGCTCAAATCTCTAAATATGTTTTGAAAGTCTGACATCCTTGGTAATAACTTGTTTACCCTCAGGCTGTGAAAAATGAAGTCAATGTGCCATGTCTGAAGAACTTTGTGGAGATGCTGTATCAGACGACGTTCGACCTGAGTTCCAGAAAGAAGCACTCTTTGGTATTAATTCTATTATATATTAATACCTCCACAATCACTATTTACTGTACAGGACTTGGTTTCCTTACCATGTCCTCCTCCTTTTGTGTTTCGCTCTTCCTGTATTTTGTCAACATTATTATTGACCTCTACACACAAAGTTTGACGTATAATAAATAAAACAGGTTAAATATCCTGTTAACCTTTTAACTCCAAAACTTATCTAACACACAGTTTTGACTTTTAATTTTCTGATGCACTGTTGAATATTCCCAGGCTCTATATCCCTTGGTGACATGCCTGCTATGCGTCAGTCAAAAGCAGTTCTTCCTCAACAACTGGCACATCTTCCTCCAGAACTGCCTGTCACATCTGAAGGTAAAGTATTATCTGCCTGCTTTTTCAGTTTAGCAAATTTATATTCAGCAGCTCTAAAGTAGAACAATGACTTCATTATTCGGGCTTTAAACGACACCATACTGGGCTATAATTGCCCATGTCAGTTTGAATCTCAGAAATCTTATGACCCGTGTTATAAAAGCTTAAATTAAATTCGGTGTTCTTAGTGACAGTGACAGTATAAAGTGACGTTGATGCTTTTAGTCACCAAACTGCACTTTTTTGTGAAATAATTGAGTGTATTTATTTCTGCAGAAATGAAACAAAATATTGTTATGATTCTCGTGGTTGCATTAGTGGTTGAAGAAGTTCTGAAGGGGTGTGCTCTGTGGTTCTGTCTACAGTTCATGATGTACTTTCCCCTTCCATTATCAACAACCAGATCTGGACAGGAATAGCACTTGATTTCACAGTGGTACCTTTTTTTATCGTCAGTTTTTAAGGCAAAGAATGTTCAAAATTGACACAATGCAAACCTATAACAAACTATTTACTAGTGCAACCAAAAGTAATATCGCAGAGATTGAAATGGGCAATGTTATTAAGATGATCTTGTGTGTTCTCTATCCTAAACATGTTCATCATATTAGCTAGTACAACTTGCTTTTTACGGTCTTTCAAGTGCTGTTTTACGTCAGGTCTGCTATGACTCATTGCAATCCAATTATGAACAAATCAAGCCTACTTTCTTCCTCCTGTCCTTGACCATCACAAGGCCAGTTCGTCCTAGATCCTGATTGACCACGTCACTGACTGACTGACTCAATGACTGTGTCTTCCATTCTACATTGATTACCTTTTGTGCAGATTGTAGGATCTTGTGGTGGTTAAATTTCCATTTGCGTCTTTGTGATGGTGGTTTCCAGTGGCTTTGAATTTCTCAGTGATTCCATTATAGTATTTGCTTTCGCTATTGTAACAGTTTTAGGTTTCCTTAATTTGAAAGGCATAATCAGGCAGGCTTCCAAGCGCTGATGCTGCTTCCGTGATTGAGATAGTTGAATGGGTTTGTGTGACGGCTTGACTGTAGTAACGCTCTTAGTATTTTTGGGATTCCTGTCCAACCAGTGATTTTAATCCTGTGGCTGCTATTTGGAATTATTGTAATAAAAAACAACACACACGTTTTGCTTTAAAGGTGGGCTTCACAATGTGATCATCATAATTGGTAACAGTGAATCTATGAATTTTGAAGTTTTTTATGGCTAAAGTTTAAAACAATGAGCTTTCCCAGAAAGGGTTAGGATGGACTGTAACTAACGAAGTACTTTGACTTAAACATATATTCGTGTAAGATAAGGAACAGATTATACAAAAAACGTATTCTTTATTCTTGATTCTTTATGCCATTTATGTGAAGTCCCACTTTAAAATGTGATTCCCACAGGGTTAAAACACATTTAGTTTAATTTAAGCGTGCTTGACATGAATTCGAATGATCTACTGAATTGGGTCTTGCCTATCGTGCATTCATAGGGAACCAGGCATTTTCCACCTCTTTTCAATATTATTTAAATGTCCTTTCCTTTGTCCCACCTTTACTGCTAATCTGTCGCATGTGTATTGTTGCTGTCCCACTGTCTGATTTCCACACCACGACACACCATAGCATAGTTTGCTTTTTCACTTTAAATTAGAAACCAATTTTTTTTTTTTTACTTTTTGTTAAAATATTTGTCCACAAATGGACTCTGGCTGATGTGTTACAAACATGCCGAGTGTAATTACACTGATAAATTTAAGGCATGTACAGCATTTAGTTTCATTTCAGGAATTTAGTTTTGATTTATGTACCATCACAGACGATAGTAAAATAAAAGCTTTGAACTGCTCTCGTCACATATGTTTAGTTTTCATTTTTGCTTATAACTTGCATGTGTCCCACCCCAACCCTACATTCTTTGTCTCCTGTCATTTGATCTTTTTCTCACATTGACTCGCTCCAGATGCCGTCTAACAACAGCATCCGAAAGCAGATTGAGACCCTGCAGGTGAGTTATCTGGTGTCAGTGACCTGCCCGGTGCCCCCTCCGGTCACCCAACCAGGATGTAGGGTAGTGCAGTTCTGCCCCCCTTGGTACTGGGATAGTGAGGTATTCTTTGTTGGGACATTGGGATGCTTCCTCAAGCAGTGGAGAGAAGCACATGGACTACTTTTGCATTGTGATTTTGCCTTAAGCTTCGATATTGATATCCTTTATGATTATTAAAGATGGGAACCGTATTTGTCCGATAACTGCATATTTGGATCATTTTCTCTAGATACATGTTTTTATTCAGTAGAGATGGCAATATTAGTCAACTTCTTGTCACTGGGCAAAAATGTATTTAAAATACATTAATAGTAACATGCAAGAATATTTTGTATGTACAGCTGTAATTATAAGTACATTACAAGAACCTTGTAGTTTGTCTATAATCACCTGCATCTCAACTAGAAATACTAGAAAGTGGTGTTTTAAGTGAAATGCAAAACACGTTTACTGACCAAAAATATATTGTGAACAACACAACTTTTGATTCTAATATTTTTCTTTTGTATTATTATTTTTTTTAACCAGAGGCAGAGTGATAATACATAGCCATTGTGTGTGAAGTGCTAATAGGTTAATAGACTCTGGCAACAGTGCTTTTGCCTTTTTTGTTTTTGCATGATCCAGTGCCTGCCAATAGTCCTCTCTAACGTCAACTGGCTGGCTCATTAGCCGGGTGTTATTTTCATGAAGTCGTTAATTGGCAGTGGGTAAGACATGTCCTTAACATGCGTCTTTAAGTACAGAGTTGCGTCCTCCTGCTGCAGTTATGACATTTACGTGAATTCCGTGAGGTTACAGACCAGACAATTTGTTTAGAATAGAATCAGTTGAACGGAATGTGTGGTTTTTAAGTCTGGTATTATTGTGAACCTTTGACATATTTGATCCCTATGCTATAGTGTACTCATGCCAAGCCATAGTGTGCATAGTCTGCATTGTCACTGGGCCTCAAAAATAGCTCTGCGCTGCTCTGGAGGCAGGGTGAGGCTATGAAGATCTGTGAATTCAGATGTGCATAATCTTACCACATTGGCAGCACAAAACTTTTTGTTGATTAGTACCTGTTTTCCATCAGTCATGGACTTTCAGAGAGTTAAGTTAATCATCAAAGTTTCAGTTAGTTTAAGTAAGTTAGTTTAACTTTTATACTTCTTAAAGTGTTGAAGGAGGTGCAGCCATAGAAAAGTCATTGGATTGAGCGGTGGAGAGGTAGGTAATTGGTGCTTCATGCAGTTTGAGCATCAGCCCTGCGAGGTAAAGCTGTTTTATGGAAACTGTTGCACCATCACTATGCCATGCACTCTTGAAAACGGTTGCTTGATGTTTGTGTCTTTGAGAATGTATCACACCTATGTTCAACCTAAGTCTTATGCGCAGTTAATCTACATTGACCATTTTATATACAAATTTTTTTTTACATAAGATAATAATAACTCTCTTTGTGTTCTATATTTCTTCTCATAGTGGGTAAAATTGGCCTGTTTTATTGAAGAACACCAAACTCTGTAAGCCTTAGGCATTGTAATTTGCAGACCATGTGAACCTTCCAGTCAGTGACTCATTAGAAATCAGGCCTTGTACAGTACCTGGGGAAAATGTTGGCCATATACTGTATACAGTTGCTGCTTTTTCATGTTTCAACTGGGTTTCTCCAAACAGCAATGACCTAATTTGTCAATACACAGTGCAACACATGCTACAGTATGTGTGAAGGTAAACTGAGTGATTTTTTTCTTTTCACATCCACAGAATAAAGACCCCAAAATGTCCCGTGTAGCACTGGAGTCACTCTACAGACTGCTCTGGGTCTACATCATCAGGATCAAGTGTGAGAGTAATACTGTCACACAGAGGTTAGTTGCAGAGTCAGGTGGTAGTGATGCTTTGTTAAACTGTGATGTGTTGCTACCATGAACAATTATCAGTAATTATGGCTACGTAATCTGCTGTCTTTCCTTGTAGTCGGCTGCTCAGCATTGTTTCAGCACTTTTCCCTAAAGGCTCCCGGAGCGTGGTGCCCAGGGACACGCCTCTTAACATCTTTGTCAAGATCATCCAGTTCATAGCTCAGGTAGACTTTGGAGAATTAAACAACACGTTTTTGTTGAAAGGCAAGATCTGTGATTTCTGATCTGTTTGCCTATTGCCACAGGAAAGACTGGACTTTGCTATGAAAGAGATTATCTATGACCTTCTCTGTGTGGGCAAGTCTCACAAAACCTTTACCATCAATCCTGAGGTAATGTCCAAAGGCTTGGTATAATATGTTTGGAATGTTGGTGAATTTTCTCATTTTGTCTCTCAATCTGCTCCCCAGAGGATGAATATTGGATTGCGGGCTTTTTTGGTAATAGCTGACAGCCTACAGCAGAAAGATGGGGAGCCTCCCATGCCTACAACAGGAATCATCATGCCCTCAGGCAACACCCTGCGTGTCAAAAAGATCTTCCTTAACACCACTCTGACTGATGAGGAAGCCAAGGTCATAGGTAAATTTACGTTTAAGTTTCAGCATTTGACTAAATGGGGATATATATTTCTTTTACTTGAAGTGTAATGACTCTGCTGTGTGTTTTCAGGCATGTCACTGTATTACCCACAAGTAAGAAAGGCCTTAGATAATATCCTTCGACATTTGGACAAGGAGGTGGGACGCTCTATGAGCATGACAAGTGTACAAATGTCCAACAAGGAGCCTGAGGACATGATAACGTATGTAACTGCCACCGAGTTCATAATAAATGTTGTGTTAACTGTCTGTGGTTCTATGTGCTTCTAACCTTTCATAAATTGTTCGTCTTTAGGGGAGAAAGGAAGCCAAAGATCGATTTGTTCCGTACGTGTGTGGCTGCCATCCCCAGGCTGATACCAGATGGCATGAGCAGACAAGATCTAATAGAGCTTCTAGCCAAGTAATCCATCCTCTCTGACCTTACTGCAGACATATCACTGAATCTACTGTTTCTCTTTAATTTGGCTTTGAATGTCTCTTCTTTTTGAATCCTTCAAATTCTTTCATTAATTTATTTAATTTTAGACTGACCATCCACATGGATGAGGAGCTACGTGTCCTTGCCTTTACAACTCTTCAGGCCCTAATGATGGATTTCCCAGAGTGGCGAGAAGATGTGCTCTCAGGCTTTGCCTACTTCATTGTTCGAGAGGTGACCGATGTCCACCCTACCTTGTTGGACAATGCTGTCAAGATGCTACTACAGCTCATCAGCCAGTGGAAACAGCAGAGCATTAATAAGAGCCATGAAACACAGGTTGGTGAATGAAGTTTTGTCAGTGGGTGGGTCAGTTTCTATTTTGTTGCTTGAGTTCCAAGTAATTTTAATTAAATGTCCTTTTAAACAGGGTTCGATCACGGGCCATTCGCTGTCTGTGGAACGTAATCATCTGTTAGGTGTGCTTCATGTGGTGGAAGGTTTAGCTCTGGTGGTGCTATGTAGCTGCCGCCCTGCAACGCGCAAACTGGCTGTTAATGTGCTGAAAGAGGTTCGGGCGCTACACACTGCACTGGGCATCGGCAAGGTAATTACTTTTGACTCTCAATGCAGATACACAAATGTGCACAGACTCTCACCTTCGTGGAGTGGGTTTAACACTAGGACTCTACTTAATGACATTTGTTCTCCACCAGGGGGATGAAGAATTGGCCATTGATGTAATGGACAGATTAAGTGCATCAGTGTTGGAGAGTTTCATTCATCTCACAGGAGCTGACCAGGTATAAATGCTTTGTTCTGTTTTCAGACTCATACCTTTACATACCTTGAAAACATTCTGTGACATTTGGTTTTCTTTGTAGACCAACCTTCTGTATTGTCCAAGTGGGATTGATCTCCAAACACTAGCTGAGTGGAGCTCATCTCCCATCAGCCACCAGTTTGATGTGGTGAGCCCCTCGCACATCTGGGTGTTTGCCCATGTAACTCAGGGCCAGGATCCCTGGGTTATCAGCTTCTCCAGTTACTTGCGGCAGGAGCACCTGCCCAAACATTGCCCCACTGCTCTTAACTACGCTTGGATGTTTGCCTACACTCGTCTACAACTACTCTCTCCACAAGTTGATATCAAGTATGTTTCCTCAACCGTCTGTGTTTTCTCAGTTTATATTTCTCTGTAATTGTGTGTATTTCCTGTAATAGTAAGCTATAGAATTATCTTCAAAAGGGTACTTAGATTAGAATGAGATAAATGAGTGACTGAACATTAATAGACTGAAGACCAACACGTTTTGGCTGAATGTCGACCTGTTTCTGAATGTCAACCTGCAGCAGCCCCATCAATGCCAAAAAAGTAAACAGTCTTAACAGCAGTGACTCCTACATTGGCCTTTGGAGGAACTACCTGATTCTCTGCTGCAGCTCTGCCTCCTCCTCTTCAATGAGTTCTTCATCCTCCACTTCTGGCTCCGTCCGCTGCTCCCCGCCTGAGACGCTGGCGTCCACACCGGACAGTGGCTACAGTTATGATTCAAAGGTCGGGGAAAAGCCTGGAGAAATTAGTGCAATATGATAATAGGACACACACGTTACATTAATTAATGTGTTTTATCATTAGAAATGTATTTTCATGTTCGGGTTTCTGTGTCTGTTAATAGATTGTTGGCACTCCGTCCCCCTCCTCCCTGTTCAAACACATTGTTCCTATGATGCGCTCTGAGAGCATGGACATCACAGAGTCTCTTGTGCTGGGGCTTGGCAGGACCAACCCCATGGTCTTTAGGTAAATAAGACTCAGCACGATCATATATGTGATATTTACTATCGTTTTTTAAGTGCCTTTCGTAACCCACAGAGAGTTGATGGAGGAGCTAAATCCCATCATAAAAGAGGCTCTAGAAAGAAGACCTGAAGTAAGTGCTTGGTATCCAAATTATTTGAAGAACTTTATCACAGTTTTATGTTTAAAGACATACTGAGGCCAGTTGCCACACTCTTCCCTCTGCAGAACATGAAACGACGCAGGCGTCGTGACATCCTCAGGGTCCAGCTGGTCCGGATATTTGAGCTGCTGGCTGATGCTGGTGTCATCAGTCAGATGTATGTCACAATACACATGAAACCTACTTTTTAAACATGTGCATTTTCTATCAGTGTTAATCAACAAAATTCTTTTTTTTTTAACAGAGCCAGTGGGGGGTTAGATGGAGAGAGCCATTCTCTAAACAGCACATTGCTTGAGTATGTTGATCTGACTAGGCAACTGCTCGAAGCTGAAAATGACAAGGACTCTGACACGCTGAAGGACATTCGTTGTCACTTCAGTGCGCTTGTAGCTAATATCATACAGAATGTCTCAGGTATATTTCTGAAAGATGTCCAATTACAGTTAAAAAGTTGTGGCTGATGGTAATAAAAAGTTTCTCATGTGTATCTTTCATTCCATACTTGTGCTCAGTACACCAGAGGAGGACCATCTTTCCACAGCAGTCACTGAGACACAGTCTGTTCATGCTGTTCAGTCACTGGGCTGGACCCTTCAGCATCATGTTCACTCCTCTGGACCGCTACAGTGACAGAAATATGCAGATCAACCGTCATCAATACTGTGCACTAAAGGTACTTGCGTAAAACAATTCAAATGTCTTCCATGTCAGTCCGTTTTCTGCATGCGCTGAAACTCGCACTCACTGTAAAAATAACCAAGCGGATTGTTTTGTTCTCACAGGCCATGTCAGCAGTGTTGTGTTGTGGACCTGTAGCTGACAATGTAGGCTTATCTTCTGATGGCTACCTTTACAAGTGGCTGGACAACATCTTGGATTCACAGGACAAGAAGGTAAGAGGAATTGTGCAATCGATCCAACTTTGATTATCGTTCACCACTGTCCTCAGCAAAACAAGCACACACCGCCACACTTCTTCCTTTGTTTGCGGTATCCTGCAGGTTCACCAGCTGGGTTGTGAGGCTGTGATGCTGCTGCTGGAACTGAATCCAGACCAGAGCAACCTTATGTTTTGGGCTGTTGACCGGTGCTACACCGGCTCCCGACGTGTGGCTGCTGGCTGCTTTAGGGCCATCGCTAATGTTTTTCACAACAGGTACTATGACAGCTTGACAACTTCAAAAGATTTCTTTGTATGTCTTGGTCCCTATTGAACCACTTTTTTGTTTGCTTTTAGGGAATACCAATTTGACACTGTGGTGCTGCTCAACCTGATTCTGTTCAAAGCGGCAGATTCTTCCAGAGACATTTATGAGGTGGCCATGCAACTGTTACAGGTGTGAATTCTGATTAACTCTGTTTACTCATCTACACAATGTGACCCACTTGATTTTATTGTAAAATTAAGTGTATTCTCGCATATAAAATGAATAGATCCTGGAACCCAAGCTCTTCCGTTATGCCCACAAACTGGAGATCCTGCGAACAGATGGCATTTTGACCCCTCCCTCACCGCTGCCACACCTCTACTCAGTGTCTTACTACCAGCTGTCTGAGGAGCTTGCAAGAACTTATCCAGAGCTCACTCTGCCCATCTTCTCAGGTTTGCTGCATTATAGTTTGTTATATGTATTTGTCAGTATTTAAATGTGAATGGAACAGTGATCACATGTGTTTCAACTTTCTGCAGAGGTGAGCCAGCGTATCCAGACAGCCCATCCTAGCGGTCGTCAAGTAATGTTGCACTACCTCCTACCTTGGATGAACAATGTGGAGCTGGTGGACTTCAAACCAGCTGTACGACGCCCGGAGGATTGTGGAAGTGGTGAGGATGACGAGGATGCACATGAGCGGGATGCCATGATGGTCAACAGCCGGCGCTGGCTCCGTGGGGAGGGCTGGGGCTCCCCTCGTGCTACAACCATGGTGCTAAACAACCTCATGTTCATGACTGCTAAGGTGACACAGCTAATAGATTTTTAGTTTTGTTCAGTAACACGTTGTTGATTGAAGCAGTGAATTGATCATAACTTTTTTTTTTTTTTTTTAATTTTGCAGTATGGGGATGAGTTTGCTTGGTCAGAGATAGAGAATGTATGGACCACGTTAGCAGACAGCTGGCCAAAGAACCTAAAAATCATTCTGCACTTCCTCATCAGTATGTCAGGAGTCAACAGTGACCCCAGCCTCCTGCCCTATGTAAGTCACGACGCATGATGTTGTCATATCACCTTGTGGACTTGCCACAACTTGTCTTTATGAATGTGCTGTGTGTGTCCTCAGGTGAAACGAGTGGTGGTTTACTTGGGCAGAGATAAGACTATGCAGCTGCTGGAGGAGTTGATGTGTGAGCTTGAGTTGACTGATCCTGTTAGCTCAGCTGTTACTCACATGGACAACCCACCCTACTATCGCATCACCTCCAGCTACAAGATCCCCTCAGTCACTTCAGGTAAGGAGTGCAAGAATTGCATTAGTTCCATGAAAATGCAAAATAATATTTTGTTGATGCTTAAATCGTCAGTGTTTGTCTTCTCTAGGAACTACCTCCAGCAGCAATACCATGGTGCCAGAGAACGATGGTCACCATGACAGCAAGCTCAAAGACTCAAACATGGAGGACAGGTATAAGCTAAAATATGAAGAAATGTAAAGAATTTTTACAAAGCAGAAGAGTGTGTGTGGGTGTGTGTGTGTGTGTGTGTGTGTGTGTGTGTGTGTGTGTGTGTGTGTGTGTGTGTGTGTGTGTGTGTGTGTGTGTGTGTGTGCAGATTTGGAGCCACTGCATCAAGTCATTTATTGACTTGTGGGGATGAGTAGATATCCTTAAATTTTAAATATTGATCAATTTGGATTAAGAAGCTAAAATCACAACAGGTGTTTGAGTTCCCATCTTAATTGGAGTTAAACAATCATCCTTAAAAATGATGTCTCAAATTGTTGGCTCTGGGCACAAAAAATGCTGACACTGTCCTTTTAAATCATACCTAACCTTCCTGCAGTTACACTCATCTGGATATCTACAGTGGTCTGAACAGTAACCTAAATCGCCAGCACCATCGTCTCGAATCTCGTTACAGCAGCAGCTCTGGAGGCTCCTATGAAGAAGAGAAGAGTAAGAGAATGTCTTCCACACTAAACACTGTTTAGAGTCACTGTATGTTACATTTGTGATTATCTTCTTCCTTAGGCGACTCAATGCCACTGTATGCAAACTGGCGTTTGAAAGTGATGGATCATAATCGGCCGGAGCCGCTTCCTTTCCCTCCAACAGGAGGCTGCTGGTCTCCACTGGTGGATTATTTGCCTGAGACCAACACTCCTGCTGTACCACTTCACAGGTACCGCAATCCTCAACTTTTATCTTGTATTGTGTTACTGTATTCTTGTTTTACATCAGCCCACATTTTCTGTTTTTCAGATGTAACATTGCAGTCATCCTACTGACAGACCTCATTGTGGACCATGGTGTCAAAGTGGAGTGGAGTGCCTATTTGCACCTGTTGCTACATGCTATTTTTATAGGTGACTTCTGGCTGGTATTTCTCATTTGGTTGTCTATATCTGTCAAGAAAAGTTCTTACCTTGGTCGACCTCTTTAATTCTCTTTCTTAGACCACTAGTATCAAACTAGATTTCTTTTCTATATTCCTCCAGGGTTTGATCACCAACACCCAGAAGTCTACGAGCACTGCAAACGTCTACTGCTTCATCTGCTAGTTGTCCAGGGGGCAAATGGCAACGTTCAGTCTGTGGCGATGGTGCTTTTACGGAATAGAGACTACAATGATCCAAGGGTTCTTACTGTGAAGCCAGTAGCTCCGGAGTTTAACCTCACAGGTAAGTGCTCAGCTCAGAACAAAAAATAATTAACGAGAAAATGACAGAAATGTTGCAGTTTATTGTTTATTGTGTTACCAAAACAGGTCACTGGGTGGCAGTAACAAACTCCTTATAAGCCAGTGTTTAGAGAGCAGAATCATATTTGTAAAGCTTACATTAACAGTATATGTTATGTAACATGTTTCAGCCTTCATTATATTAGTATTATGCAGATTGATAAATGTTTTCAAGGGTTAGAACATGATCAAAGAGTCCACAAACACACTGACCTGCATCGCTTCCTTTGTAAATTGTTGCTATAGGCGTGCAGGAGATGATGACGGACTCTCAGCCGTCGCCCATGACCGACTCTGGCCTCAGCACAAGTTCCACATCCTCCAGTATTAGTCTCGGGGCAGGGGGCACAGCTCTGCCACACCTCTCCCCCACACTCTTCAGTGAGGTAGATGTCGGGGTCGAACAGGACGAGAAGGCCAAAGCTCTTATTGAGTTCATTACATCAAGGTGATGATGCACATTTGTCCATAAACAAAGCGCTACATTTATACCAGTCACTACACCACAGCCATCAGCATTTGTAATGAGCCAATTTAGCCCAATGCGTCTTTTAATTTGCTCAACACATTATTTAACCCATTTAGTTGTTCAACACCTGTGTAAAATGTTACTCATACTTTTTCAATCATTTGCTTTCATGCTTCCAGCAGTGTCTGAAAGGAATGGGTATTTTCATTTTGCATGGGCTTGATATTTATTTATTTGTTGGAGTTTGTGTCATATGAACGTCTTTAACTTCTACAGCTGATGAGATCATTTGAGGTGTGGTGTAATTCTGCAGCTGCTAACAGGTCATGTGACCTGATCTGTTTGCGCTTTTCTTCCTGTAGAAAGCGAGGCCCACTGTGGAACCATGAGGATGTGTCACCCAAAAACCCCAACATTAAAAGTGCTGACCAGCTGAGTGTTTTTGTTAGACATGTAGTGACTGTCTTCAGGCATGCACCCTCAGGTCTGTATGGTCCATAGTTTCCAAAAACTCTATGAATCAGTTTTTATGATTAATGCAGGATATTTGCCTTTTAACACACTGTGCATCCCTTCAGGTTTCCAGCTGGAGTCATTGCTAAGTGAAGTGGCTCTCCAAACAGCTCTGTCCTGTTGTTGTCGCCATTACGCTGGCCGTTCCTTTCAGATTTTCAGGGCACTCAAACAACCTCTGACTCCTGCCACGCTGTCTGACATTTTGTCTCGATTAGTAGAGACTGTGGGAGACCCAGGAGAGGAGGCTCAGGTCAGAACAAAAAAAGAATACACAACAAAAAGATGCATAATCCTCTGCAGTGTTCTAATATGTAACCTCTGACACTACTGCTCAGTGTTCATAATATGTTTAATTTGGTCTAATGTTTAATTTCAGCTACCTTAGTAGTTACCTGATCATTTAAATCTAGGACGTTGTGCTAACAGAACTGTTTTGCTTTTGCTGTATAGTTACGGAGGTTTTTTTAATCTATTAAAAACAATTTAATATTTGTCCAACCTAGACCTATAGTTTTCTGTAATAAAAAGATGTAAACATTTATTATGACACAGTTAACTGCCATCATTTGTTTCCTATTGTTGACTGCTGGGTCTTTTCTCTTTAGGGCTTTGTCATCGAACTGCTTCTGACGTTGGAGGCAGGCATTGACACACTAGCGGACACAATGAAAAACTATGACCTCCTCACTGCTTTAGCACAGTAAGTCATCCCCCTGATAGCTCCACTAATATGTTCTCTATTATTGACTCTTCTTTACATTCATTGACATAAATCATAATACATTTACCCCTGCCCCCAACAGAACCTCTACTCGTGACCATTTGCTGGGGCCTAAGTTTGCTTCCAACAGGAAAAGCACAGGGCAGCTGAACCTGAACAGTGGTGGTCTACTCCATCACATCCATACCCGCAGCAACTCCCTCCGTGCTAGCCTGATGGGTGAACGAAAAGCAGACAGACGTAGGAGCAACACCCTTGACGTAGCAGACAGACTTGGTGGTAGCCACGGAAACCTGGCACGTACACGAAGCTTATCAGCACTTGGTGGAGGAGGAAGTCCAGGAGGGGATGCCATACCCCCCGTAGACCCTTCGAATCTGATGGCCACCGTGTTCTGGATCGCCGCCTCTTTGCTGGAGTCGGACTATGAATTTGAGTATCTGCTGGCCTTGCGGCTGCTAAACAAGCTTCTAGGCCAGCTGCCTCTAGATCGCGCAGATAGCAGAGAACATCTGGAGAAGGTCCAAGCCAAGCTGAAGTGGTACAGCTTTCCTGGCCTGCTGCAGCTCTTCCTGAAGGGCTTCACCTCTGCTTCTACTCAGGAACTCACCATCCACCTGCTCAGCAAACTCATCAGTGTCTCCAGACATACATTAGTAGACCCCTCACAAGTAGCAGGTAAAGACTGCTTTCTTTTCTGTTCACTAGTGCTCATTTATGTTTTGCTCAATTTATTGTTTGCTCAAATTGCTCATTGTACCCTGTTTGCAGGTTTTCCTCTCAATGTCCTGTGCCTCCTACCACACCTTATCCAGCACTTTGACAGCCCAACTCCTTTTTGTAAGGAGACAGCAGATAAAATAGCCAAGGTTTGCACAGATGAGAAATCAGCCACGCTCTCCAACCTGGCCCACATGATGAGTCTGTACAGCACACACAGCTATTCTCGCGATTGCACCAACTGGATCAACGTGGTCTGTCGTTACTTCATGATGCCTTTGCTGCCATAACGTTGAACTTGGTCACCTACTTGGCGGAGGTATGATTTTAGGCTTTGTGTTGTTAATCCCAAATGGAAATATTAAAACGGTATTTACCATGAATGTGTCTATCTGTGTTTCTCAGTTGCTGGAAAAGGGCCTTCCCAGCATGCAACAGTCTTTATTGCAGATCATCTACAGCCTGCTAAGTCACATTGATTTATCAGCAGCTCCAGTCAAACAGTTCAACCTGGAGATCATGAAGATAATTGGCAAATACGTTCAGGTGAGCAGACTACCTGTGTAATTTTGATAATTTGATCATTTTGACAGTTTACACTGTTTTCTTAGTTGTACATCCCTAAAAATGTCACCAAATGTATGTTCCATTAGCCTCACAGAGAACGTAATCGACCATGCTCAGAGTTTATAGTATAGAATGATTTATTGGTTTATTTTTAGCCATTTATTAGTGGCTCACCTTCAGTTATACTCTGTATTCAAGGTAGTTTGAAAGGCCAGAAAGGAGTTTGTCTCAATAAAGGGTACATTTTATTCAGAATATATTTGTTTAGTCTACATATTTTGTTGCACCAAAAAGTATTTATTTTATAGGACAGTTTAATTGATGATGATGACTTTTCTGCAAGCCTCTGTAGTAGTGTAAAATTAAGTACAGTTACAATTGTAATAATAGCTCTCTCTGTCTTTCATATATAACCTGATGTACAGTATGTCAGTACTGGGATAATATGGTCTATAAACAGAAGCACAATTCAATATAAGAAAGAATAACAAGGATTGAGATGATGCTGCCATAGCTTTTAAAAGAAGCTTTTACCACCCATGGCCCATTGTGCCTCTGACAGCTGTTACACCATTATTGCCATGTGGGATTACCAATGATGTTACCTTCTGTACAAAGGCTTTGTATAGTATACAGTATTTCAGTGCATGTACACTTTGAGTTATACTCAGCTGGCAATGTTTAAGAATTAAAACAAACCATATGTTGTAGACGACTATACAAAGTTTCTAGTTATTGTGAGTAGGAGAAAATTAGCTTTTGGAGGAAAGGTACATGGTCTTACAATGGAATAATTTTCTCTCTTTCTTTTATACAGAGCCCACATTGGAAGGAGGCTCAAAACATTCTGAAGCTGGTGGTGTCCCGCTCAGCAAGCCTTGTTGTTCCAGATGATGTGCAGCGCTCTTATAGCACAGAATCGTGTGGCTCTCAAGAAATTGCCTTTACTCGTATTTTCAACAATTCTTCAAAGGAGCTGCCTGGCAAAACTCTGGACTTCCACTTTGACATCTCAGAAGTCCGTGCTCTGTGTATTATCAGAATATCCTTCAAGTGAACCCCAGAAATGTAGTGATATGTGTTGGTAATGTTTTGTAATTTCACTTTATAGACTCCAATCATAGGGCATAAATATGGTGATCAGCGCACTGCAGCAAGCAGGAATGGAAAGCCACAAGTGATTGCTGTAACTAGGAGTACCTCCTCCACGTCTTCTGGCTCCAACTCCAATGGCCTAGTGCCAGTAAGCTGGAAGAGGCCTCAACTCTCTCAGGTACATTCTCAAACAAACTAAAGACATCTAACACTGACTTTTATTACAACCTGTGATCTACGCTGTTACCTGGATATGGTTAAGTTTACAGCAACGACACACAATGTAAGTAAAATACTGCAATCCAAAATACACGGTTTAGCGTTGGAATAAGAATTGAACGACCAACTTGCTAAACTTCAGACAAGATTTACTTTTCAAATGCTTTCAACGTGTGATGCACTTTTCAGGCAGTATGTCATAAGTAGAGTATGTTGTGCTCTGAGGCAGGTCATTTTATTGTTGTATTCTTCTTACAGAGGAGAACCAGAGAGAGGCTGATGAACGTCCTGTCTCTTTGTGGCCCTGAGTCTGGCATTCCCAAAAATCCATCTGTAAGACTCCTCTCCTACTCTAAAGCCTCAGACAAGGTCTCTGTAAATACACAGTTGAACAATTCTGTTGCCTCCTATGATTGTTGAGCTTTTGTAAAGACTTTTTTAAAGAAATGTTTTGACGGACATGTAGGAATTCTTTATTGTCTGGCATTAAAGGGTCTTTTCTTCTTTCGTTTAAAGGTGGTTTTCTCATCCAGTGAGGATCTGGACTCTGCCGACCAGCAGACCAGTCTCATACCCACAGTAGAGGAGGTAGTACGAGAGGAAGAGATGCAAGGTGAAGATACAGGCAGTGAGCAGCAGTTTGGCGTCTTCAAGGACTTTGACTTCTTAGACGTAGAGTTGGAGGACGCAGAGGTGAGAACTGATAAAACCTTTGTAGATATTTTTTGATTATGTGAAGAAAACAAATCAAAAGAACTGTGGGGGTTCCAAACGTAAATGGACAGTATAGACATTTATAGAAATCAAAAGTCAACTTGCATATTCAGTTCTGTCCCTGTTCATTACTAATCTTTACCATTCTGTATTTTGTTACTGATTAATGTGTGTTGTTTGTTAAACTTGTGTCTTATTTGTCCATCTACCTTTTAACTGTCTTAAGTCTACTAACACGTGTTCCTTCTCTTCTCTTGCCACAAGGAGTTGCAGGTAAGTCTGTGGGGTGGAACGCTTTGTAGAGATGCCATTTTCTGCAGTGTCCTGGTGCCTCTCTGTGTTGACTTCAAATAGTATTTTAATACTTTGATTTTAAATCGTTACTTTTACTTTAATAGTTAGCGTTTCATCCTACATCATTTCAAAATGCAGATAAAAATGAATGCTCCCATGTGTTTTATTTTTTCTTTTGTGAAATATTAGAGTACACTAAATATTTGTCTTGTGCTTTTTCTTTTTTTGTTTTTGTAAAGCTTCTTCCAGCCCCTACAGTATAAATATAAGCAGTATATGTCATTGCTGTTTGCTTTCTTGTGCTCTAGGGCGAGAGCATGGACAATTTCAACTGGGGGGTGCGTCGTCGCTCTCTGGAAAGCATGGACAAAGGGGACACGCCGTCTTTGCAGGAGTGCCAGTACACAGGCAGCACACCGAGCCTCAACCTAACCAACCACGAGGACACAGATGAATCATCTGAGGAGGAGGTACTGAGTGCTAGCCAGATTCTCACCCGCTCTGGCCTTGTAAGTCCCACTCTAATCAGGGTCTCCACAACCCACCGTGCTCCACACACAGCCCGCTGGCATGGTGTGCGTGTGTGCGCGTGTGTATGTGTGCACTCGCGCAATGAGCTGGACCTGCTGCCAGTAGGACAAGAGTTTACTGTAGACGCTTGCTTCTTTGCTGGTAGTAGATGCACAATTCAGACTTGACCCCAAACCTTCTACTTCTCATTGCTAAACTAATGCCCCTGTCCTTTCTAGTATCTTAACTATTGGTAAGTACAATATTGAAACATTACAGGAACTTTTAATAACTTGTTGACGAGACCAAACATTTTTTCGTTGTAGTTTTTATAAATAAAATACCTTTATTATAATTCAGGTGTGAGACATCACTAGTAATATTCCAGCATATTCCTCTGCACTTTCACCAGTTTGGCTGCTTCTTCCTAACTCGTCTTTCCTTTGTTGTGCATTGCAAGCTAGGCCTCATCCAAAGCTGCTAATAATAATCCCATAAATATAAATGCTTTATGTGATTCTAATATAAATGTTTCCTTCCTTTCTTCTTCTGCATTTCTTGATATTGGTAGTGCACGGTGAGAGAATGAGCTTTTGCCTCAATTGAACACAACTGTTTGTAGTACTCCAGTATTCTAATAACGGAAAATCAGCATGCTGCATTTATGCCACTGTCAACTGAATTATTTAGTTATTTTGAGAGATAAATATTATTTTGTTGATGTTGGCACGGCCTTGCATATTACCAAACCCTTTTTAAAAGGCTGGATCATTTGAATGGTAGACTAAAATGACTAACCAGGTTCTGCTTGACAAAAAGCATGGTTAATGTCATTTTCTATTACACTACAGTTACAGGAATATAAATGGTATAGATTTATAGATTGCTATAAATATAGATAGATTTATAAAATAAATGTATATACTTTTCAAGGTACAACCACAGGATGCAAGTTATAAAATTATTAATATTATTTACTTGTTTTTTTATAATAATTAAGCTATATAGTAAGCATATACATAAGAAACTTTAAGAATCCAATAGGGCCATCAGGGGCAAGAATCATTTGGCTTTAGTTAATGTTCAATAACCACAGGGACAGTTATGAACACTTGGTCAATTCTAAATTGATAAAAAAAGTTTAGTCCAGCAGCAAAATGTTTGATACTCACTCACCTAGTGCATTAAATTAGTCTGTATTGTGTTTATACAGCTAACAAGTCCTTATGTCCTCTAGCTCAACAGTGACTCTGCTACAGATGACACCACATCCAACCATGTGGACTCCTTGCAGCAATCTCAAGAATCATCCAGCAGTGCTCTGACTGAGGACGCGAGTGTCCTACCCTCTCTACCGTCACTTCGACTGGATAGTCCCATGTTGGAGATGGCCCACTCAGACAGCACCAGCAGCCAGCTGCCTGAGGTGCGATCAGTCGGCAACGGCAATAAGATGTGGTGCACGGGTGCTTTCTAGCTTGTCTTTCTCTGGCTTTTTACCTCTTACCTGCTTCTGCTGTACTTGTTGACTTGTGTTTTATTGAGGCAGCGGTTCAGCTACCTTCAGTGGGTTTCAGAAGGTGCAAAGTGCTTGGCGTTTAACTGTGTCTGCCTGCTGCCGGGTTAAGACTGTTCTGCTTCTGCATTTTGTCACTGCTGCTGCCATTTGTTTTGTTGTTCTGCTTTTGGGTAAGGCTGCTAAGCGCTAAGTGTTGCTTGCCTATGTGGTGGGGGGCCGCTTGTATGATTTGGGGAGCAATGGAACCAAAAGCTCACCTCAGGTCAGCTGTTACTGCTCACCACCAATAACACAACTGACCATTTCAACTAAACCCTCCATTAAAAACTTGTGAAATGGACACCAACTCACTTTATCCTCGGCAGATGCATGTGTGAGTATTACAAGTAGCGTGTTAACTTTAAAACTGAATAAAAACCACCAGCACTCTAGAAACGTAACCCTTTTCACTTTGCCATTGTATTAACATAACATAGAGCAGCTTTTCTAACTGACCCACTTTTCTTACTCTCCATAACAGCGGTTGGTAAATAATGTTGTTTTCTTAAACAGGAATCGTCTTGTACTTATACATTTGTGCAGTATGTTGGTTTTCCTGTTTCTAACTTATCATAACAACTAAATGTAACTTTCTAGGAATTCGAGTTAGAAAATGTCAATATCATTCCAAGGACATCTCCCCCATCGCAGGTTGTGCTCTTAGCGTAATGAGCCTTAGATAAAACCATCAATACTCATACTCATTCCCTCCAAGATGGCCACTGCCACTACTAAAAGCTTTCAGTAATAAAGCTGCTGTCTCCGTGATGTATTGGCTGTCTGCCACACTCAGCTTCCTTAATGCATTAGACTTTTAAATATAAAAAATAGACAGGATAAAAACAAGCAAGCTTAATTAGAGCCCCTGCACCATCCCCCAACAATCCCTCCTCCATTTATGTGCCTTACTACAATGTGTGTGGAGTCTCCTGTGTCTGAGTCAGACTCTGGCTGGTTTGTTGCTAATAAAGTTAAATACAAATATATATATATATATATATATATATATATATATATATATATATATATATATATATATATATATATATATATATATATATATATATATATATATATATATATATATATATATATATATATATATATATATATATATATATACATATATATATATATATATATATATATATATATACATATATATATATATATATATATATACACACACAGTTGTTGTGGCGTGCTCTACACTGCCCACTACTGACTCAGCATTGATGTCACCAATCCTGTCTGTAGTAGTGGAGGCCTGTTCACAAGCGAGTCCATTTAGCTCTAACTTGCATATTCTGGCATTTCAGTGATAAATGATATTGCCTCCTGTTTATTGATTTTTTTTTTTTTATTAGTTTCTCAGAACTCATTATGTGAGCTTATGGAGTACTATGAGTAATTTCCAAGAAAGTGAACATGAGAGAAAATGCTGACTTAAAGGTTTTTCCTGTATTATGGAAGCTGCCGTGTTAATCACGGGCTATAGCAGTGTTAATTCAGGCTATATAAAGATTAAGCAGTAAATTGATGTTCTCCTGTTGACTTTGACGCGATAACTAAGCAATTTAACTGTTTAAGATGGTAAATGTATTATTGGATACGTTTACATTGGGTGTCATCGGTCTGTCTGGTCCTGAGCACCACCTTCTGGTTGTTTTCCAGGATGCTGTAAGCATGACCGCAGCAGATGAACTGAGCAGCAGTGTCAGTGAAGATACTGGGTTTTGCAGTGCCCCCCCTCTTCCCTCTGACCCACCAGAGCTGTGTGACCTCACAGACTCTCAGGATCCTCCAGATTCTCAAGGCACTCAGGACCCTCAGGAGATGCAGGACCCTCAAGAAGAACTGGATCCAGCCCCCCCTCCACCGCCAGCCATAGATACTCCACCAGGGTCTCTAAGTGAGGAAGAAGCCCAAACAGTTCTGGCTCTTTCCTTGGCATTGCCACCTGAGACACAGCCAGAACCAGATGCTGATCCCGACAGCATCTGTGGTTCTGTGTGGGAAGAAGATGTGACACAAGCCTTGAAGGAGCTAGATGAGCGCTGTGAGGAAGAGGAGGCTGACTTTTCTGGGATGTCCAGGTGAGTTTACCAGACTTTTAGGTGAAATCCAAATGCATGCTAACCTTTCTCCATCGGTGTTCGGTACACAAGTAATGATATGAGTAGATGTTCATATTTAAACTTTTGTGTCAAACATAATTGGAATGTGATCTGAGTCAAATTGATTATAAATATAAAACAAAAGCAACTTGTGGCCAACACGCCTTTAAAGTGATCTATGGCTATTAAAGATTTAATGCTTTATAAGCTTCCAGTGGGATGTTGGAAAGAATCATCCCCATGCCATGATGTTGCCACCACCATGCTAAATAGAGGCATGTGAGGATGTGCAGTTGCAGCTCTAGCGCCTAGTCCAATAATCAGAAAGCTCAGTTTTTCTTTCATCATGACATGCCTTCTGGCAAACTACAGCTTGGATTTAATAATAGAATTTTTGTGTTTGTCTCTGAGGAGTTATGTAACCTACGCCAATGGCAAATTGGAGTTTCAATACCCATGCATGTAACATGTGTAACTTGATTGATCAGTTGATCACATTGTATAATCATAGTTGTTGTAGTGTAGCAAACGTCATAGCAGCATGTGAATGTGAAATGTCAGACTTTACTTGGTAGTAGGTATTTGCCTACGCAAACTAGCTCCTTGGGGGCAAACCTAAACAAAATCATTTATCATCATTAAAACTTGCGTTTCAGTAATATTTCACAAATTTACAGTATAATTTTTGCTGTGTTTATTGTGATTAAAAATTCAATCTGTGACTGAAAAAAATAGTGAATAGTTATATATATATATATATATATATATATATCTCTTATGATGATGTATTTGATCACAGTACATGATTATCTAGCTTGTGACAATAATAAGTTTTAGATGTTATGATGGGGTTTTCTTCCTTAGTATGGCTCCCATGTAGCCTGGGACTCTGAAGGTGAGCCAGTTTGGCATAAGTCTGCTTTTCAATGTTCCCTCTTGAAGGTGAGCCAATTCTGGCAAGAGGACTATTGTAAAGTCATGGTTTTCAATCACTCTCAAAAACTATGAAGAAACAATACAGAATAAATGTACTCATACACAAGCATTCATTTATACCTTTCTTGTATATATCACAATACTCAAGGGCTTTTACTCTGTAAAGAAATCACTAATATGAGTGTATAACGTGTTTATAGTGTGTCAGAGGTCAGGCAGTTGTGTTTTTTTGTTTGTTTTTTTGAGGACTTTGGTTAAATGCTTCAGTTGTTTCTATCACAGCATTTCCTACTTGGGTCTTTGTGGCTGGCAGAGGCTCTGTTTTCGAGAAGAGAGTGCATGTGTTGGTGTGCGTGTGCCTAGCTTGTGTAGAGATCTCTGCAGTTCTGTGTGGGATGGGAGTGCTGTTAGCAGCACAGTCATTCTGCAGATGAGGGGAGACGGTAAGGGAAAGAGAAGCGAGAGTTGGGGTTATGATGAGGACAGAGACTGTGTCCGCTGCTGCTCTTGGCAGTGCAGGCTTTAGATACTTGTATTCAGTCTGCTTCTTCAGGTTGTTTGGTCCTACAGGCCTGTGAGTATCTGCTATACATTTGTGTGGGAGAGAGAAGGAGATGTTTGCATGATGCTAAAATGCTAATAGCTCATGTTGTTATTGTGCTAGAGCACTGCAGTAGATTATAGCCCTCAATATACTGCAGCAGAGTCTGCAGTAAGGGAGGCAGGAATGACGGTGTGAGGTTGTTTACTTGCAGCGAGTGATGGCAAGTGTGTGCGTGTGTTTACATTTGTCCTTCAGTAAAGACTGGGGGGGAGTGTAAAACATGTCTGGGTGTAGCTTATTGGTCCTGTGTGTTTCAGTCAAGATGAAGGTGACGCAGACTGCTTCCCAGAGATTCAGGCCTCTCCGCCCCCTTCGCCCTTCCTCTCTGCCATTCTGGCAGCCTTCCAGCCTGTTGCCTACGACAACGAAGAAGATGCTTGGCGTTGCCATGTCAACCAGATGCTGTCAGATACAGATGGCTCTTCTGCTGTTTACACGTTCCACGTGTTCTCCCACCTCTTTCAGGTAAAGGATTACTGAACGCTTTTTAGGATTTATATTTTGCCATGTCCATTTTTGTTGCTGAGCTCCATTGAGCCTTCTCATCAACACTCTGTTTTCTGTTTAATTTCTTGCCTCAATGTAGAGCATTCAGATGAAATTTGGCTCTATTACACACGCATCTGTTCGCTTTCTCGGTGAAAGGCTCCAGCGAATGGGTAATCAGTTTCTCAGCTCCTTGGAAGTCATGACGTCTCGTTCTCAGTGCCCCACTGTGCTACTGGATGCAGAGACGGTGAGGCTGTTCTGCATTATTGGCTGTAATACTTTTCTTATAACTGATAAAGCATTTGCAGTAATGTCATGCACATTCCTTAATATGTATGTGTGTCCTGCCGTAGATATTTTTGTGTCATGTAACGTGTTTGTGGTGGGTGGTGTTGTGGGTTAATGTATGTGGTGTCCTGTCTTACTGTTGTAGCTGGTCTCCTGTGGGCTTCTGGAGACTCTGAAGTTCAGTGTGCTGGAGTTGCAGGAGCACCTGGATACCTACAATGCCAAAAGAGAAGCAGCAGAACTTGTAAGTGACCATATATTTGGAGCTCTCACATTCTCTTTAAATTGTTTGCCTTGGGACACATTGTCCTAAATTCTGCTAAACTGCAACTTCAGACATCTGCTGTAGGGATAAAAATAACCCTCAGCACTCCCTAAGTCAGTTATGGAGGGCCAGGCAGGAGGAGGGATGTGGGGGGAAGGGAATGAACACACAAGATGAGATTGCAGAGGGTTCAGTGATGCAGGGGCGCTAATTGAATGAGACAGCAATAGTCCCTGGAGGGGTAGCATATACCTTCTCATGCTCTGGAGCAGGCCTTCTTTAATTCGCTAAGTACAAAACTCTTATTACATCTTACCCCTGACCAGTGTTTTTTCAACGTGTGTGTGTGTGTGTGTGTGTGTGCATGTGCGTGCGTGTGTGTGTGTGTGTGTGTGTGTATATATATATACACACACACACACGCACGCACGTAAATGTAGATTTATATACAGATTTATATACAGAAAGGAGGAAAAACGCTCTTGTAGGTCTCTTCTTTCCCTAATCAGTTTTTTGTCTCCCACTCATTCCTGTCCTTGTCACCTTATAGTGGCTAGAGAACTGCAGGAAAACATTTGGGGACAAAGATGGCGACCAACGACTCAATACTCATGCACAGGTAGGAATGGACACTGGTTTGGTGGATGAGAACGTTGCCATTTTGTTTAAGGTGATGTTCAAAATTTTGTTTGAGTGCATCTCAACGAGTGAAGTCCAAGTGAAATGATGTTTTTTATTTACATTATCTATGTACTTGTTTGTTTGAGGAGAAATGTCAACACCAAATGGGAGATATGTTTATAACTTGTAATAATTTTATGACAACGAAGAACCAAATAACCAAAAGAATCAAATATCTCAATTTAACCTGTTTTAAAGCCCTGATGTCATTGCTCCGTAGTTGGCTGACAGCCTGCCACAGACTCTTTCAGATTCAGAGCTGATATAAAACATTATTTTCTCACTTGCAAACAGGAGCAAACATGACATGTTGTCCTGCAGCAACGAGGCGTCTGAGCCAACGATCAACCAGCCACCAGAGCGCACTGCTAGCGTCAGTTTCCAGGCTATGTAGCTATTAGTTGGCCTCATAGCCTTGGTCAAACTCTGGTATGCTGAGGCTTAAAAGGAGCATTTCTTATATTTTCCCATTTAATATATATACAATGGGGAAAAAAAGTATTTAGTCAGCCACCGATCGTGCAAGTTCTCCCGCTTAAAATGATGACAGAGGTCTGTAATTTTCATCATAGGTAGACTTCAACTATGAGAAACAGAATGTGGAAAAAAAATCCAGGAAATCCCATTGTAGGATTTTTAAAGAATTTATTTATAAATTCCAGTGTAAATAAGTATTTGGTCAATAACAACTGTTCAACTCAATACTTTGTAATATAACCTTTGTTGACAATGACAGAGGTCAAGCGTTTCCTGTAGGTCTTCACCAGGTTTGCACACACTGTAGCTGGTATTTTGGCCCATTCTTCCATGCAGATCTCCTCTAGAGCAGTGATGTTTTGGGGCTGTCGCTGGGCAACACAGGCTTTCAACTCCCTCCACAGATTTTCTATAGGGTTGAGGTCTGGAGACTGGCTAGGCCACTCCAGGACCTTGAAATGTTTCTTACGGAGCCACTCCTTCGTTGCCTGGGCGGTGTGCTTGGGATCATTGTCATGCTGGAAGACCCAGCCACGTCTCATCTTCAATGCTCTTGCTGATGGAAGAAGGTTTTTGCTCAAAATGTCACGATACATGGCCCCATTCATTTTTCCCTTAACGCGGATCAGTCGTCCTGTCCCCTTTGCAGAAAAACAGCCCCAAAGCATGATGTTTCCACCCCCATGCGTCACAGTGGGTATGGTGTTCTTGGGATGCAACTCAGTATTCTTCCTCCTCCAAACACGACGGATTGAGTTTTTACCAAAGATTTCTATTTTGGTCTCATCTGACCACATGACGTTCTCCCAATCCTCCTCTGGATCATCCACATGGTCACGGGCAAACTTTAGACGGGCCTGGACATGTGTTTTCTTAAGCAGGGGGACACGTCTGGCACTGTAGGATTTGATTCCCTGTCGGCGTAGTGCGTTACTGATGGTAGCCTTTGTTACTTTGGTCCCAGCTCTCTGCAGGTCATTCACCAGGTCACCCTGTGTAGTTCTGGGATTTTTGCTCACCGTTCTCATGATCAGTTTGACCCCACGGGATGAGATCTTGCGTGGAGCCCCAGATCGAGGGAGATTGTCAATGACCTTGTGTGTCTTCCATTTCCTAATGATTGCTCCCACAGTTGATTTGTTCACACCAAGCTGCTTGCCTATTGTAGATTCACTCTTCCCAGCCATGTGCAGGTCTACAATTTTGCTCCTGGTGTCCTTCGACAGCTCTTTGGTCTTGGCCATGGTGGCGTTTGGAGTCTGACTGTTTGAGGCTGTAGTCAGTTGTCTTTTATACAGATAACGAGTTCAAACAGGTGCCATTAATACAGGTAACAAGTGGAGGACAGAAGAGCTTCTTAAAGAAGAAGTTACAGGTTTGTGAGAGCCAGAAATCTTGCTTGTTTGTAGGTGACCAAATACTTATTTTACTCAGGAATTTATAAATAAATTCTTTAAAAATCCTACAATGTGATTTCCTGGATTTTTTTTCCACATTCTTTTTCTCATAGTTGAAGTGTACCTATGATGAAAATTACAGACCTCTGTCATCATTGTAAGTGGGAGAACTTGTACAATTGGTGGCTGACTAAATACTTTTTTTCCCCATTGTATATACTTTAAGCCATAAATAAAAGATGCTATTGTTGACTGCATAAAGGCAAATGTGCATTCAGTTGGACTTCAGACAGTGTTTTGTCTTTCTCCTGCAGTAAGGCTCTCATTTGTTTGGCATGCGTAGAAATAACTGAGTCATATTCAGTGGTCCTAGGTTGCTCTTTGCATGCTCTGTCATTCCTCATGTTAGTGGACACAGTTTATCTTAAACGTCTTGAACAGATCTGTGGCTTGCTTGCTCACAGTTTCCCCTCAGTGAAGTGCTGCCTTAGCTTAAAACCAATATGCTTTTGTCTCAGGAGCAACACAGTGAAAGTCTTGTTTTCTGCAGACCCTACTTTGTCACGTCTTTTTTTTTTTTCTTTCTTCCTCCACTTCAGCGTTCATTCTGAGTACAGGTATCTGTTATTGCAGAAGTGAGCTTGCATGTTTCAGCACTGAGCATTCCCTGACCTGTTTGAAGGGACGATGGTAAACCACTGCTCCTTGCCTGTCAGGTCTCTGTGTCTCAGCTGCCATGTTAAAGCTCACTAATTCTTGGTCTTTCTCTCCTTCTGTTTTGTTTGTTGTTGTTTTATTTTGTGCGTGACCTGCTCACCCTTTTGCTTAGCAAATGGAAAATCTAGCAGTAAGTGGTTCTCATATTATAGACTCTAATAATCATGACATCTGGAAAAATCACTGACCATCGCATCTCTGTGTACACATGTGCGCTGTTGACAGCCACAGAATGTTCTCTGCTTCCGCAGCCCACCCACCTCTGTATCTCTGTTTCTACCTCATTCATGACTGAGCTCAATTTTCCCATCCATCCAATCATAATATACGCCTGTTTATATGTCTGTCGCTGGATAATTTACATCCTAACTGCTTTGTACTGCCCTCTGATTCTGTCTGGAGGTAGATGAAGAAACCTTTATTTAGTGTAGCGTTTCTGGTTATTTCTGGGGCGGCGCCGCCCTGGGTTATCAACAGAAGAGGCTGAGAGAGAATATTGTTGTCAGGTTTCGATTACTTACATTTTGCATGCGTTTATTGTTTTAATACATTTACTTTTCAAATTACAGTTTTGATCTCCTCCCACATTGTCCTTGCTTAGGGTTAAGTTTGAGCTTTTAATAATTACCCACTTAAATGTGGGTCATTCATCTAGACGACCACAGTGGTGAGAAGGTGACGATAGCCATTTTTCTAATAGAGCTCTCCTGGCTAATTTAAGTAGCAGTCGACTCACCCCTTTGCTCCATGGTCCAGGCCAGCTGGCACTTTGCTCTAGGCCGTTAACCCTTTCATCTACTTCTACGTCGCTAACCCAGGATACCCATCTGTCTAATCACATGACCATCAGTGTAAATTCAGTGCAGCATAGGCAGTTATAAGGCATTTCATTTTTTTTTCCCTCTCTGTCTCTGTAGGAGTTGGAGTTGTGTCGCAGGCTTTATAAGTTGCACTTTCAGCTGCTGCTGCTCTTCCAAGCCTACTGTAAGCTCATCAGCAAGGTGGACACCATGAAGAGGGAGGCAGAGGTGAGACCAAACACATTGTTGGGTTACAGATCATATGCATGTCATTCAGTTGGATTATACTTTTTTTATCAGATGCCCATCTTACATTGGTCTTATTATTGGTCTGTTATTAGTAAGGCTAACACATCATTAATTATCATGCATTTCCAATTTAGTTCTATGTTTTTTTTCTAAGCTGTCTGTCTTTGCGGTTAGATAAATATTCATTGCTAAAATAGACCAGCTGCAGCCCTTATCTAGGCTGCATCTCAACTGATCCGATTCAAGTTGTAATGAAATTCGACCATTTCTCGTATAATTATTCCAGTTGATATTTATTCTCTTTGTTTATTCTGTGGACCTCGTTGGTACATTTAGCACGTTTGCTGTGATATGCCACGTTATGATTTCATCTCTCCGTTTCTAAGGTGACCAACATGTCGGAGGAACTCACTATCCTAGAGAGCTGTTTAAAGGAGGCAGAAACAGGAAATGACTGTCAGGAGGATGTGTGTATGTCAGACACAGCCCAGACCAACACAGAGATGGCCATCCAGTCTCTGATTGAGAGTCTGAGAGCCAGAGACTTCAGCTCTGCCATCACACAGGTCAAAGTCTTTAGGTAAGATCCTGTTAAATAGACATAGTTCAAATCAACAAAAAATGTATATGTAAATGGGATTTGACTCGAAATGATCCAAAACATTGCTGTTACTTAAGTCTGGTGAAGTGATTAAAACCGAAAACATATTTATCTGCTGTCGGTTTCACACACTATAGTTAACCCACCTACTGCCGTTAGCCTAAACCACCAGACTGGACAGATACTGTACAAATCTAAATGCTCCAAAGGGAAATGAAAACGGTTTGAGTGCTGCCACAACCTGTCCATTATGTTTGCTATCAACCTATTTACATCACCACTAACGCCCTGGCTTCCTGTTTCGTTCTTCAGGTCTTTATGGCCCAACGATATCTTTGGTAATGAGACAGACAATGCAGTCCAGACACTTCTGCATATCTACTTCCGCCACCAGACGCTGGGCCAGACGGGCTGCTTGGCAGTGGTAGGCCCCAGCAGGGACCTGTCACAGGCCAGCAGCCGCCTCATGGAGCTCAACCTGCAGATTCGAGAGGCTCTGAGTCAGGCGCAGGCCTGCCAACCTCACACCACTATGGTCAGCACTGGACTGTGAGCCTGTGTCCTACAGGCAACTGGAGTAGACTAGTCTGGGTACAAATAAACCCCCCTGCTCACCTCAGCTCAGGAGAGAGGATAGACAGTGAGGGGCTCCCAAGGAGGATGAGACTTCAACTTAAAGGGCTAAAGGATGTGTGGGAATAAGTGACTTATACTGTGTATTGTTACGTATGTATGAATGCTTAAAGCTAATATCTTTTCCCAGACTAAGCCAACTTGCAAAATTCTGTTGCAATAAGTCGTGCAGTGATGTGCCTGGGAAGGAATAAAAGAGGACGCAGTGGGGTGTTAACATTTTTTGTTTTCTTTTTGCTGGATTTGACCTGATGGGCATGTTGTACAGACCAGCAGCTCCTTCGGACTTCAGCTGGGAGATTGCGTTGACGCATGCAAGGACACAGCATCAGGATTCAGAAGCAAAACAGAGAAATCTTGTTTAAAAATGTTTTGAAATGCATGCTTTAAAGAGAGAAGCACTGCAAGAATATTTTTGAGAAATGTATTTTTTATTAGAGCTAACATCCTAGGTTGTAAATGTTAGGATATTTAACATGTAATTGTAACCCTGTGGGACACGGTTGCCTTTGGGGAGTGTAAAAAGAGAAATACGTTTATTGATCTGCTCTGAGAGGAGAGTCCCCTTCAGCAGGTCTTCAAGCAAAAGTCACTCTTTAACCAAATAAGTATCTGCCTTTAGAGACTCTTGACTGTGTGACATATTGGATATTCTGGTATACACACAAGATGCATATAATTGCACAAAAGTGCAGACTGGCTCATTATGGAAACATAACTTATTTTACTCTGTATATATTTTAGAAAATGTATAGTTTAAAACAAGTATTTTTTTTTCCTTGTACTTTTGTGTAATGCACTGTTCATTCAAACAGGATGTATGTATAAAGCTAATGTGATGCGAGAAACCCAAGAACAGATTTGAGTCAATAATATTCTGCTCCATTTTATTTTTTCCATCTGATCATAAACATTCACATTTTCCAAAAGCTGCCTTGGTTGGTGGTTGGGGTTTTACACAGGGGGCTGAGGCTCATCTGGGACAGACCACCTATCTGCCTTTGCAGCAATTGTGGCTTGGGAGATCTAATGTAGCCTCCATCCTGTTGGACCACATCATATGCATTCGTTCTTTCCACTGTGATGGGGTTTCTTCTTTTGCGCAACGCCCCCCGATGTAGGTTCTACTTAAAGCCTCATGAAGGGGGAGGCGAGTCATTGCAAAGCAGCACTTAACCTCTGCCATGTTTTAATCCTTTTATTTTCTTAGGGGAAATGGCCGATGCTGTAGCTGTGCTTTGCTTTCAGAATGGCCCTACCAGCTGCTGTTACTGCAGGACATGAACCAATATCTGAATGCTCTCTGGAAATCTCGTCACGGCACATTGTAACAGTCACTGTACTCCTTCCTCACAGAGTTCTCCCCTGCTTGTCTGGTACATTTGAATGCTGTTATTTAATAAATATTTACTGGAGAGGTGCATTATGCATTTTTCCTTGCTCACTCACATACCAGCCTTCTCACTGAATAAAAATCTAATGCTCTTAATTGAATGTGTGGTCTTCTTTTGGTAGAAGTCACTTAATTCATATCCCTTCTATAACATTTTATTGGACCCCAAATCAAATACACTGAAACCAGGAGCTGATCCCTGTAACCATAGCCAGTTTGTCCCTTTTTCTTGAGTAGTACAGGTCCAAGCACCAACACAACAGCACAGAGTGCAAAGTATTTATTTCATTGTAAAGTGTTCTTACCAAGATTTAACAAAACAGGCATGAAATTAACTTATCAAATTGTTTAGGTCAAAGGCGGCATTTCATCTGCACATAAGGCCCTGTGGTGAAGATCGCCCCACGTGACTTGTGCTGCTGTGTCTCAGAAGAGACTAGTTCAGTTGAGATACTGCTTAGATGATGTATTTGAAGCTGAACGTGCTGTCGCAGGAGAGCCGCTTGCCTTTGCATCTGCCACACAAGTCTTGTCTGTGGGGCCGCTTGGGGTCAACGTGGCGTTGTGTTGCTGCACAGCAACAACGCGCTTTGTTGCAAATCTAGAGGGGAAGAGGTGGGAGCTTCAGCGGAGCAGTGCTTAAAGACGTTCCAACAGACAGTGGGAGAAGAAAAAAGGGCTTACGTGACATGTGATGTCTTCAACTCGATATGGGTTAAAGTCCTTTTGGCATTTCCTACAGTACTGTTTGAAGTAAACCTGGAATACACCGCTGTGATTAGGGCAAGTGTCTGATTCTATTTGCTTTGAAATATTATGCCATGGGTCATTTAGTTACACAACTCAAGAAGAAGAAAACCCCAAAGCGATAAGTCTCAGATTACAGAGAAAATCACAACTTGCAGAGTTCTGATAGAGTGCAGTTACGCAGAAACTAGGTACTGACCTTGTTGGTGCCCTGAACGCACCACACATAGGCACTCTCCCACCGTAGATTGCATTCTCTGCAGTGATAATATCCATACTTCTGTTCCAGAAACTGGTGGAAAGACGTCAGTGAGTGCGTCGATCTCAGACACGAGAACTTGCAGCTAATCAGATTTGGCAGAGCTTCGTTATGCCTCAATGAAAAAAGCAATTAATTCCAAATGAAGACCGATTAAAAGCTGAGTTTCTAAAGCTCACACTCCTAAAACTACTGTAATTCATTCAGACATAAACATCGTTTCCGTTTATTCTGGTGTAAAGTGTGTTTACAGATTATTTTAACAGCGTTTGAAGGGAACGGGTTACCTGAGCGCGTGACTGAACTCACCTGGAAGCGCATGCGCGCCTTGCCCTCTGACCCCTCGCTGGCCGGCTGCGTGTTTTCGCTCGTGGCCACTTTGTTGACCTTCACCTTCTTGCGCTGCTCCGGGACCTTTGCGGTCTTGCCGTCCTCCCCGGGCGGCTCGTCCTCGCCCTTCTCCCCGTCGCTCTTCCCCGGGGCCTCGGGCGGGTCACCGGTCTGCGCCGCGCTGCAGGAAACCTCTTGGTTGTTGTTGTTCTCGTCCACCAGGAAGGAGGTGACGCTTCTGTAGGCTATGGGTGAATACACGGCGAGAGTGCGGGGGTAACGCACGCCGACCTTGGGGCTGCCGCCGCCGCCGCCGCCGGGGGACGTGACGGGCTCCGGCCTCTTCTGGCGCCGGAAGTCCCGCTTCATGGCCAGGAGCGTCCGCGGGCCTATGGAGCACTGCACCGTGGCGTCTCGCCTCGGGTTGACCTGCACCGCCACATCCTTGGTGTTCGCCTTCCTGAGCCGCGGGGTGAGTTTGGGGTTGATCTGGGACAGGATGGACTTGAGCTGGGCGCGCTGCTGGTTGTTGAAGGCGTCGGCGTCGTGGCCGTAGTGGGAGAAGTAACTGTCGTATTTCCACCTCGCGTCCTTAGACCTCGGGTACCTGCCCGCGTACGGGTTGTAGGATGAATAGAAATAGCTGTCGACTGGTTCGTCGCCGTACGTTGCCATATTTATTTTTTTTTTCTTTTCTTTGTTTGTTCAGCCAGGACCGAGGGGTGAAGCTATTTAAATAGATTAGACAGCACGAGATGTCCATTAGGCCTGATTGTGTCCAGGTGTGGCTCCGCTGTCTCCTCTCATTTGAGCCGCGATGAGACATCCGGCTGCGTCAGCACATGATCCAAACACTGCCCAGCAGCAACAACAACAACAAACCCAGAAACAAACATTTACCAACACGTGATCAATCTCAGCCTTTTCAGTCGGTGGAGGGAAACTGCTGAAGCATCAGAAGCACAAGGCAGGTAAGTCTTCTAGTTTTATTGTTTATAATATACACATTTACATGTTGTTGGTCTGTTCTGGCACAGCATGGTTGGGGAACTGCTCATATATATTATGATTTGGTGTTTTTGTTTTTTTTTTTCACTTTCTTTCACACAAACACACACATGAATTTAAATCACTGACACTGTCTCACATTGATGGTGTGGTTCACTGATGAGCGTGAAATCCATTCATTTTAAAGTAACAGGGCTTTCCATCGTTGTTGCTGTATGGCTAAGCTAAGTACAGCTTATGGCCTGAAGCACCTGTTTCACCAGAATGTCTGTGCAGTGCTCCCTGGTTTCCCAGGTCTCTGCGGCGATCGGATGACTCTGTGCAGCCGTTAAACTGGAGTTGGGTCGGGAGGACAGGGGTCCAGCATGATGGTGTTCGGGTCACTCGCTGTCACTGCGCCGTAGGACGAGTCAAAGTCCTCATCGTCGTGAAACCTTTGATATGTTATATCTGTATCCTTGCTGTCTCCCACGGGATCTGGTTTGCGCAGGACCTTTTTCCTGTACATCCTGTAGGCCAGGATGAAAATGCCAGCCTCGGCTGCTTGGAACAGGGCGTACAGGAGGGGGAACATGTACATGCCTCCCATCAGTTGAGGGGGAAAGGCCAGCTTCAGGATGGCCGTGCACAGCTGCACGTTCTGGCACCCTGTCTCCAGGGAGACGGCCCTGCGGCTGTTGGGCGGCAGGTCAAAGAGCACGGCCAGGCCGTAGCCTGCAGCGTAACCGCACAGAGGCATCAGGATGGCCACCATGTAGACAGAAGGTGGGATGGTGGAGAGGAGCTCCGGTCCCAGCATTGCCGCAGTCAGGATGAACAGCATGATAAGTGTGACCAGCAACGACCACAGGGAGGCCTGGAAGGATAGTAAATCAAAAACAGAATGACTTTCTGTACAAATGTCAGCTGCTTGTACAGGAGAGACCTCTTCACGTGCTTGACGAGACTTTTCCTTTTTGAGCAACGTTGTTTTACATTTGCCTACAGAGCTGCACTCAGCGCATCTCTGTCGCCTGTCGTTACTGTCTGTTGTGACTGATATGACCCTCCCTAGTGTGTCTTTTATCAGAAGTGGGAGGGAGGAGCTCTTCCTGACACTGTTGTCTCTGTTCCAACTGTCACCCCCACCCATTTACTTCTGACGGTCTCCGTTTATAAAATTACGCAGTGCGCCTTTGCGCTGCGATGGTCTTTATCCAGACGAACTGCGGGATGTGAAAATGAAAAATGAACTGAGCTGATTCAGCTTATTTACTAACTGGAAAAGTGTCGAATTACCTTCAAAACGACGTCGGCCACACGCGTGTATCGGTACCTCAGCAGAACCCCTAAACCGATGGGTATGAGAGTGCTGCACAGGGTCAGGATGATGGCCCCGAAGGGCATGAGGTTGACCACAGGGGTGTTGATCCAGGCTCGGCTGTAAATCCACAGACAAAGGGGCATCAACACGAGCGCCAACAGAGTGGACGATATGGTCATGATGATGCTGTGAAAAGAAGAGCAAAACCGCGCTGTTACGCTCGTGTAGGAGGGACGTGCTCACCGGACACAGTGTTGATCGCTTCAGCAAAGTTTGACAACATCTCTAATTGACTTTTGGGAAGATTGCAGAACTGTAGTCGTGCGTAAAGTTGTGCATGGGGAGACGAGTGTACCTCAGATTCATCTCTCCGTGAACCAGCAGAGACATGATGTTTGACAGGTTTCCTCCTGGACAACAGCCACAGAGGAGAACCGCCATCGCCGCCACATCATTCAGAGAGAAGGCTAAAGCCAACAGAAAAGCCACCAAGGGCATGATAACAAACTGACACACCAGAGCCAGCAGCACCCCGATGGGTCTCCGGATATGTTCTCCAAGCTGGCCCACGTCCACTGTGCAGCCCAGCCCCAGCATAGTGAAGCAAAGGACAAGTCCCACAAATACATTGATCCCGTGGCTGAGGGGGGAATCCCAGAAAGCAGGCAGCAGGTGGGGGGGGTCCGTCTGAGCAGCGGCCATAAACCCAGCTCCAGCTCCAGCTCCAGCGGCAGCCCTGAAGGCGCTGTCCTCAAGGAAGATGGCACCACTGGCCGCTCCTAATCCAGCCATTACTCCGTCCTCTGGATGCACAACTTGCTTCAGAGAGTCCGACGTAAGGAAGTCGACTAAGGCAGCGTTTTGTGCGTCGCCCGCCTGCAGGTTTGAGTTCTTCATGGCGCAACAGGAGGACAGAGAGTTCACTGGCGCTGAGTACCGGGAGGTGCTCGTGCGTAAAATGACTCCCCTAGTGGCGCACGGTCTCTAATACAAAGCTGCGGAAGGTCCAGTGGTCGGAGGATGTGATTGTGCCATAACACTGGTGCCTTAAAGGGAGTGAGTCAGACCAGTAGCACGGACGGACCCACTTCAGCTTGAGCCAGCGCGGATGGACCAATCAGTGACGCCCGCGCTCCTCTCTGTCTAATGAGAAAAGCTAATAAAATATCGATGTACTCATTTCATATTAGTACTTTCCATTTGGGAAACTATCCCCAAGTCGCTTTAATTAATAAAGCCTATTATTTACACGCCTGGTAACCGGAATATAGTAAACACAGAATGAATAAAAATGTGCTGATGCTTCACAAGTTCAAGAAAATGTAACAAACAGCGCGGGACCGATTTCTTCCTTAAACTATGACCAATGAAGTGGTTTATTTGTGTTAATGTAGTGCAGTATACGTTTTCTCAGCGGGTTATGAATTGATCAGTATTTCTGCATGTTAAAACTGCTATTTGTCAGAACTGTCAATTAACATCTATTTATTTATTGGAGGAAATGTAAACAGAAATACGCTCGTTTCTCTAGAAGCCTGCAGTTAACGGATTCCCAACTAAACCTGTTCTTCATTTGTCCGGTGTAGATCACACAACGCGCAGCCGGCTGAGCTTGTGACATATTGAGATTTACTGCGGGACAACTGGTCCTCACACAGCGTCACGTCCGCATATCAGGGGAAAGTGCTTGTGCGTCCGCGGAAGACACGAACCTGTGAGAGAAACACTGGCACCTCACGCGGGAAGCTGCGTGTCCTGAGAAGAGAAACGCACTGATGTCACTTCGTCCTCGGGGCGTTGAGGTTGGAGCCGGACGGGACGGTTTGCAGCAGCCGGTGACTCAGACTTTTCGTCTGTCTCCTCCCCTTCCCAGGGACACTTCACGTCCCCCATTAACCACTGGGTGACTCCAGGTACGTAATTAAACCACTGTCTGTGTACTGGATTGATAATGTCTCCTAGGTGGTTTGGCCAAATTGGCACTCAAACCCTAAACATCACGTTATAAGCGTTTACCTGCTTTGTCACAGGTTTTTGTTGTGGTAGTTACTACTGTGTCCTTTAATGTCCCAAAGCGATCAAACCCTCTTTTGTTCCAAGAAGTGCAAGTGAGACAAGTCAGAGTTCTGCTTTTATTTGAAATGTGACTTTACACAGGGAAACTGAATGTCATGTTTGTGGATATAAAAAAAGGTAAATAATAAAAACATTCACACAAAAGGTGTGGTATGTCTTTTTGCAACATTTGTTCTAGCTTCCCAAAGAATCTGAGCTTTGACAGAGGCACCTCTCTCTTTAATAAATAGTTTCATTTACAGAATGAGTAATCAATATGTTATAAATATGAAGGCGCACTTTAAACTTTTGTAAAGCAATTATAAACATATTGATTCAGTTACAAAACAAACAGGCAAGCAAATCAGTCAAGCATAGATGCAAAGTTACAAACAATAAAAGGCAAATCGAGAAATTGGCACAATGAACAAACAAAACATGTTTTAACTCAAGTGAAACTTTAAATTATAGGCACTAGTTCAAGAAGATCCACCAACCCGAATACCAGAACACCTTCCCCAACACCGGCAAAAGCCGGCTACAACCCTTTCAACCTGTCGAATTCAACGCGTTTTTTCATTTATTTTAGTCTTTTCACGGCATGAATGATATGCACTGAATTTAACAACCCACATCAGTGTCGTCTTGGTTTTCTATTGGCTGACTGGGTGGGTGTACATGTTTCAGAGTTCAGGTTTCTTTCTCAATAGAGGCAAAGAGTCAGAGCTGAACTGAATTAATCTTAGCACTTCAATGAGAAGGTATAGTCTGGTCAGACCTGAGGCTTTGGCCAAGGTGGTGTTAATCACCCAGGTTCTGACTGGACACAAAATTAAAAAAAGACTTTGGAAAGTTAGCTTGCGGTTGAGGTTCAAAATGCACATTTTAAACATCTGAATCCCTAAAACAAAATACTGATATGGATGTTTGGACGCACTTCTTAAATAATTTGAATAAATAATTTCCAAAACAAACCGGTGCATACATTCTGGCTGATTTACAAGAGGAACAATTCTTAAATGTCATACCCACACAGATGTGCTTTCACTGTTGCAAGACATCACATTTCTCTAACATTACAGGACAGTTCACCTGCACAGCATCATCAGAGATCGCTCGCCAACGTCCGTTAAACACAGAGCGTAAAGAGAGAAATGTGTGGACACATTTCAACCTGAGGGAGGTGACGATGAATGGAGCGTAGGGGAGGGAGGAAAGCTGGGCAATGCAGTGATATGACTGTCTGGTAGATGACTGCAGAAAACCAAGGCAAGGCTGACAAAGTTGGAGCCAGGCTGCTTTCTTTGGCATTTTCTGGGCTGTCTGCACTACATGCCGGACGCCTCCAGACCCGATCCCCACACAGAAACATGATGGGAGGTCTTTTTTTGACACAATGTAGACACCGTCCTCTTCTTTTTATTTTATTTTTTAAAGGAACTGTATTTATTCTGGGATACCGTGTCTCTTTCTCATCTCATAAAAGTTATCTAGGTAAAGTGCCATGTTGAAGTTTCTGCCTTATAGTTTGACTGCAGCGCCCCCTGCTGACCCACCTCAATAACAACCTTCTCTCCAGTTTTCACCTGTGCCGCTTAAGGTCCGAGGAGCAGGAAGAGATCTGAGAAGGACATGAAAGAAAACAAAATTCAGGCTTTAGCTCATTCCTACCACCTATGTCTGTAGTAGCATGTTTGTCTGTTGTGTACATACCTGCGCACAGGCTGGGCTAGTTTGCTGCGGGGTAGAGGGATGCCGCCTCCTGCAGAAGCACTGGGCCGAGGCAGGCCGCTGCGTGGCTGGGCCAGGGAACGGGTAGGGGTGGAGGTGGCAGAGCTAGGGTTGGGTGTGGCCTTGACTGGCTGCCTCAAAGCTAGTGGGGACGGGGTAGCTGGAGTTCGCAGCTTACTGGGAGAAGGAACTAAAACAGGCAAAACAGGAATACATCAGGATTATCCACATTCAAAGGTCCATCAGTAGGTAAACAATGAGGGAATGATCAAGAACACAATGGGATGAGATCGATTTAATTATGACGTCTATGTACAAAGTCTATTTAACGTCACACCTGTTAGGATGAAAATGAAGCCACTACAGAACAACTTTACTACAAATAAGAGAATTGGAGAGCGCAGCTGTGCCTACTACTGATACTGTACTGATACAGATGTGTTGACAGGGTGAGATGACAAACACACGCACACAGCATATAACTATAGGAAACCAGCAGCACGTATCATAGCACAACATCAACACAACCACAGTGTGGAACCACAATCACAATATTTAGAAGGTGAAGGCCTCAGTGAATACTCACTAAAATCACCTTCTTCTCCAAAGCAACAGGAGAGTGGGACTAGACAAAGACCAAGACAACAGAGACAGGCCTTAATTCAGAGCTGGGAGGGACGAGCTCTCACAGTCTGCTCATTTTACAGATGACATGAAGGCTCCATGTAAAGTCCAGCATGTAGCAGTGGATACTGATGATGTGGTGCAAAGCTCCACAGCACATCAAACTGCCCATGATCACTGAGTAACAACCCATGTACTACCCCTCATCATAACACTGCCATTATAGACTCAGCGTTATGATAGATATGTATTGAGCTGATTTCACAGCTTGTTGGGTAGAAGATGTTGATGTTTTAGGAAAAAGCAGGGTGTAAGACTGGATTTCTGCCTAATATGGTCTTAAGACTTTGTGTAATGAAGACAACATGATGCGTAGGAGTGAGATATTGGCTGCAATGATAACATGAATCCATGAAGTCTGACCGAATCGAAAAAAGTTAAAAGGGAAAAACAATGAATGACACTGTAACTGTGACGTGAGGCAGATCTGAGTGGCAGTAATGAGGCCCTGGTTGTCCACAGTGCAGCAACAGCAAAGAATCCCAGCTTTGACATTACTGAGCTTATGTGATTAGCGCATCAGAGTAGCTTAGTGCGTTGTGTTTAAACTGCACGTTACATCTTTATTTTATGGTCGTCTGGGAACAACCCTGCTCTGCTTCCGTCTAGTGATGGAGAAAACGTATGCTTCTCAATCAATATGAAACAACTGCAGATATTTGAAATGTTGGAGATGATGACGACATCTGGTTGACAAACCCTTACTACTGCAGACACTGAGGCAGAACGTCACTCATAAAAGAAAACAGCCCCACCCCATCGCATATTAAATCTTCCTTTTCGATAGCTGCATCTTTTATGTAAAGCGCGGCATCATTCTGTATTAGACAACAGAAATACAACTCTGCTACCCTAAGTTCACTGCTAGCTGGCTGTACGTTGAGCAGGAAAGCAACACGAATGGAGGTTAAACGGCGCTTAGTGCTTCCTCACAGGCTCAGAGACCAGCCATTTCAACTCCATCCGATAAAACCATTCTATCATTGACATACTGCACCGTCCGTTGACTGTATGCAGCACGATTATAAACTGCTTATGTCTGTGCGAAACCGATCTCAGCGACTCCAGCTTGTTTAGAAGCAGGCTGTTACCTCGCAGGACAGTTGGGCTTTGGAGCTGCTGTTTGGGTTTCGGGGTGGAGCGGGAGGGGGTCAAGAATCTTGGGAGTTGAACTGCTGCTGGAAAACACGAATATTTCAGCAGGGGAATCAGAGATTCACAAAGTACCGGAAGAAATAAAAAGGAGCCACCGAGGCAGTGAGGGCCGTTCAAAGCTCGAGGTGCGGTTTGAGGCCACTAGAGGGCTCTACAGCCAAACAGTAAGACGGAGGAGCGGCAGTGAAGATAGATTTGACAGCCAATGTACCAGTCCCACCCCAAACAAGAGAGACCAGAGAAACCAGTGCAAAAGAAAGCATTGTCACATGCCCAGTGCAGCCAAGCCTCAGCTACAAAAAGAGGGTTTTTTCAACTGGGCTTGCAAGTATGTGAATAAAAGATTTGAACAAATATCTCTTCCAAGAAAAGGATGCAAAGGCCCAGGTCACATAAATGACTGTATGTCTGTCAGTGGGGCTGGGTGAGACAGTCACTACATGTTTAAACAGCCAAGACCTGACCTTTGACACCAGGCCTCTCTGCCACTTATAAAAGAGAGGGATTACTGTTCAACAGCGTTATCTGCTGTTACAGGATTAAATCAAATGGATCGTTAAGAGTCACGGAGCTGAGCTCTAAGAGAACACACAGAACCCCAGGGCACTACATGTAAAACAATGTTAGTGCGTCTGAAACTCAGAGTCATTTTGCATTCTCAGTGTTGCTGGCACCATGCTCTAGTTCTGAAAGAGAAGCCTCTTTGAAGTGGAAGTTTTGCCTAGATGATAAGAGGAGGGATGTGTGTGAATAAAAGACGTTATAACTGAAAATGATCAAAGACAGAGAGGATCCCAGAGCAGCAAAGCCATGGCACTACAAAGCAAGGCGGGTCTTATAGTGTAGGTGCAGCCAGAGGGATTAACAGATGACACAAAGACATTAAACAGACGGGGTTACTCAATATACTTGGAGAGAATGACAAATATTAATATAACATTTGCGGACACGTGATATCAATTTTGAATCAGACAATGTGAGCCTGGAGATACAGAAGAAAATGTTTTGTAGGGTTTGTGTTCTGTACACGTGTCGGGCACAACACTCACTAGCAGACTGGCTCTGGTGTCGAGGAGAGCCACCGTTTGGCACTTGCAGGTTGGACTCACAGCTGCGACTGTTCTTGACGGGCTCTGGAGCCTGAACCGCTGCTGCTGACGAGCGCGTGAGGTTGGGAAGACTACGACGCAGTTTTTCTGCAACGCCAGGAGAGAATTAGCTAAAGCGAAATGCCAGCTTCCAGAAGTACAAGTGCAAGCAAAACTTTAGCTCTGTTCACCTTCATTCTTCACCACGCTGGTCTGCATGTCATGCCCGTGGCCTTGCAGCGAGTGGCGAGGCTGCTGCAGGCGGCTGATGATGGGCTGAGGCGAGCCGCGGCTGTGGCTGTAGTCGATAGAACGTGCAGGGGAGCGGGAACGGGGGGAATTCCTGGGAGACACGCGAGGGGAATGCCGAGGGGACGGGCTGAAGCGGCTCGAGGGCAGGTGGAAGGCCGGGTGCACGGCTTCCTCTTCGTCCTCCAGACTGTGCGCGTCCAGCTCCTGGTCACTGAAGGTGCTGCGCCGCAGTGAGTGGCAGGACGAACCTGAGCTCCGTCTGGATGCTGTAGCAGCGTACTCCTGTCTCAAACCTGACGACAGACAAAACAGAAATAGTTTAAAAGCGTTTGGTTCCAGAAAATAAAATAAAACACCTGGAGATGTCAGTGAAAGAGGTACGTACTCTCTTCTTGCATGCGCGCTAGTATCTGGACATCAGTGACATCATTAAGTTTGTAGGTAGTTGACGAGCCCACGGAGTCCTCGTCCATTTCTGACGTGCTCAGCTCACTGTCCACTGATGACTGCGGACTAACTGCCGGTGGATTCCTCTCTGCGGCCGAGTTTCGCTGGTGTACTGGAGAGAAGAGAGTCACCCTCGACAACAACAACTAGACAACGACCCATATTCTGTACGTGAGAGTGGCCGATTGATACCTGCGCTCCCAGGCATGAGCTGCTGTCTGACTATGGGAACTCTGCTGGGCGTTGACGACGGGGAGTTGAAGCCGCTGCTGTAAGGGCTGTTGGCTGCGTTTGTGCTATACGGGCTTCCATAACCCTGCTGGTTGTAGGGGCTTCCATACAGGCTCCTGCGCTTGTTGGCTGTAAAAAAAAAAATCACACAGATCCTATGTATTATATACTAGGATGTTGTGGGAAGTGAAAACCAAACCTGATTGGCGAACACACAGCAGCTAGACACGGCTACTAACTACTGAAGTCTGTTGACTGTCACGACGCCAGCAGCGCAGCTCATAGCCAGCACCTTTATGAAAGTGCTGCAGTGTGCTGGCGAGTCTCTTAAACCATATGCTGAGTGAGGGCCTGATACAGAGCCGGGAGAAACACTTAACAATAGACAGCATTCAATCCGTGCACAGTGGACAGAGCACAAAGCCCTTCACTGTGAACCAAAGCAATGCAGCACTCGCAGGTCAAGTCTGCAGAATCCATTATCATGAGACCAAGATGCTGGATAGAACAGCGTTAATGGCTCCCTCACCCTTAGTTTGTATTTGTTCCTCTCACTGCGTGTGTTAGCGCAGCTGGGCGGTGACTGCACTCTGTTCTCCTGCATTATTCAGAAAATACCACCGTGTCCACTCTGCTGCCAGGGTGACACAAGCAGTAGTAGACACGCAAGTCATCGGTTACATCAGCAGAGGAACCTCCGATAGCTTTATTCATCATAGTGTAAGTTCTGTAAGACGAGTCTCATAAGAACCCAGCCAGTCAGTGTGACAGTGTGTGCTATTACAGCACTCCCACCAGCCCGCTGTCACTAGAAAGAGACACAAACCAATCTAAAAGGATACGGGAGCGCAGGGACCAACCAAAATAGCGCGTCCTCAAATTCCTCATGTCCTGAAGAAGAGGAGTCAGTGCTGTTCCAATCCATAGTCATGATTATCTACGGGCTGCTACTGCATTACAGGATGTGGAGACATTAGGAGACTTTAAGTACAGACTAAAAGCAAAAGAATAAGAGGCTTAAAAAGCTGCTGAGCTTTAAGCGTCTCACAAAAGAAGTGCAAACGGGAGCTTCTGTAAATGAAAGAAACAGAAAAAGGATGAGACTGGCAGAGACGTGCGAGAACGAGGGGAACTGAGCCTCGTGGCTGGCGTGTGTGCAGCACTGGAGGAAAAGTGTTTCAGTGTTGAGCTCTGGCAGCATGTTTTGACTGCTTATCAGGATTGTCTGATATGAACAGTGCTGTGACTAGCAGTCAACTTAGGGAACACTCTAGTCATCTCCTCCCTGCTAGTTATATAACTGAGACGCGTCACACGGGGATCTGGGTGTGCACCGACAGAGTAAAGGTTCGGTCACTGCTGGGACAATACGTTCAACTTTTTAAATCACGAGCATAAAACAGTCTGTTACCTCTACACAGATCACGTTTTCGGACATGAAGAAGTTTCCACTTTGCCTTGAGTGAGCCATAAGCAAAATGCATTTTCCTCATTACAAACTCAACTAGCGCCATAGTAACAGGGTTTCCATGCTGCTGTTTGAGAGACCAGGCGTGAAGCACTGTAGCCTGGAGCCACGAGGGTGTGTCTGTCCCGACGCTCAGACTCATTCACTCAGACATAAAGCTTAAAGTATGTGCTACTGAAGACCTGCCGAAAGATTTTAACAAATGATGTGACGCTAATGTGTCATTTATTTGATTTGAACGTTTTCACAACATTAATATGATTTTAGTTGTGTCTGACGTCAAGCTTTTGTGGAGGTGATGACAACACACATGCCAACTGAGAAGAGGGGCGAGAGGGCTGAACAGGGGGCATCTATCAGTGTGACGCCCCATCCTCATCTACAGTAATGTTATCATACATAGATAGTATGCTTCCATAAAGCGTAGATACACTTTGGTCACTGTAGGCTACATTTACAAGTGGGAACAATTATTAATAGCTCTGCCACAGTAAATAAGCACAGAAACTATTGTATGGGTCACAATAAAAACAAGATGGATATATTATTATTATTTATGCTTTTATACTAAGGTTACTCAACAAATCCTTGCTTTCTGTTAGATTAAACATAACTTATTATACA
Organism: Macropodus opercularis; assembly: GCA_030770545.1. Classification (NCBI taxonomy): domain Eukaryota; kingdom Metazoa; phylum Chordata; class Actinopteri; order Anabantiformes; family Osphronemidae; genus Macropodus; species Macropodus opercularis. The sequence goes on from CM061092.1 coordinate 14,738,953, forward strand.
TTTCTTGATTTCCATGATCATAACATATCTGATCTGTGCTCTGTTCTGCTCTGCAACTTGGCCCCAGCCATTTTCTTCTAGTACCTGCATAAACAAGCCTCAGTATTCCTGGATGGTCTTTGTGTCCAGGTGCTACGATCACAGATTGCATCAGATCAGATCAGATTTCCCTCAGCGAACAGCGAACCCTATTGCTAAACATGATCTAACGGTCACATGGGCATAGCACTGTCAAAATGGAAGTGACCCCTCTCAGTTTAGCTTGTGGGTCTGATCTCAGGCCTGTCATCCTCGCTGAGGGACCAACTATAATTAGTGGCAACCAAAGGACCAGAAAGCAGCCAGCACAAGCGTGAAGGCTTAAAGACGAGCAGAGTGATACCACTAGATGAAGTCAATATGGAGGAGTTGGGTTACTACTGTAATCACATACGCCATCCGAGCAAGCATAGCTCTGAAAGTCCAACTACTACCCGCCACATATTCAGTCCAAAATCCTGACATCACCTCGCGTGTGTCCGCCAGCAACCCATAAACTGCAGCCTCTAACGCTGGAGGAGCTTCCATATATGAACATGATTCCCCCACCAGGTGATTGTGACTGCGTGCAGTAAGATTAGTCAGGAACAAACGTGTTTTCTAGTACTTTAACAATCAATAAAGGAAACAGTAAGAGGCTCTTAGTAGTACGAACGTTTACAGTCCCTTTTATTGAGCCAGGCAGGAGAACCATGGATCTACATTTGCCTTATATACTGTACAGCAACCACTTACACTCGACCTATTAAACAATAAAACCAGACAACCTGTTTTTCACAACTGACAGAAACTCTCATGTAATCTCTTTTATTGTATTGTTTATTTTACCTGTGTGAGTATGTTACAGATTGCACCAGTCAGAACTAAGGTGCTACGTTGGTTTACTGTAGTCAGGGGTTGTTTCATGTGGTCACGGGCGTGTTAAAGGTGAACTTGTATGCATGGCTCTGCAAACACGCAGTAAGAGACACACAGCTGCACATAGACGAACAGACAGAAAGACTTTGAACAGAAAGACCCAAATAAGGTCCCTCCCTACTCCATCTACCAAGAGTTATTGTGTCAGTAGTGCTACTACTGCTCCTCTCAGGTCGAGACGACACGTTTCATTCTACGCAGTGTGGTTTACCTGACATGGTGACATCCAGTCTGTGGATCAGAGAGCGTTTGGCTGACTCCATCTCAGGGCTGGGGTTGTCCAGAGCTTGGCGGCACCACACAATAGGACTGAGGGTTTTTTGCAGCGGACTGTTCAGTTTTGCCTCATATAACCTGGAAAACGAGAACATTCAATAATCAATTCTCAAATCAATGCTCAAACATCACACGCTGATAACTTACAAAGTGGTTTCAGAGTTTCTCATGAGGGTACTGCAAATTTTCTGCCCCTGCTGCAGTAAATACTAACAACAACCAACTTTCAATTTCCCAAATCATCTGGAAAATTCAGCGGCACCGAACGTAACTGTCAACCTCGCCTAACAACTGTTTTAGCTGGTTCAAACAACACGACTGTTGATATTTCGTTCTTGTTTTTAACTTTGGAGAGGAGAGGACAGGGTTTTCCACTCAGATGAGAAATCTGAGTCAGCAGCTGTCAGCTCTGTTTCACCCATAGAGGAAGGCTTTCATGATTTAAATGGAAACAGGCAAATGTGAGCTAGTGTAGAAAATACAAGCCTGAAAATCTGGGGGGGATTGCACATTTTCATTGTTTACCAACACGATGGCTGCCATTCACATTTGGAGCACAGTAAATCTCCAGCCTACAGATGTGACATGTGCTTCATTCATTAAGTCAAGTCCACATGCAGTAGCAGTAGTCTGACAAGCATCCAGGCCTGTCGTTGAGCATTGCAGGAGCAGGCAGCTTTTCAAATCCAGTCTGGTGCTAATTCAAGGATTTACAGGAGTCTATGACAAGAGCTGTGGAGATCTGGCCACTACAGGGTAATCCCAGATATCAATCTGATCCAGGAGCTCACAAACAACCAGGGTATTATGAGGCTGGCTCTGCTGAGCATGAGCGAGCAATGACTCTCAAGTCAAAGGCTCCGTTTCTGGCAGTGCCGCAAGCAACGGAGGCAGGACTGAGGCCAACGGGAACATAAAATAACAAGCATATTAAAATAATTGATTTTCACTGTGCATACAGATTAGCAACTCTCGTGGATGACTTTCAGTATTAGACCAGTGTAACAGCCATTCAGAAGCATCATAGAAGACGTCAATCAGACAAACTATTCCAAACAAGGTAGACGTTGACAGGAAGGCCCATCGTTAGGTTCATGTCTAGTCAGTGGGCAGTGGCCTAACTACTAGCCGACCTCCGGTAAACCCATCTATCAAGTGTACATGTCTGACATCCACGGCGTAATGAAGACCTCTTCGGGGAATTTCCTTGCTAGGGATGAGAGGTGAGATTTACACAGCAGGACAAATCCGATCCTATACTAGCGGAGTTTGGGGGATTAGTCTTCTAAAGTGTATCAGCCTTAAGCCAGACTCTAAAAGCACGATGCAGTGGGACAGAGTAAAGACGAGCAGGGCGACATCCCATCCTCGTCCACAACACAAACAGCCACTGTTTCTAAGCCTGTTGTACACAACGCTTGCGACCAGCGTTATCCGGACGGAAAAGCTGTAACTGATGCTGCAGCACTTGTAGCCGAAGGGACTTCAGAGGCGGAGCATAACCATGGCGACCTCTCCCACATGACCGCCGGCCTGGAAAACAACTTTCGTTGCTACACTGGCGGCCAGCCACGACAAGCCGAGAGCCCTGCCACATCACGGCAGATGATCAGGGACCTTCACGGCCCCCGAGTGTCGAGGCTCTGAACCCCAGTCTCCCTCTCACGCGCTCTGGGGAAGGTATGACATAATGGTGGGAGATCTGGCACTGGGTGTACGACAAAGCACGTCTGTGGCCGCGTGGCTTCCTAAACAACATTCTTTCGTGGGCGATCCACAATGAGACTCCTTCCGCACAGAGGACTCCGGATTCGGGCGAACTGAAGCGACTGTTTATGTCGCGGCGGCTATTAATGTCTGGAGCAGCTGTGCCCGGGCAATAATAGCTGTCACCCGGCAGTGAAGACACAAACGCGGCCGCACTGGCAAAATACCTCCCCGAGCCTGGGCCGTCACTCACCAGCTGTCCTCGTCTTCATTCAGACAATCCATGTCTTCGAGGTCTAAGATTTCAACTTCGTCCAGGACTGACGTCTCCCCTTCGTCCGAGCAGCTGCCCGCGGTGTCTGAATACAGCGAGTTCTTGCTCGACAGCGAGGTGGCAGCCGAAGCCCCCTCGCATTCATACGCCCTCCTGAAGCTGATGCCGTCGTAAGACAGTCTGGGGCTCAGACAGCGGCTGTTCTCCAGCAGCCCACCGTAGCCGCCCGTCCCGGCGAACCCCACCCCAGGGAAGCCGGCCAGACCGGCAGCCAGCGCTGAGGAGTCGTAGCCAGCGCTGAGGGGTCTGTGGTTCCCTGACATCGCTCCGGCCGAGGACAACATCGTGGACCTGCTCCGGAGTTGCTCGTTTTGCTGTTCGAGTTTCTTCACCAAGTCCTGGAGCTTCCGCACCTCCAGGTCCGCGTTGATATTTGAGTTGATGTCCTCCATGGTGGATCCTCAGCCCCACGAAGATACGCTGCGGTCCGCGGTGACTCTCGGGCGCTTCGCTGGCGATAGTCTCTCGGTTCTTGCGTATTTCGCTACTACCTACGTGTTCGGGGCCACTTCGGAGTTTCTCTGCCTTAAACAGCTCAACGCCGTCATCTTCTCCGGTTGTTCGTGCTCACGGGCAGAGTCGAGGCCATTTTCATAACACTCGTCACCAACTGTGAAAGACCAACAGGCGGCGGAGAGCACGTCACTGCGTTCGGTGTCAGGAACGCGCACGTAACCAACACCTATTTGCGCGTGCACAGAAATCTACTTAATAGTCCTTTGCCAGAAAAAACGTTACATATACATAAATAATTATAAACATAACATATACACCACAAAAATTCCAACAATAAGGTAACCGGTTTAGTTCTTAACTACATAAACTGTAAATGTAAAAAGTTACATACGTATAATTACAGTTCTAGACAGGACAAATACAATGCAAAGACAAGAGCAGTTCATATACACATACAAATACAAATGTGAAATTTCAGAACATTGGAGCTTACTGCTTTATTTTAAACATTTTGGTCTCAGTTTTAAGAGAGTTCAAGAGCTTCTTCTGAATCCAACTGCTCCTCGGTTTTTTTAAGCCCATCTTCCACAGATTCCCCTTCAGCATCCACACTCTCCTCTCCCTGTCGCTGGCTGCTCATGGTAGTTTCCAGCCCATCTTGATCAGCACTGGCATTCTGTGACTCAGCCCCTTCATCATCCTCATCTTCTACGTCCATCTCAAAAACACGTATGTGCCTCAGATTGGCGCTCAGCTGCCAGAAAACAAATGACAAAGTGAATTTAGAAATCACCTACACTTTCATGTATAGAAAACATTTAAAACATCTTCTGTCCACTACCCATGTGTGAAACCAATATCCTAAACCAGAATACAATGACGTTGGTTTAAATTAGCCATACCACACAGGCCACTTTGCGGATTCCGTTGACAGCTACAAACTGGGCCTTCATGTTCTCCAGTTCACGCCACTGATTCCCCAACACCAGACCCTGGCATGGAATGGCACCACTCTGCTGGTCCAGCCTGAAAACACAGGTGACACATGTACTGTAACTCTATATATCCTATATGTGTAATTTTCCAAACAATATAAACGATTAAGTAACCGATTAAAAAAATAAAAATAAAAAAATATCACTTTGTGTCTGAGTGTGAAGATAACTGCACACAAACCTAAGATTTGGCTCCCAGTTGAATTCAGTCTCACAGCTCAGAGTGGAGGCTAGAGGGAGCTGAGCCAGAAGCCGCCTACTGCTGTCTTCTGCTCCTTGTAAGACCACAGTTAGCATGTCATCGTCATAGAAACGAGCATCCAGGCAGCTGTAAACATAATGAGACCTAAAAACGAAGTTCAAAGTAAATTATGACACTAGCAATGATGTTGAATGAATTCAGGAGTATGAAATGAAAAGGATTACGTACTGGGCTGCAGCACTGTCATCTTCAGTATTATCAAGTTGGTGGCTGAGATCAACAGACATCACGCTGTTGGGGATATGTCTGCAAGCGCAAAACGAGTTTGTCAAAAAAATAAATTGGATTAAAAAACATTCCGGAAAAAAAGATGATCACAGGCACGTACTTGTTTGGATCTGTTGCTTTCCTTAATAAGTACAACTTGTGAGGTGAAATCTCTGGCATGCAGAACACAACATAATGCATTTTTCCCTTCTTGTCATTCCACCTATTTGACAAGTAAGAAACATTAACACCAAACTTGTATCCGTTAGGTACAAATGATTAGGAAACTGTCCGGTTTGTGAATTACTTACAATGATGGAAGTTCGCAAAGTCGTGGCCTGTTTTCAAAACTGGAAACAAGAAACTGAAGTTTAATGAGTTGAATCTTTGTTTATTATCCATATTTAGTCATTTATCAATTATTAATCAAGACATAAAGATTAGGCAATACCTCTTTGGTACAGTGTACAGGGGCAAAAAGACAGCCTGCTTTACAGATTTTCCAATTACTTCCTGCATAAAAATATACATCAATTAAATAAAATAAAAAAAGTAGAATTTCTATAAAGCAGATCTAAATCTTTTATACATCTCAGCAGAGACAGATTGTCATCTTTTATATAATGTAAAAAAAAAAAGCAAATCATCATATTTACTTGACCACAAATTTGTCTTGTGGCTAGAATATTTTGATCAAAACACAACTTGGACATTAGTCGTCTCATTCACCAAGCTACAACTTACACTGTAAAGTCCCAGTATGCTTAAGAATAATTCTGCATCAGATTAGATAATATGGTTCCTAAATGTCAGGCACTGGGCGGCAACTTCTGGTATGATGATGATACTATTAAAGTAAGACATGCAAATATGAGCAAGCGATAGATGCAAATCAGTGCAGACTTACTGCAGGTTTCTTAAGGCACTGCTCAATAACATTCTCCATCATCCTCTTTACAAAGTGCAAAGACTTTTGTGGATAAGAAGGAAACAGCAAAGGGCTCTCTAGAAAAAAAATACATTTTACTTGTTAATTATGAATTACATACTGTTTAATCACAACCTTTCTGCCATGTTAAATAATGATCCCAGTTCACCCTTTAGATGTGTGCTCTCCTGCAAAAACCTCAGCCACTGGTTTCCCATAGTGTTGGGCGGAGACACAAGGTCATCATCCTCATCCTTCAGGTACTGGACAGATCCATATTCACGAGTTAAAAGAAAACAGGTTAATTTAAAAGACACTTCAGACAACATAAAGTAATACCAACCTGACCAACGCGCTCTACGTTGAAGTACTTCCCTTTACGATCAAACAGTTCTTCATTCTGTTAAACCAAACAGCATTTAAAATCAAGACGGTAAGAATATGTTAGAATATGTTTAAACTATTTAGGACAATTATACAAGTTTACCTCACTGAAATGCTCAGACAGGAAGTCAGCAACAAAGGCAATGTCCTTTTGAGTCATCTAAGGGATGATAGATGTTAGTGGTAATCAGAAAACAATTTCAGTAAAGACTTCAGTACTTTAAATATATCACAACTCTCACACATCAGTGTGATGAAACTTGCCTTGTTAAGTTCTGGTGGTACATGCTCCTCACACATTCTTAGCATAGCTGTGGATAAATAAAACACATAATTCCACCTACATGTGGGATCTTACAAACAACCAACAAGTTAAACATCTCCACATTTATTGTACAGTGAATTTGTCAAACTAACTTTTATGCTTACCTACATACAGCCACCGAAAAAAGGCTTTGAAGTTTTTCATACTCTTGTCAATCACCCTAAATGACAAAATAAAAGCAACGATTAAACAGACTGTAGAAACAGCACATCTTACTAACGGTGCGAGATACAAATGGATTGAGAAATTTCAGAACTCACTGGAGAAGTTCGTTTGCTTTCAGAGAAAAGGAACCAACTGCTGTGATGGCACCTGAAAACACAATGGTTAGAGGTAAAAAAAAAAAAAAAGAAGAAGAAGCTTTTTTTCAAATAAACATGCAGATAGCAAAGGCTGTACCTTCTATAGCCACTGAATCTAGACCAAGGGGCTCGAACTTTTGCTTCCATAAGGACATGCCTTTCACCTCACTGAGGTGGTACAACAGAGCCTCAGAGCCACTGCAGTGAGCAAAGGGAAGAAAATAAGTTTGACTGTGAGACGGTCAGGATGCTGGATGAGCTAACACAGATCAGAAATTACAGGTTCAAATTACCTCTGTAGGTGGCTGATCACTAGTTTCTGGATGCTGGAGTAAGAGGACTCGATGGACTGCCCAAGTTTCTTCAGGCCCTGAGATGAAATTAGAAAAAAAAGACAAGTATTATGTGACTTTCAGCTAAAGAGGCAAATGCTTCAAAAGATGATCAGCAACATTCAACTGTATTTGAACTGAAGAAATTTAGGGCATGTTCTAATTAGTTATTAATGAGATAAATAAGAAGGTGACATGACCTCTTACTCTCACCTTGACTGTGAGTTGGTTCATGAGAAGAGCCTGCAGTTCAGGGCTATGTGAAACAGAGTCAGTGTTAGGGAAATCTTAAACATCAGCATTTTTCATTATGTCAAATCCAATTGTGAAAAAAGTACAATACATTTTAATAGAGGTTTAACTTTCTCAATAAGACATTTCAGACCATCTTAACAACACTAATGCACTGCTTGGAGCAAACATTGGCTGTTGTTACCTTGACTGCCCCCACAGCAAAAGCTCTAGAAACTCATCCTGAACCTGTGTGCTTGTGTTTTTTTCCTAAAAAAGTGGGAACATTTAAGAATGAATATTTTCATTAAGCAAACAAACAAACACTTGCATCACAAAGTATAACTAGTGACCTGAACAAACTTAGTGAGTCGAAGATCCATCTGCATTAGGATGTCCTCCCAGGCTTCACACATACAATTGAGTGAGAGGTGCAAGTACTGCAGCAGGGTGGAGATGTGGGTGAACTTGCGAGCCATCCTGGTGACCTCAGGAAGGCAGTCTGACAACAATCCTGTGTCCAGCTGGAAGGTAAAAGCCAATATTAAGACAAGCAAATGAAAATATGATGAACAATGTAAGATGAGTGAATAAAAGGAAATTGTAACTGCAACGGTTTCACCTGAATGTAGCAGATCTCTGGGTTGTCATCAGCAGATCTGACCTCTGTAATGACGGACAAAGACTTGAGATCACTAGACAGACTCAGGCTGCGACAGGTTCCAGATACCTGTGGAATTAAATTCAGGAATAAGACTTTAAATCATAATTCCAGACCATGTAAATAAAAAAACTACTTCACTGAGATCCATAATTGGATACATTGCGAATCTGCCTAAGTGTTTATGTTCAAGACCCTATTCTACATGTAGAATGTATGTATGTATTTTGCAATAAATGTCACGAACTGCAATAAATGCCACTACTACTACTAACAGTTAAATTTGAAGTTGATCCTCATGAGAGGATCTAATCTATGATTTAATAGAAAAGTGAAACAGAATGCTCTTACTCCAGTGAGAGTAGCAATCTTGTACATTCCGTAGGCATAAAGCTCCACAAACCCAGTGTCTCCTCCAAGAACAAGCGTATTCAACCTGAATGAAAAAAAAATATATAAAAACCTCACACAGTGCTGTGATAACTCAGAAAAATGCTCAATGTGTTGTGGGATCACATACCTGACTTCTCCTAAGAGATTCATTATCTCATCTGACTTCTCCTCACTGTGAAAGAGAATAGCTATTATAACAAATAACAAAAACACCTGATACCAAGCTGAATCATACATTAAAATTGCCCAACCTGAAAATCTTTGATGTTGTGCTATAGCTGGAAAACAACAGCAATTTGGACAAATGTTATTTAATGGATTCTGGATCTGCTGTCTAATGAACAGCTGTTCATGCTGCTGTTACCTTTTGGGGAGTGTTGGTAACTTGGGAAGAAAAAGTTTGGATTCATCCTCTGAGTTGTAAAATGAGCTGAGGGCACTGGAACACATACAAAAATCCAAAGTTCCAATAACGAAACAGTTGTTTTTTTTCTTCAGAGGCAGATTTCGTGCCCCTGCAGTATGTTTTCATTGCCTACCTGTTCTCCTCTACCACCTCTGTCCAGTGCATGCATGTAACAGGGTGCTGCATTGGAAACACATGAAGGATCTCAGCTTTCTCAACGCCACACAGAACCACTTGCTTGGTGTCTCCCAAGCTGAAAGCCAATACTGGCAAGTAAAGAGAAAATAAAAGTATGATACCTTAATGATCCAACAGACAAGCAGTTGACAAACAAATGTAAAAGGCATCTGCAGTCATTCCCTACTTTTGCCATCAGGTCTCCAGGCAAGTGCAGTGATCTCCTTCCCAGTATACTCACTGGGCGGCAAGCTCCAAACACGCTGGAAACTAGCCAAACGATGCAGAAGCAACTATGGACACACAAGTCATAACATTACAAGAATAGCAAGATATGTTTTCAACAGTCCGAGAGAAATTAAGTCTACCTCTCCAGTCGTGTTAGCCAAAGCAATGAGATCCCGTTTGGGAGACCATGCCATACACAGCACAGGGTTAGGAAGTTGCTTCTCTCCGACTTGTCGAAAAGCAGGCATGTTGGGGGCTGGAAAATACCATTAATCAACAAACAGATTTTAGCAACTGATCTGAAATCAGCCTTTGTAGAGGTGTGTTTTCATTTGTTTCTCGTGTCACATTTTGATTAAGACTCACTTTATAATAACGGAACGAACTATTATGGCTTACTGGTAATTGTAAGGAGTTAAAACGAACATTATTAAGTATTCATTTAAATGCTACGGTCCATCCATGCGAACATTAAAGTAGACATGTCACAATTTAGTAGCTGTCTTAGTTGTAGCTGTTCAGTAGTTGTCTACACCATTGAACGGCAGGTATTTCACCGACATGGGCGCAGGAAGATGCGTAACTTACTAACTAACGCTGGCGCCGATGTGAGCATGACGCAGTCAGAAAACTGAGCCAGCAAACATTAGTGACATTAACGTTCCTAGGCCTTAAGTTACTCACCGTTCAGAGTGGACACAGGAAACCCGGATCCTGCTTCAGTTATATTTTGCTAGCAGGTTCGTAACCGAGCCAGCGAAGCTAAAGTACAAAAAACGTGCAGCTAATGCCCCACCCAGAATTACACAGCCAGAACCAACTACGCCTAAAAGGTACAAGCGTGAAATACACTTGACTTTACCCCGTGAAACCGCTATTTGGAGATGTATTCATGATGATTTCACAATTACGCGGACAGCGCCATGTTTTCTCAGCGACCAATCGCTGTGGAGCGACGGGAAGCGCGAGGAGACAAACTAACTCCGAGCTGAAACTCAATCTGTATATCGGCGCGTGGCCGCGTGTTCGTTTGGTTTCTACGCCTTTTAATTTACGCGTTCCGATGAAAAAATGGACACAACATTTCTCAAATTGAGGCAGGTGAGTTCTTCTATAGTTAGCTCTTATTTCTTAATCAGAAGTCAAGTATGACATCATTGTCTAATCTGGACACAACAACAACAACAACAATGATAATAATAATAATGGCTTTACAATGCCCTCCAGTGACGAGAATGGGAAATGCATCAATTAATTCAGCCACCCTCACTATGCTGTAGAATTAAAATGTCAAAATAAATGAATCATAAAATCACAACATAAAATGTATTATCCCCTTATAATTATTGTCAGACTCTGCATAACCAGACAGGAATATTCTTGGTTCTGTGTGCTGCAACCAGATTTTCTGGAGGCTGTGACAGATACTAGGATCTTCCACAACCTCTTCTGCTTGGGATCGTTCCTTTTCCATTCTTCTGTTTGAAGGGTCCCCTCACTTCTGCTTCCTATGACCAATTTGTGCCATATGAACCACTTAAAGCATTAGTTATGTTGAGCGTTTAAATACTTTTTACCTGGTTAGTGTTTGGTAAAGAGCAGAAGCTTTCAATTTTGCCACCCTCACCTCAAGTGAATGGTCAGCAAGGGTGAATAATTATCACTGTGTGCGTATTACAGTGGAATTCTTTCTAGACTTATCACAGGCACTTAACTGCAGTCAGTTGAATGATGAAGAACCAGAATAGCTCCCAGAGCACAAAATGTGATAGTGGCCTAGAAATAGACCGAGTGAGGCTGCGTGCTTCTGTGCTGCCTGTGCTTTCCTAAACTACTGTTTTTGAGTCAGAAACATCTTCTTCATGATAGACTCAATCAGATATAGTATTTGTCTCACGTTTACTTGGCAGACAGTTAAACGTGCAGCACCTCGTTTTCCAAATGTTACCAGCATTGATCTTGACCCCAGTGGTGCTCAACCATTATCTCTTATTATTTATTATGCCATTCTCAGGTAGTTTAGGCATATTAGACAGATTAGTGGGTGGTCTGGGATCAATGGGTCGACTCAACTTTGCACAGTGGCAACACTGACAAGCTGCTGTCACTTGAATGCGTCACGTGCACTAGACAAACCCCCGGTCCAGCTAATAATGTCTTTGTTACCCAGACAGTTCACATTGAGAACCTCTGAATGTTGCGTGAACCCCATCTGAGCTGAGTTAGTGCATGTTTTGATGTAAAAATGACAAGATGCGAGTCCACTTAAAGCTCTGTGTTTAATTTAAAAAATGCTGCTTGCGTAAAAAAATGTCATCACTACCTTCTGTTCCTCAGGTCTACCTTAACTCGCTCTCCTCTTGCCAATATTCTGGCGGTGAAACATGAGCCAGGGGCCAAATATAGCCCCACACCGTGAGCAGTTAGGGAGCGGGACAGATGGGACGGCAGGCCACTGCAGAGGCAGTATGCTATTGGACCCTGAACCTGACAGATCCTGCTGGCTAGCTGACCAATAAGGCTGCTCTTCTGGAAAGAGAAGCTTCTTTCTTTACTTAATAAACAAGACAAACCTGGAACCAAAGGCCCAGGAAGAAGCTTTGACACATAAGTCCCGCTTTAAGGTAAGTTCTGCTGTGTAGTGTGTGTTGAGAGCATGACCTCATTTATTTAATGCAGCAGTACGGCCATCTTAACTTCATCTTTATATAGATGCCATTCAGTCGTGGCACATACTTGTACTTTATCTCGTCTTTTTCATTGGCACTTTGATTTATTTGTTTATTTTACAGTCTTAACAAATTAAAAATGAATACACAAGGAACAGATCTAAAGGAAAGAGCAGGAAGCAGTGGAAACTTTGGCAGCACTGGCTGTTGTTGATATTCTGTCACTCACTCTCAGTGATTCAATTTTTTCCACATTCATATTTAATCATTGCTGCCGTGTTGTTGCTCTTCCCTTCACACGCCAGCGTGATGTGTCGTTTCTTGTAACTCTTCGTGCGTGTGTTTGTGCTTGTCCAGCTCTACCTGTACGCGCCTGATGGTAACAAGTGTTTTGTCGGGGCTCTTATTTCCCTGCAGTAAGAGTGAGTGGGGATTGTGTTGCTGAGATGAAACATAGCCTAGGGGATTAAAAATAACAACAGCTGGTCTTCAGGACGCCAAGAGGCACTGCGTGTCACACTGCATCTTATGTACGTCTACATCAGTTTCACATCTAGTGTTTGCGTGTTGAGGGAACGCTTTACATCACTAATTCACAAAACGACACAACGAAGTCGAAGAAAAAGGCGAATCCATGACGTAAACATCAGCGTAGGACATTTAGAGCTTTTATACTTCAAGCAAGGTGTCTACAGTCTATTAGGTGTAATATTTTTTTCTACTATTTTATTTGTATCCATGTGGCTGCAGGAAATGTCTTGTTCAATTGACAGAAAATAAATGAGTGACTGAAAAAGATATCTGTTATATTATCTTAAAATAAAACACTTGACTTGACTTTTTATACACAAATTATTATTATTTGTTTACATTTTTTGGGCCTTGTAACGATAAAATCATATATAAAGTAATCATTGCATTTCATACAACTTTATTGTTTATGGAGTTAAATGTGAGCAAAGAACAGTGTTGGAGTAAAATGTCTTGACAGAACAGAGTGAGAATAAAATGCTAGTCATGCTTATATGACCTCAGCAAAGGCCTTTACTAATACCCACCAGCTGTGGCCAGACAACACTGGTCTGACTCATCCTGCCAGCTATGGAACCTGTTAGTATTATAGTATCTGTATTTGTGGCCTGACTTCTCAAGTAACTGTCATTTCCTTTATTTACTGACTGATATGTCACGTTCTTATTAAAATGTACAGTGTGTAAATCTATGGGATTTTGTTTATGATGGTAGCTGTGTATTCCAGGATGGAGGACGGGAGTTGGAATCAGCCGCTCCCCATCTCTGTGCTGCTAAAGGACTCTGCAGCAGGTGGGGCTTCGGTAGGAGACGGGGGGGTGTTTTCTGAGGCGTCCTCTGATGGGGAACTTTATCTGGATTCTGTGACAGAGCTGGATTCTGGAGATGGGGACTTTGCAGATCTAACTGCCTTCTTGAGTGCGGAAGAGATTAATCGTAGCCTGGACCTGGCTCTGGAGGCCTTCGGTGATACGGGCTCCTCTAATCCTACACCCCAGGAGCAGGCTCTCCAACCTATTACCTTCCTTCCTGTGGACACCCAGGTTACTGGAAACCCTAGCAGTAGCTTGAACCAGCAAAACCAGACCAAAACCTCCTGTACAGATGGAAATGGAGCGGTTAAAGTCACTTCCAGCCAGAATGTTTCCCTTAGCAAACCACCACAGGTGTCCAGCGAGACTCTGTCCTCTGCTGAGAAGGTAGCCCGTCACAAACCCATCCAGCCGGTGTATAAGCAGGATAAACCCAGGCTGGTTCATGACCTGGAGCTGAACGACCGGGCGGCCTCAGCCACAGAGTTCTGCAGTCGAGCTGCCACGTTCATTGAGGAGCTGTCATCCATTTTCAAAGGTTCTGCTCATTTGGAGCAGCATGTGGAAGAGGACTCCTCCTCCCCTGATAGTGGCTACCTGTCCCCAAGGAGCCAGCGGCCAGTCCCACAGGGCTCTGTCTCTGCTCCCCCTCTTCCTCCCAGCCAGCAAATGCAGACGCCTGACATAGGCACTCAGCTGGAAGACCTAGTGGGGATGGCAGCGTCTGCAAGGGACCAGCACTCTGGAGCTGCGGCCTCATCTGGCTGCCTCTCTCCTCCTCACTTCCTCCAGAAGCTGAAGAGTCAAGAGGTGGCGGAAGGAAGTCCGATCCGTCTGGAATGCAGAGTGAGAGGAAACCCTCAGCCGCTCATCAGGTAAATCCCACCCGATTACTGTGACTTTACTGAGCCGCTTGGCTTCCATAGGAACATGCTGCTTTTTTATACAGTATGTTGTACAGCTCTTTAAATTCACAAGTATTGTCTAAATGTTCTTCTTTCCACTAAGTGTCATGTGACAACACAAATTAACACAGATGGTGATAATGAACCAAACAGAACCTTTCTATTATCCCAGTTTTTTCATGGTGGAGTGTCTGTTGCTCAACAATCTATTGGTCTGGTTTCCCCCCTCATGGTACAACTTGATTTCCAGGTAGAAGAATGATAATGAGTCTAGAATGCTAGAATGACGTTTATATCGAATTATATGGCAGTGACTGTGACGTTAACCAGACTGAGCTTCGGAATCCAACCTCATCCGCTAGAGATAAGGTGAGCGAGTGTCGGCCATGTGTTGACAAGCAGACCACCTGGTTTCTGGGGGACTTCCACGCTGTGTAAGCACATTTGTCCAGTGGTACCTGTGCCAGTTGTTTGATTTGAGAGGACAGAACCTTATGCCCCTCATTTCTCATTTGCACCCGTTCATCTGCTAACTAAAAATACCCTCCTCTCTTGTTTCTAGTCGTGTTAACTCCACAGATCAAACAACGTGCTGTTTACTATGCACTACCTGGACTAATTATAGTTTCATGTTGTGTCTGTTTGCTGTGACACATGTAGTTTAACATATGTTACATTTTAACTTTAAAAAAAAATGAATAGATTCATTTCAGGTCATTCGAATTTCACCGAGTAAATGTTTGCATTTACTAAAACTTGCAATCGTACTGTTTTAAGTTGGAAGCATATAACTTTCAAAAGGCCCATCGTAGTCAAAGAGTGTGAGTTGCAGCTAGTTTTGAGCAGGCAGTGTGTTTCTGGTGTAATCAGAAGACGTAAAGTCAGCGACCCAAGACGTGCATCTCCCCAGTAGGCTGCGAGGGGCCTCTGCTGCTGCTGCTGTATAAATAGTCTGCCGGCCAACAGGAGCCAGTCACAGGAATGCAGGCAATGCAATGACACGACATGTTTTTTAGTCACCAGGCTTCGCACCTCCTCACACCTTCTTGGGGAATATAAAGGTAGAGTGTAGCATGTTTAAGGATCGGGAAAGAGGAGAGCCCAGACTCTGTGGCCATGCCATCGGTATGTAACAGGCAAAATGAATGAGAAGCAAACAGGAATGTGGTATTAAACTTTTTTTATTTCACATTTGTCCCCGTTAAATTTGAGTATTAGGATTCAAGCCAGGTTGTGTTGGCATTTATTAGTGATTCTACTACTACTGGGACTTTCTCTATTGTCTATGAACACTAGATGGCAGCAGATTATTCATTGATCAACATAAAAAATGTGCTGTACAGAAAGAAAGGTAACATTTTAAAAACCTAAAACATATTCAGGTGGTGCAACTCTAAGAGGTACAAATATGTCTTGTATGTGATAAATATACTGTAAGCATACGCTACAATAGGTAAATAGATGGCACCAGTCTCCTCTGCACACTTTACCTGTAAAATTAAGACGCAGTTTCTTTCTCTCATTTCAGAGATCTTCACATTCCCCAAATATTGTATCATTAAATATTGTTCCTTTTCTGTTTTGCAGTGCATTATGTCACAAGAGTTTCCCTCTTATTTGACTAAACATGAAATCTTCTGGTAATATAACGCACTGCAATAAAATTCAAGCACCCACAGTGACCTCAATAATAAACATATATATATATATATTTTTTTATAATTATGACCTATCTGACAGCTTCGACTAAAAAGCTGATTTGTAACTTTAGTAAGTCGAATTAATAGCAGAGTGGAAGTGTTGACCTCCGTTCTCTCTCTCTCTCTTCCTTGTTTCTAACAACCTGCCCATGACCGTTAATGTGCTGTTGTTTTTATTTGTGTGATGCATCTCTTCACTCTCAGGTGAATGAGTTGGTGCTGAGCTGATGCCAACATTTTGGCCATTGAAACATTCCTGCTGGTCGGGTTTTTGGGCTTTGGGCGCGGTTTTCTGTGGTCGGCTACAATTTGTCTCGGCCAGAGCGTCTTACGGTGCTGAAGGCCTGGGATTTCTCAGTACGTCTTCACGCTCCTCACTCACATTGGTTTCTGTTTATAATGATGCGTCTCTGGTACTGGGATGCGTGTGTTCTAACCTTGTGGGAAGCACTTAGTGCATTTTTTCAGTCTGAGGTCATTTTGGGCTTTCTTTACTTCTTCCAGGGGCTAGTTTGGGGTTAAGATTAGCTGCTGGCATGAAGAAATAGACAATGTATGCAGTCATTGCAAGAGCATTTCTAAAACGAAATTGATGGTGCGAGGTCTGCTTGTGCTGAACAGCAAACAGGCTGCGGCTGCCTGATGACTGATTTCTCACTATTTCGGTGCATTTCAACATCGAGAAGATGCCGTCTCCACTTGGTGCTATTTTAGGCGTTTTGTCTGACGCTGCTCCGTGTCATTACCCTATCTGCCCGCTGTGCACGCAAGCCGTTTCAAAACCTGACTTGAAGCTGTGTGAAGTTGAGCAGCCTACATTAGGTGGAGCTTCGAACCCACAGGGGAAACGTTTTAAGCACGAGCGGCAGCCGAACAATTCTGCTGTGGAAAGCGACATTCCACAGCTCACACATGGTATTTGTCGTCAAACATATACCGTGTGATTAAATTTGCACATGCTACGCTGTCTGAGCTAAGACCGATGGACACTCAGAGGCCGGGAGACATGAAATGACATGGACACACACAAGAGCACGGTCTCTTTTCGTTCCCTGTTGTACCTGCACATAGTGTCACTCACTGGTTCATCGAGGCCTGAGGAAACTTAGTCATTTATTCGTTTTACTGAAACAATACAAAAAACTTTGTCTTTTAGTTCCTAACACTTCTTTAAAAGGCCAACAGAGAAACACTTTGGCCTTTGTTGTTGTTTACATTGTGTACAAATAACTGGTTATCACCTAAAATGGCATTTTTGCTGCCATAGTGAGAAATGTGAGAAAGGTTTTGTGTTTTAGTTTCTGGCTCTACATTGCATTTAAACACACAGATAAGTGGAACACGGCAGCCTGCTATACTAACAATAGCCCTTTCTCCTACACTGTGTGAAGCGCACTCGGGATGAGGATGAGGTCATAGCAGGTGACCCACTGCTGACTCATGACATAGCTTGACTGTAATGCTGACTGTTTGGCCTGTTTCAGGAAAGCCATAATTTTAAATTCTCCCTTGTGGGCTCATTTGATCTCTGCAGGAAGAGGGAAAAGGAGCGCGTACTGGTATTTTATACCTGCTTTACAGACATTCTGAAGCATGATGTCATATCATATTTACGCTCCAAGTAATGAGAAAACCTAGACAGACTGAGGCTGAACTGAAACTTAAGATCTTTAAAATATGAAAACCTTTAAGCCGAACAGAACCTAAACTGTGGATAACATATGGAGGCTTACACACTGGTGTGAGGCAGTCAGTCTGACGTGTTATTTAGTTCACACCATGCTGACACCGCAGCTTTGTTCGCGACTGTGTGCGTTATACTTTATCGCCGCTGAACAGCTTGTAAATGGTATTACGTCCCAGTGTCGTATCTGGCCTCCTGCAGATTACACGCTGACATATTAGCTGTAAAACACCCAGATGGACAGACATCCTGCAGCAGTGCCCTAATGGCAGCTCTGACGAAAGAAGCTACCCTGCAACAGCAGCAGCAGTGACTCCTGGCCCTCCGCCGGCCTGGAGACAACGTGTGAAGTTCCACCCAACGAGGTGAGACTTTTCCGGCTTCTCTTCCAGCTTTGGAGACCAGGAAGCCCCTGACCGTGACCTCTCATCATCCCGTACAGTCCCATAATTCACACGAAGCATCTTACCCACTACATGCGTCCCTGAACGTGCGGTGTATGGGGTAGCTTAAACTGTTTACATTTAAATGTTGTTGTTTTTTTGTCATTGAAAGCGTTTATTTTTATTTAGGGTAAAATACAACTGTCAGACAGCTGGAGGAAGGACTGAGGATGCTTGATAAATGTCATCATTGTACTTTGAGTGGACCTCAGTTATAAACACTCACACTCCATCAGGCCCGGGAGCTTTGAAACTACTGCCACAACGCAACACCTCAAATAAATAAGTAAATGAATATGTTAATGTTTGCAGTTTTGAGTCATCCGGGCTCCAGGTCTGTTCTACAGCTGGGCTGCGAACGGTAAGTGCTGGGTTACATTCCTGCATTCACCTGTTAAGTGACTCTGTGCTGTTCATCATGCTTGATAAAGCAGAGCCGTTAGCTTCAGCTTACACTAATCTGCCGTTTGATGAGATATTCTGGGTTGTTATTTTTGCTGGGTGGTGGATTCCTACGTCGCTGCCAAAGAGCCGTGTTTGAAGTTCAGCCCGATTCAGTCATGTATCTCAGGGAATGGAGTCTTAATTGCCACTGCAGAAACGAGTTGGGAGAGAGGTTGAGTTTAGGATGTGCTGCTGCATGCGTTTGTGTGTCTGTGCAGAAACAGCAGCAGACTCTGTTGGTTTCCTAAAACCTTAAAATGCGTCTATGTGCACGTGGGAAATCAATGTGTGCAACTCGTTCGCTCGTTGTTTTATGAGCGGACGAGAAGTTAAGTGGGAATCATAACAACAAGCTGAGGTCTTCCTTCCCATGTACATGTGACAGGATAACAGCTGTGTGAATGTTGAACCGTAGAGGAAGACGCTCCGTGTCTGATCAGACCTCAGATCTATACATTCTGAGAGAGGAGCAGGGGTCACAGAGTTCAATGTCTGACAGCAGCTTCGGCCTGTTGTCTCTCCTGCCATTCATCTCCTGTGGGAGCTTTTTGGCCGACAGAACGGCTGCCTGTTACCGGTTCCCTCTACGAGTTAAGGGCTGATTAATGTGCATCCAGTTTTTGAAGTATCTTATCTGCGTGTTGCTCACTATCTTAAAGACTGTCTCAGACTTGGCTTCACAACTGAAAATATCCGAGGATAGTAATGTTTATGTGGACCATCCGCCCCACACCCTAGGAGAAGAGGTCCGGCTGTCATGAAAGCAGATGTTTTTGAATTTTTGTGCGTTTGTGGCACGGTCGTGGGTGGCGAGTGGATGCACAATTGTACTCTTTCTGTATAATTACTTGTCTGGGCCTTCAGATGGTTCTTAGAGATGTTGGTGTCTCTGTTTTGAAATATCTCAATCCAGAAACTGAAAGAATATGTTAACTATAAAAGGAAAAAGGAAAGTATTGTTGCAGAGTTAGTTGCTGTTTGATGCCGCTGCGCAGAAGGTGGCTGAGAGTGTGTAGATATGTGGTTTAGCTGTTGCATTAACTCTCTCTAATTGTTGTTCCCAGAAAACTGTGACACATACCTCAGATTTGCGCTGACACAGACGGTTATGGGGTTAGAACTATGTGTCCAGCTGTAATCACTCAAAGAAAGATTGATGAATATGGTTGTGGAAACACTTAGAAATGTGTAAATTGATGAAAGAACAGGCTCTGAGTTTTCTTTCTGCTTTCTGTTCTAATACTGTACATTTGGTGTGAGCACACAGTGTAAACATACTGCTGTAGATTCAATTAAAAATAAAGCCAGTAAAATTATGAATATGATGTGAAAAAATGAACGAATCCATTATTCCTGCCTGCACAGCCACACTCAGCATGTGGCTAATGAGCCACCAGATCCTACTCGGCATCCATCCACTTCCTTTTATTTGAGGTTTCATGTTGTTGTTTAAATATGTGGGCTCATTAATTTTATATGGCTGATATGTTTAATTTGGGCTCTTCTGCATGTTGCTTCTCAGGCCGCATTTATTTGACATTTTGGAGAAAGTATCGTCCTCACAGTGTGACCTCATGAGGACATAAACTCTGTTTTTGCTTGTGTCTCCCTGGAGCAACAACAGCGGTTGACATGACAACGCGTCTTTATTTTTGTGACGTCGACTGACCCTTGAAAGACCTTTTTTTTTAAAGAGCTAAATATTAAGAAGCGGCTGGAGGATGGACTACATGCTTGTTCGAGGTACATCTTTTGTTGTTGAGGTTTTTTTTTTTTTTTAGAACCAGAACGTTTTTATTAAGAAAGTCACGTGATTGCGATGGGGGCCAGTGGAACAGGACAGTAGTAGGGCTACGTTCCTCTCAGCAAGGTTTTAAACAGTACTGTGCACCAGGAAAGTTGGGGAATATTACATGTCCTCCGTGTGTGTGTGTGTGTGTGTGTGTGTGTGTGTGTGTGGTCGCAGTACAAAGCATGGCCAGACAGTAGCCACAGCCATCTGTCCTCTACTTGCCAGGTGCTGCCAACCCAAAGTGGTCTATTTAGATCCTGACATATTCGAGCTATTTTTGCTCAGGCTTTTTAAGTGGCCTGTTAGTTCTGGCATGAGGGATTTATTAAGGCGAGCCCGTTATATTCATCCCCCTTTTTTGTGTCACGCTGAACTATGAGTTTTGGCCGCGTCCTCTTTTATTTTCAAAACACCCCTGTTCCTGCCGACGCAGAGGTTTCCGTGGCGACGGGGTCACTTGGCTGGAGCGCATGGCCGGCTGTGGTGCTTTTGATGGTCGGCAGACTGTGGCCTGGCCGTGTGTAGGAGCAGACTGGGTCCACAGCAACTCAGAAACACACAAGATCTGATCTGCTTCTTTCAAGAGAGGTCACATCAGAGGATGATTACAGTACCTGGAGCAGGCTGTGAGATGTGGAGCGAGTTTGATGTGGACTGGCTGTGATTTATCCTTGTTGTAAGGAAGGAGAAAACATTCTGACAATTCACCCAACCACTGGAATTATAATCAACGAAGTGTGGGCAGCTCTGAAGCAGTTTTTGTGTCTTAAATGTGTCTACATGCATTTCTTCTACTCTTCTGTCTCATGTGGAATTTGGCGGCTCTGGGCTGCTCCCTCCCTCTCAGCCCTCTGCTCAGTCTCAGCATTGTGTGTATGTCTGACTGTGTGACTCACAGTGGCCGTCCTGGTGTGAGAGTGTCAGTAGCTCAGTGTGTTATGCTGCCAGGAGGAGAAGCTCTGTGTGCAACGTAGGATCACGGAAAACCTTTGACTTTAACTAACTCTGACTTTAAACCTTCGGTTTAACTCGCTGGACGTAGCTCAGCAGCTCAGGTGAGTTATGGATTAAACTGCCCTCTTGGTTATAATGATGTCATTTCCTCGTGTTGTAAATTTGATTTGATCAACTTCGTTAATCATACATCATAGTTCCAGAGTGGGTCATCAGACTGATCTTGGGTCAGCGGACAGTCGTGTGAAACATTTATAAATTAGATTTTAGGTTTGCTACTCAGGAAAATGTGACACTGCTCTGCTCAGCTGACTGAATGAAATTGTTGGGTTTTTTTACTTATTAAATAAAGCTATGTTGTATTAGGTGTGAACAGAAACAAAGTTCTCTGTGCCTTTAAATCAACGGATGAAACGGACGTAGATGAAGTTGAATATGTGGGTGTGCATGTGGGAGCATCCCCACGAGGTGCGGACACTTGTAGCTCAGCTGCTGCACATGTCTGTCAGAGAGGCTTCTTGTCTCACACACACACACACACACACACACGATTCAACACAAAAAAACATCCCAACATCATCCTAATGGTGTGTTATTATTGTGTGGTATTTGGTAGTTATTTCTAGCTACAGTGCAGGTTTCACTTTGATTCAGTGTAGGTCAGTGGACAGTGTCTCTGCGGTACAGCCGTGTTCCTCAGAGGAGAATATCATTTGTCGCTTCCGGTCAGCGCTCCTGCTGTCATCTGCAGCTGTCTGCTGTCCAGAATATTCCTGTGATCTCTGACCTGTGATCCTACGCCCACGATGAACAACTTTCCATCATCAGTTGGCCTCTGCTGCTATTTACAGCTCTACTGACTCTGTAGCACAGTACTTAAAGTAAGGTCGCTCTTAAATCAGATGATGGTATCGTTTCCTCTTGGTGCCAGATGACAACACTCGAACAAAAGAACTGGATTACAGGTAATTTTTAAAAGCTCTCCTCCCAACACTGAAAAGGCCTCAGTACTAAATAATTAACATTTAACTACAGTCAGTTGCAAAGCAATATAAAATAAGCTCTAATGAGTTTTACCACCACTTGAGGGAAAACGTTTGACATATAATGGCCTTATAAAGTAAATAGGGACAATGTGTTCCAACATTATTTATACATTCAGCACATTAACAACATAAACTCTGCAAAATGACTGGTTACTAAAATACTGATCAAGCAGCTTTAAGTGTGTTTATTGTTAGTGATGTTGGTATCACTGGATATCTGGAGGGCAGGCGAGTACTACATGCTGTTAGTTAGTCATAGCAATACACGTGTTGCTGACGTGGACAGGTTGTGCCTTTAGAGCTTCCATTCAGCCTGTGAGAGCTGCACTTATTGTTGGTTTCAGTCAGCCTACGTGGGAAAGAGGAAACCCAATCTGCTTTCCATCTTGTGTTTGCTTGAATGGAGATTTCGCTGTCGTGGATAATCAACCCAACATTGTTTGCTGGAGAGTTCGGGTAGTTTCAGCCGACCTCGATTGTAGTTTGTAATTAGACATAAAGACAGCCTAGATGCCGCCCTTCTCCACGGGTTGCGCCTCGGTTGACTTTTGTGGGATTGAAACGAAATCCTGAGAGGAAACCCGGGAGTCAGAGGAAGCGTCTATCTAGTCTACCCGCACTTTTAATCCGCAGCGATCGTCCGCTGTCCGATCGATCGTCATCTGAGTGTGTTTGTTTGCAAGTTTGTTACTCCCATATTTTGTCAAGGTCATTTTCAAGATCGAAGCCCCCTTTCTTTCTTTTTCTCCTCCCTCTGTGCTCTGGCCTCCTTTTCGTTTGGGTTTGTGGTGAAACTGAGCCTGCTTTATAAAATTTTCCATCAACAGCAGCAAATAACAACAGGGTCAGACGAGGAGAGCGTGGCCCCTCAGCACGCACTCTGTAGGCCGGGGCAGCAGGCTCTGGTTTGGCCTGTCCCGTGGTACGCTCTGTTCTTCTGTACAGCATGCGGATGCAGGGAGCAGCGATAAACCGAGCTCATCCTCTCTGCGTATCTGAGGCATCATCTGGCCTCGGTCGTCCTATCTGAGATGTGATAGACTACTTCTGTGTTGCAGCCTTTATTTAGAAAGCTGGAGACGGTGAAGGTGGGATGTGTAATGACTATGTTGGCCGGGTGGGTTACGTGTAAATGAAAAGGGGAGGCACGGTTGCGTTCAGCTCTAGCATGCAGGGTCTGAATAGTTTTCTTTGCAATGGTATTGTGTTAAGAGGAAACGGGTGGTACAGCCGCGCTCTGCCAAGAAATGTCTCCCTGCTTTCGTATTTCTGAGAACACAGAGTTACCGGGTTTCTAACGCACGCTGCTTCCTATACGAGCGACACGATTGATGTTTGGATTCCTTCCGTGTCTCCTGGACAGTATGTGACTCAACACCCCCCCCCCTTCCCTCTGGGGAAAACATTCTGTTCAGGCCCGGCACCACGTTCAGCACATTCCACAGAAATAGAGAGGGGATTAAATGAACATTACCGTCTGTCTCTAAATGAGTTTACTCAGTAATTACGCGTAATGATAGATCATTAACGTTGATTAATACGGGGGTTTTATTGTTGTGCTTCTTGGTAAACGCACAGACAACCCTCAGAGGAGCACAAGCTGATGACCGTTGAACGCTGCTCTGTTCCTTCATCAAACCGAGCCCGAAATTTACATTTCACTTCCCTTTTCTCCTACTGAGCAGATGTTTTATATTTCAAATTCAGCCACAGGAGCTCGTTTGGACTCCTAATGTCGCTGATAAAATACTTAAATGCCAACTGTTCTGCGGTGCTTTGGTTCAGACATGTTGCTGTGCAGAAGTTCCATGTTTCCTTTTTGGCAGTCGGTGTAGATCCGGGCCACCCTGTAGAAAACACATCGCTCTGTTGTTTGCTGGCCTGTTCACTATAGTTACACACATATACACAAATCAGGCAGCTACAGTACCTCCAAACCATAGTCATTAGTCCAATGACGTTATGCGTTTCATTAAGTCATTTTCTGTATGTGTTTAATTTAACGGCGAAGTAAAAATGATTTCGCTGTAGAAAAAGGGGATTTGTATGATGCAGTTCAAATCCATCTTCCAGCATATGGCTGCAATGACCACTGTGAACCATTGTGATTAATACAGAGACTGACTTAAAAGAAGGTTGTGGGGTCTAACCAACAAACGAAACCTGAGCTTTCCAAGCAAATCCCCAGCAGACATGGCAGTCACCCAAGCAAGTTGTTTTCCCTTTTCTCCACCTGGTTATAATCCAGAAAAATGAATTTTAAAACCCCACAGACATATTGGTTTAGTCAAACAATCAGCTTTTTTACTCTTCAGCTTAATGACAAAGAATTCGGCCTGTGCCGTATAACAGCGTCAAGTCAGACTTTCTCTGACTGAATCACGCGTTTCATGCTCGCACTCGCTGTTAGACAGCCTGAAGCGTGACACGCCAGAGACGGGGTCTCCCTGCTTGGGACGTGAGGACGTGTTGGAACAGACAGAGAGCAGAGAGACCAGGCACCGCTCCACCTGTCACTGCTACTGATGAGTTGCTGCTTCAGTCTGAATGAGCGTATCGTGACGCACGCCCGTTCGCCTCCTGTTCCTGTGCTTGGTGTTCATTCATTCGCTTTCTCTGTCTCAGTCTCTGTCAGCTGTAAATCCTGTATGAAAGTCTTGTCTGGATGTTTTGATGGATTGCTTTCTGGAGCAGGAGTCAGCCTGCTGTTTGACTGACACACTAGAGTGTAAGGAGTCAGGTTATGGCCAAGCAGCAGGATGTCGGGAATTTTTATACAGCTCTTTGAGATAGCGCTGAATATCCTACGGTCTGGGTTCTGGACAGACACAACAGCTGCTCGTCATTCTGCCAATGTAGAGGTCAAGAAGTGAACAAGACATAAATGCTTTTTTACATATGGTGTTGAGTGACAGTACAGATAAAAGCAACACACTGTCACAAATCATGACATTGAGGGCAGCATTTATGTGTGTGTGTGTCTGTGTGTGTGTGTGTGTGTGTGGTTTTAGGAGGTGTTTGATGAGAGCCATGTTGTGTGATCCTGCATGTGATGTGGTAGGATGGAGCCTGCTTTAATCACAAGTGTGTGAAGAGAGATGAGACAGATGAGGTTAGTTGGGCTGTAGACCCTCTCATCCCTCCTGGGTCTCAAACAACAAAGCCAGCGTTAGCAGATACCAGAGAGGCTGTGTAAATCCGAGGCGCCTGCCTGGGCACACGCCGCTCTGATTGGAAGGAGGGGAAGGGCGGGCCCGCTTCCCGTAAACCAACGTCTCGTCGGTGCCTCGGGGTGACTGATGTTCGGTGCATCTGGAGTCCCAGACATGCCCACAGGGGGTGCGTGAGTGCGTCGCCGAGTACTTATCGATGTGGGTCGAATATCTATGTGTTTGTCAGAAAAGCGTGGCCCTCAGAAACAGTAGTAATGATTGAAAAACTTGCTCTGGTTCTGCCTCATCGAATCAAAACCCTCCTCTACCAGGTGGTTCTGCGAAGGTCGCGAGCTGCACAACTCTCCTGACATTCAGATCTGGAGGGATGGAGACCTGCACACGCTGGTGATCGCCGAAGCCTTTGAGGACGACACAGGGCGTTACACCTGCGTGGCCTCCAACAGCCTCGGAGCTGACAACACCTCTGCGGAGGTTTACATCGAAGGTCAGCAAAGCGTCCGCTACATTTATATTAATGCGGGCCTCCATGGCGGCTGGTACTGGTTTCAGTCATGCTACACTGCTTGTGTGTTCGCTTGCAGGAGCTTCGTCATCAGACTCGGAAGGAGAAGGCGCATCATCGAAGTCCAGATCAGGAACCATGCCTCAGTATGTGTGTGTTATAGTCTGTGTGACCTCGTGCCCCAGTGAACCCAGTCTTAACCCTGCAGCAGCTAATGAGCTGCCTGTTACTGTTTACCTAGGACCTTAAAAAGGGTAATAACTCTCTACAAGCACAGGGTTAATGATGGGTTCTTTGGTTTGTCACTTTGCAAAACAATTGTATTACATAATTAAAATAAAGGACTTTATTAGTCATGTTCTTTCCATATATTCATGGCTGTTGTTGAAGCCAAGATTATGTATATTATTATAATTGTGTTAAAAGTGTTTTGGATTTTGATTGATTGTTCCTTGTTCGCTTAGGGCTCAGAAGAAGACTACTTCTATGTCCCTGACGATACGCTCAGCATCCCCCAAAACCACAGACGCTCTGCCTCATCGCTCCACTCTGGTCCAGTCCCTGTCTCAGCCAGCTCCGCGGGTAAGCCAGCTGAAGCAAGCAGGCTAGTGCCATCGAGCCACACAGGCTTCTGCTCATTTCTGAAACGGAGATCGACTTGTCTTCCAGATGCAGAGCCCAGTGTCGCTGCTCTACGCCGGGGAAGCGTCAGGGCCTCCTGTTTTCACAAAGGTACATTTTCACTCAACACTGGACACCCAGGGCTCACTTTTGGTGACATCCATGCCTTCCCATAATGGCTTTCAGCAGTGGGGTCAGATTAAACACACTTTGCTGAGAGCTCCACATCAGCCGTTTTCCTCTCAGAGACTAACACTAACCCTAACCCCCTCAGGCTGTGGGTCCTGTGACGGCAGGACTGAGACAGGCTGAGACAGAGCTTCAAACGGACCTGCCAAACCCGCAAGGGTCAGGTCTCCTTCGCTCTCTTTCAGCCAGTCAGCCCCTAAATCATTTTCCACTTCGTTACAAAAAGATATTTGTTTTCTACCACCGAGCCGCCCTCCCACCCAGTCGCCTCCCTTTAAACGTTGCAGGCTTTAATCATGTCCACGAGAGGACGTTCGCCTCTAGTGATGTCAGCAGCATGATGTCACCCAGAAAACACACGCATACAGTGCGCTGTCAGGTCCGTGATGTACATTCCACCTTTGGTCTTCCCAGAACATAGCCAAGCCACAGACACCCAGTGAGAGAGGTTCAGGCGCACGAGCACATTTAACTGACGCCGACACTGAGTGCCTCTCGTTGATGGATGTGCTGGCTCATGTCACGTTGGCCTGTTTGCTAGAAGAGTGGTGAACAACGCAGTGTTGAAAATGGCCTCTCCATCAGCCATTATGTGGATGTTGTTTTAGTCCTGCAGCACTGTGAGGTGTCGTGTGACTGACTTGGCACCGGACACGAGATTCTGCCCGGTTGAGTTTAAAGTGTTGGGTTGTTCATTTGCACCTATATCTCAATGCCCACACTTTTACTGTTGTTATGTGTTGAGCTGCAGTAAAATTTTGTAGGACTACTGTGGATGTTGACGTAGGGAATCAGAATTTATTAAAGATTTGTATTAACCAGAAGAATGAGTTGCCCAAACAAGGCCACTGTGTTCAGTGGTCATGAAAGGTTGGCTGTTATTTTAAGAACCTCCTTAAAGCCTAATTAGGGCTGTGAGTAATATAATACTTATGATAAGTATTATAAGCACCGTTTTACAGAATAAGAAAGTGATATTATTAATACAAATAATTCTCAGTTATCATCTTTCAGTTCAAAATGGTTGCCAGTGATTATGGCTTGTGTCTGACAGCCTGTCTAAAATAATTTTCACTTAAACTTTCAGTTTAGATGAAGTGAATTAAATGTCAGCGAATGCCAGGTTGTTGGAGGAAATTATTCCATCGGCAGTGTTTCAGTGAATCACTGAAGAGTCTTGCTAGACTGAAGACACAACAAACAGAAGAAGCAGATGTTCCTGAGAATCCTCCGAATTTTTGAATGAACATTTGTGCAGTTGTAAACAAGCTCTGAGATGGTCACCGGCCATAAAAATACTTCAACGTGCAACCTTATGTCCTGTGGTGAACTGGAGGGACTACTCAGTGGAGTTCGTGTCTGCGTGCCTCTCAGTTCCTCAAATATTGTTTCCTGACGGTGCGTCATGCTGAACCCTCCATTTGGCTCCAACCACGTCCTTCTGTCTCCTCTGAAGTAGATTTATCCTTTTCATTATCGTACTCTTTTCATTTCCTCGTCATTCGGCGCTTGCTCACTCCTTTTTCTCATTACCCCTGGCTCGGCCTCTTATTATGTGTCTTATAATGTCCTCTTATTCTCTCTTTAAACTGCACAGCTCTTGCAGGATGTTCAGGCATCTGAGGGCCAGGTGGTGGTTCTGGAGTGCAGAGTCCGTGGAAGCCCTCCTTTGCAGGTCCGATGGTACCGACAAGCAGAGGAGATCCAGGACTCCCCTGATTTTCGTATTCTGCAGAAAAGTATGTGATCATAAAGTTTTTAGCACTAAATTATTCGCATATGCCTGTAACTAAAACATCTCTGCTCTTCCTCTCTTCATCCTATAATTTACTGTGAATCAGAGCCTCGATCTGCAGCTGAGCCAGGTACGACACCCCAGACTATCGTAGCATGACATAACGCACACGCTCACATAAGGTCTGACGCACTGATGAACTGTATGTCAGACGTTTCCCACCTGTAAGCGAGGGTCACTTCAGGTGCTACTTTCAGGCTGTTAGTCACAGACGCCCTTCGACACCTGTGCTTCGGTGTTTACGTGTTACGTCCACGCTTGTTTGTCGTCTCTCTGCATCACTGCATGTCTGTCTATGAGCAGTGACTCACCCGCCCGCTCTACACAAAACACACAATCCAGTATCATCGGTGGTTTGATGAAGAAGTATTGACTTGTGGTGTGTTTTTTTTTCAGAGGAGATCTGCACCTTGGTGATAGCGGAGGCTTTTCCAGAGGATGGAGGTTTGTTCTGCTGCACCGCCTCCAACCCATATGGCTCCATAAACAGCACAGCCCGACTCACTGTCACAGCAGGTGAGTTGAACTGGAAGTTAGTGGAAGGAATGTCCAGAAATTCTTAAATAAGCTTCTCCAAAGAATAAGAGCAGCTTTTGGAAGAGCTGCTTAACCTTGATTGACAGGCTTTTATCCCAGACTTCATCTCAGTTCACTGTGCAACCTGATCAAAGTGTTGCACTTACAGTATCAAACAAGAATGTGACTGTACTCTGAGTCTCGAAGTTCAATCTCCACTGTTATTATTTCTGTAACGCATATGATTTTTTTTTTGACCATTTTGCCTCCTAGTTGTTATTGTGAGGTTTGTGTGGGAGCAAGGTGTGAGTTGATGTCTGTGTGTATTCCGACAGACAGGACTGTGTATGTACAGTACAGGAAAGGCTGAATAAACAGGAATTGCATCATTCTGACTGGATCCAGCTGCTGCTTTACAGCAGATCAGCCGTGAGTGTGTGTGTGTGTGTGTGGTGACCAGAACAAAAACTAAACATTAAAGTCCACTTTTTTCCAATTTCCTCTTGTTTTTTTCCCCCCTCAGCAGTTGAGGACTCATCCAGTAATGGCATGTCTGGTGAGAGCTCAGGGTTTGAGGATGCAGCAGCCTTCCCCCCTCCTCCCCCACCCACAGAGATCAGCCTCCTGGAGCTGCCACCCAAGATGCTGTCCCAGCCCGGCACTGAGACGTTTCACATCAAGGAGGTGGAGATCTGGCCCAGTGTGTCAGCTCTGCCTGCAGTGCAGATGGGCTCAGCAGCGGAGGATAAAGGGAGCGAGTCTATGCAGAATGGCCATTACCCAGATCCACCGTCACCTCCAAGCCCACCTAAAGAGACCACACCGCCGCCGCCCCCACCACCACCACCACCTCCACCACCAGCTCTGCTACACTCTGACCCTGCAGCTGACGTTCCAAGTCCAATCACAGCCCCAAGTCCAGCTCAGGTGCCCTCAGACTCACCTCCAACCCCAGACAAGCTGTCTCCATCCCCTGGGAAGGACGGTCCTCCGCTGCCGACCAAACCCAAACCAAAGCTGTGAGTACCTGTCCCCATTTTGTCTGTGCCCCTTGGGCAGGCTAGTCACTGGGGTGGGCGGGTGGGAGGCAGAGTGGAAATGATAGTCTCGTGTCTTAGCTTCATGAAAGGGTTAATGGGGAATCCCAGGCCCTTTCACAGCAAAAACATTCCCCTGCCTTTATGCTGGTGTCATCGTGGCATGGTGTGCATCAGCGCGGGCCTGCCAGCTGCTGTCTGTGGCTGAAAACAGATCTATGTAGCTTTTGCTGGATGGCTCCGATTGTTTCTGTCTGACCCCGGACTTCGCGCCCAGCCCCAGACAGAGCTATTGTTTTGCTGTCTTTCTGCGAGCTCTGTGGGGCTCAGGTAGGATGTCCCTGTTATTAGAGGAGAGTGGGAAATTAAACGCGTAAGTGGCCCTGTGTTTTGAGCTGTCTGCTGTGAACGAGCCTATTGAGCATGGATTTGTGTCACGACGGCTGAACGGAAGCATTTCTTTTTCTTTATTAGTGAGAATGAGGCCACATAGAAAGAACTGGAATGTTTTGGTTTTCTTTCCTCAGTGTATTTCAGAACGGTTTAAGTGGCAGAGTACATCCAGTTAAAGGCTGCTTCTGTGGCTTGTGACAGGCTGCATGCAGACTAGACTTTGGTTACAGTGTAGGGGATCTTGATTGTTGCACTGCGCCGTCCATTTGCTGCATGTTCCCTAACTTTTATTCCTGGCCATCGGCGCTTTTGCACATCTGTTGAAATCAATGTTATCATTTGTTAATTCTGTGCTTCCAGAGCTGACAATATAAAGAAGGAGGCAGAAAACAGCAGGTAAATATTTCACTTTGAGGGTTCTCATTTACATTTAGTCTTATTTATTTATATGCACTTGATTCTGTGGCTACAACATAGTTAAAAGCACTTATTTATGCAAAACCGTTGGTTACACACGCATGAGGGACCCTAGATTTGGAGTTGACACTGAAGCCGATCTGTGACTTTTTCCACTATAATAACCTGAATGTTCTACTGAAAACATTCGACTCCCACTTAGTCAGCGTGAGGCATCTCTCTGCTCTGTCCCCTCTAAAAGCCATAATTACGCAGTAAAAATAGCAGCCCTGCCTTTAACTAGAGGTCACGTTGCTGCCAGACCTCCCTCTGTTTCCTCAGGTAACGTGTGTACGAACAGGAGCCCACCGCTCTTAACCTAAAGCCCGCGAGTTCATCCTGTCGGCACATCCTGCACAGCCTCATTTGTTGTTTCTCCTCTTTGAGCCTCAAAACACAGCAAGGATGGCATCCTTTGAACAGTTTGAACAGTAAAGTTTTTCCACTTTAACAACGTTAAAAAGTTTTATATTTTACAAGACTTCTTTTTAATACGCACTGCAGCCTTCTAACAAACCATTTTAATATAAATTCGCTAGACAGTGTGGAAACCGTGGCCCCAGTGTCTTGTATTGCTAGAGTAAAGTAGCTTCATTCTTTTACTGCATTTAGATAAAGGCAGAGAGGCTACAATAAATTTAGAAGCAGTTTCATTATGTGAGTAACGGAGATCAGGGTCTAGACATGAAGAAGATTTTTATTTAAACCTAAGCTTTGCTCTAAGTAAGTGTGACTCATTCGAAAAGTCTATAAATAAAATATATAAATCATATAATAATATGTTACAAAAACAATTCTGGATTTTTCACACAGCGCCCAGGATTATTTATAGAGGCGCAGCTGCATCCAAGTAAAGTACAATCTTGACACCGGTGTTTTTCCAGAGACGTTCATGTTCACAAATCTAGAATAAATTGTTCTAAATCACTGGAATAACACCCTTGGAAGCCTGTGTAGGAGATGCTTTTCGCTTTAATAACACCGAGCTGATGAGGTGGAGGAAGTGGCTGTGTGACTTGGCAGGCAGGGCGGACTCTCGGAGACCTGAGCTCTGAAAGCAGACCTGATGTTTGCTCTCGCTGCAGAAGGAGCAGAGAGAGCAGGGTTGGTTGGCATTTGGGTTCGCCGCCTGGTGTTGATGCCAGACGTGGAGAATCAAAGGAAATCGTATTGGCTGCTTGGACGTGAACCAGGCTTCGGGTTTAGAGCGAAAGCAGAGTCTTTCACCACATGGTAGCGAACTGATAGATTGATAGACTGTCCCACTGCTTGCTCGTCTCGACACTTGCGCAACAAGTGATTCGACACATAGCAACAAATGACTTGCGTTAGCAAGTTGTCAACTGGCACTGGAGACAACTAGGAAATAGAGATCTGACAGGACTGGGGACTACTGCAGTACATAGCCGTTAAACGTGCTGTGAGATGCCGTAATTCAGATGGATGAAACTGCGCATCTCAACATGAGGTCATCGCCATGTTGGACAGAGTTATGGTCTCTTCTGATTCAACATAACAACTCCCCTGTGTTCAGGGCTCTGCAGGGTTTAACTGTACACACATGAGCATCTGTAAAGTTATATCATGATGGACTAACAACACCTGGAGCTTGTAAATCTGCGTGTGTGTGTGTGCGTGTGTTTGCGAACTCATGCTGATGAGTGTGTGTTGATGGATGAGGTGTTAGCGCTGTCGGTGTCCAGTGTCAGTTTTCGTACTGATTAAGGTTTGTGTTTGCTGAGTGTGACATTTTGTGTTTCATTACAACGCATTTGTCACTAGTGCAGAAAAAAAAAAACACGCGTGTGTTATTGTTCAGCTTTTTGTATCATGGGTGTTGATGTAAGTTACTAAATCATCTTTTTTTTTTAACATTACACCTTAGAAACACAGTTTATGTGAATGTGGAAAAACAAGGCTACAAGACAAAGGAGGAGACTCTGAACGTGTAGTGCAACGCTCTGAAGGTGATAATAGGGGCAAAGCGTTCCATTATGGGTTGGGATAATGTCTGGGTGGGCATCACACAGCAAGCACAAGTAGCAAAGCAACAATTATCTTTGAGCCATTCTGGAGCTTAATCTCTCTTTCATAAGCCCGGAAATCAACTTTGACAGATGAAATCATTCTCTTGCACGGATTTCACTCTGCAAAGCTTTTTTTATGTATGAGCTGAACTCTCACGAGCAACATGTCTGCGGAATCTTTCAGTGCATGTTAATTTTTCGGGCCAGCGCGCTGAGGCTGTAAATGATGAAAAGCAGACGTGCATCAGCACTTAACGGTCCCTCAATTCGGTCTTTTCCAACTTCATTGATTTCAGATGTTTGCAAAGCGCGACTCAGGTTGGGTTTTGTGCTTTTCATTTGTCGGGTAGGGGCTTTAACAACCACTGACTGCTTGGGTAATCTACGGTGAGACCTGCTCACGAATCCATGGAGACATGAAAAATGCGTGAGCGCAATTAAATCAGGCCCCAAAACCCACTGTACGTACAGTGTGAAATAGCAGCACCTCGTTACACTCATAAAAAGCTTTTAATTGAAACAACCAGAGCAGATGTGCCATCTGCCTGTGTCAAAGGAGAAAGTGAAAACCCAACATTCTTAAAGGTTGGACGTTACAGCTAAGCTCGCGTTAATAAAACACTTCTCGTATCGGCCAGCTTGTAATCATTAATTTGCAAACAGGTTTATGCTTAACACTGAGGTGATCTGATTCATATCCAGCGTCTGCAGCGTGTGTGACCCGCGTTGCATGCATACAGGCATGTGCCGTACACAGTCCCTCTCTCTGTCCACGTCCGCTGGCATAATTACCAATTGCCACTGAGATGAAATGATTTCTGCAGTAGCTCCAAGCCTCTTTAACCACAGCGAGGTTGTCGTCAGGGGAACAGAAGACAAACTGAAGACAACAAAACTCGCTCTGCCAGCAGCTCTCATCAGACTCGCACACTGAACTTTCGTTGTGTTTTTCCCGCCGTGTGGCAGCAGGTGATTGGTTGTTGCTTTGGTTCTTAATCGCGCTACCAGTATGCTTTTTCTGGCTCTGCGTATTAAATTTAAAGCAGGGTCTACGCGTATGCTCTGTCTGTGTTTCGGTGCTGAGCAATGAGCTGTGGCGGCCAGGATTTGTCGCATATCTGCGCCGTGACTCAGAGCTTCCTCTCAGCAGCGTGTTTGTGTTTACGAGGCACAAGTCGTGAACCCTCTAATGAAGTATTAACAATCACTTTCTTGTCGAGGTGTTGCTTGTGGTTTAATGGAAAGCAGGAAACATGCATGTTAAATAACCACATATGGTACCGGCTACACAGAGAACTCTGCTTTTGGTTCATCATCATCAGACATGTCATAAAAAATGGAAGTAAAACACCGACTGTGGATCTAGTGTAACTTTGGTGAATGCAGGCCACACAGGGTTTTGATTATTCGGGGAACGGAAAAGGAAAGAAACAAAAAGTTAGTTGTCACCAGGGAGAGAAGGAGGTTGTGCAACAGAATAAAAAGTGAAATGAAGTCACCAGAGACACAAGAGAGCAGGAAAGTAGATAATTTCACATCAACATCCAGAGTCGGAGGTGGGCAGTCCTTAAAAGGATAGGGGAGAAAGAGGATTGGCTATTCCTCCAGACAGAATAACCACTGGATTGGTCGGCTGAGCTAGAATGACCTGCGTGGAATGGAGAAACTTTCCAAATAAGGAAGAGAGTTGTGGGATCTGACCTTCATGCTGCGCAGAGGGGGCTGAAAGCAAAGGGGGGAGAGCGAGCGAGCGATGAAAAGACGCACAGAGGGATGAAGGGAGCAGCAGATCAGGGTGTATGCTTGGGAGTTGACAGCATGGAAACTAGCAGTGATCCCCTCATAGCAGGCTGATGTTTCCCAAGAATGAACACCCTGGAATGTTAAACACAGAGAAGCACGTTACCCCACAGACACACGAATGAGGTCAATCAACCGATTGGATTGTGACTCTTAGTGTGTGGCTGCGCGTGTGGCGTAGACGGTGTCTCCCAGTCCAGACCAACACACAACGTCCACTTGCAGATGTTAAGTAGAGGGTGTGATAACGTCACCAGGACCTGACGGTGAGTGTCAGTGACTCCACGCACCATGACTCGCACCTCGAGACAGAGACAGAGAACAAGCCTCCCATAATCACTCTCTGAGCTTTCCACAATACGTAGAGACACACACACACACACTGTACCACCTCCCATCTACACGCTGTGACTCATCAGAAGCCTGGAAACACACGCTACCTCCAAAAATAGAAGCATTACACAAAAATAGAAAAGAGAACCTCCAAAAAACACTTTTGTTTCATCTCACAAATATGAAGTGGAAAATTCCTTTATTATGAAACTGAATACTTCGGAGAATGAAATCACATCCCCGTGTGCCGAGGTGCCTTCCTGTGTGGAGCTTGCATGTTCTCCAGCATGGAGCCAGGGTGACTGTCTATCTATGAGTGTGACAGCTGGGATAGATGGGAATGGATGGAATAAATAATGTAGATAATCATGTGCTCTGTCATCATGTAGAGAGGGAGGGTAGATGAAATATCAGTGTGGGAATAAAGAGGACACGTGGACAATATTGTTCTGAAAGGAAAACTCCTCCCTCCTTAATCACCCTGTCTCTGTATTCTATAATCAGAAAATAAGCAAATATATAGCAATTAGACAAGATGAAGGATGATTTGATGAACCTCCTTGGGTAAAGTTCCTCATGGGCAACCCTCGGTGTTGGCTAGCACTAAGCTTTTATTCTGAAAGAGGAGTGTCTTTGGTGGAAAGACTGGGTGCTTTTATTGTGAAGAGGAGGAGTCCACAGACAGACTTGACTCATGCTGAAAGAGAGAGGGGGAGAGAGAGGCTGCGTGTGTCACTGGCTGCTCGCTGCTCTATATATGCTCCTCATACCTGGCAGGGAAGCGCTGAGACGTAGTTCACTCTCCTGCAGGGAAATATCAGAGGCGCCGCAAACGAGACCACGACAAGGTAAAACGCTTCTCTTGTGTAGAATGAAAACTCGTTTACACTAAGCTGGACTGAGAGAGCAGGGAGAAATGGACAAACTAATCCCGAGATGTGTGTCTTCTTTGCATTGGTCATTTGAATTGATAACACGCTGGAACCATAAAGACAAACCACGGAGGCAGAGTAAGGACTTGGCACGTTCAAGTTTAAGTCACGAGTTTTCAGTGGATTCACTGGGATCCATTCATTCGTTGGAGGCTCTGAAAACGTAGAGAGTTAAACTAAACCGACTGTACAAAAACAAATGAGACGTCCTGTTGTTGAGTCTGTGATGCAGACGGACGGCGTTTACGCAGGGAGGCTTGTTTGTTTGCACAGCTCCACGGTGGAGTCAGATGGATTAGTTATCACAATAGAGCCTGTTAGGTGAGAAAGCATGCGTCTTACTGGGCTGTAACTCTTCCGAGCCACTCTTCTCCTTTCTCCCCCCCCCCTCCTCTGCCTCCTCTCTCCCCTTGCTCCTGCTGCTAATCCCATTTGATGGCGATGTCTTTCCCACTTCAATCCAGTGAAGAATGTCTTCAGCATTCCTGCTAATGAAAAAAACCCAAAAGCTCCTCGTCTCACTCGGGCAGCGCGTAAGCGAGTAACGGAGATGAGGGGAGGGATGGATGGAGGCGCCTTGAGAAAAGCAGGGCTCACCGATTGCAGAGAGCCCCCTTCACCGACACTCGGTTGAGAAAATAACAGCATAAGAAGAAAGAACGAAAGTAGTGCAGAGTGAAAGTGGGCGACTTGAGCAGCCATGAGCTGTTGGTGTGGCTGAAATAAGAAAAACCGCTCTGTGCTGCGTTTTAAAGAGGAGGGGGGGGGGAAGGAAAACAGTCTGGTTCTGTTTTATGTGGTGTGTCTGCAATTAGAGCCAAAGAGAACGGAGAGAAGGGGGAGGGGGGGGGCACCCAGGGAGGAGAGGGGTTGAAAATAAGTTAAAGGAGAACAAAGGCTGAGGGAGAAGGTGTCAGCTGATCGGGAAGAAGTGAATGACAAGGAAGTCTGTGCTGGAACGTCGGTGGAAACTTGGAGCGACTGCTGCGCTCGTCTGGTTCATCTTGTGAAAGCAGAGGGAGGGAGATGCACCGTATGCTCAACATCCACGTAGTGAGACTTTTCATGTTTGACGATTGTTATTTGTGCCTTTTAACCAACGTTCATACCAGTTAACATGGGAATGGAATGAGTCAGGGATGTAATATATACATCTTCCCAACATGACTTGATTCCAGTCAGAGTCTGACAAACCCATTGCTCAGTGTGTCAGCCAGACAGTTGTTAAGTCAGCAGCAACTGGTGCAGCAGTTTAAAGCGGACGAGCCGGCGTTAGTCACGCTCTGCCGTCGGCACATCGGCTCAGTCAGTGTTGCAGTCATCTTTGCTCGAGGCCGTCAGACACGATGATGCAAAGCTCTGAGGTGAATGCAAATGAGGAAACGGTGACGCGTAATACGTGAAATACCAAAACGCTGAGAGGGAATCTGGTCAAATCTATGTTTTCCCACCGAGCTGTGGTGATTTAAAGTCCAGCCCCTTATGTGTGTGTGCGTTTCCAGCGTTGTGTTTGCATTTTAGGTGTGATACCGCTGCTCAGTTTGACTATTTAGATATAAATCATCAACACACACCAGGGTCACACTGTTACCTAGTCACCGGTGTGTGTAGGAACAAACACAGAACGCAAACACACAGACTTACTTAACATTTCTGCACACTGTAGGCAAGACAATTACCCACCGTTTCTGTTTTAGACTCGCATCCTCTTAAGGACAACGGACGTCTCATGTTGTTGTTTACAGAAGGAAATCCCTCATTACAGGCGACGCACACTCAACAACTTCCTGTCCTCCCTCCTGCACACTTCCTGTCATCTGCTGGCCGGCTCTCATAAAGCGACAGCCAGCTGCGGCGCTAACAAGATGGGCAGCAGATAGCCCGGCGGGTGGCTTCCCGGTTGCTCCGGCACGAAGTGGAGCGGTGGATGAGGTTCTCACGCATCCTGGGTTGTTATTGTTCAGGAAGCACAAACAAGTAAACACGGCCATTTAAGATGTTGAGGTCTCCATTTATTAAAGCAAGATGCTGCTGGTAAAAGCCTGCTGCGTCTGGCACGTCTCAGTGTTTAGCCGGGACTGTACTGATACATCACGAGGCTGTAAAACACACTTTCAATTAAGTTACTGTCAAACTGTTCCTGGTCCTGTTTACTGAGCTATTCCATGTAGCAACCAAAAGACACAAACTTACTCCAGACCAGATTCCTCTTTTTCCTTTCCAGCCTTCTTTCATTTCTCTCCCTGCCAAAGAATTTATAGACAAGATCCAGCCCAAGGAAATTATTTTTCAGGATGAAAATGGGGAAGACTTAACTGCTTTTCCTATTTTTACTTCAAAAAAAAAAAAAAGAGGCAATGAGAGAGACAGACATAGGAGTAATTCTGTGTTACAGCTGGAATGACAGACAGAGGAGCTAGAGCGTTTTCTTTCAGTGGAGCACGACGCTGTGGGCCAGCTGGCTCCGACCAGAGCAGCAAAACACAGGGCCGTTGGCATGGCGACAAAGGAGCACTTCCCTCCTAATTCGTCCCCGCTTCACCGCACAGACAAAGAATAAGAGAGGGTGACGGAGGCCCGACGGAGGCCTGCGCTGCTCCCCAAACTATTTGTAGCGACGTTATAATCATTTACATTTTGGTAGGGCAGGAGTTGTTCTGTTTTTGAGTAGACGGCTGAGATGAAAGTGTGCACAGAGCGGCACCGTCCAGCGCTTTGTGGTCACGGCAGCTTGGATGGTCGGAGCCAGAGACTGCGCTTCTGCTGGGTCACAGAGTCTGGATGGATCTGAGTTTTAGTGCAGATTCATGACTTCATGCTAGTATCATGACAAAGTACGATGTAAGAGAAACAACTGTAAGTCAGCCTGGCTCTGTAATGAGCGGTGGTTTTACGGCACATAGTATGAAAAGGGCCCCTTTTAAGGCAAAGCGATGAAGTCGATCGCCGCTAGATAATACAATATCCTTTCTGCTTCCTGCTCTTAAAAAGAAGAGCTAAACCCTACAGCAATATACTCTCTGCAGGACAGCGTCTGAATTGAAGGCGAAGGCCATAAGGCAGCGTTTGAAGGCTCTCGTGCTGCGGCAGTAAAGCAGCGTGTCAGGGAGAAAGGGATGAGGCCGCGAGGAAATGAAGTGAAGTTTCCTCATCCGCCAGAGCAGACGGCCAGGGTGCTTCTGCCTGACGCTCTGACAGCACAGCCAAAAAAGGAATCAAGCCTCTGTGCAGCGCCGCGAGCCCCACGAGCTGCCAAACTATTCCTGTAAAAGCTCTCTTTTGGTGGAGGCCCGAATAGGAGACGCGCAAAGGGGGGGGGGACGTAAAGAAACCCTGGATCGATCGGGTGTCTCGCGGTGAGCAGAGCCGGAAAGGAGAGCATCAGGCTGTGACGGGCCCAAATGATCGCGACGGCGGCTTTCGAGTTACCGACTATTTATATGGGCATGAGAAGTGCACGCTGGAAGAGAGCATGTGACCAGAATAACCGGCTGGGACAGACCAATCAGTCATGTAGCTGTTGGATTGACTGTTAACATTTGTCACAGCTGTCAGCTCTGTTGAATATTCGCTGGTGCTGTTTGTAAATGTAGACGGGGGGAGGCCACAGGAAGGGGTTTTTCTCTGCATTGTCTCAGATGAAAAATAGTCCAACGACTCCACTGATTATTCCACATCTGGAAGAGATTAGGGCATGTGAACTTGGTGGACTCCCTACAGCATGCGCTGCCGGGATGTACAGTATATTGTGAACAGGCTGCCTGTGAGGAACGCGGAGCTGTTTGCTCTACAGCCGTTTTTATAGCGTCAGCCTTTGCATGAAGACCAATGTCCTCCACCTGATGTTTTAAGCAGAACGCCAGAGTGTTCGCTTTTGTCCTGAGGTCTCTTCAAAAGCCTCCGGGTTGCCTGTAAAGTTTGTTTCGAGATTTGCGGCTGATGACGCCGCCAAACGTCGAACCTCCCTCTCTCCCACGATGACTTGACAACGCTGTGAATCAGCCGAGCTGGGGGAGTGAGTTTGACAACCGCACCTCTGTGGAAAAAGCGCAGCGACTGCGTCATCGGGATCCCATCACACAGATGGCACCGCTTTACGTTTGTGTTTTTCATGTAGCGCAATAGCATCTAAACACCCACAGCCACACCTCAGCTTTCCTGTGTGCGCACACAGAAAAACATCATATCCAGTGTTTATTCAGTGTCTCATACACACACACACACACACACACACACACACACACACATACACATACACACGCACACCAAGCTGCACCCATACCAGACTGAGCACCAGACAAAATGCTGAGAATCATTTGTCATCATCGGGCTTTGTGGCTTTCATTATTTTTGTGTTTCTATATTGTTCCACCGTCCTGATTTTCTGAGTGGAATTTTAACACCCCATCCTTTAGGTTCATATCTGGCGTGTGAACAAAAACTTTTCTGCTGGTTTGTGTTCAGATTCGATCTAGAAAGACCAGGTTAACACTGCCATATTCCTAAAATGTGCACCTGATGCCATTAGTGTCTGACGTCTTTCACTGATGGCTGTGCTTCTTTTTCGCAGGAACGCGTCCCAGCTGAGGCAGCTGCAGGACCAGATTCTTTTGGAGCAGCAGGAAGCAGCCTATTGGCAACAACAGCAACAGCAGCACCCAGGCCAGGAAGTCCCGCCTTCGTCTCAGGAAGCGCCTCCACCTGCTCCGCCTGCTCCGCCATCTCCACCGCTTCCCCCTCCTCCCTCCTTCCAGGAGCTGGAGAGCAGCGTAGCCATGCAGGCCAGCACCTTCAACTACGCCCGGCCCAAGCAGTTCATCGCTGCCCAGAGCCCAGGTGGGGCGAGCTACATCACGCAGTCCTCCGGGTCCTCTGGGTCCAACCTGTCCTCGCCCTTGTCTCCGTCCACTTCGCACAAGCCCTTCAGCAGGGTCACGGTGCCTCCCTTCTCCAAGTCTGGCAGCGTGGAGTCTCCGAGCTCCCCCTCCTTCCCGCCTCCACCGCCACCTTTCCTCAGCTCCAGTAACTTGCCCTCTCCGTCTGGTTCGGCCCAAGACTTCCCTCCTCCCCCTCCCCCCCCTCCTCCACCTGTCTCCATGTCTCCAGCCTACTCCGATATGTCCTCGCCGTTCTCATCGGTCCCTCCATCTCCAGCCTCCAGTTTCCTGTCCTCCGTGCTGCCCTCCACGCCTTCCACGCCCGGCAGCCCCACGGTCAACGCTCTGGGCCTTCCTAAAGGCAACGGGACTGTGTAAGTATCCATCATTTACACACCTTTATGTCACAGTGTCTATACT
Organism: Macropodus opercularis; assembly: GCA_030770545.1. Taxonomy (NCBI): domain Eukaryota; kingdom Metazoa; phylum Chordata; class Actinopteri; order Anabantiformes; family Osphronemidae; genus Macropodus; species Macropodus opercularis. The sequence goes on from CM061092.1 coordinate 14,780,568, forward strand.
TGCTACACCAAATATGTCTCAGCAACTGGAGACTGACTGTCTGCTGTTAGACGGCAGATGACACGTTTACATTTTTATACAGCATGTTTACGCAAACCCCCACATGAGCACATCGCAGGGTCCTCAGGGTGCAGAACTCTAGCCTCCATAGAACAAGACAATATACACAGAAATCTCAGAGCGAAAGGTGAGTCCAAATCAAATAAGCAATCGTATCTCAGCGCCACAGTTCGTCAGGCTGCCCGGCTGATACGAACTGCAGGGTTGCTGCTTTCACCCCGGGCTCCGCATATTGAGCTAGCAGATAAAATCTGTTGTTGTGTTGATACGCTTCCCCTGACGTCCGCCCCGGAGAGCGAAATTTGCTTTCGTTCTTTTTTTTTTTCCTCCCTCCATCAAGGACATTCCACCTTGAACTCTTTGCCAGTAATTTCTCATCAGCCCCTCACTCAGCCCTGCACTCCCCCTCTCACCCTGGCATTCCTGCTGCAGTTGCGGGAGATAAGAAGACACGCTGTGGAATGCTACAGCTGGACATGTCCAGATAAGGGTGGACGTGAGGGAGCTAGAGAGGGAGCTGCAGAGGAAAGAGGAGCGGAGATAATGTGCACGCGTCCCAAAGCAGAGTGCTGACGAGCGTTGTTGTGTTGTGCTTCCCTCAGCAAAGCGTTCCCCAGGAAGTCCTCGGCCACCAAGACGCCTCGCATCGCCTCCGACTCGGACATCCAGGGATCCAAGGATGCTGTCATCCAGGATCTGGAAAGAAAACTGCGCTTTAAAGAGGAGCGCATAAGCAATGGTCAACAGGTGTGTGTGTGTGTGTGTGTGTGTGTGTGTGTGTGTGTGTGTTCTAGTTACATACAATTACTGATTACTGTGTGTTTGCAGGCGATTGGAGAATGAGCAAGTTCAGTAACACGTGGTTTAACACAGATTAACAACATCTATTCCACTTCCATTTTCATAGTGCAGCTACAAGAAAAGATGACATCAATAATTAACAGAAGGCTTAGAAACAGCTGATGGTGTGTAAAAGTGTGTGTTCTGCGACTCACACACTAACCAACGCTGACCCCGATTAATCCCTGCTTTCAGAGGTTAACCTATGAGGAGAAGATGGCTCGCAGGCTGCTGGGCGCTGACAACGCTGCCACAGTCTTAAACACACAGGACACAGAGGAGGAGCCGGTCACTCAGGTACGGAGGCGCGTCGCGTGGATCCAGAGGGACAGTCTCTCTCTCTCTCTCTCTTTCTCACACACACACACACTCACTCACACACACACACACACACACACACACACACTAAAATAGAGTCGCACAAGCACTACGCGCTCCCAGGGTCGCATGCACACACAGGCACTCTGGTCTTTGTTTTGTCCACAGATGCTCTGCTGGTGTCATTCCTATCCCGTGATCGCTGGCTTTCCTTTATGTACTGTTGATCCTGGCTGCCCCCACCTCCCAGCCCCACCCGTCTTTCCCCTGTAAACACTGCTGAAGAGCAAATTATAAACACTGCAGAATCCTCCAGAGCCCTCCATAAAAAGCTCTGTTTATGCAAACTGGTAGAAGGCAGAGTTGCTGCAAACCTGCCAGAGAGTGACGCTCTTTGCAGGATCATGTGATCACCAACGGATGTTATGAATATTAAATTTGCGAGCTCTGTCCACACCGTGTCACCCACCGCGTAGCCTCGGTTTATCTATCGACCGGCACTGCACGGCTCTGGACACAACTCTGCGCACGCGGCTGAGAATGCGTCAGGTCCTGCGATGACAGAAGACGTGTATTGGTGTTGCCTAATCGTTTTCTGAAACGTGTACACGCAATGTACATCGTGCGCTAAAACACACAACAGCACAACCCAACTCTTCTTTCTCTCGACAGGAAGACAGGAAGTCACCCAATAGAGAATTTTTCCCTCTCAAGGTTATTTTGAACTGTTTCTTTCTGTCACACAGTCACTCTTTGAGAAATGATACACTCCCCGTGTGTAGCTGTGGACACCAAGTCACACAAATGGGTCTTAGACCCGCCACAACACACAAAACTAATCATGCACTTGTTGTGTGATGTCATTCTACGTCTGATGTGACATTAATAGTTACAGCTGCTTTGTGTAACTTTGTTCGTCAACGTGTGTCGTCTGAACTGATTCAGATAATGAAGCATGTTGGAGCTTGATCGCAACACAAACGTTTGTGAGCATGTTTGGTTAGTCAGACTATACTTAGTCTGTTGTTGTCACGCAATGCATGCTGCAATCTTATTGTATATTTAACATTAGGTAGCAATTAAGTCATATCTTCACTCTTTTTTGAGAGGTGAACATTAAATTACTTAGTCTGATTTGGAAGGAACGTGCTGCAGCAGCTGCCTCGGGGCTGTTAGGGGATAATACCTCAGTCGATCAGGATGAGTCGCTTCTGTGGCAGCGTGAGCTCAGTGCAACCTCTGCAGCTGTGTCTGAAGCCCGTCATTATCTGTGCGATGTGTCATCGCGCTGCGCTGCTCTGCAGATGTTCCCTCAGCAACAGGGATGAAAGATTGATGAGGTTGTTTGGAAGCAGCAGTGGCTCATTTGGGCAGAGACAATTAGGAAATCAGGAGTAAGTGTAGCAGTTCGGGCGACAATGAAGACGGGCTCACGAGAGTGTAAACCACTGGAAAAGCTGGCTTGTGTCGACAGCTGGTGGCATGTTTTGAAGTTTGCTTGCCTTTGCCACAAGAGCGCACAAACCCGGTCCAATAATTCTCAGGCTCCGGTCGTGTCTGGTGTCTTTACTCGTCTTCTTTCTGTCTCTGGCACGTAGGAGTACAAAGTGTCCAGCTTCGAGCAGCGCCTCATCAGTGAGATTGAATTCCGACTGGAGCGTTCTCCGGTGGAGGAGTCGGACGATGACGTGCAGCACGACGAAGGCTCTGCCGACCAGGGGGAGGCGCCGTCCTTCGACCAGAAGCTCAAACACTACAAAGTGTTCGAGGGCATGCCAGTCACCTTCTCCTGTAAGGTCGACGGAGACCCCAAACCAAAGGTGGGACCCGCCGCGTATTACTGAAAGGATGTCATCGCCCACATGAGTAAACACGGCGGGTGATTATGGTTGTTAGATAAACATTCTGGTTGTATTTCTGATGACTTTGGCTTCGCTGCCTGGGAGTTGCTGATGTGGGATGTCGAGGACAGAGAGTGTAAGGACTGAACGTGCCCTGTGTGCAGTGATAAGGAGAGGCCCTTTGCAAAAACACACCCTGGCCTGGGCTGGATGCCTGCCTCCGTCCTCATTAATGATGTGGTGATGACGGGCCTCAGGACGAACTGATACGAGTTAAATGACGGGATCAGATTTGTAATAAAGCTTTTCAAAGCCTTGTCAGATTTTTTTGACTATGCCTGTTCATCTTGCGCCGCAGGTTTACTGGTTTAAAGATGGCAAGCAGATCTCCAAGAGGAGCGAGCACTACAGGATCAGCCGCGACCCGGACGGAACCTGCTCCCTGCACACTGCTGCAGCCTCACTGGATGATGACGGCAACTACACCATCATGGCCGGCAACCCGACGGTGAGCTGGGAAAGGCGTAACGTGACATGTTAAAGAAAGGCGTGCACCTTTGGGATAATAACACAATGCTCGCTCAGCTGTTCGGCTGCCAGTGCGGTACGTCACCGCTCATTAGCAGGAGAATAAAAGCTTACGATAATGGTCTCCATCCTGAAGGGGAAGAGGGCGTTGAATGAAACAGGAAATCACTGAATATCTCGTGTGGGTCAATGGTTCATGTTCTAGAGGCTTTCTACGTTTTTCCTCCTCCCAGTTTCACTGCCGCTTGGGCTGTGGTGGAGTGACAACATCTCATAAGCTCTCCTTTCCCCCCTCACAGGGAAGGGTGAGCTGCACCGGCAGGATGATGGTGCAGGCGGTGAACCAGCGAGGCCGTAGCCAGCGCTCCACACCGGGACACATGCGCAGGTGAGGCTTAACTGACAGAAGAGGTTGGAGCAACGGTGCAAGAAAACATCTCTGGGGGAAACAAAATCTCCTGGTTGTTTTATTCACAAGCTCCAGCTGCTGGCTGGAGCACATGTGCTGCAGGCTGCTCGCCATCTGCGCGGCGCCTGCGCTCACTCGTTGGCTGTTTCAAAGCGCTCTGTTCGGATGCGAGACGTTCCAAGAAGCGGAACACAGAAACGTTTGCTTTGAGCTGAATCAGTCTTTGTTCTTTGTGGAGCTGTCGTTTCAGGAAAGAAAAGCTGCGCGTTAATGCGAGGGAACACCTGTTTGCTCTGCTGCACCTTTATGCAGCACACGCAGGGTGGTGATGTCATTGTTAGGGCAGAAACACCTACTGGTCCTGACCTGCTGTACGGGCCGCACACAATAGATATAGACAAAACCAAATCGGCTGTTTTGTTTTTCACCCCTAACTGTACATGTTGCTCTGCCCGTCAGGCCCAGGTCCAGGTCCAGAGACAGCGGTGATGAGAACGATAACATCCAGGAGCGTCACTTCCGTCCTCACTTCCTGCAGGCGCCCGGTGACCTCATCGTTCAGGAGGGACGTCTGTGCCGGATGGACTGCAAGGTGAGCCTCATGTTTTCAAAAAGAAGAAATGACAAATTATAGCTTTATGGCCATTTTTTGGGGGCTCAGCTGTGTTTTATCTTAACCCTCTTCTAGCCTGGTTACTCACAGTACAGAAAGTTTATTCCAATAGGAGAACACACTAAACAGTGAGATTTTAGCTGCAGCCGATTGAACCTCCTGTAGGTGAAAACTCGTCGCTTTCTATGAAAGAAAAGTGCTTTAAAATAACTGAGACATGGCTGGAGGAGAGAATTGCCCGCACCAAAGTGAATATTTTAATCATAGTAATAAAGAAAGCCTTTTCTGATCCGCCCTTTAATTCAGTCTCCGTCTCACTGCTGCCAAGGAAACATTTCTGTCCCGGCTTTTTAAAACTAGCAGAGACAACACGGTTCTTCACCGAAAGGCTCACAGCAGGCGAGAGTACACAGAGGTGGAATCAGCTTTTCTACAGTTATTGTTCCCGTGCATCCATCCTGCCACTTGTTCTCATTTTGGGTGTCTGTCTGTTGCGTCCTCACCTCGCCTTGCTGCAGCAGAAACTCTTTGAAAACCGGCACGTGTAATAAAATGAAACCGACCCACAATTAACTTGCTATGAAAAGACTGTGTTTTTATGCATGTCAGAAATAAACCGAGAGCCTCCGTTCCTCCTAAGCCCTTAACGTCAAGGATAATTATAGCAAATATTTATTTCCAGATCATTTGTGGTTTTAAAAAAGTTTCCATGCCACAGCACTCATCACTTCGGTGCTGGTCACTGGTACAATAACGTCAAGCACAAGCCTAGAAGGTGGTCAGGTGTTTCTTTACACAGACAGATGGGGCTTTTGGCAGCGTTGGTTATTCCCATGACAACGCTCGCACACAGCGCAGACACATTAGCTAAACACTGCTGTTTGCATTTTCCACAATAAACACATTCTCCCCGCACAGAACACACGCAGCTAATATGCTCATTCTGTCCAACAAAAACAACCGGACCAAACTCAGAGCATCAACTCTGAAGCCTCGAGATGTTGAGTGAATTGTTCCTTTGCAACCTGTAGGTGAGCGGCTTGCCCACCCCAGACCTCATCTGGCAGCTGAACGGACAGACCATCCGCCCCGACTCTGCCCACAAGATGCTGGTGAGGGAAAACGGTGTCCACTCACTGGTCATCGAGCCTGTGACAAGTCGCGACGCGGGCATCTACACCTGCATTGCCAGTAACAGAGCTGGACAGAACTCCTTTAACCTGGAACTCATTGTGGCTGGTAAGCAAGAAACCTATAGACTGTACATGAGGTATTTAGATAAACACAACTGATTCGCACACTATTTGTTCGTAGCCAAAGAGATGCACAAGGCCCCCTCATTTATCGAGAAGCTACAGAACACGAGTGTGGCAGAGGGTCATCCTGTACGACTGGAGTGTCGCGTCGCAGGAGTTCCCTACCCACAGATCTTCTGGAAAAGGGAGAACGAGTCTTTCACTCACAACACAGACAGAATCAGGTAAAATAAAACATTAAAACTTCCTTCAGACTCCCAGATGGAGTGAGATTAAATGCTGAGTTAATCCCTGTTTCTTTTTCTTTTACCCAGCATGCACCAGGACAACTGTGGCTACTTGTGTATGATCATCCAGCCCGCGCTGAAAGAGGACGCCGGCTGGTACACCGTGTCAGCAAAGAATGAAGCTGGCATCGTGTCCAGCACTGCACGCCTCGACGTCCACAGTAGGTTCCCCACACACACACACACACGCAACACTTGCTGTCTGGCTTTAAGTCATTTCCACATCTCTTCTCTGCCCTCAGCTCAGTGGCAGCAGCCCAACCTGCCCAAGCCCAAGAAGGTGCGTCCCTCCACCAGCCGCTACGCCGCTCTGACAGAGAGAGGGCTGGACGTGAAGGCTGCCTTCTTCCCCGACTCCAGCCCGCTACCTCCCGGAGGCCTGGTGGAGAGCGACGACCTGTAGAGGCGCGAGGATGACGTCGCGCTGGCGGCTGGCCTTGCTCCTGACACAAATACTTTATGACAAGGAGGGGGCAGAAAACAACCTCACCCACTGTCACCGAACTGCAAACACAGAGCTAAAGGGTTGGACCGAGTGAGACGGCAGCCGTGGTTTTCTTATGTTTTTATAGTCTGACACAACACATTTAGTAGAGAATTCAACACGCTGGTGCCCCAAGCTTCATTTTTATCAACTGGACCTGGAAGTGCCTCTAATTTCTGTGAAGATAAAGTCCAGTTTGAGAATGCAATGAAAATTTAAATTACTATGCATGTTCCAAGTGGTGCCAGACTAATTCTGTACGTAGGACTGCACTGGTCTGACGAAGGAGATCACAGACTTATTATGTGGGCTTGTGTAGCACAGTGCAGATATCTACAGTAACTGTGTCTGTTATGTAGTATGATACAGACGCAGTATCACACGATATTGGACAAGGCCGGGCCTTACAAACTGTAGGATTAGGGATCGTTTCGTTTTTATAGTATAAGAAATGATGCTTTTTTTGGAAAGTAAGCGTTCACACATGGATGAGATTTGTGGGTGGAGCAGAACTTCAAGGAGGTCAGATCATACGAGAAGGAAGAGAGATGTGAGGAAGAATGACTTTAACGTGGGGAGCGGGAGACGTGGACGGCAGCGAGGAGGGCGTCGCGATGAGAAGAACGTAGTTACGGTGGGAAATTCTGGTCTTTTGTTTCTTTGGTCTTTTTAGAGGTGTGAATTCAAATGCTCTCACTGACGAGATGATTACGGTTGAGGTTTCTATTGGTCACAAGTTTTCCCTTTTATTTTTATATGAAACTAAATCTGACTATTTACCTTCCCAGCAATGTTGACATACGTCATATCAGCAATCCCTTAGTTCTGTCTGTACCTTGAAGTTTTTATAAATGTATTTACTGCCTTTAATCACAGTTAGGATGAATGCAATCACATTTGCTTTGCATGTAACCTTTTGGACGTGTACAGTGCCAAACAGCTTTTACCGGGATGTATAAAACACAGCTTTTTCCAGTATTCAGGGGTAGCAAACTTTCTAAGATGGTGAAAAAATGAGAAGCTAATTATATTTATATCTATTTTTGTCACCTCTGTAATACCATACGAAGAAGACATCTTTTTTCTGCGTCTGTTTGGAGCTTGCATCAGCTGACGGTTACTGTGTTTGCACATTTCTATGCCAGTCAATGCCTGTATATGGATTGTGCTCCTGATATTATTTTAGGTTATGAAAGTTAATAAAAATCTAACTCTTCAGACAGTGTGAGATGTTTTTATAGACTTGCATGCTCTTCCTAAAACAATAAGGCAAAGCCAAAAAGCACATTATCAGTCACAGTGGAAAACCATCCTGTCTGACCTCGCTGTGCACGACAGTCACCTTCGACCTCATCTGTCCAAGCCACACGCACTAAGCCGTAACTACACGCTCAGACCACTCTCCTCACTTCCACCTCCACCTCCGATTCCCTCCAGCTGCAGCCAAACATGACCGGCCCCTCCAAATGCGGGCGTGTGTCTGCAGCGCCATGTCCAGGCTGACTCGTGGCTGGAGCGAGGTCTGCTGGTATCGAGGGGTTCTTCCGTGTGAGACAACATCACCATCAGCGGTGGGGGAAAAAAAAAAAAGAACAACAGTGTTGATCTGTTGATAGAATTTAGGACCTCAGGGCAACAAGGTCTGGACTGGGACAGACATTCTGGAGTCAGCGGCATTAGTCATGACCCACTGTCACACACACATCTTGCCTCGACCACTGAGGGTGGCTAGAATGACTCAGCAGAAAGAATTTGTGGGTAACTCCCCTAATACAATTTGTTCATTGATTCAACAAAAGACAAAGAAACACAAATCCACTGCCTGTATGGCCACGTGTGACACATTCCCATGTCACGGTTCAGAACAGTCAGACACAGGAAGTACTGAGGAGAGCTCCGCCCCCTACAAGGCCAGCTGCAGCCCTCCATCCACCACCAGCACCTGTCCTGTTACATAGGAAGACTCCAGAAGGAAGAGGACAGCCCGGGCGACCTCGTCCGGCTCGCCGAATCTCCCCAGTGGGATGGAGCGCGCTGCGTCCTCCTCCTTCAGCCCTGAAGTCATGTCGGTGCGGACGTAACCTGAGATCGAAGAAAGGTAGGAGCGTGTGTAAGACTTTAAAAGAGACAAAAGAGGGAAGGAGGGTGAAGGTGATGTGAAAAGGAAGTGGGACTGTACCAGGAGCCAGGAGGTTAACCCTGATATTTCGAGAAGCAACTTCTTTAGCTAAAGAGCGTGTGAAGCCCTCCAGACCAGCTTTACTGGCACTGTACACACACTGGCCAGCACTACCTTTCAGACCCACAACGGAGCCTACAAACGAGAAACACACATCCACTGGGACTACTTTGATGTAATAAATATTCTATCAGTGGTGCTGATTCAATTTCATGTACGCACTTGAGAATTAAAAAACATAAAGACACATTTATGCTTCACTGACTCTAAATGAAACAGTACTGTTACATATCGCCCTCTAGTGACAGAGGACTCACTACCTATATTAACAATAGCTGCTCCCTGGATGTGCAACATGCTGCGCAGTGCAGCTCTGCAGGTCAACATGGTTCCCAGCAGGTTGTTGTGAAGCAGAGCCACCATCTCCTCTGGCTTGGTCCTCAGTAGCAGAGCATCCCTGACCAAGCAGAGACGACGTCAGCCGTTAAGGTCAGTGATGTGTTTATATTCACGCAAACAACCGCAGGTTATGAGCAAAGCCACCGACTCACCTGTTGATGCCAGCTGCATTCACAAGGTAAGAGATGCTTCCACAGGACCTTTGGATGCCGTCAAAGGTTTTCCGCACCTCCTGCTCTTTGGAGACGTCACAGCTAAAAGCCATGTGGTCAGCTAGAGAACAGACGTGGAGAGTGGTAGACATTTCTGTTATTTTGCTGCAAAAGGGTGCGTGTGTGTGTGTGTGTGTGTGTGTGCACAAGGCTGACAGGAGACTGGGATCACCAATAAGACATTAAACATGGGTTAATGATTCCTGTCAGGCTTCCTGAAGAACATCTAAATTTCACATTTCACACTGCTCCACTGTTACAGAAACAGGAAATACACCGACAGAACCGCAGAAAGAGACTTAAAAAGGTGACTTGGCTTTTGGGGCGGTTGTGTTTATTGCACATACTTTATATACTCATGGGTGACTGCGTGAAATCATACCTCCACACAGAGACGTCGCAGTAGCCTGGGCCGCGTCTCTGTTCCTGGAGACAACAGCCAGCCTGCAGCCTCTGACTGCCAGCAGGCGGGACACGGCCCCTCCGATGCCCCTGGATCCCCCACACACCACTGCCAGCCTGGACATGGCGCTGCAGACACACGAGCAGGGGCTGTGTCCACGTAAAGAAAGCAGCTAAAGCAACATATAACTTCTGCTGATCATGACGTAGGCACAAGTAGGCTGCCTCCACTTTGAGGTTTGTGTGCCCTGCTCACAGTAGACTGAGACCGTGCACAAGCCACAACATATACACAACATCAACATCACCAACAACAACAGCTGTGAGCTTTTACTCACCGTGTGTTCGGCTGGTATAAATATCCAGAGCAGGCCTGTTGCTGTTTAACTGGGTTTATTTGCTTTGCGACTCAAGCGCTACCGCTTATGGGCGCCGCCATCTTTTTCTTTTTCTTCTTCTTCTTCTTTTTTTTTTTTTGTCGTGTTGTGGTGTTACCCGTCATCAGCCGGAAGATGGCGCTGTGACACACGGCACCGCATCGCACCACCACGTCTTTGTGTTCGTGCTGATGTTTTTTTTTTGTTTGTTTTGTTTTGTTAATCTCCACAGGAAACAGTCCAGTAACTTTAACACAACATTTTATGCTTGCGTTTGGTTTTAATTTGTCATTAATGTTTTATTCATGCCGATGATCACCATTTTAGTACTACTACTAGCAGTAGCGTTTGCATAATGTCAAGGTGTTTAAACATACTCTTATTTCAGAAGATTAATTACACTTCAGTCTGAGTTATTGATTTCTATTCACGCTGACAAGGCTGTTCCGCTGAAATAGCACAGAACATGTTAATTGCAGTCGTTCTCTCGCTCTTTATTCGCTTAATTTGACCTTGTTCGCTGTGGAAATACATCTCAACAGAAAGCAAACCTGTCAGTAGTGTGCAGGGGACTGAGTAATGCTGAGAGCGTGTGGCCTTGTCGTGCACCTGGAGCATCCATCAGACGCGGACTTGGTGTGATCTTAAGTCACATTCACAATCTGTGCCCAGTGGACTAGGACGCTGATGTGATTCATATCCGCGCTGCACAACAGCCCCAGCTTAAAACGGTCCTGCGAGCTTTCATTAATATTGACTGTGGCTGTGCATTTGTATTCCCATCGCCTTCCTGACCACAAGACATTACCTGTTCTCACATTAGCGACCTAATGATGCCTACCAACAGGCGCATACTGTGCTCTCTCACACACATATTGTCAGGATCATTTTTGTGGAATCTATGTACATTTCATTACTGAGGCTTGTTTCAGACCTGCATGACAAATGACTGGTGGTTTTCTGGACATTATTCACTACATACAATTTAAAATGTAATCTCTTAACGATAACATTCTCCAGGGGAAGTTTAAAAATGACATTTAGGTCCGTTTAGTTAGGACACAAAAGGGTTTAAACCTCCTTTCACAGAGTGACACACCTAGATCTCAAACACTGTCAATTCTTGACCTTGAGACTCTTAAGTCCCTGCAGCTATAAAAGTTTTACCTTTGCTCACACATGCAGCTCATTCTAACGTCGATGTCTGCTACACTGTTTACAAATCTGCAAATCAATAATGTTCTCACCAAATCTACGAAAGTCAGTCCAAATGCACTCATTTCTGCTCAGTATAGTCTTATGCTCATACAATAGAATAACTTATTTCCATGGTAACCCATCCTCTGCAGGGAACTGCGTACAGCACAATGACCTCTCTGGGTGCTTGTCAGTTTCTGTCAGTGTTTCCCAGCTGAACACACTGGGGAGGCTCTTACCGCTCTCTGCAACACTCTGCTCTGCTGTAGGGCACAGCAGACGCTCCTGTGTGGTGAGAACCTCTTACTTCTGGTTCTGGAGACACTAATGACAACTTTAACTGTGAATTGCCTGAAATATATTTAATTGTGAACGACTGTCGTTTCACAAGTTGATCATGTGTTTAAACCTTTTCAATGTAATGCATTTTAAGACCTGCGACAGGGAAAGAGAAGAAGAGGGAGGGGGAGAGCACATATTGCTGTCAACTGCAGTCTACCTGCATGTGATAATACTCGTTCTGCACCATTTGAAAGTAGCCACACAAGGTCACTGGAGGAAAGAGGGTAGAAGGAACAAAACAAGGTATGGAAACCATTAGCTTTTATTGTTATAGAGATTTTTACAAAATGTGCTATTCCCTCAAATACGTCAGAATGTTTTTTTCACATGATAGATTTGTGCCAAATTTCAGTTTCACAATTTTCAGACATAGAAGTTTAACTACAGACAAAAAAGGATCAAGTAAGTCACCTTGGCATGAGGAAGATCTGTTACATTGACTCAAACAAGCTTAAATTGCCACATGGTCCAAAAGATGAAACTATATTATAGTAACCGCTGTAAGAAATGCTTCATGTTTTCAGTCCGAATTTGTGCAGCCTACGCATAAAATATACGGATAAAAGGTCAGTACGATTAGAAATGTATGGATAGTGCATAAATATGTGCATCTGCATTGTAGTAAGTCTGATGTGTTTAATAAAGGCTTACCAGTGAAATGAAAAGACACTCAAAGGAGCAATTTGAGCATAAAGCCTGAGGTTTGTGTGGTAATGGCCAAGGGTTAATTCTACACGCTGTACCTATAGTAGCAGAAATACAAAGAAAGAAAGGCCCTAACAGTGATTTGTACCATCCTTTTCCACACGCTCTCCAGGTTTAAAAGAAATCTCAACACATACCCGCAGTCAGTTACACAGTGATTCCCCTCAAATAATAAGAAACTAAAAAAAAAACAACAACAAAGACACCACTTGAAACTCTGGGTGCAATTCAGTCAGTCAATTTATACTCAAAGCCAAAAGGCACCAGTCAACGATTGCCTCCACTCCAAAGTGTTTTCAAAATCCCCTCAGACTTCACGTCAGCGAGAGGAAAGTCATTAATGATAACCAAGTCTTGGAATTGTTTTTGATTCATCCAAGATGTATATATTTAATAAGGATAATAGAATAAGGCAGTGTTCATTCTCCGAAGTACCAATTCAATTCCAGTTCATACATAAAATCTTCATGTAGATAAAAAAAAAAAAACCTCAACCACAAAATAATAATAATAATAAAAAAAATCATGGGCACTAAAGTGATTTCAATTAAAAGAAAACAACTGTACCTTTTGAAACTGAAGAGAATTATGCTACAAATCTCTTTCTATGGATCCAATGATACAATATGCTACTTCAGGAAAACATGCTGTGCTTTAGCTAGCTGTGTTTTTATTGCCACAAGTCGCATTAGGAGTGAGTTATACTGCTGAAGGCTGTGTCCTGTGTGTCCCACTGCATGTCCAGGTTGGTTATACGACAGTCTACTGTCTATGCAGCAGGTGTCAGACTCCGTGGAAATTGCAACGGACATAAATATACACTGAAATTAATTGATTGTGTGCAGTTAATGACATGTTTATGTCGCTCTCGTGGTGTAGAGCTACGTCTGAGGGGGTTAGGAGAGCAGCTACTCTGTTCAGTAAATACAAGGAAGGTACAACTAAGCAACATTTGACTGCAAAGACTATGCAGGAGTGTGTTTTCATATAATATAAAGACATGACTAAAAAGTCTGCCAAGACATGTACCACTGCAGAAGGCTTTGCTTAACACATGCAAATATTTGATCAATGCAAGTAACAGTCTTTACCACTAACTACAGCTTCAGCCACACCAAAAGAAAATGCGCACAAATATTTTCTGATGTGCAATGTTCACATAGCTGTGAACTGTAGCTGGAGAACTCGAAGGTGCAACACGGCAGATCTGTTCTCATCCTCAGGTTGAGGTAATGCCTTTGGAGCTGGGGAAGTAGCATTTCCCCCCCAACTATGCAGCACAATGATGATGATGACATTACTCATCTGATTTTATCTGCTGACTCTTTAAAATAATAGCAAGACTTGGATCAGCGGTCTAGTGAAGGAAGGCTTAACTGCTGTGGTAAAATGTGACAATGTGGCTTGTGCAGGCCAATCTATGAAATAAGTTAAAATGTGTAACATATCTATATCAACAGTTGTTTTAGACTAATCATCTTTGTGTCCTTATATACACAATACAGTCAGAAACAGTACAAGGCACACATTTAAACGCTGAATCGTTACAAAGATATAAATAACCAACAAATAGGAACAGTTCATGAGTAGTGTGCTCTCCGTTAACTGTGCTTTCTTTGACGACACATCCATTTTTCTCTGCAGCTCTCCCTCATATGTCACTACTGTTCTTTTTTGAGAGCAGAGCCCTAGTGGGCTCTGAGCAGTTAAAGTGTTGCATCAAGTCCTGGTGACCGTGCATGTGCTGATATGTTTGGTTTGTTCACAACGTGAGGAGTCTGGCAGTAATCAGCCAGGTCAGCTGTTCTTCACTGTAGTAGGTTTATTAGATGAGGTCTACAAAGCTGCCAGGGAACAATCCCGTCTTGCCGTTCCTCTGCAGTGTGCCTTTGAACCAGCCGTCTTCCCTCTTCCTGTGAACAAACACAATGTCGCCCTCCTTAAGTTCCAATTCAGCCTCGCTCTGGGGAGGATATGATACCACCACCCTGTACCTGGGGAGGACAGCCAAAGGCACAGTCAGTCACTGATACACACTACAACAAAGACAGCTCATCAGTCATGACACCGGTACCATGTTACAAAGCAGGGCACTCACAATAGCAAAAAGCTACAGGTTTAGATCAGTGTACCTCTCACATATGATGGGCCTTGCGTCATGGTGCTGAGATATGAGAGAGGAGCACGGCAGGCGGGGAGGAGGAGCAATAGGAGCACACCCATCAAGGGGACTGCTCTTCCAATGGGAGGACTCGGGAAGTGAAGAGGATGATAAGGTTGAAGACGCAGATGCAGCAGCAGATTCAGACTCAAGGCAGCTGACAGAGCAGGAGGGAGGGGAGGTGTCATGCCCCATGGCACCATGAAGCATTTCTCCAGCAGCAGCCTGTTCTGCCTCCAGGGTAGGAGAGGAGGGGGGCGATGGGCGAGATTTCTTCTTATTGGAGGACAAGAGCTTCAGAAGACTTTTCTTTTCTCTCTGCAGCAGCAAGACAACATGGAGTGTTAGAAAATATAAGTATAACCTGTGTGTTCATAACTACTGGTGACAGCTATTAGTGAATTAGTAGGATAAGCTACTTTCCACGCTGCTCTAATGCATGTCAGTCATCTGCTAGAAATTAGAGAACGCCTACCTTGACGTCCTTCTCCAGTCTACAGGCGAGAGCTGTGCTGCTTGACATAGCACTGAGAGCAGAGCCGTTCCCATGGCCAACAGGCACAGATCGCAGAGCATCCCCATCCAGTGATGCGGCACTGACGTTGGGTGGAGTCAGAGAGGAAGCAGCGCAGCCCATTGCCACGCCAGCTCGAGCGCAGCCTTGGGCAGGACCGGAGGAGGGCTGCGGGCACACGGCAAGGTGTGGGAGATAGGTCACAGGTGTTGCAGACTGCATTGGTGTCACTGCTGCTGTGGGCCGGTCCTGACTGTGGCATGCAGCTGCAAAAGGAATTTTACAACATTGATTTAAATTCCTTTTACATGCACTGGGTAACCATTTGCCTCCCAGTGAAGTTACCTGTCCTGACTGCATTGCGAGCTTGATTCACAGTCATCTGGGAGCTGACGTGCAATGGGACTTTTGGCTGCTGGCCTGTGGCTGTCTGAGCTACAGCCACCACAGCTGTAGGTTGGGAGCTAGCAGAGGCAATGTTGGAGCACACTGTGGCGGGTTTACTGAAATCAGGCCCTTGAACAATAGCCCCAAGGGGAGCAGAAGAGGGGCTGACGATGGTAACCCCTCTACCAGCTTGAGTGCATAGACTCATGGGCACTTTGGGCTGGGTGCTCCCTGAAGCGGTCCTGGAGGGAGGAAAGGTGAAGAGGGTTGAGACAGCTAACGTATGACAGTTAAATTAATAATAACCAGGCGTGTGTAAGCGGGACCAGATGTCCAGTAAGTATGACGTGACTCACTACAAATGCATGACTGACCTACTGACTGGACTCATGTAGTTCCCAGGGAAGACTCCAATCTTGCCAGTGTGCATGGAGGTGCCCTTGAACCACCCATCCTGACAGCGTTCCAGCACCAAAAACATCTCTCCCTTCCTTAGCTCCAGCTCATCCTCCTTACGGGGAATGTAGGGGAACATTGCCACATAGCTAGATCCAAAAGCAGAGGAAGCAAATGTTAGCCATTCGCCAAGTGCACACACACACGCTAACAATTTGTACAGCAGGACATTTGTTCTGAATTTATCCTGCTGTCTAGCAGTACATCTGTCATCATCTGCTCCGAGACTGTGCTCTCTGACCCAGAGAAAATCAGCACTGGAGGACAAAGGTTTTCTCGGGTCATCTCTTTACACCAGTCCTGGAATGGCATCCACAAAGATACTCAGCTGGGATGTTTTCAGTCTGATTTCAGTCAATGTTTTCAGGGGCAGGCAACATAAATGCCTCTGAATCCGACACGCATGCACAGGCAGACTCGGATGACAGCTAGTGAGTATTCATGAGGTGGATCTAATTCTTATCAGGTGTGTAGTGCCTTGGGAGAGTAATGAGGGCAAAGGTTAGACGGTTAAAGGTCAGGGGTGACCAAGAGGATCTCCAGTGGGACCCAGGAGACAGTCATCCACAGGCTCTGACCCCTTCACTTGTGCACTAGCTCACACAAAGTGGTGGTGGGGGCCCGTAGACAAGCAAGGACTTTCCCCTCTGCACGGAGCATGTGCACCAAGGCCCTGGGCCATTGCTACGCAAACAACTTCAAATTTTTCACTGCACATTAAAGAAGACTGCATATTTTTTGCATAGGACTGTTTTTATAACTCACACTGTGGGTCTTTGTCTCCCACTTTGGTCGCTTATGCTGGGGGAGGGTCTCTGTCCGGCAGTCAGTGGATATGCTGCTCCACCAGCAGAGGACTGTGGTGGTGGAGGTGGGGGTGGCGGAAGAGCATCCTGTAAAAAAAAAAAACAAACACCACCACCACATTTACCAGCATTTAAATAAAAAAATCACAACAATTCTGTTTCCTCTCAGTGTAGAGATAAACAAACCAACGAGCCTAAAAAAACCCCAAACCCCAGACAGTATATGTTACAAAATAAAAGAAATCCGTTTTTTTATGAACAACAAAAAGGGAACAAGAATGAGAGATCATCTGTCATTTGTGTTATTCCCTCTGGTCTGGTTTGGCAGACACCATAGTCTTGTCTCCGACTTCCCTCCCTGCAACTGACAATATCCATTCTGCTTGTTTGTTTGTTGCTAGGAGACCACATAGCTAGATGTTAAATCCATTGCAGTATTTAATTGGGACCATATGAAATAAAAAACATGTCTGTAGGCATACTTCAGAGCAACCCTCAAACCAAGCATGAGTGGATTCATCTTGACTCACTTGTTTTCCCTTGTTGAACGTCTGTAATGTCAAGAGAGACTCATGCTTTTGACTAGAGGCTAATGAGCAGCGGGCTTTTCTAACAATTGCTTTGTGTGCTCTTCGATGACCCTGGTAAAATTTAGTCTCCAAACTGTATAAACACAGAGCACATAAAAACAATATAATACCACACAGTGTTTTGGAAATTGTGACAAAGAGCTAAAAGCCCAAATGAGCTGTCAATGAGTCAGAACAATGATGAAGACAACTCCTGTACCTAGGAGCAGGACAAGTCTTCCCATGCTCAACACTGCCAGCAATGAGCAGCAGAGTAATAGCTTCCATGACACAATGGGGGAGGAGAGTGGCACCCAGACAGCCCTGTGGTATGTGCATAGACCTATGTGTATGTGCGAGTGTTGATGTGCGTCTCGGTTCACTGCTGACGCTTGAGCTGAGATAATTAGGCTGCCTGCGGGCTAGAGAAATCATCTGTACGAAAACATCATGTAGGTTTCCCAAGTGAAGCGTGGAGCTCAACCTTTTGTGTACACATTCCTGCTCATTCAGAAACTCCACATGCCAGAGCATACACACTGGCAGACAGGAAGTGTGCATGCTGTCTTGTGTGGGCTGCAGGGATTTCTTGACATTTGCAGTTGTACGGTTTGTACCTCAGCAGAAGCACGTTAAAAAGTAGAATTTTTGTTCAAACTTCCAAAGTTTGTTGACAAGTGTTTACTACTATAACTTGTTGACAGAGTTCTATTTCGGAACAACATGAAGTAACTTGTTGCGTGTCGATGAGTCACAAGTGTCACCTCATCTGAGCAAACGCACCTAACCCTTAGTATGAACCGGTTTCTATTAACTAACATTTAACAAGTTAAAGCAGTTGCCGTTTTTATGCAAATGTAATTTTGTGTGAATGAAAACAATTACAATGCATGAAACGTTTCAACAAAATGTAAAAAAACAACAGTTGCAGCAAACGTTTTATATGAACTGTGAAGTATTTCTTTTGCCGGAGCCATAGTAAGAGATTTGTTTATTTAATCGTTTTAGTAAACCTCATAAAGCAACAATTCTTGCTTTGTGCAGTAGTAACAAAAAGACTTGAAGGTGATTATGCCTACCACAGCGATGGATGTGTAGCTCGTCTCAGAGGGAAACGTAAAGACTGTTGCTGTGGTAACTGGACTACTAGGAGGTGGGGTCACAATCAGTCCAGTCGTGCAAATGTGTACCTGTTTAAAGAAAATACGCAGGTCAGCTATACAATGACAACTTCGAGGTAGAGGTTTCAACTCCTACATCAGAAAAATAGAGAAGACGACGTGATGGTAAGAAAAGACTAAAGATGCGTATGACAAGATTTGATTTTTAAATACTACTACACTCTTCCTTTGCACTTGTAAATGCACGGCGTTAAACTGACTATTAGTCAATGAAAACTAGTTCTTCTTTGACCAGTCTGATTCACTAGACGTGCACAGAAAAGTTCTGCCGGCTTCAGATCCGTCCTCCTCTTATCCGTTGTGCACGGGTGCCAAAGAAAACATGTAAACGTCTCTAAACATGGCACTGACATTAAAATGGCTGAATCAAATAAATAAAAGCTGTGGTGGTTACATTTATATACTTTGTTTAGAATTCAGGAGGAACGGACGGTGTTCTTTCCATGACAATTTCTTGTAGAATTATCCAGTCCGATAATACAGTACATTTCCAAGACAGACTACTCAGCCCCCTGGGCAATGCTTGCCTTTGTTGTTGTTGTTTTTTTCTGTCTGGGTACTAAGAGAAGATGATGAATAGATGAGAAGGAGGAGAGAAATAAACACAGTGCATATGTCTTTCTATTGTGTGTTTTTTTAACAGTGACCTGTAAATAAGACATATTGTTAGCCCTGCTGCCGCCAGGGAGGATCAGTATACACCAGTTGGAAGAAGGGTTTGTTTAATTCCACAAGTCTCCTGATAATGGGTAGTGGAAAAAGTTCTGGAGTCTGGTTACAACTTCCACATAAATAGATGCCTCACACAATAATGTAAATTATACTTGTCTCCTTTATTAAGAACTTTGAATGGTGTTGATGCAAGATTAATAACTAAATAGAGCTTGGAAACATCTTTTCACAGACAGTGCATCTGTCAAAAAAACATTTAGAAAAAGTCAGACAGGCAGAGTCGGAGGTGAGGCGAGTTCACTTCACCGTCTATGTAAAAAGACTTGAGGCAGTAGCAGGTGTTGGGGGGGAGTGGAATGAAACTGTTTTATTGTGTTACCAGCTACTGGAGTTGCTTCTTCTGGGAGACTCTAGGAACAACATAATCTAAACTTAAATACAGTTCTCATACATTGTGGTCAGTATGGCTTTGAGCAGCATGTTTAATGGATCAGACATTACACTACTCAGGATATTTAGGAAGACAATGCTACAAAGTGACAGCCCTAATGTTAAACATCAAGCCGCTAAAGCTGGGATTTTGTAATAGTACTTAGATTTTAATTCAAAATTACAAATACAGTGTAGCAGAATACTAGTTTTCTAAACATCTTTATGTCTGTTGTCTTTAAATGTCTAACAAATCAAAGTGCACAACAAAAACAGATGTGTGTTGCTGTTGTCATGTTGGGATTGGTATGGAAACTTTGAGAACAAAGCAAAAGTTATTTTTGTGGACAAATGGAGTCACGCATCTATAATTCTAAATTCTTGAATGAAGCAATGGCCTGTTTGTTATTATAGTGGAAAGGAAAGATCAGATTAAGTCCGGACGAAAAGAGAATGGAGCCTTTAATTAAAGCAACAAACGTCTTGCGAAAACAAAAGCGCTAAAGCTTGGTATGTTTTAAAAGAAGCAAGTCAGCCACGACATTTGAATAAAGAGTGTTATGATGTGAACACAAAACTGTCAATAAGCAAGATAATGAGAATGCAGTGAGATACGTTTTCCAATAATCCTACAGCTGTTAACTTGGCAGACAGAAATATTTTACATCTGCTAAAATAAGGCAAAGGATACACTGATCCTGTCTACAGTGTTGTTGCAAATGTTATTGTGGTTTGTCCAATGCTGTTCCACTTTATCACAACGCACAATTTACTTTTCATGGGTGTAACATGAAATGCAAGCAAAAAATCTGTTGGCTCTTTCTGTCGATAACATCTGGCTGGCACTGTATTTAATACATCACAGTTGCCAGGCTCACACAATTTAAAGGAGAATGCCTGCTCCAGGTAATTTACTGTACTCTCTTCTTACCTGTGAAGGTGCGCTACAGGAAAGTCCCCCACTGATCTCTCCAATTCGGGCAGCTGCTGTTGGATTGCTGGAGCTGATGAGGACAGGCCCACTGATTTCCATCGAGTGGCGCTGGGGAGGAGGAGCTAGCATAGGTTTGTGGGACATGGTGAGAGAAGTAAAGGAATGTCGCTTCTTGCTGTTCTTCTTCTCCCCTGCCCGCTGGGCACCATTGCTCTGGGGCCCTGAGGAGGCCCCCTCACCAGAGTCTCCAGTGGCGTCTGACGGCTTGTCCAACTCAATAAGCTGACGAGCTGCCGAGTTGAACTATGAGAGAAGAGGAGGCAGGGGGCCATGAAGAGTCGTAAGGTGGAAAAGAGGAGCTAGAGATTAGGAGTCTTTGTGGATGGGGCATTAAAATGATCATGAAAACTGTCATTCTTTATAATAAAGTTGATTCTTATGGAAGATCACCATCTTCATCCAGTCAGGAGAGATGGCAAGCATCAGATCTATGGGGTCTCTACTCTGTACAATTACTCTGAGAGTTGTTGGCTATGAACCAGTACACTGCATAACCCTTTCAAGTAAAAAGGCTCCAGTGAATCACGGGGTGGTCTCACTTGCCATCACACTTTGCCTCAAGCACCTCCCTCTATTTAGGGTTAGGGGTTAACATAAAAGCAAAGTACTTTACTCCAACCTGAGACAGAGCCTTTTCAGGTTCATCACTGGAATAAAAGCACACTAAGGCCAACATGGAGGATTAAAACCAGAAAAGCATTACATTTAAGATCATCTTTAAGAGCAACAGGAGGTTTAAACTCACATTTCTATAATGTGCAAGTTGTAATATCTTAATGCAAACAGAGCATAGACCTTCCTATAACAAATATTTGTCTTATTTAAAAAAATTATTATTATTTAATTCTGTCTAGATTTATCCTTAAGTTAGTAAGTGAGGAGCTCAGAGGTGCTGTGACTGTCTAAATGTTTAAGGACATGGGGGAGATCATACACAGAGACGTATAAGCAAAGGAGAGTACATTCAAAAACTTCGGCACTTGATCCACCAATGACTGGTGACATTTCGACTTTAAAAGAGTCTTCAGTTTCTTACCTCCACATACGAGATTGGAAAAATACCAATTTTATCTCCCAGCATACCCTCTGCCCAGTTTTCATCCACTCTGCGGATCACAGTCAGGATATCATCCTGAAAATTCAAGAGAGAGTGTCACCTAATTAAGGAAGAACCTAATTACGGAGGGTACTTTGTTAAATGTTTTTAAAAGCAAATTTCCCCAGATCAAAAACCCTGGCGCCTGAGGCCTAGCGTTCTGTTAACTAAGCTTGTTTCTGTTTTGCTCATGTGGCAGTTCAACAAGTGATGACATCAAAGCACGACCCAAACAGCTCAACAGATAAAACCACTCAATTACTGTATTTAAGCTTTATACGGCATTCATTCTCTCCTGGCTAATTACAGCCATTCATCAAGACGACTGGAATCCAAACCACTTCTCTGGGCGTTTCAGTTCAGAGCTCTCACAACATGCCCGCAACCTGATGAAATGAATGCTTAGAAGACAGAACGTCACAGTAATCACAGGTATTTCTGTCCTACTACAGTGACTGCATAACACGAATATGGGTATTGCATTTGATTACATTTTCAACTCAGTATATTTATGGTAAAAAAATGGTATTGTCTCACCTTTGAGAAGGGTAGACAGTCCTTGTCGGCCTCCTTGTCTTTAAGCTCAAAATCATACAAAGCTTTGCACTGAGGTGGTGGCTGTGGCAGCGGCTTGATGACCTGAACAAAGTTGGTGGGGAAAAAGCCATGGACTCCACCCATTTCTCCGTGGTACCAGTTTTCATCCACTTGCCGCCGCAGAATAATAATGTCACCCTTGCTAAACTTGAGGTCTCCGGGTTCCTTGCCATCATAGTTGTAGAGTGCCTTTGCACACGGGAGCTGAGGGACACCCTGCAAACAGAGGATGAAACTAAAATTTAAAAAAAAGGTTTGAAAACAGACAAATGATCTTGTTTGAATGATTGTCATACTTTGTGTCACTTTTCGCTATTATGTGTACTACCAATACATCGAATCAGGAATTTGTACAGAAATTAGCCCCAGAGACTAAAATCAAGCAGCACCTGTGAGCAATGTTGGAGAAAATCTAGATTTCAGTGCACATTGAGCATATTGAGCTATAACAGACCTGTCAACTGTTCTTGCAACCATAACCAGAAACCAAAACTGTCCCATTTGTGCCGCAACTGTTAGAAGACCCACGTTGTTTGCTCATGGGATACATGTGATGAGCCTGTCCGGTTGTCACCATGAGTGACAGATCAACGCCTTCAGAGAGCCAAGGGCCCTGTCCCTTTATCCTGAGGCAGCACGTTCTGTATCTCAGCCCGCTAGGCAAGACTTCTGAAAGCCCCATTCAGAGAATGACAATCCAGGGAAAGAGGGACAGCGAGTAGGGGGAGTAGCAGGATAGAGAAGCATCAATGTTCTCCATTCAGGATGGGTGTCCACAAGGAAGGCTTCAGTCCAAACCAACCCCCAACCATTTATATTAGTGCTGTTAGACATCCTTCGGAGTGATCAGAATCACAAACACTCCCAACAAACGGGATGATAACTCTGGAACTAAAACTTTGGAGGGAACAGGGAATGCAGACAGTGTTAGAAAATGTCTATAACCTAGGCTGATACCACTATGAGAGTAAAAAAAAATTGAGTGAGAGGGGTTAAAGCAGAGTTTGGAGCCAGCTCTGCAGTCTTGTTAAAGGCTAATGAACCGTTTAAAGGCTCAGCAGAGAGTAAAAGTACAGAATGAGCCGTGATGTTGAGCCAGGGTGACATTACCCTTCTGCAGAGAATCACACAGTCTATCGGTCTTGGGCTCTGCCAGTCTCGCATGTGGGAGAGAGGAGGGGGAGGAGGGGTACTGCAGCCCCCTGCACACTACACTGGAACTGGGCCTCCTTTCAGGGGAAAACAGGGCTTTTGAGCCCACCCAGGCCTGGCAGGGAGCTTCGTGATGAAAATTCAAATGAAATTGGAAGAGCTGCCATTTTTTTGCTTCAAATTGCAAAAAACCTGCTGCCTTTAACTAGACGGCTATCATGAAATGCTTCACTCCTCAAAACTGGAGGTTTGTGAGCAGTTGGTTTTTCACCTAAACCTTGAAATTGCTTCTACACTTGATAAAAATGTATGTACTCATAAAATGGAAAGGTAAGGAAAAAGAAACAATGTCCTTTCTGTCAACTACAGTGGTTCAATGTGTCCCTTCTGATTTATACTAGATTTGATTGATACCAAGTTTCATGAGGTGCTCTTGACTTACTCTGTAAATGACACTGTGCTTTTGTTTTACACTAATCTCCCCATCTTGCTCCTTGTAAAAAAAGGAGTGGTCTGGGAAGTTATTTCCACATTTAACTCAACTTAATAATAGCCTGTAGTGGTAAGAGGTGGCATATATGTGCAAGACAGTAAAACTAGAGGAGGGTGATGGCTATGACATCTGAGCAGTAGACCTACAGACAGGAGCGACATCAGTCCTGACCAAAAAGCTCCTCTAGAGATACAAGCCGACTTATCTAACAGCAATGGCCAGACGACAGAAAAAAGGTCTCACTTCAGGTAACACATACACATGCTCCTGTGTGCATTTGGATTTGCATAAATGTGGTATACACACATCTCTGGCACAGAAAAGCCTCATCTTGAGTTCACCCTTCAAACTCAACACAACACAAAATGTTTTTCTGGTCGAAGCAGTTGCAATAAAGTGTTTACGCCTTACTCTACATCTTCAGTTGCTGTCAACAACAACATATATCAAACGTTTAAAAAATGTTTTAATTTTTAATAAAGTCACAAATGCACTTTATTATTTTTTCTGTGAAGGTTTTGAAACTTGAGATTGATTGATTGACTACCGACAGTGATGGCTAGTTAAGACTATTACCACTTAAGCATCTCAACATTTAAAGTCGTTAGTCTGTCCAATTGGAAAATGAGCTGCATGACGAGAGGCAGAGACGCAGCTGGTTTTATAATCCGTTAAAAAGCAGGCATGGATGATGTTAACCTACCTGTACGTGTTTGGGTGAGGGACAGGCGAAAAGAGAAAGGAGTGTCTAGGTGCCAAGCATCAGCTGCTGTGTGCAATTACTTCTGTACTGCAGATAACGCGATTGGAAATGTGTCCTACAGGGACTGAGCCATTACAGCATCCCATTCCACAGCATGGAATTATCCAAGTGTTCTGCTACAGCAAAGCCAAATGTCAACAACCAGTGAGCACAAAAACACAATGCAAGCATGCATGCATACATACAAGCGAAGACTGGGCCAAATGGGGACTATTATGCTAACAGTTGGCTTTACACAATAATGTTTGCAAGGCTCAAGGAAAATAAGCCTCATGTAGGGCTGTTAGGGCTACAGGCTGTGCTGTACACATGGTCGGGACAATAAAATCATGATAAATTAGAGACAAGCAGCTAAAACATCAAGGTAACCTTTGTGTTTGTCGGCAGGACTGTGTGTAACCACAGCAGAAAGAAGCCCTTCCCTCCATTTGCCAGTGCCAGACAATGCTAGCAAAGACTCCATTCCCATATGGACACCTCCAGCAGGGGGTCCATCCATCCATTATGTTAACTGCTTTTCCTGTTAAGGGGAAGCTGGAGCCAATCCCAGCTGTCTTTGGGCAAGAGGTCACCAGTCTATCACAAGGCTGACATACAGACACAGTCACATTCACACTTATTATAGGCATTGACAGGCAGCAATTTACTGGCTAACTGCATGTCTTCAGATTGTGGAAGGAAGCTGAATTACCTGGAGAAAATCCACGCAAGAGCAAACAGAGACGACATGCAACTCAGCCAGCTAGTGGATTGGAGCCCACTGCCAAAACAGCGAGTGTAAGAAGGGAGTGGAGGTGCCTAGTTTGTCTGGTTTCCACTTCCATAAACATTACCAGGCCAAGACATTTCAGAAGTAGCGTGAGCAGCACCTGCCACACTGGCCATGAAGTCATAGGACATTTGTTGTTCATTACCCGGATACCATTTATTAGAGATCTTGGTGCAAACACCATAGCACAAGCACAATACATAATGGAGCTGAGGAATTCTTAAGACATGCCATCTTGAAACCATTAGAGCTGCATTACTTGAAACCGTTTCCTTAGGACAATGCCAGGAGAAGTGGGTCCTGACACTGTCCAGAGTTTCTCTTTCGCACATGAAGCACACAGCAGGAGACTTTCCATGTCAGAGATTTTCATCAGGAATGGTCTGACACAAGTGTTCTCACATGAAATAATAAAACAGACTGTTTGGTTTTGGTGAGGTGTGGTCCTTGGTTGGGGCGTGCAAGAGTTACAACAGGCAAAATGTTGAACATACGAGTATCAAATCGTAACCCTTTTATCTTGATATGTAATCATATTGCCAGACTCTTGCCAATACAAAGTCCTGCGGAACGTGGGTGTTCTGGTTTCAGAACCTTCACACTCCTAACGAGCAGCTACATTATTATTAATGTATGATTTGTTGTAGGGCAGAGCACTGGATGTGAAAAAAGCTCAGATTTTTTATGTATCCCATTATAACTACATGGAGTATTTCCAGTACGTCTAACATGCAGTGATGTGAGGATGCCAACATCATTGTTTGAGAAATGAGAAGCTAATTATAACACCTGAATAAAACCGTGTGAATAGACAGATGACTCTTGTCACAGCAAGCTCACTGACACGGCTTACTCATCTGGGGCCGTTGTTACCCCCTCAGTCTGAGACAAAAGAAAAACTTCCATTCTCTGGTTTCTATGGAAACTCCACACAGGAGCATTTCTGGCTATTAATGGGAAGTGGAGTGTACAGCTTAACAAAAAACAGATATCTAATACATAAAGCTGACTAAATCACCAAAAAGTAATGGGTGGAGGAATTCCATCCAACATTACAAAAAAGGCTGCATCAAACTTAACTGAAACAGTACAACGCAGCAAACATAGCGTTTCCCTCCACATGGTAATGACTCACTTCACTTTAGTTACAGGTAGTTTGTTTACCCTCTGAGGGTGAGTGCTCATTATAGCAACGCTGCATTACACTGCTGTAAACCTGCAGACACACGCTGTCTTTATTATTGCACTTATTTCAGAGTGGTTGCCTTTCGTGTTTCTCTGTTATGTGGCATTTGGTCGAAGCAAGGAAGCAAATTTTGCTTCTGAATTGATTGAAGGCAACAAACAATCAGAGGAGTTTGGGAAGTACTTGTGATAGTAGTACTTTTCCACAGCTCGTGGTTGAAAATGCTACTATACTCTTGCACTCAAAGTTATTGGTTAGCTGTATTAGTATTATCACTGCAAGATAGTTTGTAAGTCATATACCCAGAACCTGTATTAAATACATGTAAAAAGGACTTAATGGATTCAAAATCATGCTAGGTGCTAAGTGTTTAAATCACCCTAATGTGGCGAGAATCGTTTATCTACTTGACTGTATGTTGCAAGAACAGAAAAGAAATAAACCAATCAAGCTTTCCAAGAGCTTTACTCTGACAGATCACTGAGCTGTTTGTTTCCTACTTCACTACATACCAAATGTGGTCCCACACATTAGTCTACAGGCACGAAAACACTCAATCTGCAGTCTGGAGGCCAGATGGTAGCTGAGATCACACGTGAGAAGAACAGAAAGTTTTCAACGCTCCCTTCAACTCTACTTGTTCCTGTATGTTCTAGTGTCATAAAAGGCAGTTCCGGTTTCCAGTTGGACTTACTTACACTGTTATATGAGAAACCATGTCTTGTAAGTCACCCACCTGACTCGCTTACAAAAGACATCTGAGGAATATCCCCTCACTGATCCAGGCAACGTACAGCTTTATGGCCAGTTTCTGACAATGATTTGCATTGCTGGACTTCTATATTGTCTATAAAAACATTTAACATATGGGCATAAAATCAAGATATTTCAGAGTAGAGTGCACTAATAAAGGTATGGATTAGTAATCATTAAAAGGCTTTTATAGCAGCACAGAACCTTGGATTCATAAGAACGCGAGTGAACACAGTGGCACTTTCAAACATGAGGTTTTATGAAGACTTTGTCTATGTGGACTCTGTGAAACCACCTGCACATGAAGTGGCACCGTCTCTTCGTAAGCTTATTTGTCTGGGTTTGTTTTATTTACCTGGCTTGCCTCAGATGTGGGGTCAAGGCTGGTTTTGGGTGGCCCTGAGATCACCATGTCTGCTCCTTTACTCTTTGCCAGTTCATACACTTGGCTTAACAATTCCCCCTCACAAGAAACCCACTCACATTTCAGAACAAACAGAGTAAGGAAGCTAGATGCTAGACGGAGAGGGCGCATAGAAATGGTGCGAGATCAAAAGAAAAGAGGCAGGGAAAGGAAGCCGGGCTTGCCATCATGAACCTACAATAAAGTCTGTGACATAAATGCACAAGACACCGTCAGTGGCCAGCACCATCAGGCAGAAAGTGAATTCAGATGCTTGGTCAAACTAATTCAAAATGTAAGAGAAAATGATCATGTTAAAGAACTAAACAAGTGGGAAAATCTAATTTTACTTTGCCTTCTCAAATCCAAACTTAAATATTTTAGAAGTAAAAATAGAGTAGCCAGATTTTTCAGAAATGTAATAACCTGAAATTGTGTTTAACTGTAAGAAGTTAACTTGTATCCAAGATACAAGTGAATTACTTTACAAATGTCACAGTATCTGTTTATTGAGTACCAGTTAATATGAGCTGAATACTAAGCATTTCCTCACATTACTCTCCACTGTGCTGGTGAAAGCGTGCAGTGTCTGTGGCCTTTTGTCCCTCTTAGTCATTCAGGGTGAGCCACCTGCTCTGCACTGCTCTACTTAGGCTGACTTTGATTTACACAGGGTGTTGCAAGAATGAGGAAATTTAACAAGAAACCGGACAAACACTAAAATATTAGATCAAATCTGTTATGTTGCTAAGTCCGATTGCATTCAGTTTGCCTGCTGTTTTACTGTCCAGTGAAGCAGGTCAGAGCAGCGAATAGTTGAACATGCGCTTGCCTTGGCTCGTAGATGGATGCATTTACAGTGGACAAACGAAGCTCCATGGCTGACACAGTACTGGGAATAGGTCAAAGCACAAATACAGCATCTCTTCTCCAATTCAAGCAGCACAACACTTTACTCATTGCTGAGAGAGGCCTCACGCACTGGAGCAAGAGTGTCAAGGAGTAAAGCTCAGCACCTACAAAGGTATGAGGAGGGGGTCTTGGCTAGTTTCTTCTTTTCTTTCAAGGCATGCTGTGTGATTAGCCCTTTGCAGATCAGTGCTATAGTATTACAGCAGACAGTGCATTTAAATAGCGTGTGTCAGATCTGCTCTAATGGAAACCTCAGACTACTGCTTTGAAAGGTTATGTTCTACAATGAGACATTATTGTGTTCACAACATAGTCTAAAAGTGAAAATTTGTATTAAAAGCTTTCATGTTGTTGAGTCGTCACGAACACACTGGCAATTAGAGGGGTATGGCTCAAAAGACTAGAGACATTTGACAAGCAGAAAGTTCTTCTGACCCCGACTCACATTACAAAATCCCAGGTTGCTGTGGTTACTTAGCCCACAGCAATACCATTAAGCAATGGGAAGCAGGCAGAGACAGACGCCAGCGCCTCTAAAACTAGTCAGGATGTCCATATACATGGGGGCTAATGGGCCTCTGCTTGACACAATTAGCAATAACATCACACCAGTCTACAATGAAGAACCGAAATAAAGCCTGGTTTTCCTAAACCTTTACTAACAAACCTGAGTTTTGTGACTGTGCACAGTATAGAGAGCCCTCAGGGACCTAAAGTCAGTCCATGACTCATTGAAAGCAAACATTTCTCTGGCTTTGTCAAGAAAGACAGCTAGGCGTGTTTTTGTATAACAACTGAGCTCAAAGTACATTTACCTGTAGTCAGAACAGGTATGATGGGACACGTGTGGTAATGCACGTCTCTGGTCAGTGCTTGTGGTAGGATGTGTGTGCCATAAGCATATTAGGACTAGGGGAAGCTTCCTCCCCTAAAAATGCAAATTCTTGTCAGCACTCACTCCTATTTAAGCCCATTTCAATAATTAAACATGCTGCCAGCAATGCAGGCCCCACACGTGCAATAAATGAGAACTCTGGCTTTCAGCGGCTCTGGGGCACTTTCTTTCAAACTAAACTGTATTAAGATGAAACAATTATATGATCTTTTTCTTCCAATTTCAGCTCTGTTGCAGCTTATTAATTTGTGCTTTAAACTGCTGTACCAAACGTTATCTGCATAGTTGTGTAGTTGAGATTATGGACACTTAAGTTATATTGCGTAAGATAGGGCTGCACACCTATTCACACTGTACTTGCTGCAGCAGATAAGTCACCACTGTGATCAAGTAGCATAATTCATCCTGTGCATTCAGTACGACATACTGGGTAGCGTTCCATAACTAGCACAAAGATGTCACTTGAGGGAAAGAATTTACTAGAACAAACACAACAACTTATAATAACACTTAAGAATTAAACACAACTTGCAGGAAAGGGGAACAGATTTGAAGACATGACTTGCAGTAATTGATTTGAATTATTCTTTACCAATTTCAGAAGGAGGTCTGAGACCACACATGTCTTTTACGCATTAGCAAGGTGAGCCAGATGCGGTCGCTGAAGGTACATCATGAGCCAGTAATAGCTCTGAGGTCAGAAGTTAAACAACTGAAAACGAAACTCCCACAACGTCATGAATCTGCCTTAGGGATAGGAACTGAACACTTAACATGCCAGCAGTCAAACAGCCCATGGATGACCAATCCCGGGTCACCAATCACAACACAGGGTGAAAGGTCAAACTGCTCTGTTGAGGCCAGTCAGGTATTAGGAGTACCTTGGGAATAAATGAGGGGCACATGTTGTAAGACAGCTGAAAAAACAGTCACAAGAATAAAATCCACTAAAAATAACACCATAACCGGTAAAGAAATGGACAAAACCCGTTTTATATGATTGGTACAAACTGTTGGTGCAAAAATAAGTAAACCACATGATGACAACAACAGTTAAAGTGGCCTGGAAAATCAACAGATGATAAACAATGCTACATAAAACATTTTCCAAAGGCGTCTTGGCCATTGGACCACACATTAAACAAGGCTTTGTTTGCCTGCACAGGTGTGACAGGACTGTAAAGGGGGACTCGTCTGCTTCCCTTACTATTGTCACACTGACAGACTTAGTAGGAGGTGGGACAAAGACAGACAAAACAAGGGGCTATTAGAAAAATGCAGCTTTTTTGGTTTAAGGACCACCCAGAATTTATGGTTAAAACGAATCAATATAACAAACAACCATCTTCATTAGGAAAACCAATGAGGCCAAGTAGCACATGGAGATCAAAACAATCCACAAAATCCAGAAGATTACAGCCAGATAGTAGGCACTTTGAACGAATATGAAAATATGCCTTGCAACAAGATACAAGTGCTGCAGCTGAGTCTGCCCTGGGGCTTTCAGGTGCAGAGACATCAACAAACCTTATTTATAAGTACAGACCTTTATTAGCCTCTTGAAGCACCACATTTGACCGTGAGCCAAAGGACAGAAGTGCATATCTAACAGTCAAGAACAGACGCCGACATAAACACATGTTGCTACTTATGGAAGGCATAGTGAAGAACGTGAACATGAGGCAGCAAATGAAACAAGACTAGACAAGCCCAATGTTTAGAAGAGAAACAGTGACCTGCAACAACTCATGGCATTCCTCAAAACAGACAGACACACACTTATAGGGTTAAAATGAGAATGAAAAACAAGACAGCTCCTTTCTACAACATGTCTCTTGAAAGGCCAGAAAGACAAAGACAGGTACACACCCTTCGCCAGGAAAGCAGTGCTACCCTACAATGACGACGCCATGGCTGCACCTTAAGTAGGTCTTTTGAACTTCTCCTGGGGAATTATACAGTCATTTTCCACTGCATAACAGACCATTTGCTTATTTACTGTGTGTTTGCCAAAACATGGAAACAGTAAAGAAATGTAAGTGTAAAAGTGATGATTTACCGCCTGTTAGACACAGGTTCGCAGTAGACTGCATATAAACCTCTATCCCAATGCACAACGGGATAAGCAATACTCCAAGACTGATGGTATAAGGAAAGGAAAAACAGGAATGAATATATTTGTAATTTTAGAGTTCACCGTCCTTACCAGCCAGTTACAAGATTGGTATAGAAAACATGTTACTATTTAATGTTTTTAGACATCAAGTCATCAACTGTTCATTTAAAACTATAAATTACAATTTGGCACTGACTTTCCATAGGTTGTGTCTAGAAACTGTGTACAAACACAGTGACAATCATGGGCATTAACACAGATTGTTGCACAACACGTGTTTTCTTTACTCAGTCAGCAGTTAAGTGGAGAACAGGGAGCAGCGCCGACTCACTGTCTAATAAACTCTAATCTCATTAGCCCTTTAACAGGCTCCAGTCTGGACTTAGACTGCAAGGAAGGAGGAGAAACACAGCGTAAATATGGGGAAAAATACGTAGTTTGTGTCAGAGTCTCATAAGAGAAAATTACACGTGGCTCCAAAATCCCTGACACGCTTTGGATTGTTCAGAAGGTCTTGGCCACTAGTAGAACTCCGTGGGAAACACAGAGGAGGCAAGAGAAAGTGCGAGCATGTTGAGAGAGCAGGAACGAATAGACCAAAACCCTCCTGAAAAATTCCCAGTGGAAAGCAGTAAGTATGTGTTTGTCAGTATGTGGGCAGTGCGAGGGTGTAATGATGGGGTTCTGTCATGCAGGCAGAGGTCAGCCAGCCAAGAGGAAAGGCTTCAACAACAATATGATGTCATCAAAGAGGGCCAGTGTGACTCATCGACCTCAGACGAGGGAGGTGCACAGGAATTTTAATAAGATACCTCTACATGAGAAACCCTTAAACACCACACTTTTTTCTAAGGAGAAATAAATCAATTACCAACTGTCAAGACAAAAACTCACAGGAACTGCAACATGAAAATAACTAGCAAACAGGACTTGGCAGTGTCTTATATGTGACAGGACATTAGATAACTCCCTTCACTCAACAGCAAACGATACCAGATGAAAAGGATGTGCTTTGCTTCTCGTTTGTTTTGAATAGATTCAGTGAAGTTTCAAGATAATAAGAGCTGTAAAAGAGAGGAAAAACACATTCCTTGTATAAATATCCTAATTACTTCCCCAAGAGTTTTGAACAGTAATACGACAAAGGCAAGAGTTACAATAAAAGCCCCTATTTTAAGTCTGTGGGAGTATAGACTCAACTCTCCAGAGGACCATAATGATGACTGAAACCATGCACAGAGATCCCCTTTTAAATCTTCTCTGCCCTCCCTCATTTGCGCCAAACACTGACTGCCATGAATCCTGACCTTTGACTTCCAGGCAACTGCAGTGGCTTAACTTGCTCTCACGCAAAAATACCACTGCGCTATCTGTTTTCAGTCCTTGTGAACAAAATACAGTGTTTTGAGTCAACAAGGGGAGAGGAAGACAAAACACCCATGTAATACAGCACCGTGAAGGTGAGTCATCATCCTGACAGTGAGCCAGACAATCACAGCACTACATTCAAGACGTACCATTATATTTCCCTCATCAAAGAAAAGCCAGGGGTGAACGTCAAACAACAGCCATAAGCTGGATAGGTTACGGGGATAGGTGAAGGGACATTTGTCCCTTTTGGTCCTAACACCTTCATTAACACTCATCAGCTTCTGTTACTCTGCATGTGGATGGAAGGTTACCAATCTCTTTTGGCCCCTAAACTCGTATCGGTCAGTCAGTAAGATCAGAGGGGAATGGAAACAAAACCCTGTTGTGCATCTGTCAGGCAGTCCCCACTGATCTTCCCTCTCAGAATGGCTCTGGCCACATAAGAATTGGAGGTGGAGCTTTGCTTGAACAAGGCCACATCACCAAAGGAGTTACTTCAAGCCTTGAGACACCTAAAAAAATCCAGAGGACAGACAATAATAAAAAGGAGTGGAACTGAGGGTGTCACCCTGGGGCAGTGAAGCGCTAAGTCCCTATGGAGCGCTGACCAGAGATTGGGCCGGGCAATCTGAAAGAGCTTTGATCTCTGCCTTTCATGTTCTGAAAATGTTACACCTGCACAGCCATGTCTCTTCTTGTTCTCAGCAGTTTTTCCTTCTTGTCATCAGCCTTAAGAAAGCAAAACAGGCTAAGTATCCAACAAAATAGAAGGAAATCAAATAAGAATTGTTTCAAATGCACAACAAACGGCTTACATCCAATCACAGAGCACTTTGATATGCTGTGTATATTAACATTTATCTGTGCTTACACTGGGAAACTATAACAAATCTTTAAAAAAAATATACAGGTGAAACCCCCAAATGCAGTCAAAAACAGGCCTTTAAGAAAAATTTTAAATTCCAGGATGAACAAACAGCTGTAACAATTATCTGAAGGGAACCTATCATGAAACAGGCAGGTCCCCCTTAAGTGATTTAAGTCCCTGATCTTCGTACCTGCACGGCTTTGTAGATCAGCTTTTTCGCATTCCTGTGATTCTAAACAGGGTCTTGATATCTTTTAATCTATTCTATCATTGCAGCGTAAAGGCCAAAGCCGCTCAAAGAGGGGTCTTCTGCATTTTTAAAGCCAAGTTCCTAACATTTCATAATGAAAAACCAAGTATGATTTTGTAGATTTACAGTTATTCATGTTAATGAAATGCTAGTAAAGACAAAATTAACTACTTTGTCAGTTTTTCCGCAAAGTAATTCCCTAAATCCCATAACAAAATAGTCTGAACCATTCTGTATGCTCCTGTGCATCATTCTTTTAACTTTAAAGCAAATTCAAAACAATAAATATTTATTGATGGTTTTAACTTTCACACAAAATGTAATGTAATGTAATTGTAACATAATATAATAATAAAACAATAAAGCTCTAATAGCCTGAGCACTTTTATCTTGTGGATAATTAGGAACGCTTTAGGCGGAATACGAACCCTTGGTCCCTTAGGCTTTCTGAAAATATTTTTTCAATTTTTTGTGTCAAAAATGTCATTGTTTAAATAGTGCAAACAAGCTCAGTGCTGCAGCACTTATATGAAACAACTTGAGACAATTTGGTAAAACTGTGCTTTAAGGCATCTCTCAACAATCTCCCCAGAGTTCTACCATGCGTTTCTCGCTTAGATTACGTTCACAAGCAACACAACAGCAGGGATTTAAGTGTAATAAAGGCTCATGACATTGTGGGATATTATGATTGAGAAATTTGCTTACAGTAAAAGCTTGGCTGTAAGTGGAACAGAGAGCAGAGTCATTTGTTGGCTCAGCCATTAACTGCTCTAAATCACAACCATTAGTAATGCTGGGCCGCTAGTCAACTGGCTGGCTTTTGGATCACCATGATAACAGTTAATCCACAGCAAAGATTAGAGAGCCAGTAATGCAACATGCTGTTTTTAATCCACACAGATTTTTTTTTGTTTCAGTTTGACCCTAACAATGGGAAGCATAGATTTGTGTTCAGTGATCCATGTTTAGCTACAGT
Source organism: Macropodus opercularis (assembly GCA_030770545.1). NCBI lineage: Eukaryota > Metazoa > Chordata > Actinopteri > Anabantiformes > Osphronemidae > Macropodus > Macropodus opercularis. The sequence continues at coordinate 14,815,789 of CM061092.1, forward strand.
GAGTATACTAACCCGGACAAGGGTGCTCTTAGCCTGAGCTCGCTGGGGTTGTGCTCCTGGGGCGGCCTGGTCCCTGGTCCCAGTGGCATGTGCTCTGGCCACAGCTCCAGATGTACCGTTTGCACAAACACCAGCTCCCGGACCAGTCCTCCGGGGCCTCTGCTTGATGCCATCCAACAGACGCACAAGGAGGATGTTGCTGGGGAGTTCATCCACAGCACACTCCACCAACGTCCGGCACTCTGGGCAGCGCAACTCTCCGCGTGATCCTAAAATGCCTTGCAGGCATCTGCGGCAGAAGGTGTGCTGACAGGGAAGCACCTTCGCAGAGGCATCAAGCCGCTCCAGACAAACAGGGCACTCAAGCAAATCCAACAACACTGACTCGTCCATTCTCAGTGTTTTCTGCCTTTTCTTCAGCAGAAGAACATGCTGCTGATATGGTTTTGTTTGGAAACGGGATCTGTGTGGTCACGTCACTCCCATACCTCAGCTATGGCCATGGCATCTGCATCATCTTTGAAAATACAGAAATGTAAGTTAAAAACCATTAACGTCTGAACTTACAAGAAATAAGACACAGTATGCATGCAACGTTTTATGTATCACACTGACTGACTGGTGACACTGTAGTTAAGTGACGAACAGACAACACTGCTGCCCTATTGTCTTCCACTGAATTAAGCGGATCAGCACTGAGGGATAAGTTTGTTTTATTCACAGATATCGACGAACTACACCCGATGATCTTAAAATTGAACTTCTGCCCGATCAACGCGCCGTAAAAGCGATAAAGAGAGACTTGAAGCAATAGTGTAGCAGTGAGTGGCTGTGATTTGACTTTCAGAAGCAAAAACAATGAAGAGTAAGTACATCAGTTCGTCATCACACCTCACCTGGCAAACAATAAAGTCGCCATTTAAATACCGCAGCGGTGTCACCAGTCGTACTGACGTTAACATAACCGGTAGGTGTTGATAATAATGACGTTCAGCTAAATCTAGCAAATAGCGCAGTGACAATATTACGTAACACTTTGCAGAAGGAAAACATGTTGCGATGCTTGATGTGACTTTTTATGACAGTAGTAATACGCTGCGTTGCCATTTCCCCCAAGACACGCAAGTAACGCAAACACATGTGTACTTATAGTAACGTTAAGTTTGCTAGCAAAGACCACCCGCTAGCAACCGGGCTATAACAACGCTGTAACTTTTCATTAACAGGGATTTAGAAGTTTTAAACGTGTTCGTAATTGTACGGGGGGGGGAAACTATTTCTGTAGTAAGTTCCCTGGGAGGAAGGAGTTTATCCGTTACAAAGTCGCACACTAATTGCAATTTAACTTACCTTTTCCAAAACAGGACTCCTCCTCTTGTTGCCCCGTATCTCCCAATTTCTGCCTCCTTGCTAACGTTAATAGTTAGCAGGCTACCTGGGACCTTTTAGCCACTTACGTGGAGTACACACCATACGAATGCTGTTGCGGTGTCGTCGGGGGCGTGCAGCGTTTTAGCACAAACGGCCCCAGTGTCAGAGACACAAGTAAAAGAGAACACGAAACGGACCCGGGCGAGACAACGGAACTCCAACCGCAGCGAGCGCCATGCTAGTCCGCTACTCCTGCCCTGGACTGTGCGCTGCTGTGAACAAGCAGAGGGGGAGGGAGGACGTGGGCTTCAAGTGCTGTCGGGAAATGGGTAGATCCTGGGGGTGGGGGTGGTCGTGGTCGTGGTGGTGGTTTACGTGTGAAGTAGGAAGCAAATTACACGAGGAGTATATGGATGTTAAAAAAAAATCTAACACTGTGAATAATGTCTGTAAGTAACTAACATTACTCAGAAACGAAAAGCTGCTTCTTTTAACTAAAGCACAACGCAAACACATGTCATCTTTGTGCTGACGTCCTGTCTGATCTTATCATTTTGCTAACCTAAGTACTAGCGACAAAAAAATAAGCCTTTCGCCACAATATTTTTTATTTTATCTACTATTTCCCTCTGAAATTTAAGTCGAACATAGTGGAAAGAAAGAAATTCCCAGGCGCACCGGAAGGCGGCGCCCAGCTCCTCTGCGTGGAAATTATTTTTTAGTAATAATTGGCTAGTCTGAAAAGCGCAATCATAACAAGGACATAGTTCTTAGTACTGGAACCAGGTGGTATCATTATTCAACTTACCATCAAGATAGTTTATATCTCTGTTACATATCCAACAGGCTACTCTGTCATATTAGGCAACCATTATTCTGACATTTATATACCATTGTGTATCTAAATAGGGCATCTAGTAATCAGTTTCTGAGCTTTGAGCATTTTTATACCTCTCACTTTCCCTTCACCAACATCTGAGTTTTTTCAGTCCCAGCTTAAGTACCATATTTATTCTCAAGGTATTGTTTAAAATACAGAAGGGGACTTTCTTCGAAGACAATGAAAAAGGCTTTTTATTTAAAAAATCTATGGAGTAGACCTTTGACATCTACTAACCTTCACAGCACAGGGACAAAACGACTTAGAGGAGAGCAGGGAAGACACAGTTAGAGAATAAACGTGATTTATTTTTGTCTCAGTCCGAGGACACTGCATATTGAGCAAGAGGGAGAGATGAAGGGGAGGAAGAAAAGAGCAATAAAGAAGTAGATTTATATGGAGGTGGCTCTCTTCTGTCACATGTGATCCTATGGGAGCTGGCAGGAGCCCTCAGGTCATATTTCCTCACTGTGAAGAGGCTGCACTCCGCCCCTCCACCTCAACTCAGACAATAGCCCCTGCCCTCCTTTTCTGCCAGACCCCTGAGTTTTACCACACACTCACAGTCTACACAGAATCAGTGTCGCTTGCAAGCAGGCTTCAGCAGACCTTATTTAACGTTGTGCAATAATGCAGCAGGGATGATCTGTAGTCTTTCAAAGATAATCTTTCTTAATGATTGCACCTGAAGGCAAAAACAAGCTCAGTGTGCTACACACACGTGCATATGATTGAGGTGACAGCTGTGTTACTGACTATAAATGGGGACACGGAAAACAGCAGAGGACCTGACAAGACATATGTCCTGATTTCCATGAAGGGATGAACCTTGACAGAAATATTGCTCTGTCTTGTGCAGTACTTTACTGTAAATAGATTTTCAAGATGCAAAGAAAAGCAGCAGCTGCGTACCATAAAGAAAGACATCTATTTTCAAAAAGTGCAGATTACAGAGCTGTCATCTGCAAGGTTGCACATAATTCACCTTTTAGAACCAATGATGTCTACATCGAAAGCTGACCAAAATGTCAGACTACGTGAATATGCATCAAGACAGTGACTTCCATCTGTATTATTTTGATAAGACTCAAACTTAGTAACCTGAGCTTAGGAAACCTGCTCTCAAATTCAATTATGCACCATAGCTAAATGTCTATGATAACAGATTCAGAGTCCAGAGACATGCAGGCAGGTTAACTGGAGACTCTAAATTGCTTGTACAGTAGGTGTAAGCGTGACCTGTTGTTTGTGCTAATTTAATTATTTGTCATTGGTAGCTTGGAAGCTTAATCAGCTAACTCAGAGACCTGAAATAAATGATTTAAAATGGGTAATGACAATTCTGGACACAGCGAGAGGGTCCATACTATAAGACTATCCTCTGTAACAGACTGGCCAACCACGGTCCTCAAGCCTCACTCTGCCAGCCCCGCCCACTGCCGATTACCTGGGTCAGGTGTGTCCAGTCATTTGGTAGCTGCAAGTGCAAGCAGGCAGAGTGGTCTGTTAAAAAGCTGTGTATAAAGATCACCTGTGTGCTCACCAGTGGCTCACAGTCTGGTGAGACAAGAAAAGGCAGATTTTACAGTATTTAAAAATGTTAAAATCTAAGCTTAAATATGTGATTGTAACAGCACACAACAGCAAGGTAGAAAGGAACACAAAATAAAATAAACCATTGGCTTACATAAAAAAGTTTTTATTAAATTATGTAAAGATTTACAAGATAGATTTGAAAAATCACAAGAATTATCGTTAACATCATCAACATTGCTTTTGTCATCGGTGCAATTTTCTGCACCAACCATAACCCTTAAATCACACCCACACTCTGGTGCCAGTCTTGCTACAGTACCACAGCAACAGTCTCTCTATGACCGTTTAAGTACAGTAGTTTAAATTAAATGTTAAGAAATGTCTAACCTTATTAGATAACATTTAACTTTTTGTTTAGTGAAAACTGTAAGAAAGAGAGGTTAAACTTGCGCTGAGTAAATCATTGTACATGTTTTGAGGGTGACCTGGTTTATGTTTTGAAGCAAACCTTGAATATGGGACAATTAGAAAGAGAGAGCACCTGAGAAGAAACTATCTCACCATCGCAGATCAAACCAAACCAACAACAAGCTGAAATGTAACAGTGTTCACCATTAATAAATATGAAACACCTGTCATTTGTGTGTACAGACTTTCACCAACATGTGACAGAACCTTGAAGTTTACTTTGGTTAATAGGAACATGTATTTGATAATGCACTTCAAAAGAAACACTTGGACAACAGTATCAGGTGCTGATAGTCAAAAGTATGCAAAACAGCCTTGGACGTACTAAATATTCTTCATGCGAGTGCTTGTGAAACACTGTTTTAGATGCATGGCTGCAACCCGTCATGCATAGATCCTTCTGCTGATAATGTGCATCATAGGAAGACATCAGATTGCTAGAAGATTGTCGTATTTGCCAGCAGCTCCATTGGCGAAATATTATTCATCGTTATCTAGTGAGAAGAGAGAGAATCGCGTTAGCAAAGATAATTCATTTGAGAGGCCACGGTTTCCTTCAAATAAACAAAAAGTGAAGACCGAATACGGTTGCACTAAAATGGCAAACACCATAATGTTCAACTGAACAAGCAGCCGGAGAAAAGCTTAACTAGCTTGTTATTTAAATTAAAACTAAACGTACGTTCCATCTGCTGATCAGCAAAGGACAGAAGCCTAAGCTAAACATTACACATTTGTGATTTGTGGTGCTCACATCTGCAGCAGATGGTTGATATTAGCTGCATTTCACAAAAACATAAATACAGCCAGCCATTAATTAGAAAAAAAAAAGCATCAGAATCAACTGTGTCATCTGAAACACCAGGCTTGGATGTGATGGAGCACTGTGAATGTAGTCAATAGACAATACAACATAACTACAGTGTATGGCTTTGTTCTCTAATATGTGCCTCAATTATGTTTCAAAATACACCCAGTGCTGTTGCTGTATGAATAGGAGGCATAATATTCATCTTTCTCAGATCTTGAGACAGATACTCGAGGGAGAAAGTTGACATTTGCATCTTCCATTGTAGACAGTAAAAATAGAAAACAAAAGAATTGTCAAATTGAGAGGTTTTGTGAGAAAATATATCTAAAGACTGCTCCCCATCTTGAGAGCAACTTGTCAAACTCAAAATGAAATAATCCGCCCCCCTCCACTCTTCTTTATCTGCCGTGGCCCTTGACTGACAACTGATTTGGCACAGAGCAACACTAAGCAGAGAGTCGGTGTTGAGGGTGTGTTTCACATCCACTTAGCCTCTTTACGACTTGGTGAGGCTGCAGCGACGTGAGAAAAGAGGATAGGATTTGAGAGATTAGATTAAACACTCACTGCACTCTGGCACAAGCGTGTGCTGTGAAAAAGGCCCAAGAAGTGCAACATAGTTGGCTACCAGAACAATTTAGTGGTTTACACAAGTCACCTTAAAGCTCCAGAGAAAACAGTGTTGTGGAAAGGAAAGAAAGAAGAAACTGTTGCTATGATGTGGATTTGATCATCAAAAGACACATGGAAATGATAAATACATAAACAAATTAACTTCTGCTACGAACCTTCTTGATATGCACCGTCTGCCATCACTAGATGAAGGATGTTGGAATACAGATGTTGATATTCGGTTCCCAAAATGCTCAAAACCAAACTGGAGCCCAGGTCAATATTCTCATCTTCATCTTCATGTATAGCCTTGAGAAGCACAACAACACATTTGCTCAACCCGTCTTATTTTGTAGCACATAATCAAAATAATGCATGATTTACTTCAAGAGTCACGAAGATAAAATAAATATGTGAAACCTTAATCTTATTGTAAGCCTGGATGAACTTCTCAAAGCCCATCTGCTGCTCCAGGTTAAAGCGAAGCTCTTCCAGACGACTGAAGATGCTGTCGTGATGATCGACCTCTCCGCCCTGGTCCTCTGCACTGCCATCTGTGTGGGAACAGGATTTATCGCTTTAAATTATACTGCTTGACTTTGGACTTTGACCACAGTAGAGGTGACGCATCTTTTAAAAATGGCAACTTACTACAAGGCATTAAACATCTGAAACCAATATAGATACTGTAAAGGATTTTCTACCAGAGTAGGTTAAAAAAAAAAAAGCTACGAAAACAATAAGGGTCTCACATTTTCAGAAGCTGCGAGCCCAGATTCCTCCTACCTGAATGCCACTCTTCATTGAGCTGGCTGTCATTACTGCCATTCTCTCCCACACCATTGGTAAGCAACTCCCCAGCTTCATCATCACCAGGGCTTCCATTAGAGCATTCCTCATCCTCGTCATCCTCCTCCTCCTCCTCGTCGTCTTCTTCGTCATCGTCGTCGTCATCCACAGCCATCCGACTGTCCTGATCGATCTCAGCTGCTATTCTGTTGAAAAGCTCGTGATCTTCGCCATCAGGAGGGTTTCCATTAAAATCACCCGCTCCTGCCTCTTCTTGCAGCAGTCTCTCCATAGAGGCCCTGATGTCCCGCAGGTCTTCATCCTCATATGCACTACGGAACAGAGCATGTCCTTATAACATATTCATCTCACTGCCTAATTGTTAACTAGGCTAAAGCTTTTAATACTGTTGCTTATGCCTAACAAAAGTCGCTAAAGTTATCAGTTTGTCTTACTCTTCATTTTCAGATTGGTCATCATCTTTTGCTGCGTCTTCCAGGTCCTCAATTTCCAGATTGTTGTCAGGTGCAACATTAGCATCAGTCGTCGCTCCACAATACTGCTGAGAGCTAAAGAGACGACTGAGGTCTGGTAGAGAGCAAGTTCGCAGCATCTGACAGTTCAAAACAAACAGTGATATTCTGTTCTGACAAAACAATAACTAGTTGAAAGAAATATGTGACTTGTACCATTACAGCTAAAACTAAGGTGGCAGGTTATATAGAAAATCACATTCCTCAGAAAAAAAACAAAAGAGAAGAGAACCGTCTACCACATCCATATTCTAGGTAACCTTTAGGGGATTAAAAAAGGTTCTGCAGATCCCACTGTCCCTGATGAAGGGTACGAAACATAGGAGTTGATGGATGCTCTTTTTTGCCCCACTAGACCTATTGCAGGTTGAGACTATGTGATTAACGGTACTAGCTTTCCTCTCATTAACAAAAACAGCTTAAAAATACCACATATCATTACAATAGCAAGGGAAAATGTGAATTTCCTTAACCCCTAAAACAGTAACTACAAAAAATTCATGGTCTCCTGACCTCTATGGGATACTTGACTTGGACAATTAACCTTGAATGTAAAATTCTGCCAGTAATCACCTTAGGGTTGTTGGCGTCAAACATGCCCGTAGAGAGACCAATGAGGAGGGAGTCATGGTGTTTTGAGCGCAGAGGTGAGACAGAGCGTGATCGAGAGGCCAGAGAGGAGGATGATTCATCCATAGAGGACTGGGCTGAGAGGACTGCAAGGGCAGCAGTGCGTCGGTGGGCAGGGGAACACAACTTTACAAAAAGAGGCTCTTCACACTGTGCTAAAACTGGAAATAGGAATGGGAGGGAATATTTAATTACCATAAAAAACAATGCTGAAAAAAAAAAGGGAGCGTTAATTCACTAAACATTATTCTCACCTGAAGGTTCTGTGGATTTCTGGACACTCTTCTCATCCACCTTAGTGGAATTTGGTCCTACACTGCTCTCTGGTGGCCTGTACATATAACACACTAATTAGTTGTTATAGCTTATATCTAGCAGTTGTCTAAATGAAAATGAATATTTTATACAACATATTATTAGGAGAAACATCTCCTAACTCGATGTGGAGCCTCCTGTGTTGCAGTCAGTGGATTGATTGTAAAACTCGTGTTACTATTAATCAGATTGATATAATGTAGCTCCATTTGCTGTGAAAGTGCTAACGTTAATATAAATAATAAGCAGTTACGTTGATTGTTGGGCTTCCTGTTCCCATGCTTTCTGGACACCAGTTGGGTGAGATAAGGCTTGGTTTGGTGTGTCTTCCAAGACCACAGACTCTATATCTGTAGGATCTGAGAGAAGCAAGGCAAGGTAGGATTGCACTGTTCTGAAAATACACTGGGAAACAAGGAGATGAAATATTGTATTTGATCAATATCAAACACAGTGACATACTAACCAGGAGTCTGGATAGAGTCGGGTGGCAGTGATGCTCCTACTGCTTTACTGGTAGATGCAGGCATTTCCTGAATGGAGGCCTCTGTTGTAGCTGAACTCTCCTTCTGAATTTCAGAGGTGTCAACCACAGCAGGCGACTTTGTGATCAATACTTCTTCAGATGCCATCACAGTGCTAGGTGCTGCCCCTTGGTTAGAGCCATCTGCGGACAGTGTGGCAACCAACGTTTGTTTTGGGTTTTATATAATACAACATTATTATGGACTGACAAGACCTGGCGTCACTAACCAGAATTAGAAACCTCCTCACACATGGTGACATTCTCTAGCTGCTGGGTGAGAGGCTGAATGTCTGCTTTCTGAAGTACTCTCAAAACCTGAGAGTGTGAAGTCTCTCCCCAAGCTTTCCTAGAAGCTTCTTCCTGCAGCCCACACATCTTTATGACTTCACCTGATGTTTTCTCTGAGACATATACAGAGACAGAAGGAAATTGAACTTTTCTTATGTAAATTGTAATTGTAATTTTCACAGAGTGTCACCAAAAAGTAACTCACCAATGGTTGTGTAATGTGTCTCCCCTAAAGTTTGTTGAGGTACAGAGAGGACAAACGGGACTCCAGCCTCCCACTTCTTCCTGTCTCCAACAGAAGAAGACCCTTCTGGACACACTGAGGGGGCTGGTGAAATAACGTCAGGGCAAAAATGAGTGAATTTCATTGTGGGTTTACAGTGATCACAGAATTTCCAGAGCAGTACATATATACTCGCATGTGTAAACAGCGTAAATTCACTAGACAGTAAACTTTGGTATGTGATAAAGGAAAACTTTATTTTCTTAAACCTTCTGTCTAGGCTCAACTTACGAGTTATGGTGGCACAGGTTTCCTCTAGGGTTTGCTGAGCCACAGCAAGCACAGGCAGTTCTGCCGCCTCCCACTTTTTCCGGTCTCCATTTGACGAGGGGTGTTTTTCTGTATCGGGCTGGTTCTGTTGGGAGGCAGGACTTGGTTCGGAAGTGGGCGGAAGCGACTCCTCAAACTCTTCTGCTGAACTCTGGCCCTTTAGGTTCAGGTTTAGTCTGTGCAATATTTGCTTTTTCTCACTCTGTTACAGGTGAAGCACAGAGTGTCCAATTTTTTATCCTTTTAATTAATTAATCGGGGAACATTTTTTAGGGATGTTTCAGCTCATAAATGATTACTGACAAACTCACCTTTATGGTTGATGGAGTCTCTGGCTCTATCAAGTTCTCCTTTAGTGGAGTAATCTGTCAAACACAAAAAGCAAAATAGAAATAGCCAACCAATATACACACTAACAAATGGATGCAGAATGGGATACAAAGACTCTAAATGTATACTAACTGCTCCAACATTCTTCAGGGCAGCAGTCATGGATATAGCTGAGGTGGAGGGTTTGGATGCAGGCAGGGCTGGAGCTTTGGCAGTTGGGTCTGGTTGAGAGGGACTGGGCTGTGGAACAGGATTGTCAGAGGTAGTGGATACTGCTACTGCTGCCGCCGCTAGGTTTCCTGCTGCCATGCCAACCTTTCCCCCCCGAGCTGCAAGCTTCCACAATACACAATACTAACAATTAGACTACTTCAGCTAAGGCAATGGGAAGGCCAGGTAACAGTAGAGACAAGGGAATATTGGGGTGAAGTAAAGGAATTAAGAGCTTACGTGGTCCGCCCAAGCTGTCTTTTCCCTCTCATACGCTTCTCTCCTCTTCCTCTCCAATTGCTCTTTCAGAACAGCAGCACGGGCATTTGCCTGGGCCTGGCAGGTAGATATACAGACACAAATTGCAGTAGGTTTTCTTCAGTTAATTATGGGCCATTCTTATTCCTCACCATGTAGTTCATACACTGGTGCGTGTTGCTTTTTTTTTTTTTTTTTTTTTTTTTTTTTTTTTTTTACACTGGTTGCCAGGTTACTGTTGCAGTGATTATATGATTAAACTCATCTGACATTTTAATGCCCATAAAACAAATTGAAGTAGTCAAGACAAGGTGGAACTTGCAAAGACTGGCGTAATGTTTTGGCTGTCATTTTATGTTGTGGTTTGAAAAGACCATTAATCAAAAGTTGTAAACTTTAAATGCCTTATGTTTCTTGGAGACTCACCTTTAAAGCCTCTATCTTCTTTCTCCTGAGCTCTGCCTCCTCACTGGACTCCTGGCTGTCCGAACCATCGCTGTCATACTGAAACACACAGAAACAGCAGCCACGTCAGAGAGGACAACTTAACCGATAGTACTCTCAGAATCTAAGAGTGGTGGACGGTACCTTCTCTCCTCGGAGTCGGGCTTTGATTTGCTGACGCTCATTGAAGTTCAGCAAGCGGATCTGCCTCAGTTTTTTCAAGTACTCCTGAAAATAAATACAAAACGGTTAGTTACTGCATGATAACCACACCTGCAGAGAGACCAACACACAGTAGCAGCAACAATATCTGCAATCACATTAATTAACGTAGGTAAGGTTTATCAAAGGCAAAGCTTCATCAAAACACAACATGATATTAACCATCAGTACATGAAAACATCATCCAGCCAGAAACAAAAAAAAAAAAAAAAAAACATATTTCGCAATTACCAGTGAAATAAAGAACCAGAACACCCACAAACTCAATTGAAAGCAAAACAAAGCTGCAATTCACAATGCAAAACTCATTCAAAATGAAATAAAATACACAATAAACCAATGTATTTATTGTTGTGAACAGTAACAGTTGTTACTTGAATGAATAATACTGCAACAGCTCACATTAGACAATAGAACGCCACACATTATGCAAGGACTGGACATTAGTTGGAGCTGCTGGGTTTTGGGTGTGTCAAAAGGACGTTTGTGCAGACAAATGGGACGTGCCAAGCCAGACGTGCCATGGGTGAGGTGGAGTGTAAAGTTCAGCTCTGCTCTCATACCTCCTCCTCTTTGTTGACTCTGGTCCTCCTGCACTGAACCGAACCAGCCCGGCTTCCAAAGATTGCAGACAGGTTTTGCCAAGTACCCTGTTTACCGTTCAATTTAACCACACTTTAGAGGGATGCAGGCCTCACATCTACAGTAACTGTCACAACAGTCAAGAGTCGGGGCCAGGAGACATTTAAGGCTACGATAATTATGATGTTGATATTAATACTGAAGCAAATGCCTGCAGGTAAAGTCAGTACGAGCACACAACAGTAAATGATAGAGAAGTTTTAGCAACAAACTAAAAACCAAGATGTGTTTCTCAGGTACTGATTGAGATCAAACCCCCCCAAACACATTTACACCCAACAACTATAAGCTGCCCTGTCCAACAACAACCACAGATGGTCGTTGAGATTAGGAACCTTCAATAGCACCACAGTGGCCTTAATAAGGAAGACAAGGTGCTTCTTTCACATCAGTTCACAAATTCATTTCTCTAGCCATTCACACAACACAAGTACATTTAAGCGCTACACAAATTATCTGATGAGTTCCAAATGTGTATGCTTCAAATGTTCTTCTACAGTACGTTTTGACAGCCTGTGCCAACTACAGCTTTATTCTTCATTACAAATATACAAAAGGTAAGGACCCTCAACTTAGGCTTGTTTAAGGTCTGGTGATACTTTAGGCTTCACTGTATTTGAATTGTAAAAGTTGTTGGGTTTCGACTTTACTAGTTGAGCTACTGGCTGAAACCCTCTTAGAACAATACAGTTTCAAGAAACAGCAATGAAGCAATGAACAGCCTGCAATTTCCATGTTTTGTTTTAGTTACAAATGTCTAGTCTTGCGAGTGAGAGCTTAGATGTCAATCAAATAAAGTTGTTGTAGAATAAGCTAATGAAGGAAACAAACCATTATGAAGGATCATGATTGGTTTGTGCTTTCGGCTTAGAAATATTGTGGATTATTTTATTTCATTTTTTTTTACTTGTGACTTTGGCAAAGTTACATTTGATGAGGAATTTTTGGTAAAAAACTTCACATGTACATCTTCTCTGCCACCATTTGTCTTTATCATGTTTCATAAATGTTCACACAACAACATACGGTCACATATGAAGTGGGTCATAATAACTACGATTCAGTATACTTATTATTTACTCCATAGGTTACCCTTTAAATTCAAAAATAAGTCCCACTACATACCAGTTGCCCCTCAGCACGAACTTTGTTGAGCATGGCTTCTCTTTTCCGCTGTAAAAACTCCTCCACTTGATGGGCCTGTCCAGCAGCCATCTGACCACGTTGTCTGAAAACACAATAACACATGGATATTTAAACTTTTATGCTGTAGCCCGTGACAAACAATGTCTGCTTTACTTCATTGGTTGTGAAGAAGCAGCATGACTGACCTACTAATACGGGCTTGTATAGAAACAAGCTGCAGGCTCTGAAGTTCTCTCTTGATCGCATCAGGATTTAGTCGAGGAGTGCCATTAGGCAGCTCTGGACCAGCAGCAGCCGGTACTCCTCTTACACACAGAGGTAAAACCATTAAATAACACCTAACCTACCACCTACCAGGAGAAATCGAGGAGACAGTACAACTCACCGGATGGGACTGGCTGGGCCTGCAGAGGACGCCTCCCTGCTGAGGTTTTTAGGCTGTGGTTTAGCCATTTTATCTAGAGCAGCGTGATAGTGTTCGTAAGGGCTTTTGCTCAGAGTAGAGGGGGCAACACCTGCAGCCCTCTTTCCACCACCTACAAAACACTGAGGTCACGGGACAAAATTATTCTGGGAGTCTGTATGTACGATCTATTAACTGTACACAATAGTTGATTTGGCATTCTGTACCTTCTTCTCTGGGCTGCTGCCTCCGCTAGAACTCAAGACATGTTTCCACCCTTGCTCTCTGGCTTGGTTTATACGTTTGATCTGTAAAATATCATAAAAGCAGAAATTTTACTTTACACAGCTTTTCTCACTCTATAAAAACTTGATGCCCCATTTACCAGCTCTCCCCACACACCTTCTCCTTTTCATATCTCTTCATTTGTTCCGCTCTCAACAGGAACATCTAAAGACAACACAGATAAGTAAAAAGCTCAAGTGTAAAACACGAGTTAACTTAACAATGCACTCACCTGCTCCCTCTGTTTCCTTTCTTTCTCAATCAACTCCATCCTCTTCTTTCTGAGGCCCTCCTGCAGTAGAAACAGGGACAGTATCTTAATCAAAGAAAAAAAAATTCAAGAAAAGTGATAAAGAAATGCGCTTTCAGGGACGTGCCAACAGGGCTAGAGAGGAGAGAAAGGTTGGTTAAAAAAAGAAATCAGTTAGAACAGTCCAAATAGAGCCAGAAGTGGAAAATGGGGATCAAAATGAGGAATAGAACTAAAAATGTAAAGGGGACCTTCATGTGAATAAATGGATAAGGGAGGGGTAATCAAGTTGTAAACAAGTTATGTGGGGCTCTCAGCTGTACCTCATGTTTTTTCCTCTCTTCCTCCGCCTCTCTTCTCTGGGGGGCTGCTGGAAGAGGGGCCTGAGCAACATATAACACTGTGGTTCAGAGGTTGCCAACACACTATGAAAACCCAGATGGGTGAAGGCTCCGACAAACCAGTCTAGGAGATCATCATCAACATCAAATACAACTTGTGCTAATGCCCTGAGCAGCAAAAACCCACAGCAACTCATGAACATCATTAACGGTCTACTAACCGGTTTGTGTCTTGCAGCTGGTGTTCTCTGTGCTGGCTTTTTGGCTACATGCGAAACCTTCCTCACAGATAAAGGCACTCCATATTTGGTAGCTGGTTTGGTAATCTTCTGAGCTGGGGCAAGTGGTATGGAGCCTGGGGCAGGACGTTTGGCTACTTACACACACACACACACACACACAAAGAAGCAAAACAGAGAATGTGCATTATTTCTACGAATAATAAACAACATCAATATTATATATAGGCATATATATAAGTATAAATATAATAAAAAAACATGAAATGTTCTATATAAATGACATTGTGATATAATGTTATGCTATAATGAATTAAAATATGTTATAATCACAACAAAATTATACTGGCTTAAGTTTTAAAAGGCACCATTATCTTTTACATTTACCGGCAGCGTACCTGGTGAACCCTGCACTACACCAGTTTTAGGCTGCTTGTGAAGAAAAGTATGGCGGAATTCCTGAGCGATGAGCTGGAGTCAGGGGGAAGGTATGTTTTAGAATAAGACGTGGATAGAAATAAAAAAAATCCTATACAGAAAACATGCGTGTTCTACCTGTGGTGTGAGGAACCTCTCTATCCTACAGGACAGGAAAGGTATGTCCAGAATGCTGTTGACTGAGGGCCTTTCTCGAGGATTGCGTTTAAATAACTGTGCCAAGAGAAAGCGAAGTTCTTGGGAGTAGTGAACAGATACAGGAGGGTATGATCCACGAATAATCTTCAGAACTAGATTTTTCATATTGCCAGCCTCAAACTGAAGAAGATACAGATATAGATGCATTAATGACACTTACTATGCATTAAATGTGCATCAACTGGTAAACATACTTACTGCATGCTTAAGAGTGCACATTTCATATAGGACACACCCTAGGGCCCAAATATCACTGCAGAGGGAGGGAAAGTAAGGAAAGTCATAAGGCAGGGGACACGTTCAAGGGTAGATTTACATTAATTCAAGACTGTACTTATGGTCACTTGCAAACCTTTTCGTTATTATTAGAAAATGTAGAAACTCATAACACTGAACACAGATAAAGTTACTACACTGCTTCTAAATAAAGTAGACTGGATTTCATGCATACATAAACAGAGAGAAAATCAATACTAGCTTCATGCTGTAGATATCCACAAGCATGCTAACTAAATAACAAGGGTACATGATGCCAACACCCAGGACCATTAATCCAACATGACTCATGGCCCAACACAATTTGTAAAATCTACATAAAAATCAAATGTAATAATAATAATAATAAAATCTCCAGTTGATGTGATATTCTATTCATATTTAGTCAATCTTTTTTAAAAAAAAATTGAAACTGATGGCCACATGTCAGTACCGTGACCTGCTTGCATCTTAGAGAGTGAGAGTCTCTCAGTTCTTCAACAAGTTCAGAATAATGTTCCACAATGAAAATTAAGACTTATCATTAACATTACATTACATATCATAAACGTAGAAGATTTGTCCACAAGGAACAAGACAATTTCGTAACAGAAATCACTACAACGGCTCAGGAATGCTTCAATTGATCCTGTAATAGTACTGTATTAAAAGAAGAAGCCATATAATAAAAATTATGTACATTTTACACAGGATTGCAATTTGTTTGTCATTGTGGTTGTAAAATAAAACTACATTAATAAAAAAAAAACAACAAGACAAATATAACAACAGCAAACAATGGCCTCCTGGATAATTAACGTTTACCTTTTGTTGTTGTATGGTTTATCTTCACAGATCTCTGGTGATAGGTAATATGGGGTTCCTATACATGTTCTTGCCAGTTCTACAGTGCTAAAGTTAAAAGAGAATTTATTTGTAATATGCTTTGTTAAATTGTTACGTTATAGTTATCTCCAAATGTATTATTTATATTTCATACCTGTTCAAGACCCTTGCAATTCCAAAGTCTCCAAGCTGTACAGTTCCATCTTTTGTCAAAAATATATTCTAAGGGGGAAAATACAAACAGATGAGTAAACTAAATGATAAGTGGATATGAATACATTTCACATTTTATAGGTTTAGTGATACCTGTGATTTGATGTCCCGGTGTAGAATTTTTCTATCATGTACATGTTTCAATGCCAGGCAAATTTGCACAAACCAGTCCAGGATCTAGGAAAGGTACATTTTAAAAGGAAAGGTATATTTTACAATATTAAATTCAAATATCTATCAAAATTCTAATGGCTGAACAAATAATGTGAATAATAAGTATGAAAACATAAAATATCAATTAAAAAATATAAAGTTAAGGATCAGCACCAGTTATATCTTTAGCATTGTTAGTAGTCTCTTGAGAAATATATCCTAAAACATACTTGCTCTTCTGAGAACAAAACTCCTTTCTGAGAGTTGATTTTCTTGAAGAGGTCTCCACCCTCACAGTAGTCCATCACAATATACAGAGAGCCTGACTCTAAAAAGAATTTAGAAAGATTCTGGTACATAAAAGAGGTCATGTCCACTTGATTATAATGTCAACTAGATCAACTGTGTGAATACCTTCAAAAGACTCTTTATACTGGACAATGTTGGGATGACTCATTTTGGCGAGAACTGCAACTTCTTTTCGAGACTCCTGCCTCTCTCCACTTGGCATCTGTTAATGTGAAAAAAAGGAATGTGAAAGAACTAAATACTTTTCTGTAAAGCTGACATTAATGGTGACATGTGGAGCTTGTGGAATATTATGCATTATGGGCTTACACCAGAAATACCAATCTCCTTGATGACATACTGATGTCCATCCTCTTTTGACTTGACAAGGATGGCTTTTCCAAATGAACCTTCCCCAATTTTCTTCACCTTTTCGTACTTGTCCATGTTACTGGGAGGACTGGTTCTTCATTCTGGCTCTACAGCAAGATTTAAAAAACTGCACTGATTACAAAGAGTACATTAGAAATAAGGCTATACTTTAATTCACTACTGTTGACTTTGACAATCGTGCGTGTGTGCCGTTCTGTAAATACACGCGGATGTCAGTGATAGCAAAGAGCGCTGTCAGACAGACAAGCATCTCCTGTCCACGGCTGTGGCACTGAGAGACAACAGACAGTCCAGCTAATAGCAGGAAAGCTAACGTTACACAGCACATGGATGAACATTGACAACCATACGTAAAACATACTGACATCAACTGCACAATACGCATATTAATAAAATGCACATCCCATTGGAAAACCGTTGTGTATATGTAATGAGCTGACTAGCATTGATCTTACCATTAGTTAGTTTCGCTGCTGTCTCAAAGGTTCTGATACCTGCTACTTCATGCGCGCTCTCTATCTAACTACTGCTCGCTATCCCTGAATTTTCATTGGCCACCCTCAAGAATTTCGAACGCCAATTGGTGCACACGAATGTCAGTCATCTCTTGTGACCAATCATGTACGTGATGTGCTCTATATCTTACATCTTTAGACGCGGCATTGGCCGCTTCATTCCGTTGCCATAGATATATGGATATATGGGTCCGTTGCTGCGATACGTCAACGTCGCCGCCATATTGGACAGGGCAAAAGTGCCCTGTAAACAAATACAAAGTGTTCCGCGTTTATATAACATTTAATTGTGATCGCTGTACTGTGTAAATAAGTTTTAGCTTCAGTTACAGAACCTCAACAGATGTGAATGTGGACACATATTTAAATGGGAGGTAATGTTAGCGTTGTCCTCTTAGAGGAAATGTTACTATTTATTTACACGAAGTTATTAAGTGATCACCTCAATCATATGATGAAACAAATTTATTTTGATGTGAATTCGCTCCCACAGGTTGACAATACCTTCATGCATAGGACACAGTGCTTTCATGGTAATGAAACGTGATGAATTATATGTTTTTGATCTTCAAAGTCACCATTTCCTAACCAGGTCAAACACCTACTGTATATGAACACGAACCAGCAGTTGGATTACAATGAGCCTTGAGCATAGCTCTTTGTCTTTTGGGTTCTTTTGAACCCATTTTATGTCACTCTGTAATTTGTTTAGATTGAAGTAAGATTTAAATATTTAGATGAAGTACATCTGTCTGGTAATTCTGTTTCTGATTTTACTTTATTGGAGATATTTTGTGTTGTTTTTTGTTAGTTTTGAATATTTTATAGTTGTGTGTGACAATTTCTTCATTTTGTTTCTCTTGGGGATCATTTGCATCTCTCTGTAGTCCTTTTGTGTTTAGTCTTTAAAAAATCCCTTTGTTCAGAAGCTTTGCCCCATAGGCCAGATCCATTTTGTAATCCATCCATGGTTCCAAGGCTCCAGTGGAGAACTAGAGATATTATTTTAATACTATATAGTAACCGTATGACTTGACAACTTGCTTAGTTCTGAGTATAAAGTGGAAGTTTACGTGGTGGCGCTAACGTGGTGTCGTATCTATAGCTGATCCCAGACAAGTATCGCAAGCGCCGACTTCGCGTCACAGTTCGTCCACATCGTAAACCTACTTCGGTCACGTGACGCGGCCTCCACACGCCCCCTGGGAGATTGTAGCGCGCACTGCAGATCATGACGCACTGACCGAGCTCCAGTCTTAGAAGATGGCTCCGTTTCCAGACGAGGTGGATGTTTTTACTGGCCCGCACTGGCGAATGAAACAGCTGGTGGGCCTGTACTGCGAAAAGGTACGCGTGGAGAAGCGTTGGTAGACAAGTTTGAAGTTGTAAACATTTATGTGGCGGTATGCGGCCAGATCAGCAGCGAAGGCCAGCTAGCACGCTAGCTAAGCTAACGCTTGTAATTCAATAGCAGATAAGATTGACTGCACTGAAGCAACCGGAGTGTTGAACGAGTGTTTCACGACTCCGCGGGGTTAATGTGATAATTCCAGGCTTAGAAGTATGAATATGCGTAAAACTGGCTTAACTGTTAGTCAACCCTCGACAGCGTGTTTTTGACAGCTACTCACTGTTATGTTTAGCTTAAGTAACTTTAAAACACGGCTGGTTTGTGCGACATTATTCACAGCCACAACTCGCTGTTGTTTAACATTTCTACAAACGGACATCGTCAGTGTCTTTTAACTTCTTAGATTAGCGTTACGTGTCAGATAAGCCCATTTAGCCTCCGTAGCTCATGCAGAGTGGGTGTGCTGACGTGAGCTACGTGTTTCGGCGTCTAGCCGTTATGTTGTCTGAGACGGTCCCTGCCTCGCTGCAGCTGTCGAGCTGGATTACGTGTTCGATAGAAACTACCAATTATTGCTCTCTAATGCTACGAGCAGTGGCGCTAATAAGTATATTTATCACGGACTGCAGTTGTGGCTTTTATTGTGTGGCTCACGGGCTGTTTGCTTGCTTTCGACAGCTGTCCCAAACCAACTTCTCCAACAACAATGATTTCCGCTCGTTCCTTCAGTCGCTGTGCGTCACCTTTAAGGAGTTCAAGATGCATGAGCAGATTGAAAACGAGTACATCATCGGCCTGTTGCAGCAGCGCTGCTGCACCGTGTACAACGTCCACTCCGACAACAAGCTCTCCGAGATGTTGTCTCTCTTTGAAAAAGGGCTGCACAATGTAAAGGTACACACGCATATGCAGATATTTTAATAATAATAGTTTATTGTCCCTGTACGTTTTTTTGCTGTTAAAATTGACCCAGATAAAACCCTAAACTTCTGAAATCTGAAGGTCAGCTCATCTGATGCTCAGTACTAGAAAGAATTCAGTTCTAACGGAAACATCATGTTTACTTTTTATTTATTTTATATGATTTAATTCCCTTATATACAATACAGACATACTATTTTAAACAAAAAAATCAAGCTTTTATCAAATTTGTCAATAGATTTTACTCTTTTACTCTTAAAAGAAGTCTGATATAAAAACGTGTGCTGAATAAATTAATAGAGGCAAAGTTGTTTTTGCGATTTGCTTACATACAAGACAAGAGTTACATACAAGAGTTATTGTTCCTTCTCAAGCCATGGGCTAAGCAAAAGTGGCCTTTTCAGAATGACGCAATTGTATAAATCTTTACTGCCGTCTTGCCACAGTCAGGAACATTCTGTTGCTCCAAGATTCTGCCCTCTGTCCTGAGTGAAATGTTTGTTCTGGGATAAATAATGCCTTGTAGAGCTTTTGGGATGGAAGCCATTAGCTGGATTTTCTCCATTTCTTACGGATCCTAGGGAGGTCTGATAAGATAATTCAAGTCAGCTTGTAAGAACACATACAAATGACCCCCCGTGTTTATAATGCATTGCCTGAATTAATGATTTTGTTTGCTTTTAGAGTGAATATGAGCAGCTTAACTATGCACAGCAGCTGAAGGAGAGACTGGAGGCTTTTACACAGGACTTTCTGCCACACATGAAAGAAGAAGAAGAGGTATAAGATGCGTTAGCAGTAGCAATAGCAGCAGAAAAACAAAACAAAAACGCATTTAAACCTGTGTGTGTTCAGACTACATTGAGGTGTTTTGTTGCAAGCAAGTTATAAACTAAAACGATTTATTGCAGGTGTTTCAGCCCATGCTAATGCAGTACTTCACTTATGATGAGCTCAAGGACATCAAGAAACAAGTGATAGCGCAACACTGCAGCCAACAACAACTGGACTGTGCCGCTGAGGTGCTGAAAGGCTTCAGGCTATGGAGCCAGGCAGAGGAGCTGCATAAAGCCTTTAAATATTCCGATCACGAAAAGACAGATTATGGTTAGTGAACTTACTCACACATGGTAAAATCTTCTTGTGTGCATAAGCTTGTGAAAAAAGCTTGTCTATAAAATACAGTGCTGTGTAGAAGTTTTAGGCAGGTGTGAAAAATGCTGTAAACCAAATCAAGATATTTATGGGGGGCTCTGTCATTTGTGATTGTACTGGTACATACAGTAGTTTAATTGTGTAAAAACAGCAGAACTGAATGAAATAGATCATATTAATTTAAAATATTTGCACTCCGTTTCCTGTAATAGACACAGTACATCTGTCAAACAGGTCTGTTTCCTGGCAGACATTTTGTCATGACAGCGCAGGTGTTACGGCTGTTATTAAAAATCTTTTTAAGTATTCCAGTATACTGTCACTGGAAACCAGCCTGCACAATACTGTGACACTAAAACTCAAGCAGCCAGAATTCATTCACATTGTATTCATTATTTGCAGACAAAGTCATTTCCTTTCATTTCTAAATCAAATGCCTAACCTTTAACAAAGGTTCACAAGTAAAGCAGTTTAATTCTCTTCCTCAGAACTGGAAAAGAAACAGGATACTTCAACCCACATCTCCCAGCTTCCTACTGAAATCATGCTGAGGCTGTTCCACTATCTGGGGCCTGCAGATCTGTGTCGCTGCAGCCAAGTGTGCAGCTCTTGGTCAGAACTAGCCAAGACAGGCTCTCTGTGGAAGCACCTCTACCCTGTGCGCTGGGCCAGAGGTAGTGTGGGGACTGCTCACAGAAACCAAGTATTGTTTACTTTACTTAACTGTCCATGCCATTTTTAATTTACACTTCTAATTCTTTGTATTCTAAGGTGATTATTACAACGGCCCCCCTAGAAATATAGACCAGGAGCCAGATGAGGAGTGGGTCAAGAGTCGTCAGAATGAGGGTCGGGCTTATCAGGAATGGGACGAAGATGCTGATGTTGATGAGTCTGGTGAGGTTTGGCATTATTCCAAAATACAAAAAAGCATAATGAGGAATGTGCTATTGTTTTTTCCCCAACTTTGAGGCGTGTCCTTAGTCAACAATAAGGTTACTCATCAACACTTGGCTGGGCTGCATGTTCAGTACACGGTTTCTGATTGGTCCTGGGGAATGAAAGTGTAGTGGTATAAAGGTTCAATATCTTTGCTCACATATTAACTATATATACCTATATTTTTCAATCACTTTTATATTTTTGGTCATTGCACTGATTTCCTAATAGTCTTGGATTTCAGGCTGTAGTCTTAAAGGCAGTGAAGAGCCCAGGCTGAGTAGTCTGAACTAAACTCCACCATTCATGCTTGTTTGTGTTTAGATGCATCAAGCCGCTCAGAGGGTTCCCTGGCAATTAGCACTGCTCAGAGAGAGAAGAGGCTTCTGAATGGGATTATCCAGAACCTACTCCCAGCTGTGGGCCTGTCTGTCAGGTCCATTGTTCTGGCATACAGTTCTACAGTTTCTAGTAAAATGGTAAGCCCTGCAAACTTTTGGACACCTCAGTCATACAAGCACTTTTAGTGTAATCAGTATTGTTCTATATTTTTCATCTTTCAGGTTCGCCAGATTCTTAATTTCTGCCCCAACATTACTCACCTGGATCTGACCCAGACTGATGTGACAGATTTTGCATTTGATAGGTAAGTATTAAAATTAATTAGCATAAAGTGCTTTTTGAGTATTTAAATGTTATCCCTTTGTACAGAAAATCCTGTCTCATTGTGGTGTTCTCCTGTTTCCAGCTGGTCTTCTCCTGGAGCTTGTCTCTCTCTGGAACACCTGGATTTGTCCGGCTGCGAGAAAATCTCAGATTACACTTTGAAGAAACTAGGCGTCGGCCTAGGTGACTTCACATCTTCCACCTGCTCAGACAAACACCCTGTGCGAAGAGCCAAGCTTCCTAAAACATCCCCGATACCCATTGCACTCATGGATGAGAGAAGCTTTCACCCCATGCGCCGGAAGCAGCAGGCCATCATTTTCAAACAAGGGACAGGCCATTGGGGTGCTGCCTGCACACCCACACAAGTGTGGGTCCTGGACACCACAGACCTTGCTGATATTGAAGATGCTGCAGAGTGGAGCCGTCATGGTGGAATGTCTCTTCCTAATACAGGAAACTTTGTAGAGACACAGCTTGTGGGAGACTCGTGCTGTTGCAGAAGGAGCAGGATGCAGGGGCACAGGACTGGCTCTAATGCCTCCTATTTGCATCAGCAGTATACTATGTCTGGGGAAATGTTCTGTGGTCACTCGACCTGCTGCACTAGTGACATGGCCCTCAGGACTTTTACTGGGCCCCAGTGTAAATCAGGCACCACCAGAAACACCACTGACATTCGGACTAAATGCTCATACAGGAATATGCAGTGTCTGGATCCTGAAAATAAGAGGGATAAGTCAAAGGCAAAACGTTCACTGAAATTTCTCAGTCTCTCTGGATGTTATCAAGTGACCGATTTGGGTCTGAGGTAAAAATCATACAATGTTTTTTTTAATTTCTTATAAGACCAAACACTATTGTTACTTGTTAAATACAGCTAGACTGTGGTATTTGTTGTTAGACTGCACTGATCCGGTTTTTGAAGCAGCATTTAAACGTAAGTGGCAAGTGCAGCTGATGCTGTAATAACTTGTGGAGTGTCATCTTCACACACCACCACCTATCATACTAGACTGCTCGTCTGTGCTGCACTTTTCACGTACACACTGGCTGAGAGCCAGCGTGAGTGCTAATTCACAAGTAAATAAAAAGTGTGCTTATCAGTTCATGTTGTATCTGATGTTACCTTAATTCAGATTGTAATGGGGACACTGATTTTGTAATAAGGCTGGATGGCATTGCATTTGTTTCAGGGCTCTGTCTCTGCTTGGTGGGCTTCCTGTCCTGGAGCATCTCAACCTGTCTGGCTGTCTCTTAATCACAGAGGTGGGGCTGCAAGAGCTGGTGTCAGCCTGTCCTTCCCTCAACGATGAACACTTCTATTACTGCGACAACATCAACGGTAACACAAGTGAAACGTACATGGTTTGCTCAGAAATGTAATCACACAAGATCATGATCTAGCAAGGTGCTTTCAAAAGCCTAGGTGGTAATGCTTACATGTAGATGACCATGTGAATAGAAAAACTGTATGACTAGACCTATGACAATGTGGTAACTGTGATAAACTTTACTAACCTCACTTACATAGCATGTGTCTTAGTGTAAGTAACCAATGCTGCTGAGGTGGAAGGTAAGTAGACATTACAGTAGCCAGTATCATTGTCATTGTTCACCAACAGGGCACCACTGGAGTCCTGTACATTTGATTAAATTCTGCAGTCCGATTATAAAGGTTTTAGTGTTGACCGCTGTGTGGCTTTCTCTGTAGGTCCTCATGCTGACACAGCCAGCGGCTGCCAGAACCTGCAGTGTGGCTTCAGAGCTTGCTGTCGCTCCGGAGAGTGACCTGGCCAAGATGTTCTAAAATCCTCACAACTCCTTTTTATTGCACTTTATCCTGGGAATATCATTTGCTGTATTTTGTCACTTAAAATGTTTCTAGGTGAAACTGTTCTTTTGCTCCTGTTCTTTCCATTTATGTCTGTGATTAGATGTAAACAATCCTTTAGAAAAGAAAGGGGGGATTGTACGATTCTGTGAATGTACATCATGGTTCCTTTGTTTTGGTTTTGAAAATGTAAAAACTAGAAACATCAATTTCAAATTTGATGTTTTCTGTGGTGAAGCAGCTTTTTCCCCCTCACTACTCTATACAGACTTGCATATTTCACATTCTTATTTAGTTGACACATGCATCATCAGCTTAGTGTGGATTCAAGTCAAGATTCAAGTATTTATTGACGTGTGCACAGTGAGGAGAAATGTGTCCATGTACAATTAAATTCTTAGTTGTCCACAGTGAATGTCAAGCAGTAAAAAGGTGTAAACAAATGTGACTGACTAAAATTGGCTTTTACAACATTGCTATTTAAAGGAGTGAGTGAAGTGTGGAATATTAAACAGGAGTTAACTGAATCCAGCCTCCCCTGCAGAGTGTTGCTGCTATTGACAAACATCTGTCAGGAAATTAATGCTTGTGTGACAGATCTACGTCAGACTGCACAACATGGTCACATGTGACAGTAAACTTGCATCATAGTTTTTCTCCAGTTCTTGGTTCATTCAGCTCATGTCAGAATTGTTCTGGTACGGAAACTCTGAAGAATCAGTCAGACAAAAGTGCAGTATACCGTGTTAACAGTTCATTATTTACAATATAACAGCTTTGCAAAATGTATTTTTTGCATATACATAAAACTACAGTATGTACAATGTAATGAAGTCATCTGTGTAATTTCTCACCAGAATCAGTGATTAACTGTGAGGTGAACGTCTCTTGTGTCATGTGCGAACAAGTGAGGCCAGGTACACCCACACAGACAAGACATTATTAGGGTAGGGGTGCACATAAACAGCCAGGGCAAACTCTACATTTGATGCCTGAACGTTGTGAACTCCAGTGCTGTACACTGCCTCTACGATGGGCCGAATGTCTGAGAATGGCAGATGGATAGGGAACCCTGAAATCTAAAACCAGACAAGCACCTATTAGTCCATTTATAATAGGATTTTGGTCATACTGCATGCAGAGCAGTCACTAAAATGACAATATTCATAATGTACAGTGACTCGGTAGGTGAGTTTACAGTCACACTCATTTTGGTCTTACCCTGTTGTCTCCCAGCAGGCTTTGCAGCTCATGGCGGTGTCCCTCTGCCATTTCCCGTCCTCCATTCATCTCCAGTTTGGGCAGGAATTGTTTCAGGGTGGTGGTGCAGTAGCGGTTCCAGCGGGTTGGCTGACGAGGGCGCCATTCCATGATCTTCTCCTTCAGGATTTTCTCAATTCTGTGGAGAGTGGCGTGGGTTATGTCTAATGTGTAGAGCAAAATATAAATGACATGGTCAGCATTTACAACTCACCTGTCCTGCAGCTGAGCTGCAGCGGCTTTGTCAACACGTCGATATACTAGCTCCTCTGGCTAAAAGTAATTCGATTTAGTAGAAATAATTCGGACGTCATCAGAATACAAAAGCCATAGATTAAACAAACACTCACCTGTATACTAGAGAGCCCAGGGTGGGAAAACGATCGGCTGAAAAAGGGCTTCCACAAATTGTTTTTTGTGATGTCAAAAGACACCCTCATTGGTGAAGCGTGTTCCTGAGTATTAAACCAAACCTACCAAACAAGTTCCACCACAGTTTAATTAGGCAAAAATGGGAAGTGATTGAAAAACAGGAATACGTAAACGTAAACTACTGGGGTTTTTTAGCAATTAGCTGCTCACTCACATTGTCGGCATTGATCAGGCAACTGACTGCTTGCAGGGGACAGAAGGTGTCATACTGGCCGTAGTACTGACCACTGCTGGGATTCCAGATCAGATAGCGGCTCTGCTCATAGGTCAGGACGTATGCTGTGGGTCCCTGAACATAAACAACGATAACATTTAGTGCTGCTAAAGATGGACTCATCTTATTAACATATTTTAATGCTTTAGTCAGTGTAGGAAAATAAATCTTCTTGACTTTTTAAATAATTATTACCTACCTCTGGTATGGCAGTGCCAATTATAAGCCAGGCTTTCTTGCCCATAGACAGAAAGTAATTACACAACAGTACGGCATGTTCTTCTTCGTCCCCTGCTAGGAGCGTGAGGAATTGCTGGGAGCAAGAAGAGGAAAAACAGTATAAGCCTCTCACTCCCTTTACAGTCCCGACACCTCAGAGAAGGTTCACTCACATCACAGGTGCTCCACAGGTCACAGTTACTAGAAAATGAAACTCTGTCCGGCAGAGAAGGGATGAGCGAGACAAACCGGGCAACAAGGGCCTGTGTGGGGATAGAGTATGTAAATCCAAACGAGCAAAACGGATAAGCAAACTAAACTTTTTTTCTACATTCAGGTCCGTCTCACTGACCGTGGCCTCCTGGGGACTGTTGGGGAAGGCCTCCAGCAACTCCTGCGGAGGGTTGAGTGGTCGAATGTAACGCGTAATGAAGACCGTCTTCCCATTAAGGTCTATGACGGTGGTGACACAGGGTCTGTCTGGATAAACTCGTGCTGCCTCTCTCTCAAATCTCTCTGAAGCCTGCAGTAAACGCTCATCTTCTTGGCTGTCAAACTGCATAAAAAAGGTCCAAACTTAACTACAGGTTAATACAAGTCAGTCCCGTGGTGACAACACAATCCTGAGTAAATAATCCATCTGAATAACCAATGTGGAATGTTCTAATGGTAATGGAACGTTACCTGCACTTCCCTTATCTAGTACATGCAGCAGAGTAAGCGCAAAGAAATGAGAAAAGCATGACAGACATGGAAGAAAATTAATATACTGAGGCGTTGTTCGTACACTACCTGGGTGAGGATATGTATATTAAACACATGAACTGAGTCAGACTAGCACACAGCGGTACAATCCATCCTTGAATTTAGTACCTGCCCAGGCATCACGTACCTTTTCTCTAATAGATTCTCCAGGCACCAGCTGCGGCTCAATAGTGATGAACAACGTGATGAATGCTCCGTCACTCAGGCTCCGCAAAATATCATAATCCCCATTAGAGCCATAGGTCCGTTCATTACTGTACCCTAGCAGAACTGGTGGCGTATTCACCTTGAAGGTACCGTCAATCTGCCAGATGAAAAAAAAAAATACAAATCAGCCAGTGTGCGTTTTTACAAAAAGGCCACAAGTTAAGCTAAACAGCCTGTTAATAGATACACAATAAGGACTCTTACTCTGGACTGAGAATAAATGGTGCTGAAAGGGATCTTGACAGAGCCCAACCAGTGCTTCTCTACTTGGGTGTGTATCAGTTTCCCTCTGTCTTTGTCATTCTGTTGTTAGATTTTGACGTAGAGAAAATATAATGCATTCAGAGCAACATGAAGTGAAATATGTTACATAAGACATAACCGTGGTTTACTCACCACCCCAGTTTCATAAACCACCTCATCAAATAGGTTGATGAAGACTTCATCTTTGACAGCCTGCAAGCTGGCCGTGCTGTAGTCACCATTTGGAGCACTGCAGAGAAGAAGAGTTGTGTATCTCAAATAAGTTATGCTAATGATTTCCAAAATAACCAGCAAACAAGCACAAAGCCGAGCTGTGGAGTTCTCTGCTGCTTACCTAAAGGGCAGCTGCACCTCCTCATTCCAACATGGGTTCGGTCCATCAGCGGTTGTTGTTTGCAGCACTGTGCGCTGGAAGGAAACCTCCACAAAAGGCCTCACCTGTACCTACCACACACACACACACACACACACACACACACACACACACACACACACACACACACCTATAACATCCTCAATAGTGAAAAGCAAATGTCCTGCTCATTAAAGTAATGTTGAGGTGTACAGTACCTGGCTGAGGAGCCAGTCACTGCCCTGGATGGCACTTTGAGATGACTGTCCTGGTTTACTAGAATACAAACACTGAAACTAAGTTTGATGCCTTTACCACTGTTTAAAAGCATGTTCAGTCATCACGACAAAAATAACTGCTGCTATCAATGAGAAGAAAGGATTCAGACTACAACGGGTGCACTCACTTGCTCTGAGGTCTGCGAATGGGAATGTTGTAGGCCCGGATGATGTTGATCAGCAGCTTGATGTCTCCATCAGACAGATTTTGAGCAGTTACCTTCTTTCTTTCTTTCCTCTGAGGTTTCAGGGGCCGTTTGGGTTCAGCCAATTTGAAAAGGTTTATTCCAAGAATTCTAATTGTCACAAAAAAACACTATCAGAATTGCTACTTGAAAATTATACTAGACTAAATGCATTTACGTTTCGTTGTCAAGGCAACCGGGCTGCCACCAAAAGTACATAGTGGCTGTATATATACTGTATGTAAAACCATAACAACCCTGAATATGCTATTCCCACAAAACTGATATACTGTAGTTTATGTTGCTTAGTTTGTATTGCCTGTGAATTATTGCATAAACAATCACATCACTGCATAAAGATTTGCTTAGCAAGTCAGTAGCTACACAAATATGAACTATTATGGAAGCAGATGCAATAATACCCTAAATCTACATCTAGGATTCTACTCTAGTATCTAGCGGTGACGCTGATGTTTTAAGTCTTGACCTTATTACATTTAAAGAAATATCATTTCAGTTCTTCTGCTAATTTTGAGAAGGACTGAAGAAGCTTGATTGCCACTACTGTGTTCATACTCAGGATTCCAACTGAATAAAGACACAGAAAGTGTGAAAAAACACATACCCAGCACCCGCACCACTGTATATGTACAGAAGAAGAAAAGCAGAAACAAAATAAAACATGGAACAGACAGAAAGACTTTCAGTAGTGAAAAAACGCTAAGTAACACACCCATTAGCATGACTGACTGTTGATTTACGTTCGTGTGAATCTGTGCAGATGTGATTAAAAACTGAAACAATATCTTATTGTTATCATGTCCATATGTTGACCAGCTCAAAAACACTGGCTTGCACGGTTCAAGAGAGCTGTGTGACCCAGCCAGGGGAATGCAGCATTGAACTCCGGATCAAATAGACCAAAGCAGCGTCATGCCAAGAAACAGACTTACATCACCCTCAGGTTTATACAGGCCCCTGTCATTGTCATGTGGCTGTTGATCCAACAGTTTGACGTCATCCAACTTGTCAAACAGCTCAAGCAAGAAATTTAATCACTCTTTGTTTATTTCAGTTATTTGGTTGTTTTTACAAGATGCATAAGTGTTAAGCACCTAGAAATAATGAATCACCATACAGAACGTGGCACTTAAGGTTTGGGTTGGCGTTCTGTGACTGGTAAGAAAAAGATCTGTCCTAAATGTAGCACGTAACATGCACGACCACAGAATGATGCACAAGACATCTTATGTTAGCTGTGAAGGATGGGAGACAGCAAAAAAATGCCTGATGGTGTATTTACCCAATACTCGGGATCTCCTCTTCTATCACCAAGTCAGACAGGAGGTAGTGATGCTTGGCAAGAACAAATCTGTTCATGACTGACTCTCGAATCTGTAGGAAAATTTCAACAATGACTACATTTAGGGCGGCTCTACTATAGATTCCACAAAAAACATTAAACGCATCTGCTCACCTTTGAAAGATATTTGGCCACTAAAGCTCTGTGTGAATCCAGATGTTCTTTGGTATCAATATTGTCTCCTTCCTTTAGTCTTTTCTCATACTCCTAAAATTATTTTGGAACCAAAAATAATAAAAGTCTCACAGAGAGTTAATACATTCTCCTTTCTTCCATAACCTTTATGTCGTGGAATACAAAACATTTGTAAGCCTGACCTGAAACATCTTATCAGTGACTTCCCTCTCCAGAGCAGGAACACATTTGTAATTTCGAAACTCTGCAACTTCCTGGTTCCTTAGCCTGAGCAGGCGAAATCTTCTCGACTTATCCAAATCTTCATCAGTCACAAAGCTAAACTCCTCCTGCAGTTGTTCTAGCCGGAAGTAGTCTGGAGCTGTAACCTCTCCGCTGCTTGCCACCTGGTGAACCACAGGTTGTTTAAAAAAAATGCTAAAAAAATGTAAAAAAAAATGCTCCTTTTTAATTGACTCATCATTAACAGCTGTATCCTCCTACCCACCTTTAGAAGCTGCATGATGGAAGTATTTTTTGGATCATTGGGGTCCAGACGTGACTGCGTGGCCCACTCCCCAATTTTCTTCATGTCATACAGTCCAGATGCACCAATAGATGTGACGGCATCAAGCCGGCCCAAGCCACTAAAACAGAGACAGAAAAGAATCACCAACAGCACTGGATAGTTTGTAAGATACTGTAGCATACGTTAGAGCAAGTTGTGTTAAAGCCACAGGCTAGTTTTGGACAGTCAAGCAACAATGCCAAATCGCAATACTAAGGTTTAAGTCCTACTACCTTTGTATGCCACCAGGTTGTTGAGACACGGGAGGGGCAAGTGGTACATCATCTTCTCCAATCCCCCAAGACACACAACACGACAGCTTCCCAGAGGTCAAGAGGATTTGTTTGTTACTGCCATCAGCTTCAAAGGAGAGGGGGACATCTGATGAGGCACACAGAGAGGACACGCGGAATTAGTGGTAAGACACAGGATGATAGCAATGGATCTAAAATGACAAAATGATGTAATAGAGAACTATATTACAGTGTTTGTAGTGTCTCGGATTTGAGCAGGTGTTATTTGAAGTTATTTACCACTGCCAACTCCCTCGTGGTCGAACATCACTCTCTGGTTACTGCTAAACTCAAATTCTTCAATAAGGACACTACCCGTCAAGACTGAGGGCTCCGGCACAGGAACATACACTTGAGCCAAGAGGGAACATAACGATCCCATCTCCTCAAATACCTGCACATACAAAGTATTCATGCAGAGATAGTGACAAAGATGCAGTCATGCAACAACATGTGTGCATTGGATGAAGTGGCAAAACACGCTGTTGCAGTTTTTACCAACTATACCTGCAAATTGATGCTTTGGGGACAGTTAACTATCTTGAGATTGAAAATTTGACCAAAGTGCACTCTAAAATCAGCGTTCAGGGAGCGGCTGTCAGTTCGGGAAACTTCTTTTCCATTGTATAGGATTTTGATGAACAGGGAGCGCCTCGCTACATCCTCTCTTCGAGCTATTTCAGCCCTAGAACAAGGAGAAAACTAAATGAAATGAATGAAAAACCTTCACAGTAAAACAGCTCAGACTGCCTGTAAGTCTGAGTGTAATCTTTATACTTTTCTCAAAGTAAGAAGTATAGAATAATTTCACTACAGTCAAATACTGTACGTTTTGTAATTTTTCTATTGGTTCTGGTCATACCTGGGGCAGAGATCGCTGGCCGTGATGTTTCCTGATGCAGACAGTTCAGGGATCAGGATGGACTCTCCTGGTTTCCTGCGTATCCTAGAGGCTTTCTCTCTGACTTGCTGCTCTATAGAGTCAAAGTCTGGCTTCTCAGGAGGTTCTGGCTTTGGGGGACTTTCCTCAATTGGCCCATCTGATTCACTTAACTCCTGGTCTGCATCCTCTTCTTCCATGTCGTCCTGTGCCTGGCCTTTCTTTTTCTTTTTTCTCTTTTTCTTTACTGTTTTCTAAATGAACATAAGATATATAAATGGGTCTGCTTCCATTTATCCTTATATGTATATATGTGTTCATTGTTATGTATTAGACACCTGTTTCCTTCTCCATTGCTTCCACTCTTCCAGCTGTTTTTTATACTCCGCCAGCTTTCTCTGATAGTCCTCCTCACTTTCTGCCTCCAATTCCACAACCTCTGCCAAGATTTCGTCTTCGTACTCTTGCTCATCTGATGTTCGGTCCACATTCTCTCTAGAGCAATAACAGAAGACTTGACTAAAAATATTACAGACACATTACCCAGCAATACTTGTTAGTGGCTGTGAATAAAGCAATGCTGATGTATTTTGGATTAATTACCTTCTGAGGTAGAGCTTGTACGCGGTGTTGGTGAACTTCTGGAATTCTCGCAGAGCCTTGATCTCCTTCCACACTTTAACTATGTTCTTTAGTAAAGCCCTGTCTTTCTCCTGCTCACTGTCCCTGAGCTTCCGAGTGTTTCTGTGAAATGCAGGGGAGAAACATGGTGCCACAAATGGTTGTCATTATGCATAGGACTAGATCCAGGACACCTTGAAAAGATGCTCAGGTGGCGATGATGGGTAAAAATCTAGAAAACTTACCGAACCTCCACACTGTACTCTGATATCCTGTGCTGCATGGCCTGAGTGAGGCTTTGCCCACCATGGATTTCAAGCATATTTTGCAGTGCACGCCTCAATCCATTTAACTACAGGGAAAAAATACAAACATACAGATGCTGTAAATACTATAAGTGAAAATATATCCTCAAATACAGCCTATTCAGAAATGAAAAGATTTCTGAAAGACTCTTGACAGAGGATCACATAACGTAGTTTACCTTGTCGGTGAGGTGGCCTGTGAGGTTATTGTGCTGTCTGTTGAGATACCGATCATACAACTGAGCTAAACGGGCCCCCAAGACATGTTCACGACTGAAGAGTGGGTGATGGGAGAATATCAACCCAGACACATCAACATCAAGCTGATAGTCTCCTTCTGGGTCTGCTGCACCAGAAACGTACAAATTTGCATACTTGGACTTCAGTGCCTGGGGGAATAGAAAAACATTTTTCATGATACAATGCTCTGGAAAACTATTATATATATTGAGCACTTGTGCCTTGCTTGCATTTATCTGCATGAAATACGTAGTTAGTTATAAGTTTTAAGACTGACATCTACCATAACTTCTTAAAAGCCTACAGGTTATAAGCCATATGCTAGTAAGAAAATATATAAAATATAAATGTTTCCTGGACCAGTGATCAGACAAAAAGACAGCTTTACAGAAAAAAACTAAAGAAATGGTTCACAAACCTAAATCAATAGGACACGTGAAACCTCCCTGAAGAAGGATGAGCCAATTGTCGTGCAGATGTAACAAACAGAACTCTGAACTCTCTGCACACACACCCTCTTTTGTGTCATTGGTCTAGTATATGTGCCATCACCAAGAGTTAATAAGCAAAAAGCATAACTAATAACTTATCAATTCATTGTAGATCAGTAGATTGGTTGATGACGACAAATGTTAATGTTTGTCACTGAATTCAAGTAATTTCATAGTTTGTATTGTTTTAATGTCCACATGATTCATCCTGAATTTTTGATATTCATGTATATTATATGTATAGATCTTATCGCAGATGTGCTGGCCTGGTATTCCCGACTGTACCACCCCCCACTACCCAAGAACAATTAAATGTGAATGGCCTCCAGTTCTATATATGTGGCAAATGACTGGAATGACTGAAGTGAGTCACAAAGGGCCTGTGTCTGACCTTCCTGTATATGCTTTGTAGTGCCGGGTCCAGGTCGTCCTCCATGTGGAATAGAGGGGGTCTAGTGGAGGATTCCTTTATGGGGTCAGGCAGCGCTATGATCCTGCCGTCGTCACCAAACCATTTCTTCCCCTTAACAAGAAAAAAAGATACGTTAATAACAAACCTATTTCATTTTTTAGCGTTTAAATTTTACAGTATATTGAATGTAGTTACCTCCTCCATTCTTAAAATGCGGTTCTCCAGAACATTTTCGTTCGTCAAGGATACAGGGGGCCTCTCTCCTACATACAGACCCTCATCCTCCAGGTAGCGAGGCTTCATGTTTTCAGGCAATTTAATGGAGGTTGGAACTATGACAATAATGCATAAACAGTTTAAAAAACTAATAGGCTGGCATGTTGCAGGTGTGAATCAGATGATTTAGTCCATTATTTATCACCTGTTTGAAAACTTGGAGTAAACAGAATCTCACTCTCTTGCTGTATAAGATTTCGGTACCCAATATACTCTGCCTTCTTCACTTCTAGGAAGTCCTGGGAGGTTTGGTCAATGCTGAACAAATTGTCTTCTTCATCTTGCACAAGAGGAGCTGCTTCATTCTACAGTAAGATCAAGTATATGAAGCATTTGCATTATGCATTATCATATGCAGCAGCTGTAGAATATGTATAAATCATGATCAAGTGACTATTTTCTCACTAAATCACTTGTATTATCATCAGAATCTTACTTGGTCTTCATTTCCACCTTCCTGCTGCCCTTCAGCTTCATCTTCCACTTCTTCGTCTCTGTTTTTCCGAGATGTTTTACTATGTTTTTGTTGTTCTCCGTTATTCCTCTGAATATCATCTTGTGTATCTGGTTCAAAGTTGAATGTAAAGAAATTGTATGCCTCCTCAGCTGTTGGTAGCCCCCTTTCTGTCTGTAACTGCAAAAAACATCAATAATAACAATTGTTTAAATAATAGAATGCAACAATCATTAAATGATTGCAGTTTGTTTTTAGCTTTACTCTTCTTGCTGCTTCTCGGAATTTGACCCTGGTGCTGAGGTTATCACTTCCAACTCTGTCTGGATCAGCCTGTAAAATACTGGGGTTAAACCTCCACTGCTGCATTGTATTACATGACTAGGACCATGGTTGGATTAAAGTAGGTGCTCACCTCTCTGTCAAATCTTGTCACTGTGTCTGTGTCTCTGAGACTCTGTAGGAGACTGTCTGGCTCCTGCTGAGGGCTCTCATCTCTTGACTGGAACAGGAGAGGTCATACATTATGCATCATTTTTTTTATCAAGGAGACAGCTTGAACAAGCAAGTTGGGTCTGTAGAAGAACAGCATTAGCAATAGCATACTGAAATACTAACAAAAGGTAATTTGGCTACCTTGGCTGCTCTCAGCTTCTCTTCCAACTCCTTTGACAGAATATCTTCTACGTTTTGAGAGCCAGAAGTTTGTTGAATTCTTGACCCTAGAAGACAAAACACATGGTAAAATATAAAAATTGTTATTTGTATTCATTTTAAATAATAGCCTGCCTGAAAACATCCCAAAAGCATATAAGGAGGTGTAAGTTTAATAAAGACATAAACACTAGCCTCTCTGAGCACCAGTTGGAGGTCTTGTCACAATCACAGGTTCAGTTGCCTTCTCAGCTGATCTACTGCCTCTGCTGATTGGCTGAAGGTTGGATATCTCTCTCACATCTTCAACATCATCATCACGGGTCTCCTGGGCTGAAGACTGTTTAAGCAACTAAACAAGAAAACATGAACGCTACTTATTTTTGTCACAGCTAACAAATAGATAGGATTAGAGGTAGTAGTTGGTAACTGAGATGGTGCAAACAGAACACGCACCCTTTTCTTTCGCTTCTGTCTCTGGGCCTTTATTGTCCGTTTCAGTGTCTGTCCTGGATCTTCCTCGCTGCCTTCACGTTCCTGGTGTGCAGACGTACAGTTAAACAGCATCACCAAACCTTGGCAGCTGACCTTGTCTTGCATTTCTATAGCCATTACTACTAGTATACGGTTATACACAATAAAGCTGAAAGCGTGTTCATTGACAGCAGGGAGAGAGTGGAGAGATCGACGTTGAGCAGCCAGCAGCACACAGGGGAAGAAAACTACAGTCTACAAAACACACACCAACCTTCATTTTAGTTTGTCGTTCCTCCCCGCTCAACTTTGCAGGCGGAACCAGAGCCTATTAAGTATAATTAACGTTGCATTTACTCAATCATAAGCAGCTTTTATCTGTGCTCCTGCGTCAGGTTAATTCTGGAGGGCTCTTGTTTATTTTGTACTGGGTGAGCTCTACGGTGCTACAACGAGTCCACAAAAACAAAACAAGATAGAACTGTTTCACATTTATATCGCATCACGTCTATACTTTACCTGAACGTCGTCTTCATTCTTGTTTTTAAGCAAAGTTTCGTGCAAAGCGCGACCTTTCTGTCGCAGCTTTTCTCGGACGTCACTAGAACAGTGAGATGAACTAGCTTAACGTCTCGTAAGCGAACACACACAAACACGAGAGCCGCGTCTAAAAACGGCAACTTATAGCTAGTTTATGTTGAAATTGTTTATGACAGAACCCAAGAAGGCAACAAGTAGCAACGTTACCTTGAAGTAGCCAGGGTGGCGATGATAACGCTACTGTTCTCCGCCAAAATAACCCGAGTTGGACCCGTGTAGCTTTGGTCTAAGCTAAACCGCCAGTTTATTCCAGTGCGCTTGCTTTTCTGTGCTCATGTTGCCAGGTTGTAATTTTCTCGTCCATTTTTTTCCTCCAAATATATAACGTGCTAGCGCCTTAGAGCCATTGCCGCTGCCTAGTAACCACATAAACTATTTGTCAACCTACCTTGAAAACATGCGCCTTAGTTGAAGAAATAATTTTCAGCCTTGAATTTTCATTGGTAGGAGTTGCTGTCAATCAAATGAGGCCTTGGCCCACTACGGAGTCCGGTAAGTCAAAAAAGGCGAAACGTCTCTCTTTTTAATAAACATAGCTTTATGACAGAGCAGCCTTAACGTTTCATCGACGGATTACAATATATTTGTCTGAATCATGTTACAGTTTACCCCTTTGTAAATAAAATAGTCCAAGAGCATTTAAAATAAATCAATAAAACAAATAAATTACCTTTATCAAATGCTACACTTCATTACAGTATGAATCAGTACATAATCAGTAATATTATAACTAGCAGTACCAACAATTGTATAAAAATAGCTTAACGGTATCATGTCTGTTGTGGATCTATTTTTGGTTTTTGGGTTTGTTGCGTTCTATGCATAGTCTTCTGCCAGCGTGTCAAAGTAGTTTGTGTCAGGATACAGAAGGAAGCCAGAGAACACGCTGTCAGCCCAGCCTGGGTCTGTAAACAAACCGTTCTGGTCTTGGAAGAAGATCTCCAACCACACTTCATCTTCTGGGTTTAGGTACATCACCGTGGACCCAGAAGCCACGTCATGGTTCCCTGTGTTGGCGTCAAAGGTTTTGATACGGTACTGACCGTTTTGGACCAGACTAATAGCCAGGTGTTTGTTGGCCAGCGCAATGTCGTAGGAGAAATAGTAAATGCCTGGGTATGCACAGATGAACTTG
The DNA here is from genome assembly GCA_030770545.1 of Macropodus opercularis. Taxonomy (NCBI): domain Eukaryota; kingdom Metazoa; phylum Chordata; class Actinopteri; order Anabantiformes; family Osphronemidae; genus Macropodus; species Macropodus opercularis. The sequence continues at coordinate 14,853,092 of CM061092.1, forward strand.
CCCGTCTGTGGATTGTAGTGGCCGCCCTCGTTAAACAGGACTTTATTGAACTTGATGGGGGTGTTTTCTTCTGGGTAGCTGCTGGTGATCCCCATGGAGAAGGCAGATTTAGGCAGCAGGCTGCCGCATTTACAAATTCCAGCAGTTCCACGTGGCCCTCGTTCACCTTTGTCCCCTTTCTGTCCATCGCGTCCTGGAAGGCCGGGTGGACCTATATCTCCTTCATCTCCAGCAGGACCCCTTTTCCCTGCCGGACCACGGTCACCTCGCTCTCCAATTTTACCTGTTGGACCCACCCTGCCCTTAAATCCTGAAACACAAAAATCTATGTTTGGATCACAATTTATTTGGTACCATTGATAGAACGACTCATTTTTGTTAGTCCTATCATTACAACTATACCAACATGTTTTATGAATTAAGAAGCATGAAAGAACATTTAAATAAACAAAGAAAAATGATTCAATGTTTACTGTAAACTGTTAAAAAACTAGTTTGTGTTGTTGTTTAGTGGCTTAGATCCTGAGACACACACTGTGAGAAGAAGGTCAACAGTAAAACTAGACTATAAAATAAAAAAAACAAGGAAAAAACACATTTTTTTGTATTTCATTAATGGCAGTTATATGAAATAATTTGTGAGTCCCCACTGGCTCTGTAGATGGTCATATTCTTTAATGGTGCATCTCTGTCATAGTCCTCTTTAGGTTTGCAGTTAAACGATTCTCACCATTTCTGTACAAAAATTCATATTATGACCATAACCATAATTATTTTTCTTTGAGTCTTTATATTTTCTCTTTGCCAACTCCTACTTTTCGTCCATTTGTCAAATAAGAAAATCTTTCTGTGCCATCTCCCTCTGGCAGTATTTATATATCAACAGACATAAACAGACACTGTTTCATATTATACCTGTGTCTCCCTTTTCTCCCTTTTCACCCTTCCTGCCATCTCTGCCATCTCTTCCGGGGATACCCACATTCCCATCCGCTCCCGGGGCCCCGCTGGGACCAGGTTTGCCCGGCAGACCCAGTGACCCGGGCACACTGCAGATTAGACGGGGAGCTCCTTTCAACTTGGTCTCAAACAGATGTACAGAGACGCAGTGGCACAGACACACAACTCCCATCAACGCCCACATCTTCAAATCTGCACATGTAAAACAAGACAGTTTAAAAAATATTACTCAGTATATCTTATACCTTTCTGTATGTTTAGCTTCCTTTCTGTAAAAGGGGAAAACTGCTGCCTGACCAGAAATGAAAACCATGTTTTTTAGTTTTACCAAAGCTAAAAAAAAACATCCTCAGTGGTGTTGTCATAGCTCTAGAAGGTAAAACACATATTAGTTAATCAAATCTGTGCTCGAGCACAGCATGTGGCCAGATGTGATTCTTTTAATGAGAAGCAATTGCCATTTGACTGTCTCACACTCTGATGTTCTCATCTGCCACAAAATAGCATGTGAGAGACCTCAAACAAAACCTTTGTCTCTGTTCCAAGTCTTCGTTTTGGCCAAAACATTCCCAAGTTATGACATAACATCCAGCGCGGTTTCTGTCAGGGGAACCTAATCACGAAGCAGACACAGACATTATACGTTTATGTTACACGGGACTAATGACAGAGACACCATCTCATCATGTATTACTCAAAGGTTGTAACGCTGATGATGAGCCAGAGGTGGTAAATCCAATCTGGCACCCGCTCGAGTGTTGGGAAACAAATAATTGATTATTATGTGGATCTCATTGACACAGATTCTTGTTCTTTCCATATTTGCCCGTGTGGGTGTGAGAATGTGAGAATTGCATCTGCTCGTTGGCTGCCTGATTCTGGTTGGTGGGGGCGTTGGAATATGTGTCATCCCCTTGTCTGTCTTAAAAAAAACAAAGTGGCTTTTTCCTGCAACACACCCACCGTCTGTCAGAGCGAGGTGCCAGCACATAAGACCAATCATGTTTGGATTACGAGATGACAGGACGGGAGATAAACAGGAAGAAACATAAACACTGCTTTACACACAGGCACACACTTCTCAAATAAGCTGAGCCATTTGTGGAGCATGTTTTTAATTTTAAGGGCAATGAGCTGGTCTCAGAGCCAGTGTGAGGTCCTGTGAGAATGAAACCCCGCCCGCCTCTGCAGCAATGAGGTCAGTGTAAGTAAAATAGCTATCACTAATGAAATGAGCCCGTTTTACACACACAGCCGGTTGTGCATGACAACATAATTAAACGCATACAAAATGTCATCACAACACAACCTATGCTACTTTTAAACATGCATTTTCATCAATTAATGGACTGAATCAAAAAACCTGGCCAGTTTTAAACTCCAGCTGCAGTTTTCTTTGTTTACTCCAGTAAACAAACGCTTTTATTAGCCCTTTGAATATCTCACCAGTGAACCAGAGGAGCAAAGCAGAGGCTGTGGGTGAAATTAAAATATTGCATTTGGCTTGCATCTCAAAAAAACTCTGTGTCAACTCTGACATCAGCTTCTATAATGGGCCCTGAATGTGTTTCTAATTTATTTGCACAAGTCCTCGGTTATTCCTCAGGTGGTTCTCTGAGAAGAACAAGACACGATCTAATCTCTTGTAGAGCTGGACATGTAAGGAAGCAAAGTATTTCCTGAGATGTCAGAGACAGCAATTTGCATGATATTAGAGCTTGTTGTTAATAGTCTGAGTAGGACGTTCGGTGCAGACAGAGGTATGTAAATAGTGTCCTTACCCCACTGTTGGCAGCTGTTCATCTCCAGACCTCATCAATATAGTCTCTACTCAGGGTCTTCGTCCTATATCCCCAGATTCCAGTCTTTTTGATGATCTGAGTCGTTGCTGAACATGTTCACTCGCCTTTCTTCGGCCGTGTCCTCAGAAATCTGCTGCTAACGGCGTCTTGTAGTGCAGCAGCAGCAGCAGCAGGAGCAGGCTGGACTCACTCCATCCCCCCCTCTACCCCCCCAACCTCTTTATCCACTCCCATAGCTTCACTTCCTAAACGTCTCAAGACAGACATCACCCAGACGAGCCCAGTGCTCGGATGTAGAATCAGCTCCAACATGTCATGGATGAGAACAGCTTTATTATGACGCAGGCTAGTCTAAGTCACCAGCTTAGATTTTGTGGAACAAATCTGTTTTTCTGTGAAATGTCAGATTAATAAATGTCAGAAGTCATTTATGTCACATTCAGCTCAGTGTTAAGTGTAATTCTGATATCTTATCCCTAGATGGTGCAAAATTTGTTTTCGATGTGTTGGGCTTCTTCTTGTTCTCGACAGATATGATTATCTTCAATAGTCCTATATGAAAAACACCAACATCAATATAACATATTAACATAACTGTTGTACAATAACTTTATTACTAAAGACAGTTAAGGTGCTGATTAACTATTTTGATGTTCCAGTTTTAAGAAATAAGACTGACTGGTATATTGTAGGGTGAAAATAATCTTCTTTCCATTGTGAGTCAGACAATGAGCAGCTAAAGACATCAATACATTTTACTTTAGTGTAGCATATTTTGCATGTAAGCCTAATTTAAGCATTTCTGAATCCAATGCATAATATAAATCTATAGGCCTTAGTGGATGCTGCACCTCGATGAAGAGACAAGAGGGAAGAGATACATCCAACAGCAGCCATTTTGTGTCCAAACAGAATGGGTCTTTATTTAGGAAGTGAAAGGGAAAAAAAGGTTGTAATCAACACCCCATTTAAATACAAAACCAACAAAAATAAAAATAAACACAATATTCATTTTTGCATATCAAAGAACCATTCAGTAATAATTACAATCCAAACACCTCATAAACCACTTTTGTGAAACTATACACAAAGTGTGATTAAGAAATTAGTCACTTTAACAATAAAATTAGAAATATTTAGCTTTAAAAATAATGAAACTTCAAATAATGTCTTAGCAATTAGCATCTTAAACTTATATATAGTGTATTTCCACATAAAAATACAAAATAATACCAATGACATTCAAATATGAAAAATTATTCCAACAATTCAGCTACTGATGAAATAAAAAGTGGGATAAAACAAGATGAAATGAAATAGAAATATGCATGAAAAAGTCTCTCCTTTTGTTAGCAAAACACTATCCAAAATAACTACAATCATTTACATCAGTACAAAGATATCTGGATTTAAAAATAGTTGCAATGAAAAAACGGGGTTTATTTTTCTGACAGTAAAAAATGACACTGTGGATCAGAAATCTGCAAAATATGCAATGAAAAAAATAAATCTGCATTAAAAAGGTTTACACTGTTGTTCTTACTTTTATACAAACATTAGAAACAGTATTGCACATCACAACACAGATTCGAGGTTAGTCAGCCTTTCAAAATGTGTTATATTCAAGTTTCAGAGCATCCACGAGGACAGGCAGCTGGGGCCTCGATGCAACAGGGGAGAATCTCAAGTGTCTTCCAAGAATATAATAAAACCTTCATGTGTCCTTCCTTCAAATCAAATGTGTCATCTGTATCAAAATAAGAATCAACCGTATATCAAAAACTTTAGTGTGACATGATTCTTTGTCTTTGAACAGAACGTCTGACATAAATAGCACTGGAGGGGGAAATAAATTGTATAATAGACCTATTTAAATAGAAAAATACAATCAAAATCAAATAGGGTTTTTTTTTTGTCTACAAAAATAGTGAAATAAATATGATTTTTACAAAACCAAAAACACGTACAGAACAAAGTAACAGTGTCCAACATTGAAAATAGAACCTCACAAAAACAGCACGAGTCAAGTGTTACAGGTGACGATATTCAAACATGTTTGCGTCAGACACCATGAGAACTAAAGCCACGGGAGGAGGGGGGGGGGGTGTTGACGGGAGCTCGCTCCAGCTTGGGGGGCACCAGTCTGACTCCCGCCCCTCACAACATTCACACACTACATTAGAATATATTAGAAAATATCTGATTCCTCTTCTACTCACACAGAACATAGATAACTTAAGACCACTGCTTTACGCTACATCTTAAATAAGCAATTATGAAAAAATAAAATTTAATAAATCATCTGTAAAATTATAAATACAGAGAGAGACAGAGTTTCAAAGAATCCACATCTGCACTGAAATCACTTCAGGGGGTGGACAAGCAGAAAAGTAAATGTGGAAATAGAAAAGTAGTGCATAATATACTGTATATTATAAAAACATATTGAAGGGCCAGTGACGGGTACTGTAAGTAGTTGACACCAACAAAATTCAATTCAGTAATCAGTTAAGGTTTCGTAACAGTACACACTAGACGCCTGAACACCGATACCGAGGAACACACACCAGGGCGTGAAACACAAAAACCACAACAACACGAGAGCGACACACTTGTACAGTACCGAAAGGACGGCTGGGTCACCGTCCTCACAGAGAGATTGTCCCTAAACAGGTTTTTAAAGTATTAAGTCGTTTAATCAAGGGTCACGGTGGAAATGAAACACACAATCCGGATACGAACGAAGGGAAGAGAGTGTCTTCCTTAGCACGCCCAGGGACCTATTGCCATCATCCTCGTTATAAAAGCTCGGTTAGGAGATACTTAATCATCCAGTAACTGGGTCGGGGTTGGCCCCGTGCAGCTGCACAGCACGGCTGCTCCAACTAATCATTACAAAATAAGGAGTCTAGCGAAGTGAACATCTGAAGATGCTTGGAGACGCGACGTTCAGCTTTTCCCACACCAAGCCTCTCATTTAGCGGCTGGTCTGCCGGCGACGATGCTCCGTCACATTAACCTTTGGAACCGTACAGTGATGCGGGGACAGGAAGGGTGAAGGCAGGAGAAGTCGATGCTTTAATTCTCCTCTACGTGAAGTGTTGCTTAACTAAACTAGAGCCTCAGTCTACACTAATAACAGTCACACAGCACGGGGACGACGCACGGACACAAACCACTGAACACCACTCCGCTTCTCAACAGGAGATTTTTTTTTTTCCATACAAGCCACCATAGCACAAAACGATGGCGTCCACTAAGCCTACAGTAGAACCAGTATCACTTTTTGTATCGTTAAGTATGTAAACGGATCAAACAACAGAGAGACATTAACGCATGCAACTTTAAATACATTTTTTTAAGTTATTTAGCTTCATCTGATTTTTTTCCCTCTTAGGCATCTGTAGTAGTCGGTCATGCTACTCACTAGAGATTTTTACACCTTGTCTGTGTGATTTTCATTTTTTTGATTAAGGTTTCTTTTTCTCAAATCTATCCTGCATGCTGGTTGTGTAGCTATTGTCATAACATGCACTTTTAACTCTTTCCACAGCAACGGGGGCCATTAGTGGTTGAGTGCATACTGCATTTCCATTTTACATGATTCTGGTTGATAAATGGCATTAAATATAATACCTACACATCTATTCATATATATGTATATATAGCAGCAAAGCCTCTAAAATAGCTTAAGTATAAATGTTGAATACAGTTAGCAGAGACCAGGTTTTGTATTTTGAGGTATTACTCAATGGGTCAGTATGAGAGCAGAAATAACCCTATCATCTGTTTTTTAATAAACTCTCTAACAAGAAGTGAGAGCCCATGGCAACATTAAAAAAACAACAACTTTTTTTGTGTTGCCAGAAATGTATCAATTTTCGGTTTGCTATCTTTTCGCTACCTTTGGTTAATGACCTGGGGCAGGCATCAACAATAGAGAATTGAGGTTTTCCCAGAAACTAGCGTGCACTACACGCACCGTGGGGTCGCTAGCAGCAGACAAACAGACAGACAAGCTGCCCCCATGCAAAAACATTCCCATATCTACTTTAAATCTTACATACAAAAATAATAATAATAATAAAAAAAACTACAAAAATCTATCTTCTTTTTTTTTTTAAATCTCCACTTAGAAAAGATGAAAGTACCACAAAAGAGTTGTAGAGTTGTCAGAGCCTGAGATGTGGAGGGGGTTTTGGTGAAAAACGGAGGCTTGTGGTGATTGGCTGCTACAAAAGATATATAGATATATATATATTTATATATAGTATATACTGTATAGTGTTATGTACTTGATTATACTGCTTAGGACAGAAGGCGGGGCAGAGCGAGGCTCTTTTTCCTGTTAGCCATGTTTTGTGTTGCTTCCCTCTGACTGCTTCAGTGTGGTCGCAGCCACACCTCTAGTTCCACCGGAAGTGGATCTGGCGCGGCCGGTCGGCTCCCTCTTTGACCAGGGGCTTGTGAAACTCTCGGCCGGCGCGGGAGTGGATGTTGGCCCAGCAGAACTCGCAGTAGTACTGCAGACAGGTGACATTAGCACAGAAAAAGGGAGCGAATTTCCCCCCACAGCGGGCACCCTGGCACTCATCACACAGCTGGTCATCCAGGACGTAAGGCTTTACCTCCACCTGCAAAGGAACAGTTTGACGTGTTTAAACCTGTCCACCATATACTGTATACTACTGGGAAGTCTTAATGAAAATTAGGCTGTACCCTTTTGTCAATGTCACCATGCTGCAGCTGGACAAATCTGGCGCTGATGGCGGCGATGTAACTCTGCTGATTGGAGAAGGCCACTCGACCCGCACCCTTTGGGTATTTCAGCTCTGGATCTGTGTCGATTCCTGCGTAGCAGACCCCACCGTAGAGACGATCCATGATCATGGCCAGTTCAACTGGTCAAAGAAAGTTGAAGAAAAAAGAAAGAAAAAAATGAGATGATGTGAAACAGCATCAGAGAGAGGCTCAAATTGTAGCTGCAGATATTGTATTTTGCACATTAAGCACACAGCTGATCATTGACTGAAGTAGCCATTAGGTGGTCCTCCCTTAAGTCAGTGAGATGAAACTGCTAGGGTATAACAAAGTGGGTGTACTAACTTGCTCTCAAGGGACGGGGAACGCCTCCCACAAAGATGGTTTTGCGTGGGTCAAGAGGCTGAGATCCATCCATCACGAAATCACTGTCACTCAGGTTCCAGGGTCGAATTTGCACCTAGAACCAAATGATAAAAACTCTTCAGTAATGATGAGACCTGTCAGACCTGTCAGTGTTATTTGCGTGGGCTGCACAACGCACGGGCTTGTCCTTGATGGTGGGGCTGGAGACACACAGGTAGAGCTTCCCGTCCTCCTCCATGCAGGCTTCAATCAGAGCCTGCACCGAGGTCTCCTCCTGGAACAGCAGGAACGCGTATCCTAGGAAACACACATCTACTTAGTTCATCGGCATTCACATAAGACCTCACAGCAGCCAAACCCAGTGTAAATACTGGCTGATTTCAGTACCTTTAGGTGGAAAGTAGGATTTGCTTTCTGCTTTGTGTGGCCAGTCCACTACCAGATGACCAAAGCGGCGGAAGCTTGAGGTTATTTCATCTGGAGGAACATAAAAAAAAGACAGAAGCATGGTTGATAAAAGACCATGAGTATAATGCAGTCAAAAAAATCCTAAAATATAGTTGCCATCACCTTCATCAATGTCAGGCGGCAAACCCCCCACAAACACCTTACGGGAGAAGCGCTCGATGCGCTCCCCGTTTTGATAAGGGTAGCAGTTAGCGGAGCCGAGGACTCCAGGAACACCCTGGTTCCCATGGCCGTCATCGAGGAGATTGTCATCGATAGGAAAGAGTGATGAGCGGCCTGGTGGAGCAAAATACAATTAAAGCAAATCACACTAAACACATGTATCTAAATGCAGATTAGTTCTTTATGTATTTTTATATCTCTAGTACAACACAAACACATGTCACATCACACCATCTGTGTTCGTGGTAGCTTTAGAGTGAGTGGTTGTGAGATGAAGCACCAGGTTAAAGTTTTTACACATCTGAAACAAGGTTACAATATTGTGTTCTCCACACAAGCAGGTGGAGAAACAATATATCAACAATATATTTCAATATGTTGTTGACAGATCAATATTAAGAAATACTAATAATTATTTTGCTTTTTGATTACAAAAAATCCTTTACAAGAGTCAATGTTGTGGTTTATAAGGATTTAAAGTTAAAATATTAACGGTTTTATTTTATAATGTCACACAAAGGGACGTACGACACTAATGATTCCAAGATGTCTTTGTTTTCATTATCTATCCAGGGAATAAAATAACGCATTGAATGTCCCTGAACAGCTGTTTACTTTTGATGAATGCTGCTGTTGGCAGCCATTTTCAGTCTCTCTTGGCCAATTGCGAGCTGTATTACTGAGGACTGACCCACTTCTAAAGCGAAGATGAACCAGGCTCTGTAAAGTGAATTCCTCACTTCCAAATGTTACTGAGAGCATTTAAGTTTATTTCTAACAACTCAACTATATCCCGAGTCTCTCATGAAGTTAAGTGAAGAAATTAAACCTGAAACTCTTGTTATTTTGTTGGATAGTGCAGTAATAGGTTTCATTGGCCTTTAATAGCCAATGATCATTTACAGTATTGGCGAAATTAAACCTTAATGGTTGCGTGAAAACACAACTATTTAAATTCCAGACTGAAGGCCATTCATGCAATAAAGCAGCCACATAAAGTAAGAATAAGCAACAAGGACAAAAAGTTGTCGTAGAAAGCTGAGTTTACCTCGACGTCTCCCAAAGCTCCTGGCTGCATGTGGAGAAGTACAGAGTACAAGTTTAAGCGTTGCAGACATTTCTCAAACAGTATTTTTAACCTCTTACATTTGCATCTCATGTAATCCTATGATCTCTTTATCCACATCCGTCAGACACAGAAAAACACACCAAACTGAAATAAAACAGCTCCGCTTAGATCGTCCTGAGATCCAGTGCAACATTTATAATCTCTTTCTTACATCTTTCCTCGATTAAGGACATTGGGACACAACACAAACATGTGAAGTGCATATTTATAACCTGTGCCATTTATTATATTGCATAGAAAAACACCTACATACAGATGTAGACTGTTTCAGTTTTATTGCACTGAAAAAAAACAACTTTTCTCCATTGGAGGTAGTTAGAAAATTATACGACTAGAAATAATCATATCAATGTGTTCATAATTATTGGCTAATGCCGTCACGCCTCAGATTTGTGTACTGCAGTGACTGCCATAGGAAAAGATTTTACTCTCGACACCAACATGACGCGCATCCACGTGAGGCTAAAACAGTGGCTACAGGGCTATAATTATTGTAAGCAGCGCTGAAAATGTGCATGTTATTGAGGGGACAGAACAAAGTAGGCTACTGTTTGTAGCACAAAGCATTGAAGGGACTTAGTATGACGAATGAAACACTGGTACGGAAGAAACTTATCATTCAAATTGCTACACAGACATTTTGATGGTAGATGACGCTTCATGAGAGCTGGAGACGCAGAGAGAGATGGTGCTGAGGGATAATTACCGTTGAGCATGAGAAGTTCGTCAGCCCCGGGGTTAGGGCATCCCACACGCCCTGACATGAGAAACAGACAGACACACACACAGACACACACACACACACACACACACACACACAGACACACACACACACACACACACACACACACACACACACACACACACACACACACAGGGATGAGACGCTGAGCAGATGGAGGACAGGGCGAGGCCAATGTGTAAGCGAGTGAGGACACACACACGAACAACACAGACGCGTGCGACTACAGTTTCTGCCTGGGAATGTTTCCTACCAGCCGTGTCACGTCAGAAGAACAGAAGAACACAGCACAACTAGACAGTGAAGGCTCGAATGAGATTATTTTGATGAAACCATCCAACTGCTTTTTAGAAAGTAAGACACGAACCCTGAAAGGATGTGGTGCCGCCATCTGCAATGACATTCAGTCCTATTACTGACTGAGGCTTTCCGTCATGAGGGATCACGTTTAGAGGCTACAAGTGAAATATCACAGTCTGACCCCAAATGCAACATGTAAACACCTCTGTTCCAACTGTGGCCCAAACAATTCCATTATTAAACAGTTATTTAACAACAAAATTGTTTATTAAAAAGAAAATGTATAATCATTTCAGTATTTTCTTATAACATGTCAAAAATAAACTGTGTTGCTGTTTTTCACATTTCACCGTTGAACAGGACAAACAACTGTCTAAACGTGTCCCTGTGATTTCAAGTGAAAGCTATAAAACGCAACCCAACCTAGCATGAGCCTCATAATCTAGTCTGCTCCACCCAGTCCTCGCTCTCTCCTCTCTCCACTTCAGATAGTCATCATTATCAAATTAGAATGGAATATATGAGAACGCTGCGGCGCTTTCTAATCCGATCACAGGAGGGTTACTGCAGCAGCTCTGCAAAATAAATGACGTTTTTGGGGCATGTTTCGTTTTGTAGGACAGAGGTTAGAAGCGAACAAGCTTTGCCACCATTATTGTGCCCTGGGCTTTGAGCTGCTAGCCAGAACACACTGTTGTGTTAGCCATAGCAATGCTATAAATGGCAGCGCCGAACCTCCTGCCAAAGCCCTCCTTCCCTCTCATCTCCTCTCTTGGCTGCCATGCACAGTGTGTGAAAGTGTGATCACGTCTAAAATTAGTCTCGATCGCGCTGTCTCTGCTGTGCACACTGGCCCACGTCCTCCCCATCTGCTCGGGCAGGAAAGACGGGAAACGAGGTCAGAGGTTCAGGCCCGGTTTTAGTAGGGTCTTGATGAATTCATAACAAACGGGATCAGGATTTCTTTCATTCATCACTGTGCAGACATGTGACTTGTGTTTGCATGGTTTGGTTTCACAAGTGTTGTTATTTGTAGGCCATATTTTAAAGTGATGGTGCAACAGAGTTACAAGCAGCCGTCACTATAAGACTCGGGTAAGACCGGTGCAGTTATTTGACACTGCTCCTCTAATGTCCCGCAGCTGAGCCCAGAGGACCAGGACAGTGTCACACTACAGAACATCCTTCCCTTCGCCACAAGGAATAATTTAACAGAAACCCACGACTGTGAACGCATCATGTGTCGCGTGCGATAACTCGACTGCGACGCGCTCGCACCTCACCTGTTGCTACTCAGAGACGTTGGCGGCACAGAGAAGCGCCGTGGTCCCTCTCGGTCCCCCGTTCCATACTCGGCTCCGCTCGCTGCTCAGGTTAAGCGGCGAGAGCAACGAGAGCAACGAGATCGGCAAGGTCACGGGCAGTAAATGTGCAGCTGGTGGCAGGAGAATTAAGCTCTCAGCGGGGAGAGAGTGCGGTAAGCTGGTGTGCGGAAAAACAACGCCGCTCTGGGAGCCATGGGCCTGTCACTGCCCTCAGCTGACGATCGCCTCCCTCTGACCCCCCACGCTCTACCATATACTGTAGAAAGGGAAAAGCCAAGAGTACCTTTCATCGGATCCTGCTCAGCCCGCATGATGTCAATCAGAGAGCTCTCCAAGGAGTGCATGTTCAGGCTGTCATACATTCTGGGGCGATCCTGTGGAAAAAAAAAAAACATGTGAGGTGTAAAATGATCTGCAGTCGGAGCGGATAAAAGACAAACGCAGGGAATGATGCGTGTCTCTCTTCCCACGTTCCCAACACACTTTCTAGATTTGGCTTAAGACTAACAAATCCGCTGAAGTCCAGGTATTTTGGCTTAACATGTAAGAGATTTAACAGTGTGAGTAGCTCACGCTTGGATTAACATTCTTTCCGTATTTATTCACTTTAGGAGTTTCAAGGTACGCTTGTGAGCAGTCTCGATGGATTCCCCTGAGATCTTTGGACTTGATCCCAGAGACAGACAGGAAAGAGAATGGAAACCAAAAGCATCAGGTGTATTTAGCCCGAGAGTTGAGCTCGTCAACCGTTCCGGTGCGATAGCTACCACTAATCACCAGCTACGACAGACTACTCAGGGCGTAAGCTACCCCTCCCAACATCACAGCAACCTGACGGTCAATCGAACAAGGTTGTAGGCTGTGAGAGTACTGACCTTCATTTTCAGCGACATGACAGAAAGTAAAACGTTGATCATATATAAAAACGAATACGGTGTGTGTTAGAAAACATTGTAATTACGTGCTTTACATCCACAGCTGATCAATCTGGGTTTAACCAAATGACAAGAAAATGTATTTTTGCATTTACTTCCTCGTGCCATCTAGTCATGCAGATCACTGGGCTTTTATTAACGTAGGTATGGAAATACATGGCTCAGATATTTGACTCCTTTTACTCTGCCACAGTGAGATGCATCAGCAGGCGCGATGTTTGCTACAATAGTCCTCAATTGAAACCATTTGTGAGCATTTTTTTTATAATTATGCAAAATATTGTTTCAATTTCAAGTTTTAACCTCACTTGACTTTCAAAATGCATCTAATCATCTCCTTCCTAAACCACAGAAAACCCTACAAGCGCTCTGAGGAAAGTAAAAGTGAGGCTGCTCTTCCACGCCTCTGGGTGATGTTAAAAACGTGACAAAGCAGGGATACAGTGTGTCACTAACGGCCAAACATTAAACAGAAAGGAAGGAAGGAAAAGACTTGGAATCTGAAACATTCTTTGTCTGACATTGTTTATGGAAATGAACAATCTGTGGCATTGGGCCTGTTTCCTGGGATAGGAAGCGTTGTGCTTCCTGGCATCCATACCACTAATTATTAGAGCTCGTAGTAACAGTATGTGCTCCATTTGGTTACGGCATTATTTAGATGGTATTACTCATTTAATTACTATTTCCAGTTTTCTAAGCTCCTGAGAGGCACATCTCACCATCAAGATGTTTGCATCCTGTTAATGAATTCAGCCCCCCACCACTGTGTTACACCTTTAAAGCCACAGAGCAAATCAGTTCCCACTCCTTCCCTGTTAACCATGACGTTTACGTCTGCTCGCTGCTGTTATCGTCCTAGATCCCTCCCAACGCACACATTAACGCGCCAAAACCGATGATCCAGCAAAACCAACAATCAACAGCTCAAAACACACACCTGCAGGGGCAACAGCGTGTTGCTGTTGCTGTCTGTGCGAAACACGTTCTCCTCTAGCCACGACTTGGGCCCCAGCGGTCCTCCGGAGCGTGGGAACTTGGGAGGCGCGATGATGTTGCTGGAAAAGGGCTTCTTCAGGGGTGAGGCGTGACTGACAGAGCCAGGTACGCTCATGCCACTCCCTCTGCGGTGGTCCCGGCCCCAGGACACCCCCCCAGAGCCCCAGCCGTTCCCCTGGTGGCTGCCCCATGGAGAGGGCTTCACCATTGGCTGCACATAGAGGGGATGGAAAAAGGGAGAAGGTTAGAAAGAGTGTGTACAGATTTTGTCATACATTTTTTTCATACGCATAATATTCTTACTTCATCAAACCCTTTCATTTCCCCCTGCTTGCCACAGCCTGGCTTGATCTGCTCCAGTAACGGGTGGGTAGATAAGAAGATTTAGGGCTTTAAGTCTTATACTAAGCATCCCATGTGCCGTGACACCACCAGTATACGTTACACACTCTCTCTACCTGAACCCTGCTCACTCTTAGCCCTGCATCAAATCACACCGTCCATACACAGAGGACAATCAACACACAAACACTGAAAAAATGTAATGATGCTACAACGTTACACCCATCCTTCATGGTCTCCTTCCACCGTGTTGGGACCAGTCTGAGTGTTTGTTTTGGACGTTTAATACAAGTATATTTACATAGTTTATTGCATTCAAAGCAGGGGGTTAAAGGTCAGTGAAACGGCATCACCGCAGAGGTGCTTGGAGCACACCCAGTCTCATACACACACACAAAAACACACGTGCATTCACACGCCCAATGTGCAAATCACATTAGAAACCTGAAGCCAAGGGCCACTACCCCAGGACTACTGCATAATCTGAACGTTTGAGTAAGCTTTGACTGTTATTGTTCATCTCTCTTCAGGGTGCTCTAAGTGCCGCCCAGTACGCACACACACACACACACACACACACACACACCACACACCATCCCCACCAAGTGACTAGATGTTTTCGTTTCACACACATAATCATCCATTTAGGAGACCGAACCCTGCGAGCCGATTCCCCACTGAGAGAAACCACAAGACAGGGATGGTCCAGGGCCATGTGACTGCGTCCCACTGCCAGCTTCCAGGAGAGAACAACAGCTAGATTCTGTGACGCTCCCTTGTTCTGTTCACCCCCCCCCCCCCCCCCTCTGGCCTTAAGAGTTGTGACTTCAGCCCTTTTACTGAACATGGATAATGCATTATGAAGAATAAAAAGGACTATGCTTAAGGGACTACATCTGCATTACGCATGCGCACTCACGGTATACCTGATGTCTGTTTCTGGTCTGCATAAAGCCATAACTAATATCACAGAGCTGCTGTGTTACCAGTAAATATGTGCATAATATGCGCAGCCCACCTGATGTTGGTTGTAGTTGTTCCTCTGCTGCAGGAAGGCTCCATGCTGGGGATGCATCTGGGGACTGACCGGTGACCTGCGACTCTGCGGCTGCTGAGGAACATTTATCTGGGGCGAGAATGGACCGCTGAAGCCCTGCACGTTAATCCCGGCGCAGGGATTAGCTGAAAAACTCTGGAAGAAAGCCGGGTTGATGGAGGAGGGGATACCTGGGTAGAAGCTGTTGTCAGAGTCCGCGCTGGCTACCTGGTTAATGGCGTTCGCGTGGATGGGGTTGATGGAGTTGGGTGCGGGCGGGGGAGAGGAGCTGGTCTGGACGGACCAAGCGGTGCCGAACCCGGGGAGGGAAGGTGACGACGCGCCCCCACTGGCGCTTTGCATCTCCTGGGTGGAGAGGTTCGGAAAAGCGGCGCCGAGACCTCCGGACAACATGTTGCCGGTGCTGCTGCTGCTGCCATTGCCGTTGTTTATATGGTGGGCGATGGGGGAGTCCATTTGGATCTTGCTCAGACTGACGGAAGAGGGCGATGGCGACGCAGCATCGGCTTCGGGCTCATCCACTTGAGAGCCGCTGGGGTCAGCAGGGCTGGCGTCGAGCTCGGAGAAGAGCTGCCTCTGCGGCAGGTGACTGAAGCGTCCCTGGGGTGGGGGCGACTCAGCGGGGCTGAACTCGGTGCGCTGACTTAACTGCTGATGTATTTTCCGGCTGCGCTGAAGGTCACAGACAGACTGCGTCGCGCAAAAACGATCCCGAGCGAAGTAGGGAAACGCTGTTTTCTGGTGGAGGTGGTTGTAATCCGGCGTCAGGGCGCTCAGCAGCCGGCTGTCGGGTTGGTTCGGCTGCCTTCCGGACTTGCTAACCGCGCTGCCGTCGCCGTCCTTTTCCTCGATCGGTTGGGGCAGTTGCGTGCTTGTCACCCCCACAGGCTCATCCTGCATGTTTCGCCGATGCGCAGCAGCTGACGGGAACAGCGGGGACGAGCCGACGCTGCTGAAGGGCGAAAAGCTCCCGCAGGAAACCGGCGTAACGTCGCTTACGGCGGCGGTCACCCGGTTAAATGAAGCGCGCAGGGCCCGGGTGCGTTGGAAAATCTATTTCAAGCTACGCTCCCGAAACCAGGTCCCTTTCACAGGAATATGTCTGTGACCGGGCTGCAGGCGAAAGGCTGGAATAGAGGAGGGGGTCTGGCCTAAGCGAAGAGTCGGCTCTTTCCTGTCCTGATCTCCGTCTCACTCGGTTTATTTGCTCGTCTCTCCGGCCTTGCGGTGGACTAGCCTAGCCTGTGCGGACCATTCCCGTCCGACCGTGCTCCCCCCTCCTCTGGTAACCGGCTGTGCTTGCTGCGGCAGAGGATTAAAGATCCCCGACTAGGATCTACGTCACGACCGCATCACGCGTCCGTGCGCCCGCCTCGAGCCCGAGCTGCAACCAGGACCGCATTGTTTACGTCATGTTTTCATTATTCATAAAGTGCAGTAGGCCGACACCCTCGGCAGGTCCCTGTAAGTGGCCTACTGTAGGCTGAGCTTCACCGTGAGCCTAATTACAGACACAGTAGCGTTAATATCCCCCCGGAGACCTGCCATCGGCGCGTTTGTCGTCATGGGTTTGTGACGCTGTCGGGCCGAGTGCTGAGCTAGCGTAATGTTTTTATTATTTCACGTTGTGAGGATCCATTTCTATATCTTATTTCCCCCCACTCGTGCCATTTAGGGTTCTCCTCTGCGACTGTAACCGCGGGCTGTTTGGGCTTGGGCCTCTCCGTATTCAGTCCACAACCGTCGTGCGTGCGTCACTTTACGCACGGACGCCAGCAGCTAAATATAGTGTCAGCCCGTGTCAAGCGAGATGAATCTTCATCGCCTGTCCTGAACTCAAAGCTGACAAACAACCCCCACATAGGATCCGCCTCGTACACTGGGGAATGAGTTGATCATCCTACCTTGCGTGTTAGACGTCTTAAATTCACCTAAACATACAAAAACGATATCAGCTGCGGGAAAAAAAAGCAAATTAGAAGCACTGTGGTTTCATTTTCTTGTTTGCACCAAAGGCCTGGTTGGAGCTGCTGTTACGGATGAATACTGTGTTTGTTCAGAAGCCTTTGCTGTGAGCACAGGAGCTTGTTTGTTGTATATCACATGGAGCCAGGGTTCATTTCTCTTTCTCAAGACCGGAGCCGAATAAATCATCGCACTCTCTGTGTGTAAATGTGGTTTGTAATGAGGAAGACAGATACCAGAGTAGCAAAGCAATGTGCTTGATCAACCTACCATCTGGCCGCTGCTAATGATGATGGCTTATCTCAGCACAAACTGCACAAAGCTCTCCACCCCGCATTTTCACTTTTTAAGTCAAAGTCACCTGATTACGAAAGCTCTAGAAACTTCACGGCCTCACCCCAGAGAATATTTTATGACTAAATGTCATTTGGCTTGTTTTGGTGAGAGCTGGGCCTGTGCCAGGTGTGCGTGAAGGGAGTTTTCTGTTGTGAAATATATCATTACAGTACTTTAATTTCCTTTGTGTACAGTATGAAGTTAACATTCCCATAGTTTTAACTCAACACAAATCTCATCAGTGACAGAATTTAACTCCAATCACAGCTTGGTCTTTTCCCTTTTCACTGCACCTTGAGCTGTTTTGGGAAGTAACAAGACACCCCCACCCAGAAATTCCCCGTCATAAGGTCCCAGATGGGCTGGTCCCACCAGCGAGGGGGCAGGTGTGGTGGCCACGGTTGGTGCTGAGCACCAGTGATTACCCCGGCCCAGTAAGTGCTGGAGGGAGTTAAATGGGGCAGGCTGCCAGCTGCTGGTGTCTGATGATGATGGACTGGGGGAGGGGGTTGTCCAGGGTGGGTGGGGTAAAGGTGGGGGTGGTGTTATAGGGGAAGAGGGTAGGTCCACACTCTGACTTGCAGCTGCCCCGTCACACACATCAATATCTAACCTGAACATTCACCTTTGGACCTCTGGAGCATGTAGTGAACCTGTGTGATCTCAGTCATTACACAGATAACCATATGACGTAATCACACATCTAAATGCATTATTTTAAGTTGAGTGTGAGACGTAAAAAGCAATGACACTCTGCATTTCTGCAGGTCACAGGCTACGTCGCCGCTCTTGCTTGCGAGGACGCACCTGGTTCTCTGAGCACTATCAAATTTCACTGTTTGTGAGGCTAGGTCTATTTCGGTCTCTGTCGGAGAGGATAGCCGTCGTCTGCTGCTGCAGTCGTCATAGCAACAGGTAATATGCATTCCCTTTTGTGAGGCTGATTACTCGGTTTGACTCTTTAGCTCTCTCTGGATGGTCAAATGTTGGGCGGGGGGCATTGATCAGCTGATGACAGACCTATCCATCAGCTCGCCTATAATCCTTTCTCAGTGTACAGAAGGTATGGCCCCTGTGTGCCACCCAGCGCTGCAGCAGACCCACGGATTCAAAGGGTGATCATATTTCCCCACCTTATAATGAATGAGTCAGTTTTCCTGAACTCACATTTATCTCCAGCTTGATTTGATTAACCGGCATTTTAAGATATCTGTCAGAGAAACAGCAGCATCTCTTCCCAGATTCAGGGCCACAGAGCTCACTATGAGCAGTGTTCATGTTTTGGGGGACTGACCCTTTAACTGTAACATACTCAGTTATGTTACAGTTGTTACACTTGTCCTCCTTCGCCGAAGCGCAGTGGTCACGGGGGCTTGTTCTGCGTGAGCATGGCACTCAGCGGTTTGAACGTTCGGTCATGGTGGGTCTTTTGTTCTGATTTGCACCCAGCGTGCCCTTCAGGACGGAAGGTGTCTTTGTTGCTGTAAATTGTCCCTTTGTCGCGTCTCTTCGGACACTGAATAGCTCTTTGTGCTGCTGACTGATAAAGCTTCTGCAAACAGTCATCTCGCTCACAAACACAGGCAGACAAGCCCAGACGCACAGCTAGAGGAGTCAGTAACGACGTTACATCCACATTAGTCCACGAACCCACAAACGGAGCGACCTACAGTGTGAGGGCAGATGGTTAGATATTCTTATCTCTTATCCAAACCCAGGCTTGTCCCCAGCATCCACACCTTTCATCTGCCATTTCCGCTCCAACCGAACCGCCCTTGTCATCTACGATTCGTTTGGGCGAGCAGTGGGTCGGGATGAGAGTGTTACATATTTGCATTTTACGGCCCGCTGCAGAAGGCGCGTGGGACTGATTAGGAGGCTGCTTCCTCCGAGGCTGGAGGACTGAGACCAGACAGGCACATCTGTCGTGTTGTGCACATATTAAAACTGTGGATCTCTCTCATTAGACTTGGCTGGATACCGTACGACCGTAAAGCAGTACAGTTAACGCAAAACATCAATCCTGTGTTCACATACCATAGTGTTCATCATCTTTAGCCCTTCTCCTTTGTCTTTGCGCTCTCATAACTAGGGCTCTTGATCCCTAATCCTGTTCCCAACATTCCCACGAGTGCTCTCAAGTGATTGTGCCAACATCACATCTGTCTACTCTTTTGGCTTTTGCTTGTGTGTGTGTAGGGGATGTTGTCGTGATGTCAGAGTAAATTACCTTTTGGTTGCAACACAGAAGCCAGGTCTCTGTTGTAACAGCAAACATTCACGTGTCCAGATAACAGCCCCCAGCCTTCTGCTCTCCATAGGCTGTTTATTTGCACACAAATACACAAATAGCCCAAGCACACAGACCATAATACCAGGCATCAACAGAGGACCAGCACGTACGCGGACGTCTGTGTTGCTGTCATAGATAAGGCGGAAGAAAGCCACCTAGCAACACACCCATGCGTTGTTCCAGCTGCTTCTGACTGAGCACCTGCCCGTCTGCGTATTGCATTATTGCAGGTAATGTAATTAGCCGTGTGCCTGTGCGCGTCTGGGTGGGTTTTTTTGTGTGTGTGTACATCTGCACATGTCTTCCCTACGCCTTTCAGAGGGCAGCTAAAGGGTCTACAGAGCTGGACTGCAGCTGGGGGTCAAAGGTCAAAGATGGCAGGTGTCTGTGTTGTCAGCAGGTGATGCAGGGGCAGGGATGCTAATGAACGCAGGGGTGATCCTTTCTGCTCCCTTCATTCCCGCTCCTCCCATAAAACTCATCATCTGCTGCTATGACATTAAGGTTGTTAGTATCTCAAGCTCTGTAGCATCATCTCATACTGAGTCGTATGATGAAAACACGCATTCTTTCCAAATGATTTCATAGCCCAGATCTTTCCGATGAGTTAAAAAGTAAGTGTGATGATGATGATTCCCTTACGTTTGTGGGTCATATTACAACATTTTTAACGCCTATGTGTCTTTCCCCTCTGTTTGACCCCTTCTGGGGCAATACTGGCTCTCCTTCATTTTGAATTTCACTGGTGGTTAGAACTTTAAACGTGACACATTACTGCCACCCAGTGGTAAGAATGATGCACACACAACCGCACCTTCACTCACTGTCTCTATTCTGATGCAAGGGCAACCTTGACAAAATGCAGCAATCAGCAGTCATTGTAAATCTTCTAGGCACTTGTAGTTTCATTCAGTTTAATCTGTTCTAACCGAGCAGCGTCAGCATGACTGGATCTACGAGCACGTTGTAAGCAGCAGAGGCTGAATCATGTGGATTAGTGTGAAGGAGCAAACATGCTTAAATAACTGCAATAAAATGTATCTGTATGTGTGAAATATGTGCTTGGATGGGATGGATTTTAATCCTTGGCAAAATAAAGACACTTGAGAAAAAATAGTTGCAGGTTGAAATAAAATGATGAAACAAACAAATAAATCATGTTTAAGTACATTTATTTTCCATTCTGAAAATGCCGCTACCTGGTAAAACCTGAATAGGTTATTGAGATGTAGTGAGAGAGTCCGTTAAGCTTGATTGATGTTAAACAAAGTAGTCATCACTGCGTTATAACACTGCATATAATACTCAGTATACTGCAGTATTCATAACTTTACCCATAGTTTTATATGATGATTCCTTGAATACGTCCAACCACCAGGACAGATTTTGACCAACTCTTCACACACAGCTGTGATCTTAATAGCTCTCAGTCAAACCTATTTTGAACATAGCTTACAATGTCCAAACTAAACAGGTGACAGTCACGGAAAATCAAACAAAGGCAAGAGGTTTTATCTGATATATAGTAAATAGCCCCCGCCCCCACAGACCCCCTCTGGCCTTTGTTGCCTGGTCTGCAGCTCAGCTTGACAGTTTTTCTACTGAAGGCTCAGAGAAAAGGTGAATGGAGACCAGCAGCTGGTCCAGATGGTGTCCTGAGCAGGTTTGTTTAAGATGCTTTGATAAAGTCAGTGAAAACTAGTCTAGTGTTCCACATACTAAGTCCATGTCAGGTTGGTTATGCCTCCATGCATGGTATGGAATGATTATTATTAAGATTAAACAGATTGGATTGCTTTGAAAATCTGTTAAACTGAACCCGAAAACAAGTTTTTGTCGCTGTGTTCATCCTGCAGGTTCACACGGGCCACAACGTCCAGATGCTTTATAATAGCAGAAGTGATGCCGGTCACACTAACAGGCCTCATTTAGTGTTAAATCCCCAAAACTAATGAGGCTTTGAAAGTTAGTAAAATAACAGGACTATCTGTCAAAGTCTAAGACTGTAAATAAGCAGCTAAGTATTGTAATAAACCACATTATGAACAAGATCTAATAAAGCTGACTGTTTACTATCTGAACTAAACCAGCACTGTACAGATTATTGTGTGTTGTTTTTAGCAGCCATGTCAAATACACTTTTAAACTAGTTACTTACTGACTTACGCTCAAAAACAATCAGAGGGTGAAGGAAGTATTATTATATTGAAGTTTGTATTTAAAGCACATCTGTGTGCAACTATCGCTCTGCAGCTCCTAAAGTAGCTGGGAGCGTCGTACGTGTCACGGTTTAACGACGTTAAAGTATTTTGCTTTTCCAGAAAGTTACTGACAGTTTACTCTGGGGATTTTACCCTTAACCCTAAACTTATCAGTCTGATGTCTGAAGGCTGCCGGTCATTAGAAACATCTGAGTGAAAACATGTTCCATCCAACAAAAACGAACAGTAAACACAAAGCTACAGAATCTACTATATGTGATTAGACTTGCATATTATGAATAATATTATAAATAAATATAAACTGGATAAAAGAGGAGGATGAAGACAGATGAATGGAAATGAAGTTTGTTCCATGTTGTTCATTTCACACATTGTTGTTGAAATGTTTCACTTTTTACTGAAGTAGAGCAATGCGAGCCTATAAACATGCAACTGGATGATATCACTATCACTGATTATGGATTGTGGATTATGTGTCTGACTGAGTGGAAGTAAAGATGCTTCAGAAATGGCTGCAGCGTGTCTCTGTGGTCAGTAGGGGGCACTGTTTCCACTCCTAACGCCAACCCCAGATGTTGCAGAAACGACACTTGGGATCATGGGACTCACGTCTTGGAGCCTCTGTAATAACCCTTTAACAAGGTATGTGCCCATATTAAATTCAGTGAAACATGTTTTAATGCATATATGCTGAGTTTCATGTTCTTTGGTTGTCCCCCAGGAATAGGTAGGTTCGGTCATGTCTAACATTTCATATCGGTCAAACTTTAAACTTGGCTTGCTGTGATATTGTTGCTGGAATGTTCCATGAAAGGATTTTATGGTCTTTTCCTGTAAAGTCTCTTTTGGGACGGAGTAAAAATCCTCCTCAGCAAACATTCAGGTTGCTCAGTCCAGGATCTTTGCTGAAATTCCCCCTGACGGCCACAGAACAAATCTAATAAAATCTGAGCACCTCGCTGGGCCTTCTCGTGTCTCTGTGATGATTGCAACACCCTCGGACCACATGGCAGCATCCTGCACGTAGAAACTCTATGCACGGGACTCAACGTTGTGATGGGTTGATTCTGTTGGACAATAAAATGCTGCAGTCTTTGAAACTGTGGCAGATGAATGAGAAACGGGGGTCTTAAACAGCAAAGCAATGAAGAAAGGAATCTAAAGATTTACCACATTATTTAAGAGATTGATTATGAACCACGTGTTTGTATTTGCATGTAAATCTAGTAGTTGTAACTTTTTTACATGCTCCATGTTACTGTTACACCGTTACAGTAAGTTTTTCAGAGCTCCAGTAAACCAGACTAATTCCACTATTCACGACTTCAGATTTCAAAGCATGCGCACATCAAACACGTTTGGCTTTGTTTTATAGGCTAAATACATCATTGTTACGCTGCAGCTGCCAAATCATAAACCGCAAACATAGCTCGGACACAGCTGTTCTGTCCTGGAGCTCACCTCCCTGTCTCTAGGTAGAAGTACCGTGCGTTACGAACCCAGTGGGCCCAGTAGCCCGATGCTCTTCTCCGTAGCCTTTCAACAGGTCTGAGTTTGGTTTCATACCAGAGCCAACGCTCCCTGAGCATCTGCGGTGTAGGAAAAGCAAAAGCAGAGCAGCTGGTGTATCGGTTTACAGGGCTGGGAATGTCACGACCACCAGTGATGTAAAAACGACACTATAGAGGCTAATTACAGGTGGTAAATATATTGAACGGCCTGTGATAGACACAGTTATTCGCTTAAAGGAGACTAAAACTATGTGTCGTATAACCATTCGTGTGAAAGTCATTTGCGTAGTGTTGCACGTGATGCAGGGCTCCGTCTAGTTTGTGCTCCCGTAGCCTTCGGACAGAAAGCAGAGTAAGGGAAGCGGAGCCTCCTCCACTTGTCTCTACCTCCTCGCGGCTGTGTTTACACTCGGCATACCAGGCCTGGAGCTGCGGCGCTCTAGAGTTTCACTAAAACGGCCCAGGAAACACTCCTGTTTGAATCTGCCTCTGTGTGTGTGATTGTGAATCTAAACTTTGCTCTCTGTTTATGTCTCTCTGTCCCCTGAGTATTTCAGGCCCTGCTCACGGGCTTCTCCCTCGCTGGGTAGCAGGATGAAGTTGGGCAGCCTCCTGCTCTCCTATTGGATAACGAGAGGAAGCTTGATGCCTTTCATCCGTGTCCTCTTTCATCTGGTTTCAGTTTTTAGAGCATCTTATAGACGTTATAGATGTTGGAAATGTTTGTCTGAAGCATTAGAGACCTTCAGGCCTGCCTCTTCTCCTCTCCACTCATTAAGTTCTGGCTGACGGGGGTATCTGCTGAAGGCCAGGTGGGTGTCCTTAACGCAGCCACCGTCCTTCCCTCCTTCATTCTTTCCCTTGAACTGTAACCTCCTGTCTCTCCTCCCATCCTCCTCCGTCTTCTCATCAACGCCGATGCCTTCAGTGGCCAATGTATATGTACGAGAAAACATGAGTCACTCCCCCTCATTCTAGAAGAAGGCAGAAAAAAAAATAATGGGAGAAATGTTTGCAGAGCGGATGTTTACCTGGAAGGAGAAGGCTCTTAGCTCTGCTGAGTTAATGATGAACTCAGGTTGAAGGTGGATACGGTTCTTTTTTTCCAAGCTCTGACGAAAAGCCTCTCAACTGACGCACATTACACCTTCCAGGCTCCGCTCAGTGTCAAATGAATGCATTTCAGGCCGGTAAGATATTACTTTCCATTCTCCCTGCATTCATGGATCACCTGAGCCGTTGGGGACGTGTAAGGAGAGCAGCTAGGTGAGGCCACAGTCAGCGGGTTCCCCCCCCCCCCCCCCCCCCCCCACAGCAAACAGACCGAGGTCAACGCATAATCTCTCACTGTGCACCCGTCGCTCTTAGGCTGGAAACGTCCAGAAACCATGTAATTCTCTCCTATATTGCCGACATGAACAGATAGTTGTTCATTAGTAATCACTAACCTGACACATCAGCTGGAAACGCAGCAGAACGGCCGCGTCTGGCATTTTTATCAGAGCATATGTTACAAGCAAACAACCAGGATAAACAGCCGGTGGAATGGATGACTCGATATCCGAAAAGCAAACACGCAGAGCAAACAACCTCCACATTTCACGCAGATAATAAACCATTAGTCGCTGCTTAAGTTCGCTGGGTCAAATCTCCTTAAGTTCACCTCAACAAAGGGAAAATACAGAAATCTGTGCTGTAAACATGTACCTATTTGAATCTTAATTTGAAAAACTTTAGATTTTTTTTAATAGTCTTTTGGAAATTCTGCCGCACACGCCTGCAAATGAAAAGAACATATGCATTAAAAGGAATTACTCTTTAAACATTTATTTCGAAAGGAGAAAGGAGCCCCAATGAAATTGTAAATTCATGTAATGATTCATTGTAAAATTGAAATATTATGGTGTTGCTAATGAGCTGTAGTGAACTCACTGAATGACAACAGTAGAAAGAACCAGATGTGGATGTACAGATGTGACTGTGTAAGTGTGAAAAAGGGCGTTACGAGAAAAGAGCATGTGTGGCTCAGCTGACTTTCTCCAAAACAATGTGCATTTTGTCTGAATTGTCTTCAGCGGCCCTATTAAAACGAGATTTCTGGAGGGTGAGGGCGTCTGCGGTGAAGGTGAAGTGGAGCAGAGGGATTAGCAGAAGCATTTCCCGCCTCCTTGTCCCCTTTTCCCTGCTTCGGCCATAAACCGGCCCTGGTACGGATCCGTTTTCAGGATTCTGGCACGTGTGTGGGGGTTATTGTGAGTCGACGTGTCTCTAGAGTGGATTCATTTTCACAGCTTGCTGGTGTGGCTAATAGCGCATTCATTCTAGCATCTGTATTAGCCTCAAACATGTGATAGTCACCGTGGCGTGAATCTGGAAGCCAAACATCAATTTGCCTCTGATGTACTCACATAAGCTCTTTTTATCTTTGTGTTTACTCGAAAGTGTATTGTTGTAAAGTGGAGGTAGACTATGGTCGTTTTGCTCACTTGACCCTGACATGATGATCACGTTTGCAGACCTCTTTTGCTTTCAGGAGACGCTAGATGACGCTGTTGCACCAAGACGTGGTCAGGCTGCTGTAGACCTGCTCACAAGGACTGAACCAAAGTCAGGCTCAGAAATGCTTTAAGTCACATTGAAATCAATTAAAACGTGCACGTTCGTGTTTTTTTTCTGACGAGTGGTTCTCACAATTGTGCATTTTTAAAAAAAATAAAATAAAGGCTTGGTTAAAGCGGGTCAAACGTGGATTTATCGTGCAAGGTACGAACACGACAGGCCTTGGTGGAACCTGAACGCAACCTGCATCCGTCCATGCTACTTCAAAGCTCCTTGAGGAGGAAACAACAGCATCCTCGAAATCTAAACGACCATAAATCTGGGGGCAATTCAGTTCCGAGATACTCAGCTCTTATCTTGGATAAACAATCGCTAACCAGGGCTTCAACCCAGGAGAAACAACACTTACGCCCAGTGTGGGAAATATCCACGGCTGATCACCAACTGTGCGCTTTGTCACGTTCCACACGTTTCCGCATTTCACGGCGTCATGAACGTTCATGAGCTGAGAAGATGCATCATGATCCAGGTTATTATGATCATTATGATCAGGGCTCGTGATAAAACTTGCCTCCACATACAGCCCCGAGGGTTGCGTGACTTCCACGGTGCGCTACTGGCCAAAGTAATAATTTCCTGGGCGCATGAGCGTAAACAGGTAGAGAATAATAAGTATGAGGGGAACCCCGCTGTCTGCGATGACAGGCGCCATCTGACAGTTTTCTCCAGCAACCTGGTCTAAACACAGAATGAGAGGAAAGTCACATTAGGCGATGTTTGTATTTCAACTATATGATTCTGGGAATTCAGGGCGATTCAGGCTTTTCCTTCTGAGTTGCAGAGTCTTAGAGCCAGTTAAACGTGGGAGTAACTCTGTCTGGTCTCTGGTGGGATCTTTTTTCTTTCTCAGATGAGTTGCTGCTGGAGAAGTGGGCTGGTTCTGTGTCTCCGAGTCTTCCTACAGAGGAAAGACGAAGTTTTCGCACCCGTTTTGCCTCCAATCCAGTGGAGGTTTCAATAGCTGCGGCGCGGCAGGGGAGGGACGCACTGCCAGCACTGAGGATACCCACTCACACACATTCACACACACACACACACACACACGCACGCACGCACACACGGGCTCTCTCACACATGCATGCACACACTCCTGCCCGCTAGAGACCAGTTAAATCCGCAAGAAAACTGCAAACACGCACCAGAGCAGTCGTCTAATCCGATTGATAGGCAGCGACAACAGAAGTGCAAAGTGAAGGAACTACCGGACTCTGCAGAGGACAACTCGTGTTTTGATTCTTCTTTGGCCTCGCTGTAGTTTGAAGGCACTTTTTTCTTATTACAATTTTGGTGATATCACTGGGTTTTGAGACGTCGTCCTTCTGATAACTTCGCCGTTTCACAGTCGAAAGGTAAGATTCATGTGAACGGTGTCTATTTTTGTGTGATGTTCTCGCTGCGTCTGGTCCGGATTCTTCAAGGGCATTTTCTGTATCGGGTGGAAAAAAACGGTAACTCTTTAACTCGTGAACTTTTTCCGAGTCTTTCTGGGGTTCTGTTTTCTTTAAACGTTCATAAAAACTCCACGTATGTTCAGAGCCGGACTCTCCGAGTAAAGTAGTGCTTTTTGAAAAGTCTGCCAGAGAGAGAGAGAGAGAGGAGGGGAAGAGGATTTGAGGCTTAAAAGTTAATCAAACACGTTTCCGTCGTGCTCGTTTCATATGAGGCTATTTCGGTTTGGGCTGCATGTGACAGCACACGAAGAGCGTGGAACTGATGAACTTTAGAAAAGCCTTCTTGCTTTGTGCCTTCAGAGAGTTCCCATGCTCCCAGGGGTGACGCTGCGCCCAATAAGTGGCGATTTATCAATACGCGCATTATGTGCAGCCCGTGCGCGGTGCGTGCCGTCATCTTTACGCACGGTTTACATGTCGCAAAAAGGCTTAATTATGTTGGACGTTTGTCACCCACGGGCGCCTTTACGCACCTGCGACGGCCCGGGCTGATGGGAGTGAGGAGCACGTTTAGTATCATTAAAGTCGGGCAGTACGTGTCGCCGCTTTAATTAAAGTGGTTCAAAGCAGAATAACGACACTTTAGCTCGTGATGTTTTTCCCCCCGATGCGAGAGCCGCGTTTTTCCTCTCAGTCAGTGTTTAATGAGAGACATACCCGGATTTGAATAACTGTATTTAGTCGCAGGGCGAAGCCACACTGTCTCCCTTGTACTTTCTCAGGAGAATGAATCATGAACAAAAAAAGTCCTAAAATGGGAAGGTCTGCGTCGCATACCGTAACTAAACCGCCATTTGCATATGAAAACTCTTTGGCTGAAAGAATTCCGCCAGTGTTGCTATAGCCGTTTGCGCCCAGAGAAGTGACAGGCTTCAGCGGTGGAGGCTATACAGTCTCCTCTGCACGGCCTATTGTCACACACACACACACACACACACACACACACACACTGAGTCACCGGCGGAAGATTAAGGACGCACGTTTTTTATTTCCTTCTTAAATTATTCATCATATCCACACCCCGTGCGCTCCCGGTCCCCTGGAACATGCGTTTTTGCAAAGCCCCTCATTATGCTCCCGCAGACGAACACAAGCAGAGGCAGAGTTGCTCCCACTAGCTGTTTCCTCTGCCTCCCTTCTCTCTGCTTTTACTGAAACACAACATAGCGGCTCGTGATTGACTCATTTCCCACGATGCAGCCGGGGCCGTGCATGATGGGTAGTGGGTGGATGACTTTCCCATGGAGTATTTGCTCTTGCAATATAGAATCACCCTTGCTGCCACAATGTGAGCACATCAGTCAAAGCCACTACTTCCCCCCCCGCCGCCTCTCTCTGAAACCCCCAGCGATCCGACCCTCCTCATATAGAGGTTCCAGGACGCGGCGCTAAATGCAGGCTCCAGACATGCAGTATAAAGACGGGGAGGGGACTGGAGGCTGCGAAGGAAAGGAAACTGGGCTCTCCTCTCCACCGCGCCGCTGTGCCAGCAGTCGTGGTTCTGATGATGTGGAGAGTTAAAACACTGTGACTGATGCCGTGAATGGCAGAGAGACAGGTCCTGAGTGATGATGTGGACTAATACACAAAGTGGAGCACAGGAACGTGATGGTTTGAACGCACGCACACCCACACGTCAGATAAAATTCTGCACGGCTGGATTAGAGCCCTCACCACAGGCTTTACCAGCTCATTAATGAGCTGTTTAGCTGTCCAAGAGCACCAGACCTGCTTTAGTTTGGCCTGCGTATAGAACAGGTCCAGATCCTGTGTGGTTCCATCCTTGGCTCCCAGGTCTCCGTATACTTCACTCCAATCCCCACATTGGCCCTGTAGTGACAGCGGTGATGGAGCTCACTTCTGAGGATCCACCATAAATCTGCCTTCAGACTTCCTTTAAGAAAACACACGCAGGCCGTGGGTCCAGCGAGCCCCTGCCAGGCGTCTTGTTGGGTGGAATCTAAAATGTCTCTTTATTTGTGTTGAAATTAAACTGTCTTTTAGTCCCTCCCGTTCTGCTAATGAGCTCCATGTGGCAGCGAGCAGGAGCCTTATCCGTCTTGACAAGGAGCTGGAGGGAAGGAGATGGGGACCGGTTAAACAAAGTGAGGGGCGAAAGGGAAGGTCAGGGGCAGATATGTGCACTCACACACTCGACGGCGCTCGGGACGCATGCATCTGTTCTACTCCACATACATGTACATACATATAAGTACTTTTAAGAGGTTGGTCAGGTGGATGGAAATTGTGGCTGAACTGCTGCACATTTCTTGCTTTAATCACCAGTGGACTGTGCATGATTTTAATTTTGCACGTGATTGATGTGATCTGGAAAGATTGCCTCCATCTGGGAGATGTAAAGACAATAGTGTGAACGTTTAGTTTTGGCTTTGCACATGATTTTCTTGTAATGACCTCAAATTAGAATGGGGCCAAAGCTGTTATAGCTGAGATTCAAATGAAGGGATCCCATTTTCACAGGGGCTGAGACAGAGTGGGGGTCACTCATGGGTTGTTTTCCTACCATTGAAGGTTGATACTACACATGGGAAAGATAATCACGTTTTTCTCTATTAATGGAAATCTTTGTAAACTGTTGCAATTGCCCTTTAATCCCATTACTCAGATGTTAGGAAATTCAGGCTTCTTCTCAGTAAAAGTGAAATTTAAACACCAAACGTGCGAATTAAGAGATAAAAAGCAGCAGCAAAACAAACTTGACAAGAAACGACTTTGCCTTAAAACGATCCACGCCCCAGTCTGCGATCATACATTCTTCCTCGTTCTAATTAAACATTAGACTTTATTTGTTCCAGATGCAGATTTATTTGATGTGTTATTCTGGTAAAGGAAGTCTGGCATGAGAATGGCACAGGCCCGCACGTAAAACAGATCCACGGGAGTCTTCTGTGACTATGTTGACCGCGCACTGGTCCGTGCAACCGCAGTGACCCGCCACAACTGCTCTAACATTCTTATGTCATCTCTCCGCAGCGTATTGCGAATACTTGAACGCATCAGCGCGCGCGGGGGAAGACGACGTCCTGTTAGGCTCAGTCCTAGGGTTTAAATCGCTGGCGTCGCATGTGAGGAACACATTGAAGGCAGACGCCGACTGTGCTAGTGGTCGCGGTGCTAAAACCTTTGCTGTGTGAGTGATAGCAGAAGTTACAGCGTGTCTGGTGACATCAGTGTGGAAGACGGATCTGGACGGGGATGCTGGAAAGAAAGACAGCTCCAAACAGCTCTGAACATACCACCCCAGCGCCGTCTTAAGTATTAATAGACATGTCTTTGTTCCGACTGACACGCTTCTGAAGTGGAAGGAGACAAGCCGAGGCGATAAGGATCTCCACTCCCTGTGTGAGTCAAACCTCAAAGTGCCACTTAGGCGGCTTTCCCTTTGCTCTCTGAAGTCTGGCGGTTCGACGGGAGGCTGGCCTCCGACAACAGCAGAGACAAAGACACTGACAGCGACTGTCAAAAGGCCTTTTCTCCTGCCTGTGTTTTTTAAAGGACCATAATGTAGCAATGAAGGCGTGTTTGCAGCGAGGAGGTGCTCCTCTGGTTTTAGTTAACCAGCTGTTTAGGAAGGAAAACAGGAGACCAGAGGTAACAAGTGACAGAGAGGGAAAACTGCTTGTGTACAAGTGCGAAGGACACAGGAATTATTTGTTGATGAAAACACTGTGATCATGAATAGAGACGGATGAGGGAGGGTGAGCTGAGAAAGGGAGAGGGGTCATTAAAAGGACACCGTTTCACTTGCAGTAAATGGCAGTAAAGTATCTGGCTAATCTGCCATCATTACGCTGATTAAATCATCGGGGATTTGGCATTTCCATCAGCTGCAATCAATGGGGCAAAATCAATAGACAGGGGATACGTGAGAAGCTCTCAGCCACGGTCAGCTGCACCTCAGCCTGGGCCACAGCCTCCATCTGTGGCCCAAACCACCGAACATTTCATATGGGAATCAATAAAACTTAAACAATGTGGATTTGCAGATTTTACATTAAGCGTTTTATGAAATGCTGTGGTTCCACTGAGCTCTAAGAAACGTCTTTACCTCACAAGTCTGCGTTTGTGCCTAATCCCCTTTCCTCCCTGTGGCCCAGAGAACACATTCACTCTCCTGTTACTCTTTGTCCCTCACTCATTGATTTGCTCACAGATGGTGTCTATGTTGTTTCCAGCCTTTAATGTTAAGCGTTAATAAGGTCAAAACTAAAAGGCGCAAAATAAGTTAAAATATGTGATGGAAAAATAATAAAAACCAAACCACAATGTCTGTTATCAAATGCCAGACATAACTCTTTAAGAATAGTTTGGTATTTTCAGCCAGTGCCAGAACGAAAGCAAATCTGAACTTTCTATGGCAAAAACAGACATGTTGGGCAACTTGTCAGTGATGTAAGCCATCGCTGATTATGCCCATTAAATGAATAGTTGGACGTCTGGGTAATGTTTATTCCATTTCAGCTGAGGATTAGATGAGAGATCGATACCACTTTGTCTGGACGCTAAATACGACTCTACCAGCTGTCAGGTAGCTTATTGTAGCTTAGCATGGCATAATGTTCAAAAGCTATTTAAAAGTGTTTTCTTTCATGACTCTGTTTTACTTAACTAACGACTCAGCTCTGCAAAAAAGATGATAAGAAATCAGGAAAAAGAAACCAACTCACAGCACAAGAGAAACTGCCATTAAATTGTCTTGAGCCGTGTTAACGAACATTTGGTTTTGCTGGAGGTTGTGTGGCCAGTACGTACGTCTGTTTCACTCCCTTTAATAATTAGAGCTTGTCACGCTGTCTTGATTAGAAATGAGATATGACATTACCTAGCTTTGAGGAGCTGATAATTCATAACCTTTAGGCAGATCCATCCTTCATTCTAAGCCAAGCTGAGCTGCTAGCTGCAAACGGACACCCTCAGAATGGCTGCTTTTTAAAAGACTGCATGTGAAGCTGTAAATCGGTGTCTTTCAGGATGAGGCCGTGTAAAAGTTGGAGCGTGCTGCAGGTGCTGGTGCTGGTGGGACTCGGAGCCGTGGCCCAAAAACTGCCCACGAGAGACGAAGGGCTCTTCCAGATGCAGATCAGAGACAAGTCCCTGTTCCACGACTCGTCTGTTATACCCGACGGGGCTGAGATCAGCGGCTACCTTTTCAGGGACACACCTAAAAGGTAAGCTCTCCTCCGACTCAGTGAATTCATTAAGGCTGTCATTAAAACAAACACACACGTGCAAACAGACGCCAGTTCCACCGTCTCCTGCTGACTGAGCACAGAGAATATTAAACTTGGTTACGGCCACTTACTGTAAATAGACAGGAAACATCAGATGCTCTTCTGTAACATGACCTAATATGTTGATGCAAAAACTAAATAATAAATGAGGAAGCCGTGTTCATGTAACACAGTCTCTCTGAGCCGAGAGGCAGCGAAACCAAGGTCAGTGGAACAATAGTATCACTTGATGCTGATGCATTTCAGTCTCGGGCGCCTGCTTCTACATTTATCCCACACGCATCATTCAGGATAATGTCAAAAGCTGATGAAATGCGAACGCTGCTGCTCATATCAAGCCTCTTATTTCCACAGGTACTACTTTGTGGTGGAAGAAGACAACACACCCCTGTCTGTGACTGTGACGCCTTGCGACGCTCCTCTGGAGTGGAAACTCACGCTGCAAGAGCTGCCGGAGGAGGCCAGTGGAGAGGGCTCAGGTATGAGTGACACCAGACAGCAGGGGAAGAGCTTCATGACACGTTACGTGGAAACGTCCTTATTCCCCACACACCACGAACCTGCGCGGTGGCGTTAGCTTTGTGCTTTAGGTAGGTTTTAATTAAGTCACAGTCGGCGTGTCTAGTCTGACCACTTATGATGTCTGACTCTGCCCCTGTTGACATCTATAATTTTAGAGAAGGGCTTTACTCTAGTCAGCCTGTTAAATCAAAGACATTACATCCCTTTACTTAAGCTGTCTTGGTCTTCTTAGGGTAAATCCTGCTGCTCTGTCTGTCGACTGTCCTCTTTCCTTTCCTCCTTTCAGTTTTTTTTTCCCTTTCCGTGTATCACATTAAAACTTTCACCATATGGAGAAGATTTTGCCAGATGACTAAAGCTTCAGAGTATAAATGCGAGCATACATTTAAATATGAATACATGAGCACCTGTGTGCCCATGTGTGTGTTTCTTGGTCAGATCATATTTTATGCCATGATTTATTGGGTCATTACGCTGTCGTTACACAGACGTGCACTTAGGCTCAAGAAAAAAAGAATCCATCCTGATTTGGAGGAAAAATGTCAAAGAATAATGTCATGCGGTGAAGTTGGTGTAAGTCTTCATAAGATATCTTGCAACAGTAATTCATCCAGTGAACTTTCTTCCTGCTCTTTTTGCTAAATGTCTCTAGCGGGAGTAAACCTTTGAGCATAAATTTTTAGTACACTACTGAGCACACTCTCTGGTTGACAAACATAATATTATGGTTTCTTGCTCAAGCCGGAGTAAGAGCTTGGACTCCGTGTCTCGCGTAGAAGCTACAAGGCGCCTCTTTGTAGAACCGCTTTACTGGAAGGGGAGAGTGAATGCTGGCCTGTGATCTTTGGGATGTTTCGAGTGAAAACATGGCTGCCATGTGAGGGGTTAATCATCCGTGACACTCGCAGAGCTTCATTCTGACCTCACAGCTTTTTTTGTGAAGGTGGAAATAATTTTTCAGCGATGCCAAATGTGTAAAGGAAGAAAAATATTGTAAAAGTCACATTCAAATTGTTTGCCCGTTTGATAAGTGTCAGGCAAATAGCTCATAGTGTGAATATTTGGTCTTGTTCTCCAGGAGAGCCTGAACCGTTTGATCAGCAGAAACAGCAGGTGACGGCAGACGAAGGGACGGAGCTCTTCACCTACAAGGGAAACGATGTGGAGTCCTACGTGGCCACCAGCACACCCTCTGGCCTCTACCAGCTGGAGCTGCTGTCAACAGAGAAAGACAGCAACTTCAAGGCGTACGCCACCACGACCCCAGAGTCTGACCAGCCCTACCCTGAGCTGCCCTACGACCCCCGCGTGGACGTGACCGCCCTGGGCCGCACCACTGTCACACTGGCCTGGAAGCCCACGCCTACAAGCTTTCTGATGGGTCAACCGGTCCAGTATTGTGTAGTGATCAACAAGGAGCACAACTTCAAGAGCATGTGTGCTGCTGAAGCTAAAATGAGCACTGATGATGCCTTCATGATGGCCCCAAAGCCTGGCAGAGACTTCAGCCCGTTTGACTTTGTGCACTTTGGCTTTGTTCCGTCTGACAATGGTTTTGGCAAGGACAGAGGGCTCACAAGTAACAAGATCTCACGGGCCTACATGGCCAAACCCAAAGCATCAGACATTCAGAAAGTGTGTATCGGCAATAAAAACATTTTCACTGTGTCAGATCTGAAACCAGACACACAGTACTACTTCGATGTGTTCGCCGTGAATTCTGCCACCAACACTAGCACGGCGTACGTGGGGACCTTTGCCCGCACCAAAGAGGAAGCCCGTCAGAAGACAGTAGAGCTGAAGGACGGTAAAGTGTCAGACGTGTTCATCAAGAGAAAAGGCAGCAAGTTCCTGCGCTTCGCTCCCGTGTCGTCTCACCAGAGGGTGACTCTGTTTGTCCACGCGTGTCTGGATGCTGTGCAGGTGCAGGTGAGGCGGGACGGCAAGTTGGTGCTGTCCCAGAATGTGGAGGGGGTGCGACAGTTCCAACTGCGGGGAAAGCCCAAAGCCAAGTACCTGATCCGCCTGCGGGGCAGCAGGAAAGGAGCCTCCACTCTGAAAGTGCTCGCCACCACACGACCCAGCAGCAAGCAGCCGTTCCCGTCGCTTCCGGAGGACACGCGCATCAAGGCCTTTGACAAGCTGCGCACCTGCTCCTCCGTCACCGTGGCTTGGCTGGGCACCCAGGACCGCAACAAATACTGCATTTACCGCAAGGAGGTGGCTAATAATTACGGCGAGGAGCAGCGGCGCCGGGAACAAAACCAGTGTGCTGGGCCGGAGACCCGCAGGAAATCAGAAAAGGTCCTGTGCAAGTACTTCCACAGCCCGAACCTGCAGAAAGCTGTGACTACAGAGACCATCACAGGTATGGAGCCGGGCAAGACCTACCTGCTGGACGTTTACGTAGTGGGACACAGCGGTCACTCAGTGAAATACCAGAGCAAACTGGTCAAAACAAGGAAATACTGTTAAATGACTCTGCAAAAGATAAATCTATTATATATATATATATACATACATATATATATATATATATATATATATATATATATTAAATAAGTTTATTTAACTCTAAGTGATATTCTACTAAGGAGTGTATACAGACTGACTACTCACACAGCTGATGGGCCTGTGGCAGTGACTGAACTGTTTATAGAGAGAGACATCAACCTGTATATTTATGTTTACATTTCATCGGTGGCCCATCGGCGAGCTGCTTTGTTGCCAGGCTTGTCGTCATGACATCACGTTGCCGCCAGGGAGGCAGAACATCAAAGAAGATCATCTTTCGTTTTTCTTTGTTGCTGCATGACTTTTGCTTTTGTCTGTCACATGTGTCTGTTCCTTCAGTTTCCAATTTTGTTGACCAGAGAAGATACAATAGCTGTCTGTGTTGTATAGATCTCTCACTGCATATTCACTATATGTTTTAGGAAGAATTTAAATTATTTTATACTGTATGTTGTTGTTTTTTTTGGATTGTTTTTATTGATGACAAATAATAACTGTTGCAATTCCTGTTTGTCATAGTTCAGACATTCCCTGATGTATCTCAGCCAGTGTTTGCTCTAGAGCCCATCTTGTAAATGTGTCCTGTGCTGGAGATCTGTGTTATTATCACTGTATCGCCCTGTCGGTGAGTGAGTGTGTGCGAGTGTGTGCGTGCGTGTGTGTGTGTCACATGTACAGAGTTGTCCTGCCAATATTCATGTACATAAACACTAAATATAGAACAAATAATCCCTGTGTCACCCTGGGTGTCATGTTCTTTTGCCAAGCAGTTAACATCACAATCATGGGTTTGAGTTGAAAGAGACACCGTAGGCTTGTATACGCAAAACCTGATACTTGCACTGATTTGACATGATAACTTGACCTCAAGTAATGATTTGTGGACGGAAAAGACAAAATGAAGGATAAATAATGTGCTGGAAAAAACTTAAGACTTGTCTATTTCCAGATCCCGCAATCCGTGCTGATTACACTAAATAATGACCTCATCATCATTTTCAATCCAGTACGTGTCTAATTGATTTGCTTCTGAGTACGTGAGTAAATGATGTAATGGTGTACATGTTATGTATCAGTGCATCCTGATTGTCTTTCTTTGCTAAACAATTAATAATTGAGAGTACTTGGATTTTTAGTGACACATTTACACTAGAACTGTAATGTTTGTTACGTTCTTTACAGATCTCTTCGTAGAAACCATTTGTTTCACACGACCGCTTTGTAAGTTTTGGTCTTGCCTTAAAATGGAAGTAGTCACTAGTAGTTACAGTAGAAATGATGCGTTGATCTGTAAACGGATCTACACGACAAAATACAAGTGATGTATGATCTTGGTGTCATATAAGAAGAAGTGATTCTGATTAAAGCCAGATGTATCGAACTCGGGCCACGTAGAATAACTAGAATGTTAATTTACAGCATAATAAAGTCTAATATCGATCAAACGTTAGCCAAAACTAGTTAGTCATACCAGACAAATTGGGAGTGTAGCAGCTGAGGATGTTGAGACAGGTAATGGTGCATTTAATTACTTATCAATGTAGCTTTTGTTAAAGAAAGAGTGTTTTTTTTCTGAACATCCTAATCAGAGTAGCACACTTGGATGCTGGACAACACACCGGTTTAATACAGGCGATACTGTGCAGACCCAACTGTTCTGTTCACGCACCTCATGTTATTTTAACCGCAGACACAGGCTCTAAATTTGGGGGAATTGGGTGGCATGCAGTGCTTTTTAACCATTAGGACCCGGGTAACCGCAAATAAGTAAAGAGAAAAGCCAGACACACACTGGTGCACATGTCCACACGTTCCAAACAAGACGAGTCTCAGGTGAATGGAACTGCCCCCTCTGTCGTGGCCAAGAAACACAGCTGTTGCTTGCGATTTGCCATGTTTCCACCCGGACCGTGATTCGGGGTAGCTGGGCTCCGATTCATCATCGCCGCTCACTGTCAATCAAGTGCTCCTGATCAGAGGAAATGCAGGGAAACTCCACCTGGTTGCCATTAACCTGCTGTTGGCCTGGAATAATGTGGAGGAGCTTCCATGAGAGCTGTGGGGGTGTCAGGAGTATCCTTGCAAACGGCACTAATAAAGCTGGCCAGCTCTGCCTAAAGTGTTCTAGCTCATGTGTGAATAGGATCTGCTGTGAAGTACTTGGCTCCTTTGGCGAGTCCGCTGCTCTCTCATCAACTCAGGATGGAAATAGTACAGAAACGTGTACTTTGCCAGCAAATGTCATTGCGTCTCCTCATAAACACGCATGCAAACATACATATACAGAGAAACCTCTATCCAAGAGCAAACCATCTGCAGGGCTGTCCGTGTTTATCTTTTGCGTGGTAACGAGTGCGCGACTTTGATCTATGACTTTTGTATATTCATGTGTGCATGGAGCAGGGTGAGGAGTGAAGACAGACATGTAGTGCTAGGGGAAGTAATCACAGCAGTGCCCAGAAGATCTGGCTCTGATCTTGACTTGCTACTAGATCAGATCAGCCTGATGTGAGCTCAGCCTTTGGAAATGTAAGAAATGAAACATAAATTAGGCTTTAACTGCTTGTAGCACCAGGAAACCCAAGTTGATTTATATGTGTCCATATCCTTAAATTCTGGAAACTCTTTATTTTTTTAGTTTTACAGTTTTAAATGAGCGAAAATAGCTGATTCCCATATATAATCTAACACTAGCATGAGGTGTTTAATCAATTCACTGACCTTCCTCACTACCTTCCATCCCCCCACAGCCCAATGATCTGCTACACACTAACCAGCTTTGCAAGATGTAGCTTTAAATACTTATTAATCAAAAAGGTTCCAAGGGGAACTACTTGTCACTTCATTGATGGTGGATCATAAAATGTTTCCATGAAAACGTTGCATATTCATATATGATGGACAGATATGAGAGTGACAACAGTATTCTTAAATAAAAATGTGCCCCAGAAAGCTTCCAAAATTTTTTCAAGGTTTCAATAAAGTGGATGTGGAGCAGGGCAAAAAAAAAAAAAGCTTTTGGTGAAAGTGAACAGTTTTAATTTGTTGCAGAAGTGAGACTCGCACCACTCCCTCTCTTTGCGAAGGGGTTTAGAAGCTGGCATTTGTGAGCGTGTTTTGTGCTTGTGTGCGTGAATACACTTGCTGCTCAACTTAAAGCTGAGTGACACTTTTGGACAGAGATCACGAAAAGGGAGCAGAGGCTCAAATGGAATCCAAACAGAGACAGACAGCAAACAGACGGGCACGCTGGGAGGGCTTTGATTGTAACTCCTGTGGCAGTGAAAAGCTGTGAAACACTGTTGTGTGTAAAAAGCTCGGCCCCGAATGAAAGGCTCCTGCCATGTACGGGCTTAGTTCTATGCTCCATGGTGGTTAAATTGAATAAATCGACCTCGCACCGATGGCACTGTCCCAGAAATGGCCAAAGTAAACTGTGTGAAATGAAGTTATGATGCTTTGAACCCTTTGTAACACACGCACACATACACACACACACACACACACACACACACACACACACTCTCGGAGGGAGCCCCAGCTGAGCAGTAAAGAGGAGTCGACCGTGATGAAACTGATTCCACTTCAGTGGCTCCAGGGATAGATCAGTGTTGAGGCTGAAGTCCAAACCAGCTCTGATTTAGCAGAGGGCCAAGCAGAAATCAGGGGCTTCCTTCCAAACCCATCCTGACCAAGAGCCCATTCCCAGGAAGGGTGGAGCGACACCAGTGGCCCTCAGGCCCTGCCCGTCTCAGCTGATTTCCATTAGGATAACTCAGGCGGTGAGACAACAATGCCTGGCTCCTGAACGTCAGTTGATTTAATCCTGCTGTAATTGTACGTCTAAGGTCAATTTCATTACCATACACTGGGTCGATCAATCCTCTATGTGTAATACGCATTTTGGGATCCCTGGAGCGATATCTGTTGTAGTGCTGATCTGTCTGCGCTTTAATGTGACGTGTGTTTGAGTGTAGATAGTTATGTATGTGTTTGAGGGTTTGTGTACTTGCTGCCATTGCTCCCTCTTGCCTGAGCTGCATAGGGGTGGTCCCCTACTCTCTTGTTCTGATGAAATCACTTCTAAGTGCCTGTAATTTCTCACGCTTCATCAGTACTGTAATTTCAAAAGGCAGCCTCTGAAGACCCTCCTTTAGTGGCGACCCGAGGTTGTCAAATGAAAACATCATTTATCCAGTGACCTCGGAGCTTCAGGAAATGGTTTGCTGGATATCCAGCGACAGCCTTGAAATAGGGAGCTGTGGTGAGGGCCTGCGTAGGTTTGTGAAACATGAAACAAAAGGTGGTCTGGCCCCTCAGTCTACGGTATCAGGTTGGAGAGATATAAAAAAAAGCACACATCCATTTGGAAAATCGTGTATGGAACCAGTTGTATGTTTGCCAAACCAAGGTTTTTCTCCAGTAAAAATATTTACTTAGCAAAAAAAAAAAAACTCTGAAAGAATTTATTTCAATACAATCTTTTCCTTTCCCTTCACCGTGTCCTAAATGTGGTTTCTGTAGTTTTTTTTGGCCTTCCAAGACATAACTGGCAGTCCAGCCACTGATCAATGCCTCTGTTTGGGCACTGGGAACATTCAGGTTCAGACCTTTGGTCACGTGTCCCGATCGAAGTAAATTACAGTAGTGATGCTCAAACTTTGTAATAGTGTAATCATGAAATAAATATCAGTACCTGCAAGATTAGAGACAATCCCATCAACCTAACATGCACTTTGTGTTTAACAAATATTAGCATAACACACATTAGCATAACATCTGGTAATATGACTGAATGACTGAATAAAAACTTTTAACACATTTCAACCAGAGAAATTAAATTGATAACCATCTCAAAGCATCTTACAGAATCATAGTCAGATATTCCGGATCCAGCACATGAGGTGCTTGATGAGCTGGATCTGAGTTCCTTCATGAGTGAAAAGTCCTAAACCATCACACGAAACCAAACACTGAGCCATCTGAGCAGACCAAGTTACCTGGACTCTACAGTGGCTCCTGTGGTTTAGATGACTTCTGTGCATGTGTGTGTTTCTGTGTGTTTCTTGTGCAGGTGTTGGTGATCAGAGGTAGCAGGAATAACCCAGGCATCTTATTGAAAGCTGAGTGAAAGTTAATGGGTTGGAGGGCCCTCAGAGGGCACAGAGGAAGAAAGGGGTCATGACATTTAATCGTCATGCCCTGACAGGCCAAGGCACTGACAGAGAGGTCAGAGACAGGAATGGACCAAAGAGGACATGGGTGGGGCGGACACACACAAAGGCTCTCTCAGTGTAGTGATCAGGCTTGTCACCCAATAAGTCTGCCTCTAACCTCTTTCCTATGGCTTAACTCCGAAATACACTTGGAACATGACCCCAAGCTACTGATGACATCTCAAATATAAGAAAATCCCCACTGAAGGACACGTTTAGCCCAGTTTTGAAGTACAAGCCCTTTAAAAATAGCAATCTGACAAGACCAGAGGAGCAAACCAGCTCATTGACTCTGAGATAAACATGCGCGTCATGATTCACCCTCTACTATAATTGTGAACCGACGCTGGTCATCTGGACCAATCATGAAGTAGTTTGGCCTCGAGCCACAGCATAACAGGAAGCCATAGGCATAAACATGAGCTCTAAACAGAGTAAACAAACCCAAAAGAACACTGACACACTACTGATTAAAGAGGGAAGACGTTTGCAGAAGAGGTGCTCAAAAACAGAATATACATAAACAGTCAGTGATTAGAGGCAATGTTAATCTCGACGTGAAGGGTGAAAGTCAATAAATCAACAGAGATAAAAATCGGAATTAACTGGACATAACGTGAGTCTTTCAGTTCGTGGCTTGATAGTTTATTCAGCGTTTCGCACAAGAGTACTAGCGACGATTGGATGACATGATTAGATGTCCACATTATGTCGAAATCAAAAGTTCTGTCTTGCAACACTGCAGGAGATTATAGCAAAGTAGAGACACATAAGCACAACACGTTTATTCATCTTTTCCATGTCTTTAAACGCAGAAAAGGACTTTGATGGACCGTTTAGGTTGCTGTACAACGCGTAGAAGTCACCTTGTAAGTAATAAAGTGATTGTAAGAAAAAACAAAACAGTTATTGGAAAATGTAGCAAATATTGTTTAACGTGCATTGTCATACAACAACAAAGCATTTACAGTACATTATGCACATCTGTAATAAAGGTGATCTCTAAGAATGTTACCAAATAGAATTTATGAGCATCATGGACTGAAATGTTACTTTACCACAAATATTTAGTGCTACGAATTAAAAATGAACTGAAAGCTAGAGGAGAAGGTCACTGACTGGTGTGAATGTCAGACTTCGAATTGTCTAAGTTGAAATACTGTGAAAGCAGTGATTGCATGTTTGACACGCTCGCAGTCACCTTTAGTGGAAAAACTGGGTGTGATCATCACAGTCTCGCTGCTATTACAGGTCAAGATGGTTTGGCTCAGTGTTCGGCTGGGCCAGAACAACTATCCGTCCCTCAGCCTGCGACTGTTAGTAAACTGTGGTTTCTGGCCTGCTGAGACGACCAGTCCAGGCTCGAAGGTTAAAAACAGGCAGCACCGATTCCAAATGAAAAGATAAATTCAAGTCAAGGCACAAAGAACATCCCCAACACTCAGGAGGTTTGTGACGCCAGTGGAGAGTGTCTTTCAGAAACACGAGCATTTTACATATGGCGTAGAGACTGTAACAGATCTGTTTGTGCAACGACTAAAAGAAAGGGGGGGGATTCTAACGTAAACGCTAAACAGCGCGTGAGCACACGACGAGCTTTTATGATGCTCCTCCGACCGCGCTGGCTGCAGCCCGAACGCTGCGCGAGAGCTAAGGTAGCTTCTGGTTACAAACTTTGGACCAATCACAGCGCCGCCCTGCCTTCCTGCAGCGCGAGCACCAGAAGTTCAACCTGGATCCCGAAGAAACCGTCTGCTCTAAGTTCAAACTGACAATGCTGGTTCACTCCCGCTGACACCTCTGGCAGCCAACTAGTTGTCAGAGGAGGAAACGTTTCCGAGTAATGACAATGTTGGGTATGTACGTGCCAGACAGGTTTTCCCTGAAATCGTCCAGGGTCCAGGATGGAATCGGTCTTTACACGGCGAGGCGAGTGAAAAAGGTTTGTTGTTTTCCAGCCGAGAATCTATGTATCCGAGTTTTACACGCGGGAAGCGTTGTGCTGTAGCCTTTTCTTTTTTTTTTTATAGCGTACTAGAAACGGCTTTTGTTCGCCTTACTCCCTGTAGTCTGCGTCAAAGTTTCAGTGAGGACCCAGCGGCTGCCGTGACGTGAAGTGCCACGTAGCTACAGTAACTCCAGTAGCTTCAGCGTATTCATGTCGGATACCAGGGTCGCGCGCACGGCTCGTGAACCAGCACAGCACATACTTTACATTCAG
The DNA here is from genome assembly GCA_030770545.1 of Macropodus opercularis. Taxonomy (NCBI): domain Eukaryota; kingdom Metazoa; phylum Chordata; class Actinopteri; order Anabantiformes; family Osphronemidae; genus Macropodus; species Macropodus opercularis. The sequence goes on from CM061092.1 coordinate 14,896,562, forward strand.
ATTAAAACTACCACGTGCACGGTTTTCCCCTTTTGCTAAACGGAATATTTCCCCCCCTCCTCCTCTGACAGATAAGCAGAAACACCGGAGCTCTGAAAAAAGCTCCACACTTCCCTGTATCGGCAGGGATGCATTCAGGTTCAGAGCTACGCAGTCCACGTACATCACACAGGTTGTGGATGAACCCGACTATAACCTGGAGAACACATCTGTACACATCCCCTGTTTTTGTTTTGGCACATCTCTAAGTCTTAAAGTCAAAATGTTCTGTACCGAGGGATGGGCTCACATGTCACATGAAGCAGTAGGCTGGCCCAGCGTACTGTATATCCACAGTCCAAAAGGGGCGTACAACGTTCAAATATAAATCCGTTTGATATGCAGTGGCAGTCCTTTGTGTTTTTTTTTCTTTTTTAAAGGGAGAGAAGTTTGGCCCCTTTGCAGGCGAAAAAAGGCTTCCTAGTGAGCTGGATGAAAGTTCGGACACCAGGCTGATGTGGGAGGTGACGGCACGCACACGTCCTGACTTTGCTCTGCAGCGACATACACATGGCCCCAACAGTGTTTCAGCAGGTTTCATAGTGGTCACATGAGACTGAATAAATGGTTTGTCTTAATTGTCTTAATTAAAGCGTGACTTTAGCTTCAGTTAGGCACTAAGCAAATTCACTACCATAAGATGGCAGAGGAAGAAAGGTCTGTATGAACATATTTCCAATTTTCATGAAGACAACATTTAATTACATTGCTGACCAATTAACCATAGCGACTGAGTTAAACTGTCTCTGTCATGTGGTGGGGAAGCCACCGATAGTAACCATTCAATTAAATACAGCGATGTCGTTACCTGTAGCTGTCACATTACGAGGACCAGACCTGTGCAAAACATTAGGTGTGAAGCAAAACGCACTTTGATGTACAGACAAACCGTGAACAGGAAAAGAAAAAGAGTCTTTAATCACTTCTGACAGTTATTGTTTTTTTTCCCCAGGTCCGAGGCAGTAAAGGAGATGTACTGTATATTCTGGATGCGAGTAACCCACGCTATGCCAACTGGCTGCGGTTTGTCCATGAGGCGCCGTCACAAGAGCAGAAGAACTTGGCAGCCATACAGGTATATTTCCTCAGTGGACAGTGAAGCCCTCAGACGTTACCTAAAAAAGTCAATGCTACATTTTACAGGCAGTACACATCTGTCAGGATGGGCTAATGATCTTTGGTAATGTGACTGTAAAAAGAGCTCTTAAGAGAATTTTTTATTAGAGCTATGAAGAATATGTTGGTATTTAGTTTTATTATGTTTTTTATGTAAAGTCTTAGAAGTGGATGGAGATAAAGAAGTCTGTTTTCAGCCTGGAAAACCCTCAAAGTAAGAGCTGAAAACTCCCTTTTCCACAGTGACACAAGTTAGAAATGTGGGTGTTTTATTGCATTTGTTCTGTAAGACGTCCCAGATGACCACACGAGTTTCGTATTACAGGTGAAAGAGGGGAAAAAAAAAGAGGAAATCCATTTGATGCATGCCAAATGACTGCAAAACATATCCCTTCTTAGACATGTATGTGTATGGCAGGGGTAGTGGAATAACGGTTAATGAGCTCTTTTTACTGATGAATAGAGATTGCCAAATTAGATGGGACTCAGTTATGCACAAGTTCAATGTAAACTTTAACAAGCAGTGAAGCATATGTTCCTTTCTGCCGTCTGTATTTATCTCAGTGCTTTTAGCCTCGATATATTTATTGTGGTTTTTGCTGGGGGAATGTTTTGAGGAATTGCAGCCACCAGATTCTTGCTTTTAATTTGTTACTTCCTAAAGAACATTTTTTAAACACACATACGTTCACACACACACACACACACACACACACACACACACACACACTGGACCTGGAAAATCTCACCACTTGCACTTCTGTGCAACAGCTAAAAAAAAAAAGAAAGGTTGTCCTTCACTGTGGAAGAAAAATAGTAGTGGAATGAAGAGAAGATTTCACATTAGAGCCAAGTTCCTGCCGTTAATAGAGAAATGCCCAAAGTGATTGGTCGTCTAAAGGTCATCCATGTGTGTTAAAGCTCTGTGTTTCATCAACAGTGACATTTATTGTGTGGCTTCCTCTTCTTAATCATTATTTATGTATATTTAGAATCCCATAGTTAAAACTAAATGATGCTTTTATTCTATTAGCTTGACCTTTAGGGACAAGGAAGTTATTGGCAATTTTTTTAAGGTTTCGAGCCTTTGACCTGTTGCTTCAATGAAACTTTAATGTACTGTTGTCTGAGTGTAACGAGTTCAACCTTCAGCCAGTCCCAGTAGTTGCTCGGTACTCATTACCAAAAACGGTTGAAATGTCTTCTTATTAGACGCATGCTTGTTAAAATTGTAGGTTGCAGCTCTGCCAGCAGCTCTTGGCGCTGTTATAATTGTCTGTCCATGTTGTGTGTCGAGTTAGGATGGAGAAAACATTTTCTACCTGGCTGTGGATGACATAGAGACTGACACAGAGCTCCTAATAGGCTACCTGGACAGTGACATGGAGGAAGAGGACGAGGAGGAAGAGGAGGAGGCCATTAAAGATGATGATGAAAATAGTAAAGAAGCCAAACATCTTGTTGAAATGGGTACGACGAGATCATACCGCCTTGTTTGTATGTTGTATAATCCAGATTTCTGATAAGAATAATTTATGATCATATCTGCTTTCAAACATCACCATTATGGGACACAACATGCTCACTGTGTCTAACACAACTTTACAGAGCTGGTAATAAAAAAGGAGGACCACCCCTGCTTGTTATGTGAGAGCAGCTTTCCCAGTGAGGAGATCCTGGCGGCTCACCTCCAGAGTCTACATCAGAGGCCCAGCACGGAGGAGAAGGAGTTCAAATGCAGAAATTGTGGCAAGAAGTTCCCTGTCAAACAGGCTTTGCAGCGCCAGTGGGTTTTACTGTTACTGATCACTGATAGTGTTTGTGGTAGTAGTTTTAATCTTTTCTTTACAGACAGTCTCCGCAGGTCATGAAAACGTCTGAAAACGTAGTAACTCAAGACACGTTTATGCTTCAGAATGTGTATTAAACGGGAGAAATGTTATTTTTAGGGCAAAAGTGACAATGTTTGTGTTTTGGTTACAGTCAGTGGTGAGTAGCTTAGCTTAGCATAAATATTTGAAACAGGAGAAAACAGTAAAGTTTTATATTCTAGATAATAGGCCTAAATTCTTAATCTTCAGACTCTATTTCCCCATTCTGTTTACCTGCTGTAACATCATATTTAACATCATGGGAGCAGAATCTCTCGACTCTGTTAACTTATTTCTTTTATGTGTAGTTATTTTCTGTATGAGATGCAGTTTTAAGATGAGGTAATTTGTGCGTCTATAATACACATCTGCCCTTGACAGTTCAACTTGACTTTTAACTTTACTTTACTTTAAACTGACCCCATTTCTCTTGAGTCTTTAACTTACTACGTGGTGACTAATTTGTTTTTATTTTGAATCTTTTCTCAGTGTTTTGCATTGTTCTGAGTCACTGGATCCGTCAGCTGACTCCAAAGCGCACCAGTGCTCCATCTGCCACAACACTTTCGGCTCAGAATCCAGGTAACACACCGTGTATCACCTAAACTGAAATAACCTGTATTCAGTGAAATGCACAGTGGCCACAAGGTTTTTATTGTGCTGCTGTACTATTAAAGATGTGTTACTAGTCTGTAACCCAGTATGCTTCTTTTTCCTCTTCGGTACTCAATGAACAGTTTTGAACAGCATAAGGAAGCCTGTAAAGGAGATGCCAGGTTCATCTGTAAAGCAGAGAGCTGTGGAAAACGTTTTAAGAGCAAAGACGCTCTGAAGAAACATAAGGGAAATGTTCACACAGGTTGGCATCTCTCCTTGTTTCTCCTTGTATGTCACTGCAAGTACATTTTTCTCTCTCTCTACATGCAGAGCTCTTTTATCCTTTTCACTGCTTCTTCCAATGAGATTGATCGCCCATTAGCAGCCTCAGTACACATAAAACTGTAGTAATGCCGCTTGACCTCAGTCTGTTACAAATAAAGAAATATTGAGACACATCTCTAATTACTATAGCTCCATAATTGCTGACCTGCGTGTTCTGGGGCAGCTCACTGTGGATAATTGGACTTCCGTAGGGATGTCTGTGCAGCCCGAATCAAGTATCAACCCAAGATTATGACATTCATCTTTAAGGCTTATGGAGCTGAGATGAGGGGCTTTGTTTTACCCATGTGGTCAGGACAAGGTGTGTGTGTGTGTGTGTGGGTGGGTGGGTGAGGGGGAAGTGCATCAGGCACGACAGATGTGTGTCATGTGAGTCTGGGGAGTCTGTCAGGATGACTGGGAAGAAAAGCATAAGTAAAGCTTTTGGCATTTTTGGTTGTGTAGATTAGATTTTCTTTATTATTTATCATGTTTATTATTTATTCTTTTTTCCTCAGGGAGTGCACGACGGAAACTTACATGTACTATATGCAACCGTAAATGTTCGTCCTCTCTGAATCTCCAAGAGCATAGAAAGGTAAGAGCATTTACTGCACAGCTCAAACTATACCCGAAGAATACTTTGCATTGGATATGAGAGGATTTACTCAGCTTATGTAGTTTTGCATGATCCATTTTTACACCGATGTCTCTTTTAGCTGTAAAGTGGAATCCACCACACTGCACTGTTTCTGTAACCCTGTGTAACCTCCTAATCTCCCATTTGCCTTTGCTTCCTGTGCTTATGAGTTGACTTTGTTCATCTCCTCTCCCTCCATTTGATGAAGCTGTAGAATTTTTTTTCCAGAGTGTCACAGAGCAGAGGGTTGGTTGCTTCTTCACAAGCTCATCACACAGGGCTTGTGAAATTTAAGAAGCTCTGTCGGCAGACAATGAGGTTTTAGCCACAGCGTCTGGATTTTTCTTCTTACTGGTGGATTACAGATTCGAGTGGGGATGTTTAAATGTGGTTTTGACTCGATTGGAATGGTTGTTTGACTGTATATTATTATATTATATAAGTATGAGCCTATGTGCAACTTTTACATTTGCTGCTGTTTCAGTTCACCTTTTTTTCTATTAAATTACTTCCTTATTATTACTAGGACATGCAGCATGCTAGATGGAAAACACTGCAACTGAACAGTAGAATGACAATGTGATAATTGATAATGTGATAATTTGCACAAAAAAAGAAATACACAAAAAACACAATATTTGCTCTGCCCCTTTACCTGAAATCGGCTAATTCTGTTGTGCGTTTCCTATTTGCTGCCATCTGTACCTACAACTCCAGTCGGCATGCAGGTCAGAGGTCAATGTGCTCATTTGGCCACAAGAAGCACTGTTTTCTTCTGCTGTGCTCTTTTGTTATAGACATCTGCCATTACATCAACTGACGTGAGATTTTAGTGAACGAGGGGAGCTCGAGGCACTTTTATTGAGTTCAAGACAAACAAAAATCTCTAACATTTGGCTGTGCACATTGTTTAGGTACAGTCACGCACACAGTGAAAGTTCAGGACAATGTCGGCCATTAGATTACTATTCAGATTGTCTCAAACGATTTGTCTGGCTGGTTGTCATTCATTAACTGTAATTCATTCATTCATTATCCTAACTGCTAATTGCGACATTTCATTTTTTCCTGCCAACATCTATCACCCAAATTAATCAACAGACATTAATCTAGCCCTGTCAGCCTATTCATCATCAAGCCTCTTGCAAGTTGTTTAACATTTCAAATCACCTGGAAGATGTGACATACAGTGTAGTAGTCATGCAGTGCATCATTTAACCTACTTCAGCCGTTTATGAGTCAGTGTTCTACTGTTTCACATCTCCAGGGTGTTTTAAAATAGGCGTCTGTGATATTCCTGTGTATCCTCTGCATGTGTCTACGTGCTATTTTTAATCTTTTTATTATGTGGCTTATGTCAGCAGTAAAATTCAATTATCTGAACTGTGTTGTCTGTTTGAAAATGGGAGATTTGACTGTCAAAATATTCTTCTATGAATTAAAGCTAGCCTTATAAGCCATACAGCCGTTAGCCATGTAAATATGGCACATTTCTTGCAGAAACATCTTGTGTATTTTTCTTAGCCTCCACCACTTACGTAATATTCTTGCCATTGAGCAATCAAACTTTCCATAATGACATGTTAGCGCCAAAGCAGCTTAAAATTGCCATTATCATCATTTAGCTGAACAAGCTTTTGCAGCAGCAGCTGTGACAAGAGGAGCTGCTTGGCATTAGCATATGCTATTGTAGCTATACGCCGGGGAACTATTGAATGTGTAATTACTGGAGCTATGCTCTGAAGCAGAAGGGGATTGGAACTTTTCATCACTTTAATTACTTTTCTGTCTGTAGACATCAGTCCTATAAAAACGGACAAGCTTCTGTTGACCAGTGCAGACGGTGAATGTTGAACTTGCACAGACGATTCACCCTGAGTTTTTTATATTATCATGAAGACCACCCCTTGAATGTACTCTCCTTTGCTCTCTTGTTGTAGGTACATGAAATATTTGAATGCCACGCATGTGATAAGAAGTTTATTTCTACTAATCAGCTAAAACGACACATGATAACACATTCAGGTAAGAAAATAATGCAATAAATACATTGTGTTTTTTACTTGTTAAAATTTAATTATAAAGTTTAGCAAAAAACCTTTCGGTTACTTTCTCACTGATTAGAGAAGCGACCATATACCTGTGAAATCTGCACTCGATCGTTCAAGCGTCTGGACCAGGTGACAGCCCATAAGATCATTCATAGCGAGGACAAACCATACAAATGCAAGCTGTGTGGCAAAGAGTTTGCTCACCGCAACGTCTACAAGAATCATAAGAAGGTGAGCAGATGTGAAACCTCGTATAATAAAACACTGTTGACAGTCTTTGTACCTTTACATGCTGATGATTGCTGTTAGATTTGTAGAGATATTATGGAAAGGCAGAGTCACCTGTAAGCAGGAATAAGAGCTGGGCTGTAATCAATCAGGATCTTGTTGGTTACTCTTATCTGTGGGGTCTCTGGCCCAGTCTACCCCTGAGGTTTCCCATGTTTACTTTTGGGATTGGGGTGTCACTCAGAGAGACAGGTGGGGGATGGATGGCAGAAGAAAAAAGGAAGCACTTTGAACTTAAAGCCCTCCAAGCTGCTTATCTTCATCAAGTCAACAAACCTGATCAGTTTGGGAGCCTTACGATCCTCTCACATTAAAATAAGATCCCTCATCAGCATCCAGAGGTTGAATGTGGCTCCTCTTACACTTAATACACATGCTCATGCAGCTGTGCTCTCACTGCAGACCCACTCTGAGGAGAGACCCTTCCAGTGCGAGGAGTGCAAAGCGCTGTTTCGCACGCCCTTCTCTCTACAGCGTCATCTACTCATCCACAACAGTAAGTATCAATGTGAATTGAAAACAAGTTGCTCTGGTAATCACGAAAAAATCAAGTTTACAGTGCAAACTGTCCGAAGTTAAGAACTGTCCCCTGTGTGGAGTTTGCATGTTCTCCCCGTGTCTGTGCGGGTTCTCTCCGGGGTCTCCGTGGTCCTCCCACAGTTAGACATGCAAAGACATGCAGTGAGGCTAATTGGGGAAAAAACAACCCCTAAATGTGTGTGTGACTGGTTGTGCGTCTATATGTGTGGCCCTGCGACAGACTGGCGACCTGTCCAGGGTGAACCCTGCCTCTCGCCCATAGACAGCTGGGACAGGCTCCAGCACACCCACGACCCCTACGGGGAAGAAACGGTAGAAGATGAAAAAAAAAAGCCTGGCAATGAAAGTGACTTATCTCGGACGTCCACTGGACACTATTTTCGTTTCAGTTTAATGCGATTTTGTAGAATTCAATCCAAAACCCCCTTTTTTTTCTTGCTTATTGTTTGCTGTTGATAGGTTTGCCATTTTTTATATCTGAGATACCTGAATTTCCCAGAATAGTACTTTCACTTAATATCTTTGTAGTTTGATTCATCTGGAGGTTTATGGTTTTTTGTGCTCTGCTTTCAGTGGCCCTCAGTTGCGAAAATTTATGTTAACAGTAGACATTATAGCCCTAAGATTTAAAGCTTGCCAACACGCAGACCTCACCTCAACTCAGCACAGTCTTCCCTGGGTCTCCCTGGTCAGTTGAGCTACAGTCTTGCCTTGGCAGGATGCAGCATTAGTCCTCAAATTGAGCCAGATAACAAAGAGATTGTAAAGCTCAAGGCATTTCCTGCTGATGTCTCTGGAGGGAGGCTGTATAATACCAGGACTCTTATGTATCAAGTTCTGGACAGTCTGTGGGACGAGTGGATCGAGTGTGTGATTTCCCTGTACTGTAGGTGAGGGAATACACTTGATATTGAATAAATGTGTCTGTACTTATCAGTTAAAACTCGAGCACCACATTAAGTCTCTGGCCCACACAGAGAAAATGAAGCACAGCTGTGGCAGCATTTTCGGATGAAATAAAGTTGTTTTGTTTTGACGTGATCCTCATGCAAGAACATTTTTGTATGCTTATTCTAAATCCCTCTTAGTTTTGATTTCGGTGAAGTCAGTATCATATAACTGTTCTAACTCTACATGACTTGTATCATGGGTTTAGAGTACTCATAACGCCATAAAAGAAAGGAGTAGAAGAAAACCGGTGAATCCCACAAATTCACTTATATAAATCATATTGTGTCTGATACTTGAGAGGCTAAGGATTAAAGAGAATGAGTCAGTTTTTATGGGTGATTCCTGCATGAGGCCCAAAGAAGTATGCATGCCATCGAAATCAATCAGTCTCAAATGTAGAACAATAAAGTGTGTGCATATATAAATGATGTGTGTGTGCATTTATGGTTTAAAACCCGACTGAAGCCCTGTTCCAAGTAATAATGAAAGCTTTATGTGAGAATTTCACTGACATTCATTATCACATAGGGCCTGTTGTGATTTGATTAAAAACAACTTTCACTGTTGTTCCATTTTATAGAGCTGACCATCACCAGCCTTGGTAATAGAAGACTGAGCAAACGCTTGTAACCACTTGCTCCTGTCAAACACGCTCCTCCAAACTACTCTGTGGAAATTGAATGATCTCCATATAATGGAAACAACAACTCCTCAACAGTAGAGGCTGTTTTATGAAGGCTGAGAGCAGAGGCGTGAAAGAAAACGTCAGTCTTCAGTCTACGAACAGCTGGGATTGTGGCCCAGCTCACTGTCTGCCTGGCATTGTAGGGCTTTTCAGCAGAAAGATTAATAAAATACTGCCATTTTCAAACAGAACTATTAAACCCATTCAGAACAAACATATAGAACTTCTTGGATTACTTTTCCCCTGGGTTATGCTCAGCTACGGATATATGATAAATGGGCAACCTGTGTTTGAATAAAAGCAGAACCAGACCAGGATCATTGTTTGGGATTGTCTGGTGCAATGAAACACCCTTCTTTGTAGTTTTTCTGCCCACACAATCGCTCCAGTGAAATTGGGTCTCGGCTTGCTGTGTGTGATGACGGTGTATTTAGAGGAACAACAACAGATAACGGGAAATTGCTCTTACAAACAGACATCTGTCCTTGCCGCAGGTGAGAGGACATTCAAGTGTGACCAGTGCGACGCCACCTTCAAAAGGAAGGACACACTCAATGTCCACATCCAGGTGGTGCACGACGGCCATAAGAAGTACAAGTGTGACCTGTGTGAGAAGGCCTTTGTTACTCCGTCTGTCCTCAAGAGCCACAAGAAGGTAAATGAAAACAGTTTGACACAGACAGATTCAATCATAGGTCGTGATTGTGCGTCTGCGAGGCTGTGACTTTGTTCTGAAATTGAGTTCAAGCACAATTGCTGCTGGGTTCATTTCAAATGCACAAACAAAGAATCTATTTCAAGTTTTCCTTTCTCTAAATTCACGTCCACCGGATTTTGGGTGAAAAGTGAAAAGCATTCCACTAAATTCCTGCATTTTTCCATCATCAATCATCTTCCATCAAACTAAATTTAAAAGGGAGGAAATGACAGATACTTTACCCTCAACTGTTTCCATTGTCTCACATCCTGTCCTCCTCCTCTCAGCAAAGTGATGTAGCTAACGGTGCTAATATTTTCAACTGTCAAAACCAGTGGAGACATCCATCTTGACCGAAGGCTTGGAAATCAATCCCCGCGTTGATTAGGAATGGCAGTTAGTCCATTAGCGCTGCAGGGTTTTAGAGCCCAAAACAGATCTCAGTGCAGATTATGAATCCTAAGTCTGACAACGTCCGGTGCGGTCATGGATCGAGATTGAAACCAAACAGATTCTTGGCACGGAGTAAAAGAAAATGTCTCCGAGATTGTCTCAGAACAGTAGGGCTGAAGACATGCGTGTTGAACTGTCTTACTGCTGCGAGATCTGGCTCTGATCAAAGACAGGTTGAGGAGGAGACGACAACTTGCTGGCTGTGTTTACATGTGCAGAGCAGCCGGTTGTTTGGCCAAACGTTGACTGAAACTGTATTTAATGTAGGCTATGATACACTGCAGCGCTTTGTGCAGTCTTCACACCTCAAGCGCAAACTCTTTGCATCAAAGCCTAATCAGAGATCTGCGCACCATAACTTTATTACACATACTGACAGCTAAACGTCTGCCTCATGTTTCTTCTGATCCCAGTATGAGCTTAACTTCAGGACTCTGGGCTGCAAAGAGGATTTATTATTGAATACATTTTAAATACAGTAGATTGGCCACGTGCAGCAACTGAGCTTACATTCTGGCGTGGAATGAACAAGATGCCTTTTTTTTGTTGGACTAGAAATGTATATGAAGTTTATGACTAAAACAAAGTTGAAGATGACACTGAATGACATCCTCTTTCTCTCTCAAGGCAAAACAGATTGAATGTCTGTTTCCCTAAACATGAGTCATACGTGGACCTGCGTCACTGCAAAATGTGCTTGTGTAAATAGGCGGTAATGGTGTCCATATCTGGCAGAACAAGCCTACGTTTTGATGGAGCAACTTTGTGTTACAGTAAAAGATGTCTCCTCAAGTAGTCTGTATGCCTTAAAATGAGAGGTTGTGTGTCTGTGCGTGTGTGAGCATGCTTTTGTGTGTCTTGTTTGTAACAGACAGGCTCATCTCTGCCACAATGCTGCACAATGAATGAAAATTACATGGTTGGGTTTAAATACTCAGAGACACTTATTTGGATTATTTACTTGATAATGACATTACATTCCATACTCATGATTTGAAAGTGGTTTTCCAGTGTTCCCATGACTAGTCTTCCCTCTGGGTATCTGCAATGATGAAGGTGGAACACAAGCACTGTTTTCTCTGTTGTACAAACAAGTAACTGAATAATGCAACACCGCCGCTCCATCTGGGACACATGTGTTCATATGTGGGGATTTGTTTGTGCGTGACGGTGAGTGTGTGTGTCTGCCTGGGTAGGTTACCGTGGAGGTATGTGTGTGTATTCCTGCGTCTTTGGATGGAGCCTTTGTAACAAAACACCCGAGGTGTCAGAGTGACACAGTGGGGTGATGGAGGGAAAGGATGGGGGCCCAGGGAGGAGGTGTTCCTGTATTGTTGTACTGCTGTTGAAACTGTCGCTCTGAGTTTGAGCTTTTCATACTCACGATTATTCTTGGGAATTTACAGCAGGCCAGGAGGTGGAATTCTGAGCAGACCTTTCAACAAGAAAAGAGGGAAGGAGAGGAGCAAAAGGGGGAAGGGGTGAGGGGAAAGGTAGAGGAGGTAGTACACTCTCTCCACATGCTCTTCTCTCCTGCTTGCATGTGTAGACCAGAGCCCTACACCCTTCTCCCTACCCTTAAGGGTGGAGAAGGGTGAGGAAGAAGAAGGAGAAGGATGAGGAGAAGAATGCATAGGTGCGCCCTAGCCTTTGATCCTAGGGGTTCTGGACCCTGGCATATCTGCGTCGCCTGTGTTCTTTGATTTTGCATTTGGAGCAGTTTCGTGCATTTATTACATCTATTGTTAACTAGTGATACATCAAGAGATTAACTGAGCCCAAGATCACAGACTGTATAAAATGTGTATTTGAAGGTGCATGCAGAGCCACTTTAACTTAACAAAAAATATTAAAATCACATTATGTCTGTATTAGTATGATGAAAGTAGTATTTGAGCTTACTGATATTGATTGATATTGATTACTGATAATGTTCTGATAACTGTATGTTCTGGCATTAAGTCCCAGCTATCACTGTGGATCACATTGTACTTTGTAATGTAGGAAGGATGTAATGTTACAAATGTTTTTCTTAACATCAACCATATGTCTGTTATCATTTCTCTGCCAGACACACACAGGAGAGAAGGAGAAAATCTGCCCATACTGTGGACAAAAGTTTGCCAGCAACGGCACGTTAAGGGTCCACATCCGCAGCCATACAGGTCAGTGGCCATTCACAGCTCACTGTTTCGGACAAAACCCTTTAATTATCAATCAATCATTTACTAGAACTCTTACAGAGGACAGAGTCTTACAGGTCATGAACATTCTTGCAATTTACAGGAAGGTTTAAGACTTGTCCTGCTAAAATGTAGATGAGATGATCAATGCCGCGTCATGGCCTTAACTAGCTATAACATATATAGCTTTAGGGGAATAGCAGCAAGAGGCTGCATCTGAGACAGATCGGATCAGATCCAAAACCCCCCAGATATCAACAGCCTTTGTTCCACTTGCGATTTTAATGTTCGGAAACTCGCATCCATTCTGTGGCATTGCTTGTGGTAGTCTTTGCACAGTGCTGCAAAAATAGAGCTCTGCATGTTCATTAAGCTGCCTTAAACTAGAAAGCTACACATTCCTGTGCGTCTCCTTACCAACAGACTGGTGCAGAGACCTGGCATGGCCACACACACACTTATTGGCCTCTAAACTCCTTCACTCACTCTTTCTTTCGCTCTGTCTTTTGTGCACTTCTGGCTGTGTCCCTCTTCTTCTTACTTCCATTTAAACTCCATTTTTCTTTCCTTGTTTTACTTTCATATTTTGTTGTTTATTTTCTGAAAGAGACAGTTTGTTCTGCAGGATTTCCAGCCCATAAAGTCACCTGCTGCAAGGCAGTCAGCAGATTATGCAAAAATGGCTGTAGCAGTCTTCCTCACATGCCTCGACTATTTGATCCTCCTTTTGAATCCAGGTACATCTATAGCATGTGCTCATTATCCACTAAGACCAACCAATAGAATGAGTTGTGCAAGAGTTGAAATCGTGCTTTCTGTCACTCGCTCGCCAGTGTCTGGTGCTGGTGGATTCCAAACTTCAAATTAAAAGTAATTTCCTCTTAGATCATATTTTACAAGCTCTCTCACTTCTCCTTAAGGTGTGGATAAGAATAGGGTTTTAAAACACGTGTGTATACTTGTGCGGTTTTACAACGGCCCATTGACGACCCCACCACACTCTGTCAACAATGCTCTTTGTATGTGTGTGTGTGCCCGAGCTGTATGTGTGTGTTTTCCTACATGTGTACGTGTGAAGGACAAACCAACAGAAAGAGAGAATGTATACCAGTGTGGGCTGCAGCCCAGTCTGATTGTATTTATATAGAATAAACAAAAGAGAGGAATGTGGGGGGAGGGGTGGGAGCCGAGGGGACACCTCAAAGAAAGAAAGGAGAAAAGAGAGAAAAGACCGCTCCAAGAAAGCATCCAGCCGGATGACCCTTGACCCTGACTGGCTGTAAATCTGTCCCCTCATTCTATAGACTTAGGGTTTTCTTGTTTGTTGTGTTTGTGTGTTAGGGGAAAAATAAGCTTTGGGGAACAGCGCAAGTCTTCCCCCCCGAGAGATAATTCTGATAAGACTCATCTTGTTCTCAATGTGAAGAGTAATTTCTATCGGGCAGATGTAGCTCATGTAGCTAATATGAGTGTAAATGGGATAAATGGGAGAAGTGTAAGTCATAAAACAAGTTTAAGAAGGAAACAGTTTCCCTGTCAGTGTTATTTTAAAGAAAGCTGGTAGCTGAGGTAAAGATCTTTAACTTGTCTGGATGTGCTTGGTGCTTGTCTGTCTGCATGGATCATTTACCTGCTAGAGCCTTCCTTTCCCTATCATTCACCAGCAAACACTGCAGAGCATTATGAGAGAAGAGGTTTAACCAATTGAAGAGAACCCTGAAGATATGTGGTCACCCTGGATTTCGTTTCAGTTCAATTCGGTTATTATGCCATGGTAACCTCAAACAAATTAGCCATAGTGCCACAGGCAGGCGTCTTCTCAGAGCAGTCTATGACATCATCAACCACCCATAAAATGTGAGCTGTCAAAAACTTGGACATTCTGTTGAAGACATTGGGGAACACAGTAGTCATGATGGATGTTTCTGTCATGTTCTGAATTATTCTTTTTGGCATCTACTCAGTGTGTCTTTCTCCACATCACAGCTCAATGAGAACACAGTTTCCCACCATGTGTGCCATGATGTGGTAAAAACCGGGTTATGAAAAATTATTTGTACCAAGGGAAATTCAACGCCTTGCTCTCATACTGACATCGTGGCATAGGATGTGACGTTTGGGCGCATTGATCAGTGTAAGTTTATGAGCTGCATTACAACGAGCTGGAGCATGTAACCCTTTAAAAATGCAAATAAAATGGATACTAAATGCAGTCAGACCAGAAGATGTCCAGTCCCGTATGTTAGCAGCACGTGTTCAGCACTCAAAAAGGAAACGCATCATAAAGTTAATTGATCATAATCATCCCCATAACCCACACAGACAATCAGTCAATGTAACAGAAACACTAGACGGAACTAAACAAAAAGCAAAAAGCAAAGCTAAGATGACGTTATTCTTACTATTAAACAACACAGACTGCTAAAATAATTGGTTTGAAAACAGCAGGAGCCGCTCCCTGTTTGCAAATAGAATAAGAATTTGAATAAAGTAATTTGTAGTTGCTGGTCATTATATTTTTGCATTTCCATAAAATTGAGTATTTTAACTTTTAGTTAAGTTTAGTTGAAGTCTCCAAAAACAGCAGTCAGGTCCCATCCAGATTTAAAATCAATATCGTTTTAAGGCCATTCAACTGCTGTAACGGAATATTGGATCTGGGCCACCCTGAGATAAACAACTGGTAATACAAACACAGAAGTGACTGTAAATTGTTTAAAAGGGCACCAGGCAAACCTCAAATGACTAAAAGTGATGTGGAAAATGTGAAACCCATCTAATGTTTTCATCAGTAAATATTTTTTGTTTAAGTTTCACTAAATCGTCAATGGAATACAAAACATCGACACTAGCATTATTCTGGCTAATTTGTCTAATCAGCAAGCAGGTGACAATACTGACGTTCCCAAATTGAGGTTTTAAAGTGTTTATAAAGCCGCAGATAAAATATTATACTGCAGCGTAAATGTTTAAGGATGAGTGGAAGGTTTCTTTTATTGTACAGGAGGAGGAGGTACAACAGAAAAGTCCGTGATACAGTATCTTCTGTCTCCCACGCTCGTACTGTTAAAAATAATGACACATGACACAGTATGACACCATGACTGAAACGGATGGGTAAACATTAAACCTCATTCATTGCTCTGTATTATATTACTGGTATTAAAACAAACTGCCCCTTTTTCCTGAGGGACGTGCAACTGATGCACAACAAGCTCAGGTTCTCACTGGTTAACCATTATTTTCAAACCCTGTGTTCTATTAAGGTTCTGTACAATAGATAAAATACATACTGGCCACAAAATAAAGCTTCTGGTTTCCTCTGAGACAGACAGTCAGGGGTGGTTTTGTAATTTTTGGGCTAGACATGACAAGTAAAATCAATCTGCTTCACTGAATTAAAGGTTTGTGTTAGTATGTGAAACATTTTACCATCTGTAAATTACAGCCTCATACTGTAATTTGATACATTAGTATAATTAAACAAATGACCCTGCTGGCAAACTCACAGTCAACGCGTATTTTTATGTAGTGTATGGTACAGTACACCTAATAGCTATAATTTAGATTTTGTCTTTCAAATAGACCACGGGTGATAATAATCAAGGTATAATGAATATTTTCCTATCTTTGGTAAAGTAACACACTGGTAAATGGAATTTTTTTTAAAGCAAGCTACTAATGCTACCACTGAACAGGAGCATAGACACATTATTAATTGTCTGGATTATGGTATACGTTTTTATACACAACCTTATTTGCTTTTATTTTCTTTTAAATCATCTTTTTAACACATTACAGCTTTAAGACATCTTAAAGGTGAATCTGTGGACATCTGGCAGAGCTCTGGAACCACTGAACCCATTTATGTACTGATGATGTTGTTTGCCTTCACTGTGGTCATGGTTACAATCCAGTAAAGTCAAATCAGCGTGTACTGAATTAGAGTTTGTCCCTGTGATGAATAGCGTCTCATTATCACAGCTAAGACTGCAGCCCACCCGTCGGTGCCGGCCAGATCCTTAATTTGGATTGAGGACTGTGTTTTGAGACACTTGTCAGGCTCAGATCTGCTGCGTGTGTGGCATGGCTCGGGCACGGACTTGTCTGATACGCATATCTTCACATGGGCGAGTTTAAGAGAATTGTTTGAGGAAGTGGAGAAATCTGCTGAGACCCTGGCTGTAATTGAAAGGTCAAGTGTAAAAGTTGTTGGGCATTCCTACGGCTCATCAAAGGCAATCTCTTATCATCTCCAACACACTGATATCACGTTACCTCTGTGGCCGCTGCCGGCATGTGGCACAGGGCAGGGAGAAGGACAGTGAAGGGCCACTGTCTGGGCTCAACTAGAGGAAGCCAGGAATTAATTTCAGACGGACGGCGCTAATGTCTTTCAGACCACAGCCCCGAAGCTACAAAGCGTTCTCCATACCACGAAACGCAGCCGCGGCAGGCAAAACGACAAAGCCGCCCATCTGCTAACCAGACATACAGCTGCATGCACACATTTACTACACACGAGGGGTGCCAAACGGATCGATTAGCAGACAAGGAGTGTGAGGGCCACAGCAGGAGGCGGGAGAGACACCCAGGGTCAAAGAGATGGTGTACTGTTTCAGCACATGCTAAATCAGTTACCATCTTCCACACACATAAAGCCCTGGCTCAGTGCTGCAGCCACCCCTCATAATCCCCAAACAATCTGGCTCAATCTGGCGAATAAGTGGAGGGTCTCTAGTTACAGTAACACTCAGCAGAACAGACACTAAGCCTCTTGCACGAATAACACAATCTGTCTCGCACATTGTTGCTGGACTGCTACTACTTAAGTTTCCAAGTAGCATTTGTTTATTTCCTGTTGCACTAAGGGGATGAGTTGCTCTTGTTTTATTCCGAGCAGGTCGAACTTGCAGGACGCCACGACCGCTGAACAATCGCAGTTCTGTGTTCAGTATATGACCTGTAAATTGTTAAATTTATGTATTCCCTCTTTAAGGGGAGTGAATTGTCTCTGTTTTCCAGATGGGGCACAGTTATCCAGAACCGGAGAGCGTATAGGTTAAGTAGGTGAACTGGCGTGCACTCAGGGCCGTCCTCTGCGTTCGTAGGGTGTGGCTGTCTGTGCTGTGTATTAGCTGACAATAGCCAGCGCCTGCGAGGGAACCGATCCAAGCCACAGAAGTACACTGGTACACTGTGCTCAGGTTCTATTAGCGCACTAATGCCTTCCCCAGGACACCCCAAGGCTAGCGGTGGGCCTTAACCCGATACCACACATGCTACATAGGACATAGGATTGACTCTCCTCTGTCTCAAGACACATCTGGGATTCAGATTTTCCTGTTTGTCAACAAAAGGCCTCCTAAAGGCTAAAATTGCGCAGGAGGGGATTTTTGGGACAAAATGCTCAACTGCCCTCTCGCACATGTTTCAGAAAGTGTAATCAGTCCACATATGTTATGTTTAACCCTTCCTACGCCAGTGTTTTATTACATGGGTCACAGCGCTCGTCCCTGTGCTCCTCTGAAGCCCTCTTGTGGGAGGTTTATGGTGGGTTTAGACCTCGACTTGTACATGTACCGTATATCTGCGAGGAGGCGGCTTTTCTACTGATAGGACACAGGTTTCAAGGGATGTACTGTAAATCACTTGAAAATAACCACTGGGAACTTTAAAGCTGGAGGACGAGTCTGCAAGGATTTCAAAAACTTTATGTAAAACTGATGATGTGCTTATCTAGTTTCTGATTTATAATTGCCACACTTATATATTTTTTGTTTTTAATTACCCTCTGCTTATTTTAAATTATCAAGATTCTTTCCACCAGGACACTGTTCTGTTTACAGTAATTGGATAATACTAGTCTTCTTATATATTCCCTGGATGGACTTTATAGCACAATATGCATCTTTGCATTTTGACTCCCAAGGACACACAGCTAATTAACCTCACTTCTTAAAGGGGCAAAGCATCTCCCCCATCAATAAAATGAGTTGCTTGCCTCTTCAACAATCAGTCACTGAAGAGAGATTATGTTATAATGCGGCAGATAAGAAATTAGATCATACATAAATGTGTAGCTGTCCGTATCTATTTTTGGCAATCTTTCATTAAACTATACTGCGTATTTCAACCCAGAATCTTTTTTTCAGTTTAATGTCACGTTTTCCTGATTGAATCTTTAATTTCAGTGCAGACCTATAGGTTACCTCATATCCCTTATATAGATTAGTAATCAACTGTGGTGCACCTATCTGGCCAGTGGATCAGCACATAGTAAATGGATCCATGTGTCAGCGGGCGGTTTGACTGACAGCCTGTCACTTTCTCTTTGGCATCAGCGGCGTGTGGACAGATAGGATCTATAGGAGTTTGGCTTGGCTGCTTTTGATCCAGGCGGGATAAGCCACGTTGCCTGTAGTGTGCTCCTGAGCCACTGGCCAGTTGTGGCTCCGATAGTGGTTCATGAATTGTAGCCAACACAAGCTTTTGCTCAGCAGTGGAAAGTCAATGGGCAGCAGAAATAACTCACTCCGAGTGAATGATATGTGGTGTACCAGTAGCCAGGTCAAAGCTGTGTTAAAGCAACTCAGGAAGTGAAATACAGTTGCTGCACACACAGCCGAACCATCTGTGCCGCATGATATCTTTTTTTAATTGTGGTCAAAATACATACATTTTCCATATTTAATATAATATAATAAATATCTACCCGGTACAGTGTGTGTAACATATGCGTGCAAGACACGGTCGGTCTGATTTTGTATGTTCTCTTCTTCCTAAGCTTGTCTTCCTTATCTTGTGCAGTAAAGTCCTTTTCCAAGGCGTATTCAAACGTGTATGTAAAGGAGTCATGCGCACAAGTTCTTTCCCTTCCCTAGGTGAGCGGCCATACCAGTGCCCCTACTGTGACAAAGCATTCAGCAAGAACGATGGCCTGAAGATGCACATCCGCACACACACCCGTGTAAGTTTTCCTCTGTTTGGTTCTATCTGCTACACAATTGCAGTTTTATTAAATGCATGTTGATCATTTGGCAGAGTTGCTCTGGTGCATCGACTCAAATGCACATTCATCTACTAGAACACTGCAATTAATCCAATATTTTCCATATTTCACTGTATAAAATGGGAGCTGCCTGATCTAAAGTTGTGTGAGGTGATTTTAATTGTTATGTTGTGAAAACATTTTTAGCCGCGGGCAATATACACAACATCTTCTTTATAGAGTTATATAAGTTCACGTGAAACACATATCAGCGTAACCAGCCCAGTCTCAGGTGACCCATGGAGACACGTCGTTTCATCTGTGCTGCTTTGCCTGTGTACAGAACCCACACACCCACGCCTAGTCCAAAACTCCTGTCTCCTCTCTGTCTAACAATTGTGACACTCCCTGCCCATTTCATCACGAGGTAATTCCTGCATTTACAGGTCCATTCATAAATCATCAGGTAATACCTACAATCACAAAAACACACAGACATGTGTTGATAGTGGCAGAGGACAACATTAGATAAAATCACTCACACGCTAACTTTTAATTTTGTTGTAAACGGAAAACATGTGACAGCGAATGTTGTCGAGCAGAGACTGCTTTGATGGAGGAGAAAGCGAGAGGTACTGGACATGATGAGGTCATTTCCTGGGTTGGAACATCACTTCAGGTCCCATTGAAGTTCTCCACCGCAGTGACACTTTCCTTTGTGTTCTTTGTGAGCATCTGGATGCATGTGTTAGTGTCACGTTTGATAAATGAGACTTAATTTGTGTTTCATCATAGCGTTCCCTCATCGCGTCAGACTGTGACAGTTGGGGTTCCGTCAAAACGGTTACGTTCAAAGATTTGTTGTTCTTTAATGCTGTCCAGAGCACATCGCTCTGTCATTACACTGTGTTGATAATGGAAGTGTCCTGCCCAAGTTGACGTCGCTCAGTAGAAACAGACAGGTATAACTTACTTTTGACCTGCTGATTTAACTGAACGATGTTTTGTTCCTAGTGTTCCCAGATCTGCTTTTTCTCACAATGCTCTGAAATATGGGCTGAGCAGTTACAAACAGCAGAGCCAAGTGAAGTCACCACTGAGCAAAACAAATGTCATTCGGTCAGAGGAGTTGAAGCCCATGTAAACGGTCAGATGATTTGAGAGAGACAGTGAAAAAACACGTTTGTTAGTGATTTAGTTTTTTAAAGAGCACAATTACTCAGTGGTTACAAAAAACGTACAGACGCCAGTGTATTGAAAAACATCATCAGGTAATTATGGTATGACAAACTCTTTTCATCAGTGGAGCTATCACAATATATTATAGATGATAAGATATGGACTAATTCTACTGCCATCACTAGAATTAGCAGGCAAGCAGCGCTTCCCTCCAACCACCACGTAATTCAGTACCATTGGCCGCTCTATGAGTGGTTTGTTAATTTCTAAATGCACCATGTGGCCTAACAGCAACATGACTTCCTGTTGCTTTACACGTGACACGTGAGATGTGAAACAGTTCCAGAGTAAATAAACGAGAGTTCATCCCTTCATTTTGCCCAGACTGGTCAGATTCTGAGAAAAGGTCTGAGAAAGGAAAAGTCAAAGGTCAGAAAGTGAACAGCTGCTGAAAAGTGAATGTCTTCAGGACCAGATGTTGAATATTATTAGGGTCACAGTGATGCACTCTGGGTACAGGACATCACCTAAGACCATCCATGTGTTTTGACTTTTGAACTTTGCTTCATTGTCGTTTTCATTTTTTTTCCCTTTGTCATGTAAAAGCTGTTTTGGAAGCTGGAAGACGAGATTTGCATAACGCAGATCATCACTGCGTCTGCTTCGTCTCTCACACAGCTTTATTTCCATTGCCCCCCACAGTCGCATACTTAAAGCCACTCACACACATGTGCCCACTCACACGTGCACATGCAGTGAACCTGATCTTTACCTCCTTTTGTATCTTGTGTCACTGGGCACTCCTTGCCCCGCCCACATGATAGTGCCTTTCCCAGGACCCTTACTTCCTGCATTCACCCTGTTCCCATGACAACTAAGCTTTAAATGGGTAGAGCGCTTGCTATCAGCCAGGCTTGTCAAAAACAGCTTCCCAAAGAGTGACACTGGAACCAGCTCCTGCTATCTTAACGCTTTTTATTTCTCCTCAGGTCTTGAAGGTGTCAGCACTGCTTCCCCCTCTGACTGTTGGACACATGTACTGTCCACCCTCTTCAACACACACACACACACATTCTTGTTTTTTTTTTTTTTAAATACACCCACAGCGAGATAGCACCTTTGAATGACAGTGAGTCTGCCCAGAGGAAATGTTCTCTGGTAAACCGATGAGTTGTAGAGACAGAGGAGTGATATCCTACAGCCCCAGAGCGCCGGCGCACTGATACACGTTCAAAGAGATTTCTGTGCCATGTTTTCCTTACGCTTTTGAGGAATCCACGTGTTTTCGGTGGCTCCTACCTTGGCCATTTCCTCCCTGCTGCAGGGGCTGTACAATCGCTCATTTCATATCTGCAGGAGAACAACAACAGAGTGTGAAGGGAGTGGATACCAATGTGTGAAAATGAGCCTGTGTGTTTGTGTTACAGGGATGTTTCCACATCGTCTTGTGTTTTCCACTGTAGAGTGTGTGTGTGTGTCTGTTTGTTTTTCCTCGTGTGTGCGACCACATATGTGTATCATTACACTTTTTTTTCTCTCCAGGTTTTGCCCATATGTGCCCAACATAGGGAAGTATTGTTTTGTGAATTGTTCTGCTGCACACTGACGGATGAAGTGTCCTGTTTAAACCTGGTGTGCGCGTCTGTGTGTCGCTGCAGGAGAAGCCGTACAAATGCGGCCAGTGCAACAAGGCC
Source organism: Macropodus opercularis (assembly GCA_030770545.1). Lineage (NCBI taxonomy): Eukaryota > Metazoa > Chordata > Actinopteri > Anabantiformes > Osphronemidae > Macropodus > Macropodus opercularis. The sequence continues at coordinate 14,918,861 of CM061092.1, forward strand.
TTCAGCCAGAAAAGAGGGCTGGATGAGCACATGCGGACCCACACAGGAGAGAAACCTTTCCAGTGTGATGTAAGTACCTAGCTACCTTTAAACCAGTCCAAACGTGTCTTGTGTTAAACCTTACTGTTGTGCGTGTCTGTGTGTACATGCGATGGCATTCTGGCAGGAGTCCAGGCATGGGGAAAAGCTGGGGGGAGCCCACTAAGAGGCAGATAGTGATCTTGCATCTCTGGAGGGGTTGAGTGGGCTGATCTCACATAAACACACTGAGAGGATCACAGGGAGAAGTTACCCTCTGCTTATAATACTATAGAGGTAATAATTCTTTGCAGAGGGACACAGGATTTCATCCATGTTTGGAACAAAGTTTTATAGTGTTTCATCACCATTTCCAAAAATTGGAAACACAACAGGTTTTTTTTTAAATACCACAACTGTGTGTTGGGAATGTCTCAAATTTGAAACCCTGTCCTAAACCTCAAAATATTTTTAATATGAAGGATACAAATAAAATCTATGGCTCAGTTACATGTTTCAGGCAGAATTAAGACTGAGGTTTTCAAACTGTGATGCCTGTCACAAGGCTTGGGAGAGATGAAGGGTCAGGGGTGGTTGCACAAGGCAGAGATTTGGTGTAAACAGATCCATGCCTGTGTTTTGCCAACAAAGGAGACAGTTACTGCAGTTTGAGGTGTCGTTTTGGCTCCACACCAAGGAGGAAAGTATCACGATTAGCCTAGTTTTTAAGAAAGTTGCATCTGAACACGTACTTGATAGTTAATTATGTTGCATTTAAATAAAGCCTAAACACCCATCGGTTTATGATAGTTTAGCTGTCTTGAAAGCCAGTTTTTGCCTCAGCTGTAAAGAAACCAAAGAATAATAATAGGAGTGACAAAAATCCATTTATATTTGCTTTTACTGAGTTGGACTGTGAATAATTTTGTAAAGATGACTAAAGTTCAGCTATTTTCCCTGTGTTATACATACTGTGTCATACTTCACACATGATCTAAACAGTCACAAGAATAAAAAAAAAATCTTAAATGAACATCAAACAAATAATCCTGTGTCTAATCCATCATCCAATTTTGAATAGTCAGATTTGCATTTGAGCTTGAACACTCTAATAAGCCTCGATCTTTGGCATCGTCTTGAGTTGTAAACCAGAAAATGTGCCCATGTCCCCAGAGAATCATTGTTGTGTAAGACCACAGAATCAGAATCCCATTCACCGTCAGTCAAGCATTACCAGAAAGTGTCTCCCAGCAATGACCAACATTCATCTGGATTCTTATTCCCATGCTTTGGAAGAGACATTTTCATGTAAATAATTTTGTGCTAAACTATTAAAGATAATAGAAATAACATGTGGGCTGTATTTTAGGGTGGATTTGGAGTCAGACAAAGGGGCTGCGCTGTTCCAGGAACGCTTTCCAGACAAGCTAGAGGGGCTCTATATGCAGAGTCTGTCACAACAGCATTAAAAATGTTGTCGAAGTAACATCTGGGTTACGATGAGACACGGAGGCCCCACTGTCACTGCTTCACATTATGAAATCCTAAATATTTTACTGACACCGGGTCACATTTGCCATTTGACTTACAGTGTATTCATACTGTAGGATGCAATGTTACCGAAAACCAGTCTAGTTACCTGAAAATGCAAAGAACAGATCTGACGTACGTTCATTTTGCTGCCACAGATGGAAATAGTGATTATCTGAATGTACAATAACTGATAGAATTAGAGTTGGATGGAGGCAGGATACACACTCAGCTTCCCAATGTTAAACCTAAGGTGAAAGCCAGTCAGGGGGGATTACCGTGATTGATAGAGGAGCGTGGAGTCATTTGTAAAGTGTAAACTGGTTCATTTATGACGGATGTTAAGTTGTGTTCATTCCCTCTCGCTACTGCTGATAAAACAGGATTTCTGTCGACGAGCGTGTAACTTAAAAATCACTGTGTCTTCGTAGGCGCTTTACGGTACAACAAGAGAACAAGATGAATCACGTGTTTGTTTGCTTTGTCTGCTTTGTTTTGTGGCTATTAAAACAAAATCCTGTATTTGTTGGGTGGGTGGGGGGGGGGTTTGTAGGTGTGTGACCTGTCATTCAGCTTGAAGAAGATGCTCAGCCGCCACAAGCTGACGCACAACCCCAACCGGCCCATGGCAGAGTGCCAGCTGTGCCACAAGAAGTTCACCAGGAACGACTACCTCAAAGTTCACATGGAGAATGTCCACGGGGAAACAGAGAGTTAGAGCCAGTAATGGAAGCTCAGCCTTCATGCAGCCACTAGGCTTCACAGTACGTACTATACACAGAGACGGACGGATAGCAGAACTGTTGTTATTAAACATACATGTGGAATATGAAAAACATTCAGCTAAAGCATTGACTGTCCATTAGTTGTTGTTTTTTGTCATGATGTTGTGGAAATGTGAACGTGCAGAGTTCCATATATGTTTGATCTGCCTCCAAGAGCCGCTGCATGTGCTCCCAGGGCAAAAGAAAAGAAAATTTAAATTGTAGTCTCTGACTTCTAACCAGAGTTACTGTTCCTACTGCCATGGCCCGACCTGTTCCACTGTAGCATTTACTGACCCTCTGATTACTGATGACTGTACTGTAAATCTGTGGCCAGTTAAAGGCAGAAACCCAGCCAGCGAGACATTTCCGTGTTATCTGTACACTTCTGACATGTTTACACCTGTTCTTTGCTTAAGCAGCGGTGTTGTTCAGTGCTTTAAAGCCATGTTGCTCCATTTAGGATTTGAAAATATCCCTCTTACAGTATTAAACCAGGATGGTTGAATGAAAGAAGTGGAGCCTGCTGCAAAATCTGAAACAGCAGCAAAGTAATAGCTTTTATTTACTTCAGAGCCACAGACCATTAACGTGAACTCACGAGTTTTGAAAGGTTAAGACCAGTAATAAACACCTGGGAATCAGGAGGTGATTGTGAACATAATCATAATGTTGAGTGTGTTTTTATTTTGATGGCATAGAGTTATTGTGCCTTACATTATGTTTACATTGTACTTTGCTCAGTACAGTATTTCAGTAGAACCGATCCTGTTCACTCCTGTTTTATAGTCAGATATATTTGCTTCCTGATTTTCTGCCCTTTTGATAAAAGCCAGTTTTTCCGGCTGCTTATTTTGTACATGCAGGCTGTGAATTGTCACTTCACACGTTTGTGTTTTGAAATGTATAAAACCTCATCACCCACCAAACATCCATTTCCTCTTCTCATTCTAATTATGTGTTTGTGAACTGTTGACGTTGGGGGGCACAAGGAGAAACACTTTTGATTACAAGTGTTCAGTACTCGTTGTTGATCTAACCCTTATTCTTGGGTTGGCAGTGTGCTGGGAGCAAAGGGTAATTAAAGCGCTCTTTTATTTCTTTCTGAGGCCACAGTCACCACTCGCCTGATCTGTAAAGCCACACACTAAAGAGAGAGTGCCTCTGATGGTTTCTCTCTGCGGAGCCGAGGCCTTTTTCTCACGTCCGTCCCCTGCGGAGGCTCTCCTGTATCTCAGGGTTCGACTCTGTGAGAACCTCGCGATGGCTGCGGCGAGCGGGCAGCGCTGTGAGGCGTTCTCGTCGTTGTTGTGTGAAGTTTGCAAAGCGGGGCGGCTGTTCAAACTCACTAAATCTTGCCATGTGTGGTTCTGGCCTCCTAAAAAACACGTAACCATTGCAGTGCGTCTCTCTTCACATCTTTGAGTGTTTGCTGTTTGTTTAGCAGTTAACTCATTAATGCCATTTATGTTAGATTACCATTCACCCGTCTTGGTGCTCCTCTTAGCCGCTCTCAGCCTTTCTAAGGAGCGTTGTTAGCGGTGACTCTTCTTGGCTCACATGCGACTGGGTCAACCGCCCGCGGCCCCTGGTGCTCGGTTCACCACAGGGCCGTGCAAGGCGTGGCCGCTGCCACCTTGCCCACGCTGCCCGTGGTGTTCAAGCTGCTGCCTGCTCTTTAGTGGTGGGAGGCTTCTAGGCCATACTGACGCACTCTCAAACACAGAGGCAGTCACAGGGCGTCTTGTAAACAGTAGTAGCCGTCGGGATTTCCAGCAGTAGAACATTATTGTCTTTCACATGGCTGTAGGTCAGACTGGGTGTTGAGATATCCCTGCTCTTGATCATCACTCTGCCCTCTGAAGTCTGTAACGGCATGTTTTGCCCGTCACCGTCTCTTTCCAAGTTTCCATTTTTGTCCCAACGTTTGATTTTCTCATGGGACTTTCCCAGTGACCCAGTGATCTCGTCCTCCACTTCAATCATTTCTTTCCCCTCGAGTGCATCCCTGCCTGCATGCGTCTCTCCCTTTCTGGTGGATGTATCATGCCCGAGCTCCCAGTCAATGTGTTTCTAATTACATGTTTTTACTGGAAGCCCCGGTTTCCTGTGTTGCCTCCCCGTTTGTGAGTGTGGCCAGACTGGGCCCCGACCAGTGTCCACAGAGCCAAACGCCATCCCCGCCCACCGCGCAGGAGTATTATTACCACGCCGGCCCGGGTTTATGGCCAACCACTGTCACGTTAGGAATGACACGGACATGCTTGTCTGACCTTTGTGTTTGCCCGGCGTTGTCATGGCAGCAGGAGGCCTTTCCGTTCACTTCCCCTGACCAGTGTAATGTGGAATGTGTGTGGAGTGCCATCCAGGAGAATTTTAATACTGGGCTGGGTGTGTTCGAGTTTTCTGGGTCACCCTTTCAGCTTTGACAGAGATTCTCTTAAAGCCACTTTTCCGTGGAAACAGACTGTGATACTTGGATACCTAAAAAGCTTTGCCACCAAAAAACAGCGAAAGGTCAAACGCTTGACACAAGTCCTTGGGACTTGGGCTGAAATTTTGCCCATCTGTTAAACGCAGACACAAAAAAACCCCACTTGTGTTATTTTTACTTTGCCAGAGTGATTCAAATGTTATCATCCTGCCTCATTCCTGGCAACAGCACAGTGTCTCACGCTTGACAATGACTCTTTAATTAAGAGGCACAACAGTAAAAATGAACCCAAATACTCTCTAACATTACATCCTACACTAAAACTCTGGCTTCTGTCATAATCACCCTTACATTGATTAAGGTTTGCGTTAACAAGCATCTAACATGACCTAAATTGATGATTGATGATGCATTAAAAGTCACTTGAGCGTGTCTTGTCGCTCTACATCAAATTTAGTTTTAATGTGGCGACACAGTAAAATTCAAAGAGAAGTGTATTGATGGGAAGCGGCCTGCCTTCAGTGTTTATGTTTAAGCTGCCTGCAGGAAACGGAGCCACATATGAAGCACTGGAACACAATAACGCCTTGGACAGAGACGAGAACCCGACGAGGCTGAATGCCGGCCAGGAAACACACCAGATGAATGATGGAGAGTTGTCTCCGGTTCGTAGTTTTGCCCTCGTTGGGAGGTTTAACTCTGAGAATGGCTCAGCTCGTGCCAACTGGAGCCGATAATTCCAATAAACACGATTGCTGACTTTGTTTTTTTCTTTTTAGTGTTTTTTAACTGTGAAAGATGACAGACCTCACAGCGAGCTGAAGAGCACAGAAGGCTGCATTGTTAAAGACATCCGTCAGTGTTCAGGTCCATCACTGGAGCTTTAGTGGTGGTTGATTCTGTCAGCGCAGTGTTGCTGTGTGCTGTCTCTCCTCGGCCTCATCAGCCACCCCCCCCCGGTCCTGCCCCTCACTTCGTACGCACCGAGCAGAGAGATTTCAGGCCGCTGCACCACGTGCGATATGAAAGTCACAAAAAGCGTTGCTCCTCGCAAAATGCAAGCTTACAAAATTCATCGCAGCGGCAGCCCGTGGGGGTGATGGAGACAACGCTGACGTTGTGCTCGAGTTCAGCTGTCGAAGCAGATATTCAAATTGGCAGAAAACACACAATAAAACAGCAAATCCAATAGGGCTCTGACCTTCGTTGTGGTTCGCTGGTAACCACAAAAGGCAAAAATGTCTATGATGAGCTGCCAGAAAACAAATTTGAAAATGCTGTGTAAAAGGCCGCCTCCTCTTTCTGCTTCTCTCCTCCTGTGCAGAGTGCTGCTAAGGATTTATTGTTAGGTGATTAGCGATGACAGACGAGACTCAACTGGTCGAGCCAAAACATTTGTGCAAATGTGATGATAGACGAGCCATAGCTCCTCTCTTTTCTCGTCGGTCAGGCTGCTGCTCATCCGCCCCCCCCTCTCTGCGCGCTTGTTGTCTCAGCCGCCATTATCCGGGCATTTTGCGAGACCTGCGCTACGGACGCGGCCCAACACAAATAACGCTGAGCTCCTGATGGGCAGCAGACCCGAGGGGTAACGACTGTGAAAATGTTGCGCTGGGAGAACACACACACAGACACAACGCGCCGTGGAGGATTTCATCTGAATAGAGCGAAGCAGATTGAAAAGAACTGATGCGAGTCTTGTTAGAGAGCGTTTAGAGTAAACGTGGGACAACAGCTCGTCGAGGAAAAGAAAACCTCTCATTTTTCATTCATGGTTCATTTGGAACAGCAAATGCGCGGTAGAGTGTGGAGTCGTGACACAACATTGGTCGTATTGTCTCCGCTAACGCTGCGTTTCTGTTTTGAATTTTGCACCATGTTTGAAACTGAGTCCTGTGTGTCTGGAGAAACCAGACTCCCCAACGAGGCTCTGTTTCCTGTCAGAGCAGCAGGAGAAGCAATACTGAGATACACACCTTTCATGTGCTGATTTAGGTATTTAGTCCAATGAGTAGTCGAACGCACACACACACACAGAAACCCACAGCTGAACAAGCACACGAAGGCTACCTTCACGGAGAAAGGGCTCCACTGTCTGTGGCCCTGCTGAAAAGTGTGAGGTGGGACTGGGGTTTCTGTCTGGGCCCTGTGTATTAGCCACGCTGAACTTGTTAACCCAGACCACACACGCGCACAAGCAGAAACACACACATACATATGTGCGCCGAATGATAATTGCCCGCACTTTGCACGCACATCATGCGAGGGGAGTGACTGCTGTCAGCGCGAACAGCTGCCTGCGTCAAAACACATCTATCTTCCACAGGAAGTTATTGGTCAAACAAACGTAGCAGATCTGTTGTTCTCGTCTTGTTGACCGTGACCGTATCTGTCTCCCCCTTCAGCCCAGCCAGCCCGCGGTGAACACACACTCGAACACAGGCGTGAATGCTCGTGTGTTCACTCTCACTTCCTCGCTCGCTTTAACAGAAACAGCAGGGTGGAAAGAGAACCAAGGTCACGGACCTCCAGCATAAAAGAAGCCTGGTTCACCGCGACACCTATGTTAAAGTTTAATTAAAGCTGTCTCAGTAGCTTACGCGAATGAAAGCAGTGCGTGGACGTGACAGACAAACTTATGAAAAATGTAAAAAAAACAAGACTTTTATGTCGCTCTCGCTCTGCTTGACATTGGATCAGATACACATAGTTGCCTCATGCCCTGTTGTGTGGCAGCCCCTGACAAGAGGTAATAATTCTATACAAAAACCTTTAACAATAATGATCATTTTTGTTGTGTTTGAGGTTTATTGTGCTGCTCTCTGGGGTCCTTGTTGTGTCTCTTTGCGGCTGATTTGCATCTTTTTTGTTGTTTTGTATCGTCATTTTTTTGCTGCTTGTTTGCACCTAGTTTTTGTTGTTTTGTTTTCTTATCCTTGTGAAATCTCATAACAAAGGCTCTGGTCCAAGGGCCCCACTGACTCCTAAGGCTTGAGGGGCCTGTGAATAGGACGCCAGTACAGGTACCTGTCCACGGCTGTAGATATATAGATATAAAACCTCACGGAGGATGGAAACCCTTTGTATGTTGTACATTATACAGTTAGAGGCGTTTTGTCAATTACAATCTACAGGTTTTGCTGTATCAGCATTATATTATTAATAAACTACGACCTACAGTATCATGCAGCTTCTTGTTTCTAGCCACTGGTGCTGGTTGGTCTGTTTAGTGACTGAGCTGTGATCACATGACTCACGGTGGCGCAAGCAGCATCTTTTCCATAGACATCCACTTGTTTCTGATCATCACATTCTGTCCAGTATGAGTTGGACATTTCCGTGCGTGTAGTACAGAGATGACCAGAACATTTTAAGTCAGAGGGTCAGTTTTCGATTAAAGGCTATTAATTGTATAAACCACTGTGTTAATAAGGTGTTAATGAGTCCTCCAACTCTAGAGGTGTGCTGCACTCTCACACAAGAGAAGAGTCTGTCATGCTACATTTCTTTGACGGTGTAAAAAAAAAAGAAAAATGGAAAAGAAGATGGAACACGTGTACAACATCAGACGATGCTCTGCCTCGCTGCCTCTGGGCTGTCATCAGAATCAAAAGATTTATAGGGGCCCGTGTTCATGTTCACTTGTTGGAGAGCTGATAAAATAAGGAAGTGCAGATACCTGTTTCCCCAAGCGGTGCTCTGTAAGGCATCAGCCTTGATCTCATAACTCCAGGAGCCCGGCCCTGTCATTCTGAAGAATGAGTGAGTCTGACCTGGGTTATGGAGCAGTCTCAGCCTTCAGATTCTCATAAATTACACCCTTGTTATAAATAAAACCCCGTCCGCAGAGGAAAGCAGACAGACGTGGTGAAATCTGGCTCCCAATAGAAGTCAAAGGACGTAAGGCAGCCTCTGTGCATTAGGGCGCAGTGCATGGACTGTTTCAGGACAATAGATCTATAAACAGGAGAGAAAACACTTGTCTTTCTTTATGAAAATAACCAGATACTGAATCTAGAAAGACTTCACTTACATGCTCAGGTTCCAGCTTGTGTTTTTGAGACAGTTTACCTCCATGTCTTTGAGTCTTTGATGCACTGACGCTCAGCGTGTGCCTCAGTAGCACACAATGATGTTTGTGCAGGACTTCCCCGCTTGTTTCTCCTGGCAAATGTGGGCAACCCGTATATGTAACCCTTGCACCAAACCCGTTCAGCCATTTGCTCTCACATCTCCCAGTTCAAGCTGATACCATCACAAGGTTACTCATGCGCACAAGGACTGCATCGCTTCACACTGTGTGGAAGTCAGTGGGCTTGAAGCCCTCAGTTCGGGGCAAAGAAAGAACCTGCGCCCCATTAAGCAGAGGGGCAGCTATTTACTGTATTTGTTTTCTTTTCTTCTGCTCTGAACACGATGGGCCACAGGTGCAAGTTGAGCTCAGAGACCTTGAAGCACGGGGTCACCAAAAACACTAGTCTCTGTGGGGAAAGGCCTGGTGTTGGACTGCAGATGAACTCTGGGAGGTTGATATGGACCATTGGAATGATTTATACTCTAGATGCAGCCTCTGTGCTGAGGCCGTTTCACTCTCAGATTTGTTGAAGTTATAAAACAACATTTCCATCATTTGCTTTTACCCTGACAGATAATTATATGAATAATCATCTGTTTGGCGGCCTAACCCCTCAAACATAACCAAATCTGAATATTAGCACCAATTATGCTAATTGCTGCAAAATTATTTCTAATTAATTTAATAAAAAATTAGTATTACAAGATAACATAAGTTACTATTGTATGTCTACTGTTTGTCTAGTCTGCTAAGCTAAGCTAACCATCTGCTAGATGTATGTATGTTAACTCAATAGTAAGAAAATACTTTAAACACAAATATTTCACTTTTTAATTCTGTTTTTGTTTAGTTTTTTTCATGAACAACCACGTTTGACAGAGCTATCAATGCCACTTCAAAGCTTTTTATGGATCCAGTGGTCTCAGACTTTGGTTTTTATGACAGTCATGCATTTAAATCGTAGTTTATCCATATGTCACAGTGTTTTCAAAACAAACTGTAATTCTAGATAGCAAAGCTAAAAGTCTGGCTACATTTGTCAGGCTGCGTTGCTGTGTTTGAGGAATCAGATGCTTCAGAGGGGCCTTGTTTGGATTTGGTTCTCTTCTGAAGAGCTGGTGTTCAGAGTTGCACACTTTTCGCTCAGGTCACCTCTGCAGCAGCTTTTGATTCGCCTTTGTTCTCCAATCAGAAACGTGTTTCAGTTTGAAATGCATTAAAAGCATGTCCTGAAACTGGATCCGTCTCTTTGTACACCCGCCGAACAGGAACAGTGTGCAACCTAACTGGAAGCAGATCATCCTACCCTTTATCAATGAACTTGTATATTAGTGTGTGTGTGTGTGTGTGTGTGTGTGTGTTGGTGGGTGTGGGTGGATGCACATGTTTTGTGCTTGTGAAACACGAGTACACTCTCTTAGCACACGTCGTACATGGCCTGACCACAGCTTATATTCACTATGACATCATTTACCCTATAGACATATTAATAATTGTTCCATTCTCTCCTGCTGCCAAGGAAACACTCTCACCAGTAGCCGAGCACTTGCTGGACTTTCTACAGGAAACAGAATCGTTCATACTTTACCTACAGTAAATGGTATCATGCCACAAAGCGCAGCGGGTGTCATCTCTCTGACCTTACGCAAAGAGCCCCTCAGAAGAAACGAGGTGTTAAACACGCTGGGACTCACAGCAAATTGCTGCCATTTTGATCTGCCTGTATTCTGCAGCTATTGAGGAAACTGATCCCGTAATGTCAGGGGGGGAGCGACGAGCCCAGGATGCGTTCATTAGCCCAGAGCTGTTGTGCAGGAATCTCAGACTCCCTTTTCACATCGTTACAGGAGCTTCACGATCTCCACTCCTGGGAAAGGGAAAGTGAGCGGAGAAATGTCTATGCAGCACATGTAGGGAAGAGCTTCCAGATGTGACATGTCAGCATCAACGACACTCACTGATGAGGTTGCGGGGGGGGTGAGCTGGAGGAGGCTGCACTGACTGTCAGGCTCTCAGCACGAATAAGATTATCAGTCAAAGAGACAGAGGAAAACAAGCGGCGCTCGGAAGGGCCGCCTGCGCTCGCAACTTCACACGCTTCTGGAGGAGACTGCGTTGACGCCCGATGACTGGGCGACCGTGTGTTCTTTGAGGCCAACGTTAACGTTCGAGAGCGAGATACAGACAAGGCCACGCCTCTATTTACTGTGCGCATACTTTAACCTGTGCGTTTAGGAGCCTGCCTGCGCACGCTGACAGCCAGCCCCATCATTAGTACTGGTTCTTATTACTGGAGAAAACGTCACTGTCCTGTCGGCGCTGATGTTTAAGAGGAGAGTGAACCAGCGTCTCCAGCCCGGAGAACACGGTTTCATGGTTTAATAGCTGTCAAGCAGCAGCCGCCTATGGAACTTCATTCCTGATAAAACCGTTTTATAGAAGAGTAGTTAGGAGGGAAAAGTCTGAAGTTATGGCCCCATCAGTCACCAAACTACGTGTGAGAACCAGCCAAGTAGCTTCTTCACTGACTTCTTATTCCCTAGAATAGGTGTGAATGGTGAAAACACAAGCAAACCCAATACTATAAAGAATACACATACTTTTGTGTTTTGCGTTCAGACACCCATCAAAGCGAGCGGTTTGCTTCAGTACCTTATTCGGCCCCGTCAACAGGTTAACGCATGGGCCGGCTAAAGAGGTGATAGTGAGCCCAGAAAGTCACGGAGCCATGTGTCAGCCAGATGCCGCGGGCCTCGCTCCCCTTCAAAGAAACAATTAGGAACAATTATTGCAACATATAAATGAATTTCATCCATGATTAAAATGTTGGGTGCCAGGTGGTTGTAATCTGGATGGTTCGGTCGCGGTGGGGTTTCGCTCAAAGAGGGCGAAAGAAAGAAAAACCTGCCGAGCTGTTTATTCAGGCACTTGTGCGTCTGGTCAAGTGCTCCCCAAAGTACTCATTCACTGCATATTCACCACACCAGCAAAGGCATCTGTCTCTTAATACGCCTTTAATGAAGGTCATTCATTTTAATGGAGCCTCATTTCAAACTCCAGCAATTAAAGCTTTCTGTGCACAGGGCTGGGAGGTTGTTGGCCAGGACTCTCCAAATAAACAGTCTCCCCCCCCCCCCCATGCAAACCAGTGGGAATCAGAACAACGTGAACAACATGTCATGGAAAGAGGAGAAGGAAGTTCAGCTCAGAGGAGAGAAATCTAAACCATGCTGAGGAGATGAAAACCATATTTGCGGCAGGTGGCTCGAGCGTGTTGCGAGGACAACAGAACAATCAGGCGTAATGGGACTGGAAAGGTTGAGACCAGGACGGAGAACCGAGGAATTACAGCGACGCTACGCTGTCAAGTCCCTGTCAGACAATTCAGACGAGAAGCAAGTCTGAGAAAGATAAAAACGTCTAGTCCTGCTTTACATGTTCTCGAGGTCTCCTGAAAGTCACCATGGTGCTGAACCTACAGCTTCATGCAGCACTTACTGTAGGAAACATGCAGGAGTTACATGAATGGATTCATAGATGACGACTGTGCCGAGAACATATGTACTTGTCATGCTGTGCAGTTCGAGAATAATAAAAGTAGCAGCAGTAGTAGTAGTAGTGACATGTTTGTTCTCAGAGGCATGAATTTACAGACATGCAATGATTAAATTTTTTATCATATGGAATATTTTAAAAATAAATATGGAAATGTGAAAAAACAAAGATGTGGCTTTTGGAATAAAACCAAGCTCCCAAGCTCCTGGTTAAATATATCCGAGGGTAATTTATGTGTTTACCCTCAAGTTACAAAGATCCATCTTTCTAGGCGTGTTGCCTACCCAGCATGCTTTGCTGCTTCCCAGCATCAGATGATATAACGTTGATGTACGATCTGTGAAGAGGAGCCTTGTTTTATCTCTCTGAGTGGTGACATGGGCCGGTTGTTTTATCTCCCTCTCAGAGGCAGGGGATGCTCGTCCTGCCCGCCGAGGCCCTGATGAAAGCACAGGGCCACCTTGTCAAGCCTGCAAACATCCATCAGAGGAACAACGCGTCAAACGGCGAGGGCAGAGGAGAGTCATCCGCAGGGCGAGGGAAGGGTATCGGTCAAACAGAGTTGAAGCTCGAGGCTGCAGTCGTTCTCTGTGTATCTGATTATGCTGCGAATACAATAACACTCACTGGTTCGCAGTGTGACAACGCGTCCAGTCGATCCCACGTTGTTCCCATGATTTCAAACACACGAAGCCTCCACAGAGTTCGCGAGGCAACCTGACACTTCATCTACTCTACTATTTATGTGTAAACACCATCTGTCTGGTATCTGGTAGCTTCTGCTTTAATTGGCAGATGCAACCAGACAAGTGGCACAAAACCGATGGATGAATTATTCAGTTATTGACAGATCAATTTAGCTAAAAGCAAGCGTTTCCTCTTTACTACGGTTCTGACAGCTCTGGAGCAGTAAAACAACAGTAACCAGACTTTGAATACGTTTTGTGTTTTAGTTCAGATACCTTGTTACAGCCAAACATGCCGGACAGAGCATAGTATTCTTGCATCATATCCCTTGACTGCCACATGCAACAGTAAGGCACAAAGCATCACTGCACGAGGGGCAACATCATTAAAATGAATAACGCTGATAAACTGCTGATAAACGCAAACAAACGGCCTCACAGATGTGAACGTGAGCAGAGCATTTCCTCGTGTTTTGGACAGACACACTACAGCACTTTGAAGTGGTTTGGGAGCGCTAATGACCGGCAGGGTGCCAGTCCCGCAAAACCAAATGTTTCTATTTTTGCAAAGTGACCTCCTCTTCAGCAAATACAAACAAAATGCGACATCCATTTGGAGGCAATTGGCCGAGCAGTCTGATCCTTTCAATGGGGCCTTTATAGATTTCTGCAGTTTGTCCTCCAGGCTTCGTAACATTTGAATCTGTGAACATAATTTCTCTCTGTCTCTCTCTCTCTCGCTCTCAGTGTTTCCTGATTGCTTCCACACACTCAAAGCAAGTCCAGCTGGAGACTGTAAAAATAAACTTCATGTATAAAAATGGGTAGATTAGGCCTTTTTAAATTGGTTTATTTTCATGTTGTCGCGTCCCCGTGTGTCGTGTGTGTGTGTGTGTGCACTGCATGCGAATGTAAAAGCATCCCTAATTGGCAAGAAAGTGGGGAGTAAGACCTGTCGTCCGCCAGATGTTTCTGTAAAAGCCGTTAGCGCGGGGACACGGTGAGGTGTTGGAGGCCCGCGCACGCATCAGGCGGAGCTGTCAGGATCCTGGACCGCTCTCCTGCCGGACACCTGGCTTCCTGGCACCGTGCACAGCTGTGCCGCGCCACACATGCTGCACTGCACGTCTCGGTCTTGATGTTGCGTGCTGTCAGGTTTTGTTTACTGTTCAGCAAAGACAATGTGCAGAATGGATGTTTTTACTCAAACAAAAGTCAGAAAAGCCTTAATCTCATTTCCAGTTTTATTACATAATGGCTTTGCCTTAGAAGACGCTGTCTGCAGATGACACATGTGGATAAATATACAAGGAGAATGTATTTCTGACCTCACCCAAAACATTTCAGGTTTCTTTACGGGCTAGCAGTCAGTGTTATAATTACACCGTGCAGTCGGCTCGGTGCTGTACTTTTAGCTTGCACAAATGACAGTAGAGTAGAGACTGGAGGGGTGAGGTCGGGACAGCGATGGTCGTGCATCAAGATGCTAACTGAAGATTAAACAAGATGTGTTTGGTTTGCTTGCATTTGTTGAGCGCACACTCTCCCGGCTGCCTCTCGTTTTTCAGCAGTCTGTCATTTCTCTACGGTACATTATGAAACCTATTACTCTTCACTCATCACTTTTAGGGAGACAGATGGAGAGCGAGGCTTAAAGTGAACCTCAAGCAAAAACCCATCTGGGAGGCTTAATTACAAGTAAGCTCTGTTTAATAAGCACTGGATCATATATCCTAGTTCAGCATGTAGAGGAGAGAGGAGCCTCCAGAGGCTCAGGAATGTCAGTGTCTGAGCATGAATGTGCTCGGTCACATGCCAGAAGTGCTGCGGCGAGGAGCTGTTTCAGGCTGGCACTGCCGTCGACTCTGGCTGGAGAAACCGACTGAGTGACTCCGTCCTCCATCACTGACTGCCGACGAGGTGCTTTGAGCAAGGCATCGAACCTGCCTTGCTAGAGAGAACTGCTGTTTATAAGAGGCTAACTGACAGCACAGAGCTTTACAACAGTCAAAGACTTTTACTGCAGCAGTGATAACATATAATATATAAAATAAACATCACACAGAATCACAGAACAAGAAAAAAAGCTGAACGAGGTCAAGGTTATTGTCACAGTCGAATGATTACAGAAAGCCTCTCACGTCTTTGCTTGAAGCCACACGATAATGCGACGCAACGTTGTTTACTGTAATTGCGTTTACGTGGTTGAGGTTGTCATGATGAAGCTACACAAACTTTGGCTCATCAGTGCACACAGGCAAAGACACACACCATCCATTATATTAACAGCAGGGGACACCACATGATCTTACGTTAAACCACCTCACCTAGTCAGATTAAACCGCAGAAACAAAAACAACGGCTGAAATGCATCGGAAACGCTGGTGGAGGTACTGTATCAACAAGCTGGTGCAGCAGGTCCGACGCAGACGCTTTATCGCACAAGCGGGACCCACTGCTTGGATTTCAGTCCAGATGCAAAACAAACACACATTGAAATCCATATTTTATTCACACATAAGCATAGATAATAGACATAATAGAGTCAGTTCCGTTTTAACAGGATCTTTAACTTTCTGATTCCCTTTCATCTACTTACTCAACATTTAAAAAAGCAGCTGCAGGTCTTGTCCATACTGTGCAGTCAACTGAATGCTCCCTATCAGCTGTTGTTATACAGCACAGGCCTGAGTTTTTTCAGATATTTCTTCCTTGACCATCGTTTATAGGATTGTCAATAAACCTGTGACTAAATGGTTGCAAATCACCACCACTCACACTTCTACATCTAAATAAAATCCACCCCCGACACTAACGCAGGCAGTTGACTGTAGCTAATCTGACGTAACGTATTTGTTGGCACTGAACGCTGCACATTTACTTAGAGCCTCATTAAAGGAGGTTTCGTGTTCCTCCGGCGCTGCTCGCAAACTTCACAGACTTCACAAACTTCACTGTTGTGGCTGGAGACGTTGGGTATTGTTTAGACTAACAGTATCTCATCCAGTCCATCCATTGTGTGTATTTGTTTGACTGTCAGGTTGTTTGACTGTGACTTACAAACATATAGAATAAATTGTGGCGCGCGCTGGGGGCCCGTTGATTAGGTGATGTGTTCTGCTGTACCACCATCAGCCTAAACAATGGCTCCACTTGCATAAATATTTTGTCATGTACCCCACACAGAACTGTCTGCAAACGCACAGGGTATCTATCAGGCCTGGGTCTGATCTCTGCCGAGCTCCGACTTTCATGGCAGTTATTCCAGCTTCACTCCTTCGTGTTGTGTTTCTTTTTTTTCTTGGTGTCTGGGGGTCAGTCCAGTCCGCCGGCTCTTCAATTAGTACGCTTCTGCAGAAGGAGAGATGAAGGATTTCTCACTTGACTAACAGCCTGGGCTCTAACCGGGGTGATGACCGACGCTGTCTCGAGTGGGCGTGTTTACGCGAGGTCCCGCCGTCAGCGTCTGTCATCCAGTCACCTCTCATACATGTCATGAGGTGCCCAGTGTTCCCTCTGTTTGGCCCCCGGTCAGAGTAACATACACAAACACAGCCTCTGTCGTCGCCGACTGAACTTCTTGGTGCTCTTGACGTTGTGTATGTGTGTGCATTCATATTCTTTTTCCACTTGCCTCTGCTCTCTAAATGAAGCTATTCATGCCTGTTCCTCGAATTTTAATAATCACATAATTTGTTCTATCATTGTTTGCTGATACACTGGAGCCTATTCCAGCTGTCAGCCAGGCAGGAGGCAGGCGGGTGGACATCAAGACCGTCTCTGGGTCTTACTCTCACACCTACAGGTAATTTAGAATCTCCAGTCAACCTTGAATGCATCACTTTGGATGTGGGAGGAAACTGGAGCACCCAGAGAAAAAGGGGACGCAGACACGGAAACCCAGGGCAGCGCTGACCTACGTGACCTAACCTTCATCGTGCAGCCTTTAAATGTAAAAAGGTCCTGTTACAGCAGGCGTGGAAGCTGTTGTATTTGATGCCCATTTTTGTTCATTGAATTGCAATTTTGCAGGTTCCAAAAGGTTTCCAGGCAACAATTTTACAGTAGGCCCTTCTGTCAAGCCGTAGTACACGTAGTCCCCCCCCCCCCCATGCTTATATAGAGAAAGTCATTCATACACTTTTCATAGTTTGGTCATGTTTTTATTAGTTTCAAAATGCATTTTCCTCTGTCAACCTGGTAAAACCATTTGGCCTCTGTTTGGGTCCATACGGTCCCAGAGCTCCTCTTCTTCTTTGTTCTCACCTGTTGAATCAGATACACTAAGTGTTGTGTGCCTTACAGAAAGCAGTGGGACTCGCTGGTGTTACTTTTCTCCTCTTAATGGGTCCAAATGCGATATTGGCAAAGCATCAGACTGTAAAGCTCCCAGCAGCATGTGGTCCAGAGGTAGTTCCCCCTGCATTAACCCAGTTACAGTGCTGCCATTGTTGCCTGTCATTTAAGGTTCTACCGGAGCAGAAAACCAAGCTTTTATTCACCAAGTAAGATAAAAAGACACATCTTCAAGTGGAGTTCACTACACAGCAACACAGTGTTTAGGACATTCTAGTTAATGCTTCCTCCATCCGTCACTGGCAATAAGTGTCTCACGTCCATATCTTTGTGGTAGCACTGATACAGTGCGTGGGGTCTGAACTCTATGTTTCACTCCAGTAATTACAAACTAAGGTGCTCCCTGCAGCCCTCCGGATGCATCACCAAGCCTCTGACGAGATGGGAATTTCCCATTTCTCTCGCACTGCTGCTATTTCAGGTGTTCACACACGCTTTAATATGGAATATCACCCAGAAGCCTTTGCCTCAACTTTCCCCGTGTATTGTTCCAGCAAGGTTACGGTTCTGTTGGAGGTCTTTGATGAATAATCAGAGCCCCCTGAGAGACAATCTCTGGTGCTCTGTACTTCACTCATCAAAGATTTTGTGAAGCAGAACCTGGAGATGTGAAATTATTATGGCTGTTTACTCGAGAATCATGAGGGTTCGGGGGGAAAAACAGCAGTCTTTCAAAGAGAACAACTTTAAACCGAGGTGGCAGCTTCGAACAAGACTGAACCGGAGCCTCGATAGGAGGAATAGATTAAATTTCATGCAGGAATAATTCGACGCTTCTGGAACGTTTCACGTCAGACACGTGGCCCAGGCAGCCGTCCGCCAGGGGAGAGTTCCCATTTCACTGCTCTGTACCTGTGCTCAGAGCACCTCCAGTGCAGTTTCCTCGGCTCCGGCGACACACACCACAGGCTCACGTTGCCTCTGGGCGCTACAAATTGCCTTTGTGCAGCGTACAAGCTTCGTGGGAATACGTTCAGTCACAATGGTTCAGTGTCGGCAGGATACTCTGTACAGTCGGTCCGAGGTCTTTCCGTGCTGGGGACTCACAGACATGACATCATGCGACAAAGACACATGGATGCATGTAACAGCCAATCTTTCACGACCACGTTATATTTCAGTGTCTTTCATCTCACGTGTGTTTTCGATTCCTATAAAACATTTGCATGGAATCAAGATCTCAGCACCTGTGACTGAACACATGAAGTTTGCGTCTGAAGCATTTCACAGACGTGAAGTGACGAGTGCTCCACCGCTATGAGGCGGCCACGGGTCCGTGCTTGTACAGTAACAGCTGTTACAATCACAGACTACGGCTATTTTTTTATACAGTTGCTACTAAAACAAAGTTACTTTACAGAGAATAACCTCCATCTTTGTTTGAGAGAAGACTTGGACGTGTTTTTGAATGTCTCAGTTCCTCTTGTCCTCTCGTCTCTCTCCTTCTTCCCAAGTGCCTTAAAAGCCGTGAAAATCGTTCCTGTGTTTATACACAGCCCTGTGACACGGGCTTTTAGCACTGTGAGACCACTGAGGCATAATGGGCTCTCCAACGTGGTCTAAGAGTTCACAGCCACTCAACATACAGACAGCAGAGTTAAAGCCCCGCTCCATCTCAAACAGAGCAGCAACACACAAGCCGAAAAATAAAGCAGTGATTAATCACACGGCTTTTATGGTGCAATTCTGGAGGGCTCATTATGTCTGCGTGACCCCCTGGCAGACAGGGGATGAAGGACATGCTACAGTGGAAAGGCCGATCCGTCACGTAATGGGTCATGATCCAAAAATTCCTCTTTTGAACACTAACCTCCAATATAAAACTCCAGAAAGCCTCCATATGAGAACTAAGAGGGTTGCCGTTCGGCTGAGCGCGCGTGGGCCCGTGTCCTTTCCGTCTGTGTGAGTCAGTGAGCATCTCCGGGCTGTACAGTCAATAGGAAAGGGCAGTGAAAGGCAAAGGGGGTATCCATTACTCACTGGATGCCTATGGAGAGCAGAAGAGGCAGCACCTGAATCCGGTTTAATGGTGGAAATGGATTCGCAGTCTCCCCGCGGCGTAATTCCCCTTTATGGCCGACGTTCACCTGTGATATATGGAAAGAAGACAGATGCCAGCGAGGCCAATCACAGACATGATTGGAGAGATTCTTCTGGGTGATGCGGAGGCCGGGTGCAGCTTTGAACTCGCGCCACAGTCCAGGGTCATGCTGGGGGTGATTGAGTGCTGCTGCGCTCCCACAGGAGAGGAGAAAAGATGAGAACTTATTTTCAGCGAACCTCCTGGAAGGACTGCACGGATGGATCCAGTTTTATTTCAGCTATGAAAAGGGCATTTTTGTGATGATCACAGAATAAAAGTATTAAAATACACAAGTCAACACGGTGTCGAAAATATGACATTTCATACAACTAAACTGCAGAGATGCACATATGACAATTTTCCTACAGTCACTGAACACATCACTAGCATTTGCCGGGTTAAGATATTGTTTTCCGCTAGTAGATCAGCTTCCAGTTTTTCTCACAACAACTTTATTAAACATTTTATGGTTTGATCGAAACACTTGGTTTAAGTTAGGGACAGATTGTGGTCTGGCATCATACTTCACACAAAACAAGTCTATCTTTAAACCACAGTCTTTCTCTGACCTTCATCAAAGTGCTTTTCTTGCCTAGAATGAACCGCACAAAGTGCTTTGGAGTCGATCTTGGGCCTGCGGTGTGACAGTGCTGCCCATTATACAGATGTCGTCCTGTCCAACTCGCTAATAAACGTAGCTTTGTTCATTTGAAAACATGTTGCACTAGAACATGACCCGCACTCTCCAAAAAGTAAAAACATTTCCAGTTTAACTGCATCGGGTCTGAGACGTCTGAGACACAGATTCATGTTGAGCATTATTTCTGAGGCCAAGTATCTTGTAAATAGTTCACATAAATTAAGTGTGTTGTCAGTGTTTTGACTACTACTGACAAAATAAGTCAAGAGAGTCATTATTATTATTATTTTGAATAAACCTTCCTCTTTATGCTTGTATTCTTCACTTTTCTGTATTTTTATTGTCCTTTTATTTTGCTAAAAGTGTTTGTGAGTGGCTTTTCTTTTTTCAAAGTAATCAACATAAAATGAATAAAACCGAGCTGCCAGCCGTTGTTTACTGGCACATTTTCAGCGTTTCAGATCATATTACCTCATAAAGAATTTATAACAAAGAAATATGAAATATGAGGAACCCACACTTTTCAAATATTGACAGACTACTGTAGGATTGCAATAACACGGCAGTATCATCCGATCCAAGTGGCAAAGCTCCTGCTGTCCAGCTCCAATACTGGAAAAGCTGACAATCTTGGTCAGGACGCTGTGTTTGAGTTTGTGTGTGTGTCTGCTTAGCATTTGCATCACAAAACACATAAAGCATAATATTTAATTATTGCTCTGAGACGGAGAAAATGTTTAGAATTTCAACACAATCAGAGTTGAAGTGAAGTCTCACAGGCCTCGAGGTTGTTAGTGGTTATGATCTGTCACAGGGCCCCTCTTTCACACTGGAGCGTAGGGGGAGTCAGAACTCAGAGGACTCAACTACCAGGCTTTTTATTGCTTTATTGCTTCCTCCCAAAGAAAAGAGCACAAAGGACTGTAGAGCCTCCTCCCTCCCTGACCTCCCCTCAGCCCCCAGCAGGCCCCCTCCTGCTGGGAAGAACAGGCCTGCGGTGGAGGGAATTCCTCCCCCTTTTTGAAGGCTGGCTTCTGAATAGTTGGCTGCGGTCATCGTTATCCTCCCAATTAACACTCGTTTGTCTCCAGTGAATTCAATTAGAGCCATATTCATGAGTGACCAGCAGGGGAGCAGGCGCATGTGGGAGGATGGTCACTTTCGTACACTACATCAGAGCACTGGAGGTCAGCTGGTGTTCAGCCTCCCATGCATATGCCACGTACCTCCGTTCTCAGCAGAGACCAGGGAGGCGTCAAGACCCAAGCAGAGTTTAGGACAATTATCGATTAAGGAATTTAATTCATTAAAAACTCTCATTAAATCAAGATAAGACAATTGTTTGAAATGTGTCTAACAAGCAGCTGCATTTATTTGTTACATATACAGTAATGATAAAATATGTAATATACATATTGTTGTTGTGCCAAATTAATAAAAGATATGACAGGAAACAATGCAGGAAAATATGCTCAAGATGATACATGTATATTTTAAAATACATGATGGAAATAGTTTTATTTAATCTAAAATACATACATATATACATATACATAGTGATCTTATAATGGCTTTATTGAGTCTCCCTTCCACCATGACCTCTGTCTTCCTCTCCTTCGAGAATATAAATAGTATTAGTAGGAAATAGTAATGACCTTTGCCATCATATTTCTAAAAGTCTGTTTTTCAGCCTGCTGTTCGACGCCTGGACGTCTTTTGACCTGGAGGAGGAAGTCATCTGGGGCATTTTTAGATATGTCTGAGGTGTATCTTCATGCGCAGTGGAGTGATGTTACCTACACGTACTGTAAGTGTGGTTGTCGCTGACCTCAGTTCCGCTACGTTATCCTCTTTTGCAACCCAGACAGGACGTGTCAACAGATAGAGCCAAATAAAGGCTGGAGCGGCCTCTCTGCGGTTACCGCCCTGTCGGCACGGCGACGCGCTGGCCGCACCGGCAGAACGACTGAACCGCTTATCGCTCCGCGCATCTGACACAGGAGGTGACGGGGAATCAGATAAGATGTTACTGAGGCTGAGCGACTCTGACGTTTTAATAGAGAGTCCTGACCTGTGTCGGTGCTCAGTGTGCAGCGCCAGGTGGGATCAAGTTATGAGTTTTAACGCCGTCTTGGCTTTGATCTGATGACTAATATAAATGAAAACATGTTTTGGAAAACTGGCTGGTGACTGGATCTGCTGGTGGCTTCCTGTGAACCCTTTGTATTTTAGTCACATAACAGTAACATGATGACTAAATTACTCATTCTAATCATGGTTAAAGCATTACTTTTACATGCTGTTGTGTATTTGTATAAATAATTCTTAACTAGCTGTGTGTTGTTGCATGATGACTTGTTAAAAGCCCTTTGTGGTGCGTTTGGGCTGCTGCCTAATGCCCTCATTCAGACTGAAGGATGAGCAGGTTCCCTTAATGTGACACTGAACTAAATCATCACTCTGATGAAAGGATATACTGGCCTCCTAAAGATGAGTGGGCAACGATGTGTGTCTACTTACTCCCCTCTACATGTATGCATGCTTTAATGTTATGCAGCCTTGGTGTCATTAGCCCACAGTGTGTGTGTGTGTGTGTGTGTGTGTGTGTGTGTGTGTGTGTGTGTGTGTGTGAGGTCTGCCCGCTTGGAGACCCTGCCGGCCTGCAGCCAGGGCACACAGTCCCTTGCGTCTCCTGAAATCACCTTCATGTGGAGTGACTTTTTGCTCCACTGGCGACAGGGCAATCCCACTCTTCATTTAATGGCTCATAATTACTTCGGAATAGTTTAACGACTGCTCTAAATTCAAGCTGAAGTGTTTAGGCCTCTCGTCTCGGGGATACGTGGCTCCGAAACGGGAGAGTTTTCTCTTCCGTGGGGGCTGACAATCGCTCCGTCTTCAAATCATCAGCAGACGACGAGCGGAGGAGAATTATACTACGCTCAATGCATAAACCCAAGGATAAAAGATTTTCATGAATGGAACAGATTTGGCTCCACCTCACTTAACCACACAATGAGGGTTGCATTTAAAATAAAATAGTGAAATATAACTGGCCGCAGACTAGAAAATACAAGACAGTTTTAATGTCTGGAAAGTTTTATATCACTGCTTTTTCTTTTTATGAAAACAAACACTTTTCATTTAGAGAGATGTGCAGCTGCTCTGTCTGGTAACACCACGTATTCTGGTGTCTGGACAGAAATATTGAGGGGAATGTTTTGTGACCCCTGTTGAGGTAGAACATGCTCGATACCCAGGTTATACGTTTGCTCTTGAACCACTGAGATGCTCTGACTTGAAAAAGCTTTACCTGTGACCTCATTTATGTGAAGGTATGAGCTCACTCCGCAGTTTTTACACATGCAACCCAGTCAAAACATAAGGAAACAGGTCCGAAAACAAAAACAAGCTTGACTTTTGGGGGTGTTCATAGGATCACACACCGCTGCCTCCAACTAAAGGTCACAGGGGTTTGGAAAAACGTCCATCTGGAGGAGCCTATGACACAGGGGTGCAGAGTATCAGGTAACACTCGGGTTGTATTTTTTCCAAAAGTGTCAACTTTGGAAATGTTAAGCTCTTGTATGTGCGTGTGCGTCTGACAGGGTTTGGTTTGTGGGGTTCCTGTCTTTGACTCCACGGGTAGAAACGTTTGCGTGGTCGTAAAGAGAACTACCACTGAATTTGAAACGTTACACGTCTTCCTTTCTTTTTCCGAATGAGCCGTAACTCAGTAAAACAACACGAGCAGCGTTTTTACTGTTCATAAATGCTTCTTTTTATCTCTGTCGTGTCAAATAGCTCTGGTAGCTGTGACAGCGAGCGGCGGAACGGGACACTTTGATTGTATGGAATTAAACGCAAGCAGCTGCTGGGCTAATCGGAGGATGTGCCATTTGGCTTTAATTACCGAAATGTCACGAAAGAACCGCACTAGCGCAGCGCAGCTTGAAGAAAGGGGGGAAAATAAAAGGGAACCTCAGCGAGGTTGTCACATGGAGATTTGTAGGATGTAGGAACAGAGCAGGGATATAACTGTTATAACTCTCTGTTCTTCTTCTTGTCTGTCATTACGACTCCAAACTGAGATGTTTTGTGAGGCTAATGCATCAGATGTGCTTCACCTAACGGCTCAAAAACACAACATCCATATTTCACGAATCATTTCACTAAGAGAAGATGCTCTGTTTTTTTTAAGTACCGTGGGAATAAATATTTTTTACAGTTTCCAGTCCAAAAAACAAATGATGGATTATGATCGTGTGTTACACTGCTGTACTGTGGACATTGCAGCGCAGATCAAAGCTTGTTTCCTCCATGTTAAAACGCTGAAAATGTTGTATGGGAAACAAACCGGCAAAAATATATTTAGTGTGTGAAGTTAAATGAGTGGGATTGTGGAATTACCCTTAAACAGATGCACTGGATTAGAGGTGGGGCAGGCCACACCCAGCTAAAGCACAGACTCATTAAAGTTGATTGATTAGTATGTAATTAGGTTGCTGGCTGATCACTGCTTGACAAAAATATGCATCGCATCCTGTACGCTGAGCACCAACGAGCCACAAACTGTGGGGACACGACAACAAATCCACACAGTAGCAGTGGAACAGTAAAAGTTGTGTCTCAAAGCATTCCCCCCGTTTTCAAACATGACATTTAACAAAGCACGGGGGAAATCCATGCGGTTTCTCCGCTGACAGCCGTAAACAGGCATGAATCTCACAACGCTAGATAATGCTGCTCTGTCTCGGACGCTGCACCAAGGTAAGACGGTGTCAGATCACAGATACGGACGATGACCAGACCGAGAACGCAGAGACCACAGATGAGGAGAGGGCGTCTGGGTCGGGACGCCATGAATGCGGCCTTTTAGCGACGCTGGAGCGTCAAGTGTAGGCTGCGTCACAGCTGGTCACGGTTTCCTCTGTAAGAGCTGTGGCTTCTGGCAGACGCGTCTCCGGGACGTAGGAGGGACGGCTGACCACCAAAGAGCTCCTCTCTTACAGACGCTACGTTTTCCCCTGCGTTCTCACGAAACCCAGCTGTCGTCACCACCGAGGCCGTTCTTTCCTCACACGTGGCCGAGGGGGTTATCGTCCCGCTCGACCCAGGCGGCAGGTGAGGTCCTAGCGAGCGCTGAAACCCCCGGAATGCAACGTTATAAATAACAGACGCTTTAGAATAACAACACCACGTAACCAACTGGTGTTTTCCACATTCTTCCACATAAACCGATTCCATATTTGCTGTAAACAGGTCGAACTTTTATTGCTGCGCATAAACCATAGTAACGGCATCCTGTGTTAGCGTGTAGTATATCACCCAAATAAACATCCACCAAATAAACTGCAGTGTATGTTGACTGGCTTCTCTGGGTTATGGTTACAAAAAGTGTTTTCATGAGTAGTTTAAATTGTCAGACTGTACGGTGTGTATCAGCTTCAGCCCTGCTACAGCCTGGCTTCTTTACAGGCCTCTACATCTGACTCCTGCCAGCTTTGTTCTCCTTTGTGTCGATGTTTTGTTAAGGAATCAACAATGGTTTTCTATAGTCAATATTGTTTTTCTTCTTCATATTGTGGCTTTGCTCAAACAAACCAAGCTTCCGATTCTCCAGGCTGACGTGTGATTGTGTTTTCATCCTCGTAACCTTGACCTCACTTCCTGTCAAGCTCTCTCTCGGTCATAGATTAACACGCTTTGCTCACAACATCGTGGGTCCTGCTCCTTTCTCTTTTTGGCGTCTGTCGCATCATCGAATGAATTAAGTTAAGTAATTAAGGTATATGAAAGTTTAAATGGAAATCCTTCAGTCAGTGGATCTGTCTCACTGTTGTTAATATAAATCGTCTTACATTCAGTAATAATCTGTTATCTGACCTTGGGGGGGTTCTGCCACTTCTGGGAAGACATGAGATTAGGATTCAAACCCTTTGGGAGCTAGATGCAAGCAAAACAACTAAAAGGAACCACAACAGAACAGGTATAAAACAAACTCATGTCAGCAATAGTTTAATATTAATGAAGCCAATATTAACTAACATACTTACATATTGGTAAAATATACATATGTCAGCAGTGTAATAGTGAATCTGTGCTGTGTAAATTGGTGTTCATGTTCTTACAGCGAAGTGAAACAACTTTAATATCCCCTCAGTGACAGCGGATGCCAGCATAAGCCAAGAGCTTCACAAGGCTACAGTATGAAACCCTCAGCAGCTATGCTCGTCTCCAGCCCCGCGTAATTAAGTTCCTGTCGTTCTCCGCTCTCGAGCATTGCTCAACATAAACTCGTTAATTAGTTCCGGTGTGCGATCACGAGGCGCCACTGTACGAGCGGCGCGCCGGAGAGGAGAGGGCCATAAATGAAAGTGGAACATCAATCCCGAGGACGAGTCCATGTCACGTTAATGAAGAGAGCAGGAGAAGGCAGTTGTGACGAGTGGAGAGACTGAGTTCCTCCATTAATTTAGAGCTGTCTTCACTGATTGATCTCACTGTGAGCAGGAACCCCCCCAAAAAAAAGTTCCTTTATAGTCACAGTTTTTGACCACAAATAATAAGTTCAACACGTACAACACAAGCTCTCGCATCAGCCTCATGCTTCCGCAGATGAGCGGCTGAGGTTGTAAAATGCTATCTGCTATGTTTCTGGACCCAAGATGAGGCTGGGCGGTTGTTCCCATATCTGACATGAATCATATGTGACAAATCTGTGATGCGATGTATGGTACAGGTGGAAAGATGAATTTCCTCGCCTTTCATCTTCAGATGCAATTACTGTGTTATGGATGGGCAGTGCTGATTAATGCAGCCGGGTGATGTATGGCACCGCAAAAAAGGGCATATTTATGAAGTCCTTTAATCTCCCCTGACAACAGCCCCATACGAGCCAGCAGGCTCATCTCCCATGGCCACATTAGGCCAACTGTTCTGCTCCCCTCCATGAATTACGGCTGTCACCTGTCTGAGATTTCACAGGACAGAGCCTTGTTTGAGGTCAATTTCAGTCTTTCCCAGCACGTCAGCGGGTCCAGCAGCAGGCAAGCCGATAAAGTTTGGGATTTTGAAGAGTGCGGATTATAGGATCAAAAGGCAATGGTGCTAATCCGTCCCCGTTATTAAAGATGATAGCGTTATAAATGACAACACATGCAGAACTTCTCCTGACTCCAAACTCTGGGTCTGCGTATGTAAGTACTTAACAGAACCGGGCTCAGGGGATGGAGCCGTCTCCGAGCCGCATTAATCAGGAGAAATGGGATGTTGATCCTATACGTACTTTCTGATTTCTTCATTCTTTTTCTCTGTGGGGAGGTGTTTGCCTGTCTGTGGAATGGAAACGGGAATGCAGGTTGTCTCTGCACTGTACCCTGCAATTATCTCCACAAGCTCAGGAAGCTAATTGGAAGAGATGTGGGATAAATCCCAGCCGGGGGGAATTGTGCTAATTTTCCACTTTCAGCTGACCTAATAAGGGGACCATCCACTACCACTGGAATGATGGTACAGTAGCAGAGCGAGGCAGAGAGACAACGCATCCAGGAGTTAATGACCCACACACTGCGCTCTAACTACACCAACACAGATTATGTTACAGCCCTCTTTCACTCATTCCAGCAGTCTGATAATATCCATGTGCACAAGCGTGGTATTTCTGGGAATCGACTTCCTCTCCAGCTGACGCTGCCCTCATATTATTTTGTCCGACGAACATCCCGAACGGCACGGACGCTCGCTTCGCGGATTCCTCCCGAGCAGTGAAGTGTGCACAACCACATCCATGGCTCCTCCGTGCAAATGACACATCTAATCCTCCTCCTTCTCCGTTCTAACAGGAAAGTCTCTACTCAGACACAACTGTAATCACATTAACCCCATTATTTTTTTCCACTGGGTGCCAAACCTGCAGCTTGAACTCGGTTCGAGGGTTCCGTCCAGTTAAGCTTGAGAATTAAAGACCCGCTACAATAAAAAGGAAAGGCATGTAAAACATAGAATAGTAGTGGAGAGCGAGGCTCCTGCATCCGAAAACGACACAATCACAGTTAGTGATGACCTTTGAATGATGGATGATGTTTATTCTATACAAAAGTATAAAGAATAGAAGCTGCTTCCTAGAACGAAGAGGCAAAACACAAGATTTCTACAAATTCATATTCACAGCAAACACTCTCCAAACTAACTCTGACTTTATTAGGCAAATACAGTCGACAAATAGAGACCAATTAAGAAACAGCACCGAGGCCGTCAAACCCCTCTGCTCCACTTGAACCTTAATCCCACCAGTGTAACCTAGAAAGTGATTATGGGTTAAGGGTCTGACACGGCTTTGGATGACTCGGATCATGGGATGTGCTGCACGTTAGCGGGGAGATGCTTTGAAGTTTCCCTGAGAAATGATGACTTTGGCTCATTTTCCAGCCTTTGTTGGGCTGTTGATGAACAGAAAGGCTTTATAGCGATCATTTCGATTTTAAGAAACATATCTTGACTGAATCACTCTTTGGTGACGCACCGTGCGTTACATTGTCTTGTCATCTTCTAAACATTGTGAATCCCTGTGAGCGTCAGCATTTCCACTGTCTTTCATAACACAGGCAAGCAGAATTAAGGTATTGTGGAGTAATCAGAAGAAACAAGAGAGCTCAGAAACACTCTATAACAGATGTAAGCAATGACAAGTCCTTCCAGAGGCCAGCTCATCGTGCCTTTTAACGGGCACGATCCACCGAGATCTGGACCGTGTCAGGTTCAGCCAAACCGCTCACGCTACAGTGAACTGCCACCACAACAATCTACAGCAATGGATGTTTTCTCAAAAGCAGTCTCACCACCGTGCATGTTACTGTAGCTTCACATGCAGTGTGCGGAATGGAAAACATTGCCCCGTGAACTCCCCCTGCTTTGCACTAATCCTCCCAGAGCGGTACAGTGGACTTAGAGTCAACGACTTAAAATGACACGTACTGTAGTCACTGTTAAACTGTCCAAGCCTTTACCGCACATACACGCAGGCCGGCTTCAGTAACATCGGGGTAAGCCCTTATTTCCAGTGTTCAGCCAGGACAGGCGTGTACAGAACTTCATCCAGGAAATACTGCAAATACTTCAGCCTCCGTGAAGCAGTTCCCTTCAGACTCGCAGGCAGGTGGGGCTGGCACCGCACGGCAGCCACGCTTTGATGATGACTGGCATTTATGTGCGGAGATCAAAGAGTAAATACTTGTCAGCTCACGTCCTCTTGTTCATGCTCTGCCTGGTGGGTCTGGTCCGACTTCTCAACACGCCAGGTGGACGTTAAACGTCCTGGAGTAAAGAAGATGAAAAGTGGCCGGACCTGGATGCACAGAGCTACCACCGGTCACGGTAATGGGACGGATGAACACGGTTGTTCAAGAGTTGAGCCAGTAATAAAACTCTTTATTATTATTATTATTATTCCACACACTTCCTGTACTGTAATTAGGAAAGTGATGTACCGGATACTGGAGCCTTCTCTGTTTTATTTTGCTTTTTTAGGGAAACAGCGCAGTGAAAGCACGTCCAGTTTTCAATGCTGTGTCCCTAAAAAAAAACAAAAAAAACCCCAAACAGTTCAGCCTCACTGAATAAAATAAGTTGAGCACCAAGGGCTCACACTGCTAATAGTCAGTCTGAAATTTTGTAAACTCACTATACACTTATAATGTGTAATATCCGCTCTGCTCCACGGAGGCAGAGGGGGAGAAAACTTGAAAGCAGCCCCCTGAGGTTTTCCATAAGGCTCACAATGCAAGACACTGTGGATATTATTATAGGAACTGTGAGAGGTGACCCCTCTTCTCTATAAAAATCAGTTTGAATTCAAATCACAGCATTGTGTGCTGTTGTTTTATTACACACATATGATCTGTATGCATCACTAGTCTAACCATTAAAAAGCTCAAACATTTCGTGGTTTGTTTCCAGTACATTTCTGTTTTTTGTTTAAAACTGAGCACAACATAGTAACCAATGAAATTCTCCATTTTAAAGTTTGCTTTGAGGTGCTTTTAAATTCTGCTTAGCGTCATCGGCCTCCTAAGAACCCACCATCCTTCCATTACACCTGCGCGCCTCATATTTCACATGAGTAACAGCTCTGTCCTGCTCCGTCTTCCTCTCATCCCTCCTCCTCCCCCCTCTCCCCGCCTCCTCCCTCTATCTGTCATGTTAACGATCCTCCCGTTTGGGGTTCCTGATATTCCAGCTCCTCTCAGAGGATCCTACTTGGCAGAAATAGAGTTTAGAGCAGCAGAGCTGTTTCCTCATTGATTTTAGATCTGACCTTCCTGTAACCTCACGTAAAACAATCGCCTGCGTGCCCAGAGACACCCCCCCCCCAGCAGCAGGAGGAGGCCATCCAGCCCATGGCGGAGACAGTCAAACATAGAAAATGCAACTTTATCACACTTCCCTCCTCACAGCAGTGAAAACACCAGGGAGACAATAGGGCCATACAGCCTGAGAATACAAACGTCCTCTCGGTCGCAGAGTGGGCCGATCCCTCTGAGGTGTCAATCAAATCAGGTATTTGAACAGCAGGTCGACTGGTTGAGGTTGTCGTGGTTCTGGTTTGAGAGGGACCCGATAAATTAAGCAGAGGGTAAAGAGGTGAGCCAGGAATATCCAGCTGAGTATTGGCCTCAGAGGCATGACTGTGCCAAACCAGAGATGACAGCCTGTGGGTCATTACTCTGTGATTAAACACTGTATGTGCTAGAAGTCAACTCTGGAGGAGTGGGAGGTTATCACAGCATTTTAGTGCAGCTCTATTCAGCGTGACCAGTGATTGTCCTCCTCTTTCACGGACCAGCGCTGTAATAAATAAAGGTGTTTGTTCACGTTTTCCACTCTGGGTTCAACTTTGCGCACATCTGTTTCTGCGCTGCCTCGTTATCACGGGCTTCGGCCACAGCAGGGAGTTCGCCCCATAATAGAGATCATAGTGATGGATGAGCTGGAGTTTGGAGGGACCTCTGGAAAGAACTGTGGAACCTGCTTATGAAATTTGACAAGGGTCCAAAAAAAGTCCTGGAGAGAGGCAGGAAAGGTGAAAACCTCAAACTGAAACGCTGTAATCAGAAGAGAGCTAAGTGCTTATTTTCTCATTTCAGGGACTGGATCCTGTGTTCAGCTTGCGATGACCTAAACGGCTATTTCTAGTAGCAAACTGCACAATAAACAATGTTAACAGTGGATTTTTTGACACAGCGCTCACACGAACGCCAACGTTTAAGGGTGTGTCTCAATAGGAAGCGATGGTAGGAGTAGGCCTCGGACACAGCCTCCACTTAAACCTCCTCTAAACTTAACTTTTACTGTCCTGTTGCTGAGGTGAGACATTTTTTCCTCCGCAGAGTCCGCGCCTGTGCAAAGAGTAAAAGACAAAAGAGAAGCTTAAAAACAAAACATTCACAGGTTGCTTTATCTACAGCCCAGCTTCTTCCTGTTAGAGTATGTATGTATGTATGCAGCAAATGTAAGGTCAGTCAGAGGTTCAACAAAAACATCAATGAATTGAATTAAGTATTTCTTTTATTGTGATTTCCTGCAGACAGATGAGAGTCCACAGAAAAGGGAATTTACGTTGTAGTAGACCCACAGACCGGTTAAAAATAGCTACACCCAGAGCTGAAGTTCACGTTTATTGCTTCTCCACATCCACCTCACTGTAATATGTCCTTTTCTATGGGGCCTCGCTAAGTCTGTCAAAGGTCTGTAATGAGAAGCATTAGCCTTCTTGCTGCTTGTTAATTGCTTTTCTTTGTCACAAGATGGGAAATCGCTCAGTCTGCACATGTTAGACAGCATCTCTTCCCTTAGCCTTTTATTCTCTCCATCTGGTTCTCTGCACATGACATTGTCACTGTGGAATGGCAGCAATGTGAGGCTCCCCAACAGCCTGTGACTGTGGGACAGTGAGCAGTCACCAACGAGCATGAGCCGTGCGGTAAGCCACTAACAACTGCACATAACCAGGACACAGGCTGAGAGGGCTGAGGGCTAGGAGCCGCTCCAGGCCTTTATCAAGGGCGGTACCTCACCGGACTGGAGCATGTGGCAGGGTGAGGGCTGTGGCCAAGTGTGAAGCTCGGTCTCCAGCCTCGCATATTTACAGCTTTGGGGTTTATAGTCTCATGGATGTGATGTCATGTAGACACATTTCCTTTTCTTTTTTTTGAAATGCAATAAAAAGTGATTTAACTAACTTTAGCTGTATTTTCTAAATATACTATAAATAACTTTTTTTTTGCTGTAAGTTTGCTGCAACAGTCTCAAATCTGTTGGGATAAAGGCGGAATATGAATGAGATTAGTTTTAATTCGTTGAAAATGAATGTCTGTGACAATTTTCATGGAAGTCCACCAAATATTGTGCTGAGATATTGTAACACAAAACAGCGCCAAAGGTGCCAGCACAAGCCCGGCTCCTGCTTTTGCAGTTCAACCTTCTAATTTGCTGTAGTTATTTATTCATCACATACACCCACACGCTCTCATACACGAATCATTACTGCAGAGAGCAAAGTTTACCAGACTGCGTTTAGAGAAGTGTTTTTAGTAGATTTGTTTTTTTTTAAGCAGTCAAGCAAATAAACCTCAATTTGCTCGTCTGAACTGGATCTACCAGTTAGATGAATGGACCCATGCAAGAAGTGCCAGCCCTTAAATGCCAGAGTTGAACTCGTAATCAAGGACTAATAGAAGGGGACTGTACAGCAGATTAGATATGATTCAGTAATAGGACTCACATCCGTAGGTCAAGACCCCTGAGTTCTGCTCCACATTACAACGCACTCCTTTTCTCCTTACAATCCATCAACGCCTCGCTGTTTCATAACCTGTTTTCTTAATTGACACCCCCTCACTTTGCCTCCATCATCCGTACGTCTGTCTCCTTTCACACAGCAGTCGTACCACCAAACAAACGCTAATAAGGGTTTAATGGAGGAACGGTGGGACCACGATCAGGACCGAGTGAAATTGTGACAAGAAGACAGAGAACAAAAATAGGAATAATGTTCATTTGTAGAACTAGAAAAGAGTGAGAGCAAAGGAAGAGGCCGTGAGAGTCTCACAACAATTATCAGAATATCCAAACTCAGACGTCCAATCTGGTAAAACAGAAGGTCAGTCAGAGTCTAATACAGAAGATCAAACACAGGTTCTAGTCTCACTCTATAATGAAGAGAAAGGCCAGATCACAAACACAGTTCAAAGAACTTACATCATACAAACCAAGTCCATAAATCAAAGTATTTCACGTCCTCCAAATCCAACCATCCGAGAATCATCCCATTCCAAATCCCATTTAGAGAAACATTAGAGGTCAGAAAAGGTAATGAAAGGCAGGTCTGGAAGAACAAAGGCAGAGGTTTCCAAACAAAGGGCCAGAAGCAGATCTCAGTATCCAGGTATTCCAGTCAGTCAGAGCACAGGTAGAAACCAGAGGAAACCAGCTGATAACTGGCAAAACCAAGAGCTTCGGCAGAGCATGACGTCCATCAGGCAAAGACCAGTCCCTCACGTCCACTTACTCCTCACTCTCCTCACATGATGCTGAAAAACTTTATTCGCATTTTTATTCATTTTTGTTGAATTAAAGGCAAGGTTTAATGCTTATTGGCCTAATAATAAACCCTTCTATGACCAGATGATTCTCAGATGAGGGCACTATGGGCTCTAACAGGTAAACGGACAGATGTTGGGGTAGCCTCCCAGTTTGGCCCTTGCTGAACCGAGCCTCCAGTATTTGCACAGAACGCTGTGTGTGTGAAGTTAGGGACCATGGAGAGCATCCAATCCCAGATGCAACAGATCCAGAGCCAAAGCGGGTCTAGAGGCCCCCGGGCCCTTGTAAAATCCAAGTATTTGGAATGTGGAGGCTTTGCAGAGCGGGGAGAACCGCATCCATGTAGCAGCTCAGCTGGGACGAAGCTGGCGGGGAACACCTGTCTCTAGACTGGATCGGCTCACAACCTCTGAGCCCATATCGTAAACAAGACTTTCCGTGTGCGCTTGCGTGTATGCGTGTGTGCGTACGCTCAGAACTAGATGATCAGCAGAAAAAAAACAACATCTGTTCAGAGTCATAAAACCTCTTGTTCTTTATGTCTGGCTCATTTTGGAGGAGGATTAAGTTAGTCAAAGGTTTTACTGTGTGAATGACGTTTTGTTTTCGGTGACCTTTCAGTGAAGGATAAAGGTGAATAAGTGCATCAAGGAAATGTAGATGAAGAAGAAGTAATTGTATCCATTTTGATAAATGTATTCTTTAATGTTTTCATACTGCTACAGTACTTCATTACATTTAAGAAGCAAATACTACTGTTAATTACAGTAGGACGTCACACTACCCCATATACTATCTGTGTGTAACGGTGTTGCTGCTTCCAACTGAAGGATCTCATGTTAAATTAGACGGGAGCTGAATCCGTACATTGATGAAGCCGTATCTCAGCAGAACTCCACATTTTCCTGCGCTGCTCCAGCCCCGCGGCAGTAATTTATTGATTCCTGTTGGCCATTATTGTTTTTACTACTTGAGGGCTCAACCTTTCCTATTAACTTCCCGCAAATAATGACAAGCACACACTGCAAACCAGTCCACGCTGCACCGCGAACAATGATTTAAAACTGTAACCAGGGCACCAAATATTTAAAGCTCTGTTTTTGTCTGGTTTTCATGGGGGGGGGGGGGGGGGTTGTGTTTATTATGTCACATTCTTTCACACGAAGTGAACAGGCGGGTGTTGGGGAGTCCTCGGCTCCATTCAGAAAGGCATTACCATGTTCTTTGATGGACTTCATTGGGCCCAAAGGAGAAGGACATAACCCTGTTTATTTAAATGCACAGCTTTGTGAGCCCTTAAATGCTGCTCTGTCTTCATTCCCCAGTCACTGTTCCTCCATTCACAGCAAAAAAACAAAAACCTTTGACCCCTCTGCTCTGCTTCATTTGTTGCTCCATTCGACTGCGATTCTTGTGCTTCGTAGATTTCTCAGTTTAACAGTTTTCCAGTAAAATGAGGTTGTCTCTCTTTAGACCTGCCTTTGGCTTTCCTGGCTGGGTCTCTGTAGCGTTCCGGTGGGAATCTGCGCCTAAAGACCTCGTACTGCTGTGTTGTTCTGATGGGAATGCTGGCCCCAGCAACACTGCCATAGTGGGTTTCTTCTTCTTTCCCGGCTCAGCTTGTTGCAATTACAACCATAAGCAAAAGACACAGAACAGCGTCTGGTCAGTTGTTTCTATTCCAGGTAATAGCAGGATTAGCTGCAGCATTTTTGGAGGGTGGTTATTATTTGAGCTAGTGTTGAACTCTTACAGGTTTAACAGGTCATTCTGCTCTCATACTCGGGATTAGTATGAATTGTCATCTCACAAGACGTTTAAAACTTCATATCTTAATCCAGCCCCAGAGCTCTCAGTCCAACTCCTTCAGGGATATTCATGGCCCACCTCTGTGCAAAACCAACTTTAATATAAAAGTAGAATTAAGTTTATCTGTTGAAAGTCTCTTTCGGCATGTGGACTGAAAACCTTATCGGGGTAAAAGGACTCACTAGTCTGTCTTGAGTTGGAGACGTTGTGCCTACGAGCCCAGCACCGTTAGTGTCACTTTATGAGCTACTTTACAAGCTCGTTGTTCCTCTGCTCCCAGAGGAGGATGGAGAGGCCTTGAACAGCGCCATTGATTGGGGTTCGTGTAAAATCAACACTAGTATTATACGCTTCAGTGAAAGCAATGGCAGGAAAGCGCTACTCTGAGGAACGCTGCCGAGGTCAGTCCCTTTGTGGCCAACTTCCTCCGTCCCTCTGCATCAACATTACTTCCAGCAAAACACACATCTGCTTCAAAAGCAACAATACGTGTCGAACGTAGGAAGAATATGCAGCGGCAGCCTGGTGCGTTCATCCACCACGTCCCAGAATTTGATCTGGAGCAAGGAATGACCTCCTGAAGCAGCTTTAAATGTTGACCCACCACAGAGAGGGCGTAAAACAGGCTGAAGCAGAGACGGACAGGGACGTGTGGTAAGAGGAGGTGTTTTATGATACCGCCAGGGTT
Source organism: Macropodus opercularis (assembly GCA_030770545.1). NCBI lineage: Eukaryota > Metazoa > Chordata > Actinopteri > Anabantiformes > Osphronemidae > Macropodus > Macropodus opercularis. The sequence goes on from CM061092.1 coordinate 14,955,101, forward strand.
CGCCTGATAATCGTGAAATATTGTAGCAGCACTGGGGCCAGAAATTCAGCCTTCAGGATGCTGGGTAGTGTTTCTCTTAACAGGGTCATAAATTAGTTTGGCAGGTGGGTTCTAAACTACAGGACGAGACAACGTGTCACCAACGTGGAGCGTGACAGGATGCACATTAAATGTAATATACAGTACGGTATAAGTATATAAGGCTTATGGCTGGTTCATTGCATAATGTAAAAGCAGCATCACCGTGCATCTGATTTAAATACCGCAGCTTGGATAAAAAGGTTCTGCGTGAGAACTGGCTCTTTATTCTCTGTGCGGTGGCTTGGTTCAGTCTCCAGCAAACTCTCCGGAGTACGGTGTAAGACTATATATACTGTATATATACGCATCATCACCACGATACATGCACACAGGCACCAAACCTCACGCTGTGACTTCTGCTGGTACCGAGGGTCCGGCAGCGAAGTTGCTTTTTGAAGACTTTTTTCTAGCGAAGTTTAGACTTAAACATATCTGTTTGTGTTCTTCTTTGACCGTTTGGGTTTCGAACAAAGGACGAGACGCGACATAAATGGACTGCGTCTGTGAGAAGGAGAAGCGGGGGGGGGGGCTTTAGTAAACTCACTCATAAAACAACCAGGATTTATATGGAGTGAACAGTGTGTCCGGCAGAGACTTCTCCTCACATGGGGCAAGGGGGCACCCTCTAATCTGGCCTGTGTTGAGTTTATTCACTTCCTATTTAGTCCACTAGTGGCAGTTTACATTCATTCAAGTTGCACACTAGGACAAAAACTAGGGCACAGTGTGCAGGATCTTGGACGGGCCTGCACTAGACACACACACACACACACACACACACACACACACACAGGTGGGGGTGTGGTGAGCCGAGTTCATGACAGTGAGGTGGAGAAGGTCAAAAAGAGGCCATTAGCACTAGCTCGGTGGTCTGAGAATGAAAGTTAAGGCTGGGGGATCGAGGCCCAGCCACGGCGGGTTATCAACGTCTCCATCACGCACCTCCCAGGTTCTGGTGACATGTTATGGCTGTCACTGACAGCAGCTTAGAGCAAGTTACGCTGAACAAAGTGCCGCTCGGCCTCCATGCTACAGCCAAACTCTCTCTCTCTCTGCTTGCGGGGTGTTGATATTTTTGTAAGCAATAGCAACGATTACCGGAAAATGATACGTTTTGCATGATGTACTGTAAACGATAATCGGATAAACTATATTTACATTAGATTGGTTGCTGATGGAGCTTTTGGGCTGTGGTTGAGCCTGTTCTAATTCAAAACCTGCGTAAACGTGCAAATGTGCACATTCGGCTGAAGCCCATCCAAGAGGCTCGTCCCCACTTTTTTGTAAAATGCCTGAGACTTTCTGAAGGTTGTTCCCCGAGTAAGAATGAGTCATTGGCCTCACAATGGGCCACAGTGACAGCCCGTCCTCCTTGGAGCGCTGATAGCAGGAGAATGCCACTCTGGGAGGGTTTTAGTCGCTTTATATTCGCTCCGCGCTGAGGTCCTAACCCCCTGTGTCGGCCCCCTCACCCCTCACCTCCTGTCTCCTCTAATGTGGCTTTATTGACTGTGACACACTGAGCATGGAGACGATGACCAAACAATTAAAAGTGCCCCCATAGGAACGGACCGTTAGAGTCACAGGCCGCTCCACAGACTTTGTGAGCCATAGCGTGTGTGTGTGTGTGTGTGTGTGTGTGTGTGCTGATTTGTGCATGTTTCAATGTGTGACAATACACAAGCAACGGTGGACAAGTGTGGCGGGTAAAGTCCCTTTTAACACACCATCCCCCATCCGTCCGTGAATATGAAACAGAGTTTTTAGCTTTCTAATCTACATCAGTGTCACCAGAGACGAGTCCCTGCGAACGCCGCCTCTCATCTTGGTTAAATTATCGGGATCAAGAGGATCGTATGATCGCGTGGTGCTATTGTTAGCTGATAAGCGTAACTCAACCCTGAACTCTTTAATCCAAGCGTTTCATCGAGTTCTTTCCTAAGATTACTCTGCAACACATTCGACTGCACCTCTAAGCCTCCACAAACTGGGTTATCAGGGAAATAAAGCGTCCCAAAGCTCGAGCAAACATCTCAGAGATCAACTTGGTTATGACGTATTTCGGTCCGGGGTGTGTTCAGCTGCCATGTAAAGCTCTGTCTCTCTCTCTCTCTCTGCAGAGACAGATGAGAACTCTGGGAGACATAGATGGCAAGTGGTTAATCACGTCCAGTCACATACATGGAAGCGTGTTTCTGTAGAGTCGCCCTAATCTCGTCTTTGTTTTAGTTGTAGATCTGGTTCTGTTCTGTCGCATGTAGGCTAAATGCAAAGCAAAACCCCGTAATGAGGCTGCTAATGGCCTGCGTGACCTCTGACCTCTTGTCTCAGTCAGGGTCTTCACAGGGCCACGGACCAGCCGCATAATCGCTTCCATGAACCACTCCTGGCCCTTTCAAATGTGACTTTTAGCCCTGTTGGAGAGTTAAATGTTAATTCTGCAAAATGCAGCTAATGCTCTCCTGTCACTTGTCGTCAGGTTTGATTATGTTCATGAGCAGTTGTTTGTCCTGCTTTATTAGTTTACCCTGCGATGAAATGATCTGTGTTTCATTACAACCTCCTGGAAACAATCCTGTTGACAATTCAGACAGTTATTCACCACCCCTTGGACATAAAGACACAAAGCAAACAATGAATAGAATCTGAATGCAGTTTATATTATTGTTAAAGATTTTAGTGAATAGAATACTGAACAATGTTTTCTAAGGTTTTTTTTTTATTGAAAACAGTAAAAGTTCACCTGGATGAAAGATGTTTCAACTTTTACTCATTAAAAGGTGTTTTTTTTTCTAACACCATATGTTTTTATAAAAATCTACAGTCAGTAAACTGTGTCCGTACTTTTAGCAGATCCCCCCACTGAGACTGGCTCAATACTGTTAAACATGACATCAGGCCTGGCTCTTTTATCTGAGTTAGGAACAGTATGAATTGGATTTGCAGGCTTTTAGGAGAACTGCCTGGAACAGAGTTAGGCTTTGAGACGCGTGGCCATGGTAACAGGTATGAAAAATTAACTTTTCCTGTGTGTGTGTGTGTTTGAGCTCACAGAGGAAATTATTAACTTATGAAAACATTTTGCTCTTAAGTGAGACTTTTTCATTTGAGCAGTCACAGGTGTGCTGTGGTTTGAAGTCTGAGGCCTGAGACGACTTGGCCGCTAAGCATCAAAGTTGTCTAATGTTGTATAATATAAGACGATGTTGTACTAAATATTCCACATCAAATATGATGTGACACACTTACTGTAAACAAATATACAGTGTTTCTTTGTTTTCAAAAGTCCCTTTATAAGGAACCAAAAGCTGTAAAATACATATTTAATTTTTGTTTATAAATATTTTATAGTCACTAATACCCAGCTATACTGTAAATCTAACCAAACTGTAGGTGGCGCTATGTCTCCCCATGACGGGATTTGTTTTGCTCTTGTGAATTGCTGGGGAATCTGATGTTGTCATCATGTGTGACGTAGTGAGTGACCGAGCCGAAGACACAGAGCCTCGAACGGAGGATTATTATAACGAGAGCGAGGATCCCACCTTGAAATGCCCTTTGCCCATGTGCGCTCAGTCAGAACTAACAGAACAGATCTTCAGCCTGTGTGACTCTGCTAACAGATGACACAGGAGCTCGTCTTATTCTCCCTGTGTGATCAGACCAGTTTTTAAACTTATTCTCCCTGTTTTTTCCCTTGCTTTGCTGTAATTGAGTGACTTGTTCATGTACAGTAGCGTATAGTGACATTAGTGACTTGTATTTTTTTATTTGCACACATTTATTTAAATACTGTACAAAGACAAAAGTTATTATGGGGAAAGAGTTTTTTTCTGTATATTTAAAACACTTCACTTTGGACATTAGTGCTGGAAAAGAGGAATCCTCCTTCTGTTTGCCCACTACTACCATCTACTGGAGATCGTGGTATCTTTGACCAGCTCTCCATCATGTGTCCACCTGCACTGATGAGCACATTGAAGCGCGGTGACCTTCTGGGGCTTTAAAGCAACAGACAACCTGAAAGACAGCAGAAAGAAAACTCCCCGTTACATTAAGAACACACTGCACAAGAGACTTGTCACATCCAAACATGACCTCAGATCAGTTGTGTAAGTGTATGAAAGTCCCAAACTAAGAACAGACAGACAACGAAAAGGCAAATGTTCGATATACCAGCGCAGGAGCCGCTAACTGTGATGAGATCAGACGTCCTCGGGTGGCATGAAAATGAAAAACGAAACAAACAAGTCGTCTCCCACGCCTCATAAATAATAACTGCAGAATACAGAGCTCAGGTTTCCTCTCAGGCCTCACAAATTATTAGCTGCAAAATGTTTCCTCTGTGACAAAACAACATCCGCTGCAGTTTGTCGTAAATCAAAATGACATGGAATTAAAACTTAAAAAAAAAACACAACCCAAAACATCCTAACACTTTAGAAACGCAAACAGCTTGTAAACGGGTTGCTGCTAAACACCACACGAACGCAGCTACAGCGTGTTTTCATCGTGAGAAAGAGCTGGTGACATTTTAAACTCGGTTGCCTTTTGAGATAGTGCCCCCCTCTGGATCAACGTAGGGAGATTACACAAGACAACAGTGAATAATGTTGCTGACTGTGCTCATGCTCTAAATACAGGAAAACAACCAGCTCCGTGTTTTAGCAGTGTTTGTGCTGCTCACACCTTTTGCTTCTCTGGTCAGAGAAAAGACCGAGCATCTGCTCAGCATTAAAGAGGATGTGGACCTTGTCATAACATTCCTCAGACAGACAGCGTGTCGTTGCCTAATCAATTGTGTCTGCGCACCTCTACTGGGATTATTGTCCTCGCACCCAAAGGCTGAGATAAGCCCAGAAGAATCTGCCTGAAAGAGCCGCACTAGCAGACAAAAACCCTGGACTCCAGAGGTCAAAGAAGCGAATCTGCACCTGCTTAGAAAAACCGACTCACCTGCATGATTACGACACATTTTATTTAGTATTTAGCATCTGGCCAAACTGTAATACGTTGGTGTTTTGAGAAATGCAATGGTTTGGTTAGAATATTGATACAACGCATGGAGTATTGTCTTATTAAATATGAGGCCATGACATGTGGACATTTAAATCATCTTAGTATAAACACAGGGCTAAACAGTCCTTAAAGGTCCAGAATCCACCAGCACCTCTAAAGTTACACAATTACAATCAAAAACTCAATGTAGTACACATCAGTCACAGTGAATATATGTATTCATCGATCAGATTTGCTGATTCCTTGCGCTTGGCTCAGGCTGTACATACAATGTGGGGAGCGACTTTTATTTGTGTTCAGTTTTTCCTCTTTCATGCTGCGCAGCCATTACTCTAATATGCTCGGGCTTCGTGTTTTTCCTCTCTTGCGGTTGTGTGTTTGTGGATTTATAGAGGTCGTGTGCAGAACTATTTCTTGGCTGGGAGCAGCGGCTCTCTGCTGCTCGGAGCTCGTGGCGATTGTGGCGGACTGGTTTTGCTACCTTTGGACGGAACCAGACGCTTTCTCCTCGTTTTCCCCTCAGTCAGTGTTTGACGTACAAATCATTGGAAATTGGAAACTCTCTCAAAAATGCGAATAAGAATAATGTTGTTGTTGTTTTGTGAAAAATATTTAGCAGAAGAAGAAATAGCAGAACCTCCTGGATCTGTGCGAGCGTGACGTGCTGTTCGGCGTTGGCTCGCTGCGAGGACAACACCCAGTCACAACAGTCAGCACAACTTCTTTTTTATCAACTGTTTCTAGTCGCTGTTGACAGTGGTGGTGCCGGCACCAGGCCGGGCCAGACTTCAGCCCTGTCATCCCAGCGTGCACACGGGAGAGCAGTGAAATCACTAGCACATGGACCTTAACATGCACAAACACACTCAGCTTGTGTTTAGATGAACTGCGTGTGCGAGTGTGCAACTCGCACACGCCTGAATATTATCTGAAGAATGTTTTTAAATATTTTAGAGCAGAAATTAGGAGTTAGCAGGAATTAGTCTGGTATATACAGGAGGAAGACGGGGAATCTACACATGTAATAGGCAGTAAGATCCCAAAGTACGTGTGTGTGTGTGTACGTGTGTGTACGCGTGGAGCATGTGCGAATGCTTACATGTCACACAGAGAGCTCTTTGTGTTTGTCTCTAAACTTCTGGAGGCGCCAGCAGGCAGCAGGCTCCAACTTCATGTCAACGACTGTGACAATATTTATATAATGTTTGCATAAAATTATAAATATGCAGGTGTATTTACCTGTGAGGATGGGGGAGCCGCTCTCTCCCGTGTTGTCTTTGAGGCCACGCGCTGCGGAGGCGGCGGTGGACACACCAGCGCCATGATTTGTACGTGTTGGTTTAAGCTTCAGGTTTCAGGTAGAGCTGAGTACGTGTCACTTTCATTAACGCGTCGCGTTACTGCAAGGTCATCTAGAGTTACACGCTTTCACAGTGTGGGTATAAACAGGCTTTAATTTGGGGGCAACGGCCTTCATAGTTGCATGCAGCACATTTCTGAGTGGACTTGCATCTCATTTGAGTTCAGTTCAAGCAAGACAGGCGGTAAATGAAGTTAGGATTGTGTGTGGAGTGGCCTTCTCTCGTCGGTGGCCTCAAAGCTGCTGTTCGCCTGGCTGGAAGAGATTTATGAACTCTTCACAGCTTGGTTTATTAAACCGCTGCCGCCTGCCAATTTGCAGGGGTGTTGCAGGTGTCAGTGGAAGTGTGAAGTGATTTGAAGCTGGTCAATGGCCCCATTATAAACCCAACACGAGAGAAAAGTAAAAAAAAAAAAGCCTGAATATGAGCCTTTTGCCACAATTACGTGCAAATATACTAGCAACTCCACATACTATCACAAATAAGAATAGATACTTACACATGAAGTGACACAATTAGTTTCAAATGCTCACTTATAATAACATGAGCAGATGTTTGATGCAGATGTTTCTTAGGACGGGGGCCAATGCATTTACTATACAGAAAGTGCACTGAGGCAATAGCAGGACAAATGCACATTTAGCTTGTTCGAAATGTCACATACAGTAAACCCACTAAAGATACACATAGTGAGATTGTAGCTGGGAACAATGGGAAACAAGTCTGGTGATGAGGATGATGATGATGATTGTGAAGAGGATGACGACAGCTTCAATAACAAACTGTATTTAATGCCTTTTAGCAGCACTGATCCCAGACAAAGATCATCCGGTAACTGAGTCTTATGGACAGATGTAAAAAACATTCATTTGACCTCATTCAGCTCTACAACTGACGCTGCCTATGCAAAGACAATAAGACTGTGCTAATTAAAAGATGCACTCAATTAGCACAGGGATAATGAAGCGTGTTGTTACTATAAATAGACGGTGCCGCTTCATAATTGTAGCACAGAGAAAGATCTAACCTGAGCTTTTATTTAAGTATAAACTGATCGTCTCATTCTCCTCAGTGTTGACCAGAACAGTTTCACAGACGCTGCCGTAATAAAACCCATGATGGCTTGTAGAAAACCTTTACATGTATGTTGAGAATCTGTCACTGCATCGTAAACCGACTGTAAAAGCAAGTGTTTCCCCCGTTTGATCTGAAGCGTAATAACAGCAGAGAACTCCGCAATGACGACACAGAACTCTGAAATATGGAGGGGCAGCGTGTGGGGAGGGCTTCCTTGTTATTGTCCATCAGTCACAGCCTAGAAACCTAAGCCTCTGTGGGAGAGAAGACTAAAGACCATCTCTCGCTTTGCCCTGTCTGGTGTTTCTCTGTCACTATGCTCCCACTGACGTCTCCAAATGTCTCTGCGAGCCTTTGAAAACTCGTTTCATTTCAGCTCTGGTAGGTTAATGTTCGGCACAGAGCTGTCTAATCGAACCCGACAGTCAATGTTTGGGGTCATTAGGCATCAAAAAGTTAGCAATTAAGCCTGATTATGTCTATTACCTTTTGATGCCGTAGACCCTGGATTACGGATCTGCTGGGTTCAATTTAACTCCACACTAACCAGGTGACGCTTGAAAAGTTGTGAACGGACCTTCCTGATCAACAAAGCCTCAGTCTGTCGCTGCGGTTTTGGCTTTTGTGGTGTCAAAATGGGTTTTGTTGTCTTTCGATCTCTGAAACAGCTGAGATCCTCCTTTACGGCGACACGACTGAGCTGGATTTCACATTAAAGCACCGAGCTTCTCGTTTTGCTTCTCCTTAACAGAATGCGTCCATCATGTCAGGGCCTGCGGTTGAACCCACGTTTGATTTGTGAGTTGAAGGAGTAGAGATAATCGCAGTGCGTCTGTCTTGCATGACTAAAGCACTTTGTGTTTATGCAGATACAAAACCTGTGCAACAGGCCAAACTGTTTTTAATTTGGCCAACGAGGTTCTAGTTAGGCAGCAGACGAGGGGAGAAGAGGAGGAAGAGTGGAAAAAAAACAAAACTGGCCAGCGATGAATCCAGTCGGATCTTGTTGCCACGGCAGCCTGGAGGTGTCCAAACCCAAACGGACCCAATTGCTGGGAGTTTTTAAAGTGGCCAGCGGGGGACTGAGGTGCTACGGCCGGATCAGCAGACAGAGCGTGAAATAACAGATGACGATGGGTAGAAATGTTCCTGAATCGGTGGAGCTCCAGCTGCTTTGCCCAGAGCGAGACTATGTTTATTTGGGTTTAGATTTCCATCATCTGTCAGTGCCAATTATCAGAATAGAGTCTAATTGGCTTGTTATGAACGTCTGTCTTCTTTGTTTCACCAGCTTGAGGCTCCGCGTCCAACAACAAAGACATTACGGTTGTTCTTCCTCCTGACGATGACCTCACCATCATTTCACCCTCAGAACAAGGCACTTGAGGGCAAATTCGATTTGGCTCTGATTCTGTTGCCCCGGTTTAAACCTTACAACGAGACGCTTAAATATCACAATAAACCTTTTCCGCGTTGCCAGCTGGGCTCGGTTTGACCTGCGCGTGGGAACCGCAGCCGAGTAGGTCCAAACGCGAAGTGACAGTCCAGCATGACGCGCAGACACGAGCAATAATGTTTAGCGTTCTTTTAATTCTTCACGTACAGTTTGAAAGTGGACACTCCTCTGTCTGGAAGGTCTCGCTGAAAACAAAGCACTTGACCTCCAGCGACGCAGCCGCCCACATTGAAGACACAGCACTTAGTTGACTGTGAAATAAAATAAAAATCACACTCTCTGTGCGTTTCATGGCTGAGTAAATGCCTTAAAAAATACTCTGAACCAACATGTGCTGCCATAATTGGATTAAAGCCGTCCCGTGCGCCCTGACAGAGGCAAGACGCAGCAGTAGCCTGCAGGAACAACAGAACAGTCTCAGCAGTTAGAGAGAACAGGATTGCATGTCAGAAAGCCAACCTTGAGGTTACAATTTGTGCAGAGCCACCAGCAGACATAATCATCTCTGACTGAGGCCCCAAAGCCCCCCGAACACTGAATGGTAACAAAATATCCAACGGCTGCCAAAGAAAGGCGCGGAAACGATTGATCATCAAAGTGAATCAAAACAGCCGTCATCGCTGCGGATTATACGGAAACCGTGTAAATGTGTTTTCTCTGTGTCACCGGCAGCTGATGAGGTTAGCTTAGCGTAGCCTTGTTGGGTCAAGCAGCTCTCTCTGACAGAAACGCCATTACGGAAAACAATTTAATAACAAAATCCCAAATAAAATCTCTAAACACATTCATAATATTATTCATCACAGGTACAGTAGATGTTCTGCGCTTTTTAAAATCATTTTCTATTTGGTGGAACATGAGCTGTGCTGTGCATTTACTACTTTATGCCTCCTATTAATGCCTGATATTCTTCTTTTCAGTGGCTGGAAACTGAATATCAGCCACTTGATGTGACACAGCAGTAAAGTGTGATTTACGACGTAAAGGTCTAATTGGCTGCATTTCTCCTGTCTCCAGGCTGCACTAGTCCGATTTCTGACATATCTGAAAACCTTGTGAGATATATACTTGGCCTTAAACTTGCGCTGGCTGCTCCCAGATCATTTATCTCTGTCATGAGCCAGCGCTGAACAGAGAGCAGACCTGCTTCTGTGGCTAACTGTATTTCTCTTTGGAAATATCCATTTACACAGTTCAGCAGAACAATGTCTTGACGGAATTAGTTCTACAGAGAAAAATAATAAAAAGGGTTATGGATGCAGGCGGTTTAGGAACAGCTCATATAATTTTATACCGAGCTACATTTTTTCCAGCCATTTTATCATAAAATCCAAATATATTATTCTTAAAAAGATTATATAGTGGAACTTGATACTGGCATTGTTTTATAGCTAAGTTAAACTGAACTTAGTCTGAATTCAGCCTTGCTGTAAAAGCCCTATCGTTGGCTTTTCAGTTGCTCCAGACTGAAACATCTCTCAGGCTGCTCAACAGCTTATCATTAAAGATGTGATATAAATGTAAATTATAATTTTCATACGTTTATTATCCTTTGCACCATCATCAGATGACAATAAGAGCCGTAACACAGCAAAGGATTCTCCTGCTGGGATTAATAAAGTTCTTTGAATCTGTTTTGTGTTGAGACTTGTCACTGGGGGCCACTCGTTTAATTGTCTGACTTTAAAGTAGAGGTTAAATGGACAATCCCTCAACCAGCTGAACCACTGCCGAGCCGTTGGACCATTCCTTCCATATTTAAAGTCAAAATAATGTGAACAGTTTAGTAGTGTTATCACTATATGTTGGCTGTTTCCAATATTCATACCTTTTACTGCTAAATGTTCTGTGGCCTCTGTTCTGTCTCCTCCTCGGTGACTTTTAACGTGTTTGTGATCGAAGGGTATAAAGTTTCACAGCTGTAAAATCCAGTATTTGCATTTTAAATAACAGTATCCCCGTTACATTAAAGTGATTTATGTGTGGCTCCTGTTGATTTTATTGTTTTGCACACACTTACTGATAATAAAAAGTCCCTCCTTAGTGACCTCCGGCAAACACCGTTGGCGGCTCATCCATCACAAGCTGTAACTTTCGAACCCTAAATCAGAATTATTCATAGTTCCGTCACTGCTGCGTTATGCAAACACGCAACACATGTCGGATTCGTAAATCCTCATGCGACGTGTGAAGCTGGGGATGATCGGCAACAAGCGAAACCTTTAGCTGTTGATTCGATTTACTTGGCAAGGAGAGAAGAATTATCGATGCGCGCCGTCTTCTCCAGAGAGGGATATGAGTTTCCCTCAGGAGGGAAGGATACTGTCTGAGCAAGGCATGAAGAATTTTATCCAGATACAACACGAGCGTGGGCCCCTCTGCGAACGTGTGACATGTTATTAAAAGAGAAGAAAGTTGTTACAGGGCTGTTTCTCTTGAAGGTAACCCAACGCTGTCCAGTTCTGTGGTCGCAGGAAGGAAATTTATTTCTCCAGCACTGAGACAGCTGACGACACTAAACCCTCAACTCCCTCTGCCTTCATCTTTGTTCTCCCTGCTTTTCTCCTCCACTCGCTGAGAGCTGCTCTTATTTTCACATGGTACCGCAGAGCGTTGCTGCGAGAACAGTTTGTTCTGTTTGCCTTAGCTGGAGGGTTATCTGTGTTCAGCCGCATGTTTTCATGCAGCTACACGCAAATTATTAATCGAGCACCAATCCAGCAGCTTCTAGAAGATTGTGGCTTGGTAAAATGTTGTTCCTTGAATTTCTACTAAAGAAATTTTATGCTTTGTCTCACTACAAATGTAATTCAAAGGTAAATACGTCACTTGACTTGAGTCCACGTTAAACTTGTCAGCAAATATTAATATTAGACCAGAAGAGATGAATGAAAAGGTAGAAATTAGATCAGGGTAAAATAAACTGGCATCCACTATCAAACGTCCACCCAAACCAACAGTACTGATCCAAATAGATCCTGGTTCCTCACAGGTGGGAGGAGTCTGGGCTTGCACCCGCCCACCAAATCAGGCTTCTGCATGTAATCTGCATATTTTCCCAGTGTTCCCAGAGCTAAGTACTTTGCTCATGGTTGCAAAGATATCAGTATAAATAATGGTAAATAAACCTATAATTTTGATTATTATTAAAATATATTGTTTTTATTTTGATAGACAAACAGCTGTGTATTTGGAATTTGGGATAGTTATTGTTTATTCATAAATATCTTTATAGCAAATAATTACAGTGCATTAAACATTTTCCAGAGCCACCCCTAAAGATGTGTAATCTACTTTATGTATGTTTTTATGGTAATCTGTGATAAGATGCCAAGAGTTTGTGTCGCTCGCAGGTGGCAAACCGCTCCATCAGCAGACAGGTCAGTCCCGGCTCAGCCGACCCATCTGTGGATCAGCCGGTTTTTCTCAGCTATAATCGCGTTGGATGCTGATAACAGAGTTCCACAGGTTCAACGTGAGGCGTGTTTGGGTTTAGAGACGGACTGAGGAGGTATAAGAGAGCCGCGCTGACCCGAGAGAGCGTGTCTGTCCCTTCCACACACTGACAGGATGCTGAAGGCTCTGGTCCTCCTGCTGCTTCACGCTGCATACGGTGAGTGTTGCATCGGCAAAAAAACCAAACCGAGCAGCAGAGTACGAGCAATGAACACATAAAGAAACATTCAAACGTGGGATGAAACGTGACGTTGCTTTTGGCTTTAATAATAAACTAGCTTTTGGATGTGGAGCCCCTGCTGTCAAGCCTGACGTCAGCAGGGTGGTGAACGGGGAGGATGCTCGTCCTCATAGTTGGCCCTGGCAGGTAAACAAAACCCTTTGAATTCACTCGTGTGCTATTCCCAGTACATTCTGTTATGCAGAATAATGTAGTATAGAGCATTTGTAACCATGCTTTCCCTCAGATCTCGCTGCAGGTGAAGCACGGCAGCCGGTACCATCACACCTGTGGAGGGACTCTGATTGGACCTCGCTGGGTGCTGACGGCCGGACACTGTATCTGGTGAGGAACGTGTTAGTGCGACACGATAAGAACCAAAGCCGTAGAAATACACAGTGCGAGGAAGTGAAATGACGAAGTGACTTCCAGGCCGGGAGACGTGTACCGTGTGGTGCTGGGCGAGCATGACATGAGCCAGCAGGAGGGCACCGAGCAGGTTAGAGACATTCTACGCATCATCGTCCATCCGAAGTGGGACATTGACCACGTGGCTAATGGGTGAGTTCAGTCTGACAAACAGAACAACCAGCTTTCTGCACCTAGAACCCACCAACCTGGTAGAACTTCAGTGCATGTCTAACTACTGCACGATGCTGTTTTCCCAGCAACGATCTCGCCCTGCTGAAGCTGGATAAGAGCCCCATTATGAATGACAGTGTTGGCGCAGCTTGTCTTCCAGAGGCTGAAGAGATGCTGGCCCATGGCACAGCGTGTTACATCTCTGGCTGGGGAAACCTTTACAGTAATGTCACCGCGTCCTGTTTCACGTTCACGGTTTCATATAACAGATGCCAGAGTTGTGAAGTAGCTTAACACAGCATCATTGCACAGTAATGCACTAAACAAGATTTAATATTTGGTCATTGCTGCGCTTTAGTTAATCCTGTTACTGCCTACGTGAACTCAGAGAGTAATCTGACTCGTACTTGTGTCTGTCCTCCCTCAGCCCATGGCCCCATGCCTGATAAACTACAGCAGGCCTTGCTGCCTGTGGTGGAGCACAGCGTGTGCAGCCGCAGCGACTGGTGGGGCATCAACGTCAAGAGCACCATGATCTGCGCGGGAGGAGATGTCGTAGCTGGCTGCAATGTGCGTGAGGAAACAAAACAAAAGCAACTTATAGAGGCCCTTTCAGAACAGAACCATGGGTCAGCTACGTCGCCGTGTTCCCGTCTCTGTGTGTCTCTCTCAGGGAGACTCTGGGGGTCCACTCAACTGTTTGGGTAAAGACGGCAGGTGGTACATCCAAGGAGTGACCAGCTTCGTTTCCTCCCGCGTCTGCAATGAGGTGAAGAAGCCCACCGTCTTCACCCGCGTCTCCGCCTTCACCGGCTGGCTCAGCGAAGTGAGTTCATCCGTGGTTCTGTTTGTTTGATCTGCCGTACAGTAGATAAAAGCTGAGAAAAAAGTCACGTTGTCTCTTCAGGTCATGCTGCAGTACTAAGAATCCACGGATCAGCTCGGGCCCACAGCTTTCTGTCCTCAGGTTCCCAGACACAGAGGGATACGTCAGTGATTAAAAAATCTCCAAGATGCAATATTTAAGTCACATGTTCATAAATCAGCTCTACGTGTGTCTTCCATACCTCTTAAACCTGTATTTAATAATTGTTTAATGCGTAACGTCTATGCTACACCAGTGAAAATAACCATAAATGCTACAATAACATCTGCAAGTTTTAGAAAGAGACCTCATTCCACTGTAAAACAATGCACAGCACCAGCTCATGCAGCAGCTCACCCTTCCCACTGCGTGATGGGACGAGTGAGAGACGAGTGGCGGACTCACGGACCGGCTCTCTCCATCGGTCATCTCCAAGGTCGGTCAAGTGTCAGCGCCGGTGAGCACACTGTCCGATCCTGCTGCATGCGATGAATGGCAGCAGTGCAGTGCGTCACCTTCGCGCTGGATGCAGCCGGTGTGTCGCTGTACTTACACACAGATGGAAGCAGATGGAAGATTGAAATGTTTTTCCTTCACTTTAACTACCAAAACATATTTTGAATGATTATTATTATACTGCAAAGTCAGTGTTGTATGTCAAGCTGTTCAATAAAAATAATAATATTAACAACATATTTACCTTCAATACATGTTTGTTCTTATGGCTTCTTTTCTTTTATATATATATATATATATATATATATATATATATATATATATATATTCCTATGCCAAACAGTTTTCGCATGAATCTGTCGCCATCTGCTGGTGGATGCGGGAATTTGCTCATTCATCAGTTCTCACAGGGGAATGAATTAAGAATCTGAGAATCTGTTCTCCTGGGCCTTTTTGAGCCTGAAAGGAAAACCTGTGTAGACTGTACGGGCAGTTCTGCATCTCAACAGGTTTCTTTGGCTTAAAAGTGAACCTGTAGTGTTTATATTCTAGTCTTAATAATCAATCCTAAAATACAACATGTTGAAATACAGGTTTGACCAAAGGTAAAAACCATGATACTGTGAACCAGTTGTTATTGTATCATTGAGGAAGCACAATAGCACATTTAAGTAATATGTGTTGTTTGTTATTTTATTAAAAATGATAAAAAAATACAAATAATAATTCAAAATGTAACATTTTTGAAAATGATCTTAAAATATGTTGAGCATACATATTATGCAAAGAAATGATGAAGTGAAATGTGCTCTAGTCTATAAACCATTGATTTCTGATTATTGCACTGTAGTGACCATGAGGAGGCAGCAGGGTCTCACTGAAGTTGATAAAAACATATCAGTGGACAGAGGTTTATGGCATCGGACATTATGTTGGAGTCTTTATTAAAAAAAATGAAATTCAGTTTTGTGTAAGGTCTTTGCCAGCATCATCACTCACCCACTTTACCCTGGATCAAACTTTACAAGCGTAAACTTAGGGGGATTCCCGCTCGGCTGAAGGTCGAGGTGCATCATGTCATTGTTGACACACGTGATGTACGAGTGAAGACTAAAATTAAAATGTGATCTTTGCTCCTGCGTCTTTAGAGCGCGTGGATCGAGTCACAGTCTTTCTCTCACATCACTGCGATCGTAACCTTGATACTGCGGCTGCTCAGCTTCTCCACCGTCGAGGACTTAATCAGTTTGGACGAGTTTCAACAGCGGCCTTTTATGGTTTTATGGCCTACAGCACGGCTCACTCCAGGGTGGCCCTCTTGGACTGACCTCTGTGACCCTCTGTGGACTCTGCCAGCATGGCAGATACCGTAGGTGGCATCGACTCAGTAGCCCCGGAGGCGGTGACCGAATGTGATACGACAGCAGAGGAGGTAAAACGCTTAATCTGAATTACATAAGAGAGAGACGAGAGCCGTGCGGTTTATTGTTTTGCTCGGGAATAGCCGCAGTAATGTGATTTTTAAAGCAGATAAGCAAAGGAAGATGGCTCAGTGTCGTTTTAGGCGAGCTCTCCGAAAGAAGCGAGGGCCTTCTGTAACTGCAGTCATAGTGTAACTACGACGTGTTTTGATAGTATGTGGGTGGAGACAACACTCCAAAGGTTAAAGGTACAAGCCTCAGATCATTTCTTCATTGCAAGTGGGTCTCCTGGCGTCACATGGGGGAGAAAAAACACTGCATCACACCTAATGCATTAGTCAATATGTAACAGATTTTACTGGTCGATTAGCTGTGTTGTGTTTATAATTGACTTTCAGGTGAAATTCCACCAAGTGATTGTTCAGTTTAAGCCCCAAGGGAATGTTTATTACTCATTTATTCGTCATTACAAACTCGTTTGTAGACGCGTCTTACTTTCAGCCAAGCTGCATAAAACTCTCCAGGCTGTGTCTGCTCACTGTTAAATAAGTCACCTCAGCAGCTGTTTTTTTAAGGGCACCGATATAGAAAATCGAAAGAAAATAGTTGTTATTACCCAGTTCAGCAAGGGAGCTACCTATAAAAGATTTTTTTTAAAAGATGCTTCTCCAAACCTTCGGTGTTCAAGAGAGATTGCGTCACACTGCTGTGCGGAGAGTTCAAGGTCGAAGCCACGAACTCTGTTAGAACCCATCAAAATCATATCAGACTGGGTTTTACTGGTCATAATTGCACAGAAGCTGAGACCGTGGACGCCGACCGCAGCAGCCGATTATCAGCAACTAAACACGCTGGTAATCGTTCATGTGCTGCTCTGGACTTTTATGTTGTTTATCTGTAAACTCATTGGTAGCTAATGATTGGTCCTGCTAAAATGCAGCAGTGCAATATTCCTATCAGCATAAAATCATATTCAAACCTTTATTAGCACACCTTTATTAGAGAGAATAGAATGAGTTTCTTTGTGTTTTTTCTTTGTTTAATAGGCTTTGGTTCAGTATAGTATGAGAAAAATGAAATCCTGGCCAGTTACCAAAAGTTACAGTATAACTTTTTTTTTTAAATATATGTTATGTAGATACAGTATAAATACAGTTTCAGGTTTGTCATGTTTATCATATACAAATTTAGTTTTTTCTGAAAGGGTCTCTATAAGTTGCTTTTATTTTTTAAGTTCTACATAATTATTAATCAATTAATACATTGATATGTGTGTTTTCTGCTGTTTTATTAATTAATGTATATTAACATTTGTTTCTTGAACTGGGTATTTTAAAGTATATGGAACAATAACAACGACTCTGATCCAAAAGATGTAGATAAAGACATAAAACGTTATCAAACTGAAAGAATAGTAAATACATGAGAAGATAAAAGGCGAAAACATTAAACCCAGTGTAAGAGCTTCCACCTGCTGGACTTCACAACAACAGCGTACGTTTACAGTGCAAATGAATATTTTCAGGTTTTCGTATTCTGAAGTGCTCCTCTGTGTTTGTTTGACTCCAGCTAGAAGTGACAGGGTTCACCACCCGTCTGCCACGTCTCGCTCATGAGTCATAGTAACACCGGACATGTTACATACTGGCCTCCTCAGTCGTGAAACAAATACGGATAATAACATTATCCAATTCATACATAATGTTCCCACATCACATGGCCATATTTTCTGATCCTGGTAATCCTGCTGAAGATTACACCCCTACATGCATGACAGGCGTCTGAAACACTGATGGATTTGTCCACAAGACCAGCTACAATTCCTGTATTTTCTGATAAACAGAGGTTAATAATAGCGCTTGTTTGTTTGTTTGTTTGTTTGTTCAGCAACAATTGTTTTACTGAATAATTTTGCAATAAACTCATCACAACATTAGTCATTTGTTTTAGCCTGAGATGAACTTCGTATTAGATATTTCATATGATCATTTGATTTATTTTTTGCAAACTAGGTTGAATGATTTTTCTGAGCAACCACTGGAAAGCAATTTGTATTACAATATGATCAGTATAATGTGTTTTCTATCTTTTACTTTTAACATCCTCAACATTAACATTGCAATTGAAATAGTCTCTTTGTGCAAACGAAACAACAACAAATGTCTTTGTACTGTCAAAACATTTAACCAAATACCAGGACGGGACATTTACGTCCTCTACGAAACGGTGGAGCAGAGCAGTCAAGGGTTAAAGTGGTGGCGTTGAGCAGAAGGGTGTAGTCTGCCGTGTAAGCTGAGGACACACCCTTCACCTGCCACACACTCGCTTAGAACGTGTTGGAAACATGACAATGATGAACGTCTAACTACAGTTACAGTAAGTGGGAAATGTGTTAAACAGAGATAAAGTTAATATGTTTTACACTGGGTAGATCAGTACATCGGATGCTGGCATCCTACCTCACGCACTGCTTGTGTTCTGTGTCACAATCTGTGCCTTTGTGTCATTAATGACTGGACACTAGTGATAAACGAGCAGGTGCTTTGTTGCTCTCCCTTAAAGAGCAGCTTGTGAATGATAACACAAAGTAAAACAACCCATTTGCAATTCTGACACCGACTATGAACTGATGAATATAGAAAACAAGACAGTTTTATCGTCTCTCCTTTGCTTTTGAACAACAAAGCAAACACTGAGAGCCCGGTAATGTGTACGGGTGCAATCATATACGTGAAGCTGTGAACCGCCCCAGCATAATGACATGAAATCTAGTCCTGCAGGCAGCCACAGTAAACATGATCAGCGCTGGAATCAGGCTGCCAGTCCTTTACTTTATTACTTTTCAGTTATTGTATTTTCTGAAAGATGTTACTAAGAAATGCACAGCGGTGCCATTTCCTTGTGAGCTTTAGTCTTAAAGTGATAAAAGGAGCAGAAGAAGAGGACGACAGGCTTTTCATGTGCTACTAATGACCTAAAAAAAAATGCTCCAAACATCTAGAGGGATCAAAATCTAGAGAGTGTACCGCACATAAAACCAACTCTGGTGAACAAAGTGGATTAAATGCATCATGAGGGACTCTTAAGGCTGCCTTTGGAGTCCATTTTCAGAGGCTGGAGTCATTAGAGTTCCATTTCAGAGCAAAACATCGTCGCTAAAATGCGTCTCACTGAAACACACACGCAGGATTAAATCAGACACGGCTCCCAGGTCTTACACGGCCAAACAAAGCAAGTGTGCACTACCGTAATAATATTAATAACGCTAATTATCATCAATCATCAGAGATGTTGATTCCTTACACATAGCATATTAAACAACATAAAACAAGCTTTAAGCCTTTGAAAGCATTTTTTTTTTAAATCAACTCAGTGAACTCGTTTTATAAGTACAGCATTAAATCTGTCGTGATTATTTTATTGCTGTTTGGGAGTAACTCAAACATCATTGCAGCTTAATCATTTACTCGCATTCACACCATTTATTTTAGAGTCTTAAAGTCGTATCTGCCATATATCTGGCTATAAACGTTTAACCCAACTAATAAGCAATAAATATGTATATGGATAAGGTTGTGTGTGTGTGTGTCTGTTATCTATACACCTGTTTGCACGCGTGTGTGAGTGAGGGGAGAGAGAGTGTGTGTGTGTGTGTGTGTGTGTGCACATGCGTTGTCAGGTAATGCAGAGAACTACTGTGTCGCCGGCTTTACAGCATGTTTATGTCAGAGGCATAACCTGGTTCCCAGCGTCTTAGAGCTAAACTTGGCGGCTCCTTATTCCAGCTCATGGTCTTCGCAGGCGCATGAGTTACTGAGTTACTGAGTAGAAGCTTTCTTTTCATATTTTCATATGTTTCACGTTTTCTTCCAGTCTCTGCCACAAATTAGAAGAAATACTTTTAAGTGTGAGTGAGTGTCCCACCATCTCCACCAGGGGGCAGATCTCATAATTGAACTTCATTTAACGTTGTACCTGTGGTCAATATATATATATATTTAAATAATTGGCTAATACTTTAGTTGTTAACCCATAAGAGCCCAGAACCATTTCGACTTAAAGGAATATGCATCATATCTCTGAACAAACGTGTTGCGTTGTGTGACCCCTGTGTCCCCGTGGGTTCATTTCGTGGGTTTGTCTCCTACTGTGCGCTTTTTTTTTCTTTTCCTCTTCGTGGCAACGCGCGTTTCATCCCTGCTCCACCTGTAACTCCTGCTCGGGGGCTTTTGTTCGTTTGCGATCTCCGCACACGGACGCGCCTGACGGTCACTTCTGCTCTGAACGTGTGTGCGCGACCTTTGCACCGAGCGCAGTCCGTGCGCGTCCGGCGCGCCGCTATAAAAAGCGCCGCTCAGCCTCCGAGGGAGCGACAGGTGCTGTAGCTCAGGTGAAGCCTCGGAGCTCCGGACACGCGATCTGCCGCAGGTGCGTAAGACAAACAGCTTTAAGTTTCAGCCAGATTAGTCAGACTCTCGCCAACTCTTTTCTGTCTGTGATATGTGACCTAGGATTTTATTTAGAAAGGTTAAGCAACGGAAGGAACTCACCGACACTTGCTGCTATATTAAAGCTTTCAAATTTAAAACACTACATGTTATGTGTTAATTCACTCTGCTTTGTTTTGATTTGAACTTTTAGTGTTTTTTTCTGTGCAGCCATGGCTCCAAGACCTGAAGTGGCGACTGAATCCCCCCCAGGCCTCGGTAGGTCCTTCTCGCTTGGATTTTTTTAATGTCTTCAAACTGTGTTCTGACATCCCTAAATGCTCCGTCAGATGACACGTCTTCTGCTAAAGACGCATCCATCCTGCCGGCTTATTCCACCGTTGACCTGGTGGATAAGGATCCGGTGGAAGCAGATCCGTGGGATCTCCCAGACCTCAAAGACACAGGGGTCAAGTGGTCAGGTGAGGCGCCTTAACACTGTTAATGTGCTGTGTGGATGCCTTCAAGGACCCGTCTCTGACTCTGTCCCCTTTTATTATGCAGAGCTGGACACTACAGGAAAGATCAAGAGAGTGCTCATCGGTATATTGAAGCTGGTTCTGCTTCTCGGACTCCTCTACCTGTTTATTTGCTCCCTGGACGTTCTCAGTTCTGCTTTCCAGCTAGTTGGAGGTAAAAGGAACGTACATGAATCATATTTAGTCTCTCATCGCTGTGCCTTTTGCATGTTCTCGTGACAATGCCAGGCGTATGCATTGGTTTTTCACATACAGTACTGTAAGGCTGTGTGTGTGTGTGTTTGCGTGTGTGCAGGCAAAGCTGCCGGTGACATCTTCAAAGACAATGCTGTGTTGTCCAACCCTGTGGCCGGGCTGGTGATCGGGGTGTTAGTCACGGTGCTGGTGCAGAGCTCCAGCACCTCCTCTTCCATTGTGGTCAGCATGGTGTCGTCCGGACGTAAGTAGACGCACACAGACAGGTTTACAGTCTGCCCACGCACAAACAACAAGGCTGGATAGTAACACTCTTATGTAGTAATGACATGAAAGTGGGTCGCGCCCACTGGTGTGTGTTTGTGAATGGCTGAACAGGAGGCAAATTGTAAAGCACTTAGTAGAGTAGAGAAGCTCTATGACACTCAGCTGTCTCACCTCCTGCTGCTAATACACACTCATGTGACTCGTACGTTGTTCAGTGCTGAGCGTGAAGTCTGCCGTGCCGATCATCATGGGAGCCAACATTGGAACGTCTGTCACCAACACCATCGTGGCTGTGATGCAAGCGGGAGACAGGAATGAGTTCCGCAGGTAAATCTGAGCACGGTTGCCATGGTAACGCCACCAAACAAGCGTCCGGTTACGAGTTCTCCTGCGTCTTCCTTCCCTTTCAGGGCATTCGCTGGCGCCACGGTGCACGACTTCTTCAACTGGCTCTCTGTGCTGGTGCTACTGCCCCTGGAAGTGGCCTCGGGCGCTTTGTTTAAACTCACCGAAATCATAATCGAGTCGTTCAACATCGAGAGCGGAGAGGACGCCCCCGACCTGCTCAACGTCATCACGGACCCTCTCACCAACTCCATCATTGAGGTAGAGGCGACTTTAACGCGACGTGTCTAATATGTGGAGAATCGTCCGGTTTTTTTAAAAGAGAAAACTGTGTGTTTCTCTTCTAAGCTGGATAAATCGGTGATCACTGGAATCGCCACTGGTGACCCAGCAGCTCAAAACAAGAGTCTGATCAAAGTGTGGTGTAAAAAAAAGACCAACACGGTAAGAAATGCACAAGAGCACACACAGTAATACTCCGGCAGGAGTGAAACCCATAATGAAGCCATGACTGCCACTGTTAATGATTGATATTGTCCTAGTTGTACCATGAAAACAATGGTTCTTTTGTTGGATCACACCTTGAAGACGTGTTATTTAATAATAAGTGCTGAGTCATTAAGAGACGATTACAGCGCCTGCTTTAACTCTTGAATGACATCGCTGTTTGCTGTTTTTGTCCTTTCTTTAAGACTTTCTGGAATGAAACAGTGGAGATCTGCCCTGCTGGTGTCCTCTGCTGGGAGGAAGGGAACCAGACCTGGGCCGAGCTGAACACAACTTGGACCGATTACCAAGAGAAGTGTGAGCATTCCTCCGATGCAATAAGAGGACATTTGCAAAGCAATTAGGATAACCCGATACGAGAGAGCCATCCCAGCACAACGACCCTCGGATGCTGGGACAATGACCGGCTTTGAGATGTTGTAGTGACTCAGCTAATGCCCTCCTGTCTACCTGCTCAATGGCTCTATTCATGCAGTTTCTCTGAGCGACACGTGATCATAGAATGGATCACTACTTCAAAGTGTTGTGCCCATCGTTAAAAAATTCCTCCGTGCTCGGTTTTAACATAGCAGAGTAAGCGTCGAGGACTAGTGTGTGGCCAGGTTGCTTTCTAATAACACGCTGTAAATGGACTAAACCGATTGTCCCCGCAGGCAAACACATCTTCGTCAACACTACTTTGCCAGACCTGGCGGTGGGCCTCATCCTGCTGGCTCTGTCTCTGCTGGTCCTCTGCACCTGCCTCATTCTCATAGTCAAGCTGCTCAACTCCATGCTGAAGGGCCAGGTGGCCGTGGTCATCAAGAAGGTGCTCAACACAGGTGCGCGCACGGCGGCGAGCGGACTCGTTTGCTTCTGGCTCTTTTCTCGATCTCGCCTGTCGATTAACCGTCCCTTCGTTTGTTTGCAGACTTCCCGTTCCCCTTCGCTTGGGTTACTGGTTATATAGCGATTCTGGTGGGAGCAGGGATGACCTTCATCGTTCAGAGTAGCTCTGTCTTCACATCTGCTATAACTCCTCTCGTTGGTAAGCGCATCAACACACTAATTGCATCCTAGCACTTTAATACGTGTCCTTTGTTTTTTTTCTTTCTTTTTTGAATTCACACCACTTTACTGCGTCTCGTTTTGACCAGGCATTGGCGTCATTAGCCTTGAGAGAGCGTATCCTCTGACACTGGGCTCAAACATTGGCACAACCACCACCGCTATACTTGCTGCGATGGCTAGCCCCGGAGAAACACTGGCCAACTCCCTGCAGGTAAGACGCAACATCACATGGTTCTTCTCTCCAGCAGCCTGGCATCACTACATGATCCAACTTTGAGCCTTGCTATACGTCCAGTACAGCCTTTGTGTTTTTCTTCTCTAGATTGCACTTTGCCATTTCTTCTTCAACATCATGGGTATCATACTGTGGTATCCCGTCCCCTTCATGCGGGTGCCCATCAGGTTAGCCAGAGGCCTGGGGAACCATACAGCCAAGTACCGCTGGTTTGCCGGCCTCTACCTCATCCTGTGCTTCTTGGTCGTGCCTGTGTCTGTATTCGGCCTGTCGATGGCCGGCTGGCAGGTCCTAGTCGGCGTCGGCGTGCCCATCGTCGCCCTGGTCGTCTTTGTGATCATCGTCAATGTGATGCAGTCTCGGTGCCCGCGCTTCCTGCCCAAGGTTCTCCGCGACTGGGAGTTTCTGCCCCGACCCCTCCACTCCATGGAGCCATGGGACAGGGTTGTGACGTCGTCGCTCACCTTCTGCTGCAAACATTGCTGCTGCTGCTGCTGCTGCTGCAAGTGCTGCAAGTGCTGCAAAAAAAAGGAGGAGGAAGATGAAAAGATAACAGGAAACAACAAGAGCATGGAGATGTACGACAACCCGGCCATGTCGACAGACGACGACACGAAGTCGACGCATTTTTAACTTCAACTTGTATCTCCAGTTCACGTCAAAGCTGAGTACAACCCTGTGCAATACCCTTAAATATTATAACGATTGTATCTCATTAGCGTACGTATAGCGTGTTTTATTTCACATATACCAGAATTAAAAACAAACATTGGGCAGACAACGCTGAAAATCCAAGAGAAGCCAGTTTACTTGTGATCCAAATTTCAGCAGAGGCTTTAAGGACGAACAAGGTTGTAAAAAGACCCGTGAACACCAGAGCTTTGTGAGTCATGGTCCTGGATTGTGTTGAAAGCAACTTGGATCCACATGGCTTGAGGAAGTAGCTGAGCAAATAAGACACCAGAGCGTGAGTCTTCATGAAGGGCAGGCGAGGGCACAGCAGCATGAGAAGCTGATCATACGCTAAAACACAGATAGAGCCGTAAAATCAGTGAAAAAAGACGATTCACTGATTAATGACTTAATTAAATGATGGTCTGGCGTTTCAGTGACTGATCAGACAGTGAGCTGATCAGCTGTGCTTCATGCAGCTACACACGTGTTTGTTGTCCTTTAGCAGCTGATATGAGTCTGTCAGCATCATGTTGGACAGACCTTTACAGACGTGCTGTGTGATGTTATGATGGTGTTTCAACTTACTCGACTCACACTGTAGTATGACTTAACTATGGCTTATTCTGAATGTTATGACTTGGACTTTTATATTTTTATGATATTCGTGAGAGGCCTTTGGTTTTATTTTTATCTTCAAACATTTAATGTAGCATTTATACTTTTGTTTTCGTCTTCAGTATTTAAGATGATATAATATTTGTGAATAAATAATTGCTATTTTTAAAGTACAGTTTTCTGTTTATTTTGTTTCCATCATTTGTATGTAGATAACACAGACTTTCTATGCATCCTACATGCATTACTTTCATATTCATCTTGGATATTTGTTTCATGTATTCATGTATTTGTTTCATGTGACAGAACCAGAGATGCATGGGCTTGCTGTTGACTCCTAAGCAGTAATGATGCAGTAGTCCAAGTAGCTCTAAGTCCTGTTTGTCCATGTCATAATGGTCAAAACAAAGGACAAAGCTTAATTAATTTATTTCTTTTTTGAAATGTGAAAGGGCAATAAATGTATAAACCGTGAAGTACAAATGACGTCATTTAGAGCAGGTCAAAGTATCTTCTTCAGCCTCCGCTACTGAGGCTGGACCTGTGACCTTCGCACACGGACAAATGTTGATCACATGTTTTATTGTTTTAATAATGTCAGTTTATTTAATTGTTGTTTACTGTGGCAAAAATGACTTGTCAGCACAGCTCTGTCAGAAGTATTTCTTCTGTATTTACTGTATACCTTTAAATGCAGTTTACATTATATAATCTATCTATCTATCTATCTATCTATCTATCTATCTATCTATCTATCTATCCATCTATCTATCTATCTATCTATCTATCTACCTATCTATCTATCTATCTATCTATCTATCTATCTATCTATCTATCTATCTGTCTGTCTGTCTGTCTGTCTGTCTGTCTGTCTGTCTGTCTGTCTATCTATCTATCTATCTATCTATCTATCTATCTATCTATCTATCTATCTATCTATCTATCTATCTATCTATCCATCTATCCATCTATCCATCTGTCCGTCTGTCCGTCTGTCCGTCTGTCCGTCCGTCCGTCCGTCCGTCCGTCCGTCTGTCCGTCTGTCCGTCTGTCTCTCTATGTCTGTCATCGCAGTATACATAATCACAATATTATCTATTTTGAAGATTACTGTAAATATAAGATATTCTCAGCTTTCACTGTTTCATAACTCTTCATTCACAAACCTTCATCCACATAAGCACCAGTCTTTGTGTAACATTTATCAAACTACACATAGTCTTTAGGCACACAATGAATATCTACGAAGATATCAGCAGTTTAAGTACAGTTCACTGAAAAATGTCACAATACAATACAGATAAATTCATCTGGACTGGAAGCTCAGTTTGCTCTGATTTGGGAAACCTCGCTTTTGAGTTGCCCCAGAATTAATACACAGGAGCAAAGTCAACTTCAGTATGTGAATAAAGGGGAAATCAGCTTCTTTTGTTCTAACAGTAATCCTAGTACAATGTGGAACATTCACAAATGTTGTTTAAGTTTCAACGACGTCTCAGGCAATAAACTAAAAGACCACCATTCAAGACACAATGCGATCAACTAGTCCAACTCAGAGAAGCAACCAAACATAATAACAGCTTTCAAATGCTGACAGATTTATTCGATTTTACAATATTTTTCTGAACAAAAACGTCCGTGGTTATCTGCCTGATGCAGTTATCTAAAACGTTTGACCTTACTGATACGTCAGTATTGTAACTTATCAGCTTGTTATGAAATCAGGTCCACTGATACTTTCCAAGGCGAAGCCGGTGAGTTATTCTAGGTTATCTAGTAAATGTCAGATTGAAGAGCAGATTAAATTTAACTTTTTAATTCATTAAAAACTTTAGTCTTGTTTGTCAGATTAAAACACAGATTTTCAATCTAGTTGTTGCTCCTTTACACAAACTGCAGTAATAATTATTTGGCACCGTAACACCTTAGACAGTGGATGTGCATGTACTGGATGCCTGGGCCACAATAAAACGGCAGCTTGTTGTATTCTCCTATTTGTAGCAGCTCTGAGTCATTTTTTAATGGCTATTCCGCCATAAGAAATTATGACTGTGCTTTGCTTTTTTACGAACTTGTATAACAGTAGTGCCAGCAAAAATTCTGCAAGGGTTTAACAGAGCTACTGTGATAAATATGAAGCGAATTTATGACCTCATATGAAAAATCCAGGCACTGGCCTCAGGTGGAGCCAAGCTAGCAATAGAATGGATCCAGGTCTCTCCCACTGAAACAGGGGCAACACATGTAAAGTTATTCTGTTGATCATTTGATATATTCCAGACGTTGAAAACAATCTTTAATATATGAATATTAATATATGAGTCCAAAAGATCAGGGTTTGAGAATGTGGACTTCAGCAGCGTCTGTGAGCCATCACGGCACAATTAGTTCAGGTGACTGCTCAGGTAAGAGTCTAGTGGCTGCTGATGGGTGAAGGTCAAAGACAGTAAGTACTAGTTAAAAATAAACTACATATATGGCCTCATTTTAAAGGCCCTGTACACCCACACAATGTTTCCACTTGCTGCATCTGATTAGACGGCTGCTCAGGTTGTAGCTGGGTGGAGCTACGCTGAGCTCAAGTTAGGTCAACAAGTAGCGAGTCCGAAAAAAACAACAACAGCAGCGATGTGTCTTCACCAGACTCTAAGCAATGTGAGTCACGAATATTTTGGCATTGAATAACTCGTTCCTTACGCTATTACACAAGTTCAAATTAGCTCCTTCTGCAACCTTTCACCTCACGTAAAGGTGCTTTACTTCATAGATCAACGCATGATATCTAGTCTCAGCTCCTTGTCTGTGAGTCCGGTTATGGCCAAAAGGTGCTCGAGCTCCCGAAGTCACCGAGCACAACCGATACTCCAGTCGCTCCAGAGTCACTGATCAGGTTTCATATGAATAACTCTGCTCAGGATACAGAAACACAATACATGTAAATATGTATTTATGTTCTCTATTCATCAGCCTTTACCACTGGGGGTTTCTGAGTATTATATTTCTCAGTGGGTTTCTCACCCACCAGCATAAGTACAACTAAAATATATCAAATAGTCATTAGGATGAAATCATTTCACTCTGCCAGTACGTACGATCTGCGCTTGAGAGACTCATAACACAAGTTGAATACATCTACAGTATCTGCAGGAAAACCTTTCATTCACACAATATACTGTAGTTATCACAGCTGTTGATTTATGGCAGATTTTTTTAAATAAATACATTTTGTCATTATATATTTTGTTCTGAAATAGATACTTCATTCATATTGTTCATTATAATTCATTTCAATTCCACTTGTCCATTTGACTAGTTATTTTGCAGATAGATACATATACAATACTCTGGTATATATGCCACATATGGTGGAGAATGAGAATCTGCCTGCAGGTGCAGCGTCTGTGAGCCATCACGGCACAATTATCCCGAATACAGAGCCATTAAACAAAACCCCTGAGAAAGTAACACCTGGATATGAACCAGCCATCCAGTCCAGTGATTAACAGCTTCTTTGTGAGTCACAGCAACTCCTAGCTCTCATACACGGGTTTTTATAATTCAAAGTACGCTAACTACTGTACGCGCTGCCAAAAACTGCAGCGGAAGCTTCAGAGTGAGTGTGAGCGGCTGTGACAAAGTGTAGCTTTCTTTTAGCTGTGTGGGTGGTGACATGTTTTCCCTTTGAGGCTTCCCATACAGACTCAGATGCTTAGATGCACTCAGTCTCGCAGAGTGCATCACGACTGCGTGCGCGGAGTATATGCAGTACTTTTATTAGCTGGTGACATTTTTAGGCTAAGTGGTATTCTGACCTGGAATCAGTCAGGATTCTGGATCTGCAGGAGCTCGTTCCTCGCAAAAATAAAACACGTTAACAGCCCTGAATTTTTCATATTGTACTGTAATTCAATACTTTAGATTCAAAAGATTCATCCCTGTAGCCTAGTTCTAGCCAATCCTCACACTGCCTGGGAACATAGCCTGAGGGCTGCCAGTAGCCAGCAATGAGTACTCATCTGTCTTCAAGCTGCTGTTAAATTATTTTGGTTAGTGTGTTGTGTTCGGGAGTGTGGTCACAAACATAGAAAGACAGTTCAGGCCTCCTCAGCAAATATTCTCATCCCACAGCCCAACAGTCCATCTTCCCTTTTGGATGAGATCACATTCAGGTTCTTTTGATGAACAAGTAGATATTGACTTAACTTCGTGGAGGTTGTGGTGTTACTTGGACTGTTTGCTATTTGCAAGCAGACAGACCTCGTGAGTGGAGTTAATAGAATGATACCATTAGCCACTAATTAAATGTACTATGTATCTCCTCTTCCTGACAGTAGATACAGTAGATGCGGTTCTTGCTAAAGTCTTAGTGTTTTAGAGTTGGTGTGAAAGGTTTGACAGACGATCGGTGGATGGAAATTTTCCCCATTATACAGTAAAATACGGGGGAAGCACGGTGGCGTGGCCTCACAGCGAGAAGGTCCCAGGTTCGATTCCCGGAGGCGACTGGGGACCTTTCTGTGTGTTGTCTGCATTGGTTCTCTCCGGGGTCTCCGGCTTTCTCCCACAGTCCAAAGACATGCAGTTAGGCTGAGTGGAAACTCCAGATTGCCCGTAGGTTGTGCATCTATATGTGTGCGGCCCTGTGACAGACTGGTGACCTGTCTGTCCAGGGTGAACCCTGCCTCTCCCTGACAGCTGTCTATGGGCGTCCTATTTTTATTGGACGCCCATAGACACAGACATAGACAAAAAATAATGCTAGAAGCGGTAGAAAATGAACCGCTGTGTCTTTTTGTTTAGGTGCACACCTCAGTCTTGCCACAGTGACAGTAGATTAGATGATTAGATGAAACAATTGCAGTGACTAGAAAATAAATGTGGAAAGCGGGGCCGTGAGTTTTTTTCTGACATGCCCTAAAAGTGTAAACCTGAGTGGTTTGAAATAACAGGACATGTACAAATCAAATATTTGGACTTTCTAGGCAGGAATTTTCTACTGGTTGACATTTTTTTTTTATCCTTAATCAAATATCACACAGAGTTCAGCGAGAGTTCAATTCGTCAGTGTGTGAGGCAGTGGTCACTGAGGGAGTAAAAGCTTTTCTCCAATTAATGTTTTAACTAATACTGTATAAACTATAAAACCAGCTCAATAGAGTGTGTTTGTGTTTAGGGAAACGTCCCCTTTAAAGACAGAGACAAAGACAGATGACATAAGTGACAGAGCTCCATCCCCAAATTATACACAAACGTCCCCGTAAAGTGAAGGATCACCGCGTGGTGTTGTTTACACCGTGAAACTGCTTATTTAACTAATGACAGCCTGATGAACAACATCACTCACTGCTATAAACTGCACCTCATCACAGGTCAGAGTTGTAAATAACTGTTAAAAACTGAGTAACACCACCTATTCCTCACATGCGAAGAAATCCCTCGAAGGATTCCGCCTGTTATGTTATTTTTATGAGCACAGTAACGACGTCACCACACAGAAGCGCTACTTCTTTACCAAGACCTCTCTAAAAGTGTGTCGAGTTCTGGTTCTCGTCGAACATAGCGATGCCAAGATCGAACACAAGCAACTGCCAAGCCACAGACTGAATCAATAACCTCTGAAATTCCTCCGCTCTGGTGTCGTGCATGCGACTGTTATATGTCTTCTCTGCAGTGAAACACTTATCATCAACATGTCACTGATAGGGCCGGGAACCAGGCTTAATAGCTGACCTATTAGAGCGCAGCTTCCGGCACATCCATCACTGACCCTGTTACATGTAAATGCACAGCAGGCGCAGCCTTGGTGCTTCACATGATAAACGATGAATTAATCCAAACACGTTCACTCTATTGTAAGAAATATTTTTACTGGACACGTTGCGTCCTGTAACCGCAATTCTTTGCCCCCATACTCCCATAGATGACATCAAGTAAATTACAGGTTTGATTCGGCATAAAGTACAATAACCACATGTATAGTATTTTATCTAAACCAAACTAATTAACATTTGGTTACCAAGGAAACATCATCAACACTGATAAAACAGCACACTCACATCACGCTCAGCACTTTTGGCCTTTCTGTATTAAAATGAGTCACATGCCTCCCAAACACAAACGTGACCTATGAATAACGCTGTAACTCATCCGCTAAATGTATGCCCTCTCAATATGTACTGTCTGGGGCTTTGACTGTGGCCACTGGCTCACTGCGCTGGGTATTGTATGTCATAGTAGATGATAGAGGAGTGTGGTCCAGAAAGCACACAGGCACACGCCCGAGAGTGTCACAGCCAAATCGCTGGTCTGCCCAAGCCAGTGCTCGCCATTCAGAACGGTAAGCCACAGATTCCCTGCCGCTCTGTGGAGGGCTCCCACATTCTCATCGCGCTCTGTATTTGAGTTGACTCCATCTTGGCTGACAGATGATGTCCTTGCTTGATGATGACGATGATGATGATGATGCCCTTGGCGACTGGGAGGCTTTTGTTCTGTGTTAATGTGCAGAAGAGAGGGGTGGAAGGAGGTGAGGACACAAACAAGAGCGAGCGCTAAGAAATTTGCTTCTGTGGGGAAACTGCACCATCTTGTGGCAGAGAGATACATACGTGTCGTACAATTACTTACCAAAACAGCTCTGTAGTGCCAGTATGACGGAAATGACACAGATAGAAAGAACGGACACATATGTCTGTAGAGAAATAAGGAGAATGAGTTAAATAAATTACCACTTTCGAAATAGCAAACTATAGTGGCTTTAATGTATTATCAATTATTAATGCCCAATTTGCATTTTCACATATTTCAATAATTAAAGGTAGATCAAATTATCAAAGGAGGAGAATAAAGTACCGTAGGAATCCAGTGTGTTTAGTGCTGGATTTAGTTCCTACTACACATAGTACAGTACGAGTTGACTGCCTTGTGCTTACCAAGAGGAGCTGTGCACCATTCTGAGTCATTCTCCTTAAGGCTTTTTCAATCTGGACTCTGAGCAGAGCTAAAGAACAGGGTGTCGCTGTCTTTTCATTCTCGGACTCCACGCATCTTAGGAAGAGAAACACAAATCAAGCCTTTGCATTGTTATTGAACGGCAACAGATGAAAGTCACTGAAATACTAAAAAATAATGTCAAAGAGTAGTGTGTGCAAGAGCAGATAAGCAGGCTCCACAATAAACGTGTTTACCTAAAGCTCGCTAATTAACCTCTTATATTTGAGTTTAACCTCCCCAGTGAAAATATACATACATGAAATGTCAGCTGGTCCCACTTCCTAACTTCATCGAACTTTCAGCAGGAGAACAACTTTGTAACTTTCATACGCGTACTAGCTTACAGCTCTGGACTGCGTATTGTATTATTATTAAATGACACCTTTTTAGGATTTTCTCCACCACGGCGTCCAACTCGTCATCATGTGTCACGGTAAACCAGCCAAGGATGCTCGGTGGAAGAGCGTGGCCTTGTTGTGCCAAAACGGCCAGATTGTACATTCCCTGTGAATCAGTGGGAATAAATCAATGAATTAATAAACTCATAATATGAGGCTGATGGGCAATTCACAAAGAAAAGAAAGTCTGAGAATAATAACATTGTATAATTCTGTTTGTTGTTTTGATTGCGGTGGGCCTGAGCTCGTGGAATTTTAATTAAGTTTATCGTAGGGTGATGAGATTACAGCCAAGTAAATCTGTCACCTGAGGGCTTCCTGCTAGAGCCGCTCTGCTATACATTGATACAGCCTGACCAAGCAGGGATAATGAGTTTTCTTGTGTGCTGGAGGAATAGTAGTAGTGGTCTCCCATTTTCAGCAGCGCTATAAAAGAAGATAAATGCTTGCTGTTCATCGACCAGATTGACAGGGAGAGGTTGAAGCCAAATGAAATGAGAGATACTCACCAGACGGATGGGGATCGTGGCCTAATATAGAGTAGTTATGATATCGCCACTGACAGTCATAGCTGAGATTTAGTTCCTGCGTTTGGGAGATGAGCACAGGGTGAGAAAGAGCAGAGCAGTGATAAAGGTTATGCTATAAGCCTGGAATAATTTCTGCTTCTAAACTTCTGTCATTAGACGGCTGCTTTCAGGATAAAGGTGGACCGACAGTCTGCGAAAGACGCAAAGGGTTACAGCTTTCGGTATACCTCACACAGGTGAGCAGCGTTGCTCTGGGCCAAACCCAGACCAGTTTCAGCCGCCACAACATACTTCACAAGTGCTTCCTGCCTGTTGGCAACACAATGCACCACACGACGGGTGAAGAAAGGAGAAAATGATGAAATGAGGACAGTTAAAGAGAAACAACAACAAATGTTCCTACCAAGAACCCCTGAGGTAGGCCTGAAGAGCTTCTCTGATCATAAATCCAAGGTGTCCGTTCTGTTCGCAGACCTTTTTCAGCATTCTGCACGGAAGGTACAAGAGCAATTTACTCCATATAAACGGAAAATATTTTAACATAATCTAAAAATAGCTTCTGATTGTTGAGGTCATTCTAAAAAAAGCCTCAACAGCTGCAGCAGGAGCTTCTTTAAATTCATAAGATGCCAGAGAAACACTGGTAAGCAGGATATTTCTGTGCCAGACGACAACGGCGGTGGCTCGTATTTTTAGATATGCAAATGCTAGGTTCTGACCTTGAATTAGCCACTGTCATTGAAAAGAGATGCCACTAAGCTGCAGGCTACAGTGCAACAGCCCATAACAAAACATTCATCACCCAGCTACAGTAATGAAAGGCTCTCACGTTACAGCCCTCTCCGCGTCCTGAGACACCCCTTCCAGGCGTCCGGTCGAAAGGTACCAAGACGCTTCCACCGACGCAGTTACGTGACCGAAGTCAGATGCATTCAGAAACAGCAGGAAGGCAGCTGTCTGTGGATCATACAGCGATATGAAGCGCGTCATCGCATCGATCGCGCAGCGTGAGGGATAAAACCCGACTCTGACAAACCTCATTCTTCGATGGATTTTCTGGGGTTTTCCCATTAAGATGATAAACTCCCAGGTTAAACATGGCTTCATCACTCCCATTCATCGCAGCTCGTTCAAAGTATCTCACTGCGCTTTCGTGGTCGTTTAGTATTGCCCCATGGTACCAGCCTAGACCGTTCAAGGCGTTAATTGAGCCCTAAAGCGAGGAAACAGACACCTGCTATTGATAGGGAGGGAACAGACTTTAAACGCAGAGAGTGATTAGTACACACGCACCATTTCTGCAGCTTTCTTCAGCAGCCGAAAACCTCTGCTGTAGTTTCTTTTCACTCCCAGGCCCTGAAGGGATCGACATCAATCAGTGAATCAATAACCGTCAAAACACACAGACAAGCACACACAATACCCAGTGTTCAGTCTGATGATGAAATAGGTTGAGCCTTCGCACTGTAGTGTTACAGCACCTTCAGCACTAGGATGGCGTAGTCGTACATCGCGGTGGGATCCTTCATTTGCATAGCGCTTCTCTCAAACCACTTCGCTGCACCTGCTATGTCTTTTGAAACGCCCTTCTGTCCCCAGTAGAGCAGCATTCCCAGGTGCTTCTAAAGATAACAGCTGTTGAGTCACGTTAGCCTTGAAACTGACCACGAGGGAGACGTAACAACACGGGACAGATTTTATTATTGCTATTATTTGTACTATCACACGTACAGTACCTGAGATTTGAAGTCTCCCCTCTCTGCCAGCAGTTTCAGGTACTGAAAGTCATCGCTCGTCTCGTGTGTCAGGCTGCTTAAGTCTTCTGGGTTACTTAGATAGATGTGTTCTGGGGTAATTTGCTGTACAAAAACAGAAGCAAGCAGTATTACAACTAGAAGTAAGAACAATAATCCAATAATTCAATGGCTCAAAATATTTATGCAATATGCAACCATCACCATTTGAATTAGGTCTGATCTTCTTTCACTTGACCCCCTAAATCCTAACTACTCTGACTCATCAGGGCGGTGTGGGTGTGACTGGGTTTGATTGACAGGGCTGCCAACGTGAGCAAACAACGCCGTGACAGTCATCAGGCCGTGATTCAAATATAGCCAAATCTCGATCAGTCCATCACATTGTTGCATCTGAGCACCACCCACTTTAAAGCAGCCAGAAGTGCTCAGACAAAACCACACAGACACAACCGCTCATGTGTAATAATTAAAACTTTGGCAGGACATTTTGTGGTCATGTTGAGAAGCTGTTAAAAAAATAAAAGAGGACCTTCGGGGGCCATTCGTTCTGAGTGGATCAAGAGAGATGCTGCGCTGTCATCTTCTCTCTGGACCTCGGAAAAAACTTTGAACACATCGGCCGAGAGGAAGGGCTTCCTTTTGTTTTCGTGAATCTCTATCCAATGAATCCAGCTTATTTAAATATTCCATGTTAGTCTGAAGTAGATTTTTCTCGTAATGGGGCCGTTATCTTTGCAGCGCTCTCCCTCGGGACGACTACCTCATTCACAAGTTAAATTAAGTTTAAGACCCACCTATTCACCCTGCACAACTTTCATCCAGCTGGCTGGGACAACAAACACCAAATTAATCATATTTTGGAGAGAGACAGTACATTTTGTACCACAGGTTTAAATTATGTCTGAAAATAACAAAATCTCTATCCAAGTGTTGCCACAGCATCAATGAGCCATAAACATTGTGTCTGACTCATAGTTCTCTCTATGGACATCCATGTCCTGCTATTTTGTGTTTATTTGATACTGCCTTTGTGAAGCAGTTACACTTCCTCCCATGTCACCTTTTCAAATTGTTTAGATAACTACAACACATTACAATCATGCCATCGTGTTTCATAACACATTATGGAATGTATTCATATCTGCAGTATGAATAGACATATGTGTGGCACCTGTGTCATGAATAGCATAAAACTGAATTTGGTTTAAACATACCTTCCTTTCGTGTATCCTGGAACGATCGGCGACGCTTTGTGCCGCAGCATTGGAATAGTAACTATACGCCATGTCCAGGTCTTCAGGAAACCCATCGATTCCGTGTGTGTGTTTGTATCCCGCATGCATCAGGGCAAAGCGGTTGTCACCCAACGCACCGATCAAACTATACACATGGCCCTGAAACACACAGGAGTCAATAGTATCAGCGATCATTACAGAGGCAACGTTACACATCAAAGTAGTAATTAAGGTACGAGGAAGGTATTGACTTGACCTGCTGTTGATTGACTGAGTGTCCCATGTTGGAGAAGTAGATGGAGGCCACCAAGAGAGATGCTTTGTGATTTCCAAAGCAGGAGGACAGTTGTTTGCTTTGATTTGGACGTGATTGTAAGTTGGTCTACGGAGAACATTGTACCAACTGCCTCCTGAAACAAAGCCTTCCCAAGGTGCTTCACGGCCAAATATCCTACAGAACAGAACGGCTGTGTGAAGTAAACGACCCCTGACACGGATCAGAACAGAGCGATAGATATTTAAAGCACCTGTTCTTATTTCCTCCTCTTTCGTTTTCAAGAAATCGAAAAGCGCTCCGTGTTCACGTTGTGTTTCCCAGGTCCATGTTCGTGCGCAGGTTTTCTGTTCAAGCTGACCCCACAGTCTGATGAAGTGTGGGGTACAGACACCTGAAATGAAACACAAAATGCATCCCATTAACACTGATGCCCACACTTAATACTGAATGGGTGCAGTCGCTGTTCTGACACATTCGCTATTAGATCTATATTAGGCTGCTTGTAGGATGGTTACAGCACTGCTTCAAAGAACTTGTCAAAATAATATTTCACCTTTGTTGATTGGTGATGGAGGGTGACTCTCAATTACTTGTTGCAGAAAGGTTTGTGCCAGGGCTTTTATTTCCTGACACTCTTGATGAGTTCTGTCTAGCTCTTGTAATGTTGACTTGGGTTGAAGTTCATTTTTTATCTGTGAATAAAGAATGACTCGATTTTATACTTGGATAGAACAACAAAACAATGATACCTGACATGTAACTAGAAGAAAGGCGCTTTACCTCGTCGGTTCCTAGGCGGTAGTATTTGATGGGTCCGAAATATGCATGAATGCCAGACAGGTATCTGTTTCCTCCAATCCCAAAGTATCCATCAGTGTCATCATATTGGATACTGTTCTGAAATCTATAGATATTTAATATTCAAATCAGCTATCGTTGTCATTCGTGGCCTAACTCCTTCTGTTACATAAACAGAAGGGCGTCTTAGAGACGAATATATTAAGTGTCTTACTCATAAACATATGTGCGGGTTTTATCATCCCATGTCGCATTCAGCAGCACCTGAAAGTAATAACGCACAAGTTTGCCACACAATATAATAATAAATAAAACCTGCTCTGTTTCCCTGCTTTCTGTATCTTATGGGCTGTTCCAAAACAAACGAAGAGAAAGGACGCCCACAAGATGTTGCCCCAAGCTCTATTTTGATTTCTGGATCATGCTGAGTTTGACTTACCTGTGAGTTCTGAATGTAACAATCTAATCTAACCCATTTCCTCAGAGGCACCACTACACTGGCCCGGAAAGCTTCATCTTCTCCAGTTGTCATACGTGCCTGAATTACGACGTTACCTACAGTACATGAGAGACGCGAGTCACATAATTTACCACAGGATATCCAAAGCTCTTCGTTAATACATAGGTTCTCTAAACACACATTATCGGTCACAATCACCTCATGATGCCTCGGTCTAATATCTTAAACTGGCATCAGCTGCTCTGACCCACCTGTGTCTGTAAGCTGCATCAGAACAGAGTTGTATAACATGTCCCTGTCAACATGATGGATGATTCCACAGTACTTCTTGTGGCACCATTTCAGTAGGTAGATCCACACGGATAAGGTGACGCTGCGAAGTAGGCAAAAAGAGACAGGATTTGACGAACGACTTCTTTTGTCGCTGAAGCATGAGCGTAATCTTGAAACGCACGCTAGCTGCTAAAAGCGACTGACCTCGCTGTCTTTCAGTGAGTGTAAATAAAAAGCTTATATGCTCTGGTGAGTTGGCTTCATGAAGCCTGTAAAGTCATTTGTGGCGATAGCGAAATAAAACTGAAAGTGGAGTGTGTTCAGCTCCAGGCATGAAAAGGGAAACAATCACTGACCTGTAACCCATCAATCTGCTCACACCAACACGTTATATGTATTTGAGACATCCGTCTTCTCTACTCTTTCTATTTGATAGAGCAGCATTTAGCCCAGTAGGAGACTGTTAGATGCTGCGGTACTTCACACAGAATAAGTTCCAACCTAAATTGAACCAAATGAGAAGTCAGTGAGTGAGGTGTGAAGTCCAACCTGGGCTGTGTCACAGCATGAAGACGGGCGCGCTCCAAGGCTCCGTCGATGAAAGGCTGGAACCTGCGAACAACTCCATAGTGTTCACCAGTACTTGCCAGAGGGAACTTGAGCATATCGATTACGTCTATGAATATGTAGAGCGGCAGAAATTAAACAAAAAAAAGCAATAGAGTTTCCATTAAATGGTTTAGTGATGAAGTTGAACGTGATTAAGGTTCTGACCTGACTCGTGTAGACACTGATGGATTCTGCTTCCCATCATCTGCCACATCAGTTGAGCAGACCATGAAGGGCACTCAGTGGGAGGTTTATTTGGACGCTCTGAAAGTGCTGTTACCCACAACGCTTTATAAATCCTCAAAATAGAACCATGGTATGTGCTGGGTTTTCTGCCGTCCTCAAGATCTAACCAAGCGCGAATTGTCGCATTCTTGGCCTCCAAAACATCCCTGTTGAAAAAACCGTGACGGTATGAAATGGATGGAGGCAATCTGAGGACTACTTCCCACATCCCGTAGACTTGATGTGCGCTGTTGATCCATTTCCTCCTGAAGACGACTAAATCTGTCTTTCTTAACATGGACACCGCCACCTCCACTGCGAGCTGACAGGGCCCGGAGCACCGATATCGCACACAAACAACTGAACCATCCACCAGTTTGTCAGGGGCTGAGTCAAACCTTATGAAATTTTCAGACAGGCTCTCACTGCCCTGGGTTGGAATTGCTTGTAACACAGACTGGCCCTGGGAGAAGATATGTAAATAGAACGAAGTGAATATGAACCAACAACAGACAGGGAGCAGTCGTTTTAGACAGACAATTTGAACAGGTTAACAAATTTGTTTTTAAGAGGATCCTCGCTTAATTAAATAAGCATCAGATTTGGTTTTGGTCACTGGGAGCAGAGGAAACAAGTTGTAAACACAAATAGACGGATGATTTTATATGGTATTGTGAACTTGAAACTATTGCTTATTTACACATCTGCCGGATCCAATCGTTTTCTCTTTTAGCTGTGTTTCTTTTCTACCAACCCCTGGGGGAAACCTCTTCAGCTGCTGAATGTTCCATCGTATTTACCAGATAGTCAGTGACAGCACGCAGTTGTTTTTTACAGCTTTACTGCAGCTGTAGACAAAAACCTGTGGTGTTCAGCAGGTATGCATTCTGTTTCTTCAAAGGACCTACCTCCAACCTCCACCTCCCCCTGGCTACCCTTAACAGCTTACTGTGCTATAACCTGTTTTATTTAAAGCTAATGTACTTAAATTATATATGTTGCTAAATACTAAAATCAGGGAAGAGTGCTGCAGGTCATCACAACAGTAGCGAGCCGTGAGCCAGGGGGTAAACAACGAGCTGAAACTCAGCAAGTCTCAGATGTAAAGTAGATCATCACATTCGCGTCTTCGTATGAATGAATGCCTACTTTCATAAGAGGAACAGATACCGAACCCGTGGTTGTACAGTGAAAGAGGAGTTTCTTACCATAACAGCAGCAGCGAAGACGTAACCAAAACCGATGCAGAGTAGTACATTCATTTCAGTTTTCCTGGTTTAAGGTCAGTTCAAAAAATGAAAAGAAACAAGCAGCAGCCCCTCTGACAAATAAAGAGACGCGTAAAATAACCTTAGCTCTGATTCAACAAACAGGTAGTAGTTGTATAATGCACCTTTGCACCCTTTGTGATGCGGTAATCCCTGATTTTCTGGTCTTGCAGGTTCAGTTATTTCGCTGTGACGCCTTTAAAGGGCCATCCACAGTACAATACCTCAAGGACTTGGTTTAAT
Organism: Macropodus opercularis; assembly: GCA_030770545.1. Classification (NCBI taxonomy): domain Eukaryota; kingdom Metazoa; phylum Chordata; class Actinopteri; order Anabantiformes; family Osphronemidae; genus Macropodus; species Macropodus opercularis. The sequence continues at coordinate 14,995,016 of CM061092.1, forward strand.
TTACTCTGCCGTGTGACAAAAATGCTGTTTGATTCATTCTGTTTCTGATTCTATTTAGGAACTTCAGGGAGTGATGCATCAAAGCTCAGAGTGTAACTTAATTTGATGTGCTCGAGGCTTTGCCATCACCCCCCATCCTCTTTGGCCCACACCCACACAAGACTTTGAAGAAATTTGATCTGAAAAACAACCTGATATCACAGCCAAAATTAATTACCCATGAGCGACTGACTGAGGATGCTTCAAAGTCAAGGAATGAGGCATCAGTATCTGCTTCTGCTGGGTCATATTACTGTAGATGACCACATGTGGATGAATGCATCCTTCTTGTCTACAGTATATAAAGGGTGGCAGCTGCTAAAACAGACACATCGCACCAACACCTCCAAATGAAATGTAAGCTTTGTCAGACTGTTGCTATTTCGAAGGAACTTAATTAGAGAAGACACATTTTTCATAATGGCTCTACAGGACTTGTGCAATTTCCAGGACACCTTCCAGGACAGTATAACCAAGAAATGTTCTCTGGGGCCTTTTGGGAAGACGTCCACTTTTAACTGTGTGAGTAGTTTGCCCTTTAGCAACAGCACAAGTCTGTTTCATTTTTATATACCAGTTGCAGACTACCTGGATGAAGGACCACTGCAGTTTGGGCAGATTAGTGCTATCCAGAGCTCCAATGCCTTCTCCTCTCAGGACTCCATCCTCTCGTCTCTCTCATTACCCTCCAGTCTTCCTTTTGCTTCCTCTCAGTCTGTCCCTCTGCCCTTCCCAATGTCTCATGGCACCACCACCCTGGCCTTCGTGTTTCAGGGCGGGGTGCTGGCTGCAGCAGACACTCGTTCCAGTTGCTCTGGACTCGTGGCGTGCCCAGCCTCCCAGAAAATCTTGCCCATCCACAGCCACCTTGTAGGCACCACCTCAGGTACCTCAGCAGACTGTGCCCTTTGGAAACGCATCCTGTCTCGAGAACTCAGGCTTTACCAACTGCGCCACGGCCGGCGGTTATCCACAAACGGAGCTGCCAAATTGCTTTCTCACATGCTTCACCCGTTCAAGGGAACTGAGCTGTGTGTGGCTGCCACTCTGTGTGGGTGGGATGGAGGAGAGGTGGATGGTGATACAGAGACTGATCTCAGCAGTTGCTCAGACACAACAAAGAGTGTGGGAGACACTTGCCTTGATAAAATCTCGCTGGCAAAGGCAAACAGCTGTTCTTCAACTTGTGATCAACTCTTCTCGGTCACAAAGAAAAGGGGCTTCACCGGACCCCGCCTCTGTTACGTGTGCAGTGACGGCACTCGTCTGCAGGGAACACTGTTTTCTGTGGGCTCGGGATCCCCCTATGCCTACTCAATTTTGGACCAAGGAGTTAAATGGGGACTGACAGTGGATGAGGCCACATCAATAGCCAGAGAGGCTGTGTACAGAGCCACACACAGGGATGCGTACTCAGGAAACAATGTAGACATCTATCACATCACCTCAAAAGGGTGGACTCGTAGGAGCAGGGAGGATTTGAAAGAAGAATATTACAGAGAAAAGGCAAGACAAGAGAGAATGATGAGACGGGATGTGACTTTGTCTGCGTAAAGACATGAAACAAACAAAAATGGCAAGAGAAAAGAAAAGCAAACATCGGGGAGTATTTTGGAGAGACATGATGGCATCTCTTTGCAGCAGATACTAAATTAATGAACAGGACAGGCAGTTGCATCCTCCAGGCTATTTCTCAAGTGATTTGGGCATGCATATCGTTCCCTCTAATAAACAGCTGATGTTTTGTTTGTGCTGATGATAAAATGTATTCTAACAGCGCGCTGCTGGCTGGCATTTTGATTTAGATGTTGGAAACATCATGAATCATTTCAAGTATGTGAGATAATTACTACCTACTGGCGCTTATGTTTGAACCACATAAATAGAGAAAATATGAAAAAAGGACCTCTGTGAATTGTAGAAAAAATGTAAATGTCTGGAGGCTGATGATGATCATAATGCATTGGCGTATGTAATAGAACACACTCTTTGCTAAGGAGTTGAAAGTTGATTTGTGTCTGCTGTCAAAATACTTCTGAAGTTTCTCTTACGCTTCAGTAAATTAATGAATACGTAGATTTTTGCTGAACTAGCCCGTTCATTCTGTTTGAGCAGGTAGTAAATTAAACACACTAGTAATTATTAAAGTGACGATGACTCTGCAAAGGGTATTTAGGCAAAGGTGTAGAGCTGTTCACGCTAATCGAGGGCAGCACGATCCACTAGTTTTACTGCAACTGGATTATGCTGCATGTCAAAATATTGGCGCGGTTAATGGTGTGTTTTATATGCAGAAAATGTAAGCTAATTTTTAGCTGTTTTTAATGGAGGGTGTGCTCGTGTGTGTACAGCCACTGTGTCCGTGTGTTATTAACTGTACAAAATAAATGAAAGGCAGGGTAGCGTGACGATGCTCAGCAGACGTTCAGACAGTCTTCAGAAACCTGCACCGGCGCCGATGATTGACTACGACTGTGGGCGTAAGAGGGGGAAAGCCTCCCTTCCTCCCCGTCCTCATCTATAATTCCCCTCTTCGGAAGTTCATTAACAACAGAATTATTGAGCGAGCGAAAACAAAAAAACAAGTGGAAACTAAATGGGTGGTCCAGATTTCTAAAGCTTCCAGGAACAGAGTTGAAATGCAAAACACGTTCCGGCTGCAAAGAAGAAGCACAAAATTTTGATTTTAATCAATGTTCTGAGGCTGTAGAAATGGCCTGGATTGCCCTCTTCAAAGTTTTTGTTTGTTTTTCGTCGGTCTGAACTCCTCAAACTAAAAACTGAGCAACTCTCACGCACTGTTTGTTTTACATTTGTTTAAAAGAACTTTCAAATCTCATGACCCTTACTATTTTAAATAAAAAAAACTGGCGTCTCACAGTTCACATCCTGAATCCGACGCCAGAGATTGATTGCAGCTTGGCTTGGTTTGGTGTTTGTGCACTGTACCGATGGTGTCATTAAACCTCTGCAGCCAGGTTATCCAGTGCCAAGGACCTGAGGAGGCTGCAAGTTTTCCTTTGTGTCCTCTCACCACGTGTTTCATAGTCACAAGACTGAACCTGAGACGACATCAAGAAACAGCGACAGTTCAACCTACTGAACTGTGTGGAAGAAAGATCGTGTTTTATAGAAATGAGACACTGATGTTTCCCATCCTCAGATCCAATTCTCTTTAGATTCAAATATAAAAATTAGAAGATGCTTGAAGCGACTAAGGTGGAGCAGCATCCTTTGGTCTTTTGGTCTGACTTCGGCAGAGCTGGTATATGTCCACCCTTCAGATAGTGAAACCTTTCAAGTCGGGCACATTTGTGCCACGTCATGACAGGATTCAGCTTTAGGTGACATTGGCTCTCTGACATGTTATGTCTGAACTTTAATTATGGTTTTAATCCATGCACTGGTGTTTCTGTCCCCTCCACAGGTCTCACCTTAGATTTATTGCTGACATCTGGCTTTACTCTCATTGGCTTGTGCATAGAAGACATTGCTACATTTGCGCTGTTTGCAACTTTTCCATTAAGATCTTGCATCTTGGCACAGACTCTGTAGTGTGATATTGCAAAGCCTTCATCGCTGTCGTTAACACCAGCACTGTCCAATATGGCTCCTCTGAGAAACATGGGATTAGCATTAGCATAACTTAGCCAAACCCTGGTTTAATGAACACACGATAGCCCTGTGTGTCTGTAGGAAGCTGAAGTTTCTGAGACTATGCGTAAAAATATCAGATGGCAGGAATCCAGACTGGGTTTAGATTGTGGCTGAGTGGTTACCATTGTAGCCTCATACTGTATCAAGAAGGATGTGTGGCTCCACTAGCTTCCTCTCTCTGGCCAAAGGTTAATTGGGGAACTCCCAACCGCCTATAGGCGTGAGTGCAAGAGTGATCGGTTGTCTGTCTGTACATTTCTGACAACCTGTCACTGTGTACCCCAACTTTCGCCCACATGACAGCTGGGACACGCTCCAGCACCCCCTGCGATCCTTTGTGAGAACGAAGAGGCTCAGATGATAAGTGAGAGGAATTCAGATCGGCCCGTTTCCCAGATCTCGTCTCTCACTCTCAGCGAACAGGAGTCCAGAGGTTTAGTCAGTGTAATTCGCTATGCCACCAGCTCCTCTGCCAGGCAGGAGATTGAATCGCTGTCTAAAAAATTTAAGAAATTTAAGTAACTCAGTCATAAAATCGGTTTTATTAACACATTGCCAGAGGAAGCCCACGTTAGCATCAACCTTTAAGTCCCATCGCAAAACTCATTCTCTACATCTAGCTGTGAGCACCTGTCATTCACAGAGTGAGCTTATTTCCCACTTTATATATTCCCCACCTTTTATATCCAACATGCATTTTCTTGCTATGTACTATTAAAGCGTGTAAAGTGATATAACGATACAAATCAGCATTAATGGACCAATACAAAATCTCTTGTAAATTGACAGGTGAGTTGTGAGTCTATATGAACAACTTGTTCTGCCAAAATGGAAATAGCATGAATATGTTTCTATCATGTGAGAGATTGTGAGATTTCATCTTTGATGCATCATTGCTTTGATTCTCTAGTCCTGCTTCTGGGCTGGACCCATGGAGGAAAAAAACCGAGCAAACATCTTGAAGATGATTATGCAGACTGGCCATATTTAAGGAGATTATCAAACACTGCGTTGCTTGAAGGAAACGATGGGAAACAGCGCATAAACAGGCTGGATTCTGGGGCTTGAGCGCAATGAATGTAATAAATAGGAAGCACAGCTACGTTCGGGGAGACATTTAAGTAAACAAATAAAACTATAATGGTGATGTTTGCTAGCGTGGTGCTCAGCGGGCACTTTCCGCAAAAATAGTAGGCTTTTAGGGCGACTGGCGTCTTTCTGGGATAGTAAAAAAACTAATGGAGAGAGGAAAGAGAGGGAGGCAGAGGCAGACGGAGAGAAAGGGAGCGAGAAAGGGAGCGAGAAAGGGAGCGAGGGAGGGAGGGAGGGACACAGAGACACACTGGGCTAAGTGGACAGACCTCACGTTGAGCTCAGACGAACCGCGCCATCCCTCCGCACGTTGGATGATTTCAGCTCCGTTAAACCTGGAGACGCAGAGCATCACACACACGGTAAGGTCCGCTCCGATCAGCACTGAATGAAGTTTTAGAAAGGTCTTTGCGATTCACTCACGCGACTGTTTCCAGTCACCTCCACGTTTAACGGTTTTCAACAGTTTGAGTCAGTTTGAAGCTGTTCTCTTAATAAACAGAGACATACCTTTACCGCGGGCAGACGTTTAGGTGAAACGATAACGTAGCCACTTGGTTGTCCGACAGATGGACCCGGCTCCTCTTCCTCCTTCTTCTTTTTTTTTCTTTTCATGGCGCTTGTGTATGTGCGCGCGTGCGTCCGCGCCGCACTCACCTGCCGTCGCGTGCACTTTTCGCACCGGTGACGCTCGCACGTGCCGATTTGCCAGCGAATTAACACCCTCTCGCCGTAATGGCGGGGACGCTGTTATAACAGTTAGTCCAAGTGTGTAAATCACATTAACATGCATCAAGTAGGTCACTTTTTCTGCTTTCCTCTAACAAGGTAAGGTCGCGCTCCGGGCTGTTTAGCGCAGCTCTACTAGATATGCTAATTAGCGGAGCAGATGCGCGCGTGCGTGAGCGCGTGTGACTGAGACCTACTGTATGGGAAGGAATAAGGACTCACCGTGTTTACAGTGTGACACCACAGAAGAAGAATATCTACCACTGTATCTTTCTTGCACACACACACAGTTTGACATTTTGTTTTGCATTTCACATGGCAGCTGTGTCACCTGGGGTTAAACTGCCCGAGTGTCAGACCCTGACAATAACGAGGTGAGTGATGTGCTGAGGACAGAGGACCTCTCCTCACCAGCCCCATTACCGAGGACGTAAAGAGATTCCTGAGTAGGGATGAGAGGTCTGGGAGCACTAAGACGAATGGCAGGGGCAGAGGCAGGCAGAGATGCTCAAATGGAGCAGAATCTGTTCACGCCCCGGTCATGTAAGCCAGCCAGGCTACCCCCCCATCTCCCAGTGTACCTTCACTACAACCACCACCACTACATCATCAGCCTCCCTCCCCCTCCTTCATCCCCTCTTTCCTGCCAGCGTCTCCCATTTTCGCTACGTGAAAGGCCCGAGATGCGCGGGGGCTATTTTTAATAAAAATGAAAAACCTTTGTTGCAGCGAAGCGTCTCCATGCAGAGGGAAGTGAGACTGAAACAGCGATTTGCAATTTAGAGCTATGTCACCACTCATCATTCCATTCTGAGCCGGCAACAGCAAATCGTCCTCACGCTTTCATCGTCTATCCCTGCCGTACATTTCACACATATCTAATTCGTGCTTATACTCTAAAGACTTCAAACAACAGTGAATGGCGTGCACTGCTGGCAACGTGGTTTTGGATCAGAGCTGGCAGAGAGAAGGGTAAGCTCTGTTTGCTAATACACAAAAGCTGAGCAAGACAAAAAAAAAAAGTGTTTGGAGGAGCCGCTGCTTGTATTTCGCCTGATTTCGGAGGATGCCAAACAGATGCAGATGCTCAACACGAAGCATTACATATGGATGACTTGGTGTAATTGGTGTGCGAAATGAAACAAAAACACATCCAAGGATGAATTTCCTTCAGAGAGAACAGTGACGTCAACGCAGCAGAGATGACTTAATATTTCTTAGGATCACGCGCGTAAATTGACTCTGTATTCCAGCTTACTTTTTAGAAAGTAGGTCAGTATGTGGAGGGAAAAGAGAAACATTAGATTCATTTTCATGTGTCATTCCTCTCAATGAGGATATATCACACGGTCTTATGGCTCATATAATACAGTGCCATCATCTTTACTATAGGCCCACTCTGAGCTTATTTGCATCTAAATTAGCACAGAGTGGGTGTAAACTTTCACTGTGCATTTATTTAGTGAGATGAGGCCAGAGGATTTAGACTCATAAGTGTGCAGTATGTGATTTAAATGCTCTTTATTGATAATTTGCATTGCACAGCAGGAAGCGCTGAGAAATCTCTTAAGCTTTTTGAGCGTTTTAACCTGATAACTTTGTTTAAATTCATTTGACGACCACATCCCTGTGCACCAGTGACTCATGCGTCATCGCTCTGCATGCATGCGTTTGATAATGCATAAAGTGGAAAACAGATGTAAGAAAATTCATATTTGGTAGAGGAGGCCGTGAGGCAGAGTGATGGATGCAGGTGGGACGTGGATGGAAACAGCGTGATCGCGCGGTTTCACTCTTGTTAAGCTGCTGACACTTTGTAGTACATCAAGTTTTCAAAGATCAATGGGCCTGATCTGACTCAAATACTAACGAAAGTCAGATCATTAAACTTTGGGGAAATGAGGACGTGTCATTGAGTCAATTATTTATGAGTCTAATTAATTTCTTTAGGGGAACGTCTTTCACTACTGGGCATTGAGGTATGGGGAGACCAACTTTAGGGTTGACATCAATCACCTGATGTCCAGGCAATTATGTGAGACAAGGAACAGTAAAGTACCTGAGCTCCACCTAGTTGGCGGAACCGCGGGCGCCAAATTAATTGAAAATTTTTAAGACCACACTTACCTCTGTGAAAATGTCTTAGCGATCAATAAAGGGACTGAAACACAACAGCAATGAGAATAATATGACGAACAGGTACGAAGGTAATATCTTATCAGGCCGTAATGTTCCTAGTTTCTGTGCTAAACAGCTATTTTACAGCAGCTGGCAGACAGCTCAGATTAAAACAGAGCTGTTCAAGAAAAAGATGAAAAATGTAATTATGCCTATGCTTCCAAATATTCTCTTTTTTTATATGAAGACAGGTAACACAGTGTCACCTCTTTGTCTTTTTATGTCTGTATAACAGATACTGTAGAGTGAAGATCCCACTAATTATGTGTTCTCTCAGGTGATTCTGTGCAGCATGTGCACTGCACAGGCAAACAACGGAGAAGACGGTTAAATGAAGGCTTGGTCTGGGAAGAAGAAACCAGATTCAGGGGAAGATAAAAGATGGGCCGTCACGAAAACCTCCCAACCACCATCAACCACCCGGTCGTTCTTTGAGACAAACGGATCAGTGAACCTCAGCTATGGCAGCACAAATCGTGCTTCTTCTTTTTTTATTAAGTAAAGGAGAAGGAAATGCCAATTCAGTGGCTGCTGCCCTTTCAGAAGAGGATCACGATCTGCAAGAAATGTCAAGCAAAACACAAGTTTTACTTCACACAGACTCCACGAATAACTTTTTTTTGAATACGAAAGAATTGGAAACCCAGCCCGAGAATAAAAGGGATGATAAAAGGACTCTGCCAAATGTGGCTTTTAGACTAAATGACAAGGAACCTAAGGATTTTGACTTTAAGAACACAGCAAACGAAACAGTCGAAGTTAAACATCCAGAACCTGCTGCCAAGTCTCTAATAGCTAAACATAGCCCTGAACTCGGGCTGAACCAAGTGAAAATGAGCAATTTGACTAATGGAGAGGTTCAGGGTGTAGTCAACGATCTCAGTCCAGCTCTCAGTTCAGATGAGAAGTATGCTCCTCAGGCTGAGCTCCACTTGGAGACAGGTGTCGGTGACGTGCTGCCTGAGAGGACGCGGGGCCGCTCTAAGTGGGTCAAGGAGTCTGACGACGGCGGGTCGGGGCCTCGCTCTCGCTGCCGGAGGAGCTGGCTCTGGAACCAGTTCTTCGTGATTGAGGAGTACAGAGGACCTGAGCCAGTGCTTATTGGACGGGTAAGCGCTTGTCACAACCAGTCAGCACACACAGGTTAGTGCATCCCAGTCGGTTGGAACAAGGTGGGGCTCAGGTTTGAGGGAGACCTCACTGTGTCTTGAACAACTCACACAGAAGATAAAAGCAGATACTGTGTAAAGTACTATTATTATTATTATTATTATTATTATTATTATTATTAAAGAAGTTGCTGGAATTGTAAATAAACAAAAATGATTTTAATAGCTTTGAATAAACTATTCCTAACAATCCTTCAGCCTCTTATGGACACCCTATCAGTTATTACAGTCACACTGACTCCTCACGTTATGTCGCCAAACACTGTGAGCCATGAGATATAAAGACCAGTACATTGCAAACAGTATAGAGGTTGCAAAAATATATAGACTAAGATCCTGCTTCCTTACCTCCCCAACCACCTTCCTCCTTCCTTAGCAACCAATATAATGCTGATTATCCATTTGGGGACAAATCAGATGCTTAGAAATTGCCTACTTCAATTCTCCCATTAGCAGACAAACCCGAGCGCATACAAAGCAGGGCAGGTTCCCAAATGACGTTGCAAAAATAAATATATTGGGAACCTAAAGTGATATTGTGTTTTGTTTGCATCATTTCTGCAAAACATAACGCGTGTAACAGAAAGAAATCTTGTCTTTTCTGTGCTCGGAGTGTTCCATCACACATCCGGGAATGAGGCTCACGCAATGAAGCCCACGGGACATAACTGCAGCGTTTGTGCAGCGGTCCCTCCACTTGTCGTGTCACACACTCGAGTCTTCGCAGTCGCCACACCAGCGACCTTCGACGGCCGTCGGTGTCGCGACACGAAAAAGCCTCTGCGATGATTTAGTCCGCAGCGCACCTGAGCCATTTACATCCCAGGGGTTTACTTGTGGCATTTCACAGTCAGGCGCTCCCCACTAATGCAGCTGCTGGCAGCTACCGTGTACTAGAGTAGGATTATATCAACAGCAACGCTAGCAGGGAGTGTTGCCAGCCACTTCGTAGCTAGCTGTATACTTTATAATGACAGCCTAGATTGGATTCGTACCAGCGCAGTATACACCTCATAAATGTTTAATCTCGCTCTCTGGTTGTTATTGATAGAGTCCGGGAAGAGTGTTAAAGCAATCAGTAGACACGTGGGAGCGCTCATTCCTGTGCGAGTGCGGCATTCGTGTTGATGTTTACGTAAAAGAGCATCAGAACGTCGGACGTACGTTTGTTTAGTGAGATAATCATGTCAGAGAAATTGCTAGTACAAGGTTTCAGGTGAATTATCAACAGCTCAGATGAAATGTTCAAGCAGCAGCGTGAAGCAGGTATGAACCTGAGGGTGTTGGGGGGGGCAGCCTCAGTGAGAGGAGGGGAAAATTCAGATTAGACAAGTACAGGGGAGAAAGTGACAAAGATACTGGAAAAGAGGATTTTGTTTGGGTTTGTTTTTTTTTTTCCCCCAAGCTTTGTTTGTACGTGGTGGGTACATTTCCTCCACACGATGAGAGTGTTTCTTCATGCTGACTGAAGCACAGCAGGACTGAGCCAGCAATTAGCCAGTGAGGAGAGGAGGGCCAGATAGAGACAGAAAAGGGTGGAGCGAAGGTGTGTGGGGGGGGGAAGATAGGCACAGACTCTGACAAAGATGTCTCTCGTGGTGAAGTGTGGGATCAAAATTGGAAGCTTGCTTTAAGGAAGAAAGGAGTGAGAGGGATGTGGGTGTAGGGATGAATAAAAAAAACCCCAGAGTCCCTTATCTAGCAATTTGTTGGGTATTCTATCGTGAGTTCCTATAATCCGCAACAGCACATACACACCACCACACGTGCACAGAATGTACACTCGTCTTGTATTTTCTCCTGCTGTCTCCATGAATGTTATGCAGTATGTGAATAGACTTACCCTGTACATATTACTACCATGTATTATGTTGCAATGTATTCAAGTGTGCATCTGTTTTAACCTCGTGCTTTGGAAATTTGCGAGCAGTCATTGTTGCGGCTGAATTTTAAAATGAAAGCTCACGAGTATCTAAGGTCCGCAGCAGAGTTTGTGAGTAAGCCTCGTGGATTACGAACATGTGCAGATGCGCCTTGAGGGTGGAGAGATGTGAAGGTTCCTGGTCAGAAAGCTCAGTGCGATGAAGGCTGAGTAATCGCTTTAGCTTTCTATTTCTGCGCGCTTGGCCTTTTACCTATCTATCCCACACTAATATCCTCTCTGCCATTAAATACCGAACCAGCATTCTGCACCAGAGAGCAAGAAACGCATGGGCCACGAGAGGAAGGGAGAGACAGGGAGGTGAATGAGAAATGCGAGCAGATGGGCATTCTGTGTAACCGCGGTAACTGGATGAAAAGAGAGAGGTACAAGGACTGGAAGAGAGGTGGTTTAAGAGGTACGGGGAAGTCGGGCAGATGGATTTACAAGAACAGGGAAGCACGGGACAGATGGGTAGCAGACCCACAAAGATTTACAGATGGATACTGTCTGCTAGCAGAATGCATCCCTGAGTATACACGTAGGACATTTGCAGGGCTACTGTCTGTGTTGACGCTGCCTCTGCCCTCGACAACCCCCCCAGTGGCGTGTTTGGTCCAATGAGTTAATTAGCTGTATGCATCAGTACTCATCCTGGTCCCATATGCATCTTCCACACCTGGTGCCATTCATCTAAGATTCACTGAGCGCATCCTATCTTAACATAAATCACCCGTTTCACAGTCGCGCAGGGCAGAGCTGAGCGCTAACGAGCGATACCTGCGTCGGCCTAAAGGTGTTGCTGTAATTACCTCCGCATGTGTTTACTTTCCAGCTGCACACAGACATGGACAAAGGGGATGGACACACTAAGTACATGTTGGAGGGCGAGGGAGTGGGATCCGTGTTTGTTATTGACAGCAACACGGGCAACATACATGTGACCAAGGCCCTGGACCGTGAGGAGAAGGACCAGTACCGGCTCATTGCAACAGCGACCGACCGTGAGACCGGCCGAGCCCTGGAGCCCTCCTCTGAGTTCATCATCAGAGTGCAGGACATCAATGACAACCCGCCCGTCTTCCCCGACGAACCGTATGTTGCCTCGGTGCCAGAGATGTCCAACATAGGTACAGAGCACAAATCATATTTGCGTGCTTCTCCACCAAATATTCAGTGAAAGTTGGCTTTAAAAAAACGCAGCAGTGCTGCCCTTCACGGTGCGTTCGTGTCCAGCTTGAATTTACCACAGCGTATTTATTCCGCCTCCAGTTGATTTCGACGGTAGCGTGTTTTCAAAAGCGAAGCAGGACTGAGGCTGTGTCTCAAATCTATATCCTGTTCACTCATGCAGCTCTGCCCATTTAATAAGATGCTTTGGTGGAAATGCTGGAAAGTTGAAACATTGCAAACATGTTCGTGTTTTGCGGAGGCTGACGTGAATGTGGCACGAGACTTAATACAGGAAATCAAAATAAATGCCACATTTCCATCAAGGTTTCTCCTCCATCATTTTATCTAGAGCTCTTTTATTACATCTTCTCGCGTTGCTCATTTCTTCTTTTAGTGCCATCAGGTGTTTATCTTGACATTATGTAATGATGAGCTGCTTGCTCACATTTATATAATGAAATGTGCATTTCTCTAGCACATTTTAATGCCAAACAGTTATTATTGACACTGCATTTGGAATGAATCCCACTTAGAAACACGCCTGTTTCAATTGAGCGTAACTGACCACTTTAGTTGCGTAATAGTAATATTCACATTTATGCGGACAACTACACTGGACAGTCTGCTGAGTGAGTCATGACACAGTTGACGCTTGATGTTAACGCTCAGACTCATCAGCCGCTGCTGCGCCGCAGTAGAAGACGTGTTCTGTGTTTAATTCTGTCCATGTGAGACTTGATATTTAAACTGTTAACACCACACATGAACTACGCTTTGCAGTGCATCTTTAACCCCCCCCCCCCTGTTTTACAGGTACTTCCATAACCCAGGTCACGGCCAGAGATGCTGATGACCCGACATATGGAAACAGCGCCCGCCTGGTGTATGCTATTACTCAGGGCCAGGACTTTTTCTCTGTGGATCCTCAGACAGGTCTGGACATACAGTAGCGTGACATCGTTTAACTGATGAATTCATCTGATACCGAACTACGAACGGTGGTCGTAGACGTCGTAGGTCGCTTCCTTGCCACCACATGTCCATTGTGGATAAGAATATTTAAAATCTGATTTTACAACGTCCACAGCCTGGAGTCATTTGTTTTTTTCCACTGTCCTGATTCAAAAATGTATGCATCTGACTCTGTTTGATGCTAATTTGAAGAGACGCTATGTCACAGTGAAATATGTTTCTCTTGTGATTTTTGTTCCGCTTCCTGCCCTGCTCTCCACCAGGCGTCCTGCGCACCGCCGTCCCTGACATGGACCGAGAGACTCAGGATGAATATCTGGTTGTCCTCCAAGCCAAAGACATGGGCGGACACCTGGGTGGGCTGTCGGGGACTACGACGGTGACTGTGAGGTTGAGCGACGTCAACGACAACCCACCTCACTTCAGACGGAGTAAGTTATCAGATCGCCGCCAAACTGGTGACTTTCCGTATCTGTGTGAGTGTGTGTGTGCGTGTCAAGATTAAACTGATGAAACATCTTGTAATGGCATTTGTGACAGCAGTCTGATACTTTCAGTCCCTTGACAGGTTCGAGATAAGATATAAGCTCAAAGTAACTAACCGGCTTGTCAGTCCAGCGTCTCTTCTTTTATTATATGCACTCTTCCCTAATCGTAGCTTTTGACATGCAATAATATAATCTTTGCCAAAATGACATTAACATTCATATAAACACTCCCATTCACTCCCCGAGGTTCAAATGGACTGTGGCTTGATGTAGAAGAGTGAAAGATCATGTCCACTTTTTCTTATCCCAGTTTTTCCCTGTTCCACACTATTAATATTTCATGCTAAAGTTCAGTGCTTTATGCTTCAATAGACAGTAAAATCACTGCAGAATGTGTCCAACACTTTGAGACCTACACTGCATTTCTTTATATTCTACCTCTTTTCTATTTGCTTCTCGTTCTTCTTCCTGACAGTCTTTGTTTACTAGCGTTCAACTTAATGTTTAGACCCACTCCCCCGTGTTGATATATTGCGCTGCAATACAGCGCTTTATAGAGGCCATTTAATATTTTCAAAAGGCAGCAGTGTGTTATTTATTTAGCAATCTCTAATGATATATTCCTACCCACACCGTTTCACTTAAGGTGATTATTTACGATAATCTTGCAATTTAATCTATGGCTCATTTAGCATGTTCTTGAAAGTGAGCGTGATTTTCAGATGTTGTTCATTATGTGGAGGATTTGAATGATTAACAATCAGCAAGGCGTACATGCTCTGATTAAAATGAAGACGTCTCTGCTTGTTGCGGTGCAGGATCAAAAGCGCGCGGGGGTCTTTATGTACTGTATGTCAGGCGAATGACACTTGTATTGCCTGCTAAATGGAGAGACAAAGCAAAACAAAAACAGATGAGCTGAGCACAAAGTGGAGCAGGTGAGGTTTACATGGGATACTCTTTTGGCTGTCAGGCTTTTGGTCCCATCTCATGTTCCCACAAACCCTCAAAATGTTTAAAATGGTTCAAACTAAAGATATTTTAAACATATGGAAACATATATGATCTACTCATAGAATATAATAACCAGTCTGTTGATTAACTAATGCGGTTTTTGGTGTTTTAGTTGTTCTGACATGCTCTCCTTTCCATTAGATAGAGCCACTGATTTTAATGAGCAACTCTCCAACATGACCTTGACTTCTTGAGTTCTTATTTTGATTTCTCTGGTGGGGTAAAACGTTCACAAAACTGTGCTGTATGTAATATTATGTCCATCACAAACACAACAGTGTGTATAAATCGTTGTCTGATCATGGTCAGACAGCTGATGTATTAATCAGCCACGGATTTATGTAGGACAACGGATATCTGCCGTAAAGAGATTCCTTTCTAAGCGATGGAGGACAAAATCCACAGTCGGTACAGAATGTGTTTTAGTTCAAAGCTGATATGGGGTTTCAGAAGTCTGAGCATGTGTAAGTGGGTATCTTCCAAATGCTGCTTTTAATACTAAAAAAGCCTCTTGTCTTTGTATGATTTCCACAAATCAAGGACTCTGTGTTTTATTCTCTATTCTTCAGTCTTTTTTTTTTTTTTGCCAGTTTTGGAAAACCATTACTGTATATTCATTGTCTGCCTCCGTGCAGGTGCGTGGTCGTTCTCTATATCTGAGCTCGCGGCACCAGGTGTGGAGGTGGGCCGTCTCACTGCCACTGATCCTGATCTGGGGGAAAACGCGCAGCTGGAGTTTACTATTCTGGACGCCGAGGAGGCGGAAATATTCAACATAAGCGGAAGAGACAGAGAGGCTGTCATCGCGCTGAACAAGGTGTGTGTCGGCACGCACATGCACATGGTGACTGAGTCTGTTGCTATCAAAGTGTTTAATGATCGTGGAGAATCTGATGCTACGTGTAGCCTGTAAATGAACGCGTAATGAGAAAAAGAGCCAATACGAAAACATCCCAGAAGATTAAGCACGTTTGCTTCGGTTTAGTATTGCAAATTAATTTTATTTAGTCAGTTAAACACTTCAATACTCCACTCAAACACACTGTGTTGCTGACAGGTTCAGACTCCCCAGGCTCTACAGAAAGCAATTAATGGAAAACAATGAGCTAATAGGCAGCTGGTGAAAAATTGCAGCTCATTTAAAGGGGGTAGGCCGTGTAAAACGCACCCAATGTGTCTTCTTAGTTTTAAGGGTTTCAACAGCATTGGGCATTAAAGATAATTGCTGTATTGTGCGGTGAAATCTTAAATTAGAAGACTTTGGAGGGTGAGGTTAGCGGAGAACTTGGTGAGTAATTGCCAAAAAGAAATGATTAGAGGGAGATAAAAGCAGTCCAAAATGGAAGATGTGAGTTATATAGAGGGTTGAAGAAAAGTGAGTATCTATGAATTATGAAGTATATGGTCAGAAATACAGAGCACACATATACATGAATCATACATGAAAGGTCTTCAGTAAAGTGCAGCCCGGTTGCTTCCTCACCCAACAGCTGCTGGATTACGAGGCCCGCAATTCCTACACTTTCTCAGTGGAAGTTACCAACCCTATAGTGGATCCCCGGTACCTAAGGAAAGGTCCCTTTAAGGACCAGGCAACAGTTCGGGTCATGGTGCTCAATGCCGATGAGCCACCGCGATTCTCCCAGGCTCGGTACCATCTGGACGTGTCTGAGAACTGCCCTCCTGTCTGCTCTGTTGGCCGGGTCTACGCCGTGGACCCAGATACGGGACAGAGCACCATTATCAGGTGGATATTACACCATCGCTCTCTCACCTTGGGCTTTCTCCACTGTCTGTTTCCATCCTATTCATGCTCGTGCTCTTGTTTCTGCTCCTCAGGTTCTCAATCGATCCCCAGTCAGACCCAGAGGCTCTGTTCCGCATCGCATCTGACACGGGCTTTATAAGCACAGTGATGGAGTTGGACCGCGAGCAGGAGCAGTGGCATAATATCACTGTCATCGCCACACAGAGGGGTGTGTCGGCTGTTCTGCCCTCGGGAGCTATCAGCCTCCGATCTTAGCAGCGTCATATTTCAAAGAGCTCCACCTGGAGTGTGGAGGAAAAAATGGTAGAACGTCTGTAATAAATCCAGCATTAGTGTCAATTTCCTTTTCTTTCAGACAATCCAAATCTTGTGTCAAGGGTTGTGGTTGCCATAGAGACACTAGACCAGAATGACAATGCGCCAGAGTTGGACAGACAGTACACAACATCTGTATGTGACTCCAGTGCCCCTGGCCAGGTCCGTACTTTTTGGATTTTCCTGATCTGTCATTAATCCTCAGACCCTCGTCTTGTTTCATCCATCCTCTTTAAAGCTCCTGCATGTAACTACTTTTGAAGGCGCTCTGTTCCATTATATACCTGACTTTTTTTTCCTGCTTTGTTAAGTCCATAATGACAAATGGCCATAGTCGAGGCAACGTGATCTTGTGCTTGTTTACTCTACATTTCCAAGTAGCATACTGTAGCTAGGATAAAGCCAAAGCTAGAATAATTAGTCATGATGGATATTAATAATGCAGCGGGTTGATGCGCACACAAAAAACAGCTCGTTAGACAGTTTAAACATGTCTTTTCAGCTTATGTAACTGAAATGCCAAGCACAAGAAAGCACGAGCGACTTAACACTACTAAACACTACAACTAGCACAAAAGGGGGGAAAAAAGGGAGGATAAAAATACATGGCAAGTGAATAAATGAGTTCCATTTCAGCAAGGCCTAAAACAAATGAAGCAGCTGCTAGAAGCACTGAGTCCAATCAATGACGCGACACCTTATTTGTGATTAATTAAAAATGCAAATGATGAAAGCACCGTGTTTTGTAAAAGTTAAACGGAGGAACATTTATTATGCCAGAACGTGAGGCGGAATGTGATAAACGAGTAAAGTCGGCCAAGTCGTGGATGGAGAAATGTTCTGAATGTAGCGTGTGACTCATTCTCTTTTTTTTTCTGGCTGTTGTTGTTTCCTTTTGTGTCTTTGTAGAATAGAACATGTTTGATAGATAGAACATCTGGTGAAAATGTGAAAACGAAAACAGAGGCGCGCATACATGTAATAAATAACTATAAATAAACAGATCAAAACAAATAGTAACTAATTGTAGGTTGAAGAAGGTTTTAGGTTTTACTATCCCAGTACAGTTTAGCGACAGGGTAGAACCTTTTATTTCAATCTTCAGGTGTTTTAATGGCCCTGTGGCTTCTACCAGAAGGAAGCAGGTTGATGAGACTATGGCACCAGCGGGTTGTGTCCCCTGGAATGGTCTGCAGACGTCCCCCCATGAGGGCAGGGAGTGGCCCGTAATGTGCTGGCCAGTGTTTATGAGTCTCTGGAGAGCCGTCTTGTCTGCTGCGGAACAGTTATCGCCGTTGGACACCGCGATGGGTTGATGCATGTTCTGCGTGTAGCAGGGATTAGAAAGACAGGAGACAGGTGCTTTGTTTTGTGCTGGTTGTGCATGTGACGTAAGTACAGTTTTAATAATAAAGTCGTTGCTGGATATGTTATCTTTGCTCGCTTTCTGTCGTCCATGCAGCTTGTCAGAAGACGGCAGAGGACAGGACATTAACTGTAACCTGTGCCTTAGTGTCTCATAGCAGAATTTCATATGACTGCGTGCATCATTCATCGATCTGTCTTCTTGCTGTTGGTGGTGGTTTTCCTGGTGATGCGCTTCAGGTCTTGGATCCGTTGTTAAGCCGGGAAGATTTCACAGTAAAAAGACGCCTTGGTGCAACTTGTTCTGCAGGCTGCTCGTGTTGGTAAACTGATTATTACCCCAGGCATGCTTGCAGCCGACAGTGGTGCAGCACGAGCGTTCTTTAGCATTCTAGTTTGGTGGGTGTACAAGAAAATAGGGCTCCCCTGGGGGCTTTGGTGTTTGCAGATCAAGCTGAGTCTGAAGTTTTAGATTGGTCTTTGTGCTGAGGAGACCCTCTGCTGCAATAACATCATGTAGGGATCACTGTACTTTAGAAAACAGTAAACACATCTTGCTTTATATGTAACAAAAAACATTTTGTTCTATGTCTTTTGGTCTTTTAATAGGTTTGACACTCACTAGCATAGCTTTTACTGTATCGTGAAGCTACTGCTGAGTTATTATTATAGTAGTAGTAGTAGTAAGGTGAAATATAGATCAGTTTAATACTTGCTTGCAGAAACATGTTTGTCATCACTGAACTGTATTTTCAGTATTTTCCTGCTCCTTTTTCTCCAGGTAGTTCAGGTCCTGCGAGCCATCGACAGGGACCAGGGAGGGCAGGAGACCCCCGTTCACTTCAGCATCCCTCCAGAGTCAACCTCTGCCCTCAACCTCAGCATCAGAGAAACCGGAGGTACAGTAGAACCGTTATGTTCTGTTTACCCATTAAATAGACGACACCAGCCAAAAGTTGCTGCTCTGTGCAGTGACCGTGTTTGAAATGTGTGCGGTTTTTTTTCCTGCGTTATCAGGTGTGACAGCCAGCCTGGTGCTCCAGTCAGCCTTGGAGCCCCTTCCTGGCTTCTCCTCTTCGCTTCTCACCCTGTATGTGCCAGTTGTGCTGCGTGATGGAGCCTCAGGTCTGACCAACACTGGCACAGTTACTGTGACCATTTGTCCCTGTCTGCGAGGGGGCATGCAGACAGAGGACCGGGGGAGACAGAAGGACAGGAGATGGGAGAGACACTTGGTTTGTCTGCCTGTGACCTCCACTTCTCCATCCCTCATATTCAGCTTGGTCACCCTATTAGCCATGCTGGCTTGTGTCACCACTCTGCTGGGTACGTTCAGTCGGGTCTCTGAAGTCTCTGAAGTCTCTGAATCACCATGAATATGTTATTTGTGACTTTTTAAAAGATGTTGAACAGTTGTGTCAGGTTGCTTCTGCAAAGTCTATGGAGTATGTGGTCATGCGTCTCTCTTTTGCCCTTTAGTGGTGTGTGCACTCTCGCTGTCATTGCGCCATCAGAAGCGAGACTCCCACTCACCCTTCGAGGAAGATGATGTCAGGGAGAACATCATATCCTACGATGATGAAGGGGGAGGGGAAGCAGACACGGCAGCTTTTGACATCACGGCGCTGCAGAGCATGCACAGAATACAGCACATGCACAACAGGAACATGTGAGCCCAAGAAACTGTAAAATAAGTCCCTCTTCTTTTCCACGGTGGCTTATGGGAGCGTGTCCGTGTTTGCGTGCGACTGTGTGTTTGTCTGACATTTATCTTTTGGCACAGATGGTTCACCCAGCAGAACCCGCCGAGGGGCAGGACGTACAGCTGGAGTCGTAACCCTCGCTCCGGCCTGGACCCTCAGCAGCGACCAGGCTCTGCTCCGCTATATGGACGACTGTGCTACGGCATCCACACGCTGCCTGTTGTTAGAGATTATACCGCGGGGCCGCTGGAAGCAGGCCTGCAGCTGACGCAGCC
The DNA here is from genome assembly GCA_030770545.1 of Macropodus opercularis. Classification (NCBI taxonomy): domain Eukaryota; kingdom Metazoa; phylum Chordata; class Actinopteri; order Anabantiformes; family Osphronemidae; genus Macropodus; species Macropodus opercularis. The sequence goes on from CM061092.1 coordinate 15,014,874, forward strand.
GGCCCACGGGCTCAGAGCCGGTCATGTTGGCAGCTCCCTTGTCATGCAGAAACAGAGCACCTTTGAGCCTCCGCTGCGCTCGCCTGAGACCAGCTCCAGCGGTCGCGAGGCAGAGCACATGCGGATGAAGAGCGAAGTCGCAGACAGAGATGAAGGCAGTGAAGTAAAAACTGTTGATACGAAAGAGAATCAGGACCAGGCCAAGGTCAGATCACTCTAACAGTAAAACATTCATACTGTCTGGCATAGAAAGGCCATAAGAATTGTATAAGCTGGTTAATACGTGAACTTATATACTGAACATTAATAATTTAAATACACACACACATTCTTTCATTGGACAGGAACATCTCACCTAGTAAGTGTATTTGAAGAGTTGTTTTTGTTTGTTCACCATTTTGAAAGCGCAGATGCAAGGTTCTGTTCTGTTAAGGTCCTGGGTTTGATTCCAGGTGCCCAAAAAAGTTTTTCTGTAAATTGAAGATGCCATTATGAAAAAATAGAAAATAGGCTGCACCCGGGTGGTGGGCTTATTTTTAGCACAAACGAAAAACAGGCACAAAAATTAAAATCAGAATCAGATGGTTGTGAATTATCAGCAATTCCAAACATATTTCAGTAATCAGCTGAGAATGGATTTCAGCTACGGTCAGTTTGTAGCTGCTGAGTTTCACAGTTAAATATGCTATTTAAAAATAATTCTTGGGGCCTTTTTTTGCTTGCAGATATTTATTTCTGTATCTCTCTGAATCACGTCATCTCTTCTTTAACAGATAAAGCCGACCGAGTTAGACTCGACACCAGCCAACGACGCCGCAAATGTGACTTACAGTGACCTACATGAGTCCTCGTGCCAAAGTCACACTAACTCCACATCAAACCAGCAAGAGGGACGAGCGGGGTCAACGCAAACTCTGATCAGCGCTGGAGCCACCAGCTTCTCAGTAGATGACATTGATACTGATTCGTCCATTCCCTCCCTTTCAGAACATAATGATCCAAACTGCAGTCAAATCAACTCTGTGCACCTGAAAGGAGACACATACAGCATTGTGGGCTCGCTGAATCCAAATAGCAGGGGGACGTGTATGAACGGGACTAGCGGCACTGGCTTGTACCCAGCGGGGGTGCAGCTACTGAGCACGTGTGGACTGCAGAGAAAGGATTTGACAGCGCAGTCTTTGCCCTTACCAGGGGTAATGTTTGGAAACAACAGAGGCTGGGCACTGGGGACCGAGCCTGGCAGAACAATAGCCACCAACCCACAGCCTCTCCATATGGAAGAGCTCCTGAATTTCCGTCTGGATCAGGTAACCTTTGACCTGTCGCAGCCGCCCTATGACTCACTCCAGACTTATGAGTTTGAGGGCCGTGATTCAAGGGCTGAGTCACTGAGTTCGCTGGAGAGCGATGGAGAGAAGGACGATGGGAGGGTGGTGGGAGGGATGGAGGAGTTAAACCAGAAGTTTCAGAGGCTGGTGGAAATCATCCAGGAGAGGGAGAAAGAGAAGGAAGGAGGAGAGCCACGGGCGGCGGGGGGAGGCGAGACTGCACAGGCTACTCTCAGAGAAACCCGTAAACAAACCCGGAACAAAGAAACACAGCAGCAGAAATGGGATTTCTAGACTGCAATGAAAGAAAAATTGGGGAGGGAGAACTCACTTGACAGCGATGGATTTTAAAAACAGCAGGGGTGGCAAACTTCAGCGGCTTTGACAGGAATGTGCTCGTTTTGCCCCCCCCCCCACCAGGAAAAATCCTGGACGCTGACAGTCTAGTGAAGATTTGTGCTGGAATCAGTGCACGACGTATACAAACCACCATGTTTAGAAAACACACATGAAATCTGTCACTGTTCACTCTCCTCCTGTAACGGATATGAATAATGCACTTGGGCTTTCAAAGCTAAAAAGTTATGAAAAATTAACTTCTTTTCTTTTTTTTAAATATTGATTCTGAGCTCAGAAAGCCACATTGTTAGAAAATGGGCCTCATTAAATATTGACTGAAATTGAGATTTTTGTTTTTAATATTCATAGTTTAATCGAGGCACACTCACCAGGAATCCTAAGGCAACATTTGCATCTGAATCGGAGCGTTTTAAAGCCACACAAGCGCACAGTAATGTGAGTCCACACCGTTCATGTTGTGTAGCTCTGTAGGGAGAGAACAACTCCAGCAAGCTGTCACCATTAAAGTAGCAGAACCTGCCCACTATGCAACTGCACACAGTAAAAATTGATTATATTGTCACTGTCAAAGACTCGTGTACTGTTGTGAAAGTACAGTAAATAATGTGGATATGTAGATAAAAATTAACTTCGGCTTTATGGTTATTGCTCTTTTTTTTCCTGGAGGGGAGTGTTTACTGGAATTTCTATGCGGGAAATTAAGCATCTGATTTTCAGTTACGAAGCGGCTGCAAGTTTAGCAAATACAACGTTCTGCATAATTTCACCCACTCGCGATTATTTATAATTCACCGTTCTGTTTGCTCCATTAGAATTATCTCCAAAGGCGTGTTTATCTTCCACCTTTTAAAGAGAAAAAGGAGGCAAAAGCCATTACACAACGTGCTGCACACACACATTGTTCCTGAGATGAGCCGGGAACACGCAGGCACGAGCAAAATAACCATTTGCTTTGAGGTTGTTTAATGTTATTCAGACAATCTGTCATTTGACAATGACTCATTTGTATGGCTGTTTCAAAATTCATTTATTATTCAGAAGTAAGGAGGAGAGTAAAATAATGAGGAATCTTTTTAATAGTATGGCAAAAATGTATCTCGTATCCTTGCAATTATTTGAGTTTTCTGTCTTCCCCTGCAGTGCAGATTAATTCATCAACAAACATTCTAATGATATGGTGACGTTTTCATGATCAATTTGACTCAATATCTTTATCACCCTGACAAGAAAAATGAGACGTCAGACAAATGGACCCCCAGACCCACGAGACTGGAATTCAGAGCAAAAGGAGCAGGATTCATAAAGTGCCGGATAACAACTAGTCATCACCACGTGGAGGATTTTACCAGGAGCTGTAGAGATCATCTGGTGTAAAACTACAAACGCCTACTGTTGTTTAAATGACAAACAAGACACTTTCCCAGCAGATCCCAGGAAAAGGTTTAATCTAACAATGAACTAAATATAGAAACGAGACTTTCTGCATTAGCACTTCAAACGGAGTCAGAGTCAAAATAGGATAACGATAAATTAAAATATGTTTGATTCACGCAACCGCTTTTAAAAAAGGATGCAGCGAAGGACAGCAGCGTCAGGCCACAGATGTCCAGAAGAGCCTGTGAGCACAGCGACGGCAATACAATGGTGCCACCTGAAGTTCAATGCATGGACTGCACCCTTCCCTCACTGGCTCAGTGTATAGTTGAATATACGATAATGGTTTAACTGGTTTTTGTTCTGACAGAAACCAGTCGGGGTCATTTGCCTTGTTTGGTGGTTAAATTGTGCCTGAGGAGCAGTTTCTTTTTTTCTTTCTTTCTTTGAACGGTGATCGTTTTCTCTGAGGCGTCTGCAACTGCTGCAGTGATTTGACCCGTCTAGTTGAGCTCGGACACATTTCGGCACAACATCTCGTCCTGTGCCGTTTTTTTTTTACAAAATACAATAAACATGCTGGCAAACAAGTGATTTGTTTGACGAAGTGGCAGAAGTCAGGTCACCTACTCCACCAAACTGTCTCCTGAACCTTCATAAAGTTCATACACTTGAGTCTCAACAGTCATAAGATTTGATGACACTAGTCTAGAATTAGAGAATATCATTATATTTTCTCTAATTGCCTGCAGGAGGCAGTAAACGTCACATTTTAGATGGACCATAGATATATATCATTAGAGAGCTGAGAATAATTTGGCTTTTATTAACAACGAAGTTCAAACAATTCACTGATGAGACAGAGCCGTGAGTGCGAGTACGCCGGGGACGTGGTGTTCTGACTCGTACGTGGAAATGTGTGAAGCAATACTTTTGCCTGTCATTGTGCTAATAAGCTATGAGCTCATAACTCTGGGGGCTTTTCCACTCGCACTGTCAGGAACAAAGAAATATGACAGCAGCAAACAAACAGCCTGAGGATCTGCCCACAGCAAATGTCTGCTCTGGGCAATCAACCAAATCTAAAGAAAGACGCAGATTAAATATAGTATGAGCTGTTTCCCACGTAGACAAATAATTAATACGGTTACAAATGAATCACCTCACAGCTCAGACCTTTAAGTGCAACAACCTGGACTGGTTCAAAATGTTTCTAATTGTATTCCTTGCGTGGAAGACTTTCTGTGGAGGCTGCTTACATCTGGGTGAATTTTTCATCATCTGAGAACGACATGTTGTAAACACCCTCATTTGTGCCATTCTCCTCTCTGTGCCTCTGCGCGTCTCCTCCGTGAGCCTCGTTCTTTCCGCTGGGATCAAAAAGCCACACACACAAAAAAAAAAAAAACACGACAGATCAAGCTCATCACATTTAAATCGTTTGGGGGGGTTTTCTTTTCTTAAATCCTCTGCTCACCGTTTCCTTCGGACCAGAGAGGACGCGAGCAGGGCGACGATGCCGGCAGCCACCAGACCCATGACCACTCCGAAGACGATGAGCCACGGCGGGGTGGCGGGGTCGACCGGCGCTGCCAGGGTTGGGGATATCCCGATAAACTCCAGAGTTCTGTCCGTTAGCAGGAAAGCGCTGTTGATGCGACGCCTGGACTTTCTGATGAGCAACAAGATAAAGGAGTTTAGATATGAAATGGACAGGAAGTAATGCAGGTCGTTGGTTGATTATTTTGGGTGTCACTCAAAACAAATCTTGTTTAGTTATCCTGCTTTTTGAAAACAACGCAAAGGAAGCTCATAAATGAGAAGTTCTGGATTTCTTTGGCCACAACTTTAACAATAACATTGTGCAGTACTTCATACTTGAACAGGAGCTACGTACAGCTTGTTTAAAGTCATATATGCTAAGTGATCACATAAAGTGGTTTTGCTAACTGTTACCGTGTGTTTTTCATTATACCATAATTCACACAGTGAACTGATTTATTACCAGCTGTAGGATTTACATGGTGGAACTGAGAGATTAGATTTTCATAATTTATAACATAGGAGGAAATGTTCTAATGTTTCACGTTATTACTTACCTCACAGCCTCCTCCACATCCGCCTTCTTGATGAGGCGTGTCGCGTCCAGCGGAGATGTCACCACAAACCAGAAGGACACCCTCGCAGTTGGTCCACACACAATGACGTTCGACTCACTGGTGGAGTTTCACAGGACAGTATGTACAGTACTATGACATCTCTACGTTGACAACCACAAGTCAGTGACGTCATCAGGAAACGACGACACGTTACGCTTTCACAGTCACTGTGCTTCTTCAGCAGATCAGGGAGAAGGTTTCTTACTCAAATTGCAGATCGCTCATGTGATTCCTCATGGCAAACGCCAGAGTTGCTCGGAAGAGGAACATTTCATTCTCATTCCAGACATACTGTAACAAGAGAGCAGGTGCTGTTTTCAGTAAAGGTCACCACACAGACCTCGCCCTCGCGTTACGTACTGTATGGATTCTGGACACTCATTCGTACGTACAGCGTCATCTCCCAGCGCAGTCCTGATGCTGAGTCGAACTTTGTATCCCTCCGACGCACCTGTAAGGATAAAACATTTTCAAGAGCAGGCTCCAGTCCAGCTGCTTTGCTGATAAAGCAGTGTGTGTGTGTGTGTGTGTGTGTGTGTGTGTGTGTGTGTGTGTGTGTGTGTGTGTACACAGTGCTACTGGCTTCTGGTGACTTCCATCCAGCCACTAGCAGGACACTTCAACACTACAAGCTTCACTTGCTGTTTTCAAATGGCTTGTCATTTTATAGCACGCATGTATTTTCGAGTCACGGCTGATGACTGAATGTGTTGATACGAGGTCAATATTTATTTCAGCGGCGTCTAATCTGGATTGAAGCCACATTCCACACCGACTGGAGCGGCTATGAGGAAATACAGCAACACACCACGGTACATTACAATATACTGTGTTGTGGGAAACGAACGGTTGACATTTGAAGGCGTGAGGTTCTGGTCACTTACCGGGCGCGCACAGATTTTCTGCCAAAGCAGACGACAGACACAGCAGAAGCGAGACCCTTGCGAGCATTTTCCCAGAGAGCAGAGAAACGAAAGCCGCCGCGTTCAGTGGTGCGAGGGGGTGAGCAGTGGAACTTCACGGGATAAAGTCTGGGTTTAATGGTTAAGCCAGGACACACCTGGATGATGGCCGATCATCCTCTCTCGGGGGGGGGGGGGGGCAGCTCGGCCTCGCATGGAAACTGTGAAGTGGGAAGTTCAACATCAACATTGTTCGTGTCTGTTTGCTCAAGCGTCCACGGAGCCGCTAATGGGAGAGAGAGAGAGAGAGAGACGATGGAGGAGGAACAGCAGCTCAGCCTCTGTTTGCTCAGCAGTGACCGATGATCCACATTTTATGGCATGAACACAGAAACGTGATTCAACGCGAACTGGCAGCGAGAACGCGTCTGATCGCAAAGTGCCCACGAACGCGCGTTGCCGCCGCGAAAGGTCAACAGAAAAGTCCCGGCGAACGCACTTTCTCTCTTTCTCTCTTCGGCTCTTTAAACGCGGGGTTAATCATCCATCCGCCCCGACGATCACGCTTCAGATGCCGGTTAACCGTTCAACCAAACGCAGCGAGCGAAGCCTGACGCCGCCGTTTATGAGCAACCGAGCCGACAGAGGCCACTCAGAGGCAAAGTGCGCCATTTAACATCCAGCTGTTAAACTGTGCGCTCGGCCGACAATAAACCATCTAATGCTCCCATAAAAAAAGTGCTTTACCATTTAACAGACAACACAATGATACAAACACGTGTCACGGCTGAGATTTACAAAAGTAAGGGGTTTATTTTGTTTGCGAGCATTACCTGAACTGGTTTAACTGATCAAAACGTCTGAGGATGTGATCTATCCTCATAAACTGACATTAAACACAGCTGAAGTGGTTTCTTTGGCTTTTCGGCCTCCCTTCAGCTCAGCGTGGTGAACTTGGTTTGCTGGCACTGACTGCAGGTCTGGTGGATGAACGCTAGGTGGCAGTAAAGGCCGGGACATGAGGTTGCACAGTACAAGGCATCCATTCAAAAGGAAGCATCATAATCACCACAAGAAACATGTAACATCCTAGTAAGGAATGCATCCAATGAAAACAATGTAACTTATAGTCATTTATTATTTTATTTGTTAAAGTTGTCTATGTATAAAATAACTGAATCAACTGCAGCTAAACAGCTAAACTCTGAGTAAACTTGAAATGGGTGAGGGTGAGTGTTACTCATATGAGTTTGTGTTACTAGGGTTCTGTTATTAATTGATTTGTTTGTGTCATTTTATGTTATATGGTTTGTTTTAAACAACAAGCTCGTAATATTTAAACACTACAGTTCGTTTGGGTCATTGTGGCCACTGGACGTGTGTTCTGCCGGTTCCCAGCATCTTCAGACTTCATGAAGTCATCTACAGGGATGCGACATGAGGACGACACGGTGTGAGTCACAACAGAGTGATAAGTGTGTCCCCCCGCACAATAGCCCCTCTTCCCGTGCCCCAGCGCCCCCTGCAGGCCCAGGCCGACACTGCTACAACCAGCCACAATAGGCAGTGGGAGTGGATGATCCTGAGCCGAGCAGCCAGCTCTGTTGTCGGAGGTGACACCGGGGCCTCCTCCCGCCAAGCCCCTGACTTCCGACTTGAAAGCGGAGCCGGCGTCCGGGAGCAAAGGATGCATCGATCCGTTTGGATGTAGCGCCTCTGCGGCGGATCCCCTTTCCGTGCGTCAGCCCCTGGGATGGATCAGGAAAGCGGTGTCGCGTCCGCGGGGAGTTTCATCTCCCTGAATGAACGCGAGCAGAGGTTTTACTCAGGTCTCCGCAGCCTGTGTCAGGCTGACACTTCAGGGAAACTGTCGTCCGGCAAAGTGGCGGAGCTGTTCAAGGCGTCTCAGCTTCCTCCCGAGTCCCTGCATAAAGTGAGTGAGCGCCGACCTGCTTGGTCATCACACGTTGTCCGTGCGCGGAGGGCTGAGAGGCGCAGAGACCTGCAGACATCACGCGTGTAGTGACCTATTATGCCTGCGTGGAAACGAGACGGCTGCACACAGCATCCGCAGCATCAGTGTGAACGTGTGTCTTCTCTCTACACTTGTGTATAGTCTTTATCATTGGGTTGTGTTACCATAAAATCACTTTAGCGATAGGATTCGTTTAACGGCTGCAGCTGGTTGATTATCTGCTCAGGTCAAATAGTCAGCTACTGCACATTGTCAGGGTTTGTACTGAAGCGGGAGGTGTCTGTATGTACGAAAACACAGGTCCAGGGTTTGCAGCTGTAGAGAAACAATATAACAGTAATTTGCCTACAAATAAAAGGTGCATTCATGGGTTGTAAAAATCCACCTTTACTCAGTTTAGCACTGAGCCTTGATGGATCTTTAGTGGGACTGGTTTCAGACTTTACTGAGTTGTGCCTTTCCAGTAAAAGTTACAAACAGTGACCTCAAGTCAGTGATCATCTATTATGTTGAGCTAATGTGCAGACAGTCTGACCGTGACAACGTCAAACTGGAGGCCTGGACGCGATGGGTCACAGGCATGAGCCCAGCGCTTACGAAGGCAACACGAGCACGAAATACTGTGAGGACAGTCTCGTATCTCTTTTATAACCGATCACCAAGTTTGGTAGTAAAACGCGCTGGGGTTCAGGTCTGTTTTTCCATCGGCTCTGGCGTAGGAGCGCTGAGTCAGCGTTATTCTGCTGACCCATGGACAAGGCCTATAAACATGTTTTCCAGCTCACATGAACGCAGCAGGCTGCCGCCTCAGTTCACGCGGCCTATTGTGTCTCTGTGTGGGTGTCAGGAAGCCGGGCATTGAGCTCCTCTTCCTTCCTGCCCTGCCTGGATCCCTGCCACCGCGCGGGGGTGATTGACACGCAGCCTTCTGAGCTGCGCTTGGCCCTGCTGCAGGATGCCTGCAGGATCACTCCTGGACTCAGTTCTGACTTGTGGGTCATTATGTGACTCAGTATCAGCCAATCGTACAGCAAACGGTGCTTTTCCTCCAGGATGTGCGTTACTTGCTGTAACTGTAAATAGTTATTGTGCTTTCAAAGCTTCTCCCTGATGGACGTTAAGTCCAGTTGTGCTTTTGCTGATTCATTATTAAGACCATTGACTAAAGATCATTGACCAGTTTAACAGGGGAAAGCTCTTAGATAAGCAGTGAAGAATGACACGTCTTCCTGCTGAGCTCTCTGTAAAGCCAGCAGCGATCTAGAGAACGTCTGGGCTGTCGGCACTCGGCTCATTCATGGACTTTAGAGTTCTGACTTTTGGGCCGAGCTGGTATTGACCGAGACTATTTTCCTCCTGGCGAGTAAGCAAACGCCGACCGCAGCGATCAGTCACGGGAATCTGATTCCAGCCAGAGCAGCCAGTGTGGAAACACAACGTAGGTTCAGTACGTGGAACCTAGAGAACTGATTAGGTAACAGGTCGTAGCTGAAGATCTGCTGTGTGCGCTGATGCGTTCAGCGACGCGCAAGGGTTGTGTTGACACATGGGCTGAGCAAGGTGTGGCTAGTACCTGCAGTTCATCATGCATGGAAGTAACAAATAGTGCTGTATGTAGAAATGAAGTGTCAAACATGATGGGGGACAGTTATAGGCTCTTATTATACAAACATTGAAATGCAATTATGCAGTAATTTGTTTATTTATGCGCTTTTGCTTGAAAAAGTAAATGAAAGACTTAAGGTGATACAAAACAGATATTTGCCATTGTGGAGTTATTTTATGGTCTTATTTAGATTCAGTTCGTTTCTGGACAGCTTTGCTTGTTTGCTTCATCTTCCTTTACGTGAGGTACCCCCTCAGGCCACAGAGCCAACCTGTCGGTCTGGTTCCTCTACGCCGTCACTGCTGTTCTCAAAATACACTCGTCACCAGTGTTTCTGTGTCCGACTCATTAGACAAAGGGTATTAACAGCAGCACCCGTCGTTTAGGTTTCACACACGTTATTATGGAGGTGATTGTTCACAGCAAGCTCAAACAAGGACGTTTTGACCGTTCTTGGGCAAAACCTCCCTGGTTGTAGATCAGAATGTTCAGGTTGAGTTGAGTTTTGTTTGAGATCCGGCCTCGTGACCCCCGCGCTGCCGTTGAGCTGTGCTTCGTTCAACGGGAGGAGGAGGCCGCATGACTCAGCTGACGGCAATACCAGAAAAACCTGTCACCTTCACGTAGCGCCGCGTAAAAAGGAAGAGCCTGAGTGTCCACGCACGTGCGTGTACGTTTACCTCTCAAAGTGAAGTTCGCTGCGACGTTAGTGGAAACACTTATCACTTCTGTGTTTCTGTTACCATCGGACTGAGCCACATCAGCCGTTTCCCCCTGGCTTCCAGTTGATGTTACAGTATATTTGCATGCAGGTCAATTTGTGTTTAACCAAATGATTCAAAACTGGTTTTGTGTGTGTGTGTGTGTGGGTGTGTGTGTGTGTGTGTGGGGGGGGGGTTCATTCCAGTCAAAGTTAAAGCTCGGGTTGATTTCAAGAGCCTAGAGAAAAGTAGCATGTGTGCAGGAGAACCTGGAGCCTTTAATACAAAAAGGATTACTGTTATTCTGCGTCTCATTGTTTCACTTTAGAGCCACGTGGTGCTTTTAATCACCAAGGAGCATGTGTTCACACCATAACAGCCAAAATAAATAAACTCAAAATCAAAGACAATGCTTAGATTGTAGCTCATCCCAAATGTGTCTTGTGGCTTTATTCTGTTGGTACATTCTGTAATTCTGTGCATAACCACATCACAGATTCGCGTTCCTCAACGTCGTGTCTTTCAGGTGACCGAGGCGTGTGGAGCCAAGCGTCTGGGTTATTTTGGTACACCTCAGTTCTACGCGGCCCTGAAGCTGCTGGCGGCCGCCCAGTCTGGTCTGCCCGTCCGCCTGGAGAGCTTAGCGGCCGGTAAGTCTGCGGCTCACGGTGGTGGCGTCTTGTGAGAGCGAAAAGGGGATCAGGAGATTATCTTAACGTGGCAAGGATTCGGTCTAATCTGGGTGGACGGGGGAGTCGCGTGGAAAAGGGCTTTGAGCGTGTTTGTCCTCATTGGCGAGAGTGCAGAGGAGAAAAGCTGTTTCTTGCATAGCACATGTATTGTAGCTTGATGGATTAACGTATATATTTCTAAGTCACCGTGTGATGTTGCAGCAACTCGTCCATAAATGTTCATCCACCCAGATTCAGTCCCTCAGTTCAATCCCAGTTGTGTTAAAGGTCATCAAATAGGAAGCTGTGGAAAGAAAAGAGTATAAATGTCTTTATATGTGTTAAATAGTTGTGTTTTGCAAAAAACAAAAAAGAACCTCATATCATATTGATTAAGAAACCAAAAATATAACCTATTAGTTTATTGTTGTTCAGTTCATTTGATTTGTTGGCTACTACAGATCTACCTCTGCCCAGATTTATTGGGCTGAAGAATGACCCAGAGATGCGATACTTCACCGTCCCTCCAGGCCCGGACGCCCAGGCAGCTCAGAGTGGGACGGCGCCCGGCTCCAGCTCCTGGACTCCTGGAGGGGAAAGGAGCGGCTTCAGGCACCTGGAGTCCAACGTAGAGCGAGAGGTACGGTCGGCACCACGGTTCTGATGATCCAAGACCATCCAAGTGTCGTAACATTAAAGCCTGACCCGGTCACCGTTGGTAACAAACTGCCTGTTTTGAAAGGAGCCGTGGTCGCCACCGCGATCGCCGTGCGCTTCGCCACCTCGCTCTCCGGGGCCCTACCGCAGCTACTCATACGCCAGGCACAGAAATGGAACCGACTCACAGATGAGTAAGACAAGTGCGATTTACGCAGCCTCCTTTCATTTGGCGTTTTGGTGTGAGATGACTTTAAGAAAGCGGCGCTTGAACTGTATTGTTCAGTACAGCTCAGTTCACACAAAGTGAAGGAAGATGTCTTACAGAAGCCATGTGTTATAAATTAGAGACGAACTGAGAGGAGTCAGGATTCCCGGCATCCTCCAAACATCCCAAATATCTTGATGTGTACGTTTCTCCTTCTCCCAGGTCATATTTGTGAGGAGTGACATTAGTAAGATACGATTGCATATGCTTTCCTGCTTCCCTTCCACCAAAGCTGCTCTTTTCTGTCGGCAGCATATGAAAGCAAACATCCATCACAGCCAGTGGTTCAGCTGGAGCAGCACTCCTCACCCTGTAACTACGGGACCAAAACCACAGTGGAGCATCCTCCTGTGGCCCGGGTGCAGTGCTTTTTTTTAAATAACTTGTTATGTTATTCGTCTATAAATCATGAATTAAGTGTCACATTATGATACTTGTTACCTGGTGTCTATCTAGGCTCCTTCGGCAGAGAGGCTGCATCAGCAGAGCGTGGTGGGGTATGCCGACGATGACCCCTGGAGGATCACAGAGGAACAGCTGGATTATTACACCAATCAGTTCAAAAGTCTGCAGCCGGACCTGGAGGCTCTCATCCTCGGTAGGAAACCGATCTTCTGCAGCTGATTCTAAATTTCAAGGATTCTATCGCCGCTGACTTCATCTTTGCGTTTTCTAGGGACTGTCGCAAAAAACTTTTTCACCAAATCCAAGCTCCCAATACCAGAGCTTTCACACATCTGGTAAGTGCTGAGCATGTTGTGTGTCCTGTCCCGTCTGGGCTCTGCTTCCAGGTCTTGCGTGTGTCCTTCATCTTTTACACTCGTTTCTTAAGGGAGTTGAGTGATGTGGATAGAGATGGAGCTCTCACCTTCTCTGAGTTCTGCACAGCCTTCCACTTGATTGTGGCACGCAAGAATGGATACCCTCTCCCAGAGACGCTCCCTCCAGCCCTGCAGCCTGGGCTCATGCAGCAGGAGGAGGACATCCCGGATACACCGGAAGTAGGCCAGCGTCAAGCTGACTCCTCTGGTGTTTGTTTGTTTGTTTTTATCTTAAGCTTGGACTTAAACTGTGCTTTCTTTGCAGAGTGTGGAGCCTCTCATTGTCTTTGAGGATGCTGAGCCAAGGCCCAGTCAGATGGTGAGGCAGGCTCTCCCCTGGCTCATTCTGTAGCTCTGCTCTTGTGCCTATGGGGGGCGCCAACAAGCTAAAAATGAGTTCAACTTTGACCACGCTTCATAAAATGCTCTAAATACTCATGCTCATTAATTAAATGGTAATAATAACTGTTATTTGTTCCTTTCTGTTGTAGGATAAGGGCATTTTAGAGAGGCTTCAGCCAAGTCTGGCAGCAACAACAGATTTAAAAGAGGAATCATGGAAACAAGGTGAGAAACACACACATTTTGGACTAAAAATACACACTGTAACGCACAAATCCCTTATTATATTCGCTAAAGTAACATTAACTGAGATACTGCCACAAGCACGAAAAATATCAGAACAAGTATTTACTGCCAGTTTGTACACATTTACACTAAACTAACAAGTCATTTGTTTAGGCAAATGCTTGAACAACATCCTACTCCTTCTGTACGTAGTCGTACAAATGTTGTCGCCGCTGTTGTTCCCACAGATTCGAGTGTGAAGAAAGGGACGGCGACTCAAGAGAAGCAGCCCTTGAGGCCAGGTGACGCTAACGGCTACTCCGCATATAAAAAGTGTTACCCGTTTACATGTTGCGGTTTTAAGATGCCAGAAGTGGGATTTACTTGAGGCACAGCAGTCTGTGTATCGAAACCTGACTGAGTTCGTTTTCTGAACTGAAATAGTAGCTTGTGGTTCCAGAGGCCAGCATCTGATCCTCACACACCGGAAGCAGTTGTTCATTTAATGTGTCCTTTTTCTCCCAGAGCCGCCTCAGGACCTGGACCCGCAGATGAGAGCAAAAACTAGACCCAGGTGAAAGTCGCCGTATCACAGCATGTAGAAAGGAATTCAACAGTTTCCCAAATCCCTGAAACTTGCTTCATGTATACTTTGATTTTCACTCCACTCTTGTTTTGCCTGCAGGTCTTACTCCAGCACTTCTTTTGAGGATGCGGTAAAGAAAGCAGAGCAGCCTCCCACCCCCCCTCCTCGCCCGCAGAAGACCCACTCCAGAGCCTCCTCGCTGGACCTCAACAAGCTCTTTCAGCAGGGAGCCCCAGGTACGATGCCCGTCTCCGGCCTCAGCTCCTCGCACAACATCACCACACATGGGGAGAGCACGAACAAATGGAGGTGGGGGGAGTTTTTTTGTTGTTCAGTCTGAAAGGTGAGGACCACTTCTGGGCTCGAGGCAGTATCTGATTTTTAATCATGGGTGGTCTCAGCTGTGAAATGTAATTCGTAAGGGCTGCATAGAAATCAAGTCAGAGTATGTTATAGTTTGATAAAACCCGTTCTGGATTTTAGGGGTGAGAAGTGGATGGCTGCCGCCTCCTCCGGCCCTCCCCCCGAGACCGTCCGCCTCCCAGGTGAGCCTTGTTTACGCGCGCTTCACGTGTATCGAGTGAACCCAGCCTTTGTTGTTAATCTGAGCTCCAGCTCTCCGCACGTCTCATAACTCAACGATGAAAGAAGGCTTCGCTAAATCGCCGCCTATCATCTGTCTCATCAGGTTTCTCATTTCCTCAACGCTTCAGACGTGACCCCTCAGAAGAAAGCGCAGCAGCCAAACTTTGCCGATTTCGGTCTCTTCAGAGAGGAGGTGAGCGCGATGTGCCGTTTCCTTCTGGAATTGGGACTTTTCAGCTCAGGGATTGTATCAAGCAACAAAAATGTCTCTGCCAGAAAGAAGAAGAAAAAAAAATAGCAGACAGACTTAAAATTCCAGCTCAGGTTGTGAGCGTTTTTTTACCCCTGCCTTCCCCCCCTTCCATCTCAGATGTTGCACCGTAAATCTGTAACCGGGGTCATGTTTTGTCAAATATATGAGTCTCCAAGTCAAGACTCTATTTCAAGCACTGCAAGCAAAGAACGATGGGAGGGAGGGGGGCGTCATTTATTTATGACCAAAGTGACATGTGAATTTAGTCCGAGCCCTTTTCAACCTCAGTCTCTTTGTCCTTCATGTCTTTCCTGACGTTTCTTATTATTTCAGGTGGGTACGAACCTGTTTAATATTGACCTAATGCAAGGATAAAACTTTTATAAAGAACACAGACACATCTTGAGCGTTTCCTCTTGTCTCGGTGGGGGAGCCTAAGCATGGGCAACCACCACATTAGGAAGTAACCGCACTTAGTGAGTGTTCTACACAAACTTGTGATCAC
This sequence comes from Macropodus opercularis, assembly GCA_030770545.1. Classification (NCBI taxonomy): domain Eukaryota; kingdom Metazoa; phylum Chordata; class Actinopteri; order Anabantiformes; family Osphronemidae; genus Macropodus; species Macropodus opercularis. The sequence continues at coordinate 15,030,195 of CM061092.1, forward strand.
AGAGTCTCAACACACTGTTTGCTTAAGAAACTGTACTCACATATTGTGGTTGTGGCCCATGCATCAGCGTCTCAGTTAATCTCCTTTCGGTAGGAGTAAAATTCCCCTTTTTTAAGTAACCGTTACACAATTAACTTCGTCTGAACATCACTCCAGCCTTAATCTGAACCTATACGAGCTTTACTTTCATTATCAAACATCAGTTTCATTATTAGTTTCATTATTGGTCAAACAGACTGGATGATTGTAAATGTGACTAAACGTTCACTTCGTAATCTGATCCTCATACCAGCCCACATCCCTCACAGACACATTTTAAAGATGAGTGAACTATAAGAACAGCTTCATCTTTGGGATATAATGTTCACTATATATATATTGGACTGAAAGGACTTTAACTCACGTTACCACTTAGTGAAATTCACATACTTGAACACTGACTTACACTCACGTGTGTCGTAGGTTCACTTTTTACGTGTCTTTACTTCCCATCGCTCCTCAGTTACCTTAACGTCAGCTGCGTCTGCATTTCACTTCGCCATCGCTTTCCCAAATTTCACACGTTTTCCAGCCGCTGAGCAGTGGTGGCGGTAAAACGAGCCCACCGAGCAGTTGTTGAGACGCTGGGCAGGCAGCCAGGGCTGATGCTCCTGCAGCTCTGAACTAAATGCCACATCCTTGTATTTTTTTTTGTTACCCACAGCGCAGCTAGTATCCACGCTCACCAAGCGAGCGAGATCCTTTTCCAGCGAGTGGCACCAGCATTGATCCAGTGGACGAGTTAACACATTCAGACAGAGGCTTAGATGACCTCAGCCTTCCTCTGTTGAGTTCACGTGGCTTTCTATTACAATCCGCAATAGAACTCGCTTTAGCTGTTTTACTTAAAAACATAACCATCCTGACCTTTAACGTCTGTGTGACGGTGGCAGTGTTTCTTAAGCCCTGGCACTGGTGAAGTAAATCAGTGGAGACCATCTGACCACACACACTGCTAATAAAGCTCCCGCGGTTTATTGCCGCTGTAGCAACTACTACAGTCCCTTTTTTTTCAGTGTTTCCATGCTGCGGTTATGTTTCGCATCCAGTGATGAATTGAATCTCTAGGTCGTTTATTTGTGCCTGCTTGCCACGCGTAGCTGAGCCAAAGCGCATTTTTAGGCTTCCCGGGTAGAATTTACAGCGGCAGCATCAGTCTGTTAAAACCATCAGACAAGCGAAAGCATTTCAAATGGCACCACGGTGCAGACGGCAGCTCACGCTAATTAGCGGATCAAATTCACAAAGTCCAACTTTAACAGATGGCAAAATGTACCAGAGGTGGTACCTAGTTACAAATGCTGCTGTAAAAGATCTCACAGCAGTTCAGGCTGCGATCTGTTTAAAATCGGCCTTCAATTGTACGGCAATCCTGCACAATTAACCTCGGTACTAAATAAAAGCAGGGGGTGACACGTTATATATTAGGTTTAGAAGAGAATAATGGCTGAAATGCAGCAAGGAGATGTAAAGAAGACGTGTTAATCCATCATTCCTGGCCCTGAGCAGGGAGGAAGCCGCATCTGGAGAGCTCTACATCACGGTGCCGGCAGGGAGGCTGCTGTTTTGCTCAGCTTCATCCTCCTCCTTTCACCTCATCGTGACTTCAACACTCTGAGCGTTGGGCGTCAGGGTGAGCGACGTTCCTCATGCGTCTGCTGATGTTTGCGTTGCAGGAGGAGAGCAACGTGAAAGCTGAGGAACAGGCTTCACGCTCTAGAGCTGGCCCACGTAAGGACGACTTGACGGTGGTTACAAAACAGGTCAGAACTTCTTACTGTGACGTATGATGTGATTATCTTTATCTCTGTGGAGAGGAAGAGGCTGTTTTTTGTTTATTTTTGTACTTTTTCTTTTCTTGCAGGATGTGACTGGTGTTTTCCACAGTCAGGCTCCACAGAAGCCGGTTCGCAGGAAATACCATCCAGAGAGCCAGAACCCGGAGACCACACCTCCACCTGCCGTGCCGCTCGCTCCTCCTGCCAAGGCGACGCAAAAGTCAGGCAGCCGTTTCACTTTCACTGGTTCATTTTCTGCCAGATATTCTGATTGAATATGAGACTAGCCCGGGTTTAGCCATTTTGTCTTTGCGTGAACTGGGAGTGAGGAAATTCATTCATTTAAGCCATTTATGCCAGCTTGCAATTAAAACAGCTAAGAAGCAGACGATGTTTTAAGCAACAAGCTACTTAACCAAGATAACATAATACTTTATTAATCCCATGAGGGGAAATTTGTGCGTTACAGCAGCTGTACATAAATGAACAGAGCAGAAAAAGCTAAGGTCAGCAGCTCAGCAGAGGTAAATGAAGAGAGAACCTAGAACCTACAAGTTACAGTGTGTTATATGTTGTAGAAAATGAGTGTAAACGCTAATAAAACGGATGAAACTGCACCTCAGGCTGCTGTCCGGACAGAAGCGAGAGATCCAGATGGCCATCCGTAAAAACCGAGAGACCAACGCCGTGTTGACTCGCCTCAACAGTGAGCTTCAGCAGCAGCTGAAGGTCAGCACCCAAAACATTTAATGCAGTGAGAAAACCACGACAACCATGTCCAGTGAAATATTAAATGTGATACTTTAATATTACACCAGTGGCTGATCTACGGCATGTTCACCAGTGTCGTTCTTGTTTTTTTGTGTTACTGTGTAGTTTCTTTGTCTTTGTCACCACAACGCGGTGAAAAGCAAGGAGCTCTACTGTCTGCTCGCTCACCTGTCACTCAAACAGATTTAGATATTTTATTGGGCATGTGGCTGCACTGCACACGCCCCCATTTGGGACACGTGCAGCGTGCCTGTCATTCTGGATCTAAATGATCCTTTAAAACTACAGAGAAGGAAGACTAGAAAAGAGCAATGTTCATTTAAATATCGCACAAAGCTCAAAAACGGCAGAGCTCGCACACATCAAGCTTCTATATAGGCAGCGTTTTACCGTTTAATCGCTGCTGGTTCCTCAAAGCATCCATGGAATTCTGCAGAGAAAGGCATATGTGTCTTTATATAGACTCGGGCCTTGTTGAAACACTAAACAGCCATTGGCATTGCACTGACTGACAACTGTGTTCTTTAAAATAGAGCCTGGGCCGGTCACGCACCGAACTCGAACAGGGTGCGCTGGGACAGGAAGGCGGCTGGGTAGAAAGTCGCAAACCTATTTAAATGGACTGAATTGTTGAGCTTGATGGATTTTCACCATTCACTTCATTTCACCATTGCCTCCTTTAAAGGCCGCTAGCAGGACTTTAATCTTGTTATAAAACATGATTACACAGCAAGTAATGCGATGACTGCCTGAGGTGCATCTCTTGTCCAGAACGCCGTAATCAGAGGTTCTGTTTTCTTTGGCTCGGCCGCAGGTGGTGCATCGGGAGAGGGTCACCTTGGAGTCCCAGCTGGAGCTCCTGCGGCCTCTGGCTTCAACATGACTGGGTCTGGTTTACTAGTGCGTCACTGAAATACATGAGCCAACCTACACAGTTACAAAGTTGTCTTTTGTGATGATTACAGAATAAATATATAAGGGCTGACTAGAGACAAAGGTGCATCGTAGACATATGGGGAAATGATTCTTAGATTTTGTTGTGATTCACAATAAAGTCCTATGTCTAAATGTTACTTTGTATTACATTTGATGTTATTTAGTAATGTTTAAACCATGCAGGATAGATCTGGCTTCCACCAGGTGCCGTTCTGTGTGGTGTTTGCATGTTCTCCCTGGGTCTAGTGGGATCTTTCTGGGTACTCTGTGTGTTGGGGGAGACACACTAGTCAGGTTAACTGGGGGCTCTGGATGGTCTCTGTGTGTTGGCCCAGTGATGGAATGGGCACCTGTCCAGGGTTTACCCCGCTTCTCGCCTACTGACAGCTGGGCTGGGCTCCAGGACGAACCCAGGAGCGGTTTGGATGAACATGTGTTTTTCAAAACCGTATGCAATGTAAACGTTTGTTATTCGTTTTTTACTGTTACTGTTACATCCATAACATCCACATACACTTAAAATATGTGTTTTTTTTCCCCATAACCACATTTTTGTTCTGCAATAACCTAGGATCTTAAAGGAAATGTATAATTTTTCTATACGTTGTATTTCTCGTGTGTCCACATGAGCTAAAGCAAACGATGGTGCCAATAAGTCCCTTTTTATTCTGATTACTTTTTGCACCTGAACATTCAGCAGTGACGCTGGCATGAGTGGAAGTAGAACAGTGGAGAATGTTGACACTGAATTGGTAGGATAACTTATATATAATATATATACCCGTTACTCTACTCAGGATTGGATTCAAGAAATCTGTTTATTATTAGAGGTGAATTTTTTTTATCCCCTTATGTTTCTTATCATGTTGCATCCATACAGTTGATTGTACAAAAATATTCACATTCACTCCATTGGTATTAATGTTGCAAAATAAGCACAAAGCTGATGTTTGGTTTTGCATTATATGCTATGAACGGCTCATGGTTTTGAGTTTGTGTGCTGTACGTAAGCTTCGGGTGATTCTCACCACGTCTCCTGATTGGAAACTGTGGGAAATGAAGTGAATGAGCTGACGAGACGGCATGTCTGTTACCGCATGTCTGCTACAATGGAACGACCACTGGACTGTAACCTCACATGAAACCATGCACGACTGAGCTCTGCGGTGAAGACAGTAATCAAATGAACCATTAAAAGTGTCTATTTTTATCTCTGGGAATTATTTTATTACTATTATTCAGTTATTGTCAATAACTGATAGAGACATTGTTTTACTTTAACTTGGGGTCTCATGAGTCTACATTTAATAGCATTTAATAATATGCATTTCCAGCTACACAAAAAAGAGGGGGAAAAAGATGATGCCTACATCTGGCTAAATTAAAGTGGACGTATGCAAAGTCAGAATCACGTAATGTGCGTAAAAGCTTAGGGAATGGACTGTGGCCTCCCAGTGCAGGCGTCGACCCTGATAACGCAGTTGCACTCTCCCCAACACAGACACAACAAACAGGGGTCAAGCAGCTCGGCGCTAATGGCAGTATTCCCAGACCCGCTGTCCCAAAATATCCACTGACACACTTGGCCTCTCGTTTAGCCACCCACTGATATCACTATCATTCGCGTTGAATCCGAACAAAGTCATTCCTTCACACATCCTGACGCCATAGCCGGGATCCGGCTGCTCTGACTGAACTGAGCCTAGCAGAGGACCGAATCGCTGAACTCGCCAGGGATTTATTAAAAGCCAAATGAATCTGACTCTTAAATGAGTCATGAGAGCAGCGTCTGAACCTGTGTCAGAGCATTCTGGGATAATATGCGGCTCCCGCGTGGTGGTGGAGTGAATGAGTTCAGTCTGGGAGACAGACGCAGGATGCCAGACGACAACGCGGCGCTTGTAACTCCTCCGTGCCATAACCAATATTTGACACAGAGCTGCAAGCCAGTACCTGCCGCCACAACTTACAGTATCTCCCCCATACTGTAGATTTCAGCTCTTATACATCAGGAGGAGCGTGTGTGTGTTCATTAAATCACACGGCTTAACATCCAGCCATTCTCACTGCACTATAAATACCACTTAAAAGTGTTTGGTTTGCATTTCCAGATGACAGCTGCGTGTGATGAGGAAACTATATGTGTCAGCCATGTGTGTGTCTCTAAGTATATGCCTGTTTGATATAATTGCCATCTCACGCTGGCTTATTATTGTCTGCATAGTTATTAAGATTAATGCTTTGTCTAGTGGGAGACAGTGATATTTAGTGGCCCTCAGACAGAAAATTAGCAAAGATCCTCAGTGACAGAACAGAATAAGCCTCTGTGAACGTTCCTCTTATTCTTTGTCATGGACGTATCTCTGCAATTAAACTACATTTACTGGAATACGGTGAAAACGAAACCTCGCGGGACTATACGAACGTTTGAAATTTAAACTCTACAACTTTGATCACCCTCAGTGGGATGTGAATTCAAGCCGACCCTCCCGACAACACAGATTATCAGCTTTTGTCTGTTTAATTTAGGCCTTTTGTAGAAGCACCATTGCTCAAAGATGACGCCATGCACCGTTTCTCTCGTGCCTCCTTTGTCCCCGCGCTAGCCTTTGCAAAGGTTGCACTTCTAGTGTGGACATTAGTTAGGCCGCAGGAAGGCCTTTTAGGCTGTCACCTCTGCTGATTCGGGCCCCGTCAGCTGCTGGGATTTAGCTAAACACTCATTCAGCAGTTGTGAATGAAGCCGGTCCCGGGGTGTCAGGTCTGTAAACGGAGGTGACAGCGAACATAGGCAGGAACCTCAGCAACAGATAAACTAGTGCATGTTCTTTAAAAGAAGCATTGGCTGTTTAGAATCACCACGTAGACGAGAGATCTTTGACAGCACCACACTTTTAATGTAATGCTGTTGGCTTCTGTTTCGACTTAACTGATTAAAATGTTATTACCAAGTGAAAACGATGCTTATATTAGACACAAACGTCCCAAAAATGCATAATTTTTACCTGTATTACGTTTGTACTCACAGATTCTGTCATTTGGAAAAAAAAAACAGTCTACAACATTCCTTTTCATTTGCATGCGCTGCCTTGTACTTTCTTCTTGTTTTTATTATATAAGACACGTGTGGTGCTTTTGTTGTAAAGTGTCTGCATTGTCTTATTAAACTGTGAACGGAGCGTTGTTTTCATTTTTCCTGAAGTCCCCGAAGCCTGATCCAGGAAGTCCTGGAATTCCGGTCCGGGTCTTCCAGTCGTCTTTTTTTTTTAAAACCCACCTCTACTTTGGGGAAACAGGGGAAAACAGACTGGTGCTGGGGCAGCAGATGACCCGGCGCAGCAGCGAGGAGCACACCAGTCCTCTCTCACACACGAAAGGATGGGGGGCACCAGCAACAGCTGAGTTCAGACAAACTGGATCAGGGGCCGAAGGGAGAGATCGCGCTCTCTGCTCACTCTTTGGGTGAATCTTACTGGATTTATTCCCCACCAACATGCCATTTGCCAAACGCGCCGTGGAACCTCGGTTACTGTGCAGGTATCAGATCCCAAACGAGGAAGGTCTGCTTTTCGAGGATCTGCTCTCCATCAGCAATGTGGCTCTATCCCGGACCCTGCGGCAGCTGTCGGACCTGGCCAAACACGCCTGCTCCATATTCCAGGAGCTGGAAAACGACCTCGCGTCCACCAACGCGCGGGTCCGGGGGCTGCAAAGTAAGATCGGCCTCCTTCAGCAGACCTGCTCCGACCTGGACCCGAAACAGGAGGCAGTGCGTGAGTATCCCTCTCTCTCTTTCTCCCACGTTTATCTGCGCTAATAAGACTGGAGCCGCGCGCGGCGCTCAAACGAAGGCGCACGCGGAGGAAACGCGAGCGCTTTCCATCACCCCAGAAGGAATGACGCAGATAAAAGTGAAGAAAAAAAAAGTTTAACACAGTGGCGACAAAAGGGCGACGTTCAACTGAGCTTGTTTAAAAGTAACAGTCAGTGTTAATCACCTGCAGCGTAGGTCGCGGTAAGACAAGTACGTTTACTTACTTTACTCCAGTCATAGTTGTGTTGATATTATGTGGTTGATATTGGGAAACACGCGGCGCTGCCTCCATCTCCTCCCACGCTGAGGGGCGTGTGACAGCGTGGACGCGGCTATTACGTTACTATTACACAGACCCATGACTTGTTGTTCTATTAGTATACATTGTTAGTTAACTCTTTAACATAAACTACGGGCAGTGAATCTATAGGTAACTTTGTTAATGGCGCACTTTGGTAGGAGAGAGTTTACCGTTAAGCAGTTTCTGCCTCTAAGTTCGCCACATCTTCGTTTTTGGTTTTTTTATAATACGCACAAACTGAACTAAAGTATTCGTAAGTTGTTATTTGTAAAACAGCAGCGTGTGAAGGTTGAACGCGATGCTGTTCTGCTGAACTTTCTTTGGCCACCATTAAAAATTCATTGCCCCGATAACGCAGCATGTGGCCATCGCCTCGCTTTTTTAATCAATGCCCCGCCCCCCCCCCCCAGCCTCCTTTGGTCTGTGTGTTTATGTGTAAACCCACAGCCTGGACATACCCCACCGGGTTTACCCTACTTTAGTTTAGCCTGAGCAAGTACACGCATGTTCCCGCATGTTCCCCAGACCCTGCATCCTGTTAAAGGGTCACTTTGCCTTAAAGAGCCATAAGCGAAACACAGACCCTTTAAAATCCGAGTTAAACCTCGGAATCTGCACATAGATTTATTTTTTAAATCTGCAACCATTTGATGTTCTTGTCTGATGCACAACTGCTGACGAATGAAGCCAAAATAAGTTGCACGGTTTTGTACCCGTCATCGTCTTTTTGTCAAGTTGTACATCACAGAAATATGAACCTGCTGTTTGGTCCTGAAGACTCAAAGGCTCCATTGATGAGCCTGTTGTGTGAATAGTCGTGTCGAACCAAAGGACAATATTAAAATATGTGCTGTAATGTAATTCTCGAGGTGAGAAAAAAATTTCACAGAAGGAAAAGGTTTTATTATGCGTGCGGTGACCAGATAACCTCTTCTGGCTTGAAGAGCCTAATGACTCCTAATGGTACTTTTCATATTAATGGTGTCAGGGGCAGCCTTAAACAACAGGACCCTCCCTCATCTGAATGACAATTAGTGTAAATGGAGCAGTTGAAGGCAGGCAGAGCTCGGTGGGTGGGTGTGGGCTTTTATGGTGTGATTTGTCTACAGGACGGCCGCCGCAGATCCATTAGCCAGGTCATGCGGAATCACATATTGACCGATTAGGAAGGTAACACGCTGCTGCTTTGCATTGGGGGCCGTGATCTCGTAGCTGTTGTCCAACGTGAACGTGTGATAATATTTGTGTGCGGCCGCGTTTTTAAATGCTGCTCATGTTGACGTTTTTAGGTCAAACAGCTTGGTTTGCTGGAAGCGCAGCGTCTCTCTTTGGTTTTTGCCTCATCTCATATCAACGCCACGTGTCATAGAGCTTGAGCGATGCTCCTTGAGTGATACCGCTCCTCTGTGAGTGATTGACGTTAGTGTTTAGACGCAGTACGCAAAGTTTTCCTAGAAGCAAACAGTACACGCAGTAAACAGCTTCGAAAGTGAAAGTGATTTTTTTTTTGTAATCTGTTGATCTTAATCTAAACTCACAGTGTCTCTGTCTCCTTCTGTCTGTTATCCTCCGCTTTGCACATGCTCAGGAACAGGCGCCTGGCATTTATCCCCCCCCCAGCCCAGTGTTTAGACAGCTCTCCCGTGACACCCCATCAGTGCCTCCTTTGAACTACCATCAGAGGTCCTCAGCCAGGCCGGACCGTGTAGTGCAGGACCCATGTTGGTGCATTCTGCTGCGTTTTAAGTTACATGGGATCAGTAGAAAGTAGGAACCATGCTACTCATGGCAACAAGTGGCCCCTCTCGCTTCTCTGGTCCATGAGCACATGGCTGGCAGTTAACCAGTCTTTTTATACTGCCTGCACCATAGAGTGTTTCTCAGCACTAGTGTCACAAGTCCACACAATAAAACAGACATCAAACGTCCATCACAGCCCCATGTTTGAGTCATGTTCATTATGGATACATGATAAATCTGTTCAGCCAAACTAAATAACCATCCATAATTAGTTTTGCAGCCTGTGTGTAGTTTTCATGTAAACATGTTTCCAGTTGGGTAACACAACAACTGGAAACACCTTCACTAAATCTTTACACACAGAGCATTTAAACTGCTACTTGAGGAAATTACTTATTATTATTTGGAGGATATATTAATTAACCAGCTAACTGAATTAATCACTCTGAAATTCTGTGACATTTGTAACAACTAACAGTGTCTTAAATGTTAAACAATGTGGAGCTGCCACAGTAACTTCATGCATACTGTGTGATATACAACACCATGTCCTGCCTTCTCTCTAGAGCTGTCATCCACTCGGTGAAGCGATGTTTGTGCTGTGTGAGTTTTTGTGGACATCATTTCTGCTACTATAAACTGTACTGGAGCAGCTTAGACCGAGAAGCCACATTAGCCTCTGACAGTCCGTCCCTTCTGCATTTCATTGACCCGGTCCAGCCATTACTGGGACTTTGATTTACTAAGTGAGGCTACAACGATTAATCAATGCACACTCTATCTGAGGTCAATATCAGTCAATGTTGAGTCCAGCATACTGCTTCAATCATAATTTACAGGCAGATTAAATACATATTTATCAACAGTGTTCTCTCTGCTGACCCCATCCTCATTAATTATGCAGTCAAAGGACATTTTGCTGAGATTGCAGTAGTTATAATAGTGTATGTATTGTTGGGTTCAGACGTAGCAAGAAATGAACTAACCGAAAATAGGCACAAAGAACCAAAATCCTTCACACAAAGCTCACATGTTGGTTCATATGTTCCAACAGGACCAGGAGCCCCTACCTCTCTTTTGTCTTTCATTATCAGAACCCTAAGCATATTTCTGCAGGTCCGGACAACCTGCTGTGATATAGTACCCCTGCTAATTATAGAGCAGATTTCAAAGACTCGCTCAGTCATTCCTGCGCCAGCCCCCTTTTTACCCTTTTGTCCCAGACAGACACTGAGAAGGCCCAGACTGCCTTGATGCTGTGGCGTGTTGTTTCCCATCATGCCGTTTTTTAATCAGTGCTCTGTCATTTTCTTCTGCGTCGTCATGTCTGGTATTCAATACTCTGACTGAGCATTTTCTCATCTAAGTATTAGAAAAAGCACCATGGACACTTTATTCATTGTTGTACAATGTAACATAATACAACATATTAATGCTATTGTCAGGACGTTGCTGTGATACTCATGTGGTTTGACATTGAAATGTGGCCTTTGCACCATGTGGAAGTGAAGGTTTCCCCCTTCACCAGGCTCCATTAACTATGTGTGCGTCTCAGCACCTGGATTCCCCGGCAAACCGTTGAAGTGGTTTGTGCTGAACCATTCTGTCAAGTCAAGCATTCCTGAAAGCCAGTGACCAGGAAACCACAGTGCTCGCACACACCACCGGGACCTTGCACCCCACACACGCTCCCTAAATTGGCCTGAAAGACTGGTGTGATTACGGCTGATGGCAGCAAACCTGGAGTCTGCGTTTGTTTATAAAAGGATACGTTTTGTTAAAATTAAGGTCAAGACTTCAGTGCGTTGCCTGAAGGAAATGTGTGAATGATTACACTTAAGATTCCTGCATTTACACACTCACCTAAAATCCCTCCGCTCGTCTTTTTTTTCCAGTCTGCTTTCACATCCATAAGCCAACGTTTACATGTACGGTGTGAATGTGTGTGTGTGTGTGAAAATTTCCCATAAAGCATCAGGTTCCTCTAGATTAAGGTAAGACCTAGTTTGTTGTTGGTGAGAGGTGATTGTTTTTTCTGAAAGAATAGGGGTTGTGATAAGCTTTCTTTTTTGCCCTGAGGTGTGTATGTGACTCTCTGTCTTCAAACACACTCACAATTAATAAATAACATTCCCTAGCAGTCATTACGCTTTATGGGCTCCTGAGTGTGGGGCCGAGGCAAAGGGGGACAATTCAGGCCTGTCCTGGCAAAGAGGTGGGGGGCAAAGTCATCTACCCCTGACCTCAAAAGCTTGCTGACCTCCCAACCCCCTCTGCACAACCCCTTCAAAACACAAAGAGCAAACACAGCCGCCTCCATCTTGCTTATCACACAGCCTCTAAAGATTTGACTGGTCAATTAGACTGGATTTACCATTTGACATGATACTGAATAGACACAGGTCAGCGGACTGGTAAAATAACAGGGATTATTAAACTGTCAAAGTCATCTCCCCAACTTAAATGAACTCTTGCAACCAGGTTGTTACTCATGGCCGGAGACGTACTGAGCCATGAACGACTGCTTGGCGACTTTTTGATGTTTTGTTCCTCTAATAACTGGGGGTTCTCTCTGTTTTATCTGACCTGCCCTGTTCCTTTTGGAGAAAGGCGTCTATACCATACAGCTACTCATTAAAAGTACTGCTTGTTGTCGTGTTTATTCAGAATAGATTGTCTTTCTGACATCAGGAAATATTGACAGATTACAGGGCTGAAGACTGTTGTGAGCCACACTTTGTCTACCCAGCATTTAAGGCCACCTGTATAGGTTTCCTCTCTTCACTCAGTGCCAGTGATACAATCTCCCACTCTCCTCCCAAACCACCACCGTCGTCACACTGACAAACTTAAATGTTACGCAATGGAATTATTCTTAATCAAATCTCAAGACTCATCTTTGAGTCTTTACATAAAGACAAAAAGGCAAGTGGCGTACCTCATGCCTAGGCATGCTATCTGCAGCAAGGGATTAGTAGGAAATTAGATAAAGGTTCCCATAGTGAGCCTCAGCTGTATTAAAAGAGCATCTGATTAAATCTTACTGTACTATTTCAAATAACCTTTTGTTTATTTATTTATTGATTGTGCTGAATTTCAGTTTAAATGATAAGAATGCACAAATCTAAGTTTCTTAATGGATGCTTATAAAGCCAAGACTGAGGATACTGCATAATGAGGAGATGTGAGTCCAGGCTGTTTTAACAGGAAGGAAACACATGTGAGTTTGCAGTCCTTGCCATGCAGGTGTTTAGACTAGGATTTGGGAGGAATGTGAACTCCCCTCACCTCTTTTTGGTATACAATCCCGTGGATTCGCCAGGTTAAAGCTGAAAGCACCTTTTCATCAGTCGCCCCACCATCAATCCATGTCAAAGTAAGACGCATCTGTTGGATATGAGGGTAAGAGTGTGAACACTAGGCTCAGTTTAAAGTAACACAGTGTTCAGGTTGATTTCTCTTCTCTTTGCCAAATTACTTCTGGTGTTATTTTAGTTTTAGATCAAACAGTGATGGTGAAAACTCAATGACAGACTGACGGTGATTTTCAGGCACTCAGCTACAGATTAGCAACTAAATGTTGGTAGAGCATGTTTGTCTGGTTTTGCATGTCTCTGCATGATGAAAACATATGGATATGACCATAGTGTAGACAAAGCATTTTGAATTTATATGAAAATTGCAGGATACACGCATCACGATGTTATTAGGCAACAGATCTTCCACTTACTCTGCTTTTTCATATTGGTCACCAAGCAGAGCATTAAATCAATAATTAATTGAGTAGGTGCAACATTTTAACCTATGCTGAGTTATTACAGTTATTTTTATACATTTATATTGTTCACAAACTGCTCAACCCAGTTGAGGAGTCTATTCCACTCACATGGCCAGTGAATCTAAAAATGTAGAGCTTGTATTTAGACTGTGGGCAGAGTGTCCCGTCTGGACAGGCAGCTCTAAAATCACAGAGATAGACTGGCAGCATCTCATCTGTTGACTTGGCTTTTCTCATGTCTTCCATTTTCACGTAACCTTTTTCTGAAAGTCAATGTAATAAATGAGATAATAAACCATTCTAATTAGAGTAATGTGCAGTAAATGTATTATTAATGAGATTAAAGCTGTAGCTATACTCTAACCTCTGTTATAGTTAACAGCTCTTTCCTCTTTACTAGAACTCACGACCATCATTTTAGCTTAATTATGTAGCTTTTCAAATGTTCTACGGTCACCGCTCTCTCTTCACCCCATAGAAATTTAACTTGAACAGCTCAACAAGAACCAGGAATTTCACTTTCACCTGACAACATGAAGCTTCAAGTAACGGAGTAGAACATTTTATTTTTTTTATCTCTTGTTCAGGACAGATGACTCTCCACATATGACTTCTGTCATTTCAGGCCAGACTCCCTCCTCATGGTCTTATCTGCTTCCTGCTGTGTTTGTACCGTCCTGTGGGCTCTCACTTGTCACACTGATTTACACTTTAAGTGCAAGTTGTGGAAGGCTCCCTGTAACAGGCTGGCAGAGTGTTTGTGAACGAGCGTCACTGACCTGGATACAGAGGTTGCGGTTCTCTGCTTCTCGTCACTTCAGCACCTGTCTGCGAATAAACGCATTCACTTTTGATAAAGATGTTTCTCTAAATCTGATTCAGCGTTATTTCACTTTTCAGCAGAAAGGAAAACACGGGTAGTTTATTCTTTCATTTTTCATAGTGAAGGTTTCATGTTAACTGTGCGTCATTTTAATGCTCCAGATAACACAAGATTGACCCGAGGCCTTCACGCACACACACACACACACACACACTTTGCTGGACAGGTCAACATTAGAGGATGACTTCCCTTCACTCAGCTCATTGCACACACAAGTTCACCCTCCTGCACTGGCTTTTGTTCCTGCTTTTTCCATAAGCTCCTCCTCAGGGATATTTCCTCGCCATCCGGATTCATTCTTCATTCTTGCCAGTCATTTCTGTGTCTTCCCTCTCCTTCAGGCATTTTGTATACTTTGTTCTCCTCTTCTGATTCTCAGAGCTACTAGGCCTGACTCTCTCTTTATAGCTCTCACTCATCTCTGTATCCCAGTTTTGTATTTTGGGATTCAGCCAGTCCTGCTCTCAGCAGCCCCACTGGGAAGAGATCGTCCTGTTAAAGCATGACCAGTTGTGTTCTGCTTTGCAGTAAGCAGCTCTCTGAGCTAAACATTTACTGACCACTAATCAACCCAATAGAAGCTTTGCTTTGTGGGCACTTAGTTTAATATTTGATACACTTTCTAAGTAATAATGTATAAACTAGTACTAGTGCTTGGCTTGGAAAGCTCTGTAGTGCACTGTTGGTTTGCCCATTTTCCACCACAGATAGATGAGTAATCAAATGTCACTTGGCTCAGCTTGAGAGACAAACAAGGCTCATCTGATTTTCCAGTAAATGCTTTCACAAATTCTGACAATTGCTACTGATCTCATGATACAACAAACTTATAAAGGGTCTGCTGCACAGCTCTTACTATGAGATCTTTCTTAATGAGTCCTTCCAACATGGATGATGAAAGCTGGAGAAACCAGTGCAGAGACTGGACATTCAGTGTTCACTGTGAAGGCTTTCAGGGAATTTCCACTGACATCTGAGAGGATGAATTGAACGAGGAGACAGTGAAGACAGTGAAGGTGCTGAAACACTTATGTCGTCACAATAGGTTATAACACTCCATGGCTTCCCGTATAACTGTCAGAAGACGTCTTACTGTTTTCACACTACACCCATGTGTACACTTAGGAAACATTTGTCACTCCACAGTATGTCGATGTTCCCACAACACAGAATAGGGAGAAGCTGAAAGAAAAACAGTTAAATAATAATTGGGACAAGCCCAGTTTTCTATTTTCCATCCTAGCTGCCGTGGGGCTTTGTGTGGTGATGCCCAGTCTGACTTGGCAACCATCCTAAATCTGGCAGCAAGCCACAGTAGAGCTGATGCTTCATACATTTTTGGATAAATCACATGTGTTTTCTTTCTCTTCCTAAAAAAGAAAGTTGCTAATATCAAGACAACTGACTCTGGTGCTTTCAAAAAAAAGGCCAGTTGCTTTTTTTTGCGCATTTGAAACTGCTTATACTGTAGTTTAGTCCTTCAAAGCCATGGGAGTGATGAATGGAATTTACAGAATGGCATGAGAAAAAATGTCTGGAAAACGTTTTCTCCGCAGTTATTTTGGTAGAAGTTATGCTGCAAACCAGGAATCAGCAGTGACCAAGAGGAAGTTGAGACTTTTTCTACCTTTGCTTAAGTACTGTACAGTAGTTTTATGTAACTGTAAACATCATCTGTGTTTGGAAGCTTCAGAATTTGTTCACAGCATTTTATTTGGGGTGAAGAAAGTTTATCGCTTCAGTTACTGCAGTTGTTTTTACTGTCAGAGAAATCTTTCCTTGGAACAGACAAGTCATTTATGGGAATTTAAGCACTGCCGACCACTATTGCGTCACAGGAGAGTCAGTCCACTGTGGGTTGATCAGTTTATCTGAGCTCCTCTAGGCTGTATATGAAATAAGAGCTGGACATTGCGCGCTGGAAAGTACCTCATGGTACTTTGCGTTGTAGCCTACTGAGAAGCCCCATCTGTTGGCCGCCAGCCTGTAGCTGTTACTGCTGTGGAAGGTGTCTTTCATTAGAAACACAGACTTTCATTTGGACCCTGTCCTCCTGCAGGAATACTCCCAGGAATACTGCTAAACTCTGAGCAGACATCATTGTTTATGTGTTCCAGTGTGTAACATCTTTTGTTATAAACAGAGACATTATAATATGTGAAATTAAATCTCTTTCCAGCTTTCCACTATTATTGCTTGGTCTTACGTCCCAGCATTCAACACGATGTACGACTTGTTTTTTACAAGACCAGTTTACTGACTTAATCTCATAATAAAATGTATTATTGCTATTATTAGTGGCAGACTTTGCGTTCCTGAGGCTTCAGTAAACTAAGCATGATTGTGAGGAACTAAGCAAAAAAAAGCTTGACTTCTAAGACTGCGGCTGTCACTAGCACTTGTGCTTGCTAGTTCAAAGAAGTGTTTAATTTAAAGTAGTCAAGTGGCCAAATCGGTCTACAGCCATGATGTGTATCAGCCTGTGTGTGGGAGACTGCAGTATAATAAACGTGCCCGTGTTTCCTCTTAGTCAATGAGTAGGGAGGTGGATTGACATTAATTGGCACCTTGGCACAGGTACCAATTTTAAAACCTTTTCAGAGGTTTAGAATAGGCAAATCACGCACATCCATCTGTGCCGGGGAAGTTTGTTATTCACTGTTATTTTCACACTGCTAATTTGACGAGACAAGCCCTCAAACCAGTCAGTGACGTATTTACAATGGAACTGTGCTCTGTGTTCAAACTGGTATGTGACTACCTCCAGATGTAGTCACAGTTACTGTGCCCTCTGCAGTTTCCACCTGTCTTTGCTGATGTCTGTTTCTAATACGAGCATATAAGATGGTATTAGATTTAACGAGAATAAGACCAGCAGTGCAAAATACTCCCACAGGCCAGTGAATGGGAGCAAAGTGGAGGTGTGTCAGATGACCCCTCTGGAAAAGGGGTACACACACACACACACACGTAAAACACACACATAAAAAAGCACTTTTGCAGATGAAATGGAAAGCAGACCCTAAATGGCTGCTATGCTAAAACAGCATTTGGGCGAAAGCGTACCCTCACAGGTCTCTTTGTACAGGCCAGTTGCGTGCCATCTGGCTGCTGGGGAGCATTGGGTGACTCAATACCCCACCATTGAGGGACACAAAGGCAGGGCGCCCTCACCCAACAGCACTTGGAGCCTCCCAGCCTCCCGTCTTCATCTTATCACGAGGTCAGGGTCATGGTTTCCATGTTGGTAGACGCGACAGCATTGGAATAAAACGTCATCGTCCATCAGCCAATCAGAATCTTGGATCTCGGTCCTTTAGTCAGTTTAAATGAGGCTCTCAGCAGTTAGTCCATTCACTTAATGACTGGACAGTTGCCTTGGCAGCACTTTGTCTAAAGGAAGAAATGTTGTAGTTGAACCCAGTTGGCAGGAAACCATTGATCTGAATTCTTTGACTACATGGGTGATTCAAGTGTGGCCCCTGTTTTATTGGCCCACTGTTTGTTCATTCTCAAACTTAATGCCAGTGCGTCTCCAGGTTGTGACAGAAGAGACTCATTTATCACCTTAATACATCTGCTCATTGCTGTTATAAAGGTTGTTGTTTTTTAGCCGAGCCAGCGTCCGTGTTCGTTCGAACAGGGCGGACTCTGAGATGGAGGCACTGTCCAAAGCACTGTTTGGAATGTGTGTTTTTAGAAGTGTGTGCGTGAAGGTGGATCAAAGTTGACCCCATTCTAACAGATAGGAATAACACATTGTAAGCAAAAGCATATGCTGCGTGTTTGAGGAGACAGAGAGAGCCCCACGAAGGCTCAGATACGGTGTGAAAAATAGGTGCAGTGTTATGTTGGACTTGTAAACATAATAAATACCCAACTGCATACCAAGGCAGATTATGGTTTATCAAAAGCTGCAACAATTCCTGTGCTTTTCTTTACCCTCATACTTTGTTGGTTTTGTACGGGTGAGCCACCTCATACCAGGTTAACGCTCCGTTTGAATGTGGGAACCTGTGGGACACTGCTGGAGCCATCTGTGACTCTGCAGATGGCCCTGCTTGTTAAAGTGGGCCAGGGTAGGACCCTGTCGTCTAGTAAAGGCGGGACAATGGAGATTACTGGTGTCTGATCTCTCGGTTTAAACGCAGTCTGAGGACTGCAGGACGTGGGGAGGGGCACACTGCCCTGATCTTTGAATCACACCACAGTTGTTTTACCCACAACAAGGAATTATAATAATACACACGGCCTTGGTCAAGTGCAGAAAAAGTCATGAAGCTTTTGGAACAGCTATTTCAAGTGTCTGAGGTTGAGCTAAAAGGTTTAGTCATAATTGAACCTTTTTAGGCTTTTCTGGTGTAGAGGCCAGTTGTCCTTCGGTGGCACTTGTGCTGCCTTTTGTGTTGGTCTTTTTATGGGGCCTTTTTTTGTTACAATTGAGGCTCGAGGAACCATGTATTCAAGAAATGGTAATCGTTGACAGGGGTTAAAGCTGGATCGCTTAGTGAGTGTGTTCCAAGCATGCGTTCCCAAACCCTATTTGGTATTTCTTGTTTCTTCGATGTTGTTGTTGCTGCCAAACAATGATCTGTGTGTTTGACCTGTAGGGCTGCCAGCATGAAATGTAGCAGTCTGGCAGATGGGAGAGCGTGCAACCAATACAGTCCTGTATTAGCTAGAAACGGGCGGGACAGGTTGAGTCAAACTCACTTGGCTTCCTTAGTGCACACAGCTGATCATTTGAGTGGAAACGTAACACGGTAAGATGAACCTCTCTATTAAAAGGAGATTGGTGGACATGTTCTGTTTTGCAAGTGTGTGTTCTTGCATTGGCTTGATTCCTGTGTCGTTGCACAATAATCACTTGACTGGTTCCTCTATCCACAGCTTTTGCTTTCATGACCTTTTGTCATGAGAATACTTGGGCAACCTGAGATGCTGGACATGATCCAAGAGTCGGGTACCTGACAGCGATTTATCTCTTGTTTAAATTCTCTTCATACGTGAAAAGCCTTGTAATTTATGACTTAATGTGTGGGAGGGAAGATATCTCGGGGTGACTTTAAAATTATAGGTTACAGCACGAATAAACGTGTATGTACGTCACTTCAACTATATATCTAAAGGTATCATCATATCAATTTACTGGTAATATTGTGTGCTCTTGAATCCTATTTTATTTATCTGTGTTTGTGAGGTAGTCCTAATCATTTCTGTTGAGTTTTAGGCTTTTGATCATACAGTACCACATTGCACCACACGCAAAGCCAAGTCAGACAATAAAAGCCTTCTCTTATCATCCCATCCCATCTCAGTGCTACAGACTTGAGGAATCACAGCAGACAATGCTTTTCCAATAGTAGTACACATAGACACATGCCTTTCCCGTGATGTCATGAGCAGCCAATTATGCCATAAGTACAAACTATGTTGAGCTTCTTATTTGAAAAGCGCTGGACAGCTGCTTCCCCCGTTCTCCATCTGTGAAATGTGTATGTTGAACGCGGGCCTTTGTTGCTCTGTGCCGACGGCGCTGACCCAGGGTCAGGGGGGGGTTTGATTCCCACTGTGGCAGCCTATTGTGAAAATATAGTACTCATGGTACTTTAATGCAATTTAATTTGGACCAGGTGTCACACCGACAGCAGTGTCAGGAGTAGTTTAGGGGAAAGTGGAGCTTGAAGTGCAAGTGGAAATGTGCTAAAGGATGAGCAGAGGCATCAACTCCGCCATCTGTCGAATTACAACATGGGCAGAGTGAGTGACTGACAGAGTGACAGAGTACATTTGTTATTTCTTCTCCTGAAGCATCAAGTAATGACCAGTAAACAGCCTGTCACTTGTTATTAATGCAACCTGATTTAGTAAGAATTACCTCTGGCTTCCACATAAACTACTCATCTAGCAAACCAAACATTTTATAGTGTTTTTTGTTTAAAGTTTAACATCATCAAAACCTCAAGTGATGCCTAAAAAAAAAGAAAAGCATCAGAGCTGATTGATATACAGTATGAATAGAGATGCTGGCTCAGGGCCCGTCAAATAGGTGGAACCTCCCTACATGGCTCTCAAAAGACCTTTGACCTTTCTTTCTTACTAGATGTGTAATGTTAATGGGTTTGTACGAGGTTTTACAGCCTCATTTACTGCATCACAGTGTGAAGAAATACAATCGTTTTTACAATCCACTGCAACGTGATTCAAGCAGACAAACGTTGATTCCATTTAATGACTCACATTGGCTGACGTCTCCCAGTGGAGCAAACTGAACAGGACTTTTCCAGTAACTAATGCTGCACTAGCTGTGGTTTTTCAATGGCTTTAATTTGGGAGTGGTGACAGTGTGAATTGTCAGAACCTGGCCATGTAAATGTCAACTGTATGTTGACATGGAGGGAAGTCTGTGGGAGAGGTGCTGAAGACTGCCTCAAAGAACCTTTTCAGCACCACACAGACACATAGAAAATGTCAAAAGAGATTGGACTGTCACATACAACGTTAAGATTTCATAGTAGTTCAGTGTGAATACTCAGGTGGAACCACTGGCTATCAAGCGAATTATATTAGCATTTTGCCCTGATGCTCTGGATTCGGACATTTTAGTTAATCTGCCTGTTGTGACACTGCAGGCCAACCAAATAAGTGGTAGAAAGAATCCTGCAGTCTCCACAAAGTGGAGGCCTACAGTGTTATAACACGTGGACCGAGTTGGTCACAGGTCTAGAAAAGCAAGAATAACCTTACAGTCCTGACATTCCCAATGCCCCTCGGGGTGAAGGAGCATAGAGGTGACGGAGGAGACATTGAGCACAGATGGGACCTGTCCGTGTGGACTTTTCCTTTCCTGCAAGGTCACAGAGCTGATACCGTAGCAGAGGAAACGGGAGGTGTGACCGTGTCATCTGGCTTGTCAGATATCTCACCACCAAACGGCGACTCGGTGAGTTCCCACTAAAAACAAATGGGAGAGAACCTCCAGAGGGACCCGTCTAGTTGCTCGTTGAAGCTCAGCATATGGAGAAGATGAGGGTTAATCGTGTCAGTTATGTCGGGTAAACCTCGCTATGACCCACGCGTGTTCCCAACAGGCTGTATTTCATGTGGGGGGGAAAAGGGGGAGGCATGTAGTGGATACCTTATGGAGACTGCACGGGGATAATATTATCAAGCTACATATGAAAATGATAGCCCTGCTTCATATTTCATATTCGCATTTCGTATGGTTTGATTCCAGTGTACACCCTTTAATGTCTCACCCAGTGGTTAAAACTCAAAGCATTCAGTTAGAAACGTCAGGCCACTGAGTGAAAGTGCAGCAGATGAATCAACAGGACGCAACATATCGGCCTGACTGCAAACATCTGCAGTCCTTACAGATGCCTGATGCTCCGCGCAACACGTCCATCTGTTCTGTTGCGCATAAGGACGCTTGGGCGCAAGGCCAGAGGAATTTTCACATTCCTGTAGGTGTTCTCCTGTGATTCCAGTGTCCTCAGTAAATGTTACCTATTCCACTTGATTTCACCCTGGACCTTTCTTGCATGTGTCCTGTGGGAGGGAGATTGATGTCCAACAATTGTATAGCAAGCCACTAAATGTTGACATTGTGCTGTTTACCTGATGTCAGAGAGATCTTTCTAATCTGCCACGCTGGTTGCCCCTAATCTGCCGTTTCTAGGGGGATCCCATGTTAGGTGACACACTTTTGTCCCTGTGAAGTTTGTTATCACTGTGGGTGACCCTGTGGGGACACAAAGGATGTGCTGAAGCCCCTTTTCTCCTCATTAGTATTCAATCACGAGCACAAGCTCCGCCCATACAGGCGCTGGTGACATCTGTTGTGTTGTTGGGCTGATGTCACCGATCAAAGCTGCCCTTTCAGAGCATGTTTTTATTCAAATATGTGCCTAAATATGGACTGTGCTTCAGTTTTGCCTGCTTATCCAGTCCAAATACACGCAGCTCATTTAAAGATGCATAAAGATAAATGTCACATATTATACCTTAATAATGTTTGCCATGGCCTAAGTGAGGATGGCAGTCCTTCCTAAAGGTATTTTGGAAAGTGCACAGACATGTGAAAAAGCTGTGAGTGTTAGTAGTTTTATCTACAGTATAGTAATGCTATTAGCTTAGCATAAATTTGAATGCTTTAAGGGTGTTATTTCATTACATTAATACTTAGTACATGTCTGGTTTCCTGTCTCTATGTTAACTAAACTAAACAGCTATAGTCTAGAAAGTTATTGTTCTTATCATCCAGGACTCAACAGGAGATCAAATAAATGCATTTCACACAAAAAATCCCTTTGGTTAATGTAAAGAGATTATTCTTCAACTGTACAGTCATATGACTGCAAACCATCCTTAGGAAATTAGGAAATCCCGGTTAACCTGGAAGGCATCTGCAGCAGTATTCAGATCTGTTCTCTTTAAAGCAGGGTGAACTGTATTATCTGATATCTGACAATCCTCTTGCTCAAGATTAGAGGTGCTGTGCAGCAGCGATGGAGCTTTGGTCTGGCAGACTTTCCACTGGGGCCTGCCAGGTGGGATCAGCTCACAGCTCGCTGTGATGTCGCTCAGTCTCAGCTACAAAGTTGTCATGATTACCATCGAAGAAATCACTGTCAGACCTTGAAGACCAAATAACCATACTTGTTCTTTGGTTTCTCTCTCTCATGCATGGCCCCTCGCTCCTCCGCGTGGCTCTCTCTCTCTCTCTCTCTCTCTCACTAAGTTTTACTCGTCTCTCTGTGAGTATCCTGTTGATCCAAGTTCACCCTGCTGTGATATCATGCCCAGTGGAGCCAAACTAATCACAGTCATTTCCCAGGATCATTCCTACACCGTGTTAGCCGTTCATTTTGTAGACATGGGGATGTCTGCACTGTCCATTTAGAAAGGTTGAAAGAAAAATGTTTCTTCTTGCTGAAGGTTTGCTGAAGCTTTTCTCTGCAGTACCTCTTTTGTTTTTCTTGTCACACGGCCTGAAACCGGTCGCGTGAACTGACTTTGCCAATTAAAGTCCCTTATCTTATTGTCCCTCCCCTTCAAAGGGAGCTTATTGTGCACACACAGAACCACAGTAACTATACAAGTGGCTTGTGTACAAGATTTTGGTGGCTCTAAAAGCATTGTTGGCTTTCCATGGCCGACGCATTCCTGCAGCTCTCTTGAGCAGCCTCCTGACCACACAAGAAGGCTCACGCAGAACAGTGGAGGAGCCGAGGAGGAACACACGAGTTTGCCAGTTATCAAATATTTACTGTTTGCACAGTTATTCTTGTGTTTGTGGTGTTGGCAGTGTGAAAATCCGAGGCATCCGGAAACAGATTAATGAACGCCTGACAATCTGTTGGCTCTTGGAAGTTTTAATTTACAGTTACTCATCAGTGAAGCCAGGAGATATTGTTTAGCGGCTTAAAGAAGAAGCCAAGTACAAAGAAAAATCCAAGAGTCTTTTGACAAGACGAAAACCCATTAAATGGGATGGTGGTCACACACAACTCTGAAGCGGCCGCTGAGGCACCACATGTGGAGAAAGGACAACTTCTACCCACCCAACCCAAGCCCCAA
This sequence comes from Macropodus opercularis, assembly GCA_030770545.1. Taxonomy (NCBI): domain Eukaryota; kingdom Metazoa; phylum Chordata; class Actinopteri; order Anabantiformes; family Osphronemidae; genus Macropodus; species Macropodus opercularis. The sequence goes on from CM061092.1 coordinate 15,053,817, forward strand.
CACACACACACACACACACACACACACACCCACACACACATATTTCTCCCTCTACTACTGTTGAAAGAACGCTAATCTGTGTGATCCATTCTTAATCTTTTCTCATAGTCTGCTTCTTATCATCGTCTTACAACCAACACTAGAATTACAGGTCGAACAGAAACGAGGCTTGATTGTGTGTGCATTTACATTATTGTTATATAATTTAACATATGATACAACTTTAAGGGTGTGGCGCACTATACACTATAACAAAACTGTATATATATATCCAGATGAGCTTAAAAACTACATTTCACAGTGTATAAACACCCAGTAGGCTCCATGCAGACATTCACAGTCACCTTATGCTGGCAGGTCAGTGGGAATTACAACTGTCCCTTAAAAGACTTTCATTTTGAAACTGAGGTGGGTGTAATTGTACCCAGATTGCCTTAGCTGCTGCTTTACTCCACCAGCCTTTAGTTTAGTCTGTAAGGTTTGCTCTGTCAGACAAGTTGCAGGAGTTTCATGTGGAAGAGGAGAGAAGGAAACTCTGGTCAGGGTTCCTGTGGTTTCTGGACTGGAGCAAGAGTCGCCTCCGAGCTACGTTGCCAGGCAAGTTGAGATAAAGCTGGCTGCTTATATTGATACAGAGCCCGTGTTTGTGCTGAGGACGTTAGATAATGGTAGTGGTGCTGCTCACAGACTCAAATACAGTCGATTATACTGCAGGCCTTGCCCTTTTCTGTTTGGAAAGAGAGACAGAACTTGGACAAAATGATATGAGAGAAACAGCTGCTGCGTAATGTGTTCGTGACGTCCACTGTGTTTGAAATAAATGGACACAAGAGAGTCCTTTCAGTAGTGAAAGTGCTTGTGTGATGTGTAATCATAGGGACTGTTTACTTAACAAATTAAGTCCCTAAATGGGGGCCGACAGTGAAAAGCAAAGACAATGAAATCCTCTCGCATGGCTGGTTTCGGTATTGAGGTTGGCCCTGTTTTGAGCAGCCTCTCCCGACCCTGGACCCCCCCACCCCCACCCCCCCACACACACACACCCCACAGCTGAAGGACAAGAAGGACTGAACCACAGTAACAATGCAGAGGAGCGCCGCTGGCTAAGACGCCAGTAACACTTTTAGTCAATAGCAGTGCGTGGAGTTGATAGTGGGGTAAAGTCACTGAAAACTACGCATCGGCTTATCTCCTTTCACATAATCACTGGGGTTTGTTAAAATAACAAATCAAATCAAGTTCTTTAACTGCGGGGACCTTTAGAGCATTCATCTGCTACAGGTGATCCATCAGCCTATAATGAACTGTCAGCCTGTTATAGATAACCTGCTGACATTTTAAAGTGAGATCAGAAGAAGAGCCGACGACTGTTTGGATGTTTAAACTTGTCTGCCACATCCGGACTGATGTCATGTGAGTTTTACTCCAGGTTTTGGTTACATAATGCGAGCAAGGCAGGCAGGGCTGGGTCCACGATGACTTCACGGTCTCTTGGCAGAGCGTGTCCTTTTCTGAGGTATTTTCTGGAAAGGCATATGTGTTTTTGAAACTTGAGAGCTGCTGGGAATGGCTAGCTCTCAGAGAAAATAACCCCAAACTAATGAACACAGCTCTAACTGGTTTCTTTAGTAACCCCAGAGTGTGAAGGATTTCCCATAATCCGTCCCTACATAGTAATGGAGCAAGATACAGCCTTTAAAGACAGATCAGTGTTTACTTTAGCTTTAGTGTTTTGAGTGTGCTTGGCTTGCCCGTGTGAAGTTCAGAGGTTTACTGTACATGAACGTGATCAAAGACCCCACTGGGAAGGGAATATACGTAAGGGAACGACCTGCTTCACTAATGTGAAACATGCAACGCGAAACAAAAGGATTTTCGTCTAATTTTAACGCAACGCAGTGATTTTTCAGTATCGTGCTTATGGTCTCAAAGCAGCCTCCGTCTTTCAGCTTTGTTGAGCTACCTGCATAGTGTCTGTTTACGTTTTGCACGCCACTACATTTACACTTACAGAGCGAAAAAACGAAACAATATTTTACTAAAAGGTGGACTGGAATCATAACAAACCTGGATATGAATCAGCATATTAAAGATCCATGAGATGTTTAATCCATGACAGTGTGTGAAGTTGAGAGAGAATGTGCAAAATGTTTTCTATTCAGGAAATAGTGGGATCTCAATTCCTGCCACTTAAAGACCCCGTTCACTGTTTCCTTTGGCCCTTTTCACTCCAGTACAAGCGTGTACTGCATTGCTTGACAGTGAAAGTAGTACTAGTTCAGTGAGGTGGACATGAAAGGATGCAAATGCATTGAATGCATCCAGATTTTAAACAGACCTTCGGAGCAGCAGGGTCAGATGTGGAACCTCTTCATACTATCTGGGTTTCGATGGGTAGAATGAGTAGATGGTGTTAACCCGAGGATTTGAAGTTCAAGTGGATCATGTGCTTGCACAGATGAAGCATAATCTCACTCATTCACTGAGAGCAGTTACAGTTAAACCACTGTGCAGCGAGGTCAAGATGACATGTGGATCTGGTTTAGACAAACATGCAATGGGTCTGTGTGCTTGTGGTGGTTTTCTGACTCCAGCTCTGTCCTAGTGTTTGCCCTGTTCTGGGAACAACCGGAATAGTCTGTGATCAAAGAGATCAATGAGGAGAGGTCGGATCATTGTTTCCCTGCCCGGACATGGACGGGAGTCTACAAAACAGAAACCATCTGTGAGACAGTTTACATCAACACGGATCATCCCGAGCTACAGCCTGCGCAGAGGGGAAACGTTATTCATCCCTACCTCAGAGAGACCATTCTCTGAATGGGTTCAAAGACGAACGCCTTGGTGTTGAAACTGTGAATAACTCAATATTGTGACATGGCTTGTGGCAGCCTTGTGGCCTCCTTTCTGTCAGGGTTTGCCCTTCGACTGGGCTCGTGTTGCAGAAACCTGTGGTCGGGCTGCTGCTGAGCGGTGCCGGCTCTGCCCAGTCGGTGCTAAATCCCAAGGCAAGGAACTTATTACAACGTAGCGTGCGTGTTTTACAAGAATTTACTGTAGCTGTTTGGCAACCAAATGCCATGTGTGGTGGGGAGATATACATTTACAGTGGTCCAAGTGGTGGTTTACACATTAGAGTTGATGTGTGAATAGTACACAAAGCCACAGCATATTCAGTCATGGAAATCGGAGAGGTCACACAACTGTGGCGACTTCCTTTGGGCACAATGATGGAGCAGAGTAGAGCTTAAGAAGTTGGAGAAAGTAATGAAGGAATTCCACTCCCCATGTTGATCCTTTTTGTGGACGCCCCGCTTCTCCTTTTACAGGCCCCCTGTGCCTAGTTTATCCTAATGCCTGTGTTATGGGGAGGGACAGGCACTACTCCTGGGAGTGGCTCATGTAAAGACGTGTTTGCGAGCGTTATCTATATATGGTATAAAAACAGTCCGGCCAGAGAGCGAGAGAGAGAAAGAAAGAGAGAGCGTCTGATAAAAGGAAAATGAAACATGAGCCCCAATGCCCACCTTTGATCTGCACAGCCACTGATCCTCTTCTGAGGCCGCTGTTTCTCCACACGAAGGCTCCCGCATCAAGCGATCTGCACAGAGGGATCACTATTGAACCCTTTGCCATTTACAACAGCTTCCGCAACACAACACATCTCATCTCTTCTTTGTCGGTCCCTTTGAAATCTGTCTGAATGGGTCTACTCATGTTACCGTGGGCATCTGCATGCTGGTGTGTTTACATGTCAAACTTTAATTTTCGCTTTACTTCAGTAGTGACAGTAAAAGGGGAGCCAGCGTTGGGTTGCAGCTTCAAATGTCAGTCAGTGTTGCTTTACAACATCTCTTGGCTTCATACAAATCTAAACTACGATCCTGATTTTTATTTGATGTTAATGGGACATAATTAGGCCATAAGTGGATCAAAACGTTTGCACAGTAACTGAGTGAATTACAAACGAAGTCCGCCTGTCACTGAGTGTGTAGTTCCCACAGTGTGATCAACACATGTTGGAGTAAATCTTCTCTATGAGGAAGGCATTTATGTTATCAAACGTGCATTTGATTAGAGGAGGCGCAACTCAGCTCCTCGTAAACAAAGGCAACAGGAACTTCGAACTCCAAACGAAACACTACCACTATGGGAATATCCAGCCCAGGAAACTCTATACATGCTCTCTAAGCACAATGCAGCTGCTCAGATTTGGTTCACTGCTTGAGGACAACTTGAAGATCAATGATATTTAGGCAGCCTAGGTGGTTCACGTCACTCCAGAGTGAAAGTATCACTCTGCGGGCCCAGAAACCTTAACGGTACCAGAACTGCTGCCTCGGCAGCTCTGTGGGCATGCCTTCAGTTGAAACATGTCATTTCAATACAGTATGAGATGCCCAGTAATTTCTGTGTAAACTGGTGTTCATCTATTAATCCTGCAGCATGTTTTTATTATTAGTGCCGTCCATTCAGTTCATTGTTCTTCCTTAAATGTAACGCTTTCTCAGTGGACGATAAATGAAATGACTCGTCACCCTTAATGCGGGTTGTTGTCATTAATTACTGTTTGTATTGAAAACATTAAGCTTGACTTGATAGAGAACACAAACCCAATGATAATTATCATCTAAGCAAAACCTAGTGAATATTTTTCTTACGTGTCACAGAGCGAAAACATTAGAAACATGTTAATGAGTCACACTGTTGACAGGTTTCATTCGTTATAAAAAACTTAATAATAATAATAATCATCATATTGTACATTAATTAAGTGTCCTAAATTTTAGCTGTGGCCCTAAATCTATTGTCTGTTGTGTGTAACTTGTTTCTATGTGATGTACAGGTGTACCGAAGGTCACGTTAAGCCTCACCTCTGCCTGCACACACACACACACACACACACACACACACATACTGGTTTCCATCTGATGTGGGGACTGATTTTGTGGCAGTCACTTGCGGGGACCACCATTTCTAACGGTTCTGGAGATGTGAAAAAAATCTGCTACAATAGTGTTAGCGTTTTTAGCTCATGCACACCTTAAAAGCTTGAAGAAGTTAATGTAATGTTTTCACCACGCTAACTGGGGACCATTGGAAAAATGGAAGAACATGTGTGATGGGGACGTGATTTAAATATATTTAGCATATTTCACACAGTTTTATTTTGATTCATAGGGACTTTTTGGGGACCAAAAGTTTAAAGTACAAATTATATCAATATCAAGGCAATCTTCAGGTTCTTTTCACAAAGTTTGAGTCATAAAGTACACCAGTGCCCTTAATGAAACAGCTCACTTAGACATACAAATTGAACCTTATTGGCTCACGTAGAGTCAAGAAAAATTACAGGACATAAATGTAGGCCTTCGTTATTGATTGTTTTTTTTTTTTATATTGACCAGGAGTTTGCAGTTTAAGACAAAGAAGTCAAACTCTCGTGCAAGTTATACTTTTAAACCTTTTAATGAATTATACTTCACAAAACAACCAGTGAAGTGGAACAGTGTGTCAGCTGATCAAATCCTCACTGCTGATTTTAGGGCAATGAGGTAGTTCAGTGAATAGCCTAACAAAATAAAACACAATCTTTCCTATTCTTGGTATATTTCACCCCTGACAGTAAAATGGGGAAAACCAAAGAAACTTGTAAGCATATGAAAATGCATTCAAAAACTTAAGAATGCGTTTACTGAGAATATATAACATGCAACACAAAAACTAAATAGAAACTACAAAGTGAGATTGATTACTGATAATCATCACACTACTTATGCTGCATTTTCTTTTTGTAGGCTGTAATGCGGTTATGAACATAAAATTTAACATTGCGCCAGTCTCGATTCTTAAGGGCTTCTGGTTCAGCCAGTAAACATTTCTCACAGTCTCGTTTTGCTGGTACAATACAAGACCTGATGAATCGATTCATGTGCCGCTCCACTGCCTGCACCTCTGTTACCTCCCAGGGCGTTTTCTTTCTTTTCTCAATAGTTTTGCCTGTAAGTAAGCACAAAAAAATGGCAAATAGAGGGATAATGCTGTTTACCAGAACTTCTGTATTTTAAGCAGATATTAATTGTGTTACAGTACAAATATATATGGGCCTGACTTTGTAGGTTTCTAGCTCCTAGTGTTGCATACAGAAATTGGGAAAGAATAATGTAATCACTAAGTTTGAGTGAGACCAGTCACTGTCACTACAGAATTTCACCTTTGGTGGAGGGCTCCACAGTGCCCACTCCTGTAGGCTCTTTTTCCTCTGTTGGTGGTTTGTATCGCTTAGATGGTGGTGAATTTCCATCGCTGTCGGTAAGTGGAACACTCTTTTCTGGAGGTTATGAATTGGAATAGGATTTGTTGAAAAAAAAATTAAAAAATTACTATCACAAATATTTGCAATAAAAACTACAGTACTTAATAAACAACTAATACTAATAATTTTTTATTTCCTGTAAGAGTTAAGACTATACATCTCTGTGAATGAAAACATTCAAACATAACCTTAATCGTTTAACATTTTGGAGCTTAAAACCTACATACTACCTAGAATGGTGCTGGAGGCATTTTTTTATCGAATATCAAGAGAGTGTGAAAGCTTGTAGATCAATCTATATAACACTCTACTGTATATAGTCAAATCTGTATACTGCAGGTTGACTCTATAGTAATTATATAAATATAGTATATACTATATAAATAATCTACAGCGTTACTTACACAACATATGAAATGTGAAATACCTTTTAGATTTAAATATGTTTCTTCACATTAAAGCATCTGTTTCTGTGTATTACAAACTAAAACTACATACCATTCACAGTAGATGAACTGTTCCCTTCCATTCTGCTTTCACTGTCTTGAATACTCAAAAGATTTTCTGTGGGACACAAAATTTTCAAATATGACTCACAAATAGTGCTTAAAATTTGTATAAAAGCTTAAGGAGGGAAAACCAATAACAGAAAAAAATAATAAAACAGCATACCATTTGGATCTATTGTGATTTCATCCAAGTTCTTTCCATGAAACTCTGCTAGCCGTCCTTGCTCAAGTGCCATCAGTACTTTGCTGATTTTGGCCAGCTGCAGAGTCTTCTCAGGAAGTCTATAGAATTCCCTATGAATTCTAATGTCATGACCAAGAAAGTTGGCCAATTGATCCATTTCGGTCTCAGTCATGTTTAACACTGTTGAGAGAGTGGCAGCATGCTTTCGCAATTTTGTGGATGTTAGTGCCATGGGACACTTTGCCCCACACGCCTTTGCAAAGTTGCGAAGGCAGTCTGAACCCCGAAAATGTGTTATGGCATTGGGTCTGGCAAACATATAGATGTTATCCTTCCAAACCCCACAAGCCTCACGATGCTTCGCAAGGAGTTCAAATGCATTTAGCATTTTTGAAGTCAGGAGAATTGGAACAGGTCGCCCACGTTTTCCTCTGATAACAATCCTTGAAAAGTGGCGGCAGAGTTTCCTTTCCACTTCACTGAGTGCCCAGTCCACATCCTCATGAGCATCAGTGGTGTCTCTCGACAAAAAGGCAGCCAATGGCATGCTTGCCACCTCTCCCTCTCTGCGTCGGTTGAAGAGGATAGTCTGTGCTAAACAGACCTTTGTCAGGTCAATCCAAGTCTTTGCAGAAGGACTTTCAGATAGTGCATTGCTACAGTTATCATGCATTTCACTGAGAAACTGATGCATTTTTTTAACATCATCAGTAAAAGGCATTAGGGTTGGCAAGTTCCATTTTGCCTCAGCAATGTTCCTCAGAGCTGTTCCAGATATCATTTCGTTCCACTTTTCCCTGTGGACTTCTTGAAACTCAGTGGCATTTTTTACAAGCTCCATGTTGCTTGAAATCAAGCCCTGAGCTTTTAAGAGTTTGCTGACTTTAACCAAAGCATTTCCAAGTTTATTTGCCAGTGATGGAATCAAGAACCTTTTTGTCTCACTCTCGTAGCCACATGTAAACTTTACAGCTTTGACAGTCTCTGGGTATTTCTGGGGATTCATGAAGTCCTCTAATTTTTTTAAAGAGGTGACTCTCCTTGCATTGTGGACCAGCCTTCCCATTTCTCGCATCTTCTCTCTCACATACTGTTGGTTTTTGGCTGACATTCCACATTTGTTTAACAAGTGCTGACCAAGCTCAACGATGACATGATCAGTTTTGATTATATCTGTGATTGGGTCAGGATTCATAGCACTTATTACACTCCACAGTTGTTTACTAATGTGTGAAGGGACAGGTCCTGTGTATGTACACATGGACTGAACACGATTTTTTCCTGGTTTAGGTTTGACTGATGAAGATTGAAGTCTACAACTTTGCATATGTCTCCACAGGACCTTTCTTCTGAACAATCCTTGGCAGTATGCACAGTGCATGAAGACATTCCCCTGTGCTTCTATCGGTGGCCGTTTACATGGAACTAGATCACCCTTCCCTACCTCCATAACTTCAGCATTATGAGCATAATTGCCTTTGTTGCGAAGATAATCCAGCTGCTGTTTTCTTTCTTTTGACCCCTTGGGAAAGCTGAAAGCTTTGGCCACATCAAGCTTTGTTTTATGTGCCCTTTCCAAATGCCTTGCCATCTTGGCAAAAGGTTTACTGCAATACAAACAATAATGTCGCTTGTCATACACTCTTTTACCATTTCTTTTTTGGGAAGCACTGACAATAATTCCTTGAGAAGCATCCTGGCTTGAACATGGTTCTTCTACTCCACAGGATTCAGACAGAATGTTGCTCCTGCGAAATGTTACATTATCCGGTGTTGTACTGTCACAGATGGGAGGACTGCTTGAGCCACAGTCACTCAAGACATCAAGAAGAGACTGGCATTTTTTCTTTGGGTTAAGTATAAAAGTGTCATCACTGCTGTCACTTTGACTTGTATCCGGGACATATTCATCAGCACTCGATGTGGTGTCAAACAGTTCATCAGAATTTTCAAGATTGGTGTCTTGAATCTAAAAAGAGATTAAACACTGTATAATATATGAATATTTATAAAAAGACAAATTGTGTGTAATAGATGATATGAGTAAAAACAACAAAAGGAAAATCACAAATATTACTGCACTGGTGACTTACTCTAATACTTTTAGTCCGTTTCAGTTTTGGCACAAGGCTCTCCTCAAAGTATTCTTCCACACACTGTGATTGAAAAAGAAAAGTAGTAAAGGTCTAAAGCATCAAATGTAAGAATTGGGATTTACCAGTAGTAACTGCCACATATGTAATGTGTACCACCCCTTTAAGGTAAAATATGATATTTTACACTATTACCATTAGCTTTCAGAGTAGTATTAGTCACATAGTACGACATCTGGAATAACCTTAAACATTAAGCACAGACATGACAGAGAAACATGACATGACATGAGACTAGACATGACAGAGAAACATGACATGACATGACACTAGACATGACAGAGAAACATTTACATCTCAACTGAATGTGTAGCCACCGACTGTTGTCCAAGTGTTATTATACACTGACGGCATAAAACAAGCTTTTTGGGGACATTTCACACACTGGGTGAAAGTCTGTTATGGGGACCGATAGTCACAGGTTTCACCCATATCTAACGCAAGTGCAACAACTGTTCCACCAAACTAATGGCTTAATGTGTGTTGTGGGGACCCCGTAAATGTCCTAGAACAGAGTGATATTTCACCAAGTAAACACTCTTTCTGCTGGGCCAAATCTGTTCACAAGCCTTTATACCACTAGCTTGAAACAAACACTAGACATACCTGAGTGTGGTTGCTGACTATCAATACATACCTGTCGCATTTAGGTAAATTCTTTGCTTTACTGACTTTAAAGAAGTTGTCATGCAAAAACACACACTGACAACGACTGTCAGTGTGAAGCTAAATGCTAACGATCACTGTACCTGTTGATTAGTGTTGTCTGGATGAGCAGCCTCAGCTTTCTCCATGTTTGTGTGGAGAACAGGATGGACACGTTCCACAGAAATGTCATCAGCACAGTATACGGACATCTGGAAAGACATAATTAACATTTAGCACATTTTAAAATACAAAATCAACAGAAACATATATTCAGCATTGTGTAAACATTGTATAAAAATCAGTGAGATGGAATGCATCAACATCCGAGACATTTCCTCAACGAAGCCTGTGCTAATAGACACTAGACATGACAGAGAAACATTTACATCTCAACTGAATGTGTAGCCACCGACTGTTGTCCAAGTGTTATTATACACTGACGGCATAAAACAAGCTTTTTGGGGACATTTCACACACTGGGTGAAAGTCTGTTATGGGGACCGATAGTCACAGGTTTCACCCATATCTAACGCAAGTGCAACAACTGTTCCACCAAACTAATGGCTTAATGTGTGTTGTGGGGACCCCGTAAATGTCCTAGAACAGAGTGATATTTCACCAAGTAAACACTCTTTCTGCTGGGCCAAATCTGTTCACAAGCCTTTATACCACTAGCTTGAAACAAACACTAGACATACCTGAGTGTGGTTGCTGACTATCAATACATACCTGTCGCATTTAGGTAAATTCTTTGCTTTACTGACTTTAAAGAAGTTGTCATGCAAAAACACACACTGTCAGTGTGAAGCTAAATGCTAACGATCACTGTACCTGTTGATTAGTGTTGTCTGGAAGAGCACCCTGAGCTTTCTCCATGTTTGTGTGGAGAACAGGATGGACACGTTCCACAGAAATGTCATCAGCACAGTATACGGACATCTGGAAAGACATAATTAACATTTAGCACATTTTAAAATACAAAATCAACAGAAACATATATTCAGCATTGTGTAAACATTGTATAAAAATCAGTGAGATGGAATGCATCAACATCCGAGACATTTCCTCAACGAAGCCTGTGCTAATAGACACTAGACATGACAGAGAAACATTTACATCTCAACTGAATGTGTAGCCACCGACTGTTGTCCAAGTGTTATTATACACTGACGGCATAAAACAAGCTTTTTGGGGACATTTCACACACTGGGTGAAAGTCTGTTATGGGGACCGATAGTCACAGGTTTCACCCATATCTAACGCAAGTGCAACAACTGTTCCACCAAACTAATGGCTTAATGTGTGTTGTGGGGACCCCGTAAATGTCCTAGAACAGAGTGATATTTCACCAAGTAAACACTCTTTCTGCTGGGCCAAATCTGTTCACAAGCCTTTATACCACTAGCTTGAAACAAACACTAGACATACCTGAGTGTGGTTGCTGACTATCAATACATACCTGTCGCATTTAGGTAAATTCTTTGCTTTACTGACTTTAAAGAAGTTGTCATGCAAAAACACACACTGTCAGTGTGAAGCTAAATGCTAACGATCACTGTACCTGTTGATTAGTGTTGTCTGGAAGAGCACCCTGAGCTTTCTCCATGTTTGTGTGGAGAACAGGATGGACACGTTCCACAGAAATGTCATCAGCACAGTATACGGACATCTGGAAAGACATAATTAACATTTAGCACATTTTAAAATACAAAATCAACAGAAACATATATTCAGCATTGTGTAAACATTGTATAAAAATCAGTGAGATGGAATGCATCAACATCCGAGACATTTCCTCAACGAAGCCTGTGCTAATAGACACTAGACATGACAGAGAAACATTTACATCTCAACTGAATGTGTAGCCACCGACTGTTGTCCAAGTGTTATTATACACTGACGGCATAAAACAAGCTTTTTGGGGACATTTCACACACTGGGTGAAAGTCTGTTATGGGGACCGATAGTCACAGGTTTCACCCATATCTAACGCAAGTGCAACAACTGTTCCACCAAACTAATGGCTTAATGTGTGTTGTGGGGACCCCGTAAATGTCCTAGAACAGAGTGATATTTCACCAAGTAAACACTCTTTCTGCTGGGCCAAATCTGTTCACAAGCCTTTATACCACTAGCTTGAAACAAACACTAGACATACCTGAGTGTGGTTGCTGACTATCAATACATACCTGTCGCATTTAGGTAAATTCTTTGCTTTACTGACTTTAAAGAAGTTGTCATGCAAAAACACACACTGTCAGTGTGAAGCTAAATGCTAACGATCACTGTACCTGTTGATTAGTGTTGTCTGGAAGAGCACCCTGAGCTTTCTCCATGTTTGTGTGGAGAACAGGATGGACACGTTCCACAGAAATGTCATCAGCACAGTATACGGACATCTGGAAAGACATAATTAACATTTAGCACATTTTAAAATACAAAATCAACAGAAACATATATTCAGCATTGTGTAAACATTGTATAAAAATCAGTGAGATGGAATGCATCAACATCCGAGACATTTCCTCAACGAAGCCTGTGCTAATAGACACTAGACATGACAGAGAAACATTTACATCTCAACTGAATGTGTAGCCACCGACTGTTGTCCAAGTGTTATTATACACTGACGGCATAAAACAAGCTTTTTGGGGACATTTCACACACTGGGTGAAAGTCTGTTATGGGGACCGATAGTCACAGGTTTCACCCATATCTAACGCAAGTGCAACAACTGTTCCACCAAACTAATGGCTTAATGTGTGTTGTGGGGACCCCGTAAATGTCCTAGAACAGAGTGATATTTCACCAAGTAAACACTCTTTCTGCTGGGCCAAATCTGTTCACAAGCCTTTATACCACTAGCTTGAAACAAACACTAGACATACCTGAGTGTGGTTGCTGACTATCAATACATACCTGTCGCATTTAGGTAAATTCTTTGCTTTACTGACTTTAAAGAAGTTGTCATGCAAAAACACACACTGTCAGTGTGAAGCTAAATGCTAACGATCACTGTACCTGTTGATTAGTGTTGTCTGGAAGAGCACCCTGAGCTTTCTCCATGTTTGTGTGGAGAACAGGATGGACACGTTCCACAGAAATGTCATCAGCACAGTATACGGACATCTGGAAAGACATAATTAACATTTAGCACATTTTAAAATACAAAATCAACAGAAACATATATTCAGCATTGTGTAAACATTGTATAAAAATCAGTGAGATGGAATGCATCAACATCCGAGACATTTCCTCAACGAAGCCTGTGCTAATAGACACTAGACATGACAGAGAAACATTTACATCTCAACTGAATGTGTAGCCACCGACTGTTGTCCAAGTGTTATTATACACTGACGGCATAAAACAAGCTTTTTGGGGACATTTCACACACTGGGTGAAAGTCTGTTATGGGGACCGATAGTCACAGGTTTCACCCATATCTAACGCAGGTGCAACAACTGTTCCACCAAACTAATGGCTTAATGTGTGTTGTGGGGACCCTGTAAATGTCCTAGAACAGAGTGATATTTCACCAAGTAAACACTCTTTCTGCTGGGCCAAATCTGTTCACAAGCCTTTATACCACTAGCTTGAAACAAACACTAGACATACCTGAGTGTGGTTGCTGACTATCAATACATACCTGTCGCATTTAGGTAAATTCTTTGCTTTACTGACTTTAAAGAAGTTGTCATGCAAAAACACACACTGTCAGTGTGAAGCTAAATGCTAACGATCACTGTACCTGTTGATTAGTGTTGTCTGGAAGAGCACCCTGAGCTTTCTCCATGTTTGTGTGGAGAACAGGATGGACACGTTCCACAGAAATGTCATCAGCACAGTATACGGACATCTGGAAAGACATAATTAACATTTAGCACATTTTAAAATACAAAATCAACAGAAACATATATTCAGCATTGTGTAAACATTGTATAAAAATCAGTGAGATGGAATGCATCAACATCCGAGACATTTCCTCAACGAAGCCTGTGCTAATAGACACTAGACATGACAGAGAAACATTTACATCTCAACTGAATGTGTAGCCACCGACTGTTGTCCAAGTGTTATTATACACTGACGGCATAAAACAAGCTTTTTGGGGACATTTCACACACTGGGTGAAAGTCTGTTATGGGGACCGATAGTCACAGGTTTCACCCATATCTAACGCAGGTGCAACAACTGTTCCACCAAACTAATGGCTTAATGTGTGTTGTGGGGACCCCGTAAATGTCCTAGAACAGAGTGATATTTCACCAAGTAAACACTCTTTCTGCTGGGCCAACACTAGACATACCTGAGTGTGGTTGCTGACTATCAATACATACCTGTTGCATTTAGGTAAATTCTTTGCAATTCTTTTGTAAACATATATACATATACATATATATATATATATATATATATATATATATATATATATATATATATATATATATATATATATCTCGCTAGCTTGACTAGACATTCCTGAGTCTTGTTTGTGTTTATAAGTAGTTAACCATCATATTTACGTGGATTCCTATGTTTTCTGGTTTAGACGAAGATTGGGTGGGTTTCAATGCGAAGCAAAAATGCCAAACGTTAGCGTACCTGCTGGTTGGTGTGGTTTGGACAAACAGTAGCATTCTCCACAAACTGCCCAGGTTCTTCTGCAGTCAATAGATGGCCATCGTCACTTGTGACCTATAAACATATGGTTTATATTGTATTACAAATGATAAATCTACAATTCCCCTTCTTTCAGATACTTAGCAACATGTACATACCATATTTGTTCTACATGCCTGTGTTCTCCATGGGCAGTCTTCACCTCCATAATCATAGCAAATTTCTTCTCCCATTTCTATATCATTAAGGGCAAATAGGCAAAGGTGTGGTTTTCCATTGACATCAATTTTTTTTATCCTACAGTTTGGATGTCTGTGATCATCGTTAACTAGTCGCCCAAATGATCCATCTTCTTTGGATGCATCAATCCTGAAAATGTAAATGTAAAACATTAGCTATTTATTTAGTTAAGTACATTAGTTATTGCAAAATGCATATTGAAAGGCTATAATATCTTCTAGAAAACACTTGTCACACTGCCATTTGAGATGGTGGACTACCATATGTTAAATGCTGCCCAGTGATGCTTCTAAATGTCAAGATACATTAGGTAGAATTTGTGTCTGATAATAATAAGAATTTCAAAGTCACCTAATCTATTGGACAACACACACAGAATAAGGCATGCAATTTCTCAGATGGCTAGGCAATCATATATCATTATTACATCATGCATATGTTTTATTCTGTAGTTTAATATTTTGGAGAAAGTATAAGACAGCTAATTGTCCTCATTCTAGCCTGAAATCATAATAATGCAGCAATACGTTGAATACTCAATTTGAATAGGTATTAGTACGCTAGCATCCAGCAGTTGTCAGTTAAGTTGTACTTTTTATTTTTGCACCTTCCAGGTGCCATAGTTCATGCTATTTCATGCTCAAGTTTAGCTAATGTGTAATTAGTTTAGTCTTACCACCATAGTTTTCCTCTCCACTTGAATGCAAACATAAATGCAGCACATGATGGATGGTATATTCTTCGTCTTTTTTCACATTCTGCATCATTGATCATTTCTCCCCTATATTCAACAACAAACTCTCCCTTGCAGAATGAAGCAAGAGCAAATAGGCCACGGCCTGTAAAAAAAATCAATGAAACATTAAGGAAGATTCCCAATTATTATTTATCTCTAAGTATCTCTGCATATTTAATACTTAAACACATCTTACCTTTCAGTGCACTGATGTATTTCACATCTAATTTCCATGTTTTGTCAGTCTTTGAAAGAATATGATTAGTGGCATCTTTAAGAGGACTGATCCGTGGTGGCATTTCAAACTGCAAAAAATGTTATGTTAAAGTGTGAAACATGACATTTTTCAACACCAAACATTTAGCTTCCGCTGTGCATTTACGGCATACACTTGTTAAATAACACAGTGTCAAATGTAGAAAGCATTAGCTTCATTTCAGCTGTTTCACTACATATTAAACTTTCAGTGAAAAGTAGCTCAGTGTATAAAAAAAGCACAAACCTCAGTAACCTAAATAATCTCAGAACGTTCTCTGTGACTCCTTCTCTAACTATTACAGGGTGTGTCCTTCGTGGACTTGTGAAGTGATCTTGATCTTCCTGGGGATAGTTGAAAAGGCAGCATGGTAAATATGAGGCAAGTCAACTATACCCAGGAAGATCAAGACCACTTTACAAGTTCCCAACAGAGGACATAATGAACGACCCTGTAATGGTTGAAGAAGGAGTTACGTTAGTTGAGAGCTCACACCTACTCACTACCCTCAGCTCTTCGTTCTTATAATGAACCCAATCTTTACAGGTGTGAAGGGAAACCTAGTTCAGTTGCCATGACTCAACTTTCAGACAACTTTACCTGGATGACTGAGAATCTCCACAGACATGCATAATCAAAACATAGCAAAATAAATAGCCTTGGAGTGTAAAACTGTACTTTATCTGTTACATTTTTGAGAGATATTGATCAATGAACCACTGACTTACTCACTCTGCTGAAATCTGTGCTATTTTGATAAATTTCCATTAGAAGCACATGGACGAAGGTATAGAGATTTAACAGTTAAGCTAAAGACGAATTTATGCTCCACTTCCCGTATGATTTCACTTGAACGGTGTTAAAGTGCATGTTTTCAGTAATCAGGTATTACACTTGTTAAGCCTGTTTAAACCAATATTTAGTTGTGTCTTTAAAGCAATTTGAGCAAAAATTGTCAACTAAAATTACATATAAAATGACACTAATTGAAATTATCACAGCCAGATAAATATTCTTAATCCAACTAGTACCATATTATCAACTAATTTTAGCACATTCTGTCCAAAGCGCAATTAACATAGCTTACATGTTTCAGTTGGAAAAACTCAGTTATATTGAATTTGGGTATCTTCACTGTCTTAAACACAAATTTTGTCTATCTACTTAAGCAGCAATAAATTAAGGTTAAATTTGAGTTGGAACATTTAATAATATTTATCTTGCATTTGTTTTTTGATGGCATACTTCTATGCATGGTAACACAGTTCTAATCTGATAGACCTGATAGAACTTGTTATTTAACTATTTTGCTAACTAATTAGAGATAAATAACCTCATTAGTACATTGAAAACAGTTTACACATAAAATATAAATGCTCTTACCTTGTGTTTTTGTATTTCTGTGTCTTAAATGTCTTTAAATCCTTCCTTCCAATCCTTAATGATGAAAATGTCGCTTGGTTTAAAAGTCATTCTGTACGGGGACCAGGTAGTGGGCGGTCCTTACCATATTTGGAAAATGTGTGTGAAAGAAGTGCAGGGGGCATTACCAGTTCAAAGCAATAGGGGGCACAACTGTGCATTCTTTACACTCACACACTGACTGAAAAACATGTGATATGGGCCAATGCTAAAAACCACTCAGGCACCTTTGTAATGACTCCTGAAGCTTCCCCAAAAGATTTCCCTTTTGGGGACCGGCATTTTGGTCCCCATACTGTTTCTGGTCCCCACACCGTGACTGTGTAAACAGATTCATGTCCCCATAACAATAGGAATACCAACACACACACACACACACACACACACACCCAAGTTCTGACAGACACTCCCTCCCAAAACCGCTATATGCTGCAAGAGCTGTTTGTTCAGCTGGAGAGCGGATCCTCCTCTTGTTGCAGCAGAGGAGTCGGAAAGTTAAACTCTATAGTTTCATTGAAACCTCCCCGGGGTCACCCAGGGGGGCACTGATGGCAACGGCGTATAGCAAACAGATGTATTTTTCAGTCCTCCTGGCTTTTCAGGGTGAGACTTTAGGAGCGATGCAGAGCAGATTTAAGGGCTTGTGTGTTTTTATTACTTGGCTGCTGTTCCCACAGGTGCTTTAGCAGAAAGAACTCAACTTGTTTGTTATGATTGCGGCCCTACTCTTCCTGAAAATTGAGCTGTTTTTTGTTTTCATTTTTTGTTTTAGCTGTGTTTTTAGTCAAGCTTAGACCTGCATATAATTACAGGAAATATACAGAAGTGATTCTGCGATAACAGCTCAGGGTCATTTATTATCTTTACTACACACACTCAGCTTCACAGCTTGGGTTTAGCTTGAATTTCTGTGTTGTTGCTGGAAAATGTAATAGTACGCTGTAGCCCAGCATTTATGCTGACTCTGCACAGAAGTGGGCGCATCTGAAGTGGATATGAGCTGTGCTGGAACGGAGGTTTCTTCTCAGGCGGCTCTAGGGTTCGTAAGAGGCAGCTTTAGCGTGTGGACACCGTGACAAACAGCTCGACCGAATGAAGATAACGTTTCTGCTGTTCACTGGGGGTTTTGTGATCGTAGCCAACTGAACTGGCTGAAGAGCACACGCCCAGAGCTCTGACTCTCAATCCTCCTTTTACAACACACACACTCATAAATAACTGTTTGCCTTTTGTCACTTTGGAGTTATGTCATCTTTGTCAATATTATTTAGAACGTAGGGGACGTCGAGTTTGATCTTGAACTAAACCGTATATTTGGAATCGTTACTTCTCTAGTGAATATGTAATGATTAATACATTAATACGACTAATCACCCAGTAGTGCTGAGGTATTTATTAGGTTTGAAGTTTCCATAGTAACAAGCATTTTAGTTCGTTTCCTTTCCCAGTTTAAAACAAGTTGAAAAACTAATGGGAGACACAATTTAACCGTCTACTGCTGCTACGGTAACATTAGCTGACATGAATATGGCTTCAGTAAACTGCGTATGTGAGCAAAAGGAAGGGTGGTTCTGTGGAATAAATATTTCTTCCACTCAACCAGTTGTCGCCGTCACTGACAGTATCAGCGCCAGTGTTTGTTTTGGCTTCTCTGTTCAGTGTCTCTTTCCCTGTTACTACCGGAGATGACTTCACGCAGAGCGTTGCCTGCATTCTCTCGGGCTCTGACTTGTGTAGAAATGTCACCACATACCCAACATTGTGTCATGAGTCCCATGTGTTTTGCTGCAGCCACTAATTTTATATTATGACACAAGAGCAAGACCCGTCATTACCAAAATGCTGCTACTGCAACTTTGTGGTGGTTACAGTGCAGTGTAACATTGGAAAATGGGAAAATGAAAAAACATGTAGTAAGTAAATGACAACCAGCTAAAAACTGACCAAATTGCAAATCTCCAGGACATATGTTCTCGCTGCCTTCTGCTCAATACCCACAAAGCTACTTGTTCTTTCAGCTTGACTGGGTCTGTTCTTCACACACTAGCTTAAGATCCAGTGGCCACCATCAGTTCAACGCTTATTGGCATAGACGCCTCAGGCCTGCCATTCATGAAGCACTCGTACGGAACAGGCCTCACGGGGCAGCAGGCTACTCAAGAGTCAGGCCCACTTCTCTCTCCCTGACCCAGCGCCATTTCTTTATTTCTCTCGGAGGTCTCCCTCGGGAGCCACATTCAGAGCGAGGCTGCCGACACGTGAGCTGCGCACCGTCACAGACCCGAGTCTGGCATCTGTACGGTCGCGTCAAAGAGAAACACTCCGGGGAACGTGCTTGTGGAGATTAGAGCGAGGTGAAGATGTTTGGTTCCTGTGTGGGACCTTTCTCACAGTATACGCAGGATGATAAGACTATAGGAGTTGTTGCAAATGTAATGAGAAACAGCTCTGCTACTTTCCAGCCAGTGTACTCTCTAGAGATTGATGCGAGCTAAAAAAGGCAACAGTATTAAATTATTATAGATGTTTTTTTTTCTGATAGCCGTCTGTAATCAGCTCATAATGTTTTTTCTTTCTTTCTTATTCATGTTCCCCAACTTCCTGCTGATGATCAATAGGTACCTATTGCAACTGAATTTATATTTTCCTTATGTCTGGAACCTATTTGGTGAACATTAACATTTGTACGTGTGGAGCTTAGTTTTCCCACTGCTGTCCAGACTCACATCTGCCCAGGGCCCATGGTTCACTGTGGGGCTATTCTTGAGCTTTCTTTCCACAGCCGAGGTACGATGATCTGTGAAAGAGCACACCCTCGCTTGGGTACATGTCTCAGTGCATATGTGCCCATTTCCATGGAGACACTCCAGACAATGGCGTCTTTATTGCCGTTTGCTGGCATGAGCCGCAGCGCGAGGTCAGCATGGCAGTAACAGTCCAACTGTGATTCCCCCAGCGTATACGCTCCAGCTTATTGATGCTTTGCGTGCCACTGTGCTAATGAGTAAACACACACCTCTTCTTTATAGGCTCATTCAGTGAAGGGGCCAGCACACACACACACAGTTACACAGCAGGCCACTACTTTAGTGGAATCATTTCCAACCGTGTCTGTTTGAATATTTGTGTCCCAGGGTTAAGCTGACTCAGAGAGGCTAACAATAGAAAGCACCATGTGGAACAGGCTCGGTGAGTCTTGGTAGAGAGGAGGGCTGCTCACAGTTTTATGTATTTGTATCATTGTTAAACCTAAACATCCCAGGCACAGTTCACGTGTTCAGGGACGTTTGGGTGGGTTTGGTGTTGGAAGCCACCAGGAACTGTTATGACTTGATCCTCTCCATTGTTTGTACTCAAAGGGCTGCTGGGTTTGCTCCCTGCATATCTACCCTTCCTGCCAGACATCGGTTTTTGTTGAACCAGCCAGGCCTCTGGTTTGTTCTCTCTCCAATCCGAGTCCCATCAGGCAGGGATGTTTGAGGGATGGCTCAGCTCAGCTCGGCCTAATGCCACTCCCTCCTAATGACTTTCCCACAGACACGCAGGTCACTCGCCTTCAAAGCTGGCCTTAGTCTGACCATATCTGTCAGTTAAAGAGAGCTTTCCATCGCTAAAGTCTGGTGCAAATTCTGCCAGCGCTGCCTCTTTCCAAAACCACACCTTCCCCCTCGTCTGCGTTCTGGGTTTCCTTTTCCACTCGTTGCATTTCTCCCCTTTCACAGTCTGCCTGTTCGCCGTGTTGTGCTCCGTGTGAGCGCTGAGCGATGCCAGTAAACCGGCAAAAACCAAAGTGTGACGCTCACAGTGTTTACACAGGAAACTGTGTGGAGAAAACCTTCTGCGATTAGGCTGCTCAGACACTTATATAACAGTCTGCATAGTCTAGTGCACCTTGAGCCACGTGTCCACGGCGTTGTCCCATGTCTGCAGCCTTGTGCCCATGTGCTGCAAACAGACGCATGCATTACTAATTACCGTCCCGTCGGCCGGTTCGCTGTTCCTGCACCCTCTCCAGCTCTGACTGCGGTATAGACTTGTACCCCTTGACCCTTCTGTCTGTCACACACTGAATAACAAGTTGATGAATGAGCAGCTGCACGAAACGCTGGACGTGCTTCTGTTGTCGAGAGCTGGTTTTTGTTTAAAGGCTCGATGGCAAACACCATGTGATGGGTGGTAGTTGTAAGACCAAGGCCTTTGGTGGAGTCCCGGGACTTTAAAACAGCCTCACTAGACACGTCAGCCCAGTCAGTCATCACTGTCTTAAATACCGTCTGAAAATGCATTTGTGTAGACAGGCCTTTTATTGACGCCTTTGTCCTGGTCTGGCGCGTGAATCACGTCTGTCCATTATTTTGATGACACTAGTTCTAAAAAGCTTCTGCGCCTTCGCACCTTGGTTTTGTGTTTGGACCTGTCGACAGACCGGGCCTTTTCGTGCGGATTCCTCACGGGTCAACATTGGCCTCTTGCTTTAGGCTTTGAAGTGAAGTGCAGTGCTGCCTTACATGGTGAAAGATGTGTCTGAAAGAGCAGAACTGTCCATTTCATGATCTCAATGTGATAAATCGTTGGGCAAGTCCCAAAATTACGGGGAACAAGATATGTTATGGAGAAACGTAACTTATTCATTGATATGAATTATTCTCAGATATTGTGGTTGAGCAAAATTGTGCAATAAAAAGTATGTGAATTCGAGCCCCCAGGAAATGTTGTGGCCCCCTTAGCAGCGTTGAAATTTACTATGGATTCTTAGATGGTAACCTGGTTTTCATATGAGAAACAGCCTGATAAAGCATTGATCTCTTTTCCCCATTCTTTTCTGTTTTGTCCTGGCTTGGAAAAGTCAATTCACTCCTGCACCAGTTACCCTGTCTGGCCACAGCAGACGCACTTTTGCTTCACGTTTCTGAATCCAACCTTGTTCCCGTAAGCGCTTCACTCATACTGACAAAGCTGGCTGCGTAAAGGCGTCTCACATTACCTTCGGTGTTGTTAGGTGCTGAAGTTTTTCATTATCCTCCACCTTGTGGTTTAACGCTATCCTTAGTCCCACGCACCCGTTCTTTGTTTTACAGTCTTCCCGCCTTTCTCAAGGCGCCTGTGAGATGGGAGCGCAGACTGAACAAAAGGAAGAGGTCAAAGGGCACGTGTTTTCATTTGTGAAACTAATAGGCCAGGTGTACCTGCAGGGTAGGAAGACGTAGGGCTTTTTTTTTTCTAGCAGGGACACACCCCTTCCTCTTCTATAGAAGCTGAGCACAAGTGTGTATGAGCACTTCAAAGGTCTGGCAGAAAACAGGGACCTGGGCCAAGCTCAGTGGGAGAGCGATTATAGCCCAATAGGAGTCAGCTGTGACCTCAAAGACCGTTAAATGATGTGATATGAGAGGGTGTGCTGCAGCCTCCCAGAGGCCTCTGTAGCAAATCAGAGGACAGAGTTGTAAAATGAACTCCGTGCTGATTCAGGGGGTGAAGGAATTTTAAGGGCACTTAGGGGGATAGTTTTTCTTTTTTTTTAAGTTCTTGTTCAGTTTATACCTTTAATGCATTTACCCCTAAATGTGGAAACCTATTTGTTGTCCAAGAACATTTGTGCACACGAATTATTACAGTATAATAAACAGAAAGTTTATTAGAAATAGACCAGTGTGTGTTTTTTATCAGTAGGAACCTGAAAGACCTAAGACATGGCCTAATATATGTGGAAGCAGAGTGGCCGATGACCAGAGACTTACTTCAGTGTGGACTGATGGGATGTGAACTAATAATTAGGTGTCTGGAGGTCAAGAGGTAAGAGGTAAAAGCGACGTGGCTCCTGTTCACGTTTTTTTTTTTTTTTCGTCATGCCCTGACCTTTTCATTACTCAGCAGATGTGAGCGAGAAGGAATGAAGTGGACCAGATAAGCGTCTATAGCGATGACCGTTTATTTAGAAGTCTGTATGAGGAGCTTTTCTTTTTGTTGTTTTTATTTTACGGCGAATTCATCTTTGTTTTCATATATAAATCAAACTTTAATGACTGTACACTGAGAATTACTGTGGAAACCCCTACTTTTCCTGTGGGGCCTATTCGTCATGACTTACTGTTTGATTTATTACGTTACATAACTACAAGAACTTAATTTTTCCCAAGTGAGATGAGGCTGGTCCTATAGACAAAATTCAACAAAATAATACTCAGGTGACCTACTGTACAATATAGAAAACTCTGCCTGTTTTATAAACTAAATATAAAGCTATTAACTGACTGATCTGAAATATCAACAGTTCAGTTGATAATCAAAATAACTTTTAAATACTAGAAAAATACTGCAATGAATGTAAAAGTAAATTCTCACTTGTAGGATGTTGTAACTCTATCAAGATGTTTACTCATAGTAATGAGTATGTTCTCATGAACATTCATGTGCCATAAAACCTTTGAGCATGTCAGACGTGCATTAGTCACATATCCTCTTCCAGCTCTCTAAAAGCTCTTTTCTCTCAGAGCTACAGACCTTCTCGCTGGCCTGGCATCAACCCTGCCATATGTACCACTCTGGAGGCTTCATAACAGAGCGCATTTTAAAGTCGCCTTTGTAGTGGTAATGTGAAGCGGCTGAGAAAACAGGCCTCGGTCATACTCCGCTCCGCTGTTACGGCGCAGCGCTGGGTGATCTTCAGGAAGATTTCAACCTCAGAAAATATCTACAGCGTGCTTTCAGACACGATCCAAAGTAACTATTTGTCAGAGAGGACTACGCTGTGTGCGTGTGCTTTTAAACTGCATAAACAATACAAGTGTAGTTCTGCTGAGTGTGTCAGGAGGGGGAAGCTTTGAGGTTTATCTTTCAAGTGCTGTGGGACTGAGATTATTGTTTCTACTACTATATGTTTTGTCGTGTGTTTTCACATCTTACTATGTTGGAGTTCAGATACAGTGCTGACTATGGTGTAACACGTATGAAACCATCTGTCTCCCTGTTTGTTGACAGTAGAACGTTGTGTTTATTATGAGGTAATGCATCCCTTACAATGGAAACTCTGATATCTGATGGGATTCCCCCTCTTCCTCTCATTTCCATCATCTGTTCCTCCCAGCGTTCAGGCAGACAGACAGTTTGATGGTTGAGGCATCGATCCAACATAGAGCAACGTCTCCTGAAGCATAACCGTGATTTAGTTTCATTGCCAGACTAGTTTTCGTGTGTGGGCTTGCGGCAGTGCCAGCGCGTGCTGATGTCCTGACCTCGAGTCAGGAAATACTATCAGACTTCAGTGCGCTGCAATTAAACAAGAGCAATTTCTCACACCTGTATTATCTTTCCTGCGGTGGTGATATCATATGATCCTGTAGCCATCACACTGTCTTAAATTAACGAATGAGCTAATCAGAATAAAACTGTCACACTTCGCAACACTCATATGTATAGAGCCACTGTCATGACGAAGCTATTTTTCATTTCTCAGCCAGGTAATTAACTGACTGGTGCTGAGGGACAGTAAAGCACTTCAGGAAGCAAATACTAGTTTGATTACAGCTTAGCAGCCCTTTACTGTTGTACCTGCAGGCAGCCAAGAGCAACATCAGGCTTCAACAATGGTTCATTTAGCCGTCCCGTAGGCCTCCTGATTCCCAGCATCGCATTCCAGGTCGAGGTCACAGGGCCCACCTGTTCCCCCACATCAAAGCTCCAGGTGATGTGAGGGAGAGCCCATTTAAATAGGTGTGGCGAGATAAACATGCAGTTGAGGGGAAGAGAGAGGAAGGAAGGGAAGAGTCTCACTTCCTTGAACTAAAACTCTGCCTGAGCTACAGTTCACACCAGCATTTTTCCCCCCCTCAAATCTTAAAGCTGCCATAAAGGGAGCTTTATGAGAAACAGATTGGACAATAAACTGCGGAGATTGAGATGTCCTGATTTTTTTCTGCCTCTAGTTTTGATCACGCCACACAAACCTCGGATGACTGATGGCGTCTTTCCTCAGACCCTCCCTGCCAAACCAGTTGAGAGAGAGAGAATTTACTTGTTCCAACTAAAGATGCTTTTCAGAGCCACAGAGAACATTCTTCAAACGTGAACAGTATATGTTAAATCAATGTGACTTTAGTCTGTAATGAAGAGAATTAGTTGCAGACCTACCTGAGATATACTATTTTGGCTGTTTTCAGTGGCCATTTAATCTGACTACAAGAGTCTAAGGCTTTGTCTAATCTCATCCTCCAAACTCCATGTGGAGAGAGGATCGTCTGGTGCTATCAGCTGGCTGCAAGACACATAAGAACAGCATCTGTGGTTCAACGTGGTTCCTGTTCACTTACGCTGTAATTATAATTTAAACTTTCAAACCACTAGCGTCTGCAAAAGCTCTTTGCAGTTGTTTCATCAGAGCATGTCAGGAGGCCTGATTGTCTCCTACTGAATGGAAACAATCTCCTGCCCCACCTGCTGCGGTGGGTCAGCTGCTGCTGCAGCGACATCACCATCAGCTGGGAGGATGTGAGCTCAGAGCGGATTACCAAGGAGACGAGCATTATTCCCGAACTGGGACTCTACTCTTTGTGTTTTACTGATCCCACGTCAGAGAGGACTTTCTCCAGCGACGGACACTCACTGAAACAACTCAGTGAAACGGCAGCTCTGTTTTTTTAGATACAACTTTTAATCGCTGACGGTGTAGATGTTCAGATACTTGGCAGCGGGGGTGGAAAATTATTCTTTCAGAAATTTGACAGGCATCTGTTTACATGCTGTTTCTCGCTCAGTTCAGGTGAGTAGAGTTGTTCTTTGATTTGTTGACGTACGGTAACGTGGACTCAAACGCTCGTCGTCTGAAAAAGAAGCTTTAGATACAGCATTTGTGTTTAACATCAACGTTCAATCAGTCGCTAGACATTTATTTACTAGATCCTCTTATTACATGTAATGCACAGTGCTTATTGATTAGAGTTGTTCAGACTGAAACACAATCACCCACATTACCATACAAGTAAATGCAACTCACAAGCATTCTGCGCGTCCTTAAACACTCCCCTGCACGATCCTCCATCGTGGTCTAAACAGTGCGCGTTGTTTCAGTGGTTCGGATTAACACTCTCCTGTAGCAGACCATAAACAGATTAGAGGTAGACCAAGTCCGGCCTAGCTGGACCATCTGTACCAAGCGCTGGGTAGGGAAGGGGACAAGGGGGGAGGAGTGTGAGCAGATGTTGCAGTGAAGTTGTAGGTCAGTGTGGCAGAGGAGCCAAGAGACTGAGTCACTGCAAAGACATGAGGGACATCGTTCCTTACAGACATGTCTCACTGATGCTGTAGGCTGAACCCAGCCCGCTCTGTCATGGCTCTCGGATGCTGTCTCTCACTCACATCCCAAGGTACTGTATCATTTACTTGGCCTTAGTTTCAGCTGCTTGTAGCTTCCTACTACTTGGAGAGTTGTCACAAGATGGAAGCATTTGAGGGGCTTGGCTCCTGTCTCAGTCAGTACTGGGTAAATTACAAGGCAGAGGCTGTTTGAGGTGGCAGGTTTTCAGCCCCTCTTCTTCTTTGCCTGCAGGGCTGCTGGCAGGGCCGATAGTGGTGACATTACTGGGATGAAGAGGAGCAGGAGGAGTTGGAGAGATTGATAGACTGTGTCAGGATGCAGATATTCAAGTGCAGGATTTCACCGCATGTGAAAAGTTCACATGATGATTTAATGTATTTAAAAAAAAGGGCGAGAGAAAGGAGAACATGTTGCCTTTGTAAAAACTTTCCTTAAAACCTTCCTTAAGGTTTTGCTCACAGTGTTTGTCTTCTCACCTGAGGCCATGTGGTTCATTTGGCTCAGTACATGTGCGCCACATCTAAGAGCACTCAGCTTGGTTGTGAATGAAGGAGAAAGCTGCTGAGAGGTCAGTGAAATGAGTGAAGGCTGATGTGTTTTCTTTGGCCTCCTATGGGGCAACAGCTGACTGCTGCTGTCCCATTAAAGGGTCTCCCCATATGGTCTCCATGAAAACCTCTTTAATAGACTTTTCATGGACTCTTGCTTTTTTTGTACAAGCAGAACGTCACGTAACTGAACATCAGGTGATTCACCGAGCTAGATGAAGGGACACATTGGTGGGTTTTCTGGCCGGCAGAAGATAAAAAAAAACAGACAAAAGCTGAATGGTGTCTGGCATCGAGAGCACAGCCGGTGTCCTGGTGGTTGTTGTTGTTGACAAGTGGGTGTTTAGTGTGCTGGAGATGTTGGAAGTGTCACTGCGGGCCAATAGTTCACGTCTCAGCAGGGGAGCAGGGAGGCTGACCAACAGTGTTAAACGATACGTGTGTCACCGGTTGCTCACACAGACCACAGTTCACTGAAGAAACGTGTCTTCGTGTGATAGTTTGTATTGTTGATACCTGTAAAAGAAAACCACAACATTTATTCTGAAAAACAAACGCAGCTAAGAGAACGTCTGAGAGAAGCCAGAGAGTTTTACTGGGACAGCAGGGAGAGCAGCGCAGGTCGACATATGTAAATGTACTCCCTGATGAGCTTACCTCCAGCATCTCCAGCTGAGCAGGAGCCACAGCAAACAGCTTGTGTCGGGTCAGCGGGGTCACGGGCCCTTTAGATCACTCGAGGGGGGGTTTTATGGAAAACGTCAAGTTGTCTCTGAGTAACAGATAAACGTGCTGCGTCTCCTGGGGACTGCACGCATGGCGCCGTGTGCCTTGGGAAGGACCTGCCAGAGCATCTGTGTTGGTTTTGTTGTTAGAACATCACTTACGGAGCAGGTTCATCACCAGCAGGCTGAGCCTCACTGTGATGTTGGGTAGCAGTGATCACACGCTGAACTATGTTTTGGGTTGGGGTTTTTTCTTTGAAAGACACTAAAGTTAGCTTCTGGCCAGACTACAAAGTAAACCTGGAGTGTGCTCAGCCATAGCTGCCTCTCAGCAGACGTGGAGATGGAGCGTGTTTCAGTCAAGGGCAGGTCCAGGGATGTCTGCCAGGCGAGGGAAGGCGGACCGATGTGTTAAAGAAAAAGCTTAGTGGTGCTCACCTCATGTCGTCTGACAGATGCTGCCTGTACTTTTATACTAAATGTTTCTTAACAACACGGAAGCTTTAACAGTTAGTTCTTATTGATAGAATCCTCAGCAGCGATGTGGTCGGATCTGCTGTGTACGTGTGTGTTGCTTGTTAGTGTGTGATAGAAGAAGGAAGGATCAGATATGTCCATGTGGAGGGGAAACTGTTTTTATCCATACTTCACTACACACCCCTTCAACTTCTGTTTCAAACAGCCAACGTCAAAGGCAGCAACTAAACTAAATAGCTGCTTTTAAATTCACCTTCTCCAGGATGTGTAATCTGAGCACAGAGTTTCTCCCCCTCTGTGAAGGTTTGAGTGGGATTAGTATCCACTGGTCACTGTCACTGAAGGATGAAAATCATTGTATCAGGTTGCACTGATGCCTATTGTTTGGCAGCAGCCTATTGTTCTAACTTAGGGCCTGATTGTCCAACAGTTCCTGCTGTAGCTTCTGTCTCTGTCCCATTAATCTAGTTTATTGAAGATAATGGACTGTCAATATATACAACCTCCCACCGTTATACGTTGGTATTTACAGTTTTTTATCTGGCAGAGTGAGCTTGGTTTTTATTTTCTGTGCTTTAGATATTGAGTGACCTGCTCGATCTTTCTCCAACAGCGGTGTCAAACCTGGATGTGGAGAGTAAGCTGACGTCACATTACCAATCTCCCTGGCACCAGCAGAGGAATGTTTTCCACCCCTCCACACGGCCAGCATGTGTAGAAGAGCTCCACAGGCAAGACAAGCACAGCCCGTGGCCGCTGCAGCGAGGTGAGGCCCTTCATTACCCCCCCCAGGTCACACAGACGATTTCACTTCCAGCTAATGCAGCAACCGCCTTGTTTGTTTTGCATGTCAGTCAAAACCTTTTTAAAGTCTCTTCTAGGATTCACGCCTCTCGTTGTTAAGACGGGCTTCTTGTTTTTACTAAGTGATCCTGGTGTCACCCTGTCCTCTAGTGGACATGTTGAGGAAACGCACCCTAGAAATGAGAGGAAGTGTACTGTAGATGAAACCATTAGACATCGGATGATACCATAAATATGATTTTGTGGCTGTAAGTGTGTGATCAAATGCTGTTATCACCCCCCCCCCCTGGGTGGAAGAAATGAACTGTAGCACTTAATGCACTCCAATACGACTGTGAACCGACTATAAAACTGAATCACCACCTGTGCAGTTCAAAGACTGGGCATTAAAAGCTTCGCAATTACGATATTCATTTCAGGTCTGCTATATTGATTGAATCGTGTGGCGCTATTTCCACCGCCCTTATTCCACCACTGTGTGGCGCGTGTCTGGATGTCTTAACAAACAAACACGGGCCCATACCACATGCACTTTAAAATCGAGGTTGAGAATCTTAAAAGTAGCTTTTTCTGCTAATATGTGACAGCAGTGGTAGAGATACGCACAGTGAATGAACGAAGAGAGGAGCTGGGTGTGACATTTAATAAATGCCCTCACCGGCATTAAACCAAGAATGTTGTGCTTATACCTTAGTTGTCAGACTGCCACAGAGCCCCCAGGTGGTGGATTTTGTTCTTGTGCAATTTGAAATCTTGTTTGGAAGAGTGTACAGGCCAAGTAAAACGAATACAATTACTCTTTCAGTGCACGTATCAACATGTTGGCAACGATTAAAAAGAAAACACAGCAGATGTGTTTTTTAGGAGGCCTTTTCTTACTTCAGTGTTTTTACCCGTTTCTCGTTGCAGA
This sequence comes from Macropodus opercularis, assembly GCA_030770545.1. Lineage (NCBI taxonomy): Eukaryota > Metazoa > Chordata > Actinopteri > Anabantiformes > Osphronemidae > Macropodus > Macropodus opercularis. The sequence goes on from CM061092.1 coordinate 15,083,678, forward strand.
TCCGCAGAGGAGACGATCAGGCAGCGGAGAGAGGAGAGTAACCATCTCGATCTCTGCTGTGCCCCCGATGCCCATGTACCCGCCCCCTCACGCCATCCACAGACAAGAGAAGACGGGCACAAATCTGACAACGGTGAGAAGGCCTAAACTATCAATATCATTATCTATATCATGTTCTAATGAAACTTTTTTTAAAGACTCAAAGTGTTTTTTGAAGTATAATATGTCTTTCCCTAAGCAGCCAGAGGGACAATGTAGCGATGCAACAACACTGTTAGCACAAATACAGGTAAAAAGGGAAGAGTGTGTGTTTCATTGTTTATGTGTCTCCTTCCGTTTGATGAATGTGGCATCAGTCAGTCATGGCTTTTGTTCAGCTTATCAACCTGCCCACGTTCTACCCTACTCTCCACCACCTTGAATTTTTGTTTTGTCAGTTTTATTTTTTATGTTGAATATCCCCATGTTGATTTCTGTCATGTGCTTTTGTTGTCTTCTATGTTTTTGCCCTATACATCAGTTTGAGTCCACACGCTCCTCCTCCCCTACCGAATGTTGCCACTTCTCCCCCTGGAGCAGAAAGGTATTGGTCCCGCCCTCCCTCCCGGTTCCTGTGTTCACTACTAACACTTTATTTCACAACTCCTGACCCGTTCTTGTTTGTTTGGTTGTTTCTAATCCACATAATGAGCATCTTTTCAAACGCATACCCACTGAATGCAGCCTCCCCATTTAGGCACGTGGGATGTTGAGCTTGTTGTGAAACTGAGGACGAGCACCACTTCAAAGTTTCGCCCAGGCCGACTTATTGTTGTCCCTTATATTTAAGGAATGCACGTACTTGTGCGAGGGCTGCACTAACAGCAGCCTGCGTTTCTCTAATGATAGGGTCAGCTTTTCGAAGCTTGCGTCTGTCATTACCCATGATCCCTCTGTGCTGTGGTTTTGCCCAGTGCACCCTTACTCAATAGAGCTGACAGCCTCGTGTTTCTCTCTCTCTGCTCTCACACATGTTTCGTGCTTGGTACCCTCTGCGAGAAAGAAATGAGCTTGCGGACACGGGCAAACTCCAGAAACCGCCACTCTTCTTTTTGTGCGTCCGCTCTTCTTCCCTTTCGTAAACCATCTCAGCCTCTCGCTCTTTTGTTTCTCCCATCTTTCCACTCAGACAGTCCTAAAACCGTCTTTCTGTTCTAGTAACAAATCAGCTGTAAATGTTCTCCCTTTGATTTTTTTCCTAGTGGTTGGGAAAAGTTTCCTAGGAAACAGGTTTCTTTTGTGCCCAGGGTTTTGTCGGGGTCTCACTGGCCATTGGTCTGCAGGGAGCAGAGAGCACAAAGGCTTGAGAGCTGGCTTTAAAGGGGGGTGGGAGGTTGTCTGGTTGTGTAGGTGGGAACCAGTTGAGCCTGAGAATCACTCCTAGTTTCACACGTGTCCTTCTGTAGGAATCTTAAGGTAAGAGCTTGCTGATCCAATTCATTTAGCATGGAAGTTAAGGGGATCCACTATTTAAGCTGCGTGGTGGTTGATGTGGCCCCAGAGGAATGCTGCAGCCAAGTGTAAACTTTCACATTTTATTCTGAGATTTGTTATGATGCAAGAGACTCACATAGGTGCCACAGATAGCTGGAGAGTGAGCTAAGTGTTTCCAAAGCGGCATGTTGACTGGAAATGACTATTTACACTGTGAGGCATCACAAAGCTGAAGGAGCCTAAATCATGACTTGAGTTGTTAAGGACCAAAACTCTCTCTGGTCTCAGATGCAGTCGGGTGGTATCGGTCCTCGGTTTAACATTCCTTAAATTATTTTTTGATGTTGTGCACTTTATATTTGCATGAAACCTTTCAGTGGGTCCTGTGATGTCTGCTCTCGCTCTTTCTATCTAACCAAAGAATGCTGTTATTTCCATTGCTGGAATTTCTTGCACTCAACATGAAACTGAGCTCCTGGAAGTCTGTATGCGTTGTTTTACCTCTGGTCAGACAGTAAGCAGCCTTTGCTGCAGACTCTGATCACTGAGAAACATTTTTCTGACACTACCAATGTAAAACCTGATTTGAATCCACAGGCTCTACATAGTTTCTTCTACGGAGCTCAGTTAGTTAGCTCTCCTGCGCCATTTCTCAAATAATGTCATCTAACTCTAACAGTCTAACCATTCAAATATCCATCTGTTGCAGGCTGCGCCCTCTGACCCCGAAACTGACGAGGTGGCTCTAGGTCACCGGTCTAGGTTTCCCATCCCTAACATCCCCTCCACCCTGGACAAGCAGACTAACTGGTCTAAAGCTCTGCCACTCCCAACTCCAGAGGAAAGAATGAAAAGCAATTCCCAAGTCATCACCTCATGTGTCATCCCTATTAATGTGACTGGTAAATTAAAATCTTCTCTGTTTTATAGAATTGTTAGATTTCTGCCTCAGCTTAACTTTTACATTTAACAGTAGCACAGTTACTTTTCCTGTTTTTGTTGTTGTTATGATATCATATCACATTCCATCAGGTGTATTATCTAACAGGCTAGTTGTCACCAGGTACACAAATCAATATTCCTCTTCCTTGCATAACAAAATCCTATTTTTGCCAGACATTTGTAAAGTCGCTGATTAAGTACGAGTTTGTTTAATTTTTAAAGACGCTGATGTTGCTACAGTCACTAAGCCTTAATGTGCAAGTCATGCTTTGTGCCCTGTGCACATGCTCAGCGCTTTGTGCCTGTGATTGCAAAGAGGCAAGTTGATGTGACATGAATTCCAATTAGTTGTGTCTTAAGTTGTTGAAAGGCCTGTCTGATGGTATTTACTCACACTTGCACGGACTCGAAAGCAGAGTTATGCCCCAACGCTGTCAGAGTCAGGCGCATTTTAAGCAAAGACTAGTGATTGCTATGGCGCTGAAAAGCCTGACCTGCGCTCACATGACGGTCATAACGTACGGCGAGGGAGAGGCGGAAACACAAGGGAAGTGATGCAGAAACCTCATCAACATGCTGACATTAACACTATGACTCTAGACACTCGCTATGTTTCCCTGTGGCTTCGAGCTCCTCGACTCCTGCTATTTTTGCACGATGTGACTTTTTTATTTTTTATTTTTTTTAAACAAGGCCTGCGTGAGAGTTAAAGAAGCCACCGTCGCAGTTGCCACTAAACAAAGATTCCTCACATGTCCCGTCTCCGTTGCAGGGGTTGGCTTCGACAGAGATGCTAGTGTGCGCTGCTCGCTCGTTCACTCTCAGTCTGTACTTCAGAGGCGGAGGAAGCTGAGGAGACGGAGGACTGTAGCTGGCATTCCCAGACAGGTGCAGCACGATTTGGGTAAGTAACTTACTCAGCTCACACAAAAACACGGCAGACACGAAATTAAACCCACAAACGTCTGTGTTGGTGTTGTTTGGTGTAATTTATGACATAATCTATGTCAGTTGCAGTAATCTTAATGACGTGAGATATATCTAACTCATGTCATCCCTACGCTGTGCTGATGATTGTATTCATTTAGTACAATCAATATCATTAATTAGCAGAAGCAGCCGTGACAGACCAGCTGTACTGTAAGTCAACGTAAAGCTACCAAGCAGTGATGGTAGCCGTATTTTTGGTTCCTTTGTTCTGCCTTTTAATGTATTTTGGGGTGTTTCATGCTTTTATTAGACCAACATCAGTAGATCGATGACAGGAAATGAGGGAGGAAGATTAGGAATGACGTTCATTAAAAATCCCCAGACACAGATCGGGCATGGATTAGATTTATCATGATTTTCTTCTTGGTTCTTCTTTCTTCCTCCAGACTCTGATGACTCTCCTGGTTCCAGAGAGCGGACGGTGATAGTTCATGCCAGTCCTGATATCAGGCCATCCAGTGAGGAGCTCGCCAGCCATCTCAGCACCAGAGACTCAGGTTGCCAAACAGAGGACTTTCTGATCTCAGGAGCTCCATCTCGGAGAAGGATCAGGGCCCAGAGAGGCCAGGGTCTCTCTCTCACCCTTTCCCACTCTGCAGGCAACATCACCTCTCTGCCAGACAGCAGCGACAACATGTTCACTGCCTCTGCGGGAGCACGCCTACGCTCTCGCAGCCTGCCCCGAGACAGCAGCCGCATGATGGACAATGGGCATAATGACAGCGATGACGAGGAGGAGCTTTCCCCATTTGACACTGAGGATTTCCTGCGTGGTCCAGGGAAGCTGAGTAGAAAGGATGAAGAAGAGAGCACAGACGACCAGGCCATGTCTGAACATCAGCTGGGTTTGAAGTACAAGCAGCTGTCAGAGTGTCCAGAGCACAGCTGGATGGAGAGAGCCAGAGCACAGCTACCCAGGAAAGTCGACATGGGCAGCTGTGAAATCTCCTCTAGTTCAGACACATTTAGCAGCCCTGTCCATTCTGTCTCAGCTGCAGGGGTGCTTGGAGGCCAGCTGGACCATAAAGAGGACCACCAGTCCTCCAGTGGGAACTGGAGCGGCAGCAGCTCCACCTGCCCCTCACAGACATCAGAAACAATCCCCCCCGCAGCCTCTCCACAGCTGACGGGCTCCTCACACTGTGACTCTGAGCTCTCCCTAAACGCTGCCACTCACACAAACGACGACCAGACTGGCTTTATGCTGGACCACTACCCAGGTTTCAGGACCCAGCGGGCAGGCTCCTTCTCCTCCACAGCTATGGACATATTGGAAGAAGCAGGGGTCAACACTCCCACTGAGGGGGAGTGGAGCTACACCCATCCATCACGGCCACAGGATTTCAGCCCGGATCCAAGCAGGGAGGTTGAGAGTAGCCTCGGCTGCCCCAGCTTCACCAGCATGGCCACATGTGAGAGCAGCTACTCTGACAAACCGCTGTCCGAGAAGGCAGACACCGTCTCACACTATTCTGTGGACACTGAAGGATACTACACCTCCATGCACTTTGACTGCGGCCTGAAAGGCAGCAAAAGCTTCACTTACAACTATGCAGCTTCCAGTTCGGATTGCGGACTGTCTGACATAAGCAGGCACATGACCCTCGGCAGACGCTGTCTGTCTCTAAGAAAACCAAAGGTGAAGCCGTGTCCGCCTAAGCGGAGTTCATCCTTAAGGAAAATATTCAGTGAGGGAAACATTCCTGACAAGAAAGAACCAAAGATTACATGCGGGCAGCAACTTCCACTGTCCGCCCAGGAAAGGAAACTGCAGCTGGCTTTGTGTGGCGCTACGAATCATAGAGGACACGTCAGAGAGCCACTAACGGTGTGGGGGGCTGAGAGTTCATCTGATCTAACCGACTTAGGTGTGTTCAGCTCCACTGACGCACATTCATTCAAGGATGAGGGGGTTGTACAGTCAGACTATGCGGATTTGTGGCTCCTGAATGATTTAAAATCCAGCGATCCCTATCGGTCCCTATCCAACTCCAGTACAGCGACAGGTACAACGGTTATCGATTGCATCAAGTCGCAGGAAAGCTCTGAGTCCCAGACGTCCCAGTCAGGCTCCAGAGCAACCACCCCCTCACTGCCATCAGCCGAGGGAGACTTCAAGCTAACGTCTCCGGAGAAACTAGCAGCACTCGCCAGTCCATCCAGTGGCTACTCTAGCCAGTCAGAAACCCCCACCTCATCATTCCCCTCTGCCTTCTTTCCCGGACCGCTGTCGCCATCCAGCGGCAAGAGGAAGCCCAAAGTCCCAGAGAGGAAGTCGTCTCTTTCATCACTTTCCTTCAGGGATGGAGCCACGGCGAAAAAAGACCTGGAGCAGCCCGTCATCCCTCCCTCCCGCCTCGAGTTAAATGGCCTCCCTGGCGTCTGCAGTAAGGCCTCAACGTACAGGACTCAGAACGACGTCCTCCAGCAAACCAAACAAAAGGCCAAACTTGCAGGACCCACTAACCCAGACGTGTTCAATGCTCATTCCATGTCCATCACACCCACAGTGCTGCATTCAGTGCAGCTCAGACCCATCAGTAGGGAACACGACAGAACTTATGAGGACAAAACAACTTCCAGCCTAAAATGCCCCACTGTGAATTTAACAAGCACACTTTCAAGCAGCAAATCGTTAGAGCTAACGCGTCCACTGTTGAACCACTCACATCATCATCACATCCCCTCACTGGAGTCGTGTGAGCCCGTGTTTACTGTGAAAGCGCTTCCAGGTGGAGACGCAGCGTGTCCGAGCGAGGTTCCTCTAGAGAGCGTGACAGCATTCAGACTGCAGTCAGAGCCTCCAGCGGACATCGCTGACAGGACCACTGATGAAGAAGCCTCAGTAGAAGCACCTGTCTGCTCTGTAGCCTGCAGCCTGCAGTCGGAGCCTCCGCAGCAGCCGAGCACTGAGCCACCCGAAGAACAACCACACGCTTTTACTCTGCACTGTGCACCCAACAGATGCACCAGCGCCGATGAAGTGCCTGCTACCGACAGTCAGTCAAGTTTGTCGGGAGTGAGTCCGATCAGTAATGAAGAAGAAGAGGGAAACGAGTCGTCAGGTGTTTCAGCCGCAAGTGCCTGTCTGGATGGCAGAGAGGAGTCCACACCAGAGACGCTGGGTTACTGCAGTAAAGGTAACCCTGGTTACCACGGTTTTTAAGTCTGTTCCAAAGCCACTAAACCTAAATGATGGGTCCATTCGTTGGAATGCAGAGCCTCCCATTCATGCCTGTAGTTGCATCTGTACAGAAAACGTTTCCCTTATTACCAAGGTTATGAGCGAATGACTGAAGCTGTGTGTGTATGCAGCCAACTCAGGCGTTGTCTGATTTGTGTTGGCAGACTCGACATCCAGTGAGACATCGCCTCTGAGTGATGAGTCGAGGCCGGAGGAGGACAGTGTGTTTCTGTCGCCCACCAGGACTCGCACCACTGAGGATCTGTTTGCCATGATACACAGGTGAGGATTTTCAATTGCACCGTGTGTGTGTTTCTATGACTGTTTATAGAGAGCCTTACAGTTGCATGCTTTCATTTTCAGGTCCAAAAGGAAAGTGTTGGGGAGGAAGGACAACACTGAGTTGGCTGTGAGGAACCGCCTCACCGCTGCGTCAGGGAACACACCACCCAGCAGCGCTGCGAGCTCCCCAGTCTCATCAGTGACACCCCCCTCCCCCATGACCTCACCAGGCCTGCAGAGAGTGTCCGGGCCCATCTATAGGAGCGCGAAGAGGTCCAGCACCTCCAACGAGGAGTTCAAACTGCTTCTGCTGAAAAAGGGCAGCCGCTCAGACTCTAGCTACCGCATGTCAGCCGCAGAGATCCTCAAGAGCCCCGTCACTCCCAAATCACCTGGGGATTCTCTGACGGACTCGCAGAGGCCGCCCGAAGAGTTCGGCTCACCTCTGCAACAACCACAGCATCCAGCACCGGACCAGGCCTCCAGCCCGTACCCCAGAGCCAACACAGAGGGCTTCTCCCCGAAGTCCTTCTCCCCGTCTGCGGCTTCCAGGCAGAGCCGCTCCAGGATCCCACCTCCCGCTAACAGCAGCCGCTACAGCATGCGCAGCAGACTGTACTCAGCACCCATGCAGGCCATCTCCGAGGGCGAGACAGAGAACTCGGACGGAAGTCCGCACGATGACCGCTCGTCACAGGGCTCCACGTAGAATAGAGAGAAAATGTTTGTTAGTTTACACATGAAAATAACTGACCAGAATGAGTTCTAATATATATATATGAGATGTATTGCAGACATCAACAAGCTTCATTTGATAGAGATGACACCACCTTATATAGAAAAACATAATAACTGTGGCTCAGTTTGTTGTGTTAAAAATATGTTTAAAATTCTATACAAAATGTATTTTTTATAGGTTATATAAGGTTTTTATGGACTGACCAGTAAAGTGGCACCAGATTGACGGCTTTCCTTCACCCCTATGAATTTATTAACATTTAGTGTCTTGACCTTAAAACACCCAAACCGACACTTTTTTTAATCAATAGCCTGTGAAAACTGTATGTATTCTGTGAATACCCGTGTGATTGGTCAATTCCTCAAAAGCAGAGCATCAGAACCGTCACCGAATCCTTTTTAAAAGCAAGTAGCACATTACTGTAACCCCACTGACTATCGCAACACTTTCAAATTGCGACGCAATAAGATCGGCCGTTAGAGGTGAGGCGAGCAAAGCTGGAGCTGACTACTAACGCGATCTCGACAGACGAGCAAGAAGCAGGTGTGACATGGGAGGTGAACAAGTGATCAGAGCGTTGAAGGTTGTGAAACGGGGGGTTGTAGAGGAATGAGAAGGACACATGTTTAAAAAGCTGTGGGATGATGGTCATTTCTGGTTTGCTGACTTGGTGTGTTTAGGAATTGTTGACAGAGGCCAATGGAATGTGTTGAGGAGAATCAAACATGCCTTATTTTACTCAACGAGAGTCAGTAGGTGCAGGTTGAGTGTTTTTGTGAGATTTTCCACCGTCGATGGAGGATGTTGGGTTCGTTTTGAAGCCAGGTTATTGTCTGTGATCAAAGTTCTGGATTTATTGACGTGGCATTTGCTGCTGTTTTGTATCAAGTGCTGCTCTATTTTTATTCCCCCATCACAACATGTAAGGTTCATATTTTCTGTGTCAGAACAATCTAAATCAATTTAATTTTTTTTAGCTGACACAGAGAATCTCTGTACACTCCCTGACGAGACTCAATTAACCTAAGTAGGCAATGAGTATTATTTTGGCTTTTATCAGATGTATATATTTATGTGAGACACAGAAAAGCAACTGATGTAATGACATTCAAAGTTAAATGAAAAACGGCACAGTCATAAGCTACAAGAGAGGTGGTAGTTGAACGCCCTGTGTTCTGAAGCTGGTTTCTGTCCAAAATATTTGCAATAATTTTATACGTAAATGTTTAACTGCAGTAAGCATAACGCAACACGTTCATGTAGCCATATTAGCCTATAGGAGACTGTTTCTCACCACTGGTACACAGTAACTAGCAGCTTCCTTTTGGCCTTAATGACACTATAGCATGTCACAGGGTACCCAGTCATTTCTTTCTGTGAACCATCATTCCACCCTTTTAGGTTTTTTTTTTTGCACTGAAAACATGATGTTTGTGTCGTTCCTTTAGTGTCTCGCTGTACCTGGAGATATTTATACACCTGTACGTTGAGTTGCTTGGCTGCTTCTGCCAAAATCTGGCTCGTGTACGTCGTACTGGCATTGAACTGTTTTCCTCTTCTCCCGTACTTGACTGAAACACAAACCAAGAATTACAGCATGAGTTATGGTACTAAATGCATTTGCGTTCCCATCGATCTCCACATACTGTAGTCGTCGTTTATTATTTTTTTTGTATAAATATTTCGTGACTAGGGGGTCGCAAAGGCTGTGGAAATGTTTTTATGTAAAAATGTTTCAAAGTTTACATACATTTTGAACCTTTGTATATTTTTGAGCTGTGGAACACTTGTATTTATTTTTAGTGAAAAATCCCATAGTAAATCCTATCGATGCTAGCACGCCAGGCTGCCTAGCAAATGTGTATAAACAGGCAAATAAATGTGACTGCTTTCACAATCAGGATTGAAGTGATGGGGCCTGTTGTTGTTGTTGTTGTGGATCGTTTGCACCATAAAAGCAACAAACTAATCAAATGCATGATGCAAATTTTTAAATTATTATCAACTGTATCCCATCAAGCCATTATCAAAACACATATCCTCCAGCAACCAGTTTGTTCATGTGCTCTTGTTATAAGATTTCTGAGCATATTTTTTCATGCACATTGTCTCCATGTCAGCGAGTAGCTTTACAGTATTTCCACTATATTTATATATATATATATATTTCTCTCCTTACCCCCTGGGAGAGGAAGGGGTCACTTTTATTAGAGTTACCTCCACTTAACTCTTAAGGGGCCATGTGTGCTTTATAAATAGTTCTAAGGCCTGGAAAAGCTCCACATGCCAAAATAAAATATTATAATATGGGAAGATTAGGCTGTTATGTTCCAGATTCTTCTTATTAAGTAATTTATGAATGTGAACTTTCAATTGGTCCACTGGTTTACATCAAGAACGTTCATTCCAAGAGGTCACTACCAGCGCTCACCTCCGAGAAGAGGAGAATTCACAAAGCTGATGTTCTTTCCTGAGCTGCAAAATCAGTTTCGTCTCCAGGCCTTTAGGTGGCGCCATTTGTTAGGAAAAACAAAACTACAAAAGTTTGGGTATTTGTGATGGAACAACTCAACAAGGCAATAGTCACTGCGGGGGCCTCAGCTCTGTAGATCACACAGGGCCTCCTATTCAGGATGAACGCTGGAAGCTGTGCTTCAGCTGAATCCACAGGAGAATGTCCGCTGGGTAATTTATTGCAAATTGAGTGTAAATTTTAATTAAGCCTCTTTGTGTCCCGGCTACAAAAATAACACAGCTATGAACTTTTTTTTCACAACAAATCTGAGTCCTCTTACTGTATCCGTGGTAACACACGTTACTTGTGCATGTGTTATGTCAGGTTCGTGTTCATGCGCCAACATCAAAGTGAATTCTCTTTGTTGCTCTGACTAATGTCAAACGGGCCCGTGACAGACAAAAACGCCTTGTTCCCAGTTAGTACATGTCATGTCAACTGAGCTGAGATCGCGAGTGAAGAAGAAAAAAAAAGGTAAACAAAGGCCTGGACTGTTGTAGAGCCCAAGTGGGATTCCATCAAAGGCCACACTGACCTTGAACCCTGACCTCGGTTAACATTGGGCGCAGGAAGGTTTGGCACAACACAGGAGGTGTGCACATCAAACGCCGCTGTTCTCGTGTGAAATACGCGACAATAGCAATGTGTGTATTGTGCTCAAATGAAGAGTACGTTGGAAATCTGATAATATATGGTCCCTTTTACAGCACCTAAGCTGGATTTGAATGAGGAATTGTCCTAGAAGCTTTGATGGATTGTTTTCTTCTACTTTATGTTGTACAGAAAGCTTCAGAGACACTACAGCACATTGTTTAGGAGCTCAAATGACTTTACATGACGCAGGGCTCCGCCCACATTTATGTCAGTGCTCATATGAAATCTGACTTTTCTGTGATGTTTTATTACACTTAAAAACACGTCAACTAAATATAGTTTGTATTGATGTCTTCACTGTGCCTTTATCTTTATATATCTATAATTAAGCAAAAGAGAGAAAAACATGGGCGGCACTAGTCTAATGGTTTATGGCTCCACCTACAGCTCAATGGTTTGAATTGTTTCCAGTATGAGTCTCTGGTATCGTTGTTGGAACTTTCTCTAAGCATCATCCAAAACCCTGATTCTTTTATATTTCAGCTATTTTGATGACCCGGGTTTGATCTTACTTTAGCTCTAGAACACTCTGATACAATGAGGCATTCATGGTCACCTCAATAACAATAACAAGGCCACATCGTCACCTCCTCGCGGTCACTGAGCCTGACAGTGAGTATGAGGGGTTTTTGCTAAAATGTTGCATTTAGATTTCACCACGGAAGGTCAAATGTCACCACATTGGTCTCACGTGTCAATTAGACCACAGCACAGGTGGCGTCCTGTCACACAAACTGCTCGTTCAGTCGGATCAAGTGTTGCTTTCATGGACACAGGTATGGAAGGGGGTCCTATTGCCAACATGTGTCCTTGTTGCTTGTTGTAGTTTTTAGTCCTAGAATTAAAGGAGGCGTTACTAATTTATTTTATTTTCACATCACTGTGGAGTATATTTGATTCCACCTCATAAACACTATTATATTCTAAAATGTCTTTTTGTAGTTTTGTAGTAGTGGATGTTGGTGATTGTCGATGTGGCCTGATTTGTTGTATTTTTTATCACATTGTACATCTTGGCATGTAAATAGATCCAGTTCCAGATATTTTCATACACACAAAGATCAGTTAAAGGGAGACTGGTATGAACATATGTGTATGTTGTTGGATCGAATTTGTGTAACAGCAACTAGAAGAAAAAGTTTTGGTCAGTAAGTGTCATGTCTCATAAATAACTAGTATTAAAAGTCACCAGAGGACTATTGACCCTATGATACAGCATGAAAACAACATTCATTCCTGGGTCCTGAGCTGAATCGCCACACGTGAGTAACACGCTGCAGACAGGGTGGGGGTAGAGGCACTGCGGAGGTAACCGCACCAAAGTCACCACCGTGCCACCAGGGTATATTGGAAGGCTCATTAAAGTGCATTAAACAACCTCCCTGCGGCACAAAAAGAGGCGCCCGGGTCCCTGGGGCCCCCAGACCGAGCCTGAGGCTGCTTGGAACTGATACAGAGACCCAGGGGATGCTGCTCACCCAGGCCTGTCTATACCAGACTCTCCTCCACAGCTGCCAAACCCCATTCTCCACAGCTTCTGTCATCAGACAGTCACCAGGCTTTCCAGCATTTGAGGAATACAGAATAATGTACAAAACAAAAGAAGAAGTGTCGCCTAAAAGCCTTTCTAGCGGTCGGACATCATTTCTATTACTAGACTACCTGGTTCTTATGGTTAGGATTATTTACTTACTTATTATTTTGTTTTATTTTGCAGAATTTCTGTGAGGCTGATCATATTCTCACATTTAACGTTAGATTGGAAGCTAGCGACGTTCAAACCGTATATATAGGTGTATGTATAATATTCTGATGAAACACAAAATCATAAAACATTTAAATGAAAATTATTCCTAAATATTGTAACAAAAAGAATTTCCAATGCAGTGTAAAGTCATTATAAACTACTCCCACTCCACGCGGTTTTTTATTTGAGATGTCTCCACACACTTAGAATAAATATGAGTGGTTGCAATAATGTGCTGCTGTTGCTTTTACAGCTTGTGATCTACTCCGTTTGTTTAAGTAATGTCTTTATTTATTTGTCTTTTTTTTTTCCATCTGTCCCTGAGCAGAGGGGAGGGGGGGGAGGAGGGGGGAGGACCCGCTGACGACGCTGCGTGCGCAGCTTCAGTCTGGAGTCGCTACGACGGGACCGCAATGAGATAAATAGCAGCGTTATCTATTTATTCCGCACGTATCCCGGGTCTCATCCATCGGCGAGCGAGAGACGCTTCTGCTGGCGACGCCGCTTGACGCCGCTCGTCCGCTTGAAAGGTGAGCAAACGTCGCCGCTTGTGGCAAAATTGGATTTTAACGGAAGATTTACATTAAAGGGACGGAGATGAAACGGGCTGAGCCAAAGCTTCCAGATTCATACGCAGCGCATACGCGGAAAAAAAAAAAGAAACATTTCATGATTTTTACACTTCAACGTGTGTTAATTGTGAATTGTTGATGTAATGTCTTGGTCTCGCTTTAAAAGCGCATTAAAACCCCTTTTTTTTGTTTTTGTTTTTTTGCCAGTTGAGGCGATGCGATGTGCGCAGCTAGCTTGTGCCGTCAGTAGCTCACCGTGCGTCGTCGCTAGCTCGTTTGAAATATTGTCCAGCTGAAGGGAAAGTTCAGGCGGAGCAGGTCATGACAGAGACGTGGAGACTCTCTGTCCGTCTCTCCGTCGCTGTCTCTGTCTCTCTGCGTGTTTGTCGCAGCAGCCCCTCGTCTCTCCGCCGTGTGGAGACGTGCGCGTCGCTCTTCATGGCGATCCGCCGTCTGGCTGGGAGAACGGCAGCGACTGTCTGCGTCTGCGGGGAAATGGAAATGTCACCAGTGAAGAAATGAGCAAAATATCCTCAGCTGAACCCGGCGGGGTCCGACCCCTCGGGGGGTGATTGTGACAGCCTTGGCTCTAATCGCCCGAGCGTCCTGTCACACGAAGCCACACAACTGGCTTTTTATGCCATTTTTAATGGTTTAAATCCTAATGATGCGTTTACGGGCAGAGCAGTAAAACACGCCACTCTTACTTGTTTCTAAGGCTTCTGTCTAATTTCTGGGTTTGAATGTTCAATAGCCTCTCACAGCTTGGGCAGAATAGTCAGATGTGGCCTGCTACTTAAACAGGCGCTGTGGCAAACTGGGTAAAATAGTGACTAGTTGTTTCACGGTGCTACGTCCGATGCACTGTTCCCATTATAATAAGTAGAGGTGGTAAATTATTCATCAGATTTGTCTCTCGCTGTGGCACACGGGAGATCAGCTGGAGAGCTGTAGCCGGCTGAATACAACATCATCTGCGCCTGATGTCAGAGCAGCACGCAGCAGAGCAGGGATGCTGAGCCGCACGGCGCGTCCCTCTAATTAGGCGTAATTGGCTGCTGGAGCGGAGGGGCGTTGGGGGGGCGATGACCTTTAGATCATCAGCCGTGTTCCGTCCGTCCCCCGGCGCTTTGTTCCCCCTGGTTTAAACTTTAAACCAAAGCCGCGGACGCGTCAGGAGCAAAGGAAGGGGGATGCTGATACAGGCTGGGTGACGTGTTTGCACTGCAGCGTACTTTAATGCAGTTAAAGTCAAGGCGTTGTTGTTTTCTCTCTGTTATTGACTTAGTAAAGCGTACATTCCATCAATGAGGCAAGGAAATGTGGAAATCATTACAGTAAGGGGAGGGCTTTCATTTGGCTCACTGTTCGGTCTCTTCTTGCCTATTTACTCAATTAGCCGTTACTGTACTGGCTGGTGAACACAAACCTCTTACAGATGATGTGTCTGGAGCTGCTGACACCTTAATACTGGCGACAAGAAACAGGTTTGTTGTGTTACTGGAAACTACTTTGCTCTGTCTCATCCACACACTTTTCTATTGTGGCAAGATGAGGAGTGGGAATGACGTTGACCCAACTTCACGTTAAACCCTGTTGTCTGAGTGTTTTAACGTTTTTATTCTGCCGTGCTGAGGCTGGTAAAAACGCGCTGGACGCAGCCGGCGGAGCTGGAAGCAGTTCGTCTTTTCTGTTTGATCACAGTGACGCCAGTTATATACAGTAAGTCGGCTTTAACATAAACACGCGCGTTTCGCCGACTTGTGCCGTAATCAAGGCTGTTCTGTGACCTTCCCTGTCTGAGAAAACATGGACACAGAGCGGAGTCACAGATAGTGTCACAGTCAGATAATTTAGCAGGAAAGACCAGGGATCGGCATGTTCTCTGTGTACTTTGGCTAAGTCGTGGGTTTTCATGGGTGAACTTCCTCCTTTGTCTGCAGAGTTTGACATTGCGCTCACATGATTTAATTGAGGAGGAGGTGAAGCAGCGAGCTGTGAACGGAGGAGGAGGAGGAGGAGGGGCCGAAAAACTACATGTCACCCTGGCCGTGATTACTGCTTAGCATCAGGTCACCTGATCTGACGGCTCAGGGCAACAGCCCCTAATGCAGTCTTTCCCTGTGCTTCCTCCCCGAAACTGTCGAAGCCTGAAATGTTGATTCATCCTAAGCCCAAGTTTGTTGTCTGGGCCATTTCCTCGCTTTGTTCACAAAAGGGTTAAACCACGCGAGTCACTGACACCAAGAAAGACTTCTTTCATACTGGTCAGCGAGGCTTTATCGTGTCACGGACCTCATGACCGTGTTATCAAGCAGGAAATGTCTTGCCTCAAACTTCCTGGAATGCAAGTGAGACGGCAGCATCAGGATGGTAGAATAGATCCAAATGTGCCACTCAGAGTCTCTGTAGAAGACATTAGTTGAGAATAGGAGTAAAAACACAAGGTACTAATGCTAATACTTCCACTAAGTACTTTTATCTGGTCTAAGGTCCCGTGACTGAGACCACCCGTGTGTGGTTCGTACAGTAAATCTGTAACATGCGTGTGGCCGGGAACGACCTGCCGGCTCTGACGTCCGCCTCTTTCAGCCGCTAAACTCCTCAACAACAGCATCGAAGCTTCCAGCCAAGGATACAGATTTTCATGGCCTTATCAGCCAAGGAGATATCAGCTGATGATGCGGTTGTAAGATCTTCAATAATCCCTGATATGATGTCTCGTACAGTATAAAACAGCCTGCTGAGGTAACGCAACACCCCATGAAGCCAGTACGGGGGGGAAAAAAAGTGTCTTTTACTAGAAAATTTGAACTGCGTGTGCTTTTATTGAGGTTTTCACTTTAAAGGTACATCGAGCTTTGTTTTACTGGAAGTCGCCCCCTTTGTATAGGATCTGTCTGTATGAGTAATTCTCTGACATTGGATGCATCCAGGCGCCCAGGGGGACGTTTTTATCGCCCTGGATGGGCGAGAGCTGACATGTGTTGAAGAGAGAAAACACACTGTGTGAAGGTGGTCAAGGGCGGAAGGCAGACGTAGTTGATCAGGTCGCTGCTGGATCCTCTGCTGTCTGTAGATGCTGTAGCTCCGGGGTCCTTGCAAAGGTGAAAGGTTTATATGGCTCATTGTTCGGGGCTTAACCTCTTCAACTGGTGTCCTAAAGCAAAGGCACCACGTGGAGGAGGGGAGGGATGGATCGACAGAGGAAAGGAATCAGGAAAAGACAGAAGACACAGTCTGATGCTTTATACGTAAAATACTCTATGTTGAAAACATCAAGGATTCTAGACAAGCTGCTTTATTTACACACTGCAGCCAGTCAGTCTGTTATTACCTTCACCTTATTACTTTCTGTTTGCCTGTGTGATCTAATTGGGCTGTGGAGCTTGCAATAGCTCAGTTATTTTCCCAATTTCCTGTGCTGTGTTCCAGCTGCTCTGCCGTTGCCGGCGGCGATACCCGCTACAGCCCAGTAGCACAACCCAGTAATGCACAGCAATAGTGTCTTTCATGTGTTGTCATTGATAAGCTACCACCACTGAGTAAATACCATCTATTTATAGAGGTACGCCAACAAGTTAAAGTTTACCAGACAGGGAGGGACCAGGAAAGTTAGTTCTACTGTTGCATTATGGGAAATCTAGGAAGCAGTGTTTTGGAAGACAGGATCATATCTTTGCTCAGTTTAATCTGTGTCTCCCTCCAGTTTAAATGAGCTGTGATATTAATTACTGGTTATGTAGAATATCAAAGCTGTATCAGACACAGTGTGGAGCAGGTGTCTTTCCGATGGCATCACTCAGAGGACAAATTCCATAGATTTGTAAGACTTTCCACATTATAACAATGTCTGGGAACTAGCGCACAGCATTAAACATTCTGTTTCCTGTGTTTCAGGGCTGCCAGGAAGAATTATGGATGAGACCTGTCACTAGCTCTTGATAAAAAATTTTATTTGGCCCGTTTGAGCTAAATTATGGAGGCTAGTGATGATGTGTCTGTCACCATTACTCAGCCCCAGACTGGTGTGTGCAGCGCTGAGGTGGGCGGAGAACAAATCAGCAGTAAAGCGGAGGATGGAGTAGCTCCGCTCATTCCTGCCGGTTCCTGCGATGACACGGCAGTAGGCCTCAACAAAGGGGAGGCTTCTGCAGACCCAGTGGTGAGTCCCAGCGCTGAGTCTGCAGGAGGCGTGGCCCTGAAAGTCGCCACAACTGTCCTGCATCCAGTGTGTCTGGGTGAGAGCCCGCTGATGCTGCCCATTCACCTCCAGCCGCAGCTCAGCCAAATGGGGGCAGCACCGTACCTGATAACAAGCCAGAGCCCCGTTTCACTGCCCCTGGTCCTGGATCAGCAGGTCATCCAGCACATGAGTCCTTCTGTGATGCCCCAGACGACTGGCTGCCCTCAGCTACCGCTCCAGAGCAACGTCCTGTGTCAGAATCCTCTGACGTTTGCTTTACCTCCTGCTGTGGACCAGAAGTCAGCGGGACAAGCACAGGACGCTAACTTGCTCTCTCTCCTGCAGAATCCAGCTTTCGCAGCCATCTTGCACGACCTCTTCCCTTCCCAGCCGGGTTCATCGACCTGTCAGTCACCAGGCTCTACGTTCTTCCCTCTCCCTCCCATGACACCCCCCTACTCTTCCCCTCTGGCACCTTTAGTGCCCCCTGCCACTCTTCTAGTCCCCTACCCTGTCATCATTCCCCTGCCAGTGCCTCTGCCTGTCCCGCTGCCTATCCCCATCCCTGTCCCTCAGACTGAGGATTCAAAGGGGAACGTGCCGAAAGCTGTTTGCAGTGTTAGTAAAAGTACTCAGACTTCTCCTAAAGATACTACCTCTCCTTCATTGTCTTCAAGCAGGTGTGTGCCACTGCTCCAGCCACAAAACGTGTCACCATCCTCACTTCCTCTAGATGAAGGACAGGCTTTAGACCTTTCAGTCAAGGCTTATCCAGTCCAACCCAAACAGGAATATCCCAGCCCGCAGCAGGACAGTGTGCTCGACTTATCCGTGCCTGGTGTGAGGAAAAAGTGCGTGCAGTTATGTGGCCCCACCAGCTCACCGGGACGCAACCGACAATTAGCCTTCCAGTCTGGTCAGGATGCCGGCGGCGCGTCCTTGTCTTTGGGCGTGGAATGCACTCAGAGTTTGGATTCCAAGCTCCTAGGCAGTCTGGCTTCACTGGAGTTTAGCCGACAGCACAAATGGGTGGTTGACAGCAACGCTGGCGGGTCTGGCTCCCTGGGTCAGGAGGCGTCTCTCAGCAGAGCAGGAAACCTGGAGATAGTCAGCGCCTCACAGACGGCCAAGGTCATCGTCTCTGTGAAGGACGCTATCCCTGCCATCCTCTGCGGGAAGATCAAGGGTCTCTCAGGAGTGTCCACCAAGAACTTCTCCATCAAACGGGACGGCAGCCAGGGGACGTCTCTGCAGCAGCTGTACGGCGTGCCGTCGGCGTCCCACGGGGAGCAGCGCAACCCCGGCGATCCTCTTAAAAAGGTCCCAAAAAGCAGAGCGATCAAACTGAAGAAGGTCAGCTCACAGGAGATCCACTTCCTTCCCATTAAGAAGCAGAGACTTGCAGCGCTGCTTCCCAGGAAGTGAGACAGCCCACCAGAGGGGGATTAATTGGTGGAGTTCTCTCTGGTAATCCCTCCGCAGTAACATAAAACACATGTAGAGACATAACGTAATCAAACGCATACACTTCAACGTCCAATCAGAGCGGTGAGTTTGGCTACAAATCTGAGGCTCGTGAATGTCGGACAGGGCGACGCAGAAGTAGAAATGTTTTCCATTGGAGCTCTGTCAAGTGCTTTTTGCAGTGCGCTACTCCACAGTCTTACACTAACCAGCAATGTTTTTCGTGTGTGGCAGCTTAATGAGCTCTCCATGTGGCTTCAGGACATGGTCTTTGTAAATCAGACATGTTGAGGACTTAATTACAGAAGACACGTGGGTTCCATTTGTTCCATTTTGGCCCATGTTTAAATTTTCTTTAAGTGCACTGAAATCCCAAATAAGACGATAGTTGAGCTTCTCACTGTTCATGGCGCAGCAGCACGTACTAGCAGGATGTGACTGAGACTGTTAAAACGCATCAGTACTGCATCATAGAGGTTTGGCATGACTGGCTAATAGTGACTTGGCAAAATGGTGCCAGAGCTTCGTTAAAATGAATGTTGGCACTAAACTTCCTGTGTCTAACATCAGGGAAAAAGGGATGTCTTGATTGTTTAAAGTACTTTCTGCAGACCTGTCCAAATATTGAGATGGTATTTCTGTAAAGAGCGTTTTTTGGCTGAGTTAGCCTCACAGAAAATGTGGAAAACACTAGAACCCCCTGCTGTTTCCATTAAAATGAAATCTAGGGCAAGGCTTTAACGTGGATTTCATCATGTAAATCAACTTAAAATGTGAAGTAGAGATGAAGCTGAAGGGAAGAGCCAGGTTGAAGAAGATTAGTTTGATATTAGAAGGAGTCCTGGTCAAATGTCCCTGTAAACATTAACTGCAAGTAGCTCGGTGTCTTTTTGTGTTGTCTTGTGGAACATTGTATTTTCTCTCCCATGAGTATGATGAGTCATGAATGTGACACTATCGTCGCGTGTCAGTTTATTTATCTGTTGAGTGCACTTTGTCATAGTTTCATTTTACAGGGTGTCCTTCTTATCCTGCTAAGACTGTTTTCAGCCGCTTTTATGAAAATATGTGAATTACAAGCCAGGAACTAATAACAGCCATATGCAGATTGGTTGACTAGAGGAAGGATGGAACATACCTAAAGCTCTGCTTCTACCAGGTCTTTATTTATACGGATGAACTTTAACAACCCCAGTAAATCTCACTTCACACATGTCTGCAGCCCATTTAACAGAGGTGTAGTAGTTGGAACTGATCCCTCTGCCAGTACAGCATTTCACCCTAATTTATTCATTGTCTGTCTTTTATTTATAGTCTGTATATGTACTGAATGGTTAGTTAGGAGAGAAAGTGTGACTGAATATTCAAAACGGCTTCCTTTGGTCTTTTTGAAACACTTGCTTGCTTTTTCTGAGAAGTGTTGTTTTAATAAAGCTGTCGGTGAAGACAGAGCTCGCAGTGCCGTCAGTATTTGTGCGTTTTACGTGGAAGTGAACCAAGCTGTGCCCTGTCTGCCTGTTGTCAGTTCTTATTTGCAACAGCTTTTCTAATAATCATCAGGTTCTCATAAGGTTTGATCAATCATAGATAACTCATAACAATGATAGTTGTACAAAGTTTGATACTAGATTTTCAGGATACAGTGTGAAAACAAAACCATCATCAACCCAAATATTTGTTTAATTTCTAAATGTTTTTCAAATTCTTCTTTTCTTATATTTCATGTTATTTCTCACAGGAAAGGGACATTTAAATCAAATAATGGACTGTATAGGTTGTAAGGAGATACATGATCCAAATATTGGACTTAATTTTCCATTCAAGAACAAATTAAAGAACAAGATTTCAGCAAGTTTGTTCTTGCTAAAAACAAATGTGTTAGGGAGAAAGAACACATGCTCATCCTTTTGTTTTTGTAGATTTATAAAAAAGAAAATGCACAACATCATAAACACATATTGTTTATCTGATGTGACATAATGGACAAGTGACTTTTTTCAACACATATGTTTCAAGTAGAAGATGCAAAAAAGGGAACTCAACAGCACTTCGATCCTGTCTTGGATATTGTATGGCACAAGTCTTAAAATTGAGGAAGAGAATAATGGGGAAATTCAGTTACGAATATTACAAACGGTTTGCTACAAAAGCTTGTACTAACAAAGACCACATAAACCTGAGAAATGTCAAGATAAAGCAAGGCAGAGTCTAATACTGGGAGTCTCAGAACTAAAAGCGCTGCATTAAGTATTAAAAGAAGAATGGAATCCACTGTGAAACATTCACCCTTTACCTTCACATTTCTAACTTAGGTATATGATTTCCTTAAAATATTAAAAATTTCTACAAAATGTACATTCTGTCGCTGATATTCATGGTTAAACCCATAAAACTGTACACATCTGTTTTCATTGCTAACAGTGATTGTAACGGTCAAAAGTGTCAACGCTGCTGTTGCAGGCAGACCAATGAGCTTACGTGACTATGACTCAAACAACTTCTAAACTAAACACATGAAGCCCTTAGAAATGTTGTATTTGCACTTCCTTAACAATCCGTCTATGGAAATCATACATCTATACAGTAACTTAGAGTAGAGCTTAGAGTACACATAGTTTGGGGGACCAGTAAGAGGCAGCGTACTGTGCGACCCACTGAGACACTATAATACATAATGCCTCATAACGCCTCGCTGATCCTGCAGGACGCTCGAGGAGACAGTGACAAATTGTCAAAACAACATGACTCCTAGTATGAGGCTGACAAGTTCCAGGCAAATAAAAACGTCTTCTAGCATTGTGTAAATGAAGTGAAATGCAATGATGTTAGCATTCTTTGAGCAGGCCGTTATACCCATCGTTTAGGCAAACACGTGAAGAGTGGAAACAGCTATACACAGCCGAGACACGAGAGCATCCAAAGAGCGTCGGGAAGAACATCAGTTAGATGTTTTTCCAGTATACCAACTCTTTCTGATTAACTGGAAGTTCAACGATAATAAGAACAATATATAAGAAGAAACATTCTCCATCTTTGGGGATCCAAAACCAGGATCAAAAGGTATCAACTCTGTAAAAAACATGTCCATGTGTGCACATGTGCTATTCAATATAAACACTACAGGGATTCTTTTCCTTTGGGTTTTCATGAAGTCAATTGTGTCTGTTTGACTTGAACAGCTTGTTGTTCACTGATGAGGAGATGAGGTAATGTGTCAGCACTGCACGGCACACTTTCTCCACTCTGGAAGTCGTAACGTCTATTCAGTCCGTCGCCGTGGAGTCTAGATTAACACGTAGCCCCTGCCTGTCCCGCGAGTCAGTGTCCTAACGCTGCCTCCTGAGGGCTTATTGCTCGAGGGTCTACCAGGGACAGTGCTGCCCTGGCTCCTGTTACAGTTTGCCTTGTTTAAGCCTCTCTATGTGGTGGCATAACTTCAGAGCAGGCCCCAGCTTTAGACCCATGTACTTCATGATCATGTCACTACGAAGCAACATCAAGGCTTTTCCATCAATCTCCTGTGGAAACAAGCAATAGGACGTGTTATATAAAGAAAACTATAGAGAACAGGAGCTGAAGCAAATTATACAGACAGGATAAAAATCTTACATGTTTTCTGAATAGTTCAGCATGTGGAGCTAAAGCTGTGGGGTCAGCATCCCTCACAAACTGCATCACCTCTTCTATCGACCAAGAGGAGGGGTTTTTACTGGGCAGCTGCAGACTCTCTCGGTCAGATGCTAAAGCTTCAGGTCCTGTGGTAGAACTGGCTGCTGACAAGGCAGAAAAGGGACGTTGAGTACGGGAGGCAGAAGTCAGCATTTACATATGGTTAGTTTAAAAAAAGTGTACCTTCAACTCGCCGGAGAGGGTGAGTGGAGCTGAGCTCTGCAGACGAGAGGCGGCGCATGGGCGTGCTGTTGCCTGGGTGGTAGTGGCTGCTGGCCTGTGAGTGGTACTCTGAGGAGCTCCGCACTGTTTGAGGTCGAGGGGTCATGGAGTTGGAGGCTGAGTCCATATAGCGCTGCTCCTTCAGTAGGCTGTTGTCCTCATGGGGCAGGGTCTCTGCTGGAGGGAGGAAAACACAAGGGACATTTGGATATCTGTAGGTGCAGCACATAAATAGAACATTGTAGAGACAATATCCAAGATGAGCAAAAAATAGCAGTTTTGAGAAAAATTAATAGACAAAAATGTAATGTGGGAGACATCGCAAGGCAACACTACTGAATATTAACAAACGCATTTTACAGCACCTCATTAATGTTTCTGGTACATATGTCTGCAGTTAAAATAATGCTTAATTATTTATAAATTATCACAATTTATTTATCTCCTAACTTTCCTAACTTCATAATAAATGAAGCAAATTGTGCTCTTTGCATGAAAATTGTGAAGAAAACACATAATGATGCAACTATATAAATATAAATATTTTTATTAATTTAATTGAATTTCTAAAAAATGTATTGTGTCACTGTGTTACTAGATGTTTTTTGCTGTTTATCTGATAAGCAGACAAGCTGTTAAAACATACTAGTGAGAGGTGTCTAGTGAGAGCCAATATTAAGGACCTAACAACAAATGTGAAAAAACTAACTAACACACACAAAGTAAATTAAGACCGGAACACGTTTGAGTAAAAATGTGGGTATTCTGTACCTTCTGAAGGGTGAGCTTCAGTACGTAAATGTTTAGGAGACAGAGGGGCTGCATATGGAGGAGCAACTCCAGAGAGACTCCGTTTGCTGCCCCGAACCAGAGATGGTGCATCCAACGCCTCTTCTTTCACTGGAACAGAGACACAAAGGAGAATGACGGTTGTGACAGGGGGAAAGCAGCAGGGAAGACATTTAATGTGTCTTTTATGTGTTATTCACCTGACTTGGACCTGCCATAAGCAGTGTAGTGGCTGAAGGGTTGGCTGCTGAATAGGTTGTCACATTGCAGGTGACGACACATCGTTTCCAAGAAGCGCAGTACAAAGGAAGCGCTGGACGCTGAAGGTAGTTTGACCACACAAACTCCACCATCTGTTCTCACTAGGAGAAAGGATCAAACGCGTTTTAATACAAGAGCCTCTTAAAACAAACAAAGCAATCTTCCGAATATTTTCAGATCTCATACTGATTCTCTCCAACCGCTTCAAAGGTGTCCCACTGAACACATACAGTGTTGAGCCGACCTTCACATTCTCACTTGACTGGTGTTCCAACCCATCATTAAAGATGTTTCTGTAAACGTAATGTGCTACTGACAGTCCACGTGTAGCTATGGATGGGGATAGTGCTCAGATATATTAAACATGCTGAAGGACACTGCCTGTGCTCAACTCTGTTGCACATGTTGGCCTAGAGACATACATCATGAACAATGTTTGTGCCAAAGAAACTAAATCTTTGACCCACAGTTTTAGAATCACAAGTATTTTGTCGGGGGTGTTTAATGCAACGTTGATAACTTGAAACTGAGCCATTAATACAGTACAATAATATAATTGTTTCCTCTAACTTGTGTTGTGTATGTCGTCCTACCTCGGACAACCTCTCCTCCTCCTGAATGAGTCTGCAGAGCACTGAGCAGGACTTTAGGCTGGTACGCACAGTCTATACAAGACTGGACAACCTGCTGCAGCACAGCATTCACTGGACCTGGGCCAAAGTGGTCTGGCAGATGCTGCATCTGCTTCCTGTCTAGGTGAGGACCGCAGTTTCCATGCTTGTTCACATACACGCACACTGTAAGAACACAAAAAACGCCATGAACAAATCAGCCATCCTGACCTCAGCTTTAATTCAGCGCAGATAAAACAGGAGCTTGTGATGCAAAGGTGGAGAGCAGCTGATGTTTACCTGTGGATACCACAGAGTTGAGGCTGGGAGGACTTTCCTGTGGAACCTGGATGCTGGGCAGCTGTGCTGAGCTCTGGAGAATCTTTGACTTTCTCTGAAAAAATACACGTTTGCTTTCAGCTAGTATTTAAAATGGGGAATGTAGAAGGCGAAACTCCTGCAACGTGACGCTCAGCTGTGTCTCACCTTGCTTCCTGGTTTAGGGCCTCTTTTTTTGTGGGGTCGGGGTACAAGCAGGGTTTTTTCAGGTACTGATCCATTCTGGGCTGCTGCTTCTGCTACAGCTTTCAGCAAAGCAAGGGTCTCACTCTTGGGTCGACGACCTCTTACACCCTTCCTGACAGGCAGAGGGGGCAGAGGGTTGGGAAGCCGATAGGGGGATTGCATGGAACGCCTGCTGGGCTTGGAGGGCGACACTGGGAGAATGTGTAGGTTTTTTGGCAGGGTAACTGCAACAACAGCATGAATGGAGCAGATGAAAATATGCCCAACAATGCAACGTCTGAATATGATAACTTCAATAGAAGCCAGGTGAAAGTATCAGTACAACAACACTAATACACACAGACAAACGGCCCTTTTACTCTGACTGAATAGTTTTAACGTTTCTGTACATTCCATCACATGCAGTAGAAAGCCACATAATAAACCTTGGAGAAATGGAGAAAGATTTGTAGGGAAGTGTTTCTGTGCTTTTTATTCCATAACCCGAATTTAGAGTTTAACATTTAGATGAAAATGAGCAGGTAAAGTGCATTTAAAACTGAAGCAGAACAGCAGCACCTGCTTTCACAGCTTTTGGTGTGTTTCATTCGATTTGGGGCCTTTAGACAAATATGGTTCAGCAAACATCAGAGTCTAGGTCAAGCAGATTCTATGTAAACATATTTTTCCATGTAAACAGTTATAACGTAAAGAACAGAAATCCTCTTTCCTTCATCCCTCCACCCCTACTTGTATTTCTGTGTGTTCCATCCCAAACACAAAGGCACACAAACACACCAACAGGGCTCTGTTAAGTATCTGCAGTGTTTCACATAAAAGACACATGTTTTGCGTGACTGGCTCAGTGCATTTGATCATTTTGTTTATTATAGTCTTGTGAAGCGTGAAGTTTGTTATTAAGTAACCCAACTTTTTAGAGCAGAGCTGTGCCTTTAAGGTCTGTGCGTCTAATAAATCTACATCTTTCTAGGGTGGTGGATATGTGTGCAGATAGACCCAGATAAAAATGGGCTTAGGGAAAGTTTATTTAAAGGAGAATTTAAATACTGATATAATTTTAGCTCTTTGTAGTAAACCACTCAATGGTTGAGTTCTAAGAACACTCCCTGATTTAAGCAGGTGAATGATTTACATTTAATAATGTGTATTGTTCAGTCATAATAAAAAGTTTAAAGACAAAACTTTTCTGCAGGCTCTGAATATATACTGTACCAAAACCAACAATATTAACCAAGTAATTATCATGCTTCCATTTCAAATACAGTAACACCTTCACTTAACCCCTTCATCAACAATTATATCTAGAAAAACACTTCATTTTCAACCTATTTGTTGTTATTATAGTACTATGCTGATTTCATATATAATTCCACTTTTAAAAATTATTTTTATGGTTAAATTCTATTTTGAAAATAACCTTATAAATATTTTCATAATTTCAATCTTCTTAAAGAGGATTGATGTTCACTTCCTTCCTCTGCATGAGCCATTATAACAGTAATTTGTAAATTAAAGCGCTAAAAAACGCTAAAAAAAAGTGTTAGTAGCTGTTTTTGAAGTTTAAGTTCTGGACGTAACGACGTCCATGTCAGAAAAGGCGCACTGTGACATCTACAGGTATTCTCCTCACTTAAGGGGTTAAGAGGAGTGTTATGTAAGCACTGACTCCAAAAAACAACTCCAGCCTCAACCCCCAATCTATATGCAGACTTATGCTGCCACCTATAGAGTAACACTCACCACTGTTGCCTGGTGGCTGGAGGCTATGCTTAGTAAGGGAACACCATCCCACTGGGAAGATATCTCTGGAGTCGTACTTGCACCAGTAATCAAATGCGCCCCGCCACCCATCGAACATGATGAAGACCTCATCGCCTTTCACTTCTCCAATGGTGGCAGGGCAGATGAGGTATGGGTTCTTCTTGTCCACAGCCTCCAGCTTCATGCCAGGCTTAAAGCTGTTCTGGGAGGGGCTTGGGGGTTCCTGAAAATGAAGCCAATATCATCATGGTAACCACTTTTAAATATGAGCATTGATAGTACAATGGCGCCATATAGTTTATATAAACTTTCAAAGGCTTCTGGAGCAAAATACCTTTTTAAAAGCTGTTGCTGGTGCCATCTCTGCCCCATTTAGTGTTCTTAGAAGAAACATAGGCCATGAAGATGCATTCATCCGAAATCCTACAGCAGAGCATATGAAAACAAAAATTAAACAAGCTAATTAAAAAAACAAAGACTGTATATCATATCACAGTTGGGTAATTTGCCCAATTCATATAAAAATAATAATGGTCTATAAACTACATCATTTTTCATTATGTTATTCAACCTCGCATTGATACTATCTCAAGAGTTCATTCCTTGTGCTTTTAGTCTACAAATAGATTTAATAATAAAATATTTTTTACATTTTCTGTCTCTTCCACTTCCAAGACATTAGTATTGTATTTTATTGAGCAAGTAATTTTAGCTCTATTGTTTCAGTTTACCAATTCTTCTTTCACTGTTAAAACCCTGTCAAAGTGTTTCTGCATCTAAGCAAATCACATGTTCCATTGTCATATCACAATTATTTTAAATGGTGCCATTCTCCCAGAAATCCCTACCTAGAGGCGGCTGCAGCATGTCTCCATTCTTCTCACATGTGCCAATAGGCTGAATATCAGATGAGTCTACCAGTCTCCAGAAGTCGTTGCTGTTGTCACTTCCATCCAGACGGAGACGCAGACGAACCCCAGTTAAACCCATCACTGTGGCAATACAGACTGAGGTGGAATTGCGTGGGTCGTGTGCTTCAAGCTTCATTCCCACCTTGAAGTCATTGGACGGTGGGACTCTAGCCTGCAGCATTTCAATAAATTTAACATTGTAAAATTGACTACATGTCTTTGATAGAAAATAGGAAATAGGGTTATGTTCCCAGAGCACTCACAAATTGTGAAAAAACAGAAATTTTAGATGCAGTCAAAAAATGCTTATAAATGCCTACTTTTACATTTTAAACTGTACCTATGAACAGATACATGCAGTGTCGCCACAAACTGCATCAGGACATGCTCCATTATCAGATGCAGTTTGTGGCTTCACTGTGCGCATCTGTTCATGGAAGAGCATGAATTATACTGTTCTTAATACTTCAGCGTTAAAACAATATACTGCATCGAAAAAAGCCCAAAAATGCTAAGGACATTTGCGGTTTCTGCTAAATTGTTAGGGGTTCTGCAAACAATTATGAGTTAGGTTCTAGGGAAACATACACAAATGGCCGAGGCCACGAACTGTACTTAACATATATTTTTTCTTTTTAAATAAATTATCCAGAACCTACCTGACGAAAACAGCTTGGTGGAGCTGGTGTAGATGACGTTTCTTTCAAATAGTCTTCCCAGTTGAAAGCATCTAAAAACAAATAATAATAAAACATGTTATATCCAAACAGTACAAAACGCAGCATATTGACTGGTGATTGAATACACAAGCTGCAAAATTTGGCTTTCTGCAACATGTCCATAATGTCAAGGCAACAGTACCACAAAAAACTATGGAGCGCTTCTTAATACATAAAACCCCCAAATAAATCTTGTTATGATGCTGTAAATCTATTAGAGCAGCACATCAAAGATAAACTTCACCTTTTGTTGTTGCACCTGGTGCTGTACCTGTTGGTGAAACTGTTCTTCCTGGTTTCTCCTTTTTGGCATCTTTCTGATCTAAAAAAGATTATACAAATAATTGTATACATTTCTAAAAATACAAACAGTGTCCACATAAAGTTTACTGTTTACTAGTGGAACAGTGATAATCACTACTGATTTTTTTTTCCAGGACAATGTTATCACAATATAAAGTGTGAAATAAACGGACACAAGTAACTTGGAAACAACTATGTATTAAATGTGAATTTACTATTAATTTCATAACAAACAGAGAGAAGCTATCACAAAACAGATATCTTGGATTTCTGGATTATTTTGCAATGCATTTTCCATAAGGACATAAATATTTTGGATCATACAATGGCTTTGTACCTTTTAGCGGTGTTTTTCCCATGGTTACTGATGACCAATGGTGACACTCGGATGACAATCACGTTGCAGTATGATGATCCAGTATGCTTTTTCTGTCTGTGTTGCTTTATTCTAGAAATACCAATGGAAAATATTTTAATAGATGGAAATATGTAATGAAAATTATTTAAAACAAATAAAAATTCACACAAATATTCATTTATACGAGGCATGTTCAAAAACAACACTTTTTCTTTTTTTATTGCTGCTAGTAGTAATATCGTATCTTGGAAATAGAAATGTTTTTAAAAAAGTAGTAGTGCATGTGGAGGTTATTACTGACTGTAATTACACATTTAATTAAGTTTCCCTGCCAACTGATCTCCCAGTTCTTATAACGTCTTAACAAATTATTAAAAAAATAAAAATGCCAGTCACAGTTCCACAAAGCTTGAGGACTGCTTATGCTTGCTCTTTTAGCCTTGCAAACAGCCTTAAAATTAAGTAAATACAGCAAAAACTAAAATAAAAATGCGTGTCTGTTATTATTTCCTTGATAAACAACTTAAGTCATCGATTAACTATTCTCTGTTGATCTCATGATCAACAAAAGACCATCAAATGGGCATTTTAGCACTAATAACAACAACTAAGATCTAAGATCACGCAGCAGTTTGGTATTCCATCAGTGGACACTCCCACGGAGAAAGAAAACTGTAACGGGGTGGGGTTTTTTATGAGGTTTGGGGGAGTAACGAGAAGCCTGGAGTGTTCTGGGACAACCCATGTGATAGTAACTACTATGATCCAACCTTGTGTACATTCCCTCCGCATTTCTAAAATTTTCTGAAAATCTATTCAGCCACGCTGGAGAATTAAAACAAAACCTCTTTGGCTTTGAAAGGAGAAAAACACGACTGGGTGTCGCCAGTACAAATCTCCCTCTACAGTGAAAACACGGGCTAACTCATAAACACTGGCGGCGGAATTAGCCAGAGACTAATAACGTTATAACGAAGCTAACGTTAACCTACACTTTGGAGCTGAATAATACCTACAACACCTAACGATGCAACTTCGTGAAAATGTTACCATATATCCAGAGACAGTTTTGTAGACTTCCCAATGTTTTCTACCCACCTCAATCATTAACCTCAGTTGCCTATCAGCGTTAACTATTAGCTATCTGTTATGTCACATCAGCCTTTTAATGTTAACTTGTTTGTTACTAGCTAGCTAACGTTAGCTAACGCTAAATGACGAGAATGGTGAAAATTACTTTCTAGATAAGGATGTGTTTTTTTCTTTTAAACGTTGTCCTTTGGCCCGTGGTATTTCATGTGTAACATTAACGTTATACGGTATTAGTCTGGGCCCAGTGTTGACAACCGGGGCTGCTTGATTTGTTAGCCACCACTGCTGGCTAATAACTAGGTTGGCTAACCTTAGCGTTATCGTTAACCCTGTGAGAGCAGTTTCTTCCACATTATCCAGAAAAATTACACATAAACAGGGTCGTGTAGCTTCAACCGATTTCCCCCCGAAACTCCGTGTTATTTATTAGGCAGAACAAACTTACAAGTGTCGTCCTTTTTCGACTGAAGATCCACTTTTCTCTATTCGTCTGCTGCCATTTTTTCACGAATGTAGTGTATGCTTACACGCATGTAATTTATTCCAAAGATAGTGCCGTACTGAAGCAAAAACAGACCGAGCATCGACACGGGGGTGGCTTCACTGGGTGAAGTTCAGTAAGCCAATAAGCTCGAGCGTTACTCACAACGACGTCCAATCAATTAAAGGTTTACTCGCCCTTATCCAATCGGCGTCTGGACTAGTAGTGGCCTGTAGTTTGGGATTCCAGAAAATACACTAGATAACCATCCTCCTTTTATTTCCCGTCTTCATGGTCTTAGTCATGTATTTCTGCTAAAGGTTCAGAAAGGGGAAAACACCGTTTTTAAGTGTGGTAATTGAAACTCACCTTCCTGAATAAACAAACCAGTAATTTGGGGAAGTCATGTGACAAGGAATGCCATATTTTTAAAATTTATAACCCAGTCATCAGTGAGCAATGCGCAACAGCAGGTAAGGCCAAATAGCATAGGTCAATTCATTATAATATTCAAATACAACAACAACAACTACTATTACCACTAATAATAATATACTAAAAACTATGCATTTTACCGCAGAATCCTAAACGTATTTTAATATTAGAAGGTATCAGGTGTTAGGCAAGTTAAATTGTTTAATAAATAATTTGTCTACAGTGTACGTGGATAAGTTTCAAACGCGTTTTGACTTAAGAAAAGAGTGTAAATATAGGAAGACAGCTAAACATGACTCAGAGTCACTTCAAACGGTGGCATTTTCCCCCACCCACGTTTTCCCCATACAGCCTAGGTTATTCGAAGCATATTGAATGTCTCTCTCTGTATTTTATTAGGTCTTAGCCCATAAAACCCTTTAAGCATCTTGGTAAAGTACATAATTGCTATCTGAATATTTTCACACATTGATTTATGTATAGTATTATTACTGCAGCATTTTACACTTCACATTTCAGAATACTCTGTACTGTAGTGATGTGAACGTAGCCTTAGTTGTTATGGATGAATGTTGTATTTAGTCAAGTCCCATAGTTTGAAGTTGGGTTAATAATCATTAATTATTTTGTAACTATAAAATAAATAAGGTTGGGGAACTCCTATGACTGGCTATATTGTGGATACATTGTATGTGTCCTAAATAAATGCTAGACAATAATGCACCACTGATTGATGTGCTAAAATCAAAATCTCCATCTTTGAATAACAATGGCAATTGTTGTCAATTAATTGTTTTGGATTTTATGGTGATTGATTAATAACCAATACATTCAAAGAAATGCTGCTCATTTATCTTTTACATTCGGCACCGTTAGCACAGTTTGTTTCAGTTCTAGGCTAATCCTGTGGGTGGCAGCATTGGTTTGTATAATAGCACAAACATGGGGAAAGTTACACTGATCCAGCAGCGTCTTTTGACTGTCACTAGCTCTTAATCGGTCTGAATGATGTGGGGGCATTGATGAAGACACGTCATACACAGAATGCTACTGCAATTTCCTTTTGATTTTGCTTGATTAAATTCAAAGGGGAGGTGTGAGCCTTTTAATTATTTAGCAATAATAATGTGATAAAGATCCATGTTGCAACCTCTATATGTATAGAGCCCGAAAGTTGAATTGACGAATTTAGTTCTCAAGACATCTGATGTCATTTACTTTAATTAAAGTGACTTAAACCTTTCACTTGAAGACAAATTCATTAGCTGAATACTGAAGTGTTTATTCTATGTCAATTAGCATTTGGTTTTATTTAACACCCTTTCGCTCCTTTTGAGTGTGTAACACAAAATAAGAGCATCAAATGTCTTATTAACATTCCATAAACACGTTACACAGCTAAATACAGTGTCACTATTGGCCGCAAAGCACCAATATATTATGTTGTTTTTTTACTTTACAACGCCCTGTATCTAATGACCTTTAGATAAATTATGCTATCATGTCATGCCGTTATCATACGTATATGACAACATAATTTAGCAGGGTGTGATCTTGTGAATTATGTAATTTGGAAATTAGAACAATAATATCCCACCTCACACGAAACAGCCTCAAACCGCAAAACACTTTTCTCCCCCCGCGTAGCCATTCCGCGCTGTGATTGGTCCGGGCGAAAGGGGCGTTGGAATGAAAAGTGCGTTGACTCTTTTTATTGGTCACCGTCACGCCACTCAAACTGTTGCCTGGCGATATTCTTGCAGCTTGTCAACCGCACGATCCAGTTACTGTAGCTGCCTGCTGCAATGAAAATATCCTCGCTAGTGGGTGGATATGTGGGCCCAGTTCCATCATTTTCCACCAAACACTGACTGAGTAAGTACTTTATTTTCTTATAATATGCATTCGAGTAGTTACATGTAAGTATAATACGATTAATTTGTGTGGGAGCCCGCGAGAAAGGCAGCGTTGCCAGCGTTGAGGTTTGTTTTTAGCTCATTTGCGGGTTTGTATGTTTTGCGAATCGGGCTGAGAAGCAGGGCAACGCAACCAGCTTAATTATAACGTAACTTGACATTCCTCACTGGAAAGCTCGAAACGCGAGGGGATTTATAGCAAGTTGGCTTTTGCGTGTCTGTTAGTTCGACTTGTTGGCTTGATTGATTGATGCTCTGCGTTGACAATGTGGGAGCTGTGTTAAATCTGTGGGCAGTTATACTTGAACGCACAGTGATAAACAAGGATTTGACAGCCACATTTCTTGGTGTTTGCGCTGTGTGAGAATTGTAACGCGAAGCAACAGGACACTTGACAGGTATTTACATATACAACAAATGTTTCCATATTCTTTAAGCGTAGCGCATGTCATATATTAAGGCCGGTTCCCAAACAGTGTTGGGTCTAAAACGTTTTTCAACTGGATCCTTTGTTTTGCAGAATTTTCATCGCTACATTTACATTTAGAAATTCATTTCACGCATACAGAGCAGTGCACTAATGAAATGAACCATGCATGAGTCATTCTGTTGATAGAGACTAAATATATGATCCACAGCAATGTCCATTGCATTCTTGGTCATATTAGCCTTCTAGGTCTAGGCCCGCAGAGCTGTTGGCTCCAATCTCCTTTGAAAAACAATAGACTGCATGCTATTGCATGTTGGCTGTGAGAAGGAAGTGTATTTGAACCCCCCCCCCTGTTTAAAAAGACAAAAACATTTCCTTTGCAAAAGCACTGCCTTGTATTACTCCCCCCAAGTTTGATGGTGTTTGCAGTGTGCAGCTGAGGAAGGTAAAGGAGTAGTAGACCAGTAGACCACACATCAGTGTTTCAGTGATCTGGGAGGCAGGGTTTATTTTGGTGCCAAGGTTTTGCATGCTGATGAGTAGTTCCCTGTGCCCACAGCACTGTAGGAGACTGGAAGTGTGAGTAAGCTTTGCAAGGCCCTGAGCATTCCAGTAAAAAGAAATGGAGAAAGGGAAGCAGAGTCTCATTTAATTCAATAAGAGTAAAATGTATATAGTTACAAATGTGGTGTTGATTCACTCTCCCAAAAGACGTGAACGGACTTTTAGCATTAATGGTGGGTGTCCTTTTCAATATTGTCATGAAGTGTAAAACATGTACTGTATAAAGCACAGGATGTAACACCTTAACTCTTCCACTGATTTGCTCACAAACTAGTAAAGTATTCACCATGTACTGTACTCAGCCTGTGAAAACAGTTGTATAATACCTTATGTGGCTCTGTGGTTTTGCAGAGTTTAAGAAAACAATCTTAAAGATGTTATGTCTAAGCTTTTAAACATATGACATTTTGAAATATATATATATTGATACAGGATGTTGTGCAGGTGAAGACGAGACTGAGACAAAGTCATGCGTTGGATATTATGGCTCACAGCCAGCGTACGCCTCCTGGGAGCCAACAGCTGGCCGCCTCATGCCATCCTGTAGTCGGGCCCTCCCGCCTGAGCTCGAAGCATCTCTCACAGCAAACCTTTTGACTTCATGAAGATCCTTGACATTGGTGATGTAATGAATAAATTTGAAGTCCTGGGAATTGTGGGTGAAGGTGAGAGAGCTTGTTTACTTAAATGAATATTTGTCTAGTCCAGTGTAGTTTTCAGCAACAACAAATGAGCAATCGTTTTTTTTTTATTTAATTCACCTATGGAATACGGTCTTTGCTGTTTATGACTGTGCAACTTTGGAAGGTCAAGGATATGTTTTTATAATATAATATAAATATAATTTCTTAGGAAGAATTTATTAGACATGGTGATGTTTAAAGTGAAATCAATTTTATACTTGTACTGTAAATGTATTTCAGACAGGATGATTTCATTGTAAAGTTCCTCCAGAATATCTTTCTAGCTTTCTTCAAGCCACTTGGTTGATGATAAGTGGCAGAGACCTTGAGTTGAGGCCACCCACTTGTCCCAATTTTAACACCCTTACTCCCACATGAGTAAAGTTTTATAATGTGAGTATTATGTGTCGCTAGAAGACACAGGGACAGTTTGAGCTGAATTCTGAAGCGGAGTGTCGGTCCAACCATGAGTCAGTCTGGAAGGAAATCATCAGTTTTTATTTCCACATTAAATGCTAAAGTTGTGGAAGTTTTTTTTCAGCTCTACTTACTGCCTTTCCCCTCATGGCACATGCACTCCACTTGATCCAGCATCATAGATTTTTCCTCAGTGATCATGAGGTCAGTCAATTCTGTTAATGATGTAAGACTGAGTGCTGCATGTAGGCACAGCAGAGAAATATAAATTAAGCAGAATCCTATGTGTTTATCCCTACATAATAATAATATCCACATATTGCAGAACCTTCTTAAAGACAGTAGCTGGATTCTTGTAACCCTGATGTGCTTGTGAAAGAGCGTGGAGCAGTTTTTCATATGCCTGTTCACTCCAAGAATTCCTCAAGGGATATGCGAGTGTGACTGCCAGGGTTGATAACATCAGAACTACAGTAACTCACCAACACTTGTGTCCTACTTTCCATGCCACCTGTCCTATTATAGGGGAGGATGTGTTTAGTTAATGTGAACGCATGAGAAGCATGAAAAAGACTGAAACTCTTTCCACTTTGAAATAAAATGGGCTCTGTATTTTCTAGATTTGATAGTACTACTTGTACTTAATTCATGAGAAACCTTCATAATCAACCGTTGTTTTTGTTTATTTTTGGCTTTAGATGCCGCTGGCATGCTATTTACATACATATTGAGTTTCACTTGAAGTCCAAAAGTAGCTCCTGGGATACATGTATGTGAATAGTGTATATTTATAAGTGGTCAGCTGTGGAAATGGCTGTTGAACGTGCTGTTTTCTGCTTTTTAGGTGCCTATGGTGTTGTTTTGAAGTGCCGACACAAGGTAAGATGTCACCGCAATTCATTGATTGTGTGATTAATCCTTACTTATCCCTTCTACGTCACAGTACGTGTTTCAATTAACAACATCACACAGTAAACACAGTACATTAGAACATGGATCATTTATTATACTAACTATTGCCTGTGTAGGAAGGCAATATATTTTATGAGGTGACACATAGCTCCATAGTTGCTGAAAACGTATTGAAACGCAGTGACTAAGCAATAAAATTACACTTAGAGACACATTTCATCATTATGATAAACAAGGACACTGTAGTTGGTTTGAAGTCCCACAAACACAGTTCTGGTACTGTAACTATTTTGCTCTATGTTGCTTGCACTGCACTCTATGTACTGCAGTCAGGCTATTTATTAAAATGGCAGTTTATTTGGGACCTAATTTTAACGATCACTGTTTATTGCAGCAACCAATACGTCACAGACAGGCTGAAGAATTTTGGGTCAGACAAATGCATTGTGGGTTATAAGCAGCCTTATCCTTTATAGCCATAGACTGATGTGCCCTGCCTGTTTATCAGGCTAGCTGACATAGGCTTTGTGTTTATTTGAGGACAGGAAAGAGCTAAAGCAGTCTAAAGAAGTCCTTCATGCACCGGGTCAGTACACTTTCGTTTACTGTAGCTGTCCAGTACCCTAGAATTACTGTGATGCCTTAAGTGGCCTTTACAGACTGCTCTGTAATTGGTTATCTTCCATTTGTCTCTGCTTGGGTTGTTCATAAAAACAGATTGGCCTTGAAGTGTAGCACATTTGTCAACTTAAATTCTTCCGCTCCTGTGTTACTTCATTTTGTTTTCATTCACGTAAAAGCTGCTCAGATACGTTTTGTTGAAGCAATTAGTGTTTCTGCACAAGAATAAGAAAACAAAAAAACAGCAGGACTATGAAAAGCAGACGACCCACACTGCAGTAATAGTCTTGTCATCTCAGTCCATTTAAGGAAGAGGCTGTGCCAGGAACTGACAGCAATCCAGAATGAATAAGAGAGACTAAATGCCTCCTACTTACAAAGATTTGCAGGAAACAGAAAAAGAACATTTTGGACATTCTTAATCAAAATGTTGATGTTTTACTTGTATCACACTTTTTATTGTTTATGTTTATCGTAGCCATAACCTTGATCATCATCATCCATATCATCAAAATTGTAATATTCAATATTACTTAGTTGATTTAGCATGAGCAGATAACAATAACTTTGGATGCCTTTTTAATTATTACTGTATGTTATTGTTTATAATTTATGTGACAAATAATCAAGTTGTATGAATAATACACTTGTCCTCTGACATAGTGTAACAATGATCTCCAGCCCTGTGTGTTGGAAATATGGGAGTATATACGCTGTTTTGATTGGTAACTCTATTGTTTGATGTGGAAAAGCACAGGAGGATGAATTCTATGACTTTAGATCAATATGGACCAGTGCCATCTGGAAAATATTGTATCGTTAGTGTGAATGAACAGACAAGAGCTAACCCACAGATCTATGCCACATAATTATGTCTGCATACACATAGACCTGGGCACACAGTCAAAGACATAGTTCATGCACAGCCACACACATACACGCATACTGTATACACACACACACATGCTCTCACACCTACAAAGCAGAATTGCACATAAGCTTACTAAGGGGTTCATACTGTGAGGGCAGAGAAATGTGCTGGCCAGAGAAAATGGCTGCATTTGTATTGAACAACTGCTTGTGAGTTGCAGCTGCTAGTGCTTGCAGAACATACTTATTTCACCAGTGACACGCCCCTTGGTTTATACAATGCATGTATTTAACAGGAATAATTAGATCCAAGAAAGATCTTGAGCCAAATATAGAAAGGATGCAAAGAGACAAGTTTCCACACAATAAGTAGAATCTGGTTACGAGGCTGATAGATTACAGTGTGGGCACCTTCACGTATGATTTACAACAAGAGTCAGCTACAGTATACCGGTTGGTGATTTGGGGAGAAGTGTAATGTCAAAAGAGAGGTTTTTGATGACATAATTTGGAGGTTTCAGCCAGGCCTAAGTAGATAATGGTACATGGATGATAATATACACTAGCTGTTTGGACCACGAGGGGGCTTTGGGTCCTTTTCTTCTTGGCTCTTGATGGTTAAAAACTTTATGGATTATGCTAATTTATTGCAAGCTAATTAGGAAGCTTATGCTTTATTTACACAAACATTTCCTCTGTACATAATCTACATAAGCGCTGTGTCAGTGGGTGCGTGTTGCTTCTTCATGTACTGGTTAAAATATTTATTACAATTAACAGAAGACATAGTTGGAGACAAATGTACGTACATACATACATACATACCAAGTTGGGGTATACATACTACAACAAATGAAGTGTTGCACAATAATGCATGAAAAGCTCATTACAGTAATTACGGTACAGAGCCTTCCCATGATCATTTTCTCTGTAACCTCTTAAGTTTGTAGTAAAGTTTAGAATTGCTTCTATGTTTTGTTATTTAAATGACTATGATGACATACGATGTGATAGAAGTCCTGAGAGGGATTGCGTGTGGTATGATTTGGTGCTGTTTTTTGTTTTTTGGTTTTTTTACTGTGATACTCTATGAAACAGAGAGTACTGAAAGTGGAAACCACCTTTTTTTTTGCCTGCTCCAGTTTGACTCAGAGTTCACTGACGCTCCCAACATAAGCCATGTTTGCTCAGTGTAAACTGCATTGCATCTGTTTACATGCAAGGTTTTGGTAGGTTACGTTAAATATAAAGTAAAAAAAAAAATAAAGATTTTATTATTTATCCCATTTTCTATCTTATCTAAAGCTAAACTGACCTGGTATGGAACTGACGAAAACCTCAATCACCCTTTTCTTTCACCCATGCAGATCGTCGACTGATAATATACAGCAGTATTCCAGATTTGTTTAAAGAAACAATAGTTTTTTTTGTTACTGCTTCTTTGTGTTAAATACATTCAGGTAATCTCTAGTTTCACCAGTAGGATGTTATTCAGGGGGCTGCTGATTTACAAATGAACCACTTTAAGTTCTCTTTCAAGTCAAATACAAAGGCTTCTCTCTTGGAACTTATTTACTCCAGGTCCTGGATATTATTGTATAGGGCCACCGACAGCTCTTTGACGTGTGTCAGTATGTGAAATGTAGAAGTACAAGGGTAAACATAGCTGCAGTAAGTATTTATTTAAGCATGGAACACCTCTTAGGAATGCACGATACAAAAAGCAGCACCCTGAATGTGCTTATCATCCCATGAACTGGGTTCCCTGGCTGCCCTGTTTATCAAGAAGTCAAACATTTACAGCGTTTCAGCTCTGTTCCCCCGGCACTGTCATGACGTTTGGAACCTAGTTGAAGCTCTAAATGAACTGATGTACAGAATGTTGTCAATAAGTTCAGTCTTTAAAGTATGTTTGAATCACTGAGCAAGTGTCCCACTGTGAAAACCACTGCAGGTTGACATGTCACACGCTTTCAAAAAACAATCCATTCACCAGTATCATCCATATTTTTTAGTAATGTTGCTATAACGAAATATCTATATCTATCTATCTATATCTATATCTATATATCAGATTGCAGAACAGGTGTGTTTTGAAGAGTAAATTTCTATATTAAGAAAGAAATCTGAAAAGATGCCTCTTTTACATATCAACAGAAAACTAAACTCAGCCTGTACATTGGCTGTTGGTAAACCTACAGTACACCTGCTATTTTTGATTTTGTTGACAGTCTACAGGCTTGTTGCCTCCTTACCTAATTGCCTGCTTGGCACACTGCACATAAAAAAAATATGATCCCATTACAGTGTTGACAGAATGCTGATGAGAACGCACAGAAACAGCAGGTGTAAATGTAAAGGCTGGCAGCATGTTTATTATCCAGATAACATACCCGCATTCATATTATATTTCATAACACTTTACCTTTGCTTTTCCTTAATATTCACACATGTTAGAGAATATTCAAAACACTGCTGTGATTGCAAGGCGATGCATCACATATTTGTTGGTGTTATATGTGGAGCATGTAACTGGGGCTTAGCGCTTCAATTAAAATTTTAGTATTTATAATAATATAATAAGAATTAATTTGTACTGTAAACAACTGAAAACGAATAAGTGCTGATGCGATGTTGGCATGAAAATGTAAGGGAAAGACGTCAGCTTGAGCTAATTGCAGATAATATCTGATATCTGAGAAGAAGCGGATAACTACAGTAAGTTAGCATGTAAAGACGATGGAATAAAAACTATATTAAATGTAAATGAGCAATGTTGTTGCATACAACCAAATAACATAGCAGGTCTTTGGAGCAGTGAAGAGCATCATGAGATCACTTGAGTGATCCTATAATTAGTAAGTGAGCAAGAACATATGTGGCACATGCCAAAAGGAGTCTACAGGCACAATGCTTGCTTCTTGTGGTGAAGGCTTCTGGCAGCTCCACTAGGCGTGGGGTTGTATTTTCCTGGCAGGGTTCAGGTTCACAAAAGCCCTGAGGGCCCAAAGACAGGAGCCAACACAGAGCCATTTTCAGTGTTGCCAGTGCCGAAGCGGTATGAGGCAGCCTGCATGTTTCTCTTTAGAATGATACAATAAATATGAAATTAAATATGTGCTATTTTACACCACTTTGCCCTCAGCCTTAACCACATTTCTCTGGTGCTTCTGCTCTCATCCAGTTGGTAAATGTGCATGCATATAAAACTACCATAGCTGTGTTGTGGCCATTTGTATTAAAGATGAGTCACAAGATAGTCACAATAATACTTCCTTATTTGTGACATAACAGTATAAATGTTATAGAAGTTCATATAGTTATCATTGTTATTATTATACAGTAGGTCCCTGGAAATAATGAATCATAAATAATGACTAAAACAACAATGGTTTGGTTCTCCCACTTTCTATTGCCTGTTCATTTGAGCTTGCTATTACCAGAATTAAAGCTGGTAGTACTGGACATGTTATAATTCCAGAAACCACTTGATCAACCAACTGGAAGATCTTAGGTGAAAGTTTGGCTTTAACTAGTTTTCTTTGTCTTTGTAACAGTAACAGTATCTATGTTTCTATGGTGACAGATCTGTGCAGTGAAGATTTTCAGGACCATTGATGCTCAAAGGAGCATTTTATAGACATATACATTTTCCATAAAGAATATTTTGGTCCTTTTTGTAATACCTAGATTTAATTAGCGCCTCCTTATCTTCTAATAGTGGTTGATATTAGTAACACTCTCGTGGAACACCTTTGTGTGTTGCATTGGAAAATTGGCCAAATGCAGGAGAAATGTGTCCCTGTAGCTTTTTTGTTGTTTTTTCACAACAAATTCACAACATCATTTGGAATGATTATTGAAAATGTCTCTTTTTTTTTACTGCACAGTAATAAGTAAGTAATGTTCTCATCAACACTGAACTCTAATCAAATACTCTTGTGGCAATGTACAGTATGTAATATAAAATTCTAGAACATATTACCATGCCCTCCTGTGCTGTGTGATTCATGGGTGATTTATTATTTAATTCTCTGTCATTATGTCCAGCGAGACAAAATCTGTTTGTTCTGCAAATGAGTGCGTTGTGTTACTTCATTTGATTTTGAGTTGTTAAATGGTAATACATAAAAATGACTGATGATGTGATTTATTAAGTTTAGTAACTGTTGCTGTGTATCTCTGTACTCATCTGTTGTTTGTCCTGTCTTGAGCATAAATCAAATCATTTCTTTCTAGATTATCTTTATTTTAGCATTGCTTCAGCTTCAGGCTTTTGACTTGTTGTATTTAAAGAATTTACAGCGTCCAGCTAAATTTTGTGTGTCCCCCCCCCCAAAATAAACTGAGTGGCTGTCCGTAGCATCTCGTTTTAGATTTATTTAATGAGGTAAAACAGTCTACAGTATACGCCCCTTTGGAGGGAACAGTTATTTTTGCACCCAGTGAACGGAAACTGGGACATGAGAGGAAAAGAGGACTTTAACATCTAGCATTAAATGGGTCACCTTGAGTGAAGCACTTGAATCTGCGGTCCTATCAGGAGCCAGAGAGAGCGAGAGAGAGAGCTAGAGGGAGACAAAGATGTAAGAAAGGACACGCGTTTCCTGTCTGGATGTTAAAGTCATTGCTATATTAAGAATAATTGTGAAGCGCTGTCAAAGGCATAGCCCACCTGTTGATGTACCCTTTCTGACTGGCTGACTTGTTCCCCTTTCCAGTTTCTTTACAGTTACATTGAGGAAAAAACAATGTAGGCTGGACTGGGTTACAGCTCTTTGTCCTTGTACTGTATGTCTTTGACTCATACAGTGTGTAATCCATTCCTAGATATTATTTTATTTTGTAAATGTAATCAAATGCACATTGCACAGTGAACAGTCATATATACAAATGTAATGCAACAATACTTTGCAATACAAGCTGACCTGTTGCATGATTTATGTGTGACTTGTCTTTTTCATTCTTTTCACTTGTTTATAAGCCATACGAGCTGTTGGGTTTTTTTTATATCATGTCTATCAGTTTCTTTTTTGGGTGTTTTGTTTGCGGTTAGCCTAACCACCAAATCAACATTCTGTTGGCTTTGTACTTTATCCTCCTCATCCCAAAGATCCAAGATGCTATTAGCAAATTTCACAGACTGATTTCTCAGTTCATGTTTGGACGGTGTAAATAGTGACATAACATGGGCTCGTGGCATTTTTAATTTGATCTGAAATGGTTCTGCACAAGAGGCAAGTCAGTTTGTTTCAAAGGTTTGTCAGTATGGGCTTCAAGGCAGATGAAATGTATAACAGCATGATGGCTGGCTGCCTCCTCCACTGACTAAGTGTGCCTTGGAAGACATGGTTGATGACTGGTTTAATCAAGTTTACGAACAATGAATAACTTAGTAATTAATCTGGTGCCTTGTATCATATCCAGTGGGTGACATTACCATAGTTATGAAACTGATGTATCATGTTTCTACTGTGAAAAGTAATCTTACAGTAATTGACATCACAGCACATGTTTGAGTGAGTGAAAATACCAAGTCAAGATTCTCATTTTTATAATAGCTTCATGTAAGAACGATTATTATCAGCTGTTTTGAAACCGCTGTAGATGCTGTACCTTAGGGTGCCCAACTTTAGGAGGACTCAAATAGGTGCTGTTGTTTGTGTTTAGTCTATGCTATTCAGGTCATGGGAGAGGGGGCAGCATGTTCATAGTAAATAATAATTTACCCAGCTTGGTTTCTCTCCCACATAAATGAGCCTGGCATCGCCACATGGGAATTCCTGAAGAGCTTAAAAGAAAATGTTACACAGAAAAGTTCAAGCAAACCGGTGTCCTGTGCCATGGACGTGGTCGCAGAAACTAATTTGACCTAAACAAATGACATCACTGGGAATACAAATATGGTGTGTGCTGTTACTATTCTGACTGCAGCGCTTTCTGCCCTTCGAACAGGAAGCAGAAATACCGTGAACAAACTGATGTAATGTTTTGCAGCAAGAAAGAGGTCTATCAGGGTCTCTGAAGTTTTGAAGTCAGTATTTGGGGTAGTGTTATTCTGTGGAGTTGGTGATGGTGTGAGTACTCACTTTTCACTACACAGCTCTTACGGGCAGATCGATGTTGTCAGCAGCAGTGACGTCATTGGTTTTTGTTTTCTCCGCCTTCTTTGGCACATCGTGTTATTAGAAAGGATATTTAAAAGCTCTTTGTAGTTTTTAGAAACTTAAAGGACTAGAATTAAATATACTTTTTTGCTATCAAAGCATCCTGTGACCCAGACTCATTAAACAGCACTGCCAGCGGTGAGATATTGACTTCTATAAGGGTTTTGAACAAGGCTTTACCAGGGCACCAGTCCAACAATTCCAATCATGGCAGGAGGTACAGTGCTATATCTGTATCCCAGAAGATCTATAAGTCTCCCACAGACTGTATGCGACTTGGTGATAAATAGTTTGAAGTGCATATCTTTTCAGAACTTTGCCTTATTTGATACTAGCAAGGGGGCAGACAGGAAACATTAAAGAAGAGAGGGTAGAATGGCATGAACTCGGTTTTGTTACGGGGCTAACTACATTACCTACGATACTACCGTGACCATTAGAGCAGAGAATTTCCAGGGTTCTGATTCTGCAGCTACTGATCGCTAATTTTCTTTTTTTAATGCTTAGCATTCAGACATATAACAGGTTGTTTAATTTATACACTGCTGCGCATCATCTCCCTTCACACAGGCTATCTTGTGTAAGCACAGTACAGTGATGCTCATGGAGCTGACCCTGTTGTGAGTCATCTTATATTTCTGCATGCTGGGAGGAGGGCTCCCTTTTTCACTGCCATCCATGTTGGAGTGGTGCGATGCTGCCTTTGGCTTTCTGAGGGTGGGGAGAGAACTGGAGCACAGCTCTGAGCCATAGGCAGAAATACCAGGCCTATCTAGGGCATGTTGAGAAACTGGGCTAGTGGTGGGACATCTCTCAGCGAGAACTTTGTGGAGGAACAGTGTGAAGTG
Organism: Macropodus opercularis; assembly: GCA_030770545.1. Classification (NCBI taxonomy): domain Eukaryota; kingdom Metazoa; phylum Chordata; class Actinopteri; order Anabantiformes; family Osphronemidae; genus Macropodus; species Macropodus opercularis. Next base: position 15,127,991 of record CM061092.1, read on the forward strand.
TCTCAGTGACTCAGTCGTGGTTAGTTCTGAATCTCATTGTTTGTTCAGATATTGTTGATTATTTTGTGTCACTCATCCCTGAAAGCGATGTTGTTTTTGCAGATTTCTTTTTTGAAAGCTATACACTTCATGTGAGCTGCTCTATGCCTGCTACATTTCTATGGTGAATCATAAATCTGCTTCTCTTCATGCTTATGACCTGCTTAATATGACATGAATACTTGTGTTTGTCACCATTTGGGATACGTGTCTATGTTGTGAAATGTTTTTATGTTATGCCATGAGAAGTTGGTAAGAAAAGAGACTCTGATTGTGTTTTCATTGCAGGAGACCAATGAAATTGTGGCGATTAAGAAGTTTAAGGACAGTGAAGGTAAGATTTTCACTAATAAGAAAAACATTCCCATCGTTTTCTCGACACGTAAGCATGCCTGATCCTAATTACTACTACGTTTCTCCTCCTTGCAGAAAATGAGGAGGTTAAAGAAACAACGCTACGGGAGCTTAAGATGCTCCGCACCCTCAAGCAAGAGAATATTGTTGAGTTGAAAGAGGCCTTCCGCCGAAGAGGAAAGCTCTATCTTGTCTTTGAGTATGTGGAGAAGGTAAGCCCATTTCAAACCAGCAGCAGAGTGATGCGTCTGCCACCTTCTGCAGTCCAAACCCGTCTTGAGTTTTGTTTCTCTTATCTTTTTAGAACATGCTTGAGCTGCTCGAGGAGCTGCCCAACGGTGTGCCGACTGAAAAAGCGCGTAGCTACATCTACCAGCTGATCAAAGCAATCCACTGGTGCCATAAGCACGACATTGTTCACCGGGGTAAATTCTCTGTTTCTTAAAATGCTCAAAGCAGGCAAATCAAGTCGGTGTTCGTGTGGCAAGCAGAGGAGAGACAATCCATAGAGTGTAGTATTTACCACTGCTCCATCACTGGGCGCCATCTGTGCTTACATTTTGAGAAGCAACAAAACTAATACTGCACACATTTACGGAGTGAATTAATAATTCGTAGGTCTGCTGGTGGTTTAAAAGGTATTGTACGGATGTGTTGTAAATGAGCATTCACTTGTCCACAAGAAATGAACGTTTGCTGAATTGATGTCAGCAGAGCAGGACAGCAGATGGCCCATGTGAGCTTTTGGCACACTGAGAGCAACAGAGCATGAATCCAAATGGCCTGTAGTATACCCAGGGACACAAATGACATGTTATCAAGGGAAGTGATGTATAAGTTATGCTTTGTCTTTACAATCTGGGATTTTTCAGTAGCAGTGGCGTTTTTAGTTTACTGCTTTAAACTTTCTTAGTCAGGCAGTTGCAGTGAATGTGGGTGCAGGAATGATGGTAGTCATGATGTATGGATAATGTCTGGTTAATGTCTGTGTCCTTACTCCCCAGACATAAAGCCAGAAAACCTTCTCATCAGCTCCGATGACATCCTCAAGTTGTGTGACTTCGGTGAGCACTGATGTCAAACACTTTCACTGGAACATCTGTAAGCAAAGTGGTTAAACAGTCAAAGCTGTCATAATAAATATTTTAACAAAGACTGTGTTTGGGTAGAACCATTGCGTCGCTTTCTCTCTCTTCGTTCTCAGGCTGCTGTTCATGCCTTCATCCCTCGTCTTCGTTAATGGAACGCGTTAAAAAACATGAGACTAATCGTGCTCGCGTTCAGTCTGGTTGCGCCACAGCAAAACGGGGGGGAAATGAAAAATTGCACAGCCAACATTATGTAGACAGTCTGGACTGAGAGACTGGAGTCCTGCTGTTTGCTCTTTGTTAGCCAACGGGATCGAGAGGAGAGACGTAGGGCAAACAGACTCGGCTGCGAAGGTTTACATTTGGGACAATGTCTTGCTTCACATTTATTTTCATCGCGTGTTGTTTTGGTTTGGAATGTCAATGCTGAACTGAAGCAACTGTCTGCATCTGTGTTTTAACACCAGACGGACTAGTGACATGGAGACTTCACATTCTGATAGTGGTTTAACCCTGTTAAAATTGATGCTTATTTATTTTTCTTGTCCTTCAGAGGGAATTGCCTTAAATTCTCTGAGTTATCTTTATTCAGTTTCTTCTTGCTCAGGATCTCATTATAATGACATACAGTGGTTTCATATTATTACAAAAAACATGTAGTAACATTTTCCGTAATATATACTTACTGTAAATAAAATGAGAGGGACGTCCTCTTCAGCCAAGACAAATAATACGTATTCAATAGCTTCTTTTAAATTGTTATTTTTTCTGTTAAAATAATTAAATTTTTATTTATATTTTATTGTTAAAAACACTATGAGAGGATATGTGTTAAGAAAGTGAACCCTTATAACTCCCACAATGGGGAAATTAGTGCTCTGAATTTAACCCATCCTTAAGTGATTACACACAGTGAAAACACACACACACACACACACACCGTGAACAAACCCGGAGCAGTATCCAGTATTAATATGAGTGAATGTAGTGTGCAGTGTCTCAAAGAACTCGTCATCTCCCTTGCCCTTCCTTTGAGGACAACTTTCCCCTTTAAATCCTAACAAGCGTCTGGAGAAGTGACCTGCTGGAATAATGTTTAGGTGTTTCAGCATGTAGAGCATTTTTAAAAGCTCCTCATTATAATCTATCTCTTTCTCCGTCTTCGCTTGCCAGGCTTTGCGCGTAATCTCTCTGAGGGGACTGATGCCAATTACACAGAGTATGTGGCCACTAGGTGGTACCGCTCTCCAGAGCTCCTGCTTGGGTATGTCTGTTTTTTTTTTTTGTAGAACTTGCTTACTGTGCTGGCATACATAACCGCTTTTGTTGCGTCTGGCCATCATCACTAATACCGTAAATCTCTGTTCCCAGGGCTCCCTATGGGAAAGCAGTGGACATGTGGTCAGTGGGCTGCATCTTAGGAGAACTGAGTGACGGACAACCTCTGTTTCCAGGAGAGAGTGAGATTGACCAGCTCTTTACCATTCAGAAAGTGTTGGGACCCTTGCCGCCAGAACAGATGAAGCTCTTCTACAACAACCCTCGCTTCCATGGGCTGCGGGTAACGTCAGGCCACACTCAGACATTCTTCATCTCAACCCTCACTTCTAGTGACCATTATCTTGCTGCTTTCTGCCTCCTCTGCTGTTATTTGTTGTTTCTCTGCTACAGTATGTCTATGCATTCTCCTTGATAATTTATTTTTTCCTGGCTAAGTTTGCTGTGCTGCGACTGAGTGGATCACAATGACTCATCGTGTATCATGTCTCCTGTATACTGGATGAAGGAAGGCTGTTAGAAGTCTTCTGTGGCAGTCTGGTGGTGCGACAGACCTGGGTTGTCCTTCATTTCCCCTACCTGCCCACGCCTTTGGATATAATCATTAGTTTGCAAACTGCCCCTCTGTGAATCCCTGACGGCGACTACTTGCTGATAAGGACTCTGCTTAATAAAGCTGCATATTTTTACATTTTGGACTCCTGTGAGCATAAATCATGGTTAATGGGCAGATTAAAGTTTGTGCTTAAGAGCATGAATTCTTGTCTCAACTCCAGTTAATACTGTAGATAAATGTAACCCACAGTACAATCTGTAAGTTGTTTTTCAGTACTCGAAGACTCTGTCCAGTAAGACAGAAGGCAACTGTTGGAGAGGATTTTCTTGAATAATTATTCAACACCTGCTATTGTTAGTACTTAGTCAGAGAAAAATCCTAACTCCTCACACATTTCTACGCATGCTGTCATTTCATGGAGACTGCAAACTCCGCTACCCATAAGCCCAGTCTTCTCACAGGCTTAGTAGTCTTAATAACAGCAGAGCAGAATTATGTTTGAGGGAATCAACCAAACTATTTAGCTTTGTAATTTACGCGTCGGACTACCAGGAGACCGCGCACAACATTTGGGAGTTACCACGGGATGCCTGATGGTTGTTTTAGCACGTTGGCCTCCTACGGTGTGCTTTCTGTAACATTTGAATATGTGTGAAGTGAAAAGAACAGATTCTGGCAGATTGACAGTAGTCAGAAGACAAAGTACTATCAAAACGAAAAGGTTGAGGAAGATTGGATGTGGCAGAAATTTCATGCGTCTGTGGCCTTGGTGAGCAGTGGTGAAACGGCCTGGACTGCAGCATCTTAAATAAAGCATTACCATTTTTGGATTAGTTCAGTTTTATTTTAAAATAAACACTGAGAATATTTTATGGATAAAAATATGAGAACCTGCTGATTTGTGATATAAATCAAATAATTGTCAGCTGATCTTTTTACAAAGTAGTGATATGTACATTTGCTCTTTCTGACTAGTTGTACTGTTTTCTACTGTTTCGTGTTTCAGTTTCCTGCTGTAAACCACCCCCAGACCTTGGAGCGGAGATACCTGGGAATCATTGGTGGAGGCCTGCTGGACCTGCTCAAGGTGAGGGCCATAGGTCTGGAAAAGCTGGCAATGCTACAGAGATGTTTTTATTCTTATGTTCTATCAGTTTCAGTTCGTTCCTGTTCACATAATATAATACAATGAAAGCACTACTAAAAACTACACACCTGATAAATTGCATCATTATCATCGTGTTTATGTCGTGACTGCTCTTCACTGCTTCGGCATCTTTCAGCTCATATCCTGGTTCCAGCACTGCTGTTATCGCTCTGTCTGCACTGTAAACAGTAGCTCCATGTCAAGAATGTGGGCTGTGCTTGTGCAATTGTGCTTTTCCCAACAGATAATGACTCACCAACATACAGTAATGTCATCCTAGGATTGACTTCAGCAAGGACAGGCACCTCTTTCATTAGAAACTAGGCTTTGTTGAGTTTAGACATTAACTGATCAAATTTGATTTGCTGGTCATGAGACATGCAAAGATTAGCTGCTTAGTTTAGTTGACAGCTATTTCCACTGTACTGTAAACACTGGGTATGTCAAACACACACTGTACTCAGATTTTAGAGCAGATGGTTTATTTTGAGTGCATGCGTGAGGATTGGCTTTCATTAAAATCGATTAAACAGATTTATTCAAATGAGACAAAAGAAAATGTCATAAATCATATTTCACTTCATTGTTTGGCGACGGCAAGACACAATTAAAAACGGCAGCAGCCTGACTTTTATGATAATAGTGATGACTCATGATAACATGAGTGTTTCAGTTTGTTGGCGAGGTCTCGGTGTTCGTGGTGTCTTGAGGACTGACGGTTGCCCTCTGTGTTTTTACGTTAGAACTTGCTGCTGCTGAACCCGACAGAGCGCTTTCTCACAGAGCAGAGCCTGAACCACCACGCCTTTCAGACTCTGCGGCTCGTGGAACGGTCCGGCCCACCCACACCCACACCTGTACGCTCCTCCAAGAGAAAACCTCACCATGGAGACAACACCACCCCCAGCAGGTCAGCAACAAACTGATTTAGACTTGTCTTTGTTTCCCTGTTGGTCACATACTGTAAATACCACAATGTGTTTATTCTCATCCAAATGTGACTGGTTGTTTTTTTTAGCTGAGGGCCGTCATCTCTGCGGTGGTCATTGTTTAGTGCCAGTGCAGAATGTCTAGTCCTTCAAGACAGGATTTAATCGCAGAAAATGAAATGCTGAGACAAGTAAAAGTAAATGTGTAACGCTGGTCTCTTTTCTCTCTGCTCGTTGTCAGGAGCCATGGCGGAAAGAGCTCAGGAAGCCACCGCTGCAGTAGCAGAGAGTGCTCCAGCCTGCCACGGCACGAAGAGCTCCACCCCAACAATGATGGCTTTCTTAATGGCAACATGCCCGCAGCCATCAACCTCAGCCCCACTCTGCATCCCAAAAACTACCAGCCACAGATCTTTAACCACTCCACGTCCTGCGGCATGGACCTGGCCAGCAGTAACCTGCCGCATCTGCTCAGCCCTGGTGAGGCCAAGAGCAAGGGCGACTTTGAGATGAACTTGGGGTCAAAGGTGTCTGATGGTCCGGGAGCCAAGTACCTCAAATCGAACTTCCGCTCGCAGCAGAATCGTCACTCTTTTGTGGAGGGGAAAACCAACACGCTTCAATCAGGGGAGAAGCACGGTCGACACAGTTACATGGAGTCCCACAGCTCCACACCCTCTTCCTCCAAGTTTGCATACCTGAATTTGTCCAAGAGCTACGGCACGCTTAGCGATGCCAAGTCGGTGGGGAACTTGAACGATGTCCATCTTTACGCGGATGAGCCTACATCGCGCTATTTTCCCTCAAGCTGTCTCGACCTCACAGCCCCGGGGAGCCCAGCAGCTCGCAGAGGGGACAGACTGGGACCTGGCACAGCTGGCAGAGGAAGCATGCGCTCGGAAAGAGAAAGCAACACTCTGGACTCCTCTTATAGGCGCTCCTCCACCCGCCACAAGGCCTCAGAGGAGGCCAAGTCGCCAGATTCCCTGGACCCTGCGGACAGTGGCATTGACAGGACCCATGCCCACTCTTTATCTGCCCCACATGACCCTCTAACCTATGGTCAGGGATACACCAGCCCTTTCTCCTCCCAGCAGCGGCCACACCGCCATTCCATGTATGTCCGGAGGGACCACCAGAGGACACACGGAGCAGACGAGGGGCTGATGGTAGGACAGGGTGTGCCTACTAGAGCCAGCAGCCTTCAGCTCCTGTCTCCACAGCTGCAGCACCGCACACTGCCTCGCCACTCTGGGGGCTCCTCCAGAGAAGAAGATATGAGCAGGGTCAGTGATCAGCCCACAAACCCCACCAAGCTCTCGGAAAGCCTAAGCCTACAGGCTCTAATCATATCAAATGCCTACACCAGTTGGTGTTGGATAACTCTGCCTCAGTCTCAGTTTGTACAACAATGCGTCCAGGATTTATTCTGGTGGCATCTGAAAATATCAAGATCTGTGTTTAGGTTTTCAGCCAGATCGTATTAGTCAGTTTTCCAGGTTTGGGAAGAATTGGAAAGGCACAAGTGCAGCTTCATCTATGAATGTTGCAAGTGTTAAGAGTGTGGCCTGCTTCGTAGGATATACAGTAAATGGTGTTACCTGTATATTCATATATACTGTATCTGCACATATGGTATATATAGTGTGTGTATTTGTATGTGTGTGCTGCAGTGCTAAGCTCACTTCATGCTTCGTCATGTTTCCATTAACAGAGTGAACAGGCATCCACTGAGGTCACCCACAGCAGACCCCCAATAAGAGACTCCACAAGGGACAACACAGCATCTTTTCACACACAGCGGCAAAAAAGCGAGGTCCGACATTCTGCCTGCACCCACCATTCCCCACCCACATCCAGTCTTCCGAGAGTGCGGATGTGGGTGGATACTGCTGTCATGAACTGCTCTCTCTCTGTCTCTCTGCATCAGATGCCTCTTCATTTTCTCTGCGTGCTTTGCTTCCCTCTAATGTGACTACTTATGATAGCACAGTCAAGCTTGTCATCATGGCACATTTCAGTTTGATCCTCAGATACAGATTTATAGCCTCTGTAGTTGTTGTTGCGTTACTTGTAAATCAAAGCTTCCACTTTTTTCCCACCCCTGTTCTTTCAGGTAATTCTAAACCAAGTCAGATAGCGAGGCATGCTAAGTAGTTGGCCTCTGAGGTTTTTGGTGATTAGCTCTTCTGTTGCGGTTCAGGTTGGCTTATACCATGACCAACAAACAGAAGACGGAGGCTCTTCCAAAGAGAATCGCAACATCTACAGTGAATCTATGCCCAGGAGGGTGGGAAGCTTCTACAGAGGTTGGTTTACTCAGAATAAATCTCTGGGTGTGTCTTCTTTTTTTTTTTTACTGCATATTTAGATCAGTCTAATACAAATATTTATATTGTTAACAGGGCTTTTAAAGACAAAGTACTTTAAAGATGAATACATAAAAATAATTTTTGAGTTATCAGAGAATTACATTATCTACTGACACACATATATAAAAACTGGAACCCTTAACAGGAAAAGCCATTAAGGTGTCCAACACGAATGGATGGACTTTTCTCTGAATCAAAAGGTGAATGAATCTGTTTGCTGTGTGTGTTGAACAGTTCCTTCTCCCCGGCCAGACAATTCTTTCCATGATAGCAGAGGTCAGAGCCGAGGCTCTGGGATGACCGGGGACGGCAGCAGCTTGACCAACCACTCCAAACGCCAGCCAACATTTGACCCGTGGTAAATATGTCTTCTCATCTTATCACATAAGTGTTTTGTTTACCGAATAATATCTCTAAGTGAGGTTACCTTACCCTACCTTCATTTATTTGCTCTGTAAAAGGATTCGCAAGCTGAGCTGGGTACACTTTGTTTTCTTTCCAGGACTGGCCCAGATACCGTAGTGCTGAATGCCTCTGAGCCATCCAAAGAAAAGGAGAAGCAGGGTTTCTTTAGAGCAATAAAGAAGAAGAAGAAGAAATCCCAAATGGTAAACTGTGCTGTGTGTCTAATAATATGGGGGATGAAAGCCATGTGTGGATGCACCGTTTCATGTTTATGTCAAAACCTTTGTAGCACATTCTGTATTTCTACGTACACTTGTTTATATTTGATTCTGCCTTTTAGCACCTTTTGAAATCATTTCTTTTTGCTGCCGTGTTCATCTTCTTTCCCTGTGCCACCATTTACCTCTGTATTACAGATGGAAGTCCCTGATGGAAGACCTCCTGTCATCAAGAAATGTCTTTTCCCTCTGTTTAGCCCAAATAACATAAAGCATAGTTCCTCTATGAGAGTCCTCCCTGTAGTGTCCTCTCCCATGGTACATGCTATTTTACGCTACCCTACTCATTTACCAGTGTCGGTGTCACTCATCTAACACTGCATGCATGAATAATATTGTTTTATTTCGAAGCTTGTTTTCAGTGATTCTCGTTGGCAAATGTGGTGAATTGTGCTCATGTAATAACGAAATGCTAACATAAACCAACCATATCCATCAAAGCAGATACACTTCAGTCAAATCGCTAACCAGTATTAATACTGGCCCACTGAAGTGCAAACATCCGGTCATTTATTGACTTCAAATCTTAAGACTTGCATTGAAAACCAGTCAGTGCTAAGAGCCTGAAGCAGTATGGATCTGGCTGTGTTTGGGACATTGGATGGTAATCAGTCAAAAGTGATTTCAGCCACAGCCCTAACAGCATGTTTCTGATTAGAAGCCGAGGATGAATGAGAGCACCCAGGTTTTGCTTAAGCACGTGAGCTTCGGGGGAGTGTCTGGGCCCGGTTACGCTTACACGCGGCTTTGCCTCCTACCAGTACAGAAGCGTTTGCAGCATCACTTGCTTATAGAGAAGACACAGAGAATGAGGGAGAGACGTACGGTAGCTGTGGCAGTAATGGTTCGGCATGAAACAGGTGTTGGAGGCTCTTTTTTTTTCTTTCATGTTTCTATTTATATGACAGTTTGCTCAGATTCTAACGGGGGGTTACTGCTGATGATAGAGCAATAAACGCAATCTGGCCAGGAGGAACCAGGCAGTCAGACTCAGACTGGGTGGAAAATGATGTGTACTGCATGAAAAGTAGAAACTCTTTACACGTCAGACAGTACAGACTATTCTTTACATCAGCGAATGATCAGTTTCTGTCTTCAGATACACGTCACCTTCTTTCTAACTTCACTTGAATCTAATGAATTATGTTATGAATTTCAGTACACAGGTAGTAAATTGATGCATGTGAAGATAAACAAGAAACACAAGTGTTGAATGATGTATTTTTCCAAATTTAAGCTTGCAAAAGAGAATTTTCTTTTCATGAGAAGCTATAATTTAAAGACCACATGTGTTTCTTGTTGTCTTCCTCACTGCGTGAATCTGCCTTGTGAGGTTGCACATTTACAGGTTAAACGATACGTAACTTTCACTCTGCGATAGATTCCTTCTGAGGGGTTGGATACAGTCATGCAGAAGTCCTCTAGGTCCTCAGGTCACCAGAGCAGCCGGCACAGGTCCCGGGACAAGAGCAGAGACCGGGATCAAGACCGCGACAAGGATTGGCCTCCTGAGAAGCTGTCAGATTCACACTCTCCAGTAAGTCTCCAAAATCACTGAGATGGAATTTCTTGATTAAATGTGTATTTCGGTTATGATGAACTGTGTCGCGTCTCCTTCAGAGTCAGCCACTGAAGTCACTGCGCAAACTTCTGCACCTGTCATCCTCGTCCTCCAACCAGAACGCGCCCTCCGACATGCGCTACCAGCCGCTACCTAATCCAGCCTCTGCTCAAGGTGGCTTCACAGAAAGCCGGGGTCACTCAGGAGTTAGCACGCCCCAGTTGAAGAGCCGACAGACGGGCTACCCGCTGCCCGGGCAGCTGGAGCCCGGCTGGCACACGTCCGCGCTGGGCCGCCCTGAGGGCAACCCCTACCCCGAGCAAATGAGCATCAAAGGAGGCCAGAACGGGCATGGATTCGGTCGCCCCTCCAGATCCCGAATGCCAAACCTCAATGACCTGAAAGAGACGGCTCTGTGATCCCTACCACCTGCAGCTCTCACAGCCATTTCAAGCTCCTCAGTTGCTCCGTTGTTGCTCCCTTGCATAACAGTACATCTGCTGAACAAACATGAACACACAGAAACCAAACCTTTCCTTTTAAACACTGCTTGCAAACAGGCCAAAAGCCTTTTTATGTCTTTTTTTTTTTTATTAACGCTTCCATGTTTGATAGACTTTATAATATAATTTCTGTAATTCTGACAATAATTTGTATTATAAAGTAAATATATTACAAATTAAATATATATAAATGGATAGAGTGTAGATTTTAAGTGTAAGTATTTTTGTTTCTATTCAATATAGGAATATAGTACATTTTACTGCATAGTATTTCCTTAAGACTATCCAAGATATTCTAAGCAAAACATTTAATGAGTTGTTACAATTGAGCTTGGTAATGTCAGTAACTGGTGTTCATCTCATCCAGGATTGTAACCCTGTGTCTTGTAACTCTCTGTCATACTGGTTACAGATGCTCAAAGCGGTCCTGTCGTTATTTTTCTAAGTTGGCGCTCAAAATGTAGAAAGCTCAAACCTATTGTTTCCTTTTTGGGGGATTTTTTTTATAGGTTGGTTTTGAAGTGCAGCCATTTTAGAGTTCAATGGTACCAGTAACAGAACTCCTTACCTACGTCACCCTCTGGAGGAAATGATGGAGCACTGCAATCAGTTTTCTGACAGCTTTCCATGCATCAACATTAGGCACTGACTTTCCATACACATTTTCATATATATTATAAATAATTTTATAAAATCAAAAACGGCTGCACCTCAACCATGTCAAATAGGACAACCATCATGACAATAATAAATTATGCACATTATAATGATTGTTCTGGTAGTAATGTAATCTGAAATTATTTACAGTCTCCTACAATATATATGGGTGAAATATACTGAAAAACCTGACAAAGCTGAAGGAAATTATTTTAAATTTTCTCTGACGTGCTAGATCTTACTGAAATGATTTCATAATAGCAAGTTCCCAAGTGCCTCTTCTTGTTTAATCGGTTAGAAAATATACAAACACATCCCAAAAATAACTGTCTCCTAATGATTGTAATTTCTACAGCAGTTAGAGGAATACTAAAGCCATTGTGGGTGTACAAGTGCAGTGGTTCTCAATTTCTTTAGATGAAGGTATCCCCGCATTCATATCAGACAAAAACTAATTTTAAAATGAATATTAGTCATCACAGTTTGTTTGTTTTTTCACAACATTGTTTATGTTAGTAGGGTTGAATTAACATTTGTTCTGCTACTTCCATAAGTAACAGTACTTTCAACAGTATTTCTTTGAATTATTATCCTTTGCCTCCTTTGATGTGTGAACTATTTAGCCAGTTACCCTTTTAACTTGATATACTGTAATTAGCTGTTACAGTACTGTTGCTGTAACAGCTGTACTGTTTTTTTTCCCACTGCTTTTAGCCGACTACTCAGTCAACTGTTGTTACTTCTGTTCATGCATCACCGCTAACACCCAGACATGAAAATTTAAACAAAGGGTAATTTCTTTTTGTGCTGCTCTGTATTCTCTTAGCGTACACCCTGGTAACTGCAGACGTAACTCTGAGATACATGTTCCTCTGGTTGGGAACCAGTGTACTGGTGTATTTTTAATTGATTGCACATCGTGAGACACTTGGGACGAGCTTTTAAGGAATCTTTAAATGTAAAAACGTTGGGGGGGGGTTGAAGGTTAGTACTGTAACATGTTTTCCGTCTGAGATAAAGTGCCACAAAAGTAGCCTGGCAGAAATAAACCCTAAACGTTCTTATGTTGCACTTTGAAGAGACTTTGCGGCTCAGCAATATTGTTTTCACTCTGTAAATTCTTCCTCGGTTCATGTACATTTTGTGTCCAGTGTGTGAAGGCTGAAGGACAGGGGTCAGGCTTCCACCGTAACACGCTGCGTTGAAAAACATGACAGTATTGTATTGTGTTGTGCATCTGTAAGGACCGTGCACACTCTGTACTTGACACAGTACATTTCTCTCTTTGGATTATTGTTTCGCTGAAGGAGCACTGTGTATTATATTAATACTGACGTGTGACTACTTGTTTGGTAATATTTATAACAGAAGATGTTTATCAACTGTTGACATGAAATCAAGTATCAAGTTTGTGCTTTTATTACAGACACAAATTAGTAGCATAGTCAGTGTTGATCAGCTTTTTTCCAACAGGGCATTTACATGAGAACATAAACCAACAAATGAATGCTTAACAATTTTAGAATATTCATGTTTACATATGTAACAGTAAATCCCAAATAAAACAGGCTCATTTGACTTGACTTGTTTTGATTTTTTTAATTATTATTATTATTTTAATGATGCATTCTGGCTCACACGTGTTTATTAATTAGTGATGAAATCGTATGCTTGTAGCAAACATTCAAAGTTTCTCTTTTCAACTGGAATTCACTGTATGCATTAATGTGGTTAATGCAATATTTACATTAAACCAATCAAATTACAGGTATTACAGGTATAAGACAGACATCAAAGAACACCAAAAACGTTCACCTGCCAAAATGTTAGTTCGCCTCACCAAAAATAACAGAAATGTTAAAGGAAGTGATGGGATGGATTTTTCAGTTGCTCGACACATGTCCCCTTTTTGGCAAATGTGAGGGAAAGAATGGACGATGACACAAAAATCAAAACAAGCAACCAAATGAACTTCAGGTGCATTTATTCATGCACATAAGCAGCTCCATCCTCATGGCGATGCGGGTGTGCCAGCCCAGAGGAAGGAGGCGGATGTAACGCGCTACGATAGGTGGACGCAGCAGGTTCTGCACAGTGGAGGATCGGTCAGAGTTCCCATAGAAAACCTGGGGGTGAGAAAGGTAGCGAGATGGTGAAAAGTTGAACCAAAGTCCGCACTGGAATTAGAAGTGTTTGCTCTTTATTAGACATTCAGTGTAAAGTGATTTATTCAGTGTCCTCAGAAGTTGTTGGAAACAACAAAGAACATTGATTTGAATGAACTAATACTTATAGTTATTGAAAGTGATCAGTAAAATTAAGTGATTCTCTGATATTTTTATTGAAATGTATCAAATATCAAATGCATTTTTAAAATATTAAATTTTAACAGTGAGAGTTTGTCTTTTTTTTTTAATGTGTCATTTTGGTGAACGAATTCAAACCCATGTTTAAACTGAAGCTGGGTTGGTGGTAAACAAGAAGTCTTGAGTTAATTTCAGTATAGTGATCAATTCTAACCTATTCTAATCTAACCTCAAAAAGAGAGATTGAGCAATGGAAACCCCAGTGTCAAGATTGAGACAGATGTTCTTACTCTGTTGTTTCCTGTCTGGTCTTTGTAATAGATCCAGTTGAGAGTTTCCACAGTGCGGTACTGGATGCTATATTTGGTGATCCACTCATCTGCATCACAGCGGCCCTGGGTGAGGATGCCAGACACCACCCCCACCTCCTTCAAGTCAATCTGGATCCACTGGTACTGGTCGTTGAACTTGGAGAGCCACGCGCACCTAACGAAAATTAAAATGAAGCTTTTTCTCCTTCTTCTTCTGCTGCAGGCAGCAGTGGCGATGTAATGTGAAATGACTCACCCGAAGCCTTGGTTGTTAAGTCGAGCCTTGTTGGGGATCCAGGAGGAGTACCAGCCGGAGTACTGGTCCTGATTGGAGCAGCTGATTTGGTCTGATGTCACAGATCCGGATTCAAAGCCCAGGGCTCGGTGGTAGGGGCATTCTGTGGATGACAGTATACTGAACTCTGAGCAGCATCCTGTTTGTTCTGATCAAGCTAAGAGTACAATCAGTAAATAGAGTACATCAGGAGATACTGTGAGTTGATTATTTGAAGGCAAACTGTATGTGCTAAAACAAAAGAAGGTGATGTGCGCTTCCTTGCCTCCTATCACACTATTACCTGAAGGACACACCCTATTTTGGGCTCCTTAATCTGCTGCAGAGGTAATGCGCTTACCTCATCCAGACCTCCTCTGTTCTGTTCAAACCTCAGTTTCGAACCCTTAGCATCACTTTAACAGAGCCAGCCATTTTAGCGTGCAGGCAGAGTGTGGTTCTGAGTGTCCTGGCCAGAGCAGAGGCCGAGGCCGCATCGCTGCAGAGATGCAGACGGAGCCAGGACCACGATGAGAGCGTACGAGGACACGGCCAGCCACCATCAGCTGCGTAATCCATCACATCGTGTGGGGCAAACACGCCTATCAACCCCACAGAATGCAAGGCTGCCTACCATTTAAATGTCACTGTGTGAGGGGAGTTTAATATGTCAGGCCAGGCCAGGTGACAGAGGCGGAGCTAGTTCTCACCTGGCATGCAGTTCAGTGGCTGACCCTGGGGTGGCAGCGGCGGGAGCGTTGTTGACGGGGCAGGTGATATGGCAGCAGGGATGCGTGTGGGTGAATCAGCAGATTCACAGTCACAGGTACAGGCTTTCACGTTCCGCGTCCATGTCTCGATCACCTGCTGGTCCTCCTCCTGCAGACTCTCCCCCTCCGTGTCCTGAAGGCCGCACAGAGAGGAGTCAACCCTCACTTTGCTCTGAATTAATTGAAGTTCCTTTAGGTGTTTTAATAACTGCCTCTTACCTCCTGAGAGTGAACAGTGATCAGAGCTATTTCGCATCGATAGACGCATGAAATGTCAAAACAGATGTTGAAAATAATTGTGAAATGCGAAAAATTATGAACAATTAAGTTAGAAATTTGAACAGAAAAATACATTTTAAACAATGTGTTGTTTTCCACTTTTATTCCAGCCAAACCTGTGTATGTATTCGGACTAGCATGGCTACAAAATGAACGAGTGTGAACCGGGCTCAGCAACGAGTAAAGTCCTGTTTTTAGGCAGTTTCGTTCATGATGCCATGTTAATATCTCTAGTGCAGGTGCACGGTGACTTACCCTGACACAGAAGCAGGAGGAAAAGCACAGCACCACAACGAGCAGTGACCTCCATCTTCTTCCTCAGCTGGGCTGGAATGTGATGTGTGTGATACCTAAGACTGGTGTATAGGATTACTGTAATCCACAGGCCTGCCTTGGCCTTATCTCCTACTCTTCAGCAGACCACACACACCTCCCTTTGGCTGCTCTGTTGCACTGCACCGACGATGAAAACCATCTCAACCTCATCAATAACCAATGAGAGTCCTTCTAGGCTTACAGTGCCAACAACTGCCATTTGTCCACATTCACAGTCATGTTCGAATTATGTTGGGTATTATGCAAATGTTCAGTTCTGATTCAGCAAAACTATGTTTTGACCTCATGGTGTTAACAGCAAATAATCCACTTGGGTTCCACAGCAGAAACGTAACTGGACCATGAAGTGAGTGAGGAATTCAGTTTGCAATTAGCCTCTTCAGTATATAGGCCACTCCTTTATTCACTCTCAGGTAGTTTCTAGCACTGAGTAAGCTTTGAGTTTGAGTGCTAAAAAAATATTTAATATGTGTCTAACCAGTATGTCTCCTGTACTTTGTACTTGCTCCCAGTATATCATGTTTGTTGGGCATGGGACACTGCTCTTAACCCCCAGTTCAGTTTTCCTTTATCCCCAGACTTTTCTTTAAACTTTTAACTGGATAAATAATAATAATAAATATAATAAAAATGATGAATGCTGTATTTAACAGGTGGTTTTCCCCTGTACGTTGCAACGTCAAAAGCATCATGAGGACTGGTTTGTATAGGTTCACAGTCTTTGTGCATCTTATTAAACAGCTGGCGTCTGTTCTAAACGTTGTTCTCGGTTTTTCCGCCGCTCTTTAAACATTCACCTACTGCTTCCGATATTGACGTGCTAGGGGGCGTAACCAGGCGGGGATTGAAGCTTATTGCAGCCAATAAGATGCGAGATTTGAGTCGCAGCGTCAAAAAGGAGGGGGGACAGCCAAAAAAAACGACAGCCAATGAGCAACCTCATGAGCATTTCATTGACTAATCAGATGCGGGATACCAAGTAGCCGTGTTTCGGGGAGGCGTTCACTGGCTTGTTTCTGTAGAGGGGAAGACAGTTGTTATTCGAGGTAAGTAGTTTAATAAAGGTGCATTTTTCTTTTAAAATGAAACGCACGTACACGCCCGGTTACATGTTGCTTTTAAAACAGGCCAGACGCTGGGAGAGCAGGCTAAGGGTGCTCTGAATAACGACGGTCATTACTTCCGTTAGGCTGTGTGAATAACGGTAAAGGCGAAATGGTCTTTTTTTTTTTTTTTTTTGTTGGTGTGACCTTAACTGTGCACAAGTAGCTTATGAATTAGCCGTAACGTGTTTGCATGTTATTCGTTTCAATGCATCTTGGAGTAAGACGTGAAAAATGTTGCCTCAGGTCAAATGTTCAGGTTAAATTTAAACCTGTGGTGAAATCGTGTGTTGTTTATCTGTAACACGTCAGAATGGAGCTAACGCTACGTAAATAGCTTTAGAACTGTCGATTTTTGGTTGTCGCGTACAGCAGGTTTGTGTCATTATTAAATATTAAAATTGAATTTGTCTTGCATCTTTGCAACGTCCTCTACAACCCTATGATTTCCCTACAGTAGTATTATGAAGTCATTGCTCTGTGTTGCCTCACATATATGTTTCTTCCATGTACTTAACCGTCTAATTGCTCCTGACTTCTGTGACCGTGTTTCACTGCTCCTCCGTTACCTTCCCATCCCTTCATTTCAGATGCAGTTCATGCTTCTGTTCAGCCGACAAGGCAAGCTCAGGCTTCAGAAATGGTACGTGCCTCTGTCTGATAAGGAGAAAAAGAAGATCACCAGAGAGTTAGTGCAGACCGTCCTTGCTCGAAAGCCAAAAATGTGCAGCTTTCTCGAGTGGAGAGACCTCAAGATTGTGTATAAGAGGTGGGTTCAATTTGGATTTGTTCATGAACTAAATGTTTTCATGTTGAACACCCACAGAATACAAATCGTCACACTTCCCCGGGCAATTCGTAGGCCTGTCATTCATAGATGTGGGTTAAAGAGGAAGACATCATGGCTGCACTCAGTCTACAACGAGAAAGAGCATTAATTTTGCCTCATTATGTCCTGTTGCTATGCCAACAAATGGTCAGGCAGACTGGTGAACCCAGGTGACCTAACAGGGACAGATAAACAAAGTGCTTCAAGTGCTGACCAGTCAGCAACTTTGCACTGTTGCTTAACCAGGTTGATGTTTGTTTACTTATTAATCCAGATTCTGAGTGATTACTTTACCTTCACTTGTTGACTTGTTGTCTGTTGCATCCAAGTAAGTAATTAAAGCATCATTATAGGGATATAGAAATATTAAGATTGTGTGGATCAGCATAAGATGCAAATGTATTCCATTTACAATCAGATATGATAAAGAAAATGGCCTAATAGTCACATATGACTCAACTTAATGAATTAGAACATGAAGACTATATTAGTTATTGCACTTTTCAAAAAATTACACTTTACTCTTGTGAAATTTTGTGCTTAAGATCTCATGTGGTCTTGCAGCAGCTCATACAACTAACATGTTTTGACAATATAATTTCTAACTTATTGTGACGCTTCAGGTAAAGCTTTCAACAGATAGTTAAACGCTTCAAAGTCATATGTTATTAACATATATATATAACAATACTGTATATTTATTGATCCAGCACACCCGCGACCCCTACGAGGTAGAAAATGAGTGAGTGAGAACAACAATAAATTATTGTTTACAGTGGCACTTAACTGTGTCACTAGACCAAATTCAATGTAAAGACACACTTTAGATTTTTTTGAGTGTGTGTTTCCTTTAAAGGGTTTGACCTTAACATCTGTTTGCTGTGGCTGCTGCTCTGGTATATGACTCAGCCTCAGTAAAAGTGCTGTTTCACTTCTCTGCGCCTAAGACAGCTGAACTGAATCCATTGTGTTTCTTGGCTCTGTCTTGCATTCATTTGCCCAAACAGCAGGCAACACAGAGCTGAAGCAATGAAGAATTCAAAAAATGCAGCTTATCCTGTAACGGGAATCAATAATGCCAATGGGCTTTAGAGCTGCTGATTGTTAGACTCATGTATGCCTCCTTACGACATCCTACAGCGTGGACGGCTGCTGTCCTGCCCTGCCACAGTAGTTGTAAGGGATCAACTGACCAGCTCCTTTATTAGCAACTCATCACATGTTTAAAGAATTCCTTAGGGATTATCCTGGATAAAGAACCGCGGCAGAACGAGGCTTAACTCATGCAGCCTTCTGCATCCAGCTTCGATCTCTTAAATGAATACCCTGTGTTGAGTACACACAGTAAACAGCAATCCTTAATAACAACAGAGAACAGCTCTCTCAGCATCCTGACGATGAGCTGGGAGACAGCGTATACATCATGGTGAATGATAAAAATGCACAAAGGGATATGTTGCAGTTTTACACAGTGATGAGTTTTTAAACTGCTGGCTTGTTGTTCTGTTGCAGATATGCCAGCTTGTACTTCTGTTGTGCCATAGAGGACCAGGACAATGAGCTCATCACGCTGGAGATCATCCACAGATATGTGGAGCTGCTGGACAAGTACTTTGGCAGTGTGCGTTTCTCGTGTCTCCTTGCTTCTGTTTTTATTTCTGTATTTATATGGAACTATATTATTCAGATTTTTGCCACATGCTGAACCTGGAAAACTAGTCATTTCTGAAAGGTTTCATTTAATTATTGCACAACAGGTTTGTGAGCTGGACATCATTTTCAACTTTGAGAAGGCCTACTTCATTCTGGATGAATTCCTGTTGGGTGGTGAGGCTCAGGAGACATCCAAAAAGAATGTATTAAAGGCCATTGAGCAGGCTGACCTTCTACAGGAGGTAAGGCTTTACTGTACATTCAGATTGAGAACAATAAAGGCCCTATGCTAATAATGCTTCTCCCATTTTATAAATAATCTACTCTACTCTTTATTATGACTATGAGAAAAGAGCTAGGGGAGTGAGTTACAGGGACAAATGACTGAAAAGTGAGACTGGAATGACTTCTTTGGAAATATACTGGTACAGTAAGTGTCCAATATTTTTTCCAGTATTAACTGATAAACCTTATGCACATTTTCAATTACTGCAAAATCAAATAGTGGTAATCCTTGTTACTATCTGCAATATTTAATATAGATACACTGTCCAGAACTGCAGGAAAGTTCTTGTTTTGACCATACATTTTAACAACCAGATGTACTCTCAGTGTGTAGCACCTCTCAGTAATGAATAAATGTTTTCTGACAGCTTCACAATAATAGCCACACATTGCGTAGACATGAAGCAGTGGCAGCAGGACACGTTGAGGTAGTGTCAGCAGTAACCTCAACCCGCTCTCATGCAGCACCAGAAGCATGAACAATACAGAAGCTACTATCAATTTGATGAAATGACAAACACTGGATTGTGTATCATTTACAGTAGCAGTACAGTATGTGCATTAGATTTATCCGTGGAAAGGAAGGAAAACATATGAAGAGAGGTGATTACGGAATATAAATACACTGGCTTTGATTCCAGTGTCGCTCAGAGGCCTTTATGTTTTTCACATGTCTGTGTAGGGTTTCCCCGGGTACTAAAGTTTCCTTCCACAGTTCAAAGACATGCAGTCAGCTTGATTGGGGAATCTAATTTGCCCATAGGTGTGCGTGCTAGCAAGTGGTTTGTCTGTCTATACATTGGTTTGTATTTATATTTACTTCGTTTGTTTGTTTGTTTGTTTGTTTACTTTGTTTGAACAGTACAGCCATTTGTGTGATGTGTCATGGCAGAGCTCTGTTAATGTCTTTTTATTTTGTTTTTATTCTAAGCTATTCTTTAGAGGCACATCTCAAATGTGCTCTGCTTAAGACACAATGGACACTTTATTGCAGTTGAATGTCTGTGAATTTCTTTCTACAGCCTCTTACTCTGAGTCTTGATTGTGGACATTATGTGTTTTACTTGGGTGTCACTTCTTATTTTCTGTTGCATGAGTGTAAAATTCATTTTAAGTCTTTCTTGTTTTATGTTTTGCAATTTTCTTGTCATCGGTTTCACGGTGCTTTCACTTAGTTTGACTGATGTTACTTTTGATTTCAGCTCACACATGTTTCTCTCTTTGCTCAATTATTCTCTACTGTGATTTGCAGAATCTAGACTTTCAGATGCGTCTGTTTTCAGGTACAGTTTGTAAAAACACAAGTAATTGTTGATGTATTAGGAAAACGTAGATGTCCTGTAGATTCAAGAGTCATACCAGCAGAAACAACATACATGAAACAGCCGTATTTCAGGTACTGAAGTTCCTGAAGTTGCTGGTGTGTTTTTTCTGTTTCATAATGATGTCAGACTAACCAATAACTGTACTTCAGCGGTGTACTGTACCTCAAAAGAGGGTATGCACATAAGTCACGTTCCCACTAGACAACATTCCCCTCACTCACACTCCAGCTAAACATGTCTGCCAGCCTTCAGAACAGATGAGTGTCTGCTGCAATTAAAGGCAGCTGGACCCAATAGTGGTTGTCACAGTTTAACAAAGAACCAGTGATCCGTGGAGATTCATTGTCTCTCTCACAGCTGACTGACAGCACTGTGGCAGAGACATGCAGACAGACACACAATGCTTCTTGCTGTGTTTGACTTCTGTGGAGCAGTTAGTGTTGGTTTTCGGTTCTGCCAGATTTTTTGTGGAATTGGTTTATAAATGAGTAGCATCACACATCTCTTCCTTATTTGACGTGTCTTATAAAGTTTCCATCAGTTATAATTTTCAAGCTTAACATTGCCACTGGAGCAGCATTTGCCACTTAGTGGTGGTGTTACTACAGTCACGTCATGTGCAAGACCCTCTACTTACAAGTACATTGTTGTTAGTTGTATTATTTGAGATTGGTCCCACATTATTTCCCTTTTTGGTGTCGGGTCCCTGAGGCTCACCCACAGATGTCTGAATATATGCACTGACAGCCAGTCTCTGGAACAACTGAACTCATAACCCAACTAGAAGTCCTGTCTCGTATAACATATGGCTATGGTACCACAGTGGTTGACCAGGTGAGGGACTACATGTACATCACTGCTCCCTTAATGACGTTATAAAGAGGAGAAATCCTGAATCAGCTGTTCTGGGACTGGATGCTTTAAAACAGGAAAATATCAATTAAAGAGGGGGGCACTTCGAAGCTCTACATAAACCCCAGAGCTAAAACGTGACTATAATGTTAGTTTTAACTAATATGGGTAGTTCCTATTTGGTAGTGGCCTAAATTAAAGTGAAAAGAAATAATGCGCCTGAGAGGTAAACCAGCTCGATATACTTGAATACACACAGCTGACTCCTGAAACCTAACGTGAGTATCACTGAGTACATTTCTAAAAGGTACAGTACTGTACTTTAATATTGTAATAGGGCTACATAAATAAGAAACAGTTCAGATGGAATGTGGACCAGCCTGATTTATTATTTTTTTATTGGACTTTTTTATGATTTTTACCCATATTCTGAAGTACAAAGCGAGAGCAACGAGGCCTAAAGCAAACAGTGAAGTGCTCCATGAAGTTGGGAAGCATCACAGCTTGATTGTGGCCCGTTGCCATTAACTTGAGGGAGCTGCAGCCAAGCCAAATCTATAATCCTCAAGGACAAACGGTGAAGCTTTTCACTGATTTACGGTGAGCTGGACCATCAGGTATCTGTACTCCAGAGAACATACTGTACTGGTACAGTGATCCTAAAAGGCTTATAGTAAAAGTTGAATATAGGCCTTAAGTGGCTAATTAAAAACATTTAATTGATTTTCTCATATTGGAAGTGGAGTCAAAAACCTCACAGGTACCAATCCAAGTTCATCCCGAAGAGGAAGAAAGGTCTCTGACTGGCTCAATTCTGTATTTATAGAGCCAGAGTGAAGACTGGGGAAGTTTGCCAAATGAGGAGATCTTGTAAAGTGCCTAGAGTCCATCCATGCCTCCATCCAGGCATCTGGTAACTACTAGACTGATGCAGTCAGTCAGCATGAGTTTCCAGTACTGTGTGCTGTGAACTTCTACCTGCATGTCAGTTCGACTGTCTCATAACAAGGAGTGAAAATACAGTTCAGTACACGACACAGCGTACGAGTCATAATGGGCATGAAGTCAGACTTGAATGTTGGAACATGCCTGAGTCCTCTCAGTTTTACTGCCGGGCAGCATAATCTCACACTTTACGATGTGGTCGGATTTGGATATTCTTCACATGAATAATAACGCTGGGTTTTTCCATGCGTGTCGTTTGTAATTTAACCTACGTTCTCACTTACATTTTCATTTAAAGTGAATGAGCTATGCTGCTTGTGTGAAGACTAGTCTGCTGTTAAACTAATAGCACTGAATGAAGTTGTAAACATTATAGAGTTATCACAGCATTTTGCATTTACTTGTACTAACTCTAATTTAATTTTTTTCATTGTGCTATAGGAACAGCACTTAACACTGCTGTCATCTACTAATTACTATAAAACTATAGGATAACATGATCTTACTCTTTATTTTTTTATTTTTCATAACAAATTCCACAAAAGGGCCAAAACCATTTATACACTCATCTATCTCTCACTTCTCCCAAACGTCCTTTGTTTATCTCTATTTGCTGTGCAGAGAATGTACAGGTCCCAAATGTTTCTAAACCGATTGCTCACTGTCGCTCTTCACACAGCAGGACTATTGTAGATGATGCACACAGCTTAACCATAGAGGAAACAACAACCAAACACTGTCCGCATTGGTTTGGGTCTTTTTTGGCATTTGTTATAATACAGAGAACATTTGCAGACAGAAGCAATGTACTATTTTTAGACTAAAGGTTTTCTAACAAAAACTGTTGACAAGCGTATTCTCCCCTCATTAATCAATATAATCAATTTAGAAACAATTACACAAACTCATTGTCAGTGTAATTTTACAATCAGATCCTCACAGGTTCACGTGTATAAAAGACTTTGTTTGAATAACGCAGTGGTCAAGTTGAGGCCTGTTTTGGTTCCTCTGGCTTTAAGGTATTAGCACATAGTGCAGCAATTAGACAGAAACACACCACAAGGGATTTAGTTAAAGCTATTTTAATAAGCCTTTAATGAAACATTTCTCAGGAGCTGGTCATTACCTGGGTGCCAGTAAGCAGATTTTCTTTTGGCATAATGATGCCTCAGAAGATTTCCAGCTCAGCTCAACTCTCCATCATCAGACGCATCACATATACTGTAAATTGGGTAGAGACATCCCCCCCGAAGAGGGAGCCTTCATTGTGGTGGTGCACAATCAATCTCCTGGTCCCTGAGCTGTAGATGTGTATAGGCCGTAGGTCCCTGATTGATTTGAACAGTGAGGCTTCGTTCTGCTGACTTCTGTTCTTATGAAGATGTCTGCCTCACAGGTGTGATGGTCCCAAATATGGCCTCTGAGTCCTCTGGTCTTTTCCAGAATTAGGCTTGCAGAGGTGAATATTCAATGTCTGTGGTCGTCTGTACCGCTAGAGCCAAATAGTCAGAACTAGTCCCAGTCTGTGTGTACAGTAGCTCACTGTGTTGGTTAAGATGGTGTCCCATAGTGTTTCCAAAGCTGACAATACGTGTTTGTAACGAGAAGAAAGTCTGTCTTAGTTTGTTTGTCTTCGTTTGTTATTTATGTGTGGTTAATGTTTACGCCCCTAAATGTTTTGCATCGTTAAATTAAACGGTGTCCGAATATACAGACGTTTGTCATCCTAAATAACATTTATGTTTAGCTTGTGCCGTTTATTTAGGATCATGCAGATTTGCGCTGTCTGGGATGCAAAAATTGATACCAGTCTCAGCACCGAGTGGAAAGGAAATAAATTTTGCTTAGAGAATAGACTGCAAACATGGAAACATCTGTTCTTTTCAAAAGTTTAAATGGACATGAATGAACGCGTGTAGTGAAATGTATAAACGATGACCCCATTAAACTACAAACGGATTTTCCACACGTTTGGTTCCGTACATATTAAACAAATCAAGTCATAAAGTAGACAGGTACAGTATTCAGAGCCTGTTGCTGTTTTATCCTATGTTCTATCGTTCGATCAGGTTTACATCCAATCAACACACCCTATATGTAACCGTTCCTGTAGTTTGTCTTTAGGTGGTGTTGCTTGCTGCTCTGTCTCCTGCATGTCCTGCGTGTGAAGCATCTGAATGAGGCGTTAGATACCCGTCGGCGCTGTTGTGTTTTCTAAGCTGTGTGCATTTCTCTCCCCCAGCCACGTCATGAGTATTTTAATGTGCCTGTGTACTGATTGGCTGCCATCGTCGCTGCTGCTGCTGCCGCTGCCACCGCTGCTGCTGCTGCTGCTGCTATCCACCCTGCATGCTGAGCTCCTCAGTGCCTGGCACCTTTGTCTCTGCCCTCTGAGCACCTGTCATTGTCATTGTTGCGGTGTCACATTATTCTGTTTATTCAGTGTACTGTTCAATTGGGACAGTCGTGATACAATATTGCCAGTAAATTGAAAACTCCAGTCAATACGTAGGGAACACTGGAATATTATTTACCTGTACTTTGGTTGTAGCCACTATGTTTATTGAGTCATAGTATATTTTGTGGCAATATGATGTTACATGCCTGTCTCTGGTCCGTTTTATTACATCAGTCGAACACCGAGTCATCATCACAACCCACACGCTGTGTTTGAAATAAAACTCTTTAGCTTAAGGTTCATTCTTAGATGACTTTCAACCACAACTTTTGGGCCAAACACTGCAAACACATCTAGTAAGAGAAAATTTATATAATGTTTCAAAGGGCCTCCACTGATTCTAGTTGGCTTGGGGAGGGGATGTATAATATTAAGGTTCCCTTACCCTCCTTCATTACAGTATACATCATATGGAGGAGTTTTTCAGTTCATGTGGGGAGAAGGTCAGTGAAATCTACGACTTCCAGATGATGCTAATACACATTCATGTGACATACATACGCATCACAGGCTCATCACAAGTTATTATTAACTTCAAGAGCTTTCGTTCAAGTCAGCTTTACATTTCATCTTATCTTTCATCTCTATAATGTATTTCTGTTAATGAATTCATGTGATGTAAACACAGGTCTCATGGGATGCATGTTCCTTCATCACACCCTTTTGAAATTTGTCAGCTTTATTTGTGTTGTCTCCCTTCACATCAATCATGTGGTTCCTTATGATTTGGAGTATTTGTTGTTGTGATAAGTATAAGACAGACTATGGCGCAAGCTACAAAACCTATTTTTTAATATATGTCCAATCATTAGTTCAGTTCAGTTATCCTTATAAATTTTATACAGTTATTTATTGGCACTGAATATTTTTTATTTAAATAAATATCAAAATCCCCCCCACTCTCAAGGTAAGTAATAGTAATGGGAGCAATGCTAAATATTTTTGCACTGATTAATAAAGGCTTCTATCATGTTAATCAATATATTTACCTTTATGCAGAAGTGAAATTGGCCTCACGTGTAATTTGTTGCATATGCCCTAATTGTTGCATACTGAATTAGCACTTTAAATGTTTGATATGATCTGACATTGTTCTTTTGTGTCCTACGAATAAAGATGGGTCGCATTATCAGACAATAGTGATTAATGGAGGATATTTATCAGTGGATGTAGTATAGTAATAGTTAATAAATTGTTTATGATTCTGTGAGTTAAGCACACTGGTGTCTTTCTTTGTTATAATGAGTTATAATTGAAAAATACATTTAAGTAGTTCTTACGGAGAACAAACTCGCTAACCTACTGGATGGTTGGCTTTGCATGTGAAGATGCTTGGCCTGTATAATATGCGGCAAGGGAACGTGAAAAAAGACTATTAGTGGTAAATAATGCATAGTTTGTGGTTTAAGGTCTGGGTGGAACATTTCGTGCTGGGAGTGGAGTGAAACTTCAGAAACCACTTTGGTTGATTTCTCTCCTCTTGCCATAAAACAAGATTTCTGTCTCACTGTCCTGATGCAGCTCCTCTCTTTACTTTGTGCTGAACCTTGTTTTAGGACGCCAAAGTAAGTGCTCTCTTTTTTTTTCTGTCACATACCATCAGCTCTTATGTTTTCCTATAGAAAGTCTAGTAGATGTCTTCCCACACATGGATAAAAAAGTAAGTGCACATACAAACATTTGGATTAGCTACTGTGGGCTACCACAGGTTAATGATTCCCTGTCTTGTCTTGATGTACTGTACGCATGCAGAATAAATAGGTGGTTGGAAATACGGATGGAAGAAATAAATAGGAAGAAAACGAAATGATTTAGGAAGTCTGCACCCAACTACACTGCAGAAGCAAATTCAAAAAAAAAAAGTCAGATTTGGAGAATGGTGTGAAACGCAGCATTGTTGAGGCACCTGCATGTGTACAAATACATTGTTTCATTTGCTGTTAATGTTAGGCAATAGCATTACAGTGTTGGTGGTTTCTCGCTGTGTTGAACGTAGCTTGAACTCTGACCTTTGCATGAAACGCTTTCCACAGCACTAGTAGCGCAGAGAAAACAACACCGCGCTAGAAAAAAACGTGGCGCCGACAGTTTGTGTGCGCGTGTGAGCTGAGTATTGCTGCCATAACTGTTGAAATGTGCTGTATGTGTTGGGTATCTCACTTCACTGGAGCTGTGTTCCTCTCTGTCACTCTCTCCACAGGAAGCAGAGACCCCGCGCAGCGTGCTGGAGGAAATTGGACTGACATAAACATGGTCCTCAACATCTCCCACTTGCCACACACTCCATCAGCCAGAGACTCTGCTGTATATAGCTAATAGCGTACACGTACAGTACGCATACACACATGTGGTGGGCATGACTTTCCTCTGCATCTGTGCTTCACAACCCTGTGTTTGTTTGAAACCTTTTGTCTTTTGGCACACACTGTAGCACCGTTTGTCTGTGTTTGTTCTGAAGCACTTCTGAATTTCCAGTGTATTATTCTGACCGTTAGAATATGCTTTATTCTAAAGTATTACAATGACTGAACCAAAGAGTTATCTCACTTAGGAGTCCATCTCATTTAATATTCTGATTATCATGAACTTAGATTCCTGCTACATGAAATGTTCGGAACTTGAAATGACTGTACCTTCAGCACCTGCCATCTGAAAGGAAATGACGTGGAAATGTCATGTTTCGTATCCAGTATTATCAGTTTACAGGCCATCACCATATTTATGAGTAATAGTGGGATGCCACTTCTGTTCAAAGCCTTAACCTCTAACTGATGTCCATTCATATAAAGTGAAAAAAAAATCTGTTGCTGTTACATGGCACTTTAATGTAGCAGGTACAGTCTGAGTCTGTTTAATAACATGTTCATTTTATTAATGTGTAATAACTTTGCATCCACTGTTTTATTCGTGTTTACTACTGTGCTTCTCTCTGTTTTTTGATCTGATGATGATGATCATGATTAAAAGAAACTATTGCACCTTTTGAAACACTGTTATAAAATTGTTTAGAAAAAAATGAGCTGATTTCAAGAAGTCCAAGCAAGACAACAGCCCATACAAATGTATACTAAAAGCTGAGCCTTAAGTAAAACGAAGTATGTAAATCTATCATTTATGTAGTTAATTAATAGGAAGTGTTTTCCTAACACCACTCTGCTGTAGCTCTGATAACTGCTACAATGCTTTTGTCTGTAATAATGTAAGCATTGTTACTGAGATGGAACTTCCGGCTGACTGCTTAAGTTTTTAACAAAACAATTAATTACAGACTGTCGTCACTCAAATCTTGCAAACAAGGCAACATGTCACGTAACTATTTCTGACAAAGTATCTATTTGTAACATTAATAATTCTTGATTTACAATGTTATATTGCCAAAAGACATGCTGGGTATTTTTGTATACATGTCAGTATATAGTATACATAAATATGGTTTCTGCTATTTACATGCTGTATAGACTTATTTCTTGTGTTTAAAAGAGGTATACTACTACTGGGATACTTGAATTTGCTTTTTCATGGGAATGATGTAACGTGTGCCTGCTGCTGGATATGAGGCTGATGAGAGCAGTGACACTTAACCAAATAATATATGGGTGGTTGATGATTCGGCGCAGAAATAGGCAAAACTGAAGGAGCTTCTCTCTACCAGTACAAGCCACTGATGTCACATATCACATACTATGTTGTTAATGTAAACACTTAATATAAAGCTTTTTCTGTGCCTCTACAGCAAATCACTGGGATCACACACACAGGTTGGTACTTACTGAAATAACGACCCCTGACTAGTGGTGCACATTACAACTTCCTTAATATCCCTTCTCACAACCTGGGCAGCAGTACAATCAAGAAGAACATGTCTGAACACACCTGTGAGGTTGTAAACTGTGGCCAGTGACGGCAACATGCCACACTGCACAGCCCGGGAACCACTTATTACGTGGAAAAACAGGAGGCCACTGGGTCTAAAACAGCAATCGCGTCATAATCCGTAGCAGAACATCACAACTTTTAATAAAAACAGTACACACACATTCTGGTATTCTGTGTGTACATATTTTTAAAAACAAGGTATTTTTCCTAAACTATTCATGTTACATTTTGCATCTTTGGCATTTGACGAGCAGATATGTTGGTCTAGCTTCCTGATCGCCTTTCTAGAACTTCAAACTGCTTTTATCACGTTTAATTGATTATGTGAACCATGTATAGAGAGGAATATACAATAGTTAGACATGAGTGCAGGGCAACCGTTATATATTACACTGATGGCTGTTCACTTGTAGATGATATATTGTGTAGTTTGTGCGTCTGAAACGTGTCATGGGCAAAGGAGAGATGTTGTAATTTCTTGTCAAGTTCAGCAATAAAGAGCGTTCCACACTGAAGTTGTTTTATTTTTCACTGGTGACACAAACGTACCAATGGTCACACAGTACTGTAACACAAAAGACTACGTATTACACTGCATAGTGTCAGACTTATATATAAAAAAAAGCTGGCTCAGGCACAGGATACGTTGGGTTTAAATATGTGGTTCACCTTAGCTAAACCAAAAGAAACCATCACTGGATTTGGTTTACAGCATGTCATTTGTGCAGCTGGGCAAATGTGAGTGGCCTATGATTCAACACATCACACAGTATCTGACTAGTTGTGATCATACTGTAACCAACTTGAAATTACCTTTCAAAAGTGTAACGTTTTAAAAACTGTAATACTTGTACGAAGGCAGCAGCACATGAACAATTACATTCCTATGTAAGACATCTCCTTTTCTAGTGGATACACCCCTGCTGAAGCATTATTTGTCTCCTCTAGTGCTGCTGTTTAGCATTATCCTGTAACTGACGGCTCAGAGGACGCTACATTGTCTGGCTTGACTTCTAGTCTACTTTCTGAAGCAGCATTGCCCCATTTGTCTTTGTCCTCTCTCTGCAGGAATCAATCTTAACATTTACTTTACAAGTAAACAACTTAATAGGAGCAAAACTATGAGGACAACATCTGTAGTCAGATGACTTTTGTGACTTTACAGATGTCTTTCAAAACAACTTGATCTAACTGTCCTCCTTCAACATCTCTTCAATCTCTCTATCCCAGTTTTCATCATGGTTCTCGGTATCAGGCAGAATGTCGTACTCCTGAAGTTCCTCTTGCAGCTCCCTCTCCCACTCTGCGGTCTCCTCTGGAAAAAATAAAAAAAAAAAAGATGTTGACCCACTCACTGAACTTTAATAACCTCTACTTATTTCATGGTAACCCAGTTGAACAAAATGCTTACCCTGTTGTCTGCATGCAAGTTCCCGTTTGTCCAGAACCAGCTGTTCCATTTCTCTGCGTAGGTCGTCCTCATTTATCTTGCATGAGTCAAAAGCATCGCTTACAAATTCAGAAACAGGCGGGCTGGTGGAGATCTCACCCTTTCGTTACAGAAACAGTCAGATGAGCTGCGCTAGTTTTATTCAAACAACAGCTTTTAGATAAATAGCCTCAATTACTTTTTAACAGAGGTTGCTTTACCTGACTTGGGTTTGGTTTGGAACTTCTGATGGAAGCAGGGGTCATTTGTTTACCTACATCTGCAAAAATCATTTTTGACAACATATAGGCAAAGGTACAATTATTTATGTAATTTTGACAGAGACAGACTTGTCAAAATCACTTGACTGTCTGTCAAGCATTTTACGATTAAAGGCCCTTAAGTTTTACACTTCTTAGTATATATTTTACCCTTTAGATGAGGATCTTCATGACTTTTGTCCACGACTCTCCTCTCAGCAGCCTGCTGTGCTGCTAGAGCTGTGAGCTGAGCTGACTGTTTTATCAAGGATAGACGGTAGAAATAATTCTTCCAGAAGACTTCTTCCTTCAATCTAAACAGAAGAGGGTGGAATGACACTGAATATTTATGTGTTTTTAATAAACACACTCCTATGAAAGGATGTAGTAATAAAAGCAAAGTAATAATTCGGAGTGAAAACACTCTCACTGTTTGGGGACCAGATGGAAGCGCATCTTCCTGAGAAGCTCGTCTTCCTCCAACATCACCATGGCGACTGGATACATTTTCTCAAAGTCAAAGTCAAACTGCACTCCAGCAGGAGGGTCTCGCAAAAAATTTCTTTTGTCCTGTCATCAAAGGAAGACAAAGCATTTTGAATGTAATTTACTTTATTATTATTAGTTAATCCAGATTTTTTTTAATATACTCACAGCTGACAGAGCTAAAATCTGTTGCTGAACAGT
This sequence comes from Macropodus opercularis, assembly GCA_030770545.1. Taxonomy (NCBI): domain Eukaryota; kingdom Metazoa; phylum Chordata; class Actinopteri; order Anabantiformes; family Osphronemidae; genus Macropodus; species Macropodus opercularis. The sequence continues at coordinate 15,159,136 of CM061092.1, forward strand.
GTCCTCATCATTATAACCAACCCACGGTGGAACAGCATCAGCTACATCAATGACAAACAGACTGTACTTATTGTATTGTGACGTGTTTTACACATGATAAATACAGTATCTTCACACTCTGTAAACCAGCAATAATCTACTTTAAAACTGAATGTGCTGAAGCAGAGAGAATTTCATTATTATAAGCTTCCAAATACTTATTTATATACCAATATAGTCTGGTCTAAAACTAAATGCATGCTTAAGTGTTTACTACTTACTAGACTTTCTTGCTTTGTTCTCCTGAACAAACTTTTCTTGTTCTTTCTGGAAATCACCCAAAATAGTCTGCGGAAGAAATTATTTCATGAAATTGGCTGAACTTTTGAAGAAACCAAAAGAAAAGAAACAATGTACACCAAAACACACAGTAAATGACATTTACCTTGTCAATAAGTCCATGTATATCCCCCTGCTTCACGCTTTTCTTCAGTGTTTGTGCTGTTTCAACGACAGACTCGGACAGTTTCTTTGTTGCACTGCTGGCGAAATTATAAACATAACCTGGGAACAAACAGACGTAGCCAACTTTAGTCATCACGTGGACGTACAGTACATCTTAGCCTGGCCATCCAAACACAGAAACTGGAGATAATAGTTGGACATGATCAACTTTTCTAAACCTACCACTGAAGCCCTTGGCTTTTTGAAAGAGTTGAGTGGATCCAGCGTCTTCTTTACCAGCACTGCTGGTCTCCGCACTTTCAGCTGCTGTCGTCTCGTCGTTTTCTTCCCGACTCTTGTGTTCAACAACATCCGTCTGCTGTTGTTTAACTTCCTTCTCGATCCCAAGCCAGGTTCCCCACGTTGTAAACATATTAATGAAACTTTTAACACGATTACTCGAACATGGTCCAATTGTGAATAGGTTTGTTTTGTGACAGCACGAGACTAAAAAGTTTTTCCCACGGCCGATGACGCTCACGTCGAACACAAACTTCCGCGATTGGGATAATTTTGGCTCTACTGCCTACCCGTAACAAGAGAACGGGTCGTCATGGAAACGAAGGCATTCCGTGCGGCAAAGTTGTATTTAAGTAGCAAGTCACAGTTAAGCTAACGCTGTTAATGTATAACTTTGAAGAGAAAGTGATGGTTAAAGGCTCTTTACTAGACGTCTATCTGTCTAAGTGCATGTCACCGAGTGAATGCTTTAGAGGAACCGCGCCTTTCGCGCTGACTAAGCGGTAGATGGCACCGCTGCGCTGTTTCGCTACACTTGTTCTCCCTGTTGTCCAAGGATGGAGCTAGGCTAGCTTAGCTCATTTAAACGCTCCCGAGTGTGTCGTCCTCGGCTCGTGTCATCAAGTAGGATAACGCCGACGGTTTAAACCGCTGCGCGAGAATTCGTTGTTTCGCGGTACCGTTCGTACAACTGTTGAGAAATACTTGAGAAGCGGTTCGTTGGACAAGAAAAGCGGTTTAAAAAAAAAAGATGAAAAGAAAACCTGGGATATAGCTGCGTGCCTCCCCGAGGAAGCGTCCGTGTTTACCGGTTTATCCAGAAGTTAATTTCACAGGTAAGGTCACTTTATATACTCATGTCTACGCTTTATACCTCATAACGTGCCACTGTTAAACTTTATGATATGCCGCTTGTTGCGTTTGTTTGGTACAGAGCAGATCTGTTAGCCTGGTTGTACTTTTTTTTTTGTCGGTAGAGGCGAAGATGGTTCCATTGTGCTGCCCGACATTAGCGTTAAGTGTGTTTACTCTCTGACACGTAAGAGCCTTATGTTTAAGTCAGCACGTCGGGTCGAACAACAGGTGTTTACGTAGGGTTCTTAAATTAGCGGCTGTTTTCCCTGTAAACACGGCAAAACCACTCGTCTGGTAACACCAGCTCAAATCGCAGGCGTAAACGTTCACGCATTCTTGTTTACTGAAGCGTGACGCTTTCAAATTAAGAGCCCACAGATGGTGGATCTAAAGTAATGTTTACATCAACCCCCCCCCCAAAAAGAGCATCCTCTGGAATATTAATTCTTGTAAAACCCCACCGTACGTTTGCTGTTTTGTAATGTCCGGCAGTCACCCAGAATGTCGTCGATTGGGTTTTAAGGGATAGTTTTGTCCTGTTTTAATACAATCGTATCAATATTTAATGAACACCTAGCTGTTGCAAATGCGGCTTGTCAGAATTCTAGATGCGTTTATTTTTTTCAAATATAGATTTAAGACTAGACGTAAAATGTTAAAAACCAGTCGATAATTTAAAATTTGTGTCTTGAAAAAAGCTGTAAAGTAATGTAAAAATGTAATATTTTAGGCATCAAACAGTGTGACAATACTCTGTTACATAAAGAAAAACAATACTGTTATATTACAGTAAAGTGCTTGTCTGTTTGATAAATGAAGGAACTGGATTTTCACAAATAATTAAACCATAGTTAGAAGAAATATCATGAGACAATTCATGTACGTTCTCTCCAGCTTATTCTAGTCTAGATCGTAGAACAGCCTGTAGGTCACAAGGTCCAAGAGGGTTTAAAAGATAAGCAGTGTAACACAGGGCCAGGCCATGCCGAGGTCTGAAATTGATCAGTAAAGCATTGGATGTCGGAGATGCTACAGCTGGGGGGGGTCATCAGCATAGCACAGGAACAGAACCTTCACAGAGATTACCTGGCAGTGATTTATGAACAGTAGTTTTTACCCATTTAAATATATTACACGTCTCTCAGTTTCCCGAAAGTTGAAAAATAATGCTGCATTTTTGTTCAACATATAACAGCACCATGAATCCTGAGGGATATATGAATGATCCTCAGTATTCAGAAGTGGACAGCCATCAGCATGCCATGCAGAAATTAGGAGAGCTGGACCAGAGAGGCAGAGGAGAGGGATGGAAGATGGTGGATGCATATCTCTCAGGAGGTGCACCATGGGGATTTACACTCAGCGGTGGCATGGAGTACCAGGAACCTCTGCTCATAACCAAGGTAAACAATGTAGTGAAAACATTAGTATTTTTGTATGAAAGGTGGGTTTTGAGTGAGTGTGAGATGTCAGCTTTTCTATTCTTCTTATTCTTATATTATTATTCTAGATTTTCTTATGTTATACCAAACCCATGTTCTTATAATAGTAAATTTAACAATTTGATATTTAAAATCAGTTCAAAGCTTAAAACAAAAGCTTTCATCATCATTTACTTCAGTTTAATTTTATGGAATATAATATAGAGTTGGTTTAGGCTGGAGAGTTAAATATTACTATAGCGTGTTTGTACAATGGTGAATTGTGTGTTTGTCAGTTTGGGAGCCCAGAGGAGCTAAGAATATATTTGTACTTGTTGTCATATATCTACGTTTAAGGTCTTCTTATCTTAGCAGAAACATTTCTGCCATTTTACTTGTTTTTTTTTCTCTCACATAGTTTTCAGATTACAGTGAATCAAATGACTGTGAGCATATGAGACAAATGCTATGTATATTTGAATACTCCTAGTTTTATTTTAGTGAGCGTAGAAGCATGTTTTTTTTTTAATGGTGGTCTTTTTTGGCGTCTCACATTTTGTATATATATTTTTTTCTTTGATGAAAATTATCAGCTTGTTGTTGAACATGGTAAAAAAATATACCTGCTTGCTAATGTCAGCATTAACATTATGAGAACGTTAGCCTGCTGATGTCAGCGTTTTGCTTAAGACACTACTGTGCCAAAGTACATCATTATAGAGCACATGGCATGGCTGTAGCCTCAAGTTTCGACCAAAGCCAATAATAATATAATGGGGGGGGGGGGGGGGGGGGGTTTAAAATCCTTACTTTTTCAACATAAAATGCAAAGTAACTTTTAATGTTTGTATTTCATGTCTTTCTTAATTAACCGCAGTGCTCAGCACTTCGTCACTCTCACCTTTGTGAAAAGACAGTTACCTCATTTCTCTGCTGACTGTAATGATTTACTACAGAAGACCTTGATAGTTAATTTGAAATACCAACACCTGTTTGTCGATTGCTGTGCCCCTCATGATTTTTGTTGCCCTTTTCTGTGTTGACCCAAAAGAGGTTCAAAGTCCACTTCAGATATGCGAAACTCAGGAGATCCCAGGCAGAGTGTAGGCTTACAGTCGAGACCACCATCACCCCATTACCACAGGTTTTAGAGGCATGTGATTGAAATAACTAGAATTCTGCTCATTTTAAGTCTTTAAGCTGTATTAATTGCTGAATTGTGTGGGGTGAACCATTACCTAGCTAGGCTGTTGTTCCCTGGTTTGAAATTGTCAGCATTCAGTCGTTAATGTTTTCTCACCGATCACCACGTCCTTAATTCAAGCACCAAGGTAAGTGGACCCGTTTGCATCTGATGGTGAGACGTTAACTCAGCTGAACCTCTTGAGAAGTGTCTAACTCTGAACTTTTACCCTGTTGCTGGAGTGCAGTTTTTTTTATTGTCATTCTTTAACTTGTTGATAGAGTAAATATAAGCTGTTTGTCAAGCTGCCTTAAAATGTCTCAGGGTTTAGTTTGCTGTCATTGGGGCTACAGTGTGTGTGCGCTTACGCATCATCTGGACCTGTGCATTCTCACATTTCTGTGCTGGTTTTAAATTCACTTCAGAGGGTTGTGGTACCAGGAACAAGGAAGGAATGCTGGGCTTTGTTAGAGTTTTTTTTAAATGTAGTGAATTATCTGTGACAGCCTGATGGCGGAAAAATGAAGTGAATGGATGTGTTATTTGGCTGGAATGGCTCTCAGATTGTAGCCATTCATTTACATTGGGCTTTTTTTAAACTAGACTTATATGCAAGTTAAACATTGCCTTTACTGAGACCACTGCCTGTTTCACACATTACAAATATATTTAACTAACACACTGGCCAGATAAAGAGCAAAGGGAGCAGTTTTTGTGACGATAACTTCATGCAAATATGTTTTAGCTTGTTGATTTACCTGTATGTACACTATGTCCCATTTTCTGTGGGCGCAGTGTTAAAATAACACAATCGTCCTGCTCGAACAGGACTATGGTGAAGCAGAAGCTAAAATTTGGATCTATATCTGTTGTTCTTTTGGAAATGAGTTTAAGTCCAGCTACTTAGTGTAGGGAGGTGTCTTTAAATAGGCAAAAATACTTGTAAATGAACTTGGAGGTTATTTGTCGCAATCTTTATTTTAAAGGTTGACATTTCAGGATTTGCTTTCTTGTTTGCCACTAACTACACATGATAAAAGCATGTGTCTCATTTCTTGCTGTTTATCCATGTATAGTTAGCAAGTTTCCAACCTACTTTTTGGCTGGTTTCCCCTCTTGTAATGTGTTCTTATTATTTCTAGGCTTGTATGGTTCCTATATGTGCGTACGTGCATAGTAAGAGAACAAGTCATGGCAGGATTACTTTTTTTTTTATGTGAAAATAAATCTGACCTACTATTACAGAGGGTCTAAGTTAATAACATTTTCACTTTTCTGCATTCTCATAGTCATAAAATGTAATATAAATGTTCTTTAGTCTGATATGAGAGTATTGGTTAAAAATATTCTGGATTTAATTAAAATTCTTAACATTCCGCTCATAGCTTAGGTTATGCTAAAGGTCTTCTGGAGTTAAAGTCCTTAGCCTCAATAAACTTAAATAATCCTGTATTACACAACACAGCTGGGCATGTACCTACATACATATGTTTCCTCTGCCAGGGTCAAGCTTTATATGGAAGAAAATAGTTTTGGCTCCCAAAGCACCAGCATCAGATACACTTCAAAAATGTCTTTGTGCTTACATGCTGTGATAAATCACCTGGAGGTAAACAGGTTTTACCAATTATTGAATCATTTGTGTGAAAACATTGTGGGTTCACTTGACTGGTCTCAGATTCCTCAACCTCTGCAAAGATGGTTCAGGCAGAAAAAGAGAGTCTGGCTGAAGGAAAAAGACCTGAGGATTCAAATAGTTTTCTTTTTATACTATTATGGAATGCTAGACCGATGATTTATTGAACATAAATGGGTAGGTACAGTACCCAGCATGTTGAAACTCCATTCTTTATCATGCAGTATATAGAACGATCACCCCATGCAACAACATGTAGTACTACTTTAAAGCAATGTTTAATGTGAAGGTACTGTAAGGGTTATTTGTGATGAGTTCATTTCAGGTCACTGTTGTAGTTTTACTCATAACTTTATTATTTAATCCAACTCGGCTCTAATGAGCATATTTTTACACCAGCAACACAGCTGGTGTAGTCAGTAAATCTCTGCAAAACCTACTTCACAAATGTGACCCCACACCAAAGTTTGTGTAACTCTGGCAGCTGAGTGAATTAGCACAGGACTGCACAAAACTGCACAAACCAACCGCTCTGGCCCAGTTGACTCAATTTCATAATGACCTCAATAATGGCCATAGTGACAAAAACAAAGGTTAATGATTTTGATGACTTTTGCTTTGTGTGAGTGATGCTGTGACCCCGTTTTGACCCCGTATTGTTACCAACAGTGGCTACCACCATTCTTGAATGCTAGAACCAAAGGCAATGACCTATTGAAAGAAGTCTCGCCAAACACATTTCCGGTATTAAAACATATGTCTACATCTGCAATTAAACCAGATACTAGAGACTGCGTGAAGGTCAATGAGAGTATTTATAATGGCTGCTGATGGCCTGTCAAGCTGCATAGATGTTGTCATTGGTGTCAGCAGGCAGTGTCTGAAGTCACACACGAGGTGTGAGTGCAGTGTCCTGTCAACACGCTGCACAGGAAGTCTGTCAGCAGAAAAGACACATTCCTTGGCCTCGTCATCACCACATCCTTCCTTTTTATAACCCACAGACAGCCATGGGTCTATTTTTGAGGATACTCTGGCATCCAGGATGGCTGCAGTTAGATTGATTATAGCCTGGAGGAAAATGCTAAACAAAGGACATTGCATGAGTCTAGCTGATTAGGTTGTCATGGTGCACAAAAAGCAACCTTTATGGTTTGAAAAAAATGTCCTTACTTTACATTGCTGCTTGTCAGTGTTAGCTTTTATTATTTATATATTGTAATATAGATATTTATTGTTGTAATTCTATCAAATAATTTTAAATAAAGGCCGTTGACTACAGAACAGTATGTAGCCTCAGGCTGTCTTACAGAAGATGTCACCCGTGCAAACAGTACTGTTTGTATCTTCTGTAAATTTTTTCTCATCAACTCCTGTTGTCTTCCTGAATCTTCCCAGTACTTGTCTGCTTAGGGTTAACTACGTACACGTTTTAATTTTTAATGATCTCATACTTCTGTAGACAAAAAGAAGACTAAGTGCAGTCGCTGTCTTGTCTGATCTTTGATTGCATTACTTTCTGTGTTTTTTTGCAACTTTAATATTGTATTGTACACAACCACCAGTTTATCTAGGTCATTTCAGTGTAGTTTTGTGCCAGATGCTTTAACTGTGACTGCATTATTAATGTGTCCGCTTGGTCGTTCTTAAAATACGTTACCATATATGGACAATGTCAGGTACCTGGCGAGCCATCATAAAAATCTTGATTCAGTCCTGCTGCCTTAAATTTGGTATTATGGAAAAATGAATGATATCTGGGCTCTGTTTTGTGTTCTGAGGGTAATGGCCATATAAGACGTAATGGGCTGTAAATCTGCACATACCTTTGTAGTTGAGTCATGTAGCCCCCTCACACAGGTCGAGTGGAGACCTGATAATCAGAGACAGAACAAGGTTTTTGTGTGCTAATGTGCCAACTGCTGAACAAGTTTTGACTGCTTTTCTTTCAACACTGAGCTGTGCTGTGTACGTCTCTAAAATCTGACTTTGTGTCCAGGTAATGACAAATCAGAATTTATCCTGTCTGACGCTTCTTCCTTTCTTTTCGTTTGTCTTTACATCCTCTCCAGAGGTATAGCACATAAACACTAGCAGCAGCTTATTTCACTGCACTGGCAGAAGTGTTATCCCAGTGGCCTCAGACAAATACAATCAAGTCTATTTTTATATGATAACAAAGAGTGAAACAGTGTGTAAGTAATTGTTATAACGATTGATCCTTGTCTTTAACAAATGGCCTACATGCTGTTCACGTTGGTAAACAAATAGTTCAGGAATTAAAGCAAGAAACTGGTGATTAAATTGAATGTATCTAACCTGAAGGTATTACTCTTAATAAAATACAACAAAATATCACAGTATTTTGTTTCCTTATCTTTTTATCAATGTTTAACTTGTTATTCTAGCATGGACATGATCGCTTAGCTCTGTTTGTTTGTTTGATTCATGGATTTGACAAAACTATTGACTGATGAATCAATAGCCTACTAAAAATGTAAGGTGTGCAATACGAGATTTGTTGTTAAGGAATTGTCTTTACAATAACCCTTAAAGCCTACATTAAATATTACAGTTTTGCTTATCACAGGTTTCAGTGTACTTAGAAGCAGTAAGTAGCTCCAAGATTAGGTCATATGAGGTACTTAATCTCTTACACAACGCAGTGGAAGCCTCTTAAGCAGAAGAAGACTTCCGACACCCTCTTGTAAACTGTATATGCTCTGTTTTCCATCCTGATGTATTTAATAATAATAAAGCATGCAAGTGTCAGCAAAATGCTGTCTGCTCATTTCAGTCTCAGAGATTCTTAAAGAAAGGTTGATTTGCTGTTGAATATGTAAGCATTCATCTTTCTGCAATATATTTATTTATTTATATACAATGTCTGATCTTAAATCTTTGTGTGACAAACCTATGTGACGCTGTGCCTTCGCTAACTGGTGCAAAGCAGCCCCTGCAGTAATAGGGAAAATTGCTTGCCACTGGATGTCATCTTTCACGTTACTTGATGTTTGTGGACTTGGCCTGAGTTGCACATAGCCCTGAGTTGCCAACCACCAGCTGTGAAATGAATAGTTTGAAAACTGTCAAAAGGCCCAGGCTCATTGAATCAATCTGGAGTTTGTGTAAATCCATCAAAGTGTGTGCAAAATACAAATTAGTGAGCTAACAGAAGCAGCTTTTGTTCAGTCCGCCAACATTTGACATACCGAATCTCAATTCTAGCTTGTTATCTCATGGGTTCAGTACGAATCTGCATTCAAAGACTAGTTTATTATTATGAGCATGTTAGGTGGAAAACATTATAAAGACCCTGTGAAATATGTTTTATATGACCGGAAAATGACTGTCTTGTGCCGTGTAATTTTCGAATTAGATAGCACGTGGACCTGCAGGAGTCGATTTTCAGTATCAGAGTGTTCGATTGTCAGCATTTCCTCTGCTTTGTTTATGTTTCAGGTTGAAGAGGGCAGCAGGGCAGCAGCTGTGAGTCTCCAGGTAGGAGATGAGCTTGTTAGCATCAACGACATATCACTGACAGGATACAGACAAGAGGCAATCTGTCTGGTGAAAGGCTCCTATAAGACCCTCAGTCTAGTGGTTAAAAGGTAGGTAACTGATCTGTCGCCTCCCTTTCTTTCTTGTCATCTGCTGCCGTCACTAGCGCACCACACCTCTAGCCTAACAGCTCACCATGGTGGCAACAAACCGTGGAGACAGACGATCTTGACCTTTGGGACTGTTTGTATAGTGTGTCTGCTCTGTGCTCTGGGATTTCTAAGATGTCATTGTTGAGTGCTCGGTAGCTGGAAGGTCCTGTTTTGCTAGATTGTACCGTATAGCAGTCAACAACAGTTTTTGGCTTGACTTTTTATTTACAGTTGAAAGTAAGAGGAGAGGTTATGGATTACATCATGCTCTGTGTGAGGTCTATGCAGGTGGGTGTGGGGCGGAGAAGCAAGGGGAAGTTTGGCAAATGACACAATGTTGGCAGAGCTGTTTGGGTTTTTTTTTTTTCCAGTTCAGTACCTGGGCTTTACGTCACGCCTTCTCTGATAAGGATGGTTAGTTTTCTAGTAATTAGTTTTCCCTGCTAGCCCAGACTTGCCTGATGGGTGCCACATACTGTATCTCCCTCATGAACAAGCCCACCTTTAATAATTACATTAACTTTTTTATGACGAGCCATACTGTATGATCGATTGTTTCTATTGTATATTTTAGTTGTCACATATTTTTAACTGACTAATCATTTGTCAGCTTAGTCCTGAAAGCCTTTTTACTGTGTATTTACAAATGGCCTTGTTGTGTTTGTGAAACACTGGCCTCATTGTCTTACTTTTAGCCGCCTGCATTTCTTTCTGTATTGTATCAAATCATAACGTAATCCCTGAACAAATCCAAGTGTACAAGGAAGTCCACTCACCAATTATCTCACCACAAAGGCTTGACTGTGAGTCGTACTCATCGTGTTTTATTCACAGGAAACAATAGTTGATTATGAGACAAGGATCCATTACTGTCAGAAACGATCTGGCACGATTTGTTTTAGAAATTGAAATTTCTGTCAAATCTGATCAAAATACACCAGCACAGTTACATTACAGATATTTAGAGGTAATTATTTCAATACCTAATGTTTTAAGGGACTTGTGCCTAATAAATTACAATTTCCTTCATATTAGATTAAATTGTACTGATATACAGAATTGTAAAATATAAAAAATAGACAATACCACAACCAACAAGATACAATAATGTCAAGCGTCATTTGAATGTATTAAGCCTAGAACATGATTCCCACTCACTCACAACACTGTGACTAGAGTAGTAGCAGGAAACCCCCACACACACCTGTTGAATATGCAAACTCCTCACGGTGGATTCAAACAAAGGTCCTTGTAGCTGTGAGGCGGCAGTGTTCACCATCAGGCTTATCATGTCATCTCTAATGTCATCTCTTCACATGCTTTGCAAAGCTGTTTTTGACAAATCAACATTGAGGCACACAAGTTTTTCTGTAGTGTCATATACATTTTGTTACACATGAAAGCAGTCCAGTTACTAAAGAAATAACAATAATAATTAGATACATTAACATGCCACCATTACTAAATATTTCTAGTGTGTCTTATCCTGTATTATGAATAATCACTAGTCAGATGCTGTAGTATGTTGGCAGTGTTTCTTATTGTTATTTGTTAATCTTATTGAAACGGAGGGAGAGGTTGTTAGTTGGTAGAATAAACTACAGAAATCGTAATTTCAGTATTATAGTAATCCTAAACGGAGGAAAGCATTTCCTAACAACCACAAGTCCTATTGTTCTTATTATATTCTACAGAAATGTCTTGTCCCCGGGTTCTTTCTGCTTGTCTGTGTTGAAGAATTTGCTTTGTTCTGACTCAAATAGAATCTCCAGTCAGTCATTTTCCAAGGCCACAATAACAACTCTGTGTCTAACTTAGAATATAGTAGGGTGATGGTGGTTCATTACAGAACCTCAAAGCTCCAGCTCCAGTGCAATTTCTTCCTCTTTGCGTCTTAAAGCAGTTGGCGTATTGTGTAGAAGTCTGTTGTTGGGCTTAGGAAATGTTTTACAATGTAGCATTCCACATCACAACACAGCCCCATGTGGAACCCTGAGGTTTGTCTCCAGCTTAACTTGTTCCGAACTGTGCCGGTGTCACCGATGAAGCGTGCTTCTTTTTTCTTTTTTTTATTTCAGGGATAATGTTGGATTGTTGATCAGTCATAACCTGCTCCTGTCCACAGGTGTGGTTTCTATACACACAGCAGAAAGGAGGAGCTTGATTAAGCAAGGCATCATGTTTTGCATGCAGTGACTAGGTGAGATTGCTATGTCATTTGGGAGAGCGGAAGAGGAGAGGCTTGCCCAATGACACTGCGTGAACAGATAGGTGGGGTTATCTGTGGGAAAGCTTTTTGTCATCTTTGCACATGTTCTGCATATCAAAAACTATCCCAGAAATGTGCCTCTGCATGGAACGTGCCAAATTTGTGGAAAAACTGCCAACACACCTTTTTGCCCGCAGTCATAGATTATAATTAATACACGTCACAGCACTGGATTTGCTTGCTTTTCAACTTTGCCGTTGAGAGAGAGTTCTACAGTAATTTGTCAAAATGTGACAATGTGCCTAAGCTGTACATGGAGTGCCCTTGGCTTCAAATGTGCTGATAGCAAAGAAAAAAAAAAACAATACGAACAGTCTGCTCTCCCTTGAGAAATGGCAGAGCATCCAGTGCAGCTAACTGCAGATTGGATCGTTCGGTTTTACAAATTGAAACTTATGAGTTTGTTGTGGCATTTGGTTTCCCCCTTCTGGTATTGTTACAGAAGTACCACAGCAAAACAGTTGTTTCGTTTTCCAGCACTGAAGGATACTTAGTCTATTATGGTAGAGGAAACACAGATCATTTGCAGCATCATACTACATTACACAATTTTTTTACAATTATAATGGTTGTTATTAACCACATGATCTTTTAGTGTTGTATTTACTGGCAAACGTCAGTGTCATTACATGGCATTATTAGAAATGTTTATAGGAAGGTTTGTCCTCGGGGAACAATTAGACGTTGTCATAGCTGACATTGATATACAGTATAATAGCTCCTCACACCAGTTGACAGACTTGTGTATCATGGATTCACTTTGCCTGTACTCTAAGCACCGTACCTGTCGCAACATGCTGCATGTCGCAATAATGGATGGATGGACAGATTTAATACCAGAAACAATTTGTAGGTGGAATGTACATGAGGTGCGTATAGGGATGTGGAGACCCTCAAACAAAAGTTTTGCAGGTGTTTCTGGGCTGGGGGTCATTGCAGGCAGCCAGTGACTTGACAGCTGGTATGCCACTCAGTTCAGGAATGTGCTGGTCATTACAAGCTGCTTACGGTTCACCTCCCTCGCCCGAAACAAGACTAGTTTGATTGTAGGGTCTGTTGAAGAAGCCCTTTGTCAGACCCCTCTGGAACAAAATGGAATCCATCAGCTCGCCTCCAAAATGCAGGTTGACCGCTTACAGCCTCAGCACTTATCTGACCAGTAATAATGTACATGAGGCTGCACTTTGTTTAGCCAGATGTTTTAGCGCTAGGACCACCTGTTGGTCTGTGCAAGCCAAGTGTGCTTGATCACTTCTATTACTATATATTTCTATTTTCTAATCTCGACCTCTGGTCTGCCAGAGCACATTTTAATTCGAAGAGTGTCTTTCTTTGTGTCATTTATATTAAACGTGCCAGAACTCTCAGAAATCTCTTTTATACGCTCTTCTCTTGAAAAAGCCTAAACAATTTAATCTCCTAATTGGTATGTGATTAAGAATGTTACTAATTCCTCCCTCAAGTAAAACACATTATAGCATACGGTTTCAGTCTAACTACTAAACAGTATGTATTCGAAATTATTTATAGGATTTAAAATAAAAATAACAGGCAGTCTAAGCCCAATGAGCATGAAGATTAATGACTAAGTATTAATATTTATTAAGTCTTAATTTATTCACCTTAAATTCATGAGTTACTTGAAACAAATATGCTTAGTTAAACACAGACTAAAATAAAGAGTAAGTAAAATGTGGTGAACAGTATACAAAGTAGTATTTGGCGTGTGCAGCTGATATTCCTCTTGGGGCTCTAACAAGGCGTTCAGAAACCTGGGTGCCCTTACACCCTGCAGATCAACTTGTTACTATAGCAATGGCAGAAATGCGTGTCTGGGTCACGACAGGGGAGATGGGAAGAGAGTAGTCCGGCATTTTATCCCGTTATTTGCATATTAGTTCCTTAGAGCCAATGAGACGAGGCAAGACGCGGCGATACTCCGAAGGGACTGGCTGCGACAATAGCCCTCCTACTTCTTCATACACTCATCCACCCCCTCTCAGGGGCAAAACCCCCGTAATCCTGAAGGAAATCGCCCCTCAGTTCAAACTAATACTGCTTGGCAAACTTAGTTAGTAATGACCAATTTGTGTTGACCGGTATGTTTGTGAGTTGTCCAGCTTTGTATGTTTTGGATGTAGGGGATCAGTGTAGGAGTTGTGCAGTGATGCTTAGCACCCTGCACGTCTCTTTATTTTAATGGAGTTTGTCTTTGAAGTGTCCGTGGAATGTAGTTTGTGACCAGCGTTACAACTGGTGTCACCGAGCTGCTTTCTAGTATTTGCCTTCCTTTGGATCGCCTGATTTGTCTCCGCATCCATTTTCAGTCATTTCATCTAGGGGGGCTTGGTGAGTCTAAATTTACTTTGTTCTATTCACTGGTTGAACTAAAGGAAAAGCTTTTCATTTGTTTGAAGCACATAGCTTGTTTACATTTTTATGTTTGAGTAAAGCAGTGAGAGACTCCAGACATGCAGATTTTTTGGGGGGTTCTAATTTGACTCTAATCGTTCAGTATGAGGTCACCCTTTCATTTAGGTTAAGCCCTGATCAGCTTTTCAGTCTTAGCATTTCAGAACTAAATGGAAATTAATCTTTGAAGTATCCTCTATGAATTTTCTCCACAACTTTGAGTTTTATTCGCCATTTGACTAACCTCTTACAACGTCAGAAGCTTCTATACAAGCAGTTTATATTTGAATCTGGACTGGTTGGTACTGGATGAAGTGAGATGAGGCTCTACACTGATCAGCCACAAAACAGTCTCTCCCCCTGCCCCCATTGCAGCCAACTGATTCACTTTCCTAGCATATCTGTGCTGGTCCAGCTGTAGCCCTGACGATAGGCCTAATAAATCCAGGTTCATTTGCATACCAATAGCAAGCGCCATGTGTGGCTAGCGCCTAGTGTCCCAGAAACACGGGGGACGAGGAAGACTTAGCTCCATGTTGGCTTTTCTTTGTCTTCTAAATAGGCCTTAACTCTAATCCACAATTAATTTTGTGGAATTGTCCCATTTTATTGAGCTTAACCAAATTTCTCTCAGGCTAAAAACATCCAGTCTATGAAATAGTGGTAAATAAATATCCCATGTTATTTATATGGCCCAGCAGTTTGCTTTCAGGTCTACATCTGCAGGAAGCTGTTGTTAGGATCTTGTCATCAGTTTGCTGAAGGCCTTCAGACAAGGTGACTGTGGGAGCAGGACCTCTTGACCTTGTGGCTTTGTAGGGCAAGTCCTGAGTGTAGTGAGAATGAAAGGAAGTAAAGCTTTGTCTAAAATTCCTGACTATTATAGCACGGTTCACAATTCCCTTTCAGTAACTAGTTCTAACAACACTCTAACATCTTAGGTATTTCTGCAGTAAAGCAATAAATTAACTTTTCTCAGGTTGGTCTGATTTTACCACAATGTATTTTAATATTACCCTCAAACGCATAACAATACACCTACAACACAGTTAATCATGTCATATAACCAGGAACTAGTGTCTATCTAAGTAACTGCCCACTTATTGAATGATACATTATTTTCCCCTTATTTGCTACATTGCACAAAATACTAATTGTCATATTTCCTTGTACCTTGTACAAATGATGTCAGTTTCATTGAGGACAGAAAGCCCGAGAGGCAGACGACAGCTTGGTTTGAGGGGTGAGGTGGCTGATCTGATTGTGTAAGAGTATTCTCGGTTCTCTTAAGCCCTCGACCCCATGCTGGGGCTGTGTTCCCCTGGGACCATATGGCACAAAGTCTCAGCACAGGCACCTCAGCTCAGTTACATATTATTCTGTTGGCCAATGAAGACAAAATCTATTTCATTTTAATATGAGCTATAGGATTTTTCTTACAATACTGTAATTCCATGGGACTTATAACTGTGACAACACACATATACACTTGTTTGATCAAGAGAGGGGGCTCTAAGTCCATGGATCAACAACCACTTAACGTTCCAGTAGACCACACATGACCGTGTGCTGTATCGGCAGCATTCTGTGGTGCATGCATGTGAACTTTTGACCAAGACGCTGACTATACTATGCAGTGCAATACATTCAAACATCAGCTCAAACTGTCTAAAGGCTACAGTCAGTAGAGTCGGTCTTGTCGTCTGTTATGAACTGTGAGTTGAGTCAGTTGTCTGCCAGCGCTTAGTGTGTGTGTTCCTCCCCCCTGCTGCCCAGGAATATGAAAATGGTGGATATTGTAGCTCAGAAAATGCCCTCAGAGAATGACGTGCATGTGGCAAGAAGCTTTCTTACGAAGATTTTGCGAAGTTCTATGAGGTATGGTTCTGTGGCTTCTTCCTTATCAGTAGTTCCCTCCTTTCTTTTCCTCCCCCTCCCTTCCTGTGTGCCCTGTGCCCATGATCGCATTAATCGCTCATCATTTTCATTCCTTTGTTAGCAACTGTCCCTCATCTGAGGCGTATTACCTTCCCTGCTTGGCATGCCTTTTTGGATTGTTTAGTTGTTAATGTCACTTTGTGATGGTCATCCCATTTGTGCAGCATGCAAAACACTGTGCCAGTGCCATTTATGCCCATGTTCTGTCTATACTGAAGTACATTTATGTTTATTTATGTCATTATATGCTGATATGTTGTGTGCTTACCTTCTCCTGACGTGCAATTCAGAAAGAACTGCTTTAATGGGTACAGTATGATTTGTATGTACAACTGTATACATTTTGTGATAAAGCAAAAGCAACTGTTTCTGACTCTGATTGTGGCAGAACATACAACACTTACACAATCAAATACAGCAAGTTTATGGAATTCCAGTACCAGTTACACTTATTTATTACTTCTATTTGCATAAATTCATATGAGGAAACACATACATTTTTCTATAAGGGTTGATCGCTAACAGCGTGTTTTTTTTTTGTTTTTTTTTTGTCCTCATTGCAGGCGGAATGAACCCATAGGCAGGCCTCACTCCTGGCATTCCACCAAGTTCAACGAAAACCAATCAGAGGCTGCCAAAACACAGTCTCCACCCATGCCAGTCTGGCAGACCGGATATGATCCAAGGTAACCTTTGTACAATTAAAGGCTTTCCTTGCCAAATTGGTTTCTTGTTTTCCAATTTCACTGTAAGGAAATGAACAGTTAAGCGGTCACTGGTCAGTTACGTCAGTTGTGATTTTGATGTCATTTTCTTTGCACTCCAGCTCATCCTCAACTGATCTCTCCACTGGCTGGGAGCAGACAAACTTGCGTAGAGTCTCCGACCAGTTCAGCTCTCTGGGCAGCATGGACAGTCTGGAACATGTCTCGCATCCTTACCCTGCTGGCCAGTTGTCACCTACTAAATCCAACAACAGCATGGAGCATCTAGCAGGTGGAAAACGAGATTCAGCCTACAGCTCCTTCTCCACCAGCTCTGGCACACCAGACTACACCCTTTCAAAGAGCAATGCCGCCTCAACGGAGAATGTGCTCTATAAAGTCAGCCAGTGGGATGCGGGAGGAAAGAACAACAATAGCAGGAACCAAATAGAAGGAGTTAAACAGGATGACAGGGTGACATACTTTCAGACACCAGGAGCCAGCACAGGTAGGGAGGTTCCACAGACTGAGGAACCAGCTGCCTCCCGTCATTCCACTTCAAGCCGAACCAGCTTTGGACCTGTTTGGCATGTCCCTGACAAAAAGAAGACTGCCTCCCCCTCTCCTCCACCCCCTCCTCCACCTGCTCGTAGTGATAGTTTTGCCGCCACTAAGGTACATGAAAGAGGGCTGGTTTCTGCTCATTCTGAAGGACCTGATTCACATGCCCACTCTAAGGCTCCCGCTGAAAATCGCCGCAGCTACAACCTGCCTCTGAAAAACGAAAGCAACGATTTCTACGCTTCATCTGATAAATCCAAATACAACCACGTCACCTCAAACAAGCAGTGCTCTCTGTCAAACAGTGATGTTCATCAAGGCCAGCCCTGCCATAAAAGACACCATAGTGACAAAAGCACTTTTATTCCGCAGCCCTGGACCACATCCGGACCAAAGCCACAGAGCGTAGGTGGCTACTATAGCAGCATGCAGGAATTGTCTACTAACGGCTACGCACAACAGTTTGCTCAGAACCATAGGAGGAACTTAAGCACATCTATGTCTACCATAGCCACTGACCAAATCGCTGAAAGCAGTGGACATAATCGATACTACTGTGTAACAACTTGCCAGCCCACACAGCCTAACCCACAACCAGAGCGGGAAGACAGGAATAATGTCACAGGTGTAGACCTGGCCCAGACTGGAAGTGTGGGGAACTCTGTCAGCCCACAGACAGTAACCAAAGTAACGTATCATCGGCCCCTGCAACACTCCTCACACTGTAAGGACAGCAATGGATACAGCAAGTCCCACGTTACTAATGTAGTAGAAACCACCGTACTTAAAGCTGATGATAGGGGAGGTCAGAGAGGACAGAACACTCACAATGTAGAAGCTCAGCACACTGGTTTTTCCCCTAGACAGTCTGACCAGCGAAGGTCTCTGTCACTGCAAAGTAGAGAATTACCTCAAGATGTCAGACAGCATAGCCAGGTAAGCAACAAGATTAGCCCTCAGGCCACCCCCATGCTTCAATCTCTATCTGTGGACATTGCAGGCCAAGGTGAGAAAACAGGATTTGTCGAGGAAAGCAAGCAGTTGAAGCGCAGTGATCGCTTTGCCACCACATTAAGAAATGAAATTCAGATAAGAAGAGCCAATCTGCAGAAAAGTAAGAGTGTGGAGGGTGAAACTGAAAGCGTCACAACGTTCACCAACTCGTATAAGGATCATCTGAAGGAAGCACAAGCAAGGGTACTTAAGGCTACCTCTTTTAGGAGGAAAGACCTCGAGCCTGTCTTACTGGAGAACGCTACAGCTGAGTCTCTACCCAACTACCCATCGTTAGCAGTGGCCCGTAAAGATGTTCCCCAGTTACCAACTGTCACAGAGTCAGTAAGTAAATCAGGGCTCACTGCTGGTCAGGTGACCCGCATCGGTGGCCGTAAGCGGTTTACTGCAGAAGAGAAAGTAAGGTCCTTCTCTGAGCCAGACAAAATTCACGAAGTTGGGATGAAAGAAGATCGTCCTTACAAGGAAAACACTACTTCCCTACTAGATCGACAGAAACATCTTAAAGAAAGTGGGCATCCAGGCATCCTCAGCCACATCCAAAGCTGTACTGAGATCCAATCCAGAGATTGTGTCCTCACCAGCACAACAACCGACACACAGAAAGTAATCGGAAGCAGAGAGGACACTGAGGAGGCGCCGGGGGTTCCCTACTCAGCATGCAAGCAGTTTGTCCCAGGCCAGCAGAGACTGGGCACCTTTGCCGAGTATGAAGCCAAGTGGAATGTACAGAAGAAACCTCCAGAGACC
The DNA here is from genome assembly GCA_030770545.1 of Macropodus opercularis. Classification (NCBI taxonomy): domain Eukaryota; kingdom Metazoa; phylum Chordata; class Actinopteri; order Anabantiformes; family Osphronemidae; genus Macropodus; species Macropodus opercularis. The sequence goes on from CM061092.1 coordinate 15,178,255, forward strand.
AGAGCTTCAGGACGGTACGGCTCAGCTGATAATATCCTGGATCCACGAACAGATGAGAGAAGTAAAACTACCTGTTTCCACGCAAGATCTAAGTCCTCTCCATCAGCTGACATGTATGGGCAGGTGAGGCACAAAGTCTAACTGCTAATGTTCCTTAAATGGCCCCAATAACTTTTATTGCAGTGTTGAAAAAAGGAGAGAGCTCTGTTGTTGTTTTTAATAATTCAGTTGTTACAATTGTACTTGGCTTTTGCGTTGTGAAGGTGAATAGACCGACTGGAGTGAAAGCCACGAAAGGAAAAAGCCAAGTTAAATATTAATCCATGTTCATATAGACACACCCTGGGTTTAAGGAAGAGAGAAGGGTGCCAACTGAGTGTTTTGGGTTTTTTTCACCAAAGAAAACCATGACACATCGGTTGGTTAGAATAATTAAAACAACCCGGCTCCTGGGATAGTTGGAAGCCTTTTGCATAACGAGCTATGTGTTTGTTTAACTTTATTTACAGAAGATCCCAGGAAAGTCTGAGACAGAACATTCCCAGCCTGCTGAAAACCTCCCTGCTGCCACAGGGTGAGTATTAGCGTTCGCTTTCACCATGCTATCTGTGAATGTGAGTTTCAGCTCACGAGCTTTATCTGTAAAACATGGCCGAGGAGCAGCGAGGTCTTTAATTTGTCCGGGCGTACCAGTGGCACTGTCTGGGCGCAGCTGTAACAACACACGCCGTCTCTCTGGCTGCGCTTCTTGTCGTTCAGCGGAGGCTTACTAGTGTAGGCGAGGCAGTGCTTGTGACAGTGAGGAAGTGTTTCTTCAGCCGTCTTTTGGAATGCAATGGGGACCCAAGTTCAGGAGGGCATCCCGAAGGCATGACGTTATCATCAATGGGATCTAGTGCCCTGCATGGTTCAGTTTTTAGACACATGTGGCAGTTGTTTCAGAAATGTATACAGAGGTGTTGTTTCTTCTGACACTGGCGAGGGTCTGACTTTTTGCCACATTCAGGCCAAGATTTCACTGTAGGTGTTTTAATACTCACAAAACCATGTTAGTAATGCTAAGATACCAAAAATGTAAGACGCTCACTAAGGTAAACATTATACCTGCTACATGTTTTCTTCAGCGGTGTCACTGTGAGCTTGTTGGCATACAAGGCGGTGCCTAACTTCAGCCTCACCAAACCCCTGTCATGTCTGTGAACCTTTCATGTAAAGTAGCTATGGGGGAAATCTCACATATTGACTCCAGTTCTGGTCAGACTTGTCTCCGAGTTTGGAAGGAAGTTTGAACAACCCTCAACACAATGTGAAGTGGTTTGGTTGCATTTAAATAAAGCTGCCTCCTTGGTTTATTTAATGGGCAGGGTAAGTGTGGTAATGTGGATGAGTCCATTTGATCCTTTGATGATACCATAGTAAATGTTATGAAAGCAGTGAAATATTATTGTGTAGAATTAAAGTCTGAAGTAAGCTGTGGTGTAAAGTTCTCTATTTGAGCCTCTCCCATGTTCACCCTTCATTTTCTATTGTGTGTTAATTTTTTTCTTCATGACTGAGCTACTGTGGAAGGCAGCTTCATCTCACTCAGTATAGTCAGTCTGTGCAAAACGTTTCCATTGAAATAAGAATAACCACAGGTCTTGATAATTAGACTCCTCTAAAAGAATTTGCCTCATATGTATTTTTTATTTGCCTTTGATTTTTTTTTTTTTTTGCTTTGAACATTATTTAAGGTGAACTGGACTGGTGGCGCATAAACAACTGATCTTTGGCCTGATGCATGTTTTTTTTACAAAGAGTAGAGAAGCAGTCAGTGAAAAGATAGTGTTTTAGCACATCTTGAATAGATTTACAAATCACAAGGAGACAAAACGGTTGACTCAGTTTAATACATACAATATTTATGTTTATCGTGATGTCTGAAATCAGACATCTGCTTCAATTTTAATTATACTATATTCAGTTTGTTTTGAGTTCTACAATAGCAATATTATGCTACATTGCTGAATTGGCCCTTTGACATGACCTAATGGAGATTGTGCAATAATCTCTTCTTGATCTCTGTGTTATGAGCTTTTTTTTTCTTGTGTAGTGTTTATATTACCAGTACTGTTGAAACATGAATGTCTTACGCTCCATCTGCCCAGAATCATTCTTAAACTATGTACAGTGACGTCGTCGTCATGACACAATTGTTTGTAACCAGTTATTCAGCCGTCTTCATGCGTTACCCAAACTCCCACAGGTGAAACTCAATGAAGGGTGTAGAGTATCCAGTCTTTTGCAACTTCATTGTAGGAGCTGAATCATATGACATTCTGCATCAAGCAGCAGATGGTATTGTCATTCAGACGTCTGTGAGACGAGCTAAGTGAGGCGAGCTCCACCCAGATGGTGTTATTGATACAGATGTAAAGAGAAACCAACAGGTGGCTTTTATCTGACGGCAAGCGAGACAGCACACTTGTTTTTGCTTGTGTTCCATGGACGAAACAGCAGTTAGGGTGAGTTGGTAGATTCCTTTCTCTTTTACAGTTATTGATACGGTATGTGATCCCAATCTACTTATATTTTATACCGTATAATGTTGCCGTTTGGGCTCCTTTGATGGATAACGTTGCTTAAGGCATTCGCTGTCACATAGACATGCTACAGTTGAGTATGTGCTCAGTCATCCTAAATAATCTTTCCTGACGTACGTGCGTGTCATTACTTGAGGACCTGCAGCATTGCAGTATAACGGCTGAATATCGCTGGCATCTTGATTCACGTTTGTGCGAGGTGACTATTTCACTGCCAGAGCTGAGGCTGAGGCATGAAGGAGGGTGTAAGCACTAAGCGCTCATTGGTTAGCTTGTCACAACTTGTAGGAAACCAAATTGAGAGGCTTGAGTGTAGTGTCTGTATGATCATGTTGCTATACTGTGTCACTGCAGGCTTTATACAGTTTTATCATTAAAGCTGAATTGAATTGACATGAATATTACATTGGATGTGTTTGTATGCTTTTAGCATTTAGTCTAGATGGCCCAGTACGGTGCTAATTTAAACCTATGGAACGGTTAAATTATGTTAAAGCATTGACACACAGAGTTAAAACAGTCAAACTGTGACTCAGGCAGTTTTCAAAAACCTTGCTTTGCACTGGAGGATTATTTATTCCTCTGTGCAGACTTTGTGGGAAGTGAAATATTCCTGTTCAGGCTGCCAGCTCCAGGGAGGAGGCTTGTAGTCGAGAGGGAGACGTGTGTCTTGTCATGCTGGCAAGTCTTAATCATAGCGGCGGCAATGGAGACGAACAAGGTCTCTGCCATAGTGTATTATTTGATTGAGCTGCAGATGATAGTGTGAGCTGCCTCACTGTGCAATTAAAAGCTTTCCATTGTGTTCCTCAGGTTCTCTGACAGAGGGCAGAGTGACTGCAAAGTGAGAGAAAAGCCTGTGGAGTCTGAGCATTACTCAGTGCCACCCCCTCCGTCCTTGACAGGAGCCAACCCCAACTGCAGACACAGATTTGCTTCTGCTGCTATAAACCCCAGACACTCATCTGCCTCCCTCAGCCTGACAGAGTCCGAGCTCCATCAGCCTGAAGACCACAGCAATGCTGAGCCACCATCTGGACTGAAGAGCAAGCTCTCTCTCCTGGAGAAGTCTCCCCCACCTGAGAACCTCAGCGGGACGCAGAGTGAAATCGTCACCCAGTCCTCTCCCAGCACCGATCCTAACTCCGCCTTTGTGCCCACCCACTCGGCAAAGGGAGATTCTGAGCAGGGCAAAGGACTTGTGGACAAAGGACAAGGGGCCGTACATCATCTGTCAACACCCAATCCTCAGCCTGACTCCTCTCCCCTGGCCTCCTCCCACAGACCTTCAGGACTTCAAGCCATTATGGAGGGGCAGCGTTCACCATCTCCTCAGTTTTCTCCACAGAGACTCAGTGACAAGCCTCCGGTGTCTCTGCAGGATGAAGACACAAACAGGTAAACACCTTTGTCTCCTCAGACAGGAGGTTTATCACTGCCCAGCTTAGTCAGAGCGCTGTCTGTAACTCCTCTATTCATCACGTCTTTATACTACTGTACATGTACAAAGGAGCTTATTGATAGCCACTGCCTCTGTAGATTCAACATGTGAGTTCTATCAGGCCATAGCAAATTAGAGGGATTGTCTGCTGTTCTGTAAACACCAGTGGTGGTCTTCATTCTGCTGAAAGGCAAAGATGTATAATGTTGTTTAAACATGAAGCTGCCTCGTCTTTTCTTGATTCCGTGATAATTGATTTCATGTGTAGTGAATGTATGACTACACAGTAGGATTATTACAGCTAGCAGAAAACCAAAGTGGAGGGAGGAGTCCACATGTCTTGGATGTTCCAGCACACTGGGCATGGAAAAAAACTTAGCTGTCATTATGCAGTGAAACTTGAATCACTGCAGTAAGAGATCTTCTCCTTTCTGTGAGAACATTCTTAAAGCTTCATTTTAAGGGTGTTCCTCTGTCTTCCTGTTATATTTTAGGACGGAGCATGTGATAGAAAACACAAACGCTGCAGTGAAGAAAGTACCAATCAGGATCGTCCACTCAGAGGGAACCGCAGAGAAGGAGACTTGTCCATTTTTGCAGCAAAACAACTTTGTGGCTTTTGAAGCTGAGGGTCCTGATGTTAACCGGCTTGGTCGACTGGGAGCTACAGGGGAGAACTCAGTGTTCTGTGCCTTCACGCGGCAGAGGGAGCCCAACAGTGTGTTAATCACTGAGACAGACCCAACCCCGCAGAGTGACACATATATGACCAATGTCAGTGATCATATGAATCCAAACAGCCAGCAGACAGCTTTGGCCACAGGATTGAATAAAGAAGACCAAAAGAGAGAGGAGCTGGCCAGGGACATCATGGAGAAGGACAAGTCACTGGCTGATATTCTGGATCAGAGCAAGGTCAAGACCACTATGGACTTGATGGAGGGGATCTTCCCTCAGGAGGAGCAGCTGTTGGAAGGAGCTCACCAACGCAGGAAGGTTCCCTCAAAACAGACAGTACCTCGACCGGCTGAGGAAAGGTCAGCTTCACACTGGACTTTTATTTGGCCACAGATTTGGACAGTTTACGCTGAAGCAAGTGTTGTTCTTAACATGGGTTTTAAAATCTGCAGTGCATGGTCTGAGTTTTAATTTTTTTAAATTTTTTAGTCCTGGTTTGATTTCTACAGTGTATTTAGCTTCAGAATATGCAATGTCTCAAACATGGCACATGAAAATTGTTTAAACAACTCATGCACTGGCACATTTGGTTACTCACGTATTTTAGATCAAAATTATTGTAGCTATTAGCTGTCAAATCTAGCCCAGTTATTACGTACATATAAATACTGCTAACATCCCATCACACCATCAGACTGACATGGGGGGAAAAAAAGATACAGATGGCTAATACAGTTCACTGAGGGGATCCCATAGGTGGCTGAACTAGTAAATAGCTAATGAAGGTGACCAGTTTAGACACAAGCTTTAGTCGTACAAATACCTGACTAATGTAACCTAAACAGTTCAGACTGAAAAAGCAGCCCATCATTTCAACTACCTCCCCAGTTCTTAATGAGTCTTTAATTGTGCCGCTTGTGTTCTTAACTTGGGCAAAGTAGACATCATTTGTTGTTTTGCATTTCAGGGAAACAGAAGCAGCTGCTGTAGCCATGGTGACCAGCTCTACGTATTACAGCACATCTGCTCCCAAAGCTGAGCTCCTTAATAAGATGAAGGATATGCCAGAAGAGGAGGAAGACTCTGAAGACGAACTGGACATTGATCTGGCCAATAAGAAGGTACAGCTGAGCCCTCTCAGAGTTGATGTCCCAGTTATTTCCCAGTTCAGAAACCTTCGTATCTTTACTATATTGGACTTCCAGAACCTTCTGCCGAATCAACAGTATCATACTTTGTTTTGTTCTCTTTTTTTTAATGTAGCAAGAGCTGATTGATAGTCTGACCAAGAAGCTCCAAGTGTTGCGAGATGCCAGGGAGAGTCTCCAGGAGGACATCCTGGACAACAACTGTTTGGGAGACGAAGTGGAGGCCAGGGTTCAGCAGGTGTGCAAACCCAATGAGCTGGACAAGTTCAAGATGTTTGTCGGGGACCTTGACAAGGTTGTGAGTCTGCTTCTGTCCCTGTCGGGTCGTCTGGCCAGGGTGGAGAATGCCCTGAACAGCCTGGAGGGAGATGCTACACCTGAGGAGAGGGTTAGTAAACGTAAACCTCAGAAATATAACAAGACGACCAGTAGGTCATTACTTTAAATGACTAAAGAGTGATGTCGTTTTCTTTTCCAGCGTACATTAGTTGAGAAAAGAAAGCTGTTGATCCGACAGCATGAGGATGCAAAGGAGCTGAAGGAGAACCTGGATCGGAGGGAGCGTGTGGTTTACGACATACTGGCCAACTACCTGCAGGAGGACAGCCTTACAGACTACAAGCACTTTGTCAAGATGAAGTCTGCTCTCATCATCGAGCAGCGCAAGCTTGAGGACAAGATCAAACTGGGCGAGGAGCAGCTCAAGTGTCTGACGGACAGTCTGCCAATAGAACAGAGGCTAGCGTTTTGAAGACGTGGACTAGTTTATATTTAAAATAGCCCAAACTTCTGTCACTAAGATTAATGTTGCTCCACGATACAGTTGACTCCAGTGTCCAATGGAGGGAGACAGAGACCAGACACTGCAGATAGAACTGCTCGTTTTAAGTAGGTTTTAAAGACGGGCTGTGGCAGTTTATGTCATCGTGAACACGTCATACCACATCTTCTGACTGGCCTGCCTGAGCACCACGTGGACGGATGACATAAGTAACTCATGAAGATGCTGCCTTTCGGCCATCCACTGCATCTCGTGTTTTTCATGCTGTTTTTGCTTCGTTGTAATCTCATGTTGTTGTTTTTTAGTAATTTATTGTAGCCTTTTGAATCTGCAGGAGGGGACAGTATTTTAACTTCATCTGGTTTAAGCAGTGATGCTACTTGTTGTGTGTTGCATGCTGGAGCACTAGGAGTATTTATCATATGTTTTATGTTTAAATAATTTCACATTCTAAAACTCTTTCCACCTTAAAAACTGGCCCAATATTTCAGTAAACACAAACCTTTGTTAACATTTATATATAAACTAGTGGCCTTTACTAAAAAAATTTTTGTACTGTCACCTTTCTCACTGAGGAAACTTTTTTTTTTCCTCTTGCAATAAATACTAGATGAAGACGGGAGAGTTTAGTGCAGCAGCTCTCTGATATACTGGTCATTTTAAAGAGCACTTGTTCAGTTTCACTAAACCGAAGAAGCACTTCACCTCCAGACTTTTGCTCAAGTAAAATTCACTTTGAAGTGCCTGGGAGTCGACCGTGTCACTGACGAAGCCGTCTAGTGTCATTTCTGCACGTTGGCCTCAGTGCTGTCGTTCTGCTTTATTCACATTCTATGAAAACTCGATGTTGACATTATTGACGCATCTGTATCTTTTTATTTTCTGTATTTAGTCTTATTCCCTCACTGTGTCTTGTTGTTCACTGTAGAGATAATCAGTTCATAGTTAGAACAGTTGTCATTCCACTTATGGTTAAATTTAAACTCTAACATTGCTCAGTTATTTATTCTGCAACCAAAAATGGATTAAATCACTCCACAGCATTTCAACCAGCATTATTGTTAGTCTATTAAAGGATGTTACTTTTGCGCATTTGGGTCACATCACGCTTAGCGAACTGCTACAATCTGACTTAACACTTTATCAGCTGTGCTCCTTTATAAAAATAAAAATAAAGAGAGCTGAAATCACGCTCACGTCATGTTTCACTGATTTCTCCGTAGAAGTCTCCTTGTTTCCAGTGTCACTCATTAACTCACCACACCCTTGTCTCTCTTGATAATGTGGAGGGTAAAGACGGTGAGTACGTTGGAGCAGGAACAGCCTCAGCATTAGTGGAGCAAAATGTGGACAATCGCTCACGTCGGTTCTCCTGGTAAAAATCCAGCATCTTCGGAAGGTATCTGTGTAAATGAAGAACAAGCCTGAAGGGAATCCTCAAGGTGAGTAAAAGGAGGAAATGTACATTATTGTTTCATTTTACCGTGTAACCTGGTATTTAAATGGCCAATCATTAACTGCAGCTGCTCTTTAAGTTACTGGAAAACAAGCTCACACCACATTCCCACTGCCGCATTCAGGACTTTTATTCTAATTCTCAAAACTACATTGTGGTTGAGGCCAAAAGCTGTTCCAAAGGTAACTTCCTTTCCAATTTTATAGCTGTCATGGTGTTTACAGTCTGGATCATTTTGGAAAAACTGCTCAATGTGAGAGCAGGGAGAGATCACACAACTAAATTAGTGAATGAAATGCTGTTGAAAATGAGGAATTTCCACGACACATTTTGGGTTTTGTTGTCATTCCTACTATGATGTTGTACACATATATATTATACGTTATATATACATTCAAATGAAAAAAATAAGAACGTCTGTGTACAATTGTACAATTCATTCCTCATACTGAGCGTTTACAATCAGATCTGTCTTGATTTAAATATGAAGTCTGAGTCGGGTGACAAACACGTAGAAGCCAGTGTCATTTAAACTCTTGACCACACAGAAGACGGTTGGTATTCAAAATGAGAACCAGTATTTTAATGTAGTATCATTTTGTTTTCAGTGTTGAAAGTGCTGGAGCACAGAGGCTGAATTACCTGAGGTTGTGTAACTGTCCAGATATGGTCTGTAAACATGCGTCTTTTATCACCTTCGTTTACGTGTTACATAAAAACAATATTACAGGTCACACTACAAATGACTCTAGTCCAGCATTCGCTCACTATGTGGTAACTGTTCTGTACTGCACTCGACCAATAATGGAGCAGTTGTCAGAGCAATATGTCAGAGCTTGATGAATAATGATATAGTGGCTAATTTGATATTTTAGAGAAAAACTCCTGTACAACGGGTTCTGTGAGTAGAATTGTGTTGAGAGTAATCTTGACGCTGGTTGTGGGGAAATGTGTGTGTGAATTTTCCAAATTATAATAAATATGCCAAATAGCTAAACCACTGGAGGTAAGAGGCTACGTGAGAGTGTTTTTACTCTGTCCAGTGAACTGACCTGAACTTTAAAGGTTTCTCCACAAACACCACAGATCACCATAAAATTAATGCAGCCTAGTGTCATAAACATCCAGTCGTCTACCGTGAATTGTTGACTGTGTTGTCCGAGCTGTTCACGTGTGTCAGAGTTCATGTGGATGTGTGTGTTTGCTTCCAGCTGTGTGATGGACATCAACCAAGATGAGTCAGTGACCCTTCTCCCTGAGTATCGGTGAACCGGCGCAGGACGATGTATCTGGCTGACACCGCTCACTGGCAGTTCCTGGGACTGGTGGTCGGGTTCCTGTCATGGATCCTCACCATGGTCACAGCCGGCCTCAACGAGTGGCGGCTGTGGCAGGTCGCCGACGTGTCCGTCATCACCTCAGGCGTGGCTTGGGTGGGCATCTGGAGGGCGTGTTTCTACAGCCACGTCCTTCCCGACATAGAGAACTGTCAGAGCATCGGCATCTCAGACGCCTTCGTGCCTGTGGAGATCCCTGTGGCTCAGGTTCTGATAATGCTGGCAGTGATCTGCGGCCTGGCAGGGAACGTCAGCGCTGCAGTGGCTGTAAGGATGGTCTACTTCTCTCTGGAAGAACGTAGGAACATCAGACTGGTCTTCCTCTTAGCCGGGAGCCTGTATTTTCTCACTGCGATGTTAACACTGGTGCCGCTCGTGTGGAACATGAATTCGGTGCTGAACAACAGCACCATAGACTTTCCTCCTGAATTTTACCTCCCAGCTGCTCCCATCACGCAGCAGGTCGGCTCAGCCATCGGAGTGGGGATGTTTGCCTCCGTCCTGATGCTCATAAGCAGCCTGCTCTTTCTTTGTTACCGTTTCGCCTGGCGTAACCTGAGGTCAGAGGCCACCAGAGACACCAGCGACCCACTCAGCGGTCCCTGGCAAGTAACAACCCTGAAGCGCAAGTCTGACTTACCCAATGGGAGCAACCAAGGCAGAGATAATCCTGCATTTCACACTGAAGAGGAAAGAAAACCTTCATGAGAGTGCTAATCATCACTTTTTGTCCTATTTGCGTGCCAGAAAATGTGACAGAATTTAAATTCAAAAGCTGGAAGTGGCTCCTCCACATTAAATACGCATTAGTGTTTGATTCATTAGCAGAACCACCTATAAAAATATATAAATGGACAAGGACACACATGTCAGTGTAGTTTGTAGCTTAGTTTTTTATTCCAGATGAAAAAAACATCTGCCTCTTGTTTCCTAAAATGATAAGATAAGAGAGAACGAACCAAAAACAGCTGAGAGCCAACAGTGAGCTGAAAGACGCTGAAATGCTACATAAGGCCGAGGGCAATATACCAACATGTTGATAATGATGTGGTTTATTGATATGTTCCTATCAGCACAACCTTTCACACAGCAGTAGTCATGTATCCGATTGTTGATAATAGGTAATACTGATTGAAGTAGTAATAGAAGTGGATTGTATATAATGTGTTGTTTCTTCCTGTTGTCATTAAACTCTGCAGGTACAAACATGCAATACGTCCATGTGATGTGAGCAAAGCCAGAGTTTCAAGGGTAGATTCATATCCGCAGATTTTATAAGAAACATATCTGCCAGCGTGTTTTCTGCAACCTGCGCTATCCTGTAACGTCCGATCAACGCTGTCACCATCGCAGGCCCGGGGGGGGGGGGAGGCGGCACCACCCGCACCAAGGTGTAGGCTTCTAACAGGCCCCGTGTGAGGAGACACGCTAGCGGGTCAGGTTGTCTCATGTGACCTGGGTGGGAGGTTCACAAGAGCAGGCATGTGAGCATGGAGAGGGGGCCGCCTCACAGAAGCGACTGTTGCCGGGAAATGCACGCGCACACACGCACACGCACTCTGTGGCCCAGTGGCCCGCTGCACCTCTGTGGAGGCGGCGAGCTGCTGAAGAACAAAAGGCCCCTCTTCAGCCAAGCACAGCTCTCTGTCAAAAACACAAGTCCCACAAGTGGATGAATGGTGGACCTGCTGTGACCACCACAGAAAGGTGCTGAGATATGTATATTATCAGGCTCAGGCGAAACCATTGGTGCCATAAATCAGCAACAGAAGAATCTCTGAAACCAATTTAATACACTGTAACGCAGTTATGTTCAGAAACATTCCTGTAGATAAGAGATTCGGGATAAACGTTCAAATAATTCCCTCATCCATCTCTTCGTCTGTCATTGCCACCCTCCCACCTCTGTGTTGCACATTTCCCTCTGCAGATGAGCCTAACACACAGTAACACCCTAAGCTGCTAATGTTTTATCTAATCTGTTATGCCAAGTCATGTGCTCGGTCAGATATAAAGTGTGATGGAGGAACAGCGATAAGAAGGAAATGAAGAATGACGAAAGGTCATTAGTGCAGTTAAAAATCATTACATTACATCATACAGTAGGAAGCGTTTAACCAAACATCTGCTATAAGTTATATACATAATCATATTCACTATTTTATAAACAATGTATTATATACATAGAGTAGAAAAGCAGGGTCTCAGCGGGGGGAGTAAAGTTTCATATGTCTGCGAGATGAGAATCTGGGAGTGTGGAAATTAAAGGAAGTGAGCTCAGCTGTAGGCCTGCTGCTATTCTCAGTCACTGCCCTGCGTGATGCAGGTGTTATGACAAGGTTTCACTGAAAAAGCTCTTTAAAGGCCAAAAAGGTAAGATTATCTATCAAAACTAAAATCTGGAAATGACTTTGCACATGTTTTTTTTCTATTATTGTTGTCATCAACAATCTCACAACCCTTCTAGTTTATCTGGTGACCCTTGAGAAATTAAATCCAGTTCCATTTTCTTACCCTTTTCAACACTCTTGCAGCTCCCAGCAGATTCCCAGCACGTTGCATTAGCAATGTTCTATTTATTTGATCTCTCATATTTCTACAGTCATTTGCACAGAGAGTAAATCATCCAGGCAAAACACAAACATATTCATGGGGTTTGCTTATCAGCCTAACTCAGAGAAAACGTTCAGTTGCACTTTCTCTCCCGGGAGCAAAAGATACGCCACTTCCTTTTTGTTGCTGCACTGCCGTAATCTAAAAGAACATCTTACTCCCGCTGCCTCCCGTGCCGATAGCTGCTGCTCCCTGAAGCCGGTGGAGAACCAGATCGTTTAGAGCGACTTAAAAGTCGCGTCCATGTGCATCACGTGCCTCTATGGCAACATCAGACCGTCTGAGCTGACTCCGCAGAGCGTACCTGTACCTGTGTGTATGCAAATGACACAGAGCCTCGTGGAGTGTCGAGCGCAGCGGGGCCCTCTGACCTTGACAAATTTGTGTAATTACGTCAAAGTGGAAGCCACAAGGGCAACCTGTTTGACATTCCTCGCAGTACACGCTGCCCATTAAAGCCTTCATTAAACACAGATTAGCTCAGCGAGTGACCAGGAAATCTGATGGAATTAGTGCGTTCAAGCTGTGTTTCCACCACCGTTGACACATCTGACCAAGGCGGCTGTTTTTAAGGTTACAGGTTTTATGTGACTAACGGGAAACCGGGTGACGAGGGAGCAAAAGAGCAGCCGTGATTTCTGACATAACGTGACACTACGAGATCGGCACAGAGAAGAAAAACAGACAGATTCTCGATTAAGTTTCATAATCATCCTTTATGTGAATCGTCTGGATGTGCTGCAGATTACAGCCTGCAAAAAAGCTTAACCAGGAAAAAAGTGTGCATCTTCTATGTTGGAATAATATAAAGGATAACTTACAATCAGAGCACTTTTACGTTTTAGGGTCATTATGATATGATATATTTATGACATAGTGCTTTTGCCTGTGTTGGTAAGAGAAAGCAAGATGAGAGAAATTCCAGAATTGGGGATATAAAGAATTTAATAAATCCTATCTTTAGAAAAATATTCACTTTTACTGGTCACAGCAAGTGGTGTGAAAACATAATACAGGAGGTTTGTGCAGCTGTGTCATTTTTACTGTTTATAAAACCTTTTAAATGATGAAGCAAACGTGCTGTCGCTGATATATTTACGTTGTTTTGAAGCAGTGGGAAGTGCAGCTCTACGGATTATTGTGTCATGCTGTCGGCCTCTACACAGGTGAATCTTTAACCATTTAGTCTTTAAACATACTCCGAGTGCTTCCTCGGGTTATAATCTGTGTCCATCGCCTGGTACTGCTGCTGCCACACGGGCTGGGGCTCCACCTGTGAACACATGCTAGAGGTGACCAGGAGCAGCCCGGCCACAATGAGGAGGAATCCTCCGGCCCAGCCGCAGAACAGGGCATCTCCAAACTCCCATCGAGGCACCACATCCGGGACTTTCTCATCAAAGAAATGTACTATGGCAAAATGGGCCATGTAAGACACAGGGATTAGACACAGCACCCCGGAAATTATCCCCAGAACCCCTCCTAGGATGGTAAAAGTCCTCTTGGCTCGGTTTTTACAGCTGTTTACCAGGTAAAGTCCAGGTACAGCCACCAGGATTCCCAGCACTCCCACGGCGAGGCAGGCACACATGAAGATGCGAGCCAGCTTGAGGTCGCGGGACAGGCCCAGCAGGCTGTCGTAAGGTCTGCACTCCATGCCACCAACGTCCTGGACCACGCAGGTCTCCCACAGGCCCAGCTCGTAGCTCTCTACGGGCAGCAGTGCGGTGGACATGGTCAGCCACTGCGGTAGGATGGTGGTGGCCAGAGCGCACAGCCACGCTCCCACATAGACCAGCATCCCCAGCAGCTCCAAAGCGCAGGCGCACGTGTCCATCTCGCTCTCTGGCCTCCACGCTTGACAGAGCCACAAGACGTCTCTGAAGAGGCCTGTTGATGTCCAGCCGAGACCGAAGCCGCTCACAACACCTGATAATTAGAGCCGACCGCTGTGGCTCTGGACTCGGAGCTCTTTCACAAACACTTCCCACTCAGAGGAACGCACATCTTCTGCTTCTGGGAGGAGAGGGGGCCCGGTTCAGCCCTCCCCTTTGTGGTCCTCCTGCTTTCGCTGCTGTGCCAAAGGGCGGCATGGGCAGAGGCAGAAATGCCCAGACTGCCCCAAGATCACGTCCAATGCTTTTTCCATGATAGTGGGCCACGGGAGACGCCATTAGATGAAGACAGGATATTACTTAAGAGTTTTAAGTAAAAAAAGAAAAACTAATGTTCATTTTTGGTCCTGTGGGTCCACACTGAGACGTGCAACCCAAACAAACTTCTAGATAAGCTTCTCATAATCTCCAGAGACACAACGCAAACTACTTCAATCTGTTTGATCACAATTAGAGCTCCTTACCACAGCACAGTCGTAAAACACACAAATCATCAAGCTGCTCTATCGCAGGCTGCTCAGACAAATGCCCGACCTGTGCCTCAACAAATTTATTAGCCATGAAATAAAAACGATCTTAGCGAAACAAGATCAGCTCAGTGCGGAGCAGCTGGAGTCACAGTCAGGCTTTCTGCTGCATGTGACCTGACAGAAACAACAGTGCAGCTTATTGTGAGCACTCCTATGAACACTACAGCGCCTGTGGGAAACGGACGTAGGAGGCTATAGATCAAAGACGTCTGCAATGTGAGAAAATCTCTCCCAGCCGTAAACACACAAACACACACACACACACACACACAACAACACACACTCGTAGATAACTGGACTGGACCACAAACAAACACACCAACAACAATGTACAGATAAAAAGCGAAGCTCCCCCTCCTCTAAAGCAGATGACGCTCAGACGAATGGACTGACACATTGACAAGGATAATACTCAGGTCATTTAAAAACAGCAATATCAAACTGTAGAAAATACTCTGTCACAAGTCTAGAAATACTGGCAATATCAAATATTAACGTTCTTTCTCTGCACAACGGCTACTTTCATTCTATAATACTGACCTTTATGTTTATAACAAGCATAACTACCAAATGATGGTCAATTGATGTTATGAACAGCCTTGTGATTTCGACATATGTTGGACTAAAAAAAGTTTTCATGCTGAAAGAAGTAACAGTAGAGCAGCAATACGCCGATGCGACAGCAGGTGGCGCTGCCGCACCGCCTCAACGCTGCTGCCATCCGGGGGGAGTCGCCCCTGGATTGAAATTATTAAAGTGAAATGTGTTTAACCTGGTTTTAAATAAAGTTATGTAACATTTTGTGTGGATGTATCATTTATTCCATAGAAGGACCGAGTCGCTTGTTGGTGCCGTCGTGTGAATCCAGAGTTTGCTCCGCTCGGTTAAAACGAGGAATCCGCGCGAGCAGCTGTGACTCGGCGAAGCAGGACAGCGTCGAGGCCTGAAGTGTCGCCATTGGACGCGCGAGCTGCCTCCGCCGCGCGTCCGAGCGTTTATGCAAATCGGCTGCAGCCGAATATGGACACGGAGGAATGAAATATGGTGGAGGAGGCGAACATGGAGGAGCGAGGACCGTGAGAGCGCCGCGGTGCTGCTGCTTGTCGCGGGGGGGGGCGGGCGGCTGTGAGGGGAAAAGTGGAGCTGCCTCCGGCGGGACTTGAGGGGAGAACCTCGGTGGAAAGTTTATGCTAGTTTTTGTTCTTCTGGCGTCTCCGCTGTTTGCGCCGATAAGTGCACTCGAGCTCGGGCTGGCCGTAATGCTGTGAAGGGGGCGGGTGGGGTGGGGGGGTTGACGACTTCTTCGTCCGGGGGGATAGAAAAGCAGGGCAGGGGGCCGGAGCCCTCTCACCAGCCCGACGCGATGCCGTGGCTCAGCGGCGGTAAGCGGAGAGAGAGCTCGGAGCTGCCGCTGCCCACGGGCTGGGAGGAAGCCCGCGATTACGACGGCAGAGTGTTTTTTATCGACCACAACACCCGGCAAACGTCGTGGATTGACCCCAGAGATAGGTACGCTACAGGCCCCGACACACACACACACACAAACACACACAAAGTAGCCAGAACTCCTTTAAAAGTACCAGAACTCCCAGCAGGAGATGTCAGGGCTTACGGGGAGGGGGGGCAGATTTTAACGTGGGTCCAGCCGTGGATCAGCTGAGATTTGGCTGCAGTCACGGCCTCCACACCTCTCGGAAGAAGTTCCCACGCAGACACGGGGATGTGACCGCCCACGGTCACCTACCGTGCTGCTGCTGCTGCAGCTTTCTGGTCGCTGTGACAGGGAGTTAGACAGCAGCTCAGCTCAAGCCTTTCTGGTTTGTCGTGTTTCAGAGGAGGTGGGTGGGGAGCAAACCAGCAGAAATAAACCCCCGGTCCACCTGGGTTTTTACTGATGTGGCTCCTCTGCAGTTAAATGTGTCTCTACCTCCAGTCGTTGAGACTCATCGGTGAGATCTGTAGATTTAGGACTTTAGGGAACTAGGAATGTTCCAGTGGCCTGAAACATTCCTGATTCACACGCCTAATACAGAGACTTATTGTTATCCTGCTCTCCTTGCCTTCCAGTACAAAGACGCCTCCTCGAGTCCAGCAGGGTGTCTGAGGTTTACCTGTCACCCTGTCTTTCCCCTGGATTTGAAAATTGAGCATAATACGGCAACAAACTTTAAACTCCAACTCCCAGAGATCTTGGCGAAAATATGCCAGGAATGCTGGTTGAGCCACTGGGAAAGCTGCAAGGATGTGCTTTTGTGGGGACTGCGATTTCACCAGCCCAGAAACGGGCTCATCAGGCATTCAAATCAGACTTTGGGAGATTACAGGGAATTATAGGAAGTATTTCAGCTCGGCTGCCTCCTGAGAGTGAGGCAGAAATTCAGGAAAACAACATACCTTTGTGTTACAGTTAAACCGAATTTTGCGGACGATATCAGAAATGGGAATGCAGTAGCTGTGGGTAATCTAGATTAGAAGAACCTGATTTCCTTGAAGGCCCCAAGTTGATTAACCATTGTTGCAAGCTGATAGCCGTTTCAGATGACTCCTTGTCCCTCAGCGCACGGCGGGGGCTCCGGGGGTGTCGCATTCGCATGCCTAAACAATGCTTTCTACGTTTTGTTCTGGTGCGGTTTGCTGATTTATAGGTCGTCTCGGTCAGAGGAATGTGTTCTGTCACCACCTGGTACCGACTTTGCAGTAAATCACGTCTCGGCTCTAAACGCTGCCTTTCTTCGAGCCACGCAGCTGATCGAAAAAGGTGTCAGCTATTCCTAAGAAAATGCGGTCCTTTCCACCAGCTGCAGATAGCTGGACCGCTGGGATGTCATGAGGTGACTGAGATGCAGAGACTTGATTGCAGCAGCCATTCCGCTTTATAATTTTCTCCACTGAGACTCAGTTTGACAGAATCCATCGTCTGGTATGTGTGGACTGTTGTCTGGTCTCTGGCAGAGCTGATCTTATCTGTCATTGTAGGGCTTCATCATCACAAGTTGCAGACTTTACCAGACTACAGCTATTTAGCATCTAAACGGACTGTAGAAAACGGCGTGGTCACATCCTTGACATGTGTTAAAGAAAGTCAAATGTATGTGAGGTGCTAGTTGAAGACAAGTATATTTGAATAGCTTACAGTAAGTTGATCTTCTTACCAACAATAGTCCGCAATTATATTGGTTACTGTTTGTTGGGCTGTGGCACTTTGTGTTGGAGACTGACAGACTGAGGGGAGTGAAAGATGCCTTATTTGGCAGCGATCAGCTTCATATTTTGGGCATAATACGATCTGTGCGAGTAGCGCAACAAAGCCGTCTGAAGCTCCTCTTTAACAGCTGATGCTCTAAATTGCAGGTTGTGCACCAAGTCGAGTCTGAACCACCCTGTGACCTGGTGTCTTGTACAGCTCTCAAACCGTTACACCTGCCGACCTGTTGCCAGTGGATTACCAACCTAATCACTAAAGTTGAAACCTGATTGGTGGTGATAAACGTCTAAGGTTGCTGTTGCTGGTGTGTTGGATGAATTGTGGCAGGGGAGACGGGCTGCGTGACGCTGTTTTGGTCTCATGACAACATGTAGTGAAAAATGAGACCAATGTGCGAAGGTAAAGCTCCGTCCCTGCTGCTCTTCGCATCACTCTGCATGATGGCAATGTCTTGGAGGACGGCGTTCATCCAGAGCGGCCTGAGGCACCCCTGACAGCTCCTGCAGATAAACAACGGACGTTTGTGGGGCTATTTTGTTACTGAGGAATGAGCGTTATGTCAGGCATGCCTGCGCTAATGCCGAGGGGCTCTTCTTGCTCGCGGCCCCAGACAAAGCAGCAGAACAGAGGCAGTTCCCACGTGTCTGCCTCCTCCTCTCCATCCTGGGCCCTGTAGGCCTCCTTTATTAGCTCTGTTATGCAACAGCCATGGCCGGCCTGCCGCTCAGCAAAGGGAGGCCTTTATGCTTGACCACAAAGCACACCAAATTCAATTATTCTGGAAAGGGTGAGCTGTGTTTCCAGCACCGAAAGGTTATTCACATGCGCTGAACCCCGCTGTTATTTTGCTTCCCCCAGTGTTTTCATTATGATGGCTCTTTTTTGTCTATTGGTGGGGGAGGTTATGAACGCGCCATCGCTTGATCTGGCGTCGTTTTGCCTCATGTGTTGTCCGTGTTCTGTGTCATAAGCACACAATGTGTTTGTCCCCATCGCTCACCTCACTCCGTGTTCTGGAAGCTCAAACTACTGAGCTATATATAAATATATTATATTAGCTGATTTTAAATTCTGAAAACACTCAGTAACTTTTATTTTATCTTTTCACAGTTGTCCCCCTTTCTGTCGGCAGCCAGTCTTGTGGGTTGCTTTTTCTGAGTTTTATGTGTACATCGTGAAGAATGCTACCTAAACAGGACATGCCAAACTCGGTGGACCAGCCTCCAGTCCTGGGCCACTATTGTGTTTTTGTTCCGTCCACACATCTGCACAATTCTCATGCAAAACTAAAGGGTGAAAAATCGTTGACAACAAGGTTTTTGGCTTTTGCTGCGTTATATTTCTGTACTATACGGCTTGTCCTTAAGCGTAATCCTTATTTTACTATAGTAGACAGTGTCCGAGTCACGTTGGCTACTTTGGGTGACTGGTTTGTTCTTCATGAACAACAGCTGAAATCAATGCGATTCATGCTTTGTTTTATAGTTTGTTTTATTTGTTTTGTGTGATTTCTGGGCGTATAGACAACCACACATCTTATCCTTTAGGCTACTTGAAGCACAGTTGTTATATTATAATTAATTGTAAAAATAGACACGCTGTTGTGCAGTTACTTCCTGTTGTCTTGCTGCCAAACAAGATGTAACACGTAAATCAGTGTTCATCAGATGTTTGGTGTCTGTGGACACAGTAGAGCAGCTGTTTCACCTGTTTCCAGTCTTTATGCTGAGCTAGGCTAAGCACCGTGCCACTAGCTTCCATTCCAGCCCTTCCCATATGTCCAGACGGCGTTTCACCGTGACCAGAGACGGGGACGTGGGTCTAGTTATAGACGCCTATTTCGAAGAGATTTGACACATAATGGGAGGCGGCTGTCTGTCAGCTGCTCCACGCTGAAACGCTGTGCCAGGCCTTCGGAAATGCTGGACGTAAATGACATTCCTCCCAAAGTTGTTTTCACGTTTCTTTTTTAACACAGAATGGAATCTTCAGACCAGCGACTGTGATGTTTTCCGCTCACAGCTTGTGTCTGTTGCCTCCTCCGGAGAGGATGAGCAATGAAAGCAGGTGGTGTCTGTGTCTGTGTCTGTGCTAATTGGCATTAAAAGGCCTACATGCAGAATTTTCGCCCATTGCCTCGGTTCGTATTTGTGGAGCAGGACCAGCTGGTTTGCTGGGACGATAGAAGAGTTTCAGGGATTGGATGCGTTTGATTTCTGGTCATGGCTGCCCTTCGTTCACTCTTGTACGCTACACACCTTGACTTAATTGTTTTGTCACACAGGGGTTGGGTTTGGTTTATTTATGCAGTGAACCGTAACGTAATTCAAAAATTCCCTAATGTAGAATCCTGCACTGGACTGTGGCTGTGGAATTACCACAACTGGTGGAGTTGAGTCTTATTATTTTTTATTAATTTGAGATGACGGAGCTGTGAGGCAGCAGTGGTACTTTTTGAAGTTCGTTTAGCTGGTTGAAAACATGTTTCTGTTGTATCTTAGTGAGCTCATTGTGGCCACACTGAAGAAAAATCACCACAGTAATAAAACCAGTTTTGTGGGGATTTGTTTTCCTCGACAACAACTATTAAGATGAGATGTTTAATTACACAAAGGCTGTGGAGCTGTTCACTATGTCCAGACAGACAGTAGCCCAAACCCCTGTTTCACACGCCTTCCCCCTACAGCAGCCTGTCACCAGGCGATGGGGGGTGGGGGGTAGAAATACCCCCTTGGGACAGCCCGGCATGGCACAGATTATTCTAGAATTAGCAAATGTATTTGACCACTAAATATATTTGGTCGGGAAGTTGCGAGACGCGAGCAGGCCTAGCAGCATTTCATTCCCCCACAGCTGAACATGCCTGTCATTCTGTCAGTCTGCCTCTTTTCTATTTCAGATATGTCTCATTTTCGCTTTCGTCTTAGATTGTAAGAGGATCCTAGAGAATGCTGAGGCAGCCCAGCTTCAGCAAGTTCGACCTAAAATTTAGGATACAATAAGTCGGAGCTACAGCGTGACTTTTCACTTAAAACCTGCCGGCTGCCAGAGAGCATTTCGAGTCAGGCTTCGTTGTTCAGATTTTTAGCTCGATCCGTAGATTCGTACGCTTTCTCGCTTGTTGTATATTTTGTAATGACGACTACCTGAGCGGGATCGAGTGGGCTGTAGTGCAGAGGGAGGGCTGAGACTGATACTAGAGCTGTTGTAGTTTTGAATATTGCAGCTTTATTTAAAAATTGACCGTTTCAACTCTGGTTAAAACCTCGACAATGACGTGTCGTTATTACAGGGCAGACAGCACCTGCTGCGGAGTGAGAGTGATATCCCATCAGAGCTCAGTAATAAAGGCTTGAATCATTAGTCTCACAGACCTGCAGTGGACTCTGTTGACTAATGCGTGTTGTTGACCATTCCCAGTGTCAGCAAACATAACGTTACCCAGGGTCAGCATGTCTGACAGGCAGAGATCGACAGAACAATTATTATTATTTTAGGTAGAGTGATTGAAATGAACACGTCATGTTTCTGAATATTGATTTAAAGCATCTCTTCAATAAATGCTCCTGCAGCGACGACAACCACTTTTACAACAGCGATCAGATGACTCTCCTGCTCTGTGCTGCTTTGCATCATTCTGCCGCGCATCAAGACCAATACATGACTTGGAGAAACACAGGCCGCTGTCACAAGACTGCATAACAAACCAAACATTCAGATTCAGATCTGTGGGAGGACATGCTTTTCCCTGTGCCTCTCTGTGTCCCCAGGGAGGGCTGAGGGCAGCTCAGGACTAATATCTCTCTGGCGTCACGTGCTGTAGCTTCCCATCCAATCCCTCTTGTGGTCTTTCCCTCCGTAATAAAAAAAAAAAAACTCTGAACTAATGAAAATGTTACAGCTTCTTCACTCTTCGCCTCATATGAAACAAAGCAAAGCAGTGGCCGCACGTCTGAGGGTTTGTAACTTAAAGGTGTGTTTTTGAGTGTGAACATACGTTTACCTTTAACAAGCCCTTCACGCAGGAGCAGGTAGGCAGGGTGCTTGTGTTTGCCTCCTCCTTGTGCCTGACTGCTCGCACGTGGCCCGTGTCAGATCCCTTTGTACACATTATCACCAGGCTGTCAGCTGTTTGAAGTAGGTGCATGCAGTTGTTTAAGAAAGTAACTCCGTTGTTGTATGGGAGCCCCCTCTTTATTTGTTCACCTCTGTCACTGTCATACGACATTTCTGCTGTAGTGTCAGTTGCTACTCTTCTAAGCTAATGTAGGTCTCTGGCAGGAGTAGATTAATCTGTAATTATAATAAAGTTAAACCGGATAATCAAGGTTTTAATTCACCAAAATATATATATTTTAAGAACAAAAAGAAAGTAAGTTTAGTTCTAGTCAAAGTTGGTTGTCTGTAAAGGTTTGGGTGATACATTTATTTCAGAATAAAGCTTTAATATTATACTAACATCTCAACATCTTGTGGGCAAGATAAACCCAGTGTGAGTTATAGATGCACAGAATTACATTTCTGTAAGAGAAGAGCAGAACACGGTTTCGTTTTTAAGCTCTTACTAAAACATATCTTTGCATTCATCTGGGTTTGCTGTTCTTCTGAATAGACTTTAAATCATTTCAGGATCACCAAACCGCTGACTTTTGCCGACTGCGTTGGAGATGAACTGCCTCTCGGGTGGGAGGAAGTTTATGACCAACAAGTGGGCGTTTACTATGTCGACCACATCAACAGTGAGTACACAGTTCAGCAGTGAATTGTCATTCAAGCCAGTGACTCTGCAGGGAACCCCACGTTTGAGTTCTTATTCTGTACTCTGTCTTCAGTTTATGTCAAGGTTGAAGGTCCACTGTGTATAAACAGTGACTTGTGGTTTTTGTAACTCGAAGAAGCCTCAGCTGCACTATCATGTTTTATGATTCATACTATTCCCCATCTTCAGGTAATTATTTGCTCATTCGAAAATTCTGTTGTCAGAGACCACCCAGATTGAGAACCCGCGCACTCAGTGGCGACAGGAGCAAGAGCGCATGCTGAAGGAGTATCTGGTGGTGGCCCAGGAGGCCCTGAAAGCCAAGAAAGAGATGTACCTGGTCAAGCAGCAGCGTCTGGAGTTGGCTCAGCAGGAAATGTTGCTCTTCCACGAGCTCTCTGAGGACAACCGCTCGATCACCAGCAGTAAGATATACTTCCTAATGTCCAGCCCCGAGTTTTATACTCAAAGTAACACATGAACACCAATGGAGAGGAAGAAGTGTGAGCCAGAAGGCGTAAAACCTGACCTAGTGGTCTGGCCTGGACGTGCTATAGTGTGGTTGATCCTTCAAGATCTGTTTGGGCAGTTGCAGATCTATAGAAAGTTTTCCAAATCCCACATTCCTGGTGTACCCCACCCACATTTCATTCATCTTCAGACTTCATCCAGCTGTCACACACACAATTTGATCTACTGACAGCAAGGGAGGGGGGGAGGCCATTGGATCCTCCTCCACCTCTTATTATAACAAGTGAACCTTAAAGTCAGCTCTGTTAACTAACCACTGGCCCCCCGCTGTTTTCTTTTCATGTCTTCACAGCTCTCTCCAGCTCATCCTCAAACGCGAAATACGACCCCGACCAAATAAAAGTGGAAATAGCTTGTAGACGAGAACGGGTAAGTCATTATCAGCGGAGAACAATAGGCTGCAGCGTGGGGCCCTTACAGGCCGAAAAGGGGGTTGGGGTGTGGCCCCTACAGGATACTGTGGCTCTGGCCCGGGGCCTTGAGAGGATGGGGATGAGATCATCATCAAAGGGTCAGGCAGAGGCTAGGTCACCGACTCTCAGAGCCAAGTCAGACATTTCTCTAAGATCAGTCATATGGGTGAGGGTGTTTACTGGCACGGCAGCATTTCTCTTTGTTGATCTGTGAGACGAGTAGGATTGA
Source organism: Macropodus opercularis (assembly GCA_030770545.1). Classification (NCBI taxonomy): domain Eukaryota; kingdom Metazoa; phylum Chordata; class Actinopteri; order Anabantiformes; family Osphronemidae; genus Macropodus; species Macropodus opercularis. The sequence goes on from CM061092.1 coordinate 15,201,853, forward strand.
ATTCTAGTGTTACAATGGAAATATAAATTGCATAATGAAGCAAAGAGGTGTTGTACACACAAATAGGGCTTATGAAGGTGACCAGTTGTTACTGTAGGTGTGTGTGTCAACACAACGCTGATACGTCACCAAACCTAGAGCGAGCGATTAACTATGTCAGCGTGATTCATGACCAGTAAAATAATATTTGCCATAAAGTTGTAATGGACTGTGTGTTTAACGTCCGGTGGGCCTGCTTGACTTGCTTGATGGCACACGCACAATCACAAATGCAAAGTGAAAGCGAAAATTGGAAGTGGATTAGAAAAATACATTTCACATAAAGTATCACCGCAGCAGAATTAGCGTTTTCTAATTAAACATTTAATGGTATAATCCGTATATCAAACTGCAGCAGAGAGGATGCATGCGTATATGTCTCTGTGTAAACATGGCTGCTTATGTGAATAGCCATGACTAAGCAGTTTAGGCCGGCAGTGGTGGTGAGAGAAGCTCGGGTTGTGTGCCACGCTAACCCCGGTGCTCTGCCTTGTGTTCACAGCTCTCCAAACTGAAGCAGGAGCTGGCTCAGGTGAAGCAGGAGCTCCAGTATAAGGAAATGGGAGTGGAGACCCTGCAAGAGTGAGTGTTCTCCCTGTGTGCCTCTGCGTGTCCCAGGCGCACCCTTCCTCTCACGGTCACCCTTCTCCTTCTTACAACACTCGGCGCCGCTGCTCTCCACCCAGGAGCCTTTTCCTTTTTTATTCTCCTCTGTCGTTTCTCGTCCTTTAACTTCAGCCGAAACCCTTGATACATATTTCTCCTCCTCGCGTACATATGTCAACTACATGTTTTCATGTTTGAAACATTTCTACATCTTTTCACGTGCAGTTCCCACCAATGCGGTTTAATTACTTCTCATTAAAAAGCTCTTTGGCCCATATACTGTAGCAAATGACACAGCTTTCACAGAACAATGAGGGCATAGTCTTTGACTTTAATTTTACACTCTTTTCCCCCATTTCTGTTTAAATTATGTTGGGTTTTAAATATATACATTGTGTCTTTCAATGCTGGGAACATTTCAGAGCGGTTTCATGTTAGAAATAGAAGCTCCACCTCCCCCAACCCCAAAAAAAGAGTGTTTGAGAAAAGGCAAATGGAGGGAGTTTTTGATGGAAAAGGGGACTCCACCTCAGGAAGAGGATGCACCAGTGGAGTGCAGGGAGCCAAAGCTCAGCCTGGAGAGGAAGTTGCTCCATGGAGAGGGGAGGGCGGGGGTTTGGACTCGAGAGCAGTTTCAAAAACACAAAGATATCTGGCTGCAAATTCCTCTGCACTTCCTGAGTCCTGGCAAAGAGTCGCTTATCTCTTTGATAATGTACAACTCGAGAGATTCCCAGAATAGCCAGGAGAATACACAGCTTGCAGAAAACGTGGATGCGCCCTCCTCTTGAGCTGTTGCGTGTGTGCATACACTTGTGTTTGTGCCTTGGTTTGCCTGTGTGTGTGTGTCCGTGTCCTATTGTTTCTGCTGGGTTGGTCTGTGCTCAGCAGGGTGGAGGCTAGGAGGGACCCTGCGGCTGTTGTTTGTTTTGTTTTGTTTTTTCAATATCAGCTGTTGTCAGCAATATAGATAATTATTTTCCTCAGACATAGAATCACTCAGCTCTAATCATCACTACTCCACTAAAAGAATTCAGGAGTTTGCTGTCTTTTGGCTTATGAGTGTCTTTATAAATTTCCCCTTATCTTGATAGATTTCAGAAATGTCCAGATACTGCAGATCATTTAAGTCTATCTCAAGTGATGGTAGAATGTGTACAAAAATAAAGGGTGTGTGTGCTGCTGTATAGTGAGAATCGGGGCAGTACTAGCTGCCACAGAGGGGTGGGTAGTGTCTTTTTTTTTGCTAAGCATATAAACTCCCAGGCCTTACCAGTTGGGTGGGGGGAACAAAGCAGGGCTTGTTTTGGGAGGAAGAGGCAGGGTCGGGTGGATGAACAGTACCTGCTGTTGAAGGGGAGTTGAGGTAGCGGGCTGTGGTGAGTGCGGGGGCCATGTGCCAGGACCAGTGATGGAGGAGGCAGCTTGCCGCACTCCTCCAGCTCTCAACCGGCAGACTGTCCAAACCTCCCTCATCACTCCCAAGTTGAAGAACACAGGCTGATTCACTTCAAAGCAGTGGGATAGATTCCTTTTTATTGATCCAGTTTGTTTTAGTAACAGACGTTGTAGGGGGAACGTTGGATTTTTATTAGCAGGCACTTTATTCTGAGGGTTGTCACAGGGTTCATCCCTCCATCCTCCAAAAAGGATCATTTAAAAGCAGCACTTGGAGTGAAACGTCAACTCCTCGTGTGGAAACAGAGATTACGCTGGCCTGTCACATGGAGTGCTGATGTTTCATGACTGACCACAGTCTAAATAAAACGCTGAGAGCGTCATGATTTTTGTCTCCCACACAGACATAGTTCAGATGTTAATGGGATGATTTATTTCTTTTTAACGTCTTTCCAATATATTGGAAAGACGTATTGTCTCTCCAGTTGTATCCAAGAGAAAAATGTTTCACTAAGCTTTCATCATCTGCAGTTTTAGTATTTTTAAAGAAGCGACTATTTATCTTTGTGCCAGTCAGTATCAGTTTCCCTGTCAGTTCCTTGTTTTGTAATCTTGGATGACAAATCCACTAAAGTAAAGTGCAACTCCTTTCGCTGAACAAAAGCAGCTTCTGTTATGTCTCACGATCAAACCCCTCCAGATGATTAAAACTGCAGCAGCGTGTTAATTTTTAATCAGTGCTGCAAATTCAATACTTTTTTTTTTAAACCTACAGGAACAAAACCTTCACAACCTTCTATGTAATGAGAAAAACATATTTCAACTCAAGTTGTGAAGATGTAAATGTAAACACTGTAACGTGTGTCACAGGATTGACAGGAAGATGTCCAGCAGTCAGACAAACTACAAGCTGGATGAGGCTCAAGCCATCTTCAGTGAGCTGCGAAGCATCAAGAAGGCCATTAGCACAGGCGAGAAGGAGAGGCAGGACCTCATCCAGGTATCTTTCCACCCACTTCCTTCCATCCTACTATAGACTTAAAGTACTCTGTGCTGACCTCTAGTGTCTGTAAAGCTGAGTGGTTCTCATCATTGTCTTTTTTTAAAGCACATTTCCAGACATCTGAATCACTGCTTTGCAGACAAAATTGGCCCATGATCAAACTGTGATTAATAATGAATAAGAGCTGTCAATTCAACATCCTTGTTAGATCACCTTTGTCGAAGCTTTTCCGGGCAAGTTCATTGTCTACATAAGATAATGCACTTTCCTGTCATTTGTTAACAATTTGAGGGAAGAAAAAAAAAAATACTTGCGATTCATTTTTGATGTCTTTGTGTCACAGAGTCTGGCTAAGTTGACAGTGAACTTCCAGAGCAGCCTGTCCGTCGGTGACTCAGCCAGCGAGGCGGCAAACAGCACAGGACCTGCGGGGGACCCGTATAATCTGCAGCAGTACTGTGACGCTGGCTGTCAGACTGACATCCTGGGAGAGGTACGAGTCATTGCTACTCGGCTCTGTCTGAGTTTGAGCCACAATTTGTTTCGTCGTCGAAGTCTGTGTTCCTTTTTTTGAGCTCATACAAATCTGAACACTCTCACTCACTGATGACCACAGTTAATAGAGGCCCCGTAGTCGGGTTTTATTTTGTAGCTTACCTCACCAAGGAGTCTGTCGGAAGCGTCCTACATTTCTGTTTTATAAACATAATGATGTTACTCATTATGAATATTCGTCACTATCATCTGTTGTATCTGTAACTTTAATGAATTTAATAAATTGCTCTTATTCCTTTTAGTTCGGTCCCCAAGATTCCTCTCATTTGGTGGACAAAGTGAAACTCAACTGGCAGTACGAGGAAGCCAAGAAAAAGTAAGTGTGGCTTACTGTCGTTTCTCAGTCGTAGTACTATGACACACCGACATGCAAGACTGACTCACCCCCCCCCTCTTCAGTCCAGTGGGAGGACGTGTTATGAATAGTATTTGCTCCTAGCGGCCGTGGCTGCTGAGCAATGTCTGGCCAGCAGATTGAGCTGGGTGGTCACATTCTTGCATGGCCACGCTGCTGCTGACTGTGTGGTGCCTTTGTGTGCACAGCCAGGGAGAGGAACTGCCCAACGTCTGCTTCGGTGCACACCCTGCTCTTCTGCAAGATGGTTTAATGCACACACTGTTTGCTCAGCCTATAGCGCGTACTAAATTATACACTGGCAACATCAACACTGAGTACGCCTACATTTCTACAGGGTAAAAATAGATGCAGACCAGTTCAGCCCAGGTATGTCACACGGTTCTAGTACACAAATGAATAGAACTAATGTAATATCAGGTTTAAAATAATAGCATTTAAAGTATAGGGTGATTAATGCATATAGATATTGGACAATAACAACAATAAACAGGAGATATAAATTTGATATATAAGTCCTTATTGAAATTGGGGGGACAGTATATTCCAGCTGTAAGGGGCAGCCGTGTGATCATAGCTGAACAAGCAACAGTCACTGTGTTATTACACTGGCTCCGTGCTCCGTAGTTGCTGTGGTGACCCAGCATTAGCAATGCCAACTATGACATCAGGGAGGACGAGAGACAAGGGAGACCTATGGAAACTTGCGTGCTCTGTCACTGAGTCACCCTGTCTGAAGTCCAATCGCACATGAACACAGCTATTTCATCTGAGCTGAGGACTCGGCTCCGTGAGATCCCACTTAACTCTGCCTGTCAACGTCTCGCCGATGACCTGCAATGTCTGATGCAGCAGGTAGCTCAGGTAGAAATGACTGCAGTCAGTGATGCCGCTTCACAGACGCGACGTGAAGTGTCTTCCGCCGTATTAATATTAATAAGTGGCCATCAAGTAAATAGTTTTGATTGCAATAAAGAAACTGCAGCATCAAAGAATTGTGTTCATGCTTTTATTAGGACTGTCAGCCACACGACAGTCACCTGTTTCTGTACAGACAAAACAACTAGAGGGAGCTTCATATTTAACATGTACACATGAGAAGGATATAAACCAAACCTAAAACTGTGCATTTCTTAGCTGGATCTATTTGACTATGTGCCAGGTGAAAAGAACAACATCACGATATTCAAATCCCTGTACGTTGTTCCTTCAGGGTGCAGAGCATCCAGCACCAGTTAGCACAACTGGACAGCGAGAGCTGGTCGGGGCGGGCCGAGGCGGACCGTGACCGGGATTTCATGCAGCTCTTGCGCGAGAAGGAGGCCCTGCTGCAGGAGCTCATCCTGGTCAGCCAGCAGCAGCACTCACCAGACACGCTGCTGCAGCTGGAGGAGGAGCGCTCCAAGCTGGAGGAGGAGGTCCAGAGGGCCCACAGCTCCCAGAGTCAGGGAGCCAATCAGAGGTGAGAACGGGCTGACGAATCAAAATGTCATAAATGCATAGAATTTAGAAATCTGTAATGCGATTTATATTTGTGTCAATGTTCATGCCAGGATGCTGCAGCAGGAGAAGAGGAATGCTCTGCTGCGACAGCTGGAGGAGGCGACCCGCATCACCACCTACCTTCACTCCCAGCTCAAGAGGTGCAACACGCGCTCATGGTCTGGACCGATTTGGTAGTTCTTCACTGCAGCTCTGTGCATTTGCTGAACTCTGTCTCTCGTTCTGCTTCCCCAGCCTGTCTGCTAGTTCTCTGACTGTGTCGTCCAGCAGCAGCCGGGGCTCTCTAGCATCCAGCCGGGGCTCTCTAGCATCCAGTCGAGGGTCCTTGAGCTCCATCAGTTTCAGTGACATTTATGGTCTCCCCCAGTATGACCGTCACGATGGCGCAGGGGAGCCTTTTGACCCCCATCTGCGCTACCTGCTGCCCATAGAGGCAGTATCCAGAGACTGTTCCATGTTCTCTGACCCCTTGACCCAGAGCAAAACCAAACGCTCCCACGACACCCCGCAGTCCCTTGCCTCCCTTTCCTCGCGCTCCTCGCTTTCCTCCCTGTCACCACCCAGCTCTCCCATGGACACACCCTACCACTCTGCCCCTCAGGACTGCCCGCTCACCCAGATGACAGAGGAATACATGGAGCAGGCGAGTCGCGGCCTGTTGGAGGGGCTGAGAGCCCAGTCACAAACCCTGTCACACGCCGCCATGATGAGCAGCGAGGACGCGATGGTTCCTGCTGCTGTGCATCAGCTGGAAAACAAGAGTCACAGAGACAGCGCAACTCAGGGGGCCTTTACAGCCACAGGCAAGTTAAAGACAGTCGATGCCTGTTTCAAAAAATGAACAGTACCTGGTATTTAACTGGATGTGTTTTCTCCTTTAGGGGTGATTCTAAGAGGGAACAGTGCCAACAGAAGTGGCAGGAGGGCCAGGAGAGTCTCTGCAGGCATGTCTGAGGACGCCCTGGCCACTGACAGTGGCGTCTTCGAGGCCTGGGGCAGGAGGTGAGCAGAAATTTAACAACGCCAAACTCTCTGGAGTACCAGCGCCTCCGAGTAGAGGGGGGAGGAAACTGCATTTCTCGTGACAGACTTGAACCTTGAATATGTGATTTGTGTCCTTCAGTCACACCAGCTTCATATAACCATTATAATTGTAAAATCATAGTTTCATAGAAATTACTAGTCTGCAGACTTTTTTCAGCTGGTTATACAAACGTTTCCCGTAAAGGAGCAAAACAGTAAAAAAAAAAAATGTTGTTGCTTTTCTAACAGGACAGAAGAGTCTGAGGAGATGTCCTACATAAAAGAGCTGACACCTGTGAGCGAGCCCAGCCAGGTCCAACTAGGACTGCTGTGAGTAAACCGTACAGCGTGTGTGTGTGGGACTTCTGTTCACTGTTAGTGTATAAGCCCGAGTTCTGTGCTTTCCTCTGTACAGGTGGGAGCCGAACTCACAGTCCTTACGACTTCATCTGCTACAGCTCAAGAATCTGAGCAGGTCTATCGTGAGGGACGGCTTTAAAGTGTGAGTACTTTAATTTGCAATGGTTACACTGTTAGCTAACCAGTGGCTGTTTGCTTATTATTTATATGCTCATCCATGTTCAGGTATGTGAAGGTGCACTTGATTCCACTGGATGCCAGCAGGGCCTGTGTTTATTACTGTTGTACGCCGTGTGAGCCGCAGTCCCAGATGGGTTTCAACGCAGGCTTCCGCATTCCTCTCCCTGCGGACGCGCTGGCGGTGTGTGCTCTACAGCTGTCCGTCTGCTCGCTGGGACCTCAGGCTCAGGAGGAACTACTGGTGGGTCAAAAATTCGAAATTCACAGTAATTATGGGTAGTGGCGCTAATAATTAATGATGCCATATGAAAACGAAATGAGGAAATGGTCTCTTGTGCGTTACTGTAGGGCACGGCCCAGGTGAGCCTGGCAGACTGTGAAGGAAGCGCAGAGATGGTTTACCACTGGCTGCGGGTCCAGACGTTGAGCGGGGTGGAGTCGCAAAGGCCAGAACAAAAAAGCCTCAGCCACCGCCGACACCACGACAGCCAAGAAGAAGAGCAAAGACCCAGGACCATGGTAGACACACACCGTATATACAGACACACCTTCAGTAGTAACGTCACCAACTATGAACCGCTCCTCATATTGTTGATGCACAGCGCTTAGCCCACAGCCTGCAGGTGTGCAGCTCATTCGAGTGAGCAACTGACAAGAATGTGCCTCACAGGCCAAACAAGTCTTCACACTGTGGCTTCACCTCATGTGAACTGACACTAAGGAGGAATGTTGACAACAGGACGGTATGATAGCTCCCTCTGTGGCGTTTGCAGGACACTGTATGCTCTCCGCTGTCACGCACCACCACCACACACTCAGAGGAACGGAACGCAGAGCTGGAGAGGAAGGACGAGCCAGGGGAGGCGACGTCAGAGAGGTGGCATTTTCTGGATTACTTAAATACCTTCCCATCAGAGACGGTGTTTACGTGTGTTTCTGAGCAAGGGCGTGTGTTGCAGGAGCTGGCAGGCAGAGTCTGTGGACAGCGGGTGCAGCAACAGCACAGCGTTCACAGCTCTCTGCTCAGAGGGGCTTTGTGCAGAGAGCATGTGCATCACTGGAGGGCGCTGTGGCCAAACAACCAGTAAACTCTGTACAGCGAAGGTAGAGTAGCAGCGGGAGTGTGTAGCTGCACAGTACACATTGTCAGGTTTCAGACTGATATGTCATCGCTTTATGCATGGAACGTGTAATTCATGTAGTGTTGATGATCTTCGCTGCAGGTGGAGAAGGCCACCATGACCGAAGGCCTGTACGCAGAGCCGGTGCGGGTCCGGCCCAAGGAGCGGGGTGGACGCTGGGGTCACGCGTCCCCCTTCATGCGCGGCAGCACAATCGTTCGCTCTCAGACCTTCTCACCTGGAGCTCGCAGTCAGTATGTCTGCAGGGTGAGTCAAGGAACAGATTTACTGCGCCTGCATGTGGTCAGCAGGCTGCAAAGGCTGAGCGTATGGCCTGCTGTCAGTATTTGTTGTGATGTCTAACTTATTTTACTTTTCAGTTATATCGCAGTGACAGTGACAGCTCAACTCTACCAAAGAAATCCCCCTTTGTCAGAAACACGTTGGAAAGAAGAACGTTGCGCTATAAGCAGGTACAGTCTGACTGTGACTTGGCAAGTGAAATCAGGTTCATTTAGGTTCTAAGCTTTTTGTGTGTGTGAGCAGCAGTCATACCGCTCCTCCCTGGCTGAGCAGCCGACCCGTACCTCCCTGGACCTGGAGCTGGATCTCCAGGCCTGCAGGACACGTCAGAGGCAGCTTATGGAGGAACTGAGCGTCCTGAGGGAGCTGAAGCTGCGACTGGAGGAGCCACATGCCAGGGAGGCGACTGAACTCCCCCACTGGGCCCTGAGGGATGAACGCTTCCGCTGCCTGCTCAGGGAGGCCCAGAGACAGGTGAGGCAGGAGAAACGGGTTTTACAAACCGTGTGGGATTGAGCCTAGTCCAGCAATAGTTGACTGTCCTCTGGTGTACAGGCTGGCCAAAGCAAGCAGGAGCAGCGTCAGGAGGAGGCCGCGGAGAGGAGGCTGAGGAAGGCGTCCAAAGAGGTTCTGCAGATGAGGGGGCAGAGCCAAAAGGAGCCTCTGCCAGTGCAGACATTCAGGTAGGAATGTAGCTCATATCTAAGTAATATAACTCTTAATTAATGTTTAATCCGTGTTGAGCTGAATTTAGAGCTGTGTCTGTGAAGCTGTGAGTTGCCATGAGCTGAAAATAACCGTTTTAGCAACTACCCTGATCTAACTAACCTGGAGAATCTCCATTCAGTCAGTGTTTAATCAGCCTTTAAACCAGCTAACCTAGCAAAATTATAAAGTCTTGTGTTCACCTTTATACTAAACGTGCTCTGTTGCTCAGAGAGTTTCGAAAACAAGATAATTTCCCGCCTCATCGCATCTTTAAGTCGATACCTTGACATGGTTTGCTTGCTGTCATTGAACTGCTTTGCTGTCTTTGTGTTTGTGAGCCCATTACCAGAACCTGTTAAACTGTGTGAAATGTGAATTTGGATTGCAGCAAAATCAGCTGATTTTAGGCTTAGTTTCCAGAAAACCTTTAAGCGTTTTTTCCTCTTGATTGCAGACTGTTTACTGTAAAAACGTTTCCTTTGTCTGCAGAGAGAAAATAGCTTTTTTCACAAGACCAAGGTTCAACATACCTCCTTTGCCAGCTGACGACGTATGAGAGCTTGCCTCTGTATTATGTGACTAAACATGAAGTATTTGTCAGTTGTCGTTTTTCTGAAACCATGAAGTACAAAGTTCCTTTTACCAAGGACATGAGCAGGGTGACACACCGATGATGTTAAAGATTAAACGGTTTTCCAATTTCAAGGACTGTTTGTGCAGCCGTTCTGCACACAAAGACTAATCGAAAACACACAATAGCTGCTCATTTCCTTTCACGAGGAAGCAGCATCTCTCTGCTCTGTATGAGTTGCATCTGTTTGTGCTTTCAAAAAGGCTGGAAGATGGGAACAAAGGTTAGAACTAATCACTGTACTGTAACTTATTTTATAGTACTTTTCCTTGAAGGAAATTAAAAAAAAAACCCTTCCTGCTTTTTAGCCGTATTTTGTAGCTTTGAAAAAATAGCACTTCTGTGTTTTTACATACAAATGGAACTATTTTCTGTTACCTAATTCTTAAGATTTATTTACATAAAGTCACTTTGTAATCCACTTTTATTACAGATGCCATTGTCCTTTTGTTATTAAAAGTAATTTCATGTACTATTCAATATATGAATGAACATAAAACACTGTATTCAGATTTTTTTTATGATGTATGAACATCTACAGTGTTACCTCTTGTGAAGATAAAACCAATAAACCATGTCTTTGTGCTTCTTCTTTAACTCCGTTCAAGATTAACCTAAACTGCGATGACAATCACGTTTGAGTTGTCACACTGGTACATGCAATTCTGCAACCACAACCCGTTTTGATGACCCATTTGAGTTTGAACTTGCGATTCTTGAGAAGCCGTACCACACAGGCAGATGTGTCAGCTAGTTATCTCTTTGCAACATCCTGTTTAAGCCTCTCCACATACGCTACTAGAAACCGAGGAGAGGCCCTGCAGCACTCGTGTGTTTGTGCGTTGTTGAATAAATCACGACAACACAGTTGCACCTGTAATAAAGAGCACAGCACACCTGAACATTCATGTTCCCATGGCTCATTTCCAAACAGAAAAATACCCACAGAAGCCTGCAGGCAAACCAGCTTCAGGTCTCTGCTTGTCTTTGGGTAACCGTCGAGTTAGAAGCCACCCAGAAATAACAGCAGTTGTCAGAGCAAGGATAAGTTGCTGATGTAGGCTGAAGCGCTGCTGGCTGCAAACACACCAGAAAATAATAGTTGAGTTACTGTACAATTCTATTTATTTTAATATGAATCCACAATAATTCCAGTGCAGAAATAGTAAATATAGTTGTAACAATTCTTGTCTGGCCAATGACTTACAAAGCCAATAAGTAGACTAAAATATCACCTGAATTTAGAAAATAAGAGTAAACTGTGAAGAAACTACTACAAACTCAAACTAGGTCCTGTTGGTTTAAAAAAAAACAAAAAAACATCACTACTCCTGTGTTGCACCACCTGTTTACCAGAAAAAAAATCCCTTGCATATGAAAGAAAATGCAGCTAAAGCAAAGAAATAAATATCATAATTTAATACTACATGTGGACATTAGAAATACACAATTGAAGATAATTCATACAATCCAGAAACAACATCTGTCAAATAAAATAAGGGTCATAAAAAAGTAAAACATTTACTCCATACAACTGAAGAGCCTTTATCTTTTGATATATACCAAGAGAACAAAGGCAGCATGTGTCAACGTTTACGCCTATTTAGTTCAAATTCTGTGATTCACGTCTTCTAAAGCAAGTAAACTTTTTACTTGTCAAGCTATTAAACTCAAATGATGTGGTGCAGTGCCAGGCTCTGTAGCGGAAGGCGAAACGTGTCAGTGTGATGCACATCGTGTGTTCGATGTGTTAACAGAACGGTTCACCCTCAGAACGACAACACACACACACACACACACACATGCTTTTTCTTGCCCTTCACCTCAACAGTGACCAGTAGCTTCCCAGACACAACGTTCTGGATTTCAAAGTTCAGCCCAGATGTTTCTATATGGGAATAGAAACAATGGTTGGTAGCTCCCCAATGGGAGGTGGGTTATACTTCTCGACCCTCATTAGCCGCCGTAGAATGTCATCCCGATCGCGCGGCCACGTGAACACATGCGTGTTCTGAAGCCAGTTTGGGACATGACACTGCAAGATTAAACAGGTGAAGTTTTTTTAAATCATACCACAGATTGAACATCCTCCTGTTGCTATACCACCAAGTGTTTTCCACAGCATACAAAAATGCATAAATGCTCATTCTGAGGGTGTGGCTGGACCGAGACTTTACATGGACTCACCTTTTTCGCCCCGGGAAACAAAATTGGAATGAATCTAAAATTCTTGCTTCCATTCTGGATGAACTCATTCTGAAGCTGCACAAAACACAAAGAATTGAATTATTATTATTTTATAAAAACTAATATGTCATTGTACATTTGAACTCAGGTGGTCGTAGACCACTGACCTGTTTGTGTATGTAGACTGTGTTGAAGGTCCTCTCGTCGTTCTCAAAGCCAACAGGGGAAGCTGTGACTGTCTCGTAGTACTTAGGACTAATGATGATGATGATCAAATACTCCTTCTAGACAACGAGAGACATCAACACTGCTGCCTGTCAAGTGTGCCATTTACATTCTTGTGGTACAATTAAACTGCTGGATAAAACATGTTTCCTCTTGCAGAGTGGGGAAAAAAAGCTCACAAGAACTTTCTTCAGCTGGACAGTCTTTTAAACTTAGAAAGCGCTGCCTGTTCTTACCTCACTGAGATAGCGCTCCATGAAGTCTATCTTGCTTATACTCCTGAACTGCTGCTCAAAAATGTCGATCTGAAACAAGATTCACAGCCAGGCAGCACCATAATAAGTAACCTCAAGTATCAATTATATCTACATATAAAGCATTTTATAAAACAGCATTAACACAAAAATAACAGATTTTTATATTATACACAATGTCAGTTTCAGAAAATGCCACAACTACTTTATCCTCATGCAATTCATTGTGTCCTAAATAACTAGCAATTAAAATATTTTAACCTGAAGGTACATGTCGGAGACCTTTCCCCTCAATCAATTTTTTTTAATTGTTACCACCTTTTAATCTTGTTTTTTGCAATAAAATAAAAAAAATAATAAACTCTCAAAATGAAGCCATAAACATAGACGACAGAAAAAATAACTGTACGTACGTGTGTATCAAAGCCGTTGTGTCGCAGCAGAGCAACAAATTTAATGATCTCATTGACATGCTTGTCGCTGTCAGCTTCATAGGTGACAAAGACTTTCCCTGTGATGAAGAGCGATAGATGTGAGTAATGGAAACGCTCGCTCAGTGTCTGGATGATCAGAAGAGGTCAGCACTTACTCTGTTCCAGAGACAGCGGTGTGCTGTAAGAAGGCTGCTTCTCTTTGCCTAGAACGTTGTGACCACTGCACAGAGGTCAAGGTCATTGTAAATAACTGAAACCTGCTACATGTACTGTGATGGAGAACTATTGTAATTTTAAAAACTCACGTGTGTGCGTATCCAGCTTCAGGGAGTCCACAGCCTGCATGTGAAGCAGCAAGGACACATTTCAGAATAATCGTTTGTGGTTCACACTACACGAGTTCATGATAAACAAATGATGAGACTTACAGTTTGGGTTGAATGATGGGTGGTGCTGAGCCCAAGGCTGTTTGTTGGCCATATGTCCCCTGCTGAAGCTGTCTGCAGGGCACTGGGCCCAGCAGGGTGCACCCTGAGGTGCGCATGAATATGGAGACAAAGTGTGGTGGCACAAGTTGGCAGACGGTGGGTTGGAGCGCAGAGACAACGGCTGCTCTAGACTGCTGCTCACAGAGGTGCTGTGTCTGCCGGGCAAGGACAAGAACTTACTGCCAGAGTGGCAGCTCTCTCCAAAACATCTGGAGCATTCTTTCTCACTCAGATAGGATGCAAGGCTGTTGGGATATCCTGACCAGCTGCTGGCAAAGCTTGGGTGGAGCCAAGGCCCTTCAGCCTGGCTGGGAAACGGCGTAGGCTGACTGTAGTCAGCCAAAAAGCTTTGATAAGGATGGTAGGAGTTATAGCTCAGGCCAGGTTCATGGAGCGTGGGATTGCGTTTGTGTTCATGCTCTCGGTGCAGCATCTGTCTGCTGAGCAGGGAGTCTCCGCTAAAGATGGCGTCCTCTGCAGGAGGGTTGAGGTCATCGGGTTTTGAGGTGCAGTCTAGCTTGTGGACAGCGCTGTTGTCTTGCTGCTCTTTGCTCATGGTCTCATCGTCCTCTTCAGGCGTGTTGTGGCAGCTGCTCAGGTGACTCAAGTGACTGTGTGTAAAAGAAAGATAAGGCGGCATGTTAGGCTGTGCGGTGCGCGGCGTTGTGCAATGTCTGACAGTATCATGTTCACCTATTTGGTGCCGAGTAGACTGAAGTGGGCAGCATTACTGGGCGTGTTCGTCCAGACATCCATGTGTGTTTGGTTTAGTCTACACCTGAAATCCAAAAAGATGCCACTTTAAAATCAGATTCTAGATTAGCAGAAGAAAAAAAATTGTTGTTTTCCCCTCAGTCGTTTTATAAACATCCCACACTGCTGCTGGTAACAGTTTGAACTGTATGAGGGCACGTATGACAAAGTGCCTCCCACACAGGGGACTTTTCTCTAAATGTTTGCAGCTAAGGTGAAATATTAATTCACACGTGGGAAATAATCAAGTGCCGCCTCTCACAAAAAGAAACAAACCTCTAATGGAAATTCAAACCACAAAACTTCCAAAAGATAAAACGTCTGCGGATTTCTCAGTATTATCGAGACGAGCGATAGCGCACAACTACAGAAAAAAAGCTCGCGGCATCATAAAATACACGTGAAGAAACTCCTATTTCCCACATGCAGCGAACGCATTCAAATGCATCTCCTTTCAAGTAATGAGACACAGAACGTCACAAATGCCGACTAAAAAAAAGCTTTTTGAATTAACGAGGTCACGTCTATTTCCCTTCTCTGTTTAATATGAACAACCTCGGTTTAGGTGGGTTTACCTTCCACTACACGCGTAATTCCTGTAAATGTAAATACTCACTGAAGCCTTTGTGGTCTCGCGCGCACATACCGTCGGCACTTTCCACCGTCACTGACCCGGTTACGTCTCCCTCGAGCTCTAATCTTATGAATTGAGAAAATGGCACGAAAACATTAGCAATTGAGCCATTAGCTATGAACCGCGCTACGGTGACAGTTGTTGGTGGTAAAACGCCTCGTGGCTTCTCTGTAAACCAAGGTTTGGTTAAATAACTTTGCTAAGACAAACCATATAAACAGGCAACTGCTTCACGTAAACTTACCGCAGGCGCCGCCGCCTCGTCCTCGCGGCCCCAAAAACAAACAAAAGTGGCTTTAAAATGTCAAACGGACTCGGCGGCTTTTAAAACACAACTAACCTTCTATTTGGCCGCGTCTTCTCCAAAGACGAGTCAATATTGACGCACTAGGAGCGTTTGATCTCCGCTTTACCGCCGAGCAGCACCGTCCCGCTGACAAACTCCACCTTTAGTAGGACGCGCGCGTGCGTGCGTGCGCGTGTGTGTTTGTTGTGTGTTACTCGTTCTGTGGTGACTGTAGAGATCTTTACTGCGTTGTGGGGACCAAATGCTGGTAAATTCCAACATTACAGCTTAGGTTTAGGCCAAGGTGGTTATTAATAACGCACTTTAGCTCTGGTTAGTCAATTACTGTTGGCAGCTGGAGAGTCTCATTAAAAATATGTGTAAATAAGTAGTTATATAGTGATATACCCTAAAACACCTGTCCTTTTATAGTTAAATTGATTTTGCCCTAAAAACTTTACTATACTACACAAACATGGACCAGACCTGTGTGAGAGTGAAACAAAGCTTAAGGTCACACAAAGTCTCTGAATCAGGGTGAAGTTCCCATATGTTTTGACAACATTTGCTTGTTTACTATGCTTCTACAGAAAGTGTCAACATGAGCCTCCAACACAGCAGCAGATCAAACCATCATTATTTCCTCACATTTTCTAGCACACATGCAGCTTTGAAATGAATGGGATTAAAAGCAACGTATCATCGCATTATCTGAGCTGGTGTTTGAACTGAGCGGTGTTGACTTTCTGCTGCTTGGAGAAGCAAGACTCCAGCCAGGCCTTCTGCACGGGGACAGCCTGTGTGTACAGAGAGACGAGGTCCTGGAGCTCCTGATTCAGACAAATCAAAGAATTATTAAAAAGCTACTAAGTCTGTGATCAGCTGCCTAAATCTAATTTTCCATCTACAACCTGTACAGTTCATACTAGAGGACACTATGTTTACATTAAGTGATACTAACCTGCAGGTGGCTGCTGTTCTCCAATTCTGCAACTATGTGGGTGACCTCCGGACTCATTATCTCCTCCTCATCTCCATCATAGGTGCACTGCTGCTAAGGAGTGTTGTCATTTTCATACTGTGGTTTTTAACTGCTGAAGGTGTAAACTCGCAGGAAATGATAAATGTTGCCTTGCGAACAGTAGTGAGGAAAAGCAGCCAGCCAGAAAGGATATGTGATAAGGTAGCGGGACAGCGTCTTCCTCTCTGATGCAGGCAGGTTGTAGAAGAACACACGGACTCCTTTCATGAAACTGGGTAGTTCTGCTGGGCTGAGCCTCTGAAAAGAACCCGAAGGGCCTGGAATGTCTGCTTCACTCTCATCAGTTTGCCCATCTAAGCTATGGGTCTGTAATTCGGGCGAGGAGGTTGACGTAGATGCCTGCGGTGCGGCTCTGTTTTTGCCAGCTCTGCTGTGATAGTATCTGTCAGGCTGCTTCAGGAAGAATATCTAAAACCCTTTAGATAAAGAGATCCTGGTAATGATGACTGGTGTTTAGATTTAAGCTGTGCGGAAAAAGATACATGAACGTGGGGACGCCTCTGGAGGCCAGGTGCTTCCTGATGAGCCTCTCCGTGCCGTACCAGTTGAAGCCTTTGGTGGAGTGTCCAATACGCGGGAGGTGAACACTTGCTTTGAAGGAAAAACGCCAGAGATAGAAGTCAGTGAGAGTGACGATGACAACGACACAAAGCTTTCTCAAATCAGGTCACACAGACTGCAGAACACCTGACGGATTGCACTTGCAAGAATTTGTCTGTGTACTGTACTGTGTGAGAGGTAACCTACACCATGTCTTGCCTTTCCTGTCAGTCAAGTCTAACAGTCATACTCATCAGGCTCCTCTCTTTTGTTGTTCATGTGAGTTTACTCTTTATCCTCATGTGGTAAATGCACTGTTTGTTTGTTGTTCCAGCCTTTTTAAAAGATGATTGACTTTTTGAAAAAGTGCTTCCGATTTTGACCGTACCTTTATGTCTTTTGGCTGCAGCATAAATCTTCTGCAGACCTTCCTCCAGAGCAGTGAGAAGGATCCCAGACAGGTTGTTGGCTTTGTCTCTTTGCTGCGCCACTATCAAGGCCAACTGATGTGACAGGAAATGGGATAACACAGGTTAAGGCATTAGCTTCTCATTTTCTGCAGTTTTATCAGATGCTGCCTCGCCACAACTTCACAAACCCAGACGCGGTTTCATGCTTTCTCATGCTGCTAATCACTACTACAGCAAACAATTACCATGCATCATGAAACAAACATGTATTCCCAGTCAAAGTCAGACACACCTTTACTGGTGTTATTTAAACAGAATGTACCTGATCTTTGCCATCTAATCTGGATTGTTTATCATCGATAGGGAAGAGCAGCACATTTCCGATTTCCAGGTCTAAAATAAAGATTTACATTAAAAGTTATAGTCAATGTGATTCTTTGTAAAACGCGACAGATAATGGATTATAAGAGTATGCAGCTTCACGTTCAAATTTTTAGATATCATACCTTGCATCTTGCCAGCCAACTCGTACTGCTTCCGTGGTTCATCTGATCTTACCTCCAAAGCAGTAAAGAGACCTCCCCTTCCCCACCGGCCTGAATCATCTTCACAAATTTCAAATACTTAAAACGCAGAGGTAGTGCTAAAGAAACAATTAATCAAATGCTATACGATGTCATGCTATGGAAATTGCAAGATAGTTAAAACTTCGTACCAACACAGTGGACAATAATAGCATCTTCCTGAGCAGCATGTGGGTGGGTGACATCCCCGAGAACATAGTGGATAGCCGTGGTGTCAGAGTCTGTGGAGCACACACTGCCATCCTCCTCCTCCTCTTCGTCGTCACTGGCCACAGATTGTAGGCCCTTTGATTTGTAGTTGCAGGACTGCCACCATGCCAATCTGCATGCAAAAAAAACCCCCACAGACATTATAATATATTTCTGTTAGCTGGATTCAGCGCTGTAAGAACTCTTTAAAGAAACTAACTTTTTCTTATATTTCTGCTCTTGCTGTTTCTTCTTCAAGTCCTCCTGGATTCTGGCTCTCTTGGCTGCAGCCTCCTCTCTCCTTTGTCGCCTCAACTCAAGCTCAGCGTTTGAAAGAGGTTTCCTCTTTCTCACTGGAATCTTCAGAGCGACAGACAGTGAAGTCTGCGTACAAATACCACAACAAAACACAACTAGTCATGTCATGTGGTATACGATCGAGGACAGTCTTGCAGTCAAATTTTCCTGTCTGAGGTAAATATGTGAAAACAGCTTGATACTGCCTCTGCTTTACATAACGCAGAGAAAGGTCTTACTCCAGAGCTGTGACGCAGAGCTCGTCCCTCTCCAGCTGCTCTCTGAAAGTCAGCCAGCTGCTCCTCCAACAGAAGATCAAAGCTCCTCTCATCATCAGCACTGGGATTCTTACTGTAGTCTTTTCCCTCAAAAAGGTACATGTGATCTGAAAGATGGGACAACATAAATAATTAGCAGTGATCATGCTTATCATGGGGTATTAAACTGATCAGGAACAACATTAAATTCACCAGCTGATGTCAATTTTGCATTATGTATTTACAATTTTTACAACACAATAACAAGACCATCAATCTGGCAGATCAGAGTCCAAGAGTTTGTGGGAATGTCAGATGAACACAGAGTACAGTTGCACCAGAATGTACACCAGATTAATTCTTACCACATTACAAAATGAAATTCACGTCAACCTCAAATATAGTGAAGAACT
The DNA here is from genome assembly GCA_030770545.1 of Macropodus opercularis. Taxonomy (NCBI): domain Eukaryota; kingdom Metazoa; phylum Chordata; class Actinopteri; order Anabantiformes; family Osphronemidae; genus Macropodus; species Macropodus opercularis. The sequence goes on from CM061092.1 coordinate 15,220,631, forward strand.
GACGACTCCACACACACAAAGAAAGCCACGAAGGTTTCATATTCTAAAGTGGTCACTGGGTAATAAAACATACTCTGCTCATCAGATTCAAAGTTGGCCTCCTCCACATCTGTTCTGTGTGATGTTAACTCGTCCTCATCCACCCACTGACCGTCACGTGTCAGACCAAGGATATTCTCCAGTTTCACATCCTGTACCGTGCTCTCATCTGATGACAACAGCTTATCTACCCCAAACTTCAAGATCTCGCTGAGCTGTGTGAGGCAGGAAATATGACACATGAGAAAAAGCTGTGAAAACAACAATAAGTGAAGCAGTTTGGTATTATACAGGAAATGCACGATTCAAAGAATATAAGTTATATGTTAAACCTGCAGTCCAGCAGCAGCTGACTGAGCTTGGTCCAGTAAAGAGAAGCGACCTTCTTCAATAATAGTGTTGGTGAGATGCAGCTTGGATACTGCACGAGAATACATGATCTCCTCCACAGTGTCTCTCGCCAGAAGGCGAATCACTTTTACAGGCCTGTGACACAGTGATTTGAATGGGCACAATAACAAAAGTTCATTTTACATAAAAACATGGCGCGTCCCTTCGGTGAAACCTGCTTTGAGCGGCTTTGAATAACTGTTCACACGTATCACCTGTTCTGGCCAATCCGATGGCAACGTGCAGCAGCCTGCAAGTCATTTTGAGGGTTGAAGTCACTATCCATAAAAATGACAGTGTCAGCAGCAGTAAGGTTCATGCCCACACCCCCTGCAAATACACGCCATTAGAAAGCTAGTGCAGAATGCTGAAAACAGTGCATTTATTTACAAAAAGATGCAATTGTGCAGTTATGCATCTTACAGAGACAGAAAGAGAGTGATCAGATGTAATAGGAAATGAGGCCTCTTTTTTCCTTCTTTCACAGAGTGTGTGAAGACAAGAAAACATCATCCTGTTATGGCTCTTATCTCAGTGTAATCAGTCCCCTTTTCCTCTCTAAGCTAGTTCTCTGAAACCTGCTGTAGAATTTAGATATGCAGGAAGATTTGTTAAATCTAGCACGTGCAGCTCAGGCAATGCTGACTATCTACAAACAGGATCTTAAAGTGTTCAGTACTTATTACAGTTTTCAATACAGGCACAAGTACGAGCAAATACATAAATATAAAAAAAAAAGGCACCAATCAATTATTCTGCCTTTCTCAAACTAACAAATATAATGTGGTCATTACTGAAAACTGCTCAAGTTCAGTTCAATAGTGCTCATAACTAGGACAAAGCCTGCTTTCCTGTCCACGCGTCAGTGTTTCAGTTACCTGCTTTAGTGCTGAGTAGAAAGACAAATATATCTTTGCTGCTGAAGTTCTTGACTGCTAGATTTCGCTCTTCCCCTCGCACAGACCCATCCAGACGTTCATAGCTATATCCTGAACAGAAAGCCTCCATTAAGTAAATGCTTTTGGAGAAAAGAAATGTATATATTATACATCTATATGCATATTTATGGAAGTAGATTGCCATACATATTCAAACGTGGGTTTGGACTAAAAGTGAGACTATCATTTGTAATTAAAATATTTTGCGGACAACTGAAATTACCGTAACATCAGACAGTTAAGAAGATTGTTTGAATTGTTTCAAGAGCTTGTCAACTCCTTTGTTCACCTCTATACTCCATGTAATCCTGAAGTATGTCCAGCATCCTCGTCATCTGAGAGAACAGCAGAATCCGATGGCCCCTTCACCCACGAACAGGGTAAGAGAAATATAGTTAGACACGGTTTCTGGAAGCAATCATTCTCCCAAGTACTCGGTACAGTAAGACAATGGTTCATGTAGGATGAAGGTTACTGGCACTAGATGGAGCCAAATAACAAGCAGAGTGACTAACCCTTTGTGCAGGTAGGTCAGGATGCTGTCAAGAAGGCAAAGTTTCCCACTGGCTTTCATAAGATGCTCTCCAATCTCAAAAGGCTCTGGTTCCACCCCTGGCCAAGGAAGAGGAAAATGTATATGTGAAGTTCTACTCTGTAGTAATATACTAAGATAAGTCAGATAAGTCAATACATCTTACCGTCAAAAAGGTATGGGTGGTTGACACACTTTCGCAGGTTCATCAAGACATTCAGCAGCCGAGTCCTGTTTCCATGTTCGTTTCCAAAAGCATCTGAAAAGAGAGATTCGACCACATTACGGACCCTAATTTTCAATTCAGACCTTTTTGTCAGATATTTATATGATTCCTCACATTCTGTTGCATGAAGCTCACGTCTGGTGTGAGCACCAGTCCTAAACTGCCATGCATGCACAAATTTACCTGCAGTTTGCATTGTGTGTAGAACAATTCCTCAAACATCTCAGTTATGTTATTATGTTCCACTCTGGGATTATTTTAACCAGAGGAAAAAACACATCAAGTGTTCTGAGAGTCATATAAATCAAGCTTAGGACAACATATGAAAGTTGCAGATGTCATTTGTAAAGAAACTAAAATAAGTCATATGGGGATAATTTATAACCCCTAAAACAGGATGGTGCCTCACCCAGATCTTTCATCAGAACAGCTTTGTAGTATTTCTTCTGCAGGGCTGACATGCCGTGATACACCACCAGCTCAGTTTTCTTGGGCAGGTCAACAGCCACCTCTGACTTGACTCTGCGGAGCAAGAAAGGCTCTAGAACACTCTGGAGCTCAGTAGCTGGAAAGAATGCGCAGCAGGGAAGCAGTGCAGAGGTGGTTAGAAGGTGTTTTACTGTGGTTCCTTATACAGTTTTTGATGAAAAACTCATCTCTCATATCTCTCATACCAAGAGCAGGTTGAGTTTGCACATTTGAGTAAGAGTTGACAAATTCTTCTGCCCCATCAGCTGTAAAGATGCTGGGCTGAATGAAGCTCAACAGGGAGTAGAGTTCCTGTAGGTTGTTCTGTATTGGTGTGCCTGTCAACAGGACTCGAAAACCCAGTGAAAACTACGCAAAAAAAAAACCAAGCGAGAGATGAATACAATGGTAACAGGTGTCATAAACATACGTCTGAACGTCAGGTACCTCTGTCAAGGTTTTGTGCAATAACGAGTTCTGATTCTTCAGCCTGTGTGCCTCGTCTACTACAAGCGCCTTCCATTTCCACCTGAAGAACAAAATGAGTCACTGATTCAGTGCTTACTGTACATTTAGACTTCTATCATTATGTCCGTATCCCAAATGTCAACCCCAATCCTAAATTTGTGTTAAAGACCAACTAAATATTTATGAATATATCTATGTAGTTATCGAGTGTCTACACTCACCTCTTCAAAAATGAAGCATCTTTCAGACACAGCTGAAATAAAAAAAAAAAGAGCATGTCATTTCCAACACACGTAAAAAGGTTTTCTCTTTCCTTTAAATAATAGCTGCAGACCTCATATGTAGTGAGCAGCACATGGAAGTCACCAGTGCCCATTTCCCTCTGAATCTCAGCGCGTCTCTCTTTGTCTCCATTGTAACACAGCACAGTCAGCGAAGGAGCGAAGCTGTAACCGCACAAAGTACAAGATGTTATATCATTATTTTTCACATTATTATTATTCACATTTACCATAGATTGAGACTCAAGTTTACATCCTATCTGAATTGTTACAGATGAATGAGGAACACGTTTCTGTGTTTTTAGAAATCTGACATGTGTGATAACACAGCACCTTTCTAACTCCTTTCTCCAGTTCTCCATAACAGACAGTGGGCTCACAACTAAAAATGGGCCGTTCCGCCCAAGGGCTCCTGACATGTACACCAGCAGACAGATCGTCTAAAGGGGAAAAAATCCTGCATTAGGGATTTTTAAACAACTCAACACATGCAGGCAAACGTCAGTACAACTAGACATACATCCATTTAACTTATCCCACATAAATAAACCAACTACTGCCAGCCATACGACGTGTGGATGACACACCTGGCAGGTTTTTCCCAAGCCCATCTCATCTCCTAAGATGCATCCCTGCTGGACCTTGAGGCACTGAGTTAACCACTGCACCCCATCCAGCTGATACGGTCTCAGCCGGATCCCTGGGGAGAGGAAGCAGCCGCATATGAAACATGACAAATAAATTAAAGTCACAGTTGCAATAGGTTAACACAGTGGAGGTGAGTTAAAGAGTTAAGAGTGAGTTAAAGTTAACAAATGAGTGAAGAGCCAGTCAGCCTGTTGACTCTACTAACGCTCACCTGTTAGACCCCATGTGCGCAAGTCGCGCTGACAAACAGACGTCTTCTTTTTCTCTGCTATGCTGTTTTTTATTTTGAGCAAAACGTCCGTCATGTTTACAAACCAACACACAAGCTACTACCACACGGTCGGTGTTTGTTGTCCTGTCCTACTAAACTTCCTGGTTGGGTCACGTGGCGCTGGGTTAAGGCGCGCGACTGTGTTACTAATACGGGTTCTTTGCTTAGTCTAGAATAGGGTTCGCCAAAAGCGGGATTGTTCTGCGATCCGTGTAAAAATGTTCAAGACGAACGCAGGGAATAGAAAATATAGCAAACCATAAAGTGATACCGTGTAATTTTATAAAATTAGATTGATCAACATTTAGTCATTGGGCATATTCAGTTTAGATGACAATTTAAGCTCCTGCTTATCTATTGGCAATAACAAACAACATTTACTAATGTAAATCTACAACTGTAATACATAGGACTTTTATTTTTAATATTAAATTGTGGACATTTCAATTTAAAGATGTTTAACTCGTCTCAATAAAGTTGCTGTATGTATTCCTGGTGTCTGTTTCTTCTCTCAGCTGTTCTCACAGTCAATCCCAACCAGAAGCAATAAGCAACAAGGCAGCGGAGGAGGTAAGAGAACTATGGGATTAGTACAAAAGGAAAACAAAAGCTCTGCTGCCAATGTGTTATTTACAGGTACTGTAAGTCACTTCAAGTTAAAATCACTAGAAAACTTAACACAATGTACATTATGCAAGTTAAGTTCTCATTTCATGTGTTTTTTATACTGGTCAATTTTAAAACTCTAAGGTTTATATTATGAATACATTAATATATATCAGCAACAAAACAGACTGTCTTCATTTACATAATAACTGAAACATGTATTTATTGGAAATAATTAAACATATAATGTAATATATGCCCATATTCATTAAAACTGGAATCATCCATACATAACAAATAATCTGATCAAGAAAACACAGGGTCTTTCTCATTAGCAACAGAGGAGGACTATAAAGCAGAAAGAGTCACAGACTCTAAAGGTTTTGCAGCTGCAGTAAGAGACCTGCCCCACACCTCCATCCAGCTGTCAGTGCTAGCAGATGCACATAGACACCAACTTCAGTATCCCTTCCCTGGGAAGTAATAACATGAATCAGACTTGCAGGCATTTCATTGAGAGAGTTTATGTGGCTTATTTGAATAAACTCTTTGCGAATCACAAACCTCACACACGGGATGTATGACAAGCTGTACCTGGAAACAAAACACATCTCTGTCAAACCTGACAACACAGCGACTGAAACGAAAGAGAAAACGGGACTCACCAAGTAAACGACAATATCTGCAGGATGCAAAATAACAAAGCAAGTCCAAAGTTCTTCCACTGTAGAAAATACACAGAAAGACTAGATTCAAACCATACTGCACGGTGTACAGAATCCTGTATAATTAGCCTTTAGCTGATCACAACTGTCGTCTTTTTGTGAAATCACTCACCCAGAAGGCAGCACAGATAGTCAGGACGAGGCAAGTCTAAAGAAATGAATGGGCCACATGGTTAATGACAACAAACGATGGGGGAAAACACTGCTTTACAATAGAAAACAACTTTGTCTTTTTACAAACACTCGTGTTGTTTTTCAGTCGTGAATCCAGCTGTTTTCCTTATGCAGCCTTTGTCCTGTTGGAAGTGAATGAACTGAAAGTGACACTTACGATCATAATAGTGGTGGCCAGCGCTCTCGTTTTGTCACACATCCTTTTCAGCTGCTTCACCGGCCCCATTAGAAACATGGTGCTGTTGGACATGGTCGAATGTAAGAACAGAGCCAACGATAACAGCAAATATTCAATACTGCATACACAATCATAAAAAAACACATTTACATGAAACTGCTGGGGAAACACACACCTGCCTAAAGTGCATATGTTCCCGAAAGTGTAAAAGACTATGAAGAGAGTGATCCCGATCCTGGGCAGGAAGAGCATACATACCCCCTGCAAGACACAACGACGCATCAACACACCATTACAATAAGCTGCCACCTTTGCGTTAGGGTTGTGACGTCACTCGGGCACGTCTTCCAACATTCCTCAGAGCAAGAAGAACCAGAAAGGCTCGGCCTCGTCGTGTGGCACACAACGCAAGCAGGCCCACGTATTTATAGAAACGATCACAGAGCCTTACCAAGATCGTGCAGGCACCCCCCACCACGAAACAGCCCACGAAGCCCTTCACACGTGTGGCCCAGCTCAGGCTGGAGGCTTCATTGACAGTCTGCAGTGACACACACACACACACACACACACACACACACACACACACACACACACACACACACACACACACACACACACACACACACACATCAGCGTCTTCGCAAACATCCCACATAAAGTAATGAAGGTGTACGTTTGCGTTTGATGTCACCTGTAAAACGGTCCGGTCGTCTCTGCGCGACTCCTCGCCACTTAAAACCGATTTTAATTTATCCATCGCCGAGGATCATTAAAGTTTTAATAGATGCGCTGAATAAAGCCTGTTGTTTCCTAAAGGGAAGACTCGCCGGTTTCCTCCAGTCGGTGCGGCTGAGCAACGTCACCTCACCTGGTCAGGTGGCTGACTAATAGTCTGCTGAGTGACAGAGCTCTCACTCTTGGCGTTTTTCCCTGCGCACGAACGCTTGATGAAGTTGACCACATGTAGCCAGATTTTAAAGAGATACTTACCCCGATGTTCTGTATCCATATCAGATGTTGAAACTGAGACATATTTGCATTTTAGTAACACGCAGCAACGCTTCTGAAAAAGTGGAGGAGCATTAGACAAGTAATTAGGTTAAATGGCAACAGGTCAGTAATGTGACTGAGGTATTAAAGTAGGAGCCTCTAGACTGATGGGCAGAGGTTCACCAGTCTGCAACAAACTGTGTCCAACTATTGTGGAACAATAACAAAATGTTCCTTGACATAAAATTGTGAATACTTTAAATATCCCATCATCTGCCGTTTATTATATCATTGAGGGATTCACTTTATCAGGAGGCCTCTGTGTACATAAGGCCAAGGCCAAGGCCAAGGTCAGAGCTGGAGGAATGTGATATTCTGGTCATCAGGCAGCACTGCATTAAAACAGGTATGATTCTCTACTGAACATCACTGCATGGGCTCAGGAGCACATCTAGAAATTACTGTCTGTGAACACAAGCTGAGAGTTTTTATTTACCTTTTACAGTCTTTACAGCATTTTGGGTTAAAAAAAACATTTTATTTATGTCCTATATGAAACAAAGATTCTGTGCATTAAGGACTTTCTGAATGATGTATGTGCATGATAACTATACTTATCGATACAATGGTAGGTCCTTAAGCCACAGTTAGTTAATTCTGCATAAAAACAATAGTATGGTCTGTATTTAGCTTGACTGAATATATGTGGCTCAACTTTTAAGTATGAACAAATTTTTATTTAAAAAAACCCACAATGCATTCAAGTAATGTATGAACTGATGATGATTGTTTTCACCACAAGATGACAGTACCAAACAGTAAAGTCTCTGAAAATAAAAGGAAAAGCAGGCAAGTCATATAAACCTTATGGGTTCATGTTGATCCTATATGTGCAAATTGATAATCAAAGAATAATATGGCAGAATATATGCAAACACTAGACCACAGCTAAATAAATAGCAATAAAAGTAAGGCTAAAGGCAAATAAGGCTGATTAAGGCAGAGGTAGAGATATAGAGGTTTAAAGTAAAGCATTTTTCATTTTGGTCTCCGTGCTTTGTCTTTGGTTGTACCACTACTGGAACTGGAACCAATATATCCCTGATTTTCCTGTGATTTAAGTGTCACAATGTAAGTGAATAAGAGTCCTCTTTACAAATTTTCGTCCTCTGACTCTGGGTCCCTCTCTCTGGGCTTCAAAAGTCCCATTTCCATAGGAGGAGTCCTCTTCAATCTGGAGCGAACCACACTAAAGAGAAAACACAACAAACACAGAAGACACCAACAACATCAGATGATGTGAGAAAGTCCCATTAGAGGCCCTCCAGATGTTTTGTGACATGTGGCATGAAGGAGGTTCTCACCAGCTGACGGTGCAGTAGAGCACGCCCACGACGAGCATGGCAAAGACAAGATGCCACGAGTAGCACATGGTGACGAACATGGCATTATTGTGATCCATCAGGTCCCAGTCTGGGCCTCGGGGAGGGTACAGCACAAAACCAATCTGCAAGGGAACGTAAGGATCAGTAATCTCACTAACAAATATAACAAACTAAACAAATATACATGCACTAGTTCAGGTTTACCTGCCAGAACCAGCTTCCCTGCAGGACAGTGAGGGAGCAGCGAAGCAGCTCCAGAACAATGTTGCCTCGGTGGAAGATCTCCAGGAAGGCAACAAGCGCCTCGCCAAAGACAGCATAGAGCAGGAGCTGATGCACGTGGATGTCCAGCATATTCCTGCCATGGAGGTGGTAGAAGAAGAGAAATCCTGCAAAATCCATCATGGACAAACAAATAAGAACGGCCAGGTTATAGCTTACAGGCATGTTTTAAGGTTGAGTTGAGTTAATTAAGCCATTTGGAAAAAAATCTATTTTCATTAAATAAACGCCCACTTTAACATAAGTGTATTATAAATACTAAGACAAATGAGGACTCAGCAACCAGTGAGTGAATGAATAGTTACGTTTAGCTGGACATAAAGGCTGAATGGTCACAACGTTCAAGGACAGAATCTAAATGAACAACAATAAAAAAAAGTCGTGTTTTTACCTTCGTTAAAGAAGGCGAGAGCTAACATTAACCTGTCCAGCGCCAGTGGGGCCACGTCTGTGGTGTGGATGATCAGTGACACCGTCGCAGCCAGGCCAAAGAACAGGTACATGGTGGCATGCTGCCAGTTATTCAGCTGTTCCCAGCGTTTCTCTGCAAAGTCGTACAACCGGAGCCCCGGCCCGTCTGCGGCAAACTGCTCTGCCAGCATTCCTGAGGGGTATGCCGAAGGAGGATCAGGAGGGGATGGAGACGGGAGGATTCAGATCCTCTCACTGAAACGGTGTGAAGGGCTAAGAGGCTTGCTTACCAACAAAAGAGAAAAAAAGGATGACAGAGCTTTCAGCGATCTCCAGGCGGCGCTGCGAGGCTCTGCTGGCCAGACGGGTCGAACCTATGCTCTTGTTCCTGCGGGTGGCGTGCCAGAGCGAGTACTTTCCTGTCCACCAGATGCCAGCTATGAAGAAGAAGCACCCAGGGAGGGCGTGTCCCTTGAAGCTGCCCATGATTCACAACACCTTAATCAGAAAACATGGGTTATCCTCAAATATCTTCATTATTTCTCAACTGTACACAGACTTTCACCTCATGCTAATTGGTTCCTTCACCAACAGTATTTTTTCACGTCTGGTACTGGTGAAGGACTACAAAAAGTGTCTGTCATTTACTTAAACAGTGTAAACAGACATAATTACATTGTGTGCTGGTGCCTCATTTGACCCAGGACAGAAGTGTGTCTAGACAGTAAAACAAACCTGGTAAGAGTCATGAACACATGAATTTCATCATTTGCTTAACAAATAAACCTACGCTGTGTGCGACGAAAAATGATCCTAACAGACAAGCTACTATTTCAGAGTCAGTCATGTGCTACGTACGTTGCATTCAAGCCATGTGTCCTTCTGGTCACACTGTAACTGTCAAAAACTGGAAGGATTTGCCCTTCTGTTATCGGCAAGTAATGCTTTGTGAACTGTATGAGCAGAGCACGAGTGGGATCAGTATAAGGTGAGTGTTTGTGCGTCTGTGCTCTCCTTTGTGAAAGGACAAAGCGAGCAGTTTAAAGGAGGACACTCAATGCAAACACACTGTTTGTGATGTTAGACTGAGCTCATCTGTGTCAAACAGCCCTTTGTATGTGCATCCTCTTCAGACTGAGGAAAGCGTGTCTGTCGCCATGGCAACCACCCAAATGCTGCTGGGACACAGTTCAATGTTTAGTGGATTTGCTCGCACTTTCCGGATTCAGTTGTGCACGCACTTCAACCTGTACATTTCACTAAATAAATACAATAATTCACGGATGGAAATATGAAATAGCATCTAAATCTGTATAGATATGCAGAGAATAGAAGAAGCTTCCACGCAGGAAAGCAGAAAAAGCTACAAGTTACACAGAGGCCAAACATTTAGGCCTGTTTTCAGTGCATCAGTAATATATGCTAATCAAACTCACTGGAGAGTTTGTCTTTGTTCTTTTGGAAAATAAACCGTAAACACTCGTAGTTGAGGTCATCTTCATGGAAGACGTAAAGGTTTAGTTTGATTTTAAAACAAAGATGGGCAATTCTGCGTGTGCTTTAGTCTTCACAGTCACCAGGTCTGCGATGTGAGACGTGTCGCACAGGCCTCACCACCACCTTCATCAAAGCAACAAACAAGGAGACTTGGATGAACTGAAGCTCTATGCACACAACGGCACAACACATTACTGAGACTCCTGATGTCGGTGTTTTCTTTTATTTGTCATGTTTGTGCATCTAGATAAAGTCTAATAAAATGATTGAAATCGCATAATAACACACACTTGCATGGGCACGTTAATCAATTCACTAAAAAATAGATTTTAGAATAATAGACGTCATCTCTACTTGAGAGCAAGTCTTAATAACATAAGAAAAACACTTTTCACCAGCTTTCTTTTTTGAGAGAGACACGCGCTGTTAAGTAAGTTACGTACAGCCCGATGGACACACACATTATTGCAAATATAATATATAAAATCAACCAAATAAGAATAGCAATCGAAATCTACATTTGAAATAAATATTTGAAGAGCATGATACGACAGTCTGGAATTCCTTACAGTACCCACACTAACAAGAAAACAAGGGAATCTTACCAAAGTAGATTAAGTCTGGAGATGAAAAGTTGCTGGAAGGAAATCAAAGCATCCTCATTCTGTCCTTAAACAGCTCATTTCATAATATTAAATAAGAGTAATGTCCCCTCAGCCCCGCACAAAAATAACAACATCTGTTGTCTCCCCAAAACTTCGGATCCTCGTCTTCAGTCCAGACCAGTTCTTTTCCCACTGCCTTATTTTCCCGAAATTCCCGACTCCGAGCAGCCCCACGATTCCATTGGATGACTGGGCGCAGCTGGCGTCATCTGGCGGCTCTCCGATTGGCTGAGATTCACGTCAGTCTCCGGTGTCCACGTGTGCACTTTCACTCCGCCCGCCGGGGCCCGGTCCCTCCCTGTTCCAGGGGAAACCGCTATTTTCCATCAGGATCAGGATCCGGGACCTTCAGCACGTACACCGCATCTGAGCACTTCCTCAGCTTTGGGAAGGATGTGCGGACCTGCTTTGTCTTCTGATTTTATCAGCTATGTGCTGTGAACTGTCAAAAAGTTATACATACAAAAACCTTTAGTAAAGCACCGCCCTCATAAAAGAATATATATTTTTTTACGGAAATGGTCTAAAGCTTGGTTTGTTTTATTATTATTTCTGGTTACTTCTGTTTGACTGGATACGAGAAGCAGGGAGAAGGTTTGTTGAAGACAAACCCACTTAGCAGACGAGTGTCACGTCTGTGCTCTTGGTTTAACTGTGCACGACCACAGCAGCGACTGAAGGCTTACTCATGAGACTTTTTATGTGTTATAGCTGCTCAGCCTGCAGTCATTAACGTCTTGGCAATGTGAACTTGACTTTTTACAGCTGTGCTATATTGTGGGGCCCAAATATGAAGAGCAGCAAACTATGATCATATACTTTATAATCTTGTCGTTCAAGCGGATTCGTCAAGTTATTAGTTAGTCAAGTGGGTAAATAATTCTCATGTGATATCACCTCTCACTTCTAATTCCAAGTGGGAGAGCTCAGGAATTTGTGACAGGAGGAACTGCATTAACATGAGTGTAATAAATGTTAATCCATTCATTATCTTCACTATTCTATAATGTCCGTTTAGATGTATTTACTGAAATGTAACATTTTTAAATTACCCATTGTATGTTAAATGTAAAATAATACCATATAACTGCAAAGCCTAGTGCCATCACTTCCCCAGGACTCAAGCTTAAAGGTCACTGTCTCGCATGCTAAATATTTCACATGGAAAATAGTAGCACAGATAATACGAAGAGATGGAGCATATGCAAAATCAGGCAGACAAGCACTGTCCATGTTTCCACAGTTCACTTTGTAATATTCAGAGTTTTGATTAACAATGCAGGTCCAAAGCTCACTGTCAGATTAGAACAGCTAGACATCGAGAAGCAGTTAAGTATTGTTATTCTTAGGTCTGAGGATCGGGGGGGAATGCAAGCTTAGCAGGCGTTGGTGCCGGATCAATAGGAAATATTAGTGCAGGACGAAGAACAGTGTTCTGGCACTGAAACATAAACATAACATGTGCGACATGTCTGCTTCCACTGCACTGCAATGCATTGTAAAAGAAATGATCACACTTCACACTACAGCATCTTACTTACTTACTTATTTCCAGCACTGTGAACTGTACATATTGCATTGTACTGTACATGTTGTTATATAAATGTTATAAAAGAGGTACTGCAGTATACAGACATATTCTTTATTAGTCTTACAGTAACAAATGTTTTAAAATGGCAGCGCAACAATGCAAATTCATTCAAACACTAGTAACATAAACGTAAACCTATATTATTTGTTCTAATAAGAATTTGAAACATCCCCCAAACATTGAAGGTTTTTTTCAGGTCAGGCACCAAGCTCCCAAGATTTGAGAACTTGAATCATACTCATTGCACCACGTGAGGAAATCCTGGTTCAAAACAAGTCGCCTTCCACAGAATGATATCAGCGATGTCTCCTCAGGGAGAGCTGACGGCGCAGTGCAGGCTGCTCCTTCTCTGTCGAGATTGGCCCATCGGCAGACTTCCTCCTCACATCTGAAAGCCTTCTCACCTGCCACGCTGCAGCTTCGCTGCTGCTGCGGGGTCGACACTGCTCTGACCTACACACTGCCTTCAGCCCCCACCAAATGGAGACATTATAGTCAGTAAGTGTACAGGTAATGTAATATGTTACTGTGCTAAATGCTTCCACAGAGATAGGGTTTGAGTGTAAACTGATTGTTTTCATACCACTTCACATCATGCAGGTCCAGAAATGAGCTGCGTTTATAGACCGGGCACCAGATAACTGACAAGCTGCGATTTGCTAAATATGTAAAGACTCAAAGGAGTAGAAGGGACGTGCAATAGCTCTGAATTGGCTTATAAAAGATGCTTACCTCTTTATGGAAATGGTGTGTGCAGTGCAGCTCATGAACGCCTCCTCCACTCTTACGCATGTCCTCATTACTGATCAGGCACAGCTTGTGGTCACCATTCTGCAGAAGAACAGAATGAAGTTGCATAGATGTTTCTGTGATATATAACAGCAGTTACTGCATTTCTGCCAGTTTTTGGCTTTGTACTGTATATATTTAGCCACAGAGTTCTCCCACAGTATCGTCTATGCGATAAATAAATAATCCATAAAATGTCATCTATAAGTAAATTCAGAAAATTATAGTAAGGAGGTTAGTAAACGAAATATACACACGGGGGACAAATGTACATTGGTTAACGTCGTCCATCTTGTCATCACATTAGCATAGTACACCTCACAAGCTCTTCAATGATTAAGAGATTCATGATGCCCTATTAGTGAACGACAAACCTGATAAAACCTGTAAATCGTGATGGACCATGTATATCTGTAAAAATGTTGAATTCTATTACATCTGTAGTATAATTGCTCACCAGCGACATGGTCCTCTTTTCATGCAGGTAAAATCGTTTTTCAAATGACTCTGTGAGCTCCGGGATGGTGCTGATGCGGTTCTCTGGAATGGCTGACCTGGAACGGCTGTTGTCGTCTGCGGATGCACGACGAGCTCTCTGGTGGGACCAGACCTCCCCCTTCTCCTCCCGCGTTTTAATGTGACTGGAGGCCGATGCCATGGTCGCTGCATGGAGCCTGTTCAGCTTCATGGCATCTAGTTGTGACTGAGGACAACACAGGGAAGCATTAAAGGTGTCGTTATATGCCTGCTTGGTTTTGGGTTTGGTGCTTGTTTCATCAATGCTTTATAAAGTTAATAAAACTTACATTTTAACTTAAAATTGTAATTAATGTTATAAAATAACCATACAGGAAGTTTAATCAGCTCGTGGCTGTAACATTTACACAAAGATGTCGTTCAATTGATTCTTAAGGCTATGTGGAGGGTCTGTGTGTGCTGAAAAGCGTCATATGCTGGTACATCGTCAGACATTATTGATGTGCAACTGGTAAAGGGGAATTACAGGTCAGGACTTCCACCACTGTAACAGACCTGTAGCACCTAGAAAAGACCAGCATACCCTGCACACTGCTCATACCAGCATATGAGCTAAGTAGCACATTTTTCTTTCTTAATCTATGAATATAATACATATTTCCTACACTGATGAGTTTGATTGTTGTAGGTACACACAATGTTTTTATCTACCAGTTCATCATTGCAGGATTTTGTTAATTGGCTAAATTAAGATGATTAGATGTGTGTTGCTGCTGTTATATGTCTATGTAAACACATATGTAAGACTCACCGACAGATCTAAGTCACACTAAATATTGGCATTGCTTACCGCTGTGGGGAGCGAGGCTCTTCGATCAAAGTGCGTTTTTGAAGGCCTTCTGAAGCTGCGTTTTCTGTCTCTGGAGTGACCAGCGTCTGTTCCATGACCCCAGTAGCTACTCATCCATTTGGTGAAATTACCATCATCATCGTCATCATTGTCCATGATAATAGCAGGTAGCAGCCTGAGAGACATGCTGGAGCAGGGATCCTCTTGGTCTGGTCCCAGCCGAGTGGTAAAGAGAGTAGAGACACCCTGAGCTGACCTACTAAGCGTCTAACTGGACTGGCTGCTCTACTACACAATGCTGTCCCTCAAGGCAGTTGTCATTTACTGCATTTATATCCCTCTGGTGACTCCAGTAGTGTTAAGGTAGTTTTTTTTGTGTTTTTCTCAGATGGACCAGAAATAATCAGGACAGCTTTTACATGACAAAATAAGTGAAGCTTCTCTCATCTATTTACCGTTAAAAATGGAGGCGATGACAATAAACAGGCAGGCGGGAGTCAGAGAGGAAGGAATAGTAGTTTGGCACTGGGTGGGTGGTGTGACCACTGCTGTTAATGTTTCCATTGCAGTGATGGGCCCGGGGCAAGCAAGTGAAACTCCAATGTCCCCATAGTTTCCACTCGCTGAGTACATCAAACCTGTCAATAATTATGGAGTGTGCTGTGAGCCCGGGGGTGGTGTAATACAGGACAGTGTATTTCACAGTGGCTCCTACTGATGCAGCCATTAATAATAGGAAGAAAAATAGGTTGAAGAAGGGAGTTTGGGTTTTTGAAATTTTGATTTACACACAGACATGAACGAAACCATTCTTCACAATCTACAAGGATCAAAATTCTGCTGATCATTTTAGAGACCTGGGCGTTGGGCTGTTAACAACTGTCATAAGACCTTCATGCTGCTTCGGCATGTAACCCCAGATTATGAGAATAAAGTAATCTGTGGTTTTTCACCTCTTAAATTCCACAGTCCAATTTGACTAAAAACACATTATTGAGAGAGACACAAACTCTGTGAAACTCTATTGACTATTTCAGTTTTTGCTCTCTTAAATATAATTTGATATAATAGAAATTTGAATTCAACGACCCACAAATGCAGTGTAATTCTATAATGACCTGTAAATATTAGTATTTTAAAATAATAGTAATTTTACAGAATAACTAGATAACCAGATTTCCTCTGGTGCCCTTTTAGAAGCATTTTAACCTGGTAAAATCAACAGTATCTGGGTCACCAACAGGAGTATTACTTAACTGTACACACACCACACGTGCAATACACAAGGTTATTGTGTCTAGTGCAGTAGTTTAGTGGCAAAATTGATTTTATGTCTTAATGTGTCAGTGTAGAATTGTTTATTTTAGAGCAGCAACATGTTTTATGCTACCCAACACTAAGGATGGGAAAACTATTTTTAGCAGTTTTCAATGAAAAAAAAAATTCATTATAACATTTTAAATTACCACACAATGTTTAGTTTTCACTTTTGTGCCTTATAAATTCCACAAAGATCATTAACCAATAAAGTTCCATCTTACAGCAAACACAACTTGGGGAAAGATGGCCTCAGAACTGGCATCAGTTCGGACAGAGAAGAAACTGAAGTTGTATATAACATATGTAATATGATAATCATCTCTATATATAACGTATTGCTACATTGTCTTTCACAAGTAAGACTGTGTATGTGCAGCCGCAGAGATAGTTTTGATTTCAGATTCTGTGTGTACAGTATAACTGTAGATTTCTGGAGGACGTCTCCCTGGTGGCAGAACTCACTCAGCACATTTCAGTTAGAAAAGGAAACGTAACTAGAAAAAGCATTTCCATAAGAAAATGCACTGTGAATGCTTTATGCTGAATGTATTCCCAATAACTGCTGACTGTAGCTCGAGAGTTTAAAACGTTCTTAAAAGTAGTTTAAGAAAAATAGAAGTGGATAGAATAGGCTTGTACAGGTCCAGAACAAGTTAAAAGTCTTAAATTTCAAAATAAAGCATAATGAAAAAATATTAAGTAAGTATTAATAATTCAATAATTTAATAAAACACAGGTGAGTTGATCTACACAGTAAAAGTATAGATAACCCCTAAGATATGTTGATTGAATTTTGCAAGATTTTCCTGACATTGCTGAAGCTTAAAAAGCTTTGTTACAACAAGCAGAACATCCAGGTTCAATGTGCTGGTAATAAACATCAGTCTGAAGACAGTTGCCTGGACTGGGGTTCGAACCGGGATCTCCCGCTTCGCAGCGCAGCAGATTAACCGCTTGGCCATTTAAAAAGCTGAAATCGGCCGCGTCCGAAGGTGTATTAGACCCTCATCTTGGTAACAAACATCAGTGTAAAATTAGTTGACACGACCGGGGATTGAACCCGTGGCCTCTGGGTCCAGAGCTCACCACACTATCCACTAGGCCAACAGGCAGCTTGAACCATCAACTCGCGAAGGTCTATAAGAGGCTGACAGCAGCAGCGGCTGCGGCTACGAAACGATAGAAACGAAGCCCGCTAAACGGGTTCGTAGCGGCGAAACCGTAACAGTAATCACGACAACCACCATATCAAATGAAAGCCGAGAGTTTAATCTTCAACCTGTGTGAGTGTCATGTCGAAAAACTGACAATTGTTGAATTACAGCGAGTTCAAAACGATCAATCTGCCTGCTAATGAGGCGGGCAGATGACACAGAGGCAGCCGCTACGAGACAAATACGACAAAATGTGTCGGTCTTTCGGTTTTGCCATGTGCCCAGTTAGCAAGTAGACAAGTGTGTCTACATCTGAGTGAAAGAATCGTTTGAAAACAGCGAAAATTGCGGCCGTGGCGACAATTTACAAGTGAAAGTTTTAAGCTTGTGACAAAAAGACGATTAAAACAAAGCCCGCTAAACGGGTTCGTTGCGGCGAAACCGTAACAGTAATCACAAAAACCACCACATCAAATTAGAGCCAAGACTTATATCTACAACCTGTGTGAGTTTCATGTCGGAAGATTGACAATTGTTGAATTTACAGCGAGTTCAAAACGCTCAAATCTGCTCGCGAATAAGGCAAATTAGTTAGCAAGTAGACAAGTGCCTCTACATTAGAGTGAAAGAATCTTTTAAAAAGAGCGAAAATTGCGACCGTGGTGACATTTTACAAGTGAAAGTTTATATAGAAACCGCGGTTTGAATGTACTTCGTTCTACAACCTGAGTGAGTTTCATGTCGGAAAACTCACAATTGTTGAATCGTCAGCGATTTCAAACCGCTGTAACTGTCAACACACACTGTTTAAGGCATCAAAGCTTGGAAGCAGAACATAGATGCCTTGAGCGGGATTTGAACTGGGGTCTCTTGCGGGAGTGTCCAGTTGCCCTATACAGCTTCCCATTCATTTTCAATGGGGAAAAAAAGTGAAAATAGCTTAATATTTCAAAAAGTATAAAAGATATCAAAAAGTTGTATAGAAGCACTCGATTCCCGGAAAAGCTGCACATTTTAATATTTGAATGGTTCCAATAGCTCAAACGGTGCGGCACTAGTTAGATGCCAAAAAACGTACGGAAGAACTATAATAAAAAAGATTAGGAAAACAATACTGTGAATGCTTTAAAGCATTCACAGTGATTATCTGAATTTCTTTCCAAACAGTTAACTTTGATCTTACTTTTAGAACCGACAAATTGGGACATTTAAATTATTTCTGCAATTATATTACTAACTAAATTTTAATTAACAGTGTATTTCCTTGGATGTTAAATTATTAAACAAACCATCCAACAGACATATCAAGTATGTGACGCTCTAGAATCTAGGGGGTAGTTTGACAGAACTACAAAAAAAGATGACTGTAAAACTACATTTGCCTACAGCAACAGGCACTCAGTTCCCATGATTCCTCAGTGTGCGCGTTTGACCTCGCAGCGCACGGGAAGAAGAAGAAGAAGAAGAAGAAGGGTCTCTCGCTCACGCTGTCTGCTGGTGTTGGCTAACCATTGCTCAGTTGAAGATCATGGCTGCTTCAAAGCCAGTCGAACCGCAGTCCGGGACCGGGCTGCCCCGTTGGCAGCTGGCACTGCTAATCGGTACCCCCATAGTGTTGGGAGCGGGGGCGGTTTACCTGTGGAACCGCAGAAGGACCAAGGAAGGGAAAGGGACCGGGGAGAGGAAAACACCTGAAGGCAGCGCCAGCCCCGTGCAGGGCCAGGACGGAGCGCGAGCCAATCGAGAGCGCGAGAACATGGTAATGTTACGGTATCCCGGCGTGTCCTCCGCTGTCAGCGAAACAGACATTAGCATGATGTGCTCCTGTGCACGGCGAACACTTCCCCGACTCAACGTGCCATTGACACGAAACCAGTCAAGGGCACACACGTCGCTAAGTGCGCTCAGCAACTGCTACCTCGACCAGAGTAGCCAGGCCGACACCCACCGGCTCGTCGCGGCTGGATTATTTAGCTAACTAGCCGTTGTAGGCTAACGTTAGCTAGGCTAGGTTAGGTTAGGTTAGGCTAGCCCCTCAGAATGTCAAGTTGGGCGGAGGTGGCTGTCATTTCAATTTCTGTTTCAATCGCTGGGCCTTTCGTAACGTAGTGGTTAGCTTCTCATCCATATGTGCCGACACTACTGTCTAAAGGTTTCAACGCACCCTGAACCAAGAATCCAGGTTACAATCTGAATTGTATTGGCGAAGGTGTGTTTGGGTCTAGGATCTGTTCTTCTGTTCTGCACATGTCTATGTTAGTGCTGCATGTATAAGACCATTGTGTTATAACGGGAAAGACTTAGTTTGCGGTTTGAGTTGATGTGTAATAATGCATTTCATTCATTATAACTTAAGCTCCCGAATTCATTGCAGACAGTCTGGCTTACCAGTGCGTGTTTTAATCCATTGCACATTTATTGATTTGTTCAAGCCCATATGTTCGTTTGCTGATGTCCGTGTAAAAGGCTTTCTTCTCAGCAATCTTGGATTTTTAGGTCCTCATACAGTATTAAACCTTAAATCAGTGTTTAGGTAGACGTAGTTGGAAGAGGAGCATTTGGGCATTTAGCTTGTCATTTTGATGGTGTTCATCCCTTGTGACGTGCTTTTACTCCATCTCAGTCCTTCGTCCAGACGTCCGAGTTACAGAAGGAGTGGGTTTGGTCAATAAAAGTTGCCTTTTCTGTCCCTCATCTAGAGCCCTTTGGATCGAGCCCAGTCGGCAAAGAACAAGGGCAACAAGTACTTCAAGGCTAGCAAGTATGACAACGCCATCCAGTGCTACACAGAGGCCATTGCTCTCTGCCCCACTGAGCAGAAGACTGATTTGTCAACGTTTTACCAGAACAGAGCAGCAGCCTATGAACAGCTGGTTTGAAACATCTTCTATTATTCTGTTGTTAATATCAATGCGCCCACTTGATGTTGTTTGATTTGGTGACATTCTTAGATAAATACTCAGCTAGAAACCTCACAATGTCTTCAGCTTACTTATAAAGTTCTTCTATTAAGAGTTTAATGTTAAAACTTTGATTAATCAGTAATGAAATCTTCCACATGGAATGAAAACTTTTAACGTTTAATACTTGGTTTGTTAGTGATTTGCTATTGTAAGTGTTTCTCTTCAGTAGTAGTTGCAGTGTGTGGGCATGTGTGTGACCATTCTTTTACTTTCACTTAGTTTTATAAGCAGTTTTTTATGGTGACATGATTACTAGAGGTCAGATTTCACTTTGGGACTGTTGTTTTGTAGTCTCCTAATCTCATTGATCTTTTGCTATCAGTATAAACAATGTATAAAGTGAATGAGGGGGGAAAAGCAATGTCTGTAAAAATCTCTCCAGACCATTAGAGCTTTATGTTTTGGAAGATAATAGTCCTTTCTTGCCTTTTCAGATGAAATGGACAGAAGTGGTCCAGGATTGCTCCAAAGCTGTGGAGCTGAATCCACGCTACATCAAGGCTCTGTTCAGGAGGGCAAAAGCTCTGGAAAAACTCGACAACAAAAAGGAGTGCTTAGAGGGTGAGAACCTCATCCGTGCTTTACAAATGTAGTTGTGTTTAAAATGTGACACTTTTTAAGTGCCTATTTTGTTCTGTACGAATCCTCCCAGATGTCACAGCAGTGTGTATTCTTGAGGCCTTCCAGAACCAACAGAGCATGCTGCTTGCAGACAAGGTGCTAAAACAGCTGGGAAAAGAGAAGGCCAAAGAGAAGTACAAGGTATTTATTTACATTCAGTAACATCATTATTTTAGTCTTCTGAATTGTAAGATTGTAACTATTTAACCCCCTTTTCTACAGAACCGGGAGCCAATGATGCCTTCTCCTCAGTTCATCAAGTCCTACTTTAGCTCATTCACTGATGACATCATCTCCCAGCCCCTGCAGAAGGGGGAGAAGAAAGACGAAGACAAGGACAAAGAGGGCGAGGCCGCAGAAGTCACTGAGAGGTCAGAGACGGCTTACATAGAATCAGCTTTATGGGTTTTACCACTGACACAGGGGCTGATGGTATAGTCAGACGCTGGATTGTTGCCGGGGGGGGGGGGGGGGGGGGGGGGGTTGTAGTTGCGCTTAAATAAAGCAAATATAGTGAGAGACGATTAGCTTATTTTCATGCACATGTATTCCTTCATGCAAAAAAAATATTTTGTTTCTGAACAAAAACAGCAAATGGCTGAACTTGCACATGAAATGAAATGAAACAGCTGATAGTTTGCTCTGATTAGAAATTTCATTTCATAACATTTGGATGAATGTAATTAGAAAATTCTCTTTCAATTTTAAGGCGTGTTAATGTGTATAATTAGCAATTTTGGTCTTGAACTCTGGGTGAAATCTCTTTGGGTTAATTTTCAAGACATCCTAAGTAGAAACTGTTGGAATAGTTGGCATATCTGCAACATTATTAGGATTTTTAGTGTGTTGTACAACATTCTCTGATTTTAATCAACAGAGCATTGCAAATTTTCAACCTAATCCGTATTTGTGAAGACAAAGGTTTCCTGATGTATTTATTTTACTTTCTTTAGTTCTGGCTACCTGAAGGCAAAGCAGTACATGGAGGAGGAGAACTATGACAAGATCATCAGCGAATGCACCAAGGAGATTGAGTCAGGCGGTCGATACACTGCAGAGGCTCTGCTGCTGCGGGCTACTTTCTACCTGCTGATTGGCAACGCTACTGCTGCCCAACCGGATTTGGACCGAGTAATCAACATGCAGGATGCCAATGTAAAGGTACAGTAAGGGGCTTCAAATGTATTATACTGCCAACTTGGTAACTTTGAGAAAACGTTAATCATAATGATGATTTCCACAGCTACGAGCCAATGCTTTGATCAAGCGTGGCAGCATGTACATGCAGCAGCAGCAGTCCCAGCTCTCTACACAAGACTTTAACGTGGCAGCTGAAATTGATACACGCAACCCTGACGTATATCATCACAGGGGTCAGGTAGGACATTGAATGGATTGTTTTAAATGATCATTTTCTAAATGAATTGTACTTTCAGTGAACCCCATACAGACACTAAAAGGAGTAATGAGTTGCTTGTACTGTCATTTGTGGTCACAGTGTCTCTGAAAAGTGCCTAAGTGAGGATGGTCATCAAGCTGAAAATGTCTTTAGTCCTGTTTTTAGCTGGTTTTGTTTACAAGATTCTACATTTTCTTTCAGCTAAAGATCCTGCTGGACCAGGTGGATGAGGCAGTGGTAGACTTTGATGAGTGCATCCTTCTCAGACCTGACTCTGCTCTAGCCCAGGCACAGAAATGCTTTGCACTTGTAAGTAACCTACTGTAGCGGATGACACACACACACACACACACACACACACACACACACATATATATATATATATATATATATATATATATATATATATATATATATATATATATATATATATATATATATATATATATATATATAGACACACACACACACACACACACACGTACAGTGCTGTGGAAAAGTTTTAGGCAGGTGTGAGCAAACAAAGGAAAAATCTAAATAAAATCAATATTTGGCGTTACTATGTCGGTACTGGAAGTGATGGCACGGCCCCCAGAGAGCCCTGATCTCAACATCATGGAGTCTGTCAGGGATCACATGTAGAGATAGAAGAATGTGAGAAACCCTACATCCACAGAAGATCTGTGGTTAGTTCTCCAAGATGTTTGGAACAACCTACCAGCCGAGTTCCTTCAACAACTGTGAGCAAGTGAACCTAGAAGAACTGCTGATGCTTTGAAGGCAAAGGTTGATCACACCAAATATTGATTTGATTTAGATTTCTCTGTTGTTCATTCACAACATTTTGTTCATTCATGAAAATGAACACTGCACAGCATTCTTCCTTTACAGCATTTTGTCACACCTGCCTAAAACCTTTGCACAGTACCGTGTGTGTGTGTGTGTGTGTGTGTGTGTGTGTGTGTGTGTGTGTGTGTGTGTGTGTGTGTGTGTGTGTGTGTGTGTGTGTGTGTGTGTGTGTGTGTGTGTGTGTGTGTGTGTGTGTGTGTGTGTGTGTGTGTGTGTGTGTGTGTGTGTGTGTGTGTGTGTGTGTGTGTGTGTGTGTGTGTGTGTGTGTGTGTGTGTGTGTATAATGTATTTACCAGAAGATGAGTTGAGTTTCTTTTCTCCTCTTTTCCAGTACAGACAGGCATATACTGGAAACAACCCAGCACAAGTGCAGACAGCCATGGATGGATTTGAGGATGTTATTAGAAGGTTCCCAAAATGTGCCGAAGGCTATGCTCTTTATGCTCAGGTATGAGACCACATACTCATTATTTCTGTTTCCAAACGATGTGCAACAATGTACACATAGCAGAATAAATGTTGTATTCGCTTAATTACAGGCTTTGACTGATCAGCAGCATTTTGGAAAAGCAGATGAAATGTATGACAAGTGTATTGAACTGGAACCAGACAATGCTACGACATATGTCCACAAGGGGTAAGGATTTTTTTTACTTTGAAATACTTGTATATTTAAAATGCAATCAGACGCTTGAAGAGATATCAGTTGATAATTCTTCAATATAAATCCAGTTTGCTACAGCTTCAGTGGAAACAAGACCTCGACTTGGGTCTGGACCTCATCAGTAAGGCAATTGAGATTGACAACAAATGTGACTTTGCCTATGAAACTATGGGAACCATTGAAGTTCAAAGGTGAGACGAACTTTAGACCAAATTACCACATTGAGTGCGTCTTTCTGAAGTTGCTGAACTAACCTGAGCTTTTTCTTTTTAGGGGCAATCTGGACAAGGCAATAGAAATGTTCAACAAGGCAATTAACCTAGCCAAGTCAGAGATGGAGATGGCCCATTTGTACTCATTATGTGACGCAGCATATGCCCAGACAGAAGTGGCCAGGAAGTATGGGCTGAAGCCTCCAACACTGTAACTTCGCCATTTGATTATCATTGCTGAATCTGTCTATATTTAAAAGTGCGACTGTCTGATTTACATTGATTTGTAAAAAAAAATGTCCTGGATTATAGTAGGGGAACGGAAGAACCCTGGATATATATAAAGATCTACTGTGTTTACATCACACTAATGGGGTTTGTTATGGAAATAAAGGATTTCTATTCAGTCAAATGGAGGCTGCTCTAGGCCTCTGTGATAAATGATGGGTTGCCTGGTTGAGGATAGGCCTTAACCAACACAGCCCTTTGCTGATACCTAAATCAGAGTGTAATTATAAACCTTGTACTGGTCAGAATAAAGAGAGATTTTGAGGGAAACATACATGAAGTGTCATGTATACATGTCTAAATTACTAGTGAGTATGTAAAATGTAGGAAAATGACGTGTGCAGTCTGTGGAACCAATTACTGTCTGAAAGGTTTTTGTGACACTTAAATCTACAAAAAAAATACTGTGACAGCTTTGTATAGTTCTAATGGACTGTTCACCTGTTAATTTATGCTGATCTCAAGTGTTTTTGTCCAGCTATTTCCATATTGTAACATACCTGACCAATTCTGAATGCAAGATTAAAGTTATAGTCAAATGTGTAATGTTTGTGTTTGTAATGCTGGAATTCATCTCATGAATACAGGGCAACAGAGAGGGTAGTTCAGTTTTGTTTTTTTATGATGGGATTGCCTGTTTTCATTTTTTATATACTTTGTGCAGCATGTTCACTTTATAAATAAATTAATTGATGCATTGCTCGTGCTGTCTTGAACACTAGGAAATTAATATAAGGGCAAAATGCTTTGGAGTAGAGATCTTAACCAACTACAGTATGTCTTTTTGAATTGCCTTTTGAGTCAGAATATGTCTCAAGGGACTGGATATTCACTGTTTTTGTTATTCCTAGCTTACTTAAACACATTGCTTTATTGTATAATGTTCATTTTTCTTGTTCCTGTTCTTTGGTTTCATCTTTTGACAGAGTAAATCATAAAAAGATGATTTTATTTCCTTTACAAATTTTATTCGAACATCTCAAGCCTTATTTTTTCCAGCCTATATGCAGCCCTGAGAAACTCTTGGTACAGCGTATGATTTGGATTGAAGTAGCATCTTTACACAGTAAAGCAAATAAACTTGGCCCCTGCGGCTGAATGTGTGTTGATGTTAAATAATTCAAATTCTAAAACTGGATTCAAGTGTTGATTCATCTAAACTATTTCACCGAACAAGGTAACGCTAAAGACCCAACTGATGCATTTCAGTTGCAGCTGGTGAGGACTATTCATATAAATTCATCCATCTTAAATATGCAGAAAAAGGTTGGGAGCTAACCTTGAGGAAATTGTTTTTACCTTCACAATTTATAATTTATTTTGCACATAATCACTAAATTTTGGCTGTTAGGTGGAAGTTAAACTGCCATTATTCATTGTCAAATATGTAAGATGACCAAAGTGAAAGACAAAATGAATCTTAATAAAGTAATTATTGCTGGAATTGACTTTACTGCTGCTGTTTCTTGTAGACTACTGAGGTTAATAGTATCACCTGTTTTCATACTTTGATATATTATTATGATAAGTACTTGATTTTCTTTTATGGTTTCACCTTTAAAACTTGATATTTAGAACTAGATTGTCTTGCACGCACAGAGTGACACTCACTCGCTCTCAGGCCTGTTCTTACATCCTAATCTGTGCTGTACCTGGGTAAGCAAAGTAACAGATAACATTAAAATGCTGCCCCCTACAGACACGGAAGCTAAGAACTAATCAGATTTATCAATGAAAACTGTCAGCAAAACATTGATTATTTCATCAAGTGTGAACACTGCACAAACCTTTATATGCCCTATGATTAAGACATATTGAACTGATCATTTCGTTTCCTTTTGCTTCCATATCAGGTGTGACAGCCACGTTAATGTTATTAGTTGACTGTGTGTGTTGTCCTACAAAGACTATTTTGATCTGGTTCAAAATGGCCTGATCGTGGCGTTGGTTGGTTTTAAGGATCTAACATTTTATGTATTGTTGGTATATAGTACCAGTGTGTAAAAAGGAAGACTGGCTATTTTTTATTCGTATTAGTATGAATTATTTTATTACTTATATTCATATTATTCGTATTAGTGTCCGCAGTGCCAAAATGCAAATGAATAGTGTTACTATAAATACTATTACAACCACAATATATCAGAATATTGACAAAATAAGTATTAGTCTTGCAGGCTACTTCTTTTCCAATATTAATTATGCTGCTTGAAATATAAGCTAAAGTCGCAGCTCCGTCTTGTTTGCTCTTTAGGACAATTACCAACAATCTCAGTTGCTCATTAATCAATGACAGCTTTGCGACACGTCTATAGTGTTGACGGCAATTTGACGTGTCTCCGTCAACACAACAATGGCGGATGCCGTGGAGGAACCTCTACAGGGCAGCTGGTGAGGATATTTGTTGTCCGACGAACATTATTTGAAACCTTTCGCTCGTGAGAGCCTCGCGTCGGCTTCGTGTTAATGATTCGGGTGTAATGTACCTGTACGTGCGTTTACACGGCGAGTCTGGTTTTCTCGTGATGGACGCGGCGCTGAACTCAGTTCGGCACCGTTAACGCTCGGCGGCTAAAGAAAATTAGCCTGTTCGGTGTTTGTAAACTAACAGCTCATTGTCCATGATTACACACACTGGTGAGCAAACGGCGCTTTTAGAAAGACTCGTCAAAGTATTTTTTAGCGCTTCCTCTTTGACATTGGCAAGTTTATACACTGCGCTTGTGGACTAGCCAGCAAGCTAACCGTAACTAGCTAGGCTACCTCCGGGGCTTCTAGCGTTATTGGTTCGCATTAACCAGATCATCTTAGAGCTCTAATCCCAACGACGCCGTGTTGTCGTGTCCTTCAGGGAGCTGCGCTGAATTGGACTCATGTTACACCAGTCAAATGAGCGTCTGTCAGGAAGCGCTGGCTCCTAAAGACCTGTCAAACACGCAGCCTTGTAACAGCTGAGCGTTATCTGTATTTATGTCTGCCGAGTGAAAATCAGACAGTGTTCACACGCTTTGTTTCATACGGATGAGCTGACAAGATGAAATATCAGCTTAGACGTTTCAGTTATTCAATCACACAACTAAATTTATATATGCATCTAAAATGTTAGGAGAATGTAAAATGTGATTTATTGTTCGAGTGCTTACTGTGTATAGTTATTTGTGAGGCAGCTAATTATTTTAACTCCTCAAACTAACGCTTGATCAGATTTTTTTTAATAAGCAGCTCTTGGTATTTTAGTAGTGATGTTGTGCCATTTGTGCCTGCTCAGGAACCAGGATCTAGCTGAAGCACTAGACTCCGGCGGTTCTGATATGGAGTTGGAGCGAGGCATCATCCAGGTCCAGGAGAACTCCGCTCAACACAAAGCCAAAATGTGGAAGGTGAGGAAGGCAACGGGACTGACTTCACTCGTGCTGGGAATGACCGCCTGCTATCATGAAACTGATGCTGTAGTTTAAAGCGTGTAGATATAACAACCGGATGATCCGCATTTCTTAAAGGCTTGTACAAGTTTGTCATATTTTAGTTACTAGAGTCTGTGCCGTAGAGGAACTGCTTCCGTCAGACAAACTGGTCTTGCCAGCAAACTGGAAAGACCGGCTTTTATAGCTGAAGTGATGCAGAGGTCATCACTTCTTCATTTGACGCCTAAGTTAGGTTTAGGTCCGTTTAATCTGCATAACTACAACATAATTTATGGACAGCATGACAAATGAAAGTGTCTAATTTGGGCAGTGTGTTAATTTCTATATATTTCATCGGGTCAACGCTTCACTTCTGTGGCATAGACCTCACCTCAGCATGATGAATCACTGACTTTTCTTTTGTTTAGTGATGTCACACAGTAGGTGCACATGCAAAATACCATTCAGTCAAAAGAGGATTTACCTGCTGCAACTGTAGTGTTGAGCTTACACTGCGTAATTCAACATGAAAAATGTATTTTATCATTTAAACGACGCCAGTGATTTACGCCACTACCAAGCTACACTTTTGAAGCATTTAAGTGGCTAATTGAAGATCTGTCTTTCACGTGTGTTTACCATGTTCCCCTATACCACTCAGTAGCTGCATATTTAGCAGTTAATGGTTTCTTTGTGTTGGCAGATCGCACTAAACGTATCCGGGAAAGGAGACAGCTTGTCCCCCTGGGACGGCGTCCTCGACTTACCAGAACAGACGCTCATTCACAACCGCAGTCAACAGCTGATTGGTGAGTAAAAGCATGTGCCTTTAATTCCTTGACACAATACTAATGTTTGGAACATCTGCAATGAGTTCACCATTTCAACGGAATGAAGGCTAGCCACTTGGAGTCCTATGTCCAGAATGTGAATCTCTCTGTAGCCGTCATTTTGTAATCGCAATATAAAATACAATTTATGTTACAGTTATCATTGAAATAATTAAGGATAAGGATGCTGCATTATGTAGAATATTATTACACTGTGAAAATGGTGGAAAGAAATGTCTGTGGACATTCTCAGTAATCCTGTTTGTGGTTTTCCAGAGAGAGCAACTAGACTCATTTCAGATAACCTGCATGGATTTGTATAAAAACAAAACATCTTTAGTTGAAACTGTCCCATGTTTCATTGGTGCCTGTTTCAGATGAAGGCAGCAGGAAAGAAAAAGACTGTTTATTTTGAGTTTCGCTCATACCCATACTGTCACAGTTCTCAGGAATTCAGAGAAACAAATGACTTTTATTAGTAACAGTAAAGCTCAAAATAGAAAACCTCAGAGTCAGAAAGACAGGAATAAAGCAAAGGTGCTCTTTTAAATTATTTTATTATTTGTTACTATCACGGTTCACAGTACGGACGGGCTTTATCACTCAGTACTGCTTGAATTCAAATATCAATGGACCATTACTTCACAATCTTTATAAAGCAAACCCTACTAACACCTTTTGCTCTGGTTGCTCTGTTTAGACCAGTTGGACGTGTCGGAGGAAGAGAGGAGTGATATGGTATCTGATGTGGAGTCGGTCATCACGTTCTACTGTAAGTCCCGCAACATTACCTTCACCCCAGAGCTGAGCTGGCCACACCTGCTCAAACCACTACTGGCTCTACATCTTCCACGCAGTGACCTCTACAACTGCTTCTACGCTATTATGAATAAATACATCCCTAGGTGAGTAATCCACACACTGTTGTCTTTTTCATTTGTGCTTCATGGATGTGCGAACCTAAATTGAACAAAATATATCCATTTTAGGGAGTGTGTGTCAAACGGCCGACCCTTCCACCTGTACAGACTCCTGCTGCAATATCATGAGCCTGAACTCTGCTCCTTTTTGGACACCAAAAAGATCACACCTGACTCCTATGCCATCAGCTGGGTTTGTACTTTTTGCCTCATGTTCATGTCACATGTTAACACCTGGTGATTCCGACAACTCTTAGAAGGTATATGTGACTGTTTGTACGGCTCTTTTCTATCTTTCTATCTTCTGTTCTCTACAGCTGGGAAGTCTATTTTCCAGCCACTGCCTTCCTGATGTTACCCAGACCTTGTGGGACTCCTACCTCCAGCAAGCTGACCCCTTCCTTATCTTCTTCCTCATGCTCATCATCCTCGTCAATGCCAAGTATGTCACAAATAGTGCAAATTGTACACAACCATCATCACGCTACATAAACATAGGTTTGAATTGCCTTTGTTTATTTCTGTCAGAGAGACCATCCTTGCACAAGAAGCAGATGGCAAGGAGGACATCGTCAGTAAGTTCAGCTTCCTGTTTTAGTTGTACATTTGCTGTGTATCTGGTTAAAAACAAACAAGGATTTTTCTGTCACAGAAATGCTAGAAGCTTTTCCTTCGCTCCTGGAGTCTGAGGACATTGAAGATTTGTTTTCTCTGGCCCAGTATTACCAGAGCAAGACCCCTTTGTCACTCAGAAAGGTAATACACTTGATATGGATAACTTTTTATGTTTTTTATTTTTTTTATGTTTTATGTTTGATGACCATATTGTGCTGTAGTGTAGTAGAAGGCTATGATAGGAAAACTTGTAGAGATAAAGGAGTCAGCACACAAGGACTCATTGTTTAAAAGTCAGTTGCTGTGTGTTTGTCTTTCCTGCCTTGTTAGATGAACCAGAATCTGTTTGGTAGCAGCCTGGTGGCCCTAAAAGAAGAGGACACTGACCTGAGTCAGGCTCTGTGTCTCCCTGTGTCTGTTCCTGAAATCCTGCAGGCCAACCAGCTGCAGCAGGTCAGCAATACTCTCAGCTTACATTAACAAGGAAATAATTAACCCTTTGCCCATTAGCCATATGAGGGGCACAAAAGAGAGAGTGCTGAGTAATGTGAGCATTTTGCTGATCAGGACGGAGTGCGGTTCTTTGTGGTGGATTGTCGGCCTGCAGAGCAGTACAACGCCGGGCACCTGTCCACAGCCTTCCACCTGGATTCTGACCTTGTGAGAGACTGAAAACACACATTTTTAATAAAATGTGTAAGTAATACATAAATATATGTGGTATGCACATGTTTTTTTTCCCTACAGATGCTCCAGAATCCATCAGAGTTTGCTCTCTCTGTCAAATCCCTGCTGGAGGCACAAAAGCAGTCTTTAGAGTCAGGTTCCATCGCCAGCGGGGAACACCTGTGCTTCATGGGCAGCGGGAGGGAGGAAGAAGATATGTACATGAACATGGTGCTGGCCCATTTCCTGCAGGTGAAGCCCAAATAGCTGAATAAAAGCTGAATAAAAACAGACTATAACATGTCTTAAGGTCACTTGATTCCCGTTAGTCACACTGTTACACAATTTAAGTTCCCAATTCAGATCCTCTTTGCTTGCATCCTGTTTCTCTTGCAGAAAAACAAAGAATATGTGAGCATCGCTAAAGGAGGCTTCATGGGTAAGTACGCGAGTACAACTGTGTGCAGAGTCATCAGCACACAACTGTGCAGAAATATATAAAATTGTTCATCAGTTTTGAGCAACTGTAGATACATGTTCTGTTCTCTTTTCTAACTTTATCATTGTGGAAGTGGATGCGCGCACACACACACACGCACTCACACACAAGTTTCATTTCCTCACTCCAACAGTGCACCATGAACAGTTATAGCACTGTGTTTGTGTATTAGTGCTTCTGCCAACTAGATCAATGAATAAAGTTCAGGGTTCTGTCCATAAGTCTCATTTACAGTAAATACAACTTCCAAGCTCACTGAAAGTTGTGATTATGTTTGTTTCAAGCTCTACAGAAGCATCTGGTGGACATGAACATTGAAGGCCTCGACTCCTCTTACGTCCACTGGATTGTCAGCACATCAGGATCTCACAGCAGCCTCAGCTCTGCTGATGTAAGTGCCCATAGATGTCAAACACATCTTAACACGATGAACATCATCTAATTACGCTTCTTTTTGAAATAATTTTAAGTTATTCTGCTTTAGATTATTTTATTTACTTTTTCAAAAGGGGGAGTCTCTGAGCAGCCCTGGAGACAGCAAAGGAGTCAAGTCTTTGGTCAACAAAATGACATTTGCTCTCAAGTCCAAGTCGGTGAACGTGAAGGAGAAGATGATCAGCTTCATTGAGAATACCTCTGCTCCTGTAGACAGGTGAGGACCAACTTCCTAGTAAAAATAGTCTGATGTTCCTGTGTGGAGCTCAACCTGCAATACACCTTTTACTCTTTGTCAGTTATCGGTGTGAGCATTAAGCTAGAGATTGATCTACAGCGACCGGAGGACTGTGGTTTTGACGACTATAACTGTGATTGATTTGATCAAAACTTGTGCCTTATTTCATGCTAGAATATCTTTCAATCTGCCCTGGCCAGAGAAGGTGGTTCCAGATCGGTAAGAGCTACTTGACATCAAGCTGTTTTTCCATCAACATGACCACTGGCTGTAGACCCTCACCAGTCTCTAGGGCTATAGGCGACGTAGCCTGTGTCACATAAACGCATGCTTAGTGCCAGCATCTCTGCCTGACCTGCTCACTCATACAATAGTCTCAACACATCCTCATAGAGTACGGACAGGCTGTGTTCGAGACTTTGAGATCGGTCTTCATGCTTTCACTAACATTTAGCGCTGCTGTTTAGTTTGCACTGTTGGAGCTCCAAGAGTCACACCTGCCATTTGTGACTCTTGTCTTTTCAGTCTGAATAACCTGAGGGATTTTAAGGAGAGTCTCAGCATCACTGTCTGCTTGAAGATGCACTTTACAGTCTGTCTTGCCATTTCATTGTTCTTTTAGATGATAGCCAGGGCTATGCAGAACGTGGATCCACCATAACAATAAAAAACAACTGTGCGTTATCGTAAATAGCCCTGAATATCATACCTTAACTAATCTTTGAGTCCTGCTAGTTACCAGAAATGTCTCATTTAACCTCTGTCTTTGTCTTTAACAGCATAACCTATGGCAGTGTTATATGTGTGCAGCCTTGCTGCTTGGTGTTTTTAATGTGTCTTCTTGTCACAGGCACTGATGTTTCTTCATCTCTTTTAGTCAGTACTGATGTGAGTAAATAAATACCCCCATTGATCCTTCTCTAGGCACGTGAGCAGCAGCGACCGTGTCGGCAAACCTTATCGCGGAGTGAAGCCAGTGTTTAGTATTGGTGATGAAGAAGAATATGACACAGGTACATTTCTTTTGAACTGTTTGGAAATGAGAGCGTGTTGGAGCTAATAAGTCACTGAGTCAAGCAAACGCAAGTCATTTTATATAGAAAAACAAGATCTCACCTATTACCAAACGCCTCTCCCAGATGAGATCGACAGCTCATCCATGTCAGACGATGACAGGAAGGAGATCGTCAACATTCAGACTTGGATAAACAAACCAGATGTAAAGCATCACATTCCATGTAACGAAGTGAAAGAAACAGGCCACATGTTCCCCAGGTGAGTTGAACGGAATGGAAAACATGGTTTGAATGGCACAAGCATTGTTATAAATATGACTAATTCACACTTCCCAGAATGAACGAACAAGCAGCACAGACAAAGATCAAGATTCCTAACAGCCACCCTGTTATGTGTTTCCAGTCACTTGCTGATCACAGCAACACACATGTACTGCCTGAGGGAGATCGCCTCACGAAAAGGCTTTGCCTACATCCAGTCCAGACAAGCTCTGAACTCTGTGGTGAAGATCACATCCAAAAAGAAGCACCCAGAATTGATCACGTTCAAGTTTGGCAGCAACAACTCAGCTGGAGTGGAGATATCAGCAGTTGAGAGGTGCTACAAAACACACAATTAAGATTTAAACCTCCTAAGAATCTAGTTTAGTTGCAATAAACATTTAAGATATCACAGACCTGATTAGACCTACATTAGTAATCTTAGGGTTTACATTACACTGCTGTACTGTATCAGTACAGTAACCGTAACTATTAGCAGTTTCCTCAAATCTTTTCTTTTCCTCTTCTCAGATATTTGATACCCAACGCAGGTGATGCGACCAAAGTCATTAAGCAGCAGATCATGAAAGTCCTGGATGCTCTGGAAAGCTCATAAAATCAAGATGCCTGGCAAAGATGGGGAACCATGGAAGCCTGCTGTGACACACACCTTAAGAAGAGTCTGCTAAGAGTGAAATCTTCTCCTGTTTTCCCTCATGGACTAGTCCAGTGCAGTGTTGACTGTGAAGCCCTGTGTGACTGTGTTGGGGACATGGGTGAATACTGCTGACTACAGACCAACCTGGCTTGTGTGTCTTGAAATACTTGGGTGCTCCACAGTCATCCAACCAATATTTTACACTAAAATTAAAAGATATTAGTTGTAGTGTATGTTTTTCTTTACTCTTGATAGGATATGGAATCTCATTACAGTGCAGTTCCACTTCTTTGATCTCCCTCTGGCCTTAACGTAGCGTACTGACCAACCAGTGGCAACCGTGTTCACCCATTATATGACTGACCCTTTTTGTTTTTTGACTTGAACATCTCGGTTCTGAACTATTGTTCTTGTAGTGAATGGATTAGCAACATTTAAGTCATGTCTTTTCATTTACTTTCCACATGTTTTGTCTAGATTTTCTCCCGCTTGTTTTGGTCAGACAGTGAGTACGAGCTAACTATTGAAGATACAAATCGCTAAGTCCATGAGGCAGGTTTCCTACTGCAACAGCTGTTTTTGATAACCTTTCTCCAGCAGGCAGCCTTAAATAGATATTATTTGAGGGTGTTTTATAAGTATTTGATGTGTATATATTGTAAACTGCTCTATATCAGCACAGACCTTTGAAATGTCATTTTGAAAGCTTATCCTGATCGGCATTGAAACATAAACCACAGTTTTGAAGTTCCCCTTCCGTTTAGAATGAGGAGTTTCTGGCAGATAATTTCATCTATGCTTTTACATATGATAGTGAATTAACCTTATCTCATTGCAGTCTGATGTAGCTCTCAGAAACCACACACTGGACTACATTAATATTACAACAGGAGGACTGGTAATTGTTATTAAAAGCCTCAGTATTTTCCCATCGCTTTCAGACTGAGTACATGAAAGGCTTTTCCCAGTTGCAATATGAAAGCATCTATGTGATTATGTTAGCATGTGTACAGTTAGTACTGTAAATGAGGTGACCCTATGCTAATGGGTAATATCCACTGAGAATGAAAAGGTGGATGTAACAAGGACTCTGCTTTTCACTTTAAGCACAGCTTCTAAAGGAAGGGATGTGTAATTTGTCATGTCTGAGATCATTCTGTCTTGTCCAGTGTACTGAGTCCAAACTAAATGGCTTTAGCTTGTTTGCCATTGTTGCCTTTGGCCTCATGCCTATGATGTGTGACACTGGCACCAGCAGTGGCAACATATCCCCGTATGATTTCAGCTAATTTTAAACTCTTCTTTAATTTTCCTGCTTCCATGAACATCGTAATTAATATCTAGCTCTGTGTGCAGCCTGGGTTAAATACATCAGTCCAGGGAGGCCTGAGTAAAACTCATATGTGATCAGCATATGAGCAAGACAAACTTAACAACTCGGATGATTCATAAATCAGGTCTTTAGTCACTCCAGTCTTTCATACCATTCCTGTGTAACACCATGCATTGTGTTGTATTTTTTGTGATATTTTTCAGTATTGACTGAACTTTACTTTGTAACATCAGTGGCAAAGGATGTCGACCACTAGTTGAAATGCAAGTGTAATTTGCACCTTACTGTACTGCTGTTATTTTCTAAGCATTTCTGTTTTTAATAAATGGAAATTATTTGACTGCACATGTGCTCTAATAGTCATTCCTACAGTTATTTATGACCTATCACAAATAGTTAATGATTTTTTTTTTTGCTGTTGTGCAGTGTACTAATGCAAGAGTATTTGACTATTATTTAAAAAATCTATTTATCTACTGTAAGTGCGTTTTTAGAATAGTTTTTCATCATTATTAGACCAACAGAACCTTTGGAATAATAGTTTTCCCTGCACTATTTTAACCAATGAGGAGAGAGCTCAAAGGCCACCACCCCTCTCCAGGTGACGTCACGCAGTTTCTGTACTTCAGATTAAGAGTTTTATGCCTGATTGATTGATTGATTTTGTTTACCTTGTTTGACATATGTTGTTCAGTTCAAGAACCACGTGTCAGGACTGTACAGTAAGTATTTGTTATGGCAACTTCTTTCCACACCGCCTAACCAGGTTTTGTCTTCAGTTAGTTTTTACTTTCACGCCAGTAGAGATTCAGCTCGTTATGGGGACATAGGACTGGGGGTAGTGGGTAGGCGTGAACTCTCACCTACTGTGACGCCCGTGATGAGGGTGGGGGAGTTGATTAGCACACGTAAAGCTCTGTGGTTCAGCCAATGACTGTCTTCTCGGAGCTGCTGGTGGTCTTTGTTTTAATCCACACCTACTCACCACCGCCTCCAGTCCTTTGTCCACCCACCGAGCCTATTCTTTACAGGCGCCAAGCGAAACCTAGCTGAAACATAAATCTGTGGTCTGTAACCATCTTTCCTCAGACTGAAGAAGCGACCTGGCTGCTACTCTACGTTCGGTGCCGTAGACTCAATTATCGTACAGTAAATATTGACTCTTATTTTGAAACAGCCAACCGGAATCACGTGCCTCGCCTGTTTGCGCTACACTGTGCCGCTCGCCAGGAGAACTCCGCATACATGTGCACCTTAGGAAGAGCGATGTCCAGTGAGTACAAAGCGTTATTTCTTTAAGTGTTATTTTACCGACGAACCTCAGGGAAGCTTGTAGTAACGGCCGTCTTACTTTCAGAGTTCCGGCTAGCGGTGGTCCAGCTGCGCGTGACGAGCGTGAAGGCGGACAACCTGAGCAGAGCCCGGACGCTGGTGAAGGAGGCCGCGGACCAGGGCAGCCAGGTGGTGCTGCTGCCGGTAAGGAGGACCAAAAAACAAGTTTGCTCGTGTTGGAGAGACTGGACATAGCTCTACTAGATTTTCCCACCTGTCGCTCAAACATCAATGAGTATGACATCGCGGTTTTTGCTGCACAGCTGATTGATTCCTTCTCTGACAGGAATGCTTCAACTCTCCATATGGAACCAGCTTCTTCTCTGCATATGCTGAGAGAATCCCCGGAGAGTCCACCCAGGTGCTTTCGGAAGCTGCAAAGGAAAACGAGTTGTATCTAGTGGGAGGTAGGGACTCATCTGTTGCTGAAAGGACTTTATATAACAGGATCCACAAAAAAGAAATTTTCTCTGCTGTAAATTACTGTTTACTTCTAATTATTTCCAGCAGGTGTGGGATAAAGGTTAACAGACTTTTTCTAACCAGCAGCAGTTAATCCATAACCAAATTTCCAGTCTGCTGGCTTTGACCTCTATCAGTATGCAACATGTACATTATTATTATTATTATTAAGAAATTCATGAACATCATTCCCGTGCTATCCCTATAGGATCTATCCCTGAAGAAGACGGCGGGAAGTTGTACAACACCTGTATGGTGTTTGGGCCTGACGGAGACCTGATTCTAAAACACAGAAAGGTACTGGACTATTTATCTGTTGCTACTCAGTGACCTCATAGCAATTATAGCTACAACATCAAAGCCTTTTTCTTCATCTTTCGCTGTCTAGGTTCACCTCTTCGACATCAACGTCCCAGGAAAAATCACCTTCCAGGAGTCGGAGACACTGAGCCCAGGAAACAGCCTGTCAGTGTTTGAAACACGTGAGTGATGTCCGGAACGCTACTTTTTTCGCTTTGTCCCCTGCAGCTGAACGAGCAATATTTTGATCTCTCCCCATTTCCTCCTGCAGCCTTCTGTAAAGTGGGAGTGGGCATCTGCTACGACATGAGGTTTGCAGAGCTTGCACAGCTGTACAGCAGGAAAGGTAAACGGCGAGTAAAGTGACAAGAGCGATTTCCGCAGTGTTTGTCGTAACGTGGATAGTTAACGTGGTCGTCCGCGTGTCTTCAGGTTGTCAGCTGCTGGTCTACCCAGGAGCCTTCAACATGACCACTGGTCCAGCGCACTGGGAGCTGCTACAGAGGGGCAGGTCAGACTCTTAATCACATTATTCATCATACTATATGCCAATGTGATAATAACACAGTAAAGAGGCTAATGCAAGTTTAAAGTGACGTAAATTATTTGTTGCTATAACTCGGTTGTTGGTCTTTGATGCAGAGCTCTTGATAACCAAGTGTACGTGGCCACAGCCTCACCTGCCAGAGATGAGACTGCATCATACGTTGCCTGGGGTCACAGCACTGTAGTAAACCCATGGTAAGAGACTTAAGAGAAATAAATAAATATACACACACACACACAATATAGAAATGTTAAAACAAGAAAGGCCAAGGTAAATAAGTAATAGACCAGTGAAGCTGAACTAGTCTATAGGTTATAGCTGTATGTTGTACTTACAATTAAAGGTTTTACGCTTTTGTGATTTTTGCGATATGTCGTTGCAGGGGAGAGGTTCTCTCCAAAGCTGGACCAGAGGAGGCAGTGATTTATGCAGATATCGGTGAGTAGTGCGAGGTCAAAGTCAGGCAGACTACACGTGTACAGCGTGACCTGCACTGTGCCACTGATAACACTTCAACAATAAGGAAATAGTGCAGTTGTTGTGTTGGACAACATGAAACTGGTAGAGTCCCTGGGCAGCTTGTGTGTGATTTCTAAAACCTGTTCAGTTAGTTACTAAACTCTTTGATTGTGGACCAAACTCTTTGGTGACTCTTTTTTTTTTTTAATGACTGGAAATACACAAGACCAGTATCAGTACTGACAATACTAGAAAAGTCTGCCTGACAAAGATGATTCTCACAGAGTAGTTTGATACCATTGTACAGCTTTTACACCTCACCTTAAACTTGTCACGGTGTGTCACCCGTCTCCAGACCTGCAGTATTTGGCCGACATCAGGCAGCAGATCCCAATCACAACGCAGCGCCGCGATGACCTCTACGCGGTGACGGCTGTGCAGGAAGGATCGAGCTCAAAACTGACCTAGAGGAGCAAGAGTGTGGGAAGTGTTGACGTCAAGCTGTGCCTTGTGGCTGCGCGTTGTTGGCATTTGGTTATCAAAGAGTTGGGGGGTCGTTATCTGCGACAAAGGTCACGGCTGTAAGGGGGTAAAGGTGGAGTCATGTTTATTAATGACCATTCAACTTTGCCAAGTGGGGAGTTCCGGGTTTTGGGCTGAGACAGGTTGTCACACATTTCAGGTTCTTGACTATTCTTTTGTGAATGAGTAACCCTCATGAAGGTTTTCTACTACAAGAGGCCAAGGTACAACAAACACTGCATCAGATCTGCACTGAAACACAACATTGCCTTGTCCTCTCTGAGGCACAAGACTGGAAACAGTGTGGACCAGGTTTAGTTGAGACGCTGCCTGCTTTGAATCACTGAGCTGAGATGACATTAGTGAAACATGGTGCTGACACTAATCAGTTAGTACAAAACTAATGAGACATGTCATTTTCAACACAGAAGAAGCCATTGAAGGTGATGTAGTCTTTAATGTCAGTTTCAAACATTAGAAATGAATGTAATCACATTCTGTACACACATTGTTTTATTTCTTTTATATATGTACATCGTCTGTCAGTATGCATTTTTAGATTTAAAATGTAAATTGTATTTTAAAAAAATGTTACAGATCTGTCAAATAAGACAGTGAGGAATTGTTTTGAGTGCCATTTTTGTGCAAAGAAAGCTTGTTTGCAGTGTTATGCTTATTTCTAAACACATTTTGTGTATTGAACATACACAACAAAAGCATTTTTACAAATGAGTTCATAATGAAGATTTATCATTTTGGGGGCTTTAAACTTCAGTCTCAATCTTTATCATCTCAGCTTCCGCTTCATCTGGAAATTGTCTCTTGTATCCTAAAGAAAAGTAATAAAAGGTTACAAAAGTATTGTAACATTTATTAATAACTTCTCTGCTTTCCCCTCTAGCATCTTCTTTAGGAATAAATGCTCCATGTATGGATGATTTGTCTTCATATGAACCCTGAATAGTGTAGCAGCTTGCGTGTTACTGTGTTTAAATACGTTAATAGGGCCTTAAAGCTACAAACAGAAACAGGATGTTTATGTGCTGAAAACAGGATCCACAATGTGTAAACTGAATATCTGGATTTAAGTTAAACACCATCTCTCCAGCCTGTCTGGTCTGTGAGGTACGTCATGTGGTCAGGGGACGTCGCCTACCTCTGTTAGAGTTCTCGTATTCCTGTTTCTTCTTCTTACTCCTCCTGTCCAGGTGGACCTGATAGACCACAGCTGCCATCACCATGGCCCCGACCGCCACACACACAACCAAGCTGAAGATCCACAAGGCCTCTGAAGGTTCCTTCGCCACTGCGATGCCCCGAGCTTTATCTGAGTACCGACAAGAAGCGCACATTAGCGAGGAGGTGGTGACTTGCTGCTCTGCCTCTGAATGAGCAGCGATCAATCACTCACAGCTTGTTGAAGTCAGGGTTTCATTCATGAACTGGTTCTGGATCATGCAGGACACGCTGGAGACGTTGGCGTTGTCGAGAGTCAGGTGACTGGTTACGTTGTAGAGATGTGAGTCTGGGTTTGATGCTACCAGGGTCCTCACTGATCCTTCAGGGGGCACCTCAGCATCATTAATGAGCCAGTACACCACAGGTTTGGGAAAACCGCCGCTGGAGTGACAGACGTAGGCCGACTCGTCCCCGTGTGCGTTATCCCTGTCCAGCAGCGGGGAGCTGAAACTGGCTGTGAACAGACAGCAGTTAGGTCTCTTTAATAACCTCTGGTTTACTTTGTATGTGTGTGACACTGACCTGCTGACCTCAGGCACACGGTGCACAACAGAGCACTCTGATTCCCCCCTGTCTCCACCAGCAGCATATAATCTACTTTGTCCTCTACGGGATCAACTGCTGGCAGCTGCAAAGACAAATTTCCAGTCAGCAGAGCATCATCGGAGACCACGGCCCCGTCCACGCTCCATTTCTCCACGTTTCTATCCTCCTTCCACACGGACGCGAGCACCACTCGGTCCTCTCTCAACCACTCAATGGAAACATTCTTCAAGGTTGACAGTTCAGGGTAGAGGCAGGGCAGAGAGACCGGCTCTCCCACGATGCCGAGGACGCAGTCTTCCTCTGGAAAGGAAGAGCACGAACATCACGCGTCAGCTGTGAGTCCAGGTGTAATGAGACGTTTTTAATCGCCAGACAGAGTAACTTTACCCAAACAGGCGCAGACACCGAGGAAGCTGAGCAGCAGCAGCACCGGCATCGCCCGATGAAGCCACGTTTGCCAGAAACCTTTCAAGCCTCTCTTACTGTTGAATCTAGACAACAAAGGCAACATCCTTAACTCACACGACTCGTTCTCTACCTTCCCTGCCCGTGACGCGGAACCACTAGTCGAGCGCGCAGCTTTCCTCACTGGCTTCCATGTTCAGTCATGTCGCGCTCTGTTGAGCCAGATATTTCTGTGTTTTGGGCTTTATTCAGGTCTGCGCCTGTAGATGTCGAGCGGCTCTGCTCAGACACTGTTAGGAGCCACTGAGCGGAGCGTGTCGAACCTGTTTTCACACCCACCGGCCTCAACTTCCCACTTTCTGTTTCTCCCAACACGCAAGACAAATAGTTTATCCACGGGCTTTAGATTACGCATGACAATATAGCGCATATATTATACCTGCTGATTTCTGTTATTTGAACATGAAGACACACTAAACATGAAAATAAACTATGATTAGAAGCTTCAGTTAAATGGTTTCAGTTTCGTTTACGTTTTACTCGCTTTCAGTATGTCAGTGCTATAAGGTTAAGCAATATTTTGTCACCACACCAAATATTATATACCTGTAGATTATTCATATTTTGTCACCAGACAATTTATGTTAATAAAATGTAATTTCCCAATTGCCCAGCAGGGGGCAGATTCCGCCAGTGAGAGCAGCGGTGATACTGATGATATATGCGTTTTAATTTATGAACATTTTAGTATGATAAAAAAAATTAATAATGCTACATGTACTAGCATTGTGGGGTTATTAATTTTCGTACTATCTTTCTGTTAGGAAACGCTGCCTGTAAGTCAAACATCGGAGCGACAAACGTGAATAAAATAGGCTCAACCATAATCGAGCACGTGGGCTGTCGATGAACGTAGTTGTGTTTATTTCGCCAAAGAGGGTCAAGTCCAACTGAAGCTATTAATTTATTTATGCCTGGGTTTGGTTGATCAATTTGCAACAACAGCACTGGCGGGTACAGCAGGCGGCAGCCTGGTGCTTCGGTTTGCTGCTGTGTTCGTTAAAGAAGAAGAAGAAGAATAAAGGGCGGGGAAACGAAAACGAAGAAGAAGAAGGGAAATGTAAACAGGTTCGTCGTGGTTGATCTGATGCTGCAGGCTGAGTCTAGGTTCGTG
Organism: Macropodus opercularis; assembly: GCA_030770545.1. Classification (NCBI taxonomy): domain Eukaryota; kingdom Metazoa; phylum Chordata; class Actinopteri; order Anabantiformes; family Osphronemidae; genus Macropodus; species Macropodus opercularis. The sequence goes on from CM061092.1 coordinate 15,262,846, forward strand.
GTTCATATTAACCGTCGTAGCTCGTTATACCGTTAATGATGAGACAGCATGGCCGCAGTGGGGAGGATCCGTTCGTGCTTCCCACTCCTGCAACGACGCTGTCAGAGAGCAACCTGCCCCAATTACCTTAGGCTTCATCAGGCTGCCGCCCTGAGGCACCGGCACCAGTTTAGGGGGTTCGCACTGTCTGCGTGCAGGGCGAAGAGCGCAGGCGATTTTACCAGTGGGTGGCAGGCAGGAACCACACAGGAGACGGAAGATTTCATAGAGGAGAGCGAGGTGGAGGAGCTGTTCCAGCAGCAGATTCCCGCAGGCATAGGAGATGGACACCACAGGGTCTTCATCGTTCACCCTGATGTCAAGTGGGGAAGCAGGAAGCAGCATCAGACCACCGGTAAGGCAAAACCTGCAGACAGGCCCGTGTGGATCACACGAAGAGTTTCATTAACTGAGGCTCTGTCACCTCTATCTTCTCCAGCTAAGCTGATGTTGGCTGAAGCTGTGGGACTTGTTGACACTCTGGATACCTGGACAGTGGTGGACACAATCATCCTCTCCACCAAAACACCAGAGAAGAAGAGGATATTTGGCAAAGGCAACTTCCAGTCTCTCACAGGTATTGCCAGCTTTCATTTTGAACTTGTGACTATTCACTTCGAGCCAACGTGTGTCTTAATGTAAACCACCTGTGTGTTTTCCTCCCAGAGAAAATCAGGCAAACAGCAGGAATCACTGCTGTGTTTGTGAATGTTGAGCGTCTGTCCCCTTTGTCTGAGGTGAGGACGGTAAAGACCTGCTGTCTGGCTCCAAACAGAAGGGTTTCATGCACTGAAGGTCATTTTTTTTGTCACCTGTGCAGAGGGAACTTGAAGAAGCCTGGGGAGTCAAAGTGTTTGACAGATACTCAGTCGTCCTGCACATTTTTCGCTGCAATGCCAAAACGAAAGAAGCCAAGTTACAGATCTCTCTGGCAGAGATTCCTTTGCTAAGGTACTGTGGTCTATTTTTGTTATCATAAATCATATTCATACTGCTAGTTTTAAACAAATCTGGAATCATGATTCCACATTACTCGTGCTGATTAACCATTGTTGTGTCACTGGCAGATCTTGTCTCAAAAATGAAATGGCAGACTTGGATCAGCAGGGTGGAGGATCCAGATACATCGGAGGTTCAGGTATTCTACACCGCTGTGTACACGTCAGGTTGAAAGGTAGCTTGTTTTTGGTTTTTTTTATTTAAACTTGCTTATCGCAGGCGAGACTCTGTTCGAGGTCCAGCAGAGGCTGCTGAAGGAGCGGGAGCTGAAGATCCGTGCGGCGCTGGAGCGACTGAGGAAAAAAAGGCACCTGCTGCGATCTCAGCGTAAACACAAAGAGCTCCCCGTTGTGTCTGTGCTAGGATACACAAACTGCGGTGAGAGGCACGAGGTGTCACAGCATTACCATGGTGCTCTGATAATGTGTGGTATTCAGGTCTCCTCTCTGTCATCAGGAAAAACAACTCTGATCAGGGCACTGACAGGCGACAGCGGTCTTCAGCCCAGGAACCAGCTCTTCGCCACCCTGGATGTGACTGTCCACGCTGGCCAGCTGCCCAGTCGCATGACCGTCCTGTATGTGGACACCATCGGCTTCCTGTCCCAGCTGCCCCACCAGCTCATCGACTCCTTCTCTGCCACCTTGGAAGACATTAAACACTCGGTGTGTGCTGTGCCTGCTACTCACAGTAAAGGTTGTATGACAAAACAAGGACCCATCAGAGCTGAGTGAGCCAACTTGGTTCTGCTCTTGGTTACGCTTCCAGGACCTGTTGCTTCACGTCAGAGACATCAGTCACCCAGAGACAGTGAATCAGAAGGTGAACGTGTTGAATGTCCTGAAGAACCTGCGCATCCCTGATACGCTGATGAACTCCATGATAGAAGTCCACAATAAAATTGACCTTGTTGATCAGTAAGTGCAGAAATGCCGCTAAACGTGTGGTTTTTGCTTGATGGTTCTTATGTGGGCTGTAAGAATGAGAGTATCTCCTGTTCGTGTTCCTGCAGCTACAAATCAGCAGAGCTCAACGCGATGCCCATATCTGCCTTAGAGGAGCGAGGCCTAGATGAGCTAAAAAAAGCAGTGGAAGAAAGAATTGTAACCTGTACAGGAAAGCACATTTTAGATCTCAACGTCGACCTCAGCACCCCTCAGTTAAGGTAAGAGCCGATTCTGCCTCTTTCGGCTTTCGATTAATTGCAACCACAGTAAACGGAGCGCCCTCGTTCTCAGTTGGCTGCACAAGGAGGCCACTGTCCAGGACGTGCAGGTGAATGCTGATGAGGGATCGGCTGTCGTCAAGGTCATCATCAGCACCGCCGCGTACGGACGCTACAGGAAGCTGTTCGCAGGCAGATAGCAAAACACGTGGACGAGTGATCCAGGAGCAATTAAGGAAGTCCACCCAGAGCTCAGATGCGTTTATGCACTCTAATATATAAGAAAATGCAGGAAGATACCTTTAGAAATGAATGAGAAACATTCTTGTAGATTTTAAAGTTGGATCATGAACAATAAAGAATATATGTATATATAAAGTGAAAAATAGAAATTTGACTAACTCAAGGAGATACAAAAACGTTAAGAACATTAAAACTGAGGTATCGTTTGGCATCAGTTCCAGTGGAGTTAATTCACCGCTAACAGTGTTTTTTTATCTGACTGTTGTTCTTCCGAACAAGTTTTTGGTTCAGCGCGATGACCAAAGAGCAGAGTGGAAGCGGCCCCACGAAATCTCCTGCGATGATGTTTAGGCTCTTTGGACCCGACCCTGGTGTCTGCTCCTCCACCCACTTTCTCAAACACTCCCAGTTACTGAAGGTCAGCGTGCGCAGGGATTCCTTTGGGTTCATGGCGATGTAACCCCTGTCAGCTGTCAGGTTCAGGCCAGCGATAAAGAAGCTCTCTGGGTGAAAAAAAAATAAAAACAGCTGGTTAATGGAAACGCACTAGGAAATGCTTTAATGTTAGATGTTTTACTTTTAGCACTCCTAATTCATTTCAGTAATTGGCGGGACATGGTGCTAATTAAACTAACCAGGACGCCCCAGGTCTTTCTGCCAGTCTAGGTAACTGATCACTCCTTGTGCTGTTCTCTGGTTAGCCCACAAGTACGGGAGGGCCGGCCACAGCTCCTGATGTCTTGCTGCAGTCTGGGACTCATAGGACAGAATGACCTGGTAACCAGATGCCCACAGACTCCGCAAGGTCAAATCTGACTCCTGTAAAGGGCAGAGCGACAAGATGAGGCGCAGTTTTGCTTTTATTATGTAAATTAGCTCCACAAAGGGAAGCACTGACCTTCTGGGGACAGAGTTTTGAACCAAACAGCTTCTTGAGTGACAAAATAAATGACTCGTGGCATTTATCGTCCATTCCCTCAAAGTGGCTGCAAGCAAGGATAACGATCTCCTTTGGGTGAGAGTCCAGCCAGTTGGTAACAGACAGAAGAGTTTCCTGTGAAGAAAGGATAGTTACTAAAACAAGCTATGAAAGAGTTGAGTTGAAAGAGCTTTTCTTATTGGGGTTAGAAAACTCACCACAACTGTTAAGTGTGTGTATATGACGTGTGTGAAGTAGAGGTCGCTGGACGGGTCGTTGGGTTTGTGTGCAATGCGGAGATCAAAATACCGAATCCCCATCGAAAGTTGCTCCTCGATGCTTTTATCCTAACAAGGAAAGAAATGCATGTAGTGCAACAATATGGATATTACATGTGTAATTATTATATGTTATAATAAAAAACGTTATACAGTGTAGCAAGAACAAAGCTGTGCTGGGATCATTAGTTTTACAGGGAAAAGCAAATGAGTTATAATGCCATATCTAGTTATTATTATTCCATTTTGCAAAGGTAGACTAAACAAACACTAAAACAATCAGTCACAGAATATGTATTAAGTTTTTACATTTCTATTCAAATAAATATATTAGAAAGAACAGAATAAAGACAACTCAAATCACTTGTCACTCTCATTCATACCTGTGTTGTTGACCATTTAAAAATGAGAGGCCTGGTGAAGCAGTAGAAGAATCTGTCCAGGAGCCTGAAAAGGTTGGACTCAGACCTCACCAGGGGTGAACTGATGTCCAGACAGTAACTCATGGCGTCGTGGCTTCCTACAAACACACAAGTGAAGCTCATCTGTCGATCAACTAACCAGCGAACTGATTCGGATCTAATCAGCATCATTTCAAGTGATTTTCAGAAAGCTCAGAAGAAGAGGTACCGGGTATGGCCAGGTCGGTCAGCGGGACGTCCCACAGCTCCTCGGGTAAGGCTGACATCCAGTCCTGGTGGCTGGGATCCATGTTGCTCAGGCACAGCCCTGCAGGAGACTCACTGAACTCGGGGCTGGAATTCAGACCTGAAAAGCTGGTTTGGGACAGTCATCATATGATCGATCGCCTCTTCCTTAATCTACCTCCTTCCGACGGGCGGACTTTGGTTTCCTGATTCCTGTCTCCATTCCACGGTGACTGACGCTGTGTCACAGCTGGTTTTCTGACAAGGTCCCCGCTGTGACAGGACAAAACGGCGTTGGTGGTTATCGTTGTGTATCAGCCTATGTGCCATCAAACACATCGGTGGCACTTTTACTTAAAACACCGGCAGTGAAGCTGCTGATGACGCAGAGGGGGCGGAGCTAATCGGACTAAGATATTTGAATAAATTTGCTTGTACAACCATTGCACTATTTTCTAAAAGCCACTTTTTAATTTGTTCAACCGTGTTTTGTATGAATTGTGATGATTTATTATGTATTTACGGTCTTCAGACGTCTTTATGTGAAGTTCAGGTGCTGGAGTTTATCTCTACAGGGCTCTGGAGGGTTTGTAGGGTTCTGTGCAGTGGGTTTCACCAGTGGTGTCTGCAGGTCCATGTCTTGCTGAGGCGGTTCCTCCGGTTGAGCTACGACTCCCGTCTCTGTCGTAAACGATTCCCATTGCTCAGTGTGCTGACAAAACAGGGATTAAGGTCCTTTGACAAAAAGCTGACTAGCGCAGTGGAGCTGATGAAACGCTTGCCATTATTTACTGATGTGACCCCCTGACAAGCAGTTTAGAAACACGGAACTCAAATGCAAGTGAAAAGGTACGTGTCGAGCAAAAGCTTGACGTGAAAAAACACCAAAGAGAAGGAGACACTTCAGCAGTGATCGCTTAAAAGGAAACATTTTGCTTAAAAAGGCCAAGTTTATTGGAAAAGCTAAGTCCCACAGGCACAGCGGTGCAGGATTATTTCATATCAAGGCCTAACATGTTGGCTGAAGTCAAATAGAGGTCAAACAGTCCATGCAAATGAGTTTTCCATGCATTTTGCATAAGTCTCCTTTACATTCTCTAAATCTCTCTATATATATTGCAGGGATATCGTTTAGTAACCCACGTGATACTTATAAAGGTATGTGTCCTGTATTTCACTTATATGTGCTCTTTGAATACATTGTGCAACTCATGTAAAACAACAACGCTGAGATCTGCTATATCATTATTGCTTAAGGTCGCATAACATAAAACTGAGCGTTTCAGCAACTCGTGAAATCTGATACAATACATTGCATAAATAGTGAACTGAATGGTAAACAAACAAGTGTGGTTTAAAATACCAGAGAGTCTGTTTCTAAGCAGCGTCCAGACCCAAATGTACGTTTCCCCACCTCCGCTGTGCACTTAGAACCTAATAAATAATTCAAGTACTTCTTTCTCTACTGACACTTGAGTGTACCACATGCTGTGATTCACATTTTCTGTAAAATGATGCATACTGGTAAAGTCACGAAGCCCATTTGAGCAGTTTCTCATTCAGCGTAACAACAGTTGGAGCAAAGTTGCTCTCTGTGATAAAGTCCCCAGCGATGATATTGAGAGAGCCGACCCTGGAGCCGGGCGTCTGCTCCTTCACCCAGCTGAGCAGCGCTGGGTATGTGGACATCACCAAGTCCTTCAGGGACTCCGTAGGGTGAGTGCAGATGTATTTCAGATCCTCTGTCAGATTAATTCCTGTGACGAAGAAACCCCCTGGGAAAAAAAAAAAAAAAAAAAGACGAGGCGTCAACCGATCGCAGTAATAAAATCGCCTGTTCTGTTGTCTGTTAAAATCACCAGCACATTACCTGGTCTGCCATGTTGTTTCCTCCGTTCAAACTCTTCAATAAGAGCCTCAGCCTTGCATTTATTGGCCCACCAGTAAGGAATATGAGGCCACAGATCGCTGTGCCCGCTCACAATGCTGTGTTCATAGGACACAACCACTTGGTAGCCTAAATCCCACAGGTTTCTGAGAGTTAACGCTTCCTGAAATCAACAGAACAATGTGCTGAGTTTCATATCTGATATTATATTAAAACGCACACAATGCACAATCAACAAATCCTGTCAAACCAACAAGATTCAAACATATTTTCCTAGTTCCTACTTAGGATGTAAATATTTAAGACATTTTTCACAAATACATTTTCTTCTTCTTCGATTTCTTACTGAGGACCATTTTAGTTGTGTTTGGGTTCAGTGAAAATTCAACCCGGCAGAACTGGGCACATAGAATACCTTTGTTTTTTATAAACCTCACTGATTTAGTACAGTAGTGTTTGGCACAGAGAAATAAGCCACATAAAATAATTTTGTTAGTTGCGTTAAATACAGAAAACATATTATCAGCTTTGTTCTGGTAAGCTGTAAAAGAAAGTCGTACCGTTTTGGGACAGAGTTTGGAGGCGAATATGTCGCGTATGCTTGTGAGCAGAACCACGTGAAGCTCCGGGGTCAAGGCGAGGAAATGGCTGAAGGAGAGAATGACCACTTCTTTAGGGTGAGCATCCAGCCACTCTCTTATCTCCATTAGAACGGCCTGTCAGGAAAACACAAGCTGCCATTTAGACTGCTTCTTCAGCAGGACCCAGTCCTTTCATAGACGACTGGCAGTTTTATGTCAAAGGTTTCATAGCACGTATGGAAGACTGCCAGGATGGGTCGTCTGTTAGGCCGCGACGTTTGATGGATAAACATTTATTCCTATTCTCGCATACAAATAACACGCAGATTATTTATGGGACGCACGTGAGAAAGTGCTGAGCTGCATAGAACCTCTAAAATTACCACCAAAATGTAGATTTACAAGACAGAGATAATAAAACTGGTAGAACCATTTACATCAGGCCATAAAAAGGAAAAGGATTTAAGATCTCTCTGCAGCGATGAGAGCTGTAGCTTTCACGTGTATCGTTTTAGGTGCAGTGTGTGCGGTATTTAGTGCTCCACGGTGTAGACCGTACCTCCACGGTGAGCGTGGTGTAAACACCGTGGTAGAAATACAGATCGCTAGAACTGTCGTTGGGCCTGTGTGCAATTCTCAGGTCGCAGTATCTGACCCCACAGCTCAGCTGATGCTTTATGGTGTATTCCTGCAAGACACACACACAAGTTGCAGAATACAGTGTACGTCATCCATCTTCCGACACTTGTGTAGTAAAAGCACAGCAAGCTGATCCGCCTTTTTCTGCAATTCACTACCTGTGTTATCGCCCACTTGTACACGAAAGGGCGAATGAGGGGCTTCATGTATTTGTCCAGCTTTTGCAGCATGTCTGGCTGAGTAAGGTCAACGGGGGATCTGTCGTTCATATCCAGACAGTAGGTTATTGCGTTGTGGCTGCCTAAACGGGGAGAACGCAGTCATTAAACGTGACAGTTCCTTGGCCCACAGAGATTAATCTACTGCAGTGGACGCACACAAAACAAACAAACAACAAAAGCAATAGACGTAAGGACCTTTGAATCTCAATTAATAATAGCGTATGTGTTTTTCCTCACACGTTTGGATTTGGGTGTGATTTTCTACCAAAATAGCGCACTGGGCTCTCAAGGGCCTCTAAAAATAGAAGCCAGGACAGTCTAGTGATCAATGAACGTACGCAGACACAACACACACTTCCACTCACGCTATCCACCCCACAACCTGCTTCATTTGATCTATCGTGTCCTGTTACAGCAGCCTACCCGGGATGGCCAGGTGGTACAGAGGGGTGTCCCACAGAGCACATGGCAGCTGAGACATCCAGCTCTCCATGGGCAGCTTTCTCAGGCTCTGTTCACTCTGACACTCGGACATAATAACTGAGGACATGCTGAGCTCCAGCACCTGCACAGCCAGAGCACACAAGCGACGGCAAAAGGTATTTTTAAACATATTTAAATAATGTTTGCATGTCAGGGTGCTGCTGTTTAATGTGTAGTACATACAACAATGCATGTCAGCGTTGGAGAAATTAAATTCAAATAACCGTGAGCAGAAACTTCTGGACCTCATACAATAATGTGACAGGTGCAGTCCTGTTTATCTCTCACTTACTTGATCAAACTGCTGATGCTGCTGCTAAAACCAGCTGAACCAGCCACACCAGCAGGACGCGGAAATGCGAGGACTGCAACTACAGGAGCGAACCAGAGGAAACCCTCCATCCCAGCGTGTTTGAATATGTCATGGCTGGACGTGAAACATGCACCATGACGTGGTGCGGGCAAAAAAGCGCGTCTGGGTCCCTCCTCGGCTTCCCAGTGTGGGTACCGCTTACACCTTCAGAGCCCGGGATGGCGAGGACGCTGGGCCCGGACCGGAACATTGCTCGCTTCACTTTTTAATTATCCATGCCGATGGAGTGTCCACGCGTGATCCGCTCGGTACTCAGACACAGAGAGAGAGAGAGAGAGAGAGAGACCCGCGATGAGCCGCGCGTCCGTCGGTGCCGCGAGGCGCAGCGGCGAGGAGGGAGGGCGGCACCGCGCCTGCTGACAGATCAGCAGATGCAGAGGCGCTCATCTTAAAGAGCCCGCTGGAATATCAGGGTGATTAATTACAGCGGACGGAGACAGCGCTGCCGAGGCTGCTGCTGCTGCACTGGAAACTCCCAAACACAAGCTTAGTTACTGCAGCGCGGGACAAGTCCACACGTAAAGGTGGTTGCCAGCCGCTGCTCGGGGCACGACGCTTGATGAGACGTCACTAAAGGGGGCGTGGCCTGCGTCTGGCTTCGGCATCAGACCGGCGTCAGGAGCGAGCGTCTCCCTCTCTCACATGCACATCGGCTCTCATCATGTGCACCAACAGAACAGCGGCCCTTAAATAAGAAAGAGTAAATTAGGAAAAACACCAATTAAAATCTATTATATTCTTATATATATATTAGATGTTTGTCAGTACCAGTGTGGATTAAAAGCAGCATCTACACACTATGCAATGTTTTCAGGATAAACGCGCTTATCCTAAAAATCTTGCTCTTGTTGGCTTTTGCTCTGAAACAGGCTTCCTGTGAGGAAACGGGTTGTTTGTGATCATTTGGATAATCAGGTGTTACAAAGCTTGGTCAGCACGTCAATAAACCCTGAAACAGCACAGGCCAGCGTGGTGACGTCATCTTCCACTTGTTTTTTTTTTGTTGTTTTAGTAAAGCCACTGTAAATATGGCTCAACATACTGTACAAACAACCACTGTGCTTCATCAGCAGACCCTGAAATGGTAAACAGTGGCACTATTTCGAGTCATTTACTCATTTTATAGAAATTAATTTATCATTCATCAAAGTCGTCAATCAATTCTTTTGAAAACTTTATTGAAAAAAATATTTTACAAACAAACACAGGATTTCAAGGCCCTTACTGTTTTATTACAAATGCAACTTGACATGTTATTGTGAAAGTGTGCACCAGTACGAGATTTACAATCCATTTCAGTTAGTAGTGTTTGTCGTTGGCTATGCGCACATGTACATCACATACTTACGAAGCTTAACGGAACAAACTGTGTTGACTCAATTTCTCCTGCATCAGACTGTAAAGAAATCTTCATATACAATCAATGTGCCGCACAGGATGAAAGTGACGCACATTTCAGTGCAGTGCTCTACTTGTTGAAAGAGTTGGGTTTTTTTTTTGGTCTGGTCCTTTATTACGGCAAAGTGGGCGAGAAGTGAAACCCACATCCCACCTTGGCGTAAGGTGTCTGGCTCATGGAACAGGTAGTATTGCATTCCCAGGTTAACCAGCCTGTAGTGTCGCCACTGGTCTGAACCCAGCTCCTCTTCCTGTGTGTCGTACGTGAGGCAGCGGATTAAATTTCATCCGTTTTCTCCTTAGACATCTGAGAAGCTGGTTTGGCTTTGTGCTTGAAGCGAGTGGTCTGCTCTGGTTAATGAGAGGCACCACTTTGTGATTTTGGTTTTACCTAATTTATCATTGGCAGCTCAACATCACACCTAAATAAAAGAGAAGTAGGACTAGATATCGAGCTACAACACATTTATTGTTGTCCAAAAAGTACTGAAGGCCATTTGCTTTGTGATCACAGCCTAAGAGGTGAACAAGGTGATTTTCATTATACATTTCAGCAGGTTTCTTTCATAGCCATTGTCTTTCTGTAACTTACAAAACTTTTCTGATCAAAGAAAATAAGTTATACCAGACAAAGCAAGACTTCACTAGAAGTGCACTGAACTGGCATCATAATTGATAACAATGATCAGGTTTAGTAAATGACAAATTGCTTTTATCTAATCCAGGATAAAAGGATTTAAATTCAACACAAAAGCAAATTGTGATGCGAAAATGTGACCATATGATCCAAGATCATTAGATTTTATTTGGCCTCCGTGTTCAAATTTGTGGCGACACAGATATTGACATATCAGTAAAGTGGAAGGCATGTTTAAAGGTTTTAGGAATGAAAATTACTAAACAAAAATAAACTGCATTTGTGTTTACAGGAAGATGAGTGTACAATGTTGCTTGATAACAGATCTGTTCATGTTACGCTGAGCTGTGTTTCTTGTGAATCTTACTTGGTCATATTCTTAAAAATATTACTTATATTTCTTCTGCTTCATGTCTACAGCACCATTAGTACAGAGTCTTGGTCCAGACTGAGATGTGTTCAGTGAGATGGCCTGGCACTTAGGAAGACTGCCAGAGGGTAATGAGAGAATGTAGGCAGTGAAGGAAGTAAACAAACAGCTGTCACCTTTGCATGGGATGTCTGGAGCCCAGCGACTGTTTCCCACGACTCACCCCTTTCCTTGGACACTCTGGTTGTGGCAACCTTTCTTTGGCCTCTGGCTCAGAGTCACTGAGCTCCAGGTCGGGACAGTATCCGTCACTGTCCTGGTACGATCGCATGCTTTTCACTTTATGTTCCGTCGCGGGTTCTGTCCAGAGTCTCCCCTTGGACGAGCCTTTTCGGGACAGTTTGTCAGAGATTCGCAGGTCTTCTGTAGTTCGTACCAAGTTTATGGTTGCCTCTTTGAAAGACCTGCCAAAGTGCTCCATGGCAGACCTACGGAAGCTACTCTTACCTAAAGTCTCACTGGAAGCATCCTGGCCACTGGGCGTCTGGAAAGAATCATCTTTCGAAGCAACAAACTTCTCCAAGAGGCCGTTAGATTTGGGCACACACACTCTGTCTTGGTCCAGTTTGCCTTTCATTTTGGAGGAGTGGCCATGGAGCGCAGCATGCAGAGCTAAAGGCTTGCCAGTTGATTTGACAGGTAAGGCTGGATTGTTCAGGTGACTTGAGGAAGACAGTCGGCCATTTGGGCGCTCCTCTCTCCGACCATGTCCGTGCAGCTGAGGCTTCCCCTGCCCCAGCCCCTCATTAGCAGGTTCAGCAACATTCCCACTATTGTCTGGGCACAGTGGTCCGTTACCAGATTTGGAACTGAGACTGCCATTTCCAAGAGCGGAGGTTTTGGGCATTTTCAGCTTGAGGGTGATCCTCGGAGGAGGAGGACGAAACAGCACACTCTCCAGTGGAAATGAAGCAGGGAGCCCTTAGGAGGCGGGATATACATAGAGCAATCAGCTACGATTCAAATCATACTACACAACTTTAGCACATAGTAGAATTTAACAGATGGCTCACCAGCAGTCATCTCCTGGTTCATCAGCTTCACGTGCAAGTTAAACATTTGCTCCTGGGCTTTACTCTGCAGCAGCTTCAGTTTCTCTCGCCGACTCACCATGTAACACAAATTCCTCACCTGCAGAATGACACAAAGAAAGAAGTCTGAGTCGTGTTCTCTGTGCTGCCACACCACCATATGTTGTGAAAACAACAGACATTATCTGAAGTTTAAAGAAATTAGTCATGACACATCAAACAGTCATGAGCATTTTACTCTCACAAGCTCTTTTGGAGGATGGTGCAATTTTCTGCTGATACGCTGAATTAGGCAAAAACATTTCAATTAAAAAAAATGAACAACAACACATAACAGTAAGTAGTAAGATAATAATTCAGTAGATGAGTCTAGGCTAAAGGCTAATCTGTTATACACAAACATAAAAAAAAAAAGACTGAGTCCTTGAAATGTGCTCATAATGCTTTTCAAACCAATACAAGAATCTAAACAAAAATAGTATTCACTGAGTGTTAAACCAAAAAAATTGCCTAAGTGACAATACTGCAGTGAAACAAGCACCCACCCTTTCCAGATCTTGTCGCAGGTGCATGAACATCCGCATGCGTGTATGGATGCTGTCCTCCTGAGGCTGCAGCACCAGGTTCTCCTCCTCCTCTTTAGGTGGCAGCAGAGGCTTGTTAAAGTTACTTTTCCTCTTTAGCTTCCAGTACTGATAGATGAAGTCGACCAGGCGTTCAGAGAGGCCGATCGCTGGGGCCAGCTCCTCCAGCTGAATAAGGGTGTAGAAGTCCTCCTCCAGCTCCTGCAGTCTCTGTGCTCGCTGGCCCACTTTCCCTGCCTCAGTGGGAAGTTTGGAGCGAACTGGGCTGACACCAGTGTCCCCCGTTTTAAACTTGCTGTGCTTGAGGCAAAAAGACTTGAACTTGACTTCATCCCCTTCATCCAGAATGGTCTTCATTTCCAGACTGTGCTCAAAGGCACATGTCACATGGAAAGGAGTGGTACAGTTCTTTACTGAGCACTGGAAGCAGAATGGAACAACAGGTTTTTATATTTACATAGGCCTTTAGCCAAATATGGGATATAACACAACTAAGGTAAGAGCTGGATACAGGGATTTAAATATTTCACGGAAAAACGGTGTTCCCAGTAAGCCGAGTTAGCATTTTTCTTAATTGGATTAGTGGAAGGATTGGGCAACGGTGTTCACAAAATATTAAATTATTACAAGAAGGATAAGGGTGCACTTACAGTGGCTTCTTGATGAACTGAATCCACTGCAACTTCATTATAATAATATTTAATTGAAACATAATGCCCCTTTTGCCTATATCAACACTTTCTCCTCAGCTAATTCAACAGTTTTTTTGCTGTAGTTATATATTAATGATTTAATTTAGAGTGCAATCAACCATTTCATCTAACTCTAAAGAAAGCAAATGAGAATATTTTCCAAAAATGTATGTAACTATTTCAGTGGGTGACTGTTACTGAAGAGACAAACATTACTTGGAAGCTTATTTTGACTGGACAAAAATGATCAGATTAATGTGATTACTGTAATTTGTTCATTATTAGTGAGTGCACAGGTTCACACAGACCTGGATACATGCACCTGTCTTCAGTTTGCACAGACTGCAGATGAGTGACCAGCGACTGGGTGGGATGTGGGAGATCTTGGTGATGGGCTCCATCCTCTCAGGACAAGCGATGCTCACCTGTAGAACAGCACACCATTCAGAATGGCAGGACATATGGAGATGTAGAGCTGCTCAAAGAGACAGAAAGGTTCTTGTGCATTTACCTCTGGGATCCATAAAGCACAGCTGACGTGAGCCCACTTGGTGCCTGCCCGTGTAGCTTTCATGGCGCCGCCCTTCTGGGGGCACAGAAGGCACTGTGGGTCGATCCCAAGTACACATGTCCGGCACAGCCAGTTTCCAACAGGCACTTTCACTATGCCATAGCAGGCCTGTGGGCAGAGCAGTAGGTATCATTTAAGACATTTAATATATATGGCACATCAATTGTCACATTTCTTATTAGAAAAAAGGAGAAACAGCTAAATAACAGTAGGAGTTATGTCGGCTCGATTTAATTTTTAAGCTATCTGTTAAACAAAAATCCATTAAACAACAGACTACAGAGCTCATGTGAAGCCTGTGTACTTGCGTTTACCTGGTGCACACAGATGTTGCACTTGTCACAAAAAACCATGTCATTGCCTTCTTCGCTGTCGGGAGAGCGGCACACGTCACAGATGACATCCTCGTCGTATTCAATCCCTAGACCCTCCACTGTCTCGATGGCGTGGTTCATATTTTCATGGCACTGTCTCTCCAGGGCCTCTATTGCTCGCTCCATTGTCAGTTCATCGATGGGCCGCTCCCCTGGTGGTCAGACAAACAGAAAGCAGACAATGTTGTTGCTGAAATCCTAATGCACTTTAAATTTAATTTCTATCTTAGGGAGAGATATGTTCACAGTTATCATTAGAATAGTACAACATAAATGTCACAATCCTGCATCTTACCCATGCAGTCCAGCTCTGTGTTGAGAGCGTGCAGCCAGTAGAGGTCCATATCGTCCAGATCATAGCGACACATGGCCTCTGCCAGTTCTTTGATGTTAATATAACCCGGTTCTGTTGAATCCTGGCTCAAACACTGGATGTACTTCCGCTGGTGGGTGTAAAGCATTTCCTTCGGCTTATCTGCAATGATTCTGAACACGGCAAACAGAACCTGTCAGCGATACCAACCTTTCTATTGATCAGTTGAGTGTGCAAAGTGGTTTATACTGGTTTCTGAACAGTCAAGAGTTCTGGGGACATTGTTACCTGACTGACGGCTCTGGGATAGTGTCTGGACTCACTAGCACCTGAACTCCCTTCTCCCACTCCTGTTTCCAGGTGTCTGCCAGAAGATAATAGTCCTCTGGGGATACATGGTGGGAGTCAGGCAGTTTCATGGCACTGATCAGGTCTTTTCTGAACACCTGCGGGAAAGGGGAGAAGTTGGAGACTGTAGTCGGTTTACCCACAGACATTTCATGTGTGGCATTCAGCTCAAAGCCTGACAGTGAGAAAACGTACTTCAGCTGGTTTCTTCTGACTGGAGGTGGGGGTTTCAGATTTACTCCCATATTTGTTGGAGGAACAGAAGGAGGTTGAAGGACCTAAATAAAGAAAAAATTACTTCATTATCAAATATATTTGTGATAAAGTGTGTGTGTGACTTAGGTTAAGGGGTCTCCTGAACGCACTCTCATTGTCAGAACTGTCGCTGCTGCTCGAGGACCTGAGACGTTTCATCCTGTAACATCCTACAGACCAAAAAAAGAAAGAAAGAGATGACAGTCAAAGTATGTAAATAATATATAAACATCTATGTTTACTCTCCATAAATTTTAAATTAAAAACCATGCCAGTAGATGTGTCTAATAAGCCCTTACTCACACTTACTGCCAAAAAAACCACAAAATAAACAATACAGGTAAATATGTATTAAAAATGATATTACAAAGGCACGATCCACATCAAACTTTGATGTGGAGAGGGTCAGTTTCAAGCTAAAGTAAACAGGGCACACAGACACAACAGCAACAGTATGTGGCTTCAGCCTCCTGAACCGCCGCACAGCTCATTACAAGTTTTTAAAGTCACATACAGTACGGCGTTTCAACAGACAGGACATGCCTCACATTCCCCACGAGGGCAGGAGGGATGGGGGGGGGCGAAACCAGGCCAAATCAGCCCAACAGCATAGTACGCGGAGAAAGTGTACAAATAGTCTGTTACTTCTTAGGACTAATTCAGTCTAACCCTCCGTCATCAGTAACACACCCTGGCCTTTCACGTTATCACTGAACAGACACATCACACTGCGTCCATCACTTCCTCAAGACTGACAGAAGCTAAATTGAGACTATTGTGCAGTCTGGCATGCTGACCATCACACTTCATCACTTGTTGTGTAAATAATAAATCAGTTCACTGCTCGCGCTGTTACAGTTTGCAGTAAAATCACGTGCCCCGCACAGACGCGCGCTGGCGGAGGGGCTGCAGGCTGTGAGCGGCCACGGATATGACGTCACACGCGCCACACGTTTGAGTTGGGGTTTTGGATTTAAAAAAAAAAAAAAAAAACAACCCCACAACCTGTGGTCACATCGAGGCTGCTGCCTTGTTTCCACTGGTTTCCTTACGTGTGTTGTCTCTGTTGTGCTCACGACCCGGTGACCCTCTAGGAACATTAAACCGTAAACAGCCCATAGAGCAAACCCCGTTGGCGCCAAACACACCCGCGCGCGAGCGCGCACGCACGCAAGGCCTGCAGCGGTCTGCGCCGCAGCCTGTGGAGAAATCAAACATGGGCGCCACCGTCATAACATGTCACTTCCTACTGCCATAAAAGCGAACGTTTGTACAGATACGCGTTGCTTTTTCGTCCTGCGTGGCGGCGCGGTTAGCTAGCGGAGACGCCTTCAGCTAATACTCGCCGACGTTTGCGCGCTGAAGGGGCCCAAAGATCCGTGTAGGAGGCAGAGAGGGCGCCCGTCCGGGGCTAAACCCTGGCACACTGAGCCCCGCTGCACACACGAGCATATTGTTCATGTTCCTCCTCTCTTACCTCCAGTCCGCGCTCTGCTGTCCGTTTCACTCCAGCCACATATCAGCCCCCCGGCTCAACTTCCAGTATACACGTAAAACCAGAGGCGCCGCTTTGAGATACGGATCGGATATAGGAGTTTGGATCCCACCACACTGGGAACCTCCAGGGCTGCAATCTGTCCACCACCACCACGGCACAACACCGCTATTGTACCGCGCCTCGCGCCAGGTCCTAGACCCCGCCGCTTTCCAGCAGCGTGGGTGCGCTCGATTTTCATACCGGCGTACACCCCCCGACACCACTGACAACTATAATAACAACACAACAGATTTAATAAAGTTTCACCAGTCGCGTGCGTTCATGTATTATACAGCTTTAATGTGAGAGTGGTTTATAAAACAAGATAACATTCACGTGTAGAAACAGCAAATAACGGTCAAATGATTTACAAAAAATGTGATCCAGTAGAAAAGATTTACAAATTGCGTTTGTATATTCCTCTTAAAGGCAAGTACACAACTAAATGGCTCAGGGAGAGACTCTAGGAAATGTTGGGTGAAGTCTAACTGTGAGCTGTTACTATATCTGGAAACACCAACAGTGAGATTGAAGTGAAAACTGTGAAGTGGCTCAGTGAGGAAGACAACACGGTTCGTTAAACTCACCACATGACAACACAAACCTTCACCAGGCTTTACAGAAACAACGAGTGAGTGATTCCTAACTGAACAATAATTAAGATAATCTAAGATAAGACTTCAACTGTGCTCTTCTGTATCTACGCCAATAATCTACAATCTTGACCAGGGCTATTTTCTAAATCCACTCTCTTAAATCACCTTCTATGGTTTTAGTTTGGGCAGTGCATCAGTATAAATAGTATTACAGTTCCCTCTGCCTTCTCAATATTGTCATTTCTCTCCGCCTCATTCTTGGTTACAGTGAAGTTGACCTGACCTGTTCCCCAAGATGAAATCCCCCAAATGACATCATATAAATCCAGATAACGTAATGTACAGAAACCTAAAAAACCACAAGAAACAAGTTCATAAATCCTATCTTCAATAAGAAATTGGACAGACTAAACAGACTAGAAAGTGAAACCAGAATGTTTCCCTCACTTCCTACAGCTACAGCTATACAAGGGTGTCAAATATGTATTTTAAAGTACAAACGCAGAAAGCCTTAACACAATGGAATCACACATAATTACAAAGAACATTAATTTGGTTCTATACAAAGTATCTGCAGACAATAGATATACATCAAAAACTGGCATTTGTACACTTGTGTCTATTCAGTAGAAACTGATCAATTAATTTAAATGAACAGCAAAATATACTAAACTTTCACATTTCACCTTTGGCCTAATATAATCTGTAGGTATTATGCCTACACAGCATGTTTCAAATATATACATTTAAATAAACAACTCCCTATTATGTAAATCACACAAATAAATCCTACAGGAAACACTAATACACATTTTATATAAAATATTTTCCCTCAGGAATGTTTGTGCTTATGCTTTCTCCAATGCAGTGACTGTTTCAGACAGTAAAGAAAGCCTTAAATGAAAAAATACATTTACAGCAAAAAACTATAATTACAATTAACGAAAGCAAATGAGAGAATGTGCAGAAATTAAAGATTCAGCAAATACATTCATAGAAAGATAAATATTCACAGCAGCTAATGATGATATGATTTTGTATCTTGACAGGCAGTTAAAATTGTCTGCGGACTAATGGTTAATGATGCGTCATCAATTCAGTCCTTAATATCTGAAAATGTCTGTCTGTGCAGATTTTGAAGACAAAAAAGGCAAATAGTTATCTGCTACTCATTTTCTCGTTTTTTAAAACCTATGTCTAAAGAAAAGCTTGTGTTGATAAGTACTCCTACTTCACAAGCCCATCTGCATGTCAGCAAAGTTGAAGAAGTTGTCCACATCACGAGAAGACGAATCTTTGTTATCGGAGACAAAAAGCTGTTGAAAAAACACAACATATTCTTAGTCACTATGTGTGTAAAATTATAGCATGCAGACGCTGAAAATCCAATGTGATTACCTTGGTACCACTAAACACTTCGTTGGCGATGTTTCTGCAGGCTTCTACGACTCCCTCACCGTTCAGCTCCAGGGCAATGACAGGACCTTTAGAGGTGAGGTGTGACAGTCACAATCTTAGATCACAGCAGCAATCCAAACTCCTGTATACATATTAATTGTTTAATAAACATGGGTCTTCCTGTTTAATGCAAAATCATATTTTACATACACACACTTAACTGGTTTTCTTGAAGGTTCCAATATTTATTTCTACAGCTTGTCACTGTAAACAGTGTTGTCATAATAATAAAAAACATGAGTAGATTGGCCACAAGATTTATCTAGTTTTGGAAAGAAAGCTACAGTAAATCAGTCATTTGAGAGGGAAAAGAATGGTTTAATAATAGAGTAGAAGACCGATAACAGGAACCGAGCAGACCCAGTGGTTGTTATTTTAATAGTGCTACAACTTCATACTCTCATTTTCTGCACACAAAGCTACCTTTAGTGATCCAGTCCACCAGTTCTTCTGCACTGTTGTGAAACACCCTCTTCACATCTTCAGGTCGCATCGACACTTCCTTCGTCTGGATTAGTACAAAACCTTTAATGGTTGCCTGTAAATGGGATAAAAATGCCACGTAAACATTCAGACGTTGTACAAAACACTCCAGCTTGGCTACACACAAACAGAGGAGATACACAGTAAATATGCACCGTAACAAACCATGTTCACTGTCCCACAAGTGGATCCAGTTTCTTGCTTATGTGATCGAGTAATGCATATTTTGGCAACAGCTCAAACCTAACTGGAATGTGCAAGTAGCAACAAAGTCAGCTTATGAAGGTGGCTTAGCATTTGAGATCAAACAAATTCTCATTTGAATAAAAGTTTCACTATAGTTACATGAAATATATAATTCAGAACATTTGTCAGGAGAAGTTAGTACTTCACGGGCAACTTCTCCTTCTGGGAAATGGTTCAGTGTGTGAACAGTAAACACAGTGGAAGCATGACTGACTTCTCCCAAACGATGATATAAATAGAAAGATGCACGCAGACATGTTATGTTTCATAGAGTAAGCTATCATGCATCATTAACCCCACCCTTCCTCTTTACTAACACTGGTTACATATGGTTACAGAGCAAAGTCCCCTCATGCTCTTACCTCATCAATCAGTTTGCGGGCATTGGCGGTGGTGTACTCTCCAGCAAAAAAAACAAAGAGGCAGGACTCTTCACTGTCCTTACATCTTCCTCCCTTCGTCAAAGGCACGATGCTGCGTGTGGGGTCGGTGGAGATTCGAACCGGCTTGAACTCAGACTCTGGGTCAGGGGCCGGTACGTAATCCAAAACTGATGTGGCTTCTGGCAGCAAGCTCCAGTTGTTCTCTCCAGACACCGGTGTGAAGTCATGAATGTTGCTCCAGTTGTTGTTGAATATGCTGAGCCCAGCGTCCTTAAAGTGGAATGCCAGCTCAGGGTAGTAGTACTGAAAACAGCCAAACTTCATACCAGTAGATGACTCGATAATGGGTTGGGTGGCACAGCACAAGAAAACCTCCATCTTTTTACAGTCCCGTGTGCGAAACTGCTGACAGGCCACCACACACTTGATGTCTTTACAGTCTCTGAAAAACACACTACCCTTGACAGGTCCAAGAACAATGCGGCAGTTGACACAGTCATCGATGGTGATCGTTGCCGAGTGGTCGAACACGTAGATGTTGCAGTTCTCACACTCTTGGATGACAAACTGTTGCCCGTCTAGTTTGCCAGGCAGTCGGCCTACAGTGACATCTTTGAGTCCAGTCAGCATGTAGTCTTTGGGATCAACCTAGGACAAAACTGGCTAAATTAGGATTTGAGATGCAGACATTTTTACTATACCTGTAGGAGCAGATTTGTATTACTATCATGTAACAACAGAAGCATTTTGGTATCATGTTTCATTGTTCCTTACACAACCATGCCTTCCTTTCCACGCATAACTTACAGCCGGGTTGATTCAGTTACTTTTCACTCCCACTACTTCATTAATTGAGATAGACACTACGCATAGCTATGTGCAAAGCTAAGTTATATCATATTTAGGATGCATTAGTCTTTAAGTCAAAACCGGAAGTTGAATCACCTCTTAGTCGACGCCCAAACTCTAAGAACGAACCATGTTAAATGTGGTCAGCTGATCAACGAACCATACAGTAGTGTAGTAATCCGATAATGAGATAACGCTGGGTACATGAAGTTGGCCTAAAAGCTCAAGAGTGTTGTCAACCAACGTTAATAATAACCACAGACTGCATCCTCTGCCCAGTTAAGTAACAATAAACAGTAAATCTGGTGTTTGTTTAGACTGTGTCGCGTTGCGCAATGGTTATGCGTTCACCTCTGACGACTGCTGCAGCACACAGGAAATCAGCTCACATCTACAAACAGCGCTATCTGATAGCATTACGGGCTGGTATACTACCAGGGGCACACTGGCGTCAACCCACCGGTGGATGTAAACGCGCTAAACCCCGGTGCGGGGCTGGTTTTGTAAGCCGTAAATGAAAACGTGCACGTTTTGGTAGGTCAACTAATCCCGACGCGAGGGGAATTGCGTTCGCCACCGGGTCGCGTTTGTATCGTGCTTTGATTTCTATTCCGAGTTCACTGGTTATGTGAATTATACCT
Organism: Macropodus opercularis; assembly: GCA_030770545.1. Taxonomy (NCBI): domain Eukaryota; kingdom Metazoa; phylum Chordata; class Actinopteri; order Anabantiformes; family Osphronemidae; genus Macropodus; species Macropodus opercularis. The sequence continues at coordinate 15,284,147 of CM061092.1, forward strand.
TTTCTCTCTTGTCCCAGCTGTACTGCTTCGGAGCCTCATCGGTGCTGTTGCCAAGGGGAACCGCGTTGCTTGTCGTCGTAGTCTCGGCAGTCGTTGCTGTCGGCGTACGATCCTCTTTTCTTTTGGATTTCTTGGAAAAGAAGCATCCCATTTTGCTTTATCGGTGGGGACCAGATTAGCGACCTTTTCTATACGTAACGGTGACTTGGAGGACGCAAAAAAATGTGAGAAGGAAGCTCACGTACTGTTTAGCGTTAGTTGATTTTTTTTTTTTACCTTCCCGTTTCCCCTGCCCAGTTTCGCAACCAATCAATGCCGTGGTAGTCGTTACATCATCCAATCACAAACCAGGACAGAGTGACGTAGGCACGTAGAAATGGCGTGCATTCATGTGGCGTTGGTTAAAAATTATTAAAGAAACGTAGTCATGCAATTTTCAGTTTATATTGTATATTTTTCTCTGTTGTGGATAAATGTACCTCCCTAGAATATTGTCTACTTATTTACTCAATTGTCAGGAACTACGTTTGGCACATATAGTAGTTACAACCACTGCTAAAACAACAGCACCCCTCAGATAATGCCATTTATTCCTCCCCGGAATAATTCTTTCTTCTTAAATTAGAGTTACACGTTGCACATGCACTACGTATAATAGTGGCATTGACTATACGACTCCAGGTGCTCTCACCACGCTCTTCAACGTGGAGGACGGGTAAAATCAAATAGCCTTTGAAATTGCTACATGAACGTAAACGCACCGTTTCCTACGCACTGGGCACACACCCTCTCTGTGCGTTGTGTTCACCCAAAAAGAGGCCTACGAGTGAGCTGGGTAACTATAATTTAAGATACAATAATATGTTAAATTAAAATGAATCCGGTTTGAGTTATATTTAAAAATGAACACACACAAGCACATACACCCACGTCTAACCAAATGTTATATAAACCCGCAACTTAAACCACAAGGGTGCACTCGTAAAAATGCTAAATGATTCCTCCTGCATTCTCTAAAATCCTTCTTTCATTGTGTGCCAGGTGTAAACTAAAAACGTACAAGCAGAAGGTGTATAGTGAACTTTTTATTCTGTCCGAGTAGCAGGTCGTGGTCGTTACAGAGCTTTTATTAAAAACAGAAAATAGGTTGAAGAGCAGTGAAAGTGGTACAGTTGTGGTTGGAAAGCCAAAAAAACAAAAACAAAAAAAACCCCCAAGAAGGGTCAGCAAGAATCTAGCATGTCTGTGGATTTGCCACTGCAGATGAAACTTTGCGGTGTTGCAACGTCGAAGTTATGGTTGCGAGTGCAGCTCGTCCCTGGTTCGTCGTCGCACCCCCTCACTCTGCTCCCCCCGGCACAACCCCACCTCCCACTTTCTCCCACCACCAGGGCCACTGTATCCAAAGCGGATATACTGATCTTGCGAAATGCTGAGTTTTAAGCGCAAGAACGCACCACGTGAGTTTCCTATTTTGAAGAAGACCGAGCACAGAACTGCACAATCATCAACCCCACTCCAAAAAAATAAAAAATTAGCTGCAACGTGGACGCGGTGGCCTTTGGAGTGAGAGTGACTTGGTCGTCTGCGCCAAGGGCAGCGCAGCCTCCTCGCTTCTCCTCCCCCCTCCTTCGCGCATTGTACCTTTAAAAGGTTGAATTCGCCGGTCTACAGCTCGCGATCACTCAGCTGTGTGTTTACCTTCCAGGAGTGACATGGCATAGAGGCGGTGTGCTGACAACAACAGCAGCAGCAGCATCATCATCATCATCCTCCTCATCCTCCTGCACCATGGCCGCTCTCCCGCAGCCCAAGCTGAGAGGAACGTGCGTCGCGCTCAACGCGATGATGCCCGTTTGGATTTTACTGAGCGCCGCGTCGGGGCTGAAGGCGGAGGACGACGCGATGGAAGAACTTGCGACCGAGAAGGAAGCTGAGGAAAGTCATCGCCAGGACAGCGTGAATCTGCTGACATTCATTTTGCTGCTGACCTTAACCATTCTTACCATCTGGCTCTTCAAGCACAGACGGGTCCGCTTCCTTCACGAAACCGGGCTGGCGATGATATACGGTGAGCCTTATGGATTAGTCGTTAAACACACACACACACACACACACTCACCGCTACAACAACCTTCCCGCAAGCTTTACACGACCCCGTCTTTCTCGTGGCTTTACAGCGGCTGCAGATTAAAAACGTATAAACTCACAAATGGCGATTTGAATGTGTGGAAATGCCGAGACGCACATCCGCATTCTCAGCAGCTCACATTCGTTCTAATTGGCTGGGCCAGAGCTCATTTCTAGAAGGTGCTTAGAACTGTTCAGCCTTCTCTACCCTCCACTAGTCTACTGCATGTGCGGCTTTTATCCCTGGCATCAAGTGCAGTGACGAATCTGAACAGACTGGCACAGTGTCTGGAGTAGCATACGCTAGACAGTGGCCAGTTCCATTTAGTCCATGTGGATGCAAGTAATGGAACAGTTTTCTGGAATATGTTATTGATATGTTTTATGTAATCACTGTGTCCTGTTTAAATATTAAAAACATATACAAGCGTGCAAAGTGGCTCACCATGATAGAAAAGAGACAGAGGCAGAAAATGAATGTTGTTTTTACTACGAAAAAGAAATGACACACAAGCGTTGGTTGTCGTTTACAAAGCATTTGGAAATTCACTCCGGTCACAAGCAGAGTTTTTCAGATGTACGGCACTGTGCTCCTATTTGGAACTCGACAGGTCCATTCATTCATTCATTCAGTGAGGAAATCCTTCAACCAGCAAACCATAATCTCCTCTGCTTATTTAAATTCACGATCACAGGATGTGTGTTCAGAAGGATTCCACTGAGTCGGACTCAGGCTACAGTCACTTATTAACCAGAGACCTCACATGAAAAACACAGACTTTGATTTGTTTTTGTGTTTTTTTTCACTCTGTATGCCCCGAAAGGTGAGCTGCTGATAGACGTGGTGGAGTTTAAACTGTTGCGTTTAAATGTGTCTGGGGAGGCGAACCGTCCAGAAACCTTTAGAAAGCCCCTCATGGGGAGTTCCAGCTGCTCCAGTGGAACCGTTCATTGGGCAGCAGGCAGTGAGGCTGCGCTTGCACTGCACAGCCTCTAGGCGTGACTGTGTGAATGTCAGCCTCTCAGTAAAACTACCCTGAATAAATAGATTTTTTTAAACAGTGCAGCGTTAGCGCAAACTCATTATGTTTGTTGGTCACTCGCCAGCTTGAAACTGCGGTCGAGCGAGAACTTCTTCATGATGTTGATTGGCTGTACGAGGAGCAGTCGCTGCAGAAAACCCAGTTTTGTTCTGTTAGTAATCTAATCTAATTTAATGTGTGTGTGCGTGTGTGGTTAAGGCCTAAGCCACGTGTCATGTCCGTGGTCTGAGTGATGGCACCTTTCTCTTGGCTCTCCTTCCTGCACATCGCTGCTGTCTGATCAGAGCATTTCTGCCCTCCTTCCTTTCTTCCTGGCTTTAACTCACCCCACAAGCTTGTTCCTACCACGTCCCCATTTGTCTTTCTTTGCCCTGCGTCACTGCCTGGATGCCGAGCGTTTAGTTCAGTTCGGTCTTTGTTGGATTAATTGAAGAAGCTGCCGTAACCGTTCGCAGGTTTGCTGGTAGGTGTGATTCTGCGTTATGGCATCCCTGCCACCAGCTACCACAACAAGACTCCCCCAAGCTGCTCGCTGAAGGAGGGACCTGTCAGCACCCTGCTGCTTAATGTCAGCGGCAAGTTCTTTGAATACACCCTCAAAGGAGAGATCAACTCCAGAGAGATTCACAATGTGGAGCAGAACGATATGCTGCGTAAGGTAACTCTGTCAGAGAGGAGCATAAACTCTTCACTTCTGTGTCTTTTCTTTCTTGTGCCTGTGTTAACTACTACATTTTTTTTCAGGTGACATTTGATCCTGAAGTATTCTTCAATATTCTACTGCCCCCTATTATCTTCCACGCTGGTTACAGTCTGAAGAAGGTGAGTTTTTAACCTTTTTTAAATTCTAACCTCTTGAAATCTACCAGATGATTTTGTTGCAGGGCCCCTGTGGATGCGTTTGCTGCCATGCACTATGGCCTGATTGGGCCGATGGTTAGTAGAAAAGCTCTCATTGGCCACGCTGTGACAGCGCGGAGCACTTCCTGAACATGAGTGGACCTTTTCAGGGGAAGTCCAGAGCAGATGTCTTTCGTTTCCTCTGTGGCAAATGTGACGGCAAAGAAAAGGGCTGACGCTGACAATATGTGCAGTTTCTGCTTTTGACTGTAGTAGAGTGCCACTTTTGTTTTATGTAGTAAATTCTTGAGTTAAATCAGCATTTTGGCATCTTTTAGAATGACAGAAAATATTTTTAATGCACCGAATGGGGATGAGTTTACTTCTTCAGCACCATCACTTTAGTGTCCTGACAGAAATAATACAGTGAAATGTGTTTAACCAGTTGGTGACGTATGATCCTAGTTTGTAATGTCGGGGCGTAACTCTCAAGATTACACAGGGGGCAGATGATATCAAGCAGAAATCAGACGAATGAAGAAGAAAATTGATTTGTGCGGCGCTACCGTGCAGAGCAGTTCATAAATGTCCAGATGCTGGTCTTAGTGAGAGATAGATTCTTAATTTAGACACGTTAGCAGTGTCCCTTGATGTTCTCATCCCTCTGATGAAATATGTCAACATCGACTCGAAAGACTGTCAATCGAATCATACACAGAGAAAGCGTTGTGTGCAACGTCCATTACCCTGTGTGTTTGAAACATCACTTTATTATAATAAACGCTACATAGAATCAATATGGAGAGTCTATTTGATCAGAGCTTCAGGCATGAAGGGGGTTTTATAATAAATTATATTATGAAATATTGAAAGCACTGAACAGGCCCATCACAAGTTCTCAGAGCAGATCAGTTGTTGTACTGTATCTGTATATCAACGGTCCCAATTGTTTCATCGCTAATGTAGCAAACGCCGCTCTTTCATTTCTTCTGTGCAGGTTAATGCATGTTTTAAAGCAGAAGATGCCTCAAGTTAGTTGTCACGACGCATAGAGGCACACGTTCGCTGCAGCTGAAGTTTGTACTGGCAGGGTTTCTCTCTTCTAGTGGAATTTGGATGCACGGCAGAACGTGCTGAGTCAGCCAACATGCCTCCAGGAAATGGGAAGCAGTTGGTCATGTCAGCTTTTGCAAATACGCTGCACCACCGTCTGTTGCAGTCGGTTCAAGTACCGTGGTGTAACAGAGAAAGTTGTGTCTGTGGAGCCCACGTGTCATCTCAGGTACTCGCCGGTTTTTGGATCCTCCTAGACTGTAACAGATAGTCAAATATTGGTGCCGCACATGATCTGGTTTAGCTTCAAGACAACCGTCTGTGTTGCTTTTTTCTTTTCTTCTACAGAAACTAGATCAGCCTGGTTTGGAAGTGATCAGACCAGGCCTTTGTGCTGCTTGTTTGATTTAAAACCAGTTTTACTAACCTGTGGCCTTTCGCTAGTGTACACAGTTAATTTTTTGCAGGAAATTATATTACAGAGTGTGCAGATTCAGAGAATGAAACAACTATAGCAGGTTTCCGTTCCTTTATTGTCCTTGTCTCATTCTTCCTTTTCCTTTCTCCAGAGACACTTCTTCAGGAATCTGGGCTCCATCCTGACTTATGCGTTTATTGGCACTGCTGTGTCATGTTTCGTTATCGGGTGAGCGTGCGCTTTCTCTTTATGAAATATCAGTTTTTAATGAAGATCTCAGTGGGTATCAGCTCTCTCAGCCGTTTGATCTTTTGTTCCCCTGCTCCCCAGGAACCTGATGTACGGTGTGGTCAAACTGATGCAAGTGGTGGGACAGTTGACTGACAAGTTCTACTACACTGACTGCCTTTTCTTTGGTGCTATTATCTCTGCTACAGACCCAGGTACGGTGCTGACTGTCAGCCCCTTGTACATGTTTGTGAGACGACGCTTTGACTCTTTCGTCTGTGTGCAGTGACGGTGTTGGCCATCTTTAATGAGCTCCATGCGGACGGGGATCTCTACGCTCTACTGTTTGGAGAAAGTGTCATGAATGACGCGGTTGCCATTGTGCTTTCCTCGTAAGTCCACCTCCACGTTCCTTTCTGCTGCTCCAGATAAATGTTTCTGTTCTCCTCTTCACGTTGAAAGTCCAAACACTGTAGTTAGATGGAGTATGAGGGCTTTGCATCACTACTCAGACAGCCCTCTGCCTCCCTCTGCTGGAGCATCACAGATTCGCCTGGCACCAGAAATTTTCCTTTGAGCTACTAATTTAAACACATTAAAGAGACACAGTTAGTTGCTCTCTGCAATTATAACACACAGTTAATACATAAGTAAATATATTATGTCAAAACAATGGCCTCTAAACAAGCTTACACACAATATGAACACTTTGAATATGTTTTTGTATTTCAGGTCTATTGTGGCTTACCAGCCAAGTGGAGCGAACACACACATGTTTGACGCCTCTGCCTTTTTTAAGTCAGTGGGGATTTTCCTTGGCATTTTCAGCGGCTCCTTTGTCATGGGCGCAGCCACGGGGGTCGTCACTGCCCTCATATCCTTCTCTGATGCACCGACCGTGTCTATTTCCTGACCGACTTGTTTATTTGGACTCGGTTCAATCAGTCGTGTGCCTTAACCCCACTCGATCGTCACGTCACCAAGTTCACCAAGCTGCACTGCTTTCCGCTGCTGGAGACGGCGCTGTTCTTCCTCATGTCCTGGAGCACGTTCCTGCTCGCTGAGGCCTGCGGGTTCACAGGTGAGCTGACCCAGAGGAAGCGGTGAAGGGCCAGAGAAGTAGGCCCTAGACGTTTGTGGTCACATAGTCTTGTGATCCGTCTTCTTCCCCTTTTGTTGTTTTCACTGCACTCTTACTTCTGGCTGCCAATTTGTGTTTTGTGTGTTTGTGCATATCTCAGGCGTTGTGGCCGTGCTGTTCTGTGGCATCACGCAGGCTCACTACACCTACAACAACCTCTCTGAAGAGTCCACCAAGCGCACCAAGCAGGTACAGTAGCACCACGGCACCTCCTGCACTCAGAGGGGAAGTAAGAAGAGGGGGCTTGGCTCCGGTGCCAGATGGCTTCCACGATCAGCCTGCTGTGACCTTAATCGGGGCAGTCTGAGGACATCCCTCCTCACACAGCGGTTTAGTTTTTCCCAGAGGGGGGGGTTCAGTCTTAAGGACAGGGTAGAGATGAGCATGTAGGCAACATGCCACACCGTGACACTCCAAGGATCCTGGCAGGCTCTCATCACTTAGAAAGCTGCGGTTTGTGCAGTGGCAAGGTTAATGTACTGCTAAAACCAAAATGCAAATACGTCTCCTGGTTCTCCTTTGTTTACTTGATCCCCTGCTCAGAGCAATGTAGATGGGGGGGGGGGGTCGGCTCTGAGAGAGAAAAGGAAATCAAATCCCAAAGCTCAGAGAGTCCGGCAGGGAAACTGACCCTGAAGATGAATCTCGCTCTGGGCTTCGTTGAGCACTAAACTAAAAATAATTCTTCTTGCAGCTCTTTGAGGTTCTTCACTTCCTGGCTGAGAATTTCATCTTCTCCTACATGGGCTTGGCTCTGTTCACCTTCCAGAATCACATCTTCAGCCCACTTTTCATCATTGGGGCTTTTGTATCCTTTTCGGTGGAAAATGAGACGGCTTTGCTCCGTTCCCAGTTGGAACCAACCCCTTCACAGAATTGGATTTTCCTACAGCACCCATTGTGGGGAATTGTTGGGCTGTTTCCATCCAAACACATGCAAAGGGCATCCTCTCCAATATTAAGTAGATTAAACTTCTTGACCTGCTTGTCAGATCGCCATATTCATCGGGAGGGCGTTCAACATTTACCCTCTCTCCTTCCTGCTCAACCTTGGCCGAAGGCACAAGATCAAGGGAAACTTCCAGCACATGATGATGTTTGCAGGTATGAAAAAACCTCATGGCTCTTTTTTTTTTTTCCTCCCCTTTCTCACCGCATCGAAGTGTAATTGTAATGTGATCGTGTGCAGGCCTGCGAGGAGCGATGGCCTTTGCCTTGGCCATCAGGGACACGGCTACCTACGCCCGCCAGATGATGTTCACCACCACGCTGCTCATCGTCTTCTTCACAGTCTGGGTGTTTGGCGGTGGAACCACACCGATGCTGTCTTGGCTACACATCAGGTAACTTCACATTTGTATTTTTTTTGTGTCTACAAGAAAGTCCACATTATTACATCGATAGCTTTGTCCAGGAGATGGAGTCAGACGTCACCGTGCTTCCATCTGAATCTTGTATTTTGGTACATGTTGGTAGAAAGCACAACATTTCCTACTAAGGAAGTACTGTAGCACCTCTCGCTTTCAGATTAAACACTAAGTCTTTGTCCCAGCTGGCTTTTGGGCATTTGGTTGTGCAGCCTCACTTATTTTTATCTGAGCATGATGCAATTGGAGCATCTATTTGTCATGATAAAGCGGATTATAGGCAGAAGCAGCAGCAGCAGCCGCGGCCTGAGCAAACAGGCTCTAGTTAATATGGGTAACGCCTCTTCGGACCCACTAGAAACTATTGTGTTTGCCGGAGGTTTAGGGCTCTGCCAAAATCCCTCCCTCCATGAACTAATCACCATGGTAACCAATGCATGCAGCACATGGCAGACGGATTTCAGCCGTGTTCGTCTGTGTCACTGGTCACATCTTCTGTGTGTGCATAAATTTACACATTTGTGAAGGACAGATCCCTGAAGATTATTGCAAACATGGTAGAAAGTTATTGAGCGGTATTCATTACATCCATGTCATTTTATTACTCAAATATTACATCTTGAAGAGGTCATTTGCTATTTTATGACCCAATTCTCTGGTAAGGGAGTCAGATTGAAGAGGCCGAGGCAGCGGGTGCTGATGTGATTGAGGTCTAGCAAGCGTCTGGTGCGTGAGGAGCGGCTGCTGCGTTCTGTTATTGGGTTTTGATGGATGGTCTCTTAGCAGGCAGGGACCCAGCTTATCACAGAGCCCCACACAGCCACTGAGTAAGACAGAGGGAAATAGATCCCTATGTGCTGGAAGAGCTGCTAATCTCTGAACTCAGATGCATACACATGCAGTTGCTGAGCTGGTTTGGGGATAGAACGAAACATTTACGTTAGACAGTGGTAAAACTTTGCCTCATGAAGCAGAAAATAAAGCGTTTTCTGGAAACGTGCTCAATCAAGGTGGACAGTTTGCAGCCTGAAGCTCGTTTTGCTTTTGAAAGAAGATGAAATACCAAAGAAGATGTAGTGGCAGGAAAAGCACAATTAGAGAATGAGGCTGGTTGTTATCAAACTATTAAATTTAAAGGCTGGATAAAGCTTCAGATTGTGAAAGCGACCAAGGAATGAAGAAGTGGAGTCAGTCAGAGGAAATGAAAATATAGGTGTGAATAAGCAATCGCAGTAAAAGTGGATTGACTCTCAGCTAGAGCAGCGGATGTGACATTAACATTTACGATCATTTAAAAGCAGTTCATGTTATTCTATCCAGTGATTATTTAAAATGTTTATCCCTGAACCTCTGCTGAGTCTCTGTATGAAGTCCAGCGATTAGTGGATGTCAAAACAGAGCATCATACTTGACCGTTGCTATTTATAAAACACTGAGGGCTTACTGTCATCTGCTTATACTCTCATTTACAATATGTCCAGTCCCTCGCACCCGATGTGACAACACAGACACGTCTAACTGTCTGTGAGTCCAGAGGGTTGGATTGTGCTGAATTTCAGTTCCTTGTTGAGTACAGCACCCGCAACCCCACAAATAGCCTCACTTGAACTTTCATATATCATTAAATTCATATGTCTGACACTGAGTGTATGTGTTTATGATGCGGCAGAGTTGGAGACACCAAAACTTTGCAGGAAGAGCGACGTCAGCGTGGAGAGTGGGAGTACTTCAGGTGCTGTATCTGTGGTGCTGGGAAAGCTGGGGGTTGGGGCTGGTTTTTTTTCACTGGCTACTTCTGTTTTTCTGCTGCCGAAGGGGAACATTAGGCATCGACACAGGGCCTTAGAAGAACACTAGCGACTGTGATTTGTCTCAGACCGAAACAAAACTCGACAAGTATCATTTTTGCAAATGCACGTTTGCTGAGTGAATTTGAAAGCCACCGAGCAGGGAAACTGCAACTGGTGGAGGCTCTGCTGCTTGATCAGCCCCTGATGTGTGGTGGCGTTTCCTGTTCCGTCACTGTGGCAGCCCGTGCGGTCTGCCATCTAGCTTTCACCACACCTGCCTCGCTGTCCACTAGCTTGTGACAAATAGGCGATAGATCTAAGGAGGGAAGACTTGTCTACACTGTGTCATATTTCAGGAAACGCCCGCCAGGTCATGCTTCTGTCTTAGTCTCTCCATCACGCCTCACAGATCTTGCCCCGAGCAGCACCAGCTTGCTTTGCATCTCTTTTTTTTTTTTTTTTTTTTTTTGCAGGTCCTCTGACTTCCATCCTACCACCAGCTGATTAGACTCTGTGTGTGTGTGTGTATAGTTATGTGACCATAAAGTGATCAGTCAGACACTATCAATGAAACATCTCACACATTAGTTAAACCCCTCTACTGTACTGTGTCAGCTGTGGTTGTAGGATGGAAGGCTACGCTCAGCCTCTGGCCTCCGTCCAGTGTTCACAAGGATTAGGTTCAACTGCTCTGGAGTTTATGTGAATGACAACAGGCCTCCCTGTGTAATCCCTGCTTGTGATCACTGTGGAAATATGAACTGCAGTAACGTGAAAATGAACAGTTTTCACACTCGAAACAGTGAACAGTGTAGCTGTATTGTTTTTGGTGATACTGATCTTTACAGGCTTCGCACCAAGGCTGGAAACAAGCGGCCGCATAGTTTTTTTGTTTGTTGGCTTAATCACATGATAATTCGCTCCGCTCTTGCGTGGTGATCTTTCGCTCTATCAGTGTGTGTGTGTGTCTTGCGGGACTTGACAGTGGTTTTCTGCATCAGTAAAAATGCAGCTTACATGAAGAAAAGGTTTTGTGGTTTGGGTTCCTTCCTAATCTTTCCCTCATCAGTTTTCCAATGAGTTGAACTTAGTGTGATGTCACTCTGCTGATTCTGTGCGTGCGTGTTGTGTTGAATGTCAACGTGCAGCATTTTTCAGCCACTAAACAAAAGAGCAATCAGTCCATTCATGTTTGTGTTTTCAGTTCAACTCCGTGGAGACGTAACGGAGTCACATAGGGGTCACGTACTGTATATCAGTTCACGAAGAGTAGAGTGGCTGGCAAATCCTGCTCACTGGCCACATTTGTGTTTGTGTTTGTAATAATGTCAGGGCTGAAGCTTTTCTACTTTCCTCCTGTGTTTCAGGGTCGGCGTGGACCCAGATCAAGACCTGCAGCCCTGCGGAGACAGCTTCCAGGTCCTACAGGGGGTGAGGACCCCACACAGACTCACCCAGTTATTATTTCCAGAGTCGGTGTTGCTCACGTGGCAGAAATGGTTCCGCTTCTGCAGTTTTCTGTTAATGCGGCCAGTCTACTGACATGAAGGGACGGTGATACGCTTGCTGAGCAACAAAGTGAATGCAAGATATTCAGAGGCAGAGTCCAGTACGCGTTTACCTAGTTTCATTTTCCAACTACACTTTCACTTATGACTAACGGATATTGACTCGCAGTAGACTTCAGTTACCTCGGACACAAGCTGAGAACACACATGAGATTGACTAAGATTTCAGCTTCCTCTTGCTTTTATTTGAGAACCAACGTACGTTTTTTTTTTTCCTGATGGTTGGCTCACATCTTGGATTAGTAAAATTAGGCCTATTTAAAGATCTAGTCCTGCGTGTGCGCGGATGAGATCACTGTGTGTCTTTCGTTGTGTTTCTCCAGGATGGCACTCAGGCCGAAGGACAGAGTAAAACCAAACAGGAGAGTGCGTGGCTCTTCAGACTGTGGTACACCTTTGATCACAAGTATCCTTTCTACGTCCAGCTCAACACGAACAAAGACGCTATGTGTGCCATCTGCTTTTAGGCCACAGCTGCGTAACTAGTACAGTACTTGTATCAGGTTTCATATCTAGTAGGGATGATTATCTAGATCAGAGCCTGTTTTGTTGCTGCCCTGTAAAGTCCCATCAACGTAACCATTGATGTCTTTATATTAGATCATGTCTTGTTTGTGACAAATTCAAAAAAATGTGTTTGCTCTCCCTCTGGTCAAGCTTTTCATAGAAATGATTATATATGGTTCGTGAAACATCCTCTTGTTCTCGTCTGCTTGTCTCGTTGCTTTTCGGTGCAGCAGCCGTGGAGCTGCATGTTGTCAGGTGCAGCATAGACGAGCAGGTTGCGTGTGACGTTCCCAGCACACCCCGTGCCGCTTTCTACGTATTAGTTAGACCTTACTGCGTAAAGAGTTTATTTTTGAGCTGCACATTGTGTGACAGCTGCTATGTGAAGTACTGATACTGCCTTTCCCTCGAAAGTTCTAGGTGACCTGACAAGTTGAACGGAGAGCTGGATGTTCCCAGTGTGTGGCTGACTCCACACGTAGCGGAGCCTGTTGGTTTACTCTGCTTCATCACAGATTGTCATGCGGGTGTAATCTCTAGGCCAATTGTGTTGACAAGCCATAATTCATTTGGCATGTGTTTATTTTGTGTTACAGAAGTAAAGCTGACTGAAGGCTCTGCTTTGTCAGCTGTTTAACTTGGCATTGTGTAAAAGATAATTTGTTACGGTTTTACTAACTTTTTGAAAAACTTTATGAATAAATAATTTAGCAGCAAAGGTGGATTTAAGTAACCATTAACAAAGGATTAAACCTTTTAGATTCCTAACTATCCACTGTTAATAATTGTTGAGCTCTGCGGATCATCCTCCTTAATAATTATCCAGTTACCTGAAGCCCATCCTGACGCACAGCGGCCCGCCTCTCACCTCCACTCTGCCCAGCTGCTGTGGGCCACTGGCGAGCTGTCTGACCAGCCCCCAGGCATATGAGGTCAGTGTCCACATGCCCTTGCAAAACAGCAGACACATGGCAAACAAACACAGACACTCAATGACTGACAATTAATGTAATAATAGGAAGCTGATAATTCTACTATATATTTGTGTTGAATTGGAGAGGTGCTAATAAAGTGGCCAATGAGCGTGTACGGTGGTTAGTTTGTTGTATTTAAACCTGATCCTGGTACCTCAGGAAGGCTCCCTCTGAATACTGAAGGCTTTTCTCTAGGGAGAGTTGTAATAACGTCAAAGTATTCTCAGTGCCTGCCAGTAAACACACAAAGCACTAGGCCTTCAGCAAATGGATGGTCAAGAAGCCTTTTTGTATTCAGAGGGCACAGAAGGGCCTTTTTAGCACCATTTCAATGATGATCACTGTTCTGAAAAATGTGTGCTTCAATATTTTAAACACATGCAGTCATTGATGGGACGGTCACACTTGGAGTCTCTCTGGAAAGTTCTCCCTTTCCTGATCATTTATCATTGTACGCGTTCACGGACTAAATTGCTTTTCCTTCGTGTAATACAGAGAATGTAAAGGTTGAGCTGTTGTGTCATGTTTTGCATTTGTAAATGTTTCTCCTTTTCCTGTTTTGCCGATTGCCGCACAGGGCTGACAGCCAGGCAACAATGAGTTTAGGTTGTTCATGTAATCAATCAAGGCCGTTCAGTGCTCTGCGTTGCCAAGTGGGGACTGAAACCGGATTAAATAAAGCTCCTTGCTCACTTCCTCTGCTGTTATTGATCTTATAAAATACCACAGCAGCACAAAGCAAACATTTAAAATTAATAGTTTTTCATTTTAAATTGAAAAAAGACTGGTCTCTATGTATTTAATGTATTTAAATTTGTTTCATTCTTTTATTCTTTAGAAAGATAAAATAGAATATTATAGTATAATATAGTTGTTGCTATTTAAAGCACAAAGTAGTCAAACCTTTGATGCCTCTGACCTAAGTTCCCTTTTTTTGCCCATTTTCCCATTAAGCCAGTTATATAATTGTTTTGTTTGGGGTTTTCTTTTTATTTTTTTGCCCCTTCATTCAAATAATCCTCGTGTTGACTCGATGTTCTCCCCGGGGCTTGGGTTGTGCTATTGACCGTCAGCCAGTCAATCAGATCTCTGACACCCTCATCATGCTACATATTCACTTATCTAAAACCAGAGTGCAGCATGTGACGTGTAATGTTCAATCTTGATGCAGTCAACAGCTGAAGCGAGGTGCGTTACTGCGTGACTGGCCCATTTCTGTTTTGTGTTAGACTAGTTTCGGCAATAGAAGCAAGTGAATGTCTCCTTTCCTCCCTTTTGTAAATCCATACTGTCCTTTATGATCTTTTGTGCCATATCAGTCTGTTCGTCTGCTGTGAACTGTGTGTGTTGTAAATGTACTCCATCCCTCACCTCATGTTACACTGTGGCTGTGTTTGCAGAACCACGAGCAGCTGAGGGATCACGACTCTGACTTCATCCACAATGACCGCGACCTGACCTTCACGTTTGGCGACACTGCCATCACAGCTAACGGAGCGTCTGGCGGTGGCGGGGACGGGGTTGCAGGGCCGGGCTGGAGCGCAAACGGCAAAAGGAGCGGCAGCACCTCGGAGGAGGCGCTGGAGCGCGAGCTGGACTCACGAGAACAGGAGCTGCTGAGCCGGGGCACGCGCCTGGTTTTCCCCATCGAGGATCACATCTGACCGGTCCTTCGTCGCAGCCCGTACTGTGTACCTCCCCGACCTCACTCACAGATCTCCTTGCCCTCAACGTCTCGCCGCATCATATTGGTAGAACGTACAGTTCTTCAGAGACAAGACATAGGAGACGAGAGATGACGGGAGTAAGCCTGAGAGCCTCCCAGGCGCTAAAGTAGAACTCAATGAGCAGCCACAGTGAATGCTGGCATACTGAGAATTCAGTTTGATAGATTTTCACAGCGAAAACAATGCACGTTCAGCAACACGTGGAGAGAAATAACCCAATGGCCTGTTGAACATGTGACAGTTTGTGAACCTACGTAGACTAATTAAAAATTGCCTGACAATTGCGGTCAAACCAGTATGACGCTGCTTGGAAAATGCTGAGTTGTTCTGTTTGCTAAAACAGTAACGGATCCAGTGGAAGGTCTGTGCTCGGTTTGTACGTTTGAATCGAAGCTGCTAACAAACCCATGTTTGTGCGGATCTCTGTGCCATCGCACACTAGCATCTGTGTGGAGGAGACGGCATGTGAGATACAGAACGATTGGCACAGCCATGGGTGAAAGAGCCTTAACTCTAAACTTTCCCTTCAGTGGAAATACTTGTTCTGGTGCATTCTTAGCACATTGTACAGAAGCATCTGCTTATCTTGTACCATCTTGTCTTCAGTTCACCTTTCTTTTAATTGAATTTCAGCAATTTCAAGGAATCTTTTCGTTTTCGTGCTAGTTACATTATTTCTTATTAACTTCTTTGAAATGGAAAACCAGTGGAACATGTCTCTTCCTTTAATTGCTAATTTTCACTGATCAGTATTAATGCTTCACACTATGCGTTACATAAAACAACGGTAGGCAGAAAAAAAAACCTCTCCCACAGGAAAAACAGTCAGATTAATAGATTAGTTTTTTTTAGCAACAAAACGATTTGTTGTTCTTAACGTGTTTCTGCTGTCAAATTATTTATGGATTTGTTTTTGTAAAGCTGGTGCTTCATCCTAAACGTCGCTTCAGGGTTAACCACTATTTAATAAGATATATGATCACAGCATAAACCATCAACTTGTGTTTTTTCTATTCTATCTAGGCTCATTTGATGTCAGTAGACTAACTTAGCGCAGCGTGTGGTCCTAAATGCACCCAGCAAGCACTAATGAACTTGTTCAGTCTGTAAGGTGGGGGGGGGGGGGGGGAACCCAACCCAATGCATCCAGGGGGTCATGGGGTCAGACAAATGGAATGTGAGCTGAGCTCGGTTTGTACCAATCAGTGTGTATCTCACGAAAAGGCATCTGTGGTGAGGAGGTAAGAGAGCAGGTCGCGGGTGAACAGAGACAAAGAATGTTATGGTTAAAAAAAAAAAAGCTACAATGACATACCCTGTTCTGTAGTGGAACTGTACCTGTTGCAGTGCGTAAAGCTCCACAACAGGTACAGTTTTGTGTTTACCAGCTCTTTTTTTTTTTTAACAACAGTAAGGCAAATCTGAAACCCGAAAGAGGAGTTTGGATTAATGTGATTAACGTGAAGGAATAATCAGTGTTAAATGTCAAAATGACGTCATCTCCTGCCGTTTTCTATTTGCCTCAGTTGCGTAGTTTCATGCAAATCTTGGATCCCAGAGTTTTACTCGCAGCACGAGTCGCTTTGGCCGACACTATCCAGTCCAGTTGATTATCCCAGGTTTCCACAGATTCCAACGTGTGCGAGTGCGCTATAAATATACACAGCATCGCTTTCGTGGCATAATCACAGTGCGACTGTGAAGTGAGGCATTTGACCATTTGGATATCTTCCTCCTAACCACCACCAACTGTCCGTCCTGTCGTTTTCTTCTCCAGAGTCCAACAAACACGGTCCCGTTACCGTGTCTAAACACCTGAACCGCTCCCTGTCTTAAACGCGCCGTGAAGCACGGGTTGGGTTTTGGTTTTTTCCCTCATTACAGTGGCTGCTGTATGAGTAAACAAATGTAGAGGCAGGCGTAACAGGTTTATTTCAGGCCTGTCATAGTGAGGGGAAGCCTGGCACATACTGTACTCTAGGGAGCTCCGGGGGGGGAAACGTAACTAGTCAATTAAGAACTGGGGGTCATTTAAGCTCAGGCTGGAAAGTGAAGCTGTGCTCTCCAATAATAAACTGACGATAGGGATGCTTGTTTTTAAATAATGCACTCATATAATCATATTGAATCAATACCCTCACACCTGGACGGTCACATCATCTCCTCCGTGATATATAAAGGTAACTGCACACCTTCTTCATACGGCAGATATTTAATTCTCTCTATGAAATGTGAAAATAAACATGTTTTTTTAAATATAATTTCCCTTTTAAAATCATATCCTCTAAGGATTTCATGCTGTATCTAGTAATAAATGCAATGAAAGACAGGACTGGTCGTTGCATTTGTTGATGTGTCCAGGATAAACCACCTGGAAACGGTTTCCTTGGAATCAACGTCATAGACGACATGTTTGGTGAGTGGGACAAATGAACGACGGACACTTTTCCCCAAGCAGAGGACGCTCATGGGATACTTATATAACCTTCATCTGCTCTCTGGATGCTCCCTCTACGGACTGATGTGCTGTCAGTTGTCCCTCTGCCTATATTTACATGTTCTCTATACCTGAGAACTATAACATGTAGCTCAGTCGTCAGCGTGTGCACCTGTTGTTTATAATGGCAAATGACTGGCAACGTCTACCCACCATGATTTGCATGTTAATAAAAATATCTAATAATGAGCATTATGTGCATGTATTATCTGCATTATATTATCTATTATCTGCTTATTTTTTTGCATTTTTCCCATCAAACTTTTCATTTTATTTTAGAACTTGTGCCCTTTTAAACCTACCATCTGTCAAAATGCACATATAAGACAGAAGAGGGTGTGATATGCAGCAGGGTGAGGTTACATGGCAAAAATAATACATCCCTTCCTAATGTAAGCTTCTTATTAGGTTTAGATAAACCTCTGAAACACAAATAATTATAAAATAATTGTTTTAAAATAGAACACTACGGATTAATATAACCGGCTCACTTGTGTACTATAATCAGCTAATACCAAGCTTATTGCGATGCCATGAAGAGGTTTTATATGTTAACTTCTGCAGTACGTTTAATTTGACCTCTACCTGCGTCAAATATCCACAATAAATATGAAAGTCTTTATGTGAAATAAAGTTGTCTTAAAAACCAAACCTGTCAGTGTTGCTTTGCACAGTAATCCCATACATCTTGTTCTAGTTTTTATTTTGATCAGTTAAATTAGTACTTAATTCCTTAACAACAGAACTTTCTCACATACTCTGTTTAGAACAATTACAACAGAACCAACTTGTAAAGTTGAACATCTTAATGCTGGAAACCGCTATATCCCTCCTCAAAACTAGATCCAAGGGATATCAAAAAAAAACTATACAAAGTGACAATCTGTACCATGTATTATACATAAACAAAGAGCTCACTAAGGACAGAGGCAGCTCTCTAACACCAATCCATAGAAAACTTCACACCCACGGGAGAGTTTTGTCAGCGGGGTGCTGCAGCTGTACGACTTCCTGAGAGGCTGGGGGTGGAACAATTCTCATTTCAGGCGTCTTTAAACAAATGCTCTATGTTCTTCTTTCACAGCTTTACATTATCGTCGTTAATGAGCCAACGGCAGTTAGGCAGAGTTATTATTTGAGCTCACACCCATGCTTAGTCATAGGCTGGTAAGTCTCACAGGAGAGGATGAACCTAGTGGATCCAGGCAGTTGTCTTCACAGGACGCATCTCAGGCGTTTCGTGGCCGTCGGCTGCAGGGGACTTTGGGACAGATTAGTGCTAATAAAAGGACAGGACTATAGAGGCTGCCCAGTGTAATGGCAGTGCAAGCCAGTTCTTGTTGTTTGTTTCCCCTCCCCACATTCTTCTGTCTGCGTAGCCCCTGCTGGTGTGACACAGGTGATGTGTAAAAATAAGCTGCCTTTCTCGCTGTAATTGGCTGCTCTCGCCACTTGGATTTTCTCCAGTTCATCGACTCAGCCCGGGCCGAATAACAACAACTGGAGAGTCGCGCTTCCCAGTTCCCAGTGGACCACATTCCAGTTTCTTGTTTTGTTATTCCACCTCTTGCCCTAAGCCCAGAATATCAGGCTCCTGCAAGAGGAAAAAAAAAACAGCTAAAGATTAGCGTAAAACCCTTAAGTTATGACAAAGCCTCACACTGAAACAGACACGTTAAATAGGATTAATAGTTCTCAGAGCCTTCATATTCATGTTCGGGGGCAGAGACTGTTCGCCTCCACCCTGTATCTGCTCCGTGTTGACGGCTTGCAGACAGCCCAGCACTAAAGAGCCTTGGTTGTGAGAGTTGCTGGTAACTCAGGGAGCTCCATCCTGTCACGGACCACTGTGCACAATGATCCCCTTCTCCGCCGTGGCCCAGTGAGAGGACCCAGCATTGGCAGGGGTGTAAACAACAAGGTCTCTATGAAACAGCAGATCAGTCGCTCATTGAGTTGGGTATTGAGAAATATTTCTGACTGTCTCTGACTGTGGTGACTATCAAATCCTTAACAGTGATTGTTTGAGTTAAAAAAAAAAACCCACAGTGATACTTATCAGTTAAATTAAGGTAGGATTCTAATGAGATGGAAGGTGACGGGTGGAGATCCTACAAACATTAATTATTCTACATATTTAATTGTTCAATAAACAGACTGGTGTGTTTTTAGACAAAAAACGAATTAGAGCATAAATAACCCGCAGGTTTGGACAAATTGTGTCTGTTTTAGATGACTGTGAAAATCGAATCTTGAAATCACGCTGCACAGCAAAGGCCCAACATCGAAGCAAGGGAGCAAAACTGTTGTTTTTTTTCAGTCTTTCAGTGATTTGTCACGTCAGACGATAAACTCTAAGCTCAGCCTGCTGATCTGCCTACAGACACTTTGTTTTTAACCTGTTTCAGCAAGGGCAGAGGTCATAGATCAGCGGCAGGCCCGCCTTGCGTCTGCTTAGGTGGTTTCTGTGAAACCACTAACTTCCTGTACTGAAGGTTTAACAACAGTCTGAGTGATGCACATAGGACATTTTGTTATTCTGTTAAAGACCTCCAGTCACTCATAAATAATCTCTTGAATGATTTACCTGAACCCATGGTTCCCTCATGAGGCAACTTTATGTTTTTTCTCCACGCTGTTTTTCTGATACCCCAGATGTCTCATGACTTCACTACAGTAGGCTTCCACCTGATGTATCTGCTCTACGCTGAGCCTCTCTCTCCAGGCATATATGGCTTCTTTTGCATCCCTGGAGGATATCAGGAACGGCTTGTCTGAGGAATAACCCTGGCCGTGCGTCATGTTCACTGCAAACTTCTCCAGAGCGGTGGAGGTGGACAGGTTGGAGAAGCGGAGGAGCCTCTGGAGCTCATCCAACGGCTGCAGCACCAGATCCTCGTAGCGAACGCGGAGGTAGTTCCTCTTCAGCCAGGGGGGAGAGTTTATCGCCAGCATTATGTCATTGAGCCAGTTGTCACAGATGATCTCCATGGCGCTGGAGACGTAGGTGTCCGCGCGGTTCATCCGGTTGCTAGGAGAGAGCAGGCGCTTGTACTTGTCGCTCTCCTTCTTGCTCCTCAGGACCTGGATGCTCTCCTTCACCAGGGCCTGCCTGGACTTCAGTCGCGAGTTGTGCACGGCCCTCGGGTCCCTGAAGAGCTGAACGATCTTAAGGTTGATCGCCGGGTCTTTTATCAAGGGAACCAGCGTACTCAGGTCCAGAACGCGGACTCCTTTGATCACCATCACCGGGTACTTCTTACACTCCCTCTCCAGGTCTCTAATGTCCCTCCTTGGACACTTTGAGCACCGCTCCTCGTTCACTAGTCCAATCTCGTGCCGCTTGCGCCCCTGGCACATCGGCTCCGAGCAAATCACCTTGTTCATCTTCCAGCCAAATATGAACGAAGTAGTGAGGTTCTGAGGCCCCGCGTAAAGTTTGAGGACGGAGAAGTCGCAGCGGTACAGGGCGTTCATCATGTCCCGCACTGCGCCCTGGAGACTGTCCGCATCCCCCGGGTACAGAGCCTGCCAAATGTGCCACATCGGCTCGTACAAGTAAAACACGTCCGTGTGCTGGTTGAACAGCTCTCCCAAAAACGACGAGCCGGTCCTCCAGGTGGCATGGAGGTAGATGTGCACCCGAGACTGGCTCCGGTCGGCGGCGGACTCCATCGCGTCGCTGCTGTTGGTTTTTCCATCTTTATCCCACAGCAGCGCCACTGTGTGCTCCAATTTCGGACATCTGGGCTGTTGCTGCGTAAATCCGTGCTTCGCCTGTTGAAAGGTTTTATCCCCGTAATCTAACATGTACGGGATCAGCAGAAGTAAACCAGAGTATGCCAGAATCACAACCAAGTACTTCTTATGCAGCCTCCTCTTCATTTCCATTCGCAGCGGAGGGGCTGGCCAGCTTCGTCTGCGGAGGCTCCGGACTAAGGTTTGCGAGGAACCGTTCTCTCCGCCGTAAAGTTACCGAGAGTCCGGGACTGAACGTGAGCGTTCTGCTCTAGCCACGCCCCGATTGAACGTAAACTCGCGGATTATTTTCCCTCCTCAAAACCAACACCCGCCTCAAAAGCAACATTTATGTATTAGTTACAGAGTATGTGGCATTTGAGACTGTTTAAAAAAAGAGAGGCATAAAACTGCGCCCGTAGGATGACGAACCTAGAGACGTACCGTTAAGCGGAGACGTCCAAGAGCCTTTAAGGAAAGATAACGTAACGGCTACCACCAATCGGAACCTGTCTGGAGTGCAAGGGATGATGGGAAGCGTACGCTATTGTTCAATATAAGCAGTTCGTATATAAGTTCGATGTATTTATTCTCACTATAAGAGACTTTTTGTTATTAAGAGCTGATAGCTTTATACATACGCGTTTAGATAACATTTAAAACGCGTAACATAAACAAAACGTGTTCTGTGACGCGCATGCGCACATGCCACCACCTGCATCGGACTCGGAAGCAAACTGTGCGCGGCAACAGAAGGACAATAATGGATGAATACCTGAAGCTGTGTCTTCTGTTCAGCAAATGACACATTTCTTGCTCGATCCCACGTGGCTTGCAGAATCGAAAGGCACGTAGCTCGCCTGCCGGACACCTAGCTAGCTACACGCGGGGGAGTTTAACGTCAAGCTAACCGCACCGCTGTCAGCATCAACATGGCACATTGGAGCACCTTTGAAAAGGAGACAGAAAGGGAAACCAAGAAGTTAATAGGATGCATCACCGGGGTGGAGGATGAGGGGGACCAGAATTATCAGCTGGCACTGAAATTTGCCTCGTCAAACTTTAGGTGAGTTAGCTCTTTAAGGTGGTGGGAGCTAGCCTAGCCGCTGCTAACATGTAAACAAGCCACGAGCGGCCATGCTACTAACTGCCTGGTTTGTTGACAGGTTCCACCGCTACCTGGACGCGGACAGTCATAAAGTCCAACGCAGCATTAGTGGGTGAGTGTCTCTCGCACCTTCTCGGACTCGATATGGTTTTACATATGTTTACATGCTATGCAGATTTATTTCAATAGGACCAAACAACTTCGGCTGCATAGTCACTTTGCAATATGCTACCAATAACTCATATTATCAGCTATATTATAACTTCAGTACCCTGATGAAGATTTGTCAAGCATTTCACAAGTTATAATATTCCCAAATTTGTGTTAAATGCTATGTAAGACCCATAGTATTAAAATCTATGTGAATGTAACCTTCTAACAAAAACAGTATTACATGCAGTCCCCCAAGATTATAAAATGGATAATACCTATTCTGTATGATTACATTTGTGCTTCTATTTATATCTCTGTGTGAAATACACGTTTACATTAAGCACAAAATGTCTTTTACCCTGTCATGCATGATTTAACTTGCTTTCCAGGATCTATGAAAAGCTCATGGTCCACTCAGACCTGAATAAGGCAGAAAGCTGGATGAGGCTGACTGAAGAGTTTCTGCAGTCACCTTTACCTAATACAGATGGAGCAAAGGTATTGACAAAATGAAATATTTAATAGAGCAGGTTCAAGCACTGCAGTTTGGTTTTTGTCACGCATTTTTACACAGACGGACGTACACTACAGCATACTGTCACTGCTGCTCTTCTTGTCTGGGTCCCCTTCAAACACAAACTTTACTGAAAGACCCCGTGTGAAGGAGGCTGGTGAGTTGTTGTTCTATAAACCGACAAACTGTACAGTGTTTAAAAACTAATACAAATGAAATGATCGAGCCACCCTGTACCTGTGTGTCTGTGCAGAACCAGAGGACAACTTTGACTGGGCCAAATATCTGATGGAGGGCGAGGATGTTGACATGGGACCATATCCAGATACCCCTGTGAGTAAATCATATTGACTACAGTCCCCACAAATGAATATGATTCACAACGCACACCAGGCATCTTCAGTTCGTTTCTAATGAAATTTGTGATCTAACTGTACAGTTAACCAGTTATCAGTTGACTGTAAAGTCCAGTCAACTGATATTGCTGAATGTATATGTATAGTGCCTGAGGTGTATAGGAGCTCTAAACCTGCAACGGGGTGAGCAGCATAAGCACAGCACACACCAGCTAGTTTTAGAATGTAAATTAGTCTTGACTGGATTTTAGGAGTGGTCTGAGGAGGAGAGTGAGGACAATGACAGTCAACAACCAATCAGTAGAGAGGACTCAGGGATCCAGTTGGACAGAACACCCCAAGAGGACCAGGACAACACCAACAAGACGTGTCCAGTGACGTGGACGGGTAAGAGAGAATTGTCTTGTGTTGTTGTTGTGTTGTGATTTGGATAATGGATGGATGGATATTACAAAGGCATTTCTAATTATGGAATAATGTAAACCTGAAAAATATTTGTGTGTCTACATTGGAATGATAATTCCTTTTCAGTTGGTGAACCTGAAGCCCGGACTTGGCTTGAACAGCACGTTGTGACACCGTACTGGGTTGCTCACGCGCCTCGTTTTCCTCACAGCTTACATTTACACTCCAACTTGCTCAATGTGTGGTAAGACTATTGGATATGCATTTAGCTACTCAAATATACAAATGGATAAAGTAGCATGATATCTGTAGCGTTTGGACTGATTTTCGTTAAATGGTGATAAAACAATTTCAATTGATATGTGTTAACTGTAAAAACTCTAATGTGAACTGGACAAATGTTTATCAGGGACCAGCACTTGTACAACACTGATCCATTGTATCTGCC
This sequence comes from Macropodus opercularis, assembly GCA_030770545.1. Taxonomy (NCBI): domain Eukaryota; kingdom Metazoa; phylum Chordata; class Actinopteri; order Anabantiformes; family Osphronemidae; genus Macropodus; species Macropodus opercularis. Next base: position 15,308,152 of record CM061092.1, read on the forward strand.
AGAAGAAAAGGCCTTTGTCACAGAGAGCCAAGTAATACGGGAAACACTGTGGTAAGATACAAAGATTCTGTGGTGTGTGAATTCACTCATTGTATAAACTTAGAAACATATCTCCAACTTTCTCACAATTTTACTTTTTGAACATCTTTCAAGTATTTGATTTGTTTTGCATGTTTTAGTGCAAAGGAAATTCCCTTGTTCTGTACAGGGTTAGATGAATACATGAGTTTGTCTTTTGGCACAGCTGAGCTGTATCTTATGCATGTTGTGTTTAAGGCTTCTGTCTGGAGTGAAGAAACACTTTATATTTCAACACCACGACGGAAAAGTGTCAGTAAGGAATAACGTAGTGGTGACACATCTGACTAGTGTAAGCTCAAAATCTGGAAAAACACTTCCTAATCTTCATTTTACTCATCCTCACATACTGGGTTCTTTGTCCACTGTGTAAACTTGTTCTCCTTTTGTGCTGCAGAACTGTTTGCACTCTGTGCTGGAGCACATCGCTGTGTATGGGCAGGCAGTGTTCAGGCTCCAGAAGTTCATAGACGAGGTGACGGGGTACTGCTCGGAACCATGCCCACCCGGCTCCAGTTCTTCCTACAGCTCCAAGAAAGGCTCTGAGCCTCCCTTTAGGACCTACCAGGCTTTTGTGTGGGCACTCAACAAGTACTTTACCAGCTTCAAAGAGGAGCTGACCACGATTGAAAGCGAACTCATATGTAACGGCAAGTATAAGCAGGATTAAGTGGGTGAATTAAGTGGCTAACTGGAAGATAGTGTTGGTATATATAGATGTAAGAACCAAAAAGGTGGAAATTGCTCACTTTCAGACTTACAGGTAAAGTTCAGATGTTTTAGAAATAAGATGACTCATTGTCTTTTAGATTGATGGGGGGAAAAGCAAAATAGTTTAGCAAGTTTCTAGACTGTACTTGTCCAAGGAATAGTCTTGTTTTTATAATTCTGTTCCTGTATCTGATTCTCTAACAAAACAATGTGCACAACAGAAAGCAAACATGTTGCATGACTTGACTGTCAGCATCACCCCACCAACCTAACTATTACTTCATCAGTCCCTGCACCCTTGTAGATGAACATGCATACAGCTGTTTCCAAGAAATATTAATATTTGTTAATGTTATCTTTCTGCAGATGAAACTGTGACCCTGTCTGCAGTTCTGGAGCGGCTCAACCCTCACTTAGCACAGATAAAAGTACTGCACAAAGTCTTCTGCACTGGGGTTGCTGAAGTCCCCCCTGAGACTCCAAATGTTGTTCGGGCCTCACACTTACTCAACACCTTGTACAAGTCTATCCTTGAGTATGATAGCGTGGGAGAAGCTTCAGAGCAAGCTGTGAGTGTTTGGTTAAGTAACTGCTCCTTAATTCATGGACCTCAATAAGGAAACAACTTTTAAACTGTTCATATTGGTCAATTTCTTGCCAGGTGGCTCTGCTATTTTCTCTTTGGATGGAGACAGTTAGACCGTATTTGGAGATTGTGGATGAATGGATTGTTCATGGCCACCTGTTTGACCCTGCTAAAGAATTCATCATCCAAAGGTCTGGATCATTGACCCCCCCCCACTAACCAAGTCTTCCAACATGACTAACCTTTAAGTATTTACTGTTTTTGTCTTGGGCAGGAACAAGGATGTGCCTGTGAACCACAGGGACTTCTGGTATGCCACCTACACACTGTACAGTGTGTCAGAGTTGGTGGACAACGAGGAAAAGGTGAATGACGCAGCCAGTGGGAGCTCCGGGGGAGATCAGGGCTCCAGCAACAGGCAGCTCACAATGGTGTCCTTCCTCAAGCCTGTCCTCAAACAGATTATCATGGCAGGGAAATCCATGCAGCTGCTGAAAAATCTGGACTGTAAGGAAGCACAGCAATCGCAGAGGTCATCTAGAGGTCAGTATTGTGAACAAGGTGCTTCTTTGGTTGCTGCGTTTTATTGAGCATTCCAAAAATTTACATTGCAGATGCCGACAGGAAGAGCTTGTACACACTGTTTCTGGAGTCAGTGCAGTCACGGCTCTGCAGCCAAGACGAATATTCAGCAGACACAGTGACTGACCAACAAGCCACTAAGAGGAGCCTTATAAAGATGCAGTCTATTGTGGCACAACATCTGGAGATTGAAGATGTCCATGATCCATTGCTGGCTATTAACTTCGCCCGGTAAGACACAACAGCAATAAAATGCTAGTAGCTACCAGACTAGCGTTTGTGCTCTCAGACATAAAAAATAACACAGCTAATAATAATGCTGGTATCTGAGTAATCTTTCAGTTTATCATCCACAGCTGTTATCCTTTCAGGAATAAAGCTTGCGACTTCAGTTTAGTCATCACAGTGTTAATCTCCTAAATGGTTCCGTCCTGTGATAATTAGATTTCAAAGGCACTGTATCTGCAGGATGAAGAGAGAGATTCATAGTTGCAATCATTTTGTGTTCCGTTCTAGGCTCTTCTTGGAACAGAGTGACTTCCATGAGCGCTTTTCTGGAGGAGATTTCATTGTGGACCGCTCCTCTCAGTCTGTCACCTGCCAGACATTTGAGCTCACCCTGCGGTCCTGCCTCTACCCCCACATTGAAAGGAGGTACATTGAGTGTTGCGGGAACCTCATGAAGACTCTGAAAAAAGACTATAAGTAAGCAACGCAGTGAAATTTATATGACAGTCTTTTGTTAGTGAATATGTTACAGCATGTAAGATGCCTGATGTCTCCGCAGGCTGCTGGAATACCTTCAAGCTATGAGGAACTATTTCCTGCTGGAAGCTGGAGACACCATGTATGACTTTTACACAGCCATCTTTGACAAAGTGCAGGAGAAGGAGAACTGGCAGCAGCCGTCTTTTCTCAACGTGCAGCTGCAGGAGGCAGTGGGACAGCGCCGCCCAGAGGACAGTAGCAGGTACTGCGTGTGTAATTTAGAAAGAAGATCTCATTTAGGGTTGAATATTGTTTATGCAATTTAACTTTTACTGTGTATGGGGTTTTCATTTGCTGCGGTCATTCATATTTTTTAATAGGCTCTCGGTTTTCTTGGAGAACATTGATCCTTCCAGGAAAAAACATCCTGTGAATAATCTAGAAGTGCTGACTCTCAGTTACAAGGTGAGCAAAGTGAATGTGTTTGCTGTTGACATTTCCTCTGAAAATGCCACGTTGACATTTAGAAATTTAATTCTCCACAGGTTCCATGGCCTGTTGATATTGTGATCAGCTCAGAGTGTCAGAAGATATACAATCAAGTGTTTCTTCTCCTGCTCCAGATCAAATGGGCCAAATACAGTTTAGACACACTTCGATTCAGTGGTATGACTTCACGCTTAGGGCTCTGGAAAACATTTTTTTTTCGAGATAATAATTGCTAAATTAATTTTTATAATAACCATTAGTTGTAGTAGTTATATGTGTGAAAGGAGATCAGTGTAACATGTATACATTCCTGTTCGTATATAGAGAATTTACCATTAGAATGTGTTTTATATGTGCAAATGTTTTTTTCTTGCAGATTTTATTGATGTCACTAAGAAACTGGAGGGTGGACAGACTGAGGAAGTAAAAGTGAAAGAGCCTGTAAGTCAGCAGATCCACCGAATGTGTCTGCTGAGGGTCAAATTGATGCACTTTGTCAACAGCCTGCACAACTACATCATGACCAGGGTGAGAGGGTCAGATTTTTCATAGTATTCATTTTTCATAGAATTTTCATAGTAAATGAGCAGTTATAGTGTGAAAATGGTCAGTTGTAAAGCACACAGTAGCTAATATTGTAACATGACTGACATCAGTGCATCATTTTCAGTGTGTTTTTAAACCTTTGTCAGATTCTGCATAGCACCGGGCTGGAGTTTCAGCACCAAGTACAGGAAGCTAAGGACCTGGACCAGCTGATCAAAATCCATTACAGATATCTGGCAACTATCCACGACCGATGTTTGCTGAGGGAGAAGGTAAATGGTACTCATTAGATCTACTTGAGGGGAGTTATTATTAACACATAGCTACAGTGGCATTTGCTCTTCTGGACAGCAGAATATCTACAGCTCGAACGTCACTGTGGAGACAGGGTCAGAGACACGAAACAGAGTTAGGGAACCGAAAATTTGTAATCATCACTTACCTGTGAAATGTTTACAAGCTGCCATGTTATGATACTTCCTCTAAAGACAGAGACACGTTGTTTGCTTCTGTTTTTTTTTTCAGGTCAGTTTTGTGAAGGAGGCAATAATGAAGGTTCTCAATCTAGTTCTCATTTTCTCTGATCGATGGCAAGCTGGATTTGGAGCCTGGAAGTAAGAGCTCACATACACGGGAGGGAAATAAATGCATAAACACACATATCGCTAATCAGGACACTACTTCGGAAGGTTCAAAAGTCCAGACTGCATTAATAGAAATAAAAGTAACAACTCCTAAAATCTTTACTCAGAGCTTTTATTTTATTGCCTAGTTCTAGCTCATCATGTAGACGGGGAATTAAGGTTTCTCTTAGTGTGTATTTCAGCAGCAGAAAGTGTTGCTTAAACATGAACTCAGAGAGTGGTTTGTCCTTTTATGAGATAATCTGAGAGAGGGCCACTCTGGGACACTGACATCGGATGTTTTCCATTGTCTTGAGAGGTCTTAAGGGCAAGGGCTTCTGCACGTCATTCTTTTTGCTGAGCTCAGTCTTTTGGATGCCCCCACCCTACTCGCCTGACGTGGCCCAGAGATTTCTGGCTTTCTCTAAAATCAAGGCAAACTGTGGAAAATGTTAAAGGGATTAAGAATTTAAGCAGGATGAAAAGAGTCTGCCTAGGTGTTTTTCTGATGTGTTTAGAAAAATAGATCCACTTATTGCACATATAGATTAAATAAGTCTCTGAGGGAATATAACTGGTGTTATCACTTTTAAAAGTGTCATGTTTATGTCTTCATTACAGGATTGAATCCATCGATAAAATGGAGTCGGATTTCAAAAACTGTCACATGTTCCTCGTTACAATACTTAATAAAGCTGTTTGCCGTGGCTCCTTCCCTCACTGTAAGTAAAATCCATTCATAAAGACGTTGAGTTGATTGCATTGGAAACTACTGTCATGTACAGAGAGGAATCTTATTTTCTTTGTGTCTCCTTCTTGTATAGTGGAGTCTCTGGCCCTCTCTCTGATGGCAGGGTTTGAGCAGTGCTGACGAACCTTCAGCGTGTTGGTGAAACGGAGTGAGCCCCACTCTTGCCTCGCCTGTCTCAGTCGGTCTGTTCCCAGACTGTTGCCATTGTTCATATTGATGTGCAAATGTATGTCGGTCTACTTCGCCTCTAGGAGATGGACTATGTGTCAGAGTCAAACGAGCTGCTTTGGAAAATACATGTTTATTTGTGAACTGTTATGCTGATTGTTAATAATGTGAATATGTTAAGCACAATAATTCACACACAGTGATGTAAATGTTGTTATTCAATATAATGCGCAGTTGTTTTATAATTAAAGTGTATAAGTAACAGTATTGACAGCACAGTTAACTCGTTAATTATGACATAGTAATGCAGATTTAGGTCTGGGCAGTTTGCACTTGATTAAATGGAAGAGAGCATTTATAAAGAAAGTGTTGATACACCACCGAACAGTCTTTAAAGCCATGGAGGCTTGATGACAATATGGGCTTTGGAGGTTGGTGTTATGAGGATAATCAACAGTATTCTGCTACAAATTACTGGGCAAAGGCTCAAGCAGGATGTCATGTTTTGTTTGCAGACATTTGGTGGCAAGTGTGCATGTTGTACAACTTTAAACCTCAGTTACACAATCTAGCAAGTGTTCCCTTCAGTTCCTCCCCCCCCCCATCACTATGCATGTGATTACACACATCCTATTAGCCTCATTTAGATTGTGGAACAGGAGGTAACGAGCTCAGAGGGTTCGCACTGTCGTCTGGGTCATCAGCCGAGTGGAAATTCAGAAATAGACACACTGAAGAACACAATTCTAAACAGATATAAATAAACGTATAGATTTATTAATAAACTGCTTAACTGCCTTCTTTTAAATTAAAATTTGAAGTTAAATTACATTATAGATTTTACCTTTTCATGGTGATCTGTTTCAAAAGGAGTTTGTTTTCCTGCGGATGCATGTGAAGCGAACGTAAAGTTCCGCCCACTGTTGTGTGGGGGAGACGGGGAGACGCTAATCGCCTCCCATACCAGAGGGGGGAGGCGGCTGCTGCACATTCCTTTGACTTCACCTTTCATCCGCGCGTCCCAGGCCCTAGTGGAGGAGTCTGGAAGCGCGCGACTCTGCGCCCAGTTTCCTGTTGAGTTTCCCTGTTTGAGGGACAGGAACTCCCTGCTCGGCGTCTCTCTCTCCCCCCTCCCCGCCCATGATAATAACACCGACCAGGGCGAGATTCCTGTGGCCGACGGCAGAAAACGAAAAACTCGCACCGAGGACCTCCGAGCTCGGGCTTCGCGGCCACCGCAGAGATCCACATCCCGGCTCAATGGCGCTGTAGTCGGACCAGTAGAGGCCAACGTTTCCCCTGCGAGCAGCGCCGGGTGAGTAGAAAACGACTGGTCGCGAACTTTGCTTTCAGTCTTTCCAGCGAAGTGAACCAACCCCCGCGGTGGGAAAGGAAAAAGTTGCGCGACGTCGCTTTGGGCGTAGCGTTGTTAAAGCTGTCAAGAAGAAACTAACAATAGTTTTTTTCCCCCCAACTATTTTCAATTAACTTATTAGCTTGAGGAGGGGAACAGCTTGTTGTCATGTTAAGCCATTTTCCTGGCTCACGGGCCCGACTAATCTCAGGCCACGGCACGGAGCAGGGGATCCAGCCATTACCGCACAGACACGCTGCAGGCAGCACGTCCACGAGTTTTCCACGCCAGCGAGCCACGGCCGGGAAAAGTCTTCCCCACTTTGGCCTCATTTAGCCGGGATTTGGGACTAGCTTCGAGCCGGAGGGAGGAGGTCTGGGTCCGCCAGGTGAGGTAGTCACAGCGGGGTAAAAGTTAAAGGGTAAAGAAGTAAAAGTTAGACTATTAAGTTCTAACGATCTATGAGAAGTGTAATTAAAATGTAAAACTAGTTTTATTATGTATAAGCGGCCCTGTTTGCGGTTTTTATTTGGGAATTATTGTAGTGGGAGAGTTGTGTTCAAGTACCAGACTGTAATCCCTCACTCTCCTCATGTTGCATTCACTGCCCAGGCGTCCGCTGTGGGGAAATACATTTTAAGTCACAAGTTATGGTTTTTTTTAACGATACTACTCAGGGCTAATCAAAACTATCGGGTATGTGTTTACCTCTTGTCAAAAGTGGACTCAAACATTTTAGCATCTGCTCATTTTATGATTTGCTGAGAGGACACAAGGGAAGGAAGGAAGGGAGTTAGGAAGGAAGGTAATGAAGCATGGTGATGTTGTAGGTTAAACCGCATCTATAGATGTTTTGGTGAAAGTGGTTTTTCTCTCTGGTTTTATTTCGTCAGGGTGCGGAAACACGATATTTGAATAGCGCAGCTCAAAGTGACTGGTATAGTTTTATATATATATTTATATGGAATATTGTAGTGGTGAATTCACTGAAGCTTATCGGTGGGTTTCTACCGTTCTATGCGTTCCTGGCTCCTGTGACAGTCTAGATTTGTTAAAGCTCTTATGAACGGCTGCGGTCGATGTATTTGTCATGGAAGTCACCAGAGACATCACAATGTACTGTAGTGCTCTTTGTTTGCCTGCGATTAGTTGTGTTCCTGCTCGATCAAGATAAGACTGTTTACATGAGGACTTTTTGAAGAGCGTTTGTGTACGCGCCGCTCTAATGGCCGAACATTTTTACATGTTGCATACAACGTTTTGCACTGTTTAAGTGATTTCCATGGCATTGACTTACAGTACGGTTATTAGAGATTCGTGTTGCTTTGATAAGCGGCAGCTGTGGTGTGAAATCTATGGGGTGTGGGGTTTTCACACCCTGATCTAGAGAAACATCTACAACTTCCTCCAGGGTGGCACGGTTTGGTTGGTTTGGTGCAGCTAGCAGATGAAGTCTCCCTCACTTTTGCATGTTTTGTGTTTCTGTTAGCCATCACTGAGGAAATGTCACAGTTTGCTGCAGTACATGGGTTTTTGTTGTTGCATCTGTTCCTCACTTAAAGACGATGTGTGTGTGTGTGGGTGTGTGTGTGTGTGTGTCTCCTTCCTCTTCAGATCCTCTGGTGTGTTTTTAGCACACCAGAGGACTAGAGTAGTAGACAGTAAGTGTTTTTAGCACTTACTGTAATGTGTCATAGAAGGTGCCAGTGCTTGGTTTACTGTCACACATAAGTGTACATATGATACTAGTGCTGTAGGGCTTGTTTTGCTGTGGGCATATAGTAAACGGCTTAAACTGCTTATACATAGTTCCCTTCATTATTAGTTCAGCACGCTATAGGCTAAGGTGCAGCATTTGTCAACCAAATACACAAATGTGCTGCAATAGACAATGAATGTGCTGTGTTTATGGGATGGGCTGAACATAATATACTTTCATTTATCTAAATATGCCTCGCTTCTTTGTGTGTTTTGGAAACTGTTTGCAGATGCGGCAGTTTCTGGGATGGTTCCGCTAAGAAGTGATGGGCAAAGCTCTGTCATGTTGCTCTGGTGACTCATTGAGCCAAAACATTTCGGTTTTCTAAATGTTTGTTTTAACGCTCTAAGCAAACGGTTGCACCGCTCATCAATTACTAGTAGTAACCTTCTCTTCACACTCACTTTGTGTTTTGTCTTATTAAGCTGAGAGCACAGAAAGCGAGTGCTAGAGGCAACGAGGCCACTGTTCTAGTTGCTTGTGGGATTTCAGAAAGTGCTAAGGAGCTTGAAAGAATGACTTTAATGGTCATACGTGTTGTGTTGCACAGTAGTGCTTTGTGTTTGCCCACAGCTTGCCACACCTACGGTAGGTAGCGCTGGCTTAAGCCCTGCGCTGTGTTATTACTGCCTACAAACACACGGTGTTCAACGTGCAGTAGGTTAGAAGTTACCATTTAAAGATGCACGACTTGAGAAATTTTCAGCACATCTGGGTGTTCTGAGACGAGACGGCTTTAGACGTTTCCCTCAACAGGAACTACGCACTAAAGCAAAAGCCACCAAGGTTCCTTATTTTAGCAATGGTCACAGTTTCCCTCCAGAGTTACAGTAGATCAATGCGCTCAACAACTTTGCATACGGATGCGTTGCATATCAGTTCAAAGCTACTTCTCTGTATTTTCATAAACCTTCCTTAGCTATTTTCACTTTCTTGAGTTGGCATGAATGTTCCATGCCGCTGTACACTCGTGTGTGTGTGTGTGTGTGTGTTATTCACGCTTCCCTGTTTTGCGGCTGAGATGAGAGCTGCAGTCCGTCACGCTGCTTACCCGACTCTGTCAGCTTTCTTTGATGAGATAAAAACAGATTTTCAGACTGTATAATTTATGGTGAAGTGTTCTGAAGACGAATTTGCATAAGTACTTCCCATTGCATTCCCCTGTCCCACATGCTGTTATCTAATTAGCCACATTTATATTTAACCCTGTACAGTTCAAAACTAAACTGCTGTTATTATACTGTACGTGTCAGTTCAATGTGCTATATAAAAATATTACTTACAGTTGACATGTTAAGTTAAATTACAGTGCAGCCTGTATAGTCTATAAATATAGTTTGAAGTCTACACTTCCATCAACTCTTTATTGTTTTAATTCCAGTTGCTTGTGTTGGTGTGTAAGTATGTAACTTGTCTGCTTGTCTCAGCGTTTAAGCTTCATTAACCTCGTCATCTTAACCAATATAATATAACCAAGATCGTTCTGTTAGCATATAGCAACCGGATTTCCCATGAGTCAGAAGGGTGGGATTTTGGCTGTCTAATTGTCATAACAAACCTAAAGCGCCATGGCAACTGGATTTTTCTTTTCTCAGATGATGTCACTATGTTCAGTCTTACAGGCCCAGAATCTCAACTGCAACTAGTATAGCATCAGCCGTCCAGCCGGCGTTTTGTTTGTCCTGACAAACACCTTGAAGGGATCATAAAATTGCCATCATGCACCGCGCTCCAACAGTAGCAGGGTTTTTATCAGTAAATCAGCCTAGTGGCCTGCTCTGACCCCGAGGCTGTGCGAGCAGTGGCTGCCTCGCTTTTGTGTTGGTGGTCATTCGTTGTGGATTGTTCGACTCACTGTCAGTTTTGGTAGCAGTAGGTTGTTTGATTGTCGGACTGTCAGTGCCAACCAAAGGCCGTGGTCAGCAGCAGCATGAGAATTTGTACCACGCTACATACTAATATGAGACTTAATGTGATTTTGTTGACAACATATGAAATGTTCGAGGTAAACCTTCAAAGACAAGGACACGTGTTACTAAGAGAGAGAATTTTGTGCATCAGTAACAATAATCAAATTATTACATCCTCTACTGTTTTTGAAATAACGCACCTATCAGATTTACTCAGACAGTTCTCCATCTCGAAGTGACTGGTCAAAACTAAACGTCCTCTGTTGTGGCTGAGCATCACTGAAAAGAACTCCCACCAGTTCTGAAAGGCAGGCCAGCCTTTCAACCCGCTCAGAGGATTTCAATTCAATTATCAAATGTACATTTTTCAGGAGGTTTTGGATCCTTTTCATTTATGTAATGTGGTGATGGCTAATGAAGCGCATGGCAGAGTGTGGATAGAAAGAGGCACCAGCGCTAGTTTAACTTTTATGTTCTAGTTTGATCACTTGTTAATAAACATACAAACTGTATAAATCCTTTGTTCCCCCTCTTCAGCAACATGGCGTCCACAGTGACTTTAGAGGACGCCCTGTCCAACGTGGACCTGCTGGAGGAGCTTCCGCTCCCAGACCAGCAGCCATGCATCGAGCCCCTCCCCTCGTCGGTCATGTATCAGGTCAGTGCTGACAGATGGGTAACGCTTCTTCTATGGCTTGTTCTTAGCAGACACAGATGTTCTGACTGTATTGCACAATCTATCATTTGTAATACTACTAGTACTACTTTTTTTTTTTTGATGATCTCTCTTTAGGGGGACAAATAGACTTGGGAAATTATTATGAAATCACTGGTAAACAATATGAATTACCATATGTATTCAAGTGCAGACTTTAGTATTAGATGGCAATGTTGTGATGACGTTTCAGTTTTTGATGCTTTTGAAATGTATTGCAAAATACTGACAAATACTTCTATTACTTTGCTCAATAACAAAGCGATCAATATGTGTTGAGTTGTGTTTTTTTTCTAGAGGCAATGTTTTTTTTTCTCTTGCCTAAAACTAAGAGCTGTTGCAGTCACCACAATTTGTGAGCATTAAGTTTAACCTGCGTCTAGCTGACATCTGAGCCTGAGCTTCAGCCCAGGGGTCCACTGTTTAGTGGTTGCGATACAAACCCGGTTTGAACTGTGACCTCTTTCCACAGCCCAACTTCAACACCAACTTTGAGGACCGAAATGCGTTTGTTACCGGCATCGCCAGATACATCGAGCAGGCCACCGTCCACTCTAGCATGGTAGGGAGACGCGCTTCATTCGATTGTTAGCTCGGCCTCACGTTTTGGTATGTGGTTGACGAAAGCAATAAGTTCACCAGAATGGGGTCAAAGTCTTGTGAGAGTCTGGCCTGGTCTGTTCCAGCAGAGCATTTGGTGAAGTGCAGTAGGCGGCTCACAGGGTCCAGGCCCTGAAGCTAATGGCTTGGGGACAAATGGACGCCTTGGTCCAGCTCCTAACAGGAATAGTAGCTCTTTGTGTGTAATCGCTGAGGGGTAATTGCTCAGGGTCTGACTCAAACAACACTTTGTACGGCGGCAGTGCTGGCTTCAAAGCACTGATGAACTTCCCTGCCACCCACTGGGAATAAATGACTTACAAAAGAAGCAACAGCGCATGCATGATTTAGGCTTTGTGTACTGCATGGGTGTTGTTTTGTGTTTAGGTTTATTTGGTAAAATCTCTCTCTCCTTGTTTGTTGTTGTTATTATTATTATTATTATTATTTTAGAATGTGATGTTGGAGGAAGGGCAGGAGTACGCCATCATGCTTTACACCTGGAGGAGCTGCTCTCGTGCAATACCACAGGTAACCACTGTTTTTGTGGTAACACTGCATTTAGCTGTTAGTTAATGATGAAGCATGGATTTGCTGCAAATTGTGTTATCTTTGATTTGTGACTGCTGTTTGGACAACTTTAATCCGACTGATGTATATTTTTGTGCAATGTAATACACAAAACGGTGAGTAGTCTTTTGTGTGCGTCATGCTCCCTTGTTGCAGTTATTGATGTGTTTTCTCATGGTTTTGTAGGTTAAATGTAACGAACAGCCCAACAGAGTAGAGATCTACGAGAAGACTGTGGAGGTCCTGGAGCCAGAAGTAACCAAGCTGATGAATTTCATGTACTTCCAGGTAGATTTGCGTTCGTAAACCAGCACAGATTCTCCTTGAGCAGTCATAGAGTAATAACAACATACCTGACCCTCCCTCTCCTGTTATGCTCCTCCAGCGCATGGCCATCGACCGTTTCTGTGGGGAGGTCCGTCGTCTCTGTCACGCCGAGCGCAGGAAGGACTTTGTCTCTGAGGCGTATCTGCTCACCCTCGGGAAGTTCATCAACATGTTCGCTGTGCTGGATGAACTGAAGAACATGAAATGCAGCGTCAAGAACGACCACTCGGCCTACAAACGGTTTGCAAAACTCTACGCACGGTCGAGTCCAACCGCAGACACTAGATGGCGGCATAAGTCAGTGTCACTGAACCTTTACCAAAGTCTCTTTACTGCTACTACCTGTTATTAGTTTAGTATTATATGGAAACACATTTTCTACAATTTAGACACTATGTGGGACGACCAGTGGCACCAGTCTCTTTTTTTTACCATTTGGTGTTCGGACAACATGTTTTATTTGGCGCAACCCCATTTAATTTAGCTGTCAGTGAACGTTACAGTTTGAACATCTCAGTCTGGCCTCAGATGTGGGATTTTAATATCGTAATATTGTGTTTCTTGCCTTGGCTCAGGGCTGCTCAGTTCCTTAGAAAGATGTCTGAACCCTCATCCATTCAGGAGTCACAGAACTTATCCATGTTCCTGGCAAACCACAACAAGATCACACAGGTTAGTACTTGTGCATGTTGCTAAAAACAAACATAGGTGGAAGACTGATTGGACCGCAGACAGTATACAAACGCGGTAATTTAAGTCGTGGTTTGTGTTCAGTCTCTTCAGCAGCAGCTCGAAGTGATTCATGGATATGAAGAGTTGCTGGCGGACATCGTCAACCTGTGTGTGGATTATTATGAGAACAAGATGTACCTCACTCCCAGCGAGAAACACATGCTGCTCAAAGTGAGTCCAATCTTGCTGCTAAAACTGTGTGTTGCTGCCCCTAAGCCACTCACTTTAAATAATTCATTGGAGCACAGCCCGTATCCTATGTGTAAACATGGTTTTACTTCTACTTCCTCAGGTAATGGGATTTGGCTTGTACCTTATGGATGGAAACAGCAGCAACATCTACAAACTGGATGCTAAGAAGAGAATAAACCTCACAAAGATTGACAAGTTTTTCAAGGTACAGAGGATGATGAGTTGGTATAGATTACTCTACTGATTCATTGTTTGCTCAATAATATGACTGTCAGGATATTGGTGTAAATATACTTTGCTCATACCGTGATGTATGACTTCAATAGATCGAAATATTTATTGGAAAGAAAATTAAAATTAAAAAAAGATTTTTGTATGTTTCAGTAGATGGCAGAGCAGTCTTTAATTTATCTTAAAGGTAAAATGTTGGTGATTATTTTCTTATTACGATAAGTAAAGTCAGTTCATTAGGTTAACCGCCTGTTATCCTAAAGGTTTCATTTACATAATTGATTTGCTTTTTCAGTGAGACAGGATAATAATGCGGATCTGTCCTTGTGTTCCCAGCAACTCCAGGTGGTCCCTCTGTTTGGTGACATGCAGATTGAGTTGTCCCGCTACATCAAGACCAGTGCTCACTTTGAAGAGAACAAGTCCAGGTGAGAGGAGCAACCGATTTTCCTTTTGTCCAGGATGCTAACAAGCAAGTCTGCTGCATGGAAACTAAACCAGGTGTTAGTACATTCAAAAGACAGGTCACAGGTGGCTTAACTTACTTTCCTAAAACAGAAGGACACTATAGAGTTTAGCATAAGTTCCTTAATGTAATTAAAAGTACATATACATACATATATTTTAATTAAATATAAATAGATATTAAATATCAAAGCAATACATGGATATGGATGAGACTTTTCAGACTACGATATGATGTGAATATGCATCTAATATTTTATTATTGTTGGTTGTCTTCTGTTAGTCTTGGTTTGTTGTATACATCTTTGTAATCCTCATCTCTCTTACTGCTTAGGTGGACTTGCACGTCTATATCCAGCAGCCCCCAGTACAACATCTGTGAACAGATGATTCAGATCCGCGAGGACCATATGTGCTTCATCTCAGAGCTGGCTCGCTATAGCAACAGTGAGGTCAGTGTGGAATTAAAGAGATGTTCAGGTGCGCTGCTTGTGACGGGTACTTGTCAGTGAGGTGTTAAATTGTTTCAGAAGAAAGTTCACAGTGTTTACCTTTCCTGTAGCTGGGCGCCCTTTAAGCGAGGAGACGCACATAGCATCCACCACCTGGCTGTTTTAACGGACGGCCTTTATCCAAGACCGAGAGCTCTTTCTTATGTTTTGAGTTTTTAATTCCCGGTGATGATGTAACAGGCTTTTTAGCAGATGTCTTGCCCCAGTGGATTTTCAAGGGTCACAGTTCACTGTGATTCAGATGGAATTGTAACCGACTGGCTTGTGAGTCTGAATGGTTGCTAAGCCCAAGACAGAAATGTTGAAAATTGCAGTAATTGTAATGACCCCACCCGCTTTGCTATTACTTTCTTTTTTCATGTTGTACATTTCAGTGAACCACTTTAGTGGGTTTTCCATATCCCCATCACTTAAGTGTACTTTTCTTAAAGTGGTGCCAAGTCCTTTCACAGGCCTGCACAGTGAATATGCCAGCAATGTGTGATTTGGAAGTGAAAAATATGACTTTGTGTTCTCGAAGGTGGTAACTGGATCAGGCCGCCAGGAAGTCCAAAAGACAGATGCCGAGTACAGAAAGCTGTTTGACTTGGCCCTCCAGGGCATGCAGCTGCTCTCCCAGTGGAGTGCCCATGTCATGGAAGTGGTGAGGAAACTTGCGTATAACTCCTCATTTCTGCAGGACCAATTGTTAAAATAAATACTCTATTATAATATCGTTTAATGTGTGATCTGAACTGTGACTAGATGTTCATAAAATTTAATTATGCCATCATGAATATAGTTTTTTTTTTTTTTAAGCCATCTCCTTCCTCGGTAGCCTTGTGTCTTAGTCATGTGGTTCTGAGCAAACTGTAGACAGTAGTAGCGTCCATTCATTCCACCACTGTTATTCTATGTTGTGACCTTCCCTTCAGTACTCCTGGAAACTGGTCCATCCGACAGACAAGTACTCCAACAAGGAGTGCCCAGACAGCGCTGAAGAGTATGAGCGAGCCACCAGATACAACTACACAAGCGAGGAGAAGTTTGCTCTCGTAGAGGTCAGCTATGGCTTCACAGCGCGCCTGACGCTCGTTTCTATGGACTTCTGGTAGTTTTGGCACTGATTGAATGCTTTTTGCCAGGTGATTGCTATGATAAAGGGACTCCAGGTGCTGATGGGCCGCATGGAGAGTGTGTTCAATCACGCAATCCGTCACACCATCTACTCGGCGCTGCAGGACTTCGCTCAAGTCACCCTGCGCGACCCGTTGCGGCAGGCCATCAAGAAGAAGAAAAATGTCATCCAGAGGTGAGGTTCACGAAGCCGTTCGACTTCCTCAATCACGCGTCACATCAAATGCACTGATACACGTCCACCGACAGAGCAAATAATGACTTAGCTGCACATGCTAAAAACGACGTATTCTACTTGTTCAGACTAGACGTCTCATTGGAGTTTTTTTTTTTTTTAATCCCATTCCAGCGTCCTCCAGGCCATTCGGAAGACCGTCTGCGATTGGGAGACTGGCCGGGAGCCTCACAACGACCCCGCCCTCCGTGGAGAAAAAGATCCCAAGAGCGGCTTCGACATTAAGGTTCCTCGCCGTGCTGTGGGGCCCTCCAGCACGCAGGTTGGTAAACATTTTCCTCTCGTTATCCTTTCCCACACCTCCAAGGTCTTGCACACTGTGACCCAGCCTGCTGCTAGTCCACATTAATCAGGCTCATGCTGTGCCTGTAGCACATCAAATTTGAGCTCAGGTCTGCAATATGCCATGTCAGAGTTAATCAACTCTGGATAAGAGAGATAATACGAGGCTCGTGAGGTTTGGGGCCCGGCTGCTCTGCCTCATAACCTACCTGTTCTGTATTCTGTAACGTTCTCTTACTTCATTCCTGACTTTTAATAAGCCTTGCTTTCCAGAGTGTCCCTGTGTGGCTCTGCTTAAATCCATACGTTACATCTGTGTAGTGAGGTTTACATACTCCACATATTGTCATTGTTTGGTTTCATCCCTTATGTTGCCTAAGCCACGCAGATGCATCAGCTTAGTGTATAATTCCAGGAACTAATCTTTTTGTTTTTTATGTGCAGGACTAGAAAGCTCAGTGAGGCAATCATGGCCTGTGTTTACCTATCCTAAATCAACAGATTTCAGCTCTCATGCTCTTGAGTAGGATGTGATGCAGATTATGTGTTCAGGAACACTGACTGCACTTAGGTAAACTCTAATGGTGTGGAAGAAGAAGAATAGTACCGCAGCTAGTCATTCGTATCACAGCGGTCACAGTGGAACAACTAAAGATAAAGAAGGAAAATTCATATATCTAGTAGTTGTCAAGAATTTAATAATATAATAATATTCAGTGCCACAAAGGGACTATTATGTGTCAAAGTCGCCCATATCCATATATGTTTTTGTGTATGTGTGTGCATGCAGCTGTACATGGTGAGGACTATGCTGGAGTCTCTCGTTGCTGATAAAAGTGGCTCCAAGAAGACTCTGCGCAGCAGTCTGGAAGGTCCCACCATCCTGGACATCGAGAGGTTTCACCGCGAGTCCTTCTTTTACACCCACCTGCTGAACTTCAGTGGTAAGAAGAAACAGCAGTGGTACACGTGAGAACACTTTGACTGCTGGGAGAAACCCCCGGTTAATACGACGGCCCGTTTTGTCTTCCACGCAGAGACCTTGCAGCAGTGTTGTGACCTCTCCCAGCTGTGGTTCCGAGAGTTCTTCCTGGAGCTCACCATGGGTCGCAGGATCCAGTTCCCTATCGAGATGTCCATGCCCTGGATTCTAACCGACCACATTTTAGAGACCAAGGAAGCTTCCATGATGGAGTAAATATGTCTTTTTGTGTTATGTTACAAAGATAATAGTAAAGATAATTCATACTCACATATATGAATTATTTACCATTAACTTTACACAGTTTAGCTGTTTGTTTAGGGGAGCATTCACTTTTTGCACTTGTCTAAATTGTGAGTCTGTCTGTCGGTGCAACAGCAGCTTCTCCACAGTGTAACCTAATGATTGGAAGGACTAAGACAACACACTGTGTCTTTGACCTTTTTTAACCAGATTTCCTGCTTTGAATTCAACAAGGCAGGCGCCCGGCTGTGAGTTGATTGGCGATGTAACTGACCTGGGGGCATTCAGCAACTTCAGCAGTTGCAACTTTCTTTTTCAAAAAGGGGCACGGGTGAAATCCTTAGCACTGGGATTAACCATGAATCTTTCATGTGTGTGTTGTTGTTGTTGTTGTTGTTTTTTTTTAAATCTTTGCTGCAGGATTACGTTGATACGAGGCAGGTTTTACATAAGCCATTAAGCACGTCAACTGGCATGAACTATAAGTGCTGTAATTCTTCATATGCTCACCCCAATTTAAGAATATCTCTCTTCATTACCCACGTAGATGTAACGGTGATCACTGCTGTTATTAAACGTGTGCTGCATACTGCTGGAGAGGCCGTGCAGTTCATTTTAATGAAATCCTATTTTAAATTCTGCAGCTCCAGTTAAAGTTTTATACATCCAACAGAAAATGCTTGACAAGATGCCTAAACTTGGGGAAAATGAGTCACTGGATTGTATCTGTCGGAACTGATGGATTCTGTGCCGGTTCTACCTTCTGCTCTTTTTGTATCTCATTGTGTTTTCATTGATATATACTCCACTTAGTTGTCTCTATCTATCAGCTCTCCTTCCTTTTCTCATTTCTTTGAACACTTGCTGAGATACCACATCCACTCTTGAATTCAAATGAAGACTCTTGGGAATAAAATGTTTTCATTAATTATTATTCTCGCCTCCCCTTCCAGGTATGTGCTGTATCCTCTGGATTTGTACAATGACAGCGCACACTATGCCCTGACCAAATTCAAGAAGCAGTTCCTCTACGATGAAATAGAAGCTGAGGTAATAGCTCAAAGTGTTTGATGTGCTGGATCATTTTTAAACAAGCACAAACTTTATTTTGTGATGAAGACTTGCAGAATGTCGCCTTTCTAAATATAGTGTTTTATTGATGCTACCTGCCACAAGCACATGCTCTGTATCCGCTTTCCTCATTATTCTCAGTTGCAGTCATGTATCGTATAAGCTGTAATTTCACTGCATTTCCATTGGTTATGTAACAGCTTATATAAATGCAGTTACTAAAAGCTTTGTTAATCTGTATGTATGTGCAGCTGGAGTTGGACAAAGTGACGACAGAGGTGGCATGACAGCTGTCACAAGCAGAACCCTGTCTAGAAGAAGTGTTCCTAGCAGTTTATTTTAATATCATCAGAATAAAAAATAAATGGAAACGTTGGGAACACTGTGCTGTGAAACCTGGTTGCTGTCAAGATGTAAAGAAGTTTCAGTGGCTGTCCTTGTCACTAAGCCTGCACCATCACATTCCCTACTGCAAAACAAAAATCTAAAATGCTACTTTCATTTGAACAAGGTCATTTATTGAGAAGCTTCTTTGCTGTTGGTTGTGACGGAAACACGAAACATTCTTTTGAACAAACATGTTGATTGGAAACTACTTCTTTTACAGGTTAACTTGTGTTTTGATCAGTTCGTCTACAAGCTGGCTGATCAGATATTTGCCCACTACAAGATTCTAGCAGGAAGGTAGGTGGCTTGCATGGACCTTGGCCTTTTTTTGTGTTGATCAGCAGCAGGATCCATCCACTTGCTCAACACTACGATATGAGCGACAACAGTGGCTCACCAGCCAATCTTACAGTTCCCTCTGCACTGCATTAGGAGCCAGTCCAAATTAACTGATAACTGTGTAAATCATTGGAAGTAACAAATAGACAAAATGTTTAAACTTGTTAGCTGAAAAAACACTTTAAGTGTTCAATTGGCCAATTAATAGGTCATGTAAGGAATGATTTAGACAAAACACATAATAAGCGGAGATGATTCATAGACATCTGGAATAATTAACCATAAAAGCAATGAATAATGGGTGAAAGTTCCAGTACATATAAATAAGGAATCACCTGTTTGGTTAGAAAAACATCCTGATTCACTTTTTGTGGCGTCATAGAATATTAACTTTAAAATGTATTGAATCAGTTGGTAGGGTGGTCATCTATGATCACCAGTGGGATGTGCTTTGATTCCTGGACACATGTTGAAGTGTCCGTGGACAAGACAGAAGTCTCTGGTGCCTAAATGCAGCTTCTCTAAAAAGCAAGATCTCGTCAGGATGGAAGGGGCTGATGGGGGGGAGGCATGTGTGTTGAGCTGTGGGTGTATGTTAGAAAACAAAGCATAATGAACTTCTCCCGTTCTGTAATCCTTTAGTCTTCTGCTTGACAAACGCTTGAGGACCGACTGCAAGAACCAGGGGGCCAATATTCCCTGGCCTGCTTCCAACCGTTACGAGACTCTGCTCAAACAACGTCATGTGCAGGTATGTACTGTACACGCCCTGTCTGCAGTGCCAGTGCCACCGTGGTTCTTTTACCAACATCTTGCTAACGAGTTGTGAATCTCAGCTCCTAGGCCGATCCATCGATCTAAACAGACTGATCACTCAGAGGGTGTCTGCTGCCCTTTACAAGTCTTTGGAGCTGGCCATCAGTCGCTTCGAGAGTGAGGACCTCACCTCAATCATGGTAGGGTTTGTATATTTTAAATCTAAACTTAAAATGAGAAAATTATGGCGTACAGCTGTGGACTGTTCTTTTCTGCTTGTTGCTTGGTTAAAGGAACTGGAAGGTCTCCTGGAGATCAACCGTATGACGCACAAGCTCCTTAGCAAGTTCTTGACTCTGGACAGCTTGGACGCCATGTTCCGCGAAGCGAACCACAACGTGTCTGCTCCTTATGGCCGAATCACCCTGCACGTCTTCTGGGAGCTCAACTACGACTTTTTGCCCAACTACTGCTACAATGGCTCCACTAACAGGTGTGATGTTCGGTGATTGCACCACGCTGCTGCATGATATCTATAGTGAGACTAAGAAAAGAATCCATACGTAACTGTGTGGGCGCCTTGTATCCGTGTGGTCAGGTTCGTGCGCACCATCCTGGCCTTCTCACAAGAGTTCCAGAGGGACAAACCGCCCAACGCTCAGCCCCAGTATCTGTATGGTTCAAAGGTCAGTACGCTTTTCACATTACTATTCACAGAGCGAGCGCGTTACTTCTGTTTTATTTTGTGTTACTCACATAACGGAGGATAATTTGGACTGATGGCGTGGCCGCTATTGAATCCACATGGTCCAGCAAAACATTTATTATATGTTTAGTAAGATGCATCATATCTGGAATCATACAAAAGCATTAATAAGGTAAATATGTGTAAAGCAAATGGAAAAAATGTTGATCGTATTTGAAGACTCATAAACGAGAGCAAAGTCCATCCTGTGTGAGGTGAAGTATTGAACAGAGCGAGTTATACAGGCAGGCTAACTATTTAGGCATTTATGAAGCGTTGGTGCAGTAATATTTTGTGATGTTTGTGAAAATATTGAATTTATTCTAAACCCAAATACACCAGTGGATGAAAACACTTAGCGACAATTCAGACTGGACAAAACAATGCTGTGGTGACCTCAATCCAGTTGATTCATGCTGGCTCGCTGCCAGACAGCTTAGCGAGCGTCCTCAGCTCATGGTCCTGGTTAATTATGTGGCCAGTGGTCTGCGATGAGAGGAGGGGGGGTTGCATGATGGCAGCGTGTTTGCAGCTATCCTGGCTGGTGCTCCTGGGCGTGTACAGGTGCCGAGGTGCAGACATGTCCTGCAGGGCGGAGTTGGTCACCACTGGGCATCCGTCTGTGGACTGGTTGGGGATGGAACAGATAGTGTGGAGACATCCCCACAACAAAACGCCGGCGATGACCAGGAGCAAGATGCAGCAGGTCAGCCAGACGCCCATGGCCAGCTCCCAGCCAGCTCTGTCATGACCTTCACTGCTGTCACTCAGAGTGCTAAACACTTGGCACTGCTCCCGTACGGGATTGGCGGCCTGACACGTCACGCACAAGAAGTAAGCGGTCTGGGGGAGCAGGTTAGCCAGGTGCGTGCTCGTCTGACTGACGGGGATTCGCTCCTCGTGTGTGAAACTCTTGCGCTTATAGCCCATGATCAAGCTGTTCCAGTTTGGGTCGTACATGACGCTGTAGAAGGTGTCGCGGCAGCTGGGGGACGGCGGCCAGCTCACTCTGGCTGAGGTGGACGAGATGTTGTAGACTACAACTCCCATGATGCAAAGCTGCTTCTGGCTGGCTGTTCTGGAGTTGGTTTGATTATGGCTGGTGTGTCTTCCTGATGTATGGCAGCCTTTGTGAACTCACAATGAAAAACCAAACTGAAAGAGAGATGACATTAACGGAGAGTAAGCAGATGCTGATGTTTGTGCTCCTCGTTAGAAATTGGAGGTTTGTGCTTGTTTGCCTGTGATAACAGCTCTGAGAGCATCTTTTCCGTTGTAATTGGAAAATATCAGAACCCTGACGCTCCCGTGGCCTAATCGCCTGTACACGTAGGCTTAATGGAAAGCATTTCCTTCCTGCACATCACGCTCACAGGCCACAGTGCACGACAAATCCTTCCTAGATTGAACGATAACATCAACTATCATGCTCGCCCACTCAGCTGTCACCGAGCAGGGTAGTATCATGACATAATAAGCATTGTATCAAGGATTATCTGGGACTAAGTGCAGTGGTGGGAGGGAACAGAGCTTATGTACAGATGTTCATCAAATGAAATAATGTGGAGCGCCTCCACTGTGCTGCGAGCTGTTAACCCTGAACTTAGAAGTTTGATTTCAGTAGTATCTGTAACATTTATGCATATTATTTGATATTACAACACAACCGTATACCAGCCCGTGGTAAAATAATGTTTGCCAAAATTATTTTTAATGCACATCATTGATATGCATGTCTTTACTAGTTAAACTAAGGCATAGTGGGTATACGCTTTTATAGTTGTGCTATAATCTTACATTTCAGAGCGGGGGATGTAACTAAGCTGTCATAAAACATAGTAAAGCAGACACAGATAATCTCACTGGAACATTAGGCTGAAAGTCAGTTTATTATGGTTTTAATATTCGTTCTAATTTAAACGATGAACGATGATGATGACATTACGTTTTTTTTTCTGTTGCATCGGCTGGAACCCATAGCAACAAAACCCACTACATGTTAATGATCTATGTTAAGTTCCGTTCATTCCAAGCATTACAGGGATAACTTACCCGGAAAACGCCTCCAGTGCATGTTGAGCGAATCAATCCGTAGAGCCTCAGGTATGGTTTCGTGTTATCCTCCGCTCCTGCTGTTGAGGCATATTAACATCTATTCCACTGTCACTGTCTGAAGAGCTCTGACGCCGGGTGCTGCTGTGTAGACTGTCAACCTGTGGTGGACTGGTGGCGTGTGCTCCTCTCTGCTGTTGCCACAGTAGTGGGAGTGTAGCTGGATTAGAACGACATCAGCATCAACTCTGCCGACGGGGGAGAGAGAGGGAGCGGAAATCTGTTGCACTGGACATGGGAAACGAGAAACAAATCGTCCAGCCAAATGGGTCACTTCACTGATTGTGCCTAAAGCAAAATAATAATAATAAATTCATCCGAATATTTTATCAAGGCACGCTATGCTGATTTTATTTTCCTTTCACCAGTATCTAAAAAAGCTGCAGGGGCAACAGAAACGTCGCTCTCTTGGTCAATCCATCTGTTTGCTCCAGAACAAAGTCTGTCATCTGCTGACCAGATTGTCATTAAAGCTGCTGTGTAAACTCGTGGTCCCCAGAGGACGACTCCTTGTGCTGATAATGATCCCCTGGCAGGGCTGTTCTCATCAAGCTGATAGTTCAGCGTACAAATATCAAAGTCTAGAGGACGGATTGTCTTTTGACTCTAATGGGAGCGGTGTGAGCCTTTTACTGCTTTGGTTCAGATTAAAGTGATCTGGTCTGAACGATTTACATGAATAATTGACAAATGAACATTACGTACTGCTGGTACCATCACCATAATAATACAGACGGTTTGATTGCATTAGTGTGCGTCTGAGCCATTCAAACTGCATTTCGAATCACTAAATTCATAGTGCATCCTTTATGAATTTGATTATGAATGTGAAGCTCTATTATGCAGCTTCTTCTGGGAGCTAGTGGGTACAAGTGAATGGGTTGAAATGATTCCTGACCTTCCTGAGTCCATTTGCTACTGGAGAAGGTGCTAGTGAGATGTGACTTTAATCAACATCAATTTCTTCCATTTATCTCATCTTATATTCAGCCTCACCATGTTGGTAATTAACGAAACGGTCGTGGCCTGACTGAAACATGTGTACTTGCTCTTCCTTTGAATGTAGACCTTGAACCAGGCGTACAGCAGCACATATGGCGCCTACAGGAACTTCCTGGGTCCCCCGCACATCAAGGTCATGTGCAGACTGCTGGGCTACCAAGGCATCGCCGTGGTGATGGAGGAACTACTGAAGGTTGTCAAAAGCCTGGTGAGTTGGACAGTAAGCGGCGATTTGTGTGGGAGGCATAAGTGCATGAAGGGGTAGTTATCTTTGCTGCAGATGAATGAGAGTGCAGACAAGTTGTGTTTGTGTTGAAGATGTTCCAGTCAGACTCATGCTATTTTATATAAATACCAAACCCAACAGCATGTAAGGGTATTTCTTGGGTTCAGCACGTTTCTGTTTTTATTTCCTCCTTTAACGTACAAACTGCTGCTTATCCTCTGTCTTTCTTCCTCAGCTTCAGGGGACCATCATGCAGTATGTGAAGACCCTCATGGAGGTGATGCCCAAGATCTGCAGACTACCTCGCCATGAATATGGCTCACCAGGTATGCTCACCGCAAGAGTGATAAGCGAGGAAGTGAGTCATTCCTCCGCATTCCCTTTACCTGACAATGATGTAAATGATGGAAGACAAGAATAAGAAAAGAATCTGATAGAGGCATATGTGCTTCAGATATCTAGTTAGTCATGAGTGAGTGGCCAGCAGTGTGTGCTGTAACAAAAAAAAACCCAAAATCTGCAGGCATGGTGAGTGGTTCAGGTCTATCACACTGTGTGACAGATGTGAATTGACATGAGAGATGAGCTAATCAGGTTGTGTTTTCGCTCAGGTATCCTGGAATTCTTTCACCACCAGCTGAAGGACATCGTTGAGTACGCTGAGCTGAAGACGGTGTGCTTCCAGAACCTGAGGGAAGTGGGCAACGCCATGCTGTTCTGTCTGCTGAGCGAGCAGAGCCTGGTGAGCATCACTATCCTCTCAAGAAAGTTTAAATGTGTTCTCACCTCTTAGCATATAGCTTTACATGTGCACATCAGTGCCTCTTACTGCGAATCTCTTCCAGTCCCAGGAAGAAGTTTGCGATTTGCTTCATGCGGCACCTTTCCAGAACATCCTTCCCAGAGTCCACGTCAAAGGTAAACAAAGGCCTGTTTAACTGAAAGCATCCAAAGTGCTGCTTATAAACACGTCAACAGCGGGAAGAAAAGCAATACGACTGAAAAGGTGTCAGGATTGTCTGTTTTGGAAACATACTGAAATTGTGACCCGGTGTTGATAGTGAGGTGTTTAATCACGGGTTTGAGCAACTCTGATGTAGCATAATGGCCGCTTCAGTTTTCTGCTGTTTATTTCTTGTCACTTTGAGTGTTCCAGATAATGAAACCATGCTCTGTAAAATGACCAACAAGAAATCTTGCTTTTCAAAAGACCTCTCTGTCTGTTGTTGATTGAATGAATGCTATTAACCATCTTTGTTGTTGGTGGCAAAAGAAAGACGTGGTGATATCTTATTCTTGCCTCCCTGTGTAGAGGGCGAACGCCTGGATGCCAAGATGAAGCGTTTGGAAGCCAAGTACACAGCGCTGCATATGGTTCCTCTGATAGAGCGCCTTGGCACCCCACAGGTACCAGAGCCAAGAATGCCTTCAAATATGAGTATCGCACTCCTCAGTTTCTCTGATTTATTGTAACATGCCACGCACGTGTTCTGTTTGTAGCAAATCGCCATTGCTCGAGAGGGGGACCTTCTGACCAAAGAGAGGCTGTGCTGCGGTCTGTCCATGTTCGAGGTCATCCTCGCACGCGTGCGCGGATTCTTGGATGACCCCATCTGGCGCGGCCCGCTGCCCAGCAACGGCGTGATGCACGTGGATGAGTGTGTGGAGTTCCATCGTCTTTGGAGTGCCATGCAGTTTGTGTACTGCATCCCCGTGGGAGCCCATGAGTTCACAGTGGAGTGAGTGCAGCAAATCTGTACCACGCCGCGCTTATGTTGCTTTTACATTGCTCTTTGCTCATGCGCCTGATTCCCCATTCAGGCAGTGCTTCGGTGATGGCCTCCACTGGGCTGGCTGCATGATCATAGCCCTCCTGGGACAACAGAGACGCTTCGACATCCTGGACTTCAGCTATCACCTTCTAAAAGTGCAGAAACATGATGGCAAAGATGAGATCATCAAGAGCGTGGTGAGTTCTAGACAAAGGTCAGCTGAACTGCCTGACACAACCTCTAATGAAGCGGTGGCTTCATGTGGCAGAAAGTGAAGCCCTGTCAGATAGGTCTGTGACCTTTTATAGATTTTTGGCTAAAGTTCTGTCACACTAATATACTGACTATACTCATCTGATACTGGCTTGCCTTATTTGTACAATGATTTTAGACTTGTTTTCTGTAACATCATCATGAAGCAACAAAGTTCCTTTGATCGCCTTGTAAAAAGTAGAGAGAATGTTGTGAAATTAACCTTAAAGTAATTCGAGAGAAGCTCTTGCATCGCCTTAGGAAATGGCATTGCAAGAAAGTGAAAACATCTATTTATTTTCTGAACTTATTCTCCGTGAACTGTATTTGCCCAACACTGTACACGTAGAAAAAGCATTTCATTAAAGATCTTTTTTTTTCTCCTTACTAACACGATGCATTTATTTTTCTCCCTCCCTTTAGCCACTGAAGAAAATGGTCGACAGAATTCGTAAATTCCAAGTCCTCAACGATGAGATTTTTGCCATCCTCAACAAGTACCTGAAGTCAGGAGATGGAGAGACCATGCCAGTCGAACACGTCCGATGCTTCCAGCCACCGATACACCAGTCGCTCGCGAGCAGCTGAGATGCTCCTGGTGCCACCATTCAGATTGTGGACCAGCATGAAGTTCCAAACACTGTCAGCATTACCAGAGTATCTACAATGATTCCTCCTCATTTACTTTAGGTCTTTAGTAACAAAAGACCATTAAATGTGAGGAAGCTGGGTCACATATTTGTCAGAATAATTTTTTTTATTCACTTGTGCCTTATCAAAAATGAATAGATTGTTCTACTTGCAGAAGCCAATAGATCAGGGAAGGGAAATTAGTTTTATGAGATGCATATTTAAGGGTTTGCAGTGGCAGAATATTAGGGTGAACAATAACCTATTAAGTGGAGGTGAAAATTAATTTTGTATTTTCTACGTTGCTAAATGTGCATGCTAAACATTTTAAAAGTAACAAAGTTCATACACTTGTTAAGCATTTATTCACTGCCTTGAGTTTCAAATGTTTTAATCATTTTAAGTCAATAAATACATAACAAATCTGCCGTCTTGGGAGCTTTTCATGTAAACACTACCAAAAAAAAGTTCAGAATGATTCCCAACAGAAATTATTTTCAAGTATAACAAAACTCAAATCATAGTGATCCCTATAGTTTTCTTTAAAATGTTTTCATTTTCTGCAGGACCTCCTAGAATGAGAATATATATATATATATATATTTAGCTTTTTTTGATTCATAGAAAGTAAGTCAGTGCATGGATATGCTAGTACATATAACAAATTATTTCTTTAAAAAAATATTTACACCGCTACAGAGGAATGAAATTAAGTTCTAATTTTATCTGAATATGAGGTCATATTCTGAGAAAAGTAAGGCAAATCAAAACGCTCAGTACAATCCACTGGTCTGTCTAAGTCGCTTTCCCCCAAACAGTTGATTGTCTTATTTTTATACACCATGTCTACAACGATGCTAGTCAGTCAGTAAGGACCTGGAGTGGCCTTAATGATCCAGCGAGGACATCATTGCCCCATTTCTTCTAGAAATGCTGTCAAAAGGCAAACCCATTTCTCTGTCCTCCATGTCTCCTGTAGACTCCTCAGTATTTAGCAATTCATAGTTGCTGTGGGGGACCATGCCGTTGGCTGCGGGAAAGGTCCGTTCTTCCTTTCTAATAGACACGGCGAGAGTGGCCAAGCTAACATTGACGTCTTTGAAAGCATGGAGCAAGAAGATCCCCACGATGATTGTGAGAAAGCCACTGAGGGTTCCAATAACGTCGTCTGTGCCCATGTGCTCCCACTCCTTAAAAAGAATGGCCGAGCACGTAAGCACTGATGTGGTGAAGAACACGTAGTAGATGGGAGTTACCAACGAGGTGTTGAATATGTCCAGAGCCTTATTCAGGTAGTTGATCTGTGTGCTCACACAGGCCACCAGAGCCAGAAGCAAGAACCATGCCAGTGGGTTTCTTAGAACACTTTTCCCTGCAATTGCTTCCTTTATGGCAATGCCTAGTCCTTTGACACAGGACACTGATAGTGCCCCAATTACTGAGCAAATAGTGATGTAGACAAGGATGTTGGTCTGACCATGGCGAGGACCCACAACAAATATGAAGATAAGGGCCACAATGATGACAAGTGTAGCGAATACAAAAAACCCTGGAAAAAAAAAAAACACAAAGGACTTTTATTTATCACTCTGACTAACTGAAACAGGGTAATTAACATAATGTAAAAATCAAGTTCTAGGATACTTTAATATTGTGCTTCACACATGACCCCCATCATACCTGGGTCAACCAGCTTCTTGGCCATGTGCTCTAGGCTGTTGATCTCTTCCTCTTGTGGTGCATGAATCACCATGGTGGTGGAGCCCAGAATACTGAGCAGGCAGCCAAGCTTCCCGTGCAGGTTTAACCGCTCTGTCAGGAAGTATGACGACAGCACAGCGCTGCAAAGATATATTTACAAGTCAGTCATAGTGACTCCATGCCACAGATCTATTCACAAACAAATGTAGACAAAGATCAATTGTTCAGTTATTGCAGTGGGTCACTTCTACCTGACAAGCACACTGAGGGCTCCCAGTGGGGTGACTAGAGTGGCAGGAGCAAAGGCATATGCTGCAAAGTTGGCTGCTTCACCAGCCCCCACTAGAAACATGGACAAGACAAATATAATGAAGTCAGCTAGACACAAACAATATAAACAATGAAATAGAAACTATAGTAGCACATGTTAAAGATTTTTGAAGTTAGGTAAAATTGATTAATCACATATCTGATTAAATAGTCTCATCACTTACTTGACAGTAAACCAGCCCACCATAGCCATTCTTTCAGATATGCGTGACCACCCTGGCCTGAAGAACAAAATAAATACTTCAGAAAGGAGATCACACCCCTTAATAAACACATGCATATGAGCAAAATCTCACTTATGTAGCCATCCTACTACACTTCAGGCAGATACATTTATTTTGAAAGCCATGTGATACGGTTAATGATTACCAAGTATTAAAAGAGTGTTGCAGACTCTCAAACACACCCTACACACGGTAGCAGATCCAGGCAAACCTGTAAGTCATCATCAGACTTCACTGGTTTGAGTTCTTAGCCGAGTCTCAGTCGTGCGTCACTAGATCGGGGTGTGCTAGAACTCAGGTGACTTCGCAGGTTCTCACGTCTAATGCCATTTTAATCTCATATAATCACAAGTGACAATTCATTCCTGTATGTTAGGCTCACTGTAGTGCGCAACAGACAAGTTTCCTACCAGCTCGCATTGATCCTTTCCTTGCCAGCCTCAGAAGTCCTTTCTTCTTGAGAATAAAACTGCCTCCGATGAATATGCTGGAACTGATGGCCAATCCCAGACCGATGTAAAAATCATACTTCCCCTTGTCTTGACCCATGGTGAGGCTGGATGAGTTGCTGCCCTCTGTCACATTTACTACCGAACAGTGCAGATGCTGACCAAAAGTACAATTCTGGCCAGTCCAGACACCTGAGCGCAGGGCACAAGGAAGACAAGACATCAGTAAGCTGCTGTGGGAAAGTGATCTCTTCAGCGTCATTATTAAAGCTGTGACATACCGTTTCCACAGGAGACATTACAAAGTGGCAGACCGTAATCTGGTGTGTGGGAGTAATCCATCAGAAGTAACAGCCCATTAAGAACTAACTAGTTTCAGTGCGAGCTGGTCCCACATAGAAGCACTGAAGAGCTGTGGTGTAGCAACACAAAACACCTTTGTCCCACAAGGAGGATTCAGGAACTGACACGCCACTGAGGGTAATGTTAACCTGGGCGCGCTAGGTGTAGCTAGTTAACTAAGCCAGAGGTCACCCACGAACAGGTTTGGTGGCTTCGTTACCTGGTTCGAACCGGTCACTAGTCGCAGTTAAGTTCAGACAATAAGCACCGCCCGGTATTCAACTATAGGCAAAGCCACGTTAGCTTAGCTGCGGTACCGCGGCGGCGGCTAAGCTAGTTGGCTAACGAAGGCGGTTAGCATGAACGAAGAGTTGTTTGACAAATACAAGGAAGGTTAAATACCTGCCCGGCGGTGTCCGGCTTCCCTCGACAACGAGACAGCGGGAGCAGCTGGAGTTGGCTAATACACCGCTCTGTGCCCAGCCATCGCTTACTCTCTCCTCGCTCCACCAGCACAGATGCCACTTGACTGCCGCACTGCGAGTCTCTTCTTCTGCTCGACCACCGCACCACGTGTGCGCGCCCCCTGCAGGCCGAACCCAGAACCCTCACGCTGCAACTCAACCCCAAACTGTCACGTACTGGTTTGTAATCACAGTTTTTTTACTCAGCATAATCATGTTTAAAATAATGAACAGTAAAGCAGATTACAACAAGATCACCATAACGTTTATTTGAAAAAAAAAGTTTAGTTTAATGGTAAACGTAAAAAGAAATTGTGGACAACTCATGTTAACAGCACAATGTACGTGTAAAGTGAATCACAGTATAATCCATTTTAAAAAATTAACTACATATTGGCCGAAGAATGGAGGAAAAAGTCTTCAATTGACTCTTCAGGGTGGCTTTGCTATTTTTCAATTGTCTTGTCTCCGAAGTAAAAAGAAATAACTTTGAACTGAACTCTGAAAACTTCAGAAGAACAAGTGCTTGCCAGCACAGCAGTTTCAAGTTTTTAACCATTTATAAATGCATTCAGCAGAAGAAATATGTATAAACATAGTTATTATGTCAATAAATAATACATAAGTATAATACATTTTTTATTACACTTAATGAAACAATCAGAGTGAAAGTTCTTATTTGAGGTAATAGCTTTACAAATACATCCATTAGAAAAAAAATTATCTTCAGGCGAAGAGACTGCATTTGAAATTAGACTGAATATGAATAATTAATAGGCACGATGAATAAGTCACAGTGCAGACGATTCTATGCCAGGACAATGTGGTGATGATAGAAGGGGAGAACATTAAGGGGGTGCATTAAGGCCTCGAGTGGAGCAGTTTAGACAAATGTAAACAGAGTTTATTTGTGAGGAATGAAATGAAAGCTGGAATGATTATCAACAGGAAAGTTGTTGGTGATATTTGTGCGTTACCCAGTAACTAAGAACAATAAAATGTTAAATCAACCTGGTCTCAAATATACTGCAGCTCTGACTATTTAAACTGGAATTGGTACAGTACATATCTAGAATAAACACTGTGTTTATTAGAAATAGTATAAGATATAAGACATCTCAGTCAGTCTGTCTTTTCCTCTGCCTCCTTCTTCCAGACAATTAAAGCTTCTTGAGAAATGCGGAGTAAAACGACCCCGACACACACTGCTGTAAAACCACAAAGCATGGCAAGGCTGTCGGTTATAGTTAGAGCAGTCCACTCCTTAAAGAGGAGAGCAGAAGCAAGAATCACAATGGACGTGAAGGCCACATAGTATAAGGCTTCAAATATGTTGGAGCTGAAACACTCCAAGGCCTTATTGATGAAGAAGAACTGTGTCAAAATGCTGACAGCCAGCACCCCAAGCAGGCACAGGAAGAGGGTCCGAGCGCTGCTGCCTGACGGCCCGTCATCAAAAACGTCCTGTGCCACCAGCCCGAGTCCTTTGCTGCTTGGAACTGTGAAGCTTCCCAAAAGGGAACATATAGCGACGTACACCATGACGTTGGATGAGCCGTGAGCTGGTGCAACCCACACGATTAGAGTAAACAGCAGCAGGACCACAAGCAAAGCGTATATTTCAAAGACTGCAGGATGAGAAACACCTTTTAGTGTCAGTTACTAACACAATCAAAAGGCAAACATTCAAACAAACTCGCCTTCAAACGTTACCTGGATCCAGTAGCCTTTCCTCAAACTCCAGCCTGGACGTCACTGCCTCTGCTTTAGGGGCGTGGATGATGAGTACAACAGAGCCACAGCAACATAAAACACATCCCAGCTTCCCCAGAATATTTAAATGCTCCTTCAGGACCCAGGAAGCCAGCACAGCCCTGCATCTCAGAAACACAGTGTGTAAAACCTGTGTCACTGTGAAGACCATCACACACACTTTTCATATTAGGATTTACCAATGAAATAATGAATGGACTCACTGGCCATGGTCTGTAACTGAGATAAGGACAAACCCTACTGTAATATTTTTATAGCTGACAAAATGACATCACCATCACCCTTATTTGTTCTGACTCACTTTTTTTTCCACCTTTGTCTGGACTAATTGTACAACATGTTAATGACAAAGTTCATGATATAGTGAAATTAATGACAGTTAAAACAAGCTAGATCACATCTTAAAGTTTAAAAAAAAGGGGGGGGGGGGGCAAGATTATAATTCTGTTTCGTTCTCACCCAAATAACACTCCAAGCGCTCCTAGTGGGGTAACTATCACAGCAGGGGCCACGTTGTACGCCAGGAAATTCCCAATCTGACCAATAATCACTTACAAAAGTCATACACAGGTGTGTTAGAAAACATTTTAATGAAGGGGAGACACAACTCAGAATGGAAGTCACATTCTAACTGTGTTATGCGCTCGGAGTCGCTAGAGGGCGCCATACTCACTGGCCATTGTTCCACTCCACCACACCACATCTCTAAGGTACGAGACTCCTAGAGGAAACACGGCGCTTTACTCAACTTGATGATGTCATTTAATGTCTCTCTGTCACGCTACTGAGGGTATTCTCCAATGAACTGCGATGTTCTTCTACTTATCTGATCTGATCTTTACCTCTGTCCCGGGAGCGTAATATTCCCTTTTTCTGCAGCACAAATGTCGAGCCATTGATAAAACTTGCTATTACAGCTATGACTATTCCAGAAACTGGACGTGGAGCAGCACCTGTTTCAGAGTCAAACGTCATGACAACTGCACAATATCAGTGTCTGACTTCCTGGTTTGTGCACGAGACGAGCCAGTGCGCATGTGCGACTTCTCGAGTACCCGTCTGTACCGTCCCATTTCTCTCAAGGAGCTCATCAAACATCTATACAATTACAGCCTAGATACATGTTTATTAAACTCTCTCTAGTGGTGTTTCTTATAGCATCACTACAATGACGCTCATAATAATCAATGACACAGCCCAACTAGTTTATTTAAGGTCCATCCATATATATATAACAAGAACATATAAATATATGTGCGTGGAAGACACAGAATGTCCTCCAACTTTGTTTGTATGGGAACCAGTTTACATTATTTCTATAGTAAATGTCAAACATAATCTGTGACACTGACAGAAATGCCTCCTCTTTAGCTGCGTCATACCGCCCCCTTGCGGAAAACGTGCATTACTCCAGGCCAACCCCGCCCATCCTATGTCCCGCCCGCGTCCAATCCTAAAGGAGCGTACACTTTTTATGAAGTGGGCAGCACGAGCGGGCGGAGTACGGTCTGTGGATACTGGATGACCTCACGAGAGGCCATACCTCGGCGGGCTGTCGTCATACATAACAAGCGCTTTGAGGCTCCCAGTTGCTACTACGTAGTTTGTTTCCATGCCTCGTGCCCTAGTGCGCGACCTGCCAATCAAATTCATTATGAACGTCTTGTTTGCAGCGAAGAGGCTGAAGAGACAAGAATAGCTCGGGAAGCGACTGCAGGTAATTTGTTGTCAAAATGGTCGCAAGGGTCGTGGTGTTTCTAAACGAAGCATTTAGTCCGTGTCGGTTCAGTGTCATGTCTCAGTAGCTTGTACGTTCTCGCCTGGTTGACAAGAGCTGCTTTAGCGTTAGCGTAGCTAGCTAACGCTGTGTTAGTTCTAAGCTAGCTGTCTAGCGAGCTAAGCGTTTAGCCTTAGCCGCACGCTTATGTGAACATTGCCCAGTGTTAGGTATCGCATTAATGGCGAATTGATGCGATGTCACGGCGGGCTATAATCGGCGGTTCTGCTCTGTTTTTATGTATGATAACTGAAATTACACCCTGCATCAAGGTGAACACAGACGATGCCCTTGCTAGCTTTTAAATGCTACGATAGTCTCCTCCCGTCTCATGTAACGATATATATATATATATACACACACACACACACACTGTTATATATGTATATATTTATGCATACATCTTTGGCCGTAAAACCTTTATCCATGGCACAACCTATATGGGTCATCGTTGTTTTTGTTATTACATGTTACACAATACAAGGAAATATATACTTAAATGATTTAACTGGGTAAACCAGTATGTTCTTTAACGCTACGTTCATAATCAAAACAACCCTGCAACCTTAACTGTCATGCATGTAGTAAGTAAAGACCTTCCGTCGAATTGATGAATAATTTGGATATTAGCTGAAGAACTGGTGTTGTGTGTTCATTGATTGATTGGATGGTTGGTTCTTTTGACACCAAGAAACTGAACCTCCACTGGTTTTACACGGCTTCTACTGTCAAGACTCTCACGTTTGTAGTTAGTTAGTTAGTTGGCGTTGTTAGCGTGTAGCTTTTCTTTGTATGATTTATTATGCTTCTTTTGCAGGTTGGCTGCATTTGCAGCCAGGAGAGGAGAGGGGAAGATGCCTTCTTCATCTTTTACCCTCGATGCTCAGCTGAGATTTCATGACAAATGGCTGAAGATAGACTTACAGGTATGTGTACTTAGGTGAACGTTATTGTCAACCTCAGTTACCAAAAACTGTGCTTCTTTAACATGACCAGCAAAGGGGACTAAATTTGTTCTTCCAGCCTGGATTCAGATGATTCAGCACAGATGATTATTGTTTTTTGTGTCTTTTCTTGTTTTTATGAAAAAGAAATGTAGCCAGTAATTACACTGAAACCCTTTGTTGTGAAAACACACTACTGTTGTTAGTAGTTACTGATACTGTATGCGATGGTTATAAAGAATAATTGAGAGAAAATTGCCTTTTTTGTTGTGTTTTTAAGCTATCTAGTGCATACTTTTATACTTTTTTATAAAGCTAATACTGCATAGTTCAAGTACTTAAAGTTTAAAGATGAATAAAATACAAGCAAAACTATACATTGACTTAATTATTTTAAGTAATAATTATTAATATTGTATACTGGAGCTTTCTCTGAAGGAACATCATAATGATTCAATATGGATAATTTAATGTGTATATATGTAAAATCTTTTAATAGTACGTTCTCTTGACATCTAATGGACAATATACAAACCAAACATACAAATTGTTATTAATAATTTAGTTCTTTAAATTTCATAAGCGTAGATTGATTTTCTAGTTCTTACTTCCTGTGGCAGCGAGCCTTCTCTCCAGAGGGTCTGAGTGAGATGTGGAATGAAATGGTGAAAGATGAAGAGATAACATTCAGTGGAGAAGAATCGGCTCACCCAGGTATGACTTTTAGAAAGTACAGCATTCATTCAGTCTGTGTTTGTGACAGATTCATAAACATTTATGACATATGTCAAAGGGCCCGTGAGCCATTACTCACCCAATATGAGGATAATATGTGAACCAAAGTTGTCTTCTA
Organism: Macropodus opercularis; assembly: GCA_030770545.1. Classification (NCBI taxonomy): domain Eukaryota; kingdom Metazoa; phylum Chordata; class Actinopteri; order Anabantiformes; family Osphronemidae; genus Macropodus; species Macropodus opercularis. The sequence goes on from CM061092.1 coordinate 15,343,768, forward strand.
TAGCAAATAAAATTAGGGTTAATGTAAATATTGTTTTTAAACTATTTTAGAAGATTGCACGGATTGCTTTGGAGCTCAGAAGAAAGATGAACCCAATGATAAAGAAAAGAAGGAAGAGGAGGAGACATCATCATCCGTGCATCACTCCATCATTGAGACCTGGGACTGGGGACGGCAACCAGGTGAGAGCATGACCTGAGCAGGATTAAAATGTCTCTGGCTACCTCCTCTTGGGTGATGCTAAGACTGTGCTTTGAGCTGCTGTTGTAGCTCTTGTTATTCAATATGCTTATGTTTCCAAGAAGGATAATTCTTAGCATGATGACACCACATGGTTTCACAACACCTAAATGTCGACTAGATACAGTGATACTGACCATTTCAACACAAGTCCAACATCTTTGTTTATCTCTGTTGATCCACATGTTGTGCTGGCACGTGAGGTGAAATGACAACCTGTAGTCTGCAGATCTGACAGGTTATTTTTACCCCACTGGAGCATAATATTGGTAGGCGTTATAATGTGCTGCAGCATGCCAAAGTGTCTCTCACCCAGCTTGTGTTTACTGGGGGGACTGGGTGGAACTGTGTTATGGTGCAGGGAGATAAGCTTTAGGTGGGTGGGGTTGATCTTCTTTCCTAGTGAGTTCATGTTTCTCTTATTTTATTGACCAGATCAGGACTTCAAACCAATTTGATCATACTGTGATTGTAACTGGATCACTACATAGACAAGTGATCTGTCATTGATGCTTACTGTTCTAACAGCTCAGCAAACGTGCTGATTTTCCACTGAGTGGCCACATATCTGGGACATGTTGATGTGAGCGATCTCAAACTTAGAAACAAGCTTGTTAGTTTTTTGTTTGGTTTTTTCAAATCAGGCTGAACACTAGAGACATTTTCTGTGGTTTCTGTAATAAATTAGTTGACCCCAAATGTTTTTTTATTTAGCACAAGTTTCTGGTCATGGGTTGTACATGATAAATAGTAAGCCTTTGTCTGACAGGAATACAAATCTGTCTTGACAGCTGAGCACAGCTGACTGTAATGTGGCTCATACAACCTGAGGCTAGTCTGGCTTACATAAAGCTTAAGTGGATTTCAGACCAGCTATTTTGACCCAACTTGTCTTCCCTACAGCACTGTACACACACACAGTGATGCTTTATTTATTGAGCCAGCTTACAACAAAGGTTTGTTTGTTTGTGATGAAGAGATGGGAGAATATTTTAAATGTTGTAAATAAAGTCTACAAGTAATAGTTTAAAGATATTAGTTAGATCCAGACCTGTGGTGTAATGAAGACCAGCGGTGGACTGGTGTTTTCTTTCTTACTGCTGTGCCATTTGTTTATTATTCTTAACCTAATACACATTTACTAATTAAGTGCAGCAGTAATAGTTGTTAACAAACTAGAAAGTCTTCACTGCTTGATATTTATATTTGCCCAGTGCCAGTCAGTGTTAAGTTGCCTGAAATATCCAAATCGGAACATTTCCATAAACGCTGGGGCCATTGTTTCATTTTGACCACGCAAGTAATCCAGTTTTTTCCTGGGTGGAACATGTAAGACATCTGGTGAACAAGTGACAGCAGACACGTTACCCTTTTAAAATTTATTTTGAATTAAACTGCAGAAAAAAATACCTGAATGAAAATGATACAAACTAAGTAGTTTAAAGTACAGTTGGTGTGCCATTAAAGTTCAATAAAACACTGTCTTGGTGAGAAACTCTGTCATGTTTCTGTTGATGATGTATTTATTGTTTGTGTTTGTAGATGAGAATGAGTTGAAGGACTGCCTGCTGGTCCTAGTCGATGACCAGCAGAAGCTTTCTGCACAGATGGCCAAAAGTACGCTGTCTGCTCAACGCCTGCGCCAGCGCCTTGTCATCCTGGAGCGTTACCACATCTCTCTAAGCCACAGCATGATGGAGGAAAAGTATAAAGTCCGCTGGAAGACACCGCCAAGTCCTCCACTGCCTACTGCTGACAATAAGAGGTAATGAAAGATTAGCGCATATTGGCTTGTTGGATTGGTGCTTAGCGCAATGTCACTCAGAGTGACCCTGACCGTGTTGCCTGATCAGCCTTGTGCATGCTTCAGGCTCGTGTGAGCAGTACAGGAGGGATATAGCTATTCTCTGATCTGCTGCTCTCTGTTCCTGTCCTCTGATTGTTGTGTACTTTAGCATTTAGATGCTATTCCAAAAAAATTGGGTCAATAATTTTCCACCTGCTCCATCTTTTTGTTCCTATTTCACATCTATAGCAGTACACAATAGAAAACCTGCTTTACTCTCTTAAACAGTCAGTCAGTATTTTTATGGTGATGGCCTGCAGTTCCTGAACTTTAAATTTGTGACACTCTCTGGCCTCTGATATGTCCTGTGGCTCTCAACTAGCAAACAAACATAACATGGTTCCTTTAAGAAGTTTATATTTTGTTTATTACTAAGTTTATTATAGTTTAAATTTATATGTTAAAACACAGCTATGGTCAACCAGTGTTTTATGTTCAGTATCACGGATGAAGTAGATTTAAGTTTAACCTTTGTTACTGGCTTTGTTATTTCAGCCCACGTCCAATCAGCAAAGGTGTTGAGGGTTTAGCCAGAGTCGGCTCCAGAGCAGCTCTTTCCTTTGCTTTTGCTTTCCTGCGTCGAGCCTGGAGATCAGGTAAGAATGTCGCAGGATAGTGGGAAGGGTTATACAGTTGGTTGAGAACTTCTTATGAATGTGTTGCGCCATGTTACAAGCTGCTCATAGTAAACAACTAATTTCGCAATTATCTTTTAGCCTGTGGCGTTAACTAGATGATGACTGTAGGAGTTTATACATGACAGTGCCAGAGACACTAGTTGGCAAGGTGTCACAACTGTGATTTTAAACTTTCATGCAATGTGGACAAATACATTTTCAGTTAATGCAGTCCAGTAGAACACTTTTACTGTTGATGATCTCAAAAAACTAGTAGAGTTGCGTTTGAATTTTGTGGCGCAAACCACATATAGTCAACAAATGTGTGTTGTTGTTTATCGGTTACATGTTCTAATGATAATAATTAACGGCTTTGTTAGTGGCTGTGTTGAGAAGCCCTTCATTGTCAGCTTTGCAAACCAAGATGCTGTTTTTGTTACATGTGTTAATGTGAGATCAAGAAGTGCCTGTCCACAGGGACTGGGTGGGAACAAAGAGCCGGACTCTCCTGTAGCCTTCCTGTAACATGAGCAGTACACACACTCGCACACACAGACAGTGAGCCTCATGTCCTCAATCGGTTGCATTCCTGGAATAAGCTGTAAGAAATACAGAGGCGTAACGGTGTTGCCTGTCTTCTCTGCCACCCCCTAAATAAACCCGAGCTTTGCTTGTGCTGTATTATAGGGGCCAGTAAAAGATTTTTGATTTTGTTTTGAAGATTAGTCTCATTCGTATGTCACACTAAACAGAAAATTATATTTTAAGATAAACTCTGTGTATTATAGGAATCCTTCAGGCCATTTACAATACGCAATAGAAGACTTTTGCTCTTTGCTGTAGGAGATGATGCAGATCTTTGCAGTGAGCTTCTTCAGGAGTCTCTGGATGCGCTCCGTGCCCTGCCGGAGGCCACACTGTTTGATGAGGGAAGTGTGTCATCAGTGTGGTTAGAGGTTGTTGAGAGAGCCACAAAGTTCCTCAGGTGTGTCTATGCTGATAATTTGCTAACTTTGTACTTGAATAGACAGGCTATACAAAGCAGTTGGATAGGTTCATCTTCTAATGTATGTTGTTTTTCTTATCTGTTGTGGTACCAGTGATGTACATGGAAGTGCCACTACCAAAGGCAAGATTCCCCTACAGGACCAGCACCTAGTCCTGGCCATTCTGCTGGAGCTGGCTGTACAGAGGGGCACTCTCAGGTAACACGATATCCTTTATAACTGCCTCTTTGCTTGTGCTTATGATCACACACTTCTTCGCTGCTCGCGTGACCACCTCATGTTTTTGTCTTTCCAGTCAGCTGCTGTCTGCTGTTCTGTTACTTCTCCGTCTGTGGGACAGTGGCACTAGAGAAATGGACAATGAGCGCTCCACCCAGGGAACCAGTGCTCCTTTACTACCCCTTCTGCAGCGCTTCCAGAGCATACACAGCAGCAAAGAAGAGCCCATTCCTGAGGAAGACACTGAAGTAGAAATTTTTATCATCCTAAGCAGCATCTTTCTATTACAGTAGTGATTTCATTTACAATGCAACACTAAACACTTTTATACCCGTCTTCCACTTGTCCTGTTTTGGAATGAATCTAGTTAGTCATTTTTGTTTGCTCTAATTTGCAGATCCTTGCAGCCCCTCTGAGTCCAAATGAGAGTTTTCTACGCTACTTGACGTTGCCACAGGATAATGACCTGGCCATTGACCTTCGTCAAACAGCTGTGGTGATCATGGCTCACTTGGATCGCTTGGCTGCTCCCTGCAGTCCGCCATACTGCAACTCCCCAGCGTCACATAAGGTGACAATAAAATTAAAAAAATCAACAGTGTGACACTCTGCTGCACACTGCTTTTCTCACGTGATAAACACGACCATTGTATGTTTTTTTTAAAACAGATCTCCAAATTCAAAGAACAATCATCAATATTTATTTTTTCCAACAAATTCATAAAAACCATGGTAGTTCTATACTGAAGTCCAATTTAGACACTTTCTTGTAGTGAAGAAGTAAATTGTATATAAGCACTTGCTTTATCCTTAAAGGTTATTGTTTGCTCTGTTTATTTAATTTAATTATACAGTAATAACTCATCCATCTGTCTTGAATAATGCGCTTGATGTATTATCTTTGTGCTAAATATCCTTGACTTGTTCTTTTCACTGACATGATTAAGATGGGACAAAAAATAAATAAACATGACCAGAACCACCAAACATTTGTGACACATCAGACTTCACATAACTGTGAATCCTCCCTTAAAAAATAATGAATACTCGTTTATCAGTTGTATAAAATCATTTTTAAAATTCTTTAGTTTTTGCTAGATAATACCTTTACAGCCAAAACGATTTTTCTGTGGAGTGGTTGATTTTTCTTTTCTCTCTCCGTTTGTTTCAGGGAAATATGCAGGAGGTGATTGCCTGGGGCCTGTTGGGCTGGAAGCTTTATGCCAATGTTAATGGACCCATTCAATGTAAAGCTCTGTCTGGCATTGGAGTCACACAAATAGTCTGTTCAGAAAAGGGGTTCGTAATCCTGTCAAGCAGTGGTGCTGTGTACACCCAGAACTACAAGAGCACAACGCTGGTCAGTTCTGATTAGCTTTTTTTCTGTTGTGTTGTGTAAATCCACTAACAACCCAGTTTGTTCTGAAAAAATATATTGAAAGATATAACAATGAAAGATATATTTGTATCTGTTTCTGCTGCTGATTAAGCCACAGAGTTTTCTTTTTTTCAGGCTCCAATGCTAATTCACGGTCTTAGCTCCAGAAAGATTGTGAAACTAGCAGCTCATCCTGATGGGCAGCACTATCTGGCATTGTCATCTAACGGGGAAGTGTTCTCCTGGGGTTGTGGGGATGGAGGCCGCCTTGGACATGGGGACACCACGTAAGCAACTAAAGTTAATGCTTCAGTCTTCAGGTGTTGTCCAGTTTATACTTCTATCTTGTCACAATTATAAATTATAAGATTTCTGGGTGACATTTCTAGACAATTAACCCGGCGGATGGTAGTTCCCAAATCTAGGGTATATCCATTAATTATTTAACTTCTAGACCAAAATTGGTCTTATGACCTTTGACATGTTCAACTATGAACCTGTCAAAACATGATAATTACTGAAGCATACATTGCTTTTCGTAATAAATAAAACATAAAAAATAATACAACATATATAATAACTAGATCTAAATATTATTATGATTAATATTGTTAAAATTATGACATTAATAGTGTTAGTCCATTAACAATCAAACAATGTTTTCTCCATTTTGGCTTTCTTTCAGGTATCTAGAGGAGCCTATGATGATTGTAGCCTTCAATGGGAAACAGACAGGAAAGCATGTGGTCCACATTGCTTGTGGGAGCACATACAGTGCTGCTATTACAGCTGATGGAGAGCTGTATACATGGGGCAGAGGGAACTATGGTCGCCTAGGCCATGGTGAGCTCTATGCGCAGTTAACCGTCGACATATCCTGACTTACATGTCATGTAAAATATAATGTGTCTTTCGTATATGAAAATGAATTCTTTTCTGGGTTTTAGGCTCCAGTGAAGATCAGACTACTCCCATGCTAGTGACATCGCTGAAGGGATTAAAGGTGGTGGACGTGGCATGTGGAAGTGGTGATGCACAGACTCTTGCCGTGACAGAGAATGGTAATAATTATAACTCATAATTCATTTTTGCTTTATTTCTGCCAATCGAGCCATCAGTATCACTTAGCTGGGCGTTCTCATTGACACTGTCGGTCTGTTTTGGTAGGCCAGGTTTGGTCCTGGGGTGACGGAGACTATGGAAAACTGGGGCGAGGAGGCAGTGATGGCTGCAAAACACCTAAACTTGTAGAGAAACTGCAGGACCTGGACATAGTGAAGGTCTGCTGTGGCAGCCAGTTTTCAGTGGCCCTCACTAAAGATGGTCAAGTGTACACCTGGGGAAAAGGAGACAATCAACGTCTAGGTCATGGCACTGACGAGCATGTCCGTTACCCAAAGTTGCTCGACAGTCTACAGGGTACTTTGTTTATTAAAAAAAGTATTTTTATTTTCGTATTCTAAAATATTTTGAGTGAAAAAATCTGATATGCCCTTTATGCTTGTAATTAGGTAAGAAAGTTGTGGATGTTGCTGTGGGATCTACACACTGTCTGGCCCTCACTGACGATGGAGAGGTTCATAGTTGGGGCAGCAATGACAAACTACAGCACTTTGATACACTCTTTTCTAACAAGAAACAGCCCAAGGCACTTCCAGAGCTCAACTCCAAACACATCGTGGGCATCTCCTGTGGTCCAGGACAGGTAGTGCACTTTACAGAGCCATCATCCCTGATTTGTGAGGATTGAAAATAAATTAAACACTATTTGTTTTCAGAGCTTTGTCTGGTCTTCATGCTCAGAGTGGACAGTGGGGCAGCGTGTGCCCTTTGTGGTGGATGTATGTCCGATGACCTTTGAGCAGCTGGACCTGCTCCTGAGGCAGGTCAGTGAGGGGATGGACGGAAGCTCAGACTGGCCTCCCCCACAGGAGAAGGAGTGTATGGTAGTTTCTACGCTGAACCTGCTCAGGCTCCAGGTGTGGAACAGGCTCTCTTTAACAGTTATCTTTGGATATTTCATTACAAACTTGTTTTTGGGCTTTAGCCAACTCTCCAATGCATTACGGCTATTTGTAACATTGTCACACAAACGGTGCACAATATTTCTGGAACCTTTCTTTTGTGCCCTCAGCTCCATGCAGCCATCAGTAATCAGATGGATCCCGAAGAGCTGGGACTGGGGCTTGGCAGTGTGTTACTAAACAACCTGAAACAAACCGTGGTAGTACTGGCTAGCAATGCCGGGGTGCTCAATACTGTGCAAGCAGCTGCCCAAGCTGTCCTCCAGAGTGGCTGGTCTGTACTGCTGCCTACTGCTGAGGAAAGGGCAAGGGCATTATCCTCACTTCTGCCTAATGCTGGTGAGTGTAAACGCACGAACACAGTGATTTTACACGATTAGGGCTAAATAGTCCAATAAAGAGAAGAGGTTTAATTTTTTTCTTTTGCATAGCATCTGGAATTGAGATGAGTGTGAGTCCTGGACGTCGTTTTATGATCGATCTGTTGGTGAGCAGCCTAATGGCAGATGGAGGGTTAGAATCTGCACTGAATGCAGCCATCACTGCTGAGATACAGGTCAGTGTGTTTAACGTGTGTTTTTGAGGTCCTTTTGTAGTTTATGACATGGAATTGATCAAAAACCCAGACTGGCCGAGACACTTCTTTAAATCTTTTACACCCACTTCTCTGAACTTAAATCACCCTTTACAAACCCGTTTTCCGTGTTTTTCACTTCAGGACATTGAAGCTAAAAAGGAAGCTCAGAAAGAAAAGGAGATAGATGAGCAGGAAGCCAATGCCTCCACCATGCAACGCTGTCGCACAGTTTTGGACAAAGATCTCATCAACACAGGCATCTACGAGTCAGCAGGAAAACAAAGCTTGCCTCTGGTGCAACTTGTACAGCAGCTGTTGAGGTATTGGCGCTTTTTATGTGTTAGGGGAGAACTGTATCATTTGTACTGTAGGTCTCTTTGCTGCATTCCAGCATATTGTATTTGATTTCTCCAGGAACATTGCATCCCAGACAATTGCAAGGCTGAAGGATGTTGCGCGTCGCATCTCCAACTACTTGGAGGCAGAACATGTTAGCAAGGAACGATCTGCATCTCTGGATCTGCTGCTACGCTTCCAGAGGCTGCTTGTTAGCAAGCTATACTTGGGAGTCAATGGTACAGAGCATGTAAATGGATACAGTAAGTTATTCTCTCTAGCTAAAGGTTTTCTCTACTCATTCAAATTTGAAAATGTTGCTGTAGTTATGCAGTTTTTGATTTCTTTTTTTGCAGATCCACAACTTCTAGGTGTAGGTTCTTTGTTAAAGAAGTATATTGCCCTGCTCTGCACTCACATTGGCGACATCCTTCCAGTGGCAACAAGTATTGCCTCTTCTGGTCGTCGTCACTTTGCTGAAGTTTCTCGTGTCATTGAAGGAGATCTAACGGGTAGGAAATTTCCCTTTTGAGAATTGTATGCAGCCCACGTTAAAGGCACAAGTGTTTTAAAGACGTCCTTTCCCCTTTTGTAGGTGTGCTTCTACCCGAGTTGGTAGTGTCTATCGTCCTCCTCCTCACCATTGATGCAGGTCTGATGCAGGAGACTGGTTCTATCCCTCTTCTTGCTGGACTTCTGGAGCACCTTGATCGTTTTAACCGCCTGGCTCCTGGACATGAGAGAGATGACAATGAGGACCTGGCATGGCCAGGCATTATGGGTAAGAAATCAGTTGCATCATGTGGGAAATTTATTATACAGAATAATGACGAGAACAGATGGTATTCACTGCGTTCCTTTGTAGAATGTGACTAGACCATATTCTGCTGTGGCAGGATCCTTCTTTACAGGCCAAAGTTCCAGGAACAATGAAGAGATTTCCCTCATTCGGAAAGCTGACTTGGAGAATCACAACAAAGATGGTGGTTTCTGGACAGTTATTGATGGAAAGGTCTATGACATCAAGGACTTCCAGGCTCAGTCTCAGTCACTGACAGGAAACAGTATTCTAGGTATGTTTAAAACATAATTTTCATTGTGTTGAATTCAGCTTAAAAAGGTTGAAAATCTTATCCGTCTTCGCTTTTTACAGCTCAGTTCGCAGGAGAGGACCCTGTGGTTGCTTTGGAAGCTGCTCTACAGTTTGAGGACACCAGGGAGTCAATGCAGGCCTTTTGTGTTGGCCAGTATATGGAGGTAGCTGCTCTTTCAGCATAAGTTCTGTTTAAGGTAATGTCCTACTTTATTACTGGGTATCTTTGATGTTGTGATATTTTTTTTTTTTTCACAGCCCAATCAGGAGACGGTCACAACTCCAGACCTCAACAGTCTGTCCTCCCCGCTTATTGACACAGAGAGGAATCTGGGGCTACTCCTGGGTCTCCATGCCTCTTACCTGGCCAAGAGCACCCCCCTGTCCCCAATGGAGGTTGAATGTGCCAGTAGGTTTACTGATTTTTAAACATCTGAGTTTTTCTCTTTCAAAAATGTAGTCAAACTAGAACTTTAACTCTGTATCTTGATGATTTTACATAGAATGGCTCCAGTCCTCCATATTTTCTGGAGGTCTGCAGACCAGTCAGATTCACTACAACTACAATGAAGAGAAGGACGAAGACCACTGTAGTTCTCTAGGTACAACCACACCAGACAAGGCGAAACTCTACTCTCGAAGATTAACCCTCAGTGACCACGCACAGCCTTTTTTACAGGCCATTGCTGACAACAACACTCAGGAACACACCGTGAAGGTACGTGTTTGATGGAGCTGAGGAACTGACTGGAATGTGCTTGAAGCTAAAAGATAAAAAGTCATGCTTTGCTTTTGTGTGTGAAATTATAGGATTTCCTATGCCAAATAGAGCGTTGCTGTAAGCAGTACCATCTTATTACTCCCATCACCTTCCCACCGGAACACCCTGTGGAGGAAGTTGGCCGCCTGCTGCTCTGCTGCCTGTTGAAACATCAAGACCTCGGTAACCTAGCAACTGGTGTCTGTTTGAGGAGGAATAACAAGATCATTTTTGCTCATCTTGCACTGTTTTATTTATTTTTTTATGTTGAAATATTTCCTCTGCTCTTTTGATTGATTACATCTGAAATGGTTTGCACTTGTACAGCAGTTTTGTGTCAACTTTTTTCTTCACAGGTCACATTGCTCTTTCACTTGTTAGTCAATGTGCCTTGGGCGTGGACCAAGGGAAACAGAGGTCCCTCCCTAAATCTGTGATTGATGTGTGCCGAATGGTCTACCAGGCAAAGTGTTCATTAATCAAGGTATAATTTCAGCTTCTAACAACATGATAACTTAATTATTTGTTGAATGAAGAATGTTTATTATTTCTCCTGTTAGGTAGGTTTTGGTAAAAGGGAAAAAGAGTGTGACCAAATCACAGCTAAGACTTTGTGCTGTTAATTTTAGACCCATCAGGAGCAAGGTCGTTCGTATAAGGAGGTTTGTGCCCCTGTCATCGAGCGTCTGCGTTTTCTATTCAACGAGCTGCGTCCAGCTGTGAGCAATGACCTGTCTATAGTGTCCAAACTCAAGTTGCTGAACTCTCAGCCCCGCTGGAGGAGGATCACCCAGAAACTCATCAGGGACCGCAGGAAAAAAAGAGGTGCAATATTCAAAGCTTACTAAGAGGGACTTTATACTTTATATGAAAGTGAACGATTTCTACATTTGAATACATTCTGTATTTCAGTGCCTAAGAAGTCAGAGTCTGCTGACATAGAAGAGCCAAAGCTGGAAAATGAAGGGACCAATGAAGAGGAAATTAATGTGCATGTCAGTCAAGCGTCCACTGATAGGAAATCACCCACAACCAAGACAGCCAAGGTAGTTTACGTGGTCTTATTTAATGACTACCCTCATGAGATCCTATTTCATCATAGTGTTTGGTGAATGTGGCGATTGCAATTGGGAATACATACTTTTACAGAGGTTTTTCAGAATCCCTGACTTTAATTTCTTGCCTTAATGAAAAATAGTTTTGCCATAATAAGGGCTTGTACAATAGTTGTAGTACTAATAGAGCTATTGGCCCTTTACCTGGCCTTCCTCTACTCAAGACAGCTAATGGCCTAAGCACATTAAGAATACTGGAAAGGTTATAAATGAATACTTGATGTTGTTTGAGAGTCTAAACCATTCTAGATGATCTTGTAAATCTGATGGGAGACTGCCATTAGTGAGCCAAATCTAAATTTAGTTACTTTGGTCTAAAATATGTAACAAGATTATTTTTTTTTTTAAACACATTTTTGTTTGCTACATAGTTTCATATGTTTCCTTTCATTGTTTCCTTCCTTCACAGCAGGACAAGTGGCAGCCGCTTCTAAATACTGTAGCCAATGTCCATAAGTACCGGTGGCTGAAACACAGTGTTCACGGTGCCTTTTCTCAGTCCAGCCTTATGGCCACCATAGTAGACTTTGTCCTGAAGGAAGAGCCTCTTGATGTAGAGAAAATGAGGAAGTGTCTTCTTAAACAGGTACGTGACATTTCAGTGAAACGTGTCCTATATACTGTATAATTTAATTAAAAGCACAACCAGTTATAAACTGTGTTTCTTTGTAGCTGGAGAGGGCAGAGGTGAGGTTAGAGGGCATCGACACTATGCTGAAGTTGGCCTCCAAAAGCTTCTTGCTGCCGTCTGTGCAATATGCAATGCTCTGTGGTTGGCAAAGGGTTATACCAGAAGGAACCGACATTGGGTAAGTCATCCGTTTTCAAGGTTTTTACTAATGTCCAAACATATTGCATTGCTGTTTATTGAATACCGAAATTAGGTGGCTTACATAATGGAAATTATGTAAAGTATTTGTGCCCATCTCTGCTTCTCAGGGAGCCCCTGTCTGACTGCTTAAAGGATGTGGATCTGATCCCGCCTTTCAACCGCATGCTTTTAGAGGTGACCTTTGGCAAGTTATATTCCTGGGCCATCCAGAACATTCGCAACATCCTGCTTGAGGCCAGTGCCCGCTTTAAAGAACTGGGTGAGGGCTGTGGATAAATGGCTGCTTAATTTTGCACATCTAAACTGATATATTGTTTTTACAGCTGTTCAACACAAAAACTAACCTATTTAGCATCTGCTTGTATTTTAACCAGGTGTTCAGCCTGTTCCCTTGCAGACCATCACCAATGAGAACCCAGCTGGACCAAGCCTTGGCACCATTCCACAAGCTCGCTTCCTTCTAGCCATGATACACATGCTTTCTCTGAAACATGGGTCCAACAGCCTCAGTCTCTTGCTAAATTCTGGCATCCTGGCTCTCACACAGTGTATCCTCAGACTTATAGGTGAGCACAGTGCATTTAAATATTCATTATTCTGGACTAACCAGAACACACGTGGAACATGCTTATAGATCCCAGTGTTTGATGTCTCTCTTATTGCTGTAATTCCAGGACCCAGCACGGACAGCAGTGAAGAGGACCTGACTCTATGTGCACATGGAGGCTCAGCCACAGTACTGGAGGAGTCCAGAAAGGAAGCTCCCCCTGCCCCCCTACCCGCATCTGGCCCCGAGCTGGCTGCCATGATGAAGATAGGCACGAGAGTCATGAGGGGAGTGGACTGGAAATGGGGCGATCAGGTATGTGAATCGCAACTAAATCTAACAACTAAATCAGGATCTGAGGTTGATGTTGTATATTTGATTGTGTGTATTCTCTGTACAGGATGGTCCTGCACCAGGTCTCGGCAGGGTCATTGGTGAGCTGGGTGAGGATGGCTGGATTAGGGTTCAGTGGGATACAAGCAGCACAAACTCCTACAGGATGGGTAAAGAAGGAAAGTATGATCTTAAACTGGCAGAGCCGCCACCTGCTGCCCAACCCCCTACTGAGGACTCCGATACAGAGGATGATGCAGGTAATTATAAACGGTACAGACACACATTACTCCACAGGGGAGATCACAACCATCACTACATGCCAGGTTTGGACTTCACACCTTACAATCTCTTTGTTTCAGAAGGTGAGCTGATAGAGAAGAGCAGCCACCCAACAGCTATGATGTTAACCAGCACAATTAACCTGCTGAAGACACTGTCTCTGTCAGCTGGGATCTATGCAGAGGTTCTGCAAACAGATGCTACAAGGACGCTGTGTGGGCTACTGAGGATGCTTGTGGAAAGTGGAGCTAATGACAAGTCAGGTAGCTGAACTGCCTTATTGAAATCTGTCCTTTATGTTGTTACACCACAGTTGTTGGATGTGATCCTGTTCTGTCCTGACCCACCTCTGTTTCTCAGGTTGTCACTCCCACAAGTTGGTGTCTCGTGAGCAGCACAGAAGCTGGTGTACACTTGGTTTCATACGCAGCATTGCACTCATGCCCCAGATGTGCAGCACACTCAGCACCTCTGCATGGATTAGCCTGCTCATCCGCATCGTTGAGGGACACCAGTCCTTCAATGCCATTACTTTGCAGAGACAGGTGGGTCCACATGGTTACCACATGTGTCTAATGTCTAATGTCCAATGTCCAATGTCCACGCCATACTATGCTATTCGTTGTAGGTTTGTCTGTTGTTTGAGGTCCAGCAAGATACTCTGCAGAATATTTGTTTATTTTTATAGACAGAACCATCAAGAAGTACCTTTTTGAATTCCACATTAAGCCCCATAAATTTTTGGTGCGTGTATTGTATTTGGTTGTGGTGTGAAAACGAGAAGGTTGTTTTTACAATATATCCCTTGTTTTTTTGCTGTTTGTATGTCTCCAGATCCTGGCACTACGTCTCCTGCAGGCAGTTCTGCCATCATGGGACAAGGCAGAACGCTCTCAGGACATGAAGTTTCTAGTGGAAAAATTGTTCAATTTTTTGGGAAGCTTACTAAGTACCTGCTCATCAGACCTGCCGCTTCTTAGAGGTGCAGCCACAAATCAGGCTTTAAGTTAAAATCAAACGTTTTTCTCTGTAGTATGTATTTTAAAATCTGTAACTGCTTCCTCTCCGCAGAGGGTTCGCTTCGAAGGAGGAAGTCTCGCCCCCAGGCATCTCTGACAGCCACTCACAGCAGCACCTTGGCTGAGGAGATTGTTTCTGTGCTACGTACTCTGCACTCTCTCAGCCAGTGGAACAGCCTAATAAATGATTACATAAACTCTCAACTGAGTTCCATTGGAGATGTTATGGCATGTTGCCAGTCTGAAGCAGTAAGGATCGTTGCTCTGTTATTGATTTAATCAGTGTTAGTTTTAATACTCTCAATAGAGCTTTGATTCATACATTTCAGAAAGTCACTTTTGTCATAATTGTGAGTATACATTTCCCCAAATCTCTATTTCAGTGTTTCCTGGAAGAGTATTTTCCTGATTCAGAGGGTCCTAGAGTAGGTAGTCTGATGGCAGTTCTGGCTGTGATTGGAGGGATTGATGGGCGCCTCCGGCTTGGTGGCCAAGTTGTTCATGAGGAGTACGGAGAAGGAACTGTAACGCGCATCACACCTAAAGGACGCATCACTGTCCAGTTTCATGAGATGAGGACTTGTAGAGTTTGCTTGTTAAGCCATCTCAAACCGGTATTAAACCTTTTACATGTTGTGTACAAACATCTAGCAAATTAGGTCTATTTAACTTAAGACACAATAGTGAAATATTGACTTTATTTACCGTCTTTCCTCAGACACCTGCACTACCCTTCAGTGTGCAGAACCTGCCCTTCACTGAACCCATGTTGGCAATCTGGGCTCAGCTGGTCAGCCTGGCTGGAAGCAAACTGGAGAAACAGCGCATGAAGAAATCTTTTAGTCGAGGACTTACAGGTACAGAAAGTAAGACACAAACATGCTTATATAGACATAATGCTGTCAAATGACTCATGAACGTCATACAAAATAAAATATTCACTATATTTAAATTAACATTAGGTCAAGTCCCATGTCAATATTGTTATAACAAATGACCTGTTGTCTCAATTTGCCTTTACAGTGGAAATTAATTCAATCAAACTATTCTCTCCAGCTGACCAGGTGGACATTCATTTGCTCCGATGCCAGCAACTGAGACTGTATATTTTAAAGGCAGCGCGGGCCCTGCTCTCTCATCAGGACAAACTCAGACAGATCCTCTCACAGCCAGCAGTTGTGGATGTAGGACCCAACCCAGGCGGTAGGAGCTTAGTGAATGTCAACTAAATATTTTTAATAAATCACTGTTAAGGGTCTCAACATAATTTAACGTTGTTTTATTATTTATTGTTGGTGTATTAACTTCTTACATTCAACAACATTCCACATAAAACGTAAATAGTGTGACACAGAGCTGATTAATGTCTGTTTTGAAGTACAAAATGTTTCTAACTCTTGCCTGCAGCTGATAGATATAAGAATAACAATGACACTCCAAACTTTCTCCTGTACTCTGCTGCTTTTTTGTGAACATGATGTAATCTGCTGAGGTCCATTGCATAAATTTATGGTCATGATAATCTATTCTTGTACAATTTGTGCATGTATTTTTATTAATCTATGGTGTGCCAGTATAAACCTGATTTATATAACCTGTATATATGTACTTGTAATTTTCCCCTTTCCCCATTTTTTACCTTACAGAAATGTTAATTGTATTTTAACTTTTTTGTGTGCAGAGGAAACCATAGTGGCATCTCCAGATGTTGGAGACTTGTCTCCTGAGGGTCCGCTGCCTCCATTAATCCTCCTGCAGCAACTTCTGTCTGCTGCCACCCAACCTTCCCCCATCAAAGCCATTTTCGACAGGCAAGAGATGGAGGTGAGTAATGAGACCCTTCTTTAGAAATCCATTGCTAAGCAGGTTCAGCACTGCAAAACTGCACACATTCATCTCTCGTATTTGATTTGACCTCAGCGCTATTTGTGTATCACTGGATGTTTAGGCAGCTGCTCTGGCAGTGTGTCAGTACCTGGCTGTTGAATCTGCCCACCCATCCTCTCCTCTGTTTGAGGAGAGCAGCTCCAGTGAGGCCACTACGCCAATCACCGTACAGCATGTCAAACCGCCTAAACAGAAGAAACAGAAGACCTCTCCTGTTCCTCCATTACCCATAGTCCTACAGCTCATGGAGATGGGCTTCCCACGAAAAAACATTGAGTTTGCATTGAAGTCACTGTCTGGAACTACAGGAAGTGCGTCTGGAGTTCCAGGTAAATGATCATATAGCATAAACTTGAATTTATGAATACATTTCCTTCCTTGTGACACCTTCATCCTCTGCCATTCTTATTATAGCTAAATATCTGTAACAGCCTTTTGAGTCACAGCAAGAATCACATATACTTTACATTTAAATCAGGTGTTGAAGCCCTGGTGGGCTGGTTGCTGGACCATCCAGATGTTCATGTCACTGAGCTGTCAGACGCTGACACTGTGTCAGATGAATACTCTGATGAGGAGGTGCTGGAGGAGCTGGATGAGGCAGAGCCAACATTCCCTGTGGTATATTTCTTTTTTTTTTTTTTAATTTATGAGATAACCCACTTCATAATGCACTGACTAACTTATCAGTCAGCCTATATTTCTTTTTGTTAAATAATACATTTCAGCTTGATATGTACTTTTTGTGCTTCATATTAGCCTCCTGGTGTAGTGGTGACTGAAAGCCAGACGTTTAAGAAGAGATCAGATTTTCAAAGCAACGATGATTACGCTGTGTATGTTAGAGAGAACATTCAGGTAAGATATGTGGCATTATAATTATAATTCCACAAACACTATGAAGAAAATATGACATGTGAATAATCACTGACTTCTGGGCAGGTGGGGATGATGGTGAAGTGCTGCAGAACTTACGAGGAAGTGTATGATGGGGATGTTGGTAAAGTGATTAAACTGGACCGAGATGGACTTCATGACTTAAACGTGCAGTGTGATTGGCAACAGAAAGGAGGAACCTACTGGGTCCGCTACATCCACATTGAGCTATTGGGTAAGCTTACGTTGAATATGAAATGATCCTGTTAATGCCTAGTTCTGGGGCAAAACTGAGCAGAATTTCTGCTTTTTACAGGCTTCCCACCACAAAGTTCTCCATCTCATATAAAGATTGGTGATAAAGTTAGGGTGAAACCCACTGTCACTACACCAAAGTACAAGTGGGGCTCTGTTACTCACAGGAGTGTGGGAGTTGTAAAAGGTAAACTTATGGAACCATTTAAATATGTCCTTTTATTTTTTCTAACACATATCTTAGTTATATGTTGTTGTTTTTTTAGCTTTCAGTGCCAATGGAAAGGATGTGATTGTAGACTTCCCTCAGCAGTCCCACTGGACTGGCTTGTTGTCTGAGATGGAATTGGTGCCCAGTGTTCACCCCGGAGTGAGGTATGGAAGGTTTAATATTTCGTCTCCCTCGAAGAACAGTATGTCTTTGCCCTAGCATGCTGTTGAAATGCAAACCCTGTACCTTCTACAGGTGTGATGGCTGTCAGATGTTCCCAATAAATGGTCCCAGGTTCAAATGCAGGAATTGTGACGATTTTGACTACTGTGAGAACTGCTTCAAGACCCGCAAACACAACACCAGACATTCGTTTGGCCGAATCAATGAACCTGGTAAGTTGCCCACTCCCTCAGAAATTGTTATTTTTCCTGTACACGTGTACAAACCCGTTATTAATCTTGTCTACAATTAGGCCAGTCTCCAACATTCTGCGGCCGCTCAGGAAAACAGCTCAAGAAGCATCATAGCAACCAGCGTGGGATGCTGATTGACGATTGGTCTCGTGCTGTCAAGAGCCTCAACGTCTCTTCCTCTGTTAACCAGGCCTCACGCCTAGTTGACTGCAGTGATCAGTGCTGGCAGTCCTCTGGATCACAGGGAAAGGTAGGAGGTTTGATTGCATACTCTAATAAGCTGGATGACAGACTGGATAATGAATTGGCTTCATGGACGTTCCAGACAATACCTGACAGGGTTTGTTGTTCCTCACTCTGTAGCACTGGATTCGTATTGAGCTTTTCCCAGACGTTCTTGTACACAGACTTAAGATGATTGTAGATCCAGCAGACAGTAGCTACATGCCCTCACTGGTCGTGGTGTCAGGTGAGTGAAAACTGCTTGTTTCAATGTTGCAGTATGCAGTAATCTGTTGTTTTTTTTCATATTATTAAGGAAATCAAAATTTTAATGTCTCCATAATTTGCAGGGGGAAGCTCTTTAAACAACTTGATAGAGTTGAAGACAATAAACATCAATCCCACAGACACTACTGTCCTTCTGCTTAGTGACTGCACTGAGGTTGGTTATACTAACTAACAAGAAATTCCAATAGCTGATTATTGGCTTGGCATTTTCATGATGTGAACGATTTCTACAGTATCACAGGTACATCGAGGTTGCAATCAAACAGTGCCGCAGCTCTGGTATAGACTGCAAGATTCATGGACTTGGTATCGTGGGACGTGTTAGAGCAGAGGATGAAGACCTGGCCACTGTTCCTTTTCTGGCATCTGACAATGAAGAAGAAGATGATGACAAAACTGCTACTGGGAGGTACGAAAAGTACATACATGTACCTGATGGCACTGACTCAAGAGGTAGAGCGGTCACCCACCAATCATAGGATGGATGGTTGATGTGCCCAATGTGACAATCCGTGTCAAATCACTTAAGAGTACGGATAAGGTAGAAAAGTGGAATACAAATGACCATTTGCCAAATTTCATTACTGTACTGTTCAATGCTTCACATTTTTGGCAATATTAAGATTTTCTTTATTCTTAGTAAATATTAGACATCTCGGAAATGCAAGACAACATGTTTTTGTTTTACTTACTAATGTATTTATTTAAATCTGTTTCAGTCTGGCTCGTAAGAAGTCATCAGGGTTGGAGTCAACAGCCACCATCAGGACCAAAGTGTTTGTATGGGGGTTGAATGATAAGGACCAGCTGGGAGGACTCAAGGGTTCTAAGGTGCAGTTCAACACAGACTGGAATATTGATTTATTTTTCCCCCTTTATACTGTAATAGAGACGCTATAGCATGAGTTAGAGATACTGTTGATATTGTAGCTTGTGGAATAATCAAATGTGATCTGTGGTTTGTTAGCACATGGTGTGACATTATGTTTGTGTTCCTTACAGATCAAAGTGCCTTCTTTCTCAGAAACCCTCTCTGCTCTTAATGTGGTACAAGTGGCTGGTGGTTCCAAAAGCCTCTTCGCAGGTAATGCAGAAATGCATTTGAAGTTTTTGTTCTTATGTGATATGCACATATAACTTACATAACTAATGTGAAATCTTTGCAGTGACGGTTGAGGGGAAGATTTATGCCTGCGGCGAGGCCACTAATGGCAGATTGGGCTTGGGTCTGTCCAGTGGCACCATCCCCATCCCCCGTCAGATCACTGCACTCAGTAACTATGTTGTAAAAAAGGTCGCTGTGCATTCTGGAGGACGGCATGCTATGGCCCTGACTGTGGACGGAAAGGTTTTCTCCTGGGGCGAAGGAGATGACGGCAAACTGGGACACTTCAGCCGAATGTATGTTCCATATATGGAATGTTTCTTACGGAGGATCAGTTTCAAACATGAAATCATTTAAAATATTTGGATTAAAATCTAATCTAAAATATTTTTTTTTCCCAACAGGAACTGTGACAAACCTCGGCTGATTGAAGCACTAAAGACCAAACGTATCCGTGACATTGCCTGCGGTAGTTCTCACAGTGCAGCGATCACATCGAGCGGGGAGTTGTACAGCTGGGGTTTGGGGGAATATGGCCGTCTTGGGCATGGAGACAACACTACTCAGCTGAGACCTAAACTGGTATGTTTACATTTCCAACTCGCAGTCTTTATGGACATTTTTGGGATTGAGGTTAGTAGAGGGGACGCATTTTTTAAGAGAAGAGTAAAATGTTTGCATGCTCACCATGCTGCTGCTGCTTTTTTTGTCTTTCTCTCTTAGGTGAAAGTGCTTCTAGGGCACCGTGTTGTCCAGGTGGCTTGTGGGAGCAGAGATGCTCAAACTCTAGCCCTCACCGATGAAGGTATTGTTCAAGTCCTCAGAGGAATCCTGTGGCACTTTAGCCTATTAGTGGATTATTAGTGAAGACTCACATTCATTTAACAAATTTTTTTTTTCCAAATTTACTATGAAGACATACCAATTACCTTAATATACCTAAAATAATTTTAACTTTTCACCTTTCCTTTTTAGGCTTGGTGTTCTCCTGGGGTGATGGAGACTTTGGCAAACTTGGTCGTGGCGGCAGTGAGGGCTGCAATATTCCTCAGAACATAGAGAGACTCAACGGACAGGGCGTTTGTCAAATTGAATGTGGAGCACAGTTCTCCCTGGCTCTCACAAAGTCTGGAGTCGTGTGGACCTGGTAGGTTGGTTGAATGACACAGATTGTTGATGTCAGAGATTCCTTTTGCCTTTATGACTGCTAACTGTGCGTCCATACAGGGGCAAAGGTGACTATTTCCGCCTGGGCCATGGGACTGATGTTCATGTGCGGAAACCCCAGATGGTGGAAGGTTTGAGAGGCAAAAAGATAGTCCATGTGGCTGTTGGAGCGTTACATTGTCTGGCTGTTACAGACACAGGACAGGTTTGTACTAAACTCTACCACCTCTCTATGAAACAACACTGAGGCACTTGGCTCATTAATTGCAGTGGCACTGTTCCAGATGTGAGCGTCCGCTCCTGGTGTGGGAATTGATATATCGACTCTCACTGTACCCCCCCAGGCACCTCTGACCTTTGCTGTGACACAGCTTAATTCACATTGTACAACACTTGAACAAATTGAATTATGCTGTCACATCACTTCCATTGATCAGAGTCAGAGTTATTCTACATTTGACAGCCTTTTAGGCCTACCTTTAAGTTTTAAACATCAGCACTTTCACAAAACAAAAGCTATGTTCAAAATTACATGTAGTCTGCGTTCCTTTGCCAGGTGTATGCATGGGGTGACAATGACCACGGGCAGCAGGGGAACGGAACCACCACGGTAAACAGAAAGCCCACCCTGGTTCAAGGTTTGGAGGGACAGAAGATTACCAGAGTGGCCTGTGGCTCCTCCCACAGTGTGGCCTGGACCACAGTGGACGTGACTACCCCCTCTGTGCATGAACCCGTCCTCTTCCAGACAGCCAGGGACTCGCTTGGAGCTTCATATTTAGGTAATCCCTGAATCATGTCTGCGTGGATGAAAATGATAAAACACAAATTGAAGTGAAAGGTCAAAGTAAAAGTTGAAAATCCAGTTCCAGCACCCACAGTGACCTAAATCATAAGCATATACAAGATTTATCTTATATTAATTGACCAGTGAATGTATATATCAATTAGTACTGGGTAGTAGGCTGTTAATGAAATTGTTGATAGTATTGAATTGTACAGGAAATTTTTATGCCATTATTAAGTTGCTGGGCGGCACGGTGGTGTGGTGGTTAGCACTGTCGCCTCACAGCAAGAAGGTCTCGGGTTCGATTCCCGGTGCATGTTCTCCCCGTGTCCACGTGGGTTTACTCCGGGTTCTCTGGTTTCCTCCCACAGTCCAAAGACATGCAGATAGGTCAATTGGTAAATTGCCCGTGTGTGCGTGACTGGCAATCTGTCCAGGTTGTACCCTGCCTCTCGCCCATAGGATGGGATAGGCTCCAGCACGCCCGCGACCCCTTCGGGGAATAAGCGGAAGAAGATGAATGAATTATTAAGTTGCTATAAAAAGTTGCAGTTTCCCCTTGCTTGCACTTTTGATCACTATAGCCATCTGAAGTAAATCTAGCCAAAGCAGAACACATTGCAAAAGCATGCAGCCGTAACAGCCTTTGCTTGCAGGTAGCCTGTTTGATAGAGCCTACTTCTGCCTGTAGATTACATATAACCACACATCTATACGTTTGTGGCGTATCCGCAGTGGGTAGATTAAGGCTGAAGTGGTTAATGGGTACTTCAAATTACTGACAGTGTGTCTGATTGTGTTGTACACCACAGGTGTCCAGTCAGACAGTGAGTCATCAGCAGTTAGCAACAAGATAAGCGGGCAGAACAGCGGGAAGCCCAATCGACCCTCACTTGCCAAGATTCTCCTCAGTCTAGATGGCAATCTGGCCAAACAGCAAGCTCTGTCTCATGTGCTGTCAGCTCTCCAAATCATGTATGCAAGGTATGTTGTATCCACAGTGCACAGTGCATACATCCTTTAAGATTTTCCTATTGGATCTACTGTAGAAATAAATCATGTCATTCAGAGGCTATAATATTAATAAACAGGAATAAAACAGTGTCTCAGCAATAAAGAAATGAATGTTCTGACTGGACCATTACTCGTAATTAGTCTGTCTTCCTGATGTATTGTTTGTATGTGTATGTTTCCCCAGGGATGCGGTGGTTGGTGCTCTAATGCCAGCCAGCATGATTCTGCCTGCTGAGTGTCCTTCTAGTTCTCCTGTTCCTCCATTAGACTCCTCATGCTCTTCCAGCGTGAGTGACGAAGGTCCACCTGAGCCCCCTGAAGCTGAGGAACGAGTCAGCCCTAGTCCTTGGCAAGACAAAAAGGGCGAGGTATGATACTGGCATTACATATTTTAAGACAACTTTCAGTGCTTTGGTGCTGAATTGCTATAAATCAGTTGTGCTGCTGCAATAATCAGCAAATTGTATTTGTTCCTTCATGGAAATCTCTCGAGACCTTAAAACCAAGTCCGATTATGACTAAAGTTATAAGGGATGTGTGTACACATGCAGGTTCCATCGTCAGAAGATGCTGTCACTCCATCATCAGCTGTGACTCCGTCTGCCTCTGGTGCCTCTTCACGTCCTTTCATCCCCGTCACTGATGACCCCGGAGCAGCCAGCATCATAGCAGAGACCATGACAAAGACAAAAGAGGTCTGTGCCTAGGGATAATCTGAAAATGTGTGTTTGATGAAGACAGTCACACAAGCCATATGTTTCTGGACTAAGCCATGCTGTTGTTTTTCTTGGTGAACCTCAGGATTCTGAGAGCCAGAATAAAGTAGTTGGTCTGGAACCTCAATACCTGGACGAGTTCACAAGCCTTCTGGTGCCTGATGACACACGAGTCATGGTGGACCTTCTTAAACTGGCTGTGTCTTGTCGCTCTGGAGAGAAGGGCAGGGATGTGTTGTCTGCCGTGCTGTCTGGCATGGGTACTGCTTATCCACAGGTAGCTCGGTGTCTATGTGTATGTGAAGGCCTGTTGATAATGGAAAGTCAGTGGTTAAAATTGGATCTGTCCGGTTGTCAGGTTGCTGACATGCTGCTGGAGTTGTGTGTAACAGAGTTGGAGGATGTTGCCACAGACTCGCAGAGTGGCCGTCTGTCCTCCCAGCCAGTTGTTGTGGAGAGCAGTCATCCATACACAGATGACACCTCAACCAGTGGCACTGTCAAGATCCCAGGTAAAAAATCAGGGGATTTATCTTATACTTCCTGTAGTGAGGCTCTCAGTTTTTATATAAAGCAACTTGAATGAAAATCATAATTTTCTAAATGTGGCTTCACGTGACTTGCTTCCTGAATGAGTACAACATACAGTATGTCTCCATTCTGTAGGTGCTGAGGGCCTGAGGATAGAGTTTGACCGACAGTGTTCAACTGAGAGACGCCATGACCCACTAACGGTCATGGATGGAGCCAATAGGATCGTCTCTGTCAGATCAGGTGACAGAATCAAGAACAATAACTTTTATCAAATATGTGTGAAGCCAAAGGTTCAAAACTTAACGTAATGACCTGCTGTTTGTTTCAGGTCGGGAGTGGTCTGATTGGTCCAGTGAACTACGGATCCCAGGAGATGAACTCAAATGGAAATTCACCAGTGATGGCTCGGTCAATGGCTGGGGATGGCGCTTTACAGTTTACCCCATAATGCCTGCTGCTGGTGAGCTGCATTCAGTATATACAAAATATGGTAACATTGTTTATTTCACACCCGAAAATCAACTTTCCTGTAAGACAAAGTACTTGCTCTTTTGACTTTTTGCACTCTTATTTACAGTACACGCTGGTTAACAGGTGTGTTTCTGTAACCGCTTTGGCTTTCAGGTCCCAAAGATTTGTTGTCTGATCGCTGCATCTTGTCCTGTCCCTCCATGGACTTGGTCACATGTCTCCTGGACTTCAGACTGAACTTTGCATCTAACAGGAGCATTGTACCTCGTTTAGCAGCTTCTCTTGCTGCTTGTGCCCAGCTTAGTGCACTAGGTCAGTATAATAATTCACGGTGACCTATCCTAGTCCATTAAATGTAATAATTTTATATTGTATGCTTTTTAGCCGCTGGACACAGAATGTGGGCTCTGCAGAGGCTACGAAAGCTCCTCACCACCGAATATGGTCAGTCTATTAATATCAACAGGCTGCTGGGAGACAGTGAAGGCGAAGCTCGTCCTATGGTGAGCACTGCGTGACTGCACAGATGGAACATAGAGGCTCATTTGAGATACTTATTTATTTATTTTTAAGTAAATATTAAACATCTAAAGTCTTGCAATTTTGATGTGTCTTGCATATCTAATTTGTATTATGATGTAATTTGTTTTTTATAAAGTCAATAATTTATGGATTTCATTTTAGAGTTTCACAGGCAGTGCACTTGCTGCCCTGGTCAAGGGTTTACCAGAGGCTCTACAGAGGCAGTATGAATACGAGGACCCCATTGTCAGGGGAGGGAAACAGCTGCTTCATAGTCCATTTTTCAAGGTATGATCGTAATTATTACTTGCGTAATAAAATAGTTTGTTTCAGAAAGGAAAGAAGGAAACGAAATGTTTTTAAATCAAAAACTGTTTGCTACCAGCTTTAAGACATTTTAGGAAAGTCTGTACAAGCTTCTCGCACTTTGCAGATCTGTTCTGACTCAATAACACCATCAGACTGGGGGGAAGCATCGCTGAATGGCCGTGATGTTCTAGATTAAAGTTTAGGATTTGCCCGGGGCAGGCAGAGAGAGACAGAGAAAGCCAAGACAGTCAAGCCTTGGCTATATGTATATAAGGCCAGTGTTATGCTAAAAGTTATTTTACGCACTCCCTAAGCTGCCGGTAAAGATTTATTCGTGTAAAATGAAATTTCCAACAGAAAGTGAAAATGTTGTTTAGTGGTTTCAATGCCTATTGAACCTGTGCTTAATTGATAGGTATTAAATGCAGTTTTCTCCTGGAGGCTGATCTGAGCATTTTTCTAGGTCTTAGTTGCTCTTGCCTGTGACCTGGAGTTGGATACCTTACCCTGCTGTGCTGAGACCCACAAGTGGGCCTGGTTTCGCCGCTACTGCACTGCCTCCAGAGTGGCTGTGGCTCTAGACAAGAGAACCTCATTACCAAGACCCTTCCTGGACGAGGTAGTTGACTGTCTGTTCTAGCCTCCACTTTTCTTCACAACACGCATGTTCAGAATTCATTTCCACTGTTCTTTACATGCCTTTAAAGGTTACAAAGAAAATTCGTGAGCTTATGGCCGACCATGAGAGCATGAACAGCCTGCACGAGAGTCACGACTTGTTCAAACGCGAACACGACGAGCAGCTTGTGCAGTGGATGAACCGGCGACCGGACGACTGGATCCTGTCCGCTGGGGGGAGTGGCACTATCTATGGCTGGGGCCACAACCACAGAGGTCAGCTGGGGGGCATTGAAGGGGCAAAGGTCAAAGTGCCCACGCCAACTGAAGCCCTCGCCACACTGCGACCAGTGCAGCTTATCGGAGGGGAGCAGACTCTGTTTGCTGTCACTGCTGATGGCAAGGTCTGCTCAAAATATTTTCTTCACTCTCTGACATCATCTGGTGCTTTCCAGAAGTTATAGTGTAGAATATTAATATATTTGCTTTTGTTCCTCAGCTGTATGCCACAGGATATGGAGCTGGAGGCAGATTGGGTATCGGAGGCACAGAGTCTGTGTCCACCCCCACTTTACTGGAGTCCATCCAACATGTCTTTATCAGGAAAGTGGCTGTGAATTCTGGAGGAAAGCACTGCCTGGCACTGTCCTCAGAGGGAGAAGTCTACTCATGGGGAGAAGCAGAAGATGGAAAACTTGGCCATGGGAATAGAAGGTGAGCTTTCAGTGTAAACAAAAATCATTGATTGATTGATTCAATTAAAGACAGTTGTGGCGTGAGATGTTTTTAGTTACTTGAGTCTTTTTGACTTTAGCCCCTGTGACCGTCCTCGTGTGATTGAGTCCCTGCGGGGAGTAGAGGTGGTGGATATTGCTGCAGGAGGAGCTCACAGCGCTTGCATCACTGCTAGTGGAGAACTCTTTACCTGGGGCAAGGGTCGATATGGACGACTGGGCCACGGCGACAGTGAAGACCATCTTAAACCAAAGCTAGTCAGTCAACACTTTCAATGTAGTTTGATGCCAAGTTGACACGTTTCGGCGACATAAGCTTCTTTTACGGTTTCCAGTGTTTGCTCTGTTTCTCTCTGACAAGGTTTTCCAAGCCATCACAGTCGGGTAAAGCTGATGTTTGTGTGTGTGGCTTATCTAGGTGGATGCACTTCAGGGTCACAGGGTCATTGATGTAGCTTGTGGCAGCGGAGATGCCCAGACACTGTGTCTAACAGACGATGACATGGTCTGGTCCTGGGGAGATGGGGACTATGGCAAATTGGGTCGAGGAGGCAGCGATGGATGCAAGATCCCCATGAAGGTATGACAGGTTTCACAGTAATGTTTATTGGAGATCAGCAAAGGCTTCATTTGTCCCTAATTGCTTTTTTTGTTGTTTGCCCTGTGTTTTAGTGGAAAAGGAGAGAAACAATATTTGAATGGATAATATAATAGTACAACTACACACTTGACTCACATAACTTGCATAATTGTCCTGGATCACAGGATATTATTCACGCATTGGGTGTTTAAAATTGCATTACACTACCCAATGACTTATTGACAACCTTCAATCAAATAATCATAATTTCTTCTCTTGCCTTTAGATTGACTCCCTCACTGGCCTCGGGGTGGTCAAAGTGGAATGTGGCTCACAGTTTTCAGTGGCTCTCACTAAATCTGGGGCAGTGTACACATGGTATGGTACACAGGGCATTTTGCATTTATGTCAAATGTTTGGCTGATGTGCTGACTCACCAGTGTGTATGTGCTGTGTCACGTAAAGGGGAAAAGGGGACTATCATCGTCTGGGACACGGCTCTGACGACCATGTTCGACGACCTAGACAAGTCCAGGGGCTTCAAGGGAAGAAGGTTACTGCCATCGCCACAGGGTCCTTGCACTGTGTGTGCTGCACAGAGGATGGTAGGATAATCTAATAATAGTAGGATCATTTGTCAGTTGTCTGCTTTTGAAATGGTTTACAGCTGATGTATTTGTTTAGTAGTTTATTTAGTTTATTTCACATCTGTTTATTGTCCATGTTCTCTTTTTGCTACCATGGCAGTTTACGTAGTTTAGTTGGGTTGAAATTTCAGAAAACTCTGCTGTTGTGTTTGGCTCAGGAGAAGTTTACACGTGGGGTGACAACGATGAGGGCCAACTTGGAGATGGGACCACCAATGCCATCCAGAGGCCACGACTTGTGGCCGCACTGCAGGGCAAGAAGATCAACAGGGTGGCCTGTGGTTCTGCTCACACCCTGGCGTGGTCCACTAGTAAGCCCACCAATGCTGGAAAACTGCCTGCACAGGTACTATACTCACTTTGGCTCACTTAGGTGTTGCATTAAAGTCCATCGCACAATATTCTTTCTTTTGTCTCTGAACACAAACGACAGCTTCCAGTAGGTGGCAATAAAGCTTTGCAAATGTACACATGATGACGTGTTGTGTTTTAGGTTCCCATGGAGTACAACCATCTGCAGGAGATCCCCATTATGGCCTTGAGAAACAGGCTTTTGCTCCTGCATCACATCTCGGAGCTCTTCTGCCCATGCATACCCATGTTTGACCTCGAAGGACGACTGGGCCAGACAGGCCACGGACCCTCTGTCGGCTTCTACACACTGAGGGGCATCCTCATTTCCCAGGGCAAGGTATGAGGCACAGACTTCAAACGCAGAAACACGCAAGAGCAGATGGCTGTATTTATACTCATCGGCCAGCTTGGTGCTACAACTAAAACTCCTTTTTTATTTATCTGGTGGAACAGGAAGCAGCTTTCAGGAAGGTGGTTCAAGCCACGATGGTGAGGGATAGACAACACGGCCCTGTGGTGGAGCTGAACAGGATACAGGTACAGTATGAACCCATTTGGCTCACAGTCCTGTTTCTGTCTTTTCAAGTTATGCCATGTGTCTTTCTCCCGTTACTCTCACTTTGTAGAGACATTCAAGGCTGCCTCGTGTTTCTGGGGGCACACATTTTTGAGTGACTGTGGGAGTTCCTGAATCCAGATTTAGACTTTACTGTACATAGAGGCTTGGTGTTTGCTATCACCTCTTTTTGTACCCACCTCAGGAGTTCATAGCCATCAGATCTTCCCCTCTCAGCAGGAATTTTATTAAGCACACAACCATTATCTCTTCTGTCTATAGGTGAAGCGTTCCCGTAGTAAAGGGGGTCTGGCAGGTCCGGACGGAACAAAGTCTGTATTTGGTCAGATGTGTGCTAAAATGAGTTCATTCAGCCCAGACAGCCTGCTGCTACCTCATCGTGTGTGGAAGGTCAAATTTGTGGGTAAGTGTTTATCTTCCACCTAGTGTCGCAGAATGTTTAAAGCTAAGGTGAAATCCACAGAAAAACAAGGAAACAAGGCATGTGTATCTTTCATTCTAAGGATAGTTGTTGTTTTTTTTTCCTCAGGGGAGTCTGTGGATGACTGCGGTGGAGGCTACAGCGAGTCCATCGCTGAAATGTGCGAGGAGCTGCAGAATGCTCTGACTCCACTGCTTATTGTAACTCCCAATGGGCGCGACGAGTCAGGCGCCAACAGGGACTGTTTCCTGCTGAACCCTGCAGCCAAGTCCTCTCTTCACATGAGCATGTTCCGCTTCCTAGGTATAATCCAGTTAATCTCCCTGTCAGGTCTTCTGGGGCGTTAATCCTAGATAAACAAAAAAACAGAAACTATGCATGCTTGTTTCAAAACACACAAATGTCTTATCTGCATTTTCACTGATAAAGCATCTGTTGAAAATGCTTAAACACAGATATTTCAGGCTTCAAACATTTTCTATGACAAACTGGCAGATGCTTGTTGTCGTTTGCTATGTGGGTAATGCACCTTTCCACGCTGTGTCTGCAGGAGTCCTCCTGGGCATTGCAATCCGAACTGGAAGCCCTCTAAGTCTGAATCTGGCAGAACCAGTATGGAAACAGCTGGCAGGCATGAATCTGACCATTGCTGACCTCAGTGAGGTATGTACCCAGCCAAATGTGTCTCAGCACTGATGAGGATTGCGTGGCAAAATAGAATTAACATTTTAAACACTCACAAGTGAATGAAATATTCAGTGGTTTCCTGAAAATAATATAATTCTGTATTAGATTAACAAAGCATATTGATATATCTCAGCTCAATAATTCAATAACTGCCAGAAAAACACTATACAAGTACAGCGTTTGTTCCCAGGATTGATTTGTGTACATCTTTAATTAGAGCCATCAGTTAGCACTTGCTTTCTTACTTTCAAGAGATTTGTCTGCCTGTTTGCTTCCACCCAGCAAAGAATGCGTGGATATGGCAAACTCACATGATTTGCATTATGACCTGCGAAAGGCAACGCGTTCCTATACATTCCCCCTGAGATTAGGCCTCGAGTAATTAAGAAACGTTGCTGGAACCACACGTTTTACCTCTTTGTCATGAAAAACATTTGTCGGACGTTACTACCACAATCTCGGCTCTTGTCTGGTAGGAGGACTGTAGGAGCGACTCCTGCCCTCACGCTCTAATCATGAGCTCCTCTACCATCTTTGGGAGAATCGCTATTCTCCCACTAGTGGCAGAAAAAGGCCCTTTTACCCCACAAAGCTGCTCTTGTTTTGTGGATTTGCCTTTGAGGTATTCGAAAGGTTAGATAGGAAATGAATCCAGCACAAGACATAGCAGGTCGCTGTGGAACTCACGGGACCTGTGCTGTGGACTCATGTACACACAGATATGCAAAAATGCTTTAGACATAAGTAGATGAATGTGTTGTGCAGACCAGATAAATATAGTTATAATATAGCCTATAACATAAATATAGATTTGTCTACTAATTAAGTGACTAATAAATCTAGTAGTTTTTTTTTTTATATAAAATGTGATTGGTTACTCCCAGGTCGATAAGGATTTCATTCCTGGCTTGATGTACATCCGGGACAACGAGGCCACAGCTGAGGAGTTTGAAGCCATGACGCTGCCCTTCACAGTTCCCAACGCTAGCGGTCAGGACATCCAGCTCAGCTCCAAGTACTCCCACATCACCTTAGAGAACCGTGCAGAATACGTTCGACTGGCAATCAACTACAGGTGGAAATGCTACAGAAGGGGTGGGGGAGAGTAAAAGTTATTTGCATTCATTCTCATGTTTCCTGTTTGTTTTCTTCCCCCCAACGTCATAGGCTCCATGAGTTTGATGAACAGGTATCTGCTGTGCGTGAGGGTATGGCTCGCGTTGTTCCCGTTCCCTTGCTCTCACTTTTTACAGGCTATGAGCTGGAAACTATGGTGAGTAAGAGGAGTTTTAGATTGTGTTTAGATTCTGTCCTCCAGCTCTCAGCCTCTTTTAATTGTGAATGATTCGTCTACTCAGGTGTGTGGAAGCCCAGACATCCCACTGCACCTGCTAAAGTCAGTGGCCACCTACAAAGGCGTGGAGCCAACAGCGCCGCTCATCCAGTGGTTTTGGGAGGTGATGGAGTCCTTCTCCAACACAGAGAGGTCTCTGTTCCTGAGGTTTGTCTGGGGGCGCACGCGTCTGCCTCGCACCATTGCTGACTTCCGTGGTCGGGATTTTGTTGTCCAGGTGAGAAGTGACAATGTTTGATTGTTTGGTGTTTGTTTAGAGTCAGGTGAGAAGAACAATACCTCACACCTCACCGTGGATCAAATGTATTGAGTGTATTGAAATGACAGGATAGCATTTGTTCTATTAAAGATAAATTATTTTTCTAGGCTAATGTTGTCCTTCAGTGTGTATTTAGTTTTTAGTTTCCTTTGGTGTTATAGACTGAATGATGTCAAACAGCCAAATCTTACTTCAGAAAGTCTGAGCACTTGGTGATTAAGCCGACCTACCCTACAAATCCAGTCCAAAACCGTCAGTGTTTGTAGTAATAGTACTTCAACTAGAACATCCTCAGTGATGGGGTCTACTCGTCACTTCCCCAGAGTATTATTTTAGGACATAATGCCTCTCCAGAACATTGTATGACAGAGGTTCATGCTTTGGGCAAATCCACACTAGATGTTCTCCTATTTCTTTATGCTAAGCTAAGCTAAGCACTTACTGGCTTTAGCTTTTCATATAGACATAAGTCATCTTACTCTTCATAATCTAAAGAAACTATTCAAGTATCCAGTTATTTGTTGTCAGTTTTTGCTGTTATACAAATACGTTTGTGTATGTTATTAATCTTTAATATGAGTCCTTGCAACATTTTTTTTTGTCCTTTAGGTGTTGGATAAGTACAACCCTCCTGACCACTTCCTGCCAGAGTCCTACACATGTTTCTTCCTGCTCAAGCTGCCCAGGTACTCGTGTAAACAGGTGCTAGAGGAGAAACTGAAATACGCCATCCACTTCTGCAAGTCCATCGACACTGATGACTACGCCCGCATCGCCCTGTCCGGGGAGCCCGCGGCTGACGACAGCAGCGAAGACTCGGACAACGAGGACGCCGACTCCTTCGCCTCTGATTCCACCCAGGACTACCTAACAGGACACTAAACTCCGTGGAGGATGAGTCGACAAAGAGCTGCCACATCGAGACGTTGTCAATCTCACCTTAACACACGCATTCATGCTAATACACAGGCATTCTACTAAGACACAAACGTCTGTGGGGGAAAAATGTGCAATGAGCTTTAAAAGCATTAAAAGCTGAAGAGAGGAACAAACACTGGTTTGCTCTGATTTAGTTTCTTTAAATGAAGTGGGGAGATTAGCTGCACATGTGATTGTTGTGTTACATGGGAATCTAATGTACATTACTACATTAACAGAGTTAAAATGGCTCCAGCCTTGCACTGTGGTAGATTTTCTCCCTCTGGTGTGTGTGAATTCAATCCCTAGTTTGTATATAGATATTGATGTGCGAAAACAGTAGTATTACTTTTTGTTTACTGGTAATAACCATGTTGCTTTATTAAGAAAAACAAAACATTTTTATCTTGAGAAAGTCAGTGCTTCTCACCCGACTCACATCAGAGCCCACCGAAGGGTCCTTTTAAGATTCTTGTATTTACCACTCACTCCACCCTGTCTGTGCACTGTCTCCTTGAAGAATGTATATAATATGATATTGTGCCATGTATTCACAGAAGGTCTCATTCCTGCACATTTAATGTTAATACATTTCTGTTAATAAATATAATGGCAAAGCGACAAAGTTTATTAAAGTGATTGAACATTTGGTACCGGAGTGACGTGTTTAACGTGAGTGATTTTTTTTTTTTATTTGGTCACATTTTTTTTCAGTGTGAAAGCTAAACAGGATCTTAAAGCCTTTTAGAAAAACGACAAAAACACAAATTGATACAAGAGCTGATTGCAATCATTTTAAAATAACATCCATTTCCTGGATCTAGTTATAGCTTTATAAATCTTTATCAGACATTGCAGTCTGGATTAAGGTTATTGTTTAATGTGTTTGTAACGGGTAAAAAAAAAAGCGATCTGTTTATGAAACCATTGTTTTTTTCCAAAGTAGGTCAGAGGTTTATATGGGGTTTCTTCCATATTTGTTTATCAGACAATGCTTTAGTCCAACTAGATTTTCTTTTTGATTTCTAGAGAGCGTCGCTGTTGACGCTGAGCTAACAGGATTCGCTCACAAATAATTTCTCAGTCATGCACAGAGTCTACTACACATTCCTGTGTGTGGAGGGGTGGGCATCCACTTGTCCAGCTCATAAATTCATACATAGTTGTGTGGAGTTCAAAGAAAGTGTTATGAAGGCTTGATTTGGCTTAAAAATCATTAGCATTCTTTGTCGACTTAGTGCCTTATTTCTCAGTAATAATCACAAAGTACGCTATGCTGGTGGGAGTCAGGTGCTTTTTCTATGCAGTCCAGACCACAGGGAGGGAGGGAGGAGAGCAGAGACTTGGAATGATCCCCCCATTTTTTTTATTGTCTGTTACACAAACTAACCAGTAACCATAAAGAGAATAGTGTGATTGGATGAATTCATGAGTTGAAATTATGTGCAGCAAGGCATGGTTGAGACTTGTTTGATGGATGTAGTCAAACACTTAGACACTGTTCATGCTCCTCTCAGAGCCTAAAGTCACGCCCCAGACTTTGTCTTTCCAGGAACTCACACTGTTTGTACGTGGTTCACTGGTCCAGTTGAGTCGGCATCATTTGATCACGTAAGTCATAGACCCCTCATGGCTGCTTATACTGCAGCAATACATGGGTGTCCAACGTCAAAAACTGAGCTTCAGCTCACAAACAAACCAGTCAGTAGTTACAACATTAATCTGGAGAACAGGTAAAACTAAACTGGAAAAACACCAAGAAATCCTTTTGAGATAGACACAAGGCCATCGTGATTTCTTTTATTGTCTACCTCCCACATGCAGTCACATGCTTCTGCAGACCCTCTGTCTGTCTGCCTGTTCAGCTAAACCATCCTGAGCTGAGCAGAATCTCTTGCCCTCATGTGATCTCGATGCAGTGGCCTTAAGCTCCTCTACTGACGTAGTGAACAGCTTAACATGACTGTTGTTTAATGCTGCTCACACATCCTCACAACAATCCTGACATTATTACTGTTTAATAATACACACAGAAGTATTCTGTATTAATGGATTTGATACTTTCTGTTGTCTTTAATGTCAGAATCACTGATGGTCTTGTAAATGTAATCCGCTGATGTACAACACGTAATCTACTGGTATATGAATTTAACAATTCACTGCAGCCAGCGAGAACAATTACAATTGATCAGTAATACCGATTACACATAAATGCATCAGCAGCAATAATCCACAGTGACGGAAGAGGAACCATTTTCAGAAATCAGCATCAGTGAAAAGGAAAATGACAATTATTCTGGTCACCTGAGTGGAGGTGGGAGCGACGGAGATGGAGAAGTATTTAAAGGTACAGTAAGTATTTATTACATCGTGCTCTAGGATCTAGGAGGTTATTGCCATGGTTCCTGTCCTTTGTCAGGATTCTTGGCTTGAATCCTCATCAGAAACCTCTGCCTACATCTAACTTCACCCCATCCTGTTTCCACCTGCACCTCACCAGATTGTCTATCAATTCCACGCCACCTTTAAGAGGAAGAGAATTCCCCCAGATGAATAAAGATGTTGAGTGTTTTTTAATTTCTGCTTAATATAATGACACCACAGAGAAAAAAAAAAGTGATGACCATCCACGTTCATACACAACATGTACCATAAACAAGCCATTTTTCTCTTCGGGTTCCACGCGCACGTCTCAGGATGATGAGCACGTCCTGCTTAACTGGCGTCGCGTGACTTTGTTGCTCTCACTGCACGTACTGTATGAGCAGCAGCTGAAGTTAGACTGAAGTTAATTGTTGCGCATGTGATTGTCCTACTACGTCTCACGTAAACCCACAAGACCAGTGTACAGTCCGGCCCCAGGCAGCCTCTTTGTGTAACTCTCGTCCTCTGGTGTCACAGGCACAGCGAGTACAGACCAGGTGACTCCCTCTGCTCAATGGGAAACATTGTATTCACACATTTCTGAGAATGAAAGCAGACGATGGTGAAATCCCACAAACTCTATTTATTACATTATCATTTTTTTTTTTTTTTGCTTCTTTCCACTAGACAGATCATTTTCAATTAGGCTGTAGTGGTGAGAGTTTCCAATTACTCTGGTTCACTGGCAGCATGTTAAAATCCTAATCTGCTTTGAATTGTATTGGGTCAAAGGCAAGTGTATTAAAAGAGGAAA
This sequence comes from Macropodus opercularis, assembly GCA_030770545.1. Lineage (NCBI taxonomy): Eukaryota > Metazoa > Chordata > Actinopteri > Anabantiformes > Osphronemidae > Macropodus > Macropodus opercularis. The sequence continues at coordinate 15,379,100 of CM061092.1, forward strand.
TTAAAGATACATTTCCTGATTCTGACAAATTCTGCAAACACATGCTCCCTGAATCCTCTGACTCACCATTTACTTATTTTTAATTAACAAGTTAGTGTTTGAAGTGCTGCAGAAGAGGGAAGAAGAACTTTCGACTCACTGACACCTTTAGACCGAAGCTCAAATTCATCTCAGTGCCCCTAAAATAATTTATTATTATTAATACTTTAGGTTAAAGTTCAGAAGATATGTATTAGAGACATGGGGCCTATAATGACAGATTCAAATTGGTCTATTGTTGCTTGATTACAAGGTGAATAGTCATCCTGTATAGTCTGGTAAAGGAAAGAAATAATATTACTATTAGATTTAATCTAGTGAGCAGACAGTGGCTGAACAAACTGATAATACCTAATTAGGGTCAGTGTCGGGTTTATTATAATGAAATCTGGAAATATTTATTCTGAGCTAATAGGAATATTAGTTTATAACGAAATAACGAAGTGCAAAAGCAAATTTTTCTTAGATTTTTGTGGTGTGGATGGATCATCCACTAAAAACTTTTACAAGGCGCTTTGTACAAGTCACATTTTCATTAGAGGCTGATTGTGATTGACACAGGTCAACTTCAACCTGGAAACTGAACATAGGCTGCAGATCTGGGGAGTGTGGTTGCAAGAAGGGCGAAAGGGCGATTGAATGGGAACATTTCCTGTTAATCTGCTATTAGCGTCGAGCAAACTGTGCCACCCCCACCCCTCTCCTCCTCCTCAGCTCCTCCAGACCCAGACAGCTCAGGATCTCCCTCCTTCGCTGGGGAGCACGAGAAGGAAACGTGTCGGCCTCTGTTTTTTCCTCACCTCGCACCACTGTGCTCAAGGACACCACCAAAAACAGAGACACCGATTCCCAGCGTCTGAAGCACAAGCATCACGAGTCTTCTTTTTGTGGGGTTGCCAGGGTGAGACAGCTGTTGGATCATTTATCGCCACAAACGTCATCCTCATCGTCCCTCCAGCTTTCATCATCATCATCATCATTGTTCTCGTCTTCATCATCCTTACAGCATCATCTAAATACACTTCTGTCAAAGTAAGTTTCATTCATTTTACCTGCAATGTTTTCATTCAGCTAAATAATTTCTTTGGTTCTTCACACAGTGGATTTACTCCACCGTGTCACACTTGCAGGCTTTGTTTTAGAGGCTTTAAACATTCCATCCTAATGCTGCTGCACTGTAGCTCTGTGAGAAAGCCCTTTCATTCCACTACGCAACTATCGTCTGGTGACTGAATGAGTTTTTGAATGAAACACATGATTTTATGCTTCCTATTCTCAGACATTACCAAGACATAATAAAACATGTGGTACCTGACTCTTACAACACTGTCATTAACCTTGTCCGAGACTTTTATTTTGAAGAGTAGAAGAGTAGAAAAATGAAGAAAGCAGTTTTTCTTAGTCATAAAGCGCATGAGGCACCAGACAATGTTTTTACATGAGGTATAACACGCGACGTGACCCCTGCGCATGGATGTGATAAGAGGTTTTTGCCACTGACCTGTGTGACATACATAGTTTGCACAAAGTATGTCGTTTGGTGTAAATCTTTTACAGTCGCTGCAGTGTATGTGCTGCTCACTGCTGTAACTTGCTTCTGCCAGAGCGGCCGTAGCTCCAGACTGTGGTCTTCCTTCTCGCGGAGGTATTGTCATGGCGACCTCAAACATCACGCTGCAGTTACTGCTGCCTTTCATGTGAGCAGTAATCCTGCCCAGGACCACATGTCTGCTGTAGCTGACCTCATGACCAGTGACCTCACGCTGTGCACCCACATTCACTCAGCTGTCAGACAATGCGCACTAAAGCAAGGTTGAATTAACGCTGTAAAAAAAAAAAAGGTTCGTTTTTGTACTTTACATTGCGTCTGACAAAAAGCACGTACTGAGCTACGTGTTTCATCCGCCCTGAGTTCAGAAAGGCTGATGGTTCAGGCCCCTAACTCATCCTGTGGTTTGCGTAAATGCTGTTTTACTCATTTGTATGATGTTTTATTAGTATGACAGAATCCACTCTTCAGCTTGAAACCTACTAAGCAGTGACAGCTCTAACGCTGAAGCTGCTGCGATAACGCATATTTTCATATCAACAGTGGATCACATGTCTACTGGGCAGCTCACTGTGATGAACCCACAGAAATGTATCACCTGACTCTGTGGGTCTTGTTTCATAATGTCTGTGAGCCTAGAACGTTCTTACTTCCTTGCCCTCATCAGCATCGTATTCAGTGACGCACTGAAGGAGATGGTGTGGCCAGATTTCTGATTACTATGCACTGAAAGCTGAATACACAGAATGTTCTGCCTATTTAATACAGATTATTCCAGTATTCACTTGATATTTTTGATGTCTTGGTGCCTTTATTCTCATTTATAGCTCCCTCCCCACCATGTATTTGGAAAACAAAAGTAACCTGGAGATTGAGATGTCTCAGGCGTCAGCCCAAGGCCATCAGGGAAGGAGCAGCCACAGGTCACCGGAGGCCGTCGCAGGGAACTTTGGGGAGCTCCGTCTGCTGCAGGGCATCTCGGAGAGGAGAGACACCCAGAAGCTCCAGCAAGCTGCAGTCCTGCCTTCAGGACAGTGCATCATCCACACTGAGGGCTTCGTCCCTGTTCGACAAGAGGACGGGTATGACAACCAGATGTGTCTGCTGTTTGACGATGGCGGCTACAGGATAATTGTTATTTTCGATCCGTGCAGTATGTGTAGTTGTGCTATATTACTTTTTTTTCACAGACAGTGATCTGTCATGACAAAAAACACTCTGCTGTGTGTTGCTCACCCTTCCACATATCCAGCTGCTGTCAGTCAGAGTAAATTAAAACTGACTTCACTGATTAACTCAACTACTTCAGATGAAGACTAAAAATCAGCTAAAATAAATGACTGCAATGTGACCGTGAGAAGCTAAATTCACCACTAAACCTCAGAGGGATTAGTTGGTGGTGAGAGGGGCACCTTTGGTTAAGAGCAGGGGCTTGAGTGCTCAGAGCCACCTTCTGTGTACAGGCCTTGAAAGAAAAAAAAAAATCATAGCTCCACATTTTGATTTTCACATGAAACCCTTTTACGTCTGTGTAAGCGGTCGGTATGCGGTTATGCAGAATCACGTTGCTTGTGCCCTGCGGGTTGAACCTTTACGTTTGACTGTAGCTGTGTGTTTTCAGTCAGTCTGAGGCCTGTGGCTGCGACGCTTTAAAACCAGCCGGTCGGTGCCGCACATGACAGAGAGCGTTTCTACAACTATAGAAAAACAAGGAAAGAACGTCCATCACGGTCATTTGATTGAAAGGATGAGATTAACAAAGAGAGAACAACAAATGAGAAGATCTTAGTTTTCACAACACGTTTCCACCTGCTGCATGTGCCCTGTGTAATAAAAGCTGTGAGGCAGCTATGCTATTAAAAATTGAACATGATTGCATCTGACAATGACAATGTTTTTCCGGTTGAGAGGTTCGTACCTCGGTGGAACGAAAGCTGCCGTGGTGGAAACAGCGCCGCAAACGTTGACAACAGATTCCTGTGATACGAGGGCTCGGGCCAGAACTGCTAGACTTCGATGGCTGTTTTGTTTAAATTTAGATTTGACCTGCTTTTTGACTCTTTAACGTTAAAACATCACAGCCAGCAGAACCCGGATATGAAAGATGGCTGATGTTTCAGGTACAGTGACAGCTTTTTATAAGGCTTTGCCTCAGATTTTCTTGATGTCACGAGAGGATAGTTGCAGAATTTGTTCCTAAAAATGACTGTTATCGGTATTTCGAGCGATGGATGGAATTCAGATGCTGAGGTGTCTGCGGAATGACTTTCTGCTCCCACCAACCACATGTTGAGACTGAAACATTTGCGCTGTCGTCTGTGCAGCTGTCTAACAACAATTCCCCCAAGGGGATCAGTAAAGTAGTTCATTATAACAATATGAGATGAGGATGAGGATGCTTATAGTGAGAAAGACACAGGGTTCACTTCAGTTTTAGTTTTACAACCTGCCATTTGCTGTTTGATCTCCCATTGGCTGCTCAGCGTGACCTCCCGTTGCGTTAGGCAGGCGACACAGGGAAATCCAACACCAAACGCGCAAGAGTTTGTGACTTTTGTAAACATTTGTCTCAGGAGTTGATGGAAAAGAAAACAGAGCTAATTAGAAAGTGAAAGTTGGACAAATGCCAGACTATAATCCACACTGATAATCCTGCTGCCCCCATGTGGCCAGAAATCTGTCAATGCAGGTTTAGCGACCTGTGCGTTCTGTGTTCTGTCTGGACCTGCTATGACCCAAAGAGGCAGCGCAGTCTTCTGCCAAGTCACATCCAACGACAGGATCGGAGTCACGTCAGGGAAGGATGAGGAGGGAAAACGTTTGTAGACGCGCCATAAGTCTCTTCATTGTTGTGTAAGAGTATTAGAGGATTATTGTGGCAGACTTCCCTAATGTAATCTACTCCCTCTCATTGATTCATTGATTTAAAGAACCCAACAGTCAGCTGTCTGGCCCGGGTTTGTCAGACGTGTGGGATAATCAGGAAAAGGCAAGGAATTGGGATTTACAGACTGATCTCAGCAAAACAACAGAGGCAACAGCTGCCACACACCTAAGCATCCACATAAAACATCAATTAACCCTTAATACTGATACTAAACGATACCACTTCACTGTGTTAATGAAGTACATTCATTCTGAGAAAGTTTTGGCTCTTTTTGGCGTTGGTGTTCCATTACGTAACCACTCGTGTGACGTCTCTGCTGTCGGAGTAATTGCGGAGATGACAGTGGGCTTGATTAAATAGTGGATTGGGAATTTTTGGGGAATTAAAGAAGAAAACAATCCCTGTGTGCGTGGCAGGTGATGCGATGGCCGCGGCTCTTCTTACTGCAGCTTTAATTGTCTGTGCATGTGAGATTGCATTTTATTTTCAAATGAAATGTGTGTGTGTGTGTGTGTGTGTGGACGCGTTTGTTGTGTCAGACCAGCTGTGTTGCTCCCGAAAACAGCAGCGCGCACAAGCCAGGGATGCAGCAGCAGTAGCAGGGCGATAAGAGACGCGTTAACGATGCCCTCAGGTGTCGAGCCGCCAGATGCCGCCACCCATAGTTTACAAAGGCTCTGGTAAACTCCTTTTAATCACTGATTGACAGCTGTGTTTTTTTTTTTTGTCCAATCTTTTTCCAGGCACAGTTTGAGCGTGGTCAATTTCCTCAGAGGAAAAACTAATTCAGCCAACCTTACAGAGAGATCACCTCTGCTGAGATTCTCTCAAGATGACAGGTGAGACGTTCCTCACAGGTCCGGGCCAAAAAAGCAAGTCACGTGTAAAGAGAAATAATATGTGTGTAAATAAATCTGAAGAGTTAAGAACAAAACGTTTCCTCATTCTAAAGCGGATGCTGTAGGCGAATCGTTGAATCAGTTCAACCTAGTCTGAATGAGTTTTTTTAGGAGATTACTTTGTTCTTTTCATAGTTCATCTGAAAAACCAGGATGCTGGCAGTGTCGTTGAAATGGCTTAACTTTGCACATCTATGTGCTGCTCTTACACACATTTGACAGCAGTGTGTAGCCCACAGTACATGAAATTGTTATTGTAGGTTGCTTCCAGTACAGGACATTCTTGATTTAGGGGGCTTACATCGCACACGGCATCAAGTATTTGTTTCGTTCCTCAGTTAATATTGCCCACAAAAATAACTGATGTCTTTTTTTCCAGTATAACTTACCTGACACTACATGACCCCAGCTTTGTTGGAGGGGAAGAGCCCTGGGACAACAGCTCCCTGGACTTGGAGAGGAGGTACAGACTGGGCAGCGAGGTCACCAGCCTGTCCCTGACTCGCTCCAGCTCCTCGGACAAGAGCGACCCTCTGGACAACCTGAACCTCAGCTTCAGACTCACCAGTAGTATGAAGTAAATGACGACAATGGCATAATAACAGACGCACAATAGCCCTTTGAGTTTCACTGTAATATAATATAATATATTATATAATATAATAAGCTTATAAAGTATTTAACGCACTGGTTACCTGACCAAGGTGAACCCAACGACAGCTGGGATCGGCTCCAGCAGGAGATACTGTTGAGATGATGGATGCATGGATGCATTTTGTGTGTTAACTACACTGTTTTGGGATAAATTAGGTTCACTTTTCCGTTTCAGATGCTGCCTGAGAGTCTCCAAAGTCGCTGCAATCTTCACTATTGTGGTTCTCTGCACTGTAAGTAAATGCGTCTAGAAAAGCTGACATGTCCTGACACTGCAAAAAGAAATGAACCACACACAGAGTTCTGTGTTTACCTTCCTTTTCCTTTTTCAACCGCGCTTTTGTTTCCTTTTAACGACTGTGTGTTGGTTTCAGCTGTTCTTCAGCATGTATCCGGATCGGGACAACCCCTGGAGGATGCTGGCCGTGTCTTCAACAGAGAGTTTCTGTATCCTTTCTCCTCTGCATTGGTGACACTGAAATTAGAAACAAAAAGGAGGGTCGTGAAAGAGCCAGCGGGGTCTTTAATCAACGCAGGAACTGGGTGGAACACGATGCAGCTGTGTTGTACTTTGGGAATAAGGCCGTGCTGGGATGCAAATGAATAAATAAATTTAAATTAGACGAAAAATCCTTGAGAGAATTTTAAAAATGTGCTCGCTCCACATGAGTCCTTATTGGGACATAATGAGAGCGCTCCCCTTTCATCAGTATCCAAAAGGTTTTCTCTTGACCGCCTGTGTCTACAGCCTTGAATCTGACTAACTTTCGGGACAACGCTTTGCTGAAGCTACAGATGGGGGGGCCTTTCACTGGAGGGATGATCGACCTCACCAGCCAAGAGTACATCCTGATCCAGGTGGAGCAGACGGAGATGCCGGGACAGCGGCGGCGGAGGGCTCAGCAGGTAAACGCCTGCGCGCGCTTCCTCTGTCAAAGTGTTGATGGGTGAAAAACGCTGATCACGCTGTTTGTCAACAGGTCATTCATAACTGGACCATTCCCCTGCACAGCGAACGGAACGACCAGATACTGTTGACGAAAACGTTTGAGATGCTCAGCAGGTACTGACAACGGGACGATTGATTAATTGAAGACTTAGCAGCTCTGGTGCTTTCAGATAAATCTTAATGTCAGTGTGCTACCGTACCATAACATTAATTATGCAGATATGTCACAATATAAATTTTACTTTCTGCAGCTCATTCAAAATGACCTCTGCTCAGTTTTTCTTTATGCAATAAATATCTGCAAATAAGTGCAAGTTTATATTTATAATTATAAGGTGTTTGTGACATTGTCGTCTACATCAGGGAATAATGTTTTAAGTAGGAATCCTCTCCATGAATCAAGCCGTTGTGTTGTTTTCTTTGCCTCACAGTGACCCCATCGTTATTACCATTCAGGCCTTCCTGCAGGATAACGAGGTGGTGCCGTTGTCCATGACCCACCAGTCGCTCTACGTCAACGTGGAGACACAGGTGGCCATCGCTGGAGTCATCCTGGCCGGGGTCTATATTCTCATCATCTTCGAGGTAAATGGCCTGTGATGCTCGAGCGCGTGTTGAATTTGTGCTTCCTAGTTGGGAAAGGGCACCACGTACGGTTCCGCAGCAGAGGAAGCTCCGGTTTCGCCTGCACATCCAGCTGATTGTATGTTCCTGTCCTGTTTTATTTAATACTACACTTGCATATGTTACAATCCCGGAACTGTCGGGGTTGCCGGTGTCGGGTGTGGGCAAAGGTGGAGGACCCAGACGCAGACTCAAGACGAGACAGAACTTAACAATAATAATATTTTATTAACAGAAACCAAAAACAGAGCATAACAGAAGTACGTGACTTACAGAAACCAGAAAACACAAGACGTCAGACCACACAAAACACGGAGGCGTCGGAGCACTCGCTCAACGACGGGAACAGAAGTCGGAGCAACACGCTCGCCGACAGGACGCATACATACTAACATTCACACAGGACGCATACATACTTACATTCACACAGGACGCATACATACTTACATTCACACAGGACGCATACATACTTACACACACAGGACTCAGGCTTACACAGGACACAGACATGACTCAGACAGGATTCAGACAGGACTCAGACTTACACAGAACAGGATTACACAGGACTCACGAACAGAGACTAAGACTCACACAGAACAGGACCCACACCAAACACCGACGACGAACCGACAACTGACAAAGACAAGACAGGAACTTAAATACACAAACCAAACTCAACACAGGTGTAAACAATAACTTAACAAAGGACACGACGAAGAACAAAACTAAACCACAGCGCCCTCCAGAGGTTGGAGGGGTGACTGTCACAGCATATCTGCATATCCTGGCGTAACTCGTAAGTCTGGTAGCTCATTTCATCTGACACGAGCTGACAGATGCCAATCAACAAAAATCAGTTATAATGAATTCTAATTACATTTACCATATTATTTTTAATGATCCATTTTTCAGTTTTTATTATTAGTAGAATTATTTTGAAATGCATTGTCAGGCGTAGATGTATTGTTATTAATGCCCTTGTCAACACTGATGTCACTGACTCATTATCACTTCATACGGGATGTTTCAGTTTTGATTATTGATGAACTAAATATGACATAGTTTTTCTCTTTCTTCCCCACTTGTTTAGTTTTGAGCTCTCTGGATATACATCGTACATTTTGATTCATTTCCTGTCAGGGTTTGGTTTTAATTAGACAGACTAATCGCGTTGTTTTTAAAGCTGCATGACCGTTCAGACGTCAGCTACACGTCACCTGACTCTGTCAGGTCTTCGTTTCACTTCTGCAGGAATGGTTTTCTTTTCCTTATTAAAACCTTTGTCTGATGAAGAAGAACCTGGCACAAGCCCAGTTTGCTTTTGCGTTGTGATTTTCTGAATAGATTTAAACAAAGGAATCGTCTGATCTGAAACATTTATAACAGCAGTATGTGGTAGAAGTAAAACGTTTTCGTTTATGAATTTGTGTATTCAGAATAAGACCGAGGCTTAATCCTAATGACTAGACCCAGTTCAGTGTTCAGTACGCTGTTGTTCTTCTTTTAAACTTTCTTTACCTTCTCGTTTCAGTGGCGTGACTGTCACAGGAGCAGCTCTGCTTCTTGCTTATCAGACCTCATTCCAGACATATCCAAATGACTTTTTCTCGCTCTTCAAATTTTCAGATTGTGCACCGGACCCTGGCTTCCATGCTGGGATCTCTGGCAGCCTTAGCAGCTCTGGCTATCATCGGCGATGTGCGTCTGTTTATCCTCTTTGTGTCTTAATTAACTGTCAAATAAATGAGTAGCTTATGGAAGAATGACTTGTACGACTTGTACGATGCCACGTTCTTCTTATGAACTGACTCATAAATACACTGGATAAGTCCTTGAAAAGTAATGATGTGGCTCCATGTAATGACAGCTTTAAAACAAAAGCATTAGGGTTTAGTTGTAAATTTACCAGGCTAATCTTGTAAATGAATTGTCTTTATATGTTATTTATGTTGAAATATTAATATTTTAACTTATAAAAGTATCCCTTCGTATGCTATAAATGAATATGCTGTTATTCTTGTTTACAACAATACACTTTTATTTCACATACTTGTTGATCTGGGTCATGTCAATTACACCAGTTAGTCCCTGTGTTCACCTGCGTCATACTTAATATAAGTAAAATAATAATAAATGTGCTGGAAATGAAAGGTGTAATATTGGTGAAACAGTTGAAAGAACTAGGAGGTTGAAAGTCCCAATTGTGCAGAACGAAGCCGAAGTGTAACTCATTTGAGAAAATTCCGGCCACGCACTCACTGGTTTGTTGTTAATATTGTTAGTAACACCATGAGCCAAAATGTCATCTGTAGAACCCGCCCCCCTAGCATCCAAAGTCAGCATCCAGGCCACTGAGACGCAGACTAAACCCTTGTTAAACGAGTTCTGCATCGTTTACTAAACGGTCTCTTTCTTTCCACGGTCTCCCCCACAGCGGCCCAGCCTGGTCACTGTGGTAGAATGGATCGACTACGAGACGCTGGCTCTTCTGTTCGGCATGGTAAGACTCCCCCTCAAAAAGATGATCATTTCCTCAACAGCGCGGAGTAAATTCACACCCAAACACTGGGATATAATATTCCTGGACTTTCTGGCATTTTTACTTCACTTTATACAATTTCCACCAGCCTTCCAACACCTGACAGCGTATGCATCGCCGGCGCATATGTGACACACAGTCTTGTCTCCTCTGTCTTCCAGATGGTCCTGGTGGCCATCTTTTCAGAGACTGGCTTCTTTGATTACTGCGCTGTTAAGGTGAGTTGACTGTGTCTAAGAATGTTGGGCATCAACAGTGACAACAGTTCAGGTCAGACAGTCTGACGTGTCCTAGATTCCTTTGGTAATATACCATTTGCATGTTCACCTTTGACCGTGTGGGAAACTGAGTGACAGTCTTATGAAAATAGTTGCCCTCTGGATTTTTAAACTTGTCATAGAGGCTTTGAGCTATTTCTGAAATTACCACTGATACATGACAAGCGTGTTGTTTTTTTAATTTTGACTTGACCGGACATGTTTTGATGCCTATCTTTGCATCTTGACCCAAAAATACAGCATCATAAAAGACTGACAAGAACGACTTGTGCTTTGTTTTATGGGATAGTTCAGGAAACTAGGTCAGCACTGAAAAGACATTTTTTTACAGCATCTGCATGCGCCACTGACTTAAAGACATCACCTTTACTTTCATCATTTCTAGTTACATGTCAGTCCAACAGAAAGGATGCGGCCCAAACCTCTCTCTACAGTGTCAAGGTGTCCCATCGTCCCAAAAACAGCTCCATTAAAAAGCTAAATATTAACTGGACACGATGAAGGAGGGCAAACGCCTTTGTCCTTCAGCTACAGACAAACCTGGAGAACAGGATGCTCATGAATTTTAAGTGTGAGCTGGACAAGGACAGACAGTCAGAATTTAAAACGCTCGCTCTGAGAACCTCCCTGTTACTGTAAATCCAGAAGGGTCCTGTCCCACCTTGAGCCTTTTCCCATGGGGTTAATGTACCAGAAGCCTTAGTCTTTAGATGGTGATAGTGAGTGTGAATCAGTGCACTATAAATGGCTGATTGTGGAACATGGGCATATAGTTTCCTCATAAATGACAGGCTTGATTATTTTTCAAGTTAGTAGAACGTATTAATGAATCCAAACATTCTCTTAATGGCTTAATATTATTAACAACTGGCTGGTGTTGTTTCTTCTCTGCGCAGGCTTATCAGTTATCCAGAGGAAGAGTGTGGCCCATGATCATCATCCTCTGTCTCATTGCTGCAATTCTCTCTGCTTTTCTGGACAATGTGACCACGATGATGCTTTTCACCCCTGTCACAATAAGGTGCAGTAGTTAAAGGCCGTTTGGAGACGCTGGTTAGAATCATTAACCTGTAAGGAGCTCACAGTGACATGGAGATTAAAAGTACCTGATGCTCTGTCAATCATTCCTACACAGATGAATCATTTTAATAGTTAGCTTTTTTTAATCCAGTGTAGTATGTATCCTTAAATCAATGACAATTTTGTTAGTATGTAAACACAAATGCAGAAGGATGTAGAAATGTTGTACAGTCCAGAATCTGCATCTCGACCTCCTCCTTATTGTTGTGTCACTGTTTCCTGTCCTTGAAGTGAATCCGTATGAGCCAGTATTAATTCCTCAAAATCGTGTTTGAGATGAAAAGTTGTTACACGTCCAAGCACAAATCTAGGCAACACTGTGCTTTAATTTGTCACAGGGTGGGTATCCCATACAGCCACGGTGCTGAGGGACCAATAGCTTCATCCTTCCAATATCCTTTTTTCTATTCCTGCATTTATTTCGCCCACCTGTTGCAATCTGATCAGGGCTAAAGGGCTTTCGTGTCCTTGTGTGATTTTGCAGGTTGTGTGAGGTGCTTAATCTAGACCCCAGACATGTCCTGATTGCAGAAGTAATCTTCACCAACATTGGAGGGGCTGCCACAGCTGTCGGAGATCCGCCCAATGTGATTATAGTATCAAACCAGGATCTGCGCAAAGAGGTACAGTAGGCAGTTTCACAGCTAAAATTTTGCACCACGTCGCCGTAACATCATCTGACACAGGAATCACGCACGTTAGCTCTTTTCAGGACATCTCTCCATGTACAGTATTCATACATTCGGGAGTAGTGACCTTACTTTGTTTTGACGTGCTGGCAATCCATAAAGACACAGTGGCCGCAAATCCAATTTTTGTTTTTCCTGCTGCCATCATCAATCACAGGAATTAAAAATGCCAACAGAGTGTGAGGACCAACTGTACAACGTGCCTATTTGAAAGGACTGTACTGTGAATGCGTCCCTCAATTATCCTAAACAACACGGCGGCTCTGAGCTCCTTCGCTTCCAGACGTTTCATCATGTCTGACATCTGTGTGGTGTAACACTTGTCTAGTGTTTCCCTCACTCACCTGCACCTCAGCAGCGGCTGGCGTCGGTGCGGCTCCTGTCTCCTGTAAGTGGCGCGCTGGGGCCCGCTGGAGTCCCTTTCTTTAGGATTAGTCTCTGATTCAACTTCTGAGGGAGACAGTGTCACCCCTGATGCAATAATGTGCGAGCGCGTGTAACAGATCATTTCCTGTGGCGGATGACGTATGTCGCACTGGTTGAGTTCTGGGGTCAATCCGTGTCTTAGTGCCACTAGATGAGGCAAAAACGTTGAACATGCGTAAAATGTATTTATTACACAATTGATGGACGACCGGTTTTGTGGACTTTCTCGAGACTAGTCGTCCTTTATCACGGAGCAAATCGCAGCGAGCAGAGTTTACCGAGCCTTAGCCTGATGCCGACTGAAAAGGGCATTAAGTTGTGGGCTCTTCTCCTACACTTGGCTCTTCACAGGGGCTCACGGGGTCAGAAAGCTGCACCGTTAGGAGACGTGACATTTTCCCGGCTGCTTGATGTGACATCTGTTCCCTGCATGTGACACTGTAGCCTTTGCTGGTGCAGCAGCATGTGGTCTCCTCCAGTATACAGTAATCTGCAGCCCCGGCCAGTCCGGTTTGCCTTGGATACGTTTCTGTGGCGACAGAACCGAGGGGACGACGCGGTGGCGCGCTCATCCGGTTGCATCTGGCCGAGCATGCATCGTTTGCCTGCCTGTTTGTTTGTTGTTTGCATGCTTGCTTGTTAGTGTCAAGGGGACTTTCAGGAGAAATACAGAGACACCGTAGAAAGAACTGAAGAGCCGTATTCAGGCGATTGCTCTCCTCATCAGAGTGTCCTTGTCTTTGATTTGTAAGAGCACAAGGTAGAATGGTGCAGATAAGAGCTCTGCCTCTTTTTGGTCTAATTCTAATGAGGGACGGTGGCGACTCCCTGCCAAATGGATCTCCTCCAGCCAGGCAGAAGAGTCATTGACACTGGCTGGGAAATCTGGACACACAGGGACACAGATTACAGCTGCAAATATAGATACACGACAGCAGCAAACACAAAGACGTCCGTTTGTTAGTTATGCATCTGGGTCTTGATACTGAAAACGTTGATCAACTGGAAATATTTATATGAATATACATTATTATGAATATTTTTCATCTCTTCCTTTAGCCTTGGCTTTTGTTGTGTGTTTAATTGGTTACCCTGAAACAGTTCTATGACTTAATGCTGTGGTTGAATACTTTAAAGTTACTGCATAATTGAAGTTGATAACAGCAGACCGTCATTTATAAAATGTTTAAAATGTTGTTCTTTGTAAAGGGTTGACTTTCAGGTTGGAGGACAACCTCAGCTGGGGGCTGCTATTTCTCAGAAAACCAGAAATAACAAACTACCACTTGGTGGATGTGAAAAACACACTTAAGACAGCGTCTCTTACCGACTAATGACTGATTTCGTTACAGTTTGGATCTTTTACTAAATGGTTTCATGGCTGTGCTGTCTCTTTCTTCCTGCGTGTCTTACAGGGGATTGATTTCGCCAGCTTCACAGGCTACATGTTCCTTGGAATATGCCTCGTGCTCTTCACCTCGTTTCCCATCCTGCGGATGCTCTACTGGAACAAAAAGCTGTACAACAAAGAGTCCATTGAAATAGTTGGTGAGTGATGATGTTTTGTCACAACGAGTGCAGAGGTTGAAATATTTTTAATGGCTTCAAAAGACATCCTGACAAGGATTGGCATTTAAAAAAATAATAATTTGTCTCTTCCTAAATCCCTTTTTACATAAACTTTAGTTTTTTGAATTGCTTTCCTCTCGGCTGCTTCGGATGAAGGATTATCCTGTCGTCATGTAACTGTACCCAAGCTGTGGCATCTAAAATCAGTTATGATGTTTTTGATTATTAACCTATTGACCCTTGTCAGATAAAATGAATAGACTGGTAAAGTACAGTTAATGAAATGCATCTCTGCGGTCATGATCTAATAGATGATAATGTTTAGGTTTATGACTACATGTATAACAACTGCCTTGATTGAAAACGGCATTTGTTCAGTTAGTTTTATTAAAGGCTTGATGGCGATGGCCTTAACTCATCGTCTGTGTTTTGCCTTTTTCACCGGCCTCGTCCCAGACACCACACAGCTCATCGCAGAAATCCCCTTTTCTCTAATGTTCAGCTGATGGATTTAACTAGTTGGCGGTGAAAAAAAGACTTCGCTGATCCAGAAAGCTGAGTTTGAATGTAGCACAGGACTCCCTTCTTAGTACAACCCATTGTGATAATCTGTTAAACCACGTTTATTAACAGAGGGATCATTTGGCCATTTTTGGTACATTGTCCAGAGGTAGATAAGTTAATAACAATAAAAAGCGCAGGGCGTTTCAGATGGGATAGTAATCGTTTCCTCCATCCAAGAATCTGTTTGCATGAAACCCCAGGGACACAGATAATAGCCAAACTAATAAAACAATATTTGTGTGAAACTGTTAACAATTCCCCCGGAAGCACAGCCACCTTATTACTGTTTACTACTGTGTGCAACCACAGAGAGCATCTCAGCAGGGGATCATTAAAGCATAAACAGCCGAGACTCAGTCGTCAACACGCTGTTCCTATTTAAGGAGCGAGGAGCTGTATTACCACAGAGAGTGGACGAAAAACTGCTGCCGATCGCTGCAGTGACCGTTCAATTCTGTCCCGATGGCCCATCTGTAAATCCCACCCTCTGAAGTTTCCATTTCTCCTGCCAGCCCTGGCTTTACTGAGGGGAACGTGCAGCTAAACGAGCTCAAAGTCGCTGGGAATTGTGCAGATTTGCTTACAGGAATGCTTTTTTTTTTTCATTGACCATCTAGATCCTATTAAGGTTACCTAGCAACCTTCCTGAAATAGGCAGGCACCGACTGACATCCACACAGGTGTCCGACTCCCTTAGGCTGCATCTGTGCTTCAGCAACTGGTCAATGTGCTCCAGGATGCATTAGTGTTTCTTTGGAGACTCGGCACATATTGACCAAAATGATCTTAATATCCTCTCAGTCAGCCCTTGACTGGAGCTGCTGGAACCATTAACCATCACACCATGACATGAACGTGCATTAACCAGGTGACGTTCTCTTCTTCTGCTCCTCCCAGAACTCAAGCACGAGATCCTGGTCTGGAGGCAGACAGCTCAGCGCATTAACCCTGCCAGCCGAGAGGAGACAGCTGTGAAATGCCTCCTCATGCAAAAAGTCCTCAATCTGGAAAGTCTGCTCCGCAAGATGATGAAAACCTTCCAAAGGTTAAAAGAGAAGCGATGGAAACAGAAAATATAGCTGTCATTGTTACGGAGGCTTTTATGGCCTCTCACACTGCTTTTACTGCTACGTTTGGTCCTTTTCAAACAGCAGCTACTGTATATTCACTGCTGTCTGTAGTTTAGTACAATATATATATATATATATAAATGTATATACTGTAACAGGGACACTATTAATGTGTAAATAACAAAAGAGATGCCAATTAATAAATACTACAAAAGGTTTTACTCATTTATTTTTGATTCTTTAACACTTTTTCCGAGCGTGACAATCTCATTTTTTTGTTTATTTAGAAAATGAATAAAATGTCAAACAAATAAACTGATTAAAATGTTTCTCTGTCCAAACAGGCAAATCTCTCAGGAGGATAAAAACTGGGAGCAAAACATCCAAGAACTGCAAAAGAAGGTAAGATTTCAAAACGCGCAATGGACAATGATACAGTGAAGCTGCTGAAGTTTGGCTGATGCTTGAAAGTTTCCTTTTTCAGAACAATCCTGTTTGTTTTGTTTTTATTTTTCCTTCACAGCACAGAATAACCGACAAGGTTCTCCTGGTGAAGTGTGTGTCTGTCCTCAGCGTGGTGATCTTTGTGTTCTTTCTCAACTCGTTCGTTCCCAGCATTCATCTGGATCTGGGTGAGCTCAGCACCGTCTCATTACCGCTGCTCCTGCAGGATACGCTTCATTGTTATAGTTTCTGTCATGTAATTATGAACCAGTTCTTCCTCGGTCTTTGCATGTGAAACGAACCCAAATAACGGGCTGACGAGCAAACGCGACCAACAAATTACATAGAAGCTAAGCTGCATTTAGACCCATTACATTACAGCCATTCATCCGCTGTAATTTCAAACCTTTGTTGATGAATAATGTTCCGGACAAATGTCAGTGGACGGTATGTGGCCCCGATTCTCTTTTAATCTTCAAAGTTAGGGCACAATAAATCTTAATTGCAGACAAACTACACATATATTTAACGGAACCAGAAATGAACGAGTCACTGGCAAGCAGCTCTGTGAGCCTGGTACCCAGAGTAGAGCATCAGTCGTCAGCTTGGAGCCACTCCGCTAAAGAAACAATTACCTAAGTGTCCACCTGCTCTGAGTTTGTGTTTGCATGTTTCATTTTTGGCTCCTGAATCAGGACACGTGGTTCATATTTTATTCGGCCTGATGCTCGTGACTGATGTGCTCTCAGCACATGACCTTAACCAGCAGCTCATTAACGCTACCACTGTACCAAAAATGAAGATGGCCGTCGTCTTACACAGCGTAGCTTTGCTGCGGAGGCCACTCAGTCACCAAACGCGCGGTTAATTACCGGCGCCGCTCAGGTCACCTCTCGGTGACATTTATTAAACGGACGACCCCGCAGCAGCGTGTTCTCCGTCTCCGCGGAGGGACGGGCACCAGTCTAAACAGCTCTCTGACGACCGCTGCAAGCCAAAGCCTGTTCATTCGCGTTTGTTTTAAAAATTGAACCTCATTAAAATTTCATTAACTTCTCAGAGTAAGATTTAATCTCAGCCTGATTATTACCTGGTCATTTGATCTTTTTAATGTGTCTGGTGGAATCCAGAAATCTGGACAGTCATGAAAAATGATCATGAAAACAGTAACTGGGAAGAAACATTTACAGTATATTTATAGATGTTGCTTTTTGGTGGACAGACACATGTTTTTATTTAATCTTATCTGAATTCTTATGGTTATGATTATACCAACCCTGCAGAACCCAACTCTCCTTATCTTTGGCCTCATGTTCCTTTTATTTGGCTGCGATGAGACTTTTTTACAGTGCAGACACTGTTGTCACATGTATGATAGATGAGCCTACCACAAACTCTGTTTAATTGGGAAGCTCCTTGTGTTTGTTAGCTGCTGCATCCGGACGCCTGTTCAGGTTACGGCCTCGGGGAATAGGAGCATAGTGAGGCCTGTGTCCACATGTGTTTGTCTTCCTTTGATTGAATGAATCAGAGGACACAGCACTGAGGTTTAGATGTGCACTGGATGTGCAGCTGAACATCTGATGACACAGAAATTCAGTTTTGTGTCTGGCTCCAGTCTTCCCTCTGTTACTCTTTTTGTTTCTATCATTGCTCTTTTTTCCTCCCTAATTCTCATCAGTTGTGAAATTATTTCCCCAAAGGCCTTTGCTGGTGCTCACCTGTTTAATCAAATCTTCTCAGAGTGAATGCACAATCTTCTGGCTTTGAAAACACCCTCTAGTTGTAAATATCAGTAGGCTGGTACCACTAAAGCCTGTAGTAGAAGAAGTAACATCTTTTTGATAATGAAGACTTCATCGAACCCACTGAGTGAGACCAAAGACTTTATTCATCAACAAGTAGCGCTTCGATGTACGTCGTCTGTTTTGTTAGATTCTAAACGCTCAGATCAGGCTGAATTCTCACATTTGCGTAATAATCTGCTGTGTTGGGCTCTGTGCCATGTTGTGTGTGTGACTCCAGCCGTACGGGGAGGTGTCAGCCGTTTCTTCTTCTCTCTCTCAGGCTGGATCGCCATCCTTGGTGCGCTGTGGCTTTTGGTTCTGGCCGACATCCAGGATTTTGAGATCATTTTGCACCGGGTGGAGTGGGCTACATTACTGTTTTTCGCTGGCCTCTTTGTTTTGATGGAGGTATGTAACGTTCTTCTTCTGGCATTTGTCAGAAAGATTGTTTGTGTGTTTTAAATAGATTTAGAAAAAAAACAAAATACAACCAGTCTTTAGTTTTGTTGACAGGTAATGATCTCTGTCTGAAGGGTAATCATCTATTTTTTCACCCATAAGCCTGAAGTTAAACAGTTAAACAGTTTTAAAAATACATTCGATATCGTATGTTGTCATGAAGCAGTCTCCACAAGGAATAGACAGTCGGTGGCTATTTTTTCTTGTCTGTGTCAGTGATGATAATGAGTATAGAATTATTCTAGTCTACATAATGAGAGCTAAATACAAACTAAACAGCTTTTCTTCTCCTGGTTTAATCCCACTCATAACTAATTGTCTTTGACGTTTTTTCCTTATAATCCTCTCCTGACTGTTTTTTAGGCTTTAGCGCAGCTGCAGCTTATCGACTACATTGGCGAACAGACAGCGCTGCTGATAAAAGTGAGTTTTCGTCCCTTCGTTAATGATCTTCTCTCAGGCCTTCATACAACTGACATAACTGATTATTGTCCACAGATGACGCGTTACTGCATTTCATGCATATTGATCCTTTTGATCTGCACCGCTCGGATTTAGTTACTGTGTTTACATCTGATTCCTGTCGGCGATGGAAGGAGGCCTGACGCCATTTCCAACACACGTTCTTGCCTGCGTGTCTCTTACTGGAGAACTGCACCAGTAATAGATACGTCAGCTTGCGTTTAGACTGTTCGCCTCTGTTTGTCAAATAATCACACATGACAAGCGATGTGCTATTTGCGGACTCTCACCTGCTCAGCGTCCCCAAACAATGGACAACCTGCTGGGCTGAACCCGCGACACATTTTTCTCTCTAAATGATCGCACCTACGAGAGGAGGGGATTCTGTCTCATATCTAAAAAAGATGACACCACCAGCACACTTTCAAATGGCCCCCGTGCGTCTTCCCATCCTGCACATCCAGACAAGAGGTTTAGAGTAAAAAACTGAACGTAATTGCTGTGTTTGATCTAAGTGATTGACAGGGTCGATGGGGGGCATGTGCATCTGTGAGGCGATGAGAGTAGCAGTCATCATCTGTTGCACTTATTATCTCCCCTCTCAGGCGGTGCCAGAAGACCAGCGCTTGGCCATAGCTATTATTCTGGTGATGTGGGTCTCGGCTCTGGCCTCTTCTCTCATTGACAACATTCCCTTCACTGCTACCATGGTGAGAGGCATCGGTGTGATGTCTACATTTCTACATTTCTGACAATGCCTTCAACCTAAAATAGAAACGTTAAAAGTTTCTCACAGTTTATTAGACAGACGAGCCTCTGCTGCACATCTGTAACAGATCAGTCGCGTGTTCGGGTGTCGTGCTGACATGCAGGACATAAAATAAGTAGAGTAATATACAGCAGGTCTCAACCAGTTTAGTTAACAGACATGACGCCAAATCAGAAAACCTGCTACAGCTGCTGCTGTAAACTGCCTTGTTAGAATATGCATCAGACGATACCGAAAGATTATCTTAAACGCTCAACTGACTGAACGTGGACTGAAAATCAATAGCCTGAGCTGAGATCAATGTTTCAGAGGGGGGCCAGTGCAAAAAGAGAAACATTATCCCACTGACAGGTTGAAATCGTCATACTTTCAAAACACACTGCAATTATTACCACGTCAGACTGAGAAAACATGGGTTTGTCCCATTCCCATCAGAAAAGTCTTGTAATTTAACTTAGAGGCTCTTCTCTTTCCGTTTTACAGTATTTGTTTGTATTCTCACTCCCTGTAAGTTCCCAGTGAGGGTTTTCTAACCAGGGACACACAGTTTGGTGGATCTGAGGAACGTTCCAGTGACGTTCCTTGCTTTAGTGCCGCTAGTCGTGGTGTAAGTCACGTGACATCATCAGGAAAATGGAAAATACTCTGCTGCGCTTCACATTAAAAGCCTTAATATTTCCTTTGTAGACTCATGTTTAGAGGACAATCGCAGAAATGAATTTATTAATATATTAAAGGACACATGTTTGGGTGCATACTGCTGAAGCTGATATTAAAAAACACTCATCAACCTGCTTTAGACTCCAGCCAACAGATCTAAAATGCTTTCAGTTTACATTATTAGTTTTTTTTGCTTACTTTACTAATTTAATGGTATAAGTGTTCTAAATAGTTTATATGTTTATTGATTTTCTCTCTGTACTTACAGATTCCAGTTCTCATCAACTTGAGTCAGGATGCGGATGTGGACCTGCCTGTCAAACCGCTCATCTTTGCCCTGGCTATGGGAGCTTGTCTTGGGGGTAAAAGCCTCTTCGTATCTACTTCATGTAATATATTCGAATGACAGCTGCTTTTGGGCTAAACACACAACAACCGTACTGGACTTTTCTGATTATCCCTGTTTAAAGGTTTGGGTCTCTACCAGTGGGCTCTGCCGGAAGGAGACAGTATGTGCTTCGGGTGACAGCCTCACTCTGTGCAACTGTCTCTCCCTGGCGTGGTCAGGGTCTGTTTTTTTTTGTGAGATCGGTCCAAAAGCCTTTAAAACTCGGCTCACTCTGGCTCTACCACGCCCCAGCAGGCAGCCCCTCAGCGCAGCGTGGCTCTGTTTAGACGGAGAGGCCGCGGAGAGAGAGCGGGAGCTGTCATAGTGTTTCAGCTTACTCAGTTGCGCCGTGACAGGTCCTTATCGATCAGCAGCGTGATGTTGCCGCCGTCCAGCTCCGTTCCCGCACTGACACCATTTCAGACGTCGGCAGTATCGAACGGCAGGACGGACAAAATGTAGCCTACAGGAGATTCTGTGTGGGGTTGAGGCTCACCCGCACTGAGAGAAGGATGGAGGATAGCAGAGCAAATGAGGACTGACTTTTCAGAATGACGTTTCATGTGATGATGGTTTTTTATGCTGTCTTCCTGTCTGTTTAGGAAATGGCACGTTGATCGGAGCATCGGCCAACGTTGTGTGTGCGGGAATCGCTGAGCAGCATGGTTATGGTTTTTCCTTCATGGAGTTCTTCAAGTAAGCTCTCTCTCATTATCCATAAAGACCAGTCCACTTACGGCACCATCCTGTAGTTGAAAGTCTTGCTCACTTACTTTCTTTCTAGTTGAACTCTTGGCTTGTGCTTTAATGCGAGTCCTGGACCATAGGCTATGCTTCCTGAAGGGGTACTTACACATTAATGCCTGTCATACAGTATGTTAAATAGGATGTGCCAGGAATGCGTGTAGAGTTGCCTCAGAACATTCAGAGAACAGCCAAAAGAAGCACAATTCAGCCTGAGTGAAAATATTCCTGATTCTCCAGAACTTCAAGGAATGAAGACGGTTCGTGAACTTTCCAAACTTTGGAAGTCGCACGTTTCTAGCAGAGCTCAAGAGGAGTTCATTACCTCAGGAGATGGTGTCCAGGCAAAGCGATTCCACACAAGCAGAGATGACTTGTGAGACCTTCGCAGAAATCAATGCTCTTGCAACCTTACAGTTTTTTTGGAATGGGGAACATGCAGCAGTGCAGAACCGAACATTGTAGGAAGTCGCCGATTCCTTCTGCATTTAACAACCAGTGAGTTGACCTTGCTGGCGATATTACCAGCAACGTGACCTTTCGGCCGTGAAACAACGCCCGGAAACACCGTCTGTGTACTTGTGTGGTTTTAGTCTGACACAGTGAATCACACAAACACGTACAACAGCCAAACATATGCGTGACTGATTGAATTGACAGCGAGTGGACCACTCGTGGAGAGCTCGACTGGAGAACCCTCCAGTGGCTTTTCAAATCAAACCCAAGCGAATGGAGGGAACATGATTATGTTTCAGGCAGAATGGCTGCGTCTCAGGTTACCACCTGCTCTGTAACAATAATTTTCATTCTGGTGACATAACAGCCAGATATCCTTCGCAAACGCCTTGGTGACGAAGTGGAGTCGGTCGGTAACGTAGGGAACAGGGTGAATGTGATTAATGGCTTTGCTACCGTAGGTTATTTGGGTTTTCCAGTTTTTCAGAGGCAGGGAAACTTTTACAGTATACAGTCAGCAGCCACAACACAGTATTTGCTCCCCTGTATCAAATGATCCACATTCCACAGGGATAAACTGAATATTGGCATCTCCAGTAGAGGTTGTTCCATGTTGTTTTCCTAGTGCAAAGAGCAGAGGTTGTCAAATCCTGGCCAAAAACAGCCGCAGGTGACTGTAGGCACAGAGAAATAACATTTCATAGTTTCCTGTTTGTTGTTTTCCTCTCTTGTAACCTTCTCACCAAGCTTTGAGGCATCAGATATTTAATTGGAGGAATTTATCAGAGTTATTGTGCGCTGACAAATTCGTTATTGCGCTGATCGACTGGGGATTGTCTCCATGGGATTTTAATGAAATGGATAAGAACAGTTGCAGCCTGTCAGATCCAGTTCTGTCACACCGTCGCTCTGTTTACAGTTCCTTGATAGAAGCATTGCTCTCGGCTAAAGCTCTGCCTGTAATTGGCTGTCAGTGGCAAGGGTCACAGCTGTTCAGAGAGACAGGTAAGGGGGAGGAGAGTCTGTCTGCAACTCCAGTCAGCTGGGACTGACTATTGCTGTATCAGGTGGGTAAATTCAGGGCCCGGCTAAGCCCACAGGGAGTCGGACGCCTTTTTGTGTGGCCCCGAATAGCTCGGCAGCGAGATGGTTTATCCCTGCTGCTCCCTTCATGTCTCCAGACACTGATCAGCCTCCCTCCTCAAACCATTAACTCTGGGAGGCACGACAAACGCTCCTCCAGATTACAAACTATACAGTCTAGCTCCACAGGGTAAGAGGCTCCTCCTAGCGCTGCAGGGAAAAAACTAAAATAAATCATATTTATAATAAACCACTCTGAATTTAATTAAACTAAAAAATACATTAAACACTGTGAGCCTTGGTCTAATATTATAAAAAACTAAACAAAATGATAAATATTGGATGATGTACTTTAATAAGACTACTAATACAATCATGTGAAAACATAATAATGTTCTGCACTTAAAGTGGATTAGTGAAATATACTTACAATATTGAAATGAACTAGTTTTAACTACTTAATGTACAGCTCAATTATTGAAAGCACTTCAACCAGCGGAGTACATTTGAGTCATTAGGAGAAAAACAAGGGGCTATAAAGAAAGAAATATTTGCTTCAATGACCCCGTTGCTATTAATTATTTACATTTTCCTGTAAATGTTTCAGTTGTTTACCATTTGTTATGTACAGCAGACTTAGTCACGAGCCAAAAGTCAGGGAACGGCTTTTTGTGTCCTTATTTGCAAATAAAATGAAATCTACGAATGAAATCCTCTGCCCTTATCCCCCTGTTGCCTTGAGCTTCACGTTGTCACGCTGCTCGTTGCATAGCGCAGGTCGAGCGTTGTCACGGGGAGCCGTGCTTTCCCGTGTCACGCATGCATCCTTCACGGGGTTTATCTGAAGAGAGGGTCGGAGATCGCATCAGGACTTTCAATGAGCTCCTATCATATGCAATTAAGTCAATGTGTGCGATCACGAGGCATGATGGGGAATTTGTGGACAAGGTGAACCTTTCTGTGCTGTACTGCGGCAACTTTTCCATCTGCCCCGTGTCCCTTCATGCTGCGCGTGTGATGGGGAAATGGGTGTTGCTCAGCAGAAAGGGGAGGTGACCTCAACTTGTGTGACTATGATAACAGTTTAGAGATAACTCCCTCCTTCCATCTTAAGTAGACATTCTTTCTTATTTTAATGGGTTACTTCTAGGCCCTAATCTTGTGGAACCATACAGTATTTCCCATTTTTATGTACTACTGTATTCTCCATTTAACCGTTTAAATCTATACACAGTGCACTTTGCTGTGGCCTGTTAGTTCTCTGTATGTTTCTGAGGATTAGCAGTAGTTGGTGGAACAGTCCGGTAATCAGAGGCCTGACCTGATGTGGCCGCGGGGTGAAGGATGTCATAAAGACACCAGCTCAGTGCAGAACAAACATTCAGGACCCCTCAAAAAACAGCAGAACAACAGTATGTGGTGTGATGTCGTTCTGTGGTCGGCCCTAAACACAGCAGCACATGGTGTGAAAGGGTTGAAAGCAGCACGGCCTCCGTTTATTGCATTCGGGGAAATTGCAGTCAGCGATACATGGTTGAGGTCTTGGTGCTGATGAGCATCCATGTGTTAAACCTGCTTCCAGATTGGCTGCCTGGATTACAGTCACATGGCACGAGGTGAAACTTATTAGTAAAGAGTCTGCAGTAACAAGGCGTAAAAGTGCGTAGTCTTAAAAACGATGTCATATAGTCTTGAGTTGGTTTTAGGAAAGCCATCAGAAATTAGTTATGATGGTGAATGAATGGAAAAGCCCATAAAAGCCCCCTCCTCAGAAATAAATGATGGCAAATCTTCATTCAGAACGTCTTTGTTGGACTTGGATTAAACCTTTGATGTGTAAATAAAAACTTTGACCTTTGAAACCCACGTCCACTGTCTATTCAACTTTGACTGTATTAGAATTTAAAGGCAGCGCCATGCGGTGGTGAAAACATAATTAATGAGCATAAAGGTTTGACAAGACCTCATTGATCCTTAGTTCAGATACTTATTTCTTATTTGTCATCTTGCATCTTAAATCAATGACAAAATCTGAAATGTTTCTGTTAGCCATTCTATCACCAATATCAGTTTATTTGTGACACGTTGCAACCAGCAAGCAGAATGAAACAGATGTGCAAAACAAATGCACAATGCAAAATACAAATACAAAACACCCCTTTTTATAAGGGACACATTAGTATAGTAGGACTCACTGCCCATCAAACACTGATCATCAGTGCAAACCGAACACGAACAATAAATTCAAGAGACATGTTGACCTTTTGGGTGCGTCTAAAAATCAAGCTTGCCCAGTTAACCTTGCCATTTCATGTAATTGTCTGTGGGGCTCTTTCTTCTGACCTGTGTGTGCTACATTCGTTATTGTAATGGAATATAAATCAGCCTAATGGGTCTGTCCCACAGAAAGCATTAGCCTGTGTCTGCTGCGAAAACCCAGTTTCAAACGAAATAAATACTTGTGTTTGTTGTTGGTCATCGGCTGAACAAACAGACCATTACCCTCACCCTGTTCTAATAATGCTGAGTCGTGATAATAATCAGCCACAAAAACCCCCAACTGTGTGTTATCATGTTGTCTTCTCCTGTCAGCGAGAAGAGCTTCGTGCCGAGCTAATGAGCAGTGTGGAAACCGTGATCAGTGTGAGCTGTGGCGGCAGAAGGTCGTCCCAGCTTTAGATGGTTGTAACGTATTTATTGACTTAGCCTCGCTGTTATATTAGCAGGCAACATCTGCTCTAAATGATAGTTTAATGATATGGCTGCTCCTAATATTTTAGTGAGGTTTTAATTACTTCTCTGCTGCTATGACAGTGAGGAGCTGTTAGCAACACCAAGTACCGTGTGCAGCTTCTTTTCCGTTTCACACAAAACCGATCTGTGTCACAGATTCGGGGCAAACAGATCTCTGGCCCTCAGAGCAGCCATGTGTCCATATAGGACATGGTCGACATCCAAACGCTCAGCCATCTGCAGCTCTGGACCCGTCGAAAGACACCCTTTAAGTAGATGATGTCACTCTGGAAGTGTTTTTGTTTTACAAGGTTATCGCTCTGCTTTAATGGCAGGGATCATGTGCAGCGATAAGTCAGATGAGTGCGGTTTGGTCGTCGCAGCGTCAGCGTTTCTCAGAGCCTCACGGCGAACTTTAGCCTGGTGCAAAGCGACCACGTCAGCTGAGTCCGTGATCCTGTCGACCAGGCCCGATGCCAAAAATCTGCAGGTCTGTCTTCGCAAGAGCAGCAGGAGGACACGTTTCACCTACAGACAGTGAATTTGGAGCCTCTCCATGAGGGCAGTGCAGCCCTGACCTCTCAGTGCAGAGAGCTGAGTGAAAAGAGAGAGTTTCCCTATGGGCTCAGCTAAGTGTCACGTATCAGCTTAAGAATCGGAAGAATTACTGCCCTTGCAAGTTTGCTCGTACTGTATGAATAATTTGATTGTCTGTCAAAAGCCAGAAAATTGAAAGTGAAAAAAGAAAGTCTGCAGAAATATGACAGCCTAAGAAAAAGAGGAAATATTAAATGAAAGATTATTAAAACTTTGTAAATTGTGAAATTGAGAAGCTTTGTTCTCAAAGGCCTAAAGTTTAATTGATGTCGATATAAAAAACTAAATAATATCCATGAAGATTAAATAAATAAATGAACAAAGTGTGAGATTCATACGCTCTGTTGTGTTTGCTCTTTCTGCTCACAGGTTGGGTTTCCCCATGATGATAATGACGTGCATGATCGCCATGTGCTACCTGCTGGCCACACACGTCGGACTCGGATGGAACATGTAACCCATGCGCACGCAGCTCGGGCGTCTGTTTGCGTGTGCGCAAGTGTAGATCATCGGGGACCAGAGTTTACAGGAGCGCTGACCCAAAAACCCGCAAAACTGGTCCCGGTCCGTAAAGCTACACGTGGTGCTACTGCGTCAGCGCGGGACGTGGCTCCAGCTCCTGCCTCTGATGTCACACTGGAAATTCATGCCCTCTGTTTACTCATTTACTCTAAAGATGTCTTACACTGATTACACAAAAATCTACTTACCCTGATATATCGAAAAAAAAAAGACCCAGCGAAAGGGATTTTACAACAGTTTCTGCTTTGTCTGCTTTGTTCGATTCCCAAATGTCAGCGCCCTCTTACTGAGTCTAAAAACACCCGACACGAGACCAAATTGCATTGAATTAGAAAATTACTAGATGATTATCTCAATTTAGTCTAAACGTGCACAAGGATCACATGTAAACTCAGATTTAGTTCGTTTCACTGTTGTAGAGTAAGAGTGTAATCATGTAAATAATCTCCCGGTTTGTTTCATGGACAGCATCTTCTCGCCTCTCGCCCTGTATTTATTACACCTGTCTGTGTTCGGAGGCCTGAACAATAAAGTTTGGGATGTTTCTGCATTTCATTTGACTCACTTTGTTCCATTAACTCAACCCACGAAACACAGATGTGCACGTGTAATGCTCTGCGAATTCAGAGGCGCAGAGGAGATCGGCGGCTACCCGACAATCTGCAGCAGCTGAGGGTAGACTTCTCTTTAAAACATTCTACTGTATATCTGTGACTTATTACTGAACAGTTCTTACTTCGAGACTCCTGTGAAACCGAAAACCGAAACAGCTGGAGCTCCAGGAATCAACAAAGACTAGAATATACTCAGTAACAATGACCAAGGATTTTTGCTACTATTGGAGTTAGAGAGCTGCTGCACGGCCTCAGGGTTCCTGAATCTTCTCAGGGCTGTTGCTCTAGTTTTAGTCACTCAGAGTAGGTGATGTGCACTGATTTGAAAGTGTGATGTCACCATGATATAACACATCACACACAACCACACACCCTTTTTTTTGGATGAAGATGTTTCTAGTTACCCGATGGGATGTGTCCTATTTTCCTTCTCGACTAGACGTCACCCCTCTTGTTGGTTGTGTGCACATACCGCGCTTGACTGACACCTCGCTTAATATTCTGTCAGTTTTGATGCACCTGTTGGGAGGGGAGGGCGCCCTGCATTTCTTCAGCCGCATCGCTACATGAAGATCCAGACTTCACCTAATCTCCAGGATGGCTCCACCCAGCTTCCACCTGAGCAGAGGACTCGTCATCGTCAGCCAGAGGTTCCAGTGGTTCAGCAGCGTTTGAGGCCAGTCTTAACCACATTAACAAGAAACAGTTGTCACCAGCAAATAAAGCAAAACACTGAAAAACCCCACTGTTTTGTTGTATGGTATTAAACTGAGGAAGCCCAATCTTCTCCGGTTCTCTTTGTTGTCATACTGAGCTGCTTCTCTTCCGTTATTTACGCACAGAGTCTGCTTGTGTTGCACTAGGATGAGATGTCTCATTATCCGGTTGCCATCAAGCCTGTGGTTGCATTTTCACCTCGGTGCAGACACCGGTTCATCACAGGTGACACTGGCAACACGAAGGCAGCATCAGCATCAGCAGCAGCTCCAGGGTCTGCTGGTTTTCTGGACTTACTACCAGACTGCTTCGCCTAAAGAGCCATCGTTAATGGTTTTAGTTCTCCTCTCTGCTTCTCTGCTGTAATGAGTAAAAATGGGTGCTGTCACAAAGGTCTGTTGCTTAGTGGCAGCAGCCCAACCTGCTTCCAGCACTCGTTCACTGGCGTTGCCGTCTCGGACATGCAGCCTAGTCGGGACCAATCAGGAGCACCCAGCCTCTGCCTAAAGCCGTGCAACACTACATTGAGTTTTTACTGGTATTAATGTTGTGGCTGTAGTGTCCCTGCAAAAAATCTGCCTTTTGTATCTGAAGACAGTGACAAAGAGAAGAGAAGTGGCGTCAATACATACAAAAACGAATAATGGGATGACAAACTAAAAGAATGAGCTGAGAGGTGCACTGACCTTCTCTACTGTCCGGAACATTAACATGATGATGTCATGCAGGTTTTTACTAAATGTATCCTGCACAAATCTTTTTTGTTTTTCCAACAACCAGGCTTATTTTGGATAAAGCTCTTTGTGATTTTGATATCATGCACATGCTAAACATGACAAAGTAAAAGAAAAGAAAAGAAAAGAAAAGAAAAGAAAAGAAAAGAAAAGAAAAGAAAAGAAAAGAAAAGAAAAGAAAAGAAAAGAAAAGAAAAGAAAAGAAAAGAAAAGAAAAGAAAAGAAAAGAAAAGAAAAGAAAAGAAAAATCATAAATGACAGCGTCTGATTACAGCTGAACATGCTGTATTTTAGTTACTCGTGTCATTATTGTTCATCTGACCATACAAACGAATTAATTACAGCTCTTCAATGAGGACCTGTTTGATTTTCCTCTATACACAGCTAATGCTCTTATTCATCAAGATGGGATTAAATGCATTCTGGTCCTTGTAATTAGGAAGTGGAGTGAGGTAGCTTAAGGGATTCACTTTAAAGAGTTTATATATATATATATATATATAAATATATGTATAGACAGAAATAAACATTTTTTTCCAAGAGCTTCCTGAGATTGAGGGCTGACCTCATGGAAGGTCGTTTTAATTAGTTAGATGCAAAATCACACAGTGGATTATGAAAATTTTCAGGAATGTGAAGCCCATCTTTAAATGTTGTTAGATCAGATTTGATTATTTATTAGAAGGCTTTCATTGTCCATCTATCCATACTTGGGAGGAGCTGAGTCATTACTTCATAACTTTGGTTATGTTGCTTTAACAATGTCGACTGACTCTTGTCAGAGGAAACGAGACGAATGGCGGCACAACAACATCCCACGCTGTGTGGAGCTTCGCTTCTGTTGTGGCGGGGTTTTAATCCTGCACATTATTGTCAATTGTGGTGTTGTTTTTATTTAGCTTTATATTTTACGGATTAGCGACTGAAGTAGGGAAGATCACGGTCCCAGTCTTCGGTTCTGAATGACTGGACCGCGTTGTCACTGTACACAGCAACAGATGCTGGTTTCCTGCGGTATGATCAGCAGCTCTGCATTTTTAAAAATGGTTTAAACATCATAGCTTACTGAAACGCCTTGTGTATGTCAATGTAAGTGAGAGAGCACGAGTGCTTTTTAAGAGGTTAATTACCTACTGTAAATAATGAAATGTGACAGTGCTCACTGGGACTAATTACTTGTTTCATTTTGAAGGTTCTGAAAGTTAATTTCCATGGCGTGGTGAAAAAAAGGAGGATATGAACTTAATCTATCCTGTGTTTGAGGATAGAGAGCAGTGATGACAATATGCAGAATGAAAACAACTAAACTGCCTTTTAAGAGTGAAACTGTTCCCTGTATAGAACATTCATTAAAAGTGGCTTCATAAAAGCATCTGACATTTAGTTCCACTTGTTTCCTGTCTTCCCCAGATTCAAATGAAAAGGTTGACTTTACCCTTATTTCTAACTGCCCTGTACACTGCTTCAAACTAAATTATTAAAATGGCACAGCTGTCTAGACACACTCTATACTGTACATAATATGGTTAGACATTAAAACAACAATACGTCAAACAGTTTACAGGAGCAGTCGCAGGTTAAGGATTTCTGGTCGACCGCTGGTTGCGGTGATTGAGCCCCACGTGAGGCCCGGCTGCCGTGGAGGGTCGAAACACTGCAGGTATTCCTGCCGTGGCTATGTTAAAGCAGCTGCCGCCTCTGATTAGCAAGTTTAAGCAGAGAGGAAGAGCTGGTCAGACAGACCTGATGGTGTGTTTGGAGCCCACTGAGACACGGGGCTTCACACTCTCCGCTACGTTGTAGTTACCCGTGATAATAATCTGCCACAGCGCATCACTGAGGCAGGAGTCATCAAAGGCCCATTATTTTCTTTTCAAACCAACAAAATGAGGTTTCACAGGGCAAAAGCTACAGCGTCTCTTCCTGGTTTAGATCCCAGCTGATCAGAACTTACCGGCCTTGTCACAGCTACATCCCCCAATAATCGAACATTTGCATATCTATGACAATAATGCGTTACACTTTCAATGGCGTATTGTTTATGGACGTGTACTAGATGATTGCAGAAATTGGAAACAAGATTGCGCAGCATCAGTTTAATTGGATTCCTTATCTGGGCATTGTGTGTGTGATGAACTAGACTATGAGTGTGAGTGATGCAGTCACCATCCATGCAAGGTTCAGCTTTGAGGAGCTATTCAGACTAAAGTAGTTCGTGGGTATTCTAACAATCTCACGGACACATTTCTCTAGGTGTGAGAGAAAACGTCTATCCCAACAACAAGGCCAGTTCCTCTGCGCTTGCTGTGCTTTAAAGACACTTGGGTCTGAGATCAAAAGATAAATAGAAGACGGAAGTTCCGTCTGTTGACTTATAGCTGCTATTTAGTCCTAGAACAGTCACCTTACGTTAAACCGCTAAAAAGAAATAAACCGTGTACGCAGAATGTGTCAGTGTAGAGAATCAGCTGATGGCAGAAGCAGTCACATCATCCACATCACATTGACCCCATTGGCAAAAATAAATAATAAAGTTATGTTATACTTACAGTATATATAGTTGTATTGTAACTGGACTGACAACAAATATGGATGTAACAAAATGGAAAACCTATTGAACTACGCGCTGATATTTGAAGGGGCTCTGTGGGCATCACAAGACAGATACTGATGGTTCTGTCTCTAAGTGGGACTGGATCTTTGTTTAGCCCATCATTCAAAGGAGCATATGCTGTACTCCAAGATGCAAAGCCCTACAATCACTACGTGGAATGGTGTAATATTACACATCATTACTTAGATAGCAAGAAAAAAGAATGTTCTGTGGTTTCTTTTCTGAAAAATAACTGTCTCACTTCCTGATATTTCCACCACACAGGAGCAGAGTTGAGCTTTCGCAGTAAAGTGGCGTGAATAGAGAGCAAAGGGTTATTCTATCGGTTGCCTACGTTCTGTAGCCTTTCGCTCCTTGTCTATACCTGCTCCCAGCAGGATACAGTACAACGTGCAGCCACTCGAGTTCGCTACGCGGCTTTCTCCCGGTGCCTCGTTGTCTGTTGCAGATCTGCTGCTCTTACATCAGTCCATCAAGGCTTATAACCTTTAAATTAAACTCGTTAATAGATTTACTTCGCAGCTCTATCCGCTGTTAGACAACTGAAAATTTTAGTATAAGTAGCCCCTTCATCATCAAGGCATCAGTAAAGCGTTCCACCTTTAGAAGCCTCGACTTTTCATACATTTTTTATGTTTCTACTTGCCTAGTTTTACTTTATACATTTCATATAAAAGGTTTTATAGCGTAGTTCTGTGGTGGGGCAGCTGCCACTTTCACCACCTTGTAGATCTACCCCTGTTTGAAACGTAATATTGGAATTTCCCGTAGATTTGTTGCGTGACATCCACGTGACGAGTTAAAGAAAAGGGCTTTGTATGACGGACATCAATGATGGTGACTGTAATGTGCATAAATTCAAACTCAAACTTCTAAACTTCCCTGTAATGCAGAATACATCCACATTTGCTGGCTAGACTTTGCATTTGGTACCAAAGCAGTAACTCTGGCATGTCTGCTTTTGCTTTAAATAAAGTGTCATCTTTCTAAACTTCTTCTTCTTCTTCGTGGGGACTTCTCTGACCTTTTCTGCATAACTTTCCAGCGGGAAAAAAATCACCAGTCTGATATTTTCTAACTCCTTTTGTCCTCTATCTGTTGTTTTTTTTACAAAATCACACTCAACTTTCCTCAGCTCATGATTCTGTGGCATAAGTGTTGTCATTAACATCCTTGCCCTGTGATTTATTCCTTTAATTGATACCAATGTCATCTGCATAAAATCCTGTTCTGTAGCATTTCTGTGTCTTTCTTGCTGAGATTCACATGAGCAGACAGGTTGTACAGTAGGTCTGTGCAGTTAGCTACTTCCAGAATGCAATTAAATGACCTCACAGTAGCTTACGCAGTGAAATAATTCAAGTAATCATAATTCTTGCACAGCAACACACTGATATTGATAAT
This sequence comes from Macropodus opercularis, assembly GCA_030770545.1. Taxonomy (NCBI): domain Eukaryota; kingdom Metazoa; phylum Chordata; class Actinopteri; order Anabantiformes; family Osphronemidae; genus Macropodus; species Macropodus opercularis. The sequence continues at coordinate 15,412,103 of CM061092.1, forward strand.
AATATATTATAATTGAAAAGCAATGTCCACGTAAAAGAAAGAGTCTCGTGGCTTAAGACACATTCTGTTACTTCCTTCCTGACAGTGCAGTTCTTTAATTCACAGAGCTTGTAAAAAAGCCAAATATTAAAACATCTATTTAGATTTGACCTGGAAAACGTTTGTAATATTTTATATTTCTCAGTATGCAGCCAGTGAAGGTGCCAAGGCCGTTCAGCTCACTTGGTTTTATAAAGTATTAGTTCACCACTGGATGTAAAACTTTCAAAAATCGCTTTAAAAGTATAAAATGAAAGATGTTGTCAAGGCCAAATGACACAATTGAGTCTGATTCCTCGGCTCTCAGCCTGTGGTCAGACCTTCAGTTACTTCATTATGCTTGAAAAAAAACCCGGTTACCATGGCAACTGGAGGCTTGTAGTCCAGAGTTGGAAGGTGAGGGGACGCCCAGGACACGCTGCTGATGTGTAAATGATATCGACTTACTTCTGTTTTGGTGTCTTTCACATTGGTAACCCACCAATAACACTCAACCTAGTGCAAGTCATGATAATATTAATAACTGCAATATTATAACACACTAAGCCTTGAGGTGTTTATGAGGATTAACATTCAATACTTGTGTGTAAGTCCATGTAAGGAAGTTTTGAATATGTTCCTACTTGATACTAGGAACAGCGACATTTGCTGTGAATGGAAACTTCTCTTCCTTTCTTCTCCTGGTTCCCTGGACTGGCTCCTGCAAACGCATCACCCCCCCCCCCCCCATCATTTATTTATGGGTGCAAACACCCACTCCTGTTATTCATTTATTCCTTTAGGCTGAAAAGCTTTATTGAATTCCGGACATGTGCAATTGAATTTTGCCGACAGACTCAGGGTCAATTTGTTTAGATTCAATGAGGTAAAAAACGGATCAGTTCCCTCGCAGCAGGACTGAAAGACCCTACAGCCAATATCTGATCAAAACATTTCGCTCAGGTGCAGCCGCGAACACACACAGTCAACTTTTAGTAGATCGCGTACTAGTCCAGTAGGTCCCAGTGTCTTCTCACGTCACCCAAGATGCGATGCGATACAACACCAGTGACATACAGTGGTATTTAAACAAAACACACTGGAAATGCCAAGCAGCATTGTACATTAATGATAAAAACTTTATTCCATTATAATTCTTTTTTGTTGGTAGTAGTGCACATTTCAGATATAAAAAGAACCATACTGTAGGTATGAAAATAGCATGGGCATCAGAAACGTACTGGAGACGCTGTAGCAGTAGGTGCAATATCATTAAAACAACCCCACTCACAGGACACAATCTCAACACGGTCTCGAGCACTTGACTGTACCACTGAGTAATGAGATAACTATAGTATATGTCACACTGAAGCCACACATATGAAACTGTTGAATATGTGGTGCATGTGTACAGCAAACATGTTTGCCGCAAATAATAACAATAAGACTGATTCGAAATCCATCTTCAATTATTTGTGTTAGATTCCATCCAAATAACACATATCACAGTACTGCAGGGAAAATGTGAAAAAATCCCCCAAACTTACACAATTGCCTCAAACAGGATTTTACCAATAAGAGAATAAACTGAAAGAGAAATATCTTTGGTGTATTCATCACAATAATATTTACTGAGTGTGGCTTGGTATCACTGCAGTGTTTATTATATGGGAAGTCACTAACACTCTGAACATTCTCTCAGTTTATCTGACAGAACTTTCCAAATCACAGCATTTTACAACTTTCTTTACAAGGAGCTTAGTAGCCACAGACAGTTTCATGCCTACACGCGTGTTCCCATCCGCATAAGTACTGCTGATCCTTGGCGCAGATGACACAGTGCCCAGAGCTGGTTCACTGCTTCAGTCAGAAGCCACACACATGGCCATTCTGGCCTGGCAGTGGGATCCCAGCCTGAATCCCTCCCCTTGAGTTTACCCTAGTGTCTGGAAAGATAATCCCAAAAGATGAGGACTATCAAGCCGGAAAAACACGATGGAAAGCTCAAACTACAATTCATCTAAATGCTTAAACCTTTGTGTGTCTGATTAAACTACAAAACAAAATATTTATGTGATGGTACTGACAAAACTATATAGAGCTTGATGCCTGCATCACACCCATACAAAGGCTAAATATTCCTGATCTATAGAATATACATATATATGTAAGAATACTTCTTGACATATACAGATTTGATAAAGGGACAACAACCTAAAACTGTATCAGTTTTGCGCAGACACACTGCCTGTTGGTTTTCTTATATGTCAGACAGTAGAAATATATTCTGCCTTCAGAGAAATCTACATTTTAGCTCGTTTTGTCGGCAACAGTAATGTGTCTGTGCTAAAGACAAATGAGCCGATCCAGGCTGTTATCAGCACACTGTCCAAAGCCAACATATGTCACAGTACGAAGGTACATTAGTGCCTGTGCCACGGGGGGACATGCTCAGGTGTGAAGGCACAGTCAACGCAGAAGCCTGCCTGTAGTCTACAATGGAATATGTACGACATGTCAATAAGCGGAGAATCAACAGCGGCCGCAGACTGTTGAGCAGCTGAGGTCTGACGAATGGCTAAATACCCTGCGAGGATCAGTATCCTCAGGATGTGGGATACAAGTAAAAGCGATGCAACGATGCAGAGTGTGGTGCAGATACCAAACTCTACTTTAGCTCACATTTGCGAGATATATCTAAATTGGTGAAGCGTAAACACAGAGAGTTTACAGATACATAGAGCAGATCTGAGCTAATTGAAAATATTTAACAAAGACACATTTTTTATTGTATTTTATGAAAATCTTAGCTTTTGTGAAAGTGTCAATACTCTGTGGGAGGCATTTGAAAGGTAGACAGCAGAGCAGTGATGGCCAAAGAAAAACATACTGTGTCACACTGAATTGGTTTTGTCCACATTTTTTAACAAAATCTAGCACATACAGAACAGAACAGAACAATACAGAACAATGTCTTATATCTAATCTTTTAGTTTAAATGAATCATTACAGGAGCAGCATTGTGGTCATAATGAACTTTGCAAACTTCTACAAGCTTTTTACTTATTCTATTCTTCCTGACTTTGCGGGAACTTTCTGGCGTCTGATGCTGTTGATGAGCGAGACAAGTGTGAGTTTACTCAACAGTCTGCAGGATTTTAACAGTCTGGGCCCATTTGGCAGATACACACTTATAAAAGGGTGCATCCCGGGGACTCAGCTGGAGAAGGTGAACCAGTCTGAGATCACGAGCTTCTCTAACAAACAAAAACAACAAACACTCGATACGTTTTACAGCACGTAAAATATAGATACCAGACTTATTGTAGAGTATAGCACCGCTCAGAACACCTTATTGCATTGCCCTTCGTCTGTCGACAGAAGGCCGACGTCTGGGCTCCACAGAGTAATGAATCCATACTTGTATAAACGCCAGGGAGAAAAGGACACAGAATGAGCAGGTGCCCTGACATATGTGACGGCATCGGTTTTCACTCGGCATCTTGTTTGTGTGCAGGCACAGTAGGCGTCACTTTACACCAGTTGACTCTTCGTTTCCTAGTGGAAGTAATCAGCTTAACATCTACTGCACACTGCCACCACACGGACACAGCGTCAGCCCTGCGCATACGTACGTTTTAGAAGCCAGGGTCATATTTGGCACCGTTCTCACTCTTCCACTGTGTAATACAATAAATGTCAACAATTTTAGGGTCGTTCAGACTTTAAAGCAGAAATGACTGGGCACACACGTGAAAACATTTGGCACATTCATAGCAAAAAAAAAAAGAAGATAAAATTGACTTAAATCTGCTCTAAATCTCCAAGGCAAAAAAAGTAGCTTTTATCGAACTGAGGTCTCCACGATGCTGAGTTCATTATCAGAGGTAAATATGCATTTGTGGCGTTGGGCTCAGCTCTGGGTGGGCTTCTAAAGCCATTCAATGGTAACTAATGGCAAGTCACGGAGCGAACGCAGGCAAAATCAAATCACGACACAAACAGTTGATATTAAAACGATCATTCTATCTGTGAATGCGTTACGGCTTCTTCGGGGTGATGTGTAATCGCGTATTGCATGCAAACAAGAGCCAATGGCCAAACAGAGACGAGACGTCCAAATGAGTAGGACTATTATATTTGTACATGTACAAATGAAGTCGATTAAACAGGACTCGAGCGGCCTGGGCTGTAATGTTGCTGTTAGTTTAAGGGGCAATGTTCCCTTCGTGTGGTGCTGTACGGCACCAGTAAATGCACTGTATGTGTGAAATAGAAAAACAACAGCTGACTGCTATGGATGGCTGCCTTTATTCCCTGGGTGTTTCATCTTAAAGTGCCTCCGTCTGTGACATCCGGAGCTGGAACGAAATCCTTTTTAATGTCAACTTTCAACGGCTACTGTTCATACAACTCAGGTTTAATGTAAGACCCCTGAAACCTATAGTGATGATGGAGAAAACCTTTACTCAAGAACAAACCACTCACTTATAATTGTAAGATAAGCTACTTGCTAATCTGCGCCACAGGAAATGTAGACAAAAAAGTGACACTGCTTGTAAAGCTAAAAAAATTAAAATATCACCAAAAAGCACATGTTACTTTTTCTGCTGTAGTTTATGCAAACAATCCCTCCCACGTGTTTATTAGACTGGACAATTAGTAATAATGTCAGTATAGTGAATGAGCACAATAGTGAATGAGTCATAACCTAATTGTTCCGTGTTTGTTGTTGTTGTTGCGACAAACGGCTGCTTTTAAAATGAAACTCGAGGCTCAGAATGCAAACAGCCATAATCAGTCAAAGCCAGGCTCTTTGATTTTACAAATCATTTTTCCCTGATCACTGTAGCAGATAGTATCTACCCCCTCCAGAGGAAGGCACTGTAAATGGTTTGAATGTCCTTGGATGTTCAAATCTGGATTTGACTGATGGCTGGATAATAACGTGCAGGTGTACGTTCCGTCTAACACAAGCCGCCGTCCTGATTGAAAGCCCGCTTCCTTCCTTGTTTCTTCTAACACCGTTTGCACACAGTCTATCCTGGCCCCACTCTGCCTACAGCACGGGAAGGGAATCAGTAATGTGTCATACCTGAAGTCACAGAGGCAACATCTCTCACAACAGACACCTGTGCTCTTCCATCCCCGTGTAAATGCTTCAGGTACTGCAGGAAAGAGTTTATTTGGTTTTCCTTTATTAACCTTGAATTTCTTTAGTTAAATTGTGCTTTGTGTTTTCCCTCCTTTGAACCTCAGCGGCGTCCCGCGGTAGGTGCTAAAGGTACAGGTAGCCCACCCAGTAGACGACGTTGAACAGCAAGAAGGACGTGGGGAAAAAGACGCGGGAGTATGCGTCGAGTTTAAGTAGATCTATGTGGACGCGTCCTTTCCTCCACGCGCCGTCTTTACACTCCTCGAAGCAGCAGAAGAAGCTCTGGCAGTCTTTGCCGTCCAGACACTCGTAGACGCAGGCGTCCTCAAAGTCCTGCCAGTACATGGAGTTGTTCAAAGCGATGACGGTGTGCGGCGGCGGCCTCACGTCCAGGACTGAGTAGTCCTGAAAAGTCAAAGAAACAGACGTCAAGAGCAGCGACGTGGAGCTAAATTATGAATAGAATGTTTCAATATTCCACATGCAGGAGGTTTATTTCATAAACAGGTGAGCACAAACTCTGGGGAAGAATGACTGACATTATGTGACTTATGTGAGGTGACAGTGTGTTTCTCTCTCTCTCTCTCCGTTGTTGACGGACTAGAAGTGGCCTGTCTGTCTCGGAAGCGTGTTAAGACGGAATCAAAGTCCCTTAAAATAGTAACGGTCTTATCTGAAGAGCTTATAAAGGGCGGCATCACATCATCTCGACCCTGAAAGGTTTTCCCTCTTCAGCCTTCTAATAATAAAAACCAGGGCACAGAAGTGGCGCTAACGCTAATTATGACCTCACTCTTAGGCCACTCGAAGGTTTTTGTGCCGCAATCGTAGTCAGAAGACTGGTTGGTCGATAACGTACTGATCTTTTAGGTTCTATGCAGCCTGGCCTCCGGGTGCTGTATGAGTAGTAGTTCAACGTGGCGTACTCCATCAGAGCAGCGAAGACAAACAGGAAGCAGACGGTGACGAACAGGTCCATGGCCGTAACGTAAGACACTCTGGGCAGCGACGTCCTGGCCACAGTACTGAGAGTGGTCATCGTCAGAACTGTGGTTATACCTGAGGGACAGAAGTCAGAGATGGATATTCAGTTGGTTTTGATCAAGGCATCCCACAGAGCACATAGATGCTTGACAAATATCGATCACACGCATGAGTGATGCTGGACGACGAGGCGTCGGAAGTTTACGGTTTTAGGGGAACATCAATCTGGCGACGACGGAACCGATCGATCCCGCCCCGCGCGTAGCCTGGGGACGCGGTTCTGAGGGGCCTCAGACACAGTCGGGGCGACACTTGAGTCTGCGCTGTCAGTTCAAAGAACGGTTCTCACACAGCTTACAGCAGGGTTCAGAAGCCCAGCCTCACATACGTGGCCTGCTCTGAATAAAACTAAACCAACTGCAAGAGCGAGTCCATCAAAGGGACAGGTTCAACTCCTGCTTTTCACCGGCTGCGTGGGAAAATGCTCTGTTCGTAAAACACACACACACACACACACATCTCTATATCGTAAATATACTTTTAATTGGAACACACAAACTGAGACACAATGTTTACAACTCTTTGACTCAACTTCTTTGAATCTGATGCAAGTTCCAGTGGATCTGAACTGGACGAGGAACTGGGACAGAAATAACAGGATTATTAGCAAAGACTGAACAATATGGAAGAAAGACTTGATGCTTTACAAACCATAAAGAATTTCTACACTATCAAGCTTCCAGCGTGTGAGACTCCTGTGTTGACTGAGAACGATTTCTGCTGGAGGAATCTTTATTACCCGAAGTTCATACTGAGGAGGTCTCGGATAGTTTGTCTAATTGCTTGATCCTTTGAGGCAGGGGCATTGCCGTGGTGCCTCGAGGCCTGCACGCTCCGCAGGGTCTCACGCCAGATTGCAGCGAGTCTTAAACCCATGAAATAAAAACATCAAACGTTTAAGTGGCAGTTAGAGAAATATCCTTTTAGAAACAGTTGTTTGCAGAAGCAAGAATATCTTAATGTTTGTCTTACCTGTGGACATTTATTACGGAAATGTGTTTTTTTTCTGCTCAACAGAGACCAGCTGTTGGTCCAGTGCACGTTGATTACAGACCTGTGGACCAAATCAATTTAATATGCATTCATAGTTTGATGGATCGAATTACTCACCGTTTAATATATTGTCCTTTGGGAATGTGCTCAGTGTCCACCTGTAGAAGACATAGAGCAAAGGGTCCGTGCTGTACTTTCTGTAATGATTTCTGAAGAGTTTATGTGAGTATGTGTCTGTGAAACTAAAACGGCAGCTTTCCAGGCTTCACTTTGCTTGTTCTCCTCTTCTGGTCACACGTTGAGGTCTATTTTCATCGAACCCCACATGCTGCGTTCTGTTGTTCTTGACTGTTGGAGCTGTTGCTGGATCCCATCTTTTCTTCAGTCGTCCCATCGTCACCACTGGACTTTCAAGAGTTTTTTTCTTCTTTTCTTCACCTTTTCTTGTTACTGGGTCTCTGATCGTTATCACTGGCCTTTTCTCTTTGGGCTCTGGATCCTGACGTCCTACTGTGAAACGTCACGATTGAATTGAGAGGTTACTATACTGTAAAGGTAATACCTTACTGTTCTGCTAGCTATGAAACTGTCGACTACAACATTAAAGATAATCTAATAATAATAAAGAAAATAATTATTCAGATTCTGCCCAAAAGGTCAAAGACTGAAACTGAGATACGCAAAAGTAAGTTGCATATTTGCAAACAACTGTTGAGATCTAATGTTAACATGTTATTCACATCCTCATTAAAAGGTTTATACAAAAAATTGTTTAAATGTAACTTTTGTAATATTAAAATTTACCATTACAACATTTGAAGAGAAACAACACTGGCTTACCTCACAATGATCAACTGTGCTGATGACTTTCTGGATTCTGAAGAGTGTGGACTGTAACAAGTTTGTCAGTGAAACAAGTCCCGAAATTCAGAACGTGATGATTCCTGACTGTTCTGTAAAATGGTGAAATTCTAAAGAACCTACAACATGAGACGTTTTGCTTTCACGCGTATTTTACTAGATTTGGTCGACGTTGGTACTGTAACGTCGCTCAGAACGACAGACTCAAATGTTCCTCCAGTACCTCCTCTCCTGTTCGACCCTCCACTAAGGCCATTACAGAGATGCCTATAAGAAAAAAAAACAAAAAAAAACACAGCTGCCACTGTTTCGCCGAGGTTCCCATGGTAACAAGCTGGCCCCGTCTATTTCAGACGACCGTCTCGCACTTTTTCTTTCGCGTCTGCTTGCCACAGTGATTACCCTTACCTGCCTTCTGCTGAGGCTCACATTCCAGAATTTGTGCTCTAAACAATGGAGCGAACAGCAGGTCTGAAGAGAGGACAACTCTCAAAAGCATTTATCTTTACTGACAGCTTGAAGTGAATAAAATTGTGTCAGTACACAGTGTTGCTACAGTATATAATTTGATAGCTACAGTATAACTTGGATGGCTTATAACATGCATGTACATCTGAGGTCCATTCATCATGTTCCTTCTTTTCCTGCTTTGCACTCGATTTAACCAAAAGATTTTAACCAAATACAACGATTTCTGTCTTTGCCTCTTTTCTCAGTTGTGCACAGTATCAAACACAGATGATACAACATCAGGGCGGTGTTTGACACTGTGAGGAGCAGCTGTTTTGTTGACGCTGTGTCATCATAGAGAGATGTGAAGGTAGCAGCGCTCACGCGATAGCTCCATGTTGACCTCTCCGGGTTTTTGTAAGTCGAACGTAAGGCCGTCGCGTGAATAATGGATAAAAATGAGAAAATGAGGGAAATCAATTACCTTCTGCAACATGTTCCACGCGACTGCACAACAACAAATAGAAAGCGTGTACAAAAGAGGAAAAAGCATAACAGAACAGAAAAAGCAGATGGAGTGACTCGAGTTAAGTGACAAACAAAAAGAAATGCTTCAAATGTACAAATGGAAGCACAAATGTTGGACTTTGAGACATTTCCATGTGCTGTATGTTTGCAGTTCTTCGCAACAGCTCGTCGGTACCTAAAGCGGTTCTGGCTGGTGTGGCGTCCTTCTTGATCCAGAAGGACACCCAGGAGAGGACCACGGTGAGGATGCAGGGGATGTACGTCTGGATGGTGAAGTAGCCCATTCTTCTACTCAGGTCAAAGTACACTGTCATCACAACGTAGTCCCCTGTGTGGACGTGAGACTTGACACAGTAATGTGAGGACAGCAGCGCGTAACGAACACGCCGTCACTGATCAGAGCGTGAAAACAGCAGCATCACTGTAATATGAGAGTGTATTTACAGTATGTGAGCGTGTTCTTAGGTCTGGTGTTGAGTGGTTTGCTGTAAACGTTGAGTTTTATGACTAATCTTAAAAGCAAATAACGTACAGCACAGCATTTCTAAACATGTTTGCGCTGAGTCAGCTTTATGCAGATGCCGTACAGCCTCCTCCTACTGGGGCCTTGTTTGGTTTTTTTCTTCTTCCTTTTTTAGCTTCTGTTTATTTTCAGTTGATAAATTTTAACAGCCATCTGCTTTTCAGCGACAGCAGGCATTTGGGACGCTGATGACGAGTCCCTAAATTGGACCGAAACCCTTCACGAATGATAACTTTCATGTCAGATGTCTGAAGTGAGAGAAGCTTCGCTGACGTGGAAAAGAACGGAGCAGGGTGACGGCTGACGGTTTAAAGCTGATTGATTGAGGAGAGGAAAGACAAAGTTGTGTCGGTAGTGAGTTTTATCTTTGCACGAGCGTGTGATAATGTTAAAACGGCTCCAACTCATACAGTACTTTACTACCAAGGTCACCCTACATGAAGGAATCATAAAAACTGAGATACGTTTTTGCCGCTACAGCAAAAGAAAAGTTTTACAAAGGACGAGCCTTGAGAAGAGCCAGAGGTTCGTACCTGCTGTAGTCTTTATTATGTCTGTGGTGTTTCTCAGGCCCATGAAATCAAACTGGTAGAGACGCCAGGACTTCTGGTCAGCCGCCTCCACAGAGTTCTTCCGCCACTTGTAAATCATCTCATCGCGCGGGTATCCATCTGTAATGACAGAGAGCATGCGTGTGTGACCCCCCCCCTGTGCTGATGGGCCTAGGGCCACCCACAGCAACATCTGTCTTGTGCCGGAGGCTGCCTAATAAAAAGACAGAGGCAGGAGAAAGCGAGATTAAATAAGGCGCTGCTTCAATAATGCACTGCAGCCGTGCTGATGCGGGACCTGACCTTCACACGACGCGCGCCGAGCCCGGGGGGGTGAGGGGGGGCGGGGGCGCGTTATCCATCGATCATGTGACAGTAAGGATAGATTAATGTTTCCATATTTGTTTTAGTATTGCGCCGCCTGGATCTTTTCCGCCTCATATAGACACATAATCACTTTAGGGAAGAAATGCTAACAAAATTATAATCTTGCCTGAGAACAATTTCATGTAATAGGCATTCGATTAACAAAAACATTAACTGTGGGGGAAGACGTCGCTAAACTACTAATTGTTTTCAAACATGCTTGATGAATGAATTTCATTAACATTTGCTGCCATTCTCCCATTTCCTATTAATGACGTCATTAAAGATTCAGCAATTGCTTCTTCAAAACACCGGGAAGACTACGACTCTGTCGAGAGGAGCTCCTTAAGTTCGTCAACGGAAACAATCCACGCGCCTACAGTTCTATAGAAGGAAAATACTGGCTGTTGAGACGTCACATTTACTCTGAATTACACACATCAGCTCAGACAGTAACAGTTTGGTCAGAGATGGTTAAGGTACAGTAGGAGCTGTAGCCTCTGTCTCTCCTACATTTTCTATTATCTTAACCAAAAGCGGAAGCTCACACACCTGAGAATATTACTCTGATCTGATCTGCAGCGTTACATCCGTGTATTTACTGTACAGTGGCTGCACTTTAATCATCTGGATTTTCGGACGATGTCTGTTTTAAGAGGAGAAATCGGACGGCGTGTAGGTGTGGCGATTTCACTTGTATCCAATGTTACAGGGATTATCTTGACTCTACACAAGAAGATTAACTTACAACTGCAGAAAATTGGATTGCTCTCAGTAATAACATGGAAATGAATAGGTCTGACTGTTCCAAATCATATAACACCAAGAGACTGAGTCAGCAGCAGCTCCAGAAAAATGACTACTCTAGTGATGGGTGTGTCTGATATTTTGACCTGATTGATCCTGTCCTGTATTCAGGTTTTCTGCCTTTTCAGACAACAGGAGATGAGACACGTTGCTCTTTACTCTAGCTCAGCACGTCTGCTGTTTGGTGTCGGGCTTCCCACAGCACTTACACTGAAAACAGAAACCTGTGGCAGATAGAAATGAGATGAGACGAGAAATGACAGCCAGTCTCTCCCAGGTTGTGATACGAGACTGTAAATAATGCTTCTAATCCCTGCCGACGCCCTCACCAGCATTACTACGCGTAGTACACCGATAATCCACAGAGCACATACTGTACCGTGCTCTCTTTATGTCTGTCTATTTCATTATGCTGTGTATTTGCATTGTAGATTTATCATTCCAACCCCCCTGAGGTCTGATGGCTATGAAGATAAGCAAATCTGACTTAATAAGAAAACAGTGATGTTGTCATGGAAACAAGTGTAATGTCTGATTTCCTTGGGTAATGAGGTAATGGAGCAAAACAGGATGGGTCCACACACTTAGGACGTTTTCATCTTCAGAAGTCTTGACTGAGCGTATTGCATCATTGTTTGTAATGGGAAAATATGATTATTATTAATAGCATATATATTATATTAATACAGGTTAAAACATAGTTGGGGCTAATTAGTATCAATGCGATATGCCATCAAAACACCTTTTACATATTCTAATCTGAAAAATATCAATACACTCCAAATAGCCTATAACTATAAAAGGTTAATGAGAAAACTGGCCCCTGTGCAGACACATGATGTCTGTTGTTCTTTAAGTCATTTTGTCTTTTTGAATTCAGGTGTATTTTGCCATAGCTTCTATTCTTTATCTCTCTGTGGACATTTTGTGAATCTTTGCACATGTTTCACGACTTGCTGCTTTTTTTATTTTTCCGTCTTTTTGTGTTGGTCCTTCTGCCACCTGGGCACCACTCTGGCACCGTCCCACAGGCACTGAATGCGCAGCAGCTCCATGGACTGTACACATTGAAAGGTTGTGAATTGAATGACAGACAACGTGTAGCTTGACTGGAAAAAAACAAAACAAAACAAGAACAACTCAACTATCTACACTAAGCACACACTGCAACACGTCAGCAAAGCATCAGTCTGTTTCCAGACCTTCCATCTTTACATATGTCACATATGGCAGCATCAATCCACATGCATTACTTTTCTGTGCACAGGATTGTGTGTACAAGATTAACAAATACAATACTGTACAGTACTACATATATACCCCCACACACACATATGTATAGCAGACTGGGCTCATACAGAGACTATTGTGGTGTGGAAGGCATATATACACTCACAGCTGGAGAAGATGAGTGGACAGGAATGCTCGTCCATCGGGAAGTTGTGCAGCTGCAGCTGGCATTCTGCGTTTATCGTCAGCCTGCAAGCAAAACACAATCAATGTGTACGATTTCATGTTTAATATCAAATCAAAATGTAGATGATTAATTATCATTAGTCACACACTGCGACACTAATATGGGCACACATGCATTAGTGCATATTCATTTTTATTAAGGCCGTTCGGCAGCCAGCAAATTGCTAATTAGCAGTCATCACGTTACAGTGTAGGGCTGTAAGAAATGTAATTAGTTAAGAGGGAGGCAGCTGTAAATCACAACTCAACTACTGTACAGGATCGAGTCCTACACATTCAATGTGTGGCCTTTAGTCAATAAAATTCAAAAACAAAACTTTATTCTTAGAAAAGTCTTTAACACACCTAAACTTGAATATGAAACAAAAGTCCCCAGAAAAAAAAAAGGACATTTAATTCACGTCATGGATGAACATTAATCCTTTAATAATGTTTGAAGCACACACTTCAAAACATCCTCCAGACCTTCCATCAGCACATATGCACATACAGTATGTGCATATATATATATATATATATATATATAATATATATATAATATATATATATTAGATGCAGATGACAGATTATATTTGTCATTTGAAGAATACCTTGACTCAAAATGATTACAATTGTATAAACACCTAATCACTAATTGGTGTTTAGTTGCATGGAAACCAAATTTCCAGGGGATATTGTCATTTTACAGAGCAACAGCTATAGTAAACAAAATAACAGTAAGTAATGTTTCTAATGTCTTTATCGTTTATCTTGATTTACAGAAGAATTAATAAAGGTACAGGGCTCAGGGTCAAATCCAGCTGGCTTTTCAGGAATTCCATGAACATTTACATAATAAGGAGACATAATACAATAAACAATGAGGACGTAAGAGAAGAATTGCTGTGCTGCAGTCCTGCTATGATCTTTAAACTTCATTAAAGCATGGAACTGGGACAATGCCAAGCATGTGGGAGACACTCTGATATCACAAAATGTCATCTGTGTTTACTCCGGCCAGGCCAGTGCTCAATTAAAACCAAATGACATTTCATTGTCTTCTTCTCATGCCATCAACGGATATTACTCCTCAAAGTTTGCGCGCTCCCGATCAGAGCTGCGTGAGGAACGAGGGACGCGCTGTGGGGCTTTGCGGGTGACCACAAATACGCCGGCTGCGTTTCAGGCGCGTCCTCAGTCACTTTATATAACACGCAGTAAACACACTAACAAAAACATACATTACTAATTTACTAATTTCAAACTTGAGGACAGGGCCAAAAAAGGCTGAGAACGGCTGAGAGGTGCCTATTAGTGAAGGAGCAGTTTATAATAATGTGGAGTGCTCCAATTACAGTGAGTGCTTTAGGGCAGGAGGCTGGCTGCCTTTGTAAATTGGTCTTAAAGCTCAAGCAGGCAATTTGCACTTCCACTGGCTAATGACAGGGCTAATTGATTTTGTGCTGTTGTCTTTGAGGAATGTTTGCATCCCAAATTATTTCACATAAAAACACTCTAGAGTGAGTCATGCACAAACAATATGAAAGGACTCCTTCATCAGCCTTATTGTTCCTTTCATCATAATATATGAGCATATATATGCTGTTTCCTGAGAAGTTATTGTCACCTTATGGAGAAAAAACAGAAACCAGAGCAACTAGAGGAAACCAGCATCATGTACAGAATCCGTGTGCGTCTCACCTTAAGGTGTAAAGAATCTTCCCGTCGTTCCAGATTCGCAGCAGCTGGTTGGGCATCGTAATCCAGTGGGAATCTGCGTTCTTGGAGTTTCTGAAGATAGTGTCAGGGAGCCAGATGAGACCGACCATGTTGCTGTTCAAGGTCAGTATCTTCACGGTGCTGTTGTATCTGAGGCGGCTGTCTGTCCACGTCTGGGCGAAGATGATGTCAATCTGGTATTCCTGGAAGGTAACAGCGAGACGTGCACGTGGATACACGATCACTTGACGTTGTGTCGCTTTAAACTGCGTGACTCGAGAGAGAAATGGAGCAACTTCACCTGCTACTCGACGATATTGACTTTTCCTCATAAATGACGGTGAACAGAGGGATTATATTTGTGTATTTTACGCATTCACTGGCCCTTCATACATGTATGGCCTCGTTTTTTACAATAAGGATGTTTTTACAGTTCCAGTTTTAATAGCTTACTGTACAAACCCTAATTACTTCTCCACCACTCTAGTGTGATGTTGAGGCAAGCCACCGTCGAATGACTCCCCCTGACTGTCACGGGGCACCGGGGCTCTATCCTCAACTGTTTGGTGCCAGTAATGTTGAACTGGAAGCTGGACCAGCGTTTGTTGAGTGGTGGGGGCTGATCCGTCTCTTAAAGGTTAACAGGATTCCTGCTACACAGTAAAGACTCCTGCTGAACTGCAGAAACACCGTGGTTTTCTTTATCCGACTCACTAAGCGACTTTGTGTTAGTGTGACAGGGCTGCGTGGTCGGAGGCTCACCACAGTGAATTCACGAACAGCGAGAAAAGCAAAGACAGCAGGTTCACATTGGTTCGTAAACCTTAAAGGTCTTACGCTCTGTAGTGACTCTGGATGGGGCCGGACAGACTCGGAGCCACATGGAGAGACTGAGGCACCGTGTTGAATAAAGGCAGGTCACTAGTGGTCAATAAACAGGTCACCAGTTCTGCTTCTGGCTACTTACACGTATCAGTTTAATATTAAACTCTTGTTGCACTACTTGATTGATTGATGGTGGTGCTACTCAACTGAAAACTTCCAATCCTGATAAACGTGTACTGCAAAATCAACAACATTTGAAATTTGCTCCCGCGAGTTTGTGATATCGCTTTTTGACAGCGGTGCTGCTGAGCAAGCTCGGCCGAGTCTGACTCTTAAGGCGTCCTTTAGCAGCAATACCAATAAAGATGTAAAGTACAATAACATTAATGATAGTCTACACTCCTACCTTTTCATATTGGTGCCACTGCCTGAAATGCATTTGACCTTTTATAGTGTCTTTACTGGTTTGAATTAGAATGAAGTCTATAATCAAGAGAAACGCTGGGTGCTCGTGACCTTTAATTGTGCAGAGTTTGGGAATAAAAAATACAAAAAACTCACACACACACACACGAGCATTAGCCAGGATTTAATGAACAGTGAAGGAAAAGCGCTGCAAATCAAATAAACAGAACTAATTGGAGCTGAAGCAATTACGGATGGAAATAAACAGTTGCACATGGAGGGTGAGAGATTAAAAAAAAACACATAGATAAAACTCATGTATCAAAACCAAAATATCCTGCTCTGTAATGACATATATAATTTCACATTAGAGGGTCATTTAAACTACGCTGAAAGACCGATCGATCTCACTCCCCCTCCCTTCTGCCCACACCTGCTTCCAGCTACTACACACAGCGCTGCTGTGAAGAAAATAGGTCCCTCACCTCTGCTGCCTCTGAGGAGCTGCTATATTGAGGCTGCTGATCCAGGGGAACTGAATATTCAGGTACTCGGCACAACATCAGCGCCACTGCGGTACGGTGCAAACGAAAACGGAAGCTACTGGCCACAGCGTTCTCTCGCTCAGTCCACGAGCTTTTCTTTGATTCCATTATCACACAACAACGAGCAAACAAAGGAGAGCAAACGGGGCGAAACGTCTGTTGCAGTTTAGCTGATAACACCTTCTCAGACTCCTGGAGGAGTTGATGTGCGCTTCAGAGCCGACTGCTGGGGTTAACAGCTAATCACTGCAGTGGGGTTTTCCTGGGGGCTCCTCGTGACAGACGTTTTCATCAGGTTGAATTCCTTCTAGGAATGAACGTGAAAAGAAACGTTCACAGTTGTAGTTTCCCAAAATTGCCTGACCTTCATGTGTGGTACGGCTGGCAGTAACAAATTAAACAAAGAAAAGTTATATACAGAATTTAGTTATGATTATTGTAAAAAAACATCTCAGTGGGAGCTTAACAAGTGTTTTAACAGCTCCTCATTTGGTGCCAAAATACCAAATGAACTGCTCAGTAGGATAAATGATTACTGTAGTTAAGCCAGAGCCATGATGCCTTGTTGCCTTTGATTCTTCAACCCAGCATAAATTTGATTCGTATATAACGCAAATTTCAACAAAACTCTCATATCATTGCTCTCCAACAAAAAAATCTGCGTCATTTGTATGGTGAAACACTTCCTCGTCATTTTTGAAATCACGTGAATTATTGGGATACGACCCACTAGTGGAAATCCTCACGCGTTTAATGAGTTATTACGTAACTTCAGTACGACAGTCGAGACGCCAGACATGCTGCAGGTCAGGCTTGGGACGATGGCAGACGCCGTGACTATTGCTGTCACCTGCAGTGATGCAGGTTTTAATACTTCTGTGAGGTGAGCGTGGAGACATATTCTGCTGACCTTCCTTTACCCTTATGCAAATGAGGAGCTATTAATAACTTGCAGTAGGTCCGCATGGATTTGGCTGAGCTGGGGCGGGAACCTCTAATCATTGTATCTGAAGAGTTTCAAACACTTCAGTGCTTTACTGAATACATGATAAACAAGAGACCATTTTAAATTCAAATCTATTCTTGCTGTTTTTGTTATATCCATGCAGTTCTCAGGACCTTTCCTCCGAACAGAGGGCTTAATATCTTTTCTCTGTCCCCTGGCTCTGTCCTAATATCATTCCGATTTCATTCTCCTTCTTCACTGCTGTTCCAGGTAGAAATTCCCCGCTTTTATTTTATTCCGTCACGATACAGAGCGTTCACATTGAAACATCCACGTCAGACCAACGCACGCTTGTCGAGCTAAAGTTAGTTTTCGCTCCCGTCGGCGCGACCTGTTGTGGTCGTTGCAGCATTTGCTTTAAACTAGGACAAAGCACATGCAGCTGAGTCTGCAGTGTGAAGTTAGCGCTAAATGATTATGCAGCATAAAGCCGCGCAGAAGACAATGCATCTTGCTTGTGCTTTGAGATGTCTTGTCATGCCCCCCCCCCCCCCCCCCCCCCCCCCTTCGTGACCTTGTGCTCTCGGTTATCTTCAAGAGAACAGATACAGCATGTTACGTCTCATACGGCGACAGTCCGTTCTTTATTCCACTGCACCGGTGATAGCAGGTGATACAGTATGTTTTCAGGATGGGCCCCTTCTTGTTAAAACCATATCTCAGCTAGTTGTGGAGCAAAATGTCCTCAGACTCAAGAATGACGGTCAAATTCACCGTGAACTCTGTTCTGTTCATCCATCCCATTGTTATCATGTCAAAGAAATACCAAGAGCAAACCTGATTTTTAAAATTTGGACCAAACTGTCTACTTTGCAATGAATTAATGACATTAAAGTGGCTAAAGGTCAAAGGTTAAGATCGCTGACCTCAGGTCCATACCACCCTGGCTCAAGTAATAAAATGGTTTTAAATTTGGCACGAGTGTCCAATTGTAATCAAGAGTGAAGGTTTTGGTGTCTGGTGTCTTTTCAGGTCTTCCCATTCAATAAATAGCGAGTGAGTCAGATGGTTGCCTGTGCAGAGGTCAACTGAGAGCCACCAACTCACCACAACAGAACGAACAAATACCACCCAGAAATGAAATGAATCGCTTTTCCCTGGAGCACCTTTCACTAAATTATAAATATATATATAAAATATTCAAATTAAAACATTTAATTTCTGCCCATTTGTGTTCCTGTCGCACATCCATGCACATCCATCTTAATTATTTACACCTCAAAACTGATGAACCGGATGAGCTGCACTGTGGTCGCACAGGGGTCACGAAAGGTTAGAACACAGGTACATTAATATTCCTGTGAGATTTGTTGTGTGTGCGGTTTTACCAAAAGCTCCATTATATGATCCTCGTGCTGATGATTTCATTACCCAAGTCTTTCAGCCAGAAAAATGTGTAAAACTCTGATGCACCACTTGGATTAGGTGGAAACCCACCGACTGAAGACAGACACACTGTAACGTCAAGGTCCATTCACATCATAGAAGATCAAAACAATTACAACAGGTTGCAAATAGCAGCGATATTAGGGATGAATGATGTGCTGGAGGCTTTAGGCTGATGCAGAGGGACATGAACTGGCAGGAAGAATCCTGTGGGTGCGAAGCTCTATCTGCAGGGGGACAACGGGATTGGAGACCCCACTGGCACCAGCTTTTGTTTTGGCAGGAAGTCCTGGATTATATTGCAGGTTGCCTTGGACACCGCATGACCTGCAGGTATAAAAATAGCTGTTTTTCTAATTACAAAAACTGCGGGACTAACATATTGTCTATTGCCTATTGAAACTCCTGCCTATTGTTTCTAGTGAATGGGTCGGTCGTGATGCGAAGACGCAATAAAGACAGAATGGATGGGCCTCCATGCCTACATGTGATCAGCAGATGGATGGACAACATGTAAACACGGTGTCATTACAACGTAATTATAGCCGTTACAAAATTAAGCGACTTCCTGGGAAGCAGTGACATTTATTGTAGAAATTATATTTCTGATGTCAGAGAAGCCTGATAGAAGACACAGATCTTCCCCCGACATTTTCACATCACGTCTCGCTTGAGCTTTGTCATGTTCTGCTTTCCACGGCCTTTACATTTATTGAAATTCTAAGCAGTGGATGCTGCTTCATTTGTTCACAGGTATGGTGAAGTCATTAAGTCAAAATGTTTTCCCCTCATTTCCCCCCCGAGTGTAAGACTACAATTTGTAATTTAGAGTCTTTCTAAGTCTATGTTTCTGCAGGGACATGCTGGTGATCAAAGGCCACTGCAGAAAAGTCAGAGTGTTATGAATATATTTACCTACATTAACCCGGTACATCATTTGTCTATTTTCCATCATGTACCCGTTAAATGTCAAAACTTAATTTATGTATTTATGCTCTTTGGCTGTTAAGGAGGAAACTTTCTGGAGATAAACTTGAACATTTTGGATTTAATAACAAGTATTGTTTTGACCCTGTGTCACTTCTGAGGGAAAAGATTTAACTCGGCCTTCGCGTCCTGCTTTTGAATCATTTCAGAGCGTGTGCACTAATTTGTGGCTCAGCATGGGACACAGCTTTGAAAAATCCATACGGGCCTAAATTGATTACACAGAGTGCGTCAAAGTAATGACTTGAATAAATGCAGAAATCCATCTGTTATTCATGCCAATTATCTGTATGTGGGTGGGGAAC
This sequence comes from Macropodus opercularis, assembly GCA_030770545.1. NCBI lineage: Eukaryota > Metazoa > Chordata > Actinopteri > Anabantiformes > Osphronemidae > Macropodus > Macropodus opercularis. The sequence goes on from CM061092.1 coordinate 15,432,032, forward strand.
ACCCTGCATAGGTCACCACCTGAGCATTCTGTCCAGTTGAGTCTTTGGACTCTGAGAGGGAACCCACAGGAATTAAAAAAAAAAAACAGGTACCTGTAACGTGCTAACCCCTCTATGAACCGTTGTTTTATAGAACGTGCACTAAAGCTAACTAATGAAGTCGTTCCATGGAGTGTGTGTGTGTGTGTTCGTGTTTGTGGGAGTATCCAATTATTCCTAACATGATCTTGAAATGAGGAAATCAGAGTCTTTGTCCTGTCCCTGTTTTCTCCAGCAGTAAGACTATGACATCAGGATTTTCAAAATCTGCATATACACTAACTGCATTGCCTTAATGTTTACGCTTCAAACCTTTGAGGCAACAATAACCACAATAACTGTAGGTTTGTGGTCTTCATTTAGTTTGTACAATGGTTTTGTTTAACGGACCTGCTATTATTAAAACTTTATACTATTTTATTTGAGCTCCAAACTTGTCAGATGCACATGTTCACCTGCTGAAGCAACATATTTCTCAGCTCGCCAGAGGAGTCCGTTGGGCTGGATGGGACCTCGCCTCCCTATGCAGATATTCCAGGCACGTCTAAGGGAAGATTTCAAACATGCTAGCAGGATTACATATCCTGAGTGGCGCAAAATGGATGGATAAATGGATAAACGTCGGGATGGAGGGGAAGACAAATTGATAGGTGAGCAGCTCACTTGCTGTTCCAGCCTTTCAAGTCACCGTGTCAGATTTCGTTACAAGTGTCAGCCATTCGGTTGGAATGAAAGGCTTAGCTGACGTATTGGTCTCCTGCAGCTGCTGCACGCAAACCGTTCACAGCCACATTACGTACACACCATCTATTAGTCAAAGGACCTGTAGATTAATATCCTACCTGTAATATTTTAGAGGACTAATGCATGTTAATAAGCTCATTTCCTTTGAAACTTTCAGCTGAAATGCCTCTTTGTGCTTGTTCTTTTATTGTACTTTTGGTAAAAATGTCTTTATTCCCCCCCCCCCTTGAGCTTAATCCTAAAAAGAAAGGAATTAATCACCGTCTGTCTCTTGGAGAAGTCATGACACCTTAAATTATACGCTGCATTGTAATTAGAAACAATACAAGTATGACAACTGATATGAGCGTATATGAATTATTCTCTGACAATGGGTCTTAAAATTAGCCTGTCACACATGAAAAGAAGGTGCTTGAGTGCCCGCTGTAGTGGCGCTGAGAGTGCAGGGCAAAATGTACGGTAGCAGTGCTGTTTCAGATTAGGACCAAAAAGGGAAGAGGAGAGAGTTATTTGGCTTCTGCTAATATACAAACGGAGATGCCAGAGATTGTAAATTAATTAATGACTCCCTGCTGCCCAGCACGAGTCGTATAATAAGGATACCGACCGCGCAGGAACGAGGTCACGGTCGTTCGTTGTTTGTCGATACTGTGTTCACCAAAACGGGACGGACGCACGCACAGAACGATGCTTGTGACTGGTCTTCAAGCCCCAGACCTGCTCTAACCCACTGGATAAGCTGGATCAGGTGTATTAAGCCAATCAGAAGCTGGAAAATGTCATCAGAAGTAATAAAAGGGTGAAATTTCTCAGACACACCTGTAGGTAGAGTTTGAGTTAATACCTGGTGCGGGTTAGAATTCGGAGACGTTTGAGCACCATGGTGTTAATATACAGAGCTCGTACTGTCACAGACGATTATCATCAGTTGTTAAAGCTGAAGACTCCTCTCAGCTTGTCAGTCTCCACGTCGCTCTCTGACTGTCCTCAGTCGTCCTTTAGTCGCTCAGTGAAACCCTCCCTGGCTACAGGCTCTTGAGCTGTTGTGAGTCATCTCTACAACACGACCTCTGCCAGCACCCGATCCACTTTACATTAAGGAGAACATCTATTCATTTCACATCCGTTGACCTTCTAGTCACAGTTACAGTACCTCTAGTAAAAAAAATTGCATTGTGGGAGAGATTTTTGTCATTTCTGACGTGGCATATAACATTTTCATACTTTAGACATTTAGACAAAAGAAAAAGAATAATAATAAATACAATAAGCACATTGTTCCTGAATCATAGCTCTTTAAGGTCTTAAGATGATTGGAAAGTGAGTAAAATTATCATTTGTGTCATTTTACATCTACCTTTGCACCATAATTGCTCCATTAAACAAAGATCAATAATCTAAATCCAAAACACGGCAATGACTACAGAAGGAAAGGAGGAGGAGGAAAAGTCAATTAAAGACTGACTCACCATATTTATTGATGACACTGGTCCAATGCTGTTCACAAATATGTCAACATCTATGACAGTCGGTTTTACTGTGGGGAAAAGAGCAAAAGAATTATTGATCCTGACATTCACCTGCCTCTTTTGTAAACCAAAAAGTGAAGTGGAGGCGGATCAATGAGCCTTTATTGTTCAGAATCCTTAGCGTGAGTAGCTGCTGAGTGAAGCGGTCCTCAGGGAGGGTGGTTGTTATTAATGAGCGCGCATTAGTCTTCATGACACGCGTCCATACAGCACGGATCCAAGCCACAAACAGCCTGCGCTACTATACTGGACTCATGTATCGCCAGATGAAAAGACAATCCGAGGAAGTAAAGCTCGCTGTCAGTCTCACGTGTTTCTGACGCTTTTTATTCTGGTCAACCAATCGTGCTCAGAATTTTGGCGAGGATGCCAAAAGAATGCAATTAACTGATAAAGCGGGATCGGACCACGATGGAAGCTTTGCGGTGCTCCTACCCCCCCCCAGCCCCCGATCCAGGGCTTTCTGAGTAGCCCGAAGGTGGAAGATAACCCCTGTAATTTAACAGACAAAGGCCCCGAGATTGATGTGTGTTCATCAGGTGAAGAATAATCTGATGGCAAGACAGTTGTTACTGTAACTGTGGTGACTGTAAAAGCCCCAGATCATAAATGTAAACCTCATCTCATCACACCTTTCGGTCCATCTGAGAAATGTACATGCGGCTGAGAGGAGATGTTGCCACGTTGACTCGGCATCCAGCCATACTGTACCTACACCGACAACCTCCTCACGAAGCCTTTACACCTCACTGTAAGAACACAGTAGTCAGTTATTTATCCTTGTACCCCCCCGACTCTGCTGCTCTGGGAGGTTTCATGTTCGGCGTAAAGGTTGAGCTTCTAAAGCAGCTCGAGTAAGTGACAGCTGTGACACGCTACTGCCACGAGCGTATCCCATTTGCATACCAAAGAGCTCTCCATTATTGTACATCGCCTGTCTTTGGACGCCTTTCAGTCTCGGCCAATTAAAGGGCTGTTCCACACGCCGGCCTCGGTTCCAGCGTCGGGTTCACGCAGACAGATGGCACACTACAGAACACTTGTGGAAAGTCCCTGCTGAGGCAGCTTTTCAGACGCGCGATACTCACAAGCGCACAACACCTGGCGAGCAAATCCGAACAGATCTGCACCGCGAGCCACTGAGAATATGAAAACAGCATCTGACTAAATCAGTGTATTTGTCTGAAACATGTCTTATTCAGCTCCTGTTGCTTGTCAAACTGAATTCTCAGCAGATGGGACAGGGCTCGAGCACTTCTACAAGCGAAGTGTCACGGAATAATGGCGGCACCTGCGACAGGATGTATCTGGACCTGCGGGGCAGTTACCACGACAAGAAATTAATTGGAGACAATTAACCCTGTAGCTCTGTGTCTACCTGTCTCTTCTGACCTGACCTTCTTCTACTCATCGCAGACAGTCTGCTGCTGCAAACCAATGCATGCTTCAATGAAATACGATCTTATTAGCTCAACTTCCCCGCAAAAACATAGTGTCATTCTACAGATATTTCATATTTCACCTTTACCAGAAGAAGACGTGAAGGAGTGTGTGATGTCTGATCTGCAGCCCAGTGCGTATATACGTACTGTGTAACGCAGACAGATTACTCTAGTGTTAGTTCTTTATTTATTTATCTGCTAAAATAACATAAATGTGGTCACATTCTGGGACTATACAAAACAATGTGGCATATTCATTCATATATGTCAGATAAAGGTGGAATATAACTCACAGTCTGAGGTGTTTTGTTGTCTCATCAGACAATGTGAATTTGTCTTTCTAGACAAATGTGTCTCTCTGAACACATTCATCTAGATTTCTAAAGACTGCGTCAGTCAACAGAGTTTAAAATAAGAAAGAGACGTCTAATGTGAAGCATAATTGTGTAACTGCTGTCTGGTTTTCCTGTCTGTGATGCTTCGTACATTCTCCATACGCTGCTGGTCTGGACACGCACTCTGCGTCTTCTAATGTCTTTTGGTTTGTCTGACGTGAGCGGCCCAGAGAACTCAGCAGTCCTTCTGCACAGAAGTGATGTATGGCATCCTCCTTGCTTAATGGAAATTGCTGCAGACTGTGATACATGGCAACAGCTTTCCGCACACCCGCTCTAGATTTGTCCTGGTGGTTCCTCGTACAATGCGTATTGTGCTCATGTCCGTCTTTGTGCTTAGATGTACATAGACCTGAGGTGTGGGATGTACAGTATGAGAGTACAAACAGTGGGTATTTCAGCTGATAATCATGTCCCTCTGACGATTTGCTCCTTTGGCACCGAAGCTGCATTATGTGTCTTTTCTTCATTACACTGTGCTAATTGTGTTGGACGCTATAAATCTGCAGCTGCCAACAGCCCCAGTTCGCAGCGGTTAGGTGGTCGTCCAGTAGATGTGAACAGCCTATGAGCTTTAGGGAAATGGACCATGAACCAGAAATCAATTAGCGGCGGAGCGATTATGGTTGGTTTTCTACTAAATATACTGCAAAGTCCAGGATGCTGTCGGCTCAGGTACCGATGCCATGAAAAAGTATGAAAATGAGCCTTTTTAAAAAAAGTAAGGCAAGAGATTAAGAGAACGAACTCTCTCAGGGGAAGGTTAATCTGCTCCGTGTTCTCGCACACTGTACTTTTGTGACACGATCCACTGGGGTAGAGAGGGAGGCGGTGACCTGTTACGATTTATCTGTTGAGGTGGCCTGACGTTGATGAACAGGTATATGGAGACGTTACCTGATCTCCATCCACATTTCCCGTGCAAATGTGGATGGATCCTGCCCCGAATGGCCCCTCAGCCTATATGATAATCCATTTTAGATTTTCAATAATTGCTCATTATCTACAGAAATGTATGGTGAGGAGCACATGATGATGGTGGATGGCTGGAATGAACAGAGCCTCGTTGTTTGGAAATATTCAATATTTTTTAACTATTAGGACTATTTCTAATAGAGGTCATTCATTATATAAATCTTAATATTGCAAAAAGCTTCACGTTTAGAGTCATTAGCTGTGATCTGCTGATGCGTATGATCAGACAAAACGTCTCAACAACGAGCAACTTTCTGTAATTCAAATACATTTATTATTACAATAGCCCTGAGGCAACATAATGGTCAAAAGAAAACATAAAATGATACAGACAATGAGAAAAAAAAAGCATAAAAGTTGCCAAGTCAGTGTTTAGTGTCATTCAACCTCGTTGAGCTTCAAGGTCAAAGACATGAACGTGGGAGTAAACTTCTCAACTGATGGTTTAGTTGTTTTTAATGCCATTACTATTATTTACATACTTAGTCAGAATGATGATCACATTGTTTGACTTACTGGGAGTATTTGTTACGATGATTTACAGTTACACCGTAGACTGTCATGCTGACATGTACAGCAAAAATAAACCTAATGTTGCTTGATATTCAGGTGCAACAAAGTTTTCCACTTCCTCTAAATATCTTGTTTTTCTGCCTTCGTTGTTGGTGTAACGAGCTTTCCTGAGCAGTATTTGTCTACGCATTAGTCACACCAGCTTCCAGGAAACCCCAGCGATATAACTAACTCGCGGGAGAGTTGGTTGACGTCTGCATAAACCGAGCTGCAGCAACATGACTGATGGTGTAAAGACACAACTTCTCCTCTCGCTGTCCAGGCTCATTACTACAAAAAAAAAGAAAAAAAAAGAAAAGCCAAGTGCTCTGAAATATTCAAAAAGCAGAACAGATCAGCTCCCTCCGGCTAACTGTACCACGGCCGATCATCTGTCAAGACACTGACGCTGGTTAAAGGGGGTCTTTTTAATGAATGTGAGGAAAAGTAACTGTGCTGTGAGCGAGACTGGGGCAGAATTTAGTTCTCATATTTTGGATAATATCCAACTGGAGAAAAAAATTGATTTCACATCCTCACATAAGGATATTAAATACATTTCAGAGGACGTGAGGTTCGTTGTTTCTATCACTGTCAAGAATTAAATGCTCCTCTAAATCTTTTTGTCTTTTCTTTTACACAATACACATTCAGGGTTCTAAGCACAAAGGTCAACTTGTATTAATAACTCATGCCGTCAGTTATTCTATAGATCTTTGTCTGCGCAAACCTGCCTGTTACTTGATCTGGTAGCAAACTACCTGCCTGAGAAGAACCCATTCATTTAGTCTTAGTCCTCGAACATCTCACCTTTTGTGACCGTCGGAGCAGCTCCTCTCATACATTTCGTGTACAATGAAAATGAACCGAGTTTACAGCTGTGTTCAACGGCTCAGTCAATCACTGTCACGCGAGGAGCTGACTCTGACAGACGGCGACGGTCCAGACAAAAGGAAAAGGTGCCATTTGAAGCGGCGCAGGCCTTTTGTACTTTTATTTTCATTCTTCTGTTTTGAAATGCCGCTTTGAAAGCCTCTTATGTTCCTGTGACGGTGTCAGCTTTAAACTGTTACGCACAATAAGAGGAAAAACAGCTAATAATTATAAGGGCATTTCTCCCAGTCGATTACAGAGCTATTCATAGATGTGAGCTTGGCATTTCTGCAGCATTCACTGCGTTTACATTCACGAACTGCCTCCGTATGTAGAGAACTGGACTGTCACGATCAAGACTACGCTGGATTTCAGTTGTTTATTTGAAAGAGATTTAAAAAAAAGCAGTTTGACAATTGTTTCTGCTATTAGCCACATTACAGCCTGGTGCATCTTCACATTGGGCCACTTTTCCAGACTCTAGGACCTTGACTTCAAAATTTTATTAAAGACATATCTTCCTGTGAAAAAAAAGGACTTTGGAAAACTGAGCGGTTTCTTTTCTCCTCTGTGCAGGCACAGTACTGACGTCTCTAATTGGCTAATCATCAAACCGTTTAGAGGCGGCTTGAAAATAGTGTTGCAGATTTTCCTGCAGACCTAGTCTGCGGCTCCATCATACTGACATGACAGTTATCCAATGCTGTGGTCATCATGAGTGAGGCACAATGTACTGAACTAGACTGGTGATGCGTGAGTCTTATATTACATACAGAAAAGAAAGAAAATTCATCTCCCCGACAGCCTGAAACAACTTGGGGTTCGGCGTGTGTTGCCCACATCCACTGCAACATATGACTGGAGGCGCATCCATGGATCTGCAGGTGCCAGACTAGAACCACCGTATCACTTCTTCTTCTGTGGTCATTAAGTGGTGGAAATTCCACCGTTTAGTTTAAGCACAGGCCACTGCAAGCTTTAAAAAGTCACATTTGATAATGCTTGAGAGGACAAGGTCAAAGCCTTCAGTGTGGCACATGGAGTCAAAGGGCCAGCATCACAACAAATGACTTTCTAATTTACTTATCTCTGGTTTGAGGTCAGGGGAATTGGAAAAGAAGTTAATTGCACTCCCTCCATTTATCATAGCTTCTTTGAAGTTATCCATCCAAGTTAATTTAGTCCGCTCTGGCTGGGCAACCAGGGGGGAATACAGATCGGTGATACGCCATAGAATAACAATTTTCCTAGCGAGTGTATTTGTGAGGGAAGAACTGTGACAAAAGGAGATGATTCAGTGGTCCCTGAAGCAGTTCACAGAAAAAAAGGTCACTGGTTTTATTACTTGGACACTGAGTTAGCAACTCAGAGCAGAAGTTCACTCACAGTCCTCAGATTCCCAACTTACTATATTCATTATACATTCCTGCAAAATAATTAATAACCTGACAGTTTGACCACATTGACTTTGTGATTATTTATCAGCTTACGTATGTGATCTAAATGTAAATTATTTTATTAACTCTCTCTGTCCTGCGCATAAAGGGTAAAACACAGATGTAATGTAAAACTTATTATGCGCTCAAAAAACGATGATCCTTTTAGCATCCTTTAACTGATCGTTGCGGTTTCATTTTCACTGTGTCACGCTGTGTCCACCGCTTGTTTCTTCTGCCCCCAGGTGGCCAAAGAATCGGCCATTGCAGGTTTAATGCCGTGGGTCATCATCTCCTAGTGATGGTGCCGCGTGGTTAAAAGCTCCATGCCAACCATCAAAAGGACGACGAGATGAGTTTGTTTGGTAAATGTGGTCGTGCCACCTGTCAAATCACTCGGCGCATGTTACGTTAGTGAGGAGACGGAGAGTGTGACACCTAGAAACTGTTGCTTGGTTTCCAGTGTCATCAACTCTCTCAGGACAGCATCAAAAGATCTTCTTCTTGGTTTGATGCATGAGGACAGTAATATCTATTCCTCACTGACGGCCTGTGCACCAATAACATTTGCTTCCTGCATGTTTCCCTGGCTTTGTTCCCATAGTAACAGGTACAACATGCAATTATCTAACAATAAAGATACTGAACATCCTTTGCTAAAACTACTGTACAAGAATCTAGTCAGTCCTGCGGGAATAAGCGTGTTACTCTCTACTTACTGTATTTGATTCTGAGTGCAAATAAAAAAATATACTGCTTCTGAAATAAGAAAGAAATAACATTTCCTAAACTACTCACTGATTCTTTGGCCACTTGGTAAATAGTTGGGCTGCCGTGACTGCCACATCAGGAACACAGACACAAAGTATTCAACAAAGGTGTAACAGGTTTAGCTGTGGTCTACTCAGAACTACAGGAGATCCGACCGGCAAGCTGGACGCTAGGGCGGCTGTCTGTAGGTCAAAGTCCCAACCTCAGTAGGTTCACTGAGAGATAAGACTCAAAACTGAAATTAAGGAGTAGAAACTGAAGCAGAGTCTTGTTAAATGATTCTGAAACGGTGGGTTATCCCATCGGTAAAAGTCATAGAATCACCGGACCCCTCCTGTCTCCCCACTCCAGTCAAAAGTTCTGCCTCGGGATACAATTTGTATTTATGAGGACACGTGCTTGGAGAACGCATGAGCTACATCTTGAAGTTTGTTACTGTATGTCAGCGAGTCAGCAGCAAGTGATGCACAGCCTGATCCAGATTCACCTGAAATGGTGGGTTGCTACTAAAATAATAATTTGGCTGACAGCTGATGTTGAAACAAATGTTTCCAAGGGGGAAAAACAATATACAGCCACTCCTGATCATGATCAACTCCATAGGTGGGTCAAAAATGATCCTCACAACTTAACCGTCTTTTTCTGGAGATGCTATATAAACAGCCACGGTGTATAGGACTATTCTGTGATTCTACGCTCATAGCATAAGTCGATGAACTGCAACCACATAAGGACACACAACACACAAGCAGAATTGGAGGTATGGGAACTCCAGCTGCCGTGGTAACACATACTGCACCACTAACAGCGATGCGACTCCACCACTGCCTCACTATTATCTGTAGCCGCTACAGCTAATGTCAAAACGAAAGTGTGTGTCCTCGACCACAGCACAACAGGAGATCACGCACGAATCCGTTTGTTTGTTTGTGTGTTTGTTTGTTTGAAACGGAGGAGTCTGTTCCTCTTCATCTTTACTGAGGAGCGTATCAGATCACAGCTGAAGCACTGGAGACACTTTAGGCGCCACAAGCGAAAAGAAGCCAACAATGAATTCATTCGCCCACAGATTATCACACCATACCGAATATGTACTATTGATAAAAGTGCAGAGTTTTCAAATCCAAGTCATGTTTAAACCCAGTCATCGATTTACAGCTACACAAAGTCGCACAACAGTGAAAAGACAACCAGCTGTCAGAGCGTTGCATTACCAAAGCCCAGTGAAGAGGGATTATAGCACATAATGCTTCTGGCTGTTGCTATATGAGATTTGAATTCTTCATGAAGGCTTACAGCAAGTCTAATAGGTTATTGTGTTGTGTTATTGATATTAGCTGATGGATGACACAGTGAATATACATTATTTCACAGTGTTATCATTCTGTTATTAGCACTGTTTTATTGACTTTCATGACCCTACTAACGAGCTAATTTATGCATCATGAGGTTTTTCAGGATTTCTGTTGTTGAAACGTGACAGTGAGAGAATTCAAAGTGATATTTACCTCCGATGTCCGGTCGCAGCTTCTTGTCATATTCTTTCAGTAAATTGTTGAGTATTTCCGTGGCGTCGGTTTCCTGTGATTTAGGAGCCAGCATTTGGTTCACGGTGACGTCTTCGTAGTCTTCGTCGTACTCGATTGTTAAAGAGCTGTAAAATGAAATCAAATAAAAGAATGTGGTTGAAACCAGCAGAAAGAGCGCAAAAACACGATCCTATGAGAGAGATCAACTTTGAGCCAAACTTGGGAGTTTTCTTCAGGAGACAACGGCCAAACATGCCTCCAGTGATGCGCATCGGCACATTTCAAGTTAGACCTGCAGTAAACAGCCCAGGTAGGTTCTCACTTCCCACAGCGGCACCACTCACCAGGTATAAAACGCCGACAAGAGTAGGACATGAGCCAGTAAGTCGGATGTCATGATTTCCCACGGGGTGACAACAAAGTAAAAGACGTGCGTATCGGCGTCTGGGACGCGACGGTCACAGCTGCGCGGCGCGGAACCGACAGCTCTTCATAGTTTGTAATCCGACAGAAATTGAAGTCATTGTGGAAACCAGGAGGGTGGAAATCCTTCCTACCGGTCGCGTTCAGGCGACGGAGCGTCTCCTCTCCCGCAGACGCTGCGGTTGGGTCCTCGACTGCGGACGCTGCCGGGTTTACGCAGGTGCGCGCAGGCTGATTGCGCCCGTAGAAAGACCCCCCCAGTTGACCAAAAACTCCTCCAGGTCTGCGTCACGCCGCTGTCTTAAGGGACACTTCGCGATTCTCAGAGGAAATGTTGCACACACACACACACACAAACACACACAAAAAAGCTCACTTGGTTATAGTTATTCAATTGTCTCTCATGTGTCAAAAACTTTCTGTGCGTAAAAAATTATTATTATTAAGACGAGTGGTAGGCGGAACGAGGTCTTTATGGATAAAGTGTGAGGCAGTTTTCAAACTTAAATAAAACCTTTCCAATGTTTTTTTTAGTTATTTCAGAATAGCAAAGAATTCACTGATATTTCGTTTATTTGGTGGCGCACCTGCGGATGGAGCGCAGGTGGTTGCGGATCTCTTATTATTTGCTACGTATTCATTTCAAAGCTTGAATATCAAAGTGCTTCCTGTACAGCTGCTAAACGCTGCTAATTGTTATTCGGCCCGTTTGCAGAAGCAGCGTTTTGTAATTGTAATGAAGGGTCCCTGTTGTGTTGTGTGTAGACTTTTTGTCTCCCATCTGCACCGTGACTTTATAACATTTAAAGCTTGGTTCACTCTATATGCATCTATGAAAAATCGACACAATCGAAAAATCTATGCAACAGATAGAGTTTGCAAAGTCTGGCAGTTCCTGCAAATCCTACAGTTCCCACAATGCAACGCCAGGCTTTAAGAATTTCCTCTTATGGCATACCACACATTTAGTTCATTGAAATGATTTCAACGAAGCCTGATGACGTCATGCTGGTCATTCTTTTCCCTGAAGGTTGAAGGTTGTGACTTTAATTAGTTTAATCTTCAGTTAGTTGAAAACAAGGTTTAGGTTTTATTATGTTGACAAAGTTAAAATGATCATAGTTAAGTAGTAGTTGAATAGTAAGAGAAATGGGTCTTCGTGTTTAAAATTGGTGGAGTGGCCCTTTAAATAAAAAGCCTCACTGCTTCCACTGTCATACAGTAAATCGTGAAGAGTAAAATGTGATGAAACAGTAAAATTGGTGAAAATGCCAAGGAATTACACAAACCATGACGTGCTGTATTTAAGGGTCCTGTCTGTCATCGTTGCCAAGCGGTCACTTACAGCAGCTTCTGTAATAACGGTCAGTTAGAGGCTTTCTTTGTAGAATAAAGCAACTGCCCCCTGCTCCGCCTGGCTCTCATTTTCAATCAACAGACGACCCTGGCTGAGCCCGAGCGGATCACTTGTGCACCAACAATGCCAAGGACAACAGCACTTTGTGTCTCTGCCGGCAGCTTTGCGTTCTCCCACCGGCATGTGCAGAAGAGTCTTGAAGGGTAGAAATTAACTGTTGCGATAAATAATCCCTTGATGACAGTCACCGGCACCACATCTCTGCTTTATAGTTTCATTTTGTTCTAATGGTACCAAACAGTGTCTTTACAGCATCAAAGGGAGACTAACAGCAGATTGCCCTGACAAACACACACACACACACACACATCTCACGCACACTAGGACAAAGCAAGAGCAGGATCAGGAGGTTGTGAATGGCTGCACACGGCCCCACGCAACAGCTTCAAGTGTGTGTTGTTTAACAGACTTTGGTCCTTTGGGTGGATCCAGTGTGCAGCTGCCTCCTGTCGCCCTCTGGTGGTCACAGAGAAGGAATGCAGGCGTCAGGGAGAGGACGGTTTTACTGTAATCACGACCCACCACTGTGTGAATTTTATTCTTTTAGGTCACATGTACAACGCAGTACAAGGTTGAGATTCATGCTGTATGATGTAAATTTAATGTAGATATATAAACAAAAACTGAATGATTGGCCTCAACTTTAAGAAGTGTTTGGGAGTAATATCCCTTTTTTGTTTTGACCTTTATTTTATGGCAGGGCACTTTTTTTTTATAAGCTATTACTTTTACTCATTCACTTCTACAACATTATGGTGCAATTTTGTGAGTCTGAAATCCTCTGGACACGTAAGGTCGGGTTCCTGTCTGTATGAATTCACATGTTCTTCTCGTGTCTTTCCTCCGGTGCCGTTAGGCTGCTGGTAGGGTTAACTGGAGACTCTTGACTAGGCAGGTGTAGGGACACATCATAGAGTAGAAGCTAAAAGGAACAGTGCCTTAAGGGGGCAGCTAGACGCTACGTTGTTTAGAGATGAAAGATAGGATACGTTTTGTCCCACATCACTGGTGCATATTACACTGAATAACTGAAGGAAGCAGATTCGTAAAAAACCCAGTAACCATGAGGCCCACACAGAGCTGAGGCATAAAAAAACTGACTTAACTCAAAAGAATCATAAAGTGTCACTGCATACATGACGTATTGAGTACAGGTGTCTTTTTGATTCAACATTTTCACAGAATCGATGTGACGCTGGCGTTTCCTCTTTGGCTCCATGAGAATGTGGTGCGTCTGCGTAAAGGTCATGATGGAGCTGTGGCGCAGGGCGAGTGGACGGTCCTCTCCATCACCATACGCCGTATTTCACCTGCGCCTCCCGAGCTACGTGCGATGATCGATGTCAGTTGGCGGCATCAGTGACGGGCTTAATCTGGTGTAGAGTATGGGCCCGCTGAATGGAAAAAGCAACTTAAACGAAGCTAAATCCTTGACAAACAGATGTGAGCCAGATGTCGCGGCCACAGAGACCCCCCCCCCCCCCCCCCCCCCACCAGTGTTCCAACTGTAGAGGCTGCATGATGTGGATGTAGACGTGTCCATCAAGCCAGATTAAGCTCGTTCTTTACCACGCTGACAGATACGTCTAAATACAAATACGTATATTTGCAAACTGCACCTGACACGTTAAAGGTTTTTCGGTTTACGATAGCGTTTTATTCATCTCCGAGGACATTTCTGGTTTCAATCTTGATTTATTAATCATGAACAGCAAAGAGACAGAATTTGTGAAGCTTTAATTTGAATCGGGTTATGCATAACAACTGAAGAGAGAAATAAATGTACGGTTTCAACAGCGGCCCAGCCTGGTTTTTTTCGATTTCATCTGCACTAATGTACAAAATAAATAAATAAACAAACACATTAAATACAATCAGAGAGCACTGTGCTTCCGAAGAACACAGGGTGGGGCTACAGTCAGAGTACAGCCATATGTAGAAAAGCAGTATTGGATCAAATCTGGATCAAAAGACATCAACAAAATGAAGGTCTGATGTTAACGCATAACGCTCAACCGAAGTCATTATTCATATCAGCATTATTTATTGCTTGTGATATTTGCATTTGAAGAACAGCCTGTAGCTAAAAGCCAAACGGTAGTTGGCTGTGGTAAAGGTGAAGAGACGGGAGATGTGAGCGTATTTAAGCATCATTCATGTTACTGCTGATCGTGCTCAGAACCCCCCCCCAGTTAAAATGAAATCCCCTGGTCGTTGTCGACTGAATGAGCACAGTCTCCTGCGTGATTTAACTTTATCAAGAATATTTGCAGGCGATCATCAAAGCCTAAATAACAACCTTGTCCAAAAAAAACGAATACAAAATAGAAGCATTGCATATGCTGTCAAGACTGCGTAAGCTCGAGCTATTCTACTCCATTTCCCAACAGCACTAGACTAGAGTAAACTCGTACCATAGACGCCAACCTCACTGATGTAGGGGTGCTTTTCTAAAAGCAGGGCACATTTACATGTTACGACAAGCGCACAAACAGAAGCTGCCACTATACACTGAACCTGGTCCTCACTATTTACATATACAGGAAAACGGCCTGCTCTAGAAAAGTAACAAAAGAAAACAACTGCGGTATTTAACAAACCCGGCTTCTGTAGAAGTAATTGCATTCACATTGAGCTCTCACACGCATTCAGGATGGCTATTCATCTGCTTTAACAAGGAAGCAAAGTTCCATGTGCCTGGGCCCAGTGTCGCGCACCTGGACCTCCGGCCCATTTGTACAGAGTAAGAGTTACAAAGATAAAAGCCGGCGTCGAGTGTATTCACATGGCAAAAAAAAAAGTTTTGCATAGCACTTGGCCTTGTTGTACCGTCACCTACTGTGGAGTCAAGGGGGAAAAAATAAAAAATGCCAAATGCTAAAATCATAAAAGATCAGCATTAGGGAGAAATAAATCAAAAAAATGTGACAAATAAACCTTTTCATTTACACAAAGCAAACATGGCAAAATGTTCCTGAAGCAGCAGACATGCAGTGCAATCCAACAGGAGATAAGGGTTAAGTGCCTGGCATTGGTTTTGATCACGCTGCAGGTATGAATTCCTGAAGAGCTGGACAGGAGAATAGATGCCTGTCACACGGCTCCTTTTATCACTGGTTCCCTGTTGAGATACGTGGCCCAGTAAACCAGGTTGAAGGTCCCAAACAGCACCGGAAACACTATCCTGGACATCTTGTCGATCTTGCTCACGCTGTTGTAAGTCTTTTTGGGATCGGGGGCCTTGGGTTCGGGGGGTTTAAGCTGCACGGCTGTGCTGTTTGAAATAGTGGAGATGGACGCATCCTTGCTAAGGTTGGCTGTGTAATTCACACCGGTGGAACAGGTGTTGTTTGGCTTTTTAGAAAGAGCCAAAGGGTCTTTTTTCTGAGGATGAATAGAAAAATAAAGCACAATGGTTTAGTGTTTGGTCCAAAACATTGGTGCAGACGTGTCAGACATAATGAAACAAGAAATGACACATTCCAGACATTTTTAGGCAGGTGTGAAAAAATGCTGTAAACAAAGAATGCTTTCAAAAAATTGAAGTGTTAAACATTTATTTTCATGAATGAACAAAATGCAGTGAATGAACAAAGGAGGAATCTAAATCAAATCAATATTTGCTGCGACCACCCTTTGCCTTCAAAGCATCAGCAGTTCTTCTAGGTTCACTTGCTCACAGTGTTTGGGCTGGTAGGTTGTTCCAAACATCTTCTGTGGATGTAGGGTTTCTCACATCCTTCTGTCTCTACATGTGATCCCAGACTTATACTTATATTACTTATATTTCTGAAAGTATTCTTTGTTTGCAGCATTTTTTCACACCTGCCTAAAACTTTTGAACAGTATTGTACATAAACAGCACAACAACAATGAAAGATGGTGAGTGAAGAGTGAAAGGAATAATAAACTGCTACTGTGTCACAACATCGGCAAACGATGCAGTGAATCTGTGATTGATTTATTTTGCATCTTTTGCATAATTCCTATTTTGCTTTGATTTATTATTGTGTGTTACATTTCTCCTTGACTCATAACCTGTTAGCTTAAGTTCCTAACCGGGTTTCATTTTGAAATGACTCAAACCAATAAGTGTTATATAAAAGCAAGTCGGTGAAGACAGGAATCAAGTTCAAATAATGTTTGAGTGTCTGCTGGATGTTTAAATACTGTAAGCAGATAACACGATAGAGTAGCTATATTAATTTAGGTTTTTAACTCAAATATGCAATAATAAACATGTTACAGTAGAGATCTGACTAAGACTGTGACAAAGACGAAGAACAAACATGCACGTGCCTTGGGTTGCTGGGCCTCCATCGCCTTTTTTCCATCCCAAGCCCAGCTCCTCTTGGTGAAGTAATTAACTGTGGCAAACTCAATGAGGGCGGAGAAAACAAAGGCGTAGCAGACTGCGATGAACCAGTCCATGGCGGTAGCGTAAGCCACTTTAGGAAGCGAGTTTCGAGCACTGATGCTGAGGGTGGTCATGGTGAGCACCGTGGTCACACCTGGTGGCGGAGATAAGTTCACAAGTTTCACTCACTCAGCTTAGAGCTCAGGGTTAATTGAAACGGCACAAATCAGAGCGTGGTTAAAAAAAAGCTCCGTGTGTCCGCGCTCGTGTTTTCGAACTCACCAAAAACGGTTCGTGCCGGCACAGACTCTCGATTGAGCCAAAAGGAAACTTGTGACAGGATCACCGTCATGAAGCAAGGCATGTAGGTCTGGATGACAAAGTAGCCGATTTTCCTCTTTAGGTAAAAGTGAGCCATCATCACCGTGTACTGACCTGCAGGAAACACAACAGAACCTCTAAACCACAACAAGGTAACACTGGTGTTGATAAGTGTTTGTGTGTGGCCAAAAACCAGGACACAGCATTTCTTTTCCTGCACACATACAGGTCCATCTTCCAACAGCACAGCAATTAGATCAAACTCTGAGCAACGTAAATGTCTATAACTGTCTACATATTCAAGCAAAATGTTCTAATTCAGGCCCCTGTCACCAGATAAACTATTGTTAAATATGAGTTATGGCCACGGTTAAAGTTTTAAAGGTTAAAGGTTTAAAATGACTTAATGGTCTCATTTAGACAACATTCTCCGTCTTCACAGGTATAACTGTAAGTGCTAAAATAAAAAGTACTCGATTATATTTAATATTTCAGTCGCACTGGACAAACTTGGGTATTGACACCTGTCTGTCATATATTAATAATGAGAACTAATAATTCAGCTAACAAAACTTAAATTATGGCGTTTATTCACACTTGACTATCAGATATCTGTGTGGTGTGTGAACGCAGTGACTAAGATCAAGCAAACAGCGAGCACAGCACAGACAAACAGGTTGTTGGGGAAATCATCATATCCTGTTAACCGACTGAAGATTGCATTTGAAGGATTCTTTTTTTTTTTTCTCTCAAAAATCCTGTCGAGCCGTGGAGACTGATAAACTATAGAAAATCCACAGATGACTGCTGCTTTCTCCTGGCAAAATCGGATTTTTCTGTCTCACTAATCCCTTGTCACAATCTGCATCCTGTATAGCTCCGTCGCTCTCTCACTCTGCCTCTGTCGCTCTCTCTCTCTCTCTCTAATGTGTGTGAGAGAGAGTCCATCCCATTCTGTCAGACCAGGCCACGATTGATCGGGGGGGGGGGACACAAACGTATCCTTGCTTTGCCTGAGCTTGAGCACTGACACAGACCTGGATCAGCGGTGAATACAAGCACGTGCACAAATGACTGCAGCAGAGACGGGTTAGGAAGGACCGGAGGAAAAGTTCCAACGCCGTACGCAATGCGACGACAAGCGTGATGCCCAGAATGAGGAGGACACCCGTGATGCCTTCGCTCCGAACACCGCCGGCCAGCAGCCCTGCTCTGTGGTGGCATGACCGACCGACCCGCAACCTGATCTGACCACCTGCTGGGCTTGGACGTGAATGGAAATCTCAGAGGTGTGAAAAAATGCGGCTCTGGTGGATTTTACTGTTTGGGTTTCGGAGCGTCGGCGGGGAACTGCCGTTCATAGCAGAGAACAACGCGGCTATGCTGGTCAACTGGTGAGTGAAACCTTTAAAAGCACTGACATTGCAAGTGTTTCCTATCATCAGATCAATTCCCAAGTCTCTATTTCCATCCTCTTTGGCTTAACCTGCGAGGTCAAAGGTCACCCCTGGCCCGTGTGAGCACTTTGCTGAGCTATTTGTGGCTCGTTAAAGAGGGCTTGCACCTCAGCTTAACAGTGCTAACTAAGGCCGTGCCTTTCTTTTTCGGCTGGTCTGAGCAGGGGATGGGGGGGGATGAAATATAAAGCAGCCTGTGTGTCGAGCTCAACTTTTGTGAGCACGCTTGCAAGATACAGCAGCAGCCTCCACGGTTACGCCTCCCCTGTGATAAACTCGCTGCCAACAGCCAGCAGCAATGTATTATCGTACTTCTTTACATAAGAGAATTAAGCAGATGCCGCTCAGCCCGTACCCACACGTCTCCGCTGCAGCAGCCAATCCCCGGGCTGTGACGTCATTTAGTAAAAGCACAACTGATGGGCCTGCATGTGGATTAACCCTACAGACCCTGTGGCTCAGACCACAGATAAGTGTTTTTTTTTATGCCCACCCTCACGCTTCTCCTGGCAGCCCCCAGTGACAGCTGGCCATGTGTGGGAGGTTGTCTCAAATCCTTGTCATTCACTCATTGTCTCTATCCGGCTTGATATGAAATCGTTTTTCTTGTCACAACATCTCTGAGAGACACACAGAGTTGAATAACAGGGTGAAATCAAGGGGCTTGACATCGCTGCTCCTGCCTGATGCTAGGCTGCATGTGGAAGGTGCTGTGAGGAAGGAAGCGACTTTAGCTGGAGCTACGGTGTAAACAGGCGGCTGTTTAAAGTCGCTTTACCTCGACTTGTGTAGATGTCCTCCGTGCCCGCGGTCTGACCAATCAGATGGTACTGGTTGAGGCGCGACCCTTCCTCTGCCACCACCACCGACTTGGCTGCTCCCTGGGTCCATGTGTAGACCACCTCTGAGACTGGATATGCATCTAAGAGAACAGATCAAAATGACATCAGTGCTTGTTGTTTCAATTTTAATTTGACTAGATTTAATGACTGGCTGATCAAAAAAACACTAATCAGCGTAATAATCACTGTTTTTAATTGTTTTCCTTTCATTGTTTAAAATCAAACATTAATAAAACTTTAAAAGTTACATTGATTATATGGGAGTATCAGGTATTTACAGACTAACTGACTGTGATGCTTTTTGTTGTGTTATACAATCATATGAGAAATTTCTTTTTGGATGCACATTAAGCAGAGAGGCAACTTTTGTTATTGATCCAGTGCTTCCTGTCTGAATAGTAAAAGATTTGGTGTAATTGCCATTTGTACATATGACAAATCCTGCATTAGTATATGTCAGTGTTGTCAAATAAGACAAATTAACTCCACAAAGAACTACAAAATAAAATTCGCCAGCACTGCACACAGACACAATTATACAATGATCTAATAATAGTCTGCAGCGGCTAGAAAGCAAAAGGTTAATGCCCTCTTCTCGCATGTTCACTCTGGTATTTTCATGTTCAGTACAAGCTTTTGTTGTTACTTTCCTTCGAGCTAAGATGATTTTGATAAATGACTTGTGTTACGTGACAACGGTTACGTAACCGGAACATTTTTTAGTCACGTCTAGTTTACAGATGCAGGTGCTCTGACTTTTTTTTTGACTCCCCTCTGCATTGATTGAACTCTCATCATGACAAGTCTCGCTCCAAAAACAGATAAACACCAACAATTGTGTGTCTCATCCTTGCATGTGTCACAAGTTGATTTGAGCTAAGCATAAACTGATGTTAGGGCAGCAAATGTAACACTTTATAACTTCATAATAATTTCTGGTTATTTCTTAACATTGAAGTGACACATTAAACATTAAATTTAAACCCTCAACATGTGAGCTACAGTATCTCCAGTGCATACATAGACCATTTTGAGCCAGCAGCTGCATTGCCAGGTTCCGTGTGGTCTCCTAGCTCGCATGTCTAATCGAGGCCTGAAGGTTTGACAGACAAACCTGTCAAAGACCAATGTAACCAAGAGCAACCTGAACCAAAATGATGGTACACCCGAATGGAAAAGCACCATCCTTCAGCATCAACCTAGTAGAAAACCTTGCTGCAAACTGGGGAAAGTTGTCAGAAGGTGTCTAAGAATTGCTGTATACGGATAAAACAAACAGCACCATGGTGCAATTCAATATGCAAGTCTGTAAAACAAACGGTATTATAGCTTTTGTTCTACAAGCACAATTTACTGTGCAAAAATTAGATTCACGATTCATGTGACATGTGCATACTTTAATACATTTCTTCAAATTAGCCAGTAAGAGGATGTCTTGTCTCCCCAAGACTCCTAGTGAGAACTTGAACGCCTCACACATAAAGACACATTTCAGGTATCGTATTGTACAGTAGCAGCATGTTTCTGAGTTTAAAGTTAGATAATGTAAGTTATTACACACAGTAGAACACATGGATACCTTCTATGAATTAAAGCAGCGTACGGTGTCACGTAGATAGGTAAGCAGCTGGCTTCTCGTCTTCATCGTATGAGATCTGGGACCGTTTTTACTGTGGCCGGTCGGAACCAGTTACGTGTATACTGAAATCCATGCTGTGATCGATCTCCAATAGTAATAGATTTTCTTGCAGCAGTAGTAAAGTCAAAAACGTTTTGCTGCTGCTTGTAGTACTGTGCAGTAGGTGTATGGATGGCAGTTTGTGCATGTACTAAACATCAAACCCTTACATGACTTGACAGCAACTCTGTGGTCGGTTGATTTGTTGCAACTGTGCTCTACACTTGAGATACTCTTCTCTTATTGTTGAGTTATTATTAGGGATTTAGGGACCGTCCATGAAGTATCTCCTTTATGTGGCTTTAGTCTGGTACTTTACACTGTAAACTGGTGAAGATGTTACTACTAAGTTGCCATGGGAACCTGTGACTCCTTCGCCTTATTTTCACGTGGTGTGTGTCCTTGCTCTAAGCTGTTGGGACTGAAATGATCCTAACTACAGTGTTTGCCCACCAATATGTGAAAAGAGATAAACAGACCGAGAAAAGCATACAAATACTGTCCAGTAAACAGAGATTAATTTGCATCAATTTGAGCATGGGGGCATATTTTAATAAGCACCAGGGTGTGATCTGAGGACTTATTGAGTCAACAGACTAAAACGTGTTAATGTGATCAGACAGAATAAGATAAGTCAAAGTAGAGTGTGGTTAAGATAACGAGCACACTAATGAACACGTAGTTCTCGTACACTGACAGCAATCTTAGAAACACAATCTTAGAAATATTATAGATTGATATTTGGAAAAATGTGCTTATTCCCTTTTCTTATTGACTTGTTTGCAAATACAAAATACAAGCAGCTGATGGTAAGAAAAGGTAAAAGTAAAATCTGCTGCTCTGCCACTGGTGTGTGAACGCGTGTGTGTTTGTGCGAATGAGACGCGAGTACCAATAGGCGCTACACAAGTGCGGACCATTTACCTTTCACCGCACGGCTCGATGTCATTCAAACTATTTTCAACGTCACCCTCTTCCTGTAAACAAAAATACAACCGTACTGCGTCTAGAGTCAGGTTCAGTCCATGAGAGGTGATTAACGCGACACTAAAGGTCTGCTGTCGCTTGAGCTTATGCCTGCTGGCCGATAGGTCAAAGGATTAGCCCGTGTAAGTGGAGTCAAAGAAACAGGATACACTGTACAGCAGTGACTGTCCTCACACGGGCAGCGTTTTTATTAAACTGCGCTTACTTTTAATTCTTGCTGCTGGTCTCGTTTTGTCAAGGTTCATTACTGTGTAAGGGAAACTGCCCATTTCATGTCATTGTGAAATCATTTAATACGGTTATAGAAACCTCTGTCCAGTCTAAAAGCGTCTTTGCAATGTTTCATGTTCATTGTAAAAATTAGGGTTAAAAAAAAAAACAAGTTTCATTGGAGAATCTCAGTTATCTTGAAACCAGACCTCTGTATTTAAACTTTGGTGGACAACGCTGGAGCTTGTGTGGCCTCAGTGAGTCGCTCCGATTATCCCCTCCCACGGGCTCAACGGCAGGTTAAAGTGACCGAAGCGGCTATATGGCGTAAATGTCATGTCACGGAGGAGGCAGCAGGCCCAGGGAGGGAGTCCTGAGCTGACCCTCGACACATCGGCAACAGGGAACACCTTAAATGCTAATCTTAAGCTTCCAAGACAGGAGCTCCCCAGACGTTTTTATAGCACTGGAGCTAATTGCAGCAGCCTAACTAGCTTAGGACTCATGAGGAAGAATGGGCACAAGACATAAGTGTGGTTTACCTAAGCATGTGGACGGTGGAGGATGTTTGAAGGTTATCTTACTTGTACATGCCGGCTTAGTGTGTGTGTGTGTGTGTGTGTGAGTGTGTGTTTGAAATAATTCCCATTAAATAAAGCTGAGGCGATGAAGGATGCAGCAGAGCAACCCTGACATGTTGATTAATGGCTTAATCAGGAGCAGTGTGTCAGTGGCTTCATGGCTATCTCCTGCATCGCAACAGAAATAGCTTCTTCGCACCTGGGGGACACAGGCTTGTCAAACACAGCGAGGCACAGCCACTGCTACAGTGCGTCCCCCAGCGTGAGGCCGCGTCAGAGCCGCACGCCACGCTCCTCTCCGGCGACCTAAGGTTCGGGAACGCGCTTTGTCGTCCGTGCGTTTCACGTAAAAGAACAAAACAAAAACAAAACACACAAACACACGGCACCTTTTCCTGCATTATTTAAAGCTGTCTGCAACACCGTGCGCATTTGCTGAGTGTTTACTCACAGCTCCCAAATTTAAGAGGACAAGCGTGGGCGTCCATTGGAAAATCCTCCAGCTGCATGGGGCATTCTGCTGAGATAGTCAGTCTGAAAGAAACAAATCATCATCATCATCACCATATGCCATTATTGCACATTGGTTTCATTTGAGTCGAGTCTTATTTGTCATATTTGTCATTAGTGTGTCTCAGAAGGTTAACGGCAGTAAATGTAATTTCCCCAACACAGAGCAATAAGCAGCGGAGCCACCAGAGGGACTCTGGACGATTACCTATTAAGGCCGAATGATGTGTGTAAACGTCAGCTGCAGAATTATCTTACAAAACCTCTGAGGATTATTTTATGAAGTAACGATGCCATCTGCCTGTGGAAGTGAGGTAGCATAAATAAGTTAGTCACTGCATGATGAGGAAGGCTCGCTCAGCCTGGGCCGATACTGCCCCCTGCTGGCCACATAGAGGCAGCGCTGCAGAAATCTATAGATACAGTTGGACTGAATTGAACTGCTTTATGTGTATCATAGAAATCACAAGATGTGTGAATAAACAGGAACCCACTCGCATATATGAGGCAGATTGTTGCACATTGACCTTCTGCTACATTTAAATGTTGCTATTTATGCCATTTTATAAGTCTTTTTATTTTTTTCAAGTTGAAATGTCTGAAGTGATAATTGATGGACTACTGGTTGAAAAAAACCAGCATCTGAATCTGTTTCAGGACTTTACAAACAAGAGCATGAGCTGATTAAAGAAGAATGATCAAAGCCTGTGTAGAGCAAAGTTTCTTGATTTCAATTTTGAATTACAAAATGTGTGTTGTTTCAATTAGTGTTTCTTTAAGACAAACCACTAATTACAAACTAATCACAATTTACTGGATTATCAAAACCAGCATGTCTATCCTGGGAACTGAAACAAGTGCAAATGCATTTTACATGACATCTAGTTAGGTAATCAGACGTATGTGACGTAGTCTAGCTTCATATATCTTTAACATTCTGAACATGAGACAGTGCTAAATGGCTTTAATTAGTCAAATATATAAAGTATGGGGTCCTTAATAAATCATAGTGACTGGCGATGACAGTGCAGACCAGCGGGTGCATGTCCCAGTGGAATAAAAGAAGGAACACGCTGACATCTCTGTTATTTCACATACATGTATGGGTTATGTTGCAGATTACGACTCAATCACTTTGCTCTGTAGGAAACACTGGAAGGATCGAAACTCTTCCCTGTGAGGGACATTATCATGGAACGCTAGCTGGGGGTTGGCACGCTACTGGTTCTCTGAGCAGCCAGAAGAGGAGAGTGATGCATGCATAAAACGTTTCTCTCCCAGAACACAGATGCATTAACGGGCCATCGTGAACCCGTTTCTAATGGCTCTAGTGTTAGCAAATGTACTGTAGATTTGCAGCTCTTCTAAAGTCAGTAGATCAATAGTCATTTTTGACATGTGGCCAACTACATTTCCTCTAACTTCCTTTGTTAATATTTGATTTAGAGGATTTATAAGATGATGATGCAGCACTGAAATGAAAGTGGATGTAAATGAGGTGTTTCTATCTAGTATGCAGCATCTCTTCCTGCAGCTTTGAGCTGTAACATAATAATAATATAAGCTATTCTATGAATGAATGATGGGCAGAGTAGTTTGCTTTCACTGCATGAATTCTGTGCATGGGTCCTTTCCAGACAGTGGCATCGGCCATGTGAGTCACTGTTTACAACGTGAAGCTGACAGAAGAACAAAGGTTTACTCTGTCTGGGGTTTAACTGTGGGACCACTCACCTCATGGTGTACAGAAGAGTCCCATCATCTTTGAGCCGCAGCAGTTTGTTAGGCGTAGTCATATTGTGGGCGATGGATTTCTTCCCGTTAAGGAAGAAGGTGTCAGGCGTCCAGATGTTACTGGCTAGAAGGTTATTTAGGGGAAGCATCTCCATCGGGCCTTTGAAGCAAAGTCTCTCATCTTTCCAGCTTTGACGGAAGAACACATCAATAGTGTACTCCTACAGAGGAGAACAACACAACGTATCGAGAACATACTACATGAGGGATGGAACTACGGATGCTTTTCATTATTTGTTGTGCTTCTGATCTGTTGTTTTTTTTTTCATTAGCCATTTGATCTATAAAATATCAATAGAGTGACAGAAAAAAATCCATCACACTATCCCACAGCACTGGGTGACGTCATTACAACGCAGAGCCTTCGTTACTTTTCAAATATCAGGTCAGAGATGACGCCCACGATAGAATAAACTGAAACATACTGTATAATTTCAAATATGATCATCATCTAAAGTCCTTCTTACCATTTCAGTGTCTGACACTGGACCAAAGCTGGTAACAAAGATGTTGGTTTTGATCTCCGTCACCTTCTCTGTAAGAAGAGGCAGCATTAGTTGAGACTGTGACTTGAGTTAATGCGCATAATATTTTCAATTTTTAATGAATTAAATTTAATTAAGTTTGATCAAAAAATATAAATAATATACCACACTCGCCAACTCATATTTTATTACTTCTTCTATTCTACTAGAAACCACCGAGTTCCACTAATGATTGATGGTCTAACTAGAGATAAAAAAAGACTGCTCTCCTGATCCTATTTTCAGAAGCATCTAAGGTTTTCATTATTCTATTACCCACAACTTGTCTCCTTCACATCTGATCATATGGTTGATGGTTCGGGGACTCTACTAGTTGTGTGGCAGGAAAGACAGGCGTTGAAGTTGTCAGAGGTGCTTCTTGGGCTTACCTCCAAGTCCAGGACGGAGTCTGTTGTCATAACCATCCAGCAGTCCATCGAGGATGCGCGTGAAGATGGTGATGTTGTTATTTATTTCAGCCTCCTTGGGAGTTCCGGTTACATCCTGGGAGAGGCTGGGTATCAGTCAAAACAAAACACAAAAACTTTAAATCCTCACAGTAACTGTTACTAAAATGTGAACAATTGAAATGAGCTGCTTTGGTGTCCTGACAAAGTGGTCAGTTCCATACCTCGGACGGTAGGTGATGCTCGCAAGCAGGACACAGACCCACAGACGCCTCATTGCGAAGTTGTGGCAGCGCATTCCATCGCCCATTCCTGAAACAAGTCGTGCTCACAGGAACCGAGTCTTTATCACTGTCCGTTGTCCCTCTGCGTCTAAAACGGATCCCGTCTTGTGTGATTTATCCTCGCTTCCCTTTCACGGTGCAAACTAAGTCATAAAATAACAAAAATGCACAGGAGTTGACCTGGCATCATCTCTATGCACGTAAAAAAAAAAAAAGGCGCATAAGTTGTGATTTTCCTTCACCAGACCTGTAAACTCAATGTCCTTTGACCGTCGGACTCCAACACCCCCCTGTGCATGAGCCTCTTCATTCACCTCTGCCGGGACACACGCTGAGCTGTAGTTCCTACCGTCTCATTGCACGACCGGGCCAGCGGTAAACGCGTGAACAGCCTGTTCGGGATACACAGGCGCGCACACAGGCTACAGTACGTTACACGTGTAATCCCGCAATCCTCGCTCTGCCGCAGCTGGACTCCTCGTTTACAGTAAGTCGCTGTAACGACACGCACTCTGCGCCGCGTCCTACCTCGCTCGCCACTCGCTGGAAGCTGACTAAACGCCCTCCGGTGGGAAGACAAGTGCAGATACCTCTTTGGTTTCGCCTTTCATGCCCACAGTTCCGCCCGCGGTGCTGTAAAGACTCTACCCTTGCGCAGAAGCGGCAGCACCAGCGGCGGACCTCGGCTGTTCCGTGCGCTATACTGTAGCCCACTCTTCTCCAATGCGCACACGTCCCACTACATCTGACGCTGACCTATAACGACGCTCTGCTGCACAGAGGCTGAGCCGCAGTTGCCGGAGCTTACCACACAAGACGATGCGCAGTCAAACTTCTCCCAACTCCGCAGATTCCTCACACGCAGATTGCGCCGTTTTAAAACGCGGCATCCATTCTGGAGAAACCTCCATCCAGTAATTGCGACTGAAAGGATGGCGAGGAAAAAATCAAGAGTTCCCAACACTTGCGCTGACTGAGCATCCTGTAGTTCGGTCGCTGGGGAAGCTGCGAGTGCACAGCGAGCGCTGCAGAACACGCAGGACTCGTGGCGCAAATAGACTTTAGTGAAATGTGAACAGGAGGAGCGTGCGGCGGTGCGGTGCGCTTGGAGAAGCGAGGAGACAGGCTATGCGGGCAGGGCAGTGCAGTGGAGGAGAGATGGCGCAGGGAGGTGGGAGAAGCAGGCGACGGCAAAGAGGCAGAGAGAAAAGGATGGAGAGCAAAGGATGTTATGGATAATACTGAAACTGAAAGGTTTACTGCATTTGACACTGTTTGTGTTTTAAATGACACTAAATAAAGTTGGATTGGTGCATCCCATTACCTGTGATGTGGCTTCTGAGCGTGAGTGTGTGTGTTTTAAACTACGTTATAAGCACTTCATCACTTTTTTTTTTTTTTGATGGTTCAGCCAATAGCAGCCCTGACTTAAGTGGGACACAACCCTAAAAAAAATAGTCCTGCTTTCTTGGTTTATGGTCCAGGTTGCAGGAGGAGACAATATGTCACACGTCTGCCAAAAGTACAAACAGAACCCATATATTTCAAGTTTTTATACAGTAGCTACTTGTAAAGAGGCAGGTTTGCCAATTTAGACTCATTTCTGTTCCCAGACACGTGGAAATATGAAAACAGGCCTCTTCTATATGGCTAAAATAAACGTCAGTCAAACAAAGCAATGTATTGACGCGGATGGTAATACCTTGCTTTTTGTGTTGGCAGGAACGCTGTTGATGGGAACAAAAAGCTGTTCGCCATTTACGACACAAGGTAAGAATCACTCCCTAAATGCTGTGCAATGGTTCTTTTAATACGTAGCAGGGGCCCAGTCTATTTCTGGACTAAACGGACTGAGATAGTTTAGGAGGAAAACAAAAGCTATAGAAAAGTTAAAGAGGTAACATTCTTATGAAATGTTTACTGGAAAAGGCGTAAAAGACTCTTAAGGATCACAATAAATAGAAGACAAATAAGAAAAAGTTTATATGGAAAAGCAGACACAATGTTACTCTTAAATGATAAATCTGTCATGTCTAGAATCACAAATAGTGCTGAACAGCGAAGGGGGAGACACTTTATTGCTAATGAATTCAGGTGTTATTTTGAAAAGAGAGAGAATTTCATCTTTCAGAATTCGGTCTCTGGTACGTGAACCACTGAGGCGCGCGCACAACGCTCCTCTCTTGGTTTTAGGACCCCGTGCTCCGCTTAAATAGCCTCCTATAGATGTAGTCCGTCACGTGACGTTTCACCGTTAGCGGGACCGTCTCGTGCACGCTGACGTCAAGTCATTCTCCAAGCTCGCGGCTCACTAGGAGCTTCCTCAGAGAGCGGCCCGTACCAACGGCCGACACGTGGGACTAGCGTTGGGATTCTCTGACGGGCGTGTTGTGGAGGATGGAGGCACGGGGCTCCCCGCGCGAGGCTCACTTTCCGGAGATGAACGCAACCTGACGTCCCAGTAAACGCCCCCCCCCCCCCCCCCCGGTCCACCATGCCTCGTGGAGCATGTTAGCGACGCTCGAGCCGGAGGTAAACATCATGTGGAGGAAGTGTCACCTGATTTAAGGGCAGCCCGGCGCCGTGGCTCCTTTCGTTTAGTCATCTGTTGAAAGGCTGGACAGCGCGCAGCCACGCAGACACCACGCGAGGGGATGTGGGGGAGCCGGAAAACGGGGCTGTTAGACATTATTTCACTGCCGCTGGTCGTCGCGGTGATGTGTTGCGCCCAGAGGTGAGTGTCTGGGACGGGAAGCGCGCGCGCGTGTGTGTGTTTATGTGTGTGTCTTCAGAAAGAGTTACCGTCCGGATTGTCTTCTCTGTTTCAGCGTCAACGAACCGGGGAACATGTCTTTCGTCAAAGAGACAGTGGATAAACTGTTGAAAGGCTATGACATACGGCTCCGGCCAGACTTTGGAGGTACTGTATGTCTGGGCTCCTTCGTTCTGTGTGTCCCTGTGCATTTAGCCCGAGGCCCACGTTAACTCTGCTATGTGCACCCTAAGGTCCACCGGTTGCTGTCGGCATGAGTATAGACGTGGCCAGTATAGACATGGTGTCAGAAGTCAACATGGTGAGCTCCAAACACACCCTCATCCAATTTTCTGCTCATGAACCACACATGCTTTCATACAATGTGATATACTGGGGGATTAAGTGCACGGCGCTGCAGTCAATCCGTTCATATCAAGTGAATTACTTGCCAGGTTTTGTTCGTCCAATTGGCAGATATTTATATTGAAATTAACTGCTGATCCATCCGGTCTGTAGCAGTTCATGTATCGATTTTGCTGAAAGCACCTTGTTCCAGAAGGTTCACTGATGCTACTGTACAAACCCTGGCATCCCAGAGATAGTGTCTTTAACAAAGCGCTGGTGAAAGATAAATACATGCTACTTATAATAAACATATTACTCACAACATATAGCTGTGAAATACTGACAGTGATGTACTGTATTAAGCAGTTATAAAGCCACTAATTGCTACTTGCTAACACCCAAATTGTGCCTTACTTAAAGATCTAAAAGTAAAATTAGAACTTAAAATATGAAAAAAAGATAGTCTAGTATGTAAAAGGGCAGTGGTTTGTAGCAGTGTAGCAGTTCATCCCTGTAGAGTGGTTTGGTCATCTGTTGTGTTAGATTATGGATACTAGTATGGTTTTGTATCCCGGTTCACCGGCTCTGTGACTTCAGTGTTGCCTTCATGGTCCTGTGGAAAGATAAGGTCAGCACATGCTGTTGCCTTGTCCTCTCCTTTAAATTAAAAAAATAAACCTTGTGTGTGTGTGTGTGTGTGTAGGGGCAGGACATCAAGTCCTCTCTACAGTTTAATACCTCTATGCCATATATCATTGGTCTGAACTGCTGACAGAGCTTGATGCCCGATCACATGGTACCAAGAGGAAATAGCCGCTGACATGCTGTCCTGACAAGTATGTGTGATAAAATGTACCCGTGGTGCATTTTAATGCGTCTCTGCGCGGCAGCAGAAGCCCTGAAAACCACAGAGAAGCTAAACACTTCCAGTGAGAATGGGGATTCATATTTTCTCAAACGAGACGGCGGCTATTGTTTGTCATGTTATTTTAAGTGTGGTTGGACTAAAAAAAAAAAAAACCCAGGGCAAGTTTATTGTACTGCCAGAAACAGTATAATAGGAACAGTTCTTTGTGCATTGAAATCATTTATTTTAACACACATATACACGTATAGATTAAAACAAAGTGTTATTCTGGATTTCTTTAGCCTTTTTTCATAGTGTTCTTTGCTATGCAAGTAAATAGTGACACGCACATTTTTCATCCTATTAAGTCTGAACATTTGTGATTGGTTTACATTTAGCACTTAAGGGGCCAAACATCACTATTGTATTAGAGACCACACCCACTTTTCAGATGAGCGTCGCTGTTTGTCGTAGCGATGCTGTATGAGAGCACTGGGCCTCCTCACTGGCGGTCGTAATCTGTGTTAATGGTTCTTGGCATGCAGATGGGACAGAGGAAACAGTTGCTCCTCCGGCCAGAGGAGCTGGACACATCTAGAAAACAAACTCTCCCAGTGGCACTTGAGCCACTAAAAATGATTTACCCATGCAACAAATAATCGAACATCAGGAGCCGGTTGCATTTTGTCCATGAGGCATTTAACAAATACTCAGTTGTTCGTCAATAACCAAATATATTTGTAGCTTTACTGTATGCGGTATCACACATGTATACAGACAAAGAGAACCATCAGTCAAGCTGTTTAGGAAGCTAAATTACCTCACATGAGCACTGCTTCCATTAATTTCCACTTATGTAATTTTTTCATTTGAATACCTGGAGTTACAGATCTCGTTTATCTTTTATAGATTGTTCTAAACTCCCGAACAAGGTTCTGAACAAAATGATGTTGTTCCTTTCTCTTCTGCCTGTGCTGCAATGCAGTTCCCCCTCCAGAGGGCTTTGACATTTGTAGCATCTTCTCACGTTTTGCTCACCAGAGCGTCTCAAGGCTGCAGACGAACCTGCATGTTCATACACTGGGGTTGTGGAGTGAAGCACAGTTTATTAAAGAATCATGCTGACATTTTAATAGAATTAGTAAATCGTAATATTCAGCATTCTTCTTTGGCACTTACTGTAAAATATTTGCTTATATCATTTTTAGTTGTTGCAAATTTGGGCTAAAATTTAAATTTACTTGTAAATAGGTAGTTTCTGCTAAACAAACAGCTCTAATATTTGATAAACCTTTCACATTCTAGGTGTTTTGTGAGGAGAGATATTCAGTATCTGATTTTGCCTGTTTTAGTCATTCGTAAGGCTGA
This sequence comes from Macropodus opercularis, assembly GCA_030770545.1. Taxonomy (NCBI): domain Eukaryota; kingdom Metazoa; phylum Chordata; class Actinopteri; order Anabantiformes; family Osphronemidae; genus Macropodus; species Macropodus opercularis. Next base: position 15,463,424 of record CM061092.1, read on the forward strand.
TGCACGTCAACAGTGAGATAGATTTACCAGTATGTTTCCTAATGAGGTCCAGATTTGCAATAAATCTTTGGATGTGACTTTATTTAGCTACTGAACTGTATATATTCTAGTGCATTATATACAGTTCAACTTACATTTTCTTCCTTCTCATACAGTAGTGGTGATTTTAATAAGCAAAGGTTACCACGTCAGTTGCTCAATCCTCTATGAGAGAGGCAGAACCAGCTGTACTGACAGTGTTAATACAAGGATTTTATGATGTTATACAACACAGTTTGAATGTGATGATCACACTATTGCATAGATTAGGTCAGAATAATCAATATTAATCATATTATTTCCTTGCCTTTTCTTCTTAATTATGCCTATACTGACTGACTGATAGTATGAAGAAATGAGAGTCATGTTACTCCTGTTTGCATTCTGCAAATACTAATGATACTTGGCCATGCATTGTCCAGAGAAATGGATTTATTCTTAGTGTTTAAGTGACAATGAGAGAGTTTGATTGATGCCACATCTGTCAGGTGTGAACTTTTATTACAGAATGGAAAGAAGTCAAAACATAGAGCAGATACACATTATTAACGTTGTGTTTCTGTCTGCACTACAAATGTAAAGTCGTGGTCGTAATAGAGAGTGAGTAGTAGAATGAACATGTGTTTTGGCCATTTTGCCTCTTTTGCTTCATCCCCACACTGAATATAAAATGAAAGATGTTAGTGAAGTCAAGACTTTCATCTTTAATTCAAGGGGTCTGACAAAACGATGGCATTAAAAGTTCAGGAATTACATCCATTTACATACCCATAAATATTGCACAGTAACAAATGGCTGACAAGCAGACAACATGGCCAGGTGTGGCCTGTTCGCTCTTTGCTCCATGTCTAATCCAGCATCAATCCAAGTACAAAAAGGTTTCTGTGTAAGCAAAGGAGGCCATCATTACGCTCAAACAACACAGTAAAACCATGTGAAAAGCAAAAAAAATTCTGTGACCAATCATTTGAAATGCAGGAATTAACTGGCAGCTCAGCATCAGCAACAGCAAAAGACCAGATGGTTAGGAAGAAGCCTTACACAGCATCTAGAGCCAAAATGATGGGGCGAAGAAGGTACAGAGAAGTAAAGGAGCCACAGAAGATGAGGGGGCAGTGTCATAGTGGCTGTCAGTGGAATGATCCCACAGGAGATTAACGATGGCCTGACTGCTAATAAAAGTATCATGAGGAATTTTGAGGTGAATAGGAATATTTAACCAACCCCTGCCAACTGATAAGACACCACTTCATATTGCATATGTATAAAAGCAAACAGCAACAGTTTCTCAAGGCAAAGCAGTGAGATATTCTTCACTGGCCTAGTCTGGTCACTTAATCTCAACCAGTGTTGAAAGATTGAAGGCAAAACCTACAAACAAACAGCAGTGGAAGGCAGCTGCATTCAGTCTCACTTTGCCTTGAAATACCCGAGTAGCTGGTTAGTTGGCTTTATCGTGTTTGCTTGTGTTTTCACATGCATGGTGTGTGTGTGTGTGTTATTTGCAGTAGCTTTTATTTGTTAATAGGATCAGACACTGCATTTAGTAAATCAGAGTCCGTTGTTGGAGCTGAGTTAAGAATCTTGCTGTAAGAGAAGAGGCGTGGGGGAAACAGATTAGATCTGCAATGCAGTGCATGTCTTTTTTCCTTATGCTCCAACACACTCTTCTAGAAGAGGTACACCTAAATGGCTTTTTTACATTCTACTCTTGATTACTGATGCACAATTAACAAAATGTTGTGAAACGTGTTAGTGTCCTACAAAACAAATTGTTATTTAAATCCGTGTCATTTGACGATCTGTGATTGTGTTGCTCTGCTGCAACGTCTGATTCCCTGACACAAGCAGGTTCCAAAGTGAAGAGGAGAAGGGAAAAAGGGAAAGTTGACTGAAGTTGTTTATCTCGCTGACCTTTAGAAAAAAAGCTGGATGCTTTCTGTTCCACATACACAGGTTTTCTTCCACGGGGAATCATTTGACATTACTAAAAGGAGAATTGGAGCAAAGCAGGAGACATTTTGATGGGAAGGGGTGATGTCCAAAATGTTGCTTTAACCCCTTGATATCTGCTCTGTAGCTTTAATTCAGTTATAGTTATACATTAGAAGGCTCAATCTCAGGTTAGTCAGGTTTTCTTAGCTTATTCTACTAAGAACCACTAAGAAAACAGATCAATATGAGTAAACCTGTCTGTTATTAATAATACAGCCAGACTCACCAACAATTTGGACTTATTATAAACGGTGTGGGGGAACCATAGCGCCTGTTGTCAAGGAGATGCAATTATTCATGTATTTCAGACTTTGTCCTTGTTAGCCAGACATTTATCTCAAGCCATTGCACTCTAGGAGCATAATCTATTATATATTCATGAAGATTCTGTCCGAGTTCCTATACTTTGCAGAGAATCACCTGTCCAGACTGTCCAGACAAAATCCACCTTAAGTTGTAAAGTAGAAACTCCCAGTGGAAATGTTTGTCATCTATCCAGCAGCCTCAGTATGACTCAGCAGACATATCCATCATGTGCTAAAACACCTGTCCATCTAAAACCTTTACAGTGTCCACCTTCTGCCTTGGGAAAGTGTCACCCTTAAAAACTCCTGCTACAGATGTTGGCCCAGATTTATATTATGCATTCCAAACCAAAAGGCTTCAGGCCCCCAGGGGCACGGAAAACTCCGCTGGAAATACTAGTGTAGTGCACAACACAACATGCTGAGTTTCGCACCGTGCTGGAGCAGTGCTGCGTTTAGTGTTACACAACAGTGTATAGGAATATAAACCCTCTGTGCAGCAAATCACTTACCCTGTCACTCTAACAGAGGGCTTGAAATAAAAATGCGACGTCAGCGGCTTTTAATTGAGCAAAGTCACAGTAACGCTCCAGCTGTAGAACTTAAAGATAATACTTTAAACCTGCAGTAATGTGTATTTTCACATGGCAAACAAACGACATTACCGTGTAATGTTAAGGGAGTCCATAGAGAATTATCACCTGACTCTGATGCTGTAGCATGTTTGTGTGTTTAGCACATTGTTTGTTTTTTTCTTGTTTGTAATAATTGTGGTGAGTGTTTTACTGTCTTTAATTGATAAGATAATCTATCAATGAAGCTTGACGTGTCTGAACACTGCAGCAGTGGTTTCGCTGTGCTACATATATGGTAACAGATAAATAAGATGGATTGATGAATAGGTGAGGTGTTTCAAGATGGTTTAAGGTTGCATAAATACTTACCACTTACTTACTCATTCCAGTAATAAAACAGAGAAAAAATATTTCTTTTGATCCTTATATGTGCCACAAAAATAGCTCACTTTGCTCTCATAACATGATAGTTCTTACAAGCCTGTTTTTGGAACGATGAAATGAAATGATTTAATGAAATGTTTGGTAAAGGATGTGTGGGAGGATGCAGAGCAGTGAAACTATTAAACGCATGATTTGTAAAACATATATAGTATGAATCCTACTGGGAACACTTAGCTGTCTTACAGAGTGATGAAAGCTCCCACTCTTTCGCAGGGCAGTCATCTCTGAGTGCTATTCCTGTATTCCCAGCAGATATCCTGGTGTAAAGTTGACGTAGACGATGTTTGACTGGCACACAGTAACCGTGTCTGAGTACGAGACGGTGAACTCTGTGAGCCGAGGATGACACGACAGTCTCGTCCTCCCACTGGGACTCGTTTATTCACTGATGTTGAGAACAAACCTCTTTCTCTAGCGCTCTACATAGCAGACAAAGCGCAGCATCACACAATACAAAAATAAATTACATCTACAGGTGTTTTCCAAACGTTGTTTTGTAGTCAGCTGCTTGGCAATTTGATGTGATGCCAATATTCTGAAATCCATGGTACTCTTTGCATTTGTTCAGTCAATCTCTGAACTAATGATCTGCACTTGTTCATGTGCAGTGAAACTGGATGATAATTCGATATTTTCGTTATCTACATTCAGTGGTGTGGTGTGTTAGTGTTTTACAAGGTTCATGCGTCAGTCAGTGGCTGCTTTGCGGTCACGAGCCTCACAATTCATAGCCGATCGCATTTGGTTTCAATTATAATCAAACACTTCTCACTGATGTTCCGTGTGTTCATTGCTGTTTGCTTGTTAATCGACTGGTTCTCTCAGTACAATCTGCTTGGATAGGTTACACAACGTGGCCTTTTTGCACGATCTTGTTAGTTCATAATATCGATTTTCCAGTCCAACCTTCTTTCAAATAAAAATAAAACGAATAGACATCCATGAGGTGGGATCTGAAGATCTAAAACTACCTAAAATAGCTGTGGTCCAGACATCAAGTGAGAGGGTTGGTAGATGGGCTTCAGCTCTGTAGTACACAGTAGGAGCTGTTGTGTAAAGCTGATTCACCCATCCCACACCTCTGCTGCATGTGGGAGGGAGTGTAATGAGAGCATTCTGTTCACAGAGGGTGAAGGCATCTCTAAAAAGATAAAATAAATAAATAAAACAACCACGTCTCAAGCATGGGCTTCACTGGAAGGACACTGAGCTACTGCTTACTACAGAATCAACACCTTCCCACAATCATTGACTTATCTTTTTCTATCCTTTTTCTAAAGACTTTAAATAATTTAAAACCATGCACACAGTAGTAGTAGTAGTAGTACAGTAGATGTAATGTGTTAACTAAGATCAACTGCAGCATTCAAATAATTCAATATTGTGTTATACTGTCATGTTTATTATACATATTATATTAAACCAAAGGCAGGAATGCATGATGCACCTATACCACTAATGCTCAAACTAATGTAATAATCACTAGTGTGTTCGCTGTATCACATTTAAAGTAATAATTAGTTCAGTACTAAGAATTGGAGGCACAGATTTTATATCCTAAGCAAATCCAGGCTGGACCTTTTATTAGCAATATGCCATGGTACCCAGCAGACTGAAACGTCATGTTTTTGTTTATTTCCTGAGACCTGCTTATTTATTTACAACATTAGTCAGCAGAACAAATCCAAGCGAGCTAGCAAAGAGCTGCATTATTTTACTGGTCCACTTGAAGTTCGTACTATGTACAGTATTATGTACATACAACTCTAAACTTGATGTTCCTGCCAAGAGCCTACAAGGTTGCATTTCTGACGTTATGTAGTGTAGTGTACCTGCTGTATAGCATCTTGGCCTCCTCTGAATCATATTTATTGTGAAGCAGAATTAAAGACGCTGCTGTTTTACTCTCCCACAGGACTACACGTTGACTATGTACTTCCAGCAGTATTGGAGAGATAAGAGACTGGCTTATGCGGGCATCCCTCTCAACCTGACGTTAGACAACAGAGTAGCAGACCAGCTGTGGGTCCCGGACACCTACTTCCTTAATGACAAGAAGTCCTTTGTGCACGGCGTAACTGTTAAGAACCGCATGATTCGACTCCACCCAGATGGCACCGTTCTCTACGGCCTCAGGTGAGCGCTGCTGCTGCAGGACACTCTAGCTCTAGGCTTGCAGTGTGAAAAGACATCAGGCACTGTCATCAAGTCTTGTTGATTTGTTATCGACAACTTGAATCAGAAGGAGTCTTTTAACACAACGCCACCATCAAGTGCAAATTAAAGCTGCAATGTTACGGTATGATCGTTTACGTTGTAGACTGCAGGTAATTTCACTCCACGTAATGTTCTCTTCCCAGTTTCCCTGGTTTTTCCTATTTTTATTTGTTTATGCCTGTTGGCCATTATCTGCCATTATCTGAACACAGGTTTCCACTATATATGGCTCCATTAAAAACCTTTCCATCGGGGCATAATACAAAAAAGCATATAAAGCATTACTACTTGATTTACACATTTAAGCATAGCTTGCAGCTTAAAAAACCCATTTGCACTTTAACATCACTCAAGTCTTATATTCTGACAAGATCCAAATATGATACTTTTATTATTTTACTTTATGATACACTTACAGTATATTAGGCAGATAAGGAAATCCAATCACATCACTCTTTGTTCTAACTATTGTGCATGAAGTGTTTAAGTGTTTTATGTTGTTTCTTGAAGACATTTAAGATGTAATTCTCACAAGTTAATGTGAGCACTGCGGGTCTCACATCAATTCATATCTTATAACTAATCTCATGTTTATTTGAGTACGCATCAGGGCTGGATCTCAGTAGTCCTAAGTTCCATTAGCAGTAATTGGCAAGAAGCTTTACTGTCAAACAAAAAATAATGAATGCCATTGCCTAAATGTAATTATTTGTTCAGTTTGAGACTACTTTTATCTACACAGACTAAAGGGAAGCACGTCTGAATGCACTTCCTGTTGTTTCTTTCTCTAGTCGTCTATTTCAGCAATGTGTCATCACGAATGACCATTAAACTGAAGTAACGCACACGTCTCTTATGGTTTTGTTTCGATGCAGAATCACGACAACAGCAGCGTGTATGATGGATCTGAGGAGGTACCCGCTGGATGAACAGAATTGCACTCTGGAAATTGAGAGCTGTAAGTTAAAGCTCCACGTCCTGCGGTTAAAAGAAGTACCGCCGACAGCCCTGCTTTTTCATTACGTAAAAATATGAACAGCGTCGGGATTCTCATAAAAATGTTCTCACACTTCTCATCTTGTGAAGACAGAAACTGCACCGACTGCTGAATTGGTTTCGATTTATTAAGCTGTCGTATCACAGTGAGATTGCTTGCTTTGCCCTCTCCAGTTAAAACTGCTACGTTTATAACTTTGGCTATTTAACCAGGTAGTGATTTCCATAGTGGGGGAATGGTAATGATCAGTCCAGGTTCATCATTCTTGATGATATGTTTGGCTGTCTGTGCCTCCATTAAACTATTTCTAGTCGTGAATTCCTTGCCTATGGTTTAAGTCTGCCTGCCTACAGTGACACCCATCCCCAGTAAGATTTACATTGCTTGTAATCAGCTTTTACCCAGTATATGTGATTCAAATGACTTACTGCAAATCAGCTGTAGCTATTAAGCTTCCAGATTGTCACTTAAGCAAATACAAGACATTACGAAGTTTAGATATGAAGGAAAATGATGTGACTGCACTTTTCTAGGGCTTTTTTACTTGTTGAATGAATCTCACCTTGCCTTGTTTTACGTGTTCCTTATTGTAGATGGTTACACAACAGACGATATTGAATTCTACTGGAAAGGAGGAGAAACTGCTGTGACTGGCGTGACACGCATTGAGCTTCCTCAGTTCTCCATAGTAGACTACAAGCTGGTGTCCAGGAATGTGGTGTTTTCCACAGGTGGGTCCAGAGCGAACAGAAGTCACAGTTTAAATATATACAGTATCTCTAACTAAATCAAACCTAACAATTCTAAATCTGAATAATTTTCTCAATATACCTAAATGTTATAGTTTTATTGTCACTAAACAGCATTGGCAGCAAGTTCTTCTTTGGGTGTTTTTATTGAGAGCAAGCACTTTTTTTATTGTGCATAAGAAACATTAAAAAAAAGTTTTTGCATCATATGACATCTCTCTGACTGCAACAACAAAACAGGGGACAATATTAGACACAGTTAGCCCTTTGTTTCTTCACACTTTGATGAAAAAATAGTGGGTGTACTTACAGCACTATAATTATGTATTAATGCTGCAGAACACCAAAAGCATGAATTATTCTCTTATAATACAAAACTTCAGAGGCACTAAAACAGTGATTATTCTAACTACTGAATTAATGACAAGTAGGATGGATATTGTTCGAACATTTCTAAGGGAATAATTGTGAGGTGGCTAATAATGCTCATAAGATTCAGGGCACCTGCAGATGCTTTCAACACCAGCTCATTAGGTGAGGCCGGCACGTGGGACAACACAGAAGTTACTGTTATAGAGCAACAGTGTTACCTAGAGTTCACACAGACCTTGGTGTCACCAGAGAATCTCAAGTTTAAGCTCATCAACAGTTTTCTCCCATCAGTATTCAGGTGCAAATGAGCAAGGAAACGAAACGGTCGCTCAAGCAGCGCGGCTAACAATAAACGCAGCTGTCCGATGTGTGGCGAGTAAGGCAGCAGTAGGCGACAAAGCAAAATCCACCTGCTGTAATATATATAATGATTAGCTTCTTTCAGTGTAAAAACAACAGAGCCAGGTTAACTGTTTCCTGTTCTTTGTTTAATCTGCCCCATTTTCTACTAACAAAATAATGACATCAATGTTTTGATCGCATTCCAGAATAAAGAAACAAGAAAGTGAATAAGTATATTTCCCAAAATGCTTATGTACAATTTTAGAAGCTATAGAGAAGCTGTGACTGGTTTATAGGGCAGTCGTCCACAAGCCCCACAGTTGATGGTGTGATGCCCAGTTTCATTTGGCCATATGCTGAGTTCTCTGTGAAACATCTTAAATGTAGCAAACTATCTGCAAGAATTAGTTTTCTCTCTTAAAAAGCAAAGGATTCTTTGTCATATAGATTAAAGAATGAGCTCACAGTGATAACTTAAACAGACGTACATGCAAACAGCAACTGAAGCTCAGTCATATGATAGTATTCATGGGTCAGTAGCACATAAAGGTGTGTTTTGCGTTGCTTTACACTTACTGAGTTAGTACATTAACTTGGACTTCCGAAAACATGTAAGTCAGTACAGTATGCGTGTTTGTTTATTGCATATTGTACACATTGTGTTTGCGCTACTGTAGATAATCTCAAGGATAAGTGTTATCAGATAATTTGCAATTTGAACTTGTTTCCATGGCAATGAAATCAGTCCTTGAGACCATCACCATAGGAACTACGGTATATAAGTGCATGAAAGGGTCATTTCCCCCTCTCTGTATGTTCCTGCAGGTGCCTACCCTCGGCTGTCTCTGAGCTTCAAGCTGAAACGAAACATCGGATACTTCATCCTGCAGACGTACATGCCCTCCACCCTCATCACTATTCTATCCTGGGTGTCGTTCTGGATAAATTATGACGCCTCGGCTGCCAGAGTTGCATTAGGTATGATGTGTCCCATGTGGTCCAGATTGACTTCAGGCCTGTATGGTAGTTTCACCTTCAGGAACGTGTCTGTAGTTTAGGCCTGGAGACTTCTCAAACATGTGACTGTACTGTTACATACTGTTCGAGATGTGCTGCCTTCCTTCTCAGTAATGCTGTACAGCAAATGGAGCATTTGCTTTGAAACACAGTATACTGTTCTATGAACTGGGGAAGTGGTAGGTTTATTTATATTTCTAAAGCAAACTTCTTTTTGCTGTTAGAGTGAAGTATCAGGGGACATACAGTACAGTACAGTACACACAATGACTGGGTGATTTCATGTCAAGGAACTAAGGCTGTGATTCCCAAGAGCAGACAGTTAAAGCATTTTAGCATAATTGTGCTTAGCTCTTTTTTCCTTCTTACATATTTTAATATTATAATGTTAGAATGTGGACTGATCCGTGTGTTTAGTAAAGTTTCAGCTTCAAGACTGGGGTTGGCTGGAGTCCAGGATGGGCCTCTACACTCTAAACAGATGGTTTAACGTACAATAATCCACAACACCCGTAACATGTTGATACAGCTATGAAGCTTCCAGTCTCACCTGTACGTTGTCAGTAGAGCAGTGGAAATATTTCAGAGTTTAGATTCTTCCTTGTCCTTGTGTTATGCAGAAATCGATGCCATGTACCCACACTGCTCTTGACACTCCCACACGTACTGTACAGTGCAATGCTTTGGGGTTAATTATGTAAGGCTGAATCGACAAAAACAGAACCAGGATCCAGGTTGGTGAGCTAAGTAGGAGACATGAGACAGTCTGTCCATTTGATAAATGCTACATGAGCTACGGTATAAACCATGAAGTGTTTCTGAATATTCAGACTTGCAGACAAGGAGCCTTTTCTCTGGTTAGTGTTAAGCGTTAGTTACATTTCTACTTTTATTATATAGATTGGCCTGTGGTTAACTATTTACTTCCTGTATGTCACATAAGTAAATTTTAAAGTTGCAGTAACAGATATCAGATAATCAATATCAGATATTTTGTTTCTCCCTCCCTCAGCCACATTGTAGCGGTTAGGCAGCAAATAAAAATATCAGACCAAACAAAACATGCCTTTGTATTTTACCACCTCACAACATAACATTGAATGTGTTGAATGTGTCTTTCCATCAGGGATCACCACTGTCCTGACTATGACAACCATCAACACCCATTTGAGAGAGACTCTGCCCAAGATCCCCTACGTCAAAGCTATAGACATGTACCTGATGGGCTGCTTCGTGTTCGTCTTCCTGGCTTTGCTGGAGTACGCCTTTGTCAACTACATCTTCTTTGGCAGAGGCCCTCAGATGCAGAAGAAACTGGCTGAGAGGGCGCAGAAGGCAAATAATGACCGGAATAAATCTGACAGGCCCAAGGTGAGAATCAAGTAAATGATTTTGCATAGACTAGCAGGGACGTTCTGAACAACAGATCTGGCAAGAAAAGTCTGAATTACTGTAGGCCAACTATGGTAAAATGCAACCTTTTATCTGTAATTGTACCATTTTCATTTACCTTTTCATGTTTGGAAGGTTGTCATTACAGCCAACTTATAAAAAAAACAACTGACATGACTTACATTACCTCGTAAAACAAGCCCAGTGTTTTGTGATTTTAGTGGAGATCAATAATGTTATTATTCTCCTGGCTAGTCTGTTCTGGAAGGCAGCAATTGCAAGTCTTCATCTGTAAAACAGTCCAATCAGGTACAAGGGCGCCGTCACTCACGAGGGGTGAGTGCCTGTCACTGTCTGTTGTGCCACATTTGTGAAACCCCTGCCGAAACTTTGCTGCTGCAGAGCAAAGTTTGACCTTCACTAAGAACCGCGCTAAAACTAGTCGTTCCTGTCATCGTCACCATAACCTATAAGTATCTACTGCACCCCCTGACCCTGTGAAGTGTTAGACCGTAGTATTGTGGTTCTCTAAGTAATACTGTGAGCCGTTACTGTTCAACACCATCAATAACAACTGTATTGACATGTCTTCATACAAGACTGAGATGGATTCTGTTAATAGTTCACCTCAACGTTGAAATACAAAAAAAAGAAAACCTCACCTTTGATTCTGCTCATGTCTTGTGACCACATTGCTGTATTACTATGAACATCTTGTGCCTCTTTTTGTCATATAGGACTGTATGATTTATTAGTTTTTGTGTAGAAAGCAATAGTATTAGAGCCATCTAGTTCAACCTTGAGCTGATTTGTGAGAAGTGATTTAACTTTGGGACAGGAAACCTGCTTTTGAAGGCCGGTCTCTGTTTCCCAGGCTGTAATCCGTCAGCCTGCTAGAAGAACGCAGCCCTGGGGCCTGACGCATGCTGCACATGTGTCATCAGTCACTGACGCCTCAGCTCCCGTCCCATTTTTAACACCACTCTTGTCTGTTGTGCCTAGGTCGACTCCCAGGGGAACATTTTACTGACAACCTTGGAGATTCACAACGAGGTGGGAGGGAATGAAATCACAACCACCGTGACCGAGACGCACAACTCGTCGTCCATGGTGTTCGACAACTCGGGGGTCCAGTACAGGAAGCCGAGCGCACCACGTGAGCCGGGCCGCCACAGCATGGACAGAAACACACATCTAAAGAAGACGCGCCTACGGAGACGATCGTCTCAGCTCAAAATCAAAATCCCGGACCTCACTGACGTGAACGCCATTGACAGATGGTCACGGATAATATTCCCCTGCACCTTCTCCCTCTTCAACCTTATCTACTGGCTTTATTATGTCAATTAATGCACTGATGTTTTTTAAACCCATCTCCGTCTCATTCTTGTTTTGGATTGAGACTGAAGACAATATGGTGTCATTACTATTTTTTATAACAGCAAGTGCAAGAGAACCGTCAAACACTCAGACAGCGTGCCCCTGGTTGTGCACAGCCACGAGGATTTACCCACAGACAGACATTCTCGTACGTTACTCTCTGAAGTCCTGTTACGTTTGATCTCACGGTTTGACCTGTGGTGTCGTGTCAGAGTATTTACACCGCTTCTTTACACGTGTAGCCAGTCCGCAGTATTTAAAATATTTTCAAGTTGTCCATCGACCTGCACGTGGATAAACACGGACGAAGGATCACTGTGTGAGAACGCTTGAAGTACAGTAACACTTCTATTAACAACGGGAAGGCGGATGGAAATCACACCAGCGTTTTATAAAATAGCCACTGTGACGTTCACTGCCACTTGAAGGAGCAGGTGGAACCTTTGGGAAATATTGTACCTGTTTGCTTTCTTGCTGAGAGTTAAATAAGAAGTCAATTAAATACATGTATGAAAGCTAATAGTTCATCTAGCTTTCTTGAGGACTAAAAAAAGGTTCTAGCAAACTCACCAACTAACTCCGGGTGTTCATCTCTTATTAGCATGCTACAAGTCAAGGTTTTAAGTGATGGAGCAGTTAAGGAATAGAACAGTGGGTCTCATTCGCCAATATATCTTTATCTGCTTTATCCGTGTAATGCTGGAGCCCATCCCACTCACTTGGGCGAGAGGCGGAGTACAGGCCCTGTGCTGTGAGGCGTCTTAAGAAAAGACTTCAGAAAACCCTAGTTGGAACTGTTAGATGTTCTTAGCCATAGAACTCGTTTTTATATTAATGAATCCCGTCATCTTCACAACCTGAAAGCAGGTTCTAGTTGGCATGAGACCACAGGGCCGCGTGCAAACCGGGATCTCGCTGAAGACGGCGGAGCGCCAGACTCCAAGTAGAAAAAAATCTTAATTAGTTCCGAAGCTGAGCCAGCGCTGAAGGACATAGGCAGCAAACAAGCTTCCTTTTTAACAACATGAGTAGAGAATTTACACCTACAGAGAAAATGTCGGCGGCTATTATACCTTCAGTGAACGCTCAATCAAAGCAGTGCACAAATACTGTAATAAAAAAATGCCATGGGAATTTTGACTGTTCATGTTGTGTTTATTAATTTCAAAAGACCACAGCGCTGACCATTCAAATGTTACTCACGAGCAAATTTGAAAAACAGCTGTAAAACGCAAAGGCAATAACTGGATGTCCAGCTCAAACATGCCACCGCTCAGATTGTTTTCCTACCTGGTTAAAGCGTCAGAGCTCGGTAAATGAGGCCCAGTGCTCCCAGCAGTTCATCTGTCCCTCCGTCCACATCCGTTCACGCTAAGCTGGGCTACGCTGCAGCACATGCAAGCTAAGACAATCGTCTCCTATAAAGCAAAGGATTATTTCCGAAAAGATGTGTTTCTTTAATGTTTACATTAAACCAAGTACTCAGAAAGTCACATGACAGTAAAAAAGTATGGTCCTCAAATGTCTGATCAGTTTACTAATTTGATGTTTTTCTCATTGTGCTTACATAACTAATTTCAGTATTTTATTATATATTTATTCTATAAAGCATAATTCACATGGTGACTTCCATGAGTGCAGACACATTGTTACTGATTTTATGCCAGATTTGTATTTGACACTCAGATTTCCTTGTAATGTACATACTGTAATCTTCTTTCAGCTCACGTTAATTACATGGACATGTTGTCATCTGTGTTTAGTTCAGTGATTTATGGCCACGTTTAATGTTTCGTCAGTCCCACATACGATTACTAATAATTTCATTTGTGTTTGTAAATATAAAACGCGGTATCGCAGCTTGTGATTATTTCTATTCCTTCCGAAAGAAGAGAGGGAGATGTAGGGATGGGACTGGGGGGTTAATAGCGCCTCCAAAACAACAACCACGATGGCGGACGCAGCGCACAGCGATCACGCACCATCTGCACTGCTTGGTTGAGGAGGCTGCAGCTCGGAGTGACACCACCTGTCAGACGTCTGCTCAGCTCAGTGACACCCATTTGCACCGGCTTGACGGAGCCCGATCCCCCATAAGAAACAGAAATGCCACATCTAATGCAGCCCGGAAAGACTCTCCAGCGTGAAGGCCTGACAGATTACAGCAATTTAATTCCTGTTCATCAAATCCATGTTAAATTAGTAAAATGTTTTCATACCTGCGAAGATTTTTACCTTTGCTTTTATTTCTACTTCACACCCAGAGGTGAGGACGTGTTTACCTGCCTAATATAAGCTTCAGCAGCTATAAAATGAGACACCAGCCAACCAACCAAACGTTTGCCTCAACACAGAAACTCTTCTTAACACCAGCTCATTAAATTATCAAGATTTAATGATGTGCCAATCAATCATGTAGATATTATGGTGATATACAAAATAACTGAAAACAATTAGAGATATACAACTTAAAACAAAACCTGTGTTGGAGGAAAACGGTGAAATACAACACTTTTTATAGCCCCCAATTGTCACCACGCCTTTAATAATTTATTATTAAACATCTTTGTTCTCTATAGTTTCTTCATATAGTTTCTGTTATACTGTATAATATTCTCACATTTTGCCATAGCACCAAAATGAAAGGTATAGGAAAGTGTTACATTATTAATTATGGATATGGGATAGTTTACTGACAAATGCGCACCTCTGTATATTTTCTTGTTGGCTTAAGCTTTTAATAGTCTGAAGGTTGAGTCATGGCAACTGGACTTCTTCTAGTTAGTAGAAACGTTTCACCACCTATCCAGGTGGCTTCTTCAGAAGCCACCTGGAAGTCCAGTTGCCATGACTCAACCTTCAGACAACTTGACCTGGATGAATGAGAACCTTCACAGACATAAGCTTTTAATAGAAAAAAAAAAGTAACCATATAAGTAAGGTGGTTCTTGAAAGACACGAGAAAGGCTGTTGAGGGAATTTGTTATCCACCATTCACAAAGGAATGTGTGCTGCACAAGGAGCCAAGAAATCTGTAAAGCTTTTGGCAAACGCTGAGAACAATTCGTGAAAAATGTCAACCTATTACTGCAAAATGACAGTGTTTCTGCCACAAAGCCACATCCAGGCAGGCGTGCAGTGTGTTCAGGATGACAACTTTTCAGAGAAACAAAAGCTTCCCCTCTCTGGATAATTATGGTTTTTACAGGGGAACTGTCAAATTCGCAAACGAAAGACTGTCACTCACCGAAATAAGAAAACAAAAATCTGATTTTGCCGGTGGCGCATCAGAGACCAGAAGGCGCGTGTGGTAAAAGAAGGAACAACCTGAGAGGTGAATGGTTGAGCACACTGCAATGGCTGACACGAATGTGTACAGTCAGGTGCTCTTCAACCGCGAGATCAAACGATACTGGATGAGTGGTTGGAATGAAAACACTGTTATTTTTCTCACCCTCTTGTTTTTAGATTCGCAGATAATGAGCTGAGATTGTTGGTGTGTAATAAAAGCAATAAAGAAAACAAATCAGAGTTGATTGGGCTACTTTGGGAAACTATGAGGAAGATAATTAGACACAAGCAATAATAAATTTCTGGGTGTAATGAGACAGACAGTTTGAATATCTGTACATTTGCTCAGGGTAATTAATCTAAATGAGCGATATTAAAACTGGAGGCGGGAGCAACAGCAGCAGCTGGTGTGTGAGCAGGTGGACCAATAACCAGGAGCCAGGGTTGCTGACACGAATTGGATTTCCAGCTTCAGCTCCAGTTTTTTTTTTATTATTATTCGCTAAAGCAACGCGAACACTCTGTGATGGAGATGCGTGATACTGATGTCACCCACGATGCATCATTGGCTGTGGGAAAGCACAGTACGGTGTAGAAGTCGTTCCAGTTGACCTCTTTTCTCCAAGCAGACCACTGAGCTGACCAGGGAATAAACGCAGAGCAGATCCACAGTGATCACTGTGGTGCTGGTTGCGGCGAACCCCCAGAACTCATCATTTCTACCGGCGCACCTCCACGGGCTGCTCGCCAGCTGCTCCGCACTGTGTCCAGATGGTCCAGAAGTTATTAACTTTAGTAAGTGTGTCGAATCAGCTTTTAAACTGATACAACTATAAAAAAAATATTTTAATTTCATTTTTAAACATCCGGTATGAAACACTTATGTCCCCAGATTAAATCAAAGCAGCTGAACTTTACAGTTAATGTCACATCTGTGCAGGGGATGAATTCTGAATCCATCCTTACTGAGCTCGACCTCCTAATTGTTTGGTAATTATTGGTTTGGCTGCTGAATGCATGCTAATAACTGCACTTAAAACATCACTGTGTCCCTAAATAGTGAATGCAGTTCAGAACAGTGACTAGTAAACACTCAAGGCTACTGAATAGACAGTAATCAGGTGGTAAAATGTTTAGGAAGTGAGAGTAACAAAAGAAGAAATGATGAGAAGTGAAAAACAGACAATGCTTAAATAAAAGTTAAATGATGTGGGATTAAAGAGTAACTATGTGTTTGCAAGCTAAATTTATATATATGCTTGGCAAGCAGTTGGTGCTCTCCTTAAGACTTGCCATTAGTTCAAGGTCAGTGGCCAAGCTCAGATCTGGGTTGGATGCTTTTAATTAATTTCACACACGACTCAGTGATGAGGGACTATAATCACTCATTGTAGGATTCGTTTAAATCCATTCATAATCGACAGAGATCGGCGGCGTATTTGATGACATGTGATCTAGATGTGACACTATTGTCGCAGAGTGACAACCCTGTCTCACGTGGAAGCAGGAAGAGCATCTTTGCAGAAAACTGCACACCTTCTTCTGCGGAGCTGATTAGAGACCCCAGAGCGGAGCCTTTGTTGGACTTGACTCTGCCCTGTCAGCAGTTTTTTTGGCAGGCTCTGCATCCTTTCTATTGCTTTCACCTCTCTCCTGCTTTTAACAATGCGGTCATTATTATAATCACCGGGAATGTCCAGGTCTTTGAGGTTTGCCCCAGACGTTCGTTCTGTGTGTTAGTGTGTGGCCCATTTAAAATGAATATGATTAATGTCTCCAACCGACGACACGCGGTACCATGATGAGGTCACCTATTCACTGTGCGTGTGTGTGTCTGTGCTACACTCATCTGCTAATATTAACGGGTCTGTGTGTAACAGACGTGAATCGCAACAGATTCAAAATGGACAACGCGTTGATGTGTGATACATGAAACACAACACATCTCTTCACTTAAAAAGTCTGGTCAAATTACAAACGTGTCATATTTTACATGTTATCTAATAAACTAGTCTATAGAATAAAACTATGCTTGTATAAAGACGGACCAAACTCAAGTCCAGATAAATGTGAACATCATTTAGTGAGTTAACTGAGATGTAGACTCACATAATTTATAAAAGATCCAGCATAGTTCAAGTGTCTGATCTTGATCGTCTGCGGACGACTATAAAACCTCAGGGCCCGGAGGAAGCCTTCAACCAGCTCTGACATCAACTGCTTCTCCGATCGCAGATTTGTTGTCCTGTCAGTAAACAGTTCCGCGACGGGAGATAACGAGATGATTTAAAGCCCCCGTAACTACCCTACCTGCAAGTGTCAGCACTGATAAGTCGGCCAACGCAGGAGAAGTCGTCCCTGGGCCGCACTCACCCTTAACCCTGCATGTAAGGAAGCATACTGTAGATCATAGTAATGACCCTGAATAATATTAGTGTTGTGATGCTCCGCTGCCTTGGCACGTTCTGTCAAAACTGGCAAAATGCCCCAAAACCCTTTCAAAGAATGAGATAAAAGTACATGTGCTGTGTTCACCTGATTACTCTGAGCCTGCAGCAGAGCTACTTCGCCCCTTGCTTGAAGATTAGTGAAGGAGTAAGTGATACGACATCACATTATTATCCAGCGTTCTCTCGTTTTTCTTTCTCATGCCACGTAAAGGACTTCGAGAGCGACGGATAAAGAGCCTTAGGAGCTGCTCAGATTCTTGGACCAGGTTTGATAGTCTCGCACGTTTTTAAATCTGCGATCAGTTTGCTTTGCTCCCTCTGTTTCACATGGCTTTACCAGCTAATCTTTTTTTTTTTTTTGATCATTTAAAATCGTCACAAAGCAAAAGGCTGGTATTTACTACAGCTGAGAGGTTAATACGCTAAGAGCTCAAAAACCAAAAACAACCACAAAATAAACTGCTGTGTCAGCTGGGGTTTTGAATACACAAACGCTCTAAATGAAATTACAACTTCATGACAACTCCCAGTCTTGGCTGAGACGTCTGTTTCTGGGCCAGCTGCTTTCCCACGTCCTCCTCAGAGATGCGTCCAATTCACATCCAAGTCTTTTCAGAGTTTACTGCATCACAGGCACAGATGTAAGAGTTCTAGCAAAGGTCTCTTGTGGGGAAATAGATGTAGTAGTAGATGGTTTTCTGCTTTTTTTCTTATGTTATATCACTTATATTACGGCTCTTCACATGAAGCACTGGCAATATGAGGCTGCGTCCCCCCCTGAGGCAGAACACTGGCCTCCGTGTTCCTCACCAGAGGACAACGTCCGCAGAGTTTCACCATGATTGTGTACACAAATCAGCCAATGGCGTCCCCATCCTGGAGCGATGAGTTTCATAGATATGAATATTTTACTCCCGTAGCTAAAGATAAAACCTTTGGTCCTGTTACTGAAATACGCTGCAGCCTTCAACGTGTTTAACACGTTTAACCATTCGGGAGCCTGCTGAGGTTGTCGCCGCTCTTTGATTCGAGCAGGCTCCCGACAATCCGTGACGCAGAGCAGAGCGCGTTTACTACAGGAGGTAACCGGATAGTAATAATACTAACGAACGATTCGTGCACGTTCGCAGGGACTCTCCTTTCATTCAGGGACGTTGCAGAAGCTCCGGTGCAGGGACGACAGATGGGGAGCAGAAGATGTGCTGACCGCAGACAGAAAACACGCGGTTTTGCAGCGCGTGACACTTTGATTTATTACTAAGTCAGTGTTTCAACTACTAAGTTTCCCTCAAGTAGATACAGTGGCTGCAAAATAACGCAGTGTGTCACTGCAAGATCCATATTTATGTAACGTAGCGGCTCGGTGGCACGGTTATGATGTGACCCCCAGTATGTCCTTCCATCACTCATCTAACACCATGAACTACTGTTTTCAGCCTAATATTCAGACTATAGTGGACACTTTTCATTTCTGACGTGTATCTTCCAGTCCTATGAGTTTGTCCTGTGTTTGAGAAGGTGTGGTGCATTCAAATATGACATCAATGATTTATGGCCTCAACTCCCTTTCATAGTTGGTATAACCTCTCTAACCAGGAGCATGGATTTTCCTCTTATTACACAGACATTCAAAGTGGAAATCTTTCATCATCTGTATGACTTTCTTTGATTATCCCTAGTGGCACGTACAACGTCTTTAGGCAACACCGGGAGACTGGAGATTCAAACTGCAGCGAGGGGTTGAGGCAACATTTGCAGCCTCCTGCCTTTATTACAGCACAACCAGACTGGTGAGCTGAGCACAACGTCTTCCTAAAAGTCACCGCGTTGTCTGAAATGTCCTAATCACGCTGATGGCCAACGCTCAATCATTCCATCGGTGATTTGCATACAGTACAGAACAAAGTGCTGTTAATCAACAGTGATCCTGGTATTTATGAACATTCCAATTCATGTTTATTTATTAGATGCTGTATGTGGCAGCTGTTCACTGTGTGTTTTAGCCACTTGGGGACGACAGTGTTGCTCTGATAGTCTGCCATTTGATCCCTACCTGATACATTCCAGGCAGTGATTTCATTATTGTTGTATTTTTATTTTATAATTATTATTATTTTTTTTATATTCTTGTTCATGCAGGATGTAGCCTGTTTGACCTATGGTTTCAATTTTCACGTTTAACTGTGGCTTCACACTGTGGCTTTAGATTCCAGTATCTCGTAATTAAATGAACCAATTGTTAATGCAGGATCTCTCACTCTCTCCCCCCGTGATTTCCCCAAGCGTCACCAGCTGCACATTTCTGCGGACGCAAGCAAAAAAGGTCCCCGTTTTGTGGTGAAATTCGTCAAATCAATTATTGAGTTAATTACTTTGATTTATTTGGGTCTCTGCGCCGTGAACCCCTGAATGCGTTACACGTTCGAGAGGCAGTCGGCGAAACCCTTTGATAACGGGCATGTGCAGGCACAGCAGAGGGGGACTGTTGTTTTTGACTGTTATGGATCAACAGTGATAACAAAACGGAAGCATTGTGTGAATAATTAATAAAACAAAAAACAAAAAAACAAGTGTGTTAGCAGCTCTGTGAGGCTGAACTGAGCCGGACAACTGGTAGAGCATTACGTCCAAACTTAGTCAGTATTTGTCATGAAACAATGTTTTGAACACAAACTTTAGTAGATATAGAGCTTGATGAGAGGTTAGAAGACCAGAAGGTATTTTGTGGAGAACGTTTTTTTGTAGTGCACCTCTAGGTGGGAGCACAAAGACGCCAGGGGCTTATCTTCTGGGGACTAGGAAACATTGTACTAGATGACTTTGATATAATAGACTTCCGTCTGGAAATTATTATTATTATTATGTGATGTGTACAAATTTCTACAGTACAGAAAACCCTGACATACACGTAGAACAACAGAAGAACTAAAACGTTAGACTGGCTTCATCCTCTGGGGACAATGAAAAACGTACCTACAGTTTCTTTATGTTGACACTTTGACTGTCATTCAAA
Source organism: Macropodus opercularis (assembly GCA_030770545.1). Taxonomy (NCBI): domain Eukaryota; kingdom Metazoa; phylum Chordata; class Actinopteri; order Anabantiformes; family Osphronemidae; genus Macropodus; species Macropodus opercularis. Next base: position 15,484,002 of record CM061092.1, read on the forward strand.
TCTAACAAGCGCGCACACACCTCAGCCTGCGTCAGGTGAATTGTGTTGTTTAACTTCATTAGGACTCTCAGCTGCAGCTGTAGAAGAGGCTAATTTTAAACACACCTTCATCAAAACGGCAACGTGTTTCTTTAATTAAGCAGGCCGGTTTCCATTTCACCAGGTCTCCGGAGAAGGGCTCAGTCACTGAGCTTTCTCATTAAACACCAATCAGGCCCTACATTGTGCGTACACAGGCCTTCCCTTAATGATGCTGCAGGTTACCTCGGCTAATAACGACGCGCTACCACAGCCAGAAGAAAGAGAAAAACCCTGAAGACGCCGTTTGCTTTATTAAAGTTAAAGACGTGCTGTTAATCTGAGCGGCTCCGGCAGCGCATCAGGCTGCGCCTCAGGGTCTGGTGGACATCTCTGGGATGAATTCAACACTAATAACCAAACAAGCTTCTCCTGTTTCCCACAGCAATTTTAGACAAAGCTGGAGTAGGCGTTTGTAATGTGACACCCGGAGACGGCGGCCTTGGATTTTAAAGATGCTCTGGGTACAGTGCTGCTGTGGCTAAGATCTCTTAGGATGAATTTATGGTTTTGTGCAATTACAGATAATAAGATGTCATAGATGCCGGTTTGTCCTTCCTGCATAAGATGATTCGTTTTAAAAAGGCCACAGTCAGAGTCTGCAAAGCTTCCAGTTGGAAACGTGGGAGAGAAACATCAGGGCTACTAATATCAGCCTGTCTGCTGTTGGGTAACTCCAGTTAATGGTGTGTTGTTGTTGATTTTTGTATTGTGTATTACTTCATAAAATTTGCAGACGGCAGCCAGGGCTAGGGAACAGAGGAGGTAGGATCTTGAGCCGCTGCTGGACTGCTCCCGAGGACCGTTTCTGCCAGCTAGACCATGTCAAAGCTGAAGTGAGCAGGGAGACAAGAGGTGACGTTGTCCCTGTCGTCCAATATTTCATCACTGGCAAAATTAGATTATCTCTGCAGGTCCTAAACACATCATGCTTAAATAATAATAATTAAAAAAAAAGCCTACACATCAAACAGCTGACTCAGCAATTCTGCTACTTTGTGCACCTCTGTAACTTCTATTTCTATTTAATTTGCAATGTTTCAATCAGAAAAAAAGGAGAATGAGTGGGTTATAGTTGTGTATAATTTAGGATAGTGAGATCATTAGTTATTATTGGGATGTAAAAGACAGACTGAAAATCAACATATGTGCGAGGCAACACATTTTAAAACATTCAGTCATGGCACCGTTATCACATTAACTGACAAACTGCACGAACGTGACTGTGCTTGAATCAATCACAGCTGCATTAGCAACTTAAATAGATGCATTTTAATCATTCCTTCGCTTTTCCTGCTGCACAAGTATATTTTGCTGGCTTTTGGATGCCTCCGAGGAACTGATTACCTTTGTTACCACAGCCTGGAGCCACTGTACATCATTCCAGCAGATTGATCTGCAACTTCAGCCATATCAGCAGGTTTACTCCTGGCTCATCTGGAAATCTGAGAGCTAGGCAGTTATTGCTTTATGAAAAGAGGATGAATAAGGTGATCTACAGTCAGCGAGATGAGTGCTTATTCACACCTTCCCCATCTGTGCGTCTGTCCTTAGCTCCTTTGGTTTGACCTATTTTGTAAAGCTGAGGAGACAGAAATTCAGATTTTTCTATAGGTATAAATAAAAATGGTAATTTTCATTTTCTATAAGAGGCAGGATGAGGTGATTCAATATCTGTGTCATTCTGCAACCTCTGAAGGTGTCAAATGATTTGTACATCATGGGACAAAAACTAAGTAGACGTCGGTCCAGAAACTGCAACCAGACATAAAGGAAGTTACAAGACCTAACCCTCTACAGTAGGTGCCTTTCAATTGCATTCAAAGCTTTCTCATGGTGCCTCAACACCCACCGACCATCTCATAGGTGCCAAACATCTCACTGTCACTAGGCAACAGAAATACGTTGTTCTCAGGATAGACACGGTGAGATGATTTACTAGTGTAGACACATTTGGTATGTAACAACTACGGCATCCATTTATACAGTAACAAGCCTAGAGACTGAAATTTCGACGTTGCACTGGGGGTAGTGAAGCACTGAACTGACTGGAGTATTGTGCCCTCTTCTGGCAGGTTGTTTATGGTCTGTGACAGAGGGAACGAACCGCAGCTGTAGCTCTTTTAACCTCCTGTCTGCACAGTGTCTCTCCAGTCGACACACCATTGTTCCTGTTTTCACTGCTGTTCATTAACACTGAGGGCACTGAACTGACAAATGATATATGTACATAACAAAGAATATATTTAAAATCCCCTTTTCCAAAAACTGGATTATTTGATTTCAGTGAAAGGTTCACCCTGATTTCATTTTATTTGGCTGCACTGTTGTGTCAGATCCACTTTACTCTGACCAGTCATCACGAGGAAATGAATTTCCCTCCGTGCCAAGATGCCACCACGTACAATCCGCTACGTTGTTTTTAGCCCACCACCTGGGTGCCCCCATCACAAACTGCTGCAAACTACCTGGGGATAAGTGATTTAGCTCCTGTGGGGAACCTGGCCTAAACGACATCAAGTTTTTAAGGAGTACTAAAATAACCCTACATGTATCAAATGGTTTATTTAACAGTACTTGCTGGCAGTTTAACTATAGTCATATTTGCATATTTTAAGTAGTCAAATTACAGTTTAACTTTGTTTAAGACATTTTTAGGTCTTCAAGTCATCAGAAGGTGGGATTTTCTGTTCACCTGTCAAGTATTGATAGTATAAAATTATGAATTAAATCCCCAACACTGAGATAAACCATGATAGGTCTAGAAAAACATACCATAAAAAGGGGCAAACAAGAAATTAAAACATACATACAACATACATACAACGTAAAACCAAACTATTCACCAAACTCTGACACCAAGCATTTATATATGTACGATTCATGATACATATACAGAAAACAATTCCAATGTTAAATCTTAGGACTGAAAATATTGACAATCACAGAATATTAATATCACGGTCACAGATTCATCGTCAGGCGAGCAATGCAATAGAAGTAAGTAAAGTAATAGTTAGCTCGCAAAGCTTCGCGTCTTGCACCAACCTGTGTGTTTCCCGTCCTGCTGCAGATGCTCGGCTGCTTCTTGCTGTGGGCCTGTGTAAACTCCAATCAGACCACGTGGCACTTGGAGACACACACACACACACACACACACACACACACGCACACACACACACACACACACACACACACACACACAAAAAGGCCAGGTTGGATCGAGGAGGGGCCCGAGGGTCAGATTTCCAGAGAAGCGCGACCCCTGACCCGCTGACGAACGTCCTGTTTGTGCTCAGCCTGCGCGCGCCCGCTGCTCTACACGCGCAACGACGGCACGCGGCCGCCGGCGGAAGCCCATCCACATAGTTTATAAATCAGAGGCTGCCGTGCCTCGCTACTACCGCAGCATCCTTCCCAGCAGTGGGGGGGGGGAGGAAGAGGAGAGAGAGGAGAGAGAGAAGGGGGTGGGGGGGGAGAGAGAGAAGCTAAACAAGCAAAAGTTTTCCTGTGACTCGCGAAAAGAGGAGTCCGACATGGATGGAAAGGAGCCGTTCGCGTGACCAAACAACCCAAAAACAAAGACTGGTCACACGGTGAAAAGAATGATAACATAGCCGCTAGTTTGAGACGGTTTCGTATGAGAGGACGCGGCGAGCTCAACTGTGGGAAAGTTTGAAGCAGCGACTTGGCTATGGCGCGGCACAGCGGCGACGCCGGGACGGCCGAAGCTTCAAAAGTCCGGAGGCAGCGAAAGAAGAAAGCCAAGGAGAACAAAACCAGGACGGTCCACGCAAACCTGCCGTACGAGCGCTCCAAGCGAGAGGAAAACCCCAACCGACACTACGCCAGCAACAAGATTAAGACGACCAAGTACACGGTGCTGTCTTTCCTGCCGAAGAACCTTTTCGAGCAGTTCCACCGCTTTGCCAATGTTTACTTTGTTTTCATCGCTTTGCTGAATTTTGTGCCGGTCGTCAATGCCTTCCAGCCAGAACTCGCCCTGGCTCCGGTAGTTTTCATTTTGTCCGTCACTGCCATCAAAGACTTGTGGGAGGATTACAGAAGACACAGGTCGGATAAAGAAATCAACCACATGGACTGTCTGGTGTACAGCAGGTAAGTGGGGGGGGGGGGGGGGGGCAGTGTGTGTGTTTTCTCACTTTCCACCTCTAATGATGTAATTCCTCCATACATCAGCTGATACAGGTAGTGTACAAGACACAACCAAGGCCAGATTGTCTTTGCCAGACAGGGGACAGGCTTTGAGTCAGATGCTCGCCACTTGTATGTCCAGAACGGGGTAGATGCCACCTTTTTAAGGCCTTGGATTTAAACATGGCCAACACCTGAGGATTTCCTCGCACGTGAAACCCAACAAGTCCAGAATCCTCCAGTCTGTCATCCAGCACCGGCCCTGAACTGTGGGGATCATACAGATGTTGCCAGTATGAAGCTTGACGTCCTGTTTGTGCCCGGAGCTTTCTCTCCTAACTATTTTCCTAAGCCTGTATGTGCACAGTGTGTTTTGCTAATGAAAAGCAGCACTGTTGCCCATGTACAGAGCATAATTCACGATAATCAAAAGGCTCAGTGTTTAGTCGCTCGACAAGTTTGAGCTAAAACCTGACCCGAGTTGTTCTGTCAAGGTTGGACATAGCTGTGTTTTCTTCTGCTGCGGCACGATTGTGTGAAATGTCCCATTTTTCTCTACCTGACCAAAACTAACTAACTTGCTGAACTTGTTGTAGGTGAGCGCGCATCTACGAAGAATTTGTACTCCTGCGATCTACAATATTTACAGTATACAAAATTCCCTTTTTAAACGATAACGCTGACGATAACAAAGTCTCAACGGCGATAACAGGCATGATTTATTCCGAGTCTTCCTCAAAAAATGCTACTTTGGAGCAGCTGCACATGTGCAGGCACAACCATTCACGTCACAGATTTGAAATGAGTAAATGTAGTTTACAGGAAGCACCAGCAGTTTACAGTAAACATTTTTGAACGTTTGCACTAGGCTGCCTCCAGGTCGCTGATCCACCAGTTTGACAGCACATTTTTAAGGAATAGAAGATAAAGGGCACGTGTAAGCCAGTAGGCTGCAGAAGCCAAAAGCCTGAGAGTTTCATAAGTGTTGCATAAACAGTGATTGTAAAAATATTTGCCTGTGGAGTTTCCAAAAACCTTAGGCGATATGCGCAGGTTATTTAAAGTAACTGACCATTCAGCATAGTTATCGATTTGGTTAGTTTGGTGCTTAGTGCTGTAGGGCTTTGCATGCGCACTTTGCTTTGAGGCTACTTCTTCTGGAAGAGCAAACTTTAAATGTGGGCCACTTAACTGTGACCTGCAGCGTTGAAGAGTTTTTTTTTTCATTGTCCTCAGGATATTGTTCAGGCAATGGAAAATAGGAAGTATTTTTAACACCAATTTTCATTTGTCTGCCGTGTGTGTGTGAGAGAGAGAGAGAGAAAATTTTGTTTGGCTCACTGTCTGTCTGCTCCTGATGGCACCACATGCATTCATTGACAAAATTCAAGGAAAAGAGTGTTTTAATAAACATGAGTGTGTCATTAATGTCGAGGGGAAGTGTGTTATGAATAAATAAGGGTTTTTCTCTCCACTGTTGTTTATAGCTTGGTGAAATGCATCCTTTCTTTACAGTATTTGCTGCCACAGTTCCCACTTTTGCCAGGCTCCTGGTTTATTGAACCAACTGGTTGTTGAATGGTTACCATCAGCACAAATGTCTAAAGCTGTTGTCTCTCTGTTTTTTTTTTTTTTTTATTGCACATTAATGTTAAGCATGTACAATAATGACATCATGTACAGCATCCTACCATAACACCACAGTGATTTTGTGGTTAGATGCATCATTCAGCTGAGACATGGGCTAAAAATAGAAAACCTATGTGAGAATCTCCTCAGTGTTTGTGACATGTGACACGAGACGATGGATCCCTGTTAGTGGAATAAGTGGAATAAAAAAAAAAAGTCCAAAATGTTAATGACAATGGCTACATTGAAAATGTGTAAATAATCCAATTAAGAATGAGGAAGCAGTGCATGGAACTCAGTAACTAAGTTTACATTTGCTTGCATCTGCCTTGGTACCAATGAACAGGCTTCCCTCGTTCAAAACACATTCTTTGTATGGAACCAGCAATTATTGAAAACAATAGCACGGCAACTTTAATCGAGCAGCACCAACCGCTTTCCCTCGTATTGTTCTCGTAGAGCGCAGGGGCGTTATGTGGAGAAGTACTGGAAGGAGGTGCAGGTGGGAGACTTCATCAAGCTGCGATGTAACGAGATCCTCCCTGCTGATGTTCTGCTGCTGAGCTCCAGCGACCCCGACCGCCTGTGCCACATCGAGACGGCCACACTAGATGGAGAGACCAACCTGAAGCAGAGGCAGGTCGTCCGCAGCTTCTTTGAACTGGTCAGTTAACATTGTGTCTGCATCCTTGTTACTGGACCGTTTGTGTAAAGCTGCTTCAAGCCCTGAGGGGATTCTGTCCACATCCAGCTTACTTGACAGAAGTTGTGGCTTCTGCCTAAATAATGTTTCTGTTTTGCTTGCAGGATTGTGACTTTGACCCCTTAAAGTACAACAGTGTGATTGAATGTGAAAAGCCCAACAATGACCTGAACAGATTCCGAGGTTACATGTGAGTATTTTCCCTGTTTGGTGTGTTTGGCGCGTGTCCACTTGGTGGTAAAGTTTTGAGTGAAAGTTTTTATTCCAAGGTTTTCAACATTCCAATTTAACTCCTTTAAGTTTCCTTTTTTTAACATCTCTTTAAATGCAGTCTGGGGCTTTTACCATGCATGTTTGACAATGCATCTGCTTCCTTGCAACCAAAATCAAATGAACTGTCAGCTGCTCTTTGCATTTTTATTAATTTAGCTTCCAGTCCTGCAGCAAAGTGGCATATTGGCATATGGGTGGATTAGCTTTGAGTCATCTTCACATGCTAAACAGTAAAATAGCTTCTCTAATATTTTAAATGTCTGACAAAATAACTGTTGATGGCATCAGGATTACTGCAGTAGCCATTTGTTTCCCAAAGTGTTTAGACTAATGTGTTAATGAGTTTCAGCTGATCGATACAACAACTTCCGGTGTCCACAGAGCCCAACCAATAAATACTTGGACACATTAACTCCCACAACACCACAAATAGTCTTTGTTGGACTTTTGAGAGAGCTGTGTTTACATGTCTTCCGAGGATGTTTTAGATGAGTCTGTGTGAAGCAGTAGACGAGAAACTTCCTCTGAGCCTGCAGCAAACTGTCTGGGCTGACCTGCACTCACATGATGATGACATTTATTCGTTGTTCAGAAGGAGAACAGATGCTGCAGATATTCAGTTGCCAGGCTACAGTGGACTACAGGGCACAGTGGCCCAGTTGTCCTAGCAGTGTTTTATAATTGCATCAAGTCCATTCTCGCTGATTTTCTAGCAGGGAAAACACTTGGCGCGTTACCTGTGTCTTTAAACCATGCGAGTTATCAAGTGAGACATGCTGTGTGTGAACTACAGCTGCTTGGAGCTAGGAGACGTATTAATCTATACTGGTGACGTGTCAGCCATTCTGCTGTCAGAGGCCAAATAGGATGAACATTCCCGTTGGTAAACAAGCTGATAGTTGTGTGACTTTGAAAGCAGCTACTGTGGAACAGAGGATGTTATGTATTACTCCCAGTTAGATGTTATTTAACTAACATACTTATAATTCAGGTAACAGGATCAAAATCACAGACTTTCTTTTCCCGCAGACAATCATTTAAAACATTGCCCTTTTTTCTTTCTATAAAGGGTTTGTACTTATTTTTGCTGGAGTGGTTGAGAGTCAGATTTAGTCTTCGTACGACACCAATGCTCTACATGAGCTTGGCAAGCTTTAAACGAGTCAGACGTGAGATCTGAGGGTCAGCAAAGCAGTGAATTGGCTGACCGAATTCAGGCCCGAGGGAGCTTCTGTGGAGCAATCACTACTTGTGTATCAGAGGGGATTTGTGCTGAGATGAGGGCTCCTGCTGAGGGAGGTCTACGGTGCTTTGGAGTGTGATCGATTGAGGTTCCCCGCAGGCCAAACTGATGCAGTATTTGGGACTCTGTTATACAGCGATACTTAATTTCACCTTCAGCATCAGTATTTTCACCTCAGCATGAAGACATCACCAGCCTAATTCTGACGTTGTTTGACGATTACGCTTAAGGTAATTTTTCTAATCTGTCAGAATCCATCGAAGTGGCAGAAGAGACGCACTTTACAAGGAAAACCTGCTGCTGCGAGGCTGCACCATCCGCAACACAGAGGAGGCCGTGGGAATCGTCATTTATGCAGGTTTTTTAACAGAACTGCGTTTTCAGCACATGTTATATGTCACCTCTTAGCAACTGCTGCTAACACATTGCGTGTTCCTGCAGGTCACGAGACCAAAGCCATGCTCAACAACAACGGCCCGCGCTACAAGCGCAGCAAACTGGAAAGACAGATGAATGTAGATGTGTTCTGGTGTGTCATCATCCTGCTGGTCATGTGCCTCTTTGCTGCTGTGGGTGCGTAGCAGTTTGTATAATTAGCTTTGCTGGACGCGTTTGCGATCCAGGGAAGACATTTCTATTAACCCTAATATCTGCCGATTTCTTGCGGGGGAAAATGTCTTTGTTGTGCCTTTACTTACTGTATCTTTCTGTGTGTTTGTGTGCTGACCTTGTGTTGCTGTTTCAGGTCATGGTCTGTGGATGTTTCAGTACGGAGATAAGAGACCTGTCTTTGACGTTCTTAGTCCAGAGGGGACAGACTTATCACCCATCATGTCAGCAATTTATCTCTTCCTCACTATGATCATAGTCTTTCAGGTATGAAACAGATGAGCATAAACAAAGTTTCACACAGTTTTCTTACATATAACAATTATTTCAGCTCCCTAAGGTGCGTGTCCCATCTAAATCTTTTTATTAATTTACTCTGGATAAACTAAAATAAAATGTTTCCTTTATGCTGTAAAATGTCTTTGTAAAAAATGCTACGTAAAAGTTTATTCTGTTTGTTTTGATTGGAGCAAAAAGTCAACAAAAATGCCACCGCGTTTGATGCTGCAGCTAGTTTTGAAATGAACATAAAGTTGTGGGGATTGTTTACACTGTTGCTTGATATAGTTTTGAAGCACACAGCCATGTTGGTGCAGAGGCACAGTCACAGCGCACAGGCTGAAGTGCCCTCCCAAAGCTTATGACTCATTTCTCCACAGCTGCTTTCCAAAAATGTGCCCTCTAAATGTCCCTCTCAAAATTGCTGGTTTCTCCTTTTATTGACATATTTATTCATTTATAAAGGGAGATGCAGCACTTGCAAAATTGAAAAATGCCACAATTTGTCCTGCTACATGGATTTAGTACCTGCCTCCTTTACTTACCCCTCTTTGTCCATGCTGGTTGTCTGCTTAGGTCTCCCAGAGGTTTCAGAGAGACAGGGACATTTACCAGCAGACACGAAGGTGGACTTGCTGACACCTGTTGACCTACTACAGTACTGATGTTTTACATGTTGCCCTGCAGAATATTATTGTTATTATTATTGTTAGCTTCCCACAGTGAAGCCCAGTACCACACAAGACACTTCTCATTTTTCTGTTTTATTCTTGTAATAGTAGTAGTGGAATTACTGCAGACATGAAACGTATGTAATTCCTGGACCAAATAAAAGGCTTAGAGCTGCTCCCTCACAGTTAGGCTGGCTGTCAACAGTTTGGTTTGGCTCCAGCATCCCTACAACCCCCTAACACAACAAGGGGCTTAGATGATTGATTGATGTTTGTCATTTCTTGTAGATCCCCCAGTGCATGAGTATTTTAACACAGACAGAAAGATAATATGCTGAAATTCATGATAAATCCAAATAAAACCACTTTTTACAAGCACAATTAAACACTTAATAAGCTTTGTAAACTAATAAGCTTTGTCTCTCTCTTAGGTTCTGATACCCATCTCGCTTTTCGTGTCGATTGAGATTGTCAAGATCTGCCAAGTGTACTTCATCCATCAGGACATGGATCTATATGATGAGGAGACAGACTCTCACCTGCAGTGCAGAGCCCTTAATATCACTGAGGATCTCGGCCAGATGCAATACATCTTCTCTGACAAGACGGGCACCCTGACAGAGAACAAGATGGTGTTTCGCCGCTGCACTGTAGCAGGGGTGGAGTACTCCCATGATGCCAATGGTGAGACAAGCTGCTAAAATACACACGCTCTGTCACAGTTGGCAGTCACTGCCTTTGAAATCCCTCACGATATGAACCGTGTCTGATATTCAGCTAGAAGACTTGCTATGTACCAGGAGATGGATTCTGAAGAAGAGGAGTGTACGTCTCACGGCGGCACCCTGCCCAGGCGGGACAGCGTGACCAGTCACCAGAGTGCGCGGGTGGTGCTGCGCTCCCAGAGCACAAAGTCCCACCGCAGGACAGGCAGCAGGGCAGAGGCCAAGCGAGCCAGCATCCTGTCCAAGCACACAGCCTTCAGTAGCCCCATGGTCAGTACGCTTCAGTGTCCCACTGTCTGCACACTCTGTGCTGGTCATCTTCGCTGATGAGAAACTCTCTTCTGTCCTGCAGGAGAAAGATATCACCCCTGACCCTCAGCTCCTAGACAAAGTCAATGAATGCAGCAGTCAGATGGACTTCATGCGCTTCCACAGCCAGCCCATGTCCCAGCTGCCCTCTGACCTCTCTGACATCAATGATTTCTTCATTGCGCTCACCATCTGCAACACTGTGGTGGTGTCCTCCCCCAACCAGCCCAGACAGAAGGTAAAACTATCCAATATTCAACTTAATAGGCTATTGTCTTTACATTTAGTCAGATATGCTGCCAGATAGTTGTACTTTACCACTCTGTGTGTGTGTGTGTGTGTGTGTGGTTTAATTACTGTAATAGATGTGTCTATGTGTGACGGTTGAACACGAAGAACTAGTCTTACTGTGCTGACGACATATAAATAAATGGCTTCCCTCCTGCCAGAGTCAACAGAATTCAGCTCGGTTTACAACAACTAAATTGGGAAATAGTTCATGTAGAGGGGAAAGAAGCTTTCCCACTTTATTTATATACTTTATTGATCCCGCAATGGAGAAATAGTCTCTGCATTTTAACCCATCCCTCCGGGGGGAGCAGTGAGCGGCCACTGTTTTGCTCCGGGACACACCTCGGGACGGAGACCAGATTTGAACCTGGGTCACTTACACCCCAAGTCCAAAGCTCTACACAAAGCCACGTTGCAGCATCCTACAGTATATTTAATTTCAGTATATTTTTATGCACCATGACTACATCTGAAGTCAGGGTTATTTGTTTTCACACCCCTTCTTGGTATATTTTTTTCTTTCTGGTGGACTTGAATCAGTATGTGGTGAAGTTATGTTTGTTTCTAGCGACATGCAACCGAGACTAATACTGTAACAGATTAAGCTGTTGAACTGTGGGATATTTGAAGGACCTTAATAGAGGACCTATTATGTACTTGTATCATTCCAAAGACAAATGTGGCACATTTGTTTACCTGTTTTTAAACAACATGGGAGTAGTTTCCATCTTTTGACTAAAAGAATTTCAATTGTTCATTCTTTGGCACTAGTTCTATAACGACACAAAAAACTTCTAAAACGTGTTTTTTGTACGTACTTTCACTGTTTTATTGTACGATTTTTGATGTTGCACAGTTGTGTATCCGTGTTTTGTTTGGCGTGAGTCTGGGTGTGGTTGTTCTGTTCAGAAGTGACATCCTCTCCTTGCCACACACTGTGCACCACCTCAGTGTCCCGTATGACGTACTGACCGTCAGACTGGTAAGATTAAGCCTTGTGCGATGACAAGTTATTTATATTCATGCGCTTCTGTTTGGAGGTTATCCGGTAAGATTTATGTAAATCTAAATCTTCACAGAGGAATCGACTCTGTTTCAGTCTCCCTTCTGTTTTTCTTTTCTTGTTTATAAGGTTTGTGCTTCTTTGTCCTTTGTGCCAGAGTTATTGTTCACATTTTATTGAGATGTCCTTGTGGCTAACCCGGCAGCTGCATGATTTATATCTATGTGTGACAAAGCTCCTGCAGCCAGGAGACCTCAGAGTAAAGTGCTCTCACTGCTGTGGGTCTGCACTGCACTGCACTGGGACAAGGGATTAGAGTCAGGAGACATGTTGTTATCAATGCTGAAGCCTCCTGTACCATTAGGCTAAAATGATCCATCTGTCAAACCTTTCTAAGCTTGAGAAGTGTTTCCAAAAAAACAACTTGTAAAACTCTGCTGCATCTTCTATACGTTTGTACAGTACAGAGCTGTATCACTCTAGAGAAAGCAGTTGGCTGCCAAATGGATTAGCTTCCATGTATTGAGTTATCTGATGCATTATCAAATAAATCACGTTTACAAACTTAACAGCCATAGTCTAAAGCCAGGTTTCTGTCTAGCTTTCAGTTCTCAGAATGCTGGTATACAGGACAGATGGAAAATCAAAGTCATATTATCGGTATTTGCTGTACACTGAAGACATTTTAAGCAGGACACGGCATAAATCTCTTTATGTGGGGTTCAGTGTATATTAAGCCGCTTCCTCCTCCTTCTGTTTTTGTTGCTCAGTACAAAAGTGGTTTCTTTTTTTTGAGACATTCCACCGTGTCGCATTGACTTTGCCCATGTTGATTTAGTGCCGGTGACTTCTTCTCAGATTCACATCACCCTGCTTTTCTCCCATAAACCACTCCCTGGATTTCCTGTTTGTCATTTTTAAGATCAAATCATACCGTCGTCCATTAGAGCTACTGGCCGTTTAAACGGTCAGTTACATAACGCACCTGTGTAACAAGAAACACCTGAACTAATGAACCTTTGACTCGTGTTTATGCTTTAATCATAATCAATTTCTTCAGCACAGTTTACATGTTGTCCTGAAAATTCCAATACTTTTGGAGGGAATTGTATAAGAGTCTTTATTTGTCTTCAGGTCCGGATGAGGTTTGAGTTGAAGTCTCCGGTCAAGACCATTGAGGACTTCATCAAACGCTTCACCCCCAGTCGACTAACCTCAGGCTCCAACAACAGCAGCTCCTCCAGCCTCATCACAAATCGTTCTTCCAACAAGGGTTGCTCCAGTATGCTGTCCTCCCCCTCTGCAGAGAGCACGCTAACCAAACTGGATGAAGAGCAGCCTTCTGGAGGTCTGGACCACACCTTCAGCCCTGTCCCCCCCTGTTATGACGGGAGGACGCTGACTGTGGAAGAGGGTGAGCTGCGTTATGAGGCTGAGTCGCCTGATGAAGCCGCTCTGGTCTACGCTGCCAAAGCCTACAAGTGCTCTCTGGTTGGGCGCCTCCCTGACCAGGTGACGGTGGAGCTGCCGCACCTGGGGAAGCTGAATTTTGAACTGCTCCACACGCTGGGCTTCGACTCAACCAGGAAACGCATGTCCGTAGTGGTCCGGCACCCTCTGACAGATCAAATCACAGTGTACACAAAAGGAGCAGACTCTGTCATCATGGACCTCATCAAACCTCCAGACACAGGTAGGAATATACTGTACACTGTATGAGATGAGATTTTTGTTGTTTTTAATCACAGATTACCTTTCACGATCTTTTGTATTTGCCTTTAACTCCAGGAGTAGCCAAATTTGAACCAACATGGAATGTAATGCCAGTCCCAACATAATTCTTCAGGTCTCATGAATGTTCAAGCTTCATGCTGTTTTGTTTATTCCACTGTTAGTCGATGGTCCAGGTCGACACAAGCAGGATATGCTGTTTAGACACCCTAAATTACCTCATGGGTTTCCTTCTCAGTAAAGTTCAGCAATGCTTTACATCTTATTTAGTAAGACTGCAGGATCCATAAAATATTGACATTTATTCCACAAGTTGATATTGTGACGAATTAATCACTCTGTCCAGCAAAACATTTTGACTGCCGTTCAGTGAAAGCACACGGACTCTTTAGCCAGGTAATCTGTTGATTTCCAATGCCAGCTGAGTGGGTTCCTCCTGTTTATTACTAGCTCTGCTTTACAGAAAAATGCTTTCCAGCTAAATCACCGTCCTACAGTGACTGCAGACGTGTTAACTGAGGAAAACACTAGAGGAAAGCTCTCCCGTCACCTTTCCTTGCTAATGTACATTACCATCCTTTGGAGGAATACTTTATTACAGTATGATTTACGTTATTGATTTACCATTGTGAGGGGGCACACTGTTCCCTTTGCATTAGGGGCAAGGCTGTTCTGATCGATTACCATTTTTAATACTCACTACACCGAGCTGGCATAGTAGGCCTTTCTTCAGGACTTTGCGCTCACTTAAAATTCACAGAGCGGTGCTGCTCACTAGAAGGGAAAGACTATGAGGACAGTCTTTGTGTCTCGCTTCAGCAGCTTTAATGGCTGACAGGGTGTGTCTTCACACAGACAACTCACTACTTTTTTTTTTTTTTACCATTGGGTAAAAATCAACCAATTAGAATGCCGTATGAACTGGGCCTCCTCATAACACAGTCCTCCATAATGGCCCCATTGAGGCGATGAGGAAGTTGTTCAACGTCACTGAAATAACATTGCATATGGAAGTGCTGGAACGTAATTCCAGCCGCAAGCCTCGTATTTTTGTGAAGCTTATATCAGTGTTTCCCCCACTTTTTGTGTTGCACCCAAAAAAATCACACAGCACACCACCAAACAAAAATGCCACAAAACCTATAAATAGTAAAAATCTAGTCTCAGTTTAATTGATAGAGGGACTTCTTTCTTCCTTTAACGGCTCCAAGGCCATGCATCTCTTTTAAGATCATTTTTCAGGCAGGCAGTATCAATGTAATGCAGCTGTTTGGCTTTAGATGAGTTCAGTAACTTTGTAGCATCAAGAACTTTCTTGCGTCCGTCCGTTCACGCGTTTCAACTAAATAGTCTGTGTTGTTGTTTTGAAGTGCGGGTGTCTTGCGTGGAGATGCCGTTTAAGTTTACTTGGAACCATGTTGGACAACTTTTCCCCGCACTCCAGTCATAATGGAGTTGGCTCAGTTGGTTCCCCAGTAAAGGTCAATACAAAGACAACATAACTTCCAGTTCAACTTGTTTGCTTTCACTCGAAGCGTGACTGTGTCCTTTGAACCTTGTTTAGCGCGGTTCGTCCAGATGATGCCGGTGGAAGGCTCAACTGTCTTCTGCGGAAGCATTTCATTGTTTTGCTTGTCACTACACGCCGCTCACACAAATTGGATAATGTTCCACGGCACACCTGAAGATTTCTCTCAGAAGCTCCTTAAAGAACTACGAAGCATCTTTACCATTTTCAACCATTTCTGCTCTTGGGTAACGCTGAACTGCTCTTATAGTGTCGTTTGTGACAGCAGTTTTGCCTAAAACAATCCCTAAAAACCTTATTTACACAAGCTCCCATGCAGGTAGTGGTAGTTGGTGAAACTAATATTTACTATTGACATACTATCTTTATGTCCCACCGTGTCAGCCTTTCAGTTTCTCCAGCCGTAGTATGAGCAGGGGTCGTGAAGGGCGGCTTATGTCTTATCCACATACAGTACATCATAAGTGGGCATATTTACACATTCAGAAGTTAGTAAATCACACAGTACCTCACGTTGGTGTATACTTTTCTTTTAGTGCTTTCCAACACTATTTAAAATGTCAAACAGTGGATGTTTGTGGCTGTCTTTGTAAATTCAGTGATTAAAGTGACAGGTCAGAATAAATAAACTGTTCTAAATGTTGAAGTTGATGGAGGCAGAGTTTGCACATGACATCCTTAAATAATCAGATTGTACAGAGTAAACTCCTGCAAGACATGTACAGCCGCTGTGCTGAAATATGCTAATGATATCAGTCGTTCTGTAATAAGGTCTCCACCACAAGTGTCTCCTAAGCTGGGTCTGGACCACCTGGAAGCTCTTTTTGCGTTGCAGCGATACACTTTCTTAAGCTGCTCATATGTGGCAGTCTCACACCTGTTCTGTGGATCTGTGGACTAATGTGAAATGTGTATTACATCACCTGCATGGAAAAGCGTGCTCACACATGTGCATGGGAGCCACGTGTAAAACGCCACAGGGACCTACTTACGTCTACGTTTCACTTAAGGAAAATACACATTGTGCCCACTGCAACCTGTGTCTGCAAAGTTCTTAAAGTAAATGAAAATGTGTTATTTTAAATTAATGTATACTTTAATATGAGAGCATCATAAGTCTGATGTCTGATTAAGGTTTGTTTTGTTTTTTTTATTATCCAAAAAATAAATCCCCCTTAGCATTAGATTCTTAGATTACTGACAGTGTTTTGGTAATGTGTTCCTCAGTAAAAATAAATTTGCGTGGTGGTGTGTGGTGCAGTGCCTGCCAAGCTGTTGTGTTATTAGTGGGCTAGCGATCACTGTGTTGGCTGGTGCATCTGTGTCAAGAGACTGATAAAGCCAATCTGTTTGTACACGGTCCTCCTGCCAGAAAGATGGCCGACATGCTGCACCAGAGAGCCTCTTAAATAAGACTCTGCTAAATATGATACTTCAAAACATGGAATATTAGATGTTCTGTCCTGTTAAACTCTTTATTTTCTTTGGAAACAGGAAGCTGCTTGTCTTGTTTCTTGTCCATAGGCTGTATGGCATGTGACTGGGAATCATTGCAAATAGCTGAAACTTAAAAATTATCATTAAATGAGATTAACCATTTGGGTCAGCGTAAACCAGACCCAGGTTGATGACCGGCATGAAGAACTTATATAGTGCACATGGTTAATTTAGGCGTTGTTATCCATTTGGGACAAAATGCTCAACCACTTATGCAAATTCCCCATCATTGAGAACATTTAATCTTCACTCATCTGCTTTGGTTATTTTTAAGGTAATTCCAAAGGGAAGCGTCAGAAGAAGATTGTGTACCGAACCCAGAACTACCTGAACCTGTATGCTGCAGATGGTCTCCGCACACTGTGCATTGCAAAAAAGGTAACATGAATCCATCCATTAATCCATATTAAACAAAAGCCTTTTCTCATTAAACTACTAGATGCTGGAGATGATGTGTGTCTGTGGCTGCTTGGCAGCTTGTGTTTGTAGCCCAGCACAGATGATCAAATGGGCTGGCCCTTCCAAAGTGACAATCTCTGTGACTCAACTGCAATCTGTGCCACTTTCTGAGGCCGTTAATTTATGATTTCACAAACCAGGCTCATTATATCCCGACCTGTGCAAAGCCTATCACCAAGGCAATGTGATAAAAACGCTTTCTCGCGCTCTCACATTCTCCCATGGATCATCCTCTGCCACGTAGGCGAAGGAGAAGCTGCTCTGCTGTTAAACTTTGCCCCAAACTTTAAGAGACGATGTGTGTGCGTATAAAATCTTTGGTTTATGTGCCAGATTCTGACCAAGGAGGAGTATGCATGCTGGCTACAGCGTCACCTGCAGGCTGAGACATCGATTCAAGGGCGAGAGCAGCTGCTCTTTGAGTCGGCCCTGCGACTGGAGACGAACCTGCAACTTTTAGGTAACTGTTGCACCTGACGCTGTTTTGTCCAAGAATTGTCATTGAAATAAGTTTATGTTTCGTTGTCACAGTCACTTATTTTCACTTACAGGAGCAACAGGTATTGAGGATCGTCTGCAGGACGGTGTGCCTGAAACAATCGCCTCTCTGAGGAAGGCTGGCCTGCAGATATGGGTGCTGACGGGTGATAAACAGGAAACCGCTGTAAATATTGCATATGCCTGCAAGCTGCTGGACCCAGAGGAGGAGATACTGACACTGAATGCTGATTCTCAGGTGAGTGGTAGTGGGTATGAAACCTTCATTGTCTTTACCCGTCACTTTTTGTACGGGTTCAGTAAAGGAAAGAACTGATTAATTGACTGAATTATTTAGGTGGCACATAATTATCGTTGCTATCAATTCACATTTTGTATGTCAATCATCTAACTAATGGCCGACTTTCCACTGTGCCAGAATGTTCAAATTCACCCTGATCTTCAATATTCTTACCAAACGCCTGGATGCATGTCCCAAAAAAACACGTCTTTATTAAAACAAAGACATCTGATTATTCGAGGACTGACATTGTTTATTTGTGTTCTGTTGAAGCGTCTGCTTGCCAGCGGTTAAGTAGGGTCACACAGTTTGATCTAAAACATCCCTGTCTCCATCCTGACGTTCCGCCCACTCTGTGCCTTTCTCTCAACCAGGAGGCATGTGCGTTGTTGCTGGAGGAGAGTTTACACTACATCCAGGCCAAATTCCTCTGCAGCTCTACAGACCAGACCACCAAAGCACTGCACGCTAACCTTGCGCTCTTTGAGATCTATTCCTCTTCGTCCGCCTCCTCCACCTCCTCCTCCTCCCCCCACGCCGCTCCCTTTATGGTGCATCGGCTAGGCCTGGTAATTGATGGGCGTACCTTGGCCTACGCACTGGATAAGAGTTTGGAGGATAAGTTTCTGGCTGTTGCTCGGAGCTGCCGTTCGGTGCTCTGCTGTCGCTCCACACCCCTGCAGAAGAGCATGGTGGTCAAACTAGTGCGGAACAAGCTGAAGGTCATGACTCTAGCCATAGGTAAGCACCAAGCTAACAGTTCACTAATACATAACCTCAATATAATAGTCCTCTGTGCGTAAGCTGTGGTGCTGGAGAGCTGCTTTAAGTGACTAAATATTAATGTACATCATATATATATTATCATAAGCACCTTAGAAATTGTGCACTAATGAAGCTGTGGAGTAATGAAGGTGACACGAGCATGTCAGCATGACCTATGACTGTCTTTCCCTGTTTACCGTTTGTTTGTTCTGCTGCACTCAGGAGGATCCAGTTTTTGCCAGACAAGCACTTTTCTGCCATTGCTATATTATGTCGGGGAAACCTTGGATCTGCACACACTTTCATTTTATAACTCTACGGGGACAACACAGCCTAGTGAAGCTCTAATAGCTGTCAGTCCCTCTATTTGTTCTGTTACATTAACGGACATACTGCACAAACATAGTAATGATTCTCTAAATCCATAGGTCATAAGATCTGTATGCTGTACTGCATACAGTACATTCACACCTCTTTCATTTATAAAACTCTCCTCTACTATCTTTTTTACTATCTTCTGATAGATTTTCTCTCAGTACCAGTTCTTGGCAGCCAACATAAACTAGTAACCTTTGCTCATCGCCTACCTCCAATACTCATCCTGCACCGCAGCTTCAGCCCTGTTTACTATTTTCACAGCACAACGCTCTTTGCCTGCCAACACTTCGTCTCCCACTCCGCCACCTGTTGTGACCAAAAAAAAATTAATTAAGTATTCCACCAGAGGAATACTGATGCTCGTGATGGTCACCTGGTACAAACAAATCCACGCACATGTAGCTAACGCCATCAACAGCTGAAGAAATTAGCAGCTCTTGACAGGTTTCCAGCATTATAGTACAAAGCCATGCAGCTCTGAGAGGCAGTCATAACACTCAGTAATGTTGTTTCTACTCTCCTGTTGTGTATGTATTATATATCTATGTAGTTTCTTTTTTATTCTTTTTTTGTTTTTGTTTTTCTTACCCTATTAATATCAGGTGACGGGGCCAATGATGTCAGCATGATCCAGGTAGCAGATGTTGGCGTGGGGATATCAGGACAGGAGGGCATGCAGGTAAGGAGAAATCTGGGATGGGTGAAGGTCAGATAGAGGGTGGGGACTGGAA
Organism: Macropodus opercularis; assembly: GCA_030770545.1. NCBI lineage: Eukaryota > Metazoa > Chordata > Actinopteri > Anabantiformes > Osphronemidae > Macropodus > Macropodus opercularis. Next base: position 15,503,837 of record CM061092.1, read on the forward strand.
GAGAATTTGAAGGAGGTGTGGGTGAGTGTGTTTTTTAGCCTGTGTGCTACAGAGCCAGGCTGCAGGTCTTGTGTCCTGCAGAGGAGCAGTACCAGGGTGCTTTACTACATCAGCTCCTCTTCATTCTTCAACCAAAGTGGCCTCATTAGGAAAAAAAGCTGCAGCACCCTTTTCTTTGTCAGGAAGGTGATCTCGCAAAGTAATGATGGACAATCCCAATTAACTTCCAGGGGAGGCGTCACGGGCCCACTGCTGTGTAGCACATCTGTTAAAGTCGCAGTATCCTGTTCTTAACTGGACCACTACATGGATCATTGTTAATCAGATTTCCTTTTAATGAGACAGCAGCCACTCCTCGGGATTCCACGGTGAGCTGAGACGCACATTTCTAGACTCAGGCGACCACACGCTGCAGTTATGATTAACGCGCGTTTCTCCTGTTAGAGGCGCTTCCCATGCCGTGGCTGCGTAGCCGTTATTAGAGCACAGCAGAAAGTAATGTGCTGCACAATGAGGCATCTGCTGTTATTTTTCTTGAGGACAGATCATGTTGACACTTGAAAGGTGTCACAAAGGTTTAACAACTCTGCTGTAGCTTAAAAACCTCACTTGCCTGCAAGAATGAAGGTGTTTCTGGTTTTCTTCACAGGCAGTGATGGCAAGCGACTTTGCTCTCCCGCGTTTCCGGTATCTCCAGAAGCTCCTGCTGGTCCATGGACACTGGTGCTACTCCCGACTGGCCAACATGATTTTGTACTTCTTCTACAAAAATGCCGTATGCGTCTTTTACCTTACCGTATATCACTGATCTCACAGAATAACTGGGGAACCAGATATGAAATTGAACTTGCCAACTTAATATGTCCCTTCCGTGTTTTGTCTCCACAGATGTTTGTCGCTCTCATTTTCTGGTATCAGTTCTACTGTGGGTTCTCAGGTTCAGCCATGATTGACCAGTGGTATCTGATCTTCTTCAACCTGATGTTCTCTGCCTTCCCACAACTCATCACTGGCACTCTGGACAAAGATGTGTCATCAGAGACTCTCCAACATCTACCTCAGCTCTATGTGAACGGCCAGAACTCTGAGGTCTGCTGCATTAAGCTATAAATATATGTCAATTAATCGATTGGCCGATTAATCAATCCTTAAATTTCACATGTGTTGGGAAGTGTATTTACCAAAAGATCACATTGCCAGTTCAGCCCATAATGAAACAAATTAATACTTGAGACAACAAAACCATCTTATGTGCAAAAAATATCATGCAACTCTTCCCATACAAGATTTTACAAACATGTAGAAATCTACTAATGACTAATCATCAGATGATGGTTAGTAGAAATGTTAGGTTAAAAAAAAAAACACCAAGAAGCGTCACTGTTGTAATGAATGTGGTTAATCTTTCTCATTCGTCACCTTTTGATTTCTGTTGTTACTTGTACACAATTACATGTTTATCCTGGTTGATTTTTGCCTGAGTAGACTGGATTCCTGTCCACTTAGCTTAGCGTGTGTTAAACAGCTCCTCTTTGACTCAATAATTCATGGCAGTGTTTTTTTTTTCTATTACTCTACTTACTGGTCTGACTTTGTCCTCTGCTCAGTGACATTGATGAGGTTTATGACCTCAGTGAATCTTCATCTTTCAGGAATATAAGCCATACATGTTCTGGATGAACATGATTGATGCCTTCTACCAAAGTCTGATCTGCTTCTTCATTCCGTATTTTGTGAGTCATGCCATATTTTTATTTCTTTCCATCAGCTTATAATCTGTGGTTTGTTGCTCTTACTCACGTTTCATTTCCCCTCTTTTCTGCCCCACCTCCTCCTACTTTCTCCTTCCCCCAAGGCCTACGCTGACTCTGACGTGGATCTGTTTACATGGGGAACTCCCATCACCACCCTTGCATTATTTACCATTCTCCTGCACTTGGGCATTGAGACCAAAACATGGGTAAGAAAGATACAAGAGCTGTGGAGGGACATGGATGATTCAGTTATACTACACTGCAGCATCAGGGACTCTACTGTGTTTGTCAGCTTGACAGTGTGTTTGCCTTCACCCGTGCTCGGTCTACAGCAGTCCTCTCTGCCACGGTCTGAACTGGTGCTTGGGCACGGTTCTCATACTGTAAGTGACCTGGCAGTCTCGGTCAAGCCTTTTATAATTTATGACCTAACATTGAGTCACACTTTCCCCCCCCCCACTGTGCTGCGGGTGTAAATTTAGCCTGACAAGTTTCTCACATGAAAAATGTCCTTTTCACTAACTACTTGCCTGGATGTGATGGCCCCTCACGCAGAGACAGATTCCTAGTGAACAGCATTGTTAGACATCTCCAAATGTTCAACTGGCACATACTTCGTTATATGGCTGCTCAGGAGCATAATATATGCATGATGAGTCAATGGCTGTGCAAGTCAATTAGAGGTATTGGAGGTGACAGCACACACACACAGAAGGTGCATGGCCATAATTAATTATGTGCTTGTGAAAGACAATACTCTAATGAGCCACTGTACAGTATTTATTGTGACACATGCCAATTAATCAACGAAGTGTGAAACAAGTGCAGTGGTTCCAGATGAAGCAGCTTCTTTGAGTTATGTGCTTTGAAGCATTCACAGTCTGCTTGAGCATACTTACTTAAGATACAGATACATTTAATCTTTAAAATAGTCTCCAGACATTCAGCTATAAATCCACCATTCAGATTTTTCATATCTTCTATAGTTTCTGATTTATGGCAGTTTAAGTTTTTGGGCAAATCTCTCTTTTTCAGCATTAACGGTGCATTTTCTTTTGGAAATGCTTCATCTACAGTTGTTGCAGTTTATTTTGCAGCAATGCAGCTAAATATCACAAAGTTGGTATCACAACATTATACGCTAAATGTGAAACGGACTTATTTGCGAGGTTAACGCACAAACATGAATAAAGGATAATTGTCCTTATCGCCCCTATAGACCTGGATGAACTGGCTGTCTATCAGCTTCAGCATAGCTTTATTCTTCACTGTGGCTCTGTGCTACAATGCCTCCTGTCCCACCTGCTACTCGCCCTCTAACCCCTACTGGACCATGCAGAGGCTGCTGAAGGACCCCCTCTTCTACCTGCTCTGCGTCATCACACCGTTCGCCGCTCTGTTGCCCAGGTACACAGTGGTTCATTTGTAATTGGCAGAAAGCATAGCTGAGTTTCTCAAATGTCTTTATCAGTTATTAATACCAGATGATGTTCGTGTTTACCCCAACCGTGCTGATGTGTCCTGACGTCTAGCTGTGCTTTTCTTTTCAGATATTTCTACAGGGCGTGTCAAGGCACGCTGTTTCCTAGCCCTGTCCAAGTTGGAAGGCAGTTTGAAACCCGCAGGAACATCCTCAGTCTTAGCAGGGTCAAGGTGGGGTCGCCACTCAGCCCTAGGCCTCCCTTCCTGTCCCTCACCAAGCCCTTCCCTAATGACTGCAATAAAAAAGACCAAAGGAGCTTTCAGAGCTCTAAAACATCACAGACCAAACACGGACCTGTTTCACAAACAGAACAAGAAAAGGCTCGGCGAAGCCCGCTGGGGACCCCAGTCTGTGAACAGGGCGCCTTGGATCTCTACACTTTAGTTCCAACAGAAACAGACACTCTTCCTTACACCAAAGATGTTACTCAGCTCTCAAGAGAGCAGCACCCCGCTCAAGCCAAAGGCTTGGAGTGTCTCAGTAAGACTTTAGAGCTGCAAAATCAGAGTCTGTCCAGCTGGATCACCTCTACACCTCTGCTCACGCAGACAGACAGCGTCCAGCTGAATCTGCCCCCTGACGCGGACTCTCAGTGCGTCAAATACATGAGGAACTCTGAGGAAAAACTCATTCTCCAAGCACACAGGACGGAGCCAGGGGCAGAAGAGTCGCTGCACACCACCTTATGATGCCTTAGAGTTTTAAATGTGTCATTCAAACTCTAATTTGCACGATAGTTTTTTAGAAAAATCAAACTTTATTGTATTTTTCGAAGAGATTCTTTTATGAAAAATGCAAATAGGTACTTTGTTTTATGTTGAACCTTTTTTTTCTTTTTTGGGAGTTGGGTGAACTGGAATGTCTCCTATTTGTGTAGTTTTTATCCTGATTTTTACTTTTACAATTGCATCTCAGTTCCCTGATCAGGTTTTAATGTAGGGAGAAGCTGAGAAGAGACATTCCACTGCTGGGTTCTTTGGGAGTTTGTTTTCTTTCTGATATGGGTGCCCTGCTGTTTTTCCAGCTTTGCCTGGAAATTCATGAATGCCTGGATCACATTCCACTCGGGCCTTAGTCATTCCAGCGTCGTGTTTGTATTTACTACAGCATCCGAGCAGATTATCCCAGAGTTCAATGCAGAAAATGAGCAAATAGTGGCATTTGTTCAGTGCAGGTTTCAGCCTCTCTGTGGGATTCACGAGCCTGTTTTTAAATAAAAAACTGAAAAGGCATCTTAGTAACAGATCCATCAGGGAATGTTCTGCTAAATAATAAGAGCCTTGGATTTAAAATATTCATTGATCAGCCAAAACACGAATATGGCTTTGATGTTGATCAGTAATGCCAAGAAACAGAAGTTACCAGAAATTATGCTGCGTATATGTGTGTGTGTGTGTGTGTGTCTCTCATTGAACCTGTTTTGACAGTACCAGCCAATCAGTTTTATAGTAAACGTATAGTTTGGTATTTTGGGAAAGTCTTAGTGCCTCTAAATAGCCTGACCTTGTCCCAATGTTAAAAAGGAAATGTTTGTTGAGTTTCCAGGCAACCAGCCATACAGTAACTCTGGGAGTTGAACTTGCTGCTTCCCCCTCCGGTTCCTCGTGCATGTGCTGAGCTAACTGTTGTCTGGCTTAAGGTCCAAATAAGAGATTAGCTCCTGCAGGCTAGTGAAGATCAGCCTCACAACTGGAAACGTGAGCGGACATTGGCCAAATGTCAGCTGAAAATGTGCCCACCAGCACCAAAGAACATATGTTATAGTAATAGGTTATACATTCTATTTATTTACTTTCTACCACAACTGGAGTCTTATTGTCTTTAATTGTTTCAAGCTTTATGTGAGAAGTAAAGAAGAAGAAGCAGCGAAATGATATCCCCAAAATGCCAAATTAGTCCTTTCAGCACTTGTCAACAAGCCAGGGTCAGGTTTGGTCGAAGGCTCTTTCTCAACATCGGCTTTGTGTCCTGAGTCAGCGCAGACAGTCGCTTTCAAGTTTGAAGCAGAAGCTCATTGTATAAGATGTAGTTTAAGCATTTCACTTTGCACTTTGAATGCATTGTCAGCGTTCCCATTGAGCCTTGTTGGTGCTGTCGCCCTGTTCAGTGCTGAGCCACAGTGCGAAAGAAATATTCTTACGTCTGCAAACATTGTGACGTCATTATCATGCACTGCTAAAAGTATGGAAAGACGTTACAGTTTGTTTCAAAGCAGCAGCACCTTTATTCTGTGATCGTTATATCTGGGTGTGTGTGTGTGTGTGTCATTTGCCAAAGATCATTTATATCTCTCTATTTTCTAATAGGACAAAGTTTGTGCCTTAACACTGGATGAGTAAATGCAAACACAGGGTTTGCTTCTAACGAATCTGTATTTGTAACGACGGCTTTGCGTCTCTGTTAAGCCAGGAGCGTTCTGTGTTGGTGCACATGATTCAGGACACATGGTTTCTTTCGTCCCCTCTGTTGTTTTTGCACTCGGTGCCGTCTTGTGGCCTGTTGTTCAGATCCTGACTTTCTGGCCACGTTGTCTTATCATTTCTGTGTGTTCTGTGCTTCGCGTCTTGTGTGCTTCGCACTTTCTGTGCCAGAACGAAGCTCAAGCGTATTCGCTGCTGCATTTCAGCAAATCCACTTGAATGAGTTCCTCGCAGGAACACTCACCATGTCTGGTTCACATTTGCTGTTAATCCTTGAATTCATCCTTCAAGGTAATAATCTAAATGTCCTGTTAAACGTTCTGGTTCAGTCCAGCCTGAGCCAGTGTGCAGGAAACACTGAAGATGTCCAGCTCAAAACACGTCTACATATAATTTATGACCAACTTTTTCACAATTATTTTTATTATTATTTTTATTTTTTTGCAGATGCAAGTAAGTAATTGTAAATTGTTTCAAGGATATTTGGGAACAAAATAAAATTTATAATAAAGTATTTATCCTTTGCTACCTTTCTCCCTGTTTAGTAAGATTGTTACTTAATAAAATGTTTCATTGCTCAATGTTTTATAGTGTGTTTGACTCTGTTGAGAGGTTTGTTTGTTTAAAGTTTAAAGTACAGCTGAAAGGTTTACTTCAATTTAGTCCAGTGTCTGTATTTCTCTGATGGGTGACAAAGGAGAAATCCTGGACGTTGGACCCTTCCAGGGACAAGCGCAAATACTTTTTGGAAAATCGCAGACTTGACATATTAAAAGCTGGTTGAACCCTTCAACTCTTGCTCCGTTCATTTTCCTAACAAGCGAGCGCTGACTCTGGCTCCCACACCGGCACGAAGGTGCGAGATAAAACGCCTTTTGGACAACGGCTGCTCTCTGGCCTGGTGCTGCAGCGGCCGGCGTGTGCCTGCTGTGCGTCACATCTGCAGAGTGGGGGACCGTTATTAATGTTTCATTTAAGGGACAAATGAGGGTCCGCTGATGCCGCTGGTAGTGAGCCGTCGCAACAGGACGACCAAATTACTGACTGCAAGGGCAGGTTCCTCGTGTGAGCACAGAGATAATGATGACTCTTGTACCTTTGCAGCATCGTCCTTCGTCTCTCAAAGCCCGGGTGTAAAGCGGCTCGATTGATCAGCTGTTTTTTTTTCTGTAGTGTAAGGGAGGAACGTTTGTGCCATTGTGCAAAGCTTGAGTGTCTGCACACCAGTATTTTTGTGGTTTATGTGGACTCAGTGCTGTTGTGAGCAGCACATGCACTAAAACAGAGATTTTTGTCACAGGTGTCACGCGTTGTGTTATGAGAGTTTATGTGAAAGATTGATAATTTAATTAAACAAGCTCCTCTCTGAATATGATACCTCACAGGCTTCTCTCATTTCCTCTAATTACTTTTTTGATGACCAGCAGTCCACCAACAGACTGGAGACTCCATCTGAAGACGCGAATGGAGCTTGATTGGAATTTATCCCAGAGCAGCTTCATTGATTCTGGTCATTAACGTCGCCTTGACCTGCTTTATGGCCCATTGTTTAAACAAGCTTAAATCAGGACGTTTTCAATTTCCCAAGCTGCCTCATAAATAACCAGACCCGGTGAAGCCAGCCGAGCTTGGATTATGGAAATTGGTTATGTTTTAAAAACGTCCTACTGTCTCCTCTAGAGTTTTGCTGAAAAGTCTCCATTCACACCAGTGGAGCTATGCAGAGCATCGCACTTGGTTCCAAATAACAAATGGAGGCATTTTTGTGAGCCAGGGCCATCTGTCTTCCAGTCCGGAAAGGCATTTTAAAGCGCAGATCCGCACTACACCAGTAACTTAAGCCAAAGCCTCGCTGCTCTTTTTCAGTCTGGCGCAGGACTGCGTCCAAGAGAACAAAGACAGACGAACACCTACCAGTAATTCACGGTCTCCTGTTCCTCCAACCTGCAAGTCTGTGGGAGGAAACAGACTCCAAAAAAAAAAAAAGGCATTTTTCTATTCTAATTATATGATCATTTAAATAACATATTAGCCGTAGCCATTCACAACAGACAGCAGGTTTTGTTATGGAGGAGTGCAGCAGAGAGAGAGAGGAGCCAGACACAAACGGATCGTAACAGGGGCTTAAATAACAAGTGCAAAGGTCAATTAAATACCGAGACTCTGGGTTGACAGAACCAGCAGGTGATCAGTATGAGGACACGTAACAGCGCTACACGCCTTGTAGCATGTGTGTAGCTCAAAGTAAACCGCTTCGATCTTAAACTAATATAATTGTTTGGCACGTTTTTAGCCGGTAACTAAATCTCCAGCGTGAAATAGCAGCAGTCGTCTGAACTTTCTGTTTTCATTTCAGCTCCGGGCCTCTCCAGAAATACATTTTCCCACGTTACCCTGACACTTACATGCTTCACTGTAAGTGACTTTGCTCTTAAACGTCAGAGCGTTTTTTTTTTTTTTTACCTCTCCAGTCCTGCTGATGTCGTTTTCACCCGGCGTCCATCCGTCACTGGACTCACAGTGACCCACTGTTACCGAGGGGAGGTGTGCAGTTCTTAGATATCATTCTTGGTTTGCTTAATCATGATATCTGTACTGTATTCATGCTAAATCACCCAAAAGGAGCTTCATGTAAAACAAGGGTGATATAGAAAACTACAACAATAAGTCAATTCTGTTTTGACCAGATTATATTCAACTATTTGCTTGTCGGTGCTGAAAACCCCACAGGCCGACGAGCTGAGGTTATCTGCAGTGTTCTGATCACGGAAGACCTCAGCTCTGCCTTGATTGCCTCAGTGACCCTGTCTCTGTTCGCGTACTGTACAAGCGCATCTGCAGGAATCACTTAACAGGATATGATGAAGCCTTGCCCTACATCCAACCTTCAGTGCCTTCTCCTCACCAGACACATCCTCACACTGCCACACTTCAGTAATAGTACATCTCCAAAGTCCTGAGGTAGATTTCCACTGTTGCCATGGATGCATTACTGGATGGACCTATTGGTGAGTGGAGCCCAAATGACCAAAGAGACACAGGGAAACCAAACATAGACACAAAATGACCACACAGACATGGAAGGCAGGCACACAATAAGTAGAAATAGAACCAAAAACACTTTAAGTAGGAATTGTCCTGGTCTTTGGTATATTAAGACAAAATAAGAAGACAAATCATGAAAGGAAACGGCTTCAGTGAGTGTGTGCTCACAGTGTCTCCCGGTGGTGATGTGCATCACTGCAGCCAGATCCTGGTGTTTTATTGTTCGGGCCAGATTTAGATGTGAATCTGACCACGGAGCATGAATTTACTTCCATCTCAGGCTTTATTGCTTTGCCCGCGTGTAAGAGAGGCGCTGACTGTAATGTGACCTCGGTGCACGCCGTGGTTTTATGATGCCATCAAGCCGGTGTCAGAGAGAGTTTCAAAAACCAAATGTCACACCGACTGTAAACATCTGCATCAGGCTGGAACGCGGCCTGAAAAACAAGCCTCGCAGTCAGGAGAGCAATGCACGTGGATTAGAAAATGCATCATTTGCAGGGGTTCGATGACCTGCCGCATGTGCCGGGTTGAATTATGGGTTATGAATATAATTTGATGGTTATGAATGGCACATGGTCACGTTTTTTCTGCTCATATTTGTGCGTCTTTAAAGGTGGAAATAGTCAGTAGTGGACACCAAATCAAAAAAATGTGTCTTTTCATAGGTATTTAAGTATTTAAGCTATGGCTTTCTTACATATTTCCATTTTATGCTCATTTAAATTGAGTTACATCTCAGAGCGAATTAGTGTGTAGAAATGCTAGAGACGTTATGTAAAAGTGACTCATTATTTGTAATTAAAACATTGATGCTACACTACAGCAATAGAATGAAATATAAACAGGAGATGAAACTTTTTTCTTACATTTTAAACACGTTTTTAAAACACAGCAGAGTTTGCTGAACGCGACAGGCGTTTTAAAAATGGCGGCGAGCAGGAGACTCGTGTGCTTTGGTTCTGTGGGTTGGAGGTGGGAGGGGGCTCGACGTTGGGCGACCTCGCGCTGCATGCCGGGATATGTATGTCGCCCTTGTTTACAAGTAGTCAGCGGAGAAACTGCGGCCGTGATTTAAAACAGCATACGAGCGTCGCGCGACCGGAGCCTTATTTGCGCGCGGTGGGACAGCGTGAAGCGGTGCGACGCGGAGCGGATGCGGTTCGATCAGCAGCTGTCAGGCTGAAGGAGGAAGGGGGGGCGGTTATTTCAGTTTATTTTTTATTTTATTTTATTTTAATTTTATTTCATTTCATTTCATTGCACTGGACACTGAAGTGTACAAATCACAGGTTGGTACAACGACCCGAACGCACCGCGACGTGACAGGGCGTGTGTGGCGCTCGACCGCTCGCCATAGTCAGCTGTCAGTTAAGTGCTGTGTCACTTTGGTGGCAGGATGAGGCTAATGTGGCTAAGTCACCATTTTCGGCGTTTGTCCGGGCGCTAACGTGACGTCACGACGATCAGCTGTGTTTAACAGCAGCTCCCACGTGTGTTTTATTATAAAGGAAAACACGAGCAGTGATTTAAAGCGGTAACAGTCCTGCCACGTTCAGTGTAAGGTCATTTCTAGGCCTTCTACGATCCTTCTTTTATTGGAGCAAAAGTCAAGTCAAAAGTCACGAATAAGGCCATAAAGGCAGATAAATATTTACTAGAAATAAATATTTTTATAAAGATTGTTATGTATAAAAATACTTTTGCTCTGATGTTACTGACTGAAGTTGTGTATTCGTTGTACCAGTATATTTAAATTCGTATTCACAGCGTATACAGTACAATTGCAGTAGCTTACGTTAAAAAAAATCACGGCTAACCCTTTCTTTCAGAGGATCATCCCTACCGGACAATACCTGCATCCAGCCGAATGTAAGTCATATCGTTTTGAATTTGCACTTAAACAGTTACTAATATACAGTCAAGTAGTTAAATAATATTTATTTTCCAAGAGTTGCACCTCTTGTTTAATTTTTTTTTTTATCTCTGATTTGTGTTTACGCATGTGTCATAAAAATAGTAAAGCGCTTGTTCAGTATTTGATTCTGAAGGAACTAAAGGTAATTTGGACTTTTATTTTTATGGTGCACATTAAGTAGAACGTTACTTTATGTGTTGATGCTTCATCCTACTCACTGTGGATCTGAGCGGTCGTTCTAACTTCCTGTTTGGATGTGTTACACAGGAACAGAGCCACTGCACTGCATTTAATCGAGCGCTACTTTCGGCAGTTAACTGAAGGCTGTGGAAATGGCAACTGCACGAACGAGTTTTGCGCATCATGCCGTGATTTTCAACCTTTGGATAACAACTCGGCAGCCGTCAAAGCGCTTGAGCTCCTTAAGGTTAATGCTAAACTCTGTGATCCTCACCCCTCCAAGAAAGAATCGGACTCCAGTCTCAACAAGAGCACAGAGCTGGACAGTAAGATGGGCAGTACAGAGCAGTGTCCCACCAAGGACGACTTCTCAGGTATTTAATTTATGATTTTATTAACAGTCACTCTTGTTCAGAACACAGACTTATTTTCATTCGTTAAATGCATTTTTGTTAATGTTTCAGATGTTCGATACCTCACAGAGAACACCGTGTGTACGCTGCTGAGTTTCTGCGAGGAGGAAGGGGATTACTCGGTTCTGATCCGTATCATTGGCAGAGTCTTCTCTAATGCAGAAGCCCTGATGAGGAGTTTTAGGAAGAATGAACCCAACACTGCTGAAGATCTTGACTCTTTAACACCAGCAAACGTCGACAAGCTTGAGAGTGAAAGCGTCAAAACCTCGGACGAGATGGGCGCTTCCCCTGCGGCTGCTTTATCATCGCAGGCTTCTAATGGAGCGCCCGACCCTTGTGACGTTACGGTGGACACTGACGCCGTGAGGAGAGTCTACGACAAACTTCTCGCCGTCAGCCAGGTGGAGTCCGCTCTTGTAAACGCACTCGTGTATCTTACTCCAAACATGGAACTTGACCTGGAATATCTTGATGTGTACGAAACAAACCACGACTACTTGAATATCTTCATCATCGTGATGGAGAACCGAAACCTTCACAGTCCGGAGTACCTTGAGGTGGCTTTGCCGCAGTTCTGCAAAGCAATGAGCAAGTTGCCGGTGTCCGCGCTCGCCAGGCTGTCAAAGCACTGGGCCACATACAGTCTTGCTCACGTCCGTCGAATGATGGAAACCTTCCAGCAGCTCATCACTTTCACGGTTGTCAGCAATGAGTATGATGCTGACAATCTGGTAAATGATGATGAGACTGTAGTGGCTGCAACCCAGTGCTTAAAGGTTGTCTTCTATGCAAGTATCCTAGGAGGTGACATTGATATAGAGCATAACGAGGAGGAGGATGACTGTGATTCAGATGAGCTCACGCTGCATGAGCTCCTTGGTGAGGAACAGCTGTATAAGAAGGGCCCTCGGGTCGATCCTCTCGGCAAAGAACTGGGCGTCCGAGCCATTGATAGCATAACACCCCTCATCCCCTTCGATGATTTTATCAACGAATCGCTGAACGACGTGGTGGAGATGGACAAGGATTTCACTTTCTTCAAGGTCAACGCAGAAACAAAGTTTTCTTTCCAGACCTGCCCGTTCATCCTCGGCGTCATCACCAAGAATCAGGGGCTTTACTACGACAACAGGATCAGGATGTACAGCGAGCGGCGCCTCACAGCGCTTTACAGCGCGGTGCAGGGCCAGCAGCCTAACCCCTACCTCAAGCTCAAGGTCCGCAGAGACCACATCATCGACGATGCCCTCGTCAGAGTGAGTCGCCGTGCGGCACATTACTGCTTCATGTGCGCGAGTTGCCTAATTGTGGGTTGGGACTGCTGCGGTTGTCACGAGTTAAATCCTTCCGTTTTCTGTTGCAGCTGGAGATGATCTCCATGGAGAATCCGTCTGACCTGAAGAAGCAGCTGTTTGTTGAGTTTGAAGGCGAGCAAGGAGTGGACGAAGGAGGGGTTTCAAAGGAGTTTTTTCAGTTGGTCTTAGAGGAAATTTTCAATCCCGACATAGGTGAGACCTGATTTACATACTTATATTTATGTTTACAAGGACAGTTCTGTTATAGTTTCTCACATTTGCCAAATAGTTTAACATTTAAACAAGTGTATTAGATTTTGTTCAGTGTTAGACAAGGAGAGAAATTTCACAAATTTTTCTCTCTAATTTTCTGAGCAGGAATGTTCACATATGATGACGACACGAAGCTTTTCTGGTTTAACTCCTCCTCGCTGGAGAACGAAGCGCAGTACACTCTCATTGGACTCGTTCTTGGGCTCGCTATTTACAACAACTGCATCCTGGATGTCCATTTCCCGATGGTCGTCTACAGGAAGCTCATGGGCAAGAAAGGGACCTACTTGGACCTGTCCGATTCACATCCAGTACAGTAACTTTCCTCCGAATGTCATTATGTCTGTCAGTGCTGGCATTTCTATCATGACACTCAAAATGTAGGTCAGAGGCAATGACACATCAGATTTACCGGGTCAGAAAGTTTGTTTTTCCACTTTGTGTCGAGCTGCATACAGCAGTTCTGGAATTTGTGATGTGTTATTAGGAATTATTAGGAGTTATTAGGGCCCATGACTGAGCCCTGAGGGATACCACCTGTCTAGTTAAGGCCCAGTTGAATAAGATCCATTTTACCATGTGTCAGTGGGACCAAACCAGTCAGATATGTGACCCGTATCATAAATAAGAGACATATCAGCCTTTTATTTTGCAGGTTCTCTACCAGAGTCTGAAGGAATTGCTTGAATATACTGGCAATGTGGAGGAAGACATGATGCTCACCTTCCAGATATCACACACCGACCTTTTTGGAAATCCAGTATTATATGACTTGAAGGACCAGGCTGACCAAATTCCTGTTACTGAGGAGAGCAGACAGGTAGAGTGCTGTCGATTGTATTGTTTGCTTGAGATGTGCCCAAAAGTGAGAATCATGAAAACTGATAAATGTTACATGAAAATGTTGTTGTTATCGTTCAGCTTCAACAGATACCTCAGAAGCTAGAGGCCGTTGTACAGGGTTTAAATATATTTTATTCAGCTTAGTGAAAGTTACAGTGTATCACAACAATCATATTAGGAACTACTGTATAAATGACCTTTATCTTGTTCTGCTTTAAATTTCTCTGATTTTATACAGAAAGAGGATCTCACTATACTGGATCATCGTAAAAACGGAATCTCTCTTAAAAGTGTTTTACGTTAAAGATGATTTGCTTTTACACTTGTAATTCACAGGAGTTTGTGGATCTGTATGCCGATTACATACTGAACAAGAGCGTGGAGAGACAATTCATAGCCTTTAAAAAAGGTTTTCAAATGGTCACAAAAGAGTCGCCTCTGAGTTATCTGTTTCGACCAGAGGAAGTAGAGCTGCTTATCTGTGGAAGCAGGGTGAGGAACTAACTCATTTAGTTTTTTGTCACTTTATAGTAGCTATGACATTGTTTTACAGAGCAGTCTTGTCTGATTTGACAGAAACTTGATTTCGAAGCGCTTGAAAAGACAACGGAGTACGATGGAGGTTATAGCAAAGACAGTCAGATAATTAAGTAAGTACAACTTTTCAAAAAACAATATATGTACTGTATGTAAAGAATAAAATACGAGGCAGATAATAGTTGTTTAACGTTTCTCTATATTATTCACACACACGCAGAGATTTCTGGGAAACCGTTCACTCATTTGGAGAGGAGCAGAAAAGGTTGTTCCTTCAGTTCACCACCGGCACAGACAGAGCACCAGTCGGCGGCCTTGGGAAATTGAAAATGATCGTAGCCAAGAACGGCTCAGACACGGACAGGTACGTGGTTTTGACCTCCGCGAGGATAAGCAGCTGGAAATCACCACCGCTGTGGTCTGTCCCATTTTTAGTTCCAACCCCAGCAGTATTTCTTACTCTCTCTCTCTTCTTGCAGGCTACCGACCTCTCACACCTGCTTTAACGCACTACTGCTCCCAGAATACTCCTCCAAAGAGAAGCTGAGGGAACGGCTGCTGAAGGCCATCACTTATGCCAAAGGTTTTGGGATGCTGTGACCGGTGCTCACGAAGGCATCTGAACAAATACAAGGGTGGTGTGATAGACATACTGTATAGAGAGAAATGCCACGAAGCAAGATGCTGCAATAACCCCGTGCCTAGCCAAGCTCTGCCAGTTCAACGCAACTGTGGGCCTTTCGCCCTGAGGCCTCGCTTGACTTAAGAGTTTAGGTTTTCCAAAGAATTTTACCACCAAAATTCAAAAGTACGTTTTCGTTGTTTGTTTGTCTGGTTTGTTTTTTTTTTTGCATGGGTGTCTTCTCCCTGAAGGATTCTTCATTTGTGAAACTGTGAAAGTGCACTTACACACGTTAATTACTTACAGTACAGTATACAGACTTTTCATTGATGTAAATACTTGTTGTTGCTGTCACAGTGTAAAGTATGAGCATCCAGTCTCAGGCCATCTTCCTACAACTGAGTGGAGAGAATATCATGGTGCTTCCTGGTTACAGTTAACCTAGTTTACTCATGTTAAAGCCTTTTGTATTACTGCTAATCCAAAATAGCATCACTGACAAACACACACACATATATATATATAAACTATTTACTGTCATTGTGAGATAAAACTCAGCCGCAGCCTACAAATCATTTCCTCCTTACATGAATAGTTTGCTGTTAAACAACTAACCAGTGTGTGACTCTCACGTCCATCCCTTCACGCTAAGTGTTACTGATTGCACATATGTACTGGAAGTGCGATCGGCCGACTGCAATGGAAACAAGTCACGTGAAATGTTGTATTTGGCAAAATATCTCAGGTACATAAAGAGTGTGCTAGTAGTGTGAAACTCCTCTATTTAAAGTAAGTAATATGCAGTGAATAAAGAAAAGACTTTGTGAAAACGGTATGCATTAAAGGATTATTTACCAACGACATGTTACTGACAGATTAAATGTTATATGTCATTTTTGGCCAAAACAAGTGGCTTCAAAGCATAAACTCATTACAAAGCATCAGCTACCAGAAGGTAGACAAACACGCACACATAGCTTTTCTAGTAGCTGGCGAATAGTCTGGGAAGTCTAGTAGCTAAAGAGACGGTCTCGCAGATGATGTGTTATATGGACATTTTAATGTTTATACGTGAACGGCATCACACATTTACAGCCAACGGTGTGTGTGTGTTAATAATTTGCGATGTGAGCAGATCAACATCAACACACAACAAATATATGTTCCTGCATGCACTGTACACAGTTTGACACATTAGGATGATAAACGTGATGTATAAATAGATACAAACGTGGCTCTTTAAAAAGTGTCACTCTACTGATCTTAATAAAAATCCCTTCATTTCCTGTAAAGTCCTCAGGTGTCTCTCGCATTACTGGACCTTTTTGTCTTTGTCAGCCACCACTTCAGACAGGTCCTGGGGTTGTATGGATTTCACTTTGGCCTCCATCTCGGTGACCCGTTGCTTCATCCTCGTCTGGCTGGAGGTGAACTCCGCCATCAGCTGGGCAAACTTGGTCTGCATAGCCTCCAGGTTGCTCTGCAGTTTGACAATCTTCTCCTCTAGGTCTTTGGGGTCAGCGCCAGCGTTGGCCACCGCCTCGTCGATCAGGTTGTCTTTCATCAGGATGGCTTTCCCCTTCTCCTCCAGAGCCTTCTTGGCTTCTGGATACTCAGTGAGAGCTTCCATCAAGTCGTCTTTGGACAGTGCAAAGAGATCGGAGTAACCTACGCTTCTGATGTTGGCGGTTCGTCTGTTGCCTGCTTTACTGCCTTTGATACCCAGGATGCTGATTTCCCCAAAGTACGCACCATCGCTGAGCACGACAAACTGAGTGACTCCATCGTCGGCCACCACAGCCAGCTTCCCTTCTTTGATGATGTACATTTCCCGGCCAATGTCCCCCTTTTTACAGATGTAATCCCCGGGACTGAACACTTGTGGCTGCAGCTTGAGCACCAATTCGATCAGGAGACCAGCTTCACAGTCCTGAAAAATACGCACCTTTTTTAACGTATCCAAATGGACGTTGATCGCAATCTCAGCCCTGAGCTTGTCTGGAAGGTTCTTCAGCACTTCCTTCTCATCGCAGGTCTTTTTCTCAGTCCACAGGTAGTCGAACCACTTGATGACCCTGGCTTCCAGGTCTTTGGTGACCTTTCGAAACTGCATGTACTGCTTTATGGAGTCTATCTTCGCCTGGAACTCGGCGCGGGAGGCGTTCATGTTGGAGATCATGGCACCGACGTTACCGACAATACTAGCAAAGATCAGCACGCCGGTGAGGAAGTCAGCGATGACAAAGAGGTACTCAACATCCCTGACTGGGGCGGGGGTTTCTCCGATGGTGGTGAGGGTCAGTGTGGACCAGTACAAGGAGTAGATATACTTCCTGGCCAGGCGGCCGTACTCTGGGTGGCTGATATTGGGATACACCCAAGTGTCAGATCCAAAACCAATCGTTTTTGAAATGGCGAAGAACATACACGCATTCCAGTGGATAATAACAAGGATGTAAAGTACGAGGTTACTGATTCGAAACATGTTGGGGAAGCTGGTTCTGGTTTCCGTCCGTTCAAAGAACTCAAAAAGCCTTGACATTTTGCAAAGACGGTTGAATCTAAACTCTGGGTTGTTAAATCCGAATTTTAGGAACAGCAGATCTGTTGGTATCATGGAAATGATGTCGTATTTGAACTGAGGCGTTGTTCGGTATTTGCTTCTCAGTTTCTTGGCATCTTTCACCAACAGGCCTTGCTCCAGGTAACCTGAGTGACAAATGCAACATTAGGAGGCATAACGTCAAATACGCGGGTATAATTTTATGCAGTAATTCTGTCTTGGGCCATTTACAAATCTAACCTGTTCTTGATCTGACAAAGGTGTCTGTGTAGTAAATGAAGTCTGAGGTGTAGTCCAGAAAGATCCACAGGTTTGTGTATGATTGCTGGAGTTCGTTAAAACAGGCTCTGGAAGACAAGGGGCTCTTTAATTCAGTTGTTTTCTTCCTCTACTTTCACAATCACGCGTAAATTGTTATCATACCTTGTAACAATCATCATCAGGTTATAAAATACTGGGCCTGCGATGACAGTCAGCCACCTGTAGTACTGGTCTGCGGCTGGATCCATAATCCAGATTTCTTTCCTAAAAAGAAGTCAGATGTCAAACACTTATTTTACTTTACGTATATTGTTATGGATTGAGTGGATTTTTAATTTTAATGCAACAAAGTATTTGTCTGATTCAAATTCCCGTCGGAAATCCAGACGTCCTTTGTGTAAATGCATACTCACGGCGGTTCTTCTTTCTTTTTATCGTCTTTCTTATCATCCTTCTTCTCGTCCTTCTTCTCATCTTTCTTCTCATCTTTTTTCTCCTCCTTCTTCTCCTCCTCCTTCTTATCACCCTCTTTCTTCTCTTCCTTTTTTTCCTCCTCCTTTTTTTCGTCTTTTTTAATCTCCTCTTTTTTCTCCTCTTTTTTGCTACGGACCAGAAGTTTAATTTTGTTTGGTGGTAACAGGACGGACTATCTGCCAGACCACAAGGGGATTCACTGTATTGCAGGAAGCTTTGGTGCAGGCCGTACATTTGTCCACTAGATGTCAGCATAAAACGTTTTTTTCCCCATGACTTTGTCCAGTACAGCCTGCATCACAACTTGCTCAAGGGAGGCCTCTAACCAGAGGAAAGGGTTTTTCGTGTAATAAGTAAGAGGCTGGGGAAAAGTTGCGTTACAAGGACGTCTGCAAGCTACACAACATACTAGAGGATATCGCACATTAGCCACAACAAAAGACAATAAAGTTTGACTCAATCTAAGACGCCTCCGTGTAAACATCTACATCATTTAATTCTAATTCCCAACATTGATATACAAACACTTACTCGTCTGTGTTGTTGCAGTTATTCATGTTGTAAGCAGCTAACGGCCACTTACTGGCACTTCAAGAGAAATGAGCACAGTTTTGGATAATGAACCCTCACACGTATTAGAAGTGAGAGACGTCAAAACCCACAGAAGGCTGCCAGGAAATGGCTGGCGCCGCTGCACGGCCCAGTACTCACTTTCTTTTGCGGAGCGCGTCGTTGTGGCCCACGGACAGGGCGTTGCTCTCTCGACTGGACGCGTCTTTAAGCTCTGGGCCTCTGAAGCGCTCCAGGAAAGAGTCGTGCCTCGGCGCTTCAGGGTTTATTCTGTGAGACGCCCAGTTCCGCAGCACGAGGAAGAAGTAAGAGATCCTAGAGGGTCAAGGGGAGGTAAAGCGGCACAAAGTGACAGCTGTCTGCGCTGGGAGACATCTCATTTGACGTAATATATGATTTGTAAGATTTTGTCCAAATGTCCTCTGACCTCCCAGGAAAAGACGATGCCTTTGATGATGCCACTGTGTCTTGAGCCCATTCTTTCTAATCTTTAATTGTGTTTTCAGTGTTTTAATAAGTGTGTGTACAGGCATCAGGCTCTAAATGTGCTTGTATTCATACCTCTATTCTTTTGCCAGACAATAGAAGCAAATTGACATAAAATCGATCTGTGGGTTAAATTTCTCATCCATGTCTGGGTGAGTGAATATTTAAACTATCTGAGTGACTGGAATGTTTGTCACCACTGGTACTAAAACATTGAAAGTATAACCACAGATGTTTACCTGTCCATGGCGCCGAGGCCCGTTAATGAGTTTCTGTGTGACCCTGAAGACGTCTGTCTCTCAGAGGCCTCTTCACGAAGAGAGTGAGCTCTGGAAGACAGCAGGTGGTCAAAATGGCGGCGGCATGTTTAGCATCACGTTATGTAAACAGCATCAAGTGAGCTTCAAGCAAAATGACCCAGAAAACTAGCTCCCAACCCCTCCTGTAAATCAGTTTACAGTACGAATGGAGTATTACTGTGAAGAACGAGTTGTGATGTCAGACCTGCTGTCCCCGTTTTCAATGACAGCCAGCTTGTCATCGGCTGTGTTGGTGGATAACCGCTGTCTGGCTGAGAAGGAGTCATCGCTGCAGATTTGAGCCATGTTGTCGTGTGTGGCTCGACCGGCCTGAGGCGCACAGGAACAGACCATGGCGTTATGATACACATATTCCATTTAAAAAAAACAAAAAAAAAACAGTGATCACGCGTCAGAAGCCACTGGAGCTGTGCTGTTGAAACGCTGTTTGTCTGACCGTAGCGACTAAAAATACGTCCTCATTATGTCCTTAACACTAAACAGGATCAGTGCCCTCTGTGTGCAAGCGGTCAGCTGCTTTTTAAAATAACCAGGCTTACAGATGAACTGCAGTTACTATGTTCGGCCGCGTGTGCAGCAGGTTAAGTCTATTAGGGCCCCGGTTTCGTAAAGAACAGGCAGAATTGCAGGTGGCTGTGGACGGGGTCACATCAGCCATGTCCACTTCTGTCAACTCTGCAAAACCCTTTAAATAAATGCATTTTTTATATATTTTTATACAATGCAGATGGATTTTAAGGCGTTTAAGACAGAAATGATTAAATGAAATCTCTGAATTGTATGATGAAAAGTGAGTATAACAAATTGTTTGTCTGCTGGTAAGTAATGAAGCACTGATCTGTGGGGAGCACCAGTGGTTGTAACACGTGCACACATTAGATTAGTGCTAATACCTGGGAGTTAACCAGCCCCCACTAAATTAAGTCACTCTGGCAGAATCACCAAGAAGCCGAGTGCTTGCAGGGTGACGGCAGGTAAAGTCACCAGTGTGTCTGTGAGCTGAACGTGAGGCGCGCCAGGCAAATACACAATAACTGCTTAAAGAGCGACTTCATCATCCTAAATGTTCTTTATTTGACTCCTCAACGCATCACGTTGAAGTCAACCGTGTGCTGGAAGGATCTGGGTTGGTTCAATCATCCCAAATGTCCTTTTTTTTAAAAGGACAATTGGGTGTAAATGTAAGACCCTGACTCATCACAGATGGAGTCTGAACATCAAAAAACACAAAAACAACCAGAGAAAATACTCTATTCTGTTGTTAATGTGCGCGGAGCAACGAAAGGATGACGCACTAAAACCAGAACCTAGAGATTTAAACAGAACCATATACACATATTTTCCAACACAATCAATGTTTTGTGTACCTGCTTAAATGATATTGAACACATCCAAAATATATAAATATAAATTAATATTTTAACTATTACACTAATTGAGACTTGCCCAGACTTTATAAGTTATAGATTAATGAAGACTTATCCTTTTTCTTCTCCTCATTAAAGCTTAATTTGTGTTGGTCGTGATAATTGACTTTGAGATTCCACTTAAACTGAAGCTTGTATTCAAGTGTTTCTCTACACACGACGCGCCTCTAGGACACTTTGTCGTCTGCGCTTCGTTGTATCCTGCAGTGATATGTTGCAATGCGCAGAAATATTCAAAACGCCTTAAATTAAGATTATATCTAAATATCCTTAAAAGTGAGCGTCTGCGCTGATTTCCCACCTGTTTGAAGGCTTTTTTTTCACGCTGACTTCTCCGAAGCATCAACTCCCATCGGCTGTCCCCTGTTTACTCCCATCTTCAAAGCAATACGATAATGATCGAGATAAATATATTTCCGATCGCCGGTGTCCGTCAACACACCGTCACCAAAAATATCGACGCCCGTCCATAATTGGTGCCGGCGGCCGTTGCAGGGAGGTGGACGGAGCGGTGACAGAGCTGACAGGTCCCAGATCAGACGAGGGGAGGAGTCCGGGCCATCAGTGGACCTGCCATCAATGGATGTTTAAAAAAAATAATAATGCAGGCTCTGAATGACTGGTTATGTAAGTGAAACATCAACATGTCATGTGTGATAAGGGCATTCACTGGACTTTTGGTGGCCACAGATTTGGGACATAATTAAGTTTTAAAAAATGCATGTACTTTTTTTTTTTATTCAAATCTGACGTTTGATAAATGGGATGACGTTTGAATATAATTTGTAGAGTCATCATGTTCCTTCATTGTATTTATTTAACACTTCTTCTGTTTGATTTTTAAGTTTTGGGGTGTTTTCCACCTGTTTAGATCAGGGGTCGGTCACTTCACGAGCAATAACTGGTGTTTAGGGCCGAGTGAGACATCATCAGGCTCCTGTCACCAGCTCAGCATTAGCACGTGGCCCCACCCCCCCACAACGTTACCCTAAGACATAAGGTTAAAAGAGAAATCCCCTGGCAAAATACAGAGCCGTGCCGCTAATCCAAGCTTAGACCTGAGCACCTTCTACAGCCACTTAATGCCCCCTCGCTTAAAGCACTATGCCACTTTCTACAATATTACTGCAGTAATAAGTCAGACGTCAGATGATCTCAGTGGTGTCTGTGGTCTCCATCCATGCAAGTGATTTATGTAATTAATCATAGCTATTTCATTTCTGCCCATCAATATATACAAATAATAATACCTGGACATTTTTTTATCCAAGCCAGTTGTTTTAGGGGAAAATCAACTGGTTGTTTGCTAATTCTCCCCTTCTCCGAACCTCATTAGCTTTAGGACTGTCTCCAGGTGAACAGAGATCCATTGAAAGCCTCTTTCCGTCTCTGCCAGAAGGCACATGGTAATTACTGCATCCTAAACCCTGGATTTTCCCCGAGTGCATCATGACACAGTGCAACAATTGTCTCGTGCGCGTTGGCTTTGCTGCGCATTTCCAAGTCAATCAGACTGCCGAGGCCCTTCATTTAAAACCCTCAGCCATTCAACCACGAGCTGAATCCAAACTGATGTGGCGAGTCTCTATTCAGAGCAGCTGGCAGCTCCTCTCCTCTGTAGTTCTGATCTGAAAAGACGAAAGCAGAAGTCCCCATACGGTATTTTGATTAGTTTAATCTACTAGCACTAGTACTAGCCTAGAATGTCCTGCCAGATGGACCCTGGTGTTTGAGCTGCAGGTGCAGAGCAGCACCGGACAGCAAGCCTGAACCTGGGCCTAAGGCGGGAGGCCAAATCAAGCACCTCCAACACAACCTCATGGTGGCAGTACAGGAAAGCAAAGTCAGGGATCACCAGTCAGGGAGACTGTGCTGCTGTCGTGACAAGATATATCGTGTCTGAATGGCTGTTGACATTTTCACTTTTCCACCGCACAAATGAGTCAGAGAACAGATTAAAATAACATCAACGTTCAAATTCTCATATTTGAAGTGAAACTGGAGCACCTCTCACACACCAAGCCGGCCCCTCAGCGCCGCTATCAGTGTAAGTGGCTTAGGCATCGCTGTAAGTCCACTTGTGCTGATGAGTCGTGCCCCGTTCATCAGACGCTGGTGGCGATTACTGTTTTCTTTGCCATTGTGTAATTTCGAAGCGGGGAAACAATCGAGCCTCCTCCGAACACTCACGCTGGGTTGCTATAGCAACCTCAAGGACAAATCTGTGAGTCTTTGTCACAGATGTCAGCCGTAACGTACCCCAGCAGGAGTCTACGGACGGACATGTGTGAGGCCGGGGCTGACATTGGTTGTGTTGTTGGTGGTAGACGACAAATGACTGCATGTGTGACCTGTACTATGAACAGTAGGCTCTGAATGCTGCACAGTATCTAATCATGAAGAAAGTTGTCTCAGTAGTCTCATCTATCGAGAATAGAAGTGGTTTGAGGAGTGTGAGCAACATTTCTGCCATCTGCAGGAAGCTCAGTAAATCTTTCTAACCGATGGCCAGCACCCGGAGAAACGCTTAATGATGGTTAATACATAAATGCTTCAGGTCCCACGTTAACACTTTGTCTGTGACTCAGCATAAACACTAGCAGGCCTGTGGAACTGACCAAACAAGGCGATGACTGATGTTCTTAGTGCTACTGTATCTGCATGACACGTCAAACTCTCCTTTAAAAGAATAGTTTAGTTATATTTATTCAAATACACATTCTGATTTTATGGATCTTTATAGAGTTGTTGTAGTATGAATTAAACATCTACATTTAACAGCATTAAGTTCTTTGGTGTTTGCATTACGTTATGCAAAACGCAGCACAGAGCTGGTTTCATGAATCTGGTTTTACCAGTTACATGCCACATAAATCATCCAGAATATTTAAACAGCTCCGCGTTTGGTGATAACAGGGAAGCAGCAGTGTGAATGTTATCGCGTCACACCATCAGCGCACGTTGGCAGAAGAAGCAGCTGGTGTATAGATACCTTCACGCTGCAGCTTTAGATGGAATCACACGTTTATGTTTGGTTATCAAATGTAAATATGTAAAAATACTATTGATCTGATTTTATCTTATCTTTAGAGATTCAGCAGATGGTTTTTGGTCTTTCTGTTTGGGGCAGCCCTCTGGCAAAAGTGTTACCCTCCAGCTCACGAGGTGTTTTAAGGCCAGTACTGTAGGTTCAACCTAGGAACTAACAAAAAAAAAAAAAAAAGGAACTTGCATCATGTTGATTTTCATTTCCCAAATATATAACACCCACACACATGATGGTGTGGGAGGAAATGAGTGATCCCCTGCTGTTAGGCTTGATGTTTAATGATTAAAAACATTAAAACAAGTAAACATGCTCCTAATGTATTTTATTATCAGTGTTGCCACAACTGTCACTTACTGTGTCTCCTGCATGGTGAATTAAAGTGAGTCAGACATATCCAAAGGTATTTATCACATTATTTTCATTATTCTCCTACTTATCATATAATTATCTTGAGTTTTAATTTATTCTTTAACATTGTGTTGCAATTGGTTAGACTATATAATGTTCCAAGTTCCAACACTTTGACTGCAGTTGTTTGTCAGCTGAGTGGTATTAAAGACGCGCCTGTTTACGAGCGGCATTT
The DNA here is from genome assembly GCA_030770545.1 of Macropodus opercularis. Lineage (NCBI taxonomy): Eukaryota > Metazoa > Chordata > Actinopteri > Anabantiformes > Osphronemidae > Macropodus > Macropodus opercularis. Next base: position 15,528,356 of record CM061092.1, read on the forward strand.
TGTAGAAACGGTTTGTAAAAAGCCATAGAAAATGAATTTTGCATGAGAAGCCACCATGCTGCGGCGATGAACGCAGTCACACGAGCGTCTCGTCACATTATCTACTGTTGCTTCAAGAAACACAAGCCGAAATACTGATACGTGAGGAGGAAGCCAAACCATCAACTTCTCTGGGCTTAAGATCATGTCAGGTGGACAGAAAGACGTGTTCAGTGGTCAGATCACTTGACCTTTAGAGAAAAAACAAAACTCTCTCATTTCTCAATCCAGACTCTCTTACTGACAATGTGCAGTAAGCTTATTATGAAGTGGAGGCTCAGACAAAAGCTAATGTCGTAAAGAAAAAAGTTACACCACACTGAGCCCATTAAAAACACGTTAATGCCTGAACTGAAATCAAACTGTGATGATCACTGAACTGACTGTGGCTGTAAACAAAGCTTCCATTCAGAGTAAATGAAGAATGAACCAGAGCTGATCTTTCTCTACCTTGCTCAGATTTACCGTGTTGTGTTGATAAAAAAGAGGAGGCGTCACACCCAGTAGAAACTGGTCAACCTTTGTCACCCTCATAATTACCCGATAAGTCTCGTGTTTATAAGTTTTATCTTGTGGTTCTTCAGGTAACTGATCTGTTTGGTAGTGGAGGTCTAAAAATAGCTCTTCTTCTGCCACATTATTGTTTCGTAGCTCGAAGCAGGCCTCACCAGGTCTCCTCCCAGTGCAGCGGCTGCATTGGGAGACTATACAATACAGGAACCAGGTAATAAGTCGCTGTAAAAGGCTGAAGTGAAAATACCTTAACAGCGCTGTGGCTTATCACGTTATCTTGGCTTTTCCTCTGTTTTCTGGCTTCATCACGTTCAACCATTAACCAGTGCTGTTGTTCAGCTGACAACCATGCCTTGCATTTTTTTTTTTATTTCATTCTTGTGTGTATTTACTCTGTCAACATTCCTTCTCCCTCTCAGGCCTTTACTGCAGTTGTAAAATACTGCAAGTGCTTTCGTTTGAGTCTCAGTATTTGAACACAGGGGAGTGTTGTTGTGTAATCTGCATAATTAAGTTACTAATTTACAGTATTATGGTGATCACACAACAATACATCTTCTTCTGTAATGGGCATGGAAGCATAATAGTGCATCAGCTGATATGCTGTGTATGTTTATGTTGCGTATACATTATGAATTACTATCTGTGGGGAAAGGTAGTGAGAGAAACGTGGCCCCTTTAAATCGTAACTGAGCTTGACAATATATATCTAGGTCCTGCTTTGTCCTCCATGGGTCCCCTTTGTACTCTGTACTCCATGTTATCCTGAGTGTGAAAGTAACTTTGTGTCACAAAGATAAATTCAGAGTTCATCTGTGAGTTTAGCTCCCACAAATCAGTCTATTGGTGTTTTGAAAAGCTTGTAGAAAACAGAAAAATGCAGGAAACAAGCTCGTGGACAGTGCGCAATGACGTCTTAAGGCACTGATCCGTGTCAGGGGTGGCCATACGCAACGTTAGTGACACTGGACATTGTTATGCTCGTGACACAGAACACAGACTTTTAATTTGAGATCTAAAATTTTAAAATATAAGACAAAAAAACGTATTTTTTAGTCAACAATGGTGTTATTTTATGAATTAATCTGCAGTCAGGACGCTCCTCATTTACTAGATGCAGTACATTTAAAGTACCGTGGGTGTATTCCAGTGTAACATTGCTGAACTGAAGGCATTGTTTGGCGCAGTAGTTTCCTCTTACAGTTTAGGTTTCGATGGATACCTGCTGCACCAGACATGTACATTCACGTTATCAGCTAGTTCAATACTTTGCATTATCAGTACTACGGTCTTTTTGTTGTTGCACAGAGAAATCAGCGCTAAATAAATACTTTGTTGTTTGACAAGCACTGAGCTTGTTTAGTCTAGCATCTCAGATTGTAGGGCCCCCATCTCACAGTGTTTTTCCACTGCCTTGGTGGCGTGACGTCCCGCGCGTTTGTTCAGTAGCACAGGTTAAATGACAACGAACAAACACAAGGTTCATGCTTTTGTGTGTGTGTGTGTGTGTGTGTGTGTTTGTTTTTTTTTTCGTTTTTAAATGTCTCCCGCGTGTGGGTTCAGTGAAACCGCGGCCGTCGCTCCGCAGCGGTAAACAACGCTCTGCCGCGCCGCGCCGCTCCATGCCGCGCCGCGCTGCGCTGCGCTGGGCCGCGCGTGAAGCGGAAGCGGAAGCGGAAGTGAGGCCGTCGTTCTGTTTGCTGCTGGAGAGCCGCTGCTCGCTTGAGTTGGATTTTTTTTTTTTCATCACGGCTATGATTGACAGAGTCAGCAGAGGTTTACACGGGCATGTCCGTATACTCGCTCAGTTGTTATCGTAACAGAAATATCTGCAGTATGGCGAGTCCAGAAAGAGCCCGGAGTGGTCGACACTCACACTCAACAGCAAGAATATCATGTATCGGATTTTTGAGGATGTTATTTATTGCTTTTATTCACACGGCGCGGGCGAATAAACAAGGTTTGTAACTTAGCTGGCTACGTTCGTATTAGCTAGCGCTAACTTCCGTAGATATTTCTGCCGAGTGCGGTTGAGGTAACCTCTACGGGCCAACTTTATAACGGCTAGCTCGCTAACTCGCTTACATTTATACCTCTCGAGCATTATGAAATTGTTATTACCTGCCATTACCGCGGTTTACGTTAAAGCACCTTTGTGTCGGCATTTACATTTCTGTGACTCCCAGTGAGGAGGAAAGTGCTGCTGTTAGTTAGCTTTATGTGGCCTTTAACGTTACAGTAACTAGGTAGCTTCGTGTGTAGCTTGTTGTTTGTGTTGTCATCTCCCCATATAAGGCTAAGTTCGGCTAACACTCTGCATCGCGAAGGCAAAACTAAAAGTGTACAACGCAGAGGCGAAGAGAGACAAACGCTCGCTAGCATCGCGGCTAGTTCGCGCTAGCTTGCAGCAGTTACTGGGAGATCTTTAAAGTGCTGGAATGAAAGCTGGCATTTTGGCCGCGTTCATGGCACATCTGCGTCTGCGTCGCATGCTAAGTTGCCCAACGAGACGCCCTCGCGTTTTAATAAGGAAGGGAAACGTGTGGATGTGTCAGATGGCCGTTATGTGTAAACGTGGCTTCAGCGTTTTGAGTCGGACCCTGTGCTGGTTCCAGCTTGGCACCGATCAGACCACCGCGTGTTATTTATCCAGCGAACTGAAGTGACCAACTGTCACATCCACTGATCATGTCAGGTCACAGTGATAAGTCTTAACCAGTCGGCGGACGGCAGCCCTTCGCGTCCAGATAAGCTGCGCCAACTCTGAAACATATCTGGTGCCTATAAATTGTTTACATTGGTTCTTAGAAGCTTGCGACACAGCTCCTGCCTAAATCTAAACTACAAAACCAGAGCAGTACACCGTGTCCACTATTGTTTGGCAAATACCGTGGAGTCACTTCCAACGTCAACACTCCCAACTTTATGAACCCTGACTTGGTTAGATGGCTGATCCTTTCTGTATCTGTGCAGATTTACCCAGGCCTATGCCAGGAGATCTGACATGTGGTTTCTGGAGCTAACTGATAAAATGTTCTGCTTCAACTTGGCAACTGCTGTGAAAGCCACCGTTGCTCTTGGGCAATAGCTGTGACCACCAAGCTCCGTAATGTCAATGCAAGTTTTAGACAGACCAAGCAAAAAAACAGTGTTTTAGTTAATGGCATTTTAATTTCAGTAATGTTTATTATGAAAAGTGGCTCCAGCTGTGAGTTTAATAGTTTGGGTTTTAATGATTATATTGTCATAACATGTTGTTTTACATATCCACACTTATTTGATTAATTTGCAGGGTTATGCGAGCGTTAGCAAGAGTTATAAGAAGTTATAACTCGGAGTAATGATAAAACACGGTTTAATTTTGTGTAGCATTGCTATTTCCGTTTTAGCCTAGTTTAACCTTTCCTGTCTAGTCGTGGTTTTGAATGACCACACAAAAATATATAATAGGTGGAGATGCTAAACATCCCCATCCCCAGAGCATAGACATGGGATAAGATTACCTTTATTGGGTGTCGCACACCTGTGCAATGTCAGTATTCAAAAGTATAAAGGAAATGAAATTGTTGCATCAAGTCATTAGGCCCCTGAATCTGCTGATCACCAAGTAATCTGCTTTTAATAATACGTATCTAACACTAACAGATTTTCATGATGAGTGTGTGCTGGTGTCAAATGAAAAGCTTCTTAACACAGTGTTACAAATTCAGGCTAGTGAGATGAAGTTTCTGTTCTTGATGCTTGTCTGGTCATATTGGGAGTGATTCATATGGTCCGTGGTAGAGACATCTGGTCCTTAAAGGTGTGTTGATAGTGATTCCTAAAGTTTTATTTCAGCTTCAGAAGTTTAGTTTGTGCTCCTTTACTACACAGGAAAGCTCAGACTGCGTCACCGTGTGAATGTTAGATGTAATGTGCCTTTTTATAAAAGCGGTTTTGTCATGCGCATTAGCAGAAAATAACTTTTGGTAGCCCTTGAGGTTTTAGACAAAAATTTCAAATGTCAATGTACTACTTTTATTTCATGCTTTATCCTATACACATATTATCCTATATTACAAGCCTGCATTTTATAAATCATCTTAATCATAGTGGTAGAGATCATATTTAAGTTCTCTTGTTGCATTTGCAGCTTTCATTCAGTCGGACACAATTCTAGAGGTTCTACATTTTGGTGAGGGAAGCCTTTTACAGGTAAGTCATACGTGCTTTGTTCCTTTTTATTCGATTACCAGCTGTAAGCTGTATTTTTTATCATTACAAACATACCAAAGTCAATTAGATCTATTATAACTATTAGATCTATTATAAATTAAATTGTTTACATTGCAGTATGTGTTTACATTGTTTACAGTGCAAGTTGCCTCTTCTTGGAATGATTTCTGAATGCCTATGTTCTTTTTGCAGGCTGAGTCAGACATTGATTTTAGTTTATATCATCAACAAAGGTAAGTTTCATATTTTTTATTTAACACAACCTAAATCTCTGTGTGTAACTATGTTAGTGTTGGCAGCTAATGTAATTTCATACCCACTATATTATCTATAAATAGTACACCTTGCCCCTCTATTTTAAGTGTTGCCATACAATAAACGTATAATGTAAGTACAGCCAGAGGAGCCATTAAACTGAGTTGACAGGTCAGAACAATAGCAACGACACATGCCATTATGCTCCCAGCTTTAACACTGCACAACACTGAAAGCAACATAACAATGATGTTGTTGAAATTGTAAGTTTTAGCAAATTGGCAAATGCATGATCAATAACTGGGGTCACGTGAACGTGCAAGCACAAAAAAGGTTGTTTTCGTCAAGGCTAACTAACACAGGGAGGAATTTTATGACATCTGGCCGCCGACAAAGTATCAGCTAACACCCAAAAATAAAAAGCTGGAGCATCAAAATCAAACGTTGCCAGGGCCTACATTTCAAGATGAGGCAACAACCTGAAGCCATACTAGCTGCGCTAAGTTGATAGCATGAAATCCCTCCAGGGAGTTGAGGCTAACTGGGCAAACTGCAGCCATTTGATAGTTTGGACCCACTGTACTGACGCAGCGAATCTCCCTGTGACGTTGCTTTACCTTAAAGTTTGGATTACAAAGACAGCCTTTAAACTGGGTGGGGAGCCTGCACAGATTTCAGTGTAGAATTTTTATTTGTTTCCAACAAGTTGAACTACTCAAACACAGTCACAGTGTTTGCAATGCAGGTTGCAAGTTGCTTTTTAGCAACTTTGATTTGTAACATAGCCAACCTAGCCTTACGTCTCATACGTGTTTTGTGTGGCGCTGCAGGGTAGAGTCTTTTTGTACACTGTGTTCTAATCCGTGGCACACGACCACTCCCTAACGTTAGGAGCAGGACGCTTAGCTGGTTGACACTGTTGGCACAGGCCTGTAAAATGTTGAACTTCCCCTTTTCTTTATGGTGTGTCTAATGTTTAGAATTGTCTTTGTGGTTAATTTTGACCTTTTCCTTTTGGAGAGATATCTTCTCTTATCTGTGTCACTAATGCTTTTCTCTACTTTTTCATGCACAGTGTCAGACTGAAGTCAATACCTTCATCTTGGCTTCAGTCTGACACTGGACATATGCAATTCTTGAGTTCGAGAGGCATGGCACTCCTCATGAAGCTCCCCTGGCTGCTCCAGTTACACACACTGACATTCAACACATCAGCTCTGAAACAGTCAGTGAAAGGCTGCGCAGAATTCACAGCCAGAAACCATTTGAATATTTAATCCAGAAAGAATGTTGCCAGTAGTTGTTATATTAATGAGAGCAGTGTAGATGACAGATTATCCCAGAGGAGTATGAAGATTACAGTGCACCTCAGGGGATGTAATCCATCCCATCTACAGCAAGTTTGCCCATTGTGCTGACCTGCACACGTAGTCTTGGTAGTAAATAGGTGAAACCGATCTCTGGTAAATTGCCTGACTCTGGGGTGATGTTAGAGTAATTACTTATGAGTGATGTACAAAGGAATGACTGGGCCTTAGGTGCCATTGCAGAAGTGCTGGTATAGCAGAATACATTTCTATTAACAATAAGTTCACATTCATAAAACGACAAAAATGAAAAATAGAATAAAACAATTATAATAAGAGAAACCAAGAAGCATGTGATTTTCAGATGAATGCTTTTCAGCCATTAAATGACTGAAAGCCTGGTTACGAGCCACACCTGCATTGCTGATGAATTTCTCTTTCCATGAGATTTACATAAAGGCTCTTGTTACACAGTTCTGTTATACACTACCTCCACCAAAGAGGAGCTGCTTCTCTTTAGGGAGGGCCTTGTGTCTATTGTTAAAATACACCTGTTGTTAAACAGGTTTGGTGAGTCATGCCTGTCTCCCGCAGCCGGGAGGGTGCGACCGATGCTCAAAAGTCTCTGCCTTCCTTTAAGACTCACACCACTCTCCGAAGAGGAGCTGTATTTTTTTGTGTTTTGTATTATTTCTTTGCTGTCTTTCATGCTGGTGGATATTCACTGTGCTTTTTACATATGGAAATAGTGCTTGGGAGACGACAGCCTCCCTAATGCATTGTTAAAGAGGCCTAGAACGCAGTCGGTGTGACTGCGTTTAGCCCCTCATTTGTTTGCTACTCACGCAAACATGGATACTATTTTTTGTAACCTACTGTTGCTGATGTCACAACTTCTTGCCTCCCACAGCACATCCCCTCAGCGGGGGAACTGCCGACCTATACGTTTTGAACCTCCAATGTTGGACTTTCACGAACAGTGAGTGTTTGCTGTGTTTTCTTCATCGTTCCGGTTATTTTTTTGTTATGTATTTGCTTACGTCCACATTCTCCTCGATGCTTGGTATTAGTTAAAACGTTACTTTTTAGAGAAGCATACCTAGAATTTTATGTTAATGTGGCGTTATTATTTATTATCTTCAATAGGTTCAAAGTCATCTAATATATTCTCATTCCCAGTTTATACAATTCAAAATGTCCAACACTACACATCTCTATCTAAAATATTTGAGTCACCCTGAGCTGTCTTGTCAACAGAAGGTTTGTTGCTTATGAATCACTTTAGCCATCTTTGGAATTTACTTAAGAAACCCACAAAACCAAAAACACCAGCAGCTCGCTCATGTAAGAGCGATTTCTTTAGATTGTATTTCACTCTGCTCGTATCTGTATCCTAATGTAGTGTGTAGTTCTCTACTATTCAGTACATTACCAGAGTACCAATGATTCCGTAGGAGCAAAGATTGGCCCACAATCCGAGCTCGCCCCGCCTGTCTCAGTACAAGTAACAAATAATCACCTTATCAGCTGTGGAGGTTTTGAGCGGCGTGCAAATGCATTTGCCCTGTGAAATCTTCAGTGTCTTTAACTCACCCGAAACGACTGCAGGTCTGAATTAGTGTTTCCAAGTACAAGCACCTTTATGTGATTTATCAGGTTTAATCAGTTGCATTGGCCGTAAGCCATCGCACATAAGCTTTACCTGCCTTCAGTCCTTAGCTAAATTTAGTAAGCCACTGCATGCGTATACAGAGGGCGATATGATCATAAATTCAGTTTCATGTCACTGCTGGTTGATTTTCATACCACATTGAAATGACATGAACCACAGACTGCCTGCAAGGTAAGAAAATCAAAGAGTTTATGGTATGCTTTGGCATCTGACAGGCAGTAATAAAAAATATATCTAATCGTGTAATGGATTATAACATGCAGCACCATTTACAATTTATTTTAAAATTAAAATGTCTAAAAGTTGTAATGAAGAAGGAAACACATCACCTACCAAATCATTTTTGAATCTTGTGTTTAGAAAGTTTAGGTTTTTTTTTTTTACTGTGACAAGTTTCACAATATGCATCCAGTCGGGTTCACTTGTAGTTACCTTCTAGTGTCTTCAAATATGTTGTTTACTTGATCATACAACGGTTTCTTTTCTTCCTTTTCAGGCCGGTTGGAATGCCAAAAATGGAGAAAGTTTATTTACATAATCCTAGTACAGAAGAAATTAGTTTGATATCAATATCAGCAACAACAGCACATTTTCACGCATCATTTTTCCAGAATAGGGTAAGTGCTCAATAAATCACTTTGTGTCGCAATAATTCAGAGAAATGCTAAAGGTGCTGTTGTAATACAGAACCTTGATGTTTACCCACATGGCTGTGTGTTGATACCCTGTTTAGAATTCATCATACACAACATGTAGCAGCAGCATGTAGACACTGACAATAATAGAAGAAGTCCTGATGCAAATCCCATGTGTGAGTAGGTCAACGAGCTTTGGTGATTCTATTCACCAGCGGTGCAAAGGCCTCCGTTTGTTTAATGAAGTATTTAAAACTTTTTACATTGTGCACACGTCAAAAACATTTGTTTTTAGACATTTATAATTTAAAATTGTTGTCCTTGTCCACTGTGTTTCTGGGAACACAGTCTCATACCTTGTTTTGGTCTGTGTGTTAGCACAAAATGTGATCATGAGTTTTCTTGGCTTTAGGCCTTAGTTTTTGTTCTGACAGGCCTTTTTAACCATTTAATCTAAAATCTGCAACAAAACGTCCATAGATGGCCATAATGCGAAGGCTTTATGAAGCCAGTGATTGTAGTCCAAAAAACTAGAACCAGAACACGGTAAATTAGACATGGTAAAGTTAAAGCACCACGTAGCCGCACTACGCAGTCTAAACCTAACCGGCAAGTTTAATAAAGAAAACAAAATAGTCTTTTTAGCACAGAGGACACCAACACACCTCGTAAACTATAATTACACACTCAAAAGAAAAGCTATACAGTAGGATGTAAAGCCTTTTATGTATGTTTTTGATGTTAGTTTTCCGATATATTTTTTTTTATCATTTGTATTTACTGCATTTAATGACCCCCTTTACAGGAAAAACCTGTTTAGCTGGAGTTTAGGTGAGAGGAAAACGTGTGTAGGCACGTGAGGCTTACTGTACATTCATCCAAAGTTGGATCCATCGGTGAGAAGCAACACGTGAGATTCACTCTATAAGACCCGTGATGGCTTCTTTATTAGGAAGGTTGACCAAAACAAATCGAAAAAAACTGTGACACAACTAACAAGTGAAGAAAATTAGGAGGTGTTTTTAGAGTCGATCAATAAAAAGTAAAATACACACATAGATGTTCAGTGGGAGGGAACGCGGTGCGGTTTTACAGCCTTCAGTCCTCTGTCATGGGATGTGTTTGCATAAAGGCTTTCTGAATTAGGGCAGACACAATCATGTCTCTGGGGAAAGCTTTCAATTTGGAGTTCTTTTACTGTCATAATGTGCATTTAATGCTCTTCCAAATAGAAACTGCTGTGGCAAATAATGCACCTTGATTAGACGCTGGCTTTTTGGTTACTGATAAGAAGCTGATTGTTCCTGAAGTGCCAGTTTAGCAGCATCATAAAATCTACATAAAGAAGATAATATATCAAAGGGTGATGACATAGTTTCAGTTTTTTTCTAATAAACGTGTTTCTTACCACATATACCTGTTTTGTTTTGTTTGTGTGTGTGTGTGTGGTTTGGATTGTCAGAGGCTCTGTAGTTGATAAAAGAAAGATCCAGAGATCTGATGCTGTTTGACACTTTTGAACGTTATTGTTCAATATCTGCGGTTAGTATTGCCTTGTGGTATGGTTTTATATGCATACAGCTCTTTAAATGTCCAGTCACGTGTGTGTGTGTGTGTGTGTGTAGCAATACTGTTATTTCCACTGGAGGTTTCGCAGTTTGGTTTTTTTGGCAAGTTTTTGTGTTCTGAGCAGCGAGCTTAAGGAGCCGCAGTACAATGAGCTCTTTTTCCCTAGCAGTGAATTTGTCACATTTGAGCTGATGCGTCTGCCTTATGGCTTTGTTTCTCTATCTCTAGAAATGACACAAGGTGATCAGTGTTGTCCTGTGACATTACTGTACAATAATAGTTTCAGTCTACATAGTTCAACAAGTTGTCCCGGTTTCATGAGTCCAGGGAAATTGTCAGCACAAATCTCCACGTAGTTGATTCTAGCAACCAGTCACCACGAAAATGTTAAAGTTAGTGTGTAGCTGTGATGTTGTGGAATCCAGCCTTTGAGGACTGTTTTTAAAACTTAAACCTTGGTGAGGCCACATAGTTTTAAACTGTTTAATGTCACTGTTTACACTGTAAACACTGTTTAATGTTTCATCTTTGTCTTCACAGATAATTCCACCAGGAGGGAACACGTCATTTGATGTTGTGTTTCTTGCTCGAGTAGTTGGGAATGTAGAAAACACTTTATTTATTAACACGTCACACCATGGAGTTTTTACATACCAGGTACAGAACAGATGAGTGGTTTCTTTTTAAAAAGAGTTTTTGAAATGGCAGGAGAACAATTTTTTTTTCTCTGTCTGTCTTGAAGGTTTTTGGGGTGGGCATCCCGAACCCCTACAGGCTGCGGCCCTTCATAGGGGCTCGAGTGCCAGTAAACAGCAGCTTCTCACCTCTAATAAACATCCACAACCCATACAGTGAACCGCTGCAGGTACTCTGAAGGCTAACCTTGCACAACTTTGATTTGTTTAGTTTGTGTTGATGTTTATGGGATGTTGTTGTTTTTCCTCTCTTGCTCAAGGTTGTTGAGATGTACTCCAGTGGTGGCGATCTCCATTTAGAACTTCCGACAGGTCAACAAGGAGGAAGTGGAAAGTTATGGGTTAGTTTCCTGTGTCGAGCTATTTGCTTTTTTATCAAGTCCTTGTTCTGGTAATTGCAGTCTGAGTCAACTGGACACCTCACATATTGACCTTCTGACCTTCAGGAAATTCCTCCATTTGAGACCAAGGGGGTGATGAGAGCCAGCTTCTCCTCGAGAGATGCTGACAATCACACAGCTTTTATCAGAATCAAAACCAATGCCCCCAACGAGGATCAGTTCATCATCCTCCCTGTTGAGGTAGAAGTCACGGCAGGTGTGTTTTTACATATCTTTGCTTCTCTGCAACTGCCAATGATTAATCCGTACAAATGTGTCTTCAGCCCACTTTGTTGTGTTTTGTTGTGCAGCCCCTGGTATATACTCCTCCACAGAAATGCTTGACTTTGGTACATTGCGATCACAAGGTGTGAAGTCTTTCTAAAGAAGCAGATTCTTGTGTTTTGCTCAAGCGCTTGCTCACTGTTCTTTCGTGCCCTTTCCCAACTGCTTTGTGTTGCAGATCGCCCCAAACTGCTGAATCTACACCTTTTAAATTCAGGAACAAAAGATGTACCAATTACAGTATGTATCTGTAGTTACATCTTTAGGTAAATTGTTCAGCTGCCATCACAACGTTTTGTATAAATGTATTTGTTTCTAATTTACAGAGTGTGCGTACCACACCGTCAAATGAAGCAGTGACTATAGATTTCAAAGCAGTCACACTTAAAGCTGGTGAGAACAGATATGCCAAAGTTGCAAGTATTAGTTTTGATGGTAAGTTTGTTTTAGTTTTTTTGGTGTGTGTATTTTTATCCAGCCATCATGGACACAGACGTATAGTTGATGTGACTGAAAATGCCTTGAAAGGTGCCAGTTGTATTGATGTTGTATGTTAATCGCTGATCATCTTTCTCAGAATATGTAAATAAACTGGCTACCACGCGACTGTTCAGCTACAGCATAAGAAATGCGATGAAGGGATGCAAATCCAAACAGTTATATGCAGAAATAGAACGTGTGTTTGTAACCTATTTGTAAAGTCAGTTAGATTTCACTTTTTTTATTTTAAATTGAAAATGATGATAATTGACTCAGCTTGCACACTCGTTAGCATTTTGCATTCAGACGTTGTTTTTTCCACTCTTTAGTATCGTGTTGCACAACTTCCTCTCGTGCAGCCTTGTTCTTTTACCAGCTCATTTGTTCCCTCATGTGATTCTTGGTTTGTCATTGCAGCCTCAAAGGCGAGAAGACCATATCAGTTTTCTGGTAAAATAACCGTTAAAGCAAAAGAAAAGAGCTACTCCAAGCTTGAAATCCCATACCAAGCGGAAGTTTTAGAAGGGTGAGGGTTTTGTTTTTATATACAGAGCTGGTGGTTTCATGTATCTTGCAGGTGTGAAAGTCTCTGACGCTAGCATGCCATTACGTTCTCGCAGATATTTGGGCTTTGACCACACAGCTACATTGTTCCACATCAGGGACAGTCCAGTGGACCCGGTGGACAGACCCATCTTTCTCACTAACGCGTTTAACTTTGCGATCTGGATACACAACGTGACGCTGCCCGAGGAGGCCAAAACTATGTTTAATGTGAGTTCATTCTCAGTGTGTACTGTACGGTCACTGACCACTTGGCTACACCTGTACAGTCTACTTCTACACCTTTATACTATTAAGAGGTGTCTCTACTGATTTCTATTTTTGTAATAGGGTGGGCAAAGTGTGTGTGTGTGTTTGTTTCTCGAGTGCAAAATGACCTCACTTTTTTGCTTTCTTTTATAGGTGCAGAACTTCAGTGCACCCATTCTTATCCCCCCTCACGAGTCACGTTACATCTTCTCCCTCCTCTTCCGGCCAGTTCGACCATCGATTCACATAGACAGCAACATTTTGCTCATCACAAACGCATCCAAGTTTCACCTGCCTGTCCGGGCTTACACAGGCTTTTTGGAGGTATATAATGAGCATACTGTTGTTTGAAACACATCCACGACTACTTGCAGTAGACGGGTGGTTTATTTTTCATCAGAGTGGCACTCGGATTTCTGTGGTCTGCTGGATTTGCCCATCTTGGAGCTCATCACATTGTCGGTCCAGGCTAACTGACAAGCAAATAGTCGTGGTCACTTAATTTGGATGTTGCTGGTGAACAGTGAGCTGAATAAATCATTGCAACTATACAACTTGAACTTAAGCGATCAGTAAAGGCTTTGTTCACTTAATTTATGACTCTACACTGGTCAGCAGCCAGTTCTCCCTTATCTTCGTCCTTCCCTCAATGTGTATGTAAATATGGAGTATAAATACAACTTAGAAAAACAATTATGTAAACTCCACGTCAATCTGTGGCAGCCAGTAAGGTTATTGTTTATACTTTATGCACAGAGAAATCAGTTGATAAATATAGCTGACCTTTAACCTGTATTGGTTAATTTTTGCTCTCACTCTAATTGGCTGTTATTTTTTACTGTTTATTGTCTTGTTGTTCTCTGCAAATATAAAAAGCAGTTTAATGCAAAATATAGATTTTATTGCATGCTTCACATTCTATTATTATGCAGCTGCATTTTAATAGAGCTTTCAGCTTCGTAAAGAACAGTAGATATATGTCTGTATGTTCTTGGTGACGTGTAATGTGGTGTTTGTTCTGTTTTGCCTTTCATGAGCAGACGCTGGTCCTGCCTCCCAGCCTGAAGGATAACGTCTTAGACTTTGGTGTCCGCAGCGCAACAGAAACCAGCAGCATTACATTTGTGATGGTCAACAGTAATCCCATAGAGGTGAGGCGACATGGTGTACTTGCATGTACTCTACAGTGCACATACAAGCTACTACTAAAATGACGATGCCAGAATTTGTAGGCAGTTTGTGGTTTTTAATAAAACCATATGTTGCGGTGATGTTGCATCATCTGCTGGGTTAATGTGTTCATTTTCACTTTTGAACTAGATAAAGCCTTTGAACAGATTAGCCACAATCAGACTTACTTCATTATGATAAAACAAATCCACACGTTTTTACCCTTTCCATCATCCAGCTGGAGATCAAGTCCTGGCTTGTAACCGGAGACAGTCTTTCCATGGAGCTGCTAAAGACTGAGAAAGGAAACACAACAGTGGCTCTGAGTCACCTGCTAGAGCTGCAGAACACGTCTGCCTCTCATCACAAAACTGTAAGATATTCATAGTGTCACTCCAAAACTACCTTTGGCTTCATGTTCTGATGATGAGTACACTGAATAATAAAAATAGCAGTAGGTGAGTGGATGGTAGTGTCATCAAAGTAATGCCATACAGTCCAAAAGCTCTGCTTTAAATCCTGAAAGTAGAGATCAGTAACAGCAAGTGAGCTTAACGCCTGAGTAAAACTGAAACTAACACTTAAATGCTCTGTAGAAGTTTAAATAAGTCCTTCACTACCTCATGTTCTTCTTTTAATTTGCGCTTTCACAATCTTCTTTTAGATTGCGGTCTGAAAAAAAAAAAAAAACGCTTCATGCTTCACTGCATCTTTCCTCTTCACCTTCTGCTTTGGGTTTGTTTTTGATACAAACAAAAAGAAAAAAACGAATAAATAGAAATAATAGAAAAATAGGAAGACGTGAAGCAATACCCTCTTGCACTAAAGAGTTGAAATCTGTGAGCCATACTACATTCCCAGTTCAGTGTAACTATTATAAACCCATGTTTTATTTGTATAAACATTTTTCAAAAGATTTTATTCACCAAACATAATAAACGACATGTCTTACACAACGTTTTGGAACTGGGGCAGTACAATAAATCCATGATCCACTGAACATAAATGCATATTAACAATGGCCTTGTTATTTAAATGCTGTGAATGAGGCGCCTTTTATAACAAAGAGAAGCTAATTTCGATTTTTATATTTGTCTCTACAGGTGATATTAGCATCTGGCTATTATGCAGCGTTTAGAGTGACACTGGTGGCCAAGGCGCTGGAGGGCATGTATGACGGAGCTATCCACATAACCACAGACTATGAGGTACACAGTCTCTCTCAGACCATTTGAACCGCAAACCAGTCAATACACGCCTAACATTTGGTTTAACGCTCACACAAAATGTTTTTTCTTTCCTCAGATTTTAACCATCCCAGTGAAAGCCATTATTGCAGTGGGCACATTAAGCAGCTCTACCAAAAACATCATTTTACCACTTTCATTTCCAGTAAGTCACATTCAGATGTTTTCATCAGCACGATTTCACACGTCGGCTGAGAAAGTGTGAATGGAGCTTCTTCTTTTGTGCCGGCGGTGTTGAGGTTGACATGTCTATCTCTGTTTTCCGCTTTAGGGAAAAGTTGTTCACCAAAGCTTCAGCATACAGAGCTCTTTTACACAGAAAGTGAGGCTGCAGCAGATCCGCTCCTTGACAGAAGATATCCGTTTTTATTATAAACGGCTTCGCAACAACAAAGATGAACTTGAGCCAAGACGTAAATCTAAGGTACACCGCCACCGCAAAGGGCTAAATGAGTGAGCCACGCGTGTCCTTAGAGACATAAACTTATTTTCTTTTCTTCATTTTTTTCAGGTGGCAAATATTTATTTTGATGCCAGCTTGCAGTGTGGTGATCACTGTTATGTGGGGCTTCCATTTGTGCTTAAATGTAAGTTGTTTTTTTAAGTGTGCGTGCTTAACATGTGTTTTTTACAACTAAATTTAGGTTACAGTGGAATTTTGTTTTACATACATACATCTTTTCCAAAATGTGTATGTGGCTTATTTTCACTTGAATCCCAATAATGTTTTGCTTGTAATTGTAGCTTTTGTCTAAAAAGGGGATCTCTGAGATTTTTTTTACATGGGGACAGTTGGGAAACCAATTCTATTACATTACTGCAATATTAAAAGTACACACAATCAGCTTCTACTGCTGTTTACAGCATTACTAAACAACACTTATGTTTGAATTACTGTCAAGGAAACTTAAAGGTTGACTTCATCAGTTTTCAAGTAGCTTTTTGTTAAGGGAGTATGTGTAAATAATCTTCCCTGTGTGTGCACTAAAAAACAGCCAGATGACATCATCATGACATGGGTGATATTATTGGAATCTTATCTGGTTGCTCTGACTAGAGAGGATGCGTTGTGGGTCAACCTGCTTCTCAAGAGTTTCTCAAGATGACATAATCTGATGAGGTGCTCTGTATTTCACCAGTAGCACTTGTATTTCATCAGTAGCACAATTCATGCCACTCAGCATTGCTTCACCTTCTGCACCTATGCATTACTTTCTATTTAAAGAGTTTTTGACTGACTGGAAATGCCGCCTTGACACTGCAGCGCTAATCCTGCGTGAGGTAAAACTGTCCATATTAAATATAACTTTTTCCTTCACAGCTGAGGCCAAGCCTCATGGGCTAGCATTGCAGGAAGATATCTGGGATGCGGATGTTGATCTTCATCAGAAGCTTCTCAGACGATGGAAGGAGCTAAAAGAGCGCTCTGGACACAAGTGAGCATCATAGGTGTTAGGATCCTCATTCATCTGGGTCAGGTTATCTGGAAGAAAACCGGGTGATAGGGTCCAGTGATTGAGGCTTTAGTTGTCACAGTAACAGAACATGACATGAAGTCTTCTTCTCTTACCAAAGGATCGAGGCAGTTTTTGAAGTCAACACAGACCTTCAGAAAAACGTGCAGGCTAAAATTACAGCGCATTTGACGTGGCCTTCACTTGTCAACTCCTCACAGCGTATAACGTTCCCTTTGACCAACACAAACAGCTCCTCTGTGAGTAGCAACAGTCCACCTCTTGTTGGTGCATGTGCGCAAACACACAGGATTGTTTTCTGACATACTGTTAATCATCTTTTTGTTTTCCTGTAGGATGAAGAGGTGACTCTACACAACCCTGCAGATGTTCCTATTTATGTTCAAGTTCTCCCCTTGGCGCTGTTGCCTAATCCGTCTGTGTTTTCTGGAAAACTGGCCGAGAGGTGGGAAATCTCATCCATTTTTCCTTCTAGATAACTTCTCATCCTACTTTGACAGAAATCGTCTAAACTTTATTTTTCAGGTTGCCTCTGGGAAATGTATCCAACATCAACATTGACACAAACACCTTAGAGTTCCAAGTTCACAGAAATCAAGTGAGTGATGGTTGAGAATCACCCGGTTGGCCTGTTTACAGCCCTTCTGTCGGTTGTTGGGGCAGCATGTGGAAAGTGCTAGTTTCTAACAGGTCCTCTGTTTGTTTTGCAGACCCCTCTAATAAAAAGCAGTACAGGGTTCGTAGAAGGATCAACCAGACCCTTCGTATACAACCTCCTCCTCCTGCCTGGAGAAGTCAAGTCATTCAGTGTGAGGTTTACTCCCATCAGCAACCACAGTGTCTCCTCGCTCCTGATAATCAGGTAAAACAATTTTTTCTTGCTGTGCAAATCTCTTTTCAGTGAGCATTCTTCTGACTGTTTGGGCATCCTTTTAGGAATAATCTCACTGTCATCGACACGATTGTACTTCACGGACGAGGTACAACTGAGAGCCTGAAAGTTGCAGGGAAGCCTCCAGGACAAGGCAGCTCGCTGAGGTTTAAGATGACTGAATCTCTGCTCAAAGACTGCACCGGCAGTGAGTTAATGTTTCCTACACTTGCTCTAAGCAAGATCTATTTTATAGACCGGAGATTGAGCGCAGCCATGTGAACATATGTGCATGTTTGGGCTTGCGCTGTAGGCTCATGGAATCTCTTCTCCTTGCCAGCATTTGGGAGCTTAGTACTGGTGATTGTTCTACATGAACATCTGTAGCACATTAGGGGGATATAGCATCAGGCCGGGTTAGGATTTAACCACTGCATTGTGACGGTTTACATATTACACAATATGAATAATAATAATAATAGAACTAGAAGTGAATTAAATCTTATTTCAGTCATCACAATCCTAGATGGTACCATTACTGACATTTTATTCTTATTGCTTTTACATTTTTATTTTACTGTTACCTTCATTAACATTTCTGCGATTGTTTCAGAGACAAAACTCAAAGAGCCCAACTTCACCCTCAAAAGAACCTTCAGAGTAGAGAACACAGGCCTGCTCCCCATCACCATTAAGTCAGCAGAAATCAATGGACAAGCCTGTGAAGGATACGGATTCAAGGTTCTCAACTGTCAGGAATTTGCACTTAAGCCAAACGCTTCAAAAGACCTCATCATACTGTAAGTAAACACGTTTCCACATGCTGTTTCTATTAGTATTTTTCATTAGTAAGTGTGTGGTCACTCCCCTTCACCCACAAGCTCTATTAATATTTGTCCTCATCCTTCCTGTGGAAGAGGATGAATCGTCTCTCTGCAACCTCTGCTTCTCTTTGGTTTCTTTCTCTTTCTTCATCACTGATAGACACATAATTATTAACATTTGGAGTTTGGTGCTTCAGTAATGAAGTTAGATTAGAAATTGAACCAGCAATGGATGTAATATTAGGTCAACAGTCTGACTTTCTCAATATTTACATGTTTCAACACAGCTAAATATATACACAAATAGATGAACAAGTTGAATGGTAGCGACCTAGAGCCACGTCTAGCTGTGTGAATTAGCTAATCATAATCATAAGCATATTTACAGATTTCCAGACCTGAGGATGCTTCACTTTAATGACTAACTAGTTACTTAACATGGGCTCAACAAGTAACACCCTAAACGTTGTACATCAAGTGAATCATCAAGCTGGTTCAGAGGTTGGATGTTTAATCACACACAAACTGTGCCAACATCAAAATGAAGTTTGTTTTGAACCAGCTTTTTTTTTTTTAATCACCGGTTAACGTTTAACTTGCCATAACAGGTTTACACCCGACTTCACCACATCTCGAGTGATACGGGAGCTGAAACTGGTCACATTTGGAGGCTCCGAGTTTGTGTTTGTCCTGAATGCCTCCCTGCCCTACCACATGTTAGCTGCATGTGCAGAAACCTTGCCCAGACCAAACTGGGAGCTGGAGCTCTACATTATCATCTCTCTCATTATGAGGTGAGTGTCAGTCTGCAGCGGAAACACTGCAGCAAAAGCCTGACGACTTAATCCTGTAACATTTTGACACGTTTTTGACTCCACTCACAGTTTGGACTTCATTCCTTTCCTTTTCAACAGTTCCATGTTTCTGTTGGTGATCGCCACAGCCTACCTGGAGGCTCAGAGCATCTGGGAGCCTTTTAAGAGACGCGTGTCTGTGGAATCTAACTCCATGGAGACTGGGAGACCATTTAATCTCAGGGAAATTGTGCAAATTCACAGTGATTCAAAGTAAGTGTGTAAGGTGATCTCAAGGCATCCAGACACACCAAACGAGTAGCGTTGTCAAGATGAGAGTTACTCCTAAAACATAATGCAGCTCCAGTTGTGCAGATACAGGAAGAATGTTTGAGCTTACTGCTGCCAAAGGACGTTCAGCCAGTTATACAATGACTTATGTTTTCCGCACTTTGGGTTGTTCTCTAGCTTAGATCACTTAGTGTTGGAGGAACTGACATTCACATCAGACAGTCAGAAGCTTTTGGACTGTGGTTATATGGTTATATGTGGCTAACCACTGCCTGTTGCTTTTGCCGTGTCCACCTCTCTATCACACCTTATCACTCCCGATTCTGCTAAATTTGCATGTTCAGTGTGAGGCACTCCGCTGTATGACAAGCAAACCAAGGATTCTACCTAGACGTGTCTCTATGCTCTGATCATCTTTCTAGAAGCTAAATGCTACACATAAGATGGCAGAAAAAACTTTACAGTTCAACTCTGACAAGCTGAAATGACCAAATCTTGAAATTCTGTTGATTAATAATGCAAATTGCTAGTCAGACATAGAGATGTAACAATTCTCCAAATCTTCAGGGCTGTTCATATGTTCACGTGGTTGTTTTTTTTTTTTTTTGAGGTCACGGGGCTTTCAAATCACAGATGACCTACACTCTGTACAGCCACTGAACACCTCACAGCACAGACAATGATTTATGTTTTCCTCCTAGACAGAGACAGTGTTACTTTACTTTCATTTAGCCTGCGGACAAAGCCAAGTGATAGGTCCCATTACGAGAAAAATCAGATTTCCAGGATGTTGTATTGAAGCTGCAGTCTTGTTTTGTATTGTTTGGTCCTGTTGGCTAGTTAGAAGCCCCAAGCCTAGTTTATTTATAGCTGCCTTCACACAGGAGAGGAATAGGAGACACAACAACCCTTGTTTAACTCTTAATCTGCTGTTATTCCAAGGTGGTTAGCCATGTCGCTAAACGTGTTCTCCCTGAAATACGGTTTCTTTAATTCTTAGTTTTATTGCTTATTTTTCAAAACATTTTGTGCACAAAGTACGTAGTGTCATAAACCTCTGTGTCAATATTCAGGTTGAACGATTATAGTGACTCATCCCAGACCTCCAGAGGATATGCATCCACCAACGGAGCAGCTCGGGTTGGAGGCCGTCAGGGATCTGACAACCAAGATAAGAGGTCCAGGACTGTCCGCACAGCTATGCAACCTGCTTCCTCCCAGCTGACCAAAGGAAGTACAAACTCAGGCCAAGACGGCCCTCAACCCGCCTGCCAGTCTAGCAACCGCAAGGCTCGGGCTACCAAACAACCGGACCTCCCTGGTCAGAGTTTGGCTGGG
Organism: Macropodus opercularis; assembly: GCA_030770545.1. NCBI lineage: Eukaryota > Metazoa > Chordata > Actinopteri > Anabantiformes > Osphronemidae > Macropodus > Macropodus opercularis. The sequence goes on from CM061092.1 coordinate 15,549,224, forward strand.
TCGTTGCCGCTTCCTCCCAGAGGCCTCTGCCCTGAGGATGCAGAATATGCCAACCTGATAGGAGCCATGGACAACGACCTTGACCGTCCAGAGTCCGTCAGCACTGAGGCTCTACAGGAGCAGGGCCCTCAGTCTATACAGAGCAAAGGTACACACATTTAGTTCTACCGGATGACGTTGGAAGAGCAGGTGACCCATATAGAGGCTTTGAATGTTGTGTTAATAATGGGTTTTATGTTGGAACCTAAAGGGAAGGCACGTGGTAAAACAAAAGCTCAGAGGAAAAAGGAAGAGAAAGAGAGAAAATCTACATTAAAGACTCAGGGAGATGAGCTTAAAGACAACCTGGCCGACAATGACGACAGCTCCTCCACAACTACAGAGACCTCAAATCCAGATATGGAGACAAACATCAAAGAGGTACGCATAAAACATGTGTTGTAGTTCAAAACCATGTCCGCTCTCTTTTCCAAACGATTGTTACTCATCATAATAATTTCTTCCAGGAACCAGTGAAGAAGAAGGGTAGAACAGCTGCCACGGGAAAAGTGAAAGAAGAGACATCAAATGTCTTAATCAAAAGCAAAACTAAGAAACAAGCAGTCACAAAGAAAGAGCCTCAGCCAGAGGATACCAGGTGTGTTTCTGTATTATTGAACGTGGCATTGATGCGGATTCCATATGCTTTTTAATCATATAATCATTGTTCTTTTCCTCGTCTTTGTTGTTCTCAGCACTCTGGAGCTGCCGTACGTACCACTGGAAAACAAACCGCGTAAGGGCTTCGCATCCAAAGCTCTCCACCCTCTCAACACCAGACCCCTGCAGAAACCGCGACGTGAGCTTCACTGAAATGTTTTGCTCTTTTGCTCCAGCATCAGCTACTGTGATGTTAGTGACATATTTGCTCTCGCAGTAGATGGGAAGACGGAGGACAGGCGTCCCCCTCTGTTGGTCAAACTGTTTTCCAGTGGGTCAGTGCCAGAGCTGGGCCACAGCAGCAGCTCTGAGGGCGAGAAGGAGTTTGCCTCTCCAGAATGGGATGTGCCGCTGTCCAAAAACAGCCTCCGTAAGTGGGAACCTGAAAGGCCTCTCTACGCTGTCCCGTTCTGCTTATGATGCTCACTGATCACTGTCCTCCACTTGCAGAAGCAGACAGTCTTCAGCAGATCTCTCTTCAGACAATTAACGCAGACCCTTTCCTGAAGAGAGGCGCTGGCACACTGTCCCCTCCACCCACCTCGCCCAGCTTACTGTCCCGAGGCAGTTACAGCAGCGTGCTCAACAGTAACAGGTTAGCGGCAGAGTAGGTCATGTTGTTACACTTAACCAAGAAAGGCGCACTGATGTTCTAATGTAATCTTACCTGGTCTTTGTTAACGACACCATTTGTTTGGTTTACCTGCACCAACCACTAGCCTGCCTTTTTTTTTTAAAGTAGTGAGGGAAACCAGAAGAAGGCTCCAGGAAACAAATTATCCGCAGCAACTCCACTCCCAGGCAAAAACGGGAATCCTACCTTTGCCGCTGTGGCTGCTGGTTATGACAAAAGCCCAGGTAGACGTGCAGTGCATGTGTTCTTGCGTTGATTTATTTCCAAGAGGAAACTAATGCTTTTTTTCCCAGGCGGTTTGGGTGCAGGCAAATCTGACAGCCAAGGAAAGAATCTGGCACACATGACATCAGTGGAAAGTGACAGCTCTGACAGGTAATATGAGAAAATAACTTCTATAATTTAATTTCTATGGATACAACATCAGCTTAATGCATGCATGTGTGTTCGCTCTAGCTCTGGAATGTGGAGTCCCATTGGCCCCGTCAGTATTCCAAACTACAACTCTGTCAACACATTCTCTGCTTTTGGGCCCAACAATTCCTTCAACCTGACTGGAGGTAACTGTCTATGACTCACATGTTGGTTACGCAACAGAAGAATGAAGAGTAACAGGTGTAACAAAAAAATTGAAACGTGTGTTTGTTTGTTTTTTTTAAGTTTTCAGTGTAATGAATGTGCCCAAGTCGACTGAGCCTCAGCAAAGCTGGCCTGAGTACAGTAATGTCAACTCTATCTGGGAGATGCCAACCAGTGACCCCCTGCACTCCTGGAACAGCAGCCCCAGCTCACCAGCTGTACCAACTGCAGTAAGATTTGTTAGTTTGCACCTATGGAGCCGGGTTCCTGTTCATGATACTATTGTGAAGCTTTTCTTCTACTTTTTTTGCTTCAGCCACTCCTGGGAAACAACCGTAATCCTTGGGCTGCAACCACACCCTACACCAGCTCCATTTGGTCTACCAGCGCAGACCCAGCGTTACACCCCTTTTCTCCAACTACCAATCCACCTACTCTGACTGATCTGGTGAACAGTCCCGCCCCATCGCCACCGGCTTCCTCCGACATGAGTCGAAGCTTCAACCCATGGAGCCTGTGGGGACCCACCCTGAGCAGACGCAGCTCAGAGCCATGGCCCAGCTCCTCAGACAGTGGCAACTGAAACCACACAACGGCACTTAAACAGTAGCACGTCGTGGATTCGATGTGTTCTGTACGTTGAAGGAAATGTATATTTTTCTTTTAATTAAAGAATCCCAACAGAAAGCAATGTTACCGAGGGTTTGGCAGCCCAGTGCTGTAGGTTACCTACCCCCGCAATTTAGTTCATGCAGCTTTTTATTCAGGGGGCAAAAATGCAAACTTTTATTTGGATTTCTTTTAACAGAGGCCCCCTAAATTTAAAAATATTGTTAGCATGGTGTGCTACTGCCGGATCAGAGGTTTTGCTCCTGTAGAAAGGCTGGTGGTGATGCATTTCTTCTGAATTTGTGGAACATGGCACAGAATCCAGAGTTGTTCTTATTTTAAGCCATGTGTCTTGTTTTCACAATAATTTATCTAAATGGTTTGTTCCAAACATTTGTTGAAAAACTCATCTTTGATTACATTTCAATTGAAACTTTTACACCAGTCTTTTAATTGGCAGCAGACACCATTTACAGTCTGAAGTAAGAACCTTTACCAACGGCCGAGAAGCTTTAAGTACACGCTCCTCATTATTAAGTGGGCTCAGCCCTAAAACTGTTCAAGCCTTCTGTAATAATACATTTGGGCAAATAATCTAAGAATATTTGAGTTTGAGGTTTGTATTGTACATCGCCTCTATTTGTCAGCAAATTTAAATAAAGGATTTCAGCAAGAGGTCATGTTCTTGTTTTCAGTTTTTCCTCTCTGTTCAAAAAGGCACCTTTTGCATTAGTGCCATCCTGTCATTAGTATCTTGATATAAACAAAGCATTTGTGGGATGGTGAGTTATACTGACTAGTATATTTATTTGATATATTTTTATTTGAGATATTTTCTCAAATAGGAATCAACCGGTAGCTCTTCTTAAACCTACTGTCAGGTCTATGCTTCCCTCTGCTGGACAGTGCATGTTTCTGTTTCCACTTCATACTGACACATGTTAACAAGTCATTGACTATACAAAGTTACACAAATGAATACATGGGGCTTTGTTTTTAAATGTCTTACATATTTCACTGACAAAGTAGCTCAAATACAGCACACAGACAAAAAAGAAAATCATCTGTCCATCTTACACAGCTCAGTGATCTTTAACATATTTTACAAATAATTCAAACAATAAGAGATTAAGTAGTTGGGAGGCAGTTACATAATTTTTTTTTCTCCACTTTATTCCTCTCATTGTTACTTTATCTGATCATTATTATTACAAATGAACTACCTTATTGTACACATGGGATAAAATCACCTCCACCAACTGCAACATGTAGAATATGCACATTAGTGCACAGTAATCCATTAATATATTGATATGAAATTCTTCAAAAAAAAAGAGTATCATCAATAAATGTTTTTACTTATAGTAAGTGACAAAACACATGCAGGTCCTTTATTTATATAAATGATTTCAGTACTTCTTCCACCCCTGACCTATTTACTTAAACACTGGTGACATATTAAAGAATGATATGCTTCTGTTATCTAGCCAAGAATCAAAGTTCAGCTAGTTCAGCTTTACTTTGAAAAAAAAATTTGAATAGCTTCAGTGGTTTTTGGCTGTAGACTGTCCAAACCAGAGAGATGTGCACTGGATGTATAAACGCTGTTCCCTCATAGGTGTGTCCCTGATTTACTGTTGTGTTTGTGGTGAAAAACGCTTCCTAACACTTTGCCTTTGACTTCTTACAAGGCTGCCTGAGGGAGTCCAGCAGTAGTCGACTAAACCTTGCAGTGTCACATTTAGTCAAAACAAACACGCTGTGGCCCTTTTTCAGTGTATTCGTGCGGTCTAGTGTCAACATACCACGGGACATCAAACCCTGCAACTCAACGCGAACGGGGCACTCGATGCTCTCTGTAACCACGGTGCCATCGATGCAGGCTGCCATCGCATAGGCGTCATACGAGACGAAGCCCGATCCAAAGTACACGTCTCTCTTGTTGACCATGGCCTCTTTGGAGTAGGCCCAGCATTTGGACGTTATCGTCTTCATGAAGCGTGCAGCGGGCGCGTCCTGATTGATCAGCTCCTCAAAGAACTCCTGCACATGTGGAATCCAGTGGGTCAGTTTGAAGCGGGACACTTATGATGGAGGGTCATCTGTTTCTGTGCACCTTACCCATGTCAGTTTATTTCTGCATGCATACTCCCAGGATGCGAGGTACGTGGGGCAGAGGAATTCTTCAAGAACAATATAGGCAGACTCCGGATCCATTGCAAAGTTAAATTCTGCATTAAGTGTCAAATTCCCTTTTCCTACATAGACAAAATAAGTTACTATATCCAGTCCTACATGTCTTAAATAAATACAGTTTAATCAAACTTTTACCTTCCATGTTGCCACCCATGATGTACAGATCTTTGAGCTTTTTGGGGAAACATGGATCTAGTCTTACAGCCACTGCCAGATTAGTGAGCGGACCAAGCGCCACCAAGGAGACCTGTAAAGGCCCATTTTAATCCAAAGTCCAACAACAAATACAGTAGATCACACAGCTGTTTCTCACCTCGTTCTGGTTTTCAGACACCAGTCTGATCATCGCATCCACTGCATGCTCCCTCTGGCTTTTCTCCTCCCACTGTGGATCTTTGTCTTTAATCACATCCCCAAGTCCATCTGTCCCAAAGTGGTCAGTAGGTGGGCTACTGGCTCCAACTAGAGGACCAGCACAGCCCCGAAACACTGGAATCTGCACCAACACAAGCAGATGATTTGATTATTTTTAATGAGTTATCATTCTTGCACAAACACACTGTGACTGCATATTTACCAGGTTTGCAACAGAAAAACAACCCTTCCGACTCTGAGCTAATCATCACAACCGCTGGAGCTAAATCACTGTATTCAGAGTAAGTGCCTTGTTACCGCTTGCTCTTATTCCCTTAACAGGTTTCTTTCAGGTCTTTCTCATCCAGGTCACTTTGATTGGCTTGCCATGGTAGAGCTGGATGTAGCTTTAGTACACGTACCCCTTCTCGCTCGCAGATGGAGAGCACCCTCAAAATATTCCGGCAGACATTTCCGACGGATGTGTTTCCAAACACGCAGGTTACGCCCAGGATTTGAACGTTAGGCGCTGCTAAGGCCATCATCACAGCCTGAGCATCGTCTATGCCGCAGTCTGTGTCGATGATCACCAGCTTCTTTGCCATCTTCTTCTGCAAAATCCCAATTTCAAAAACTCCAAGTCAGATTATTAATCATTCAAAGGCTACTATCTTGTCAGCTGCAGCACAGGCCAACGTGAATTAATCTGCATCTGTAGTCTTAACCTTTGACCCATTGTGTAATCCTGCTTTCTCGTTTATAGGCCCATTCCTCTTAGGGTTTTATTTTTAAGCACACAACCCTTTTTTTTTTTAAAGACACTTAAAATTAAGTTGATGTTAAATTGATGAGCATTATTGTTTTTCATTTCTGTTGATCTTTCTAAATAACTAAACTGCACAAAATTTGCATCAAAACCAGAACCAGCAAGCAGTTGAACGAATAACCTACAGGTGGATGGGATGTGTGTATTGTAGTTAGAAGATGTCGCGGTTGCTTTTTCTTTAAAAGTAATTAAATGTCGTGAAATGCAACGAGGACTTACCTTCGGAGTGTGAAGTAAAGTTTAAAGAGCAGCACAGTCGCTCCTGTGATTGGTTTGAACTGTGGGACCAGTGAATGGCTTTTCTAACGCGGGTACAAATTGTCCACGAGGTGAAATTTACACTCAGAATAAATCATAAATAAATCAGTCAAACACAATGTTTAAATTGTAAAATATGTATTTACACTTTGTTTTATCTTTCACTTCAATATATCTGTGTTAATATTGTGATATAGTTGTTTTTTTGTTTTCGCACACCCCTATAATTACTACGAATGGTACAATCCGGCAAACCTTCACAGGAAGAGGACACAGGTCAGGAAGACGGCGTTTCTGAAACCTTACCATTCATTTTTAACATGTCCCGAGCTAACGTGCACCGGGTTCATTAATGCGCCGTTAACCTGTGGTGTAACCGGGGTCTGTCCCGTTTGGTCGTAGGTCACTGTGCATGGTGTGATGTAGAACATGGATGTAACAGCTGGGCGTGTTTACATCTGCGAACAGCACTGATGTAACTGTGTCCGACTCGACGGCAGCGTCTTCACAGGTTAGTTCAGGATCAGTAACTACTCTAGTATAATGTAGGCGAACAGCGATGCTCGACCTACTGTGGGTTAAAGGTCATGTCGTATGTGACGTACTACTACGCGCTGTTGTGGTCCTTCAGTTAAATCCTTGCAGTGTTTGTAAGATGTCTAACCTCTCGCCCCTAGAAGAAGAAGAAGAAGCCATCACGCTCAGCTAGTTTTCTCATCCTGCTCAATGCCGAATACATCAGAAGGTCAAGATCCAAACCCGTCGGGGCCAGCTGAACCGTCAGGAGCGCAGAGGCCCACTAATGTTGGGGGGGCACACAGTCTGATCAGCTCCCTGGCCCGGGATGCTGCGAGAGTGAGGCGAGCTTCGAGCGCCGAGCTCCACCTGCCGTGGACCTGTCCCGTCACACACTCCAGAGAGAAGTTCTACACCGTGTGCTCGGATTATGCTCTTCTCAACCAGGCGGCTTCTGTGTACTGTCCTCCGAACGCAGCCAGGGCTGCAATCCAGAGCAAGCAGGACGGTGGGTCCCTGCTCGTGAAACCCAAACCCTCTGCTGACTTCGCCGCGGGTCAAAGTGGAGGTGCCCATGTGGGATCAGATGGGGACTTCGACATGGAGGACATCTCTGGCAACTCTAAGCCCATTTTGGCCTGGGAGATTGATACAACAGACTTCAACAGCGTGATCACCAGAAAAATCAGAACAAGTAGGTCACATATTGTTGATTGAGTCTATGATGGATGTATTTCTCAGAAAGTTCATTAATTATTCATTCATCACTGTGACCAGTCAGTTTTAAATACCACAAAACACCATCATTGTGACACTGACACTTGTTTTTCAGGCATTGTGAAGAAGTGCAGCACCAAGAAGATGAAGTCATCAGACAGACCCAGCCGAAATCTGCAGGACATCCCTCCTCATGCTTCACTGGACGAGATCAAACAGAGAAAAGTGTTCGACCTCAGACGATGGTGATGTTATACACTGTGATGTAGCGGTGATGTCATTTTGAAAGCATTTATGGAAAAAAAAAAACGGGGCCAACACGTACAACGAAAAGACATTCACATTGTATCTGCGCTGTAATAATTTGGTATGTGTGTCCGTATATTACCTGGATGGCTTTTGCTTTAGGTACTGCATCAGTCGGCCACAGTACAAAACTTCTTGTGGAATCTCTTCTCTGGTGTCCTGTTGGAACTTCTTGTACAGCACCCTGGGTGCAGGGAGGTGAGTGGCATCCACTGCCCTCTGACAGATTTAATACAGAGATTTACTGTATATTAGATATCTGTTAACGCATAAAACAAGTAGTCGTGACAAATGAAAAACTGAATGTTTTGAATAATGTATTTGGAGCTGATACTTTAAAGGTCCTTTCTTTCCACTGGTAGTCTTCCACCCATCTCTCAGGAGGAGGCACTGCATATTCTGGGGTTTCAGCCGCCGTTTGAAGAAATCAAGTTTGGTCCGTTCACTGGCAATGCTACTCTGATGAGGTGACAAACTGCTGCTTCTGTTGTTTTAAATGCTTCACTTTAGTCCAGTTTCTTTTTGGAGCTCAGTAATTTGTCTCTCATTCCTTAACAACAGGTGGTTCAGACAAATCAATGACAATTTCCGTGTGCGAGGGTGCTCCTACATTCTGTACAAACCACATGGAAAGCACAAGACGGCGGGAGAAACAGGTGGGACCTTGGACACCCATTATACATCGGTCATAGAGGAGATCAAACAAAATTATAACCATGTTAATGTTTTTAGCTGAAGGGGCGTTGCTGAAACTGACACAAGGGCTGAAGGATGAGTCCATGGCCTACATTTACCACTGCCAGAACCACTACTTCTGCCCAGTGGGCTTTGAAGCCACACCACTCAAAGCGGCAAAGGCTTATAGGTCGGTCACAACTCAAAATGTTTGTCCCAGACACCTCAGCTTCTTACGTTTGCTAGATGATCATGCATTAGGGTTTAGAAGTAGAGGAGGGGATGTAAAAAGGAAATATAACTTTGCCATGGATTGAAATTTTTCTTTTAAATCCCTTGTTTTGTTCAACTAAAATGGGTTATTCAGCACATTTTCAGTGACTTGTCAGTAAATGTTCAATTTAATCAGTGTGGATTGTTTGTGCTAAGGGGTCCTCTTCCTACAAATGAAATGGAGTACTGGATCTTAATTGGGGAGCCCAGCAGGAAACACCCGGCTGTTCACTGTAAAAAGTAAGATCTGTCTCTGTTCAGTGCCACGTGTCTCGGTTATGGACGAGAACTGCTCATAAGGAGCCTTTCTTTTCAGATGGCTGGACATTGTGACTGACCTCAACACTCAAAACCCAGAATACCTGGACATTCGTCACACAGAGAGAGGGATTCAGCGCCGCAAAACCAAAAAGGTTCCCCTGCTCTTTTATGTAAATACAGATGGCTGAGAAGTGAAAATTAGTGGAGACACCCATCGGTCCTCTGTCTGTATACCTAGCATGTAAGAGAACTAAAAGCGTGCCCTCTGGCTTCTCAGGTCGGTGGCAACCTGCACTGCATCATGGCCTTCCAGAGGGTGAACTGGCAGAAGCTTGGCCCCTGGGCTCTGAATTTGGAGAACCTGCGCCACGACTTCCACCACCCCAGCACAGAGCGAGCTCACGGAAGCGGCCCAGAGGACACGGAAGAGAGGACGTCATCCAAGCGTCTGGCTCAGCTGGGACGCTCGCACAGTATGGGGAGTCAGAAACGCCTGTCAAACGCCACGGAGAACAGACAGAGGAGCTCCCCTGACAGTGATCTTGAAGAGGACATCACAGATTGAAATTGTTCATTTGGAGATACTGGGGCAAGACTAAATAATAGATATTAAAATAGAGTACAGTATCCCTAAAATACATGTCAGGACGATAGGTCTGATGTTATTCTATTTATTGCTAAAAATGCTACAACCCTAACATTTAAATGTTTCGTCTAAGTAAAACTCAATATTGGGTTTGATCTTTTTCAAGTAACACTAGACGTCTCCTTTAATGTTGGTTAATTAATGAGCCGGTCTTGAGGCCATATTGCTGGTGAGAGTCTGTTCCTCTTTGTTTTCCGGAGTTTTTCTTTTTTCCATTTGCCACTGTTCTGTCATTAACATCATCCAGATTTTTGACTGACGCACCAGCAGCTACTGTAAATCACAACACAGGCAGCTACACACACAACACATATTTAGCAGCATCTTACTTTTATTAGCAGTGTGTATGTTCGCCAGCTTTGGAGGTAGAATTTAATAGTGTACAGAGCAAAGTCTTATATATAGTGACAAGAGCGGCAAACAGGAAAGGAAACTTGATCAACAAAGAGGAACAGCAGTCCCAAAATACGGTGGCTTCAAAATGATTGTTGTAACCTGAGCTTCGGAGAGTTGCAGCACTGTAAGGTGCTTCTGTTATTTTGTCCACCCATGTATTCATATAAAAGGCAGTAGATTTGGTGTTTTCTTTAAGTACTATTCACACTACATGGTCATTGTTTAGCCCATCCTACTCCTGATCATATGACCTTTAATTATGTTGTATCACATCACCTGAAACTCATTCTGGTGATACGCAAGAGTGAACATTATAGTGATCACTAGTGTTCAAAGACAAACACACCTCCAGACTTGATTGTGAAGGTGCAGCCGGGGGGTTCGTTTTACACATAGCGTCCAGTGGAAGTGCTGATACGTCCCAGTGTCGTGAAAGCAGGTGATGTTCTGTTGTGCTTTGTGAGACCTACAGTAAGACGATCCTAGTCATTTACGCAGGAGCTGTAAAGTCAACCGGAATCTTCCGAATCAAAACAAAATGTGAACAGATTGCATGTGATATTTCATGTTTATGTACACACAGAAATTGTGCTCACGTTTGTGTTTGCACCTTTGTGGTGCCATCATTGTATACTCAAGTGGATTTGATGTAGTGGTTTAATTATTTTACAATAAATTAAGATTTTTATAAACTCATGGAGCAGATATGTTTCTTTATAACAAACATCTTGGTCGCAATGCAGAGGCTGGAGGCGTTTAGCTTCTTTTCAACTGTCGTCTTAACTCTGCTATATGAGCGGGACCGATACGGCAGCATCCTCCTGATGGACAAAGAGAAGCTCATGAGATGCAATGAAGGAAACCAGAAAAGTTAACAAAAGAGAAAAATGTTGACCTTACCAATCAGAGCAGCCCCTTGTTTTCTCCATATGTGACTGAGTTCAGGTATCAATGCAGACGCTTTTTCTGATGTCAGCCACCTTTGGGCGAAAAAAGAAAAACATGACCAGAAGTCCTGGTCCTGGTTCCTGACTAATTCTATATTGTGGGAAATGTTAACTACAGAGGATGCATCATAGTTTATTAGCTGATCATTACTGATGACTTGTTACGCAACTTTTAATATAAACTATTTTGGTAGTTAACAATGCTGTACTAAATGAATGTTGACATTATCAAGAAGGATCTTGTGTTATAGCTACTCAATGTGCAAATCTTTTTTGAGCGATTTCTGCCTTATTGTTTTTTTTCTTATATAATGCTCAATATTAAAAATCCTTGACAACAGCCTCACCCCTGCTTGGTGTCCCACTCCTCTCCACTGTTGGGGTAGACCACCCAGCTCATGTCTGGGCTGAGCAGGGACCTGGCAGAGTCCAGCAGTGGCTCTACCACATTTGGTGAACAACAGTTGACTCCTACAGCAACCAGCTGCGTGGACCTATTTGCTATCTGGACTGCATCTGTGAACAGGCTGCCGTCTGATATACACCTGCCATCCTGTTTTGTACAAAACAGGAGTCCATTTTTATGCACTTGGTCAGTCACAATAAACGTACAGTGCAGAAGTATTGACTACCTTGCAGGAAAAGGAGAGCCAGGCCTTGGAGTGTGGAAACTCTCGGAGCAGCTCCACCAGGGCTTCTGCCTCTTTGATACTTGGAATTGTCTCAAAAGCAATGAGATCAGGTCCTGCTGCTGCCAAGCAGTCGACTTGTGGCCGATGCCAAACTTTAAGCTCCTTAAAGAAACAACAAATTGAGATCTTAATCCATATATCATAGCACAATCAACGACAACAGTACAGTACAGTGGCAGTAGAATGACTTTACTGTAAGAGCATCCTGAAAGCCACTCACTTCAACACTCATCTCTGCCGCATAAGCTCCTGTGTACTCTGAGCCATTGTGCAGAAAGGCTCCATATGGTCCAACAGACGCTGCCACCAAGGGACCGTGCTGCCCTTGAAATATAAATAAACAAACCCAATGAAATAGCATAATAGTTACAGTGGCAGAGCACAACTATCACTATGTAACTTAGTACCTGCCGGATGACCGACGGGGACAAATCTCTCTATGGCCTCTTTAGCCAAATGAACTCCAGACATCAGCATCTCTCTGGCACGTTCAGAACTCACGTGCAGGTGTTGGATGAATCCACTAACACTGGCCTGGTATGTGGCTGTGGTGACAACATCAGCACCACTGAGAAGAAACCTGTGGAAAAATATTAAAATGGTTTCTATTATTTCTTCCACTTCGTCACATGGCTACAGCTACAGTCATGCATGAACGTACCTGTAATGAGCATCTGTAATGGCCTGGGGATTGGTGTGCAAAAGCCTGGCACTCCATAAAGGGTCTCCCTAAATTTGTGGTACACAGTCACAGCAATCAGTCAAATTATAATTAAGCTCATAGAAAAGCTAATATGACATGTTGTGATCAAGTCAAGTTAGATGTTACTAGATAAGTTCCAGTACGTTTCTGAATGTCATGTAATGAGAATCTCCAGCTTATGATTAGACAGACAAACGTCACCTCTGCCAAAGTGTTGCACTTCCGGGGTTTTATTTTATGAGACAGGCTAAGATTCTAGCTCAAAATAAGAGACTGTCAGTATCGTCATTTACATCATCAGAATCAAATCAAACAGCAGCAAATGTACGAGTCGTAAACATGCGACTATACGTTGTAAATTAGCTACTGTGTGCTGAGAAACCTGTGCATGATCACAGGTGCAATGATAGAATATAGATAAACCTGTAACTTGAATCCTTGCGCTTCAAGCTCAGTTGCTAATCCGCCATCCAAGATCAAAGGTCCATTATCACTCAAGTAATGTCTCAGGCGAGAATCCATGGAGGAACTGGAAAACACAAAACTTAACCTTCAAATCCCCTTTGCAGATTAAACACATACAGGTGCATAGATACAACTATAATTATAGGTTACACTGCTATAACTCAAACGCCTACTATAAAACTGTGGTTAGTTGTATGTAGCTAAACATTAACATCAGACGTCCCGCTACCTACCTACTTTTCAAACTGTTGTTGTTCCGGGTAACGGTGAAAGGTCAACAGCTGCGTTTAAAGCTGCTCGAAACTTTAACCATTGGTGCCGCTCCGACACCCACAATATTGCATCCGCCACTAGATGGCACATGACACCCTAGTGGTGTGACATCTCTACTGAAAAAGTAGAGTCACAACTCGAGCGAGGTACAACACAAACCAAAGCATTATGCAAAAATGTTAAGCAAATTAAACCGTGTCTAATATTTCCCGGTCCTATATTCGGTTTAGTGTAACAACGCTACTTTGTTATTGCTTTCTATCGACAGCCAACTTCCCTGAAGAGTAAACACGAATGAGCGCGATCGTTACAGCGAGCCTTAAACGCACCTTGGCTTGTCGCTACAGTTACTATAGAAACGAGGCATTTTCAGCAGAGCTAACGCTAGCTAGATAAAACAGTAGCTGGCAATATCGTTTTTGTTTTGTTTATAACATGGTAAGTTCGTGTTCACCAGTTTATTTGTAATGTTACGGTCACAGTAAAATACAATTACGAACCTCGGTACTACTGAATTACCTCAAACGGACTACATGCATAGAGTGGCATAGCATTAACTAATATGCTAGCTAGCTTGGTAATGCTAACTGTTCTACACTTGATCTATAGTTACAGGTTTTACTAATACTAGCAGTGTTAGCCCACGAAGGTGACGCAAGTTACATGTAGTTTTACCATAGCAACACGGCGGATGGATGATACTAACTACCTCTAGTAGCCAGCTGGGAAGTTAACGCTGGTTAGTTCTCACTAACTGATGCATCAAACAGACACAAACGTGATGTGTTGTTCACCCGGAATTAAAGTGAAAGGAGTGAATCTAGATGTACACGTGCATGTAATATACTTTTATTATGTTTATTAATTGATGATAGTGCACTTTGATGTAGTGTTATGAAACATACAGCATAATCATACCATTGTGTCACTAATTATTGTACTGAGAGGAACCACCTACTGTCTGAAGTCTTGATTTGTAACTTAATAATAATAATAGTTTGTTTGCAAAGTTAAACCACTTGAAAGAAAACTAAGTATTACTTGTCAGTATGAATCTATCGCTACGAGAATCAATAAGTACAGATAAAAGTGTCATAAAAAGGCAATTGAAGCTTTTCTGTTGTAGTTGTCAGTACACAAACTTAAACTTACATATAATTATGCTTAATGTATTCTTGATAAGTACATTAAACGTATATATTTCTTACGTCTATGGCGAAAACATATTAATGATACTGTTGAATATTATTCGGTTCGTCAATATCTTGCTAAGTGCTTGAGGTTGTTTGCTTTCTGTGCCAGCTCAGGGTCACGGGGCTAGATTTTGACTTAAGTTAACAATGGACAGAAGACAGGGAAGCACCTTGTACTTGCCTTTGACGAACAAAGACACACACATTACACACACAGTTTCTCTATTCACCTGACTTTGGACGAGCGGGACAAAGCTTTTACATTAACACTGCTAGAAGCCAAACATAGGCCCATCTTATTGAGGTGACACTAATGAACTTCCAGTTCTGTGAATCAATGTTCTCCACAAACAAAGACTTATTAACTAAGGCAATAGTTATTACACACTGTGTTGTGGAACACTAAGCCGTTTTATTTTACAAGAATAAATCTGCCAGTTGTTGCTAGAAGTTTTTTCCTGCCTAATTGTTATCCACAATCAAAGCAACCTTGTCACTTGGAAATCTTTTTTTTTTCTAAGAGTCATACATATTTTTTCCACTTGACAGCCAGATTTGACCAAATTTTAAAAGTGGTACTTCCCCTAATATTGTAGTAGATTTAAGATGATCAACACACTAACTGTCAATAAGGTTAGGAACACACTGAACAATTTGAAATGCTAAAACATATTTTAGGCTTTTGTATGGAAGTAGATTTAGATATGACCTTTAAAATAGTTGTGTACACATAAAATATAATTATTTGTACAATAAGATTTTAATAATCTTGTGGTTTGTATTAACAACATGACTTAGTTCTTCTGTATTCTGCTTTTCCTTGACCTTTTCAGGAGGATCGCTTTGCCTTTCTCACTGAGTGGTATGACCCCACTGCAGCTCTCCTGCGGCGATACCAACTATTCTACTACCCTAAAGATGGCTCAGTGGAAATGGTAAACATTTACCACTCTAGTTAACATTGGACTAATCACAAGGTTGATGGTTTGATCCCTAGCTGCTTCTGTTCATGTGACCATGTCCTCGGGCAAGACAATGAACCAAGTTACCCCAGTGCTTTTGCAAGGCAAGCACAAAATGCCTTGCAATCATCAGTACATTTGAAAATACAGTTGTTACATGGGCAGTTTTATTATAATAAAGGTCTTCTAGGGAAAATGTCTGGTTGAATGTTTTTATTATTCTGAATCCAATCCAATGATCCAATTAGCATCACATAATTTTGATATGCTTTGTGAAATCATGAACTGCCTAATTCTGCAAACTACTTTATGTATTAAATTCAAAGTATCTTGTTTTCTCAGTTTGATGTTAAGAACCAGCGAATTTTTTTAAGAAGGACCAAATATGATGACCTCCATCAAGAGGACCTGTTTATTGGGAATCGAGTGAATGTTTTCTCACGACAGCTTAACTTGATTGAATATGGAGATCAATACACAGCAAACAAACTTGGCAGCAAAAAAGAAAGGTATGATTGAATACTATAACCCTGAAAATGGTTCTGCATAGGTGTTTGATCATAAGTTGTCTTATGGTGTTACAGATAATAAGCTGCATTCATGTGATGATGTAGTGCTCATGTATCTACAGTCCTGACTCTCTTTCTCCTGTTTTTGCAGAACCCTTGCTTTGATAAAGCCTGATGTAGTGACAAAAATTGGAGATGTCCTTGAATTGATATATTCCTCCAACCTAATTGTCACCAAAGCTAAAATGACCAAGCTTACATGGTAAGGTCAAAGCCTCTCTGTCTAATGTGTCTAATGAGACCACAAGTCATCATCCGCTGGTGATGACCCATGGAGGCACAGTCAACCTGGTTTCAGTGTCCTTACATAATCCGATTGATGGGCCTGCTTTGTCACTCATATTAATGTGCCAAGGGACAGGGAAACTGCTTATTCATAGTATAATCAAATCGATCTCAGGTATAGAAATGAGTACAGTGAGTACTTATTAACATTCATATATAGTTTGAATTTCTAACTGCTAACTCAAATAGCTCCTCAAAATGTCAGAGTCAAAGCTCTGTTTAGACAGGATATAGAATCTATAATAATAGTGTTTTTAACTACAGTATGTATAAAAAGTAATCAAAGTGAAAGATGAAATTGTATTTCCATACTGTCACCTCAGAAACACTGTTATCAGTTCCGCAAATAAGTAGTTTGACTTTAGTAAATGTCCTTGTCAGTAGTTTGGTGCACAGATCACATTGAATGTACTAAATAATTTGGTTACTTATTAATGCTGTGTACATCACAGGAACCAAGCAGCAGACTTTTATATGGAACATCAGACAAAGCCTTCCTTCAAGTGAGTGCTTCTGTAAATCATTTGCCAGTTTTACACAGATATGAACACCAGTAGATTTCTGGTAGCTGGGTACGATCATTAACAAAACTTGTGACAACACTCCTAATGACATTGTCTGGCACATTAAAATGCTGGTTGACCTTCTACTGCTGGGTATTGCATTTAACTGAATGCTGCATGTTGCAGTAACCTGGTGCAGTTTGTGTCCTCTGGCCCTGTGGTTGCCATGGAGCTGATGGGTGATGAGGCCATATCTATCTGGAGAAGGCTCCTGGGACCTGTGGACTCTGCTGTGGCGCGGAGGGAAGCACCGCAGAGTGTCCGTGCCCAGTTCGGAACAGATGGCATCAAAAATGTCGGACATGGCTCTGACTCCATTGCAGCAGCAGCGAGAGTAAGGATTTTACGTTAATTTCTCCACCTGTAACCCCCCCCCTACACATTCACAGAATTTGTTTTCTATATTGAGATTTTCCACTTTTGTTTTATTAGGAGATTGAATTTTTTTTCCCATCCACTATTGGTCACGGGCCATATAATACAGCCACCTATACAGACTGCACATGCTGCATCATCAAACCACATGCCATATCAGAAGGTAAGGGACACTTAGGCCTTTACTCAATGTGTCACTACAAAGGATTTTTAATATTCCACACTATACCACACACTCATATGACCTCTTCCAGCAAACTGTTTGTGTCACATAAAGGCACAACATGGTTTCTAAGTTTGGCTGTGGATTTTTCCAAATCCCTGCTCTGATCCCTATTCAAGGAAAATGCCTCTGGAGCTGTGACCTGTGAAATGTGAAATTCTCTGGACAGAGCTAAAGAATGCGCAGAGCAAGTTGCTGAATTGACTGATTGTTCAGGACATGTAACACTAAACGCAGTTCAGTAGCACAAACAGGCTTCCATGTGTCTCAATCTATGTTTCTGATCTGTTCTCTAGTTCTAATCCTTAGGACCCTGGGGTAATTGTTTTGGGCTATGACTTTAACTAGGTCTATATTTATTATTATATTTATTACTTTTTTACCCTATTATCACTTCATGGAGAAACATCTGGAAACACATGCTCTTATTAAAGGAACTCAGCAGAATTAAAGCTATAAAAATATCCATAGCGCTTAATGTCCAGTTTTTAATACTTTACTTCCTTGTGTCTGCATGATAGCTAGGTGTGCCAGGATGCTGGTACTGTGCATGCTGCTTGCTGGCATGACGCTGTGCCGCACCTAAATGGAATGGAGCCATCAATAATGTTTGTCACTGTAGTTGCACCTGTGCCTTTCCTACCATGACAAGTCTAAGGGAGTTTACATTAAAAAGCCTACAGTCCATACACTGTGTAGGGCACGATGTGTCATCAAGAAGCTGTTTTACTCCAAATCTTCAGCAATACGAAGTTCTTCCATATCTCAACATATTTGTCTGCATCTTTTAATTAATATTTCTGGTTATAGTGAACTTATTTGCTGTGCATTTTGTTGTCAGCTAATATTTACTTTGCTATTTGCTTTGCATCATTTCAGGTAGGCTTTGTCATACTGTCCACAGACAGAATTTCTTCCTTAGTATCCTAGATGGGGACCAAATTACTCAACATATGGTTCTTAACAAGTCGCTGGAGTTTAGAGGGAGTTTTCCCAAATATCAGGACAATTTGTCAGGCATTTGTTTGCATAATTCGATCGTCGTGAGAGATTAAAATTTAGATATTTAGAACTTTTTGACCCTATGTTGCACTGGGACGTGAGGCGTCACCTGTATGTGTATCTAAGAATAGCAACCCAATCTGGAGTACTTGGCCATCTGAGCCCAATGTATAATTACCAGTCAGACTGAAGACAAATCGAATCAAAAAGCTTGTTTTGATCTCCCTCAAGTATCTCTCTCGAGAGGCTGTTGTGCTACCGCTACGTTTACCTGGGGCAGCAGTGGCAAAGGAAGTTTTAACTGAAAATACGTTCAGACATGACTGGAATGGAGAAGCTTCTGTTGCCAGGCACCCAGAATAGGATCGCCTAGCAACAGCACCAGCTGCTTTGGGAGCTGTATTAAGCATATGTTTATCCTAGCCAGGCTGCTGGCTGCTGCCGAGGGAGGGCACAAATGTCTCAGGAGGAGGTTACTCACCTAATACGCTCATAACTGCAAATATGAAACAGCAGCCTTCATGTATACACCTTGTGTCTGCCTGGCAACTATTCAGGGCACTTTTTTTTATCACGAAGTTAGACTGAGATTACGAGACTGGCGCCCTCTTTCAATTATGTTTGTCTGCACCAGTCTGACCTTCACAGTCACTGTTGTACCTTTATCACTGTGGCTGTAACTGCCTGGTCAAAAATAGTGTCCCTTCCTTTCAGGACATCTGTAACACAGTCTCAGTGTACTGTACAGTTCTGAGGGCACAACACCGTTTAGAAGCAAGTCTGAGAAGCATTGTAAAGGCTTCGTTTTAACATAGCACATTCAGGCTATTAAATGAGAAAAAGTATATTTTCTTATGTGATTTGTTTCACTGTAAGTAACTGCTGCTCCCGGGTTGTTTGTTTAGGATCACACTAAAGAGTTTATTGTAGCAGTAAACACCCTACTTGTCAAATCTATGTAGACTTCAAGACAAGCTCATAAAAGCTGACAGATAAAAAAAAAAGCTTTGATGTGTTCGCAGGTCTGACTGGAAAGATCCTGAACTCCATATCTTCAGCCGGGTTTGAAATCTCAGCCCTTCAGATGGTAAAACTTTAACATCCAGCATTAATTTCTTGTCCTTGTACAAATATACATTTTCTCTACTCAGTGCCTTATTACTGTATTCATGTACATCAGTTTTGCGAGTAAATCACCAGAGCTGTACCCATGTAACCAATATGTGTACTGTATTGATGTTGTCTCATCCAGCGTGACCTCGTCATTGAACTCAGCTTTACCGCTGCAGTGACCTCTCACAGTCCACTCGTTTTGCCACATCAGATGTGATGCACATTCTGGGTTGTAGGACAAAAATAAATCAATTATCTTTGTGACCACATGCACTTTGTGTTATGGGACTAAAGTAAAAGCATATTATTCATTAAACAATTGGGTCTAGGGATGTTCATTTTATGTCATTGAACTTCAGTTTACATTTATGAAAATTAGAAAGGTCTTTTGATATAATCCATTTGATAATCCAGTCCTTTGTTCTAGTCTTTATTTAAGAGGCTTGTGTCTGCCAGCACACGTTTTTCACGCCAGGTATTTTTCACAGTTCAATGTGGAGCGGGCAAATGCAGAAGAATTCTATGAAGTTTACCGAGGTGTTGTTACAGAGTACCCTGTGAGTATAAACCCTAATTTGTGTGTCATCATTAAGGTAGCGGCGTCATAGTGGCGGCAAATGCCCACTTCTGATTATGGTAACAATGCAAACATTGCTTAATCAGGAACTCAAGGAGTGTAAACATGTGTCACAGATTATTATTATTATTATGAGAAAAAGAGTCCAGTGCATTATTAGCACAGTTTTAACGTAATACACTCATTTCTTACAGAACATGGTGACCGAGCTGTGTTCTGGACCCTGCATGGTGCTAGAGATCCAAGGCACAGACACACCCAGGTCATTCAGGGACTTCTGTGGACCAGCTGATCCAGTGAGTAAACACTATGTTAAATGTTGTGTAAATCAACATGTCATGTAATGTCATTGTCTTCTGTCTACTGTCAATCCAACGTGTGTGTGTGTGTGTGTGTGTGTGTGTGTGTGTGTGTGTGTGTGTGTGTGTGTGTGTGTGTGTTCTTAGCGGCCTTTGGAAGCAGTGCTTCAAGGCAGCGCTGGTACATGTCTCCAACCTCTGTCTAGTGACTATAGAATGAGGAACTACACACACTTGCACAGTTCCCCTCCTGTTTATTTATTTTCTTCAAATCTCTTACGTTTATGTAAATTCTGTGCTCACCCATCAGTCCTCCAGGTCCAATGTTATAGACATTGCTGGAAAATAGTTTGTTAATTAGCTAATGATTTCTGAGTCACGTGTCATTGACGTGAGCCTTTGTTTTGTGATTTTATTGTGATTCCTTATTTCCAGTAACATTTACTGTGATGTTGCAGGACATGGGGGAAGTTCCCAACAGTGTTAAGAAGGAAAACTATAAATAAATAAAAAGATTTCCAGGTAGAACAGTGCTGTACTGTAACTGTAACAGTGCTGCATACAGTACCTAATAGAAACCAGGAGCTTTACTCTTATATCTGTGAGTATGTGTTTTCAGCCTTCTTTCACCCTGTGTAACCTCTTTGATTGCTTCAGACTTTGCTGACTAACTGGGAGGTCGAGCTGTTTTATCACTTCGTGACCTCAGACTCACCTCCCTATTATCCGACAAATAATCTAAACATTTGCACTCCTGCTCTTTTGTGGCGTTTAGTTATTTGAGACAGATAAGTGGAAATTCACTGCTACCCGACATCTCGTTGTTGGCTGATCAGTACGTCGGAGGATAGCTGATGAGATAATTAACAGGGTATGTGCCTCTGTGTGGAACATTGTTCTGGCACGTTCCAAAGTACAGTACATTCTCTTTTCAAATTCAGTGTGTAATGACTTTCCAGATACATATGTTTCCATATGTGAGAGTGGACAGAGATAACAGCCCTCTGTTGGCCGGTTTTGCCCCAGTCTGAGTTTTATTTTATTAGTCTGCTCGATGAAACGTCAGCGATGGTGTGGAGTTACCTCGCTTACGGTACAGTACACTGGGGTTCAGTAGTCTCCCGGTAGAGATGAACAAACAGCCCTAAACTTGAGGTGCATTATGCTAAATAAATGTAAAAAGGAAAAATCCTTATCTGAGCCTGCAGTTGTTCACTACCACTAGTGTGTGTGTACAGTATGAAGAACAGTTCCACACACTGCATTAGATTCAATTCTCACGCACAATGTTCACAGTAGTGTAGACCCCGGACAGATTTGTGTGTTCGGCAGGGCTGGACTCTGAGACCGGACAGACATGTAACCACTGCGTTACTCTGCTGCAGCCATTATTGTTGACGAAAAGCCAGTAGTCATTATGTGAATGTCATCCTAGCACACTATGGGACTCATTAAAATCGAATTAAACACTGACTGCAGGTCACTCATGGCTAACTAATGCAATTACAGAGAGCAGTGCTTTGCAACAAATTCTTTTATCTCTAGGTAGCTCTCCCACTAATTTGCCCTTTGCTGTCTTTAGCCTCAGTCTCATGGCATGGGGCACACAAACAACAGGCTGCTCCTGTTTTACCTTTAGTTTCCCACAGGGTGTTGTCTTCCTTTTTTGTGACACCGAGTATGTTTAATAGTTGTGTATTAATCATTGAGCTACAATATTACAATTTGTTTGGTCACTGTGGCTCCTAGACTAAAGCCATGAGACACTGCTGTGCTTTGAACTACACACTACACACAACAAGCCAAGCAACACAAATATTATTAGCGATTAGCAAGTATATATTCATAAACCAAGCCAGTAACTAGACAAATATAAATCAAAGGCATGTAACTGTACAGGCATGCAGCACAGCTCCACGTGCATTTTCCTGTTTTGACATGTAACTGCATGTAGACAAAATGCAACACATCTCGGATAAGAAGTCAATTCAGGTGGCTTTTAGTTCCCAGATCTCTACTCATCCATGACAGTTCAGTTTTCTGTAGTACAGTCATTCACAGCAGGAGCCTTGTTTTCCACAAAAGCTCCTGTTTAGAGCACAATGAATGGCTCTGAGGAGATGAATGGGGGTGATTTATATGACCTTGAAGTTTTTGTGGGCACTGCTCCTGCTTTACCCACTGGAGGGTAGAACTTGTCACAGGAAATTATCCCCTGTAACAAGAGCTGTGTTTAAAACAAGACACTAAATGAATCTAGTGATTATGTCACTTTTGATAGTAAATAGGACTCTGAACCTGCACTTCACTGATCAACGTATCTGGGTAATACATGCTACATACACTTTACATTCCTTTAGAGTTAATAGTCATCTTGCTGTATCAATTATTCACAAAATGTCCCCCCCGCCCTGGCGGGGGCCCCTGTGGGAGGTTTGCATTTCCTGGAGGCAAAGGCAGAGTAGCAAAGGGCAAGACAGCCTGGCTTTGACCTTGGGAGTCTCTGATGTTTAGAGGAAATAGACAAATGCTTCAGATAAAGCTGTTCCCTGGAGAAAATAAGTTCTCACTATTTGTACACAATAGAAATGAGAACTTAAGAGTTGTGTTAAGCTGTAGAAATAAAATATGTAATGAAAAAATATAAAATAAAAATGTCTTTTAGACAACTTCATGACTGAGAATCTCCACAAGCATAAAATAATAATGAAATTATTTTTGTTTTAAAAGAAAGGATGAATTACAATAACACTACTGTCACTATGAACTTGCATTGTGAAATAGTGGTAATTCCTTTCATTCACTGTGTCAAAGCTTTGCTTAGTGTGAGTGTTTTGTCATTTCCTCTGCAGTCACATGTTCGGCTGCTGAGTAATCACTGTGTTGTAGGAACAAGCTGTTCAGGATGTTCAGTTTCAAAAATGATTTAAGCTTGATATGATACCTGTTGTTCTTGTTTTTTAAAGGCATGTTGATTTGTGTTTTTGTGATGGAGGAACTCATTAAGTTTTCATTCAACAGGAAATCGCACGACATCTCCGTCCCACCACATTACGTGCTCTCTACGGCAAAGACAAAGTGAAAAATGCTGTGCATTGTACAGACCTCCCTGAAGACAGTGTCCTGGAGGTGGGTGGTTCTCCACTGACACGCACAAACACACACATATTGTACTCTCCATGTACTGTAGTTACACCCACATCATTTAATATGGAGTTCCTCTGATCCTACACATAGGTTTCTGTCAGTCCATGCATAAATAACCACCTTGCATTTTAGCCAAGAACAAAACCCCCTCCACTATGTGAAGCCAAGTCTCATGACTCCGCTCTGTGGGCTGTGGCAACCTTAGATCACATTGGTTTGGAGGAGAACAAGAGTGGCAGAGGAATTTGAAACAAAACCATTGTTTTGCAGGGAGTGGGTCTGACCCATCGAGCCCCATTGTTCAGGAAAGCTCCTGATCTGTAGTCTGGACAAATGCCTCCTTGTTAAAAAGTAGCCTGTGACTGAGCAGCCATTTTCCCCAGATTTGAACACACGGCCAAGAAAGAGCTCGTGCAACTTTACTTCACAACATGATATCAAAGAGGGAAGACAGGCTGATACTTCGGTTGGGGCTGTAATGTATTTAAATCTTCTTTTCAGGTGCAGTACTTCTTCAAGATATTGGATGGATGAAAACAAGACACCACAAATACCAAAGGAAGACATCACATGAAGACAACATTTAACTCCAGACTCAAAGAGAGTTTTACAATGTTCTGTTTATTGTTTCAGCCTTATGCAGATTAAATAAAGTGACAGGAGAACACTCTTGACAAATGTTTTATTGTCAACATTGAATTAAGTATTGTCACACCAACTAAACAATTTATTACGAGGGATACTGCATTGCCTCAGATATTCTCTAACTTTTTGACCAGCGACTTTGGTATTGGATTCATACATTAAACTTTGAAAAAAAATGTACAACTGCATAAATATAAAATTCTTTCATTATGAAAATGGCTAAAACATTCAATAGTAAGTTACATCACTTCAGGTGATGTCTCCAGCAAAACAGATTTCAAAGCACTGAGTTGCCACTGTTTCCACAGAGGTGACAGTCTTCTAGGCTGGACCCACAAAGCTTTACACTATGAATTAAGAATGAACAGATGTAAGAGCATCGAACAGAAATGTTACCAAATTATATCCTTCAACTGAGGTGAACAACAAAGAAAAGGTTTACAAATGTATCCTTCCACAACGTGAAAAACTTGGATAAAGAGACAAATGATTCTGTGGAGCACAGTCATTACTCATACAAGGGCTTTAAAGGTTCAGAGTACCATGCTAGTATTTCAGTTAGTCAGAGCACATTTGACACACACTCCACACTCACATAAGCTAACATACCTGCAAACCTTGGACCACTAAAGCAGACATAAGACGAAAGAGATTACAACAGGACTTGACTACAGCACTGGACACTCCAAAAATATATAGAACCCAGATTAGGATGAAATACTTGGGGAAAACACAGCTCGCTACACATCAGTAGTGGAATCGTGGTTTTACAGTAATAGATGAACACATCCCCATGGCTCAAGGAATATTTTCATTTTCAGTAGAATAAATACTTGCTACTGCTACTCTTGTATTTTACATTCTAACCCTTAACAAACACACAGAAAGGCTAGTGTAAAGCACATGGATTACGTGTAGGTCCTGTATATTATGAATGTTCAAAGACTAGTGGTGTTTATCTGAACTTTATTACTCTCTACATTTTATGAGTTGTGAAAATGAGAGTGCTCGTCATGGCTGAGGTCATGAGTTGATCGTGAACTTGACATCAAAACGTCCTTGATAGCGATCTTTCTCGCTGTAGTCGATGTTTGCTCCATATACTTTGCACTCGATGCGGAGTTCCTCCCCCCGAGTGAGGTTGGTGAACTGAATGCCCACGAGAGGCTGCAGGTACTCGGGGTGTAGTAGTTTGCCATAGTAGGGATAGTACTGGAGAGGGAAGCCTTCGCCCAGGCCATAATACCTGATCTCTCCAATCTTGTCTTTATCCTCTTCTCTCTACAAAGACAAAAGTAAATATAGATTACAATTTATTCATTAGGTTTTGGTTTTATGTTCTAATACAATATGTCTAGATGCAGTTTACTAAACAAACCTTATTCTTGCAGTAAATGGGGATCACATTGGGCTTTACTTTGGCAGACAGATCACCTGGGAGGGAGTCATTGCCAGGAACCTAAAAAGTCAGATAGTGGTAGACGAACATTCTCAGCAGTTGGTTATTTTGGAAGAATTTTGCAGAAGAGTTTTTGAAGGGTTTATCAATATGAACTTTTAAAATTGTACAACAGGCAAATTCTGTGACAGTGTGTCACAATGCCACTCCCAATACAAAAATACAGTACATCGCTCCTTAATTTTTGCAGCAGGATATTGTCTTTCTTTATAATGGAGACATTAGATAAATAGCTACAAAGCGTTTCCCAAGACGTAGAGGTAGAGTTTTATCTCATAAAAAGCGTTGTTTACAATACATTACAAGAGTGAGAGTTACGATTCATTCAGAAATTTACATGACAACTTGAACATCATTAGCATTGTAGTACTTCTTAGCACACACCCTGCTGCAGTTAACTGACCAAATATGATTGTAGTATGATTGAAGTATTTGGTTAAACCTTTCTGTTGTTAAATCCAAACCCTGTTTATCAGTGTAAACGCCCCTGTGACAGTGAAAGTTCTAATGTTGCAGATGTACTGCAGACCTACCTTTGGTCTAAAGTTGACAATCCTGTTGAGTTTGACAATAAGACAAGGATGTCCCTCGCTGAACCCGTAAGTAGGATCATCCTGCCCTGAGCACAGTTTAAGCAAAGACCTGGAGAAACGGCAAGCCTTCCTCTGGCCCATGCCATCTTCCAGAGAACCACGGTCTATGTATGGACGAGGAGTGTCTACAAGTGGTACAAAAAGCTGTTAAATGAAGCAGTGAATAAACAAATCCTAAGTATTAATGTGACATTAGGAGAAAACAGACTATTCAACCAATGCTTCCTATCATTATGTCTGATCATTACTAGTTCTAAACTGATCAATGTAAGCAACAAATCTTCATTGACGATTGTTACATACCCATCAGGGATCAGCCAGAGAGTATGACAATCCCTGTATGACTGGCTTATACTTGCCTCCACAGTCTTCATATTTCATGTCCTCTTTCTGACGATCAGGCTCATACCCTTCTAGCAAACTGTTCATGCTGTCGATGTACTTCTGATACGAAGTTGGATCAGACACACTGAAAGAAATTTCTGATTTGTCTGAGCGTGGGGTGTGTGACAGACCTGGAAGAGAAAATACATGTTCTGATTAGAAGACAACTAAATGCGACAATGTACGTGTATTTATCAGAGACGACGCCGTGTGTCATGCATGCAGGGCCCAGGGATACTCTGGTCTATTGTGTTAGAACAGCAGACAATGTGGGGACTTGAGGATTTCCTCAGATGGCTCTTTATAGCAGTAATTTTCCACAGACCTTGTGCACAAGGCCCCAAGAAGGTGTGGCATAAAGAGAATCAGATGGGTAAGAGGCATTAAAGGAAACATGACATTAATGAACCCTCTAGCAGCTGGATCTGTTTATTTGTTGCTTTAGATATGAGCACGACAGGACTAATGTGCCCAGTAGAGACAGAACTAACATTTGAATTTCAGTAGAAGCCTGTGAAAGTTCACCAGTCCCCTGCCCCCACCCATCCACTCTCACGTGTGTCTCTCTCACAATGGAAACTTTTAGCCTCAGTGAGAGGCGGGCCTGAGCTCTGAGAAAAAAAACAACATCTAACTACTCAGTTTCCTTTATTGTGCCACTACTGTAAAGTCACTTCAGCACTCACTGCTTTGTTGGGCTACACTTTGATGGTAAGTGGATGCCTGACAGACCAAGCAACAGGCAAACTAACCCATGAACCTAGTCATTTACAATGCCTGCTAAAAATACAGTGTCCAGCATGTGCTGCGCAAACACATACTGGCACAACATAACAAAGCTGGGCACAATCCGTCTCCAAGCTTGCTTGAAACGAAAAGCTAGTGTGACTTTAGGAGTGTTTGATAGCGTTGTTCTCACAAGATTATAGATTAGAATTTTTCTCCAGCAAAACAAGCTTAGTGGCCTCTTAGCTGTGATAAAAACGAAACCTTTTTCCTGAAGTATGGAGAAGTCGGTGTGTTCCCCATGTCGGCAGTGACACCTAATCATGACAAACATAAATCGTTTTAATCACAATGGATGTAAGCCTCAACGGTTCCCCTGCAGCGTGAGCAAGGGGGTGCACGGACTGGCTGAGAGGAGTGAAGGACAAAATGGCTGAACCTATCTAAGGTCAGAAAGGCTGATAGAGTGGCTGCTTAAAGGCACTTCCAGCAGGAATCACTGCCACAACATCACAGACACATTCCTCTTAACGCTTTTTACTTTGACATTTGAGTTGGTGAAACATCAGGCATGTCATTCAAAAAGCCCACACAAATGTTTAGATTATATTTACCTGGGGGTGCAACTCTGTCCTGATACGTGGGTTTGTAGTTACTTAATGTCAGCAGCAATGCCTGAATGGTTCCAATGAAAATTCCAGCCAAGCATCCGTAGAATATCACGTAGAACAAGAAGATTTTAACTGTGGAAGGAAAAAGCGAAAGTCAGTAACTACGCAAAATGCTTAGACCTCCAACCACCAGTAAATAAAAACCCAAAAACACATTATTAGCATGACACAGGGGACTGGAGAAAGGAGGCCCAGCCAACCAGCTGAATCTCTTAACATCTACAGTCTGTGGGAACAGATAACGCTGCACATTTGTAGGTCTGCACCATCTACCAAAATGTTTCACACTAGGTTGTTTGAAAATGTATGCAACTGGCACCTGAAAGACACTTTAAGTGGATAACAAAACGTGCCCATCTCCTACACGCAAACAATTCCCTACAACAAAGCGCGATCTCTCCACAGCGTGGAGACTTAACTTTCGTTCTATAGGGGGTGGTAGTTTGTATGATAGGAGACAGTGTGTCCCAGCGTTTGAGCATGAATGAATGTAGTTTGTAATTACACATGCAGGAAGTACGTCTAACATGCTGTCAGTGTATGTTGTACATAAGGCACAATGACCATGCAGTTTTTTTTTTAAAATAGTCAAAATGTAGGAGCCAGACAAGGGCTGTTACAATAGTGTAAGTGATGAGCTATACAGAAAAGACTGTAAACGCTGACTCAAAATGGAATTAGCAAAGTAGGAATGAGCAAACCACAGCAAGAAATAATGAGTCTACTCTACATTCAGGAAGACCTGTGTTTTCAAGCAGTTCCCAAAGGAGGTGACACGGTGGGGGAAGGTCTGCTTTAGAGGGGACTGTGGTTCTGACATAAATGTCCACTGACTCATCCTTTACTGGAACCACAGGCCTCTTGCTTTTCAATAATTAGGGTAGACGGTAAATAACAGAACAACCATACAGCTCTTGTTTTGTTTTCCTGATCAGGGCATCTTGACAAATGAACATGACTTGAATATAGTGTGCTGAATTAAAAGAACTTATTGTTCTTTTATGCTTACGAGTCATGGAATCCAACCTTGACTTATGGTTATGAAACAGCCATTTACAACAGAACGTGAACCCAGTGTGGAAACCTGAAGAGGTATTTGCTAATGAGCATGTCTGCAGCCATAGCAGAAGTATTGTGTGATGCACCTGTTGACAGCAGAACCATAGGCCGATGTCCTGCTATGTCAACTGTTACAGTCAGCACCTGCCGAATGGAGAAGTAGCAATTTCTAAGACAAAGCCCTATTGAAACTCATGGATCCACTTGAAAAACAGGCCGCGCTTTTGCCACAGTTAGTTACTTCCCGTGTTACTACCCCGCCTTTGTTTGTTTGCTTTATTTTAGCTGTGTGGTGCCTCCTGGGGACTGTGTCACGTTAACATGCATCACTAAAGTCAGAGCAGGGCTTCTCTGTATTCTAAATATATTTATAAGTCTATATATTCTTCATATTCAGAGTGGCACTGCATTTGTGTATATGAAATCTTGGGGCACACAACACCATTTTGTCTGTGGGCAAGTCAGATATCAGCACACAGATGTGAGTAGCACAGGAGCTCGGCCTACTGGCGGAGACAGATAGTTTGAATGAGAGCACCTCCCCCACCGGATCGCTGCGGCGTGTGCCGAAGGGACCCGCCACCACATTCTCACGGCACGGATGTCTCCGCTTTTACTGACGGTTCTGTCGACGCCTGCTCACCGTCTTTGGCGCCCCGCACCACGCGCTTTGCGACACGTGCATTTGTCTGGCGAGTGCACGCGCGGCGGCAGCAGCAGCAGCAGCGGTGGAGGCGTTAACGCTCGTCATTTCCTTTATTTACCTACGTGAAACAGGACGAGCAGCGATCGCTCACAGCGACGTGACGCTGACAAAACATTTGTGATTATTTACCAGATGATCTGTTTTGACAAGCCGACACGATTTCCAAATCCCAGAGGCACAGACATACCTGTTGCTTTTACAACACCGCCGCTCACTTTTACTTAGTGCGACACTGCTCCCCTCACGACAACCGCTATAACCCTGTAATATACACTATAGCTAAACTCTAGTATCACGCCCCACGGCATCGCTAACGTTACGGCTTCACCTTAATTAGCTCCCGTAACTTCGCTACGAGCTCGCCATTGACTTAGTGGCTGCGCTGTTACGACTGCGACATCGCATTACTGTGATTTTTATTTATTTATTTATTATTATTTCTTTCTGGAGGATCGGACGTATATTTCGGCCGCGAAGAGTTAATTGGAGCCTTCGCTAAGCTTTGGGGAATGCACGCGTGAAATGAGCAAAGACCATGAATGTGCCCTTTCTTTCAGGGAAATAAATAGTTGGGAGATGGAGAGGGGCGGACCTTAACACGTCGTGATCTACTCCCCGGCACCATGTTAACCAACGTCTGTCTCACACTCAAACAACAACACATTTATACATCGTAAAACGGCTCGGCTTGCTAGAAACCCCGTTCCGAGTGTGGATAATCTATCTGATTAGCCACTACAGCCGATCATGTTAGTCCATCAGTCTCTCTTAAAGTAGTATAAAGAGTGGCAAAACCATTAGAGCTTCATTAATCTTGTGTTTGAGTGAAGGGGGGCATATCTAGGCCCGGTAAACAGCAGCCAGCAATTCGCTATTCAACTTATTAATATAATGTCCTCTTAGTCTGACGCTCTAGACAGGTCGTGGATCAGTGAGGCGCAACTTTCACCCTTTTGGTTTAGTTAAAAGTCCAGATCCATCCCAGACTGTCCTTCAAGATGACCTTTTCAAACAGGGCGTCACATAATGAATGGGCTGCAGCCCGGATAATCGTTTCCTATTACAGCGTATTAACCACGAAACTGTCCGTTAAGCCAACAGGACAAGAGCCACTCGTTCATACTGCAAACTTATTTACAATCTTTTTCTTTTAAGGAGTCACATTTTGACACCACCCGACCCCCCTCCCCCCGGATTGACGTTTCAGGCCACTTTCTCCTTATTCCACAGCGCAACTTGTAGCTAGCGTTGCGCTGATCAGCCCAGTCACGACGCAGCAGCGGCGTGTCGCGCGCAGCGAGCTCTAACAGGTGCTGCACGCGCAGCCAGGAAATGGAGAAAAAGACGAACGCAGCCCCGCCGGGCACGACGCTCCCCGCTCGGTCCGCTTCAAACGCCGCAAACGGTCAAAAGGCAGCCACCTTATTGGTTTTAGTGCAAATAAAGTGTCTACTCACGCCAACTGCCGCCTGTCCGTCCCAGAAACTCCCTCTTGTCTGAATTCCACACAAAATTCTTCCAACCTCCGTCGCTCTCTTTATTTCCCGACATTGTTAACTCCCAGGTATCGTCTCCTCGTCTCTACGCGATTCGTCCGGAATGAACGGGCAGCTTTTTCACCGACACTGTTGACTGTCCCCCCCACAGGAAGCCAGAAAGGACAGTTTCGTACCCGACTCCGCCAATTGTACCAGTCACAATTTATCTCCGAGGAAAACCCGCCCCGCCTGCGAAAGCCCGTAATAAGTTGCCCTCGCGGAGGGAGGGCTGGCTGCAGCAAATCACAGCCCGCCGCTGCGTCTTGCGTAAGAGACCAACGGCCGAGGGGGGCTGTCCCGCCCCTCCGAAGGTAGCGGCTGACAGCTCCACGCGCTGCGGGTTCTGAGAGGTGGCGCGTGGTGCCATGGCAACACGTGTGCTCCGCTAGGCTGCTAACGCTAACGTGGAGGTGACTCAAGCTAAAAATGAAATGTAAGATAAATGTGCCTCCCCCGTATCAAGACCTAAGCGGAACAATGGGATCTTTGTTTGTTTTTTAGTTAATGAAAAGATGCATAAAATGATGCTAATAATTAGCCTCAGTTTGCTAAAACTATGCTGATGCTGTAACCAGGAAACAAACTTTAGGCCCATCACTCACCACCTTGCAAGCTAACCGTTAAACTGCACTTGACTACATTTCAGCCCAGCCTTACTTACAAATGAAACAAAATTCTATTTGACTATTCACTGTAAATTATTAATAGTCAGCATATAAAATGTATATGCAATTGTTCTCCCTGACAAAATCATGGGTTCCTATGTTAGTGTACAGCACAAGTGCTGAACTAACACACAGCTATTCAGGAGGCTCGGGAAACAAACCCATGCACCGAAATGCAGAGGAGCAGCAGGTAAACAAAAAGGTTTTCGCAGAATCTGAACACTACTTGTTTTTCTGCTCCCAATCAAGAGTAAACTGTCATAATCTATCTGGATCCAATATGTGGCCATATGCAGTCCACTCCTCTCGTCAGACTCAGTGTCACTTGGTCATGAGTCACAAAGGAATGATGCTGCATGCTGACCGGTCAGAGCGATTGCATTATGCTGCGGTTCTTACTGGTGCAGGTTGCGTCTATTGGCCATTAATTGACCTTATGAACAGAAAGACTGAGCAGCGAAGGTCAAACACGAGTAACAAGTGCGGTAACTATATCCATTGCAAGAAGCTGGGAGTAGAGGGAGGGTTTCATGACTCTTCTACGATCCGTCGAATTTGTGCTGCGCGGTGGCAGTAAGTCATAACCTCATGAAGCAAAGAGGTTCATCGACAAAGATGGAAAAACAAAATAACCAAGCAAAAGTGTTATCCAGAGAGGACCTTTGTCGTATTCTTAATATATCATACAATCTGATAAATGATGTTCTATTATTATGGATTAACCAGGTGTCAGTACATTCATTGTATTGTCCTCTCAACCATCACAAGATGTTGCTTTTGTTAATTTTAAACTCCTTCCTATTTCCTCTGCAATACTGATATATCAACTTTGCTTTAACTGTAAGGGAAGTCACACAATTTCCCTATACAGTACGTGTACCTTTCTACATGCATGCACGCTGGTGACTATATAATATGTATCAAATTTTAAATTGAAAAGATTTTATCCCTTTCAAATGAAAGTGGGAACTTTTCAGAATCATCCGTTTACGAATATGAAAACGGACAAAAGCCTTTTAAAATAAACAGTTTGTAAACATTTCAAAAAGAACAAGTTTCTGTTTTGTTTTCAAATCCATGTTGAAATGTGTAAACTACAACTTGTTTCATTAGCCTAAGTAATGAGCAACTTTGTCCAAATGAGTATAATGGCCAGTGTTACGTGATGATCTGTTTTCACACTATTTAAAGCAAACAAAGTAATAGACTCCATTGTGGGACTATTGATTTTGCTGTGACAACATAGCAGGCCGCTGTTTACATAGATCAAGGGTTTGCCAAGATTACCAGGAGGTGCGGTATTCTGACATGGGCTGCGGATGGAATCTGGTATGCAGCGTGCAAGCTCATCAACAATAGCGTGTCTATGCAGCGGGCCAGAGGTAGGATTGTGCTTCTGGCACCAGCTCTTTGATGACGCAGCGGACACGTACTGGCGCAGAGCAAAACAACTCGGTTCAAAACAATGATTCCACAGTCACGTGAGAAAGGAGACTTTAAATAATACATTCTTCTCAACAAAAATGTTGCCTCTGCAGCATCAATCCAAAGCAGGCAGGATGGTCAAAACTGGCTCCTCTAACTCCTCTCTGAATATCACGCACTGACATGGTCTCTGCGCTGACACTCCCACACGGTTTGATCCCTTTTCTCCTTAGTAAGAGATGTCAAAAAATGCATCAGTCAAAACAAGGCATTTTCGTTTGGATGGTCCTATAAACTAAATGGTCTCTACTGATTGACATTGCATCACCTTTTTGTTAATTCTGTAACTTTCACTACTACTTCCTCTGCCGTCATCCACTTACAGAAACATTTACACCTGATTACTGTTCTGCCCTTTTGTACAGTGACATAAGACAATACACTTAATGACATAAGAGAATTAAGTTCCCTGAAGTGTAAGCTGTGAAAGCAGAGCAGCTGCAGAAGTTGGTGACCGTAAAAATGTTTGGAAAATGTTGTCACAGCAGTGTCAGTGCTCAGGAGTCTCAGCTTTTCACTGACTGTATACATTCCACTGTAGCAGCTGTACTTCACGCTCCACTTTGCTGTTCACGGACAGTACACAGTTCTCACGTGCAAGATAAAACTCACTGCTCTTGCTGTTCCATACCGGAAAGATATTAGATACATTGATAGATGTTTTAATGTGATGACCTACATTAAAACCAGAGTTTTGTTTAAGAATAGCAGCTTGTCTGTGTTATCACTCCGGAAGAATCTGACAGTAATTTCTAACGTTAATCGACTTTTAAAAGGCAGACCTTCACGTCTTTTGTTTCAAAATAAAATACTACCTGGACCTGTGTAGATCATATAGAGATGAGAACAGCTTGGTGTCCATGTGGTCTTGGAGTCATGTGGACATGACAGCAGTACTGTGGCCTATAAATCGGTGTCTCCAAAAACACAAAGGTTAATTTCTCCAGTACGAAGCAATTAAAATATATATATTTATTTTACATGAGGTGCCCCTCAGCAGAGAAGCTGAGGGGGATGTTTAATTAGGATGGCATAGTGTCACTGGCAGATGAGTTCCCCAGAACAATACTAAATACTGAACGACTTGGAGAACACTTTACAATACAGTTAAAACTGAAAGTGCACAACTTCTTTATGATTTAATTTAGAAACAGTCCAAAGGGGAAAAAAACTGACATTTCATCAGGGCTCTGAGCTTCTGCCATTATCCAATTACACCGAGACAAAGGCACAGTAGGAAGTAGTGGAGGTTTGCTGTAGAGCGGGCTGATGGATAGCATGCCCTGCAGGGTAAATGAGGGAGCCGTTGTCTGAGTTACATAGCAAGATCAATAAACAGCACGTCACATTATTTTCCATGCAGTGACCAGAGTGCTTGAGTTGACCCTCTCCAAAAATATTTTTAACGCGTTTCTTTTAGGTCTGTTGTTCGATATCAATCATTCTTCGCTACCAAACCTTGTTGCAGTTTTTCCAATGGATCGCTGCCTCGCTTGAGAAATAAACTGAGCGGCCCATCATTGCCAGGCCATGATCTGAACAGAGCCAGGGGTCAGAGATGCCAAGTAACACTGTGTCCAGACAGAGGAGCCCAGCTGACAGGTTGTCTGCCACACTTGTCTTCTTATGATATATAATAGGTTATTAGAGTAGCTGGCCTAATCACACAAGTGATGGATCAGCTAAAAACTCCCAACAAAGGAACAAGAACAAAAGCAAAGCAGGGGCAGAGTGAATGAGAGGCGTCCATGTACTGAAGACAAGGGGGATGAAACAGGCGAGTGTGGTTTGGATGATTAAACCAGCACCAGGAGACGGAGGCGGGCAACCGGTAAGTGGGAGTGACTGGAAGCAAGGGGGCGTGGCTAGAGCGTGAGAGGGAGGGAGGGGGGGGGGGGGGTCTCAGCTGGTGGAGTGTTTGCTTATTAGTAAGGATGATGGTTTGCAACCTGATTATGTTAAAGTGTCATTGGACAAGACTCTGGACCCCCAAGATGTCCACTGAGGACCAAAAGCCAGAGCACTTTGGATGCCAGCACTGAACCTAGTGGAAATTGGGAAGGGTTACATCAGGAAGGGCATCAGCTGCAAAAACCTGTTACAAATATATATGTGGAAGATAAATAAATCACTGTGGCAAACCCTATTACACATGCAGTAAGATTGTATCGCTTACTAATGTCACCCTGTTGCTCAAATGACAAAATAACAAGTTTGTCGTTAAGGTTGGAGCTTTGGTCCGAATTGCACATATGCTATATAACTAGAAACGTCTTTTGCAGAAAACAAACGCACAGACTAATAAAACAGCTTCCGTCTTATAATTTCCTCCATGATTTCACCACCATTAGAAGCTGAAAAACAATACCACATTAGGAAAGTCATTAGCACTTACTGCGTTTTCCCAGTCATGCGAGTGATTTATGGATCACCGGTGCTCTCTGCCGCAGATCATGAAATTGAAATTGCCACGTCTATTTGTAGAACTACAAGAATGAGACATTACAGAATGAGACCAGAGTTAATTGTAGGCTACACTAATATTATGAAAAATAATATGTTTTAGGTTTTAACATGCTTTTTTAAGAGAAACAATTAAAGCCCTCTAAATGAAAACTGAAATCCATTTCTTAATTGTTCGTGAAGGAACTATTAGATGAATATTCTTCTACCCTTCAGGTGAATTTTGACTACGAGCTGATGACATGCAGTCATGTGGTGAAGTATTTGGGCGGGCAGCCACTAGAAACGACCTAGTGGGGGCTGATGTTATTAGTCTTTTACATTTTGATACAAACTTTGCTAATAAACCAAATACTAATCGTACAGACTCAAACAAACTAGATGAATGAACAAACCAAACTATATAATAAACAAACCTGCCGCTGCCAGGCAACATAAAAGTAAGAACTAATAATAACTGCGCATGCAGGAAATAAAAACTGATCGACTGACACAGACAAACAGTATCAATGTAACTCACAAACACAAAATCACTGCATGAGAACTAAAAATCACTCATGCAGGCACAAACTAACTTTGAACTTACTAGTGGTAGAATACAGAGGACGCACCAGCCATCGGACCCAAACTCCAGACAAACGTGAATCTAAAAAAAAACAGAAGATGTGAAAAATGAGGCCTTAGATACTGGAAATGGCAGCAGGTGCAGGGGATTGACAATGACTGGTCCAAACAGGAAGCAGGAAGTAGGAAGTGATGTCAGCAGAAGATGACAGAAACAAGAACAAAGGCTGGAGGCCAAACTGTAACTGGGACTTTTTAGAAGTCAGTCATAGGAAACCAGCTGTTTATGCTGCAATCGTCCCAATCATTTGAAAAGTAGAACAACTATGTAGTATAGTTTAGTTTCCTCTGCAGAAGTGGTTCCACCTCACAGCACTGATGCTGAGCTGCTGGAAACGAGTTTGTTCCCAGTTCGGTGACGCAACGTCCAGCACTTGTCACACACAATTTGATTTGTTGATCTATACGATCTTTTCCAAGCAGAATTATTACAATCAGTCACTTTGTGAGCGACACGTCAAAATATGAACAGGGGCCACGTGAACGTATACATAACGTGTTTTTAGTGAAAGCCCCGAGTTGCTTCAGCGCGTCCTATGAACCATCAAATGTTTTGACCCTTGCATATTAGCTTCCAGTTAATATGCAGTTTAGATGCTGGTGTAGCTAAATAAACGACAACAGGCTATCATGCGCCTTGGGGCGTGATTATTTTCCAGGCAATCATTCCCACTCTCCCATTATCACTACTGTCAGTAAAGCTTATCGCTGCCTGCCTTGCTTTACCAGCGAGGAGCCCAGACACATCCTCTGAGCAACCACTATGCATTGTTCTAATGAGGTTAGAGCCTGAAGCGAAGTGATTTGTTTGGTAGACGTTACTATGGTGGCCTTTTTGGCTGTGCCCTTAATTTCATCAGTGAGGCACTATTAAACAGCAAAGGTCTGATGGGAAACTGGCCCACGCTGAGGGACCTTTTGACATCCTCACAGTGGCAGTTGCACAACCCGCATACCAGAGACAGTCATGTTTTTAGAAGCGATCACGTTTATTCATTGACAATTACTGACTCTGTTGTTGACATTAAATTAGTTTCGACTGTTTGTTTGATTTTTTTTAAAAAAAGGCAGCCACTCGCATTTTCCAAGGCAATTATTTCGATGAACTTCACGCTTAGAAGGGTGAACACAGCGTTGTACGACAAAGCCCGAATGCCGCCAACGGCCGCAAGAAGCAAATACGACTAGAATTAGAATAAACACACACTCTCAGCGTTCATGGCAAAATCTAGTATACGGTGTGTAGAGCAAAGCAGATTTCAGACACTGGCCGGTAAAGTATTCGGGAGAGTCTCAGGTTTCAGGTCTGAAATCACTGGACCTGGTAGCTTTGCAAAACATCTCAGCATCTCCCTCCACGTAAACATTTTGTGGCGACACATCACAATATGCGTAGGATTAATCTATACTTAAACTGTCATGAAGAATCACTGCGATTACATTTGAGTGTAACAT
The DNA here is from genome assembly GCA_030770545.1 of Macropodus opercularis. Classification (NCBI taxonomy): domain Eukaryota; kingdom Metazoa; phylum Chordata; class Actinopteri; order Anabantiformes; family Osphronemidae; genus Macropodus; species Macropodus opercularis. The sequence goes on from CM061092.1 coordinate 15,587,030, forward strand.
CCGCTCAGTGCTTGGACTGGGAAAAATAGTTTACTTTTGAATTGCCAGATGCTCGACAGCTTGATCCCATGCAATATAGCTATTTATACCAACAGCAAATACAGTAAGTATTGAAGAAAGATCCCAAGCAGATGGAAAGTGGACACGTGTCAAGGTAAAAATGTCTTTTCCAGAAGTCTGGTAAATAAATTCAAGGCCAAGTTGAGATAACCTGCTGCCACATTCTGCTGCCAACGTGATTCACTAATCGCAGCAGATCGTTGACATTGCCAGCTTCGTTAAGACTGACAGGATCGCGTGGTGCAACTTAAACAGGCTTAACAAGCAGCTGTCCCCTGCGTTCAACATTCAGCGTCTTATTAACAGGTAGACGTCATTTTTTTTCGTAACTTTCCAAACAAATGCTAAATAATTTGGATCTAGAGCTAGATCAGCTAGATCAGTCACACTGCCGTCTACTATTAGCGTTTTGCAGAATCCGATTCACCTTTTTGCCTTTAGTAAGGTTGTAGCAAGCAGCATTATTATATTATATAAATATTTACAACTGCAAAACATATGTTCTTGTTATCCTCTATCGTGGGTTTGTTTTTAATCTACCATATGTCATATATACTAGTTCAAACTGCAGCTGTAAGTCATTGCATCCTTGGAACGGTAGCAACAGATGTATGTGACCTTTACAAGAGACTCGGCGTAGCCATGCAAGCACAGCTGTAGGATCCCAGGTAAGAAAGTTGTGGTTAGACACAATGAAAACCAGATGTGCACTTTAGCCGCAACAGGACAGTTATCAGTTTGTGAAGTGTCCGTTTTATCCACTCAAATTATTCTTTACTACACTACTATACTTTTTTCTCAAATCGGCGACATCTGAATGTGATATACAAGCATTTGGCTGCTTGAACAGAGTTGCTTTGAACAGAGATACTGTCTGGGCCGTCAATCAGGCACAGCTGCCTCCACAGCGTGATCTTTGGCAAAGTGCACCCAGATCAAAGTGTTGTGAACGGAGCCCTACATTCTGCAAGTGCCAACAGCTCTGCTCTAAATAGTGACTTTTAAATAGACAATAGTGTCTATAAATACCCCCTAGTTCTGCTCCATTTTGACGCGTGTGGAACTCCTCTTGCAGTGACTCACGCGCTATTCCTGAACGTGCGCTGTTGTGTATTTTTAGACGCTTTGAGGACGATATCTTGCGCGGGATCAGATTGTCGCGCACACCGCGATGAAACAAAGAGGGTCCATTAGGTTTAGGTGCAGAAGATGTTCAGAAATGAAATGAAGTACGTGTAACGACTGAACATGTTATTAGTGTGTCACTGTACAGTTTGACCTTGGGATGAATGGGCTGGACGGACGTTCCTCTGGCAACTGTCTCGAATGCTTTCCACTTGGGAATAATCTTTCTCACTGCGGGACATTATTTGGAGCTGCTTTCACGACCCCTTTCCAAGCAGCAACAGTTCTCAACTACTTCGCTAAGCCCAAGGGCCAAAAAACGCTCTTTCTTTAGACTGGACACCTGCTGATGATAAATGTTACAAAGACTGAATCATTACCTGGCTCCAACCTACCCTTAGAAATCCAGTGGCTGCATTAAGGGGGTTACTTCGTATTGCCCACGTTTGTTTCTCTTCAGTTTTGTTGAATAATTAATGGCACAGTGGGAAAAAAACACCATGCGTGGATCAGATGACTTTTTTATTGTTTTCACACAAGAACCTACATCTGTAACCGCTAGTACACGTGGCGGCGCCACCGAAAACAACACCTGCGTTAACTATTCTAGCACCACACCTCATAAATAACATGAGCTCAGTTTCTAAAAGAGAACGCTGCATCACAGGAACAGGAGAAGCTGTGGAGAAGAGAAACGTTCATTGGTTGTGCTCTTTTTTTGTCTGTGTATAGCTTGTATTGAAGCCCAGGATCACAACAGTTTGGGATCTGCAGCTATATACTGTACAGGTGATCTAGACATGGTAAAGGTGTTTAACTGTCCAAACAACTCGCACGACAAGGCTTTTCATTTTGAGCCGAGTACTATTTTGTCAAAGCTACGCTATGAAAATTGTTTTTGAATGTTTTTCAGCAGATGTAGCCCATCACATAACAGAACTAGCAGGAATGACGAAAAATGCACTGTGATAACTGTGATGTGTTTTAACGGTGCAGACCCTGGGAGATGGTAGAGAAGGAGAAGAGACACAGAGAGAACTGGCTGGTGCAGAGTATAGTATATATATATATATAGTATATTAGTATATATACTCATTTGCACATTATCATATATTTGTGTTTTATTAGCCACAGAAACGTTAATTGACTAAGACGTTGTTACTTCTAAAACCCGAAAAAAAGTTTCTTTTGTATTATTCCTATAGTTGACAATTATAGACACTCATTAATGATCACACTATGTGTTTTTTGTGTACGGCTGAAGCTTGATCGCACTTGAGTCATGTCATAATATGTTGAGCAAGAATGATAGTCATGGGTATCAGATAGCGTCATATCATCATTCATGTGGGGGCACAGCTCAGTAAATTCAACACTGTGCCACATTCCACCAGAATTTTGTTATATGCTGTGTGTGTTGTCTGGTGAAGTCCTTCAGGGCCACAGGCTCTAAATGTCCATTTATTGGTAAAACAAAGCCATAAAACACATAATTTCACTGCAGAGTTAACAGCTAACAATTAGGCTGAAACATGAATTCACTCTCCACAGTCATCTAAGGCAGCGTATAAATATCTGACTTGCTCGTCTTTTAAGGTAAACCCTCACCTATGGCGAGACTTTGTTAAATCCTTCTCTCAAAGTCTACCTTAAAATGTCAAGCGAGGTCCACTTTTGGACGTTTCCCGCGAGCTGCAAACAAATGACACATCACTCCTGGATGCAAAACATCTGGAAGACAAAGGACTTGGAGGAGCTTAAACAGAGGCAGCTGTGAGGGAGCGCTGTGCAGACCAACCGATCTCTTCAGCATGAATCCTGCTCTGACGCTGGTGGCGTTGTCTCTGCTGGCCACAGTGGCGGCTCAGTCTCAAGACCATTATGATATGGACTGGGTCAACAGCTACCGGCAGGGCTTCAACTTCCAGTGTCCCCATGGAGAGGTGCTCGTGGCCATCAGGAGCTACTTTAGCGAGAGAGATGGCTCGGATCGCCTGTGGTCATTCGAGTGCCAGCCCACACCTGAGGGTCTCGGGGAGCCCAGCGACTGCTGGTGGGACGACATCAACCGTGCTGGCATGGAGTGGTGGGTCCTCTGCTTTCATTCATGTTTTAGCACCTGCTGGCTCTCTCTGCCTTTTCTGACTTTTTACAGCTCTAAGCTTGAGCACGATGGAAGCTGGTCACATCTGTTCAGCGTAGAATAAAATCAGGAGAGCAGACATTTGGGATTTATAGACTCAAGGCCGCATCTAGCTTAAACATATATATATATATATACGATCGAATGATTTGATTTTTGAGAATCTAGGTTTTTGGTTTTATTTCAGTAGTTTTCTCTGTGTGATCCAGTTTTCTCTAGACAAAAAGGTACAAAGTTTACTCTGATGAGCTGCTGCTGTAGGTTTTTCTCCAGTTTGTAATCATACAGTAAAAAGCACCACATATGATGTGTGGTTCAACAGGGATTTAACTAGCAATTACACCAATAAATGATACAGAATCATATAAGACCACAGTAATTCAAATTAGTCATCTGCAGACATGTGAGTCAGGTCACACGTGGACATTCAGGACCATAAAGATGTTTGTCATGTGTGGATTTAGTGTAGCAGCTGCTGACTTTTATACCTCCTCTATCACTGTCACATCGTTAAATAAAACATCTTCACTGTGTAGTGAAAGCTGCGCATTAGCAACACATTGCATGGATAAACACACAACTGCTTACATATGACTTTAATAGACACAAAAACATTTTTTACAGTAAAAAAAAAACAAAAAAACTAAACGAGCCTTGAGCTTTCTCCCCAAAAACGTGATTGGAAAAAAGGTGGTTGACCGTGCTGCAACAACATCTGATGCCATGTTGGCTCATTCATCCGTTCACACATTTCATACGTGTTGAGGCCCCCGGCACAAAAAAAACCAGTCAGTTCAGAAGTGGAGGACAAGAAAAGCCCTGTGCTTTACTGGCTTCACCATGATGTGGATCATAATCGAGTTTCAGGCTGCGCTGACATATGGATTATTTGATCAAACTGAGATTTACACAAAAAAAAAGTTGAATTGTGTCCACAGTTTTCTCTCATTCAGAGGAACAAGGCCAAGTCGTCCTGGGCTTTCGTGAGTCACCGTCTCACTCCGGCCATATGTGTCTCCAGCTGACAGTTTCTGGGAGCAAAACCACACTTTTCACGAAACTCGTCCAACAAGTTCTGTCAATGGATCTCCAGCGATATCCCATTGTGTTTTACAGACCACAACATGCCATTGACAAAAACGAGATGGGAAAAGCAGACTCTGCAGCAAGTTCAGCTAAAAGAAATATTTTTTTTTATTCACATCTCTACCTAAGTGTTTATTTACCTTTTGTGTCTGGTGGTTGGGTTTCACCCTCCAAATAACAAAACCTCACATTAGATAAAGTTGATCTCGGCCCAACCTTTAGAAAACCTGTTTGGACTCGTACATGTACAGTAAACAGCAGCTTGGCTCGTGATTCACACACACGAGGTTGTCGATTGGTCTCTAGTTGCTTCAGACAACTCTTCCTGAGCTGGAGGAGACGAACATCACGTTAGGCTTGACTGGACCAACGCCCTCGATCACTGGCACATCGTTTTGAACCTCCCTGGCTGAACGCGTTGCCATGACGAATCTCTACACGCGCTGCGGCTCCTGCTGCCTGGACTTGATTGTTCTCAGACGTGTTGTCCTAATAGCAGTGGATGGACCATAAATAAATACATTTCATTATACTAATGAATGGGGTAGTCATTCACTTTTATTGTTGCCGTTCAATGGGTTCCTAACTATTCTCATGTGTTTGTGCAGGACTTCAACTTGCACCCGCAACGGCCTGGTAGCAGGCGTACAGAGCAAGTACTTTGAATCGGTTCTGGACCGGGAATGGCAGTTCTACTGCTGCTACTACAAGCGGCGCTGTCCGTACTCCTGCATGTACGTTGTCACAGGAATATTATTGATGTGTTCAAAGAGAGTTTGACGTAGTGGTAAATATGATTCATATCTGTCCATTGAATATAACACACATTTGCGAAGCATCTACTTTTATTTCATTTCCAGGAAGACCACGGATATTCCTGAATACTACAGAGAAGAGGGAGAGCTGGTGGTTCCCAGTTACGGCTACTTTATCCGGGGAGCACAGACCACCTTCAGCGGAGTGCTGAGGTTGGTCCAAAACTGCAGAATAACGTCTTTTTAAGTGGCTGAGTTGGAGGATGATCTGTTGTGCAGCCTATGGAACCTGAATTTATTGAGAGACAAAGACAAAAACTTTACATTTTGGTCATTTATGTTTGCTCTACTGACAGGATTTTGTGTTTGCGCTTTGTTTCAGAGATCGGCAATGGAAATACATCCTGTGCAGAATGACAGACTTTGACTGCGACTTTGAGAATTTATAGACTCGTAGGCAGTAATTTAACCTCTTCATAAGGAGTCTTAACTACAGTTTCTTATTTACTCCTTCCATTATATTGACATCATACAAAACTCACATGTTTCATGTATTTACATTTATAACCTGGACGAAGCAGAGACGTGTGGTGCATGTATAATCACTGTTTTAGTCTAGCATGCACAATGACTTCTATTGTAAAGTTAACTTAAGATAAACATAAACCCAGTGGCTCTACGGGGCCTTTAAGCTCCACCAGAAACGCTTCGGAGAGCTGTTTTCATTTATTTGCCAGACGAACTGAAAGGCATTTGGCAGCGTGTAAAAGCCGTGTTAAAAACAACTCGGTTATGTGATGCTGTTCACGTTGGTGGAAAACACTGCGTCAGGCTGTGCTCCGAGTTCCCTTAGTCGAGGTCACGTGACTTCCACGGCAAAGAGAAAGGCTCACGCCATTTTCGTGCTCTGAAAAGGATTGGGTGAGCTGCAGTGTGACTGATGGGGTTATTGTCTTGGAAAGAACACTTGTAACAGTTGTGTGTGTGTGTGTTGGAAGTAATAAAAAAAGCTTCTTTAAATCCCTGGCAACTCTAACTTGTGTGTCCCATCTGCTTCCATTTGACGTACACTGCTTCTTTTTCCAAGCGTCTTGTTCAGTTCGGCAGTAGCGACTACAAACTGTACTGAAACTAAAGTAATGATTTAAACACAGAGCATCTATTTAATGTAAAGGCTGATTAAAAATATGTAATAAACTAGTGAATACAGTACAATAAACATGTGAGGGAAAGGGTGAGTGGATTTTAGGAGCCTTGACCTTATCAGCAGCTCCTCTGGAGAATCACTCAGCCACACTAGTTATTATTTCCATAAGAGAGATGAGTGAAAGGCTGCAGCATCAGGTAATAGTTATACACACTAATGTAAAAATGAATAGAATGCAATATAAAGTCATAATCAACTAATTCTATTCAAGTAATTTAATGACAAGCTTTCTGAATCCATTGATTCGGTCACGAATCACTTTGTGGAAAGTGTTTTTCTCTAATATGATGTTCAACGTAACAAGCAGCAAATGTGAACCAAAGTGTTCACGAGCCACTTGGTCTCCGTTTTGAGCAGGACCAGCTGCACTTTGTCACCAGCCCCTACTCTCCAAAGCGAGTTAAAGGCCAGTTGAACTTTACGAGGTGAGGTGGTTGAAGGTCAGCGGGCGCGCTGCACTGTCTTGAAAAGAGCTGGGGAGCGGGGCCAGTAGCTTTCAGCGCTGTTTGTTTATGGCAACTGCTGTCTCGGGGCACGGGGCCAGAACACCACAGCGTGACACAGCTGTCCCCTGAGCCGGTGGCCAGCGGCCAGCCACACGCCGGTAGAGGCCTCCAGTCCTCAGAGACCCACTGTCCCTGTGGTGCAAGCTTCCTTCCTGAGCTGGGGGAAAAAAAAATATTGTCCTGGGATATATTGTCCAGCTTCCTCCTCCCCCGCCCTCCAATACGTCTTCATTTTGGCTGGATGAAAAATGATCCTTTCAAAACAATATTTACACCGGCTGTAATTAGAGTTTAGGGAGGAGCCACAAAAGCTATTAAAGTCTCCTTTCTGCAATCGCTTGTAGAATCTGCAGCTATGCACCGTATAATTAAGAGCTAAGTATACATTTATGGCAACAAAGCCCCATAGAAAAAAAAGGGATTTAAGTTCTGATGAAAACCTATTCATTCGAAGGGGGTGGGTGTAGCTCAGTCGTCCACCAGTCGAGGGGTCAGGAGTTCAGTTCCAAGCTCTGCTCTTCTGGGCTATGACACTAAAGTGTCCTTGACTGGCAAGACACTGAACCAGGTGTGTTGGTAATTAAGAAGCAGCACTGACCTTTGGGAATCGACACTGGATTTTAGACAATCATCTAATATATATATATATATATATATATAAAACTATTACATTATGTAACTTCATGGTTATATGAGTCTTATGACTCATATTTTCCCCCCCTGTATATAATATTTAACTAATGTTACTCTTTTTTTTAATTAATGTAACTTTTTTCTGACTGTCTTTCTTGCTGCTGCTGTGACACCAGAATTTCCCCACTGCGGGATAAATAAAGTACCTATCTATCTATCTATCTATCTATGAAACGTAATATATGAAATGTTAAAAACAGCCAATTACGCAGCTTGAAAATAATCGAATTTAGAATTTTTAAACAAATACACATCATCCTTGAATATAAAAAGGACTGTGCCAAGTCCTGAGCGCAGTCCATCCTTCTCCGCTCAGGACTGGAGACCAGCGGGTCCAGTAAATGCCTGAGTTCATTACTGGGATCCAGCGAAGCTTCTGTGCAGTCAGAGCTAAGGAGCGAGACAATAACAGCCACTCAGGTCGAGGTCAGGTTGAGTCAGGATAAGCAGCGTGTTTAGCGTTTGAAAGCTGCTCCGGTGCTTTTTCCTGTGCCGCTGTCACAAAATAATCTGAAGTTGCAGCCACCTCGAACATTTTAATGCTGTAATTGCACCCTGCAGTAGAAGTGTTGGATGGTTCTCGGTTCTGGACCAAACTGAAATATTTTGGTAAACATTGGGTGGAGTACCATGAAGTAAAACCTGAACTTTCAGAATGTTCTCTCTTCTGTGTTTGTTTACAAATATGCAAAAAGTTGTTGTTTTTCTGAAACACTACAAAATCAGTTGTGATTTCTCAGTTAAGTAAACGTTTTCAACGACCGACTCTTTTAGAGATTAGAGTTTAATGCGGCATCTCAAACCTCGTACACGGTCTCATATTGTATTTTTGGATGCTTTGGTAGATTTTGTTTTTCAAAGTACTCCCAAACCCACGTGACAGGCATTCATGCAGTGATGCCTGTGGGTTCAAAGGTCACACGTTCAACACGCTCACTTTGTACTGAGACATCCGCTCTTTGGGGTTGTTTTGGTTTTTATGGGTTAGAGTAACTGGTGAAACATTGAGCTATGGCTTCATGACTGAATATTGTTCTCGCGTGAGGGGGCTGTGCTTGCGAGGCGAGTAAGCACCATCGGGCGTGACCCCGACCCAGCCCCGGGGCTGCGCAGATAGCCTGTTTATTTTAGGGAGCCTCTGCTGCTCTCGCTGCTCCCACTTGAGGACAAAAACAGCTGCATCCCTTCATATCTGACAACATGGGGCGCAGCGTAGAGTGGACCCATCAGAACCTTGTCTGAGCAGGTCTTTTCACGGAAATAAAATGTCAACAAAGTGTCTAAAAAGATGTCAGTTACAGGATCCCATCGTTTGTCAGTCAAGTCAAGGCTTCGTTTTACTTTGGCTGAGTTCAAAACACAAGTTTTTTGTCTATTTTTGCTGATTAACCACCCCATAAAATCACATTAAAAGCAAATAAACGCCCCAAAATGTGAGTCACTCGCTTTAACCCTCCTTGTCAAGTAACGTGGTGACGTGAACAGGACAGTTGTCTTGAGTGCGATCAACTGACACACAGACTTTTGCTCCCATGAAAGTCTACGTCAAATATAAAATAAAGTCAAACACAGCACGTGTGAACCTCTGGGTTGTGAGGGACGACACAGGTTAACGGCGCAGGGTGTGTCTGTGTCTTGTGTTTTACTTCCTTTCTGTGGACTAGGACGTATGTTAATGCATGACAGTGAACGTTTCCATACATAATCTCAGCCAGCACTGATGATGAACCATAAACCAATTAGCCCATTAAAATTGTTCCCTTTATGAAGCTATAAACAATTTTGCGGGCACACACATTAACAAAAGTCTAATGGGAATATTGTGCTTGTTGAGCGCTACAGTTTCCAGACGCTGGCAACTTGGGGCAGATTCTTTGCATCGAAGATGAGGGAGGGGGGGGTCTGTTTACGCAGTCGACTCATGTTCGTTGTGTGATCACGTAATTTTGGTGTCAGATAATAGAGGCTGGTGGAGATTTAAAGTTAAGAATAACAGCGTACTCGCTTTTCCCCCCTCTGGGTACGTGGAGCCAAACGTCGTGTGATTTGAGAACACGGCCAAGGCATTGTGGGAACGAGAGGGGTAAGGTGAGCCCCGTGACCCACTGGTTCCCGGCCGTCCCGTCAGGCTTTCTCACTTTCCCTGCTTGCAGCGCACCTCCAGACAAAAGCTTCGGCTTATTGCTGTTGGATTCTTGACTGGGAAATTCTGGCTAGTAAAACAGCCCTGAAGGATTTTTAGGCACTTTACGACCTGTGATGAAGAAAAGAGAGAAAGAGCTGAGCGAACCCATCCAAGTAAGACAACATCTGTTATTATCTCTTTTGCAGGCTCTTAGTTGTAAATGGTACAAACCACTGTATTTGCCCTGGTATTGGTTCTGCCTTTAGCTGCGATGGGCTTCAGGCTCAAACCTGATGATGAAATGAACAGACTCACACAAAACAAAGTCTTTTCTTCTTAAAAGGCCGCTACACCTCACTGTACAGTCGACCGCATTGTCCCTGCAGGTGAAAGGTCAAGGCTGTGAGCGTAAAAGATGTTCTGAGGCTTGTCAGCGTGTTAATCTGTCTGTTGGCCAGAGGCCCAGGACGAGGAAAGGGCAGGTCAGTGTCGCGTTACACAAAACAGGTTCTTCTCACACCATCCAGAATGTGCTCACGTCTTAGCAGGAGCCCAGCCGCGACCCACAGCTTAGCTACACTCCTGAAGTTTCTAAGGAGGACGTGGTTTTTTTCATTTTTCTCAATTTCGAGGTCACAAATTTTTAATGAACCCTCTTATGGTGCAAACTGGTGCTACACATAGAGTTTGATAGACATGAGCCTTTAATGTGCACAGAAAGTTCACACGGGCGTTCAACTGCATTGTGGGAAGTCGACTGGGCCTTTGGGATAGAACTGAATGTCTCCAGAGAAGAGAAAATTCATTGCTTCCTAATTGGGTTGGTTGAAAAGAAACTGTCAAAGAGTTTTATACTCATCTACATAAAACTCAACACAACACTACAAAATTCATCCTGGTTCTGTTTCTATTGTGGCCCTTATTGCGTTGCCAGGTTTCACAAGAAAAACAAGTAATGACAGACTGAGTGGTTCTAAATATACTGGTAGCAAGATCTTCAAAACTCAGCGTAATAATCAATTTGACATGCCAGAAGAAAAAAAAAATCAATATCAACTTGAACACTGCATGATTTTACTGCAGATTCCTTGTTTGCAGCGTGCGAGTCGATAAGCCAAGCGTAGATAAAGAAAATGTAAGACGCACAACGCTTCCCTCTCTATAAAAACACTAATAATCCTTTTAGTCAGCGATATAACAATAATACAACATTCAGTGTTTTCGCCTTAACCCGCACTCGTGCTGGCCAGAGCCCAGGCTGTGAGCTCTTACATCACCGTCGTCCTTTCACGTGCGAGGAAACGTTTTATGACGCAAAATCATCTGTCATTCAGTAAACGACGGAGCCAAGTTTTAATCTTCAGGCGTGCCCACATGTTTACAGCTCGCACCCAGAGATTCTCCTCCGGCAGAGCGTAATGGAAAAGTACTCCAGCGCCAGAAGAGCCACTGCAAGCTTTCCACTGCTATGTTTGGCCTTGGTCACAGCATGAGCAAGACAATAAAAGATAAGGCCGTCTGTGCGAGCTCGGTTGTCCAGCCGTGTTTGTCCTTGGGCAGATAGACGCCTTTATCTCGTTCGGGAGTCTGGGCCGGACCCAAAATCCTTCTGAGCCTGCAAGCTACATTTCAGAGCCATTAGTGTAACAGGATAGATAGAGGAGACGAATCGGAGCATCACGGACAGCAAATCAAGATAACGAACGTACGGTAGACCTCAGACCCACATCATCCTTTAAATCGCTTCCTACTTATCCACTTGCATCCTGCGTTGGTGTGGTGCATTTAGCTCTTTGCTGAATTTAGATTAGCTCAGCATCGAGACATTAGCCCGACTCTGTCCAAAGATATCAGACTCACTAATTAACACATGGTGCGTCGCTAGTTAAATTCACACTTAAACTGGACATCTGACGTCTAAGTGTCCAACTGTTTCTTGGCTCTGAACTGCTGCCAGGCAACCAGTGGAGACTCTGGGAGGTAAGTCCAGGAGTGTCATTCATCAAAAGGCATCATAATATAAGCTATTCAGTGCTTTAGGTTGTATTGGGCTGTTTAATGTTATATGTTGGTATATATTTATTTATTTGTCCAAATGTGAAGCTATTGTTTCCGTGGATTTTGTGGGTATATGTTTTGTATGTACCCAGCAAACGGCAACGCTACCAGTCTAATAACTGTAAATATGAAGTGATTTACTATTAAATATAAATATAAAATTAACATTAACATGTTAATGTCAAATGATCATGTTTTCTGGTATTTGATCAAATGCTGCAGAAGAAGCTCTGAGGCTAATAAAAGCGAACAGTACATTCATAGATCTCTACTCTACTCTTACTTACTCTTGTGAGACCGAACCTAATTTCAAGACATCTGCCAACAAGTCAAAGATCTTTAGCTGAGAACAGGCCCCTCCCTTCGACTCTGGAAGGAGGAACGCTGTGAGCTGGGTTTCTATGAAAACTGTGACTCAAATACATTTTTCCCTGTTTTAAAGAAATTTTAGAATCCAGCCCGACACGTTTTGTGCGTTCATCTTACTGTCGCTTATTGTGAACTGTGAGCATTGTGTGTCCCTGAGAATAGTTTGGGCACAATGTGAAACTGTAATAGATTCTTTGTACGTTTGTAATTTGAGCCATTTGAGACACGTGTTTCCATGTCAGTAAAGTTCATGTGCTACGTCTGAGAGAACAGACGGTTTCATGATGAACAGCAGAGAAGACAACGTGTTTAAAATCTGCCTGTGTAGAATCAGTGCGGGCAGATTCAACAGCCAATAGGGAGACTGATCCGTAGTCCGCCTCTGCTCTAAATGGTTCATCTCTCCTTTCAAGGTTAGAGCGTGTTGAGTGTTCGACGTTCGCATTAATCACGTTAACTGTGGGTAGATGCAGCTGGGATGAAATCACAAGGACTAGAGGTTGTCACAGGTGTGAGTCGTGCTCCAGAGACCGTCGTCTGTCAGGACGACCATCTTGGCCCAGCCGGCGAGGAGAGAGCCGATCAGCCATCGCCCCACAAAGGCTGCAGGTCCAGGTGGAGACTGGACACCATCATCGTGATCAATATTTATGTCATCATTGTTGAATGCATTCCACTCCTGAGCAGACACGCATTTTAACCAGTTATTACGTTTTTTTTGGTTTGGTCTTATTTCGATTTTGTGCTTACGTGGTTCGTTCCTTCCTGTCTGAATTGAGAGCAGCTTTAACAGGGCAAAACTATTTCCCTCTGGAATGAATAAAGTTTGCTGTATTATAGAGAGATGCCAGTTATTAAACTATGGGCCAAAACACCAGCACACTTTGGGAAGATAAATATATATGGACCAGTATTACGGAGGTTTTTATGGGAGAACACCCTCATCATTCACTGTGAAGGTAATGAAGTCACTGATGAGCACAGTGAAGTGGGTAGGGAATGGAAAAAAAGAACTAATAAAGGCATCTATAAATTAAATAGCGGATACAGAGTCAAATGGACGAAAGTCAAATAAAGGTTAATCTAAAAAGGACATTACACACCCAAGACATGAAATCCTCTCAAGGTATAGGAGAGGAAATTGGCTTTCGAGTGTCACCTGGAGCGTTTGATTCTGCACACTCACACCTACGGGCAATTTAGAGTTTCTAATCAGCCTAACTGCATGTCTTTGAACTGTGGGAGGAAGCTTGAAACCCAGAGAGAACCCACGCAGACAGAAGGAGAACATGCAAACTTCACCTCCGGGAATCAAACCCAGGACCTTCTCTCTGTGAGGGGACAGTGTTAGCCGCCACACCACCGTGCCGCCCCAGGGAAAAAACATAAGACACACAAAGATCCTCCATCCATCTGTTAATCTTGACTGATTTTGCTGGTAAGGGTGTCATGACGTGAGAACCATGGTACTAAGTAGACATGTGATCAACTTTCTAAGCTCAGACTTTGTGGTTTGAAACGCACACCATCCTTCCTGTTCTTAGTCATGAACACCTTTGCACAAGCCAGACAGTTTTCAGTGAAAACTGAACAGAGGCAGCTTTGTTTTAAAACAGCCCAACTGTGAAGCAGCAACAGATTATGTCAAACGTCCAAGTGAGCTCTTACAAGCTTATTAGACCTATAGTGGCGGCAAACACACGTCCTCTAACGCAAAACCGCACTGACAGGATGCAAATGACCTCTTTCCCAGCGTTCGTATAAACACTCTGTGACATGTGTTGAGGCGCCTGCCAGCAGCAGCTGAGAATAAACATATTAAATCTCTGCCTCATAGGAGGGGGAATCTCACACATCACATCTGCTTTGTATGTGAAGTTCAGACCTAATCAAATAGTCTCTCGTTTATTTTCTTTGTGTGAGCGAGAAGACATTTCAGCTCAGTTCTGAGGGTGAAAGAAAAGCTGGAAGGACAGGGCGAGGCTTTCAGTCTCGGTGGGTCGGGTGCTGTGAGCCACCAGTTCTACTCAGACAGTCAGGGATTTGAAGTCAAGCTTAAGTTCAGGCTAAAAAGGCAGATTGTAAGGCAGCTAAAAAAAAAAGGCACTTATGACAACAGGTGGAAATTGAAACAAGGAACAGAGTAGCCGTCAGCCGCAGGGTGCTCCAGAGCCCAGTGGACGTACGGTTCATTTTGTGCTAGACTGGTTTTTGGAAGGTGGACTTCAGCGCTGAGACACATTACTGACCAGTATTTGATGTCAGGTTTGGTATGTGACACATGGATGAGCAGCAAATTATGTCGTGCCTCCCCCCCTCTCCCCTCCAGGCTGGAGTAATCCTTTAAAAATGTGGTGAGGTGGTGAAATGAACAAATCCTTCTCTCAAAAAAAAAAAAAAAAGCCAACATGCCATCTAGTCCTGTAGTGGTCACTTTAGAGAGAACTGGAGCCTGTGTTGGCCCTTTTCATTCATTCTGAGGGTTAAGCTCAGAGTTGTGTAACATCGTGAAGGTTCCCTTTAAGTCGAAACGATTTAAGGGAAGCCAAATAGAGCAAAAACAAGTTAAGCGTTAAGAAACGTACACAGTCAACATTTTAAAACTGATCAGCCGTTCAGTTATTGCCGTTAGTGATAATACAATGTGAGCATTTCGTCACCGATGAATAATCGCTTACAAAAGTTATAAAATTACTTACAACATGTAACAGAAGTTTTTTAGTTTGTAGTGCTCCAACCAACGTATACGACAATTATCATCAAGTCAGTTTCAGTTGCTTTGGCCTAGTTTCATGCACCGGCTTCGGGAAAGCCCCACCACCAACACCTGCGACTATATGGCTCTGCTTTCTGATCGTGCTTTGGTTAAACCCCCCCCCCAAAAAAAAAAAAAATTCCACTGCGTTGTCAGGAAAGTCAAGACATTTCATCAGATGAAAGTATACAAACTATGCTTTGTTTTGACTATTACTTCCAAATCTCTGAGCCTGTTCAAAAGACTTTATCTACCCACAGTGACACTCGAGTAACTGAGGCTCTAACTTATCTCTATCAATGACAACTAAAGTGTTTCTACTAAGTCCACCGTGTAAAGCTGAGGCTGAACAGCAGATGCATTTTATTCCAAGTTTGTAGGAAACACAAGGGAACACGGTCAGTTTGTACTAAACACTAAAAATGTCTTAAGACAGTAATCAAATACACGTTTAACAAAAAAACAGCAAAGTGTGTGGAAAAAAATCCAATGGAAAAACTGGACTACGAAGAGTAAACGGTTCCACATCCTGGGTCAACAATGGAAAAATTAATTGTATCATGGACAACAGGGAAAATCTGAGGAGAGACTCCAGGAGGCGAATTACGGGAAGAGATCAGAAACATAAACTCTGCCTTAACGTGTTCATTTCAAGTGAACTGGCACCAGCTGAGGATTACGCAGGGAGGTCAACAAGCTTTCCCAGAACAGACAGACTTCACAGTTAACAGTTCAATCATCTGTATAAAGGTCTGTACGAATGGGTCTATAACAAATAGTTTAGTTTCTAATATAATCTATATAAAGCTTATTATAAGTCATAGAATGTAGGCACAGAACTCTCAGCACTAACAGAAAACTAACTGTAGGGGACTGGTGTGCACATTTAGAGACAAATGAATTATTTGGAAGTGAAAAAAAAATTTAAGCAAACACGTTATGACGTAAAAATTAAAAACCAGAGCCCCAAAATAATCTAAACCAAACTGGATTGTATTTATACATTGGGGCACAGCGCCCTCTCGTGGCGGGTAATTGTCTTAACGTACTTCCGCCATTACTTACGCAAAATCCGGTTGTGCAGCAGCCATTTTGTCTGTTCGGGCAAGTCTACCCTGACGGTTGCGAACTGCAGTTCCACCTTTAAAAACAATTTGAAATGCTCTCATTATATTTCTGTTTTGCGTTACCCTACGATCTAGTCGTCGCATAAAAATTAATATTTATTTTTTTTAAGTCCGAAGAGGAAGCTCCTCTTCGAGATAAACCCAGAATTGAGCGCAAAGACGCGGGTGAGTGGAGACATGTCGTGCGAAGAAAGCTACTTGGCCATCATACGCTATCTGACGGACGAACGGGAGCCGTACGCGCCGGGGACGCCCGGCAACACCAAGAGGAAGATCCGCAAAGCGGCCGCCTGCTACGTGGTGAGAAACGGGACTTTGTTTTATCAGCGTCGACTGAAGGGCCACAACGAGTTCACGGAGCTGGAGGTGGTGCTGCAGGACAGCCGGAGGAAGGAACTTATCAACGAGGCGCACGTCGTGGAGGGAGGGGAGCACCTCAACCAGCAGCTCACCTGGGAGTGCATCAGCCAGAAGTACTGGTGGAGAGGTGAGTCCCCCCCCCCCGCCCCGAAGGCGCAGCGGATCCGAGGGCGCAGACCTTCAGCATTATCACCGTAATGTCTGCGGGGAAACCGGCGCGAACACAAGATCGTCAACAGCATTAAATGACGCGCATACGTGCGCCATCCGTTATTCGCTGTGCAGTTGCGTTCTGTCGCCATCTAGAGGCCAAGATGATGCGTTGTTGTTTTTGTTTTTTTTGCCGATACGTCCACTATCAATATATCATCATTCATATAATTATCTTCTATCACTCACACTGAGTCTACCGGGACAGCATATCAAAAAAATATATTTCCCAGGCGCTGTTTTGTGATATTTTAGCAGTAAAATTATTGTTGTTATTATTATTTGTAATTAATTAAAATATTTAACACTTTCCTTTGACATCAGGTATCTTGAAGAATGTGAAAGATCACATCAGGGCATGTAGCCACTGTCAGAGCAGGAGGGGCGCCGACGATGGTTCTGGACCTCGACTGTTCACCCAGCAGGGAAGACGCAGAGCAGCCATACACATGAATGAGGATGAGGAGGAGGACGAGGACGAGGAGGAGGCTGATGATGGCTCGCTTTTTGCCGACGCGGGCTCTCAGCAGAGATCCAAGCTCGCCAAGGCGATGGCCGCTAAGCACGAACTGGTCTTTGTGAGTTTCCTGCGTAGTGATGATGAATGTGAAATAGTTTTCCCCTACACGGGCCTTTTCTTGATCGAGTCTTTGTCGCTGTGCTTCCATGTGCTCCTCGCCAGGTGGACAGCAAGGGCGAGGTGAATCAGTTCCTGCCCAAACACAGCCAAACCATGTTGGAAAAACTCAACCAGCAGCGTCTCGGCAATCAGTTCTGTGACATCACGCTGCTGATTGAAGGAGAGGAGTACCGCGCGCACAAAGCCGTGCTGGCAGCGTGCAGCGAATATTTCAACGAGCTGTTTTTCGAGAAGGGGGTAGTGTCCACACATGAAGCTGTGGTCGATCTCTCTGGTAAGGTGTTTTTTTTCCCCGGGGATTTCTTCCTTACAAAGTTTTGCTCAGTTTGAACTCAAATAAATTTTCTCTCTAGGTTTCACCAAAGCCAGCTTCCTACCTCTGCTGAACTTTGCCTACACATCCATGCTTACCTTTAATTTCTGCATAATGGCAGATATTGCCAACCTCGCTCGACATTTGCTGATGGCAGAGGTACTGCAGCTGTGCGAGTCCGTGCATAAGCAGGTGGAGGAACAGAAGCTGACGGTGTATCAAAGAGGGGACATCCACACCGTGGTGTCGAGCCAGCCGGCTTCTCAGGAAGGCCCTAAGGAGGACTCCGGTGCCTACATGGTGACTATCCATGACGGCAGGGCGGTGGTCACGCACAGTGGGGTTGCTGTAGCATGTGAGTCTTTGGCTTTTGTTGAGTCTTCTAAAGAGGCCTACTCCGAGCAGCCGATGACGGTGGTAGAGGGAGACAAAGCGGATGATGGGCTGGCCGAGCAACACGAAACCATGACCCTGATCACTCACGGTGGAGACGCGGAGCCGGGGGAGACGGTCACTTTTATTTCACGCAGTGCGGAAGGAATGGAGGGAGAAACAATGACAGTAGTCACCCACAGTGGTCAGGCTGGAGCCAGCGAGTCCCTCGCCATGGTGTCGGCCTGCTTGGCGATGGAGCAGCCCCAAGTGACTGAAGAGGGAACCTTCGTTATCAGTGTGGAGCCAGACAAAGTGAGTCCTTCACAGGATGACAAACCGCAACCTGTTGCTACAACTGAAACCGCGGCGTTGCCACAGGAGGGGACGGTTTCAGATCCTCTGCCGCCAAAACGTAAACGAGGACGTCCAGCAAAGGTGAAGAAAGATGTAGAGGTGGAGGAGTTCTTGCCACTGGAGGAGGAGGATGCCTCTGTCGATGAAGCCCAAGCAGACAAGCAAGAGGCAACATCAGACGACCCCAACAAAAGACGACTCCGGCAGCGGTCTATTGCTGAGGGTGGTTACGCTCGTCTACATATGGGTTTGGAGGATGAAGAGGAGGGGAAGAAAGTTTCAACTCCGCCACGCGCCACCACCCCTAAGGTACCATATAACATTGCAGTCAATTATTACTCCAGCACATGATTGTAAACTATTTTGTGTAGTGTGTCAACTGACCACAAACGTGTTTCTAGGTGTGTGCCAGGCCTGGTAAAAGGGGAAGGCCACCAAAGCAGCCATTGGACATTCAAGTAGAACCTCAGACTGTGTCTGACTCCAGAACAGAACCAGAGGACATAGTTGTGCAGACTGTGATAGTGGGAGAGGCCAGTACAGAAGAGGCTGCGTCAAAGGTGGAGGAGCCCGAGACTGGAGCCAAGCAGGAACAAGCGGCGGCAGAGAGCACTGTGGATGGAGAGCACACGTGCTCCGAGTGCGGCATGTCATTCCAAAGACGCTACTCTCTCATCATGCACACTCTAAAACACGAGAAAGCTCGCGGATACAAGTGCAGTGTGAGTATTACTTGGTCAACTGGTCACATTTAATATGCGCTTAGTGTCGATTAGCTGACTTTATGTTGTGTGTTCCTCCTGTATGTAGCTATGTAATAAGGAGTTCCAGTACGCTGCCTCACTCCGTGCCCACCTTGCCCGACACAAGCAGCAGAGCAGCCAGCGAGCACCTGGAACAAAACTCTCAGGTGAACAGAGCTCACAGGGGAAGGTGGACGGTGATTTCGAAGACAAGACGACTTCACCGCTCACCAAGAGAGAATTTGTGTGCGACATCTGCGGGAAGACCTTACCAAAGCTGTACTCCCTGCGGATACACATGCTGAATCACACAGGCGTGCGGCCTCACTCCTGCAAGGCCTGCGGCAAGACGTTTGCTCACAAACACAGTCTGAAGATGCACAAGGCGCTGCACGATGTCACCAAACAGTTCCAGTGTAAATACTGCAAGAAGTCGTTTGTGAGCAAGCGAAGTATGGAGGAACACACCAGCATTCACACAGGTCAGTCCACACCGGTTGGAGAAGGTAGAACGAGACTGGGTCTGTGAGATTGAAATGTTTAGTGAACTCTGTGTTTGGCCTTTAGGGCGATCAGGCAGAAACATTCAGCGTGTATCACCATTGTTAAACCTCTCAGGAGCTATAGACCAACAAACATCACGCCAAGCTCAAAAGGTTAAGAATAAAAAAACAAAACAAATAGCTGATGCTCAACTCAAAGTCGGAGCAGTATAGTTGAAAATGTTTGGAGATGGTTCAATCCAAGTTCTGACCTCACTCACACAAGCAGTAGGTGATGAAAGCAAGTTAAGCAACGTCTCTTAGTTGAAACTGCCCTATATAGACGAAAACCCTAATATTTATGATTGGAGCGTTCTTCATTGTCTTGTTAGTTTCTGTGAGGTCACTTATTCTATGCTAAACAATCATCATTCGTTCTATTACTGGAAGCAGTGAAGTGATGGTTTGTTTCACTCTGATTACTGTGTGGCTGCTCTCAGTGCTACCTGTGCAATTCATCTACAGGTGAATCAAAATATCTTTGCAACACGTGTGGCGCCACTTTCCACCGAGCTTCAGCTCTGAGCAAACACCTGAAGAAGCACCAGCCCAAACCTGACGTCCGCCCCTTTGCCTGTTCTCAGTGAGTCACTGCTGCTTCAGCGATTCGTAGGTGAGCGCATACGATATATCGTACTCAATTTGCTTCATCTTTCCGACAGCTGTGATAAAAGATTTTATGAAGCCAAAGATCTCCAGCAGCACATGAACAAGCACATGGGCCTGAAGCCCTTCCAGTGCCAGGTATGTGGGAAGTGCTACAGCTGGAAGAAGGACTGGTACTCCCACGTCAAGTCCCACAGTGTGGCTGAGCCATTCAAGTAAGTCTAATACATCCTGAGCTCACGCTGGGCTTTTTCCAGAATGTCTGCCTCCTGATTGTGTTCGTGTCATCAGGTGTAACGTGTGTGGGAAGGAGTTCTTTGAGAAGGCTTTGTTCAGGAGGCATGTTAAAAAAGCCACGCATGGCAAGAAGGGTCGGGTGAAACAGAACCTGGAGAGAGAGTGTGAGCAGTGTGGAAGGAAGTTCACTCAGCTCAGAGAGTACAGACGCCACATCAACAACCACCAGGGTGAGACTCTCAACGTTGACATTTGTCTCATGTAAACAGCCTGTTCTCTAGTGCTGATTGCTCGTCTCTTTATAGGAGTGAAACCTTTTGAATGTCTGACTTGTGGCGTTGCCTGGGCTGATGCGCGCTCCCTAAAGCGCCACGTCCGCACACACACAGGAGAGCGGCCGTACGTGTGCCCCATGTGTCAGGAGGCCCACATCGACGCACGCACTCTCCGTAAGCACATGACCAAATACCACGGCGACAGTCTGCCGGGGAAAATCATGCTAGAGAAGGATACGCTCCAGTTTCACAACCAGGGCACCCAGGTAGAGCACGCCGTCAGCATACTGACTTCCAACCTGCCCCCTGAGCTCCGACCGGCCCAACAGCCGGCCTCCGAGGAGATAGAGACTGTGCTGATCACAGAGGAGACCGTGGAGGCTGTAGAGGCCGTACAGGCTGTGCAGGCTGCAAGCGATGGCTCGGTGGCGACGCTCTCGGATCAGGGCATCATGCAGGTCGTGAACTACGTGTTGGCCCAGCAGGCTCTGACTGGGACCAAGTTAGACGAAGCACCTGAGGTGATTCAGACTATGGAGGTGGAGGTGGCTCACGTAGCTGAGGTCGAGTAACTTTTCAGACGCTACGCAGACTAATCCCATTATTAGTCACAGTCTGTATGAAATGTAACTGAATGTAAAAAGAGTCTTATTTTTCTGTACATGTACATAGTGTGTAAGTGAATTACAAGTGGAGTCTTCCCTCTGTTGTGCCCAGAGCTGATTGATGTGTGCACACGCATGACATTTTCATGTTGTGTGTAAATCGCTAGACGTGCATTAACGCGGCTAAATGGTAAGCTACAAATATGATGTGATGCTCAGGACAAATAAAGGTAGAAGTAACACCATATACTCTCTGAAATTGGATTTTGTCTCAGAATTGTCTGATAGAACTTAAGATGTTCACTTTATGGCATATTTCAGTGAAGCCAAAAAAAAAACGGACACAAACAAGTTTTAACATGCATTACAGAAAGTATGCATATTTATTTCAGATTCATATCTTGAAACATATTTACAATAAATTGTACAAAATCACTGGATTTCGGAGACGTTTAAATGTAGATGGCAGGCAATATTCACCTGACTGATTTAATACCACATGCTGTGTTTTCTTGGAAAAAAAAAAGAACTATACAAAAGTATATACATTTATAATCATGTTTTGGTCAGTGATCAAATGAAGTAACCCTAAACCAAAACATTTTTAATCAATTGTAATTATCAGTCATAATAACACTTTACAGTAAAACACTGTGTAAGGAGCTTAAGACACTCGTATTGCTACGTCAAATGAATTGTCATCAGTCACTAAGACTCGTATACTTCAAACCTGGCAGAAGGAGCGAGATGGGTATTGGTCTCCCAATAGTCAAAATATGAAATCCACTGCAGAAAACATTGGCATAAACTGAAATAATACTTCTGACAATATATGATGAAATGTATACAATCAATGTTTAGCCCTGCCATGAACCAGTGTACATGTACCAAAATGGTGAAAACATAAAAAAGTATTACAAAATAAAATCCACTAACTATGGACCACAGCAGAAATATAACCCTAAAAATCCCTTTAATGCAAGTCAAAAGCGTGACTGGAAACATGGGAATGAATCATGAACACAAGCAATATCAAGTGCTTATTAACATAATTGAACGTCCCTTTGTGCAGCACCATTTACAGACCATTTACAGTAGGTAAGGATCAGAACAATAATGAAAATAAGTGCATTTCTATGAGAATATATATTTTGTTTCTCAGCAGTATTTGCACTTATGGCAGGATTGTAAATGAAATGTTCCAAAGGAGGCGTGAAATGAACAGGTCAGACGTCTTACTCTCCCTCCTCCTTGATACGCTGCTGTTTGCGGCGAGAATCCAGGTCAAAGGAGAAGTCAGACCACTCGTCACGTGGTGGGAAGGAGATGGTCTGGCGCAGGGTGAAGCGCACGGCGTCAATGACGCGCTCACCTCTGGCCTCGGAGGAGCCCACACTGACTGTGGAGGCCCCGCTGGTGGTGCGCACTATGTGGGAAGGTGGGGAAAAATCCATGGCCTGTCTGTGCTCCATGATGCCCTTCCAGATGATGTGCTGGAACTCTGCAGGGATCTTGAGCCTGGACAAGTCCTAATGGTCATTACACAGGTGAGCGTTAGTATTCGCAGGGGGAGCCATTCTTCTCTCTAACCCATCAAATGACTCGTGTTGGATAGGCAAGGGCTCACCTCCATATTATAATTTTCAATCTGGTAGATGTTGGTTATGCCTTGTGCTGTGAAGTAGTCCAAACAGCCTGCGCAGCCCAGCCGTATAAGGAAGCTGTGTGACAAACGCAGGCAGTAAAGGTTAGAAATGGAGCCATCGAACTATATTATAGTTCACCGTTTAGTCCATTTGACAATGTTAAGTGGTTCCAGCTGTCGGCAGTCAGATATTCTCTATACTTCTCAGACAAAAGGCTTCAAACTGTCAGTAAATACTGTATTTAGCACTTTATGTTAATGAGGAGGACGTTATCATTGTGAGCTTAGGCAGTGAATCTCACTTTATACTATTAGAACTATATTTGAAAGAATTTCAAATAACATCAAATTATTACAATTGAACTCACTGTCACGAAATAAATGTTTGTTTAGTACTGAAACATTTCAAAAACACATGCGTTTTATGCAGTGGTGATTGCATCATATAGTGGTAACACCTCCCACGAGTCCGAGCCAACCGCTTAGTTCATGTCAGTTATGACAACAAAAGGGAAGAAAGGTACTGAGGCACTGCACTGCACTTTATTACTGCTACTTAGCTGGGCAGTCAGGTCTTATGTGAAGCGTTGTTAAGCTGAATAGAATTTAAATAGAAATTGGCAGCGTCACTGTTGTTGTTCTGAGTGAGCTGAAGATAAGCTGCGGTATATTACATAGTCACACATAAAGGGGTATTTAAAAAAGTGTGTCAATACAAGAAATAAGGTAAAAATGATTAAATATATAATCATTTTGTCGAAGAGGGATTTTATTTTATGCTGCCTCAACTATCATATTGAAGACTTTGGGGCTCCAATTTTTTTTAAATTGAATTTTCACACTATTTTTTAAATTGGACAAAATAATGAATAAGAGACGTATCCTAGTGTGGTTTGATCAGGTACCTGGAGATGCTGGTGTCCATGGGGTATGGAGGAGGGGGAGTACAGTGGGAGGAAGGCACCAGGGGAAGCTGTGGCTGCAGTGCGTGTGTGGGGCTCAATGAACTCATGTCAGCGTTCATGGGGATGTGAGTGCCCATCATAGGAGTCACTGCAGAGACAAAAGGAGCTACTGTAAGCTTACTTCTACTGCTCTGGGATTCAGAAATTACGCATTGTCAACTGAAACACATGGAGGGTGGACACGCAAAGGTTACTCTCAACATGACGCATAACGCATCGTAAGGCCTGCGGTTGGGGGGTGGGATCACTGAGATCAGCCTTTTCGAGAAGGACGATATCTGTTTGAGCGTTGGGTGAGAGTTTGGAGGCATTCAGATCCCCTTCTGCCTGCCCAGACACGCTATTCTACACATACAATAAACCAGGGGGGACATGGCTGCTGGTAGCGGGGAATGTACGGCCTGAGACAGACAGGAAGAGAAACAAGAAGCACACTCACTGTCGGTCAGGCCTCCAGACATGCTGGATGGGGTGAGTGTGTTACGCTGCTGGGGGTTGATGAGTTGGCTGACGGAGGGCAGCTTGTTGACTTTTCCGTGAGTTGGAGAGCTGGAACCAAAGGAAGGCTGAGGCGGCATTGAGGTCCTGGGGTAGGAGAGAAAAGGTTTGAAGCCACTAAGTATCGTGATTATTCCACAGTTTGTAGATGCCCTACATAGATGATAATCTAAAGAGAATGATAAATACAAATATTGTAACTTTAAATAATAGAAATGTCATCTTTTCATCCTCATTCTATGTCTCTTTAATAGAAAGAGCAGTTAAAGCAGAGTTCAAGCAAAGAAAGCCATTTATTATACTCTCAAAAGTGCAGTCGCAGCGAAAATAACAAAATCATCTGTTTCAAACAGAACAGACACAGATGTCTGCATCTTATAGAGGGACGTTGAAAACAAATAAACTGTCCTGCAGTAACTTTATAAAACATGACCAGCATTTGAATGTCCCCACCACAAAAAAACAAACAAACAAGATGAATGTCATGAGTCCAGCTCTAGTGTCAGAACACCTTCAGCTGAATAAGCTCTGTAAGTCAAGTAAGAGGGAAAGCAATAAAGCTTGGTTCCTGTCTTCAGCCAGAATAAAAGGCTGAATTTAATGTACTGCAACATTTCACAGAGTTATGGTTAGACAGATTCAAAGCAACATACAGATGAACGGCTTCAAAGCTTAAAATGACGATTTTGAGGACAAAAATAATACATGCAAACAATCTAATCTCTGAACTTCTGGCGAAACCTCAGTGGAGCCACTAGTATCAGCTGGATAAACAAAGTCTGTGTAACAAGTAATAAGTCTGTCCAGTATGAGGGGCTACAGTTAGCACAGAGGCTCAAGTGTTTCTTCATGACCATAGAGCAGCAACAGATCTCAGTAACAGAAATGTTCAGTGTCATATCCTCAGTACGTAAGAAGTTGAAAGGTTGAATCAAAGACGGTGAAAAGGAGACAGGGAGGAGGTCCATGTAACGTGGAGGAGCAGGAAGAGGAGTAGGAGGAGGAATGTGGGGCAGAGTTTCAGGAGGAGCTGCAGCGCCGCCTCTGCTCTCCTGCGGGTTCCAGGAGCTGGCTACCAAGACGGGTTTTTATCAGACTGCAGGAGGAACCAGAAAGAAGAGAGAGCAGAAATAAGGGCTCACAGATGGAGGTGGAGAGTGAAGCGAGTGAAGCAAGGAGGGGTTCAGAAATACAGCCTAATCAACTTACTGGAAATGCACTGGACAATGTCTTGTCTGACTAAAAGTAGAAACGTCCCAAGAACGTTCTGCAATAATTAGCTGTGTCCAGAAGATGGCACTCTGCAAACACAGGTTACAGCTCAGCCCTGCTGCAGTGCCAGTGAGGTGATGTGATTTAGTATTTACACAGTTACGGGAAAGAAAAGGTCTGAAAGATTTGCTGTTGACAGAACCATTTATTCCAAAGGCTACAGAAACGAAAGGGATTAACAGTGTTATTGACTGTGAAAACCTTAAGAATAGAAAAAACACAAGATGCATGCTAAGTAATAAAACAAAGAAGGTCAAACATACCAACCCTAATATTGTGACTCATTGGATCTAATGAAATCTTTAGTGAATGGCTCACTGACTGATTATTAACAACATTTATAGAAGTGCCAATTTTGTAGTGACTGTAAAGAAGCAACAGGTAGACACCAACAAACAAAATCAGTTGAAAACACTAAATGCCCTGACTGTTTTATGGTGAGGCTGTCTGCCAGTCTTAATGGGAAACCATAACATAAGCAGTAATTATCATCACAGGTCTGTCAAACTATCATTTACTGTACACCCAACTCTACCTTTCCATAGCTTATAGTGAAATGGGCGTGGCAGAGGAAAAGTTTGTGTGAACATGTGCGTCGGAGACAGTTTTAATTATGCTGAAAAGAATAGATGAGGCAGAGGCACGCATTTTGTTGAGTGCTGTTGTGCAAACCTGGCAGAGCACCCAAAGGCGTTGCCACTAACCCTTGGAAGCTTCTACTTAATCAGGTACATTTATTACGATTCATCAGTTTGGCCTAACAGCCCATGAGCGAACATGGCAGAAAGAAAACTACTGTACCTGATGCAAGGTCCACCCTCTAAAGGTGAGACCAAATTCTAGGTATATTAAAGTTTAAAATAAAATTCTAGGTGTTGATCAACACTGGATATCAAAAGTTTGGGAGCAATTATTCGCAGCTGTTGCTGGATAACCTTTATCTGTGCAATCTACTTCTGTAGAAGCAAGTAAGTTAAATCACTGAAGCCTGATCAAAACAAAAATGGTGTCACCCCCAAAAGCATCTGTTCACACAGAGGTGTTGAGTGTAAGAGAGAACAGAACTGAGTGAGGGGTCTGTTTTACATAATGTACCTTTGACTTTGAGGTACATTATGTGACATTAATAACTTTTTTTTATGAATCTACATGGATACTCACTGTTTCTGAAGTAGGTTTTGCTGCTGCTGTCTGTATGACTCTATGGTATGTTGAGGAAGAAACTGCATAAGTTCCAGAGACTCTTTGATTTTTACCAAAATCTCATAAATTTCACGCCCTTTGATCTATAAGAAAAAATAGAGAGGCAGAGGTCAGCGGAAAGTTTAGATTCATTTACACTCAGAACAATGTTTTAAAGGAACAGCAAAGTAGCACTTACAGGCAAACAAAAAACCTCCTCATCCGTAGATCTTCTCTTCTTGATGGTGGACATCTGAATTCCATGTGAAACCTGGCGCAAAGCTGAAAACAAAAGAGGTGCGAGTGAGTAGGTGAGTGGCAGTGGAGATCTGAGGAAGTGTTTACAAAGCCAAAGCAGGAAGCCAGCGAGGGGGAAACAGGCAGAGAGGTTGGCAGCGTTCACTGAGCATAAGTGTTAGTGACTGCAGCAGGTGAGGGTCTTCATCACAGGCAGCATGTCAGGTGAGACCAAAGCTCGTCAGCCCATCACCAGCCCCAGCACTACTTACGGCGCTTCGTACCATCACTGCTCTTTGAGGCATCGGTTACGTGCTGCTTGCGGATGCTGTCCTCGTCTGCCTTACGGTCTCTGCCCGGGCAGGCACAGATCCTGGCCTCGAAACACCGGCGGCCTAATACCTGACCACTGGGGGACGGAGACGCAGAGCAGGTCAAAAACACTCCACCACTTAACTCGGGGCATGACACATAACCACGGAGGACAGGAATAATGATGATGCTCTTTCTTACTCTCTAGTTTCCAGAGTGACAATGATGAGAATTGGGCGTCTGTTCATTCCGCCCACGCAGCTCGAGTTGCACATGAAGTTGTACAGAATTGTTGTGAATTCTGTCCCCACCTGAGGAGGTGAATGACAATGAAGACAAGCGTTGAGTGTTTTCATCTTAAAAAGTTCAAGACAGGAAACTGGGTTTACCTGCACAACAAAACCAAACCTTGTCATTTTAAAAACTGTGTTTACAAGCATAAGAATTCTCTCCATTGTAAGTTACACTTGTGTACCAAGATCAAGCCTAAAGAGGCATTTCGGAAGTTTAGCACACAGAGAAAAGTCGATATGGGAAACCAGACAGCCTGTGGCTTTACTGTGTTTCCAGTCTGAAGTTTATGTCATGCACAAGAACTATAAGAACATTTGCAATAAAAAAGCTCTGCAGAATTGTTAACCTTCTCCAAGCTTGCTGCAGAAAAAAAGATATAATACAATTGTTCCCTGAAGTCTGCAAGAAGACGGTGCAGTGATCATGCAGAGGGACTTTAGAGGACAGCACCTGCTGTGTCAGAACTGAGTGGCTGGACATTAGAGGACCAGCTCTTAAGGAGCTCAGTCTGTCAGTGCTCTATCAGTCAAAGCTAGACTGAGGTGGTGAGGTGTTGCTGACAGGGCATTCAGCTGGCCTCGCTCCAGGATAATAGACCGCTCACCTGGGGAGGTTCATAGGGAACTAACACACTCTGTCTTCCAGTGATGGAGTCCTCCACATACTGGGCATGGTTGTTTCCCTCCACGCGGATCAGATGGCTTGGAGGAGCTATCTGGCCTGAAAGCAACACGAGTTGTGTGAGTGAATGTCGACGGCAAACAATAAAACATGAGTGGGATTTATTTTGTTCATAAAAAAAACTGACCATCATTGAACTCGCGGCTGAGCTCGTGATTCGGGCAGCGTTTCACCACCTCGGTTACATGTTCCGCTTTTTTGTACACAGGCATGGCCCGGATAACGGCGCCCTGTGGTGGGGTGGTCAGGACTTTGATCTGAATGGGACATGTCTTGGCAATTTGGCAGTATAGCTTCTTCAGTTCTGTTGAGTACTAGAAAAGACACAGACAAGAAAAAACACAAACCTTTACATAAAATATTTTGCGTATAGTAGCAGTGATTATCAACTGAATGAAAAATGTTGGAGAATTTAAAACATTTTTGCTCAATTTTGGAAAGACATCTTCAATCTGTGTAACACCTGTTGCGTGGACTCTGCACTTCTGTTTCCCCTAAAGCAAAAATGGGTTGAAGACAAGACTGTGATTATAGCCCACTTAAACAAACACACACACACACACACACGTTTTGGTGCTCTGAATGTGTGTTAGGGAATCTCAAAGATGCCTTACGAAGCCTCTGGGACTTCCGAAGGAGCGCCATAAAATGGACCCCTCCAGCAGTAATTAAACTGGGCCTGGCTTTCATCTTCAAGGGAGGAGGACTATGCTAAAGCATCTATTGGCCACTCATCATACAGAACAGGGCTTCAGAAGAGGCTGGCAGCTAAACACAATACAAGGTTGAGAGCAGCTTTCCTTGTGAGGATGGAAGAAAATGACTCAGTTTAAGGTTTGGAGCACTGGGCTAAACTACTTATCACAGGAGTCACAAGATCCACGTGGTGCCGGATTGTGATGGCTGCTAACACGCTCTGGCTCACATTCAAGTTTGTAAGCCAAAGTTATGAATAATGGATGTACCTTGATCCGTGGCACCGTTGGAGTTGATAACCAGTGTGCCATCAGAAAGACTGAATGTTACTAATAGGCATAACCCAACTGTGTAAACAAACCATTCAAATCACTGCTGTGTAAGCAGAGCTTTAAATCCTCTGTGTGCAGAAAACATGCAGAGGTGGAGGGGAAATCTTTTCTGTCACATTCATTACTGAGTGAAGAAAAGTGCTCATTGTGAAAACTGCTTGGGGCTGTGTTTGAGAACAATGCAACATAAAATTCCACCTTTATTAAGTTTGGTTCCAAAAAAAAAAAAAAAGGTGCTCAACCCAGTACCTGTCTCCACTGACTTTAAATATTACACAAGCTTGGCACGGACATTTTCTACTCTGCTCCTCAGGCACAACCTTCCCTTTCATCAGGACAAACCCCAAACAGTCCCTACTCATCTCTGGCTCCCATATTCCTGTTCACAAACTAGACACGGAGCGTTTCACCCAGAGATTCCTTTAATACAGACTAATTAATAATATCCTATATTCTCAGCTTTGCGCCTTTTCTCAAGTGACCTCATTATAAAACATACATTCACAAGATCAACTGACACAACACTACAGGGTGCTACTCATATATGTACTGCTGGAAAGCTCGATATTAAATAGTAAAGGAATCTAATCAGTATGAAGTGTTCTAGACGCCTGTCGTAACCATGATGTACGACTGATGAGCACAGTTCAAGCTCTGGGACATGTACGTCAACACAAAGATTGAGCTGATTCTTCCTTAAAATCAAAGCAGCTTTCCCAAAAAAAAAAGATGAATAGTTGTCTTTTCTAACCTGATACTCCCCCGTACGCCTCTGTCAATCAGCTAAATGAGGTGGAGAAGGCAAGCAGATAAAGGGGAGGGGGTGGGTGAGCAGAAGAGAAAGAGAGAGCAGAAGATTGAGGCAAAGACAGCAGTGCTGTGTAAAGGGTCAGTGCATAGTGTTTTGAATAATTACAGCGTGCTGGTTTTGTGTAGCTGAAGGCGAAACAGCAACTCCAAGCACCAAGATCTAATCAGAGATGTTGGGGAGGCAGCAAAAAAAAAAAAAAAGCTTGTTTAGATCCTATCCCACTGTCTGAAACGAACGCATACACACCATCCCAGCCCTGAAGCTACAAACTTTGAGCACACAACTATTTGCTGCTGGTGCTGTGTTTGCTCGGTAGTGAGAGCAGGATCTGCTGCTGAATGCTGAAAGAAGCGCCCGACTAAAGCCAGCAGGGTGGAGTAAAGCCAGTTGACTGATGGGATCCAGTGGCTCACACAGGGTGCGGTGCTCAGGTGTTAACATGTAATTATGAGCCTTTCATTGGTCACAATGTGAATTGCCAGCCAAGGAACACACCAGTTCACAATGCACTGCTGCTTATTCACAATCATTTGTCCCATTTGTGTTATTGAAAGAAATCTTGTTTGCAAGAACAACAAGTGACACAACCCTGCAACTGCACAGTGTTTGTCATGAAATAATGTTTTTATAATAATCTGTCTGCATGTAGCACACAACTGGTACTGATGCTTGTACAGTGCTGTATATGTGCAGTTGCTATCTAACACACACTTTCCATGGCGCACAGGTTGAGGCAGGTAGCATTCTTTTCTACCTGACAGTCGCTGCGGGCGCATGCAAAAGTCAAGTCCTGACAAATATCAGACCTTAAACAAGCACCGTTTGGCGCCTCTGGTCTTGTCTTCTTCATACCTGACATGTCATGTCATGCTTAAAGCTTCTCCCAAATCTGTTTAATTCAACAATAATGCAAAAAAGGGTTTTTTTCCTCTCGTTTTCTCTCAAGCAATTCATCAACACCTGCTTCTCAGAGGATTGG
This sequence comes from Macropodus opercularis, assembly GCA_030770545.1. NCBI lineage: Eukaryota > Metazoa > Chordata > Actinopteri > Anabantiformes > Osphronemidae > Macropodus > Macropodus opercularis. Next base: position 15,618,203 of record CM061092.1, read on the forward strand.
TGGCAAGATAAAAGTTGTACTCATAATCATCTTTTCTCTAAAAAAAAAACTGTCATCAACTCCCATCTTGACCACCCAACCTTAGTGATGACACCTGTCCCAAGGCAAACCCGTAAACTGAGGTGTGGCATCACGTTTGTGTAGCCAATGGTGAAAGATTCAAATATGTATCTGTCACTTCTGGGCTTAGTATATTGAATGGTTCCCTTGTGTGCTCAAGAACTGAATTTATTGAAATCGATACTGAAAGTAAAACACAAAAATTGAGAACATTGAGAAAGAAACGAAAGAAATCTGCTCAATAACTCTATTTGATGTACTTGTGCTTGTGCTTTTAGGAAGTATTAAAGCTGCAGACATGTTTGTGTTATTCTAAAGTTTAGTCATCCCACAATAATGACTCCTGTTTTGAGAGATTTAACAAACTCAGGGAGGATTTGGTTAGTTCTGAACCAGAGAATGCTTCTGTCCCCCTGATGACAGATTAGCATCTTTTTTTGTATTTATATAATCACAGCATGATCTTGTTTTCACTGCTGCAGGTAACTTTTGCATAAGAATGTCTGATAGGGTTAAAGAAAAAGATGTTGTAATCCAAACTGTAAGAGAATGAGCTTTTCCACAACGATTATGAAGAAATCCCATAGCCCATATCATAAAAACCTTTTCAACTCTGTTTAAAAAAAAACCCACTACCTTTTCTCATCTGTAGCTTTTAGGGCTTCTCTGATGGGCGAGTCATGACAAGCTTCTTGACACAAACAAGTCTCAGCCCCATCTCGTGAGGCGTGGGACGGGCCCGCAGATGTTCCAGGGACAAGTTGTGTCTTGCTGCCTTTCGCTAGAACACTCTTCTCTTTGAGCATACAAGGGCTCTCCTCCTCCTCTGGCGCAATGTGAGATGCAACCATCAAGCTTAACTCTCTTAAAAAGACAGAGCCCACTCCAAGAGCACAGGGTTCAGGAAAGAGGCACACGGTATTTACACAAGTATTATCTGCAGGTCCTCAATCCATTACTGTAATCCCCTGAGCTCTACAGCGTCCCACTGATAGCCCAAACCATGACATTCCTCTCTTTGACTACTATATGTGGTGGCTGTAAATAAGTACTGCAAACACAACCAATCTTCAGTCTCAGTACCAATCACCAACAATGCTTGCCTCATTGGTGACACGCCATTTATTCAGCGAAGCAAATAAGATAAAACATCAGCAATTCGTGTTCTTTGGAGCTTGTGTTTGTGTCGATAAAGGAGGGAACGCTATGGACACGCAGGAGTGCCAACCAGGAAACGTTCTCAAAAATTCTGGGAAATGTTGACGTGTTGCATCTTTCCGTGTTTATGTGTCACCGTCATCCTAGACAGGAAGAGGTTAAGGTGTGTGTGTTAGGGATTAGGTGTGTCTCCATAAGAACAGTCATCAAAAAGAACAGTACACAGTCTACTAAGTCCTGTGAAAGCTCCCACAGGTCTTCAAAAGAGGGCATTAGCACATCTATGCACAAGGCAAAGCTGTGCTGGTGACACTGCTGGACATCAGTCCAGTAATTGTTTGAGATTATGGAAGCAAAATCTGTATAATGGAGGAAGACTCTATTGCTGGGAACCAACTGTGCAATCACCACACTATGACCACAGGGGAACTTTGTTTTAAAATTCCTCAGCATAACAAAATTAGCTTCAGTAAAGCCAACATTTTGTTGTTAAGTGTTAAAGCTGTATAGTTAAAGAATGACTGTTTTTAGATTCATCACAAATTCCTACTAAGCAAACATGGAAACCATCAACACAACAGACCAACATTATAAAAAGCCCATCTACAAAAATATGTCACTTGATTATGTGAGCCAATTGTATGCTTAAATGTAGTCTGCCTGATCTTCTGTTACTAGACTTTGCATAGACGATATACAGTAAGAACAATCTTTTGCACTTCGCTTATTTATATGTGTAGAGTTTAAATCCAAAACCAGAAAATTGAACTTGACTCAATACAGTGATTATACAATCCACAATTTTTTCTTAAGCCAGACCAATCAGACCAGTCTTGCATCATGTGTTATGATTGTGGGATACACCGTCTGGCACAATACACAATACATATGTCTATAATGGGGATGTGTCCCAAACCAGTAGGGCTCACGTTCTGGGGCGTGCCGCTGACGAACCACCCTCTTAACCTTCCTACGGTTGCACATCAGACAAACACTTTTGTTTTTGGACTGTGAAAATGAGAGGGATGAGTTAGGCGGTGTGGGAATTGGGTAAATGTCACAATCCCACACTCGGCGTGGCCAAGGAATACGGTGAGATTGCCTGTTTACTTGGAAGGCACACTGCATTAAGAGCTGCAGGTTTTTCAACCACTTTGGACACATTTGGCATGGACAACCTTTGTGGACTGTTATTCATCAAACCAACACCTTTCACAGATCATTTTAATGAGAGTTTCCATTTAAAGTCTCATCCAAAGTGGAAAAGGTACCAAATGTCCAGTGCATCACGTAATGTTTGATGCTTCACACATTGCCTAAGATGCTATGTAATTTTGGCATTTATTTTATTTTGTCAAACCCTTCTTGCCTGCTGCACCCATGTACAATCAAAACTGTCCAAAGCATCATCTTTAAAAGAAGACGAACAAAGTCAAAATGCAAACAAGGACCAAAACCCGGACACCTATGTTGTCCGCTAGAGTGCATTAGTACACTAAACTACTGGGCTGTTACAGTGTGTGCTCAGTGCAGTACATATTAGAAACATAAACAAGCAGGCAGGTGGGGCTCTAATTTAACAGCTGTCCTCAGCTCTCTCTGCATAATGACAGAGCAGGAGGAGCAGGTTGCTTAGGTTTACTGTGCATCACATTGTGACATCTAGCTGCATGGACCATCACCACACCTGGAACACCAGTAAAGTCTGGTTACCTGTCATCAGCAAAGCACTAGTTCACTTTGTCTACGTTGTGTGGAATCTGGAGTTTGAACATAACAAGGAGCCTCGGGAAGAGAATGGAGGAAAAACAGATGCACCTGATTTTCTTTTTCATTCCTCCATTTACATGTCTCCTACAGTATATATGGCTTGGATTACCATTTTTCTTCTTTCAGCCGAGCGTAGTGTCTGAGACTTGCCTGAGGTTCAGTCTTGATTTGAAGCTATACATCTCAAATGGCATTTCTCTTTGCCAGATGTAGTTGCGCAACACAGGACTGTCAAATAATGTGCACCCAAATCTGCCTAGAGCACTGATAGTCAGATAAGAACTTGTGTAAAAGTATCTTCTTAACCTCTACGCTGACAAATAACTGCCTCGTTCAATGACCGGTTATGATGACAGTAGATTTATATAAAAGTGGGAGAGTCAAAGGATAATGGGACTTATCCTGGAAACAGTCACGTAGCTGTTTTAAACTGTAATCACTTTTTACTGTCAGTAGTGGCAAAGAGGATCGGTTATTATTCAAATTCAAAATACCTTTTAACCAGCGTATCAAAAAAGATCTGTAATCAGAATCTGTAATGTCAAATCCAACACTGAGATGAAACACTGCACAACCTTAAGTACATTCCTACACATTGTGCATACATTTTCTTCCATTATAATGAACAATACTTTAAGCCCTTTGCAGAAATGTGACAGAAGGTATCTTACCGTCCAGGTGGCAGACTTTGCTGTGCTAGACTGCTGGAAGGAAACATCAAAGGTGTGGGGCCCAGCGTAGTCTGTGTTGGAAGGGATGGCAGGTGAGGGAGAAAGGGCATCAAAGGTGGAGCTGGGCTGGGTGTAGGGTGATGGGGCTGTCACATTATTCTGTGAGTGGTCATTGTTGTAGGGGCTGGTAGAGGTTGAACCACCATTCTGGATGTTCTGATCCATGCTGTTCAGGAGCCCCAGGTTTGTATACTGTGACTGGACACAAAATGGAGGGATTGGGGAAAAAGGGAGCGAGAAACAAAAAGAAAAGACTTTCATTAACTGCTATAGTTTAAAATTACACAAATATACAGTTGACAAGTAATTACACATGAACACATAACATGAAATGATGATCCCTGTTAAAAACAGCATGATCGATGATGTGTTGTTTCAAAAACAAAGAACAAACAAAAATCCATAATAAAGTGGAATAACATAAACAAACATCTTTACATTAATGATCTAGTCCCTTTCTGAAAATAAACTTTTCTACTGTCTGAGAATTAAAGTACAATGTTGCTTTCTAGTTTCCATTTCAACAGCCAAATGCAATGTTTCGGTAGAAGTGGCATTAAAATACAGCATTGCCTTTGACCATGATGAAGAATACACCTGGGTCGTAGCCAGACCCAGACCCAGACCCAGACCCTTGCTCTGCTTGCCATTCGCCCCATTCCTTTCCATTTATAAATGGCACATTCCTGGACGAGGTGCAATGACTCGCGCGTGCACTTTAGACGGTCATTAATCTCTCCCGGATCTCTTGTTTATTTCAAGCACGTCTGACCACAGCTGTCCAACTCACACCCATTGCACTGCCAGGTGTTAGTGGTGAGCCAGATGACCAGCAAAACATAGACCAGGTAGAAAATATAACTATAATAAAAGGTAGGGACTTACGTTGCCGTTTTGTAGCACACATGCACGCACACACACATCCAGAAAAACACAGACAGACAAACCTGAGAGGGGTCACATAAGTCAACCTCAACACACTTGTGCAACAACACCAGAGGGTAGCTAGCAGCTTGGGTGAGGGTCACTGTGTGCAATGCAAGAGTGCTTAACCCCAAAGAAACAATGGCACTGGGATTTATAATGAGTGTGTCTGCAGAACAATTAGCCTGGCTATGCAGGTGTTAGGAGACAAGCATTGTGTGAAAGGAGACACACACGCTCTTGGAGAATAGGTCAACTTCACTCTGGTGCAGACCCTATGGCCTTTAGCAAAGACGGGCCTCCCCAAACACGCGCTCCAACACAATAGACTAATTACACACAAATTATTAGCATTATAAAAGTTGCTCTGTGCATTTGGTCCCACTGATCTTGTCAGTTGTCAGTGAAAGACAGTATGTACAGCTCTGAATGGAAACTAACAGTAAACCGTAGTTTCCTGTTTTCACTGTGTTTTCCCGTATGTGACGGCTGAGCAATCAGAATATCTGTACATTTCCTTTGAACTATGGCGCAACTCACTGCAGTTGCACTGAGGCGCACCGCCATTCAGCAATGATGCAGCCTCCCCCAGTACCTGATGCTGGCAGCTGCAAAGGTGGATGTGACAGGCACCAATTATCAATGTCAAATTATTATTCTAAAGAAAAGGTTGATGCTGGCCGGAGACCAAACAGATAAAAGGGACATGAGGCAGAATGCCTGACACAGAATACTTACCGTTAAATATGGGGCCCTGGATAATGCTTCTTATGGTCTAAATGAATCTAGGATCAAAGATGAGGAATGAGGATAAAGCCATAATTGAACAGATAATGAGGCCCAGCAGAACTTCAGGTTTTAATGTTTAATTGACTGGAATGGCTGTCAGACGTCTGTTCTTTTTTTTTTTTTTTTTTTTTTGGGGGGGGGGGGGGTGTTTCTTTGAGTTTCCTATAATCTCCTCTTTTTCCACCATAATACAGAAACAATAATCACTTTTGCTGCTCTTAAAAATTCCATCTGTTTATAGCTGACGCTGGGTTTAGGCCTTTAGGATCTTAGGCTGCTAAGAACACAGTAAATCAGCAGCCTTGACATCTTCAACAGCCATTAATAAATCTTTTGAAATGTGTCTCTGTGTTTGAGGCCTTCAAGCTCATTTCTTTCAGATAAATGCTGGTTAAGCATTTCAGGCCACCAGGAAAGGGAGACTGTTGACCTTCTGGGTGATGGCCTGTTGATTACAATGTAGGAATCTGAACTATCCAGAACACATATCAGAGATATTTTAAATACATATGGCAGCACTAATTTAAAAGTTACATCTAGTGCCAACACAGTGGCATTTGGTATGACATACTGACACATTAAAATTATTCCTGTTCTTGTATTTATTGCTGGGCTAGTGACCAAATGATTGGTCTGAAACCTCAAACATTAATAAAGCATATTTGACTGAGATAAAGCCCATTCTTGTGAAAAACAAGATCTTTGTCTCTGACTAACCTCTGTTTACTAAGAGTCACAGGGCAGCAGAGTTTCCAGAAGCCGTTTTAACACTGTGCAGTAATTCATGTCACACTGCAAGTTTGTAAAAAATGTAATTTAGGAAAATTGGAAGAAATAAACCTCTTACAACCACAACAGCTGGGTCACAAATTGACTAGCTCTGATAAAACCAGAGCATAGATGACCAACAGATGACAGGAATCAGAGCAGACCTGGCCTGAGGGGGGAATAGCATTCCAGGCTCCCTACTCCATGTACTTTGGGCAAACACGTAGGAGCATCTAGGGAACTGTGATGACTGACCCCAGGGGAGGCAAGAATTAAAGGCTCAACAGGGTTGGGGGTTGAGGTGGGGCTGGGTGGGGGTCTATCTACACCTTTTACCTGCTGGGCTGGGCAGAGCAGGTGATTGTATCTACATCAACACACCATTAAAGCAATTATGATGCTGGACTAAACAGGAGCGCCTGGCCAGCCACATTCTAATGGCTGCAGCGGCTCCCAGGAGACTGGAGACGGAGCAACCTGATACCTCACACACTGGAGGGATTGAGCTGGACACCACTTAAAGACCCCCTGCTCAACAACTTAAAAGACAGTGACCTGACACACCTGCTATCTGCAACCTGCAATCTGAGAATCTGTCACCGCTAAATTGCACAGCTTTAGGTTTTTGTTCAGGATTTGGTTGGTAAAAACACTACAGCACGTAACACACAGTTCACTGAAACAGCTGAGTAAAATGAGATTCATAGCATCAAACGGACCCTTCTGAAACAAATGCATACATGAAATATGTGAAAATGCATAAATGAAAAACAATTCATTCTGTTCTCAAATATAGTAGGCTTACTAGAGCAGATTTATTTCACTGGAATTTGAAAGACTAATGTCAGATAAACGAATAGAATATCTAGAATAATAAAACACTAATATGGCAAAACAATTATACAAATACTAAATAATACTAAAACCTAATTGTTTCATATTTGATTATTTACAACATCCTCTAAGTTACATATTTACCATCAAGCTCACAAACCCATCAATCATGATATTTGCACACACAAAATTACTAATTATTTTTCCCCCCATGGCAAACATTTACAATTTAAACTGACAGCTAAAAATATTTGGTTTCCTTTGTGTAAAACATAAAAAAAGAAGAAATAAAAGTTGTGGAAAGATATAAGAATATAGATAATCTATTTCATATTAAATAACCTGACAGTTATCACCAGAATCATTTGTAATTATTCCAATAACGTACAAGATGGAAATTTAGTTTTTTATTTTCCATCTATTACAATTCCTGGGCCTTTCAAGAAAGGCTCATCAAAGAAACCAGAACCTCTTTAAATAATATTTAGATATTTTAACATGTAAAACATTTAGTTATCAAGGTACTGAATTAAAGTAAATAACACCAACAGGCAAAATCAGTGCCTGGATAGACAGCAGCCATTTCACAAGAGATTTTTCAGGTGTTTACATTCCCCATTTGACTTCCACATGAAGGTGTGTACACACTTAGATGCACGCACAGATACACACGGTCCTATAAGTATTTTTGCCCTGCTTGTATCTTTTTATGGTAACCGATTGGTGATTTGAGTTTGTTTTGCAGTTTATCTGTACTTCCTTAATATCCCCATCTTCCATCTACTTAATAATTGTAAAACTACTGCATTAAACCAAAAATGATGCTGCGTCTGGAAATCAGTTACATAAGAATCTACTTTTGTGGATCATTTAAAATATGGAAACAAAACGTTTTTCGGTGCACAAGGTCTTTTAATCTTGGATGATATGTAATTCAGACCAAGGAGCTCTAGGGAACAAACTAAAGGAATGGGAATGATGGCTGATGACCTGTTACCAGCTTCTCCCTTGGTCTTACCTCGCTGTAAGACGTGGTGGTCCCCGTCTCTAGGTACAACATGTTGGCGCTGAGATTGAGCAGAGCTGCTGCTGTTTGCTCCACTGGCTCCAGGATTCCACAAATCTCTTTTCCTCACTCTAAAGCAGTGATGTGGACTACAGATGCAAAGTGGACAAGAAGAAGATTCTATCGGAATTTCTGGGAACGTCATATATACCTGGAAGAGAGGGGAGTGTCCTGTGTACCTGTCCACACCCATCTCAAGGAGAATCACTGTCTCCTTACACTTCCTTGGAAGATCTGCAGAGCTTACTTAAATCTAAAAGTGCTGCGAATTACAGTATCAATTCTGTTGTGGCCCAAAACTGACAATTTTAAATTGTTTCACCAAATGCTACCACTTTACTTGAAGTAAAATAAATCAATCCAGACTATGTAACAACAAGGAAATAAAAAGAATCTTGCTCTTTAAATCAGTTTTAGTATACAGTAACAACATTTTTATATTATATTTGGCACTGCCCTTAGACTATTTCTACTTGAGACTTTAGACAATCAAAACTTAATTATTGGTCAAATCTAAATATGTTCACATGTGAGCATATTCCATGAATGAGGAGGGACATTTGCAAAATAGAATAGGTGTATCAAGAAATTATAGTATAATAAAAGAAAAATACTACAGAAGGTCACCTCAACCCAGTGTGTGAGCTGCAGACTAGGGTTGTGACTGGGGTCTGTACACCTACAATAAGTACCTAGTTAGCATAAGAATAGCTCCCCTCACCCCTTAAGCAATCTGAATGCAGAGCCCCCCCCCCCGTCCTCCAGAAGAAACAATGTGACTCCTGTAGATTGCTTGTATCTATCAGAGATGACTGGTGTAGATTTGTTTTGGAAACATGCATTGTACCTGACATACTGCAGCAGTGCTGTGACTGACCAACCCAAACAGCTCCAACACACCTCACTAATTCACCAAAAGGGACTGAGAGGCCATTAAAAATTTTCCTTTTTACCCAAACTTTAAATTAATAAACTTCATCTAGAAGACGTTTGGAGAGACTGATGTAATGACGCAGATGTAAATATGAGTGGTCAGTGCTAGCTTTACTGGTGGATGACAAGCGAGGAGACTCAGCAGCATGGCACACATAATTTCTATTACTACAGAGCCAGAGGGTTAAAACTCTTGCCCTGTGGTCAGAATGGTTTGAAAGCTGTCTAAAAAGTTAAAAACACCTATGACCTGAAGACGGTTTCTCCAATCATCAGCCACACCCCATTCAAGCCCAGAGGCCATAGACCTACAGGTCAGCTTGTCACAAAAGGCAAATCAACACTTTAAAGAGCCCAATTCGGTGGCCTCCTAAGCTACCCAGACTTCAGTGAAGACCTCACCAAACCTTTTGAGGATGATAATTAGTTTGGCCAAACAAACTTCTAGTTACGTAAAAACAACATTGGCACCTGAAAAGAAGTTAGGGTACTAAATATTATGATGAGGTGATAATAAAAAATGCAACAGACTTTGCAGAAATAAATTATAAATGTAAATAAATACAATTTCTTAAATGCCAATGACCAATAGGTAATATATTAGCTAGACTGTATATAACTGTCTTTGCAGCTAAAATAAAACTATTTAGATCAACTTTACTGTACAGTACATTTATGATAAAAGTGGGTATGTAGACTTAACATAAAATACAGTCACATCTCTATCACCTGCATGACCTCAAATGCTTCAGCAGCAAGAAAGGGTTAGACCAGGCAGTAGGTAAAGATGTGCAGATCCAGGGGCTCAGACAAAAGAGGCTTTCCTGGAGATTTTTCCCTTTAAAGAGCCTGCTCCTTAAGTCACCTAGAGTAGTTCAGTATCAAGTGTCAGGCTGCAGTGGCTGGGAAGGCAGAGACACCTGCCCTGAAAACTGCTTCGGCTCCCTTACACACTGACAGACGCAGGCAGTCAACGACTCGCGAGCTCATCACTTGGGTGGCACTTCCTAAAACTCCCACAGTCAAAGGTCATGAAATCCTGAATTATCCTGAAGTAACTTTAATAGTATCTTGGTAAATGTAATAGGACTACCAGACACTCACCTCAAAAAAGACATTTTAAAAAACATTTTAAACATTGACTGCATAACAATAACTTTTTCATGTTAGCTTGCAAAAACGTTAAGTGGTTTGTACTTTATAAGGCATTGTACTGTGTATAAAGACAAACGTTACGATGAATAAAGAAATAAACACATGTAACAACAGTATTCAGTATTTCCTGAGAAGCTAAAAAATTCAATCATCCTAGTAAAACAAATAGAGAGCACAGTTCCTAAACATAAGGATCTTAAAATAAGGGATGCAGCTCTATTTTTAGTTTTAACTATTAAACATGACTGACTACTCAAACACATGCCTCAAGAATCCTGCCACCTGAGTACAGGATTCCTTTAGACAGCAACAAAGCACTAGGAATTGTACAACTACTGTAGTCTCAGGGAGGTTTTTTTAAAAGGTTGTTACTGTTTAAATGGCAGTTATGAAAATGTCAAAAATACATAAAAAGACATTGTGTTTTTTGTTTTGTTCTATTGATCTAATTTGTTTAAAAAAAGGCAGTTCAACACATTCAACATTTAGACACAGGTGTCCCGTCTGTTTGGTGTTCTTGACTGCTCTGCACGTCTGCTTTCCAGCATCCTTTCAAACAGTCACGCCACAGTAAATTTCAAAGAACACACTGTGTTGAGTTTTTAGTGTGTTACTGGTCTCATGTGTCTGGTTGTCACTGTTTTTAACATCCATTGAAAAATACAAATGTATGCAAGGGAGTTTTTGTTTTGCTTATGAGATACTTGGCATTAATACCTGGATATTTGCGAAAACAAGCCTAGATTATTCTCCAATCAACTGGTTTTACATTTTTATCATGCGATTCTTCTCTATTAAAAAACAAAAATGCTTTTATATACTCTACTCCAGTATTTCTTGATTTGCATATTCCCCTTACAGAATACAAAATGAATCTGACATGATAATAATAACATGATAAGACTGCTGTATAAAAGTAGAGCTAATCCTTGTCTGAGCAATAAAACAGATGAAAGAGTAAAACACATTAGAAGCTGTTATATGCTTGGTCTCAAACTGATGTTGTTCAAATAGATCACATAAGGACTTGTGTCTTAGTACTACGCCTTTAAAAACTTCTTTAAGTGCTAGGGGCAAACTGGTGGAGCATTAAAAAAAAAAAAATCATACCAGCTTATTATGTAGTGTGTTTAACACGCAGTGTTACTGTGGGTTGACTACACTAATAACTCATCTAAATGAAGTTTAAAGCTGTACTATGGACGATTTTTTTTCCAACAAAAGGACTAAATAAATTTGTGTTACCAGAGTGTTAATGTTAAATGGCAATTTAGCTGAAACTCTTAACAACATTAAGACTTAAATGCTTTACATGCAGAAAACAGAAGCCAAAACTGCTCAGCTGCTCCGACACTGAACTGTGAGGCAGCAGCTCTCACACAAAACACAAGGTGTGGTGAAAAAAATACGAATCCAAACACAAACATGTCATTAGATCTCCGAGAAGCTGTGTGTCGACTGAGCTACTCTGCTGTAACGTTGTTAAAACCTTGAAACCGTCTGAAAAAGATCTCTGATCCCGTGCCCCACACTTCATTGTCCACGCACAGCTGATCAGAGCTTTATCTGTGTGTAAAATCAGCTGTTTAGGGTAGGATATAGCATTTCTCCTGCCACTATTTCTGCTACATTCCTTCATGTTATTCTACCCTCTTCTTGCTCCTCTCCTCCCCCCTTGTTGCCACCCCCACCTTTACACAGAGAAGACATGTACTGATAGACGAGAGCAGGGACCTCTGCAACAGAGGCAGGTGCTGCATTAAATTGTTGCCCTGCAGCTACAGAAAAAAATCCAAAAGAAAAAGGATTTTTAGATTAACCACAAAGCCTACACAATACAAATAAGTCCCCCAGGGCACTAAACAGTGAGCTGCATTCTAATGATTCTAATGAAAGAGGCACACCTCCACATTGATAGAAAAGGAGGATGGGGGGGTTGCCCACCACCGTTTCTTTAATGAAAACAGTCACTTGACTTGATAATAATGATTGAGACTTGGTAGTTGGCAATCTACCACAGCAGAGAGCTATTAGTACCACTTGGATGCTGCCTGAGTTACTGGCATGCCACTGTAACCACACCCCTGTTTCAGTGCAGAGGAAAGTGCGAGGTGGGGGTGGGGCCATTAATCACCAGTTCAAGAGAGCACAAGCCCCTTTGGGGGATGCGCAGGGTAACATTACTCAGTTCCTTGAACAAAATTTTTATTTGCTATTTTTTTTCCACCCTGGCTGGACAACAGCATTCCTATCGTGGGAGGAGAACGCGCACATCATCTTTCAGTAGCGGGACTCACAAAGATATGCCCCTCGGTTCAGGTCAAATAGAAGTTCACTTGCACTGATTTCAAAACATCAGATTTAAGAGAAAGATATTCCAGTTTCAAATTTCTAAAATACACTATAGTGTGAATCTGACGTGGATTATCACAAAAAAAACTCACAATCATCAAATGAAATAACAAATAAATAAAATTAAGAAACTCAAATCTGAGCAGGACACTCTCAGGCATTTGACTGCCTATATGCACATTCTACTAACAACAAACTGAGACTGAGATGTCTCTGAGGGGCCACCCAGGTCAAGCCCGACTCAGGCTAAATGAGATAACATCATCCACTCACAGACAACATCTCAGACAAAAACAGATAAACCAGCATTATTCATTGTTGAACTGCTCTGCACCACATTTTTACAACTACCGGTACCTAAGGAGATTCCACTGTAGAAAGCAAAGAAAACATTTTACACGGTCTATGTTAACTGACGTTTACCCCCCAAGTCCCGTGAACTCAGTGAAAGTAAACACATTTGTTGTTCTAGATTTTTCTAAGGGGCGTACAACAAGTATGATCTAATATACTATGTATTACTTGGTTCCACAACAACTAAAATATTGGTCACAGACGTAATGTGCTTTGGATTTCAAAATTTAAAGAGTTCTTTAAACAAATCACACAGTTATGTTTCTTCATACTTACAGAAAGCATCTCATCTGGCTCATGCATCGTTATACAGTCCATACTAATCTGAATGGTGTTTCCTGTAGACCCATCTGTTGGACTGTCAGTGAAGTTCAGCTCAATTGGCTGGACTGAATGCATGGTAGATCTGTAACACAACAGTGACCTTTGATCGGGCACTAAATCAGTATATGCACAATGCATGTTTACTTGTAGTGTTTACTTACTGGTCCAGCATATCAAACAGCTGATTGAATACATCTTGGCTAAAAAAGTCAGCGGTCTGTGCTGACTGATTCTGGGTCATAGTGGTGAGGAACGAGCTCTCTCTCCAGGACAAACGAGATGAAGGGTCCCTGAGTCTGCAAGGAGACATAATCACTTGTCATTTTACATTCAATCTTGCTCATATTCCAGATAATCAACACATAAGGTAGCTATCTTTCACCAACACATTTCTCATAGGTAGTTTTAAAAGTAAGAATGTCACAAAAGATTTCTGTTGATATACAGGGCTGAGACTTGGCCACCCAGCCAGCGGAGGAGAAGAGGAGGAGGAGGAGTCCTGCTGGCAGCCATTCATGAAGAGCGCTTCCATTGTGAAGGAGTCAGCCTGCATAATACTGAATATTTGTACTACACATAATGGTGATTATGCCCCATTCAGAGGCAGGCACTTTGACCTGCTACCCTGAAACATTACACCTGCTTCAGAGCTCAGCCTGCCATTGTTCCCGCTGAAGTGGCGCACGCTGCAGTCTGGGACAGGCGGAATTCCCCCCACCGTCTATATGATAGGACTGCTGCAACCTCTGGTATGTGTGCAGCTGGACGAGCTGGGGGGGGCACAGACGGGGGGGGGGGGGGGGGGGGGCATAATCTGAAGCTGGCACTATTTTAGGTTTTGGAATTCCCCAGCACTGCGGGGAGAATGATATGAATACCACACTTACGAACACAGGCACATAGCTAACGCAGCAAGTTATTTCACCGATGCAGGAGGAGGTGTAGAGTTTAAAATAAAGGTTTACCTTTCCGTCCCAAAGAAACGTGAAAGTGTGGATGCTGGGGATGGGGATGGTCTGAAGTATGAACATTTAGAGGTATACAGTACGATGCGCTACCTTAGGGCCATGCTGAAGCTTGGCTGCTCTGATTCCTCCCAGAACACATCTGATCTCCTTCACTGAGACAAGTATTAGTCAGTTTACTTTAAGGTACAGTGGTTATCACAGGAAGTAAGCACTGATGTATGTTAGAAGGCTAAATACATTATATACTGAAATAAACCTTAGAAGCGGAACAAAGCCTAAACAACGTAAAATTAATAATAAACAATAACAGGAGTATCTAACTCAAATGAATTGAGTGTTTCATAACTTGGTTATGGTTACATTAGCTTGCTAGTAAACGAATGGACGACATTATTTACATTATTACGCTACGAGTTACCCAGAAGCTGCCTGACTAGCAACTAGGCTTGTTAGGTTAGCGCTGCTAATTTACCTGTTAGCCAGGCGTTAGCGTCAGCGCTAACAAGGAAAACCTCGACGTAGCTACTTCCTGTGCCCTTAAGCTGAACTCTATATATATTTCTACCTCTCCTACACAATTCGGGCTGCATTTACTCTTCGGATACGCTATAAAGAGAGCTTCGGTATCAAAAACCAACCCAAGTTATCATCTTTGGCCTCACAAATGTAGTTTAGTAACTCGCCTGCTCCAGGGGTCGTAAAGGCCTTTGTCAGCTGTCATGGCAACCAGAGTCGTCAAAATGGCAGCTGCTCTGTTTTTGTTAATAATGTGCCCAGTTAAAATGTCTGTTCTATATCACTGATGTACTTATTATAAATTATTGGATTTTAAATGCTATGCCGGTAAAGTCGCTGTGTAACGCAGCCCAACATATATTTGTTCTTGTTTCACCTTCTATTTAATTAACTCCAGTTTTCTGAGTAACACAGAATACAGGGATAACCAGAGATTACTTATAATAATAGACCAGCCGATAACATGATGAGATTATAATAATAGATGACAGCAACTAGAACAGGTGTGATCTGCATTTAGGTGTAAACCTTTTGGAGCTGCCTTGTTTAATCTGCATGTGAGTTTGGCTCCAGTTTGACTTCATTAGTCTGTTTGGTAGGACCTGTTCAACTGTCATCTCTGCTAAAAACTGCTGAATGACTTGTGAACTTTGCTTCACAGTATTGTTCATTGGATCAAAATGTATTCACAAAGGTTGCACATCAGGTTCAACTTGTACAATGTGAGCCCATAAATATGTTCCCATATTACCTTGATACAAGTGCAGCCAACACCATCGATGTTGTTGATGAACCATGTGCATTTTACTCCTTGCAGATTTATTGCTGTGCAAATTATTTGTCGTTCTTTACAGTATGTGCACAGTTCTATGATTTTTATAGTCATAAGGGCTATAATAAATCCTATTAAATAGTATTATTATAAATGCATTCATGCACTTTCATCTATACACCGTGCAATTATCACTATAATGTTTGAATCATTGCTACTTCAGTACTTGAGAAACATGTATATCAGAATAGAAGACTATACAGTAAGTGATTAAATAAATTCATGCTGTGACCCGATTATTGCATATGGTAAACAGCTAATAATTTTGAGTTTAGGCTATTTTAAAAACGATCCAGATAAAATAGTTTTATCCCTGGTCTGGCTGTTTTGTCTGCTTCCCGGTGTCTGGTTACTCGGAGAGTTTCTCAGTTAGCCTGAGGCAAAGGCTGTTCAGCATCCACTCAAAGACAACGCAGCGCCTCCAGACAAGACAGGGGCAGAGGTCAGCCCTAAACCGAGATGGCCATTGTCTGTTGGCAGGTTGGGCACACCGACCGATGAAAATGCAATCAAAACAAACAGCCCAGCCGATCGGGGCCCTTCTCCAGTGTCTTTATTAATCACTTGTTCAAAGGCCTGAGACCTCCACCCTCTCATCTGTCAGCCTGGCTGGAAGTGGGACATGACTGCAAAACAACAAACCCCCCAAAGTTTCTCCTCCTCTTATAAGTGAAACAGTCTGAAGTCAAATCCTCTGGGACAAAAGGACAGACATAAATTCCTCTGGCTTTGGGAACACAAAGAAAGCAGAGGAGGGAATCAGAGGACGTATATGATATTATTTTTTATGTATCAACAAAAACAGAATTCAAAATACATGCTAGCCAAACTTTTGTGTCTAGAAATAGATTAAAGCATCGCTGGTAGCAGGTTATATAAATATATTCATATAATACATTTTAAATCTGTTAATAATGTCGCATTAATTAATTACAGGACTAAACTTATACTGAGTTTTTTATAATAGTAACCTCGGACATTGTCCTTTACTGTAAGCTTTACGGAACTTTGATAATCATGCGCTACACAGCACAAAATACATTGTACAGAAAAACAAGTAATGCAAACACAAAGTGAAAAACTGAATAATTAGCTCATACACACATTTATACAATTAAGGGCCCAGTTAGACAGGGAAGTGCCAATACAGTAGTTTTGTAAATGTGTAGTGAATATCAACCAGATGGCCTTTCACAATCAGCACAGAATGGAAGTAGACAGGACAGGTAAGTACGGGACAATACAGATGGACAGATACATAGATATATAGATAATAATAATCAGCAGAAGCGACTGAACAGGATGCCATGTCTGCCACTTCAGCCACAGTGGCACTTACATGCATTGTTGCTGTAAGTATCTTGCACTTATAAATATACCAGGACAGAGCAGCAGCTGAGGATCCAAGCAGACACAACTGTTTCCAGATCACTCTGGCTCTTCAGGCAACTTCAGCCTCAATGGCTATTCATGCCACTTCATAAATTCAGTACTATAATATTTGTTTTAAATACACTATAGCATCCTTATGACAACACGAATATACTTATATACACAATGTCCAGGTGTGAACCATATGTCAAAGCCATGCAATAAAGTTGCTTTGGGAATTTCTATCTAAAAAAGGGAACAAACCAGGTCCTCACACATTTGAATACACTTAGAGTCATCAGTATGTACTTACCGATGAAAGGAAAACTCTGGGTAAAACTGCACAGCTGTGTAAGGTGAATTCATGTTGTCATGCCAAATTTCACTATGTTGAAAGCGTCACAGTGATCAGCTTGTCATTACACAAGCATCAATGACGGTGCATGAGCTAACAGAATAAATACAATTATTGAAAAAAAAAAAAAAAATGTATATATAAATAGAAATAAATAATAAACAAGTAGGTTTGAATTAAAGTGCCAGCGGATACAGTGCAGAGTGAAGAAAGTTTGAGAGATGTTTTGAATGTAGGTATTTTTTCTTTAGCTACCCTACAAAGTGGGAGGAGTTTGTGCCAGCTCTCTGACCAATCCCCCGCTATGGTAGTACAAAATATCACTTACTCTCAGTTGCTAGGATATAGATATCAAGCAACTACATTTGACCCAACACCCCACTCCACCCCACAAGCGACACACACACACACACACACACACACACACACACACACACACCCCTACCCACTATCCTGAAAGCTCCCCCTCCGCTACTCTGTGTTTCTCTGAGCAGTCCTGATATTTCCACCTAGATTCCCAAGCGGTTTCTGTGGTTTGAGGGCGGTTGCATCACGTTTTCAAACTAAAAGGCCCAGGAGGCTTCAAGTATGCTGAATATTCACACAAGTGCTCTTTGAACAGCCTCGACTGTTGATTCAGCAAAAGATTCAGTCAGTTAAAAGAGAAAAATCACTTACACACCTCGGAACAAGATCTCAGATGTCGGATGAAATGTTTGTGGAGGGTCATGGATTTGGAACATTTCTTGAAAATAGCCTACAGAACGTCTTATTTAATGCATCCATCCTATATAATATCAAACCTTCTCTCTTACTCGCTGTAAACCTAGAGGTCTTGTGTGGTTTTCAGAGATGAACAGCAGATGAATCAGCATGCTATAATAAAAGGTAGGGTCACAGCGGGGGGACTGATAATAAATAGATGTGGTGTATCCAGGGAACACAAACCTCTAAGCTGCTCCCTTGTACTGTTAATAAAGAGGCTGCATGTCTCCCCTCTCACTGTCTGCTGTACACGGATCCTGTGTGCCACCCTGATGATAAGACACTGGTTACACAGCTGTTATTTTAAAGCTGATATCCAAACAGGGTTTCACATTAAATGCCGCTTTTGTCATTTCCTTGATATGAAGATCTTTATAGATCCTTAATAGGGAAGTGAACCTGTAAGAATAAGGTTATGACATCATGACTAGTGACAAGTTATCTCTGTATCTCAGTACCTGTTAGTGGGTGGGATACGTATATGAGGCAACAAGAGAACATAATGTCCTCAGAGGTGATGTGTGGCAAATGGACAAACACAAGGATTTGAGTTTGACAAGAGCCAAATAGTGATAAGTAGGCGACTGGGTCAGAACCTCAGATCTGCAGCTCTTGTGGAATGTTCCAGGTCTGTTTTGGTTAGTCCCAGAGCATTGGAGGATGGTGGAGTGCTTTTGGAGCATCTTTTACCTGGGGAACACACAACGCCAGGATGCACTCTGGGAAAAAGGCAAACCAGTGTGACGCAAGTTTCTGCTAGGACTAGTCGTGTGGATGTTACTTTGACCACCTAGTTTACCCTTCACGCTGTTGCAGACCATGGCCACCCATTCATTTAAATGGCATGTGGACTGTCACAGCAGCCTAATGGCTCCTGTCACACAGCAACAATGGTTCAGTAATGGTTTGAGGATGACAACAATGAGTTTGAGGCATTGACTTGGGCTCAAAATCCCCCAGTCAAGCACCCATGGGATGAGCTGGACAAACAGTGCAACTTAATAGGACTTAGCTCACACAACAGGCCCCAGTACACCTTTACTATACAACATACAGCATTTAACAGCGCATTATTTGCTGTTCATCGTGTGCACAGTTTGGTTTAATTCTTCTGTGGTCGGTGGTTGAGACTCCTTAGCCACAAGATGCATATTGTTGTGAACACTTGTTTTGTTCATTAAAAAAAAAAGAAACCAACCCAACGGATCATCCATCACCTTTAATGATCTTTTCCTAAAGATAAGTTCCAGCTGTAGTACACGCTGTCGCTGGTGTGTTACAGCACTGCTCTGACTCTTTCAACAGCTATTCCCCAAGGTTTGTTAACCAGCTTTCGCAGTCAAGTAAAAGTGTCACCGCTGAAAGAAGAGTAGAGCAACCTCAACCCACGTAAAAAGCTGTGCTGTAAAGCTGTAAAAACGTGATGTTATTATTGTTATTTAGTCGACAAATTACCTGTAATAAACCCTTTACACACATCGTAGCTTTGACCATGTCCACCTCGCAACATAACAAGGACAAACTGACCTCACGACGTCATTAAACCTGATATTTACAATGACATCTGAAACCCTTACATCATTAATTACTCTAAGGCTCAGGGGTTGGGAACCAGTCACCAAACCCTCATTACCTCATTTGAGATCAATGTGCGTTTATGACTTGGCAGCTACGTCAGTGACATCTCTGCTACTGTCATCAGTAGGATGGCACAAATGTCTAATGTGGTTAATATTCTCACAGGGCTTTGATTAGATAGTGCTAAGCTTGCTTTAATCTGCAATTGTATCGTCATTCAAAAGCCATAGATGGCAACTCGTATGTGACCGTACGCAGAAATGTCGCTGTCACTCACTTTGTTGTGTTCTTTGTCCTGAAGGCATTATGTGGCTCCATTCACGCAGTCTTATTAATGCCAAGAGTTTACATACGGGATGCCAAAGAGCAGTTGGCGGAGCAGCTGATGAAGCTGCCTACACTATGGAGGCTTGTGTTATCAGCGTCAGTCACATACACCATACTGTGGCCAATCACTCTCACACTGAGAGGGGGTTATGTGGGCATACTTGTGTGCGTCTGTGTGTATATTCCAGTTGGTGACTAATGTAGGGGAAATCCAGATGAGTCAAAACTACCAGTGTCCGGTGCAGTGCTGAGAGGTGATAATTTACAGCCTATGCACTAAACTGCCCAGCAACTTGGCATTGTTCATTACATCCCTATAGCGAATCCCGTTCAAATGAGAATCCGTACGTATGTAGGTCAGAGGGAGTTCAAGAAAAAGCATTGAGAGAGCGGACGAATCCACAAATCCACAATGCACATAAAATCCCAAAATGAATCAAAACATTTCTGTAGAAGCATATAAATTCAGCTCCTGGAGGATGACATTTTTCCACCTCATTCAACCAGTTCTGCACTTCCATAACGGCACAAAAGGTAAAGTGCCCTAAGCTAGCGTGTGCTTTCCCATGTGACCAGAAGAACTGGTATTTCTATTCTCTGATTCATTATTTACTGTAATATTCAGATTCCCAGACAATTATTGATGCTTTCCCACGATGTGAATCAGCTTTTTTCCTGTGTCTTTTGTCATGGTGACTGATGAGATCGTTGTCACGTTGGGAAAATCAATCTTGCCTGCAGCGACGAAAAGGCAGTGAGCCAAAGTAGAACGATCCGTCCAGTATAACTAGCTTCGGTTGGAACCAGATTTGGTTTTTAGACGCATGTGCGTCATATGAGTAAAGGGTAATAATAAATAATTAGTAATAGGGGAGAATAAAAGAAAAGTCAATGTACGATTAAAAACGCATTTTAAATAAGACGTTTAAAAAAGGCAGTTAATGTTACTGTTATTTAAAAATAACAAATTATTCATTTGCAGTAAAAAAGAAAATGTAAAAAACATTTAATATTTTTCAACTGCTTGTTTACTTTTCTGTATGCTGATATTTCAAATGAATAAGCTTATATGTGTTGTCTTTTTGAATAGCTAAATAGTATCAAATATTATAATTAGCACCCAGATTTGATTTGAAGCACACCACACATTCTACGGATAAGAGGACACACATGTCACATGTGTAAATATTTTTTTGTAGGAATAATGCTTGAAGCAATTTCTTATACTATATCTTGTGATAATAATGCTCAATAACTATTTTTACTCCATTTTTATCAAAACAAACCTATAGATAAATGGTGTATTTTTAATATTTGCAAATAATCCAGTTCACATTATACAGATTATTACATTAATTATATACACATTTATTTAACGTGTTGTTGTAACTATCGGCTAAATGTGACGTGATGCCCTTCAACCTGGAACTGGCCATACTTTAATGGTCAAATAACGTGCTACACAACCATGAAGGGTTAGTCTCCATGCTGACAGTATAACAGTGAGTATTGCCATCAAACACCCATGTGTACAATAGTTGCATAGATCTGGATTTGCAGCAGGCCATGGGGGATTTCAGACCAAACAAAAACATGAAGGTGCGGATTGAAACCTGCTGTGGTTCAAACAAGTACTACTGCATGATCTGATTCATGCCAGAGGGACAGAATCCCCTCTGCAGACTAGAGCACTGCTGTTAAACACAATCAAAGCTTTCCTCCAATCAGTTGCAGATCTGAGAAGCAAGAAACCAGTGAACCACAAACCACCAATCACTGCTAATCCAACACTAAATCCGCCTTTGCTGTCGTTTGATGTGAGTCAACATCGCTCACGGTGTGGAGTTAGCATGGTGCAACGTAATTTCACATTCGCAGTGGGAAAATGAAGTGACACCTGAGCGCACGCAACTGAAACACAGGTTTCTTACCACATTGCGAGGCCACGTACGCTGCAACAAACGTGTGCTTTGCCGCTGAATCTCATCGGTGGTATCTGGACTATTAACACCATCGATAAATTACACGCTCCTTAAATTAAAACACACACTAAACATGTTCCTATGCCTTAGTAGCGGATGATTTCACAGGATTAGATGGTGATCATCTTCTCCATTCAGAGGAGGTATTAAATGAGGAAATTGTCTGGGCTCAGGAGCGGGGGTGGTGATATTTTACACTCAAAGAGCAGGTGTTCCCAGGACCTGCTTCAGCACTTCCACGAGGTAATACGATCTTTCATATTCTAACTTTCAGAAATATAGTCCATGATGTAAAAGTTGTGGACTGGTGTTTGGCAACCAGACTACCGGTATCCTGGCAACAGGTTGACAAGTGTGATTGGTCTGCCCCTCAACCTATTAAAAAGCATGTATGCATAGAACATAATGATGCCTGGAGGCCGCCCTGAGACACATAACCCTCCATCCATGAGCATAGAGCCGTCCACATGTAATCTAAGTGAGGGGTTGATGTGTCCTTTGTCACTGGATACGCTTTAAAAATAAAACACGCTGTGGAAGTACTGGGGCACTTGAATGAAAGTGGATATTTCAGAGGCATTTCTTCACAGAGGCTCTGATGAGTAGATGTACAGTGTAGTTCATGTGTGACATACCAAAGCCGTCAAACAATTACAGGTTTAACATTCTGTGTATTGTGATCATCATAATGTCAGAAAAAAGAAATCACAGAATTCACAGCAGTGCCGATTAAGCAGCTCTAAAATGTATTTTAATTACGGGTAATGATTAACATTAGATTTTGTGTATGCTCTGTTGTAGACAGGACAAACAATTAGACGTCCACATGGCTTTATTTATTTTATCATCGGTCTTCTTCACGCTTTTACCGCGGTTAGTCTGCCTCTGCGGTAAAAGCAAAGGAGGAGAGGAAGAAACAAGTAAATGTTACAACAAAACAATCTTTAATCACATATCATACATTTAAAAAGTGGAAATGCGCTACACGCTGAAGGGCAAGTCTGGAATGAAAAGCGTTGGCGTTCAAGTTCAAGTAGAACATCTTCACACACCTGTGAGTGCAGCACTTCTTCCCCTTTAAATTCACTGGAAATTGCCTGTAGGTGTGAGTGGTTGCTTCTCAGTGTGAACTGAGGTGGTTCCCTTCTCAAGGCAAGGAGAGAATGAAAAAGAGCGACTTAGTGAGCAAACTATTTCCAGTAAGTAAGGGCTATGAAAAGCTCTTTTGAATATATTGTAAATGGTAATATCTGCCTCTTGCTTTGCCTTGAAATATCAGGGAAGAAAGTGGTCAGGTAGTCAAGACGGTAACTGTTGAGTAAAATGAGCAACGTACATTTGCTCCTGTGGAAATCCAATAAATGGGCTGAGAGAATTCACGTCCCAATGACAACAGGGTGGAGTAAGTAACGTGGAGGAGTCAGTCAGGTAAACTTGGTTCCAGCTCGATAATGTCCCGTGTCGGTTTCCATCAGTTAGAGGGTTTGTGATTGTACGTGTACATGTGTTAAAGTATCATGATTCGGATGCGTGAGCGTGTGTGAAACAGTCACAGCAACACGCCGAAGGCCGGTTCTCGTCTTACTCTTACTCTATAGCCATGCATGATTTGGGTGTCTCTTGCCAAATCATGCAAGTGCTGCAAAAGGCCTTTACAGCAGCTGATGTGACGTTTTCAGGATGCAGATGCTGATCGCGGAGGACAGATCTGCACATCTGATAAGTCCATGAGGGGCATTGGCTTACGGGCGGTGTCAATGTCGGACTCTTTTTTCACATCACATTACGAAAGTGGAGTCTGAGTCACTTGGCAGACACCTGGCTCAGCAGAGACACACCTGAGTTCACACACCTTCGGTTGGCTTCCCGCTCTCATACACTAACAACAATAATGATCTAATTAATGTTCTCAAACCAGAGCAATCGCATCAACCTTGTTCACATTGTTCTTTGCTACATAGTTTTATTACCCTATGGTCTCTCTCAGAGCCCTGAAATTTCATCAAATCATAAAACTGAAAACAAACGTTCCTTAACTAAAATCATATTCACGTTTCTCTTAGCATTACTGTTACTTTGAGAGAAATTAGTATTATTATAGTAGTAGTTTTATAGTGTGCTGCCTGTGTTATAATCACTATGCTTAAGCTCATTTGCTACAACTACTACTAAATATGTAGCAACAATATTTGTGATCACATGTGATCTGAACACTTAAATGCATAAATCAGTTATTTAAATTACTTAATTACTAAATTAGTACCAGTGAATGATAAATTGACATAATCAGTAATATTTAGTGAAGCAGTTAAGCAGAATTAATTAAACAGTTAAGTAAAATTCATTTATAGATTTTGGAATATTCTGGGTAAAGTTATTGTATATTTCTAAGAACAGAATAACTTTACAAAAATTATTAATGTTCTTGTTTTTCTACTCAACAATATCTTTTTATGATTTTTTTTCCCGGTGCTACAGTTTTCTTTTGAGCCTGAGGAATAGCTGGTGATGATTGTACACCTCTTTGAATTGTTGGATGTATGTTAGCCAGGGTAAGGTAGCAATAAACAAAAGAGAGTAACTGCTGCTGAGCAAAAAATAATCCAAACTATTCATTTGATTTGATAAAAACCTATGATTTCGTATGAGTTGTTCATAGTGCAGCTCTAGGAAACACTGAAACAAATTCAAACGAAATCTTCATTCATTAAGGCAAATGAGGTGCAGTGAAAGAAAACCGAAAAGCTCTGACTCAGTTAAGATCTGTGTGGTGCAAATCATAACAAGTGGAAGTTGTTGAAGTTGAGTGTTTACTCAGTGAACTTCAATAAGGTCTCGGGTGTCAAGGATTTCCTCATTTAAATTGTCCTCAGTGACCAAACCCTTAACCCTTATTTCGACTCTGAAGTCTCCATAGATGTTTAGATTATAGTCTCCCAGGTTTTATACTTATATTTACAGTCGAGGCAGAGTTTTGTTTATACGTATTCATGTTCATTATATTGTATTTCCCAAAAGGTGTATGAGAAAACATTTTATGAATCTAATCCTTTAATTTAAGTTAAGCATATGTCACAAATCACAAACTACAGACAGGATTTCTGTCAAGGCTCAAAATAATGACAGACTTGAGAGATCAGGTCCCCTCCTCGAGCTTAGCGCCCTTGTTCACCGGACAGCAGAGGTGTCAAATCACCACTTGAAACTCCTGAGAAAATGTTAATCGCGTACTCCTTAAATCACATATTGCCAAAATAAAAACCTGCAATTACACACAGTAACAAAACGTGTGACCGCTGAGTGTTTATGATTGTAATGAGGACTAAGCCTCAAACAGATTGCTTTGCTTGAATGAGATATACTGTAGTTGACTTTTGTGTTTGTTTTTGCTTTGTAATACAAGAAGTCAGTATTAACCAAGCAGAGAAATAACAGGTCTGAAAAACAAATCCGTCCTTGAGACTGCAGCAGGCTGGCTGAGAAGGCTGCAGGACCGGTTTGTTGAGCCTCAGGGGCCTGCAGATCCCGATCGACTCCTGCTCTCCAGTCTCTCCCAGCTCCTTCACCTTAGCTTGTTACTTCTACATACGCCACAAAAAAACCCCAAAAAACAACCCAAACGTGCGTAATTGTGACAGATGCTCGCACACAGCTAAGTGAAGCGATTCCCAAAAAGATCAACTCTCGCTTAGCTTGGGTTGGGGATAAAAAACAAACCAACCTGATGACAAATCGCTGCTTTCACTCTCAAGGCAAACAAGTTGATTGAAAGTTCAAACAAACGCACATGCAGCGCTGAGGGTTGGAACATCGTAAAATTCCTCAGCTTTTGGAGGGGGGATGGAAAATGTGATGAATTTGTGTGTTTTTCCATGTAATGCGCCAAATTGCTTATTTTCAGCCCCACCCCGTTCTGATGAAGCCAAAAAGACTTTGCTCGGTTGCAACACACACACACGCGCGCGTGCAAAGGTGTCATCACACGTCTCCCGTCTGTGTCAGTATTAGTCACAGGGAGTCATCGCACAAAGAAAGGGAGCCTGTCTGTCATCACGCGAGGCCTTTCAAAACACCACGCCATCCCACTTCTCAAAACAATTTTAAAAGGAGCTGAACAGATTTCAGCAATGCCAGGAAGCACACAACTGTAACACAAGTCATCTCGCGCCCGGTTCGAGCCGCGCTGACGCGAGCCAGGGTCAGAATTGTACGCGGTGTCGGTGGCACCTTGTGTCTCGTGGCCGCCTGAACGCTGGCGGAACATAGACGCAAACATCAAACCCACGAGAGCTGTCTGCAGGGAGGGAAGGGGAGTTTCACCTGGGAAGACGTTACAGCGTCACCAGCAGGGGATAAAACGCTGGAATTCTTCCTCCGGGAACGGCCAAAGAACACCTAGAGCATGAAAACATTGGTTTTCACTCTGTGTGCCTGTCACGGCTCCAGCTGCGACTCTCCTTAAGTAAAACGCAGGCTCGCTCTCATCAGTACGTGCCTGCAGATCTTATAAATCATGCCCCCTGAAGGCTTTGGCTACGTGAGCCGTAGCAAATGAATTCTGCTTTGCGCCTCCTATAAGCTTCGTGTTGAGAAAATATTTACTGTGCATGTAAAGTACGTCCAGAGGGTGGCCAGCTCACGTCTGCGGAAGGTTAGTAACGGCGGACATCTGGTGAAACCGTAGCCCACAGCTGTCACCAGCCTGACATCTCCTTGCTCTCAAATTTATCTCCCGCCACTGGGACATCTGCGTACGACATGCCGGCCATATCACGGACATATTTGCAAACTGCGAGGAGGCTG
This sequence comes from Macropodus opercularis, assembly GCA_030770545.1. Lineage (NCBI taxonomy): Eukaryota > Metazoa > Chordata > Actinopteri > Anabantiformes > Osphronemidae > Macropodus > Macropodus opercularis. The sequence goes on from CM061092.1 coordinate 15,644,918, forward strand.
CTGGGGCCGCGGTGGCTGACACAAGAGGCCAGGGGGCTTCGTCTTCTTCTTCTGCTGGGTGCAGGGGGTCAGAGGGAAGGGGCGGTGGAGGCGCTCAGAGTCGAGACATCGCATTCTTCCCTCCTGTGCTTGGGGGACAATTAAAGAAGGAGGGTTGTGTTTAACCAAAGCGCAGGCTGACATCTTAACCTCACTCATAAACGGCTTCACTTGCTTGTGGCCCTGGAGGCAGAAATGTTCAGGGCTCACACCGGTGTGATCAACAGGATAATGACATGTGGCTTATGGTTGGGAGGGTTTTATGTTTTCGGCCTTTTTAGTTTTTGGGTTAGGCTGACTTAACAATTTCACATGACCTTTAAAACTTAATTTTAAAAGTGTAAATTAAATGTAATATCTTTTCCAAACCACACACTTCTTCATTAATGTATTCCAGGCTCCCCACCAGCTGCATAGTGTATTATTTTGGTCACGACCCAAAAGTCAGTCCATATTTAAAGAGAACTTATCATATGTGTGCGGGAGTATTGGAAGTCAGCAGAACTCATGTGTCCCCCTCTTGGTACGGGGTCAGCAGCTCAGCACAGAAATTCACAGCTTCAGTCAAAGAAATTAAACAGTGATTCGATTCACAAACTGTAGCGTAACCCAAGACGACCTGAACGAGTGTGTTTGTCACCGTAGAAACGGATTGTTGTCATGGGAATCGGCCTGCAGACAGCTGCGACGTGCACGTGCGTCAAGGCGCCTTTTTGTGCGTGTGTGTATGTGTCTCTGCGCAACGCTCCCCTCACTGCAGCCTTTCCAGGGGCTTGTCATCAGCTCTTAGCCTCACCGCCGCTGACCGTCTGCCCAGCGTTTAATGGGGGCATCCTGGAACCAGGAGACGGATGAGTGGCATGGCAACGCACACTCCCACCCTGACACGCGAAATGAACGCAATCACCGTCAAATCCAGTGTGCAGCGCTGATCTGCTAGTGCGGTGATTTTCCTCAGCTACACCAGCTGCATGTACAGACTGGAGCGGCCGTTCAGTCAGCGCACTCTCACTTGACACATTTTATAAGACGGTCACGCTGGTGCACTCGGGTGAGGTTTATTTAAGCGCTGAGACAGAACTGTTTAAAATCAGCCTTAAATAGGCCACTGGTTCACCATGCAGCATGTTTATCACTTATTCACACAATGGGAGAAAAACTGAATAAACCCTGATGATCACTTAGTGTAAACAAGTCTGTCAAACGTTGGCTAAACTGCCAAACGCCGCCCTGAGCTAAACTAATCAATATGCAAATTAGCTCTCATGTCTGTTCAGATATCCTGACATGATTTAATACGTTTGTATTTGACTATGTTAGTAACACGTCTGAGTCGTCTCGAAACACAGGTCTAGTGCTTCGCTGCCTCATCTGCTGGTGTCCAGAAGAGCCAAAATGCCACAATTACCATAATAGTTTGACAATTTTAGAAATATATATTTTCCTTTTTGTTTTCTTTAGAGTTAGACGGCAAACAGATACTAAATCTGTTTCCAACTGGAAGCTAGAACCAGAGGATGGGCTTTAGGCAAAGCAAAATTAAACACACACAAATGTACATAATAATACATCTGTGTGTTTCACACTTCATGAGGGTGGATGCTGGCTAAAGGGTCTAAAATAGTTTCTTGTAAAATACAAAAGTGCATTGTGTAAAAAGATCCGCAAATGTATTAAAGTATGTGTAAAATTCCTTTAAATGAGCATTTTCTTTTGTCCTAGGTTTGCAAGAATTCTGCTGCAATAATTTACACTTTTATTTAGAAGATTTAATGCGTTAGCTGTACAGTGAAATGTTTTTATTTGCACTTTCAGTTTATTTTGAGGACATGAAAATCATAGGAATCCTATTTATTGCAGCTCTGATTTCACTGTACAACAGTTTATAGGTTGTGGAGTCACATAAAAGTGGCAGTGCACATTTCTTGAATGTCCCTCTCAGCTTTTGTTTTCCATAACAAGAATCTTGGGGTGTGTTTTGGGCTGCAACATTCTTCATAGTTGGGAGGGTTACTGGATTTGACAGGTCTCTGAGTGTCCCATAGCCCCGACTTCAGTGAACACACTCCAGACACAACAGTGACAGCTGTGGGAGAGATAAATAAAAACAGTGTCTCTATCTCTATTACAAGACGGCGATCCAGACAACAACCCAGTAGCCTCTGTGTGTGTGTGCGCGTGCAGGCCACAGGCAGGGTAGTACGTGCATGTGAGTACGCAACACACGCACACAGGTTTCTCACACGTTCGCTCCTTCACACTTACTGTGCTCGCTGCTGCGAGGGCAACAGATGGCGAAACGAGGGAGGCGAGAAGAAGGGGAAAGTGCCGTGCGGCGTAATAAATGCTGCTGGACCTGGGCCGTTAGCAACCGGCATTCCTCTGACAGGTGTAACATGTTTACCAAACAAACATGTAACACAGATGTCAGAGAAATGAAAATTGTGACTGGAGGTTGGGTGACCTGTGAAAAGAAGCCTGGTATCCAAGCTGGCATATCTTTGCGGGCTTTGAAGGTATTTCAGAGAAATGAGAAGACTGCGTGCCACACCGCGATCGCAAGAGTGTCTCGCAGAAGTTGTCTTATGTTACTTGCCCCAAGCATCCCAGGCAGCTCTGGTTGTTAGCTGGGGCCATCCAGGGTCACAGGCACTGACGGGCAGTTTTTAAGCCTCTCACTTTTCCGATCACATTCCACTTCAGGGTAGTGGGGAAAACCACCTCACATCACAATCAAACAAAATAACCACTTGGACCTGTCGGGCTAGACATGTAGACTTCCTCTCGCAGCCTCCTTCGACCTTGACCTCCAACAAAACCACTTGAAGTCATCTCGGACGGGCCTCGCGCTCACCGCCGTCGCTAAATTGTCAATTCCTGATCTGAAACTGTTTTCCTACACATCGAGCCTCGTGTGATTTGAAACTAAACGATCGAACAAGACCAAACAATCCTCTCGCATATTTCCCAGAATTCACCTCTTTCACATTCTGCCAAAACTCAACCAGCTATAACTCTGGCTGCTTTCCTCAGAGGTGTGAACCAGTTTCAGCCCATAGTTGTATTTTACTGGTGGAAAAAAAAAACTGGAGTGAAGCACAAGTCATATTATCTAGCCCAAGGCCGTAAGTTACCTCTCCAGAAAGGAATGCAATCATTAGCTTTGAAAGTCATATATCTTATGAGACCCATGTTTTTCTCTTTAACAAGGCAAAGATATATACACTCACCTCTACTGAAAACGGTTGTAAATGTGAAGAATGAATGAAAAGAATCAAGAAAGAAAGAATCAAACAAAGAAACTAAAAGTCACACATTGTTTAAATAAGTTTAAAATATACATGACAGGTTTACTATTAATGAAGCATTAATATTTCAAGTCTTACAAGTCACTGTCATCTGTCGTATGTGGTTGTGTTTCATCTAGAGAGAAAACATCCGTGGTCAATATCATTAAAATGATGGTGGTGAATGAAAACCAAATATTATTGAGGTGCCGCTAAGCCAGAATGGAACATATGTTGACTTTCATACACTGAAGTGTATCTGAAAATGTAATAACGGGTTTTAAACAAAATCTAAACGTACTAAAAACCTTGCTATAGGTTCTAGGCGAGGCGAAGTCAGTGTGGTGTTGAGTACAGAGTGTACACACACTCTCCAGAGCAAATCAGAGCTTTAATTCAGAAGTACCTTTAGGGCTGAACATAATAATCTCTAATGCACAAATAAGAGCATCCGAGGACAGAGATGGTTCATACGCAACACACCCACACTCCTGCTTGCACATCTGCACACGCACTAGCCCATATTTATCCTAAACCTGGCAGTAAGAGCAAGCCAGTGAAGCCAAGAGAAGCAGGGCTCGCAAGACTGACATAAAAAGAGAGAGAGAGAGAAATGAGGATTGTAGCAACATTAAAGTCCAATTCCAACACGACAGGACACGCCACCTGCATCACCTGGACGTAATCACAAACATCATCTGTGAAGTCCTTCATTAGTTCTACCGATTTGCGACATGTGATGCCTTTGTTGTCATCTGTGTTTCTGGGAACTGTCTCACCTACAGCTAAGAAAGTCGGGACAATGAAAGAACAAAATGATTACAGCTACAAATGTGGTCCATGGAAACCAAAACAAAATAAACACACTCATTTTTAAAATAACAGCATCCTTCTGAATCATCGGGTGACCAGGCCACTCTGGATGGGCTGCTCTTAAACCTCATGAATGCTCATTCATCTGGCAGTTAATCCCGTCTCCTGAACGTCTTTTACAACCTGAAGAGGAGAAATATGGATGGGGCGCGTCGCTCCAGGCCACAGCAACGCTTGATCCAGGATGAGAGACACGTCCTCATTCTGGAAGGAAACGTATTAACCCCTTCTAACCCTCAGGTTATGATACATGATACTAACTGTGCTGAACTTAACCATCTAGTTTACCTTGTGGAATAACAGCTGCATTCACTCCCAGGACACATGCTACTTAACCTTGTTTCCTGATGAGAATGCCTCAAGTGACACTAAATACTGACGGCTTAGTGCGTCTGGGTTCGTTTGTCCTTCAGGAAAGGTTGTGTCTTTTATAAAACAGTTTGTCTTTATGGCTATGGTTTAATAATTTTCTCAGTGTTGTAAATGTAATTCTGGCTAAACAAGACTGTAACTTACCGTGATGTTAATACTTTATTACAGTACTGCTGAGTTACTCTGAGGGTCTGCTCGTTCTCTGTCACGTTGGGAGCTTGTTTTTGTTATTTTCATGTCTCAGTGGTTTGTGTGTTTAGTGGAGAGACTGGTTGTTCGTGCTTGTTAGCCTGAGGGCTGGAAATGCAAATGTCCTATTTGCATGTTGTGCCTTTGCAGCTGAGCTAGTGATGGGTTAGCCAGCTATGAGGAAGTTTAGTCAAAGGTTCAATAATGTGCGAATTTCGCACATGTGCTCGCGGGGTGGGACACCTGGCACGCTGTGCGCTTAGTGTGAAGCCTTGAGGGAATCTCTTTTTTACAAATTCAAGCTGAGCGGATTAGATAGTGGTGTCAAAGGTTAAAGGTCAAGGTTACTGGCAAGGCAAAAATCACAGGAACTCCACGGAGACATTTCTTCAAACCTTCTATTTCCTCACAGTGAACATAACATCATAGTGATGTCCTTGAATGTGATTTCAATATGGTCACGGTCACGGTCAGCTCGTGTCCATCCAGTCTTGGGAACAAAATGTCACAGAAGGGGCTTAATAAGTTGGCACAAACACCCAAATATGAACACCTGGTCACACATCCACGGTCGGCTTTTTAAAAGGTTGTTTTTATATACAAAGGATGAGGGTAAAGACGTATTATACTGTGAACAGACTGCTGATGTAGCCAAGTTTTATCCTGAGTGAACAGTAATAGTTTAGTATTTATTTGCAGACCTGAACATTGTGCTGCTTAAAAGCAGTTAAACAGCAGTCAACTACTAGTTAAGGTCAGTTTTATTGTCACAGGAAACACCATGTGCAGTTTTGAATGGTGTGAATATCACTGAAGCATCTCCATAAAGAACCATGGGTCGCATCACCAGACAACGGCAAACAGGTGTAAACAGTGTGCGCACGTGTGTCTATTTGCGTATTTCAGTAAGTCATATTCAACATGTACTGACCCCACATTCACACACACGATGCAAAATCAACCAGGATTAAGGATTATACCTCTACAAGCGTGCTTTTATGATGACAACGAGCTTTATGATTTTAGTAAAAGTCAATTCTACTAAGATCCAGATATGTGATGATAATGTACTAAACACAGTCTATGTATAATGCTGCTAGAAAGGAAGACCGAATATTTACGCTTATCTTTGTCTCATGTGTGCGACTCGGCGCAGCGACACAAGGTAAACACAAATCAGAGGGGAAATTCCAGCATTGCATGTACTGTAACAATACACTACGATGATAAAACTACAATGACAAATGTGCCCCCATGCTCCAGTGAACCTCTAAGGGGGCTGAATCGTACGGGAGAGAGCTTTTAACACAGACACCGGGGGAGGAAGAAAGGAGTCCCGTTGCGAAAGAGTTGAATTACCATATCACTGAGGAGGAGAGCAGCGGGGGACTCGTCATCCAGAGACGAGCGGCAGTGAAATGAGAATATTACTGAGTACTCAGATAGCGCACACTGGTAATAAGCAGCGGGGGAGATCTTACAGCTGTGTCAACCTCACACGGCTCGTCTTTAACGCAGGCTTCAGTGTAAAAGCAAAAGCAACCGCGAATACGAAAAACCTTCTTTTCCTGTCAAATGACAACACTTCTGTGAACAAACGTGTCATCACAAACCCAGTAAATGTATAAAATACAACAACCAGTTTAAAACGAGCAGAGTCGTTGTGATGTATTAACGATGGAGCGTTTAGTAGCCAATGTTTCCTCGGGCCATGCAGTAGCCTAATTTGTTCTGATTCCCGAAGAAAGACATGACGCCCACGTAGGCCTCAATGAGGAGCGGCTGATTCAGGACCAGCACGCCGTTGGCCTTCCCAGGAACGGGCTTGATGGTGTGGACCCTTTGCGCTGCATCCTTGAGCTCCTCGCGGAATTTCTGGATCTGCAGGCAAGGATGGAGGATGCGTTTAAATAACAGCCAATCAACGCTCAAACAGAGACAGAGAAAAACAAGCCGGAGACGCGCAGGTGTGTCGGTTTGAGTAATGAGAGGAATAATAGTGCATAGAGGGCCAATGATTCCATCTGTCACTGGTTTTGTCAGTCAACTGTTGTGCCATGACTTTGCTAATCGCAGACCAGCGAATGACAATGCTGATAACGATCCCTTTGATTGACGGCGCGTGAGATTTGTAACTTCTTATCTGACAACAGGCGGCTCGTTCGCTGATGTCGGCTTGGTGTGTTCCTGCACTTTTCCACCTCAGGCAAGAGGTGGAAAAAGGATTTTTATTTTATTTTATGTGCAAATGAAAAAATTAATGAAAGTGTGTGTGTGTGTGTGTGTGTGTGTGTGTGTGTGTGTGTAGAAATCCACCCCCTGTTGTTTGGCACAATAGCAGGAACATAAAGTGTTCGAATTTTGAAACGTTACCCAACAAATAACTGATGCTGACATGGGCTTGGACAGATTCATTACTGAGAACATACAGTATTGCTCCATCCTTGTGTCTAACTCATCCTGAACCGACTGTTATGTTGAAATATCTTTGCATGTTCAGATCATAGGGGGACGGTATTGTCATGGTTATGAAACACAGACAATGTTTGTACCAGAACAATTAGGCTGAAAATCACAACAGGTCAGGGTTATATTAACAGTATAACTGGTACGTGGACTGATGCGTCAGTTCTGAGTATTGCTACTCGTCAGATTTGAGCGATTACACAGAACGATATCTGATTCCAGCGGATTCCAGTCAGTCGTTTCACTGCCATGACTCATCTGACCGCGCACTGAATCGGCCTTCAGTGTTGTTTTCGAAGCGCATTAATAGTTAAATGTCTCCGTGCTCTGAGTAAAGCACACACCTTCCCCTGGATTACAGAAAGTAAGTCATCAAACACACAACCGAGACATATCCTTACAAATTCAAGGGCCAGTTCGTCCACGTCACATAAACCTGCTCATAGCACGGTGTCATGCAGTTCATAGTTACAGTTTAATGTGTACAGTAGTTCTGACACTGTCAAACTTGTTTTAGCTTTCGCTGGAAACAGTCTAAACGAAAATCTGCAGTCAGAGGGAAACGGTTCCAGTAAGGAAGCCGTCGTTTCCAAACATTTTCATCGCTACAGCTACAGATGGATGTGTTGATGGATCAGCTTACGTCACAGAGAGCGAGAAATGTGTCACTGGTGCTCCTCACTGGGTGGTAGGTGAAGGTCATGAAGGGCAAGTCAGTGGCGAAGGGGTTCCACCTGGAGGCGAAGGAGGGCTCTCTCAGCCGGTCCCAGAAGACTCTCACCCCCTCCCCTTCTCTCCTAAAAACACACAGAGGAAACGGCAAAGCGTGTCCTACTGTCAGCGATGCATTTCAATCCTCCTTTAGACAGGGCTTTATTCAGTTGATGCTATCAGCAGATCAATTACATAACTCCATGGCTTCTCCAAACAAAGACGGGTTTTGTTTTCCACTGAAATCCACGAACCGTGTGCGGACTGTAAAGTTGTTGACATTAAAAATGAACATATAAAACAAGATACTGTTTGCTAGTGTTAATAACTTCTTATTACCACACATCTGGTGCATTCGAGGAGCAAACTGGAGCCGCTGCCTCAAAGCTCACAAAGCAAAAAGCAGCACTAATCTGTATTCTGGCAAATATTTAATGTCTGCGTAATCTCGTATTTACCAGGCTTAGCGATAATGTACAGTGTGCTCATCATACTCTTGTTCATCTGTTGTTCTTTCCTTAGTCATTTTAAAGTCAACAATTTAGGTCTTAATTGTCCCGATTTCCTCAGCGTCGTGAAACCGCAGAAGCCAGGAGCCAACAAACCTCTAAACTGATCTCAGCTTCGAAACGAAGACCATGTTGACCTAGTGGGATCTGGGACTCTCAGACAGTAGTTCCTCGAACTGAGGTAGGGAAAATACCCTGTTTTAGTTTCTGTTTAAAGGCTGCAGGATCACAAGGAGTTCACAACATACTCCTACTGCATGGATCTCTACTTAGGGCAATGCTACCAGTAGAATATCCCACTAATCATAATCCAAATGTATGATGGGGAAACTGGTTAAATCTGTGGCGGCATGCCAGGATGTTCTCGAATGAACAACTTAACAGCGATAGCTTCAAGCCTTTAACAGCTTTCTTGTCTCTTTCAGCCACTAAACGCACCTGGACTTGAAAATAATACTAACAGTACTGAATGAAGATATAAAACATGCAAATATATAAATAAATATACATGCATGTATATATGTAGGTGTAGGTTCCGGAAGACTGCTGTATGTTGACACCACTTTTTTTTTTTTTTTGGAGGTGGCTGATCATATCCTGTTTAACAAAGCAGGTAAACAACTACCACTTAAACCATATTTCAAAGCAGGTAACTTGAAAAACCAGCAGCGGCAGGTTTGACTCCTCTGTCCAACATAATTACAGTATAACAAAACAACAAATGCTGTTACAGCAGTTTGACTATCCTGTAAACAAAGCAGCCAGGGAGAAGCGATAGACGTGCACAGATGAAAGCGTCGGTTAGGAGTTTCACTTTGACATTTTCAAAACACGAAGCAACTGCAAATGCATCACAGGCCGAAACAGACGGAGAATAATAATAATACAATATATTTTATGTTTCCTTATTAGAGAACATGTCCTTTTGTGTTATTTTGAAAGAAGCTACAGAATTTGAAGGAAACTGTTAATTGCTAGATAAAGCCTGTCATTACAGATTTTATCATTTCCTCAGGGAGAGGAATTGTTCACACATTTGTGTTGCACATTGTGCAACACAGGGACTTTTAAGGTCCCTCTGAACTTGATGTGTGGATGTATAAACACTTGGATTTATTTAGTGCTCACTGCGTGTTGACAGGTCAAGAGTCATATGTCAAGAGACAACTTGCGAAATGATTTAACGGCTAAAAAAGTGCGAACGCTGCTCATAAAGAGTACTGCAGTGCATCACGGCCTAAAAGCAGCTGTTTTTTGGTCTTTATTATGCTGTCGACTGCTGTAACGACCGGTGGAGGTACATGCATTAGAGGTGGGAGCTGGAGGAATGAGTATGCAACCGTTTTCGATAATGTAAAGGACAATTACATCAGGATGTAGGCGATTTCCCAACAGTGTTCTGATTTCCCTAACGATCGACCACGCTGTGCTCATTTTACCACATTCCTTGTGCAACAGCATTTCTTGCCAGCTAGAATTAAACACCTGAGGCTAAACAATAGTGGCGTAGCTGTTGATCTGTCATGGTCTCTGGGAGGGGCTGCATCATAATGCAATCATCCAGCCCCGTTTACACAAGCGCTTGAATGGCAACGCTGCCGCGGAATATTTTGTGCCTCCCCATGAACAAATGTTGTGCAAGGATTAAAAAAAAAAAAAAAAAAAAGGACGGAAAGAAAATAAAACAGTACAAAAGCAAAGCCTGGGCTAAAAGACTGATTATATTTCAGCAAAAAGAATGAGGATGGTGGGGTTACGTCTGTACACACTGCCCTTTGTGAGAGCACACAGCTTTTGCTCTAGTATAAATGGGGATATAAAAAAGCTTTGACAAATTCCTCAGGTAAGCTATCACTGGGAGAGAGACCAGCCCCAACAGGCAGAGCAGGGCTGGGCTTTTCAGCCAGAGGCCTTGGACGTCTTCACTGTGTTTATGTGGCAGAGCTGGGGTTGGACTTTCACTGAGTCTCGCTTCAATACGGTCCCGAAAATTGCCGAAAAGATAAGGAGGCCACCGCCGCGTTGATCACATTCACGGGTTACGAGGGCGAGTGGCGAGATGTTCTGTGTTTTGGATTCATTCGTCAACACGCAAGATAAATATCAAGCCCAGCTCTCAATTGTCATGGCAAGTGTCCCACATTGTCTCAGAGCAAACAAACAAATCTGCTCGGATTGCTCAACAGAGCCTGCGGGGCTGTCAGCCATCCATACGTGTATCCATCCAACAAGACTGCATTCAGCATGTGAGAAGGCTAAAGAGACATGAAAAGGTTGGAGGAATGACCCGAGAGGACAAAGAGCTGAGCTTACTTGTTACACAGTCTATTACACATCTATTACATCCTCAAAAACAAAACAAAAGACTGCATTTCTATCATTTGTGATAAAGCTGGGAACGCAACCTCTAACACCCAGAACAACAGCCATGTTGCTGTAGATGCCATGATGCAAAAGCTGTGATCTCATAGCTGCAGGCTGTTCGTAAAGACATTTCCACCTCGAAAAGGCAGAGTCCACACGCTGAAGGCATGAATTTACAGCAGCCTGCCCAGAATATTATAAACCCACGGCTGGTCAGTAATTTATGCCGTGCAGTCGTTGCTCTTGATCGAGGTTTTGTTCTTTTTGGGGACGAGGGTGTTTTCATTCTGCCTGGTGTTAGAGCTCGTGCTACAGGTAGAACTGCAATACCTGGCAAACAAATCTTCTGGCTGTATGCACACTTCATTTGAAGGAGATTTATGTACCGGGAAAAACTGTCTTTTGTGGGATTTATCTTACAGATCTTATGTTTATAAAAGCGCAGCTGAAGTCAGATTTACTGTGAATCATTCAAGGAAGTTCCTCGTCTATTAGCGAACTGTGCAAGTCCCTCGTGTCAAGGTGCTGAGGATTTAGGGTAAAGGTTTATTTGGACGTCAGTCGCTACCATGGGAATAAAGTCACTATTCAGATTATTCTATTAAAAAACAAACAAGCCAAAACAATGCTGGTAGTACTAGTAATGTAACGCAATGTAACAATAACGTTTGCTGACAAGTTTGCATAGATTGATTTGGTTGTAAAGTGACAACGAACAGAAAACGGATTTGTTTTTTAATCAAGCCCACATTTTGCTGCAACTGTCAGCAACTGGGATCAGCTCTTAAGAAGCGACGGGGCTGCCCTCTGCTGTTTCAATGAACACATTGCCTGCAGGAGGAGAGCAGGACGATTGTATTTCAACCTGGTCTGTACTTAAAACTGGCTCAGCCTCACATTTCACACCCTGCGCGACTTTATTTACTTATGGATGATGCGCGTGTGGAGCCGATCATCCTAATTGTTAACTTAACTGACAGAGTGAGAAAGAAACGTACTGAGGCAGAGAGCTAAATAAAGCAAGATATTTGTCTGAAGTATCTGAAGAAAAGAGGAGGAGAGGAGCAGTGCTGGGATTATTTCCCACCTTCACAAATATATATATATACTGTATTTCTTACACTTACTGAAGCAACCTCTACTGGGGCTTCTTTAAACCTCCACACCCAACGCTCTCAGACAGGAATAAGAAAAGGGAGGCTAATTAGTTTGTCTAGACAGTTTGGAAAGAAGGTACAGACAGTACTGTAAAACATGTCTTTCCCCACAGACGCTGAATATATTTTACTTCTTCCCTCATGGACGCACCTAGTGAAACGTGCGATGAGAGCATCAGCGTCATGAGAACTACGAATACCGACACTCGCTGTGCACGTTCTACTTTCTATCTTTGTTGTGATGGGCTGGAGTCGAACGTTCACGGACGTTTATACCCTATATCCTATGTGATGCGAACAATACAGAGAAAACCCTTTAGGCTGGTTTGGTGAAAGGTTCTGAAAGGGAAAATGGTCTGACTTTCTTTGATTCACGCAGGCAGCAGGGAGATTCACCCGCGGCCCTGACAGACGACGAGCCTCCAGGCGTCTCTACCAAGGGTGAACACTGACATCAAGTGGTCAGGCGACAACTGTCAGCGCACAAATCAGCCGCAGCTCCACGGGCGCCTTCGTGAGAGCAGCAATATCCGTGTATAGCAGGCATAAGCAGCTGGTACAGCATCTTTCCGGTTTCGTCAATCTGCCTCAACTCTAACTTGTTTTTTTTTGTTTGTTTTTTTTACGAGCCGCCTTCACTCTCGTGGGTGATGTCACATTAAATCGCAGCTAAATCATTTCCTCAGCCTGACTGTGTGATATGGAAAGAAAGTTTTGTTCGTTTCCATAGAGCCACTGATCGCTTTCTGACAAAAATAAAACAGAATGACCTAGACAGAGAGGAGGCCAGGGAGACAGAAGGAGGCAGCGGCGGATGATGAAGACAGAAAGAGGAAATGTTTGAGGCTCCAGTTGTTCTTATTTGAAACCGTCTCTTTGCTGACGGACTCCCGGGTGGCTTTCACCAGCGTTTTATGTATAATTCAATGTAATGCGCAGAGATAAAGCCTCCAATAAAGGCTATGCTCTCTAAGCTCTTCACAGCACATTACATTTTATTCATCAAATTAGTTTTAGTTGGTTTGGTATCCCCTGAGCCGTCTTTAAAAGGTTTAGATGAAAGGACTACATTAATTTTGCCACTAATCAGCAAAGTGACAACTCCAAGTGACAGCTCTGTGCTGCTTACCCCCCCAAAAAAGCCTCCACAGACGCTTCTCTCTGCTTTGCCTGTTCCAGCGCCTTGTGTCCCCGCTTGATCTCGGCTACACCGCATGTGTGCACCTTGCGCGTCACCGTTTTCACCGATAACGCCATTGAATGCTGTCTTTGAAATCCATTACCAAAGGCTTTGCTGCGTTGCTTTTTTCATGTCTTGAAATTTCTCAATAGATTTGTTATCTCGCCAGTTTGTGAAAGTTATTACGCAGTAGCAAAAAAAAATTTAACCAGGCATTTCTTTTTTTGTGGCTGAGCTTAATTGGCGGAGCTTAAAAGAGATGGAGCAAAAGGGATTTTATTTCACAGGGAATTTAGCTTTTGTAAAGAAAATCAGAGCGCAGAGCAGATAATTAAGGCTAATATTTGTAATTCTCCAGACTAGCTACGAGTACACTTATTGAAGAATTATGAAAATCAGACAGGACACCAGGAGATCCTAACAGTTCTCTACAATAACTCCCTGCTAGCGTCAGAAGTTTCCTGGTTCTCGCTTCCCACTACCGAGCGAACAGAGGACTTACTGCAGGAGGGAGCGCTTTGGGAAGGCGAAAGCGCCGTGGGCGATGCGATCCACGTAGTTCAGCGGGATTCTGTGGAATTGCTCGCAGTTGAACATGACAAAGTCGTACTTGAAGACCAAGAGAGAGTAGTCTGTGATGAGCACCAGGCGCTCCTTCTCATTGTTCCAGTGATCCACCCTGAAAAGAGACAAGAGTGTTAGGCACACGCTGACAGATCATCCAACCCAAACAGGATTTATTAGCTGTGAAGGAAATGATCTTCATGCTTAACCTTAATAATCGCACAATACATGTTCATCAGCATGTGGAACCAAGTATGAGCTTCGAGAGCATCACACACTACTCAGCCTTTTCTTAAAGCCTGACGTTTGACCTACGAAAAGGAGGCTTAAGAAGGTAAAACAAAAAATATATATAGCAAAGCTGCTCAATTATGTATTGTATGGTAAAAGCTCCACAATTTCCCACAATGCCCCAGGCGAAAGATATTATAATATGTATGCAAACGCTTTCAAGACAAAGAAAAATCAAATGAACAGATACACATTTAACATAACAAACTAAACTCTACCTTCTCTTATGCCCTTAAATCTCTCTCTCTGTCTCTCTCTCACCCCCAGTGCAAACACGACTAATTTACAGTGGCGTGGTTTCTCTTGGAGTGGCACAGTTTCTTACGGCCCGCTGAGTCTCAATTGCTGCTGGCAGCCAGGGGCCCGAGAGGACAGTTCACTGAACAGCCAAGGCATCATGGGAAAGGTGTGGGTGAGGAGCTTCGACTGTGCTAATGAAATGAGTTAACCTCGAGTGGACACAGAAGTCACGGACAGTGCAGAGGTGCTACACTGACCCAGGATCAGACACGACGCCAGTCAGGAGGAAGCGCGGAGGGATGCACTTCTTCTAAAACTACCTGCCGGCTCTTTGAGATGAGATTTGTATTTAATAAAATATCCTATAAAGCACACACTTGAATGTGTAAACAAAAAAAAAACAAAACAACAACAACCAAATACTAAAAATTAATCATAAGCAGATGAGTGCAGTTCATGCTACAATTTCTAAAGCCACAAATCCTCAGTAAAGCCAGATTTGAGGAATTTCTCATTCTTTCTTAGTCTCAAGCCTCCTTTGGGGAATCTCAGCAGCAGCTTCACAGAATTACCATATAATGCACTCTTTATGTTGCAGGCCAAATGTAGGACAAACAGTAATGTGTGTTGGACAGAGCTACATAAATGGGATGTATTATTCATACGCCTTTTAAATGTTTCCTGAAAGCTTGTGCAGGAGTGATACAACCTGACATCTGCAAGTGCACTTTGGTAAATGTCCTGCAGACACTTCATTTAGCTCTGCGTTCCAGAGCATCACCACACTGTAAGCCGCTCTTACTAAAAACTAATTACTACAGTATGTGGGGTTGTGAAAAGACCCAGAGACGCTGGGAACGACTGTATAAAGAAGATGAATGAATGAATGACGAAACAAGTGCTAAAAGAAGAGTTTTTGAGACGTATATTGTAGTTTTAGAGGGATGCCTGTGGGTAGTTTAGCCTCATTCAAATGTGGATTCATAGACAGCATGGAAATGAAGTTTACCCATGAATAGTGTTAAACGATCAGGTTCTAGCTGAGAAACTCATCCCTGTGACATCATCATACAGTAACATGGTCTTATGGACTCACTCTGCCATCAGCCAAACGCTCTGAACGCTGCCGTCCACTTCTTTATCCAAAAGAGCTTCGACGTCTTTGATGGCCTGGTTCAGAGTGCCGGGCTGAGGAGACAGAGAAAAGCACGGGGGTCATTTTCGAACTTTCCATTGCGACAAGCGGCTCCGAGGTGCAGCCGGGACTGGTGCTGCAGCAAAATGTCAGCGTGTCTGCGTGTGTCACACCCAATAACAATAAACAGGAGCACGAAGCCTCGGTAGGAAAATGAAGAAGGCTGAGCTCGCAGCTTCCGTGTGTAAATCTGAGCACAAACTCTCATTTTTACTATGTGCTATTCTATGCGTACACTTGCATTGTTGCATTTGAGAACTCAAACAGATTAAGGATCCCTACTAAGGGCTTATTGTAATCTGAGCCCAATTGCTGTGTAGGCCTGTCAGCATAACATGAGTGACTCACTTCCCTTTGCAACCCAATGCAGCAGGTCTGCGCTGAACACTGCCGTTCCAAAGCTGATAATATTCAGCTTCTTATTGACATAATGTCACACGGACGTTGGATCGCTGTGGACGTTTTGGTGTCGTTATTATATATGACTGCAATAAATGGCGCAAGGTGTAACCTATGTAAACAAAAAGTGGCGTCTGATGTGTGTTAATGCAGCGTGAAGCTGGTGAAACGAAGATGAATAGGGACAAAATATAGAATACAAAATAAGGGCGTCATTTTCAATGTCACAGCAGCTACAGCCTGATCAGCCAGAACAGTAACCAAGTCCACACCCCGACATGAAAAACCGCCAGGAAGCATTAACGTTGTGGCTAAATAAGCAAGGGTCCAGTGTGAGCTTTTCAGGTGCGGGCTGGCAAAACTGGATGCGTAAAAAACAGAGACGCTTTGCATTTTCAAATGGATACATGCAAATGTCTGGTCGAAGGAAACAACCTTCTGTATTTTGAGATGATAGCTGCTGACGTTGTAGTCTCTTACTTAAATGAAGCGATTACACCAGCAGTCTTTTGCCTTGTCTCTCCCACAGGGTCCCTGCAGCTGGATGGCTAAATAATTTGATACAGCTTAGACTAGTAAGATCAAATCTTTTGTGTTTGACTTTAAAATCAAAAGAGATAGTGATAGATAATGATAAAAACATTAGAAGTTAGCCTGTTTAGTATTCAGTGACATGTGTTTCTTGACACCCAGGTGTTTCCTCTTGAGATTCGTTGTTCAAACAATAACTAGTTGTAAATGACGACTGTAGCCTTAGGTTGTACCTGGATGAACTCAATGAGACAGAAGAGCTGCCTGGAAGAAAGAAAAGCCAAATCTCTTTTTGCAGTCACAGTTACTGTATAGCACAACGACTGGGCAACATCAACAACCTCCACACTGCAGAACGTCTTAATAAAGAGGATCTCATCTGACTCTTTTCAATAATATTCAAAGCAGGCAACATTTTGGCAGTTTGTGGAGGATGTTCATGCTGAATAAGGACAATAATAATATAATATCTAACTGTTTAGAGCTGTTCTCTGTCGTCTGGAACAATAACAAGTAAATTATAATAGTAAACAAATGTGATGACAGGACCCCAAGTGTAATAAAGCACGTCTTTGTCATCCAAGTCATCCAATGTTCATAATGTAATATTCAGCTAGGAAACTACTTAGACAGTACTAGTACTGTTCAGATGTTTCTCAGAAATATCAAACTTATGCATTTTAGTCATGTCAATTATTATATATCTATATTATAATATATCTACTCTTTCAATGTGTTCAAAGTGAAATGTTTGCACGTCTTTACCCTCAACACGAAGAACCTCCTGAGTTTGAACTGGTCGGGTGTCGACTCCCCAGAGATGGGCCCCTGCAGAGCGCGGGCCCCTCGCTCCGCCGCCGCCATCTCCTCTCCTCCTTTACGCGTCTCCTCCGTGGCGCCTTTACGCGGCTCCTCTGGTGCGTCTTTGCGCGGCTCCTCCGTGTGCTCCTGTCCTCCGGGCGCTGCCGATCCCTTCACTTCTGCCATGATGCGGCCTCACCACCA
The DNA here is from genome assembly GCA_030770545.1 of Macropodus opercularis. Classification (NCBI taxonomy): domain Eukaryota; kingdom Metazoa; phylum Chordata; class Actinopteri; order Anabantiformes; family Osphronemidae; genus Macropodus; species Macropodus opercularis. The sequence goes on from CM061092.1 coordinate 15,662,290, forward strand.
GCTCTTCATGAAGATCAAACAACAGGATGCGCAGCCAGTTAATGAACAGCGAGGCTTCAGCTACGTGTCCCGTCTCTTCCACAAAAACGAAACTGATGCGGTTTCACTTTGTCCACTGTACATGTGACATGTAGAAAGTTGTTGTAAAAGTTTTTAAAGTGAAAGTAATGGACGGGGTTTCTTACCACGAGCGACAGAGGCGACAGGATGGAACGCAGGACGGATAACGAGGCTCCAGCAGCAGGTGGACGACTTCCTTGTTCCGTGTGCGACGTTTGCGCACAGGGCGTCAAAGCCGCGTCTCAGGAAAGCGCACAGTCCTTTCACTGCCCTGATAAGTGAGACCTGGCAGCAACACGGGTCTGATAACAATAACAGCACTAGTACTACTAATAATTAATAATGCTGTAAATATGAACTTAGCTGTAGCTGGGCCCGTTTCCTCGAGTTCCAGTTTGTCCAGTCAGTGTTTTATGACGAGCTGGTTGCACAACGTCTGCAGTGGGTTGAATGTCACCTCGTGACATTGTTGCGCGTCCACATAGTTGTGGCATTACACTATTGTTCCATGTGTGTGTTTTATCACTGTATCAGTACGTTTACACTGATGCTTCTGGATTCAAAATCCACTTTGCTATAGTCAGTCTGAAAACAAATGAAGACAATAACATATTTTATTGCTCTTAGTTATGAAAACATTTTTTAAAAATGAATGTTGGTTTCGTTTGCTAATAAGCAACATGTAATATGTCCAGAAACTAATGAAGAAGGGAAAAAAAAAAAAAAGATTTGATATTTGAAAACAGTGACAGTGATGCTTCCTGTTTAATCGACCGCCACCAAATAAACTAAAGTACAACAGAACAAGAAAAGCGCCTGATTCACAGTGGATGTGTTTATAAGTGTCCTATTTCTGTGTGAGAATGTTTACTGCAGACCAACAGCGTTTGCTTTGTTGTTGTACAATAGTTAGAGACTCAAAACATGGCTCTCGCGCTGACAACCGCAGACATCACATGACAATAATAAAAACGTGACACGTGCTTTAGGGGTTAATCTGAACCAGCTTGCGTTTAACCCAGTCAAGCAGTGATGCATATTTTAACTGAAGTTGTTAGCAGTTAGGGTCTTGGCTGATGAATTATAGCTCAGCGTGTATTTAAAGATGCACTGGATGAGCACAACGCTCCTCTAGACTGACCTTACAGATCTGGGGGGTTTTTAGAACGTACTTACACCTTAGCTTGTTTTTAATCTCCTCTCTCAAGCTTATGTTCCTGCCTTGACGTCTTTTCCTGAAATACTCTTTGAATGACATTTATGATTCTCACACAATCAAGCAATTGTGGGATGAATGAGATCACAGAAAGCAAATAAGACTCATTCCGTCAAATCCTTGACTAGCATCACCATTTAAACATCAGTCTTTGTGCACGCTAACGTTTTCTGACATCACTTACTGTAAGGCCACTCGTTCCCAATCACAGCTCTGTCAGGGAGCTCTTCCAGCGCCTTGTCACAAGTTTAAAGCCAATCCACTTGTAATCTGCAGCTATCAAAGAAACGTAGACAGATTTCTAAAGGCATTCTTTCTGCTCGGTTGCTTAGCTACTCCCACGGACGGAAATGTTCATGCTCTTTAGTGTTGTGTGAAGGGCCGGTAGCTTTCCAGGCCACATCTCATTTGATTTTTTTTTTTTTTTTTTTCAGTCTGCACTCTTATAATTACGTCTAATCAATCCAGATTGTCTTTGCGCCAGCGATGGGTTGATAATGAGTGTTCAGAAAAAATGTTTTTCTCCTTAAATAGAAGCATCCAGAGATGCTGGGATTTCTTCAAAATCCCCATAAAATCCTCAAATCATCATTTGATTTTGTGCTAAATGCAAACTAAAGAGCATAGAAATAACTGATTTACAGACCTGGTGGTTGTTTTAAGAAATATATCTCAGAGAGCCATAGCGTTATATTACTGCTGTTACACACAACAAGCAGGGAAACCAGTGAACTTAAAAGCCCCGGCCCCATGATGCGTGGCATCATTCGTTAAAGTGAGGATAAGATTAATGCATATTGTTGTATCTAGGCCAAGTAATCAGCACTGCATCACTGGAAATGTTCACTGCTGCCAAGCCGGAAGTTTCACTTGGTGCTGCTCCTTCACTCTGGGCTGGTCTCACCGTGCAGTTCCCGTGATCTCCAAAGACATTAATGCTTATCACCAATGGAGTTTATTCTGAATTAATAATGGGTTCAGTAATATGGTCATTATTGCTGCTAGATGTGTGCATCTATGTAGTAGTGAGTTAAGTAGTGCGGCAGAGGTTTGTCCTGTAGACAAGTTAGGTTCATGTTCACCATTGTGTCTGTTTCTCTGATACCCAGAACTAACTTTTCATATTTTGTGTATTGACTATGTGTAATAATAAAAGGGTTCACTCCCAGAGGATCATCCACAGAAAGCAGATCTCCTCAACTTCAGCTTTGGCCTTTTTAGTTAGTCAGTTTGTTTTGATATCATCATTGATAGCATTTAATTCCTACTGTGTGTCTTTATTGAAGCGACATCATAATGATCAGACTAAAGGGTTTCGAGGCCCTTAGGAGGTGGTGTGGACCCCAAGCAAAGCTAAAAGAGAAGAGACAATGATAACAAATTCATCCAAATAAGTGATGCTTTACAGCCACTGACAAATGAGTAAAGGCGATAACGGTGAACCAAGGTGTGTTGGAAAGGAAAAATATTTCCTCCGTGATGGGCACTGACCAGCGTGAGTTTGTGTGTCAGGCCCAGAGAGACTTCTATGACATGACATCAGTTGACTTTACAGCTCCAACATACACACAAACATGTCCAGGGGCGTCCACCCTTCATCTTCAATGCTTTTAGTGCACGGAAGTAATTCGATTATGTCCCGGCACGTTTGCGTTTGTTTATCCATATTGCGGCAAAGCCTGATTTAACTCTCCTGAGATATCGCACGGGATCGGCAGATGTTGCTTAGACCTCTGTGACCCTGTAAGTTCCACAGTCATGATCCGTGTGTGTGTGTGTGTGTGTGTGTGTGTGTGTGTGTGTGTGGCTTGCTGAGGCGTAGCAGCACTGACAGCTTCTTTTTTTTTTTTTTTTTTTTTTCCTGCTTAGCCTGTGAGTAATGCTCAGACCGGAGCGCGGGGGCCGGGCCATGAGGGTTCAGTAACTCAGCAGAAGCCTGATGAGCTGGAAAACTCCTAACCTTCAACGTTTCAAAGCCCAGCGAACGCTCCGCAGAGGGAAACTATATTCACCCAGCCTGGTAAACGACCTGAGTCTATTTTGACCACGGTTTAACACATTGTGGACAAACAAAGTGCAAGCGAGGTGCGTTTGAGATCCACGATGTGACTGCTATGCAAAAGCTCCTCGTGCGTCACCGCAGGACGAGAACACAGTCGCATGTGACCAGGAAACAACTCCTCGTTTGAATATTCAGCTAGTTTGAGCCTAGTTTTCGTAGTCGGGCTCAACTTTTGCATTTCAACTGAACTAACCTTAATTCTTTCAGACAACAAAGTGCATCCGGGGACCACTGCGCTGTACGTTGTCTCGAGCTGACAATGATGTGGCGTGGGAGAGCAGCACACGCACACCGCAAGCTGACCACAGTGTTTACCGCCCAGAGGCCCCACTTCCAGATGACTGCAGACGACTGTTTCACTTGACCTTGACCGTTAGGACCAGCACGCTGAGACCTGAGCCAGGTAGGGTTCACAGGCCTGGATTAGGTCACTGACAGAGGGTTTCTGGGGGATTAGTTTGATGCGTAGTGCGGCTAAAATCGAATTGTGCACACTTGACATGAGCCGTGAGGTTCAGATCTGAGACGCCGCTTCAACATCCGTGATTCGCGACACACAGGCTCATTAAAAGTTGACTAATCTAACTATCACTGAGCAGTAACGTGCAACACCGAGCTGTTGGGTCCAGCTGGGACTGAAACGCACTGTAAAACCCGTCTAGCAAGCAGATAGGGGAGCGTAGGGGAGTAAAGCCTGAGACTACGTCTGAAAACTGTGATAAGTAGGAAAGGTGCGAAGGTTCAGCTGAGAAGCTTGAATGGGTGTGTGTGTGTGTGTGTGTGTATGAGGTACCATAAAAACAAGACAGCGAGTCCAGATTAAACAGAACTAACACAAAAAGACATTACACAACCTGCTACGGCGTGGTTGCTGTCAATCACAGCCTACCTGATGACTCACTACCGACACATGGACCTTTGACCCGCCCTTCTTGTTCCACCCTGTACAGCTGTGACGTTCAGTTCTACTCTCTCCTCTCCTTTAGTTTGGCCAATATTAAGCAGACGGTTGAGGCCCGGTGTCATCACCAGTCGGAAATGCTTTCATCCAAAGCCAGAACCAGTTTGCAACATCTTCTACTTGTTGAAAAGAACCAGGAAGCTAAACCACAGACTGGCTTCTGAAACTCTTCACAGATTGTATTTGGTGTCGCTGGTTAACAAACATAAGCCAAGTAGCTATTTTAATCTGTGTGACGACGAGGACTAGCAGCCCATCAGTGAAGTCTGTGAACACTTCTAGTCCTAAAATCAAGTTGTTTTCATATTCTTCTCATTACGCTGAAATCTGCAACAGCTGAGCTTTAAACTTTGGACACTAGGAACCTTTATCCTCGTTTCTAGTATGAGGCATATTCCTATAGCTTGTCCCAGACATTAGATTTTTATAAAACCTTTCCAGATCCAGCCGGCAATGTGCACAAGCGTAGATGGAGCCCAGGACGCGAGAACCGGGCAGTCGCATATCCTGTAGATGTGGTCATCTAACGTGAGGTGACAATGTCCGGTAGAAGAGACAGAGGCAAATAAAGGCTGAATTCAACACCTGAGCAGGCAAACACCGAGCGCAGGTTACAGACGAGTCCCCGGGAAACAGAGAGACATGTGATAAACAGGCAGCGGACAAAGGGGCCAGACGGGGCCTCGTGCTGCGGAGACTAACCGTTAACCATAAACGGGTGAGATGGCTGCGAGTGGGACCAGGTGTCGATGCGTCTACGCGCGAGGAAGGTGAGGGAAAGGGCAAGGAGACGCTAAAAACAACAAAGCAACAACTGAGAACGGCCGCGTGACAAGCAGGTGGCGGAAAAAAGCAGGATGAGCTGCTGCACTGGAGAAAAACAGATGACGATGAGACGCATAGCAGGATCGAAACATTTACAGAAAGTAACAAGATGACGATGATGGTGATACAAGACTGAGTAAATGCCACCTGGGTAATAATAGATGAGATGTGATTGAATCGTAACAGCAGAATCCACGCAGATCAAACACGTGCGTGGCTTTGAACCAGCGAAACCTCATGAGTTCAGTTATGGTGCAAATATCACAGAGGGCTAAGAGCTGTGTGAGCTGGCAGCGTGTTGGGGGTGGAGGGTGTGTGTGTGTGTGTGGGGGGGGGGTAAAGCAGCCACTAAGTGGCAGTGTTGGTCTAGTGTTGACGCGTTAAGCGCAGCGAGCGGGAGCAGATTCGTGTTGTACATATGTGATGACAACCTGAACGCGTGTTCACTCACCAGCCAACTTCTACTAAACTAATCTCTTACTCCGAATATGACAGGATCCACGCAGAGAGTAGAAAGGATGACTCAGCTCACAAACCTCTCTTGTATTTAATAAACATGTAGATTCTATCGTTGCACTTAATACGTGACACGGCTCAGCTTTTCCCCTCATCCAGCTCTTGCCATCCTGATTCTGTCTCGTCTTCCTCACGTCACCTCCAGCCGTAAAGCCCGACAGGCCCTCCTGGCGTGTGTCGGTACCGATTCAACACACAGGCTGCTCCCGCTCGGCCCAAGCGCCGATCGGATGTCGCGTAATCCATCACAAACAGCGACGTTTCGGATTCATCTGAGGGGAACTTTAGCCCTGAGCCGAGCGAGACCGACACCGAAGAGTAGCCAGAAAGCGACGGCTTTGATTCGTGGTACTAACAGGAGGATGAGAGCCAGACTGGAGATGAATCAAGGGTGGCAAGAAACACATTTATTCTTAAGTGCTGCCTCTGAGCAAGGCAGTATATGTTCAGCTTCTTCTGTGCTTATGTTCAGTTTAGACTGTGTAACACTGACTGTGTGAAAAACCTGCTTTTGCAATTTCCCATCAGCCCCAACAACAACAACAACAACAACAACGAGAAACGTGAATTGTGAGCTAAGTAATATTAGTGTTGCTTTCCAGTAACTGCGACAACCTCTGACTCCGGTACTGGAAGGATGGAAGCAGAGAGGTGTCAGCTACTAAACACGCCGCGGCTCTGGTGCTAACGTTTTCCAGGCCAACGGTTCTCACGCGCCCGCTGTCCGACGGTGAACCGCTGCTCGTGAACACATCGCGCCTGAGCCTGAACGCGCACAGTCGGTTTCCCGGAACAGCAAAAAAAAGGCCAACGCTTCCTTTAAGCGCTTGGTGTAAAGCGAAAAGCTGCGACGGGGAATTGAACTTGATTTGAAGGCCACAACAAGCCGTAATTTACGATGCCTTTGCCCCCCGGTCCCTGGGTTGCCTGAGGTGAAACAGCCGTTCAGGAATTCCTGCAAACAATGCTCCACCTCTACTTAGTAGAAGTTCGCAGATTTGTCATGCAATGCCTGTAGGAATACAGTGGATTTTCTGCTCTGCTGCGAAATCGCTTTCTGCTCCACTGACATTCTCTCGGCCGTTTGTTGGGGCAGTGCACAGCCTCGTGTGATTTATCGAGCTTGATTGCAAGACGAGCAGTAATTCACCGCTTCCACCGCCATCATTAACTGCGCACACACTCCTGAAACGGGCCTGTCTAATTCTCCTCGTTTCCCTCCTTCTCCTCCCGCCGAGTAAAAAAGGGTTTTCCGCTCAGCTCGCTTTCAACATACGCCACTTCATGCTCCATGTTTAGTTGACAAACTTTTGTGTGCAATTGCAGCACACGACATTAAACCAGCGCAACGCGAGGATGTTTGTCTCCGGTACGTCTCCGTCACATCATCGCCCACAGTGTCACTTCTAACAGAGGCAAGCGAACGCATCCCTGTTCAAGTGACGTTTGAGAGCAAAGCCCAGAAAATGAGGGAGGAATTACAACAAGGTAGCCACACAAAGGCACCGGGACGTGGAGATGATGAAACAGAAGCCCACTTTAGAACAGAGAGCCCGAAATCTCACAAGCCCCCAGTTTATCAAAGTCAATCCAGGAGGCAGAGTCTCCCACCTTCCCAGTCATTTCATGCCCTCGCGCAACATCTCATCTCCACAGGGAGATAAAGTTTGAAACCAGATAAATAGTTCACCCTATTTACTGTTATGGAATATTTGCGCCGTGTAGCTGCGAACGTTTTCATCCAGAATTTGCTTGTTTGTGGGGGAAAAAAAAAAAAAAAAAGGATGTGCAACGGCTACTAAAAATAGCTCCATTGACCCAGTTCTCCAGCAGGACTCACACGCATTGTTTCAAAGGATAGATCGCATCACACAAAGGTCTTTATTAGGAACATCCACATCATCCGTTCAGCGGGTTCTTGAGGTGTTCTGTGTGGTGACATCACCCACATAATGCTCTTCATTTATTTCAGCGCCTGTGGTCTCTTCAGCCTGTAACTGTGGATCTGAACTGTTGGTCTCGTTTCTTCTTTGTTGCAGTCGCACGTTAGGCTTTTAATTAAGTTGCAAAATGTTCTAAACATGACCGCTGGAGTTCTATGAAGGAAATTGCTTGATAGTCACGGATCTCTCACCTTTGTTTCTTTCTTCTTTCGGAATGGCTGGTTAGGAGGTTGTGCTTTGCTCAGCTACACCTCTTGCCTTTCAGATATTACTTTAATTACTACGAATAAAAAGCAGCAATCAAGAAGCTCTTCTGATTGGTCAGAAGGGTGAGGCTCGCTCAAAACGAAGCTACCGTAGAACGTCTCGGCGTTTGAAGGCGTCGGCAGCACACAAAGCTAAGATCTGGAAGATGTTTCCACGCGAAACATCAAAAACGAACATGGTGCGGCTTTAAGCTCAGGTAGGAATTTGGGTGTGCGTTACACGGGAAAAGGTCGGGAACCACCGATCCACGGGGACCTTTAGGGATGTGTCAGCTGTTTGGTTGACTTTGTGGCAAGCGCAGAGAAAAGCAGCGGATGGCTTTTATCCAAAATGGTCTGCTGACTTTTCTCTTTGCTGCTTGAGAGACTGAGAGGCCTTTGAACTCGTCTCAGGAGGAGAGAAAAATCAAATGCAACAAACGGGAGCATACGAAACCTTCCACAAAGACTAAAGATGTAAAGATGACAAAATAACAACTCCTGTATCTCCACTTTACAGCCAAGCAAGCTGCTGCACATTCTCACTGGTTTTTAAAAGATCTGCTAAATCCACATCGCTATGTGCTCATGAATGGTTCTGCAGTAATAAAGATGCTCTGAACTAAACATTTTTTTTTCTTTCCCAAAGTGAGCTGCAAGTCATTTAATGGAAGCAATGATAAGCGTAAAATCCTGGACAACTCCCCTGACACCTTCTTGTAGATCTGAATCCAGACAGCGTGCTCTGAAGTGCTGCGCTTTCATGGGAGGAAAAAAAGAGGACTGCTCCTATGGCAACAGAAAATCAGTTAAATGAAGACAAACAGGAGGCCTCTGAACCTCCACCTACGCATGCACTAAAAAACACAACCTCCTTTCACAAATCCATCAACGTGGTAACTTTGTAGACTCCGCTGAATGCTAATGGCTGGTAGCGTGCGCCGCTTAAATAGGTCACGACTGGGAATAATTGTATTAACTGCTGTAAATAGAAATAAACAGGGGGAAAGTGGAGAACAGTAATGGCTTGTCGTGAGCTATTCAGAGACTTTCTCAGAAAATGGTGGAGCAGTCTTGAGGGAGGCACTCAGTGTCACAATTTGGCTTTTTTTTGGGGGGTAAAAAGTGCCATCTGCTTAAGGAAGTCAATTATGAACAGAGAGAGAGAAAGAAGTGTGTCTTTAAGAGACCACGCTTCAACCTGATAACATTCTTCAGAAAAATGAGCTTCGGTGACGCTCGCTCATATCTAAATAATACAGATAATTTGACTTTAGAGCTTTCATTGTACTTCACCTTACGTCTCTGACCCATTGTATGGGCTGCATTAAAGAGTGATGAAAGGGGTTTGTGCTTCAGAGCGAGCTGCTGGGAAGAGCGCGAACTGAAAGGTTGGGTTATTTGGAGTAATCGGGCTGGTGGTGTTTCTGTTTTTTGGTGGATCTTTCCTACAAGGTTTCGAATGTCATGACTGCTCCCGAGACACGACGCCAAGAACAAGCTGTTCCCAGAGCAGACCGCAAAAATGTGCAGTGGAGAGTTTTGCAGAGAAAACAGCAGGAAGCCGATCTGTTCTTCAACGGTCCAAAAGTGAATCCAGCTGCCCTGATGCACACACACTCATTAGCAGCGTCATCACTGTTGTGCCATGACGCAGTCCTAGTAGCAGTTGGCGCTTCGTTCCTGGTTGTGTGTAAACGCTCTCTTGGCCCTGCTGTCCTGGGAGCCGCATTTACTCGACAGCGCACTCCTTAGTGTTTGCCGGTCAAGCGGCGGTGCTCCCTCTTTCTGAGGGCGTTCTATTCTTTAAATGTTTGAACAGCCAGCTCCCAAGAAGTCTGAAGGTAAAAATAATAACACGTGTGAGGCCCGAGAGCTCAGAACGCCGTACCTCCTCAGGGATCCCCGTCTGGGGGGCTGGTGGTTCTGAATGCACACGTGGCCAATTGAAGCAGCTAAAAAGTAAAGTAGAACCTTGAAGTTACCTGATACACAGTATAACTATTGTTCATCCCGAAGATATAGATATATATAAATATAGACAAGAGATTATTTTTTCTTCTGTTTCTTCTTGGATGAAGACGTGACCTGAACATCTGGTGAAACAAAACAACAGTTTGTTGCGCAATAGATCCTCTTGTGGTATTTTACAACTAGGCTAATTGCCGACTTGTATTAATAAAAAGGAAACCACGTTTCTCTTGTGCAATTTTGTTTACTAGCAATCAGAGTAAAGTCATCATTATCTCCATCTGTTGTTGGGCCGCGTTAAAGACCTATAGCGTTGGTGTTCATCACACATTTGTGGTATTAATAAGTGGGGAATCTTCACCAGCCCCGCCGCGTTGACAGAAGCACATCAGAGCTCCTCGCAGGCCTGAGAGTCTCCTGATCATCGGGCTGCCCCGAACTCTGCCCTGGAGAAAAACATTTGACAGAAACAAAACACGGGTCTGCCCAGTTTTTAAATGTATGCCTGGGGAACATGTGAGATGAAGACACAGTGTGAAGACTGACATGTATAAAACATGAGCAGACTGAGAGAGCGAGGTGAGCACCAAGCGCTGCCTCGGAGAACTGTCTAAATATAAAGTGTGTCTGATTTACGACCCTCAGACCTTTTAACCTAAACACTTTAAGCTGCTAAGTATGTTTCAAATAATTCAAGAGATGTCAGCACTCTTCTCATCCTGATTCCTTTTTTTTTTTGCTCCTATATTCCCACTATGTCAGCTCACAAAGATGATAGCAGCATCTTTCCACACAAAGGCTTTATATATACAATGAGAAACTTTATTAAATAGGTAATGTGGAGTTTGTAAAATCTGTGCTAGAATGGATTTTCCTATTAACTATTTCTGAGCGGAGGAGCTGAACATTATCCACATTGTTAGAATCCCACGTCAAGTCTTTGCCAATCAAAGGATGTGAGATCAGAGAGCTGACAGCTACACAGCAAAACACATTATTATTTCAGCTGGCGTTGCTGCTTCCGTGCTGCTCCGCAACCATTTTGAGTCATCCCTCGCTCCCGCTCTTAATTGTTAATGATTTCTTCAAATGCGAGCCAGTATCGCTCACACGTTCCCCCAGAAGGTGCCACATTCCAAGATGTAAATCCGAGGTTAATCCACAAATTAGGTTCGGCTGCCAGGGTGCTGTGAGAGGGAGCGAACGCGCCAGCAGCGTGAGAGAGAGCGCTGTCCACCACGGAAACCCAAACCTCAGACTACATTTGCCCAACGACTTTGATAATGTAGCGCTAAATCATTTACTGGCGAGATGGAGAGCATGCAAAACACACACGGCCAGCGAGCGGTGAGCAGACTGATGTTAACAACATGGTTATCCTCAAAAAGGGTTATTAAAACGAAAGAAGAGGTGAAGAGGGGGTGGTTTATGAGCAGACACATATTTCTGACTATAAACAAGTACAGGAATTGTTTGGTGGAACAGTCTGGCTGCAGAAAAATAGCAAAATGCAGAGAAGCTAGAAATAGATTAAAGCTGCAGGCCGTCAATCCAAAACAATGAGCTAAAATGCTTAAAGACGCTCAAATGCACTGTAGAGATGAACGGAAGATCAGGACCAGCCCAAAATGGCAACAGACGAAATGCTTTGTCACTTTAAATATTACAGTTGGCTTATGTAAAAACAGATCTCAGTTTATTAAATACTTCCCGTGAGCTTCGTGAGGCTCTGCTAACATGTGAAAGGCATCTTCAAAGAACAGTGGGACACCTATCAGCAGGCAACAACACCTTCCTTGCTGTAATTACCCTGAATAAGGAGAGTCAAAGAAACAACAAGTTGCTAGGAAACTGTTGTAGAAGGAGCCCAGGGAAGGCATTAACGCTGACCTTTAGCAGAGGACAGCACGAAAATGAAAATTAAGCATCGCGTTGTTCAAGCCATGCGTCACGACTTTCAGAGTAGCATCATAGAAATCGGCCAGTCAATCGGTTTCTTTTCTGCTAAGGCGACGCTCGCTATTTCCAAACGATCGAGAATCAATGAGGCAGATTCTCAAAGGCTTCAAACCAAAGTCAGTCTCATAGGTTCCTGTCTTAATGCTAACATTAGCGGCTTGAATCACTGTTTCCGTGACTCGGGCTGTAAACAAACCGCGCTCTGCGCCTCTGACGTACGAGTGTTGACATCTTCGCTTTGTCTTTCAGTTACTGATGCCGAAAGGTTGATTCAGGTTCCCTCCACTCTGGTATGACTTTTAAAACAAAACGCCAGACACGCTGACCGCCGCCGCCGACCACAGAAGCAGCATCATGTTTGAAATAGCAGCAGTGTTTCCATCAACGGTTGCACTGTGTGGCCCTTCAGCTGAACTGGGTGCAGACGAATCACCCGTAAGCCCTGCAGAGTGAGAGTCTGTGTTTTTGCATTGACGTGCGACATACAGTTTTAGTTGTTGTACTGTATATATATAAAAATATTTAGTTATTATTGAGGTGGCAGTTGGAGGATTTTGTACAAGCCAGGCTGTTAAGCGAGCTAAAAGCTAAGTGGCTGCTGGCGAAATCTTGAACGGTATAGAAAGCAAAAAAAAAAAAAAACCCACATAAATAGCAAAAACGTAAACGTTGCATAAAATCTAGAATAGTTGTCCAAAATCTGAGCTGAGAAAGGTAGAATATTTCTGAGCAGAGGATCTTAAACAATTAATGAGGACATTAATTATGCATTGAGATTCTCTTTAAATAAACAAACAATGCCCTACAAATCAGGTGTTCATTATGTACTACGCAGTTCTACTAACCACTGGTAACTCACACTAGCGTTTACATTATTTTGATAGGATCCATGCATGATGATCAGTCCTGTGTTTATTAATCACTGAGAGCAGATATATTCCTAATAAATAATCAATGAAGCGCCTCATAGGGCTGAGAGGCTGTATTTTATGGCAGGTCATTTACTAGTGTCAGTGTCAGTTGGCTGGAGGAAGCTCTGTTTGTGTCTATCAGAGCACATAGCACCGTCCCTTGACAGCCTCGGAGACATAATCAATAACAAGCTGATTACCCCATAAATCCTGAGAAATGGGAAAAGAAATCCTGTGTTTAAAATTCTCCAAGAAATGAAAACAATATTCATATGCAGAGTTTGTTTAAATAATTTATTTGTGTTTGATATTTTGTTCAAGGACACAGCTTTTTCGTTTTGAAAATAATTATCATAAGAAAATAGTTTTCGTATCTGAATTTACTTTCATTTATGGTTTTAACTGCTCTTTAATACACTCACCTTCCGTGGAAACGCAGAATATTAGTCTGCAGCTCTGTAGCGATAGAGGCCATCCCACAATAAAAGTCAAATCAGAATGATACATTTCAGAGGAGCTCATGTGTGTGGTGGCGGCATTGTGTTGACGGCTTTTCCCTTAATCCTGTGAAGTGAATGGACTCTGCCATGGAAGCACACACAACCTGTGACATTCAGCTGTTTACGCACAAATGTTGGAGTGGTAATCCACGAAATCCTCCCCAAATCCCCTTAATCACAGCTGGTTGAGCCTGAACAAAACACAGTTCGTCTAAATCACCGGCTCAGGAGCGTTTGATGAACCGGAGACCTCAGCCCGCGCGAGGACGCAGGAAGACAGCCAGAGCAGGTTAATGGGACGGCTTAAATCTGCTTATACTATCACGCAGCGCTGAATCATCAGTATTCAGCAACAGTACAGTCATGGTGCACATACACACATAATCACATTTACCTTCGCTTCTGCTGTGTAACGTGTGCAGTTAAACTGAGGAGACGCGGTGAGTGTGTGTGGATCAAACCTACACAAACACCTACAGATCTCTGGGTGAAAGACATAGTTTGTTACTGAGTCACCTTCATCATCACGGTTGCAAGTGTTTAGTTATGGGAAACATGAAGAGGTCACCAAAGAGACTGGTCTTCATGCTGTGGACACATGGACGTCCGGACCAAGCGGCCAATCAGCTCGGCTGAAAACTAAACAAGCTTAATTACGGGCCCGATGGTAACTTGTTGATTTCGATTTAGCATCCAGCCAACCGGACACGTTCAGTAACGCACAGAGCCGATCGCCACGCTTCGTGATGCTCTTCATGGCAACAGACGGTTTCGCAAGACCGCTGAAGAAAACAACAGCATGTGAACTCCGAGACACAGCAGAGGTGCAGATGTTCGGGCACAAAGCCTCTTCCCCAGTAATTCAAGCCAAAGAGGTGGAGTTGGATGAGTTTGGAGTGTCTGAGCAAAACAGTGGTGGGGGGAGGGAGGGGCGACAAGTTTGATGTGAATAATTTATCACTGATGTTTCCACTGCCTTTGTTCTACGTCCAAAGGAGCCGAGTTTTAAGTTCTAATAGCATTTGTGGCTGGACTTATTTTGTGTGATCAAATAATTCTCAGTCCTGGGATTAAAAAGAAAATAAGTATTCTTTACTTTTCTTTATTCTTTTTTTTTTCCTAGCAATGTAAGTTGTATCAAGGCCACATGGGTATAGTCCATTTCTCTCTATCCTTCACCCTCTGATTTGAATTTTACAAAACATACAGCTGTGTCTTGGGTTCTTCATCAAAGTTGTTCAATCATTCCTTGATTTAAACATTTACTTTGGTAAAAGTTCACATTGTTAAATGGAACAGCAAACATTAGATAAACTAGTTTACAAGACTTAGTACTAACAGGACTATACAGAGAAAACAACTATACGTACACAGTATATACAGCATGAGATCCTTTTGCAATGCTTTGCAATCCTTTGCAATGTAATTATCAGAATAAGATAACAGAGGATTTCAAATATAAATTGACAATAAAGTGATCAGGAGCCGATGTCTGATGTCCGAGTTTCCAACATTATTCAAAGTCAGGGCATGTGTCAGAATTCATGCTCCTCAAATACACATTTATTAAAGCCTACGAGCTGGATGAAAGATGGCTGCATGGGTGTAGGCAGGATCGGTGAAAGGGTAAAGTCTGGCATTATGCCTTAAGCAAGATCTCAATTACGCTGAAAAAAAAAAAACACACAAGAGAAAATGCATTCACATGCAGAGCCGTGTGTGTCTTTATTGGGAAAGGTCAGAAGTTAGACATCAATAAACATGGCTTGTTAACATGCTGCTCCATGAGAACAGACAAAATATCTGTTTTTATAAATTAAGCGTAAAGGGCTGATTATTAAATCGGAAGCATGAGGCCTGGTATCACTGAGCAGACTGTTAAAACACCTGCTGCCTGATTAACTATAGCGTATAGCAACGGACGAACAACAATTTGCTGCGATTAATAACTACATGTGTACAGTAAAGGTGTAGAAAAACAACTGCGTGACTGTTAATTCTTCACTAAACAATCCCACCAGCTGTCAAGGAAACAAGAAGGCGCCATTTTGCCCCCACGGCTCCAGCGTTGGTGTATATATATCGTCAGCTGGCTTAACGGGTCGGCCCGCTTTAGTGTGAGAATGAAAGTTCACACTGAAACGCAAGGTTCTCCATTAAATCCACAGACGACTCTCTGCCTCTTACCCTCAGGTCAAGAGGTGACACCTCAAAGAGCGCCTTAAATCATGAGAACTGCTTTACCTTTGAGTGGAGCTGGAGAGACGCACCTACACTAAGTCAGTAAAGTCTGCGGATTTATCCGGATCTCAACACTTCCCCCGCGTTGCATATAAATCAGACATCATTTGATTCCACTTGGTGGGTTAGTGCGGGTTTGACAGCGAGACTGTGCCAAGAGAGGCTGAGGGGGAGTGAGCGATGGTCGGGAGAGGTTGCAGGGCAGCCGGTCGCTCTGCCCTGCAACCTCTCTGGCTCCAAAACGCAAACGGCGCGAGGTGACCTAAAAATCGATTTATTGAAAAATTCACAAGTCAAAAATGATGTTTGGGTTTAAACAGGAAATCCTCTCACGGTGGGAATCAAAGCTTTCTGTTTTTACCTTTAAGTGCTGGTTCCTGTAATGCTCACTGGCAGACGCTCAAAGAAACATGACTTCATTTTCCACTCGGTAAAATTAGAAAGTGGTAATAGCTGAAACAAAGACGCTGAATTACCCCAAGAAGTCAATGACAACTACAACATATATACATGTATGTAGTTGCCCTGGAAAACAATCATTCAAAAAAAAAACTGTGTGGGTCAGTTTTAAAGTTTAAAAGTCATTCACGTGTGAGGTGCTTTTTTGGAACCTTGACTTCTACCTGCTCTTTTCAAGAGAACTAACAGCTGGTGTGTTTAGTGTGGATCTGTATTTCATAAGTCTCGTTAGCTTCACCAGATTCGCTGTAAACGCTTTGCTGCTTTTGGCCTGAGGAGAGGGGATCCTCGCTTCATCTGTCCGAATAAGCCAACGGTGGGAATGCAGACGCAGGAGCAGGACTGTATAACGTGACGGAGAGACATGAATTGAGCGGTGCTGGATCCATTTCTCCTTCTCTTCTGTTTATGTGAATGAAATAACAATATGGGGAAGGATTTGTATGTGAGCTTTTTATAACTGTAACTGATCTAAGTTGTGAATGGATGCTGTGGGCAAAACAAAAAAACAACAACACAGTGAGTCGCTCTGTCCACTCTGTATATGCAGATCACATCATGTTGCTCAGCACCTACTGTACATGCTGTGATGGCAGATGTCATTTGAGAAATGGTGCTCGTGTAACAGGCTAATAACACGTACCTGTGCGTCTCCGCTAGTACAGGCCATGCATACGTATTTTAAAATCCAACTAAAAACCGGCTACTGCGTTTTCACCTTCATAAGCGTGGACGGCGTAGCTGGCGGACTCGTGTTAACCCCCACTGGGCCTTCTCCTCGCGTCTTTGCCCGAACACGCTGGCTCCATACTGAACGTCTCTCGTGTTCTTCCACTGAAAATCAACTTCTGGGGCAACGCTGTGTTTTCCTTCGCCGGGTTTAGAAGTTCAGGATGCATACGGCTGCCACATGAGGATGAAGTTTATTATTCCGCGGAAAACACAGACGTTTGCCAAATATGTGATGTCGACTTCCAGGAGTGTTTCTAATTTGAGAAACAGGGGATTTTTTTGGTACAAGTTTTACAAAAGCACTCTAAGACACCTGTGTAGTAACTCAATGCTTTCACAGTGCAACACATTCTATGACGAGTTTCTGAAGCTAAGGTTCAGATAATTCACAGACTGAAATGAACAAAGTCAGAACAGACATTTTATTTAGTACAAAAGTGAACTAACCTGGTCACATTAGTGTTTTGTGAAGCTGCCATTGGCTCCTTTGTTTCTAACTGATTTATACATTAATAGCTTCAGTTCAATATTTGACATTGCATCACTTGAAGAAATGTTTTAGTAAATATTTCATTAATTCCCTGATTTGTTATTGGCTGAAAGTTCTTTTGGAAACATTTGAAAGCTATAATTTACGTTTGGTGTGTTATTAAGTGTTAATGAGTTAACAAAGAGAACAATGACGTGGAGCAAATACAGCTGACACACATCAGCCTGAGTGATGCCTGTGCCAGAGGTAACGGTTTCATTTTTACGTGACTGCAGTTGGTTTAGACACTCGACCGCACAGATAATAACTTGAAAGTTGTTAAAATCAAGAATGAGTCATGCAACGTTCAGACGTTTACAGCCTGTGACAAAAGCCTCCTGAAGCATCTGTTGCAGTAGGCAAACCCTTGAACTCTGCAGGCACCTTGGCCAGTCCTTGGACGCTCGCAGCCAAGGCACTAATAATGGTTTCTTACAGCGTGCACATTGGGGATGGCTCGGATTTGTGTCTCCCAGCGATCTGTCTAAATTCTACCAGGAGCAACACTGACTCAGTGATTACATCACTGCCTTTAGCCAACTCAAGGACGCACAAAATCAATGCTCTTGATGCAAATGCACAGTGGGAATTGACTTTAAAACTAACAGCGTTAAGCTCACAGCACCGCAACATCGGCCTGCATTGTAATGTTATGGAAATCTGACCATACGACAGCTTCATTTAAATCGGAGTGTGCGAGATTATGCATGATAGTGTCCCATTTTGCTCCCTCGCGCTCATCTCTGCTTCCCGGTAAATAATTTAGGCCATAATTCTGCGTATTAGAAGAAGACATTCAAAAATGCCGAAGCAGGCCCCCGGAGACTCGACGCTGGAATTTTATGCAGAGGAAGAAATTGGAGGGTACATCATGTTGGCTGGAGGGCCCATCACTCATCAATTTGTTTGTAAACACCAGATTTATGAGCAGTAACGCAAGTTCTCGGCTTAAGCGCTGGAGGGCTTCTCTCTCTCAGACACACACACACACACACACACACACATATCTAGGCTGACCCACAAACACACACACAGACAGTATTGCCTGCAGCATATTTAGCAAAAAATTACTAGGAAATCTCCACGCAGTGTAGCTGGCACGCCAACATCTTCAGTTTACTAGCAGAGAAATGAGGAGCTAAACTGTTCACAGGTCACATGAAAAGCAACAAGCTGGAGATATAACAACTATATTTATGGCCAAGGATGAACATTTCAGTGAAATCCTCCCGCTGCTGACTTCTCTGCTTCTTTTGTTTCTCGCCAGTCGTCAAATCATCTGGATCTTTTAGCCTCGTCCATCGAGATCACTTTCTCCTGGTCCCACGTTTCAAGGCAGCTGCTGCTGCTGCTGCTGCTCCGATTTTAACAGTCTGCAGGAAGGGAATGAAATGCTCAGTGACTTACTGCCGATACGCAGCGCACAAGTAAAGATGACAAATGGAAAGGATTAAATCAAGGGAGTCTTGGAAAGGCAACAGTAAAAATAAATAAATAAGTCTTTCAGGAGCTCTTTAAATTATTCTCCATCAAGCTGATCCCAGCAGTAAGCGCACTTCACAGCTGAGTGCATTTGCTGATCGTGGCCATCGTTTAAAAAAAAAAAAGAGGTGGCTGCACACTGTATCTGTGTAATTAAAGCATTGTCCCACATGTACACTCGAAAGAATAAAGGAGTATAGGATTTCTATTAAGCAGGTGATTCCAATTTGTCTAAAGAGCAGCTGGGGAGTTGCAGACACGAGACAGGAGGAAATGAATCGGAGCATTTGCTGCCGCTGAAGGGATTTTAAATGACTCCTGAAGAGAGCGAGGAAGCCCTGGGTTATACATGCTGGGAATAAACCGCTTTCATCTCCAGGTACGCTGCTCAGGAGGTCAGCCCAAGGTTTGTGGGGGAGCAAGAGGAGAAGAGCGAGCGAAGCGGCTCATTACTTGAGCAATCCACAGGACCGGCAGCCAAAGGGCAAGTGTTAACCAGCGTCTGGGGGACGGGGGTGGGGGGTGGGGGGGGCTTTGCCTAAATACGAGAGATTCTCATATTTTCTTGCGTAATCCAACAAAAACACTGCGAAAGACTTAAAAAGGCAAACAAGGACACAGAGACGTGGTGCTATTGCAAAAGCCTTTATTGAAGAAGAAAAACAACATTTGACTACATGTCTCTTCCAAAGATCAAGAACAGACGAGACTTTGCTCTACTTTGACAACACAGGGTCAAGCTCTAAAAGCGAGTTTCACACTCCAGCACCACCTGAGACTCCGCTGGTGCAGCCTGAAGCACGGTACCTGATGGAGACATCTAGTTGGTGCTATCAGAGTCGGCCCGGACGAAAGGGGACCCTCTTTATTTACTTTGGTACGAAACAAGTAAACCAGGCTGAATCTTTGAGGCACGGCAACATATGAAACACAGAGCAACAGTGTAGCGATTCGGTGCTGCTCCGCCAAAGGCACTTAGACGCGAGACAACGTAGACACAACCAACAATAAAATAATCACCTTTCAACTTGTAGCGTCGAGCTAAGTTCACAGAGTGTCCATAGAAACGCTTTAACATAGGTTTCATGGCACTGACAACCTACTGGACTGAACTGAGATACACGTTGTGGAATAAGTGCTAATAATAAGCCCATCATGATCTGCTGAACACTAAGTATATTGCTGCTTTATCAAGTCATTGACAAATGATTGTTACTTATTTAACATTTTATTTTCCGTGTAAAAATCTGCTTTAATACTAAAGTTATTTCTTAGCCACTTGGGGGCAGGCAACAAGTGGATGCATCACCTTCTTAGATTAATATGAGGGATGTGTCAGCAAACATTGGCTTCTTAATCAGTTCTGACCCCGTCGTGACTTTATAGACTCATACTGCAAATATGAGCCCGATATGCTGCCGTGTTCAAGAACTCCCGCCTGCAACACGTGACGGTTTCCAACGCGGCGTCTTCAACAATAATTCCATCAGGAGGCTGAGGTGAGAGAGGATAACGCTGACGAAGCAAAGCTCAAACTCTGCAGGACGGGATCACGACAGGAAGGGACGTTACACTCGCGCTATCAAACGAATCCCATAAGATAATAGTTTAGCAGATAATCATTTTCTTACATTTGCGTCGTGTCTGGACGCTACATAAAAGTCTCGATGCTACTTTAACAGTGTTGTCTAATTACGAGAGCAGATCAGGCCCCACAGTCTGTACATCAGCCTAGATACTAACTTAGCTAGTTCCCCAGCAACATCTCTGTGAGCCGAAACCTAGCAACACATATGCCATAATGATATGCACTATAGACTTTTTGATATATTTTCTGTCCCCTGTTGCCTAACAACCAGTGGAAACCAGATGACTCACTAAATTGAGTTTTAAATGGCGGAAGAGTATCCAAGTATAGCAGATGCAGTTTTTCACAGAGAACAAGAGAGAAGCAGAAACTTAAACTGCTAATGAGACTATAAAGGACACGTAATATATGTATAGTAATAGTAATAGTTTTGGGACAATATTGACACAGTCGTGTTTCTCTCTCAAGCACTTTTCTACTACTGTAAAGAGCCATAAAAACTTAAAATACCAAATGATGGGTTTAATATGCGACTGGTGGCCTGTCTGTCTAAACATAAGCTCCAAATATTGATAGAGAAATTCCTGAGGACATGAGGTTTAAGGTGTCTAACCTTCTCCAGGACCAGCGTTCGCTCAGTCGCCGCTGGAGGCAATCAACTCTGGTTGAGTCTGTACAAAACCTGTTACCAACCACAAACACTGTCCAACTTTCTCAACGTCAAGCAGATATTATAAACACTGAATACAATGATTAAACTAAATTAAATGGTAGAAATCTATTTAAGCAAAGGTGTGATCAATGTCAAATTAATATTTATTACTATCAATGGGCTTATTAGCACACTTATTTACAATGTGTTACCTTGGTCCACTGATTTCTTTTGCATATAATCACTTTCTAGAATGCAAAGGAATTATTAATAAGGAAAAAGAATCTAAAAATGCATATGATTGATCTGCAATCAAGGCTTGGGACAACTTAAATTAAGTGGTTGCCTGTAAACCAATCCATTTGTAAAAGGAGCCCGTGGAGCCTTTGAGTCCGCGTTAACTAGCTCATTGCCGTCTTTTCTGATTTTCCAGGTGCAGCGCTTTCCTCCCGCTCGTGACTACCACCATCAGTCAGCCAGTGGATCCGCACGAAGCTTTACGCGCCTTTACGCCTGCCTATGTTGCGAGACCTGCACATCAAACCGATCCTGCTCAAAAACTCCACAGGGCACCTTTAACGTACACGTATCGTCATTTAACGTCTTGCAGCCACGGCGAACTCAGCCAACGGTGCTCAACCATCACAACACTCTCGAAGACATACAACAGGTCGTTTTCGAAAAAAAGAAAGAAAAAAAAAAGTCATGGTCCATTCTTCTAATCAACTAACAAACACGCAATATCAAAAGTGAGTGTCGATCAATACTGACCTCCAGCACAGTGACACACAAAGTCACAGCGTATCAACAGCATAGTTCTGGTCCTACGATTACTAAAAGGACACTTATGCCTCAATCTGTACAGGTAAAATATTTCCTTATTCATAAAATTTCTTATAAAGTGTCAATGCAATTAATATTTAAAATTGCATAGCCATGTCATGTTTGTTAGCTCTGTAAACTGCCTACAACCAAACACTAATTTAATCCATGGCAGAGTAAATACAGTATAGGGAAAAAGCTACAGTTATTTACTAAGATTTACTATTACTCTTAAATGTGATGTGGCATTTATATGCAACAGGAATATATATATATATATATATAAATATTTATTCCTGCTGCAAATCCTTAGGGAAAGTACAGAGAAGAAAATAGGTTCAAAAGAGAAAATGCATTCAACAGCTGCCTAATAAAAATATTGCTCCTGACAATGAGACTTCGTTTGCGATTACTGTCCCAATTTATAGACTGTAGGTAATGAATATAGTTCTGTACAAAGACATGCACAGTAAGTAGGATTGTTCAGAATTAAACTTCAGTGTATATTTCAATTCATCACATACTGTCTGTAAAGGTGCATTGTAATAATGGCTGATGAAAGGCTCTACATGCTCGTGTTTTTTCCTCGTGTGTCTGCTGCTCTGTTCTAGTTGCGTCAGACTCCATTTTCGAGCACAAGAACCAGCCAGCAGGAAATATTTGGGCTTCCATGCATACACGCACGGATGTGCATCGTGTCTGAGAGATGTATAGTGCAGATAATTATGATGCCGGATAATGACTGTAAGAGATGATGTGTATTGTGACTGTTAACAGATGGATTTGGGGATATTTTGAGATGCTTGTTTTCTTTCTCAATGAGAGTCAGATAGATAATCATGTGTTTGAGAGTAAATATGAAACTAGATGAAATGAAAAGGAGCAGCTGCTACTCTTGGTCCCAAGTTACCAAAACAAAAACAAAAGCCTCCTGGTGGTACCTCTAAAGCGGAAAATTAAAACCTTACCACTTAATTTATAGGCAAACCAACGTGTAAACATATAATGTAAGTGAATGATCAGATCAGAATCAGCTGTTGCTCTTTCCCATTATCGAGTTCTTACGCTAAGCTACACTAACCGCCTGCTGACTGCGGCTTCGTACAGATAAACACTAGTCTACAGGCAGGAATATTCTGATGTTACCCTCAGCGAGAAAGCCTCCAAGTGTATTTCCCAAAATGCTGAAATACCTTTGAACCATAATAGTTAATAACACAAGCCATTTCTGCTGGGATTGTACCAGATCAAGAGATCTATGCATGTCGATGAACATGTGAGGCTACTTCTTACTGTAGGTGAGTACACACATATATAAATGTATAGAGGTATATATATATATATATTTATAAGGTATATGGCATGTACTTGCTGAGGAATGCAAGTTTCAGTGGATGGGGGTGGGTAGAGTCAGATAAGAGGGGAGAGACAAAGAGAGAGAGAGAGCGAGCGAGCGTTGGGGCATCACAGTGGAGGTGACCAAGCGGCGGGTTGTTCAAAGGTCAGTGGTGGCCTTGGCGGTGAGGGCCTGGATGCGGCCGGTGTTACAGTTTTTGCAGAGGACGTGTCCGTCCAGAGGGTAGCAGCCCTGGTTGTCCCCCTCTGACAGCAGAGAGCCACAGTCCTGCATAACACAGAGGCCACGTCAGTCCACAAAGAAATACATTAGCTACAGTCACCGATCAGGCGCCCAAAAAGAGATGATTAGTGCCGTTTCAAAACAGCCGAACCATTATTATAATATAATAATAGTGTGCTCAAAGTTCCTGAGCACCCACATTTGTAAATGTTTCAACCTGGATTTTGCTTTATGCTTGTTGTTAGCCACTGTCGTTCCCTCGATCAGCAATTATGTCACTTCTGCTTTGAACCTATGATGATGGTGATGATGTATGATCTCGACAACCAGAGTGAACAGGACGCTGTTCGATGATCATAAGGAGACGTCTGCCCCTCGTCCTGCCAGCGGTCACAGTCCTCCTTACAGAGGAGCGTCCCAGGCATCGGGAGCTTTAACGTCTTTATCTGCTGAGATAAACAATGATGCTTGTTCTAGTCCCACGGTCCTCTTGCACCTTGATACCAGCTTGCACTTCACTTCGGCCCAGCTCACACTTAGGATCCAGACCCAGGTCCAGGCATCGTTCACGCTCCCGTTTTAGTTACTGCCCCAGGGTTTTGTAGACTTTATATGACTTTATAATATCCTAAACTAGGTTTATTAACATTGTAAACACTAAACCTGCTTCACATCTGGGTTCCAGACTTTTTATTACTTACAAATCTAACATCCAGACGTAAAGGGAACATTCAACATGCGAATGTCAGCATTTACTATAATTTAAAGTTGCAGTAAGTCTAAGCTGTTTGTTTTGCTTTGTTGGATTTGCTTGTCAGTATTTTTTATACTGCAACACAGAAGCCACTGCGTCTACTCATGTGTCCCTGGTGACAAAATTCTTCACTTGTTGATCTCCTTCAGCTGAACTAATCTTCTCTGCTCTCCTTTGACCTTTATGTCTGCCAAACACTCTGTGTAGTCACACTGGCACGGTTCTTTGACGACGGGACACGATACTTCTCTTTTAGTCTGAGCTGCACTTATCAGGCTGTGAGCAGCAGCTGACAGATTGGTTACCGTGTAAGTCCGTGATCTTTGCAGTGGAGAGATGGAAAAGCGGTTTCAAGGCAAGAGAGGGATCACTCACTGGTCTTGCTGAAAAAGTGACTCTGGGAAGGGCATCAACATTATCCTTTATAGGTAAGTACGTACCTCACAGCGGTAACACTGCACATGGAAGTCGCGATCCAGGGCCACAATACGAACAGTCTCCTCCTGGCCAGGAGCCGGCATTATAGGCTCAGAGCACACACAGCAGCGTGGGGCAAACTTCCTATGGGAGAAAATGAGCGGCGTCAGAAATCAGCTTCGAAAAGTCGCAAATATAGTCACATTTTATTATCTGCGCTGAGGCGTTTTCAACAGTTAGATCATTCTTCAAGTTCTACATCAAATGATACCTGCCAATCACTTGGTCAGTAAAATGACTAGTGACATGATGTGACAAATCTAAATTCCACAACACAAGTAAAAGCAGCAAAGCCTCTTTCTTCTTTTTTAGTTTAGGTCAGTTAATAATGGAACAAAGATTTGTTCACACTAAATTAACTTACTTAATCATTAATCAAGCTGATGAAATGCCTGGAGGTGTTTCCTTTGACAACATCTAGTCATACAGCAAACGCCACCCATGCGCTTCTCAAATCAAATAATAATCGTCACTTGATTTGTGATCTAAACCCTTACAGAGTTAGGATTCAACCAATTCTTGACTACAGATTTACCTTCACGTATGAAGGGTAATCCTCATGTAATCCTACTGGTAATGTTTGTAATTATGTTAGTTTGTTACTGAGTGTATTAAACCGGCTGTAATTCCTGAATAGTCAATAGCACAGTTTCCTAAACCCCTTGAGTTGAAGCTTTAATTTGAAATCCAATATGATGGAGGTCAGAGTCCGAAAAAAAACAAAACATACCTATGCTACATTATTTATTTTCTAACTGTTTATAGAATATGTGAGGGACAGTTAAATATAGTAGGATGGACACATATCAAATATTAACAGAACAAGCTGATGGGGATATGAAAATTACGCTAAGGTTTCAGGTCCTATCAGGTGACGAGAGGCCAGCGGAACACTTCTTCTATTCCCGAGAAGTGAAATAAACGTGTGGCTTTGGAAACCAAGGAGAAAAACCCAGGGACGACTATTCCTCGACACAAAGGGCTGCGCTGCTGGGGCCACACTTGTCATGAGGAATTAAACAACGGCCCAGTGCAGCTACTCCGCAAAGCACAAGCTGAGCACTCACACCGAGAGCCAGCTGTTTACTTCCGTTTCCCTTATGGTCAGTGAGTAAAGGAACATTTCGGGTAAGGTGGCGGTTACGCAATCAGACTGTGACACGATGACAGGAATTTACTATCCAAATTAATTTCCTATGAACGGATGTGCTGAAAAGAAAACATGGAAATCCTGCATGTCTGGCTTATAGCTTCTAAAACCTCACAGCCACCAGACAGTGTCTGAGTCAGTTTTCCAGTTTAGAGTTATTGCTGTGCTGGAAGTGGGAGAGGAGGTGTTGTCCACCAACTCCTGCTGCATTTGTTCGTCTGTGGTCCGACACTAAACTATTAACCGGTGCAGCTTTAACCCTCGACGACGACATATACACGACATACTTGTGAAAGTCCTCGATGCAGTGGATGTGGTTGGACGCGTCCACGGTGAAGGGGATACCGTCCAGGCTGCGGTGGCACACCACGCAGGTGAAGCAGTGAGGGTGGTAGGCTTTCCCCGTCGCCCGCAGGATGCGCTCCATGATGGGCTTACTGCAGATGGTGCAGGTCTCAAGGGTGTTCTGCAGACAAACATTCAAACCCACACGATTACAAACCCGAGCCTGATGTGCTTCTGAGGATTCGTTTTCAGTGGCCCTTTAAGTGCTTGTTTACAATTTACACTCCAGTACTAACACATTTTTAGCACTGTGGGAACGTTTTCTCGTTCTCCCTTCTCTTTGGGACTTTGGGAATTCACGCTTCCGTTGGCCGGTTGTTCCATTTCAGGTGGCCCTGCTCCCACTCGTGCTTGTGCAACAAATAAATCCGCACTCGGGACCTTTAGCTTGGCTGTCCTCAAATGCCTCTGAAGCTGAAGGAATCTGATTAGCGCGCCCCTCGAAACACAAACACAGTCATTTTTCAGCCGCCCTCCCCTATGCAGGAGTGCGAGCAGTAAATATTTCCAGTTTGTGATGACTGCAGGTTTTTTGCGGCCAGGCGACTGGGCAAGCGGCCCGGGGGGGGGTTGGTTTGGGTGGTGGGGTGACGTTCGACTGCATCTGACTTATCTGTGGCATCTCTCTTCTTAATATCTGCCAGGAGATGCCATTTGTTATTTCAATATTTTATAAATAACGACTGCCTCTCTAAACAGCAATGCAATTACGGCGGGATGGATATATCATGTGAGGTGATCAATGTGCGGCCTGATGTGGCTGTGTGCGAGCAGCCTGGCCCCACTGCTGCAGCTTCTTGCTCAGGCATTTCCTGGATCTCTGTCTCAGCTCCCCCCCCCTCATATTTTTTTTTCTGCACTTGGCTGGGCTAAAGAGTGCACGGTTCAGCTGTTCCCATTGGCTCCCACCGTAGCAGCAAGCTGCCTCAGTGTTTCCAAACACGGCTCAGGGTGTGTAGCAACACTGCGCTGCGTCATCGGCCGCCTCCCAGACACGCCGCCGGGGCCTGCCGTTTAAAATGACACTTCTGTGACCGCTCAGCCGAGGTAAACTCGCAGCCGTCCCTCGTGCGGCTGCGGAGGAGCACGTGCTGTGAACATTTGTGGTCTACAATGCTGATGAGCACGGCGGCTCCTGACGTGATTCTGTGCGGTGCTGGAAGGGTGAGAGGACGTGAGACGTGAGCGGCTGATGCATGACTGGAGGCGGGGTGGAAGTGTTTTGATAAATGCCCGTGTCTTCAAAGCACTCCTGAAGAGACATTTAGTTCATGAAAAGCAACGTGTGCAGACATGCTCTGCATTCTTATTTGGCCTATATTTAATTATTTCGTTTCCTCCAAGACGGTAATAGAAATAAACATTATTCCCAGGGCAACGTTTGTGTGTAAACAATGTCCGTATTGCAATCCCGCTCTATCCTGGAAGTGGAATAAAGCCTTTAATGAGCTCGCTACACCGAGCCCTTGAGGGTTGCCTCACGTGCACGAAGAGGCAGAGCGAGGTAGGGGCAGAGAGGGGGAGAGACAATATTTGCAAGCTGAGAATCGGAGTAAGATGCCGGGGCCCAACAACACTAAACCATCAACTCTTCCTCGTCTCTTGGTTATTTCTACTTACTTCTTCTCATATCTGCCCTTCATGTGGGAATACCTTGCCCTTGTTTAGCTTAACTAGAGCATATGATTTCACAGCACACAGTTCCTCAGGGCCATTGTAATGAGTACAGTACTCAAAAGACAAAATCTTCTCTCTTTCTCTCTGATGGTAAGATTCCCTGACCTCAATTCATTCATTCTGCTCAGCCCGCCTCGTTTTTTCCACGCCCTCGTTGTTATTTGGTATTAGGTAATATTTGCACAAAACAAAAGGCGAGGGGGCTGATGTCAAACCTGAAAATGTACATGGAATTTAGTCTGTGGTCAGGCGCAACCTCCACAGATGGTTTAGGAAATTCTGTGTAAATCACTTCCTGCTCTGTGTTCTGTTGGACACGCATGCTCTTCACACTTTGCCACTAGAGGGCTGTATACGTCTGCAGATGTCCGACATTTTCCTCTCACTAGATGTGAAGTATTGAAGCATATGTATTTTTTTTCCCTCTGTCTCTCTCATACATTTCTCTAAGTGTTTGCCCAGAAGGCTAAACAAATGTCTAGGCAGATGAGGTAAAGTGAATTTAGGTCAGACAGCCTCTTGCTGAACTGAGGGGTGAGTGGAGTGCGTTTAAGTCAATTGTGGCCTCTTTTTTTTTGCTCCCCTCCTTATTGTAATCGGTTTCCTTTCGCTACAAAGTGCTGCTGATTCCTGTGCGCTCTGGTCCAGCTTCTCACAACAACAGCTGTCTGTTAGAATAAGGAGTGTGATGGCAAACAAAGCATGTAGCAGGGAGTCAAGGGGTCCCATGTGTTCTGCTCTCAACACGAGACACGGGCCAGGCAGAAGTCCTGAACGAAAACAAAACACAAGACGCATCATGAAGTCGGGAGCAGAAATAATTTGCCTTAGAAGAGCTTTGTTTGAGAAACGCTGTCGGACTCATCATTCGATTCATTTTCACTGAATAGCGACTTGTAATTTTGAATCTGAGCAATTCAAGAGATTTTAAACAGGAACAGCTGAAATAGGAAGAAGTAAAAATATTCTAGAAAACCAAGTCTGATGAGTCATTTTGTGGAGGAAATATAAATACATAAGGCCATATTGTCCGTATAACTTCCCAGAGCACACGGTACCACTTATAAAAGACTTTCTTTCTTCAACCAACACTTCCTAAATCAGCAGAATTCTATTTACTGTCATGAGGACAGGGAAAAGCACCAAATGAGCTAATATAAGTACTAACTGGAACCAAGAAGTGTTACTGGAACACTGATTTACAAAACAGACCAAACTATATGTAATAAGACACGAAACGTCTCATCTGTGACCGCTTCATTAAAATATTATGAATATTTTCATATTCTGTCGGCTGCAGTCTTTTCAGGAAAAGCACACCTGGAACAATATTTATAGACATTTGAAACTTTTTAAATTAAGCTAAGCGACATCTCCTCCGGCCGTACACACATCTCATACCTATGCGTTCTTTGGTTCACGTGGCCGAGTTGGGCTGACAGGAGGTAGGCTGGAGTTCAGCGAGACTGCACGCGATTTATGACCTGGCACGCTGAACTCAAGAGCAGGCCAGATTTACAGATGATCTGATTCAGTGTGTGCGCGTGCACGGGGCGTGTGTGTGTGTGTGTGTGTCCAAATCCTTACACAATGTGTTGGTCAGTGCCAGGTCATGCTGTGACAATTAACTGCACCCTCTCTGAAGGTAGCTGAGCAATTTCTAACAAGAGCTTGTTGGATAGACGGATCCGAGCTGCTGCCGCCGCTGCCTCCCCTGTGCTGAATGAGACAGACTGACTTGGTCATGAACTATGAGTCAAATCACTGACCCTCCTGCTTCCTGAGGGAAGGTGTCTGTTGACTTAATGAACCTTGACAGACAGCCTCTCTTCCTTTTATTGCTTAATGTGGGTCAATCATGCAGGACAACGAGAAATCATTTCACCAACCAATATATAACTCTGTGCGCAGGTGGCACGTTTTGTCAGGAAGAGACAAAATAAGATGAGAGGACGAAAGTGAGATGATACAACGGAGAAAGTGCACAACAACACTACGGTTATTACTACAGCTTAAAAATAGTGGTTTCAAAACACGTTTATTAAATATCTTGCAGAGTCATGAACACCGGCAGCATGTACAGGCCTGTACCGTGAATATATGACAAAGACGTGGTCATGCGTGTGTCACAGCTTCCTTTTTGAGGTTTTCTTCCTGTTCCATAAGTTCACAGTCACAGTACTTTTCCAGTGACTGCGTATAGATGGTAATAAAAGCAAAAGTCACGTTGTTTTTACGTACTTTGTTGGGGATGAAGCTGAGTTATACCGCTCACAGCTGACTTGGCGCCAGCTACTCGTCGAGCATATTTAAAAAGCGGATTTGGCCGAACCGTCCTGCGTCAGTGTTCAGCTGCGCGAACCTTGGATTACCAGCAAAGTGTTATTGTCGTAGTGGTACGTTGAGTGAAAACACAGGCAACGCGCTGAATGTGGGGTAATCAAGATGTTTGGGGAGTTACAGTGCCGTCGGTCAGTCAACTATTCAACAAATGGACAGATTATTATGTTTGGGGGGGAGGGGGGTTGTTTTGCACATTCTTAAGCCAAATTACGGGAGCCAGTGGAAAATGCCAGAAATCTGCTTTGGTTCAGGGAGGTTGTGAGCTCATTTAAATCTCCACACATCTGCAGAGGGATTGTGGGAGCACCGCCCTGCCCTGATCTGTGGTCTGCTTAGGCCACAGAGGTGGAGAGGTCTGTGTGCGTGTGTAGTTTCCTCTGAGCTGGTTTACCTTAGTGATCATGATCACCCCCCCCCCCCCCCCCCCCCACCACCTCTTTCTTCTGCAAAGGTTAAGACGTGAACAACCCCCTGCTGCTTCCCCTCCCTGTTGTCCAACTCTCAACCAGGACCGTCCATCACGGTCCCCTACCCCGCCCTCGACCACTTCTATTCGTTTTTATTCCTCCAGAGGCCGACGCTCGCTGGCATCCTGACTCCGTCCATCTGTCTGAGCTGTTCCTAAACCCACAGTGTGAACATATGATGATATATTAACAGGAGTTGACGCCTTCACAAACCCTGTCGTTTGTAAGCGCGTTATGTAAATCACCCACTCGTATCGCTTCTGCTGCCCGGATGCAGATGACTGAGGTGTGTGTGCGTTTTCTGTTGTTTACGTGTGGGTGTGAGTGAGCATGTCACGCAGTGGAAAGTGATTCTCTTAATGGTTTGCTAACTCTGAGGATCACTGACCTTGAAACTATCGGCTGTATAATTCACAGACGGAGCATTTGTGACACTCATCTGTGTGCACGCCAGTCAGTCAGCGCGAGTGAGCTGAGGTTTCGGTATCTCTGACCTAGAACAGCCGTGATTCCACTGAGTGCAGGTCTGCACCGCTCAGCTCAGCTCAGCTCAGCCTGTCTGTGTAATAAATTCACACCAGGTTATGGACGAGCGGCGGGTGCAGGAATGGGATGGCCTCCTGCCAGGGCCTCGTACCCTCCTTTGTTTTTCCATTTCTGCGCCGAGCTCCATCTCACCTGAAGCTGCTTCGCATGTGCAGGTTTCACATCCGGAAAATACTTTTTTTTTTTTTTTACAAAGCGATAAATGTCAAATGAGATTTAAATATTCATGCTCTGTTCCACTCAGCTGTGCTGCTTTACAGATTTCTAATTTTAGCTGTGTGATAATGTCATACTAAAGCCAACATGAAGGGACAGGGCCGACACACAGATCATGCTTTGCTCAGGCCTTTCTTCAAAGAATAAAAGGTGGCAGCGGGGGCCCTGATCTCTCTCTCCGGCTCAGGCGAAAGTAGCCGGCCTGCCTGTCTGCCTCTCTGCCTTAAATTCAGCTCTGCAGCAGAATGTGACCCCTCTGGACTTTGGGCAATGTCTCCTGCTCTGGTTACAGAGAGAAACTGACAAAGACCCCGGCAGTAGTTCTCTTATGCCATGAGTTAGAGTGACATTGTGGTGGGTCAGCACTGGGTCACAGATATTTTCTCCTGCTCGCTCCTGGGGGTGGGTGGTGGTGGTGGTGGTGGGGGGGTGTGCTTAGACAAAAAACATGAGGAAGGTTTAGAGGGCCCGGTGTTTGGGATCACTCTCGTGTCTCTTGTCCAAACAGTGTTCTCTAATAACAAAACTTGCTGCGCTCGTCGCTTTCTTGCTTGTAATGGATGGGACAGCAACATCCTGAAGTGCGGGTCAGAAATAAAGAATAATGACCCGCTCGAGTTCAGAACAGCAGATCGGCGCAATTATAGACACACATAATTGTCTTGGCAAGTCTGGAGACATTCTAAGATGTGAAATCCTATTCATGCAAGTGCTATCTAATTGGCTCACTCCTTTGAGGAATTAGACCGAGTTAATCATGTCTGAATATACAGAACTCAATTAGAACTCTGCAAGCTAATGCAGACAGCCATGAATATTTGATGACGAAGTCAGCAGAAAGCAGAGTCTCTGTGTGTTCGCGGGGCAGACGACGAAGTGAAGCGGGCTGGGTGCGCACCTGCCGTCGCCCGCGCGGCATGTGCGTGGCAGCTCTCCCAGCGTGAGCAGCAGACACGCAGAGAGCCGCGGCGCCGCAGCGGCGAGCATATGGGGGCCCTAAACTCACCACGCTGGCTCCGAGCCTCTGAATCTGACTACCTGGATATCCATCACAGAGGAGTGACAGGTGTGTGGGTGGCGTGCAGTCATGTCCAATTAGAGCCGCGTTACTGTCAGGGAAGCTACGTTTCCAGCGAC
This sequence comes from Macropodus opercularis, assembly GCA_030770545.1. Taxonomy (NCBI): domain Eukaryota; kingdom Metazoa; phylum Chordata; class Actinopteri; order Anabantiformes; family Osphronemidae; genus Macropodus; species Macropodus opercularis. Next base: position 15,694,655 of record CM061092.1, read on the forward strand.
GCTTTCTGTGCTTCACAGACGGTGACTGCACGTGAAAGATCATCATCAGCGATTGTATTGGATTGTGTATTCCCTAGCTCAATGACAGTATTGGCCTTTGGGGGGGTGGGGGTGGGGGTGGGGGCTCTTGGGGATGTCTCATTGTTAGGTGGGACACTCGGGTATGATCCACGTTAGAGGACATCCATCACCGCAAGCCACAATAGCGCTGCCACCATGACTGTCGCCCCTGGGTGCTGCGCAACCCTCGGAAACCTCCCTTCGCTGTCTACATTTTAAGAATATTGTGCGTTTGTTGTCGCTTTTGTGAATCCCTACCTTTGCTGGATCACTACTACGGTACATTACAGAGGAGGTTCTGGTTAAACAATAATTAAATGGTTAACTTAAAAGCAAAGTATACTTCTATTTAGTTTGTCAATCCACTCTGGTCCACTCACATCACTGGTGTCTAGCGGCTTCGCTCACACCTCTACTGAATATATATAGTTATGTAGCATAACATAAAATCTAAAAAGCTTTTTACTATTATGTTGTGGACATCTCTCACAGAAGTACAATTATAAATAAAGAAATTTAAATAAATTCCATGAGTCATGAAACAAAATGCAAGACAGGACGCATTTTACTCACCGTGTCTAATTTGCATGATTTGCAAACTGTATGAATTAAACTTGATACGCGACGGCTAAAAACAATTTTTTTTCTTGCTTTGTTAGATAGGTATTTGTTATCCAAATAACTTGTTTACGTCTATGAGTAGCTTGTGTTAAAATGAAGACAAAAAAAAAAGATCAAGATCAGTTGTGAGCTGATGATACAAATTGAAGTGAAGAGTTTGTGTTGAAAAAGTGGGACTGCAGCTTAATTACACAAAAAAGGAAGCGGCCCGATAGGTAAGCTTTTAAAAAGGGCTCCATGAATGGGTGACCAGTGAGGCTGACATCACTACTTTCCAAAGAGAGACGAACACACGCGGAGGGTAAAAGCTCATCAGTCAATCAAGAGAGTTTCCTGGTGACTGGCAGGTCAGGGCCGCCGCGTGCCGTTCTTCCCTCACAATAGCAGAATGGAAAACCTTTTGGAGAACGTGGCCAATGAGACCAAAGCCAATTTATTTTAAATAACAGTGCCATAGTACAACACCAGATAATGAACATAATTACATTCAAGCAAGTTGGCGTCCGTGACCTTGGTGGTCTCTGAAATTCTGTCAAAAGACGCAGAAATAGATTAAGGTTTTTGTGTGGGCAAATCCCTATCTCGTTATTACTGCTCTTTCAATATAAAGCTCTGCTCCTGGTCTGACCTTGTGTTACTTACATCAGTCTCATTACAGTAAACTTAAACCGACTGCACTTTAGATGATCTATATTCATGGGATGTGGTGGTATAAACAGGAGAGCTGGGGGATGCGAGGGAACTGAGCATTGTCTGCACTTCTTTCACTATTCACTGGTGCCGCTGCGGCCGAGTAAATGGCTCGGTTTACCAGCACCGCACCAGAAGCTGAGGGCAGCCGAGGAGCCTTAAGACACACAATCGCTTGGCAAAACTGCTACAGAAAACTTGCAAAAAAAAAAAACGGTATCAAGGCAGACAAATTGTGGACTTAAGAACAGTAGGCATGGTGCCCTGCGTAAGCAATTAACCTCAGCGACACAGAGTCCCACTGCCGAACTTCTTCAAAGACCAGCCGAGCTATCAGACAGATGAGGGCTCCTGTTGCTCTGGGCTCTGTTCACTAATACGCTCTCATGGTTAGAGGCACACTGCCTGAAGAAGGAGGGAGCTGAGAATTACTCTTCATTTCTAAGGCGACAAATTTGAACAGGTGCGACTATTAACGTCCCACTCGAGTAAAACGTGAGCGGTCTTTGTGGACTTACTGCTGCTATGCGTGTGCTCAGCTTCAGAGTCACGAGTGAGTGGACGACTTGCTTCTGATCCTGGACAGTTTTGGGCCGTTTGCTCAGGTCTTCTAGCATCTGTGCTAAGCTGGCTCTCCCCTGGCTTCATTTCTAATGAGAGTGACATCAACCTCCTCATCTAACTGTGCAAATAAACAAGCTTCCAATTCCAAAACATTATCAGGCCACTGATATGGAAACAATGAGTCAGATTTCAGGCTAATGCTGTCTGGTCCGCACTGGGTTTCTCTCCAATCCACCTTCATGCAGATGTTTCCAAATGCTGTGAATGTTCTCGTGTGCTGAAATTTTACGTACACTTGGAATTAGCCTGTAAATGTTTCACAGTAGCTTTCTTGGAAAACACTTAGTGCCAGTACAATGTCAGGCTGCTGTCTCTCTGTTACACTGATGGGCATCTCCATGGGTGGTGTTTGCACAAAAGGACACCGAGTCTTATCATGTATGCAAATATGAAAGTGGGGAAACTGTGGTATTCCTCATCAGACGAGGACAAAAAGCGACCTGATGTTGTCACATTAACACGATTATGTATAGCGCCATGCAAATCAAGACATTAATTGAGAGGATGTAGAGTTTATCAGCAACGATGTGTATTCAAATAGGCAGCGATAAGAGGCAGGCAAGGGAAGTGACGGGAACAAAGGCCGATTTCTGTCCTGCAGCTTGCGGGTCAGTGGCATGTTTGGGTTTGGTTAGATCGAGAGATAGCAGGTGGTAACATCAGGATGCAGACAGGGGACAATAACAGTCCTCCACATTACTAAAAGGAATTACTAATATACAGGCAAACAGTTTGAATGAGGCAAATTAGCCTGAGGAAGAGATGAATCGTGCCAATACAAACGCCAGGATTGTTCCGCACAATATGTAAAGTCTGCCTGATAAGAAGTGGCTTCCTATCGCCTACTGGATACGCGGCGGCTAACTTTATTGGACGGCGATTACTGTGAAGCGCAAAATGTTCCCCTGCAGTTCCTGGCGAAAGGATTTACACTTTTTGCATAACAAACAACTGATTTAACACATTTAGTTTCCTGAGACACTTGTTATACCTGTAATTTATAATACATGGATGTAAAACACTGCTGGAGGGTGTTAGAAGAATAAGTTTCACAATTACAGTACATAACATATGGCATAAAAATATACAGTGTACAAACTGTTGAGACTCTTTTGAGAGTCCTGCTATTAGATGCACTTATTTAGAGGATCTAGTTTTGACTTTTGTAAACATACGTGCACAGTACATAAGATTTATAATAAGTATATAGTATTAAGCATAATAGTTCGGTATTGATGAATCTACTGGCGCTTAACCCGTAAAAACAGCCAGAGACAGCCAAGCGATGCTTTACCCAGATTGTTGGGACTATTAGCTAAACTAGTTTAACTGTATGCATCTCTCTTGTATAGGTCCTACAACTTTATTAAAATACAAGCTCAATCACCCTGTAGGAACGGCACAAACAGCATATAGCAATCCACAGCAAAATTCAAAGTGTGTTATTAATGTTCATTTGCTCTTAGTGATTCCTAGACTGACTGACTTGGAGGCTAACTTTAAGTTTTTCCTCTTCCTCTCTGGGATACGACATTTCTCTACAGAGACTCAACTCTCACGTTCATTCTCTAATCGTACAGAGGCTTATGACCCTGAGGATGGGAATAAAAGAAGAAGAAATTACTTTCATTAAGAAATTCAGATTTCCCCCATCCTTTTGATCTTGTGCCAGAAGAACATTTATGCTGATGAAATGCATAAATAAAGTTCTTAAATTATCCCGTTCCTCTTTAGCGCATGTATCAGGGTTGGAGAACTTCCAGACGAGACAACTACAATCACAGTGAGTGCTTCTGACAAGGGGTGATTTAAGAGATGGCCTGCCACCGGTTTAAACGACGCGTAGCTCTACTTCAGGACTTCACTGGCGAAGTGCAAGTGAAGCTATTTCCTGCCAATGACTTAAAGAAAGTGTACGCGTGTGTTAACACATGCAACGTCAGTGCGTTTCATGATAAACGAATGAACAACCGGTTTTAACCTCAAATAATCAATAGTCTGAAACGTTTTCTAGTAAGCACCTACACATCAGGGGCTAATTTTAACCTGCCCAGGTCATCTGTCCTAACCAGAACCATTTTATGATGTCGTTTAATGCGATGTGACTATTAAATGAGCACAAACAGGAAGCTTTGCTTTTCTCAGACAGTTTTCAGACAATTTGATTTAAAAAAAAAACCCATTATTTTACATTGTACGTCACAGTTTATTAAACCATTACACTATTAACTTGTTATTTGCAAACTTTTGCCCCACAGTTACTTAAGGATCTCGATTAGCCAGCATTTCCACTGGAATTGCTCAGTGCACGGTCACTTTCACTTACTCATCTTCCAGGAATGACCCACGGACTAACCAGCGATATTGCTTACAGTAACAACATTTACTTCATTTATTACCAGCAGTAAGACTTGTGAACCATATTTTAGAGAAAAACGTTTAAGGGAAACACTCGCTTGTTGCCTCACAAGATGATGCATCTTTCCTGACAATGTTGTGCAAGAAAACACTCTGGTGTGTGTTGTGTAACCAACAGCAGAAATTAAAAGCAGCCGCAATCAAAAATAACACAGACAGCTTCGGGTAAACCTTCCTGTCAATGCTTCCTTCCATCTGGCCAGCTTTCGATCGAAAAAGTGATACTAAAAAAGAAAAGGAGGAACTAGACAAGAATAATCAGCTGTTATCGCATCCCCAAGGAGAATTAAGACCATGTATTAGTTAAATGTGATTTTAACACTTATTTAATAATGTACGTGCATTTAAACCATATCTGATCAGCTGTAGCTGCAGATAGTTATGCATCAGCTCACAGAACCCTAAGTGGAAATGTTCTTATAATCATCATCTAATTCACCAAGGAAGAGAGATCTTAACAACGCGCTGTTATGAAAAGAAGGAAATTAATGTGTCTCCGAAGCCATTATTCAAAAAACAGCAAATGACCAATCTATCAGGTAGAGAATAATCCAGAATAACCTGAAAGTCTGTCTTCTACACACTATGATCTTGTTTCTGTTCACAACAGGTAAAATTACGTTACAAATAAACATTGGTTGATTAAAAGACACATGTGCTACAGACTAATGCTGTAGTTTCCTTGTAAAGGGGGTCTAGCTAACATTCCATCCAAGCAGGTCCCGGTTTGGGCTTTTGTTAATCGAATACATGCCTTATTGCATCTTTAAAGTAAAGTCAGACACCAGCTGCTGTAGCTGGCTTTTCACTGCATTGATGAGGTGAAGGAAGCAAAAAATACAATTTAAACGTCAAACACAAAATGTAAAAACTACAAACCACACACATTAGGTGGTTTTATTTTCTGTCATTTAAAGCTGTTTAGTTTCAGAAGAAATGACACACACACAAAGAAAAACAGTTTCCCAGTGACCAAAAACAAAAAGACAAGGAGACACGGAAATGGAGGCTTTCGTGGTGAGGAGCGTACTTTCCTGAAGTGAAGATTTTAAAACCCTTCCACTTACCAATGTGCCTACCGCTGGCGTAATAATGTGCACTTTTGAAACACAGACGCATAAATAACCAGAGTGGGTCTAAATCAGCCGGCGAGGCAGGTGAGTTTGAAGAGGCAGAAGTTACTTACAATGTAGCAGGGCTCGCAGTAGGCCTTCTTCTCCACAGCGTAGAAGGGCTTGCCTCGCAGCTTGGTGCTGCAGGTCATGCAGACGAAGCAGTCGACATGGAAGACCTGGTCCATGGCGGTGCAGCCGGTGCCCTCGCCCACTACGTTGTCTCCACAGCTGGCGCAGCGGCCTGGGGAAAGGAAGAGCAAGGGAGCCTGGATTCACATTAAACTCCGACTGGCCTTAACAACACATCTAAGAACTCAAACGCATAGTGTAGCATTGTAATGAGTTGCAGAAATTAGGGCAAATATTTCAGGAGCAGGGATCCCAAAGATTCCCCTGGTCTCTAAATAAACTATAGGTGATTCGCAGCTCAAGCAATATTATTTGTCTGGACATATTATTATTTTACTTGAATCATTAGAGCAAAAGATGAACAGCTGTGTCAACTGTGGGGAAAAACACAGTAACAGTAGTTACAGTAACTACAATACAAGGCTCAACAAACATCGCTTTTGGAACAAGTACAGTAGATATTATCCATTCGCGGCACCTCTGGCAGTCAAGGCTCATGGGTATTGTAGTGTTTGGAAGCGTCTGCTATGCCCAAATACAAAATGTGATTTCCCTGGCTGTTGTTGTTCGTTTCCATCTGACAGGCTGCCGCTCCAGGATCTGCTCCATCACCCGAATCCATTCACTGAGCTGCTGCCCATGCGTCAAACTACCTTTTCCCACCGATTCTGAGCTGTGTCTTTAAAAGCTTCACTTCCTGATGTCAGAATTGCCTAATCTTCATTTCTATTTCAAACGGGAAAGGATTAAATACTATAATTATGCCACATTAAAGAAACCATATACACCGCCAAAGTGTGACATCTATTTCAAAAAGTCAAGCTTTGAGTGATAAAAAGAAAACTTTAGAAGTACAACGAAGTCTTTGTAAAAGGGGCAAAAATGAACTGATATTATTGCGCCAAAAAGAGCCTGATTGCATATTGTGGGACATGGCATTTGGATATCTTTAATTGAGTTGGAGATATCTTTAATTGAGTTTAAGATGTCCTCGACTCAATGTAAGTTATCTTCAACCCAATTAATAACACTGTCAATTTAATTACTGGTATCTTACAATAATAGGCTTTAAAAAGATATGAGAATGTTTTATTTTTTACACATCTGAGGACAGATGCAATCTCTCAGAGGAGAAATGATACAGTATATTTAATTAATTCAAGTTCACTTCTATGGATCACTTTTGTTCCCTTTTCATTTTTTGCTTCATCTAAAGGCTGATTTGGTTGATGATTGACACTCTGTATGTTCTGAACACAGCAGTTCAAGCGTGTTACAGACACTAACCGGGGGAGATAGAGTATCTGATGCTTGCATTTTCACAGTTCCACTCGCTGTTTTCATATCAAAAAATTCAAACGGAGTGTAAAGCGGAATCTGTCTCAGGTATCAGCAACAACTTTTGGAAGTCGTATGTTGCGGAGATCAAATAACCGCTTGACTGCGAGGCTCGCTAATGGTATTCTAATCTCAGATAACTCATTATCTTATCAGCTGAGGAAAGTTGCTAAAAGAATGACTGTATTCATAACTTTTACAGAAACATTTTCAAACCAGATATTTGTGAGTTCTCTTTTTTATCGCAGCCATATCTTTTATTGACCAGGAAAACATCAAGAAACAAAAAGGACAGACGGGCTGCTGTTGAAGACATGTAATGTTTAAAACTCTTATCACAGCCATGCTTCGTACTTTAATTTAGCGACTGCTGTCATCCACGAAGATTTTTCGTGCAGACAAATTCACACAAAACCCACTATCGGTTTCATCTGTTCCCACAGCTCTATCCACACCTCAATTACGGCTGCGTTACCTACTGTACAGGGAGGCAGATTAAACAAACTAGTGAAGGCACGTCTCGGGGGGACATGTGGGTGTCAGTGGAATCACAAGCAGGGTAATCACTTCAGAGAGCCAGAGGGAAAGAGAAAAGAGAGAGAGGCTGAGCGAGAGAGGGAGATGGAGCATGCCGAGCCTGTTAGTGGCTTCAGATCACAGGCCATCTCCAGTGAGTGGATGAGAATGCCAAACATGTCCCACAGGGCTCCCACTTTAAATAGCGAGAAGGAAACCTCTCGGAAATCCTTTTCCTTTTGGCAGTCTGTGATCACAAGGGCCCTCAGGAGCTACTTGTGCACAACTGTGTGTGTACACTGTACAGTTTTACACCAACACACACACAATGGGACTAAAAAAAACAACAACAACAACAACAACAAAGAAATCGCCAACATGCCACACATGTAGAGTATAAACACAGACATGTACCTCATACTGTCCCTTATAATGAATGTACACAAAAACAAAGAGCAGCAGATGTGAGTGTACCTGTTGATCTAAAAACAGGTTAAAGTTACTGCAAAGCTCATTAAGTCAAAGGTGAACAATTGTAAATTGCGGACACAATCAAAATGTCCAGCACTGAATTAATAGCTTGAAAGCCCTATTTTTGTTGTTCATCAAGAAACAAACTACATTAATTAGAACAAACTTACATTTGAGGAGGTGGAGCCAGAGAATATTTGTCACTTTGTCTTCATGAATAAAACAACAAATCAATTAAAAACAATGTTGTGGATTATTAGTTTGAACACTTAGACCTACTGTACTTGAGCTACAGTGTGTTTCATCGCGTGGTACAAAAACTATTCCACAAAATATAAAACTGCTCCTGTTCTTCCCAGTCTCACTGTATGATAATAGAGAGGCGTGTGTTTTACATTGCTTCACATCAATAATTTGACACATCCGCAGTGAAAGTAAGCATTTTCAATCTTGAAACACTACATCAATTGACTTCTTGAATAATACAGGACAGCAATTGAAGCAACATCGTATTTACCCCAGTGGAGATGATCCCGAATACTTTCGAACTATTTCAGCTGGGCATAAAGGAATCATGAAAGGCCTCACCGCTCCCCAGTGTCCCTTTGCACGGGGAATGGAACCAGAGTCTTAATATCAAAACTTCAAATAGTTCCTGTATAACCAATGCAATGGTGACGGGGTGGGAGGGGGAGATCATTTACACTTTACTCACTTTCTTTCCTTTCATTCTTCAACCCTCAGAAGTGTCTCTTCTCTGCTACATCGAAAGTCAAAAGAAGGACTGAAGAGAAAATCTTTTCTTCTTTTCTTTTTTTTTTTTAAAGAAGCACATTCCCTGTGAGCTATAGAGGCTTAGAATGGTTAGACAATTTAATTGGATAAAAGGAAAAGATTAAAGAGGCCCTGACTGTGTTCCATAAATAATTGATTTCTAATGTATTTGTAGTGGCAGTGAGACGCTGTTGTTTGGGAATGGGGGATGTTGAGTGGCAGAACGCTTCAGATTTCCCTCAGTCTTTGCCTTCTTTGTTTTTTCACGCCGTGATATTGAAGCGGCATGAAAGGCAGAGAGGGAGCACACTTGCAGCTCAATTTGATCTTACATCGTCAGAAATCAAAGATCGTGCATGTAAAGAAGGATCGCATGGAACTTTTTTTGTGGGAGACCAAACTTTTTCACACTATGTTACTAAAGAATACGATTCTGCTGGTGCAACCCTTGCAAACCCCAAAGGCGAAGCCAGCCACTATAGCTTGTATCCTAAACTAATAAAAGAACCGCAAAATCCATTCTGGGACTCCAACTAAAGTTTTCTAGTGGATTAAAATATCCAATATGTATGGTAGTAAAAAATACAAAACACGCTCAAATACTGCATATGTTAAAGCTACAATGAGTGAACTATAACATACACACAGTAACAGAAATGTGTTGTCTTCCTTTCAAGGTGTATGTATATGTGAAGTGTTGGGTAGAAGGTAAAAAGTCATAATAGGTCAGTGAGTGGTGAACAGCAGAAAACAAGTCTATTAAACACAGTCAGCTGCTCAAGTGCCAGAGGCCACGACTGTGAACTGCTTCCCCCTCTAGGTTCATCTACTTTGTTGCTTCATATTGCCCTCCGTGCTGCCTGACAATGCTGTGGCCCTCAGTTGCCCTGGGATGACAAGAGAAATGGCTGTCATCGCTGCATTTCAATCTCTGAATGCCTGATTCCTAACCCCAGCCTTTAATCTCATTCCCAATGTCAGCAAATAGCAATCTGCAGAGCTGCTGCGGCGATGATGGAGGACGGAGGATAGGCAAGCCCGTGCCACTAAGCATTACGGCTCGGCGTGTCAGAGCCCGCGGCAGCGGAGCGAGAGGGGGACTGGGTGTAGGTTACATGTTTTGGAAGCAGGTTGGACAGGAGCGACATGGAGGGGTGCCAGGAAGCGAGCGGGGTCTGCAAACGGGGTGAAAGAGAGAGCGAGCGGGGGAAGGCAGGGAACAGGTGAGCGCGTCTGTGTTTGTGCGGCAGAATATGTGGACAAGCTGCGTGTTTAAAGACTCCTCTCTGTGTTTATATTCTGTTTATCCGTGCGCACCCGGGTGCTTGTAAGTATGTCTGCGTTTGCGTGCATGGGCATGCGGATGTCTACTCGCTCCTGAGGTCAAACGCTCACTCACAAATGAAATCTAGCAACGTGAGTGCCCGGAAGCCTCAGCTGGGCTTGCACGGCAGCTGATCTTGCAAGCCTCAGTGGAGCTGTCTCAACGAGGCAGGATAGCAAGCTCCGAGCCTGGCGGGGGAGGACGGGGAGGGGAGGGAGCGCGGCAAGACGAGGCGGAGGGGTGGGGGGGTTTGCTGTGAGTGGGGGCGGTAACCTCACGTGAACCGCTGCCAAAAAGCGGGCTTCTGTCGGTGGGAAGAGAAGCCCGTCCTGGCACACGGCATCAGCTGAGAAACTAGAAAGCAGCACACTGAGGTCAGTGGCGGCGCTGGGACAAGGTAATGAGAAGAAAAGAAAAAGTGAAGAGGCTCCATAAACTCTGCAGAAAGTGTTCACCACGGAAACACATGTGCTTGCTTACTCAAAAGATCATGTGACCAATTAAAAGCATATACGCCAGGGTCTGAATAACAGGCGGTTTAGCATCAAACAATCATTTGTCTAATCTGCAGGGTTGGATATTAACAATCAAAGCATTTCAAATAATCAACGTGAGGCAGAAAGTCAAAATCTGCAGCCTCACACTGACACCGACACCACATTTTGCTCGCAAGAGGCAGCTATGATGGATCATACGAGGCTATTGTGTTGTATAATCTTGTCTTTTGCAGTCATACATTATAATCCACTGTAGGTGGCATGGTGATGCATGAGCTTTAGACGAGTTGCCATGTCACCAGACTGCCTCATATGCTGCCCCCCCACCACCACCCCGCCCCTGGGTGGTCGCTGACCTCCTTCCAGCAGCATTACGCATTCATATCTTCTAGTGACTTCTAAACAGGCACGTGCAGGAGTAGAAGGAGCCCGACAAAGAGAGAGGCCCAACTGTCATGGGAAGACGCTTCAAAGCGAAGGATGAGACTCCTGTGAAATACGATTTTGTTGTAACAAACCATTAGCACCTATGTTAGCCACAAGCCTTACATATTTACTGTATACACCCAACCCAGGTGTCCTTGTGCCTGATCGCAAACAAACTTTTTTCCTTTCTTTGTGTAGCTGTAATCCTTTAGTGCATTGCTTGCACATTTTGGTGAGTGTTTTATTTATTTAGGGCAAAAGTACAGGAGCTGCCATTTTGGTGCCATTATACAAAGAAGGCAGCCACCATTTTGGGGCGCAATGCGAAAAGCGCCTGCCTCCGTGCAGGGCCACATGTTCCAACAGGTGTCTTCAGACGGATGCGGCACATGACACGTACTGTATGGAGGACCTGTTCTTGTCAAGAACTGTGGGGCTTGATAAAGCAGGTGCGATTCATTTGATTTTATTTTTAATCGTCTTTTTTTCCCCCACTACCCTTTGTCTCTTACATGTCACTCTGTTCTTGCGGTTCATTTTACTTTCTAATTTGTTTAAAGTTTTAATCCTTAAGATTTCAGTCCTGGCGGATTTGGCCAAACCTGTGTTGCCGTGGTAACGGCAAGTGCAGTTTAATAATACAGCATCTCCTTAGGCGACTACTTTGTCAGAAATACATCTGAAGAGCTGCTGGTGTATTTATAACAAAGCTGAACAAACAGTGTCTCAATTAAGTATTTAGCCATTTAGAATTATGACCTGATCCATTTTTTTTGTTTTTGCAGTTCAGCACTAACCACCGTGACAAATGCTGTACATTTCCTGCGACTGCTTCACAATAAAAGCCACTTTGTACTAAATACCTTTAATCTGAAACAGCAGAGGTATAAAGATGTTAGTTTTATTAGTTAGCCTACAGTTGGTAGCATGTAAATGAGCAATGAGGATAAGATCAGGGACCATTAACATAATTTTCTTATTTAGGAAGGTCAAGACTTACAAAATTCCCATGAATTCAAATTTCCCTTTCACAATTTTATTTAAAGCAACCTGTGCAGCATTTTATGCTTAAAAATGTTTATTCATTTAAATATATCATCGTACCATAACAACATAGAGCTTTATTTTTTCTATACACACACTGACTTTAAAGGGACACCTTCAGACACTAAAGAAAACAGTCATCTGAAATGAGGGGAGATGATTGGCCAAAGGTATTTGAAGACTGGAGGTGGAGTGTGGGGAAGTGGAGTCTGGAAGGGGCGGGTGGGGGGTGTTTTTAAGGGAGCAGAAAGGTTCTACTCTGACACACATCCCACTTGTTATGACATGTCGAAGCACATCTAAAAGCAAACTCCTAAGAGGTTGCTGAGGGCGACCTCAGTAATATGCAAATGAATTCCACCAGAGCACCGTAGACAATGCACAAAGCTGTCTAAACTGGAAGCCTATTAATATATTAAGTCGTGATGCTCAGAAACAGGCGGCTCCGCAAGACTGCACAGTGCGAACCTAAACTTTTTCTGACCCAATTACCTTGGATGATCTGTTCCGACTCCTCTGGCCTGTACTGTTGCTGGAGCTACATTGCCATTTGTTTCTCTTCCAAGATTCCTCATGAACATTTCATGCGAGGTGTCTTATAAATTATGAGGGCTCCTCCAACTGACATTATGAGGAAAAATGGCAAAGCCTGCCTTTTCTTCTTCTGTCTCTTATCATAAAACAAAGGCTAACTCAAACCAGGAGGAAAGGCTTTCCCGACAGCTCAGAGGCCTGTGCGGAGTACAGTATGCCCACATGACTCTCTGCTGCTAATTTCCAATGACTCTCGCTCAAGCATCTGATAATAACATTACAACAACATTCATGTGACTGTTCAAGAAGCTCCCTGTGTATAAATATTGATTGGATGTTAAAAATTCCCATCTTTCTTAATTCTATACAACGGAATCTAAAAGCCTGGGATCACACGAAGGAATTCTCAACTTGTCATTTTGGTGGTAATAGGAGAAATAAAAACAGATGCTCTGCAGCAGAATGAACTACACTGCGTAAGTATCATCATCGCTAATTGTAAATAATGAAAAAGCATCTCATCCTTTCAATTATTCAGCTTTATGTCCTGGTTTTGGTTGACAGGAATGTAGCGATGACAAAATATTGTAAGTTCCTGCGATGCACAAATGCCAAAGCATCTGTACTGCGAGCTGAGTAGCTGTGTCTTATTAGATTTCCACAAACACAGTACACCTACGCACAACCTAAGTGGATTAAATATGACGGATGATGACATTTGGAGAAAAGGCTCTTTCAGATTACTCAAATCTAATCTGGAACTCTAAATCAGGACTAATCAGTTGCTTTTCAAAGACGCTTCAATCACAGGGTGAATTTCTGGCTTGCAAACTGGGTTTCGCACAAGAAAAGCTGTCCTTTCATAGCTCGTCATTTTCAGGTTTTTTTGTTGTTGTTTTTTTTACAGACTAAGGGGGGTTTGCATTTGAGCACAGCTGCTTTTTATTTGACTGCTTTGCCATAGAAAGCCATCAAAGATGACTTGTCAGCTGTTGCTGCTGGATTGCCGTCGCTGTAAAAGGAGCATTATAATTTTGTGTAACGATGATCCATAGATGGAACTTGAATGAAAAGTTTCCTTGTGACATCACAGAGGCAGATCTTAACATTAATTCAATTCAATTAACCCCCTCTGGACCAATAAAATGCTCTATAGCAGTTTCAGATTAGAGGCTCATCAAAGACATTAGTGACACTAATAAAACTTTGCTATAGGAAGACAATGATTCAGTCCAGTAGTGCGCTAGAGATCGCAGCCCCACTTTGATTAATCTTGTTAATTACTAGCCTTAGGGTTTCAACAACTGCTAGCTGTCTCTTCCCCGGTATCCTGCCAAAAAGAGAGAACGCTTGTGTGCCACCAGCTTCTTTGTAATTACAAATGTCTCGTGCTGTGGGACCGACTCTCCCACAGCCAGTGCGAAACATGCTGGACAAAAGTCAATTCGAACATCACTGTGCTGACTATATGTACATTATTCAGCAGGGGAGGAAACAGACTCTGTGGATTTGCAGAGCAGCGTGTGCCTACGCTTGAACTCGTACTAATGAGTCCCTGCAGTCACCTCGCTCGTGCCCTCTTCCTCTTTCTATCTTCCAGTTAATTCAGCTGTCGCCTTGTTTAACCACAAGATGACCCTCCCTCCTCCCCCTCCTCCCCCTCCGCTCCAGCTGGGGACACGCTCTCTATCCCTAACTTGTTCTGCCTACCTTAACTTGCACACGACCCATTTCTCGGCGCCCGTGCCCTTGCTTTATCGGCCGTTGGTCTCTTCCACGTTGCAGCTGCCAAACGGGGGTAAACGCGTGCTACAGTACAGCGGGACGTTGCGCTTATTACGGCTCCACACTGCAAACACATTCCCCCAAAATTAGGCCAACGAGGCTTTGAGGGCCATTTCTCTGGAAAATGACTACACTTTGCTTAAGCCAGTAGATCCATTTGACCTATGTCTAATGTGAACCAATTAAGGTCTTTACATCAGCGCTCACTAACGTGAAGCCGGATATCTTTTAATACCGGTTAAATACATGTCCCTGTAGCTTTAATACACCTACACATACTATCATAGTGCTGCTGTGTGATTATATGCTGATATAAAGCCTGCTCCAGAGTCCCCCTGAATGTATTGAGTGAGGTATCTAATGGGCATGGGAACTAATTCTAGGGCAAAGGGGATTAAAGGCTAGAGAAGAGAGAGCAGCAGAGGGAAGGCACTCGCTGGCACCACAGGGTATAGAGGGCGGAAAAATAGAAATGAAATATAAATGCACACAATCCTTGTCTTTTGAATCCTATTTTGCAAAATAGTATTAAAGATGGTATTTGTTTAATCCTGGTTATATTTTATATTTTCAAGTGAGAATAAAATTAAACATGAAGCGCTTATGAAAAAAATTAATAAATCGAAGAAGTACTGTGAAATAATATATCGCTGCACAGTAAAACAAACATTTGGTCAGAATCAGGAACTAAAGCTCTTAGTTTATCTTAGTTTATTCTCTTTACACGCTGAGCAAAAACTGTGCAGTGCATCACACCGACTCTGGATTGATTCCTCCACTGCTGTGTGCACACTAAAAATACGTCCGCATCATTCACACCTTGAACCATTTTCCAAAAACATCATTCTAGTGATACCAAAACGAACTTTGTGGGTCACTGGGTGGGCTAATCTAGGAAACTTTATGCCCGTTTTATTCTATTAACCTACTATCCCACATTGTGTTGTCTCAGCTCTCACCGACGGGCGTAAGCCATGGGTCCGGGTTCTTCGGCTACTCCGTGGATTTCACAAGAGAAACTGAAGAGCCTGTTTCTCAAGTTTTTGTTTCACAAAATATCAGTGAAACCGAGAAATTCGCTTACGAAGGACATGTAACAGGCAGTAAATGAAACTATGCGTGCGTGGGAGCTTATCAGATTATAAAGGCCACCTTGCTGTCTTAATTTGATCTGTGCTCTGAAAGCTCTTGATACCCCAGAAGCCACATGCAAATATTGTTTACTGTTGGCTTTCCTGTCTACTTTGCAACGCTTTAGTCGTGTATCTACACTTGCAGGCATACTGTACATTCTGACGCCACACGCTCGATAGACTGTGCAGTAGATGTCAGTACCAAATGTAACAGTCTTGAGTAAAACAACACAATCAAAAACATTCTTGCTATGTCTAATGAGTATTTCTAAAAATTGTGCAACGTACGGTGCACATGTAGGTTTAAAGATGAAAAGTGAAGTGGGTCCAGTGCGAGCGGAGCTGCAATGACGTCTCACTTCTGCAAACTTCTGTTTTAAACAGCTGTTTGTTGAGAAATGTAGTTCACACATTTTTGACCCGAGTAACATAATGACATCCTCTCTGTATCTGTGAGCAGTTCACAACGGCAGAAACCCACAGCTTCATATTTGCAGCATAGGGAGTAGAGCAGGCATTTGATCTGCTTTATTATAGCTGATAGTGATATAATTCAGCTAAATGGAATAGAACAATTTTAATATTATTATTATATCAAAGATTGTTATTTTGCAGCACAGTGACAGCATTTTTATTTCTTACCAAAATACTCCTCAGACGGAGGATGGTCCATGTCGAACAGCATCTTCTTGGTCAGGCGTTCCAGCTCATCTTCAGGGTGGGCGACAGGAGCACTGCCCTGTGGAACAGAGAGGAAACACACTGAGACTGCGAACATCTTCGCACCGTCCCACCGACGAAAGCCAGCTGTGGTCTGCACGACACAAACGCCGAATATAAAACTCAGCCAAACATGTTGAGGTTTAACATAAAGCTTCACAAAAACCTGACTTCAATAAATCAAAATGAAGCCCCGTCTCAAGGTCGGACGAAACATATTCATGGTAATTAACATGCAGTAGATGGTCTCCAGTCTGCTTTTTCCCTCTGAGATGTCTGACCCTGGCTCAGGCCCCAGAGGTGTGCAGCTCAGAAGGTTGTGCATATCCTTCTATGCAACACAAGCATTTGGGAGAGAGAGAAAAAAAACAAAAACGTGACCCTGACTAATCCTTGTGTTTGGAAAATAATGATAAAGAAGCTACTTTTTCAAGTGTGCAGACGGGTCAGGAGATACTTGAGCACAAAAGACTTGAGGTGCGAGGCCCTAATCTGGACGATATTTTAGAAGGATGACATAGCTCTGAGGTTGCCACTTCCTTCCTCTTGTCCTCCCTCTTATCATGCACTCTCTGACACCTGCCTGCTGTGCGTCTGTATGGGGCTGACGCGTCGTGCCTGACGTTTTCTGCCAATCATCTGCGGAGCCTCAGCATATAGTTTCCCCCCCCTCTGCACGCCTGGCTCATGGCGTAATCCCGTCTCAGGTGCGTGTCCTTTGTAGACACCCCGGAGGCCTAAAGTTGACGGTTTTCATGCTGCGCAGCCAAGCTTTTCCAGAAATCAGTGACACTTGGATGACCTTCCCTAGATCTAGGGCTGCTTGGATCTTTACAGTAGATTTGATTTTCAATAGTGTATCACAGGGCGAGATTTGAGTTGACCTTACAGGTGTTCCTAATTGTGACGTCTGGGAACTGAGTGAATGCTGCTTGTCAATAGCAGATTGAGTGAAAATTGTTTTGTATTCAGAGCGAAATTATCTTGTCGCACAACCGATATTATTGATGACAACGTTTCTGTGCGGCATGTCGTTTGCATTTGTCAGTCAACGTTTCGCGCCTAAGCATGAACAAGGCGACACTGTAACACAAATGCGGCAGACCTAGTGAGAACACACACACACACACACACACACACACACTACCGAGTGCATTTCCAGAGACAGCAAGAAATGCTGAGCTCTGCTTACTGTCCACAATGTATCAAGGAGCATCTAGGCTTTATGATGCATGACTTCTGCTGTGGCCCAGCTCAGGAAGCAGCAGGCTGATAATGGAAGCCCAAACAGTAGGCCTCATTAACTCGGAGGGATAGACATATTCGACGTGCAAATCTCCCCTGCCCTGCTGGAGCACGCGCCGGTGCTCAGCTTGGTCCGAGCTCTTGAATTCCTTGGCACCTTGTGCCTCCGTAGCCACTCAAGCATAGATGGCTCGGATCACATCATGGAGGATTAGGGAAGAGATGAAAGGAACATTCCTCGGTGGCTGGATACTTCTCTATTGTCAGCCTAAATTACATTACTATTTTCTTAAAAAAAAAAAAAAAATATGCAAAGGTCAGTATACGTTATGTAAAGACGAGTAGGTTCTACAACAAGCACAAAAGCAAAGAGAACCTATCTGTACGCTGTCTGTATACTGTACCACAAAGAAACCGTCGCTGTCGACACTCTGCTTATCATGCCAGTGTTTTTGGTTGGAGACAGTGAAGAGGACGATTTAACACTGTTAATCTTAGCTCCACATCAAAAGCACATTGGAGAGAGAACGAAACGCTGCTATTACCAGAAACAGACTTTTGAGTTTAAGCTTCATTTATACCTTATCCACTCTTTGACACCCTGCAGCAATGCACTGCCAGAGAGTTTAAAGCACCTTGTTAGGGAGTCTTTTGTGACAGCATGGAATAATTTTTCACTTGAATAAGAGAAAGAAATTGCTTCCCTGCGTGCTTTATGATTGCTTCGCAGTTCTTGTTCGGCTTTTCAGAGGCAACAATAGAAACCATACAACAGCTGTACGTGCTGCGGACATGATTTTTCAGTTATGTCTGGCTCAATTCAGTAAATTATTTGCCTACGCCCTCAGGACACTAAGCCACAGTTTCATTGAAGTCCGTTCTTAAACTCAACGGTGACTAAGTTAACAGCTGCACCTATTTTGCCAGTTTGTCTCAGGTCGTCTACCAGAAATCCTATCAGTTGTAAAACCCCTGAAAGACTTCCCGATGGACCATCAAATGCCACCAACTGATTGATTTCCACAGCGCTGTTAAATGCCAGACAGCTTAATGTCAAAAAACCCCAAAACAAATCAACAACATGTGTAAGTGACCACTGTTGCATGGTACAGTCCCTGATATAGCAAGACAGCGAAAGGTGAGCAGACAAAGCAGCGTCTGGGGGCTGATCACTGCCACATCTATGAATAAAACCATGGCCACCACCCACTGTGGAGTTGGCATTGTGTCAGAAGTGATTAACTGAGGAGCGGAGGTGGATGGAACGGGCTCGCCGGATGCCCGACAGGACACAGGACACCTGATCTACACCTGTGTTAAAAGGAGAGCCGCTGAACAGGAAGCTGGAGGTATTTACATACCGTATCATCAACTACTGTGGGAACAAAGGGAACATACAGGCCTGAAGGAAACTTAAAACGGGTTAACTCACGACACAACAATGGTTTATTTAACGTCATACAAACTAAAGGATGCAAAGAAGCGTCTGATCTTTTGGCGCTTTGGTGATTTTAGATTTAGATAGTGAATTTTTGGGGGATAAATACTGTGCGGACGGAAAGCAGAAGCTATTAAAAAGCTTCTTCTTAGCTTGCTACTGAAGCTTCCACTTTCTGAATAGTGTGGTGGGGGTTGTGCAACATGTCACCCAGACATAACCCAGGTTATAAAGGGACAAAGAAAACAAAAATCAAGAGACATTGCCAAGACATGATGAAAAACAGAAAGTGTTTCATGCGTTGCAGTACAGATCTGCAACACCTTCCAAACATCTGCGATACTCTACCTTCAGCACATGCTAGAAGTGCTAACCAGCAAGTGTCAAAGCAAAAGCATTCACCATTTGATGAATCATGAGCTGTATCCATTTAAGGCCAGTTCAAATCAGACAGATTCACCAGACAATGGGAGGAAGAAATACTGCATAAATGGAAAAACAATACCTGAACTGAAAGCTATGACCAGAAGAGGAAATTACAGTAAAGTGCGGCAGAGCAGGCCAAGTGAAAGACAGCTGCCCGGCACACGTATCTGTCTCCAACCCTGCAGTCATCTGTCGGGTCCCGCTTTACTTCCTGTGAATGCAACGTTGCACCTCAAAACCAAAACCTATTGTCCCTGTTTTCACAATAGCTTCACGTTTCCTGCACAATCAGCACAACCTAAAAGAAGACATAATCACCTTCAGACGCATTTATCCACAGATTAAGCGATGATGGACTTTATAATACAAAATGCTCTTTGGTGTCAATGGAGCTGCAGCTTTAACTCTTAACGCCTTAGAACAGAGGCTTTAGTCCGCTCACAATCTGACGTCCTGTCTTTTTTGTCTCCCTCAGTCACAATGGTATTATCTTGAAATGGACACAGAGCCTCTACACGGGAAATGGCTTATTAAAATTAATATTTATAACAACCACAACAACAGAAAATGGACCTCTGCATTAGTTCAGGTTGATAAGGGATTGAATTATTATTATTTTTTTATTGGATTGGAATATCTAAAAAAAAAGAAAAGAAAAAGCATTTGTTGCTGCGACACTAAACGAGTGATTATAGCAGCTTAGGCGACTCCGTTTTAACAAAACAATGAAAGGATTGCTGGATCAGTCACACCATCGTTTCAGTGACTTAGTATGTGCATGCCTGTGTGTTAGTGGGTATTTTGAGGAGAGGCCGTATTAAAATAAAGGTACAGTATAGTAGGAACAGTTTGAAGGGGATGGCTTCCTTTGATTCATTCACAAGATCGTTTGTGTCAAGGTGACACAGCAGCCTCGTTGGAAACCTTTAAGAGCACCTTTAAGAGCTTCATTCACAAGCCTGACCAGACGTAAGTTAGATTTAAATCCACAATAATACAAAAGACGGCTGCGTGCACGGCTGATGTCAAAATGTTGCTGAGTAGTGTAAGGACACGGGGGGTATCAGACCTCTAACTAACTAAAAATAGTTTGCCTGGTCAAGAAGAAGAATAATCAAAGAGTTGCTTTGTCATTTTTTCGGCAGCTGCTTGTTTAATTTATAGATGTGCTAAGTCTGCGAGAGGAATCGTGTATTAGAGGCTTTATGTAATCCAGCTGATGAATTTGCTGCTCGCGATGTTAAACAGGTTATGAGTAATCTGAAATCCATTACACTTGCAGAAGAACCATCGCAGCGCTGCAAATTAAGCTCAAGGCCACCTTCTGAGGAGGCACAGATAAAGTATACATTCTCTCCAAACAAAATAGGTCATGCTGTTTCAGCTCCAATTAAACGCTGAGGGGAAAAAAATAACAGTAAACCAAAGCGCAGCTGTGAACGGAGCAGCCAGCGATAATTAAAAATGAGCCAATGTCATAATTGACATTTTCCACAACCGTCGGAATCTCTTGCTGTAAACCGAATTCACATAATGCAGTGAATTTCCGAGCGTTCGCAGACGTGTAGCGTACGTAGAGGGGTCGTTTCGACGTTTGGAGGATTGTGCGTGTGTAAAAAACTAGGTCATCCGCTCGGAACTGACACATCCCCCTGCAAACAGATATTTGAAAATCTGAGTGTGTTTTCAGGGGTGCCACAAGCGATCTGGTAAAAAAAAAAAAAAGAAAAAGAAAGAAACAACAACAATAACAAATGACTGCACTAATTGTTGGGATGGAGATGAAACTTATTTGGCGTCTCTTTGTGCATCATGACAATCCTGTGAATGTAGCAAACACCATATTACACAGGATGCAGGTTTCACTGGTTTGGGTGACTGCTTCCCTAACGTGGTAGCACAGAACTATATTTAAACAGATGTGGTGGACATAATGAAGATTGAGACAGGTTATGTCTTCAAATCAGTGCACTGGCAGCCTGCACTTCCCCTTTGGAATACACAGTGTTGCCGTTCTCCTGTGTAATTTTGCCTCCTAAGCAAACCATGATATATCCCTCTTCTTTCCAGCTAAACAGCTACATGGTTTAGCAGAATGACACCCTGAAGGAAAACTCTGGACCAAACACTACCACTAAATTACCGGACCTGACAATACGCTGAGCCCGATCCACTCCCCGGATGCCTCCTTGATGAGAAAAAATGTTTCGAAAGTGCACACGTTTCATAGATTCGGAGCCAGTTCTTTTGTGGACAGAAGAGGATGTTAAGAGAGGAAGGGAGGAATCCAGAATTCAGCGACGCTCCAAAAACAGAGAAAACTTGTTTACTTTACTGCACAGATGCGCTGACACTGACAGGGGACCATATCCAGGAGGAGCCAGCAGGGGCCACTGTTTATGCAGGTGGTTCTGGGTGGTCCCTTTTCTTTTAGAATCAAGGCGACCGGAGGCTCTCACATGGATTGAACTTGGTGTGAGCAACACTTTGGACCAGAAACAAACACATCACTTAAAGTAAACTAATAAAGTTCTCTCATTACTTGATCACAAAACACCCACCGTAGCCAAAATGCAGTTGCTACATAGATCAGCGTGTTGCTGTCACCCAGTAGGCCACAGCATCATTAACTGACCAGACCTAAAGCTGCAGAGGAACCTCAGGACGCGTCCGCACGCCTTCACTGCAGCTCAGTGAGGAAAGGCTGAAAACGAAAAACAAACAAACCGCTCAGACATCTTAGATTGCCGGGATAACTGAACTGCAATGACAGGTATCGATCCGGCCAGCTATTTACCAGCTGCACTGCACGTCTCAGAGGGGGCAGGGCCCTTTATTTATGAACCTGTATGTGACAAGAACTTCTGATCTACTGAGGTTTAGCACCGACCGACTGAACTCGCCACATCACAACAAGAAGAAGAAAAAGAATTGGGATGTTGCTGTTTTTTGTAGATTATGAGAGGTTTTTCTCTCACTTCTTTCTCAGTGTCTCACTATAAAATACAGGACCTTAATTGCCTCCCTGTAAGTGACATTTGCATAAAAGATTGAATGTCAGGAGATAAAAATAGAGGCAAGCATTTCTCAGGAATTCTCATTAAACTCTTCAGTTTCCCCCCAAAATACCAGTGGAAACCTGCTATTTGCAGTGTTGCTGTTTGTTCATTCATCCGTTTATACAGTACCTCTGCCACACTCATACGCACACTGCTCAATAACAAGGAAAACAGGGGAATCAATCAGTTACTGTATCTCATATTGGCTGAGTGTGCGAGTTGTAATCAAGTTGTTAAGCTGTTCAACTACCGCACAAAGAAACTGATATGAACCAGTTGCCATTTACCAGTTGTGATGTTTTTCCACATATATAGATGTGTTTTCTGGTTACCAAATCTGGATCAGTGGAAAAGCCAGAAAGGAAATGTGTTATGAGGTACAAACAAATCGAATGCACAGTCAATAGAGCATTGCATCATAGCAGTGGTCAAAAATTCACTGAAAATTTCTATTATTTATTATTTTTCATATACCGGTTTGTAGTTCACTCAACAATGTTATAATTTGTGCTAATGAATAATACATGTTTCCAGATAATACATAATTTATTAATTGTTTCAGGTGTATATAATGACAATATATAAAATTTCAAGACCATAATCTTCAGACAGATTTGAATTTTCTGATGAATAATACACATTGCTCTTGCTAAACAGTGAGTTTAAATATAGCAGCATATGAGTCACATAATTCTATTATGTTACGTTATTTGTTGTTTTTGTAAAACTCTGATCATCAATCACATAAACATTAAAAA
The DNA here is from genome assembly GCA_030770545.1 of Macropodus opercularis. NCBI lineage: Eukaryota > Metazoa > Chordata > Actinopteri > Anabantiformes > Osphronemidae > Macropodus > Macropodus opercularis. Next base: position 15,717,800 of record CM061092.1, read on the forward strand.
TGAATGTCCTACAAGCTTTTCAACAGTGCTGCTGCTACATTAATGGGTGGAATTCGTTTTTGTTGTTGCTTGGACCTATATTTGCATTTGGACTGGAGGCAGCTACTGAAAGGAAGCTTTCTGATGTGTTGGCATTCAGGTGAAACATAAGCAGATCCACATTCAATCACTGACCTCAGGGATCAGCTCTAGTAGTGACCTTTAGTCTACGAAGCATTCAGTAACCAGACGCTGAAAGGACCACCACCAAGCACCACGTCCTCCGACGACGCGTTTGTAGACACAGCAGAAATTATATATGCCTGTCTGTATGTGCGCAACGCCAGAGGAATCCAACATGTCCCTGTCACAGAGCGTGAAGTGCATTAATAGCATGATGACTTCTAATACGCACCAAGACAAGAATGTGTGCGTCAGTCAATAGATAGCCAATAAATATAATATTTCAAAGTGATGCCGATTGGGACGGGGAGCGGTTTAACTGCGGGTTTCTCAGTAATATGACACTGCTTGTACAAAAAATGTACAATTTTAATCATAATGTAATAATGAGAGCATGTGTTGAGCAACAAATAGGCTTAAAAAAAAACAGAAGCCTTGCCTTTAAAATAATACAAATTCTGATCCAGCTCTAACCTGAAATTCCTCCCAACGCACTATAGATATTTTGAAAGCTCACACAGGTCACAGTCTGGTTTCACACATCATCTCACCCTGTGACTGCAACAGCTTTAAATGAAAGACATATCTGGAATCTTTTTGTGTACAAAAAAAAAAAAAAACTTCATGGAGGGTCAAGTGAGGTGTGTTTACAAGACGAGCAAACTTGTGCAACTAACAGAATGAAATATAAGCAGCAAAAGCTTGGTTCACTTCATGTGCATCCCTACACTCTGATCATCCTACTTCTCTGGTATCGTGCAGTGTGTGCGGCGTTCAGGGCTCAACTAAAACGCAGTTTTTTAGCGTTTTTAGGCCAAATGATATCTCACAGTGATGACATTATATGCAATCTATGAATGTAAACCGGACCAATGCAGAATGAATGCAGAATCTATTTCATTCACGCCACCACTGTGCAAAACAAACAAAAAAAAAAACCCCAGCTGGAAATAATAATTATTATCAATGTACAGTCATACTCAAGCTAAGGGTAACATTTCATGAGAACGCTCAAAGCACTAGTTATTTGTGATTATATCTATAATCTTGATTCCTTGAACAGTAGAAGAAACAAAGAAACTGTTGAAAGGGCAGAGTAGCTTACAGGTGTAATTGATGCATTCATACTCAGATGTCAGTGGGTGTGCGTTTTCAAAATCATGACTCATTTTGTTTTTAATTGTGCTGCAAAGACAACTTCACCGTCTGAGAAACATGCACGGAATATGTTCTAATTAAATTTTCACCCCCCCCACACACACAGACTCACTCTTATTTTGCTCTACTATACATTAATTGCTACAGAGAAACTAAGCACAGGAATAGAAACAGTCATTTTGTCCTTTAACCACGGTGACATTTCTATAGCAAATAAACAAATACGGTGAAATACACTGTGAGAATTAGGACCGAGAGCAAAAATAGACAGTATCTGTAGAGAACTCTGTAGAATGTGCAGCTACAGGGAATACAACAAACACAGTAAAACATGCAAATGAGCAACCGCGCTAATATTGTCATAGAACAGAGAAATCGATTAAAATACGCTAATCATGGGGTGAGAAAAGAATAAATAACCATTTTAGATTTGGTCTGTTTCTTTACATGTCTCATATCAAACTGTTTAAGAGTTTTGAAAAGAGTACAACATACAGCACCAGTTTTGAATAACCATGTTGTAGCATAAAGTGTTTACTGTAAGTTGCAGCTATGCACAGAGGAAAGATCACAGGGCTGCAGGTAAGATGTCTTCATCCTGTTCAAGCCCTGGGCTCCTACTTTGTAGTTACAAGTGGTAATCCTGCACCAGGAGGAGAATCCTCTGTGGTAATCTTTAGCAGAGCTTGTGACCCTGCCCTCTGTCAGCCTGCTTTTTAAAGAGCTGCAAATTACACAGTTGTTGAGTTCGGGCAACTAAAAGTCTTTCCCTTGAAGACGCACTTCTCCTGTGCATGACAGAAAGTCTAATAATATTTTAATATTGGTCACATTACACAGATGGCAGCTGCATAAAAACAACCTCAGAGGATATTATCAGTGGCTCGGTTATACACTCAAAGATATTGTGTTTTGATCCTGTGGGGTCCCCCAGGGCTCTTTTTCAGGCCCAATTTCACTCCCTGTTTTTCTTCTGTGGCATATACTGTATGAATATTTACAGTAACAGTAATGCAGTGACTTGGCCTTGTTGATAAGAAAAACTGCATCTCACCTTCACAACTCAAGAGTCATTCAAGTGCAGGACTTATTAACAGTTTCTATTTTGGTCTAAGTACCTAATCTAACAAAATCTGCTAACCAGCGTGTAATCTAGGGTTGATTTTTGACTCCCAGCATGCTGCAGTGCTGCACTCCACACTTTGTAAACCATTTTAGTCCCAGTTTTGCGAATGTGGGGTTAAGATGATGGGATTGATGAAAATCTACTTTGGATCCTGATGGTACAATATGCAAATGTTACTGTGTAGGTCAAAAGGTCAAGTGGTCCGGACCGGAACACAGAGCAACGTCAGACATTTAACCGTCTGATGTTGAATGTCTGACAGCTGGAACCATCGTTGACCTTCGAGCGGCCTTTAACTGGTTGCAGGGAAAGAGCGGTTCAAAATAATCCTCCTCTGTCAAACGTCACTCAAGCTCAACAATAACACAAGTCATCACGCAGCTTAGCGTTCCTCCAATTTCGGAAAAAGGCGGAGAGACTCGTGGAAACGCGCGCGGTAACCGGCAGCCATGAAATCAGTTAATTTTTTTGCACTACAATAGAGATCAAACACCGGTGGATTTGGGTAATTAAGCGTCCTTGAAGTTTGCGGATGTGAGAAACTGTTCTTACACCTTCGCTTTACGTGAGTAAGGGCACTTTGGGGGATTGGGTTCTGTGTGGCAGAGGGCTCAGGGAGCAAAGCAGGCGAGCTAATCAGAACAAGTCTAGATCACAGAACATCATCCGAGGAGTTCAACTTGGACTTCTAATGACACTGACCTTCTATGAATACACTCAATTATATGAAATGATCTCTTTAATAAAGTCCTCAATCACAGTCACTGGCCCCCTAATGAGAAAGTCGCGGGCATTACTTAAAATCGAGATAAATTCTAAGTGGCTGTAGATAATATTTGATAATTATGACAAATGTATAAATAGATCCTTTAATTGACTATGTTTTGGTTTATTTACACAACAGATTAAAAGAGGCATGGCTTTAAGCAGACTTGACAGTATTTCCATAAGGTTATGAACATGTCACAGCATTTGGGTCAAGGAGAGCGATTATCATAAAGGAAGAGTTGTCAGATTTTCGTTCATTCTAATCTGTCTTTTGTATTGTGTCTGGTCTGTTCTGGCATCACAAATCTGCTATACTGGCCAAACATCATGTGACTTCACACATTTACACACAAGCACATTCTAGTTGAATCTGTGCATATGTTTCAAAGCCTTCAAATGAAGCACAGGGGAAGGAGGCGCAGACACTACTACCAGTGCATTGCAGTGCATTATATCCTTGGGAAAAAAGACAAATATATATATACAGTCTGCGCATATCTGTAAAATTAGTGATTTGCTTTCATCTAAAATCAAAGGGAAGCTTACAAATGTATTAAACACCACCTTTTGTTTTTTAACAAATGCATCATACTGGGACCAAAGCAAGATTTTCAAGCAAAATGCAGACTGTTGTTTTGAACAAATATAATTAGACTTATTTTTAAGACATGTGCTGCGATGCTGAAGCTAATTTGTATTTAGCAAAGTGTAGTCCTTGATGAGCTATTCCCAGAGGCTGGGAGGCCCAGTTTGTATGGTGAACTAGCAAGAAATCCTTGAATTAAAGAAAACTCAAGGGCCTTGCACTTTCCAGAGATTGTCGGCGGAGATTAGTGTTGCTGTTTCTGTGGCATAAACTACTCTGCTGTGTGGGACAGCTATTCTGTAAATGTTCTCTGCCATGTACGGTTCTAAAATGTAATAATGGTGTATGATTCTTCCTTCTTATTGATCTGATATTACAGTATATGCCCCTTAATACGTGCGTTTTTAACGCCCAGAGAAACGGGAACATGCAGCTCATCATCGCAATTCCATCTAATGCCGCACAAATTTAAGCACAGTACATACACATTAGTATAAGGAAACACCTCACTGACGCACACACGTGCTGTAGGTTTCCGCTAGAACAGGCCGTGGCTAAAAATACACCAGAAACATAAAAACGACTGAGGTGGAATGACAAGAGCTTGAGAATACCAGGCTGTGTTTTTCAGGCCACTTCACACTGTGACATCCTGGGCCCAACAAATGAGTGTTAGAACCTCAGCAGACCTAAGCCTCATGTTCAATATAAGGGACCCAAGGGCATTGGGTTAAAGCTTTGGGTTATTGTAAGTATAATAAAAGAGATTTTTAGTCATGCAAATGTAAAGAACAATGCATAACTGGGGAACGTTTAACAAAGGTAACGGAGGTGGTTCAGGCAGGCACCGTCAGGACATATCATAGATTCCTCTTTGTGGAGTTATTACAGAGAAATTGACAGAGGAACGCTGGGACAAACCTAGATACTAGAGGGATTATAAATAACTATACGTTTTGCAAAAGTGTTCTTACCTTTGGTGGAACAGTTGGTGCAGAAGTGTAGGGAGTCAAGCTCGGTGGTACATCTGTGATGTAGGTCTTCTTGGGACCTGGAGGCTGGTATGTTTGGGTGGGTGCAGGGTCTGGTTTCCTTGAGCTTAAGCTACCAGCATGGGATGCTCCCTGATAGTGCTGTGGTTGATATGCACCCTGACCCATTGGGGAAAAGCCAGGCTGTGGTGGTCCATAGGCAAAGTCGGGACCTTTTGGCTGGGCAGGCATGTACTGCACCTGTGCAGGGTTGCGAACGGGCTGCTGGCCAAAATGGTGACCCCCTGGGGCTGGATGCTGGGGACCTGGCTGTGCCGACCTCACCTGGACGTTGAAGGTGGGCTGGCTTGGAGTTGAGGCTGTAGCGTAGGACGCCGGGACAGGCTGAGGAGCCATTTGGCCCTGAGGCTTGGCCGCTGGACTGACAGGGGAAGGGGAGGCTGACGGAACGCCCCCAGGAGTCTGAGCTTTTGGAGTGGACTTTTTCGTCGCGGTTAGAGGCGGCTGGTTTGGAATGACCATGCGCTTGTAGCCAGTAACTGGAGCATTGGGAGTGGAGGCCGCTGAAGATCCAGAGTTCTGAAAAAAAAACAACAAAGTGTGCTTCTATTAAAACTAATATTACAACATACATCTAATGATAAAGTTATATTTTACATTGACTTCTACAAGAGATCAACATTGTAACCCCTACGGCCAAACAGATATTCAACAAGATAACATAATGAGAGGAAGGACGACTAAAAACCTTGATAGATTATTGTTGCTCAGTGGCAGAAAAACACTGTGTTCAACGGCTATTTACTGACAGTAAGGTTTACCCTTAAATGATAATCCACCCTGCCTCCCCAGAGTCAATTACAAGCCTACCTCGACAGCAGAGACAACCCCTAATCTATGGCTAATAAAGCAAGAGGGGAAGGGATAAATTGTTTGAGAGAGGACACCGTGACGGCAGATTGGCAATGGCGCTCAACACTTATGCTGACTCCAGCTGCTTGGACAGGAAAGACGCTAAATCACAGAGATTTGTGACGCTAAAGCAGCAACGCAACCAGCTGCTGAGATTCTCACCATCTGAACGACCGTGGCATTTTGATTTAAAGTCGAGTGGCTGCATTTGACGCCCTGGCGAAACTATAACATAATATAGCAGTGAGAAAAACCCAGCGTTTCACTCAGATGTCACAGGCTTCTGCCCCGAGTCTCTCATGTAAGTAATAATTGTTTTCACTACCACTACATATTGGTGTCAGACATTCAGCCAGTCTAAAAAGGGTCTATCATTAACCTTGGACGGCCTTATTAGGTTACTGCCTGAAGCCAAAAATCGGAGTCAATTACTAAATTTGCAGCACTAAGGGAACAAAAATGAACACTTGTAGTCGGAACCTTTGCAACTCGGTTTGATGAGACGTCTTCAAAATTAGGGCAGAGCAACAATTCCCATCGATTTGGCTTAAACGCTGATCAAAGCTTGCGGCAAAGAGACGTCACAAATAGCGGCGGTTTACAGCTGCACCACGCTGACTTTTAATTCACTGCTTGGATTGAATTAAAAGCCCTTATGTCACGTCTATATAAAAAAAAAAAAGTTTATGTGCTGAGATAAAAAGAATTTCAAATTTTGGTACGAGAGGTGCCCACATCAACTTTGTCTAAATCCCATCTAATCTAAGTCAGAGGGAAGCCCCTAAGGAGCCATTAAAGGCTCCAGAAAATATTTTCTGCTCTCACTCTGATTTCTGTCTCAGTGATTAGTGCTCTTTTTTTTTTTTTCTTCTTAAGTGTCTGTCTGCGTGCGTATGGAAAAGTCTCCAATATGCCCTTTAGGAAGTGAAATTACTTAATTTAAATGTTTCATGGCTTTTAAATACTCTAGATTATTAATTTATCTTTGAGGCCTTAGAACCTACAGTAACATTTAGTTAGCAGAGGACTGGAAATGCAAATTGGTGCCCTCAAAATAATTACACTGTCATGGTACATTTTCCACAAATTACATTAAGAGAATGGATTTACTCCTCTCTGAGGGCAATGAAACTAATCGAATGCATGCAATCTGAACCCAAACGCCTGTGTAGCAGAAAAGATTTTCTTATTTACTAAACTGTCTTTTTAGTTGCTGTACATGTTCGACCTGTCCATGTACAGTAAATGAGGCTGAGATAATACCATGAAAAAGAAAAGCTGCATGATCACAATCTGTCTACAACTATAAACAAATATCTACCACACACCGGACAGCAATAACGTGACTGTTGTTGTAATTCATCAAGCACGAAAAGGTTTGTTTATAGACACCGAAAATTAAATGACTTAGCCAGTGATTCACTTCAGGATTATTTGTATAGCCGACCTCACGGAGCACAGTTTGAAATCTAGAAATCCAACCCCAGAGAGCAGCATCCGCCTCGGTGTGTTACTGTTTCAAACAACCCCTCTGTGCACAAACACAACACATACAGTTTTTAGAAAAGTTTCATAACCCCTTCAGAAAAGTTAACCCTCACCCTACACTGTAATTCATACTGACTTTGCAAACAACTTAAGTGTGAAATTTCACAGAGACTCTCAAGAAAGCCTTTTGACACATTAAAAAAGATTAGGAGAGACTATACAAGCCTTGGGGGGCTGAGTAAAACTGTTAACTTTGCATTTCAAACCACGGGTGTGGGGGATTTTTTTTTTTAAGCAAGCTCGGGGAAAGCCCCTAAAGAGGGAGAAGTTCAGCATCTTTTCAGACTCATCTAAGACCTTGGATATTTTCTTTCAACTTTTTTTCCTGCTCCTTATTCACAAAAAAAAAAAAGAGCTGATACTCTCGACTGTTCTAATGTCCATTTGCATCTGTCTATTTCAGCACTTCCACTATGACCGTGGAAGAATCCCCAGTCTACACACTAATCATCCCTCCGCTTTCAGTCATCTCGACAATAGTCACATTTAACAATCCGCAGCCTCGGCGCGGTCATGCAGTGGAGGGTATCAGTGCTCTTCCTAAAATAGTTCAAGATAAGGCACATTAAACGTGATTAAACATTGTCTCTGTGGAACGTGCCCGAGACCTCTAGCTGTTTTGAACAATCTTTCCGTTAGCAGATAAAATGTGTTATACACATGTTGGGAACCTTTCGCTCTGCACATATCTGCGTGTCTAATTCGAGCCTTGTGCGCCTTCAAGTTGTAGCTGCATGACGAACTTCGCCTTTAAACGCAGACGTTCCGGCAATGTTTGCATCTAAATCTCGACAAAAATGTTTGATAGCGTATGTATTTTGCGACAAATAAAGCTATTGACTAGTTTTTTTTATACAAGCTACAACATTAGACGTTGATTCAAGTCGAACAGTCACATCCATAATGTTCACCTGGTGAGGTCAAGGACACGAATAAACAAAATACAATTAATCTTTCTATGCATATTTTTATTCAAGTAAAAGTTTAACCCCTGAAAAAAGAACCAAGCTTCTGAAGACACTAGAAAGTGAGTGAGTGAGTGACTGTATGTTTATGAACATAATATTGGCTGCAACACCTTTGAAATAAAGCCTGCCTTCTTTGTCAGGGTCACAAGGGGTCAAATGTGCGACAAATGACACAAGGACTCTCTGGTTTAACCAACAGGACGACCCAAAGACGATGTAGCTGAGCCTTAAGTCTATGTTTCAAAATGCACCGTTATGTAATCCCCCCCCAAAAAAACGGGGTTTTGAAACAAAGTATGTAATATTTCTTGTATGATGTAACAACATCATATAAAGTAGGGCATATTACTCAGTGATGCAACAGAAAAAACTCTGGGCTAGTGTATAAGAGAAGAAGTCCCTGAGAGTCACCGATCATGGCACGTCTGCAGGCTGTCTTCACAAAAGAGGGAAACGTGTATTTTGTAGCGCTCACAGCAGAAACTAATTGTTTCATTCGCCTCCTGCAGAATCGCAGGACAGCCTCTCCCCCCCGTACATCCCTGAATCATCCCTGTGATGAGCCGCTAGTGAACTTGATACCCTTCCTGCTCCAGGAGGTGTAATATTGCACAGTTGTAATGTTCGCTGCTTACACCGTGTCGAAGTCTTTCACTAACGCGAACTTTGACTGCGCTGTGTGTTTGTGTGTGTGTGTTGGAAACTTGCACGTGTTATAAGGAAAAAGGATAATACAGGATGACAGCAGTTGATGGTAAGCCTTTTAGCATTGTTGCTAGGACTTGATGATGTAAAGAGGCAGGTTACATCGACTGTCACTGCTTCCTGGCTTAAACTAAATTTGTCATTGGTTTACCCTGTTAATAAAAGACAAAGGAGTGATACTGTGCAGTTTATGTGACTAACGAACATTGACGGAACACACTGAGTGCCCCGAAGGCATGCTTCTCTCTCCACAGTTGGCTGCCCCTGTCAAAACCCGGAACCTGCTGCCAGATTGACCTTAAGGTCAATGGGTGCCACCGGCACAGTGACAACATCTCTGCTCCATGCAGCAACAAAGCAATCAAAGAGAAGCAGCATATAAAACACACACAGAGGGAAAAGTTAAACACCACCAAGCGCTATAATTACAGAGCTGGAGTGTCAACTCGATGCAGTCTGGTCAGCCCTTGGAGATACGTTGCACAAACACACAATCAAGCGCTTGTGGTGTGTGAGTGCCCAGAAGAGTGAAATACACGTGGTAAAAAAAAAAAAAAAAAAAAAAAAAAAACACAGCTGCCTAAAGCCTTGACCTTTTACAAGGAATAAAAGAGGCTGGCTAACATACCAGTGTCATGCCGGTGACAGCAGCAGAAGCCCAAAACAAGTGAAGCCAACATGCCTCAGCTGAAAAGAACAACATGACATTTTATTCCACAACCTGGTTTCAGAGTATATGTGCAAACCACACGTTTCCAGTAAAGCGGTAGACATTAGTAGACAGTGGTTATTTTAGATACCTATGGCTCATATTAAGAGCTAAAAACAGGTGAAGAACAAGCACATTTAAGAATTATTAGTTGTGACGGCATTCAGGTGAACGTATTCACTAAAGGAAACATGTTCTGTCTGAAAGTATGTCTCAGAAAATACATCTGTCGGGTCATGTCAAAATAAGCTCAACATAACCCACATTGAGTAAAGAAAATGTTTTCTTTTACAGTTTGAGTAGAAGTATGTTTGTCCAGTCAGACTGCAGAGATTCTAAAAGTTTTTGTGAGTGGCTCACCCTTCTATCCAGTCTGAGAAGGTCAGAGCGCGAGTGGCCACGAGTGATAAATTACACAGCGAGTATATGGATTGGTCACTCTTTAGATAGTTTGAATACATCAGGTTAGAGTTATGCTGTATTCTTACTAAGCCAGTCAAGTCTAATAACTGAAACTACTTATACGTGATGAAATAAACATTATAAAAGCAAATTCTGCGCCATCCTTCATTCCATTGTAAGCTTTTATTCATACACATCTGTCCATATATACACTCAAGACAAAATAGGATTTGAGGCCCCCACCCCTGAGTTTGAATGTCATAAGGGGAGCAGAAGAAAGGCCGCCAATCCTACAATACGCTCAGGGATCTGAACCACCACTAGGGTGGTCTGGAAACTGCATTCTCTGCAATCGTTCGACAGACGCCATGATCAGTGGGAGGCTTGGGAGCGAGCAGCGAGGGCCTATCATTCTGCCATGTTGTGACAGCGAGTGCCATCCGCAATGCTCTGCCTGTTGAGAGATGGGAGTGTCACGGTATGGCTTGACTGGCACAGTGTGAAGCGAGGCTTCCTCCGGGCGCTCATGCGGAAGGATCCATCTCAGCAGCATTTCAAGCACTCAGCTTCAGCTAAACTGTCAGAAGACTTCAATAATGCCCATCTGTTTTGTATGGACATGACAACTTATTACACAGACATCAGTCTGTTTGACACCCAGGGAAAAAAAAAATACAAAACACACCAATGCGTGCAGTGCTGCTGCTGACTGTTAGACCTCAAAGGAGAAGACGCTAACCAGTAAGACAGTAAAGTAGCAACTGTGGGAATTAAAAGATATTTAGGGTGTTTCCACCACAGTCACTTCCAAGAATGTTTTGAGGAACTCATGAACTAAGCGTCGGTTTTGACTGGGGGGGAACTGGGGACCAAATTTAGTTTCTGCAGAATACACAGGTTCCAGCAGGCCAACATGCCCTGGGAGCAGCAATGCCTACTGGTCAAAGAACAACTGGGTTTGCACGCTCTTACAGTAGGTTACATAGAGAAGAAGAACAGGCCAGAGGAGACAAACAGGACATCCCCAACAACTTAGTGGGCTTGGTGTCGGTTTCAGATTTTCTCGGAATCCATCGACAAATCATCATCACCCAGGTTTTCTAAATTCTCAATTTTAGAACTATTATAAACCATGGGGGAAGGACAGTTGAATTGGATATCAATGACTTGGAGCAACGTCCTGTTTAGTCTTTTAATTCGAACTAAATAAAGCAGAATCTTCATGACTGTCATGGAATGAAGAGTTTACTATTCATTGTGAACTAGTTCTCTCACCTAAGTTAACTCTTTGGTTCACATTTTACATTTTTTCTCTCAAAACTAATTATTCTTCATAAAATCTGTTAAAACACATTTTAAGGCAGCAGAGGAACGTACACTTTTAAACGGAACAAACTCAAAATCATTTTCATTTTAACACTTCGCCAGAGGATGAAACCAGGTCTGACCCAGACTAGCAATGAAGAACATTGCCTTCTGGTCGTTTCTGGTCTCGTATGCTCACACACGTATGAATCCAGACTTTAAAAATGTGCACATGAACTCAAAGTCCATGTCACGGGGTCATAACCTCTTTTCCTTAAAGGCACCACTGTTCCCACAGCCCATTTCAACCACTCTTACTAGACAGCGCTAACAACTGTGTACTTGAGTTTCCAACATGGACACAAACAGAGAGATGCTTCAGTAAACTACACTGTCTGACTGTTAATTGAGGTTGAATCATGACTGTAAGTGAGTCACACATCTTAAGTCCCAGAAGTTCTGGCACTGCCAGAAGGCAGTCTATGGTGAAATTGCTCTCTCTCTTTGAACCCATCAGGAAAGATGCTACCTTAGTTAACGTAAAGTGTGCACATACGCACACACACACACACACACACACCATGGTACGAAGTGTAGGTCATTTAGGGAAGTGAAGCTTTCAATATTTTATTTATTATGCTGCACATTATCATGATGGAGCGTGTGGATGAAACAGACAGGAAGAGCTTTTTAATTTCAACTTGCATCTTATCACAACAGATTGAATTAGATCAGAACGAGGTTTAATGGGGAAAGTACATTAGAGTTTAATATGGACAAAAATGTTTCAGGTTCATGTGGAAACTACTGTGGTTACTTCATCAGTGGATAACTAGCAGAAGATCTGAGCTTTGTTCTTTTGCGTTTCTTTCTTTACAACTGTATCAATTCAAATAAATGCTGGACAATATGATTATTATGCACGATTCCCAAAACTGAAAGCTCTAATCAATGATGATGTGACTTGTCTAAAATATTGAAGCAGTTTTATATGAGCTGTAACTATATTGTCCTGCAATATGTCGTCATGTCTATACTTGCATTCATGTTGTCAAAAACCTTCCAGAAGGTATAATTGAAACGAATGCAATATTTAAACAATATTTCTTGTTTGCTTTGTTAATAAAGAGCAGTGGATGTTGTAGGATCTCAGTAGTGTTGGTACTGATGCGTTCGCTTGCTAGAAACTCTCCAGAGGTCAGTGTAAATTAGAGGTTGCAGCCAAAGCTTCCATAGGCTCCACCAAAGCAGCAGCACTGCTGTGGCGCTTGATGATCGCGCTATTTTGACACTCATCTGGGTCCCCTCGTTAACTCCCCCACAACAGACCTGATGAGCTCAGACAGGCCTACGCTGCATATTAGCGGGGCCGACTGGGACGCAGGGCCGCACACACGAAGAGTTTAGGGAAGAGGCGCTCTCCTGCGTTGCCTTCAATCGCAAAATGACACAAAACTAAGATTAAGTCTTACAACAAGCGCAAAATGGTTTGATGAAGAGCTGAATATAAGCAGAAATCTATAAATTAACCCGACAGTCTGCCACGAGACAGATTAGCTGCTCCGCTCTAGTTAGAACATTAAATCAGGTTAAGTTTAATTTGTGCTCTCGCAGGACAAAGCAAACAAACTGTAAGACAAACTTAGTTAACTGTGCCAAAAAACAAATGGTATCTACAATGGAAGAGGAGAGAGAACAAATGGGAATTATATAATGATCACATTTCATTACCCACTGTTATGCCACAGAGAATACCAACTAAAGCAAACAAAATTGTTGTGATGTCTGGGAAGCATCAGTGCCAGCTGAATGTTTGCAGCAAAGCTACTTAGATTTTTATGAATGAGCAGCGACGTCCATTCCAATTTCATCTGGGAGGCAAGCGCACATAAGGTCCCCTAGCCGATTCCAAATTTAATGTTTGGAGGAAGATTCCTCTCCCAGAAGCTTGAGCAAGGAGAGCGCTGGGTGGCCTATTGATTTTGAAGAGCTGGCTCTGTAATTGCCTGCGCGCAGAAAGCTGTAAATCAAGAGCGCTCGTTACTCTTTGCTTATACAAGCGGAAGATTAGTGTGCAGCAGTTGTGCCAATGCTGGGGTATGAAACCTGGCACATTACACACACACACACACACACACACACACACAGACCAGTGTTGTTGTAGAATAATGCACTGAAAATACCTGAGCAGGGACTGACAGGAGCAGCTGGGTAGGGGAAAAGGTCAACCCGAGTTAATCAGCTAGAATCAGCATCAGCTGAGGAGAGAGGAACAGTGTGAGTGTGTGTGTATGTGTGTGTGTCTGCGCGAATGCTGTGCGTTTGCTCGCAACACTTAAAAAAAGAAACATTCAAAACAGAAATCAGAATCCTTTACATGAGCTAAATCTGTGAGAGGGAAGACACAAACACTGAGACGCTGTGTTAAGGAACCAAGTCAACAAAATGTCTCATCCATAACATTTCATGATTAATACATGTGTACTCTGCTGAGACACAGGTGGTGTGGCTCCGCACCCGTAACTCCAAAAGCTTGGAGCGGGTTATGATAAAAATAAACTTTGACCCCGACAGGTAAAAACCACCACGACAGTCATGCATTAGTTAGTGTGACTGTTCACCCGCAAGCTGAGCACTCGGCGCAGCTGTACGGGCCCATTTTTCAAGGCGTGTAGGCAAAAGCTTTCAGAATATATTGCACGTGTTTTACCTAACCAAGCTTTGCTCTTACATTATATTTTATTTAGGAAAAAAAAAAAAACTGCATTTCAACAGCTGGCATGCTTGATGCTAAAGTAAACCTTAGCATCACCAGCTGTTCCTCTTAGAATATTTGATAGTGGACTTAAAATGTGGTCTACATTTGAACAGAAACCATGAGTAATATTGATAATAAAACATGTGTCTAATATGAAAACAGATAAGGCTCAAAGCAATGTGAGTCAGCAAAAAAGAAAAGCAGTCTGTGACCTGTACTGACTGTGGGTCAGGCCTGTATTACAACGTCTGTACTGAACCAGAGATTGTTGTACATCTATTTCACAGCTCACAGAGACACTGCTTATATTTTATGTGCACATAATGCCATGTTATTACAGTAACATCAGCACCGGGGAACAGTGACTTACCACAACATTGAGCCTGCTAGAAATCACCAAGGCGTATTTTAGTTATTGCATTTAATGTGTATCATTTCAGAACCGCAGTGTTCATTTCCTGTCACTGTGTATCCGCTATGTTTCCCCTTGTGTGGTGCAATAATTTTCACTTTGTGAGTGGGACACCCGTTTTGCTGCCTCGCACCAGAAAGCCGGGAGAGCTGCTAAACCAAAGGACGTAAGCACTCGCAGCCGTTGGTCTTTTGTCCGTCTGCGCGCTTCCAAAATGCGACGTTTCCCACACGCAGCCTGTGAACGCAACCGTGTGCGCCTTCTGATTTATGTGCGATCTCTCAAAAGTGATCTCTGCTGCTTCTGCTATGAACAAAGAAAGTACACAGTGCTATAAAAATGAGCTCTTTGCGCCATATAAAAGCACCAACAAGGTCTGTGGGTCTAAATATGAGCATATGAGAGCACAGAGTGTGATGTGCTGCTAAATCAGTACAGTACTCTCAATAATTTACATTTCATTCACATCCTATTTTTAAACATATGACTGCATCCTAAAGAAAACATGCAGACGTGGTAACTACGCGACAGATGATCTGCTGAATTAACCTTCCTTTAAGATTTTTTATATTGCTGTACAGTGCATCTCCGTCATGTCTGCAGTCTTCAGAGAGCCCTCTTTCAGGTATTACATTATTGCTTGAATATCTCACTAGAGATATGATCTGCATGGTGTTAAAACCCCTCCGAGCTTTCCTACTCCAAACACAATTGGTTGGGGTTTTTTTTTTTTTTTACAAGCCTGTCCTACATTTATTGTGTGTCAAACAATTTAGTGAACTGCCCAAGGCTTTGACTTTTAGAAGTTGCTCTTAATATCATTTAATATCAACTAATGATATAGGTCAAGATTCTCTTTTTTTTTTCCTATTACTGCAAAACATTTCTGAAAGATGCAACAGAGGAGTCCTCTGTTACAGTAAATCATTTTGATCATCTAATCAATTCTTCACATTTCTTCGGTGCTTAGAAGCCTTTGTGCAACAGTTGCAGTTTGAAAGCTCCAATACCCAAAGTTCCACAAGAAGAAGTACGCAGAATAGAAAAAGTACAAATGATACAACATGACATTATTAGACTGTTATGATCAATCTGAAACGTGACAAGTGGCCCAAAGCATCTGAAACAACATTACTATAAGACAAAATGGTAATTTAGTAGTTTCACGTGCTTTTCCGGGGGGAGCCCGTTATGTAAAATCCTCACAGGCTCTACAGTTTTTCACTTCCATACAGCGGGGAGGGCTTGTGAGAGGCCGACTGTACAAACAACAGTTAAACCTGTTAGACAGTGTGAGAGTGTATTTGTTGGTACGAGCTAAAACCATAAAACCATATACCCTAAATTATCCACAGCGCTGCTAGACACCATGTTGCGTTTACTTCTCCTGCTACATAAGGAGATTTATTGGGTTGGACAATAACCCACCCTGTAAAACCTTGACCTTTCGTTAACTAATATTAGGTTTCATGTCCAACCTGAGGCAGCTCTGATGATATATTGACCTCTTCAGGGGTCTTTTCTTAGTGTTTAATCAAGATACTAAAGGTAGAAGCGTGTGACGCATGCATCAAAGCAGCAGCAGTGAAAATTAACATGGCCAAAACGCGGCACAGACTACAACCGACTGGCACCTGTGTGAGAAGAAAGAACTCTCCATCCAGCACGTGGTGTAGGTCTGGATTCATCATTCACAAAGGGAAGGCAGATATACCGATACTGCTACTACCAACCCTCGCTTACCAAACTGTTTACAGGCAAGAATGTGCAAATAGCACCATTTTCTTTCCTTGTTGCTCAGATTCTGAACTAAACAACCATTGAGAGCAGTCTCTGTAACTGACATATAAAATTAGAAATGCAACTTTACTTTACTAGGTGTAAATCTGTGCGGCAGGGGTTGTTAACATACTTGAGGGGTTCGTGGCTTGTAGGGAGAGCTGCTCTCCAGGTCGGCCAGGATGCTGGTGAGGGAGTCGATCTCCGCATCCAGACTGGAGCGTCTCTCCTCCAGCGTCTTCTCTGGTCCCTTTACCTGAGAGCAAACATCACAGACACATACGCACGGTGAGCGAACGCAACCACGACAGTCCAGTACCAACATTCAGCTAAGTTTGCTTTCGAGTAGCCTCGCTATTCTGTCCGCTGCCTTTCGCGGTCAGGCCTCTTACGCTGTCGATTATGGCTTCTTAGTTCACGTTTCACCTTGACCTCGAACGATGCTTTAGAAGCAACACATTACCGGCAGAGATTCCTCTCTGTGAGGAACGCGGTGGAGAGATAAGCACGGGTGTGTTGTGTGAGAGAGACGACTTTTTAAAACACCCGTGCACTATTCACCTCCTGCTTCGCGCCGCACTTGAAGTTACAGTATCTCATCCTTCATGCATTATTCATCGCAGCACATGCAGCAGCATTTCAAACAAAAAAAAGGTCAATTATTTAAAATAAAAGTCTTTTTTCTTTTATAAAGATACTTTAAACACGCGCTCTGTAACCGCTGATAAACCGCACAGATTCTTATTTAACTACTTTGTTATCAGAGGAAGCTTGAAAGCGTCAGTAACAGGATTAGTCTGGCAGTCTGAGACCTCACTGATTTATTCATCTGCAGTTCTTCACCTAAAAGGAGGCATCAACATCTGAAGACACAAAATATTTAAGTGATAAATAAATGAATAAATAAATAAAAATACAAAATCTGAAACGTAGTTAAAATGATCTGACCATTAGTGACACTTGGTTTTCTATAAAATTCCGGGGAATTTCTCTGCAGAGTGACAGATATATTTTTAGTCTTCTGAACTATGCTGCAACTGCAAGAAGACTTCTTGCAATTGCCTGCGGGGGCTTTTTGAGTTGGCTGGATCAGTGACTGCTTCTTATTCTAATGTTATGTGTTTGGATTACCTGTCACAATCTATTACAGGCAGGGCTTGCCTGCATTTGGAGCCGAGCTGCTGCTTAAAAACATCTAAGGCAATCACGAGTGGGGGGGGGGTGGTAAACAAAGCACCACACTAATGGCTCATCTCAAATCAACAAAAGAAAAATCAGGCAAACTTGTTTTACAGTGATAACGAGGGGGATGAAAGGAAACGCTGCGTTCGCTGTAGCGCGTTGGACTTTAAAGTGTAGGGCTCCATGACGTACACAACAGCCACGATGAGAGCTAGTTGCTATTGTCGCTCTATCTCGTGCTAAAGTGTTAACAAGCCAGACATCTCTCTCGGTGATGAAGAACGGAGAGTCTCTCTGCCTCCTCCTGAGGAAATACCATCCAATCACGGCTTCATTCATTCAGGACGTCCTCTCTACCGAGGCAAACAGAACGGCGATGGATGTCTGTGCCTTTTTGCAAACGGCATCCACGGTCAGAGACTAATAATTAAATAATTAAAAAAACGTAATTACACCCTGAAAATCTTTACATTTTATTCATTACTACCGTCTGTGCTGTGAAGAAGAAAAGACTGATGACTGAACAGACAACAGTAAAAAGGAAAAGAAGCCACTTCTTTATCACGTTCCCTCGATATAGAGAAGATGAAGTTTTTCACCCAGAGAAAATGGCTTAGTAAACCTACATTGTTTATTGTAATATATGATATGTTTACATTATTTCCTGTCAGATTCAAGCTCAGCTGAAACTACTGTTATACTGTAACACAAGAAGTGACAGTAAGAAGTCATTTCATTTTAAACCACATAGTTTGACCAAAAGATTTGAAGCAAGGATCTTATATTGTCGAGTATGAACAGAAGGAGGAGAAGGAACCTACAGTATTTGTTTGTTCTACATTTTAATCCTGCGTGAGCCTTAAAATAATGTTGGTGCACTAATCATAGTTAGGTAATGATGATAACTTTAGATAATAGAGCTGGTGTTATAAAAAGCCAGTGACTTACTAATAACAAGGTCACCGTAGTCTGACTATAAATAACCTTGGCCTTGGACCATGGAGACCATTTGTGTGCCTTTGATTTGATGACCACTTTTCATGGATTTCTAATGTGAGAATTGCATTTGTGTTGGTTTCGCCTGTGTCGTCCTCTTTCCTCGATTCTAAACACGTGACAACAAGGCAGCTCCTCTGACCGGCTGAGCTGTGCGTTTCATCTAGGACTGTGTCATTGCACTGCACCTTTTAAACAAGTGTTTAACTAGGAGAGTGTCTGGAAGTGTCATAAAAGCACAAGAGCATCATATACTACCAATCCCCTGGGAGCAGTATTATACTGTCTTATGTGCACAGTTTGTATGGGAAGAGCAGCAAATTAACACACTGCCTAACTTAATAAATTCAATTATTTAACACTCTGTTTCCAGATTTACAAAGAAAGAAGCCATTTAGGACAGAAAGCTGCTCAGATCAAACGAGAAGACTGGACTGGAGGGAGATATTTTTCTTCCTGCTTACACTGAACAAAGGAATGTGAATTTTGCAGCAGAGGTCAAGTGCTGAGTGTGTCAGCGAGATCGCAGAGGCCAGATATCCCAGGAGGGCCAAATGCCTGTGGGTACTATGGCCAGCAAAGCAAAGCAAAGTGACCGTGCTTCACCAATAGGTGTCAGCCTTTTATCCTTCTGCAGTAGAGCTCTCAGATGTGAAAAAAAAAAAGGATGTTTGCGTGTGGGTCCGTGAGTTACGGTGTCTGGCTCCAGGCAGCATCTGGAGCTGGACGTCTCTGCAAGTTGGCTGCAACTCAAATGGACAGACAGTTCTGCTGGACGGGGTATGTGAACTCAGTGTAGAGCTCGGGGCCGTCTTCGCTTTCTGCGCTGACTCTTCGAGGGTTACTGACACCCAAGAAAAAAAAAAAAAGAAGAAGAAAATTAATACAGCACCAGACTCTCTCACCTGATAATCGTACGAGTTCATCTGAGGTGGAGGGAAGGAACCCGGGGAGGATGGGAAACCGGTCGTCTCTTCAGCAGGTGGCGGAGGGGGAGGGTAGTCCACTGGGGAGAAGGAACACACACAGACACACGAACCAAGAGAAACAAAAAAAAAAAACAAGACTTATTAAATACTTCCCCTTTTTGCTACATTCAACTGTCACAATTCAGACAGAACAAACATCAGTATATTTGCACACAGAGGCTAATGAATATGAACATGTCACATTGTTTTACTTTAAACGTAAACCACAAGAACCAAAAACTACAATACAGCACACACTGATTTTTAATGTCACCCATCAAACACTTCACTCTTAAATGGTGGTTCGGAAATCTTGCACCTGGGGATTTTGAATTAATAGGGACAGCTGAATAAAAAGGAATTTCAACTATAATAATAAGTGTGAACAGTAAAGTCATAGAAGGCATATGAAAGAGGTTATGCACAAAAAAAGAAAAAAGGTGAAAGACAAAGAAATGAAGCCTTATCATCCCACGTAAATGGATTGACACACATAATTGCAGCAATTTGGTTAACTAAGAAGTACTAATCTGTATTAAGCATGTGTCCCCCCCACCCCACCCCGTCGCAAAGATTGGAGAAGTACATGTTGTGTTGCAAATGGGTTGGACTAGGTGATTGCTCTGCCAGGGTGGGTGGGTGGGGGACACGAGCCAAATTTGTAGTTGTAAAGTCCACGCTAATCCGAGGATTGCATTCAGCCACATGTTTCAGACAGGATAAGGAGTTACGTGCCAAATTAAAACTGATTTGGCTTCTTTCGGCACAGGACTTAAGACCGAACCATTTGACCATGTACTTCTAAGCACCAAACCAGACATGAGCTTTGCAAATTAAGGGCTTTTATGCGACGTAATGGGAATTTGTTCCAATGCTAAGACTTTGATGAGTCCTGTTCAGAAATTCCATTTGCTTTCCATGGCTTTTTATCTGTTTTCATTAGAATCTAATTGATGTCATCAATGCAAGTTTATCCAGTGCGACTGACCAAATTAATTACGCGCAGTTTTCAGCGAATAAGAAGAAAAAAAGAAAGTGAAGGCAGGGAGATAATGCAGCATGGTTAAAATTGGACACATGTCTGCATCTCAAGCATTACAGCACTGCAGAAATCATGAGCATGGCATTAAAACATTCCCTCTGGGTGTTTGAGGGCCTCCATGTGAATTGTTTATGTAATAACCTTGCGACCTCCGCTGAAACTCCAGAGTGTAACAGCTCCTCTAAAACCTCTGGGAGAGAAAATAAAATATGCTGCTGGACAACGAGGCCCTGCCCCTCTTGCTCCGGCACAGATCCCTTTTTTTTTTTTTAAACCAGAATATAAATCGCTTGTAAATCGTGGCTTACAGGGAATTAAAAACTTTAAGTTTCATGTACGTTTCTCTCGAACATCACTGATGTTTTGGATTTAACATTTCAGGAAACACACGAGTTGTAGATGTTTCAGAGAGACGTGTCTTGGAGATCTGTATGTGGACCAGTGGGAAGCAAGACTTGGAGCTGGAACAGACGTCAATAAGCATCTTTGCTAAAAGGGAACTTTCTGGTCATTTCCCTTTCCTGACCTAATTTTGATAGTATCTGTCCTCGTGCCAGTAATTTAGGATTGAATCACGTAACTGTACAACACCACCACGAGTAGTGTGTTTGTCTATTCCCTGCAGTCCTTCCAAGCAAAACCCATCTTTTTCCCATCAGCCCCTGCAGTCAGCTCTGAAGTTGTTCGTGGTCAGGACGCTGTTTTCAAATCAACTGACATTTAATAGTTAGAGGTCACAGTATTCCCATAGTTTAACACCCCTGTATAACCTTTTATCTTGAATATATCCTGTATAACTGATTGGGATCGTTAAATGCAGTGTGTACACGTTGAAATACGTGAGATATAACAAAGAGCAGAAATGCAGAACCTGTCTCTACAATTCTGTGGGAACTAAACACACAAAGGTCAGAAGGTAGTTACAACACAACCATTAAATGCTGTAACTCACCCTGCAGATATGTGCACTAGTTAATAGCTGTAGCAGAACAATTACTACACAAAAACAAAACTTGTCCTGTTGCGTTTCCTTGTAAACAAAATAAAAACAACGTTTCTACTCAGGCTGTCTGCAAATTGCTTTTATCGTTATCGCTCTATCAATGACAAATGCATTTTCAACCCCGTAAAACATTGACAAAGTCGACATTGAAGACTTTAAACACTGTTTACATCTGTTTGCTAGCTTTCAGTCTTATTTGCTTCCTTTCTAGGTGCACTGCTACGCTTCACCAGCGCCAACTCTCGATTAGTTAAATAGGGTGAAACCAGTGACAGAAAAGTGGAAAAAAAAAACCCGATCACATGTGCATCTGTGACGTCATTCTCTCGTAGTTGTGCTTCTCCCTTTCTCTCCGTCTTAATCTACAGGTATCGTCAGACTCAGAGCCGTGTGTCCAACCATCCTGCCTGTGTCTGTTGCGGCTTGTTGTTGTTGTGTTCTTTTCCTCCACTGTTGCAATTAAAATGTACAATTTATTAATTGGCTACAATTAAAAGCTGGTGTAAGGTCTTAAAACTTACTTGTAAAGTGCCTTGAGATAACTGCTGTTGTGAATTGGTGCTATATAAATAAAGTTGAATTGAATTGAAACTGAATTTAGATGTGGGAATAGGGATCAATAGCATTTTATTGAACCCGAAGTGAATCTGGTTTTATAAGATGACATTTATTAATTATAAAATAATGCAATGGACCATTTTAACGGTGGCCAATAACTATAAAAGCACAACACTGAGTGAACAATCATTAAGCATAAACCATGGTCTGTAGGTATCCGTTGCTGGGTCCTGAGCTGCAGCTAGTCGAGCACAAACTCAAGATGATCTTAATTTTGATTCATGATTCCCATAGTATCTATTCAATCAATTGCTGAGGTCCTAGCACACTGTATACGTATCGCTACCTGAAGGCCAACTCTATCCTGCACAGCTCCAAGCAGGACAAGCTGTCAATCACAGAATAGACTTTAACTGCAGCAGTTAGCTGAGGACCGACGCTTATTAAGTTAACAAAAACAACACAAGTTCTTACTTTAACATATTGGACGTTTGTCATATGTTTTTTTCTTCTGGTGAGGCTTAAGGTGAAAAAGGCAAAACAGCGTAAACAGAGAGCGTTTAATAATTTAATAACAGATTCCTTTGGTCTCAGACTTTTAAGGACCCTGGCACTTTGCCTACTTGGAACTAGATCTGGAACGATGGCACTGGCTGCACCCATCGTCATTTATTACACTAACAAAATGATGAGCCACTCAAACAATCATTCTTCCGCAACAATATTATTTGTTAAAAACGTCATGATATCTTTCATTGTCAATGTGATACTGTTACTGTAATCTACAAATGCCTTCATATGTTATTCTGTCTGCTGACTAATCTGCAGAAAGCTAAAAAAAACAAATCTCTGGGAATCCAGGAGGGTTTGTGATCCAAGGTCAAACATTTGTTACTAAAATAATGACTATAAAAAAAAATACATTTCTCTCATTAGACCTGTTGAATGTGATGAAAGTGTTTTAATCCTTACATTGCATTTTTATTTTACACACAATATAATAGTGTAGCAGTATAGTTATGTCACCTATGGTGTAATGACCCACGATGCCAATAAAATAAAATTTAAACAGAAAAAAAAAAATCAGTACAATTGCAGAGTAATGAGTTTCTACACATTTCCGACAGCACATAGACAGTCTGGGGTCAGATGATTCTACATGACCACGGGAACTTTTCAAGGAACCTTTTCAGGAACTTGGTAAGTACACCTACATTTCCTCGACCACTGGAACCTGATTCTAGTTTTGGTTTCTGGGATCAGTTCCTGTCTCAAAGCAACAATGAATTCAGGAAGTAAATAAGCACTGGGTGTAGTCATATTAGGATGAAAGACGGTAACTAGTTTTATTGGTATTTGATTTTATTTCAGTTCGCATATGTACAATTACAGAGGCTATATACCGTAACCATCCACGGGCTTCTCACAGATAAACTACTACCAACCCGAAGTAGTGGCCACCAAAAATCAAATTTCGGGCTGCTTCAGCCACGCGCCCAATATTTCCGCTATTTCTAATAAGTCAAAATCAACACGGCATTGAGCAGCGCTGAGCTTTCTGATCCGTGCGCTGCTTTAAAACAGTCTGAACAACTTCCGTGCTGTGAATGCAGCTTTCTACATTTGTGACAATAGGGAGCTGAGAGCTCCAAGTGAGCACTAATGAGAGAAGCAGCAGGAACATCTACTTAATGCGACAACTTCCCCTCTTTTTATTGGGCAATTAATTTTAAGTAGCTGATTTGTGAGGATGGAATCCTAATCAGTGATTTAAGTTATTTGAGGGGCCGTAAGAGGTATAATTGGTTATTGAGAAGTGGAGTATTGCTGAGGGGATGATAAAAGGATGGAGACAGATCCAGCTGTGACAATGTGACTAATATTAAACTTTGCTTTTCAAGTAAGTGACACATTTATAAAACACTTCAAGCACCGTATAGGACTAAAAATGGCAGCTGCAGCCGCCGAGTACTTCAATCAAATGTCCAAATGCTTAGAAACTATTAATTTTGTGATTGTGAAAAAAAAAGAAATACCATGAGATGATTGTTTCTTAAGAGAAACAAGAAAAAACAAGCTGCAGATGAGTCTTTTTAAGTCGTCCTGCTGGTGAGGATTAGTCTTTAAGGGGAAAAAATGTACAGTAGAAGACAAAGCATATGTTTATGGATTTACATATGGACATTATTATCAGTTACATGTGTCAGGCAGTGACCATCTGGCCTTTAAGGACTTAGGACAAGGCCTGATCTCGATTTATTGCTAAAGGCTTATAACAATATGAGAAGTAGCTCTATTATATTTAGCAGAATATAAACTACAAGTTCATGCAAACAAAATAGACAAGTGCTTTAAGTCCGGGGTGTCAGTTCACATGTTTTATTTCTAGTGTGGCAGTTCTAATTGTGCTGTGGCAGAGGTTGAGAGCACATTGTTCTGACATAATTATGGGCTCTTTATTCCCCCCATCTTCCGCTGGAGAAAAGCAGCTGAGCCCTGCTCTTAATTAGCATGATATGTATAGACAAGTGATTTATGACTGCATTTGGTTTAGAGATGCAAGGGAGGGATTTGAGGTCTTTGGAGATGTACTTGTTTTAAGTGTCCAAAAATTGTCTTCTGCTACTCTTAAGGAGAACTCCCATGTGAGGAGACACGGGAAATGAAGAACAATAGAAGGATTAGGTTTTTGAATGAAAGCAAACAAATACTGTGCAGGAAGGCGATCGGACCTTTTTGTACAACGCTTGAAACGCGAATGGGCCGAGCAACTAGAGCCTTACGCTGTGACGTCAGCGCGGTTTGCTGATGAGTGCAAGTGTGATTCATCAAAGACGGCGAGGGGAGCTTTGCTGTCATTTCTTATAAACAAACAGAGAGAGAGAGTAAATGAAGCCAGTCGAACGTCACCGCTGTGTAAACTCAGCCAGTTTCATAAGACAAAACCTTTCCAAGCTTCCTCTGTCACACTAAGAATAAACTCTAAACCTCTTGTGTCAACGGAGGCACATACGGATCCCGTAGCTTTGCAGTGATGCTAAAGCAGGGAAGGAAACCACTGTGTGCCCACGTGTCTGTGTCCAATAATAGCTGGGAGGAGATCTCCATGCTAACAACTCCAGTTGCATGGTGTAAATATTATAGTGGCATTTAAACATAATTACTGGATACTTAATGTTATTTATTAGGTGTAGGAATCTCTTTAGGGTTATTAACTGCAACAACCAAAATGCTCTCTCAAAATGTTACTCAGTCAGCTCACGGATTTAAGAAATGTTGACTTTAGAATGTAGACGTGGACTATAAATGATGGAACATTGTGACAACTGAGCAGATGTATCAATAAATCTGCCTGTGTAACCTGCAAATGTCATACGACGACACTTCACTCTCAGAAAGACGAATGAGATTAACTGGCCTGCTTGTGTTACATCAGCACTAATAGGAGCAAGACAGGTGCCCAGCCCAGTTTCTCTGAACAGTACACTAAGTGAAACACAGGCCTAAGTATCAGTCCAGATGTTGAATTTCCACTGGAATTGAAGCCATATTATGAGTTTAGTGTCGTCCCACAGAGTTTAGCCATAAAAACTAGTTCATGCTATACCTATATACAATATATAATAGATTTGAACTATCCATGTGCATGTGAACAGAAAAAGGGCTTTCTGTGTGCGTATTAAAGTTTTTAAACTTACTCAGCATTTAAACTTCCTTTGATTATGAGGACACCGCTTTGAAAGCAAAGACAGGATGTGAAGAAACATTTTCACAACACTACAACTATGACGGCGAGATTTGGAGAAGTGAAATGTCTCTTTCAGACAAAGGAAAATATCAGATTACAAATAGCAGTATCCAACATGTGCAAAACAAAGGTTTAGTTCATAAATGTTTTACATCAGAAGCATTAAATATTGTATGCAGATTTTGCCCACACTGCAGACAGAGTACAACTAGTTAGCATGTTCCACTTAGATAAAAGTGGCCTTTGTATTTGCTCAGAGCACAAGCCTGTGGTTTCTATGGGGACGCTGCCACACTCATTGGTGGGTTTCCTGTAAACTCTCCTGGTGACACCCATGAGGGACTCTGACATAACAACCGGTAGACAGTTTGCCTCTGGCCAGTCAAGCAGGGAGGAATAAAAACAGCTTATGCACATGTTCGACACTTTTGAATTGCTCTGAGCAAACAATTAGCGCATTTCTGATAACTTGGTGCGAAAGTTTTTTTTTGTTGTTGTTTTAAATCAAAAACAGCACTTCTCGGATGTTTAACTTTCACTATGATTATCCTGCTACAAAGAAAAGCACGTCTTGAGCTTGATCATCAGCAGACAAACACTGTGAGAGAAAACAGCACCTTACCGTTTTCAGTCAGTCCTCAAAAATCATTATGTTATAGATTTTAATCACCAATATTATAATAATGTGAATGAAACTGCTAATAATGACTCATTCCATTGTGTTACATTGTCTATTGTTGGCTTGCACTTGTCAGTCGCACTAAATGAATGTAAACACTGTACAGTCACGTCCTATAGAAGGAAAAATCCCCATTCATACACATGACTAAGATCACTCTAAGCAGACATTTCAAACAGCTCTTTGAACTAATATACAGCAGAAAACACAAGAGCATCATCTCAATGCAACTTGAGAGATGGAGAGAAAATAGATTTCTTTAGATTTCTTCTTAGATGTCAAAAAGCAAAAAAAAAAAAAAAAAGGGGAAAAGACAACAGTGTGAAATTCAGTAAACCGAAACTGGATGTCAGGCCTGTTTCGGGAAAGTGACCTCTGTCCTCCACATCACGTTTTAACTCTCTGTTCTCTGAGTTAACACTGAAAAAGAGAAGTCCCAGAGAGCCGACTGAAAGTAGTCAAACACGTCTGCATGTGACGACCCACGGAGACAGCTGGACGCGGAGCCCGAACACGCTAAGCAGGGTAGAGAGAGACACACATGTCAAGGAGTAGAATGAGTTGCTGAGGTGCACAGAGGAGCCACGAGGTCTCTTCCCTGCTGAACATAATGTTGTGCCGCAGAGAATTTGCGTGTGCGCCTGTTCAGCCGACGTGAGGGTCTTTCACGTGATTTTCAAGACGGCGTGTCCATGTCAATACGGTTTTAACAAACTCAAACCCAACATGCTTCACGAAGGCACTTTCATTGCAGGCGTATTGCACTGGATTGCATTACCTCGTACAGTTATCATGACGCTTTGTCTAACTCTTCAACAGTCTGCTCAGAGATACTGCAGCCTTGATGTTAATCATATAATCATTGCTTCCATGTGGTTGTCTTCCCTATATGGAGTCGATATGCAGACATAGTGAAGATCTTTCCATCAGCGCTGCCGCGGTAAAGAACTAAAGCGGAGGCTTCCTTACAGGGATAAATTCTATTTCATAAAGCATTTATGCCTGACCTTTCCACAGCACATGTACCATATGAGATCAACTTAAACCCTCAAATCTGATCTGCTGTAAAGGATTTTGAGTGAAAGGTCTCTGTCTGAGACCTATATGTCTTTCACTTCCTCCTCCTGGGGCTTTAATCAGGACAACCTCGCACTAAAAAAGATTTGAGGGCAGACCTTGCTAACTGTGTGCACCCCCCGCCCCCCCGCCAGTCTTTGTCCGCACAACACATGGCATGATTTCTCATTCCAGCCCCGATACGGGCCTCTGCTAGACAAAAGGGACAGCGAAGGCCATGTGCCAAATTGACTTGTCCCTAATTTTTATGCTAATCCTCAATTTACATCAGACAGGCCCCATATTTGATGTAAAAGATATTAAATAAATAAATGAAGAGAGTCCCAGATAATCTGGCCATAAAGACGACTTATCCTTTTGACAAGTGGAGATGTCTGATGATGGCTTTTCCATATATGCATGTTCAAAATACTGGCAACAAGCAATCACTGTCACTATTGAGTGTTAATATTTAAAAGAAACGTAATAAGTCATATCATTACAGCACTTAGACTTCGCCAGCTGCTGTGTTGAGATACACACCGACAACAGCTGCAAGTCAATTATTAATTAGTGCTGGTTGCTTATTTCTCCAATTCCGTCATCAGCATAAGTGACCTCTTAAACTTTATGATGTAGACTAAATGTTCTCAGCGTATGTGATTACTGTGACACAGGCTGTGAACAGTGCAAGAGATACAACAGAAGAAGGCGGATTAGCTGCGTTTTCTAAGGTCACGGAGGCCACGCGATATTAGCAATGGGGCCCCGATATTAGTGAATTCATAAAAGTTAAACATTTAAAGTGTAATCCCACGACAATTCTATCGGCTGCAGTATAGTACAGTATCCCCACCCATTTCATATTGTTTCATTAATCCTCTTAATACCCACACAGTGATTAATTGTGAAAAATAAGACAGTGGCATTAAGTGTGGATTAAATGTTATGTGGCAGAATGACATTTTGGAATTACACAGCTTTAATGACGCTACAAATCATCAGCTGGGTGTAGAAATCTTTTTAAGCTACAAAGTTAATGCACTGTAATGTAAATCAAACTTACACACACTTAATGATTTACCTATTTCTTTGGGAATTTGAGGAGATGTATTTCTATTAAAGCAACACTGGATCTGTCAATTCGCTTGTCAGTTACTGAATGTGAAAATGGCTTTAACAGCTTGCCATACACGTAAGCAACAATGCAAACAATTATTTAGGTAGAAAGGGACGTTAGGATTACGTCTGAAGCACACCGACAACGACGCAAACCTCAAAAAGCAGAAGCTATTTCGCTCGTTTGTTTTTCTCAGTGGTGGGCAGAGCAGAAAAAGCAGTCGTCTAAGAACAAACTTCACAAAACTAACATCTGGAGTAGCAGACAGGTCCGCAGCTCAAACCACAAACCCCCACAGACACCAGTGTTTGCAGCCCGACAGTGTGCTCACCGCTTGCTGGATTTCATAACCGTTTCCCCTGTTTTTGGAAATCTAGGGCTCTCTGGGGGGGGGGGGTTGAGGGCAGAGGTTTAGATAATGCTCACATTACAACACATACACCAGATGGGAAGGTGGGCTGATATTTGGGCGTTTAATATTTGCCGTTGTCATGTTCTGCCTTCGTAACGTCTTGCTCGCCGAACACTTCACACAAGTGCAAGTGGAGTCTGAATAATAATTACCATATTTTGGAGCTTCTGCAAACTTTGTACCCACGGTGCTGAGAATTCTTTACAGCTCGCAGTTGCCTCACGCTACAGTACAGTCACTTGAACATATGCAAATTATAGGCATCAATGTATTTAACATGCCTGTAAACAGCACTGAGTAGGTGTTTGAAATTTTCAGTTCGCCACATTATTCTAGTGACCTCCAACTCACTTCCAGTGTTCTTATTATAAATTCAATAATACCTTTATTTTTTGTTGTTGTTTTTAAAATAACTGGCATTACTTATAACCATATAAACATAAAGATCGAAACATGGTTTCATCTCTCAACTCATAGTGGTTCTGCCTCTGAAAAATCTTTTTAGAGGAAACTAAATAGTATATCTGATAATATAGCCCACACTGTCAACAGATATTACTCACCAAACATTCTTATAAAAGGCAGTTAGGAGACTGTGGAGTCATATCTGTCCCATGTAAAACAGAAGCTCAGTTATGCTCGATCAAGCACAGCCTTTGTTTGTGTACCACAAAAAGGTCTAGATTATTAAATACACATCTTTTCAATGCCTGGCTACAAAGACACAGAAAGACCAAGTGAATAAATAAAATTAATTATACTAATTTATAGTCCTAAACTTCAGTTAGTAAATATATTTTTTTTGTATTTGGAGTGGTACTGTAACCACAAGTACCCACTTTTAATAAAAACAAACCATCAACTCTCATGGGACCTCAAGCAGACAGCATATTGTACAGTACGACTTCCTGTTGGTCCAACAGCGGGGCCTCTGTCTCAAGCATCATCTAGAACATTCACAGTTTACACCGATTAACTAGAGCCAGCCACAGTTAAGACGCTACTGCGTACACGCACGTCAGTATTCGTAGGGCCTGTTTTCTAGCATCGCTGAGTAAGTTGTTCCAGAGTTTCTTTTTCACACGTACACACTAAACGCATCAATATGAAGACTTATGACATATGGCAAACTACTATAGGATAAAACAAGGAGCTGGGTCACTTCGAAAAACTGTCTTTTGTGAGTAAATGAACCAAGAAACAAAGTGAATCACACAAGACATTTGAAGTTGGAGCTGTGCTGATTTAAACTTGCTGTTGGACTACCCACTCAGGTTCACTTGATCTGGAGGTAAAGGTGAAGAAAGTTTACTGTTGAGAAAAGTACTGTAATAATTTAAGCAGAAGTAGGAGTGAATTACGTAAAAAATGTCCCACTTTGAGATGCAAATTATGAAGTAACAATAAATTTAACAAACTGAAGAAAAAAAAAAGACCCAATATTATGTTTTGTCCTACACACAGTTAATGATCAAATAATAACAGAGGTTCCTTTTAATTAATTGTTTTGTTACCTGCAGGGTCAGAGAAGTTGGCATCACCCTGTTTATACGGGTTGAATTTGGGCTTGGGTGCAACCACTGGGGCAAATTTCTTGGGTGCCTGCTGCTGAGAAATGGAGATGCTGGCGCTACCCAAGGATGGAGTGGTCTCCATCCTGGCGGCCACTTGTCCCCCTTGATTGTTACTGGTCGCTGGGTTCCACATGATTCTGAAACGAAACAGTGACAGTGAAAGATTTACCAGTGAAAAGGAGAAACGCCGCCGTCAGCCTCAAGTAAATAGTGTCTCCATCCAACATTAGCAGTGTTGTTACTGCAGCGGCAGGACTGTGCTGCTGCTGAACACGGCGTCTCCTACAAGACTGGAGGGCAGCAGCATAAACGAGAATCAGAATCATACTATCATGGATGCATAGATTCTTGTTGACAGTGCGTTTGCAGCAGGTTGGACCCTTCACCTATGTGTCAGTGTGTGATGCATTCAGGTACAGCTTCTGCTTCTGTGAGACAGATGGTTAAAGACGTGGTTTAGATTTCACCAAAGTACACAGCAGGGTCTCTGCCCCCCCCCCCCCAACTCACAGTTTTGTTTTAGATGTGACAGGTGATTATGCTGTTTTGTAAAAATAAAACAACACCGTAATAAGTCGTGCCCTGACATATGAAAGTGTCCAATTAAATAAAGTAGCTAAGCATTAAAGTGAGTCTGGAAATCACTTAGAAGACACTCTGAGCTTTTTCTTTTCCTCACATCCTTTATTGCTCGGCCTACAGGAGAGCAACAAATCAAAAAAAAAAAAAAAAAAAAAAGCTGACGTGTGAGACAAAGAATGTCAGAAGCGAAGCATTTAAAAACAAGACGACTTCATAACAGTGAAGTACTGAAAAATGCTGTAATACTGATGTAACCATCGATGATTTGTTACTGTTGATGGTGTGTTCAGGACGGGCACAACACTGATCTAAGTCATGTAGAAAATTATGTTATGACATGTATTACTTAATTTCCAATTTCCAATTATATTTTATGAATGGCAATTACACAAGAGAATCCATGTGTTCATGCATTTTATATAACACTTTTGGTGAGGGGACTAATGCATAAGACTATAGATATGGACCTACTAGATGGAGCTGTGATGGATGATGTATAGTGTGACTTCAACTTATTTGACATGTTGACTTATTTGTGTTTTTAATACAGTTACAGTGAAAAACAACAACAGAGTAAAAGAACTTGAGCTGCGGCTGAGGACACAAACAAGCAGGATTTCACCACTGCATTCTGAAATCACTTGAAATATTTGAACTATTTATACACTGCGTTTCTTTTTTTTCTCTCCCATCCTCCTTTGTGTTTGTTGTGCTGCGTTCTGATGCTTTTGCTGTTTATTATCCTCACTCTGACTGATACGGGGTTTACATTCTTTCTCCGGAGCACAGCAGAGAAGCCCACGCACAATCATCTTTTAATATCTGCTCAAATCCCTGCTCCTCCTGCCGTCTGAATGGTTCTCACTTTTGATATTTTTCTGTGCTCTTAATGCTACAATTCAGACGCGGCGCTGGTGTCTCACACCCACCTGTCCTTTCAATGCAAACGCTTTCATTTCTTGATGCTCAAATGGCTAACAAAATAAAAGATGAATCGAGGGGGGGTGGGGGGGGAGGCAATGATCTTAGCATGTGTGAGTAAGACTCAATATCCAACATGTTGAATGGGAAAATTCTGTTTCCGTTTGTGGATGCATTCTTTGATGACTGCAAATAATTCACAGTGGGATGTCACTTCATGTGTTCTGAGCCTTAAAGTGAACATCTGTTCAAATAAACTTTCTTCAATACAACATGTTCATGGGCCGTTTTGGGGACACAAGCCTGAACCCAATGCACTGAAGACGCCAGTATATAATTACTCGAGTGATTCATAGATTACTTTTAATGACGTGCCTCCATTTGAATGATCAAATTTCAGCTTAATCCTCATTGTGAATTGACTCTGAATTACAAATGATGCACCTTCATATGCAGCAAATATCTTCTATTTCTACTTTTGAGCATCATAATCACACCCACTGTTGTTACTATACTACCATGTAAATATGCGTTATCTTTTTTATTCTAAAATTAACTGCAACCATATGAGAAAGCAGTATATGAGTCAGCCACTCCACTAATGCCATTGATTTATTTATTTATTTTTTTATTTAGTCATATCAATCTAAAGAAAAAACAAACGGCTGTTGACAGGAGAAGATGCACATACAGTAGAACATCGCCGGATTTAAAGAGTGCAAAAGCAAAGACAAACCGACACATCCCCGCTGAATCTGAGCAGCATTTGAACACAGCAGTGTGTTGATTTCTCCCTCAGGGCAGGAATTATATACTGTCGACTACTTCCAAGACATCAGATGTGATATGTAACTGAAAGTAAACATACTGTACACTCCAACAGATCTTGACAATCTGTCAAATCATAATATGGCATCGTCGTTTGACACTGCGGGACATGTGCCAAAATAAAACGTCCAGCGTAAGCCTGATGTTTAGACTGAGGGGGGACATGCTTGGGAGAACATCATCCAGTTGTCACACGGACGCCAACTGGACGGCTGAGCCCGACAGATCTTTTTGTGTTAGTCACTTAATTAGGTGACTAATCAATATAACTAAATGACTCATGTTGCAGTTACGCCCAAATAAACCCAACGGTGACTTTGAGTCCCAATAAGGCTCGGTATGTGTGTGGGGGCACAGCTCATTTTAATATTTCGCCTGTTCAAAGTTCAAATGAGTTTTCATACCTACACGAACAAGGACGCGGGTTAAAATCCACAGTATTTGCATTTAACACGAGTTTGTTGTTTCTTCTCTGTGACCTGTGGCAAAGGCAAAATATTATCACTCCAAAACTTTTTTTTTTTTGCTCTCCTTACTGTATAATACTGACTGTTTGTATGTATAACTGGCTGGAATAAGCCAGCTA
The DNA here is from genome assembly GCA_030770545.1 of Macropodus opercularis. Lineage (NCBI taxonomy): Eukaryota > Metazoa > Chordata > Actinopteri > Anabantiformes > Osphronemidae > Macropodus > Macropodus opercularis. The sequence goes on from CM061092.1 coordinate 15,751,345, forward strand.
CCACCATAGCCACTTTAAACCTGGATGTAGTCCAATGGGCTTTCATTACAATACAAGGTTAATGGAATAATGCATTTCTGCATAAAGCATACCACATAAAAACAGATGCAAAACAGAGTCTGGAATACGGAGCTGTATGAATATTTGATTATTAATAATATTCATTTTGCCATTCGCAAAGGGAAGGGTCAGCTACCAAAGACCACCAGGGCATTGTTGTCTCCCTTAGCTCCCGTTAATGACAAAATGTGATTCATATTAGTGATTACCTTGTGGTAATCTCAGGACGCAGCCAAGCTCATAGACTGCACATTTCCTGTTCGATATTGGTCTAGTGTGTTGGGTTTTGAATATCAGCTTGCTTTATCTTGGTGCTTTCCCCTCAACAAACCTATTATGACATTTGCTGGTGTAACATTAATTGCCGCTTATTAAACAGGGACTTGTTTGAACAGGTGCCGCATTTCGCCTTTCTTTCACGTCCAAGACCTTCTAAAAAGGCAACGTGGCTGATGTGAATCAGACTAGTTAAAACAAAGCAAACACTACAGACAAGTGCAGCGTGTTGCAGTATATGCATTAAATCCCCTCAACCATACAGACAGGGTCTACGATTATAGACTGAAGACTTTCCCACGTGCGTTTGAATCATACTGAAACACCAAATAACCCACACGATTACAATTCACACAATACAAAACCTATGCATACAATTTGAAATTTGCAGCGAGCACACAGTACAATCCTTCGACAGAAGGTGGGCCTATAATTCCAGCCTCTCTCTCCCCTGGCTGGCACGGAGTCACACATACTTAGTCATATTTGTAGCACATGCTGTAACGTAGTGTGGAGAACAGCCTGATGATTAAACATGACACGCTCCGCGGTTCATTTAATTTTGACTTCTGTGAGCTCCCGCTGTCTAATAACTTCAATTATGCATCAGGCTACTGCTTTTCTGGACAAGCTTTGATGCTTTTCTGTGATAAACACTAAACGTCCCGGCTCCTTGCACACACACACACGATAGAGAGAATAACACACCACAAAAATAAATAAATAAAAAACATGTATGAATATGAAATACAGTAGGTAGAAAGTGCAAATGCAGTCACAGCATATATATATATATATATATATATATAAAAATATAAAATGAAGCCTCATGAAAGGAAAGTCGATTGAGATTGCCAGGGCAGTTACAAGATGAGTCACAAAGCTGTGACACCATGTTTAACAGTTCGCTTTATGGGGCCGCGGCAGTCGGGCTGTCTCCTCGCAGCTGTTCTGCTGCGCTTTTACGCCCGTCGTTGAGGAACTACTGCAGGTGTTTCTGCCGCATTAATCTTTCATATCCATCAAGGAAACTATCAAACAACACCATTCAAAGCGAACCAAAGAGAGTATGGAGTTCTAACGTAAAGCGGCAGGGTTCAGACACCGTGAGGCGGAAAAGCATGGCATGCTTTCTAACAAATCTTTGTGGCTGGAAGACTGAATTGCAGGTTCAGGATCTGAAGATCTTAAGAGACTCTCTTCTTTACATTTATTAAAAAATGAGACTGAAAGTTGCAGAGACCACAAAATCAGAAGGGTGACATGAAAGCACTCTAGATGTGAGGGGACTGATAACTTCCTGCGTTCACTTCTATGAGTCACACCGGTGAACTCACAGTTAGTCACTGGATTTACCGTTTGCATATTTATAGCAACTTTGGGTCTACTGTACCGTGATAATGAAGTATAATATGAACTTTTATTCCCAGTGCATGACTAAGATATAGAACAGTAATAACCGTCATTCAAATGTTATCAACATGCCCATCAGTATCAACATTATTTGTACAGAAGTAGTACTACACAATGGTATTTATTAATGTGCTTAAGAATTAGACCAGCAGTGATCAAAACTTAGACAGGATTTCTGAGTAGTGAGATAAAAAAAAAAAAGCAGAACTTGCCTTTTTCCACTGCCGGAGGTGCCCATACTGTAGCCTGAACCAGAAGCTACACTGTGACCAGACGGATCAGACCGGTCGTACTTGCAGGTGCCAAGATGTGCAACTAAGTGCAGTATTGTTTTACACAAATAAACGAGAGTAATTTTACATCCCCATTAATACATTGCATGTGCAGCGCTGCACTTTTTATGTTCTTACATACGTTTAGAGGAGTCGAACATTAGTTGAGTTGGCTTAACAGGTCAATTAAGCCAATTCTATAAGTGCTTTTGGGTTGTTTTTTTTTTAAAGCGCACCTTGGGTTACTTCCCATAAAAAGAGTTCAGATAACACTACACAGCACTTGGTTCACTAGGCACCGATCAAAACATCACTTCAAAAAGACACCAAAGAGATGAAGATGGAGCTACCCTTTGGCTGGCAGACTTTTCATACCAAATAGAGGGGCGGTAGGCGACTGGGATTAGCACTCACGGTTCGTGACGCAACGAGCAGAGGATCAGCCATGCGGATGAAACCGCTTTAAAAATTTAAGGTCCCATCTGCAAAAGGTTGCTGCAGAGTTTTCTCAGCATTCAACTTTCTTTGCTTCATATGGCTGGTTGAACGGCTGAATAAACTAATACAACGTTACACAAACAAGCGCCCGCGCTCCCCACGCTGCAACGTTTGGCAACGAGGCCGAACAAAGAGTTCAAGTGGTCATTATGGATATCAAAATGTTTTTTGCAGGAGGGTAAATATTTGAAAGGGCCGGATGTCTGACACCGTTTCAGATGTTGACATATTAATAAAAGCAAAAGACTGTTTTGTGCCTCTTCCAAATATTAAAAATTTAACAGTGGAAGTGCAATCGCAGTGTCTGGGCATCAGAGGACTGGGCAAGTCAAACATCATGTTCTGAAACATAGCCACTGCAAACAGTACCGCTACATGAAAAGATCATCTCAGCTCAAAAGCAAACAATGGAGTTTCTGAGATTTCATTCCTGTGGTCTACAGCATTTATTTTATTAAAAAAGACTCACATTATTGATTATAGAACATGCACTTAATAATGACACAGCCAAGGATCAGTGGAATTATTAGTATGTGCCCTTTATCACACAATGACCTCAAAACACCCAACAGCTAATTTTTTAGGATTAAGTTCATGTAAATGTGCGAAAAGAAGCAGATCCTTATCTCTTTAAGGTAAGATGGTGATTTATTATGCTTATTAAACTCGTAAGATAAAACCCTCCCAGTTACGTCTCACTTATACAACTGTGTAGAACGTAACTGTGGAGAACGATGCTCGGTTACAGGTTTACACTTAAAAACACTGGGGCTTTCACAAAGGTTAAACCACAGTTGAAGAAAGGTCCAACTTCACTGTGAAAACAAGGCCTTTTGACGCATTACAACTAACGTCACCTCTAATACCGTCCAACAATCCGTCCTGTGTCAACACCTCTGCGTGGAAGTCACCTGCCGCGAGTCGGTCCTGGCACCACCACTGGCCACTTTACACAAACCGGCCATGACAACAAGGAGTGAAAAAGCTAGCAGGCAAAAAAAAAAAAAAAAAAAAAAAAAATCACCTTTTGGCTGTGTCAAAGCAACTGTGCTCCGGGCTCAGGAAAGAAGAGGGTCTCAATCACAACTCATCGCGTCTGCGCCCAGACAGTAACCTAACGAGAGGGGTGGGGGGGTGGTTTTGGTCCCAGTCTGACACAAGCGGGTGGCAGCCAGTGTTTCCCCCCCGGAGGGGATGAGGACAAACTTGTCAGGCCGGTTGCAGCAACGGACACAAACGGTTACTCGTCTACATATACATGAGCTGCACAACTGTGTTCTTTGTTTCTACCAACTTCTCTACAAGAGGCTATTTGATTAGCGCTTTATCACAACCCTCGATTGTTTCCGAAAGAAATCCGCACTTTAAACTATCAAAGGGTCTAAATATTAAATTGCAAATGATCCCGTCACCACAGACGAGGCCAGTATTGGTAGATGTTTTACCATTTCAGTGTACTACACCTAGCTTGGCTGATGGGGAAACATATGCACTCAAGGCTATTTATTGCCTGCTCCACGTGGAGCATCAGACGGGCTTTTTAAGTCTCTCATTATTAGGCTAATTACACAGATGGATAAGGTGAAGGGTAATTAAACGATAAACACGGTTAAATACTGATTTGTTTTCCCCATTAGCTATTATGAGGACCCCAACAAGATGATAACCATTACAAATATGATTTGGAGCTGTGACTACTACAAAGAGTAACAATCTCGCCCCCTCCACCAACACCTCACTCCAACCCCACAACCCAGTATAATGCCAGCGAAACGAAGAAGGTAGCACCGCTGCTTATATTTACTTGGACATACAAATGTTCTTTTTTTAATAGACGGTAGGTGTGTTTGTTAAAATAACACCTCAAAACTGCCTAACAAGCTTTGCGTGACTTTTTGAACAGCTGTTGTGTAGTTTACTTGAGTTGTTGGCCTTTGCTCCCTAATGACAGCAGCACAACTTTTTCTGTAAATATGTGAATCTAACTTTAATGCTGACTGACAGCTTGTATTGGCTTGGGATATATCAAATAGAATTGGATGGCTTGCATGACTGGAGTATGTGCTCCTTGATACTGCAAGTGGTAAGATGCGACGTCTCAGGAGTTTATCTTATCTGAGTCTCAGGAGGTTACTGACTGACAGCTGTAAATATATCACAACACAACCTTAACCATCTCGTGCATACCGCTGTGGTAGATAGCAGATTTTAAAATATATATATATTTTTGCATCAACAATAAACAAAGAAAGAATCTCCATGGTTCACATTTTAATTAAATAAGCAGTAAATGACGGAAATGCACTTAACCGGAATGTAAGTGTTGAGCTACAGAGGCCTTTTAGGACAGATGATGAATGTCAGTCGATAGATTGAAATTTAACAGCACCCATAAAATAAATTAAAAAATAAATAAAACTTACAATCGATTGTTATTAAAAATACAATATTTATTATAAAACAAAAGCACAGACAAAAGGGTGTGCGTTTCATTGAATTACAGAATTAAATACTGTATAGAATATTGATTGAAAACAGTTTCAGATACTTTGTCATTATTATTATTCATATAAATGTAAACAAATTTCTAATTGTGAAGAAACATGCCTATGTCTCTGTGCTGTATTTTTATTTTACTGAGTCACATTCTCTTTAATCAGAACCGTGAACCTAATCTTAGGTAAGTGTCATGTTTGCTTAGGCATGCAAATAACTGCTAATAAATAATTATGATTACAAGTGCAGCTAAGACTACTCAGATCTGCTGAGAGGGGTAAGTTCATTGCCTTTCCCACACACACAGAAGAAAGACTATTTTCCGCGTTAATAGGAGACTGGTAGCTTGGTGTAGTGTGTACGGGGAAAACGAGGATCTGTAGAAAACACTGTTATATCAGTGCACAAACAGGTGGAGGCAGCAGCAGAGCTTTCACTCCAGAGCTCAGCGCTACCTTCTTACATCCCCAGGGCACACAGCCAAAGCACTGGCACTTGTGTTTTTATCATTCTCGCTTACAGACTCTCCAAACAAATAAAACAGAGCTCCGTTTCTTTGACTTGGACAGGATGCATTTGTCAACTCATAGAAGAATTCACAGAATTTTGTCCATGGTGAGGAAGAAGCCTTTTTACAAGGAGGTGGGCATGTCACTGTCAAAGTTCACAGTTTACTAACATACCAAAACGATGGAAGAGAAATGTTTGGAGAAGGAAAGCAACAGTTTAGTTTGTGATCCACCGCCTGCGATGTACTGTATGGTAGAGGCAGAGTTATGACATGGGCCTGTATGGTGTGTATAGACTATGTGATATAGTAGATGAAGAGAAGTTAATACTCAGATATAATGTGCTGAACGGTCTCTGGGACAGGTCTGATGCTTCAGCGTGGAAAAATCTGTATAGAAAATATTCTTTGATTTGACTTTGACCTGCTGCCAGACATGTTTGTTCTTATTGAAGATAAACTGATGTGTGCTGATCAAATCATCATGGTTAAATAAATACATTAAACAGAAATGTGTGTTTTAAAGCATATTAAATGGACAACATGCAAACTGTGGATTTTCCTATGTAACATTCACATGCACTGCCAATATCACATCTAATTTATTTTTCCATTTATAGTGGAGGAAACAGTTTAGTAACTGCATTTTATATAGATGACAATATCTCTTGTAACACTGCTTATTAACTACTTCTGGATCACTGACGTATTCAGCCGAAATAAATATATGTTATATACAGTACGTGTTTTTAATGCTCCTAGATTTATTAAACATTTAAACAATAGAAATACAAATTGTATACCTCTGCCTTCTCCAAACACTTTCAATAGTATTATGTGTGTTCCTGTTTTAGCACACTGCACTTATGTCTTCAACCAAATGTAGCATGTGTAAATTAACATCCTAACACAATCAATCAAAGCAGCTGAAGGGGGTCATTGGTCCTTGCCTCTAAACACGCCTGCTGCATGGCCTGGCTCGTAATTAAAACAAACTGTTAATGCACAAACTACAGAGGTGACAATGAAGGACCATTATCCAACGCCCGGCCCACGGGTACACATGTCACTCTCAGATAGGTAGCCGATATGCGCCTTTGCTTTTAAAACATGACTGGGGCAAGGTTAACAAAGTAAAGCTTATCTGGAAGGGGACAACAGCGAGAGAGGGGAGCTGCAAACTTGCCTTGAACAGATAAAACATCACATCAAGCCATCATTAATTGGCCTCATCTGACAGGAATTATCCCAGGGCTTCTTATCACAGCTGAGGAAATGCTTATCATTACAACTGAAGGACTTTTTGTATCTACCTGCATGGGCTAAAGAAGGGAAAAATGAGTGTGGTACCATCCTCAACCTTGATGTGTTAATTGCTGCCTTTCATTTTCAAAGCGAGCTCTTGATGTTAAGAATCGACTCTCAGCAGGGTCCGTTTGTAGACTGATACTGGAGGAGTACAGTAGCTGCCTCTCTCTATTTCTCTGTGTGTTCGCTGTATGAACGTAGTCCTTCTAAAGTCGTACGATGGAGGAACAAGGGGAAAACGAGAAGCCTCGGATTCTAGCGCACATACAGGTGGGTTAGGGTTTCGAGAACAGACTGCGATGGAAGTGTAGGTGATAATTAAGTTGACTGGGGTGTCTCTCTAAAAACTTTCTAAAACATAATTTATGAAGACACACACACAGACTGGAATCCTCATCCTATGACAAAAGTAGGAACTGTAGGCCAGTTGGACAGAGTTAATTATGATCCTGAACTCACAAACAAGTCAAGCGTTTGGCCATATGAATATAACTGCTCACGCTGGCGAAGACTGAAGCAGTGAAATATGAAAAAAAATGGGAAGCAAGCGTGTAATTTGGGGGATTAAACTGTCAGCTGTGTGTGTCTTTGTAATTGTACACGTGTGGTGTAGGAGCTGTAAATCAGTTCTGAATACGTGTTTATTTAAAACTTAGGGTGATTGGAATGCATATGGTTATCTCACTATATTTATAATGAGATTTAAAATGCATCTAGCATCTCTGGAGTTTGTATCGCTGTAGTATGATGTCCATGTACAGTAGGGGAGTATGGGGCTTTGAGGGAAGGCTTTCAGGCACGAATTATATAAGATATTTTTCCAGCTTTGCATTGTTACTAGAGCAACTCAAAAAAAAAGAGAACTAAAAGAGAGATCATTAAAGTAGTCTTTGAGCATCGAACTGCAAAATATTAGACAAGTATACCAAACAAAAAGGGCCCTACAGTAATATAAAACTATTTGAAAGCCATGTTATAACATGAGAATGAGAATCTATTGAAGATGATTGATTGAAAGATGCGGTAACGTCACATCAAGAAGTTAACACAATTTAGTACAGAGATTGCTCAACAGGAAGTGAATCACTCAAACGAGGTAAAGGCTTTAAATGCAGCTGTCAGAGCTGGAGACAGTAGTTCAAGTAATGAAACAGAATTACTAAAGTTTTAATATGCAAGGTTTTATTTATTGTTAATATTCATTTATTAAGGATTTAATTAATTTTATGACTGAAATATAATGTTATGGTATTTAGTTGTCTTCTACATCATCTGTAACAATGTAGCACCTACTGTGTAATCTAATAATAAAATGCAATTAACTCTTCACGCAGGCAGACGATAACCATGGATAGAAAATATTGCACAACCTGGTGAAAAAAAAAAAAAAAAAACTTCCCGTAGCGGTTGTTGCCAGATGTGCGTTTCCAAAACACCTGCTGACCAGATGCAAGATGAAGCACTAAATAAGACTCGTACAGTTGCTCGATAAATGGTTGAAACCAAACTATGGGAAGACAAATGGAAAGCGAGGCATCAGAGAATGCATAATCCCTGTACTGTGAGAATGGCGGATTACCGCATCTCTGGATTTCTCCGTTTGTGCCGCATGCTGTGGTAGTGATACCTTTCCGGCCATACTTACGGAGGATGTTTAAATCTATCATTTAACGAAGAGCAATAAAATTGTGCCACGATAGCAGCTCGTGGTGCAGCCACATCAACACCAACATCAAGTCAAACATGTTCTATGACAAAACAGCTGCTCTTTTCTTAAACTTGCTTTTTTTATATGATCTTATAAACTTGTTATTCTGTGACAGTAAACAGATATTTTCCACTTAAGCACCTTCCACTTTGAGATTTCGAAACCTTTTCAGCACAGGTATTGAGCTGTTATTTGAATGTTGAACACAGCTTATCCTCTCCAGCTACAATAAGCACTGCACATCCATCCCCTTTTTTTTTCCAAACTTCTATTGGGTTTTGGCTTGGGGACATAATCCTTTCCCTGGCTCGCTCACTGGCAAAGCCACATAGAATCAACTCATCAATACCACTTTGTTTACTGAATACGGATGACTTTGCTCAAGAATCCCCTTAGCACAGCACAGGAAATAAAGACGTGAAAGGGCTGTAAAGCTCATGATGATTTCATCTGAGCTCTTTGAAATACTTGAGCTACCATTTAAGCAATTGCAGCAGACAGAGGCTGCTTTACAATTGTGCCTAAACCATTTGGGCTTGGCCCAGTGGAAAATGGCTGACAGAAAGGCAAGGTGCTTCCACCTCGTTGTCTTGACTTACAGGTGTTGAGACGGTTTCTTCTCAAGAGCACAAAAAGGCTCAATGCGCTGGGAGCCACAGCAGCGTTTCCTCCAGCATCTCTATATTCTGCAGTGCTGGACTGCAGGACCACAGATACATAACAATGAGGAGCTTAAGGCCCATAACTTCATGTCACACTGAGCCGGGGTTTCCTCATACTCTCTTCATTATCTTCAAACCACAATAACAGCGGCTAAGCTCAGTACAGGGTTCTCAAGGAGGCAAATACTGTATTACAGCAACAAAGTGGGTGAGTTCCAGTACGAGTTGATCAAATATCGAACACTATTAAATGTGCGAAAGAAGACAGATATTCAGAGAGCGGGAGTTTGTTATTGAAAACACATTAAGTTTCTACAGTAAACAATGTGACTTGATTATCTAGATCCACACCACAGTGGACAGATTTGCTCCCACAAATCTTGAGCTCAGGGATTGTGATGGAGATCAGTTTGACAAACATATTATGCACCCGTCTGTTTTCATTTTTATGTTTAACAAAACTTTTTAGGAACATTTAGAAGGGAGGGAAAAAAATGAGGGTGATTGAGGAACTATAAAAGTTTATAATGGATTCGTACATTCACTTAAAATAAATAAATAAATAAATAAATAAATAAATCTGAGCTGTTGAACTAATGGAGAAAAACAAGTGCTGAAATCCTTTTTGGCCAGAAGCATCTGTGCAGCATCAGTGAGGCCAGGATAAATGCTCTGGGTCTTAGTCCTCAGGCCCAGTTGTTTGGGCTCTTACTTAATCTTCAACTTCTCCACTGCTCACTCTGCAGTGCTATGACCCTTGGTGACACCCAAAGAAGATTAATTGAAAAGCAAAGTTAAACTAGTTGTTTTTGAAGGATTAATACTTAATTGACTGATGCCTGTTTCTGTTTATCTGCTCCTGCTGCTTAAGCCCAAATCCAAGCCCGCTCAGTGGTCCTCTAAAACCCCAGCGAGAGTATCTATGTCAGCCTCTTAATCACCCTTGGCTTGCCTTAATCTAATCTGTCAATTTTAAGCAGGTTCTTATTCACTTGTTTTCTGCTCGTCACTTTCCTTGGAGGAGGTGATCGCAGCTCGGTCGGATATCATGTTGTGCTCCAGCTTCCTCAAACTAAAATAGCTGTTTAAGAGCAGACCTTTGCTCTCAGTGGGTAATGATGCCGCTTAATAACAGCCATCAAGCATTTCTACAGAGCTGGGAACAAAAAGGTACAACTGCTGTACCATATGCCGTTCAATATGCCATTATTTTCCACTGCATTGTTAGAGCGGGTGGCCCTTCCCAGTCAACAGAGCAGCATTGATTTAGTGAAATAGATTCATGCTCACTGTCTCTGCAACATAACTGCAGACGCTATTAGCATGTGTGGACTTCCAGTTGGACGTTAAGCAGCTGAATTACTGTACACTTGTTGACAAGTGACTGGCAACGACTCCACAGCTGGCGTGTAAGGACCAGCTGCGTCTATTAGTTTATAACAACCTATTAAGTTAAACTGGTTTCATTTATCGGCATCTGTATTTTCTTGGCCTGTATGGAGTGAGGGAGGTTTTAAAGCAGCTCAGGAATTCCAGGAGTAGTGATGCTGTTTTGTTTGTTTGTTTTCTATGGACCCCAGGGTCAGTGGTGCAGCCCCTCCGCAGTGTTCCAAGAGACCAAAACCCTGTAGTAGCACCAGCATGTTTGCCCAATTTGAATCAAAGTTTTAAAATGTATCCCAAAGGTTCTGTTCTGTGGCATTTGTACTCTAACAGCTACAATAATATACATGTTTTATATGAAACTCACTAATATGCTAATAATTATATAATCATTTATTTCAGCTAACACCTAACAAACATCTTTTTGCTAAAACTATACATGGGTTTTGGTTTCAGTCCTAAAATCTATATTAACAGTGAAAACATGTTGAGATTATCGGGATGGCAAGCAAATCTGAGGAACACGAATCACAGAAAGATATTTTTCAAAAGATGTTTACCCATATGCAGGCTGGTATTGGGAAAAGGAAATGCATCACTATCAAAAAGGAGAAAGAATCTACAGTATAGAGATTACAATTTCTTAGTGAAAGTGCAGCAAAAGCTGAAGGATGTTTCTATTTCTATAAGCCCCTATCTTCCTAAATGAGTCAAGGAAAACCTTTTGATTATAGCTCTAGTCAAGTCCAACAAAGAGTTAAGCATTTCAAATTCTACACTGAAGCTAAACTGTTCTTGAAATTCAGCTGGCAGCCAGCCTCGCCAGTCATCCGCTGATTTGATGTGTGCTTGAAGAATCTGGACCAAAACAAGGAAACTGTGAGCCAGGAATCCAAACAGAGAAAACAAGAACCATCCCTGGCAAGTTAAGTTCAGGGCGTCTCCGTCGCCTCATCGTGAGAGATGCTCGCCGTCAGTCCGGGGAGCTTCGAGTCACTATTGATTCAGTGTTATTACTATGTGTGTTCTGCGCTTCGCTGCTACACATGATGGAGTACATACAGTATGTAGACACACAGCATGCATACCTACGTAGCTTTGTGCAATACTTTTACTGTGGTTGAGCCTTTAGTATGCGACTCTCTGTTTTTGTTTATTGACTGAATTTTTGGCCATCACTGAATAAAACACTATTTTACCTCTTAAAGCTACAGCATGTAGCCTTTTTTTCAAATATTTTACCATAAATATGCTCCACAATTTGTCTTGATATGAAGAGATGGTGTCAAAGTCTGGTAGGAAGGTCAAACTATTAGGTTTATGTTCACTTGAGACATTAAAACGAGTGAAACTTTTGCATACTGTAGCTTTAAGGAAAAACGCTCTTGAACCCACTTCAAATGTCTGAAAAAGCATTTTGTCGTACTGTTGATGATTTAGTTTCCAAAAGGATGAAAGAAAGGTCAAACTGTATCAATGTGTATTTTGTTCTTTGGCGAAATGATTCATCTTACAGTCTTTATTGCAGAGCGCAGCAGCTCTCTGCTGAAACTGCTAAACTTTATACATTACACATTTCAGCATTTATAATATTGCAATGCATGGGTGAGACGTGCTTGTGAGGCTGACAATAAGTCATAACTAACTATATAGAACTTATCCGTATCATCAAATGTGATTCGTTTGGAAGGAAACGACAACAGATACACACATCTAAATCTGTGCGACACATATCCGATCATAAAACACGCTCACGCTGGGGGCCTTATGGTTTTTGGCTGTTGCTGGAGTGCGGCGTGTCACGGCCGCAATGTGTTGCTAATAAAAAGGGAGGCCGTTTTTTTTGTCTGCCCTATATCTCTGTGGGCACTAAAAGCTTATTATTACCAGAAGAATAAAAAAAAAAGTGTGTTAATGGAAGCTGTGGCAGGGAAGAAAGTTTGTTGCACCACCTGCTCAGCATTTTCAGACTCAGTGAAGAAGAGCTCAGGATCCCATATGAGCACCTTTACCATCTGTTTCAGAAAGCCATCGCGTGTTGGTGTTCAGCAACAGTGCATGCTTTGGTAAGCACAGACGCCTCAGAGCCTTTGTAATTTCAATGTCTGCATTCACACTACAGTATGGACATGAAATTGGATCTTTAAATCAATTACAGCGAGGACCATTAGTGTTATATGTGGCTGTTGAAGGAGTTCTCAACAGAATCAATCAGAAAGAGGCAGCGAATCAGCGAAGGCTTGACTAATTTACCAAATACATAGTTAATAGAAGAGGATCCACACGTATTTTAGTATTAGGTATTCTCATTATTGATTCTTTCTTTTACTGTCGGCGATGGATGGCATTCCAGACTTACACAAACTAGGTCACTAGTGTTTATTGCCGTTTTAAAATAAATTTAATATGAACACCGGGATGTTCACACTGTGTGTCACATTAAATTTTTATTTAAATTTCTTCAGTGTGACACATTTTAGGTGTGCAAAGCTCAGTCAAACTCCTGAACTGCTTTACAGCGTTGTCTTTTGTTGTGTGCAAAATCTTTACCAACTACAATGCATCAAAATCAGATCACATGTTGGAGGAAACAAACACTGTGGCGACGGAACAACCAACACACTTCTTATAGTCGGAGAACTGAAAAAAGAAAACCAGACTATTTCATTGGATTAGAGGCAGCATCAACAACGCGTCTTGTGTTCATAAATAAGAAAATTGACTTAAAAAATGGATAAATCACAAATGTTCTGTGTCACGGGAACACGGTGCGTCATTATGACACCATTCTGCCATTTAGCCAACTACGATGCTGACGCACTGCAGTTTTAAATGCAATGAACAAATATGAAAGGCCAAGTCTTTATACAGTGGGTTACACAGCGTTGGGTCAATAGAGCACAGCACTGGGTTGAACTTATACACTTAACTTTGCCCAGGGGGTACCCAAATTTGTTTTAGATGTGATGGGCACCCCTGGTTAAATTGCAAACTGCTCTTTGTTTTTTTTTTTAGGAAGAATAAAGTAAATTCTACTTTGAACAAAAAGAGATGTTAGCATTTCTGCCTAAAAATCAACAATGAGAATAATGTTTTTCAATATGCCAATCATAATCAGATGAATGCATGCAATATTATTTACAATGATGTCTTCAATCAACTCTAATCCGTGTGGGTAATATTCTTCTATTATAATTCATTAACCCAAACACTCACTCACAGACACCAAAACATATTTTCTGTTACATTACAGGACTAGTGATATTTGTATTGCGGTGTTTCCATCTATTTTCATTTCTTAAAGCTCAAAGACTGGAAGGTATGTATGTTCAATGAATATGTAGGCCCTTATTTACGAAATGGAACTGATGTGGAAAGCAGGAAAAACTTGTACTTACTCAAATTTTAACACTAAAAACGATGGAGTGGCCGACGAGCTCAAGCACCTAAACAGAAAAGGAGAACACAATGTAAGTATTCGGGTGAAAAACGCACAGATCTGCACGGATGTACAGCATCAGTTTGTGCGAAGTGTCCGATCGTCACACACAGCTGCTGTTTGGGTGAAGAGCGTGTCTCAATATCTTTCATTCGATTGTTTACTTAAAGTTAGCAATAAAAGTACTGCACTAACTCCTGAAGTGAAACAATAACTTTTGACTGCAGGGGATAAATTTAAGAATGATAATTGTGACTGAAATTTCTATTTCTGGTGTTGTGAATGTCCTACATTCTGTTTAGATACAGGTAAAGGGGTGGGGGTGGAATGATTTTTGTCTCCAGGGCCCAAGGATGTGTATTCCTCTTGCTGAGGAAGGCTTTTGTTCTGGTAAATTGACATTGTCAGTTTCCCCACATTGCCACAGTGTGGCATATACTATAGGGAGCAGTAGTGGGAACACAGATGCTACATACCATTGGCGTCAGTCAATGTGACAGTTCTTGTTTCTTCTTTTCTTTTGAGGGAGGTGGGATCTATTTTTCTAAATCTGAACTTCCAAGTCGAGGAAGCAGGAAGGAATAGGAATTAATACACCTACACTTTCCTTCTCCCTTTAGAATGGCAAAAATCTCTTTGTACTCGCATCATAATTACTGGTGGGCGCCAGTTTGGGATTGTTATCCAGCCTCCTTCACACTTTTTCTGCAAGTATATTTGAAAGTGTTGTTTTGAGAATATCGTAAGTGACAACTAAGTATTTTCTCAACTTCACTTTTTTTTTTTTGTGCTGTGCTAATGTTAAGGAACATTTTTTTCTGAAGCATTGACGTTCCTTGTTCTGGAGGGAGGGTAACCTGCAGCTGGGGTGTTGTCCCTCTAGGGAGGAAATGTTGACGAGTTTTAGTTTGGTGTGCTTACAGAATTTACCTACTTTCCAATTTTAATTTGTTCTGGTGTTGAGGCCTGAACACCGGTGGACCTTCACACAGAATAAATGTTTATTATCTAGAAGTTGAATATAGAAAAGTGTGTCACAGCATGTAATATGTATAAATATTGATATGGCTGAGTTAATATTTTTTCAGGTAACCACTGCAATAAACATTCCTCCTCCTTATACTGTACACGTGACAAGGACCTAAGTCCACAGTATTCCATTTATGCAAACACCTATTAAAATATTTTTATTTGTCTGAAGATAAGGAAAGGCTTCAACTTTTCAACCTTCACTCACGTTAGGTGGATATTATGTAAAAGTTGCAGGCTGTTTAAATACAATATTCATCCATCTACGCCTTTTGCTTAAATTAAAGATTGATGAGATTGAGTAAATCTGCACACAACACATAATAATGTTCATGTTATGGTCATACAAAAACAATACGAATTTACTTGCGTTTGTCCTTTGCCAAATGATAAAACGTCGACCAGTTAAACAAATTGGAAAGTAATTTGTTCATAGAACATTAAGGAGACATGGTATATAGAAACAATGGCCTGTTTCATATAACACCACATATTTTACCATCATCATTTATGTTCTACTCAAAGTAAAAACAGCTGTCTGAGTCTCCTATAACGCTACGGCCACCATCACAGTCCAGGCTTTTTCTGTTTGTACACCACAACTATCGTGTCAGAAAGTAACAGCTAACCAGGGACCTTATTAAAACTAAGTGTTGGGGAAATATGCCTCACTTCCTGTTTGCCCGTCTTGGCATCAGCTTAAATTGTGCCCGACTGCTATGTGGGTAGGATATTTGATTTTTACCAATATTTACCTGCTGTAGATTTAGTGACTGAGTGCTAATGTTTTACAGCTACTCCGTGCCCCCCCCACACACACACAGAGACTACAGCAAAGCACTGATACACACAACCGATTTTCAGGTCCCCAGATATTCACCCATAAAAAATATGTAATTTCTCTTCCAGCTATAAAAAGTCAAGCAAAATGAGTCACACAAAGGAAAAACATCATAAATGAACAAATTATTTATATAACATTAACCCAATATGTAACCAGCTGCTGTGATTTGCAGGGTTGACCCTTACCCACTACTTCAACTAACACACATAGGCCACTGGTCACTGTTTGTGAATATGCCATCAATTACATCTCTAGTCTAGTGTAACAGAAGAAAAAAAGAAATCAAGGTCAAATCCATCAAAGCAAACTTGAAATGTAAATATGGTACGTGCAGTAATACTGCAGCTGTATGCATGCATTATGTGAAGAGAAAAAAAAAAGCCAAACTTTTGTCCACTCATCCAGAAGACAAAAATCAGTTGAAAATGAAATTCAAAGAGGTATGTCTAATTATAATGATGTCAGCCCGTGCAATTATAGAAGCTCAAAAGGATGCAAATTAATAAGTGCATGTGTGTATTGGGTAAATATGAGAATACTTATATGTATGAACAGTTAATTTCACATATGTGTTTGTGGGCACTTCTGTGACTCTGAATTCTTCGTGTCTGTGCTCAGTTTGTGTGGGGAGCAGCCACAACAAAGTATAAATGAGTCAGAAGGATGATTATCGTTTATTCTTATTGTCTGTCTGGGTAAATAACTTACTTTTATTTAGCTATTTGGGTAATTGCGCTTCGATCGACTGTGGATTATAGTTAATTCCATATATCATCATAATCTTAAAGCAAAAATGCATCAAAAAGAACATTTAGAGGCTTTTTCGAAGAACTCAACCTAAAAGCATGAATAATCTTAAGGATTGTGCGATTAGGAACCAAAAACAAGAAGCTCAGCCAGAGAATAGAAATGCATGGTGGGAAATGCAGTAAATATATGCCATGCGAAGTCCGACACAGCTAAATATAACTGAAGAAGAGGTTCAACTCCAATTCAGTGTGCTCAAGGAACTTAACATACGGTAGCGGTTCCAGCGACCTGCACTATTATGCTATACAGCAGTTGTGTGCAGACTGTCCACAACGATCATTTGGCACATACTCGAATGGGGTTTGCACAGGCATTGATGTCGACCAGGCCGCAGCACGCCCACAAGAACGCTGCTGTAGAAGCAGCTGCCATCGTTGACAGATGTTTGTCTCGTGTCTCTATGCCAAAAGGTGTAAAGCAAAATGGAGCGGAGTGGAGTTTCCTTCAGACAGAACGGAGGAGCCCTAACAAATCGCCACCAGGGAAGAACAACGCTTCATCGTACCCACGATGGGGCCCCTTGGAATTGTGGCGTGAAAGCCAGGTCAGGCCACGTCTCAATTTGGATAGAGAAAATTATTGTCAAGCGTGACACATGACACAGGCGCCACTTAAACCCAGGAATCTAATCACAGTATTGTTTGACTCGAAGTATGCGCTTCCTGCAGACGATGAGTGTTTACGTTAGATTCTGCTGAGTTAAATAGACTATTCAGGAAGATTTGATGTCACGGGTCCTCAGAAATATATTCAGGCATATTTTTTGACAGTTAAATACACTGAGCCAATTTCATTCACATCCATTATGATAAGTCAGGTTAAACTATTTATGCTCTTGTAGGCTAAGAAAGAACAAACACAATGAACAAAAATACTCAAATTATCAAAGCCATTAAAAGTTCAACTTCCCTATCAAACACAAGTGATCATCCAAGTACATTAGACCATTAACACAATTCTAAAGACCCACAATCTGTCAAAGAAATGTAATTTGGGGCCTCAAAAGGTTTTTATTCATCAGAATATGATGGACAGGCTAAAAATGAGTGTACATGCGTCACAGTCTTTATGGGACCTCACCCTCCTCTAATTTTCATCTTCATGTTGCACTTACAATTCTGCAGTATTTAGAAGCTTCTGTGTATGGTGTGTTTGAATACCCATGATGCCTTTAGAACAGCTGACAAACTGTATTGTTGTACAGATCTGCCAAAAATCGACAAGAGCTGGGTCCATTTCCTCTACGGAGAGATGCTTTCAAGTGTTTTTAAACCAGTCTTCTGTCCATGTACAAGTTTAATGAAGATTATAATATAACAATAGGAGCACGCCTACTCAGTAAGGTATTACAACCAAAGGGTTTTACTACATAGCCGCTACGACGATTACGGTACGAGTGTTGCTACTTTCTGCGTTCCAAGGATTCAACTACTGCCGACAGCCTACTTTGAGCAGATCGCTCAAAGGACTGCACGCAGAGAACAAAGTGCCTGGTGACGGAGTTTGCGCTTGTGTCATTAGACGTTTGGGACCTGGAGACAGTTGGAGTTGATTTTTGGACCTTCTGCTCGTAGCAACAACACGATTTTAATGACTGTGGCTGTGACAATATGAAAGCTGAGCTGATTCACATACCAGTTCGTATGATGCGACTGAAAACTGAAACGGTGAGTTAGGAAAGAGCAGGACACCAAATTCAAGGAATTCTATGTCTACAATATTATCTTATAATATTATTACACAACCGTTTGCTAGAGGGTGGAGACAGGGTCTCTCCAGGGTGAATGTAAATTGCTACAGAGTGTAGATTAATAAGCAAAACGGCAATTTTAGCAATTACAAATACATTGCAACATCGGTAATAGAGCAAGGTTTAGATTAAATTACCAGCACATCATCTGCGGTGGCCTCACAAGAATCAGCCTGATGGCAGTCAGATTATATGGGATAAAAATTTCTAAAAATTGTAATCTTCCCTCATATTCAAAGGACACGCACAGGTTGTCTGTAGGCTTTGTGGACCGTCTATCCAGAGTTCAGCACTAGTCATCTGGTACTGGTCATTGTAAAATAACTAAATAAATAATACTGCAGAAACACAGACCAATATTATTTGTAAAGCACAAAGAACATTGAAAAAGAAATCTTCAACTTTCCAAACAAAACGGTGTTATCTCAAAAGGAAGTAACCACGTTCATGTTAATTGTTGTTCATTCAGATTTTGTTGCTACATAACTTGCCATGACGTCTCTTAGCATTAGAGAAAAGTTCCTCAAGATTACTTCTCAACACGTTGATAATTAGCAGAGAAATAGTCAAATTTGCGCCAATGTGAGCTCTAGGCTAACAAATGCGATTTGGAAAAGATGGCAAAACAAATCTAGGGCTTTGGTTTTGTGTGTTCCTTCCTAATTTATTGCTTCTACAACAAATGAAAGTTGGGCCAGTGGAGGGATTAAGGAGATTTGGGAATGCATCTAATGTACTGGATCTGTCTGATATTAACACAAGTGACCTCAAACCTGACACGTAAGGTCCCTCTCACCCTCAGCATAAATCCCAAAGCCTGCAACCTAAAAAAAAAAAAAAAAAAAGGAGCAGCTTAAAGAACAAGCAAGCCACGTATAGCGCACAGGCTTTACGTTAATGCTTAGAACAGCTGCACTAGAATACTTTCACCATTCACACTACATCTTTACTACATGAATTATCAGCATCATCCATAATTAAAACAGATCCATGGGAATTGCATGAATCGGGGAAAAAGCCCAAGTATGTTGTCCATCTTCTTATTTCTCCAACCAAATCTTTGAAATCTTTTTTAGACAAAAGAAAAACACGTAAAGTCTCACATTTAGGTGTTTTATCATACTGAACATTAACCTGGTGGTTAAGGTGCATTTACATAAGTACTGTCTGATTACAGAGGCACATAATGGTTCACAGGATCAGGTTTGACGGTGGCAACCCAATCGGCAATCAGATGATTGGGTCAAGAGGCAACTAAAAACAAAGAAAAACTGTTGTTAACTATCACCTAAACATCATAAACACAATGCTGTGAAATCTTAAATAGCTTTTCCATACGGAAACCCTGAAACATCAGGAACATCTGAGCCTACCTCCCTCCTTTTAAAAGGCTAAAAGGTAAATTGGGGTGTGGAATTACTCCAGAAGCATTAAAGGCTCATTTACATTCTCTTCACTACCCTGGTAATAGCTTATTTCCTATTATAGCTCTAAATAATAATTTAAAGTCTGCCTAATCTTTCTGTCTTCGTCACATTTTAGTGCTTTGTAATGTGAATTTATCTAGGCCATTGTGGAGATTTTCAAAGACATTTTTATTTTAAAAGAGTTAAAAAATGAATATTTCTCACACACAGTAGAAGAACAGAAGTTTACAGTAAGTTTAAATTCAATCCAACACTGTGAGGTGATAATGAATAATAAATATTATTATTATGGATATATAATTGGTGGCAATATTCCCTTTTGAAACTATTCTTTCATTCATAACACTCACCGTGTTCACCAACCAAACATCCATCATCCCTCATGATCTTCACGGTTATATGTTTATATGTTTAGGCACATCAGTAATGACTGTCTGTTGTGTCAACATGCTCCAACGATTGGTGCGTCTTTAGCAGCTGTCACTACATGACACTCAAATTTTGTAAAGTGTCCCATTACCCTCAAGCTTCTGCATAATCTGAGATTAATCAGTTGGTGCCATCTGATCTTAAATGATAGAGGCACAGAGAAAATGTCACTTTTGGCATCACTCCAAGGGTGTTAAAAGTTCTTGTTATTTGATTATAGCCACAGAGCAGCGAATAAGACTGTTAGATTAGAAAAAAACTTCAACAGCCTGTGTGGAAAATGACAGATGTTGAGTGACTCAAATTAACACAAGGTCAAGTTTGAGATCCTTTCAAGAACAAAAAGTAGGAAAGGTTTCCTTTCGAACCACAAACTTCTTTTTTATTTTGGTTACTTAGCTGGGGTTGTTGACACTCAAAACGTCCCTGCTACTGAGATAGCACCCTCCGATGTCCCAACGAAACAAAGTATTGTTTGCTTAGACAGGCGACCTGTCCAGCCTGTACCCTGACTCTCGTCAAAATAAGTCCTGGGATGGCTTCCAGCACACAGTTGCCACTTTGAGAGAACAGTATCTGCAAGTTGACAGACAAAACAACCACACAGTGTCATGACAACACCAGTACTTTAAAAAAGGCTGATGTTCGGAGCTTTCTGATCAGATCGTAAAATTTTAAAGACTACGGTTTAAGTTTGCTTTAGATTTTATATTGAAAAGGGTTTCAATAAATAAAATGATTTAGTTGATGAGTATGAGCATATTACGCCACAACGTTGCCTACGGCAACCTACGTTTAGGACTACTTTATTATATTAGTACATTTTATTTTAGACTGGGGACGGATTGAGGAAAAATCCAAATTGGAGACTTGTAGCAACAAATTGCTGTGGGCCTTATAAACTGACAAACTTTCCAGAGTTCAGTGGCAGTAATAGCAGACCTATTCTGGCCTCCACAGCAAGAATGAAAACTTTCCTGAAACAGGAAATACACAGACTTTCTTCTTATGGACTAAAACCTAAATCTGTCAGTTCTGACATGAAGCCTAATGAAAGCTGCTCACAAGTAATCACAAAACTTTCAAAACGTTCACATCATGAAGGACTATCTTGTAGCAGTTGTGGGTTCTATATTTTTATAAAAGGGAACAATAAATGCAGGCAACAACGAGCAGTTGATTTCTGTTCAAACATAATAATGACCACCAGCATGCAGCCAAATCAGCACTGAAATGGGGGATCAAGCCAAAGCCTTGAAGCAGAGTATAAAATAATGTGAACAAGATCGTTATTTATTGTCTCACTCTCTCCAGCTCTACTGGGTAACAGGGAAATTAACTCGTACTGAAAGTGCTAACAATATTGCTGCCACTGCGGCACCTTTTGCCGTTCAAGAAAAAAAAAAAAGGGAGGCTGCACTTTTTGTGTGTCTCAGTGTGCACACAAACACAATCTGCACAAAAAGAAAGAGGTAAACACAAAAACAGAAAGTCAACCCCTAAAAGTGATTCTCTTAATAAAACAAGACAATCTGTTCCACTTTAGCTCGATTCTCCTCCGCTTAGTTAGATCCTCAGTGTAATTGCTCTTGTTAATCATGTCTTAATTTGTTGACGGGATTCATTTGGAAGACTCGTCATGAAAACATACAATCTCTCTGGAGGATGTCAACATCTTGAAATTAAGGACAGCAAAGTAGAGTGAGACCAGATTAAGTGATTTTGAGAGTGTCGAGGACGTTGCCAGATACTGATGTAACGCAATCATCAGGGTTTGAGGCGACGTGCAGAGCCACTGAACGCACCTTCTTCAGAGCAGTAAACTCTCGCCTATAACTAATAAATACCCTTCACAACGGTTCAACGCTCATGTGAGCTTAGTGTCAATTTCATGAACTGGAACTGCGAATATACACTTGGTTACAATTTCATAAGTAGAACCTCAATTTTACAAGAATAAAGGTCAACAAACACCAAAATAAAAGTTCCCAAAGCTCTCCAGTGAGGTATGGCAGGAAGACCTACGACTGTATTGTAGTCTTGACGCAGGCCGGGAATAACAGCATCGCACTAGCATATCAGGGTTACAATGAACTGCATCCTCTGCTGTTTGGGTGCAGTTCTTTAGTCGTGTTCCCAGAAACAACAGCTGTTTTTAAATTCCTAAGGTATTTGTAGATCATTAACATGTCGTCTGGTTAACTGGTGACCTACAGTAGGTGTGAGTGGCTGTCTGTGTGGCAACCTGTCCACGGTGGAGCCAGCCTCCTGCCCAGTGACAGCTGGGATAGGCTCCAACACACTCACAACCCTTAGCAGGATAAATGGATGGATGGTTACTGAATGGTTCGCTGTGATGACAAATTAAATTATGGACAGAAAAACATGAAGCTTTTACATGTGCAAAAGCATGAACTTAATTTCGAGAGTGACGCCATCTGTTCTTGCCTGGACTAAAGTCTGGGACTGACTGAGGTCAAGTCTTTCTAATACACTTAACACTATTAGATGATTTCTGCTTTGCTTGCTGTGAAAACAACAATTCACGTTCTATAAGAATGTAACGGTTTTAAGAAGCAGGGTTGAAACCATAACACAGACATCTACTGAACCATCACCTTCTCCAGCCTGCCACGGCCATCCACATACCTGATAACAGTAGTATTAAGAATAGTCATACACAGTTCAGCTACAATACACCTAAACATGCACCAATCAGAATCTGACAAAACTATACGAAAGAAAGAACGGATGTAGAAAGAAGTTAGTGGCATATAACAGAAACACAGCGTCAAAGGCGCAATTTAATTCCCACCATCACTAGTCAACGTCACTAGATCAACCCTTTGCAGCTAAATAAAATAATTTACCTCTTCCCTCTATGGGTGATGGGGGTAAAAAAAAACTGGCACCTGCCACTAAATGTTTGAAGTGTGAAAGTAAAAGCCAGGAGGAAGGTCAGACTTGTTAAGGTGAAGCTATGGTGGATGTTTGCAAAAGCAGAATTCTTCAGTGACCTGAACTGCCCCCAACACACACACACTCGGAAAACCACAAGACAGCTACAGGAAACACACAAGCATTCGACAACGTCACTATCTAACAGTATCTGCTATAGTCAGTCAGACACAACGGATGTTTGCGCTTTTCACTTTCATCTCTAATCTCCTCATGTTACTGACGGACAAGGTCAGGCTCACACAAAAAAAAAGTGTCTCACTGCATTGCTGATCTTGTCCAAACTTTTCAACGCTGCGAGCTTGTGAACAGTGAAAGGTGACACAGTGGTTTCCGTACGGTGCAAATAAATAGCAATGACAATAACAAAGTTTCCCACAAGCTATATAAAAAAAATAATAAAATAAAAGCATGGACAAATCAGCCATTTTAATTTATATTATATATTAGCTATTTGGTAAATACAAATGTAATCTCTCTAATGACTATATACATGCACGCTACTAGAAAACAAAAATACAGAGACAAAATGAACACTGAACGATACTCACAGTTCCTCTTTAGATCACTGAAGCACTCAAAAACTGCTAGCTTCACTAAATGGCACTTGCTTAGAAGGCTCCTCTCACCCCTAGAAAGCCTTCTGCAGCTGAAATGACTCACATCCCCTCTTCCAACCTCTGTCAACCATCATGAGGAGGTAAACATTCCCAAATATGGAGAAAATATGAAGACAGTATTGAGGGCAATATCAGTTTGGTTTGCTTTTAGCTTGGAATGCCATAGTCTGTGAGCCAGAGCCACTCGGCGGAGCCAATTCTGTGGTGCATACCTTTCAATGGGAATAATAACGATGATTGTAGAGAACTTAGGGCTCAGTGTGACCTAAGATGGGTAATACTATTCCCCTGCACTTAGAGGTGTAGTTTAGAGAGTAAATAGTCAAAATGTAGAGCTCAATTATCGTAAAACTGTAAATGGGAATCTCTGTACAGCGCAAACATGCAAAGGACGTTTCATTCAACAGGCAAGCACGACCAGATTAGGAGATAAGGAGCAGCCCGTCGCAGTGAGAAGCTGCCCTTCCCGAGTCCGGTCGCACAGACAGACCATCTTCAAGTGATTAAGAAGGTGTAATTAAAACTTGATTACTCCCCGTGGGTGCCGTAGGTCAACAGAGAGCTTTAACAGCTGCTAAGGGAGAACATTACATTGCCCTGACTGAACAGGAAGCTTATTGAAGAGCAACTTGGCGTGAGAGCGTCTGTTCAAACAATATTACCCACTTAAGCTACATCCCAAAGGAACTGACAAGCATCCAGGGAACTGCCTTTCTTGTTTTTATATTATATACACAAATATATTATTTGCAGTCTCCTTTTTCCAATAATTTTCAATTTATTTTTAGCCTTTTTTTTTTTTTATTGCTCCAACACCACACTGTTCTCTGCACACGGTAAAGTTAAACCGTGCTTGGACACATATTAGAAAAGCTGGTTAAACAGGACCACTGCAGAATGTTGTTGCAATGTCACTGAAGACATACAAACCCTAAAAATAACAGACTAGAATAAGAGAACAACCTGGTTTTTGACAATGAGTTACTCATGTTGCATGGAATAAATCTTTCGAGATACGCGACGAGACAGCACGAACAACCGTGTGTTATGTTTGCGGCAGGTCAGGTCAGGTCGGCTTCTTCAGACTAGTATGAAATATTAGCCATGACTTTTTGGTTACTCTTTGAACGTGGTAGACCATAAAGACAGCCTAACAAAAGCATAACAAAACACCTGCCCTGTAAAAGCCACACACTCCCTGTGCTACTGTGTCCAGATTTTTGCACAAGAAGAGGAAACTTCACCAATTTCCAACTCATTTACTACAGTTCTAATTAGTTTCTACAAATATATTCATGTTTTTAAACTAGCCCCCTATATTAAAAGTTCTGTGGTGGTGTCATCTGGACAAGTTTTTTCGGCTGGAAGAAAAGATATTTTAATATACTGTAGAAGAGACACAGGGGACTTTATTACCACTCGTACACGTGTACTCCCTCAACTAGAACCATGGGAAACGAGCAGCGAATTGGTGAGATTGCCCTATAAACTAAAAGTTCTATTACCCAACAAGAAAGGAACAAAAGGTCCAACATCCAGTATGTACAGTAAAGAGCACAGGATGGCAGAGTACAGCTAAAAGCTCGCTTACCTTGTCTCCTTTGTGACTGCGTGAGGTTTCCTCAAAGACTGCGGCAGCAAATCTCCTACTGGATGTCGAGATCTGTAGACATTACCAAACAGAGACAATGCTGTATGACTCAAATGGATTACGGTCATTGTACTTTACACAACCACACAAACACAGGGCTGTAAGTATTTCAATTTAAACACATAAAGTCAGAGGATATGATGAAGTATTAGTTCATAGTAAAACTTGCAGAGCCTCAGTAAGGAGTCATTCATCTAATACACGCTCATACATAAAGCCCCATATTTTTATTTTTACATTATCCTGGTTGATTTCATTGCGAGTCAGACTGGAAGCGAGTGAAGCGACGCTGGGAACGGAGAGCTTTCCCCACTCCTCCGAGCCAGTATGATTACAACTTCAGTTGTGCCGAAAAATGTGATCGATGACAAGACAAAGTGCCAAATATGCCACTTGAAGCCTAATAGTGACAAGGCGAGAATGAACAGCAGCTGGGAGACGCAGCTGAAGCCACCACTAACCTCAACCTGAACTGGAATTTGCGGGCGAAAAATCACCTTCGCGTAAACGGTGTCATCCACAAGCTTCAACCACGTCAAACTATTTATTTATTTATTTTTTCAAATCCTGGCTAGATGGTGAAACCTCTTCTATCAGAGAAATTGAACAAATTAATCTTCCTGGCACACGACAGTAAGAGTGCAGAGGCTTAGTGAGCTTGCAATCTGATTAGGATCGATTTGATTTATATTACTGTAAAAGTGTTCAATTATTAAAATGGGCGTGCTGCTTTTATAAACTGTACGAACAGCACTACCATCCTATTTTTATTTCTTAGAGTTCATGTTTATGCAAATTGACTGCTTAATGAAATCTGGACACTGCTATTAGTGCTAGTTTCCATTGCCAAGTATAAGAAAGAAATTCCATTTAGGATTTTTTTAAATGATATACAAAACGTGTCACGAAATCAGTCCTGAGAACGATGTAACCAGGTGATGTACTGTCGAGAGCTTTACATCGGGAATACGTTCCATGTCATGTGGACATAGTGCAGAGCTATAATCTGTACTGTCTTTTTGATGGATGAAAAACATTATGGTTGTGCAAACCAAGCTGCTAAATGTCACACCCCCCCATCTGAGACGGGAGCAGAGAGCAGGCACCGACACGTCCAGCAGGCCCTCTGCGTTGGGTCACAAGTATGCTGGGACTGATTGTGTCATCACTGCTTGAACGATAAATGGGTAATACTTTTCTAGAATCCATTCAGATTCTCCTCCAATAGCAACATTAAAAGGCTAATTGAGACGATACTGTAAACGAATTAAATGAAAGCACAGCAGGTTTGCCCACGCCGTTGGTAGGACCGCATTAACCTAACACTACAGAACTGACACACTTTCTGCTCGTCATTAAGACTCTTATCCAGGTGACGCTTTAAAAGCCCACTCTCCTGACATCCTGCTGTACTATAAAACCAAGCTTTTTCCCATCTGAGGAACTGCTGCTGTTCCTTCCAGAAAAAGGACATCCTCATTAAAATATGCCAAGAAACACAAACAGTAGATTAAACCTACCGGGGGGCCCGGGCTCAAAGGCAGTTGAAGCATTCATCTTGTAACTTTAACATCATCAACACTGTCAAATGAGTCCTTTTTAACCAGAGATTTTAAAGACATTTCTGTTTAATGTTGCCTGAGTCAAAAATGTGTCGGCGCGACACAGATGTATTCGGTTTGATGGCAGCGCTCTCGGGGGACCTTGGTGTTATTGATTTGAAATTCATATCCAAGTCAAAGTTAGAATTCAGTCTTTGAAACACAAAAATTAGACTTTCACACTCACAACACTTTAGACTATAGATATTGTTCAGCTACAGAGTGAGTTTTGTTTCACTCAACTGAATGTCAGAGTCACTTACGCAGGTTTTAGTTAAGTCACCTGACTGTGACCCAGGTAAAGCCTCGGAGGCAAACGTTATTTGTGAACAAACAGTACCATGCGATTTCTTCAGTGTCAAAGAAATAAAACGACGTTGATTTTAAGCAATCAAATCGACGTACAACACCTCACGGTGAGTGACATTCAGTGCAGTGATTTAACCTTCTACAGGACGTGAACAGTTCAACATGAGCATGGAAAGAATTCTAATGATAAACAAGTAAACGCGTGTTAACTTTAATCAAATTAAACGTCCTTCTGTGTCACAGCTGCCCACCCAAGTTACACAGTGAGCAGCCAGGACGCAGTATGTGGTAAATCTGTCTGAAAGTGAAGTCACAGCAACTGGACTTAAGAATGAAAACCTTCAGATCATCTGCATGGCTGAGGCTCTTCATTTTTAAATTGCACATAAATGGGCTCAGTCGTGTTTCCTTTCTCAAGCCACCTGTAAGAAAAAAACCTTTTTAAAAGAGGTTTGGGTGGAGGCAGGTGTGGCCTGTTTGTGCATTTCTACATGACACATCAAGGCGCTGATGGTTTCCTGCTCTGCCCTTTCATCTGCAGTGGCCCCGCTCCTTTATGGCTGATAACAGGCCTGTTGCGTTATTTTACAGCAATCGTGTCTCCACGTTTATGTCTTAAAAAAAAAAAACTGAATTTACGCAAACACGACGACAAAACGCCACAGTTTCCTGCACTTTAACAGCCCCGGGGCTGTTCGTCAAACTACTTTTAACAACGTGGCGAATCTGCCCCCGTCGTAAACAACTCCAACAAACAACTTTTTTTTTAAGGCTAGCGGCTGCTAGGCGCTAAATGACGGCTACTTATGGTAGCGGCTAACTTTGTAGAACAGGGGCTTGTGACACCGCTGGAGACGAGCTGTGCGACATATTTGTGTGCAGATTTTTTTTTTTTTTGGAGGGGGGGGGGTTATTATTCGCGTTAATCCGGTGACACCGTGTCTTCCGCATTTGCTCAGCAGCAGAGCGCTGGGCTAAAAACAGAAGCAACCCCCCCTCCTCCCACCGAGAGGGAGAGAGTGAGTCCCCCACTTAGCAAAACATGACGCTTCACATCGTCTTACGTGTTCCATGCATGGCCGAACCCGGCCCGGCTGCTAGTTAGACCCCCCCGAGTTAATCGTTGTTACGGTCCTCGTGTGGCGTTAGGTCCCAGCCAAGAGCGCCGTGTCCACGCCCTCGCCGCGAACCCCGTCCGAGCTCCAGTCACATTGAGATCGCAGGCTAACAAGGCCGAACGAACCGAAGACGCGCTCGCTCCGACGGCGCGAGACCGGCCAAACTCCACGCGACGCCGGGTTTTAAGCGCAGCCGGTCGTCGCGCGGACGTTTCTCCGCCTTAAACGAGCGCTCGGCGGTTTCGCTTACCTCGCTTTCTAGGAACTGGGCGAGTGGCTGAAATCCCACCGACAAAAAGTGAAACTTCTTGATCCCAATTTCTGGGAGAGTTGTGGCCCGTGACGTCACGCTGCGAAATTCCAGGCGTGAGTGAGATCCGAGGTTTGCCCATGTAAGGCAGCAGGCCAGCGGTGTCACCGACGCCGAGACGGCAAGCGCTCCGCCGGTTCCCGTCTGTGCAGGAGAGGATGTATGTCGGGCGGCAGCTTCCCCCTTTATTCACTGCTTCACATTAGTTGGGTCGAATAAATAAAGGTCACACATTCCAGTGATCATTCTTGTAGGAAAGGCCCAATAACATTCACAGAGGAAACCGTTTGACTTGTGTTCTCAAGGAGTCACTTCAGCCAGAAGTGATCATTTATTAAGTGTGCGAGGTATAATATACTGTATGAAGCGTTTTGTTCTGGTTTGTTGACACAAAGGGACGTTACCCTCATGAACGGGCAGAGAACTTGTTGGATCTTCCACAGGACAGGGAGCAGGATCCTCAGTGGCTCAGAAGCTGTCAGCAAATTCCAGGTTGTGTGTGTGTGTGTGTGTGTGTGTGTGTGTGTGTGTGTGTGTGTGTCCTTGTGCGAAATGTGACAATAAGTCCACGGGTCACCCAGTTCCAGAGGCGTGTAAGTTAAAACAAAAAGCATACGCAGCGGCAATGAGGAGATGAAAGTCATTGCCAGTTCTGTTTTTGGTTGAAAATGACACAAAACAATACAGAAACACACATGTTCTGTTGTCTTTCGATAACAATGCAAGTGTTGGGTGGGGTCAGGTTTGGCCAGTTTTCACCACAGCTGGAGGCAGTGGCTTTTCGTCTAAACTCACCTCTGCCCTATAAGGCGAGAGGAATATAGAAAATATAAACACAAAACAGATGATGACAAAACTTAGTTTAAGTATCTCCACAGTGCGAAGAGCAGATCATTATACAAGGTGCAATATACTGTATAATTACAGCATTTAAATGTTCCCCAGCTATTAACATATTATGTTGTAACATAAGGACTTGTGTTAAGTAATTTTTTCTTTTGCGTTATGCTGTATTTGTTTTACTTTAATCATATGTGGCTACGTTTATGAAAATGAGTGGAATTTCTGTAGGTAGCCTCCGCTGCAAATATCTAATAATAATTGATAAAAAAGGGTTTTGAAACTGCAAGGTACCGTCTCCAACGGAAGCAGCTCAGCAAATGTCTCAGTGCTTACTTGAGGCACTCATCCAGTGAAGTGTGAATTGGCACATGCTGTAATATGATAAGATTCAAATTCGAGTACTTTATGTTGCATGCTGCAGTGCTCCCGTGCTCTGTCATGCTCTGTCTATCTTCTGGAACCATGAGAAAAAGTGAGTTCCCGTCAGTGTGACAGCTTTTTTGAAAGTCTGTAATGGGAAATCGCTTGCTTGTTTCGCTTCTAATAAATGTTAATACGTCATCAATCAAGTATGTTAAAATATAACTGTGTATGACACAAATCGGAGCTATGCACGGTTTTTCCTCCAGCAGTGTAAGCAAGCCATTGTTGTTCGTGAATTTCATCTGTATCAAACAAGACTGGGACAAATTGTCGGAAGAGTCAATTGGCCGAATGTTATTCAAGCAGATCTTTATCCTTGGTTTGTTTGTTTTGTTTCAGTCATACATTTCCTCGTCTCTAGTCATGGTTTGCAGGCTTTGCTTTGCAAGCTTGCTGAGAATATGTGGGAAAAGTCTTAATGCTTGTATTATAATTGTCTCAAAGTCAAACATTTTTGTAATTTTACAGAGTTCGTGTTGCCAACATGTCGTCACCCTCTTAAAATAATGGCCGTAGTCATATTTCCTAGTTTTTTTGGGGAGGAAAATGGAACGAGGTGAAAATATTAAACAAAAAAAATGTCTGCTGATTCAGTTTATTAACTGCGACAGTAAATGCTTGCTTGCTACGGCTTAACCATTTCAGGACAGGGGTACGACTGAGCCCCCAGCATATGTTCTTATTGTTTTGCAAGCCTAAAAACCAAAACAGCAGCCTGAAAAATGATACAGGGCATCGTAGCATTGGCGGAACTGTGTCTAGATTTGTCGTTGTGAGTAGCGCTGTTTGAATTCACAACCTTATGAGTTGTCGTTGCTCTGACCATTTACTGTGTCCAATGTTTTCATTGTCTTTACTGCATTTTCTCTGTTGACTCAAAATGGCTGTTCACCCACACGCAATAAATAAATATCTGGAGTAAATATTGTTGGACCTATGAATTTTACAGGACATGCTTGGGTGAGAACAAACGGACTTAAAATCAGGCATATGGCATAAAACGTGTTGTATTCTATGAAACCTTTATTTCATATTAGTCTTCTGATCTTGAACCCAAATATCCTCAGTCTATGGCGAAACACAGATAAATTGGCCTTCCCATTAACCATTCCAACACATTTCAAGGTGAATGTAGCTCAGATCAGAATACCTTTCAAAAAAAGCCATGTCACATTTTAGATAAATATTTATGGAATTGATTTGACCAATACCTCAACACATTCTAGTGTTTAATGACTTAGCGCTCGTTATCCTCGGCTTCACTTTCGCTTCGTTTCTCTGAGCTTAAACGCGTCTGATGTTGGACACAAGCAAGTCACTGTCATGTCCAACAAAGCTCTCGCTTCATGGGGGCTTTGCCTGACCTTGCTGACCCCCCTTCCATTCAAACTAGAGAATTAGTTTGCATGCTTGTGATTGCATGCAAATATGATAACTGCTATTTCACCTCTGATTCTGTTTCAGGGCTGTACCACAGTGTTGCTACGTGTGTCACTGGCATTGTGTGGTTTGTGAATACGACTTCAGATACGGCTGACGTTATCTTTTAATACAAAACGAGTCTCATGGTTTGATGTAATTAATAACTTCTTTCTTTGAGCTGGTGAAATGAAATTAAAGCCCTGTCATTATTTTTAGAGTCCAAATGTAATCAATGAATCATTCACGTTGAGCCCTATCTTCATACCAATAATTCGTACTTTTCTGCAACTGATGTCGTTGTGCTTCAAGCTGTGAATGTGCTTTTCTTTTTTTTCCCCACCGTGCATGAAGAAAGCATAAACAGCACTTGCAGATTGAGCACGCTGATAAGACACAACCGATTTGAGCTATTTTTGTGTCTCACCCGTGCATCCCCTCATCTTGAAGTTCCAGGGCACTCTGGAAAAGGTAATCTCATTTGTAATGTGTGACAGCTTATTTGCGAGTGAGTACACAGGCAATATATTTTTTTATATTTTTTTAATGGGCCCGCCAGTGGTTCTTCTTCCACTCTTAAAGCTGATTTCAAACAGACACCCTGAAACAATTTAGGCGACACATGTGAACTCAAGTTATCAATCAAGCACCAATTAACATGCTCGGTTAGAGGAAATCAAGGACTCTTTGATGTTTGGCAGTTAGAGAGCGTAGCTACGCATGTCATTGATATGATGGGTTTTCATTTTATCCACAACATGTAAAGAGAAATACGCTCACAGGGTCCACCACAACAGAGATTTGTTTGATGTTTGAACCTTGTCATATTTATTACTGTTACTACCTTGCAATATATTTGGAAATATAAAGTAGAGTAAGAGAAAACACATGTCATACTTTAGTGTTTGAATTGTTCCAGCATCGGATATCCTGTTTTATTTGCTGGTTGTAACGCTGTCGTCTCCCCCACACCAGTTCCTCTGAAGTAGGTAAACCTCAAACTCTATGCAGAACGCAGCAGCTGCACAGTTGTTGTGTACTTCCTCATAAAAGAGCTGGCGGACGCGTGTGTTTTGCACCTACGTGCTGCATAAGGAAACGACAAAACCGATTGTCTTCTAAACGCAGTTCTCCTTGTTTGTCAAGGCCCCAGTCATCAGGACGGCGTTGATGCGAGGATGGAGGCATCCTGATGTGAGAGTCAAATGAGCGGAAGCGTTTTCGCTCGTCATGCCACGCCGTCGTCGGTACAGGGAGGCTCATCCAGGTGCAGAACAGAACAGAACAGCACGGAGATCTTTGCTGGAAAAAGAAAAACAAAAAACAACAACAACAAATGTGTCTGAGAACTATGTATGCTCTGGTAATTAGAGCTAAGATAGCAGAGATTAGTCTGCAAGCACAACCACAAACAAAAGTAGGCGACAGGCAGACTTGCTACAAAAACAGTGTCCTGAAGCTACTAATCAAACAACTCCTGATCTAGATCTAGACCTCAGATTACACTAATGAATTCTAATTCCTATGTTTTAGCATGTAAATGTGTATTAAAATGGTAGACTGAGACAATCCCTGCCTACAGCAAAGGTTTTAGCATAAATGATCTATGCTTGGGAGTTTCATGCTGCATATTTGAAGCATTTTTAAGCAGAGGAGTTTGAAGTTGTATCCTGAAACCAGTTTTTTTTTTAAATTTTATGTAAGAAAGAATTATATCTGAACCAATATCACTAAACAAAAGCTTTATGTGAAAATATGTTAAGATAGCATTAGATTCAAAATCAAATCAATTCAAATTAGCATCTTTAAGAAAAATTATGCTATTTATTTTTTTTGTACATTACCAAAGGCTTGGTCACACCCTCTCTGTACATTAATACTGTAGCCAATTATAAAAAAACATAAACTGTGTGGAATTACTGTGTCTAGTAAACATATATGTGTCAAATAAGACCTTTCCACTCATGTCATCACAGTGAAACCACACATTCAGAAACTGTCATTTTGTAACAGAAAGCACTGTAAAGATAAATGAAATACACCTTCAGTTTTTCTACAATATCTTTTACTTCTACTACTTTTAACAGGAAAGCAGTTACATTGTTTCAGCCACATATTGTAAGTAGATGCCTGATTATTTAGCGCTGTTTGGTTAGAAAGCCTGCAAAAACAAACATCATTAATTATTCACACTTTGTCTGCACTCGGCAGTCAAAACATAGAAAAACTAGTAAAGCACAAAATGAATTAATGTGCAAATAAATGACACAGTTAAATAAATAATAAAAATGTTTCCACAAGAACAAAGCTGATATCTTGACTTGACTAGAGATATTTTACTAAAGTGATGAACTGAAACAAAATGACAGGACAAACGATTTTTTATTTATTTTGCTTTCGCAACACAGTTGAGCAGTTCATCAGCACTGAATGTTATCAGAGGGATTTCAATCAGTTCTCTTGGATTCACCCTAAGCGCAAGTGAAGAAGATCTAAAAGTCAGAAAGGAGATACTGTAGCTGTAGTAGCGGCTGCTCATCGTGAGGAAGAAGGCTGTTCTGTCATTTCCAAGTATTTCACATTGTCTGGTACTGCTGTGTGTTGCATCATTACGATGCTCAAGGAGGCAAATTCTGCTAGAAACAAACCTCGGCCCAGTTGAAAGTTCAAGATTTCAAAATCTTTGGAAAGGAAAATAGTCAGAGATGTCTAAGATCCCCCATAAGACACATACCAGCCTAGTTAAGACCTATAGTTGTAATGAGTTGTGAGAAACCAAAGCGTTAATTGTCAGATCAATTCTCTTTAATTCTTGTCACTGTTGTTTCAATTCAGTGCATCAGTAAATCAAACTGTGTGAGACTGTCTTTGCTTTTTTGGGGAGCAATTAAACGATATACATGTTTGCTTGCGGTTACTTCATGGATCGTCAACGGATTTCAGTCAAGTACAGTCAAGTTCACATATTAATATTCATTATATGTGGCACATCATGGCCACACACCTCCTCATCTCTTTAATTGTATTTTCTGTAAAAGCAATAGGTCAGTTTCTACTTTTTATATTAACTGCCAACACAGGCTCAGGGGTTTTGGTCTAATTGATCACAATAAAGGATCGCTCCTCAATGTCTCTGACACTTTTTACTCCTGACTCGCAGGTCGTGACGTTCGTAGCAGAAAGACGACGCTGGACCGTTTGTGACCAACCAGTAAATCATCTGTTGCATGTGCGCTATGCTCCTCTCAGAAGTACTTTCTCTTCACTCTATAAATGCCAGCTAATGCAAAACACAAGATTAGGCACTTGTGACCTTTATTAGAGCTGATAGCAGCCTCCATGGATACCAGGGAGCTGCATGGTGGCACAGCAAAGACTAGTAGTGGGGCTAGATTACAGATCTGCGTGGAGGCAGGTAAGTGAAAATGACATGCAAGAATTATCCTTTACTGATGTGATCATTTCCTGCAGTCGACTGCCTCAGAAAGGTTATCGTACACACCGATGGCCTGGAAACGTTCCAGGAAACTGCAGCAGGAGCAGGTTGTTTATGGGCGGCCTGTAATTTAATTCCATCAATGGTGACATTGATAAATTTGATTGATAGATAGATTGATGAATAATCTATAATGTCAGGCTGTTTCACTCTTGTCATGGGTTCCCTCTGGGTTACACTTTGATTTAATGTTTTTCTTGGAAAATCAGGGGAGTGCGAAAGGCTTCCACAGACACGGTGCGAGCGTCACTGTTTTTAACTTCTAGATATTATTTTCAACCCCCCTACTGGTATGAATTACTCTAAGGCACGCTGCAGCGAGTGAGGATGCTGAGAGCGGCTGAGCCGGAGATATTAAGTATGTCTGGACTTCAAAACACCAAAAATAAACACAAATCAAATCAAGCTCGCCTCTACTGTAGAAGGTTGCTGTGAAAAATGGCCCCTTTTAAAGAATCTGCTTGATCCCGCTTTTGTTAATTTGACGCAGGCTGAAATTACATCAGATGACAGCATAATCCGATATCATTATCAGCATCAAAATGTGTTTGACGCCGTTTGGCCTGGTTGCCCGACGGCAGCGCAGCCTCTGTAACGGGATGATATGGATTACACTTTGCGAACCGACCTTGCCCCCCTCCCATTTTTTTATGCCTGCCAGTCGAACACTGTGATGACCACATGCGTTGCATCGCTGCCGAATAAAACCCAAATATCCCTCTGATGATTAAGGTCACTCATACGCTGCTCTACAGAAGCCATCCTCTTAAAAGCCTCACATAGCAGGAGAGGTGAAGGGAGGGAGGGAGGGGAGGGGAGGTCGACAACTTGGATCGCAGTCGGTATTGATGTCTTTATTGTTATTTCTCTTTAGCACTGCCCAGGTTCTTTTTCTGCCTCGCTGTGGTTGTCAACGACAGTAAGAGGACAATAGAGTAATCAAAGTTTCCCTCTGAGGCCGTGTGACCTGTTGTTGGCTTTCATTTGTGTGTCAGTTCAGAGGTTTAAGCTGCTTCATGAGAAGTTTATCCCTGGATCACAGGGATCTAAGGGCTCACCGGTCATTTTGCCTTCAGCGTCCCAAGAGCTCAGTTTGTTCAGCGCTGCTTTATTCTGAAATATGATGGAAGAGTGTTGGACTAATTTGGCTTTAGCAGGATTGGCTGAATATTAGTCCACTCATCCAGTGGATTATCTCGTGGCCCCGATGAACATACTGTACATGGGACAGATCTGTCAGACGCCCGTGTATGTCTCCTTTTCCTCTGAAGTTCAGTTCTTCTGGAGACGGACACTGACGCGTTTGTGTTTCGTGTTTCTATGTCCACGACAGCGCGCGTAAACAGCACAGCGCCTGTTGCTGACGCGGTGAAGCTGTGCAGCCTGAGCGAGAGCTTGGGGAGTTCTTACCCTCTGAGGTAAGCTTATCTGCACAGACAGCATGTGTATTCATTTAATCTCAGCTCAACATCAGGTGTCAAGCACGATTATACACTAATACACACGCATTCAGAAAATTGCCTCTGCGTTAACACTCATGTGGAGACAAGTGCAAAAGTAAAAAAAAAAGAAAAGAAAAAGACACACATGCAGCCGTGCTTTATTTTGTGACTTCCTGAAATGATTTTTTTTGCATTTTTCCAACTATGGCTTTGCTGTTTTCAGGATTTTCCTTCCTAATTTTCTCTCCAGCGGCCACATCACTGACCTTCCTATTGGCTGTGCCAGGTTGAAGTGACAGCTGGTGTGATGTAATAACACCCCCTCCAACTAGACAAGTTGTAAAGAGCAATATCTAGTTCCATGGATTGAGATAAGCTTAGGTAGATTAATGCTCTAGGACACTGAAATGTTTGTTGTATAAAAGCTCTGTTTATAAAACAATGTGTTATTGCCGTATATGAAAAACTCTCATATGGCAGATGGCCTGAGCTCCAAGAGTTCCTTCGTGTTAGAGGCACCGTCTATGGTTTGGACTTCTGTGGCTTAATGGGATTTCAGACTCTTCATTCAAATGAATTATATATAGAAAAACTAGGATTATTTTACAGGCAGTTTAATCTCTCTCTCTCTCTTTTTTCCTCCAAAACTCTGGCTGCCCCATGGTTTTAGCATTCGTGGAAAAGTGGAGCGACTGAGTGCTACAATCAATGAACGCTAGAGTGCAGGCGGCCTATCAGCTCAGAGAGCCAGAGATGCCCTGTGGACCGTTTTACTGACATGAAGCGTGCTTAGTCGACTTGACTCACTTCAGCCCTGCTGCTGTGCCCGCCTTTCCAGAAGTGTTCCCATCCTGCTGAACGACAGACGCAAAGGCTTTACCAGAGCTGCCTCGCCACCAACAACACACAGATTTGGTGTCCTCTCGCGCTGAAGACAGCTCCATCTCTTCTGGCTTTAGGTGCCACTTCGGGAGAGGCTCAGGCACCAGTCCCCCTCTGCATCTTGGATCATCTAACTGCTTGGCGTAGACCACGTCGCCCCAGATCTCGGTCGACTGATTTCGCTGACGAGCATCGTTGATTTTAACCTGATTTCTACGACACATCCCATCATGCCTCACTCCTTCCAGCAAAAAAAAGGTGAGAGTTCTTTCTTCTGTTGCTCAACACCTCTGCAGGTTTAAGGCAGCATCTCAGTACTCACTGAATAAATTATTGTACAAAGAGGATTAAATTGCTAAAAAGGGGAATTAAATGAATTCTAGAAAATATTTTTTATTTCTTGTACTTTGCAATTCTACATGACACGCATATCTACATATAATGTAGTTTAGCTCTGTCCAGAACACGCTGATTTGTTATTATGACTGGGATTTCACACAGTGTGGGAACCCTGGATGCTATAGGACAAATAAAACTAAATAAAATGATAAATGACAATACTAGCAGAAATGCTGGCACACGTTCCTCCACAGAACCGACACACAGGCCAGAAACACAAGCTTGCTAACACCTGCACTGCAGAGAATGATGAATCTTATTCCGTTTCCAAAGAGCTTTTGTACGATGGTCAAGCAAACTCGGGCGTCGGATTCGTACAGTGCTGAACCACTAACGCTAACGAACACCAAAGGACCTACAGCGCACATGAGTTGTGACAGGAACAACTGACATCTGATATGCAAACGAGAGCATCACGTGCAATAAATCATGTCCTCATACGTTTATCTGCTGTATGTAAAAACATTTAAATAGGCTTTGAAGGCGAGAGGGGATGTGATCTGAATGAGCTGAGGGAGCTCTTTGATTCACTTTTGATTTTCACGTCACCCTTCAAGAATACTTTCACGTGCACGGAAGACGCCAAAAAAACAAAGGCTAGCGGTTAACCTGTGATGATCACCGTCAAACGCCGGCTTCACAAATCATCAGCATGCGGCCTCGCTGAATCCTTTTTGGTTTTATTGTTTGAATTCTCTGTTAAATTCACAGGTGATAAACTCAGGAAAAGCTCGTGGTAAAGGCGCACGCACAGCATTTTTTCAAAGCGCAGCAGAAATCGAGAGCGTCTGTGTGATGTGGAACAGATAACAATTACGTGAATATTGTCTCTCTGCGCCATCACTTCCACCTGGCATTTCCTGAGCTTCCTCCATTCATTCTTGTATTCAAAGCACAGAGCAGTGCAACAGAGTACAGTAGCTTTTGGAGTGTGATACATTTGCGTGAATAAATTGCGATCAAAAATATGTTAATTCCTTATTTCAGCCTTGCATAAATGCAGATTAATGATGCTTGATGATTATTTAAGTAGATTTGTTTCTAGCAAATATAGGGAGTGGGAGGATTTCCAGAATGTAAGAGAAGAAGAAACCACTGTCTGGCTTTATGGTTTATTAAAATAAGAGTGTGGGCACTGACAAGACAAGAAGAAGACTCTTTCATAAGAAACTCTAATGAATAATCAGATATTACAAAACTAACTCAGAAACTGGGTGAAATTAAAATTGTTGGAAGGAGATGGTTCCTTATGAAATAATACATGTTTTTGTTTAAATGAACAAGTGCATTTAATATTATTATATATTTATTTTCCATTATATTCTAAAAATGTAGGATCTATGTGTTTGATCCATGTCAGTTTGGGGGAGTGGGGGGTAAAGCGGTCGACTTTCTGGGGCTTGGTGGGATTGCTTTCATCCTCCCCAATCTCATGTTTCCATGTTGGATTTAAATCCATTTACTGCTTTGGCTGGAGGATAAAAACTGACATGAAAATGCACCTTCAGTGCTGTATATACTAATAGAGTCTGTGGCTGCTTGATGCAGATGGAATCACAACTAAAATAAGGCTAATGCCTGATTTTTCTGCTGTAATTAAATTAGAAGAAGCTCTAGAGCAATTTTTAGAAGAGCGTCCTACTTGTTCTGCACCTGTCACTCATATTTATATTTAAAAAATTAGAAAATCTGATGTAAATGAAAGTTGCTGTACAAAGGACTGCATTCATATTTGGAGACTGCACAAAAACAGGCGGCTGCAGTTGTGGATGTGTTAAGTGTTCCGTTGCTGCTTTGTGTGCAGTTCTTGTTGAACCATGGCCTGGAGCTAGGTGTGTGTAGTTCCTGTTTAACCAGCCCCGTAGACCAGTATCAGCAGTTGGCCTTAGATGCAGGCAGCTACTTTGACCTGGCAGTGGGAGCAATGTAACATGGGAGAATTTGATATAGTTGAAAGCGAAATTGGGCCACAGCATGAAAGAGCGAGAGGCTCGGCGAGGAGAGAGCCGCAACGGTTAACAGAGGGAATGACACAAGATCTGAGGCCTCGATACAAAATAAACACCGATCACAGGAACGCGTATGTCGCACTTCTCTTTTTAGTTTTACTGAAAACTCATGACATCATACAGTGCATGAAACAGGGTGGTTGTTTTTATGGTTTCGCTGTATTAATGTTTGTTTGTTTGTTTGTTTTTGTCGCCACAGAGCTGGACAGTGTCCCATTTAAGCCACATTTAAGATTTAAAAAGACATCAACCTGTAACGTAGCATTGAGGTCAGCTGTGTTTGACGCTGTCTTCGCTGCTAGCAGGACTTTAAGATAGGGTTTCTCTGTTCCATGTGAACATACTTCAGCCCAAAAGAAGACTTTCACACACTGGCCAATCAGAACAGCGAGGGGTCAGCTATAAACTATTAGGCTTCAGCTCACAGACTGATAATCTGACTTTCCCCTTAGAGATCCTCCTAATTACGATGACTCTTCCTGGCCCTGCAGCAGCAAAACATCCTCGTAGCCTTACACTGTCACCGTCATGCGTAATATTTGTGAAGCTCGGTGTTTGGTTAACATCTTGTTTGGACTGAAGTTCTCTAAAAAAAAAAAACACCTGAGGGTCACTTTGTCTTAAAGATGAGCTTGGTGCAAACATTAACCCTTTAAAATACAT
The DNA here is from genome assembly GCA_030770545.1 of Macropodus opercularis. NCBI lineage: Eukaryota > Metazoa > Chordata > Actinopteri > Anabantiformes > Osphronemidae > Macropodus > Macropodus opercularis. The sequence continues at coordinate 15,791,800 of CM061092.1, forward strand.
TTATTGTCACGGTCTTGGTTACTGTATAAACGATTTATATGGTATGAGTAACTATTTCAACTAGAATATAAAGGATGCATTGAGAGATTATTGAAGTACAGTATAGATTGGGGAGAAATCCAGAGTCTGTAGAGCAGGGGAAACAGGCTGATACTAGTATTTTTATTGCATCATTATTGACGGAGGACAGGGAACAAAAAAAGGAGCTACTTATTATTGTTTATCATTTGAATTCCTTTACTAAAGCTGCATGTTAAACACCTGAATAACCCAGTTAATAAACAAACTCAATCCATGGATCATTGCATATAATAAAAAAAACGTATCAGTGCAGAAGTTGTCCCAAATTTACCAGCTCTTCATCATGTGCTCTTGGAACTCCGCTGTTTTGCTGCCCTGGGCGTGCGAGAGAAAAGAAGACGGCAGAGCAAACACTCAGACTGTGCAGATGTGTAAGAATAGTAGCTATTGCTGCATGCGTATCGTTTACGTTAAAATCCTCGGGTTTTGCTGGAGCAGCTGACCCAACGTCCAGCAGATGGCACACTGACGATAGACTGCATCTGGCGTGCCTGGAAAATTCCAGCAGGCCGGACTCTGCAGCCTGCATTCCTGGCTCCTCTCAGTTGGCCTTGAGAAAGTCTTGAATCTACATGCTTTGATTTGACCAAATTGGAATTCTAGCCCACTAACGCGCCTCGGCTCTGGCTGTAACCTTAGCATGTAGCTTGCACAGGCAAGTCTGGTGAACTCAAGGTTATACACACTGCAGAAACTTCCTTCATAGTTGTTTTGTGTGTGTGTGTGTGTTAACCCATGAGAACCTACAGTGACAAAATACAACAATTTTGTTCAGAGGTGTGTTGCACATGGTTAATTTTGTTTGGTTTATAACCCCACAAAACTTACCTTTAACTAGAGGGTTAACTCTGGGCTCTTATAGGTTAATAACCGGTAAAGCCACATAAAACGGCCTCTAACGAAGCTTTTATATACATGTGGAGTCTTGTAGTTGGAGCTAACACACGTAACCTTTGAACGCTGAACGATTACAAAACAACCAAACCATCCAAACACAACGATCATATCAACAATCACACCAAGAGCAGAACATTCTGTATGATAAAGGGACTCCTTTTGGAAACACGCTGTTATTTCCTACTGCTGGTAGTTTTCCTATGTGTGTGTGCTTCACCTTGTCAGATGGGCCACGTGCCAGGTTTCAACCTGCAGTGTGTAAATGCAGACACGCAAGAGCGCGGCTGCGAACAGGTATGAGTTCACGTCAGAGTACGACTCGCCTGTTTGTTAATTACAGAAGCAAGAGGCGAGCTTCCAAGCAACGCGCTCTGATCGCCACCTGCACACCTAAGCCCGCTGACAGCACCTATTTAATACGCATTTTATTCTTTTAACTTGTGCCACAATGTGTGTTTCCAGGGATCTTTTCAAAGGCAGCAACACATGCTATGTATTCATGCCTCTATTAAAATCTGCAGCACTGATGGAGTGCGATAAAAAAAAAAGCTACTTTATTGTGAATTGAAGCAGAAAAAATGCTTCTGGGATGGATGGAGTTAAAAAAGTGAAACTTAACAATATGAAAAGAAATTCTTTTAAAGAAAGGAACTAAAAAGACCTCTGTAGCTAACAGCATTATCTGTTTGGTGTTACAGCTTGGTTGCATCATGCCTCTCAGAACAAAACTCCACACTCACATCTTTGCTGACAATGAACACTGAAGTTGGCAGAAATTTGCTGTGAAACGAGACAAAAGTGTGCAGTTTATGGGAAAAAAAAAAGTGAGGCAACCTCCGGGCCTCAGGCTTTTGTCAGTGGGCATTTCTATTCAATGACCGATCATGCAGCAAGTGTAGGCAATGATACGGCTTAGAGACGTTCCACACTGTGTCAAAAGTGTACAAGGGTTCTCCTTAATGTGCAGCTGTTACTGCTCGGGCAGGTTTGGATCTCTGTCACACCCTGCTTTCAGCTGTGATTGTTTCTGAACAGCGCGCCACATGCACAAAGAGACCAAGATCCCAGTGTTAGATTATAGAGCCTGAATGGAGTTAAGGGATTAGGCAGTGCACTGTCTATAATGTGACAAGGATGCCCCTCTCGGTTTCGACTGGGGCATTTTGGTCGTCTCCTCTGCACTCCTTCTCTGTCCTTTCTAAGTGGGTCATTTATTTTTTGCTAGGAATTGGTTGAGTAAAAGTTTGCCAAGGATTTGCAGTAATTATCTCATCCTTCTATAGCTGGGCACAGCATGGGGCCTTGGTAAATTACACATCTCTCTCCTAACTCCTGGATGGTTTATGGCCGTGCATTATGCATAACTGCGCTGGAGCGCCTTAAACATCCCCCAAGTGGATTGAAATAAAGTTGACGCTGCTCTTTGTTTGGAGCTCAAGATAGTCGCTATTTGGCAGTGCTGAATCGGAGATTGCTGTAAAAGCGCACGTCTTAATTATTTCGGAGACCTTTTTTTTCCTCCCAAATGGTTTGTGAACACCTGAAGTGTTTTTAGTGGGATCCCGGATCCAGTTGGGTGGATGGGCTCGGGGAATCCACAGGGAAATGTCAGTGGAGGGTGTTTGTCGCGCAAAGGGTTAAGAAAAGAGTAAAGAAAGCTGCATCTGAATTATTATCAACCAGCTCCGTCAGTTAATTCATTTAAATGTCATTAGTATATTCTATAAAATACAGATGTCTCAAGTCTGTGTTAAAAATTCAGAAAAGTGTCTGGTGGAAATGAATTCTGCATGAATATCAAGCAAGCTTGAACTAAGCGGAGTATTTTTTCTGATGTAGTTTTAGATTTAGGTACAGTTAGAAAATTATAAACCCATCCACAAAGCAAACGCTGCAAGTTCCTTTCTGGGATGTGCTGTTCTTTAGTTATTCACATTATTAACACTGACATAAACAAAGCTCAGTCTGTTTAACTACCAATCTTCGAAATTATACGAATGTTGGTTTTATTCTTCAAATATTGACCCACGTTTTCACTATTAGGGCCTTACCAGTCCAAAATGAGACATTCCACAAAAGTTTACTATGATAAGACTAAATGATACTTTCCCATCCTAATATATATTTCATATTTATGTGTATTTATCCCAGCCCAGCAAATGCTCCTTCTTTGCCAAGGAGTGAACGGGATGAGAAAAGATGGGGAAGCTGTGGTTTGGAGTCACCACAAACAAAGTTTCCAAGGTGAGTCACTGACAGTAAATGTATGCCCACAACTTGTGAAATGAATGCAGCTTTTCGGATGCACTCGCAACCGCTAACCAAGCACTGTCTTTCTCTTGCTGGTTGGTAAAACATATGTAAATTCACGATAGTCGTCAGATGAAACGAAGCCAAAACTATCGTTTCGTGCTAAACGCCTGGCTGGTGAGACGTTTCACACTGAAAAGGGCAGCGAAGTGAAAGCCCAAAAACCATCAGGCTGAGGAATTGACAGTTTATTCTCACTCAGCTCTGAGAAATGATGCAACAGAAAGTGAACATGCTTTAAAGCAAATGAAAGCGCCAAAAATGAATAAAATAAATTAACGACAGTAATGCATTCAATTCATTTTCCAGGAAACTTTTACTTTGCATTACAAAGAGCACACTAAATTTCACATCCATCCTCCATTTGTTTTTTTTTTCCAGGAAAAGATAAACAGATTAAAGAATAAACAGCCAGAATGAATCAAAGACAAAAAATAATAATAATAAATTTTATATTCTATAGGTATATGGAATATTAACACACTAAACTTGGCGCACAAAACCCTGGTTTTTAAAATATAACAAAGATCCGCTGACATAAGATCTATGAAGTGTGAACTTTTGATGATGAAGTTGACATAGTTGCTTCACATCTATATATTAATCATAACCATAACTAAGCCTTGGCTTTATCCGATGGCTGTCAGGAGAAACCGTTACACACATGGACGATAACAGTAAAGTAAAATAAAGTCGCGCTCTCAAGAACTAACAAGCGCCACTGGAAGCACGCACTCAGCCAAACCTGTCCTGTCCACGCAACACACGCTCATCTGACCCGAAAGACGTGAGAATAAGACGCCTGTTAAAGCCTTTTGTCTATTTCCACAAACCTCAGCAGCGGCTCGCAGCGTTACACCCCCCCCCCCCCCCAAAAAAAAAAAAAAAACAATCTGTGACGGCAGCGTACCTGCAGAGAAATGAACGGTGGAGGAAAAAGAAAAGTGAAGCAAGCGACTCTGTCCTGGACCTAATTAAGAGCTCGGCCTGTGTGCTGTACATGTTGGGGGGCTGCGTGTTAAATGCGACGACGGGCAGAGGAACCGCGCATCGCTCCAGTCATGGAATATAAATTAGTTCTGAGAATCTCGGGGGCTGGGTTTAAAGAACTGGTGACGTCGCCGGCTCGACGTCCCGTGACTGCGGAGTGAACCAAAAGCAGGGGGGGTTTCCGAGCCTAATGTGACTATTTTCTGCGTTATTTTACACATGTAAGCGCGTTTCTGTGCTTATTTGAGCGTTTAGTACACGCTTGGTTTACTATATTGACCACCGTGCGTAAAACGCGCTAGAATAAGTGCTTCAGAAACAGACAGTTGTCGCCAAACGGGGAAGACACGGCTCTCCCCTGCCCCCGGGAAAGTGGTACGGTCCCAGGCTCAAATTCCGAGAATTGTGCTCGTCTGATTCTTAGAACTGGGGTTCTTAGAAGTGGTGATGCAAGAAGTTTCTAGGAAAGCGCTACCAGGTGATTTTTTAAATTCCTTTTTCCTTTAATTTGGCGCGAACGTATTATCTACTGTGTGTTGCTGATGCTTTAGACAACTATTTGTCTATTTGTGCTGTTTAAGTGCCGTGGAGCCAGTGCTGTGTGTGGGACTGTGTTTGCTGGCAGTTTGAAACTCCAGAGCGGCTCCTGTAGTGACAGGCGCCGCGCCGCGCTGCTTGACAGAGCGTCTGTGTCGGCGCTGCTCTGGGGCCGGAGAGCCGCCGTAGCCCGGCGTGCGTCGCGCGTCGTTACTCTGTAATAAGGCTCGGGGTACGCAGGACCGCGCCGGAGCGAACCGGGGCACGATCGCTGACAGAAGCCCGAGTTGCTGCGCGCTGCTCGGGGGTGGGTTGCGCTGCGCGTTGCGAGTGTTGTGGGTGCTGCGAGTTGTCAGCGCAGCCTCGGCAGTAAACGCGCTCTGATTTGAAGCTACTTTGTTGGTTCATGTGTCAACACAGCGCGGCGGCGGCGGCTGCCTGTGCGCTGTCACGCCAAGTTCGCTGGCAGCCTCAGGTTCAGGGTAGTTTACTCTAATGGAGCGCAAAAAAAAAAACGTAACGCTGGAGCGGAAATATCAGCGTCCTGGCTGCGCGTGTGCGTGTGTGCGCGCGTGCGGCAGAGGGCTACGAGACACGTCCTCGCGCTAAGTTGTGTCCCAATGTTTCCGCTGTGACAGGGGCGCACCACGTTGAGCGCTTTCTCAGAGACGCGCTCACAGTTGACCTCAGCGCCTCTGCCTCGTTTCTGAAGCCGCGACTTTCACTCAGACCCTGTTTATGCTCAGGAAACGTTACCACACGCAGGGCCCGGAATCATGTCACCGAGATATTTCAGAGGCGCCGCCGTTTTTAATTTAGTGCACACTAAAATATATAATTTAAAAAAAAACAACGTTAGATTTGTTTTGGTCGTACAGAGGATAACTGTTTGTTTCGGCTTCGTTCTGCCCTGGTTCTATTTTCGGACGTGTCCTGTTACAGACTCTAGTTTTGACTTGTACTCGTAAACACCCCCCCTTAAAAAAACCACTTGCGCCTTAAGTTGATTAAATATTAGTTGTCGCTCGTTAGAGATGTCTGAGCTACACACGCACATGTGCACAGAGCAGCGAACCGACAGCGCGACTGGGCTTCACAACACGCTGTCACACGTTTATCACAGCAAACCAGGAAAAGACAGTTACTCCACCGGGTTATTCTGTAGCTCAACACGCCGGCACAATTATAATACACAGTCTGCTGTTGTTTGTGAGAGTCAACTTTTTTTTTTAATCTGAGTGGTTGCTGAAATTCTTGTTATTTATTTAAGATGTCTGCCCTTAATGAACTGTTAGACAATGTGACACCATGGCGCTTAAAGCAAAGACAGACGTAACTTTTCTGCGTTGTGTTTAGGTCAGACAAGGTTAAAATTATAGAGTTTATGATGGATATATCGATGTCATGTGGCTTTAATGAACACAATCATCTAACTGTTAGTTGCTTTTAAATGATCTCAAATAAGAACACCTGATAATCAAATGTGTGATATTTTGAAACAATGAGTCACCAACTGAGTCATTGTGTTTGTATTGCTAAAAAGTATAGCTGTAGATATGATAAATATGTCATGACTTTTATTGCCTGTCACAGTCAATTAAAGGTGCTATGATATTTAACTCACCCGAAAATAGTTATTGATATTGATCTGTAAACCTTGACAGGGAGCTTGACAGGGAAAAGTAAAGTGGAGAGAAATGTCTCCAAAGGTAGAAATTGAAACGTCTAGACAGTGTTTATTTAATAAATGGCGCCGCCTTCTGGTGAAAGTCTGTATCTGTCGCTCAGACACGTTAATAAAGACCTTTTCGGGGGTCACAAGAAGTCGCAGTCGTTAATTTGTCTTTAGATTAGCTGCACTCTAGCTTTAAAACCAAGAGGCGTTCTGTGGCCGCAGTGGTAAAATAAACCCTTCGATGCGCTTCGTGTGAAATAATCTTTTTCTTTGTTTGTTTTGTAAATTCTTTCTTGCAGAACTTGACAAGATGGCTTGCGCAGCAGACAGCTGCATACAGTTCACGCGCCATGCAAGTGATGTCCTGCTTAACCTGAATCGGCTGCGCAGCAGAGATATTCTCACTGATGTCACCATCTTGGTGAACAGACAGCAGTTTCGTGCGCACAAGACCGTTCTCATGGCTTGCAGGTGTGTGTGTGTGTGTGTGTTTAATGTTATATGAGCCAGTTTTTCCGCTGCCGTTTGAAGAAAGATCGACTGATCTTTGCCTGTCCTTTTCTCCTTTCATCACTGCAGTGGGCTATTTTACACTATCTTCACTGACTCCCACAAGTGCAACCTTAATGCTATCAGTCTGGACCCAAAGGTGGACCCAGAGGGGTTTGCCATCCTGCTGGAGTTCATGTACACCTCCCGTCTCACACTAAAGGAAAGTCTGATCATGGCTATTATGAATACAGCCATCTATTTGCAGATGGACCACGTTGTGGACACCTGCCACAGGTTCATTAAATCCAGGTGGGTGGAGGAATGTTCCGTTGCAAATCAGCATAAATCCATTGTTGCCGTCTGCACGTATTTCACCCTCTTACGCTTTCACAGTGATCCATCTGCCAAGCTGTCCAGAGACGAGTTTTTGGTCAGTCCCTTGGTTTTGCCTCAGGATGTCCATGCTTACCGGCCCCACGACGTTGTCGACAGTCTGCACAGCCGCATGGCTCCGTTTAGAGATGGGAGACCCTACGGCTCCAACATGTTCAACAGGGTCAGCACCCCCAGCAACTATCATCTCTACGGACAGTTTCCCATGCCGGGATTTCCTTTCCCCCTCTGCAAGCTGACTGATGCCAAAAACACTTTTGCTGACCTCTCAAAGAGCGGGCTCCACCACGACACCGCTAACACCATCAGGGCAGAATACACCAGAGCAGTTGGCACTAGCTCTTCCAGCATCATTCACTCCACCACCTACGCTACCAGGGAGGTAGGGAGAGACGACGAGATGAGGAAGGAAAACCACAATGGGGTGGGCCAGGTTGTTGGGCTCGGCACCAGGAAGCGTGCGTTTCCCGTGTTGACCCTCGAGCACCAGAAAGACTCTGGCAAGGAGCATGCTCCTCAGGTGGAGGAAGACCTGATCCATCAGCACTACCCACTGGGAATTTCCTCCGCTGGACGCAAGAGCCTGATGAGCAGCCCGCAGAGTCCCCTCAAATCGGACTGCCAGCCCAACTCCCCGACCGAATCCAGCAGTAGCAAGAACGCCAGCCTCGCTCACGCAGCTGGAGCGCAAGCCCTGCAAGGTACGCAGGACCCCAAAGCTCGCAACTGGAAGAAGTACAAGTTCATTGTGCTCAACCAGAGCACGAAGGAAGACGAGGTGGGGCTGAGGGACTCTGGGCTGCGTTCGCCTCAGCGCGCTGGCCTGCAACCGTACCTCCATCCCAGCGACTCGGAGAATCTGGACCCACAGACCACAAGCAAAAGCAGCGACCACAATGAGGACCTGCCTGTGCCTCAGGCCAGTCGTCTCAACAACATCATCAATAGGTGAGGCGCGTCTCGCATGCATAGAGGATACGTAGAAGCATAGAAACGTTTCAAATTACCTAAATGCATCTAATGTCTTTCGCAAAGCAGATTTTATTTTCTTTATTTATTATCCATCAAAACTGATTAGGAATGAATTCAAACAGATTTTTCTGAATTTTTGACATTCACTAAAATACATTGCTTTACTTTGAAAGTTCATATTTATGTTGGATTTGTTTAAGATGTAACTTGAGGCATGCATCTTTATTGTTCATAGTGCACTTGAGGGGTCGCTGAGGAGCGGCGACAGTCATCCTTCACACTACCTGAGCCGTCTGAACTGCTCGTCCTGCAACTCGCAGTCCCCACAGCACTCTGAAGTCTGTCCCAACACATCCAGGTCTCGTCTAGCAGAAGACATGGCAGAGCTGCACTCGGAATACTCCGATTCCAGCTGCGGTGAGTCTGCCGCGACCGCTCATTGTCAGCGATGGGGCGTCGTGTGATTTCCACTGAGAGGTCTAACGCTTTCTGCTCTCTCTCCAGAAAACGGCGCGTTCGTCTGTAATGAATGTGAACTGAAGTTCGCGGAGGACGAGGCGCTGAAACAGCACATGCTTCAAGTGCACAGCGACAAGCCATACAAGTGTGACCGCTGCCAGGCGGCTTTCCGCTACAAGGGCAACCTGGCCAGCCACAAGACTGTCCACACAGGTAGAGCATGCAGCAAGTTAACAGCGGAACGGATGTGTTTGTATTAAAGCCTGTGCCTTTTAAGTCTTTGCGTAATTCTTTGAACTGGTATTTTCAGGAGAGAAGCCCTATCGCTGTAACATCTGCGGTGCTCAGTTTAACAGACCAGCCAACCTCAAGACCCACACTCGCATCCACTCAGGAGAGAAGCCATACAAATGTGAGACGTGCGGAGCTCGTTTTGTACAGGTAAATGATACGGCCTCATTTCAAAGTCTGTCGTGAATGGGCTGAGAACACTCGTACTCAACTCTCAGTTGTAATCATGCCTGGGTGAATCACAAATACACACAATTACGCTGAAAGTTCTATACAATATATAGTCACACACGTCTGGGAAGGATCTGAAAACATGTCCTCGTTGGATTTGCAGGTTGCTCATCTCCGTGCCCATGTGCTGATCCACACGGGCGAGAAGCCATATCCATGCGAGATCTGCGGAACGCGCTTCCGCCACCTGCAGACGCTGAAGAGCCACCTGCGCATACACACGGGAGAGAAGCCCTACCATGTAGGTCGACGCACGTCAGCACAAACAGGTCACGACACGGCGACAAATGGCAATAAAGCGCTGTGAAATAACGACGCTCCGTTTCCCTCCACAGTGTGAGAAATGCAACTTGCATTTCCGCCACAAGAGTCAGCTGCGGCTGCACCTTCGACAGAAACACGGGGCCATCACCAACACAAAGATCCAGTACCGGATGTCCACGGCTGACATGCCCACTGACTTGACAAAGGCGTGCTGAGCCGGAGCAAGGGAGCTTTATTTTCCGACCTTGGCATTTGAAGACCCCAACTTGTACAATCATTCAAAATTGTAGTGCCACACTGTGTTCATTAGACAAATAAACTGGCTGTGTACGCCATTCTAAACGGGTTTCCACTACATGTGAACGTAGAGCCGCATATGGCTTCTTAGTCACTTTATTGTTTCTATATAAATATATATATGTATGTTGGAAGTGTTTCTAAGCTTTGAAGGTACGTATATAAAACTTTATTTTGAAGGCTGGAATGTAAACAGTGTGTTTTTTTTTCCCTGAAAATACAGTATTTTATATCAGAGTACTTACTTTTTCTGAAAGTATTGAAAAATTTTCATTGACGGGTGGTACATATATTTTAAGATAACGATTTGCGGCTGTATAGAGCTGTCTATACATTTTTATGTAGTTGTATGTACATGTTGCATCATATCAAGTTGCCATGTTGTGGGAAACAGAATTAATTGGACTTAGTCAAACATATCAGATAGCTGCCGCTGTCTGATGAGGTTATGCATGAGATGCTGTCACGCCGCTGCTGGTTGACAGTGTACATGAGGTGGGCAACTGCATAAATATTGTGATATATTGTGTAATTATATCTGTGGGATTGCTCTCTGCTGGCAGAGCCAATCTAAGTGTTGACATGCATTTTAAGGTACTGCTTTGTTATGACCAAGAAAATATTTTGCTTCAAACGTATTTGTATAGATGTGACTTTGTTTTTGCTAATTTTGTTTTTCAGAAGTGAAGGTTTACAGTTTCTGGTCATTGTTCTAGATCCTCCAGTAAAGTTGTGTACGTGTCAAGGTTTCTGTTTGTACATACACTGTGTATTCAATGTGCCTTTCTCTACGGTGACTGAATTCCTCTCAATCCATCCATTATCCAAGCCGCCCAGCTTTGAGGGTCACAGAAGAACCAGAGCTGACGTCCTCTGCGGACACTGGGGGGCATTGAGAGGTGGGGAAGACCACCTGTCCATCACGGGGCTGACACCTGTACACAGACAGACAATCATGCTCACATCTACAGGCACCTTGTAGCTGCCGGTGAACCTAACGTGCAGGACTTTGGGATTCGGAAATGAAACGGGAATGCCCTCAAAGAGGCGGTGCAAACTCCACAACATATCACAACGATAGCCACACACACACACTCAACGTCCCCCTTCATTCATCCCAGTTCTACTGAGGAACCGCTGATGGACGCCACCTGTCCTACATCCCTGTGTATGTGTGTATATATTTTTAAATGCTTTTCACCAACCATAGAACTTGCAAATTCATCACTGTAAATCTTCAGGACGTGTTTTTGGATTGGGCTTTTTTAACTGCATTAAAAATTATTGTACAACGTTATAGGTGTATGAATGTAAAATAAAGGTATTGGATTTCTATGTACTGACAACAGAGTGAGCTCTTTTATTTTTCAGTGTTTTATATGTAAACATGTACTGGTGAAACATAGCTAAATATTTAAGTTTTAGAGAAGCATCTTTTGACCTGCAGCCACTTGCAACCTTTACAGAGACACAACCTTTATAGCACAGACTGAGTTTGATCAGGTCTGAATCACAGGAAATGTGTTGCATTGTGTTGTCTGAAAAAGTGCTGCAAATACTTAATAGTAAAAGAAAAATATACAGATACAGGATACTATGTAGAAATAAGAGATCAGAACGGATCTAAAACCATACAGTGCACCTTTAACCCTTTGTACAATAAAAATTAAAGCAGTCACACCTGAATGTACTGAGCTACGGTGGCTATTTTTATTAATAAAATAAGTGTAAGGGGGTTTTATTGCATCTTTTATAAATTACAAAATTCACTTTTAAAGTTCCCTGTGGGGTGGGCAGCTGTTTCACGACTATGTCTCACATTTTAAAATCACATACTAATGTGGAAGACAAGTACAAATATGTTATGGGTTATGTTATGGGTTTAGATATTTAAAGATTTTCAGCTTTGGGTTTTAGGTTTAGGCATTAAATTAATCAAACACTGCTCATGCTAAAACTACAAAACATATAGAAATGATAACTTACACAAAAAAAATAAATAAAATAACATTTTATTTTGAAGTGGTGTGGGGAAAAAAGACATTTCCAAACATCTGCATCTGTATTAAACAACTGAACCATGAAACCTAATCTTTACATCTGAGCTCAAAACTGGATGTACTTTTATTCATTTTAAACAATAGTCTGTCCACTCATCCTGGGAGTCAAAGAATATTTGTAATAATTACTGTATTGTAAACTACTGATCACCATCAGGAATGCAATTAAAATGTGAAAAAGAACAGCTTATGGACCAACACTGCTTCATTCGAGCTGCACAAACTGTTTATCGTATCCAAATGAACTTAACTCAAAACTACTCAGAGACGTTACAAACCCACCCGCCCAGAACAAGACCCCTCATCACTGCTTCTGCTGCATCGCTTCTTTTCGTGCAGCATCTTGCAGTAGCTGAGTGTCCACTTCATCTGCAGGTAACTGAACGTACCGGACTACAGATCCACGGATGAAACAGTTTTTTACCGACAGCTGGAGAAGACAAAACAGTTTACAGATTAGATAAATTAGCTAGAAGAAAAATGTGTTGATGATATTCTTAAGATATTTTGCATGTTAATAAACATTAATCTGATCAACTTTTCTTCCCATTCCAAGCAATCAGGTCCAAAATACAACAATATGTATAAACTATATTCATTCATTCATCTTCTAACGCTTCTTCCCTGTAGATGTTGCAGGTGTGCTGGAGCCTATCCCAGCCGTCTATGGACGAGAGGCAAGGTTCACCCTGGACAGATCGCCAGTAGGTCGCAGGGCCACACATATAGACGCACAACCAGTCACGCGCACACTCACACCTACGGAAAAATCTACCCAATTAGCCTAACTGCATGTCTTTGGACTGAGGGAGGAAGCCAGAGACCCCAGAGAGAACCCACGCAGAAATGGGACAACATGTAAACTCCACACAGACACACATTTCACCATAGCACGCAACAACGCAAAGTATATTTTTGTGCAGTGGGGGAGAAAAAAATAAATAAATCATGATTGCAGGGGTCCAAACAAGACATGAGGGTTGAGAGAGAAAGATGGTATCAAACCTGAAACATGACAACACTGAACGAGAGGCAGCTGGAGCAGGTGATCTTACCATGTGTGGGTATTTCTCTGGATCTGTCACACTGATGTCTGTGAGCTTGATGTTAAGGTACTAAAATACACACAGAACCGTGATGTCAGTATAACAGAAGTCACAACTGGGTCATCACAAAGAAAACGTTCCAACTGAAAGCCTGTGTGTAAGGTAAAAAAAAGGGTTTATTTCCAACCTGATCAACAGAATGAAGTGTTCCACAAATGCTGCAAAAAGCAAATTGTGAAAATTAACACATACATTAGTCACATACTTAAGAGTATTGATACTGCTTTACACATTGAATGACCATTAAACTTAAGGTTTTTGAGCCTCAATAGGTCCCAGCACTCGAGCTTGCGCCTCCGCTGTTCAGAGCAACTAGCGCGCTGTTGTAAGTCACTCACAGATACACAGCACTAACGACCACCGTTAAATCAAATAAAACCAACCTCAGGTCATTTTTGAGCTCCACCACCACGTCCTTCCCCACCAGTGATTTGAAAAACGAGTAGAAGAGCTGGAAAAAAAACCCCACAACGACATGCTAATGTTAATGCTGCAGCTAAACATTAAGCGTGATACAGGCTGCTAACACACTAAAACACAAATCAGCGACGCAACTAGCTCACAGTAATTCAAAGGCACACTAAATAAATACACAAGCGTTTTCATGTAACCTGCGAAAGCGCATCTATACGTTTACAACGAGTTCTTACCATTTTCGCTGCTTGTTTGCTTTTGCTAGCGTGTCGACCGTTGATGATGACGTAGTCCTTACGTGGTATTGTTGCGACTGAGCTGGGCGCAAAAATAGGAAGGCACCGCGTGGTGGAGCCAGAGGTGCGTTTAGTGTTTATAGGCTCTGCTGTGAGATAAAACAGAACAACAGGAAATATAGCGTCACAGAAAGTCCGAAGAAGTAAAGTTTGTTATATCTGATGTGAACGTGCTTATCAGGTCTGCCGATGAAACGTGTAACTGTGTCACAATGTCTGTATCTAACGTGTTTTGCATGGTGCTATGTTGCAAATCAAATTTTAATTTTAATTTATTCCAACTTCCAAGAAAGTCTGATCAGGGGCCAACTGTGGGAAATGTCCTGTTGATTCCAGAGTCATTTTATTTCACAATTACTTTAAGACCACTCAAAGCTTCAGGAGTGATTCTATATCCTTGTCCTGAACTGTGCCTTACAATAAAATATTATATTATATATATGAAGATTTTCTTCGACGTTCTTGAACGTCACACCTTGTTTTTTTCCCCCTTCCATGTGATGTGTAATTAACAAGTCAAGTGGATTCAGTTTGCTCGAAATTCCAAGTTCATTGTTTACAAATCAATTAATCTAACACATGTAGTTGTTGTGAATGAAATGCATATTTTGTCTTGTCATGTTTTACACTAACTTTGCAAACTCTCAGGAGGTCTATGACCACTAAATCACAAGTTCCCAGCAGGCCTCAATGACTGTGGTAACACAGACATTGATCTTTATTTGAATACTACATAAAACTATTAGGAGGCATTTTTAAATATATCAACAGCTCGAATCACATATTCAGAAAAATAGATCTAAACATGTTTTACAGTTTTCACACAGTATGTTATTAGACATCAAGTGATAGTTACATGCAAGCACGATAACCATGTTAAAGTATTCTATTGGCAATAATAAGAATAAAAATAACAAGATCATGAAGCTTTAACGTTTAAATTTATTTGGAGTATTATACACATTCAAGAATAGGAATACTTTATGGTAAACATTAGTAACTCTATAGTGTAAAACTCTACCTAAAACGTAACAAACATATTTTTGAGCAGAGTTCCAGGTGAACCTATGTTTTAATGCAAGCTAAGCAGAAATGACATCTGAAAGTGAGTCTCGAATGTTTGTCTGAGTTCATAAGAAGAGTTTGACACTTTGGGAAATTTGGTCATTCTCCGTCTTGTTAGGATGTAGATATAGGCTTGACAGTGGAGCTACATTCATCAGCTGATGGGGCTGAGCAAAAATAGGTGGTTGGATTGTGTTACCATCAAAGTCGGCTGTTTCTGCGTGGCTTAATGCTAAGCTACGGTAACTGAATGCTTGTCGTTCGTATTAGAAGGGCACGTTTTTTTAACTGTCACAAATAAAGCATATAGAAATATTTCCCCAAATATCAACCACTGCTGCTCCCTGATCTCACTTCACAGAACGGCCCATCTTGGGAATTTCAGGATGCACTAAAGAGGATTAAAAAAAAGGTTGCTATTATTACATTTTAATTCACGTTTTAATTCAATTTAACCTAATGATGACTTTTTTTTTTTTACTTACTGTCTTTGTGAGGCTGTGACTGGCCAGGTCTTGGCAGAACCCTGAGCTTGTTGGGCAGTTCAGAGCTGTCTCTGTAGTCTCTGGCTTTTGATGGCTGCGGTTCTGGTATGGCTGGCCGGGACTTTGCAGGCAAAGGAGGCCGGTTCAGGGCCACCCCTCCCTCCGAGCGAGAGGGCATCACCGGTTTCTTGTGCATTGACGGGAGCAAGGTAACAGGGTTTGAAGGCTGAGGTTTAGTCTCTGAGCAGGTGTAGGAGCGGTTGCGTGGGGTGGGCACCGGCGGGCGATCGGGGTCGACGTCCGCTTGTTTGGAGCAACCTGCGAGCACTGGGTCTGGGGCTGCGAAGTGGTCTTTCTGGGATTTTCCCATTGAGCCGTACAGAGGGTTGTCAAACATTTCGGACGGCCTTTCTTCCTCTCCCCTGCAACACAGAGAATCAAAAAAGACGTTCACTCTCACCTTTGGCTGAATTAAATCAGTCACTGGTATTTTTAGAGGCGTGTTTTCGGGGTCAGTGCACTTACTGAGGACATGGTTTTCCTGTGGGGCTGCGTGCGCCCACATCATAACCCGTCTTCTTAGAATCCTTACATCCCTGTGCAGCACAAGGAGCGTTTTTCGGGGGCATACTGTAACTCCAGCCTTTATCTATAACATTCCCGCTTTTGAAGGACATTCCCACCATGTAGTTTGGGTTAGAGATATCGTGTGCTTGGGTCCATGAGAACCTGTCATGAGGAAGACAGAAGACATTAGCTGGGACTCGGGTTTCAGGCATTTTGAAGCAACAAAGGGAAATACGACGTCTCACTTATTAAGGTCTCCGCCTTTGCCCTTTGAGGCGACGGCATCATCCCGCTCAACCTTTATGAAATCTGAAAGCAGAGAAAAACAGCTATTGGTGCTGCAAGAACGGAACTGGAAAGTTCTCAAGTCCTGAGCTGGAGTCCAGACTCACCGTACAGCTTCTCTGTGGGCTTGCCCTCAGATGTGTGTAACTGGATGCCACCAGTCAAGAAGCCTGTCTTCTCCCCCTGGTGAGTCAGCGTGACCTGAAACTCAGTGTAGCAGAACTGGGCAGCTCGCAGCGCGACGCACCCTTCGCCTGCGGAAATGACACGACAGCGGCCTGTTAACACTGCTCACCTCGGAGCTGCCGCCTCTACAACTACACGGACGTTAATTACCGAAAGACTCATCGCAGTCTGTCGACTTCACGCAGATGAGGATGTGCTGGTCCAGAAGGTACTCTGGGTCAGAGATGATGGGGGTGAGCTTAAAGGGAGACGGAGAAGAGAATCAATGCCGGCCGCTAGACGTCGCAGGAAGTTAACTTCAACACTGAGAGGCCGCATCTTCACTTTACCTCAACCTGATTTCCAAACCAGACTTTTACCGAGCCCTCTGTGTCACACGTGTTCTCACCCTCTGAAGTCTTGACTGTTTCTGTAGATGTTTAGAGGAATTTAAGTCAGAATCCAAGAGACGCTAACAACAACAACAACAACAGAGAAACATACTTTCCAAGCAGCTGGAATGATATTCAATGAGGAACTTGGTCTTGGATTTTGTGTGTAGCACGGCCTTGCAGTTCATGATCTGTATCCCACCCTGATGTGCACTGTTAGGATCTGAAAAATGAAGAAACAACACCATTGTAACGCAGTTTCGTACCAGACAGCAGTGGCCGACGCGTGGAGGAGTTAACAGACCTTGCTTGGAGACAAACTGTGAAGCTACTCCAACTTCAAAGGAGGAAAAAACCGGCGAGTGGTCACTTGTCATGATGTCGTTAGTGCATCCTGTGGAAGCCATTAAAACAATGATATTTTCGTTTTATGTCCTGATTTTCCCATGTTATGCATTCTCTACGCGTTCCAAAATAGCAATGCACCACAAAGTGTAGCATTTTAACATCAAGGTCTCGCTTTTCCCTTTAATGAAGCCATATTACACAGTCATTCACAAGGAGTTTATAAGAAGCTTATGCAAAATGACTCACCATATGCTTGGCAGACAACATGAACCAGAGGGTACGACTTCCGCAGGACACGATCGCACCATGAAGGCAAATTGTATTTTGTCTGAAAGGGTACAAACATAGTACAGTTTTCGTAAAACAGTGAAGATTATGCAGATGTATCAAGACACTTTTTCACGAAGAGACATCTCTGTCTTACCCCCGTGGCTTTGGCCTTTGTGTAAGCGTACTTCTCTCGCGTGTCTCTTTCGAAGCGATATGTGGGCGCAAACGTGATTTCCTCCTCATCTGTGATCAAATAAAAGATGTGTCTTTAATATTAGGCTGTATGCGAATACAAATGCAGAGAAGGAACAGAAACGAGCTGTTAAAGGTCAAATTAAGCCTCATGGGCTTGGACAGTACAGTGGTGAGGTTGCTAAATGTGGTCAAGTCTCACCAAAATGCAAGAAGACCTTTCCATCATTCCTTTCCATGCCAAGCTGGTCTTTACTGAGCAGTTCCTGGTACTGCTGCTGTTTGATCTTTGTCACAATGTTGTCAGCTTCCTGTAAAGGGAAACAGTGCAAGGCAGTGACTTTTTCTGCCTCAAAGCAGCTGAGAGCTCAGACAACCCGACAACCAGCGAGCTCTCTAACGCACCAGACGCAGCAGTGCAGGGTATACGTGCATATAAAAAGGACTCATCATTTATAGAATCAAATTTTTAAGATAAAAACACTATAAATCAATTTGCGTTCGTTGCTGCTTACTGAAGAAGGAAGGTCGACTCTGTAGTTCAAATCACCGAGCCAGAAGAGGTGGGTGAACCGGTGTGTAATGTCAAACGGATTGAGCTTCTTATCTCCCAGATTCAGAAATCGCAGGATGTTGATGTAGTTTTGGTTGCGTCTAAAAACACGGCAAAAGCATGTTTTTATTTTGAAGATTGTCCAAAGAAATAGACCGACTTAAACCACACACACACACACACACACCTGAGCTTCTTCTCACTGCCAGAGGTCAGGTGGCTGTTGACGAAGCCGAAAGACGTTCCGTTGAACATGAAGGACACTCCCACCGCTCCCTTGTTTCCTACGACACACGCGTCACAGTGGAGACCGATGGGTAATTGTTCAACGAACTGTCGAGACAAGTCATTATGAGGCCTGTGGAGAAGTGGGACTGCTTACCCAGAGTGTTGGCAATCCCCGTCTTCACACTGTCAGAGAAGACATGGGAGATCCTGTTCTCGTGCTCAGGCTTCACTAGAACCAGAATCCGAATGTTCCACAGACTGTGAATCGCCACCTGGACGTTAAATAGTATATCGTAAACATCTTTCTGCTGAGCATTCTGTTTTTTCTTTTCCCAGCCACTCACTTGTTTAAAGTTGATGTTTGTGATATTCCTCAGGACACTTTTAACAGTGTCTGCCCATTCTCTTTCACCCAGTGGATCCTCCTGCGTCCCGATGACGTAGAAGTCGTGTGGGATGTGATCTGCGGTATCGTCTCGTGTCTTCCCTTGGCCCTTACACTGGAACCAGGATTTGATGTTGGAGGGAGGACCAGCATTTCCTGCAGTTTCACAAGGAAATGTTTTACTCTTGGGAGACTTTACTCACAAGAGATTCAATTTCATTCCAACTTTTAACTGTTAACGTCTTTACCCATGTTCCACGTGCCAATGAATACCGTGATCATGTCTGGTTCGGGCTTTTCAGAGTGTTTGTTCTTCATTTGTTGGAGTAGTTGACAAAATCCTTCCCTTTTCTGGTGAAACATATATAAATATGATTCCTGATACTGAATAGGAATCATTCACAACCAACAGGGGGTTTCTGTATGAATCATTTACTAAATTTACTGAAGCGTTAAACAACATCAGTTTTCTTTTACGAGTTGGATCACAGCAGCCTCCCTCCTGGACGGAAACAGCCTGGCTAGTTTAATACAAACAGTAATGTCCCATCATATATCATGACAGGTACACAGCGATTATATTTCCTATATTATTTATCAGATTCCATCCTTGGTGATGTAAAGCTGACCGAGCTTCATTCTGCTGTCCGTTACCTTTGTGTCGTCAAACACAAACTCTTTGCGCAGAACCTTCTCTTTCTCTGTTTCCACCACAATGACGAGTTTGGCGTGCATTTTCTGAGATTTCACCAACTGCAAGACTGAAAGACAGTATTAATAAAAATGACTAGGACGGTGTCGTTAGAACTGGCAGTGTTGCTGTTAGCAGTCTACAGCCATGTTTGCAGCTCAGAGACAATCTGACAGTGGACGGAATGTTTTTCTGCTCATAAACATAAACGAAACGCAGCCATTTTTGTACTTTTATAGTGCATAAAGCATTTGTCTTCTGGGCCATCTTTAGATTTCTTGAAGATCATCTTCCCACTTTCAACATCTACTTTCAGGAACATCTTTGTGGAGATGCCAAGAGATTCTTGCTTGACCTAAGGAAAAAAAAAGGAACCTGATCAAATAGAGCAAACAGATGTTTTTTCCTGCTGTATGAGAAAATGACACATTTAGAGAAGCACCTCAAATGTAACAGCTGGTATGAGAGATTTCCTGTGACCACCGTCGTACCCAGTGGACTCAAACACAGACCCTTTAACCTGAGACAAGAAGCAGAGGTGTTGTTTGCTGTGCTTAAGAATCGTCGAGTGAAATGTCAAAAGGCAAGCGTGTGGAAGAAACGTCACCTTGTCTTCCACTGAGTAGAGCAGTTTTGTCAGTTGCTCGAGCTTAAATACTACAGACTGACTTGAATCTGCAGAAATCTGAAAAAGGAAATAAAAGTTGACGATAAGGAGCGAGAGTGTGTGTGTGGGTGTTTGCAGGGGTTGGTTAGAGCAGGGACTGAATGCTACTCACTTGTCGTGTGAGTGGACTGGGCCCTGGGGACAGCTGTTGGTCCAGCACTTTTTGAAAAGCCTCCAGTGCCGGGAAGATACGGGACACTTCACTGCCTCACCGAAAAGATCACACCGTGTTTAAGTTCGGCCTACTGTAGGTCGGTACAGTACAACGTAGCGGGTCGACTGGTAACTCTACCTGTTTAGATTTTTACAGATTGCCATTGTCAGCTTCTTTAGCCCGGGAAGATGGTGGTTACCGTTCTGTATTTGCTCTGCATCTAAGAAGATGGAGGTCCTGAAGTACTCCTGGATGGCCATTTGGTGCTCCTCCGATATTCTGGAAGTACGTACAGCAGGGATCAGTTCAACATTTCTCACCTACCAGCAACTATTTCACGCACGATGTGACTGTGAGTGCACGGCAATTGCTTCGGGACATTACAAGGACAGGTCCATGTACTGCAGCCTCGTCAGGAGGGTGTCTGATAAGGATTTGCAGGGCTGCTCAGGAGGCTCGTTTTCTTTCACGTCGATGGAAGTGAAGTTTCTAGGTGGAAGCTGTGGTGGAAGGCTGGATTCTGCAGCACAGAGACACGTTGCACGTTTACGACGAGACCGATTCTGTTTTACATTAAAGCCACTAATATTACAAGTTTTTATTAAGTTTTTTTAACCTGGCTCCTCGTCTACCTCCTCCTCCCTCATGACGGAGTACTGCAGATGTGTGACCAGACCCATGTTGGGATTGTAATACGCATCGACCAGCTCAGGCAGCATAGTGAAGAACCTGATGGGGACGCCCTCGGATGCCTGAAAGGAAGATCACAACACTGCCTCGTGTTTTTTGTACAAAAGGCTTGAGTAGATCTGAAATGTCATGCTTTTCTTTCTTTTGTTCCTAAACCAGGTGACATAACCTTTAAGTGCTACTTCACATATGATGTCAGATGTCTGTGACCTTCAACTCTCCGAGTTCAGCTGTGCTTTCATGGCATGCAAACCATGCATGTGCATGAATTCGTGCAGAATTATAGACACGCACAACTCATGTCCGCACATCGAAGGGTATCAACAATAACGCCAGGCTCTGCATAAACAAGATTACGGTTTAACCTAACTGGACCTTTTGCATTAAACGAATATTTTGCATTATTGCATTATATTTTGCAACATTATGTTATAGGACTTATATTCTTTCACAAGCAAACACAGGTACACTCGTGATTACGTTTGCAAATATGCAGAGTGTATTTAAAGTAGATCAACCGTCAAATAAAACAACAACTTAAAGCTTCTCCTGGTGAGCAAAGTGATTTTACTACCATTTTACCAGCAACTAACTCAGACCAAATGCCTTGAGAGCTTTTTAAAAGTGAAAATGCTTTTGGGGTTATTGGAGTAATGTGTGATGCCACTGCCTTAACTGAAAGCAAGTCACATTGTTCCTACATGTGCCTCCCCGTGTATTCAAATCCTAAAATTAGCTTTCTCTGCTAGTAATGCAAATATTTAAATGATATTCAAAAGAGAATTATTATAACGGTAAATTTGATATTCGTAATATTCTCAACAATGCATTTGAATCAGCTTTCTGAGGGTTTGCAATATCAGCTTTAATGTGTATTGCAAGCACAAAAAAAAGGGGGAATGGAAACACACTCGGAAAAAATAATCACACTATAACTGGAGCATGACCTGTAACGCAGCACAAACAGAGCTTTGTGTTGACAAACTGACTCTCATTGTTTGCATAAAGGAAATTCTGGACTGCATTTAAATGGAAACTGCTTTCTATCCTGCGACGATGCTGATGTTTAGCGGCCAGCTTTCACCACGGTGTTAACGTTCAAAATGACAAACTACGAGCTTGGGCCGACTGAGATGTTCAAACGCAAACGCGATGGCGGCTGGTGTCACAGCAGTCGACTCACCTGGACCGAGAGCTTCTTATCCTCATTTGGCAGGATTCTGTACGTGTACACGCAGTTCTGGTATCTGTGGTTGAAATGATAAAAAAGAAACACTCAATAATTGATTTTAGTCCAAAGGAACAAGCGTCTGTATTCAGTGCGACGAACCTGCAAACCCAAATATTTCATATGTCATATTTTAAATGGCTTTTGTCCCATGAAATATGATGCAAGCTTTAGAGGGCAAAGGGTGTAGCTTTGTGGCGGCACAACATGCAAATAAAGGGGAACTGGTTCTTGTGTTACGGTGCAAATGTGAAAGAAAGAAAAAACAACATTAAACAGCGTGAACAGTGGAACCTTTAATCCCAAAGCAGGTCATGTTGAATTTGAACATTTACAACTATTCACTGCTAAAAACCTAATGTTACAAACAACATTTTTAGACTCACACACAGTTTGTACTCAAAACCAGACTAACCAACTGTTATTGCCTTTATGTGCAATGGCTAGAAAGTAGAGTCCTACTTACAAAACACAGAGGGCATACGCTCCTTGTATGGACTCACTGTCCCGGATAAGGAAGCTTCCATCTCTTGCTGCTTTGGATAGAAGATCCTCGGCTTTGGATCGAGTTATATTACCATGGTACCAAGGTTTTTGCATCCTGTTTCTCACTAAAGACTCTCCACTCAGGAGTCTTGCATCTGTTTTCGAATATATATTCCAGCAAACCGCCACAGACTCAATTTTTCGTCTTGGCTGCTTTCATCTTCTCGTAGAGCGTAACTTTTAAGTCCTTTCTTTCACTTGTTCATCCCCTGCCTCCGAAAGCTGTAAAAGGAAGCTGCCACTAGCTCTGCTCTGAACTTCCTCATTTGAAAAGTTAAGAGAGGAGGGCCCTGGTGCCTTCACTCTGCTTGTCATATGTCAGATTCACTGCGCTGTTAATGGAAATACAGACTCTCTCTTGCAGAGCACATGAATATAATGATTGACCCGTGGCTCTTATTTCTCTGTAAACCTGTTTGTCAGTGGCAAGTGTTGATACTGTTGTGAAGTTGTTGTAGCTAAAATAATATAATGGTAAATTTGTTATTCTCAAAATAACACACAAATGTAGTATTTGAAATATATTTGCTCATTCAAATGACTTATTGCTTCACAACCCAACCCTTTTCTTGGAGCTTAGCAGTAACAATAACTGACTGAATAAATGACTTTCTTAAGGTCAACTAATCTTTATTCTTTGACCCAGAGTTTAAAGGACCCTCTGTTCTCAAAGGCGCAGCTCTTCTGATTCATTCAATATGAATCAGAAGAGCATAACATAGGCTACATTCAGGAAACACAAGTTTAGAATGGCTTGCCGCATTCATGTGATGGACAGGAAGTCTTGCAGAAGTATGAGGAGGGGAAAAAAAAGAAAAGAAAAGCTGCTCAAAAACCACAGCATGGGTCACATGACCTGAAAAGAGAACTTACACGCTGATAAGTCACTCTAGCCGCGAAGGTTTCTGTCCCAGCACTTGAAATAGTTTTGCCACTTTCACAAACAGCCTGTAAAGTCTCAGACATGCAGTGGCAATACAGAAAAGGAACATGATTTAATGCACAGATGTGAAATCATAGTTTGGTTTCAAGACATGACAATTGAATAGTTGTCTTACTTACTTTTTATATAGAGTAAAAGCAGATGTTATTGATACAGTGGGAAATACAAAATGGAAATAAGAACGGTATGATAATTATTACTATTTACATCTTAGTCTTTCTGCACAGCACAGAGGAGTTGCATTAAAAAGAATCGATGCACACTGAAGAATTGTCATGCAAAACGAAACTGAACTGAACTGAAATTGAATTGAAACTGAATAGATTCACATTAACACTGGTAGATTTCAACAATGTAAAACAATGTCACAGGAAATATGTACATTTTGTGGCTTATAAAGTTTAAAGTGGCTTTAAAAATATATAATACATAAAAAAAAAGATCGAGGCCCCGGCTAAGCATTAAACATTTTCGATCAGTCTTTTGGTTTTTGATGTATAAACGTCTTTGCAAACACCACCTCCAAGGTTTATGTAAAGCAGTAATGCTAAATTGAATTTTTTTTTCATCATTCGTGTAATTTGTGGCATCATATCTGGGTTAAGCAACACTCATAAGTGAAGAACCTGCGCTTCCTGTCTTGTGATGGTTTATTACCGGGTTCCAAATATAGCGTTTTACATTTAAAATGGGAAACAAACAATCAGATCAAGGGAATATAAATAGAAAATACTTGCTACACCTACAATATTTATAAGTGCTGTTTTTTTATACCTCATGTGATGCTTAGTGAACTGACACACACACAGTTCATTGAATTGAGCCTATAATGGATGCTGGAACTGGACCTTACGCTGGGGCTAAGGGACAAGTCTGGCACATTAGCTACTTTATTAAATGAGGCCACACCTTAAGTGAAACAAAGGTCACAGTCAGTCAATACTTAGACCAACTTTGGTTTTGTTCGACAAGTATTAAGATTTGAGTTATTCTCCCTCAGAACTCAGACTTGGCGCTGACAGAACTCTCGTGTGTTCCCTTTAACTCTCCACTGGTGGCCCCTGACACTCCGGCCTTATCTTTGCAAAACAGCCGAGTTAGAGTTCCGCGGAATTTCTCAGCCCCAAAAAGGTAGACCAGTGGGTCCATGGCCCCGTTCAGACAGGTGAGTGAGGAGGTGAGGCGGTTGGCTAAACTCAGGCCCCTGCGCGTGTGGCAGGAGACGTCGGGGTGATTGTAGCCGAGGATGAATGTGGCCCTGCTCACATGGTAAGGCAGGAAACAGACCACGTAGATGAGCATGACCAGGCCGATGGTGCGCAGGGCCCTCAGCTTGAGAGCCGGCTCTAACCTGGAGCCCCGATTCAGGCTGTGAATGATGAGCAGGTAGCAGGACAGGGTGGCTAGAAAGGGTGGGGTGAAAGCCACGGCCAGCGAGATCAGAGCATTGCGTGAGGCTTTTTCTCTGTACAGCTGCAGACAGACGGTCGTGCCGTCCACATCTGTAGTCTGGCGGGTGACCAGCAGTGGCGCCATGGAGACGGTCACTAGGGCCCATAGAGAGAAGCTGATGATGTGAGCATAGCGAGCGCGCCGGAATTTCAGCGACCTCACGGCGTGTACCACGGCCAAGTAGCGGTCCCCCGCCACACAGGCCAGGAAGTACAGGCTGGCGTACATGTTGACATAAAACAGGAAGCCCGCCACTCTGCAGGGCACCTCCCCAAAGGGCCAGTGTCCACCCGTCAGGTGGTAGGTGGCCCTCAGGGGAAGGATGATCACATATGACAGGTCTGCCACAGCCAGATGTATCAAGAAGACGTTAGCTGGAGAGGAGGCGCCCCGCTGGTGGGAGAAGATCCAGAGAGCCAGGCTGTTGCCGTTCAGCGCTAGGAAGAAAACCAGGATGTAGAAGCATCCGAACAGCGTGTTCTCAGTCGTGGTGTCCCCTGCTGCACAGCTCACTGATGACTGATTATGCAGAAGGGAGGACAGGTCCGTTGCAGCAGACGCCATTGTGGTCTCTGAGGGGAAAGAAAACTGTTAAAAATGCCCACAATGGAAAAAAACAAAACAAATCTGTCGTGACCTTTGTTTCTGAAAGCTAAGTAGTTTATTGTTAGTATTCAGGCAGCAAACTACCTTAGTGACAGGAAACCAGGCCAACACACACGCTGACAATACACAGGGAGAGTGTTTGTCACAGTGCCAGCGTTAGAAGGTGACAATAGATGGGGGCTAGTGTGCACATGCCCTCAGTGGGTAATTGCTCCATCCCGACAACTACAAGCGCTAGACTTCCTCTGCGAACTCTCGACTCCAGGAAGTCAAACTCATTATGGCGTATAGAGCTTATTAAAGCTGAGGCGCCCTTGAAGTTGGACTTGTCGGCAAGAAGGAAATCTGGACTAAATAGTAAAGAGGTCATTTAAGGACAACATAGTAAAAACCTGTTTTATATTACTTTTATCTTCTTTTATCTCTTATTTAAGCTCAGTGTGTGTGAAGTTTCCAGACCCATCAAAGGACACAGCTCGAATACCAACATGTAAATCTCAATCATTTCTTTAAATGCAAATGTCTGATAATCTCTGCGTCCTTAACTGTGGCAGCTGAATGTTTAAACCGCTCTGACCCACACGTATCCCATCATTCCTCAGAGGATCGTAAAAGTGATTCTTCACCCCAGCTATTTCGCCACACCTCAAAACTGACCAGCCACTCCTCTGTCCCTCCACTGACTCTGGCAATCTCCCATTGTCCACCCCGTGTATTCTATTGTTGTTTCCTCCTTAATATCAGTGGGTGTGAACAGCTCCGTCTGGAATTAATCAATGCAAAGGCTTTCTCTTGAACTTTCACTCTGGAATTTGTTATGGATTCAAGAACAACATAAAACTGTGTTTAACTTATTGATTGAAGTTGGGATGCTACAGATGTTTCTACAGCTGAAGGGAGGTTCCCAAATATACAGATGCAGTTAGCTCAACAGTGGGCTGAACAATTACATGACTAGAAAAAAACCCAAAAGGACTACTTGATCCAATCTGATTCTGTTTTTTTACTAGTCTACCATCTAGACTTCTGGCCCATTTAGAACCAGCCAGATGTAACGAGTCTGTGCCGCGAATCTCTCCGAAACCCACAATGGAAGGTGATTCCTCAGCCAGCTCGGGCTCGGCATTCAGTCCCCCCGCTGCCCCCTCGTACAAGAAAAGGCTCGAAATCCCAGCAGGGATTAGAAATGCACAACTGAAGAGAAAAGCTCCGGATCCCAGAGGGATAATCTTAAATAGACACAATCAGGAAACGTGCCCCCTTCATAGTGATCCGTGTATGCAGATCGCTGAAGGTGCTCACATGTGACGAGCGTTAGAACTCAGCATCCTGCCATGGGTTTGTGTCACACAAAACTGTAACGTGTTGAGTAAAATGAGTAAATGTAATGTTTTTATAATTATTTATGATAATAATTATACATATCATACTTGCGTGGAAGCCAAGATTCAGGTACGCTCAAACTAAATGCATTTCTAGTAAACTTCATCCAAATTTAAGGCAGAAATAAAAAAAGACTTACCCGAGTTCCAGATGGGTTCACACAGCCCTCTAGCAGAAACACTGATTACGAGACAGTTCAATCAGAGCAGGAGCAATGAGTTACGCAGCAGTTGCATGTGGAGCAAAGTGAAGACTGAGGGTTCGTCCGCTGAGCTGTGGAAGAACCGAAGCCCTGACATAAAGAATGCTGTCCTCTAACCCCCCTGTCTCTCCCTCAAGATGTTCTTGGGAATGAGACTGTAGCTCTTTTTGTGCCTCAACAAATTTGATAACAGAAAGGGAGTCCCGATGGGAGCCTTTCGTTTGAACCTTGACCCCACCCTTTCTTTCACCATCCCCTTCTCTTCAGAGAGCCACTTGTGTGCTCCACAATAGCCTGAGTCAGAATAAGCGGCACTTTTTTAGCAGCGGGGAAGAAGAATGGCATGCCTCAGTCGCAAAGAGTCGTGGAGTATGACTCCATGGAAACCAGCCCTAGTGGCGTACCCGCGCCTCTACCCATGAACTCCCACCCTCCCACTGATAGATAGAAGATGGACTGTGTAGTTAATGGAGTAGTCTATGACTAAAGTCTCAGAGATGATCTTTTGTAGATGGTCTGTTTTAAAGAGGACCCCATACCCCGTAGGAAAGCATGTGAAAAACAAGAGAAGCAAAGGAGGAGGAGTGGGGGGGGGGGACTCTGAGGAAACAGAGGCCCTTGTTGGGCGCTTGCCTCCTGGGGGCCATCCTGAATTGGAATGCCCAAAATAATCAGCTGCATAGCCATCAGACAGATGTGGAGAAAAGACCCCACTGGCAGAGGAGGGATAATATTTCATTCATTCAAGGGGCTTCACAGCTGTGTGTCAGACACATCGTCTCTGTCTCTTTTCTCCACCATCAACATGCTAATGGTATTCTACAGACCTGAAAGAAGCCACTGTCAGCGCAGGGGCCGTGGAGAAGCTTTGACATCACTACACTGTTAATCTACCGCCAACTGCTAATTGGGGAAGCTCCCGCTTTTGTTCGGCTTCTCCGCGCTGTCCGTTGTGCGCCTTGTAACCCTGAAGCGAAAACATTGGCTTACTATCACAAATATATCTGTCATGCTGCTGCAGGACTGAGTGTGTTTCTGTCATGTGCTAAACCACTGATAGAAAAGAAGATGCCCTTAGTTCGTGCAATAAAACCCATCGACTTTGACAGACAAAACGGTTTAATCGCTAAAAATGAAATCATTTCTCAACAAAAAAGAAATCACACAATATTATCCAAATTCTCAGGCTTATTAAAATGTACCCTGTGGAGATCTACGGAGCCATATCTTGACAGGCATGTCTGCATTTCTGTCTACATGCACAAACACGTGCTGTGTTCAATTTTAAGGTATTCCAGCGATCAACACCTGCTGGCAGCAAAGAGACTACAAGACAACGACACCAAAATGACAATAATATTTTTAAAGCATTCCTGTAGAGGAAACAAAGATGCTGTTGGCATAATTATTCCACTTTTGATCTACAGTACATTCATTATAAGAGATGAATATGTTGAGAAATGAGTCTAAATATTAATGGCAAACCTGTGTTTGGTGATCAAAATGCACTTTTCTATCCGCAAACACACGATTAAACTTGAATAAATATGTAAAACAATACTTCCTGTGCATGTAAGGGCTCAAAAACTGTTTTGAATTCTGATGCATAGATGTGGAAAAAGAAATGTGCAATGACACCTGTCACATAAATCATTAAACATTGTGAAACACTGTTGCCACTAATATTGAGGCTAATTTCTGTTCCGCACAGATTACCTCACTTGATTAACCTTACTGCAGAGCACAAACCAAGTTGAGCACTTTCACAAACAGAAAACGAATCGCGCTGTGCCTCTTTGTGTTGGTTGATGTCTGTGGCGCGATACTCAGATGTTGAAGCGCTGGTTCCTGGCTTGCGCTGGCCTCCTGTCTCTGAGGTACAGGTTGACGTAGGAGGTTATAAGATCGTCCATCTTGTAGCCCTTTTAAAGAGAGGAAGAAATGTGAAGCAAAGGAAACGGGAAAAAAAAGCACACTTTCAATTACAGAGCCGAGTCGAGCCCCACGTGTGACGGCAGCTCTTACCAGTGAGGTTTCACACAGGAATTTGCTGCCTTTGACCAAATTACCGATAGTCATGTGAAAATAGGTGCTTCCACTGCACCAATTAGCGATGCGGTTGAAGGGATGATTTGCCAACGTATCCTTCGGAAAGACAAGTTATTGTTAATAGTGAGAAACAAAACAAAAAGCAAGTTGCATGGGAAAGCGATACTCAAGTATTTGAGTCATTCTGTTTACCTTGGTTTTTGGGTGGATGATCGTGACTCCTTGCTTGCTGATAGCAATGCGCACGATATCTGGGTAATTGGGTTCGGATGTTTGCTGGAAAGACGGTAATAAATGCATTGTTTTATTTATTTATTTGTTTATTTATTCGCCCTCTGCATGTGTATAGTTACATGGCGACAGGCTGCGAACGACTGAGAAAGCACTTTAGCATCAGATAAAGACACCATGACCTAACCAATATAAAGCAAAAAAAAAAAAAAAGAAAACATCTGAGCTGCCTTCGCTGCAGTTCTTACCTTCACTTCGAAGAATGCACAGCCAAATGTTGGCCAGCGGCTAACCGCCTTCAGAAAAGCCACCTTAGCTTCTTCAGCAGTCATACCGGCTTGTTTGTTATAAAAGGCGACAATGTTCTGCAATTACACAAAAATGAAATGAAAAATTGCACTATAATAAGCTCTTTGTCAACACTTTCCTCCTCGTGTTTTAATGAGGTTAATGATTTTCTAACTTCCCCACAGCCCTCAGGCAACACCGTCAGCATGCTGAGATAGATGAGAGGGACGCCATAAAACACGCCACGTTATGGGACGGCTTTGGACTGTGGGAGAAAACGCACATAGCAGAGGGATAACGTGGAAACTCCACGCTGGCTGGAGTGGAACCTGTGACCTTTACGTCAGCATGTTCCTCTTTGCCAAGGACAGTTCCAAGTTCAGTGATCAAGTAGCATAGTTGTGGGTTCCTTAATCGATTAAGCACCGCGCAAAGGGAATACGTACCTTCTTCCACTCATTTTCAGAAATGGCCTTCAGCTGGTCAGCGGGCACCAGCTCCTTCAGCATTTTGGGAACCATTGTTAATTGACTCTTGTCGTTGTTGACCTTTATCCTGAAGAGCAGAGCTGCAATGTTGGCCATTTCCTCTTTGGTGCAAACATGATAGCCTCTGAGATACTTAGGCAGCTCCTGAAAGACAGAACAATGTCGTATAAATTTACAATGTCAGGTGACCTTTGACCCTTGAAGCAAGTTTTCTGCACTTTTCTCCAGCAAGAAAATTACTTTTGTTATCCACAACTTTTAATTCTCTCACTTTGCTTGTGAACGCTAATGGGCAGCACTTCGTTTGTGGAAGCATGCGTAAGTAACAAGGCTGGAAAATATGACCTCTCCTGAATGACATGCAGTATTCAAATGTACCTGTGGGAAATGGAAGATAAGATCGGCCTGTGTGTCTCTGCCAGGGGTCACGTTGAACCACAACTTCCTCATGAAGAACACATGGTAGGCTATGCTGACTGGCCCACCTGAAGAACACATAAACACACAAACAGGCAACGTCAAAGAGCCATCAATGGTTCCGTTGTTCCCCCAAAACATACGACGTGTGTGTTACCGTCTTTGATCCTCTTGGCTCTCTTGGACCAATCGGTGATTTGTCTTAGACTATCAAAGAAATAGTCTGTGTCATTCAAACTTAAGACCTGTAATAAGAACAATGACTGATTACTGAAACCAGTGGGGTTGGATAGTCATCAAAATGTATTTAAAACAACGTCTCAACCAAATAATGACGTCTGAACTGAGCTCAACCTTGTCATCGGTTTTCACAAAAATGCTGAAACCGTCCGCTGAGGCCAGCTGGAGCTTGTTGGTGATGTTCAGGATGAGGTCTTTGATCCTGGTGTTGGTCGCTACTTGAAATACCTGGAGACAGACAAGCAGCAGCACTGGGGTCACGAGCATAGTTCCGTTTTCCACAAACTACAGGTCGTGGTGCGTACCTCATCCGTGTCGTTGGGGAAGTTGATTTTGTGGAAGATCTGGGTGCTGTTTTGTTGGATGGCGTCTAACTCCACCTGGTGTGGTGGGAGCTTCCTGGGTTCCATCCTACACACAGAGAGCAAATGCTTTGTCGCGGGATTTTGCCAGCAGGTCACAGACTCAGCTCAGATAAACAAACACAGCAAACATATTAAACATATCAAAATAAACCACAATGCTACACGGTGCATCAAGAAAGATAAGCAAAGACTGTGTAAATATTGACTGTGGGCACTTCACTGTGAAGGTGATGCGGCAGGTTTTTTTTTCAGTGAAAGCACTGTGTACTACATAACAAATCCACAAGCTCAGTTCAGTGCCTAAAAGGCCACAACCTGACAAACAAGGCACTGAAATTTTTTGACCACAAAAGTCACGGCGGGGCACAAACTGGGTTAGAACGTTCGCAACTGCTTCGCGTTTGTCCACAAGCGACATTATCTGCTCCGTTTTTCTCGTGCACCAGCTAGTGCACACACACTCTCTACTCGTCATCGTGAAATCGGGAATGCACGACGCGGTCTGACCTCAGCGAGCTCTGGAGCCGGCTCAGGCAGTCAGAGGCCAGCGGCTGTTTGCGTCGGGTCTCCAGAAAGCGCTGAGCGTGTCTCAGAAGCGACTGACTGGGAGGAAACAGGCCGCAGCAGAGCCACAGCAGCTGCCAGCCCTGCTCCATGCTGAACCTACATGAGAGACATTCACATCATCATTCACATATTTAAATTCACCTTATTCATTTCACTTCTCCTTTATGTTTCCTGTTGTCCTAATAGAGAACACCATGTGCTGGAGCAACATCCATGCACAAGCCTAGTTTCAAATGATTTAGTCTGCAAACTTTGCTTCAGAGAGTTCTAGTTTGCGAGTGCATGTGCATTAATGTCATTCTCTAGATCAACATGTCTCTCTGCTTTTAGTTACAGATGTTTAGTTTAAAATATCGGAGAAGCTGCAAACAAAACATTTAACAACATTAATTGTCTTTTCTGGAACAACATGTTTAGAATTAGCTTTAAACTAAGAATTTCACACAGCTACGGTGCAAGAAATACAATACCGGTTGTTATTGCTGGTCATTTGCTTCATGATCTGGCAGTAAATCTCATCCCTGAGCGCCTCGTGTTGCGTGGCAGGGCTAAAGATCTGGTCAGTGAGCTCCAGAGGACTCTGCATCTGCTTGGTGGGGTAATCTCCCATATACTTCAGGATGGGTACACAGCGGTCAAGGTAAATTCAGGGGTTTAAACATTGTTAAGCAGTTTGGAGTGGTCAAGTTTCAGCGTGTGAAGGATATCTGTGAAGGCCAGACAGGCGCTGTGGCTGAGCTCTGGGTTTCCAATCAGTTTCTTAAGGAGGGGCTGACGGATTGGCTCTCTGGAGTTTGCCCACAGCCTCTCGGGTGCAGCGTTCCTGGAAATCACCTGGCGGTTCACATCTTTAGTGGGCTGCCTGCAGGGTCAGAGAGCAAGATACGGATCCCCGCCCCCTCCAAGTCAGTACCGGGTACGTGAGTATACAGTATATAGAGTGTTTTTGCAGCTACCTGAAGAACTGCAGGGAGAACTCTTTCAGCGTGGCAGGAGCCAGTCTCTCCATTGTGCCAGTTTCTTTATGTGCCTGTATAATGTCCTTCCTCTGGTTTGGAGACATGTTGAGCAGGCTCTGAAATAAAAACAAACACCCACCGCATGTCATACTTCCCAGATCTAGAGCACAGTAGTTCAACTAAGAAAGACACACCGATGACGTCTCCATACCATGACCTCGTAGGTGGGTTTGCTGAGTGTTGGAAGGATCAAGATGGCCTCAATCGGGACGGCTCCTGTTCTTCTCGTGCTGTCGATTTGGCCCTTCACCCAGCCTTGTTGCTGAGAAAACTCGTCATCTTTGACGAGCGTAATGAGCTCTCCTTTCTTGAAGCTGAGGAACGTGGGGTCATCTGTAAAGAAATGCAATTGGCAGTTGGGGCATGTGATAATGTGAGAAACGCGAAACAGTACTGGCCTCAGGTTCTCTCACCTTGTCCATCGTCATCCTTCAGGGCCACAGCGTACTGAGAGCGCTCCGTCAGGCCGCTGAGGAACATGGTGATCAGCTCGTACATATCCTCGGTGGTGGACCCACTTAGAGTGAAGTCCCCTTTCAGAGTGAGCAGACACACCGCCTGACCCGTCCCTTTGACCTCCCTGAGAGTGCAACGCTACACTTAAATACTACTCTACATATAGAACATGCATCTTTACTTACAGGCACGTGGACCAATCGTTTGTGTTTTTACCTTATGGTGTTGACTCCTGTCACTTCAGGGAAGGAGAGCTGCAGGAGCCTCTTCTCTCTTTCATCCAGGAATGTGATACCAGTCCAGTTTATGGCAACAATGAACTTGCTCTTTGGCAGTGGAGGGCCTAGATTATTCATAAATAGAAGAAGAAGAAACAAACAATAAATGATGTTTTCCTGTCCAGCAATCTTGCACTTACTATATAAGTTTTAACAGTTTTTTAACCCACACAGGCTTCAATACGTTTTTATGTTTTTGGTTGTAGCTTACCCGCATTGTTATTATTAATAAATGTATTACAGTACGTTTAGTCTGTAATTTATTGTCATACAATTATGCCTAAATAAAGATGCTTTTACACTAATAGAAACCTACCTGACACTTTGGACACTTCAAAGAACCTGGAGAAGAACATGGGCCACTTCTCCTTTGCGAAGTTGACCATCTCTGCCTTTACTGAATCTGCCTTTTGCCCTGAACTCAAATATGGAGCCTGGAATAGTTCGGAACAAATACACAAATTAACACAGCAACAGGCATTAACAAATAGTTTTAATCGTGTTAAGCTATCTAAGGAATCGGTTTGCTGCTTTAATTACCATATCAGCCATTATTCATTTTAATTTAGTAAAAAAAAATTTGAATATAGTTCCTTTACATTAATGCTTATTACTCTAAAGCTAACAGCATAGTTACAGAGTTCATACTAACATATAACTGAAAGCTTTATTACGGTCGTCAGTGCATCAACTATATACTGTTTTACTCGTTCTGCTCATACTGAGCTCACTGATTCAGGACATGGCTGACCTGAGCATGAGCAGCGCCGACCATTTGAACCCATTTGGCCTCTGACTTGGCCTCCAGTAAGGAGTTGTTGATGCACTCCTGAACGGCTTCCCTCACACTGCCGGGACTGCTGTCAGAACCGTGCTGGATGTATAAGTGTTTGGCAGCGAGCTGAACAAGGTCGTCCTCCTGTGAAAGTGAAATGCGGATCAAGGTTTACATCTAAAGATGGAGAAAGAGCAGGAACTTTGTTGAACCTAAAAAAACCAAAACCTTTTCACTCTGGTACTCTCCAAACTTCAGACCATGGATGATCTGCTTGTATATGAGGTCTGTGCTGATCAGGTCCTCCTTGCAGTTATGCCAGGGCGTGAAGACCTCCTTGCGGAAGAAGAGGCGCCAGGGAGCGTGCTGCTCCTGCCCCCCTCTCCTCTTTACTTCCTGTTCACACTGAGAGATGGCATCCATCACATGTTCTCGCCCACTGCCAAGAGCCCACACCTGCAGAACAGGTTAACACTTTAGTTATGGATGTTCAAAGTGATATTTTTGCAAATGGAATATGCGGATGAAACTGCAAACCTTTTCATACAAGGCCACATAAAGAGAAAAGCCAAACGTGTCTTTAAGTTTGACTTTGTTGGAGAGAAGCTGACAGATTTCTTTTGAGGTAGATGCTGAGTCAACAGGCACGTTGATGGAGCGGCCATCCATCAGCGTCACCGATACAACCATGGGCTTCTTCGTCTTGGTTGCCTATTACAGAGAGATGACTACGTTCAACAGATCATGTGATTGTTTTTGATGCATGGAAAATAGACATACATGCTTTTCTCCTATAAGCTGAGTCTGCGGACGCTGTGAACAGAACGAGCACATGCATATCAGAACTTCACCGTGACTTGGTACCTGCAGCTCCAGCCAGGCTGGAGGTTCCGCTCGCATCCCGTTCATGACTGTGCGCCGCAGTCTTTCGGCACAGTAGTCAGAGTAGCCCGCTGGAGCGGAACGGATAAAGCTTTGGAGGTACTGCAGAGACAAGCGGTAAAAGCTATGAGTGAAACTTTAAAGGTGGGAACACTGCTAATGCACGCCAATCGGTGAATAGAAATACCTTACTCACCTTTGTAAAGCGCTCAGTGGGAGGGAAAATGCCCAAACAGAGGGACAACAGGATCCAGCCACGGAAGTAGCTGTTACGATTGTTGTTATTGTGGAGCTGCTTGCAGATCTGACAGTAAATCTCATCTCTGGACAAGCAAACGGGCAAATGCTGCAGCGTTAAAGAATTTCTGAAAGACGTTTAGACAAAGTGGTTTTGAGATGGATTTATTATACCTGAGGTCACGTCTGAAGATGGCGTATGTCACGATAATGTGGAGCTTTTCCAGAGAGGTCAAAGGTCGGTCCAGGGTGGGCTCTTCTCCACTCATGACATTGCTGTTCTCCTTCACAGTCTTCAGACTGGGAGGTCTGGCCACTTCAGTCAGATCATCAGACTGCCAGACAGAAAACAAGGCTTCATAAATAAGGTAAGCGGAGGAGTCTGCAACAAATAGGTCAACATATGTACAGGCTTCCGCTTTCACCTCCTCCATGATCATCGAAGGTTTCCTGAAACTTGAGGCTGATTTCTGGATGCCATTTTCCTGAACAGCGGGTGGTTTTCGGTTCCTAGACAGCATGTCAGTGAAAGTGGATCCCTTCCTTGCTCGAGAGCCTCCATCTGGTACAGTGTATACCTTTGGGTTTGGAGCTGAGTCTCCACCAGGAACAGCAGCTTTCTTGTTTTTTGTCAGAAGGTCAGTGAACACAGAGCCCTTCCTGTTTTGTGTCGGCTCCTCTAGTACGGGAGAAGGCTGTACCGCCTTGTTGCTTCTTAGGATCCTCTACAATCAACAGGAATTTAAACTTTTAATCTACAAGAAAACAATGTTCATGTGCAACAGAAGGCAATATTATATAAATATGACGTCCTTGGCATTATAATAGAGATATTTACCTGATCCAGCCCCACCATGTGGCTGAGACGTCTGTCCTTTCTGGAGATGAGGTCCTGTGGAAGATTGCGGTTCTGTCCGGAGGTTCCTCTGACTTGAACCTGCTTCTTTGGTTCAGTTAGGTCTCCCATGAACCTCAGTATGATCCACCACACTGTCAGTGATGCCTGGTTAAAAAAAAATTAAAAAGAAATAACTCTACATGTGATACGTGTAGCTTGCAAGCAAGATTAAAATAAATGAAGAGGCCTAAGACAAGCACCAGAACGTCGTCCTCATCCTCATGATAGAGCAGAGGCTGCTGAAGCCTTTGGCGGATGTGGGTGTCCGACGCTGCGCCCTGGAAGTACATGGAAGCAAATTTGGAGAAGGAGTACTCATCCAGGTCATCATAGTCTTCTTTGGGAAGATCTTCCTCCATTGGTAGGTCATCAATGTCTATCTCCTCCATAACTGTCCTTTTTCTTTCCAGATTCTGGGAACACAAACACATGTTAATGCCGTGAATGTCTAGAATAGAATCTCTGTCTAGAGTCTCTGTGCCAAACGCTTCATGAGCATACCTCAAATCCCACAGGTGCTTGCCCCTCCTGTCCTCCAATAATTGCGGGCAGAAAGCCAAAGATGCTGTCCACCATCTCCTGGTCTGTGATAGATTCTGACCGGGCTTTGGTTTCCATCTCCCGCTTCTGCCTCAGCACTTCTTCCAAGCGTTTCTGTCTCTCCAAAGCTGCACGGCGTTCTTCTTCTTTCTCTCTAGCAGAGAGGTACATCTGAAAAGCGCAACAGAAAGAAATCAGGCAATTGGAACATGTCACACCTTCTATTATCTAATTAAGTAACCCCAATAACAAATGTACTATTATAACACAGTGGTAGCAGAATGGTAAAAAACTGGAACAGTTGAATTGATAAACAGGTGAAATCAGTCAACGCTAAAAGTAACAGAATACAAAATGAGCCTAAACAAATTAGTGGAGAAGTGTTCTGTTGTATGTACAACGCTGAGCACACGACTCACTTCACATTTGACATTCAAGACATTTGAAAATGGCAGCGCAGTGACTAAAGATCAGGCTTTAGAGCTGTTTTTCCCTATATTCTTACTGGATGTGTGTCTGAATGACATTGCTGTATATTATAATAAATGGCACGTAAGGTTAACCATACATCTCTTTTCATCTTTTCCATGGCTCTTCTCGCCAGCACACCCCTGGTATGCGCCTGTAGGAGGACCACAGCGGCTCGCTTGCGTTTCCAATCCTTCCTGGCCAGGTATCCTCTGGCTTGGGCCTGTAGCACGACGGCTGCTTCCCGCTTCTTCTTATACTGGAAGTGCAGTTGGCGAGAGCGTACCTGCGCTTGCAGCCTCGCGAAGCCCAGCTGGACCTAGTCAAAGATTTTAATACCACAGTTCATTTAAAAGCCAGAGTAGGATTTTCAGTTTGAAACATACTGATATGTGACACAGTGACTCACCACTTTGTACAGTTTTCTGCCTTGGTGTCCTCTCCAGTACTTCTGAACGACAAGAGCCGCTGCCCTTTTCCTTAGGAATTGTTTTCTTTAAAAGGCATAAATCCAGACGTGAAGTAAACATCACACCAGTAACATATTTGAACAGACCTTTGCCCCATACTGCACCTGTATTTGTAGCCTCTCAGAACTTTCTGAATTAAAAGTGCTTTGGTGTTCAGTGCCTTCATGCGCTCCAGTTCGAGGGTGGTGTCATGGAAGTCCTGTTAGAAAACAGCAGCAGGTGTAATTGTTCCCGCCGGTAGACATGAGAACACGCACAAACAAATAAACTTGAATAAACTGGAATTATAATTTCTATCCGGACCTTCAGGAATATCTTTGTCTTGCCGGTCTTCCAGTCCCCCTCTTCAGTAAGAATAGTTTCACAAATGCTCTGGCAGCATTTCTCTTTACTTTCCTGCTCAAAGAAAACATTATCAACAAGAAGAAAGTGGAGTATCGCGTTCAAAAACATCACATTGCACTCGCCAACTCACTGTCTTGGGGTCACAGAGCGATGAGTTCAGAAGGGCCCGGTAGCGCTGGAGAAACTCCTCGAAGGTATAGCGTACAGGATACCCAGCTTTCCGGATCTTGATGGTTTCCATCATGCCAGAGTAACGGAGCTGCCGTATGCACAGCTCTCTGTCGAACAGCTGGGACACGGGAGGACGTGATGCAAAAATCAGTTGTGGTTAAGTTGCATGTACATTTTATAAAGGCTGAACGAGCGCAAAGCTTCTTTCACTACCATGGGCTTCTTGAAGTCATTGGGTTTGATGCAGCGTATGAAATAGGGCTGGCACGCAGTCAGTGTTTTCATCAGGGAATCCAGAGACTGACGGAACTGCCCAGCCAAAGTTGGGACACGCTTCTTGTTATCAGCGGTTTGCTGCCGGACACAGACAGACGTCAAACTTTAAGCGAGGTGCTGGACTAACTGTTTCTCACCGTGTCTGATGCTGAAGCTAATGGCTGCACCGACCCGGAGGCTGTTCTTGGGCGTGTTGACGGTGAGCCTGGGGTTGGCGCTGCCCTTGTTTGTGTTTAAGCACAGCTCATTTCGGAACGTCTGTTTGAGGAGCTTGTTGGTTGACGTTTCCACCAGATGAATAAGGTCCGAGCTGAGCGCGTCGCGGTTTTTCTCGAGAAAACCTTGAAATGAGACAGACAGAATGATGACATCACACACGGTGTGTCACCAGTTTGTTGAGTTTTAAAAACAGAAATACCTTTCGAATCATAGTAAACCTCTCCAGCAAAATGGCATATTCCAAACTGTGTCTCGTAGTTGTTTTTGGGGGAAACATAGATCTTGCCTCCCCCGTGGACATTATTCAGCTTTTGAAGAAGAGTGTTGTCTGTGCCCTGAAAATGAGGAAAGGGGAGTTAAACTACGCTTTGCTTTGTCACAAGAGAACATAGTGAGATCCAAACCAGATTGAGACCTGGGGGAAGTTGCTTTCTTCATCAATTAGCGCCAGCATGTTCATTGGTTTGCTGGCGAGCACGTCCAGGGTGCTCTGGTTGTCTTTGTAGTCAATGCGCTTCCAAACTATGTTTTCGCGGGCGTACTCGTCCTGCTCCAGCTTGAAAACATGCCTGACGAAGAACTGCTGCAGCTGCTCGTTGGCAAAGTTAATGCACAGCTGCTCAAAGCTGCATCGGCAAGACGAAGAGAGACTGATAAGGGATTTTATCCAAGCGACTGAGTCTTAATGTGTCGAGGAATGGCTGCCGACCTGTTTTTGGTG
Organism: Macropodus opercularis; assembly: GCA_030770545.1. Classification (NCBI taxonomy): domain Eukaryota; kingdom Metazoa; phylum Chordata; class Actinopteri; order Anabantiformes; family Osphronemidae; genus Macropodus; species Macropodus opercularis. The sequence continues at coordinate 15,831,462 of CM061092.1, forward strand.
AAGTTCTCAAAGCCAAAGATGTCGAGCAGGCCTATTGACTGTCGGACCTCGTCGGAATCCTCCGCTGCTTTATAAATGGCAGCGTTGATTTTGTCCACGACCCAGATGAAAAGTCTTCCGTAAATTGCCTGAACAAGCGCAGAGAGGAGGATAATAATTTATGCATGATACCACACACTGCATCGACTATCATGACATTTGACCCAGATCATACAACATTGCCTCTGATCACTATGTGTTTAATATTTCTCTATTTAATATTAATTGCTGAATCATACATTTAGTCAAAGACACATAAATGCAACATTAGGATTGATTCTCACATACTACAAGGTAAAAGGTAACCTGATAAAATGTTACATATTATGCCATAAAATACATTTTTCCTTTAGGTAACAGCATGACTTTTTGTTTCTATGTACCTTGACAAATGCGTCCCTTCCGTCCACAGCCTGAGTACAGGTCAACGATTTGGTCACGCTTTCCCTGGCAGTCATGAAGGAGCGCTGAGTCAGAGCTTTCTCCAGCACTTTAGGTTCCACCTAAGTAGACACAGCAAGACATGCTCATCTCTGCTCTTTTTATTAGCATCATTTAAAACGTTTTATTCCTAGTTCATACCTCCAGAAGCTGGCTGGCCATGTCGAAGTGGGACGATTTGAGGATGTCCGAGCCCTCCAGGTTATTTACTATGGTCCCTAAAATGAACCAAGACAAACACTTTCAGATTTTGAGAGTCATACTGATGCACCAGTGAGAAATGTACAGATTTGTATACAAGGACCAAGCAACAGCTTCGCAATCGAATGGCAGCTGACGGTGAGAGAACTGAAGATGAAATGTTCAGTTGGGAGAAACTTGACCCAGAACTATCACAGACAAACAAGTTGTATTGTTTAGCACCATTATTACCCTCGAAGTCAACGTTTCCCAGGTGAAGTATGGCGGCAAGCAGTTTGGAGATTTCCCAGGAGTCGTTCTCTGTGAACATGAGGATCTTCAGAGCTGAACGGAAGTGGGCATATTCCTTTATATCATCCCGCCCTTCGCAAGTGGTGCAGTGACCCTGGTGATATAAACAGCTTGTTTAAAAAGTTCCGCTCTCATCTCGTTATTTCTCTAAGCACGTAACTTTAAAAGTGACAGTGTTTCCCACATTATGTCAGTACCATGGTCAGATAGTTGTACTCTGCAGCGTTCCCGAGGGAAAGAATCTTCTTCTGCTCGGGTGACATGCCCATCAGCATGCAGTAAAAGATGTGGTAGTTTCTCTCCTCAGGGGCCTGCACATGAAAGCGCATGTTCTTTACCACAAGAAAGGTCCTATTCCTGAAACATCAACTTGACCGATTCACCCACCTGACGACAAACTCTGCTTTTCTCCAGCAGGTACTGCTCAATGCGGGCCCCTTCAATGGCCCCGCCTTTGGTGAAGTTGATGTCAATGTACTTCCCAAATCGACTGGAGTTATCGTTACGGACGGTTTTGGCATTACCGAAAGCTGAAAGAACAGCGTGTGTTTAACCCGACATGAAGGAAGACTCAGCGGAACTGTGTGTTGTGCCCTTATCTCAACGTATTGCTCATACCCTCCAAGATGGGGTTTGCTTCGAGAATCTGTTGCTCTATCCAGGAGTGCTGGCCGCTCACTGCAGCCAGGAACTGCAGCATCAGCTTGGTGCTTTCGGTTTTTCCGGCTCCTGACTCTCCACTGATGGGGGAAAACATGAGAATAGGTTAGCATTTCACATCCTCCTTGTCCTGGAAGAATTGCAACGTAAAAGCCCTGTTTTAATAAACCACTAGTTCCAGAGGGTTTAGGTCACATCAGCAGTGTTTTCTGTTCAGCAATGTAAGACAGTTACAGTTTAGATATATTATTATAAATATATTGACTGGTTTACTAACTGCTTACTCGTTTAACCTGAATTATCAATTAGATCTGTTTAGTCTGGTATCTTTTACCAGGACACTGCCACCTACCCCTGTATATTATTATCACACTTCCTATGCATGCAAATGCTTTTCTTTTGGCTTAACCCATAATAATTTGCAACCTTTACACTGGGAGTGCAAACCAGCTGCCAGCCTGAGCTTCTTGTTATCAGACATTCGCACACCTGATGACGCAGCACTGGCTCTTTCGGTTGCGGCGCATGTTGAAAAAGCAGCTGTCTGCGATGGCGAAGACGTGCGGCGGCAGTTCGCCCAGCCGCCGATCTGTGTACATGTGCACGTGCTCGGTGGTGTAAATGGGCAGCAGCTGGTAGGGGTTGACTGCCACCAGAATGGAGCCTGTGTACGTCTTTAAACAGAGAGGGGTGTTAACCATCACACAGTAGCACGTTTGACAGGCGCATGTGTGTGTGTCTGTAAGCGAATAAACAAGTGGTTGTAAGCACATGGATCCACTGACCCCTGTGACCTCGTAATTGGTCACAGGAGCAAAACATGAGATATGTTCTGATATGATTCACTGCATTTGAACATTTCATGGATGGATTATGATAATAAAAAAATGTTGCTGTGGTCAATCATATGATGGTCATGCACAATATAAAAACATTATTCTTTGTGTTCTCCTGCATCCATTATATTTACAGACATAAAAATGGACATAAAATGGGCTCATTCTTAATTCAACACACGCTGTACAGCTGTGATACAGAAACGCTCTCTTCTCTCATTCGTCTCTATAGAGACAAACAACACTGTGATAAAGCACAGGGCAAAGTCTAAGACAGGACAACTATTTACAGCAAGGGAGGACGTAGCAGGTTATAGATGTCATAAAACCGGGTTGGTTATCAGAGAAGCTAGTGAAAAGAAACCTACATAGATGATGCCCTCTTTGTGCCGAACCAGGAGGTTCCGGAGGAGTCCCGCCTCGTTGAGATCACCCAGCCTTATCATGTCGTCCACACCCTTCACAGAAGTAGGATGCATGGGCCGGATGCTGCCTTCTTTCTTCTTCTTGACCTTGTGCTCCTGTGCATACGTTAGAAATGAGTAAAACATACTGACGGCTGATGCAGATTTCCCTGAATTTACTAAAGGAGTTTTGTACCTTTCCTTCATCGTCAATCAGTTGAAGCTGTCCTGTGTCTGTCACCCGGACCTCTGCCCCGATCGGCACCCCGACGCCAGCGTCTACCCATACGTAGTCACCCTGGTTTTAGAAAACGAGAGTCATGAACAACATCCAAGCCAGATCTGAAGCTTCATTTTAGAATGATATGTGATACATGGTTTACAGTTAATTGATTCCAAGTCTCACCTTGCTCAAATGCAGCATTGCAAGAATGTAGATCTGAGAAGCTGAAGGAATTAAGTCCAGTTAGTGAAACAATATAATATGTATACACACATACTGTTGATAAGAAACTGTTCTAGATTTAGATCCTTTGACCAGGAATGAAACACATATTTTATGGTAACATAAACTTTAGAATTCTTCTTCTACTACCATTTTACCAGGCAACCTTCAAATTAAAAATAATTCTCACCATCTTAGGACAAAATCCTATCGGTTTCACTTCTAATAATCACTTGTCCTGACAAGTCTTACCTGGGATGTCGTTGGGAGAAGCAGCAGCTGCTGCAGCCGAGGGAACGTCTCTGTGAATCACTATAAAGCAGGAAGAATTCTTTCCCAGCAAACACCCCTTTATGGCTTTTTGACTTTGCTCCGGTCAAGGTAGATCCGAGCGGTGTCACCAACCACCAGACTCCAGGCTGACACAGAAAGCTCAGTTCATTTACTGCGTACGTCTCTTCTTTGAATTCCACTTGGTTATAATTAGATGAAGCTGTAATTCATACTGCAATGTCTGATGTTAATAATCATAACATAGCAATGATGTAAACATCCTAAACACTTTATAAATGTTGCTCCACTTACAATTAATTAGTAGCTGTACTGTGTAAAAAGTCTAAGGATCTGTGAAAATCTGAAAGCCACTTCTGATCCATAAACACATCTGTCGCAGGTCAGGTGCTGCAAACACATTTGTACCTGGAGGCAATTATGTTGTAAACTGTAGATAGCAAAGTGGAACAACTGACCTCACTTACGGGATATTGGATCCTGATATTGGTTATTGAAATAGCTCATATAATATGATACTACCAGTACAAAAAGGACAAACTCACGAGATTGGTTAAAAAGTCAAATGAATATGTATGATCATAAATATCTGGGTTGAATAGGCTGTGTCTGTGGGAATTATACCTAGACTCACAGAACATGAGTCTTGGTTATGCCCTTTGCTTTGCACCAGAATCTGGTTTCATTACATGAACAATATCCATGAACTGTGCCTCATTACCATGACATTACAAATACTATGCATCTTGCGTTGTTTTAGTATCTTTACTATAGTTACACAGACAAAAACCATGTACAATAGCTGAATGTTTCAGGCTCACCTCAAGTCATAATACCACTATTGTTACACTCACGCAAAATGAAGCGGCGCATGTCACACAGCACAAAATGTTTCATCGAGTACAAAATTTGAAAAGAACCAGGTCAATGGAAAAACCAAAAGCACATTTACAGTGATTCACATCATGTCTATCCACCGCCGTACTCCTATGAGGTCACTCGTTCTCTTTCCTTCTGAAACCAAATCAAAGTAACCAACATGACATTTATTTCAGATTAACTGGATGATTCATGGCAACTTTATGCGTTTTAACTTTCAGACACCCAGTCAACCTTCTAAGGACAATTATCCTTTGAGACATTAAATCAATTTAATTTCACTTGTCCTTTCCTGAAAAACTAAACTAACCTAAGAATTCCATTATATTTTGGAGTACATCTAAACTTGGTGGCTGATAGGGAATAATTTACCCCCACTGAATAAACAAATTAACTCAAAACAATGCAGGTAGAGGATGGCTGGAAAAAAACTGAGAAGCAGAGAAGCTAACCTGACCCCCTTGTGTTGGAATAGTAGATTAAGAATATTTTAATAAAGTGTGAAGCCACTTTCTCAGGTCTTTGTCCATTTCAGTGACAAAATGAAGGCACAGGTTAATGAAAAGAGCACAATTGAGATTAGGCTTTAGTTTGATAAAAGACTCCTTTTAAATGATTTCAATAAATTCCATTTTCCACTCATTCTTTTTCCCCTGGGGATTTACTGCACATGCAAATAGTGGAAAATGTCACAGAAATACAACATGGCAGTTTTAAATATTGTGTAGAAAGAAGCGGACAAAACAAAAGTTAGTAAAAATGGTTTCTGGGGTATTTAGAAACAAAAAACCAAAACAAAACAGGGGTGCTCAACATGTGCGCTGTGTCTTTAATGAGAACCTGTTCCTGATGGGCGTCATGACGCCCTCGGGTCACTTTTCTCTGTCCGGCAGGTAGGGAGGGTGCTTGTGATTGTATGTAGCAAATCATAGCACCAAATTCTGAACAGCTCCTTCACGGCCTCGATAGAGGAGATGGCGATGGTTGTTGACAGAACAGAAGGTCCAGGTTACGCGCGCTCCTTTCGCTTCAGTTTGGAGGACTTCTTAACTGCACCATTCTTGTTGAGCAGCTTCAGCACTTTCTCCTTGTGGTCGAGGACTTTCATCATGGTGTCTCTGGCCTCCGTCACTTGGTCCATCACCAACTTACAACGCTGCATGTTACCCTGACACAAAACACACAATAGTATTGCTTCTGAGAATACTGCAAAACTTTAAGAGATTTGTTTTTTTTAGAAAACATTATGAATTATTCAAATTAATTTTAGACAACTGTTTCTGGCTCTGTCTTTTGATCCCTTCACTGCCTATTTACCACCTACAGAGCCCACCATACCTGTATGAGTTCATTAATTCGATGAAGATCATCATCAGCGCCCGCCCTCTTCTTTGGAATCAGGCCCTCTTGAAGGGTGGAAAGGCGGCTATAGACGTCATGCTCCAAACTCGACTTAAGATAAAGTAACAAACAGTCAAAAATCTAAACAGATGCAGTGCAAACTAATGTTAGCCGTTGTGTGAATGGAGAAAGTATAGTATGTAGAGACATAAACAGCCTTCTTACCAGCTGCCTTAGCTGTGCAGCACACAGATGAATTTTCCATCCCTGTGCTCTGCATGCTACTCCTCTCTGATTGGCCATATCCTGTAGGGTGCCCTTTTTCTCTTCTGAGCAAAAGATGTATTCAAGTATTATTATTATTATTATTATACTATTTCATTAAAAGAAACGCGCATCATCATTTATGCTCATTTGCTGAAAGTCAAGTCAAGAACAGCACATTATTTTGTCTGCATCCATGAGCTACTAACCTTTGACCCGGATATCGCTGTATCTCTGGAAATGGTGGTAAGCAGCCTTCCAGGGATTACGATATTGTCGCAAAAGCGTAACAGGAGGACGAGGTCTGACTGGCACGTAACGCACTCCTTCTTCATCTAAAATACAAAAGTAAAGACGAAACATGGCAGCACAGATAGCATCCCTATCGGAAGCACAAATATCAGTAGATGTCTCTACATACCAACATACTCCCTTGGTGGAGATTCACGCCGCTCAGCCCTGCCAGTAATGGCCCTGCCTGTGGCCTTCTCTTCGTCTGTGCTGTTGGTTTCCACCATCTCACTCTCCTCTGTAGAAATAACATGTTGCTGTTTGCGGGGCTTCTTCCTTGGCGAAGCTCCAGGGATCAGTTCTCCAGTAGTAGGAGCGCTCAGGGTGGAGGCCTGGGTGGTAAGGGCTGGGGCTGATGACAAGTTTGCATTGGCATCTGAGAGGTAATAAATACACAGTTCATTCACCTGTACATACATTTCCATTTATATAAAATTATTAACTGCTTATACAACACAACACGTCATTGACCCCTTACCTGGCTGGGAGGTGTCCATGGTTTCCGTCTCCTGTTTGATTTTGACATCTGGACACGCAGAGCTGGCAGCACAGGCTGCAGTGCTGCTCGCTGCAGGCTGAGTAGGGGAAGCCACAGTGTTGGCCATTGAAGCAGGGACAGCGGGCGTTACAGCCATTGCGGCAGGCAAGGCTGAGAGGACAGTGGAGGGCTGGGAAGGAGGCACAGGCCCTGGTGTGGCAAGCATAGTGGGGATGGCTTGGGTAAGGTGCTGGGTGTTAGAGGACACAGCCTGCTCTCCCCCCTGAGAAGGCAGTGCTTCCACTGTAGCCATGACAGGAGGGGCCACTGCCATGTGCACCTCAGGTTTGGGTTTTACACTAGACAGGAAACAAACATTTTATAGGTTACAGTCAGAATAGAACAGATGTGAACATGGATGCAAATGACATGACAGAAGCTCACCCTGCAGGCCGGGGAGATCCTGCTCCTCTCACACCACTCTCAATTCTGCCACTGTTGGCTTCACTGGGTTGGGCAGGAATCAGGTTCTTACGAACGCAACTGGAACAAAGAAAGGAAACATTATATCAACCTTTTGGATTTTGTACAAGATTTTATTCATGTTTATCTGTTTAACATAATGCTCCCCATGATTGAGAATGACGTATCTCCACACCCAGATTTAGTTGCACAGAGAACAGAGCAGCCTAATGCACATCTTTTAGATCTGAGAGTCATGGTTTGGTTTAAAAAAAGAGGGGGGGGGGGGGGGGGTGTCACAAATACAGGTTTACAATAATGTGGAAAATAGTAATATTACAGAAATGCTACTCACATTGGCACATTTGTAGTGAGATGGTTTTTAACTAGTGTATTATGCTTTTCCCTGTTGAAATGTTCCCTTTATCCATTGTAGTCATGGACCACTGTTACACTCACCTTTCATTAGCAGGCTTTTTGCGGAGAATGCTGGGTCTAGGGGAGGAGACAAGGGTGGGAGTTCCTCCTACTCCTCCCTGGGCGTGTGCTTGCACCATGGTGGCTACTGGTTGCGTGGTGCTGATTTGATTGGTTACAAAGCCATCAGCTAAAACAACTCCAGAATGAAATAAAACATGTTTTATCAAAGGCCAACACTTTGGGTAATCATTAACAATAGTGGATGTTTAGTCATTACCAGGTTTAGCTTCAGACTGCGGTTGTTGCTGTTGCTGTTGAGTGACTATGGGTGCCTGCTGTATTCCCTGTGTGGTAATTGGCGCAGATGTGTGCAGGCCCTGCACTCCTATCGGTGTCGGCTGAATACCCTGTGCAGCAATTGGTACAGGCTGGATTCCTTGCGTGCTGATTTGTGCAGAGGGCAGACCAATGCGATCCACCGCCATGAGCTGCATGTGGTTTAGATGGACAGTGGTGGCCACGCCAACACCAGGCTGAGTGGGCAGTGCTGAACTAGGAGCTTGAGGAGTAACTTACAGAGAGGGAAAGAAATGTCATACATATAATACCGCATATTTTGTATCACAAATGTCAAGTCTTTGAAATTTTTAACAAAGTTTGAAATGACTCCAAATAAAATGATACATACCAGGATACTGGCGGATGGTGGATACAGAGCTGGTGATGGGGGTGTAGGTGTGTGTCAGAGGGTACGATGAGGAGTAGGTAGGTAGGTAATACTGGAACTGCACGGGTACCGAAGGCCTTAAAAAGACAGTCAGCAAGAATATGGATCACAGGCAGAGAGAGGCACAGGCAGTTTAACTCTGTGACATTAGATCATCTCAGTCTTCTTGCACCCCAAAAAGATTAAGAACGACTTCCTCATACAATGCATTAAAGGGACGCGCGTGTTGTGCCCACCTGTTGTCACTTCTGGCTTCCATGGTCACGGGGTTAGGAGACGACCTGTGGCCTGCCATAGGGATGAGGTTGGGTCTTTCTCCTGTGTAGTCAGGCTGGACACGGGATGAAGAGTGGGTGATCGGCTGAGGGACCACTTTCGCTGGAAAAAAAAAAAAAGTACAGTTTCAAAACGCTGCAGACTTTAACACCTCTTACCTATGAAGCCCAAACTGTGTTGAAAACGAGGGAGACAAAATAAAACTGCTTACCAACAGGTATGGTAGAGGTGGTCACTGCTGTAGCATGGGAGGAGTGTGAGGCCATTGTCATTGTGACAATAGTGTTACTGGTCATTTGGGTATGTGGTACAGAGCCTAAATATAAAGTACAAAGAATTAACAACAATGTATTTTAAGGCCAACTTCCAATTTTTCATTTTAGGGCCCTAGTTCTAGAGCAGGGGTCTCAAACTTGCGGCCCGCAGGACGAGATAGAAGTTTAATGTTAACCCAGACTGCAAGTATTATATTGTAATGATCCTGTCTGCTAACAAGCTAACTTGTACAGCAAAGCTACAGCTGCGTCTTCAGAGTCTTGCTGTCTTGGGTCTCTACCACACTCAGCACCTACCGTCACGGTGCCACCCATAAACCTTCACTTTTACACACATAACAACATGACACACAACAAATAAACACATTAAAACTACAACACCTGAACATAAACGCATAACTGCAGCCGCACCCACAATGCCCTGGGCCGCTACAATACGATTTTTTAATTTTTATTTTCAATGAATGCTATCTTAAGAATGTCTTTTGAGTTTTTGATTGTAAAAAATGCTGAAAAGAGGGTAAAATTACATTTCAAATCCAGACTTAATGATGATCATCTTCAAGCCATACTGAGGGTCTCAACTGCGGAGAGGAAGCGCTGCCAGGTTTCTGGCAGCAAGATGTAGGCAAAAGAAGCCATGTTCAGAATAACTGTTCATGTTCTTCAACAGTCCATTAATATTCAGGAACGTTTATGTTCAGAAGAACTCATTGAAGTTAAACAACTATTAGTAATGACATTTAAGAAGATTAGATCTTTTTTAACAAAGCTTTTTTTTTGTGGAATACGTGATGCGGCCCAACCTCAACCAGACTCTGTCTCCTGCAGCCCCCAGGTAATTTGAGTTTGAGACCCCTGTTCTAGAGACTCTAAATAATTAATATAGTACCTATTGTGGTGGTTGATGGCACAGTGTTTGTGGCAACAATTGGTGCCACAGTTGCTGCGGCCACTGGTGTTACAGTGCTGAAGATGGGCTTCTGTGGGGCACAAATGATGCAAATCTTAAGCCACAATGTAACTGACCCTTCATTAGTTTTGTAGATAGCCATCAAGAAACAGAAACCTGAGTCATGGTATGCGGAGGCTGAGGCTTTTGACCTCCTATTGCAGGATGGGATGGCAGCGTGATCCGTGCTGCGGTGTCACGGGACGTCTGAGGCCTCTGAACGGTGGCAGGGGAGTGAATTGTCAGTGAAGGACGGCTGAAATAAGAACAAAAAAAACCCTTCTAGTTCAACTAATCAGGGGTCTAAAGATTCAGAGATAGAATAAACACATCATGGCTTGAATCGTTGATCCAATCTGTAAAACTATAGATGTCTCAATGCCAATAACCAGAATCGGTTATCGAGCGAATACGTCCTCTTGTACTCATACCCACAAATCTTATTTGATTTTTCCATGTCTTAATGCTGTTGTTTCAACCAAATGAAACACAGCAGCTTATCATTGCCTTTATTACTAACACATGCAAACAAATTCTTATGCTTACCCATGTGCCACCTCTGCAGAGTGTGTAACAGTTGGATTGATGACTGGGGACTGTGTTCTAGTAGCAGAAATGGGAGATACCACAGTTGGAAGCACAGCGGTAGATGTTGTTACAGCAGGACGAGACTGCAAATAAAGAGGTATTACTGTTACTCACAATGTCTTTAAATGACCTCAACAAAATCCATGCAACTGGAGCTGTAATAAAAAGTACCTGAATAGTCTGGTGGATTATATGCTGTACTGTGGACTGCCCAGGGCCTGCACTAGCTCCGGTGGCTGGTCGCAGGACTGTTTTGGTGCTGGACATAACAGCTGCAGCAGCAGCCCCTGCAGGACAAAAATCCACAGACATAGTAAATTAGCTACCTTTCTGCTGGCATCAGGACTGGCATGCCATTATTATGATTACCTCGAGGTAAATGAGATGTGAAAGTCTGAGGAGGGACTGTAGGGGGCCCGATTAATGTAGGGGCACTGCCTCTAATGATCTGTATGTTAGATAGATTGGCTGGCACCAGATGGTGTAAATTGCTGGAGTGACCCTAAAACACAATAAAGAAATGTTTTGAACAATGATCTAAACATATACCATGTAAGCGTATCAATGAAGTACTCGCAGGAACTGAACAGTTACTCACCTGCTGACCACTGATGGTTGCCACAGGAATAGTAGGGGTTGTAGCAATCGTGCTCTCTATAGTGACAGTAATATGGCTGGGCACCTTGGAGGACAAGGGGATATGAGCCTGGTTGGAAGCTGGTGCTGGGGCAATAAGACGACTTGGCATAGGTGACTTCAGGACAGCCTTATATTAAAAAAAAGAAAAAGAAAAAAACACACATTTGATGTAGTATTTGCAAATTAGTTATTATCCTGCTATAAAACACAGTTTCTGCCTAAATGAATCAACATAACTCAGTGAAATATTTTATTTATTATACAACCCCATGAAGTTAAGATTGTTTATCAATCAAGCGTATTCATCTTACAACATAGATGCCACATATTTCCCTCTAACTATTCATACAAAGCTTGCAGAAGTAATGTCAAACAGCAATAGACATAATTGTCACCTTTATCTGTGCCTCGGTGGAGACTGTAGGCTGCCCCTGTGTGTGGTGGACAGAGGAGGCAGGCACAGTCACAGGTGTGCCGGGCTGAATGGGTACAGTCTGGGGAGCCGCTTGTGGCTGGCTGTGCGTCTGTACTTGTGGGTAAGGTCTGACCACCATCGTCTCCTGCTTGTCATCTCTGAATGCCAAGGCCCCCCCCCCACCAGCCGGTGGATGGTCCTGCTGCCCGTGCTCAGCATCCCGATTCCTGTCTCCATCTGCTCCAGCTATTGAAAAAGAATTCGTCAACATATTATTTCTCAGGCGTCATCCTGCAAGTCTTTTCAGTGACAGGACGCTACCTGGTGGATTTGGTGGTTGACTGACAGATACGAGGTTTCCAGCTGCAGGGATCTGAGATGCTCCGCCACTGGAAGCAGGCAGAACGTGTCGGGGGAACTGCTGGGAACTCATGTTAACTACTTATGACCTAAAACGTCACCAGAAGAATACATTTAAAACAGCACTCAGTATTAATATTATAGTAGAAGATATAGTTAATTGTTCAATTTTAGATGACTTTGAAATGACGAGCAGCGTTTCAATACTATCAGTTTAACCATTAACAGGCAGCGCGGGGTCGTAAACATTGCTGTTGAGGGTCTGCGGAATATTATCGCTACCATTTAGCAAAGCATCCTCTCACGTCGAATGGGTAAGAGAATGTATAAAAATACGTGTCCACGTGAAAACCTTTTCTTTAACGCTATCGTTAAATGGGCAAAATCCATGACAAACTGTCCGACAACTGCAACGTTGCTAAGCAAATACCAAGTTATTGTCCAGGCGAATTATTTTGATAACATACTTTCCGAATCAAAATGATCCCACTCGATACGCGCTCGGCCAAGACGACATTTTCGGTGACCGGCGTTTTGATGTCGGCAATGTTAAAACTAAAAAGCTACCATGTTAGCTCGGTACCTTAGCTAGCAGAAGGCTAACGTAAAATCGCTAACACTGTTGCCCCTTCTTCTCCTGTTCAATTTCAAACTTGCTAAAGACTACAACAGCATACGCTTGGTATGGTGTAGATAAACGAGTACCATTGAGTAAGTGTGCAGACATTACCGTATAAAAAAGGTTACTGGGCAATGGTCGCTGTGTGGATTATTTTTTTTCCATTCGTCTTTTCTTTTTTCCAACATGTAAGCCGGAAGAACGCGCAAAAAGAACAGGACATCCCTGCTTCTGTCCACCAATCAGAGCAAAGAGTCTCAGCTCGTTGACCAATCAAAGCTCCGCAAATGTTATGACCAACCTAGATTTACGCCAGAGACGGAGACCCGCGAGGGACCGCTATCGCAGGCAAAACCGTGGTCACGTGGTCAACGTTGTCGCCAGAGCTTAGGGTGAATCCAGCAACGGTGCGGAATAAATCAACATTGACGACGGTAAGATGTTAGCAAACACAGACCAAAAATTATTATTGTGCAATAAAGGAGAACAACGTCACATTACACACTGGTTCATATCAATTGGCATGTATCGTTCAGACAGACGTAATTTATTGTAAATAATCACAAAGACCGTTATTACGAATGCCTGACGTAACCGTACGTGACGTACACACATGTAACTCGTTCAGTACGGGATTTAAGTTCCCTGAAAAGCGGTTGATTGACCTTCTTGCCACCACATATATTAATAAATAGGTTAAATGGCAGAGATATGCTGGCATTACTACTAACGGTGCAGTCGACGTAGTACGTTTCAGGAAAGACACGAGGAAAAACTAGGCTACGTAACGTACGTATCCTCGGGGAGGGGGGGGTCAGCTGTGGGTCACGTGACCGTCTTTTTGCAGGTCGTAGCAGTCCGCAGAGAGTCTCCCGCTTTTGCAAACCGTAACGACTGAGCTAACGCTGTAGCCCCGCCCTCTCCACTGGCGTCACCGTAATGCCTACGAGGAGCCACTAGAGGTCACTAACCAACAATAAACATGACAGACTTTGAAGCGTGTGGATTATAAATACATGTTGCAGTAGTTTCCAAGTGTAACAAAAACAACAATGACAGACATACAGATACAAGCGACAAGCAAAAGAATGGATATGCAGCTGGGCAAAAGTAAACAAGACACATATTAGGACTCATTTTGTTGTTAATCCCTACAAATTAGTTTTAGTTTTATAAGGATGTGCAATAGAGGTGACACATATAAATAAATGCACACAAATATTTTATGAAAATACTCTAGCTGTCATGACCCCTGGGTCAGGCTTTGCTCTCTCTCTGTCTCTCTCTCTCCGTGCCACCTCTGGCTGCATCCCGGCACCGATTGTTTTAGTGTTATGGCAGTTTGTGTGATATTATTGATTAGGGAGTCAGGTTTAGCTGGATGTCTTATTGTGTATTTTCATTACAGGGTTATTCTTTGTCTGAACACCCTTTTTATTGTTATTATTATTATTTACTTAAAGGCACCTTTGATTTTCACCTTCCTGTGCCTATGTTCATTTCTTTTGTTTGGAAGAGTTTTTAAATAGTGTTTAGTTTGTGTTAAGGGTTTTTATTAAAGTATTAATTCTGTCTTTAATTCTTCTGTAATTAATTCTTTGGGTCGTTTTAACACGCCCTCTACTAGCAGGAAGCTCCCTCTCGACATGTGTCCCCTTAGCGTGTAGGAGTGGCATTCAATTCTTAACAGAGTAACAGTTCAGCAACATTTCCCTGGATCTAGTTATGATGCGCATAGGTGTGAGTATCACAGTGCTTAAAGTCCAGGTCCTGTCTATTTTTCACTCCCTACCCAGGAGACATCAGGAATCAGCAGCATTAAGAAACCGCATGCATCTTGTAATCCTAAAGATGAGCAAATGAACGCGACACCTTTTTACTTTAAAATATTAACGTTGCTTATCTAAACGCTATACGTTGGCTTGGTATTACAGATACCTGTTGAAATGCATCATCATTTACTTACAATACATCTGGGTCATAAAAACTTACATAATGCATTCCTGCAGGCTGAGGTGCAGCCACAAAAATTCCCCAGCTGCGCTCACTCGCTTTGTCACATCCAACTGTCGGTATGTTGCTTTAACCGGGAACTTGTGAAGTCTTCGTGACGAGCGTTCTTTGGATATGATTGCTGACTGGTTAGGAAACCGATGTGGGTTCAAATGCAGCTTCAGAGGAATCTCTCCCAAGAAGCTAAGAGGAAAATCTGAATAATGAGCGTTCAAATATGAATATGGGCTGGTGTCATCTAAATTTTAACACGTATCCGCTGGTGTTCAGGCAACGTGGACCATGCGTAGCTTTTCCATTTCATTTAACCCATGGATTCTTGATCCTCTCTTCTAATCGTGTCATGTCACATACTAATGTACCACTTACTCATTTGTCTGCGTTTGTCAATTGCTCACTGACACTCCAGACAAAGAAACCATTCACAGGTAAGTTGCTTGCACCTGGCTGCACCGTGTCTGATGCGTGTTATTGACTCAGCTGTTGCCTTCATTTCATCTTAGGACATCAATGTGCCGGTGGGGATTCTCAGTCATAAAGACATCAATGTCATTCTTCGTTGCTTCAGACACCAAATGTAATGACTCATTCTTTTTCCTACAGTGAATCAGTGGGAAATGTGCAGCTCAGTTTAGTTACTAGAAACCACGGGCAGTGCCACAAAAAGCTTTGGCAAACATGGCACCTCAGGCAGGTTTAAGTGTTTTGGCTTGCGAAATGTAGAGAATCCAGGTTAGAGGGCAGTCTAAGGTTCTGGATGGCACGGCCTGTGGTATTTAACCACCAGAGAAGATCTTTTACTGAGTGCAGAGAAAAACACACTGGAATTATTTCAGAAACCTTCTGTTACAGACTTACAATAAGTGCAAGTTTACAGTTGAACACAAAGAAGCAGCAACACAGATGATGTGGGGAGAGATGAGGAACAGAACAGGTGCAGTGCTGCTACCACCTAAATGAAACCACTCCTTTGCCTTCCCAGCTAAATAATGCTGCAGTTGACATAAACCTAAAAATATGCGGCGAGCGTCCTGCCACGCTATGTGAGATTTCAGTGAAATCCCTAAAATTAGAGGACGGTGCCGTGAATTATGTGGAAAAGTTAAGGGGGTGGGGGGGGGCATTCCATGAGCGCTGCACGCAGGAAGTTTTGGAATCTCCATGGATATTAAGGCAAAACACTGTTATTTTTCCAAGTATTTACACGGGCTTTTAGTGCAAAATATGCTTAAATGCCTCAGAATGTAGAAAGATGATTTTTTTTTTTACCCAATTGTTTCTTCTCTTGTGATTTACTCAGATTAGGACACGTTTTACTCTTTAAAAGTGCAGTGACTTTAAAAGCATGATCAGCAATAAGAATGCATTGTTTTATACAACTTTACACTGTCCTGTCCACGTAACCAGACTATGGAGATAAATCAGGGCCAGAAGTGTTGTCAATCTGAAAGATTAATTTCAATAACTTTTTGAAACTGAAAGTTGAAATACTTGAGTTGAAGCTGAACCAAACTATGAAAATTAAAATTCAAATATAAGTAAATTATTATTAAAATAAATGTTATAATCAAAATGTTCAGTTCTTCATCTATGTTCACGTTCACATTTTATGTCTTTGAGTTTCAGATATTAATTTCATCTTTTTTTTCACTTTCAGATTGTATTTTTTCTGACTCTTTGAACCTTTTTGGCCTAGGAGGCGAGACTAACATGGAGGACCTATCAAAATGGTCAGTTTGCCCTCACAAGCTTTCAGTTTCAAATAGTTTGTTTTTATTTGCAAATTGATTTTTCGTATTGACAAGATTTATGGCCCTGATTCAGCTCCGTACCAGAAAATGGGAACTGGTATTTGAAAGACTGAGCTAAATTTTACTTGTGTATCAGATTACTAGAGAGAGCAAAGTATAGAGGACTGTCATAGCTTTTATGTAGGAAACAAGTATGAAAAGGGTGCTATATAAGATATAACTTTAAACACAAAATTCAAATGAAATGTCATATTTTTAAATGCATGGTATTATGCAAATCTCTGTATCTATACACTATAGTGTGATGACCAATGTTAAGCTTGATCTATAACATATATACATTTCAATAGGTTGCTAAATGTTTGCAAACTGCAATCTGGCTGTAATGCAAATACTTTAACAGGCTGAACAAAAAACCAAACCGAAAACTGCATTTCAGACATATATTAAGAATTTTAATCTTGTGAAATGTTAAGGCAAGGATTTCTTTTCCAAAAGTTCACAGCAACATCAAAATGGGTCAACGAGCTGAAGCAAGGTACCTTAACAGAACCTTTTGTATTCATCATAGATTATAACTTAAAAGTAGAGTAAAGTCTTTGGCACAAGAAAATGTAACAAATACGCACCTAGATGTGGAAAACAAAACCAAAACAATATATATTAACTTCTCTCACTTCAAATTGCCATTCATGTAAACACATTCCATAAGGGTATGAACTTTGACACACTGCACTGACCAGCAAATGCAGTGTGATAGGATACATGATGAAAAGGAGGGAATAACAGTTAAACGTGAGAGGCTATGATTCATACATTAAAAGTAGCATCTTTGCTAATAGTTTAAAACTGGATGATAATATATTAACTTCTTCAGAAATGTAATTTTGCTGAATTCTACAAGCATTCCCGTCTAAAAAATAATAATAATAATAATAATAATAAGTCGAACAAATCAGAATTATGGCACATTCCAGTTAAATAAACATTCCTGGAGAAACAAGAGTCTACATTCGGCAGTGTTCAGTGATTCTACACTAAGCAGGCAGAAATAAATAGAAGAATTCCTGGTAAAATATGTAGTCAACTCGGAAATGTGAGCTACTTGAGCAATGGAGAGACGCTGCTGAATATAACACAGTGATGGCAACAAATAGATTAGCAAATGCAGGACAGTTATAGTTGACCGTGTCTAGGCTTGTGGTAGAACCTGCTACCACGACTCAGATGTAATAACCAGCCCTAAGAAAAGGAATCATGTGGAGAATGCCTGCCATTTTAACAACGGGGGGGGGGGGGGGGGGGGGGGTCAGACTTTAGATAGCCTTTTTCTTTAACGGGAGCATTCCCTCAGTGAGGAATGTGAGAAGATTGGCCTCAGCGTGTCAGCGGAGAGGAGCAACGCGCTGGGCAGCCGCCGTAGGAGGCTGTGATGCATTAACCCTGGACATGGAAAATTAGGCTCGTAGGCTTTTTAAAGAGAGAAATACGCAGGCTCCGGATGCAAAGGACGTTTCAAAATCCTTTCTTGAGCCTTTTAGCCCGAATGTATTTTAAAGTCAGACGCATCTGTTAATTTAGCCGTGAGTCATTCTGTTGAGCAGACTAATCCTTCTACGTGTTCCCATGGTAACGGGCATGCTACTGGAAACACCACACGGACAGGTTCCACACTCGTATGTCATTTCAAAAGTGAGCAGCTTTTACAATATATAAATACAATCCACAACAACATGCACAGTGAATGTGGTGTTTAAGCACAACGAGCAGCCCCAGTTCCTATATAATGCAGAATACTCTCCAGGTACCGGGAACAATTCTGACTTGCGAGGCCAGTGTCTGGGTTTCTGTTAGGAAGGAAAGCTCAGCTCTCCTCATCACAACACACCACATTCTGAACTCTGGTCAGTTAAGCAGCTCTTTGCTTATGGTCATACGTTGAGGAAGGCTTTATAAACACCATGGCCCAAAGTCTCTGTCATCGTTGGCCATCACTCATCAGGCTATTTTTTTTACGCTTTAGACTGTGCTCATATGAGGATTTCAACCACTTCTGCATCAGAGCAGCTGATGCTGTTGAATATCTTGAGTGGGGCTTGAAGCTCCTCCGAAGCGTCTGTTGTGAAGACAAAATGAGCATGTTTGAGAAATCAAACAATGGGGCTCGTTGCACTTTAAATAGTGATCATAGCGCCTAATCGACTGCTTAAACTCACCAGTGGTGGCTACGGAGGTCCCCTCAGACGTATCCGATCTGGTCTCTGCCGGCCGAAGGGGCTCGTCGCTTTGGGTGCTAGAGTCTCTGCTTGTGCCTTTGGGTGCCACGTGGGGTCGGGGTTGAAGTGCAGCAGCGCTTGTCTGGTCATCTGAGAGGCTTTTTGCTACTAAGACAAAGCGGAGGCTGCTTAATTATTCCCTTACAACCACAGATACACATCTGCCTCGAGTTCTTCCCATGACTATTCTGGATCGGACTATTCTGGAGCGATAGATGATACGCATTCCACTTTAAAAACATGTTGTCTATTTGAGGGGCATGAAAAGACTCCTGCTCCCTCTTTTTTTTTAGGAAGTGTACATTCTGTCCGGTGAGACAGAGCTGTCTGCCAGTTGTCGCTCAGTAGCATGTGCCATTAGGGAGTCACAAATTCTCAGTGTAGCATCGAGAGCGATGGCAAAAACTCACCTTTAGTGTCCGTGCTGCTAGCGACAGTGTTGATGGAGGGAACGGACCTGGCCAGACGCAGGCCCTGTTTCTCCAGCTTGCCTTGCTCCCATCTGGAACGCTGCTGCAGGACTTTGATCATAGCATCCTTTTCAAGGAGCTGTGCGTGTAGCGCCCGGATTCTAGAATTAAAAAAAAAAAGAAAAGAGTTCAGAATCACCTGAGCAGCAGGCGTCAACTGATCGAACAAAGTCTTTCCAAGACGTACCTGTTCTCCATCTCCTGGTGTCTGTGACTCGACAGAGGCAGGTCTTCGTTAAAACTGCTGCTTGGCGAATTTCTTGGCGAATGATTGATTATGGTTGTGTCTCTAAAAAGAAATAGGACGACTGTTAAAATACACCAGTACTACACCTCAGTATTTTCTGTATCTTTACCGTATTTGCCCATGCTCTATCGTACCTCTGTGCTGCAGCAGTAGCGGCTGCATCCATGGCAAACTGCCTCATGGTGCTCTCCTCCAGGTACTTCTGCTCCCACTTGGTAATGTCAGCCTCCAGGGCCAGAATGTGCTCCTCTTGCTCTCTCAGCTGCTGCACTGTGGAAGAGTTTACGTCGCAGGCCATGGGGTCAGCCGCCTGGTTCTGAGACTGACATAACAGACACCAGAGGTGAACACGAAGCATCCAGAGAGGCCAAAATTGTAATGTGGTAATTGGTGAATTCTAAAGGTGATGGAAAGTCAAGTCATTTTATTTTATCACCTGTTGCGCCCTCAGGCTTTTCAGTTCCTGCTCGAGTCGCGTGCGCAGCCGCAGCTCGAGCGCTTCCCTCTTCTCGCACGCCGCCTGCAGCTGGGCCAGCGCGCTCTGCAGCCGCTCCACTTTGTCTACGTAGGCTCTCTTCCTCTGCAGCTCGTCTTCCAGCTGCCGGTTACGGGCCTGCGCCGAGGCCAGACTCTGCTCCAGCAGCTCCCGTCTCCGCTGGCACTCCTCCCCAGAGACTCGCAGCCGCTGGACTTGCCTCTCCAGGCGTTCGCGCTCCCGCTGCTGCTCTTCGTCTGAGGTAAAGGGGGAAGAACACTGGTCAGTGCATTATCCTGGTGTGCTGTGTATGAAATCATCTCAGTGATCGGTGATGGGTCCAGCTAAGCTGCTTTTTAAGCAAATGGACCCGAGAAAAGACATTTACATGCTACTATAAAGACATGTAGCTCCACAACACACCATTAATAGTTAGCTTCAGTTAAAGTAAAGCCAGTTTATCTGTTGTGCCACTTTAAAAGGGGCTGATTACACAACATGAGTGCATGCCTGTGGAGGGAATGCAGACTTCCTCTTATCCACTTACGCACACAGGCATAGCTTTGTACTGGGAAAAGCTCTGGAATGTTTCTAAGGACGTGGAGTAAACAAGCAGCTCAAAATATAAAGTGTTTCTTGTAACAAAAAAAATAACTGGATAAAATACACATCCCACTATTGTATTTCACATTTGGTTTTGCTGTTGCTATGCCAAAATAAGTGTTTTCAGGAGACACAGCTGATACTATTTCAGATGCGACGGCAGTAATCACATGGCTGTTAATAAGACAAATGTCATTCCAGCAGGGTAATGTATAACAGCTATTACATAACATTCTGTTAGTGGAAGTTAAGGGAGGAAAGAAACATTCACGGCTGACCCATCACGATTAAACCAGAAGGTTAAGAAATGCCCAAACAAGGAGAGGGAGCGAGCCAGAGGTCACGCTGAGCTCGGCCTGGATGCTCTGGAGTCCCAGACTTATTAGTTCCCCTTGAGGAGGGAAGTCAGCAGCCATTCAGAACTGAACAACTGGGGGGTGGTGGGGTCTGGAGAAAGGCATTCCCAATGCAAGAACAGTCTGAAATGCCTGCAAACATCCTTGGAATCCAGGCCACATTTTCTGCAGCTATGAAAAGCAGCCAAGAGCAACTTTAAAACATGCGAGATGAAGCCATTTGTGTCTCAACATGCAGGATGACAGCTTTATGACACAACGCATCAACTAAAGCCTGCTCGACTATTCTGCTATTGTTGCACGGGAAAAAAAAGGAGACACTTATGTGTTAACCGCTCTGCTCTGTCAGAAACCGCGGCACGAACGGACGTCATCTGCCGTGAACTTACTCTGCTCCACCAGTTTAACAAAGACTTGCTTCTGATCTGCGCTCTCGTCTTCGTTGGCGGCTGCTCGCCGTTTGATCACCGCGTCAAGGTGCTCTGAACAGACGGCAGGAAATAAAAGTTACGCACCCATACGTAGAGGGATATTTATGTGTCATCCAAGGCTGTTTAAGATCAACACGTACCTCTCAGGTCTCTGTTGAAGTCATGCATCCTCTTTAGCTCAGCCTCTAGTTTAAGACGCATAGTTTTCTCCAGAGTTTCGCGCTTAGCCGATCCTTGCATCAGGGTCTCATACGCCTCAGATATCCTCTGAATCTCCAGCTCCAGCTGGGGAGAAAAGGTGAGAGGGACATCAGTCTCTGGAAGAGGCATCTCCACCGGCTAAGAAGTGCTTTAGGTTGTAGTTAGCATCAATGAGGCACAATTAGTCATGTGTACAAGAGACACATCCTTTTCTCTGTACTGCCTACAGGCAAATGGCTTTTTTTCCCATTCCTGAGTCGACGTTTATGGGTCCCAGGTGTCAAAGCGTTTCGCTTCTTTCATAGCAAGACAAAAGACATGAATATGCGTTGGAAGCTTTCACACAGGCCGAAATGGTGAGAAAACCCGCAATGGTTATCTTTCTGACAGATGCTTCAATCTATGTACATCTTCCAGACGGGCTATCACCCTGACATGTACTGGCAGGAACATCGTTGTTTTACCATTTCCACACCCTCTGTGAGCCGACAGCTCTACACCTTCTACCCTCACCTTGTGCAGTCGGGCCTTTTTCTCTGTGTGCGTCTCCAGCTCCGTCCTGAGCCGCTCATTCTCCCGCATCAACATGTCGGCCTGAGCTGAGTTTTCGCCGGAGGCTGCGGACGTGTTGTTGTGAGCCACCTGGGACTGAGCGGAGACATACCTGCAGAGGAAGCACACGAGCAAACTCATTACAATGAAAAGGGTTGGCTGCGGCTAACATCAACAGAATCAACAGCGTCCACTGGGGATTACCTGTGATGCTGCGAGTAGAACGGGGGAGGAGGGTCTCTGTAGTACTGTCCCTGTGCCTGCGAGTGACTGAGCATATATCCAGAAGGTCTGGAACAGAAGGGATAACCCGGTGGTGGTCCTCGCTGGTCTGCACACTGCTGAGCCCCTTGCCTGTCAGGCGCCACAGCCTTTGTCACGTTGTTATACAGCTGTGGATAGCTGTGCGAAGGGCTCATGGCCAGATTGTCCCTCGGCCCATTCCTCTCCAGAGAAAGCTGCATGAGCCTCTCGCTGAGAGAGCGAGCATGCTCTCTCTTCACGTCCCACTGTGCTTCACTGCAACTCCCCATTATGTCCATGGTGGGGTGTTCCTGCTCTGCCTGCCCCTTCTGAGAGCTCAGGTACTGAGAATGGGCTTTGGCCTCCTCATAAGTGGGTAGCTCCTCTCCATGAAACTGGTACAGGTGGCACACGGGGCTCTCGCAGTTCAAGCAGTCTCCTTGGTGCTCCTGGCCTTGAGGCTCCTGCCGTGTGGACATCTGGATGCACTGCGTGTCCTCCTGGCTCAGGCTTTCCAGAGAGGACCGCGGGCTGCACGTGCCCCCTCCGCTGCTGCTGCTGCCTCCACGCAGAGCCTGCTGCTGGATAGCCAGAAGCGTGCGAGTGTCTGTCAGATTCCCGTAGCGGAGCTGCTCCTGGATGAGACGGTGCAGGACCGTTCCAGAGGAGTCTTCAGAAGTTCGCATTTCAGTCAGTGGGAAATGAGGAAGAAGAAAAACAGCCTGGAGGTGGTGGTGTCGGACACTTCTCAAGGCACTAATCTGAGGGCAAAACAATAGCACTGATCAGACCCACACATTACGCTGTGAATGATGAAGTCTTCAAATTCCCCATTCCCATCATTTTCTAATAGCTGTAGTTCAGTTGTGAATCGAAACCAAAAGCCAACACTGATATTTCCAACTAATGCTATTTTACTGTAAGTGAATAAGCTGTTGCTGGGGGGGGGGAAACGTAACAATGATGCCAGTGTGGGTCCAGTTTTATTATTTTAAAGCGTCATTTTCTTCAGTAACACAGACGTGTAATACTTAACAACTCACAACAAAAATACACATTTTCTAGTTAGAAGTGATTTATAAAAGGATTATAGTAAAACAATAAAATAAGTGTCTATTGCGTGACTGACTTTGTTCAGACTTTGAAAAGATTCCATAAAGCAAATAATAATTACATGTGACGCATCAGACGCGATCCATGCGCAAATTCCGCACCGAACGTGCATCTAGTTCATCATGCGCCCGAACATAATCCGGCCACGAGCGGGTAACAGACCAGGAACAACAAAATGTAAAACTCACCAAATTACAGTCTCATCACACCCAAAACACACAACGAGGGGGAAGAATCGCTCCGTTCGTTCCGCTTTAATTTAAATACGTCCACGAGCGTCTGTCCTCCATGTACGTGGTTTGCGCGCGCGGACGGGCAGCAGACTGAGCAAGACCGAAGCTGCGAGCTGCGCTAATAAATAACTGAGGGCCGATTGTTCGCTGCGGCTGGAATGACTGGAATGTAAAGGCTCCAAGTCCCTGTGGGATCAAAAGCAGAGCACAGGGGAGGGGGAAGGGGGAGGAGCAGGAGGAGGAGAGGAGGAGGGCAGTGCGCGCGCGCGTTGGAGGGGTGATCAAAATCTGGATTCAGAGCTTGGTATCATGTAAAGGAGGTTGAAATGTTTTTTTGTCGTTGTCCTGAATTCTGGCATCAGAAAGCACATATGGTATTTCATTTGTTTACAATAGAAATTTTATTTATTTATTATTATTATTATTATTATTTTGTATTACTATATTGTTGTTATTTCATCCATTCGTCAAATCCTCGGCGCATTTCCCAGAAGTCTTTGCCTCCAGTTGTACAGTTTCTAATGACGTGAAACAAAGAAATGCTCACAGAAAGATAATCATCTAATATAACATCAGAAATGTACCACGATAGAGAAAAGGCTGCACAAGATGTTACACAAGAACAACACAAAGTTAGAAAACAGATCCCACCGTAGCTCCAGCACCGAGGCAGCGATGAAAATACCGTCTTCATAGAGACGTGGCTTAATCATTATTTGGTGAACAGCCTTTTGTTGGTACGCGCCTGGTAAATATTTAAGCCGTGGCCCGTGCCAGTTAATTGCAGAGTGTGTGTCTGTGGCCACCGAGGCAGAGGGGAGGGCGCGAGGCACGCTGCCTGCCAGCTGTCCGTGGAACTGAAATCCCCTTCCCCTCCTTTAATAAGAGCTGTGAGAGATGCATTGTTCTCCCCCAGACACGACGGGGGCAGCCCTGCCATCTGCTGTTCCCCCCTCCGCCGCTAGCACCAGCTACATGCTTCATTCACACATACACATGCATGTGCACGGGGACCATGGGATCATCATGGGGGGGGGGGGTAGTAATGTTATTGAGAGCCCCTTTTTTTGCATGAAAAGGGTTGTCCTGGTGTGTGTGTGTGGGGGGGGGGTTGCTTTATCCCCGACACTCAAATATAAGCAAATGTTCACCTGCTGATTTGCATGGCAGTTGATGACAGTTAGGAAAGAATGCTGATTGCTTCAGCGACTGATAAGAATCAGAAGGTTTCGCTATTTAATGTTTCATCGGGAGTCTTAAGATAAGACATTTATAGCAGCTCTGTTGTACTATGTACCATCACTAGGGTTTTATTACAAACATCAATAAAGAGTTCGTTGAAGGAAGTCTTTAATGCTGGAAGGTTGGAATCGTGTGATACGGGGGGATTGGGAATGAGGAAGCAGCCAAGCCAGTGTTTCCACTCATTTTCTTTACACTTTAAGCTTTATACATGTAGTGTAACAAAACCTTAAGCCCAGCTGTTTACTTAGTGTTCAGCACAACTGTAAAACACAAAACTACATTGACTTTACATTTTATTGCAGGTGCTAGGATGTCGAGCCGCTTCTACCAAAAATGAAGTAATCAACAACGGCACCCTGCAAAACTAAAACAAGACACGTCAGCGAAAACATTAGGATCCGTTTAATGGATGGTGTGCAGCGACATGGCTCGTTTCACTGACACTGTGTCATTGGAACGTGTTTCCCATCAACGGGAATCGGTTCTAAACTTGCTCGGACACATTTTATCATGAGTAACTGTCCTTGTCTTCCCTGGAAATGTTGCTTCAGTTAGTGACAAATAGCACATTTATGAATATTTACGTCATTAGACGCCGTTACATAAAAATTGGTTGACAAACAGATATAGAGATGAGCATATAGACACATTTATGATAATTCACAATTCGAAGCCTTAGAAACTGTTCTTAGCGTGGCTCAGGGTGACTGGACTAGGATAATACACAGTGTGATATGGTAGAGCCTGATTTGTTGTGTGAGGTGGGACAAGCCAGGCGCTTCGGCAGCTCCTTTTGTTTTGGTGCAAAGGAGGAAATGGCCGCATTCCTCACATTACCATGTCCATGGGGTTCGACCGAGCCTCCCGTCTGCTGCGTCGCCGGGTACGACGGGAGGATGCTTTATAAGTGTAAATGAAGTATCAATCAGGAAAAATAAAGACCACGAAGCTCTGGCGTTTCTACTGCTGTACAACTGCCGCCTCGCGTTTTCCCTTCCAACGACAGAACTCGCGACATTTGAGAACTGACAAACAAGGCGAACGTCATTACGCAACATTACAAGTCTGACTTGTTGCAGGTTTACCAAGAAATTGTGCCTTGCACCTGATAGCTTCAGAAATTCCTCAGTTGACCATAAACGTAAACAAGTGAATCTGTGAGGAGTGAACAGAACTACGCCTGTGGGTGATGCTGTTTACCGATAAGGCAAGGCCACATATTTTCATGATCGCCCTCTGGGCTTTGCTCTTCAATGGTTTACTCTGTGTTCCACTTTGGCTCAGTCCAGCTAAATATAACTGGATCGCAACCGTTTAGTGCAGTTTGAGTCGCGTGTCCATTATAAACACTTTCACAGAAATTCTATAAAAGTATATTCACTTCGGAACTGTAGTAAAGTAAACATAAGCCCCTCCAGTAAAGTAAAATGACCTGAAAACTGTAGTAACACCCAAGACCGGAATTGGTGACTCGGCACCTCTGCTGTGATGTAATATGCATCAGTACAATGAAGCGTCTCATGAAACAACTGGGTTAATGTTTATCAACCAGCCTGTAAAATATTTGTATGTGTCTTTGAATCACTTTACAACCCTGTCAGCATTTGCCTAGATGTATAATCTCCCAGCTACTTTATACTGTTTTATCAAGCGGTGATAAAAGTTATGATTGGATAATAATAAGCTACAATCTTTGGTGGGGAGTTCAAACAAAGTGTTACCGGCCTGTCTACAGGTTTCAGTGCGGCATGTGTGGCTGCTGGCCATCTGCTGAAACCAGGGGTCAGAGAGCAAGCTCGAAGGTGATAGTCATCTCCGCAGCTACACCAACATCCTGCTGCCTCAGTTGACTAAATAAATCCATTTTAGTAAGATGTTTCCTGGTGACCACACTCACATATATGATTACTTAAGCACATGTTTTTTTGAAACACAGCTTGGTTGATTTCTGACTTATTGTTATGAGGAGGCTTTAAAAATAGCCATAGGTGCTGTAATAATAAAAAGATAACAAGTCAAGCTAATATTTCTCAGTCTAAGGGCAAGTGTGTGTGTGAGTTCACACTGTATTTTAATGAAACTATAAACACTGCTATGACATTTGAGTGGCGTGGGAACAGCTGATGCTCAAACATTCTTTTTCGCCATCACTGTCGCAGAAATCTTTAAAAGGGTGTTGAGCTCGGTTCTGCCGTTTTAGGACAACAAGTAACTTGTGTTTGTCTCACAACACAGATTCTGTGTGAATAGACAACATTCTTTTCAGCGCGCCACCTGTCTGATTGCTGACTAATGCTGTTTGTTGTAAAATAACATATCCCAAAAAAAAGGTTTAGGCAACAGGAAGAGGAGTGAGACGGAAGAAACGAAAACCTGCACGTTGTTATTTCAGATCGTTACCTGCATTTGTAAAAAACGAACAGCGGTGGACAGTTCGCCGCAGCTTTTACCGTTTACTTTTTAAACCAAAGGATGGTGTGTGGAAGGATATCACACGGCTTAAAGCTGAAGGGCAGATGTTTGGGGGAAACAAAGCACAGTACAGACTCTCTCCTGCCCTCCAGCTTAGAGGCAGATGCACCTGTCAACCCCCCCCACACACCCACCCACCATATGGACTCAACAAAAATGCAGTGTATGCGAAACAAAAAGCAGTCAACAATCCCAGAACACAAAGACAGAGACTGCAAATATTCTGAGGCCTACATGCTGTACAGAATACATCTACCACCTGTCTTCCTTACTGACAGAACCTATTCATGTATAATCTCTTTCCCTAAAACATCATCTAAGGAGCAGCTGGAACTGTAATTTATCAGCGACCAGATCAGCTGCAGTTCACTCACCTACTGTGGACATAGATTTAGGCCGTTTATCTGGCCCGACAGTTGCTGCTCATCTCAGAAACTCGCCATTTCGATCCACGCTGCAAACTTGTGGATCCAACACAACAAGTGCCCACAAAAGCTTGTCTCCCTCCCACCCCTCCTCCATCACTGCAGGCCTGGTGCTGTCTGTGTGGAAGCAGATGGCTGGATAAAGCTGTTGTTTCCAGCCCAGATAAGGATGAGTTCTCCTAGAGCCACGCTGGGTGGAGAACCTCTGAGCCTCAATCTGCTCCTTGGTCGCTGAGAGGTGATGGATGCCTCAGAGGCTGGAGGCAGTCCAGAGTACAGGTGGTCAGACTTCTGCGACAGGGAAGGCAAGGGTTAAACACTGGGGTTTCCTTTTCAGGGAGTGTTCACATATTTCTGCGGCCAGATTAAAGTAAAATTATATTATACATGATTTGCTTTCATTTCTTTTCATTATTATCATAAAACTGACTTGTGCGTTTTAGACTAAACCAAGCTAATTTGATCGAAACGACATTTTAGGACACATAAATAATCTCTAATTGTACTTTCTGTATTACATACAGAAGCTATTTCTTTTCTGAGTGTTCCATCACAGACTGGGAAACAAGTATATACGATCTGGCAGTGTCAAGATGTGTTTGTTTACATTTGGAAAACACATTGTGTCCTTTAAGAAATTTACATTTCAAAATCAGTAAATAAAGATAATAAAGAAATTATAAACAAAGGTCCATCTCCAGGATATGTGACAATTTAAGTTCCTTAGATACAGGGAAATTTATTGTTGAATCTACGTGTGGTAGCACAGGTTATTGTCTGGGAGCAGCATCTGACACACTTTTCCTGTCTGCCCCCACCTCTGTCCCAAATGTCTGACTTTGTGTTTCTGGCAATTTGCTCCCATTGTGCAGCGCTTCCTGATAGGAGGAACTCTTGAAGACTGGGCTCAGTCAACTGCAAAGGAATGCGACATTCCTTTCTAAAATTACGGATGTTTCTTTGAATTTCTGGGGCCAATTTCTGCCATTTTCCCTGGGGTGTCTGGAGAAAGTGTTTCTGGACAGAGTGAACCCTCAAGTGAACACATGAGTGTATGTTCTGAACTGTATTGATGGCTGATAGCAATAGACTGGTAGAAGTCAACAAACAGCTTTATTATTATTATTAGTAGTAGTAGTTTGTGGAATTTTTTATGTATTTTTTTATATATTATTAGAAATGGTTGCAGTAAGTACAGCAATAACTTCTTTAATGGGGGATGTGATGTGAACTAGTTACATTATCATTGATTTAGTCAACTAGTGAATGTGCTTAAGTTTTAATATTTACTCTATTTTAGCACTTATTACTCTATACAAGTACTTTACTTACGCTTATTACTTTTTTTTTTAGAAAAATAAAACTGGCAACTTTTCTGATTTGACTGAAACCAGCTCCCACAGACTATGAAGTGTTATTCAGTACCATAAATTCTGTTATTATACTATTCTTATTATTAATGTTATGAAACGTTTTTCTTTATACTCTCTTGTATTTACTTAATTGTAATTTGTCCTTGTGTATTTCTATCAGCACACATGCTATTTTGTGTGTGTATTTTTTATTTATGCATCTGTTCTGTTCCTTATTCATTGTTCCCTAATGCACAGCACTGCTGTTGTGCTTGTAAAATAAATGTTTTGACGTGACAAAACGTATTTGGTAGCTGAATATATTCCTTTTCATGTCAGGTGTTCAGGGTAGCTATATATTTGTCGGTAACCAAGCAGTCTGTTAATATTATACATAAAAGGGTTTTGGTAAATACAGGTTAAACTGAACAAACATGAAGAGGCCACGGGCTCACTGCGATAACCTTTATCTCCAGATGCTAGATACGAGTTAAAGGGAAAGTGGAGACAGAGAAGTACATGGATCAGACGCCAGGAATGAGGAAATCCCACCCTGGCTGCGGTAGATATAGGACAGGAAGTAGAGGCTTTTACATACAAAGTCACCCTCATCAATGCAACACATGCAGGTCAGGGTGAGTGTGAAAAGCGTGGGAGGAGACCTGCAGGCCACTGATATGTCACCGTTAGGTGGCTGGTGTGTGTAACGAGGAGAGAGGGAAGAGCAAAGATAAAGAAGATGCGCTTATGTCAAGTCCAGAAGGGCCGTTAATATAAACCAGCAACGTGCTGGATCAAAGCCACGACAACAACCTTTTACACCTATGTAATGTACTATTGGTGGTTCTAGTAAGCAGCTGTGAGCTAGATTTATGGCACAGTCACCCTGCAGGGTGATCACCGTAGGGGATGACACCTTCCTCTGTGATCTCCAACAACACTGACAACTTTATGGCTTGTGTAATTAAAGGCTTAAACATACAGAAGAATCACAGCTGACATGGACATGGAAAGGAAGGAAGGCTGTTTGGGGTCAGTAGTGTGTATCTGAATGCGAAGCTATTTAAAGTGGCTTTAGAGATTACGGATAAAGTAGAAATATGCAAGATGCTCTACATCAATGCAACAGGGTTAGAGTCAGTTCATGTGTTTTCTGTGAACAAGGGTTTAAGATAAAAGATCATCAGGCTGAGAGCTGATTTCATTTTCTTGTACGCTCCAGTGGGATCAGGCAGGAAAGTAGTCTTCTTGAAATGAACTTTTAAAATCGCTTCCTGTATCTCGTCTTCTTGTCAAGTGACAATAACTCTGTGGATGTGGTAAAGTCACACACCCTCCATCATCAGAGTGGAGACGTTTATTTGCATACACTCTATTAGTGTGTGCAGAATTATTACATAAATCTTCATTACATAATTAAGGTAGATGAAGTAACAAAATTAATGAAATATATGTTGAAGAAAAGCCACAGATTAACTACCAGGATTGAGCAAAACACATAAATACTAATTTTTCCAAACCACTCCACTCCAGAAGCACAATCTGCTTCAACTCCTCCATCTACTTACAGGGTGAGAACATCCAGATCACGGCTCCCTTCCAATGAGAAACACAAGCTCACAAGCTGGGGCTATAAACATCTAAGGAAAGGTAGATATATCGGCCAAGGCATGAATATGAACTAACATAACCTGTTTGTTTATTGTTAAGAAGTGCAATTATAGGAACAATTGCATTGCTTGTTCTTGTTAGACAGTTGGCTGCCTTGTAATTGTCTACCTTTTCCATAACGGTTGTATTTTCTATTAAATGTGAGTTCTTGGTAAATTACTGACTGTTCTTAACAGGAAACCTTTAGAACCTATAACAATATGGAGACTGTTCAGTAAGAACAACAAAATTCTTCAGAGACAGCAGAGACGAGATCAGACTGATAATGACTGGGATTGAGATGCTCAGTTCTGAAATAAAACGTAAAAAGTCCATATTTCTCATTTCTCATTCTCCCTTGAGATTATGGGGAACATTTTAACACAGTAAAACAGCAGCAGAAGCTGTGGGATTTGGACATGACGTTAATTCTGCGGTGCTGGAACAATATCTTCAGCAGGAGCCAAATCTGAAGTAAGGTCCACCGCCGCAGAGGCCTCTGCTGGCTAATCGTTTCTGGGCCATGTCTCTACGTAAGCTGTAAGACATTAGCTCAAAGATTTATGCGGCATTATTGTTACTTGAATAGGAAACAAAGACTATGTGTGCGCTTTAATGTTTAATGTTTTTTTTCTTACCCTTTAACCAGCGATCGTATAATCATATGCTCCAACTTCAGTTTTGCTTTTGCTACATTCCGCTCTGTCACGGGAAGGTGAATGATTTTAAAGCTGCCAGTGTCAATTCTTAATCTTTTCTCTTTATTAGGGGTACAAATCCAAAAATGTGCACCTGCGTGTGTCACTACAAGTCAAGGAATAAACATAGTCTTCGTGTAACTAATTCGTCAGGATGCTTGTGCGGTGAAGATTGTAATTTTACAGTTTTTACCCTCATTTTGTTTTCCTGTAGTTTCTTTCCAAAGCCAAAACAAGTAAAGGTTACCTGCACAATCATAAAAACAAATACTTAGCAATTAAAATAATTTTACCAGTGATTTGTACTTTTACATGTAATATTTAATTTTATATGAAGCTCACACATGCTATTGTGTAAGACAGTAAGAGTGAGAAAATTAGGGTAGTTTGGGATGTTTCCAGGGAATTTGCGAACTCAAATAAAATAAAGATAAAAAAACAATCCAAAAGCCTCATTAGCTGTGAATGACCAAGAAATGTTTTGAATAGTTTTTACCAACATAAACACATACATGCACAATTAATCGGGTTCTGACTGGGAACAACATTTAGATGCTTAGGTTTTTTAAGAAATGATCATATTTAGGAGGGAGTAGGCAATTAAAGCTATATGGGTGGAATGTATTCCAATGTAAACAAAAGTGCCACCACAAAACTCAGGCTCATAGAATAAATTATATGATCAAACATATTCCCTCATAGCCAGAGACAGATGTGAATCATTTCCCACAGAGCAGTAAATGTCTAACATCTGCAATACAAAAAAAAAAGAGAAAAATGCAAGAGGGGCTTAAAAAC
Source organism: Macropodus opercularis (assembly GCA_030770545.1). Lineage (NCBI taxonomy): Eukaryota > Metazoa > Chordata > Actinopteri > Anabantiformes > Osphronemidae > Macropodus > Macropodus opercularis. The sequence goes on from CM061092.1 coordinate 15,863,660, forward strand.
TCCCTCTGTGGATGCTGTCAGCTGTTGACTCAGATACATCATGTCTGTCTCCAGCCTGTGACACCAACATGTACTGCCAGTCAACGGCAATTCCAGCATCCACCTGCAACGGCCACGTCTTCCTCGTGCTCGTTACGTCAGCCAGACCCACCATCGCCACCTGTTGTTTCAGCATCGGCTTCCAGTTGACCTCTTACGTAAACAGCCTCAGTCCCAGACTTCGTGTACAGCCTGAGGATTGGTGACGGAACATTTAAGAAGAACCTCTGGAGTGGAAAAAAAAAAAAGACCTGGTGAGGTTTTAAGATTTCAGAAACTAAAGGGAAATAATCAAATAATGTCAGGAAGAACTGTCAGATCTCTGCTATGATGGTTGATGAAAAGGAGACAGTTACGAGGGCAGGTCATTTTGATCCCATTTGAATAATTCAACATGGAAGAATGGGTTGAGATCCCTTAAGGGATGTGACAACCTATCTTGAAACTACCATCTGAGGTTGTCAGGTGTGAGTCAGAAGGTTACACAATCAACTCTAAAATGTCAGAAGGCCAATCCTTTGCACCATGACAAGAAAACAGACAAGATCAGCCGATGAAAGCCAGTCAGGTGTAGCTAAGACCTGCAGAAACACAGATCTCCAAACTTTTTTTCTCCACTCTTGCCAAACTCTCAGTAGGTGTGATACTGGTCTGTGTATGTTAGAGAGTTCAGTAGGTTCCCCTTGCCTCTCTGGCACAGAGCACTAAGTGGGCCGACAAGGACGCGCCCCTCTGTCTCCGCAGCATTCCTGCAGTGAATGTCCGGCGTCCCGCTGCACGAGACGATTCCTGCCGCAACACGCACCCACTCCCTCGACCCCATCCTCTCCGAACAATGAGGCGCAAATAAGGGTCCCATCAAACAAGGGACGTGGCTGGACCTAGAAGTGGGACACGGACACACGCGAGGCACGACAGGCATGTTTCGCCGAGGCCCCGCTGTGGTATGTGCAACAATGAACACATGCAGGCTGCAACAATTCTGGGAAAAGTTGTTTTATCTTGTGAAGGAAGTTCGGCAAAAAAAAAAAAAGACGTGCTTATCATTAATCTGTCAAGGTGCAACAACCTGTGAAAGGGTTCTTAGAGCATTCTGAGAAAATACTTTTTGGCCCAATGTGACAATGTGTTACCATCCAAAAACTATCTGAAGGTCATAAGTTCAGAAAGGAAGCGTTCGTCAGGAAATGCTTTGTCTAGTTTTCTTTATTATTATTATTATTATTATTATTATCACAAAGATAATCTGATTTTTTTTCTGCTCCTGTGCTCAGGAATCTCCCACCAGTCTGAGCTGCCTTTGAGCAATTCTACAGAGATAAGTCAGCCGTCTACACAAACAATCTATCTTTAATCTTCAAACCCAGTGACAAGTTATGATCGTACAGACGCGGGAAATTCTTAAAAACCAAATACCTCGGATGCCCCTCAAGATGAAATGATCATTTTCTGTGGGGTTTTCACTAAGCTTGACAGATTTGCTTAATTATTTGTTCAACTGAGGTCAAAGCTTAATAGATAAATTGTCTTCATGGCTCCATTAGAACGTCTGGTGTGTGACATAAGATGTTCTGCATAGTGTTGGATTTTAACCCTGAGGCGAGCTCCCAAATTACTGAGTAACAGAGAACTGACTGATTTGGTAGAAGCACTAAGGTCATATGTCATGAAACAGCAAAGCTTTTAATTGCTCCCTCTGCTGCTTGTTAGTGGTAAAACTAGAAAAGCTGTGAAACGCTTCAACAGTCCAACACAATCACTGCTTTCCCAAAGCCATTCGTCATCAGGCTGCTGCAGCAATGACTGTGCAGATGAAAATGTTTATCCTTGAACCAGAGGTGAGTGAACTGGAACCACTCAAAACAAGCACTTAGCAGTGGTTGCAGGTATTTTATCGCACTTCACTAAAAACAAGGAAAGACAACTAGACTGAGAAAAACTTCTGGTCATTTTTGGCGCCTTTCACGAATTAAAACTGCACAAGCCTTCATTTAGCTAAAGGAGGACAGAGATGAGTTCTGTTTTCACTTAAACCTGCAATAATTAACGGCTCGGTCTGTTTAGCTGCTTAATGTTCCATCACATTTACATTTTAGTTGCTAGATGGTGTATTTGTGTAATTTGATGCTGTGGGTGTCTGTAAATTGTCTGATAACCCAATAACAGACAAAAGACAGGAGCTGTGGGCCCAACGACATAACGATAAGGTGAAACTCACCATCGTCACTGAGCAGAACAGCTGCAGATTCACCTGCTGACGGAAGGTTCATCAGTATGAAGGACAGCTGGCATTCGGGCGAGAGGCGAGGTTCAACCCGGAAACGTTGCCACTCCTTCACAGGGCCACATATAGACAGACAATCAGTCACTCTCGCAGGTAGTTTAGAATCTCCAATCAACCTAACGACTTGTCTTTGGACTGTGGGAGGAAACCGGAGAACCCAGAGAGGACCCACGCACCCGGGTGACCCCTGGGCGACGATGCACCACACCACTGTACCACTGCTGTTATTTAATCGTTAAAATTGAAAGGGGACAGCGTTGGGGTGGAGAGATTTCTGTTTGCCTGACACCTCATAGCATGAAGAACCTAGCTCAGGCAATTCCATTCACCAAAATGACACATTAAGCAATTAGTCATCTCGCAGCTAAATCAAACTCTCCCAGCGAACATTACACAAACATCACAGTCTGAACCGTTCTTGGACGTGAATCAACTCCACTCGTCTTCCCTTAAACTAGGCCTCTTGAAGGAATCTCCACATATAAAACCTTTTCACCTCCCTCCAAAGAGAGCTAGAGGAATGCCTGCCTTGCCAAATTCCTCTGTGCTGTTTGTTACGGTGCTTTTAACACAGGACACCATATACCAAAATTACAAGTCACTGGTCTCAGAGACAGACGAACATTACTTATGGTGTTGTTATGGTAATATTGTGACAGAAAAATGGAAACGCATATTTCTTGCAAATGTTTCCATTGTATCAGTGTATTAGGAAAGCAGTAAAAGATAAGTATTGCCCCAGGCCTTTTGGTGTTTTTGAGGTTTAGCTCTCCACATGGTTGAAATTAACATTCCATAAACTTTTTAATGATGAGGACAAAGCAGGCCGCGGGGGAAGGTTCATGACAGCTCTGGCGTGGTGAGCACATTCCTGCACTAGACTAGCTTGAGGGCCTCTGCTGGGTGGGTGGGTTGGTATGACGGTGGTGCTGGGGGATTTGGGAGATGAGCAAACAAGAAAATAAAGAGAGCTACAGTGTGAGCAACCTTCTCTCCCTCCCTGCTGTCTGGCACGTCTGGACAGACATGTACATATGTGGTATTTTCCCCCAGTCAGAATAGATGTGCAGGAGGGATGGACACTCACAGTAACATTCTTTAGTCTGGACACAAATGCAAAGTGCACATTAATGCTGCATTCCAGGGAAGAACTGAAATATGCAGCCTCCTACAAGTAACGCTGTACAGGAATGTGACCTGAGGTCCAAGTAAAGTACAAGTAACTCAGGTGGAATCCAGCAACCAAAACTCAGTTGTATGAGGTCTCACAAACATGGCAGAATGCACCATGAATGGTCAAATAAGTGCTTGGAGAATTTTATTCGTAGATATGTTTGGACTATGAACAGTCAGCAGCTCTATGTTTTCCGGGACGACTCACAAAAGATTAAAACTGTCTTAGACAGGAACTATCTTTATTAAGGAAATCAAGCATCTTCTTTTGTTTATGTTTATCCAACCCACAACGCTCAAATGACAACAACAGAGGTCGTATAGAAAGGAATGGGGCGCGACACAAGCGCCCACACATCTGCAGTCTGCAGCATCTTTGCACACAGAGATATGTTATGTAATCCTGAAAATGAATCCAGATTGTGTTTCCCATCTGAATGAATCCAAGTTGTATGAATCAATAGCATCTGAGTAAACCATGGGAAGCTATGACACACCACCAGCCACTGCTAGAATCTCTTGTCGCAACAATAAACAGGTTATGTGTATCACGAACTACATACCCACAAGAAAAGACAGATACACGTTGCAGAATGCAAGGTTCCGATGGCTTATTCACACTCTGCCATGTTTAAAATATACAAAAATAAAAACAGATCTCTCTAAAGTTCACATACTTGGTTTTGGCACAGCAGCTTAAGGGCGTTTTTAGACATTTTACTTGGTCACTGACCACTGGGTACAGCTGCCTGTGCAGAGCCAGACCCCGAGCGACTGGGTAGGTACTTTGACATTGTCCTGACGTTGCTCTCGTTCATATCCTGGATGTGACTGTCCAGCCTCTGGAGCAGCTCGTCGTTCCTCAGCATTTCCTCCTCCAGGAAACAAGTGACCATGCCATGTGCAGGGCTTGTGGACAAAGCCTCCTACGGTTAGAGAAAAAAAAACTGCCTATAGGATTTAAAGCTTAAAAAAAAAAGTTGGTGCTGTGTAACCTGTGAATTTGGGATGTTTATTTGTGCTCATTCTCACCAGTGGCGAGTAAGATGGAGACATTGTATCTCGGGATGCGAGACTCTGAGAGTCTTTGGAGCTGGAGCCTTCTCCCTCAGCAGCAGACTCATTTGAACACAAGGACGTTACTGAATCTTTCCTTGCGTGTCTGCTAGAGGAAGAGGAACAAGACGCTGAAGAAACAGGTTTGCTGTCTTGAGCTTGGCTACAGGGCTGTTTGGGGTTTGGAAACTGAGATGAGGTCTGGAGCTGTTTGAAAAGCCTCTGGATCTGTTGCAGCTTACTTTCCGAGGCGTCTATATTCCTACAGATAAAACAAACGCATGCATCAGGCTTCAGGTTGTTGGTCCTTTTGCTTGAGTGTGAGCCACTTACCGGTCCTGAGCAGGCTGTGCTTGGACAAATAAGTCTTGGTTGAGCAGGGCCCGTTCATGGTTGTCCTGGCTGGAAAACCCAAAGCGGGCATGTATCTCAGCGAGGGTCCGTTTTAACCGTTGATTCTCCTCCTCCAGGATGCTCGGGGAAGAACCCCCAAACTGAGCAGAGATAAGTAATTCAGGGGGTTTAAAAAAGGGAACAGAGTGAGTCACATTCACACAAATGGGCCGAAGCTAAATTAAATTAAATAAATTTGTCTGCTGTGGTCTGGACAACCATGTAACGTCTATACCACAACTATGTCGAACCTTGGGTGACTGAGACTCTAGCCTATGCAGCAGACACCTCAGATGATTGTTATCGCTTTGTAGAGTCTCCAGCTGTGCCTGAGTCATCTGAGAAACAAGAAACAAGAAAATGTGACCTACTTTACCGAACATCTGATTGGAGGACTACAGGAATAACATGCCACAACATTGAATTGCATTTAAAAAGTAGGGTTTATAGTGGCCATCTTGTTTGAACTGTAAATGAAAACATGTGCTTCTTGTAGTTTTAAACATTTTCTCGTAAAAAGAAAACTGTATGAGAAACAGTTATTCTACTATTCAAGGTATGGGTGTTCGAAATGTGTGGCTTTTACAACAGCTCTCCGACCTTTACAAACAAAATAACAAGATAATTGGCATATTTTGGAAAAAGAAGTCACATGTGGTTCCAGACAGGGTATTTTTCTATGTCAGGCCTGCAGGGAATCCTAAATGCAGGGTACTGTACTAATGCAGAACATAAACAGCAGCAAAGACAGAAATGCTATGCTGATAAATTATGTGATGAAATCTTACTTTGAGATTTTCATCATTTTGGCAGTTTCCCAACAAGCCAACCTTGCTGAGTGTACAAAGCACTTTCTCACTTTAAGCTCAGCCGCCTTCTGTTCTGCTCTCTCCACTTCACAACGCAGCTGCTGGTTAATGCTGGACGAAGAGCCGCTCAGTGAGGCGATGGTGAGGTCGCGCTGGTGCAGCTCACTCGTCAGTTGCGACACCTCCTTCCTCATTCCTTCCACTTCGCCTGTGTGAGTTTGTTTGGCCCTTTGCAGCTCTTCTCTGAGCTATAAAATGAATCCACCAGATACCGATGTTTACTGGATATACCTTACACAAGCATAGTACGTACAACTAAGAGTAAATGTACCTTTTTCAATTCAGCCACAGCAGAGTCATGTTCTGCTTTAATGCTCATCAGTTCCTGCTCCGTCTTTGAATGCTCTGCTCGCTGTCGACACATATTCTCCAGTCTGAGTAAAGCAAAGGGGTATAAAAATACAAAATATGATTGTTTGTGCTATTAATACCATGTGTATGCAGCAATAGCTATTTACCTCTCTTTGAGACATGCCAATTCAGCCTTGAGATGAACCTCACATGCTTGCGCACAATGAAGCTTTGTGGCAGTTTTTTCCAGATCTTGTCTGAGGATTTCAACACCAGCACAGTCCTGAGCTGCCAGACAGTCCTCCAGAGACCTGCGCACACAACAATCTCTCTATAATTTTCATTTCACACGTTTCAACTTTTGTTACAGATTACTGCAAGCCAGGTCTAACTACTCGCGCTGCCTCTCCCACAGTAACGGTAGTAGAGCACCCTCTTGTGCATATGCTCCCACACTACGTCATAAGAGTCTTCATAATTATTGACAGATAAGAGAGATTCACCCACCAAATGACTTGATCCTTAGCTTGCAATATTTGTTTGAGCCTGGCTGCTTCATTATGAAGCCTCTGGCGCTCTAGACTGGCTCTTCGCAGAAATGACTCGTGAGACTCCACTGCCTTAAGCTCGTCACGTTCCTCTGAAAACACCTGGTCAGCAGTGTGTCATCACATTATACAATGTACTTTGCTTACAAAATAAACAAACTAACTGACACAATGAAAGAAGAGTTTACATCCATGTCCATGCCCCTTAAATGTCAACATTAGGTGTGATATTATTATTATTATTATTGAAGTATTGGTGTTTCCATCTGCTCACCTGTTTTTCTCTCTGGCACTGTCCCTCTTCAAGCTCCCTTTCTGTATGCCGGGATGCCAACAGAGACTGGAAGCAAAACAACAAACTTGATGTAATAAAAAGCCCTGCCTCTACTTCACCTAATAAAGAAAACCCTGACGTGTTACTATTTGGCATTTACTTTAACGTGTGTTATCTCATCAGTCAGTCTCTTGTTCTGGGCCTCCAGCGCTGTCACTTGTTTTTGATACTGGGCACACTGCTGCTCTGAAGAGCGTTGCTGGTATTCCTGCAGTGACGGACAAAGATGCGGTGGGTGATTCCGGTTAGTTGTAGGTGAGTGCGGAATAGTGAAGAAAGGATGTAAAAGAAAACTTTGTCTCTGTATTTTCTTGCAGTCTTGCCACCTCTGAAAGGTTTCTCTCTTTTGCAGATCCATGGCTTTCCTTGAAATGTTTGCGGTGAAGCTTGTGGTAACTCCGTTTTAGTTTTTCTAACTGCAGGGGAAAAAAATCAACATATTTTAAATAAAAAAACAAAACATACTCAAAGAGTATTAAATCAATGTCTATCTGTATAAAAATGCTTTATTTATCCTTTTTAGATGTTGATAACCCTACAAGATTTCAGCAAAATCAACTACTGCCAGGGGGATACCTACAAAAACTAACCCACCTCTTCTGAGAGCTTTTCCAGTTGTTGCTCGTACTTTGCAACTAACTCCCGTCGACCAGACTGGACGTCTTCTAGCTGCTGGCGTAGCAATCCAATCTAGGATGAAAATAGCTTTGTTAAAATGGGAGTAAACCTTACACAGTTTAGTAGCCTAAATTGTGCCACGCAACAGTCCTGGTTAAATTATTGTATTCCTCTCAGTCCATCATGGTTCGAAGTGAAGCCACATGACTCTCTGTAATGCCCTCAAGCTCCAAGTGTAACACAGACGTCTCACTAATTCTGATGGTTTCAACTTTACCTCCAGGTCCTTTCTTTCAATGAGATTTCTTGAAGTCTGCTGCTCTTCCTCTGCACCTTTCAGCTTAAGCTCCATGGCCTGAAGCTCAGCCTCCCACTCTTTCTTCTGATGATGGATCATAATGTCGATCTGTCTCATCAGCTCCTGGAGCTCCGGCTCACATGACGACAGGACTGAGCTGAGGTGCAGATGCAAAAGGTCAGAACGTGGTGATGTTTGCTAGATCTGTTAAAATGCCACATAGCATTGTGTCTTCGGCAGCTCTCCGGCTCAGTGTTAAGGCGAAAGAGCTCACTGTCTTCACGTTACCTTAAATCAGGACTGTGACTAGGAAATCCCGAAGTAGACTCCATCTGACTGAAAGGAATAGCATCAGCGACTCGTTGGCCCAGCCTCCAGCTAATACCGCTTCCCTAACAAACTCTTTAACAAGTTAACTTTACAAGCTAGCGTTAACTTCAACTAGTTTAAAAAAAACACGTTAACATTACCGAACTACTCGCGTGACTTAAAGCTCAGTTTGTATTGTGAAGATCCGCACAGATTAAATGTAATGAAATGAAATGAAATACGCAGAGTTGAAGCGGGCCTGAAACTTTTGTTTACACCGTTAGCTGAACTCAGTCAAGCGCATCGGCGAGACTTCCTGATTACAAGGCGGTAACTCCTCCTCCGAGCTCTGACGTCAGCACGCCGAACGTTACAAAAAGGACACGGTGACGTCCATTTGTTTGTTCTCTGCAGGTGTCCTCATGAATTTATAAGATTTGGCACAAGATAAGATATAAGATTTTGATTATTGACAAATGCCATCACCCTTAATTTAGCAGCATAGCGTTTATTTCTTTTTTGCTGTTTATGTTCTTTAGGTAGAACATGTGACTTGTTTTCCCCCCAAAATACGTCAATTACTTTATTATTTTGTTTATAAAGGTCCAAGAGCTGTTGTAAAAGCCACACATTTCTGACCATGAATAACAGAACAAGCGATTTTCATACAGTTTTCGTTTTACAAGAAAATGTTTAAAAATGACAACAACTCTAAAACGACCTGCAGATTTACCAGACCAGTATAACCAGTAGGATGCTGTTTTCACGTTACCAAAAAGTGATTAAGGCCAATATTTCTTTATCAAAAGCTCCTTTCTGCCTCAATTTGACTTCATTGTGCTCTGCTGGGTTTTATTCGCCCATTTGATGAACATCGAGTCCGTTTGACCACGTTCTGTACCTGTCTAAGACCAGTATAACCAGTAGGATACAGTTTTCACAACATCTCTTAGTACACATGTTGCCAGGAAGTAAAGATCCCACAAATATAAAAGTAGAAGTTTGTGTTGTGATTTATCCGGTATATGGTAGCAGACAACATCCGGTGGTAATTGGTATCGTTGTTGGATCAGAGCGTGATCGATGGCCTAATACTGAGGCAACGTGTTGAGCGTAGTGTCCTAGTTTCCACGGCCCCTAGTGGCATCTGCAAACTGCACATTTGTACGATATCGCAGACTTAGCTCCGCGTCATTTTTAAATAGCACCGGTTATGTACTAAAGACGTTATGTACGCTAAACGTTCTCACGTCAGCGTTACGTAAACGTGTATTATGTGTACTCGATAAATTGCATTGTAGCGCTTTCTCTGGACACGTGGCTCGTTGGTCTAGGGGTATGATTCTCGCTTCGGGTGCGAGAGGTCCCGGGTTCAAATCCCGGACGAGCCCTTTATTTTGAATATTGTTAAGCGTTTGTTCGATTATTATTACGTCAACAACTCGCGTCCGTAGGTACACGGGACGTCCACATTTTTCTAAACACGGTAACATACTGCGTAGAGTTAAACGTTGTGTGTTTTTTGCCACAGACTACATGAGTGCTCCTGATACGACAGCAAGTCTTTGAAAGGTTGCCATATAGTATAGTTCATAAAAAGTATGAAGTAAGTAAAGTCGAGAATCAATAAATCAAACAAATATAAGTCGGTATATATGTGCTACTATTTAAATCCAACTGCATTCTCTTTCGTTCATGGCTCGTTGGTCTAGGGGTATGATTCTCGCTTTGGGTGCGAGAGGTCCCGGGTTCAAATCCCGGACGAGCCCTAGTCTTTTTGTAATTAGATAATCCTTTATTGATCCCACGTTTGGGAAATTCAATTATTACAGCGGCTACTAATACTTTTACCATAACCATAATTGACGTCTTACTGATTTTGTCTTATTCAGCCCACTTGTGCTTGACGCATTATATTGCGAAGAAGCTTCCACTGTGTCTCTGTCGCCATCTGATTCACACCCGTTTTTCCACCTGCCCCACTGTCAAACACTGAACAAAGAACCTGTCCCCCGCTCTGCGTCCGCAGCTGCTGTGCCGTGAGTGACTGGGTCGAGAGAGAGAGAGAGAGAGAGAGAGAGAGAGACGCGCTTCTGTTCCGCCCCCACAAAACACAGCACACGTTAAGAACAGGCGGCAGACGAGCCGCCTCTCCCTCCCCATTCACTCCAACAGTGGCTGAAGCGCTTTTGTCAATTACGATAAGACGGACTTCACGCTAAATGTAAGTAGACTAGACATAGTCTATTATTATATGAAAAAAACATAGGATGAAATATGATTTGTATTTGGTCGTGTTCAGGTAATTCAGCTGCTCCTGAGTTTGAGTTTATTTAAATACACAAATACGCAATTCAACCCTTAAATCAAAGAAAATAATTGTGATGATTATTAGTTTAATAAAAAAAAAAACAACAACAATACAGGCTATGCTTGAAATACAATGTGAAACGTTTTATTATTTGTATAAATAATACATAATCAAAACCTTGTTAGCAGGACTCAAACTGGCAACACGGGAGGTGCAACAACTTTCTGCTTAAACAACATCACTCATTAGACAGAGCCGAGCGGTTTTATCTGGATCCATTCTGTGATCTACCATGGTTCTGTGTGAGGATGGCGAGTGCAGCGTCTGCTTCCAGCCGTACTCGAGGATGGAGAGGATCCCCCGCATGCTGCACTGCAGACACACTTTCTGTGAACCCTGCTTGGAGACGATGTCACAGGTCAGGAGCAGGCTGCAGACCGTAGGCTGCCCTTTGTGTCGCCGGGTGACCTGCGTAAGCCGCGGCCTCAGCCTGCAGGAAGCCCTGTGGGTCAACAGCAGGCTTTGGGACCAGATACCGGAGGACGTGGACAGAGAGGCAGTGCAGGATCAGGAAGAGGAACTGAAACAACAAGCTGAGGACAAGAGGACAGAGGCTAAATCAGAGACTGTGTTAAGAGAAGAGCGGTAGGTTGATTACACAAAAACCCGAACTAGCTCCTGTGATCAACAGCTCAGTTTCCTATTGGGTTTCAGCATTTTAGTCACGACTTTCTCCTCCTGTTTGCAGTTCTTTTCATTGTTTTTGTCCGTAACACACTTTTAGAACCAGTGTTGAGTTTGCTTATTGGACATGTGATTCTTTTAAAAAATTCCAGTCATTCCCAGAAAATCACAGCTTCATGTTAATCAGCATTAGTACCTCAGCTCCACAATCCCACTGCCCGCAGATGGAGTGTAACACTAACACACAGGCCTTTCCTCCTCAGTGCTCCCTCCAGGTCCACCAGAGCAAAACTCAAATTGCCAGGGTTGTTCAGAAGGTTCAGTTTATTGAAGCAAAACCAAGAGAGGATCGTGCCTGGAAGCAATGTGTAAGTTCAGCCTGTGTAGTGGCAGAGGTAATTGTGATAAAATGTTGACTAATGTTATTCATGTGTTGTTTTTTTTAAGGGAAATGAAATCATGGCGTAGGCTTTCAACTGAAGACACAGTTTAAACAGAGAGGAACTGATGACAAGGCGACGTGTTAGAGTCCCCAAGACGTTATGTTTACGTTTGAATGCTAAAGCTCACAAGAAGACCTGACTCAGCTTTGGCAGAAGGAACAGTTGAGTCCGTTATGACTGAGGGTCCACATGTATTTGTGTTCCTGTCAAGACATTGTTTTGTCCTCAGCTAAAGGTGCCGCATCCTCCCCTCCACCCCATCATTTATTGTAGGCTTAATTCTCCCAGCTGGTGCTTGGGGATTTGGTTCACTTGTTCCGGTTGGGGCTAACACCCCAAGATCCCCTGGAAACAGATGGCCTCCAGAGGACGCTCCCTTTTACATTTCCCACAGTAAACATGGCTTTATTTATGGCAGTTGGTTATATTTAATAAAACTATTTCTGAATGTATTTTCTTTGCAAGTCATTTTAAATAATTATGAGCTTTAAGCAAAAGAGCACGGCCATTTTATACTTCACTCTGTACATCATAGAGAAAGCATGAAGTATTTAAGTGACTAGGACATTTGCAAAGAGCAGAATGTCAATATTACCCTTTGGGCTTGATACACAACATAAACACGTCAAAAAGACTCATTCAAGCATGAAAGTGGATTATAAACTCCATTCACTGAGCATCTGGTAAGTTAGGAGATATTAGAATAAAACATAATCACTTTCATACATATAGCTTTGTTCTTTTGTTCTGCCTTATGTGCATGCTTTCATTTAACACCAGTATCAGTCTGACATAAGGGACTAAATCTCAATACTAGGTCACGGTTCAGTATTACTGTGTCTCGCCTCAGTCATATTAAGGACACTGAACAATGTCCGTGTCTGCCTGTTTGGGGAACGGTTGGGGCAAGAGATGTGTTAGTTGTCTCACTGGTTTGGTTGCCAACTAGTTGCAACAAGCTGGTTCAACTGTACAACTGTGGCAGTTGTACAGTTATTCCCCCACCTTAACAGGGTTAAATACATGATCTTTACTTAAAATGTCCAATAAGGAAATGCATCCCAGATCTAAATCATCTGACTGATCAGCGTGGCTATCGCAGCTGCGGTCTAGGCCACATCAGGGAGGGAACAAACCTGCAGAGAACAAACAAGTGTTGTGAAAATAGCCCTGCACCAGTTTCAGTTTCGCAATACATGCCCTGGTTGTGTTAATCTGTGGGATAAAGGGTGGAATGCAACAGGAAACACGTGGAGGGAAAACATCAGTAATATAGCAACATGAAGACAACATAAATATAATAGTCAGTCTCGTAAAAGCTGACTGTGTCTTTAGGTAAAAGCACATAGCAGAAAATATGTTGAATCAGAAGTAAACAACCATTATGCAGTGCAATGGCTCCCAATCGTGTCATATGATTTGTACATAAAACAGTAACTAGAAACTCCAGCTGTCACGTGAATGTACTAAAGTGAAACGTGAGGATAGAGTGTTAAGATGTAAAGATTCAGAAAGGAACCCCAGGCAGAGCAAATCCTAACAAGACTAGACTTATCTGAAGAGGGTTAGGGGTTTGAATCCCACTGCTTCCAGACAGCTCTAGTTTATAGTTTTATCTTTACAGTGAGACATAACAACCAAGCAGGATTTATTTCAAATTGTGGAAGCACCGTTGACCAGGCGCTGGGTTTAGGCTGCTTTCTCAGTTTATTTACGAACCTCTAGTTTCGTAAACCAACCCATAATCTCTAAATGGATAAACCATCTGAATCTGGTGTTATTCCCTGGGTCACGCAGGTGGCTTCAAGCGTGGAGGCTCCACGTTCTTTCTGTGTTTGCTTGGTTTCTCTCTAATGCTCTGGCTTCCTCCCACGGTCGTCAAGTTAACTGGAGACTCCAAATTGCCCGTGGATGTGTGAGTGTGGATGGTTGTCTGTACATGTGGCGCTGCATTAGCCTCTTGTCCGGTTAGGCTCCTGAACTCCCCACGACCCTTATCAGGCGAAAAATATACACGTTTACCCTGAACAGTTCTTACTTCACTGCTTGTCATATTCAGTCACGCCCTGTTCTTTTAAATGACCTGTGCAATTATGGTCTTTAATATTAGCACAACTATTAGAAATGACTGTGCTCTCATTTAACCCCTGCTTATCCAGTGTGTCCAGTAAAATATAGTGTAGATGTTTGTATATGGGAACAGCTGCAGTCTTTCTATATTAGTGTTGATGTTCTGGGTCCATATTGTGCATTCACCACAAAGATGAATTAGAATATGAAGTAGGCTATAGATGTGGGTGTGGTACGAAATGAGGCTACATGCTTGTTTTCATCTTGGCCAATATCCCGTGGACAGGACGTACGCGTATTAATGTGGAGAAACTGCTGGTAAACTTCTATGGAGTCAAAATAGAGACTATACATGCCACAACATGTACCGCACACATAATAATTCAAGTCAGCGGTTGTTTGACAGGACTATTGCTTGATTATTTCTTACACAATATTAAACAAGGAGCCTAACTGTGACATTTAATCAGTGTGTTGTTTTATTTATCGGTTATCTACTAAAAGTTCAAGGCCAAATATTAGGAAAAGCAGATGTTTATGTATTAGTTCTGGCTTTAAGTGTAAAATAATTCAAAGATGTACGGCTGTGTACAGTGTTAAAAAACACACAATTCTGCCTCATTTAGGTATAAGACATCTTTATTAATCATCTGGAGAGACATGCTAGATCTCTGTACAGTGTGAATGGAGAACCAGCTCTGAACTCATCAGGTCTGCTGCACAAGGCTTGACAGAACATACACAACCTCACGGAAAGGCAATGGTCTTCCCCCCCCTTAACGCAGACCCCCTCCCCAACACAGACAGACATTTGTTCATCACCTGGTCCATTTCTAGGGAACGTTTCATATGAACGGAATAAACACAGAGTGTGTCTGATCAATCACTTTGTCATTGTTTAAAAGGGGCTTTTTTCAAAAAAGTGCTCCTTATGAGTAATGAGCAGTACATTCCTCTTTCAAGACAATAAATATCCAACAACTTTAAAAACTCAAATACTATAAGGTATTTTTTTCTTTGTACCATAAGTACCATAAGAGTCAAGATCTCCTGAATCTTTTGATCCAACTCTGTCTCCCAAGTATTATTATTATTACTATTATTATTATTATTAAGCCCATTACAGGGTTACAAATATTCCATGCCAGGTCACAAAAGATTTTTCTTCATTATATTTATAAGACTTACATCGGCAGTAATTCTAAAACTTGTTGAAAAGTGCAGTAGAATTTACTCGGATTGAAGGTGTGAACACTGGCTGATTTCACCACCAGTACGTTAATGACAACAGGCACTGGTTGAAAAGAAGGACAGAACATTGCATAATGCTGTCATCAGTAGTCAGTTTAAACAGAAGCAGCGAACGAAGTAGGGGAAATTTAGGTGGTGAGAGTTTCCATGACGATCACAAAGGTCTCAAATTCAGCGACTGTATATTTACAAAGAAGCTTTTCACTTCATGTTAACCTGAAATGTCTACATGTGCAAATTTGTCTTTTTTTGTTGTTGTCAGGAATGAAACAGGTTTACAATGTTAAAAGGACTGTTTTGGTCACAGAAGCTGCATTAATATCTATAGATTCCCACATGTTCCTCTCTTTGTTTCGCCACTGCTCTCTTATATTGATGTGCAAACTACCATAATCACAACCACCAAAATATCACACAATGCAACAGCAGCAGTCATATTTGTCGTGAGTGGGGAGGGGAGGGAGGGGAGGGAAGGGTATGACATACTGCGACCAAATGGTGACCTAAATGGTGCCGTAACGTGGCAAGGATGACGCGACTTGGCAGTGGCCCCTCTACATGACTGCATTCTAATGTTGCCTATACAGAAAGCACATGTTTACACACACACACACGACAAAAAGATATTCTTATGTCAAGTATACAAATCCAGTTCAGTAGTATCGATAAACAAAACGACTAGTGCATTAAGTCACTGCTGTAATGTTTCCATTTACATATTCAAACTTGTGAACACTGGTAGACAGCACCTATGCTCAAAACCCAGGTATGCAATCGATATTTCGCTTTGTTCTGCAATGCAAAATTATGGATCCCCTCCACAGTTACGGGCAGTAGTGCTGTGATGCGCCGTCAACGTTTATGTGTAGGCGTAAACTAGTTAGTGGTTAGGTAGAGATGTGGACAGGATTTCTGCCTTGGCCCATAACAACAACGTCATCCATAACATTCCACCACCGCCACCTCCCAAAATTCAAAGCATTAGTTGAGTAAAAATAAAATCCAGAGAGATTTCTCTGTATATACAAAAATACAGAAAGAAAGTGGGGATTTTCTGTGTACTTAAAAAAATTGTATACACATAATATGCAACGATCTTGTTCACATTTTTGTCTTCTTTTTTTTTGCAAGTTGTAAGATCTTTTGACAGTTTCATTAATAAAGTAGGCTACACTACCTTACAACCAAATTCACATATTGCTAACTCCAACCAATGACCGGAAGTCAGTGCAAAGTCAACTGCAGGTTAACCAATTAGAAAGCAACAGAACAAGCATGTGGTGTGAATGACAGAGTACTTTTTTTTCTTTCCCCAGGATGTGTTATGAGCATTAACAAGAACATCCGCCTTCAGTGGTCTGCGGCTCCTGTGGTTTGTCCAACTTGATATCAATCACTAAGGAAGAGCGTTAAGGAAACTGCAGAAACATTTGTCACTGGTGGGTAATGAGTTGATCAGACAGCTTCTAGAAGCGCGTTCATTTAGGAAAAGTGACCAGTTCAGAAGACTTGTAGAACCTCTTAGCTGCCACTAGGTGATGCTCTATCCTCATTTTAAATACCATGTAACAAAGAAATGCAAAATGCTTTTGCTAATACATCTCTTTCGAACCATTTCTTACTGCACTTTTTGACCATTACAGGAAGTGAAGTGACCTTATTCAGCATCTTTGGTGGCTAAGGTTGTCAAATTAATCCCAGAAAGTGCCCGATGGCTTGTTTACGTGTTGTTGCTTAAAGTCAGCATCCTTGCGTTGTTTTATTCCCAATCAATGCTCTAAAGGATCTTTTCTCCTACATTGTGACAATGAGCTCCTCTGTATTCAAGTGTATCATGGTCGCCTGTAAAGGCACTGGCAGGGTCTTTTTATGATAAAATAGCCAAGGTATAAGCAAATGGGTATGTACAGCATGCAAAAAAGTCTGTATATGGTCTGTTTTCAATCGCAGCGAGACTGACCCAATGCAACCAACTGATCCAATGCATTCCTGTGTGTTTTTATATTTTATAGTAGCATCTTGTTGTGTTACATCAAAGACGTGCCTTCAATGCAACATGGCGCCCACTTAAATGTCCCCTTTTGGACTGTCTGTCTGAAACAAATGTCTGGAGACTTGATCTCAGCAGCTAACGTTACATCATCAAAAGAGGAGCCTTAAACGTGTGTGTGCGTGTAGGTGGAGTTGCTTTGAATATAAACATATATTGTAAAAGAAACCTGTGGATGAAATTGCAGATGATGTAACACTGGTCAGTGCTAAGTCTGCCGTGTCTGACTCTCCCTTATTAACATGCATGACCCCAACGCCTTATCTGGGTCAAGGACCCTTTTCACTCCCTGGGCCTGCAGACCTGCAGGTGTGACACAAGACTAGACAGGAACATGGAACAGGAACTGTCCCATAGGCCCCGACATCCGCCACAAATCTGTCTCTATTTAAACAGGCACATTAATGGAAAAAAAAAAGTGATCAACTTGAACTATTATGTGATAAGAGCTGAAGTACTAAATGTTCCCTTGTTGAATCATTTTTAATGTTTCGCTTCCAGTAACAGCATATGCCCTGCAGCTGATAAGTCAGGCTCACTGATCACACCGAATATATCCTCTGACCATCTCCCAGCGAGATCAATACTGTTCACAATGCAATAACAACAGAGGAGCTGCTCCATTAAGTGACGGTGTCAACAGAGGCACAGAGCTGTTGAGGAACTGTCATCACCTTCCATCCACCACGCAAGCCCCCCTTGCACCGCTCGCTCCCACATCTATGACGCCTCATTAAGACAGAGATGATGATGATGATGATGTGAGTGATGCATGGTTGTGAAGGCCATATAGCAGAAGGCTTGATGCCTATGTGTAAATGAGGAATGGGCTTTCACCAGTGGTCAACAATCAGACAATATGTAGGCATTCCACACTGAGGTCAGTATGTGATTTATGCCGTTACAGCAGAGCAATGCTGCAGTGTTAATAAGGACACCGTGTGAGACAAGCTTCTACTGAAACTACTGACACTGACGTGCTTAAAATCAAAGGCAATTTCATAATTCATCCACAGTTGCCATAGAGATATCACCCTGCTTTGTGCCGACTAAGAAACAGTCACAACATTAAATCCTGTTGATCCAGTGTCTACATATTGGAAACTATTTATAGACCTTGTTTAGGGTGCACGTAGATGTATGTATAGAATAGTGACCTGTGTTGGAGGGGACTGGACTGACCTGCAGTGCATTTGTGTGAGGGAGTTTCATTTTTGTTCAGTCACGTGGTTAATTGCATGATGTTTCATTTTAGATAAAAGTGGTCTTTCTATGAGAGAAAGTTTATTATTATTGGTTTACTTTAATGCATATGGTATTATTCTCTTTAATTCTGTCTTTGGAGCAAGTTTCACCATATCCATTATGGGGTGTAAGTAGGGAGGGTATGCGGTACATGTAATTTGTGATCATGAAAATATAAACACAAATCATTTGATGTGGAAAACAAAGGAAAAATTACTCAAAAAGGCAATGCAAAAACTCAAAACACAGGCAGAGAAGTTAAACATCCTTACTCATCTTGCTTCGTTGTGCTCAAACGCCTCCTGAAACCGAAATGAAAAAAAAAAAAAAACCAACAACAACAAAAGAAAGTGAAACGAGAACAAACTTGGCTCCAGAGCGTGTGTGTCCTGCAGGCGCTGCTCTCTTTAATTCTAAGAGAGTCTGAGTGGGAATTAGGCTTCCTCACTGTAACGAAAAAAATATTGATCTTTAGAATGTGAGAGGAGCCCACGCAGCCGCTCAGCTGCTGTATTTATGGCCTTTGACATCACACAGTAACAGTGTGTATTTCTGTGTTACAGTGAAGCAGATATTAAGCAGATTGTGTGCAAAAATGTAATCAAAGCAGGAGTTGTGCCCTGTGAGCGTTGCTGGCTTTATAATTCTTCATCCAAAAAAGCCATTTGGTTAAATTTCTTAACAGTAATGGATGCTGCTGTCTGTCCAACAATAACAAAACTTTTCAATCCAGTTTCATAAGAGGGAAGAATTCCTGCCGCCGCCCGACACATTTTCACATAGTTTAGGTGTGAAATGCTCAGTTGACAAGTAGTAGAGGTGCCAGTTAGGAAAGCTGTGCGCAAGAGCACAACCGCGTGACTGACAGCTGGAGGTTGACACTCGTCCGTTCTATAAACGAGTAAACCTGCCCAAACACCACAGACGAACCCAGCAGGCACCGTCTTTCTGGCTGACTAGCTTCCTGCTGCATCTCTAGGCACCAGAGCCACTAGGAGGAGTGCTCGAGAAAGCGTTTAATTGGACAGTCAGAGTCAAACAGTCAAAGGATACTCCCTTCTTTGCCCGTTTCTTGCATACTCTCCATTCCTGGAAGAGCAGCCGCCACACGCCGAAACAGCTGCAAAAACAAAAACATACAACATTAATACCGATAATTATCCTCTTGACGCTGTGAATTAGTCGATTTAGGGTCGATTTTAACAGTATAATTATCTTCCATGGTGACGCCTGAGCTCCAGTATTATTTATTATACAGTAAATTATGAGAGTGGCAAAATGAAACAACACAAACCAACTCACAACAGTTATTAAGAGTCTCTATAGTCAACTAGAAGCAGGTTCTATGGTCGAATGAGACGAACAAGCATCAAATTGATGCCTAAAAAGTGACAGGATGTGTCAGCAGGTAGTGATGACACAGCAGAACAGTGTGAACACTGCAGCCATCGGAGGGAGGACTGTGACCTTTTCTTTTACAGTGTTTTGGTCCACAGTTGTGAATGAAGGCAAATAATAGACGACACTGTCTGTGGGGTGAGAAGGAAATGTGTCTAGAAGCAACACCATTCACTGCCAGTCACAATATAGCTTCCTCTGCCTTTACAGACTAATCACTGTTGTTAAACCCAGCTACGTGTGTGTTTCTATTTGAAACTCTCCAACTCTCCATTAAAATAAAAAGCTAAATGGCTGAATACAAGCACAAGTAGTCTTGAGGGAGAAGCTGGGAGTGGCAGACACTAGAATAAACACTGCATCGAAATTTTATTTACCTGTTCCTCTAGGACCAGTATTTGGAAAAAAAAGTGAGCTTTCAAAGCATCCTGTGGCGTTTTGACAACTAGTAGCTCGTGCTATTAATATAAAATGTGATGCATATTAGTGCTGCCATTTTTTAAACTCACACAAAGCGATGCAGCCAAGACACGCAGGGAAGAAGACTGACAGATAGCAAACACAGAGATCTACAGTATAACATACTACATAAATAAAACCGAAAAAACCATCCACGACAGCTAAGCTGCCTCACGTTCTGTCTTAATAACCATTAGATAAGGGGCTGTTATTGTAACACAACAGCGTTTTATTTAAAAAAATATGGAAAACCACCAGCCTTATCATTAGTTATGCTGATTATACAAATTCAGAATAAACAAAAAATAATAATCATTACTTGTTTCATGGGCTGGAAAATAAAGTAGAATATACTCTAAACAAAGCTAAGATATCGCTAACATACTGTATGTTATTGTATATATTTATTACACTGTATTCCGCTGAAGTGATTCCTGATTCCTGTGCCATGTATGAATGTAACCTCTCGGACGCCTATGCTGCACCATATGAGCACACTTCCACCTCTGTGTTTCCCAGTCAGCACCATGTGTGTCTGTGGTGGACCTGGCATCACACGAAAACACGTTGGGGACAATCTGATCCACACTCATTTTGGTTTATTCACCCAAAGACTGTGCTTCCAACATCCACGAGGCTTCTTTTCATGTTCTTTGGCAAAATATTGTCTTGCCGTTTTGAGCCGTTTTTTTTTTTTTTTTGGTGATCTTCTTTTTCAAATGAAGCCCATAGAGATTAACTTCATGCAGTGTCCTTCACACTGTCTGCTCGGTCGCTGAAGCACTACTTTCCACAAATAAGCCTTGTGTCAAGTGAGGAGCACTTGGCCATGTGTTTTATAACTGAATCGCATGTAATGTTGTTTTTTTGTCGGTGATTCAATTTCTCATCTTTATGAATAAACAGTGCAATAATCCATGTTAATGCAGTGGCTTGGCACTCGGAACTTGCCCACCTGTTTGACATTGTAGCCCGTCTTGGCGCTGGTCTCAATGAACATGACACTCAGCTCTTTAGCCCTCTGTTCACCTTCCTCAATTGTGATCTGCCTGTGAATAGAGGGTAGTTACGATAATTAGCAGTAAATGCATTTGGGATAAATATACAACGTTTACAACAAGACAACACCAAGCATAGACTTTAATTCTCCTATTAACGTCCAACAAAGACACGCATACAGTACTAGACTAACAGAGGAGCATATTATTTGTAGCTGAGCAAGCGAGAAGAGACTATAGCTAATTTACTAATGACTGAATACGAACAATTACAGTTTGCACGGCATTTTAATACATTTATCAGTAATTGCTTGGCTCTCCCTGCGTAACAAAGACTCTGTGAGGCGCCTATTAGCAGAAATAGAGTAATTGATGCAGGCCTGCAAACCTGCAGTCGTCAGGTTCTGTTATAAGTCCCCCTCTTTTAATTCGACTAAAATGAATAATGGCATAGTGCAAAGAGTTATGTTGCTCATCTGAGGTCGTACCTTCATAATAATTAGATAAGCTAGAGTCAGATGATTTTTATGATGGTCTTACACAAATAAATAATTAAAAGAGGGTGTAGTAACTGAAAGTGACTTTAAGGTTGGATTAAATAAACCTGCAAAGGTCTTCCAGGAACACAGAGATAACCAGTCTCTCCTCTCTTACTCCTGCCTGGGAGAAAATACATTTTAGCTGTGTATTTACTAGACAACCTTTGCTTTCCTACATTAAAACACAGCAACATTTACACTTAACGCTATTCTGCAAAACATCTGACACCATCTTCATTAACTGAGGAAAGGAAAACTCTTTCTGAATAAAAGGAAAACAAACGGCTGTGGAGGGAAAAGAAAACCCTGCGGTGGAGATGTATTTACACACAGTAACACCACCACCTGACAGAACTGCACCAGTGCTGCTGTGGATATTTCTGGATGTCTGATTTCTTACTTAAACAAAGCCAATGTTTATTCATCCTGAAAAGAGTAATGGATGCACAGTATATGACAATCCTAGCAACGCTTGTGTTTTACAGTAACTCTGAGCTCCACCACATATGAATGAAAAAGAAAAAGGTCCCTGAGTGTCTCCTCCAGAGCACCAGATAATCCGATTGCAGCCTTTTACAGTAATATCACACATATGAATCTCTGCTTCCCCTGAAGTGATATGAAAGGTTCACACTGATGTTGAGTAGAGCAATGTCACAACAGGTACATACATACATACATATATACAGGTGCTGGTCACATAATTAGAATATCTTCAAAAAGTTGATATATTTCACTAATTCCATTCAAGAAGTGCAATTCAAGCCTTTCTTTATATTGGTCTTAAGTAATATTCAAATTTTCTGAGATACTGAATTTATTATTTTATTTATAATTTATTATTGTTATAATCATCCAAATTAAAAGAAATAAACACTTGAAATATATCGGTCTGTGTGGAATGAATGTATACATTATACAAGTTTCACTTCTTGAATTGAATGAAATACATCAACTTTTTAAAGATATTCTAATTCACTAGAAGCCAATTTACAGTACACAGGCATAGCTTGATATGAAGCTCAGGAACTGCACGACTGACTAATTTAAAATGTAAAATGTGATTATTAAGATGAAGACAAGGTCAAGACAATGTCCAGCTACTGCACTGATACTATACTTTAAAAGCATTTTAGCAGTGATATGAGGAAAATAAATAAACAGCAACAAAAAAAAAACAACAATCAGGCTTTTTACACACAGCACATTGCGGATTGACTATTAAGAGGACGCCAATTAGGAGAGGAAGCGGAGGTGGTGGTAATGCAGTAAATAGCCTTTACTTCCTCACGCCATTAAGACCCAACTAATGGGTTCAATCATTTTCAGCTCTCTTACTGGAGGTCCACAATTTCAAAATAGCTTCAATTAACATCAAACTGAATCCTTCAGTTTACAACCAAATATATTTAAGCAAGACATATACTCAGTTACACTCTCATACGCTGTCTTCATTTGACTGAAGATAAAAAATGCTCTTTAGTACTTTAATAATTATAATAATTATCAACAAATCCTTTTATGGTTCAGTTCTCGCAGGTTGTCTTCAGTTGGTCCATATTTCCGTTTCATTTCTAATGCAGTACCACAGCATTCCTTCCTCGGATCAATGTTATTACCAGGTTCTAGCTTTCTTCCCACTGCAGCTTCACAATGATATACCTGCATATATGAGAAACAAAGCCCCTTGTGCATACACCTTAACAATGCTCAAATATCAGGAGGAGATCATTGAATAATTTCCCCAAGCAAGCAATAATTTTCTCATTTCAAAGCAAATAGTCTGATAGGAACTGCTCCAGTAAGCAACAGCTGAGGCAACTCATGTCAATCACAATCACCCTAATAACACTGAACATCAGCAGTTGTGTTAAATTAGAGTTTTCATTGAGAGCTTTGACATATTATGTAGCAAACATGAATTTCCTATACTTTATATATCACTGAAATGCAATAAATATATTAAAGTCTGCTGGTAAAGTATTAAGACATTAAAGTGATCCCAAGACAATAATTTCTGTCTCATTGAATCACATTATCAGCTGAGTGTGGACAAGGCTGTGAAGTCAACCTAATGGATTTATCATCTTTTTATCTACAAACTGACAGACAGACACATTATATTTGTAGTTGCCATGGTGTCAGTGTAGTGTAGTAGTGAGGCTGGGAGACATACCTTTTATCTGCCAGGTCTGTTTTGTTGCCAACGAGCATAATGATGACGTCACTTCCTCTCTCTGTCCTCACATCGTCGATCCATTTGGACGTCTGCTGGAATGAGTTAACGTCTGTTGTGAAAGGAGTGAAACAAAGCAGTCTCAAATGAAAGACGCTATTTTTTGGGAGGATGTTATAACAGAAAGCCACATTGACCTGAGGCTGAAACTGGTGCTTTAACAAGGGAGTTGTAGAGTTAAGACCTTTAAAATCTCTTTAAGGTACTACTAGAACTATCACATATTTAAACAAAATTAGCAGTTTATTTCAACCATGGTTATTGGTTCTTAATAGTCTGCGCTGCAAAATTCATCCTCCATATTGTCCAGTCCAGGGACACTGGACGTTTTACTGTGATAAAGATTAGCTCTCACCTGCAAAACCAAAACTACAATTAGAAACACACTTGAGAGACACTGACTTGTTATGTCGTAGACCACTACAGCCACGGTGGAGTCTCGTATATAACTGGGGATGAGGCTCCTGAAGCGCTCTTGTCCTGCAGTGTCCCAGAGCTGCAACCTCACCTGAGGTTCAGACAGAGAAAGCTGAAGACGCTGAGATTATTCTGATAGTCAGAGACGGAAACCGTAGGTTCCCTCCAGAACACAGTACACATCACAGGGGACATACACACAAGCATGACTTCAATGAACGTTGAGTCGTTGTGATAGCACTTCTAGCGTTACAATGCTGTATGATACATTCCCCCAGAGCCACAAACAAACATGCAGACAGCTTGGACCGTATTCATCTACAGATGAGATGCTGTTTATCAGGGATATGCCGTCGTCAGACAAACACAGGATCAAAACAACATCACAAGCATCAAAACAATCTCTGTCGTGACATTAAACAGCTGTGACTTACTGTTCGATCTTCTAAGTACATGGTTTTCGACAGGAAGTCAATCCCAATTGTGGCCTGGTTAAAGAAAGAAGACACATCAACGCATGTAATAATGAAATCGAAAATCTCTCAGAATGTTGTGTGTGTCCTCTTCATAGTGAAATGGGCCGTTCAAAGACATGGCTTACACCGTTAAACATAATCCAGTAGGAACAGAATGTCTACCTTCGACAGCCAAACCTGCCTATTGTGTTATCATCAGATGCTCTGGCTCAGACTAATCAAAGCCTAAACATCGATATCTGCCGGCAGCTAATGACACTAACCCATCTATTGGTATTTTGCAGTGATGGACTATATGTTGAGAAGCTTTTTAATACTGTATGAGAAACGATGCACATGTGTAGGTAAAACACACACTGTGACAGGAAAAGATTGTTTGGAGAGACTTTTACTAACAACTGCCTAAGACAAATGCGCTTTGTCACCTTTTCCGATGGTTTGACCATATGCGGTATGTGAGTGTACGTGAAAAGAGGCACGGGTGATGGACTGACGTAGAGTTATGCAGGAGTCCCCAGGTGTCTGTTAACAGTGTTTGTGAACCCAGCTTGTAAACTCTAGCACTGACCAGCTGGAGTCCAGTCACAGCTGACCGGTCTGATGGCCTGACAACACATCACCTGTCTTCAGTTGACAGGATGCAGCACTTACTGTGATTCAATATTTTTGGTATATATATACGTTTTGAAAGCCACTAGCGATTAAGCCGGTGGGTGTCTATCTTAGGCCCTCCGGCACGGTGCCTAATGCCCACTTTGACAGTACGGTGCATCAGCAACTTGATCACGCACTCGTTTCCTTGGCGATGTCAGCTACCACAGTCGACCAACCCAGAGGGCCTGGCATGAGGACAGGACATCAATTATACTCCCCCTTTAAACTCAGTCAGATCAAGCACTGCAAGCTGAAAATAAACAGCCTCAAATGAAAATACAAAATTATATATATTCATTCTGGTAAAAACGTTGATTTCATAAGACTTTTAAAGCAAAAAAAAAAACAACAAAAAAACTAGTGCATAATGTGAAAAGATGAAGCTTTGGGGCGTGGGCTCTTTTCTGGTTTTAAATATAGAAGCCCACACAGACAGCTACACACGAACAGATTAGATCACCACAAATTATTAATATTTCTTTTAATTTTTAACTAGCACACATCTTTGCAAGACAGTGAAAGACTCTCTAGAGCAAAGAAGAGCTTTTAATAGATGTGAGGGACATTTCACTGACAGTATGTATTTTTTGACATTTTTTTCTTTAACTAAGCTAGAAGATATTTTTTATCATGTGAAATCATCAAGTAATAAGTTGTATTGTGATGATTTGTGGCACGTAAAAACATCGGGAGACAATTTTCCCTTAACCCTAAAATACAAAGATATGCAATGACAGAAAGAGAAAATTAGATAATAGGTAGACACATGTACAGTTAAACTTTGACAATAACTTCTATTATTATAAGAAGTGCTGTATACTGAATGGGAAGAGGTGATAACTTTACACGCAGGAGGCCACTATGGGCCCAGCCTCCAGACCTTCCCAATTGGTGCCACCTAGGAAGAAGGTCTGCCCCTTGAACGTGACTCTGGCTCTGAGTGACGGAAAACGTACGATGCAACCACAGAAGCAGAGGAAGACACTCAACCGAGTAATAGGCAGTGTTTGTTGATGTATGACACCACTCTTATGTTGTAGGTTCCAATCACAGTGTGGCAGGGTGCCAAAAGCAAGCAAAAATCATTTTTTCAAGTGTGACGCCCGACTTGTTGCAGTGACCAGAGCCCACCCACTGAAAAGCCCTGGTTCTGTCCAGGGTGGAAGTATTAGTCTTTATAAAAAAACAAGAGTTCACTTAAGGAACTATAACTTTGAAGTATTTTTTGTTGTGGCTTTACAGCTTTCACGTTTGTAAAGCATCCGAACATTTCCCTCCACCACCGCTGCCCCCATCGGGACTTTCAAAGCCCTCCATCTGGCGGGGACGTTAATCAACCAACAGACCTTGAGTCACAGTAAACACACTGGCATCTGCTGCCGTTGCATCTGCAGGGGTTTGCAAAGGCAACTAATAGTGAAGTTTAATGCAGCAACACTAGAGAAAAGGTGGCTTTGAGAAATATTTAAGGAACAAAACAACATCAAACAAATTGACCGTAATAGTTAAATAAATAAGTTTAGCACATTAAGCAGATAACATTAAACTACAACAAAATAACAAAATATAACAATGTGCTGCACAGCGTTGGCTTCAACAAGTTACATGTCACAGACATAAAATTCTTCCAAGACCAATTCCTTCATGTTTATCATCCATCATGCTCTCTATTACTTTGACAAACAGCTAATGGGCACTATGGCGCAACACCAATGATCTCGTTGTAACATTTTTAATCATTCCCAATCATATCGTCACATTGCCCACCTCTATTGAAAAATGTTTAATAAATCAGGTTTGAACAGCTGCTGCTCTAAGTCGCAGAATCTTTGAACTTAGTAGAGATGCAGTCACAGCCTGGTGGCCTTGACTGACAGCTCCACCACGGCTGACAAAAGCGCTCTGCCTCCGGAGGCCTCTGAGCCCTTTAGTATGTGGCCGCCTGCCTCTGTCTCTCTCGGCTGGGTGGCTGTTTGATGGGACTCCTTTTGAGGCAGCAAATCTGACTCGTCTCGCTCGCGTCGTCCCGCAGACTTGAACTGCTACCACGCTTGGTTTCGCCTTTCCGATGACCTTCGACCTCTAAATATACCGCTCCCATCAAAAACACTCCCTCCCTCGTGAAAACAAAACCATGTGATGCCTGGAAGCAATGGCTTCATGTATTTTCCTATCAGGACAGATGGCTCGCGTTCATAGCGTCGCCCCAATCTCACTGGGCAAATCTGATCTTCCCTCTGAGCATCAGCATAAACACTCAAACAGAGCTAATGCACTCTGCATTTTAATTAATATTCAAAGGTCTCAGCAGCCGAGCTTGGGGAAAAAAAAAGTAATTTAGAGCCCTACCTATCACTGAGCCAGGGAGGAAAAGTAGTAGTATTAAGTCATGGGGGAGTCGGGAGGCAGCATGTAATCGCAAAGAAGAAACACCACAGAAAACACACACACAGTACAAAACAACTGAGCAGAGACTGAGCTGTGGTTTTGATGCGTAGCTGCAGAGGTTATGACACAGATCACAAAGTTAGTCCAAATAAGATAAAGCGAGCGGGAGAAAGGAATTAAGAGGCAGTTTTTTTTAACTAAGTAGTCTATGCTAATGACTACATTCAGACGGGGAGTTACGCCAGCAGCCTAGAAGCAAGGCAGCAAACGCCCACTGCCCACTGCAGTCAGGCTAGTTAGTGGTACCAAAGACAGGGCTACTCTCAAGATGATCATTGTGACACTTGTACAACTCATGGGGTATGTGACGTATTTACAAAGGTAATTATTCTCAATATAGTCACATCAAGTGTACTGGCTATTGAATTTATGTTTATGTAGGATTTTTATCTTATATTTTGTTTATTCTGCTGTAGCGAGGGGATGCATTTTTAAATAAATAAAATAAGAAAATAATAGCACTATAAAGCATTTGTACATCATTTTTATTGTCTATTCATCCATTCAAATTCAGCAGCAGCAAAGAGCTCCAGACTCCCCCCCTCTGGACACTTCCTCCAGTCCGTCAGGGGGGCATCCCCAGGCTCGACTCCGAGTTCCTCCCGAGTGACAGAGTTGAAACTCCATCTGGCAGTGGGTTCAACGGGGAGGTACCAACAAACAATACGTTTGGCCCCTGCCAGGTGGTGTTCAGTTGACAGCTCGGCCCCTCTCAGCACTCGAGTGTCCAACCCATTCAGCTCAAGGTCAGACGACGCGACTACAAAGTCAATCGTTAACCTCTGACCGAGGGCGTACTGGTGCCATGTGCACTGATGGACAATCTTATGCTTAAACATCGTGTTCGTTAAGTAACAGACCACCACTCGGGCTCAGATCGGAGAAACTGTTCCTCCCAATCACGCCTCTCGCATATTACCTGGTATGTGTATTATTTCAGTCCTGATACTAAGAGAACTCTAAGTTCATGAAGTATTACACAAAACTTGATGGGCATTAAGGACTGGCGTGTAAAAAAACACTAGGACTCCAGATTACATTCACAAAACATATGAACGCGAATGGGAGAAGGGGCCCAAAAAAGACACAGCGAAAGGAAGGTAGAAAAAGCAGGTCGAGTATTTAAAAGTCTTGGAAAAACACCTGATGCCATTTTGGCATATTAATCAGTGGACACATTTCAGAGAGAGAGAAAGCTCCCGCACATAAGGTCAGGCAACACAAGGAAAAGACTAAACAAAGTTCCTTCACAGACCAGATCATTCCCCTGCCCTCAACCCCACTGGAAATGCCTCGAAGCACATAAAAACACGTTGAGGATATGCAGCTATCCAACATTAACTGACGGACAAAGACTATTCAGTGGCTCAGGGTTGATGCCCCAAAGTCTGCACATTGAAGCAAATGGTTGTATTTTGCTTTCTATTACTGATGCAATATTTGTGGGTACACTTCAATTCCAGGCAATACAGTAGTAGTCGGTTTTATTTATAGAACATTTTATTATATTATAAAAGTGGTGAAAAAAGGGACTGTGACAATCCTTGCATAGGCCAGACTACTATGAGGGCTTATGGAAATGAGGCTGCAGGTCTCCTGCGTTCAAGAAGAACATTATTAACTCTGCTGACCTGATAAGGGGCCTGCTGGCCAGGTTTTATGCCTGATGGACATGTCCTTTCCAACTTAATAATGTTTTTAACCTAATGTAAAGTAAAAGCAACAACTCTTCACATTAAAGTAAAGATATGACATAGTTGGTTGTTCTGAGGTTAAATGGACTCACCTCTCTTAAAATATACTGTACATTCTTTATATCAGTCTTAAACCGTCTATAGATTATTGTTTGTTTGACATCTGATGGCATCACAGAGAATTCTGAAAAACTGGTTTTGATCATCTGATCTCTAAATAACTGAGAAAATAACGGTGACAACAACATAAAAATAATGACATAAGTATAAAAAAAAGAGGGTAGCTGCATTGAGTGGTGCTTAGAATATATTTGTCACTTAAGGACTAGCAATATTATGAGAAAGTAAGAATTGCTATTCAGTGACTCAAGGTGAAATAAAAAACAAAAGCTACAGTACAACGAGCGTTCAGCGTATTCAGTTTTCCTTATACAGATGATTCAGCAGTGTCTAATCTGCTTAAACTGTAGGTTCTCAGACACTGCAGACACTCAGTGCTATACACCCCCTCAATAACGAGCCTGTGTACAGTAAGTAACAACAACGGCACACACACACACACACACACACACACACACACACACACACACACACACACACACACACACACACACACACTACACTATATGAAAATGAGGGCAGAAGTTTTTTTATTTTTTTTTATTACTCTACAAATAGATCTTTCTGCCTGTGAAGCAATAATACTGCAGGTTTTATTTAAGGTTTCTTTGCCGGCCTGCAGATGCTCATGAAGACATCTATAAGTACTGTATAAGTACTGTAGTTGCAAAAGCAATGTTCTGATTTTAGAATGAGAAGCAAGATTGGGTGGGTTAGAAAAACAGAGGCCTCATAATGCTCTATGTAATATAATGCAGGCTATAATTTCCTCAAGTTACATATAGGAAAAATGTGTTATTCTTTATTATTATAGTATTTCATGATCCAAGGAGTAAGATGCATGGCACAGTGCGACTAATCTGTTGTGAAAAGTTGAACATTGCTCTCAACACTTACCTGATACGTGTTGTCGAAGCTGTCATACATGAACCTTGTGATCAAAGACGTCTTTCCAACTAGAAGAGAAGCAAAAGAGAAACAAGATTGGACTTTCTTGCATCCAGACACTCAGTGAACCTAAAAGTGGAAGTGGTGGTTATCAGGTCTGCCAGACATGTCACTTCTGTCCAGGGAGCCTATTACCGAGTGCGTTGGCAACCAGGAGTCAAGGGTGGCATCAGATCTAGATGTAATTAGGCTGCTGTTGCTATAATTAGAGTTATGCGTTATGAAAACACTACAAATACCATTTGATATATTGAACGATACAGAAATCAAGAGGTTTTACTGAGACTTACTGTTGGCTTAACAGTTGGCTGTTATCTGCATAGCATGGCTGATTGAGTCTCATTAAATGTACATTTATACTAGAGATAAAAAAACAAAACAACAATGGATTATAGTACAGAGTCTGTAAAGACATTGACAAGGTTTCCCACAACATTTTATTTTATTTGTGGTGCTGATGGCTGATTATGCCAGGGTAGGACTGACAGACACTGGGACGAAGTTTCCATATTTTTGCTGTTTCAAGTTAATAGCACAGCGTTCGTGATTCGTTCTGTAACATGAAGAAAACGACTGCATATGATCACGTTTCTGCATGGTAACAGAGTTGTCACAGATGTGCTACAGTACGTCCTCTGACCTCAAAAGGAGCAGTTTCAGTAACTAACGCCTACTGTTGCATATATGCTGAAGTCTTTGACACTGTGAGGCGTGTTCGGGTATGTGACTAAAGAATCAATGGAAAACAGGCAACTAATTTCAAATATATCTGGTCACAGATGACTGACTTCATTTTTAGATAAACAAAGGAAAGCAAATCCCATCCTCCCATCCCATCCTCAGGACAGACAGCTGGAGCAGAGCTGCACACAGCTGTCTCCTTAGCATATGGAATTGAGTCCTGACTTACAGACTTGAGCCTGTTTGTCTAAATATGTTACCCTCCAACCCAATAAAGATCATTTCCATCCTAGCTGTCATGTCATTAGTTGCATTTAAGCATTAAAGAAACTTGCAGTAACACTTAAAAGCATCTCTTCTTAATTTACAGTTCATCAAACAGTCGCCCGGTTGCAATTGTTTACAGAGAGAGTTTAAATCAGCCAGACTAATTACACATGTCTGTGCCCTCACTTGGTTTCTTTATCTGCAAGGCAGGATCTGATGCGCAGCGCTTGATTACGCTAATACACTTTTTTAACTCCTGAGCTACCCTACTTTATTCAGCCCAGCTAATTTAACGGAGCATATAATCGTAATCTGACTTGGAGGCCAATTCTGCACACACATATAAGTCGAAAGTGCAGGTTTGATCATTTAAAAAAATAAATAAAAAAACACACGTTTAGAATTAGATTACAGATAATGCTGTAATATAAGATGCTTACATTTGCACAGTGTTATCCACAGTGAATCAGTGGTCCTGTACATCTAATGTAGCATTTCCAGAGGAGTGTGTTACAGATTAGGACTGATTTGCATGAATTGCTTCTCACCCCCGAGTCGCTTTCTGTTGCTAGTGTTGTTTGAAAACCTTAACAATAAAGGATAAATTACACCGGGCTGCAAAAAAAACATTATCGGTCCGACAAACACTCTCTCACCTTGACGTGTTGTTTACCACATCAAAGTTTTCACCACCTTCACTCACTTTAAAAGGGATCGATAATGAAAATAATCAATTACCGCAGACCAGAGACTGGTTTCAGTAGTGACCACAAAACTGTATTTTTCACACTGAAGAGAGAAATGAGAGAACAGAATGTGAAGGACTACGAGTCTGATTGAAAATCCTCGCTACTGACTGATGCTCGAACACTAAGCCACACGCGACAGGCCTCCCTATACCTTTCAGTCCCTGCTGATCGGTTCAAAACCTATTTCTTCACCTGAGCTAAAGCGAATCACAACACAAGCACGACAGAGAAACAAAACATCGCCAGATATAACCTACAGTAGCTATTTCACATTTGTTGTAAATATCTTAATATAATGATAATATAACTTTGGGTTTTTGTGTGAATTTAATTACTGGGGTGGAGGCAAGAAGCTTATTCTCTGTTAGGCTATAAGAAAAAATAATAATAAAAGATTAAGAAGGCAGATTTTTTGATTACATTTCAGAATTAGCTCTGCATTTTTGAGCATTTCCACCTCATAAGCTTTTTATCCCCTTTGGCATGAACAACGAATGCTATTTTAGAGATTACGATGGGTTTCAAATTATTCGTAGCTTTAGTCAGACAAAACTAAAACCCTGAGCAGCAGCAGAGATAACACCGCTATAAGCTCTTTTCATTCAGGGTGTAAGAGAGGTGTGTTCTCA
Organism: Macropodus opercularis; assembly: GCA_030770545.1. Taxonomy (NCBI): domain Eukaryota; kingdom Metazoa; phylum Chordata; class Actinopteri; order Anabantiformes; family Osphronemidae; genus Macropodus; species Macropodus opercularis. Next base: position 15,896,639 of record CM061092.1, read on the forward strand.
CATGGCAGTGGGTTTACAGAGGAAACTGCATCTCATTGAAGACAAACCCTTAAGCAAAACTAATTACATAATCTCAAGCACAGAACACAAACAAACTGCGTTTTCTTATAGTGCAGATTATTTGGACATAAAGATAAGGCCCAATCCACAAAAGCAGGTTCAATGAGTACTGCGAAATAATAATTAATATAAGACCGTACATAGTGTAATCGCTTCAGAGGGAAAGCATCATTTATTGTTAATGCTCAATTTGTGTTTGATGACATATCCCACTGACTGCAGGCCATCTGTCCAAATGCCTCATCTTGACATTTAAGGCATTTGATGTAGTTTTCCTTCACAATCTCGCACAAACTGATTACAGCCACAGTTTAAAGCAAATGAAGAGCACAAGTTGTTTGCACAAACGGTCGTCTTAATAGTACATTAATATAACAAGCCACAAAATAACACAACAATCTCCTTCACCCTGATCTACTACTCAACCCAAAGGGATACTCTAAAATAAATACTCTTGTGTTACCTTCATTTCTACGGTGTCTGGACTGTGGTGGAACCAAATGCTGCATCGTTTGCTTTGATTTCTGGGTAATGCCACACACAGAGCAGTTTTAAAAACAAGACACCTTTTTAAAGGCCAAACACTTTTTTTGTTAGTCTAGATTTTATTCTAGAATTCTTTTAAAAGACACTTACTTGCGGTACACGCAGTAGGTTCGAGATGATGCGTTTGTGAGGTTACATAAGGCTTTTTAATCATTAATATAGTTGTGCAGAACTGTATGAACTTGACAACGTCATTTTCTATTTAAACCTGCAGTAGGAGAAGGTCCAAACGCTGGCCTAGAAAGACATAATCTGATGTAACTATAAACTATATTTAATCATTGGTCTGTAACACAACATGTTCAAGACTAATTTCGTATTGTACTGTATTTCCAGAAATCTATGGGGCAGAGACAATGGTCAAAACTGATGAAACATAAGCACAGAATTCCTGTTGGTTACCATCATCGCAGAGTATAATTAGAGTCCTATAAACACAAACTGGGCCACTGCATTCTGTACAGTAACTCATATCTACTATGTTGTTTTGCGGAAACAGCTCGATATTATTCCGACCTCCAATGAATGTCTGGAGAAAGTGCAGGTAAATACCAATCACGCCATCCCTGTTAACGATATCCAATCACACTGCGTAAGCTATAAATGATGCAGCACCTTACAGACAGCTTAATAAATAGCAACACAGATAAGGGATTTCAGCCTAGTGGGTTTCCAATTACAGCACTGGTTTTAATGAAGTCTCTAAACAGTGTGATGCTTCAAAGACTTTGTGGAGTGAGTTAGCAACACGGAGCCAATTATCAGAGAGCACTGAGCACCTGCTGCTGCCCCAACCTGCGCTTTCACCACCCAGGACTTGCTGAGCATCGTCAGCAGCCATCTCATCAAGGCATCTCTTAAGAGCTCAAAATGCAATTTTATGGCACGTTAAAGGCCGTGCACAGTCGAGATCACATTAGGTTCTGCCTGCTTCGGCGATTTGTGAACTACGCAACCACAAAATGAGTTAGTTAAAGATTCTCTCCTCTGCAAACCTAAACAATCACTCACAAAATAAAAAATAAAGAAATAAATAAAAATGTGTGGCGAGCCCAGCCCCTACTGAGACCATTGCATACAGCGCATATATATCTTCTAACCCCTGGAGGACCTGGCGGCCAATCAGAGCACGGTTTTCTGCATGGATCTGGCTCCCCCTCATCACGAGCAGGATAAGAAAAATGCGTAGATGAGAGCGTAACACGGTGGAGATCGCTAATATTGGACAATGAACAAAGAACAAACAGCACTTCTATACAGTATGACTGCGCATGCTGAGGAAGGAAAGCACAGACAAAAATAATTTGTAGCACTATAATACCTCTTTGTTTGATAAATAAGATCCCAAATCTGATCTACTGGTGGAATGCTGGGACCTGCTTCATCATCACACACCTAGAATCGTATTTAAAACACACACACACACACTGTATAGAGCAATATGAACGGGTACCAGGACACGTCCATTAACTGATGCCTCTGAATAATGGATGAATGTGCTTTCGAATGCAACAAAGGCTGAGTCTCCTATGCACATATAAAGCACTCAGAAGGCCATTCCAGCCCCTGTGCGGTCTAATGAGGCATTTGATGTTGCTAAAACAAACAGCAAGAGGCGCACAAAAACAATGCGTATCCACCAAGGTGTGACACCAGCTTTGATATAGATCATCCTTGTGGTGTTTGTCATTGCCCTGGGAAAGAGACAGAAGTCATAAGTCTGTGCTGTTTCAGGCCAGAGGGCTCGAGAGACGCCGACTTGATGTTTTAATGTTTAAAGATTCCATTCTGGGATGGCAGAGAGCAGCTGGAGGCGGGAGAAATGAAAACAGCATCGTCTCAGAAACACACGGCAGCGCTATCGTTTACACGCTAATGGACAGAGAGCGTGTTGTCCTGTTTCTAATATAATTAGATATGCTCATGTTCTCAGTGTTGAACACAGCAGATAAATTCGTGATTACGGTACATTAAACACTCGGCACAAATTAGAAGCTCTGGGGTTGACAAAGCAAATTTATTGAGCCGCCTGCAAATAACACAAGGACTGTGAGTAAATCTCACCACTGAAATTGAAAGCAGGTGTTCAAAGTGTCACACATTACACAACTGAGGCCTGGGGGGGGGGGCAACAAAGCAAAGCAGAGGCACCTTTTGACAAATGCACAATATAAACCAAGTATGTTTAGTAGCGAGGGTTAGTATAACTAACACAGTGAGGAAGGATTAATGCTGCTTCATCAGAACAAGAAATCTCTAATGTCTCGCTACATCATTATGTACTTAATGATACGGACTTAACACTCGCAGTAGGCTGACAATGAGCATCCGTCCTTAAATTAGAAAGAATGACTTAAACATTTTAATTAACTTTACTAAAAAGAACAGAGAGCTTAAATGCAAAAGGGGATCTGGCCATTGGGAACCTCACCACATCAGCATATTGAACTACCTTGGCACAGGAGGCCTCACATTCTATCCATCCCAGAAGAGAGAAGAAATACAGTCAGCTTATATCAATACATTTAAATAATTTCTTCAGTGTGGATCAGGCATCATATAATTTATAGCCAAGATCGTTTCCATATTCCCTTTAAAATTACTATGATGTTACGAATGTATAAATTGACTTCATAGACCAAATGATTAAGTCTGAGAATAAAATGAATGGTGTTTAGGTAATGGCCTAAGATAAAAAAAAATGAGGCAGAGTATATCTAAAATGACTTTGACAATAAATAATGTAAATAACAAAAGAGCCTTGTAGTTGAGTGGCATTAAATGTCTTTGATGTGAAAACTGAATGTGTATGGTGAGTTTAGAGTTTAATAACGTATAACAAAAATATCAGGGAAAATTCTGCAGATGAGACTGAGGGGACTGTAAGTGTAAGTTATTATTTCTACTGTTATTTACATGTTACAAGCTGCAATTTCTATCTCAGTTGAAGGAATCAAAGGGGGCCTTATGGGAATATGATATTTTTAACATCTAAACTCTGTGACCAATATAATCTGTTCCATAATGGGTTTGACTTGGCTGACATGGTATTTAAAAAAAAAACAAATCAATTCATGTTACACAAACTTGCAATGAGGTGCAATTGACCAAGACAAGACAAAGGCCCAATTCATGCTTCACATCCTCACTGTGTGTTTTTTAATCCAGATAGACAGAGGCTTCTGCACAGTAATATAATCGAGCTCTGTAACCTACTGTAAAGCTGTGTTGATGTGCAGCCAGCAGTCTACAGTCCAGTTTAATATTCTTTTAATATCCTGATCGAACCATCACAGCAGACCTGAAACAGAAAAGCTGATTCACAGCTAACCTCACACTGAGGACTCTTAGCTTGTTTCCCCTTCTTCTTTGTTCCACACTAAAAAACAAAACAGGCCATTGTAACCATTGTTTTTGGGCTAAAGCCTGGCCGTTGCCCCAAGCTAAACCTTCGCACGGCTTAAGGAATGTGTGAGGCTCTGAAGAATAAGTCCGAAAACAGAGGCCTTGCAGCTACTTTTCCTGTCCATCAAATGTGACTAACAGGACGCAGGCAAAATAAACATAATCTGTTTATAAAGAACTCAATCCAAACCTTGGGTAAGGATAGACAGTATATCGAGACCATGAGTAAGGATCTCAGTCCTGCAGTGTGTCTGCCACCTGCTTCTGTGCGACTTGTCTGCTCGTGATTGATTTCTTTGTCCCCAGAGCTACTGTAGATCCAGCATTCTCTGCTACTGCATGTTAATCTGGATTGATGAATGCTCAGCTCATTCAGATGAGGTGACTCAATAGTTTAGGGTAGGTATGAACGGCTGCGCGCAGGCTTAAGCAGCCGCACGATGACGGCTCGTGAGTAAGACTAAACACTGATGGAGACCTGTTGAACTTAGTGAAGAGGCGCATCCCAGCAGAGATTTTTAATTCACAGAGAACTTTGATTAGATTTAAACAGGATTTTCCATCAAAATACCACAAATTTAACACAAGCCTAGTTTATTTATAAAGACACAAAGGTTACGTTATGTAATGGTCAATTCAATCAGTGTGACGCGTGTGTCTGCATCCTGGGTAAAGACGTGCGTAAGAACGGGCATTTGTAAGAACAGCTCCCACACATGACATCAGATGTTGCTTCCAAACTCTTCTGGCTGGTACACAAGCAGGAGGAAGTGAATCAGACCGTCTCTTTGCATCACTGCATGAGCGGCAGATGGATATGCAATCGTGGTTTTGTCTGGGCAGAGAGTATAAGTGAGGCTGTGCGTTCCCGAGGGCCCACTCAGCTGTGCAGCATATGTACAGAGTTACCTTCACTCTGCTTGGTATTCTTGGCTGTAGATCAGCTGCTGCGGGACTGGAAGCACCTCTTAATACGTTCAGAAATGTTTATTTGAAGGAAAGGCTAAACAAAACAGCACAACTCATCAGAGCTATTTTTTACAACATATTCACTGCGAAATGCTGTAGGTTCTGGATTTGTGCTTCAGTTATAGTATTTGGATATAGTTTAGGCTATACGCACATTCTTCTGTTGCTGGGATTGATGTCTTTGGATCAATTGTAACACTAATGGGCAGCTGAAACGATCAATAGCAGATCAGGCTGTTATGGAGACATTTCTCCTACTCCATCAGAGATGAAACATGCTTGTGGGAAGGCGGAATGAGACTTGACATGAAAAAGACCAGTTATCTTTAGGCAAAGTGAGATTATCAAATGTTACAGCAAAACGATCTGCAGCTCGATAAAGAAGAACCAGACTCCCACAGCCTTCAATCCTTCTGCTGGAACATCTGGCCTCTCTCAGGTATATATATCGACACCCTGTCTTCCATTCACCTTCATTCACGACTCACCCCCCCGCCCCCCCCACCACCACCATACTTTACTGCTTTCATTATGTTTTCATGGGTAAGTTCTCTTTCAACTTTCTACAAGACATTTTCCAGGTAGTTTCAAGATGGTCCATGCCAAACTTAAGTGTCTGCTGCAGTGTTTTGTTTGGGGAGTTATTAATAAAGAAAACTAAAAAATGCAGTTTCTCTGCATGACTGTCTGCAATTTGCTGGTTAATACCAACCCAGGCAAACTGTGACACTGCTCCCTGTTTATCATTGTTCAATATCTGTATTAACAGCTGCATCTTAATTACGTGTAGGCTCGATGTGCATTTGTGGTTTTTGAGTCTCGGTGAGGAAATGTGTCAGCTGCTCTCTGCAAGCCAAACCCTGAAGTTTCATTTTCTCACAAAGCTGTTTCCTGGAGACACAGTGATTGATACATGAGACAACCAATAAGCTCTACTTTGAAGCGCACTGGTCTGGTGATTCAGCAGTATTTTACAGCCGGTGCTACTGTGGATTGCGCAATGACAATCTCTGTCCAGTGAGAGATGGAAGGAGCATCTTTATTCAGTGAGCGAAACCTCGTGCCAGCCTCGCAGACGTATCTACCAAATATGTTCCCATCTGTGTGTCTGTGGTGAAATGAAGCGTGTAGCAAGGGATCACCTCCAAACCACAGGCTTTTACAAGTACCATGCAAACACTGCTAACGGTAAAACATCAATGACCCTATTGATGCAGAGCAGTAATCTAAGGTGTTCTGACAATGACCTGGTTGATTGCTTTAAGGCTGGAATTGTAAAAAGCTGTTCCCACTAGGAGCGTGGGCACACACACACACACACACTTTAACCAGCTCGCTGGCCTATTTAAAGCCTTCAGCTTTGTCGAGGAAATCTTTAGCCAGTTGCCTTTGTTCAGGCAGAATAGAAAACACACCAAGAAGTACGCAGGAGGACAGACTTCCTGACAGCTCATTTCACATTCTGCCGGCTTCCACCCACTTAATCTGGAGCTCCCACTTCTGAGGCGTTAGCTGATTTTTTTTTTATGAACAATAGAACGTCGTGCCATCTTTCCCTTTATAGACCCATTATTCACACACTTTCCACTATTATGTGCTTTCACTGGACACGGGAACTAACAACCCAAAAAGAACAGGCTTTCCAGCACAGCCTGTGCTAATGCTCCTGTTCCTGACATACTCCAGTCCAGTCGTGTGCATTAATAAATGATAGTGGCAGGAGCTGACGGGATTCACACCCGCCTGGGCACCAGCTGCAATTATAGCCTACATGTCAGAAAGACACAGCACCACTGGAGACGACCCAATCAAACACGAGGCTGTCGCAGGCTGCCTGGATGAGCAGTGGTTGACAAATAATATCCTGTCACACTGACAACAGACGCAGACTCCACTCCTCTAGACTGGCTGGGACCCCTCTGCACACACCAGTACAGTCTCTTCAGGCTTTCGAATTCTGCGACTCAACGAATTTTACCAAACACTCTGTAGACTGAGGCCAACAGCTGCCTAACATCCTGGAACCCTGCAAGTCTACAGGATTATATCAGGCCACAGGATTATAAAACTGATCAAATTACTGCAGTTACCTTAATTACTACTCAGCTGTGATGTCAGTAGTAATTATGAGAAATGCTGAATATGGGAACCTGGTCTATCTATCATGGGAGCAATAATAAATCAGCAGCTCTGTGTTTTATGTGACATGATTTTTGGCGGTTACATATTACTGTAATATTAAAATAATTTACATTTCTATGCCTGTGAAAAAACAGCCCACAGCAGGAGACTGTTAAACCAGATCTCAAGTAAAATGTTCATGTTTGGTTAAGATGTCTTCGTTCGTAATGAAATCAATCCATTTATCATCGGGGCCATGGAGTACTGGAGCCTATCCCCAGCTGTCATTTAACTTCCGTCTGCAGAAGCCTCATGTCAGCAATTACTTTATGTAAAAAAAAAAAGCTCTTTCTTGGTCCCCATCGCTCGTTCTGAGAGGATTTTAGAACATGATCTCTTCGTGGCCACAATATAACCGCAGTAAGTGAAGCCAGTTTCAGGGTCCAGTTGAGAGATCTTGAACCGAAACACAAGCTCGAGCTGTAAATGACTGAACAGGTTAATTAAATGGTTAATTCCATCCCATTTGATGACAAATGTTCTTCATCTGTATTTCAGACCTAATGTGTTACAACCAATATATGTACATATTTGACATAAATGACCATAACACGTCTACAAACTGAAAAACTATACACATTTCCAGGGATGCTGACAAACTCTAAACTCACAAAACCATACAGTACTATAAAACCCATGAAGAAGTAATAAACTTTCATTAAACAAAGGAAAAGAGGAGCTGCAGCAAATCCATTAAGTAGCACAGACAACTTGCTTCCAACATCTATATATATATTATGAGGTCTCATTACCTCACCAGTTTGACCATAATTTAAATTCTATTTATATAAATTCAGCCAGATTTGTGACCTGCCCGATGCAACACACTCCCTGATATCTCATATGATTTGTAGGCCACGGTTTCATTCATCGCTATTCAACCAAGAAAGTTAAAACACTGCTCTTTTACTCTCATATATAAAGTCAAATTGTTTGATTTAATATTTCTATTAATGTCTTTGAAATGGTCCAAGCATATCAAAGGTACTTAATTCATAATGAACAGAGAGCAGTGCTTTTTGACAGCTAGAACCAGAAAATGGGTCTTTTATTTATGAAAACTGTTGGCTGACCACCTGTGGATCAATAAATCAATCAATCAACTATATATTTCTGCTAAAGTCTTAACAATGAACACAACGGAATGTCATCAGTCATGTAAGGTTATTAAACGTGTCTGGGCAGCTAAACTTTGCTTAGTTGTGCTGCAGTATTAATCCGATAATTATGCCAAACTGTAAATTAAATATTGCACCATATAATGCTTGATCAAATTCTACCAGATGATCATTAAGACCTACTGAAGGACAGAAGCACTGACTAATGTGGTTAATATAGCTGCCTGGGAACTGTGGCTTTAAACTCATCAGCCAAGACTCAAATCATGTCTCAGCCACTTTAGCCTTGATCTGGTGAGAAACAATTTGGTTGCCACACTGAAACCTCAGAAAGGGAGAAGCTTTTACTGCCTAAGGATGTGGGCGAGTAAAGCTTAGGATGGAGACAGACGTACAAAAAGAGAAGACATTTTGCGATTTGCTAAGATTAATAATTTCTTTTAAACCCAAACGCAAGTCATCCTGAAAAGATAAGCAAAACAAAAACTCAGTCAGCCTCCGGTCCAGGCAGACAGAACCAGGGCAGAGACTGCAGCCGCACAACTTATCTCATCGCCGCTTGACAACCTGGGTGTGTCTCCACGCACACAGCGATATTTACCAACTTGTATCATCCACAGCATCAGACCCGAGGCCGCTCACGCTCTGCCTACACGCAGATTGGCGGAGCATTAGTCATCCCTCCCTGATGCTGGACAGATCCATCCGAACTAAAAACCAGCGTAAACGCCTTGTGTGCCGGACATTTAGCCAGAGGCTCAGTGGTTTGCTGTTAAACTTGGGAGACTGACACAGAGACCGTTCACACGCTTCGGCGCATTGTGTGGCGCCCGACGGGTTGGTAATTTGATTAAACCAATGCCCTCCCGTCCCCGCCCTCACTCTGCAAACACCGATAAAACAGACATTTCACTCGTCAGGGCTTTTTTTTTTCTCTCTTCTTCTCCCTCGAACCCTGAAACTCGAAAGGAGTCGGTCTCGCTAGAAAAATGCCCGATTCTTCAACTCCATTAACTTGCTCGTAGGCCAGCAGGTGCAACGGGTTCACTTGAGACACAAAACACCACGGCACCAAGTTCTCCGGAGAATTAAACGCGTCTTACCACTTTGCTCCCCCAGAAAGACGAGTTTGAATTTTCTTAAAGGGTTCCCGAAGTCACTGCCCACGGACATGTCGAGAAGGAGGAGGAAGGGGACTCCGTAGGACAGTCGGGGTGCACTCGCGTGTTCCCACTGGAGTTCGGTGTCGGGTTGGAGAAGATGCTGGATGGAAGACGCCGTGTAACTGCTTCCCGTCCAGCTCCGCTCGCTCACGCGCCCTCTCTCTCTCTCTCTCTCTTCGTGATAGGGACTCGCTGCTGCACAGGTCCGTGACGCTTGTGGTGATTTTTTTTTTTCCATTACCCGAGGGGTTGTACGCATGCGCGGCCTCTCCTCGTTCTCCGCCAACCTGACGGTCGTGGTATAAGATGACGTAATGTGATTCTAAGGGAGCTGGGGGGGCTGCTTTGGCTGTGCTTAAACTTTTTCTCATCTTTGTTTATCAAGTGATGAGATAGATTTATATGTAAGATGCCATTTCTACTATAGTATTATTTTACAAGCGAGCTACGACTTTAACGAAGGGATTATTCACATTATCGCACAATTAACACAGCTGTGCTTGGGAAAAACTTTCCAGCAGAACATTTTGAAACTCAAAAGCCCCACACAACAAAACAGAAGTAGCGCAAAGCGGCAGCCCGCCAAGATAAAAAAAAACATGTAATGTACATGAAAGGTGCACAAAACAATAACCAAACAAATCATACGCAGTACTGATGCGGTGCACAGTGGTTAACCTAGTCTAATAGTCTATTCTAGTAATGCTAAGTAACACAAGTTATGGTAACGCAGACCAAAATCGGATCTAGTCATAGTCTAGTCGCCCTGTACAGTAGTACACCTGACTGCTACACAAGGCCCTTTTAAAAACGACGCAGGAAGCGGTTGCTCTCTGATTGGCCTTTAGGTCTGGACCGATGACCCAATCAGTGGCCAGCGTTGGCGACGGTAGGGGCGGGTGCAGGCGCTTTGAGCACCAATCCCAGGTAGGAATTCGCCCACACAAATTTACATAAATCACAATAAATTCCCCCAAAGGCCCGGGACCTTAAAATAAGTAAGCAAAAATAGTTTGTCAGTGAAGGAGTTACGATCCTAAAGCCAACTGGTATGTTGTTTTATTAGTCATCTTAGCTTACACGTTAAAAACTTCACTACAACAATAATACAACGACAAATAAGATGCATAAGGTATGTGTATAAATGTTAATTTAGTTTATAAGTAGGTATATGTATTTGATATTTACAAATTGTATTACAAAGCACTGCAATGAAATCAATGATTATACAACATCTGATCATATAATAATATGTGAACTAGACTTATTACAGTCTCTATGTATGAGACAGTTTATAAAAATAAACTTAAATATTAAGCTATATAGTTAATGTGTTACAGATTATGTTTCTGCAAATAGAAACATGATCAGAACAGATCACTACAATATTAGAACAGGTTATATACAAAGATTCTGTTTCTTGTTTCCAGCTTATGTTTAATGATCAGTTAGACTCTGGTCCCTGTCTCAGGTGCATCTACAACGTAATGAGGTACCACGAGAGAGCTGTTTTCACCGTCCTCTCTTGACATGTAACTGTTGCAACTTGAAGCAGTGAAGCACCAGGCAGGCAGGTGGAACTACAGATGCGGAGGGTCGCTTTAGCTCATATCGACTGTGTCTTTCTCCAACTGATGCAGGTTTGCTCCTCACACATGTTCGTCAAATCGTTTCACACATAAGCGACAGAGAGTCTCAACAGCGTCACAGCAGTCCCTCTGGCCTCTTCTCTAGACTGTACTCCTGGGTCCGCTGCACTTTCCACCCCAGCAACATCAACAGAAATATCCCCATGACCTTATAACCCACCTGCAGGCCCAGGTATCTGCAGAGGTCAAACAAAAAGGGAGAAATGATTGTCAGCAGTGGGTTGACAGTAATGCAACATGTGTGTGATGTGTATCCGATGCGGTTACTGACCGGTTCCTTAAAACGTTGTTGTCATAGTAACTACAGCTAAAGGTCTTCCCACACACACGCTTCCACCAGATGCAGGATGTATCGATTGCCATCCCAAATAGAGCAGGGGCAGGTAGCCAGGCTAGAGGGAAGAAGGCAGAGAGTGAGTTCTGGTTTTCTGGGTTCACCACATCAGCACGTGGTTGAGCCACAGCCACTAGAGGGCCATCCAAGTATTTGCTTAAAGGAAAAATCTATGTTTACATTAATTAGATTGAATTTTGGTCACAGCACCATACGTTTCAAAACTTTGCTTCATAACATCACCTGAGCGGGGAAGAAAGATTTAATAAAATTGTATGGAACCCTAAAGTGTTTAAATATAGTGTATGTGCAATATTAAATATAGAAGAATGATGAGAAGAGTACTTTATTAATATTCTTTTTATAACGGTCTATCTAAGTCTATTTTATTTTTGAATTACCAGAGACATTTTTATTTTCTTTTTAAATAGCATATTATGACCTTTACAGGTCGTTATTCTATACAACTCATTCATTTATTGATTATTTCATGACTTTATTATTTAGTTGTTTATTTATTTTTTACTTTATTTATTATTGCACCAGCGTATAATGCCACACAAACTATTTGGATCCCGACTTACCCAGTACTCTCATGAGTAAAAACTGGATTCCTATAGCAAATGACTTTTCTTCAGAAGGAACAGATCTGAAAGGAACAAGACAAAACAGAAACTTACTTCCCTTCGAATGTTCTAACTTCTGTGTCAAGTCTATGAGATTTCATTATCAGCTCTGCATTAAGTGTTTACTCCAATTCACATCATTTTTAGCTTTTGTGTTTGAGTTTTTATAGACTGCCTGGCAGAGCCTGTTAAAAACTAGTAGCTCTGCATTTGACTGGAGCAATTATTGGAAACGTCTGTAAAAGCCTTTCTGAGAATAAAACACAACAGAGGACTACACAGAAAGAGAGGGTGGTCGTGCGGTCAGACTTGATCAAAATGTAACAACATTTTGTTAAAACTGCTGCCTACAACAATATTTCGACATCTAGCGTCAATTCGAATATATATTCTAAAAAGATTGTTCAGTACCAATATTAGTCGTTTTCCTTTCTTACCTGAGCACCATCATGTACATGGGGTTGTGAGTAAGGCAAGCGATCAGCGAAGCTATAGCGATGATAAGTATCACAGGCAGAAGCAAATGAGGGCAGCTGTTTGGACACGGAGCAGGACGGGCATGAGCCTGGCTCCCAGATATACAGCTGCAGTTGGTATATAACTATATCCAGAAAGAAAGAAAGGGACATATTAATGTTGCTGCATGTAAATAAAGATATTAATTTTTTTATTAATTCATTGGTTTTTACGACATTCGATGTTCCAATTTAACAAACACTTAACACACTAAAATCTTATTGACTCATTGAGTTGTGGAGTTAGCTGAAAAAAAGTCCCACTAAAGATGTATCAACACAAAGGAAAGCGAGATGGGAATCTAAAAAGCCTAACTGTGTCTTTTCACTTTGTTTTTGCAAAATTTCTGACACCTTTTCTATTTTCAACTTTTAAAACAAATACTTTGCATTTGTAACTTCTCTTGAGCATTTCGGGCATTTTGTGTGGTACATTCATGCTCACTTGGCTTTGTGAGTTCACAAGAAGGTAAATAATTTTTGACCTCATGGGAATAAATCACAAAGCTAGTTGTATCACTGTCTGTGTTTGTGTTTCAGCGTTACACAATGGCCTTACGTTCTCCCTCTGACTACTGCACTGCAACAATAGTCAAAAAAATCCACCTACTGGAAGACTATTCACACGCTGTGAGGTTTAAACAATGCCACTTTGTTTATCTGACAACATCTCCTATATCTCTGTGACTAACAGTGTCTGCTTTAATGTGGACTGTAAGACACTTGTGTCCCTTTGGAAACATATCAGTCTCTCTGTCTGTGGAGATTCTCAGTCATCCAGGTGAAGTTGTCTGAAAGCTGAGTCGTGGCAACTGGACAAGGAACAAGTCCAACTATCAGTCTCTCTGTTTTCTCCTAGACTGGAAGGCCCCAGCTGCTGAGTCTTTTGTTATTTTGCAGGCGCATCCTTGCAATTTTCAGAAGGAGGGTAGGTCTAGTCTAAAAAAGTCTGAATACTAGAACATGTACAAGTACAAGTCACTTTCACGTCAAAACATCTGTTTAGCTGAGGTTTGCCCTCTGAAGTGCAGATTTCAGACTCAGACAGAATGAATTTTAATGCTTTTTATTTGCCAGTAGTAATTTACAGATCTTGTGATAGGATATTTAAAAAAAGCTGATGCCTACATTCAGTGCTGGAAAAATGATTAACAATTATAGAAGCAAGTCATGCAATTTTAAACTCTTTCCCACTATAAAAATAAAATGTAATCATCTCGAGTCTTATCCAGCACATAACGTTTTTGATTTATCAAGCAAGCATTACTCAGCATCACGTAATTACACAAACGATTGCAGATAATCTAGTGATTTGTTGGAGTCATTTCCCCCACACAAATAGTAAAGTAAAGGTACTGAGGAAACCATGAACAAGAGCTTAAAGGAGGTACTCACCTGAATCCTGTGGGTGTTGTTAGGGTCTTTAGTGAAGTCTGTACAGCCTGCATGACAAGGAGAGATGTACTCAATCCCATCAGAACCACACACCGGGTTGAAGGCACTGGCAGGACAGGAGCAGTTGTCATAACATGTGGATTGAGATCTGTGGAGAACAGAGAGCAACGTGAGTCTAACTTTACTATGCTGTTTGATCAATACAATGAATACTGAAGTACTAAGTGTGTGCTATGGGAACTTCAGTAGAACTTCTACACTAATGAAATAAATGACATAAGAGTTTCAGCCTAAGCTTAGCCCAGTTCTCTAATGGTAGAACCTATAATATATGTATCCATTTAGTCACAAAATAACAGAACAATGCAATCACAATGTATCTTCTGTCCCAAATACTGAGTAGATAGACACCATTCAAAAGGTTGTTAAAATTTTGGAATGATGACTTTCCATGGATTTGCATAGTGGTCGAATGGGTCAAATAAGAAAGAAACACCATCATCTTGAATCAGACTAAGATTTAACACTCAGATCCATACCCATGGTTATAATTGACCCCTGCGACCTTCTGGGTGGGACAGCCCATGAAGAAAAGTGGGATACAGAGAAGGGTGGAGGTGGTCAGCATGACCACAGAGAAACGTGGGATGGTCTTCAGAGAGAGACCCGCCCTCTTCATGATGACTCCACCGATCAGCATCCCCACTGCTACCGCTGGCAGATTCAAAGCACCTGGAAAAGATAACCACAGTAGTCAACGGTTTCCTTTCTACAACCGACCCAGAAGGTCATGGTTGAGATCGTTACATGATCCATCTTTAGATTCACACTCCTCCGGTACCTACCTACTAGCAGGCTGCTGTATGCGGGCGAAGCACTGTACTGTCGCTCCAAAAATTTGTTCAGGAAGGTAGAAAGACCTGCAATCACAGAGGAGAAGCAGCACTGGGCCAGGACCAGCATCAGGAAGAGAGGGCTCAGCAGGAGGTGGAAAAACATTCTGGGAAACACTGACGAGACACAACAACACACAGAAACTGATCAGTATTCAAAATTGAATTACAATCTTTTTATTTGTTCCAAAACATGATGTAACACTATTTGTATTATCAGCCTTTAAACGCATTTGCAAGCTGGATATGATCAACTTACTCTTTAGAAACTCAAGTAAAGAGATGTCAGGTTTCTTAAAGTCATCATTTATGTCGCTTTCACTTTCAGTCACCTGGAAAAGGAAGAATTATAAGTGTGCATGAATAAATACGCTTCTGCTAATACAAGATAAATAGAGTTTGAACATCAGTTTAAGACACACTCACACGGACACATTGTCTTTTATTATTGTCTGTTTTTCCTTCACATCACATTGTCACGTCTCAAGAACTGACATATGAATGTGCAATAGTTCTACATATGCATCTGAAGCTGTCAAATACCTTAATGACATATTTGTTACTGAACTTTATTGGGCTATTTGTTCTGATGTAGTGCTCATGTTATTTTTAATGTATTATATCCAGCCTGTAACTATAAGATGTCCCCAACTACCTTTTGTGATGTGCTAAAAAAGTTAACTAGCATTGAAGTAATTTCTGTTCCACCGTGTTATTAGTCATTCAAGTGCTGGGCTGCAATGCTGGTGTGTTGCCAGGGGGTGTCAGTAAAACATGAAACTTGCAGTAAATAGGAACAATGATCAACCTGAATCCTACAGTGTTATAGTTTTTTGAGCTTTTCCGGATAATGATAATTTTCTGCATAATCCAAAAGATAAATGTTACTGTTGTATCTCTGAGAGAGAAACTTACATCTTCTTCCGGAGGCATTCTACGGGGGAAAAAGAAGTAGGGGACGGAGGTGAGGAATAGGCAGCCAGAGATGATGAGCAGACCCATCCACCAGGCACCAACCCAGCGTGGGTCACTGGGTCTCAGCTCTTGTTCAGCTCCTGCAGGAAAAGCAAGTGCATACTGACTCAGCAATCATAAAAAGGCTACGCTGGTTTAAACATTCTTTAAAATGATGATGGGATGCTTTAAAGACCATATAATTACCTAAGCTGGGTTTGTCCACATCCACATAGATGCGCAACATGACTGAGCCTAACAGGTAGGCAAAGGAAGGCCCGAACACAGATACAGCAAACAGGATGGCTGTGAATGATAACAGCAACACAGTGTCTGTCAGATTGTCTTGACTCTCAAAAAGTCGTGTATTTCTGAATGGCAGGCTACTCACCTATGTAAAGAGGGGAGTTGCCGGGTCTTGCAAAATCATCTATGTAGGATATCCCAAAGGGCTGGACGGGCACTGAGCCCAACCCGAAGAGCAGCTGAGCGCTGCCCATGAGTAGCCACAGGTTGCTGGTGTCAGTCAGACGTCTGTTCTCATCTCGACCACAGGACTCAGAATTGCTGACGTTCCGATGCAGGTTGCAAATGTCATGACGATCTGTCATCAGGTGGTAAAAACATGGTCGGAGGAAGAGAGATGTGGGGAAAAAATAGTAATAATTAGAGGAGAGCTGGTCAATATCACTGACACTACTTTAATTTCCTGGAGGCTTCTCTGACTCCTGAACGACATCAGTGTAGCAAAGTACAAAAATAAAAAAAGATTGGGGAGATTGTTATTCTAAATTAAACAATCAAGGAGGAATTCTAATCTCTTTAACATTCACTGGAGTACAACAAGACTTTGCATTTTTTTTTGACGAATACAAAAGTTCAGCTGGGGAACACTCGTCGTCTTCCTAAATACCCCCTGTGCTCCAGAACACGCAGAGCTAGGCAGCAGATACTTGCCTAACTCATTCCGACTGCTATGGAGCCCTCACTGACAAGAGAGTCGCAGTGCTGCGAAGTTTTAGACTAACTCCTAAGTAAAGTCATAAATTGCATTGACATATTTGTACATTCACAAGTCGCCTGCTCTGGACAGATTTACATTAGCTGTCACAGCAGTGTCAGTGGAGACAGAGAAGCAATGTGGCCCAATATTAATGTCTTTGTCTTACTGAATAAAACAGAGTTGTATTCGTAACGCTGGGACAGAAAGTGAGGTAAGGTCAGGATCATGGCGCTGACTGCCATCAGAAGTCCGCCAACTCCAATAACACGAGGACGGTGAACTCGATTTCCAAAGTAGCTCACGAGCACAATCAGCACACTGTTACTGACCTAGGAGACAGAAACAAACACACACATTATAGAGGATCCATTCCAGAGGGAGCGTTTTCTCTCTATAGAAAACTTCACACACCAAACACAGTAGTGACTTGCATTATAATCCAGACTTTATAGAGTCCAACACAGTTCACAATTCAGTATCACACAAAACAGTGATGTACATATTCTCTATATATGAACATGGCTGTAAACACAGGCCATGGATAAGCTCATTTTGAAAGTTGTCCAACATCGCGCCCTCTAATGCTTAAGTAGTTTTAATAATGTCATCACCCAATAAATGTAATCCTGAAACTACTCTGCCCCTCACCTGCACAAAATATTGCAGTTCTGTGATCTTTCAATTTTACTTACTAACATTAGTTACATAGTGTGGTAAAAGGGGAAATTACGTCATTGTTAGTTACTCATATTTGTAACAGTATTGTTTGTTGTTGTTGTTGTTGACAGAGTAATCTACTGGTGACCAGTGGTCGTACATGTCTTACGCCCCAAAAACAACCGGAACATACTTATCTCTGTGCTGCATTAAATCCCATTTGACCATAAACAAAGCACCCGCATCCTCTGCGACAAGCGCATAGAGAACATTCCTTCATTCTTTCTGACCCCTGTATCTGTAATAAAACTGTTCCAAAATACTCAAGTCCCGCTTGAATTGCCCGGAAGTGTGATTTTGATATGTTGCTTTTTTTCTTCAATTCCTCTCTTGTCATCGATATCCTTGAAATAAAGTGTTCAGGATCTCGGGCTGTGTGAGGGTATGTTATTGTTGGCACCCACCTCGTTGAGAGAGGAAATGGTTCCTGAAGAGTAGCTGCTGAGTCCATAGCGTCTCTCGATGGTGGTGATGACGCTCTTGAAGTAGGCACTGTAGAGCAGCTGGGAGAGCTGCAGGAGGCCGTGGCACAGGACAAACAACTAAGACAGAAAAGGTAACAGTCTTGAGTTATGTACTGAAAAACGGAATCACAAGTGAAAATACATAGCGCTGGATGGGGGGGACTTGTAGTTGAACATACATTGAAGGACGCTTGCTAGAAAGAGCCTCGCTAAAAGGAATCCAGTCTTAATATGAATGTGTAACAAACTCTCAGCATGTTCTGAGTCCGTAAAAGCGATTGATGCAGCTCATTAAATGTCACCTGAGACTATGTGTGCGCTTTGGTGGCATGGACATCGAAGCAAAATACATTGGAGGCTCTAAAAGGCCTTGTCTAGGCAGTATTGTAGCAGGCTGAGGTGGAGCTGAGGTCACCCTATCAATATAACAAATGGTGGTTCTTCTTCTCAAGGGGGGCATGAAGACACAGATGACGCTGAAGGTACGTGTTGAGATTAGGAGAGAATTTGCAATGAAAACAGGGGTAAATCTCAGCTCTGGGTTCGTTGACTGGCTGCCAGGACGGCCGACGAAGAATAAACTCTGCATTGAACTCATAACAGCATAAGAAAAAACATAACGCTCCTGTTAAAGCCTAGCTTCATGGTAGCTTAGCACACACAACTGATTGCTCGGCACTAAAAATTCATCTCAAATGGGCTCTAATCTAAACTGTACAAATGCGTCTACTTGCGCAGGCAGGCTAAGAAATTACATTAAAATAAAAAGCTTCATGTTCACAAACAGTTTAGCCATAAATTCAGTTCAATCAAAAACCCATTTTCGAGGTTGGCATGGATTCATATTTTTACAATGCTGATAACAGCTGATGAATTGAGACATGTCTAGCTTCCTAACAACTTGGCTTTAAGTCTAACAAGCCATTATTACCAACACATCATCCATAAAGTGCACAATTACCGATCGTTTTTTAGGATGAAATAATGCAGCTCATTTATTCTTGATGGGGGGGACATACATTTCATAATTGTGCAACCTTCATCATCATAACTACAGCATTAGAAAAGGAAGAAAAATGAACCACTAGTACAAATAGGGCTGAGCGCCGCAGTGTGTCAACACGATGTCACACTGTGAAGAAGCAGGATTTATTATTTCTCCACACTGTTAACATAAGCGGTTTAAGTCTATTTGATGTAGGTAAGCAGGAAAGTGGTTGGGCCCGGGTTGGATTCTCCACGGATCATGGACATATTTATCCTTTTTGAATACTCTCTGTTCCATCTGTCTGGTAGCTTTTGTCCCGGGCTTCAACCCTGCTGCGAAGGAAAGAATTGGGGGAAGTTCCCACTTTGTTTGTATATGTTTTTATTTTGGGGGCGCATGTTACACTTTTGGGGCGAGACATCTATTGTGAAATAAAGATAAAATGGATCTGCTGCACAGTAGCATCACGAACAAAGGAGTTTTTTTTGGGGGGGACAGTAGAAAGACTTTTCTTGTTAGACACCAAAAATGTGGTGATGTATAATAATAAGACTACAACTAGCTTGGTTTGGCATACACACTGAAATAAGCTAACCTAGTGCAACACTTCTGTTCTCTCTGTGAGGTTCTACTTCTACTACTCCAGTAATCGGTCCAGAGGACATCATTACCCCATCATCATGAAAATATTTGTGAGTTTTGGGGTTGGTGAGAAAAAATTTTGCTTAGTTCAGACATTGCCACTATTGCTGTTTCCACCTGTCCCCGTGTTTGCACTACACAAAGCTGAACAGCCGAACTGCAAATTCGCTGTTAACAGCCAGATGAGAGAGTGATATCAATGTTCTCATCGGAGATTCAGCAATAAAGAGAAGTAGTCCATGTCACTGAGTGCTGAACTTTTCATTTTCCCCTGTCATACAGCCACAAATGTTAGGTCACACGCTGAGGCGGAGAGACGCGAGGAGCCTGAGAGCGTCAAACGGCTCTCGTCCAGCGGGATACAAACATTATGTATCGCTAAGCAGAAACTTGGCTTGGATGCTGACACAAATATCCTTAAAAGAGAACTTGATGGAGTGTGGACTAAGGTGTAGCCCGCAGTAGATAAGTTTAAAGTTGTGTAAAAAAACAAACAGAATGTCCTGGTGAAACTGAGTAAATAGAGAGCAAAGCCACGCACAGCATGTACCAGTGTCAAGAAAGAATGTATGGATACGATTGCTCCCGCTGAAGCTATTGTTGAGCAGCTGGCTCTGCTCAGTGCAGAGGGATCTAGTTTCAGGAGAGAAGGAACTTTTCCCACTCTTTTGCAGCAATTGTCAGACAAGGGGCCAACACTTATCAAGAGTCCTCCTGTGACCTGACCTTTCACCTCTGTAGGATTAAAGTCTTGACATCATCTGCTATTTCACTTATTTTGAACTGCTCGCATTCGCTAAATATAGATCAACATTTATATTGTGTAGTTTGGCCTAGAGTTCACTCTGAATGGTGTGATGACACGTGTGGGAGAAGTGTACAGTTCAACTATCTTCCACCCATCACACTTTCTATATTTGCACATCTCGATTTCAACACACGGGACCTTTAACGCGAAGATTTCAAGCCACCAACACACGGCGTGAAAACGCTGAAAGTAAACAAGTAAATCTTCACCTTTAGGGAAAATAAAAAGTTACTCAAGTCGTTCCCTGTTGCGTTGTGTCGTCCAAACTTACAGAATATAGGTGCATTAGTCACACCTCATTCACACGCGTCATGTCTCATTGTTACTCACCTGGAACAAAGTGTACTGTCACACAGGGAAGTCCGCCTGCCACCAGAAAGGCGGCAGGGGGTGAAAGGTTTTTCATAATAACAGACAGAAATGCTGAAAACCTATAAAAGCTTCAACGTGAAGCTGCAAAACTATCTCGCAAGAAATTAATTACAAGCCATCTTAATAATCAGCTGTTATATTTCCTCATATTTAGAAGGTTTAGGAAATGCTCCACAGTTTTTTTTTTATGGTTGTAATTTCAGGATATTTTCTTAACAATAATATAATAATAAGTTTAAGTCAAAATATAGTTGTTTTGTTTACTCTGTACACTATAACTAAAAAACATTTGCCCTGAATGTTTCTCATTACTCATTTCAACCAGCAAACAAAACGCATGATCACGGAGCGACTCTTACACATATTCGTGGAAACTTTTGTTGTCTTGGCTGCTGGTTCAATTTTGCGCGCTAATAATGAGACGTTCATTTAAAGTTGTTGTGATTGAACTGCGGCGGGGAGGCTCGTCAACGCCACACAGGAGAGTTGTCCGCAGGTCTGGACTCGTCTTCTGCGTTACCTCTGCGTTATTACACGTCGTGCAGTTCTCCAGACATTAGACCGGGTCCAGGTGCTTTGTATAAACTACGGGAGAACAAGCGCTGGAGGCCACAGCGGGTGATGCCTACCTTGATGCTGCAGCATGAAGCCCTCGGTCCCTTCATGTTTCGGGGTGAGCGTAAGTCCATTAGCTGAGCTCGCGTCCGGTCGCGCTCCGCTGAGTTCAGAGCGTGGAAAGGCGCCAGCGTCGTTGCGTGTCAAGAGGTGGAGTGTTTGCTGTTCTCCTCCGCGGCTCATAAAGAGCGCGGCTGATGTAATTGGACTCAGCCCACTGCCCCCCACGCGTGAATGTTTTTTTTTTTTTTTTGAGAGTTTGTGACTCGCGAACGGGGGCGTCCCGCGCTGATTGGACGAGTCGCGCACGAGCCGGAGCGACGCGCGCATGTGCCACGGACCTGTTAATGACACCAGAAGACGGCTGCTCAGCTTTAATCGCCCGGTATTTACGTGCGTGAATCGCGCTTTTCAGGAAAGACAAAAATATGTCTGCAGCCTTTTTTTTTTTTTTCATTTTTAATCTTGCCGTCATGCTCCGAGAGAAGCGGC
Source organism: Macropodus opercularis (assembly GCA_030770545.1). Lineage (NCBI taxonomy): Eukaryota > Metazoa > Chordata > Actinopteri > Anabantiformes > Osphronemidae > Macropodus > Macropodus opercularis. Next base: position 15,918,548 of record CM061092.1, read on the forward strand.
TTTGTTCCGATGCACCTAACAAGCTAAATGCTTCACTGACTGTGGTATGTGGCACTGAGCGGCCTGTGCCTGGAGCTGGAGCTAATGAGTGAAGGTCCACGAAGAGAGAAGCTACTGGAAATGAACCCCACAAGAAATAAAAGTATTAGGGACACATTAAAAGCATTATTATTTCTGGATTCTTAGAATTAAAATACAAACTTTGGAAATTAAACTCAAAGAGTTTCTGGGAACTCCATTCTCTGATTTTCAACTCAATGTAATCTCAGAGATTAAGTCAAAATTGTGAAATGTCTAAAGTATCCAGACCCTTAGTTCAGTTATGTCTTGAAGCCCCCGTGGCACCAAATACTGCTTCAATCACTACCATCTAAGCTTTGCACACCTGGATTTGAGCTGCTTCCCAGTGATCCTGGGGCGTCTGCGAACCGCTTTCACTTTGTCATTAGAGCGTGGATTGATGGGCTACATGTCAATTCTAAGCACTTCAAATGAAAATCCCAGCACAGCAAAGGTGAGAAGGCGTAAACACTGGTCTGAAACCACGGTGGGAGGACGGATGAGGGCATTACAGCAGGGAAACCGCTCACAGAGGAGTCACAGCGTGGACCTCAGGACCAGAACGAGTCTCAGGGTCCAAGCTACAATATCCCACCTCGAACATTCAGATTCATTTCACTGTTCATATATTAGTTTCCAACACAAGCTTCGAAACGTCTAGAAAATTGTGTCATCAGTGTCCAACTTCATTATAAATCACCACCTCTTAGGTCCAGGTTTGTTTTTTAGTATCTGCTGTACAATAAGTATTTATTCACTAATTAACTAAACAGCTTCTTGTACTTGGTTATGCTTTGTAATTGCATATGGCCCATGTTCTCTTGTAAATGAAAGTAGTCATATTTCTAAACAGTATGAGTCTTACTGTCTTACAAAAAAAACCTCCCCAAATTTCTAAGCATCACATTATTACGAAATTATGTAAGTGCTCTGAAGGCCATGAACCAGGTTCTGTAGTACGCATCGATGTTATCAGTGCCTGCTTACTGGTCATAAAATAATCACAATTAGCAAACTGAACAAATAAATGGGTTCCTAAGCAACCCAGAGACTAGAGCCAATCTTTGCAACATCAATATTTACTTCTGTGTTCACGTACAGTTGTTTGGCATAAAGAATTGCATCAATGAAAAGGTGTGAATGAGGGCTGTCCCTTTCACAGTTGCACCGCTCTTTAATACATGTGTGTACATGATAGACCATGTGATATTGCACTGAAACCTGAGGGATATCACAATAACAATGACGGATCCAAAAGTGAGTCATACATAAGCTGTAATCAGACTGGAAAATCGAACAGAAAAATATATCTATTTTTACAAGTGGTTAAGAGGAACTACACGGACTGGTCCAGCAGATTGGAATTAGCTTAATACAATGCAGAAGCCTTGTTCAAACCTTAAACAATATTGTGACACAGTCTGGTAATGAAAATGTCTATTTACTCAACATCTCGTCTTGTGGTTGCATTGCGTCACGGTCTATTATGGTTGCTTGTGTTGAGGAAATTGGCAAGCTTTTTTTTTTTTCTCAAATGTGAAAGGAAAGGATGTCATCTCGGTGCAGAAATATCTCCAAAAAGGTTCACATCACTGACATTTATCCCATGGAAGCAGAACATTGCACTAAAACTGGAACAACAAACTCCTTTTGAAGCACCGTTAAGACTGATTTCCCTCCAAGCTTCTGCAGAACTGGTGCACATACAGAGGCCACAGGCCACAAATAATAACAGACAGCATGCAAGGAAGAGGAATTTTTTGGATTCTACACGTTAGATTTTCCATAACTTTCCACTACGACATCCAGGGAAAAAAAAAAGAGCAGTGTTGACGTGATATCAACCTCAGCCTAAAGCTAAACGAGACTAACAAAGAACAAGTGTGACGCAATGAAACTAACAAAATTAAGAATCCATAACTTGTATTATATAGACGTGGTAGAACTGGTCTGTGGCCATTGTTGCAGACAGATTCCTTTACCCACCAGGCTCTTTTATCTATAAACAAGTGGACAGTTGGCATGACTGGACAGCTAAGAGGCTGTATCCCAACACTTGGCTTCAGCTGTGGCTTTTGTGGTACAGATATAGCTTAGCATAGCATTAAATGGTTCTGGTGTAGTATGTTTTTGATGAGAAAAACATACTAAGAAGGAATAAAAGGTTTTTTAAAAAGTCCCATTTAATTTCTGGATATGAATTTGGGAAACAGTTTACAACCTTAATTCAACATGCAGTGACCATACAGACACATCACAAAAATATTCAAGGTGTGAGACTAAGATGAGACCAGGTTGATGGCCATCTTTATGTGTTCACAGTGATTAGTAGTGTTGTAGTTACTTACATAAATCAGCTGTGTTCTGACACAGAACAATCAAGCTTAGAAAACAGAAACAGGTCATTCTAATATTTCATACGGAGGTGGAATCTCAAAGAGTACAAAACAGAAAGAAGGTGGCGGCATTCAAATAACAACTGTGTCCAAAAATCGCTCTGGATTTAGTTTAGTTTTAGTCAACTTTATACGTGGCATCCAAAGAGAGACGCTGCTGGTTAAAAAGAAGCAGCGTCATCTCCACTGATTGCTGGCACGTCCACAAAACCAAATAGCTTGTTAGTATCATCCAGTGGAAGCATACGAGGACTTGAAGAAGTCTCCAAAATGAAATGGACTCGTGTAGATCTGGTTTCCAAGAGGCCTCTCGTACCAAGCTTGAGATTATGAGTAAATATACAAATGAAGCCCTTAAAGTCTACTTTGGTACCTAAATGATTTTGCTGTAGAATTATTCTCATCCAAACCAGATCTATAATTTACATTGCTTCACTAAGTTATAAAACTGTAGAAAATACTGTCCATATATCTGCAAGAAGCTTTTAAAAATTGTTCCTTGGCACAAAAATGTACAGAAAAGTGGTGTACAGCAATTTCTATTCTGTCCATGAAACTAGAGAGCGATGTCATTGCCATTTCTTGACGCTTTCAAAGCATACGAAACAATATTCCAGCAGAAATCCTTTTAACGTTGCTATGCTGTAAAAAGGTATTTCAACTATATAAAAACTCCAGATTACTGTACAAAATAAAAAAAAAATTATCAGCCGCAAGTCTGCTCTCTTATCTGATAAGGCACAAGTTCATAAACGTCTTCCTTATGAGCAGCGTCCACCAGCTTTAAGTCTTACTTTTCTTGAAGACTTTCTGTTTTTTGTTTTACACGTAAGCCCCCAATGCAGCGTGGAACTCTGTGAGACACTGAACAAGCTGTTGAAATTTGGGCCTCTCTTCTGGGTCCAGGGCCCAGCAACAGGCCATCACGGCAAACCTGCAACATAGACAGAAACAAGTACGGACGAGTGAAATTAAACCACAGGAAATGTTAGATAACAGTAACAACAGTAGCAGTGACTGCTCAATTAGGTGCTGCACACTTGACAAGTTAGACTTATGCCCACATCAGCTGGTGCCCTGCAACAGGAGCTGCCTGGGCAGAGCTGATACAAGTCCATGAGATATAATCATTTCTTCATTATTCATGCCCTTAAATATTTTTATTTTAAAGCCTCTGGTATTTTGGAAAAGGAAGCCATGACGTCACCACCTATTGTATGTAGAAGGAAACCATGTTCAGATATTGAACAGATTTAGTTTGTTATGGACATTTACAACTTTTTTTTTTTTAACTGTGAAAGGGGTTTTCTTAGTGGACATAGGAACATTTTTTAACTATTACCATATTACTGCAACATCTGTATGTTTAGGTTTGATGTCTCCAAAACGCAAAATTTGAATTTAACTGAAGACAGTTTCCAGGCTACATAAATGTTTTAAGGAAAATGTCTTGGTCTTTTCAGTTTAATTGAAAGTTAGCATTTCTTATGTAGGTGTGTGTTCCAGAAACCCACTTACAGTTCGTCTGGACAGTTGATGGGTTGCGCTATTCTGTACCCGTCCTTCAGGTAGGCAGACATCTCAAAAGGGTCGATGTCAATGTAGGGGGTCTGGCCCAAAGTCATCAGTTCCCACAGCGTCACCCCAAAGGCCCACTGTGAAAGACACATGATTTACAATCAAATCAGTACCAACAATTATTACATGTTGTGGAAGCAATCAACACAAGCCTGTTCTTAATGCGTTTTTATTAAACAGGATAAACGTAGCCAACATTTCTATTCAGATGCGGAAAACCCGTGGTGCCCACTTGGATTTGAGTACTAAATGTTCTACAAGCACAATACAAGGAAATTATGTTGAAAAACTTATACAGAACATAAATCACTGCTGCAAGTTTCTGTTGAGACTTGCAGTAAACAGTATGGAGGCTGTTATGCTTAGGGATACTCAGTCTACATACTGTTGGTGGGGTCATGTTTAAAGTAGATGTTCTTTTGGATTTTGGATGAGACACGCCCATGTAAATTTGACCTAAAACGAAGAAACTCTGTGGAAAAGACTGTCAACTGAAAACAGTCTAGGGTCTTACTAACCTCACAGAGAATGATAAACAGAATAAACCAAATGGTCTCCGAAAAGAGCAAGCTTCAGTTGTGTCAGTGTGTTACAACCTTTGTATGAAGTGGCCTTCACAGGAAGTGGAGGGAGTGACACAGGGTATGATAATAGGGCTTTTGAGAGGGAAATGATACAGTAGTCCACCCTATTTCCCAACAAGGACACATCCAACATTCCAAACAGGGCACAAACATACCAACAGTTGTCATCCTGTCCTTTTTGGTATCCGTGTGCGTAACCAACATTAGGGCATACGGGTATTTATGTATGTAATGATGGCAGGCGTCATTACATTCATGACGCTAGGCAGCTACTGGTATGTGTCAAGACTCCTTAAGTTTAGATGGTTTTTAATGCCAGGTCAGGAGGGAGATGGGTTGGGTGAGGGGTGAGGGGTGTGGGTTGATTGCCATGAAGCAGCATGACCATAAGAGGAAAGTAGAGTGCAGGCCTGACTGGTGTCTCTAAGGATCTGTTAAGCTTCCCGACTGTTGACGCCTGTTGTCCTGCAACAGGAAAAAGGGAAAAGCCAAAGCTACACAGAGTTCAAAACTGCTCCTCCCTGATGAAGTGTCTAAGAGAGGCTTCAATACAACTGGCGCCATTTCCTGCATTACCTTCTCCGTATCCTCATCTCAATAACAAAGCTGATGATGACTATTAGAAACCATCAACTTTTGGTTGGCGATTACGCTGTTCACAGGTATACGGGTCAAACCGCAAATGTATAGGTTACACAGCAAATGCAACTGTGTATCTGCTACTGCTGTTTCTTACCACGTCACTCGCACTAGAGAAGTCATTGTTGAGCAAGCTTTCCAGCGCCATCCAGCGAACAGGCCGGTTCTCGTTGTCCCCCAGGCAGTGGTAATCCATGGGAAATAGGTCTCGTGCAAGAGCATTGTCCGTAATCTTCACCTGCATGTTGTCGTCAATGCTGTTGCAGACACAGAGAGAAAAGTCAGTATTTCTATTCTCCAGTAATTAAATTCCAAACCAAATCACCTGGAAGCCAGTGGGGGGGGGGCATGTGTGAGGACATGTGAGGACAGCTTAGAGCCTGGTCAGAGGACACCTACACACAGTTCCTGGCAGCGAGGTCCTTGTGTATGACTTCCCTCCGAGCCAGGTAGCTCATTCCACATGCAATCTGGATGGCCATGTAAACCAAGTCCTGCTGAGAGATCGCCTGAAAGGGAACGAAGGGGAGAAAGAGACAAACAATGTGCACGTGAGAAGCAGAGGCAGGAAAAACGAAAAAAGAAAGCACGAGGGTGAAAATAAACCTGTCAACTGTCCCTTGGTTCTCTTTTGTAGTTTGTCAAAGATGTGACTAATATACACGAGAATACACTCCCCTCTAAAAGTATCAGAAGTGTGAGGCCAGTTCCTTTATTTTTGCTGTGGACTTAAAACATCTAAAGGTGAATATGATGCAAGAGATCAACAATTGTGCTTTTTCATTAGATTTTTATTTATATATCTTTTTTTATTTATTAGATATTACATGGATCTGGATGCACAACTTAGACGATAGCACCTTTTGTTTGGACCCACGCATTTTTCATGTGAGCCCAGTTACTGGAACAGAGTCTTAAAATACATTAAAATAAAAGAGACTTAATATTGAGTTGCAAATATTTTGCTTGCAATAACTGGACAAAGCCTGTGACCAATTGACATCACCAGACGTTTGCATTCTTCTTTTATGACCCTTGTCCTGGCTTTTACTGCAGGCTCTTACAGTTGTTGTTTGTTTAGAGTGGAAACTCCCTTCTGTCTCATCTTTAGCAGGTAAAATGCTCAACTGGGTTTAAGAGAGTCGGCCTGTCTTAAACCTTCCACTTCCTGCCCCCGATGAACCAGTGGTTTCTTTCTTCCTCCCAACATTTCAAATGATTTTACTGGCTATGGCCAATGTTTCTGCAATAGCTCTGACTTGAATAGGTCTGATCAATTGTTTGTTTTTCTCATACAGCTCTGGTTTTCATGTTGGTTACACCTCATCACTATAAATGGCTGTGACCTGACAGACCTGACATGTTCTAATACTTTTGCACACAAGCAAATGGGTTGGTTCAAACTAAAGGCACTAATTTGTGTATAAGATTTAGATGCAAATAAAAGCGGAAATATTAATCTCTTGTCTGATATTCATATTTTTATTCCAAATAAAAATGTTTGTCTACAGAACAAATAATTGATTTGGCCTCACAGTTGCAAAACGTTGGAAGGGATCTCATTTATGCCGTTGAAAGTGTAAGCATTTAAATTTAAGAACAACAGGTTACAGAAATATCCACTAACACCTTTTCACTTTTCTTCACAAGGCCTCAGCAAATCGACCACAAAAACAGCAGCTTTTAGTTTTTATTATCATGGCAATATACTTAAACTACAATGATTAACATAGCAAAGTATTAAATATACAATTTGCACAGAACTGCAAACAAGCGATAACTCTGCAAATGCCCTTTGACCTCAGAGCACTACTGTGGCCTTGGTGCAATCTGACAGTGGTGTCTGATTAGTGTGGTTCCTGCCTCCAAATGAGATTAGCAATTAAAGGTAAAACTGCATTATTAACACCGCTGTAATACTTTATATGAAGCCAACAGAAAATCACCTGACTGACATTAATACAATAAGCCTTTAGCCAGACTCTGACATTTAAGTTGTCTGTTTTATGCCCAGAGTTACTAAAAGAGTGTGCAGGTGTGTCTGGTAGAGGACTTGCCACAGCTCAACTTTAAATCTACTCTTTACTCCTCAAAGCTATACATAAACACACTGTATACATATCCCATAATGCATTAAAGCATGAATTCATCCTTCTATGTAATATATTTTGTTCAAGTGGCTGATGAAACCACACTCACACAATCTTAGTGGAAATGTTTTGCCCGTCTTCTCTTATCTTCAACCACATTTTATTAATCCCACAACACAGAGAACCAAAGTGTTGGCAACCGAAGAACAGCGATAAGCGCATTTAACATGTAGACAACAACTTAAGCAAAGCGGAGATGTGTGTAGCTGGTACCAGAAAGTCGGGCACATCAGAAGTGGCAGATAGTGGAAAACGACAACCGTGTAAAAAAAGGTCAACATGTTTTCTCCCACAGTTTTACCTTCGAGACCAGACATTCACTTTCAGAATGAATGCCATGCCCGTGTTATGCTGCCTCAGTGCTTTCACCAGGGCTGTATCTCCCACATGCTGATATGACTCTGATTTATAACTCACTGTTTATTGCACCAGCACCGCTTAATGACTATACCTTTGTTTCCTACAGCTGCCAAAAGTGCATAATGGGGTTGCTGATGTGTTACCTGAAACTTTACAAAGGTATTTTGATAAATGTAAATGGATGGCAAGCTTCATCTTGTGATGTACAGTGTTGCTACATCTGTACTCAGCAGCTGATTGATGCTGGATCTGTGCTGTGGTTTGCCAAGCACATCAAAGCCTCCCTGGGGTTAACCTGTACAAAAGCCTGATTGTCTTTACACAGAGAATCCTTTGCTTTTGCCCTAAGCACTGGTTTCAAGACTGTATAAACAGCACCTCTAATAACAAGTGTAAACAGTAGTTACTGTTTAAGTGTTACTTTGTGTTGATTGCTGCAGACATACAATAAGTTCTTTCAGTTTTCATGCTGGAACAGACCGCAGCTTTTTTTCTTGTGTGGGTTGTTGTTGTCATTTTTAGTTCACCAATGTGCTAAATGTAGACTGCACTGAGGAATTTCGCTTAATGGTTTAATATGCTTCAGATTGTACACTGAGTTGAAGCTTTACCTGCGGGTTGTTCGCCTCAGCTAGCTTGCACTGTCGCAGGAACAGCTTAAGATTCCCCCAAGCCATGAAAGGCAACAGCACCATGGGCTTCTCGCCGTCCTCCGTACACACGTGACTTATAGGCAGCAGATTTCTGAAGATACAGAAAGACCAAATAAGGCACAGGAAAAGTAAGTAACGCATCCTACGCACGGTTTATGCATACGTGCTGAAGGTTGTTGCAAGTGGAAAGGTTCTTGGAAAAAGGACTCGTCCAAACAGTTGCCAAACTATGGAAGAGGAAGTGTCAGCACATCTTAGTAACTTGCTGAACTTTTAAAAAAAAGGAAGAAGGAAAGAGTGGGCCAACAAGATGAGGCAAATTGCCACATACTGCAAGCACAATGCAGGTTCAGGTCGTCTGATGAAGTGGGCTAATCTGCTGAAATAATGCTGCTGATCTTTTTCTCACTGAATTCAATGTATCTGATCTGTTAACGCGTGATAAATGAGACACGGAGCAAGTTATTATGCTAGTGGAATGTGAGATGGCTGTGTTTGGTAGAAAACCTTTTCATTACTTGACAGGGTGGGTGGAAAACAGTTCATTTACTCTAACTTTTAGTATCTGCTTTATGTTTAAACATGTGGTCTTCTTTCGTCAGCGTTAACACAGACATGTGAAAGAAGACAACCACAGGAAGCGCTCAGTCCTGTCAAAGTGTTGTGTAGCACCAAACCAGGCACACCGCTACGCTCACAAACTAAGCGTGTTGCAATGCGTGCACGCTTTCAGTGACGAAGGAGAAACTAACATGCGTCTGTCACCATATTACATGCGATTACTGTGTTTGACTTTTAGTGGAAATAGCCTAGTGGTGTAAGGCATGAAATCGGTTATGGTGCTGCTGGATCCCTCTCATCTTTCACTTAAACATTAAAAACACCAAATAACCCTGTGGCTTCTGAATGTTTACTATTCCTTACCTATGATGGAGTCCACGAAGTTTGCAACTTTCAGTCAACATCATGGTTATCTGCACCTCAGATGCATGATCTGAAAAAGCAGAAATACACATCCATCTATGGTCTCGTGACCTGGAAAAACATTTTTGCCTCCTGTCCCAAGGTAGAGTTTGGCTTTGCTGTGTTTCCCTGATTCCTCTGCCAACAGTAATTTGTAGTGGGGAAACAAACTTCTGCCAATTTTTAATCAGTGTAACCAGCTTTGTCATGAGCAGGCACTTGTGGAAAGCGGTATTGTTCACTTCCCAAAAGGTGCAGGAGGAGGAAGTAAAAAGTTTAACTAAGCCAAGCATGGCATGAGGATATTGTTCGATGAGTGGTATCCACCCCTCCCTGAGTAAACACGAGAAAATGGAGGGGTCAGAAGGCAACTGGCAGAGAAAGCTGACACATGCCACTAACAAAGAGCGTGACACTCTCCCACTGACAGACCTTCCTGCATGACTATGACTTGCAATTAAATTTACTGTCCCATTTGTATATGTAGCTGTTTACGGGATGAAAACTGTGTCATCTGCTGAAGACATTAGAGAAGCATCTACTGTTTATGGAAGTGTTTAGTTAACATGGTGACAGTGTACTTAAAATAAAAAAAGAATCTGAACCATCAACTCAGCTATTATGTTTCAGGCCAACTATGCTTCTCATTCACCTTATGCTTATGGCTTTACAATTAAGTTTTGGGCCAACAGCGTTCATTGAGCTTCACGGCATTACACAATGATTCGCACATTAACATGAGAAAGAAGGAAACTTAACACACTAGGCGATATTCATATTTTTCATAGACAACTTCAAATTCAGCACATACCTTTCACTGTTTTCACAAACACCTGCTTTTCCTTACTGGGGTCCTTTTCATCCAGCAAGATGCCGTGGAAGATGCGGCCAAACGTGCCTGTCAAAGACAAACCACGACATTTATCTAAGACAAAAGGACGGTGCAAAGACAACTAGCGGCATCACACTCAAAGATCAAAATGACACCTCGCTGACAATCCCCAGGCCCGTCTGATCTGTAGATGATCAGGCTTCTGTTTAAAATGCTTTGTTCCTCGATGGGCTGCTCTTGGCTCTTGTCTCGTGAGCAATCATGTTGAGCTCAGAAGATTTGTCGTCACTTACAATCATTCACAATAACATTTTAAGTGAGCATGTTCACCATCTCCTTTGTCTAAACTGTCTTTTGCTCCAGGACTTCATGGAGGGTAAAATGCTATTTACAGAACATAAACCATCAACACAAACTTAGGAGAACGGAAAAAAAAAAAAAACAAAAAAAAAAACACTGCCCTAGGGCCAACTTTTCCTGGTGTTCTAACAGGAGAGGAGGCGACGCATAACAACAGGTTCAGTGTTTAACTGTCTCCCTCCCACCCTGCCGAGCCTGCCTGGACCTGCTGGCTCACAAAACACAACTTCACTCAGAGTTCATCTGCCTCTGAGACCCAACCTAGTTTAACTTATATTTGTTGTTTTGAAGTTAACGTTGCTTGAGTTTGTTGTGTTTATTTAGCATTTGGTGTCATTTTGTATGTATGGTTTGTCTTATGTGAGCAGCTACCCACATACAAGTCTAATCAGGAAGTTTGATGAATGGGTATGTAAAGATATTTGCAAGTGTGCTTACTTGATAGCTACAGTACTGGGAGTGTTTTACAGTGAAACTTTATAAAAGTAAATTGGATTTGAAACTGGAAGTCTTTCCACATCTAACCACAGGTGAAGAGTGTGTGACACAGGTGTCATGAGAACAACCGGCTATTCAAAGACATGTTTTATCACCATGCTCTGATTAAAATGTGTGAGGGGGAGGCTAAAAATAATAACAGCAAGTACTACCTATATTCAGTTTAAATTTAAAGAGAGCAACCACTGCAGGATTTCCAGAGACATTTAAAAACAGGACACCCGCACATTTCTCCTCTGTTGTGTTGCATTTGCCGTTGGGCAACTATTACATCATTCCCACAGACGTACCAACTTTAAGTGTGGGCAAATCTCCAGAAAGTGAAGCACAGTCTTGTTCAGAACCATCACTCCATGACGATGCTGAACTGCCTCCAAAAGCACTGAGTGTGTGAGTGATGTGAGCGAAACCCAGGCTCTACACACTGTCCAAATAGTTTAGTTAGTCTTTCATGTAAAGCCAAAGTCTGAAGAGCTCTATCAATGTGTGACATGACCCAAGAAGAACAAACCTTTGCTATTTTGGGTTCACTGACACTGATCCGATGAGGCATGTTCATACATAGAGCAAAAGGCAGCAATTGTGTTCACAGGTCAAACAACACAGTAGTGTTAGTGATTAGAAATAAGATTTGGTCTTATATCACTGCTATACGTGTAGTATAGCAATCTATCAAGTTGCAGCAGCTGCTTTTGTGTTAGTCCACTCATATACTGAATATTGCTTAGCTGTAATATTGTGTTGTCTCTAACCTGATCTAGAATCTGGGGCATGTATTAGTTTAATACATGTGAAAATATTACGGGGCCAATAAACCGCTATCACCCAGGGCAGAGAATGAAGCATGTTTTCTGTATGAGAACAGTCAGAAGTATATGTACAAATATACAGCATAGTCCTGCTTTTAATCAAAAGCCAAATAAATAAACCCTGGTGTATGTCACAATGTGAATTACAGCTACAGCCACTTCATTCAATCAATGCTGTAAACGCATGGTTAAGACTCCAGATCACCACAGGAGGAAGATCGTTAACCACAGCACATGACACAATCGCTGGTCTTGACTATTCATTGAGGTGCAGTGTGCGCGTTGGTTCTGTTGGAAGTCTGAGACCACTGTTGTCGTTTTAGTCTTTTGATTATCCTTTAATACTCTAATCAGTATGAATAAATGCGAGATGCGCCATGTGTAGTCAGGTAAGGATAAAAACCTGACGTGACTGGCTTGAGATAACAGCACTGGATTTAAAGGAACAAGATGGCGCTGCACAGGAGTTCATCTCCACTTTCTCACGACCCACTACAGTCAGTGTCAGTAGTCTGTTACTAAATCTATGAATTTCATAGAAATGCACTGCAGCTTTCGGTTTTCTTTTCAATAGTTTACTTTACGTAGCCGAGTAAGTTATTGCAGAATGACTGGTCTTTGTTAAGTCTGATAACCAAAGAATAAAAACTTTTTTTCATGTGAACACGAAAGAAATACCTTCATGCAACACATCTTGCAGTGTGACTCTCTCTCTTGAAATGGCGATATCTTTCACTTTAGCTTTGGCCTCCATTAGAGTAACACTCCTCAGGTCATTCTTCTCTATGCGCAGAGATGGATAACCTGTGAAGGCAAAATACAGAATTGTGTTAAAGGCACATATGATCCCTGAGGGACAGGCCCCTTAACAGCAAGAAACAGCCTGAGAAACCTTGGTTTTGCGTTAGCTTCAGATCAATTTCTTGTAAAACACAGAAACTTGGTTTAAACTTAAAGAATTCCAGCAATTATAACCTCGTCATGTGCATACGTACAGTCTCCTCCACAAGTTGCATCAAGGGAAATTCATGAGAAGTCCTGTATTTCAGCACTTGCATTACATAACCCTTCTATGAATTCAGTGTCATTAACTACTAGGAGCATGTCTGAATACAAGAAAACAACAGCACACAAACATCATCAGACTGTCTACCCACACACATGAACAACCTATGTAAACACAAGCCTTTTTATATAAGCAAACACTATGTGTACACAACATGTCAGTCATGAGAGGCAGCACATTCTGACCTCCTGTGACTGCAGCTCAGTCACTGAGGATGACACTGCTAGGCTGAACTCCCCACTCTCTCCTGTTTAGAAAGCGAGTTGTAAGAGAATGTACAGTACAGTGCAAGTTTTAGGCGCGCGTGGAAAAAAAATGGAAGTGTTAAACATTTATTTTCATAAAGTGAATGAACAAAAGAGGAATCGAAATCAAATCTATATTTGATGTGAGCACCCTTTGCCTTCAAAACGGCAGCAATTCTTCTAAATACACTCGCACAAAGATTTTAAAGGAACTGGGCTGTAGGTTGTTCCAAACATCTTGGAGAACTAACCACAGACCTTCTGTGGATGTAGGGTTTCTCACGTCCTTTTCTCTCTTCATGTGATCCCAGACACACTCCATTATGTTGAGATCAGGGCTCTGTGGAGGCCACGCCATCACTTCTAGTACTGACGTAGTAATACCAAATATTGATTTGACTTAGATTTTTCTTTTGCTCACATTGCATTTTTAAAATTTAACTTAAGAATCATTTCAAAATAAACATATCAAAGGTCTACAGGTTATTTTAGGCACTGTATTTATTCACGCATTTATTAATCTGTTATTCAAGAACAGTCACTGCCAGTGAACAAGCCGTTATTAGGCAAAACTCAGTGAGACATAACAAGAACTTTACTGCAACTTTACTCCAGCATTAAATGTCAATGCTGCCCCCTAAAGTCCTACTCAGAACATTGTTTGAGAAAAAGAATACTATAATAATTTTAAAAAACAAACACCTGTAACATATAAAAGTGTAGGTCTTAAAATAAACAACAAAGTTGGGTATCATTTATTGTGTGAGCTATTAATACGTTGTTACATTAAAAAAATACATAAAAGTTTTAACCGGAGAGATGCAGGAACTTTCTTCAGCCTTTAGAGGTCAGTAAATGACAATTTCTACAAACCTTCTAATACCCGAAAGCACAAATCAATACTAGACTACAAATGCATATTGTGTGTTCACAGTACAGTTTTTTTAATCAACCCGTTTCATCACTTTATACAACAGGAAATTATGCAGGACTTGTGACGCTGGATGTCCTGAAGCAGTTTTTCCTTTATTCACAGTTAGTTTTGGTTATTTCCTGCTTTAAGCCGTTCCTTGTGTTTCGCTTGTTCATTGTATTGTGGAACAGGTCAGTAAAAAAAGTGCTTGAAATCAAACATATAAGGATGTCTTTGTACTAGTATTGTTCCTTTGTGTATGTTCATACTGTATATTATTAATTTTTCTTATAGGTATCTTTTACATTTAGTGTACATTTTGAGAATGATCAATCCACTGAGAAAGTATTGTTTCTGAAAAGAAGACCCCCTCTTAGTTACTGAAAGGAGGTGTTTTATCACCGCAAGGAAAACATATATTATATATATCTATATTTATATTATATATAAACACTATGAAGATGTTATTCATGTGTACTGAGTTTTTAATTTTCTCTCAGTGCTTCATCTGAACTTACTTTTGGTTTCATGGGGGGGGACACCGGGATTTTGGAAGGAGGAGGCAGCAAGCTGGAGTATGGGTGCAGAACCAGGGTGGTTGTCTGATGACAAGAGAAGAGGAGAGTGGAATAGCAAGGTAGAAGGGGTTTTAATGGTCTGAATCAAATTACAACATGAACTGAATTTATTAATAATTTAATACATGGATATTAGCTGTAGTGCACTTTCAACAAGAAACCAGGCATGCTTGTAAGTTGTGTAAACTGCTTCATCAGCAGTTGGGTAAAAAAAAGGTAGTTGGTGGTGCAGGTAATTGGAAAAGCATAAAAGGCACCGATTATTTTGCAGTTTTGAAAAAAGAAAGAAAATAAAATCTATGATGCTATGACAGTATCCCCGAATCTGATATCATGGCCCTATTAAGGTACTTCAAGACAAATCCACTCAGACAAAACAGAAAGAGTTCAGTGTGAAGTTTATACTGCAAAGCACACCAGTTCACTTCCACTTCCCATGAATACAGTGCAAACATGCCCCCTAATTACAGTGGGTGCCAGCCAAGAGACCAAGGGCTGGGTGAAATTATACTGACACCCAAAACCAGCAACAACTAACAAAGAGCTTTACTGAGGGCAACATGCGAGGTCTGAGAGGTACTTACTCGAATAATGCAGGTAACACATGAAATAGTTCCAAGACTGAGGTAGGCCAGTGAAAGGTTTCAACTTAGCCCTTATTTTAAACAGCATTACTGCATTTCTGTTTTCGTCGGTTTTTATATTTATATCCGCTTAGAGCAGATCTCTTTCTGTTTTTCTCGAACTGCTACAACGTTGCCATGCCATGACGCAAAGCACATGGTGACAATTACACATTACTCAGGCAGTAATGGGTTACAGCAACAGCTGCAACGACAAGAAAGAACATCACTACCGGGACGTGTTCTTCATTACTATCTTATGATACCAATTAAACTAATTAGGTTATACAGTTGATTATTGCATTTGGAAAAGCATGCACATTGGCTGATGCCAGAGTGAGAAGGGAAAACAAATCCTCTGACAGACTGAATGTAAGTCTAGGAGAGATCCTGCATCCCCGTTCCCATCCACAGAACTACTCTGGTGTTGCAGGATGGATAATATTAAGGTGCAACGATAGAATGACTTACTGCTGACAGGGGTTGCGTTGTTTGGAGTGTCAGCCCTCAGGTACTGCGTGGTCTGGGTGGATGGCTGAGATAGACCCTGCGAGCTTCCACTGTCACTCACGCTGAAACAAACAGACACAACATGGAGTTGTTGCTTGAAGGCACCGTGAATGATTTGCTCCAATGACTTAATAATGTGACTTGCGTTGTGTGTACTACAAAATGGCTGTTTAACAAGTAGCGTTGCGCCACAATCTATATGTGTGGATCATAAAGTAAACAACTTAGGTCCATGTGTTTTAAAAATTTACCTTCTCCTCTTTTCACATGAGAAAATGAGGAATCACTGCAACCTTTTATTTTTCATAGGCCATTACTCTGAAAAATGACTTATTATAGTTTTAGCTTTACAAGTTTCAAACTTCAATCAATGAAACTTTAGCGAGTTTAGAAATAAAAAACAGATTTTTTTTTCTGACATGCTTGATCAAATCATTTCACTTCAAATGTGCATGACAATCAAGTAAACAATCTGTAAGCAACTTAAAAAGAACACTGTCCCAATGGCCAACTACTATAAAAAAAAAGGAAGCGGCAGAATGTGCTGATCTCATTTCGTACTGATGTCTGCCTTAAAGTCATCTGCTAAAGTGCAGGTTTCAACGTGATTTAGGTCCCTCTGTGGAGATGACCCACTTCTCCTGGTCCGTAAACAGAAGGGTTCAGCATAAATACTGATGTAACCTTCACAGGTGACAGATACACAGATGTAAATGTACTTTATAATGTATGACGATGACTGATGTCTTATGAACGCAGTGTTGTGCTTTTGCCCTGAGCTTTGCTTGTTATTCCTATTATGACTGTTGTTGTTGCTTGGTAATATTATTTTAGCAATATTATTATTGGTTGTTATTGTTAAGATAGAGGTGTATCTGACTTTTTTTTTTGTTTGTTATACTCTGGTTAGCTCAATGTTTCTCTCTCATTGCTTCCTTGTGTCCCCCCCTCTCTCCCTTCTCTCCCTCTGTCCCTGTTTTCCACCAGTCCAAATAGCAGGACAGTCCAGCACAACAAGGCGTCTAGTACTTAAAGTCGTATGTTAAGCTGCTGGACAGGATCAAAAGAAAAGCAGATACAAAGCAAACAAACCTGTCCTCCATCTCTACTCTCTTCATGCTGTGGAGGTGGAGGATGGCCAGGACGATTGCCACAAGGAAGATCACAATGCAGCAGACACTCACACTTATATAGAACACCTGAGTGGAGGTGGTCGGGGTGGTTGCACCATCTACCGATGGAAAGAAGCCACACATTAAAATCAACATTGTTCACTTCTAGAAACGACGCATAGACAGGAAAGAAAAATGAGGTAATGCATGGGACAAAGACATGAGAATGTGGATGAGGAATGATAAGTGTCCCGTTGGCTCCACTTAGGGTTAATGGAAGTCTCAAATAATAGAGGCTGTGGACAGCTACGGTCTCTGAAAGCACCTCTTTAAAAAGCCTCTGAGGGCCCCAGGTTTTCTGGACCTATCTAAGCACAAGGGAGACAACCCACTAATGGCACTTTGTTTCTTGGGCGGTAGCATCACAAAGAGTCAACAAACCACTCCATGAGGTGGGGCAGGCAGCATTTCTAGAGCAGAATAGATGCTTCTCGCTGGGATAAACCCAGATGTTTGTGTGTAATGTGTCCTGCTCAACGGAGTGGTTTCTCTTTAGTAATTCATCCTGTATCTTATCATGTTGATGCTACTTATGATAGATACACTGATCTGGTAGGGAGTGAAGTAAAAGAGGATGTGGACGCCGGATTACTCACAGGGGTACGGTGTCTGTGTGTTATTGCTGATAGGGATGGGATTCTGTGGATCAGGGGCAATGCCTATTCGCAAAAAAAAGAAAACAATGTTATACAACACCGATTCAGGACATAATCTTAAATTCCCACCATCCATTACAAACAGAAAATTAGAGCAATTTCATTACTTCCACAAATGCAACTGCAGGATTAAGTCAATTTATAGTGCAAGAAAGCTGATCATTGACTTCCAGTGTTTCCCACTGTGTTTTCTAGGTCCTAGCTGACAGGAGAATACTACCTTGAGATTTTGTAAGAAGCCAATCAGCTAAAACCAAACTTCACTTTATGTTATGGGTCAAGCTTCCTTATAAATTCCCAGTAAAAAAAGGAATGTTAATAAGCTCTGGGTGTGTGAAAATAAAACAGGAAGCAAATATTATTGTTAGCCCTCGGCCACAGGAATAATCCAGGAAAAGAATTGGCAGTCATGACTGCTCAGCCTATATTTTTGAAAGCCACTCAGACATGAATGACAGAATAAATCTATTTGCTAATATATGGCCTGTGCTTATAACCGGACAGCAACACACAATCAGAAAAGCATTTAGTAAGGCAGCAGAAGTTTACTAAAGGGGTCCTACCAACACATTGATTTCTTAGATACTCACTTTTATAGCACATTTTCCTCCGCTTGAAGTTGAGTACTGTGTAAACGTTGGCATGAAGGGTCATATTGAGCTGCACCGTAACAACAGCCTCTCCATCGACCTTGCCAGAACAGAAGAGGTCCACACTAAAGACTGTAGAGAATACACACACACACATACAATATGTATTCATCATAATAAACTTGCTACACAAAAAGTCAATCAAATATTGCTTATGCTACATATAATCAGTGCATAGTGCAGTTTAATATCGGTAATTAGGCTGCACAGTATGAGGAAATCCTGCGATGTGCGATATCATTGCAGGGTTGCGATGACAATTTAACTTGCGATAAATAAAAAATGCCAATATAACTGCAAACTGACCCTAAGATTGAATTAAGAGTAATTAAATTCTGTGACTTTCTTACATGTTGTTGGCCAACAGAGTGTTACAGCGCTATTTGCACAGGACAGAGCCGTTATGTATATCTTCTCAGGAAAATCGCAAAATTGCACTCATATGGTGTTTCATATACACCATATGCATACAGCATACATTTCATATAGTTTATAGTTTGTGTTATTGACATAGAGGAGCTCACGCATGTGTGCCTTCAGTGTGTGGCTGTGGTCAAAAATGTACAGAACTGTAAATGTATTGGTCTCTCTTATTGAAAATGTATAAAAGAGAGGTTTGACCAACCAGAGGGAAGACGAGGCAACTCCCCCTGACTTGACACGTTGCTCTGTGGTTGGTTCATGACTATAGGGTTTTCCACCTGGAAGCCAAGCCGATAGTCAACCTATACGCAAAGAACGAAGGAGCAAAGTTGTCAATTAGAAAAGACTTCTTTAGCGTGTGCAGAGGCGAACATGTGTTGAGCATGTGTGCTCATTAGGTTCTCGTGTTGACGCTTACCTTTGTCTGGGAGTGCCACGTGAAATGAAGGCTGTTTGTGTCACTGGGCACAGGCAGAGTGAAGGAGAGGGCATAATGATTCACGACACTGTCTCTCACGTAGTAAAGCTCTGCGTCGAGGCCTGTGTGAGGACAGAGCATGTCAAATTGTTGCGCAGAAAATGTTGGGATACAACAAGATGCATTTGTTTACATCAATGAGCTACTATTCCCTCCATCTAACTTAAGGTTCTATTACACCTACAGGCTTTAGTTTGTAAAAATGCTTGGACGCAAAGCTATGAATGGTGTCAGTGGGTTATATGCATATTGTAATTTCTATTATACACTCAAGACATACTGTAAGATATGGGGATGGAGATATGGGGGCGAAACATTAGTAGTAGACATTTGGTTGAATAACTGTGACAGTGGTGTAACAGAGCAGACAGAGCTGAAGTCTATGACACAGTGAAGAAGCGGAAATGACACTGTGTGGTTTTCTGAATGCCTGGATATTATACTATGTGACAAGACACTGAACCAAGAGAAAAATGCTACAGATTTACAGATTCAGCACAAACAAACCAAGGTGTGAAAACACCCTTGGATACATAGACTCAAACAGACACTGAATAAATCTTTAGAAAACCTAACAAGCTACCTTGGGCTAGGAGAAGGTTTCCCCTAAATAAGAAAAACCAACCCCACCAACCAATCACATCTGTTAGCACTCGAGATCTCCCAGCAGCCAACCGAACAACTTCAAAACACTCAAGTGAGACAACATGCAATACACAACCCCAGCTTCCTATCATAGAAACAATATTGCGCAGGGGAAAGGTTAAGAGGAAGTGAGTGAAATTGCACACCACCTCCACACTCTATTGCACAGGTAAGACAGATTAGCGCTGTGTGTATTCTTTTCAAGCTTAAATAATATTAAGCCTTAATTCTATTTTTGACTGAGCTAGTCTAATATGTAATAAAATCCCCAACCCCGGCCTGGGGGCACTGCTCTCAGACCTTGAAAGTGTCTGTGTGGAAGAGTAGAGTCTGTCTATCAGTGTTTGAGTATCTAGTTTAAAGAGAGGAGAAGAATGTGCCCAGGCTCCCCCCAGCACCCCCAGGCTGTCTCAGAGTCCAGGCTCATAGACCTTTCCCACATTGGCTCAATTAAAAACATTCTTAGGCATTTGCCAACTTAGAAAGGAGAACGATGTTATGTAAACTAGTCTGTGAGATTGTACCCTTTCATTCGCCATAATTACGAACCCATGACTCATGAACTCCAGGGTTAAGCTTTATATAGGGTTACAACATATGCTCAAAATGTTAATTATGTTTTAATATGTGGAGTAAATATATACACAGAAAATAAAATGTTTGACAGCCTCAAAGCTACTCTATGTAGACCTTTTTTTTTAAATATATTTGAGTATTTTTTATTAATTCAATGTATTTAAAATGTGTAGTTAATACGTATATTGATAAGGAATCTGTTTGCTGTGTCCTGTATTTTAATTGAAATAAAACCTGACAGTTTACATTTTGTTGACATATACAGGCATGTAACCATTTTAAAATCAGTTTATTCCTGTAAGAATTGCTTTTCTTACATTCCAATTTCAGCTCTGTTTACCAACACCAACACAATTAAACTCTACAACAAGGCGTGAAGGCTCCAAGGGCCAGTGAGCTCCGTTTCGTCCATCCCACACTAGCTTAGCTTTTCACCCAAAATTCAACAAATTTCAAAACAGGAATGTGAGAAACTGGCAACAGCGGTCACTGGGTGTAGTACACTCAGCTTACACCCTTGGAGGAGGAAGCTGAACCATGCTCTGCTGTTTAATGCCTGACTCGCACTCTGTGCTCTCTGGAATGAGAACACAGCGCTGCTGGAAGGTGTGCCTGTAAACAAGACTCTTGTTTAGCTAGTGTTTGGTCATACAACATACAAAGAGTCTCAGTGCACTCTTTGCTGGAACAAATGTAAACAGGCCTCCGAGATGCCAATGGAAAAATAACACTGCGCTTTTGAATTCCAGCGTTGGCAACCTAGCAGGGCATTTCTCTCTGCCTGTGTTTAAGTGCCAAGGCAGAACAAACTGTATCACCTACCCTGACCTGAACACACACAGCTCTGGGACTCCTATGTACAGAGAAGTAACAACAGAGACCATGAGAGTTAAGGGTCCATTTTTATGGTTATGAACTTAGCCTCAGTTATTGAACACACGCTAACATAAACCACCATGTTTAGATAAAAGTAGGTCTCATTCATACATAATTTGGCCTACAGAGACTCATCGCACTTTACACTTTTACACGGTTTGACGAAGGGATGGAAAAATATCATGACTTGTGAATAATTTTTATGAGTAGTAAAAAGCACACTACTAGAGCTGGATACAAACTTTACTCAAGAATTTACCAAAGACTGACAATGACTTTACTAAAGAGCTATACATCAAGCAACACTATATTGTATTGCCACCACTGTATGCGATGCTATAATAAATATCATGTGTCAAAAACACCAAAAACAATGTTGTGTCAGTCACTGACTCACAGCAGTAGATATTAAGTGGCAACTTTGTTTACAGACTTACAGTAAGTGGTTACATTTACTATGATAGGTATAAAAATACAAGGAGTACAATAACTGAAATGAAACAGATTTGAATATGATGACACATTCTCAGGTGCATAAATCTGTTTTTGACTGGGATGAAGTGCCAAACTAATCACAAGCTCTTTTCAACTGACCTTCTTCAAGTACCTCTCAGAGCTGCCCAGTACAACTGCTCCTCAGCTGTTGGTTCCTGGGTTTTAAGTACATTGCTCAAGGGCAAGGGCATGGATACATCTTTCAACTGTTGGAGGAGAGAGGTGAACACTCGCTAGCTTTATTTTATTCCAGCATTTCCTTTACTGGTTGATAGACTACAGATTTTGTTGCTGCCACAAATCATTTACTTTTCATTCTGAGTTATGGGTGCAGTGTGGCCAGATGGGCAGTTTCATCTACTCAGAATTAAGCCTAAAACATGCTGATGTGTAAAGTGATCCATTTCCCTCAAATACAGATGTCAACACAAAACTAAAGAATAGGCTGTCCAAACATTTTGTCACTACGGAGTTATAAATTGACTCCTAGTGTTCTTCCACAGTTGTGGATCGTGTTGCAGTCTTTGCAGGCCAGGTGAAGCAGAGCAGATGTAACAAGGACGCTTTTGTGTGCAGTTACAATACCTCCCAAAGCCTCCATCCCTGGGCACTGAGGAGATAAACACTTCCCCCAACTTCTTACTAGGCACATTAATTAAAAGAGGTATGCACCATAAAAAGTAAAGATAATGTAAAATAACTCAGTGCTACAATCTCTATGGACTGATGAGCACTCAAATCTGTCATATTTCATTAATATTTTTAAAGGCATTATACTATATCATCTCTAGCCCCACCATCTTTAAAAGGACCAATACTAGAGTATTATGGCAGACACTTACTTATCCTAAATGAAAAGCACTAGAATGAACTTTCCACTTACAAGCTGATCATAATCATCTCCAAGAACCAGTACATGCACAAATCTGCATCTTAGGGACAAGCCATGAATATGAAATGAAATTTACAAAAAAAGCTAACCTGGCAGATGAAGGGTTTCGGTTTATTCTGAGGAATTAGTTCTACTGAAAGTGTAAACTGGAGCTTCAACCATTGGAGTTTTATTTCAATTTTAACCTATGCTGGAGCAAGAAATGATGTTAACTTCCTTAACAACAAACAATCATTACAATTTATGGTTAGCTACTTCAAGAGAAGATCGATACCATCCAGAGCACGAAGCAAAGCAAAGAGCAAGCAGGTAGCATACGCAGGCAGATTTTGGACAGGAAACAGAATAGCTGTTTTACAAAACAGGAAGCATTGTCCCACGTCTTTTTGCTCCTGCACTGCACACACCATGAGTCTGAATCATGACAGTGCTTGACCCACAATATACTTTCCAGTAAGAAGTCAGCCTTTCTGCTCCCATTCTACCAGATATGGTGGATATGCACTTTATCTTATATTGTGTTCGTGTGACATATGTAAGTTTAAATAAAAAGCACTTCAAATTAACAAAGAATCACCACGTACGTTAAGATAGTTGACAGTCAATTTAGGAATCTTGGTTTGCATCACTATTTAAAATGCTTGACAGTGATTCTCATACTAACATCATGCATGACAACAGTTATGTGCTTCCTTCCCAATTCATCGTTTCAAAAGGGAGGATCTTAACAACACTTTTACACATTTTTATACTTAAACTGATTCAAAAAGAATAAATATAGACACAGAGCTGAATTATACAAAAGCCAAAACCAAATATTTTGATTTATATGAATCAGCAATGTTGACGTTCTACATTAAGGCTACAAAAGCAGAACTGGTTGCAAAATAGTCACATCTGAAAGCCTCTTACAAAAAAAAACAAGCATTAAGTCACAATCTCTGTGGTTTTCTTTGACTCACTTCAAAGAGACCATACATCAGTTGCCCTCTTTTATTCCATGAAGAGCCCCGGGGGCAGACGAGGATGAAGGCAGGGGAAAGGAATCTGAGTGAAGCAGTCTGCCGCTGTCTTATTATAGGCAGCTCATTGATGCTTATTTGTTGCTCAAAGAGTGTCCTTGGTTTACTCAACAAATATTAAATGTTTTGCCAAAACCAATTAGCCATTTGTGGCACAATGACTTCATCTTTAGGTGACTGAGGGTCATTTAACAGGTCTCGGGACACTATTTATAGATGCTGTTTTGTGAGTGTCTTTATGTTCCACACAAGATTAAATGTTTTAGTAATTTTTCCAGTTGAGTGGCGTGTATTTTTAGACAGAAGGTTACTCCATCACTAAACTGGAAACTCCAACATGCTAGAGACTAGTCACTGATCTCAGCTTTGTATTTTGAAAGAGCAATAGAGTCAAGCTCAAATTGCATGACATTCGTCTATCAAGGAGACACATGAAGATATAAAACGTGATACCATCTGATTTCACCAGCAGGCCAACAGCTTATAAAAATGTGTTGTTCCCTTTACAGAAAGCTTTTAGACAAAAGACGTGAAAGCAGGGGCTCCCCTATTCAGGCGCAGGGTCCTTGGAGAGTGGCATGGAGGAAATGAATACTGCTGCCAATCACTCCTCACTGTTCACAGGCCCTTTTCAAAGCCCCTGCTTTGCCTTTCAGCTTTTTGAAAGCGGGGAAGAAAACTCACGCACTTGGATCTTCAGCGTATGCAGACGGTTCTATACATTTCCTCACACTTTTATGAGAACGGGTTATTTTCGCCAGCATAAAGAATTAAGCGTGTACCCGATTAAGAGAAGACATTATCACACTGCTAGGTTTTCCTACTGGAAAATGAATCATCCTTTTTGATAGACACGTGGAAGCATTAGAGATACAAAATGCTCCAATATCCCAACAACTACCTGTACCACAGTGAGATAATCTCCCAACTACACACACATATTTCACACTTTCCATTCTTTCTAACACAAATTTTCATTAGGGATGTGGGAGCTATGATTTGCTGTTGAGAAGAAAAAAAAAATCTACTGAAGAGAGCACTAGACCAGCAAACGAGGAAGTCAGCCATGCAAGGACTAGAAAACAGACTCTTAGTGCTTGCTTTCCACCATGAAAAATTCCTCTGAGTAATGTTTCAGGAATCAGGACAACTGGTGATGCTACCATGGAAAACTGGGCTGAAAAGGGGCATTATTATAGCAGTCAGCAAATAAAACTCAAATGTACAGAAAGGCTTATTCTTAATTCCTCCATCATCATCCTCCAATTGATGCCATGAATGATCACAAAGCCAGGAAACAGAGGAAGAATGAAAGCTATAGAAACCAGTGGCACAGATTGGGAGTGTTTGGTGGGGTTGTCCTAGTGTTAAGTGAGCACTGTGACGGAGAATGTCTTATTCATTTCCACAGTAATTATAACATGTTTCTGCCTCAGCCCTTAAAGAACATAGCGGACGTGAAAGCAGATGGTGGAAATACCTGTACTCTACCAGTTAGTCATATGCAAAACCAATCAGCAATGCTGCCTTCACTTCATCCGTAGACAAAACTTTGCTTCAGTTCAGGAATGACATTTTCCTGTACATTTGCCTTGACTTACACCCTTGAGAATGTGGTTGTTTGGTAAAGTTATCAAAATGAAATCTTGACGAGACGACCCGTGTGCAGAGGGGGGAGAAGCAGATACAGCACCACAGAAAAACGACATCACTTTGTTCAGGAAGGATGGCGACTGCAATAGGAAAAGAATGACATCGTATTTGTTTAGCAACGTTCATGCAATTTGACATAGGAGACCTCAACTGCCGAGTCATCCATCAGCTCCCTAGTACAGAATGTAGGTGATGAGACTGAGCTCATTTGCAACACTGCAGGTAACAGCCTGAAGAACTCAGTAAGTAGTCAGTGTTCCCTTGGACTACAGTCCCATGTGAGAGCACGTCTGACACAGATAATCACCTGCTATGAAGGACTTGATTCTGGTGGTGAGCATGCTCAGACTGACCTGACTTACTGGAACTTACCCACTGCTGGACTACTGTAGTTGTGCTTCAAGGCCTGCTACCAACCAACCTTACGTAATATAATAATATCACTCACAAAGTCAGCAGCAAGTTGTACCTTGAACACAAAACCAAATTACTGAGTTTTTAATCTTCCTATATGAAGAAACTGGCTAAATAAATATATATTGCTGAGAAAAGTAACTGTGCACTTTCAAGTTGTAGTTTCACGTTGTAGAGGTTCTTAACTACACCTTATTGGATACTGTTGAAAGGAAATGTATCTTATGTGTTTACACAATAAAATAAAATACTAAATAGAAACATACAATATACTGAAGCATTGATTGTTGGTTTAACTAAATGGTGAATGCAAAATTTGAATAACTGTTGTAAGACCTGTTTGTACTGAATGGTTTAAAAACACAAGCCAACTTTGGGTGACTTCATGGCACAGCAGTCAGACTAACAGGTTAACAGGCCCCATTCTGAGGTCATGCCAGTTTCAAACTCACACCAATATGTTTTCCCTACCACTGTATCGTGGAAATTTCAGTCCACACATACTTTTAGCACCACAGTAGTTGTCAAACATTAAAAGATGACCAGATGAGGTTTCAAGCAAGCCACAAGAGCAGCCCTGGTCTGGCAACAGATGATTAACTATAGTATGATGGAGAACGAGAGCAACCAAACCAGACAGAGTCAGCCTACGCTCTAACACCAGTCAGATTATAGAGACAAGAAAAGAAGCAGAAATGCTTTGCAACAGCACAATCCGTAATAGGCTGATGCTTCTGTCAAAAGGCCAGTGACCAAAATTATACGATGTACTATTTCATGCATTTGAATGCATTACAGTGCCTGTAGCTTTCCACAACATGGAGAAATATCTGCTACTCGTGCTCACGCTCGAGTTAAGCATCAAAGGTGCTAAACTTCGCCACAAGAAAACCACAATTTCTGTTTGATGGTACTAAATAACGCAAATACAGTATGAACACATTAGCCAACTGCCTGTTCACTTGTTGTACTTTCTTCTGGATAAGTGGACAACAAATTTTGCTGACTCCTGCGGAATAACATCTGAAGCAAAGAATGTTGAGGTTATGCCAAAATGATGATACATTTACTTAGAGAAGCACCAACAAAGACATCATCCCTGCCCAAAGACTTAAAAAGTAGCACTTTTCATCAGACTGCATTGGGTTTGCAAATGCAATATGAACGCCCAGTTTCCAAATGCAATATGAACCCCTTTTCAGTAAACCAAAACATAAACATCAGTAAACAACAACAGTAAACATCAAGGCATTTTCACAGAACACCCTGTATTTGTTGTGTATAGCCACTAAATCGTTCCCCTAGATCCTCGGTGACACATCTGCACACTTTTCAGCTGCCACACTACACCAAGCGTTGGAGGCCGTTTCCTAAATGCTCTAACTGATGTCACTCTGGTTTGGAGCAACATTACATAATACCTAGTGTTCGCACATCAGCACAGATGTATGTTAAAGATCCACGTACGCTTGGCACGTCAGTACATTTAACACAGCAGCCTGCGACCATTCTGCTGTGGACCATGTTTGTGACTGCATAAAAGTGCATCTCTTGGCAAATGTGAAAACACTTGACATTATATTAGGACTAACAAACAACATTTGCTTTTTGTAGAATATTCACACAAAGTGTTCAAAACAAAACGTCCCTATTAACGGTGGCCTCCATTCAGATCCAGCTGTCTGTTGGAATCTTTAAACCTACTATACCTGCACGTGATGTACACTCACTGCTAATCATTACTTTCAACCTGGTGTGGCTCACAATTAAGTGCACACACACACACACACATATATATACAGAACTAAATATATCAAATGTTGAATCGAAGACATGCAAATGTTTTACTGTATCCCAAAAAGGATTTAGACCTATATTGCTTCATGTGACTTCATGTAGCATCGTTGGCTTAATACTTTTTCAGATGAAAACTAAGGATGTGAGGTCAACTTTAACAAAAGTGAATCACACCAAACACATACACACACACAGGCTGCAAAGTTTTCAGATCCTTACCTAAAAGCTTCTTCACCTCCTCCACACTCATGTATATGTTGACACGGGGGTTGTTGTTTTTGTTGTTGTTGTTGTTGTTTGTGACGCCCGTGGCAGTGCTCGGGCTGGCGAGGCAGCCGGTTCCCTCCAGCAGCAGCAGGAAGAAGAAGCCCCCCAACCTCCACAGCACCGAGTGTGGCCAACCTCGGGACTCAGACGGGCTGCCAGAGCCGCGAATCAACCCTAACATAGCAGTGGTCGTCTGGCTCACAGTCGTTCTCGGTGTTCCCCAGTCGCCAAAATCGTTCTCATCCGTCTCTGAAGTTAATCCCAGGAGGCGACATTACTAGTTACTTCCCACCGCGGCGCCACTTGTAGCCGTAACTTCTTCTCCACTAGCCTGTTTTTGTCCTTTCTTGCTAGCGGGCTACGTTAGCCGCAGCAGGCTAACCGTCCGCCGTCAGTGTGTAGTAGAGCGTTCCTGTGATTTACGACGTTTCCCGGGCACAATATTACACTTGGGATGCCGCCACATTCAGCAGTTCGGATATGACGAGAAAAAATAAAACAACCTTAAAGTAGCAAAGTGGCTAACGAGCCCAGCTTCCTCCCTCCATGGTCTCTGCTCCAGCTTTTTCCTCACTATCTCAGCTTTCACTCGGAGCAGGAAGGGGAGGGAGTAAGGGGGGGGGGGGGGGTGCTGCCTTTATGTACTGTCGGATATCGAACGAGATGTAAATAAACCGTCAAACGACACTATCTGAAAGTGTGACGGTTATCTTAAACATGCTACAAAACCCGACTTACGATTAAATCAAGAGTATTTTGTTATCAGGGACAACAGGGAACCATAGGCCATAGCAGAAAAGCGGTGCGCGTCATTCTTCTGAAATGTTTTGATCATCTTTGAGCGGATTTCTTACACTGAACCCTTCTGACCTTGACAGCATCACGTGCAGGCGATTAACAACTGTATTATTAGAGGGACATGTTTGAGATGAAGGCCATTAGTCGAAGCATGTTGATGTAGTTGTAGTTGTTCCTTAATACTGGCGTAGTGAGTAGTTGAATTATAATTTTATTATTTTAATAACTGTATAGGTTTTCACAAGATGATGAGTACACAATAACAAAGTCTGGTACTGATCATGTGTGTGTCATGAAATAACTAACTTTGGGGCATGTGAGGACTTTGGCAGTGAACTGGCATTTTGAGTTTGTTGGCTTCCTCTAAAGTAAATGTGGTGTGGGAGAGAGAAATCCTGCTGCCACCAGTTCAGTCCAAGCTGACCGCTCTCATCCGTCCACCTTGTAAGAAGGCGAACGTGTGCCAGAAATCTCTACTCGGTTCTAAAATGATATTTATTCAGATTCATATGTGTAAGGCTGAGCAGTGACAAAGGTGCAGGTAGTGCTTCTACTGTCTGACAAACCACAGGAATATGTTTTATCGAGCTTAACTTTACTGTGTGGGATGAATGATAAGCAGACGTTTGCTTCCTCTGTTTACTCTGTTAAAAAGAACTATTCACGTTGAAACTAATTATGCATAACAAATCATTTTGGTTTTATTGGCCCCCTCTGCTAAACACCAGTTTAAATAAATGGGTTTACATGCAGCAGTTTATGTGACATTTGAAATAATAGGCTTATTTTACTAGTATTGAACATAAAATGACTGTTTACACACAATTAAAGTACACCAAGAAGCAAAAGATACAGTATTTAAATGAAATTGCCTATGTAATATCTGTGCTGTCTTATCGTCATGTATTCTTTAGTTTTATTGCTTAATAATTACTTTAACATTTGGCAGGATGAAAACACATCATGTGCTTGTAAAAATATGAAATATCAACCCCAAAGCACTCAAATGTTTTAACATTTTTATTATTAAAATATCCACCTACAAAATGGTCTATAAACACTATTTACAAAATAGTCAGCAGTGATTCCTGCTAAGACACAGAACGTTTGCCCAGAACATACTGTGCACCAGAGGAAGAGATGAATGTACGAAATGTGGAGAAAATATAAAATTCCCATTGTCTTTATAAGAAGATTATGGGGCTGGTATAAACACCGAGATTCTGAACACTCTACAGTTATTTCCCTGAGGGACAAACCTGCAGCTGAATCGCAAATAAAAACCTCTCTTAATGTGTCACCATGGACGTACAAATGAGGTATGTAAGGTCTCTGATGCAGTGCAGCAAAACTGCTTAACATAATTATTCACATAGATATGCTTGTTTGTTTGAGAAGTCCACATGTCAAATGCTAAATGATTAGAGCCATTTGGGTTTCGGTTGAAGCTTGACTGGAGTTTCTCTGTGAGGCATGGAGCAGGCTGTCTTTCCGATGACTGATGATCTCACTTCTGAAACTTTGCAATGAGTCTTGACAGGGAGTTTTCAGCACAAAAATGACCATAATCAGTTACTTCAAGTACATTATAAACACCAAAATTGAAGGAAGGAGGTTTTTCACGTGACAGTGATGACGGTCCTTTCAACAGAATCCAAGTGCTCTAGGAGAAAAAATGTCTAATTTTTTTTATGATTGTTGAAAATCTTGTGATCAGCTAGATTAGTCGTAAACATACACAGCTGATGGAAATAATTCAGCATGATGTGAAAGATACGCTGTTATAAGACAAAGTAAACAAACCTTTATTGCTGTCTGTTCGTTCTTTCGGCTGTTAAGAAAGACAATAACAGCACATATAAAGAATTATGAATTATTTAAATTGTCAAATACAACTTCATCATCACTTAGAGACCACTGGTGAGACTTACGCTGGCTCTTCTTGAAAACTGGCACTGGTTCGCAAACCTCACGATAACAAACATCCTGTTGCACTTTGTATACCCTTTTATACCTGTGAAAAAGCAAACATGCTCATCCACAGACTTTAAGCTATTACATTGCATATCATTTCATTTGCTTTGCATATTAGAGGTTTAAACAGCACATAAGTCATGATCGGTATAAGCATCAGGTCCAGAACAGATGTCACTGGCGTGACTTACAGAAAGCGGCACACTCCTCCCTTCATCACCGCCAAAGTCTTGGTTTCGGAGTAAAGACGGGTGCAGGGGTGTGGTACTCGCCAGCACCCTACAAACAGTGGTCACACAACATAAGGTATGAATGTTCTGAATACTGCCAGCAAGGAAAAGTCTGTTGGATGGTTTAGTAGTCGTAGGATGAAGCTGGGCCCTTCTCACTGCCTGATGGATGGTTTTAGGAAAGGAATGTTTAAACAATCTGACTCGGGGTGTTTAGACAAAACCAAGAACTCAAGAGGGCTGAGGGTACGTCCTGTGTCTCCTTTTTCACAGACTCATCAGCACTTATTAGTGGAATCAAATTGATAATTGTTTTTTAGGATTTATAGTTTTGCATTAAGGTTTAGGCTGCAAATCAGAGTGTCTTGGCCAATTTTAATGACATACTAGAACTGAATTCTCATATAATAGAGTCAAGTAGAAATAATTACATTTAAGACTAAATTGTATTTAGATGTACTGTATATGGGAGGCAGACTATAACACTGACTCCTTTTATGTATTCAGTACCGTGCAAAAGTTTTAGGCAGGTGTGAAAAAAATGCTGTAAACAAAGAATACTTTCAAAAATGGAAGAACATTTATTTTCATAAATGAACAAAATGCAGTGACTGAACAAAAGAGGAATCTAAATCAAATCAATATTTGGTGTCACCACCCTTCAAAACAGCAGCAGTTCTTCTAGGTTCACTGATCGGCTGGTAGGTTGTTTCAAACATCTTGGAGAACTAACCACAGATCTTCTGTGGATGTAGGATTTCTCACATCCTTCTGTCTCTTCATATAATCCCAGACACACTACACCAAATACTGATTTGATTTAGATTTTTCTTTTGTTCGCTCACTTTGCATTTTGTAAATTGACAAAAATAAATGTTTTTATATTCTTATTTCTTCTTTGCACAGTACTGTATATATATATATATATATAAAATACTAAAGAGGTTCCTTGAAATCACTTAAGATTGTGTCTCAATCTACGTCATTTATCCTGTTCAGGGTGACGCGTAGCTCTGGATGTGGGACAGGAACGGACATGTTTCAGGAGAGCAGATACTCTGTGGTAGGGTGACTGTGTTCATTTTTTATTTCAATATAAGGAAAACATTATAGATCTTGTTTGAGCCCCAGATAAAAACCTGAGGTCAAACAAGTTGTACGACTAAGGAATTTGTGGCCACAGCGCTAGTGCGGCTTTGTTGGCTGGCTGCTCAGTCAGCCTCTTGGGTTTAGACTGACATATATTAGCAACTATAGGATTGATAGTTCTGACAGGTTCTACAGACATACATGTACTTTTTCAGATGACATTGAACTATCATGGCCTTATTGAACACTGGTCATGAAAGATTTAACTGTAATGTCTTGTTTGCCACACAGCTGCCTACTACCATCTACTACTACTATCCACCCAGTGCACATGTGTAGAGGGGCAGCACGTAAACTTACACAGTTCACACCGTCCGCCATTAAAGCCCTGAGTACAGTTGCAAACGAAGGAGTCCCCATCGCTCACACACGTTCCCCCGTTCTGGCAGGGCAGACTGCGACAGTCCTGCTGCAGCTCTAAAAGACAACAGCTGCCGTTAACATCCAGAGGACAGAAGAAGTCCGGGTCTCAGGTTTCAGGCACTCTACTCCACTTTTTGAACAGCTTTGGTGTGTTCACAGCCTCTAACGCAACCTTCTTATGGCTTTCTTGATCTTTTTTTCAAAATACTTAAATTTTGCATCACCTAGCAAATGTTCATTAAAGTGTGTAAAGAATAATTAATGGTCTTCGTCCAACAAGACATTGATCTGTATGTAGGCAGATCATCTGTGATCAGTGACACAAGTTGATCTTTTAGGGCAAACAACAAAACACATACCAGGCTTTGTTCCTAAACCTTCTTGTTGAATCTCTAGTGCAAGGCTGATCTTGTTTGTTGTTTCTTCCATCTTCTCTAATCTAATTGGGGGGTCAGGTTCTGCAAGGCAAAAAAAAAAAAAACACGTCCTGGCATGAGTCAGCGGTAAAAGAGCAAAATAAAGAGAGACAGGCTGCAGTAAGAGTCCAGATAAGCTGTGATGATGCCCTTTGATGTCGTTGCCTACAAACATCAGCCTGGAACAATGAAACAAAAAATAACTGATCTGACAACACACTATGGGGAAAATCATAGTATGACAACAATTTTAGAAAATTCAATTTCAAGTCAATTCAATTCAATTTACTGCTTCATGCAGTAAAATACATCAGAAAAAACGATCACCCACAAAAAAATAAAGTTTCCAAAAGTGACTCTGACCCATCTTGTTTCATCATCAGGTTTCATGACTGAGTGCATGTGTTGGATAAAGTGGATGTTGTGATGTTCTACAGACAGGCTGTGAAGAGGACAACCACGGCCTGAGTTGCTCCATCTGCATCAACATAATGGAATTTAATAAAATTAAGCTTTAGAAGCTAATTCACTTACTGGTGCGGTGTCGAATGGGTTTTTGAGACAAGTGAGTGAATTTGGCTGTAATCTTGCCCCTTCTGTCAACAAGTTCTCTATATCTGTAAGAAAATCATACATTAGCAGACAGGAAGAAACACTTCTATGGACAGTAATGACATTTATTAAGATCACGTTGTACCTCTGCAATTCCTGTGTTGTGTTCCCTGTTTCGGCCGCACGTCCCAGGTCTTGAGGAGGAGTCGGTGAAGGTTTCCGTCCGACCTTAATCCCCTGTCCAGTTGGCCTGTCTCTTCTCTGTGATCTGTTCTCCATTGATACTAAAAGAAATGAGTACATAACATATTTATAACGGTTTGTCTGAGAAACAGAACATTTGATGACAGGACGCGGGTTAAGTGAACCAGACTTACAGGTAGTGAAGGCTAAGTGTTGAGGTGAGCTGTGGATCTGCTCCTTCCCTGTGTTTTTGACGGATGCTAGAGCAACATAGTATTGGTGTCCCGGTGTCAGTTCACGAAGTGAATATGATCCTAATTTCCCATTGGGCAGAAAGCGACTCCTAGTGTTCAACCCTCGAGTCACGTTGACCACGAAGCCATCTGGGATGTTCCTTGGGTGGCGGTTCCAGGTGATCAGTGCCGAGTTAGTGGTCACATGTGACAGGGAGAGGTTCTGTGGGGGGAGAGGCCCTGAGGGAAACACACGTAAAGCGTCATGCCTGACTACCACCACTACAATTCAATAACACGGTACGCGTAGGTAACCTACTTGTCCAGAATTGAAGCGGTCCTGCTGAGTGGCTAGTGGAGGGAAACTCATCTGGTCTTATTCCACTTTGGGTCAACACATCCACTGTGTACATCTTACCAGCAAGCAATGAACTGAAAACCAAGAAAGGAATAAAACTTCTATATGAATACTGTCCTTATCGTTCTTGTCTTGCTGCTGAGGAATTGGTAGGATTGATGAAATACTGCCCTCCAGTGGTTAAATTCAATATTTCCCAAAGCTATTTAAAGTTTAGAAGCACAGCTGCAGCTGTGGGTTGAATGGAACTTCAGGGTTACCGATATTTAAGTGCGGAGCCTGACCTGAAGGTGTAGGCCTCGGTGCTCGTGTTGAGCACCACAGTGCGAGCCTCACTCCAATCTGAAGGCAGTAATGACACAAGCACCCTGCTGACAGCTGCGTGTCGAGCTGCCTGGACCAGCCAACTCAGCCAAACCTGAGAGGACGACACATTGACCACCTGCAGCTCCTCCACGCGCCAAGGTCCTGCCCAGAGACACGCGCTTATACTCGGAAATTCACACACGTGTGTTTTAAAAGTGGGATAAAAAAAAATGTGCTCACTGGTGCGAATCAGTGCGGTGGCGGGCTGGCTGTGGTCGGTGCTGTTGGTGTTGCGTTTGATGGAGACAGTGGAGATGTTGTAAAGCAGGCCAGGAACCAGGCCCCGCAAGACGTGGACTGATTGCTTCCTATCCAGGTAGTCTGTTTTGTACGTACTCCAGCCAAGGGGGGCATAAGTGACAGCAAACCCACTGATCATGCTGAGGGAAGGCCCTGGTTCATCCCAGCGCAACTCCACCGCCTTCTCCTCCACACGCACCACATGAAGACCCGAGGGAGGCAGCAGGTCTGGAAATAGTGGAAACGCCATGTGTCTTATTATGAAGACGTGTGTCTTACCAACACAGATGATGAGCCACAGAGTACGGAGAAGGAAATGACAAGTAGACGCTGATGTAACCCGGTGCGACTCTTTACTGACCTTTCTCACAGTCTTTGCCTGTGTGTCCTGTCTGGCAAACACAGTTGTAGTTTCCTCTCTGGTCACTCCAACACTGGCCACGGTTGCCACAAGGTTTTAGTATGCATGGATCCTCCACTAGGGGGCGACAAAGACAAACAATGTTTCCCGTCCAAACTCAGTTCTCTGCTTGTTTGTTTGTGCTGGAGTTGCTTAAGTCGCTTACACATCTGGCACTGGTCCCCAAAGAAGCCTTCTTTGCACACGCACAGATAGTTCCTCCTGTAACTCCGACACACACCTCCGTTTAGACAGGGGCCGGACTCACACATGTCCTGCTCTGCACACAGATATTTACAGCAGAAGTTTGATCTATGTACTGTATATATGGCTGCTTATGAACGTATGTACATACAGTAATCTATGTTAATAATAATAATAATAATAAGACATTTTACGTATAGGTGTCTACTACAATAAAAAACTACAAAATAGAGACAGAATATTTTTAATACAAATATTAAACTTACTGTAATGTAATAAGTGAAATGTAAAAGGTTTTAAATTCACGCTTCAGGTCTGTGTACCTGTTTCACAGTTCTGGCCTTTGAAGCCTTGCAGACAATGACACAAGTAGGAGCCAGGCTGGTCCTCACATACCCCCCCATGTTGGCAAGGTTTGGACAGGCATTCATTTATGTCTTCAAGGACATGAAGCAAACATCCATCAGGACAGGCACTACACGTACAGTAGGATGCATGAGCCTAAGTAGCTTTATTTTTACATTCAGTCATGAAGGGGTTTGATTAGACTTTACCTGTTTGACAGTGGTTTCCACTGAAGCCATCGCTACACGTACACTGGTAGGATCCGACGTGGTTTCGACATGTACCACCGTTAAGACAGGGGTGTGACAGGCACTCGTTAATCTCTGTAATAATGTCAATAAGAGGAACGATCATCAGCTTATTAGCGTGTGAACAACAACGTTTGACCGTGTATGGTTTTGTTTTCTGTAGAGCCTTGTGTCTGTGCATGTGCTAGTGCGCTACAGACCCTCGCAAAGTGGCGTCTGGCTCCAGTCTCCCTGAATGCCACAGATGCTATGAGCGCCTCTGGATGCAGACATGAATCCCGAGTGGCATATATACACAGCCATGGAGCCTGGTGTTGTTGAGGAGAACTGGACTTCAGCGTGCTTCACTTGTGGAGGCGGGCCACATCCCAGGTCTGAAATGAGCACCGACATGTTGTTAATGTCAGCGGAGCTGCATAGAAACCTAAACCCACAAACACTGGGGCTTAAAGGAGCTCATCCAGTATATACTAATGGCACAGAGGTGTTTTCCACCCACTGCTTTAACCGTCCTAAAATTACCTCCAGCATGTCGCTAAGAGTGTAGCGACGTGATTCACCGGGTCTAATCAGATCTTACTTTATATAGCTTAAGCAGCCCTTCTATATCTGTATATACAAGCCTTCCAGCGCAGCAACACCGCTAAGATTATATTCAGAAGAACAACCAGCATCTCTATGTTTATCCACTCAGGAAAAACTCTGTCTTACAGATTACGTGGGGTGTGATTTGATTTGGGCATCACTGCCGACCGACTTGCTTACCTGTGGAGATCTGAAATAAGCTGCTTATTTCGCAGTGTCTGCCCCTGAACGCCTCGGTGCATTCACATTTATATTTTCCTATGTAGTGAAAACACGTCCCCCCATTCAGACAGGGGCTTGAGGCACAAGGGTCTGGCTTCCCTGAAAGAAAACATCCACACAGAGAATGATATAAAAAAGCAACTAATAAGATGTTTTTTCTGTCTTTATAAAAGAGCTTGAGTTTATTTTATAGGAAACAAAACAGTAGTACAAGAATAATCGCATTTATTGAGGTTGAGATAGTGAGTTGAAAATGCTCATAATAATAACAATAGCAAGGGGCTGCTGGTGTTTAGATTCTTCCTGTGCTTTCCTACACATCTACTTTGCTGCTTTCACACCAATGTGTGTATGTTTTCAGTTTAGTATCGCTGATGGTGGCACTCACCCACTTCACAGTGCTTTCCAGTAAACCTGTAAGGACACACACACTTGTAGCTCCCTGCTTCTTCCTTACAGGAGCCTCCGTTGCGACAGGGACCAGAAGCACAGGTATTGAGTCTAACTGGAAAGAGACAGACGGAATCCAGATTCTTGAAGTAAAGGTTATTCTAGATTGTATTCATGCAAGTCAAATCTTTCTCAGTTCAACTTTTCCAGTCGTCGCTCAGGGAAACAGCTCATAACTCAGTCATAGGCACAAATCATAAGCCTTTAAGCATTGTAATATTTCAAACAGCATTACAAGTTATGGCATGCGTCTTGATTTCCTAAAGCTGGGTATCATCTTGAGTAATAAGCCACAAATCTGACGGGTGTTTTGGTAATGGTACTTTATAAATAAAGCCATGTGAACATGCTACCTTTCTCACAGTGCTTCCCCCAGTATCCGTATTTGCATTCGCAGGTGTAGCCTCCGTCCCGCTCGTAGCAGTAGCCCCCATTCAGACACGGAGAGGAGTCGCAGACCGATCGGGGCTGTACTGAAAGACACACACCGAGACTTGACTGTGTTCTATTGCACTGGTAAACCTAAATTTTATTCAAGCATGTGGGCTTGGTCCAACCTTTAAAAAGCCCCACAGATTATTTGCCGTTTTATCATCGGATTAAATACAGATGTTGCATCAGCGTTCAACTCAATTACAAATCCTTCCGAAACGTCTCCCCACGTTGTGAATATAAACAACAAATGTGATCATTTATATCTAAATAGAAAACGACAAATGGAAAGACCAGAGTGTTATAGTGTAACTGCTCATATAGTGACACAGTCTTACCATAGGGATAGAAGTCCTTATGATCTAGTTCCGCTGCACTAGTCTGACATGTGCACAGGTAGGTGCCCCCGTACTCCAAACAAGGACCTCCATCAGGACAGGGCCTGCTGTTACTGCAGGGGGTCTGGGTTACTTCTGAGAGGAAGGGATTGTGAGTCACACGTTTCTTGTTTGAGATCTTTGTGATCATCACAGTCATCAAAGGTCCCGTAGGGATACCCGATAGGATTATATGGATCAAACTCACCAAACTGACAGTAGAGTCCGGTGTAGCCTGAAGGGCATTCACAAGTCCCATTGATGTCCACACAGACACCCCCATTCTGGCAAAGACATTCCTCTGCACACACAGTACGAGAACGTGTGTAAGAACTATTTGAAAGCGAGTACTTACTGATGTTAAGTGTTCAGTACTGGCCTGAGCGTAAACATGGAGAGAAAGTATAAATGGTCAACATGTGGACCATATGCTGAATGTCTTTCATCTGCTATACTGTAAACCATGTATTGATTCTTTGACTAATCTTTTTCAACAAAGTTCACAGGGACCAGAAGATTAGCAGTCAGCATGCTGCACATCCGCTCAGAACAAATTGTAAGAATGTTTTTATTTTCCTCTCCTTCCTAATTGCAGCAGCGGATCAAAGGAAGTGGCCATATCGCAGCTAAGTGCTTCCCCTTTGAAGTCCCGGGAGCTCGGTGGAGGGTATTATTTTTCTGATGATTTGGAGCATATTTTGTGACCGAAACGCATGGCCCCAAGGGCAATTAATGAATTGTTAATTTGCAAAAGCCACTTTCATTGGCCACCTGTGCGGCCCGGGCCCTTTGATCTGGGAGCCTGATTAGGCACTTCTGAGTCGCACTACTTTCTCTTCCTTGGAGGATCATGCGCCTTTTTCCACTGTGCCTTCCAAGTGAGCCAGGCAGGAAAGTATTTGGGAGATTTAAGAGAGCCTATATAAGCACAGATAGTTATTTCAGCTCAAGGGTGAGAAATAGCATGCATTTGCTATAGCTCAAAGTCTATTAAAGAGTTCGTGGTGGTGGTGGTGGGGGTGGCAGCAGCAACTGTTATCAACACTAACCTGTCATGAAATCCTAATTTACAGTAGCTTCAAAGGCTGTTTTCTCCAACAAATGCAGTGATATGTTACGGTCTTTGAAGATAAAGACGTGAAGTATTACCTAATATATATGTATGGTAGTGTTTTACATATCCGATTGCTCTATGGTTATGCTAGAAGCAGCTGTGTGGTGCAGTGGCCAGATTCCAGAGAAGCGAGTAGCAGTGTGGAAGTGTGCATATTTTAACAGGCCTGTCTGAAGCAATGACCTGAATACCAAAGACTAATAAACAGGTCTTTTTAAGTCTAGACAAAGCACTTCCTCTTGTTGGTAAACTAATAAAATGTGCTATAAAACAATTATTCACAGCATCAAGCGACTGGTTCCTGTAGTAAACCGGGCGAGGCCGTGTCAGTTTTGATAATTACGATAATCCATCATCACAGCAGCCTCTTCCAGGGCAGAGCTCCAAATTCCTGTGGGATAGCACAGATCCTCTTCAAATACGCCAGGCTGCTCTCTACCTGCCCAGCTGCCTGCTGCAGCGAACGTCGGCCTGGCCAAGTGTACAGTACAGTACCTTCACACTTGTCACCATAGAAGCCTGGAGGACATGTGCAGCTGTAGCCTCCTGAGCTGGTGTCTTCACAAATCCGGTGCGTGTTGCAATCTTCTTCTCCACACAGTGCTGCTGATTGCAAAGCATGACACGCTGTTATGTAAAAACCAAACCGCCTGTGAAATAAAAACGGGCAAGTCTTAAACTCCAGCTGTACTTGCTTTTACCTGTCTGGTTTTCTGCCTCAGTTGAATTCTGAAGCGCCAACAGCTCTGAGAGGGGAAGATATGAAAGTATGATGAAATAGCTCTGTGCATTTAAATTTGACATTATGAAGCTTCTTTTTATTATTGTTATTAAGAACCTCAGACCCTTAAGTGAGATTCACCAGTGGGGCTTTTTTTTAGAGGGAAAACTTTATTCTGTCATGTAGTAGTTACATGACAGAATAATTAAAACATTAGAGAAATAACATGAGTAGAATACCTGTCTCACAAAGCGATCCAGTGAAGGCAGCGTGACAAACGCAGCTGAATCTGGCCACCTGGTCAACGCACTCACCCCCGTTGTGACAGGGCTGCGACGCACATTCGTTTATGTCTGGAGGATCCACAGAAGTCAGTTAATGAGAGGAGGGACGCGAATGTGCTGTTGGATCATTTTCACATTAAGGTTTTATTTCTCCATATGGAAATGCAGGCTTCTGTTGCGCTCGACGCTCAGCTGGGTTGAGAGCATTGAACTTCCCCTTCGGCAAGCGTAGAGTTTCGCTGACCAGGTGTCTAGTATTAAAACTAATCCAGTCTCATGTAGAAACAAGGATTTGTGAACTGTCCCACGGCTGATAATTTAATTCCCTGCTGAGTTTGTGTTTCGTCAACAATCAATCATGAGAGAGGTGAGACTAGTAAAGTTCTTTATAGAAACTAAACCTGCCTTCGGTGAACTCTCTCACTCTGGTTCAATGACGTGTGTGACCCAAGAAAAAAAAAAGAGAGAGAGAGAGCAGAATATTTCTTTGGAAGAAACATGCCCACTTTCTCCGGGACTGTGAAAACCGCTGCTCACCTGTCTCGCACAGGTCACCAGTGTAGCCTGGTTCACACACGCAGGTGAAATTGCCAGTGCCTTGGACACACAACCCGTTGTTCAGGCACGGTCCGTCTTCGCACTCGTCGATGTCTGCACACAAACACACACAGACGCGCTCGTGGAATATTTACTCAGCTGATTAATATTTCCGCCACGCTGCTCCACTCACTCTGCAAGTATGTGCTGCTGGCTGTGAGAGGTATTAGAAGAGGTCTGATACAGGACTGTGGGACTATGCACAGAAGCTTCAAAAAGCTTGGAGCAAATCATTTTGTGGGTGGAAACGACTTTACGGGGCATAAAATCCTTTAATTAATGACAGTGTGTGAATGCAGGAGAAATGTGGAACCTGTATTCTAAAAATATACATATGCGTCATCGTATTAAACCGTATATGGATATCATTACAATTAATTCCACAGAATTGTAAAGTGGATAAATGTTGATTGTACCTGTTTCACAGAGAAACCCAGTGTATCCAGGAGGACACTGACAGATGAAACTATTAATCTGGTCTGTACAAGTCCCTCCGTTCTGGCAAGGATATGAGGCACATTCATTGACATCTATAGAGACAAGAAGTACAGAGAAGCTAGTAATGCTTTTTTAATTAGAAATGGAAACATCTGTCCAAGGTAAAAGGTTGGTTAAACAGGTGAAGTCTGAAATTGATACCGGTATTAAAGAAATCTCCGGGTGTCCTTTTGGCAGGTCGGGTCAACTCGGGTATTTTCTTTTACAAGTTAACGTTATTTTTCCTGGCTGTTCCCAGTTAGATAGGTTTCATTCATTCACAGTGTGCAGAGTGTTTCAAGTACAACAGAGCAGGAAGCTGTGTCAACCATAACTCACTGATTTGACATCGTCGACCGGTGAAGCCAGCCAAGCAGGAGCAAGTGAAGGAGGGATTGCCTTTAATACAGTCATCTATGCACTGGCCTCCATTCAGGCAAGGTCGCAGGTGTGGGCACACCGACGCTGTAGAAAGAGGTCAGTGTAACGCGAAGAGTAAATAGAAGAGAGTCTTTTTAGAATCAGGTCTCACCAGAGTTATTGCAGCCACTAAGTTCAACATTGGCGTCATCTATGCGGAAGACCCATCTGCCTGGGTAGCCCACGTTGGTGGTTTCCTCAACGTTCACAACGTCAGCTGTGCGAGAACTGGGGATGTTGAAATAGCGCTTGCCGTCGCCAGCGTTGAAACCTGCCTGGGAAGAGATTAACGAAAAGAGACGGACACATCAGAAAAGATAGCTGAGTTACAGTTTAGACGCGTGGAACCGGAAAGCGGATCGGTTCCATCGTCAAAATAACCGTGTGATCTTACCTGTGCTGCAATTCCTTCTAGCCCAGCCAGGTTTCCTCCACTGCTGGCATGCATGCCTGTGGTCCACGTGATGTTATTGTACTGGAATATTGTGAAGGAAAGCTCTCCGTCTGTAATGAGCACGGCTTGGAAAGTATTTACCTGTGCAAAAATTTACAGGTTTTATTTAACCCATTCCCTTGATTCAAGGAAATTTTGCAATAATGGATGCATGTAGAACAGATTGCTAAAATCTGGGTCTGTTGGAAAGCAGAGAAATTCTCAGATAGGGCAGGTGTGCTCGCTAACCAAGAGCGTGCTACAGTAGGTTCTCTCATCAAAGGTTTCATTATAGTTCATGAAATAGTTACAGTATGTGGCAGCGAGAGATCAGCAAAGTTATGGAGGGATGACTTCATACCGGTGTGAGGGAGCTGCCTCCAAAGAAAGTGACTTGGTGCCATGTTGCGACGAGAACCCACGTAGCGTTGAAGTTGGGAAATTCTGGAAAGTGCGTCCTGACGTCGTCTGAGGCCCTGCTCAGAATCGAAGCCTCCTTGCTCTCTCTGTAGAAGACGTTGCCCGCCCGCCTGTTGTCCACGTCGGCCCAGAAAGGCGCCACGACTCTCCTGTCCCCGGCGATCGGAAAGGCTACGGGCGTGAACTGGGACACCTCTCTCAAGAAAGACACAAGGCCATTGTTGTTGACCTGTTAAACAAATACAGTGTGAATTACGGTCAACAACTTTACAGTAGAACAGACTCTGCCTTGTTCATGTGATTGGGCTGGTGCAGGAGTGCTGAGGAGGAGACACGAAGGTGGAAGGTGACGGCATAGAGCAAACAGCAGCAGGAAGCGGTGGGTGCTGCCCTTGCACGTGTTTGCGCTGACCCACGGAGCAGACAGGTGCTACTTTCATGCTGTGCAATGACAACAGCTGACAAAAACTTGATTCCTGCTGCTCATGCACATGGAACACGTCTATTCTTCCTCTGTTTTTAGTGTCCTACGTCTCCAAGGGGAAATATCCAACTTAAACCAGTTCGAAGACACTGCAAAAGTCCTGTTGTTGAGGGAGCTGCAGACGTGGGTGATAATTACATACGGATTTGTTATTACTGGAAAGCCCAGCCACAGCGTCAACATCAAGACACTAGCTGCTAAACCTGAGTGACAGGAAAAGCCCCTCAGCTTAAAGGACTGAATTTCTGCATAAGGCCTTCATTCATTTATGATTTCTGTATATTATTAGCAATAGGACATTCACTGCACCAGGACTCTTATTGTGTAGCTGTGAGCTTTGTATTCAAGTCGAGCGTGACAGTGACACAGCAGTGTCAGGTGATTCAACCTTGCTCCCTCCGCGTACGAAAAAGCATAATGCTTAGGGCTTTTCTGTAAAAGCAGCAGAGGAAGTTTTGTTTGGCGCTGCGCAGGGGCTCAGTTAATTGCCCGACCACAGTCTTCCCCTCCACATCAGCGTGATGTGGTGAGAACGTGGCCAGTGTGGGGGAAAGAAAAAAATTAAAAATTCAAAAAAGAGGACCAACAGCAGGAGCAGGGGCCCGGAGGTCAGCCAGAGCGCCATCTGATACCAGGAGAAAAACAAGAGAGAGGGCACAGAGCTGGGCACATACAGGGACGTACATAAATTACAAACCTCCCACACCCACATACCCACTAATGAGAGACCTGTGGTGGCAGCGGTCTGGACGTCACCCATCTTACAGCAAAATTGGTGTATGAAATCATGCTGAACACTAAAAGGAGTTTATACTTCAAATACTGGAATATGTTTAATCACCTAATCCAATCTCTCGCAGCATCTGGAGCTCTTTAAACTATTGTATTTCTTGCTTGTTAAGATTTTTAGGGGACTACTGTGACATGGAAACGACCTTATCACATACCTTTCTTCTCATGAATGCCAACGAGGCTATAACTCGTACACACATCCGGTGAAGGGTGGCTCTGCATCACACGTATGTGGGAGAGTGAATGAGCGCAGGGCAGCTTTTGTGTTATGCTGTAACGTGACCAAGGTCAGAATCACAGGGGGAGAGAGGTGCGATCAGTCAACCTTGTAAGAAGCATCTCTCGCTCCATATTTCTTTCTCTCACTCTCAATGGTGCCACTTCACTCTACAGCTCCCTTGTTATTTTTTGGGGGGAATTCTTTGCCGGATGCATCCAGGATTTTGCTTGGGTGGTTTTCTTTAGAGCCAAGCAATTTATGGACTAAAATAAACTTTCATCTGGCTTAAGTCAAGCCAAAGCAAATTCCTAAATGAAAAAGGTGCCCATGGATCAACTCAGGAAAACATTAGTTTTCCTTGTCAGAAATTGAGGTTTCACAGTTACAAGCTTATCCAATTTTTTGACGAGACTGAAGGAAGGACTATAGTTT
The DNA here is from genome assembly GCA_030770545.1 of Macropodus opercularis. Lineage (NCBI taxonomy): Eukaryota > Metazoa > Chordata > Actinopteri > Anabantiformes > Osphronemidae > Macropodus > Macropodus opercularis. The sequence continues at coordinate 15,962,900 of CM061092.1, forward strand.
AGACAGGAACACAGAGTAGTTTGCCTGTAAATCCTAAGCCCTGACTCACCGTTATCTACACAGGGTATAAATTGAGGCAATAAATCCTTTCAGCAACAGAGTTGAAGGAGTTCAATGCAGCTTTTATTGAACACGTAATGTGGGAAATAGACATATTTAAGTGCACCCTTCCCTAAGCCTTTATGGTTGTACTGTAAGAAAATGTATTACACTGAAACTGGAACTGGAAAGGATGACACCAAAATATTGAGGAGCTCAAGCTGTTTTTAGGATGTGATTTGTACTGTACAGTACATGACCATCATCTGCGTTTAACATAACCACACTGAAGGAAATAAGGGAATGTTCATCCCTCGTTCTGTTCTAAATATGCTTTAAAGCCCCATAAGAAACCTTGGAACAAACAGGCTTCAAGTTTCACACCGAGCACCTTTCGGCTCGAGCTTCATATTTACTGGCAAGCTGTGACCGCTTGTCATCTAAGGGAGGCGTTTACAGATTCGAAACCAGACTAGATCCTGCGTTTAGGCCTTGGAGGACCTCGTAACATCAGTCACGGGGCTCATCGTGCGCATGCATCATAAAGCCCCCCATACTGAGAGCAAAGAATGAAACGCAGCACATACATTTCTCAGCCATGCGTACAGCAGCGGCGAGTGAAGCTGAGTGTATGGAAGTGTACGAACTTCAAGCTCTTCAGCGGCGCAGATGAGCAGTTGCAGATGTGCGGCCTCTTCGGAGTGTAGTTACACTGTAGCACGTTCTTGGCAGGATCCTTGCAAAATGTATTTGAATTTTGTTTACATGTAGTTGACAGATGAATGCTACGTTATGTTGTACTGCATGTGTTTCGTGTAAACATAAACAACAAGAACTAGAAAAGCTTGAATTATTCAGCTGTTCATGACTTTATCTACCTACAATAAATGTCTTTGATCATAACCATCTGCTCTTACATCTGCTTTTAAACGTGTTCTCCTTTCTCTCTGACCTTGGATGTCCTCCTTCATGTTCTTTACACCAACCGTCCGTTAGAGCAGTTAATCCGTAAACTGCATTGTTTGGAGGCCCCTAAGACACTTTGCAGATACATCTGGGTTCTGTTAAAGTGATTGGTCATTTCTCAGATAAAGCAGCTGGGGCGGTTCTAAGGAGAAGACCCCTGCCATGTTATCTGAGGCATGGGAGACGGGTGGATCTGGAGGAGGAGGAGAGATCCCAGCAACATGTGAAAACTCCCAGACACAAACCATAACAGAGGGACAGCCTGGTTACCAGGAGGCAGAAGTGGACCTGGAGTAGAACCAAGTCAGGGGGGACCCACGCTTGTTGACAGATCCTTAGAGGACATTAGAGCTCATCATACGTGTCAAGTATCACATGGCCGTGGCAGTCCCCAAATCCACCGCCGACTTTGTTCATCACGACTGCTAAAAATAACACGTCTTCTTTTGGAAAGCTTCACAACAGTCTGCCACGAGGGGTTTCAGGCCATGTATATGTATAGTGCTAGACAGAATCAGTTATGATAATGAAGTAAGACAGCACGCACAAGCTATTTGAATCGATTTGCTTCTGAAGCTTCGCTGTGGCGGCAGCCCAGAGGGTTGGAACAAACTCCTGCTAGTAAGTATTCAGAAGAATTCAGCCTGTAGTGCTTTACTGAAATATTACCTGTTCAGAGCTGCTCTGTGGTGGCACAGATCACCGCGTGGTCCGTGCGCTTTACAGCAGATGTTTAATGGATCCAGGTGAGGCATTTAAAATGAGCGTGACTGTAAATTCATGGGCCTGCCGCAATCTGTCACCAGCTACAGGATATCACATCACAACCAACACCGCACATTTCAGAATGCAGAAGAAGTTTTTTTATCAGATGATAATTAAACTTAAGATCAACCAGTAACGTGTCTTGTCCTGCCTAATTTGAATATACAGTCTCAGGATTATTAGCAAAGGATATGGAGTAAAATATATGGCAAAAGTCAAAGGCAACACAACAATACACCTGTAAACACTGTGCCGCCAAAAGGGCACTGCATGTAGCTACAAAGGTTTCCTGAGTGGGAGGCTGACCTCACCCAGATGCTCAGATTAGAAAGACCTTTGACCTTGGCCATTGTTGCTATGGTTCCTCATTCTCCAGTGCCTACGATTTTATTAGGGAAGATGCAGGCAGGGCTCAGAGAGAGAGAGAGAGAAAGAGAGAGAGGAGGGGAGGATTCAGAGAACGAATGCGGATGCATAACCACAACAGGTGGTGTTGATTTGAGGGAGTTTCGCTTTTCCATGCATTGGAACTGAACCCAATACATGACAAAAGGCAGATCAAAGTGCGTTTCACTGTAGCGCGCGTGAATCCTTGTCAAATCATTCGGCTTCCTCCCCTGAGCACTATTTCTCGCTCCCCGGCGAGCATATTTTCCCCCGTGCTGTCTTTGAAAACGAACTGCTCACAGATGCTCCGCAGCAACACTAAGAACACAAACTGTCATTTCCTTTAACACAACTTTTTAGGCTTATTAGGACGGGGGTGGGGGGGGTTGCCACTCTTCTACTAATAGCTCCTCTGTCTCACTTTACTTTTGGTGCACTCGAGAGTCCTCAGAGTGCAAGAAGAGCACATGTAAAGTGAATTGTACGTCACGGTTAAGATTCCACTCTTGGGGGGTGGCGGGAGGGGGGTGCACTTCTAAAAATGAGGTTACACACCAGAGCATGTGAGCGCAAAAATATATAAAACGCTCAAAGGGCAATGAAATCTAGAATTTGGGTACATGCCAAATCTCATCTCTCTGAGGTTTTTCTATACAGTCCACACACATGTGTCACTTTTAGTTGCCAACTGCCAAGTGTACGCACACTCTCTCTCTCTCTCACACACACACACACACACACACTAACACATATGAACACAAGCAGACATCATTAAAAGCTCATGTACTCACATAGAGTCCTGTGTGTCTGTCTCCAAAGAAGGGGAAAGCAACAGAGATCTCTACAAGCCCGGAGCCTCCGTCGTCCTGAGCAGTGGTCTGGGAGTCCCCCGTGTGCTGGCCAAAGGGATAGAAGTCCTCCAGAGGCACAGCTGGTACCACCCCAGGCAGCAGGTCCAGGGAGAGCAGGGTGCAGAAGCAGGGCAGCAGGGCTCGCAGCACCAGCTCCATGGCCTCAGCCACCCAGGGATGGAGCTGACAGCAGGCACCGCGGAGGGGAGGGAGGAGCGCACACACCTGAGGCAACAAGAAGCAGAGCAGAACAGGACAAGACCGTGCGTTCCTCCTCTCAACCACAGCCGCCGGAACGCTCCCCTGACTGCTATCTGGCTCTGGCTCCTTCTCTCCTCACTTGTCCTTTAGCAGTGAACTGGGCTTCTTCTGTGAGACAGGGGAATAGTGTAGATTCCTTGCATTCTGCTTGCTGCTGGGTAATGCATGAGCTCCACTCCGTCTCACTGAACTTAAATTAGGGACGGAATGAAAGAGGGGGAGCAGCGTGATTCAGCTGAGATTTTTTTTTTTGTTTTTTTTTTTTAACAATCCAGCGATTTGGTCCCTGATGGTCAGCTTAGAAATATCCTCAATAAAAGCTCTATTCTGCCTGCCAAAGGAGTTCTTTCAGTTTTGGCCCCACCCCCCCACAGGGAATCACTACCTTGCATAATTAGCTGGTTCTAGCCAATAGCTGAGAAGAGGCTGGTAACTGGATAACCACTGGGTGGATCTATGATAATCAAAGGGCTGCTTTAAAGAAACTCTGAGTAGATTTTCCTCTCTTAGTGAAGCTCTTACTATGTACAGTTACCAAGGCATGAAAGGTTAAACAGTGAGAAGAGCTGACGTGATGTGAGTTAGAGCTGAAATGAAAGAAAGAGCAGGAAATACTTAGAGCCTTTTCACATGTAGAAACACACACGCACATGCACATGTGGGTGAAGACACAGAACATGGAAAAACAACATATCTGCGGTTAATCAGAGAACGGCAGAGCACGTATTAGATCTTAGTGTTGCAGAGGATTACTGATGGATTGCCAGTGAAACGTTCAAGCAATGATGATCCCTCCACACTTGGGAGTTGGCTACGATCTTTTAAAGGAAAACACTGGAGGCAGCACTGGCAACACTGGGAGCGAGGGTCATTCTCTCACCCACAACACTACATCCGCAAAGGCTTTTAATGGTGCGAACAAAACGCTAGAAGCCGCATGCCATAACAGGGCAGTGCTGTCCTTCACATTGTTCGCTGGGTTTTTCCATAACAAGGTCTTGCGGCCAGCAGAATAAACATCATTGATCACATCTCAACATCTTCATCAACAAACTTGTGTAACTGTGCTCCGATACGCCCAACTTTATTAAAAACAACCACAGTGTTTCCACACACTAATAGTGATTGAGTCAAAGACAAGGCATAACAAAGTGAATGAGTTCCTCTATAGAATCTTTACGACGGCTGAAATACTGACGCGTCACAGTACCATGAAAATCAGCTCAAATCTGCAAACAATTATTGCAAATATTTGGAAATATTTTCCCATTAAGGATAAACTAACTGTGATTATGACTTATGAAACTGACACATGATCACTATGACAAATTAGTATACGAATAATTGCAATACAGGGGAAAAGCGCCAAGCAGGGAAATCACATTGCTTCATTGAAAAAATAATAAAAATGACACAGCAAAAACAGCATAGATTTAGAAACGCCGACTCTAGCAGGCCAGAGGAAATCCTTAAAACAATTTGGCACATTCAGTCCGCTTTTAAACAAAACACGCATTGTTTGTTGTTGTTGAGTTTTCCTACAGATTAAAGTAATCCGACGTGCACACGCATGGGTGGGAACAAGCGCCCGCGGAGTGTGTTTGTGCGTGCTTGTGTGCTTCCAAATGCGGACGCAGCTCGTAACGTAATCTTACTGGAGAGCTGCCAGAGGAACAGTGAATGAGCAAGCCAGAGGTGCAACATACTTCACCGCCGGACCTCTGCCTACACACCAGGTTGTAGCATCTGATTGAAATACTTGTGCCGTCTTCTTGTTTCCTGATCCAGCTGCTCATTAAGAGTCAGAACCTATTCATAACAAAAGGGGAAAAAAAAGAACGATAGTGTTAGGGTGACAAAAAAATTTACATTAAAAAACAACTTTTCCTACAAATTATGCACAGAAAAGTGAAATACCTGTTCCTCCAAGCATTTCACCCTCTGCCGATGTGCCTTCTCCCTGGTCTCCAAGGCCTGCTCTGCTTGGAGCTGACTGTCTCTCAGACGATCTGTCTCCAAATCCAACTCTTGGTGATGACGGGCTGTGACCTCCAGGAGGTGCTGTGCATGTGAGTGCTCCAACTGGGAGATCTGAGCCTAAAGACACGTTAAAATAGACTTTACAAAAGTTTTTGGGTTCGTTTTTTTTATCAGTAGCTGAATAAACAGGAAGGCACAGAGGCTCAACCGATACTGGGCTTACAGTTGAGACCTTAAGACTCACAAGTTCTGATCTGGGTAAACTGGCTCAAATATATGTGGCAAATCATCAGCAGTAAAGCAGTGTATGTGAACATTCCCTTATGACTGAGTTGCTTGTACGGACTCGCAGGCTTCTGTTGTCTTCTATTGAATCTTCTATTAGCTGCAGGTCATCCCTCTTCTTATTCTTCCATTCTCCTGATCCCTGACCTCTAGATTTGTTAGTCAGTGTGTAACGTTGTTAGTTAGTGTTATTAGTGAGTTTGTTAGACTTATTAGTTAGTCCCGGTAAGTTTGTTTTATAGCTCAATTGTTTGTTTCCCGCTTTAAGCAGTGATTTTGTGTTTCTAGTTCAATGTTTGCCAGTTTGTAACAACCACTGGTCAAACGTATTCATTTGTCATTAATTCCAACAGTGTAAAAAAAAAAGCACTGCAACTGCTGCATATGGTGCATAGTGACAGTAAACAGACAGTTCATCTTCTACCGCTTACACCCTGGACAGATCGCCAGTTCATCGCAGGACCACATATATAGACAGACAAGTTTTCCAATTAACCTATCTCTTTGGACTGTGGGAGGAAACCGGAGACCCCGGGGAACATGCAAACTCCACACAGAAAGGCCCACGGTCGCCTCCGGGAATCCAACCCGGGACCTTCTTGCTGTGAGGCGACAGTGCTAACCACCACACCACCGTCCCGCCCTGACAGTAAACATATTGTTCATATAGCGTGTTAAATCACTTGCTCCAGCCCAACCTTGACAGCCTCTCACCTGCAGAGTCTGTACCTCATCCTGCCTTTCTGCCAGCTCCTGCTCCAGATTGTGGATTATCTGTCCCAGCTGCTCCTTTTCTCTGGCTGCAGACGCTGCCCCCTCCTCCATCCTCAGCTTCTCCATCTCTACCTGACAACAGCACAAGGGTGACATGCTGTTACAACATACTGTGACAACTTTGTGATTTCTTTCGTGATTGTTCTGAACTGCAAACAGTAGAAGCCATGCACAGGGTCTCTTGGTTCTAAGTTTCTATCACCTTCTGATTATTTTGTATGTGTGACAAAAATTTATATTTGGCAAAGGAAACAAGCAAATGACAAACTACATGCAAATCATCTCCTGCCTTGTTTTACATATTTAATGTCTTAAGGCTTTAGGAACTGCATGTCTCCTACTGTAAATGTGGCTGCAAAGCTTCTGATTGACACTAAACAAGGACTTCCAGTAGTTGTAGAAATGACTTTTTAAAAATCTTTTTAATTGTATCCATTTATGGTTTGGCTTCCTCATATAGTTCAGGTCTTTTACTACTTACTCAGCACCACAGAGTGTAGTTGAGTCCATGCTGCCTAAAAAAAGCTTTTAGTTGTTAAAATATTTTACATCTTTCAATATGTAACATCTGGAAACACAAGTAAAAGACCCAGGTGTTACAATCTCTGTTCTTATTGTATATATTTTTTGCCACCCTAGATACATCTGTCCTTGTGTACTGTACTGTATTTGTACTTGTCTGTCTTAGAAATTCTAATTGCGAAGAGAGAAATCCGAGATATTGTGCAGCAGATGTGATAGCTCACCTTCTCTAATGTCTTCCTAAGTGCTGATCTGTCTTTACCAAGGCGTGCTAGCACCCTCTCCACCTCTGCTCTCTCTCTTTGCAGCTTTTGAAGAGCGTTCTTGAGACTGGCAACCTTGCCACAGAGTTCATCTTTCTCTCTCTGGAGCTGCACTGTGCTCTCCCGGGCCTGCAGTTCAGCTTCCTCACGCTGCTTCAGGCTCTAGGACACGATTGATCGTCACACATCACACCGTACTTCAATGTGGCGTCTCCTTACCTTCATTTAGGATTTAAGCTCAGTGTGACTCACCTCTTTTAGTGTCCTGTTATGTTTCTCCAGCTCAGAATTTTGAAGTTCTGAATCCTCTTGGGCTCGCTGAAGGTTTTGGGTTTGTTCCGTAAGTGTATGATTCAGCCTCTTACTCTCTGAAAGCGTGTCCCAGGTCTTATCCAGACGTTCCTAGGGGAACACACATGTTGACACACAACACAATGAGCCTTACACTTTCATCAAAGCAATATTTGGCAAATAGACCGACCTTATATTTGACATACTGTATTTATACTCTTTCACACTTTTTACAACTTACACAGCTCTTGACATACTGCAGATTGCTGTAGTTGACAACTGTAATTTTTCTCTTGCTTTTTACTACAATGAGATAACAACTTTTGAAGCCATGGGATTTATACCAAGTGCTGTTTGTCATGTTTTTGTTTGCCTAAAATGCAGTCCCAAACTTAGACTGGAAAGCTCTCTTGAGAAGCTCTTGGAGAATTAATGAGCTTGAGCCTGAACATTTTATTGCTCAGTCTTCTTCCCCTCAGGAAAACCACAGCAGCAAATGTAAATAATAAATGCTCAGTGTGAAGCTGAGGCGGTTACACACCTACACTGATTCATTCAAACAGAGGAGAAGGTAAAAATCCAGTGCTCAACTTAATTTAGGCAAAAAGCCACCTTTAAAGGATTTTTTCTCTCTCAATGTTTGTACCTTCCACCCATCGTATTGACTTTGTAGCTTATTAAATGTAATCAGGTGTTAAACTGTACCTGCAGCTGCCTCCGATCCTGCTCACTGGCAGCCAAAGCCCTCTGCAGCTGTGTTATCTGTTGCTGTAAGGCTCCTGTGTTGGCCCTGGTGTCACTTAGTGTGTTTGTCAGTTTGCGGAGCTGCTCTCTCAGCTGGCTCTCGTGTTGCTCGGCTCGAGCCAGCGACGTGGTCAGCTTCTCCTCACTGACCTTCAGAGCCGCACACCGGTCCTCATTTTCTCCCATCCTCTTCCTCATCTCTGAGAGTCTCTCCTGCAGAGCCCCTGCCTCTGCATCCAGCTCTGCTATCCTGAGCTGGGCCCGCTGTAGCTCACCTTCAAGGGTACGTTGGGAGAGCTCTAGACAGTTTACTCTGCTCTCTGCCGCTTCTAAAGACTCTTTGAGCTTCTGTTTGTCTGCATTTGAATGGGATTCAAAGCCCTGCAGGAGCTTCAATTTATCCTGTGGAGGGGTTGACACAGAATTTTATCATTTGCCACTGAAAATGGTGAGCACTGTTTTATGTCATATTTATCTCTGTGGTTATTACCTACCTGTAGGGCCTTACTCTCTGCCTGAACAGCTTGCAGACTCGTCCTAAGCCGACCTACTTCCTCCTCAAGGTTTCTCTTCTCTCTCTCTGCATGGTGGGACACTTCTTCCTGGAAGGAGAGGGCTCTGTGCGCCTCATGCAACCTTTCTGTCATATCTTTCTGTCCTGTAAAACACGTTAAAATACTATATGCATAAACACAATTAATTCCATGCTTTTAAGGATCAAATCATTTTCTTACCTTGCTGTGATTGCTTTAAGGATTTCTGCAATTGTAGTAGCTGGAAGGCTGATTTGTCTTGGTTCCCTTGGAGCTCTGTCATCTGCTGACTTAGACTGACAAGCTGAGCCCGGGCTTCATCCTGATGCAGAGATAAAGAAGTATTCTGATAGGATTTAATTAGGATCTAATATTTATTTTATATAAGACATTCATTTAGAAAAATTAAAAAAAACTATTGACAATAAGAGTCTTTTAGGTTTTGAGTCTACATTCAGTTCGTCAAATTCAAACGCACCCTGTCTTTTTGTGCTTCCCTGAGTTCCTGCAGGAGTTCTTGAAGGGCTGTCTGCACTGACTCCGCATCCAGCTCTCCATCTACATGAGACAAGGGAAACACAGATCTGTCTTTCATACTCTGTTCCCCTAATGTTACACCACACAACCTATGTGTTTATAGAAATTAGTAGCACAATAAGATTATAAAATTCTGTGAGCATGCCTTTTATTTGTAGGTGACTTTTCCAGGAAGAGGGAGATCGCCTGTGTAACCCAGACGCGTCGAAAAGACACATTCGACTGATGCCCACAGTGCGATGCAAAGCAGAATACAACCCTTCTAACTTGAGCTCCAGCTCCTTTTGTTTGGCATCACCCAAGGTCAGTTTCTCCTCCAGGCTCTGGGCCTTTTTTTCTGCAAGACTAGCCTCCGCTTTGAGTTCTCTGACTTGGACTCTGGCTTCCTCTAATGCCTTCTCAGACTGGGCAGAGGTTTCTCTGAGCCTCTGCTCACTTTGCTGCCTGGAAGCTTCACTTTGCTGCAGCAGCTCTCGGCTCTCTTGTTCTGCGGATTCCAGTTCCACCAAACGATGCTGCAGAGCTTCAACCTGCACAGGAGGCGAATTGTTTTGTTACACACCGTTGAAAATGTCATTAGAGGTCACACACTTTGTGTTCAATTTCAGCTTTTAACACTTAACCATTAAATTTTTTATGTATTTAGAACCACTGTAAAAAAAGTCTACTTCAGGCACGATTTATCGTTGGCTCACCTTGGTCTACATGAAAATATCCCATGTCTCATATACTGTATATGAAGTTATGGAGCAGAGGAGAAGGCAAATTAACTATACATAGTAAAAAAATAATAAAAATATGCCATTGTTGTTGTTTTAAATTTCAACCTTATTAAATACATACAAATTAAAATTCTAAGTTTCAACTAAAAGAGTTTGTTGAAATTACTGTTAATTTGAACTTGCTGTTATATTTACAAAATATTTCATACTAGATCTGTGGACATTGCATCAAAGTTATAGTGTTTTGGTGTTATAGTCTGCATGACTATGGCAGGTATTTTTCAACCATGTGTGCAGGAGTAGAATGTTTACACTAGAATCTTGTAATCCCTACTTGCCCTCTACCTCATTCAGCACAGCCTGTCTGCCAGCCTCAAACTCCAACACCCTCTGCCTCAGAGTGAAAGCCTCGTGACGTGCGCCCTCCTCTTTCTGCTCCTCCTGACATACCCAAGCCTGCAGCTCTAGCAGTTCCTGTTTCTGCCGGCTGTTCTCGCCTTCCAGGGTCCTTACCTGCTTATTTTAAAAAAAATGATTTGAAGGTTTTAATTACAGTACATGAGATGGAAAGCAGCAGTCTTAGTAATCTTTCACCTGTCTACGCAGCTCCTGTAGCTCTCTGCGTGCCTGCAGACGAGACTTCTCCAGCTCTCTCACGCTGCTTCGTAGAGTGGTTGCTTCATGATGCATTGAGCTCTTGCATTGCTCTAGCACAGTCAGTTTCTGCTCCCTCTCCTCCGCTGCTCGTCGCAAGCTAGTCAAGATATGTTCAAATTTAACAACAAATTCCAGTAATAGGATTTATAGCAATCCACGCAAAAACTATACCTGCTATTGTCACTCTCTGCTCTCTTGATTAAAGTTCTGAGTTCCTCATTAGACACTTGAATAGCCTCTTTCTCTCTGGTCTCATCACCCAGGACCCTTCTCAGGTCCAAGGTTTCTTTTCGCTGCCTGTCCCGTTCTTGGGCACAGTCCTGGAGATCTCTATGAGCTTCAATCAGCTCCTTTCGTCCTTTTGTGAGTTCATCCTCTTTTACCTGCAGCTGCTGACGAAGGCCTTCTAACTTCATGTCCAGATTGAGAAGAATGAAAGGCAACATATTATGTCAGTGAGGGCAAAACAAAATAATGTAATGATAGACAACGTGGACATCATTATTATTACTATTATCATATTTATTGGTACTTATACACAGTTTAAAAGGAAATTATAAGCCACATCAACCATTTATGTTCAGCTCAATGTGATTAAGATGAGTTACTGTAGCCACTGTAGTCAGAACTGTGAAACATTGGAGCTGTATATAGTAGCTGCCGCTCTTTCAGCTGGAAAATGTAGCCTGTCACAAAACAAAATTGGTTCACGAATGGTTTAAGGAGCACCCCAAGAGTTTGGAGAGGCCTCCAACTTCTCCAGATCTCAAAAAGCCATGCCTCGACAGGTCAGTGCTGTTTTGGTAGCAAATGTGGGACCATCACAATTTTATGCTATATGTGTGACCAGACATGATATTAAGTAATGTAGTCAACGACTGTTGCTGATTCTGCCTGACCTTGTGTGACTTGTCCCAGGCAGCCTGTTACCCAGAAGAGGCTTGATGATCTCAAAGATTCCAGTAGATTTAAAAAAAAATTACTAAATGAACAGTATAGCTGCTTTTTTCATTTGCATCACAAAGCTAAGTTTGTTGGGCCTCTGGTTTTGATTTTGTTACTTGTCTTCCTTGCTCACCAGGTATAATATAGATAATATGGATAATATAATAATAATTTCACCTCTATTGAAAAAAAATGTTTTTGGTTCCTTGCCGAAGTTCTATTAAACAAGGTGTTTCAACTGCAATCGCTTTTGATAGAGGGCCGAAATTTACAGTCAAATTCTGGTTGGAGTTCCATAGTTTCCTCTTAATCAGCTCTGTTTTCATCCCCAAACAAACAGCCAGAAAAAGGCTGAACCAGGATCTGCCTCCTAAGCAGTCAAGATCAATCGTTATGGTTCCAGAACCTAGTCTGGGTCAGCTATACCCACAACTCTCAACCCTCCTCAACCGCTATCCAGGCACATTCTCAACCTAAAATTGAAGTTCTGATTTCTTCCAAGATTATCTGGACGATCCTGCTGGGAAGTCTGGAGCCACCACTTGAGGGAGAGTTAATGTAAGTCATGTTTCAGTTGTTTTTTTATGCAGCTCATTACTTTACGTTGTGTCTGAGTCCTCCTGGCTGATTTGTTTCCATCCTAATCAGCTCTGCTGGATTCACCCTTTGAACTCACCATAAAAGCTGTTCTTGCTGTTCTGTCACAATGCTAGATTGCTGTTTGCTTCTATCCTGCCTGTTAACCTGCACGTTTGACCCGAGTTCCACCCAGACCCCTGCCTCTGCCAGAGCATCTTTAGTCGTCTAAATTCTGATGTTTTGATTTTCTGGCTTTTGAATTGGACCTCTTAATGGGAAAATAGGATTTTTGGACTTAAATAAATGTTTCCAAGGATCGAACATTTCTTTTGGGACCTGTTAACTGAGAATTTAAGGAGGATTTAGAATTCTGAAAGAATAATGCTTGTCAATTGTTCTACTGCCCTGTGGATCTGCTGAATGTTTCTGTTCTTCGTTGCGAGTGCTTTCAAAATGTTTGTGTTTCTCAACACTAGTTTGGTCAAAGCCACATTGCCCTTGATGTTGTCCTGTCACTTTGAAGTTGACCCCACTTCCTCTACATCACTATGGCCTCACAGCACTTGTTTCTCTAGAATACCTCTAGTGCCTCTGTCTTACAGGATGTGGGACTAACCTAGACCTGCAGAATCTCAACATATTTCTGCTTCAATTCATCCAAACAGCACCTGTGAAATTATCCACATCTTTTTTTTTTTACATTAAAATTGCTCACTGGTAGTTATACCTTAGTGCATTGGAGCCAGCCATACAGTACTAAAACCTTAAAAACATTCATTATAAATACAACAAGAATTAAAACTGAATATGAACAATGTTAGCGTATTGCAAAAATGACCTTGGTACAGATTCAAGCTTTATTGTGTGTAGAAGCAAAACTTCTATTTTCAGAGACCATGTGACCTATATTCTCTTTTAGGGCAACATGCTGTGTGTAGCAAGAGAAAAAGGGAGGACAGAGCTTATCTGGGCATGGATAAGAACCAGTTGAGCCAGGTGCTGTCTCTCCCCCTTACAGCAGCTCACAGTGTATGAAATCCACAGAGATCAACATGATAAACAACAGACCCCCATGAGCTGGCAGGGAGGGAGGGGTGGAAGAGGGAGGATGAGGACCAGGATGAGGAGGAGGACTGTTATGTTCCGAGGCCACACAAGATGGTCCTTTCTCATAAACTCTAAAGTGAGAAAAAACAAGCGAGTGCTGATCTGGCCAATTATACTTTATTTTATCTGATTTTTCTGGGTGGGGAGTGGAGGAGAGGGGCAGAGAATATGAGGGCAGCAGTGTTATGTTATGTGGATGGGAGAGGGGGACCTGTAGTCCCAGTGGAGCCAGTCTCTCGCTGCTGCAAGGGAGAAAATAAACACTCCCCCACTAGCTTATTTACACAAGGGGCTAACTCAAACTTTGATTTCATATTATGGTACCAGGGACCATATCCTACCCCTGCTGGTTCTCCCTTTCTTCCCTTGATTTCACCCTTTTTCTGCTTTAACTCTGTGACACACTCTCACTCCTGTTTTTTTTTTCTGACATGGGTATCCTGAGCTGGGATAAGCGAAAAATAATGAAACAAGGAAATGTGCTGGGGTGGCAGCCAAATATGACATTGTCCTTAAAACCTGACTTGATATATGGTATGAGGCATTGCTATCCAAACCTCAAAGTCTTCAACTCTGGCTCCACACAACCTCATTCACTATAGTCTGACAACACTAAGAAGACAGAGCGAAGACAAGATGATCCTCATTTTTGCTATTTTATGGAAATCAAGAAGCCCCACACAGATAAACAATCCAATTTTTCCAGGGAAACCAGGCTTTTAAATCAACACATGGTGAGGCCCATACCACTCTGAAAGTTACATCTTAATGAGGTGACTGTGAAGTTGTTATTTCACTAAAACACCCAGCGATCGTGCCTGGAATCCTGACCTCAAACAACCTAAGAGTTGAGATTTACGACTCTCATTTGGCTCAGAGACGTCTGTCACTGGGCCAGAATTATAGTCTAATTGCACTTTTGTGTTTATATTAAGGTCAATGAATGTTTCTGGAGTGGACTTGAGACAAAAAAGGCACAAAATTTGGTGCCCTAATGGCAGTAAAGCTCTGTGACCATCAGCCAACATCAACAGCTGCCTGTGGTAAACTGGTTTCCCTAATACTGTACAGGTAGTTGTGAGAACACACACCAGAAGCTGATCCTACTGAAGCAAACAAACTTGTAATTTCCTATATTTTTATATGAAAAATTCTTACAACATGCTGTTAGCATGGTAGGATGCTTAAAAGGTTCTCACCTCCTGCTGTGCGTGTTCTTTCTGTTGGCCCAATTCTCTGAGCTGCTCACTTAGACTATTGTTGTCTTCCTCATGGGAGTTCAGAGACCGTTCAAATTGAGTTTGCAAGATTCGAAGCTCAGACTGAAGGACACCAATAGCATCCTGGATCATAGACGTATACTCAATCAGTTGTGCTGCAGTACAATTTATTAATAGGACATACAGTAAGAGTGACCGGTGCTAACGGTCATATTTTACCTTATCCTGCTCTTGTTTTGTAAGTGCCTCCCTCTGCATGTGCTCAAGCTCCATTTCTACTGTGGCCAGGTCCTGCTGCAGGGCAACTAGCTTCTCTGTGAGGGCAACCTTCTCTGCCTCCTTCTGTGACAAAGCCTGATCACAAATGTACAAACAGAGAACAAGGCTCATGTTTTGCAGGCACCCACCTCCTTCTTAGATCTACAGTTATATTATTACTTTATTTTCAATATTTCTGGAATCAGGCTTTATAAATGTGAACACCAAGCAACATCAAACGTTCTAAAAATAAGCAACAAACCTACAGTATAAGGACCACACACCTGCTGCTTTTCGTTCTCAGCCCGGAGGAGGCTTTGGTTGCAGTCCTGCTGCAGCCGGGTCAACTCCTCTTGCACCTGCTGCAGCTCCTGCTGGCTGTGTACACGCAGCTCCTCATACTGTCTAAGCAGCTGCTCCTCAGCCTGTTCCCGCAGAACCCTTAGTTCTTCACACCGTTGCTCCTACCACCAAGCACGCACATGTGATTACTTAAAACAAAGCTAGAGCGTCATACAACATTTGATAAGATGTGTCATCTGTACTGTACCTTTTTCCTGCGTTCGGCTTCAAGCTGATCTCTGTGAATGTGCTCTTTGTTGCTCAAGGTCAGAAAGGCTTTCCTCTCCACCTGAGCCACCTTTTCCTCCAACTTGCTCCTCTCTTCGGCAGCTTGTGCGAACTGGTATTCTGCGTCTGTACGCATACGAGCAGCATCACCTGGACAAACAAACATAGCCAAACTCTCACCCAATTATTCAGTAGACACATTTATTACACGTGGAGCATGACCGAGGATCAGTAAGTTGTTGTTTTTTTAATGTATTTAGCCGTAAAAGATAATAATCTATGTCTTTAAATGGAACGTGCTACCGTAACCACTTATCTGATCCATTTGTATATGCATTTGAATGGTGGGACTCTGATCAGCTGAGAAAGCAGCTCCAGCAATCTTGTAGACCAGCTGTTGCAGAGCTAACAGCTGAAATATGGATCCTTAGTGGGTTGTTGGAAAGGTTTCATGGCCAGAGGGTTTGGCATGGAGGACAGTGGGATCTCTGAGGGAGGGGGCTACTCACGCGTCAAGGCCTCGTTAGCCAGGAGCAAACTGTGCCTCTCCCCCTCCAACCTGGTGCACTTGGCCTCCAGAGACGAGGCAAGCTGCTGGCTCTCAAACAGACCTGTCTCAAGGGACTCCTTCTCTGCTCTGGAACACAGCAGTTAAAGCACCGAAAAAAAAGACCTTTGAACCACAAGGTGTAGAAGGTAATAAAATCCAATGATCCATCATGAGAATTGTTTCCAAATAAAACCATGTTACTTAAAGACTCCTGTTACATGAAATGTGCTGTGCTCTAGAAAGTGGAATTTGCTTAAAAAGTCACAAATACTGGAGTACATGTGGTGTTTTGAATGCTTTTGAGGACACTGGCAGATTTATATCGATTCCAAAAACTCCTAACTTGACCATACAGTGACTATACAGTCACTAATGCATGTCTAAACCAAACTCAAATGACTCTGACCAATAAAAGTAGCAGAGAAAAAATAGTAAAACTGGCTTTAAATCTGAAAGTGGTCCAAAATATTTCCGAGGTCACACACAAACACACTCAGACCTAAGTGCGACCAGCTCCTGCATGAGACCACAGGCCTTTCGGTCAGCAGATTTTAGTTTGACATCCATAGCAGCCTTGTCCTTAGCCAGCTCCTCCCTGTCATGGGTAGCTCTCTTTAGGGCTGTGCTCTGTGTCTCAAGCTCTTTCATGCACGCACACAGCTCCTCTGACACTTTCTGCATCTGCCTGTTGTCCTGGAGACCAAGACATAGACAAATAAATAAATGTCACAAAGCAATTAATTCATCCTCATAGTAGCCATAATAAACACTATACTGTATATGATTAAAATATATCATAATAACTTAAAGCGTGACAATGAAAGAAACTCCTACAGGTATGTTACAGGTATGTTTGGGAATAAAGTATGTATGTTTGTGTTGGATTAAGAACAACCGTCCCATATCAACATTTTATGTAGCTACATTTTGGTGCATGGATACTGAACTCCACTCCCTTGTTTTTGGTTTTATGAAGCATAAATTACACAAACTGTAGGTGATTCATGACAGTGTATAGGAACTACAGGGCCATAGCAAATGCGCTGCCTGAAGCAAAAAAAAAAAGATTAGTGAGGTTACAAATTTTTTCAACTCCATAAATCACTGTAACCACAAGACCTATATTTAACAACAAAAACAATAAACTGGGCAAAGTGCAGTTCATGAGGAACCTGCTAAAACTGATGAATGTCTGAAAGTACTAATGAGAAACTCAAGAATTATCTTTTTATAACACCACTGGTAATTGCAAAATATAATTAAATAAACCAATTAAATGCATTGTATTAAGTGTGTGAGTTTTACTGTTGCTGCTCGGTGGTAGATCTTTGGTCTGGTGTTTATCTACTTTGCCTTCACGTTCAGTTCACCTTCACAAAGTATAATGAATCCATTTGATTTGTTATATTTCATTGCATTACATTGCACAACAGACATTCCGTTGTAATTTGGTTTTAATTTGGCTTTAATTAACGTTAAGACATTGTGTCTTTCAACCTGTGCTTGGAATTTGTTAATTGTTGTTTCTATTTGTTATGTTCTATCTGAGATCAACATGGATTATCCAAGTTTCATATTCAGAACAGATAATAAAACGGAAAAGGATTCCTTTCATTCTTTATGGGAGAAAACAGGGAGAGAAACAAAGGAACAGAGAGGAATAGTTTAGGTGTTAATTTATTGGCTCTTTCACTAAACCCCTACTGGATATTATACGTCTATCTATTTATCTTTTCCAGCTCACATTTGCTCATGAAGATTCCTTGCTTGTTATGTCCCAAGTTACTCATAAAATAAAGCATGGGGCCTCCATATCCCATTTGAAAAAATATGGCAGATGTGTCCAGTATCTCCAATACATTGTAATGTGACAACAGACTCCGTGAACTTGATGAAAGCTATTAATAACAGCTGATCTTCCAGGTGGTGGGAGCTGTGAGGATGGAGGCAGAAAAGTGTGAACTGATGGGGGTTTCTGACCTGAGCCTGCTGCTCCAGGACCTGAGTGTTCTCCTTCTTCATCAGGCCCAGCTCTGTCTCTGTCTTTTGGTAGAGATTCTGCAAGTGGTGGTAGGAGCTCTCCAGGGCTTGTTTCTCAGCAAGGAGATTCATCATCTCCTGCTGGACCTGGGCTTTTTCCTCCATGGCTGCTGCCCGCTCTACTTCAGCATCCCGTCTAAGCTCACCAAGCTCCGCTTTCTCACACTCTGCCTGGAAAGGAAGCAAAAATCTGCAACTTCTGTTCTTTCTAAAACTGCTTTATATCAGTGTGACCAGGCATCAATTTGCAAAATACCTGTAGCAGGATACGATTGAGTTCCACCTTGTCTTTGGCTAAGCCTTCACTCAGGGCAGCCATTTTGGCCAGAGAATCTTTTAGAGCAGCCTCTTGATTCTGGAGTTTGGTGAGGGATATCTCCTGTGCAGCATTCTGGGCTTCCAGCTGAGGAGTGCAATTTAAATAGTAAATTAGAGTTCTAAGGACAAACACAGTTGCACAAACACTACACAACACATATGAATCTACCTTGCTGAAAGCCACAGCAAGGCTGGCCTTATCATCTTCCAACACCTCCTTTTGCAGGGTGATGTGACTTAGCTCCTCTTTCACTGTCACAAGTTCCCTGTGCAAATGTGAGTGAGTCCCTTCAAGCTCCTCCAGACTCCTCTCACTGAAACATAAAATGTCCAACATAGTACATGACTCATGAAACAATGTTTTCTTGTGTCACACGCATGCATGATGGATACATTTTTGCATTGCATGGTTTTTCCAAGTAGAAATCACCCTAATGAAAGAGGAAAAGGAACATTATTTCTCTCACATGAGTGCAGTAATGCAACACAAGTCATTTACATTTTTATCCAAATGTCATTTGGGTCTATTCCTGGCTGGAGAGTGACATATGTTATTCATTTTAACTCTAAACAAAGACAAGTTTAAAACAATCATGGGTGAGATGTGCATTGTGTAATGGTCATTCTTTCAAGCTTATGCTATACCCTTTATGGACCTCTGTGCGCTGGCGTGCCAGCTGCATCTCTAGATCCTGCCTTTGCTGCCGCAGGAGATCCCGCTCTCTCTGAAGCTCCAATGATGAGCCACGCAGTACCTCCAGCTCAGCATGCTGGGAGTCTACCTCCTGCTGTAGCCCTAAAAGCAGCTTCTCAATGCTGCTTTTTTCGCTGCGGGAAAGATTAAAGTATAATATAGATGATGCGCAATGACCATCAAAATCATAACAATCAAAACAACATATATCAACAACATAACCATGTCTTCTTGTAGAACAATGACAGTGACGATCAGCTAAATACATTGTAAAGAAAACTATTTGCTATGGTCATTGCAAAACTTAAAATGTACATGTTATGTAACGTATAAATAAGAAACGTATAAGAAAAACAGTTAAAAGAAATATTTTATCTATAGTATCAACGTACCTGGAGATAAGCTCCAGCGAGCATCGATATCTATTGCTGTCGCTGAGGCTTTCCTCTAAAGCTGCTTTTGCATTCTGACTTTCCCTCTTAAATTCGTGTATTTTCTGCTCCATCTCTCTCCTCTCAGCGTCCTTCTTCTGCTGGTGATTGCGCAGCGTGTCCACTTGCTCCAAGGCAGCACTCAGAGACCCATGCAGGTCCTGTGGTTTTTATGTGAGAGCATGGTTACAAATATTAAAACAATAAAGTTACGGTGGAAGAATACCAAATTGCTAAATGACTTAAAGTGGGGCGTGCAAATTTTGCTTGACCTGTACTTCTTTCTGGTATTTGGAGAGAGCGCTCTGCACAATCATCAGGGTAGTGGTTTTGAGAGGAGACGAGCCAGGAGATGAAAACAAGATACTTTCAGAAGCACCACTACCATCACTTTTGCCAACCAACTGGAGATTAAAACAGAAAAAGAGTTTTATTGTTATACATGGAAAGAAAATGCACAGTCCATTTAAGTCCCATGTTTTGTGCTGACCTGATGAACTTCATATAAAACCTTTTGCAGGGACTGGATCTCTGCACGAAGGACCTCCATGTCTGCTTTGTCCTCTGTTCTCCTTGTCTCCTGAGCAGGAAACCATGTAAGGTCAGATAAGTAGCACATGTAGCCTGACATTCCCCAGACTGCAGACATGGAAGTGTTGGACTTTATCTAAGCTTGAGAATACAGCCAATATAGCACCCTTAACCAACAATCTATCTGCCATCCCCCATTCCCAGGGTCCCACCATCCGGTCCAGACTGATCTGCATGGTGTTGAGGCTGGCATCCTTCTCATTGTTCTGGCTCTGAAGGTGCTTTACAGTATCAGTCAGTTCCACAATTCTTGATACAACATGCAAAGAAATGGACAGAAAGCAAAATCACACACAAGTTGTCTAAGATACTGAATAGAAAACACTGGCATGTATTATCCACATGCACACGTGATTAACAAGGCAGCTTAGAACTAGAAGACAAAGACACTGACATCCCTATAGTCTTTTGACTGAAATTCCCAGGAGATCTTCCTCAGCACAAGAGCAGTAGTCACTTGATGTGCAACACTCCTAACAAACACAATGCATGTGTCTTTCCCACAGCTCGCATAGAATGAAGACTGAAACATGAAACATTTAGTGGTTCTTCTATCAGACACTGATTAAGGCAATAATATCAGCTTCAGGTCAGAAAAAAGAATCTTATGGCTCACTGGCTCAGATGGAAGTCAGCTCTGAAGATGACTTTACCTTGAGTTAAGGACAACTTTCTCTGCATTCCATTGTCCCTGAAGCTGCATGGCCTCTTTAAGCTTGTCCTTCAACTGCCTCTCCAGAGCTGATATCTCCACGCCACTAGGGATGCTCGCCTGTGTTACTTTGGCCTCTAAGTTTATACAGGCAACCTGCAACTGCTGAATGGCAGTCACAGACTCTCCACGCATGTCAGACAGAGTCCTGTTGAAAAGATCCACGTGCATTAAAGTTACAGACTGTCATAGGAAAAAACTAAAGTAGTATGAAAACATGACATGTTGTTTTCACCTACACATCCAATTGTACTGCAGTGAGTCATTAGTCGAACTGAAAAACAGTACTTAGATCTGTAGCTACTAAGCTCTGGGATCGAGATTCACTTTGAAGACTTTTCAGCTTTAACATGATCACAGCTGCTTATAAGCCATCATTATTAGAGCAATTTACTCTTCAGTAGTGCTCATAGCGGTTAAACAAAAGTCATGACTTGCCCCAAGCTTTGTTCTGATAGATGATTTCAACAGTGAACACAGACACCTAAGACATCTGTCCCCCTAGTGAGGAAACAATAAACAGGGGGACCTGTGACCCAGTTGACCTGTTCTACTTTGATCCTAGACTGAGAGAAGTGGATTGTGGCTGCAGTTGAGTGTGAAACACAAGAGAAGTAGGGGTTCTTGTGAAATCCTGTGTTGCTGAAGGGATTCTGGCAGCACGCCACGCTCACCTGTCAGTGAAAGTCCTTAGCTGTGTAAAAGAGCTCCGCAGGGAGGTGGCCTGGCGCCACAGTGCTCTGACACGAAGTTGTTCACGACTTAACCGGGAGGCACATGTCTGCAGACCGAAGCAGACAAGGAAAAGGAGGTGGGGGGGGGGGGTAGTAAGGGTGGTTTATGGCAAATGATGGCACCTCATATTTTATTGTGATACCAAACAGATGCAATACTGGAACTCCTGGACTCACACTGGCATACACACAAACAATTGGATTTCCCTGAATCAACAGATGTAGCCCATTTACAGCACGAACACCAGATTGTTTGCACGAATTTTTCCTCTCCCTCAGCAGTTGGAATGTTTTCACAGGAAACAACAACTCAAAAATCATAGCACTAAAGTGAGCAGGGAATGAGATTGAATTGATGAAACTGGCTATGAATGGAATTCCTGCCCCATGCGAACGCAACAGGGGTTTAATTGCACAATCTCTGTGCAGAAAATAATAAACCTGAGCTTTCCCTGTTGCCTTTCTGACTCAAGTACTTCATGTTTGTGCTTTTTTCTTACAGTCCCGTACCACTTGCTCTCTGCGCAGACGGGCATCAGACAACTCAGCATCTTCGCGGGCCTTCCACATGCTCTCCGTTAACCCCTGGTTGACAGTGCCTGCCTGTTCCAGTTGTTCCCGTAGCATACAATTAACTTGTCGGAGGTTGGCACACCTGGAAAGTACAAGTCATACAACACTAAAAACCATGTTTGGCTGCCATGGCCACCTCCTATGAGTCTACTGCAGCATCAAAACTCTATTTTCTATATATATAACCTTTTCATCGATTCTTGCCAACCAAACGTACTGTACAAGGTCAATAACACATGACATTTTTGACTCAAATTTAATTGATATAATTTAATCATATCTATCTGCGTGACTGTTTACATCATCCTCGTTTTTAACATACAGTATATAAAGCACAGAAATATTTCAACTTGATTTCTCCTTCTCCACTAAAAAAATGAAACGGTAGCAAATATCTAACAGGCATAACCATGAATTTATGGCTGCATCTGCATCCAAATAGCAACACCCTGCCGCTGCTGCAAATTTTGTGGACCTTTTCGAAAAATGCTGATGCTCTGCTGGATGGCCATTACTCACCTCTTCCGCTCCTCCTCCAGCTGGTCAGCTTTTTTTTGTATAGTCATTCTAAGATCCTGCTCCTCACGCTGGGCTGAGTCCAGGTGGGCCTGCAGCTGAACATATGCTTATCAGCAATACTGGCATACTGCTGACATTCAGTATACTGTATGGTTGCAGCAGTAAGTTAGTTGCCAAATGAGTAACAACGGTGGAAATCTGTTGATCGACACTCTCTGCGTGGACACTTGGGGAAAAAAAACCCTGGCGTATATAACATTATGATATTATGGTTATTATATAATCAGATATATATCACAGATTGATTTTAAAATCTCAATCACTGTCATTGCAAGAAGGACTTTTACTTAAAATGTGTATTGCAGTAAAAATGGACTGACAGCAATGCCATTTAACTGGCAGTGTTATCCAATATAAGGAGATTTATGAGACTGTATAAGAGCAGTTATTCCTAAATACTGTTTCTTTAGGGTGAAGCTACACTTTAGACATACTGTACCGTCAATCTCATCTTCTCAGACTCTGATGATTTCTCCAGCAATTGATCTTCTAGTTCCCCACACCTTTTCTTATACTGAAGAACCTGAATTAAACAGTACGGGGGTTAAATAAAGTTAAATAAAGAAACACATTTTTCAACATCGATGAGTTTCATTTCTAGCCACCTTGAACTGAAGCTTCTGAACA
The DNA here is from genome assembly GCA_030770545.1 of Macropodus opercularis. Classification (NCBI taxonomy): domain Eukaryota; kingdom Metazoa; phylum Chordata; class Actinopteri; order Anabantiformes; family Osphronemidae; genus Macropodus; species Macropodus opercularis. The sequence goes on from CM061092.1 coordinate 15,986,005, forward strand.
ATTTGGGCTTGTCTCTGTTGGGCCTCTTGGTAGACCTGCAGTTTTTGTCTGTACGCTCTCTCCTTACTCTGCAGTTGCAGAACTTCTGGCGACACAATGTCCTGGTCTGAGTCACTTGTTGACTGTAGCATCAGCATCGGATCAAGCTGGATGTGATAGTAACAAGTGAACGTTAGGACGTTGGACAATGTGTCAGGATATTGCACATCAACTGTAGTGCTGATGGATGGATGGATTCAGAAGAGTTGATGCAGTTTACAGCTGAATATTGGGCCAAAAATAACATTTTACAGTACTGACTATGTAAGTAGGAATTACTATTAATACATAATTTCATGCACAAGATCAACATTTGATTGGCTGGAGCAATCTAAAGACCCAAAGCATGAACATGGTAAGATGAATCTACAAACAGTGGCTAGGCTAGGCTGCTGTCCTACTGTACGGTAGGTCATGGAATGTAATATGTTTATTTATTGTCATATACGCATGTGTGAAATGCACCTAAAGACAAAAAACGACAAATATTTTGGTCTTTCTCATTACAGAATTTCATGACTGCTCTATATCTGAAATCCAAATGATTCAAATGTCCTGTAACCCCTCAACCTCACACAACCTAAACTCTCTGCACCACCCATTCTCTATCCTGGTGCCAGACACCCTGTCCTCACTAATACAAACCACATGGCCTTAGAGCACTACAACACACTGCGTGCTTCCAGCTGCCCTTGTCGACTTCTCATTTAAAAAGAGAGGAAGAGTGCCCCCTCCCCTGCAACACACTCCAAACCACCATCAAATCAACCCAGGGACCCGCTCCCTCCCTCCTCCCTTCTGTACCTCATCTCTTTGCCGAGTGCTTAATCTGTCCAGCAGGCTCCAAGAGCGCCAAGACAATAGTCCCACTGTTCAACGCTGGACCCAACCACTTTGCCACCATTATTAACACATTTTCAAATACCCTTTTCAGAATTTTATGCTACAAACTACAAACAGCCATCATGCACTTGGCTCTGCCCATTTAATGTTTTACTCTCAGGACCTGGAGAGCACAAAACCTTCTTTTACTGCCAGTTGTTGAGGTGACAGCTTTAGGGACTGAGAAGAGAGCAACAACATGGGCGTGGTATTTAAAACACACAGAACTGCAGCAGCTGTGTTTAAAGGGACTCCTGGAAACAGCTGTGTGTGGAGCTTTAGTGATTATGCATATTTTGGCACAACAATTGCAATAACACTGAGCTACTAACAAGCCAGTACTTTATAAATACACCTTAAAATCATGGCCATTACCAGTCACGTAAGGTTTATTACCACACATATGCATCCTCTATGTTTAGAACCTTATGGAGGGTTCCAACATGCTTGCAAATTTGGCAAAGGACTGTACAACTGTGCTACATGTACAGCAGATAAACAGTTTTACACCAGTGAAAGTCCTAAACACATATTAAAACTACTGTAAAATGAAACTCAAGCTTAACAAGCGGTTTTATTCAAAGAAACTAAATGGTCAAATGACAGAATACAAAACATAGTACAGCCATATATTTACCAATAACAAACCTTTATCTGACCAAAAATACACTTAGACCATTGTTTAAAATGTACCCATTTGGGGGTGCTAATCCAAACTGAGTTATAGCCAATGTGATATCACTTCCAGCCTCTGGGTTCGTGTTACTACGCATGGAAGGAGCAACAATGCTTTTTTTTACTATGTTTCCCCAAGTCGGTTTAAAGCAGGCCAGGAGCTGCTCTGGATTAGCCACGCAGGAAGCTCCCAAGAGTGCACCATAAAAAGTCCGTTGTCAAGACCCCCACCTTTACTAACCTCTCCTGAGCCACCAACTACTCCTTCATTCCACATCAACTGTTAAATCCTATCACGCTCATCTTTTCGCGATCGTTGTCCTTCAAAACACGAGAGAGAAACACGTAATCCCAGTCGTCCATCTGCTCTGATTCGGAGACTCACTGGGCTCATTGGGGGTCTCAGAAGTGTGGTCCCTTGTTATTCATGATATGCCTCTTGAACAGGCCCTGTGGCACCCTAAACTGAGGTCATACAGCCATATTACAGTACAGTTGAAGATGCAATTTATACAGTACAAAAACCTTTTTGTCATGATATGTTGTATGCCTCCATAAGGTTGCTATGTTTCTTCTTTCTCCTTGAGCCCTGCTTATGTTTCCAAAGTAAAAGACTTTGCAGCCTCTTAAAATGTGCTTTGCATTAGCTTTTTATATTTCTTGATATTTATGATTTGTGCCACTCCTTGTATTGTCTCTTTTGATAAATATTTCAAACAACATCAAGGGATAATCTTGCTTTGATTTATCTGCCAACAAGCAACAAGAGAATCATTTTCAAGGCTCTTTTGAAGGCTTTGGTGTTTGGGCCAAACCATGCTGCCTTGCTCATGTGGTAGATCAGAATCCAATCCATTTCACTTACCAAGTTATGATTATGATTCTCTCACTGACCCAATGTCACAACATTTGGAGAGCCAATAACTTGGCATTTTATCTGATCTTTCAAAGGGGTTTTGTGAAATGTCCTATAAACTGCTATGTGTTGACGTTTTGACTAGTTTATTTCCTCTCGCAGTATCAGCATTGTCAATTCACTGAAGAGCTACCCCTGTATACCTGCACAGTAATTCATTTGCAGACATATCCAGCTACTACTTCAAATCCTCAGTCTCTTTCTTTCTATCTTTCACCCAGGGCAACATCTGGCTATGAGTGCAAAATCTAGCCAGCATGTGAAGGGTTACAGCTGCAATCGTTTTCCCTGGCTTGGCCTGGACCCAGAGGCTTAATAAAGGGAATTAATGGAGGATGGATCTGTCAGATTCCTAAACACAGCTGGAGCGGATGTCCATCGCCCCCAAGCTGCCCAAGAAACGCACTATCCTACTTCAACAACATACCCGTTCCCCCTCACGTTACCCCCGAGCGCTGACTCCATGAAACCACCCCAGCTGATTGTGAAAGCTGTTTATGTATCATCACTGACCGTAATTACACAATGTGGGATAACAAACAAGGAGAATGGAAGTGAGGAGGGGGGGAGCTGATGTAACACACTCCATGTGTTACCACGGAGTAAACGTTTTGGTAATAGGGACAGCTGCTAGGACGGTGTACTGGGGATACAAGTGATGTGTGTAAATGCTGCCTAGCTAATAATACATGCTGTGTGCTTAAAAGCATGTGCACTTAAAACAAACGCCCCCAGCAAGGACGATGACAAACAAAACCTACATGCTCACACACTCAAGTCAGTTCAAGATTTCACATTAGATTAGACGCTCCTGACATGGGAAAAGAAACTGAAAAGTGAAAGAGCTTAATATTTTACTTTAAAGTCAGGTAACATGAGTAGCCTAATGCCAGTTGTTGAAAAGGTTTAATGGAATACTCTCATCAAAAATCTGCACTGGGATGGACTTTGGGGCATATTTTCTCTAGGGCAGACAATTAATTTTTCCAATTTTATTAAAGTGGAACGAGGGAGCTTTTTTTTTTTAAATCTGTGCCAGCAGGACATACAAACTGGAAACAGACGAGGGCAAGGTACAGTAAAAGGGGACAGTAACATAATCTCTTAAAACAGACTTTATCTGCTCCAACTATGTTTGACAGGGTTCTTATGCAGAAAACCAGGGGATTCGAGGTCATTGGCAGTTGGTGTCAGAAATCATTTCAGCAAGAGTTTATCTTTATCCCACTCTGCCGCGCTGCAATATTGTGAAGTCAGTCACTAAACATTAAGGGAGTATGGCAGGGTATAGATATCTATGTTCGCGAAAATGCACACTGGCGTCCTTCCAAAAGCAACAGAGAAAGGTTCAAAATTCAGTCCAGCATACTGTACAAACTCTGAAGTTCATCCGACTGACAAAGTAGGTCAAAGTTTATCCTGGTTCAGGTGCAAAGTTCTGGGGTCACCAGAGATCACACTCAGTGACTTAACAGAGCCACAGAAAGAGACTTTCTGAGACCAGGTGTGACTTCACCAGTTTAACGTTAACGGCCTCCGGGAAAGCTAGGGAAAAGGTTTTTGTATGCTTCTCAGCTGTTATACATTCTGTGGTGGACTGGCTTCAGCTGACATTCTGACACTATAAACAATGGATAACAGAGAGAGGCGTTTGGCTTCATAACAGTATCAGCTGGGCAGAATTCATGTCGAAGGGGGGCATCTTCTTTCCAACTGCAGCCAAGACACTTCAAAGAAATGCTTGACATTGCTGGAAATATCCTCCACTGTCTTGCCTTACAGTAAATATGATGGAACCAATTGAGTGCATTCTTGACAAACTGGAATTAAAATAAAACACAGTCTGTGTACATTAAGTATCTACAGTCATTCACTGATGACTGTTACATCTTGAGAGGTTTTCAGCTCAGGAACACATGCAACAAGAAATTGCTTAAGGGCCAGTACACTGCAGCTGGCCTTGTACTCCTATTCTTGTGCAACGCGCACATTTTCAAGATAAATTTCAATTACAATATTCCATATAAATATTCCAGGAAACTAAGTTCAAGCTAAGGACAGCTAGGACAAATGTTGACCTAAAATCTTTTCTCACGATTTCATGGGCCAGCTTTACAAAAGCTGTTTTTTTTACTAAAATGTACTGTATAGTAAAAAATCTTGGACTGATTTATTTCAAAACGAGATGTCACGTTATGATTGGATAGTACAGAAAGCCAGTAAAGGATTATTGCGCTATACTTTTCATCTGCTGTCTAATTGCTTTCTCAAAATAGGGAGAGCCATAGAGATAAGATACTGACAAATAATCTAATCATCATGGAGTTAAATGATTCCACTGCCAGTAAATATTGGGAGAAAGCTATGTGCAAGTGCTTCTGTTGGCTTAGGCAGGGCACTAGATATCACACTGCACAAACATCACTTAAGAGCAAAGCGGCCAAAAAAATAATATTATGTTTTCAGGGGAACAAATTAAGAAGGACCTTCACTCACAGGTAGTTCATTGAACATCTTTTAACAAAACTGGTAGGTCATTGCTAATATCGCTATTCCATTATTTAGCCTTTGACTTGAAAAGCATCAAATATTAGCGTGTTTTTTATGTTTAGCGACTTTTTGCACATTTAAAAATAGCAACAAAATAAATATTGATGGGTATATATATCTGTCAAACTAATTAAGCTATATTTATAACCTTGGTTTTTAAAACAAGCTGAGAGACTAAGGCAAGCAGTGGGAGATCATTTAAGCAGATTTAAGCAGCAGAATGAGTGCAGTGTTATCACAAATGGCTGCTTTGTGCACCGTGAAAAATGAGCCATTTCTTTGACCATCTCAAGGGAGGAGGCCAGTGACCTTCACAATTTTCCCTCAAAACAGCAGCTACTATATGAAGAGACAACCACGCGGGAGACGCCAGTCCTCATGAGCAAAAGACGTCTGAGTTTACCTGAACAGACAACAAGGAAAGCCTTCATGAAACGCTCCCCTTTCTTATTTACATTTGCAAACACCTATACACAAGCACATGCATCCAGGTCCGGCTACTAGCTAAAGAAAATGTATGATTTGAAATATGTGGCCATGACAAGAAGATGTGTAAATATTTTTAAGCTTTTCTGTCTCTCGGTTTGTTTGTTAAAGGCTTTCCATGCTGAACAAGTGGTGCTAAACTGTTTGTTATAACGACATTCCATTTCAAGTTTGCAGCCCTTTACAGTCTTCAGTGCAGCTGAGCTTCTTGATTTCATCTACAAACATCTAGAGTAATACATACTCCACCACTCCAACTGCATTGACATCTGGCATTAAAACATTGCTTAGGCCAACGTGGTCTCAGTTACAGCTAGTATGGAAAGCATTTTCTGTACAAAATATTTAAAATATGACTTAAAAGGCTGCAAGTGTTCATGATGGTAATAGCAGCATTTTTGGTTCCTAAAAAGATTAGACTTTTTATGAATCATTCAAGGATAAGAATGAGTAAATGATGATGTCCTGTAAGACCATACCTGTCCATTGTACTAGAATGGTACTGCTGCAATGAAAGCTACTGTACAAATGTGAATGTTCCTCTAAAGATTGTCTTGAATGTACTTTATTGCTGCCCTGCGTCACCCTTACCCTCTTTGTGAGATTGGCTTGTTTCATTAGCGGCTGCTCATGGTCCATCTCGCTTGGAGACAGTTGCTCTCCTAGGGATGCGCTCTCCTTGATCTCACTGGTCTCGTCTGGATAAGACAGGGCAGATTATGCAATAACAAGTATCTTACCAGGTAGATTTACTGTCATCACTGAATGCATTTAAAACATTTGACGCTTGCTTTGGAATAGAGACTGCTTTCGTACCAGTTGGGTGCTCAGTCAGATTTCGTGTGACGATCTGGCGGATGTGGGTGGACACAGGCATAGGTGTGAACTCCTGTCTATCACCCCGTAGTGGCAGATTCGTCTCTCCTAAGCTGCCATTAGAATGTAGTAGGGATTCCTCCAACTTCTACATTTTAATCACACAATCACAAATATTGATGCCATATAAATAAACCATTTATTGTAAAAATGCTGTTTGCAATTAGTCTAAAATTGTAGCCTACTAACTCAAAATAAATGGTAATTATTACATATATCATATAATATATAAACAATGTTTAATAAATTATTACCATTGTAGTAAAATTTCATAATTGTAGCTGGTGGAAGTGGACATAGTTGTCACAGTTTTAAGCAGTGGAGAACAACACAGTTACTGTATAAACCTAGTTGAGAATTAATTGATCAGTTAATTATTAATGAAGTCTAATAAAAAAAAAAGATCTTTTAGTGTTTAACGTTTGGAAAAGTCCTAGTAGCTACAGCTAACAGCCATCTTTAACTTTCTAGCGATTTCTAGTGTGACGTAAAATCTAAATCCTGAAAAATGAAAGAATGTCAAACACAAAACGAAAGGCCACCAACCTGAATCACAGCCTCCAATCTGGGTGAGTGAGCGCCTTGGTCCGGTAGAGAAGTCATGACACAGCTGACCCAGGTTTAAAAACAAAAATAGCCAGTAACGTTAACGCTGAAGCTTCAGTGGCTTGGTTTGATTGCTAGCATTTTAACTTTAGCTAGCTCGACTTTAGAGTCAATCATAGCACCAACTTGCTGCAACATGTCATTTAAATTGAGCTATAAGAGCTAAGAGTCGCAACGAACAAGCGCAGCAGACTATTTATCTACTTATATAGTAGTGAGAAGTTTTAGACGTGGGGGAAAAAAAAATCACTAACGAAACTTTTAGCCCAACTTCCGCAGCGACAGCAGGCAAACAGAAGCGCACGAATCTCCGCCGACGTTGCTCAGGTAACCACGCGCTTCCGGGCGGTTGCCATGGAAACGGAACGCTAACTTGGGCGTTTCTATGGTGGGGCGCTCTGCTGCTGGATTCCGATGGGTTAATAATCAAGAAAGCAAAACAGAGTAAAAAAGCGTTTTCCCTGACGCTTGTACCAGTTAAAATTGTTTAATAATAAACCAGAGCATTTCCACTTGTAACTCCTTAAATATAAGAAAGTAGCAGCCCACAAACTATTACTGCAAACATTTAATAATTCACAATCAACATTAAATACCACACAATAGTATTCAGATCTCAAACGCATGACACAAGTATAAATGAACACCTTAAGAGCAGCCATGCAGGCCCTAAAAACAAACGAGAATACCTCAGGATCACGTAACATAGAGTATTATTTTCGGGCACAATGGAATCCTGGGATAAACATTCCACTTGCATTGTCACATGGCTCAGTGTTTGTATCCTAACTTACTTTCTCGTTCACTGCTCCCTATACAATTCACTGTACGTGCTGTGATCTATTAATCATTCTCTGCTTGTGTAGAGTCACTCAAGGTGATTTTCTCATCAGCGAATGAGCGAATCAATTCATTGTTGGACTGAGGAAGTAGCATACAGTACACGCCATGGAACTCTCCTTCCGACTACGGATGCTTTGCGTTAAATACACCGCCACTGAATGTGACGATAGACGAAGATGCAAGGAACTATTTCATTCATCGTAACATTTTAGTTTATTAGCGTTGGCATTATGTTGAACCTATGGGGAAAAGCTCAGACCACTGTGATGGGTCTAGGTAGATGGTGCAGACCCCGCTGTAGAACCAAAGTTTCGGCAGGTAGCACTCCACCTCCCAGGTGTTAGATGCTCGGTTGTAAATTTCCACCTCGACCCCATAGTCTCCCTCCAGACCTTTCCAGTGACCTCCAGTGACAAACAGCTTCCCATCTAGTGTCACCAGACCGCCGTTCTCATGTAACATGTGAAGAAGCTGGATCTAATGTGAAGGAAAATATGTTAAAACAGTTGAATGTATGTATGAAACATTTATTTCACTCATTAATTTAAATAGGTTTTACGTTGAACTTAGTAAGCAGTGATTCCCAAGCTCACCTTCTGCCACATGTTGGCCTCTGGATCATAAGAGTAGACTTTCTTAGTGTTGTCAGCGACCAAATAAATAATTCCATCCACACAGACAGAACGCGGAGAAGACAAGTACTTGGGGATAAAGGGTGAACCTATGCCGATCCAGCTATCTATAAAAAAAACATGTAAACACATTAATGGCCTTAACGGTTAATTAAGTTAATGAAGCAAAGCTGTCGTGAAGAGAAAGCTGGACGTGTTTGACACTTTACATGCAAAGTATGGAATCAACAAACAATTACAAAGACTGGGAAAGGGAAAGGAGGACTAACTAAGTAATCTGTAAATAATTAGTAAACATTCTTACCTATGACTGGGTTGTAGCACTGCATGGTCAAAGCATTATACTTCACAGCACAGGAGCCGATCACATAGAGCTTCCCATGACACGCGGTGGCAGTGAAGTTAGTCACATACTTTAAAGCAGGACAGGACAACGTCCAGGTGTTGTTGTAAGGGTCATAGTGCTCAACCTCAACTCGGTCTGACGTTGTGCCTGGAAAAGGGAAATATACTGTAAGTAGAACAAGGGATGAGGATGAATCGTGGCCTCATAAATGCTGCACTGTTCTAAGCAGGAGGCATATTCCAGACAACGCACCCTCAAAAAAGAAATACAAGCAAATTCTTCACAATTATCGCCACAGAGGCCATTAAGAGCAGATGAGCTGCTGGTGTTTAACGGTTTTCAAGTGCTCTGCAGGTTTTAGACACCGCAGGCAGGATTTGATTTATTTTCTTACCTCCGATGACGTAAATCTCGCCGTTAAGGGTTGCTGATGTGTGGTTTGTGCGAGGCCGGAGCATGGGTGCCACGGTTACCCACCGCCCCTCTCTTGTGATGTACTTCCAGGTCTCTGTGGTCGACCAGGTGTTGGTGTTTGATCCCCGAGAACCCCCTTGAGAACAGACAGGGGCACTTTGTGAAGAGTCTGAGAGAAAGTACTGCATTCCTCGTAAGAACATCTAGTGAACTCTGCTCAACATCATACAGAGCTTTTATTTTTTTTTAGGGCTGCACACACTTGACCCACCTGTGACATACACGTCATTGTTCAAGGAGACCATTGAGTAGCCCCACTTGTTAGGGTTAGGGAAATTAGGGAGCTCGTGCCACTGTTCTGAAAACAACGAGAATAGGGAGTTGATATTTATTATGTGTTGCTGAGAGAGAGAACGAGGGAAATCAGAATTAAATACAGACACAAAAATGGCATTTACAAAATGCAGATAAAGATGAACCACGTAAAAAGAAAATAAGGCAAAGACAGACACAGACGTCAAGAGTACAATGTAGGACAAAGTAAGTTAAAGGCAGGTTGATCGATGATCGATGACCTGAAATGGTCATCGATCATCCTGCCTTTAACTTAAAAATGTCATTTTTTGACACAACACTGTGGCCAAAGATGTTGTGCCTCAGCAGAAAAAAACCCCAGACATTTTACAGTGACATGTGAATGTCATCCTCATCCTCATGTGAAAAAAACAAGGACCAGGGTGCTTTCACCCAGCTCTGTACCATAAAAATTTCATTTGAGGAACTGAGATGATCCAATTTTGTCACATCCAGACCACATTCCAGCAGAGTCGTTTTCCTGTCAGCGCTTTATTTAACAGCCAACATCTGCCAGACTGATTCAAGGCATCTAGTGACTGCTGTAAAATGCATTGTGAACTTAAACAAGCTTGAAATGGCGATAAGGGAAAGGTTATCTTACTAGTCTTTGTGTTATAGAAGGCACAGTTGTTGGGCGGCTGTCTTTGCAGCCTCGGGTCTCTGTCCTCATCTTCATCGGAGTCATCGTCATCATCTGAGTCATCCAGTGACCGACCTCCCATTACAAATAGAACCGCTTGCAGGTTTGGTTGTGGACTCTGAGAGAGGAGTCTGTCCGGACGTTGTGGCTCCAAATCCATTTTCTGGAAAACCAAAATTCATGATTGTCTCAGTAAATCAGATTTAGCGAATTACGATTTTATAGAGAAAAAGAAGAAGAAAGTGTAAACTTGCTAACCTCTCTGTGAATTTTTTCTACAACCTCTATGCAGCTTGGAGAATCCTTCACTAGGACGTCCTTTAGCAGGATATCAGCCAGGTACTCCAGACTGAGTAGAGCAAGACGAGACAAGCTGAGGAGCTCAGGAAGGTGGCAAAGTCGAGACTCCTTGTGGTGCCTAACCCATTTCAGGATGGCCTCCACTCTGCACTCTGAACGGATTTGTAGTTCGTCATTGGAAAGGCAGGCAACAAGCCTGTCTTTCCCCAACAGTAGAAATTCCTCTCCTTGCTGTATAGCCTCAAAGTTCTCCAGGAGGAATGCCCACGCTTTGGCCACCACTTCAGGGCAGCCATGAATCTCCCCAAACTCCAGGATCCCTAAACAGTTGGTTGCATCAATCTGGTGCTGGAGATATCGGCTGCAAACAGCTCTCACCGTCTGGAACTGCAGCTGGCTGGAGGTGCAGATCAACCCCTCCACGTTGCTCTGGTTGATGGTGAGTTTGCCTGTGTAGGCAAAGTCCAGCAGGCAGCTGAGGATGTCAGGATCGACATCACAAAGCTCCACGCGAGCAGCTATGCTCTCCACAAAGTCCCCCGTGAACATGCAGCGGAAGTACGCGCTGCAAAGGGCCAGCACGCCACGGTGACAAGGAAAGTCCCGGCCGCCCGCGCTCAGCGTTACATCGACCAGTTTGGGGTGAGAGCGTAGTGAACGCAAGCCCTCCAGGATGCTCTGAGGATGGGAGGACAGACAGAAATCCAGGTCATCCACATTACGCACCATGGTCAACTCTCGTTCAGATTTGGACTAATTCTTCTTTGTGAAGAGGTTTTAGAGTTCAGCTGAAAGTATGGAAAAAAACACAAAGATGGTGAAAAATAACTAACTTCATTAAAACAGGAGCGTTACAAAATCCTACTTTACAGGAAATACTTTTTTATTTGAGATTACTGCAACTACAAAGTGGAACTCTAAATTAAGAATTAGT